>CM060910.1:1040980789-1050980789 GCA_030737875.1 Allium sativum | reverse complement strand
AAAACTTTCCTTGAAAAATGCTTCTTTGTAAATGAGTTTCAAATAGTTTTCAGAAGGTTTTAAAACTTTTGCCAAGTCTGGTAACCTTCTGCTCTGATACCAAATGTAACACCCCACCTCCGCCAGGGTCACTCACAAGAGAATGCACTAGCTTTGGAGGGGCGTTTCTAGGTAAGCATGCACAGAAATATTACAAGACAGAACATATAAAACAGCGGAAGAAAAACCAAATTTCATTACCTCATAAAATTATAAGGTCTAAAGCCTTTTACATCAAAATGCCTTTAAAAGCCATTACATTGGAAACCTGTCTTGCAATAGTTAAAGAAGCATAAAACCACAGTCATAAAATATTCCCCAAGTAAAACGGTAAAGCAGCCATAGCCAAGAAAAATCCAAGCCATACATGATGACCTTGAAGCAGAAGAAGTCCGAGCTAAATAACAGTATTTCCTCCCTGACAGTCTGGGGGGGAAACGGAAGACAAAGAGGCGAAAGAAACGGGGTCAGTCATAAAGACTGGTAAGTCCTGTCGACTTCCAGCATAAAAACAGGTAAAGGTAACATGACCTGCATAAACTGAAAGTAAACATAAGGATGATGACAAGATAGACAAGCTAAACTAAGGTAACAGGATGAACTAATGTATCAAGATAAACTAAGGTCACTATGAATCAAGTATAAGATCCCAAGGTTCTATCGAGTATGACATCCCAAGGTTCTATCGAGTATGACATCCCAAGGTTCTATCGAGTATAACACCCCAAAGTTCTATCGAGTATGACACCCCAAGGTTCTATCAAGTATTTTGCCCTGCACCTTCCGTACTAGTATCCCAACCCGTGTCATGTGTTAGCTACAAAATGTCCCTTGCCCAATATCATGAAATGGTCCATGTCAACCTAATGTAGGTTTTCCCGACTCGTATGTTTCCTTCCATGTATATGTTTAGTCCTTTTCCGTAATTCCTACGGCCTTCCTCATGTAGTTCTATACTACTTTAATTTAGTTCCAATATCATTGAAATTGTTTGGACTGTTGAAACACCCCACCTCCGTTAGGGTCACTCTCTAAGGGAATGCCCTAATTTTGGTGGAGGTTCATAAGTATAAGTCACAGATATACAAGACAGATATAAGAACACATATTTTTGAACAGCGGAAAACAACAACTTTTATTTCATTAAAATACGTGTTACACCAACCATACCATAATTGTCTTACAATACTTCCAAAAACATAACATCTTCATAACTGTCTTGATTACATCATTTAAAGAAGCATAAAGAAAACATAAATAAACTGCAAAAGTCCCATAGTTGTTGTCCAAAGCCATAGTCCAAAACGAAAATATCGAAGCAATACATTCTTTCTCTTCAAGCTGGATATGAAGGCTGGTCAAGCTGCGGTATTCCCTCCCTGTGGACCTGGGGGTGGGGGTGGGGAAACGGAAGAAAAGAAGACGAAAGAAAAGTAGAGTCAGACATAAAGCCTGAGTAAGTCTAGGACTATTCAGTCTATGAATAAAGAACTGGGTATGATAAGTATAAACTAGAAATGGGAAAGCACCATAAACTTAGTTAAGTTGTCTAGGGTCGAATATACTATCGTACCCCATATTAATCTCTGTACCCATATAAACTAATTCCCAACGGGCACCCCATAATCAGGGTGAAGTGATCCATTTTATGATGATCGGCTCCTACTCGCATAGTTACATGTGTCTTACGGCCCCCGATGTTGTAGTTACCTATGCTGGTCCCACCATGGGGTGTATCAAGTCCCATGGTGGCGGCCCGACACAATCCTAGAATGCACAGGTATGCTACTGGCGCCCAGTGCCTTATTTTTCTGCGCCGGAGTGTGTGCACGCCCGCACCCCGTTAGAACCTACACTGCTGCACCACCGCCGTCGATTTGACCTCTTACAGTCAGCCCAGTAATCGTGCCCCACCCTGCCTAGTTTCAGGGTATCATGATACACCTTATAGGGTTACTGCTGAAAAGGGTCCCCCGCTACTAGGTTTTCTATTTCTAGCCAACATGCTAAGTTGGTTAAGTGTTTTATAAACCTAACCCCCAATCAGTCTGTTTAGTTTAGCATGTTCCATTTTGATTAAGTATTAATATAATTTACTTAATCCTATCAATCCTGACTCAGCCTTAATTGTCTTATTAAAGCCTTGACCTCTCACATTAGACAGGTATTGTTGTGGCTGCCTGTTGCCGGTTGGGTCCGGGCAGTCTTACGCCACAACTCAGTCTAACCTCGTGTCCTTATTGGGCTCCGTGTTTAACCACCCACATTGGATAGGTATTGTTGTGACTACTGGACAGCCGGGCGGTTCCGGGCAGGTTTACATCACAACTCAATCCAACCTCGGGTTAAACACATCGTATTTTTTTACATTTACATATTTTGTCTCTTTTCTTTTTGTATGTAAATATTTGCGGCCCATTATTCAAATTCATCTTTATTGATTAAGATTTATTTATGCCACTTAATTGTTTTTCAAGGTTGTTGGCATGCGTCAAACATGCCAACACATATGTTCTATATTTTAGCCCAAACGTCATTACCCCCGTTTTATACGTTCGCTCCAATGTAAGGTGTGTTGGGTTTAACACTTAAACCCAATTTAGCCATATGAAAAGGGGAGGCTTATAACATGGTGTTTATAAGGTAACATAGAAAGGGGAGTGTGAACGCATGAACTTGCAACATAACGATTCAATTTACATAAGGTAGGCACATGTGAACTTGCAATTGTAACAACATATAATTTAAACATGAATCATTCTATTCACATAATCATGGTATAAACAAAACATGAATCATTCTATTCATGTAGTCATGGTATAAATAATACTTAAACATGAACCATTCTAATCATATAATTATGGCATAATTGAACATGAGTCCTTCTATTCGTATAGTCATGGCATAAACATAATTGAACATGAATTCTACTATTCATATAATCATGGTTTTTATCCTATCTATGTAACTTGTAAGTGGAATGTAATTCTAGTGTAATTCTAATGTAACTTATGTGTCACATATATTATAATATGATTATGATAACAATATAAGCCTAAAAACATGTTTTCAACTAGGCATAATAACAAACATAGTTTAGTCATGTTCATAAAAGTGCTTACTTTTGTTTCTAACACAAAAGTATGATTTTCCAATTTCAACATAGATTCATATAAATCATAGTACTTAGTCGATTCAATTACACACTAAAAGTGGTCATAAAAGTATGTACATCATATTAGCATAATAACGAATCATATACTTGCATGAATTCCAATTAAAATATCATAACATATAGTTGTTAACATGAATCATATACTTGCATGAATCTTAAACAAATTATTACAACATATAGTTGTTACTTTCAACATGAATCATATACTTGCAATTATCAAATGGGTGTTGTAAATAACTACCACAAACATGTAGTTTTCAATATGAATCATATGCTTGCATGAATCCCAATTAAAATTCCACAACATGTGGTTGTCAACATAAATCATATACTTGTATGAATCCAATCGTACACCATAGTATTGCCAAATCGTTTAGGGTCAAAATAACATAAAAAAATAGATTATTATCGCCACAGTTCCATTTCGCAAATCACGTACTTGCAAATATCTAATCGTACACCACAATATTCCCAAATCGTTTAGCATCAAAGCAACATACAAATATAGATTTTTATCGCCACAATTTCATTTCTTTCTTTACACAAATCAACACAATTATTTAATTCATATCGGAATAGCACTCTACTTACAACGTATGACGAATCTTCAATTCAGGAATCTGAATTCTGAATTTGGAGATGCTATCCTTTGTTGTAGGCGTTGCTTTGATTTGATTAATGTTGCTTTAAACTTTGAATTATCTCCTAGTTGTCTCTCTATTTCTGACGGCTATCCTCAGTCTCTCCTCAGCAGCATGACGGTCTCATCTCCATTTTAGTTTATGTGAATTAGTGTTAGTCTTAGGTACTTTTTATAGAGTTTGTGAGTTGATTTAGACTGTCGATGAAGCTTGGTTCAATAATAGCCGTTCGTTAAAAGGACAGACCAACCAGGAGCTGACACCTAGCCCTAGTGACAAGGCAAGGCTCTGAAAATCAACCAAACACAGACCTGGCCAGCCAGGACTCGACCAGACCTGACCAGCAGGTCATTTTTGACCTGGGCGCACTTGGCAGGTGCGCCAGGTCAAAAATGTACTGGCGCACTTACCAAGTGCGCCAGTTCATTTTTGTTCTGGCGCACTTCCCAAGTGCGCCAGTGCATTTTGACCGGTTTTCTGGTTTTTCGCCCAACTTCGTTCGTCCATATCTTCTTCATACGATATCCGTTTTACGCAAACTCAGACTCTATCTCAAGCAGAATTCTGAGATGAACGCAATGGCGTATCCCGTTTCCCTTAATTCTCTGATTTGAAATTAGTTATACTTTAATTTGAGAATTTCACGGTTATAGAATACACGGGGTGTTACATTCTCCCCCACTTAAAAAGAATTTCTTCCCCGAAATCTTCAAGTTCAGGAAGAATGTACATCCTAACATCCATCCACTCATCCATCAAACACGAGCATCCATTGTCCTTAAAAGACTTCTAATGCTTCATGATCATATGCGAAGTATGTGTGTACATGTACTTATCTAATGCAAAATCAGGCGGTCTACTGATTCAGTTGACCTCCTTAATGCGAATTATTTATGTGCTATGAATCCATTATGTATGCAAATCCTCCTATTCATGATTCTATATGAGTGCACAATCATTCATACAAATGCAACATCCATATGACAACATATTAAACTTCAACCATATACGAATGCAAACATATATGCATATGCAATATGAAGTGATTGAGCCGATCTAAAACCTAGATTGTGTGTGTATATGCAACCACGAGCAACCACTAGCAATCACTTGCAACCACTTGCAATCATCATCCATAACATGTTTCAATTACATGTTTTCATCCAAAGGGTTTCTACCTAAAAGATAAGGTCGAGGAGATATACCTAAAAAGATAGATAAAAGCGCAACTTAAGGAAAAAGAAAGATCAAGGATGTACCCTCGAAAAGAAAAGGGTAGGCAGTGCGTATTCTAGCTTCAGTTTCCCAAGTTGCATCTCCCTCGGCGTCGCTCCACTGAACTTTGGCGAGCTTGACTTCGCGGTTGCGTAGCTTCTTCACTTCCGTTCCTAATATGCGGGTTGGAACTTTCCTCACGGTTGCTTCGCGTTCCACTTCAGCTTCTTCTAGGATATTTGGCTCTACCACTTCAGCAGACTCATGTAGACATTTTCGGAGATGTGAAACATGAAAAACGTTGTGAACTCCGGCCAGCTTTTCGGGTAGCTCTAATCTATAGGCCATTTTCCCAATTTTCTCGATGATAGGGAATGGCCCTACGAACCTTGGTGCTAGCTTTCCTGTGGTTCAAAAACGAACAACACTCCTTAGCGGAGATACCTTAAGAAAAACTCTGTCCCCAACCTCAAATTCAAGGTCAGTTCTCCTCTTGTCGGCGTAGGACTTTTGTCTGTCTTGGGCCGTCTTCATCCTTCTTCGTATTAAGTCTACTTTCTCTGAAGTTTCTCGGATCATATCTGGTCCAAGTATGAGCTTATCAGTAGACTCCCACCAACAAGTGGGCGATCGACACGGTCTTCCATATAAAGCTTCGAAGGGCGCCATTCCGATGGTTGCTTGATAGTTGTTGTTGTAGGCAAATTCCACCAAAGGAAGATGGTCTTCCCACGTCCCTCCGAAGTCAAGGATGCACAGTCTTAAAAGGTCCTCCAAAACTCTGTTCACTCTTTCTGTTTGGCCGTCGGTTTGGGGATGATAGGCTGTGCTCAAGCATAACTGTGTTCCTACTGCTTCTTGCAGACTCCGCCAAAACTCACTGGTGAAGATAGGGTCTCGGTCACTAACGATGCTGGATGGTATTCCATGGAGTCGAACGATTTCCTTGAGGTAAAGAGATGCTAGGGATGAGGCAGTTCTTTTACTTTTAACAGGTAAAAAGTGGGCGCTTTTAGTAAGCCTATCCACTATTACCCATATGCTAGTGTTGCCTCTCCTAGACCTAAGCAGCCCATCAACGAAGTCCACTGAGATGCTATCCCACTTCCACTGTGGGACCTCTAGAGGATGTAGCAGACCGCCAGGCTTTTTCTGTTCCGCCTTAACCTGTTGGCACACCATACACTTAGAAACGAAATCTGCCACGTCCCTCTTCATGCCGTTCCAAAAGAAAGTTCTTTTTATATCTTTGTACATTTTATCTCCGTCTGGGTGTATCATCATCTTGGAGTGATGTGCTTCCTCGAGAACCTTCTTTACTAAATCCCTTTTTGTGGGACGCATAGTCTTCCGTCTCGCCTTAGCAAACCCTTATCGTAGATGGAGTATCTGTTGAGGTGACTCGAAGTCTCACCCCTAATTAGCCTATCAATCGTTTCCACAAGCTGAGGGTCTTCGCGTTGTGCTGTCCCTATTGAGTCCACTAAAGTCGGGCGCACTTCGAGAGATGCTAGCAAGCCTGGTACAAAATCGGAGGAAGGCCTAAAGTCGAAGCTGGCTATAAACTCTAGGCTTTGTCTTTCAACAAACAGCGGGCTTAGGGCCAGTTTCTTTCGGCTCAACGCGTCTGCCACTTCGTTGCCTTTGCCCGGAGTATAGGAGATCTCGAAATCATACGAGGAAAGAAACTCCATCCACCTTTGTTGCCTCAAGTTAAGGTCCTTCTGCGAGAAAAGGTATTTCAACGATTTATGGTCAGTGTAAACAAACTTCTCACCTAGGAGATAGTGTCGCCAAGACTTGAGTGCAAAGACTATGGCAGCTAACTCAAGATCGTGGGTCGGGTAGTTCTTTTCGTGCACTTTCAATTGTCTCCCGCCATAAGCTACTACCCTTCCTTCTTGCATTAAGACGGCGCCTAACCCTGTCCCACATGCATCTGAATAAACGGTGAACATCTTGCTTCCATCTGGCAACGTCAAAATTGGGGCTGTTGTAAGAGCCCTTTTCAGTCGCTGGAAAGCAAACTCGCAATCCAAGTCCCAATTGAACACTAGGTTCTTCTTGGTCAACTTTGTGAGCGAAGCTGAGATTTTCGCAAAATCCCTTATGAACTTTCGATAGAAACCTGCTAGTCCTAGAAAACTTCGGACCTCAGTTGCATTCCTTGGTGTCTTCCAATCCTGTACCGCCACTACCTTAGCAGGGTCCACTGCTAACCCTTGTTTGGATACTATGTGCCCAAGGAACCTCACTTCTTCTCTCCAAAAGTGGCATTTGGAGAATTTGGCTTTTAGCTGATGGACTCGCAGAGTTTCCATGATTGCCCTTAAGTGTTGAGCATGTTCCTCTTCACTCTTTGAGAAGATAAGGATATCGTCTACGAAGACCACTATGAACTTATTGAGGAAATCTCTGAATACCCTACTCATCAGGTCCACGAAGTAAGCAGGTGCATTTGTCAAGCCGAAAGGCATGACAAGCCATTCAAAGAAGCCATCTGGGGTTCTGAATGTCGTTTTATCGATACTATCTTCAGCCACCCTTAGCTGATGAAAACCGGTCGCTAAATCGAGTTGGGAGAAAACAGACGCTCCTACAGGCTGATCAAACAAATCGTCAATTCTGGGGAGAGGGTGCCTATTCTTTTTCGTTAGCTTGTTGAGCTCCCTATAGTCAACTCATAGACGGAGTGAACCATCCGCCTTTTGTAGCGAACACCACTGGAGCGCCCCATTCTGAAATGCTCCTCCTAATGAACCCCTTTTCTAGAAGCTCTTTAATCTGTTTACTGAGCTCTTTCCTTTCCCGTGGAGCCATGTGTCTAACGGGCAACGCAACGGGCTTTGCATTATCTACAAGGTATATGCGGAAGTCTATCTACCGCTTCGGAGGCAAGCCCTTCACCTCTTCGAAGACATTCGGATATTCCCGGACCACTCTAACTGATTGCAAATTTTCAACAGAGGCATCTAGCGATTCAAGATAACTAAGCATAACCGCATACGAGGGATTACAAGAAATTTCCAAAGTGTTACCGAGCTGGGTTAGGAGCCTGACAACCCTTTTCTCACAATCAAGGATGGCCCCATTACTGGATAGCCAATCCATGCCCAAAATCAAACCATATCCCGAAAAGCCCAAAACAAAGGCACTACATTCAAATTCTACGCTTAGAATAGAAATTTTCAATCCCAAACAGATCATAGACAAATGAGCTGGGCCCCCAATTGGGTTTGGAACAATTAAGGGGTCCTCCACCATACTAGTTTTTAGGTGCACAGATTCTACTAAAGCAGACGAGATAAATGAGTGTGATGCGCCAGAATCAAATAAAGTGCGAATGGGGTGATCATAAAGATAAACTACACTTTCTACAGAAGTATTTATACCTCGTTGTTACAGAGGTGGCGCTTCTAGCACATGAACTTGTGCCCCTGAGGTGGATCCAGCCCTCTGCCCCTGTCCTCGTTTCTTTGGGCAGTCCTTAGCCCTATGGCCTGTCTCACCGCAAGAAAAG
Organism: Allium sativum; assembly: GCA_030737875.1. NCBI lineage: Eukaryota > Viridiplantae > Streptophyta > Magnoliopsida > Asparagales > Amaryllidaceae > Allium > Allium sativum. Next base: position 1,050,972,199 of record CM060910.1, on the reverse strand, counting down.
CACCCACCATTCTCCTTGGCCTTCTTTTTCCGGCAATCTTTCACTAAGTGCCCCACTTTGCCACAGAAATTACACTTCCTCTTCTCCTTGTTGTTTTTCCCGCCCTTCTTAAAGTCTGTCTTCTTAGGCTGCAAACCCTCTTTCTTCCCTTGAGAGGTTTCTGCCTTTGTCTCCTTTTTGCCCTTATCCTCTTCGTTCAGCAATGCCATCTGCACCAATCTTTCATACGTAGCTCCCATGGGTATATGGGTCATGGCCAAACTGTGTAATGGCTCATTCAACCCTTTGACAAAACGGAGAGCCTTCTTGTGCGGGGTGTTGACTAGGTCCATTCCGAACCTAGCCAGCTCATCGAACTGATTTACATACTCTTTGACTGTCTTGTTCCCTTGCTTAAGAAATAAGAATTTTACCAACTGCAAACTCCTTTCCGCATCTGAGAGAAATTTAGCTTCAAACCTTGCCCTAAAGTCATCCCATGTCTCCACTGGTCTTTCTGCATTAGTGACTTCCCACCAGTAGGAAGCCTCGCCCTTCAGTAGCCATACTGCCAGTTGTACTTTCTGTCTATCTTCTACCTCAAAGATGATGAATAAGTCCTCGGTTTCTTTCAGCCAATTTCTAGCTGCCACGAAGGACTCAGTTCCATGAAAATCCTTTCCTCCCATAGCTTTAAAATCTTTACATATCTTAGCAAACGTGTTTCCCCTCGGAGGAGGTGCAGGAAGAGGTGCTGCTGCAGCTGGATGATTTCCTGCAGCTGGGGGAGGAGGAACGGTAGGACCTGGCTGAGTGGCCCTTGCTTCTAAGAATCGTCTAAACCAACCAGGTATTGGTACACCCTCTGGCAAGTTAATTTCTTCAGACATGCTGAAACAAAAAGGATAGATTCAAAACGAAGGATAAGAGATAGTACCTATGGCTTTGGGGGGGGCTTTGCCTTTTTAAAATAAAATAATAGTTTTCTTTTAAAAATGCTTCTTTAAATTTCCTTTTTGAAAATAAATTTTCAAAACTTTTTATCTTATCTGGTAAACCTATGCTCTGATACCAAGTGAAACACCCCACCTCCGTTAGGGTCACTCTCTAAGGGAATGCCCTAATTTTGGTGGAGGTTTATAAGTATAAGTCACAGATATACAAGACAGATATAAGAACACATATTTTTGAACAGCGGAAAACAACAACTTTTATTTCATTAAAATACGTGTTACACCAACCATACCATAATTGTCTTACAATAGTTCCAAAAACATAACATCTACATAACTGTCTTGATTACATCAATTAAAGAAGCATAAAGAAAACATAAATAAACTGCAAAAGTCCCATAGTTGTTGTCCAAAGCCATAGTCCAAAACGAAAAGATCAAAGCAATACATTCTTTCTCTTCAAGCCGGATATGAAGGCCGGTCAAGCTGCGGTATTCTCTCCCTATGGACCAGGGGAGGGGGGGAAACGGAAGAAAAGAAGACGAAAGAAAAGTAGAGTCAGACATAAAGCCTGAGTAAGTCTAGGACTATTCAGTCTATGAATAAAGAACTAGGTATGATAAGTATAAACTAGAAATGCGAAAGCACCATAAACTTAGTTAAGTTGTCTAGGGTCGAATATACTATCGTACCCCATATTAATCTCTGCACCCATATAAACTAATTCCCAACGGGCACCCCATAATCAGGGTGAAGTGATCCATTTTATGATGATCGGCTCCTACTCGCATAGTTACATGTGTCTTACGGCCCCCAATGTTGTAGTTACCTATGCTGGTCCCACCATGGGGTGTATCAAGTCCCATGGTAGCGGCTCGACACAATCCTAGAATGCACAGGTATGCTACTGGTGCCCAGTGCCTTATTTTTCTGCGCCGGAGTGTGTGCACGCCCGCACCCCGTTAGAACCTACACTGCTGCGCCACCGCCGTCGATTTGACCTCTTACAGTCAGCCCAGTAATCGTGCCCCACCCTGCCTAGTTTCAGGGTATCATGATACACCTTATAGGGTTACTGCTGAAAAGGGTCCCCCGCTATTAGGTTTTCTATTTCTAGCCAACATGCTAAGTTGGTTAAGTGTTTTATATACCTAACCCCCAATCAGTCTGTTTAGTTTAGCATTTTCCATTTTGATTAAGTATTAATATAATTTACTTAATCCTATCAATCCTGACTCAGCCTTAATTGTCTTATTAAAGCCTTGACCTCTCACATTGGACAGGTATTGTTGTGGCTGCCTGTTGCCGGTTGGGTCCGGGCAGTCTTACGCCACAACTCAGTCTAACCTCGGGTCCTTATTGGGCACCGTGTTTAACCACCCACATTGGATAGGTATTGTTGTGACTACTGGACAGCCGGGCGGTTCCGGGCAGGTTTACATCACAACTCAATCCAACCTCGCGTTAAACACATCGTATTTTTCTACATTTACATATTTTGTCTCTTTTCTTTTTGTATATAAATATTTGCGGCCCATTATTCAAATTCATCTTTATTGATTAAGATTTATTTATTCCACTTAATTGTTTTTCAAGGTTGTTGGCATGCGTCAAACATGCCAACACATATGTTCTATATTTTAGCCCAAACGTCATTACCCCCGTTTTATACGTTCGCTCCAATGTAAGGTGTGTTAGGTTTAACACTTAAACCCAATTTAGCCATATGAAAAGGGGAGGCTTATAACATGGTGTTTATAAGGTAACATAGAAAGGGGAGTGCGAACGCATGAACTTGCAACATAACGATTCAATTTACATAAGGTAGGCACATGTGAACTTGCAATTGTAACAACATATAATTTAAACGTGAATCATTCTATTCACATAATCATGGTATAAACAAAACATGAATCATTCTATTCATGTAGTCATGGCATAAATAATACTTAAACATGAACCATTCTAATCATATAATTATGGCATAATTGAACATGAGTCCTTCTATTCGTATAGTCATGGCATAAACATAATTGAACATGAATTCTACTATTCATATAATCATGGTTTTTATCCTATCTATGTAACTTGTAAGTGGAATGGAATTCTAGTGTAATTCTAATGTAACTTATGTGTCACATATATTATAATATGATTGTGATAACAATATAAGCCTGAAAACATGTTTTCAACTAGGCATAATAACAAACATAGTTTAGTCATGTTCATAAAAGTGCTTACTTTTGTTTCTAACACAAAAGTATGATTTGCCAATTTCAACATAGATTCATATAAATCATAGTACTTAGTCGATTCAATTACACACTAAAAGTGGTCATAAAAGTATGTACATCATATTAGCATAATAACGAATCATATACTTGCATGAATTCCAATTAAAATATCATAACATATAGTTGTTAACATGAATCATATACTTGCATGAATCTTAAACAAATTATTACAACATATAGTTGTTACTTTCAACATGAATCATATGCTTGCATGAATCCCAATTAAAATTCCACAACATGTGGTTGTCAACATAAATCATATACTTGTATGAATCCAATCGTACACCATAGTATTGCCAAATCGTTTAGGATCAAAATAACATACAAATATAGATTATTATCGCCACAATTCCATTTCGCAAATCACGTACTTGCAGATATCTAATCGTACACCACAATATTCCCAAATCATTTAGCATCAAAGCAACATACAAATATAGATTTTTATCGCCACAATTTCATTTCTTTCTTTACACAAATCAACACAATTATTTAATTCATATCGGAATAGCACTCTACTTACAACGTATGACGAATCTTCAATTCAGGAATCTGAATTCTGAATTCTAAATTTGGAGATGCTATCCTTTGTTGTAGGCGTTGCTTTGATTTGATTAATGTTTCTTTAAACTTTGAATTATCTCCTAGTTGTCTCTCTATTTCTTACGGCTATCCTCAGTCTCTCCTCAGCAGCATGACGGTCTCATCTCCATTTTAGTTTATGTGAATTAGGGTTAGTCTTAGGTCCTTTTTATAGAGTTTGTGAGTTGATTTAGACCGTCGATGAAGCTTGGTTCAATAATAGCCGTTCGTTTAAAGGAGAGACCAACCAGGAGCTGACACCTAGCCCTAGTGACAAGGCAAGGCTCAGAAAATCGACCAAACACAGACCTGGCCAGCCAGGACTCGACCAGACCTGACCAGCAGGTCATTTTTGACCTGGGCGCACTTGGCAGGTGCGCCAGGTCAAAAATGTACTGGCGCACTTCCCAAGTGCGCCAGTTCATTTTTGTTCTGGCGCACTTCCCAAGTGCGCCAGTGCATTCTGACCCGTTTTCTGGTTTTTCGCCCAACTTCGTTCGTCCATATCTTCTTCATACGATATCCATTTTACGCAAACTCAGACTCTATCTCAAGCAGAATTCCAAGACGAACGCAATGGCGTATCCCGTTTCCCTTAATTCTCTAATTTGAAATTAGTTATACTTTAATTTGTGAATTTCACGGTTATAGAATACACGGGGTGTTACAACTGTCTCCCTTGATCTAGCTGTATTTTCTTTCCATGAATTCTCGAATGTTCGGCTAGGATTTATGCCACCTAGGACCACTAGGAATTACGCTACCTACTACACGTTTTCGTAACTCGGTTTGGGTTTAAGCCACCTAGGACCGCTAGGGATTACGCTACCCATCAACCACCCCCTTTTTCCCACGTATGTATCGTGAATCGTTTTTCCATGTCTAGATGCACATGTTTCTCAATGTGCCATCCGAGTCCCGTGACAGGGCTAATCAAGAAATACAGGACTCGGTCGGTAGTTTTAGGTTATCTGCCGATGCAGATATCAAGGTCTGTTTTTCTATCGGTGGTTATGGTCCCACGTGACCCCTCCCTCAACTACTGAAAGGCAATCCAAGAAAATCATGCACGAGAACTATACTCAGGCCATCCATGCCCCACTTTCCTATTGGCCAACCTCACCCATAACTAGATAGCAAGTATATGGTCTGTTGGGAGTTCTCTGCCTTTCCGCATACGTACACGATTGACTAAAGATGGCAGGTAGTTGACGACGTGCTATCATAGGGCTAAACTAGGTATCGCCGTCTCCATGCTAATCCACCCCAGTCTTTAGGTTGCTCGCACAACAACCAAGGCATACCCTTGGTTCTTCTACCGCAGACCTTAACCTCTGTGAACCCAGGAGGATCATCTGCAACCTCACAGAGGGATACCAAGAGTACCCTTACGTCCCCTGAAGCTACCGCTTCGTCATCCAGTTCGCTGGAGCCTTTATCTAAGTCAGATAATCATTCGCTCCTCCTCGTGTGTTTGTTTTAAACGATGACCTACCGTATCTGGTTACTCATCTATTTGTGAACTGGTCCAATTCTCTTGACTAAGAATTATTACTTAGTTATCCTTAACTAAGGTTTATCACTTAGTTTCCCTTCCCGTTATCCTTATTAACTGCGATTTTCCACTTAGTCCCCTGAACTAGGGTTTTGCCTAACGGGTTAAGTGTTGTCATTCGAGTTCATGACTTACCCCGCCTGCGAATCATGTCAAAATTGGCTAAGTATTCAAGTTCAAGACTTAGCCCTACAAACCGTGTATCAAGTTGGTTAAGTATATCAAGAAGTTCATAACTTAACCCTAGGTTATCGTGTCAGATTGGTTAAGCATAGGTTAACTTAACCCTATCAAATTATCGTGTCAGATGGGTTAAGTGTAGGTTATCTTAACCTCATCAAGCTACCGTGTCAGATTGGTTAAGTATTGGTTGTCTTAACCTCATCAAATCATCGAGTAAAATTGGTTAAGTGTAGGTTAACTTAACCCCATTAAATTATCGAGTCGGATTGGTTAAGTATATTTAAGAGGTTCGTGAATTAACCCTATCAAATTTATCAAGCCAGATTGGTTAAGTGTGAGTTAACTTAACCCTATTAAATTATCGTGTCGGATTGGTTAAGTGTAGGTTAACTTAACCCCATCCACTAGTCGTATTTATAATGGTTAAATATCATTCTTGTGGGTTTACTTAACCCTACCACGCATCGCGTTATCCCAGTCGGGTGTTATCAACCCATTTAGGTTAAACTAACCCATCCGTTAATCGTGTTATATGGTTAAGTGTCTTTAAGTAATCAAGTACGGTCTTACTTAACCTACCCATTCATGTCATATCGGTTAAGTGCCATTAGTCAAACTACCTTAACCTTATCATGTGGCATTAATTAACTTAATGCGCCCAACCTCTCACATTATACTTTGTTGTGGTTACTGGATGTGCCGGGCGGGTCCGGGCAGCTTTACACCACAACCTAGTCTAACCTCGGGTTTCAAGCGCGATATAACCAACTACTCACATTGGGTCCTATTGTTTGTAGCCACTGGATTTGTCGGGCGGTTCTGGGCAGATTTACGCTACAAACTCAACCCAACCTAGAGTTGGCCACTTTCATGTTTTCCTACTTGTCATGTTCATGTCAAATTTAGGCTACGACAAAGTCCACGTTTTACACTTATGTCCATTGTCCCATTACTTAATTCATGTTAAATTTCATAGCCCATCTCACATTTGCCTAAACTACCCAAGGCGTATTCCCAATGCAAGTGAAAGCGAGTCAACATAGTAGGAATAATATGAGAACATATTATTGGCCTCAAACATGTATGATAGCATAAAGGGATTGGCCTCAAATAGGTATGATAGCATAAAGGAATTGGCCTCAAACATGTATGATAGCATAACACTAGGTTCATCATCATAGGCATGTAAATGGTCATGTGGGGTTTAGGTTCTTTTGCATGCATAAGCCTCAAAGTCAAGTTCATATGAATGTTCCACAAGTCAAATTGTTTTAAGGGTTCATGCCAACATTCCACAAGTCAAGATTCAATCTTGCATGATAAATTAGGTTAAACACAACATGAGTGGCATGATTTAATCACTAATAAATAGCCCAAAGTCATAGGTTCAAGAGAGGGGCAAGACCAGATTCACATAAACTAACATACTTAGTTTTCATCTCATTTTATTCCATGTCAACATTAGTACTACCGTTTAGATCTAAAAGTAGCTAGAACTTACAAAGCGTGGCTAGAGATTTATGAGCAAGCATTTGTCGTAGAACGGTGTTGAGACGATGCTCTACTTCCTTGATTTGATGTAGAAAGCTTGCTCCTTTGACATGGATCTAGTTTGAATGCTCAAGCCTTTGAAGTTGGAGATGGAGGCCATGATAAAGAAATATTTGAGCAGCACTTTGTTGTTAGAGTGAATTGTAGTGAATTAGGCTAGGTCTTAGGGTGTTTTTATAGGAGTAGGAACAAGTTTAGGCCATAGGATCAACCCTAGAACAGATTTGAGCCATCAAAAATCGTCATAGGCCAACAAACCAAACCACAAGACCCTGCAGGTGCACCCAGGCCGACCTGGTCCGACCAGGGAAGTCGACTCCCTGGTCGACTGGGCAGTCGACCTGGTCACTAGGGGGGTTGACTCCCTAGTCGACCTGGGGCTGGGCGGGAAATCTTCCCGCCCAGTCTGTTTGGGGCAAAATTTGAAATTCGAAAATCTGTTTTCGTTTTGTGATTTTTCGTGAAACTTCTAGAGGCCATATCTCGGTCATACGGACTCCGATTTATGAAATTTCGGACTCGTTTCCAACCAGAATTCCGAGACGAACGCAACGGTGCAACCCGTTTCTCCAGATTCTTATTTTAAAATATAATTCTGCCTTTATTCTTGTCTTTGCACGTTATTAAAATTCAGGTTGTTACAATTGTTATCCCTTCTTTAGAAACCACATGCCCAAGGAATCTCACTCCTTTCTCCAAAAGTGGCATTGGGAGAATTTTGCCTTAAGTTGATGCGCACAGAGTGTTTTCAACTTCCCTCAAATGTTGGGCATGCTCTTCCTCACTCTTTGTGAAGACCAAGATATCATCAACAAAGACCACAACGAATTTATTTAGAAACTCCCGAAACACCCGACTCATCAGATCAACAAAATTGGCGATTGCATTCATCAACCCAAAGGCGTTACGAGCCATTCAAAGAAACCATCTGGAGTCCTAAAAGCGGTCTTATCTATACTATCTTCCGCCACCCGCAATTGATGAAACCCCGTGGCCAGATCTAACTGAGAAAATACCGAGGCACCAACAAGCTGGTCGAACAAGTCATCTATCCTCGGAAGTGGGTGCCTGTTCTTCTTGGTGAGCTTATTCAACTCTTTATAGTCCACACACAAGCAAAGAGAACCATCCGCCTTAGTTGCGAATACCACTAGAGCACACCATTCATATATGCTTTGCTTGATAAACCCTTTCTCGAGTAGCTCCCTACTTGGTAACTCAGCTCCCTCCTTTCCCTTGGAGCCATATGGCACACTGGCAATGCAGCTGGCTTTGCATTGTCCATCAAATATATAAGAAAATCTATCTCGCGCCTTGAAGTAAACCCTAAACCTCATTAAAGACTTCAGAATAATCTCGGACTACTGGAACAAATTGCAAATTGTCGATAGATGCGTCAAGAAACTCAAAGAAACAAAGCATAACAGATCCTTGCGGGTTACAAGAAATCTCGAGGGTCCTCCCATGACAAGTCAGAAGCCTAACGATCCTTCTCTCACAATCTAGAATGGCACCATACATGGTTAGCTAATACATCCCTAGAATATCCCCGTAGCCCATAAACTCGAGCACATACACGTCACATTCAAATTCGACGCCTGAGATAGATATTCTCAAACCCCGATAAGTCATAGACAAATGAGCCAAACCACCAATGGGGTTTGAGAAAATAATGGGATCCACTACCATACTTGTATTTAAGTGCAGAGATTCAACCACAGAACTAGATATAAATGAATGTAAAGCGCCAAAATCAAAAAGAGTTCTAACTGGATGACTAGGAAGAGAAATCAAACCTTCCATGGAAATTTTCCTACCTCTATCCGGAGCACTGATCACGAGAGCGTGCACCTGCCCTCCAGAAGCTCTTGCCCTTTGACTTTATCCCTGTGGTCCCTGTTTCTTCGGGCACTCCCTAGCGAAGTGTCCGACCTCTCCAAAATTGAAGCAAGTATTATTCCTTCTTTTGTAGTCCTTGACCAAGTGACCTTCTCATCCATAGCTGTGACATTTCCTCTTATCCTTAGCCTTATTTCCGCCTTTCTTCTGTTGTTGTTGTTGTTGTTTCCCTTTCTTGGGCCATATCTTCTTGTTTTGTGTTTTTTCCTCAGCTTTTACTTCCTTCTTTTCTCCCTTGTCTTCCTCATGCATCAGGGCCATATCAACAAGCCTTTCAAAAGTCGCCCCTATTAGGATGTGGGGCACAGCTAACCCATGAAGGGGTTCATTCATCACTTTAGCAAACCGCAAAGCTTTCTTATGCGGATTATCTACCAATTCCAATCCAAATCTTGCCAGCTAGTTTAATTTATTCACATTTTCTTTAATGGTCATGTTTCCTTGTTTGAGCGCCAAGAACCTCTCCATCTGCATGCTTTTCTCAGCTTGAAAAAAAAACTTCATTTCAAACCTTATCCTAAAATCATCCCATGTCTCTACCAGGCACCCAACTTGGGTAACTTCCCACTAGAACGAAGCTCTATCTTTCAGTAGCCAGGCAGCTAACAGAATCTTCCTTAGATCCTCTACTTCAAAGATTACGAACATGTCCTCGGTCTCCTTGAGCTAATTCCTTGCCTCTCCGAATGTTTCGGTTCCACGGAATAGCTTCCCTCTCATGGAAAAAAATCTTTGTAGATCTTAGTGAAATTATATGCTCTTGGAGGAAGAGGAGGAACGACGGGTGCAACTGTGAGAAGAACGTTCACTACAAGAAAAATATTTTTAGATGCTTATATTAGCAGCGTTTATAAACTAACTATATCGGAAGATATTGTTTCTTTTATGCTTACTTTTTTATTTGTTAAAACGTTGGAGACAACGATAAAATGAATGCATTTTTTTAATCCATTTTCGTTTCCCTCCATGCCCCGCTTCTCCTCCTACCGAACCCTAGGTCCATTTCGATTTCCCTTCGTATCATCATTGTTGTTTCCCTCTATGTTATGTTCCTTCATTTGCTACTCCTCCAACGAAACCTTGATTTTTAACTTCACTCCACTATTCGTTCTTCATGTGAGGTGGCTTGCTAGTTACGTTCCTCTATAAAGGGAATTCAACCCTAAATCAACCTTTTTCCACCATTAGTGGAGATAAACTTCTACTTGTCTTACCAATTCCTATGCCAAACCACTTCTAATCCATACATCAATTCATCAAAATTAGGCGTAGGTGAAATTGTGATTAAACACTATAATTCTCGTACATGTCCCCATATTTTCTCCAGTGTATATCATTTTGAATTTGTCTAAAATTTGGTTAGTCTCTACTAATGCTAATGGACTTTTAGATTTGGAAATTTGGGTAATAGGTCTGTTTCAACCCTTAAAATTTCTGGTACTTTCTCTTAGATTTGGCAATTTGGGGATTAAGTTTGTTTCCACCCTTAAAATTTGGGGATCACGTGAGAAGACAGGTTTATTTCCTATTTTTTGTTATATTATTTCCTTAATATAAATCATTATTGTTTTTTTTTGGCTAGTATGTTGTATAACTTACGTTCCTGCATTTGGTATTTAAACACCATGATTAACCAGTAGACAATTGCAATATTGGATGTCTGCTCTAGTTTCCTTGCAAAGTATTGCTACGGGAACAACGTTTCCTTGGACTGGATTCCAAAAAACAGAACCAATAAAATTTATGCTTCCTCGTACCCAATTCATTCGAATGCAGAAAAATTTTCTGAAGAACACCACTGTAATTTTGATATCTTATGGGGTTCAAACCCATGACTTGTAGAACCCGAGTCAAGAGTGTCATACAATTAACCAATTGAACTAGTGGTCCTTAACAATCATTCTTCTTGTTTGGTAGTGTATATTTAGAAAAATAAATCACGAGGGGTGAAATAAAAATAATTTAAGGACAAATTTTCAAGATAGCCTTGTTTTTAAAACTAATAATGGATTTTGGCTTGTTTTAAAACTATTTGCAAAAATAGGCTTGTTTTTGAACAACTATTGCCAAAAACAAGCCTATTTCTGCAAATAGTTTCAAAACTAGCCTAAATCTGCTATAAGTTTTAAAAACAAACTTATTTTGAAAATTTGCCCCTAATTTAATAGTAGACTTTTATCTTGAATTATTGTTATGGTAAAGTTTTGTATTTTATGTTATTACTAAAGATTTTGGGTTGACTCACAAATACATAATAACTATTGGATTAAGGTTTGACCGCCATGATATGCTGCAATGTTATTAGTCGAATATCTAATTTTTTATTGGTATTATAAAGAGGACAAGTTGGTGCCTGTGGTGCCATTCTTCCCTAAAAGATCGCATTAATAAATTTACAGTTAATGTTTGCTATTACTATCTTTATCCACCTACAAGCATAAGTCCTGTAATATCCAGAGGGTACTTTGTGTGATTTATACATCTTTAAAGAATTGTGAAGTTACATTCAATGGATTTAGAACAACAGTTTTGAAATACGAATGTGAATTTTAATTCCCAAATTGCGTTGTCCTTATATTTCCACAATTATGATAGTATCCAATATCTTAAACATCTTCATTACCTGTTTATTAATTTAGTACATTCAAATTAGTTGACACAATATTACAGTTTGTGATAATTACTTTCACTATTTTTGGGTTAGCTTCTAGCACTATTTTCCTTCTGCTTGCATCCATAAATGGCAAATTTAATATTTGTTGAATAGAAAAATTATTATTCATACACAGTGAATCGGATGAAATAATATTATCATACTTGTGTGGCGATAGATAACTAAGTACTATTTTTGAATAGTCAGTACGTTTCCCATTCTTATATTAGTAGATTCCGTTATATTAATGGTCAGTTATATATATATATATATATATAATTACTGTCTCAACTTTGAAACCCATCCACGAAAATCGGTGTCTTCTACGCTATGAGCTGGTTTAGCATTACTGTTTTCACATAACATCTACTCCTGTTATACACATATGATAAATTAAAGATTATGCAGCTAGCGTACACGATATGCAGTTAAAATTATTATATCCAAATATTTAATCTAATCATATGTCGATGAGAAACATGCACCTCCTACCCACTATTGTTTTTCCTAACTAAATATTGTTGATAAAATATTGTGATAAATATTTTGTGGCTTTCTATTTCTATTTAGTGTTTATGGAATGTCTATGGCTGTTAATGCAAATATTAAGTATTGCATTAAATAAGAGTTCTTTGTTGTTAATGCATATATTAAATATTATACTAAATAAAAGTTTATTGTTGCTAATGCGAATATGAACTACGTAAATCAATGTTAACTTAATTACACCCGTTGTCATTTGTAGCCTAAACTATGAATCCCCACAAAGAGTTAACTTACATTATACAACTATAAATCATATTGCATAAATTGTGAGTCCGTACAGGAGCATTGTACGTTTCAGTTAGCGGTGCACTAGCTGTCTGTTTCTTTATATTGTTTAGGAACTAATCGTGTCTGGATGTTAGTGCAAATATTAAATGTTGCACTGAATAATTGTTTATTGTTGTTAATGAAAATATCAAATATTGCACAAAATGAGAGTTTATTGTTGTTAATGAAAAAGAGAATGGTGTAACATTTACGGTAGCCATTTGTATGAGATGTTATGATTTAATTGTATTTAAATGTTAACCCATTAAACACATACTGGTTATAAGTGATAACTATAATGAATGTTGCCTACAATTTATATTGGTAAGTACATTTTAATAAATCCACTATCAAAGTTGCAAGTACCGTTAAGGAAAAAACATTCATTTTTCTAATGTTTGTTTAAATTATATGAAGTAATTTACATGCGGTAATAAATATAGGCAGAGAGTATTGTTGACACACTTTTTGGTAAAAGCTGTCACACTGAATATCTGGATAACATCGCGCTCGGATATGGAGAACATCGTCAGAAGACAGGCAACGATTTGGTCAAAGTCGCATCCCGAACAAAGAAACGCCCGTTTCCATAAACTGGTGTAATATGGCAATTAGCTTCAGTTTGAGCTTTGGTTTAGCTCAATCGGAATTACGGTTTGGAAGTTATGGGCGTTTCTGTAAACTGGTGTAATCCGGCAATTTCCTGGATAAAGCAACGAAGCGTCACACGATCGGAGTATGGCTCATGCACCCTCGGATCGCCCCTCATCGGATCACCCCCCTCAGCTCGTGGTATACCTTCAGATCACAACCCACTCTTAGTACACATGGAGACCACGACCCGATCGCCAACAATTCACTCCAACTCGCAACCAGACCAGGATCGTGTTAGCCATATCACGATCCGACCCATGACCACGAACCGATCTCCAGACCTGCAGATACACGCACTATTTTGACCTATTCTTAAGGCAACTCCTGCTCCTACTTTTCCGGATTGGGTGCCACATACCTCACCACGAACCGGTCCTCCCAGAAGCTCCTCTACGCTTAAAAATACATCGAATCATGGCCATTTAAAGGGACTTTTTGGCACTTGATCTTGAGGTCTTCCACCATTATCAACACAATGACTTTGCGAACAGTAGAAGGCCATTTCTAATCATTCTAACACGAGGTTATCGTGTATAAAATCAATTTCTAATCTCCTTTTCTTCATTGTAAACTCGAGGATTTCGTGTATAAACCGAGATAATTGTACTTGTAACTTCTTAGGATTTAAGAAGAGATAAAGTGGACATAGGCTTGGTTTGAGCCGAACCAATATAAAAACTTTGTGTGTTCCCCAATTTTACTGTTTTTTCTGCATTCTGTGATCTGTGAACTGCATTTGGGTGTTAGGCCCAGATTTTGGTCTAACATTTTGGCATGCCAAGAAGGGGGCATACGACAATCTCAATTTCTTGCTTGAAAGGAGACTCAGTAGCGAACAAAAGGAAGAAGACTGGAACTTCCACTCATGTTGATGATGCTGATGCTGAAGACACAAGGAACGAGGCAAGCAGGAAGCTTCCACTCATGGAGATCCTTCTTCATACTTGACCAGAGACGAGATGGACGGAGTTCTCACTGAACTGAGAGATCAGATGGCACGGCAAGATGATCTCCTCCGGAAACAACAGGAAACGATCAACCAATTCTTCTCTCGGATGGATGGAAGGCCGAGCAACGCTCAAGTCATTGGAAATGAAGCCACAGAAGCGACTCAGGCATCACATAGACTCGGGGGCAACCCCCTCATTATTGGAAATGCACAGTGACCGACTTCAGCTCCAGATCAGATGGATACCTGAGCGCAAACTCTCACTCAACTACAGCAGGGATCGGCTCGTGACAGGCCACCAGCATCGGGTCAGATCGCCCCTCCTCAGTTCGCTCTCCACGAACCACTTCACCAACCTGCCTCACGAACCGACCCCATCGAACCGGATCGGGTTGCCACCCACGATCCGCGATCCCCAAGCAACAACTCACCAGCAGCCTCCGTTCTCTCCTGCACTCAACGATGGGGGCACCAGCTCTGACCTTGGTTGATTCCAACAGCTTTTTGAAGGCAATCGACTCGCTGATCAGATTCAATGCCTCTCGAGAAGCCGCACTTATCAGAATGACGTGGATGACGTCAACCACAACCTGTTCACTCAGGAAATCAGGAATTCCCGCAATCCACCAGATTTCAAACTCCCGCAACTGGAGCCATACAACGGCAGGACGGATCCAACCGTGCACCTGATGCGCTACAAACGGCATATGGAAGTTCAATCGGCGTCGGAAAACGTCATGGCTAAGTGTTTTCCCCTCTTTCTAACTGATATAGCATCCATGTGGATTCGGCAACTAGAGACGGAATCGATCAAAATCTGGAATATGTTGGTCGCTTGCTTTCTTGAACAGTTTCGGGTCCACATCGCACGACCCAAGAACGTCTTGTCACTCATCACAATCAAGCAGAGGCCTAGAGAAACTCTACGTTCATTCCTAGAAAGATTCAACATTGCAGCAACATCAGTTGACCGACCTGAACCATCAATGGTGCTGCTGGCAGCAGTATCCGGTGTTTTGGATAGCTCGGAGTTCAAAAAGTCCTTGTACCGAGATCCACCGCGAAATCTCGGCGAATTCTACCTTGAAGCAGATAGATTTCTGCGTAAGCAAGATGCAACTTCCGAGAAGCGCATCCTCAACGTCAACATGCTTAAAGACGGAGAACCGTCTGATTCTGGAAATGGCAAAGGAAAAGCCGCCGTCAAGAATGACTGCAACACTCAGCCCTGGAGAGGGCCCAGATATGAAAAGTGCACTGAACTCAATGTCCCACTCTCAGACATCTATCTGGAAACAAAAGGTGTTGTCTCCTACCCAATACCTCCCAGGAGGGAACCATGATAAAGAGAATGTGATTCTTGAAAGCACTACATATTCCACAACAGGAACGGTCATAACACAAATGACTGCAGGCATCTTCATGATTTGATTGAGGAATGGGTTAGACGTGGAGAGCTGCCCGAGTATGTGAAACTACCAACAGTGCATGCACCTGCACTGCCACCTCCTGCTCCCCGGAGAGGGAATGACCCTAGATTGAGCTCTCGTGGGCTCATCTTCAACTGATCTGGATGAGATTAGCTTTCATTTTTTTGCATTTCTTAGGCTTTAAGATTTGTTTTTGCTTTCATTAGGTTTTCCGATTGGTTGAATCACATTACACACGTTTGGGGTTAGGATGTAGCCCCAAAGCATGCTCTGGACTCGGTGTCAAACCAATCAGGATTTTCTTTGGTTTTACATTTTGAATTGAATAAGGACTTTCCAAGCATGGATTATGTTTGGAGAATTTAAGTATCTTGCCCGGATGTGGCAGGATCCTCAACTTTCTTCAAAGTATGGCTTATACTTATTATGGAACACTAGGTATGGTTTATACCTAGGGACAGACTATGTTGTCAGGATATGGCAAGCGTAGCTCTACATCAGATTTGAGTATGGTTTATACTCACTTTGGAATCTTAAGTACGGATTATACTTAGGAACTGCAAACGGTCTTGTCAGGATGTGACAAAAGAAATCAGGTATGGATTATACTCGGTTTGAAATCCAGGGTATGGATTATGCCCTGCAAACGGTCTTGTAAGGATGTGACAAAAGAAATCGGGTATGGATTATAGTCGATTTGAACTTCTGGGTATGGATTAGGCCTGGAAATATTTGCCCTTGCCAGGATTTGGCAGGACGACTCAAACGTTCCTTGAGTATTGTTTATGCTCTTTAGACGCCGAAGCTTGGTTTATGCTCAGAAAATTTGAACAATATCGCCAGGATTTGGCACGTTTGTTTCTCCTTTATCTCTTTACAGGTATGGATTATATCTGTAGCTGGCAGACCCGGCAAGGTGATGGCATTATCGAATTTCTATGGCTTACAGATTTCCTGGACTATCTAGAACACATCTTCCTTCAACCAGCAAGATATGTTCTGGGGGGCAAACTTGTTGACACACTTTTTGGTAAAAGCTGTCACACTGAATATCGGGATAACATCGCGCTCGGATATGGAGAACATCGTCAGAAGACAGGCAGTGATTTGGTCAAAGTCGCATTCAGAACAAAGAAAGTCCCGAAACTCCTATCAGATGACCTTTTTTGGGCCCGAAAACAGTGATTACGGAGCAAAGCTCTGTAGCTCTTGTAGAACTCTGAATTAGCTTCAGTTTGAGCTTTGGTTTGGCTCAATCGGATTACGGTTTGAAAGTTATGCCTGTTTCCGTAAACTGGTGTAATATGGCAATTTCCTGGATAAAGCAACGAAGCGTCACACGATCGGAGTATGGCTCATGCACCCTCGGATCGCCCATCATCGGATCGGCCCCCTCGACTCGTGGAATACCTTCAGATCGCGACCCACTCTTGGTACACATGGAGACCACGACCCGATCGCCAACAATTCACTCCAGCTCGCAACTAGACCCGGATCGTGATAGCCATATCACGATCCGACTCATGACCACGAACCGATCTCCAGATCTGCAGATACGCGCACTGTTTTGACCTATTCTTAAGGCTACTCCTGCTCCTACTTTTCCGGATCGGGTGCCACGTACCTCACCACAAACCGGTCCTCCCAGAAGATCCTCTACGCCTAAAAATACATTGAAACATGGCCATTTAAAGGGACTTTTTGGCACTTGATCTTGAGGGCTTTCACCATTATCAACGCAAGAACTTTGCGAATAGCAGAAGGCCATTTCTAATCATTCTAATACGAGGTTATCGTGTATAAAATCAATTTCTAATCTCCATTTCTTCATTGTAAACACGATGATTTCGTGTATAAACCGAGATAATTGTACTTGTAACTTCTTAGGATTTATGAAGAGATAAAGTGGACATAGGCTTGGTTTGAGCCGAACCACTATAAAAACTTTGTGTGTTCCCTATTTTTACTACTTTTTCTGCATTCTGTGAACTGTGAACTACATTTAGGAGTTAGGCACAGATTTTGGTCTAACATTTTGGCATGCCAGGAAGGGGGCATACGACAATCTCAATTTCAAGTTTGAAAGGAGACTCAATGGCGAACAAAAGGAAGAAGACTGGAACTTCCGCTCATGCTGATGATGCTGATGCTGAAGACATAAGGAACGAGGCAAGCTAGGAAGCTTCCTCTCATGGAGATCCTTCTGCATACTTGACCGGAGACGAGATGGTCGGAGTTCTCACTGAACTGAGAGATCAGATGGCATGGCAAGATGATCTCCTCCAGAAACAACAGGAAATGATCAACCAATTCTTCGTTCGGATGGATGGAAGGCCGAGCAACGTTCAAGTCATTGGAAATGAAGCCACAGAAGCGGCTCAGGCATTACATGGACTCGGGAGCAACCCCCTCATTATTGGAAATGCACAGCAATCGACTTTAGCTCCAGATCGGATGGATACCGGAGCGCAAACTCTCACTCAACGGCAGCAGGGATCGGCTCGTGACAGGCTACCAGCATCGGGTCAGATCGCCCCTCCTCAGTTCGCTCTCCACGAACCACTTCACCAACCTGCCTCACGAACCGACCCCATCGAACCGGATCGGGTTGCCACTCTCGATCCGCGATCCATGAGCCGCGATCCCCAGGCAACAATTCACCAGCTGCCTCCGTTCTCTCCTGCACTCAACGATGGGGGCACCAGCTCTGACCTTGGTAGTTTGCAACAGCTTTTTGAAGGCAATCGACTTGCTGATCTGATTCAATGCCTCTCGAGAGGCCGCACTTATCAGAATGACGTGGATGACGTCAACCACAACCTGTTCACTCAGGAAATCAGGAATTCCCGCAACCCACTAGATTTCAAACTCCCACAACTGGAGCCATACAACGACAGGACGAATCCTACCGTGCACCTGATGCGCTACAAACGGCATATGGAAGTTCAATCGGCATCGGAAAACATCGTGGCTAAGTGTTTTCCCCTCTTTATAACTGATATAGCAGCCATGTGGATTCGGCAGCTAGAGACAGAATCGATCAAAAGCGGGAATATATTGGTCGCTCTCTTTCTTGAACAGTTTCAGGTCCATTTCGCACGACCCAAAAACGTCATGTCACTCACCACAATCAAGCAGAGGCCTAGAGAAACTCTGCGTTCATTCCAAGAAAGATTCAACGTTACAGCAGCATCAGTTGACCGACCTGAACCATCGATGGTGCTGATGGCAGCAGTGTCTGGTGTTTTGGATAGCTCGGAGCTCAAAAAGTCCTTGTACCGAGATCCACCGCGAAATCTCAGCGAATTCTGCCTTGAAGCGGATAGATTTCTACGTGAGGAAGATGCAACTTCCGAGAAGCGCATCCTCGACGTCAACATGCTTAAAGACGGAGAACCGTATGATTCTGTAAATGGCAAAGGACAAGCCGCCGTCAAGAATGACCGCAACACTCAGCCCTGGAGAGGGCCCAGATATGAAAAGTACACTGAACTCAATGCCCCACTCTTAGACATCTATCTGGACATAAATGGTGTTGTCTCCTACCCAAAGCCTCCCAGGAGGGAACCATCACAAAGAGAATGTGATTCTGGAAGGCACTGCATATTCCACGACAAGAACGGTCATAACACAAATGACTACAGGCATCTTCGTGATTTGATTGAGGAACGGGTCAGACGTGGAGAGCTGCCCGAGTATGTGAAACTACCAACAGTGCCTGCACCTGCGCTGCCGCCTCCTGCTCCCCGGAGAGGGAATGACCTTGGATCGAGCTCTCGTGTGCTCATCATCAACTGATCTGGATGATATTAGCTTTCATTTTTTGCATTTCTTAGGCTTTAAGATTTGTTTTTGCTTTCATTAGGTTTTCCGATTGGTTGAATCGCAGTACACACGTTTGGGGTTAGGATGTAGCCCCAAAGCATGTTCTGGACTCGATGTCAAACCAATCAGGATTTGCTTTGGTTTTGCATTTTGAATTGAATAAGGACTTTCCAAGCATGGATTATGTCTGGAGAATTCAAGTATCTTGCCCGGATGTGGTAGGATCCTCAACTTCGGTCAAAGTATGGCTTATACTTATTATGGAACTCTAGGTATGGTTTATACCTAGGGACAGACTATCTTATCAGGTTGTGGCAAGCGTAGCTCTACATCAGGTCTGAGTATGGTTTATACTCACTTTGGAATCTTAAGTATGGATTATACTTAGGAATTGCAAACGATCTTGTCAGGATGTGACAAGAGAAATCGGGTATGGATTATACTCGGTTTGAACTCCGGGGTATGGATTATGCCCTGCAAACGGTCTTGTTAGGATGTAACAAAAGAAATCGGGTATGGATTATGCCCGATTTGGACTTCTGGGTATGGATTATGCCTGGAATTGTTGGCCCTTGCTAGGATTTGGCAGGATGACTCAAACTTCCCTTGAGTGTGGTTTATGCTCTTTAGACGCCGAAGCATGGTTTATGCTCAGAAAATTTGAACAATATCGCCAGGATTTGGCACGTTTGTTTCTCCTTTATTTCTTTACAGGTATAGATTATATCTGTAGCTGGCAGACCCGGCAAGGTGATGACATTATCGAATTTCTATGGCTTATAGATTTCCTGTACTATCCAGAACACATCTTCCTTCAACCAGCAAGATATATTCTGGGAGGAAAAATTGTTGACACACTTTTTGGTAAAAGCTGTCACACTGAATATCTGGATAACCTCGCGCTCGGATATGGAGAACATCGTCAAAAGACAGGCGGCGATTTGGTCAAAGTCGCATCCCGAACAAAGAAAGGCCCAAAACTCCTATCAGATGACTTTTTTTGGGCCCGAAAATAGCGATTACGAAGCAAAACTCTGTAACTCTTGTAGAACTCTGAATTAGCTTTAGTTTAAGCTTTGGTTTGGCTCAATCGGACTTACGGTTTGAAAGTTATGCCCGTTTCTGTAAACTGGTGTAGTCTGGCAATTTCCTGGATAAAGCAACGAAGCGTCACACGAACAGAGTATGGCTCATGCACCCTCGAATCGCCGCTCATCGGATCGCCCCCCTCAGCTCGGGGTATACCTTCAGATCGCGACCCACTCTTAGTACACATGGAGACCACGACCCGATCGCCAACAATTCACTCCAGCTAACAACCAGACCCGGATCGTGATAGACATTATCACGATCGGACCCATGACCACGAACCGATCTCCAGACCTACAGATACGCGCACTGTTTCGACCTATTCTTAAGGCTACTCTGCTCCTACTTTTCCAGATCGGGTGCCACGTACCTCACCACGAACCGGTCCTCCCAGAAGCTCCTCTACGCCTAAAAATACATCGAAACATGGCCATTTAAAGGGACTTTTTGGCACTTGATCTTGAGGGCTTCCACCATTATCAATGCAAGGACTTTGCGAACAGCGGAAGGCCATTTCTAATCATTCTAACACGTGGTTATCATGTATAAAATCAATTTCTAATCTCCATTTCTTCATTGTAAACACGAGGATTTTGTATATATACCGAGATAATTGTACTTGTAACTTCTTAGGATTTAAGAAGAGATAAAGTGGACGTAGTCTTGGTTTGAGCCGAACCACAATAAAAACTTTGTGTGTTCCTCATTTTTGCTGGTTTTTTAGCATTATGTGATGTGTGAACTGCATTAGGGTGTTAGGGCCAGATTTTGGTCTAACATTTTGGCACGCCAGGAAGGGGGGCACACGACAATCTCAATTTCTAGCTTGAAAGGAGACTCAATGGCGAACAAAAGGAAGAAGACTGGAACTTCCGCTCATGCTGATGATGCTGATGCTAAAGACACAAGGAACGAGGCAAGCCAGGAAGCTTCCTCTCATGGAGATCCTTCTGCATACTTGACCAGAGACGAGATGGACGGAGTTCTCACTGAACTGAGAGATCAGATGGCACGACAAGATGATCTCCTCCGGAAACAACAGGAAATGATCAACCAATTTTTCGCTCGGATGGATGGAAGGCCAAGCAACGCTCAAGTCATTGGAAATGAAGCCACAGAAGCGGCTCGGGCATCACATGGACTCGGGGGCAACCCCCTAATTATTGGAAATGCACAGCGACCGACTTCAGCTCCAGATCAGATGGATACCGGAGCGCAAACTCTCACTCAACTGCAGCAGGGATCGGCTCGTGACAGGCCACCAGCATCGGGTCAGATCGCCCCTCCTCAGTTCGCTCTCCACGTACCACTTCACCAACCTGCCGCACGAACCGATGCCATCGAACCAGATTGAGTTGCCACCCTCGATCCGCGATCAGCGAGCCGCAATCCCCAAGCAACAACTCACCAGCAGCCTCCGTTCTCTCCTCCACTCAACGATGGGGGTACTAGCTCTGACCTTGGTAGTTTGCAACAGCTTTTTGAAGGCAATCGACTCACTGATCGGATTCAACGCCTCTCGAGAGGCCGCACTTATCAGAATGACGTGGATGACATCAACCACAACATGTTCACTCAGGAAATCAGGAATTCCCGCAATCTACCAGATTTCAAACTCCTACAAGTGGAGCCATACAACGGCAGGACGGATCCTACCGTGCACCTGATGCACTACAAACGGCATATGGAAGTTCAATCGGCGTCGGAAAACGTCATGGCTAAGTGTTTTCCCCTCTTTCTAACTAATATAGCAGCCATATGGATTCGGCAGCTAGTGATGGAATCGATCAAAAGCTGGAATATGTTGCTCGCTCGCTTTCTTGAACAGTGTCGGGTCCACATCTCACGACCCAAGAACGTCATGTCAGTCACCACAATCAAGCAGAGGCCTTGAGAAACTCTGCGTTAATTCCTAGAAAGATTCAATGTTGCAGTAGCATCAGTTGACCGACCTGAACCATCGATGGTGCTGATGGCAGCAGTATCCGGTGTTTTGGATAGTTCGGAGTTCAAAAAGTCCTTGTACCGAGATCCACTGTGAAATCTCGGCGAATTCTACCTTGAAGCAGATAGATTTCTGCGTGAGGAAGATGCAACTTCCATGAAGCGCATCCTCGACGATAACATGCTTAAAGACGGAGAACCGTCTGATTCTGGAAATGGCAAAGGAAAAGCCGCCGTCAAGAATGACCGCAACACTCATCCCTGGAGAGGGCCCAGATATGAAAAGTACACTGAACTCAATGCCCCACTCTCAGACATCTATCTGGACACAAACGGTGTTGTCTCCTACCTAAAGCCTCCCAGGTGGGAACCATCGCAAAGAGAATGTGATTTTGGAAAGCACTGCATATTCCACGACATGGACGGTCATAACACAAATGACTGCAGGCATCTTCGTGATTTGATTGAGGAACGAGTTAGACGTGGAGAGCTGCCCGAGTATGTGAAACTACCAACAGTGCCTGCACCTGCGCTGCCACCTCCTGCTCCCCGGAGAGGGAATGACCCTGGATCGAGCTCTCGTGGGCTCATCATCAACTGATCTGGATGAGATTAGCTTTCATTTTTTGCATTTCTTAGGCATTAAGATTTGTTTTTGCTTTCATTAGGTTTTCTGATTGGTTGAATCGCAGTAGACACATTTGGGGTTGGGATGTAGCCCCAAAGCATGCTCTGGACTCAGTGTCAAACCAATCAGGATTTGCTTTTGTTTTGCATTTTGAATTGAGTAAGGACTTTCCAAGCATGGATTATGTTTGGAGAATTTAAGTATCTTTCCCGGATGTGGCAGGATCCTCAACTTCGGTCAAAGTATGGCTTATACTTATTATGGAACTCTAGGTATGGTTTATACCTGGGGACGGACTATCTTGTCAGGTTGTGGCAAGCGTAGCTCTACATCAGGTCTGAGTATGATTTGTACTCACTTTGGAATCTTAAGTATGGATTATACTTTGGAACTGCAAACGGTCTTATCAGGATGTGACAAAAGAAATCGGGTATGGATTATACTCGGTTTGAACTACGGGGTACGGAATATGCCCTGCAAACGGTCCTGTCAGGATGTGACAAAAGAAATTGGGTATGGATTATACTCAATTTGGACTTTTGGGTATGGATTATGCCTAGAAATGTTAGCCCTTGCTAGGATTTGGCAGGATGACTCAAACGTCCCTTGAGTATGGTTTATGCTCTTTAGACGCCGAAGCATGGTTTATGCTCAGAAAATTTGAACCATATCGCCAGGATTTGGCATGTTTGTTTCTCCTTTATCTCTTTACAGGTATGGATTATATCTGTAGCTGGAAGACCTGGCAAGGTGATGGCATTATCGAATTTCTATGGCTTACAGATTTCCTGGACTATCCAGAACACATCTTCCTTCAACCAGCAAGATATGTTCTGAGGGGTAAACTTGTTGATACAATTTTTGGTAAAAGCTGTCACACTGAATATCTGGATAACATCGCGCTCGGATATGGAGAACATCGTCAGAAGACAGGCAGCGATTTGGTCAAAGTCGCATCCCGAACAAAGAAAGGTCCGAAACTCCTATCAGATGACCTTTTTTGGGCCCGAAAACAGTGATTATGGAGCAAAAGTTTGTAACTCTAGTAGATCTCTGAATTAGCTTTAGTTTGAGCTTTGGATTGGCTCAATTGGACTTACGATTTGAAAGTTACGCCCGTTTCCGTAAACTGGTGTAATCTGGCAATTTTCTGGATAAAGCAACGAAGCGTCACACGATCGGAGTATGGCTCATGCACCCTCGGACCGCCCCTCATCGGATCGCCCCCCTCGGTTCGTGGTATACCTTCAGATCGCGACCCACTCTTAGTACACATGGAGACCGCGACCCGTTCGCTAATAATTTACTCCAGCTCGCAACCAGACCCGTATCATGATAGCCATATCACGATCCGACCCATGACCACGAACCGATCTCCAGACTTGCAGATACACGCACTGTTTTGACCTATTCTTAAGGCTATTCCTGCTCCTACTTTTCCGGATCGGGTGCCACGTACCTCACCACGAACCGGCCCTCCCAGAAGCTCCTCTACGCCTATAAATACACCGAAACATGGCCATTTAAAGGGACTTTTTGGCACTTGATCTTGAGGGCTTCCACCATTATCAATGCAAGGACTTTGCGAACAGCGAAAGGCCATTTCTAATCATTCTAACACGAGGTTATCGTGTATAAAATCAATTTCTAATCTCCATTTCTTCATTGTAAACACGAGGATTTCATGTATAAACTGAGATATTTGTACTTGTAACTTCTTAGGATTTAAGAAGAGGTAAAGTGGACGTAGGCTTGGTTTGCGCCGAACCACTATAAAAACTTTGTGTGTTCCCCATTTTTACTGCTTTTTCTGCATTCCGTGATCTGTGAACTACATTTGGGTGTTAGGCCCAGATTTTGGTCTAACAAGTACCATCCAAAAATTGGGGTTGGGTAACAAATATGAGTCGTGCATTTCAAATTAAAAGTTGTCATATATGTTACAGATCCCTTGTATAAAGAAACCTCACATAATGCATAATTTATTAATAGTAATTGGTTTTCAACAGTTTATTTATTTTCTTTGAAATTTAGAAAATTGATTACTCCATTAATTCTTTAAATGAACATGGCACCTATATAAAGATTCAAATACCCATCTAACAATTCAACTTGTATAAAATTTGAGATTTTACATGCATTGTTTCTCTAATTCAGCTATTCCTAATTTAAAGATTGGAAACCTTAATTTCCATAGTTTTCCAAAATCAGTTATCCC
This sequence comes from Allium sativum, assembly GCA_030737875.1. Classification (NCBI taxonomy): domain Eukaryota; kingdom Viridiplantae; phylum Streptophyta; class Magnoliopsida; order Asparagales; family Amaryllidaceae; genus Allium; species Allium sativum. Next base: position 1,050,947,000 of record CM060910.1, on the reverse strand, counting down.
TAATTTTAAGGAATGACATAGAGTAAAAGATCTTGATAAAATTATCATCTATCATTATCATGTTATAAACTGAAATGTCATATAGTTATGTTTTATTAACTTTGTTTATTCAACAGTAGTTTTTTTGCTGCATGCCTTGGGGTATGATTGATGGTATTTAGGACATCGGTATTAATATCTACTAGTAAATGCCATGAATTAAAAGCCTATACTTGGTCCCTATATATGTCCGATGGCCATAGAATTCATAAATGGAATGGTTTCAGTAAATCTATAACTTATAACTTAAATAGGAACCCGCCGCCGCTGACACGGACACACCAAAATCTATTCAGAATACCTCTCAGTTTGTGATGGTGGTTAACCATTTATGCAATTAAATGGTTCCCCGATATGAATACACATATACATACAAGTGTGTGTGTGTGCGCGCATATATACACTCATACACACACACACACACACACACACATATATATATATATATATATATATTATGTGTGCATAATAAGGGTCTGAGTTACTGCTTGAAATTGTTTTTGCTGCTAATATTCATTTGCAGAAAAAACAAAAATTGCATCTTATTCCAATGATGTAGTGAAGTTGCTGCTCCTTGTGATGCTTGTGCAAACTCCGGTAGATCGCAAAAGTTTCAGCTTGATGTATTTATTAATCACTACGATGAATATTATAACATCTTTGTTTTTGTTGAAATAGCAGTAGCATGCCTGTCTAAATTTGCATTGAATTTGGTTGATGTATTATTTTACTTTGTTATTTATTTGTTTTCTATACTGTTATAAATTCGTCGACATTTCTATGGTATTAAATGGGACGGATAATTGCCTAATAGGTTTGAATAAAACTTCGGATGCAAATTTGTGAACCTATATTTAATATACCGCTTTATATTAAATCTCTGTTTCATTACGTTATTCTTCGTTGTTAAAGTCACGTTTTCAATTTGCTTCAATATTAGATGATATTTTTTTTCTTCATATTATTATCACACTTGCACATACATACATTTACATCGTATAACATTATAAATTTGGTTACAGAAACACTTATAGTCAAAGTTTCTAATTGAAAAGATATTAATATTGATATTTATTTAAGAAGCATACTATATCTGACTATAACAACATACTGACTTATACAAATTAAAACTATTAGCAACACATCAATTAAACATGAAATTGTCATCTAGACCGCTTGAAATATTGGTTATGCGACCTACAGATATTACCATATAGATCAAGGTTTGTTTCTGTCTTAGTTAAAAAAACAAATTCCTGAAATTAAAGTCTTGGTTATACTCTTTCATTTGATGAAAATATTTTTTTAATATAATTTGATACTTTACGGTAATTCAACTGCATATGATGGATGTTATATATATTACCCCGGAACAAAAAGTCCAATTTCATTCATTGTTTTTTAACTTTTCAGATTCCACGCCTTCGACATGTTGAATACAAGATGTCTAGATTATCAAGGAACACAAGACAGTAATTCAGCGGTTTAGCAACCGGCAATGGTGCAAAAGAAAGGTATTCATTTTGTTATAGTTCAGCATATTTGCATTTTGGGTGTTGTGTTATGAATATTTGCCAATGTTAGCACTGATGGTACATAGTGATGGATCATGTCTAATTATAATTAATAACATTGTCCACGCATTATTTGATGAAGAGCAAAAAATTATGGAAAAGATATTGAAATTCTGAAGGCCAAAGGTGAGTTTCTTTAGATTGAACAGCTACAATTTGTAGAATGTTTATTATACAAGCATTTTGGCAATGTATTGGCAATATTGCAATGACTTTGACGTTTTCATATCATTTCTTGTGCACCTGAATTTGACTACCCAATGTCATATTATGTGAGCATATAATTGTTTTCTTAATAACTTGTATTAGTTTTTGTTACTCTGTTATGTAAATAACGAATAATTTTCTTTGCTTCCGTCTACTGAGTACTAACAAATTTTAACGCTGTAACTTTTTTCACTAATGCACGATAAGTTTGACGATGACCAACCACATAGTCATTGAAGTTGTGTGTGTGTGTTTTTGGCTACATCCGAAACATATGTTCTGCTCCTAGAGAATTTTGTACATTTTTCTTCTTCTTATGTAGATATGAACTTCTATATTATTTCAACTAAAACTATTGCACTGATATACAAACATACATACATACATACATACATATATATATGTATATATATATATATATATATATATATATATATGGCCTTTTCATATTATCGGTATTTCATAGGGAGATAATTTCATCCTTTTTGTTTCAAATGTTTCTCTGTTGAAATTAGTGGAAAACTAAAGTAGAGGATACATGTTTCTGCATATACTGTTTATTTTTCAATATCTTCAACATGAATACTAAATGCGACGAGATTTTATTTATGAAATGCGGTTTTTCATTTATTCTCCATAATTCCTTTTGCCTCGGTGAAGAAGCAATTTCTTTCCTTTTCGCCCTTTGAACACGCTATCCGATCATAATGTGATTTGGAAAATTAAAAATTATCTACTAAGGAAAAAAAAGCAAATTAAACTTTTTGTGGTATTTTTACTTATTTTCCAAACAGGTGACAATACTCTTTCCTTTTCTTTTCCAACTGTTTAGCTTTTTGTACATTATTGGACTATCTTCCATTAAATATTGCTCAACATATTTACTTATCCCCCCTCATGTCTCCCTCGACATAAAAGTCAACAAAAATAAAATAAAAAAATTCAATACTCTTTCTTTATCTTTTACTTATCTATCCATTTCTCACATCATTCTTTGCCATTATTTTTCTTTCACTTCCATTTAAATTTATCTCTTTTTGCTGAACTCCTAACGTTAACACCCATGTCCCTTCAATTCTGAAACCGGTTATTTATATGATATGCACTTTTTTCAAATAACGGATGTTTCAATCTACTTCCCTTTTCAGTCCTACCAAATGTAGATCACGATTTCAACAGTTCAAACCTAAATAGAAATATACAATATGGACGAAGCTTTGAATTTGATTTCACTCAGATATCAAATTTTATGTCCTAAAATATAAATGATGTTAACTCTACTGATTATTTGGTCTGATTAGAGATTTTGAGTTCGTAAATATTTTCATATGCGATTAATTCACAGACTATGGACTGCTCGCTGTCTCCACTATGCAGTCTGTGTTTACTTATAATAATTTTCACGAATTATCCAATAGCAAACATGTTCATTAGCTCCGTCATATTTAATCACCACACACAACATCAGTTACTTATATGTTGCAATCGGCAAAGCATAAGACTGTTCTTAACGACTGACAACAACCTATACAATACCCTGCTCGTACTTAATTCTGGAAAATACCCTGTTCCTAACGATGGAAAGCAACATAATACATATGTATCAACATAAGCTAATTATCAAATTATCATATTATCATACTACCTATGGATTATCTACCCCTGCGAAACCTGCATAAATCAGTTAAATTGTGTTCACATTATTCTCTGATTATTGGTTGATTATAGAGGAAAAATTAATTGTTTTATTTTCACCATATCCTCTTAACATACTGAAATTTATGTTTCTATCTTATTTTACTTTTCCAGGTCTTCAACAATGGGTGGAAATTTGAGCTTTTTGCATACAAGATTGAGAATGTAGTAGTCTCCTAATTATGCGAATGTAGTTCTTCCAATATATCAGAAGTGTATTTTTCCAAAATTTTGATTTACTAAGATTTTTCTCAAATGATAATATACACATTGTCCATGCTCTGATTCATATAATTATTTTGTTTGGATATAAATTGGTGTTAAATTCTCCTTTACGAGTGTTGTTTTTTCATAAAATTGTATCAATGGACTAGCAGCTCAGAACAATATCAAGCTTTAGGCATAGATTTCTTCCTGCTCAAATGTTACTTAAATGGTCGAAAGAAGCTTCATTTTACTTGTTAAAGCATCTTCAACCATATGCACGTCCAAAGATGAGGTTAGTTGTATTTAATATCTTTAACACTTCCTAAGAATTACAACTCAGCATGTTATGAAAACAGAAATTGGTGCTTTATTCTCAAGTTTGTGTCTGAAAATTCTACTAAATCATTGGTTGCAATATGATAAAATATACAAAAAATATAGTGCCAATTTCAGGTCTTTAAAACAAATGACCATGTAATTAAAGTTTGGAATGCCATCTGTTTTAATTTTTCTCCTGACACAACATTTATTTCTTTGTTATATATATCTCTATGATATAATATAAAGTTTTGCATAGTAATAAGCATAAAAGGTTAAAAATAGATAATGCAAAAAATAAATAAGTCTATCCAAACAAACTGATAACTTAGTTTAGTATACAACTATTGCATAATTATATTGAATAGAGAGTTCTTTTTGTGCTAACTTCAGATCAAATATTTAACATATTGTGCAAGCTTTTATTATATAAACTGATAACTAAAGTTGTTTTAGTGTCATGAATGAACCATATTCACAGTTTACATTATATATGACGTTTGAACCTAGCTAATAATTTATAATTTATATCTGTAGTTTCTATTCCCTATCACTCATTAGGCAAAGGGAACTTATTTTGGGTGTTTTAGCTTCTTGCTAATCCTTCATCATAAGAGCATGCCTTCCTGTATACTTCAAAGAACCTTTATCTTCTCTTCGAAAGCATTTTGAGAACTTGGAGTATTCCTATCTCTTGGATCAAGCATATGAACACGGCAAAAGGGTGCGTTTAGTGTGATTTTTTACTATTTGTTTTAAAAAACAGTTCATATGGTGCTATAATTATATTTTGCAAATGCACACTGATTGAAATTTCATTAAAAAAAATTATGGTGATTGAAAATATAATGAAATTTCGATCCCTATTTTTTCAACAAGAGCTGAGTAAAATTCCTATGCTGACTGTTATTTTCCTTTCTGTTTTCCCCTGGATGACTATTAGTATAACTGATTTGTGGTTCTTTCCATACACAATAGCAGTTTCCATAATTTATATCTTCCATCAAGAAGCAACTTTTAACCATTAGTCTTAAAATTATTGCTCATGACTTTATGCATTTTGGCATTTAGGCAATATAACATGAGAATTTTGAATGTGGCTGCATTTGGAGTCTGTGAGTATGCTTCTTCGGATGGGTGACCCCGTAAACCATTTAACCCTTTATTGGTAGAGATTTATGAAGTTGAGCAAATGGTTGGCTGGACGATCTAGAGGTATGCAATTTTTGTGGCTTTATTACTAATTTTGTCTTGTTAGTATTGTTTTATAATGAATGAAATTATGCAATTATACAGTCTATGATTTATGCAGCTTATACACACACATATATAATAAACTACACATATAATATGTATATGCATTAAAATATTATACATAATAATTAGGTATGAGGCTATGTATGGGAATTGGTTTGGGTACCTACTTGTTAAAATAACATATATAACAATATTCTTTGTATGTATGTTAAAATAACACATAACAAAGATAATGTACATAGCAACTCAGGAGCAATAGGACTCAACTTCTCCTCATGTTTCATCTACTGCAATTAGACGGAGTGCCAGAATCAACAGAGCACATTCACTTCCGCTTGGTACTTCTAGTAGCTTCTTTGAACCCATTGTTTTTTCTTCTGCTAATAAAGCTCTAAAAAAACTGGAAAATTGCATGGGCGTGTCTGCATGATACACACTATTCTGCCATGCCAACCCTAGAAAACCAGCATACTAACCAAAATTAATGAAGATTGTATCTTGGAATATTAGAGGGTCGGGGACCCCACTAAAAATCATGTGGTCAATCTAATTATCTCTCCTCATCATGTTGATATCTTCTTTATGCAAGAATCTAAAGTTTCTAATCCACCTAATTCTCTAATTTGTCAACTTTGTGGTCCTCATCTATCTGGTTGGTCTCACGTGGATGCTTCTGACTCACGTGGTGGGCTAATTACAGCACGGAATGAAAATGTCTGGTCACTTCATCACTCTATATCACATCCTTCGGCTTTACACATAACCCTTCGTCATATTCACTCAAACACTTTCTTCCACTTCACTAATATTTACGCACCCAATGACCCCAACCTTAGATCTAAAGTTTGGCAACACTGTCTTAACTTATCACAAAGTATTAATGGCCCTTGGATCATAGGTGGAGATTTCAATGCCACTCACTTCTCTTTTGAACGAAATTCTGGCACTACCTCCTCAGACTCACACTCATTCAACTCATTCATTAACTCTTGTTCTCTCATTGACCCGCCCATCAACAACCGTAGATTCAGTTGGACAAGTAGAAGAGATGACCCTTCATTATCGAAAATTGATAGATTTTTATTTAATTTGAACTAGGAATATCTCTTTCCCCTCTCTCTGGTCAATGGTCTAGCCACAAGAATTTCTGATCACTGCCCTATTATACTTGACACCCAAGATAACACACCGATTAAACATCCATTCAGATATGAAAGATTCTGGATGCTTGAGCCTTCCTTTGATGACTTCGTCAAGCACATTTGGTCACAGCCATCTAATTGCAGCTTAGCATCAACCAGGGTAGTTTTTAAACTTCGTTCATTGTGTAAACTGATTCGTCCTTGGGCCAAAAATATTTGGAATTCACTGAAAACCAGAATTTCTGTAAGAACCCGTAACTTCCCCGTGAAGGAAAGCACGGATACTTTGAGAACAACACACAAATGAACGCAGACGGAAGAACATTTCATTGTTATTACAACAATTCCATCAGATACAAGAATATACAGAGTAAAAATGAATAAATTACATTTGACAAATATCAGAGATTACAATAAATTACATAGCAACGGAAAATAGTACAAAAGCACAACTAGAAGTGATACACGGATACAGAGCTTTCCGAGCATCGTTCCAGCTGTATCTCAGGACCCTGTGAATATAAATCTGCAAAACCAAAACTACTAGCTGCCCGTGCGGAAAATAGGGGCACCCAGAGTTTAGGTTAAAACAATAAACTCCAAGTCAGTCATAGGACTGGTGTGAGAACTAAAACAGTTATTTAAAACTTTACTTTAAAGATAGTAATTCAAGGGACCACGCCGTATAACACGGAACGGGTTTCCTCCCAAGAATACTAGTGCATATAACAAAACAGCGCAATGCTCTTTGGAAAAATGAAGCTATTATAAGACCCAGGTCCCATCACACAATGCAACGCAAGCCGGAGGATAGGGTTTTCCCTTATAATAGCCAAACATGCTTGGTACGTTTAAAAACAAATCATTTGATACTATAATAAGTGTATAGTGTCAAAACAATTTCAATCATAAATATCAATCATAGGCGGCATGGGTACCATATATCATGTCGCCATACTAATTCTACAATTAAAACCACAATATCACATATTGGAAATTGGATTTCCGTCATGAGCCGAGGCAAGGGGCAAGCTCCTCTCCGATTCGAGACACTCTAGCAAATGTCCCAGGACCCCACTATGATCCTTGGATCTTCAGGGCCGGTCCTCTCTTACTTTTGAGGATTAGTTATTCCTAAACACACGTTTCCCGGTCCTTACAGACCTATATCCGAGGCACCTCATATCCAACAACCACACAAGTGAAAAGTATATAAATGTCAGGGCTGGTAGGTCACTGACACCACCCTAGCTAGAAAGAAACGTCGTGCTCTCCCTGCAGTCACTATCCCGTTTTTGACTCATACCGAGGTGTGAGGTTCGCGAATTCACGTTATACACAAAGCTACGCCACACAGGCCGTGCTTTGATCATCAACCACAAGACTTTGCTTTTCAACAGAAGCCTTGATCAATTGCCACTTACGCATGCCACATTGGCAATTCACTCCATGCGACTGATGTCCATCGATATACAACCTCTGAGCTCATACGTCTCAGAGAAGGGCGTTAAGCAAGAGAATAAATTCTCCGCCGCCAAACAGATGTATATTTAATAGAGATCAATCAACACAGAATAAAATCCAATGTCAGACACACAATCCATTTACAAGTTCGTTCTGGGTCTGAACGAAACCGGAGGCACTTTCCTCGCATATCCATCCATCTCCAAGTACGTCTGGACGATCACCAACTGTTTCCCTCATCTTGGGTGTACAACCCAATCAAGATCATCAGTAATCACCCAAACGATGTGAAGACTTCCGGTCTTCTACCACCGTCTTCATCTTCGACATCTCGTCGAATCGGTTATTCAGAATGGGTATAAACTCGGCCTTTCTGAATAACCCACGTATATAATAAACGAATGTTACACAAACACAACAAACGCCTCATTCCAATTCAGAATATTCTTTTATTCACAAAATCACATTCTTAGGGAAATGTTCCCATTAATTTTATCCAAGATAAATTCTTCTAAATTTATTCTTTAATCCTCCTTTGGATATCATTTCAAACTAGTCGGGATTAGCGAACCACACCGAAGTAATTATTTATTTTATTTCCCAATCCCAACCTATATATCCCATGGAGAAAACTGGCAACACTCCACATCTAACACCACGGTGTTATCGGTAAAATTAATTACCATTTCACGTTCAAATCTAATTAAAGATTTAACTATCGCTTTGGAGCAAAAATGGTGGTACTCCATTCTCGATCACCTTTCAGATTTGATAATTTAAATTATCAATTCACACTTTTAATCTAATTAAAGATTCATTAAAACTCCACTTAGTTTTAATCTTTTCAAAAATCAACATCTTGCCTTTAACTGGGTTAAAGAACCAATGTCATCTAAAACACGATTCACGATAAACCCAAATCACATTCTATTGTTAATTGGGTTAAAGAACAGGTGTTGTTCAAAATACCGCTCACGATAAACCTAAAAACCAATTCAAATTCAATTTCAATTAAATATTATTTAATTGATACACTTCATTAAATCTAAATAGAAAGATTTAATCTTTTTCCCTATTGGGCTTAAGAACAGTGTTAATGAAGGCACCATTCACGACAAACCCAAATCACATTTGATATTAAATACAAGGCTCTGAATAGAAAATATACCGGCTTATATTCAATATCAAATTCTGAAACCAACAAATATTGTATTGGAAATAACGATATAAAATATATCTTTCAAATTCCCATAACAATATCTGTACTATCACGAAATCCAACATCGAAATATTCCGAAGATAATTTCGATTCAACTCCAGTCCAATTCACATATTGGGAATATTGATTATTTTTAATAATTTTATCAAGGCCCGTACAGTCGATTTCCATCAACGGCCATCGAACTGCACTTACAACGACCTTTTTCGAATTTGATTTGGACATAATTCCAAATCCAACCGTTAGATTTCAAATTTCTAATATTCATTGGAAAGCTCTTTTCGATACGAACCAAACGGTTCCGGTTTTAGGAGAATCCGACGGTCGAATCTCCCGCAACGTCAATTCGAAGTCAATGGTCGAAATTCACAAACTGCCGCGGCGCGGCGCGTTCTATTCAAACCATTATATATATATATAATATATATATATTATATATATTTCGTCGATTTCCTTTTAAAACGTATTTTATAAATCGTTTAACTTCGTTTTCAAAACCACTTCAACTCTATATTCAATTTCAAATCAAAATTGGATATTTCATATCATTACTATATAAATGATAATATTTTCAAAACGTTATATTTTGAAATCACTTCTTTTCTATATTCATTATAAAAACGAATATAATCGATATAAATATCGTTCACGTCTAAATAGCGCAACTCTAATCAACACGGCTTTCTATATTTCAATAAATTCGTTATCCTATTCAACAAATGAATATTTATTCTATTCAACACATGAATCTATATTTCTTCCAACACCTGACTAATCTCAACACATGAGTACTGTCAACACATCACTATTTTTGTTATGTAAAATATTTTATAAAACTATGGTATCTATCGTTTGATTTTTAATTAGACTTCTACTGGGAAGTAGTTCTAATTTTAAATATGATAAAGATGTAATTTTTATTATTTAAAATATTTTACTCAACACACGAATATTTTCAACACATGAACATCGTCAACACATGACTATTTTTATATGCAACACATGAATTTTCTTTTATAATATTCATTGTTGTCCCGATTGGAATGAGGCCCAATCAATCACCATATAACGTTGATTATATGGATTCCATATAACACATGTATATAATAGCATTGATAAACAATCAACCATCAACCAAAGTGCACTACACTGTATAAGCATCAAATATAAATATCTAACGCTTATAACAGCCTGTCAATCAAACGATCAACATATTTAATCAATCAGGATGAGTGAACTTCAACTTCATCCCAACACCCGTGTGGGGTTTCAAACAATCAAACACAGATGTTATTTGTGCAGTTGGGCGATATTTAAAATTTATCGACCCAATCAATGTCAGTCAAATCAGTGTACATAAACAAACCGTCCGGTTTGTAAATGAATATTTTATTTATTCACCTTCACGTTAAAAATTATATTTTTAACGATAAAATATTCTATTTCAACACATGAATTTCTATTCATTTCATTTACACAATAAAAATGATATTTTTATTTTTCTAACATATTTTAGAAAATTTCGGCGGCATAACGGCACGATACTAGAAACGGGACGAGGTCTAGCCTTATCCCCGGTCTAGTGAAGGCCCACGCCATTCACACATCAATCAAATCCATTCCATTTCACCAAACAATTCAATTCAAACCAATTGGACTAACCAACTACACAATCAAACAATTTAACAAACAAGTCATCCATGGTGTGTGGATGACGGGTGTCGGGTGCTGCTAAGCACCGTCTGCATCCTAGTATATATTTATATATAACTAGAAAAAGAAGTTTAGAGTGAGAAGTTCTCACAGAAAAACTATCCAATCATCTTGACTCTTCTTTTGTAGAAAATCTTGTCGTTCTCGCCTTTTGTCACTTTCGTTGCCCGTAGCCACTACATGTATAAAAATCACATTTTTATTATCTACATTATATAAAAATCTCATCTTTGCTCCTTTTACATAATAAAGATCAAATCTTTAATACTTCTATAATGTAAAAATCATATTTTTATCATCTCTATATCATAAAAATCATATTTTTATTAACTTCATATGTCAAAAATCATAGAAGCTTTAAAGCGGAGAAAACTCACTTTTTTTTCTAACGCCTTTTCTGAACTGCTGAATTGTTGTTCGAGCTCCAGACTTCGTATACAAACTCAAATTTTCAATCCATCTTTTTTTTAGCACAAGCACGCCATTCTGAACAACTTTTGCCTAGTGGTCTTCTTGCCGAAAATGTGCCATTTCGCCGGAATTCGCGAAAGTACACGAATTTTTGCCGCTTCCGGACAGCAGACTTTAAACGCGTTTTCCGGGCAGCTCCGAACTCCAAAACATGACTTCCATATAGCCAAATCGAAGAGAATTTCGCGCTCTACAACTTTGATCTAGAGGGACTTTGGACAAAAACGCATCGTTTGGGAGTTATTCGCGAAATACGGTCAGGAACTTATTTGCAAAACGGGTAATTTTGGTGAAAATGAGTTTTTGGGTGTAGCGGGGCCCACGGCCGGAATTGAGGGGGCTGGAGGGGGGCGCGGGCCTGATGGATGTGGGGGAGGGTGTGGGTGGCGGTGGTGGGGCCCGTGGTGGTGGTGGTTGGTGATTTGGGGCTTAGGGTTTGCAAATGGAGAGAGGAGGAGGAAGAGGAGGAGGAGGGGAGGAGGAAGAGGAGGTGCGGCGGCTCGCCGGAGGCTGGTGGTGGGCGGTGGAGGAGGGGGCAGCGGCGGTGGTGGTGGAGGAGGCCATTTTTGAGTTTTTGTGGAGGAAGGAGGAAAAGTGAATTTATGAAATAGAAAAGGAGGAAAAGTGATTATATGCTAGTTTCTCGCGTATCGCCTGAACGCTAGCGATCTCCGATGGCCGCGGATTTCGGACACGAGATAGTAGACGTGAAGACGAGTCCAACGAAACAAGTTTCGTCGAATTCCGAGTTCGTTTGACCATTCGTTAAAAATCACAAAAATGATCAGATAAGCTCTAAAAATGCGATTTTTGCGCACCTTTTCTTCTCGCACACTCACATGCTCACTTCAAAAATCATGCCCTTTTAGATTTAACCATTTTTAGATGATACGAATCTAGAAAAAAAAGTAGAATTGAATTCCGAGGTCGTATCAATAATGTTCCTTTGTAAAATGACTGCTCGCTTTACCCGGAACTGTTTTAGCTCGCACGGCCACATACTGACTCCGTTCGACGCGCTATTTGTAACTCAACAATGATTTGTCATTATGAATCCATAAAAATTTATCTCGTCGAATTCTGAGCTCGTATGCAAAATTTCACTTTTTAAGGGCTATGTATTGTTAACCGAACAACTCCAGCCCATAGCCACTATTCCGTATATCGGAATATATCGAAGCTTATACTTTTCGGAGTTCTAAACGGCATTTTGAACTCAATGGAAGTGGTTTCGAGTCCAAATTCATCCGTATGCAAAATATGACTTTTTGGCACCGTATGTAATTTACATAGCGACTATTCTGAATTTTCAACTGGGCATAACTTTTGATTCCCGCTATGAAATTTCGATTTTTCGGATTCGTTGGAAAGATATTCTCAACTAGATTATAATATTTTCAGTTTCGCCAAAATCCGGATTGATTTGCACCCGGTACATCCAATTGAAGTTTGAAATCGAATTATCGAACTACCGCGCCATTTTCAATTCTATTTATAATTATATATAATTATTATATTCTAACGATGACGTATATAATATATACGTCGAATTCCATTCAAAATAAATTTCACGTCGATTTTATTTAAAATAATCTATTTTAAATATTCCAAATTCGCTAAAATTGCCAAAAAAAAAATTTAAACTGGCTCAGAATTTCCGGATTATTACAATTTCCTCGACACAAGAAGCCATTATGAACCTGAACATTCTAGAAGAAACCCGCCCCCTATTAGCATCTGAGCGACAGGTCCTAGAATATAATGAAACAGAACTAGAAAGACTAATCAAACAAGAAGAAATTGGTTGGAAACAACGTTCCAAAGCAAAATAGCTAAATGAAGGAGACGAGAACACAACATACTTTCACCGTTTAGCCAATGGCCGCCGTCGTGCTTCTTTCATCTTAAAAATTTCTCACAATAATAATTCAATAACTGACCCCAAAGAAATGTGATCCCTCTTTACCCAGTTTTTTAGAAACATTCTGGGTTCACAACCTCCGTCATCCCCTTCGATTGACTGGAAGAAACTTTATCCTTATCCTTTGCAATTACCCATTGACTAACCTTTCTCTGAAGAAGAAATCTGGAAGGCCCTTAAGGGGATGGCGACGGAAAAGGCCCCTGGACCAGATGGTTTTGGCCCATGTTTCTTTAAAAAATTTTGGCCCACAGTTAAATATGATCTGATTGAATTGTGCTCTGAATTTTTTCCAACCCTTCAACAATTGCTAAACTCAAATACGCTAATATCATCCTCATCCCTAAATTTCCTGGTGCTAATTCGCTCCCCTCATTCAGACCGATCAGCCTTCTCAATCTAATTTCAAAATTATCACCAAAATCTTAGCTAACAGACTTCAGAACCACATTTCTGATCTAGTGGGTAAAGAACAATCGGCTCTCATTTCGGGTAGAAATATTTTAGACTGTGTTGCTGCAACTCAAGAAGTTATATCATTCTGCCACTTCACTAGCTCCCCTGGGGTCCTTCTTAAGCTTGACTTCTCAAAAGCATTCGACTCGGTCAATTGGAACTTTATTTTAGAATTAATGACTCATAGAGGTTTCCCAATGAAATAGTGCAATTGGATTAATCATATTCTTACCTCTAGCTATTCCTCTATCAGCATCAATGGTGAATCTGGGGGTAAAATAAAATCTAGAAAAGGCTTGAGGAAAGGGGACCCCTTATCGCCATTAATTTTTGTCTTAATTGCTGATGCCTTTAACCAAATGGTGAAGTTGGCCTTATCCAATAACATTCTTTCAGGAATTTCTCTTCCAAACTCCACCCTTACCACTACTAACTTGCAATTTGCTGATGATACTATCCTCTTCTCCTCCCCTACCCCTCAAAACATAAACTGCCTAAAGTTCTTCTTTACACCTTTGAACTTATTTCGGGTCTCTCCATCAATTTCAATAAGAGTTCCATCATCATGCTGGGTAATTCCTCTCATCTCGCTGCCTCAATTGCAAAATGTCTCAATTGTAATGAAGGTTCATTCCCTTGGTATTCCTTTGCGACCTACCAAACTCCATAAATCAGATTGGTTTCCCCTTATTACCAAAATTGAATCTAGACTCGCATCTTGGAAGGCTAATTCATTATCCTCTGCTGGTCGCCTTGTTCTTCGCAAAAGTGTCCTATCGTCATTGCCAATGTACTGGATGTCATTCCACAAACTGCCTATATGGGTTATTAACAAAATTGATTCCATTCGAAGCTCTTTTCTTTGGAATGGAGACAAACTTAAAAGACTTGTAAATTGGCAAACTATTTGCCTCCCTTATACACATGGGGGTTTGAGTGTACCTCATCTTCCCACTTTCAACCTTGCTCTATTATCTAAATGGATCTGGAGAGCTCTCTCTCCTCCCAACTGTATTTCGAAAGACTGGATCTTGGCGCGTCACTACAACTCTAACCCATTCTGGATCCTTCACTTCAGGCCTTCCTCATGACCGTCTCCTTTCTGGATCGGTGTTTTGTCCTCTCTCACGAGGGTTTAGAAGCTTTTCCATGTTAAGGTAAATAGTGGTGACTTTTCCATGTTAAGGTAAACAGTGGTGAATCATGCTTGTTTTGGTTAGATATTTGGAATGGTGAGATTCCTCTATCCTCCACTTTAACCTGTCTTGGGCCACTTAATAATTCAAGCTCACAAACACTAGATGGTGTTTTTAGAATGGGTCCGTTGGGTTTATTTCCCAACTCATGGGTTAGGCTTTCCACTCTTCGGGATTTGATTAACATTGGGATTCTTATAAATTCCTTTCATCCTTCTTCTGGGCCTAATTCTTTTCTTTGGGTTTTGGGCTCCTCTAACAAATTCTCGGTCAAATCTTGTCACAAACATCTTATTCACGTTGGCCGATGCTTTTCCTACTCCAGAATTTGGAAATGTTGTCTTCCTCCTAGAATCATTTTTTTCCAGTGGCTCCTAATTCACAACCGTATTAACACAAAAGACAGACTTTGCCACTTCAACATCGATGTCGACCCAATTTGTGTCCTCTGCAATCTCGAAAATGAATCTCTCAACCACTTGTTCTTTGACTGCGACTTCTCATTCGCTGTATGGGTCGCTATCAGCTCATTCATTCTTGGTTTCATCCCCTCGATTCGCTCTTTCTTCGATTACTAGCAGCACTCCCCCCCGATCCGTCTCTAGATTCACTAGAGGCAATCTTCTCTTGATGTGTCTGGTTAGAGCGCAACGCTTGCGTCTTCGGCAAGCCTAAAAAGTTATTCATGGGAACTTGTTATTAAATCTTGCATCTCTTCCAACTATGGACAGGCACAGTCAGACCTGCCCGCTTCAGATTCTCTCTACCCAGGCCGCATTCGCTTGGAACCCAGGGTAGCAGCTCCTTGTTTCGTTTTTAATAGGGAGTATCTTGTAGTTTTATTTTGGTAGTGTATTGATCACTGGTATATGGTGTAGTTATGTTATGTATATATATTATCAGTACTCCTTAGACTTACTACTTCAGACCATCTTGGTCTGTCCTATGTTTGCTACTGTTTGGGCCTGTCAACCAGATATTATTATTATCTTCGTATGCTTCTACGCGTAACTGGCTATGTAGCTCCATGCTACACACCCGTCTTCATCAAAAAAAATATTAAAATAAAAATATAATTTTAAAATAATAATATATAATTTTAAAATAATATTCTTTTAACAATATTCTCTGTATGTACCTAGCGCGAGCAAATGCAAAATCATCCGTTGTACGACCCTTCATGAAACCATGTTAGTTGTCATGCACTAAATAGTAATAGCAATATAAGTAATATCAACAAAACATTTAAATCTACTGAAGGTAAAACATTATTCTGATGATGTCTGTATTATTCATGAAAAGTATGCAATTGTATGTAAAAAATGTAATTTGTGAACATATTATCCTGACAGAACTGCAAAAGGCTTTTTATGGTGTAGTGTCTATCCGGTTTACTGCTGAGTGATGAATTAGTTCCTAATTTTATCCAATTTATTGCCTATCAGTATGTTTTCTTTAATTTATGCATGCAAATAAAACCTATTTGACCACCTGTTTGCATATATAATTTATGCATTTTACACATTTATGTAATTCTAACTGTTGGCCGTTATATTTGTATGTAATTCTTACCGTTGATCGTTATACTTATGTGTAGGTAATTAGATTTCCAAAGTGAAGAACGCCCGCATCAAATAACCGGTGGTTATTAAGTTATGAAGAAGACTTAAACTATTATTTTGTTTGTATTAGTTGGGTAGACTTGTTTGTAAGAAATTGTGGTATGTATATTCACTTATTTTGTCGAAATACTAATATTGAGATGATTATGGGTGTTCTATTTGATATTGTGAGTATTGTGTTTTTTAAGTATTTAAATATGGCGATTATTGATTCTAGTTTGAAAATGATACTCATATAATTATTTGTTTTAATATTTCTAGTATATATAAGTGATTGATGGAAATATTAGAAGCTATTAATAGTAAATAACTGCAATTAAAATGTGTGTACATCAGTAAGTTTTAATAGCGTTGAAAAAGTGCAACAAATGTAATTTACAAAAGATATTTTAGCTGAAATGAAACGCAACAAAATTCATATAGTAGGATAGAAAAACCGCTACAAAAAACTTATAGTAGGATTGAAAAAATGCTACAAAATGGTTGAAAAATGATGCAAGTATCACTTTAGTAGCATTTTTAAGACGCTGCCATAAAAACTTTTGGTTGGGTTTCAGAAACGCTACAATATTTTCATTTTCAGTTTCGTTTACTAATACGCAACAAAAACTTTCAGACTTTTAGTTGCATGTCATATAACAGTGTTTATCGGAACGCTGCTACAAGTTATTGTAGCATTTTTATAACGCTACTAAAGGCATTTTCTGGTGTAGTGGTTTCTTTGGCCTTCGGCGGGCGTCGTAGCCTCTAGATACCGACGGAAGCACCTAGGTATCGTAACGCCATCTGGAATGTTAGGTTCCCCAGACATGCTGAAACAAAAAGGAAAGAGATTTAGATAAAGGATTTAAAGATAATACATATGGCTTTGGGGAATATGTTTTTCAAAACATACTTTTCTTTTTGAAAATTACCTTCTTTTAAAATCTCTTTGAAAGTAGTTTTCAAAAACTTTCATCTAATCTAGTAGCCTTCAGCTCTGATACCAAATGTGACACCCCACGTCCGTTAATGTCACTCATAAAGGGAATGCATTAAGTTTCTTGAAGCGTTATGGGTAAACAGAAACATAAATATTACAAGATAGATCTAAAAATGACAGCGGAATTAAAACTTCATTTAACATAAAGCAACGTGGTTTGAAAACATCACATGTCTGAAATACATAAAAAAACCATTACGTCATTGAAACTACTGTCTTGTACTTTTAAAACATCAGAGAACATAAAAGAAGTTAAATTCTCCAAAATAAAACATAGCCATAGTAGCAAGGATAGGAGTTTGAGCCATACATCTAAGAAGCTTCAGCAAAATGAAAGAAGAATCACGGTCAAGCCTGAGTATTCCCACTCTGAGAACCAGGTGGGGGGAGAGGGGAAGGACGGAAGAAAGAAGAGGAAACAAAAATGGCCAAACATAAAGTATGGCGAATCCAGTTACTTTTAGCAAGTAAATAAGTAAAAGTAGCATAACAAGCGTATAAAGTGGATAAGAGAGAGATAATAACATATAAGGCTGGTATGACAAGGTAAACATGATAGAACATATATGCTTCTCTAAAGATTACTCTACACTAATACTAGTATCACTAGAATGAGATGATACCAACAGCTATAATATGGTAGACTTAGGCATACGTCCAGATGTATCCTAACCACTACCCTAATCGATCGGCTGCCTACTGATGTGCACGTAAATGTGCACATTTATATTCAAAAATTTATTCTTATTTTAATTAAACAAATAACATAATTTGTTATTTTTACATGTTTTAAACCAAAATCCTAATCTCAAATTATCATGCATTCATCCTCGTTTAAGATGAAAATGTCGTTTGTGCATATTTTAATTTGTGATTGTATTTACTTGCTTGTATTTGTCTCTTATAGGAATTGTGGAGCACAAATAATGCATACACATGAAGATTTGGAGCACAAATACATGCATACAAAGGAATGAAGAGGAAACAATTCTCATACATGATCATGGAGGACCCCACGTATTAAATTACCCTCTTTCTTTTAAGCTTCTTATTAAAGACTAATTGAATAAGATAAAAAGTCTCATGCATCTTACATGACTCATTAGTGGCTAAGAGAGGATTAGAAGCTTCATGAAGGGGCACTTTGGGGATTTCCCAACAAAAATGATTAGGGTTTTAGGGTTTCAAATGTGTATATATATATATATACCCCTT
The DNA here is from genome assembly GCA_030737875.1 of Allium sativum. Lineage (NCBI taxonomy): Eukaryota > Viridiplantae > Streptophyta > Magnoliopsida > Asparagales > Amaryllidaceae > Allium > Allium sativum. The sequence continues at coordinate 1,050,928,302 of CM060910.1, read as the reverse complement.
TATGTAATGTAAATACTCTCTTCTCTTGGATCCCCTTCTTTGGTTTAGTTGAGATGAGCACAAGCTCTCTTGTATTTCCATGGCTACTTGGCCATTTTTTTTAACTTCTTTGTTTTAATACAATTTAATTTCTATGCTCTTTATTCTCATATTCATAGCTTAGATTTACATTCATGCTCATTGCTTAGAGTTACTTTCATGTTCATTTACTTTATGTTCATAGCTTAGATTTATTTTATGTTCTTAGTTTAGTTCTCTTCTTGTTCTACTTAGTTTTTATTTCATTTTGCTTTATTTTCTAATGTTGAAACTTAGTTGTACTGATATGATAATACATATGAGTGGCTAATCCCTTGATTTAGGAGTAATGATGCCCTCTAACTTTATGTAAGTTCAACATTTGTATGATTTGTGATCTATAATTTGTGCTTCATGTTAGTGGATGTTGATGTAAGTTTATACAAATGGTTTTGATAGTCTATATTTGTTGACAAAAAAATAGACAATGCTTAATCAATGTAAACACAAATTACATCAATATTTGCTAAGTGGTTATTGATTTTGAAATGAAAGTAAGAACAAAATTTGATGGTCTACAGTTTTAGTTAATAATTCGTAGGCCATATTTAGAATAGTTATGCTTTAGTTCCATTTTCATGAGAATCATAATTGGTTTAAATATTGCATTTATATCACTTAATGGAGATCATAAATTGTATTTTGGATAACTTACATAATTGTGAGAGTTGATTTGCCTCTAAATTGTTTTCATTTCATATTTAGCTCTCAACTTAGTTTCTAGTTTTCATTAGTTTTTATTAGTTAGAACAATTCAAAGTTTGGTTTAATTTGAGTGAATAAAATTGAAATTACTTCTTTCCCTGTGGATCGACTCGCACTCACTACGTATTACAATAGTACACCATGCATTTGCGGTATTATCACGATATTTCGTGCGACGGTTTTCTAATTTGATAGAAAATCCATTTAGCGAACAAGTTTTTAACGCCGTTGCCGGGGAATAGAATTTAATTTTAGTTTTATTCTTCGAATTATTTTTTTTGTTCTTCTTTAAAAAAAAAACCATATCTTCTAGTGTTTGTTTTCTATCTTGTTCATTCTTATGTGTAATTGCTTTTGTTTTGTTTTGATCATCTTCATTTTTTTGTTTTTGTATTTTGGATTTTGTGTGTGTGTGTATGTTGCTTGTTTTCATTTTGTTTTGATCTTGTTTGCATTGATTAAAAAAACATATTTCTATCTTCGTTTTCACTATTTAGTAAATTTTATTTCTCACTTCCCACTGTTAAGGTCTTGCCACTGTTTCTCCTGTCTTTGTTTTCACTTTTCAGTTCATATTTCCATTGAAAAAAAAATTGTTGAGTTTTATTTTTGTGTTTGTTTAGCTTTTCATTGCTTTGTTTTCAACTTGTCCCTTCACTGTCTATTCCTGTTTTATTGTTAGTGCAATTCTGTGTCTTTCTTGGGTATTCATTCGTCTCTTTTCAAAAGAAAAAAGGAATATCTTCAAATTTGCACTAGTTCATAAAATATATTTTTGTGCATTGTGCAGTGTTATTCATTATCTGTTTTGTGCATTCACATCAGATTTTACAAAATTGTTGACACTAGGTTTGAAACACCCCACCTCCGTTAGGGTCACTCTCAAAGGGAATGCCCTAATTTTGGTGGAGGTTTATAAGTATAAGTCACAGATATACAAGACAGATATAGGAACACATATTTGTAAACAGCGGAAAAACAACAAACTTTATTTCATAAAGTCAAATACGTGTTACAACAACAACCTTTCCAAAAACATAACATAACACTTTCATAATCTGTCTTGATTACATTATTTTAAAGAAGCATAAATAAAACATAGATAAACTGCAAAAGCCCCATAGTGGATTGTCCAAAGCCATAGTTCAAAACAGGAAAGTCCAAGCAATACATTTCTCTTCTTCTTCAAGCTGGATGGTAAGGCTGGTCAAGCTGCTGTGTTCCCTCCCTGAGGACCTGGGGGGGGGGGAACGGAAGAAAGAAGACGAAAGAAAAGTAGAGTCAGACATAAAGCCTGAGTAAGTCTAGTACTATTTTGTCTATGAATAAAGAACTTGGTGTGATAAGTATAAACAAGAAGTGGGCAAGCACTATAAACTTGGTTAAGTTGTCTAGGGTCGAATAGACCATCGTACCCCATGTTAATCTCTGAACCCATATAAACTAGTTTCCAATTTGCACCCCATAATCAGGGTGATGTGATCCATTCTATGATGATCGGCTCCTACTCGCATAGTTACATGTGTCTTACGGCCCCCGATGTTGTAGTTACCTATGCTGGTCCCACCATGGGGTGTATCAAGTCCCATGGTGGCGGCCCGACACAACCTTAGAGTGCACAGGTATGCTACTGGTGTCCAGTGCCTTATTTTTTCTGCGCCGGAGTGTGTGCACGCCCGCACTCCGTTAGAACCTACACTGCTACACCACCGCCGTCGATTTGACCTCTTACAATCAGCCCAGTAATCGTGCCCCACCCTGCCTAGTTTCAGGGTATCCTGATACACCTTTTAGGGTTACTGCTGAAAAGGGTCCCCCGTTACTAGGTTTTCTATCTCTAGCCAACATGCTAAGTGGGTTAAGTGTTTTCTAACCTAACCCCCACCAGTCCGTTTAGTTTAGCATGTTCCATTTTGATTAAGTCTTTAGTTTACTTAATCCTAACAATCCTGACTCAGCCTTAATTGTCTTATTAAGGCCCTGACCTCTCACATTAGACAGGTATTGTTGTGGCTGCCTGTTGCCAGTTGGTTCCGGGCAGTCTTACGCCACAACTCAGTCTAACCTCGGGTCCTTATTGGGCTCCATGTTTAACCTCCCACATTGGATAGGTATTGTTGTGACTACTGGACAGCCGGGCGGTTCCGGGCAGGTTTACATCACAACTCAATCCAACCTCGGGTTAAACACATCGTATTTTCTACATTTACATATTTTGTCATTCTTCTTTATTTCTTATATGTAAATATTTGCGGCCCATTATTAAGTTAATGGTGTAAAGGTTACACCAGTCATGGGCCCAACCCATACTTGAATTTGGGCCCTTCTATTTTATATTTTCATTCATTAATTAATTTTAACCCAACGTTATTTTCCCCCGTTTTACACGTCCATTTATATATATATTGGGCTTAGCCTTTTAAAGCCCAATTTAGCCATGCGAAAACGGGAGGCTTATGGCGTGATTACATACACAAATAGGGGAAGGTGAGCGTATGAACTTGCAATATGACGTTGGGAATACAAAATAGAAACTGGTGTACTTGCATAGTAGTGACATATACTTTGGTCATAAAACATAGGTGACATGAATCAAAGCATGTGAACTTGTAATTGAGATATCATTATTGAGACATGAACCTATATTTTTATTTAGGCATAATGTCAAACATAAGCATGGCATAAATATTTCTAGCATAAGCATAGCATAATGTCAAACATAAGCATGGCATAAATACTTCTAGCATAAACATGGCATAATGTCAAACATAAGCATGGCATAAGTATAGTTAAATTTGTTCATGGCATAAATATTTCTAACATGAAATCATGATTCTTACTTTAGTCATGTAAACTTACAAAAGGGACTTTTTGAACCTAACCTAGCCATGTACCACATATGTCATCATATAATTCTTGTAAACAAGATAGACTTAATCATGGATTTCAATTATGCCAAATATCATTCATAGCCTAGCCATATTCATAAGTTTGCAAATAGGTTTTCTAGTACAAAAGCATGGCTTAATACATGATGCCAAATTCTCAACATAATTTCCTATGGATTATAATAACCAAACTTGTTCTAATTACTTACAAAATGATTTATGCACAAAAATATACATCATGATGGCATAGTAGCAAAACCCCAAACTTGCATAAATTTAAATCAACTACATACATGTAGCTTCAACATGGATTACATAATTTGCGAAATATTCCAAACGTATACTTGCATAGAACTACCGCATGTAGTTCTTTATAATGAATAACATAATTCATAAATATCCAAACGTATATAATATTTCAAATTGATAAGAACGCACAAATATGAATTAATTTATTGCCACAATTCAAGCATACAAACCAACACAATTGTTTGTTCATACCAAAGTAATACTCTACTTACAATCGTTGCGGCGAATTCTCTAATTTAGGAATTTAGAGATGCGACTCCTTTTGACGTAGGCGTTGATTTGCTTAGGTTGCTTGAATTGCTTTAGGCTTTAGAACTTTCCTCCTAATTCTCTCTCTAGTTGGCGGCTACTCTTTGTCGTTCCTCAGCAACATGGCGGCTAAGATCTTATTTTTGAATGAATAGATTAGGGTTTAGTCTAGGGTTGTTTATATAGAGGTTAGGAACTGATTAGGACCATTGATGTTGCCTGGATTGATCGTAGCCATTCATTCGATAGAGAGACCAATTAGAGCCTGCCACCTAGCCCTAATGACAAAGCAGACCACAGAAAATCGGCCAAACACAGACCTGGCCAGCCAGGTTGGCTGGGCTCGACCAGGTCGACACCCCTGTCGACAGGGCTGTCGACAGCCCTGTCGACATGGGTAGCCCAGGTCGACAGCCCAGTCGACCTGGATGGCCTAGCGGGTGTTTATCCGCCCTGGCCCATTGGGCCCGATTTTTAATTATTTTATTCTGCTTGAATTTTAAATTTAATTCAAAAACTTCCGAAGGCCATATCTTCTTCATACGGACTCCGTTTTTCGAAAACTCGGACTCTATTTCGCGTATTTTTCCGAGACGAACGCAATGGCGTATCCCGTTTCCCTTGGTTCTTTGATTTCAAATTAATTATACTTTAATTTGTTAATTTCACAGTTATAGAATTTTCGGGGTGTTACATTCTCCCCCACTTAAAAGGATTTCGTCCCCGAAATCTTCAAGCTAGGAGGAATGTATATCCTAACATCCAATCATCCATCTACTCATCCCTCAAACACGAGCATCCATTGTCCTTAAAAGATTTCTAATGCTTCATGATCATATGCGAAGTGTGTGTGTACATGAACTTATCTAATGCAAAATCAGGCGGTGTACTGATTCAGTTGACCTCCTTAATGCGAATTATGTAAGTGCCATGAATCCATTATGTATGCAAATTTTCCTATTCATGATTCTACATGAGTGCACAACCATTCAATACAAATGCAACATCCATATGATAACACATTAATGTTCAACCATATATGAATGCAAACATATATGCATATGCAACATGAAGTGACTGAGCCGATCTAAAACCTAGATTGTGTGTGTATATGCAACCACGAGCAACCACTAGCAATCACTTGCAACCACTTGCAACCATCATCCATAACATGTTTCAACTACATGTTTTCATCCAAAGGTTTTCTACCTAAAAGATACGGTCGAGGAAATATACCCAAAAGATAGATAAAAGCGCAACTTAAGGAAAAACAAAGATCAAGGATGTACCCTCGAACAGAAAAGGGTAGGCAGTACGTATTCTAGCTTCAGTTTCCCAAGTCGCGTCTCCCTCGGCGTCGCTCCACTGAACTTTGACGAGCTTGACTTCGCGGTTGCGTAGCTTCTTCACTTCCGTTCCTAAGATGCGGGTTGGAACTTTTCTTATGGTTGCTTCGCGTTCCACTTCGGCCTCTTCGAGTATATTTGGCTCTACCACTTCAGCAGACTCATGTAGACATTTTCGGAGATGTGAAACGTGAAAAACGTTGTGGACTCCAGCCAACTTCTCGGGTAGCTCTAATCTATAGGCCATTTTCCCAATTTTCTCGATGATAGGGAATGGCCCTACGAACCTTGGTGCTAGCTTTCCTGTGGTTCCAAAGCGAATAACGTTTCTTAGCGGTGATACCTTGAGAAAAACTCTGTCTCCAACCTCGAATTCAAGGTCGGTCCTCCTCTTGTCGGCATAGCACTTTGTCTGTCTTGGGCCGTCTTCATCCTTCTTCGTATTAAGTCTACTTTCTCTGAAGTCTCTCGGATCATGTCTGGTCCAAGTATGAGCTTATCCGTGGACTCCCACCAACAAGTGGGCGATCGGCACGGTCTTCCTTATAAAGCTTCGAAGGGCGCCATTCCGATGGTTGCTTGATAGCTGTTGTTGTAGGCAAATTCCACCAAAGGAAGGTGGTCTTCCCATGTCCCTCCGAAGTCAAGGACGCATAGTCTTAAAAGGTCTTCCAAAACTCTGTTCACTCTCTCTGTTTGGCCGTCGGTTTGGGGATGATAGGCTGTGCTCAAGCATAACTGCGTTCCTACTGCTTCTTGCAGACTCCGCCAAAACTCACTGGTAAAGATGGGGTCTCGGTCACTAACAATGCTAGACGGTATTCCATGGAGTCGAACGATTTCTTTGAGGTAAAGTGATGCTAGGAATGAGGCAGTCCTTTTACTTTTGACAGGTAAAAAGTGGGCGCTTTTAGTAAGCCTATCCACTATTACCCAAATGCTAGTGTTGCCTCTCCTAGACCTAGGCAGCCCATCGATGAAGTCCATTGAGATGCTATCCCACTTCCACTGCGGGACCTCCAAAGGATGTAGCAGTCCGCCAGGCTTTTTCTGTTCCGCCTTAACCTGTTGGCACACCATACACTTAGAAATGAACTCTGCCACGTCCTTTTTCATGCCGTTCCAGAAGAAAGTCCTTTTTATGTCTTTGTACATTTTATCTCCGCCTGGGTGTATCGTCATCTTGGAGTGATGTGCTTCCTCTAGAACCTTCTTTACTAAATCTTTTGTCTGTGGGACGCATAGTCTTCCGTCTCGCCTTAGCAAACCCTTATCGTCGATGGAGTATCTGTTGAGGTGACTTGAAGTCTCACCCCTAATTAGCCTATCAATTATTTCCACAAGCTGAGGGTCTTCGCGTTGTGCTGTCCCTACTGAATCCACTAAAGTCGGGCGCACTTCGAGAGATGCTAGCAAGCCTGGTACGAAATCGGAGGAGGGCCTAAAGTCGAAGCTGGCTATAAACTCTAGGCTTTGTCTTTCAACGAACAACGGGCTTAGGGTCAATTTCTTTCGGCTCAACGCGTCTGCCACTACGTTGCCTTTGCCCGAAGTATAGGAGATTTCGAAATCGTACGAGGCAAGAAACTCCATCCATCTTTGTTGCCTCAAGTTAAGATCTTTCTGCGAGAAAAGATATTTCAACGATTTATGGTCAGTGTAAAGTTCGAACTTCTCACCTAGGAGATAGTGTCGCCAAGACTTGAGTGCAAAGACGATGGCGGCTAACTCAAGATCGTGGGTTGGGTAGTTCTTTTCGTGCGCTTTCAACTGCCTCCCGCCATAAGCTACTACCCTTCCTTCTTGCATTAAGACGGCGCCTAGCCCTGTCCCACATGCATCCGTATAAACAGTGAACATCTTGCTCCCATCTGGCAGCGTCAAAACTGGGGCTGTTGTGAGAGCCCTTTTCAGTCGTTGGAAAGCAAACTCGCAATCCAAATCCCAATTGAACACTAGATTCTTCTTAGTCAATTTCGTGAGTGGAGCTGAGATTTTCGCAAAATCCCTTATGAATTTTCGATAGAAACCTGCTAGTCCTAGGAAGCTTCGGACCTCAGTCGCATTCCTTGGTGTCTTCCAATCCTGTACCGCCACTACCTTAGCAGGGTCCACTGCTAACCCTTGTTTGGATACTATGTGCCCAAGGAACCTCACCTCTTCCCTCCAAAAGTGGCATTTGGAGAACTTGGCTTTTAGTTGATGGACTCGCAAAGTTTCCATGATTGCCCTTAAGTGCTGAGCATGTTCCTCTTCATTCTTTGAGAAGATAAGGATATCATCTACGAAGACCACTACGAATTTGTTGAGGAAATCTCTAAATACCCTACTCATCAGGTCCACGAAGTAAGCAGGTGCATTTGTCAAGCCGAAAGGCATGACAAGCCATTCAAAGAAACCGTCTGGGGTTCTGAACGCCGTTTTATCGATGCTATCTTCAGCCACCCTTAGCTGATGAAAACCGATTGCTAAATCGAGTTGGGAGAAAACAGACGCTCCTACAAGCTGGTCAAACAAATCGTCAATTCTAGGGAGAGGGTGCCTATTCTTTTTCGTTAGCTTGTTGAGCTCCCTATAGTCAACACATAGACGGAGTGAACCATCCGCCTTTGTAGCGAACACCACTGGAGCGCCCCATTCTGAAATGCTCCTCCTAATGAACCCCTTTTCTAGAAGCTCTTTAATCTGTTTACTGAGCTCTTTCCTTTCTCGTGGAGCCATATGTCTAACGGGCAACGCAACGGGCTTTGCATTATCTACAAGATATATGCGGAAGTCTATTTCCCGCTTCGGAGGCAAGCCCTTCACCTCTTCGAAGACATCCGGATATTCCCGGACCACTCTAACTGATTGCAAATTTTCAACAGAGGCATCTAGCGATTCAAGATAACTAAGCATAACCGCATACGAGGGATTACAAGAAATTTCCAAAGTATTACCGAGCTGGGTTAGGAGCCTAACAACCCTTTTCTCACAATCAAGGATGGCCCCATTACTGGATAGCCAATCCATACCCAAAATCAAACCATAACCCGAAAAGCCCAAAACAAAGGCACTACATTGAAATTCTACACTTAGAATAGAAATTTTCAATCCCACACAGATCATAGACAAATGAGCTGGGCCCCCAATTGGGTTTGAAACAATTAAGGGGTCCTCTACCATACTAGTTTTTAGGTGCAGAGATTCTACTAAAGCAGACGAGATAAAGGAGTGTGATGCGCCAGAATCAAATAAAGTGCGAACGGGGTGATCATAAAGATAAACTACACTTTCTACAGAAGTATTTATACCTCGCTGTTGCAGAGGTGGCGCTTCCAGCACATGAACCTGTGCCCCTGGGGTGGATCTAGCCCTCTGCCCCTGTCCTCGTTTCTTTGGGCAGTCCTTAGCCCTGTGGCCTGTCTCACCGCAAGAAAAGCACCCACCATTCTCCTTGGCCTTCTTTTTCCGGCAGTCCTTAACTAAGTGCCCCACTTTGCCATAGAAATTGCACTTCCTCTTCTCTTTGTTGCCTTTCCCGCCTTTCTTAAAGTCTGTCTTTTTAGGTTGCAAACCCTCTTTCTTCGCTTGAGAGCTTTCTGCCTTTGTCTCCTTCTTGCCCTTATCCTCTTCATTCAGCAATGCCATTTGCACCAATCTTTCATACGTGGCTCCCATGGGTATATGGGTCATGGCCAAACTGTGTAATGGCTCATTCAACCCTTTGACGAAACGGAGAGCCTTCTTGTGCGGGGTGTTGACTAGGTCAAGCCCAAACCTAGCCAGCTCATCGAACTGATTCACATACTCTCTGACTGTCTTGTCCCCTTGCTTAAGAATAAGAATTTTTCCAACTGCAAACTTCTTTCCGCATCCGAGAGAAATTTAGTCTCAAACCTTGCCCTAAAGTCCTCCCATGTCTCCACTGGTCTTTCAGCATTAGTGACTTCCCACCAGTAGGAAGCCTCGCCCTTCAATAGCCATACTGCCAATTGTACTTTTTGTCTATCCTCTACCTCAAAGATGATAAATAGGTCCTCCGTTTCTTTCAGCCAATTTCTAGCTACCACGAAGGACTCAGTTCCATGGAAATCCCTTCCTCCCATAGCTTTAAAATCTTTACATATCTTAGCGAACGCGTTTCCCCGAGGAGGAGGTGGAGGAAAAGGTGCCGCTACAGCTGGATGATTTCCTTCCGCTAGGGGAGGAGGAATGGTAGGACCTGGCTGAGTGGCCCTTGCTTCTAAGAACCGTCTAAACCAACCAGGTATTGGCACCCCTTCCGGCAAGTTAAGTTCTTGGGACATGCTGAAACAAAAAGGATAGATTCAAAACGAAGGATAAGAGATAGTACCTATGGCTTTGGGGAGTGGACTTTGCCTTTTTAAAATAAAATAATATTTTTCTTTTAAAAATGCTTCTTTAAATTTCCTTTTTTGAAAATAAATTTTCCAAAACTTTTTATCTTATCTGGTAAACCTATGCTCTGATACCAAGTGAAACACCCCACCTCCGTTAGGGTCACTCTCAAAGGGAATGCCCTAATTTTGGTGGAGGTTTATAAGTATAAGTCACAGATATACAAGACAGATATAGGAACACATATTTGTAAACAGCGGAAAAACAACAAACTTTATTTCATAAAGTCAAATACGTGTTACAACAACAACCTTTCCAAAAACATAACATAACACTTTCATAATCTGTCTTGATTACATTATTTTAAAGAAGCATAAATAAAACATAGATAAACTGCAAAAGCCCCATAGTGGATTGTCCAAAGCCATAGTTCAAAACAGGAAAGTCCAAGCAATACATTTCTCTTCTTCTTCAAGCTGGATGGTAAGGCTGGTCAAGCTGCTGTGTTCCCTCCCTGAGGGCCTAGGGGGGGGGGGGGGAACGGAAGAAAGAAGACGAAAGAAAAGTAGAGGCAGACATAAAGCCTGAGTAAGTCTAGTACTATTTTGTCTATGAATAAAGAACTGGGTGTGATAAGTATAAACAAGAAGTGGGCAAGCACTATAAACTTGGTTAAGTTGTCTAGGGTCGAATAGACCATCGTACCCCATGTTAATCTCTGAACCCATATAAACTAGTTTCCAATTTGCACCCCATAATCAGGGTGATCTGATCCATTCTATGATGATCGGCTCCTACTCGCATAGTTACATGTGTCTTACGGCCCCCGATGTTGTAGTTACCTATGCTGGTCCCACCATGGGGTGTATCAAGTCCCATGGTGGCGGCCCGACACAACCTTAGAGTGCACAGGTATGCTACTGGTGTCCAGTGCCTTATTTTTTCTGCGCCGGAGTGTGTGCACGCCCGCACTCCGTTAGAACCTACACTGCTACACCACCGCCGTCGATTTGACCTCTTACAATCAGCCCAGTAATCGTGCCCACCCTGCCTAGTTTCAGGGTATCCTGATACACCTTTTAGGGTTACTGCTGAAAAGGGTCCCCCGTTACTAGGTTTTCTATCTCTAGCCAACATGCTAAGTTGGTTAAGTGTTTTCTAACCTAACCCCCACCAGTCCGTTTAGTTTAGCATGTTCCATTTTGATTAAGTCTTTAGTTTACTTAATCCTAACAATCCTGACTCAGCCTTAATTGTCTTATTAAGGCCCTGACCTCTCACATTAGACAGGTATTGTTGTGGCTGCCTGTTGCCGGTTGGTTTCGGGCAGTCTTACACCACAACTCAGTCTAACCTCGGGTCCTTATTGGGCTCCATGTTTAACCTCCCACATTGGATAGGTATTATTGTGACTACTGGACAGCCGAGCGGTTCCGGGCAGGTTTACATCACAACTCAATCCAACCTCGGGTTAAACACATCGTATTTTCTACATTTACATATTTTGTCATTCTTTCTTTATTTCTTATATGTAAATATTTGCGGCCCATTATTAAGTTAATGGTGTAAAGGTTACACCAATCATGGGCCCAACCCATACTTGAATTTAGGCCCTTCTATTTTATATTTTCATTCATTAATTAATTTTAACCCAACGTTATTTTCCCCCGTTTTACACGTCCGTTTATATATATTGGGCTTAGCCTTTTAAAGCCCAATTTAGCCATGCGAAAAGGGGAGGCTTATGGCGTGATTACATACACAAAAAGGGGAAGGTGAGCGTATGAACTTGCAATATGACGTTGGGAATACAAAATAGAAACTGGTGTACTTGCATAGTAGTGACATATACTTTGGTCATAAAACATAGGTGACATGAATAAAAGCATGTGAACTTGTAATTGAGATATCATTATTGACACATGAACCTATATTTTTATTTAGGCATAATGTCAAACATAAGCATGGCATAAATATTTCTAGCATAAGCATAGCATAATGTCAAACATAAGCATGGCATAAATACTTCTAGCATAAACATGGCATAATGTCAAACATAAGCATGACATAAGTATAGTTAAATTTGTTCATGGCATTAATATTTCTAACATGAAATCATGATTCTTACTTTAGTCATGTAAACTTACAAAAGGGACTTTTTGAACCTAACCTAGCCATGTACCACATATGTCATCATATAATTCTTGTAAACAAGATAGACTTAATCATGGATTTCAATTATGCCGAATATCATTCATAGCCTAGCCATATTCATAAGTTTGCAAATAGGTTTTCTAGTACAAAAGCATGGCTTAATACATGATGCCAAATTCTCAACATAATTTCCTATGGATTATAATAACCAAACTTGTTCTAATTACTTACAAAATGATTTATGCACAAAAATATACATCATGATGGCATAGTAGCAAAACCCCAAACTTGCATAAATTTAAATCAACTACATACATGTAGCTTCAACATGGATTACATAATTTGCGAAATATTCCAAACGTATACTTGCATAGAACTACCGCATGTAGTTCTTTATAATGAATAACATAATTCATAAATATCCAAACGTATATAATATTTCAAATTGATAAGAACGCACAAATATGAATTACTTTATTGCCACAATTCAAGCATACAAACCAACACAATTGTTTGTTCATACCAAAGTAATACTCTACTTACAATCGTTGCGGCGAATTCTCTAATTTAGGAATTTAGAGATGCGACTCCTTTTGACGTAGGCGTTGATTTGCTTAGGTTGCTTGAATTGCTTTAGGCTTTAGAACTTTCCTCCTAATTCTCTCTCTAGTTGGCGGCTACTCTTTGTCGTTCCTCAGCAACATGGCGGCTAAGATCTTATTTTTGAATGAATAGATTAGAGTTTAGTCTAGGGTTGTTTATATAGAGGTTAGGAACTGATTAGGACCATTGATGTTGCCTGGATTGATCGTAGCCATTCATTCGATAGAGAGACCAATTAGAGCCTGCCACCTAGCCCTAATGACAAAGCAGACCACAGAAAATCGGCCAAACACAGACCTGGCCAGCCAGGTTGGCTGGGCTCGACCAGGTCGACACCCCTGTCGACAGGGCTGTCAACAGCCCTGTCGACATGGGTAGCCCAGGTCGACAGCCCAGTCGACCTGGATGGCCTAGCGGGTGTTTATCCGCCCTGGCCCATTGGGCCCGATTTTTAATTATTTTATTCTGTTTGAATTTTAAATTTAATTCAAAAACTTCCGAAGGCCATATCTTCTTCATACGGACTCCGTTTTTCGAAAACTCGGACTCTATTTCGCGTATTTTTCCGAGACGAACGCAATGGCATAACCCGTTTCCCTTGGTTCTTTGACTTCAAATTAATTATACTTTAATTTGTTAATTTCACAGTTATAGAATTTTCGGGGTGTTACAAGGTTGGAACCCGTGCTACACACATGGGCATTTTGGGAATCTAAACTTAGAAGACATTTTGTGGTGGTAAGCATGTGTTATGTATTAGGGTACACATGCAATGAATGATAATGAGATAGTTGTGCGGGTTATTTCACTGAGGAAGTTAGTAGAACGGAAATGCGTTTGATTGTAGAGAAGGGATATTTGAACGCGGTATTTTGACTACATTACTTAAATTGTGAATTTTATTTTAATAGGTCTACAATTGATCAACTAATTTTAGTAAATAATACATGTTGACAATTTATAAAAATAAATAAATTAAAGACTGAAAATTTTCGTGATTCAATTCAAAGCAACTATGTGGTATGATGGCAGTGTAAAGTACGACGCCTCAAATGGACTTTGTTTGTGTAAATTATTTATTTTAAAAAGTATAAAAAACTATAAGTTGTGTTAATTATACTGAATAAAGTGTGCTGCTATTCATACCCCCATTTAGACTACTGGTCACCTATACTAAAGACCACCTTTTTTTGTACCTCTCTACTTCTTTACACCACGTAAATTATTCAATTTCTAATCGGCTACCACCTCTGCCTTTAATTCTTCGTCGTTCCAAAAAAAAAACGTCTTCGTTCTAAAATTTTCTCCATCGCTCTACAAGCTTAAAGATTTCCCTAAATTATCAACGCAATTTCAAGAGCCCAATTGGCTGATTAACACCATCGAATCGCTCTACAACAACATTCAATTTTTTTCCTATTGTTTTACACCATCGAATCAACGCGTTCTGCGAATTAAATATCTAAAATCACATCGTTTAACAAAAAAAAATTAACAAACTTCCAGTTTTACATGAATAATAGTGATTGTAAATTAAGTACAAACTACATACTTCATCAGTTGTAAAATGATCTGTGAAATCAACTTTTATGTCTTCAACGGCGTTTGACCGATCATCTTGTGGCCTATTGCTATCATCAACATAGTCATCAAGTTTATTGTAAATCACATTATCTTCGTACAAAAATCGAATAAAAATAATTAAAATGAATTTTTTTTTGTAAATTTTGACATATAAATTGTTGTTATATAAAGAAAACCCTAAAATTTTAATAACTTACAATGTCATTCTCTTTTACAACGTCATCAAAATTAATGTCTTCCAAACTCGAAGTAGAGAGAAGGGTAAAAGAAAGCTCCTACAAAAATTAATACAAAGCCCTTAAAAAAATTTCTATAACGACAAAATAGATTATCTTATTGTATTATAAAAACTAACATTTTTTTTGTCTTTTATCTCCCATCCTCTATTCAGCAAAAAAAATTATTTTTTTCTTATGGTTTAGGGTTTGATATCTGAGAATTTACGTTGTTTAAGAAGAGAAGAGAGTTGTTATTGACTGAGTGAAAAGAAATAAAGTGGTGGTAGGAAGTAGGTCAAAAATAATACAATTTATTAATTTTTTAAAGGTGTCCAGTAGTCTAAATGGGGTTGTGAATAGCAGCGCACTAAATAAATAACCAAGTAGACTGTAAATCTTAATTTAGCTGGATGTGGCAGGTGATGGATGTTTGTTAAATGAAGAAAATAAAGCTAGGAACAGCACAAGTTGAAGATTGGTGAAATAGAACATAAAGTAGAACTGTAAAATGGTGTGCAAATATTTGTTGGTGCAGGAATAAATAACTGTAAGCAACAAAATACTCAATTTAGGCGGTAATAAGTAGCAAACGTTGCAATGTTAAGTTCGAAAAATGATATTGTGAATTAGGATTGTAAAAGGATGGGCGTAACTTTGAAGTAGTGCTGACTGAGAGTCGCTAACATATATAGAATCGATAAATAACCGTTGGTGGACCGATTGAATTGGGGTTTAGTTAATGCTAACAGATAACAGGCGAGAGTGTAAAGCAATGACAAATTGCAAAGTGCAAATGGAAAGATAACTCCATCATCCAGACAACACTCACTCTACAAATGCGATATGGAATTGAATTGAATCATGAAAATTTTAGATTAATGCGTACAGATAACTCAATCAAATCCATACAGATAACTTCATGCATACAGATAACTCCACCATCAACCTCCAACCATGTTGTACCCATTAAATTTGTAGAGTAAGTTCATAGTTTTCAGTTCATGCGTATAGATAGTTCCATCATCAACCTCCGACCATGTAATATTTTCCTAAAGCTGAACAAATCTGTATGGTTGCACTTCCACCTCAAATTCATCTTCCTCATGCATGCTGCATTTTAAATGGCTTCTTTTCGAGAATAATCAAACCACTCCATTTGCATGTTCAGAAGATGATGACTGTGACCTAAGTAGCCTTTCAACTTCACCATTTGCCTCCGCTTGTATAGGCCATCTGTCAAGATTTTTTAATTCCATTATCTGCTGTATTTGATTAGCTATGCTTTTCACATTAAAAACTGCTTCTGCGGCAAGAACATTTGAGTCCATCTCCACTTCAATTTCAAACATCAAATTTTTTTGCATCGCTTTCTATAAGTTCAATTGTAGCAAAGAGGAATTTTTCCAAGCTTTCATGCACCTTTATGACACGATCTTTTCTTGCATGATATGATCATTCTCCCACAACTTAATTTTTTTTCTCCAATTGGCACATTCCAGCCAACATCCAAACCTGTAAGTTATTGAGTAAACAAACTGATCTATTAATGCTTAAACCATATTATGAACTATGTGCTTAAATTTATGAGAAATATTGCACGATATGATGATTGTTGCTTCATGCTAATGAAAGAGACATAAACTTTGACATTAGTGGATGAGTAGAGTAGCCATTATGTAGGATATATCTTTGGGTAATTTTGTAATGAACATAACAGAGTAAGTTATTTTTTCCATGCAAAATTAGAAACAAAAATAAAAATATATTAGAAAAATGATCCGAACTTCAGACAGTGTAGAACTAACTTATAATTAACTCAAACAAATATAATATTTCTCTTCAAGACTCTTCAATTGAATGTATATTTAGCTGCATGAATAAGAAACACAGTAGTTTCATATTGATAATGGGTTTTCTTGTTGTAAACACAATGGTTTCAAATTGATTGTTTCAAGATTTCAACTCAGTGTTTCCAATGCTGAACATTTTTGTTATAAAGGGAATTTGTAACAAAAAGAGTACATAAGTCAAAGGCACTGCTACACAGTTCTGTACTCAACATTCAGTCAATTGTTGCTAGTCTGTTCATAATGTTTCACCACCATCAAATCTTATACGATTACCAATGTCTTAGCATGAAGAAAACTGATCTATTGATGCTTAACACATATACACTATGTGCTTAAATTTATGAGAAATATTTCTATAGTATTCACTGACAAATGTTTAATTAGATTCCATCAGTGTATTAATATAATCAATTTTTGTGATTAACCAAACTATTGCACCATCAACTGCTGTCGCACCATCACTCACCATCTACGTACCAACAATTACAGCTACATCCACCCCAACGTCCACTGTTTGAGATCCAACAGCTACATCCACCAGGTCAGTCCACTATTATCTTCCTCATTCTTCACAGTCTACCATACCATTTCTATGACCACTGCATCAACAAACTCACTTCGATTTTCCAAACAAACACCATTCACTTCATACCACAAACACCTCCATCGCATCTTTCTCCTCAACAATAACACCCTATCTGCCACAAGCAATCTGCCTTACTTCTTCTACCATAAAACCTCTCACAAACACCAGAACTACTCCTTGCTTCCATATTCATCATTTTCACAAACTAACCACAAAGCCTTCTGCATTCCTAAACCCAGCACTAACCATCACCGCTCACAAACCTAAGCAATAACATCTTCTCCAAACTGCACCTTTCAACCACTTCACCACTGCAATAATCCATATACCTAGCATAACCACAAACTTCACCAAACTCACCACTCAAAAACGATACCATCCATTACGTCAACCACTGCTGTAACAACCAATCCAAAGCCCGAATTACAAGTCCTCCTCCTTACTTCGATTAACCCCATACACCAGACCCTCAATTCACCATACATTCACCCATAAAACACCACAATTCCCTGCACAGACACCACAAACCAAACTCCTTATCCCTCACCGAGAATCATTTGCTATCACTTACCCCTCCAGCCTCTTAAACACAACAAACCTTCCTCTACTTCTTCGGAAAAAAAAACCATACCCATTCTTACCTTCGAGTTTACCAAATCCCACTTCCAATCGAAATCGCATCCTTCTCCCCAAATCATAACTTTGAACACCTTAACCGAACGCCTGAACGCCGAATCACAGGATATAAACCACCAACCTCTTGCCCTATCAAAAGAATTTTGGACTGAATTTGATAATTACCTGAATTTCCGATTGCGTGGGTTGTATGTGAAATGATGTGTTGTTAATTGATTCTTGTGTTTTATTGAATTTTTGGTGCGTGATTTGGCTTTGGGTTGAGCCTGTTGTGGTAATTGGTTTGAGTCATTTTCATTTGGGTTTGGAAATTCTTTTTAAGGATTGAGTAATTCAAGGAAATTTGCTTTTCTTTTTTCTTTTACTTAAAAAAAGGGGGGTCTTTGATTTCTAAATTCTTTTGCTTGGTCATTGAATTGCTCTCTTGTGTATACATCGTTTTCAAATTCTCTTTCAGGTTGCAGAAATCCAAGAGAATTTGTTGCTCCAAAATTGCTTTGCTTGCTTGTGCATAAAAAAATTGCCGCTAAAAAAAATTGCTAATAAGTTCAGACGCTCTGGTATTGTTCTCCTCTCCCTCGTTTTATTTTAATTGCATTATTGTTTTCTTGCATTTGCATTAAAAAAAATCCAAAAACAAAATAAAAATTCATTCGTATTTGCATTCTTAATACACGTTTAAATTTCTGTTTTGCATTCATCTCAATTTATTTTTATTTTTAAGGACAGTATTATATAATGACAAATTGGTTTCTTTCCAACGAATTTTTTCTCAGTGTCTAGACTACAGCAGAGTAATAATCGTTTATAAATATTACGGTGATTCGTAAATATTATATCGGTTGTTCCTCTGGAGGTACTTAAACCTTCGGCTGCATTGCTAGGGTGATTCCTGGTGCACCGATAACTCCTATCCGTTAACTGGCTGAGAAATCTTTTGTTGAAATTAATCTAACCGTCATTATATAATTTTAGAAAATTCGTAAATATTTAATTTACATTCATATAGTTGCGTAAGGTTCATGCATACATATAAAGATAAAAAAAATAAAAAATAGTCAAAATCTAAAAAAAACTTTTCATTTTGTATGTTTTGTTTTTCACCTTTTTCTCTCTGAAAAAATAAATGCAAAAATCTAAAATCTAAAATCTAAAAAAAATCTTTTATGAATATTTCTTTTTCTCTTAAAAAAAAGCTTTCTTGAAAATATCTCAATTTCCTTATCCCTACGGATTACGATAGTTTTGAAAATCAATATAATCCATATAATTTTACACCAAATTCATATGGATATTTTAATAACAACTATTGTACAAACAATTTGGATTTTGCACCACCGACTTTTCAAAATTTTCAAAATAATCCTGATGTTACACCACCAAATTTTCAAAATGATGATCAACCTTCAAGTCTTGAAATAAGTATTCAATCTTTAACTGAAGCATGTCAAAATGATGATCAACCCTCAAGACTTGAAATAATGCAGTCTCAATCAATTTTGAACTCATTTCCAAATTCAAATTCAAGTAATTTTGATTATAACCCTGGCCAATTTAATTTCGAACTCCAAAATGAATTTCAAATTCAACATGGAAATGTGGATAACTTTTCAAATGATTTTGGCAATGGGAATAAATTCAATTATGGTACAAATGAGAATTTTTGTTCTCAACAATTTCAAATTGAAAATTCTCATCTAAATAATTATAAATTTGATTTTGTTGAGCAAATGAACCAAATTTACGATAATCACAAGGGTTTGTTATTTGAAACCTACTTGAAACAACATGAACAATAAAATCAAGTTTCAACGTGTGATGATTCGAACGATAATCCCTCTTTTACCAAAATCGACGACTCTCAAGTAACGACTTTCAACATTGAAAATAACAATCTTAATGAAGTAGTTAATAATTGGATTTCATTTCTTTTGAGAGGGTGGAACAAAATTTAGAATTCGATCTTCCTTTTTTTGAAAACTTGAAAATAACAACTTTGGGCTTTGAAAATGATATAAGTAATAAAGTTGTTAATAATTCAAAGGAAGATGAACTAAATGAAAACGAATTTTTTGGGCTTTTCGAAAATGAGTTGAATTTTAAAAATGTAGATTTGAATCACCGTTTTGATTTTGAAATTGATAATTCAAAAGAAATTTTAAGTGATAATTTTGAAATTCAATTTGGTGGAAATAAACATAAAATTCAATCCATTATTCAATCTACCCTAACAACCATCAAAAATAAACCAACTCATTCTATTTTTGATACAACGTCATTTGTTTTTCCAAATCTATGTCTAACTTCGAAAGCTTTTATGGTTTGGTTTTTCGAGCTTAAGCTATGTCTCTCATACTTGAAGAGACAAATAAATCGGTCTTTAGAAGACCGTTTCATTTACTTTTTATCAATACATTTTCTGATATACTTCAAATAATTTTTTGTTTCTTTTCTCTTGTAAATATACCACATAATTTCAAAATTTTCTTTTCTTTTCTTTTCTCCTTCCACTTAGATTCACTGTGGGGACACAGTCAAATTCAAGTGTGGGGGGAGTTTCATATTTATTTTGGTTTTTGCATACATTTCGCTTTTCTTTTCTTTTTTCATCAAAAAAAAATTCAAGAAAAAAAAAATAAAAAAATTGCTTTTTAATTTACTTTTAAATAGGCATGATGAAGTAGATATACTGTTTTGGTCGTACGATTAAAGTATTTGGAATTTTACTTCTCTTAACGGAAAACGAAAGAAAAGTTTAAATTATGAGCAAATTTAGTGTAACCGGTATATAGGGAAATTCATAGGTGATGAGTATGAAGTGTTTTCTAAATTGTAATCTGATTAAATGAACGGTTGATTTAGATTACTTACAATAATATTTTAGACTGTTTAAGTGAAGTTGTGCTAAGATATTCTCGCTGAACTCTCTCTCTTAAAAAAAAGAAGAAGAAAAAGAATATATATATACATATATAATAATTCAAGGATATCCAACATTGCTGGTACATCTGGCGTTGGTGTGCAAACCCGCCAAACTCTTTCCGACACCATGTTGATAAAGTCAGCATCGGTATACCTTGGTCTCATTTTATGAGTTGGACAACTTAGGATTACTGACCCTCACGTAATTCATAGTGCAGTGTAGGGGTTGTATACCTAGGTATTTGAAATAATAATAATGTAAATATTTTGTAATAAAGAGAGAGTAAGCACTTGAAATCCAAGCACACTCTTTACTTATTTGACCTAATTTGCTAACCAAAAGTAAATAAAGATACCAATGTACGATTGTTGATATCAATTGCAGAATAAATTTCATATTTGCACTATGTTTCTACCAAAATAACTAGCCAAACTGGAGGAGCTTATAGCAATAACTGACTTTTGTTTGAACTTTTGATTATTAACAGACATAAATTTCATAGCGACGACCCAAACTTGTGTTAACTCCTTCGTGTAAAATTTAAAAGTGAATTACCCATTTGTAAAAATTCTTGCATTCATCTTGAACATATTTTATAATCTGGCATTCTATAATTGTATTTTATTTTTTGCATTTAACATTTGGATTTTGTGGGTAGTATCCGCTGAAAACCCTCACGAGACAACACTTGTCCTATTGGGGACACCCAGAGGTTTAACGGCTTGCAATCGTGCTCCCAACGAAAACGGATTTATCTTAGTTTTTGTTGTTGTTTTATTCGAGGACGAATAAAAAGATAAGTGTAGGGGTATATGATGCGCACGTAAATGTGCACATTTATATTCAAACATTTATTCTTTGTAACAACCCGGAAATTCTGAGCAAAATTAAAATTTTTATTTCGGCGATTTTGATGAATTTTGAATATTTAAAATGAATTATTTTAAATAATTACGACGAGAAATTTATTTTGAATAGAATTAGAATGAATATATTTATATAGATCGTCGTTAGAATATAAATAATTATTTTTAAATATAAAAGGAATTGAAAATGGCGCGGTATTTTGAAATTTCCATTTCGAATTTCAAATGAATGTACAGGATTCAAAATAAACCGGATTTTCGCAAAACCAAAAATATTAGAATCTAATTGAGAATATCTTTCTAACGAATCCGAAAATTGAAATTTCATGGCGGGGATAAAAAGTTATGCCTAGTTGAAATTTCAGAATAGTCGCTATGGAATTCTAGCCCTTAAAAATGGAAATTTTGCAAACGACCTCGGTTTTCGACAAAACAACTTTTGTTGGATCCAGGATGTCTAGTTATGGCTAGATTCCAAAATTCATAATTTTCTGAATCAATATGTGAGTGTGGCAAAGGAAAACACGTTTTGACAGTTTCAGACAATTTCGATCGACCAGAAAATGACCATTTTTCAAACGGTCTTAGAATTTGTTGAAATTAGTTTTGTTAGGACCGTATCGTCATTACGAAGCTAGAAATAATTTTTCTAGAATTTTTAGAATTATTATGTGGCCCCGGTATATTGAAATGTGCGTTCAAATTCAATATACATTGATTTATATTTTGAACATGATAAAACTGATCGTAACAATCAAATTGGCTAACGAAACATAACCCATTGTGTTTGGAATGGGGGTAATTAGCTAGGGGCGACAATAGGTGGGTTCAGTTTGGGGTTCGAAATAAAAAGTTGCTTTTTATAGGAAATTAAATTAAACAAATTAATATATTTATATTTTCATATACCCCCCTCCATCTTTCCCTCTCCTTCAATATCTTCCGCGCTCAGATCAATTAAAGAAAAGAAAAAAAAGCCAGAACGTTGTCGCGTTCGATCCACCGCCACCAGGCGCAGTCGCGCCCTCCTCTTCCTCCGGCGGCAGCTCCCCCATCTCCGGCCATCACCCCCCAGCGACGCTCCCCCCTCCTCCAATCGACGAAGCCCCCATGCCCTAATTTCACAAAACAGACCCCCTCCGGTCGATAGGGACCCACGCCGGCTACCCCCGACGCTATGCACCCCCACCTGATGGCGATTGCGCCACCAGCAACCCCCATTCCGCGCCTCCCTCCTCTATTCTTCCCCCTTCTTCCAACTCGAATCAAACGCCCTCCTCCCTCTTCGTACAACACTGTGAGTTCTTTTTTTTAATCTTTATTTATTTTAATGTAATTAGATTAAAAAAAATAAAAGTCAGTTTTTATATATGATAACAAGGTAAAGATTCGATCTTTGAAAGGATAAAGGTTTTATTTTTTTTATATGATAAAGTTATGATTTTTAATTATATAAAAATATGATTTTTATATTAGTAGAGTATTAAAAATATGATTTTTATATTTCAAAGATAATAAAAATATGATTTTTATATTATAGATAAAAATATGGTTTTTATATAATAGAGAATATAAAAATGTGATTTTTATATTGTTGACACAATTTTTGGTAAAAGCTGTCACACTAAATATCTGGATAACATCGCGCTCGAATATGGAGAACATCGTCAGAAGACAGGCAGCGATTTGGTCAACGTCGCATCACGAACAAAGAAAGGCCCGAAAAATCTATCAGATGACCTTTTTTGGGCCCGAAAACAGCGATTAAGGAGCGGAGCTTTGTAATTCTTGTAGATCTCTAAATTAGCTTCAGTTTGAGCTTTAGTTTGGCTCAATCGGAATTACGGTTTGAAAGTTATGCCCGTTTCTGTAAACTGGTGTAATCTGCCAATCATTTGGATGAAGTGACGAAGCAACACGTCTAGGACTGGATCGCCCCCTTTGGCTCGTGGTCTCCTCCTTGGTTTGCACACACGGGATCTCTCCCATCATCTCGCCCATGGTTGGATCGCCGCCCTCGGTTCGCACTCCAGCATCACGATCCGACCCGCTCTTCGTCAGCTACAGTACTCGAGCACCATGACCAGTTCGGCTTGCCCTGTCCAATCGTGATCCGACCCGCCGGGGTGTAATGCTGTGCATAGATCTTGACCTGTTTTTAAGGCTACTCTTGCTCCTACTTTTCCGGATCGGGTGCCACGTACCCCATCACGAACCGGTCCTCCCAGAAGCTCCTCTACGCCTATAAATACACCGAAACATGGCCATTTAAAGGGACTTTTGGCACTTAATCTTGAGGGCTTCCACCATTATCAACGCAAGGACTTTGCGAACAGCGGAAGGCCTGTTCAAATCATTCTAACACGAGGTTATCGTGTATAAAATCAATTTCTAATCTCCATTTCTTCATTATAAACACGAGGATTTCGTGTATAAACCGTGATAATTGTACTTTTACCTTCTTAGGATTTAAGAAGAGACAAAGTGGACGTAGGCTTGGTTTGAGCAGACCACTATAAAAACTTTGTGTGTTCCCCATTTTTACTGCTATTTCTGCATTCTGTGATCTATGATCTGCATTTGGGTGTTAGGCCTAGATTTTGATCTGAGACGACCCGATTTCCTGTTCTCACGGAAACAAGGTTATCTTTGGAATATAACACAGAAACATATAATAGCAGAACAGAATTAAATAAATACACCAGAATGAACAACAAAATATACTGGATAAAAGTATCATCAGAGTTACACAGTATACAGGATCTTACTTAGTACAAATACAGTTCAGCTATACATAAATGTCTACAGCGGAAATAAACAAAATATGTACAATAGGAGCTGAACAGCATAAAAAGAAATAAATGATAGAATCCATCTTCAGCTCCAGCTATCCAGAAAGAACCAGCTAAACCTGAATACAAGGCTGCCCGTGTGGAAAAAGGGGCACCCGAGTTTGAGAGTGAAACAAACTACGAGTCAGTCATGGGACTGGTATGAGAAATCCACTCAACACATATATATAATTGGCTAATCACCGGACCACGCCACTTTCGTGGAACGGGTTTACTCCATTGGATTGCCAATGCTTTAAAACAAATCTTTCTTTTAAACATCGCTATGCTTTTTATAAAAATGAAACCGTTATAAGACTCAGTTCCCATCACACAATGCAACGCAAACCGGAGTATAGAGTTTTTACCTTATAACGGCCAAAATATGCTTGATACGAACAAAACAAAGGCATTTGATATTATTGTTAGTGTCTATATGTTTTGAAAACAATTTCAAATCATAACTATCAATCATAGACGACATGAGCGTCCCATGCCACTATGTCGCCAAATATATATACAATCGAAACCGCATCGTCACGTTATTTGGAAATTGGATTTCCGTCATGAACCAAGGCAAAAGATAGTCCTCACCGACTTTGTGACTCTCTAGCCCGAGCCACAGGGTCAGAGCGCATCGACCCTTGGAGCGACAGGGCCGGTCCACCGATGTGGATTAAAATTCCTGAACAATACGTTTCCCCGCCCTTTGGGGCGTAAACGAGCCAACGAATGACTCCATCGGACCCGGATCGTCCGATCAAACCGAGGCGCCTCGCAACAGCAACAACCACATAGGTGAAAAGTATATAAATGTCAGGGCTGGTAGGTCACTGACACCACCCTAGCTAGAAAGAAACGCATGTCCTCCCTGAGGTCCTTCCTCCCGTTTTAGGTTCATACCGGGGTGTGAGGCTCGCGAATTTACGTTATACACAAAGCTACGCCACACAGGCGGTGCTTTGATCATCACCACAAGACTTTGCTTTTCAACAGAAGCCCTGATCACTGCATCTTAGCATGCCACACAGGCAATTCACACCGTGCAACTGATGGCTATCAATCACACAGAACAAATTCCCATGTCGGACACACAGTCCATTTACAAGTCCGTTCTGGGTCTGAACGAAACCGGAGGCACTAAATACCTCGCAAACCCTTCGATCAACACGTACGTCTGGACGATCACCACTTATTATCCATATTTCGGGATGCCTCCCAATCAGGACCTCGGTTACCATCCAAACGAGGTGAAGATCTCCGGTCTTCGACCATCGTCTTCATCTTCGACTTTCAATCGTCGGCCAATTATTCGAAATGAGAATTAACTCGGCCTTTCCAAATAATTCACGTATATTTAGAATTTCAAATCGATTTATTTCAATGGTTAAATTATTCAATAACACCAATTGTGTTCTTTAATGTAATTTTCACACCAAACACATTCAACCATCAAAAGCCACACAAATTAAGCAAATTTCAGTTTATTTCCATTCCATATCGCCTATGATATTTTATAACTATTTATCGCTATTTTTATTCATTTTAAAATAGCCATTTTATTCAAAACGACGCTTCGGGCCATAAGGCGGCCGTGGCGCTGTTTTTCTTCAGATTTGATTTACACATATCTGAAAATCTAACCGTTGGATCTTCAAAAAATTTACATCATTAGAAAGGTTTTTTCAAAACGAACCCAACGGTTCCAGTTTCGGGAAAATCCGACGGTCGGATCTCCCGGTACAATCGTTTGAAGTTTCGATTTCAAAATACGAACTGCAGCGTCGTTATTCGATTAAATATAATTATATTTATATATATAAATAAATATAATCGTTTCTGGCGCTGTTTTTCTTCATATTTGAATTAAACATTCCAGACAATCCAACCGTTGGATTTCTACAAAGTTGGTGCCGTTGGGAAGATATTTCCAAGGCGAACCCGACGGTTGAGGTTTCGGGAAAATCCAATGGTCGGATTTCCCGCACTAGTCGTTTGAAATTACGGTTTCAAAATACGAACTGCACGGCTTCGTTTCGTTTTAATTTTATTTATATTTATATATTTATATAAATATAGTTCATTCAACAATTTCAATATCGTTTTCACTTCAAATATTTTTCTAACACCTTAAATTTTGGAAAAATTTCGCCATAACCTCCCCTGCACCGGTAGCATCGGGAAATTGCAAATAGCGTTTCCGGTCCTTCTAATCTCAAAAAGAAAAAGAAAAAGCCAAGCGGCTAGCCAACAGGCTCAAAATCATCACCCAAACAAATCAGTAAATGTGTACCTATTTGTCGGGCACAAAATTTTATTCCTCTTCTCTAGCCCCTTTGCTATAACCTGTTCAATGAATATTGCATGCACATATATATACAGTTCTTATCATTTATCAATTTCTATTCAACTTCATATTTGATTTCTATTTGGTTTAAAAACTCCATTCATTCTAATGTTACATAAATAGGTGCAAATCATTTCATTAGCTAATTAATGAATATTTCAACTCATATATGTTTATTTTGAACAAGTGGCTATTTTTAACACTTCACATTTCAACGATTTATGCATACAATAAAAATGTGATTTTTATTGTAAAACAATTCATTTCAAAACACTATTCTTCTATATAGTTCATATAGTCGATAAAAGGTGATTTTTATTATCAAACAATTTATTTCAAAATATGAATACCATTCAACACATGAATTTCTAATCAACGAATGAATATCAATTCAACACATGAATGTTTTCTATAGTTTCCATATATAGATAAAAATGTGATTTTTATTATCGAACAATTTATTTCAAAATATGAATACCATTCAACACATGAATTTCTAAACAACGAATGAATATCAATTCAACACATGAATGTTTTCAATAGTTTCCATATATAGATAAAAATGTGATTTTTATTATCGAACAATTTATTTCAAAATATGAATACCATTCAACACATGAATTTCTAAACAACGAATGAATATCAATTCAACACATGAATGTTTACAATAGTTTTTATATATAGATAAAAATGTGATTTTTATTATCGAACAATTTATTTCAAAATATGAATACCATTCAACACATGAATTTCTAAACAACGAATGAATATCAATTCAACACATGAATGTTTTCAATAGTTTTTATATATAGATAAAAATGTGATTTTTATTATCGAACAATTTATTTCAAAATATGAATACCATTCGACACATGAATTTCTAAACAACGAATGAATATCAATTCAACACATGAATGTTTTCTATACAATGAATAAATATAGTTTAAGCATATGAAAATAATTCAAACACAAGAATATTATTCAAAATTTCGGCAGCATAACGGCAGGGTAGTTACACCGGGACTGTCCCTAGTACGGCTCCTCGCTCTACCTTAAAACCTCGCGGTTTTTGACAATGGGGACCATGCATCTAGTTCGTACGCAGGCGGCATGTATATATTTATTTCATTTCCACAAACTAATCCTATGTGGTTTCAACCAAATATTTCACAACCACAAATGGGTATTTTTCAACCACAATCAACCAATATCAATCACAAACAATCCCAAACAATCAATCGCTATCAATCAATTTTCACCACAATTTCAACCAATAAATATCGTCCATGGTTTGTGGACGAGGGGCGTATATATATATATATATATATATATATATATTTATATATAGCAATTCACTTTCATTTTCACACACATATATATAAATTTTTAAAATCAGAAATCTCACCAATAGCTATCCAGTACCACGACTCTTCCTTTATAGAAATCTTCGCCTTTTGTCGCTTTCGCCCGTATTCTCTACCTATGTAAAAATAGAATTTTTACTATGCTATTCAATATATAAAAATCGAATTTTGACTTCGCTATTCAATATATAAAAATATGATTTTTACTTCGACTTTCAACATATAAAAATATGATTTTTACTTCGACTTTCAACATATAAAAATATGATTTTTACTTCGACTTTCAACATATAAAAATATGATTTTTACTTCGACTTTCAACATATAAAAATATGATTTTTACTTCGACTTTCGATATATGAAAATATGATTTTTACTTCGACTTTCAACATATAAAAATATGATTTTTACTTCGACTTTCAACATATAAAAATATGATTTTTACTTCGACTTTCAACATATAAAAATATGATTTTTACTTCGACTTTCAACATATAAAAATATGATTTTTACTTCGACTTTCAACATATAAAAATATGATTTTTACTTCGACTTTCAACATATAAAAATATGATTTTTACTTCGACTTTCAACATATAAAAATATGATTTTTACTTCGACTTTCACTAAATAAAAATATGATTTTTACTTCGACTTTCACTAAATAAAAATACGATTTTTACTTCGACTTTCACTAAATAAAAATATGATTTTTACTTCTCCACAAATCTGATCTTTTTAAAGTTTACCTTTTCTTTTAACTTAAAATTAAAATCTGTTTAAATCCTTTATATAAAAAAAAACAGTTTTAAATCTTTATTAAAATTTCAGTTTTAAACCTAATTAAATTTCAGTTTTAAAATTCTAAACAAAATCAGTTTTTAATTTCTAAAATAAAATCAGTTTTTAAAATACTATAAAGATCAGTTAAACAAACAAGAAAAAACTTACAGGGGGGGGGGGGGTCGATGTCAGGGTCGGCGGTGGTCTTCTCGAGGGTGGCGCTCGGGGTTTGGTGGCGTCGCGATGGGATTCGACGGGGGGGCGTCGCGAGGGGTTCGAACGGGATGGCGGCTTCTGCTTCGAGGCGGCGGCTCGGAGTTCTTCGTCGGTGATGTCTCGAGGGGGGAGCGGCGATGTCTGGAGGGAGGCGCGCGATTTGATTAAGGGTTTTTTTTTTCTATTTCCGTTTTGAAATAAAAGTGAACGGGGGGGGGGGGGGGGGGCAGAACGAAGATAAAGGGGGGAGGGAAATTATATTTTTTTTTATTATTTAATTATGCAAAAAGTTGACTTTTACATACGACCTCTAAACGAGGCCCACCGCCTGCCGTCCACAGTGTTATACCCCCATTCCGAACACAATGGGATATGTATCGCAAGCTGATTTGATCGTTACAATCAGTTTCCGTTGAATTTACATTTAAATCACTATATTGAATTTTAAACGTACGTTTCAATTTACCGGGGTCACATACTAACTAGAAAAATTCTCGAAAAATATTTTCTAGCTTTGTATTGACGATACGGTCCTAACAAAACTAGTTTCGTCGAATTCTGAGACCGTTTGCAAAATGGCCAATTTCCAGTCGATTAAATTCAACAGAAACTGGTCAAACGCGTTTTCCTTTGCCACGCTCACATATTGATTCGAAA
Source organism: Allium sativum (assembly GCA_030737875.1). Taxonomy (NCBI): domain Eukaryota; kingdom Viridiplantae; phylum Streptophyta; class Magnoliopsida; order Asparagales; family Amaryllidaceae; genus Allium; species Allium sativum. The sequence goes on along the minus strand of CM060910.1, from coordinate 1,050,898,768 downwards.
AATTATGAAATTTGAAACCTAGCAATAACTTGACACTGCGGATCCAACAAAAGTGGTTTCGTCGAAATCCGAGGTCATTTGCAAAATGTCCATTTTTAAGGGCCTGAATTCCACAGCGACTATTCAGAATTTTCAACTGGACATACCTTTTGATTCCCGCTATCAAATTTCGATTGGTCGGATTCGTTAGAAAGATATTACCAATTAGATCCTAATGTTTTTGGTTTCACTAAAATCCGGATTGTTTTGCACCCGGTATATTCAATTGAAGTTTGAAATCGAATTATCGAACTACCGCGCCATTTTCAATTCTATATATAATTATAATTAATTATATTCATTTTCAAAAGTCGGGTTTAACTCAGTTTTCATCGCCATCATTTAAAATATTTATTTTAAATATTTAAAACCCATTATTTTAGCCAATTTAAAAATTTTTAAATTGGTTCAGATTTTCTGGGTCGTTACAATCTCCCCCACTTAAAACTTTTCGTCCCCGAAAAGGAACAAAGTCGAAAGTGGTTTGATAAATCTACAATTACACAACACAACAACCAATCCAATTCTTTTTAACCTTTCAAAAATATATCTAATCTATTTTAATACTCCTTTTAAAAATTATTCAGACAATAATAAAAGAGTAGAGAATTAGATGGTGAGGTAAAGTATGGCAAATGTACCTTGCACCGGAGTCAATCAGAGATATCTACTCGGCATCTAGGATAAGCTTTCTGAATGCTCTCCTCAGTTTCCCAAGTACAATCTCGCGGATCTCCACTCCATTGCACTTTGACTAAGTGAACCTTCTTGTTTCTCAGCTCTTTGGTTTCTTTGCCGATAATCTTTAGCGGCTCTCGCCTCACAGCTAATTCTGGAGTAATTTCAATATCCTGCTGAGCTGCTTCTTCCACGATCAAGTCTGGATCATGAACGTGCTTTCGAAGTTGAGATATATGAAATACATCATGAACTCCAGGCAGCCAGTTTGGCAATTTAACTTTATATGCGAGAGTCCCAATCCGTTCCAGAATAGGAAACGGACCAATAAATTTGGGCGCTAACTTTCCAGTTTTACCGAACCGGATAACTCCTCTCATCGGTGATACTTTCAAATATACATAGTCGCCAACTTCGAAGGATATATCTCTTCTTCTTTTATCGGCATAGCTCTTTTGTTGGCTTTGAGCGGCGAGTAATCGCTTCTTAATAAAATCAACTTTGTCGGCAGCTTCTCGAATCATATCAGGACCCAACACAAGTCTATTTCCAGGCTCGACCCAACAAGCAGGAGATCGGCAAGGTCTACCATATAATGCTTTGAATGGCGACATCGTCAGACTCGCCTGGTAGCTATTGTTATAAGAGAATTCAGCCAAATGCAGATGGTCTTCCCATGATCCACCGAAATCTAGAATACACGCCCGCAATAGATCTTCTAAAATGCGATTCACCCTCTCAGTCTGACCGTCTGTCTGAGGATGATAAGCGGTGCTCATGTTTAACTTCATTCCCAGTTCGACTTGAAATGCTTCCCACAATTTACTAGTGAATATTGTATCTCTATCACTGACTATACTGAGCGGCACTCCATGCAGTCTAACTATTTCCCTGAAGTAAATCTGCGCCAGACTCTGAGCAGTTCTATTTGATCTGACAGGTATGAAATGGGCGGTCTTCGTGAAGCGATCTACGATCACCCAAATACTGTCATTTCCCTTTCTGGTTCTGGGCAGACCATCAATGAAATCCATAGAAATATGCTCCCACTTCCAACCAGGAACTTCCAGTGGTTGTAATAATCCAGCCAATTTCTGTTGGTCACTTTTGACTAGCTGGCAAGTAGGGCATCGACTCACATATATCGAGATGTCTCTTTTTAACGACTTCCACCAGAATGTGCGTTTGATATCGTTATACATTTTATTCACACCTGGATGGATACTGAGCTTAGATTTGTGGCATTCATCAAGCACCTCTCTTCTGAGTTCAGGAATTTCTGGAATGCAAATTCGCCCTTCTAACCTCAGAATCCCTTCGTTGTCTAACTGGAAATCCGAAGCATTGCCTTCACGAATTCGCTGACCTATTCCTTTGATAAATTGGTCGCCTTGTTGGAGAGCCGATATCTTATCAATCAACGAAGTCGCAATGACGAAACTGGCGATCATTACATTCTTTCTGCTCAGCGCATCGGCCACGACATTGGCTTTTCCTGGAGTATATATAATTTCAAAGTCATATGATGCAAGGAACTCCAGCCAACGTTGCTGCCTCAAATTTAAGTCCTTCTGAGTGAACAGATATTTCAACGACTGGTGATCTGTAAACAGTTCAAATCTCTCGCCCAGAAGATAGTGTCTCCAGATTTTCAAAGAGAATATGATAGCCAATAACTCAAGATCATGAGTTACATAGTTTTTCTCGTGCGGTTTCAGTTGACGGCTAGCATAAGCAATTACTTGGCCCCTTTGCATTAGCACTGCGCCAAGGCCCTCTCTAGACGCATCAGTCCAGACTTTTAAATCTTGGTTGCCATCGATGATGGTTAACACTGGAGCTGTAGTTAATCTCAACTTTAGCTCTTCGAAAGCCTCCTCACTCTCTTGAGTCCATTTGAATTTAGAATGCTTCTTTGTAAGCTTTGTTAAGTGACCAGATATCTTCGAAAAGTCTTTAACGAACTTCCGGTAATAGCTAGCCAATCCGAGAAAACTGCGGACTTCAGTGGGAGTACGGGGCTGTTTCCAATTTTGAATAGCTGTGATTTTGCTTGGATCCACAGCGATTCCATCTTTCGATACGACATGGCCCAGAAATTTCACTTCATCTTGCCAGAAGATACATTTGGAAAACTTGGCTTTTAATACATTCCTTCTCAGGATTTCCAAAACCTGTTCCAGATGCTTTTCATGCTCGGCCTTTGATTTAGAGAAGATTAGAATATCATCAATAAAAACCAGAACAAATTTATTCAATACTCCCCTAAATACTCTGTTCATTAGATCGACGAAGTAGGCAGGAGCGTTACATAAGCCGAACGGCATTACTAACCACTCGTAGAATAAGTCGGGGCCTCTGAACGCTGTCATTGGAACACACTCTTCGGCAATTCGAAGTTGATGGAAACCCGTGGCTAGGTCCATTCGTGAAAATACTTGTGCGCCATTTAATCGATCCAACAAATCATCTATTCGCGGCAATGGATATTTGTTCTTTATTGTCTGTTTATTCAGATTACGATAATCCACGCATAGCCGTAGAGTACCGTCAGATTTTGGGACAAACACCACTGCTGCACCCCAATCAGAGAAACTAGGCCTTATCAGACCTTTCCATACTAGTTGTCGTGTTTGATTGTCTAATTCCTCCTTCTCTTTCAAGGACATTCTTCGAATAGCGTGAACTACTGGCCTTGCATTGGGAAACAAAGCAATCTTGAAATCTATTTCTCTCCGCGGAGGTAAGCGAACAACTTCTTCGAACACATCCGCATAGTTCTTGACAACAGGAATGTCTTTGATGAGGTCAGGAATATTCTCCGTGACTTCAGGAACATTTTCAATTTGGGCTGGAGAAACATCGAGAGCTGACCAGAAATCCTTTCTATTTGATGTTGGGCCTTCACACGGTATGGTTATATAATTTCCCAATTGTGCTTTTGCCTTTACAACTCTGTCGGCGCATTTAACCTCCGCTTCATATTTGGTTAGCCAACCCAATCCCAGAATAAGATCGAATTCATCAAAATTCATGACGATGGAGATAATAGGGAATTTATAGCAAGAAAAAGAGACAGGTACTGCACAAACCCAACTGAGATTGATGGAACCTCCAACTGGGTTTCGGACAGTCATTGGCTCTTTGAGCTTCTTCAAATTCAAATCCAACTTCTTGACTGCACTCTTTGCAATAAAGCTTCGTGACGCGCCTGTGTCAAACAGTACTTTAACTGGAATGTTTTTGACATTGAGCATGCCTTCCAAAACATCAGATCTTTCTTGCCTAGCTGAGGGCTCAGAAGTTTCTGCTACTTCATTTACTTGAACCATTTCAGGTTTGTTTAACTGCGGGCAATCCTTTGCAAGATGACCAGCTTCGTGGCACTGTTTGCACTCTCTATTCTCTTGGAACTCCCCGTCAGTTCTGAACCTTTTCTTCTTTTGCTTTCGATTTGCTCTATATCCTTCTTTTCTTTGTTTCTTTAAAGATCTGCAACTTATCGACAAATGTCCTTTCTTATTGCAGTTAGAGCAAGTAGCTGTCGTCACCGGTTCCTTCCCAGACTTAGCCCTTTTTCTCTTAGTACTGGGCTTCTTACTGGCTTCAGGAATATCAGTTTCTGACTCTGCTTCCTCACTAGAACTGACTTCTTCTTCATCTCGCAACATGCCTTTCCTGTCGAGATCTTCGTACTGATAAGCCATGTATATCATTTCTGAAAAAGGAAGCTTCACATGCCCCAATACTTTATTCTGGTATTTCCTTTGAAGCCCGTGAATAAATCTCATATTTTTACTCTTCGGATTTTGAATTAGAAGAGGAGCAAAGTGAGAAAGTTCATTGAATTTCTTATGATATTCGGGAATGGTCATGTCTCCTTGTATCAGATAAGAAAATTCATCGCATAATCTCTCGGTTGCTTCGGGAGGAGTAAATCTTTCCAAGAAAATTACTTTGAATCTGTCCCATGTGATATCACCTTCTGGATTATCTTTAATAACTGAATCCCACCAAAACAAAGCTTCTTCTTTGAGTGCCCAAGATGCTAGTAATCTTTTCTGATCGTCTCTCTGCTTTAAACCCTCAAAGATCTTTTCTGCAGAATGAATCCAAGCTTGTGTTTCCATAATGGACTCCTTGCCTAAGAATGGCGATCCACCAAGATTTCAAAATCTCTTGAATAGAACTTCTATATTGGATTCTGACTGCGGGAGCACAACTGGCTCATTAGCTGGTCGAGCCATACGATTACTTCCTCTGTTCCTGTCACTCATTTTCTAGTACTTCTGCAAATAGCAGATCAAGTGTCAGGTCAATAGAAAAGATATTTCAAAATATAGAGACAAATACTTCAAATGTAAATGTGTCTATCAAGGTGTAATTTCATTCTGCTTTACTCATACTAGGATATTACTGATCCTATCTGTATAGAGTTACCCGTCCTAGAACACTACTGGTTCTATTTCTGACGAGTTCGTTCAAATGTTATATTCCAGAACTAAGCTTAACCAAAGCTCTGATACCACGTTGAGACGACCCGATTTCCCGTTCTCACGGAAACAAGGTTATCTTTGGAATATTACACAGAAACATATAATAGCAGAACAGAATTAAATAAATACACCAGAATGAACAACAAAATATACTGGATAAAAGTATCATCAGAGTTACACAGTATACAGGATCTTACTTAGTACAAATACAGTTCAGCTATACATAAATGTCTACAGCGGAAATAAACAAAATATGTACAATAGGAGCTGAACAGCATAAAAAGAAATAAATGATAGAATCCATCTTCAGCTCCAGCTATCCAGAAAGAACCAGCTAAACCTGAATACAAGGCTGCCCGTGTGGAAAAAGGGGCACCCGAGTTTGAGAGTGAAACAAACTACGAGTCAGTCATGGGACTGGTATGAGAAATCCACTCAACACATATATATAATTGGCTAATCACAGGACCACGCCACTTTCGTGGAACGGGTTTACTCCATTGGATTGCCAGTGCTTTAAAACAAATCTTTCTTTTAAACATCGCTATGCTTTTTATAAAAATGAAACCGTTATAAGACTCAGTTCCCATCACACAATGCAACGCAAACCGGAGTATAGAGTTTTTACCTTATAACGGCCAAAATATGCTTGATACGAACAAAACAAAGGCATTTGATATTATTGTTAGTGTCTATATGTTTTGAAAACAATTTCAAATCATAACTATCAATCATAGACGACATGAGCGTCCCATGCCACTATGTCGCCAAATATATATACAATCGAAACTGCATCGTCACGTTATTTGGAAATTGGATTTCCGTCATGAACCAAGGCAAAAGATAGTCCTCACCGACTTCGTGACTCTCTAGCCCGAGCCACAGGGTCAGAGCGCATCGACCCTTGGAGCGACAGGGCCGGTCCACCGATGTGGATTAAAATTCCTGAACAATACGTTTCCCCGCCCTTTGGGGCGTAAACGAGCCAACGAATGACTCTATCGGACCCGGATCGTCCGATCAAACCGAGGCGCCTCGCAACAGCAACAACCACATAGGTGAAAAGTATATAAATGTCAGGGCTGGTAGGTCACTGACACCACCCTAGCTAGAAAGAAACGCATGTCCTCCCTGAGGTCCTTCCTCCCGTTTTAGGTTCATACCGGGGTGTGAGGCTCGCGAATTTACGTTATACACAAAGCTACGCCACACAGGCGGTGCTTTGATCATCACCACAAGACTTTGCTTTTCAACAGAAGCCCTGATCACTGCATCTTAGCATGCCACATAGGCAATTCACACCGTGCAACTGATGGCTATCAATCACACAGAACAAATTCCCATGTCGGACACACAGTCCATTTACAAGTCCGTTCTGGGTCTGAACGAAACCGGAGGCACTAAATACCTCGCAAACCCTTCGATCAACACGTACGTCTGGACGATCACCACTTATTATCCATATTTCGGGATGCCTCCCAATCAGGACCTCGGTTACCATCCAAACGAGGTGAAGATCTCCGGTCTTCGACCATCGTCTTCATCTTCGACTTTCAATCGTCGGCCAATTATTCGAAATGAGAATTAACTCGGCCTTTCCAAATAATTCATGTATATTTAGAATTTCAAATCGATTTATTTCAATGGTTAAATTATTCAACAACACCAATTGTGTTCTTTAATGTAATTTTCACACCAAACACATTCAACCATCAAAAGCCACACAAATTAAGCAAATTTCAGTTTATTTCCATTCCATATCGCCTATGATATTTTATAACTATTTATCGCTATTTTTATTCATTTTAAAATAGCCATTTTATTCAAAACGACGCTTCGGGCCATAAGGCGGCCGTGGCGCTGTTTTTCTTCAGATTTGATTTACACATATCTGAAAATCTAACCGTTGGATCTTCAAAAAATTTACATCATTAGAAAGGTTTTTTCAAAACGAACCCAACGGTTCCAGTTTCGGGAAAATCCGACGGTCGGATCTCCCGGTACAATCGTTTGAAGTTTCGATTTCAAAATACGAACTGCAGCGTCGTTATTCGATTAAATATAATTATATTTATATATATAAATAAATATAATCGTTTCTGGCGCTGTTTTTCTTCATATTTGAATTAAACATTCCAGACAATCCAACCGTTGGATTTCTACAAAGTTGGTGCCGTTGGGAAGATATTTCCAAGGCGAACCCGACGGTTGAGGTTTCGGGAAAATCCAATGGTCGGATTTCCCGCACTAGTCGTTTGAAATTACGGTTTCAAAATACGAACTGCACGGCTTCGTTTCGTTTTAATTTTATTTATATTTATATATTTATATAAATATAGTTCATTCAACAATTTCAATATCGTTTTCACTTCAAATATTTTTCTAACACCTTAAATTTTGGAAAAATTTCGCCATAACCTCCCCTGCACCGGTAGCATCGGGAAATTGCAAATAGCGTTTCCGGTCCTTCTAATCTCAAAAAGAAAAAGAAAAAGCCAAGCGGCTAGCCAACAGGCTCAAAATCATCACCCAAACAAATCAGTAAATGTGTACCTATTTGTCGGGCACAAAATTTTATTCCTCTTCTCTAGCCCCTTTGCTATAACCTGTTCAATGAATATTGCATGCACATATATATACAGTTCTTATCATTTATCAATTTCTATTCGACTTCATATTTGATTTCTATTTGGTTTAAAAACTCCATTCATTCTAATGTTACATAAATAGGTGCAAATCATTTCATTAGCTAATTAATGAATATTTCAACTCATATATGTTTATTTTGAATAAGTGGCTATTTTTAACACTTCACATTTCAACGATTTATGCATACAATAAAAATGTGATTTTTATTGTAAAACAATTCATTTCAAAACACTATTCTTCTATATAGTTCATATAGTCGATAAAAGGTGATTTTTATTATCAAACAATTTATTTCAAAATATGAATACCATTCAACACATGAATTTCTAATCAACGAATGAATATCAATTCAACACATGAATGTTTTCTATAGTTTCCATATATAGATAAAAATGTGATTTTTATTACCGAACAATTTATTTCAAAATATGAATACCATTCAACACATGAATTTCTAAACAACGAATGAATATCAATTCAACACATGAATGTTTTCAATAGTTTCCATATATAGATAAAAATGTGATTTTTATTATCGAACAATTTATTTCAAAATATGAATACCATTCAACACATGAATTTCTAAACAACGAATGAATATCAATTCAACACATGAATGTTTACAATAGTTTTTATATATAGATAAAAATGTGATTTTTATTATCGAACAATTTATTTCAAAATATGAATACCATTCAACACATGAATTTCTAAACAACGAATGAATATCAATTCAACACATGAATGTTTTCAATAGTTTTTATATATAGATAAAAATGTGATTTTTATTATCGAACAATTTATTTCAAAATATGAATACCATTCGACACATGAATTTCTAAACAACGAATGAATATCAATTCAACACATGAATGTTTTCTATACAATGAATAAATATAGTTTAAGCATATGAAAATAATTCAAACACAAGAATATTATTCAAAATTTCGGCAGCATAACGGTAGGGTAGTTACACCGGGACTGTCCCTAGTACGGCTCCTCGCTCTACCTTAAAACCTCGCGGTTTTTGACAATGGGGACCATGCATCTAGTTCGCACGCAGGCGGCATGTATATATTTATTTCATTTCCACAAACTAATCCTATGTGGTTTCAACCAAATATTTCACAACCACAAATGGGTATTTTTCAACCACAATCAACCAATATCAATCACAAACAATCCCAAACAATCAATCGCTATCAATCAATTTTCACCACAATTTCAACCAATAAATATCGTCCATGGTTTGTGGACGAGGGGCGTATATATATATATATATATATATATATATATATATATATATTTATATATAGCAATTCACTTTCATTTTCACACACATATATATAAATTTTTAAAATCAGAAATCTCACCAATAGCTATCCAGTACCACGACTCTTCCTTTATAGAAATCTTCGCCTTTTGTCGCTTTCGCCCGTATTCTCTACCTATGTAAAAATAGAATTTTTACTATGCTATTCAATATATAAAAATCGAATTTTGACTTCGCTATTCAATATATAAAAATATGATTTTTACTTCGACTTTCAACATATAAAAATATGATTTTTACTTCGACTTTCAACATATAAAAATATGATTTTTACTTCGACTTTCAACATATAAAAATATGATTTTTACTTCGACTTTCGATATATGAAAATATGATTTTTACTTCGACTTTCAACATATAAAAATATGATTTTTACTTCGACTTTCAACATATAAAAATATGATTTTTACTTCGACTTTCAACATATAAAAATATGATTTTTACTTCGACTTTCAACATATAAAAATATGATTTTTACTTCGACTTTCAACATATAAAAATATGATTTTTACTTCGACTTTCAACATATAAAAATATGATTTTTACTTCGACTTTCAACATATAAAAATATGATTTTTACTTCGACTTTCACTAAATAAAAATATGATTTTTACTTCGACTTTCACTAAATAAAAATATGATTTTTACTTCGACTTTCACTAAATAAAAATATGATTTTTACTTCTCCACAAATCTGATCTTTTTAAAGTTTGCCTTTTCTTTTAACTTAAAATTAAAATCTGTTTAAATCCTTTATATAAAAAAAAAACAGTTTTAAATCTTTATTAAAATTTCAGTTTTAAACCTAATTAAATTTCAGTTTTAAAATTCTAAACAAAATCAGTTTTTAATTTCTAAAATAAAATCAGTTTTTAAAATACTATAAAGATCAGTTAAACAAACAAGAAAAAACTTACAGGGGGGGGGGGGGGGGGGTCGATGTCAGGGTCGGCGGTGGTCTTCTCGAGGGTGGCGCTCGGGGTTTGGTGGCGTCGCGATGGGATTCGACGGGGGGGCGTCGCGAGGGGTTCGAACGGGATGGCGGCTTCTGCTTCGAGGCGGCGGCTCGGAGTTCTTCGTCGGTGATGTCTCGAGGGGGGAGCGGCGATGTCTGGAGGGAGGCGCGCGATTTGATTAAGGTTTTTTTTTTCTATTTCCGTTTTGAAATAAAAGTGAACGGGGGGGGGGGGGGGGGGGCAGAACGAAGATAAAGGGGGGAGGGAAATTATATTTTTTTTTTATTATTTAATTATGCAAAAAGTTGACTTTTACATACGACCTCTAAACGAGGCCCACCGCCTGCCGTCCACAGTGTTATACCCCCATTCCGAACACAATGGGATATGTATCGCAAGCTGATTTGATCGTTACAATCAGTTTCCGTTGAATTTACATTTAAATCACTATATTGAATTTTAAACGTACGTTTCAATTTACCGGGGTCACATACTAACTAGAAAAATTCTCGAAAAATATTTTCTAGCTTTGTATTGACGATACGGTCCTAACAAAACTAGTTTCGTCGAATTCTGAGACCGTTTGCAAAATGGCCAATTTCCAGTCGATTAAATTCAACAGAAACTGGTCAAACGCGTTTTCCTTTGCCACGCTCACATATTGATTCGAAAAATTATGAAATTTGAAACCTAGCAATAACTTGACACTGCGGATCCAACAAAAGTGGTTTCGTCGAAATCCGAGGTCATTTGCAAAATGTCCACTTTTAAGGGCCTGAATTCCACAACGACTATTCAGAATTTTCAACTGGACATACCTTTTGATTCCCGCTATCAAATTTCGATTGGTCGGATTCGTTAGAAAGATATTACCAATTAGATCCTAATGTTTTTGGTTTCACTAAAATCCGGATTGTCTTGCACCCGGTATATTCAATTGAAGTTTGAAATCGAATTATCGAACTACCGCGCCATTTTCAATTCTATATATAATTATAATTAATTATATTCGTTTTCAAAAGTCGGGTTTAACTCAGTTTTCATCGCCATCATTTAAAATATTTATTTTAAATATTTAAAACCCATTATTTTAGCCAATTTAAAATTTTTTAAATTGGTTCAGATTTTCTGGGTCGTTACATGATCTAACATTTTTGCGCACCAAGAAGGGGGCACACGACAACCTCAATTTCTAGCTTGAAAGGAGACTCAATGGCGAACAAAAGGAAGAAGACTGGAACTTCCGCTCATGCTGATGATGCTGATGCTGAAGACAAAAGGAAAGAGGTAAGCTAGGAAGCTTCCTCTCATGGAGATCCTACTGCATACTTGACCAGAGACGAGATGGACGGAGTTCTCACTGAACTAAGAGATCAGATGGCACGGCAAGATGAACTCCTTCAGAAACAAAAGGAAACGATCAACCAATTCTTTGCTCAAATGGATGGAAGGTCGAGCAATGCTCAAGTCACTGGAAACGAAGCCATTGAAGCGGCTCAAGTATAACCTCGACTCGGGGGCACCCCCTCCCCCCCGTTCAACGGCATCAACCATCTCGTGATACACCTCTAAATCGCGATATGGATCGTGGTGCACCCACAGGATCACGAGCCGATCCCAGCAACTCGCTCCCGTTTGCTCAACAACAACCGGTTCTTGACCTACCTCCAGGACCCAGTCGGATCGCCCCCCTGCTTCACGAACTTGCCTCATGAACCGACCCCCTCGAACTAGATCGGGTCTCCACCCTCGATCCGCGATCCAGGAGCCGCGATCCCCAGGAAACAGCTCACCAACAGCTTCCATCCTCTCCTGCATTCAATGTTGGGGGCACCATCTCTAATTTTGGTAGTTTGCAACAGCTTTTTGAAGGCAATCAACTTGCTGTCTGATTCAACGCCTCTCGAGAGGTCGCACTTATCAGAATGACGTGGATGACGTCAACCACAACCCGTTCACTTAGGAAATCAGGAATTTCCACAATCCACCAGATTTCAAACTTCCTCAATTAGAGCCTTACAACGGCAGGACAGTTCCTACCGCGCACCTGATGCATTACAAACGACATATAGAAGTTCAATCGGCGTCGGAAAACGTCATTTATAAATGTTTTCCCCTCTTTCTAACTGATATAGCAGTCATGTGGATTCGGCAGCTAGAGATGGAATCAATCAACAGCTGGAATATGTTGGTCGCTCGCTTTCTTGAACATTATCGGGTACACATCGCTCGACCCAAGAACATCATGTCCCTGATCATAATCAAGCAGTGGCCCAGAGAAACTCTGCGTACCTTTCTGGAAAGATTTAACAATGCAGCAGCATCAGTTGACCGACCTGAACCATCGATGGTGCTGATGGGAGCAGTAACCGGTGTTTTGGATAGCTCGGTGTTCAAAAAGTCCTTGTATCGCACCGTGAAACCTCGGCAAATTTTATCTTGAAGCAGACAGATTTCTGCGTGAGGAAGAGGCAACTTTCGAGAAGAAAGTTCTCGATGTCAACATGCTCAAAGACGGAGAACCGTCTGATTTTGGAAATGGCAAAGGAAAAGCCGCCGTCAAGAATGACCGCAACACCCAGCCCCGGAGAGGGCCCTGATATGAAAAGTACACTGAACTCAATGCCCCACTCTCGGATATCTATCTGGACATGAACGGTGCTATCTCCTACCCAAAGCCTCACAGGAGGGAGCCATCCCAAAGAGAAAGCGATTCTGGAAAGCACTGCATATTCCACGATATGGACGGACATGACACAAATGAATACAGGCATGTTCAGGATTTGATTGAGGAACGGGTTAGACGTGGAGAGCTGCCCGAGTATGTGAAACTACCGACAGCGCCTGCACCTGCGCTGCTTCCTCCTGCTCCCCGGAAAGGGAATAACCCTGAATCGAGCTCTCGTGGGCTCATCATAAGCTGATTTGGATGAGATCAGCTTTCATTTTCTGCATTTCTTAGGCTTTAAGATTTGCTTTTTGCTTTCACTAGATTTTCCGATTGGTTGAATCGGAGTACACACGTTCGGGGTTAAGATGTAGCCCCAAAGCGTGCTCTGGACTCGGTATCAAACCAATCAGGATTTGCTTTGGTTTTGCATTTTGAATTGAATAAGGACTTTCCAAGCATGGATTATGTTTGTAGAATTTAAGTATCTTGTCAGGATGTGGCAGGATCCTCAACTTCGGTTAAAGTATGGCTTATACTTATTATGGAACTCTAGGTATGGATCATGCCTAGGGACGGACTATCTTGTCAGGCTGTGGCAAGCGTAGCTCTACTTCAGGTCTGAGTATGGTTTATATTCACTTTAGAATCTTAAATATGGATTATACTTAGGAACGACAAATGGTCTTGTCAGGATGTGACAAAAGAAATCGGGTATGGATTATACTCGTTTTGAACTCCAAGGTATGGATTATGCCCTGCAAACGGTCTTATCAGGATGTGACAAAAGAAATCGGGTGTGGATTATACTCGATTTGGAATTCTGGGTATGGATAATGCCTGGAAATGTTGGCCCTTGCCAGGATTTGGCAGGATGACTCAAACGTCCCTTGAGTATGGTTATGCACATTAGACGCCGAAGCATGGTTTATGCTCAGAAAATTTGAACAATATCGCTAGGATTTGACACGTTTGTTTTTCCTTTATCTCTTTACAGGTATGGATTATGTCTGTAGCCAGCAGACCCAGCAAGGACATGGCATTATCGAATTTCTATGGCATATAGATTTCCTGGACTATCCAGAACACATCTTCCTTCAACCAGCAAGATATGTTCTGGGGGGCAAACTTGTTGACACACTTTTTGGTAAAATCTGTCACACTGAATATCTAGATAACATCGCGCTCGGATATGGAGAACATCGTCAGAAGACAGGTAGCGATTTGGTCAAAGTCGCATCACGAACAAAGAAAGGACCGAAACTCCTATCAGATGACCTTTTTGGGCCCAAAAACAGCGATTATGGAGTTGAGCTATGCAATTCTTGTAGTATCTGAATTAGCTTCAGTTTGAGCTTTGGTTTGGCTCAATCGAACTTACGGTTTGAAAGTTATGCCCGTTTCCGTAAACAGGTGTAATCTGGCAATCATTTGGACGAAGTGACAAAGCAACACATCCCGGACCGGATCGCCCCCTTTGGCTCGTGGGCTCCTCCTTGATTCGCACACACCGGATCGCTCCCATCAGCTCGCCCATGGTTGGATCGCCCCTTCGGTTCGCACTCCTGCATCACGATTCGACCCGCTCTTCGTCATCTTCAATACTCGAGCACCATGGCCAGCTGGGCTTGCCCTGTCCAATCGCGATCCGACCCGCCTGGATAAAACGTTGCGCATAGATCTTGACCTGTTCTTAAGGCTACTCTTGCTCCTACTTTTCCGGATCGGGTGCCACGTACCCCATCACGAACCGGTCCTCCCAGAAGCTCCTCTACGCCTATAAATACACCAAAACATGGCCATTTAAAGGGACTTTTGGCACTTGATCTTGAAGGCTTCCACCATTATCAACGCAAGGACTTTGCGAATAGCGGAAGGCCATTTCAAACCATTCTAACACAAGGTTATCGTGTATAAAATCAATTTCTAATCTCCATTTCTTCGTTGTAAACACGAGGATTTCGTGTATAAACCGAGATAATTGTACATGTAACTTCTTAGGATTTAAGAAGAGATAAAGGGGACGTAGGCTTGGTTTGTGCCGAACAACTATAAAAACTTTGTGTGTTCCCCATTTTTACTGCTTTTTCTGCAATCTTTGATCTGTGATCTGCATTTGGGTGTTAGGCCCAGATTTTGGTCTTACATGTATGAGTTGCGATATAAAAATATAATTTTTATTATGAAGTTAGCGTGATAAAAATATGATCTTTATTATATGAACACCGCTACAAAAAATAGAATTTTTATCTATATAGTAGTTGTGTAAAAAATAGAATTTTTATCTATATAGTAGCGGTATAAAAATAGAATTTTTATCTATATAGTAGCTGTATAAAAAATTATCTATATAGTAGCAGTATAAAAATAGAATTTTTATCTCTATAGTAGCGGTATAAAATTAGAATTTTTATCTATATAGTAGCAGTATAAAAATGTGATTTTTATATACATAGCAACAATATAAAGATGCTATTTTTATATATGTGGTGAATACAGACAGCGAAAGTGACAAAAGGAAACACGGCGAAGATTCCTACGTATGAAGAGTCGTGACATTTGGTTTACCTAGTCGGTGAGAACTTCTCACTTTTATTTTATTTTCTAGTTTGAAATATATACTAGGATGTAGACGGTGCTTAGCAGCACCCGACACCTGTCGTCCACAGACCATGGACGGCTTATTTGCTTGTTTGGTTATGTTGTGAAAATTGATTGTGTGATGTGGAATGAAATAAAATATTTTATCGTTAAAATATTTTATAGTTAAAATTATAATTTTTAACGTGAATGGAAATAAATATTCATTTACAAATCAGACGGTTTGTTTATGTACATCCATTTGAAGGATATTAATTGGGACGATAAATTTTACACGTCGCCCAACTGCACAAATAAAAATCTGTGTTTGTTGATTTGAAACCCCACGCGGGTGTTGGGATGAGATTCGAGGTACACTAAACCCAATTGTTTAGTGGTTCGTTTGATTGACAGACTGTGTAAGCATTAATTAGTTATATTTAATGCTTATGTTGTTGTGTGGTGCACTATGGATGATGGTTGATTATTTATAATTGCGATTATATACTTGTGTTGTATGGAATCCATATAATTAACATTATATGGTAATAGACTGGGCCTCATTCCAATTTCGAAAATAAAGAATATTATAAAATAAAGATTCATGTGTTGAATAGAATAAATAGTCATGTGTTGACGATACTTATGTGTTGAGAATATTCATGTGTTGAAAGAAATATATATATTCATGTGTTGAATAAAATATTCATTTGTTGAATAGAATAATGAAATTATTGAAATATATAAAGCCGTGTTGATTAGATATGCGCCATTTTGACGCGAACGATATTTATATCGATTATATTCACTTTTATAATGAATATAGAAAAGAAAGTGATTTCAAAATATAATATTTTGAAAATATTATCATTTATATATTAATGATATGAAATATTCAATTTTGATTTAAAATTGAATTTGAAGTTGAAATTGTTTTGAAAACGAATTTAAAACGAATTATAAAACACGTTTTGAATTGAAATCAATGAAATATATATAATATATGTTAGATCGAAATTTGGACCTAACACCCAAATTGTTATGAACAGTAGAGAATTTCAAATGGAGAACGAGAAAAAAAGAAAAGAACACTCAGAATTTATAGCGGTTCGGCGTTAACGAGCCTACGTCCACTTTATATATTATTGATTATGCTTTTAAAAGCTAATACAGCAAGGATTTCTCTCAATATTTGAGTAGTTTGACAACAATGGCGGATTCAGTACTCAATATTGGCAAAGGATCCCGAAAAATGCCAAGCTCTGGGCTATTTATAGCTGATTTTGTCCGGCGGTTCGTGGACACGTGGCACAAATCCCGAGAGCATCGGATCGCATCGCCACCGTTGGAGAAATAGTCAAATTAGCCGTTGTGGACAGGTGTCGTGATCTGCTTGAAAATCGGATCGTGCAGATGGGGAGAATCGGTCCAAGTGACGGTTAGGGACACATGTTGCCAGATCCGTGCGATTCGGATCGCTGAAGACCAGCTCGCGCTTGAATGGGTCAGAGGGTTCGCCATGCACCAAAGGATCGGATCGGTTCGCTCTGGGCAACAACATAAGTTCGGATCGGATCGCCTGGACGACAACGTAAGTTCGGATCGGATCGCCTGGATGTGCCGTTTGCTGATGAGATGGGGGCGATCCGTTCCTGGGCGAGTCGATAGAGTGCGAACCATTCCTGGGCGAGTCGATAGAGTGCGATCCATTCCTTCATATTCTTGGGGAACGTGGTCTCTAGCTTTCCTCTTACGAATGATCCTGGGTGGCTTGGTCAAAAAGCGAGCCAACATTTTGCCCCCTCGAAGTATGTTTTATCGATGATGGAACATGATTCGAAGATTCTGATCTACCTTTTCCTGAAGGGACGCAAATCAACAGTCGCATTGGTTCAAATCGACGTATGCACGAATCGGATCGCCATAGAGCGCCACGGTTCGAGTGGTCACGCGCTCGTCTCGAGCTGAGTATCTAGGCTTTTGTGCGAGACGCGGCAGACTTTTCTTCGAGCCGTGTTGGGCTTCGAGCTTGGTGGGCCATCGCTTAAGGCGGTCCGTGGGCTTCTATGCGACACGAGCTTTGGATCGTGGCCTGTATGGTGCTTCGTGGACCGAATAGGACAAAGAAAGGGAGACAAACGGTCGCCCTCTTTGCCTATATAAGCCGACCCTCTCCTCTTCATTCCCCTTCTTCTTTCTTTCTGCCGAATCGTTTCGCATTATAGAAGAACGAACCCAAATTTTTCAAACCTTCGAAAATCCGAGCATTCTCTCAATCTTTAGAAAGGTAATTCCACAAAAAGTATTCTTATTCGTGAACGCCGCTTTTTCGTGAACTTTCTCGACTAGAAACGATGGAAATTTGTGCTTTTCTAACGAAATCATCAAAATGCCATGGCTAACTGGTGTGGAGCTCGGAGTTCGAGGATGGAAAGGAAAGGAGGAAAACGGAGGAGGAAGAAGAAGAAGAGGGAAGGCCGGTTCGGGTCGTGGTCAAGAAGAGAAGACGAAAGCGAGTGGCGAGACGAAAGATCATGGTGGCAGCGAAGGGACGTATCGTGGGGGTCGCAACGGTTCGTGCAGGAGCGATCCCTTCGCCCGGCGATTCGATGGGGGGCGATTCCCCTGCCCTGCGATCCAAAAGGGGCGATCCCTCTGCTTTGCGAGTCGAAAGGGGCGATCCCTCTGCTTTGCGATCCGTCTCATAGCTAACGATACGAAGAAATTTCTGACTTTAATCAACGCCTTGTCACCATAAAACTCTGAACAGTTAGGCTAGAGCCGCGACGTTGGACTTTCTGGACTAAATGACCTCATAATTTGACTGCATATGACGACTAATGCTTCTGATAACCTTGATTGCTTTCATGCTTTATTTTTAATGCGCACACACAAGCACACACACCGGCACTTGCACACACGGGGGACGGGTAGTGTTAATCTTATTGTTCATATTTTCTCGTCCTAGCAGCAATGTCGAATGATCATTCTTCTTCAAGATCCGTGACAGAAGCGGAATCCGAGATTCCTGAACAGTACAACCCTGAAATTCCTCCAGTCAATTCGGGAGGTGAAGATTCTGGATATGAGTACGAAGCCACAGAATCAGATCCGACAGAAAGTACTTCATCCAGCAACAATTCTGAGACTGATGAGCGAGCTCCTGACGAGATCCCAGGCGCACTCGGGATAGATAAATTTTCTGATTCTTTAGCATCCAAGCTTGACGAGATAAAACTTAAAAGGATCTGTTTAAGACACGGCATTCCTTGGGACGATGTCTTGACGCCTGGAAGCGAAGATAGACCCCACCTAGCACCGGAAGGGTATATGGCGATTAGTCGAACAATGTGTCTAGTAGGAGCTATCCCTCCGTTTCCCCCGATTGCCATTGAAACTTTAAGACGACTAGGCATTGCTCCGATGCAGCTTCATCCAAACGCCTACGAATCTCTATACTCACTATATGTTGCATATGCGGAGATCCTGCACGCCGAACTTAAATTCAGTGATCTGGTATTCTTCTTTCTTTTCAAGCACCGTTCTTCGGCAACTCCAAACTTTTCTTTCTTCGAATCAGTGGCGAACAGAAAGATTCTGTATGATGGGTATAACAATATAGGGGACCCTAAATCTGATTGGTTTTATATAAGGAAACAGGCCGGATGCTCACGAAGATGGCTCAAATCAAGTAAACTTCGATCTCCTAATCGAACATCTTGCTCAAGGAGTCTAAGTATTAACATTTTTCCGCCTTTTTCTTTGTCTTAAACAGATCATATCTTCCCGAAAACGGAGGGTCCGTTATATAACCATCGATTATCCATTCTTTCACAGAGCAGATCCAACTTTTTAAGGATTAAAAAATGCATTACTGATGACAATCTTCATAAGCATCGTCTTCTGGACAGAAGATTTGGACTTGGGACCGGCGGCAAACCCTATAAGTATGTGCCCCCAACGGAAGGAGAGGGAACTTCACAAGCGGTAGAAACAACCAAATTTCGTAAGAGTCCTTCTCCGATAGTCATCCAAGACGATGAAGACTTGAACATATACAGAGGGGATGAGGCCTGCGGTGACATGTCGAAGGAAATTCCTATCTCTGCTCCAATAGAAACCATTGCTGCCGAAGATTTGACAGAAGAGCAGTTATTTGACGAGCTGAACAAAATCCCTCTACCCGATGATGTATATACGGAGAAAGACTTCGGAAAGGGGCCTTTCTTCTCTGCTTCCGAAGAGGCGATCGCTTCAACTAGGGGACGAGAAACTGGTCAGATGAGCCTGTCTCTAGGCCCGGGTCTGTTAGGGGGAATTACATGGGATGCACACATCACACACACTATCTGACCCTGCACTCTTATTTCGCGGGAATTCAAAGTTTTAATATACTCTTTTCTTTTTTTGCAGGAACAATGTCCCGCAGGAAATCTTATTCGTATCGTTCTCTTCGTGAGGGCACTCCCAGCCTTCGCCCGGACACTGAGCGCTCTCGCGGTCCTTCTCATAGGCCGAGTTCCTTACAACCTCGATCTCCACCTAGACCGACCTCTACTAAGCCTTCAAGTTATCCAACAATTCCGTCAGGGGGAAAGAAACTCCCAAAAGAGTTAACTCCTCCAAAGAGTGCGCCCTCCCACAGTCGGTCGTCGAAAAGACATCATGAATCTAAAGAGAGGGACAAAGATTCATTCAAAGAGAGTGAGAAGGAGAGAAGTGACATTGTCCCTACCAGCCAACCAGAGTTAGCTGCCCCTGGGTCACGGGATCACATCCATGGTCCCGAGATCCAAGGTAGGCTGGAAAAGCTACGGGAACAATTTCCAGGCATATTCTTTGATAGGATGGTGTTCGTTCCTGCCTTGGAACCGGTTCCGAAAAATTGGGATAATGAAGTTATCGGCCACATCCGCCACGCGGCCAGGCAATATGAGATGATGAAAAAGCACGCAGTTAACCTTTCGGAAGTCATCCGAACACTCGAAATAGAAGCACACAGGTCGAAGGCAAAACTTGAAAATAACGAAAGAGCTAGGACAAAATTGGAGAAGAACCTGGAAGATGCTCAGTCCCAGCTTGCTCTAGCACGGAGGGACGCTGAAAATTACAAGACTGAATTAGAGAATGCCAAGCAGCGCTTTCATTCAGAGCTGGACTCCAATAGCCAAGAAAAGATGGCTTTAAGAAAGGAGGTCGAAGATCTCAAAATGGCCAACATCGAGTTGAAAACAACGCAAGGCCATTTTGAAACTGAAAAGGCTGCTTGGGAGGCAGAAAAAGCGAGTTTGAAAGAGAGTTTGGCTCTGGCTAAAGCGGAAAAGGTGATTTTGAACGACCAGGTCTCGGACGCGGAGAGAAGGGCAGCCCTTGCCGAAAAGAACGTTGAAAGTGCCATCGAGTTGGCCACTGCTTCTAACAACAAGCTCCTCGAAAGAGAGAAGGAGATCGAGGGGTTTGAAGAAATGATTTTCGATTTCCTCGGCCAGGTTCTCAAAACTCGCAACATCTCATGGATCCCGGATTACCATGTTACTTTGGCCAACTTATGGGATGCCATTGTGGAGGGTAAAAACATAGACTGGGGGTCGAAGAAATCAATGAGGATGAACTGATGAAGAGCATCCTAAGAGACAATGAACCTGAGGACCTGGCAGAAGGTCGTCGCCTAATCCTGGCGGAGATGGAAAAGGAGAGAACCTTGGCTAAAGGTAAAAGCAAAATTGACGAAGGTTCCAGTTCCGCCGCAAAGTCTAAAACCTCCGGAGTTGAGGAGTACCATCCTGATGATCCGCTAATCCCTTTGGACCTAACTCCCGTGGTTGTTGGAGCTTCTGGAACTACTCAAGAGGGAGCATCTACTGAAGGTATCTCTCTCTTTTCCCCGCAATATGTTAGAGCAGTTGTGAATTGTCGCCGTCTGGCAGAACAACCAATTGAATTAGTAACGTGTGTCTCTCGTAATGCAGGTGGCGAGCCCGTCGACGAGGGTGCTGAAAAAGAGAGAGAAGTGGAGAAGGAGGCTGTCCTGCCGGGTGCTGGTATTGATGTTTCAGAACGGGCCGAGGTCACAACAGTGGAAGGGAGCATCCCGGCACCTAGCACCAATGTACCCAAAGATGCCGAAACTATCGAAGCTTTGAAAGATATGGATGGCCGCCACGTAGATGACGAAGAGGACATTATCGGCACCAAAAAGGCCGACGATGATGATGAGGAGACCTTGGCCAGCCGTAAAGCCAGACAGGAGAAAGAGTTGGCTTCGAAGAAAGTGGGAGATGAGGCTTTGGATGTAGTCCCTCTTGCAGAATTCGATCCCAAAACTGGGATGATTGTGAAAATCCAGCCTAAATCCATCAGCCGACAGCTTCACTTCGCAAACCCCGATGATTTCCCGACTTCTCTCTCTAGTAGAAGCAAGAGAAAAGAGGTGGAAGAGGAGACTTCAGAGGAGTCGGATGTTCCCCTCGTAGATAAGCGGAAGAGGAAAAAAGGGGATCCATCTGAAGCCGACAAGGAGAGGCTGGAGAGGCAGAAGCAAGAAAAGAGGTCGAAGCGTAAATAGGATGTTTGTTGTTTGTTGATATTTTGTCTTTAAGTTTTCCACTGGCCAGGAAGTGTATTTGTGAGACTGGTCCTCACTTTTGTCTCTAGATTGTTTTTCACTTTGTTGATTTGCAGTATATAAACAAGAGTTTATCTTTCCTTACATCATTGTGTACCTGTATCCAGATAAGCTTTCCATGTTTAGTCATTAGCTAACTAATAATAACTACAAATCAGTCAATCAAAAGGAAGAAGAATTTTCATGCTATATCACACTGCTGTATCAAAGTCCAGTGTATGTATACGAGTGTATGTTCCCCCCAATCAGTTGTCGTTGTAGCATCTGACTGGGTTTACTTAGGATTGATCAGTGCCGTCGGCAAGTTGCCCCCTATTTCTGAATATGGGGGCATAGGAGATTTCATGGGATAACAGTAGTTCAGTCAGCCCTTGTTCCTTTAGCAGGGAATAAGTTCTTTCTCAGCGCTCAATCGGAGACGCCTTTATACTCTCTCTCTCTCTGGAGAGTTAGAGTTCGAGCTCAGCGATTCACTCGCTCCCCGATCCTTCAGCGGGAAAGGAGCTCTTTCTCAGCGCTCAATCGGAGACACTTTTATACTCTCTCTCTCTCTCTGGAGAGTTAGAGTTCGAGCTCAGCGATTCACTCGCTCCCCGATCCTTCAGCGGGAAAGGAGCTCTTTCTCAGCGCTCAATCGGAGACGCTTTTATATTCTCTCTCTCTCTCTCTGGAGAGTTAGAGTTTATGCTTAGGCAGCTCCGATCATGGTACACCGCCGTTATTCGTGGATGTCGATTTTCGTGTCCTTTATACTCTCTCTCTACTCTGGAGAGTTAGAGTCACGGATCAAGCAGTCTGCAATCATGCAATCTCATCAAACTCATCCTAGGTGTATACTTCAACCCATGCTCCGTGGATTAAAGCTAGTCGGACAAGCAATTGGAGCCTTTGCCAAAGCTTTGGATTCCTCCGATTAGTCTACGGGAGGAGCGGTTGGCACCGGACTTCGGGTACCTACGTCCACTTTATAATCTCTTGCTTTAAGGAATCAGACTGTTCTAGGCAAGTCATGCCCTGTACATAGTTTTTTTTAGCAAAGCAAAAGAATAGATTTGAAACTCTCATGTTAAATATGGCCGTAAATGTTGGGCATTCCACACTCTGGGGATTTCCTTTCCATCTACGGTTGCCAGCTTGAAGGTTCCACTATCAAGCTTGCTCAGAATAGAGAATGGTCCTTCCCACTTCGCTCCCATATGAGTTGGGGGTGGAAAGACACGTTTCAGAACCAAGTCTCCGGGTTCCCAGGTTCAGGCTCGGACCTTTTTGTTGTAATATTGGGCGACCTGTTGTTTGCACCTCAGGGCACGCAGGTCTGCCTCATCCCTCTTTTCTTCAATCATATCCAGGGATTCAGGGAGTAATTCATTATTGGTCATTGGATCATAATAGGTCACCCGATGAGAAGGTACCTTTATCTCAACCGGGATGACTGCTTCCGTTCCAAAAGCAAGGGAGAACGGGGTATGTCCCGTTGCCGATTTATATGTTGTCCTATAGGCCCATAGTGCCAAGGGCAATTCATCAGCCCACATGGCTCTAGCCCGCTTCATTCTTCTTTTCAGAATGGACTTAATTACTTTATTTGCCGCTTCGACTTGCCCATTCGATTGTGGGTGCGCCACAGAGGTGTACCGATTCTCGATGTGGTATTTTTGGCAGAAGTTTCTAAATTCAACACTATCGAACTGAGTTCCGTTGTCTGTTATTACAATCTTTGGAATCCCAAATCGACAGATGATGTTTCTCACGACGAAGTAGATCACTCGTTTAGTTGTGATTGTAGTTAGTGGTTCTGCCTCGACCCACTTAGTGAAATAATCTACCGCCACAATAGAGAACTTTGCTCCGCCCCTTGCTATGGGGAGACTTCCTATGATATCAATTCCCCACATAGCGAAAGGCCATGGACTCATCATTGTTTTTAACTGACTTGGAGGCGCTCTAGGTATCTTTGAAAATCTCTGGCACGCATCACATCGTCGTGCATATCTTATTGCATCCTTGTTTATGGTAGGCCAGAAATAACCATGTCGCAATATCTTTTTTGCCAAAGTTTGCCCTCCAGTGTGGTCGCCACATTCGCCTTCGTGGACTTGTTGTAGCACACGTTTAATGTCATCGTGGGCTACACACCGAAGGAGGGGCATTGAGAACCCTTGTCTGTAAAGAACTTCGCCTTGCAGAACGTATCGGGCGGCTTTACGAATCACTTTACGTCTCTCGCTTTTCTTGGTCGGAAGCGTTCCATCCATTAGGAAATTCTTTATAGGGGTCATCCAGGACTCCCTTTCTGGTTCCGTCTCTAGTACTAGGTCGATTTCCATCTGATCTATGCTAGAGGACCGAAGTACTTCAACGGGGGCAAGCCCAGTCACTTCAGGATCGTTAGAACTAGCCATCTTTGCCAACTTGTCTGCCTGCTGATTCTCTGACCGCGGAATATGAGATATGCTGTAGTGATCAAAATCATTCAGCAGTTCTTTTACTTTCTTTAAGTATAAAATCAATCTTGCACTTTTAGCTTGGAATCTTCCAGTGACTTGATTCACAGCTAACTTGGAATCGCAGAAGATGTTCAGCTTTGTGACTTCTAGTTCCTTTGCAATCTTTAATCCGGCTATCAGAGGTTCATATTCGGAATCGTTGTTAGTGGCCTGAAACTCCATTCAGATTGCATAGGTTATCAATCGTTTCTCGGGGGTTTCAAGCACTATTCCAGCGCCGGATCTTTCGTCGTTCCTAGAGCCATCAGTATATAATCTCCAGGCATTAGGATCGAAAAGTAACTTTGAAGGATCCACCTCTTCGTTTGCTATATCTTCTTCAGGGACAGTGAACTCTGCTATGAAGTCGGCTATCACTTGCCCCCGAATTGACCGTCTGGGCTGAAAGTTCAAGTCAAATTGACTTAACTCAATATTCCATTTGAGTAACCTTCCAGATGCCTCCGGTCTCTGTAAAACTTGCTTGAGTGGATGATCAGTGTATATGGTGATAGGATGTGCCTGATAGTAGTGCCGAAGTTTTCTGGAGGCAATCAGTAAACTATACGCCAGCTTTTGTATCCGTGGATAATTACGCTCTGCTGCTGTCAATTTTTTGCTCACATAATACACAGGTCTTTGGACCTTATCCTCTTCCCTTACCAATGCTGAGCTGATCGCATGGGATGACACTGCCAAATACACGAATAAATCCTCGTGATCTATTGGTTTAGATAAAATCAGAGGTTTCTCCAAGTGCCTGAGCAAATTCTGAAACGCTTCTACGCAGTCAGGTGTCCATTTAAAGTGGCATTTTCCTCGCTTTATTAATTCGAAGAATGGGATGCACTTATCCGTAGCCCTGGAGATAAATCTGCTTAGTGCGGCCACTTTTCCGGCAAGGCTTTGCACTTCCCTAATTTGCCTAGGTTCCTGAATGTTTCTGATTGCCGCGATCTGGTCTGGATTAATCTCGATACCGCGGGAACTGACAATGAATCCCAAGAATTTTCCAGAAGCAACACCGAATGAACATTTGGTTGGATTGAGTTTCATTCCATACTTTCGGAGAATGCCGAACATCTCTGCCAAGTTAGTAGTGTGTTGAGAAGATTGTTTGGACTTAACCAACATATCGTCGACGTATACTTCCATTGTTTTCCCGATCTGGTTATAAAACATCCTGTTGACCAAACGCTGATATGTAGCGCCCGCATTCTTCAAGCCAAAGGGCATCACCACATAACAATATAATCCCAGATCGGTGATAAAACTAGTGTGCTCTTGATCTGGGACATGCATCGGAATCTGGTTGTATCCTGAATATGCATCCATAAATGAGAGAAGCTCGTGACCTGCCGTCGAATCTACCAACTGGTCAATTCGAGGTAACGGGAAACTATCTTTTGGACAGGCTTTGTTCAAATCCGAGAAGTCGATACACCTTCGCCACTTCCCGTTGGACTTCTTTACCAGGACTGGGTTCGAAATCCAGTCTGGGTAGGTCGAATCCCTGATAAATCCATTACTTTTTAGCTTTCCAACTTCTTCTTTCAAGGCAGCGGACCTCTCTGGGCCCAGCATTCGCCTTTTTTGCTTTACTGGAGGATGTTTGGGGTCAATGCTCAAGGAATGGCTCATGATTGATGGGGATATCCCACACATGTCCGCGTGGGTCCAAGCAAATACATCCAAATTGTTCTTTAAGAAATCCGTCAATTCTTTAGCAAGATTCAGACTTAACTGGGATCCAATCTTAAGGACCTTCTCCAGGTCACTGTCATCGATCGGTACATCCACAGTTGTCTCGTTGGGAGTCTCCATTCTGCCCCCGGGTTCTTGATCCTCTCTGGGATCTATGTCCTCGGGCATCTCTCTGGGCGACTCTCCAACGATTATCCTCTTTGGTTGCTATAAGGTCTCCGCCCCTGAAGGGGGAGAGGTGCCTTTAGTTTCGATATCCCCTCCATTGCAAAGTAACTTTAGTTCAGCAACATAACATGCTCGCGCAGCAACTTGATCCCCTCTGACGATACCTATGCCAGCTTCCGTGGGGAATTTCAATAACAAGCACCAAGGGGCTATACAGGCTCTGAACTTTGCGAGGGCCGGTCGGCCCAAGAAGGCATTGTAGGGCGATTCAACGTCCAAAACCACAAAGGGAAGAATTCTCACTCTCTGGCGTTCTCCTTCCCCAAGTGTAACTGGTAACTCTACATAACCCATTAGAGCGGTGGATGCTCCGTTGAATCCACGGATCCATCCTTGGTAGGGCTTCAAGTCTTTTATTTCAAGATTCATCTAGTCAAAGGCCTTTTTGAAAAGAATATTAACGGAACTCCCATTGTCCACCAGAACCTTATGAACAGTGGCTGGCCCAATGGGTACTGTAATTACAAGTGGATCTTCAGTTGGAGCATGGACTCCGATGCTCTCTCGTTCTCGGAAAACAACATCATCGGTCATCATCTTCTGCTGCTTCACCGGGGTACTGTCCTCGGGATTGCTACATTCCCCCACCTCGAGGTGTTGTTTGGCCGCATTGACATATTGATCCAATGCTTTGGAACTGTGCCCAGCAAGATAAAGTCCTCCGATCATGGTATTGATAACAATATTCTTTCCTTTTTGCTGAGCAGTCGGCCTAGCAGCAAGCTGATTTTGATTCTGATTCGGGGCCTGCACTGCTTGCCCCCTGTCCCTGGGCGTTACTCCGTATTCATCTAACTTTCCTTCTCGAAGCAGCCTTTCAACTACATCCCTTAGGTGACGACATTCATTCGTCAAATGGCCGTGGATTTGATGAAAGAGACAAAACTTCCCTGTTTCACGCTCTTTCTCTGTCGACTCTCTAGGAGGTGGCCTCTTATTCTGGAGGACTTCGTACGCATCCATGAAGATATTTTCCAGAGTATCACTTATGGGTGTATAACTTTCAAAGGCCCTGGGACGAGTCCTTCTCTGGGAGTCGTTCCCTCGGCCCCTCTTCTGGTTGTTGTCGTTACCATTGTTATTGTTGTTACCTGGCTGGTGACCACCCTGATTCTGATTTCCGACGTTAACTTCAACTTTCCCCGAGCTGTCTCCAGTCTGTTTGATGGCGACATTGCTCTGAATTTCCTCCTTATCATTTGTTTTAACCTTTCGGTTTGCGTATACCTCTTCCCGACGTAGATGTACGTTGGCTTTCTCGTAGAATAACTCTCTAGTGTGGGGCGGTTTGCCTGCCAGGTACCTCCCGAATTCAGTGTCCTTATCTACTCCGTCAATCAGTGCTGCGACAACGGTCGGTTCATGAGGATCTTTAACCTCAGTAGCGGCCAAATTGAAACGATCCAGGTACATCTTTAAACTCTCGCCTGGTCGCTGTTTGGCAAGGAACAAATCGATCACACTTTTTGTCTTCTGTGCGTAGATACGGAATTGTTCTACGAACTTCTCGCTCGGCTCCCTGAAGCTAGAAATCGACCTCGTCGGCAGGCGAGTAAACCATAACAAAGCCACGTCCTCCAGGAATATGGGAAACGCTTTATACTTAACCGCGTCAGAGGCGGCTGCAGCGGTCATCGACCAAGAGTATCTCATTAGGTGCTGGACAGGATCAGACCTTCCCGCATATCGGTTCATTTGTGGCATGTTGAAACGCCTTGGAAAAGTCGCATCCAAAATATCGTCAGTAAAAGGAGTATGACTGCGGTCGATCCCCCAATCTTCGTTCCGCTATCCACGGCTGTCGGCCAGAATCTGGTGGACCATGGCTGCAACATTTGCACTGGTCAAAGGAGGTTCAGGGTCAGTGCCTCTGGCCCGACGAGGTTCTCTGATCTCTCTTCAGGAAGTAGCCACAAAATCCGGGGCTCGGACAGGGCTTCGCTGCCCCCTGTTATCATGAGTATGCGTGCGGCGACGGGGCTGAGGTGGTCTGTTATGCACAGGACTGTTCACATCTCGAGTCCTGAGAGCCGTCGCTTGACCATTCACATTATAGTTTGAGGGTCCTGCCCCTAGCTCTTCTTCTTCCAGTGAGGGCAGGGTTCCGAACCGAAGTTGTTCTATGTTTTCGGCTCTCTCATACGGTCGCCGCGGAGGTCTCGGCGATTCTTCAGACAAAGAAGAATATACTGGGGTGAGTGGACGAACCGGCGATGCTCTTTGCCTTGCTAGCTCATCAAGTCTTCTATCCATAGCCGTCAAATTTTGCCGTAGGATGGAACTTTCCTGCCTTTGGGCAGCCAACTCATCAAACAACCTATCCCACATTTTGGCGAAGCGAGAGAGATCCCCCTCAGTAACAGGAGCAGCAGGATTATAGTGGTCATCATCACTCTCTCTTATGCGCAAAGAGCTCGAACCGGGTCGAGCAGAGGTTCCAGGACGATGGGAGCGGGTCATAGGTTCTTTTCCAGGTCGAGTTGTAGTCTGACCATCAGTTCGGATAGCTGCGGTTCGTGGATGGCGGTTCGCTGCGCCCCCCTGAGATCGACTCGTGGTCGTGGTACGCGGAGGCTACGAGGTGTTACCTCGGGATCGAGTAACAACCCCTTCAGTGGCACAGATCGTTTCGTTTTCATCGACTCGGAACGTGGTGTCTTCGTCGGATCGGTTCGCCCCCTGCGCTTCGCGATCCAGAGTTTCTTCGTTGCCCAGTTCGTGCACACTCTCCTCAATCGTTTCGTTGGTCGGTGAAGCTTTAGATCTTTTTCCAGCCATGATATCCGAATCGCTGGAATCCTCAAAGAAGCGAATAGTGAAACTTTAGGACTGAGTTTCTCAGTGAAAGCACCAAAAATGTTAGATCGAAATTTGGACCTAACACCCAAATTGTTATGAACAGTAGAGAATTTCAAATGGAGAACGAGAAAAAAATAAAAGAACACTCAGAATTTATAGTGGTTCGGCGTTAACGAGCCTACGTCCACTTTATATATTATTGATTATGCTTTTAAAAGCTAATACAGCAAGGATTTCTCTCAATATTTGAGTAGTTTGACAACAATGGCTGATTCAGTACTCAATATTGCCAAAAGGATCCCGAAAAATGCCAAGCTCTGGGCTATTTATAGCTGATTTTGTCCGGCGGTTCGTGGACACGTGGCACAAATCCCGAGAGCATCAGATCGCATCGCCACCGTTGGAGAAATAGTCAAATTAGCCGATGTGGACAGGTGTCGTGATCTGCTTGAAAATCGGATCGTGCAGATGGGGAGAATCGGTCCAAGTGACGGTTAGGGACACGTGTCGCCAGATCCGTGCGATTCGGATCGCTGAAGACCAGCTCGCGCTTGAATGGGTCAGAGGGTTCTCCATGCACCAAAGGATCGGATCGGTTCGCTCTGGGCAACAACATAAGTTCGGATCGGATCGCCTGGACGACAACGTAAGTTCGGATCGGATCGCCTGGACGTGCCGTTTGCTGATGAGATGGGGGCGATCCGTTCCTGGGCGAGTCGATAGAGTGCGATCCATTCCTGGGCGAGTCGATAGAGTGCGATCCATTCCTTCATATTCTTGGGGAACGTGGTCTCTTGCTTTCCTCTTACGAATGATCCTGGGTGGCTTAGTCAAAAAGCGAGCCAACAATATACATATTATATATATTAATGGCCTGAGTAGAATGCGCTGCGCCTCGATAGTTCGCGAATTTCGACCATTGACTTCAAGTTGACGTCACGGGAGATCCGACCGTCGGATTCTCCTGAAACTGGAACCGTTGGGTTTGTATCGAAAAGAGCTTTCCAATGAATATTAGAAATTTGAAATCTAACGGTTGGATTTGGAATTATGTCTAAATCAAATTTGGAAAAGGTCGTTGTAAGTGCGGTTCGACGACCGTTATTGGAAATCGACTGTACGGGCCTTGATAAAATTATTAAAAATATCAATAATTTGTGTAAAATCATAATAAATGATTTAGAAAGAATTGGGGTGAAAAATTACATATTTAAAAGGATAAAAAAAATATTTTTATCGAAATGAACTAGTTTTGAACTAGATTTGAAGTGGTTTTAAAAATAATCAGAATTTCCAATATATGAATTCGAATGGATTTGAATCGAAATTATCTTCGGAATATTTCGATGTTTGATTTTGTGATTATAGAGATATGGTTGTGTAAATTTGAAAGATATATTTATATCGTTATTTCCAATATGATATTTGTTGGTTTCAGAATTTGATATTGAATATAAGCAGATATATTTTCTATTCAGAGCCTTGTGCTTAATATCAAATGGGATTTTGGGTTCGTCGTGAATGGTGTCTTTAATAACACTGTTCTTGAACCCAGTTTGGAAAAGAATAAATCTTTTAATTAAGATTTAGTGAAATTGTTCAGTTAATTAGTATTTAATTGGAATTTAATTTAAATTGGTTTTTAGGGTTTATCGTGACTGGTGTTTTGAATAACACCTATCGTGAACCATGTTTTAGATGACATTGGTTCTTTAACCCAGTGAAAGATAAGATTAACTTCTTAGCTTTGAATAACCATTAATATTGATTTTTGGGAAGATTAAATCTAAGTGGAGTTTTAATGAATCTTTAATTAGATTGAAGTGATCGAGAATGGAGTATCACCAGTTTTGCTCCAAAGCGATAGTTAAATCTTTAATTAGATTTGAATGTAAAATGGTAATTAATAATTACCGATAATACCGTGGTGTTAGATATGGAGTATTACCAGTTTTGTTCCGTGGGATAAATAGGTTGGGATTGGGTAATAAAATAAATAATTACTTCAGTATGGCTCGCTAATCCCGACTAGTTTGGAAAACCTTAACATGGTTTGAAATGACATCCAAAGGAAGATTAAAGAATAAATTTAGAAGGATTTATCTTTGATAAAATTAATGGGAACCTTTCCCTAGGAATGTGAATATTTGAATAGAAGAATATTCTGAATTGGAATGGGGTGTATGATGCATTTGTGTAACACTTGTTTATTATATACGCGGGTTATTTGGAAAGGCCGGGTTTATACCCATTCTGAATAACCGATTTGACGATAAGTCGAAGATGAAGATGGTAGTTGAAGACCGGAGGTCCTCACATTGTTTGGATGATTATTGATGATATTGATTGGGCTGTACACCCAAGAAGAGGGAATCAGTTGGTGATCGTCCAGACGTACTTGGAGATCGATGGATATGCGAGGAATAAGGTTCCTTCGGTTTCGTTCAGACCCAAAACGAAATTGTAAATGGACTGTGTGTCTGACATTGGATTTTATTCTGTGTGATTGATTTCTATTAAATATATATCTGTTTAGTGGCGGAGAATTTATTCTCTTGCCTAACGCCCTTCTCTGAGACGTACAAGCTTAGAGGTTATATATTGATGGATATCAATCGCATGGAGTGAATTGCCTGTGTGGCATGCCTAAGTGGCAAATGATCAAGGCTTCTGTTGAAAAGCAAAGTCTTGTAGTTGATGATCAAAGCACGGCCTACGTGGCATAGCTTTGTGTATAGCATGGATTCGCGAACCTCACACCTCGGTATGAGTCAAAAATGGGATAGTGACTGCAGGGAGAGCACGACGTTTCTTTCTAGCTATGGGTGACGTCAGTGACCTACCAGCCCTGACATTTATATACTTTTTACCTGTGTAGTTGTTGGATGCGAGGCGCCTCGGATATAGGTCTGTTAGGATAGGGAAACGTGTGTTCAGGAATAACTAATCCTCAAAAGTAAGAGAGGACCAACCCTGAAGATCCAGGATCGCTGTGTGTGGTCCTGAGACATTTGCTAGAGTGTCTCGAACAGAGAGGAGCTTGCCCCTTTCCTCGACTCATGATGGAATCCAATTTCCAATACGACCTTTGCGGTTTTAATTGTAGAACAGGTATGGCGACATAGTGGTATGGGGCACTTATGCCGTCTATGATTGATACTTATGACTGAAATTGTTTTGAGACTATATGGTTATTGTAATAATAAAAGATGAAATTTAGCGTATCAAGTATTCTTTGGCTATTATAAGGTAAAACCCTATCCTCTGGCTTGCGATGCATTGTGTAATGGGACCTGGGTCTTATAATAGCTTCATTTTTCTTTATTTAGCATTGCGCTGTTTGTTTCATGCACTGGTATTCTTGGGAGGAAACCCGTTCCGTGTTATACGGCGTGGTCCCTTGATTTACCTAACTTTAAAATAAAGATTAATAACCGTTTTAGTTCTCACAACAGTCACATGACTGACCTGGAGTTTATAGTTTTAACCTAAACTCTGGGTGCCCTTATTTTCCGCACGGGCAGCTAGTAGTTGGGTTTTGCAGATTTATATTCACAGGATCCTGGTTTATAGCTGAAGTGATATTCGGAAAGCTCTATATCCGTGTATTTCTTTCAGTTATGTTTTGTATTATTTTTCTGCTGTAGTAATGTATTTAAATCTCTGATAATTATCAAATGTGTAATATTTATTCATACCCTGTATATTCTTGTAGTCTGATGGAATTGTTGAAATAACCAGTTAAATGTTCTTCTGTTTGCGTTCCGATGTGTGTTGTTCTCAAAGAAATCCGCGCTTACCTTCACGAGAAAGTTCGGGTCGTTATAGAGTGGTATCGGAGCTTTGGTTTACAGACCTCGAGAACAAGGCACGTTAGAACCATACGAAAGAATTCATCAGATATTGGATTAGTAATATCCAATTAGAATGACTCGTTAAAGATAGGATCATTAGTATCCTAGAACGAGTGTGAAGAGTATATTTTTCAAATGAAAACAATATTGTTTTGAAATTTTAAACCAGTCTATACGTATTTGAATATTTTATTTGTATTGAATTTGGACAATCGTGTATATAAAGATTTTGCATATAGGCATCATGAACGTATATTCGAAGTTTTAATATACTGGATAGATATAGAATCACACTCTAGTCGCTCGGAGACGATCCTGATGATAGTCTAGACATCATCAGTATTTATGTTCGAGTTTTGAATGTGTGATATTTATATGTTTCCAATTGATGGTGTGAGAACCAAAACTTAGATAGGGCTTATTGTTGTGATTTGGCATCAAAAACATGATTTTCTGTATATACATCAAAATTATGAATTTGAAACTTTAATTCACTAATTGATTGATGGTTGTGTTGTTTGATTATTGGTTTGATAATTTTGGACCATTTAGCCTAGTTGAACCAAATATTGAACTATATTGAAAAATGATTACAACTGCATGCATATACATGTATATACATTGAACAGGTCATAGCAAGGAGGCTAGAGCAGAAGAATAAAATTGTTTGCTCGACAAATAGGTACATGTTTAATGTATTTCTTAGGGATTTGATGATTTTATGAGCCGATTGGCTTTTCCTTTTCTTTTGGATTGATGAGAGCCATGGAAGGCTATTTGAAATATCCCGAAGCTCCCGGTGCAAGGGAGGTTATGGCGAAATTTTTCGAAAATTTAGGGTGTTAGCCAAATTTTTGAAAAATTTGAAAAGTTCATAGAAACTGAAAAGTTGAAGAACTTAAGCCGTAATGAAAATAATGGAAGTTGAGTTGGTTTGTAAAACAACTTTCAACTTCGTTCCTTTTCGGGGACGAAAAGTTTTAAGTGGGGGAGATTGTAACAACCCGGAAATTCTGAGCCAAAAAATTTTATTTTGGCGATTTTGATGAATTTTGAATATTTAAAATGAATTATTTTAAATAATTACGACGAGAAATTTATTTTGAATAGAATTAGAATGAATATATTTATATAGATCGTCGTTAGAATATAAATAATTATTTTTAAATATAAAAGGAATTGAAAATGGCACGGTAGTTTGAAATTTCGATTTCGAATTTCAAATCAATGTACATGATTCAAAATAAACCGGATTTTAGCGAAACAAAAAATATTAGAATCTAATTGAGAACATCTTTCCAACGAATCCGAAAAATTGAAATTTCATAGTGGGAATAAAAGGTTATGCCCAGTTGAAATTTCAGAATAGTCGCTATTGAATTCTAGCCCTTAAAAATGGAAATTTTGCAAACGACCTCGGTTTTTGACGAAACTACTTTTGTTGGATCCGGGATGTCTAGTTATTGCTAGATTCCAAAATTCATAATTTTCTAAATCAATATGTGAGCGTGGCAAAGGAAAACGTGTTTTGACAGTTTCATTCAATTTCGATCGACCAGAAAATGACCATTTTTCAAACGGTCTCAGAATTTGACGAAATAGTTTTGTTAGGACCGTATCGTAATTACGAAGCTAGAAATAAGTTTTCTGGAATTTTTAGAATTAGTATGTGGCCCCGGTAAATTGAAATGTGCATCCAAATTCAATATACATTGATTTATATTTTGAATTTGATAAAACCGATCATAACAACCGAATTGGCTTACGAAACATAACCCATTGTGTTCGAAATCGGGGTAATTAGCTAGGGCCGACAGTCAGTGGGTTCAGTTTGGGGTTCGAAATAAAAAGTTGCTTTTTATAGGAAATTAAATTAAATAAATTAATATATTTATATTTTCATATACCCCTCCCCCCTCCATCTTTCCCTCTCCTTCACTATCTTCCACGCTCAGATCACTTAAAGAAAAAAAAAGCCAGAACGCTGTCGCATTCGATCCATCGCCGCCAGGCACAGTCGCGCCCCCCTCTTCCTCCCGCGGCCGCTCCCCCATCTCCGGCCATCACCCCCCCCCCCAACGACGCTCCTCCCTCCTTCTCCAATCGACGAAGCCCCCATTCCCTAATTTCACAAAACAGACCCCCTTCGGCCAACTGGGCCCCACACCGGCCACACCCGACGCCATGCACCACCACCACAACCTGACGGCGATTGCGGCACCAGCACCCCCTCCGGCCTCCCCCCTCTCTTCTTCCCCCTTCTTCCAATTTGAGTCAAACGCCCTCCTCCCTCTTCGTACAACACTGTGAGTTCTTTTATTTTTGTTTATCTTTATTTATTTTAATGTAAATAGATTAAAAAGAAAATAAAAGTCAGTTTTTATATATGATAACGAGGTAAAGATTCGATCTTTGAAAGGATAAAGGTTTGATTTTTTTTATATGATAAAGTTGTGTTTTATAATTATATAAAAATATCATTCTTATATTAGTAGAGTATTAAAAATATGATTTTTATATTAGTAGAGTATTAAAAATATGATTTTTATATTAGTAGAGTATTGCAAAAATATGATTTTTATATTATAGAGATAATAAAAATATGATTTTTATATTATAGAGATAATAAAAATATGGTTTCTATATAATAGAGAATATAAAAGTGTGATTTTTGCATGAGTGGCGATATAAAAACATAATTTTTATTATGAAGTTAGCGTGATAAAAATATGAACTTTATTATATGAACACCGCTATAAAAAACAGAATTTTTATCTATATAGTAGCGGTATTAAAAATAGAATTTTTATCTATATAGTAGCGGTATAAAAATAGAATTTTTATCTGTATAGTAGCGGTATAAAAAATAGAATTTTTATCCATATAGTAGCGGTATAAATATAGAATTTTTATCTATATAGTAGCGGTATGAAATTAGAATTTTTTTTTCTATATAGTAGCTGTATAAAAATGTGATTTTTATATACATAGCAACAATATAAAGATGCGATTTTTATATATGTAGTGAATACGGACAACGAAAGTGACAAAAGGAAACACGGCGAAGATTCCTACATATGAAGTGTCATGGCGTTTGGTTTAGCTAGTCGGCGAGAACTTCTCACTTTTATTTTATTTTCTACTTTGAAATATATACTAGGATGCAGACGGTACATAGCAGCACCCGACACCCGTCGTCCACAGACCATGGACGGCTTGTTTGCCTGTTTGGTTATGTTGTGAAAATTGATTGTGTGATGTGGAATGAAATAAAATATTTTATCGTTAAAATATTTATAGTTAAAAATATTATTTTTAACGTGAATGAAAATAAATATTCATTTACAAATCAGACGGTTTGTTTATGTACACCCATTTGAAGGATATTGATTAGGATGATAAATTTTACACGTCGCCCAACTGCACAAATAAAAATCTGTGTTTGTTGATTTGAAACCCCACATGGGTGTTGGGATGATATTCGACGTACACTAATCCCAATGGTTTAGTGGTATGTCGATCGTGATTGACAGACTGTGTAAGCGTTAATTAGTTATATTTAGTGCTTTTTAGTTGTGTGGTGCACTATGGATGATGGTTGATTATTTATCGTTGTGATTATATACATGGGTTGTATGGAATCCATATAATTAACATTATATGGTAATTGATTGGGCCTCATTCCAATTTGTAAAATAAAGAATGTTATAAAATAAAGATTCGTGTGTTGAATAGAATAAATAGTCATGTGTTGACGATACTCATGTATTGAGAATATTCATGTGTTGAAAGAAATATATATATATATATATATATATATTCATGTGTTGAATAAAATATTCATTTGTTAAATAGAATAATGAAGTTATTGAAATATATAAAGCTGTGTTGATTAGATATGCGCCATTTTGATGCGAGGAATATTTATGTCGATTATATTCGTTTTTATAATGAATATAGAAAAGAAAGTGATTTCAAAATAAAATATTTTGGAAATGTTATCATTTATATATTAATGATATGAAATATTCATGTTCATAGCTTAGATTTACATTTATGCTCATAGCTTAGAGTTACTTTCATGTTCATTTACTTTATTTTCGTAGCTTAGATTTATTTTATGTTCTTAGTTTAGTTCTCTTCTTGTTCTACATAGTTTTTCTTTCATTTTGATTTATTTTCTAATGTTGAAACTTAGTTCTGTTGATATGATAACACATATGAGTGGCTAATCCCTTGATTTAGGGGCAATGATGCTCTCTAACTTTATGTAAGTTCAACATTTGTATGATTTGTGATCTATAATTTGTGCTTCATGTTAGTGAATGTTGATGTAAGTTCACACAAATGGTTTTGATAGTCTATATTTGTTGACAACAAAATAGACTATGCTTAGTCAATGTAAACACAAATTATATCAATATTTGCTAAGTGGTTATTGATTTTGAAATGAAAATAAGAGCAAAATTTGATGGTCTATAGTTTTAGTTAATAACTCATAGGCCATACTTAGAATAGTTTTTCTTTAGTTCCATTTTCATGAGAATCATAAGTGGTTTAAATATTGCATTTATATCACTTAATGGAGATCATAAATTGTATTTTTGATAACTTATGTAAATCTGAGAGTTGATTTTCCTCTAAATTATTTTCATTTCACATTTAGCTCTTAAATTTGTTTCTAGCTTTCATTAGTTTTTATTAGTTAGAACAATTCAAAGTTTGGTTTAATTTGAGTGAATAAAATTGAAATTACTTCTTTCCCTGTTGATCGAATAAAATTGAAATTACTTCTTTCCCTGTGGATCGACTCGCACGCACTACGTTTTACAATAGTGCATCGCGCACTTGCGGTATTATCACGATATTTCATGCGACATTTTTCTAATTTGATAGAAAATACGTTTAGCGAACACCTACTCCACGTAGATACTCTGTGTCGGCCCTACCGTAGGATGTATCACGTCCTATAGTGGCAACCCTTCGCTAATATGCACAGCCATATCTATAGGTGTCACAGTCATCTTAGCCCCCTCTACCCGACCCTTGCATGCACATGTCCCCGATCGGTTTGCGCCGCCCATAACGTCCTCCTCGTTTGGATTTCTTACATTTAGCCCAATAAGCGTGCCCCAGCTCCGACCTTGTTCAGAGTGCTCGTTTGATACCTATTAAGGGCTACAGACTGAAATGGGTCCCACACAATTTGATACAAGCTCTCCCCCTTGTCTTGTATCCCCACTAGGATTTCCATTGGTTATGTATACCACTAGGTGTCTTTAATTACAAAACACTATCATTTCTACAAGTTATGCTTACCCTAAAAAGGTGTCTTTAATTACATAACTCTAATATTTCCATCTGTTATGTATACCACTAGGTATCTTTAATTACATAACCTTATTAGGTTAAGTTTGTGGGCCTATATGTAAATATTATCCACCCCCTCAGATTTACTTTACCCACCTACTCTTCAACCAAGATTTATTTAACCCCAATTTAAGTTTATTTTCATACAATCCCTATGGATTCAACTAGGTTAAGTATTCAAGGTTTATTACCATATTTTCGTTTATGGTTATGGTATGCTAGACCTCCCACATTAAGCCTACCATTTGTGGATGCTGGACGTGTCGGGCAGGTCCGGGCAGACTTATTCCACAAATCGAGCTTAACCTCATGTCTTAGCACGTCTCGTATTTGTGCACCTAGACCTCCCACATTAGATTCACCTCTTGTGGTCACTAGATATGTCAGACGGGTTCGGGAAGGCTTCCACCACAAGTGCAATCTAACCTCGTTTCTAGACGCAATTACAATTTCTAATTACTACAATCCTAGGCATTTCATTATTAGCCAATTTGTCTTATGTCGTTATAGGTTATACATTTCGTTCCCCTTTTTCCCCAATTGTGTTCATAGTGAATTATATGTCCTAATTCACATTCACATATATTATTCAAATTATGGCAATTTTCACCTTTTTAAAAGTTATGCCCAAATTCCCAATTTACAAGATATGCCCAATTTCATTGTTTTTTCCCTCATTCTCAAACTAACGTAATTGCATAATTTAGCGGTAGTTGGCCTAGGCTCGAAAATAGCCTGGCTATATAAAATAAAAAGGGAAAGGGTGAAGGGAAGATGATAGAGATGTTTATTCTAACAAACTGACAAAAGCATATGATGGCATAATGATAGGATGGACATATTAGAACAGATCGGTGAACTTGTGATAATAAAACAGGTTCTAACATAGTAGGGATGTCATAATAGGCATGATTAGATCTAAATAAAGGTTTAGATGTCCAACTAATGACAGATCTAAATTAACCAAAATGTGATAAGCATAAGATGATCCAAATACCCAACTAGATCCATAATTAAAAGTATATCTGACATGATAAAAGTTGAGATCCAAGTTACAGTTCTAGATTCACAAATTACAATAGATCTGATATGATTCAGTCATAGGCATAGACCCAAATTTACAATAGATCCGATATGATTCAGTCACAGGCATAGATCCAAATTTACAGTAATATCATGTTTACTTTTATTTATTTAAATCTAAAGGAAACTGAAACTTCAGATCTAAAGAAATAAAAGGAGATAAGTAGTTGATGAATCTCAGATCTACACTTGAATCCCTAAATTTGATTGCAGAAGAAGAAAGAGTTTTGATTCAGCCCAGGCACCATCAGCACTTAGGCCTCTGTAACAACCCGGAAAATCAGAACCAATTTAAAATTTTATTTTAAGGAAATTTTGTTAGAAAATGCATCTGAATTTAAAATTTTCATTATTAAATTACTGTATATACGAAATAATAATAATAATAATACCGTAAAACTTTTAATGTTATCTATGTAATAACACATGAGTTTAATACTATA
The DNA here is from genome assembly GCA_030737875.1 of Allium sativum. Classification (NCBI taxonomy): domain Eukaryota; kingdom Viridiplantae; phylum Streptophyta; class Magnoliopsida; order Asparagales; family Amaryllidaceae; genus Allium; species Allium sativum. Next base: position 1,050,858,777 of record CM060910.1, on the reverse strand, counting down.
TGTTTTGAAAATTGAAAGATTGCATACTTTCTAATAATTATCTTCAATAATCTAGCATTTATCTCATGTATTTATTCTCTCCTCTTTCTACTCTTTTATCTATCATTAAAATTCATTTAGAAACAAAGCTATTCCCTTTATTTCTCCTTTTCTTCATCCCTTCTCTTTATATTTACAATCTTCAAATCTCAAAATAAAATAAAATAAAAGCCTACAAAACTATATGCATATTTCTATGATTTATTCTTAATAGTCCAATTAAATATGTCCCCTAAATTACGTTATTTAATATTATGTGTTTTGAAATTTAAAAAGTCACATAACTTTTTTATAGTCATCATTAAAACAATAAATTATCCATTCATTACTTTCTGTTATTCTCTTTCTTTGTGTAATTTTTTTGAATTTTAATAAGAAATAAAGGTTAATAAATGTTTATTAGATTAACATGGCATGTCTAGTCAACTAATTTATTCACTTGTAACCTACTACATATGTAGAGACTCAAGTGAGAAATAAAACAAAGTGTACAACCAAATATATATATATATATATATACATTATATGAAAATATGTATAGGAGTTGTATGAAAATATACATATAGAATATATGAACATACATAAATGCATTATATAAAATGGTCATGAAATGAAATATTCATTAGTTAGTTAAAAATATATTCTGTTAGACAAAAGCATCGCTATTAGCATATTAGTGAAATATAAAATCATAAATAAAGGAAAGTCGCATCTTTCATAAAATAAATAAAATTTGAAATCATATTCAATGAGACGTGTCATTCATTGCAAGGAAAATAAAAAATGAATAATAATAATAATAATGACAATGATAACAACAATTGCCGCATGTGTTCCATTCACATCCTTTAATTCTTTATGTTCTCTCTCGTCTTTTCATATACATATATGCCATACTATATACCTTTTATAAACACAAGAAAAAAAGGGAAAAAAGGGATAAGATAGACAATTATTAAATTAAATATTGTTTAATATATTGTTATTATATATTGACCTTTATCTGACATGGATTAAAACCTCGCCCCTATCAATTAGTTTAATTCTTTTGTAACGTGCAATATATGGTTAGCAGGCCTTTTCTGAATTAAAGAAGTAAATAATTAATTTATTTATAAATACCCCGGAATAATCAAACCCTAATTAATATCATAGCCACTGCCACCCTATCCTTCAACGGCCGCTCTTCTTCAAATTTCCTTCATCAATTTCTTCTAATAAATCACATAATTCACGAAAATTATAAAGCTAATATTGGAGAGCACCACGAGACCTCTCTAGTCAACGGTCAAGATCATTGAAGGCGGCCTCAATCAGGGTGTGATTTGGAATGAGAAACGGCAGTTTTGAGTTGAGCAATTTTAAAAAGAGAACGACGGGTTTTAGGAAGGGAGGTTAAGGGGTTTTAGTTTTTAATTAATTATACAATTAATATAATCAATGTTCATAAGGTCGTATCTCTCTCATACGAGGTCGGAATCATACGAAACGAAATGCGTTGGAATCATGACGATGAGATCTACAATATGGAACTAACTAGAGCTGAAAAAGAGCACACTGAAAATTCTGACAAAAAACGATGTGAGATCCCTATTTTTAAATAAATTTAATTATTAATCATGATGTGAAATTTATATTTATACTATATAAAATTCGTGTTGGTGTTGTATAAAATTGAAATTGTTTGTTTGTGATTACGATAAACATCTGAATTGAATTGCGTATAATCACGTTTATCAAAATTGGTGCATACAATAAAACCATTTTTTTTATTGTATATAGACGAGAATAAATAAAATGTTGCATGAGAATAAAAATAACATTTTTGTTATAAAATGTTGCATTAGAATAAAAATACCATTTTGTTATAAAATGGTATTTTAGATAAAAATATTTATTGTTTTAGAAATGTTTTATTAGAGTAAATATGTCATTTTTGTAAAATAATGTTTTATTAGAACAAATATGTCATTTTTGTAAAATCATGTTTTCATTAGAATAAAAATATCACTTTTGTTAAAAATATCATTTAGATAAAAATGTCATGTTAGTTAAAAAATATCATTTTTGTTAGAAAATGTCATATTAGTTAAAAAATATCATTTTTTCTTAGAAAATGTCATGTTAGTTAAAAATATCATTTTTGTTAAAAATGTTATTTTAGATTAAAAATATCATTTTGTTTAGAAATGTTACATTAGTTTAAAAATAACATTTTTTTGCTAGAAATGTTATATTAGATTAAAAATAACATTTTTTTATTAGAAATGTTACATTAGAATAAAAATAACATTTTCTATTTGAAATGTTACATTAGATTAAAAATAACAATTTTGTTATAAAATGTCATGTTAGTTAAAATTATCATTTTAAATAAAATGTCATGTTAGGATAAAATTATCATTTTAAATAAAATGTCATGTTAGGATAAAATTGCCATTTTTGATAAAATTGTCATTTTAGATAAAAATGTCATGTTAGATAAACATTTTTGATAAAAATGTCATGTTAAATAAAATTATAATTTTAGATAAAAATATCATGTTAGAATGAAAGGTCATTTTAGTTAAATATGTCATTTATGTTAGAGATAAATACGTCATTTATGTTAGGGATAAAAATGTTGAAACTTCAAAATTCATAATTTTAATGTAAATATAAAATATTCATTATATGGATAATAATGTTGAAACATTAAAATTTACATTTCTAATGTAAAGCATGATTTAAGTAAAATGATCATTGGTTGGAATATAAAAATGTTTAACAATAAAAAGTTCACATTTTTATTGCATATGAGAAAATATGAAAAATGAACATTTGTTTTAAAGGACTCAAGTCAATTAAAATTTTGTTGACATAAAAAGTTAAATTTTTAATGTAAGTATGAATCATATAAAAGATTCAAGTTAATAAATTTTGTTTACATTAAAATTTACACTTTAATGTATGTATGAGTCATATTAAAAGATTCATTGTTTGAAAATTTGTTTTCATAATAAAATTTACATTGTTAATGTAAAAATGCATCATTAGAAAAAGGTTCATTGCTTGAAAAATGTTTTTACATTAAAATTTACATTTTTAATGTAAATTAATCAAATGAAAATAAAATATTCATTGTGTAATAAAAATATATTTTGACGTTGAAATTTACATTTTTAATGTAAATAAATCGTTAGAAAAGGTTCCATTGTTTAATAAATTATGTTAACATTAAAATTACATCTTTAATGTAATAAAGAATTGATTAAAATGACTAAACTTTGTTAAAAATGTTTTAACATAGGAAAGTACATTTTTAATGTACAAATGAATATATAAAAAGGATTAAAATTTGATTTTAATATGTTTACATTCAAAAGCTCAATTTTAATGTATAAAAGGATTGAATGAAAAGATCATTGTTTGGTAAAAATGTTTTTACATGAAAAAAATTACATTTTTAATGTAGGTACGAATAATTAAAATATGCATTATTTAATATTAACATTTATATGTTATAGAAGTAGAAATGTTCATTTGTTTGATATCAACATTAACATGTTAGAGAAGTAGGAAAATGCACATTGGTAAAACATTATCATGATTATGTTAGCGAAATTAGAAATAATTCCAACTGAATTATAGTTGGTTAAATTTATTAACCAATGATTTATGTATGTAAACTGTTGTTGTTTGAAAACACCACACGGGTATTTAGATGATATTTTTCATACACTAATCCCGATGTTTAGTTATATGTCAATTGATGGATTGACAATCTGTGATGATCATTATTTATTTATTTTAATGCTCACACATTATAAATTTCACTTTGGATGTGAATGGATTGTTTATTGATTATTTCTCATTATTGTTATATACATGCGATGTATGAAATCCATATAACTTAAATTATATGGTAATTGATTGATTCGCATTTCGATTCATAATATTTTTAATGCAAAATATATTTAAAATAAAGAATCTTTTGAAATAAAGAATACTTTAAAAGTATGAATATTTTAAAATAATATTCAGTGTAAAATAAAATTATGATTTCTCTGCCCCTTTTTAGACGAATATAAAAACATAAAAATGTGAAGCCGAATTAAGTAGTAAACATTATTTTAACCCGAACGGGTTTATCGATCGATTTGATTTACTTTATAATGAACATCAAAAGAAGTGATTTCAAAATCTAATATTTTGAAATTATAAATATTATAATATGATAATGATATAGAATATTCAATTTTTATTTAAAATTGAAAAATGAAGTTAATATCATTTTAAAATGAATTTATAACTATTTTATAAAATAAGTTTTAAAAAAGGAAACCGACAAAATATATATAATATATTATATATTTATATAATGGCCTGAATAGAACACGCCGCACAGCGACCGCTCGCGAATTTTGACCATTAACTTCAAATTGATGCAACGGGAGATCCGACCATCGGATTCTCCTAAAACCGGAACCGTTTGGTTCGTATCAAAAAGATCTTTCCAATGAATATAAGCGGTTTAAAATCTAACGGCAGGATTTGGAATTATGTCCAAATCAATTTTAGAAAAGGTTGTTATAGATACAGTTCGGTGGCCGTTATTGGAAACCGACTGTACAGGCCTTGATAAAATTTATTAAAAATATTAATAAATTGTGTAAAATCATAATAAATGGTTTGAAGAGATTTTGTGTGAAAAATTCCATATTAGAAAAGATAAACATATATTTTTATCGAAATGAACTAGTTATTAACTAGAATAAATCTTTAAATTAAGATTTAATGAATTTTTCCAAAAATTTAATATTTACTTGGAATTAAATAAATAAATTGGATTTTTGGGTTTGTCATGAATGGTATCTTCAATAACACCATTCGTAAACCCTGTTGAGAAAAGAATAAATCTTTTAATTAAGATAATTAGAGTTTCCAATTATATTTAGTAATTAGAATAAAATGAAATGTGAATTGGGTTTATCGTGAACTGTGTTTTAAATGACATTTTTTCTTTAACCCAATTAACTGTGAAAATATGATTTGGAAGTTATATATCTTTTATTACAATTTAATGGAAATTCCCCAAAGAAAAGTTTACCAATTTAATATATTAATTTGGAATTGAGTGGGATTCGATTTAATAATAATCGAGATGAGATTCTATAAAAGAAGACCGTTACTATATATGGAATTTAAAAGGCTTTGTCGTTATTCTATTTATATTATTACTCTGATACAGAAATTAATATCGATTATATATTGATTTGATTTCTGTGAAAATTCCATATTTCAGGGAAGATGATTTTGGGTTTACCGTGAATAATGTTTTTAAATAACATTGGTTCTTTAACCCAGTTAAAGATAAGATTAATTTCTTTAATTTGAATAATCATAAAGTAATGATTTTTAATATTAAAACCAAATTAGAGTTTTAATTAATCTATAAAAAGAGGTTTAAAGAATGAACTTAAAAGAATTTATCTTTGATAAAATTAATAGGAACCTTTCCCTAATAATGTGAATATTTATTTAAAAGAATATTCTGAATTGGAATGAGGCGTATGATGTGTTTTATGGCACTTGTTTATTGATTATAAAATACGCGAGTCATTCAGAAAGACCGGGTTTAACCCATTCTGAATAATTACTACGGCGATTAAAAGTCGAAGATGAAGACGGCGGTTGAAGATCGGAGATCTTCACATCGTTTGGATGATTACTGATGTCTTGATTGGGAGACATCCCAGGACATGGTAATAAGTGGTCATTTTCCAGACGTACTTGGAGATCGACGGATATGTGAGAACCTCTCTCTTGTATTGGACATATGGGACGAGGAATAAGGTGTCTCCGGTTTCGTTCATACCCAGAATGAACTTGTAAATGGATGGTTTGTCGGAGGTTGTATTCCTTTATGTTGTATTCGTTGATCTCTGCTGAACATATATTTGTTTGGGGGCGGAGAATTTATTCTCTTGCATAAAACCCTTCTCTAAGACGTACGAGCTTAGAGATTATATATTGGCATAAATCATTGGTATGGTATGGATTGACATTGTGCCATGCTAGGATGCAAATGAACAAGGCTTATTGTTGGAAAGCAGGGCCTTGTGGTTGATGATCAAAGCACAATTTTATTTAGCATAACTTTTTGTAGCGTAACTTCGCGAGTCTCATACCCCGGTAAGAGTCAGAAATGGGGCAAGGGAACGCAGGGAGTGCAACCATTTCTTTCTAGCCAGAAGTGGTATCAGGGTTTTGCAAGCCCGGGCATTTTACTTATGTGGATGATGGATTACGAGGCCTCAGTTATATTGGTCGATAGTGACCAATTTTTTGGTTCAATTGGACCAGGAAGCGTGTGTTCAGGAATTGCCAATCCACTAAAGTATTTTTGGACCGGCCCTGCAGGATCCACAGGTTCTCCAACATCCGAATCCTAAGACATTGCTAGGGTGTCTCGAATCGGTAAGAAGATCGTCCCTCGTCTTGACTCATGATGGAAATCCAACTTCCAATACGACATCATGCGGTTTTGATTGTAGAACTAGTATGTCGACATAGTAGGATGGGGTACTATACCGTCTATGATTGATACACTATGATTCAAAATGTTTTTGAAACATATATACACTAATAATAACATCAAATCCGTCTTATCGTATCAAGCAATTTTGACCATTATAAGGTAAAACTCTATTCTCCGGTTTGCGTTGCATTGTGTGATGGGATTTGAGTCTTATAGTGGCTTCATTTTTCTAAAAAGCATTGCGTTGTTTAATGATTTACTTTATTTATGCACTGGCAATCCAATGGAGTAAACTCGTTTCGCATTAGCGGCGTGGTCCTGTGATTAGCCATATTGCTAGATAAGTTAGGCAAGATTTCTCATACCGGTCCCATGACTAACCTATAGTTTGTTTTACTTGCAAACTCGGGTGCCCTCTTTTCCTTATGGGCAGTCGGGTAGCTTATTTTGCAGATATATTGAGCAGGATTCTGGATCGAAACTTAAAGCTGTGTCCAGAGCATTGATAGTTTTCCGCTATGATTAGTTTATTTGTTCCGCTGCACATTATTAAATCTATTGTAAATTTATCTTCCGCCGTATTATATTCGATATACTCTAACATATTCTATACTCTAATGTTACGTTATCATGATGTAATAAAGGTCTTCTGTTATTTGTTCTAATGTGTTGTATTCCGAGAGTTAGTGTATTCGGGTTTTGAACGGTCTTAATCGATTTTGCGATCGATTAGGTCCGGGCGAAATCCGAATCGTTACAGTTGGTATCAGAGCTCTGGTTAGCTCAAAACTTTGGGGTACAACTCGTAAGAACTAAACAAAAGACTCAACATAGGTAGGATTAGTAATATCCTATAAAAGGATAATCATTAGAGATAGGATCAGTAGCATCCTAGAAAAAGATACTCATTAGAGATGGGGTTAGTAATGCCCTTGAATGAGTTGAGAGCGACGAGTTTGTAATTAACGTATTTGTGATTATATATATAACCCGATCTTAGAAAATATGATTTTTGAATATATAAAAGTTACATATTTTTGAAAAGCTAATCAACTAATTGATTGATGGTTGTGTTGTGTGATCATTAGTTCAACTAATAAAACTATGGAAACCAATAAAAAAGGGAAGTTGAGTTGATTAATTAAACAACTTTCAGCTCCGTTCCTTTTCGAGGATGAAAAGATCTTTAGTATGGGAGATTGTAACAACCTAGAAAATCAGAACCAATTTAAAAATTTATTTTAAGGAACTTTTATTAGAAAATGCGTCATAATTTAAAAATTCCATTATTAAATTATTGTATATATGAAATAATAATAATAATACCGTAAAACTTTTAATGTTATCTATGCAATAACACATGATGTTTAATACTATATGTTTTGAAAATTGAAAGGTTGCAAACTTTCTAATAATTATCATTAAATAATCTAGCATTTATCTCATGTATTTATTATCTCCTCTTTCAACTCTTTTATCTATCATTCAAATTCATTTAGAAACAAAGTTATTCCCTTTAATTCCCTTTTTCTTCATCCCTTCTCTTTATATCCACAATCTTCAAATCTCAAAATAAAATAAATAAAATAAAAGCCGACAAAACTATATGCATATTTCTATGATTTATTCTTATTAGTCCAATTAAATATGTCCACTAAATTACGTTATTTAATATTACGTGTTTTGAAATTTAAAAAGACACATAACTTTCTTATAGTCATCAATAAAAAATAAATTATGCATTCATTACTTTCCGTTATTCTCTTTCTTTATGTAATTTTCTTTTGAATTTTTAATAAGAAATAAAGGTTAATAATTGTTGATTAGATTAACATGACATGTCTAGTGTGACGATCCCAAAACCCCATACGATGGTGTTAAGGATAATCATTGGGATATATCAAATTAATCATCATTAGCAGAGTACAGATAATAGCATAAACAGAAAATAGAATAATTTACATCAATATGACAGCGGAATCATAATACGTAATAAACATCAGAGTAGCACAGTGCATGATACAACTTAGTGAATAAAAGGAAATGATCATTCTACATCAAGATCACTGGGACATATACATCATAGAGTACATAATAGAAGTAATTCTGTCTACATAGCAGTAAGCGGAATCATATACATAAGATATTAATGGCGGAATATCAAATAGCAAAAATACTGAGAAATCTAGTCTTCGCCATACAAGCCAAAAGGTGAACTCCATGCTGTAGTGCAAAAGCCAAAATAAAACCTGTCACCTGTCACTAGGCTGCCCGCGTGAAAATAAGGGCACCCGAGTTTGCAAAGTGAAACAAACTACAAGTCTGTCATGGGACTGGTATGAGAAATCTACTTAACTATTAAACGACAATAATAAAGTAAATCATAGGACCACGCCACTTTAGCGGAACGGGTTTACTCCAATGATTGCCAGTGAATGAAACAAAGTAAATCATTTAAACAACGAAATGCTTTTCAGGAAGAATGAAGCCGTTATAAGACTCAAGTCCCATCACACAATGCAACGCAAACCGGAGGATAGAATTTTACCTTATAATGGCCAAAATATGATTAATACGTGTAAAGCAAAATCATTCGATATTATTACTAGTGCATATATGTTTCAAAAGCAAATTCAATCATAAATATCAATCATAGACGACATAAGTGCCCTATGCCACTATGTGTAAAATTTATCGTCCCAATCAATGTCCTTCACTTAGGTGTACATAAACAAACCGTCCGGTTTGTAAATGAATATTTATTTATTCACATTCACGTTAAAAAATTTATTTTTAGCGATAAAATATTTTATTTTAACACCCGAATTTTTATTCAGTTCATTTACATAATAAAAATGATATTTTTATTTTTCTAACATATTTTAGAAAATTTCGGCGGCATAACGGCACGATACTAGAAACGGGACGAGGCCTAGCCTTATCCCCGGTCTAGTGAAGGCCCACGCCATTCACACATCAACCAAATCCATTCCATTTCACCAAACAATTCAATTCAAACCAAATAATCTAACCACCCACACAACTAAACAATTAAACAAACAAGCCATCCATGGTCTGTGGATGACGGGTGTCGGGTGTTACTAAACACCGTCTGCATCCTAGTATATATATATATATAACTAGAAAAGAAATTTGAGTGAGAAGTTCTCACCGATAGCTATCCAATACCACGACTCTTCATTGATAGAAATCTTTGTCGTTCTCGCCTTTTTGTCACCTTCGTTGCCCGTATTCTCTACATATGTAAAAATTGAATTTTTACTTTGCTATTCAATATATAAAAATCGAATTTTTACTATGCTATTCAATATATAAAAATTGAATTTTTACTTCAATACTCATCTCAAAATATCGTCTTTTCATATTTAAAAATATCGTCTTTTCATATTTAAAAATATCGTCTTTTCATATTTAAAAATATTGTCTTTTCATATTTAAAAATATCGTCTTTTCATTTAGTTAAAATTCAATTTTAAAATCAAATAAATTTCAGTTTTAAAATCAAATGGAACGATAACTTAACATTGAAAAATAAATAAATAAAATAAAATAAAAAGAAAAAACAACTTACAGATTTTCGGAGGGGGGGGGCTTTCGTCGATCGGCAGTAGGAGGAGGAGGGGGGTCGCGGGTCCTGGTGGTGGTCACGTCGGCGAAAGGGGGGGTAATAGGGTATCGCGAGGCGGGGCGGGTGTCGGCTTCGGTCGGCAGTAGGGTAGGGGGTGCTCTCGTCGGTCGACTTCGAGGAGGGGGCTGCGGTCTTGATTTAGGGCAGAGAGGGGGGCTCGATGTCGCAGGCGAGGGGAGGGGGTTCGGAGGTGGCGCGCCGCCACCTGGGACACGGCGGTGGGCGGCGCTGCCCTGGGGGGGGGGGGGGGGGGGCGCGATGCTCATCTCCGCTTTCTTCTCTTTTTTTTCTTTTTTTTCTGATTGAATCGAATGGGGGGGCAGACAAGATAAAGGAAGAGAGAAGGATATTATTTTTTTATTATTATTTAATTCAAAAAGCTGACTTTTACATACGACCTCTAAACGAGGCTCACCGCCTGTCGTCCATAGCGTTTTACCCCTATTCCGAACACAATGGGATATGTACCATAAGCTGATTCGATCGTTTCGATCAGTTTTCGTCAAAATCAACATATACTTCTATATATTGAATTTGAACGCGCATTTCAATTTACTAGGGTCACATACGAACTCTATAAATTGTAGAAAATATTTTCTAGCTTCGTATTGACGATACGGTCCTAACAAAACTAGTTTCGTCGAATTCTGAGACCATTTGAAAAATGGCCATTTTCCAGTCGATTAAAATCAACTGAAATTGGTCAAACGTGTTTTCCTTTGCCACGCTCACATATTGATTCGAAAAATTATGAAATTTAAAACCTAGCAATAATTTGACACTGCAGATCCAACAAAAGTGGTTTCGTCGAAATCCGAGGTCGTTTGCAAAATTTCCATTTTTAAGGGCCTGAATTCCATAGCGACTATTAAGAATTTTCAACTGGACATATCTTTTGATTCCCGCTATGAAATTTTGATTTTTCGGATTTTTTGGAAAGATATTATCAATTTGATCCTAATGTTTTTGGTTTCACTAAAATCCGGTTTGTTTTGCACCCGGTACATTCAATTGAAGTTTGAAATCGAATTATCGAACTACCGCGCCATTTTCAATTCCTTTTATAATTATATATAATTAATTATATTCTAATGACGACGCGTATAAATGTATACGTTCGAATTATATTCAAAATAAATTTTCGTCGATATTATTTAAAATAATTCATTTTAAATATTTAAAATTCGCTAATGTTGCCAAAATAAAAATTTTAAACTGGCCCAGATTTTCGGGTTATTACAATCTCCCCCACTTAAAACTTTTCGTCCCCGAAAAGGAACAAAGTCAAAAGTGGTTTAATTAATCAACTCTACGTTCGATCTGGCTTCCATTCTCCAACTTTTCAGTTTCTGAGAATTTTCAAATTTTGAAAAATTTGGCTAACACCCTAAATTTTTGAAAAATTTCGCCATAACCTCCCCTGCACCGGGAGCCATGGGAAAATCCCGAAATTGCCATACAGGCCTTCTGATCTCAAAAAGAAAAAGAAAAAGCCAAGCGGCTAGCCAATCGGCTCATAAAATCATCATCTCCCAAACAAAACAGTAAATTATAGTAAACATGTACCTATTTGTTGGGCAAACAAATTTTATTCTCTGCTCTAGCCTCCTTGCTATGACCTGTTCAATGTAAGTATATGTATATGCAAGCAAATGCAACCAATTTTCAATACAGTTCAATATTTGATTATATTAGGCGTAATGGTTCAAAATTCAATTAGGAAACCATAATCAAACAACACAATCATCAATCCATTAGTGAGTTAGAGTTTCAAATTCATAATTTTGATATAGATACTGAAAATCTTGTTTTTGATGCCAATTCACAACAAATGAATCTATCTATATTAGTTTTGGTTATCACACCAGTCTAATGGAAATATATAGAAACCACACCTTCGAAACTCGAATATGAATACTGGTGATGATGCACCATCATCTGATTCATCCCCGGATGTCTAGAAAGTGATTCTATATCTACCCAGTATATTAAAACTTCGAATATACGTTCATGACGCGTATATGCAAAATCTTTATATATCGGATTGTCCAAATTCAAAGTAAATAAATAATCAAATACGTATAAAACGATTTAAATTTTCAAAACAAAATTGTTTTCATTTGAAAAATATACTCTTCACACTCGTTCTAGGATACTACTAATCCTATCTCTAACGAGTCATTCTAATTGGATATTACTAATCCAATATCTGATGAATTCTTTCGTATGGTTCTAATGTGTCTTGTTCTCGACTCTGTAAACCAAAGCTCTGATACCAAACGTGACGGCCGGGAATTTCGCTCGATCCGAATCAGTCGTTAAACCGATCTAGACCGTTTGAAACCCCTGATCGTTGAGAACAAGACAAAATAGAACGCAAACGGAAGAACATTTCATCGTTATTTCAACAATTCCATCAGATACAAGAATATACAGAGTATAAATGAATAAATTACATTCGATAAAAATCAGAGATTACAATAAATTACATAGCAGCGGAAAATAATACAAAGCACAACTGAAGGTGATATACGGATACAGAGCTTTCCGGATATCATTCCAGCTGTAAGCCAGGATCCTGTGAATATAAATCTGCAAAACCAAAACTACTAGCTGCCCTGCGAAAAATAAGGGCACCCAGAGTTTAGGTTAAAACAATAAACTCCAGGTCAGTCATGTGACTGGTGTGAGAACTAAAACAGTTATTTATATTGGTTTTAATGTTAGGTAAATCAAGGGACCACGCCGTATAACACGGAACGGGTTTCCTCCCAAGAATACCAGTGCATAGAACAAACAGTGCAATGCTAAATAAAGAAAAATGAAGCTGTTATAAGACCCAGGTCCCATCACACAATGCAACGCAAGCCGGAGGATAGGGTTTTCCCTTATAATAGAAAAACATGCTTGGTACGTTTAAAACACATTATTTGATACTATTATAGGTGTATAGTGTCAAAACAATTTCAATCATAGGCGGCATAGCTACCATCTACTATGTCGCCATACTAGTTCTACAATTAAAACCGAAATACACGTATTGGAAATTGGATTTCCATCAGGAGTCGAGGCAAGGGGCAAGCTCCTGTCCGCGTTCGAGACACTCTAGCAAATGTCTCAGGACTACACACTCTGGGCAATCCTGGATGCTTCAGGGCCGGTCCTCACTTACATTAGAGGATTATTTATTACTGAACACACGTTTCCCAGTCCTTACAGACCTATAATCGAGGCGCCTCGCATTCCAACGACCACATAGGTGAAAAGTATATAAATGTCAGGGCTGGTAAGTCACTGACACCACCAAAGCTAGAAAGAAACGTCGTGCTCTCCCTGCAGTCCGTATCCCGTTTTTAACTCATACCGAGGTGTGAGGCTCGCGAATTCATGTTATACACAAAGCTACGCCACAAAGGCCGTGCTTTGATCATCAACCACAAGACTTTGCTTTTCAACAGAAGCCTTGATCCATGCAACTCAGCATGCCACACAGGCAATTCATGCCATGCGATTGATATCTATCGATATATAACCTCTAAGCTCGTACTTCTCAGAGAAGGGCGTTAAGCAAGAGAATAAATTCTCCGCCGCCAAACAGATATATATTTAATAGAAATCAATCAACACAGAATAAAATCCAATGTCAGACACACAATCCATTTACAAGTCCGTTCTGGGTCTGAACGAAACCGGAGGCACTTTCCTCGCATATCCATCCATCTTTAAGTACGTCTGGACGACCACCAACTGATTCCCTCATCTTGGGTGTACAGCCCAATCAAGATCATTAGTAATCACCCAAACGATGTGAAGACTTCCGGTCTTCGGCCACCGTCTTCATCTTCGACTTATCGCGAATCGGTTATTCAGAATGGGTATAAACCCGGCCTTTCCGAACAACCCGCGTATATTAAAAACAAATGTTACACAAACACAACATACGCCTCATTCCAATTCATATTCTCAATTCTTAGAGAAAGGTTCCCATAAATTTTATCCAAGATAAATTCTTCAAAATTTATCCTTTAATCTTCCTTTGGATGTCATTTCAAACCAAATTATGGTTTTCCCAAACTAGTCGAGATTAGCGAACCACACCGAAGTAATTATTTATTTTATTTCCCAATCCCAACCTATTCATCCCATGAAGCAAAACTGGTAATACTCCATATCTAACACCACGGTGTTATCAATAAAATTAATTACCATTTCACGTTCAAATCTAATTAAAGATTTAACTATCGCTTTGGAGCAAAACTGTTGATACTCCATTCTCGCTCACTTTCTATATTTGATAATTTAAATTATCACTTCACATTTCAATCTAATTGCAGATTCGTTAAAACTCCTTTTACTGGGTTAAAGAACTAATGTCACTTAAAACACAGTTCACAATAAACCCAAATCACATTCTATTTATTAGTGGGTTAAAGAACAAGTGTTATTTAAAACACCGTTAACGATAAACCCACAATTCAATTCGATTTAAAACCCATTTCAAATCCGATTTATTTATTTAAAAATAAATGGGTTTTAATTTTAGTTCAAAACTAGTTCATTTTGATAAAAATCTATTTTTATCTTTCCAAATATGGATTTTTACATCCCAATTTCTCCCAAATCATTTCTTATGATTTTACACAAATTACTACTATTTTTAATAATTTTATCAAGGCCCGTACAGTCGATTTCCATCAACAGCCATCGAACTGCACTTACAACGACCTTTTTCAAATTTGATTTGGACGTATCTCCAAATCCAACTGTTAGATTTCAAATTTCTTATATTCGTTAGAAAGCACTTTTCGATACGAACCCAACGGTTCCGGTTTTAGGAGAATCCGACGGTCGGATCTCCCGTAATGTCCGTTTGAAATAAATGGTCGAAATTCACGAACTGTCGCAGCGTGGCGCGTTCTATTCAGGCCATTATATTATATATATAATATATATTTCGTCGATTTCTATTTAAAATGAATTATATAAATAGTTTTAAATTCGTTTCAAAAACAATTTCAACTTCCATTTCAATTCAAATCAAAATTGAATTTTTCCTTATAGATTCGTTTTAAAATTCATTTCTATTAAATTCAAATTTCAATTCAATTTGAATTTATTTTAATTAGTTTTCAATTCAATTCGAATTCCAATTCATTTTCTATTCGATTCAATTCAAATTTGTTTTCTATTCGATTCAATTCAAACTGGTTTTCTATTCGATTCAATTCAAATTGGTTTTCTATTCGATTCAATTCAAATTGGTTTTCTATTCGATTCAATTCAAATTGGTTTTCTATTCAGTTTAAATTGGTTTTATATTCGATTCAATTCAAATTGGTTTTCTATTCAATTCAAATTGGTTTTATATTCGATTCAATTCAAATTTAAAGACGAATATAATCGATATAAATATCGTTCGCGTCAAAATAGCGCATCTCTAATCAACACGGCTTTATATATTTCAATAATTCCGTTATTCTATTCAACAAATGAATATTTATTCTATTCAATACCTGAATCTATATTTTGTCAACACACGACTAATCTCAACGAATGAGTAGTGTCCATATGTGACTACTTTTGTTATTTAATATATTTTATAAAAATTATGGTATCTATCGTTTGATTTAAAATCGTACTCCAACCGTAAATTAGTAAGAGAACGATTCCCTGAATATTAACCCCGAAGGCCGAGACCAACATCAGATCAATATCCAGGAGACCACTCATCTCATCTATTTTCCAGTTAGTTTCAAATTTTATATATGATAAAGATGTAGATTTTATTGTTAAAATATTTCGTTCAACACATGACTAATCTCAACGAATGAGTACAGTCAACACATGAACCTTTATTTTATAGTGATAAAGATATAAATTTTATTGTTAAAATACTTCGTTCAACACATGACTAATCTCAACGAATGGGTACAGTCAACACATGAACCTTTATTTTATAATATTCTTTATTTTCCCGATTGGAATGAGGCCCAATCAATTACCATATAAAGTTAATTATATGGATTCCATACAACACATGTATATAATAGCATTGAAAAATAATCAACCATCAACCAAACTGCACTACACTGTATAAGCATCAAATATAGATATCTAACGCTTATAACAGCCTGTCAATCAATCGATCGACATATTCAATCAATCAGGATGAGTGAACTTCAAATTTCATCCCAACACCCGTGTGGGGTTTCAAACAATCAAACACAGATTTTATTTGTGCAGTCGGGCGATGTGTAAAATTTATCGTCCCAATCAATGTCCTTTAAATAGGTGTACATAAACAAACCGTCCGGTTTGTAAATGAATATTTATTTATTCACATTCATGTTAAAAAATTTATTTTTAACGATAAAATATTTTATTTTAACACATGAATTTTTATTCAGTTCATTTACACAATAAAAATGATATTTTTATTTTTCTAACATATTTTAGAAAATTTCGGCGGCATAACGACACGATACTAGAAACGGGACGAGGCCTAGCCTTATCCCCGGTTCTAGTGAAGGCCCACGCCATTCACACATCAACCAAATCCATTCCATTTCACCAAACAATTCAATTCAAACCAAATAATCTAACCAACCACACAACTAAACAATTAAACAAACAAGCCATCCATGGTCTGTGGATGACGGGTGTCGGGTGTTACTAAACACCGTCTGCATCCTAGTATATATATAACTAGAAAAGAAATTTGAGTGAAAAGTTCTCACCGATAGCTATCCAATACCATGACTCTTCATTGATAGAAATCTTCGTCGTTCTCGCCGTTTTGTCACCTTTGTTGCCCGTATTCTCTACATATGTAAAAATTGAATTTTTACTTTGCTATTCAATATATAAAAATCGAATTTTTACTATGCTATTCAATATATAAAAATCGAATTTTTACTATGCTATTCAATATATAAAAATCGAATTTTTACTTCAATACTCATCTCAAAATATCGTCTTTTCATATTTAAAAATATCGTCTTTTCATATTTAAAATTATCGTCTTTTCATATTTAAAAATATCGTCTTTTCATATTTAAAAATACCGTCTTTTCATTTAGTTAAAAATCAATTTTAAAATCAAATAAATTTCAGTTTTAAAATCAAATGGAATGATAACTTAACATTGAAAAATAAACAAAATAAAATAAAAAGAAAACACAACTTACAGATTTTCGGAGGGGGGGGGGGCTTTCGTCGATCGGCAGTAGGAGGAGGAGGGGGGTCGCGGGTCCTGGTGGTGGTCACGTCGGCGAAAGGGGGGGTAATAGGGTATCGCGAGGCGGGGGGGGGGGGTGTCAGCTTCGGTCAGCAGCAGGGTAGGGGGGTGCTCTCGTCGGTCGACTTCGAGGAGGGGGCTGCGGTCTTGATTTAGGGCAGAGAGGGGGGGGGGCTCGATGTCGCAGGCGAGGGGAGGGGGTTCGGAGGTGGCGCGCCGCCACCTGGGACACGGCGGTGGGCGGCGCTGCCCTAGGGGGCGCTCCTCTCCTCTCTTCTTTCTTATCTTTTTTATTCCTTTTTTCTGATTGAATCGAACGGGGGGGGGGGGGTAGACAAAATAAAGGAAGAGAGAAGGATATTTTTATTATTATTATTTAATTCAAAAAGATGACTTTTACATACGACCTCTAAACGAGGCCCACCACCTGTCATCCATAGCGTTTTACCCCTATTCTGAACACAATGTGATATGTACCATAAGCTAATTCGATCGTTTCGATCAATTTTCGTCAAAATCAACATATACTTCTATATATTGAATTTGAATGCGCATTTCAATTTACTGGGGTCACATACGAACTCTATAAATTGTAGAAAAATATTTTCTAGCTTCGTATTGACGATACGGTCCTAACAAAACTAGTTTCGTCGAATTCTGAGACCGTTTGAAAATTGGCCATTTTCCAGTTGATTAAAATCAACTGAAATTGGTCAAACGCGTTTTCCTTTGCCACACTCACATATTGATTCGAAAAATTATGAAATTTAAAACCTAGCAATAATTTGACACTGCGGATCCAACAAAAGTGGTTTCGTCGAAACCCGAGGTCGTTTACAAAATTTCCATTTTTAAGGGCCTGAATTCCATAGCGACTATTCAGAATTTTCAACTGGACATATCTTTTGATTCCCGTTATGAAATTTTGATTTTTCGGATTCGTTGTAAAGATATTATCAATTTGATCCTAATGTTTTTGGTTTCACTAAAATCCGGTTTGTTTTGCACCCGGTACATTCAATTGAAGTTTGAAATCGAATTATCGAACTACCGCGCCATTTTCAATTCCTTTTATAATTATATATAATTAATTATATTCTAACGACGACGCGTATAAATGTATACATTCGAATTATATTCAAAATAAATTTTCGTCGATATTATTTAAAATAATTCATTTTAAATATTCAAAATTCGTTGAAGTTGCCAAAATAAAAAATTTATGGCCCAGATTTTCGGGTTATTACAAACTCGGCCTTTTCAAATAATTCACGTATATTAGAATTCAAATCAATTCTATCCATGGTTAAATTATTCGACATCTACATTTATGTTCTTTATATAATTTTCATGTCAAACACATTCAACCATCAAATATCAAGCAAACCAAGTAGAATCGGTTTATTTCCATTCCATATCGCCTATAATATTTTATAACGATATATCACTATTTTTATTTATTTAAAAATAGCTCCATTTAATTAAACGACATTTCAGGCCATAACGCGGCCCTGGCGCTGTTTTTCTCCAAATTTGATTTAAACATTTCTCAAAATCTAACTGTCGGATCTTAACGAAGTTAATTCCGTTGGAACGATCTCTCTAAATCGAACCCACCGGTTCCAGTATCAGGAAAATTCGATGGTCGGATCTCTTGATATAATCGTTTAAAGTTACGATTTCAAAACACGAACAGCAACGACGTTATTCATTTTATTTAATTTATATTTATATATATATATTTATAAATATAATTCATTCTGGCGCTATTTTTATTTAGATTTGAATTAAACATTTCATACAATCCAACCGCTGGATCCTAACAAATTTTATATCGTTGGCAAGATTTTTCCAAAGCGAACCCAATGGTTCTAGTTTCGGGGAAATCTGATGGACGAATTTCTCGGCATAATTGTTTAGAATTATGAATCCAAAACACGAACTGTAGTAGCGCGAGTCATTTATTTAATTTATATATATATATATAAATATAATTCATTCGACGATTTCCATATCGTTTTTCATTTCATATGTCGGGAAAATTCGATGGTCGGATCTCTCGATATAATCGTTTAAAGTTACGATTTCAAAACACAAACTGCAGCGTCGTTATTCATTTTATTTAATTTATATTTATATATATATTTATAAATATAATTCATTCTGGCGCTATTTTTATTCAGATTTGAATTAAACATTTCATACAATCCAACCGCTGGATCCTATCAAATTTTATATCGTTGGAAAGATTTTTCCAAAGCAAACCCAATGGTTCCAGTTTCGGGGAAATCTGATGTTCGAATTTCTCGGCATAATCGTTTAGAATTACGAATCCAAAACACGAACTGCAGTAGCGCGATTCATTTATTAAATTTATATTTACATATATAAATATAATTCATTCGACGATTTCCATATCGTTTTTCATTTCAGATATTTCACTAACGCCTTTAAATTTCAGAAAATTTCGCCATAACCTCCTTTGTACGGGGAGGGGTTTGAAAATTTATTGGGCCGTATTAGGCATCCAATAAATCCTAAAAAGCATGCACATATTTTTAGTAATATATTCTACGGTCCACAGGGGAGTGTGTATAGATCATAACTCCAGAGAATAAATTTTCGTCACTCTATAAATGGTTTTTTTGCCTTAGTGACTAGAGGGACGTGTTTATTGTCATTTCCAGACCCGTGTTGGGTTTTTATTAATCTAGCAATTTACCGTTACATTTTGTATAGTCCATATCAGTCTTCCGTTCAACCTGAAATATAGTCATCGCCATACAAGCCTCTCGCTTGTATGGTAAATCTTTAACCTCGTTACATAAGCTCCAAATTCTTATGTGGTATATGATAGGGTATGCTATTTCAAGAAGTATGCCATGTAGTGTAGTTCAAAATTAATTGTTACTATCCTATGGCGACGTTTATTATTTCACATAAAATAACCAGCACTCTGCATCCAATGGCATTCACAGGAGTTTATATAATAATAAAATAGCGCAGACAACTCATTAAGGCTTACCTATTTGTCGGGCATGCAAATATATTCCTTACTCAATAGCTAATCCATATTCCTGTTCAACATATGTAAATATATGCAGAACCAAGCTAAAAATAATATTTCTAGCGGACAAATGTTTATTTCAACACACAGTTATTTTTAACACTTCATACGTTGAATAAAAATGATGTTTTTTGCAAACAAAAATATGTTTCAACACATATGTATTTTTAGCGAGTTGTATACATGATAAAAATAATATTTTTATCGATCAAATTATTTTTCTACATATGAATGTTTTTAGCACTTCATATTCACAATAAAAATGTTAGTTTTACTGTTCAATCCTTTTATTCAACACATGAATCCGTTTCAACGCATGAATATTTTAAATAGTCCATACATATAGTAAAAATGATATTTTTATCGTTAAAACAATTCATTTAAAACACTAGTATTTTATAAAGTCCATGTATATGATTAAAATGTGATTTTTATCCTTCAAAGAATTTATTTAACACATGAATGTTATTCCACACATGAATTTCTCAACACGTGAATAGTTCCACACATGCATATTTCATATACTTCATACGCGTAATAAAAATGTGATTTTTATTATCTAAAAAATTTATTCGACATATGAATATAATTCAACACATGAAAATAATTCAAACACATAGATATTTCTAAAAATTTCGGCCGTAGAACGGTAGGGGTTTAAAACCGGCACAGTCCCGAGTACGGCTCCTCGCACTAGCTTAGGCCTCACGGCGTTCTATAAGTGGCTCATCTAAATGATCTAAGATAAATTTCATATCATATAAATTTTCCATAACAATTCCCATTTGTTTCAACCACAAACAATTCCTTTCAACCACAAACAATTATTTCCAACCATTCTCATTTCAACTAATTTTCAACCATTTGCATTATCAACCAATTTTCATGCCAATCACAATCAATTCATATCGTCCATGGTCTGTGGACGAGAAGAGTGTATATATATGTATATGTATATAAATATATTTCATTTCCTTTTCAACACATATATGATTCATACAACGCTTGTATAATTTATACATCGCTCATATAACTTATATAACGCTCATACATGAGGTGTACAACGCATATATAATTTATACTTTGCTTGGATAATTTATACATTGCATTTCCATTCCATATTTGAATTTAAAAGTCTCACATCGATTTTAATCCTTTTGAAATTTGTAGCGACCTCAAAATACGTTTATCTTCTTCTAGAATGTAGATGACGTCGCTACAAGTCTGATGTCTCCTGTTTCATCGGAATTCGTCAACATAGCAAAAAGATATGATTTTATTTGAAAATCAAGATTTGCAACACTTAGAAGTGTTATAATCAGTTTTAAAATTGAATAGCCGTATACCTTTCACGATGGTTCAAAACTGAGTCACAGAATTACTTCAAATCCGTAGCGCGATATGCCGATCAAGTTTGACCACGGCGTAGCGCTTCAGAAGGGCCTCCCAAAGACCACCCTCGCGTTCAACTCGAGCTCAGATCGTCAGAGATACTCGACGTCGAATGGCGTCCATTCCTGGGGATTATTCTCGAGGTACGGTGAACGATAGAGGGAGCTCCTTGTAAAGATTTGAAGAGGAGGTGATGATCTTCAAAAAGTTCCAAAGGGGCAGGGTCTAATTCGACGTGGTTTGGCCGGAATATGGTCGGGAAGGGAGGAACACGGTTCGTCGTTGAACAAAAGTGAGAGGATCGGGGTTTTGAGTTGCATGATAAAGTGAAGGTCAATTCTGATTGGCCCAAGGGTTTATAATTAATTTTTAATTCTTTTATTTTCTAAAAATAACCCCAAGTCCATATGAACAACAATTCGAACTCAACGACTTTCGCCCCTAGCTAAATACCCCTATTCCGAACACAATGGTGGTATATGTTCTGTAAGCCCATTCGACTGTTATAGTCAGTTATTCCTTAAATTAAAATATAAAACATTCAAATTTGGATTTGAACGTACATTTTAATTTGCCGGGGCCACATACTGATTCTAAAAATTCCCGAAAAATTAATCTGGCTATGTTGGGACGATACGGTCCCAACATAACTGATTTCATCGAATTCTGAGACCGTTTGAAAAATGGTCATTTTCTGGTCGATCCAATTTGATTGAAATCAACCAAACGTGTTTTCCTTTTCCACATTCACATATTAATTCCAAAAATTATGGAATTTGAAATCTAGCAATAAATTAACATCCCGATTCCAACAAAAGTGGTTTCGTTGAAAACAGAGGTCGTTTACAAAATGTCTATTTTCAAGGGCTATATTTATTCCATAACGACCATTATGAATATTCAACTGGTCATAACTTTTGACTCCCGCTGTAAAATTTCAATTTTTCAGATTCGTTAGAAAGATATTCTTAAACAGATTTAAATATTTTTGGTTTTGCTAAAATCCGTTTTATTTTGCATCCTGTATGTTCAGTCAAATTTTGAATTCAAAATTTTAAACCGTCACGCTATTTCTAACTCATTATTTAGTTAAAATAAATTATTTCAATTACTCCAAATTCGTTAAAATAGCCAAACTAAAAATTTTAAATTGACTCTGATTTTCCGGGTTGTTACAATCTCCCCCATTTAAAACTTTTTGTCCCCGAAATGGAAACAGCAGTAAAGCAGGAAACAAAACGGAAATGCAAAGTATTATAAATGTACCCTGCACCAGAGTTAGTCAGAGATATCCACTCTGCAATTGGAATAAGCTTGCTTAATGCTTTCCTCTGTCTCCCAAATACAGTCTCTAGGATCTCCACTCCACTGCACTTTAACTAAGTGAACCTTCTTGTTCCTTAGCTTTATAGTTTCTTTGCGAATAATCTTTATCGGCTCTCGTTTAACTGCTAATTCTGGAGTAATTTCCAAGTCCTGTTGCGCTGCTTCTTCTACAACAATATCTGGATCATACACATGCTTTCGAGGTTGAGATACGTGAAACACATCATGAACTCCAGGCAACTAGTCAGGTAATTGAACCTTACAAGCAAGAGTTCCAATTCGTTCAAGTACAGGGAATGGATCAATAAATCTAGGCGCCAACTTCCCAGTTTTACCGAATCGGACTACTCCTCTCATCGGAGAAGCGCGCAAATAAACATAATCACCAAAAGCAAATGCTAAATCTCTTTTTCTAGAATCCGCATAACTTTTCTGTCGGCTTTGAGCTGTTTGTAATCGTTTCTTGATGAAATCGATTTTGTCTGAAGCTTCGCGAATCATTTCGGGTCCCAACACAAGTCTATTTCCAGGTTCTACCAAACATGCGGGAGATCTACATGGTCTTCCGTACAAAGCTTCGAACGGTGACATTGTTAAGCTCGCTTGATAACTGTTGTTGTACGAGAATTCAGCTAAATGCAAGTGGTCTTTCCATGATCCGCCAAAATTTATAACACAAACCCTCAGTAAATCTTCAAGTATATGGTTCACCCTCTCAGTTTGGCCATCTGTTTGAGGACTATAGGCGGTGATTACATTCAACTTCTTCCCCAGTTCTACTTGAAATGCCTCCCCGAATTTGCTAGTAAATATTGGATCTCTATCACTTACTATGCTGATCGGCACTCCATGTAGCTTAACAATTTCTTTGAAATAAATTTGTGCTAGACCTTGAGTGACTCTATTGGATCTGACAGGTATGAACTGGGCGGTCATCGTGAAACGATCTACGATCACCCAAATACTATCATTTCACTTCTTGGTTCGGGGCAATCAATCTATAAAGTCCATAGAAATTTGTTCCCACTTCCAATTAGGAATTCCCAACGGTTGCAACAATCAGGCAAGTTTCGGTTAGCCGCTTTTGACTAGTTGGCAAGTAGAGCACCTGCTAATATAAAGAAGTGTCTCTCTTTATCACCTTCCACCAGAACGTGCGTTTGAGATCACTGTAAATTTTACTTACTCCTAGATGAATTCAAAGTTTGGACTTAGGACATTCATCAAGCACTTCTCTTTTGAGCTCAGAGATGTCGGGAATACAGATTCTTCCTTTTAATCTCGGAACTCCCTCACTATCCACTTGGAAACTGGAGACTTCGCCCTTTTGAATTCTTTTGATCATCTCCTTAAAAAAATTATCTTCTTTCTGAAGAACATAGATCTTTTCAATTAACGAATGCGTAATAATAAGATTAGCGATAATCGCGGTTTTTCTGCTAAGCGCGTCTGCTACCACATTGGCTTTCGCAGGCATATACAGAATATCTAGATCGTATGCTGCAGGAAATTCTAGCCAATTCTGTTGTCTCATATTCAAGTCCTTTTGGGTGAACAAATACTTCAATGATTGATGATCAATATATAATTTAAATTTATCACCCAAAAGATAATGCCTCCATATTTTCATAGCAAACACAATGGCTAATAATTCAAGATCATGAGTTGCATAATTCTTCTCATGCGGTTCAACTGACGGCTAGCATAAGCGACTACTTGACCTCTCTGCATTAATACCGCAACAAGACCTCCAATAGAAGCATCCATCCAAACCGTCAAATCCTGATTGCCACCGATAACCGTTAATACTGGAGTAGTTCTCAATTTTAATTTCAGCTCTTGGAAAGCTGCCTCACATTCTAGAGTCCAATTAAATTTGGCATGCTTCTTTGTAAGCTTTGTTAATGAACCGGATATCTCCGAAAAATCCTTAATGAATTTCCGATAATAACCAGCTAATTGAAGAAAACTTCGGACTTATGTGGGGGTAGTAGGCTGCTTCCAATCTTGAATTGCTGTAATTTTGCTTAGATCTATAGAAATTCCTTTCTTTGATATGACATGACCTAGGAACTTCACTTCATCTTACCAGAAGATACATTTAGAAAATTTAGCTTTAAAGACGTTCTTTCTCAGAATCCCCAACACTTGTTCAAATGTTTTTCATGCTCGCTTTGTGACTTGGAGTAGATTAAAATATCGTCGATGAATACCAAAACAATTTTACTCAAGACTTCTCTGAACACTCTATTCATTAAATCAACGAAGTATGCTGGAGCGTTGCATAAGCCGAACGACACTACTAACCACTCATAAAATATGTCCGGACCTCTGAAAGCTGTCAAAGGAACACATTCTTCGGCAATTCTTAGTTGATGGAAACCTATAGCTAGGTCCATTCTGGAAAACACTCGCGCTCCATTCAATTGATCCAACAAATCATCAATGTGGGGTAATGGGTATTTGTTCTTGAGCATCTGTTTGTTGAGGTCTCGGTAATCAACACACAATCAGAGAGTACCGTCTGAATTAGGAACAAATACTATGGCTGCACCTCAATCAGAGAAACTAGGTCTGATTAGACCTTTCCATAGAAGTTGTCGAGTTTGATCGCCCAATTCTTCTTTTTCTTTTGGAGTCATCCTTCGAATTGAATGCATAACTGGCCTAGCATTCGGAACTAAATTGATCCCGAATTCAATTTCTCTTTACGGAGGTAAGTAACCGACTTCTTCAAACACATCCGCATAGTGTTTAACGACATGAATGTTTTCAAGGGAAGTAGGAGTAACTTCCAGAGCAGACCAAAATTCTGTCCTATCTGTCACTGAGCCGTGGCAGGGTATAGAAATAATATCTCCAAATCTTGTCTTAGTTTTTACTATTCTTTATCCACATCTAACCTCGGCTTCATATCTCATTAACTAATCCAGCCCAAGAATGATATCGAACTCAGAAAAATCCATAACGATCAAATCAAAAGAAAACCGAAAATAAGAATAAGAGACGGGCAATCTACAATATAGGCTGAGAATAATAGATCCTCCTACCGGATTATGACCTCTAACTGATTCTTTAAGCTTTCTTAGTTTTAACATTAACTTTTTAATAGTTTTACTCACTATAAAACTTAGTGATGCACCAGTGTCAAATAATACGGAAACGGGAATATTTTTAATAGTAAGGGTATCTCCCAAAACATCAGGCTTACCTGCTCCCGGAGTAGAAGCTGGCGGGTTCACCCTGTCATATACCTGTGCAACCTGTGAATTCTTTAGCAAAGGACAGTTCCTTCTGTTGTGCCTCGTATGGTGGTAGTTAAAGCTCACTAGGGTTGCGGGGGTTCTGACTAGAGCTTGATTGGTTGGTCTTCTGCCGCTTTGGGGTGATGCATACCTTGGAGTAATGTCCAGTTTGACCGCAGTTGTAACAACTTCCCCTGGGTGGCCTATTTGTCTGTGGCTTGGCATTTGCTGCTGTGTTGCTGGATTTCAGTTTCCTTTCAGAAGTCTTGCGCTTGTTGCCCGATTGATTCTTTGTGCGATCTACTTGCATGTTCCTCAAATCCAAGCTTTCATAATTACACGCCATGTCAACCATGTCGGTGAATGCAAGCATAATGTGGCTCATTGCCCTATTCTGGTACTTGCGTTGAAGCCCATGTATGAACCTCTTGTTCTTCGCCTTAACTGTCAAAATGAGCTCTGTAGCATAGCGGGATTGCTGAGTAAACCTGTTGAGATATACTTGGACTGTGCGATCTCCTTGTTGGAGATTGGAAAACTCATCATGCAAGCGCTCCATCTCTTGCTCGGGAATGAACTACTCTTTGAACAGTTCTTTGAAATCATCCCAAGACATTTCCAACTCTTTCTCATTCAAGGTAATGGCATCACACCATAGTTGTGCCTAATCTTGCAATAGCCAAGCACCCATAAAGCTTTTCCTATGATCATCAAGACCTAAGCCACCGAAGATCTTCTCACAGGTTTTTAGCCAACCTAAGGCTTTAGTCACAGTGTTCATGCCAGAGAATGTCTGGCCTCCAAGATTCTTATACTTCTTCGCCACTCGATCTAAATCAAACGGTTGCGGGGGCTTAATCAAGGTCTCCTCGGCAACGAGAATATTCCCCCTTCCTGTACCTCGACCTCCTCTACCTCTACCTGCTTGGTTATCCATCTAAGTCAGTTCTGTACAAGCAAGAAAAGAGTCAAGCTCACAGAAATGATAATTTTAAGATATGGTAAAAGCAGAAGAATATGTGGAAAGATAACGATGTACTGATCAAATTATTTTGCTATTCTACTTAGATTATTCTAGGACATTACTAATCCTATCTCTAATGAGCTACTCACCTTAGAACACTACTGATTCTATTTTAACGAGGTGTTTAATGTGTTAAATTCCGGAACAAAGATTAACCAAAGCTTCGATACCACCTTTGATGATCCAAAAACCCCATACGACGGTGTAAAGGATAATCATTGGAATATAACACATTAATCATCAATAGCAGAGTACAGATAATAGCATAAACAAAAAATAGAATAATTTACATCAATATAACAATGGAATAATAATATGTAATAAACATC
Source organism: Allium sativum (assembly GCA_030737875.1). Lineage (NCBI taxonomy): Eukaryota > Viridiplantae > Streptophyta > Magnoliopsida > Asparagales > Amaryllidaceae > Allium > Allium sativum. Next base: position 1,050,830,949 of record CM060910.1, on the reverse strand, counting down.
AGAGTAGCACAGTGCATGATACAACTTAGTGCATAATAGGAAATGATCAGTCTACATCAAGAACGCTGGGACATATACATCATAGAGTACATAATAGAAGTAAATCTGTATACATCGCGATAAGCGAAGTTATATACATAAGATACTAATGGTGGAATATCAAATAGCCAAAATACTGAGAAATCTAGTCTTCGCCATACAAGCCAAAAGGTGCACTCCATGCTGCAGTGCAAAGCCAAAATATAACCTGTCACCTGTCACTAGGCTGCCCATGTGAAAATAAGGGCACCCGAGTTTACAAAGTGAAACAAACTACGAGTCAGTCATGGGACTGGTATGAGAAATCTACTTAACTGTTAAACAACAATAATAAAGCAAATCATAGGACCATGCAACTTTCGCGGAACATGTTTACTCCAGTGATTGCCAGTGCATGAAATAAAGTAAATCTTTAAACAACGAAATGCTTTTTAGGAAGAATGAAGCCGTTATAAGACTAAAGTACCATCACACAATGCAACACAAACTGGAGGATAGAGTTTTACCTTATAATGGCCAAAATATGCTTAATACGTGTAAAGCAAAATTGTTTGGGACTAGTGCATCTCTGTTTTAAAAGAAAATTCAATCATAAATATCAATCATAGACAGCATAAGTGCCCTATACCACTATGTCGATATATATATGTGTTACAATCAAATAAGTAATTTCGTATTGGAAATTTGGATTCCATCATGAGTATAAGCATAGGATGTAATCCTTTCCGCTTCGAGACACTCTAGCAAATGTCACGGGACTGCACACTCTGGGCAACCCCTGGATCCTCCAAGGCCGGTCCACACTTACGTTAGTGGATTGGCAATTCATGAACACACGTTTCCTGGTCCTATCAGACCTATCCATCGGCTGTATAGAGACCTATATAATCGAGGCACCTCGCATTCAAACAACCACAAAGGTAAAGATATAATAATGTTAGGGCTTGTAAAATGCTGACACCACCCATAGCTAGAAAGAAACGTCATGTCCTCCTTGGGTTCCCTTATCCCGTTTTTAACTCATACCGAGGTGCGAGGCTCGCGAATTAACGCCCTACACAAAGCTACGCTATATTAAAGCCATGCTTTGATCATCAACCACCAGAATCTGCTTTTCAACAAAATCCTTGATTAATTGCATCTTTGCATGCCACACTGTCAATCCAAACCGTACCACTGATGTCTACCGATATACAACCTCTGAGCTCGTATGTCTCAGAGAAAGGCGTTAAGCAAGAGAATAAATTCTCCGCCGCCAAATAGATATATATTTAGTAGAGATCAATGAATACAACACAAAATACACATCAGACACACATACATTTACAAGTCCGTTCTGGGTCTGAACAAAACCGAAGGCACCTTATTCCTCGTTCCACATGTCCAATATGGAAGAGAGGCCCTCGCACATCCGGACGATCAACAAGTACGTCCAGACCACTACCACTGTAACCTTGTCAAGGGAGCTACCCATCTCAAAGGCATCAGTAGTAATCTACACGATGTGAAGATCACCGGTCTTGCACCATCTTCATATCTTCGACATTTATTCGTCGATCAGTTATTTGAAATGAGAATTAACTCAGCCTTTTCCAATAATTCACGTATATTAGAATTCAAATCAATTCTGTCCATGGTTAAATTATTCGACATCTACATTTCAGTTCTTTATATAATTTTCATGTCAAACACATTCAACTATCAAATATCAAGTATACCAAGTAGAATTTGTTTATTTCCATTCCATATCGCCTATAATATTTTATAATGGTATGTCGCTATTTTTATTTATTTAAAAACAGCTCCATTTAATTAAATGATGTTTCAGGCCATAACATGGCTCTGGCGCTGTTTTTCTCCAAATTTGATTTACACATTTGTCAAAATCTTACCGTCGGATTTTAATGAAGTTAATTCATTTGGAAAGACCTCTCCAAAGCGAATCCAGCGGTTCCAGTTTCGGGAAAATCCGATGGTCGGATCTCTCTATATAATCGTTTAAAGTTACGATTTCAAAACATGAACTGCAGCATCGTTATTCATTTTATTTAATTTATATTTATATATATAAATATAGTTCATTCTGGCGCTGTTTTTATTCAAATTAAAATTAAACATTTCACACAATCCAACCATTGGATCCAAACAAATTTTGTATCATTGGAAAGATTTTTCCAAAGCGAACCCAACGGTTCATATTTCGGGGAAATCTGATGGTCGGATGTCTCGGTATAATCGTTTAAAATTACGATTCCAAAACACGAACTGTAGCTGCGCGATTCGTTTATTTAATTTATATATATGTATATATATAAATATAATTCATTCGACGACTTCCATATCGTTTTTCACTTCAAATATTTCACTAACGCCTTTAAATTTCAGAAAATTTTGCCATAACCACCTTTGTACAGGGAAAGGTTTGGAAATTTATTGTGTCGTATTAGGCACCCAGTAAATCCTTAAAAGCATGCTCGTATTTAAAGTGATATATTCCAGTGCCCACAGGGGAGTGTGTATAGATCATAACCCAGAGAATAAATTCTCGTCACCCTATAAATGTTTTTTGTGCCTTAACGACTAGAGGGACGTGTTTATTGTCATCTCCAGACCCGCGTGGGGTTTTTATTAATCTGGCAATTTACCGTTACATTTTATATAGTCTATATCAGTCTTCAGTTCAACCTGAAATATAGTCATCGCCATACAAGCGAGGAAATATAGTCATCGCCATACAAGCCTCTCGCTTGTATGGTAAATCTTCAACCTCGTCACACAAGCTCCAAATGCTTATGTGGTATATGATAGGGTATGCTATCTTCAAGAAGTATGCCATGTAGTGTATTTCAAAATAAATTGTTACTATCCTTTGGAGACGTTTATTATTTCACACAGAACAGCCAGGACTCTGCATCCAATGGCATTCACAGGAGTTTATATAATAATAAAATCGTGCACCCAACTCATTAAGGCTTACCTATTTGTCGGGCATGCAAATATATTCTTTACTCAACAGCTAATCCATATTCCTGTTCAACATATGTAAACATATGCAGAACCAAGCTAAAAATAATATTTCTAGCGAACAAATATTTATTTCAACACCCTGTTATTTTTAACACTTCATACATAGGATAAAAATGATATTTTTGGCGAACAGAAATATGTTTCAAAACGTATGTACTTTTAGTGAGTCGCATACATGATAAAAATGATATTTTTACTGATCAAAATATTTTTCTACACATGAATGTTTTTAGCACTTCATACTCATAATAAAAATGTTAATTTTATTGTTCAATCCTTTTATTCAACACATGAACCCTTTTCAACACATGAATATTTTAAATAGTTCATACATATAATTAAAATGATATTTTTATCATTAAAACAATTTATTTAAAACACTAGTATTTTATATAGTCCATGTATATGATAAAAATGTGATTTTTATCTTTCAAAGAATTTATTTAACACATGAATGTTATTCCACATATGAATTTCTCAACACGTGAATAGTTCAACGCATGCATATTTCAAATACTTCATACGCATAATAAAAATGTGATTTTTATTATCTAAACAATTTATTCGACACATGAATATAATTCGACACTTGAAAATAATTCAAACACATAGATATTTCTGAAAATTTCGGCAACATAACGGTAGGGGGGGTCTAAAACCGGCACTGTCCCGAGTACGGGTCCACGCACAACTTTAGGCCTCACGGCGTTCCATAAGGGGCTCATCTAAATGATCTAAGATCAATTTCATATCATATGAATTTTCCACAACAATTCCCATTTGTTTCAACCACAAACGATTCCTTTCAACCACAAACAATTATTTCCAACCATTCGCATTTCAACTAATTTTCAACCATTCGCATTATCAACCAATTTTCATGCCAATCACAATCAATTCATCGTCCATGGTCTGTGGACAAGGGGAGTATATATATATACGTGTATATATATATATATTTCATTTCCATTTCAACACATATATGATTCATACAACGCGTGTATAATTTATACATAGCTCATATAACTTATATAACGCTCATACATGAGGTGTACAATGCATATATAATTTATACTTTGCTTATATAATTTATACAAAGCATTTCCATTACATATTTGAATTTAGAAGTTTTACATCAATTTCAATCCTTCTGAAATTTGTAGCGAGCTCGGAATACGTTCTAGCTTCTTCTAGAATGTACATGACGTCGCTTTCGTCAACATAGCAAAAAGATTGATTTTTATTTGAAAATCAAGATTTACATCACTCAGAAGTGTTATAATCAGTTTTAAAATTGAATAGCCGTATACCTTTCACGATGGTTCAAAACTAGGTCACAGAATTACTTCAAATCCATAGCACGATATGTCGATCAGGTTTCACCACGGTATAGCGCTTCGAAAGGGCTTCCCAAAGACCCTCATCGCGTTTAACTCGAGCTCAGATCATCGGAGATACTCGACGTCAAACGGCATCCGTTCCTAGGGGTGATTCTCGAGGTACGGTGAACGATAGGGGGAGCTCCTTATATAAATTTGAAGAGGAGGAGATGATCTTCAAAAAGTTCCAAAGGGGCAGGGTCTAATTCGACGTGGTTTGGTCGGAATATGGTCAGGAAGGAAGGAACACGGTTCGTCGTCGAACGAAAGAGAGAGGATCAGGTTTTTGAGTAGCATGATAAAATAAAGGGCAATTCTGATTGGCCCAAGGGTTTACAATTAATTTTTAATTCTTTTATTTTCTGAAAATAACCCCAAATCCATACAAACACTAATTCAAACTAAACGACCATCGCCCCTAGATAAATAGCCCTATTCCGAACACATGGGATATGTTTCGTAAGCCCATTCGACTGTTATAGTCAGTTATTCCTCAAATTAAAATATAAAACATTCAAATCTGGATTTGAACATGCATTTTAATTTGTCGGGGCCACATACTGATTCTAAAAATTCCAAAAAAATTAATCTGGCTATGTTGGGATGATACAGTCCCAACAAAACTAATTTCGTCGATTCTGGGATCATTTGAAAAATGACCATTTTCTGGTCGATCCAATTTGACTGAAATCAACCAAACACGTTTTCCTTTGCGACGCTCACATACTAATTCCAAAAATTATGGAATTTGAAACCTAGCAATAAATTGATATCCCGGATCCAGCAAAAGTGGCTTCGTCGAAAACGGAGGTCGTTTGCAAAATGTCTATTTTCAAGGGCTATATTTATTCCATAGCGACCATTTTGAATATTCAACTGGCCATAACTTTTGATTCCCGCTATGAAATTTCAATTTTTCAGATTTGTTAGAAAGATATTCTTAAATAGATTCAAATATTTTTGGTTTCACTAAAATCCGTTTTATTTTGCATCCTGTACGTTCAGTCAAAGTTTGAATTCAAAATTTAAAACTACCGCGCTATTTCGAACTCATTATTTAATTAAAATAATTTATTTCAATTACTCTAAATTCGTTAAAATAGCCAAATTAAAATTTTTAAATTGGCTCTGATTTTCTAGGTTGTTACATCTGGTCAACTAACTTATTCACTTGTAACCTACTACATATGTAGAGACTCATGTGAGGAATAAAATAAAGTATATAACCAAATATATATATATATATATACACATTATATGAAAATATGTATAGGCGTTGTATGAAAATATGCATATACAATATATGAACTTACATAAATGCGATATATAAAATGACCATGAAATCAAATATTCATTAGTTAGTTAATTATATATTTTGTTAGACAAAAGCATCGCTATTAGCATATTAATGAAATATAAAATCATAAATAAAGGAAAATCGCCTCTTTCATAAAATAAATAAAATTTGAAATCATATTCAATGAGGCATGTCATTCATTGCAAGGAAAATAAAAAAAAAGGAAAAAAATAATAATAAAAATGACAATGATAACAATAATTACTGCATGCGTTTCATTCATATCCTTTAATTCTTTACGTTCTCTCTCGTCTTTTCATACACATATATGCCATACTATATACCTGTTATAAATACAAGAAAAAAAGAGAAAAAAGGGATAAGATAGACAATTATTAAATTAAATATTATTTAATATATTGTTATTATATATTGACCTTTATCTCACATAGATTAACACCTCATCCCTTTCACTTAATTTAATTATTTTGTAACATGCAATATATGGTAGTGGGCCTTTTCTGAATTAAAGAAGTAAATAATTAATTTATTTATAAATACCCTAGAATAATCAAACCCTAAGTCATATCATAGTCACCGCTACCCTATCCTTCAATGGCCACTCTTATTCAAATTTCCTTCGTCAATTTCTTCTAATCCATCACATAATTCACGGAAGTTATAAAGCCAATATTGGAGAGCACCACGAGACCTCTCTAGTCAATGGTCAAGACCATTGAAGGCGGCCTCAATTAGGGTGCGATTTGGAATGAGGAATGACAGTTTTTGGTTGAGCGGTTTTAAAAAGAGAACGATGGGTTTTGAGAAGAAAGGTTAAGGGATTTTAATTTTTAATTAATTAATTAATTATATTATTAATATAATCAATGTTCATAACGTCGTATCTCACTCATGCGGGTCGAAATCGGACAAAATGAAATGCGTTGGAATCACGACAATGAGATCTGCAAAACGGAACTGACTAGAGACGAAACAGAGCACCTTGGAAATTCTAACAAAAATCGATGTGAGATGTCTATTTTTAAATAAATTTAATTATTAATCGTGATGTTAAATTTATATTTATACTATATAAAATTCATGTTGGTGTTGTATAAAATTGAAATTGTTTGTTTATGATTACGATGAACATCTAAATTGAATTGTGTATATTCATGTTTTTCAAAACTGGTGCATACAATAAAAACCATTATTTTTATTGTAAATATATGAGAATAAATAAAATGTTGCATGAGAATAAAAATAACATTTTTGTTATAAATGTTGCATTAGAATAAAAATACAATTTTTTTATAAAATGGTATGTTAGATAAAAATTGTCACTTTGTTAGAAATGTTTTAGCAGAGTAAATATGTCATTTTTGTAAAATAATGTTATTAGAACAAACATGTCATTTTTGTAAAATCATGTTTTCATTAGAATAAAAAATATCACTTTTGTTAAAAATATCATTTAGATAAAAATGTCATGTTAGTTAAAAAATATCATTTTTGTTAGAAAATGTCATATTAGTTAAAAAATATCATTTTTGTTAGAAAATGTAATGTTGGTTAAAAATATAATTTTTGTAAAAAAATGTTATGTTAGATTAAAAATATCATTTTTGTTAGAAATGTTACATTAGATTAAAAATAATGTTTTTTTGTTAGAAATGTTACATTAGATTAAAAATAACATTTTTATTATAAAATGTCATGTTAGATAAAATTGTCATTTTAAATAAAATGTCATGTTAGGATAAAATTATCATTTTAAATAGAATGTCATGCTTGGATAAAATTATCATTTTAGATAAAATGTTATTTTAGATAAAAATGTCATGTTAGATAAAATTACCAATTTAGATAAAAATGTCATGTTAGATAAAATTATCATTTTAGATAAAAATATCATGTTAGAATAAAAGGTCATTTTAGTTAAATATGTCGTTTATTTTAGAGATAAATATGTCATTTATGTTACGGATAAATATGTTAAAACTTTAAAACTCATATTTTTAATGTAAATATAAAATATATAAAATATTCATTGTATGGATAATAGTGTTGAAACATTAAAATTTACATTTCTAATGTAAAGCATGATTTATGTAAAATGATCATTGGTTGGAATATAAAAAAGTTTAACAATAACAAGTTTACATTTTTATTGTGTATGAGAAAATATGAAAAATGAACATTTGTTTTAAAAGACTCAACTCAATTAAAATTTTGTTTACATAAAAAATTACATTTTTAATGCAAGTATTAATCATATAAAAGATGCAAGTTAATAAATTTTGTTTACATTAAAATTTACACTTTAATGTATATATGAGTCATATTAAAAGATTCATTATTTGAAAATTTGTTTTCACAATATAATTTAAATTGTTAATGTAAAATGCATCATTAGAAAAAGGTTCATTGCTTGAAAAATGTTTTAACATTAAAATTTACTTTTTTAATGTAAATGAATCTTATAAAAATAAAAGATTCATTATGTAATTAAAATATATTTTGACATTGAAATTTACATTTTTAATGTAAATAAATCATTAGAAAAGGTTCCATTGTTTAATAAATTATGTTAACATTAAAATTACATCTTTAATGTAATAAAGGATTGATTAAAAAGTTGAAACTTTGGTAAAAATGTGTTAACACAGAAAAGTACATTTTTAATGTACAAATTACATCTTTAATGTAAAAATGTGTTAGATCCAAAATTGGCTCTAACACCCAAACTAATAACAATTCTACTGAAATGAAATCGAAAACGACGAAAACACACATTTTACAGTGGTTCGGCATTAAATAGCCTACGTCCACTTTCTTCTCTTTGGATTGATGTCTTGAATGCGAGTACAACAAAGATTTTCACTCAATTCTCACTTATCTAATACATTGATTCACTCAATTTCCTTCACAATATGATTCAAAAGACGATTGTAATCTAAATAATTTGATGAAATTCGGATAGTAAAGGAGTTTGAGTTCTGAAAAACGCCAAACGATCCTTTGAAATGAGCTTTGGAGGTGTTTTTATAGGTGGAAAACCTCCTTGGGAGGGCTCCGGTTCGAATATACGTGGCCTCCATCCCAAAAAAGTCTGGTTCGGATGGGATATGATGGTGACAACACATCAGGTAAATGGTGAACATGGGGAGAACGTGGACATAACCCTCCGCCTTTTCAGAGATCATGCACTACAACTGTTGCTGCTTTCCTTCGGATCGTACACGTGTTGGAGGGAGGTGTGGATCGGTGCATCCGATCTGGTCCAATTCTGTCTGAGTGCTTCGACTTCTGCTCTTTATTGTTTTGGTTTAGCTAGATATATCTGATCCGATCCAGGCTTTAAGTGCATGTTTTTCTAGTCAACGTCCTTCATAATTTTAGTGTTCTAATTTTGTGTAGCCTAATTCACAAAATAGGCTAACATTTTGCCCCTCGAAGTGCACTTCTATTGAAGATGGAGTGTACTTTGAAATTGTCCATCCATTGGTTTTTGAATTAAAATCACTGAATAGTTGCTTCCATTTGCCTGTGAAGACAAGTTGCTTTATCAAGTCGCATCTCTTGTTGTCTATAAATATACGATGTAAATGCACAAATTATTTCCATCGTTCAAAATAACTTTTATAACTTCATTTGCCATCCGAGTAGCTCCTCAAGGTAAATTTTGATGATGCACACTCATCAAATTATTACTTCTTCTTTGGGATTAGCTCTGCAAGTTAACCTGTCCTTTGGATATCGCATTTGTCCGGTCCGACTCGAATTGAGCCCGCACAGCCTCACAAAGCTGCAAGAGAAAGGACTTCTTCCGCAGTGGGTCAGCCCAACAGCTAGGGCCCACGAGGAATATGAATAGCCCCATCATTTTATATGAATTTGTTGGAACCCTCTCTTCTCTTTATTTTACATCGCTTCCTTCTTCGTTGCTCAGCATGAACCCTAGCCCCCCCAAACTTTATAATTCGGTTTAATCTTCCCATCAAATTAGCAGGTGGGGTTTAAATTCTTTAATCAACTCCGTCTTACTCGATTTATATCTAAATTTAGGAGTAAACTTGAGTAATTTTGCTCGCCAGTCATGTCAGTTTCAATATTGAGCTTCCCATCCCTTACAGTCGTCGCTGGTGGTTTCTCGCCATCTCGAGATGGCTTATGGAGGAAATCGGAGTTGATGTTGGGTACACTGATTCATGGGGTGCTTGGTTGCGATGAAAAATTTGAAGCAGGAGAAGAAGAAGAAAGAAGGGATGGGTTTGGTTCGAGGTCGAAAACAAAGATGAAGGAGAAGTAGCATATTTATTCAACAGGGTCGGGCCGGTAGAACAGATGGCAATCGCAAAGGGAAAGTTGAATTAGGAGGATGAGCATGAGGGCATAAGGGCAGTTCGGTTCGGTGTCAACCGAACCGATCGTTATCATCTTCTTTGGAACTCATCCGATCTGATCTGTTGCAGTGAAATACTCGAATTTGTCTGCTGATGATCTGGGCGCTTGATCCGATCCCACAACACCCAAGACATCCGACCTGATCCAATTTTAACACAACAAAGGGGACTCGATCCGACTCGATCACAGCATGTACACCTGAACCGACCCGAAACTATTTCCACATAACTTCCAAACCGATCCAAGAAGACTTATTAGCAATAATTCAGTTAACTTAACCAAGTTTGGCCGTAGTCGATGACTCTATGGACAGTTAGGATAGAGCCCCTCTGACTTGACTTTTGGACTGCTTATAAATATCCCACTGCATTGTTCAACTTTGTACTGCACTTCTTTATTTAACTACTCATGTTATTGCATACACGCTTGTACACTTTAGTTCACACACATGCACAGGGGAACACGGTAGCTTTACTCTAGCTCCCACTATTGCTTCTTCAGTTGTTTAGCGATCATGGCATAGAGACGTTCATCTAGGTTAGCAGAAAAGAGAGAAGTTGCAGAAACTTTCGAGAAACTCACTCTTGATGACATATCCTCTCCTTCAGACCCTGAATGGGATGATGACGGCCTAGATTATGAAGTGGAAGAACACAGTAGTGAAATACCTTCTGATAGTGAAGTTTCTCTTGGTGATGAAGAGGAAGGAGGGGTAGGAGATGATTGTGCTACCGATGAGTTTTAAACTGCCATCATATTGGAGTTACCAAAGATTCTGTTGAGTCGACGATCGATGATGATAGACTTGTCCGAATATGTCTAAAACATGGAATATTAAAAAGAGATACCCTGGTGCCATCGAAAACAGATCGCCCCCACAATCCACCATAAGGATTTATGGCAATTACACGATTTATGTGTCTGGTTGGGGCTATTCCACCGTTTTCGCCTTTTTTTGTCGATTTTCTTAGACAGGTGCGGATTGACCCCATGCAATTACATCCCAACTCTTATGCTTATTTGTACACGTTGTATATAGCATACAAAGAGGTTTTAGGTATAGAGCCTACCTTCGATGACATCCAATTTTTTTATAATTTCAAGCATCAGACTTAAGAGACTCCCTCCTTCTCATATTTTGAATCAGTCCCGAAAAGGAAAATTATTACTGTTCCATTTAGCAGCAAGGCCGGCGATTCTAAGCTTGAATGGTTTTATATCAGACAGCAGCCGGGGTCCGCCAGGAGATGGACCAAATCAAGTAAAGCACTGACTTTATGGATCTCAATTTTAAATGCTCATGTCAACACATTAACTTGCTTTCTTTTTTATTCACAGTTGATAACCCAAAGCAAATATCGGATCAATTATACTTTGATCGTTTGCATCGGCTTCTCAATGGTGATCAAAAGTTCCTAACCATCAACGAAGTTCTTAAGGATGAGTATCTCCATCATCACAGGTTACTATCTATTACCCATAGTATAGGTCATGGGATGGGTCCATATGTGTACATAGCCCCGGTAGACATTATTCCTGAGACGGGCAAGGGCTTGAAAGGTCCAACAATAACTCTTCGGACTTCACCTTCTCCATCTTCAACTCAAGACGATGAGTTAGTCAACATAGCAGAAAAGCATAGAGAAGGGTATACCGTCCCTGATTACGCTATTTCTCCTGAGAAGTCAACATCCCCTAAAGAGCTGCCAATAGATGCTTCTCAAGGAGATGCTCCTACTACTGACGATTCCACATTTAAGGGTTTAGGAAATCTTTCCCTGCCTGAAACCATCTATACTTCAGAGGACTTTGGCATAAATCCTTTAACTTTCACTTCTTCGGAGGAGACTACAACCGTGAAGGCCAAAGAGCCCGCTCATGCTAGTCTGGCTTCAGACTCAGGTTTGTTGGGAGGAACACCACTTAGGATGCACATAACATATTAGCACCGCACGTCACAGCACTCATGTCTTATGTGAGTGTTGATTCTGAATTCCACTTATATTGTTGTGTAGGTACAATGTCTCGCCCTTACTATGATGTCAGAAAAATGCGCCGTAGCATGTCCAAACGTCCTTTCGACATCGAGCATGATCGCCCTGAGAGCCAGGGTAGAGATGACAGAAGGCCTCATGATTCTCATCGACCACACACCTTGCGCTCTCGTTCCCCTATCTGGTCGGATCCAGACAGGTATAAGAGCCACTAAAGTCGTCGTAGAGAAGACACGTCGCAATCCAAAGATCGAACTTCTCCTCGAGACAAATATAGTCGGAAAAAAAGTCCACCGAAACATACCGATTCACGAGACAAACACAAAGTTTCTGAGAAGCGATCTGGAAAAGGTGATGCAGTCGTCGTCCCTGCTAAGCGGAAACACATTGAATTATCATACTGCAAGCCCCCACCACTGGATGTTGATTCCAAAATTAAGCCGGCATATCTGGAGAAGTAGTTCCTAGATCACTACTTTGAGAATCTAACTTTCTTACCCGCACTTGGGCCTATTTCTTCAAAGTGGGAAGATGAAGCTAAAGCAAAGATTGACGCAGTTGAGAAACAATACTCGGAGATGTACAAATATTCACGCAATCTCTCCAGAATTATTCGGACCTTAATTACAGATGTTGATTCAATGAAGAAGGCTGCGGATTCCGATGACAATGCTTTGAAAAATTAGGAGAAGGGCTTAGAAGATACACATGCTCAACTCGTCATTGCTCAACGAGATGCCAACAACTTCAAATAGCAATTTGAGGAATTACAAAAGCTTTATCATGACTTGATAGAATCTCATAGTTAAGAACGTTTGGAGTTGAAGAAACAAGCGGAAGACGCTAAGTCAGAGAGTGTCAAAATGCAACTGGCTTACAATACTCTTGAGCAATAAAAGGCCGAGTTAGCGAGGAAAAATGCTGAGATGGAGAAATGAAATGCTGACTTGGAGTCCAAGTTAATGGAAGCTGAGACTAAGGATGCTCTAGCTGAGGGGAATGTGGATAACGCCATAGAGTCTGCTAAAGAAACCCATAAACAGCTATCAGAGGCTCAGGAAGAATTGCACGGTTTTGGCGAACAAATGATTGAATTCTTTGCACACATAATTCGTTGCTGAAGCATCTCTTGGATCGAAGACTATCCGACTACCTTAGTTCACGTATGGAGTCAAATCATCGAATGGGAGAAGAAGAACTTAAGGTAATCTTCATTGATGAAGACAAACTTATGGAGAAGTATTTGAGAGATGATGAACCGGCATGCCTGGCCGAGGGGCATTGCCTCATTGCTGCTGCCATGGAGGAGGAGAAACGCCTAGTCAAACAAAAGAATATCCTTGAAGATGGTTCTTCTTCTGCTACCGCCGAAGCTACTGAAGTTGAGGGATATGATCTCGAGAATCCGGGAATTCCTAAAGCGTCTCTTTTATCTCCTATACCCGAATCAGTGTCAGAGACGGTAGCCGCCCCGATTGAGAAATCATCAAAAGGTATTTCTACCTTTTCACCTCAATTTGTCAAAGCCGTCTCCACCTTTCATCACATCATTGGGCAATCGATCGAGGATCCTTTATTTTCTGCTAAGTTGATAACTGTTGCTTCTCATTCTGTAGGTGCTGAACAAGCCGAGAAGACTAATGAGCCCCGGGGAGCCTCCATTAGGGAAGAATCCATGGAAGAGGCTCGGGGAGGACAGGACAAGGCTATCATCATCGAATCCGGAGGGTGAGCTGAACCGCCTAAGGCCGACACTTCTCATGACGACGAAATGATAGATGCCTTAAAAGACAATGATGGTAATGAGGGGCATGAAGAGGATCTTGATGTTGCTATAATTGGGAATTCGAAAGGTGCTGATGACGTGACTTTGGCTGAAATGAAAGCCGAATAAGACAAGTGCATGCAGCTGAAAGTCGAGGACTTAAACACTGAAATCCTTAAGCCCCATGTAATGGTGGATCCTAGATCGAGGTTAGTTGTTAAGCTTTCAAATAGATCAATTACAGAAGAGCTTGCTAAAAAATCTTCTCTTGATTCCAGTGTTCCGACTACCAGAAAGAAATCTACCGATTCTGGTACTTCGACTACAGAGAAGAAAAGGCCAAAGTGTCTCATGTCTGATGCTGAAAAAGAAGCTAGAAATGCACCTAAGGCTGCCAAAAAATCCAAGTCTGCTCCAAAGCCCAAGTGATAATGTGCTTTGTTTTATTTTATTTTGATATTCTACTGGCTCGATAATATTGTAGTGAGTGCGGTCCTCGCGTCTTTTGCTTAGTCTTCCTGTATAAACTCACATATTTGTGAATAAAGTGGTTTGTCCCCTGCAATTTCCGATATCCGTAAATTTTACCATTTAGATAAAAATGCAAACAAACAGCATGTCAAATCACAGTTATATAGTAAAGACATTATTTAGGGGAACATGTGTACATATACATGCCCCCAATCGATCTTGGATAACTGATTAAGATGTATTCAAGATCGATTAGATTCAAAATTCAGCTGTCCCCGATTCTCTAACGGGGCCATATTCCTTTCGTCATTGATGCTTATTCTTTTTAGCATCTTTATACTCTCCTATCTCATAACCAGGTTAGAGTATTACTAAGGCGGTCTCTTATCGGGGTGCACCTTCACACCTCAAGGGACGTCGTCTTCCCATCCTTTATACCCTCTCTCGTTTCATGAGAGTTAGAGTTAGGAATGCCGTCGTCCCATTCTTTGCATCTTATCATGCAAACAGTCATTTTGTTTGCTCCTACACATGGGTTATCTCCAATTTTTGAAATTTAATTTTGTGTTTTGTGTTTCATTATCATGACAGAATAATGGCTAAAAACATAAATAATGCAGAAAAATAAATGATACATGATATTTTTATAGTGGTTTAGCTAAGTCATAGCCTACATCCACTTCATAATCCTTTGTTCATATAAACAAACTTTTTAAGGCAAGTCGTGCCTTTTTACATAGTTTATAAAAACAAAAAGGAAGACATTTCATACTTAGCTCAGATATTGTCGTAAGTGCTGAGCGTTCCAAGCTCTGGGAATCTCTTCACCGTCCACAGTTGTTAGCTTGAATGCTCATGTATCAAGATTCCGTTGGATGGTGTGTGGCCCTTCCCATTTTGGACCCAATTGGGTTGAATCTCTTCAGTACTAAGTCCCCTGGTTCAAAGGTTTTGAAGCGAACTTTCTGGTCATAATAACGTGCTACTTGATGTCGATGTCTTGAGGCACGCAAGTCTGCTTCGTCCCTTTTTTCTTCAACCATATCAAGAGACTCTAGGAGGAGTGTTCTATTTGTCATCGGGTCATAGTACGCGACTCGATGAGAAGGGACTTCCAATTCTATCGGGATTACTGCTTCTGACCCAAAGGGAAGTGAACAGGGAGTATGGCTGGTGGCCGTCTTAAAGGTATTCCTGTAGGCCCACAAAGCTAGTGGCAACTCATCCACCCATTTGGCTTTGGCCCGCTCCAACCGCTTCATGAGAATAGATTTAATGACCTTATTTATTGCTTCGACTTGGCCATTTGACTACGGGTTAGCTACAATAGTGTACCGTTTATCAATCTTGTACTTCTGGCAAAAGTTTCTGAATTCGACGCTGTCAAATTGTGCCCCATTATCAGTTATGATGGTCTTCGGTATCCCAAATTGACAGATAATGTTTCTGACTACAAAACTGATCACCTTTCTTGCCGTGATCATTTTTAAAGGTTTAGCATCCTCCCATTTCGTGAAATAGTCCACGGCGACGGTCACGTACATAGCTCCTCCTCTAGCAATAGGTAACACTCCAATATTATCAATCCCCTACATGGAAATAGGCCATGGGCTTACCATCGACTTGAGATGAGTCGGAGGGGCTCCGGGAATCTTGGAAAATCTTTGACAACTGTCGCAGCGTCGTGAATAATCAACCGCGTCTTTATTCACGGTTGGCCAAAAATATCCATACCGTAATACTTTCTTAGCTAGGGTTTGGCCCCCGGTGTGGTCCCCACACTCACCTTCATGTACTTCTTGCAGTACACATTTGATGTCGTCGTGTGCAATACACCATAGTAGGGGCATTGAAAACACTTAGCGATAAAGGATGCCGTCCTGTAAAACGTGTCTTGCAGCCTTGCGTCTTACAGCTCGTCTTTCGCTCTTCTTCAACGGGAGGGTTCTATTCTTGAGAAAATTCTTGATCGATGTCATCCATGATTCCCTCTCTGGGTCGACTTCCAAGGCTAGTTCCACTTTCATCAGGTCGAAACTCGGCGATTCCAAAACCTTTATCGGAACCATTTCAGTTTCTTTGGGATTGTCAGAACTTGCTAGCTTTGCCAGCCAATCTGCTTTCTGATTTTCCGTTCTTGGAATATGCGTTATGCTGTAATGCTCCAAACTCCCCAGAAACTCCTTTACCTTTTTGAGATAAGTAATGAGTCGAGGTCCTTTAGCAATAAGTTCCTTCCAGACCTGGCATACAACTGTGTTGGAATGTCAACATATATCCATTGTCTTCACTCCCAGTTCTTTGGTGAGTTTCAGCCTAGCATTCAAGGCTCCATACTTGGAATCATTATTGGTATCAGCAAACTCTAATCGAAATGCATAGTAAATAGATCGTACTTCATGAGTTATTAAAACAACTCCAGCGCCAGACCTTCGATCATTTTTGGCACCATCCGTATATAGCTTCCACAGACTATGCTCTAACTCTTGGTCCAAAGTAACTACCTTGTCACCCACTGTTTCCTCTTCGGGAATTGTGAATTCAGCTATAAAGTCAGCCAATGCCTGCCCTCTTATTGATTTCCGTGGTTGAAAATTTAAATCAAATTGACTCAGCTCGATGTTCCATTTAAGTAACCGCCCCGATGCTTGGGGTTTTTGCAACACTTGTCTTAAAGGTTGATCGGTGTATACAACTATCGGGTGAGCTTGAAAGTAATGACAAAGTTTGCAGGAAGCAATCAGGAGGCTATAAGCAAGTTTTTCTATCTTTGGATAATTACATTCTGCAGCAGCCAGCTTTTTGCTCATGTAGTACACAGGCCTCTGGACTTTATCCTCTTCACGTACCAATGCTGGACTGATGGCGTGAGATGATACCGTTAGGTAGACAAACAAATCCTCATGTTCCATGGGTTTTGATAATACTGAAGGCTTTTCTAATTAGTCTAATAAATTTTGGAATGCCTCCACACAATCGGGGGTCCATTCAAAATTTTTCTTTCCTCATTTTATTAGATCGAATAAAGGTACACACCTATCTGTAGCTTTGGAGATAAACCTGCTTAACGCAACAACTTTTCTGCCTAAGCTTTGAACATCTTTGATATTTCATGGTTCTTCAATATCCCTTATTGCTGCTATTTGACTAGGATTTATCTCAATTCCTCGATAACTCACGATAAACCCAAGGAATTTTCCAGATGCAACACCAAACGAGCATTTTATTGGGTTTAACTTCATTCCATACCTTCGAAGAATATCAAACATTTCAGCTAAGTCGCTTGTATGGTCCGAAGATTGTTTGGACTTCACAAGCATGTCATCCGCGTAAACCACCATGGTTTTCTCGATTTGATTATAGAAAATGCGATTGACCAAGCGCTGGTACGTGGCTTCTGCATTCTTTAACCGAAATGGCATTACCACATAACAATATAACCCCAAGTCTGTGATGAAACTTTTATGCTCCTGATCTGGTACGTGCATGGGAATTTGATAGTACCCAGAATAGGCATCCATAAAGGATAAAAGCTCGTGCCCATTCGTCGAATCTACTTGCTGATCAATTCTGGGAAGAGGAAAGCTATCCTTCGGGCAGGCCTTGTTCAAATCAGAGAAGTCGATACATGTACGCCACTTCCCATTAGACTTTTTGATCAGGACAGGATTTGATATCCAGTCGGGATATTTCGAATCCTTAATGAATCCATTACCTTTTAATTTCTCTACCTCTTCTTTCAAAGCTGCTGACCGCTCTGGGCCTATCATCCATCTTTTCTGTTTGACGGTGGGTGCTTTGGATTAATACATAAAGAGTGGCTCATAATGGCAGGCGAAATTCCACACATGTCAGCGTGAGTCCAGGCAAACACATCCAGATTTGCCCCACTACAACAGAACTGCTATTTTATAGCGGCTCACAGCCGTTATAAAAAACTGCTAAACATTTATAACGCTTTGTATGTCGTTATTAAAGATCCTGTTTGATAACGGTTATGTGCCGCTCTGTTACTTTATTACAGTAGCTCATTTTAACCGCTACAATACATCAAAATTTCATTCTAAGCCAAAATATTTATAACACAGCATTGCCGCTATGCTACGTCAGTACAATAGCTCATTTTTGCCGCTATGCTACGTCAATGCAATAGCTCGCTTTTGCCGCTACTATACATCTAAATCTCAATAAATTTGAGATTATACATAACGTAGTTTTTCTGCTATGACATATATCTTTGATAACTTTCACAAGACGCTATTAAATTAACATGTTATAGTAAAAAAAATATCTACAGCTTATGCATTTTACTAATAATAATCAAAATGAATCTTCATAGCGAGTTAAAGATGAACACACAAAATATATTAACAGCAAATAAAGTATCAACTAACAAAAGAAATTCAATCCATGAGTACACCTAATTCAATACATATGTTTTCAATTCCCAATGACGTCAACATGAGTACACAAAATACAAAACATAGTTCATAACTGTTCAATTAACACAAATAAGACACAAGACAAAACAACCCAATCTTGCTAGATAAAACAACCCAAACCTGCTAGACAAAATGTAACAACCCGTATTTTTATAACATGTTATAACCATAAATCAAGGCATAATTAAATTTTAAAATAAGAATCAAGGGAAAAGGGCTGCGCCATTGCGTTCATCTCGAAATTCTGCTTGGAAATGAGTCCGAGTTTTCGAAAATCGGAGTCCGTATGAGGGAGATATGACCCTCCGAAGTTTCAGAGATTTTCAGAATAAAAAACAGCTCGAAATTCGAATTCGAAATTCGAATTCAAACTCCAGAACAGGCTGGGCAGGAAAATTCCCGCCCATGGACCAGGTCGACCTGGGGGTCGACCATAGTGTCGACCTGGGGGTCGACCTGCCTCCCGAACCCACTTTCTGAACCTGATGCATTCTAATGTATCTGACCCAGTTTTCTGTCCAGATTCGTCTGCCTAATCCTATTTAAACAGCCTCCTAGCCTCATTCTCTTTACACCATTCTTGTCTAACCTTATGCTGCTCAAACTCTTGATGATCATGGCTTCTTCTTCTTCCTCTAAATTAAATTAAATTAAATTAAATCGTGAAGATTATTTCTTGAAGACTACGGCTAGGAATTTCTTATTGGGGATTTTCTTCTACAATCAAAGCAAGATTCAACGATTCAACATTTCAACAACAAATTTCTAGACTTGACTTCTGCATCTAAATTTCTTAGACCGCGATCTGTAAGTTCCAGTTACTTTTAGATAAAAACTGTAACTTAATACCCATGTTGTAAATTGGAATTGGATCTATGTATGATAATTGATTCATATCTATTCTTGTTCATCTTGGATCTTGACTTTCGTGAATATTGCTTTGGGCCTATTCATGTTGTAAATCAAGCTCTTTCATGACTATAACCTTGACATGCCTATGACTGTGAACATAAGACTATGCCTATGCCTATGACTGTGAACATAAGACTATGCCTATGCCTATGACGGTGAACGTAAGACTATTGCCTATGACTATGACAAGGACAATTGTGGCTAATCACCTATGACTCTTGACTATGAGAATTATTACCTATGATTATGAATATAAGGCTATTAGCTATGACCATGACTTTGAAACTATTACCGTTAATTGCCTATGACTATTGCCTAGAACTATTTTGGATAATTAACCATGACTATTGTGATTAGTCGCTTATGTTTCATAACTATGAGGTTTCTACCTATGACTACTGGGGTTAATTGCCTAAGACTATTATAGTTGATAGTTCATGCCCATAACACTATAGTTGAAAACCATGTTGTACACCGAATTGGCATTTTGTTGGATCGTATACCTACGGTGTGACTTGCTTAGTTTATTGCTATTATGTACACAAAAACCATTGGATCCATTATCCTTGTATTTGTCTTGCTTTTGCATGCCTATTCTTTTATGTCAGCGTTTACCATGACTATCTCCTTATCTTGCTAGATTTGAATTCCTATATGCCAGTGATGTTGTAACCAATTATCTCAAGTTAGGTCATGCTAGTCTTGTAACCCCTTTTATTGCTTTATGCTCGTCCCTTTTGCCTATCATAGTTTTGATGTTATTCCCTTTATTCTGAGATTTGGATTTATTTGTAGTATGGATCGATTCACGTTTATGTGCGATGGGAATACGATTAGGGTAGATTAGGCAAAACATGAATTGGTTATGAACATGAATTACGAACTTGATAAAAGGCAAAACTTGAAACATGAACATTGTTATAACTTGAATCTGGATGTGGGCATGAAACTTGCCTTGAAAACTTGTCACGAACTTGATATGAAATTTGAACATGGACATGACACTAGAATGAACATGAAAATGGCCAACTCGAGGTTGGGTTGAGTTTGTAGTGTAATTCTGCTCGAAACCGCCCGGCAAATCTAGTTACTACAAACAATAGGATCCAATGTGGGTAGTTGGTCATATCGCACTTGAAAACCCGAGGTCAGACTGAGTTGTGGTGTAGTTCTGCCCGGAACCAACCGGCATATCCAGTGACCACAACAACAGGTCTGATGTGAGAGGTTGGGGTGCATTAATGAATTAATGCCACATAATAGGGGTTAAGTCATGAACCGTTTGAATATACTTAACCAATTTGACATGATGATTTGATAGGGTTAAGTCATGAACCGCTTCAATATACTTAACCAATTTGACACGATGATTTGATAGGGTTAAGTCATGAACCGCTTGAATATACTTAACCAATTTGACACGATGATTCGATAGGTTAAGTCACGAACTGCTTGAATATACTTAATCAATTTGACATGATGATTTGATAGGGTTAATTCATGAACCACTTGAATATACTTAACCAATTTGACACAATGATTTGACAGGGTTAAGTCATGAACCGCTTGAATATACTTAACCAATTTGACACGATGATTTGATAGGGTTAAGTCATGAACCGCTTGAATATACTTAACCAATTTGACACGATGATTTAATAGGCTGAAGTCATGAACCGCTTGAATATACTTAACCAATTTGACACGATGATTTGATAGGGTTAAGTCATGAACCGCTTGAATATACTTAAACAATTTGACATGATGATTTGATAGGGTTAAGTCATGAACCGCTTGAATATACTTAACCAATTTGACACGATGATTTGATAAGATTAAGTCATGAACCGCTTGAATATACTTAACCAATTTGACATGATGATTTGATAGGGTTAAGTCATGAACCGCTTGAATATACTTAACTAATTTGACACGATGATTGGATAGGGTTAAGTCATGAACCGCTTGAATATACTTAACCAATTTGACACGATGATTTGATAGGGTTAATCATGAACCGCTTGAATATACTTAACCAATTTGACATGATGATTTGATAGGGTTAAGTCATGGATCGCTTGAATATACTTAACCAATTTGACACGATGATTGGATAGGGTTAAGTCATGAACCGCTTGAATATGCTTAACCAATTTGACACGATGATTCGATAGGTTAAGTCATGAACTGCTTGAATATACATAACCAATTTGACACGATGATTTGATAGGGTTAAGTCATGAACCGCTTGAATATACTTAACAAATTTGACACAATGATTAGATAGGGTTAAGTCATGAACTGCTTGAATATACTTAACCGATTTGACACGATGATTTGATAGGGTTAAGTCATGAACCGCTTGAATTTACTTAACCAATTTGACAGGATGATTTGATAAGTTTAATTCATGAACCGCTTGAATATACTTAACCAATTTGACACGATGATTCGATAGGTTAAGTCATGAACTGCTTGAATATAGTTAACCAATTTGACACGATGATTTGACAGGGTTAAGTCATGAACCGCTTAAATATACTTAACCAGGTCATGAACAGCTTGAATATACTTAACCAGTTTGACACAATGATTTGATAGGGTTAAGTCATGAACCGCTTGAATATACTTAGCCAATTTGACACGATGATTTGATAGGGTTAAGTCATGAACCGCTTGTATATACTTAAACAATTTGACATGATGATTTGATAGGGTTAAGTCATGAACCGCTTGAATATACTTAACCAATTTGACACGATGATTTGATAGGGTTAAGTCATGAACCGCTTGAATATACTTAACCAATTTGACATGATGATTTGATAGGGTTAAGTCATGAACCGCTTGAATATACTTAACCAATTTGACACGATGATTGGATAGGGTTAACTCATGAACCACTTGAATATACTTAACCAATTTGACACGATGATTTGATAGGGTTAAGTCATGAACCGCTTGAATATACTTAACCAATTTGACACGATGATTAGATAGAGTTAAGTCATGAACCGCTTGAATATGCTTAACCAGTTTGACACGATGATTCGATAGGTTAAGTCGTTAACTGCTTGAATATACTTAACCAATTTGACACGATGATTTGATAGGGTTAAGTCATGAACCGCTTGAATATACTTAACCAATTTGACACGATGATTTGATAGGGTTAAGTCATGAACCGCTTGAATATACTAAACCAATTTGACACGATGATTTGATAGGGTTAAGTCATGAACCGCTTGAATATACTTAACCAATTTGACATGATGATTTGATAAGGTTAATTCATGAACCGCTTGAATATACTTAACCAATTTGACACGATGATTCGATAGGTTAAGTCATGAACTGCTTGAATATAGTTAACCAATTTGACTCGATGATTTGATAGGGTTAAGTCATGAACCGCTTGAATATACTTTACCAGGTCATGAACCGCTTGAATATACTTAACCAGTTTGACACAATGATTCGATAGGGTTAAGTCATGAACCGCTTGAATATACTTAACCAATTTGACATGATGATTTGATAGGGTTAAGTCATGAACCGCTTGAATATACTTAACCAATTTTACACGATGATTCGATAGGTTAAGTCATGAACCGCTGGAATATACTTAACCAATTTGACACGAAGATTTGATAGGGTTAAGTCATGAACCACTTGAATATACTTAACCAATTTGACATGATGATTTCATAAGGTTAAGTCATGAACCGCTTGAATATACTTAACCAATTTGACACGATGATTTGATAGGGTTAAGTCATGAACCGCTTTAATATACTTAACCTATTTGACACGATGATTTGATAGGGTTAGGTCATGAACTATTTGAATATACTTAACTAATTTACACAATGATTTGATAGGGTTAAGTCATGAACCGCTTGAATATACTCAACCAACTTGACAGATGATTCGTAGGGATAAGTCATGAACTTGAACGACAACACTTAGCCAATTTGACATGACACGTAGGCGGGTTAAGTCTCGAATTTAAATGTCAACACTTAACCTACTGGACGGAAACCCTAGTTACGCGGTCCTTTTCAGCAGTAACCCACTAGATGTATCATGGTACCCTGGAACTAGGCAGGGTGGGGAACGATTACTGGGCTGATTGTAAGCGACCAGAACGACGACTGAGTTGGTGCACCATTGTAGGTTCCGGCGGACTATGGTCGTGCACGTAGTACGAAGTTGAAAAAGCGGGCATTGGGCATCATTAGGTTTACACTGTGGGTGCTTGATTCGTGTCGGTGGTTGGCACCCTAGGGCTTGATACGCCCTATGGTGGACCTAGCACAGGTGACTACATTTGTGATAGGGCCATTTGACCCAGATACATGACAAACTAGAACTTGTAAGGAGCCGATCGATTAATAGAACATTTTGTGGGACCAAGAAATGAGTCATTTCATGATATGTGGCAAGGGATCATTTCATAGTTAATACATGACACGGGTTGGGTTACTAGTACAGGTAGTAAAGACCCATTTCTATTTCTGTTTCTGTTAAGGAGGTAAAAGCCCATTACTATTTCTGTAAAGATCACCGTGTTTCCATTTTCTTTTCTGTTTAGACATTAAGATAACTCCTAATTCTGGTAGACTAGTATTGGTGTAGAGAATGTTAAACATGCGATGCTATACGTAGTTTATCTGGTTAGCATAGTTTATCTTGTTATCTTAGTTTAACTTGCCTATCTTGTCATCATCCTTATGTTTACTTTCAGTTTATACATGTCATGTTATCTTTACTTGTTTCTATGCTGAAAGTCACTAGGACTTACCAGTCTTTATGACTGACCTGTTTTCTTTTGCCTCTTTTTCTTCCGTTCCCCCCCCCCCATGTTCTCAGGGAGGAAGCACTACTACTTAGTTTGGACTTCTTTCTGCTTCAAGATCATCATATATGGCTTGGACCTTTCTTGGCTATGGCTGCTTTACTGTTTTACTTGGGGAATGATTTATGACTAGGGTTTTATGCTTCTTTCCTATTGCAAGACAGATTTCGATGTAATGGATTTAATGGCATTTTGATGCAAAAAGCTTTAGACCTTTCTAGATTTTAAAGCAATGAAATTTGTTTCTTCTTCCGCTGTTTTATATGTTCTATCTTTTAACATTTCTGTGTATGTTTACCTAGATAATGCTCCACCAAAGCTAGTGCATTCCCTTTGTGAGTGAACCTAGCGGAGGTGGGGTGTTACATTTGGTATCAGAGCAGAAGGTTACCAGACTGGGCAAAAACTTTTAAAAACCTTCTGAAATTATTTTCAAAACGTTTACAAAGAAGCAATTTTCAAGGAAGTTTTGTTTTGTTAAAAGGCATATTCCCCAAAGCCATATGCACTATCTTTTGAATCTCTTCTTTCTCCCTTTTCACCATAATTTGTAGGCATACGACACATGTAGGAGGGCAGAGAAGTGCCCAACCTCCATCAGTAGCCGCAGTAGTTCCATCTGTGACTAACCTTATTTCAATATTTGTAGGGTTGCCGTGCGATGGAGGTAGCTTTCGAGAAACTTGTCAACAAGCTATACAAGAATAGTAAGAACGAGGATAAAAGAACATAAGCCTAAGGAAAAGAAACTTGTTGATATGGATTAATCCACGAAGGAGGAAATGGTGAAAAGTAAGAAGCCAAAGTGAAAGAATAATAAAACCCATGACAAGAAAGAGTAACGCTAGTATGGTAAAAAGGGTCATGTAGTTAAGTGTTATAGGACAAGGACAAGGGAAAAGGACAAGATCGTCGAGAGGGCAATTGTATGCTCTCACTACTAGCATACCTAAGTGAGGTGGTAACGTTTCTGTTAAAGGTTTAGTTTTTCTTTTCTATCATCCCGTTAGAACTTTGTTTTTGTTCATCGCATCCTTTTAATTCTGCTTCGATAATTGAGTCTCTGCACCTTAGTACTAGCGTAGTAGAGAATCCCATTTTTTTGTCTCAAATCCTATTCGGGAATCGGCTCATTTATTCATGACTTGTTTGGATTTGAGAATGTCTATGCTAAGCATTGAGTTTAGAAGAAATGCTTATGTTTTTGGGCTATGGGTTGATTCTAGGGATGGGGTGGTTATCCAGAAATGGTACCATTCTCAAGTATGAAAAGAGGGTAGTTAGACTCTTGACTTGCCTCGGTAATGCACTCGAAGTCTAGTGTAACCCTTAGGATTCTGTCATGCTTAGTTACCTAGAATCTCTTGATACATTTGTTGATCCGCTCGAGTAGTGTTCGCCACTAAGGCGGATGGTTCATTTCGCTTATGCATGAGTTATAGGAAATCACCTTAGTACGTAAATTTGGCAACATGGCTGACATCTGTTTATTTTCAAGAGATAGTTCTTCTGCGTGGAATACCTTATAGTGAATTTTGGAGAGCTTGCATGAAACCATGAGTAAGCAGTTATGTTTGAGCCGAGTATACTAGAAGGAGAATAAGTGAAATTGGGGCGAAAGGCAACTGTGAAATAAGTTCCAACTCAAATTTTGGAAACAAGAATTAAGAAGCTACGAAATTATGAAGTTAAAGACGGTCAAAGCACAATGGAGTTAAGCTCAAGGGAATGCGACTTAGAAGATTAAAGACTAGATATGCGCATCATATCTCTTTTTAAGAGTATATCCTTGATCCCTGTAGATCTTACTTGCATGCTATCTTTTATGTATATCCTCTCGGTCCTACTTTTCAATCCTATTTCTATTGCAAACCCCATAGGGAGTATGACTCATCTGTTAGTAATATATGTTGGGGCTAGAGGGTGTTCGTTGGGTTGACTAAACTTTTTGGGCTTTATAGGATATGGGTTGGTTTTATGAAGGGATTTCTTGTGACTTAAAAGGAGTTTATCATGCTTAGTTTCCTAGAATCATATATTGGTTGGGTTGAGTAATTCTCTGGGTGTGAGCCTGATGTTGATTTCGGTCTTCGGGGATGGTGTTTATGGGAGTTATTCTCCTAATCAGTATTTATGTGAGGAAGATTTCCAGTTTTGACATTGCCTAATGGGTACAAAGTTTTTCTTTACTTGCTTCTATCATTCGGCTATACCTTTAGGTAGGAGCTAATGGATGTAAACATGTGTTTGAGACATGTTATGGTTGATGATTGCAAATGGTTGCAAGTGGTTGCTAGTTGTTGCTCGTGGATGCATGAACACACATTAGGCACTAGATCGGCTCAGTCACATCTCATATTGCATATGCATGAATATTTATACTTGTACATGGATTGAAACTTGATATGCTATCATTTGGATGTTGCATATGAATGAATGTTTGAGCACTCATGTAGAAATTGTGAGATGTAATAGGAATTTGCATACATGGTGGACTCATCGCACTAACATACTTTGCATTAAGGAGGTTTACAGAATCATTAACCGCCTGATCTTTTGCATTAAATAAATACATATACACACACTTTCCACATATGTACATACAGCATTAGGAATCTTTTAAGGACAATGATTACTTGTGGATGATGTTTTGAGTAAATGGATGATGGATGGTAGGATACATACTTCCTAACTTAGAGAATTCGGGGACGAAATCCTTTAAGGAGGGGAGAATGTAACAACCCGTATTTTTATAACATGTTATAACCATAAATCAAGGCAGAATTAAATTTTAAAATAATAATCAAGGGAAAAGGGCAGCGCCATTACGTTCGTCTCAAAATTCTGCTTGGAAATGAGTCCGAGTTTTTGAAAATCGGAGTCCGTATGAGGGAGATATAACCCTCCGAAGTTTCAGAAATTTTCAGAATAAAAAACAGCTCGAAATTCGAATTCAAACTCCAGAACATGCTGGGCGGGAAAATTCCCACCCATGGACCAGGTCAACCTAGGGGTCGACCATAGTGTCGACCTCCCAGGGACCAGGTCGACCATAGTGTCGACCTGGGGGTCGACCAGCCTCCCGAACCCACTTTCTGAACCTGATGCATTCTGATGTATCTGACCCCGTTTTCTATCCTGATTCGTCTGCCTAATCCTATTTAAACAGCCTCCTAGCCTCATTCTCTTTACGCCATTCTTCTCTAACCTTATGCTGCTCAAACTCTTGATGATCATGGCTTCTTCTTCTTCCTCTAAATTAAATTAAATTAAATCGTGAAGATTATTTCTTGAAGACTACGACTAGGAATTTCTTATTGGGGATTTGCTTCTACAATCAAAGCAAGATTCAACGATTCAATAATTCAACAACAAATTTCTAGACTTGACTTCTGCATCTAAATTTCTTAGACCGCGATCTGTAAGTTCCAGTTACTTTTAGATAAAAACTGTAACTTAATACCCATGTTGTAAATTGGAATTGGATCTATGTATGATAATTGATTCATATCTATTCTTGTTCATCTTGGATCTTGACTTTCGTGAATATTGCTTTGGGCCTATTCATGTTGTAAATCAAGCTCTTTCATGACTATAACCTTGACATGCCTATGACTGTGAACATAAGACTATGCCTATGCCTATGACTGTGAACATAAGACTATGCCTATGCCTATGACGGTGAACGTAAGACTATTGCCTATGACTATGACAAGGACAATTGTGGCTAATCACCTATGACTCTTGACTATGAGAATTATTACCTATGATTATGAATATAAGGCTATTAGCTATGACCATGACTTTGAAACTATTACCGTTAATTGCCTATGACTATTGCCTAGAACTATTTTGGATAATTAACCATGACTATTGTGATTAGTCGCTTATGTTTCATAACTATGAGGTTTCTACCTATGACTACTGGGGTTAATTGCCTAAGATTATTATAGTTGATGGTTCATGCCCATAACACTATAGTTGAAAACCATGTTGTACACCGAATTGGCATTTTGTTGGATCGTATACCTAGGGTGTGACTTTCTTAGTTTATTCGCTATTATGTACACCAAAACCATTGGATCCATTATCCTTGTATTTGGCTTGCTTTTGCATGCCTATTCTTTTATGTCAGCATTTACCATGACTATCGCCTTATCTTGCTAGATTTGAATTCCAATATGCCAGTGATGTTGTAACCAATTATCTCAAGTTATGTCATGCTAGTCTTGTAACCCTTTTTATTGCTTTATGCTCGTCCCTTTTGCCTATCATAGTTTTGATGTTATTCCCTTTATTCTGAGATTTGGATTTATTTGTAGTATGGATCGATTCACGTTTACGTGCGATGGGAATATGATTAGGGTAGATTAGGCAAAACTTGAATTGGTTATGAACATGAATTGTGAACTTGATAAAAGGCAAAACTTGAAACATGAACATTGTTATAACTTGAATCTGGATGTGGGCATGAAACTTACCTTGAAAACTTGTCACAAACTTGATATGAAATTTGAGCATGGACATGACACTAGAATGAACATGAAAATGGCCAACTCGAGGTTGGGTTGAGTTTGCAGTGCAATTCTGCCCGGAACCGCCCGGTAAATCCAGCTACTGCAAACAATAGGATCCAATGTGGGTAGTTGGTCATATCGCACTTGAAAACCCGAGGTCAGACTGAGTTGTGGTGTAATTCTGCCCAGAACCGCCCGACATATTCAGTGACCACAACAACAGGTCTGATGTGAGAGGTTGGGGTGCATTAATGAATTAATGCCACATAATAGGGTTAAGTGATGAACCGCTTGAATATACTTAACCAATTTGACACGATGATTTGATATGGTTAAGTCATGAACCGCTTGAATATTCTTAACCAATTTGACACGATGATTTGATAGGGTTAAGGCATGAACCGCTTGAATATACTTAACCAGTTTGACACGATGATTTGATAGGGTTAAGTCATGAGCCGCTTGAATATACTTAACCAATTTGACACGATGATTTGATATTGTTAGGTCATGAATCGCTTGAATATACTTAACCAATTTGACACGATGATTTGATAGGGTTAAGTCATGAACCACTTGAATATACTTAACCAATTTGACACGGTGATTTGATGGGGTTAAGTCATGAACCGCTTGAATATACTTAACCAATTTGACACGATGATTTGATAGGGTTAAGTCATGAACCGCTTGAATATACTTAACCAATTTGACACGATGATTTGATAGGGTTAAGTCACGAACCGCTTGAATATACTTAACCAATTTGACACGATGATTTGATAGGGTTAATTCACGAACCGCTTGAATATACTTAACCAATTTGACATGATGATTTGATAGGGTTAAGTCATGAACCGCTTGAATATACTTAACCAATTTGACACGATGATTTGATAGGGTTAAGTCATGAACCGCTTGAATATACTCAACCAACTTGACACATGATTCGTAGGGCTAATTCATGAACTTGAACGACAACACTTAGCCAATTTAACATGACACGTGGGCGGGTTAAGTCTCGAATTTAAATGACAACACTTAACCTACTGGACAGAAACCATAGTTACGCGGTCCTTTTCAGCAGTAACCCACTAGATGTATCATGGTACCCTGGAACTAGGCAGGGTGGGGCACGATTACTGGGCTGATTGTAAGCGACCAGAACGACGTCTGAGTTGGTGCACCATTGTAGGTTCAGGCGGACTATGGTCGTGCACGTAGTTCGGAGTTGAAAAAGCAGGCATTGGGCATCATTAGATTTACACTGTGCATGCTTGATTCGTGTCGGTGGTTGGCACCCTAGGGCTTGATACACCCTATGGTGGACCTAGCACAGGTGACTACATTCGTGATAGGGCCGTATGACACAGACACATGCCAAACTAGAACTTGTAAGGAGCCGATCGATTAATAGATCGTTTCGTGGGACCAAGAAATGAGTCATTTCATGATATGGGGCAAGGGATCATTTCATAGTTAATACATAACACGGGTTGGGTTACTAGTACTGGTGGTAAAGACCCATTTCTGTTTCTGTTTCTGTTAAGGAGGTAAAAGCCCATTACTATTTCTGTAAAGATCACCCTGTTTCTGTTTCCGTTTCTGTTTAGACATTAGGATAACACCTAATTCTGTTATACTAGTATTGGTGCAGAGAATGTTAAACATGCGATTCTATATGTAGTTTATCTGGTTAGCATAGTTTATCTTGTTATCTTAGTTTAACTTGCCTATCTTGTCATCATCCTTACATTTACTTTCAGTTTATACATGTCATGTTATCTTTACTTGTTTCTATCCTGAAAGTCACTAGGACTTACCAGTCTTTATGACTGACCCGTTTTCTTTCGCCTCTTTTTCTTCCGTTCCCCCCTTCCCCAGGTTCTCAGGGAGGAAGCACTACTACTTAGTTTGGACTTCTTTCTGCTTCAAGATCATCATATATGGCTTGGACCTTTCTTGGCTATGGCTGCTTTACTGTTTTACTTAGGGAATGATTTATGACTAGGGTTTTATGATTCTTTACTATTGCAAGACAGATTTCAATGTAATGGATTTAATGGCATTTTGATGTAAAATGCTTTAGACCTTTCTAGATTTTAAAGCAACGAAATTTGGTTCTTCTTCCACTGTTTTATATGTTCTATCTTGTAATATTTCTGTGTTCGTTTACCTAGATAATGCTCCACCAAAGCTAGTGCATTCCCTTTGTGAGTGACCCTAGCGGAGGTGGGGTCTTACCAAAACACCATCACCAAAGTCTTGTCCTATTTCCTCATGAAAAATATTTAGCACCGGCAAATATAAAAATTCAAAACAATTATCTGCCATGAATCTGAGCAAGATCTTAAGTAATACGTAAGCAAAAAAAATTTTATGTACTCAACAAAACGATTATCTAAATGGAATTTTGTATGTATATGGTAATATTATTGTATTCAAAAAACTTCATAATTGTTGTAGTCATCCATATTTGTGGAGATAATCTGTGCAGTTAAATGGAATAGTGGTAATTCTCTGCATAAACAAACAGCAACAATGTTGAACACATGAAAACCTGAAACAGCAACAAACAACAATAATGCTAAATGGAATCATGGTAATTCTATGCATAAACATAATTTGTGGAAATACTTTTATATGTATCAAGTTCTCCAAAATCAAAATAACAGTCTGCATGCACGGAGAGAAGGCAAGCCACTCATAAGATTTGTCATTAAAATGCAAGTGGACATTAAACCAAACAGTAACTATTTGTAACTAACATCCTACTACAAGCAATAACTATTGGTAAATTTCATTCTTTGACCACATATCTTGATTTAAAAGGGCAGAATTGGTGATATTTGTGACATTCGAACAAACGTATAACCCAAATAGTGTGCATACCTATATTACAGATACTCTGGTATTCTTCATTATGCTCATTATAACATGCAAGAAGAAATGAGCCATAAACCCCAACAGAAAGACGCAAATAAACGGACAAACGTATAAAATGAACCGAAATTCAGAGCTAAAAAGACATCTAAGAATAGTCTGAATTCATATTGGAATTTTTACCTTCATGTTTTCCACGACCATGAAAAGCTGCAATAGGAACTAAATCCACGGAGTCTTCGTTGCTGCAGAATATCATAAACTTATACGAGATTTGCCATACCTCCAGGTATCACTTCGACCCAACCTGATAAATCCAAACCCAACCCATCGACTCAGTTTTTAATATGTAGGATTTTCTCAAGTCCAAACCATACATTTTAGCACACGAACTCAAACTGAGACGGTTCGGATTCAAGTGGGTAACGACAAAAAATGTATGTATTTATGTATTTTTAGGTTTTTTGATCCTGTCTTTCAATTCAGACTTCGATTTAGGTTCTTTTTTAAGTTCAAAACATTTGATTGGATCTTTATTATATTTTTCATCACTCAAGCTCAACCAGAGAACCTTTGGGTTTGTTATGCGTTCTAATCTTCTCATATATACAATTTTAAATTCTAATTGAGAGTCCTAGACACTTCCAACATTCATTTCAAACCCTCTCTTCAAATCATTTTATTTATCCTTTACTGGTTGAGTTAGCATACTTGCACCAGGTTCTCGTTTTATGACTAAGATATACCTTCTAATACATAAAAGCTAGTTGCAAGTCAGGTCTCTACCATAAATGCAAATTACATTAATAAAATCAAAGCATCAAAATAGTTTTCATATGCCATGAAAAATAAGAAATGTTGTAAAATTAAAATATAATAGTCTTTTTAATAATACAATTGTCACTTTATAAATAATATTTTTATGCACAAGTCATAGCAATGTTTATTGCAGTTGATTTCTTTTAGAAATGTTAATCACTAAATTTTTTAAGAGAAAAAAAACTTATTTTACCAATTAATTTCGGCATTTGGATCATATCAACATTCTACAAATAGGAATTCTAATAAAATAAAATTTCTACAAATTTATAACTCAATTGACATAATGTTTTAGCCTTTCCTTGCAATTCTTTCGATAAAGACAGATGTTGAAAATTATGAATTTAAACAAATAAAGTTGTAATTTAAAATTTAAGAAACATAATCTGAAGGAATAAAAGATGATTTTTGCTTAACTAATTATTTGGTAAAATGGTTTCACAGGCATTTACCTTTGGAAGCCCAAGGGACGCACTTAAAAGACAAACTTTCAACCCTACTTTCACTTAGGTGAGCTCACATCAAGCTGTATCAAATATTTGATAAGCACAATTCTGAAACTTGTGGTATATCAAAAATTTATAATACAATGTTTATGTTAAAAATATACACAACAGAAAAGATATGTCTAGATCTGGTTATGGACCCAAATCCAAACCCGTATCTTGTTTAGTTTATCGATTAGTATCCTTCAATGGTTTGCAATCTTCAAACTCTAAAAGATTCTGAACTTCTATTCTTAATAGTAACTTGTGACCCCCAATTCATCGTTTTTCTCTAAAAACTGAAATGCCTAATATTTGTCAGATTGTTATAGGATCATAATTTCAAACAAAATCAATGTTCAAAGATTTGGAAGCTTGTCCTACAGTTGTTCCTTCAAAGAGAAACCAAGTTTTCTGTCAAAGTCCTTCAGGGAAAATTGGATGCTGAAAAATGTTCAAAGATTTGGAAGCTTGTCCTACAGTTGTTCCTTCGAAGAGAAACCAAGTTTTCCGTCGAAGTCCTTAAGGGAAAATTGGGTGCTGAAATTCATTGACTCGTCTTTTATTTCATTTCAGATTTACCTAATTTAACCTCACTAGTATTTTACTTGTCATATTTTTTTTAACCTGCAATTTAATGCAACATAATTAATGTTCCATCAACTTCTTCAAACGTCAAATTCTTTAAATATAAAATAACACCAACAATCTCTTATCCATTGCTCCTATCTTGAAAAAAAAACTTGCCCATCTAGGATTTCAACTCAGGCCACTTCAGGCCCACTTACCCCCCAAAAAAAGCCCAACAGGTAGTGCACATTAGTATTGAACAGCGCAAGAAGAGGGGAAGAAGAACAATGCAAAAGACAAAATTAAAATTTTATTATACCAAAGGCAGCCTCAAACCTAACATGTTTCTCTTAACAAAAATATTACCATTCTATTATGCATGGCAGAAAACATCAACCAATATAGGAAAATTTTCATGTTCCAATTTTCTCTACTCAGCATACTTGTTTCAGTATACAAACGGTTTTAGGATAGAAGTACTTAAGAAAGCATAGCAATGGGACAGAAATATGTTGGGCACCAGTCCATTGTTGTTTTCTAACAAATCCGTCAATATGTACATATCATGATCATTCATAAGCACACAGATAATATGATCATAACCACATCCTCATGCTCCATACATTAAGTTATATATCAGAACAATCATATCCATATCCTTGTGAATATGGATACAGATTTGGTTGGATAAATTTGGAACCATCCTTGTACTATCTAAACAAACAATGGCCCAATGGCATTTTTTTAATATAACTGTTCATATGTCTACACCTTAAGAATTTTTCCATTTAAGCATGTAATATAAACATTTGAGTGCAATTTCTATCATATAAGCACGTAATATAAACTTTGAATGAGAGAAGTATCGAAGTTCGCAGAAGAACACAACATTAAGAATAGGAATGCAAAATATACCTTGCGAGCAGCAAGCTTATACTTCTTTCCTTCCAAGTGAGCTAGTCCAGAAGCACATTTCTATTTTGCAACTGTGGCAGCATCTAATGTGTCTGGTCCTTGCTCTGCTTTACCAATATAATTTGCTACATGAACAAACTGACCCAGCTTTATGCTAACCAATATCACATTGAAACACATATGAATTATGTGTTTTGATGTAGTGCAATAATCACAAGTACAGACATAATTGCTAAAAGCATCCCCCAATAGGCCATGAGCGTAGTAAAAATCCCCAAAATCATCGTAGCCCATTCTGATACTATCGTTGATCAGATATGTCTGACACATGAGTGATAAAACTTACATTATTAAAGGGAAATCCAAATAAAAAAACATTAATCATAAATTAAAGGTTTTATGCTTCAATAAACATGAAAATGATTTATATTATATGCAATGTTCTTATATCTTACAAGGCTGTAAATGCCAGTGTCATCTATCATGTAGTACAACATATAATGTCTGTAATGAATTATATCAAACTCCTCATTGCTTGATGTTGGTTTTCTACATCTTACCAGATTTCAAAATGTCATAAATGGATACTATATCATTCATAATTTCTATCATATAACCGTTCATATGTAAGGAAGCACTATGTTCAAATTATCAATTACCAGCTTAATTGTGTATTTTAATTTTTAAATAACCAAAAAGGAGACATAGTAATCAGTATTGCGCATTCCAGCACATTTAGATGACATATATTGTGCATCAAGATAGACTAATTTGTGAATGTGAATACATGTACGTGAAATAAGGTAACGATGAAGTTACATAATAAGAGTTTCACTCACAATTCTTCCACATGCAAGTATCCGTCTTTAAAAGTGTAATTGTAACAGAACTGCTATCCACTTTGATGTGCATGGATCACGACGGTCCCACGAATTCAATTTACCAAGATGATCAACCAATTTGGCTCTGTTAGCTTTTAGAGCACTAGCTGCAAAATAATCAGTAACATGTCAGCTATTATAAGCGATCCATATCTTGTAACTTTACATTATTTCACGAATGAAATTGGCCAGCCAGTTGCAATGAAAAATTATTATTCTAGATAAGTGGAGACTTATTAAACATCCTAATCCTCAATTTTAAGATTAATAAATGAAATTTCCTGAGTACATATTTGTCTTCCCAGTGAAATGAGCACGAAATTCCCATATTTTGCTTCTCTATAATGGATACAGTATTTCTTGCAGTACTTAATTAAGTGCTGCATGTAAGCATCCAGAATATCGAGCAAGCTTGAGTATAAGGAGGGCAAGCTGATTGTTTATGAATTTAACAATAATTTTTGTCAGCAAGAAACTTGGTCGTAGTTAGAACATATTAGGCTCACCAATTAACACCTAAAAGTGATGATACTGAAATTTTCTACTTGCAAAAAAACTATTAAAATATATAGAAAGCTTGAACTAAAATACTTAAAAGCCATAAAGTGTCCTAAAGAAAATCAGCTATAAATTCATTTTATACAACTTTTGTTCGAAAGTTTCATGGGTATGTTATAAATAAATGATCAGTATCCAAACACGTATGATATTTACTATAGTTTAATATCAATTATTTCCGTCTACCTAAACAATTAGATTTATTTGAAAAGACATTCTAAACAATTAATTATTCTTTTCCATATATTCACTATACATCATGATCAATTTTGAATATGCTATAATTAATGTCCAATTATCCATCACTTTTGGCAAGGAATTAATCTAGAAAAGGAACCTTTTAGAATTCGAATGAATTATATATGTTAAAAGGCTGGAGCCATCGTGATATTGTACCTTTTTTGTAAATAAATAAACAGCTAATCTTATTTCATAAGTTAGGTTACTTTAATATTATTGAGAAAATAATTTATTGAATTCACATTCTGGATTGTCTTTGAGTATGATGACGTTCTGTTATATTTCCAAAAATAACAGTCGAAAGAAAGCCCCACAATATAATAATCACCAAATATCTTCATAGCCAAAATGCTTAGAAAACCTAAAACAATAAGGAAAGTTACATGCAATTTTAGTTTGAAAGAAAGTACATAGAGAAAATTGTTTGCAAATATACTTATAAATGTTAGAACTTGAAGAAAGCTTGTTGTATACATAGCAACTATTAAATATTGCAATATTGGATCCACCTATTAACACCTAAATGTGATGATACTAAAACTTTCTGCATGCAAAATCTATTAAAATATATAGAAAGCTTGAACTAAAATATTCAAAAGCCATAAAGTATCCTAAAGAAAATCAGCTATAAATTCATTCTATAAACTTTTGTTCAGAAGTTTCATGGGTAAATGATCATTATCCAAACACATATGATATTTACTTTAGTTTAATATCAATTATTTCCATTTACCCAAATAATTATATTTGTATGAAAAGACATTGTGAACAATTAATTATTCTTTTCCATATATTTGCTATACGTCATGATCAGTTTTGAATATGCTCTAAGTAATATCCAATTATCCATCATTTTTGGCATGGAGTCAATCTAGAAAAAGAACCTTTTAGAATTTGAATTTATGCATGTTAAAAAGGCTGGAGCCATCGTGATATTGTACCCTTTTTGTAAATAAATAAACAGCTAATCCTGTTTCATAAGTCATGTTGCTTTAATATTATTGAGTAATTTCTTTCACCATATGAAAAAAATATACGACATTATCTTCATAATCATAATGGCTCTCAATGGATAGTGATCCACATAAAAATACAATAGACCTAAGTTATTATCCAGTATTCAGTTTTATCCCTTCAACTTACACAATTTTTATTCAATTCTTAAATCCGACAAACACTCTTTTATAAGATTTGAATAAACAAAGTCCTATCTTCCAAATAGATCAGTTTGAGTACATCCTTTGGCAGTCTTCATTAGTAAGTATCAGAATCAAGTTATTTGTTGTGACAATAGTGCAATACTAAAATTCTTTACATGCTTCCTATATTATTTCAATTGTGGTGCAACCCATTTTTGTTTTTTTTTCAACAATCCAATTTTCACTATTTTTCATATCTGATAATTTCAGCCTCTTTTCATTTTACCATATCAGTTTCAAAGTAGCCACTTCTCTAGTACCTACCATAATGTGTGTAATGACCCACATTTTCAGCGGTATAATAATTAATTTATTTAATTATTTAAAAGGTGATTAAAAGGATTTCATGGTCGTTGAATTAAATAATGGTGAATATTAAATTAAAATAATAAATTAAATAATATATTTAATTCTGAAAAATCAGAATTGGCTGAAATGGCGATATGGTGTGAACTGAATCATCTATGATATTTAATTCAGTTTAGAATTGAATTAGGATAACGAATATATTATTTGAACGACAGTTTGAACGTATAATTATATTATAATTAAAATCGAGCTTGAAATGGCTTGCAGTTCGTAATTTGGCGATTCGAACTTCAACTGAATGTACAGGATTCGTTTTAAATCGGATTTCTGTGAAACAAGAAACGTTAGGAGCTGGTGTAGTATATCTTTTCGACGGAAGAGAAAAATCAGGATTTTGTAGTGTAGATTTTTAGTTATGTCCAAATTAAATATTCAAAAAAACAGCGGTATATTCGTTCGTGGCCAAAACGGTTATTTAAAAAAATTGGATATTGGTTGTGAATTTAGACAAGGTTCTTTTGACACATAACGGTAATTTAATTTTTAGAATTTTACTGTAATTTTTAATTAATTAAATAAGATAATTTTTATTTGGAGTATTGTGCACCCTATATCAATATTCTGAGTTACACAGCATGAGTTAATCTACCGATATTATTATATTTTTGGAATTGTGACACACTGCCCGGTAAAATAATCTATTGATATCTATCGATAGCGGTCTATACGTTAATAAAGTTTTAAGTATACTACTGTGGTACAGGATTTAAACTATGATGAGTTATCAATACTAATTCAAGTTCATTTAAATATAAGCCAAAATAATTCACGTCAAATGATCGATTATTATGGTAGTAAAATACACATGGTTTCCATTTACTTCGATTGTCTTTCCTAAAATAAAAATGGGTCTCACTGAAAGGAGAGCCGCATCACACAATCTTATTCATGAATTCATGTAACAAAGGCTGCACATCCATCCCAATAGGCTATGACATAGTAAATACAACCAGAAGGAAAAATCAACGTAAGTAATATTGTATATAAAATAAACAAAATATCTAGATATTTATCCTCACTATAAATACCCTACCCTTTTGTAAACCTAAGTCCATTTCTTTTTGGCCAAAAGTTTTCCGCCGCCATCAAAATCGAAATGAAGTTTAACTCTTTAAAGAGAAACGCAAATCGCTACAGCAGGCATTTCATCTTCCATGCAACTCACGAGAAACGGAAACCAGTGGAAGTTGCGAGCCATGTGTGTTTGAGTTCGAGGTTCTCTGTGAGCTGCTCGTGAAGAGCTGAATGACGCAGAAGGTTTGTCTTGATCGAGTTGGACTTCGTTGGAGTGGGGGATGTAGGGAATGAGGATAGGAGCACGTCGGCGAACTTGGTGGTGTGTTCTGTTTTGCTGCAGCGAGTGGTGACGCTCGATCTGAGTTCGATGGTTATGGTATGGTTTAGTAGAGAGATCGAAGAGAAAATCGTTGGTTGAAGTGTTGTGGAGTTCGGTGGAGGGATGAGGTTGGAATCGGGGATTGAAAGTGGAAAATGGTGTGTATTTGTTACAGGGAGTGTGCGTATGAATTGAGGGAGAAGAGGAATGTAGTGTGGGTCGGGTTTGTTATGAGTTATGATGGGCCAAAGTTAAGGTGCAGCCTAATTTAAAGGTTATTAAAGGGAATTTAGTTTTTGTTTTTAAAGGAAGTGAAGAGGGAGGAATTTGGATTGAAGAAATGCGGCTATGGTTGTTTTGCTGGAGGAGTGCGTATCGAGGAAGAAAGGAGTTGACTGTGGGGTAGGTCTAGTTAAAAGGAGATGTGGTATGGGCCTTATTTAGGTATTGAGTCCAATTAGAATTTAATCATAGTTTTAACTATTTAAATACTAGTTAGAACTTGTTAACATGATATTTATCTCGTACGAACTCAGAATTTCGAACGGTCAGTCGCGTTGGGAATGAACGATGACTACATAATGGAACTGATTGGAGGTGGATTGGAACTCGTTATAATTTATGGCGAAATAAATTTTTTGATTCAAATTGAACCAACAGTTTATCGTTTTTTAACGATGAACTGCCAAAGTGAGTAAATCTCACTAACTCTGAACAGTTTATAATTTCATGTTGTATTTTTAGAACTGTTAAATATTGGCTGATTGACTATGTGTTGACTGTTTGATTGAACTGCTAGTCAGTTAGTTGAATTTCTATTTTGATTCTGTTTAACAGAATATATCATATGGAACTGAAAGTGATGTTGATTTTATTGTGTAACATCTGTGGATGCAGGGAAACAGATTGGAGGAATCCGACTGGATTCCACAGCAGCTATTTTATTATTTTCATATATTGTGATATATGACGTGGTTTATAATCTGTAGTTGATTATATGTGTATGGACGATATTTGACATCATGACTTAATATGTTAAACACCATAACATACTGGAATGTGAAAAGGGGAATTTTCAAATGGTATTTGAAAATAAAATATTTATAAAATCAAAAGGGTTTTATAAATGAAATGTTTATAAATGAAATATTTATAAATAGATGTCTTTATAGGTGAAATTATATAGAAAGGGGAAATCTTTATAAATGAAATATTTATAAAGAAAAGGGA
This sequence comes from Allium sativum, assembly GCA_030737875.1. NCBI lineage: Eukaryota > Viridiplantae > Streptophyta > Magnoliopsida > Asparagales > Amaryllidaceae > Allium > Allium sativum. Next base: position 1,050,790,356 of record CM060910.1, on the reverse strand, counting down.
ATATTTATAAAATCATAAGATCTTATAAATGAGATATTTATTGGTTAAATAAATAGCAGATGTTAAACGAGATACTTATTTGTTAAGTAAAAAAGTTATAAAAGAGATATTGACTTAGGAAATAGAATAAGTTATTAAAAGGATTATTTATTTGTTAAATAAATAGAATAAGAAAGGGAGATATTTATTTGTTAAATGAATAAGATAAGATATAAGGAATATTTATTTAGAAAATAAATAAGATATTAGTAAATGAAATACTTAGGATAAATAAATAAGGTTAATAAAGGAAATACTTGGGAATAGAACCCAAAAAGGAAAATTTAAAAGGAAATATTTGTAATCCATTTACAAATAGGATTAAAAAGGAAATATGGGTAAAGGGCATTTAGAAAACAAATAGATTATACAGGAAATATTTATCTTTGGATAAATAGATATATATATATATATATATATATATATATATATATATATATATAAAGTCTGAACTTATATATGAAGAAGTAAACATATAAAAGGAGCAGATTGATTTATAAATGATATTTATAAATTAAGTTTAATACTTATCATTTGGTTAAATAGAATATATAAGTCAGGACTTATATAAAGAAGTAAGAATCGATTTCAACATCGATGTTTGAAACTGAATAAGGACAAAGAGTTAATCAGTTAGGTTTAACCAGTTAGAGTAAAACCCTTAGGGTAAACCAGTTAGGTTAGACCATTTAGAGTTAATCAGTTACAGTTAATCAATAGAGTTAAATCGAACTAGAGTTATTGAATAGAGTTAAACCAGTTAGAGTTAATCGATAGAGTTAAATCGAACTAGAGTTACTGAATAGAGTTAAATCGAACTAGAGTTATTCAAATGGAGTTAATCGAATTTAGTTTATTCGAATAGAGTTGAAATGAGTTAATCGAATTTAGATATTCGAAGTGAGATAATCGAATCAGAGATATTCGAAGTGAGATAATCGAACCAGAAATATTCAAAGTGAGTTGATCGGATCTAGTTATCCGACAATGGTTAAATCGAATAAGATTTATTTGAAGAAAGAGACTATCGAATATAAGTATTCGAAAGTAAGAAAATCGAATATAAGTTATTCGAATAAGAGTTAATCCAACAAGAGTTATTAGGTTGGAGTTATTCAAATAAGAGTTATAGATTAGAGTTAACCGAATAGGAGTAAATAAATTAGTTGATCATTATATTATTCGAGTTAGGAAATAAAAGTCATATTAAAGATAATATAATTCGGGTGTAGGAGATTGTAACGCCATTGTTATAATCACGTAAACTTGTAAAAGAAGGGGGTTCGTAAATAGAATCCGAGGGTTCGTAAGGAAGTGCTAAAGGGTTAAAAGATGAACTTACCCTATTTCGAGATTTAAAATATTGTTCAGTTAAGGTCTGAGAGGTAGTTATACCCCAACTTGATTGACTTCGTTTTTAATTTTGAAATGGTTAAGGTTCGAGAGTGATAGTGGTTAAGTGAATTTAGTAATTAAGTATAGTGGTTCGAGTTGTTGTCGCGATGTTGATTTAAACATCTGTTTAAATCCAAGTAAAGAAGATTTGGAAATATTTTCCTAATAGAATCAGAAACATAATCAAATATTGAAATTGGAAATATGGATTAGAAATGGAAATGTTTTCCAGTGTTAACGTATATTTTCTAAACATGGAAAATAAGGAAAATATGAATATATATATATATATATGATTGATGATTGATTGATAAAATTTCCATTTGGAAGTAATATCGTTGTTTGCACACCTGTTTTTCTTTGATGGTTAAATCACAGACTATCGAAGTTTTGACCATTTTAACGTTGTGAATATGCAGAGACCGAATTGGATTATTATCCAAAGAACCACTCCGTATTGGCATAAGCGTTGCGAATCATATATGCCAAAGAAAATTGAGGACGGGGTAAAGTGCAAGGGCTGCTGTATAAATCTTAGATAACAGTGCCTAAGATGGATATACTGAATAGTGCCTTCGGTTCATCTTGTTCCTGGATGACTTGTATGCATGAATGTCTAACAGCGTATTTCCAGAAAGGTCACGTACATTGATTTCTTCAACTATACCAAGAGTGCAAGCGGAGAAGGAAACTTCTTTAGCTAACACGTAATGTACTATTGTAGACGTCAATTAGTGATTTTCGATGGATCTGACAATGTGGCATTCTAAGTGAATCTCATGTGATGATAAAGCGTACCTCAAGCCTCATCAACCGGTAAATGACAGAAATCGGGCAGGCAGCATGGCTATGTAGGTCGCACCTATTAGGGTGTATAATCACCTGATCTAGAGTTTCATTTACTTCAAAAAAAATCTATTGTTGATGTTGTCCCATTCGGGAAACGGTTGCTGATCCCAACCGTTGGTGATATACATTCGATACACTCAAGCGAAATGAGTGGTCGGTCATGTGTGGCCGGGTTGCAAGATGTTCTTGTTGAACCCAGTGTATTCCTCTCTAGAGATAAATTAGCGAAAGGTGGTTCCATACATTGTCATAGTTGGAAATCCATTACCAAATACGTGCTTGCGGTTTTGATTGTATACTATATATGTAGAACGTGAGATGGAAGCGTTTTTGCTAGATGATTATTATATTGTGGTTAATAGACATTATTATAATATAAAAATGTTTTTGATATAAAGATATTTTGGATTCTCATAAGGGAAAAACCCGTTCCGTTATACGGCGTGGTCTTATGAGATATCAATTACTTGTTCGAACTGTTTTAGCTGTTTTACTCATACCAGTCCCATGACTGACCCGGAGTTTATTTTGTTTTGTTTTCCCTAAACTCTTGGGTGCCCAATTTTGTACGAGCAGTCAAGTAGTCAGGATTTACAGATACTTGAAGAGTTGGAGCAGGAGGCTTCAAGATCATATAGCTATAGTTTATTTCCGTTGTGTTGTAAGTGTTGTACTCTGATAATGTTATTGTATACATATACTGATTTTGTTTCAAGGATATGTTATCTATTATATGTTATTCGTTCCGTTGTGAGGTTCGTGTTACTCTGATGTTGTGTTCTTCTTCTTCTTCTATTCTCAGTTTCTATCTTATCTATCCTCACCCTCTAATTTCTTTCATTAACCATCTGGTATTTTCGACTCTTGATGTTCGATATGTGTTGTATATCGGATAATCAAGATCGCATTTTTCTGGGTCGTTACACTGTGTCATCGGGATATTTATTGAATGGTTTCATCTAACAGTACATCAAACAATGTGCAGGGTCGTTTGGACTAATGGTATGCCTCAGACTTAAATCATATCCAAAGTCAGCCATCTTACATATAAAATATCAATATTGTACATAAAATTATCCAAATATAAACAAGAAGAATACTTTAGTTTAAACTTGCATAGTCTAATTAGAAGGAAACCAATCAAGAGTAGAAACAGTTAAAGAAATGTACCCTCGTACACATGGAAAGCCTATAAAACATACAAATACGAACGATTTAAGTGTTTTAAATTCTAATCAAAAAAATATAAGAGCATCATTGAAAATGTAGGTGAAAGGAAAACAAATCACAAAACTAAGTTGTCTAAAAGAAAATTTTCCTGATTATAATTTAAAACCTATTAGTATGATAAAACTGGAAATGAGTCTAACAATAGGACATAAGCCAACTGCCAAAAAATTACTCCTCATTGGAGCCATGGAAAATTAATGTAAGGAGACGAAAGCTAAAAACGAAGCAGAAAGAAGGGAACCGACAATCCTACAAACAGCCAAAAACACATAGACTAAAAACACGCGAATAACAACAATTGAAGAGACGCTAAGCTCAAAATATACAGACATAGCAGGAAAAGAAGAACAAATAGATACCTCAGAGACGGGGAAAGAGCCAAAAGGAGGCGAAATCCACCTTGGGTTCTGAGAAGCAGACGGAGGGAGGGAGCAATCCATCGAAGGACGGGTGGGGAAAATGTCGAGAAGAAGGCAGTAGAGAGCCACCGATTGTAAATTGTCATCCCCTTTATTCACCCTTTCTGCTTTCTGAAATAGGAAGAGCCGTTGTATACTGAGATGAGGCCAAAGAGCGAAAGGGAGAAGTAGGAAAGAGCAACCGTTCTGCTCTAATTTTTCTGTGTGCCCTTAAAGTAAAACCCGAAAATAATACAGTAGTATAGATTTTTGTAACTTATCCCTTCAAGGCATCCAACTCCTACATATCGATTCCCTTTTACTTCTGCCTCTTTCGCAGCTCTAGCTGCAGCCATCTGCATCTCTAATTTGGAAATTGCTTTATCTAATCTCATGATTGCATCTTGAGTGCCTGAAGCTTGACTGTCATTCATGCATTTTATAGATTCCTTCTTGTTTTCACAATGTATAATTTGACTTCTCAAAACATTGTCCAACTCCTCCCTGTAAGAAATATTATCCTTTTAATCTTCGCTAATAGTTCCATCCATCCAAAATCTGTTAACAATAAAAACACCCATGCAAAAGCAAGAGATGCAAAGAGTGTAAATCCATTTTGTTGGAACGCTGTAAGCTGTTTTTTTTTTCCTGCTTTTTTGCAAACAAAGAACCCATCTTTAACAGAAATCAATTGATGAAATTTAAGCCACAGTTGCTTGTGAATTCCCAATGGTTTAATAAGTCAAACTAGTTGCTAAATAATATAGTAAAAATATTCAATTAGCATAAGTTAGTCTAACAGCAACTCAGAGCTGAGATATCATGGATTATTCATTTTATAGCTGCTGTCATTATTATTATTTTCTTGTTACGCTATCATAATCCAACAAAACCCAATCAAACACAACAGACTCATTACATGATTGATTTATGACCATTTCACTGCTACAAATTTAAGCAAATTATGGAGAAAGAATGAACAACAAATAACTCTCTTCCCAATTTGTTAGCAGTATACCTTATAAAAACTACCATAGTATGTGTATATGAAGACACTTATTTCTTTACAGTCACAAAACAGACATAATCGTTTTGAATTTCATAGCAGGATTCACGAACAAAATTTAGAAACGAACAAAATATATGGAACCACTTCGATCAAGCTCAGCCAAAACCAAATAAAATTCATAAAATGAAAAAAAACATGTAGAATAATGAAAAATCTTGTAATAATTAAAATACCTTCTTTGACTCCAGGGTTGTTGAAAAGACCAAATTTTCGAACCTAAAAAATACTGATGAATGGCGAAATCGAAGAACGGAGATTAGGGTTTTAGGCATCGTTGATTCGACTACTGAGGAGCAAACTATTGCTGTGGAGGAGAACGGCTGCGAAGATCTGAGATGCAGTGTACAGTTTTGATTAGGGTTTGGGAAAGAGTACGAAAATGAATTACTTGAGTAGGATACACAGGTCTTAATTTTTATTCTGGATGGAAGACGATATTTTGTTGGAGCAATGAGCGTTACATAGGATGATATAAACAAAATGAATTTAAAAAGCAAATGTTTAATCGTATACAATTACACTTTAGAATACCGTGTTATTAAATGTCGTTATTAATAACATATTTTCTTGTAGTGCCCTTAAGAAATCGGCCAACTCTTTCGCTCGAATTGGATCTAGTTGCCAGCTGATCTTAGTACTTTTGTCGAATCTGTCTCATCAATAGGTATATCTACTGTTATCTCGTTGGGAGTCGCCTTCCTATCCTCGGGTTCTTTATCCTCTCTGGGATCTATATCCTCGAGCACATCTAAGGGCGACTCTCTTGGGGATGGACCCCTTAATTGCTACGTTGAGTTTTCCTTCGAAGGGGGGAAATCATCCTTAGTTTCTATATTCAACCCCTTCATTAGCATCTTCAACTCCGTCATGTAACAAGCTCATCCCGTAGCTTGGTCGCCTCTCATCACCCCAATTCCTGCGTCAGTTAGGAATTTAAGCAGTAAGCACCAAGGTGCAATACATGCCCTAAACTCGGCAAGGGCCGGTCAGCCTAGGAAGGCGTTGTAGGGTGACTCTACATCCAAAATTACAAACGGTAGGATCCTCACTCTCTGGCGATCTCCCTGCCCTAATGTCATTGGTAATTCTACGTAGCCCATCGGAGCCGTAGACGCCCCGTTGAAGCCACGTATCCATCCTTCGTAGGGCTTTAGATCTTTTACGTCAAGTCTCATTTGTTCAAAAGCTTTCTTGAAGAGGATATTGACCGAGCTCCCATTCCCACCAACACTTTATGGACTAAAGCAGGGCAGACGGTTAGGGTAATTACCAGTGGATCTTCAGTTGGGGATTGAACTCCGGAATCATCTCTACTACGGAATATGACGTCGTCTGACATCGTCTTTTGTTGTTTTACTGGAGTGATGTCTTCGAGGTTACTGCATTCTCCTACATCAAAATGCGTGGCACCATTGATGTACTGATCCATCGCTTTGAAACTACGACTAGCTAGGTGGGTTCCTCCTATAATGGTATTGATAACGATCCCCTTTCCTTTCTGCTGGGCTGTGGGTTTTGAAGTAGGCTGGTTTTTGTTCGGGGCTTGTCCCCCTTGCCCCCTGTCCCTAGGGGAAACCTTGTACTCGTCTAACTTCCCTTCTCGCAGCAATCTTTCAACTACATCTCTCAAATTATGGCATTCGTTTATGGAATGACCGTGGTTTCCATGGAATAAACAAAACTTTCCCGTTGCGATCTCTTTTTCAATGGAGTCTCTGGGTGGTGGTTTTTTGTACTGCAATATGCTATATGTATCCAAGTAAATATTCTCCAACATATTACTTAACGGCGTATAGTTTTCAAAAGTCAGGAATCTGGGTCTTTTACTAGAGTAATTCCCTCAGTTCCTATTCCTTCTATTTCCGTTCCCATTCATGTCATTATAACCTCCGCTCTAGTAGCCAACGTTTACTTCAACCTTCCCTGAACTGTCACCAGATTGTTTCACAACAACATTACTTTGGATACCTTCCCTTGAGGCCCCTTCGGATGTTATCTTCCTATTTGCATGAGCTTCTTCTCGCCTTAAGTGAATATTGGCTTTTTCATAGAATAATTCTCTAGTAGGAGGCGGTTTCCCAGACAAGTAATCCCGAGTTCTGTGTCAGGGTCAACCCCTTCTATCAAGGCCATCAGAATAATGGGCTCATAAGGGTCACTAACTTCGGTGATGGCCAGGTTGAAGTGGTCTAAATATGACTTCAAAGATTCTCTTGGGGCCTGTTTAATCCGTGACAACTCTATGACTCTCTTGGACTTTCGGGCATGAAGTCGAAACTGGTTCATAAAGCGCTCACTCAATTTTGTGAAATTTGATAATGACCGGGGAGGGAGTCGGGTGAACCACATTAACGCCACGTCTTCAAGATAAATTGGAAAGACTTTGAATTTTATAGCATCTGGAGCTGATGCGGCATTCATGAACCATGCACACCTCATCAGATGCTGCCCTGGGTCCGTTCTTCCTGAATACCGATCCATCTGAGGCATGTTGAACCGCCGAGGGAACTGGAAATCCAATATATCATCTGTGAAGGGGGTATGACTTCGATCAATACCCTAGTCCTCATTAGTGTACCGCCGACTTTCGGACATAATCTGACGCACCATCACCCATACATCGGCATTTGTTAATTTCTGCACCGGTTCTCTAGGTCTGATATTCGGATTACCCCTGGGCTCCTGATTAGGGGATAACCTCCTATTTCTAGTGGTGGTTGCTCTACGTTGCTCCCTACACTCCTGGTTGATCTCAAGAGGGAGGGGCTGAAGAAGTTGCTATTGCGTAGGATTAGTAATGTTAGGATCCCCGTAGTAGAACGTAGGATCCATGCATGGGCAACAACATAGGCTCTTTCCAGCTTGGATCATTAGGTCATAACACACGAGCACCGTCTTCGCGGATCCTAAAGATCCAAAAGTTAGCTGATCAAGATTCTGAGGTCACTCTAATGGTCTTCTTTCACGACGACGTCCCTCATCTGAAGAAGATGAATCGTCTACAGCAAGGCGGCATGTTGGGGAAGGTGTCTTTTGCCTCTGTAGCTCCTGGAGTTCCCTACTCATAGTGATCATGTTTTCTTGCATGCGAAGACTGTCACGCTTATAGGCTTACAATGCCTCCTTAGTACTCTGGAGAATGTCAAGAAAGCGTGAAAAATCTCCTTGGGTGACGGGTGCAGATGGGTCAAGCTGATCATTGGTCATAGCGGCTGGAATCGAAGCATTGGAGGGAGCTCGAGTAGAAGTTCCAGCTTCATTCTTGTTCAGATCGGATCGGAGCAAGGTAGTAGGACCGGACCGGGTCGAATAGGGGGGCAAGTGACCTCAACGTCTTCTGATCGGCTCGGTTCGGAGTCACCTGCTCCAATCGAACCTTCCTGACTGGAGCGGCCTGCTCCAGAGTCTTGTCCAAGCGACTTCGTCAATACCGTGGCTTGTTGATTCTCTCTAGCATCGTTCTCCCTAGCGCCTTGCACTTCTTTTCCTTTCGTTTTGCCCATAGTGTTCAATTCTTCAATGGTTCACCAAAAGGTACTTAAAGATGTCAAAAACGGAGGATTAACTTCTTTGGACTTTGAAGGTCCAAATAGTTGAATGATAATCCCAAAAAGCGAAGAATTATAAGATTTCTCAGTGAATGCACCAAAATGTTAAATCCAAAATTGGCTCTAACACCCAAACTAATAACAATTCTACTGAAATGAAATCAAAAATGACGAAAACACACAATTTATAGTGGTTTGGCATTAAATAGCCTACGTCCACTTTCTTCTATTTGGATTGATGTCTTGAATGCGAGTACAACAACTATTTTCACTCAATTCTCACTTATCTAATACATTGATTCACTCAATTTCCTTCACAATATGATTCAAAAGATGATTGCTATCTGAATAAGTTGATGAAATTCGGATAGTAAAGGAGTTTGAGTTCTGAAAAATGCCCAAAGATCCTTTGAAATGAGCTTTGGAGGTGTATTTATAGATGGAAAACCTCTCTGGGAGGGCTTCGGTTTGGATATGCGTGGCCTCCATCCCACAAAAGTTAGGTTCGGATGGGATATGATGGTGACAACACATCAGGTAAATGGTGAACGTGAGGAGAACGTGGGCATAACCGCTCCGCCTTTTTAGAGATCATGCACTACAACTGTTGCTGCTTTCCTTTGGATCGGACGCGTGCTGGGGAGGAGGTGCGGATCGGTGCATCCTATCTGGTCCGATTCTATCTGAGTGCTTCTGCTTTCTGCTCTTCATTGTTTTGGTTTAGCCAGATATATCTGATCCGATATGGACTTTAAGTGCATGTTTTTCTAGACAACGCCCTTCATAATTTTAGTGTTCTAATTTTGTGTAGCCTAGTTCACAAAATAGGATAACAGGTAAAAATGTGTTAACATAGGAAAGTACATTTTTAATGTACAAATGATTATATTAAAAGGATTAATATCGTATTTTAATATGTTTACATTCAAAAGCTCATTTTTAATGTACAAAAGGATTGAATAAAATGATCATTATTTGATAAAATTGTTTTTACATTAAAAAAATTACATTTTTAATGTAGGTAGGAATAATTAAAATATGCATTATTAAATATTAACATTTACATGTTATAGAAGTAGAAATGTTCATATGTTTGATTTCATCATTAACATGTTAGAGAAGTAGGAAAATGTGCGTTGCTGAAACATTATCATGATTATGTTAGCGACATTAGAAATAATTCAAACTGAATTATAATTGGTTGAATTTATTAACCAATGATTTATGTATGTAAATTGTTGTTGTTTGAAAACCCTACACGGGTATTGGGATGATATTTGTCACATACTAGTCCCGATGTTTAGTTATATGTCAATCGATGGATTAACAATCTGTGATGAGCATTATTTATTTATTTATTTATTTTAATGCTCACACAGTTATAAATTTCACTCCGGATGTGAATGGATTATTTATTGATTATTTCTCAGTATTGTTATATACATGCGATGTATGAAGTCCATATAACTGAAATTATATGGTAATGGATTGAGTCGCATTCCGATTCAGAATATTTTTAATGTAAAATATATTTAAAATAAAGAATCTTTTGAAATAAAGAATATTTTAAAATTATGAATATTTTAAAATAAAATTATGATTTCTATGTCCCTTTTTAGACAAATATAAAAATATAAAAATGTGACATCGATTTGATTTACTTTATAATGAACATCGAAAGAAGTGATTTCAAAATCTAATATTTTAAAATTATTAATATTATAATATGATAAAGATATAGAAAATTCAATTTTTATCCAAACTTGAAAAATGAAGTTAAGATCATTTTAAAATGAATTTATAAATGTTTTATAAAATAAGTTTTAAAAAAAGAAACCAACAAAATATATATAATATATTATATATTTATATAATGGCCTGAACAGAACACGCTGCACCATTCGCGAATTTCGACTATTAACTTCAAATTGATGTTACGGGAGATTCGACCGTCGGATTCTCCTAAAACTGGAACCATTTGGTTCGTATCGAAAAGAGCTTTCCAATGAATATAAGAGTTTTAAAATCTAATGGTTGGATTGGGAATTATATCCAAATCAATTTCAGAAAAGGTCGTTATAGATGCAGTTCGGTGGCCGTTATTGGAAACCGACTGCACAGGCATTGATAAAATTTATTAAAAATATTAATAAATTGTGTAAAATCATAATAAATGGTTTGGAGATATTTTGGATGAAAAATTCCATATTAGAAAAGATATAAATATATTTTTATCAAAATGAATTAGTTATTAACTAGAATAAACCTTTAAATTAAGATTTAATGAAGTTTTCCATTAAATTAATATTTACTTGGAATTAAATAAATAAATTGGATTTTCGGGTTTGTCATGAATGGTGTCTTCAATAACACCGTTCTTAAACCCAGTTGAGAAAATAATAAATTTTTTAATAAAGATTATTTGAGTTTCCAATTATGTTTACTAATTATAATAAAATGAAATGTGAATTGGGTTTATCGTGAACTATGTTTTAAACAACATTTGTTTTTTTAACCCAATTAACAGTGAAAATATAATTTGGAAGTTATAAATCTTTTATTAAGATTTAATGGAAATTCCCCCAAAGAAAAGTTTTTCAATTTAATATATTAAATTGGAATTGAATGGGATTCGATTTAACAATAATCGAGATGAGATTCTATAAAAGAAGACCATTACTATATATGTAATTTAAAAGGCTTTGCCGTTATTCCATTTATATTATTAGTCTGATACGGAAATTTATATCGATTATATATTGATTTGATTTCTGTAAAAATTTCATATTTTTGGGAAGATGATTTTGGGTTTACCGTGAACAATGTTTTTAAATAACATTGGTTCTTTAACCCAGTTAAAGATAAGATTAATTTCTTAATTTGAATAATCATAAAGTAATGATTTTTGATATTAAAACCAAATTAGAGTTTTAATGAATCTCTAAAAAGAGGATTAAAGAATAAATTTAAAAGAATTTATCTTTGATAAAATTAATGGGAACCTTTCCCTAATAATGTGAATATTTATTTAAAAGAATATTCTGAATTGGAATGAGGCGTATAATGTGTTTTATGGCATTTGTTTATTGAGTATAAAATACGCGAGTTTTTCGGAAAGACCGGGTTTAACCCATTCTGAATAATTACTACTGCGATTAAAAGTCAAAGATGAAGATGGTGGTTGAAGACCGGATATCTTCACATCGTTTGGATGATTACTGATGTCTTGATTGGGAGGCATCCCAAGACAAGGTAATAAGTGGTGATCTTCCAGTCGTACTTGGAGATGGACGGATATGTGAGAACCTCTCTCTGGTATTAGACATATGGGACGAGGAATAAGGTGTCTCCGGTTTCGTTAAGACCCAGAACGAACTTGTAAAATTTGGTATGTCTGACGTTGTGTTACTTTACGCTGTATTCGTTGATATCTGCTAAATATATATCTGTTTGGTGGCGGAGAATTTATTCTCTTGCATAACATCTTTCTCTGAGACGTATGAGCATAGAGGTAATATATTAGCGGAAATCATTGGCATGGTATGGATTGACAACGTAGCATGCTAAGATGCAAATGATCAAGGCTTATTGTTGAAAAGAAGGGCCTTGTGATTGATGATCAAAGCACAGCTTTATTTAGCATAGCTTTGTGTAGCATAACTTCGCGAGCCTCACACCCCGGTAAGAGTCAGAAACGGGACAAGGGAATGCAGGAAGTGCACACGTTTCTTTCTAGCTAGAAGTGGTATCAGGGTTTTGCAAGCCCTGACATTTTACTTATGTGGATGATGGATTACGAGGCCTCGGTTATATTGGTCAATTGTGACCAATTTTTAGGTTCAGTAGGACCGGGAAGCGTGTGTTCAGGAATTGCCAATTCACTAAAGTGTTTGTGGACCGACCCTACAGGATCCAAGGGTTCGCCAGTGTCCGAATCCTGAGACATTGCTAGAGTGTGTCGAATCGGTAAGGAGATCGTCCCTAGCCTTGACTCATGATGGAAATCCAAATTCCAATACGACATCATGCGGTTTTGATTGTAGAACTAGTATGGCGACATAGTAGGATATGGTACTATGCCGTCTATGATTGATACATTATGATTGAAAATGTTTTTGAAACATATATGCACTAATAATAATATCAAATCCGTTTTATCGTATCAAGCATTTTTGACCATTATAAGGTAAAACTCTATCCTCCGGTTTGCGTTGCATTGTGCGATGGGACTTGAGTCTTATAATGGTTTCATTTTTCTAAAAAGCATTGCGTTGTTTAACGATTTACTTTATTTATGCACTGACAATCCAATGGAGTAAATCCATTCCGCATTAGCGGCGTGGTCCTGTGATTAGCTATATTGTTAGATAAGTTAGGTAAGATTTCTCATACCAGTCCCATGACTGACCTGTAGTTTGTTTCACTTGCAAACTTGGGTGCCCTCTTTTCCACACGGGCAGTCGAGTAGCTTATTTTGCAGATATATTGAGCCGGATTCTAGATCGAAGCTTAAAGCTATGTCCAGAGTATTGATAGTCTTCTGCTGTGATTAGTTTATTTGTTCCGCTGCACATTATTAAATCTATTGTAAATTTATCATCCGCTGTATTATATTCGATATACTCTGATATATTCTATAATCTGATGTCACATTATTATGATGTAATAAAAGTCTTCTGTTATTTGTTCTGATGTGTTGTATTCCCAAAGTTAGCTTACTCAGGTTTTGAACGGTCTTGGTCAATTTTGCGATCGATTAGGTCCGGGTGAAATCCGAATCGTTACAGCCTCCATTGATTTTTGGTGAAGAAAACAAGAGAAATGAGCCTGTATTTATAGCTGCTAGCCTCCAAACCCACTTAGCCATGTCAGCACTAGGGGGGTTGACCCACCCCTTAAGGGTCAATCTTAGTGTCGACACCCCCTTAAGGGATCGACTCCACTAGGCAGGAATTTTACGGCATACCCCGAATTCTGGAATTTGAAAGATTTTGAATTTTCTGGACCGGATTTTGAATTCTTGGACCCTACATATATATATATATACATATATATTACGCGTATACAAACTTCAAACCCTCGTAACTTCTTCATATGGTGTCCTTTTTACGCAAACCAAATGTCTAACTTAACCAGAATTTCGAGACGGACGCAATGGTACAGTTTTCCCTTAATTCCGAATATTAAATTAATTATTATTTAATTTATCCTCTTTTAGTGTTGTTAAAATACGGGGTGTTTTACCATCACACTTATAAACATTGTTTATAAATCAACTTCCTTATTTTATATTAAACATGCTTCCATTTAAAACTCGATTCCCATTTAAAATATTATTATTATAACCTATATATAAACATGGAATTTATTTTCATATTAAAATTATAAATTTCTATTTAGCACCATTCCAATATCTTTTGGAAATAAATTTTATTTCTATAAATTCGACATCGTTGAATTCAAATCGTATATCTATATAGATTTATTTCAATCCAATTTACATTCTAAACATCGGAATAATTTTCATCGTTTTCTTCTCGAAATAATTCCAAATTCACTTTTTAAACTCATACTTGAATTAAAATTTCAAATTATCTAATAATAGTTATTTTCCTTTATTTATAAATATTTTTTATAAATTTCACTTCTTGTTTTAAATATTTAAAACAAGTTACTGATTTCGATTCCATATGAAATCCAATTTCCACTTCGAAAAATAAATTTTCCCCTTTTTAATCTAAATATCCCTTTTAATGATAATTTTAGATATCATTATCTAGGGCCAATGATATTCAAACATCCAAATAAACAAACCACAATTCAATTCAACAAGCCACACATATAAGAATATGCAAACAACAATAAATAAATTTGAGGAATCTAGTTGGATTCCTCCAACCTGTTTCCCTGCATACACAGATGTTAGACAACATAAATAATACCTATCCTGCTTCAAGGCATGATATCGCGGTACAGAAGGTCATCCACTCAATATATTGCTAGGCTAAAGGGTCATCAGTTATTGGTACTGCAGGAAATATCCTATATATATACTTGATAATTGGTTCATTTTTTTTGAAAACCAAACAAAAACGCCTTTATATGCCTCGTAAAACCTAGTAATCCCCCTAACCTAGATGGGCGCCTTAACGGAAAAAGAGTACATATGAATTTGGTATACATCATTGCATATCATCTTCAATACAACATGAAAAAAGCTGAAAAAAAAGAAGAACAACATAAAATCAAAAATATAAAGCACAAACCCAATTCGGCCTAATAAAGCCCATTAACTTGAAAATTCAAATCCCTAAAGACTCATCACTTCAAACACTTCAGCTATCCCGCATCAAACAACTCAATTCCCCAATGTTCCAGATTAAAGAATCCCTCGAATTTCTCAATGTTTTACTCCCATTGTTTTGAACTAAGTATTGAATCTCTCTCTCAATTTCCATTGTCTTCATAGCTGAATGGGTGCTTCGATTCTAAAATATCCTTAAATTTCTCTCCTTCCATACAAAATGTGTAGCAGCGGTAAAAGATGCACAAGCCAAATCATGAATTTGATCTTGTTTTCTGAAGCTTGAAAGAAGAAATCTAGCTTCATTTCTCAAATCAGATTCACTATTTAGAGGGTACATCAATTTTTGCATGAGCGAAATCCAAATAAAAGTAGAATAGTCACATTCAAAAAAGATATGCTTCACAGATTCTAGATGATTATCACATAAAGGACATATGATGTTTGATATATTATCGTATTGGACAATCCCATCTTCTGGGTTGAGTCTTCCCATAACAGCAAGGTATGTAATGAAAGTCACCCTTTTATTGTCCTTTTTATGCCATATTACAGAGTACACAGAGTCTCTTTTTTCATGGCTTTTCACATGATCCCAACTTTTATGAAATAAAAGCTGTCCTCCTTCACACCATTCATAAAGGTCTTGTCTATGATTCAAATGGGTAGTGATAGAACTAATTTCTTAGATAAGTTCTCAAGTAGCTGGATGCAACAAGTCTACCAAGCATTGATAGTTAATCCATGGATCAAACCATAGATAAGTTTCTGACCCAATAGAAATCACCCTATTAAACAATTGTTTAGAATGAGTTCGAAGCCTTAACCAAGATTTCCATGTTGATGAAGCATTATTATCACTGGATATTGTCCAAAAATGCTTATTTCTTGAGTATCTACTATGCATCCATTTACTCCAAAGCGAAGTGTTTGATAGATAATTCAATAACAATTTAATACAAGCAGCTTTTTTGAGATCAGAAATTTTTCTCAAACCAATACCTCCTTCTGACTTTGGTTTACACAAATTTTTCCATGAAACTTTATGTGTTAATCCTTCCCATAAAAAATACATACAAATAGATTCCAATTTGTCTAAAGTATATTTGAGGATTTGATAAATGAAAAGCCAGTATAGTATGATAAAGGTTATAACTGTATTGATCAATTCTGCTCTTCCTACAAAGCTTAAAAACTTTGTTTCCCAACCTTGAATTTTGCTTTGAATGCATGGACCTCTAAGATAATTAATAGGTAAAACTCCCCGATCAAATCCTAGTATATTCAAAATATCCCTTGAATTATTTGAATTGACCCTGAAATACATTTTTTTGTTGCATTAACATTTAGACCAGCATGTAAACTTAGCTTTTGAAATATAGATCTTAGAGAATAAGCATTTTACTAAGATGATTTTCAAAATATCGTTAGGTCATCTGCATAAAGCAGTTGTGAAATTGTAGGCTGAAACTGATCACTTGGTTGAAATTCCTTTTTCATAGTAGCTTCGTCTATTAGGAAAGTAAAATACAACTTTGAAATGGAAAATAAATATGGTGATAGAGGATCACCCCACCTAATCCCCATTGATGATGTGATGAAGCCCTTGGGTATTCCTTGAATGATGATTGAAAATGTTGTCGTAGTCATACATTCATAAATGAGATTTACAAATTGAGTAGGAAAATTCATTTGAGACATTAAATAACAAATAAATTCCCTATTTACACTATCGTAAGCTTTCAATAAATCTACTTTAATACACATTTTTGGAAAATCTTTCTTTGTAAAATCTCGAAGCATTTCATGAGCTAATAAAATATTATCCCCTATGTATCTACCTTTTATAAAGGCATTCTGATTTTCTGAGATTATAAAAGGTAGGAAAGGCTTCAATCTGTTGCAAAGTACTTTGGAAAAAATCTTGTAATAAACATTACAACAAGATATTGGACGAAAATGGGAAATCTCAGTAGGTTTTTCATTCTTAGGAATTAAAGAAATAAAAGTATGATTTAGAGATTTTGGCAGTTTACCTGATATAAAATTATCAGAAATGGCAGCTAACATGTCATACTGAAGCCTTCCCAATGGATTTCCATGAATTTTGCAATTAGACCATCGGGTCCAGGGCTTGACTCATAGTGAATGGAAAATAATGCTTCATGAATTTCAGCTAACTTCACCTACTTTATTAAAAAATTCTGAACTGGCACATTGATATAAGAAATAGGATGAAATTTTGGGAATCTTTGAGAAGAAACACCATTGAGAAATATTTGATAGCCTCTGTTTCAATATCTTCTTGTTTAAATAGAAGGTTGCCTTGGCTATCAATCAGTGCTCTAATATGATTAAAGAACCTTCTATTTGATATTCTAGAATATAAAACTTTTGAATTCGTATCACCTTACTGCAACTAGGAAATTTTAGCTTGTTTCCTCAAACCTTTAAAATGAATATTTTGCAAATTCTGAAATTCCTTTCTTGCCATCAGTTAATCTTCATATAGATGAATGTCTTATGGATTCTGATCACCAACAATCTATAATTAATATGCTAGAAGTTTAGCTTTTTTAGGATTTGCATCATTTTTATCCCCTAGTTTGTTCCAACTTTTTAGTTCTTGCTTACAAATTTTCAATTTTCGAAGAAACTGATAACTACGAAAACCCCATACTATAGCATTCAAACCTTTAGAGATTGATTCATTATATCCAAGAAGAAGATGCCATTCATTTTTGTAATGAAATGGAAAACCTTTCACTGAAGGAGTAGGAATCAAATCCAACAAGAATGGATTATGATCACTTGAGCATTGTGAAAGAGATAAGGCTTTGAAATGAAGAAATTGTTGAATACAAGAATTATTGACAAGGATCTTATCAATGTTAGTTGCAATACCTCTTCTACGCCAAGTAAAGGTAAAACCAAAAGGTTTTATCTCATTTAAGTCAATCTGTAATACAAATTTCTTAAATTCCCTTAATTGATAATAAGGAATACGAAGACCTCCTTTCTTATCTTTTAGGGATAATGCACTATTGAAATCTCCCATTAATACCCACGAATTTGTCACCATTTTTGATTCATTAAACAATATTTTCCACAGAATTTGCCTATCCACGAATGAATTATTGGCATAAATTAGAGAGCATGGAAAAGCCACCCTTGTTAGAAGCATCCAGTATCACATGTTGAAAAAGAACTAGCTATCATACTTAAATCACACACATTAGAATCCCATATTAATAGAATACGACCTTTTGAAACTGAAGAGTCATTTGTACAAAATTTCCAAGAAATAGGCAATAAAGAAATAAAAAAATCTAGGTTAGATTTAGCTAATTTTGTTTCTACTAAACCAACAACAGTTGATTAGTAAGAGTCAAGAGTGAGAGTACATCCTTTATACGAGAATATGTACTCATACCCCTGACATTCCAAGAAACAATTGTCATTTAATTGTTACACTGCTCCTTAAATTTCTTTTAGGAGGAACAATTTTAACATTAGAAGCTGCTGAATTTTCTCTCTGCATATAACCTGAGTTTTTGTCAATATAAGCTGAGATATCTACTAGTTTTCCTCTGTCAGGGTCTTCCACTGATTTCAAATGCTTCTGCTATATGGTTCAAACAAGGAACGACGGTTAGTTGATCCCAGTGCGTGATTAAATAAAAAAATAAAAAAGGTATGGTTTATTAAGAAAGAAAGCAGCGTAACGGTTTGTCTGAATTCTGGAATATAAGAAAACGGGGAGCATGAGAGCTTGCCATGTTGTATGTAAAATAAAATAAACTATGCCACATCAGCAAGTTATCTATTTATCTTTCTATTATAGGTAATAGATTATCAGGCAATAAATCTTCAGGAATTTTGGAGTTAAGAAAATCCAGATCATCCAACGATTTAGAAGCATTAGCATATTTTGCTTCAGGTTTTTGAAAATCTGGATACACTTCATGATTTTCTTTTTCAGTTTCACTCTACAACTCATTTATTATAGCTGTTTCTTTGGGAGAAACTAGACTAGAAATTTGAGGATCAGGGATTTCTTCAATAAATTCATTTTCAGTTTCATTTTGCATCCATCTCGGATTAGTAGAAACATCATGTTCTTCTTTATCATGTCGAAATATCTTGCATTTTAGACATTTTACTAGAACAAATTCATACTCAATAGATATTTCTACTTTTTGACCTGTGTGTAATAATATAGGAATTTCTGTCTCTGTTTGAGTACCAATTGATATCTGAACTCTTGCATATTTTGTAAAACATTTTTCAGCAGAATTAACAACAATAATCAGAGGATTTGAAATAAAACTTTCTATCCTTTGAGTAGCAGATTTAGTCTGTAATGACCCGCATTCTACGCACCGAAGGATCGTAGAATATTTATTTCTCTCACATACGAATTGGATGGTCATGTAACTTTGGGAGACGACTATTGGGGTCATTTCCCATGTTCATATTTTTGCTGATTTTTAAATGACTATTTTGCCCCTAGCTGATCTTGTTTCGGCCAAAACTTTTGATTGAAAATGAGTTTTGACCTGAAAACACCTCCATTAGATCCGAATGATGGTTTATCTTTCCGTAGATGGTCATATATGAAAAACGGACATACCGTTTGGGAGATATGGACGAAATAAGGTTTAGAAGGTGAAAAACTACTTAACTGGGTCAAATGAGGTGATTAGTGAATGGGCCCATAACCCATTTCGGGATTAGGGTTATGGGGAGGTTGAAATGAGTTAGGTTTTCATACTATTTCAGTTTTCTAGCTGCCATTTACCTCTTAGAAACCCTAACAATGGCCTCCACCTTCTAATTTCATCCGAAATCGCTCTCTAATCAAGGATTAAGCTTAGCAACATCAAATCAAGGAGTAATAGAACCATTTCAGAGTTAGAGCTGCTGTTAGACATTGGTATTCGCCCAAATAAGAGGAGTTTCAGTTCTGAAAGTTTTAATTGTAGCAAAGGTGAGTGATTAGCCTTGTTTTTACACTAATTATGGTTAATTAAGGGTAATTAGTGTTAATTCGAGAATTTATACATAATTAAATTCTGGAAAAATGTTTGGAAATCTTAAACACCATTTTAGACCTCTGTTAGAAGTTTGGGTTAATTTGGTTAAGTTTTGTTAATTCTATCAATAGATTTGCTTAAATATGATTAAAGGGATAACATGGGTTTTGGGCATGTTTGATCCATTTAACCTTGTCATATTGTTGTTTTGATGTTTGTGGGTGGTTACATATGTTGCTATGACTGTATGGTATGCTTTGTGATTGATTAGAAAAGTTAGAATGGTCGAAAACGCCGTTGTATGGCATAAAAAAATCGTAGGAAAAGTTGCAGGAAATGACCCAGAGCCGGATCGGATCGCCCCCCCCCCCCTAACCGAACCGACCCGATCGTGAATGTAAAGACCACGAGCTGGAGGACTGCTCACACCTGAAGCTCATGACCCGACCCAACCGTGGAGAGCTATCACGACCCGACCCGACCCGACCGTGGAGGACCACCACGAGTCGTACTACCCCATTCACGAGCCAATGGCGACGAACGAAGACCACGAACCGACCCATGCTTCAAGGAGGACCACGACCCGTGCTTTGAGGAGGACCACAATCCATGCTTGGATGAGAGCCGCGATCCGACCAGGGGCACCACGAGCCACCGCCGCCAAAGCTCCATGAACTGCCAGGGATGGTCACGACCGATCCGAACCAAGGTGCATGGACATGAGACATGAATCACGAACCGAACTGGAAGTATAACCTGAAGTAAAGAGAAGTGAAGAAGAAGACTGATCCAGAGAGGAAGAGACCAAAACCCGAGATACAAAGGTAGTCCATATGGGAAGTTTGTACTCAGGATCTAGTTGGAAACCAACGAGTTAACTTCATGGTTGGACTTTGCTGTGGGACGTGTGCTAACGAGTTATCGATGTCCATAACTTTGATTCACCACCGAAAGACGAATGTTAGCCAACGGATCAGTGCAGTGGGGTAGTTATTACTTCATGGGGCAGAGTGATTGTAGCAGGGCTATGAGACAGTGTAGTGGAGTTATCATGACTAGGGGCAGAGTGGACATAGCAAAGTACTAGTGGTTACGGATCAGTGCAGTGGAGTCGTCACGACTCCATGGGGCAGAGTGATCGTAACAAAGTATTGGGTGATCAAAGCGGTGGATATCGTATGCTTTACGCACTGAATGAGAGATGTGATGATGGTTGCTATGCTTGATTGTTTGCCATCACTATGACATGCACACCCCCATCCCCGTATCCTTTACACCATATGTTAGTGGCACCTTAGAGTATTGTACGTTATGTTGTGCTAACTCTTTGGTTGCAGGTCCAGGTACAGGTATGGTTTAGTATACCTGTTATTGTTCTGTTTTGCTGCTTATCGCTCATACCGGACTTTTGTCTGACCCAGAGTTTTATATCTCTTCTTATTACTCTGGATGCTCTTAAATGGGCAGACTAAAGACAAGTTAGCTGGTTGTGCACGAGTAGCCGTCCGGAGACGAGCAGGAGGCGTACACGTACTATTCTATATATATATATATATATATATATATATACACATATATATATATATATATATATATTCTCCCTGTGTCGCCGTTGGTCACTACTTTGGGCACTAGTAGTGTACCTTTCCTTTCTTTTGCTTTAGAGACAGTATTTTGAAGTTGTAATAATGGTTATGGATCATAAGCTGTATTTTGGTTTTCTGCTGCTATGATGATTGTGGTTTAGTTTCAGCTTTTGCACTGTCTCGCTTGTTTTATGTCAAGTATGTTATTATTATATTTTATTCCATGCACTGTGAGACATTCTACAGGTTCCTTGTTAGTTTAAATTCCTTTCTTTGGCGACCGTCCTGTGCTAGTCCGACATTGGTACAACGCACTTTCATTGGAAATGTCGGCTGGTGCGGGGCAGGGCGTCACATTTGGTATCAGAGCTCAAGGTTGCATAGTTTACCTAGGGAAAGACACCAAAGAGAGATAGTACGTATATGAGAGCACGTATTTGTGATATTTTGGTTTTCAAAAGCTATATATGTATATATACTATTAATATATATAAGGATGAAGTCGCACTGCACTGGCACCACTGAAGAGATGGTTAATCGTTTTCTCCTTACAGATTGAACGATGAGCCGATATACAAGGGGTAAGCTAATAATGGGAATGCTCCGGATATGAGGACGATGTTCAATGACCTCATGAAAGAGATGCTTAGGGTTGTTCAGAGGGCATCTCCTAATGCTGCAAATGGTAGTGGTGCAGCGGTGAAGGCGCCTAGGGCCGATTTCGCCAAGCTATGCAAGGATTACATTAACCTTGGTGGAAAGTCGTTCCACGGAACGGAATCGGCTACAGAAGTTCAGGATTGGTTGGATAGCTATGAGCGACTTGGGTATTGAGGATGCGATGAAGAGAAAGCTAGCATCCCGTAAGCTGCAAGGACGGGCGATGAATTGGTGGAATGCTATTAAGGCAGCTACTCCAAAAGATCAAGTTATATGGGAACAATTTAAGGCCCGATTGAGTGATAAGTTTATCCCAGCTGCTCAGAAATCAAAGTTGTTTAGAAAATAACTAGAGCTTAAGCAGAATGGTAGGGCAGTCTCAGAGTACATTGCAGAGTTCGATACTTTATCGAAGTATGGATTATCCCTTATCAATACTGCCGAGAAGAAGAACGAGAAGTTTATAACTGGTTAGGATGGATACTTGGGGTAAAGGCTTACTAACCACATTGATGTGACGTTTGAATCGATTGTGGGGAAAGCTTTGAGATCAGAGAGTCTATACCCTAAGTCGAAGACTGAGGCTGCATCCATAGAGGAGCGAAAACCGCAAGCAAGCGGTGGAGGCAAGAATGGTTCTCAGAATAAGAGAAAGAAGAATGAGACCAAGGATAGCCAGAAGAAAAAGAATAATAAAGATATTGAGTGCTCCAGCTGTGGTAATAAGGGCCACTATGCCAAAGAATGTCGGGCCAAGCCAGCGGATAGATGATTTGTTTGATCAGTTAAATGGTACAAGGGTGTTCTCCCAGTTGGATCTCGCAACAGGTTTTCATCAACTTAGAGTGGAAGCTGAGAGTATAGCTAAAACGTCCTTTCGGATACCGTCTGGATTCTATGAGCGGTTGGTCATGCCATTAGAGTTGACCAATGCACCAGCATATTTTGTGGATCTTATGATTAGGGTATTCAAAGATCAGTTGAATAAGTTTGTTCTTGTGTTCATAGACGATATATTGGTTTATTCGAGGACTGAGGAAATACACAAGGAACACTTGAGGATAGTGATGGAGGTGTTGAGAAAACACCAATTGAAAGCAAAATTTTCTAAGTGTCACTTCTGGAGGAGGGAAGTGAGATTCTTAGGCCATGTTGTTTCATAGAATTGTATTGCTGTGGACCTACGAAGGTGGCTACAGTACAGGATTGGTCTACGCCCAAGAATGCAACAAACGTAAGAAGTTTTTTGGGATTGGCTGGATATTATTGTAAGTTTATCCAAGAATTCTCCAAGATATCCGTAACGTTGACTCATTTACTAAGAAAAGTCAAGCTTTCATCTGGGACGAAAAGTGTGAGAATGCACTTAAGAGTCTAAAGGAAAAGTTGACATGTGCACCAGTGTTAGTCATTCCTAAAAGGAATGAAGAGATGACGGTATACACCGATGCATGTGGTACCGGACTAGGTGTTGTATTGATGCATGGAGGTAGGGTTGTAGCTTATGCTAGTCGGCAACTGAAAACGCACGAGAGAAGATATCCTACCCATGATTTGGAATTGGCAGTGATCGTGTTCACATTGAAGATGTGGAGACATTACCTCTTGGGAGAAAGATTCGAGCTGTTTACAGATCATAAATCGTTAAAGTTTCTTTTCTCTCAGAAGGATCTAAATCTCCGATAGCAAAGACGGTTAGAATTATTGGCTTCCTATTATTTTGATACCGCATATACACCAGGAAAGGGCAATCCGGTGGATGACGCATTGAGTAGAAGACATGCCAGTTTAGGGGCTATGTTTCTAGAATGGAAGCGACTGGAGTACATCGTTGGGTATGATTTCAGACCAAAGTGCGAATTGAATCCCGAAATGTTGTCAAGTTTGATGATCAAACCCACTATGATTGAGCGGATTGGTTCCAGTCAGAGGGACGATCCTAACCTATTGGAAATAATCTCAAAGTTAGAAATGGGAATCGACGAAGAGACGAAAAAGTGTGGGCTTGATCGAGATGGATGGCTTTGAAAGAATGGAAGATAAGTTGTGCCAAATGTCAAGGGATTGAGAGGTGAAGTACTTAGAGAATGTCTTCACTCAAAACTGACTATACATCCCGGTGGTAATAAAATGTATCGAGACATGAAGCAGACCTACTACTGGAAAGGGATGAAAGAGACGTTGGGAATTTTATATCCAAATGCATGAACTACCAGGTAGTTAAAACTGAGCAAAAGAAGCCTAGTGGTTTGTTACAACCATTAGAAATTCCAGAATGGAAATGGGAACAAGTCTCAATGTATTTCATTGATGTGTTACCAAGGACTAGATCGGGCCATGATAGCTTTTGGGTGATTGTGGACCAATTAACCAAAAGTGCAAGGTTTATACCCGTCAAGTCGAATAGAACGGCAGCTAAGTTAGCGGATTTGTATATAAAGTGGGTAGTGCAATTTCATGGAATACCCAAAGGCATTGTGAGCGACTGAGATTCGTTGTCTACTAGTGGATTTTGGAGGAGCTTACAAGAGGCGTTAGGATCATAATTACATCTCAGTACCGCGTATCATCCTCAAACTGACGGTCAAACAGAGAGGGTGATTCGTATATTATAAGACCTCTTAAGAGCTTGTATATTGGATTTTGGTGGATCATGGGGTGACCAGTTACATCTAGTGGAGGTCGCATATAATAATAGTTATTAATCCAGTATTGGTATGGCTCCATTTGAAGCTTTATACAGAAGACCGTGCAACTCAACGTCATGTTGGTTAGAAACCGGTGAGAAGTTTGTGCTTGGACCAGATGTGATAAGAGAAACCTTAGACAAGATTTAGATCATCCGACAACGAATGAAGGCTGCCCAAGATAGGCAGAAGAGTTATGCTGATAAGAGGAGAAGAGATTTAAAATTCTCCATTGGTGACTTGGTTTTTGTCAAGATTTCTTCATTAAAGAGCGTGATACGATTTGGTAGGAGAGGCAAATTAACACCAAGATTTGTTGGTCCATTCCCAGTTCTCGAGCATGTTGGGAATTTGGCATATAAAGTTGAATTACCAGAGAAGATGGCAGGAGTTCATAACGTGTTTCATGTTTCCCATTTAAGGAAATTCATGCACGACCCTAGTGTGACTGTTTCACCGGATCAGTTGGACGATATCAAGGTTGAACCCAAGGCGGTTGGGAACCGCAGGCCTATGCGTATTGTTGGGAACGATACGAAGCAGCTTCAAAGGAAGGTGGTGAAACCAGTCAAAGTTCAGTGGGGTGATGATGAGGAAGACTGTACTTGGGAAATAGAGGAGAACATAAGGAGGCAGTATCCAAAACTCTTTGCCTGGTAAGATTTTTATATTGGTATAGTACTCCCTTGTTAGTAAACCACATGCTAGGATAGACTTGTTTGTTTGTTTTTGTATGTTTGATTGTGGTGAATGGTTGATAGGCATGCGAGGTCCTTTGCTTGTTTCTTAGTTAAGGAATTTCAAGGGTGAAATTTCTTAAGGTGGAGATAATGTAACGATCAGCATTCTACGCGTCAGAGGATCGTAGAATATTTATTTCTTTCTCATGCGAAGTCATATAGTCATGCAACTTTGGGAGATGACTACTGCGGTCATTTCCCACGTTCATGATTTTTGCTGATTTTTATATGACCATTTTCCCCCTAGCTGATCTTGTTTCGGTCATAACTTTTTATTGGAAAGGAATTTTGACCTGAAACCACTTCCATTAGATCCGGATGATGGTTTACCTTTCATAGAGTGGTCATATGTGAAAAACGAACTTACCGTTTGGGAGATATGGCTGAATTAAGGTTTAGAAGGTGAAAAATTGCTTAACCGGGCTTAATTGGGAAGTTAATAGCTAGGCCCATTGGGGAATTTCGGGATTAGGGGTATATAGGGGCTGATTAGGGTTACAAAACATTTCTTTAGACACTTTTTCAGTTGCCACTTCCATTCTTGGAACCCTAGTAATGGCCTCCAACATCTAGAATCACCTCTAATCACTTTCTAATCAAGTATTAGCCTAATCTTCACCAAATTAAGGAGAAATAGCACCAAATCAAGGTCGGAACTACTTTATAGCCTTCGGAACAGCGCCAAACAGGGGATAATTTCAGATTTGGTATATTGTTTGTGGCTAAGGTGAGTGATTTGCATAGTTCCTCACTAATTATGGTTAATTATGGGTAATTATTGTTGATTAGTGAAGTTAAACATGATTAAATTCCGGAAAAATATTTATAAATTCCAAAATATTGTTTTAGGCCTCTGTTAGAAAATATGGTTAGTTTGGTTAAGTTTTGCTAATCATATCATTAGTTCTGCTTAAACATGATTAAGGAAAATATGGGTTTTTTGGGTATGTTTGATCCGTTTTGACATGCTATTCCATTGTTTTTGTGTTTATTGTTAGTTCTTTGTGTTGCTATGACTATATGATATGCTTTTATGATTGCTTAGAACATTTAGAATGGTCGAAAATGCCGCCGTATGGCGTAAAACAGTCGCTAGAAAAGTTGCAGGAAAAACTGCAGGGATCGGGATCGGATAGGGGGAAGGGGATCGGATTGGGGGAAGTGGTTCGGATCGGATAGGATTGGTCGAACCGAACCGACACCAGAGACAAGGAATCCGAACCGAACCGGAACCCAGGCAGAGAAAGAGTATGGCAACAAAGGAAGGTCACTAGCTTGGAGTTGGAGTTGGAGTGAAGCACCGAACCGGATCGGGATCCATGAGCACCGAACCGAACAGGAGGCATTTGACTAAAGTGAAGTGGAGTGCAGGAGATGAACCGAGACATACGAGCCGAACCGCATGGAGGAGAGGAACCCGAACCGAACCGAGGGAAGGGAATTTAGCCGAACCGAATAGGGAGCTGAGCACCACATGCCGAACTGAACCGAGTAGGACGAACCGAACCGGTTTTGGACCTCCACTACTACTACGCGACGACTCTTCTGAAGACCAACTCCAATTTGACCAAAACCCGAGATGCAAAGGAAGTCCAAATTGGAGGTTATTACTCATGATCCAAATGGGATCTATGGGTTAACTTCATGAGTTGGGCTTCGCTGCGGGACGTGTGCTAAGGGGTTATCGACGTCCATAGTTTTGATTCACCATGGAAAGACAAGTGTTAAGCTACAGATCACTGCAGTGAGGTAGTTACTACTCCATGGGGCAGAGTGATCGTAGCATGGATCTGAGCCAGTGCAGTGGAGTCTTCATGACTTCATGGGGCAGAGTGGACATAGCAAGGAATAATGGCTATGGATCAGTGCAGTGGAGTTGCCATGACTCCATGGGGGCAGAGTGATCATAGAAAGGACTTTGGGGATCAAAGCGGTGGATATCGTACGCTTTACGCACTGAGTGAGATATGTGAGGATGATTGCTATGCTTGATTGTTTTCCATCACTATGACATGCACACCCCCACCCCCGTATTCTTTACACCATATGTTAGTGGCACCTTAGAGTACTGTATAGTATGTAGTGCTAACTCTTTGGTTGCAGGTCCAGGTTCAGGTGTGGTTTAGTATATCTATTGTTATCCTGTTTTGCTGCTTATGGCTCATACCAGACTTTTGTCTGACCCATAGTTTTATGTATCTTCTTATTACTCTGGGTGCTCCTAAATGAGCAGACTAGAGACAGGTTAGCTGGTTATGCACGAGTAGCTGATCCGGAGACCAGAAGGAGGCTCCTACATATTATCTACACATATTCTCCCTGTGTTGTTGATGGTCACTGCTGTGGGCATTAGTAGTGTACCTTTCCTTTCTTTTTCTTTAGAGACAGTATTTTGAAGTTGTAATAATGGTTATGGATCATAAGCTGTATTTTGGATTTCCGCTGCTATGGTGATTATGATTTAGTTTTCATCTTATGCACTGTCTCGCCTGTTTTATGTCAAGTACGTTATTATTATATTTTATTCCACGCACTGTGAGACATTCTACAGGTTCCTTGTTAGTTCGAATTCCTTTCTTTGGCGACCGTTCCGTGCTAGTTGGACATCGGCACAACGCACTTTCATTGGAAATGTCAGCTGGCGCGGGGTGGGCCATCACACTACCCGCTGGTAGCAAGGTGATGTCACAGAAACAACACACAAGGCGCAATCCCGGCCCCTTTTTTGATAAATTCTACATGTGAGTTTTGACTTGTGCCTTGTGTCAGATCCGAGGGATTATGGTGCAAGCAAGCTTGTCTTCGAATGTTTTTTTAACCAGATGATTTAGAAGCAAGAGCAAGTGGAATGTAATTTTGATTACTGGAGATTCTTTCTGTAAGCACTTTTGGTTAGCGAGTGAGTATTAGTGCTTTTGAAGGGTATAGAGAAGGATGGTTATATATCATAGCATACTTGCATATGCTGATATATGTTATGTAAGTATTTTGGTGATTAATAAAATTTGCGCTTAATCTTCAAAAAAACATAATAATAGCCACAATTTATCAATACACAGCAATGCAAGCAATTAACCAACAAGCAACTTATAAATAATTGTATTAAATAAAAATTCAATTATAGTATATTATAATCGAACCAGAAAGTGAGTTTACTCACCTTCATTTTATTTGATGATTATCGTTGTTTCATCTAATTTTAAATTGCTGTTTAAAATTAGATAAAAATTCCAGAAAGCTTTAGGGCATTCCATATCAATCACACATCGTAACTAATGACCTACGAATACAAAGCGATCGATTTCATCAAAATCTGATATCGTATAAATATTATATAAGCATTATAAATTTTATTAAAACTTATCGCCATTAACAAAATGTTAATAACCCTGTTATATAAACATGGTTAGGAAAAAGCAAGAAAATCAGTACAGGGCCATTCCATCAAACAACACTAGTGCATATATGTAATCTTACATACATGCAAAGTAATGGCAGTCGCTCACCGGCACTGGTTGAGCACAAACCCACGATTGAGCAGCATGCTCAAGAACACGGCTTGAGAACCATTATGTCAACAGGGTCGTTTAGAGCTTTTCTGTCTGGGCAGTCGTTCATAAATATGGGAGCATCTCTAGTCGAGCATGATCAAATTTCTGGTCATTCAAACATTCCCAAGAGGTCATGCATTCTCTTCCAGCTCGCTCGCAGCATCTCGCTCACAGCACCTTGCTCGCACTTCAAGTCTAGCATGTTCATTCTTTGCCACTTATGACCCGGTCGAGCAGCTTCTCAAAAGAAGGGTCGAGCGGCCTTTTTTGCAAAGATCTAGGCACATATAAGTAAAATAGCGGATGGAAAACATGTAATTTATGATCCCCATTTTGAACAGTATAATGGCATTCTTGTGAATATTATACCTATATCGAAACCATGCATAAAGTAGAGAACATGTGGATCAATGGGGACGAATTCACATAATGGTTTCTCAGTAATACAGTATAAAGTAAGGTCGTTCATAACATCTCGCTCGTGCACTGGAAATATCTCGCTCATAAATAATATTATTTTAAGGCTTGGTCGCTCATGCATCAACCAAGGGTTGCTCGTGCAAGTATACATCAGGATTGGTCGCTCGCTCATTCCAAGTCCAACTGGTCACTCGCGCATAAAGTGGAGGTCGTTCGTACAGCTGTTGACAACTACGTAAAGCCGACTTCAGCTGGCCGATGGAAATTTCGTAAATATTTTTATGTGCGACCAGAACCCTGTATATCATATTTACAAAATTGCCACCTGGTCCAAATTTCTCCTATAAATACCCCTTTCACAACCATTCAAGGTACCGATCGAAGCCACCCCAAAGGGTTGTCATTTCGGTTTTCCACCATTCTTAAGCTTCTCAGCCTTCATTAATGGCTTCCTTAGATCACTCCTTCTTCCTCCAACATCAATTGGATCTCATCTTCTCCAAACACAAGTAATTCTCACTCCAATTCAATCCAAGTGATCTCCAACCGCCACTACTCCTCCTTAAAGCATGGATCTAACACAAATTTCATGATGGAATCAAGGAAGATTATCTAATCACAAGATATAATCCGTTCCTTCTCAAATCCAAGTGACATCTAAAGCGTAAAGAGAGTAAAAAGTGGGAAATCATTATAAAGAGAGAGTGAACAAGTGTAATAAGTGAGATGTATGAGACGATGAACTTTGTAAATTTCTTTATGATAATGAAAATCACTTCAAAAGTGGATGTAGAGATTAAACCACTATAAAAATCCTTGTATTATTTACTTGAATTTGCGATTGTGGTCTCATTTTCTATTGCATACCTTTTTGGTGAAGTGTCGATAAGAAACCTTTGGGGTTGAACCATTTTTGGTTTAAACATTTGGCACCTATCGTAGGGCCGCATCCGCATCTCCTTCATTCACACTTCTCTCATTCTTAAAAGCCTACCATTGAAGTTCTAAGCCTATATCCACCATAGATTCTAAAGTCTAAGATCTAGGCCAATCGACAAACTCTCTTCCAAATTCAAAGCCTTGTCCCAAATCATGGCTAAATCTAAGAGGATCATAAGCAAAACTATTGGAGAAAACGACAACGTCGCTAATAATGAAGTTACACCACTTACTAACCATTTTCAAGTTGGTGCAAACTCGATAGGTGGAGCCGAGGTGACTAAGAATGAGTTGAACGCCGATATTGCCAAAATGAACCAAATAATGGATACTTTTACTAAAGCTATGATGGAGAAACTTGATGCCATCCTTAATGCTCAACCAAATCCATCCCCTCCGAAAGTCCATGTTAATCTTGACGGAAATGACAACTCCACTTCTGATCTTAATCAGAACGACAACATGGAAGATGATAATGATTGGTAAAGTGACATGGACGAAGCGAATGTCGAAAACTTGAAACCAAAGGCTAAGAATCATTCCAAGGTGGACATTCAAAAGGTTACTAATCCTTCCAAGGGGCACCTCCTCGCCTTGAAGGTAAAGTACCTAAGTTATCAAATAAAGACCGCTTGCCTAGACGAACATTTGGCAAAGAGCTTAGCTACGTAGAGTAGCACAGCACTGAAGAATACATTTCGGACATGATTAAAAAAATCATGAAGAAGAATCAACTTGGGAATGGCGATGAAAGATAATAGGATTTCTATCTCGATAGAACTCCATTCACCGAAAGAATCCTTGAAGTAGAATGTCCAAAGAAGTTCAATCCTCCAACTTTGACTCCGTACAACGGCCTTGTTGATCCTAACTACTTTCTGTTCAAATACGAGTGGCATATGAGTGTAGCAAAAGCGACTAGCGAGATGAGATGCATGTACTTTACTCTCTACTTAGAAGGTGATGTGTCACTATGGTTCACAAAGCTGCCACCCAATTCCATAGACCGGTTCTCTTACCTAACCAAAAAGTTCAAGGAGCAGTTCCGCTTATATGCTACCAAAGCCAACGATGCTATAACACTTTCAGCGATGAAGCAGAATTTAAGGGAAACTGTTAAAGCCTTTCTCAGTGGATTCAATGTTGCCTTGTCCAAAGCGAGAAATTCTGAGCCATGCATAATTCTCATGTCTCTAACCAGCGCTACAGATGAGAAGAGCAAATTCAGTAGATGGATTAAAATGAAAGAACAAAACACGCTTGATAAATTCAATGAAAAAAGCTAAGGAGTACATGGGAGTTGACACTAATCCTATACCTCTTCAGATTATTGATGCCAACCCACTTCTTGAAGCTCCCAAAAATGTTGCTACTTAATATAACCAAAGAGTACTTAAGGGTAGAATCGCGCTAATGACTGGAACGGCAACAAGGCTAATAAGAAATCTCGCCTTTTTAACTCATTAAAGCTGATCCCTTTGAATGACACTCCTGAAAATATCAATTTTGCAATAAATAATTCTGAAGAGTATACGAAGCCAAATCTAATTAGGATAAGCGACAAAGCAGCAAACTTGGGAAAATTCTGCAGATTTCACAACCAGCTTGGTCATAACAATAATGAGTGCCGACACCTGAGAAATTCATCGAGGAATTGATTAGGAAAATAGGCTGCAACAGTATGTAAAGAATCTGCAAGCCGTGAATCCTTCTCCAACTCCCTAGGGGCGGGGGCAGCAAGTGATCAGTCTGGTCCAAGCAACGGAGCTACTACTCAAATCAATCGAAGGCTGATCATCAACTGATAACCTTTGATGGTTCTCCAATATCAATGGCTCAGAATAAGAGATTAACATCACCACCGCTTTACTTCATGACCTATTTCATGCTTTACTTCATGTTTTACTTTCTGTTACATTCAAAACTTCTTGTAAATGGTCTGTAATAAACTGCAAGTGAATACTGAACATTAGCTGTGTAGCTAAGAGCATATCTACTGGAATAATTTCCTTTCTTGTAAAATCTTATGTCAAATCAAAACTTGCTTAAAAGTTGATTTCATATTGTAAGCCATTGTCGAGCACTTGTTCCTATGAAATCTGACTAAGCATAACGACCTCAACGACGCATATTCATGTGCCAATAGATATAAACACCAACATGCACAAATGCAAAAATAGAGAAGCATCGCCTTAAAAACTGAATGGGAAGAGTCGCAAAGATTCAAACAGCGAGAAAGCGCCATGACAAACAAATGAGGTAGCTGTAACTTTTTTCGAAGGGCACTTCCGCAAGGGGAGGTTCAAAGTCTCAGTTCCTAAATTGAAATAGGCTGCAAAGTCAAGCATCCGACAAAGGAACTAATGGTTGCCCCTTGGAGCAATATAACAACCGCCCTAATTCATTTGCGTAGCATCTGGAAATATCAGATGTGAAGAACGAAATACGTTTGCGTAGCATTTGAAAATCTCATATGTGAAGAATGATAAATTCATTTGCGTAGCATCTGAAAATATCAGATGTGAAGAATGATAAATTCATTTGCATAGCATCTGAAAATATCAGATATAAAGAATGAAATCCATTTCCATAGCATCTGAAAATCTTAGATGTGAAGAATGATAAATTCATTTGCGTAGCATATGAAAATATCAGATGTGAAGAATGAAATCTATTTGCATAGCATCTGAAATCTCAGATGTGAAGAGTGATAAATTCATTTGCGTAGCATCTGAAAATATCAGATGTGAAGAATGATAAATTCATTTGCGTAGCATCTGAAAGTATTAGATGTGAAGAATGAAATCCATTTGCGTAGCATCTAAAAATATCAGATGTGAAGAATGACAAATTCATTTGTGTATTATCTCAAAATTTCAGATGTGAAGAATGAAATTCATTTGCGTAGCATCTGAAAATAACAAATGTGAAAAATGATAAATTTATCTATGTAGCATCTGAAAATATCAGATGTGAAGAATGATAAATTCTTTTGTGTAGCATCTGAAAATATCAGATGTGAAGAATGAAATCAATTTGCGTAGCATCTGGAAATCTCTGATATGAAGAATGATAAATTCATTTGCGTAGCGTCTGAAAATATCAGATGTGAAGAATGAAATCCGTTTGTGTAGCATCTGAAAATCTCAGATGTGAAGAATGATAAATTCATTTGCGTAGCATCTGAAAATATCAGATGTGAACAATGATAAATTCATTTGCATAGCATCTGAAAATATCATGTGTGAAGAATGAAATCCATTTGTGAAGCATCTGGAAATCTCAGATGTGATGAATGACTAATTCATTTGCATAGCATTTGAAAATATCAGATGTGAAGAATGAAATCCATTTGCGTAACATCTGAAAATCTAAGATGTGAAGAATGATAAATTCATTTGCGTAGCATTTAAAAATATCAGATGTGAAGAATGACAAAATCATTTGCGTAGCATTTGAAAATATTAGTGTGAAGAATGATAAATACATTTGCGTAGCATCTGAAAATATTAGATGTGAAGAATGACCAATTCATTTGCGTAGCATTTGAAAATCTCAGATGTAAAGAATGATAATTTCATTTGCGTAACATCTGAAAATCTCAGATGTGAAGAATGATCAATCCCTTTGCCTATCATCTGGAAATATCAGATATGAAAAATGATCAATCCATTTGCTTAGCATCTGGAATTCCAGATGTGAAGAATGTAGTGCACTTGCGTGGTGTCTGAATATATCAAATGCGACAAGTGTTGGACCTTAACCAATTAACTTGCATAGTGTTTGAAAATCTCAGGCACGACAAGTGTTGGATTTTTAGCCTAAGCAAAGGCAAGAAATTCGAAGCCCCTCCCATAGTGGAAGATAAAGACCTCCCTAAGCCGTGGCACAAATATTCAAAGCTTCTCAAAGAGGAAGAAGAAAATGAATCAAAGATATGCATTTCCCAAATGAGAAATGTCATATAACATCATATAAGTCGTTAAAACAATGAGGTTTGAAATCCACAGTCGGCTTTAGTCGATTAGTTTATTTTAAGTGTTCATGCGAATGCGAATGCGAATTAGAATATCATATTTGTGCAAACAATATTCGACGAGTTATAAACCATTGAATAAAACAAGCCCTGTGCAAGCACTTTATTCAATTCAATGCAAAATTCGCTATAATTCATTTCTTAGTCATTAACTAATCCACTATCGATATAGACAGTCGACGGTGAGTAGAAGTCCAAAATCGTGCAAATACTTGTCTTAATTACAGATTAGATAGCATTAAGAATATGCATTCAAATCATGATTTGCTACAACAAACAAAAAGCTGCGACGGCGTCTTGACGCTAGTTGGGTTTGCAATGTACAATTCGAAGCCCACATTTCTTGCAACCAAAAAATGCAAACTTCAACGGGCAAATGTTAACCTTGTTATAAAAACAGGGTTAGGAAAAAGCAAGAAAATCGGTATAGTGCCATTCCATCAAACAACACTTGTGCATATATGTAATATTACATACATGCAAAGTAATGTAGTCGCTCACCGGCACTGGTTGAGCACAAAGCCCCATGATTGAGCAGCATGCTCAAGAACACGGCTCGAGAACTATTATGTCACCACGGTCATTCACAGCTTTTCTATCTGGGCGGTCGTTCAAAAATTTGGGAGCATCTCTGATCGAGCATGATCAAATTTCTAGTCGTTCAAACATTCCCAAGAGGTCATGCATTCTCTTCCAGCTCGCTCGCACCATCTTGCCCGCACCGTCTCGCTCGCACCAGCTTGGTCACACTTCAAGTCTAGCTCGTTCATTCACCTCCACTTGTCACCCGATCGAGCAATTTCTCAAAAGATGGGTCGAGCAGAATTTTCGTATAAATATCTTAGCGTATATAAGTAAAAGAGCGGATGACAAAACATGTAATTTATAATCTGCATTTTGAACATTATGATGGCAATCTTGTGAATATTATTCCCTTAATCTGAACCATGCATAAAGTAAAGAACACGTGGATCAATGGAGATGAATTCACATAATGGTTGCTCAGTAATACAGTATAAAGTAGGGTTGTTCGTACTAGCTCACTCGTGCACTGGAAATAGCTCGCTCATACCTAATATTATTTTAAGGCTCGGTCGCTCATGCATCCACCAAGGGTTGCTCGTGCAAGTATACATAAGGATTGGTCATTCGCTCATCCCAAGTCCAATTGGTCGCCCGCGCATAAAGTGGAGGTTGTTCGTACAACTGTTGACAACTGTGTATAGGTGGCTCCAATAGGCCAATGGCAATTTCGTAAATATTTCAATGTGCGACCACAACCTTGTACATCATAATTACAGAATTGTCACTTGGTCCAAACTTCTCCAATAAATACACCCTTTCACAACCATTCAAGGGAACGATCGAAGCCACCCCAAAGGGCTATCATTTCGGTTTTCCACCATTCCTAAGCTTCTCAAGCTCCATTAATGGCTTCCTAAGTTCACTCCTTATTCCTCCTACATCAAGTGGATCTCATGTTCTCCAAACACCATTAATTCTTACTCCAATTCAATCCAAGTTATCTCCACCTGCACTACTCCTATTTAAAGCATGGATTTAACAATAATTTCATGATGGAATCAAGGAAGATTATCTAACCACGAGATCTAATTCATTCCTTCACAAATCCAAGTGAGATCTAAAGCGTAAAGAGAGTAAAAAGTGGGAAATCGTCATAAAGAGGGACTGAAAAAGTGTAATAAGTGAGATGTATGAGATGACGAACTTTGTAAATTTCTCCATGATAATGAAAATCACTTCAAAAGTGGACATAAATCGTTCCTAGATCGGACCACTATAAAAATCTTTGTATTCTTTACTTGTATTTGCGATTGTAGTCTCATTTTCTATTCCATACCTTTTTGGTGAAGTGTCGATAAGACACCTTTGATGTTGAACCAGTTTTGGTTTAAACACTAAATTTCAAAATAAAATTAGTTATTTTAATCCTTGTTTAAAACCCATGGCCTAACTTCTTTTTCCCTTAACAATTCGAATAGTCTGTACTGGAGGAGACCGAGCTTTAACATCCCCTTTTCTCCTTCTGGTCACCTTTCGACATGAAATCCTTGTTTCAATACTATTATCTTTATTCAATTCTGGTCTCATCATCAATCCATTTCAGCAAAAAAATAGAAGTTTAACCAAACCCAATATGTACAGACCTAGCCTTGCTCCCCTTCCACTTAATAGCACGAAAACCACCCGTTACCAGTATCGATTTTCATGCCTAAGCCAGCCCCTTCATCTCGAACTAATTCCGTTCATCTCGTGATCCAATTACCTCCACCTGAAAGCCTGCTTTCACCTGCCAACGAATGAGACCACCTTCGTCACACTATCCAAATTTCCCTTAACAGAATTCCCTTCAAAACCCCTTTGTGAACCCCACACAATCCATGATGGTGACAACAACTCCATTTCCTTTCTTCACGCGATCGCTCTAATTGTCATCGAGCTCCAAGGTCTTTCGATTTTAAAAATCGCAATTTCCAATTTCGAGGGTTCAATCGTTCTTTCGATTAGATCACGATCAAATTTCCTCTTTTTTTTAAATATGGTGCTTTCGATTTGTTTGACTGGGAAAGGAAAATAAAGGCAGTGACTTGTTTTGATTAAATTCTGAGCTGCCCTTTCTTCCTGAAGCTCTCTGCATCAATTTGTGTCACTGAAGGACAAAAACAAAGGAGAGGTCATGATTTTGTTTTGAACTGAATATTTATTTCTAAAGTTTTCATTTGCAAATAAAGTGTAGGGGAGCGGCATTTGATTTTACTAAATCTTCTAGTTGATTTGCAAATGTTGAAGAGAAAAATAAAGGGTCGCAATGTGTATATATAAACAAAGAGAGGAGACAGAAATTTTTGCTCGAGGAAGAAGAGGCCGCACAAATTTAATCTATTAGTTTGCGATGTAAAGGATATAGGTCGGCTCATTTACTTAATTTTGATTTTGGGTCCATTGATTTAATATTATTTAAGGTAAAATATCTCATGTTTTCGAATCCTTATTTAAATGCAACAACCGACATTCCTAGGGTTATACCACTATTCTGAACACAATGGAACATGTTTTGTAGCCTAATTCGATCGTATGGAGAAGATATCAATTTATACAATGATTTAAAATTAAATTCGATTTAATAATTTATTAGCATTTTATAATCGTACAATCAACCTATAAATCCAAACGTTACAAAATTTGAAATCTTATAATAATACACTATTTCGGATCTAATGGAACATGTTTTGTTAAATTCTAATACTGCTTGAGAAATCACTGTTTCTAAGGCTTAAATAAAATCGATTATAATACAAATCGATTTCAAACAATTAAATTCATCAATACTAAATAATTATTATCATTCTAATTCAAGTAGAACTTATATCGATCGACTGAATCGTTTTGATTTAGTTTTAATTCTGAATTCAATTGTTTGTTGTTTCCGTATACCATAATTCGATATATTCGAAATTAGATCATATATCGATTATTAAATCGATAAATCCAATATAAAAATCCATTTATATTTCCAATTCAACATTTAAAACAATATAAATGTTCAAAATAAATCGACTAAAATCCAAGATGTTACAAAACCGAATTTTTTTGCCTTTCGTTCATTAATGGCGGTGGCTCTGTTTTGTGAAAGGAGATTAGGGTTTTAGATTTTAGCTTATATGTATTATATTATTTAATTCAAAAATAAGTTGTTTATCGCTCCTAACTCCAGACAACTCCCAACGACTGATTTTCCTAACCTAGTATCCTTATTCTATATATAATGTAATATGTTTCCCAAGCTGATTCGACTGTTTCAATCAGTTAGTATCGAAATTAAAATATAAATCAATATAATATTCAATATTGAAGTTTAGCGTGCATTTTAATTTGCCACAACCACATACTAACTCCAAAAATTATGAAATTTGAAATCTCGCTATGTTTTTCAATTATGGTTCTAACAAAATTAATTCCATCAAATTTGGAGGCTATTTGGAAAACGGTCTTTTAACTAGCTTATTAAATTCAACTAATTTTACAAACGCGTTTGAATTTACCACGCTTACATGCTAACTCCAAATGACTTGAAATTTTGAACTGACAATAATTTGACGTTATGAGTCCAACAAAAGTAGTTTCGTCGAAAACGGAGGCCATTTGCAAAATAACTATTTATAAGTGCTACGTAATATTATAATAACATTATTAAATTCCAATATTACAAAAATTAATAATAAACTAATTATTATTATCATATATTTATGCAAATAAAATATCATACAAGTGTAAAATAATCATACTTGAGTTTATATCTCAATATTACAATTTTCTATTCAAACGGCGCTCAGTTCACATTAAACTCCTTTTATTTAAATAAATAAATCGTTATAATTTGTAACTATTTTAAATTTTAATTCAGACATAACTTATATCCATAGCAAGAAAACTTAATTTCTTGTATTCGTATATAGTTAAATAGATTCTAATGTTTCATGATTTATCAAATTTTGATTTATGATGGACTCTGTACATTCATTTAAAGTTTCAAAATAAATTTTCCAATTACTGTGACGTTTCAAGCTCGTTTTATTTAAATTATAAATTTATACGCTCAAAATTCATTTTAAATAAACTTTAAGTCGTTTATTCTCAAAATAATTCATTAAAAATATTTAATTTCCGTTGAACTCATTTAAAAATAAATTTTAAATTGGTTCCAAAATTCTGTGTTGTTACAGCTTCCCCTTCAATACAAATGTTTATTCCAGGACCTTTTTACATACATAGATGAACATAAGCTTGTGGCGTGTGCATATGCAAATTAATTGTTATTTCCGGGCATCAAGTTCAACTTCCTGTAGCTTAGATCAAAAAACAATTTAGAGTTATCTAATAACTTTAGACTTTCCATAAAATAGTGCACTTTTGTTCACATTTTTTCCTATAGAAATTAGGCCAAAACCATGGCATTTTCAAGATGTTCTGAGTATTTAAAATACATAGCTTGTACTCTTTATTTGAGCACCTGTTATATTTAGATGAAAAGGTATGACACACAAGTACTTTTTATAAGTAAATTAATCATTTATTCGACCATGCTATATGCCACATACATGTTCTTCACATTAATACACACACACACACACACATATATGCACATATATATAGCTAAAACCATGGCACCTTATATCTTCGTTCTCGAAACATTAATATATTTATATTCATACCTATTTTAGCATGTAGCACATTGACTTGTCATATAACTTGCATATAATTTTACTGCTTCCTAACTCGTTCAGTTCTAGTTATTCCATAGTTAAGAGTAAAATATTTGGTGTTTCAACCATACATGTTAATGCTGATAATTTAGCATATTCTCAAGTTTCAACCCAGACCTTTAGCAGTAATTATTATATCAATCAAACATAACCCAGGCTATTATTTTAGCAACTCGATAACTTTACATCGAGGAACTTTAATTTAAACATGTATATATTTTATCATACATATAGATCATATGTCAATACCTCAAAATCCTATCTATTTATACTCATATATAGTCACGTCAAGCCTTGTTAAGTACCTCATAATGCCCAATATAATTATGAATACATTTTGGTTATTGTCGGGTATGTGTATACTCAGGCATCACATACAAAATATAAATAAGTTTCGAACTATCATATTACTACGTACGTGCCTATATAATGCCATTTCATTTTAAAAATGCATTTAACAAATCAAACATCACATTTTGAGGATAATATCATTTCAACTGCTCAAAGTTTTCAGTGCAAAACTTAGTGAAACATATACATCAATCATAAGTAAACTAAGTAGTACTTGAACAACTTAATGAACTAGATAATTGAGCATTTCGAACTCCTTTCCAAGATATGGTGATCAATTTAAAAGAATAAACACCCGATTGAATAATGTGTCTTCAAACTTTTAATATCTAGACATAGGTCTAGTTGCATTTATTTAAGAACATAAGTGAGTTATTTTCTATACTTATTTCATTCAAATAAACATGTAGGTTAGCTATGGAATGCCTTGCTGTATTAGGAAGAAAAAAAAATGCATATATCAATTATATGCTACTTCCTCTCCGTTCATCGATTTATAACAAGAATGAGTATTGTAATTTGCAGCCCTTTCCAACGAATATAGAATACATTTTTCATTTTTATTAATCTAAGAAAATATGTATAGTATTAGCTGCATCTATGAAACACAATTGTATATATCTCAAACAGGATAATTCTATTCTGAGCACAAATTATTCAAAAATTAAGTCAATATGATCAACATACAATAGTTTTTCGTTCGGGCATAACTAGTAGCAAACACTTTAACTTGCACATCATAATACTTCAGACAACAAATATAAAGATAAAGCAAGTATTTTCTGTATATCTTTCCTTTCAAAAAAATCCAGTGATGATCTATAGCTAATGGGTTAAAGGTTACTTGCAACTAATTTTATTAAACTCCACTAGACAATATTATTAAAATTATGACACTGCAGTGGATTTAATCAGTACAAATGAAAGAATACATATTGCATTCATCACATTCAATCACTATATTGCCTTCAGATAAATATGTAGATCATTCTTATTTTAATAAATACCCAAGGTTGCCCTCATTAGTTTTTTTAGAGGAATGTTGGATGTTTTGAAGTTAATGATAGCTCCTGACTCTTCTAACCAATCTATCTAGCATAATTCTTATCCCAAGGAGGTTCAAAACATATAAATCATAAATGAATTTCATCCACCTATAATTAACTTTATACACAAGCATTTCATATTTATATAAAAAGGAGAGACATGGCACAATTATCATATAAGCACACATATGTACACTGAGCCAAGCTTGCAGGTTATATAATAAATATTTTAAAACATTTATAAGGCGATACGTCAAAGCTAATATACATCACGCATTTCAACAATCATAACATTCTAATAATATAATAAGAATCAACCAAGTCCACTTCTAGGCTTACGATAAACCTCTAGGGATAGTTATAATTAGGTTTTTATTCAATTTCTTAAATTTTCTATGGAACTTTAAACCATGCTACTTAAAACAAAAAAGTAGACTCAACCTATTATTCTTTGACTCAATATGTCTTACCAGCAAACATTAAAATTTAGCCATTTTTAGCAGTGTATTTTATTGACATAGCTCTTACACTAACTGAGATAAACCCCTAAAAAATTTCCAATTTTTAATCTATTATTTATAATTCACTCAAACCAGGGTCATCTTCTTAAGGGTCATCCCCTTCCAATTTAATCAGTTCTAGGATCATCTTATACCGATATGAAAATACATTTGTATAAAATAAAATTTTAGCCTATGTATATGATGATACATCATTGTCTTTTGCATAACTAATCAGAGTATGTTCTAGAAGTGAAAGCAAATTGATTAGTTTAAAGTTAGCTAAGCACTTCACAACAAAACAGGGTTTAAGAACTTATTTTTCTCACATAAATGTCACTTTCAAACATATAAATATTGATCACATTTTGTGCACTACCAAATCGCAAGTAGATATATCATTGTATTCCTTAACTATTCGTTAAAACTGTTTGCACAAGGATGTTAAACATTGCTATGTTATAAAACTAGATTATAATGTGGTTCTGTTCATGTCCTGAAGTATTTGATTTGCGAATAAGCATACTTTCCGTTTAAACTAGAATATTTGGCATTAGGTTTATTTATATAAATACAGCTACGAAGTCATTTAGGCTCCGTACATGCATACATTACTTTAAGGTTTTTAGCATATAAATGTGTAGCTTGATGCCTTGGTTCAATATGATCATGTCTACCATACATATGCATTTCATAAATATCATATCACAATTCCATCCATGCTATTACTCATTATACATACGTGTACTTACTAGACTAGGACACAACTATCTGTATTTACATGTACACCTAGTACTCAATTATAAGTATTATTGTACTTGGCTTATACCTGATGTCTCAACTACTATTTCTTTTCCATGGACATGTCAGACACATGTGTATCTTTTTCATGCACATATAGGTATATGCCGAACCGTACTTATATCAATATGTTAAAATTTCTTATAAATTCTTATGTATAATGTTGTGATGCTCTGCTACTTAATTTCCATGGACTTTTATCTTGTAACAACCCAAAATTTTAATAAAGCAATTTAAATAAAAAATTAATAAAAATAAGTATTAATCAGAGAAAATTGAGAAATGGCAATGGGGGTTACGCCATTTGGTCATTTACCAAATTTTGGCTAAGATAAACATTAGATTTCCTGAAATTGAACTTAAGACGAAGAAGATATGAAAGAAAGAAGTTTGAAATTTAAATTTGAAATTCCTATAAATAACTAAACATTTAACAAATAAAACCATTCAAAAATGATATTAACTGGGGTAACCTAGCTTTTAGCTGGGTCGACCCGGGGGTCGACCCAGACCCGAAGCGGGTCAACCTAGTGGTCGACCCACCTATAGAATGGGTCGACCCATTCGGCAAACGTGCGCAACCGTATGCTTATGTTTTATCTTCAGGTGCATTTTCTGGAGACTTCTTCTAATTGCATGGTTTAAGTTTTTAACCTAAAATCTAGCGGTCCTAAATCCCCTAGCTCTATTATAAACATGGCTCCAAACCTTAACCTATTTCTCCCTTCTCCATTTCCTTCATTCTCTACCTCCACCTTACGCAACCTTCTTCTTAAATATTTTAATAAAGTGTTGATGCTTGGGTTTACGACATCTTTAGCGAATATTTATATATGGAGATTTCTTAATGGGGCTTATTGGATTTGCTTAAAGTTGTGAATAATTTCAGTAATTACAACATCAGTATGAAATGGGATTTATTTTGACTGTATAATAGTTGTTGATTTCTTAAGATTTCCTTTTTCTTTTCTATCAATAATCTATGTATGTCTAATTAATCTTTTTTGCTATCTATTTCAGTAATCTATTATGTTACTGTAATTTTATTTAGTTCATATTTATCTCTTTTTCTTC
This sequence comes from Allium sativum, assembly GCA_030737875.1. Lineage (NCBI taxonomy): Eukaryota > Viridiplantae > Streptophyta > Magnoliopsida > Asparagales > Amaryllidaceae > Allium > Allium sativum. Next base: position 1,050,746,812 of record CM060910.1, on the reverse strand, counting down.
GTACATAATTTTATCATAGTTACGATTCAGTTCTATTTTATTTTAGATCTGTTCTTATTTATCTGATCCTAAGCCAAGTGAGAGCGTAAGTCATTGTTCTTTTCATTTTCACGTTGAGTTTGGGTCATCAAACAGCCTGAACCATTATTCCTTTTTTCTTGTGCAAAGTTTGGGGTAAAAATATGAATTTTATGAAAAAAGTGCATTTGGGGAAAAAATAACAATTATGTATAAAATGGATAATTGGGCTTATTGGAATTATGCAATAAAGGATAACTGAATTGTATCTTGGATAAACTAAATAAATGGCATTTGGATATACCCTAAATAGCAAGGGTTGGGTTGTAAAATGAATTTAAAGAAAAATGATGTTTATAGATAAGTTATAAATTGAAGTTTACATGCAACCTATAGTGTGAAAAAATGTTACATGAAGAAAGTAGGTTATTAATAAACTTAAGATTGGTGTTAAGATTAAAATAAACAAATGAATAAGCTTGAGTAGTGGTGATCCGTTCTGGCAGCATAACATGTTTAGGGAAATAAGTGGCCTATTAAGAAAATGTGTAGTAGGAGTCCACTCTAGCAGCGACGGCTGATTAGGGAAAATAAATGGCTCATAGTAGTAGTCTGTTCCGGTAGTAGGGATAGGGTGATTAGGAAAAATAAAAGGCTAATTAAAATAATTAATTTATAGCGACCTAGGCATTTGTGGATAATTCTACGGAGGGCTGAGGTAGCCAGGAGGATAACAATAATTATATGGTGGCCTTGGCGCTAGTAAATTAAATTGGGGACTAAGACTAGGTGTGACTTATGTCAAATTGAATTTTTGGTTGGGCATCCATTTTAGTCAGTATTCCTTTTTATCACACCACGCCAAGATTTCACGAGTAGGCGAAGGCACACTTATACTATAATGGGTAGTAAGGGGTCCAAAGGAGGTTCATAAGGGTGCGTTATGGTGGAGCAGTGAGCTTGCATGGAGCCAATAAGGGAAGATAAGACGTTGTGGCGCCCATAATTTACGCTATGTCCATAGAGCTGATAAATCAGTTTTGGAATACCCGAGACCATAGTGGGTGTAGATTATCACAATTGTTGTTTTAAGGGCCGATCAATGGGTAGAGTTAGGTTATATCCTAATTTATGAGTTATAGCAAATGGTGTAGAAATCAAATGATTTGACAATCGACTATAGCCTTGCATGTTTTCTTGTTCCTATTTACTGTATCGAGCTTCAAATTATTATTCTGTCCAGATTTCCTCTTTTATTACTCATGCTAGTAATTAAAAAACTCACCAGGGTTTATGTAAGACTAGTTTCCTTTCTTATTCCTTCCATTCCCCGTAGGTTCTCGAAATGGAGGATCCAGTAATTGATAGAGTTTTATCATAGCTTGTCCCATTGGAGATTCTCATTTGTCATATTCTTTGCTTTTACGTGTATTGTTCCAATTTTGACTTTTTTCTGCATTTGATGTTAAGAGGGATATGTACTTTGGTACTCTCATTATGTTGCTATTATGAGATAACTATGGTTTTTATGATCTATGATGTGGTAACTCCATTTATTTTACTTCAAATAAAATTTCAATTTCCACTATGATTTTCATTTGCAATCTTGTGAATTTTAGTCTTTTTGATATTATTTTATACCTACACGCTTCACATTTCCTAACAAAATCCTCATACAAGTAATATTAAGAAAGTCGAGGTGTTACATTTGGCATCAGAGCCTAAGGTTATAACATTAGTAAAAAGTTTTCTTTTCAAAAAGAAATGTGTTTTCAAAATAATAAGTTATTTTTGAAAAACATCCTCTCAAGTCAATTACGATATTCGTTTGATTCCGTTCTTGAATCCATCTCTCTTATACGTTCGTAGGATGTCCGAGGCCCCCAATTTTCCTAATGATGTCCCATTCCGATATGGTTCCATAGGCACGTGGTAGCTACAGTGCATGTAACGACCCATATTTTTACGGTATTATAGTTAATTTATTTAATTATTTAAATAATGGTTTGGTAATTTAATGGTTTAAATTAAATAACTTTGAATATTTAATTAATATAACAATTAAATAATATATTTAATTCTGAAATAATCAGAATTAGCTGAAATGGCGATATTGTAAGAATTGGACAATTCAAAATATATAATTCAGTTTAAAATTGAATTACGATAATGAATATATTTAATTAACGATGGTTGAAATTATAAATTATATTATAATTATAATCGAGCTCGAAATGGCGCGGCAGTTCGTAACTTGGCGATTCGAACTTTAAACAAATGGCTCTGATACCAAATGTAACTGCCTGCCATTTCGACCGCCCCAAGTCGGTGATTAAAACAACTCGAAACGTTCAAAACGATGGATTATTACTGACTTACAGGGTTTTAACAGAATTAACACAGAATCACAAACATAGAAAACAACAGTCTATCGCATAATGTAATTTTATTTACAAAAATATAAGAGTTTACAAAGTAGAATTTATTTAAACAGCAGAAGAATTTATAAATGTAGTACATGAATTTTCATAAACTATCTTTTAGCCAACTTGTGCACGTACGCGTCTCAAACATACATGAACCCAGGACCTCCATCAATCACTTTACTTAAAGTATTTGATCATGGTTACTGAGATACAGAAGAAAAGATAAATTCTTCACTCCGCATGCATGGCCATAGAAAACAAGATAAAAATCACCATTACCATGCTACCGGAAACAAGTTTTCAACATTAAAATTACATGATCAATTCCAATCTATGTACGGTGATTCTTTCTAATACAACCCCATAAAATGTGGAATATTACCATCAAGAATATGAATCCGCAATTTAAACTGAATACCGTAACAGAAACCAAAATCGTCACAATTTACACTATCTTTGGTTGGCATCACCTCAATCGTTCTTATGTTTCCTGGGTCTACAACTAAGGTGACTATCGATGACTTATTAACTCAACTTGATCACGAGTTGAGACATATTTATCAACTATTCTGCTATGTCTATAAGTGTGTTGCTGTATTTAGTATCAAATAAATCAGATTAGCACAAAAATTTGAAACAAATTTTGTAACAAATGAATTTAGATAACAAGGCCAGTCTGCCACGCTTAATAACTGGAGTTTCACAATGTGGATTTCACGTGCAGTTAAAGTTTTCCATAGTTGTTCTCTTAAAGATATGTAGAAAATAGTACACCCATGCAAGCAAATTCACAAAGATAAATATATACACAGTTGCGATGTATACACATGCACCATGCACTGTAACACACATAGCACATGCATGCATCTTTATCTATCACAGGCCTTAGCTGGTGAGTATTCGATGTAAAGTGACTTCATTTGGATATATGAAAAAATAGATATCAACTAAGACTGTTAAATATTGCTGAAATTAGAAAACTTCCAAATTAAATAACACCAAATCTGACCCACTAGTCAATAAAAACATTTTGCTGTAAGGGCACTATCACTACACAAGGATCGATAAAAATAGCTTCATAGGGATATTTCGAGATAGGGAAAAAGGATATCCATAGTTACAAAGAAAACAAGTCCAAGTCGCAAATTTTAACAAGTCAGGAAGGACATAATCGACCAATCAGTACATGAATGAAATGTACGGACCCAAAATCCATTAAACATCATTCGGCTATTAAATTCAAGCTTCTAATGAAGTTGAATACTTGAAACAAGAACTAACCGTGAGCATAACTCACCTCCGGTGAAGCCGAAACGTGATTGTAGTGGTAGCAAAACCCAACTTGATTGGAAGCAGCAAAGGACCGAGCTTTGAGGAGTTTGCAGGCCTCGGCGGTGCTCAAAGTGCAACATTTAAATCAGTGATGGAACATGTAGGAGGCATCGGTGGACCGAACGGATAGGGCGGAGGCTGCCGGCGCATATTTTCCTCAAGCTTAGACTCAATTCTCAGACTACGAGGAGGGCGCCCTCGGCTTGAAAAGGTGGAGCACGTTAGGTCGGCGTAGACAACGCGTGGCTCCAAGCAACAGTAGCGATGGGCCTCGAGTCCTTCTGCGTGAGGAGGAAGCACGATCCTAGATTGTATGCGCCCGACAGTGGAGTCGGGTAAAGAGGCAACGCGCACGCTGTCGATCGTGGAGGAAGAGGGAGCGGTGCGATGGAGGCCATGTATTTTTTGAGGAACGAATTTCAGTGGAGAGTTTACTGATTTTTGGGGAAATCATTCCCCTTTTTCTCGATGGAAAAATTTGGGGGGGGGGGGGGGAGGGAAGAAACTCAATTTCAGGAATAAAAAGAATCCGTTCTGAAAAAGCTAAAGAGGAACACCACCGCCCCTCCCCCCAACGAAGAGGAGTACCCCTCCTTTTATAATTCAACGAAGGAGTACCCGGAATGATCCAGACTTTTACCAATCAAAACAACATGAGTAGAAAGAATTCCGATGGCAAGAGACAAGTGTAGAGATTTATAGAAAGATCTATATGTCGTTAGATTTTTAATGTTGGGTTGAATGAGAAAAATAGATTGAACGACTGTTTCTAATGAACAGTACACAGTTGAAACAAAGAACGCCATTTTTCTCATGTTATAACTTCAATGCAATAAATTAAATTTAGCGTAATTCAACAATACACGTAATAACTAAATTTATAAAGTTTACGATATTAAATTCAATAGTTAGAAATCTTTCAACTGTTGTTCTTTTGAAATAAATTTATGCTTAACAAAATCAAATAGTTGTTTTAAAAAATCAACTTAATAATTTGAAGTCATGCTCTAAAATAAATTGATTAAAACTATCTTTAAAATAAATTTAAATTAGCTAAATAATGTAAATAACGTTTCCTTTAACAAAATGTTCATATTAAAAATCAAGTTCACGGAAAGAGGTTATATGTATAAAACCATTTCAATTTAAAAGTAGACACTAAGTTCAAAAATGGATAGATGTCCAAATTCCAAATATAAACATTCGTTTTTAAAGTAAACCTTAATTTAATCTACTTTTAAATGCCAAAATTTTCTGAGCAATAACAACCCCCTTCCAAAAATCTGGGTTGTTACAAGAAATGTTATTCACATTCTACGTGAAAAGTATATTAAAGTAAATATCTTACAAATAAGATATTTTAAAGGAATTTGGGGTTTGAATTAGGAATTTAAATGGAATTACTGAAATTAGAAACTGACTGGAAATTTAGTTGAGTTGAATGGCTTTCTGGGTATCGATCTGATGTTGGTTTCGGCCTTCGGGGTTTATGCTTGGGAAGTTATTCCCTTACTAGTTTTTAGTAAGAGACTAATAGATGTGGGAAGATATTAATACATGAACCAAAATGGAAATGTTTTCCAAAGTTAATAACGTACATTTTCTAATTTTAGAAAATAAGGAATTTATGAATATATGGAAACAATAAATGGGAAATTAGGAAATGAAATGATGATTGATCGGTAAGATTTCCATTTGGGAATACGACCGTTATTTGTACACATGTTTTCCTTTGATAGTTAAGTCACCGACTATCAAAGATTTTGACCATTTCCGGCTGTTAATATGGAGAGACCGGGATCAGATATATTATCTGAAAACAACTCCGTAAGGAATTAGCATTACGAACCAAATATGATGAAGATAATTGAAGATGGAGTTATGTAGGGGCTGTTCAGTAAATCCTAGGTAGAAATTGCCTAAGATGGATTTATAAATAGTGCTTTTGGGTTGTCCAGTCCCAGGACAACTTGAATGGATGAATATCTAACAGAGTATATCTGGTAGATCGCATAAGTTGATCATTTCAAATGTATTTACGTTGGCGGCGGAGGAATTCGTTTCTCTTAGTTGTATACCTGTGATATTTTTGGGGAAATCAATTTGTGATTTGGCGGGTATGACAATGTGACATTCAAAGTAATTAAAGGTGTGATTTATATGTTATGGCCTCTAGCCTCACAACCAGGAAATGGTATAAAATCGGTTAGCTACCAATTAGGGTGTATTGTCAACTGATCTAGAGAAATTCCATTTACTTCGATAATCTATTTCGATGCTGTTCCTTTTGGGAAAACAGTTGTTGATCCCAACCGTTGGTGATAATACATTCGATACACTCAAGCGAAATAAGTGATCGATCATATTTAGCCTGGGTTACAAGATGTTCTTGTTGAATCCGGTGTATTCCTCTCTAGAGATACACTGTCGGAAGGTGGTCCCATAGCTTGCCAGTTGGAATTCATTACCCAATAAGTTCCCGCAGTTTTTAATTATATATTATGTATGTGGAACATGAGATGAAAGCATTATGCTAGATGATTATTTAGTTGTGGTTGATAGACATTTTATAGATATACTAAGAGGTAGAGCAAGAGGCTTCAGGATTATATAGCTATTGTTTTTTCCGCTGTGTTGTAAGTGTTGTACTCTGATAATTGTATTGTATACCGATACTGTTTTACTCCAAAGGTATGTTATATAATATATTTTATTCGTTCCGCTGTGAGATTCGTGTTACTCTAATGTTGTTGTAGTTGTGTTATTCTTCTTCTATTCTAATTCCCTATCTTATCTATTCTCACCCTCTAATTTCTTTCATTAACTATTCAGTATTTTCGCTGCTTGGATATTCGACATTGAGTCATGTCGATTACCAAGGTCACAAATCCCCCGGGTCGTTACAGTGCAGAACGGCAAGAGAATGCCCAAGCTCCCACTCCAACTGTGGCGGCTCCTCTTAACCCACCACCAGTGTCTAATTTCTCTAATCTTTGCGAAGGTTTCATTAATCTTAGCGGTAAGATCTTACTTGCTTCAGAAACTTCAGTTGATGCCCGCGCTTGGCTTAGTAATACCGAGCGCATATTTAGAGTTTTGGAGCTTGATTAAAGGAGGAGAGTTCGATTGTTTGCATGGAAATTGAAGGATGAGGCTTTAAATTGGTGGGAGATGGTGTTAAGGAATGCAGATTCAGGATCTTAAGGAATAACTAACACTAGAGGGGGTGAATAGTGTTTTAAAGAGATTATGAAAAATTTAAACAATGTTGAATTACTATATGAATCACATAATGAGTATCACACCAGAAATGATCGAAAACACAGAAATAGTCATAGACATAGATATAAGTACATATAAAATGCAAAAAAGGAAAGAAAACACTGGATTTTATACTAGTTCGGATTACTCCTACGTCTAGTCCCACGGAACGCTGGATTGGGTAGAGTTTTAATACTAGAATCAATCTTACAACACCCTTGATTTCATGGCTGCAAGGTTAACACAAATTCCACCACCCTTGATTTCATGACTACAAGGTTCACACCCTTCCTTTCCTTGATTTCAGGGCAACAAGGAACATACCCTTTCCTAAACAATTCCCAAATGATTACAACAACCCTAGAACTCTTGAATAGCACTTCCAATCATAGAGTATTTGATAGAGATTAAGAAGAGAAGAAGTTTGATTCAATTTGAGTATAAATCGACAGAGTATAGTTGTAGAAATGAACAAATTAATGTATATAATGGTGGTTAGAGATAGGTTGAAGATGGAGAAGAAGAATTAATTAAAAAATTTGAATTTAACCAATATTTATAGAGTTTGAAAGGTTGCAATGTTTCTGAAGCGTTTCCAATAATGAAAACACACTTCTTTTGAAATTTGAAAAAGTGATAGTTATATGTCGACATGTCCAAGTATGTATGTCAACATATACTTATTATTTTGATTTTTAAAATCATTTTTTAGATGTTTAAATCAATATATATATTCTGGAAATCCTTGAATCAAAACTAATGTTTCAAATTAATTTTTTAAAGTGTAAAAACGTAGTAAAATATAATATAAACATATTTATAAAATTATATAATATAAAACTATAAAACATATATATATATATATATATATTATAAAACTTATAAATATATATATATATATATATATATATATTTGAAATCACAAGAAAAATCTTTATAATTTGAAATCAATTTTAGAAAAGGGGTTTGAAATAATTTTGAAATCAATTTGAAAAGGAATTTGAATATAGAATTTAAAAATAGAATTTGAAAGTGCTAACTGGAGTTTTACATATAAACTAGACTCTATTACTTGATAATCTTGAGCTGTTGAGATCTTGAAATCTTGATATCTTAATTCTCACGAGTCTTGAATTCCTTAATATCCTGAATCTCTACAACCGTGTTGTCTTCAATATTTATATCATATACATATATATATATATATATATATATATATATATATATATATATTTTGGACAAGGATATTAGTATATATTTTATAATTGATAATGTTAATTATTGAAACAAGGTTGTTGTCATCAAAATTCCATACTCCAGTCTCCCCTTTTTTGATGATGACAACCTTGGTTTATAAAATATTCATACCTGATACTACATGTTGATCTGATTCTTTGATTACTTCCCCATTCACCAGGAATTCCTTCCAACTCCCCCTTAAACTATGCCTATCTATTTTATAATTTCTCCCCCTTTTTCATTATCAAAAATTATCCTATACTAAACTATACTAAATTATATCTGTAGTATCCTATACTAAACTTAATTATACTACATTAGATTAGACTAAACTATGATAAATCTAATGACTTACCTTGTAATACTGAATATAATAAATAGGAAATAAACATTAAATAAATTATGTAAGTCAAACAATGTTTACAAACGAATTAAACATATATAAAGCATTCAATTATAGTATTTACGAGTACACATATTTGCAACGAATATACGTTTTACAGCGCATGTATGAATAAAACGAAAATCTAAACGTCCATTGCTTCTTGACAATTGTAAATTATGAATTGGGCAATGAGGATAATGAATACAGAATTCCCCACTATGCTTAACTACATTTCCATCTCTTTCAAAGCATACTTCACCCATGCATATTACTTGGTCTTCTTCTTCCATGCCCTCGATTTGTGCTTCTTCTTCTTCCTCTTTTTCTACCATTTCTTCCTCTTATTCTTCTTCTCCCTCTTCCTCCGTTTGATTACCATCTTCGATGATAATTGGATTAGTGTGGTTATCCATGACAAACCATTGCAAAAATATCACTATACTCCCTTGTTTCTCATTCTCCTTATTCATCTTGGTTTATAAAACTTGAATTATAATCATTTGCAAAACATCCTTCATCGATTCCTCTAATTTCATGAGTCTAGCAAGCGTAGATCGTTGAAATGGACCTTCGGATGGTTCGGCAAATGAAATAGGGGTGTTTTGGTTGTTATAATTAGTGGAGGCCTTTCTTTAATTTAATTAAGAATTTTTCCTAAGAGAAAAATGAATAGATGAAGAAGGAATTTCGAAATAATAATTTAAATAGAGGTTGTAACTAACTTTTGGTGGCAATTAATTTTAAAAATCTGGTAGTTATATGTCGATATACCTTTTTGAACATGTCGACATATGTATGTTTTTATTTTTCTTATTTTTCTTATATATTTTATTGTATTATATTATATATTTATATATTTAGTTACTCTATTTCTCTTAAAGAGCAAATGCCTAATTCTCTTCTAAATTTAGTAAATGTTGTTTCATTTAAAGGTTTCTTTTAATATCTCTGCTACTTGTTTTTCTGTTTCTGTGAACTCAGGTGAAATTTTTTATTTACTTACGTTATCTCTTAAGAATGATGTCTTATATCTATATGTTTTGTTCTCAAATGATGAGTTGGATTTATAGTTATATTTATGGCACTCGTATTATCGCAATTGATTAGTGATTTATTTATATTTAAACCAAAATCATTTAGAGTCTATTGCATATATATTACTTGTGAACAAGCCAAAGAAGCAGATATATGTTCTGCTTTAGTTGTTGACAAAGATACTGTATTTTAATTTTTACTAAATCAGGAAACTAGTGAATGTCCTAGGAAGTGACATGTCCCACTAGTGCTTTTACGACCGAATTTACATCCCGCAAAATCAGCATCACAATAAGAGATTAAATCAAATGAATCATCCTTAGGATAAAATAATCCAAAATTTAGTGCATGTTTTACATATCTTAGAATAAGTTTTACGACTTTTAGATGAGTTTCCTTAGGTTGCGATTGATATCTTGCACAGAGACATACACTATGCATTATTGTGACGACCGCCGATAACTCTCGCACTTAACAAGAGAAATAATGCACTGAAAGACGTGTCAGGCAGTTATAGACGATCACCAATGTAAGATAACACATGCGGAACTTGCTGTATAACTCACAATGCAAGGATAAAATATAATAGAACATATACAACAGGAAATAACAGTGAAGCATATTTGAGCAGAAACTTGAACTTTCATAACAACTAAAAAGAATACCCATACATCTTTAGATTACAACATAAGTGTCTATACAAATTTAATTCACTACAATACTCAGAGTAAATCACCACACAACGGAAAAACAACAGCTACTATATTATAAAAAGTAATACGCTAGCTTTATCCTCGTCGCCGCAAAGCATCCTCGCCTCACCAAGCTATGCTACCTGTAACATGTTACTCAGTCCGCCCATCCAAAACGAGATGAACAGCCTAAGGTAATAAGAGGGAAACATAATACCTTAAGTCAGACAACAGTCTTAGTGAGCGATAAAACAACGATCTAATATCATCAATAAAGTATATGAGAATAGTTATATAAACCAATCAATCTACCAAAACACCAAATAAGAACTCAACATCATCTTCCCCACGTCGGACAGTGATAGCCTTTACAAACAAGCATTTGGAAACAACGATACTTCCATGGCAATCGGAGAAACTATTCATATATGGCAATCAGAAGTAACCAAGCAACAGTGATCATGGCAACTAATTATATATCTCATGTAAACCATCCTAATCGAGTTCAACATCCCTCAAGCACAAGCCCCGAATGCCTAAACCAACATCAGACAAGCACACAAGAAACAACTCCTTCAATGTCAAATAATATATGTGAGACATTACAAGCAAAAAAATCAACATTCATGACTGACTTTGGCTATTACTGCCAATCTTGCGTTGAAACCATCGTTAATTGTATGTTTGGCTAAACACCTTTCCATCAACTGTCAAGGGCTAATGGTAAACCCTGATTCTAGCAAAAATCCATACGCTATACAACGAAACGTAACTAGGCCATCGAGCTGCCTAAGGTACTTGACTATACAACCGATCTTTTATGTATTCCTATTACACTACACTAGAAAAGCAATTTTGCCACGACTTTGGGCCGTGGCTAATGAGTTTTTCCATGGTCTAACATCGGGGCAAAATGGGCCATGGAAAAATTTTCCCATGGCCCGAAGCCGTGACAGGTTGGTGTTTCTGCCACGGCTTCAGACCTTGGCAAAATATGATTTAGCCACGGTCCAAAGCCGTGGAAAATTTACGTTTTTTTTTAATATCATTTAGCCACTGTTTTGTACCGTAGCTAAATTCATTTAGATAAACTGAACATTTACCTAAAGCATAAAGCTCATGTTTGGATAAAATATGAGTAGGTTATACATATTAATACAAATTTATAAGAAGACTGTACCGACCAATACAAATTGTAATCTTCAAAGCAACAAATTTACAAAGTTCAAATGAACAATTCATACTTAGCACAAATACATCTATAAACCAAAAATACACAGTTCAACTTCAATTCACAATGTCGGTAGTCATCAACTATTCAAAGTAGATACACTTACTGCAAATAAAAGATATCTTACATATTCCTGTTTTGATATCTTTACACACCAAAGTCCATTACTGAAGTTTAGGGATGGATACCTATATAACAATTACTAGGTTAAATATCACTTTGCTTATATCTGTCACTATTTAACCCTTTTTCTCTGTTGATATCTATCTGTGTCATGTAAGAGCATGAGAATCTCCTCGCCTTGAGCAGCCCCAAATTCCATTGCATACTGCAAGGGCGTATTACCTTATTTATCCATAACATGCGAGTCTAGTCCCCTGTCTATGTACAACAATTTTATTATGTCATTTGATTTAGGTCACCCATATATATGGAAGTATTAAATAAACATTGATAACATACATACATTGGTTTGTATACAAGGATAACGATAATCTGCGACTATGGCACACTACATGAATTTAACACGACCCTACATGTAATTTCAATTATACTTTTATGCTTCTGGTTCACGTGTATAATATCTGTTTACAAATTATAGACTTATTTAGAATTCAGTAATAGGTTTCATGAATTAAAATTGGTGAATTATCCTATACATAAAAGAAGCGAACAAATAATATAACATCATAATATCAATTAGGCGAAATGTGAAAAATCTGCTGACAAACTAAATTTATATAGCTACTAATTGTAATTAGCATAAATAAAGATGAAGTAAAAATATCCACGGAGCAATTATTTATATAGAACGAGTAAAATGAGTTTTGTCATAAATAAGAGAGACCGTGTCTAGATAGCCATGTAAATAACTTTAATCCATCAAGTCCACCTTGGCATATTTATCTTGCATCACATTTTGCATTTTATCCCTCACTCCGGTTCATCTATCTCCAAATATCACGCGTTCAATTTCGGGGAAATGACTGCAAATAAAAGATATCTTACATATTCTAGTTTTGATATCTTTGCACAACAAAATCCATTACTGAAGTTTGCAAGTATTACATTTGTCAAACTAAATATTCGGCAATTATATTTGATTTCAATACTTCTGCCAAACTAAATATTCAGGTTATGTGAATCATGATGGTTTTCCTTTGTTTTTCTAGAAGAATGCCCGGAGCTTGAGATGGTACTTACGATATATTGACTAATTAGAGTGGTCATACCTCATTACCTCATATGTTTACAATTAATCATTGAGATTGTATCAACAAAACAAAAAAAATCAATCTATTAACCTGTTGCGTGAACTACCAAAACCACATCCAATCTTTTATTAATCTTGAATGCTTCCTTCATCAGTCTTGCAGCAAACCCAGAGAATCCATGCTCATATCTATGAATAATTGTTTCCTCTATTCGATGATAAATAAGTAGATAAAAAAATATAGGATGAGAGTTTAGTAGAATGCAAATCAAAATTTAAATGATTAACGAGTAGTGTGTATCACCTTTTCAACACAGATATTAAAAGCCGATAGTGAATTTCTTTAAGAGAATGAACGCTCAACTTATCGGGGATTGCACCCATGCAAACTACAAAGATTTGTCTTATTCCTTCAACAACATGGACGAAAATGATCAAAAGACATACAACGAGTCTTAGAAGCCAAACTCGATCCATGACTGCTTTTTTCTATATGCTTTGTCTAGCTAGTTAGTGTACATATCATTCACAAAGATTTAAGGTTGCTCAAACTTTACATGGCAAAGGATAATTGAACAATCACCAGGAACGGGAAGCAAACTAAAATGTGCTTTCGAACTTTCTATATTTTATGCAAAAGCATAAACTTAGATTGTTTTATGTATAACTAAAAACCAACAAAATGAATAGCAAAAAGGTTCATGCAAATCAAATTTGTTAAATTAAATCAAGATTAATATGAAGTTAATCATGTAATGCGATGCATCATCATCTTCTTTGTGGTCTAGTGATGAAGATGAACGATTTACGTTTCCATAACTACCAACATCAGCAATGTGTTCTTCTTCTGCATTATTCATTACTGACTTCACAAATAGCACAAAAGAAACAGAGTAGCTGGGGTAGGACATATGATGCTCGTTTTGTTTTGCTTTTGAGTTTGTAATTCATATGATGCTGTTTGAGCTTGTGGAGTTTAAATGGTGTGACTATATTATATGACGCCGTATCTTGTTCACTGATTAAATTGTAATTGAAGTCGTATTTATACCATGAATTGATATTTAATGTTTGCACCCAAGGTAGAAGAAAACTGGATCAATTCTTCTGTACCCAACTCCAATATTCCCGTGTGCCCGACAAATCACCACAACACATCAACAACACATATTATTAATAATCTAATGAACGGGTCCTACAGTCCACTCAAAACTAAGGTTGTTATGATAATGATTACCATTACCGTTTGACAAATACCGTTACCGTACCGTTTTTACTGGTAAGTCAGAATTGCTTACCGTTACCGTTACCGATCGACTGGTATACCGAAGACTGATATACCGATAATCTGGTAACCGTTATACTGGTAATGGTAAATTACCGTTTGTCCATCAAAGTTTATTTCTTGACATTTTTTTGCACATAATGAATCTTTATTATACTATATATATAGTGTTAGTTTATAAAAAACATAAATGAGAAAGAAAATAAGTGTACCTGACATTATTTCACCTAATTATTGAACTAAATATAATCATTTATTTGGTTCTAAATGCATGTAGTAAAGCATATCAGATGAGTATACTTATGTTTTGAATTAACTGGAAAAATTACCGTTACCGCTGGTATTGAAGAAATGTTACCGATAATTTACCGTTCAAACTGGTAAATTTACCGTTACCGTACCGTTTTAACTGGTATACCGATTTTAATAAAAAATGGTTACCGATCGACTGATAATGGTATGATAATGGTAAATTTACTATTACTATAACAGCCCTACTCAAAACCATTAGATTTTGTGCAAATCAATGGATGAGATTGATCCGGCACATGGGAACACCAGATTTGGGTACAATTAAATAAATAATACAATTAAACAAATCACCAGATTTGTCTTTATCACATTAAATAAATAATAAACAAATACAAAACTTTAAGAAAAAGAGAACAACAGGTTCAAACCTGCTTCTTTTTACCAGACCTAGACATTCATTCCTATCAAATGCATCATCATTCCACGGGTTGTAAACATATAAGTGTTTGAATCAGCATAATTGTAGCTAAAAAAATATAACAGATTACTCAATAAGTCATAGACAACTAAAATTACAGCGCAAAAAGGTACAATTATCAAAAATAATACTCATTACACCACTTTTATCTGGCATAAATCGCCAATACCCTATGGATAATGGGTAAGCTCAAAACTCACTCTTCGAAGATGCCTAAATTACAAATAATAATAATACAGTAAAAATAATTTAGTCAATTTCTTTTTTCTCCAAACACACTAATCATAGAGAAATGATATTTTGCGGGAGAAAAGATTCCTTGTTGACAAGAAATGGAGCATTTAATACAGGAAATGTGGATGTAAACTTCATTTATTTTTGCAGGATAACTTGTAATTTGTTTGGACTTGCAACTAAATAAGCATGGTTTAGATTTCAACAAAAAAAGTGAAAAGTGTTATATAAAAGTCAACAAAAAAACCTAAACGAAAATAAATTACGTGTTCTAATAACAGCAATCTAAGAAATCAATACAGTCATAAACTCCAAAAGATAAAAAATGAAAATGTACTAACCTAAAGGGAAAATAGTACAAAAGCAAAATGGAAATATTTAGATTAGTGCAACTTATTAGGAAAAATAGCATTAGTATAAACATAACAGTAGCTTCAATAACCTATTGGCATGCATAAACATGTTTGTAACTAAGGCTGCTACTTGTAGATGTTAGAAATCAAATGAAACAAATTTACTTTAGTCCCACATTGGCAAAATAAAGAAAAGATTTAAGGATATATACCTATTCCTCACTCCATATATTGGCCCTTAGGGATAGATAATTTTGTGTGAGGGGAAGGACTTAGATCATGTGAACAAAACACACGCGCGCGCGCCGCTGCAGCAGGGTCGGGTTTGGGTTTGGTAAGAAATTTTACTTTTGCTACAGAAAACGCCGCCATTTTTTAAAATGGATGCGGCAATAAAAGAGGTGCGAAAGCAAACGGGTGCGACCCGCATGAACGGATGTAACCCGTTAATATTCGTTACCATTTGAATTCAAACAGTAACGGGAATTTTCCAAACGGGCGCGATGTAAATAGATGCATTAGTTCAAACAGATGCGAGTAGGATTATATAAACTAATCGATCCTGATCAAATCAATATTGGTTTCAAAATTCCATTCTTCTCTCCGTCTGTCTCCTGCTTTCTCTCTACCGCCATTAACGAGAAACACCGACTGACATACTCGTCAGAATTCCGTGCAGCATCGTCTGTTGTATCCTGCGAGGTTGAAAATAAAGTCTTAAGGAAACTGTATTTACAGGCCTCGGACAAACTCGGTTAGACTTCATTTTTTGTAGTTTAACTTCTCTCTGTATACTGTAGCAATACTCAACTGTTGTATGCCCTAATATTCATCCTACAAGCTTGTGATATAAGTTTGTGTTGTTGCGTATTCTGTTTTGGTCTAATAAGATCAACATCTTAAGACTTTAGTGGTTTTTTGACAAAACAGAAATGGCAGCAGAGCAATTGTCAATCAAAACTGGCAATTTGAACAAGCCAGACTTGTTCAAAGGCGAAGGTGATGATTTTCTGACGTGGCAGAGTCAGATGTTGTTCTATCTCACTACCCTTGATTTACAGAAGTATCTTGAAGAAGATGAACCGGTGCCGCCTACACCAGGAAACGCCGAGGATGCAACTAAGCATGACGGTCCTTCTATAGATGCGTGGAGGCATTCGGACTTTTTATGCAGAAACTACATTCTCAACTGCCTGGACAAGGTGCTGTACAAAGTTTACCAGCCCATAAAGACTACAAAAGCTCTTTGGAATGAACTAGCTACAAAGTACAAAATGCAGAATGTGAGTTTGAAAAAGTTCATCGTCGACAAGTTCATGGACTACAAAATGGTGGAATCAAAGTCAGTGACTTCTCAAGTGCAAGAGCTGCAGATTATTATCCATGAGATGGAAGCAGAAGGTCACAATGTCGGTGAATCATTCCTGGTTGAAGCAATTACAGGAAAATTGCCACCATCTTGGAGGGACTACCGCAACTACTTGAAGCACAAAAAGAAGGAGATATCCTTACAAGACCTCATCGTCAGATTAAAGATAGAGGCAGATAATCGCGGAGTCACTCAACCTAAAAGTGAAGAGGCGCTTGTTACTGAAGGGTCAAAGAAGAAAGGACACTTCAACAAAAACAAGAAAAGAAAGGCGCCAGAAAATAAGCAGAATAACCAAAAGAAATCCAAGAAATTCAATGGTGAATGTTGGGTTTGTGGCAAGACTGATCATCAAGCAAAAGAGTGCAGACACAAGAAACAGAAAAATTCGGAAGCAAATGTGGTGGATAACATGGACATCGATGAATCAAATTTTTCAAGAGTTGTGTCCGAATGCAACTTGATTCAGAATTCTACACAATGGTGGTTGGACACGGGTGTTACTAGTTATATATGCTCTGATAAATCCGTCTTTTCAACCTACACCAAACTGGATCAAGATGAGAAACTCTATATGGGCAATTCATCGGTTTCCATGGTTGAAGGCAAAGGAACAGTCACCCTCAAGTTCACTTCTGGGAAGACTATTAGACTGAATGATGTCCTTCATGTTCCAGATATCCGCAAGAATCTCATTTCTGGATCCGTGCTCATGAAGAAAAGATTCAAGATGGTCTTCGAGTCAGACAAGGTGGTTCTATCCAAGGAAGGAATATATATAGGAAGGGGTTACTTATGTGATGGCCTATTTAAGGCAAATGTAGCCGTAATCGCCAATAATATGTATTCTGACAATGCTATGAATAAAAAGGAAGTTTCTTATATAGTTGAGCATGAAACTTTATTATGGCATGATAGATTAGGACATATTAATTTCCGAAAAATGAAAAAACTTGCAAATTTAGAGTTAATTCCTAAATTTCAAGTGGATAAAAACTACAAATGTGAGACATGCGGAGAAGCAAAAATGGTTAAGAAACCATTTCATACTATTGACAGATGTACTGAACCATTGGGAATGATTCATACTGACTTATGTGATTTCAAAAACTTACCTACAAGAGGTGGGAAAAGTATTTTATCACATTTATTGGTGATTATACACGATATTGCTACGTATATCTTTTAAACAGTAAAGAGGAAGCAATCACATTGTTTATAAAATATAAAGCTGAAGTAGAAAATCAGCTAAATAAAAAAATCAAAATATTAAGATCTGATCGAGGTGAAGAATATGAATCGCCGTTTGAACAATTCTGTGCAGAAAATGGAATAATTCATCAAACGACAGCTCCATATTCACCCCAACAAAATGGCATAGCCGAGAGGAAAAACAGAACGTTAAAAGATATGATTAATGCAATGCTTTTAACGTTTGGCCTACCGACGAACTTGTGGGGGGAAGCCTTGAATATGTCTAACCACATATTAAATAAAGTTCCTCACAGTAAAACGGGAAAAATTCCATATGAGTTATGGAAAGGACACCTACCAAGCTTCAAATACCTCAAAGTGTAGGGGTGCTTGGCAAAAGTTCCTATCCCGCCTCCCAAGAAGGTCAAACTTGGACCAAAAACAGTAGATTGTTACTACTTAGGGCCAACCCAAAATAGTAGTGCATATAGATTTTTGTTATTCAAGTCTGATCCATATAAATACAATCATGGAATCAAGAGATGCCTCATTCTTTGAAGTTGTGTTTCCACATAAAAGAAATGAAGGAAATAATGTCCCCAAAAGGACACGAGAAGAATAAAGTAGCCCACATAAAGATGAAATTCATCGTGAAGTTGAACCAAGAAGAAGCGTAAGGGCCAGAACTTCCAAGTCATTTGGCTCTGAGTTCCTCACTTATGTTCTTGAACATGAACCTCAAACATTTAAAGAGGCCATGTCATCTTCTGAATCTTCGTGTTGGAAAGAAGCAATCCAAAGTGAGATTGATTCGATTCTAAGTAATAAAACTTGGGAAATTGTTGATATTCCACCTGGAATAAAACCAACTGGCTGCAAATGGATTTTCAAGAAGAAAATGAAAGCAGATGTCTCTATCGACAAATATAAAGCCAGATTAGTAGCCAAAGGGTATCGTCAAAAAGAAGGAATAGACTTCTTTGATACATATTCGCCCGTTACACGAATAACCTCAATAAGAATGTTAATAGCAATTGCATCCATCTATAATCTAGAGATTCATCAGATGGATGTAAAGACAGCATTCTTGAATGGAGATCTCGATGAGGAAATCTACATGGAGCAACCCGAAGGTTTTATGTCCAAGGGAAATGAAAATAAAGTTTGTAAATTAGTAAAATCATTATACGGACTCTAACAAGCTCCAAAACAATGGCACGAAAAATTTGATAGTGTCATGATGCAAAATGGTTTTCGTATAAATGAATGTGATAAATGTGTTTATTATAAACAAATTGGACAATCATATGTCATGATTTGCTTATATGTGGACGATATGTTAATATTTGGTCCTAACGTAAAAGTTATAGAGACCATAAAGAAAATGCTGATCAACAATTTCGATATGAAAGATTTAGGAGTTGCAGATGTTATTTTGGGAATTAAAATAATAAAAACCCCTAATGGAATTGAATTATCTTTGTCACATTATGTAGACAAAGTGATTGAAAAATTCCAAAATCTTGGGATTAAAGGAGTAAGAACACCTTTTAATCCTTCAGAAGTACTGCATAAAAACACTAATGAGAGTGTAATGCAAATGGAATACTCTCGTGTAATAGGATGTCTAATGTATGTTATGAATTGCACGAGACCAGATATAGCCTATGCAGTAAGTCGACTAAGTAGGTATACAAGCAATCCAGGCATGGAACACTGGAAAGCACTAATGAGAGTGCTTGGATACTTAAAGAATACCACAAATTATTCTTTGCACTACGGAAAATATCCAGCCGTATTAGAAGGGTATAGTCATGCAAACTGGATTGCTAATTCAGAGGAATCAAAATCCACAAGTGGTTATGTTTTTACTCTAGCAGGAGCGGCAGTGTCGTGGAAATCTACTAAGCAAACATGCATAGCTCGATCTACGATGGAATCTGAGTTTATTGCTTTAGATAAAGCAGGCGAAGAAGCAGAATGGCTTCGTCACTTCTTAGAAGATATTTCACTTTGGCCTAAACCAGTAACGGCCATATGTATTCACTGCGACAATCAAGCAGTGCTAAGTAGAGCGAAAAACTTTGTGTATAATGGAAAATCTCGACACATTCGTCGACGCCATAACACAGTTAGGCAGTTACTCTCAAATGGAACTATCTCCATTGATTATGTAAGAACCAATGATAACCTAGCGGATCCATTTACAAAAGGGTTATCAAGAGAGAAAATTGACTGCGCATCGAGGGGAATGGGTTTAAAAGCCTAAACCAACAAGAGTTATCTTATACAGAAACCTATCCTAGCGACTGGAGATCCCACGGACTAGGATAAATCGGCAAACCAGTTCTGAATAACTCAAGACGTAATGCATTTGTTCGGACATAGTCCTACTCCATTCCCATGGTGCACAATATAAAATGCATGCCTACAGAAGTTTCACAGGATAAAGCTATGCTTTTTAATGATGATCATATCTTGTAAAATAACAAGTGGGATATATGTAGGATACTCCTAATGGTAGCGATCACCTATGTTAGTGTGAGCTGGGTCGGCTCTATGAGAATATTAAAGGCTTATATTCTCTATATACACTCGCAGAACCAGAAATTGTTCAGGACCAAAATGAACACAACCAAGAAATTGGACGAGAAGGGAAATAATGTTTTGTTAAACTTATTGTCTGGTTAAACAATAACGGCAGACGATTCTAGATGAAATAATTCACCGATTAGCCAAGTATATCCGATAAGTTTTAACTAAGGAAAGTTCAAAGTGAAATATCTACTTGTCCTAAATAAAGCATTATTCCATATGTAGTCATTGATATTTCAATTTGTGTAGGGGAAAAGTATACAATCATTCATGTGGGGGATTGTTAGAAATCAAATGAATGAAATTTACTTTAGTCCCACATTGGAAAAATAAAGAAAAGATTTAAGGATATATACCTATTCCTCACTCCATATATTGGCCCTTAGGGTCAGGTAATTTTGTGCGAGGGGGAGGACTTAGATCATGCGAACCAAACACACACACGCGCCGCCCGCCCGTCCCGTACCGAACCGGGCCAGGTTTGGGTTTGGGTTTGGTAAGAAATCTTATTTTTGCTACAAAAAACGTAACCATTTTTTAAAATGGATGCGGCATTAAAAGAAGTGAGACCCAACAAGAAAAGCAAACGGGTGCGACCCGCATGGAAGGATGTAACCCATTAATATTCGTTGCCATTTGAATTCAAACAGTAACGGGTATTTTCCAAATGGGCGCGATGTAAATAGATGCATCAGTTCAAACAGACGCGAGTAGGATTATATAAACTAATGATCCTGATCAAATCAATATTGTTTTCAAAATTCTATTCTTCTCTCCGTCTGTTTCCTGCTTTCTCTCTGCCGCCATTAACGAGAAATACTGACTGACATACTCGTCACAATTCTGTGCAGCATCGTCTGTTGTATCCTGGGAGGATGAAAATAAAGTCATAAGGAAACTGTATTTACAGGCCTCGGACGAACTCGGTTAGACTTCATTTTTTGTAGTTTAACTTCTCTCGGTATACTGTAGTAATACTCAACTGTTGTATGCTTTAATATTCATCGTACAGGCTTGTGATATAAGTTTTTGTTGTTGTGAATTCTGTTTTGGTCTAATAAGATCAACATCTTAAGATTTTAGTGGTTTTTTGAAAAAACAGAAATGGCAGCAGAGCAATTGTCAATCAAAACTGGCAATTTGAACAAGCCAGACTTGTTCAAAGGCGAACGTGATGATTTTAGGACATGGCAGAGTCAGATGTTGTTCTATCTCACCACCCTTGGTTTACACAAGTATCTTGAAGAAGATGAACCGGTGCCGCCTACACCAGGAAATGCGAAGGATGCAACTAAGCATGACGGTCCTTCTATAGATGCGTGGAGGCATTCAGACTTTTTATGCAGAAACTACATTCTCAACTGCCTGGACAAGGTCCTGTACAAAGTTTACCAGCCCATAAAGACTGCAAAAGCTCTTTGGAATGTACTAGCTACAAAGAACAAAACGCAAAATGTGAGTTTGAAAAAGTTCGTCGTTGCCAAGTTCATGGACTACAAAATGGTGGACTCAAAGTCAGTGACTTCTCAAGTGCAATAGCTGCAGATTATTATCCATGAGATGGAAGCAGAAGGTCACAAAGTTGGTGAATCATTCCTGGTTGAAGAAATTATAGGAAAATTGCCACCACCTTGGAGGGACTACCACAACTACTTGAAGCACAGAAAGAAGGAGATATCCTTACAAGACCTCATCGTCAGATTAAAGATAGAGGCAGATAATCTCGGAGTCACTCAACCTAAAAGAGAAGAGGCGCTTGTTACTGAAGGGTCAAAGAAGAAAGGACACTTTGTAACACCCCGTAATTCTGTAACACTAAGATTCACAAATAAAGGCAGAATTAAACTTTAAAATCAAAATCGAGGGAAACGGGCTGCGGCATGGGGTTCGTCTCGGAATTCTGCACGAGATAGAGTCCGAGTTTACGTTAATCGGACTCCGTATGAACGAGTTAGGGTCTTCAGACATTTTAGAATTCGAACAGAATTCGAACAGATCAAAAACGAGTTCAGATTCGAAAAACAGACGCAGACAGGGCTGGGCGGGAAAATTCTCGCCCAGGACCCAGGTCGACTGGGTAGTCGACCTGGGGGTACCCAGGTCGACTGGGTAGTCGACCTTGGGTACCCAGGTCGACTGGGTAGTCGACCTGGGGGTCGACCCCCCCTGCTTTTTCCAGATCTGCAGTCTGGTTCATTCTTCTGTATCCGGACGCCATTCTGACCAGATTCGTCCGCCTAATCCTATATAAACAGCCTTAGCCTCCTTCTCTATTCACAATTCTTTTCTATCCTTATGCTGCCTCTGAGAAATGAATAAATAAGTGAGTAAAATAATATATAAAATAAATCAAGATGAGGAAATGCTGCTCAAGACTTTCAAGAAGAGGTTCAAGTCAAGCTAGGATTCAAGTGAAGATTCAAAAGACTTCAAGGACTGTTTTTCTACGAACCTAATCTAAACTCGGTAAGTCAGTTACTTTTTAGATTTGAACGTTTTCTCTGTTCGTGACATGAAATTAAAGGAATTAAAGAATATGCCAAATCTTTCTATTCGAATCTGTGCCTATATCTTTGGACTTAATTAAGAACTGTTATAATTTGATGACCGATAAGACCGTGACTATGAAACTATGGACCTTAAAACCATATGCCTCTTTCTATGAACATTGCCTATGACTATGGACATTGCCTATGACTATGGACGTTGCCTATGACTATGAACATTTCCTATGACTGTGACTGTGACTATGAGGATTATTTCCTTGACCATGAACACAAACCTATGCCTTTGATTAGGAAACATAAACTATTGCCTATGACATAACAAGAACAACTATGATTCATGACAAGGAAAGTGCTGCTTAAGTTTTGTGACTGTGAAATTGGGTCTAAACCTGATTATCTATTCTGTCTATTCTTGGTTTTCTTTGGTTTTAGATCTTGGGAATTTACCTATTAAGTTAGGTCTACCCATGTTTATCTATTCTGTCTATTCTTGGTTTTCTTTGGTTTTTGACCTTGGGAATTTACCTATTAAGTTAGGTCTACCCATGTTCTTGAACCTATACTATTGAACCCTTTTCATGTCGTAATATTACCATATATATATGCCTGTGATTGTCATCTTATGCCAATTGTTATGTCTATTCTTTCATGGCATTTTGGCTCATTCCCTTCTATCCACGAATCTAGCTCTATTTATGATTTAGTTTGAATCACGATTATACGAACGATAGGAATACATTTTGGGGAAAAACATGAAATTGACTAAACTTGGAAATTGGCATAATTTGATGAAGAATAACAAGTCTAGTTTTGACATGAACTGAAATTAGAATATTAAATCAGAATTGGGTGGCTAAGTTAAGCATGATAAGTATATTAGCATAATTTACATACATTGGGCATAGATGGTAAATGGTTAAATGGGGCACAAAATAGGTAGTTGGTATGCAAATTAAGTTTTGGGCAGAAACGGTGGACTAGAATATAAAATCTAGTTTGGCATAAACTGTAAACTAGAATATAGAATCTAGTTTTGGCATGAACTGTAAACCGGGGTGTTGGATCTAAATTTCTATAAACCGTAAGATAGGCAAATCAAGATTTGGGCCTAGAAAACAAGTCCGTTAGTAGGCATGGCAAATATATAGGGTATAGGCCAAATTTATTTTAAAAAGGGAAAATGGACATTGTGGATAAATTGTTAACAATTTATTTATATACAAAAGAAAGGTTTATTAATGGCATCTCTTTTAATAATACACCAGAAAGTTCTAGGGTGACAGAGAGGATAGTGTCTAGGCTTGGGTTTGGAAAATATAAGTTTCCTGCTCTCCCTAGCTATCCCTAACTGATCCGACGGACGGGATGGTTACTTTCAACAACTGATTTGAAAATTAATCAAAAATCCTCTGAACTTAGAAAACACGAATATGCCTAACCCGAGGTTAGACTGAGTTGCGATGTAAACCTACCCGGAACCAACCGGCACATCCAGTAATCGCAACAATACCTGTCTAATGTGAGTGGTTGCGGCTTTAATTTATTTAGTTAAAGCTAGAACAAGAATGGTAGGGTTAAGTTAACTAAGACACTTAACCAATTCAACATGATAACCAGACCGGTGGGTGGGGTTAGGTTCATACAGACACTTAAGCTAGAATGGGAGGGTTAAGTCCAAAGGAACACTTAACCAACTTAGCACAGTTAAGCTAGAATGAGAGGGCTAAGTCCATAAGGACACTTAACCAAGTTAACATGGTAACAAGACCAGATTTGTAGGGGTTAAGTAACTAAGAAACCACTTAGCCAAATTAACATGTTAACTAGACTAGAAGGTGGGGTTAAGTAAAGTTAATACACTTAGCCAAATTAACATGTTAACTAGACTAGAGGTTGGGGTTAAGTAAGATTTAATACACTTAGCCAATTTGATATGTTAGCTGGACTAGACCGTAGGGTTAAGTAAACTGAAACACTTAACCATCAGATTGTGATAAAGGAATAGGGCTAAGTCTAAAACATGAAGGGATAATACTTAACCATTAATAACATGTTAGTTAAAACAGACGGGCAAGGTTAAGTTAAAAAGGAACACTTAACCAATACATGATGAAGGGGTAAGGTTAAGTAATAATAAATACTTAACCAATATAACTTGGGTTGTGGTAGGGTTAAGTCAACATGAATTACTGATGTTAGATCGAAATTTGGACCTAACACCTCCTTTCCCGCTGAAGGATCGGGGAGCGAGTGAATCGCCGAGCTCGAACTCTAACTCTCCAGAGAGGGAGAGAGTATAAAAGCGTCTCCGATTGAGTGCTGAGAAAGAGCTCCTTTCCCGCTGAAGGATCGGGGAGCGAGTGAATCGCTGAGCTCGAACTCTAACTCTCCAGAGAGGGAGAGAGTATAAAAGCGTCTCCGATTGAGCGCTGAGAAAGAGCTCCTTTCCCGCTGAAGGATCGGGGAGCGAGTGAATCGCTGAGCTCGAACTCTAACTCTCCAAAGAGGGAGAGAGTATAAAAGCGTCTCCGATTGAGCGCTGAGAAAGAGCTCTTTTCCCGCTGAAGGATCGGGGAGCGAGTGAATCGCTGAGCTCGAACTCTAACTGTCCAGAGAGGGAGAGAGTATAAAAGCGTCTCCAATTGGGCGCTGAGAAAGAACTTATTCCCTACTAAAGGAACGAGGGTTGACTGAATTACCGATATCCCATGAAATCTCTTATAACCCCGTATTCAGAAATAGGGGGCAACTTGCCGACAGTACTAATCAATCCCTAGTAAACCCCAGTCAGATGCTACGGTAACAACTGATTGGGGGGCACCAGGCACTCATATGCAAACACTAAACTTTGATACAACAGTGTAACATAGCATGAACATTCTTCTTCCTGTTGATTGACTGATTTATAATTATCAATAGTTGGCTAACGACTAAACATGGAAAGTTTCTATGAATACAGGTACATAATGATGTAAGAAGAGATAAATCCTTGTTTATGTACTACGAATCGTCAAAGTGAAAAACAACCTAGAAACAAAAGTGAGGACCAGTCTCACAATTACATTTCCTGGTCAGTGGAAAACCTAAAGACAAAATACCAACAAACTACAAGCATCCTATTTACGCTTTGATTTCTTCTCTTGCCTCTGCCTCTCCAGCCTTTCCTTGTCGGCTTCGGATGGATCCCCCTTCTTCCTCTTCCGCTTGTCCATAAGGGGAGCATCCGACTCCTCTGAGGTCTCCTCTTCCATTTCTTTTCTCTTGCTTCTACTGGAGAGGGAAGCCGGGAATTCATCGGGGTTTGCAAAGTGAAGCTGCCGGCTGATGGACTTGGACTGGATTTTCACAATCATCCCAGTTTTGGGATCGAATTTTGCAAGAGGGACTATGTCCAAAGCCTCATCTCCTACCTTCTTTGAAACCAACTCCTTCTCTTGTCTGGCTTTTCGACTGGCCAGGGGTTCTTCGTCATCATCATCATCATCGTCGGCCTCTTTGGTGCAGGTAATGTCCTCTTCGTCATCCATATGACGACCATCCAAGTCTTTTAAAGCTTCGATAGTCTCAGCATCTTTGGATACATCGGCGCTAGGCACCGGGATGCTTCCTTCTACTGTTGTGACCTCGACTCGCTCTGAAACATCGATACCAGCACCCGGCAGGGCAGTCTCCTTCTCCACTTCTCTCTCTTTTCCAGAGCCCTTGTCGACGGGCTCGCCACCTGCATTACGAGAGACACACATTACTAATTCAATGGGTTGTTCTGCTAGACGACGACAATTCGCAATCGCTTTAGCAAATTGCGGGGAAAAGAGAGGGATACCTTCAGCAGTTGCTCCCTCTTGGGTAGTTCCAGATGCTCCAACAACCACGGGAGTTAGGCCCAAAGGGATAAGCGGATCATCAGGATGGTACTCCTCAACTTCGGAGGTTTTAGGCTTCGCGGCGGAACTGGAACCTTCGTCAATTTTGGTTTTACCTTTAGCCAACGTTCTCTCCTTTTCCATTTCCGCCAGGATTAGGCGACGACCCTCTGCTAGGTCCTCGGGCTCGTTGTCTCTTAGGATGCTCCTCATCAATTCGTCCTCACTGATCTCTTCGACCCCCAGTCTATATTTTTCGCCCTCCACAATGGCATCCCATAAGTTGGCCAAAGTAACATGATAATCCGGGATCCTTGAGATGTTGCGAGTTTTGAGAACTTGGCCGAGGAAATCGAAAATCATCTCTTCAAACCCCTCAATCTCTTTCTCTCTTGCGAGGAGTTTGTTGTTGGAAGCAGTGGCCATTTCAATGGCGCTATCAACGTTCTTTTCGGCAAGAGCTGCACGTCTCTCCGCATCCGCAACCTGGTCATTCAAAATCACCTTTTCTGCTTCTGCCAGAGCCAAACTTTCTTTTAGACTCGCTTTTTCCGCCTCCCAAGCAGCCCTTTCAGCTTCAAAATGGCCTTGTGCTGTTTTCAACTCGACATTGGCCATTTTTAGATCTTCAACCTCCTTCTTTAAAGCCATTTTTTCCTGGCTATTGGAGTCCAGTTCTGAATGAAAGCGCTGCTTGGCATTCTCTAATTCAGTCTTATAATTTTCAACGTCCTTCCGTGCTAAAGCGAGCTGGGACTGAGCATCTTCCAGGTCCTTCTCCAATTTTGTCCTAGCCCTTTCGTTATTTTCAAGTTTTGCTTTAGACCTGTGTGCTTCTACTTCGAGTTTTCGGACGACCTCCGAAAGATTGACTGCGTGTTTTTTCATCATCTAGTATTGTCTGGCTGCGTGCTGGACGTGCCCGATAACTTCATCATCCCAATTTTTAGGGACCGGTTCCAAGGCAGGAACAAAGACCATCCTGTCAAAGAACATTCCTGGAAATTGTTCCCGCAGCTTTTCCAGCCTACCTTGGATCTCGGGACCATGGACGTAATCCCGTGACCCGGGGCAGCTAACTCTGGTTGGCTGGTGGGGACAATGTCACTTCTCTCTTTCTCAGTTTCTTTGGATGAATCTCTGTCCCTATCTTTGGATTCGTGACGCCTCTTGGACGACCGACTATGGGAAGGCGCACTCTTTGGAGGAGTCAGCTCTTTTGGAAGTTTCTTTCCCCCAGTCGGAATTGTCGGATGACTCGAAGGCCTAGTAGAGGTTGATTTAGGAGGAGATCGAGGTTGCGAGGAACTCGGCCTATGAGGAGGACCGCGAGGGCCCTCAATATCCGGACGAAGGCTGGGTATGCCCTCACGGAGAGAGCGATACGAATAGGATTTTCTGCGGGACATCGCTCCTGCAAAAAAAAAAAAAAAAAAAAAAAAAAAGAATATATTAAAACTTTAAATACCCGCGAAGTTAGAGTGCAATGTCAGACAGTGTGTGTGAGGTGTGCATCCCATATAATTCCCCCTAACAGACCCGGGCCTGGAGACAGGCTCATCTGACCCGTTTCTCGTCCCCTTGTTGAAGCAATCGCCTCTTCGGGAGCAGAAAAGAAAGGCTCCTCGCCGAAGTCTTTTTCTGTATATTCAATATCGGGTAGAGGGATTTTATTCAGCTCGTCAAATAACTGTTCTTCTGTCAAGTCATCGTCAGCAACAGTTTCCATTGGAGCAGAGGTAGGGATTTCTTTCGACACATCACCACGGGACTTATCCCCTCTGTATATGTTCAAGTCTTCATCGTCTTGGATGACTATCGGAGAAGGACTTTTGTGAAATTTAGTCGTTTCTACCACTCGTGAAGTTCCCTCTCCCTCTGTTGGGGGCAAGTACTTATAGGGTTTGCCGCCGCTGCCAAGTCCAAATCTTCTGTCTAGGAGGCGATGCTTATGGAGATTGTCGTCAGTAATGCATTTTTTGATCCTTAGAAAGTCGGATCTGCTTTGTGAAAGAATGGATAATCGATTGTTGTATAGAGGACCCTCCGTTTTCGGGAAGACATGATCTGTTCGAAACAAAGGAAAAAGCGGAAGAACGTTAGTACTTAAGCTCCTCGAGCAAGATATTCGATTATATGATCAAAGCTCACTTGATTTAAGCCATCTTCGTGAGCATCCGGCCTGTCTCTTTATATAAAACCAGTCCGATTTAGGGTCCCCTATATTGCTGTACCCATCATATAAAACCTTCCTATTCGCCACCGACTCAAAGAAGGAGAAGTTTGGAGTTGCCGAAGAACGGTGCTTGAAAAGAAAGAAGAACGTCAAATCCCTAAATTTAAGTTCGGCATGTAAGATCTCTGCATATGCAATGTACAAGGTATATAACGATGCGTTGGCGTTTGGATGGAGCTGCATCGGAGCGATGCCCAGTCGTCTTAAAGTTTCGATGGCAATCGGAGGGAACGGAGGGATAGCTCCTACTAGACACATTGTTCGACTAATCGCCATATACCCTTCCGGTGCTAGATGAGGTCTATCTTCGCTTCCGGGTGTCAGGACATCGTCCCAAGGAATGCCGTGTCTTAAGCAGATTCTCTTAAGTTTTATCTCGTCAAACTTGGACGCTAAAGAATCAGAGAATTTATCTATCCCGACTGCACCTGGGATTTCGTCCGGAGCTCGCTCGTCAGACTCAGAGTTGTTGCTGGATGAAGTACTTTCTGTCGGATCTGATTCTGTGGCTTCGTATTCAAATCCAGAATCTTCACCTCCCGGATTGATTGGAGGAATTTCAGGATTATACTGTTCAGGAGTCTCGGATTCCGCTTCTGCTACAGATCTTGAGGAAGAATGATCGTTCGACATTGCTGCTAGGACGAGAAAATATGAACAATAAGATTAACACTACCCGTCCCCCGTGTGTGCAAGTGCCGGTGTGTGTGCTTGTGTGTGCGCATTATTAAAAAAATAATAATAATAATAAAGCATGAAAGCAGTCAAGGTTATCAGAAGTCGTTAGTCGTCATATGCAATCAAATCATGAGGTCATTTAGTCCAGAAAGTCCAATGTCGCGGCTCTAGCCTAACTGTTCAAAGTTTTATGGTGACAGGACGTTGATTAAAGTCTGAAATTTCTTCGTATCGTTAGCTGTAGGACGGATCGCAAGCATAGGGATCGCCCCCCTTTCGACTCGCGGAGCATAGGAATCGCCCCCCATCGAATCGCCGGATGAAGGGATCGCCCTTTCATGAACCGTTGCGACTCCCACGATCCGTCCCTTCGTTGCGACCTCGATCTGTCGTCTCGCCACTCGCGTTCGTCTTCCATCTTTGACCACGAAACGAAACGGCCTTTTGTCTTCTTCTTCTTCCTCCTCCGTTTTCCTCCTCTCCTTTCCTTCTTCGAACTTCGAGCTCTACGTCACTTGGCCATGGTGTTTTGATGATTTCGTCAGAAAAGCACGAATTCTCATCGTTTCCAGTCGAGAAAGTTCGTGGAAGAGCAGCGTTCACAAATAAGAATACTTTTAGTGGAGTTACCTTTCTAAAGATTGAAAGAATGCTTGGATTTTCGAAGGGTCAAAAGATTTGGGTTCGCTCCTTGATAATGTAGGTGAAACGATTCGGTAGGAAAGCAAGGAGAAGGAGAATGAAGGGGAGGGAGTCGGCTTATATAGGCAAAGAGGGCGACCGTTTGTCTCCCTTTCTTTGTCTTATTCGGTCCACGAAGCACCATCCAGGCCACGATCCAAAGCTTGAATCGCATAGAAGCCCACGGACCGCCTTGAAACGATGGCCCACAAAACTCGAAGCCCGACACGGCTCGAAGGAAAATACGCCCCGTTTCGCACAAAAGCCTAGGTACTCAGCACGAGACGAGCATGTGATCAAATCGGACCGTGGCGCCATATAGCGATCCGATTCATGCATGTATTGATTTGAACCAATGTGACTGTTGATTTACGTCCCTTCAGGAGAAGGTAAATTAGAATCTTCGAAGCATGTTCTATCATCGATAAAACATACTTCGAGGGGGCAAAATGTTGGCTCACTTTTTGACCAAGCCACCCAGGATCATTCGTAAGAGGAAAGCATGAAACCACGGTATCTAAGAAAATGAAGGAATGGATCGCGCATCATCGTTTCGCCCGATATCGAATCGCACATCATCGTCTCGCCCAAATATTGGATCGCGTCTCTACGGATCGCCCCATCTCATTAGCGAACGACGTAGCTGGGCGATCCGATCCAAGCTCACATTGATACCCCAAGCGAACTGATCCGATCCCCTGGAGCATGGCGAACCCTCGGACCTGTTCAAGCGCGAGCTAGTCTTCAGCGATCCGAATCGGACGGATCTGGCGACACGTGTCCCCAACCGTCATCTGGACCAATTCTCCCCATCTGCACGATCCGATTTTCAAGCAGATCACGACACCTGTCCACAACGGCTAATTTGACTGTTTCTTCAAGGGTGGCGATGCGATCCGATACTCTCGGGATTCGTGCCACGTGTCCACGATCCGCCTGACAAAATCAGCTATAAATAGCCCAGAGCTTGGCATTTTTCGGGATCTTTTTGGCAATTTTGAGTACTGAATCCGTCATTGTTGTCAAACTACTGAAATATTGAGAGGAATCACTGTTGTATTAGCTTTTAAAGCATAATCAATAAGATATAAAGTGGACGTAGGCTCGTTAACGCCGAACCACTATAAATTCTGAGTGTTCTTTTCTTTTTCCTTGTACTTCATTTGAAATTCTCAACTGTTCATAACAATTTGGGTGTTAGGTCCAAATTTCGATCTAACATTTTTGGTGCTTTCACTGAGAAACTCAGTCTTAAAGTTTCGTCATTCGCTTCTTTGAGGATTCCAGCGATTCGGATATCATGGCTGGAAAAAGATCTAAAGTGTCGCAGACCAACGAAACGATTGAGGAGAGTGTGCACGAACTGGGCAACGAAGAAACTCTGGATCGCGGAGCGCAGGGGGCGATCCGGTCCGACGAAGACACCTCGTTCCGAGTCGATGAGAACGAGACGATCCGTGCTACTGAAGGGGTTGTTACTCGATCTCGGGGCAACACCTCGCAGCCTCCGCGTACCACGACCACGAGTCGATCTCAGGGGGGCGCAGCGAATCGCCCTCCATGAACCGCAGCTGTCCGAACTGATGGTCAGAATACAACTCGACCTGGAAAAGAACCTATGACCCACTCCTATCGTCCTGGAACCTCTGCTCGACCCGGTTCGAGCTCTTTGCGCATAAGAGAGAGTGGTGATGACCACTATGATCCTGCCGCTCCTGTCACTGAGGGGGATCTCTCTCGCTTCGTCGAAATGTGGAATAGGTTGTTTGATGAGTTGGCTGCCCAAAGGCAGGAAAGTTCCATCCTACGGCAAAATCTGACGGCTATGGATAGAAGACTTGATGAGCTAGCAAGGCAAAGAGCATCGCCGGTTCGTCCACTCACCCCAGTATATTCCTCTTCATCTGAAGAATCGCCGAGACCTCCGCGGCGACCGTATGAGAGAGCCGAAAACATAGAACAGCTTCGGTTCGGGACCCTGCCCTCACAGGAAGAAGAAGAACTAGGGGCAGGACCCACAAACCGTAATATGAACGGTCAAGCAACGACTCTCAAGACTCGAGATGTGAACAGTCCCGTGCATGACAGACCACCTCAGCCCCGTCGCCGCACGCATACCCATGATAACAGGGGGCAGCGAAGCCCTGTCCAAGCCCCGGATTTTGTGGCTGCTCCCCGAAGAGAGATCAGAGAACCTCGTCGGGCCAGAGGCACTGACCCTGAACCTCCTTTGACTAGTGCAAACGTCGCAGCCATGGTTCACCAGATTCTGGCCGACAGCCGTGGACAGCGGAACGAAGATTGGGGGATCGATCGCAGTCATACCCCTTTTACTGACGATATTTTGGACTTAATTACTTTATTTGCCGCTTCGACTTGCCCGTTCGACTGCGGGTGCGCCACAGAGGTATACCGATTCTCGATGTGGTACTTTTGGCAGATATTTCTGAATTCAGCACTATCGAACTGAGTCCCGTTGTCTGTTATCACAATCTTTGGAATCCCAAATCGACAGATGATGTTTCTCACGATGAAGTTGATCACTCGTTTAGTTGTGATTGTAGTTAGTGGTTCTGCCTCGACCCACTTAGTGAAATAATCTACGGCCACAATAGCGAACTTTGCTCCGCCCCTTGCTATGGGGAGACTTCCTATGATATCAATTCCCCACATAGCAAATGGCCATGGACTCATCATTGTTTTTAACTGGCTTGGAGGTGCTCTAGGTATCTTTGAAAATCTCTGGCACGCATCACATCGTCGTGCATATCTTACTGCATCCTTGTTTATGGTAGGCCAGAAATAACCATGTTGCAATACCTTTTTTGCCAAAGTTTGCCCTCCAGTGTGGTCGCCACATTTGCCTTTGTGGACTTCTTGCAGCACACGTTTAATGTCATCGTGGGCTATACACCGAAGGAGGGGCATTGAAAACCCTTGTCTATAAAGAACTCCGCCTTGTAGTACGTATCGGGCGGCTTTACGAATCACTTTACGCCTCTCGCTTTTCTTGGTCGGAAGCGCTCCATCCATTAGGAAATTCTTTATAGGGGTCATCCAAGACTCCCTTTCTGGTTCCGTCTCTAGTACTAGGTCGATTTCCATCTGATCAATGCTGGGGGACCGGAGTACTTCAACGGGGGTTAGCCCAATCACTTCAGGATTGTTAGAACTAGCCATCTTTGCCAACTTGTCCGCCTGCTGATTTTCTGACCGCAGAATATGAGATATGTTGTAGTGATCAAACTTATTCAGCAGTTCTTTCACTTTCTTTAAGTATAGAATCAATCTTGCACTTTTAGCTTGGAATCTTCCAATGACTTGATTCACAACTAACTTGGAGTCGCAGAAGATGTTCAGCTTTGTGACTTCTAATTCCTTTGCAATCCTTAATCCAGCTATCAGAGCTTCATATTCAGAATCGTTGTTAGTGGCCTGAAACTCCATTCGGATGGCATAGGTTATCAATCGTTTCACGGGGGTTTCAAGTATTATTCCAGCGCCGGATCTTTCGTCGTTCCTAGCAACATCAGTATATAATCTCCAGGCATTAGGATCGAAAAGTAACTTCGAGGGTTCCACTTCTTCGTTTGCAACACCTTCTTCAGGAACAGTGAATTCTGCTATGAAGTCGGCTATCACCTGCCCCCGAATTGACTGTCTGGGCTGAAAGTTCAAGTCGAATTGACTTAACTCTATGTTCCATTTGAGTAACCTTCCAGATGCCTCCGGTTTCTGTAAAACTTGCTTGAGTGGATGATCAGTGTATATGGTGATAGGATGTGCCTGAAAGTATTGCCGAAGTTTTCTAGAGGCAATCAGTAAACTATACGCCAGTTTCTCTACTCGTGGATAATTACGCTCTGCTGCTGTCAATTTTTTGCTCACGTAATACACAGGTCTTTGGACCTTATCCTCTTCCCTTACCAACGCTGAGCTGATCACATGGGATGACACTGCCAAATACACGAATAAATCCTCGTGATCTATTGGTTTAGATAGAATGGGAGGTTTCTCCAAGTGCCTGAGCAAATTCTGAAATGCTTCCACGCAGTCAGGTGTCCATTTAAAATGGCGTTTTCCTCGTTTTATTAATTTGAAGAATCGGATGCACTTATCCGTAGCCCTGGAGATAAATCTGCTTAGTGCGGCCACTTTTCCGGCAAGGCTTTGCACATCCCTAATTTGCCTAGGTTCCTGAATGTTTCTGATTGCCGCGATCTGGTCCGGATTAATCTCGATACCGCGCGAACTGACAATGAATCCTAAGAATTTTCCAGAAGCAACACCGAATGAACATTTGGTTGGATTGAGTTTCATCCCATACTTTCGAAGAATGCCGAATATCTCTGCCAAGTCAGTGGTGTGTTCAGAGGATTGCTTGGATTTAACCAACATATCGTCGACGTATACTTCCATGGTTTTCCCGATTTGGTTATAAAACATTCTGTTGACCAAACGTTGGTACATAGCGCCTGCGTTCTTCAAACCAAAGGGCATTACTACGTAACAATATAATCCCAGATCAGTGATAAAACTAGTATGCTCTTGATCTGGAACATGCATTGGAATTTGGTTGTATCCTGAATAAGCATCCATAAACGAGAGAAGCTCGTGACCTGCCGTCGAGTCTACCAACTGGTCAATTCGAGGTAATGGGAAACTATCTTTTGGATAAGCTTTGTTCAAATCCGAGAAGTCGATACACGTTCGCCACTCCCTGTTGGCCTTCTTTACCAGGACTGGATTCGAAATCCAGTCTGGGTAGGTTGAATCTCTGATAAACCCATTACTCTTTAGCTTTCCAACCTCTTATTTCAAGGCAGCGGACCTCTCTAGGCCCAGCATTCGCCTTTTTTGCTTTACTGGAGGATGTTTGGGGTTAATGCTCAAAGAATGGCTCATGATTGATGGGGACATCCTGCACATGTCCGTGTGGGTCCAAGCAAATACATCCAAGTTGTTCTTTAAGAAATTCGTCAATTCTTCAGCAAGATTCGGACTTAACTGGGATCCAATCTTAAGGACCTTCTCTGGGTCACTGTCATCGATTGGCACATCCACAGTTGCCTCGTTCGGAGTCGCCATTCTGCCCCCGGGTTCTTGATCCTCTCTGGGATCTATATCCTCGGGCATCTCTCTGGGCAACTCTCCAACAATTATCCTCCTAAGTTGCTATAAGGTTTCCGCCCCCAAAGGGGGAGAAGTGCCTTTGGTTTCGATATCCCCTCCGTTGCGAAGCAACTTTAGTTCGGCAACATAACATGCTCGCGCAGCAACTTGATCTCCTCTAACGATACCAATGCCAGCTTCTGTGGTGAATTTCAATAGCAAGCACCAGGGGGCTATACAGGCTCTGAACTTTGCGAGGGCCGGTCGGCCCAAGAAGGCATTGTATGGCGATTCAACATCCAAAACCACAAAGGGAAGGATTCTCCACCAGGGGGCTATACATCGCCGAGACCTCCGCGGCGACCATATGAGAGAGCCGAAAACATAGAACAGCTTCGGTTCGGGACCCTGCCCTCACAGGAAGAAGAAGAACTAGGGGCAGGACCCACAA
This sequence comes from Allium sativum, assembly GCA_030737875.1. NCBI lineage: Eukaryota > Viridiplantae > Streptophyta > Magnoliopsida > Asparagales > Amaryllidaceae > Allium > Allium sativum. The sequence goes on along the minus strand of CM060910.1, from coordinate 1,050,710,692 downwards.
AACTTAATATGAACGGTCAAGCAACGACTCTCAGGACTCGAGATGTGAACAGTCCTGTGCATGATAGACCACCTCAGCCCCGTCGCCGCACGCATATCCATGATAACAGGGGGCAGCGAAGCCCTGTCCAAGCCCCGGATTTTGTGGCTGCTCCCCGAAGAGAGATCAGAGAACCTCGTCGGGCCAGAGGCACTGACCCTGAACCTCCTTTGACTAGTGCAAACGTCGCAGCCATGGTTCACCAGATTTTGGCCGACAGCCGTGGACAGCGGAACGAAGATTGGGGGATCGATCGCAGTCATACCCCTTTTACTGACGATATTTTGGACGCGACTTTTCCAAGACGTTTCAACATGCCACAAATGAACCGATATGCGGGAAGATCTGATCCTGTTCAGCACCTAATGAGATACTCTTGGTCGATGACCGCTGCCGCCGCATCTGACGCGGTTAAGTGTAAAGCGTTTCCCATATTCCTGGAGGACGTGGCTTTGCTATGGTTTACTCGCCTGCCGGCGAGATCGATTTCTAGCTTCAGGGAGCTGAGCGAGAAGTTCGTAGAACAATTCCGTATCTACGCACAGAAGACAAAAAGCGTGATCGATTTATTCCTTGTCAAACAACGACCAGGCGAGAGTCTAAAGATGTACCTGTATCGTTTCAATTTGGCCGCCACTGAGGTTAAAGACCCTCATGAACCGACCATCGTCGCGGCACTGATTGACGGAGTGGATAAGGACACTGAATTCGGGAGGTACTTGGCAGGCAAACCGCCCCATACCAGAGAGTTATTCTATGAGAAAGCCAATGTACATCTACGCCGGGAAGAGGTATACGCAAACCGAAAGCTTAAAACAACTGATAAGGAAGAAATTCAGAGCAATGTCGCCATCAAACAGATTGGAGACAACTCGGGGAAAGTTGAAGTTAATGTCGGAAATCAGAACCAGGGTGGTCGCCGACCAGGTAACAACAATAACAATGCTAACGGCAACAACCGGAAGAGGGGCCGAGGGAACGACTCCCAGAGAAGGACTCGTCCCAGGGCCTTTGAAAGTTATACACCCATAAGTGATACTCTGGAAAATATCTTCATGGATGCGTACGAAGTCCTCTAGAATAAGAGGCCACCTCCTAGAGAGTCAACAGAGAAAGAGCGTGAGACAGGGAAGTTTTGTCTCTTTCATCAAATCCACGGCCATTCGATGAATGAATGTCGTCACCTGAGGGATGTGGTCGAAAGGCTGCTTCGAGAAGGGAAGCTAGATGAGTACAGAGTAACGCCCAGGGACAGGGGCCAAGCAGTGCAGGCCCCAAATCAGAATCAAAATCAACTGGCTGCTAGGCCGACTGCTCAGCAAAAAGGAAAGAATATTGTTATCAATACCGTAATCGGTGGACTTTATCTTGTTGGGCACAGTTCCAAAGCATTAGATCAATATGTCAATGCAGCCAAACAACACCTCGAGGTGGGGGAATGTAGCAACCCCGAGGACAATATCCCGGTGAAGCAGCAGAAGATGATGACCGATGATGTTGTTTTCCGAGAGCGAGAAAGCATCGGAGTCCATGCTCCAACTGAAGATCCACTTGTAATTACGATACCCATAGGGCCAGCCACTGTTCATAAGGTCCTGGTAGACAACGGGAGTTCCGTTAATATTCTTTTCAAAAAGGCCTTTGACTAAATGAATCTTGAAATAATGGACTTGAAACCCTGCCAAGGATGGACCCGTGGATTCAACGGAGCATCCACCGCTCCAATGGGTTATGTAGAGTTGCCAGTTACACTTGGGGAAGGAGAACGCCAGAGAGTGAGAATCCTTCCCTTAGTGGTTTTGGATGTTGAATCGCCATACAATGCCTTCTTGGGCCGACCGGCCCTCGCAAAGTTCAGAGCCTGTATAGCCCCCTGGTGCTTGCTATTGAAATTCCCCACAGAAGCTGGCATTGGTATCGTCAGAGAAGATCAAGTTGCTGCGCAAGCATGTTATGTTGCCGAACTAAAGTTGCTTCGCAAAGGAGGGGATATCGAAACCAAAGGCACTTCTCCCCCTTCGGGGGCGGAAACCTTATAGCAACCAAAGAGGATAATTGTTGGAGAGTTGCCCAGAGAGATGACCGAGGATATAGATCCCAGAGAGGATCAAGAACCCGGGGGCAGAATGGCGACTCCCAACGAGGCAACTGTGGATGTGCCAATCGATGACAGTGACCCGGAGAAGGTCCTTAAGATTGGATCCCAGTTAAGTCCAAATCTTGCTGAAGAATTAACGAATTTCTTAAAGAACAACTTGGATGTATTTGCTTGGACCCACGCGGACATGTGCGGGATATCCCCATCAATCATGAGCCATTCTTTGAGCATTAACCCCAAACATCCTCCAGTAAAGCAAAAAAGGCGAATGCTGGGCCTAGAGAGGTCCGCTGCCTTGAAAGAAGAGGTTGGAAAGCTAAAGAGTAATGGGTTTATCAGAGATTCAACCTACCCAGACTGGATTTCGAATCCAGTCCTGGTAAAGAAGGCCAACGGGAAGTGGCGAACGTGTATCGACTTCTCGGATTTGAACAAAGCTTGTCCAAAAGATAGTTTCCCATTACCTCGAATTGACCAGTTGGTAGACTCGACGGCAGGTCACGAGCTTCTCTTGTTTATGGATGCTTATTCAGGATACAACCAAATTCCAATGCATGTTCCAGATCAAGAGCATACTAGTTTTATCACTGATCTGGGATTATATTGTTACGTAGTAATGCCCTTTGGTTTGAAGAACGCAGGCGCTACGTACCAACGTTTGGTCAACAGAATGTTTTATAACCAAATCGGGAAAACCATGGAAGTATACGTCGACGATATAATGGTTAAATCCAAGCAATCCTCTGAACACACCACTGACTTGGCAAAGATGTTCGGCATTCTTCAAAAGTATGGGATGAAACTCAATCCAACCAAATGTTCATTCGGTGTTGCTTCTGGAAAATTCTTAGGATTCATTGTCAGTTCGCGCGGTATCGAGATTAATCCGGACCAGATCGCGGCAATCAGAAACATTCAGGAACCTAGGCAAATTAGGGATGTGCAAAGCCTTGCCGGAAAAGTGGCCGCACTAAGCAGATTTATCTCCAGGGCTACGGATAAGTGCATCCCATTCTTCGAATTAATAAAGCGAGGAAAACGCCATTTTAAATGGACACCTGACTGCGTGGAAGCATTTCAGAATTTGCTCAGGCACTTGGAGAAACCTCCCATTCTATCTAAACCAATAAATCACGAGGATTTATTCGTGTATTTGGCAGTGTCATCCCATGCGATCATCTCAGCGTTGGTAAGGGAAGAGGATAAGGTCCAAAGACCTGTGTATTACGTGAGCAAAAAATTGACAGTAGCAGAGCGTAATTATCCACGAGTAGAGAAACTGGCGTATAGTTTACTGATTGCCTCCAGAAAACTTCGGTACTACTTTCAGGCACATCCTATCACCATATACACTGATCATCCACTCAAGCAAGTTTTACAGAAACCGGAGGCATCTGGAAGGTTACTCAAATGGAACATAGAGTTAAGTCAATTCGACTTGAACTTTCAGCCCAGACGGTCAATTCGGGGGCAGGTGATAGCCGACTTCATAGCAGAATTCACTGTTCCTGAAGAAGGTGTTGCAAACGAAGAAGTGGAACCCTCAAAGTTACTTTTCGATCCTAATGCCTGGAGATTATATACTGATGGTGCTAGGAACGACGAAAGATCCGGCATTGGAATAGTACTTGAAACCCCCGAGAAACGATTGATAACCTATGCCATCCGAATGGAGTTTCAGGCCACTAACAACGATTCTGAATATGAAGCTCTGATAGCTGGATTAAGGATTGCAAAGGAATTAGAAGTCACAAAGCTGAACATCTTCTGCGACTCCAAGTTAGTTGTGAATCAAGTCATTGGAAGATTCCAAGCTAAAAGTGCAAGATTGATTCTATACTTAAAGAAAGTGAAAGAACTGCTGAATAAGTTTGATCACTACAGCATATATCATATTCTGCGGTCAGAAAATCAGCAGGCGGACAAGTTGGCAAAGATGGCTAGTTCTAACAATCCTGAAGTGATTGGGCTAACCCCCGTTGAAGTACTCCGGTCCCCCAGCATTGATCAGATGGAAATCGACCTAGTACTAGAGACGGAACCAGAAAGGGAGTCTTGGATGACCCCTATAAAGAATTTCCTAATGGATGGAGCGCTTCCGACCAAGAAAAGCGAGAGGCGTAAAGTGATTCGTAAAGCCGCCCGATACGTACTGCAAGGCGGAGTTCTTTATAGACAAGGGTTTTCAATGCCCCTCCTTCGGTGTATAGCCCACGATGACATTAAACGTGTGCTGCAAGAAGTCCACGAAGGCGAATGTGGCGACCACACTGGAGGGCAAACTTTGGCAAAAAAGGTATTGCGACATGGTTATTTCTGGCCTACCATAAACAAGGATGCAGTAAGATATGCACGACAATGTGATGCGTGCCAGAGATTTTCAAAGATACCTAGAGCGCCTCCAAGCCAGTTAAAAACAATGATGAGTCCATGGCCATTTGCTATGTGGGGAATTGATATCATAGGAAGTCTCCCCATAGCAAGGGGCGGAGCAAAGTTCGCTATTGTGGCCGTAGATTATTTCACTAAGTGGGTTGAGGCAGAACCACTAACTACAATCACAACTAAACGAGTGATCAACTTCATCGTGAGAAACATCATCTGTCGATTTGGGATTCCAAAGATTGTGATAACAGACAACGGGACTCAGTTCGATAGTGCTGAATTCAGAAATTTCTGCCAAAAGTACCACATCGAGAATCGGTATACCTCTGTGGCGCACCCGCAGTCGAACGGGCAAGTCGAAGTGGCAAATAAAGTAATTAAGTCCATCCTGAAAAGAAGAATGAAGCGGGCTAGAGCCATGTGGGCTGATGAATTGCCCTTGGCACTATGGGCCTACAGGACAACATATAAATCGGCAACAGGACATACCTCGTTCTCCCTTGCTTTTGGAACGGAAGAAGTAATCCCGGTTGAGATAAAAGTACCTTCTCATCGGGTGACCTATTATGATCCCATGACCAATAATGAATTGCTCCTTGAGTCCCTGGATATGATCGAAGAAAAGAGGGATGAAGCCGACCTGCGTGCTCTGAGATGCAAGCAACATGTCGCCAGATATTACAACAAAAAGGTCCGAGCCCGGACCTGGGAACCCGGAGACTTGGTTCTGAAACGTGTCTTTCCACCCCCAACTCATATGGGAGCGAAGTGGGAAGGACCATACTCTATTCTCAGCAAGCTTGATAAAGGAACCTTCAGGCTGGCAACCGTAGATGGAAAGGAAATCCCCAGAGTGTGGAATGCCCAACATTTATGGCCATATTTGACATGAGAAGTGTCGAATTTATTCTTTTGCTTTGTTAAAAAACTATGTACAGGGCATGACTTGCCTAGAACGGTCTAATTCCTTAAGGCAAGAGATTATAAAGTGGACGTAGGTCATGATTCGACCGAACCACTATAAAAATACTGTGTGTCATCTACCTTTATTGCATCTTTATTTATTTGCCTATGAAAATCAATGCGAATAATGCAGGTACCCGAAGTCTGGTGCCAACGGTTCCTCCCGTAAACTAATCAGAAGAACCCATAGCTTGGGCAAAGGCTCCGACTGCTTGTCCGACTAACTTTAATCCACGAAGCACGGATTAAAGTACACGTCAAGGGTGAGTTTGATGAGAATGCATAATTACAGACTGCGTGATCTGTGACTCTAACTCTCCAGAGTAGAGAGAGAGTATAAAGGACACGAAAGTCGACATCCACTCCACGAATAACGGCGGTGTACCATGATCGGAGCTGCCTAAGCACAAAACTCTAACTCTCCAGAGAGGGAGAGAGTATAAAAGCGTCTCCGATTGAGCACTGAGAAAGAGCTCCTTTCCCGCTGAAGGATCGGGGAGCGAGTGAATCGCTGAGCTCGAACTCTAACTCTCCAAAGAGGGAGAGAGTATAAAAGCGTCTCCGATTGAGCGCTGAGAAAGAGCTCCTTTCCCGCTGAAGGATCGGGGAGCGAGTGAATCGCTGAGCTCGAACTCTAACTCTCCAGAGAGGGAGAGAGTATAAAAGCATCTCCGATTGAGCGCTGAGAAAGAGCTCCTTTCCCGCTGAAGGATCGGGGAGCGAGTGAATCGCTGAGCTCGAACTCTAACTCTCCAGAGAGGGAGAGAGTATAAAAGCGTCTCCGATTGAGCGCTGAGAAAGAGCTCCTTTCCCGCTGAAGGATCGGGGAGCGAGTGAATCGCTGAGCTCGAACTCTAACTCTCCAGAGAGGGAGAGAGTATAAAAGCGTCTCCGATTGAGCGCTGAGAAAGAGCTCCTTTCCCGCTGAAGGATCGGAGAGCGAGTGAATCGCTGAGCTCGAACTCTAACTCTCCAGAGAGGGAGAGAGTATAAAAGCGTCTCCGATTGAGCGCTGAGAAAGAGCTCCTTTCCCGCTGAAGGATCAGGGAGCGAGTGAATCGCTGAGCTCGAACTCTAACTCTCCAGAGAGGGAGAGAGTATAAAAGAGTCTCCAATTGGGCGCTGAGAAAGAACTTATTCCCTACTAAAGGAACGAGGGTTGACTGAATTACCGATATCCCATGAAATCTCTTATAACCCCGTATTCAGAAATAGGGGGCAACTTGCCGACAGTACTAATCAATCCCTAGTAAACCCCAGTCAGATGCTACAGTAACAACTGATTTGGGGGCACCAGGCACTCATATGCAAACACTAAACTTTGATACAACAGTGTAACATAGCATGAACATTCTTCTTCCTGTTGATTGACTGATTTATAATTATCAATAGTTGGCTAACGACTAAACATGGAAAGTTTCTATGAATACAGGTACATAATGATGTAAGAAGAGATAAATCCTTGTTTATGTACTACGAATCGTCAAAGTGAAAAACAACCTAGAAACAAAAGTGAGGACCAGTCTTACAATTACATTTCCTGGTCAGTGGAAAACCTAAAGACAAAATACCAACAAACTACAAGCATCCTATTTACGCTTTGATTTCTTCTCTTGCCTCTGCCTCTCCAGCCTTTCCTTGTCGGCTTCGGATGGATCCCCCTTCTTCCTCTTCCGCTTGTCCACAAGGGGAGCATCCGACTCCTCTGAGGTCTCCTCTTTCACTTCTTTTCTCTTGCTTCTACTGGAGAGGGAAGCCGGGAAGTCATCGGGGTTTGGGAAGTGAAGCTGCCGGCTGATGGACTTGGACTGGATTTTCACAATCATCCCAGTTTTGGGATCGAATTCTGCAAGAGGGACTATGTCCAAAGCCTCATCTCCTACCTTCTTTGAAACCAACTCCTTCTCTTGTCTAGCTTTTCGACTGGCCAGGGGTTCTTCGTCATCATCATCATCGGCCTCTTTGGTGCCGGTAATGTCCTCTTCGTCATCCATATGACGACCATCCAAGTCTTTTAAAGCTTCGATAGTCTCAGCATCTTTGGATACATCGGCGCTAGGCACCGGGATGCTTCCTTCTACTGTTGTGACCTCGACTCGCTCTGCAACATCGATACCAGCACCCGGCAGGGCAGTCTCCTTCTCCACTTCTCTCTCTTTTCCAGCGCCCTTGTCGACGGGCTCGCCACCTGCATTACGAGAGACACACATTACTAATTCAATGGGTTGTTCTGCTAGACGACCACAATTCGCAATCGCTTTAGCAAATTGCAGGGAAAAGAGAGGGATACCTTCAGCAGTTGCTCCCTCTTGAGTAGTTCCAGATGCTCCAACAACCACGGGAGTTAGGCCCAAAGGGATGAGCGGATCATCAGGATGGTACTCCTCAACTTCGGAGGTTTTAGGCTTTGCAGCGGAACTGGAACCTTCGTCAATTTTGCTTTTACCTTTAGCCAAGGTTCTCTCCTTTTCCATTTCCGCCAGGATTAGGCGACGACCCTCTGCCAGGTCCTCGGGCTCGTTGTCTCTTAGGATGCTCCTTATCAATTCGTCCTCATTGATCTCTTCGACCCCCAGTCTATATTTTTCGCCCTCCACAATGGCATCCCATAAGTTGGCCAAAGTAACATGATAATCCGGGATCCATGAGATGTTGCGAGTTTTGAGAACTTGGCCGAGGAAATCGAAAATCATCTCTTCAAACCCCTCTATCTCTTTCTCTCTTGCGAGGAGTTTGTTGTTGGAAGCAGTGGCCATTTCAATGGCGCTCTCAACGTTCTTTTCGGCAAGAGCTGCACGTCTCTCCGCAACCTGGTCATTCAAAATCACATTTTCTGCTTCTGCCAGAGCCAAACTTTCTTTTAGACTTGTTTTTTCTTTCTCCCAAGCAGCCCTTTCAGCTTCAAAATGGCCTTGTGCTGTTTTCAACTCGACATTGGCCATTTTTAGATCTTCAACCTCCTTCTTTAAAGCCATTTTTTCCTGGCTATTGGAGTCCAGTTCTGAATGAAAGCGTTGCTTGGCATTCTCTAATTCAGTCTTATAATTTTCAACGTCCCTCCGTGCTAAAGCGAGCTGGGACTGAGCATCTTCCAGGTCCTTCTCCAATTTTGTCCTAGCCCTTTCGTTATTTTCAATTTTTGCTTTAGACCTGTGTGCTTCTACTTCGAGTTTTCGGACGACCTCTGAAAGATTGACTGCGTGTTTTTTCATCATCTCGTATTGTCTGGCTGCGTGTTGGACGTGCCCGATAACTTCATCATCCCAATTTTTAGGGACCGGTTCCAAGGCAGGAACAAAGACCATCCTGTCAAAGAACATTCCTGGAAATTGTTCCCGCAGCTTTTCCAGCCTACCTTGGATCTCGGGACCATGGACGTAATCCCGTGACCCGGGGGCAGCTGACTCTGGTTGGCTGGTGGGGACAATGTCACTTCTCTCTTTCTCAGTTTCTTTGGATGAATCTCTGTCCCTATCTTTGGATTCGTGACACCTCTTGGACGACCGACTGTGGGAAGGCGCACTCTTTGGAGGAGTCAGCTCTTTTGGAAGTTTCTTTCCCCCAGTCAGAATTGTCGGATGACTCGAAGGCCTGGTAGAGGTTGATTTAGGAGGAGATCGAGGTTGCGAGGAACTCGGCCTATGAGGAGGACCGCGAGGGCGCTTAATATCCGGACGAAGGCTGGGTGTGCCCTCGCGGACAGAGCGATACGAATAGGATTTTCTGCGGGACATCGCTCCTGCAAAAAAAGAAAAGAATATATTAAATCTTTGAATACCTGCGAAGTTAGAGTGCAATGTCAGACAGTGTGTGTGAGGTGTGCATCCCATATAATTCCCCCTAACAGACCCGGGCCTGGAGACAGGCTCATCTGACCCGTTTCTCGTCCCCTTGTTGAAGCAATCGCCTCTTCGGGAGCAGAAAAGAAAGGCTCCTCGCCGAAGTCTTTTTCTGTATATTCAATATCGGGTAGAGGGATTTTATTCAGCTCGTCAAATAACTGTTCTTCTGTTAAGTCATCGTCAACAATAGTTTCCATTGGAGCAAAGGTAGGGATTTCTTTCGACACATCACCACGGGACTCATCCCCTCTGTATATGTTCAAGTCTTCATCGTCTTGGATGACTATCGGAGAAGGACTTTTGCGAAATTTAGTCGTTTCTACCGCTCGTGAAGTTCCCTCTCCCTCTGTTGGGGGCAAGTACTTATAGGGTTTGCCGCCGCTGCCAAGTCCAAATCTTCTGTCTAGGAGGCGATGCTTATGGAGACTGTCGTCGGTAATGCATTTTTTGATCCTTAGAAAGTCGGATCTACTTTGTGAAAGAATGGATAATCGATTGTTGTATAGAGGACACTCCGTTTTCGGGAAGACATGATCTGTTCGAAACAAAGGAAAAAGCGGAAGAACGTTAGTACTTAAGCTCCTCGAGCAAGATATTCGATTATATGATCAAAGCTCACTTGATTTAAGCCATCTTCGTGAGCATCCGGCCTGTCTCTTTATATAAAACCAGTCCGATTTAGGGTCCCCTATATTGTTGTACCCATCATATAAAACATTCCTATTCGCCACCGACTCAAAGAAGGAGAAGTTTGGAGTTGCCGAAGAACGGTGCTTGAAAAGAAAGAAGAATGTCAAATCTCTAAATTTAAGTTCGGCATGTAAGATCTCCGCATATGCAATGTACAAGGTATATGTTAGCCTACTTTGTGAACTAGGCAACACAAAGTCAAGAAACCAACCATTGAAGAGTATCTTAAGTTATAAGACTTCGGTTCGGATCGGAAGAAAACACCATAATTCAGATTGATAGCAGCATATTGGTTCGGATCGGATCGTGTTCGCTGTTCGGATCGGATGGCTCTTACTGGGTAAATTGGCAAAGCATATCTGATCGGATCGGAAGACCAATAAATCTCAAATGGATCGGAAAGCCTTTTGCTTTCCACGACGTTGCAGCGGAGCGGAGTATGATTAGAGAAGGAGAGACGTCCCAGCCACTCCGGTTCGGATCGGGTATTCCGATCCGACCCCCAACCTGCACGCCTCCGACCCGCACCCATGATCCAGGTTAATCTCCTATAAAATAGCCTGGAGAACCGGACCGGCTATGACTGATTCCTACCCCTAACGTCCATCTCTTTGATGTGTTGTCAGCTTGATAGTTCATCCGAACCCGAAGAGAGTGCGATGGATGACACGTGTTCCGACCCGGATTGAATCTCAGGCGAATTCACACCTATAAATACCCCATCTAGAGACAAAGAGAAGGATCTTTTTCAGCACTTTTGAGAATCCAAGTACCTCCATCATCCGAATTCCTTTACTCCCGGAGAATCCAAACCATCTTTCATTTCTTGTTTTAATCATTTGAGTGAACAAAAGTGAGTTGTGAGTGAATCTTACATTGCATTTGTAACTGAATTACTGAATATAGTGAAAACTAAGTGGACGTAGGCACTTCTTCGCCGAACCACTATAAATCTTGTGTGTTCATTTTTATTTCTGTTTTATTTTATCTCGTTTCTAATCAATTTGGGTGTTAGAACCACATTTGGGTCTAACATTTTGGTGCTTTCACTGAGAAACCTCATCTAAATTCTTTATTTTCCGGGATCTCTTCCTACTTTTTGGACCGTTGAGTTCAAAGAAGCGAATCCTTAAGTTTCTCCGCTTTTTCGTATTCGTTGAAGTAATTGTCAAAGACTCATGGCCAAAGGAAAAGGCAAGGAAGTCCAGTCTGTTCAAGGAAATGGAGCTGGCGAAGATCAGCAACATGCTGTTGTAACAAGGTCTCGGGGGCAGAGTTCAGCAGCAGGAAGAATCAATGCAGGAAATCCGAACCGACAGCAAGGGGAGAGCTCCGATCCGATCCGGGTAGGAGACTCCGAAGCAGTGCACTCCCCCTGTCTGAACCGACCCGACTTGCTCGCTGCACACCGATCCGACCAGGCACCCCAGCTCCGATCCGACCCGGCTTCCTACCTCCGATCCGACCCGACGCTTGGTGAAGCTGGAACATCTACTCGAGTCCCCACGAATGCTCCAATTCCAGCTGCCAGGGTTGGAGACCAGGTCAATCCATCTGCTCCCATCACTCAAGGAGATTTCTCGCGCTTGCTTGATATGCTTGAGAGCACGAGGGAAGCTATGAGAGTTCATGAGCGCACTAATCTCATGATGCAGGAAAATATGAGGCTCATGAGTCGGGAGATCAATGAGCTCCGCCGGCAAAGAACTCCATCACCGGTTCGTCACACACCCGTAGATCAATCCTCATCTTCCGAGGAAGAGAGGCCCCGTGAACGAAGGCCACTCGAACGACCTCAGAACGTGGAGCAGCTAACGTTTGGATCTTTGGGATCTCGCGAGGATATCGCACGAGCATTAGGAAATGATAGCCCCACTCGGGGGCAAAGACTCCAGTCCCCTCTTCCCGAGATCGACCGGGAACACAGGGAAAGGAATCGAGCAGAGGCAGCTCGAAGAAGAAGGGCATCTCCTGAGCATGAGCCCAGAAGGAGCTCGGACAATAGGGCCAGGGAACCTGAGCAGCCCCTAACTAGTGCCGATGTACAAGCAATGGTTCGCCGAATTATGTCCGAGAGCCGGAATTATACAAATGAAGACTATGGCATTGAGCGAAGCCATACTCCGTTCACTGACGATATCCTAGACTTCCAGTTCCCCCGACGCTTTAACTTGCCGCAGATGGACAAATACAACGGAAGGACTGATCCGGGACAGCATTTGATGCGGTATTCGTGGCTCATGAACGCCGCTGCTGCCCCTAACGAAGTGAAGTGCAAGGCATTCCCAATCTATCTAGAAGATGTGGCATTATTCTGGTTTACCCGACTTCCTCCTCGTTCAATTTCTAATTACAAAGAATTAAGCGAGCGTTTCATGAACCAGTTCCGACTACATGCCCGCAAGTCGAAGAGTGTTATTGAATTGTCGAGGATCAAACAGGCACCAGGAGAGTCTTTAAGGGCATATCTAGATCGTTTTAACCAAGCTGTAACTGAGGTCAGTGACCCGCATGAGCCCACTATTCTGATGGCATTGAAGGAAGGAGTCGATCCTGAATCTGAGTTTGGAGACTACCTTTCTGGGAAGACACCCCCCACAAGGGCGATATTCTACGAAAAAGCCGATATTTATTTAAGACGAGAGGAGGCCAGGGCAAACCGGAAGAGAAAGTCTGAGATAGCTTCAAAGGAGAATGTGCAAAGTAATATTGCTGTGAAGCAGTCTGGGGAAAGTTCTGGCAAGGTTGAAGTAAATGTAGGAAACAAGGGTGGAAACAGCAATACTGGAAACGGGGGAAACAACAACAACCGTAATTCGAACGGTAACAGGAGAAACAGAAATAGGGGAAGCGACCCTAACAAAAGGCCCCGATTCCAGAACTACGAGAACTATACACCATTGAATGACACCCTGGAAAATATTTACCTGGATACGTACAACGTGTTGCAGTACAAAGACCGCCACCTCGTGATTCGACCGAGAAAGAAATGGCAACAGGGAAATTTTGCTTGTTTCACGGAACACATGGACATTCGACCAATGAGTGTCGGCATTTGAGGGATGTAATTGAAAAGCTGCTGCGTGAAGGAAAGTTGGATGAGTACAAGGTTGCCCCGAGGGACAGGGGGCAAGGAGAGCAGGCTCCAAAACAGATCCTACCTGCTCCTAAGCCTACCACGCAACAGAAAGGTAAAGGGATCGTCATCAACTCCATAGTAGGCGGACCTTTAGGTCAATGGACCAATATGTGAATGCTGCCAAGCATCTAGATGTGAATGAAGGTGACGATTTGGAAGATGCCACCCCTATAAAACAACAAAAAACCATGTTCGACGACGTAGTATTTCGCAGCCGAGACAACACGGGGATACAATCTCCCACCAACGATCCGTTGGTTATTACTACCACTATTGGGCCGGCCTTGGTCCATAAGGTATTAGTAGACAACGGAAGTTCCGTTAATATTTTGTTTAAGAAGTCATTTGATCAGATGAAGCTTGAGCCCGAAGATCTGAAACCTTGTGAAGGATGGATTAGAGGCTTCAACGGAGCGACGACAGCTCCCATGGGATATATAGAGTTGCCCGTGACCCTTGGGCAAGGAGAACGTAGAAGAGTGCGAATGCTTCAGTTTGTGGTACTGGACGTAGATTCGCCATATAATGCATTTTTAGGGAGACCTGCCCTCGCTGAATTTAGAATTTGTATCGCCCCTTGGTGCTTATTACTAAAGTTCCCAACCGAAGCCGGGACTGGAGTAATAAGAGGGGATCAGGTTTCTGGACGGGCCTGTTATGTGGCCGAACTGAAGATGTTGATGAAAGGAGTTAATGCTGAGAGTAAGGATGCCTCATCTCCCTCAAAGGGGGACTCGGCATAGCAATTAGAGAGATTGAACCCAAGGGAGTTGCCCAAAGGAACGCCTGAAGACCTGGATCCTAGAAAAGACGAGGAACCAGAGGCTAGGAATGCAACTCCTAATGAAGCGACAGTGGAAATTCCTGTTGATAAAGCTGATCCGACGAAAGTTTTGAAGATTGGTTCCCAATTGGATCCACGTCGTGCTGAAGAGCTGACGGACTTCTTGAAGGCAAACTTAGATGTGTTCGCCTGGACCCATGCTGACATGTGTGGGATATCGCCTTCCATTATCAGTCACAAATTGAATGTAAATCCGAAGCATCCGCCTGTGAAGCAAAAAAGACGCATGCTGGGCCCAGAGAGGTCGGCTGCTCTCAAAGAGGAAGTAGAGAAATTGAAGCAAAATGGATTTATTCGAGATTCGACTTATCCCGACTGGATATCGAATCCTGTCTTGGTAAAAAAGCCAAACGGAAAGTGGCGAACTTGTATTGACTTTTCAGACTTAAATAAGGCTTGCCCAAAAGATAGTTTCCCACTTCCCAGGATTGACCAGCTTGTAGACTCGACAGCAGGTCATGAACTTCTCTCTTTCATGGATGCATACTCTGGATACAATCAAATTCCTATGCATGTACCAGACCAAGAGCATACAAGTTTCATTACGAATTTGGGATTATATTGTTATGTTGTAATGCCGTTCGGATTAAAAAACGCTGGAGCTACTTATCAGCGGTTGGTAAATAGAATGTTTTATGATCAAACAGGAAAAACTATGGAAGTTTATGTGGATGATATGCTTGTTAAATCAAAGCAGTCCTCCAGTCATACGCAAGACTTAGCAGAAATGTTTGGTATCTTGCGAAAATACCATATGAAATTGAATCCTTTAAAATGTTCATTTGGAGTGGCGTCGGGAAAGTTCCTTGGCTTCATTGTGAGTTCCCGAGGAATTGAGATCAACCCTAGCCAGATAGCGGCGATTAGAAATATCAAAGAACCAAGGAGAATTAAAGACGTCCAAAGTCTGGCAGGGAAGGTAGCGGCGCTGAGTAGATTCATCTCCAAAGCTACCGATAAATGTGTTCCATTTTTTGATTTGATAAAAAGGGGAAAGAAGAACTTCCAGTGGACTCCCGATTGTGTCGAGGCTTTTCAAAATCTGTTAGAGCTGTTAGAGAAACCGCCAATCTTATCAAAGCCCGTAGATCACGAAGAACTATTTGTTTATCTAGCAGTCTCGGCTCACGCTGTCAGCACAGTTCTGGTTCGAGAAGAAGACAAAGTACAAAGGCCAGTATACTATGTGAGTAAGAAATTAGCAGCGACAGAGCGCAACTACCCAAAGATCGAGAAGCTCGCTTACAGCCTCCTGATTGCATCCCGAAAACTTCGTCACTACTTCCAAGCCCATCCAATAACCATATACACCGATCAGCCGTTAAGACAGGTGTTGCAGAGACCCGAAGCGTCGGGAAGGTTGATTAAATGGAACATAGAACTAAGCCAGTTTGATTTGAATTTTCAACCACGAAAGTCAATCAGGGGGCAAGCTCTAGCAGACTTTATTGCGGAGTTCACCATTCCAGAGGAAGAAATAATCAATGACCGAGTGGTTAAATCCGAGGATAAGCTAGAGATGAATCCGTGGAAATTATATACAGATGGAGCTAAAAATGACCGAAGATCCGGAGCTGGAATTGTCTTAGTCACTCCGGAGGGACGGTCGTTATATTACGCCCTGCGATTAGAATTTTCGGCAACAAACAATGACTCTGAGTATGAAGCCCTGATTGCCGGGCTGAAACTCGCTAAAGACCTCGGAGTAAAAATGATGGACATATTTTGTGACTCTAAGATTGTTGTTTGTCAAGTGCGAGAGGAATTCGCGGCTCGAGGACCTCGACTTGTCGCTTACCTCAAGAAAGTGAAAGAGCTATTAAATAGCTTAGAGCGGTACAACATAACACATATTCCCAGAGTAGAAAACCAGAAAGCGGATAGACTAGCAAAATTGGCTAGTTCCGACAATGCAGAAGAGACTGAGGTAATTCCAATTGAAACGTTGGAATCGCCAAGCTTTGAGTCAATGGAAATTGAATTCGTTCATGAAGCGGAACCAGAGAAGGAGTCATGGATGACTCCAATCAAGAGTTTTCTTAAGAATGGGACTCTCCCATCGAAGAAAAGTGAGAAAAGAGCTGTAGTTCGCAAAGCTGCCAGATATGTTATGCAAGACGATACCCTTTATAGACAAGGATTTTCTATGCCCCTGTTACGATGTATCGCACACGACGACATCAAGCGTGTACTGAGAGAAGTGCACGAAGGTGAGTGTGGAGATCATACAGGAGGTCAAACTTTAGCAAAGAAAATATTGCGGTATGGATACTTCTGGCCGACGATCAACAAGGATGCAGCTGATTATTCACACGCTGCGATAAGTGCCAGAGATTCGCCAAAATCCCCAGGGCACCGTCAACCCAGCTTAAATCGATGGTGAGTCCTTGGCCATTTGCCATATGGGGAATCGATATCATTGGAGTTTTACCAATTGCTAAAGGGGGAGCTAAGTATGCCATAGTAGCCGTGGATTATTTCACAAAGTGGGTGGAAGCTGAACCCTTGACTAAGATCACCACAAGAAAGGTGATAAGTTTTGTGGTCAGAAATATTATATGCCGATTCGGGATCCCAAGGACGATTATTACCGACAACGGGACCCAATTTGATAGCACTGAATTCAGAAACTTTTGCCAGAAATATAAGATAGACAAACGATATACTGCAGTTGCCTATCCGCAATCTAATGGGCAAGTAGAGGCAATAAACAAGGTAATAAAATCCATCCTCAAGAAGCGATTAGAGCGTGCAAAGGCAAAATGGGTTGATGAATTGCCCCTAGCTTTGTGGGCATATCGAACAACGTTTAAAACGGCTACCGGTCATACCCCTTTCTCTCTCTCCTTTGGCTCAGAAGCAGTAATTCCAGTTGAACTGGAAGTTCCTTCCCACAGGGTTACGTATTATGACCCGATGACGAATCGGGCACTTTTACTTGAGTCTCTTGATGAAGTCGAAGAGAAAAGGGACGAAGCAGACTTGCGTGCAGCAAGACATCGACGTCAGATGGCACGCTATTATGACAAAAAAGTTCGCCTCAGAACTTTTGAACCAGGAGATTTGGTGCTAAAGAGAGTTTTTCCATCTCTTCCTCACCTCGGCCCAAAATGGGAAGGACCCTTTGTCATCCAACGGAAACTTGATAAAGGAACATTCAAGTTAACGACCGTAGATGGCGAAGAAGTCCCTCGAGCATGGAATGCCCAACACTTAATGCGATATTTGGATTAGAAATGCTATGCTTTTTGCTGTTCTTCCTATAAACTCTGTAATAAGGCACGACTTGCCTTGGGAAAATCTGATGATATGAATAAAGGTCTATAAAGTGGATGTAGGCTATGACTTAGCTGAACCACTATAAAATATTGTGTGTTATTTACTTTTATGCATTTACATTCGTTAGTTGTTCTGTTGTGATTATAAAATACAGGATAACTTAGAGCCTAAAAAGGTTGAATCAGTTTGGACATAAAAAGAAGCACAATGATTATTTGTGCAATAAGACATAAAAGAATGAGAAAACGACATTCTGAACTCTAACTCTCCAGAGAAAGAGAGAGAGTATAAAAGCGTCTCAGACTGAGCGCTGAAAAAGAAATTCTATTCTGAACTCTAACTCTCCAGAGAAAGAGAGAGAGTATAAAAGCGTCTCCGACTGAGCGCTGAGAAAGAGGTTCAACTCCGAACTCTAACTTTCCAGAGAGAAAGAGAGTATAAAGGCGTCTCCGACCGAGCGCCGAGAAAGAAATCTTTTCCCGTTGAACGACCGGGGAATAAACAAATAACTGAACTCGAACTCTAACTCTCAAGAGAATGAGAGAGAGTATAAAAGAAATGCCAGGAAAAACAACAGGTATTGATGACACAGGAAATGCTATCCCGTTAGAGAATCGGGAGCATTCAGATTGCATGGTTAAGCACTGAATAACTTATGGAGATTGACTAGGGACACATAAACATACACATATCTCCCCTCTCCACAACTTTGTTTCATAACTATAGATATGCATTTTTACATAAGTGCAGAACTGCTAACAGATAAACATTGCAAAAAGTGAATTATTTTTATTTACAAATGAATGAATTTGTACAGGGAAATAACTAAAAAAGAAAGTGCGGGAGCTGCTGTTGTGGCAGCACTTATTGATTTACAAAGATGCTAAAAGGACACAGGAGAACCCACTATTTGGGTTTGGGATGAGCCTTCGATTTCTTGGCAGCTTTTTCCGCATCCTTTGCTTCCCTCTCGGCTTCAGTCAAGATTCGCTTCGATTTCTTTTTCCCTGAAGGTGTAGTACTGGAGCCAACAGACTTCTTCCCGGAGGGCTGGGCACTGGAATCAAGAGAAGATTTTTTAGCAAGTTCTTCGGTAATAGATCTAGTTGAGAGCTTAACAACTAACCTTGAACCTGCATCCACAACTGCGAGGGGTTTGAGGACCTCAGGGTCTAATTCTTCAGCCTTTAATTGCAAGCGCTTGTCTTGATCGGCCTTCATGGCCGCCAAGGTAATGTCATCGGCGCTTTTTGACTCCCCGGTTATTGTAACCTCCGGTTCCTCATCATGCCCCTCGTCTCCTCCGTCGTCTTTTAAAGCTGCAATCATTTCTTCATCATGGGGAGTAGTGACCTTAGTTGGCTCACTTCTTTCCCCCAGGTCTGTTGAAGCAGCCTTGTCTTCCCCTTCTTTGACCCTATCAGCGGGTTGTGTCCCAGCGGTAGCTCCTTGAGCTACATTTGTCTTCGTGGATGATTCAACGCCTACAAAATGAGAAACATTGGTTATCAACTCAGGCGAGAGCAAAGGATTTCTCATCGAACGTTCGTTTATGTAGCCAAAGGTAGTAGTAGCCTTGACAAATTGAGGAGAAAAGATAGGGATACCTTCTGAAGACTTTTCAGCGGGGGTGACTACTACCTCTGGAGTTATTTCAGGAATAGGAGATAGCAAAGTGGTTCGGGGAATTCCCGGGTTTTCGGGATCATACCCCTCTACTTCGGGAGTTACAGGAGCAGAAGAAGAAGAACCAGCTTCAGGGACGGTTTTCTGTTTAGACTTCCGCCTCTCTTCTTCCATGGCCTCAGCAATTAGACGGTGCCCTTCAGCTAGGCGCTCCGGTTCGTCGTCTCTCAAATATTTCTCCATCAGCTTATCTTCATCGAGGGAATCGACCTTAAGCTCTTCTTTTTCCCACTCGACGATTTGATTCCACACATGAACCAAGGTGGATGGATAGTCCTCGATCCAGGAAATGTTTCGACGACGAATAATGTGCGCGAAGAATTCGATCATTAGCTCGCCGAAGCCCTGAATATCGGCCTCCGCCTCTGATAGTTGTTTGCGGGTTTCCCCCGCAGATTTAATAGCGCATTCCACATTGCCCTCAGCCAGAGCAGCCCTGTTTTCCGCCTCTAACAATTTTGAAGCCAAATCAGCGTTTTTCTTTTCTAACGCAGCACTCCTTTTCGCTAACTCGGCGTTTTTCTGCTCAAGCTCAGCATAAGCAAGACGTGTCTTAGCAGCCTCTGACTTGGCCTCGTCAGCTTGCTTCTTCAACTCAGACCGCTCCTGAGTGTGGGATTCAAGCAAATCATGATAGCGCTTTTGCATGTCCTCAAACTGTTGTTTGAAGTTAGAAGCGTTCTTCTGAGCGATAGCCAGTTGAGCTTGAGTATCTTCTAAATTTTTTCCTAAGGTTTTTAGGGCCTTAGCATCCTCCTCTGCAGTCTTTTGCATTGAGTCAGCATTTGTCATTAGAGTGCGGATGATTCTAGAAAGAGTGCGGGAATACTTGAACATCTCGGTATATTGTTTTTCCACCAAATCAATCTTTGCTCTGGCCTCCTCTGCCCAATTAGAAGAAATAGGTTCAAGGGAAGGTAGAAAGGTCAGAGTCTCGAAGTAGTGCTCGGGAAATTGCTCCTTTAAATATGCCAGCCTTACTGCGGTTCCCGCATCTGGTGGAGGAGGGGCGAGGATTGTTAGTTCAGCGTCCCTTCCTGAAGAAGATTCTGTAGAACCCTTGTCTGTCCGAGGTCGCTTAGTAGCAGGGACTTTTTGCTTACTTCTAGACCCAGTTTCCTTTGGAGGAGTTTTCTCTCTACTCCGCTTTTCATGGGAGGAAGTGGAATCCCTAGATTGTGGTCTATCCTCCTCCCTACGACCTTGATAGCTTTTGTATTTTTCTTGTTCCGGTCGAACTGGTGAGCGGGAGCGTGAGGATCGAGATCGATAAGGATCATAGGTCTTCTTTCCTCCCTACCACGGTCATCCCGGCGATTATACTCGGCATCCTGAGGAGGATTGGACATGCTGCGGCGAAGCTTTCTTATATCATAAGAGGATCGAGACATTGTACCTGCACGATAAATTAAACGAAGTTTAGAATCGACGAATCCATGGAGAAAGAAGTGCAATGAATGCTAGTGCTACGGTGTAAAGTGCATCCTAAGTGGTGTGTGTGTCCCCCCAACCAACCCGAGTCTGAAGCTAGACTGGTGCGGGCAGGCTCTTTGGCCTTAGCAGGAGTAGTTTCTTCAGAAGAAGTGAAGACTAAAGGGTCCTTTCTGAAATCTTCTGAAGTATATATAGTCTCGGGTAAGGGGAGATCCCCCAAACCCTGAAATATGTGCTCGTCGGTGCTAGGAACATCCCCTTCGGAAGCGTGAAGTGGCGACCCTTGGGGAGATTTTGATTTGTCTAGCGAGGTAGTTTCCTCGGGGGCAATATACCCTTCACGATGTTTTTGGGCCAGATTAGCCAGTTCATCATCTTGAGTGGAAGAGGGAGAGGGTGAAGTTTGAAGAGGAGCTGCAGGAATTCCCGAGCCTTCTCCTATTTCTGGAACTGTTTCCACTGGAGGAATATATGCATAAGGGACCGTCCCATGACCGATGCTACGGAAAACGGATAGCAGCCCGTGAAAATGAAGGTACTCATCTTTAAGGACCTCGTCAATAGTCAGGAATTTTTGGTCGCCATTGAGAAGACGGTGCATCCGATCAAAGAACGCTTGGTCTGATACCTGTTTGGGATTGTCGACTGCAAACAAAAAAGGAAAACAGGTCAGAGTGATGATTCAAGTGTATAGAGTCCGGGTTCAGAAGATCAGTGCTTTACTTGATTTTGTCCATCTCCTGGCGCATCCAGACTGTTGCTTTATATAGAACCACTCTAGTCTGGAATCTCCAGCTTTACTGCTAAACGGCGTAGAGATTATCTTCCTCTTGGGGACTGATTCAAAGTAACAGAAAGAAGGGGTTTCTCTAGTCCGATGTTTGAAATTATAGAAGAAATGAACATCGTCGAACGTGAGCTCCACGCCTAGAATTTCACGATATGCTATGAATAAGGTATGCAGATAGGCATATGAATTGGGATGCAGCTGCATGGGGGCAATCCGCATTTGTCTTAAGAAGTCGACGATGAAAGGCGAGAATGGAGGAATGGCGCCAACCATGCACATCAGTCGAGTAACCGTCATATATCCTTCTGGAGGGTTATGGGGACGGTCAGAACGTGAGGGCACTAAAGTGTCTCTCTTCATTATTCCATACTTCAAGCAAATTCTCACAAGTCGGTCATTGTCAATTGTCGATTCTACGGAATCTGGAGGTAACTCCAATATAACAGCTGAGTCAAATTCATCGGGTGCCCGATGGTCACCAATCCCTCCTTCCTCCTCAAAGCCTAGGGAAACTTCGCTTTCTGAAGACATTTCATCTCTTTCCCGATGACCAACTCCGTAATCCGGACCCTCGCTGTCCCATTCTGGGTAAGATGAAGAAGATATATCCTCGAGAGTGGTTTTGTTGGAAGATTCTGGAGCCTCTTTCCTCTCAACTAGACGAGAAGAGCGTCTGGGCCTCATTGTCATGGAACTATTGAAGAAGCAATAGCACGGATTAGAGTAAATTATCCCGTGTCCCCCTTTTGTGTATGTGTGTGAACTAAAGTGTGTGCAGCAAATGTGGGAAATACAAAATAAAAATACAGCAATGTAAGACGAAGCTTTAGAAGAGAAGGTGATAGTCAGCGCTGTTCTTAATTCTCGTTTATGTTCACAAGGCACTATCCTAACTGTCCGCGAAGCATATTCATCTAGAGTAAGAATTAGTTGAATTAGTTGGGTAGTCTTTATGTGCCAAGTTTGGTACATTCGGTTCGGTTCGGATATGCATATGACAACTGGCTCAATACAAATGCGGATAACGATCGGTTCGGATGCCTCATTAAAGCATGGTCAGTTCAAGACAAGGGAAGCAACGGGTTCAGAAGCAGGACTGATCGGATCGGATCGGGTAACCCGATCCGAACCGAATCAGCACCACTTAACCGGTCCGTTTACTTCAACCTTTTATCCCATTCACTTTTCCGACCCGAACCGACTTTTTCTTTCCTTTCCATCTTTCTAAGATGTGCAATCCGAGCCGATCCCCTTTCCTTCTCCTTCCTTTTTTGGTCCTCCGTCTTCTACCCGAACCGACTCCAGTTGGTCACCACGCTCCTCATCTTCTTCTTCTTTCCCCCCTACTCACAAACAAGTCCGTTTCATCACCAAAGCAATCGTTAAGGGCAGATATTTGCCCTCTCCAGCCTCGCAACGCCTCGAAGCGATGGCGCATCCACCAGCGGCGGCGGAGGGTTCAAGCGAAGCCTATGATTAAACCATCCCAATCCAACACGAATTGAAATCAAGTACGTTTACTACGAAGTTATTCGAGATTAAAAAGCTACCTATGTGCTTGATTTGAGAAACCTACAAGAAATGAGTTCGGAATATTGAAGTTTTTAGAGTTTTCAATGTTATGGTTGGGAGCGGCAGCAAAAAAGAAGGAAGGAATGAAGACGGTGGTGAGTTTATAAAAGGAATGGTATTGACTCCTCGTCTTCCTATTTTGTCTCACCCGCTCGGACCGGAGTGAAGGCCTAATAGCATGACTTTGTCTGAAGGCCCAATGTCCAAGAAGCTAACCCACGAAAACGCTTCGGATCGGAATCCGAACCGAGTGGAAATTTCACACGTTGATTTAGCATCCGACTCGAATTGAAGAGAAGGAGAGTAAAGGAGGAGCATACCTGCAAGAAGCATTACATGGCGAGATGAGTTCCCAAATTTGCTCAGAAATGAAGAAAATGTGTTCGGGTCGGACGCCGAGCCGAATGGAAATCTGTGCATTATTCCTGACTGTTCTGATTCAAGAACTAGCATTTAAACGACATCAAAGCACGCTTCGTACAACAGAAGCATCCTTTGAGGGGGCAAAATGTTAGCCTACTTTGTGAACTAGGCAACACAAAGTCAAGAAACCAACCATTGAAGAGTATCTTAAGTTATAAGACTTCGGTTCGGATCGGAAGAAAACACCATAATTCAGATTGATAGCAGCATATTGGTTCGGATCGGATCGAGTTCCCTGTTCGGATCGGATGGCTCTTACTGGGTAAATTGGCAAAGCATATCTGATCGGATCGGAAGACCAAGAAATCTCAAATGGATCGGAAAGCCTTTTGCTTGCCACGACGTTGCAGCGGAGCGGAGTATGATTAGAGAAGGAGAGACGTCCCAGCCACTCCGGTTCGGATCGGGTATTCTGATCCGACCCCTAACCTGCACGCCTCCGACCCGCACCCATGATCCAGGTTAATCTCCTATAAAATAGCCTGGAGAACCGGACCGGCTATGACTGATTCCTACCCCTAACGTCCATCTCTTTGATGTGTTGTCAGCTTGATAGTTCATCCGAACCCGAAGAGAGTGCGATGGATGACACGTGTTCCGAACCGGATTGAATCTCAGGCGAATTCACACCTATAAATACCCCATCTAGAGACAAAGAGAAGGATCTTTTTCAGCACTTTTGAGAATCCAAGTACCTCCATCATCCGAATTCCTTTACTCCCGGAGAATCCAAACCATCTTTCATTTCTTGTTTTAATCATTTGAGTGAACAAAAGTGAGTTGTGAGTGAATCTTACATTGCATTTGTAACTGAATTACTGAATATAGTGAAAACTAAGTGGACGTAGGCACTTCTTCGCCGAACCACTATAAATTTTGTGTGTTCATTTTTATTTCTGTTTTATTTTATCTCGTTTCTAATCAATTTGGGTGTTAGAACCACATTTGGGTCTAACAGTATATAACGATGCGTAGGCGTTTGGATGGAGCTGCATCGGAGCGATGCCCAGTCATCTTAAAGTTTCGATGGCAATCGGAGGGAACGGAGGGATAGCTCCTACTAGACACATTGTTCGACTAATCGCCATATACCCTTCCGGTGCTAGATGGGGTCTATCTTCGCTTCCGGGTGTCAGGACATCGTCCCAAGGAATGCCGTGTCTTAAGCAGATTCTCTTAAGTTTTATCTCGTCAAGCTTGGACGCTAAAGAATCCGAGAATTTATCTATCCCGACTGCGCCTGGGATTTCATCCGGAGCTCGCTCATCAGACTCAGAGTTATTGCTGGATGAAGTACTTTCTGTCGGATCTGATTCTGTGGCTTCGTATTCAAATCCAGAATCTTCACCTCCCGGATTGATTGGAGGAATTTCAGGATTATACTGTTCAGGAGTCTCGGATTCCGCTTCTGCTACAGATCTTGAGGAAGAATGATCGTTCGACATTGTTGCTAGGACGAGAAAATATGAACAATAAGATTAACACTACCTGTCCCCCGTGTTTGCAAGTGTCGGTGTGTGTGCTTGTGTGTGCGCATTATTAATAATAATAATAATAATAATAATAATAATAATAATAATAAAGCATGAAAGCAGTCAAGGTTATCAGAAGTCGTTAGTCGTCATATGCAATCAAATCATGAGGTCATTTAGTCCAGAAAGTCCAACGTCGCGGCTCTAGCCTAACTGTTCAAAGTTTTATGGTGACAGGACGTTGATTAAAGTCTGAAATTTCTTTGTATCGTTAGCTGTAGGACGGATCGCAAGCATAGGGATCGCCCCCCTTTCGACTCGCGGAGCATAGGAATCGCCCCCCCCCCCCCCCATCGAATCGCCGGATGAAGGGATCGCCCCTTCATGAACCGTTGCGACTCCCACGATCCGTCCCTTCGTTGCCACCTCGATCTGTCGTCTCGCCACTCGCGTTCGTCTTCCATCTTTGACCACGAAACGAAACGGCCTTCTGTCTTCTTCTTCTTCCTCCTCCATTTTCCTCCTCTCCTTTCCTTCTTCGAACTCCGAGCTCTACGTCACTTGGCCATGGCGTTTTGATGATTTCATCAGAAAAGCACGAATTCTCATCGTTTCCATTCGAGAAAGTTCGTGGAAGAGCGGCGTTCACAAATAAGAATACTTTTAGTGGAGTTACCTTTCTAAAGATTGAAAGAATGCTTGGATTTTCGAAGGGTCAAAATATTTGGGTTCGCTCCTTGATAATGTAGGCGAAACGATTCGGTAGGAAAGAAAGGAGAAGGAGAATGAAGGGGAGGGGGTCGGCTTATATAGGCAAAGAGGGCGACCGTTTGTCTCCCTTTCTTTGTCTTATTCGGTCCACGAAGCACCATCTAGGCCACGATCCAAAGCTTGAATCGCATAGAAGCCCACGGACCGCCTTGAAACGATGGCCCATAAAACTCGAAGCCCAACACGGCTCGAAGGAAAATACGCCCCGTTTCGCACAAAAGCCTAGGTACTCAGCACGAGACGAGCACGTGATCAAATCGAACCGTGGCGCCATATAGCGATCCGATTCATGCATGTATTGATTTGAACCAATGTGACTATTGATTTACGTCCCTTCAGGAGAAGGTAAATTAGAATCTTCGAAGCATGTTCCATCATCGATAAAACATACTTCGAGGGGGCAAAATGTTGGCTCACTTTTTGACCAAGCCACCCAGGATCATTCGTAAGAGGAAAGCATGAAACCACGGTATCTAAGAACATGAAGGAATGGATCGCGCATCATCGTTTCGCCCGATATCGAATCGCGCATCATCGTCTCGCCCAAATATCGGATCGCGTCTCTACGGATCGCCCCATCTCATTAGCGAACGACGTAGCTGGGCGATCCGATCCAAGCTCACATTGATACCCCGAGAGAACCGATCCGATACCCTAGAACATGGCGAACCCTCGGACCTGTTCAAGCACGAGCTAGTCTTCAGCGATCCGAATCGCACGGATCTGGCGACACGTGTCCCCAACCGTCATCTGGACCAATTCTCCCCATCTGCACGATCCGATTTTCAAGCAGATCACGACACCTGTCCACAACGGCTAATTTGACTGTTTCTTCAAGGGTGGCGATGCGATCCGATACTCTCGGGATTCGTGCCACGTGTCCATGATCCGCCTGACAAAATCAGCTATAAATAGCCCAGAGCTTGGCATTTTTCGGGATCTTTTTGGCAATATTGAGTACTGAATCCTCCATTGTTGTCAAACTACTGAAATATTGAGAGGATTCACTGTTGTATTAGCTTTTAAAGCATAATCAATAAGATATAAAGTGGACGTAGGCTCGTTAACGCCGAACCACTATAAATTCTGAGTGTTCTTTTCTTTTTCCTTGTACTTCATTTGAAATTCTCCACTGTTCATAACAATTTGGGTGTTAGGTCCAAATTTCGATCTAACAACTGATAACACCTAACCAGTTTAACAGGATAAATGAAGAGGGTTAAGTTAGCTTGAATTGACTAATGACACTTAACCAATCCAAATCGACGGGAAAGAGAACTAAGTAGTGAACCTTAGTTAAAAGGAGCTAAGTAGTAAACCTTAGTTAAGAAAACAACGATTCGGGAAAGTAAGTGGTAAACCTTAGTTAGCAGAACTTAAGTAGTAATTCTTAGTATGACACGGGAAGGAGCGAACGTCCGTCTGATTAAAACGAAGGCTCCAACGAATTGGGTTACGAAGCCCGAGGCTTCGAGGGGACGTGAGGGTACTCTTGGTATCCCTCTGTGAGGCTGCAGATGATCCTCCTGGGCTCACAGAGGTTAATGTCTGCATAGAAGAAACAGGGGTATGCCTTGGTTGCAATATGTGGCAACCTAAAGACTAGGATGGACCAGCGTGATTCAGCGAGAAAACGGTAGCCCTGTGATAGCAACTCGTCGTCTACCATCCATCTTCAGTCAATCGAGATACGTGAAGCAGAAAGGCGGAGAACTCCAAAAGACCATATACTTGCTATCTAGTTATGGTTGCGGATGGCCATAGGACAGTGGGGCATAGGGGGGCCTGCGTATAGTTCTCATTTTTCAAGGTGTGCCTTTCATTAGTTGAGGGAGGGGTCAAATGGGACCATAGCCACTGGAATAAAAACAGTCCTTAGCATCTGCATCAGCAGATATCTGAAAGCTCCCGACTGAGTTCTGCGTTTCTTGATTTGCCCTGCCACGGGACTCGGGCCGCACATTACAGGACATATGCATCTAGACAAGTGATAACGATTCGCGATACATGCATGGGGAAGTATAGGAACATATACCACTTTAGATAGTGTGTCCTAGACTCGGGGGGCATCGTTCGATAGGTAGCACAATCCCTAGTTGGACTAGGTGGCATAAACCCTGAATCCGAGAAGCGTTCAGCAGATAGCGTAAACTCTAGTTGAATCTAGAAAGATCTCGATAGAAAACCCTAGATTAGATCTAGGTAATAAATAATAAATGTATGCCTGAAGGCAACGGAAACTACAAGGATTGGGATCACGTTATCGTTACTAGTTGGAACACTAGTTAGGTGGTGCAGAGATATAGAAATCAGTATAACAAGGAAATAGCGAAGCGGCGGAAGTATTAGAGTATATCCAGTTTATCTTGTCTTAGCGTATCTTGTGTTAATCTTGTCTAATCTTGCTGATCCTATCATCATGGTGTTATCTTATATTCAGTTAATTCATGTCGTTTTGTTTTTCCATGTTCACATGCTAGAAGTTACTGAACTTACTCAGACTTTATGTCTGACTCTGTTTTCTTTCGTCTTCTTTTCTTCCATTCCCCCCCCCCCCCAGGTAATAAGGGAGGGAATAGTATAGCTCAGGTTAAGTTGGACTGTCAATCTTTCCCAGCTTGAAGATTTGTCGAAGTTTTGCTTGGATTCTCTTTTCAGATGCTATGGCTGGCTCTTGCTAAAATTGGGGAATATAAATGATGTTTTATGCTTCTTTATTTTGTAAGACAGATTGTACTCTGATATTGTAAAGAAATCATTGTATAAACTATTTTATCAATAAAGCAAAGTCTTATTTTCCGCTGCTTTAATTTTGTCTGTCTTGTAATTTATCTGCATCTTTTACCCTAAATGCTCCGTAGAACCTAGTGCATTCCCTTTGTGAGTGACACTAACGGACGTGGGGTGTTACACACTTCAACAAAAACAAGAAAAGAAAGGCTCCAGAAAATAAGCATAATAACCAAAAGAAATCCAAGAAATTCAATGGTGAATGTTGGGTTTGTGGCAAGACTGGTCATCAAGTAAAAGAGTGCAGATACAAGAAACAGAAAAATTCGGAAGCAAATGTGGTGATAACATGGACATCGATGAATCAAATTTTTCAGGAGTTGTGCCCGAATGCAACTCGATTCAGAATTCTGCACAATGGGGGTTGGACACGGGTGCTACTAGGCATATATGCTTTGATAAATCCGTCTTTTCAACCTACACCAAACTGGATCAAGATGAGAAACTCTATATGGGCAATTCATCGGTTTCCATGGTTGAAGGCA
Organism: Allium sativum; assembly: GCA_030737875.1. Lineage (NCBI taxonomy): Eukaryota > Viridiplantae > Streptophyta > Magnoliopsida > Asparagales > Amaryllidaceae > Allium > Allium sativum. Next base: position 1,050,681,990 of record CM060910.1, on the reverse strand, counting down.
AAGGAACAGTCACCCTCAAGTTCACTTCTGGGAAGAATATTAGACTGAATGATGTCCTTTATGTTTCAGATATCCGCAAGAATCTCATTTCTGGATCCGTGCTTTCGAAGAAGTGATTCAAGATGGTCTTTGAGTCAGACAAGGTGGTTCTGTCCAAGGCAGGAATCTATATAGGAAGGGGTTACTTATGTGATGGCCTATTTAAGGCAAATGTAGCCGTAATCGGAAATAATATGTATTCTGATAATGCTATGAATAAAAAGGAAGTTTCTTATATCGTTGAGCATGAAACTTTATTATGGCATGATAGATTAGGACATATTAATTTCCGAAAAATGAAAAAACTTGCAAATTTAGAGTTAATTCCTAAATTTCAAGTGGATAAAAACTACAAATGTGAGACATGCGTAGAAGCAAAAATGGTTAAGAAACCATTTCTTACTATTGACAGAAGTACTGAACCATTGGGAATGATTCATACTAACTTATGTGATTTCAAAAACTTACCTAAAAGAGGTGGGAAAAAGTATTTTATCACATTTATTGGTGATTATACACGATATTGCTACGTATATCTTTTAAACAGTAAAGATGAAGCAATCACATCGTTTATAAAATATAAAGCTGAAGTAGAAAATCAGCTAAATAAAAAGATCAAAATATTGAGATCTGATCGAGGTGGAGAATATGAATCGCCATTTGAACAATTTTGTGCAGAAAATGGAATAATTCATCAAACGACAGCACCATATTCACCACAACAAAATGGCATAGCCGAGAGGAAAAACAGAACGTTAAAAGATATGATTAATGTTATGCTTTTAACGTCTGGCCTACCGACGAACTTGTGGGGGGAAGCCTTGAATATGTCTATCACATATTAAATGAAGTTCCTCACAGTAAAACGGGAAAAATTCCATATGAGTTATGGAAAGGACACCTACCAAGCTTCAAATACCTCAAAGTGTGGGGGTGCTTGGCAAAAGTTCCTATCCCGCCTCCTAAGAAGGTCAAACTTGGACAAAAAACAGTAGATTGTTACTACTTAGGGCCAACCCAAAATAGTAGTGCATATAGATTTTTGGTATTCAAGTCTGATATAGATGTTATCCATATAAATACAATCATCGAGTCAAGAGATGCCTCATTCTTTGAAGACGTGTTTCCACACAAAAGAAATAAAGGAAATAATGTCCCCAAAAGGACACGAGAAGAATCAAGTAGCCCACAGGAAGATGAAACTCATCGTGAAGTTGAACCAAGAAGAAGCGTAAGGGCCAGAACTTCCAAGTCATTTGGCTCTGAGTTCCTCACTTATGTACTTGAACATGAACCTCAAACATATAAAGAGGCCATGTCATCTTCTAAATCTTCGTGTTGGAAAGAAGCAATCCAAAGTGAGATTGATTCAATTCTAAGTAATAAAACTTGGGAAATTGTTGATATTTCACCTGGAATAAAACCAATTGGCTGCAAATGGATTTTCAAGAAGAAAATGAAAGCAGATGGCTCTATCGACAAATATAAAGCCAGATTAGTAGCCAAAGGATATCGTCAAAGAGAAGGAATAGACTTCTTTGATGCATATTCGCCCGTTACACGAATAACCTCAATAAGAATGTTAATAGCAATTGCATCCATCTATAATCTAGAGATTCACAGCATTCTTGAATGGAGATCTCGATGAGGAAATTTAAATGGAGCAACCCAAAGGTTTTATATCCAAGGGAAATGAAAATAAAGTCTGTAAATTAGTAAAATCATTGTACGGACTCAAACAAGCTCCAAAACAATGGCACGAAAAATTTGATAGTGTCATGATGCAAAATGATTTTCGTATAAATGAATGTGATAAATGTGTTTATTATAAACAAATTGGACAATCATATGTCATGATTTGCTTATATGTGGACGATATGTTAATATTTGGTACTAACGTAAAAGTTATAGAGACCATAAAGAAAATGCTGATCAACAATTTCGATATGAAAGATTTAGGAGTTGCAGATGTTATTTTGGGAATTAAAATAATAAAAACCCCTAATGGAATTGAATTATCTCAGTCACATTATGTAGACAAAGTGATTGAAAAATTCCAAAATCTTGGGATTAAAGGTGTAAGAACACCTTTTAATCCTTCAGAAGTACTGCATAAAAACACTAATGAGAGTGTAATGCAGCTGGAATACTCTCGTGTAATAGGATGTCTAATGCATGTTATGAATTGCACGAGACCAGATATAGCCTATGCAGTAAGTCGACTAAGCAGGTATACAAGTAATCCAGGCATGGAACACTAGAAAGCACTAATGAGAGTGCTTGGATACTTAAGGAATAACACAAATTATTCTTTGCACTACGGAAAATATCCAGCCGTATTAGAAGGATATAGTGATGCAAACTGGATTGCCGATTCAGAGGAATCAAAATCCACAAGTGGTTATGTTTTTACTCTAGCAGGAGCGGCAGTGTCGTGGAAATCTACTATGCAAACATGCATAGCTCGATCTACGATGGAATCTGAGTTTATTGCTTTAGATAAAGTAGGCGAAGAAGCAGAATGGCGTCGTCACTTCTTAGAAGATATTACACTTTGGCCTAAACCTGTAACGACCATATGTATTCACTGCAACAATCTAGCAGTGCTAAGTAGAGCGAAAACCTTTGTGTATAATGGAAAATCTCGACACATTCGTCGACGCCATAACACAGTTAGGCAGTTACTCTCAAATGGAACTATCTCCATTGATTATGTAAGAACCAATGATAACCTAGCGGATCCATTTACAAAAGGTTTATCAAGAGAGAAAATTGACTGTGCATCGAGGGGAATGGGTTTAAAAGCTTAACCCAACAAGAGTTATCTTATACGGAAACCTATCCTAGCGACTGGAGATCCCACGGACTAGGATCAATAGGCAAACCAGTTCTGAATAACTCAAGACGTAATGCATTTGCTCGGGCATAGTCCTACTCCTTTCCCATGGTGTACAATATAAAATGCATGCCTACAGATGTTTCACAGGATAAAGCAATGCTTTTTATTGATGATCATATCTTGTAAAATAACAAGTGGGGTATACGTAGGATACTCCTAATGGTAGCGATCACCTATGTTAGTGTGAGCTGGGTCGGCTCTATGAGAATATTAAAGGCTTATATTATCTATATACACTCGCAGAACCAGAAATTGTTCAGGACCAAAATGAACACAACCAAGAAATTGGACGAGAAGGGAAATAATGTTTTGTTAAACTTATTGTCTGGTTTTACAAAAACGGTAGACGGTTCAAGATGAAATAATTCACCGATTAGCCAAGTATATCCGATAAGTTTTAACTAAGGAAAGTTCAATGTGAAATATCTACTTATCCTAAATAAAGCATTATTCCATATGTAGTCAGTGATATTTCAATTTGCCTAGGGTAAAGTATATTATCATTCATGTGGGGGATTGTTAGAAATAAAATGAATGAAATTTACTTTAGTCCCATATTGGCAAAATAAAGAAAAGATTTAAGGATATATACCTATTCCACACTCCATATATTGGCCCTTAGGGTCAGGTAATTTTTTGCGAGGGGGAGGACTTAGATCATGTGAACCAAACTCACACACACGCGCGCGCACCGCCCACCCGTCCCGTACCAAACCGAACCGGGCCGGGTTTGGGTTTGGTAAGAAATCTTATTTTTGCTACAGAAAACGTCACCATTTTTTAAAATGGATGCGGCAATAAAAGAGGTGCGACCCAACAAGAAAAGCAAACGGGTGCGACCCGCATGAACGGATGCAACCCGTTAATATTCGTTACCATTTGAATTCAAAGAATAACGGGTATTTTCCAAACGGCGCGATGTAAATAGATGCATCAGTTCAAACAGACGCGAGTAGGATTAAATAAACTAATCGATCCTGATCCAATCAATATTGTTTTCAAAATTCCATTCTTCTCTCCGTCTGTCTCCTGCTTTCTCTCTGCCGCCATTAACGATAAATACTGACTGACATACTCATCACAATTCCGTGCTGCGTCGTCTGTTGTATCCTGGGAGGCTGAAAATAAAGTCTTAAGGAAACTGTATTTACAGGACTCGGACGAACTCGATTAGACTTCATTTTTTGTAGTTTAACTTCTCTCTGTAAACTATAGCAATACTCAACTGTTGTATGCTCCAATATTCATCCTACAAGCTTGTGAAATAAGTTTGTGTTGTTGCGAATTCTGTTTTGGTCTAATAAGATCAACATCTTAAGACTTTAGTAGTTTTTTGACAAAACAGAAATGGCAGCAGGGCAATTGTCTATCAAAACTGGCAATTTAAACAAGCCAGACTTGTTCAAAGGCGAAGGTGATGATTTTCTGATGTGGCAGAGTCAGATGTTGTTCTATCTCACCAACCTTGGTTTACAGAAGTATCTTGAAGAAGATGAACCAGTGCTGCCTACACCAGAAAATTGCAAGGATGCAACTAAGCATGACGGTCCTTCTATAGATGCGTGGAGGCATTCAGACTTTTTATGCAGAAACTTCATTCTCAACTGCCTGTACAAAGTTTACCAGCCCATAAAGACTGCAAAAGCTCTTTGGAATGCACTGGCTACAAAGTACAAAACGCAAAATGTGAGTTTGAAAAAGTTCATCGTCGACAAGTTCATGGACTACAAAATGGTGGACTCAAAGTTAGTGACTTCTCAAGTGCAAGAGCTGCAGATTATTATCCATGAGATTGAAGCAGAAGGTCACAAAGTTGGTGAATCATTCCTGGTTGAAGCAATTATAGGAAAATTGCCCCCATCTTGGAGGGACTAACGCAACTACTTGAAGCACAAAAAGAAGGAGATATCCTTACAAGACCTCATCGTCAGATTAAAGATAGAGGCAGATAATCGCGGAGTCACTCAACCTAAAAGTGAAGAGACGCTTGTTACTGAAGGGTCAAAGAAGAAAGGACACTTCAACAAAAACAAGAAAAGAAAGGCGCCAAAAAATAAGCAGAATAACCAAAAGAAATCCAAGAAATTCAATGGTGAATGTTGGGTTTTTCGGCAAGAATGGTCATCAAGCAAAAGAGTGCAGACACAAGAAACAGAAAAATTCGAAAGCAAATGTGGTGGATAACATGGACATCGATGAATCAAATTTTTCAGGAGTTGTGTCCGAATGCAACTTGATTCAGAATTCTGCACAATGGTGGTTGGACACGGGTGCTACTAGGCATATATGCTCTGATAAATCCGTCTTTTCAACCTACACCAAATTGGATCAAGATGCGAAACTCCATATGGGCGATTCGTCGGTTTCCATGGTTGAAGGAAAAGGAATAGTCACCCTCAAGTTCACTTCTGGGAAGACTATTAGACTGAATGATGTCCTTCATGTTCCAGATATCCGCAAGAATCTCATTTCTGGATCCTTTCTTTTAAAGAAGGGATTCAAGATGGTCTTCGATTCAGACAAGGTGGTTCTGTCCAAGGCAGGAATCTATATAGGAAGGGGTTACTTATGTGATGGCCTATTTAAGGCAAATGTAGCCGTAATCGGCAATAATATGTATTCTGATAATGCTATGAATAAAAGGAAGTTTCTTATATCGTTGAGCATGAAACTTTATTATGGCATGATAGTTAGGAGATATTAATTTCCGAAAAATGAAAAAACTTGCAAATTTAGAGTTAATTCCTAAATTTCATGTGGATAAAAACTACAAATGTGAGACATGCGTAGAAGAAAAAATGTTTAAGAAACCATTTCATACTATTCACAGAAGTACTGAACCATTGGGAATGATTCATACTGACTTATGTGATTTCAAAAACTTACCTACAAGAGGTGGGAAAAAGTATTTTATCACATTTATAGGTGATTATACACGATATTGCTACGTTTATCTTTTAAACAGTAAAGATGAAGCAATCACATCGTTTATAAAATATAAAGCTGAAGTAGAAAATCAGCTAAATAAAAAGATCAAAATATTGAGATCTGATCGAGGTGGAGAATATGAATCGCCGTTTGAACAATTCTGTGTAGAAAATGGAATAATTCATCAAATGACAGCACCATATTCACCACAACAAAATGGAATAGCCGAGATGAAAAACAGAACGTTACAAGATATGATTAATGCAATGCTTTTAATGTCTGGCCTACCGACGAACTTGTGCGGGGAAGCCTTGAATATGTCTAATCACATATTAAATAAAGTTCCTCACAGTAAAACGGGAAAATTCCATATGAGTTATGGAAAGGACACCTACCAAGCTTCAAATACCTCTAAGAGTGGGGGTGCTTGGCAAAAGTTCCTATCCCACCTCCCAAGAAGGTCAAACTTGGACCAAAAACAGTAGATTGTTACTACTTCGGGCCAGCCCAAAATAGTAGTGCATATAGATTTTTGGTATTCAAGTCTGATATAGATGATATCCATATAAATACAATCATGGAATCAAGAAATGCCTCATTATTTGAAGATTTGTTTCCAAACAAAAGAAATGAAGGAAATAATGTCCCCAAAAGGACACGAGAAGAATCAAGAAGCCCCCATGAAGATGAAACTCATCGTGAAGTTGAACCAAGAAGAAGCGTAAGGGCCAGAACTTCCAAGTCATTTGGCTCTGAGTTCCTCACTTATGTACTTGAACATGAACCTCAAACATATAAAGAGGCCATGTCATCTTATGAATCTTCATGTTGGAAAGAAGCATTCCAAAGTGAGATTGATTCAATTCTAAGTAATAAAACTTGGGAAATTGTTGATATTCCACCTGGAATAAAACCAATTGGCTACAAATGGATTTTCAAGAAGAAAATGAAAGCAAATGGCTCTATCGACAAATATAAAGCCAGATTAGTAGTCAAAGGATATCGTCAAAAAGAAGGAATAGACTTCTTTGATACATATTCGCCCGTTACACGAATAACCTCAATAAGAATGTTAATAGCAATTGCATCCATCCATAATCTAGAGATTCATCAGATGGATGTAAAGACAGCATTCTTGAATGGATATCTCGATGAGGAAATCTACATGGAGCAACCCGAAGGTTTTATATCCAAGGGAAATGAAAATAAAGTCTATAAATTAGTAAAATCATTAAACGGACTCAAACAAGCTCCAAAACAATGGCACGAAAAATTTGATAGTGTCATGACGCAAAATGGTTTTCGTATAAATGAATGTGATAAATGTGTTTATTATAAACAAATTGGACAATCATATGTCATGATTTGCTTATATGTGGATGATATGTTAATATTTGGTCCTAACTTAAAAGTTATAGAGACCATAAAGAAAATGCTGATCAACAATTTCGATATGAAAGATTTAGGAGTTGTAGATGTTATTTTGGGAATTAAAATAATAAGAATCCCTAATGGAATTGAATTATCTCAGTCACATTATGTAGACAAAGTGATTGAAAAATTCCAAAATCTTGGGATTAAAGGAGTAAGAACACCTTTTAATCCTTCAGAAGTACTGCATAAAAACACTAATGAGAGTGTAATGTAACTGGAATACTCTCGTGTAATAGGATGTCTAATGTATGTTATGAATTGCACGAGACCAGATATAGCCTATGCAGTAAGTCGACTAAGCAGGTATACAAGTAATCCAGGCATGGAACACTGGAAAGCACTAATGAGAGTGCTTGGATACTTAAAGAAAACCACAAATTATTCTTTGCACTACGAAAAATATCCAGCCGTATTAGAAGGATATAGTGATGCAAACTGGATTGCCAATTCAGAGGAATCAAAATCCACAAGTGGTTATGTTTTTACTCTAGCAGGAGCGGCAGTGTCATGGAAATCTACTAAGCAAACATGCATAGATCGATCTACGATGGAATCTGAGTTTATTGCTTCAGATAAAGCAGGCGAAGAAGCAAAATGGCTTTGTCACTTCTTAGAAGATATTCCACTTTGGCCTGAACCTGTAACGGCCATATGTATTCACTGCGACAATCAAGCAGTGCTAAGTAGAGCGAAAAACTTTGTGTATAATGGCAAATCTCGGCACATTCGTCGACGCCATAACACAATTAGGCAGTTACTCTCAAATGGAACTATCTCCATTGATTATGTAAGAACCAATGATAACCTAGCGGATCCATTTATAAAAGGGTTATCAAGAAAGAAAATTGACTGCGCATCATGGGGAATGGGTTTAAAAGCCTAAACCAACAAGAGTTATCTTATACGGAAACCTATCCTAGCGACTGGAGATCCCACGCACTAGGATCAGTAGGAAAACCAGTTCTGAATAACTCAAGACGTAATGCATTTGCTCGGACATAGTCCTACTCCATTCCCATGGTGCATAATATAAAATGCATGCCCACAGAAGTTTCACGGGATAAAGCTATGCTTTTTAATGATGATAATATCTTGTAAAATAACAAGTGGGGTACTCCTAATGGTAGCGATCACCTATCTTAGTGTGAGTTGGGTCGTCTCTATGAGAATATTAAAAGCTTATATTCTCTATATACACTCGCAGAACCAGAAATTGTTCGGGACCAAAATGAACACAACCAAGAAATTGGACGAGAAGGGAAATAAGGTTTTGTTAAACTTATTGTCTGCTTTTACAAAAACGGCAGACGGTTCAAGATGAAATAATTCACCGATTAGCCACGTATATCCGATAAGTTTTAACTAAGGAAAGTTTAAAGTGAAATATCTTCATATCCTAAATCAAGGATTATTCCATATGTAGTCAGTGATATTTCAATTTGTGTGGGCGAAAAGTATATTATCATTCATGTGGGGGATTGTTAGAAATCAAATGAATGAAATTTACTTTAGTCCCACATTGGCAAAATAAAGAAAAGATTTTAGGATATATAACTATTCCTCACTCTATATATTGGCCCTTAGGGTCAGGTAATTTTGTGTGAGGGGGAGGACTTAGATCATGTGAACCAAACACACACGCGTGCGCCGCCCTCGAGTCCCGTACCGAACCGGGCCGGGTTTGGGTTTGGTAAGAAATCTTATTTTTGCTACAGAAAACGTCACCATTTTTTAAAATGGATGCGGCAATAAAAGAGGTGCGACCCAACAAGAAAAGCAAACGGGAGCGACCTGCATGAACGGATGCAACGCGTTAATATTCGTTACCATTTGAATTCAAACAGTAACGGGTATTTTCCAAATGGGCGCGATGTAAATAGATGCATCAGTTCAAACAGACGCGAGTAGGATTATATAAACTAATCGATCCTGATCAAATCAATATTGTTTTCAAAATTCCATTCTTCTCTCCGTCTGTCTCCTGCTTTCTCTGTGCCGCCATTAACGAGGAATACTGACTGACATACTCGTCACAATTCCATGCAGCATCGTCTGTTGTATCCTGGGAGGCTGAAAATAAAGTCTTAAGGAAACTGTATTTACAGGCCTCGGACGAACTCGGTTAGACTTCATTTTTTGTAGTTTAACTTCTCTCTGTATACTATAGAAATACTCAACTGTTGTATGCTCTAATATTCATCCTACAAGCTTGTGATATAAGTTTGTGTTTTTTCGAATTCTGTTTTGGTCTTATAAGATCAACATCTTAAGACTTTAGTGGTTTTTTGACAAAACAGAAATGGCAGCAGAGCAATTGTCAGTCAAAACTGGCAATTTGAACAAGCCAGACATGTTCAAAGGCGAAGGTGATGATTTTCTGACGTGGCAGACTCAGATGTTGTTCTATCTCACCACGCTTAGTTTACAGAAGTATCTTGAAGAAGATGAACCGGTGCCGCCTACACCAGGAAATGCCAAGGATGCAACTATGCATGACGGTCCTTCTATAGATGCGTGGAGGCATTCAGACTTTTTATGCAAAAACTACATTCTCAACTGCCTGGACAAGGTCCTGTACAAAGTTTACCAGCCCATAAAGACTGCAAAAGCTCATTGGAATGCACTGGCTACAAAGTACAAAACGCAGAATGTGAGTTTGAAAAAGTTCATTGTCGACAAGTTCATGGACTACAAAATGGTGGACTCAAAGTCAGTGACTTCTCAAGTGCAAGAGCTGTAGATTATTATCCATGAGATGGAAGCAGAAGGTCGCAAAGTCGGTGAATCATTCCTGGTTGAAGCAATTACAAGAAAATTGCCACCATCTTGGAGGACTACCACAACTACTTGAAGCACAAAAAGAAGGAGATATCCTTACAAGACCTCATCGTCAAATTAAAGATAGAGGCAGATAATCGCGAAGTCACTCAACCTAAAAGTGAAGAGGCGCTTGTTACTAAAGGGTCAAAGAAGAAAGGACACTTCAACAAAAACAAGAAAAGAAAGGCGCCAGAAAATAAGCAGAATAACCAAAAGAAATCCAAGAAATTCAATGGTGAATGTTGGGTTTGTGGAAAGACTGGTCATTAAGCAAAAGAGTGCAGACACAAGAAACAGAAAAATTCGGAAGCAAATGTGGTGGATAACATGGAAATCGATGAATCAAATTTTTCAGGAGTTGTGTCCGAATGCAACTTGATTCAGAATTCTGCACAATGGTGGTTGGACACGGGTGCTACTGGGCATATATGCTCTGATAAATCCGTCTTTTCAACCTACACCAAACTGGATCACGATGAGACACTCTATATGGGCAATTCATCGGTTTCCATGGTTGAAGGCAAAGGAACAATCACCCTCAAGTTCACTTCTGGGAAGACTATTAGACTGAATGATGTCCTTCATGTTCCAGATATCCGCAAGAATCTAATCTCTTGATCCGTGCTTTCGAAGAAGGGATTCAAGATGGTCCTCGAGTCAGACATGGTGGTTATGTCCAAGGCAGGAATCTATATAGGAAGGTGTTACTTATGACCTATTTAAGGCAAATGTAGCCGTAATCGGCAATAATATGTATATTGATAGTGCTATGAATAATAAGGAAGTCTCTTATATCGTTGAGCATGAAACTTTATTATGGCATGATAGATTAGGACATATTAATTTCCGAAAAATGAAAAAACTTGCAAATTTAGAGTTAATTCCTAAATTTCAAGTGGATAAAAACTACAAATGTGAGACATGCGTAGAGGCAAAAATGGTTAAGAAACCATTTCATACTATTGACAGAAGTACTGAACCATTGGGAATGATTCATACTGACTTATGTGATTTCAAAAACTTACCAACAAGAGGTGGGAAAAAGTTTTTTATCACATTTATTGGTGATTATACACGATATTGCTACGTGTATCTTTTATACAGTAAAGGTGAAGCAATCACATCGTTTATAAAATATAAAGCTGAAGTAGAAAATTAGCTAAATAAAAAGATCAAAATATTGAGATCTGATCGAGGTAGAGAATATGAATCGCCGTTTGAACAATTCTGTGCAGAAAATGGAATAATTCATCAAACGACAACACCATATTCACCACAACAAAATGGCATAGCCGAGAGGAAAAACAGAACGTTAAAAGATATGATTAATGCAATGCTTTTAACGTCTGGCCTACCGACGAACTTGTGCAGGGAAGCCTTGAATATGTCTAATCACATATTAAATAAAGTTCCTCACAGTAAAACGGGAAAAATTCCATATGAGTTATGGAAAGGACACCTACCAAGCTTCAAATACCTCAAAGTATGGGGGTGCTTGGCAAAAGTTCCTATCCCACCTCCCAAGAAGGTCAAACTTAGACCAAAAACAGTAGATTGTTACTACTTAGGACCAGCCCAAAATAGTAGTGCATATAGATTTTTGGTATTCAAGTCTGATACAGATGATATCCAATAAATACAATCATGGAATCAAGAGATGCCTCATTCTTTGAAGACGTGTTTCCACACAAAAGAAATGAGGGAAATAATGTCCCCAAAAGGACACGAGAAGAATCAAGTAGCCCACATGATGATGAAACTCATCGTGAAGTTGAACCAAGGAGAAGCGTAAGGGCCAGAACTTCCAAGTCATTCGGCTCTAAGTTCCTCACTTATGTACTTGAACATGAACCTCAAACATATAAAGAGGCCATGTCATCTTCTGAATCTTCGTGTTGGAAAGAAGCAATCCAAAGTGAGATTGATTCAATTCTAAGTAATAAAACTTGGGAAATTGTTGATAGGGTGCTTTTTTTACAGGTCCCTGTTAAGGTTTTAAATTAGGCTCACGTCCGGTCATAAACTTATTGTAAATTAGGTCCCTATTTTATGAAAATTCATCAAAAAAATATTAAAAAAATATAAAAAAATCACGTAAATTCGTACTTAATTAAAATAATTATTCGGGAAAAAAATTAGACCTAAAGAACATCAAAACAACGTCAAAATCAAGAATTACATAAAAAATAACGAAATGTTGTAAAATGCATCAAAAGATGCATATAATTCAATAAGTTGCATACATGTATGCATTTATTTTAACTCTACGTCAAAACTGCAGTATAAACGCATACATGTATGCACATATTGTAAGAACATTCATCTACCCATGCAATTATTTGAAAACATCGAACTGTAGTGGAACTTTTCACTTTTGCATATATTTTCACCTATATGCATACATATATGCAGCTATACAGAAAAACTGCATATATGTATGCAGTAATTCAAGGTGAGGGTCTGTCTACATGCAAGTATATTCAAATAGTTGCATATATGTATGCAACTTATAGCAACAGTTGCATACATATATGCAACAATTTTTTTTCCTCGCGTGGACTTCTGAGATTATTTCAAGATTTTAGGATTTTTTTTTAATCATAGACGCTTTTTTTTTTGGCCAGAAAATGAAAAATGCATAGAATATAAAGAGGGAAGGCGGAAGTACATGAAAAGGTGGAGGCGGCAGCAAAAACAGGGGGCGGAAGTGAATATAAAACTATGGCTGGATGTGAGGTGTATTAAGTTTGGAAATAGGGATGTGAGCCTAATATTCACTTGTTGATATTCCACCTGGAATAAAACCAATTGGCTACAAATGGATTTTCAAGAAGAAAATGAAAGCAGATGGCTCTATTGACAAATATAAAGCCAGATTAGTAGCCAAAGGATATCGTCAAAAAGAAGGAATAGGCTTCTTTGATACATATTCGCCCGTTACACGAATAACCTCAATAAGAATGTTAATAGTAATTGCATCCATCTATAATCTATAGATTCATCAGATGGATGTAAAGACAGCAATCTTGAATGGAGATCTCGATGAGGAAATCTACATGGAGCAACCCGAAGGTTTTATATCCAAGGGAAATGAAAATAAAGTTTGTAAATTAGTAAAATCATTATATGGAATCTAACAAGCTCCAAAACAATGGCACGAAAAATTTGATAGTGTCATGATGCAAAATGGTTTTCGTATAAATGAATGTGATAAATGTGTTTATTATAAACAAATTGGACAATCATATGTCATGATTTGCTTATATGTGGACGATATGTTAATATTTGGTCCTAACGTAAAAGTTATAGAGACCATAAAGAAAATGCTGATCAACAATTTCGATATGAAAGATTTAGGAGTTGCAGATGTTATTTTGGGAATTAAAATAATAAAAACCCCTAATGGAATTGAATTATCTTAGTCACATTATGTAGACAAAGTGATTGAAAAATTCCAAAATCTTGGGATGTAAGAACACATTTTAATCCTTCAGAAGTACTGCATAAAAACATTAATGAGAGTGTAATGCAACTGGAATACTCTCGTGTAATAGGATGTCTAATGTATGTTATGAATTGCACGAGACCAGATATAGCCTATGCAGTAAGTCGACTAAGCAGGTATACAAGTAATCCAGGCATGGAACACTGGAAAGCACTAATGAGAGTGCTTGGATACTTAAAGAATACCACAAATTATTCTTTGCACTACGGAAAATATCCAGCCATATTAGAAGGATATAGTGATGCAAACTGGATTGCTGATTCAGAGGAATCAAAATCCACAACTGGTTATGTTTTTACTCTATCAGGAGCGGCAGTGTCGTGGAAATCTACTAAGCAAACATGCATAGCTCGATCTACAATGGAATCTGAGTTTATTGCTTTAGATAAAGCAGGCGAAGAAGCAGAATGGCTTCGTCACTTCTTAGAAGATATTCAACTTTGGCCTAAACCTGTAACAGCCATATGTATTCACTGCGACAATCAAGCAGTGCTAAGTAGAGTGAAAAACTTTGTGTATAATGGAAAATCTCGACACATTCTTCGACGCCATAAAACAGTTAGGCAGTTACTCTCAAATGGAACTATCTCCATTGATTATGTAAGAACCAATGATAACCTAGCGGATCCATTTACAAAAGGGTTATCAAGAGATAAAATTGACTGCGCATCGAGGGGAATGGGTTTAAAAGCCTAAACCAACAAGAGTTATCTTATACAGAAACCTATCCTAGCGACTGGAGATCCCACGGACTAGGATCAATAGGCAAACCAGTTCTGAATAACTCAAGACGTAATGCATTTGCTCGGACATATTCCTACTCCATTCCCATGGTGCACAATATAAAATGCATGCCTACAGAAGTTTCACAGGATAAAGCTATGCTTTTTAATGATGATCATATCTTGTAAAATAACAAGTGGGGTATATGTAGGATACTCCTAATCGTAGCGATCACCTGTGTTAGTGTGAGCTGGGTCAGCTCTATGAGAATATTAAAGGCTTATATTCTCTATATACACTCGCAGAACCAGAAATTGTTCAGGACCAAAATGAACACAACCAAGAAATTGGACGAGAAGGGAAATAATGTTTTGTTAAACTTATTGTCTGGTTATACAAAAACGGCAGACGGTTCAAGATGAAATAATTCACCGATTAGCCAAGTATATCCGATAAGTTTTACCTAAGGAAAGTTCAAAGTGAAATATCTACTTATCCTAAATAAAGCATTATTCCATATGTAGTCAGTGATATTTCAATTTGTGTGGGGGAAAAGTATATTATCATTCATGTGGGGGATTGTTAGAAATCAAATGAATGAAATTTTCTTTAGTCCCACATTGGCAAAATAAAGAAAAGATTTAAGGATATATACCTATTCCTCACTCCTTATACTGGCCCTTAGGGTCAGGTAATTTTGTGCGAGGGGGAGGACTTAAATCATGTGAACCAAACACACACGCACACGCGCGCCGCCCGCCCGTCCCGTACCGAACCGAACCGGGCTGGGTTTGGGTTTGGGTATTGTAAGAAATCTTATTTTTGCTACAGAAAACGTCACCATTTTTTAAAATGGATGCGGCAATAAAAGAGGTGCGACCCAACAAGAAAAGCAAATGGGTGCGACCCGCATGAACATATGCAACCCGTTAATATTCGTTACCATTTGAATTCAAACAGTAATGGGTATTTTCCAAATGGGCGCGATGCAAATAGATGCATCAGTTCAAACAGATGCGAGTAGGATTATATGAACTAATCGATCCTGATCCAATCAATATTGTTTTCAAAATTCCATTCTTCTCTCCGTCTGTCCCTGCTTTCTCTCTGCCGCCATTAACGAGGAATACTGACTGACATACTCGTCACAATTCCATGCAGCATCGTCTGTTGTATCCTGGGAGGCTGAAAATATAGTCTTAAGGAAACTGTATTTACAGGCCTCGGACGAACTCGGTTAGACTTCATTTTTTGTAATTTAACTTCTCTCTGTATAATGTAGAAATACTCAGCTGTTGTATGCTCTAATATTCATCCTACAAGCTTGTGATATAAGTTTGTGTTGTTGCGAATTCTGTTTTGTTCTAATAAGATCAACAACTTAATACTTTAGTAGTTTTTTGACAAAACAGAAATGGCAGTAGAGCAATTGTCAATCAAAACTGGCAATTTGAACAAGCCAGACATGTTCAAAGGCGAAGGTGATGATTTTCTGACGTGGCAGAGTCAGATGTTGTTCTGTCTCACCTCGCTTGTTTTATAGAAGTATCTTGAAGAAGATGAACTGGTGCCGCCTACACCAGGAAATGCCAAGGATGCAACTAAGCATGACGGTCCTTTTATAGATGCGTGGAGGCATTCGGACTTTTTTATGCAGAAACTACATTCTCAACTGCCTGGACAAGGTCCTGTACAAATTTTACCAGCCAATAAAGACTACAAAAGCTCTTTGCAATGCACTGGCTAAAAAGTACAAAACGCAGAATGTGAGTTTGAAAAAGTTCATCATTGACAAATTCATGGACTACGAAATGGTGGACTCAAAATCAGTGACTTCTCAAGTGCAAGAGCTGCAGATTATTATCCAAGCAGAAGGTCACAAAATCGGTGAATCATTCCTGGTTGAAGCAATTACAGGAAAATTGCCACCATCTTGGAGGGCCTACCGCAACTACTTGAAGCACAAAAAGAAGGAGATATCCTGACAAGACCTCATCGTCATATTAAAGATAGAGGCAGATAATCGCGGAGTCACTCAACCTCAAAGTGAAGAGGCGCTTGTTATTGAAGGGTCAAAGAAGAAAGGACACTTCAACAAAAACAAGAAAAGAAAGGCGCCAGAAGATAAGTATAATAACCAAAAGAAATCCAAGAAATTCAATGGTGAATGTTGGGTTTGTGGCAAGACTGGTCATCAAGCAAAAGAGTGCAGACACGAGAAAAAGAAAAATTCGGAAGCAAATGTGGTGGATAACATAGACATCGATGAATCAAATTTTTCAGGAGTTGTGTCCGAATGCAACTTGATTCAGAATTCTGCACAATGGTGGTTGGACACGGGTGCTACTAGGCATATATGCTCTGATAAATCCGTCTTTTCAACCTACATAAAACTGGATCAAGATGAGAAACTCTATATGGGCAATTCACCGGTTTCCATGGTTGTAGGCAAAGGAACAGTCACCCTTAAGTTCACTTCTGGGAAGACTATTAGACTGAATGATGTCCTTCATGTTCCAGATATGCGCAAGAATCTCATTTCTGGATCTGTGCTTTCGAAGAAGGGATTCAAGATGGTCTTCGAGTCAGACAAGGTGGTTTTGTCCAAGGCAGGAATCTATATAGGAAGGGGTTACTTATGTGATGGCATATTTAAGGCAAATGTAGCCGTAATCGGCAATAATATGTATTCTGATAATGCTATGAATAAAAAGGAAGTTTCTTATATCGTTGAGCATGAAACTTTATTATGGCATGATAGATTAGGACATATTAATTTCCGAAAAATGAAAAAACTTGCAAATTTAGATTTAATTCCTCAATTTCAAATGGATAAAAACTACAAATGTGAGACATGCGTAGAAGCAAAAATGGTTAAGAAACCATTTCATACTATTGACAGAAGTACTGAACCATTGGGAATGATTCATACTGACTTATGTGATTTCAAAAACTTACCTACAAGAGGTGGAAAAAAGTATTTTATCACATTTATTGGTGATTATACACGATATTGCTATGTATATCTTTTAAATAGTAAAGATGAAGCAATCACATCGTTCGTAAAATATAAAGCTGAAGTAGAAAATCAGCTAAATAAAAAGATCAAAATATTGAGATCTGATCGAGGTGGAGAATATGAATCGCCGTTTGAACAATTCTGTGCAGAAAATGGAATAATTCATCAAACGACAGCACCATATTCACCACAACAAAATGGCATAGCCGAGAGGAAAAACAGAACGTTAAAAGATATGATTAATGCATTGCTTTTAATGTCTGGCCTACCGACGAACTTGTGGGGGGAAGCCTTGAATATGTCTAATCACATATTAAATAAAGTTCCTCACAGTAAAATGGGAAAAACTCCATATGAGTTATGGAAAGGACACCTACCAAGCTTCAAATACCTCAAAGTGTGGGGGTGCTTGGCAAAAGTTCCTATCCCGCCTCCTAAGAAGGTCAAACTTGGACCAAAAACAGTAGATTGTTACTACTTAGGGTCAGCCCAAAATAGTAGTGCATATAGATTTTTGGTATTCAAGTCTGATATAGATGATATCCATATAAATACAATCATGGAATCAAGAGATGCCTCATTCTTTGAAGACGTGTTTCCACACAAAAGAAATGAAGGAAATAATGTCCCCAAAAGGACACGAGAAGAATCAAGTAGCCCACATGAAGATGAAACTCATCGTGAAGTTGAACCAAGAAGAAGCGTAAGGGCCAGAACTTCCAAGTCATTTGGCTATGAGTTCCTCACTTATGTACTTGAACATGAACCTCAAACATATAAAGAGGCCATGTCATCTTTTGAATCTTCGTGTTGGAAAGAAGCAATCCAAAGTGAGATTGATTCTATTCTAAGTAATAAAACTTGGGAAATTGTTGATATTCCACCTGGAATAAAACCAATTGGCTGCAAATGGATTTTCAAGAAGAAAATGAAAGCAGATGGCTCTATCGACAAATATAAAGCCAGATTAGTAGCCAAAGGATATCATCAAAAAGAAGGAATAGACTTCTTTGATACATATTCGCCTGTTACACGAATAACCTCAATAAGAATGTTAATAGCAATTGCATCAATCTATAATCTAGAGATTCATCAGACGGATGTAAAGACAGCATTCTTGAATGGAGATCTCGATGAGGAAATCTACATGGAGCAACCCGAAGGTTTTATATCCAAGGGAAATGAAAATAAAGTCTGTAAATTAGTAAAATCATTATACGGACTCAAACAAGCTCCAAAACAATGGCATGAAAAATTTGATAGTGTCATGATGCAAAATGGTTTTCATATAAATGAATGTGATAAATGTGTTTATTATAAACAAATTGGACAATCATATGTCATGATTTTCTTATATGTGGACGATATGTTAATATTTGGTCCTAACGTAAAAGTTATAGAGACCATAAAGAAAATGCTGATCAACAATTTCGATATGAAAGATTTAGGAGTTGCAGATGTTATTTTGGGAATTAAAATAATAAGAACCCCTAATGGAATTGAATTATCTCAGTCACATTATGTAGACAAAGTGATTGAAAAATTCCAAAATCTTGGGATTAAAGGAGTAAGAACACCTTTTAATCCTTCAGAAGTACTGCATAAAAACACTAATGAGAGTGTAATGCAACTGGAATACTCTCGTGTAATAGGATGTCTAATGTATGTTATGAATTGCACGAGACCAGATATAGCCTATGCAGTAAGTCGACTAAGCAGGTATACAAGTAATCCAGGCATGGAACACTGGAAAGCACTAATGAGAGTGCTTGGATACTTAAAGAATACCACAAATTATTCTTTGCACTACGGAAAATATCCAGGCGTATTAGAAGGATATAGTGATGCAAACTGGATTGCTGATTCAGAGGAATCAAAATCCACAAGTGGTTAGGTTTTTACTCTAGCAGGAGCGGCAGTGTCGTGGAAATCTACTAAGCAAACATGCATAGCTCGATCTACGATGGAATTTGAGTTTATTGCTTTAGATAAAGTAGGCGAAGAAGCAGAATGGCTTCGTCACTTCTTAGAAGATATTCCACTTTGGCCTAAACCTATAACGTACATATGTATTCACTGCGACAATCAAGGAGTGCTATGTAGAGCGAAAAACTTTGTGTATAATGGCAAATCTCGACACATTCCTCGACGCCATAACACAGTTAGGCAGTTACTCTCAAATGGAACTATCTCCATTGATCATGTAAGAACCAATGATAACCTAGCAGATCCATTTACAAAAGGTTATCAAGAGAGAAAATTGACTGCGCATCAAGGGGAAAGGGTTTATAAGCCTAAACCAATAAGAGTTATCTTATACGGAAACGTATCCTAGCGACTGGAGATCCCACGGACTAGGATCAATAGGCAAACCAATTCTGAATAACTCAAGACGTAATGCATTTGCTCGGACATAGTTCTACTCCATTCCAATGGTGCACAATATAAAATGCATGCCTACAGAAGTTTCACAGGATAAAGCTATGCTTTTTAATGATGATCATATCTTGCAAAATAACAAGTGGGGTATATGTAGGATACTCCTAATGGTAGCGATCACCTATGTTAGTGTAAGCTGGGTCGGCTCTATGAGAATATTAAAGGCTTATATTCTCTATATACACTCGCAGAACCAGAAATTGTTCAGGACCAAAATAAACACAACCAAGAAATTGGACGAGAAGGGAAATAATGTTTTGTTAAACTTAGTGTCTGGTTTTACAAAAACGGCAGACGGTTCAAGATGAAACAATTCACCGATTAGCCAAGTATATCCGATAAGTTTTAACTAAGGAAAGTTCAAAGCGAAATATTTTCTTATCCTAAATAAAGGATTATTCCATATGTAGTCAGTGATATTTCAATTTGTGTAGGCGAAAAGTATATTATCATTCATGTGGGGGATTGTTAGAAATCAAATGATTGAAATTTACTTTAGTCCCACATTGGCAAAATAAAGAAAATATTTAAGGATATATACATATTCCTCGCTCCATAAATTGGCCCTTAGGGTCATGTAATTTTGTGCGAGGGGGAGGACTTAGATCATGTGAACCAAACACACACGCGCGTGCCGCCCTCCGGTCCCGTACCGAACCGGGCCGGGTTTGGATTTGGGTTTGGCAAGAAATCTTATTTTTGCTACAGAAAACGTCGCCATTTTTTAAAATGGATGCGGCAATAAAAGAGGTGCGACCCAACAAGAAAAGCAAACGGGTGCGACCCACATGAACGGATGCAACCCATTAATATTCGTTACCATTTGAATTTAAACAGAAACGGGTATTTTCCAAACGGGCGCATGTAAATAGATGCATCAGTTCAAACAGACGCGAGTAGGATTATATAAACTAATCGATCCTGATCAAATCAATATTGTTTTCAAAATTCCATTCTTCTCTCCGTCTGTCTCCTGCTTTCTCTCTGCCGCCATTAACGAGAAATGTAACACCCCACACCCGCTACGGTCACTCACTAAGATAATGCCATAGCATCGGTGGAGTATCTTAAGTGAACATAGAACAGAAAAATTACAACAAGACAGATATAAGTAATACTTGAGAATTTAAAACATCATTTCATTGCAGCGGAAAGTAAAACATGTTTGGTTACATCACAAAACCATAAACAAGATCAAGTACATAATATCCGCCTTGATAAAACAAAAGTATATAATCCCACTACATAACTAATAGCCGTAATATAAATGATAAGCTGGGCTTTACATCACGGTCCAAGCTCCAAAAGATAGATAAAGCAATCTGATCAAAGCCCACTAGTGCTAGGCCCACTCTGAGAACCTGAGGGTTGGGGAAAAAAATAAAAACAACGGGGTCAGACATAAGTCTCAGTGAGCCCTATAACTTTAACAATCCAATCATTAAAGTAATTAGGGTATGATATAAACCTGGTACGGTACGACTGGGGATAAATGACTACACTAAGCAGCCAATTAGACTTAGGATGAACTAAGATAACGGTAAAGACGCGCCTATCCACCTAAGGATAAATACTACACTGCACCACACCAGATCTACCCACCCAAGGGTAATTCCTACACTGCACCACACCAGATCTACCCACCCAAGGGTAATTCCTACTTAAAGGTTGATCCCACCCAAGAACTTAGAAAATTTACCCAGTAGTTTCATGTAACCCTAGCTGATTACATAGGTACCGTCTGCCCCTATCTCCACTAGGTGTACCCTGTACTTAGTAATCTTAATAGTAGTCTCGTGTACCCCTAGCTGACTACATAGGTGTCGTCTGCCCCTATCTCCACTAGGTGTACCCACTACTCCCATTCGATCGGCTCCCTAACATAGATACCCGTGCTGGCCCCACAGTGGGGTGTATCACTCCCGAAAGTGGTAACCCGATACAATCAATGGTGCACGGCTTATACCTACACGATGCAACAACGTCTTACCTACCAGCCCGGGTCCACACACGCATACGAATCCCGTTGGACTTGCGTTGCCACCGCTAACCCGTTTTTGGCCTCTTATAGTTAACCCTAGTACGCGTGTCCCGTCCTCGACATGGGTCGAGCCCAATAAGATACATAAGGGTTACTGGTTGAAATGGGCCCCCACAAGCTACCCGCCTAAGCTTGTCCTTTCTAGTGTATCCCACTTAACCCTTTTTTAATAATCATGTCCACTTACATGTTTAAGGTTTGGTTAAGTCATCTAATCATATTTCAATTGCCACTCAAGGCACCCACTAGATTCCCTCATGCCACCCAAGGCACTTACTTGATTTCCACATGCCACCCAAGGCACTTACTTAACCCTTTAATCATGTTTAATTACATGTTCTACTTTGGTTAAGTATTCTAATCGTATTTTCTATTGCCACCCAGGGCAACCACTAGATTTTCCACATGCCACCCAAGGCACTTACTTGATTTCCACATGCCACCCAAGGCACCTACTTAACCCTTTTATCAAGTTTAATTACATGTTCCACTTTGGTTAAGTATTCTAATTTTATCTTCTATTGCCACCCAAGGCAACCACTAGATTTTCCCCATGCCACCCAAGGCACGTACTTAACCCTTTAATCATGTTTAATTACATGTTCCACTTTGGTTAAGTATTCTAATTGTATTTTCTACTGCCACCCAAGGCAACCCACTAGATTTCCACATGCCACCCAAGGCACTTACTTGATTTCCACATGCCACCCAAGGCACCCACTTAACCCCTCATGCCCCACTACATGCTTATCTGGTTAAGTGTTTCTTAATTGATTATGAACGTAACCGTTGTAAAGACCTTTCACATTAGACTATCTTTTATGGCAGCTGGATTTGCCGGTCGGGTCCGGGCAGCCTTACGCCATAACCGAGTCTAACCTCGTGTCATTACACTTGTCACGTATTTATTTTGGGCCTAAGACCTCTCACATTGGGCCAATCATTTGTAGCCGCTGGATTTGCCGGTCGGTTCCTGGCAGTCTTATGCTACAAAAGGGTCCAACCTCGTGTCTTAGTCGATTAATTACTCCTAATTAATCACCCCCATAATTTGTATTAATTATCCCTAATTAATTACAAATTTAACGATGTACATAATTGACTCAATTATGTCCATCCACTTTATGGTATGCCTAATCATACCAACTTCACACCATTTCATTAACATGAATATTAACCCCATCGTTCCCCACGTAATTCGCTAACATGACATACTTAAAAGGGAAGATTCATCACACACAATGGGTTCAACTTGCATAACATTAGCATCAACATGGGTTTAAAAGGTGTCAACATGCATATAGCATCAAACCCAACTAGCATAAATAATCAACCCAAACTTGCATGAATCACATATGTCATAAAGAGGTTAACTTGCATAAGTTAATTATGTCATACAAAGAGGTAAACTTGCATATGTATATATGACATACAAAGGGGTTAACTTGCATATGTATGCATATCATACAAAGGTGTAAACTTGCACATGTTACTTGCATATAATCAAACACCAAACTTGCATAACATGTCATATATGAACTTGCATATAATCAAACACCAACTTGCATACATATCATATATGAACTTGCATATAATCAAACACCAAACTTGCATAACATGTCATATATGAACTTGCATATAATCAAACACTAAACTTGCATAACATGGTGTCATAATGGATCAATGTTTATCATAGCGATTTGCATAACTATCATCATGAACACAGAGCCTAAAACTTGCATAACTTGCATAACATCATGATTACATAGCATATGACTTGCATAACTTGCATAACATCATGATCACATAGCATATGACTTGCATAACATCATGATCACATAGCATATGACTTGCATAACTTGCATAACATCATGAACATATAGCATATGACTTGCATAACTTGCATAACACATAGCATATAACATCATGAACACATTGCATATGATAACATAACTTGCATTGATCCACATTCATAGCCATAACCTCATTATATCCTATCATAATCATTTCAACAATTGGTCATTAAGGCTATAGAAACTCACCACTTGTTGATTAACACTCCTATGAAGAGGATTAAGTTGCTAGAGTTGATTAGAAGTTGATTTGAGAAGCTATCTTCCTCTTTAATTTGTTGGTGGCTCCTTCTAGTTGCATTTTGACGGCATAACGACGTTGTCTCCAATTTTAGTATGAATTAGGGTAGTCTTAGGGTGTATTTATAGATTAGTTAAGTGTTTTAGGCCATTAGATTAACCCTAAATCAGATTAGAGCCGTCAGATTTCATCACTAGCCACCAACCCTAGCCTAAACCCCTTCAGGTTGCACCCAGGTCACATAGACCGACAGGGGGGTCGACCCCTAGGTCGACCCCTAGGGAGGGGGTCGACACCCATGTCGACCCCTGGGTCGACTCCCTCAGCCTAGCGTGAATTTTCCCGCCTCTTCTGAAACTTGAAATTTTTATATTTAAATCTGTTTTGAAATTTCTGAAAATTTCTACGGGCCTTAACTGGGTCATACAGACTCCGATTTTCGAAAACTCGGACTCTATTTCGCGTATTTTTCCGAGACGAACGCAATGGCGTAGCCCGTTTCCCTTGATTCAGATTTTAAAATTTAATTATTCCCTGTTTTATATTATAGCAAGTTATTCAACATATGGGGTGTTACATTCTCCCCTACTTAAAGGATTTCGTCCCCGAAATCTCTAAGTTAAGAAGAACGTATCCTACCATCCAAACAACCATCTACTCAAACCATCAAACACTGGCATCCATTGTCCTTAAAATTTCTAATGTTATATGAACATATGCAAAGAGTGTGTGTATATGTTCCCTGTCTAATGCAAAATTAGGCGGTCTACTGATTCAGTTGACCTCCTTAATGCAAACCATGATAGTGCCATGCATCCAATATGTATGCGAAAGAACCTTATCGACACATACTATTTCTACATGAATGCCCAATCATTCACCAGAATGCATCATCCATATGATAGCACAACCATTATACATCCATTAATATAGCTACCTACACACAATTATATGCAATATGCAATATGAAGTGACTGAACCGATCTAGTGCCTAAGGTGTGTGTATATGCATCCACGAGCAACCACTAGCAAACACTTGCATCCACACGCATCCATTAAACATAACATGTCTCAAACACATGTTTCAACCATAGGTTTACCCCATCTAAAGGTCAAAGGTACTAATGAGAGGACATACTAAAGATAAGATAAGTACTAGACAAACGATAAAGGAGAAGTTAAAAGACATACCCTCAAAAAGGAATGGGTACAGTGAACGCATCTTCGCTTCTGTCTCCCAAGTAGCATTGCTCTCATCTTATCCCCATTGCACTTTGACTAGTCGAACCTCTCTGTTTCTCAACTTCCTAATCTCTGACCCAAGGATGCGGGTAGGAGCTCGTGGAATAGTCGGATCACGCTCTACCTCCACCTCTCTAAGTAAGCTCGGCTCTACCACCTCTGCGGTCTCATGTAGGCACTTCCTCAAATGTGACACATGGAATACGTCATGTACCCCACTAAGTCTCTCGGGTAAATCCACTCTATATGCCATGGAGCAGTCCTCTTGCTCTTCCCGGGTATGAAATGGGCGCTCTTAGTAAGTCTTTCTACCACAACCCAAATTCCCGTATTACCCTTCCTCGATCTCGGTAACCCATCAATAAAATCCATCGAGACGCTATCCCACTTCCATTGTGGAACTTCCAATGGGTGAAGCAACCCACCAGGTTTCTTTTGCTCCGCTTTCACTTGTTGGCATACCAAGCATCTAGCGACATACTCGGCCACATCTTTCTTCATACCGGCCCAAAAGAAAACTCGCTTCATGTCTTGGTACATCTTGTCCCCACCGGGATGAATGGTCATCTTCGAACGATGTGCATCATCAAGTATAGCCTTCCTCAAACCCTCATCTTGCGGTACACAAAGTCTACCGTCTCAACGCAACCACCCCCTATCGTCTAGGGTGTACCTACTCAAATGGCTGGACGACTCCCCCTTATGAGCTTCTCTACCAACTCAACCAACTGTGGGTCACCCCGCTGTGCCTCGCCAACCTGTCCCAAAAGAGTAGGTCTGACCTCTAAGGATGCTAGCAAACCGGGTACAAAGTCAACGGAAGGTCTGAAGTCAAACATCGAGATAAATTCCAAGCTTCGTCGTTCCACGAACAATGGACTCAAGGACAACCTTTTTCTGCTCAAGGCGTCCGCCACCACGTTACCCTTGCCAGGGGTATACGCTATCTCGAAATCATAGGATGCTAAGAACTCCATCCACCTTTGTTGTCTTAAGACTATGCGCTCGAAGAGTCTCCAACACTTCCCTAAGATGTAGGGCATGCTTTTCTCCACTTCTAGAGGAAACCGGGATATTCTCCCATGCAAAATCGTCACAACTATCCATCTCTCACGCAGACCATCCTAGTCGAACTCGACATCCCCCAAGTGCAAGCCCCAAAGGCCTAAACCAATATCAGACAAACACCCAAGGGATACCTCCTTCGAATTTAGATGACCTACGTGAGATGATACTAGTAAAAACGGCTAAATAATTAAGCCCTTGTCCAACTCTGGATGTCCTTGCCAGTCCCGCTCCAAAACCACCGTCGATCAAATAACTGGCTTTGCTTAACCCATTAAGCACATACGTAAACTTATTTCGCTCTTAGAAAAGACCAAGATGTCATCCACAAAGACCACCACGAAGTTATTTAGGTTCTCCCTGAACACCCTACTCATCAAATCAACAAAGTATGCGGGGGCGTTCGTCAAACCAAATGGCATCACAAGCCACTCACAGAAACCATCCGGAGTCCTAAAGGCAGTCTTCTCTATACAATCCTCAGCCACTCTCAACTGATGAAACCCCGTGGCCAAGTCCAACTGCAAAAACACTGAGGCGCCAACCAACTGATCAATGAGATCATTAATCCTCGGCAATGGGTGTCAATTCTCCTTTGTGAGCTTGTTGAGTTCTCTATAGTCTACACAAAGTCTGAGGGACCCATCCGCCTTCGTGGAAAAAACTACTGGAGCACCCCACTCTGATATGCTTCGTCTTATGAACCCCTTCTCAAGCAACACCCCTACTTGCTTATGGAGTTCCCTCCTCTCACGAGGAGCCAGGTGGTGCACTGGTAAAGATACTGGTTTAGCATTGTCCACCAGATATATTCGGAAGTCTATCTCCCGCTTCGGAGGTAAGCCCTTCACCTCCTCAAACACATCCGAGTACTCCCGGACCACTCTAACAGATCGCAAACTCTCGACCGAAGCGTCAAGCGATTCAAGATAACTTAGCATAACAGAATCCATGGGATTACAAGAGATCTCGAGAGTGTTACCCAAGCGGGTCATGAGCCTAACAACTCTCCTTTCACAATCAAGAACGACACCATTACTGGATGACCAGTCCATGCCCAAAATCAACCCATAGCCCGTGAAGCCCAAAACAAAAGCATCACATCTAAACTCAACGCTAAGTATAGAAATCTTCAAACCCAAACATATCATGGACAAATAAGTGGAGCCCCCAATTGGGTTTGAAACAACCAAGGGAACATCTACTAGACTGGTGTCTAAGTGCAGTCACTCAACTAATGATGATGAGATAAACGAATGCGATGCGCCAAAGTCGAATAAATTTGGAACAAGATGATCGAGAGAACCAAATTTCAACCTAGACGGTCCTACCCCCATCAGGTATACCAGCCGTGAGGGAATACATCTACCCTCCAAAAGATCCTGTACTTTGTCCTTACCTCTTTGGACAATCCTAATAAGGTGTCCTATTTTTCCAAAACAACTAGCCTTCTCCTTCACATTCTCCTTTCGTGACCTCCCACCACGATGAGGTTTCGTCCTTTATTTACCTAATAGCTATTTGAACCTTCCTCCCTCGTCCATCTTAAAGGTACCCACAATCCCTCCACCTCCTTGGACTAACTTCTTAGCCCAACAAACGTCTTAGTCCCTTGAAGTGGTTCTTCCGTCCTTCATACGGAAGTCATTATTTATCTTAAAAAGACATCTATACGCGGAGGGAAAATTCAAAAAGAGAAAGAGGAAGAGATTCAAAACGGAGAATCCGAAGGATAAAGATATGGCTATTGGGGATTATGCTTTTCTTTCAAAAACTTTTCTCTTAAAAGACATGTTTTTGAAAATACTTCTTCCAAAAATGTTTTTAGAAAAATAGTTTTCTAAAAAATTTATCTGTTCCAGTAACCTTCAGCTCTGATACCACGTGTAACACCCCACACCCGCTACGGTCACTCACTAAGGGAATGCCATAGCATCGGTGGAGTATCTTAAGTGAACATAGAACAGAAAAATTACAACAAGACAGATATAAGTAATACTTGAGAATTTAAAACATTATTTCATTGCACCGGAAAGTAAAACATGTTTGGTTACATCACAAAACCATAAACAAGATCAAGTACATAATATCCGCCTTGATAAAACAAAAGTACATAATCCCACTACATAACTAATAGCCATAATAGAAAAGATAAGCTGGGCTTTACATCACGGTCCAAGCTCCAAAAAATAGATAAAGCAATCTGATCAAAGCCCAGTAGTGCTAGGCCCACTCTGAGAACCTGAGTGTTGGGGAAAAAGATAAAAACAACGGGGTCAGACATAAGTCTGAGTGAGCCCTATAACTTTAACAATCCAATCATTAAAGTAATTAGGGTATGATATAAACCTGGTACGGTACGACTGGGGAACACTAAGCAGCCAACTAGACTTAGGATGAACTAAGATAACGGTAAAGACGCGC
The DNA here is from genome assembly GCA_030737875.1 of Allium sativum. NCBI lineage: Eukaryota > Viridiplantae > Streptophyta > Magnoliopsida > Asparagales > Amaryllidaceae > Allium > Allium sativum. The sequence goes on along the minus strand of CM060910.1, from coordinate 1,050,653,318 downwards.
CTATCCACCCAAGGATAAATACTACACTGCACCACACCAGATCTACCCACCCAAGGGTAATTCCTACACTGCACCACACCAGATCTACCCACCCAAGGGTAATTCCTACTTAAAGGTTGATCCCACCCAAGAACTTAGAAAATTTACCCAGTAGTTTCGTGTACCCCTAGCTGACTACATAGGCGTCGTCTGCCCCTATCTCCACTAGGTGTACCCTGTACTTAGTAATCTTAATAGTAGTCTCGTGTACCCCTAGCTGACTACATAGGAGCCGTCTGCCCCTATCTCCACTAGGTGTACCCACTACTCCCATTCGATCGGCTCCCTAACGTAGATACCCGTGCTGGCCCCACAGTGGGGTGTATCACTCCCCAAAGTGGCAACCCGATACAATCAATGGGGCACGACTTATACCTACACGATGCAACAACGTGTTACCTACCAGCCCGGGTCCACACACGCATATGAAACCCATTGGACTTGCGTTGCCACCGCCAACCCGTTTTTGCCTCTTATAGTCAAGCCCAGTACGCGTGTCCCGTCCTCGACATGAGTCGAGCCCAATAAGATACATATGGGTTACTGGTTGAAATGGGCCCCCACAAGCTACCCACCTAAGCTTGTCCTTTCTAGTGTATCCCACTTAACCCTTTTTTAATAATCATGTCCACTTACATGTTTAAGGTTTGGTTAAGTCATCTAATCATATTTCAATTGCTACTCAAGGCACCCAATAGATTCCCTCATGCCACCCAAGGCACTTACTTTATTTCCACATGCCACCCAAGGCACATACTTAACCCTTTAATCATGTTTAATTACATGTTCTACTTTGGTTAAGTATTCTAATCGTATTTTCTATTGCCACCCAAGGCAACCACTAGATTTTCCACATGCCACCCAAGGCACTTACTTGATTTACACATGCCACCCAAGGCACTTACTTAACCCTTTTATCATGTTTAATTACATGTTCCACTTTGGTTAAGTATTCTAATTTTATCTTCTATTGCCACCCAAGGCAACCACTAGATTTTCCCCATACCACCCAAGGCACGTACTTAACCCTTTAATCATGTTTAATTACATGTTCCACTTTGGTTAAGTATTCTAATTGTATTTTCTATTGCCACCCAAGGCAACCCACTAGATTTCCACATGCCACCCAAGGCACTTACTTGATTTCCACATGCCACCCAAGGCACCCACTTAACCCCTCATGCCCCACTACATGCTTATCTGGTTAAGTGTTTCTTAATTGATTGTGAACGTAACCGCTGTAAAGACCTCTCACATTAGACTATCTTTTATGGCAGCTGGATTTGCCGGTCGAGTCCGGGCTGCCTTACGCCAAAATCGAGTCTAACCTCATGTCTTTACACTTGTCACGTATTTAGTTTGTGCCTAAGACCTCTCACATTGGGCCAATCATTTGTAGCCGCTGGATTTGCCGGTCGGTTCCGGGCAGTCTTATGCTACAAAAGGGTCCAACCTCGTGTCTTAGTCGATTAATTACACCTAATTAATCACCCCCATAATTTGTATTAATTATCCCTAATTAATTACAAATTTAACGATGTACATAATTGACTCAATTATGTCCATCCACTTTATGGTATGCCTAAGCATACCAACTTCACACCATTTCATTAACATGAATATTAACCCCATCGTTCCCCATGTAATTCGCTAACATGACATACTTAAAAGGGAAGATTCATCACACATACAATGGGTTCAACTTGCATAACATTAGCATCAACATGGGTTTAAAAGGTGTCAACATGCATATAGCATCAAACCCAACTAGCATAAATAATCAACCCAAACTTGCATGAATCACATATGTCATAATGAGGTTAACTTGCATAAGTTAATTATGTCATATAAAGGGGTAAACTTGCATATGTATGTATGACATACAAAGGGGTTAACTTGCATATGTATGCATATCATACAAAGGTGTAAACTTGCACATGTTACTTGCATATAATCAAACACCAAACTTGCATAACATGTCATATATGAACTTGCATATAATCAAACACCAACTTGCATACATATCATATATGAACTTGCTTATAATCAAACACCGAACTTGCATAACATGTCATATATGAACTTGCATATAATCAAACACCAAACTTGCATAACATGGTGTCATAATGGATCAATGTTTATCATAGCGATTTGCATAACTAGCATCATGAACACATAGCCTAAAACTTGCGTAACTTGCATAACATCATGATTACATAGCATATGACTTGCATAACTTGCATAACATCATGATCACATAGCATATGACTTGCATAACATCATGATCACATAGCATATGACTTGCATAACTTGCATAACATCATGAACATATAGCATATGACTTGCATAACTTGCATAACACATAGCATATAACATCATGAACACATAGCATATGATAACATAACTTGCATTGATCCACATTCATAGCCATAACCTCATTATATCCTATCATAATCATTTCAACAATTGGTCATTAAGGCTATAGAAACTCACCACTTGTTGATTAAAACTCCTATGAAGAGGATTAAGTTGCTAGAGTTGATTAGAAGTTGATTTGAGAAGCTATCTTCCTCTTTAATTTGTTGGCGGCTCCTTCTAGTTGCATTTTGACGGCATAACGACATTGTCTCCAATTTTAGTATGAATTAGGGTAGTCTTAGGGTGTATTTATAGATTAGTTAAGTATTTTAGGCCATTAGATTAACCCTAAATCAGATTAGAGCCGTCAGATTTCGTCACTAGCCACCAACCCTAGCCCAAACCCCTTCAGGTTGCACCCAGGTCACACAGACCGACAGGGGGGTCGACCCCTGGGTCGACCCCTAGGGAGGTGGTCGACACCCATGTCGACTCCTGGGTCGACTCCCTCAGCCTGGCGGGAATTTTCCCGCCTCTTCTGAAACTTGAAATTTTTATATTTAAATCTATTTTGAATTTTCTGAAAACTTCTACGGGCCTTAACTGGGTCATACGGACTCCGATTTTCGAAAACTCGGACTCTATTTTGCGTATTTTTCCGAGACGAACACAATGGCATAGCCCGTTTCCCCTGATTCAGATTTAAAAATTTAATTCTGCCCTGTTTTATATTATAGCAAGTTATTCAACATATGGGGTGTTACAAGAAATACTGACTGACATACTCGTCACAATTCCGTGTAGCATCGTCTGTTGTATCCTGGGAAGCTGAAAATAAAGTCTTAAGGGAACTATATTTACAGGCCTCGGACGAACTCGGTTAGACTTCATTTTTTGTAGTTTAACTTCTCTCTGTATACTATAGCAATACTCAACTGTTGTATGCTCTAATATTCATCCTACAAGGTTGTGATATAAGTTTGTGTTGTTGCGAATTCTGTTTTGGTCTAATAAGATCAACAGTAGAAAAAGAAAAGATTACCTTTCTTCCATTGAAGTATTAGTCTGAGTTAGCATTACCATTGTTACACCTGGTTCTGGTTCATCAAATGATATCTTCACCTGTAATTTTTCATTATTTTTAATCAATATCCATCAAAACTTAGTAACTCCAGAACTTCATCCAATACATCACCCAATTATTTACTGCACCAAAAACAAAGTGGAAAAAAGAAAGAAAAACGCGCATCCCCATTTTTCTCGTATTTCTATGGACAAGAGGTCAATATAACTAGTGTACCCTCTAATCTACAGGTAGTAGATAAAAAACTCCATGTTGACATGAAATTTACAATCTTGAAATTGATAAGAGATACAATTTATTTTACACAGTTTACCTTTGATCGCCCATAAACTACAATACCATTAACAAATGGATCGATGTACACTGTATAATTTAACAATACTCGAGGCAATGGATATATACCCTTACAGAATTCTTTTTGCATAAAAAATCAGGAATTCTTCTCTATCAAATTCCACATTTCCACTCACACATCTAGTTATCCTTAGCCTTATAACCACATGGTTTTCATGGTCAAGACATAAATGCTAGTTCAGCTTTAAGAGAATAGGATAAAGTTTGAAACCTGGGCATCCCTCTTTTGTCGACCTTTGAAGTCCTTATGTGCACCGTCTATGTATGCATAGACAAACCCCGAACCCTTTTAGGTTTTTCCATAAGAGAGTATCGGTCCTGAAATATCATTGTCTTGCATAAGCCAATAACAAGGTTTTTTTAAAAAGCGACATAGCAATTGCATATAATAACTTTAGTTATAAGTCAAAGGTTAAATAGAACTATAGGATCTAATAGAAAACCAAGATAAATAGTACATGTAATTAAAACTAATTCATCAGTCCACGGTATCTTGCAATCATCAATGAAAATACCTAAACGATTTCCAAACCATAACAGCAGTTTTTCTTACTCCTTTTTTCTTTCATGCACTTACTTCATTGACTTCTACTACTTTATTTTGTCGCTATTGGTCCTGCCCACTTAAAAAAAAGAATTTAAAAAAATAAGATGAAATCTCTTGATTAGAATATGGCATTAAATATATTACTAACAAATTCATAGGTGGTATCCAACTCCCAAAATAAAACAAAAAAGTATGTTGCAACAAGTTAGCCTCCTGATTCTTAAGCCAGTGATTATAAAAGCTAAACATAAAGTAGTTTTTTTTATGAATCAACAGAACTGCAGAAAATTAGAGCTCAACTCATTAAGGTTAAAAATAAAAGTCATGTTGCCTTCTTGTTGATAAAAGTTCCATCTTGAACTGGAGCTTTCCTTTTATTGGCTTCGATTGCGTGCATGAAATAAATAAGCATTAAGCACAGTGCTTAAAACTACCCTATCATGCACTGTTGTTTACAATCCTTTAATTTATTTTGTTTTCAGCTTGAGTATGCAATTAATTTATTTCTGCTTCAGCAATTTAATATAAATATCAACTTTGGCATTAATATCAGAGTATCCTTGCAATGGCTTCCATTTTTTCTTTTTAACCTAGCATAGTTTTTTAGACATATACACACGATATCATATGACAGTTGAATGTAACACCTCACGTCCATTAATGTCACTCTCAAAGGGAATGCATTAACTTTCATGGAGTATTATTGGTGAATAGAACAGAATATAACAAGACAAATACATATATTGGTACTTGAAAAATTCAAAACAACTTTTATTGCAGTGGAGAAATAGTTTGATTACAACAACATCATAAACCAATAGAAAAACCAAGTACACTTTGTAACCATCTTGACAAATTGTTTTCTGAGTACATAAAGTAAAAAGTATAACCCCAACATAAATAGCCATAAAAGAGATGAGCTGAAATTTACTTTCAACAATCCAAGTATTTCCAAAAGAGAGAGAAAGATTCAAATCAAGCTCCACTAGACTAGTCCCACCCTGAGAACCTGAGGGGGTAGGGGGAGGGAGGGAGGAAGAAAAGAGGCGAAAACAAAGGGGGTCAGACATAAAGTCTGGCGAATACCATTACTTTAACAATATAATTATTAAAGTAATTAGGATAAGGCATAAACTGGTAAAACAAGGAATGACTGTGAAACAAGTGGGCAAGACAAAACGAACAAGAGGAATATTCTGGCGTTAATCTCGCTCCTAATCACTATAGGATAATTACTATACTGCACCACTACTAGTCACCCTAAAAGTTGATCCCACCTACTGAACATAATAATCATAATGGTAGTTTCGTGTACCCCTAGCTGTCTCCATAGGTGCCGCCTGCCACTATCTCCACTAGTGGTACCAACTACCCCCATGCGATCGGCTCCCTAACTCATAGATACCCGTGCTGGTCCCGCAGTGGGGTGTATCACTCCCCAAAGTGGCAATCTGATACCACTAAAGATGCATGGCTTATATCTACACGATGCAACAACGACTTACCTACCAGCCCGGGCCCACGCACATGACCCCGTTGGACTTGCGTTGCCACTGTTAACCCGTTTTGACCTCTTACAATCAAAACCAGTAAGCGTGTCCCGTCCTCGATCTAACTCGAGCTCACAAAGATACTTAATGGGTTGCTGGTTTGAAAAGGGTCCCCCGTGTTTGACACAAGCCTTCCAACTATGCTTGGTCCCCACTAGAATTTTCCACTTAACCCCTTCTTATTCAAGTCTTCTTACATGTTTAAATTTGGTTAAATGTTTCTAATCATATTTTACATGTCACCCATGTCACCCACTTAACCCCCATGTTCCACCACATGTTTATATTGGTTAAGTGTTACTTAATTCATTATAACCATAGCCTTGTAAGACCTCTCACATTAGACTACCGTTTCCGGTTGCTGGATTTGCCGGGCGGGTCCGGGCAGTCCTATACTGCAAACGTGTCTTACCTCGTGTCTTTATAATTGTTACGCATTTAATTTATGCCTTCGACCTCTTACATCAGACTACTGTCTTACACCACAAACAAGTCTTACCTCGTGTCTTAGGCGTTTATTATTACAAATTATTTCACCCCAATTTGAATTAATTCCCTATTCAAATTGTCAATAATTTCCAGATCAATTGTGTCCATAATTGTCACCTAAATTATGTCCATAAAAATTATACCAATTAATGTCTCAATTTAATTTTATGCTTTAAAGCCATTTTATGCCAATTCACGATTTATATAATTAATATTTTCCCATTGTCCCCACGTTATTCTTACGTTCAAATATGAAATATGTTAGACTTGCAAGTAGTCTAACTTATAAAAAAAAGGAAACATCACAACTTGCATAAAACATAAAAATAGGTCTAACTTCCAAAGAGGAATTATAACATAAATTTGCATAGCCAATAATTTGCATAGACAATGGTCATATAGAATCATATATTTTCATAAACTACCATGGATCTAAATAAAGATCTACACATGAAATTGTGAACTTGAATTATGGTCTCACCTAAACTTGCATATGTTAATATAATTTTCACCTAAAAATGTGAATATAGTTTTTCACCTAAACTTGCATATGGATTCCTACAACTTGCATATGAATTTAAAACAAGTTTTTGCATATAAATAAGCATACATATATATATATATACATATGTATATACTTGATTCACATATAAACTTGTGAACAATTCACATATAGACTTGCATAAGATTCATATTCAAACTAGCATACGATTAACATCCCAAACTTGCATAAAATTCACATACGAATTAACATATGATTTAACATCCCAAACTTACATAAGATTCACAAACGAATTAACATACGTAAAAACAAACTTGCATAAGATTCATATTCAAACTAGCATATGATTTAACATCCCAAACTTGCATAAGGTTTCACATACGAACTAGCATATGATTTACATCCCAAACTTGCATAAAATAAATCAAGTTAAACATGTATAATTGGACATATGAAATAGATCTACCAACATAAGATAACAAAGTTAAACAACATCACGTGATTCAATAGACATGTTCTCATAATCCAATTAAAACTCATCATAATTAATTTATTAATTGTATTGTGAAAGAAATAGTACTCACAAAGATAGGTTAGAGAAGAGAATGGTACGTTCATTTTTTGAATTGGAATTCTGACTTGCTGAATCCTAAGCTTTAGGAAGAAGAACTGTCCTGGCAGCAGCATGGTGGCCAAGAGACAAATTTATTTAGGTTTAGGGTATGAGTCTAGGCACTCTTTTATAGAAGTTTAAATCAACCTAAGTCGTTAGATTATCATAGGAGCAAATCCAACCATCCAGACTAGATAGAGTTATCTAGAATAGCCACATCAGCCCTAATGACTCAGCATAGAGTCGGAAATCATCGCAGTTCAGATCTACCCGGGGGAGGGGGTTAGGGCGACCCCCTAGTCGACCTGTACAGGGGAGGTCGACTCCCTGGTCGACCTGGCCGTTGGGCGGCATAATTCCCGCCTAGCATTTTCCCTATTTGAATTTGAATTTCGAATTTATTATTCTGAACTGTTTTTATTTATATAAAATCACTGAAACTTCCGAGGACCATAACTTCCTCATACGAAGTCCGATTTACGAAAACTTGGTCTCTATTCCATGCAGAATTTCAAGGAGGACGCAATGGCGTAACCCATTTCCCTTAATTCTAATTTAATAATTAAGTATTCTTAGGATTGTTAATTTTAATATTCACAGAAAATTCAGGGTGTTACATTCTCCCCTCCTTAAAGGATTTCGCCCCCGAAATCTCCAAGTTAAGGAGAATGTATATCCTAACATCCAATCATTCATCTACTCAACCATCAAACACAGGCATCCATTATCCTTACTACATTTCTAATGCCGTAAGAACATATGGAAAAAGTGTGTGTATATGTTCCTTATCTGATGCAAAATCAGGCGGTCCACTAATTCAGTTGACCTTCTTAATGCAAATCATGATAGCGCCATGCGTCCAGTATGCATGCAAAAGAATCCTAACGATACATATTACTTCTACATGTGTGCACAACCATTCATCAGAATGCAGCATCCATATGTTAACACAACCATTATCCATCCATTAATTTAAATATGCACACACATTTATATGCAATATGAAAGTGACTGAGCCGATCTAGTGCCTAGTGTGTGTGTGTACATGCATCCACGAGCAACCATTCACAACCATCAATCATAACATGTTTCAAATACATGTTTACATCCATTGGTTTCTACCTAAGGATAAAGAGTAGGACTGAGGAGATATACTTAAAAGATAGATATAAGCATGAATAAAATTACGGAAAAAGAGATCATGGAGGTACCCTCAAAAAGAAAAGGGTAGGTTACACGTATTTTCCTCTCAGTTTCCCAAGTTGCGTCTTCCTCAGCGTCACTCCATTGAACTTTAACAAGCTTGACTTCATGGTTGCGTAGCTTTTTGACTTTCGTACCCAAGATCCAGATTGGAACTCTTCACACTGTCACTTCTCGTTCCATGTAACAACCTGTATTTTCGATAACATGATTAAGACGAGAATCAAGGCAGAATTTAATTTTAAATTCGGAATCAAGTTAAACGGGCTATGCCATTGCGTTCGCTTCGGAAAAATACGCGAAATAGAGTCCGAGTTTTTGAAAATCGGAGTCCGTATGACCCGATTAAGGCCCAACGAAGTTTTCAGAAAATTCCTAAGTAAAAACGGATTTCAAATTCAAACTTGAATTTGGAAAATTGGGCCAGTTGGGCCAGGCGGGAAAAATTCCTGCCACAGTACCCAAGTCAACAGCCCTGTCGACTTGGGAGTCGACTTGGTCTGACCAAGTCGACAGCCCTGTCGACTTGGCTGTCGACTTGGCTCAGTCGAGCAGTCTTGCCTGGTGCACCTATTTTCTATCTTGGCTAGGTTTTTGGGCCTGGTTTGAAATCTGACGGTTCAGGTTGGTCCTAGGGTTAATCTAAGGGTCCTAACTAGCCTAATCTCCTATAAATAAGCCCCTAAACCCCCCCTAATCTCTCATTATTCACTCATGTAACTAAACTATGGCAAAATTTCTACTCTCATGGCCTCCACTCAACTATCCTAGCCTCCACTTCATTTCTATGAAAGGTTTCATAATCATGAGAGTGTTAGAGAGTCCCAATGTTAGTATGAGAGCTTCTCAAGTTGATTTCAAGGCAAAAGCTTTGATCTTTGTTCATAAAGAGAGTGCTTTTGTTGATTTGGAGGGTTCATCTTTGGGGTTTTGGGTAATGGCATGCATAGGCTTCATCACAAGCTCTAGTTTAATCGATTTAGGCCTTCATAGCAAAGTAAGCCCTTCCCTACTCTTAGATATTAACTATGAAGTTAAATGTTCATGTTGCAAGTTTGGTTTGATCATTGAGAATGATATATGCTATCATGTTATGCAAGTTTATGAAGTCATTATCTTGATCTTATGAGCTAAAAGCTACAACCTTTATGTTGAAATGTTGCATTATGCAACATGAGAACCTTCATAATCATTATGTCTACTTGCATATGAAGTCATAACCCTTATATGATGATATATGCGAGTTTCTAGTCATCATTCCATGTCTTTTGTCACCATGATTCGCTTATGTGCCAAGTTTCGGTTTTATGCATGTTTTGAGGCTTAAGAATGTAATATGCAAGCTAATGAACACATTTGTGCCTCATTTGCCACCATGATTAACTTGTGGCTTAATATCCATTTTTGTCATGCCTTTGTCAAGTCTCTTCTTTTAGTCCATTACGTTGTTGCGAACGTATATGCGAGTTTAAAAGCGTATGTTATGTTATGGGTAATTTCTAATGACATGAAAATACAACTTGAGAACATTATTTGAAATATAACATGGAAGTTGACATGTAAGTGTGCATAAAAACATAAGCTTGGGAATTTACCTATTAAGTTAGGTCTACCCATTGGGAATTTACCTATTAAGTTAGGTCTACCCAATTGCTTGAAAACTTGATTATGAACATGACACTAGATTAAACAAGAAAGTGGCCAACTCGGGGTTGGGTTGAGTTTGCAACGTAAAATTACCCGGAACCGACCGGCCTAACTAGTAGTTGCAAACAATAGGACCCAATGTGAGAAGTTGGTCATGTTGTGCTTGAACCCGAGGTTAGACCAAGTTGTGGTGTAAAGCTACCCGGAACCGACCGGCTTAACTAGTAACCACAACAAAGTCTAATGTGAGAGGTGAAGGTGCATTAAGTAATTAATGCCGCATAGTAGGGTTAAGTCAAAATTGGATTAATGACTCTTAACCAAATATGACATGGACAAGTGGTTTAAGTAATTAGATTGGGCTAATGATACTTAACAAAACATGACAAAGTTGGGTAGGTTAAGTAACTTGATTTGCCTAATGACACTTAACCATTTTTATACGACTAGTGGACGGGGTTAAGTAATCAACACTTAATCAATCCAACACGATAACTTGGTAAGGTTAAGTAAGTTTCCTTAATGACACTTAACCGAAAGATACAGTTAATGGATGGGGTTAAGATTAGACTCAATTAGTCTTAAACATGGTAATCGGATGGGGTTAAGTTAACCTAAACTTAATTGATCCCACTTGGTAGTTTAATGGGGTTAAGTTAAACACTTAACCAATCTAACTCGTTAATTTGATGTGGTTAAGTGACCTATACTTAACCAATCTAACCCGTTAATTTGATGTGGTTAAGTGACCTAAACTTAACCAATCTAACTCGTTAATTTGATGTGGTTAAGTGACCTAAACTTAACCAATCTAACTCGTTAATTTATTGAGGTTAAGTTAACCCATACTTAACCAATGTAGCATTAAACATGATAAGGCTAAGTCACGAATCGCTAATACACTTGACCGGTTTGACTAAGAAATTTGATAGGGTCAAGTTAATATATACTTAACCAACTTGAGCGTGGTTTGTAGGGTTAAGTCTTGAACTTGGATACTTGGCCAATTTGGACATGATTTGTAGACGGGATTAAGTCATGAACTTAAGTGACACTTAATCTGTTATGTAAACCCTAATTCGGAGAATTAGGCGGGTAACCGTAATTAACAAGGATAACGGAAATAAGGCTAAGTGGTAAACCTTAGTTGAAGGATAACTAAGTAATGATTCTCAGTCAAGGAAATTTAGACCAGTTCATAGATAGATGAGTAACCTGATACGGTAGGTCATCGTTTAAGTATACGAGTAGCAGCAAGTATCTGATTTAGATAAAGGCTCCAGCGAACTGGGTAACGAAGCAGCGGCTTCGGGGAACGTGAGGATACTCTTGGGATCCCTCTGTGGGCTGCCAGGTAATTATACTAGGCTCATGAGAGGTTAAGGTCTGCGTTAGAAGGACCAAGAGTATGCCTTGGTTGCTATACGAGCGACCTAAAGACGGGGATGGATAGGGCATAGTCGACGAGACACGGTCGTACCCTAGATAGCATTTTCTCGTCAGGCTACCTTCCATCTTTGGTCAAGCGTGTACGTACGGAAAGGCAGAGAACACCCAATAGACCATAATTGTTATCTAATTATGGTTGCAGTAAGGCTCGGATTGGGGGGTTGGCCAGTAGTGTGTTCTCGTACAGGATTTATCCTATCTTGTCTTTTGCTAGTTGAGGGAGGGGTCGCGTGGGACCATATCCACGTATAGAAAAACAGACCTTAGCATCTGCATCGGCAGATATATTGTAAGCTCCCGACCGAGTCCTGTATTTGCTGGTCTGCCCTGTGACAGGACTCGGATGGCACGATGTGATACATGTGCACACAGTCATGGAAGACGATTCACGATGAATGCGTGGGAAAAAGGGCGCGGATGGCGGTTAGCGTAATCCCTAGTGGCCCTAGGTGGTTGAACCCAAACCGAGATACGAAAACGTGCAATAGGTAAGCGTAGTCCCTAGTAGCCCTGGGTAGCATAAGTCCTAGTTGTACAGACGATAATTCATGTTGGAAGACCCTAGCTAGGTTTAGGGTAACAGTCCAAACCGATCTTAAGGATCATGGAACTATGTTAAAGTAATATAGAATCTCATGGGAAAGCCCGTATGGTCTACGGCAAGGGACTGAACATTTACGTGGAAGAAAACATACAATTTGAGTAACCTATATATGCGATATATTGGGTTGGCATGGACCATTATACGACTTTTGAGTAAGGGTCATTCACGGATAACACGTGATACGGTGGGGATACTAGTACGGTAGGTGCAGAGCAGATATACAGGATATATACCATGGGACGTTATACGTGATAGATATCTTGGGAATATTATACTTGATAGAAACCTGACGATGTGATACCTTGTCTTATTTTGACATCGTAATTTATCATGACACCTTAGCTTACCTGAGTTCAGTAGTTCATCCTGTTATTTTGATTTAGCTTATCTATCTTGTTATCATGCTTATGTTCCTTTCAGTTTCTCATGTCAGTTAACTTTACTAGTTTTTATACTGATAGTAGATACGGCTTACTCAGTCTTTTTGACTGACCCGTTTTGTTTCGCCTCTTTTCTTCCGTTCCCCCCCCCCCAGGTTACAGGTAGGAAATACTGTTGTTTAGTTCGGACTTCTTCTGCTTGAAGGTCATCATGGATGGCTTGGACTTTTCTTGGCTAATGGCTACTTTATTGTTTTTACTTGGGGAATAATTTATGAAAATGTCTTTATGCTTCTTTACTATTGCAAGACAGGTTTTGATGTACTCTGATGTAAAAGGCTTTAGACCTTATTTATTCATGTTATGAAAGTTTGATTTTACTTCCGCTATTTTTATATGTTCTGTCTTGTGATATTTCTGTGCATGTTTACCAATAATGCCCCTCTAAAGCTAGTGCATTCCTTTGCGAGTGACCCTAGCAGAGGCGGGGTGTTACACGTGGTATCAGAGCAGAAGGTTACCAGACCGGGCAAAAGTTTTTAAATACCTTCTGAAAACTATTTGAAAATCGTTTACAAAGAAGCATTTTTTTCAAGAAAATTTTCTTTTAAAAGAAAAAGGCTATTCCCCAAAGGCCATTAGCACTATCCTTGTTTCCTTAATTGATTCCCTTTCCTTTCTTTTCTCTATCTGTAGTCACAGTGGTTTTAACTGCGACTAGTCTTTTCTATCGATGAAAGTGCTTTCCATACGATGGAGGTGGTTCTCGAGAGACCAGTGGCTGCGTTATAAGAAAGGATCGTGAGAAAGAAGGATAATGGATACGAGCTTAAGGATGAGCAACTTGTTGGTATAGCTTAGTCCTCAAAGGAGGGAGAAAGATGAACAATGAAACCCATGACGAGAGAGAGTACCTTTGGCATGGTGAAACGGGACGGATAGTTAAGTATCATGGAACAAGGACAAGATCATCGGGAGGGTAATAGTATGCTCTCATTTCTAGGGTACCTCGGAAGGAGGGTAACGATCTTGTTAAAGGTTTAGCTCTTCTTCTCTATCATCCCGTTAGGACTTTGTTTTGATCATCGTATCATTTAAGTCTTCTTCGATAGTGGAGTCTCTGCACCTTAAGTACTAGAGTAATAGAGAATCCCAATTTTTGTCTCAAAGTCCTATTGGAGAGTCAGTCCATGTATACATGACTTGTTTGGATTTGAGAATGTCTAGGCCAAGTGTTGAGTTTGGAAATAATGCTTATGTTTATAAGCTATGGATGGATTCTAGGGATAAAGTGGTTATCCAGTAAGGGGTGCCACTCCCGGTTTTGATAGGAGGGTAGTTAGACTTTTGACTAGCCTTGGTAATACCCTCGAAGTATCGTGTAACCTTTTTGAGGATTTGTCATGACTAGTTACTTAGAATCCCTGGATGCCTTTATTGAAAATTTGAAGCCCGATCGAGTGGTGTTCGCCGATAAGACGGATGGTTTATTTCACTTATGCATGGGTTATAGAAGTCACCCTAGTAAGTGCGCTTGATAACCTGGTTGGCATCTGTTTACTTTAAAGAGAAAGTTCTTCTACGTGGAATACCTTATGGTACGAGGTCCGAGATTCACTAGTGAATTTTGGAAAGCTTGCATGAGATCATGAGTACGCAGTCAGGGATTGCGCCAAGTATTCTAGAAAAAGGATAAGTGCAAGTGGAACGAGAGGCGACGAAGAAATGAGTTTCAGCTCATGTTATGGAAGCAGGAAATAAGAAGCTACGAAATCGCGAAGTTAAAGGGCGGTCAAGGCACAATGGAAGTAAGCCCGAGGAAATACGACTTTGATGGTCAAAGACTAGATACGTGCATGATATCTCTTTTTGGGAGTATATCCTTGATCCGTGTTTTCTGTAGATCTTACTTGTAGGCTATCTTTTGTGGACATCCTCTCGGTCCTACTTTCTGTTACAAACCCCGTAAGGAGTTTGTCTTGTTTATCTTCTCGGCCCTGTTTCAGGGAATTCTAGGTAGAACCCTATGGATGTAAACATGTAATTGAAACATGTTATGATTGATATGGTTGCAAGTGGTTGCAAGTGGTTGCTCGTGGATGCGCGAATACACATTAGATACTAGCTCGACTCGGTCACATTTCATATTGCATATGCACGAGTATTTATACTTGTTTATGGATGAAATCGAATGTATTATCATGCGGTTGTTGCATATGAATGAATGGTTGTGCACGCATATAGTATCTATATGACTAGGACTATTTGCATACATGTTGGATTCATGGCACTATACATATTTTGCATTAGAAAGATTATTCAGGCCTGATCATTAGCATTAGCTAAGGAACATGTACACACACGTTTTGCATATATTCTTACAGCATTAGAAATCATCTAAGGACAATGGTTGCTTGTGGATGATGTTTTGAGTAGATGGATGATGGATGGTAGGATATGTTCTTCCTAACTTGGAGATTTCGGGGACGAAATCCTAAAAAGGTGGGGAGAATGTAACAACCCGTATTTTCGATAACATGATTAAGACGAGAATCAAGGCAGAATTTAATTTTAAATTCTGAATCAAGTTAAACGGGCTGTGCCATTGCGTTCGTCTCGGAAAAATACGCGAAATAGAGTCCGAGTTTTCGAAAATCGGAGTCCGTATGACCCGATTAAGGCCCAACAAAGTTTTCAGAAAATTCCTAAGTAAAAACGGATTTCAAATTCAAACTTGAATTTGGAAAATTGGGCCAGTTGGGCCAGGCGGGAAAAATTCCCGCCACCGTACCCAAGTCGACAGCCCTGTCGACTTGGGAGTCGACTTGGTCTGACCAAGTCGACAGCCCTGTCGACTTGGCTGTCGACTTGGCTCAGTCGAGCAGTCTTGCCTGGTGCACCTTTTTTCTATCTTGGCTAGGTTTTTGGGCCTGGTTTGAAATCTAACGGTTCAGGTTGGTCCTAGGGTTAATCTAAGGGTCCTAACTAGCCTAATCACCTATAAATAAGCCCCTAAACCCCCCCTAATCTCTCATTATTCACTCATGTAACTAAACTATGGCAAAATTTCTACTCTCATGGCCTCCACTCAACTATCCTAGCCTCCACATCATTTCTATGAAAGGTTTCATAATCATGAGAGTGTTAGAGAGTCCCTATGTTAGTATGAGAGCTTCTCAAGTTGATTTCAAGGCAAAAGCTTTGATCTTTGTTCATAAAGAGAGTGCTTTTGTTGATTTGGAGGGTTCATCTTTGGGGTTTTGGGTAATGGCATGCATAGGCTTCATCATAAGCTCTAGTTTAATCGATTTAGGCCTTCATAGCAAAGTAAGCCCTTCCCTACTCTTAGATATTAACTATGAAGTTAAATGTTCATGTTGCAAGTTTGGGTTTGATCATTGAGAATGATATATGCTATCATGTTATGCAAGTTTATGAAGTCATTATCTTGATCTTATGAGCTAAAAGCTACAACCTTTATGTTGAAATGTTGCATTATGCAACATGAGAACCTTCATAATCATTATGTCTACTTGCATATGAAGTCATAACCCTTATATGATGATATATGCGAGTTTCTAGTCATCATTCCATGTCTTTTGTCACCATGATTCGCTTATGTGCCAAGTTTCGGTTTTATGCATGTTTTGAGGCTTAAGAATGTAATATGCAAGCTAATGAACACATTTATGCCTCATTTGCCACCATGATTAACTTGTGGCTTAATATCCACTTTTGTCATGCCTTTGTCAAGTCTCTTCTTTTAGTCCATTACGTTGTTGCGAACGTATATGCGAGTTTAAAAGCGTATGTTATGTTATGGGTAATTTCTAATGACATGAAAATACAACTTGAGAACATGATTTGAAATATAACATGGAAGTTGACATGTAAGTGTGCATAAAAACATAAGCTTGGGAATTTACCTAATAAGTTAGGTCTACCCATTGGGAATTTACCTATTAAGTTAGGTCTACCCAATTGCTTGAAAACTTGATTATGAGCATGAAACTAGATTAAACAAGAAAGTGGCCAACTCGAGGTTGGGTTGAGTTTGCAACGTAAAACTACCCGGAACCGACCGGCCTAACTAGTAGTTGCAAACAATAGGACCCAATGTGAGAAGTTGGTCATGTTGTGCTTGAACCCGAGGTTAGACCAAGTTGTGGTGTAAAGCTACCCGGAACCGACCGGCTTAACTAGTAACCACAACAAAGTCTATTGTGATAGGTGAAGGTGCATTAAGTAATTAATGCCGCATAATAGGGTTAAGTCAAAATTGGATTAATGACTCTTAACCAAATATGACATGGATAAGTGGGTTAAGTAATTAGATTGGGCTAATGATACTTAACAAAACATGACAAAGTTGGGTAGGTTAAGTAACTTGATTTGCCTAATGACACTTAACCATTTTTATACGACTAATGGACGGAGTTAAGTAATCAACACATAATCAATCCAACACGGTTACTTGGTAAGGTTAAGTAAGTTTCCTTAATGACACTTAACCGAAAGATACAGTTAATGGATGGGGTTAAGATTAGACTCAATTAGTCTAAAACATGGTAATCGGATGGGGTTAAGTTAACCTAAACTTAATTAATCCCACTTGGTAGTTTAATGGGGTTAAGTTAAACACTTAACCAATCTAACTTGTTAATTTGATGTGGTTAAGTGACCTATACTTAACCAATCTAACCCGTTAATTTGATGTGGTTAAGTGACCTAAACTTAACCAATCTAACTCGTTAATTTGATGTGGTTAAGTGACCTAAGCTTAACCAATCTAACTCGTTAATTTATTGAGGTTAAGTTAACCCATACTTAACCAATGTAGCGTGAAAACATGATAAGGCTAAGTCACGAATCGCTTGAATACACTTCACCGGTTTGACTAAGAAATTTGATAGGGTCAAGTTAATATATACTTAACCAACTTGAGCATGGTTTGTAGGGTTAAGTCTTGAACTTGGATACTTGGCCAATTTGGACATGATTTGTAGACGGGATTAAGTCATGAACTTAAGTGACACTTAATCTGTTATATAAACCCTAATTCGGAGAATTAGGCGGGTAACCGTAATTAACAAGGATAATGGAAATAAGGCTAAGTGGTAAACCTTAGTTGAAGGATAACTAAGTAATGATTCTCAGTCAAGGAAATTTAGACCAGTTCATAGATAGATGAGTAACCTGATACGGTAGGTCATCGTTTAAGTATACGAGTAGGAGCAAGTATCTGATTTAGATAAAGGCTCCAGCAAACTTGGTAACGAAGTAGCGGCTTCGGGGAACGTGAGGATACTCTTGGGATCCCTCTGTGGGCTGCCAGGTAATTATACTAGGCTCATGAGAGGTTAAGGTCTGCGTTAGAAGGACCAAGAGTATGCCTTGGTTGCTATACGAGCGACCTAAAGACGGGGATGGATAGGGCATAGTCGACGAGACACGGTCGTACCCTAGATAGCATTTTCTCGTCAGGCTACCTTCCATCTTTGGTCAAGCATGTACGTACGGAAAGGCAGAGAACACCCAATAGACCATAATTGCTATCTAATTATGGTTGCGGTAAGGTTCGGATTGGGGGGTTGGCCAGTAGTGTGTTCTCGTACAGGATTTATCCTGTCTTGTCTTTCGCTAGTTGAGGGAGGGGTCGCGTGGGACCATAGCCACGTATAGAAAAACAGACCTTAGCATCTGCATCGGCAGATATATTGTAAGCTCCCGACCGAGTCCTGTATTTGCTGGTCTGCCCTGTGACAGGACTCGGATGGCACTATGTGATACATGTGCGCACAGTCATGGAAGACGATTCACGATGAATGCGTGGGAAAAAGGGCGCGGTTGGCGGTTAGCGCAATCCCTAGTGGCCCTAGGTGGTTGAACCCAAACCGAGATACGAAAACGTGCAATAGGTAAGCGTAGTCCTTAGTAGCCCTGGGTAGCATAAGTCCTAGTTGTACAGACGATAATTCATGTTGGAAGACCCTAGCTAGGTTTAGGGTAACAGTCCAAACCGATCTTAAGGATCATGGAACTATGTTAAAGTAATATAGAATCTCATGGGAAAGCCCGTATGGTCTACGGCAAGGGACTGAACATTTACGTGGAAGAAAACATACAATTTGAGTAACCTATATATGCGATATATTGGGTTGGCATGGACCATTATACGACTTTTGAGTAAGGGTCATTCACGGATAACACGTGATACGGTGGAGATACTAGTACGGTAGGTGCAGAGCAGATATACAGGATATATACCATGGGACGTTATACGTGATAGATATCTTGGGAATATTATACTTGATAGAAACCTGACGATGTGATACCTTGTCTTATTTTGACATCGTAATTTATCATGACACCTTAGCTTACCTGAGTTCAGTAGTTCATCCTGTTATTTTGATTTAGCTTATCTATCTTGTTATCATGCTTATGTTCCTCTCAGTTTCTCATGTCAGTTAACTTTACTAGTTTTTATACTGATAGTAGATAGGGCTTACTCAGTCTTTTTGACTGACCCGTTTTGTTTCGCCTCTTTTCTTCAGTTCCCCCCCCCCCCCAGGTTACAGGGAGGAAATACTGTTGTTTAGTTCGGACTTCTTCTGCTTGAAGGTCATCATGGATGGCTTGGACTTTTCTTGGCTAATGGCTACTTTATTGTTTTTACTTGGGGAATAATTTATGAAAATGTCTTTATGCTTCTTTACTATTGCAAGACAGGTTTTGATGTACTCTGATGTAAAAGGCTTTAGACCTTATTTATTCATGTTATGAAAGTTTGATTTTACTTCCGCTATTTTTATATGTTCTATCTTGTGATATTTCTGTGCATGTTTACCAATAATGCCCCTCTAAAGCTAGTGCATTCCTTTGCGAGTGACCCTAGCGGAGGCGGGGTGTTACATTCCACATCTACTTCCTCTAGTATACTTGGTTCCACCACTTCTGCAGATTCATGTAAGCACTTTCATAGTTGAGAAACATGAAAAGCATTATGAACTCCAGCCAGTCTCTCGGGTAGCTCTGCTCTGTAAGCCGTCGTCCCAATCCTTTCAACGATAGGAAATGGACCTACAAATATTGGTGCTTGCTTTCCTACGGACCCAAAGCGAATGACATTCCTCAACGGAGATACTTTAAGAAACACCCTATCTCCAACCTCAAACTCCAGGTTGGTTCTTCTTTTGTCTGCGTAGGACTTTTGTCTATCTTGTGCAGCCTTCATCCGTCTTCTTATCAAGTCCACCTTTTCTGATGTCTCTCTAATCATGTCTGGCCCAAGTACGAGCTTGTCTGTAGACTCCCACCAAGAAGTTGATGATCGGCATGGTCTTTCATATAAAGCTTTGGAGGGCGCCACGCCTATGGTGGCTTGGTAGCTATTGTTGTAGGCGAATTCCATTAGAGAAAGATAATCCTCCCATGTCCCTCCAAAGTCAAGAATGCACAATCTCAAGAGGTCTTCCAATACTCTGTTCACCCTTTCCGTCTGACCATCGATTTGGGGGTGATAGGCCGTGTTTAAGCATAATTGTGTGCCTACTGCCTCTTGCAAACTCCTCCAAAACTCGCTCGTAAAGATAGGATCTCGATAACTCACTATGCTGGAGGGTATCCCATGGAGTCGAACTATTTCTTTAAGATAAATGGATTATAGGGACGAGGCCGTCCTTCTACGTTTAACATGTATAAAGTGAGCACTTTTAGTGAGCCTGTCAACTATTACCCAAATACCGGTATTTCCCTTATTGACCTCGGCAACCCATCAACAAAGTCCATCGAAATGCTATCCCACTTCCATTGTGGGACCTCTAGGGGATGAAGCAGACCATCAGGCTTCTTCTGCTCCGCTTTGACTTGCTGGCATATCAAACACTTAGCAATGAACTCAGCAACATCACTCTTCATGCCATTCTAAAAGAAAACCCTTTTTATATCCTTATACATCTTATCTCCGCCTGGGTGTATGGTCAGCTTAGAATGGTGTGCTTCTTCGAGGACCATCTTCACTAAATCCCTTACTTGTGGGACGCATAGCCTTCCATCCCGTCTCAACTAACCCTTATCATCGATGGAGTATCTTGTGAGGTGACTAAAATCCTCACCCCTAACTAGCTTATCCATCGTGTCAACCAGCAGAGGGTCTTCTCGTTGCGCGATTTCTATTAAGTCCAAAAGAGTAGGCCGCACCTCTAGCGATGCTAATAGACCAGGCACAATTTCAGAGGAGGGCCTAAAGTTTATATACTCCAAGCTTTGCCTTTCTACAAAGAGAGGACTCAAGGTCATCTTCTTCCTACTTAAGGCGTCTGCTACCACATTACCCTTGCCAGGAGTATAGGAAATCTTGAAATCGTAGGATGCCAAGAACTCCATCCACCTTTGTTGCTTCAAGTTAAGATCTTTCTACGAGAAAAGGTACTTCAACGATTTATGGTCAGTATACAATTCAAACTTCTCACCTAGGAGATAATGGCGCCAAGACTTAAGCGCAAAGACGATGGCAACCCATTCTAGATCATAGGTTGGGTAGTTTTTCTCATGTACTTTCAACTGTCCACCCCCATAAGCTACTACCTTCCCTTCTTGCATCAAGACAGCACCTAGTCCTATACCACATGCATCCGTGTATACGGTAAAAGTCTTGCTCCCATCCGGCAATGTCAGAATTGGGGACGTTATTAGAGCTCTTTTCAAACGTTGGAAAACGATATCGCAATCCAAATTCCAAACGAAAGTTAGGTTCTTCTTTGTTAATCTTGTGAGTGGAGCTGAGATTTTTGCAAAGCCTTTAATGAATTTTTGGTAAAAGCCCGCTAGGCCGAGGAAGCTTCGGACTTCGGTTGCATTTCGTGGAACCTTCCAATGTTGCACCACAACTACTTTTGCGGTGTTCACAGCTAACCCTTCTTTGGACACCACATGTCCAAGAAACCTTACTTCTCTTCTCCAGAAATGGCACTTGGATAATTTGGCTTTCAGCTGACGTGCACGAAGAGTATCCATGACTTCCCTTAAATGCAAAGCATGCTCTTCTTCATTCTTCGAGAAGATCAAAATGTCATCTACGAAGACCACCAAAAACTTATTAAGGAATTCTCTAAACCCCCTGGTCATCAAGTCAACGAAGTAAGCGGGTGCGTTTGTCAAGCCGAAAAGCATGATGTAACGACCCGTGTTTCACGGTATTTTAATTAATCTATTTAATTATTTTAGTAATTCAGAGAATTAAATGGTTGTTTAATTAAATATTATTGAATATTTAATTAATATATATAATAGAATAATCTATTTAATTCTGAAATAATCAGAAATAGTGAATTGACAATATAATGTGAACTGGACAATTCAAAATATATATAATTCATTTTAGAATTGAATTCGAATAACGAATATAATATATAAATGATAGTTAAACGTATAATTATAATATAATTATAATCGAGCACGAAATGGCACGACAGTTCGCTATTTGGTGATTCGAACTTCAACTGAATAAACAGGATTAGTTTTAAATTGGATTTCGGTGAAACAAGAAACGTTCGGAGCTGGTGAAGTATATTTTTCTAGTGGAAGAGAAAAATTGGGATTTCATTATGTAGATTTTGATTTATGTCCAAATCAAATTTTAGAAAAGTCGCTATGGAATTCCTTTGAAATTTATAATTATATATTTATATTATTAAAGGATTTAAATATAAATCGAATATCGATATCACTGAGAACTTTGAAATATCGAGTTATAAATCTCAATGGAGTTGTATGATATTCTATTGTGAATTTATACGATAATATTAATTTTTAAATATTTAATTTAATTATTTTTAAATATATTTATATATTTAAATAGGTTATTTAGAGCTTTAAAAATAGCCAATTTTGCAAACGACCTCTGTTTTCGACGAAACTAATTTTTTTGGATCCATAATATCAAATTATTGTTAGATTTCAATTTTCGTGATTTTTGAAGTCAGTGTGTGGACGTACGGATTTTTAATGTGAAAAAGCGATATTTTGACCTTTAAAAATACGCTGTGTGAGCAAACGGAGTCAGAATTCGATGAAACCAGTTCCATTGGGTCCACAATGGCAAACTCTAGTCGTATGTCCATTTCCATGATTTTTAGATATGGTACGAGATCACACGAATTTTTAGAAGCAAATGATCGGATAGAAATAAATAAAATAAAATAAGAAAAATATCCTACCTTATTTCTGAGCCTAAAACAAGGTCACGTCTTCTCCCTTCTCAGCCGCAAAAACAAGTTTAAAACACGAGAAAACAATTCTTGTTTCTCACAACAAAAAACATGAGAAACCAATCGAAGAAAATCTAACTAAAATCCTAAAATCACAACACTTGTTTCTTTGAATTCCTGAGACAAGTATCCTCACGCTGGTACCTTTCTTGTTGGGTGCGAATGCGGTTTTTGGAGTTCGATTTTTACACAGTAAACTAAGGCATAAGCGTGAAGTCGATTTGGAGGGAGCTGGGATGGATGAGGATCACCGTGGCGTTCATAGGGGTGTGGCGCACCTGCCACCGGATTTTGGCGGCCTCTGGCTTCGTTTTTGGTAGTGCGTCATCGGGATATAAGGCTCGAAGAGCTTTAGGTCGCTATGGAGTTGAGGGCATCGAGTTGGATACGACCATGAAGGGCGAGTAGAGGAGGAGTCATGGAGTTCTCTGGTGGAGGCGGCGCCGGAAATGGGTGGCCGAGGTGGATGCGGTGGAAGGTCAAAGGTTGGTAAACGGTTTATAGTATGCTGAAGGGAATTGCGGTTTGAATTGGGGAAGAAGGAATGGAGCGGGTGGTTTCAAAGTGTATAGAGGTGGGCCTAGTTAAATTAGAAAGCCCAATTACCATTTAAATTTAATTATGTAGGAATTTAATTCATGTTATAACTTGTATAAGGTATAACTTCATCATACATTATTAGAATTTCAAACCGTCAGATCGGTTGGGATTGTATGGATGAGAGCTCCACACTTGGAACTGACTGGGAGTCGATTGGAGCCCGTTACAATTTATATCGAAATAAATTGTCCGATCTGAACTGACGATCAGTTATCGGTAACGACAACCTTCTAATGTGAGTAAATCTCACCAACTCTGAACAGTTATATTTTTATAGCGTATTTTTAGAACTGATAATTATCTGTTGATTGCTGTGTGTTAACTGTTAGCTTGAATTGCTTATGTATTGGTTGAAATTATAGATAACGATATATATACAAATCGTTAAACAAATATTGATTCTGTTTAGAAGAATATTTCATAGTGAAATGAAATCGATGTTAATTATATTGTTTAACGTCTGTGGATGCAGGGAAACAGGTCAGAGGAATCCGACTGGATTCCTCAACATTTATTTTATTGTTTTCATATATGATGATATATGATGTGATATATAATATGTTGTTGATGATGTATGTTAGAATGATATTGATCATTGTTATTTGGTATTTTAAATACCATAAGGAATACTAGAATGTTAAAAAGGAAATTTTCAATGTTGTATTGAAAAAGAAATGTATATAAAATCAAAGGATTTTATAAAAAAGAGATATTTATAAAATCAAAGGATTTTATAAAAAGAAATATTTTTAAAATGAATAGAATTTTGTAAAAGGAATTATTTATATAATAAATAAGATTATTGAAAAGGAAATATTTGAAAACATTTATAAATATAATTGAAAAGGGAAATATTTATCTGTTAAATAAATAGAATTTAAAAAGAAATATCTGTTAAATAAATAGAAAGATAAAAGGAATATTTATTTAGAAAATAAATAAGATATCATAAAAGGAAATACTTGAATAGTGAATAGAATAGTAAAAGAGAATTTTATAATTGAAAGGTTTAGACCTGTGCTTTGCACACGGGTATAACAAGATATGGATTTAAAGCAAAGATTTTAAAAAGAATCTATTCTAACCGATAGATTGAGAAGATAAATTTATAAATAATATTTTATAAATTAAATGAAATGTTTATCATTGGATAAATAGAATATATAAGTCAGAACTTATATAGGGATGTAAGAATTGATTTCAACATCGATAATTGAAACTGGATATAGACGTAGAGTTAATCAAAGGAGTTAATCAAAATGTGTTAGAGGAGTTAATCGAATCAGAGTTAGAGTTAACCTGTTAGAGTTAATCAGTTAGAGTTAACCTATTAGAGTTAATCAGTTAGAGTTAACCAGTTAGAGTTAATCAATTAGAGTTAACCAGTTAGAGTTAATCAGTTATAGCTAACCATTTAGAGTTAATCAATTAGAGTTAACCGATTAGAGTTAAATCGAACTAGAGTTATTCAAATAGAGTTAATCGAGTTAGAGTAAGTCGAGTATTAGTAAATTGAATAGAGTTAAAGGAGTTAATCGAATATAATTTAATCGAATAGAGTTAAAGGAGTTAATCGAATATAGTTTATTCAAAAGGAGATATCGAATATTAGTTATTCAAAGTGAGTTAATCAAATTTAGTTATTTGAGAGAAGTTAATCGAATATAGTTTATTCGAAAGGAATTATCGAATAGAGATTATTCGAAAGAGTGTTACACATTGAAATTCAATTTATATCGAATTCGATAAAGTACTATTCACTTTCCGTTTTTAATCAAGATTTATTTCTTATAAATAAATGGTCCATTTAGTTATTTAGTTAAATTAAACAATAGAAGTTATAATTTGAAGTTAGATATTTCGAAAGTAGGGATTATAACGCTATAGTTATAATCAATGTTTTCAATAAAGAAGTGGATTCGTAAATAGAATCCGAGAGTTTCGTAAGGAAGTTTGTTAAAGGTTTAAAAGATAAACTTTGTCTATTCCGAAGTTAAAACATTGTTCAGTTAAGGTCTGAGTGGTAATTATACCCCAACTTGATTGACTTCCTTCTTGACTAAAGAATGACTAAGGTTTGATAGTAAAGGATGGTTAAGTGAATTTAGTAAGTGAGTGAAATGGTTTGATTTGGCATGGCGATGTTTGATTTAAACATCAGTTTAAATCCAGTGAAGGAGTTTTGGAAATGTTTTCCAAATAAGAATCAGAAATGTTTTCTAATAATAGAAAATAAGAATTTAGAATATACGGAAATAGGAGACAAGTAAATTAATGAACTAAAGAGATGAATGTTAAATGATGATTGATCAATATAATTTACATCTGGAAATAATATCGTTGTTTGCACACGTGTTTTTCTTTGATAGTTAAATCATAGAATATCAAAGTTTTGACCATTTTTCCGTCGTCAATATGGAGAGACCGATTGGATTATTATCCGAGAACCACTCTGTATGGGCGTTAGCATTTCGAATCAAATAGATCGAAGACAAATTGAAGACGGAGTTTATACAAGGGTTGTTCTGGTAATTCTACGTAGAAATTTCCTAAGATGGATTTACAGAATAGTGCCTTCGGTTTGTCCAGTCCCAGGACAACGTGAATGGACGAATGTTTGAACAAGTATATTTGGTAGAACACATGAGTTGATTGTTTCAAACGTATTTACGTTGGTGGCTGAGGATTTCATTTCTCTTAGCATATACCCATGGTATTTTTGGGGAAATTAATTTGTGATTTGACGGGTATGACGATGTGGCATTCAAAGTGAATGAATGAGTAATCTGTTGAAAGATACGTTATGACCTCCAACCTCATCAACTGGGAAATGACAGAAATCGGGCAGGCGGCATGGCTAAGTGGGCCGCATCCAAGAAGGGTATATTGTCACCATCTAGAGAATATTCATATCTGTTACTTCTTTCAATTATGTATCTCCCGGGAATGGTTATGTTGGTTTACCAATTGTAAGGTGACAATATATTCGATACAATCAAGCGAAATGAGTGGTCAATCATGTGTGGCTGAGTTACAAGATGTTCTTGTTGAATTCCAGTGTATCGCTTCTAGAGTGCACTGAGCGGAAGGTGGATCCATACCTTGTCATAGTTGGAATCCATTCCCCAAATAAGAGCGCGTAGTTTTGATTGTATATTATATATGTAGAACATTAGATGCAAGCGTTCTACTAGATTAATATTATTTGTGTTAGACATCATTATAATATCAAAATAATATTTTTTATAAATGATTTGGGTTATCATAAGATAAAAACCATCTGTGTTTATGTGTGGATTGGTCTTATGATTGTTCTTTCTTTTAAAGGATCTTTAAAGTAAAACAAATGATTTGAGTTTACTCACACCAGTCACATGACTGACCCAGAGTTTATTTTGTTTTATTTTCCCTAAACTCTTGGGTGCCCAATTTTGTACGGGCAGTCAAGTAGTTGGGATTTACAGACACTTGAAGAGCTAGAGCAAGAGGCTTCAGGATCATATAGCTATTGATATTTCCGCTGTGTTGCAAGTGTTATACTCTAATAATGGTATTGTATACAGATACTGTTTTATTTCAAAGTTATGTTTTGAAATATATTTATTCGTTCCGCTATGAGATTCGTGTTTACTCTGATGTTGTATATTCTTCTTCTTCTATTCTAAGTTTCTATCTTATCTATTATAACCCTCTAATTTCTTTCATGGAATATCCGGTGTTTCCGATGCTTGGTTAGTCGACATTGAGTTTACGTCGATGACCAAAGATCGCAAATTCCTCGGATCATTACAGTGATATAAGAGCTGAAGGTTAAGTATTACCTTGGCTATGTGGCGTGACTCAGTAGAGATAGGGTTAGCAATACCCTAGATTGAGTTTTAGTGTATATATACGAGTGAATGTATTTGTTATTCGATGTAAAAAAATTGTTTTATATTGTGGAGATTTATTGGTTGAGTTGTTTTGGAGTTATAGTCGATCAGTTGGGTCCACTGTATCGGTAGGAGTTTCTAAACACTCGAATACGATGGGTCGACACGATATGTTTTGAAAATAGGGTAAATGAAAATAATTTTACCCAAAGTATATTTTGACATATAGAAAATATATATATTGGAATTATAATATGTTGGATATATTGGCAGTTATTACAATCGAGTAAGATTATAAATTGAAATGGTTTTATATATAACCAATTACAATTCATATAAGTATAATATATGAAATTAGATGAATTAAATCTGAAGTTAAAATCAGAATTGAAATTAAAACCCTGGAAATTGGAAAGGTGTTGTAAATGGATTTGAATTGAATATATGTGAATTTTAAAATCCTGGGAGATATTAAATTTGTTACAAGCATTGAAAATGGTATTTTGAAATGAATTTCAAAATGGAATTGTTAAAAGATGGATTTTGAAAGTGATATTGTATTGAACTCACTTCGATCAATGGGAAATAATTCTGATAATGACTGCAGCATCATCGAATTGAAATCAGTTAAGTTGAAATTGAATTGGATTAGAATGATATCGAGAAAATTGGATTGGTGACATAGGAATTTGAAATGATATTGGGTTGATGAGTTAAGAATTTGAAAATCGAGAATGGAACTCGAGTTTGAAATGAGATTTGGTTTGGGTATAAAACCAATAGCTGTGGTAAGGATAAATTGATTGGAGTTTGATTGGAACGATATTGGTATATGCTGAATTGATAGTAGATGTAAAGGACATAATAATGTGCCCGACAAAAAGGTACAACTTTTCTTTATATGAGTTTGGTGATTTATGAGCCTGTTTGGCAAGCCGCTTGGCTATTTGATTTTCTTTTGGGTTGGAGATGGCCTAGATATGTGATATGTAGTTTTATCGATTGAGCCGTACAAAGGAGGTGCTGGCAAAAAAATTCGAAAATTTCGGGTGTTAGAAAATTTTCAGGAGTTTTGAAAATTTTCGTTGATAAGAATTAATAAATATTCTATTGAAATTAAATTAGTTCATTTGAAACTGAAGTTAAGAAGTGAACAAATAAGTTCTAACCAGTCAATAGGGTTTGTTTTCTACCTTAGCAATTTCGAGGACGAAATTATTTTAAGTGGGGAAGAATGTAATGACCCGTGTTCCACAGTATTTTAATTAATCTATTTAATTATTTACTAGTAATTTAGAGAATTTAATGGTTGTTTAATTAAATAATCTTGAAAATTTAATTAACATAAATAATAGAATAATCTATTTAATACTGAAATAATCAAAATTAGTGAATTGACAATATAATGTGAACTGGACAATTCAGAATATATATAATTCAGTTTGGAATTGAATTCGAATAACGAATATATTATATAAATGATAGTTGAAAGTATAATTATAATATAATTATAATCAAGCTCGAAATGATGCGGCAGTTCGCTATTTGGCAATTCGAACTTCAACTGAATATATAGGATTCGTTTTAATTCGGATTTCTGTGAAACAAGAAACGTTCGAAGCTAGTGAAGTATACTTTTTTAGTGGAAGAGGAAAATCGGGAATTCATTGTGTAGATTTTGATTTATGTCCAAATCAAATTTTAGAAAAGTTGTTATGGAATTTGTTTGAAGTTTATAATTATATAATTATATTATAAAAGAATTTAAATATAAATCGAATATCGATATAACTGAGAACTTTGAAATATCGAGTTATAAATCCCATTGGATCTGTATGATATTCTATTGTGACTATATACGATAATATTAATTTATAAATATTTAATTTAACTATTTTTATATATATTTAAATGGGTTATTTAGAGCTTCAAAAATAGCCAGTTTTGCAAATGACCTCTATTTTCAACGAAACTAATTTTGTTGGATCTGCAATATCAAATTATTGTTAGATTTTAATTTTCGTGATTTTTGAAGTCAGTGTGTGGCCGTACGGAATTTTAATGTGAAAAACAAGCGATATTTTGACCTTTAAAAATACGCTGTGTGAGCAAACAGAGTCAGAATTCGATGAAACCAGTTCCGTTGGGTCCACAATGGCAAACTCTGGTTGTATGTCCATTTCCATGATTTTTAGATATGGTACGGGATCACACGAATTTTTAGAAGCAAATGATCGGATAGAAATAAATAAAATAAAATAAGCAAAATATCCTACCTTATTTCTGAGCCTAAAACAAGGCCACATCTTCTCCCTTCTCAGCCGCACAAACAAGTTTAAAACATGAGAAAACAATTCTCTTTTCTCAAAACAAAAACTGTGAGAAACCAATCTAAGAAAATCAAACTAAAATCCTAAAATCACAACGCTTGTTTCTTTGAATTCCTGAGAGAAGGATCTTCACGCTGGTACCCTTCTTGTTGGGTGCGAACGCGGTTTCTGGAGTTTGATTTTTACACAGGTGAAGTCGATTTGGAGGAAGCTGGGATGGATGAGGATCACCGTGGCGTTCAGAGGGGTGAGGCACACCTGCCACCCGATTTTGGTGCCTCTAGCTATGTTTTTGATAGTGCATCATCGGGATTAAAGGCTCGAAGAGCTTTAGGTCGTTATGGAGTTGAGGGCATCGAGTTGGATAAGACCATGAGGGGAGGGTAGAGGATGAGTCATGGAGTTCTCTAGTGGAGGCAGCGCCGGAATTGGGTGGCCGAGGTGGTAGCGGTGGAGGGTCAAAGGTTGGTCAACAGTTTGTAATGTGCTGAAGGGAATTGCGTTTTGAATTGGGGAAGAAGGAAAGGAGCGGGAAGTTTCAACGTGGATAGAGGTGGGCATGGTTAAATTAGAAATCCCAATTACCCTTTAAATTTAATTATCTAGGAATTTAATTCATGTTATAACTTGTATAAGGTATAACTTCATCATACGTTATCAGAATTTCGAAACGTCGGATCCATTGGGATCGTATGGACGAGAGCTCCAAAATTGAACTGACTGGTGGAGTACGTTACAATTTATAGTGAAATAAATTGTCCGATCTGAACTAACAATCAGTTATCGGTATTCATTGACAACATTCCAATGTGAGTAAATCTCACCAACGCTGAATAGTTATATTTTTATAGCATATTTTTAGAACTGATAGTTATCTGTTGATTGTTGTGTGTTAACTGTTTGGTCGAATTGCTTATGTATTGGTTGAAATTATAGACAATGATATATATAAAT
Source organism: Allium sativum (assembly GCA_030737875.1). Lineage (NCBI taxonomy): Eukaryota > Viridiplantae > Streptophyta > Magnoliopsida > Asparagales > Amaryllidaceae > Allium > Allium sativum. The sequence goes on along the minus strand of CM060910.1, from coordinate 1,050,622,475 downwards.
CCTTAATCAAATATTGATTCTGTTTAGCATAATATTTCATAGTGAAATGAAATCGATGTTAATTATATTGTTTAACATCTGTGGATGCAGGGAAACAGGTCGGAGGAATCCGACTGGATTCCTCAACATTTAATTTTATTGTTTTCATATATGATGATATATGATTTGATATATAATCTATTGTTGATGATGTATGTTAGAATGATATTGCTGATTGTTATTTGGTATTTTAAATACCATAAGGAATACTAGAATGTTAAAAAGGAAATTTTCAATGTTGTATTGAAAAATAAATATATATATATAAAATCAAAGGATTTTATAGAATGAGATATTTATAAAATCAAAAGATTTTATAAAAATAAATATTCTTAAAATGAATAGAATTTTATAAAAGGAATTATTTATATAATAAATAAGATTATTGAAAAGGAAATATTTGTAAAACATTTATAAATATAATTGAAAAGGTAAATATTTATCTGTTAAATAAATAGAATTTAAAAAGAAATATTTAGTTTTTAAATAAATAGGAAGATAAAAGGAATATTTATTTAGAAAATAAATAAGATATCATAAAAGGGAAGACCTGAAAAGTGAATAGAATAGTAAAAGAGAATTTTATAACTGAAAGGTTTAGACCCGTGCTTCGCACATGGGTATAACATGATATTGATTTAAAGCAAAGATTTTAAATAAAATCTATTCTAACCGATAGATTGAGAAGATAAATTTATAAATAATATTTTATAAATTAAATGAAATGTTTATCATTGGATAAATAGAATATATAAGTCTGGACTTATATAGAGAAGTTAGAATTGATTCCAACATTGATAATTGAAACTGAATATGGACGTAGAGTTAATCAAAGGAGTTAATCAAAATGTGCTAATCAAAACGTGTTAGAGGAGTTAATCGAATTAGAGTTAGAGCTAACCAGTTAGAGTTAATCAGTTAGAGTTAATCAGTTAGAGTTAATCAGTTAGAGTTAACCAGTTAGAGTTAATCAATTAGAGTTAATCGATTAGAGTTGAATCGACCTAGAGTTATTCAAATAGAGTTAATCGAGTTAGAGTTAATCGAGTATTAGTAAATTGAATATAGTTAAAAGAGTTAATCAAATATAATTTATTCGAATAGAGTTAAAGGAGTTAATCAAATATAGTTTATTCGAAAGGAGATATCGATTATTAGTTATTCGAAGTGAGTTAATCGAATTTAGTTATTCGAGAGGAGTTAATCGAATATAGTTTATTCGAAAGGAATTATCGAATAGAGATTATTCGAAAGAGTGTTATATATTGAAATTCGATTTATATCGAATTTGGGAAAGTACTATTAACTTTTCGTTTTTAATCAAGATTTATTTCTTTATAAATAAATAGTCTATTTAGTTATTTAGTTAAATTAAGCAATAAAAGTTATAATTTGAAGTTAGATATTTCGAAAGTAGGGATTATAACGCTATAGTTATAATTAGTGTTTTCAATAAAGAAGTGGATTCGTAAATAGAACCCGAGAGTTTCGTAAGGAAGTTTGTTAAAGGTTCAAAAGATAAACTTCGTCTATTCCGAAGTTAAAACGTTGTTCAGTTAAGGTCTGAGTGGTAATTATACCCCAACTTGATTGACTTCCTTCTTGACTAAGGAATGGCTAAGGTTTGATAGTAAAGGATGGTTAAGTGAATTTAGTAAATAAGTGAAATGGTTTGAGTTGGCATGGCAATGTTTGGTTTAAACATCAGTTTAAATCCAATGAAGGAGTTTTGGAAATGTTTTCCAAATAAGAATCAGAAATGTTTTCAGATAATAGAAAATAAGAATTTAGAATATATGGAAACAGGAGATAAGTAAATTAATGAACTAAAGAGATGAATGTTAAATAATGATTGATCGATATAATTTCCATCTGGAAATAATATCGTTGTTTGTACACATGTTTTTCTTTGATAGTTAAATCACAGACTATCAAAGTTTTGACAATTTTTCCGTCGTCAATACGGACATATCGGTTGGATTATTATCCGAGAACCACTCCATATGGTGTTAGCTTTTCGAATCAAATAGATCGAAGACAAATTGAAGATGGAGACTATACAAGGGTTATTCTGGCAATCCTAGGTAGAAATTGCCTAAGGTGGATTTACAGAATAGTGCCTTCGGTTTGTCCAGTCCCAGGATAACTTGAATGGACGAATGTTTGACAGAGTATATCTAGTCGATCACGTGAGTTGATCATTTCAAACATATTTACATTGGTGGTGGAGGAATTCATTTCTCTTAGCTTATTCCCATGGTATTTTTGGGGAAATCAATTTGTGATTTGACGGGTATGACGATGTGGCATTCAAAGTGAATGAATGAGTAATCTGTTGAAAGATAGGTTATGACCTCCAGCCTCATCAGGTGGGAAATGACAGAAACCGGGCAGGCAGCATGGCTAAGTGGGCCGCACCCAAGTAGGGTATATTGTCACCATCTAGAGAATATTCATATTTGTTACTTCTTTCAATTCTGTATCTGCCGGGAATGGTTATGTTGGTTTACCAACTGTAAGGTGATAATATATTCGATACACTTAAGCGAAATGAGTGGTCGGACATGTGTGGCTGAGTTACAAGACGTTCTTGTTGAACTCCAGCGTATCGCTTCTAGAGTACACTGAGCGGAAGGTGGATCCATACCTTGTCATAGTTGGAATTCATTCCCCAAATAAGAGCCCGCGGTTTTGATTCTATATTATATATGCAGAACGTTAGATGCAAGCGTTCTACTAGATTAATATTATTTTTATTAGACATTATAATATCAAAATAATATTGTTTACAAATGATTTGGGTCATCGTAAGGTAAAAACCTTCCATGTTTATGTGTGGATCAGTCTTACGATTATTCTTTCTTTGAAAGGATCTTTAAAGTAAAACAAATGATTTGAGTTTACTCACACCAGCCACATGACTGACCCGGAGTTTATTTTGTTTTATTTTCCCTAAACTCTTGGGTGCCCAATTTTGTACGGACAGTCAAGTAGTTGGGATTTACAGATACTTGAAGAGTTGGAGCAGGGGGCTTCGGGATCATGTAGCTATTGTTATTTCCGCTGTGTTGTAAGTGTTATACTCTAATAATGGTATTGTATACAGATACTGTTTTATTTCAAAGTTATGTTATGAAATATATTTATTCGTTCCGCTGTGAGATTCGTGTTTACTCTAATGTTGTACGTTCTTCTTCTTCTATTCTAAGTTTTTATCTTGTCTATTCTCATCCTCTAATTTCTTTCATGGACTATCCGGTGTTTCCGATGCTTGGTTAGTCGACATTGAGTTTATGTCGATGACCAAAGATCGCAAATTCCTTGGGTCGTTACAAATGACAAGCCATTCGAAGAAACCATCTGGGCTTCTAAACGCGATCTTATCAATGTTGTCTTCAGCTACTCTTAGCTGATGGAATGCGGTAGCCAAATCTAGTTGGGATAAAACCGACGCACATACAAGCTGATCAAACAAGTCGTCTATTCTTGGAAATGGGTGCCTATTCTTCTTGGTCAGCTTGTTTAGCTCCCTATAATCAATGCATAAGCGAAATGAACCATCCGCTTTGTTGTGAATACTACTGGAGCAACCCATTCAGAAATACACTGCCTTATAAACCCCTTTTCGAGAAGCTCTTTGACTTGCTTACTGAGCTCTTTTCTCTCCCTTGGAGCCATGTGTCTAACGGGTAGAGCTACGGATTTTGCATTATCAACAAGGTATATGCGGAAGTCTATCTCCCGCTTCAGAGGTAAGCCCTTCATCTCTTCAAATACATCTGAGTATTCACGGATTAGCCTAACCGACCGCTAGTTTTCAACATACGCATCAAGACATTCTAGGTAGCTAAGCGTAACAAAATGTATGGGATTATAAGAGATTTCGAGAGTGTTTCCAAGGCGAGTCATAAGTTTAACCACTCTCTTTTCACAATCGAGGATGGCATCATTACTGTATAACCATCCATGACTAGAATCAATCCATAGCCCACGAAGCCAAGAACGAAGGCGTTGCATTCAAACTCAACGCTCAAGATAGACACTCTCAAATCCCGACAAATCATTGAAAGATGAGCCGAACCACCAATAGGATTTGAGACTACTATGGGATCCGTAATTAGACTAGTATTTAGATGCAGTGTTTTAACTAACGACGTAGATATAAACGAGTGTGAAGTGCCAGAATCAAACAAAGTACGAACAGGACGATCAAACAGAAAAACAAAACTTCCAACAGAAATATTCCTATCTCTCTCCTGTCCTGGTGCCAGGAGAGCGTGAACCTACCCTCTTAACTGCCCTGGTGCCATGAGAGCCTGAATCTTCCCTCCAGAAGTAGACCCTGCCTTCTGCCCTTGCCCTTTTCTTCTCGAGGAGTCTTTGATCAAATGTCCTGCCTGACCACAGTTGAAGCAGCCGGTCTTCTTCCTACAGTCCTTGCTCAGATGGCCTGGTGTTCCACAATTAAAGCATCTTTTCTTTCCTTTGTTATTGTTTTCCTTACCACCTTTCTTAGGTTGCTGCTATGACTTCTTTTTATCCCCTTTCTTTTCAAGTTCCTTATTAGCATTAGCGCCTTTCTCCTCTTCATGCATAAGCGCCATGTTAACAAGTTACTCAAAGGTAGCCCCCATAGGAATGTGGGTCACAGCCAACCCATGTAGCGACTCATTCAAACCTTTAACAAATCTCAGGGCCTTCTTTTCAGGTGTGTTCACCAAGTCTAAGCCAAACCTCGCCAACTGATTGAACTTGTTGACGTACTCCTTTACTGATAAATTCCCCTGCTTCAATGCCAAGAACCTTTCCATGTATAAATTCTCTTCTGCTCGTGAGAGAAATTTCATCTCGAACCTATGTCCGAAATGCATCCATGTCTTTACTGGATGCTCTCCATTCGTGAACACCTACCAAAACGAGGCTTCGTCCTTCATTAACCAAGCAACCAATTGGACCTTCCTTCCATCTTCTACCTCGAAGATACCAAACAAATATTCCACTTCCTTAAGCCAATTTCGAGCTTCAACAAACGTCTCTGATCCATGAAAAGTTTTTCCGCCCATTGCTCGAAAGTCTTTCCATATCTTTGAAAAAGTATCAACACAGGGAGGGGGAGGAGGAGGAACGGCTGCAGCTGGCGGAGGAGGGATGTCTGTTAGGCTTGTGGCGGTGGCCCTAGCATCTAAATACCTTCTGAACCAGGTTAGTATCGGTATTCCCTCGGGTATCTCGGGTAACCCATACATGCTGAAAAGAAAATGAAGAGATTCAAAATGGAGAACTCGAAAGAAAGATATATGGCTCTTGGGGGTTATGTTTTTAAAACAAACTTTCAAAATACTCTCCTTAAAACATACTTTTGAAAGTATTTCTTTATAAAACGCTTTTGAAAATTAGTTTTTCAAAATCTCTTATCGTTTATGTTAACCTTCAGCTCTGATACCACGTGTAACACCCCACGTCCATTAATGTCACTCTCAAAGGGAATGCATTAACTTACATGGAGTATTATTGGTGAATAGAACTAAATATAACAAGACAGATACATATATTCGTACTTGAAAAATTCTAAACAACTTTTATTGCAGCGGAGAAATAGTTTGATTACAACAACATCATAAACCAACAGAAAAACCGAGTACACTTAGTAACCATCTTGACAAATTGTTTTATGAGTACATAAAGTAAAAAGGATAACCCCTACATAATTAGCCATAAAGGAGATGAGCTGAACTTTACTTTCAGCAATACAAGCACTTCCAAAAGGGAGAGAAAGATCCTGATCAAGCTCCATTAGTACTATCCCACCCTGAGAAACCGGGGAGGGGGGGGGGAGGGGAGGAAGAAAAGAGGCGAAAATAAAGGAGGTCATACCTAAAGTCAGGCGAGTACCATAACTTTAACAATATAATTATTAAAGTAATTAGGATAAGGCATAAACTGGTAAAACAAGGAATGACTGTGAAACAAGTGGGAAAGACAAAATGAACAAGTGGAATATTCTGGCGTTAATCTCACTCCTAATCACTATAGGATAATTACTATACTGCACCACTACTAGTCACCCTAAAAGTTGATCCCACCTACTGAACATAATATTCATAATGGTAGTTTCGTGTACCCCTAGCTATCTCCATTGGTGTCGCCTGCCCCTATCTCCACTAGTGGTACCCACTACCCCCATGCAATCGACTCCCTAACTAATAGATACCCATGCTGGTCCCATAGTGGGGTGTATCGCTCCATAAAGTGGCCCGATACCACTAAAGATGCATGGCTTATATCTACACAATGCAACAACATCTTACCTACAAGCCCGGGCCCATGCACGCACATGACCCCGTTGGACTTGCGTTGCCACCGTTAACCCGTTTGACCTCTTACAATCAAACCCTGTAAGCGTGTCCCGTCCTCGATCTAAATCAAGCTCACAAAGGTACTTAATGGGTTACTGGTTTGAAAAGGGTCCCCCATGCTTGAGACAAGCCTTCCACCTATGCTTGGTCCCCACTAGAATTTTCCACTTAACCGCTTCTTATTCGTGTCTTCTTACATGTTTAAATTTGGGTAAGTGTTTCTAATCGTATTTCACATGTCTCCAATATCACTCACTTAACCCCCATGTCCCACCACATGTTTATCTTGGATAAGTGTTACTTAATTCATTATAACCGTAACCTTGTAAGACCTCTCACAATAGACTATCGTTTGCGGTTGCGGGATTTGCCGGGCGGGTCCGGGCAGTCTTATACCGCCAACGTGTCTAACCTCGTGTCTTTACAATCGTTACACATTTAATTTATTCCTTCGACCTCTCACATTAGACTACCATTTGTGGTTGCTGGATTTGCCGGGCGGGTCCGGGCAGTCTTACACCACAAACGAGTCTAACCTCATGTCTTAGGCATTTATTATTACAAATTATTTCACCCCAATATGAATTAATTACCCCTTTTCAAATTGTTAACAATTTCCAAATCAATTACGTCCATAATTGTCACCTAAATTATGTCCATAAAAATTATACCAATTAATGTCTCAATTTAGTATATGCTTTAAAGCCATTTTATGCCAATTCACAATTTATATAATTAATATTTTCCTATTGTCCCCATGCTATTCGTACGTTCAAATATGAAATATGTTTGACTCGCAAATAGTACAACTTATAAAAAAGGAAACATCACAACTTGCATAACATATAAAAACAGTTCTAACTTGCAAATAGGAATTATAACAAAAATTGCGTAGCCAATAATTTGCATAGACAATGGTCATATAGAATCATATATTTGCATAAACTACCGTGGTTCTAAATATAGATCTAAACATGAAATTGTGAACTTGAATTATGGGTCTAACCTAAACTTGCATATGTGAATATAATTTTCACCTAAAAATGTGAATACAGTTTTTCACCTAAACTTGCATATGGATTCCTACAACTTGCATATGAATTTATCACATAATTTTGCATGCAAACTAGCATATGTATATACTTGATTCACATATAAACTTGTGTACAATTCACATATAGACTTGCATAAGATCCATATTCAAACTAGCATACGATTTAACATCCCAAACTTGCATAAAATTCACATACGAATTAACATATGATTTAACATCCCAAACTTACATAAGATTCACATACGAATTAACATATGTAAAAACGGACTTGCATAAGATTCATATTCAAACTAGCATACGATTTAACATCCCAAACTTGCATAAGGTTTCACATATGAACTATCATATGATTTACATCCAAAACTTGCATAAAATGAATCAAGTTAAACATGTAAAATTGGACATATGAAATAGATCTACCAACATAAGATAACAAAGTTAAACAACATCACGTGATTCAACAGACATGTTCTCATAATCCAATTACAACTCATCATAACTAATTTATTAATTATATTGTGAAAGAAATAGTACTCACAAAGATAAGTTAGAGAAGAGAATGGGTTGTTCATCTTTTGAATTGGAATTATGACTTGCTAAATCCTAAGCTTTAGGAAGAATAACTATCCTAGCAGTAGCATGGTGGCCAAAAGCCAATTTTATTTAGGTTTAGGGTTTGAGTCTAGGCACTCTTTTATAGAAGTTTATATCAACCTAAGCCGTTAGATTATCATAGGAGCAAATCCAACCATCTAGACTAGATAGAGTTATCTAGAACAGCCACATCTGCCCTAATGACTCTGCATTGAGTCAGAAATCATCACATTTCGGATCTGCCCGGTGGGGGGAGGGGGGTAGGTCGACCCCCTGGTCGACCTGTATAGGGGAGGTCGACCCCCTGGTCGACCTGGCCTTTGGGCGGGATAATTCCCGCCCAGCCTCTTCCCTATTTGAATTTCGAATTTATTATTCTGAATTGTTTTAATTTATATAAAACCCCTGAAACTTTCGAGGGCCATAACTTCCTCATACGAAGTCCTATTTACGAAAACTTGATCTCTATTCCAAGCAGAATTTGGAGACGAACGCAAGCTTAACCTGGTTCCCTTAATTATCACTTTAATAATTAAGTATTCTTAGGATTGTTAATTTTAATATTCATAGAAAATTCTAGGTGTTACATTGAATCTCCAATTGACACATATATTTAATCACCATATACCTTAACACATGTAAAGTTCATCCAAATTTACAACATACAACATGCCTAAAATAATCAAAACCATTAAGAAGAGACATAAAAAGTGAAGTCGAAATAGAAATCAACTGAGAAATCGAAAACAAGTGAACATCTTAGACGAAAGTGAGCATTATAGCGAGAATAATATTTGAAAATGAAAGATCTTGGAGAAGAGGAAAACGCCAGAAAAAACAGTTAAGGGTTTCAATTTTAATTGAATAATACCTGAAAAATTATAGTGAGAATCTTAGAGGATAAGAAAACGCGAGATCGAAGTAGCTAGAGGAATGTGAATTAGTGGACATTTCTTGGACGGTGAATTAGTTTAGGTTGAAATTATGGAAAATATGAGAAGCATTTTTGGGATGGGTTGTTTTTTGTTTAGGCAATGGGGGCGTGAAGTAATTGGGACAGAGGGAATGGCCGATGTGAAGAGTTTTCCTGAACGTCCAGAGCCGTTCCAAAACTAGACGGTCAAAAATCATGCTAATTAATTTTGCCACAGTCAAAAGCCGTTCCAAAATTGCCACGGTCATTTGTCGTGGCAATTTTTCTGCATCTGGGAGTGGCAAAACTAGCAATATGGTGTTATGTCATACCCTTGCTTTGAATCCGTAGGGACCTACGACAACGAGAATTCCTCGGCCTTCAGTTTCACTAGTCGTCATCACCGGCGACCACCCAACCATTTTCCATGAACTCAAAACATCCTTGAGTCGTCTTCACATTCCCTACATTACGACGATCAATGGACACTTCACTATGCTTCAGACATTCCTCCTTGAATTTGCATCGAAGCTAGAACCATCATCGACTCAAAAAAAAGCTTCGTTCGGTCGATACTGCATTTCATAGCATTTCCAGCTTTTTTGCTATGAAAAACTGGCCACAATGCCAAAACAGCCTTTTGCAGCGTTTCTGAAATGCTATTATATCTCTTGGTTCAATTCTGCATCAATTCGGTGTAAAAACTAAGCAAAACATCAAAACTAGATTTCACGGCATTTTTGTAAACGCTACTATATCTTTTGGATTGCTTCCTATCCATTTCGCTAAATCCAGGGCATAACACATAAAACACCTTGTTATAGCGTTTCTGTAACAGTGTCATTGCTCCTGCACGATCCGTCCTCCCCTAGGATCATGGTGATCCAAGCATTTTCTACAGTGTTTGTCAAAACGCTATCAAATCCCAATGGTCCATTCTTTTTCCAGACCAAGAAAAATGCTCTGATCCATCACATTTTCAATACCGATCCACCCCTTTTTGTCTTGCGTGATCCATGCTTGGATCGTGGCTGATCCAGTCAACACAACATTTTGCAACGTTTCTGAAATGCTATTATATCTCTTGGTTCAATTCTGCATTAATTCCGTGTAAAAACTAAGCAAAACATCAAAACTAGATTTCACAGTGTTTTTGAAAACGCTACTATATCTTTGGGTTTGCTTCCATGTAACGGCTGGAAATTTTCGACTCCTCGAGAGTCGAAAATTCCGCGACGTTAGTGAAAGAATTTAGAAGGTGAGAAAGAAAAGATAGAACTAATAGAATAGAAGAAGAAGAAGAACATCAGAATCATCAGAGTAACACGAATCTCACAGCGGAACGAATAACATATAATATATAACATAACTTTGAAGTACACAGTTATATATATACAATAGCACTTATCAGAGTACAACACTTACAACACAGCGGAAATAACTATAGCTATCAAATCTTGCAGCCTCCTGCTCCAAGCTCTCCAAGTATATCTGTAAATCCCGACTACTTGACTGCCCGTACAAATTTAGGCACCCAAGAGTTTAGGGAAAACAACAAAGTAAACTCCGGGTCAGTCATGGGACTAGTATGAGTAAAATAGTTTAAAACAGGTATAGGATATCTCATAAGACCACGCCGTGAATACGGAACGGGTTTTTCCCTTATGAGTATCTGAATAACTTTGACAAGCAATATCATTGTGATATTATAATAATGTCTAAGTACAAATAGGTATCAATCTAGCAGAAACGCTTGCATCTCACGTTCTACATACATAGTATAAAATCATAAACCGCAGGGCTCTTATCGGAGAATGGATTCCAACAGACAAGGTATGGGAGCACCTTCTGAATAGTGTACTCTAGAGGTGATACACTCAAGGTTCAACAAGAACGTCTTGCAACCCGGCCACACATGACCGCTCACTCATTTAGCTTGAGTGTCGCGAATATATTGCCACCACGGTTGTAGGCCATCAAACTGTCATCCGAAGATACAAAATCGAAAAGAAGTATAAATATGAATATTCTCTAGATCGGTGACAATACACCCTGCTTGGGGATGACCCAACTAGCCATGCTGCCTAGCCCAACTTTTGTTACTTCCCGGTGTGAGGCTAGAAGCTACGTCTATCTTCAGAACATCTGATCACCATTCACTTTGAATGCCACATCGTCATACCCGCCAAATCACAAATTGACTTATCCAAAAATAACACGGGTATATAGCTAGGAGAAACGAAATTCTCCACCACCAAACGTAAATACGTTTGAACAGATCAACTTACGCGATCCATTGGATATACTCTGTCAGACCTTCTTCCATATACGTTGTCCTGGGACTGGACAAACCGAAGGCACTATTCAGTATATCCATCTTAGTCACTGTTATCTAAGTCTTATACAACAGCCCTTGCACTTTACTCCGTCTTCAATTTATCTTTGGCCGATATTGCTCGCAACGCTTATGCCAATACAGAGTGGTTCTTTGGATAATAATCCAACCGGTCTCTCCATATTAACAACGTTAAAATGGTAAAAACTTTGATAGTCTGTGATCTAACTATCAAATGAAAACATGTCGGTGTACAAACAACGATCTTATTTCCAAATGGGAATTCGATCGATCAATCATCATATGTTCATATTTCCTTATTTCATATATTTAGAAAATATATGTTATTAATCATTGGAAAACATTTCCATAGCTTATTTTCACATCACTATTATTTCGCAACTATCAGTCCCTAACTGTAACTAGTATGAGAACAATTCTCTAAGTATCAATCCGGAAGGTCGAAACCAACATCAGAACGTCACTTAGAAAACCGTTCAACTTACCCTCTCCAGTCAGTTTCTGAATTTGCTTAGCTCTATTTCTTAAATTCTTATCGTGAAAACATTTCATTTTCTATGTTTAGAAAACATATCTGACTATATTTGGAAAACGTTTCCAAAACTCATTTACGGATTTCCAATGAACGTTGTATAAAACATCGTTTCGCTTAATCCATTAATCGCTTATTACTTAACTATATTTCAAATCAACCTTTTCTATCGAACCACAACTATTCCTTTGTCAATTCTGAAGTCAATCAAGTTGGGGTATAATTACCTCTCAGACCTTAATTGAACAACGTCCTTTACTGTGAAATAGATGAAGCTCGTCACTCACTTTTTCCAATCATCTGTTTACGCAAATTCTCGGATTCAGGTTACGAATCTACTTCTTATATGAAAACGTTTGATTATAACTATAACGTTATAATTCCTACTTCTGCAATATCTAACCTAAATTATAACTTTATCTCCTAACTCGAATAATTTAACAGACACCTAATTTCTAAATCAATAACTAAATCTTGATTTAAACCCTGGAAAGTAAATAGTACTTTCCCGAATTCGATATAATTGAATTCGACGTATTACTCTCTTTCGAGTTATCTCTATTCGATTAACTCCTCTTCGAATAACCTATATTCGATTATCTCTCTTCGAATAACTTACATTCGAAATCTCTCTTTCGAATAAACAATATTCGATCTCTTTCTTTCGAATATGCCATATTCGAAAATCTCCTTTCGATTTACTAATCGATAACTCCTTTCGATCAAACTAAAATCGATAACTCCTTCAACTCTATTCGAATAACTAATATTCGACTAACTCCGTTGGATCAACTCATTTGATTAACTCCTTCGAATAACTAATTCGAATAACTTGCCTTTGAATAACCAATATTCGATTTACTCTAACTCGATTAACTTAATTCTAATCGATTTACTCCATTTCGATTCAACTTAATTCACATCGATTAATTTAACTCAAATTGATTAACTCCTTTCGAATAACTAAATTCGATTTAACTCTTCTCGAATAACTAAATTCGATTAACTCAAATTGAATAACTAATATTCAATTAACTCTTACGTGTTTAACTCTATTCGAATAACTTAACTCTTTTAACTTTACTCGAACAACTATATTCGATTAACACTTCGACTAACTCCTTTGGATTAACTAACTTCGAATAACTCCTTTGGATTGACTAACTTCGAATAACTCCTTTGGATTAACTAACTTTGAATAACTCCTTTGGATTAACTAACTTCGAATAACTCCTTTGGATTAACTAACTTCGAATAACTCCTTTGGATTAACTCTTCGACTAACTCCTTCGGATTAACTCTTCGATTAACTCCTTTGGATTAACTAACTCCGAATAACTCTTTAGGATTAACTCTTCGACTAACTCCTTCGGATTAACTAACTTCAAATAACTCCTTTGGATTAACTAACTCCGAATAACTCTTTAGGATTAACTCTTCGACTAACTCCTTCGGATTAACTAACTTCGAATAATTCCTTTGGATTAACTAACTCCGAATAACCAATATTCGATAACTCCTCTTCGTATAAATAATATTCGATAACTCTTCTCAAATGAATAACATTTGATTTCTCCACTCGAATAGACTATATTCGATAGCTCTTCTTCGAATAAGTGATATTCGACAACGCTACTCGATTAACTCCACTTGGATAACTCTAACTGGTCAACTTTAACTGGTCAACTCTAACTGGTCAACTCTAACTGGTTAACTCTAACTGGTCACCTCTAACTGGTTAACTCTAACTGGTTTAACCTAACTGCTTAACTCGTCTCGATTAACTGAACTAATCCACTTAGTTTAACTTAGCTAATTCACGTTGATTAACTCTAGCCGATTCACTTAGTTTAAATCAACTAATTTACTTCGATTAACCACTTAGTTAACTTAACTAATTCACTTTGATTAACCACTTAGTTTAACTTAACTAATTCACATCGATTAATCCTTTAGTTTAACTTAACTAATTCACATCGATTAATCATTTAGTTTAATTTAACAAATTCACTTTTATTCACCGCTTAGTTTAACTTAACTAATTTACTTTGGTTAACTTAACCAATTACTTTGATTAACTCGACTAACTCGCTTTGGTTAACCTAACCAATTACTTTGTTTAACCCGACTAACTTGCTTTGGTCAACCTAACCAATTACTTTGTTTAATCCTTTATACTCGATTAACAAATATTTCTCCTTTATACTTGATTAACCAATATTTTCCTTTATACTCAAAATCCCCTTTTCTTTATAATATAAAATCATCGATTTTATATAAATAAATTATTTTCAAATTATAGTTTGAAAATCTCTTTTCTATATCCTGGTATTTCTTATGGTCTTCAACACACCATATAACAACGATAAATATCGTCCCACCACACATAGTCATATAGATTATATACTTCACATTATATATCACACTATAAAAATCATAGTAAAATACTGTTGAGGAATCCTGTTGGATTCCTCCAACCTGTTTCCCTGCATCCACAGATGTTAAACAACACCAGTATAATATTCTGATAAACAGAATCATATATAAATAATTAACGGTTTATAAATATATATATACATGTATATATAATTTCCACTAACTGACTAGCAGTTCAATCAAACAGTCAACACACAGTCAAACAACAGATAATTAACAGTTCTAAGAACACGTTGTAAAAATAGAACTGTATAGAGTTGGTGAGTTTTACTCACATTGGACGATCATTGTCAATGACAATAACCATCGCTTGATTCGGACCATTTATTTTGCTATAAATTTTGACGGACTCCAATTGACTCGCGGTCAGTTCCATTGTAGAGTGCTCGTCCCTACGATCCCAACGCAACTTACGGTTTGCAAATCCGACTTCGTATGAGTTAGATACAGTGTTAACAAGTTAGGTATATATTAAAACCAAATAAAAAATAAAACAAGGATTAATATATTGGGCTTTACCCTCTTTAACACGGCCCAATACCCCTTCCTATATCAGACCCGAACGAGTCCCTCTTCTTCCTAAAACAAAACGCCCGTAACCTGCTCCTCAAATCCAAAGTTGACCCATCCTTTGACCATCACCTTCTCCCACCTCGGCCATTGATGACCACCGCAACCACTACCCAACAATTCCTCTTCGCGCAGGCATCGACCTCCTCCCAACAACGTTCAACTCGCTACCCCTCTCGTCGCGACCTGGATGGCTTCAGTGAGGATCGATCGGCCCTTGCCAGCACGAATTCCGTCCAAGCTCCGCCAACTGGTGCGCCTACTGCCCCGAAGACCGACGCCACCCTCAATTTTCACCATAGATCATCACCTCGCTCAAAAGTTCAAGCCCTAGGGCTACTGTAAAACTTCCAGCGAACAAGGCTGCGACCGATCCCAACCAAATTACCACAGAATCGAAGCTATCCTCTCAGCGAATCGAGATATATATCATATGTGAATTATAGGATTTTATTTGTATTGTGTGGGATTTTTCTTTGATTCCAACCTTTGCTGTGAATTGGTTTGTGTGGGTTTATATAGGCTGTTGGTGGTTGGTAAGAATTGTGGTTGAGATAGGTGGTTGCGTGGCCTTCATATTACCCACGAAAAATGATGGGATATTTTTATTTTGATTTTCTATATTTTATTTTATTGCTTTTATATTCATTTCTGGTCTTTAAAAATCCCCACGACCACATACGATGTCTAAAAATCATGAAACTGAACACGTAGCTAGAGTTCGACATTACGGTCCCAACGAAACTGGTTTCGTCGAATTCCGACTTCGTATGCTCACACAGCGTATTTTTAACTGTCGAAAAACTGACTGTTTCTCATTCTAAAAATCCGTACGGCCACACCATGACTCTAAAAATCACGAAACTGGAAATCTAACAACTATTTGATATTGCGGATCCAACAAAACTGGTTTCGTCGAATTCCAACTTCGTATGCAAAAGTGGCTATTTTTAATGCTCTAAATAGCCTATTTAAATATATAAATATATTTAAATATAACTAATTTAATTGTTTGAAAATAATTATTATCGTCTGTATTCACAGTGGGATACCATACAGCTTTAGAAAATCCCTATATGTATTTACAGCTCGATATTACCTCGTCAGAGTTATATCGACGCTCGATTTTATTTAAATCCTTATAATTAAATATATTTAAATCGTAATGTTCAGGGCGCTGCACTTCTGATATTTTGATTTAGACGTAACTCAAAATCTACACGATGACATCCCGATCTCTCTCTTCCACTAGAAAGATATACTCCACCAGCTCCACACGTTTCTTGTTTCACAGCAATCCGATTTAAAACGAACCCTGTACATCCACTTGAAGTCTAAATCGCCAAATAACGAACTTTCGCGTCGTTACGCGCTCTATTTTAATTATAATATAATTAATACGTTTTAACGTCGATTATTAAATCGATTCGTTATTCAAATTCAATTCTAAACTAAATTAAATATTTTAGCTGATCCAATTCACACAGTATTGTGAATTCGGTGATTTCCGATTATTTCGACATTATAATATATTATTATATTATTTATTTTAATTAAATATTCAATATTATTTAATTCAAGTTATCGATATCGCCCAATCGATATTTAATAATTAAATAAGTTAATTATTCGACAGCTAACAAAACGCGCCATTACAAACTTCCCCACTTAAAATAATTTCGTCCTCGAAATTGCTAAGTTAGAGGTTGACCCTATATATTGGAACTCTTAAGATTGGTTTACCCCTTATTTCTGATTTCAACCGAACCACTTAATATCGACTAAAATATTTATTCTTCCGACTAATTAAAATTTTCAAAAATTCTGAAAATTTTCTAACACTTTAAATTTTCGGAAAATTTTGCCATAACCTCCTTTGTACAGCCCTATCGGTAAAACCACAACTCGCCTCTCTAGGCCATCTCCAACCCAAAAAGAAAATCAAACAGCCAAGCGGCTTGCCGATTCGACTCATAAATCTCATGCTTATATCAAAAATAAACTTGTACCTTTTTGTCGGGCATATCAACTCTTATCACTTTCAAATGTATCAACCCAACATATACCAATGTCATCTCAATCCAACCTTCAACTCAAACAATTGGTGTTATCCAAGTCAAATTCTATTCAAACTCCAATATCAAATTTCAAACTCTTAACCCATCAACTTAATTCCAATCCAGATTATTCTCTAACCGAATCCTGATTTATTTAACTTGGTTCAAGTTAAATTTTAATTTACTATTTGTTTTTACCATCTTGATTCATTCAACTTAACAAGTTAAATTTCAAGATTTAAATTCCTGGGATTTATTTCAAATCAAATTTCAAATCCTAACACCAATTCAAAACTTTTGAATTTCTAAACCACTTGTTTTCCTCAACACCATTTGAAAACAAAACCATTGGTAGTAATCCGCCACTTAGAAATTCGAAAATTACACCGATGATGTATCGATCCATCCTCGGAATTATTTTCCAGTCATCCAGGTGAGTTCAATACTATATTTATTTTGAATTGAAAAACATTTTCAAAATCTCCCAGGAACTCAAAATTTCCTTATTTTAATTCCAATTCTGATTTAATTTCAGATTTACTCATCTGATTTTATATACTTTACTTATATGAATCTGATTGGTTATTTTTAACCATTTCACTTTATAATCTTACTTGATTATAATAATAACCCATATATCCAATATATTATAATTTTGATATATATATATCTCTATATCAAAATATACTTTGGGTAAAGTTAAATTCACTTGCCCTCTTTCAAAACATATCGTGACGACCCATCATATTTGAGTGTTTATTAACTCCTACCGATACAGTGGATCAAACTGATCGACCAGAACTTATAAACAACTCAACCAATGAATCTCCACAATATAAAACCATTTTTATATCAAATACAAATACGCCCTCGTATATATACACTCGATCTCAGTCTAGGGTATTTCTAACCCTATCTCTACCGAGTCACGCCACAGATCCAAGTAATTCTTAACTTAAGCTCTGATACCAATTGTAACGGCTGGAAATTTTCGACTCCTCGAGAGTCGAAAATTCCGCGACGTTAGTGAAAGAATTTAGAAGGTGAGAAAGAAAAGATAGAACTAATAGAATAGAAGAAGAAGAAGAACATCAGAATCATCAGAGTAACACGAATCTCACAGCGGAACGAATAACATATAATATATAACATAACTTTGAAGTACACAGTTATATATATACAATAGCACTTATCAGAGTACAACACTTACAACACAGCGGAAATAACTATAACTATCAAATCTTGCAGCCTCCTGCTCCAAGCTCTCCAAGTATATCTGTAAATTCCGACTACTTGACTGCCCGTACAAATTTAGGCACCCAAGAGTTTAGGGAAAACAACAAAGTAAACTCCGGGTCAGTCACGGGACTAGTATGAGTAAAATAGTTTAAAACAGGTATAGGATATCTCATAAGACCACGCCGTGAATACGGAACGGGTTTTTCCCTTATGAGTATCTGAACAACTTTGACAAGCAATATCATTGTGATATTACAATAATTTCTAAGTACAAATAGGTATCAATCTAGCAGAAACGCTTGCATCTCACGTTCTACATACATAGTATAAAATCATAAACCGCAGGGCTCTTATCGGAGAATGGATTCCAACAGACAAGGTATGGGAGCACCTTCTGAATAGTGTACTCTAGAGGTGATACACTCAAGGTTCAACAAGAACGTCTTGCAACCCGGCCACACATGACCGCTCACTCATTTAGCTTGAGTGTCGCGAATATATTGCCACCACGGTTGTAGGCCATCAAACCGTCATCCGAAGATACAGAATCAAAAAGAAGTATAAATATGAATATTCTCTAGATCGGTGACAATACACCCTGCTTGGGGATGACCCAACTAGCCATGCTGCCTAGCCCAACTTTTGTTACTTCCCGGTGTGAGGCTAGAAGCTACGTCTATCTTCAGAACATCTGATCACCATTCACTTTGAATGCCACATCGTCATACCCGCCAAATCACAAATTGACTTATCCAAAAATAACACGGGTATATAGCTAAAAGAAACGAAATTCTCCACCACCAAACGTGAATACGTTTGAACAGATCAACTTACGCGATCCATTGGATATACTCTGTCAGACCTTCTTCCATATACGTTGTCCTGGGACTGGACAAACCGAAGGCACTATTCAGTATATCCATCTTAGTCACTGTTATCTAAGACTTATACAACAGCCCTTGCACTTTACTCCGTCTTCAATTTATCTTTGGCAGATATTGCTCGCAACGCTTATGCCAATACAGAGTGGTTCTTTGGATAATAATCCAACCGGTCTCTCCATATTAACAACGTTAAAATGGTAAAAACTTTGATAGTCTGTGATCTAACTATCAAATGAAAACATGTCGGTGTACAAACAACGATCTTATTTCCAAATGGGAATTCGATCGATCAATCATCATATGTTCATATTTCCTTATTTCATATATTTAGAAAATATATGTTATTAATCATTGGAAAACATTTCCATAGCTTATTTTCACATCACTATTATTTCGCAACTATCAGTCCCTAACTGTAACTAGTATGAGAACAATTCTCTAAGTATCAATCCGGAAGGTCGAAAACAACATTAGATCGTCACTTAGATAACCGTTCAACTTACCCTCTCCAGTCAGTTTCTGAATTTGCTTAGCTCTATTTCTTAATTTCTTATCGTGAAAACATTTCATTTTCTATGTTTAGAAAACATATCTGACTATATTTGGAAAACGTTTCCAAAACTCATTTACGGATTTCCAATGAACGTTGTATAAAACATCGTTTCGCTTAATCCATTAATCGCTTATTACTTAACTATATTTCAAATCAACCTTTTCTATCGAACCACAACTATTCCTTTGTCAATTCTGAAGTCAATCAAGTTGGGGTATAATTACCTCTCAGACCTTAATTGAACAACGTCCTTTACTGTGAAATAGATGAAGCTCGTCACTCACTTTTTCCAATCATCTGTTTACGCAAATTCTCGGATTCAGGTTACGAATCTACTTCTTATATGAAAACGTTTGATTATAACTATAACGTTATAATTCCTACTTCTGCAATATCTAACCTAAATTATAACTTTATCTCCTAACTCGAATAATTTAACAGACACCTAATTTCTAAATCAATAACTAAATCTTGATTTAAACCCTGGAAAGTAAATAGTACTTTCCCGAATTCGATATAATTGAATTCGACGTATTACTCTCTTTCGAGTAATCTCTATTCGATTAACTCCTCTTCGAATAACCTATATTCGATTATCTCTCTTCGAATAACTTACATTCGAAATCTCTCTCTTTCGAATAAACAATATTCGATTTCTTTCTTTCGAATATGCCATATTCGAAAATCTCCTTTCGATTTACTAATCGATAACTCCTTTCGATCAAACTAAAATCGATAACTCCTTTAACTCTATTCGAATAACTAATATTCGACTAACTCCGTTGGATCAACTCATTTGATTAACTCCTTCGAATAACTAATTCGAATAACTTGCCTTTGAATAACCAATATTCGATTTACTCTAACTCGATTAACTTAATTCTAATCGATTTACTCCATTTCGATTCAACTTAATTCACATCGATTAATTTAACTCAAATTGATTAACTCCTTTCGAATAACTAAATTCGATGTAACTCTTCTCGAATAACTAAATTCGATTAACTCAAATTGAATAACTAATATTCAATTAACTCTTACGTGTTTAACTCTATTCGAATAACTTAACTCTTTTAACTTTACTCGAACAACTATATTCGATTAACACTTCGACTAACTCCTTTGGATTAACTAACTTCGAATAACTCCTATGGATTGACTAACTTCGAATAACTCCTTTGGATTAACTAACTTTGAATAACTCCTTTGGATTAACTAACTTCGAATAACTCCTTTGGATTAACTAACTTCGAATAACTCCTTTGGATTAACACTTCGACTAACTCCTTCTGATTAACTCTTCGATTAACTCCTTTGGATTAACTAACTCCGAATAACTCTTTAGGATTAACTCTTCGACTAACTCCTTCGGATTAACTAACTTCAAATAACTCCTTTGGATTAACTAACTCCGAATAACTCTTTAGGATTAACTCTTCGACTAACTCCTTCGGATTAACTAACTTCGAATAATTCCTTTGGATTAACTAACTCCGAATAACCAATATTCGATAACTCCTCTTCGTATAAATAATATTCGATAACTCTTCTCAAATGAATAACATTTGATTTCTCCACTCGAATAGACTATATTCGATAGCTCTTCTTCGAATAATTGATATTCGACAACGCTACTCGATTAACTCCACTTGGATAACTCTAACTGGTCAACTTTAACTGGTCAACTCTAACTGGTCAACTCTAACTGGTTAACTCTAACTGGTCACCTCTAACTGGTTAACTCTAACTGGTTTAACCTAACTGCTTAACTCGTCTCGATTAACTGAACGAATCCACTTAGTTTAACTTAGCTAATTCACGTTGATTAACTCTAGCCGATTCACTTAGTTTAAATCAACTAATTTACTTCGATTAACCACTTAGTTAACTTAACTAATTCACTTTGATTAACCACTTAGTTTAACTTAACTAATTCACATCGATTAATCCTTTAGTTTAACTTAACTAATTCACATCGATTAATCATTTAGTTTAACTTAACAAATTCACTTTGATTCACCGCTTAGTTTAACTTAACTAATTTACTTTGGTTAACTTAACCAATTACTTTGATTAACTCGACTAACTCGCTTTGGTTAACCTAACCAATTACTTTGTTTATCCCGACTAACTTGCTTTGGTCAACCTAACCAATTACTTTGTTTAATCCTTTATACTCGATTAACAAATATTTCTCCTTTATACTTGATTAACCAATATTTTCCTTTATACTCAAAATCCCCTTTTCTTTATAATATGAAATCCATCAATTTTATATAAATAAATTATTTTCAAATTATAGTTTGAAAATCTCTTTTCTATATCCTGGTATTTCTTATGGTCTTCAACACACCATATAACAACGATAAATATCGTCCCACCACACATAGTCATACAGATTATATACTTCACATTATATATCACACTATAAAAATCACAGTAAAATACTGTTGAGGAATCCTGTTGGATTCCTCCAACCTGTTTCCCTGCATCCACAGATGTTAAACAACACCAGTATAATATTCTGATAAACAGAATCACATATAAATAATTAACAGTTTATAAATATATATATACATGTATATATAATTTCCACTAACTGACTAGCAGTTCAATCAAACAGTCAACACACAGTCAAACAACAGATAATTAACAGTTCTAAGAACACGTTGTAAAAATAGAACTGTACAGAGTTGGTGAGTTTTACTCACATTGGACGATCATTGTCAATGACAATAACCATCGCTTGATTCGGACCATTTATTTTGCTATAAATTTTGACGGACTCCAATTGACTCGCGGTCAGTTCCATTGTGGAGTGCTCGTCCCTACGATCCTAACGCAACTTACGGTTTGCAAATCCGACTTCGTATGAGTTAGGTACAGTGTTAACAAGTTAGGAATATTTTAAAACCAAATAAAAAATAAAACAAGGATTAATATATTGGGCTTTACCCTCTTTAACACGGCCCAATACCCCTTCCTATATCAGACCCGAACGAGTCCCTCTTCTTCCCAAAACAAAACGCCCGTAACCTGCTCCTCAAATCCAAAGTTGACCCATCCTTTGACCATCACCTACTCCCACCTCGGCCATTGATGACCACCGCAACCACTACCCAACAATTCCTCTTCGCACAGGCATCGACCTCCTCCCAACAACGTTCAACTCGCTACCCCTCTCGTCGCGACCTGGATGGCTTCAGTGAGGATCGATCGGCCCTTGCCAGCACGGATTCCGTCCAAGCTCCGCCAACTGGTGCGACTACTGCCCCGAAGACCGACACCACCCTTAATTTTCACCATAGATCATCACCTCGCTCAAAAGTTCCAGCCCTAGGGCTACTGTAAAACTTCCAGCGAACAAGGCTGCGACCGAACCCAACCAAATTACCACAGAATCGAAGCCATCCTCTCAGCGAATCGAGATATATATCATATGTGAATTATAGGATTTTATTTGTATTGTTTGGGATTTTTCTTTGATTCCAACCTTTGCTGTGAATTGGTTTGTGTGGGTTTATATAGGCTGTTGGTGGTTGGTAAGAATTGTGTTGAGATAGGTGGTTGCGTGGCCTTCATATTACCCACGAAAAATGATGGGATATTTTTATTTTGATTTTCTATATTTTATTTTATTGCTTTTATATTCGTTTCTGGTCTTTAAAAATCCCCACGACCACATACGTTGTCTAAAAATCATGAAACTGAACACGTAGCTAGAGTTCGACATTACGGTCCCAACGAAACTGGTTTCGTCGAATTCCGACTTCGTATGCTCACACAGCATATTTTTAACTGTCGAAAAACTGACTGTTTCTCATTCTAAAAATCCGTACGGCCACACCATGACTCTAAAAATCACGAAACTGGTAATCAAACAACTATATGATATTACGGATCCAACAAAACTGGTTTCGTCGAATTCCGACTTCGTATGCAAAAGTGGCTATTTTTAATGCTCTAAATAGCCTATTTAAATATTTAAATATAATTAAATTAATTGTTTGAAAATAAATATTATCGTCTGTATTCACAGTGGGATACCATACAGCTTTAGAGAATCCCTATATGTATTTACAGCTCGATATTACCTCGTCAGAGTTATATCGACGCTCGATTTTATTAAAATCCTTATAATTAAATATATTTAAATCGTTATGGTCAGGGCGCTGCACTTCTGATATTTTGATTTAGACGTAACTCAAAATCTACACGATGACATCCCGATCTCTCTCTTCCACTAGAAAGATATACTCCACCAGCTCCACACGTTTCTTGTTTCACAGCAATCCGATTTAAAACGAACCCTGTACATCCACTTGAAGTCTAAATCGCCAAATAACGAACTGTCGTGTCGTTACGCGCTCTATTTTAATTATAATATAATTAATACGTTTTAACGTCGATTATTAAATCGATTCGTTATTCAAATTCAATTCTAAACTGAATTAAATATTTTAGCTGATCCAATTCACACAGAATTGTGAATTCGGTGATTTCCGATTATTTCGACATTATAATATATTATTATATTATTTATTTTAATTAAATATTCAATATTATTTAATTTAAGTTATCGATATCGCCCAATCGATATTTAATAATTAAATAAGTTAATTATTCGACAGCTAACAAAACGCGGCATTACATTCCAATCCATTTGGCTAAATCCAAGGCATAGCACTTAAAACACCTTTTTATAGCGTTTCTGGAACGCTGTCATTGCTCCTACGCGATCCATCCGCCCATATGGATCATGGAGATCCAAGACTTTTCTACAATGTTTGTCCAAACGCTATCAAATCCCAACAGTCCATTCTTTTTCCAGACCAAGAAAAATGCTCCGATACATCACGTTTTCAAGACCGATCCACCCTTTTTTGGCTTGCGTGATCCATGCCTGGACAGTGGCCGATCCAAGGACTTTTCGTAGCGTTTTCCAAACGCTGTCGTACCTAGAAAATTCAGCTTTTGCCAGATCCATCAATACTTGCCCAATCCATCATTTTTTCACGTCGATTAACTGATATTTGGTGCTTGATCCATACTAGGATTTGTGCTTGGACCATGACTTTCTATAACGTTTGTAAAATGCAGTTAAAACGTGAAATTCAACCTTTGCCAAAACTAACCGATCCAAGCCCAAAACTCGCCCAAACACCACATATCTATCCCAAACACCACCCAAATTCGATCAACAAATCAACAATTGATTCAAGCAATAATCAACAAACATGAAAACAACGATTCAACCAATTATCAAATCAACAAATGGATCTAAACATAGGATGAACATATGAAATTACCATTTATAAGTTGCTAGAATAGATCCTATGGTGATTTGAATTAAAATCATACTTACATCGATTAGATCTATTTGAAAACAACTTGAAAGGATGAACACAAGATCAAACAACCCATCTACGTGATTGAATCTGCATGAGAGATGTTATCACTCACTCGTTCTTCGAATTAACTCGAAATCACTAAATTCTCTATGCAGATAGCGAAGAATATGCTTTAAACCTCAAGATTTGATGCGATCTCTCTTTAATTGGCGTAGATATAGCTTCAAACAATGTAGATCGTCGATTCTCTTATGTAGATTCAGAATTTTAACAGTGGAAAGGTGTATTTGATTGGGCAAGGAGGATCACGAGCTCAACCAAATGAGAGAATCAAGAAAGTAAACAATTCTCCATGCCTCTAAGCCCCTATTTATAGCCCCCCACCAGCCCATTAATGGGCCTCTTCAAATCAGCCCATCAATGGCTCTAAAACCTGAACAGATATTGTGAAACTAAAACAGCGATTCGTCCCAAACCGCTGAACCAAATCTTTAATATGACCACTCAACGAAATTGGCAACACCATTTTCTTAAAAATGAAACCGACCTTAGCACCTGATTTGATCCCGGTCGAGAGATATGCCCTTTACAAGACTGATATGGGTAAAAAGGTCAAAAATAAAATTGGTAATAATTATGAACACGTATGACATCCCCATAACAAACATATTAAAATATGATAATGGCCCAAACATCAAGGATAAAATAAAAATATTTTACAATCCTCCTATATGTAAAATGCATGTTGCTACATTCTCCCCTCCCCATCCCCCCCCCCCCCTCCCCTTCTAGGAATTTCTCCTACGAAATCCCAACATCAAAAGCAACTAAGACAATTCTGTATGCCTATCATCCATCAGCAGCCAATTCTATCACCCAAACTAGCAGTCATCAAATCATACATCCACAACCTTATCCTAGCACGTGGAACTCTATCAACAATCACAACCATAATAGTACAAGTTACAATAATGTAATGATGACACAATATTTATGAGTCATACCGCCGATCAGTTATGGATGGGTCTTCTTCGTACTCTCTTCCGTAACCCACATACAATCGTCATGATCCTCACTTCATTGTACCTTGACTAGCTTAACCGTCTTCCACCTAAGTTGTTTCGATCATTCCACATAATACGAAGTGGCTTACGAGGTCTCATATCTACGGACTCGACTTTTAGTTCTTCATACTACTACGGAGATACCACCACGTTCGAATCGTGCATACATTTTCGTAGAAACGATAAATGGAAAACATTATGCAAACTCAACATCTGCTTGGGTAACTCTAATTTATACGCGAGCTTTCCTATCCGCTCGACTATCAGAAACAGTCCAATGAACCTAGGAGATAACTTTCCTTTGCTTTTGAAATGAACAACATGCTTTAATGGCGAGATGTTCATGAAATATCACCAACGTCGAATTCCAAATCCTTATGGCGCTTATCAGCATAACTCTTCTGACGATCTTGGTCTGCATTCATTTGTTGTCAAAGGATCTCGATACAATCTGAGGTCTCTCTTATCATCTCAGGCTCAAGTACCAACTTATCTCCAGTCTCTAACCAACATGCTGGAGAATTACACAGTCTATTTTACAATGCCTCATATGGTGTCATCCCAATGCTCGACTGGTAGCTATTATTAACTCAACTAGATATAGATGGTCCTGCCATGATCCTTCGAAGTCTAATCCACAAGCTCTTAGGAGATCTTCCAAAACTCGGTTAATACTCTTGGTTTGAGCATTATTTTGGGGATGATAAGCCGGACTCAAACCTAGCTCGATTCCCAAAGTCTCTTGCAAACTCTTCCACAATCCACTCGTGAACAATGGATCTCGATCACCCACTATGATCTTCGGGATACCATGGAACCGAACTATCCATTTTATATAAAGCTTAGCCAACTTCAGTGTTGTCCTAGTTGATTTGATAGGAATAAACCTTGCGCTTTTTGTCAAGCAATCCATGATGGGCCAAATTCCTTCATTTACTATCCTAGTTCTAGGTAGTCCATTGATAAAATACATTGATATTTTCTCCCACTTCCACGTAAGAACTTCCAATGGATAGAGTAATCCACTCGACTTATTCTATTCAGATTTCACCAACTGACAGTTCATGCATTTGGAAATAAACTTTCCAATATCTTTTTTCATCCCTTCCCAGTAGTAAGATCGCTTCATGTCCTGATACATCTTATTACCCCCAGGATGTGTAACAACCTGGCTTTTTGGCCACCTCAAGTCAGTGATAAACCAACTCAAACCGTTCAAAAGGGCAGATTGTTATTGCTTATGAAGTTGAAATACAAATCATCATAGAATTACACACACAGAATATCTCATAGCGGAAGTAATATTACAAAAAAATTAAACTTACAAAATATCGAAGAACAGAAAAATGTAGGCATAGCTGAAGAATGAATATAGTGTCATACTAATATTTGGTAATAAGCATAGGCAGGCATAACTACATATGACATAGTAGATGGATGACTGGATCTCCAACAAAACTCAAGCTCTAATAGATAGATACTCAAGCTGCAATACTCTGTCTGACCCGGGCATTTTGCAAGAAATAAAGCAAACAAAATACTCGAGTCAGAACTAACAGTCTCATATAAGTGAATTAACTCAAATGAACTGTCCACTGAAATGTACGATAACTCAAAGGATGTTTGGGATTTCCATCCTCTAAGGATCCGCGAAACTAATATCTATATAATAATACGCTATTATTGTAATGTCTATTCAGTACAATAAATATAATGAAAATAGCGTAAGCATGATTAACATATTACTCTTACGCTGTTTATAATACCATAGTCTATACAGTACCATACACCCAACCTAACACGGATGGCATCAGATGGCACTCCGTAGGTACGATACAAATCAAAATCGCAGGGGGCTCGATAAGGATAATGACAAGGCACACGAGGGACACCCACGGTAGGATTCAACCGGATTGCAGCTCCCAGGCTGGTTGTAAAGCATAGCATCCACTACCACCCACCTCGAACAACACTTCCATAATCAAAAAGGGGCCCTAAACCAGTCACACAGTAATAGAGATGGTATCGAAGAAGCGCGTTCGATCAGAGGTGCTACCTCACTTAACCCGGGCATGGCTCCTATTTTAGTTATTTTAATTATGACCCAAAAGTCAAGGCTAATCCATCAGTGTTCTCTTTCTTCAAATCCAGTAATCACCTCCATACTATTCTACTTCTTTTTGGAACTCTACCGCATACATAGTTGTTAAAGTGGTATCGGTATTGGCAGCGAGTATGACATCTACCGACTCCGGTCTCTTTAACAACCAAACGTTTACATTTTTCACACCATGGCCGTTAGATTTTGAATCATATTTCAAGTATCACAAATCGATTTACTTCTAATATTTCCCCCAAAATCAATTACTCAAACAATTAATCATAAGTTCGACTAAGATTTAAAAACCCATATTCACCATTTCTTTGTAAAACATTGGATTGAAAATTCTAACTTCCATGAAATATCTTTATTACTTGAAATTCATTACTTTATCCCTTGGATTCACTAGACTGGATCGGACATTGGAATTTATTTGAATTTATAAAATATATTTAGAAAAGGTAAGCTCTAAAATAGTGTATGTGTATTAAATTAAAATAATGTATATACAAATATACACATATATATATGTACATATATATATAGTTGAAAATTATTTAGTTAAAGTGGTCAAAATATTTTATAAAAGAATGTTTATAAAAATCAAGTGATGCGGAAAATTGCTTTTATGAAATTATAGTGCTTTTCAAAAATATTAATCTAATCCAATCCAATGTAAATCCATGTCTCACAAATTTTTTCCAATTAGATCTCACATTCAAATCAATTCTTTTAATAATAATTTCCCCAAAACAACTTCGACTTAAGTTATTAACCAAAGGAAGGTTTGTTTAATTCCAAATTTATTAACAAAACTTGTACTTATCATGACTTAGGTAAGCATATTCCTCTCATAATTGAAATTTACATTTCAAAGGTTCAGTTTCAACACTTCATGATTAATAAATCCCAAAAAACTTTAAACGTTAGTTGTTACTCAAAAATGTGATTTATTAAATTCTAACTCGTTGCCAAACCCGCATTCACTACGACTTAGAAGATCATATTCTTTATATTTGAACTTAAACAATTTTCTTCATTTAAAAAACCCCCTTTTTACATTTACGTGGCGGAAAATTCATTTGACAAATCATATATCAAATAAGTTCTAGGAAACATTTATCAAGTCCTTGCAAATCTTTTACATTAAATCATTAACTTCAAAAATTGTTATATTATTAAATTCATTATATAAACATAAATTTATAAAGAATTTATTTAAATAAACTAGACTTAAGTGTTTACTTGCAAAATCACTTAAAACTCATTTATATACAAATTGAGTGTTTAAAAAAAATTCAAGTAAAATTTGAACAAAATTACTTTTAAAACATTTTTATGCTACATGTAAATTCCACTAAAATTTCTATTTACAAAATCAATATATTAATTTAAACATTTCTATTTTATTGACCACGGTGTCCATATATAATTTTCTATCCTATGGTCAAATGATACAGATATTTATCATTTCAATCCATTCTTTAAAATATTCAAATTCCGTGTGTGTATCATTTCAATCCGCATCCCAAATCGATCTGAATACACAAGGGGTTCGGGTATGTATCATTACGACCCGTAATGTTTTCTAATTTAATGGGAACCTGCATGATGAGAAAATAACATAGCATATCAAACATACATCCATTTGTGTCATATGAGATAATAGTTTGTGTCGCACGTGCACAATCACAAAGCAAACAAAACAAGAGCACACTAACATTTCATTTAACATCTCATATTTTTAATTCACTTAATAATCGGTTAGTCTATGAGTGAGAAAAACTCACCTTCCGTGGCCAAGCGAGAAGGCACGATATAAGTAGAATGATGCTAACGACTACAAAGACGAATTCATTACCTAGAACAAAGGTACGAATTCTATTTAGAAATGCAGGCTAAAAAATTTCAGGTGAAAATTTACGCGAAAAAGATTTCATTCAAAAACAATTGACCAAAACCCAGTGGCTATAGCCGGGTTCGAACTAATTTGAACTAGAGACCTCTTAGTTACAAGCCACATGTCAAACCAATCAGCTATATGGGTCTTTATTAATAATAGCAAGGTATAATCTTTATATATTTGAACAGAAGGATGGAAATTTACACAACACCATGTGTTAAGGCCCGCATGTGTTTTTGACAGTGCACAACTACTCTCAACGGCATGGTATATGTCGTGAACAGCTCCTTGTGTCAAATATATAAGATAAGTTTATGGTGTTTATAACCGACTATAGATCGGTACAACGAGGTAGAATCATGGTTACATGCAAGAATCAGTACGCACTTTAACACATATATATGTTGAATATATATTCATGCGTGCATGTCATGAACAATACAAAAGAAAAGAACTCATGCATACAGGGGCTCACGCAACTAAGCCTTCCATGTTGAACAAGGCACTGGAACTTGGCAAAATGATGGCGGCTGACGCAGGTGATCTCGACGGACAACGGAGCTCAGGCGCTGGCTGTTGGAGGTCAGTAAACGGACAAGGTGCTTGCGAGTTGCGAGTGAGTGGAGGAGGAGCTTCATTCTTTCTTTTGGCACTTTTCCTTTAGTTCCAGTTGGCGCAAGGAGGTGCAAATTCAGACTAAACAGTGCAACAGGAAGTTTCTATGACCGGAGTTAGTGGTTCGGCGACTACGTCGCGTGAAGGGTGGTTGTCGCCGGAGTTGAGTGTAAACAAGTAAGGAGGCACAAACACTGTTTCTAGAACAACGTGTTTGAGTTGAGAGGGAAGAGGAGGGGAAACGGAGCTTTGGTGCCGGTGTTGACGACTAGGTAGCATACCTGGTGACTATCGCAGGCTTGGATGGTCGGAGTCGGGGTGAGGCAAAGAGGCACGCACAGCTTCAGCCGAGCGGAGGGCAAGAGGGAAAATGGCTTCGGAGTAGTCGGAGGAGGTAGTGTCGACATTGGTGGTCCTGTCGGCAACTTCTCATGTAAAGGGCCGAGCTTATTATTTTGAGAAAAGTAGGAGCTAATGTTGGAGCGGTTTTCATATTTCCAAAATGTTGTGTACTGTTGAAAGAAAATGGGATACAAGAAGTGTAGTAAGAGAGAGGGATGGTTTATGAGAGGTGGTTAGCAAAACTATGATTCACGTTGAGGCTTGGGGTACTTGCGTGAGGTGTGAAGGAGTATTGCCAGCGTGAGGAAGAGGAAAAGGTCAACTGCTGAAGCTGTTTTCACGCAAAACGGATAAGTGCTGAAGCTGTTTTCACGCAAAAAGGATTGGTGCCATTCGCAAGTTCTTGTTTTCTTCCCTTTTTTCTCTTTCTTTTGTTGTTTCTTTTTCTCTTAGAACTGAAATGTAATTTGGTATTGAAGAAGAATGTGTAGGAGGAAGAAGCACGCCACACGAGAGAGAAAGGAGGAATTTTTATTTTCAGTTGTTTGAATTGCTTATTGAGAAATAACATTAGATTCCCTGTTCATGAACAGTTGCTAAATCTTGATACATTCTTTCCATGTATTTTCTACTGACAGGGGATGATTTGGAAATCTCCATGCACCGTTTCATAAATCTTGTAACTGATTGGGAAAGATATTTTTTTTGTTATTGCCATATTTTTAGGAAATTTGAAATTTTTAGATCAAAGAGCAACGTAGAGAATTTATTTCAGAGAGAGAATATGCCCTTATTAATAGAGATAAGATTAACCTGACTGAAAATTTCCTACCATTATAACATGGTTCAACTTTGTGTTCACACCATTAATTTCTTCCTTGTTCGTTAATGCGGTCAAGGAAACTATGATTAAATTCCTTTTTTCTTTAATTATTGTTATTTATTTATTTCATAAGGACAAAAATGGACAACACAGAACGTGCAAACGAACGTTAAACTGTTTACATACATTTTCATGTATATTTTGTGAACGCGGACTGCGGATACACAATGCTGAAATTTATTTAACAGAAAACGTTGAACTTAACCAATGTTAAATTTTAGAAATGAAATTTTGTTTCCAAAATTAAAACTATTAATTCATTTTCTTACTTTGGTTTCATAACATTAACTGTACTTACCAATGATACCGTCTTATCGTAAATTTAAGTTTAGCATTTTATTCCATACAAAATAATCATTATTTGTACTCAACTAACACTTTATATTGAAATCAAATTTGCCATTGATAAGAATTTCTTTCTAAATTAAATATGGTAACAGTAGATTTCCAAATATGTGTATAACTTAAAACTGATTAGTAAAGTAAAAGTCTTTATTAGCAAAATGTTCATGTAAAATATAATTTACAAAATAATCCATATAGCATTTTCTAATTCCATCCAAAATAAATAACAGTCCAATTTCCCAAATTATACTTAAAGTATAAGCATATTTTCTTTTATAAACCAAATTACAAGATCAATATTGAAATTACAAAATAAATTAAAATGATAGTCACTCATGTTTCAATAGTGTTTGTATTTTAAACACCAGAGACATTTTAACATTAAAGATTCAACTTGGTTAGAAATGTAGATCTGGTTGTGAAGTGTCTGTAAATCCATGAAAATGGTTTATGTATATTGTTCAAAATAGACAAAGTTACAAATATAAATGTTTATTCTAAGTCAAATCTTAATTTAAAATATGTTGAAATTATTGGTTCGTTACAGGATGAATCGTCAACTTCGAGTGATGATATTCCCTCAGAACCTCTGGTCGACATCAGGAACAACCAATCGTCCTTGCTTTTGAAGCCAACCTTCTCGATCAACCTCAAACTCTTTATCTTTTGGTTCCAACTTCTGGATAAACTCAACAAGCTTTTCAACTCGCTTTTGGATCTCGCCAATCCTTTTGATGAGAGTAGGTCTTATCGTTAAGCTTGCCAACATTTCAGGTTTTAACTCACACCGTGGTCTGAAATCAAATCCTACCAAGTTCTCGAGGCATTTCCATTCCAAAAACGTCGCTCCTAATCCAGTATGTCTTCGACTCAATGCATCAGCAACAGCGTTACCTTTACTAGGAGTATAGGCTGTACCAAAATCATACGATGCCAGAAACTCTAACCACCTTTGTTGCGGAAGATTCAAATCCTTTTGAGAGAAAAGATATTTTAAGGACTTGTGATCCACAAACAACTCGAATCGAACTCCTAACAAGTAATGTCTCCACATCTTTATAGCAAATACGATTGCTGCCAACACCAAATCATGAGTTGGGTAATTCCTTTCATGCAACTTCAACTATCGATTTGCGTAGGCCATAACCTTTTCCTTCTGCAGTAGCACTGCTCCAAGTCCAGTCCGCATTCATTGGTGTATACCACCATTTCTTCATTCCCACTTGGAATCGTCAAAACAGAAGCACCTGACAGTCTCTCTTTCATGATTCCGAAAGCTTCCTCACGCTTTGCAACCCATGAACACCTAATTATTCTTCGTCAATCATGTTAGTGGAGCAACTATCTTGGAGAAATCCTTAATAAATCGTTGATAATATCCCGCTTACCCAAGGAAACTCCTAACATCCGTCGCATTCTTAGGTCTATCCCAGTCCTAGATTGCCGCCACCTTAGCGGGGTCAACCGCTATTCCATTTCAAGAAACTACATGACCTAAGAACCTCACTTCGCTTTTCCGGAAGTGTCACTTCGGAAACTTAGCCTTCAGTTGCTTCCGCAGGATTTCCAAAATAAATTTGAAGTGCATCTTATGCTCTTCCACATTTTAAGAGTAAACCAAAATATCATCCACGAACACAAGCACGAATTTGTTCAACTAATCTCTAAAAACCCAATTCTTCGGATCCACAAAATACGCTGGTGCATTAATCAACCCAAATGGCATCAACAACCATTCAAAGAAACCTAATGGTGTCCTAAAAGAAGTCTTCACTGCAATATCCTTTGCCACTCTCAACTAGTGAAATCTCGTTGCCAAATCCATTTGAGAAACAATTTGGATTTGTGAAGCTGATCGAACAAGTCATCTGTCCTCGGTAAAGGATACTTGTTCTTCTTAGTCACCTTGTTCAGCTCACGATAATCTACCCATAACCTTAATGAGCCATTAGCCTTTCTTGAAAATACGACTGTTGAACCCTATTCGGATACACTTCTCCGAATGAATCCTTTTCCTAAAAGGTCACGAATTTGCACCTCTAACTCTCGTTGTTCCTTAGGCGCCATCTGCCTAGGAGGCATAACGATAAGTCTAGCACTCTAAACCAAACCGATTCTAAACTCATTCTCGTGATGCGGCGGCAAACCTTTGACTTCTTCAAAGACATCCTTAAACTCATTAGCAATAAGCACAGATGACAAGTCTTCCTGTGGAATCACAAGCAAATATAAATAGCTTACGAAGACACCATCTTCAGGCTTACACTGAATCAAAACCTTTCGCCCTCCCACATCCCAACTCTTACCTCAAGCTTCTCACAATTCACTCTTGCCGCATACCTCTTGAGCAATTACATACCCGAGAAAATCCCAAACCAAGCAAAGTTAAAAACAAATAAATTACACACAAAAAAGCAACCATGGCTCGACAACACAAGATCACGACAAAGCACACAAAGGCTGGATGAATCCCGAGCTGGATTAGTCACAACTAAGGGTCTATCACAAATCTCGGGTTCCAAACCCAAGCGATAAACAAGCTCATGATGACTTTCTCATTCTTCTGGTAAGGAGTCTCAATATACGAATGAGCATACTTGGACAAAGCTTCAAAATTAGAAACATAATCCAACACTGGTCGACCATTTTGCTTAAGCTCGACAAACCTCTTATTAAATAGAATGAACTTCTGAATGGTAGAAATAAACTACATCTCAAATTTGACTTGGAATAGCTCCCATGAAATCTCATCTTCTTGAGTCTTTAGAGTGACAGAGTCCCACCAATCCATAGCTCTAGATACTATCAGTCTTAATGCAAGCTTCCTCTTAGTCACATCATCAATTCCCAAATTTCCAAAGATTTGAATTCAAGTATCTAGCCACCCTTGACTCTCAATTGTCGGCTTTGTCCCTTTGAACGGCTTTCCCACCAAGAGTAGTGAAGTCCTTCCATAGCTGTGCGAAGTCCACCACTCTAGGCACATGCACCTGAACCCCTACATCTACCGCGGCTGCTCCTGGAGCAGGTACCCTCCTCATGTTCGTTGCAATCATAGCTTCAAACATAGCTGGGTAATCTGGTATACGACCATTACCCCTTCTATGAACAATCTCCTCCCTAGCGCTGTGTCTCAATGATCGACGACTCATTCTAAATTTGTAATATAGAATGATTAGGCACTTACGAGAAAACAACTAAAGATTTCAAACATTATTATACTATACACTCATATATATATATATATATATATATATATATATATATATGTTATAGATCCGTTAAAAATCTACAAATACGTCTCTCATACATAATTACGTCTTTGAACTTTGCTTAAAATCGATAACTAGAGCACTGATACTAAATGTGACGACTACACTTAACAAGGGAAAAAATGCACTGAAAGATGTGCCAAGCAGTTATAGACGATCATCAAGGTAAGATAACACATGCTTGACTTGTCGAATAACTCACAGCGCAAGGATAAAGTATGATAGAACATGTACAACAAGAAACAACAATGAAGCATATTTGAGTGGAAATTTGAATTTTCATAACAACTAGAAACAGTACCCATGCATCTTTGGATTACAACATAAGTATCTGCAAAAATAATTCTCACTATAACACTCAGATTCAATCATCACACAACGGAAAAATAACAGTACTATATAGTAAAAAGTAATACGTGAGTCAGACAATAATCTTAGTGAGCGATAAAACAGTGATCTAACATCATCAACAAAGAATATGAGAATAGGTAGATTAACCAATCAATCTACCAAAACACCAAATAAGAACTCAACCTCATCTTCCCCGCATCGGATAGTGATAGCCTTTACGAACAAGCATTTGGAAACAACTATACATCCATGGCAATTAGAGCAACTATTCATTCATGGTAATCAGAAGTAACCAAGAAATAGTGATCATGGAAACCAATTATATATCTCAAGTAAACCATCCTAATTGAGTTCATGATCCATCAAGATTAAGCCCCGAAGGCCTAAACCAACATCAGACAAGCACCCAAGATACATCTCCTTCGATGTTAGACAATCTATATGAGACATTACAAGCAAAACAATCAACATTCATGACTAACTCAGGCTATCATTGCCAATCCTTCTTTGAAACCTTCGTTAATCGTATGACTGGCTAAACACCTTGCAATCAAATGTCAAGGTCTAATGGTAAATCCTGGTTGTAGCA
Organism: Allium sativum; assembly: GCA_030737875.1. NCBI lineage: Eukaryota > Viridiplantae > Streptophyta > Magnoliopsida > Asparagales > Amaryllidaceae > Allium > Allium sativum. The sequence continues at coordinate 1,050,586,076 of CM060910.1, read as the reverse complement.
AACCTCCATACGCCATACTACGAAACGTAATTAGGGCCACCGAGCTGCCCAGGGTACCCAATCATACAATCAATCTTTTAGGTATCCCTATTATACCCCTACTTCGAATCCGCAAGAACCTATGACAACGATAATTCCTCGTAGGGCTATTACTCAATAACCAAAAAATCTTATATCCATTCGAATCTGTATCCGAAATATCCATTATCCGGCATTATCCAAAACGTAGATATGGATATCCAATATTCGAAAAGCTTTTTGGATACGGATATGGTTATAGTGATACCCACATTCGAAAAATATCCGTCCGACTAATTGATGTTATATATGTTGCTTAAAATAGAAAAATAGAGTTAATAATTATTTTGTAACTATTGGATGTCACTATGATATAATTTTTTGTCCATTTTTAGTGAAAAATGGTAGTTTTAGTGTTTGATTTTGGAATATTTTTTGATATGCCTATGTATATTAGTAAAAAAACAATGTTTCATCACCACATTTTATTATTTTCTGGTTCTTAACAAACATTAATATAAAAATTATTTTATATTGATCCAAGTTTTTTATTTATACACTTAAATTTATTAATTATGGGCGGAGCAGTTAAATATCTGATATCCGTCCGTATCCAACAATTAAACAGATATGGATATCCGACATTCGAAAATTAAATGAATATAGATATCCGATATCCAAAAATAATTTCGTATACGGATACGGATATGGCAGTATCCACATCCAAACGCATCAGTTGACAGCCCTAATTCCTCGCCATTAGTATCTCCCGACACCAGCGACCATCCAACCATTATCCATGAACTCAAAACATCCTTAAGTCGTTTTCACATTTGTTACATTAGGACGATCAGCGAACACTTCACTATGCTTCAGACATTCCTCCTTGAATTCGCGTCGAATATAGAACTAACGTCGACTCAAAAACAAGCTTCGCTTGGTCGATAGTGCATTTCTTAAAATTTCCAGTTTTTCGCTATGAAAAACTGGCCACAATGTCAAAACAACCTTTTGCACCGTTTTTGAAATGCTATTATATCTGCTGGTTTAATTCTACATCAATCCGGTGTAAAAACTAAGCAAAATGTAATAACCCGAAAATCTAGGCCAGTTTAAAATTTTTATTTTGGCTATTTTAGCGAATTTTGAACATTTAAAATGAATTATTTTATATAATATCGACTAAAATTTATTTTGAATATATTTAGAACGTATATATTATATACGTCGTCATTAGAATATAAATAATTATATATAATTATAAAAGGAATTGAAAATGGCGCGGTAGTTCGATAATTCGATTTCAAACTTCAATTGAATGTACCGGGTGCAAAACAATCCGGATTTTAGAGAAACCAAAAACATTAGGATCTATTTGAGAATATCTTTCCAACGAATCCGACAAGTCAAGATTTCATAGCGGGAATCAAAAGATATGTCCAGTTGAAAATTCTGAATAGTCGCTATGGAATTCAGGCCCTTAAAAATAGACATTTTGCAAACGACCTCGGATTTCGATGAAACCACTTTTATTGGGTCCATGATGTTAAATTATTGCTAGGTTTCAAATTTCATAATTTTTCGAATCAATATGTGAGCGTGGCAAAGGAAAACGCGTTTGACCAGTTTTAGTTGATTTTAATCGACTGGAAAATGGCCATTTTTCCAACGGTCTCAGAATTCGACGAAACTAGTTTTATTAGGACCGTATCGTCAATATGAAGCTAGAAAATATTTTTTTGGAATTTTTCGAGTTAGTATGTGACCCCAGTAAATTGAAATACGCGTTCAAATTCAATATATAGAGTTATATGTTGATTTTAACGGAAACTGATTGTAACGATCAAATCAGCTTGCGATACATATCCCATTGTGTTCGGAATGGGGGTAAAATGCTATGGACGACAGGCGGTGGGCCCCGTTTTGAGGTCGAAAATAAAAGTTGCTTTTTGGTGAAAATAAAATAATTAAATAAATTTAAAAATTAAAACCCCCTTTCTCTCCTACATCCTCTCTGCCCCCCCCCCCCCCCCCGTTATAATTCATTTTCAACAAAAGAAAAAAAGAAGAAGAGAGATGGTCGAAGCGGAGAGGAGCGCCGCCCTCTCCGATCGATGCCGCACCGCAGCTACCCCCCCTCATCAATCGATCACCGCAGCTACCCCCCCCCCCATCAATCGATCACCGCAGCTACCCCCCCCTTTTAATCGCGTCGCCGCGCGAGGAAGCAGCCCCCCTCAGCCAATTTGAAGCAGCCTCCCCCTGAACTCGAACCACCCCCTCCTCCGACGCAAAACTCCACCGATTTAGGGTGTCCTCCGGCAATAGACAAAGAACAGTGAGTTTATAATACTTGTTATTTTATTTAAAAACCGATTTTACATTGTTGAACAACTGATTTTGATATTGTTTAAAATCAGTTTGATAAGAATATTCATTGTTTTACAAATCTAATTTTCCTTTTATAGGATATAGAAGTAAAAAGATATTATTTTTAAAAATAAAAAGAATGATTTTAGTTCATAAAAATATGATTTTTATATTTTTAAAGAATTAAAAATATGATTTTTATTTTTTTAAAGTATTAAAAATATGATCTTTATTAAGTAGAAGATGTAAAAATATGATTTTTGTTTATGTAGAGAATTAAAAATATAATGTTTACATGATAGGAATATTAGAAATATCATCTTTATATGTGTAGCCAAATAAAAATGTGATTTTTATATATTGAATAACATAGGAAAAATTCGATTTTTATATATTGAATAGAGAAGTAAAAATTCGATTTTTATATATTGAATAGCGAAGTAAAAAATTCGATTTTTATATATTGAATAGCAAAGTAAAAATTCAATTTTTACATATGTAGAGAATACGGGCAACGAAGGTGATAAAAAGGCGAGGACGACAAAGATTTCTATCAATGAAGTGTCGTGAAGTTGGGATAGCTATCGGTGAGAATTTCTCACCTTTCAATTTCTTTTTCTAGTTATATATATACTAGGATGCAGACGGTGTTTAGTAGCACTCGACACAATCGTTCACAGACCATGGACTTGTTTGTTTGATTTCAAAAATTAGTTAGATTATTTGATTGAAATTGAATTGTTTGGTGAAATGAATGGATTTGATTGATGTGTGAATAGCGTGGGCCTTCACTAGACCGGGGATAAGGCTAGGCCTCGTCCCGTTTCTAGTATCGTGCCGTTATGCCGCCGAAATTTTCTAAAATAAGTTAGAAAAATAAAAATATCATTTTATTTAAAGAATGAACTGAATAGAAATTCATATGTTAAAATAAAATGTTTTATCGTTAAAAATATAATTTTTAACGTGAAGTGAATAAAATAAAATATTCATTTTCAAACCGGACGGTTTGTTTATGTACACCTATTTGAAGGACATTGATTGGGACGATAAATTTTACACATCGCCCAACTGCACAAATAAAATCTGTGTTTGATTGTTTGAAACCCCACACGGGTGTTGGGATGAAATTTGAAGTTCACTCATCCTAATTGATTAAATATGTCGATCGGTAGATTGGCAGGCTGTTATAAGCGTTAGATATCTATATTTGATGCTTATACAGTGTAGTGCACTTTGGTTGATGGTTGATTATTTTTCAATGCTATTATATACGTGTGATGTAAGAAAATACATATAATTAACATTATATGGTGATTGATTGGGCCTCATTCCAATTTGAAAAATAAAGAATATTATAAAATAAAGGTTCATGTGTTGACTGTACTCATCCGTTGAGATTAGTCATGTGTTGAACGAAATATTTTAACAATAAAATTTATATCTTTATCATTATAAAATAAAGGTTCATGTGTTGACCATACTCATCCGTTGAGATTAGTTATGTGTTGAACGAAATATTTTAACAATAAAATTTATATCTTTATCATATATGAAATCAGAAATTAACTGGAAGATAGATAAGATGAGTGGTTTCCTGGTCTGATGTTGGTTTCGGCCTTCGGGTTTAATATTTAGGGAATCGTTCTCTTACTAATTTACGGTTGGAGTCTGATTTGATATCAAACGATAGATACCCTAATTTTTATAAAATATATTAAATAACAAAAATAGTCACACGTGGACAGTACTCATTCGTTGAGATTAGTCGTGTGTTGACAAAAATAAATATTCATTTGTTGAATAGAATATTTGAAAATAGAAATATATGAAGTCGTGTTGATTAGATTGACGCCATTTTGACGTGAACGATATTTATATCGATTTTATTCATTTTAAAATGAATATTGAAAAGTGATTTCGAAATCGAATATTCTGAAATGAAATTTGATTTCAATTGAATATAAAATGAAATTTGATTTCAATCGAATATTTTGAAATGAAATTTGATTTCAATTGAATATAAAATGAAATTTGATTTCAATTGAATATATAATGAAATTTGATTTCAATTGTATATATAACGAATTTGATTTCAATTGAATATATAACGAATTTGATTTCAATTGAATATATAACGAATTTGATTTCAATCGAATATATAACGAATTTGGTTTCAATTGAATATATAACGACTTTGATTTGAATATATAACGAATTTGATTTCAATTGAATATATAACGATTTCATTTGAACATATAACGACTTTGATTTGAATTTCGAAGTAAAAATTCGATTTTTATATATTGAATAGCAAAGTAAAAATTCAATTTTTACATATGTAGAGAATACGGGCAACGAAGGTGATAAAAAGGCGAGGACGACAAAGATTTCTATCAGTGAAGTGTCGTGAAGTTGGGATAGCTATCGGTGAGAATTTCTCACCTTTCAATTTCTTTTTCTAGTTATATATATATATACTAGGATGCAGACAGTGTTTAGTAGCACCCGACACAATCGTCCACAGACCATGGACTTGTTTGTTTGATTTCAAAAATTAGTTAGATTATTTGATTGAAATTGAATTGTTTGGTGAAATGAATGGATTTGATTGATGTGTGAATGGCGTGGGCCTTCACTAGACCGGGGATAAGGCTAGGCCTCATCCCGTTTCTAGTATCGTGCCGTTATGCCGCCGAAATTTTCTAAAATAAGTTAGAAAAATAAAAATATCATTTTATTTAAAGAATGAACTGAATAGAAATTCATATGTTAAAATAAAATGTTTTATCGTTAAAAATATAATTTTTAACGTGAAGTGAATAAAATAAAATATTCATTTTCAAACCGGACGGTTTGTTTATGTACACCTATTTGACGGACATTGATTGGGACGATAAATTTTACACATCGCCCAACTGCACAAATAAAATCTGTATTTGATTGTTTGAAACCCCACACGGGTGTTGGGATGAAATTTGAAGTTCACTCATCCTGATTGATTAAGTATGTCGATCGGTAGATTGACAGGCTGTTATAAGCGTTAGATATCTATATTTGATGCTTATACAGTGTAGTGCACTTTGGTTGATGGTTGATTATTTTTCAATGCTGTTATATACGTGTGATGTAAGATAATCCATATAATTAACATTATATGGTGATTGATTGGGCCTCATTCCAATTTGAAAAATAAAGAATATTATAAAATAAAGGTTCATGTGTTGACTGTACTCATCCGTTGAGATTAGTTATGTGTCGAACGAAATATTTTAACAATAAAATTTATATCTTTATCATTATAAAATAAAGGTTCATGTGTTGACCGTACTCATCCGTTGAGATTAGTCATGTGTTGAATGAAATATTTTAACAATAAAATTTACATCTTTATCATATATGAAATCAGAAATTAACTGGAAGATAGATAAGATGAGTGGTCTCCTGGATATTGATCTGATGTTGGTTTCGGCCTTCGGGGTTAATATTTAGGGAATCGTTCTCTTACGAATTTATGGTTGGAGTATGATTTGATATCAAACGATAGATACCCTAATTTTTATAAAATATATTAAATAACAAAAATAGTCACACGTGGACAGTACTCATTCGTTGAGATTAGTCGTGTGTTGACAAAAATAAATATTCATTTGTTGAATATAATATTTGAAAATAGAAATATATGAAGCCGTGTTGATTAGATTGACGCCATTTTGACCTGAACGATATTTATATCGATTTTATTCATTTTAAAATGAATATTGAAAAGTGATTTCGAAATCGAATATTTTGAAATGAAATTTGATTTCAATTGAATATAAAATGAATTTTGATTTCAATCGAATATTTTGAAATGAAACTTGATTTCAATTGAATATATAATGAAATTTGATTTCAATTGAATATATAACGAATTTGATTTCAATTGAATATATAACGAATTTGGTTTCAATTGAATATATAACGAATTTGATTTCAATTGAATATATAACGAATTTGATTTCAATTGAATATATAACGAATTTGATTTCAATTGAATATATAACGAATTTGGTTTCAATTGAATATATAACGACTTTGATTTGAATATATAACGAATTTGATTTCAATTGAATATATAACGATTTCAATTGAATATATAACGACTTTGATTTGAATATATAAAGAATTTGATTTCAATCGAATATATAACGACTTTGATTTGAATATATAACGAATTTGATTTCAATTGAACATATAACGAATTTGATTTAATTAGAAAACGAATTCGAATTGAATTGAATAGAAAACGAATTTGATTTAATTAGAAAATGAAATTCGAATTGAATTGAATAGATTTGAATTGAAATCAAATAGAAATGAAAGTAAATAGGATTTATAATAGAAAATTCAATTTTGATTTGAATTTGAAATAAAGGTTGAAATTGTTTTTGAAACGAATTCAAAACTATTTATAAAATTTGTTTTAAGTGGTAATCGATGGAATATATATAATATAATGGCCTGAATAGAGCGCGCCGCGCCGTGGCAGTTCGTGAGTTTCGACCATTTATTTCAAACAGACATTACGGGAGATCCGACCGTCAGATTCTCAGAACCGTTGGGTTCGTATCGAAAAGAGCTTTCTAACAAATATTAGAAATTTGAAATCTAACGGTTGGATTTGGAGATACGTCCAAATCAAATTTGGAAAAGGTCGCTGTAAGTGCAGTTCGATGGCCGTTGATGGAAATCGACTGTACGGACCTTGATAAAATTATTAAAAATATCAATAATTTGTGTAAAATCATAAGAAATGATTTGGGAAAAATTGGGGTGAAAAACTCCATATTTGAAAAGATAAAAATGGATTTTTATCAAAATGAACTAGTTTTGAACTAATTTAAAACCCAATTATTTTTAAATAAATAAATTAGATTTAAAAAGGGGTTTTAGAATTTCTAATATATTTGATTGGATTTGAAATGGGTTTATCGTGGACGGTGTTTTAAATAACACTAGTTCTTTAACCCGATAATAAATAGAATGTGATTTGGGTTTGTCGTGAACTGTGTTTTAAAAGACATTAGTTCTTTAACCCAATAAAAGGAATTTTAATGAATCTGCAATTGGATTGAAATGTCATCCAAAGGAAGACTAAAGGATAAATTCGAAAGAATTTATCTTGGATAAAATTAATGGGAACCTTTCCCAAAAGATGTGAATATTTAAATAACAGAATATTCGGAATTGGAATGAAGCGTATGTTGTGTTTTCTAGCACTGTTTTTAATATACGCGGGTTGTTCGGAAAGGCCGGGTTTATACCCATTCTGAATAACCGATTCGACGATATGTCGAAGATGAAGACGGTGGTTGAAGACCGGAAGTCTTCACATCGTTTGGATAATTACTGACGATCCTGATTGGGTTGTACACCCAAGAGGATGGAAATAGTTGGTGGTCATCCAGACGTACTTGGAGATGGATGGATATGCGAGGAAAGTGCCTCCGGTTTCGTTCAGACCCAGAACGAACTTGTAAATGGATTGTGTGTCTGACATTGGATTTTATTCTGTGTTGATTGATTTCTGTTAAATATATATCTGTTTGGCGGCGGAGAATTTATTCTCTTGCTTAACGCCCTTCTCTGAGACGTACGAGCTTAGAGGTTATATATCGATAGATATCAATCGCATGGCATGAATTGCCTGTGTGGCACGCTAAGATGCAATGATCAAGGCTTCTGTTGAAAAGCAAAGTCTTGTGGTTGATGATCAAAGCACGCCTACGTGGCAGCTTTGTGTATAACGTGAATTCGCGAGCCTCACACCTCGGTATGAGTCAAAAACGGGATACGGACTGCAGGGAGAGCACGACGTTTCTTTCTAGCTTTGGTGGTGTCAGTGACTTACCAGCCCTGACATTTATATACTTTTCACCTATGTGGTTGTTGGATGAGGCGCCTCGATTATAGGTCTGTAAGGACCGGGAAACGTGTGTTCAGGAATAAATAATCCTCTAACGTAAGTGAGGACCGGCCCTGAAGCATCCAGGGGTTGCCCAGAGTGCGTAGCCCTGGGACATTTGCTAGAGTGTCTCGAACGCAGAGAGGAGCTTGCCCCTTGCCTCGACTCATGACGGAAATCCAATTTCCAGTACGTGTATTTCGGCTTTATTTGTAGAGCCTAGTATGGTGACATAGTGGGATGGGGCACTTATGCCGTCTATGATTTATATTTATGATTGAAATTGTTTTGACACTATACACTTATTATAGTATCAAATGATTTGTTTTAAACGTACCAAGCATGTTTGGCTATTATAAGGGAAAACCCTATCCTCCGGCTTGCGTTGCATTGTGTGATGGGACCTGGGTCTTATAATAGCTTCATTTTTCGAAAAAGCATTGCGTTGTTTATTCTATGCACTAGTATTCTTGGGAGAAAACCCATTCCGTGTTATACGGCGTGGTCCCTTGAATTACTCTCTTTTAAAGTAAAGCTTTAAGTAACTGTTTTAGTTCTCACACCAGTCACATGACTGACCTGGAGTTTATTGTTTCAACCTAAACTCTGGGTGCCCCTACTTTCCGCACGGGCAGCTAGTAGTTTTGGTTTTGCAGATTTATATTCACAGGATCCTGGTTTACAGCTTGATGATATCCGGAAAGCTCTGTATCCGTATATCACCTTCAGTTGTGCTTTGTATTATTTTTCCGCTGCTTTGTAATTTATTGTAATCTCTGATATTTATCGAATGTAATTTATTCATTTATACTCTGTATATTCTTGTATTTTGATGGAATTGTTGTAATAGCAATGAAATGTTCTTCTGTCTGCATTCTGATTTGTCTTGTCCTCACAGTAATTCGTTCTTTCTCATCTCTTTGGAGATCGGGGAAGTTCGGGTCGCTACACAAAACATCAAAACCGGCTTTCACATCATTTCTACAAACGCTATCATATCTTATGGATTACTCCTGAACCATTTGGCTAAATTCCGGTCCATAACACTTAAAACAACTTTTTATAGCATTTCTGGAATGCTATCATTGCTCCTACACGATCCATCCGCCCATATGGATCGTGTAGAATTCAAGACTTTTCTACAGCGGTTGTCAAACGCTATTAAATCCTAGCGATCATCCTTTTGCTATATCTAGAAAAATTCTCTGATCCATCATGTTTTCAAAGACGATCCACCCCCATTAGGCTTGCCCAATTCATACTTGGATCGTGGTCGATTTAAGGACTTTTCATTGAGATTTCCAAATGTTGTCATAGCCAGAAAATTTAGCTTTTGCCAGGTTCATCAAAACTTGCCCAAACCATCATTTTTTCGCGTCGATTCACTGATTTTTGGTGTCCGATCCATACTAGGATTTGTACTCGTTCCATGACTTTCTATAGTGTTTGTAAAATGATGTTAAAACCTAAAAATTCAGCCTTTGCCAAAACTCGCCGATCCAAGCCCAAAACTCTCCCAAACACCACCGATCCATCTCAAACACTACCCAAATTCGATCAAGAAATCAACCATTGATTCAAGCAATAATCAACAAACATTAAAACAATGATTCAACCAATTATCAAATCAATAAATGGATCTAAAATAGGATTAATATATGAAATTACTATTTATAAGTTTCTAGGTTAAATCCTATGGTGATTTGAATTAAAATCATGCTTACATCGATTAGATCTATATGAATACAACTTGAAATGATGAACACAAGATCAAACAACCCATATTGTAACAACCCGTATTTTGAGTAACATGTTATAACGTAAATCAAGGCAGAATTAATTAATAAAATCTAAATCAACGGAAACGGGCTATGCCATTGCGTTCGTCTCGGAAAAATACGCGAAATAGAGTCCGAGTTTTCGAGAATCGGAGTCCGTATGACCCAGTTATGGCCCATAGAAGTTTTCAGAAAATTTCAAGTTCAAAATCCAGTTCAAATTTCAAATCTGGAGCCAAACAGACTGGGCGGGAAAATTTCCCGCCCAGGCCCCAAGTCGACTGGGGAGTCGACTTGGGAGTCGACACACCCCAGGCTGTGTCGACTGCCCAGTCGACACCCCTGTCGACTTGGGTGGTCGGCCAGTCTAGCCTGGTGCACCTGTTTTGGCTCCTGGGTCATGTTTTGTTGGCTAGTGACGTGAATTGATGGCTCAGATCTAAACTAGGGTTAATCCTATGGCCTAAACTAACCTAAACTTCTATAAAAAGACCCTAAGACCTAGCCTAAACCCTCATTAATCATTCCTACAACTAAACTATGCCAAAATGCTTCTTGATCATGGCCTCCATCTTCATAACATGGCCTCCATCCTCTTCATGAAAGTTTGAGTGTTCTAAGCTAGTAAAAGAGCCACCTTTCTTCATCAAAACAAGGATCTTTCTTCATACAAATCAAAGGAGCTTCTTGTTTCTCAAGACAACTTGGAGCTTGTATTCATTTGGTTTTTTTTTAGAGAGTTGCTAGTGGCTTCGTCTCAATCTTATTTTATTCTCTAGGTCTTCATAGCATTGTAAGCCCTATTCTACTCTTAGATTCTAACTATGAAGTTAAATATGACATGTGCAAGTTGAGTTTGGGCCTAAGTATGATTTGTGCTTTTATTCTATCATGTTATGCATAGATTTATTCTATGCATGTTTGTAAAGCTATCACCTTGACTTTGTGCATAGAAAGCTATGAGCTTTGATTCTATCATGTTATGCATAGATTTATTCTATGCATGTTTGTAAAGCTATCACCTTGACTTTGTGCATAAAAAGCTATGAGCCTTGATTTGAAATGTTGCATAAAGCAACATAGAAACTCTCATAAACCTTATGTTATCTTGCATATGATGTTATATGCGAATCACTTGCTATCATCCTATGTCATTTATGACCATGTTTCACCTATTTTGCTAAAGTTTATATCATGCATGTTTTGGGGCTTATAATGTAATATGCAAGCTTATGAACACATTTGCCTCATATGCCACCATGTTTAACTTGTGGCCAAACCTTATTAATTATGTCATGCTTCTAAAGTTCCCCCTTTTAGATCTAGTCATGCCTCTCTTGATTTATGATTGTGGACCTATCATGAACCTAGTACCGTTCATGTTGACCTTGTGCTATGAAATGGATTATGGCTTATGCATGTTAACAAACCTTGACCTCTCATGTTCCTTAACATGCATATGATGATATTGAACCTATTTGCTATTATGCATGCTTGTGGCCAAATCACCCTTATACTATTATGCATGCTTGAGGCCAAAACACCCATATGCTATTTGATACGTTTGAGGCCAAGTCACCTTTTATGCTATCATACATGTTGAGGCCATATGCTAGTATGTTGAACCTCCTTTGGCCTCAAATATCACCATGTTTAACTTGTGATAGACTTTGCCACCTTATGCCCACCTTGTCATATTTTTTGTTCCCTCTTTGATGTATTTGCGTTGATGCGAATTTACGTGCGATGGGAATACGTTATGGGTAATTGGGCAAACTTAAATAACATGAAAACATGACTTGAAAATATGACATGAAAGTTTGACATGTGATTATGCTTGGAACATGAACATGAACTTGGACATGACTTCTAGAAAACATGAGAATGGCCAACTCGAGGTTGGGTTGAGTTTGTAGCATAAATCTACGCGGAACCGACCGGCTTAACTAGTGGCTACAAGCAATAGGACCCAATGTGAGTAGTTGGTCATGTCGCACTTAAAACCCGAGGTTAGACTAAGTTGTGGTGTAAATCTACCCGGACCCGCCCGGCTTAACTAGTAACCACAACAAAGTCTAATGTGAGCGGTTGGGGTGCATTAAGTTATTTATGCCACATGGTAGGGTTAAGTCATGGACCACTTGAATACTTAACCAATTAAACACGATGGGTTGGTAGGGTTAAGTCATGGACTACTTGAATACTTAACCAATTAAACACGATGGATTGGTAGGGTTAAGTCATGGACTACTTGAATACTTAACCAATTAAACCTGATGTATTAATAGGGTTAAGTCATGAATTACTTGAACACACTTAACCAACTCAATACATGGTTAGGATTGGGTTAACCACACTTAACCCATTTGAAATCCTAGTTGCGTGGTCCTTTTCAGCCGTAACCACAAGAAGTATCATGGATACCCTGGACTAGGCTAGGGTGGGGCACGATTACTGGACTGATTGTAAGAGACCAAAAGAGACGGCTGAAGGGTGCACTGGTTGTTCAGGTGGACCATGGTCGTGCACATTAAGTCCGGAGTTGAACATGGGCACCAGTAGGTTTAGACTGTGCGTGCTTGAATTGTGTCTGTGGTTTACACCTTAGGGCTGGATACACCCTAGGATGGACCTTGCACAGTTAACTACATTTCACGATTAAGCCGTATGACACCGATACACGACGAGTTAGGCTTATAGGGAGCCGATCGACTAAACCGTGTAGTTGGACCTGGACTTAGGTCATCTCATGATGTTGGGCCAATATTGGGCTAAGGGATCATTTCTTGTTTATACTTGACATGGATTGGAATACTAGTACACCTGGTGCAAAAACTTAACCTTTTGTATGCGATTCCACACTTGATCTATCTTGTTAACTTTTCACCATGCCAGTGATCATCCAATGTTTCATCTCTACTTTGCATGTCCAGTTAACTTTATTAGTTTTTATACTAATAGTAGGTGGGACTTACCAGTCCTTTTGACTGACACGTTTTCTTTCGCTTCTTTTCTTCTGTTTCCCCCAGGTTCTCATGGTGGGAACACTAGCACCTAGCTTGGATCTTTAGCTTGCTTTCTGGATAGCTCATGTACGGTTTGGACTTCATCTTGCTATGGCTTTACCACTTCTACTTTGGGGATAGTTTACTTTATGTTATTTCCACTTTTCAGTTTATGTTTCTAGACTTGTTGTAGTTGGAAAATAATGAGTAAGTACTTTGATGTAACTTGACTATGGTTTTGAAATAGTAATTTTATCCACTGCTTTATTTACTCTGTTTTACTTATATGTTCTGTCTTGTGATATCTGCATGCATGTTTACCTTGTCCAACACCCCTCCAAAGCTAGTGTACTTGCAATAGTGACCCTGGCGGAGGTGGGGTGTTACATTTGGTATCAGAGCATAAGGTTTACGAGTATGAACACAAGGTTTTTGAAACTTACCTTTTGAAAAACTATTTTCAAAACCAATTAAGTATTTTCCAAGAAAAAGTCTAGTTCGTTTTAAAAGGCTATTCCCCAAAAGCCATTAGCACTATCCTTTGTTTCCTCGTTCTCAATCTATCTTTTTCTTCATTTCAGTATGGCCGATAATTTTGCCATTCTGGGGGGCGTACCAGTACCTATTTGGTTTATAAGGTACATGGAGGCAAGGGCGAATGAAGCCGGCCCCGTGAACATTCCTCCTCCTTTCCCCATGGCTAACATTCCTCCTCCTCCCGTAGCTGAGGTTCCTCCTCCTCATTAGCATCCGCAAGCAGATTTCGCGAAGATTTGCAAGGACTTTAAGGAGATGGGTGGCAAGAATTTTATTGGGACGGAGACTTTTGTTGAGACAAGAAACTGGTTAAAGGAAACTGAAGACCTCTTTGCTATCTTGGATATAGGAGACCATAGGAAAGTTCTGTTGGTGGTATGGTTATTGAAAGAGGAAGCTGCATATTGGTGGGTAGTCACCACCACTACTAGGCCAATTCAGACTTGGGATGACTTCAGGAGAAGGTTTGGACAGAGGTTTCTATCATCGACAGAAGAGAACCTTCAGATGGAGAGGTTCCTATCACTAAAGCAAGGGGACATGACCGTTAGGGAATACGTGGATAACTTTAATCAACTTGCTCAATTTGTTCTAGACTTGGTTAACACAGCTCAGAAGAAGGCACTACACTTTGCTCTAGGATTGAATGAGCCATTGCACGTTTTGGCCATGTCTCATATACCCATGGGGGCGACCTTCGAGAGTTTGGTGAATATGGCCCTGCTTCAAGAGGAAGATAAGAGTGGCAAGAAGGAGGTCAAGGCAAATGAGTCTCAAGGCGTGAAGGTAGATTCCGGAAAAGGAGGCAAGAACAACAACAGTAAGGACAACAAGTCAAGAGAAAGGAGGAAGTGCAACTTCTGTGGGATCGTAGGACACATAGCCAAAGATTGTAGGAAGAAGAAGAGGAAGTTGGGAGAATGCTTTCATTGTGGAGAGTCTGGACACTATAGCAAGGATTGCCCGAAAAAGCGAGAACAAGGGAAAAGGCAAATTCAGCGAGCAGGACCTTCTGGAGGGCAAGTGCATACTCTCAACATTGCTCCAGTCCTTGATCGAGGTAGTACTTCTGTAGAAAGCCTTGTTTACATTTTTGATTTTCCTGTTCGTACCTTGTTCGATTCTGGCGCATCGCATAGTTTTATTTCTGATCTTGTTGAAAGTTTGCACCTAAGTACTAGTCTAGTTGAGAATCCCGTTAGCGTTTCAAATCCAATTGGGGGTTCCGCCCACCTATCTGTGATTTGTATGGATTTGAAAATCTCTATCTTGAGCGTAGAATTCATGTGTAATGCTTATGTTCTCGGGTTTATGGGATACGGGTTGATTTTGGGCATGGCTTGGTTGTCCAGTTATGGAGCCATTCTTGACTTTGAACTTAGGGTCGCGAGGCTCATGACTCGCCTCGGTAATACCTCGAAATCTCGTGTGACCTTTAGGGTTCCGTCATGATTAGTTATCTAGAATCCCTTGGCACCTTTGTTGGAAATTGGTAATCCAATCGAGTAGTGTTCGCCACTAAGGCGGATAGTCCATTTCGCTTAAGCAGGGGTTATAAAATCCACCCTAGTAAGTACATTTGGTAACATGGATTGACATTTGTTTTCAAGAGGTAGTTATTCTGCGTGGAATACCGTATAGTATGAAAACGAGAGCCATGATTCACTAACTAATTTTGGAAAGCTTGCATGAAAACATGAGCACGCAGTTATGTTTAAGCCAAGTATTTTAGGAAAAGAATAAGGGGAACGAGAGGCAACGGTGAAACGAGTTCCAACTCATATTTTGAAGCTACGAAATTGTGAAGTTAAAAGACGGTCAAAGCACGATGGGATTAAGCACAAGAAAATGCGACTTAGAAGATTAAAGACTAGATACGCGCATCATATCTCTTTTTAAGAGTATATCCTTGATCCCTATTATTTTGTAAAACTTACTCGCATGCTATCTTTTAAGTATATCCTCTCGGTCCTATTCTCAATCTTAGTTCTGTCCCAAACCCCATAAGCAGTATGACTCACCTATTTGTGATATATAGTTGGGGTGAAGATGTCCATTAAGTTGACCAAACTATTTGGGCTTTATGGGATATGGGTCATAGTTGATAGGCTTACGAAGAATGCTCACTTTGTTCCGGTGAAGAGCAAGAGGACCGCATCATGGCTAGCATCTGTTTATCTTCGAGAGATAGTACGATTGCATGGAGTCCCTTCTAGCATAGTCAGCGATCGTGACCCAATCTTCACTAGCCAATTTTGGAATAGCTTGCAAGAAGCATTGGGTACGCAATTGAATAAAAGTACGACCTATCACCCACAGACGGATGATCAGACCGAAAGGGTGAATAGGTTACTAGAAGATTGTTGAGGCTATGCATTCTTGTCTTTGGCGGTACTTGGGAAGACCACCTTCCTCTTGTAGAGTTTGCTTATAATAATAGCTATCAAGCTAGCATAGGTGTGGCACCATTCGAAGCTTTGTATGGGAAGCCGTGCAAGTCACCAACATGTTGGTGGGAGGCGACGGATGAGCTTATACTCGGGCCCGACATGATATGGGGCACATCCGAGAAGGTTGAGTTGATCCGAAGACGGATGAAAACGGCCCAAGACAGGCATAAATCCTATGTTGACAAGCGAAGGACAGATTTGGAATTCGAAGTTGGAGATATGGTTTTCGTGAAGGTTTCTCCCTTGCGTAATGTGATTCGTTTTGGAGCAGTTGGGAAGCTGGCACCAAGGTTCGTAGGACCCTTCCCTATCATAGAGAGAATTGGGAAGATGGCTTATAGAGTGGAATTGCCCGAGAAGCTGGCCGGAGTGCACAATGTCTTTCATGTCTCGCATCTCCGAAAGTGCATACATGAGTCCACTGAGGTGGTTGAACCTAGCATTCTTGAAGACGTGGAGATAGAGAAGGAGGCAACCTTGAGGAGGGCACTGATTCGTATTTTGGGAACGGAGATCAAGAAGCTAAGAAATCGAGAAGTCAAATTGGTGAAGGTTCAGTGGAGTGAGGCCGAAGAGGATGCAACTTGGGAAATCGAGGAGAAGATGCGTTGGCTTTACCCATTTCTTTTTGAGGGAACATTCTCAATCTCTTTTCCTAGTTGGCATATCTTTCTTTTGCTATCCATGTTTATCTTGTTATCTCGTTAACCTTGTCATGAGGACCTTAGGTAGAAACCCTTTGGATGAAACATGTATTTGAAGCATGTTATGCTTGATGTTTGCAAGTGGTTGCAAGTGTTTGCAATTGGATACTCGTGGATGCATGATACACATTAGGCACTAAGATCGGCTCACACACTTTCATATTGCATATGCATGAGTGCTTATACTTATTCATGGCTGAAACTCATTATGCTATCACGTGGATGTTGCATATGAATGAATGTTATGTGCACTCATATAGAGATTATGAATTATGTTAGGAATTTGCATACATATGGACTCATTTCACTAACATATTTTGCATTAAGGAGGTTTACTGAATCAGTAACCGCCTGATTTTCGCATTAGATAAGTACATAAACACACACCTTTGCATATGTTCATACAACATTTAGAATCTTTTAAGGACAATGACTGCTCGTGGATGATGTTTTGAGTAGATGGATGATGGATGGTAGGATACGTTCTTCCTAACTTGAAGATTTCGGGGACGAAATCCTTTAAGGTGGGGAGAATGTAACAACCCGTATTTTGAATAACATATTATAACGTAAATCAAGGCAGAATTAATTAATAAATTCTGAATCAAGGGAAACGGGCTATGCCATTGCGTTCATCTCGGAAAAATACGCGAAATAGAGTCCGAGTTTTCGAGAATCGGAGTCCGTATGACCCAGTTATGACCCATATAAGTTTTTAGAAAATTTCAAGTTCAAAATCCAGCTCAAATTTCAAATCTGGAGCCAAACAGACTGGGCGGGAAAATTTCCCGCCCAGGCCCCAAGTCGATTGGGGAGTCGACTTGGGAGTCGACACATCCCAGGCTGTGTCGACTGCCCAGTCGACACCCCTGTCGACTTGGGTGGTCGGCCGGTCTAGCCTGGTGCACCTGTTTTGGCTCCTGGGTCATGTTTTGTTGGCTAGTGACGTGAATTGATGGCTCAGATCTAAACTAGGGTTAATCCTATGGCCTAAACTAACCTAAACTTCTATAAAAAGACCCTAAGACCTAGCCTAAACCCTCATCAATCATTCCTACAACTAAACTATGCCAAAATGCTTCTTGATCATGGCCTCCATCCTTTTCATGAAAGTTTGAGTGTTCTAAGCTAGTAAAAGAGCCACCTTTCTTCATCAAAACAAGGATCTTTCTTCATACAAATCAAAGGAGCATCTTGTTTCTCAAGACAACTTAGAGCTTGTATTTATTTGGGTTTTTTTAGAGAGTTGCTAGTGGATTCGTCTCAATCTTATTTTATTCTCTAGGTCTTCATAGCATTGTAAGCCCTATTCTACTCTTAGATTCTAACTATGAAGTTAAATATGACATGTGCAAGTTGAGTTTGGGCCTAAGTATGATTTGTTCTTTGATTCTATCATGTTATGCATAGATTTATTCTATGCATGTTTGTAAAGTTATCACCTTGACTTTGTGCATAGAAAGCTATGAGCTTTGATTCTATCATGTTATGCATAGATTTATTCTATGCATGTTTGCAAAGCTATCATCTTGACTTTGTGCATAAAAAGCTATGAGCCTTGATTTGAAATGTTGCATAAAGCAACATAGAAACTCTCATAAACCTTATGTTATCTTGCATATGATGTTATATGCGAATCACTGGCTATCATCCTATGTCATTTATGACCATGTTTCACCTATTTTGCTAAAGTTTATATCATGCATGTTTTGGGGCTTATAATGTAATATGCAAGCTTATGAACACATTTGCCTCATATGCCATCATGTTTAACTTGTGGCCAAACCTTATTAATTATGTCATGCTTCTAAAGTTCCCCCTTTTAGATCTAGTCATGCCTCTCTTGATTTATGATTGTGGACCTATCATGAACTTAGTACCGTTCATGTTGACCTTGTGCTATGAAATGGATTATGGCTTATGAATGTTAACAAACCTTGACCCCTCATGTTCCTTAACATGCATATGATGATATTGAACCTATTTGCTATTATGCATGCTTGTGACCAAATCACCCTTATACTATTATGCATGCTTGAGGCCAAAACACCCATATGCTATTTGATACGTTTGAGGCCAAGTCACCTTTTATGCTATCATACATGTTGAGGCCATATGCTAGTATGTTGAACCCCCTTTGGCCTCAAATATCACCATGTTTAACTTGTGATAGACTTTGCCACCTTATGCCCACCTTGTCATATTTTTATGTTCCCTCTTTGATCTATTTGCGTTGATGCGAATTTACGTGCGATGGGAATAAGTTATGGGTAATTGGGCAAACTTAAATAACATGAAAACAAGACTTGAAAATATGACATGAAAGTTTGACATGTGATTATGCTTGGAACATGAACATGAACTTGGACATGACTTTTAGAAAACATGAGAATGGCCAACTCGAGGTTGGGTTGAGTTTGTAGCATAAATCTACTCGGAACCGACCGGCTTAACTAGTAGCTACAAGCAATAGGACCCAATGTGAGTAGTTGGTCATGTCGCACTTAAAACCCGAGGTTAGACTAAGATGTGTTGTAAATCTACCCAGACCCGCCCGGCTTAACTAGTAACCACAACAAAGTCTAATGTGAGAGGTTGGGGTCCATTAAGTTAGTTAATGCCACATGGTAGGGTTAAGTCATGGACCACTTGAATACTTAACCAATTAAACACGATGGGTTGGTAGGGTTAAGTCATGGACTACTTGAATACTTAACCAATTAAACACGATGGATTGGTAGGGTTAAGTCATGGACTACTTGAATACTTAACCAATTAAACCTGATGTATTGATAGGGTTAAGTCATGAATTACTTGAACACACTTAACCAACTCAATACATGGTTAGGATGGGGTTAACCACACTTAACCCATTTGAAATCCTAGTTGCGTGGTCCTTTTCAGCCGTAACCACAAGAAGTATCATGGATACCCTGGACTAGGCTAGGGTGGGGCACGATTACTGGACTGATTGTAAGAGACCAAAAGAGGCGGCTAAAGGGTGCACCGGTTGTTCAGGCGGACCATGGTCGTGCACATTAAGTCCGGAGTTGAACATGGGCACCAGTAGGTTTAGACTGTGCGTGCTTGAATTGTGTCTGTGGTTTACACCTTAGGGCTGGATACACCCTAGGATGGACCTTGCACAGTTAACTACATTTCACGATTAAGCCGTATGACACCGATACACGACGACTTAGTCTTATAGGGAGCCGATCGACTAGACCGTGTAGTTGGACCTGGACTTAGGTCATCTCATGATGTTGGGCCAATATTGGGCTAAGGGATCATATCTTGTTTATACTTGACATGGATTGGAATACTAGTACACCTGGTGCAAAAACTTAACCTTTTATATGCGATGCCACACTTGATCTATCTTGTTAACTTTTCACCATGCCAGTGATCATCCTATGTTTCATCTCTGCTTTGCATGTCCAGTTAACTTTATTAGTTTTTATACTAATAGTAGGTAGGACTTACCAGTCTTTTTGACTGACCCGTTTTCTTTCGCCTCTTTTCTTCCGTTTCCCCCCTAGGTTCTCAGGTTGGGAACACTAGCACCTAGCTTGGATCTTTAGCTTGCTTTCTGGATAGCTCATGTACGGTTTGGACTTGAGCTTGCTATGGCTTTACCACTTCTACTTTGGGGATAGTTTACTTTATGTTATTTCCCGTTTTCAGTTTATGTTTCTAGACTTGTTGTAGTTGGAAAATAATGACTAAGTACTTTGATGTAACTTGACTATGGTTTTGAAATAGTAATTTTATCCGCTACTTTATTTACTCTGTTTTACTTATATGTTCTGTCTTGTGGTATCTGCATGCATGTTTACCTTGTCCAACACCCCTCCAAAGCTAGTGTACTTGCAAGAGTG
The DNA here is from genome assembly GCA_030737875.1 of Allium sativum. Classification (NCBI taxonomy): domain Eukaryota; kingdom Viridiplantae; phylum Streptophyta; class Magnoliopsida; order Asparagales; family Amaryllidaceae; genus Allium; species Allium sativum. Next base: position 1,050,565,389 of record CM060910.1, on the reverse strand, counting down.
ACCCTGGCGGAGGTGGGGTGTTACACATATACTTGATGAATTCACGTGAGAGATGTTTATCATTCACCAATTCTTCAATTAATTCGAAATCACTAAATTCTCAATCCGAACAGCGAAGAATATGCTTCAACCCTCTTGATTTGATGCGATCTCTTTTCACTTGACGTAGATCTAACTTCAAATGATGTAGATCTTCGATTTTCTTATGTAGGTCTAGAATTTTAATGGTGGAAATATGTATTTGATTGAGCAAGGAGGATCACGAGCACAACCAAATGAGAGAATGAAGAAAGTAAACTATTCTCCACTCCTCTAACCCCCTATTTATAGCCTCCCATTAGCCCATTAATGGGCCTCCTCAAATTATCCCATCAATGGCTCTAAATACCGGAATAGAAATTGTGAAACACAAAAACAGAGATTCCTTCCGAACTGCTAAACTAAATCTTTACTATGACTACTCTACGGAATTGGCAACACCACTTACTTTCGAATGAGACCGACCTCAGCACCTAATTCGATCCTATTCAAAAGTTTTCCTTTGTAAAAGACTAACAGGGGAAAAATGGTCACAAATAAAATTGGTGAAAATTATGGACATATCTCACATCACCATAACCAACATATTAAAATATGAGAATGATCCAACCATCAAGGAATACAATAAAAATATTTTATGATCCTCCGATACATAAAATGCAGGTTTCAACCTAGCGGTTCTATATAATAACTATCTTATCATTCCTCTATATAAATTTTTATCAACATCTTTTGATGTATCATCCTTACTTAGGGCTATATTCGTTGCCATAGGTGTGCGTCTTCCATTAGTTGAATTTAAATTATATTTATTCATGAAATCTCTAGTGTATTTTTATTCATTGATAAATATTTCATTCTTTAGTTGCTGAATTTGTAAGCCTAAAAAATTGAGAGTTCACACATGTGACTCATCTCGAATTCTTGGTTCATAATATTTGAGAATTTTTAATTCATTTGATTATTCGGTGATCCAAAAATTATATTGTCAACGTATATTTGTACTAATTTAATATCTTTTTTATTTCTTTTAATGAGCAGTGTATTATCTACTCTAACAATCTCGAAGTTTAATTGTAATAACTATGTTCTTAGTCGATCATACCATGCTCTAGGAGCTTGTTGTAATCCATAAAACGCTTTCTTTAATTTATATATGTGATTTGGAAGTTTTTCGTCTTCAAAAATAGGTGGTTGCTCTACATATACATCTTCTTTAACATATCCATTTAGAAAGGCACTTTTAATATCCATTTGATATAATTTAAATTATTATGATTAGCGAAGGGTAGTAAAATCCTAATTGCTTCTAATCTTGCTACAGGAGTGAAGGTTTCATCGTAATCTACACCTTTCTCTTGACTATATCCTTGTGCAACTAGTCGATCTTTATTTATCACGACTATACCGAGTTCATTCATTTTTTTAAAACCCATTTAGTTCCAATTACAGTTTTATCCTCTGGTCTAGGAACAAATTCCCTTACATCATTCCTGGTAATTTGATTCAATTCCTCTTGCATAGTAAGGATCCATGAATCATCGAATGATGCTTCCTTTTGATTCTTAGGTTCAACAGTAGAAATAAACACTAATTTACTCAATTATTTAATTGATTTCTAGTTTTAATAACAAATAAAATGTCTCCTAAGATATTTTCTATAGCATGGTCACTTAGAAGTGTAATTCTTTTATTTGGTTGATTAATTTTATTATTTACTTCACTGGCCTCATTTTTGCACTCATCTTCATTATATTGTGTTAAATTATTATAATTTTCGTTAAAAGAAACATTTAAAGTTTCTTCCATAGTATTAGTTCTTAAATTAAAAACTTTATATGCCTTACTTCCGTCTGAATATCCAATAAATTTTCCTTTTTCGGATTTAGAGTTAAATTTGTCTAATTTTTTTAGTATTAAGTATAAATTTTTTACTTCAGAATATTTTAAAATATGATACTTTTGGTTTCTTATTATACAAAAGTTCATATGGTGTTTTATGCATTAAGGGTCTTATTAAAATTCTATTTAATATATAGCATGTTGTTGCAACTGCCTCAGCCTAAAAATTTCTTGATACATTTCTATAAGATAACATGGTTCTCGCATACTCTTGAATTGATATATTTTTATGTTCAACTACTCCATTTTGTTGAGGGGTTCCAAGGAAGAAAAAATTATGGATTATCCCCTTTTAATTAAAAAAATTCAAAATTTACATTTTTGAACTCTACACCATGTCACTACGTATTGTTTTTATTTTTAAAGGTAATAAATTTTGAATTCTTTTAGCAAAGGTTTTTAACTGATTTAAAGCATCACTTTTATTTTAAAGAAATAAAGTCCATGTTAGTCTAGAAAAATCGTCGATTATTATGTCAACATATCTATTGTGATTCGTTGATTAGTTTGGAAGAACCAAATAGATCCATGTGAATTAACTATAATTTTTTCAAGGTTATAATTTCCTCTTTTGATTTAAATGGACTTCTTTTCAGTTTTCCAAACTGATAAGCATCACATAAATTATTTACTTTAAATTTCATTTTGGGTAGTCCTCTAATAAAATTTAATTTTGAAATCCTAGAAATATGTTTTAAATTTATATAACCAAATCTCTTATGCCATATCCAAGGCTCACCTGTATTAGCCATAAGACATTAGTTATCGCTAGAAATTTCATACTTAATATATAGATATTTTTCTTTCTGTCTCCTTCGAAAACCAATTTTGAATCCTTATCTTCTATGAAGCACTTATCTTTTTCAAAATTAATTTTATAGCTTTTATCGCAAAGTTGACTTATATGTGAAAGGTTATGTTTTAAATTCCTAATTAATAGAACATCAGAAATAGTAGGAGTTTTAGAGTTACCAACATTGTCGATGGCAACTATATATACTTTAGAGTTAACCCCGAAGTTGACTATTCCACCATCTTCATGCAATAATTATTCAGTAATCTTGGATTTCCCGTGATATGTATTGAACAGCTACTATCCAATATCCATTTGTCCTTTTTGATTTCCACTATTTGACCATCAAAATTTGAATTTTCAATAGCCATGAAGCACACCTTTTCCTGTTTTGGACAGTAGATCACTTGATTTTCCAACATAACAAAATAAAGACTCTTTTAAGAATGATGTAATGCATAAATTAAGATTAGTGTTATAAATCATTTCAAAATTTGCCATTTAATATTCCCAAAATTTAGATAATGAAAATTTTAAAACCTATGCATTAATATCAACTGTTAAGGAATGCAGATTAAGTATCTTAAGGCAAAACTAACACTAGAGAGGGGTGAATAGTGTTTTAAAGAGATTATGGAAAATTTAAACAGTATTGAATTACTATATGAATCACATAATGATTATCACACTAAAAATGATCACTAACACAGATACAACCAGAGAAACAAATATAAGTAAATATAAAATGCAGAAAAGGAATGAACACAACGATATTATACTGGTTCAGATTACTCCTACGTCCAATCCTACCCAACGTTGGATTGTGCAGAGTTTTATTAATACTAGTACCAATCTTACAGTACACTTGATTTCACAGTTACAAGGTTAACACTGATTCCACCAACCTTGATTTCACGGCTATAAAGTTCACACCGATCCCTTTCCTTGATTTTCGGGCTACAAGGAACTCACCTCTTCCAAACAATTCCCAAATGATTACAACAGCCCTTGTGTAACACCCCGTAATTTTAACAACACTAGAAGAGGATAAATTAAATAATAATTAATTTAATATTCAGAACTAAGGGAAATGTACTGCGTCATTACGTCCGTCTCGAAATTCTGGTCAAGGTAGACATTTGGTTTGGTAAAACGAACACCGTATGAAGAAGTTATGAAGGTTTGAAGTTTGTATATGTGCAAGATAGTTATATATATATATATATATACATACATACATACATACATATATATACATACATATATATATATATATATATGTTCGGTTCAGAAAATCAGATTTCATTTGAAAATTCGAAAAATCCATTGCGGCAAAGTTCCTACCCCAGGGGTATCGACCCCAAAGTAGGCGTGTCGACCCCATAATGGGGGGTCGACCCACCTACGGTTGAGGTGGCATTCGATTTTTTGGAGGCTGACAGCTATATATAGAGGTCCACTTCTCTTGTTTTCTTCATTTAGAATCCATGAAGGCCAATCTCTGCTGGTGACTGAAATAAACCGAATTATCTTCTACAACAATCAATTAAAGCAAACCAATTAGAGATTCAAGCTTAGATCTGCAACTCAATAAGCTTCTTTTCTAGTTCTCTCTTCTTAATCCAAACACTGCGTATTCTAGGTTACTTTTAGATTTAAATGATTAAAAGTAAAACGTGATAGTATTGTGATTTGGATCAATCTTAAAACATGAATTTATGTTATTCTTTCATCTCAAACTTTAATATGATAGATCTATTTTTATACATCTAATTCACTTGTGGGTAGTTTATCATGTCACCGTTGTGGATCTGAACCTTTACCTAGGATTATGGTTAACTTGGATCTATCGTTATTTGGACAGTTAAATTCTTGTTTAGTTCAAGATCATCTTGTTGTAATTGGACATATAAATTCCTATTTAGATCCATTCATGCTTCTTATGACATCCTTATTATGTTAGATCTAGTTTTATCATCACCTATGCTCACTAGATCTATTTTTATGTCCACCTTATTATTATGCCAATTAAATGTCTATGCCAATATACATATATATATATATATATATATATATATATATATGTTTATGACAGTTATGTTAGAATAATTACTATTGTCATCTTCCCATCATCTTTCCCTTTTTATTGATCATGACTAGGCTACTTTCTAGCCTAGGCATGCCGCCAAAATTATGTGAATGCATTATTTAGGGAAAGGGGGAAGATATTAGAATTGGCATAACTTGGTTAATGAATATGAATATGGACATATAATTCACTATGAACAGAATTGAGGAAAAGGGGCATGAAACCTATAACCTACATTCTATAATGACATAGGTGAAATTGTATAAGAATGAAATGCCTAGGATTACAACTAGAAATTGTAATTGAACTAAATGACATGAGGTTAGGTTGCATTCGTGGTGGAAGTATGCCCGGACCCGACCGGCATATCCAGCAACCAAAAATGTTGAACCTAATGTGAGAGGTCTAAGTGCACAAATACGAGACGGGCTAAGACACGAGGTTAGGCCCAACTTGTGGAATAAGTCTGCCCGGTCCCGACCGGCATATCCAGTATCCACAAGCCGTAGGCCTAATGTTGGAGGTCTAGCCTAATATAAACCATAAATGGACATAATAATGAATTGAAATTCTTAACCTAGTTGAATCCATAGGGATTGTGTGAATATAAATAGGGGTTAGGTAAACTTGGTTAAACAACGAAAGGGTTAAGTTAGCATATCTGAGTTGGGTGGTTAATATTTGATATAGGTCCACGAGACTTAACTGATTGGGGGTTATGTATTAAAGACACCTATAAGTAAGCATAACCAGTAGAAAGATTGGGGTTATATAAGTAAGACAACTTTTAGGGTAAATATAACATGTGGAAAACCTAGAGGGGGATACAAGACAACGGGGAGAGCTTGTATCATATTGTGTGGGACTCGTTTCAGTCAGTAACCCGGAGTAGGTATCAAATAGAATACTCCGAACTAGGTCGGAGAAGGGGCACTCTTACTGAACTGAGTGTAAGAGATCCAAACATATAGGACGTTGTGGGTGGTGCAAATCGACCGAGCCATGCGTGTGCATGAGTTGGGTAGAAGGGGATAAGACGACCATGACCCCGGTAGATATGGGGCTGTGCATATCAGTGAGGGGTTGCCACTTTAGGATGTGATACATCCTACGGTGGGGCCGGCACAGAGTATCTACGTGGATTAGGGAGCTCATCGATTAGGGTAGTAGTAAGGGTACATATGGACGTATGCCTAAGTCTAGCAACTTATAGTAGAAGGGATCATCTCATTCTAGTCATACTAGTAGCAGTGCAGAGTAATCATTTGAAGCGTATACACCCTATCCTGTTCATACCCACCTTTTTTTAGTTATCTCTCTTATCCACTTTATATTCCTGTCATGCCACTTTTATTTATTTACTTACTAAAAGTAACTGCACTTAACCGACTTTATGTCTAACATTTTTTGTTTCCTTTTCTTTCTTCCATCCCCACCTTCCAGGTTCTCAGGTCGGGAATTCTCAGGCTTGACCGTGATTCTACTTACTTTTCCTGGAGCTGCTAGACGTATGGCTCAAGCTCCTATCCTTGTTGTTATGGCTATATTTTGTTTGGGGAATTTTGTTTCTTTCATGTACTCTGATGTTTTAAAGTACAAGACAGTAGTTTTTATGATCTAATGGTTTATGTGTATTTCAGACATGTGCTATTTTTTAACCACAATGCTTAGTTATAAATAAAGTTTTTATTTCCGCTGTTATTTTATATCTATCTTGTAAAATTTTGTGTATGTTTACCTATAATGCTTCACGGAACTTAATGCATTCCCTTAGTGAGTGAAATTAATGGACGTGGGGGGTCACACCTAGAACTCTTGAATAACACTTCCAATCAGAGAGTATTTGATAGAGATTAAGAACATAAGAAGTTTGATATAATTTGAGTAGAAATCGATAAAGTATAGGTATAGAAATCAACAAATTAATGTATGTTAACGGTGGTTAGAGATAGGATGAAGATGGAGAAGAAGAATTAATTAAAAAAATTCGAATTTAACCACTATATAGAGCTTGAATGGTTGCAACGTTTCTGAAGCATTTCAAGTAATGAAAATACACTTCCCTTGAAATTTGAAAAAGTGACAGTCATATGTCGACATGTCCAAGTATGTATGTCAACATATACTTATTGTTTGGATTATTAAAATCATTTTTCAAATGTTTAAATCAATATATATATATATATTCTAGAAATTCTTGAATCGAAATAATGTTTCAAAATGAATTTTCTGAAGTGTAAAAAGATAGTAAAATATAATATAAAAATATTTATAAAATTATATAATAAAAGCTATGAAACATATATATTATAAACATATACATATTATAAAACTTTATATATATATATATATATTTGAAATCATAAGTTTAACCTTAATAATTTGAAATCATTTTATAAAAGGGGCTTGAAATAATTTTGAAATCAATTTGAAAAGGAATTTGAAAACCGAATTTGAAAGTGTTAACCAGAGTTTTACATATAAACTAGATTCTATTACTTGATAATCTTGAGCTCTTGAACCTTGATATATTGGTTCTTAAGTGTCTTTAATTCCTTAATATCTTGAATCTCTAATATTGTACAGTCTTCAATATTTATATCCTACATATGTATACCCTGCATATAAACATAAATATTTTGGACAAGGATGCTAGTATATATTTTATAATTAATAACGATAGTAATTGAAATAGGGTTATTATCATCAAAATTCCGTTCTCCAAAAGATGGATGATGCAGAGCGTGGTTTTGAGACTTGGAATGACTTTACGGAAAGTTTTGGAAGGAAGTTTTTTTTTCAGGCAGAAGAGGACATGCAATTGGAGAAATTTCTAGTATTGAAACAAGGTGATCTTTCTATGAAGGAATATGTTAATCAGTTCAATGAGCTTGCTGGGTTTGGAATGGATTTTGTGAATACGGCTTATAAGAAGGCAATGAGGTTTGCTAAGGTTCTGAATCAACCTCTACAGGGATTTTCTATGACTCGTATCCCAGTGGGTGCTACATTTAAAAATCTTTTTGGGATGGCACCTATGCATAAGGAAGGAAAAGTTGATCACAAGGAAAGTAAACCAAGGAAGCTAAGTATAATTTTGGATAGAAGAAATGGTGTCTTTAGCAAATTAATAAGAAAAGGGCCAGAGGCCAGAGAAAGCTCATATAAAGAAGGATGTTAAATGCCATGTATACAGCATGACGAACCATTTTGTGAGGGACTACAAGAAGACTTCTAATAAACGGAGCTACTTTAATTGTGGACAGTCTGGTCATTATAGTAAGTAGTCTCCTCAGAATCAAGGGAAAGGAGGTAGTTCATTTGGAGCGTGGATGCATGCATTAGAGGCGGCTCAGACTAGTGTTGGTCAGAATAGAGGCGGGAAAGTCACAGTCAAAGATTTGATCTCTCTTTATGATTTCCAGTTAGGACCTTATTTAATTCTGGCTCTTCACTTTCGATCATTTCTACTTCATTGGTCAATTGTAAGCACCATTGTATATCTCTTGTTTTGGATCAAGTAGTAGTTTCAAACCCTATAAGAGGTTCAACTTATTTGTCTATGATGTGTAAGGGTTTGAGACACTCTATATTAGGCGTCAAGTTTGATTGTGATGCCTATGTACTGGGGTTCTCGCGGTATAGTATTGTTCTAGGGATGGATTGGCTGTCCATGTATTGTGCCATTATTGACTACGAGAGGAGGGTAGTGAGATTTATCACTTGTTATTGTAGGGTCCTCAAGATATCTTGCGACCCGCGAGGGTCAGTAATGTTGAGCTTCTTAGATTCCCTAAATACTTCGATCAATGATCTTTGCTTAAAACCTATGGCAAGAGATTTTCCGGACATATTTGAGGAGGTGAGGGGACTACCTACGAGATAATAGGTCGACTTCCAAATTTATTTGGTAGATAATGCTAAGCCCGTTGCATTGCTTGTGCATCATATAGCTCCGAGGGAACGGAAAGAACTGAGTAAGTAGATATGTGAGCTATTAGAGAAAGACTTTACTAGATGGATTATATCTGAGTGGAGGGCACCAGTCGTATCTGCTACTATGATAGATGGATCTCTCCATCTGTGTGGATTATAGAGAATTAAACAAGCTTAGAAAAAAGAGTCGACACTCACTCCCTCAAATAGACGATTTATTTGATCAGTTGGTGGGTGCATCCATTTTCTCTCGGTTAGATTTGGCGACTGGGTTTCATTAGCTTCGAGTTGCAGATGATAGTGTTGATAAGACCTTTTTTAGGACTCCAAATGGATTTTTTGAGTGGTTGGTTATGCACTTTGGGCTAACCAATGCACCGACATATTTTGTTGATTTGATGAGCCGAGTGTTTAATGCGTTCCTAAATAAGTTGTGGTAGTGTTTGTGGATGAGATCTTGATAAACTCAAGAGATCTGGATGAGCATGCATTGCGTTAAGGAGAGGTTAACGTACTCTTCGTGCCTATCAGTAGAAGGAAAAATTCACGAAGTGTCACTTTTAGCGTAATAAAGTGAGATTCTAGGGGGATGTAGTTTCAGGGATGGTACAGAGGTGGTTCCGCCAAAGTGGTTGTTATGCAGGATTAGAAGGCCCCGAAGAATGCAGATGAGGAGATTACTAGATTTGGTGGGGTTTATCGAAAATTTATTAATTGCTTTGCACATATTTCAGCTCTGCTTACCCGCCTCACTAAGAAGAACTCGGTATTCTCATGGGACGTGGATGGCGAGGTATTTTTTGTAAGATTGAAGAAGGCACTTACGATCGCTCCAATATTGACTATCGTAGATGGGTCTAAGATGTTTACAGTGTATACAGATGCTTATGGTACAAGATTGGGTGCAGTCTTAATGTAGGAGGGTGTAGACCAGCCTTTTGGCAAGGTCATCACCCTATGAGCTACCATTGACAGAGGCAATCAAGGCTCGAGCATGGTCCTGGAAAAACTCCAAATTTGCTGGCTCAACCCCGGTTCGATCAATTTTAAGGCTCGATTAAACCCAACAACGTCAAAGGAAAACCTGGGTCAAAGCAGAGGGTACACGAAGTATTGGATCCAAGGAGATCATTCCTACTTACCTAAACTTGAATGGGGTTCCATCTCGAATCGAATGAAGCTACAACTCGGGTCAAAAACGACACTTCAGTAAACAGGGCTCTGGGTCGAACAGAGCCTCGAGTCGAATGGAGCCCGGCTCGAATGGTATCCAGGTCTGGTCGAATAGAATCTGGGTCGGTCGAAGGAGTCCTGACCCGGAAAGGGGCAGTTACTCACCACATACTGTCAAACTTTCAGCACTCCTCCCACTACATCCTAATGGCCCAGATCTCTCTTCACGTGTCCATCTTTCAACCGAGCCTGCACGAACCGAAGGATAACTACCTGCAACTGCGTCCACTACTTTTTTATTAACCTGGATCGAAGGCCACTTGGCCCATTCGACCCGAACACCAACCATGTCTATAAATACATAATTTAAAGGGGATTTCATGGACTTTTTCATCCATGTGAAGCTCTACATGTAACGATCTAAGATTTTCTACATTTTTTATATATAATTTATTGGGATTTTTGAATATAAATTGGATTAATAAGGATATTGATTTAAAAATCTTTTGTATTTTTGGTTTGATAAATATTGTGTTTTATAAATATGATGTTTGTAATAAAAACTTACCTTAAGACCATATTCAAATATAAAATTTTACTAAACAAATTTGAATTATTTAAAGGATTATATGTTATGTAATATATAAGATTTTACAAATCTATTTTAATATTGAGATTTAAAATGTTATAGGTATACATTTTATAAAGATTGATTAAGTATTTAAATTTTAAACTTGTTTTGGTTAAATATAAATTTTAATACCATAACATTTCTTTAAATTTAGTTAAAACCATGTTTGTTTTGGGAAAACATTAAACGGTTTGCAATGTAGTTACTAAAACGAACAGTGTTCGAAAATAAATTGTATTGGTTTAGAAATAATTTGTAATGACCCGGATTTTGAGCCATTTTATTCTGAATATTTAAATTGGTTTTAAATATTTTATTTGAATTATAAAGTAGATTTTTTAAGGAAATTATTTAATAAAAACAATTCTTTTTATATATTAGGGTACACTACAATATAACTTAAATATATTATATTTCCATTTACATTGTAAAAATATCAAGAAAGCAATAACATGTTTCAAATTGATTCTTCTAGTTGTTGAGTCATATCTAAATCACTAAGAATGATTGATCAAATATCTCATTTTGGTCCTCTGTTTTACCATATATAAAAAATGAACACTATATGATAATTGTAACACCCCACGTCCATTAATGTCACTCTCAAAGGGAATGCATTAACTTTCATGGAGTATTATTGGTGAATAAAACAGAATATAACAATACAAATACATATATTGGTACTTGAAAAATTTCAAAACAACATTTATTGCAGCGGAGAAATAGTTTGATTACAACAACTTCATAAACCAATAGAAAAACCAAGTACACTTAGTAACCATCTTGACAAATTTATTTTCTGAGTACATAAAGTAAAAAGCACAACCCCAACATAAGTTTCCACAAAAGAGATGAGCTAAACTTTATTTTCAGCAATCCAAGCACTTCCAAAAGAGAGAGAAAGAGATCCAAGATCAAGCTCCACTAGTACTAGTCCCACCCTGAGAACCTGGGGGGAGGAAGAAAAGAGGCGAAAACAAAGGGGGTCAGACATAAATTCTGGCGAGTATAATAACTTTAACAATATAATTGTTAAAGTAATTAGGATAAGGCATAAACTGGTAAAACAAGGTATGACCGTGAAACAAGTGGGCATGACAAAGCAAACAAGAGGAATATTCTGGCGTTAATCTCGTTCCAAATCACTATAGGATAATTACTATACTGGGCCACTACTAGCCACCCTAAAAGTTGATCCCGCCTACTGAATACAATAATCGTAATGGTGGTTTCGTGTACCCCTAGTTGCCTTCATAGGTGTCGCCTGCCCTACATCCACTAGCTGTACCCACTACCCCCATGCGATCGGCGCCCTAACTCGTAGATACCCGTGCTGGTCCCACAATGGTGTGTATCACTCCCGAAAGTGGCAACCGGATACCATTAAAGATGCATAGCTTATATCTACACGATGCAACAACGTCTTACCTACCAGCCCGGGCCCACGCACGCACATGACCTCGTTGGACTTGCGTTGCTACTGCTAACCCGTTTTGACCTCTTACAATCAAATCCAATAAGCGTGTCCCGTCTTCGGTTTGAGAAGGGTCCGCATGTTTGACACAAGCTTTCCACCTATGCTTGGCCTCCACTAGAACTTCCCACTTAACCCCTTCTTATTCATGTCTTCCTACATGTTTTCAACTTAGTTAAGTGTTTTTAATCGTATTTCACAAGCCACCTTGGCTACCCACTTAACCCCCATGTCCCACCACATGTTTATCTTGTTAAGTGTTACTTAATTCATTAGAGTCGTAACCTTGTAAAGACCTCCCACACTAGACTACCGATTGCGGTTGCTGGATTTGCCAGGCAGGTCCGGGCAATCATATACCGCAAAAACGAGCCTAACCTTGTGTCTTTACAATTGTTACACATTTAATTTGTGCCTTTGACTTCTCACATTAGACTACCGTTTGTGGTTGCTGGATTTGCCAGACGGGTCTGGGCAGTCTTATACCACAAACGAGTCAAACCTCGTGTCTTAGGCAGTTAATTATGCATATAATTATTTAACCCCAAATTGGATTAATATCCCTATTCAAATTTGTCAATAAATAACAAATTAATTTATGTCCATAGTTGTCACCTAACTTATGTCCATAATTTCAGGTATATAAATTTATACCAATTAATTCCTCAAATTAATTATATGCCTTTAAGGCCCTTTTATGCCAATTTACAATTATGTATATTTAATATTTTCACATTGTCCCCACGCTATTCGTACGTTTTAATATGACATATGTTAGACTCGCAAATAGTCTAACTTATAAAAAGAGAAGCAACATCACAACACATAAAATAGATCTAAGAATCATGACATAAGTTTGCATAGGCAATGGATATACATAAATTTGTATAAACTATCATGGATCTAAATATAGATCTAAAATTGTAATCATGAACTTGCATATATGGATATGGTTTTCCTATAACTTGCATATGAGTTTTAATAAAACTAGCATATGATTCACATAAAAACTAGCATAGGCAATAGGCGTATAGAACATAAATTTTCATGACTATGTACTGCCATGGATCTAAATATAGATCTAAACACAAAGGTGTGAACTTGCATGTGGATATAAATTAATGTCACATGTTTGCATATAAACTAGCACATGTATCTACATGATTCACATATGAACTTGTGTATAATCCACCTACAGACTTGCATAAGACTCATAAACTAGCATATGATTTAACATCCCAAACTTGCATAAGATACATACACATATGATTTAACCCCCCAAACTTGCATAAGATGAATTAAGTTAAACATGTACAATTCAACATATGAAATAGATCCATAATAACAAAACTGTCAATGGTAACATCACCTGATTCGAAGTCATGTACTCATAATCCCAATTATAACTTATCACAATTAAATTAATTAATTATTTTGTGAAAGAAATTATACTTACAAACAAAAGAACAGTCTTGTTTTTCTGGGATCTGTATTCTGAAACTGAATTGCTCGCCTTTGATGTAGACTAATTGTTATCCAAATTTAGATTAGATTTGATTTTGATTCTTGCTTCTATTTTGTTTTTGAGTTGAAAGAGAACGACGACAACTCTAGGTTCTCCATTGACGGTATGGCGGCTCTTGGCATGAATTAGTGTAATTTAAGGTTAAGAGTTAGGTTGCTTATATAGAATGTTAATTAATTTAGAGCCGTTAGATTAATCCTAGAAGCAATCAAGACCAGCCAGTCAAGATAGAATAACACCTCATCACTAATGACTTAGCAATGCGTCGAAACAGCATCATCTTTCAGATCTGCCCAGGGGGGGGGGGAGGGGCAGGTCGACCCCTTGGTCGACATGTATGGGTAGGTCGACCCCCTGGTCGACCTGGCCCTTGGGCGGGAGAATTCCCGCCCAGCCTGCTCCCCTGTTTGAATTTGAATTTCAAATTTTCTGAAACAGAGTTGTTTTAAATTCTGAAACTTCGGAAGGCCATATCTTCTTCATACGGAGTCCAATTCATGCAAACTCAGACTCTATCTTAAGTAGAATTTCAAGATGAACGCAATGGCGTAACCCGATTCCCTCAATTCTCAAATTTGGAATTAAGTATTCGTAAATTTGTTAATTTAATATTTAAAATCTTGGGGTGTTACATTCTCCCCTCCTTTAAGGAATTCGCTCCTGAAATCTCCAAGTTAAGGAGAATGTATATCCTGACATCCAATCATCCATCTACTCAACCATCAAACATAGGCATACATTGTCCTTAGAAGATTTCTAATGCCGTATGAACATATACAAAAGTTGTGTGTATATGTTCCTTATCTAATGCAAAATCAGGCAGTCTACTGATTCAGTTGACCTCCTTAATGCAAATCATGATAGTGCCATGCATCCATTATGTATGCGAAAGAATCCGAATGATACATATTATTTATACATATGTGCACAACCATTCATCTAAATGCAGCATGCATATGATAACACAACCATTATACATCTGTTAATTTAAATATGCACACATATTTATATGCAATATGAAAGTGATTGACCCAATTTAGTGCCTAATGTGTGTGTATATGCATCCACGGGCAACCACTAGCAACCACTTGCAACCACTCGCAACCATTAACCATAACATGTTTCAAACACATGTTTACATCCATCGGTTTCTTCCTAAGGATAAAGAATAGGACTGAGGAGATATGCTTAAAACGGTAGATATAAGCATGAATAAACTTATGGAAAAAGAGATCAAGGAGGTACCCTCAAAGAGAAAAGGGTAGGCTGCGCGTATTTTCCTTTCAGTTTCCCAAGTCACGTCTTCCTCAGCATCACTCCATTTAACTTTAACAGGCTTAACTTCACGATTGCGTAATTTTTTGACCTTCGTACCCAAGATACTAGTCGGAACTCTTCTTATAGTGGCTTCTCGTGCCACTTCTACTTCCTCTGGTATATTCGGTTCCACCACTTCCTCAGATTCATTAGTTGAGAGACATGAAAAACATTATGAACTCCAGCCAGTCTCTCGGGTAGCTCTACTCTGTAAGGCATCGTCCCAATCCTTTCAATGATAGGAAATGGACCTACAAATCTTAGTGCTAGCTTTCCTACGGACCCAAAGCGAATGACATTCCTCAAAAGAGATACTTTAAGGAACACACTGTCTCCAACCTTAAACTCAAGGTCGGTCCTTCTTTTGTCTGCGTAGGACTTTTGTCTATCTTGTGCAGCCTTCATCCGTCTTCTTATCAAGTCCACCTTTTTTGAGATCTCTCTAATCATGTATGGCCCAAGTACGAGCTTGTCTTAGATTCCCACCAACAAGTTGGTGATCGACACGGTCTTCCATATCAAGCTTCAAAGGGCGTCATTCCTATGGTGGCTTGGTAGCTGTTGTTGTAAGCAAATTCCACTAAAGGAAGATGATCCTCCCATGTCCCCCCAAAGTCAAGAATGCACAATCTCAATAGGTCTTCTAATACCCTATTCACCCTTTCCGTCTGACCATCGGTTTGAGGGTGATAGGACGTGCTTAAGCATAATTGGGTGCCTACTGCCTCTTGCAAACTCTTCCAAAACTCGCTCGTAAAGATAGAATCTCGATTGCTCACTATCGTGGATGGTATCCCATGGAGTCGAAATGTTTCTTTGAGATAAATGGATGCTAGGGACGAGGCAGTCCTTCTACTTTTAACAAGTATAAAGTTAGCGCTTTTAGTGAGCATGTCCACTACTACCCAAATACTGGTATTGCCCCTTCTTGACCTAGGCAACCCTGTTGGATCTAGATTAACCCTAGAGTGGGGTGAATAGGGTTTATCACAGTTTTTTACTGAATTAAAAATCTAACAAGATATATAGTAGTAAACAGATCACAGAATATAGCGGAAACATAAGTGCAGAAAATAAATCACACATGGATGTACCCAACTTCGGCAAAACCCTGCCTACTGCTGCATTTCTAAGGTTTCTACTAGGTGATAGAACAGATCCTGCATACAAGACCATGTACACTCGCAAACCCTGCTCCTATTCTAACCCTATGCTCAAAACCGTAGACTGACTGATATTCCCTCGATTAGATTTCCCCTGATTACATCCCTGTAACTAGTAACCCAGATTTTACAGACTCTGTCAACTGTCAGTCAACACCCTGACTGATTCCTAGATTTTTCAGGCCTAGAAACTGTTTTACGGTTTTCAAAATAAATTACAACAAAACAAATTTAATTAAAAAACAACTGAACAAGAAACCCTAGTTTAAAAGGAATATAAAACTCCTCTTTAAAACTTAAAACTTGGCTTAGCCAACTTTAGTTGGTCAGCCTGTTTCATTTCCATTGCCCGATCCCTTTGTCTCTAAAAATGGAGGCTCTGTGAAAACAAGAAACTAGGGTTTCTTTGAATCTCCAAATCCCGACTGATTGTATGTTGATTGAATTTCTTCAGTGATGTCTTCAAACGTTGGATGCTCTCAGTGATTCGATGGCTTTCCTCTATCGATTTGGGATTGCTCTCTGGCTCGATCGAAACAATGAGTCTCCTGATTTTGAATTTCTGCTTGAAATTGTTTGCTTGAGGTTTCGATTTTGATGTTCTCTTCCTGCCCATGATGAATCTGTGTGTAGAAAATATATAGGGTAATCAAACCCCTAAAATTCTTTGATTTCGTGATTAATGACTTGACTGATTTTGTTGAATGATTTGTCCCCTGATTATTTGCGTGTGACTTCCTCTTTTGGATTTAATCACCTCGGTATTGAAAAGGACTTGAATTTTGAATGAAACAGAGTGATTGTTGCTTTCCCCTTTTGCCAAATCTCGGCTTTGAAAAGAAATTGAATATTCCCTTTTGAAATTCTCGATTTAAATGAATTCCTTGAATGTTACATGTCTTATGTATGATTTATGGAAAGGATTCTTGCCAGTTTTACAACTTGAATTTTTGCAAAAACTGGAAACAAAATAATTGTTTTCTTGTTTTTAATTGTATTCAAAAATCCTTTACAAAAACTGGAGAGTCTTGAATTGATATAAAAAATGATTTTCATTAATCATTCCATATCTGGAAATGTTATTGCCAAAGACTGATACCTTGCCAAAAGTGTCTTGAGCAATTTCTGGAAAATCAAATTAATTGATTTGTGTCCTACTCTAGAAATAAAACACTTTGCCTGCCTTGTAACAATTTCTGATTTGTGGCATTCTTGTTTGATGGTGAATCATTTAGCATGAATGTGGTCTTGTGCATGGCTTGACCTGTTCTGGCCTTGTTGTTGCATGTGGCTTTGAGTTTTGCATGTCACTTTGTACTTGTCTGAGCTACAAAAAAACTTATGTATGTTGTTCACTTGGTTTATGTTCCCTCGACATGAATTGATGACCACTTGGATTTAAAACATCCTGCCTTGTGCATGTGCTTGTCCCTCGACACATTTAACCTTGTGTATATGTGCTTGTCCACTCTGGCTCGAACTGCTTTTGCCTTGAATATGTACACTGGCTGATTGTTCAAATAAGTTTGCATTTAAGTTGAAAACACTGTTTGTAAAAGCTTGCCTAGTTTGGTTCTGATTGCATAATTCTTGTGTGCACTGCAACTTTAAACTGCCTCGACCACCATGTTGCTTGTTTGTTAATACAGCTTCATGCATACTTACACCTTCATGCTGTATTCGACCGTGTTGTTACTCCATCACCGCATTGTCTTGAATTTGTTTGCATCCATTTGTTTTGATGGTGCACTTGATACCATACATGCTACTTGTGTTCACCAATATTGCTTTTGCTGTTCCCATGAAAACATGTGCATGATCATACATCAGAACATTTGCATACTTGAAAAATCCATGTTGTGTATTTGCTTGCTTTGACTACGTTTATCCATGAGTCTGAACTGTCATGCTTGAAACTGAAATCACTGTTCTTGCATTTGGTTCATGTTAAACGATGCAGCACTGAATTTGAGCACTTACATGTATGTTTTTTCCATGTCACTGAATTTGATCACCATGCTTCTTGACATTGTATATTTGTTGAATTATGTGCATGTTGTACTGTCTGTATGAGTTGTGCCTTGTATTTGATTGTCCCACTATTGATTGTGCACTGAGTCAAGACGGTCCATCGTGGCTACTGCTCAGTTGCACACTGATTGGCGTGGCAGTGCACACGTGTATTTATACACGTGTGTATTTGCAACCATCAGAAAATTTCCTGTCCTTGTACATATACAAACTGTCTGTCTAGACACAGATTAATCAGATCAAGTCATGAAAACTGATGAGAAACACACCAGAAAAATGAGGCAAATAAAATTTTAAAAAATAAAATTTATATTCGCGTATATTCTGTTTTATTCCTGTTGTAGTGTACTGTTTGTGTTTCTATTTTATTTGACAGGTAAGCAAAAGATGAGTGGACTGACAGTGAAGAATGTTGTGAAGACAGAATATAAAGAACTGAAGACTAAGAGACAGTGTATCAGTGAATATATATGGATATGACAAAGAAAAAAGAGTGATTGTATCTATATGAGATATATAGACAGAGTATTATAGTGAGGAGCTGTGTAACAACAGAATTGTACTGTGATGTGTAATAAACAAATTTATTTGAAATAAAATATTATTTTATTGTTGTCAAACAAACTTGTCTATAGTATTCAGTTTATTTACAAGTACAATCTCATGTGTAATCGTATATGAATTGTGAATATCAGTAAATATAAGAGAAATGTATAAACAGTGGAGTTTATAAATTTGTACTGTTTTGATAGTGAAATAAAATATTATATTTAAATAAAATACTGTGTGAATATTTAAATTTCTGTACAGTCGTATTTTATTTAAAAATAAATATTATATTCCAGTCTGTGATGTATAATAATAGTACAGTATCAAACACATTAAAATAATATTTATTTGGTTGTTATCATTGAACAAAAATCATATAATTGTGTATACAACACCGTTATATACAATAATCTCCCTCTTTTGATGATGACAAACAAATAAAAGATTTTGTATACAATAAATGTGTTTGATAGTGAAAAATGAACTCCCCCTATTTATTAGCTCCCCCTATAACTGTCCTTGAGTGAAATTAACTGAATAATAAAAAAATTTCAAAATTAAGAATATTTATCAAATATTCACTCGTAAATCAAAATCTCAATCCATTCTCCCCCTTTTGTTATCATCAAAAGGATACAGAAATTAAAATATAGATGAAAGAATGACTAAAAAAAATGTAATTCCGACATAAGAGGAAGAACAGTCATCATAAATCTCAATCAGTCAAACAAAAATCATAATGAACTAAGAACTAGTGGCATATTTCACATTGTAGAGAATGACGAATTTACGATGAATTATATAATAATGAGGAGAGTTATAAAAAAATATGAATATTTCCCAATTATTTTCAAAAGAATTTTATAAATTGAAGCACAAAAACAATGATGGATTTGGACTATTATTATAATTTCAACTTATGTGACAATATTGTATAATCTCAAATCCTAATGCCTATCAATCAACAAATCATAATATATCATAAGATTTCAACACATTAAAGATGGATTGATAGGATGATTTTTATACACCGAGGAGAATTTCAGAATAATTTCAATTTATAGCACAATATTTCCTTTTTCTTTTTGTTTTATTTAAGAGCACACTGACCACGCATAACCAGAGCTTGGATTTTTATATGAGGTCAGTCGCAGCTTAAATTATAAGTTATCTCTTAACCATGCATGACCAGAGCTTAGATTTTTAAATGAGGTTAGAGACACACTTATATAGTTATTATATATTTATCATTTTCAGTTTCAAAATGAAAAACTCCTCAGAATATAAAACCAAAAAATGGAGGATAGAAATGCGGTAGGTACAGAAATGGTCTGTGAAATAAATTTCTAAATTAATTATATTATGAAATATGTTCAACCATCATGAAAATCTAAATAAAATCTCCTCTTGTTGTGAAATATACTACAGTCACAATTCATCACAATTTCAAAATCTAATAACAATTTTGACGAATTATAAATACAGTTCAATTTGGATATTGATTTCAATTTCTGAATGAATAATTAATAAATAATTATAAAATTGAAAATCAATTACAAGAGGAAACCAAATAGATTTATACAAAGAAAAAAATGTGTATGGTGTCTATACAAGGTGAAAATTCAAAACCAGATGGATGAAAAAGATGATACCAATTGTAGTCTCCTTTATCGAGGAATTTATTCACACCCTAGATATCTCAGACTAAAGAAATTTCGAACACAAAGCCCAAACAGACAAGATTACAAAATTTGCACAATTATTAGAGCAACAGTCAGATTAAAGGAGGCAGTTATTTGAAAACAGTATCAGAGCAGCGTAGTAGAAACAGTTTCAGATCAGACTTGTTAAGATGTTGATCACACAAGATGATTCATGATCCAATGATTAAAAATACCGTTTATTTAAAATCATTTGATGAATATGAAGATATCAGGATTCAATGAATCGATCACACCAGATTATTAATTTCATATTCAAGATATGTATGTGATTCAGTAAATCAATAATTTCAAATGATTTTAGACAAACAAATATTTAAATCAAATCATCATGAAATAACAGTGAGATTTAAGACCGGATTTTCAAACAATTTTTTACAAGAATTTCTGACAAGTACAAGAGTAAATTCAGATCATATACATCAAGTTTGAGAGGTATTCATGATTTAAAAATAATTTATTTGAAATCACTTAAATCAATGTTAAGTTTGAGATATAATGAATTATTCACACAAGGATGCTAATTTCAAATTTAAGTGGTGTGTGATATTCAAAATATCTAAAATCTCAGATGATTTCAAACTGAACTAATTTCAATCATAATAATCATGAATATGAATTTCAAGATGTATCACCGATTCAAGACAATTTAACATGTTCAAGCCAATCTGAAAATCAATGAAATTATCACGACTGAGAAGTAGCAGTGTGCTGTAATGAGTATAATATTTCAAGCTTTTCTAAAATGAATTGGAAGAAACTCAAAACAGAAGTGGTGTGTGAATCTTTATCAAATTTTCAGATCTTCAAGAATTTAGAATTCTAATTAACAGTGTTTAAGATATGACAAGAATACTTCAACACTGTTATGAATTCAGAAAACTAAACTTCAAAACAATTGCAGATATTTACAAGTTTAAATACAATATCTGGAAATAATTAAAAAAACATCAGATTTCTATTCAATAGAAGCAAATTTCCAGAGAAAAAAAATGAATTTTGCAATTGGAAGTTAATGAAGCCCATAAAGAAACAAACAAAATATGGCAGTGATGAATCAACAAAAAACTGAAGGAAAAAAAGAAGGGGTAGAGGAAGGAATAAACACAAAAAAAAAACATACAAAGGTGAGTTTAGAGATCATACCAGAATCCACTGTAAAACCGAATTTCTAACTCAACAGATCTTGGTAGAAGGAACTGTAAATGATACAAAAGTACAAACTAGCTTGATTTCAAATTTCTTTTCAGCATAGTAGTTCCTTAGCCATCCTTCGTTACCTATGAATTTATGGAATCAAGTGGTCTTACAAATTTGCCAAACCACTCACAATTTTATTCACACATTTTGGTACCCAGACTTGTTTTTATAATAATCCATTCGAATCTATCTTTGTACCCATTGGAACTCAAATTTGTTTGAATTTAAGGAAGTTTATTTTATTTCTCTTTGGGATCTAGAGTTGTTCAATTGGATTATTATAAAACAAATTCACATCATGTTTATGATTCAAAAATCTTTTGCGATTATCAGAGTTAGAATTTTCATATCGATTCTTTCCAAAGCAGATTAAAGGATTTTTAAAATCATTTGAGTTCAGATTTTCAAAAACTCTCAAAGCTGATACCACTTTTATTACCAGATGAAAATTGATTTTTCAACAGCATATTCAGAGATTTTTCACCGTTAGAAAATTTAGTCAAAGTTGACTCAAGCTGTTCAATTTTAGTTTTAAGATCACGGTTCTCTTTCATCAAATCCGTACAAAGATTTTTAGTGATCTTACATCTTTCAAAATCAGATTTTAAAACCAAATTTTCATCTTTAAGAATTTTAATTTTGGCTTGAGATTCCATGATTTCAGATTCAAATCGTTTTTGTTTTTCAAACTCAAATTTCTTGGATTTTTCAATCTCATTTTCAAGTTCTTCTAAAATAAAATTTGATTTCAACAAGTTCTCCTTTTCAGCAATTTCAAATTTGGAATTTATATCTATTTTAAAATTTTCAAATTCCTTTTGCAGAAGGTTATTCAAATTTGACAACTCAGTCTTGTTCTCATTTAAGAACAGAATTTCATTTTCAAACTTTTGAATATTTTTATTGAGATGAACAAGATTGGTTTTCAATTTCAAACAATTTTTGCAAACAGAATTTGAAGAATTTTTAACATATTGAAGTTGTGATTCCAAATCATCAGTTTTGCTATCAACTGAGAATTCCTAGATTTCAAAGATTTATTTTTAGATTGGAGTTTAACAACAGACTTAGTTAGATCAGCACAAAAATAAACTAGATCTTCAAAAGAGAAATTTTCTACTTCATTGTCTGTTGAGTCTCCATCAGCTGATCCATCTGAATTATCATCTGTAAGTCCTGTTAAGCAAAATTCTAAAACTGAGTTGACATTCTAGGGTTTTGAGCTGTTGTCAGATTTTCCATACTTCGTATTGAGAGTATCCCATATTTCTTATGTAGATAAACAATGGCAGATAAGATTAAACTGTTTAGTACTAAGATAATCAAATATAATTTTCATTGCACGAGCATTGAAAGAAATATCTACACTATCAAACCCATTGATAACAACATCCCAACATTTAATATTAACAGATTTTAAATAAAATTCCATTTTGGATTTCCAGTTTAAAAAATATGTTCCATTAAAAATAGTTGGAGATGAACTGGACTGACTCTTACTAGACTGACAACTAGGGATCACCATTACTCTAGAGTTAACAGAATACCTACTCCGATACCACTTGTTGGATCTAGATTAACCCTAGAGGGGGGATGAATAGAGTTTATCACAGTTTTTTACTGAATTAAAAATCTAACTAGATATATAATAGTAAACAGATCACAGAATATAGCAGAAAAAGAAGTGCAGAAAGTAAATCACACACAGATGTACCCAGCTTCGGCAAAACCCTACCTACTGCTGCATTTCTAAGGTTTCTATTAGGTGATAGAACAGATCCCGCATACAAGACCATGTACACTCACAAACCCAGCTCCTATTCTAACCCTACGCTCAAAAATGTAGACTGACCGATATTCCCTCTATCAGATTTCCCCTAATTTCAACCCTATAACCAGTAACCTAGATTTTATAGACTCTGTCAACTGTCAGTCAACACCCTGACTGATTCCTAGATTTTTCAGACCTAGAAACTGTTTTACGGTTTTAAAAATAAATTACAACAAAACAAATTTAATTAAAAAACTACTAAACAATAAACCCTAGTTTAAAAGGAATATAAAACTCCTCTTTAAAATTTAAAACTTGGCTTAGCCAAGTTTAGTTGGTCGGCCCGTTTCATTTCCATTGCCCGATCCCTTTGTCTCTAAAAATGGCGGCTCTGTGAAAATAAGAAACTAGGGTTTCTTTGAATCTCCAAATCGCGACTGATTGTATGTTGATTGAATTTCTTCAGTGATATCTTCAAATGTTGGATGCTCTCAGTGATTCGATGGCTTTGCTCTATCGATTTGGGATTGCTCTCTGGCTCGATCGAAACTGTGAGTCTTCTGATTTTGAATTTCTGCTTGAAATTGTTTGCTTGAGGTTTCGATTTCAATGTTCTCTTCCTACCCATGATGAATCTGTGTGTAGAAAATATATAGGGTAATCGAACCCCTAAAATTATCTGATTTCGTGATTAATGACTTGGCTGATTTTGTTGAATGATTTGTCCCCTGATTATTTGCGTGTGACTTCCTCTTTTGGGTTTAATCACCTCGGTATTGAAAAGGACTTGAATTTTGAATGAAACAGAGTGATTGTTGCTTTCCCTTTTTGCCAAATCTCGGCTTTGAAATGAAATTGAATATTCCCTTTTGAAATTCTCGATTTAAATGAATTCCTTGAATGTTACATGTCTTATATATGATTTATGGAAAGGATTCTCGCTAGTTTTACAACTTGAATTTTTGCAAAAACTGGTAACAAAATAATTTTTTTCTTGTTTTTAATTGTATTCGAAAATCCTTTGCAAAAACTGGAGAGTCTTGAATTGATATAAAAAATGATTTTCATTAATCATTCCATATCTGGAAATGTTATTGCCAAACACTAATAACTTGCCAAAAGTGTCTTGAGCAATTTCTGGAAAATCAAATTAATTGATTTGTGTCCTACTTTGAAAAAAAACACTTTGCCTGCCTTGAAACAATTTCTGATTTGTGGCATTCTTGTTTGATGTTGAACCATTTAGCATGAATGTGGTCTTGTGCATGGCTTGACCTGTTATGGCCTTGTTGTTGCATGTAGCTTTGAGTTTTGCATGTCACTTTGTACTTGTCTGAGCTACAAAAAAACTTATGTATGTTGTTCACTTGGTTTATGTTCCCTCGACATGAATTGATGACCACTTGTATTTAAAACATCCTGCCTTGTGCATGTGCTTGTCCCTCGACACATTTAACCTTATGTATATGTGCTTGTCCACTCTGGCTCAAACTGCTTTTGCCTTGAATATGTACACTGGCTGATTGTGCAAATCAGTTTGCATTTAAGTTGAAAAACACTGTTTATAACAGCTTGCCAAGTTTGATTCTGATTGCATAATTCTTGTATGCTCTGCAACTTTAAACTGCCTTGACCACCATGTTGCTTATTTGTCAATACAGCTCCATAAATACTTACACCTTCATGCTGTGTTCGACCATGTTGCTGCTCCATCACTACACTGTCTTGAACTTATTTGCATCCATCTGTTTTGATGGTGCACTTGATACCATATATTCTACTAGTGTTCACCAATATTTCTTTTGCTGTTCCCATGAAAACATGTGCATGATCATACATCAGAACATTTGCATACTTGAAAAATCCATGTTGTGTATTTGCTTGCTTTGACCACGTTTATCCACGAGTCTGAACTATCATGCTTGAAATTGAAATCACTATTCTTCCATTTGGTTCATATTAAACCATGCATCACTGAATTTGAGCACTGACATGTATGTTTTTGCCATGTCGCTGAATTTGATCACCATGCTTCTAGACATTGTATATTTGTTGAATTATGTGCATGTTGCACTGTCTATATGAGTTGTGCCTTTTATTTGATTGTCCCACTATTGATTGTGCACTGAGTCGAGACGGTCCATCGTGGCTACTCCTCAGTTGCACACTGATTGGCGTGGCAGTGCACACATGTATTTATACACGTGTGTATTTGCAGCCATCAGAAAATTTCCTGTCCCTGTACATATACAAACTGTCTGTCTAGGCACAGATTAATCAGATCAAGTCATGAAAAATGATGAGAAACACAGCAAAAGAATGAGACAAATTAAATTTTAAAAAATAAAATTTATATTCGCGTATATTCTGTTTTTTTCCTGTTGTAGTGTATTGTTTGTGTTTCTATTTTATTTGACAGGTAAGAAGAAGATGACTGGACTGACAGTGAAGAATGCTGTGAAGACAGAAGATAAAGAATTGAAGACTAAGAGACAGTGTATTAGTGAATATATGGATATGACAAAGAAAAAAGAGTGATTGTATATATATGAGATGTATAGACGGAGTGTTATAGTGGGGAGCTGTGTAACAACAGAATTGTACTGTGATGTGTAATTAACAAATTTGTTTGAAATAAAATATTTTGTTATTGTTGTCAAACAAACTTGTCTATCGTATTCAATTTATTTACAAGTACAATCTCATGTGTAATCGTATATGAATTGTGAATATCAGTAAATATAAGAGAAATGTATAAACAGTGGAGTTTATAAATTTGTACTGTTTTGATAGTGAAATAAAATATTATATTTAAATAA
The DNA here is from genome assembly GCA_030737875.1 of Allium sativum. NCBI lineage: Eukaryota > Viridiplantae > Streptophyta > Magnoliopsida > Asparagales > Amaryllidaceae > Allium > Allium sativum. The sequence goes on along the minus strand of CM060910.1, from coordinate 1,050,539,256 downwards.
AATACTGTGTGAATATTTAAATTTCTGTACAGTCGTATTTTATTTGAATATAAATATTATATTCCAGTCTGTGATGTATAATAACAGTACAGTATCAAACACATTAAAATAATATTTATTTGTTTGTTATCATCAAACAAAAATCATATAATTGTGTATACAACACCGTAATATACAACAAAACCATCAACATAGTCCGTCGAAATGCTTACCCACTTCCACTGTGGGACCTCGAGAGGATGAAGCAGACCACTGGGCTTCTTCTACTCCGCTTTATTTGAATTGCTAGCATATCAAAAACTTAGCGACGAACTCAGCTACATCACTCTTCATGCCATTCCAAAAGAAAAACCTTTTTATATCTTTATACATCTTGTCTCTGCCTGGGTGTATGGTCAGTTTATAATGGTGCGCCTTTTCGAGAACCATCTTCACTAAATCCCTTACTTGTGGGATGCATAACCTTCCATCCCATCTTAACCAACCCTTATCATCAATGGAGTATCTATTGATGTGACTATAAGTCTAACCCCTAACTAACTTTTCCACCACATCAACTAGCTGAGGGTCTTCTCGTTGCGCAGTTCCTATTGAGTCCAAAAGGGTAAGCTGCACCTCTAGTGATGCTAACAAACCAGGCACAATTTCAGAGGATGGGTCTAAAATTAAAGTTTGCTATATACTCCAAGCTTTGTCTTTCTACAAAGAGAGGACTCAAGGTTAGCTTCTTTCTACTTAAGGCATCCGCTACCACATTGCCCTTGCCTGGGGTATAGGAAATCTCAAAATCATAACAGGCCAGAAATTCCATCCACCTTTGCTGTCTTAAGTTAAGATCTTTCTACGAGAAATGGTACTTCAACGATTTGTGGTCAGTATACAATTCAAATTACTCACCTAGGAGATAATGGCACCAAGACTTAAGCGCAAATATGATGGCAGCCAACTCTAGATCGTGGGTTGGGTAGTTTTTCATGTACTTTCAATTGTCTGCCTCCATAAGCTAATACCTTCTCTTCTTGCATCAAAAGAGCACCTAGTCCCGTAACACATGCATCCATGTATACGGTAAACATCTTTCTCCCATCCGGCAATGTCAGAACTGGGGCTGTGGTTAGAGCCCTTTTCAAACGTTGGAAAGAAATATCACAATCCAAATCCCAAGCGAAAGTTAGGTTCTACTTAGTTAATCCTGTGAGTGGGGCTGAGATTTTAGCAAAGTCTTTAATGAATTTTCGATAAAATCCTACTAGCCCGAGAAAGCTTCGGACTTCGGTTGCATTCCGGGGAACCTTTCAATCTTGCACCGCAAATACTTCTGCGTGGTATACGGCTAACCCCTCTTTGGACACCACATGTTCAAGAAACCTTACCACTTCTCTCCAAAAATGGCACTTGGAGAATTTGGCCTTCAGCTGATGTGTACGAAGAGTATCCATGACTTCCCTTAAATGTAAAGCATGCTCTTCTTCATTTTTCGAGAAGATCAAAATGTCGTCTACGAAGACCACCACAAACTTATTAAGGAATTCTCTAAACACCCTACTCATCAAGTCAACGAAGTAAGCAGGTGTGTTTGTCAAGCTGAAAGGCACGACAAGCCATTCAAAGAAACCATGAAGGGTTCTGAACACGGTCTTATCAATGATGTCTATAGCCACTATTAGCTGATGGAACCCGGTAGCCAAATCTAGTTAGGGGAAAACAGATGCACCTACAAGCTGATCAAACAAGTCATCTATTCTAGGAAGTGGGTTCCTATTCTTCTTGGTCAGCTTGTTTAGCTCCCTATAATCAATGCATAGGCGAAGTGAACCATCCTCTTTGTTGCCAATACTACCGGAGCACCCCATTCAGAAATACTCAGCCTTATGAACCCCTTTTCGAGCAGCTTACTGGGAACTTTTTTCTCCCTAGGAGCCATGTGTCTAACGGGTAGAGCTACGGGTTTTGCATTATCAACAAGGTATATGCGGAAGTCTATCTCCCGCTTTGGAGGTAAGCCCTTCACCTCTTCAAATACATCTGAATATTCATGGACTACTCTAACAGACTGCAAGTTTTCAACAAACGCATCAAGAGATTCTAGGTAACTAAGCATAACAGAATGTATGGGGTTACAAAAGATTTTGAGAGTGTTGCCAAGGTGAGTCATAATTCTAACCACTCTCTTTTCACAATCGAGGACGACACGATTACTCGATAACCAATCAATGCCTAGAATCAATCCATAGCCTATTAAGCCAAGAACGAAGGCGTTGCATTCAAACTCAACGCTCAAAATAGACACTCTCAAATCCCGACAAATCATTGAAAGATGATCCGAACCACCAATAGGATTTGAGACTACTATGGGATCTGTAACTAGACTAGTATTTAGGTGTAGTGTTTCAATTAACGAAGCAGACACAAACGAGTGTGAAGTGCAGAATCAAATAAAGTATGAACATGATGATCAAACATAAAAACCAAACTTTCAAAAGAAATCTTTCTACCACTCTCCTGTCCTGGTGCCATGAGAGCCTGAATCTTCCCTCTTGCCTTCCCTGGCGCCTTGAGAGCTTGAATCTGCCCTCCAGAAGTGGACCCTTTTCTTTGCCTTTGCCCCTGTTTCCTGGGGCAGTCTTTAATTAGATGTCCTGTCTCTTCAAAGTGGAAACAACCAGTCTTCTTCTTCTTCTTCTTCCTACAGTCTTTGCTCAGATGGCCTGGTGTTCCACTGTTAAAGCACCTTTTCTTTCCGTTGCCACTGATATCCTTACCGCCTTTCTTATTTTGTTGTTGTGATTTCGTTTGATCCCCTTTCTTCTCCGGTGCCTTAATAGCATTAGCACCTTTCTCCTCTTCATGCATAAGCGCATTGTCAACCAATCTCTCAATGGTAGCCCCTATCAGAATGTGGGTCATAGCCAACTCGTGTAGCGGCTCATTCAAGCCTTTGACGAACCTCAGATCCTTCTACTCGAGTGTGTTCCCTAAGTCTTAGCTAAATCTCGCCAACTAATTGAACTTGTTAACGTACTCCTTTACTGATAAATTCCCCTGCTTCAATGCCAAGAATCTTTCCATGTATAAATTCTCTTCTGCTCGTGAGAGAAATTTCATCTCGAACCTATGTCTGAAATCCATCCACATCTCTACTGGACGCTCTCCATTCGTGACCTCCCACCAAAACGAGGCTTCTTCCTTCATTGACCAAGCGGCCAATTGGACCTTCCTTCCATCTTCCACCTCAAAGATACTAAATAAGTCTTCTACCTCCTTAAGCCAATTTCGAGCTTCAACAAACGTCTCTGATACGTGAAAAGGTTTTCCGCCCAATGCTCGAAAATCTATGCATATCTTTGAAAAAGTATCAACACGGGGAGGGGGAGGAGGAGGAGTGGCAGCAGCTATGGTAGGAGGGATGTCTGCTGGGCCTGCGGCGGTGGCCCTAGCCTCCAGATACCTTCTGAGCCAGGTCGGTATCGGTATTCCCTCGGGTATCTCGGGTAACCCAGACATGCTGAAAAGAAAATGAAGAGATTCAAAATGGAGAATTCGAAAGAAAGATATATGGCTCTTGGGGGTTATGTTTTTAAAACAAACTTTTCCCTTGAAAATAATCTCCTTAAAACATACTTTTGAAAGTATTTCTTTACAAAACGCTTTGAAAAACAGTTTTCCAAAATCTTTTATCTGTTATGTTAACCTTCAACTCTGGTACCACGTGTATCACCCCACGTCCATTAATGTCACTCTCAAAGGGAATGCATTAACTTTCATGGAGTATTATTTGTGAATAGAACAGAATATAACAAGATAGATACATATATTGGTACTTGAAAATTTTGAAACCAACATTTATTATAGCGGAGAAATAGTTTTATTACAACAACTTCAAAACCAATAGAAAAACCAAGTACACTTAGTAACCATCTTGACAAATTTGTTTTCTGAGTACATGAAATAAAAAGCATAACCCTAACATAAGTAGCCATAAAAGAGATGAGCCGAACTTTACTTTCAACAATCTAAGCATTCCAAAAGAGAGAGAAAGAGATCAAGATCAAGCTCCATTAGTACTAGTCCCAACCTGAGAACCTAGGGGGGAGAGGAAGAAAAGAGGCGAAAACAAAGGGGGTCAGACATAAAGTCTGGCGAGTATAATAACTTTAACAATATAATTATTAAAGTAGTTAGGATAAGGAAAAAACTGGTAAAAAAAGGTATGACCGTGAAACAAGTGGGCATGACAAAGCAAACAAGATGAATATTCTGGCGTTAATCTCATTCCTAATCACTATAGGATAATTACTATACTGCACCACTACTAGCCACCCTAAAAGTTGATCCCGCCTACTGAATACAATATTCGTAATGGTAGTTTCGTGTACCCCTAGTTGCCTTCATAGGTGCCGCCTGCCCCTATCTCCACTAGTTGTACCCACTACCCCCATGCGATCGGCTCCGTAACTCATAGATACCCGTGCTGGTCACACAATGGGGTGTATCACTTCCCAAAGTGGCAACCCGATACCACTAAAGATGCACGGCTTATATCTACATGATGCAACAACGTCTTACCTACCAGCCCGGGCCTATGCACGCATATAACCCCGTTGGACTTGTGTTGCCACCGCTAACCCGTTTAGACCTCTTACAATCAAACCAAGTAAGCGTGTCCCGTCCTCGTTCTAACTTGAGCTCACAAAGATACTTAATGGGATACTGGTTTGAAAAGGGTCCCCATGTTTGACACAAGCTTTCCACCTTTGCTTGGCCGAACTAGAACTTCCCACTTAACCCCTTCTTATTCATGTCTTCTTATATGTTTTCAACTTGGTTAAGTGTTTCTAATCGTATTTCACATGCCACCCAGGCCACCCACTTAACCCCCATGTCCCACCACATGTTTGTCTAGTTAAGTGTTAATTAATTCATTAGAACCGTAACCTTTTAAAGACCTCCCACATTAGACTACCGTTTGCGGTTGCTGGATTTATCGGGCAGGTCCGGGCAGTCTTATACCACAAACGAGCCTAACCTCGTGTCTGTACAATTGTTACGCATTTAATTTGTGCCTTTGACCTCTCACATTAGACTACCGTTTGTGGTTGCTGGATTTGCCGGGCGGGTCCGGGCAGTCTTAAACCACAAACGAGTCTAACCTCGTGCCTTAGGCGGTTAATTATTACACATAATTATTTAAGCCCAAATTGGATTAATATCCTTATTCAAATTTTTCAATAAATTTCAAATTAATTTATGTCCATAATTGTCACCTAACTTATGTCCATAATTTCAGGTATGTAAATTTATACCAATTAATGCATCAAATTAATTATATGCCTTTAAGGCCATTTTTTTCCAATTTACAATTATGTATATTTAAGATTTTCCCATTGCCCCACGCTATTCATACATTTTAATATGATATATGTTAGACTCGCAAATAGTTTAATTATAAAAAGAGAAGCAACATCACAACACATAAAATAGATCTAAGAATCGTGACATAAGTTTGCATAGCCAATAACTTGCATAGGCAATTGATATACGTAAATTTGCATAAACAATCATGGATCTAAGTATAGATATAAACATGTAATCATGAGCTTGCATATATGGATATGGTTTTCCTATAACTTGCATATGAATTTCATTCAAACTAGCATATGATTAACATAAAAAACTAGCATACGCAATGGGCATATAGAACATAAATTTGCATAACTATGTACTGCACGGATCTAAATATAGATCTAAACACAAAGGTGTGAACTTACATGTGGATGTAAATTAATGTCACAAGTTTGCATATAAACAAGCATATGTATCTACATGATTCACATATGAACTTGTGTATAATCCACCTACAGACTTGCATAAGATTCATAAACTAGCATATGATTTAACATCCCAAACTTGCATAAGATACATATACATATGATTTAACACACCAAACTTGCATAAGATGAATCAAGTTAAACATGTACAATTCAACATATGAAATAGATCCACAATAACAAAACTGTCAACGATATCATCACCTGAATCAAAGTCATATTCTCATAATCCCAATTATAACTTATCACAACTAAATTAATTAATTATTTTGTGAAAGAAATTATACTCGCAAACAAAAGAACAGTCTTGTTTTCTGGGATCTGGATTCTAAAACTAAATTGCTCACCTTTGGTGTAGACTAATTGTTATCCTAATTTAGATTAGATTTGATTTTGGTTCTTGCTTCTATCTTGTTTTTGATTTGAAAGAGAACGGCGGCTACTCTAGGTTCTCCAATGACGTCATGGCAGCTCTTGGTATGAATTAGTGTGATTTTAGGTTGAGAGTTAGGTTGCTTATATAGAGTTTTAATTAATTTAGAGCCGTCATATTAACCCTAGAAGCAATCTAGACCATCTAGTCAAGATAGAATAACACCACAGCCCTAATGACTCACCGATGAGTCAAAACAGTGTCATCTTTTAGATCTGCCCGAGGGGGGGGGGGCAGGTTGACCCCCTGGTCGACCTGTATGGGTAGGTCGACCCCCAGGTCGACCCCTTGGTCGACCTGGCCCTTGGGCGGGAGAATTCGGGCCCATCCTGCTCCCCTGTCTGAATTTGAATTTTAAATTTTCTGAACTTGAGATATTTTAAATTCTGAAACTTCGGAAGGCCATATCTTCTTCATGCGAAGTCCAATTCACGCAAGCTCGGACTCTATCTCAAGCAGAATTCCAAGACGAACGTAATGGCGTAACCCATTTCCCTTATTTCTCACATTTGAAATTAAGTATTCTTAAATTTTTAATTTAATATTTAAAATCATGGGGTGTTACAATAATGCTAATTATAATTGTTGCAGATGCATTTAATTAAAACACAAAATGAAAGATGATTAATTTAGTGTCTGCAACATGAACATGAAGGAAGCATAAGGTACATATGAACGTGGATTTAAATGTCATTATCAGCTTTATATAGTAACTCAAGGCCCACACGTCTTCCCTTTTACCAACAGTTACCTTACCATGTACACTTCATCCTGCCAGTTTTGAAACACCATGCTCTCCATGGTATTTTGTTTCCATGTTAGCCAAGCCATCCAATTACCATGTGTACCACACAAATGGTTCCATGCTTTCCAAGATATTATTGTGTGCGCCCTAAGCTATTACTTCTTTAAATACGGTATGTCTTCATCTTCATTCTCGTTTTCCACAAGAAAAAAAGAGAAAATTCAACGCTTGTATGTGAATTTTGAACTACTGTCATCATTCCAAAAGAAACACACAACAGCCTTTTCTTCTTAACAAATGGACGGCTCTCTCTTTCCAACAAGGAATCGATTCGATCTCCTTCCACACAAAAATTCTTGCTATAGCTTTTAAAGGGGATACGTTCTCCTTGGGGAGGGTGATCTCTGGCCTAAACCCCAAGTCGTCTGGTGCGACGTGTTATCGGAAATCGGGCTCAAGACAACGTACAGTTTTTGGTTAAATCGAGAATATATTGACATTAATGGATTCTCATATCATAGGGGTTTAGCGGAGCGTGGAAGCGCGGTCAGGTGGTAAGACTTGATGGGGGTCCGGTGATGGAAGTGGACGCCGCCGGTGGTTCAAAGGGATGAAGACTGTTTTAAGAGACAATGTGATTAAGGAGCTGGTTTATTTTTGTGCGTGATTTTATCGATGAAGGAGATAGCGTGATGAGAACGGTGGAGAACGGATGAAGAACGCAGTGAATAAGATGCTGTTGTGATGGGTTTTACTGGAGTAAGTATTTGAGATGAGGAAGAAGAGTGTGGTTCTTCTTTTGCGTGTTTCTTGAGAACGAAGGATGCATGCAGTGTTCGGGATTAGTCGATCATAAAATTTGTGGCATGGGTTAGCTAAGAACGGCCTGCAGTGGTGTTTGGTTGTAGGATCTTATAGGAGAGGAGTTTATGAATAAGGAAAATAAAGGGTGCAGTAGTTGAAATAGCTAGTTAAAGTGACAAATAGCATTTTGACGAAGTTGGTTGATTGGCTCATGAAGCCGAAAGTTGGAGTTGATGGAATGTTTATGGTGATAATGTGCAGAAAGTAGGGGTATGGATGACTGGAAGGAAAATTTGGTGATTTCCCTAGAGTGCAATAAAAGAGCTGCGTGAGTTACTTATTTGGAGTGGGAGATTTGGCAATGGTTGTTGAAGTAAATGTTGGGTTCGTGGATGTTCCTGGAAAAGGAAGAAGATTAGGTGGTAAACAATTTTTGAATTTGAGTGCTCTTTCCATTCAATATGGGTGGATAGCCTAGAACTAGAGTTGCGAGACTTATTTCTTTTAACGAAATAGATGCTGGATGAGTATGTGATGAGCACAAGATTGGAATTTTTGCGGGGAGTGGTGCCGATAATAGTCGCAGTCCTCTGTAGCAGCTAGGTTTAGAGCCATGTTTTATTGGAGGAATATGGCTAGGCTTGTAGGTATTGGGATGGGACAACTCAAGAAGGAGATGACATTTGTAAACTCGTCATGGTGTAGTTGGAAGGTGGAGGGAGGACTATGGTGACAGAAGAAGTCGGCCATGGCAAAGCTGGTTTCAGCGAGTGGGTGAAAACATGATTTTACTGGTAGTTGACAAGTTTAAACTAATAAACGTGATTAGGGGGATTTTTAGAGTTTAATTAATCTTAAAATATAGCAATGATGTTTTAACTCAATCAAAAATTATAATAACAACAACCTTATCATATATTATCGAATCTAGCGCAACAAGGTCCATTGGGTTCGTATTCGCGAAAGTTCTGATACGAACTAATATAGTTGAGAACGGAGCTACTGGTTAAAATCAAACACTATTTTATTTTAAATGAAGCAAACCGGAACCCTCAACCACGAAAAATAATGTGAGTAAACTCACTAACTCTACCTCGTTTATATTTTTATATAAACGAGTTTTAAATTTAGTTATAGTGATTTTATACTGAGTGATGGTTGTGTGGATGATTGTTTGATAAAATTGATTCAGTTGGTTGATATAGTCACATCATTGATCGTAAATAATTCTGGTCACCATGATATTTCATATTGATGTGAAAATCATGTTATTAATGTTGATTAACGTCTGTGGATGCAGAGAAATAGGTTGGAGGAATCCAATTGGATTCCTCAACATTTATATTATTGTGTTTGCATTGATTGTGACATATGCTATGATATATTAACTGTGATTGATCCTGTTGTGTTTTAATATAACTGGCCCTAGAATTTTGGTATTTAAATACCGTAAAATATTTTCGAATATAGAAAATGAAATTTGAGATTGAAAAGGAAATATATTTTCCCAAAAATTTAAGTGTAACTCAAATAGAGTAAAAAAGTAGAAAACTTGTTTTATTAAAATAAGAAGTTGATTTTAAACGAGTTTATAAATTAAGGGAATTATTTATCGTTGGATAAATTGAAATATAAATTCAAATCTGAATTTATATGGGAAAGTGGAAATCAGATTTGAAAGAAAAATTTGAGATGAGATTTGAACTTAGCAAATTAAAAAGGAAATTTTAAAAAAGATTCTAAATGATTACAATACGAATAAGATTGGTATGGAAAAATCAAAATAGAAGTTATAAATAGAAGTTGGGTTTAAGATATTAGTTATAAATACAAAATCAAACTAACTTGATTCTATATAAAAGAAATATATCCACGATTAAAGTGAATAATGTTTTAAAGTAAATATTTTGCAAACAAAAAACTTCTAAAGGAAATTTAGATTTGAAATAATGAATCCAAATTGGAAATTGAACGAAAAGGGAAATGGATAATCGTTTTAAAAGAAAACAATGAGTTTTAGTTCAAAATTAGGAATTTAACATAAAGTGTGATAATGTTTTGTAGACTGGAATGGTTATAAAGGAAATTGGTAATGATTTGGAAAGGATAAATTTAAAAGTAAATTTGGAATTTTAATTAACTTGAAATGGTAGATAAATTCCGAAGTTCGGAATATATATCGAATTTAGATTATTCGAGAGGAACTTTTTTATTGGAATTCGATTGTATCGAATTTAGGGAAGTAATTTTTTTACTTTCCGTTGTATCAAATTTAATTAATTAATTATTTATTTACTTATAAATTTATTTGTTGAAATTAATAAATAGAAGTTATATTTTTATAAACCAAATATTTGGGAACAACGATTATAACGCTCTCGTTATAACAAATGCTTTTATAAATCTAAACATAGATTATAAAGCTATTGTTGCTTTTATAAATCTAAACAGCGATTATATTGCTGTTGTTATAACATATGTTTTAATAAATCTAAACAGCGATTATAACGCTATCGTTATGATAAATGTTTGTAAATCTAGACAGCGATTTTAACGCTACCATTATAGTTAATGTTTTATAAATCAAATATTTGGAAACAGCGATTATAACGCTACCAATATAATCAATGTCTTTTCCGTAAAAGAAGTGAATTCTTAGATTGAATCTGAGAGTAGCGTAAGCGATATTTTGTTTGAAGTTGTGAGCTTTGAGAGAATGTTGTTCAATTTTAGGTCTAAGAGGTAATTATACCTGAACTAGATTGAGTTCATGATTGATGGAGGAATGGCTAAGGTTTGATATTGAAGATCGGTTAGCAATATGGTTATTTAATAAATGATTAATGGTTTGAGTTATAATAACGATGTTTTATAACATCGCCTTAATTTAAAGGATTTTTTTAAATGTTTCCCCAAATAAAATAAGAGGTATTTTCTACGCTTAGAAATGAAATAAATTGGTCAACGAGGAATTAAGTAATGGAATATGGAAATATTTTCAGATATTAATAAGGTATGTTTTCTAAATATAGAAAATAAGGATTCATGAATATTTAGAAATTTTTTCTAACTGGAATAAGGGATATACTCGAATAATGAAATTAGGTTATTGAATTTTTTTTTCAAAATCGAGAGACAAAATAGAGCTTTGAAAGGATACGAAAGATGGGAAATGGGAATTGGAATTGATAATATAATAAGGAATTGATTTAAAAAGGGACCAGTGTTGTTTAATGGTTGATCGATAAAATTTCCATTTGGAAATAGGACCGTTGATTGTATAGATGTTCGTTTGATAGTTAAATCACCGACTATCAAAGTATTAATTTATTTTATACCTCTGTTGTCAATATGGAGAGACCGGGATCAAGTTACTACCTGAAAGCCACTCTGTGTTGGCATAAGCATTACGAATCAACTTATGCTGAAGATAATTGAAGACGGAGTAAAATGCAAGGGCTGTTCTGTTAATCCTAGGTAGAAATTGCCTAAGATGGATTAATATAATGATTCCTTTGGTTTGTCCTATCCCAGGATAATGTATATGGATGAATGTCTGAAGGCGTGACATTCAAAGTAAATGATGGCAAGATGTGTTGAAAGATAATTGTGACCTCAAGCCTCATCAACTGGGAAATGACAGAAATCGGGCAGGAAGCATGGCCATGTGGGTCATTCCCATTAGGGGTATTATCACCTGATCTAAAGAAAATCTATTTTCTTGTTGTTCTATTCGCTGCTGTATGCTTTCAGTAATGGTTGCTGATCACAATCGTTGGTGATAATATGCTCCATACACTCAAGTTAAGTGAGTGGTCAGCCATATGTGGGCTGGGTAGCAAGACGTTCTTGTTGAACCCAGTGTATTCCCCTCTAGAGAAACACTATCGGAAGGTGGTTCCATAACTTGTCATGTTGGAAATCCAATAAGTGCCCTGCGGTTTTCGATTTAATATTATATATGAAGCGTAAGATGCAAGCATTTCGCTAGATTCTATTTGTTTGATGTAGACATTATTATAATATTACTTGATTTGATATCAAAAATATTTTTGGTTACCGTAAGGTAAAAACCATCCATGTTTATGTGTGGATCGGTCTTACAATTATCATTTCCTTCGAAAGGATTTTTAAAAGTTAAACAAATGGTTGGAATTTACTCACACCAATCCCATGACTGACCCATAGTTTATCTTGTTTTATTTTCCCTAAACTCTTAGGTGCCCAAATTTGTACTGGCTGTCAAGTAGTCGGGGTTTTACAGATTCACTTGGAGGAGCTTGAAGCAGGAGGCTTCAGCAGTTATGTAACACTCCGTATTTTCAAGTGAATATTAAAATTAACAAATCTAAGGACAATTAATTTTAAATGTGGGAATTATGTAAAACGGGATGCACTATTGCGTTCGTTTTGGAATTCTGCTTGAGATGGAGTCCGAGTTTGCGTGAATCGGATTCCATATGAAGAAGTTATGGAGTTCAGAAGATTTCAATAATAAACAGAAAATAATAATTAAAATCAAAAACTAGTTCAAAATTCAAAATTCAGACAGAACAGGCTGGATGGGAAATTTCCCACTCAGGGTGTCGACCCCCTCGAGGGGGAGTCGACATAGGTGCCGACCCCCCTATAGGGGAGTCGACATAGGTGTCGACCCCCCCATAGGGAGTCGGCCCTTTTGAGATCTGCTTCCTGTGATGAATTTCTGTAGTCCTGAGCTGATGTGACCTTCTCTGATTGGCCAATGGCTAATTTCTGAGGTATTAGGGCTTATGCGTCGAGCTATGGTTGGCTAGATGACACATCTCTTTGGTTTGATATCTCTGATTTCTCCTAGACTAATCTAAAGGCTAGAATTAAACCTAGACTTCTATATAAGCAACCCAAACCTCAACCCTAGACCACACAATGAAGCCGTCATACTATCCATGCCTAAGTTAGCCTAGCCTCCATCTTCTCCAAATTAGAAATCAAGTTAGAAAGCTCCAAACAAAACCCAAACAAGAGAATCAAACGTCTACATCAAAGGATAGATTTTCAAATTCAGAAATCAGATCCTAGATTACAAGATCCGTCCTTTTTCTATAAGTTCAATTATTATTTGGATTTAAACATCTAACAGAAACCATGACTATAACAATCGGATCTAGAACGATGCATGATTCTCATTTGTGCCTATTCTTTTGTCAAATCTGAATTGCTTATGCCTATGAGACAATTATGATTGATGTAATGACACCTATCATGCCTATGAGACTGTTGGACTGACATAATAGGACCTATCATACCTATGAGATAGTTGGACTGACATAATACACCCTGTCATGCCTATGAGACTGTTGTGGCTAATATAATAAAACCTATCATGCCTATGAGATTGTTGGATTGACATAATGGAACCTATCATGCCTATGAGACTGTTGTGATTTATATGATGGAACCTATCATGTTGTAATTCCTATGGCTATGAGACTATTGTGATTGATATAGTGGGACTTACCATGTTATACATGAAAATTAGTGATTCTCTTAAGTCCAATTCTATCTAATATTTATAGCTTTGGGCTAAATTTCTTAGCTTGTCTACACATATTGTCAATGTACAACACTGAAACATGATTCTTGAATTTGATACATCTTCACATGCCTATTTTTCCTTATGTAGGTCCTATGCTCCTTCTCTATTTTTCCCTTTTTTACTTGCTTTTGTGAATACTAAGTTCAGTCGGAATTTAGATTGAATCTCGTTGTACGTGCGATTATAACTCGGGGAAAACCGGGTATAATTTAATTGAGTAAATTTTGGGCATATCATGGGAATGTGGCATAAACTTATATTGCCTAGACTTATGGAGAATTTGACACATAGATTGTGACAAATATGACAACTATGTAAATTGGCTAAAGATGGACACGCCTAACCCGAGGTTAGATTGAGTTGCGGTGTAAGACTGCCCGGAACTGCCCGGCACATCCAGCGAACGCAATAATATAGATCTAATTTGAGAGGTCAGCGCATTTAAGCCCAAAAACCCGAGGTTAGATTGAGTGGCGGTGTAAGGCTGTCCGGAACGTCCCAACACATCCAGCGACCGCAACAATATAGATCTAATGTGAGAGGTTGGTGCTTTAATGAATAAATTAAAGCTAAGAAACAGATAGGCTAAGAGTGGTAGGGTTAAGTAACACAAGAGAGCAACCCTTAACCAATAAAACATGATGTGTGATAGGGTAAAGTAACACAAGAGGGCAACACTTAACCAATGTAACATGACAAAGGGTTAAGTAACACAAGAGGGCAACACTTAACCAATGTAACATGACAAGTTGCAGGTTTAAGTAACACAAGAGGGCAACACTTAACCAATGTAACATGATCAGTGGTAGGGTTAAATTAACACTTAACCAATGAACGAGTTGGGTTAAGTTAATGGGAAACACTTAACCAATCTAATATGATGAATGAACAGGGTTAAGTTAATAGAAAACACTTAACCAAATACAATATGATGAATGAGAAGTGTTAAGTTAATAAGAAATACTTAACCAACATGACATGACATGTGGGTGGTTTAAGTTTACTTGAATGGAAGGATAACACTTAACCAATTGGGGGGTGTACGAATAGACACTAGAAAACCCTAGTAATGGGGACCCATTCAGCAGTAACCCACATAGATGTATCACAGTACCCTGAAACTAGGCAGGGTGGGGCATGATTACTGGGATGATTTTAAGCGGTGAAAAAATAGTGGCAGAGGGTGCTGCAGTGTAGTTCCGACGAAGTATGTATGTGCACGTGCTCTGGAGTGGAAAAGCAGGCACTAGGCATTAGTAATACACACTGTGCATGTAGAATTTTGTCGGCTTGCTATCATAGGGACTGATACACTTTATGGTGGGACCAGCACAGGGTATCTACACGCAAGAGAGGGCCGATTGACACAGACACAAGGAAAGTTAATACAAGTAGGGAGCCGATCGATAGGGTAGTAAGGGTACATCTAACATCTTCATGGCAATTAGGCCGGTTGAGCTAAGATCCTCATACTACATGTACACCTGAAGGCTACCACAATTGTGGGGTTTGGATTACCTTATTTTATAACACAAGATACTAGTTGGGACACTAGTAGGGGATACAGATCCTTTTTCAAAGGATACCAATTGGGACACTAGTAGGGAATACGAATCGTTCTATAAAAAGGCACTAGCTAGGATGCTAGTTGGATGGTACAGAGAAAATAGGAAATCAGAGAAAGAACCGAAGCACATTCAGTGTATCTTACCTTGTCATATTTAACGTTCATCATTTGTTGTCTTCCTATGCTTATTATCATGGTTATGGTCTGGTATCTAGTTTATTCATGTCATGATCCTTTTACTTGTTTACATGCTGAATAATCACTGGATTTACTAGGCTTTATGTCTGACTCTGTTTTGTTTCGCTCTCTTTTCTTCCGTCCCCCCCCCCCCCGGTTCACAAGGAGGGAATATTACCACTTAGCTCAATTTTCTTTCCAAGATCGAAGATAGACGATGTATTGCTTTGGACTCTCTTTTCCACTTCTATGGCTAGCTCTTGATTTATTGGGGAAATCATTGTCATTTCATGCTTCTTTATTTTGTTAAACAAGACAGATGCTTTGTTGTAATGGGTATTGGTGTTTTGGTGCTGGAAAACAATCTTTTGTACAAGCTGTTTTATCAATAAAGTAAAGTTTTATTTATTTTCCTCTGTTTAAATTTTGTATGCTTTGTAATTTATCTGTTCTATAGACTTATGACGCTCCACTGAATTTAATGCATTCCCTTTGTGAGTGACCTTAACGAAGGTGGGGTGTTACACGTGGTAACAGAGCTAAAGGTTACCAGAACAGATTTTTTTTTTTCAAAAGCATATTTTAAAAGGGGTGTTTTCTAAAACATGTTTTAAAGAAGCGTTTTTCAAGAGAAGTATTGTTTTTAAAAGGCATATACCCCAAAGCCACATGCACTATCTTTCGATTCTCTATTTGAATCTCTTCTTCGTTACTTTTCACCATATTTTCGTAGGCATACGGCACATGTCGAGGGCGAAGTAGTGCCCAACCTCCATCTATAGCTGCAACAGTTTCACCTGCGACTAATTTTCTTTCAAGCCTTGTAAGTTGTCGTGCGATGGAGGTAGTTTCGAGGAACTTGTCAATAAGCTACACAAGGATAGTAAGGTTGAGAATAAGAGAGTTTGGGCTAAGAAGCACAAGCCCAAGGATAGGAAGCTTGTTGATATGGCTTAATCCACGCAGAAGGAGAAAGGAGAAAAGAAAGAGGACAAAGTGGAGGAATCACAAACAAGGGATAAGAATATAAGAAGGGTGGAAGAAGTAATAGATCCCGCAACAAGAGGAAGTAACTTTTCTGTGGTATAGCGGGTCAGGTGGTTATTTTCAGTATAGTGAAGTAGGGCATCTTATCAAGGATTGTTGAAGGACAAGGGCAAAGGACATAATCTTCTAGCGGACAATTGCATGCTCTCACTATGAAACATCCCACCTCCGTTAAGGTCACTCACAAAGGGAATGCCTTAACTTTGGTGGAGCATTTTAGGTAAAAGATGCTGATAAATTACAAGACAAACAAATAAAGCAGCGGAAAATAAAGTCATTTTATAAACAATATGGTTCAGTCAAGCTTTTACAATAGTTGTCTCAATCATACTTAAAAGTAATACATAGAACTTCTGTCTTGATCTAAAGACTTCCAAATGTAAAAGAAGCACAAAAACAACAATGATATTCCCAATAAGGCATGAACCAGCCATAGCAGTGGAAGAGAGAGTATGAAGCAATACATTGACCATCTTTGAGCTTGGAAAGAAAACTGAGCTAAGTGGAAACATTTCCTCCATGTGAACCTAGGGTGGGGAGGGGGGAACGGAAGAAAAGAGGCGAAACAAAACTAGGTCAGACATAAGTCTGGTAAGTCTACTGACTTTCAGCATATAAACAGGCAAAAGCATCATGACATGAATAAACTGAATATAAAACAATACCGTGATAACAGGGACAATAAGATAATATAGGATAAGCATAAGGTATGATAAGGCAAGATAAAATGAATGTGCTTCTACTCTTTCACTGCTTCGCAACAACTTTGTTATTCTGATTTCTATATCTATCTCTGCACCACCTAACTAGTATCCCAACTAGTAATCTTTATAAAATAATAATATGATAACGTGATCCCAATCCCCGCAACTGTGGTAGCCTTCAGGTGTACATCTATCGTGAGGATTACACTTCAATCTGCCTAATTACCATAAACATGTTAGATGTACCCTTACTACCCTATCGATCAGCTCCTTACTTGCATTAATGTTCCATGTGTCTGTGTCAATCGACCCTCTCTTGCGTGTATATACCCTGTGTTGGTCCCACCATAAGGTGTATCAATCCTTATGATAGCAACCCGACACGATTCAAGATGCACAGTGTATAACTACTGGTACCCAGTGCCTGCTTTTCCCACTCCGGAGTACGTGCACGCCCGTAAACCATCGGAACCAACACTGACGTACCCCCTACCTCTATTTTGACTGCTTATAATCAACCTAGTAATCGTGCCCTACACTTCCTAGTTTCAAGGTACCATGATACATCTATGTGGGTTGCTGCTGAAATAGGTCCCCGTTACTAGGGTTTCCTATTGGTTAAGTTTGTGGGCCTATATATACAAATACTACCCACCTACACGAGACGTACTTAACCCTCCCACCGATTCTAGCATGTTTACTTAACGATTAAGTTTGTGGGCCTATATGTACTAATATTACCCACCTACACGAGATGTACTTAACCCTCCATCGATTCAAGCATGTTTATTTAACCGTTAAGTTTGTGGGCCTATATGTACTATTATTACCCACCTACACGAGCTGTACTTAACCCTTCATCAATTGAAGCATGTTTATTTAAAGGTTAAGTTTGTGGGCCTATATTTACTAATATTACCCACCAGCCCGATACGTACTTTACCCTCCAGCACATTATGCCGTATTGGTTAAGTGTTGTCCATTCATGTTAACCCACCAATTCATCGTGTCATGTTGGTTAAGTTTTTCTTATTTACTTAACCCTGTTCATTCATCAAGTTTGATTGGTTAAGTGTTTTCTTGTTAACTTAACCCCACGTGTTCATCATGTTGTATTGGTTAAGTGTCATCACTTAATTGAAGTTAACTTAACCCACCTACTTGTCATGTTACTTTGGTTAAGTGTTGCCTTCTTGTGTCAACTTAACCCTTCCACAAATCAAGTTATATTGGTTAAGTGTTGCCCTCTTGTTTTAACTTAACCTTACCACAAATCAAGTTATATTGGTTAAGTGTTTCTAGTTACTTAACACTACCATTCATCATGTTATACTGGTTAAGTGTTTCCTATTAACTTAACCCTAGTCGTTCTTCTTGTTGTATTGATTAATTGTTTCTCATTAACTTAACCCTAGTCATTCATCTTGTTCACTAGCATTAATCGGTTTATTAATGCACCAACATCTCACACTGGATATTTGTTATTGCGGTCACTGGATGTGTCGGGCGGTTCCAAGCAGTTTTACACCACAACTCAATCTAACCTCGGGTTTTTCTTGGGCATGATGCACTAAACTCTCACATTAGATAGGTGTTTTTGTGGTTACTGGATGTGCCAGGGTGTTCCGGGCAGTTTTACACCACAACTCAATCTAACCTCGGGTTAGGCATGTTCATCTTTAATCTACGCATTTACCCTTTATACCCAAATCTAGATTTTACATGCTAATTACCAAATTCACCAAAACTAGTCATGTTACATTTTATGCCCAATCTGGATATAATAATCAAGTTACCCCAAATTCGCAACAATAACAATTTTGCCCAAAACTTGACTTATATGCCAATTTCATACTTTGTCGTTCATGCCAATTCTAGGTTCAATATGTCAAATTACATTTTCCATAATTCATGTCAAATTACCCCCAAATTGCATCTTAATAGTCATGCCATACTACATGTTCCAAATTATGCCAAATAAGGTCAATTTCATGTTATACCCAATTACCCTCGCATTCATAACGTACGTATTTCGAGATTCAACCCAAGATTCATAAAATAAGGGGAGAAGCAAGATCGAACATCGTAAGTATAGGCATAGTCATATGATGATAAGAATCATTGGTCCAATAAACTTGATGTACTAAAAAATAAGTTTTCATGGAATACATAGTAGGCATGTAGATATGATAAGAATTATATCATGAACTTAAAAAGGATTACAATTTCGATATACAACAAGGATAGATATGATTGGACCAGTTTCATAGTCAAAAATGGTTCCTAAAGATATATATACACTCAAGCACAGATTCAATGAAAGCATAGCTTACATCAGGCATATTCTCATATCCACTTTATTACATGTCACAATTAGATTTAGGTGTTCAAATCTCAAAAGTAACTGACTTACAAAACAAAGGCAAATCTTGTTTTCATGCCTAAGCCATACATCACTATACACACTAATCTTCTTCTTCCAAATCATAAACTATCATATATATATATATATATATATATATATATATATATATATATATATATATACCCCAATTTTAGATCTTAAACCACAACATGTACTATACCTTACATATTTACAGTTCAATTTACGTCCTAAATCCCAAGTCGTATATCCAATACTTTATATCTCAAATCTCAAGTCTTATGTCCAATACTTTATGCCTTAAATCTCAAGTCATATGTCCAATACTTTATTCCTCAAATCTCAAGTCACATGTCCAAAACTTTATGTCTCAAATCTCACGTCATATATCCAATACTTTATGTTTTAAATACAACATGTGTTATGTCCTCAAATCAGCTACATCTCAATTATGCCCAACTATGCACAATTTAATACTTTTCCCAATTTTGGCGCTAGTCATGTCCAAATCATATATTATGCCCAATTTTATTTCCAACGTACATTCATCTCTTATGAGATTTGGCTCAGTTTCGCAGTAGCCTGGCTATAAAACAACAAAAAGGGGAAGAAGGAAAGGAGAGACAGAATGAAAATAATATTATCAATGAGATAGATCAAAAGGATATAGAAAGACAGATAAAAATAGGCATAATCTCAAATCCAGATTTATTACAACATCAGAATCACAATTAACTTTTATTTCTGAAAGTAACGTGAACTTACAAATTATAGAACGTTCTTGAATTCTGGGATCTATATTCTGAATCTGAATAGCTCTCCCTTGAAGTAGAATATTTGTTCTTCTAATTTAGATTTGACTTGATTCTTAGAAATAGTTGTTGAAGCCGTTGAATTAGACTTTGAATCTCTACTTGAATTCTAAATTTGATTCTATGAAGGATTTGAGCAGCATAACCCCGTCTTTGATTTATTTTTATATGAATTAGGCTAGAGTATAGGCAAAATGAAGTTGTCTAGAGAAAATTATAGCCTTAGGGGTGTTTATATGGCATAGGGATCAGCGAATCCGGTCAGAACGGGCGTCCAGATGCATTAAAATGAATCTGTCCTCGGATCTGGAAATAGGGGGGAGGTTGACTCCCAGGTCGACCCCCTGGTCGACCTGTCTGACCCAGGTAGACCCCCAGGTCGACGCCGTGGTCGACCTCGGTCCTGGGCTGGAAATTTCCCGCCCAGCTCGGGTGTGTGATTTGAATTTCGAATTTCAAACCTGAGCTGTTTTATTTAAATCTCTGAAACATCTAAAGTTCATAACTCCTTCATACGAAGCCCGATTTACGCAAACTCGGACTCTATCTCAAGCAAAATTTCGAGAAGAACGCAATGGCGTAACCTGTTTCCCTTAATTCTTCTGTTAAAAATTAAGTATACTTTAATCTTTTACCTTAATGTTCACAAAAAATACGGGGTGTTACATTCTCCCCTCCTTAAAGGATTTCATCTCTGAAATCTCCAAGTTAGGAAGAACGTATATCCTAACATACAACATCCATCTACTCAAACATTCATTCACAGGCATCCATTGTCCTTAAAAGGTTTCTAATGCCTTATGAACATATGTAGAGTGTGTGTATATGTCTCTTATCTAATACAAAATCAGGCGGTCTACTGGTCCAGTTGACCTCCTTAATGCGAATCATGAGAGTGTCATGCATCCAATATGTATGCAAATATCCGTAATCATGTAAATACTATATGTGTGCATATTCACTCATCCATATGCAACATCCATATGATAACATATCGAGTTTCAATCCATATACAAATACATTCTTATGCATATGCAATATGAAAGTTACTGAGCCGATCTAGTGCCTAATGTGTGTTTATATGCATCCACGAGAAACCACTGGCAAACACTTGCAACCACTTGCATCCACCGAACATAACATGTCTCAAACACATGTTTACATCCATTGGCCTCAATCTAAGGATCGAGGATAGGACCTGATATACACGTAAATGTGTATATTTTATCCGCGTATTTATCTTATTTTATCTTTTAAATAATGGATATTGTGTATTTATAGCCGTGTTTTCAGATTGTTGACAAGAATCATGGTTTAGAGCATTTGATGAATAAAGCATGAAGAATTTGCTAAAAAAGAGTGAAGTTAAAATTACTAAAGCTTGAAGAGTTTAAAGCTTGAAGAACGGTTGCAAATAAAGTTCAGTTGGGTAGATTTGGCTCACTAAAGACTCATATTGTGTTCACACTGGCTCACTTACAAGGCCTCTTACTCTACAACACCGTTCACACTAGCTTATGTGTTATTTGGGCTAATTCTTTAGTCCCACATTGTGGAATTTGCCAAGTAGCCTTTGTCATATCAGCTATAAATACACTTTATCTCATTCATTGTAAAACACACTCAGTTTTATTCTGTAATCCTTTTCTTGGAATAAAACTCTTCTTTCTCTCTTCTATTTATTTTTTATTGTATTTTATTTATGTCGTTTATTTTCTTTTTATTTTCTTTTCTTTTAGCTATGTCTAGCTAATCCTCTTTAATTAGGGGGTGATGACGCTGATAGTTATGATTCAATATGAATCACATAGCCAAAAGATTAGAACTTCATGTATGTAGATCTAGATTTGAACTAAGGGTTAGATCTGAACCTTCATACCCTGTGTCGTTTAAGAGCTGTGCTCCTTCACAGGGTATATTCGAGTTTGATCTAACACTTATCAGATTTAGATTTAATATTTAGGGTTTTAGAAATAAAATAGTGAATCTGTCCTGATAGCCTATGGTTGTTTAAGAACTGAGCTCCTGCATAGGCTATACTTGTTGTTATTTACTTATTTGTTTCTATAAACCCAATTATCGTTGATTCATGTTTGTGACAGAAACATGAATTAGATCTGATTAATCTGTTTGGCTATTGATGAATATTAATCTAATTTATGTCATCGCTCCCTAATTGCTTTCACTTATTGTTAAAACTCTCTTTTATTTAATTTCTGCTATTTTCTTTGTTTTCAACCAATCAAAAGTTAGGGACAACTTGATTGGATTTATTAATAAAATAATTTGGTCCCAGAGTTCAACACCCTCTACAACGATCCTTGTTTTTTAGGAAAGACGAACGAATTTTACAGTTGTTTACAATTGTATAATTTGTTCGCAAACAGGACCGAGAAGATATACCTAAAAGATAAAGACTAGCATGCAAATAAATATTACAGAAAGAGTGGAATCAAGGATATACCCTCAAAAAGGGTATGATGCGTGTATCTAGTCTTCAGTCTTCAGTCTTCTAAGTCGCATCTTCTTGAGCTTCACTCCACTGTACCTTAACTAATTTATCTTCACAATTGCAAAGCTTCTTGACCTCCATTTCCAAAACCCACTAGTAAAGATAGGACGTTGCTCACTTACTATGCAAGAGGGTATGCAATGTAGTCACATTATCTTTCCAAGATAAACAGATGTTAACCATGATACCAAGTGTATATACTTAGATGATTAGAGGTCTCTCCTCTACTTTGCTTATCCATAATGTCACAAATCTGAGGGCCTAAAGCTAAAGGTTGCTATGTACTTTTTACCTCTCTTGAGGTCAGTCTTACTTAAGGCGCCTACCACAACCATCTATTTCTCATGGAAACCATCCTAGTCGAACTCGAGATCCCTCAGGTACAAGCCCCAAAGGCCTAAACCAATATCAGACAAGCACCCAAGAAATACCTCCTTTGAATTTGGATGATTTATGCGAGATGATACTAGCAAGACAACCAAACAATTGAGCACTTAACCGACTCTGGCTATCCTCGCCAATCTTGCTCCAAAACTATCGTTGAATGCATAACTGGCTTTGCATTGTCAACTAGATATATGCGGAAGTCTATCTCAAGTTTTAGCGGGCAAACCCCTAACCTAATCAAAAACATCTGTATACTCATGGACTACTCCAACGGATCGAAAATCATCGATAAATACATAAAGTGATTCTAGGTATCTAAGACAAACTGATCCCTTAAGGTCACACGAAATTTCGAGGGTATTCCCAAGGCAAGTCAAAAGTCTAACTACCCTCCTTTCACAATTACTAGCTAACCAATCCATGCCTAGAATCAACTCATAGCCCATAAAGCCAAAAACATAAGTATCTCAAATCCTTACAAACCAAAGATAAATGAGCCGAACCACAAAATGGATTTGAGACAATAACGGGATCTTCTACTATACAAGTACTAAGGTGCAGAGACACAACTACTGAAGCAGATATAGATGAATGTGAAGCGTTAAAATCAAAAAGAGTACTAATAGGATGATCAAAAAGAAAAAACTAAACTCTTTCAACAGAAACCTTACTACCTCTCTCTCAGGTACGCTGGCGGTGAGAGCAGGCACTTGCCCTCCTGAAAATCCTATTCTTTGTTCTTGCCCTTGTCCTTAATTATATGACCCGTTATACCATAGTAAAGATACTTCCTCTTGTCTTAGGTTTTACTATTCTTTCCTCCTTCTTGTCCTGTGATTCTTCCACTTACACCTCTTTCTTTTTGCCTCCTTTGTGAACCATGTTGACAAGCCTTTCGAACGTTGCATCCGTCGCGCGGGAAACCCTACAAAGCTTGGAAGAGAATTAGCCGTAGGTGAAACTATTACGACTATGGATGGAGGTTGTTCACTTCTTTGCCCTTCGACAGGTGTCGTAGTCTCATCGAGCCTATGGAACCATGCCGCGATGTGGTTACCTCCCAGAAAGCCAGGAGCCCCAGAGACTCAGGAAAGAAGGAAACAAGGATTCAAACAGAGGATCTAAAGATAGTGCTTATGGCTTTGGGGAATATGCCTTTAAAATAAAACTTTTCATTTGGAAATGCTTCTTTTAAAACCGTTTTGAAAATAATTTTTCAAATCTTTTATCTGATTCGGTAACCTTCAGCTCTGATACCAAGTGAAACACCCTACCTCCGTTAAGGTCACTCACAAAGGGAATGCCTTAACTTTGGTGGAGCATTTTAGGTAAAAGATGCAGATAAATTACAAGACAGACAAATAAAGCAGTGGAAAATAAAGTCATTTTGTAAACAATATAGTTCAGTCAAGCTTTTACAACAGTTGTCTCAATCATACTTAAAAGTAATGCATAGAACTTCTGTCTTGATCTAAAAACTTCCAAATATAAAAGAAGCTTAAAAACAACAATGATATTCCCCAATAAAGCATTAACCGGCCATAACAGTGGAAGAAAGATTCCGAAGCAATACATTGACTATCTTCAAGCTTGGAAAGAAAACAGAGCTAAGTGGAAACATTTCCTCCCTGTGAACCTGACGGGGGGCGGAACGGAAGAAAAGATGCAAATAAAACTAGGTCAGACATAAGTCCGGTAAGTCCAGTGACTTTCAGCATATAAACAGGCAAAAGCATCATGATATGAATAAACTGAATATAAGACAATACTGTGATAACAGGGATAACAAAATAATATAGGGTAAGCATAAGGTATGATAAGGCAAGATAAACTGAATGCGCTTCTACCCTTTCTCTGCTTCACTACTACTTTGTTTTTCTGATTTCTATGTCTATCTCTGCACCACCTAACTAGTGTCCCAACTAGTAATCTGTATAAAATGATAATATGATAATGTAATCCCAATCCCCGCAATTGTGGTAGCCTTCAGGTGTACATCTATTGTGAGGATTCCACCTCAATCTGCCTAATTGCCATGAACATGTTAGATGTACTCTTACTACCCTATCGATCAGCTCCTTACTTGCATTAATGTTCCATGTGTCTGTGTCAATCGGCCCTCTCTTGCGTGTAGATACCCTGTGATGGTCCCACTATAAGGTGTATCAATCCTTATGATAGCGACCCAACATGATTCAAGATGCACAGTGTATAACTACTGGTACCCAGTGCCTGCTTTTTCCCACTCCGGTGTACGTGCATGCCCGTAAACCGTCAGAACCTACACTGACGTACCCCCTACCGCTATTTTGACAGCTTAATCAACCCAGTAATCATGCCCCACCCTGCCTAGTTTCAGGGTACCATGATAAATCTATGTGGGTTACTACTGAAATGGGTCCCCGTTACTAGGGTTTCCTATTGGTTAAGTTTGTGGGCCTATATATACAAATATTACCCACATACACGAGATGTACTTAACCCTCCCACCGATTCTAGCATGTTTACTTAACGGTTAAGTTTGTGGGCCTATATGTACTAATATTACCCACCTACACGAGATGTACTTAACCCTTCATTCATTCAAGCATGTTTATTTAATGGTTAAGTTTGTGGGCCTATATGTACTAATATTACCCACCTACACGGGATGTACATAACCCTCCATCAATTGAAGCATGTTTATTTAAAGGTTAAGTTTGTAGGCCTATATTTACTAATATTACCCACCAGCCCGATACATACTCAACCCTCCCACACATTATGTCGTATTGGTTAAGTGTTGTCCATTCAAGTTAACTTAACCCACCCATTCATCGTGTCATGTTGGTTAAGTGTTTCTAATTAAATTAACCCCAAACATTCATCAAGTTATATTGGTTAAGTGTTTTCTTGTTAACTTAACCCCACATATTCATCATACTGTAATGGTTAAGTGTCATCAATCAATTCAAGTTAACTTAACCCACCTACTTGTCATATTACTTTGGTTAAGTGTTGCCTTCTTGTGTCAACTTGACCCTTCCGTAAATCAAGTTATATTGGTTAAGTGTTGCCCTCTTGTTTTAACTTAGCCTTACCACAAATCAAGTTATATTGGTTAAGTGTTTCTAATTACTTAACCCTAACATTCATCATGCAATATTGGTTGAGTGTTTCCTATTAACTTAACCCTAGTCGTTCTTCTTGTTGTATTGATTAAGTGTTTCTCATTAACTTAACCCTAGTCATTCATCTTGTTCATTAGCATTAATCGATTTATCAATGCACCAACCTCTCACATTTGATATGTGTTGTTGCAGTTACTGGATGTGCTGGGCGGTTCCGGGCAGTTTTACACCACAACTCAATCTAACCTCGGGTTTTTCTTGGGCATGATGCACTAACCTCTCACATTAGATAGGTGTTGTTGTTGTTACTGGATGTGCCGGGAAGTTCCGGGTAGTTTTACACCACAACTCAATCTAACCTCGGGTTAGGCATGTTCATCTTTAATCTACACATTTACCCTATATACACAAATTTAGATTTTACATGCTAATTACCAAATTCACCCAAACTAGTCATGTTACATTTTATACCCAATCTAGATTTAATGCTCAAGTTACCCCAAATTCGCAACAATAACAATTTTGCCCAAAACTTGACTTATATGCCAATTTCATAATTTGTCATTCATGCCAATTCTAGGTTCAATAAGTCATATTAGATATTCCATAATTCATGTCAAATTACCCTAAATTGCATCTTAATAGTCATGCCATACTACATGTTCCGAATTATGCCAAATAAGGTCAATTTCATGTTATACCCAATTACCCCCGCATTTATAATGTACATATTTCAAGATTCAACCCAAGATTCATAATATAAGGGGAGAAGCTAGATGGAACATCGTAAGGATAGGCATAGTCATATGATGATAAGAACTATTGGTCCAATAAACTTGATGTACTAAAAAGACAAGTTTTTCATGGAATACATCACAGGCATATAGATATGATAAGAGTTATATCACGAACTTAAAATGGATTGCAATTTCGATATACAACAAGGATAGATATGATTGGACCAGTTTCATAGTCAAAAATGGTTCCTAAAGATATATATGTACTCAAGCATAGATTCAATGAAAGCGTAGCTTACATCAGGCATATTCTCATATCCATTTTTTTACATGTCACAATTAGATTTAGGTGTTCAAATCTAAAATGTAACTGACTTACAAAACAAAGGCAAATCTTGTTTTCATGCCTAAGCCATACATCACTATACACACTAATTTTCTTCTTCCAAATCATAAACTGTGATATATATATATATATATATATATATATATATATATATATATATATGCCCCAATTTTAGATCTTAAACCACAATATGTACTATACCTTACAAATTTACAGTTCAATTTACGCCGCAAATCCCAAGTCATATGTCCAATACTTTATGTCTCAAATCTCAAGTCATATGTCCGATACTTTATGCCTCAAATCTCAAGTCATATGTCTAATACTTTATACCTCAAATCTCAAGTCATATGTCCAATAGTTTATGTCTCAAATCTCAAGTCATATGTACAATACTTTATGTTTTAAATACAACATGTGTTATGTCCTCAAATCAGATACATCTCAGTTATGCCCAATTTTACACAATTTAATAGTTTTCCCAATTTTGGCGCTAGTCATGTCCAAATCATATATTATGCCCATTTCCAACGTACGTTCATCTCTTATGAGATTTGGCTCAGGCTCGCAGTAGCCTGGCTATAAAACAAAAAAAGTGGAAGAAGGAAAGGAGAGACAAAGAATGGACATAATATTATCAATGAGATAGATCTAAAGGATATAGAAAGATAGATAGAAATAGGCATAATCTCAGATCCTGATTTATTACAATGTCAGAATCACAATTAACTTTTATTTCTGAAAGTAAAGTGAACTTACAAATTACAGAATTGTCTTGAATTCTAGGATCTGTATTCTGAAACTGAATAGCTCTCCCTTGAAGTAGACTATTTGTTCTTCTAATTTGGATTTGATTTGTTTCTTAGAAATAGTTGTTGAAGTCATTGAATTAGCCTTTGAATCTCTACTTGAATTCTAAACTTGATTCTACGAAGGACTTGAGCAGCATAACCTCGTCTTTGATTTATTTTTATATGAATTAGGGTAGAGTATAGGCAAAATGAAGTTGTGTAGAGAAAACTGTAGCCTTAGGGGTGTTTATATAGCATAGGGATCAGCGAATCTGGTCAGAACGGGCGTCCTTATGCAGAAAAATGAATCTGTCCTCGGATCTGGAAATAGGGGGGAGCTCGGCCCCCTGGTCGAACTGTCTGACCCAGGTCGACCCCCTGGTCGAACTGTCTGACCCAGGTCGACCCCCTGGTCGACCTGGGTCCTGGACGGGAAATTTCCTGCCCAGCACGGGTGTGTGATTTGAATTTTGAATTTCAAACCTGAGCTGTTTTATTTAAATCTCTGAAACTTCTGAAGGTCATAACTCCTCCATACGGTGTGTGATTTACGCAAACATGGACTCTATCTCAAGCAGAATTCTAAGACAAATGCAATGGCGTAACCCGTTTCCCTTAATTCTTCCCTTAAAAATTAAGTATACTTTAATTTGTTACCTTAATGTTCATAGAAAATACGGGGTTTTACACACTACTAGTGTACCTAAGAGAGGTAGGAAGGTTTTTGTTGAAAGTTTAGTTTTTCTTTTCAATCATCCTGTTTCTGTTGAAAGTTTAGTTTTTCTTTTCAATCATCCTGTTAGAACTTTGTTCGATTCTGGCGCTTCACCTTCTTTTCTATCTGCTTTCGTAGTTGAGTCTCTGCACCTTAGTACTTGTATAGTAGAAGATCCCATTATTGTCTCAAATCCAATTGATGGTTCGGCTCATTTATCAGTGATTTGTTTAGATTTGGGAATGTCGATACTAAGCGTTGAGTTTAGATATAATGCTTACGTTTTTGGTTTCATGGGCTATGCGTTGATTATAGGGATGGATTTGTTATCTAGTAATGGTGCCATTCTCAATTGTGAAAGGAGGGTTGTTAGAATTTTGACTTGCCCCGGTAATACCCTCGAAATCTCATGTAACCCTAAGGGTTCTTTCATGCTTAGTTACCTAGAATCTCATGATGCATCTGTTAATAATTTGCAATCTGTTTAAGTAGTCCATGGGTATCCTCATGTCTTTGATGAAGTGAAGGGTTTACCCCCAAAACGTGAAATCGATTTCCATATATACTTGGTTGATAACGCCAACCCAGTTCCATTACCCATACAACACATGGCTCCTAGGGAGAGGAAGGAGCTCAACAAGTAAATTAAAGAGTTTGCTTGAGAAGTGGTATATTTGGCGAAGTATTTTTGAATGTGGTGCTTTAGTAGTGTTCGCTACTAAGGTAGATGGTCCACTTCTCTTATGTGTGGATTACAGAGAATTAAACAAGCTGACTAAGAAAAATAGGCACCCACTTCCAAGAATAGATGATTTGTTTGACCAGCTTGTAGGTGCGTCTATTTTCTCCTAACAATATTTGGCTACAAGGTTTCATCAGCTGAGGACAGTATAAATAAGACTGCTTTTAGGACCCCTGACGGTTTCTTTGAGTAGCTCGTCATGCCTTTCGGTTTGACTAATACACCCGCTTATTTTGTTGACTTGATGAATAGGTTGTTTATGGAGTTCCTTAATAACTTTGTAGTAGTCTTCGTGGAAGATATCTTGATTTTCTCAAAGAATGAGCGAGAACATGCTTTGCATTTAAGCGAAGTTATGATACACTTCGAGCACATTAACTTAAGGTGAAGTTCTCCAAAATGTCATTTTTGGAGAGAAGAAGTAAGGTTTCTAGGACGTGTGGTGTCCAAAGAAGGGACAACAATAGATCCGAAAAATAGTTGTTGTGCAAGACTGGAAGGTCCCAAGAAATGCAACAGAAGTAAGAATCATTCTTGGACTAGCGGGTTAATATAGTAAGTTCATTAAGAACTTTGCAAAGGTATTAGCCCCACTTACTGGATTAATGAAGAAGAATCTAACCTTTGCTCGGGATATTGATTGTGATGTCGCTTTCCAATGATCGAAGTGGGCTCTTACAATGGCCCCAGTTTTGACTTTTACCTTACGGTAGAAAAAGGTTTACGGTATACACGGATGCATGCGGCATGGGACTAGGCGCCATTTTGATGTAAGAAGGAAGGGTAAGGTCGTAGCGGATGCCTTAAGGAGAAAAAGGTTGACTTCGAGTCCTCTTTATGTGAAAAGGAAAAGTTCAGAATACATATCAACCCTTGATTTTTAAAACCTTTGGTTAACTTAGTAGTTGGCATCGCTAGGAGTAAGACCTACGCTTTTGGATCAAATAGGGACTTCACAAAGAAAATACTCTCAGATAGTGGGCGCAATGGATAAGTAAAGTAGAAAAGAGACCTCTAATCACCTTAATAAATACACTTGGTAACATGGTTAGCATCTATTTATTTTCAAGAGATAGTTCTTATACATACCCTTTAGTGAATTTTGAAGACCCTTTGAAGAAATGTTAGCACGACACAGCAGGAGTTGTAGTGTCGAGTATACTAGAAGGAGAAAGGGTGGAACGAGAGGCGACCGTGAAATGAGTTCCAACTTAAATATTGGAAAAAGAAATTAAGAATCTACGCAATCGTGAAGTTAAGACAGTCAGAGCATAATGGGGTGAAGCTCAAGAAGAGGCGACTTAGAAGGCTAAAGACTAGAAACGCGCATCATACCCTTTTTGAGAGTACATCCCCGATCTCTCTTTTTTTGTAAAGTTTGTTTGCATGCTAGTCTTAATCTTTTAAGTATATCCTCTCGATCCTATCCTCGATCCTTAGGTAGAAGCCAATGGATGTAAACATGTGTTTGAGACATGTTATGTTTGGTGGATGCAAGTAGGTGAAAGTGTTTACTAGTGGTTGCTCGTGGATGCATACACACACACACTAGGTACTAGATCGGCTCAGTCACTTTCATATTGCATATGCATATATGTATTTATATGTGGATTGAAACTTGATGGGTTATCATGTGGACTTTGCATTTGAATGTATGGTTGTGCACTCATATAAAAAAGATATGTATCAATAGGGTTCTTTTGGATACATAATGGACGCATGGCACTATCATGAATTGCATTAAGGAGGTCAACTGAATCAGTAGACCGCTTGATTTTGCATTTGATAAGGACATATACACACACTATGCATATGATTATGAAAGGATTAGAAAATCTTTTTAAGGACAATGGATGCCTAAGATTGATGGTTTAGTAGATGGATGTTGGATGTTAGGATACATTCTTCTTAACTTCGAGATTTCGGGGACGAAATCCTTTAAGGATGGGAGAATGTAACAGCCCGTATTTTCTGTGAATATTAAAAATTAACAAATCTAAGAACACATAATTTTAAATGTGAGAATTAAGTAAAACGGGTTGCGCCGTTGTGTTCGTCTCGGAATTCTGCTTGAGATAGAGTCTGAGTTTGCGTGGATCGGATTCCGTATGAAGAAGTTATGGAGTTCAAAAGATTTCAATAATAAAAAGAAAATAATAATTAAAATCAAAAACCAGTTCAAAATTCAAAATTCAGACAGAACAAGCTCGGTAGGAAATTTCCCGCTCAGGGTGTCGACCCCCCCTCCCGATAGGGGTCGACATAGGTGTCGACGCCCCTAGAGGTGTTCGACATAGGTGTCGCCCCCCGTAGGGAGTCGACCCCTTTGAGATATGCTTCCTGTGACAAATTTCTATAGTCCTGAGCTGATGTGGTGTAACACCCCGAATTTTAGTTAATACTAAAATTCAATAATTACAGGATAAATAATCTCAGACGTGGGAATTGGGGGTAACGGGCTGCGTTATTGCGTTCGTCTCGGAAAAATACGCGAAATAGAGTCCGAGTTTTCGAAAATCGGAGTCCGTATGACCCGGTTATGGCCCAAGGAAGTTTGCAGAAAAATTAGAGCTTAAAACAGAATTAGGAATTTAAATTTAAATTTAAATTTAGAACCAGCGGGGCCAGGCGGGAGGATTCCCGCCTAAGCATGTCGACAGGGCTGTCGACAGGCCTGTCGACAGGGGTGTCGACATGCCTGTCGACTTGCTTGTCGACATGGCGTGTCGAACCAGGGTGCTTGGGTGCACCAGATCTGGTTTTCTGGTTAGGGCTGGGTCTGGTTCTAGAGGTTTCCTAAATCTAATGGACCTAATTTAATCTAGGGTTAATCCAAGGGCCTAAAACACTCTCTTAATCTATAAATACACCCTAAACCTACCTTAATCCTCACCAAAAATAGAAATAATGGCCTCATGCCGCCAAATTAAATCCTAAGAGGAGTCTCCATTAATCTAAGAAGGAAGTTTCAAGCTAATCCCTCTCATATCATTCTCTAATCATCACCATCATCATAATTAGCAACTAATCTCTCTTAACAAGTTGGTTAATCTTGAGTTTGGTGAGTTTCTATCACTTTAACATCAATTGTTAAAGTAAGTAGATTTGGTGTAATGAGACTTATGGTCTTAAATGCGGATTAGTGAGTATGAATCATGTATAATGATATGTTACTCTATGTTGTTCTATGTTTATGCATATTTGATGAGTTGGTTTATGCATGCTTAATAAGTTGATTTATGCATGTTTAACAAGTTGGTATATGCATGTTTAATAAGTGGATTTATGCATATTTAATAAGTGGAATTATGCATGTTTATCAAAGTGAGATATGCAAGTTAAGTATATGTTTAAATGCAAGTTGAAAGTGATATGCAAGTTAAGTGTATGTTTAAATGCAAGTAGAAAGTGATATGCAAGTTATGCATGCTTATGCAAGTGTATGGATGCTTATGCAAGTCATATATATGGTTAAATGCAAGATTTATGTGATATGCAAGTTATGCATGCTTATGCGAGTATATGAATGATTTTGCAAGATATGTATATGCTTAAATGACATGATATGCAAGTTATGCAAGTATGTGAATGCTTATGCAAGTATGTGGATGCTTATGCAAGTATGTGGATGCTTATGCAAGTTATGTGTATGCTTAAATGCATGTTCAACATGTTATGCAAGTTATGAGAATGCCTATATGCAAGTTCAACATGTTATGCAAGATATGTGTATGATAATATGCAAGCTCATATGCAACATGTTATGCAAATCATGTGTATGATAATATGCAAGTTTGGGTTGTATGTAGTTGGGTTAATATATGCTCATATATGCAAGTTGACATCCTCTTAACCCATGACAAAGTTGTATGCTAAACCCATGATATTTGTGATGATCTTCCCCTTATTATGTCATGTAACGAGAACGATTTACGTGGGGAACGATGGGGTTGGTAAATATATTAATAAATGAATGTTTGGGTATGATTAAGCATACCATAAAAAAATAAATTACCATAAGTGGGAATTTACCTATTGAGTTAGGTCTACCCCATGGGAATTTACCTATTGAGTTAGGTCTACCCATGTTATGGAAAACTTGATATTAATTAGGGATAATTAATATGGGGGTGATTAATTAGGTGTAATTAATCGACTAAGACACGAGGTTGGACTCATTTGTAGTGTAAAACTGCCCGGACCCGACCGGCTTAACCAGTTGCTACAAATGTCAGCCCAATGTGAGAGGTCTTAGCCATGAATTAAATACGTGATTAAGGTAAAGACACGAGGTTAGACTTTGTTATGACGTAAGACTGCCCGGATTCTACCGGCTTAACCAGGCGGTCATAACAGCCAGTCTAATGTGGGAGGTCTTTACAGGAGATCACGGCCTTAATTAATTAAGAAACACTTAACCATAATAGCATGTAGTGGGACATGAGGGGTTAAGTGGGTGCCTTGGGTGGCATGAGGAAATTTTGTGGGTGCCTTGGGCGGCATGTGGAATCTAGTGGGTTGCCTTGGGTGGCAATAGAAAATACGATTAGAATACTTAACCAAGTGGAAACATGTAATTAAACATGATTAAAGGGTTAAGTGGGATACACTAGATATGTGACAAGCTTAAGTGGGTAGCTTGTGGGGGCCCATTTCAACCAATATCCCAAACGTATTTTTGTGGGCTCGACCCATGTCGAGTGACGGGACACGCATATTGGGCTTGATTATAAGAGGCCAAAACGGGTTAGCGGTGGCAACGCAAGTCCAACGGGTTTCATATGCGTGTGTGGGCCCGGGCTGGTAGATAAGCCGTTGTTGCATCGTGTAGATATAAAGCCGTGCACCGTTAGTATTGGGTAGCCACTTTAGGGGAGTGATACACCCCACTGTGGGACCAGCACGGGTATCTACGGTAGGGAGCCGATCGCTTGGGGAGTAGTGGGTACACCTAATGAAGATAGGGGCAGACGGCACCTATGTAGGGGTACACGAAACTACTGGGTAAGAATTACCGGGTACACCTAGTGGAGATAGGGGCAGACGGCACCTATGTAGTGGGCTAGGGGTACATGAAACTACTGGGGAAATTTTCTAAGTCTTTGGAAGGGATCAACCTTTAAGTAGGAAGGACTGGTGTGGTGCAGTTAGTAATTATCCTTGGGTGGGTAGATGCGTCCTGACGGTTATATTAGTTTATCCTAAGTCTACCAAGCTGCTTAGTGTAGCCATTCATCCCCAGATATTACCGTAGGTCAAGTTTATGTCTTCTCTGGTTACTTTAATGATTGTATTGTTAAATTTATAGGACTCACTCAGACTTATGTCTGACCCCGTTGTTTTTATCT
Source organism: Allium sativum (assembly GCA_030737875.1). Classification (NCBI taxonomy): domain Eukaryota; kingdom Viridiplantae; phylum Streptophyta; class Magnoliopsida; order Asparagales; family Amaryllidaceae; genus Allium; species Allium sativum. The sequence goes on along the minus strand of CM060910.1, from coordinate 1,050,504,490 downwards.
TTTTCCCAACCCTCAGGTCCTACGGTGGATCCTAGCGGTAGTAGAGCTTGATCGGATTTCTGTTTCCAGTCTTGAGGAGCTTGGGTAGATGTAAAGCTCCAGTTATCCAGTTATCTTTTCTTTTCTTATGGCTATTGTATGAGAGAGTGGGATTATGTACTTCTTTATTTTGACAGATATTGTACTTGACTTTTATCATGGTTTTATGATGTAACCAGACATGTTTATTTCCGCTGTTATGAGATGATGTTTTAAATTTCAAATACTGTTTATATCTGTCTTGGTGTAATTTTTCTGTTCTATATTCACTAAAATACTCCACCGATGCTATGGCATTCCCTTAGTGAGTGACTATAGCGGGCGTAGGGTGTTACATGTGGCCTTCTCTGATTGGTTAATGGCTAATTTCTGAGGTATTAGGGCTTATCTGTCGTGTTATGGTTTGATGGCTCTGATTTCTCCTAGACTAATCTAAAGGCTAGAATTAAACCTAGACTTCTATATAAGCACCCCAAACCTCAACCCTAGACCACAATGAAGCCGTCATGCTGTCCATGCCTAACTTGGCCTAGCCTCCATCTTCTCCAAATTAGAAATAAAGTTAGAAAGCTCCAAGCAAAATCCAAACTAGAGAATCAAACATCTACATCAAAGCATAGCTTTTCAAATTTAGAAATCAGATCCCAGAATATAAGATCCGTCCTTTTTCTATAGGTTCATTTATTATTTAGATTTAAACATCTAATAGAAATCATGACTGCAATAATCGGATCTAGAACAATGCCTGATTCTGATTCTTGCCTATCCTTTTGTCAAATCTGAATTGCTTATGCCTATGAGACTACTGTGATTAATGTAATGACACCTATCATGCCTATGAGACTGCTGGACTGACATAATAGAACCTATCATACCTATGAGACTGTTGGACTGACATAATATAATCTATCATGCCTGTGAGACTGTTGTGACTGACATAATAAAACCTACCATGCCTATGAGACTGTTGGATTGACATAATGGAACCTATCATGCCTATGAGACTATTGTGATTTATATGATGGAACCTATCATGTTGTACGTCCTATGCTTATGAGACAATTGTGATTGATATAGTGGGACTTATCATGTTATACATGAAAATTAGTGATTCTCTTAAGTCCAATTCTATCTAATCTTTATACCTGTGGGATAAATTGCTTAGCTTGTCTACACATATTGTTAATGTACAACACTGAAACATGATTCTTGAATTTGGTACATCTTCACATGCCTATTTTTCCTTCTGTAAATTCCTATGCTCCTTCTCTATTTTTCCCTTTTTACTTGCTTTTGTGAATACTAAGTTCATTTGGAACTTAGATTGAATCTCGTTGTACGTGCGATTATAACGCGGAGAAAGTTGGGTACAATTTAATTGAGTAAATTTTGGACATAGCATGGGAATGTGGCATAAACTTATATTGGCTAGACATGTGGAAAATTTGACACATAGATTAGGATGCATATGACAAATATGTAAATTGGCTAAAGATGAGCACGCCTAACCCGAGGTTAGATTGAGTTGCGGTGTAAGACTGCCCGGAACCGTCCACCGGCACATCCAGTGACCGCAACAATATAGATCTAATGAGAGAGGTTAGCGCATTCAAGCCCAAAAACCCGAGATTAGATTGACTTGCGGTGTATGGTTTCCCGGAACCGCTCGGCACATCCAGCGACCACAACAATATAGATCTAATGTGAGAGGATGGTGCTTTAATGAATAAATTAAAGCTAAGAAACAAATAAACTAAGAGTGGAAGGGTTGAGTAACATAAGAAAGCAACACTTAACCAATATAACATGATGTGTGATAGGGTTAAGTAACACAAGAGGGCAACACTTAACCAATGTAACATGACAAGTGGTAGGGTTAAGTAACACAAAAGGGAAACACTTAACAAAGTAACATGACAAGTGGTAGGGTTAAGTAACACAAGAGGGCAACACTTAATCAATGTTACATGACCAGTGGTACGGTTAAGTTAACACTTAAGCAATGAACGAGTGGGGTTAAGTTAGTGGGAAACACTTAACCAATATAATATGATGAATGAACAGGGTTAAGTTAATAGAAAACACTTAACCAATTACAACATAATGAATTAGAAGGGTTAAGTTAATAAGAAGCACTTAACCAACATGACATGACGTGTGGATGGGTTATGTTAACTTTAATTGATGGATAACACTTAACCAATTTGGGGAGTATACAAATAGACCCTAGAAAACCCTAGTAACGGGGACTCATTTCAGCAGTAACCCACATAGATGTATCACGGTACCCTGAAACTAGGCATGGTGGGGCACGATTACTGGGCTATTTATAAGCGGTCAAAAAATAGCTACAGGGGGTGCAACAGTGTAGTTCCAGCAGAGTATGGGCGTGCACGTGCTCCGGAGTGCAAAAGCAGGCACTGGGCATCAGTATCTAGAATTTGTGTTGGGTAGCTATCATAGGGATTGATACACCTTATGGTGGGACCAGCACAGGGTATCTACATGCAAGAGAGGGCCGATTGACACATATACAAGGAAAGCTAATACAAGTAGGGAGCCGATCGACAGGGTAGTAAAGGTACATCTAACATCTACATGGAAATTAGGCTGGTTGAGGTAAGATCCTCATACTAGATGTACACCTGAAGGCTACAATAATTGCGGGGTTGGGATCACCTTATTTTATAACACAGGATACTAGTTGGGACACTAGTAGGGGATACGGATCCTTTTTCAAAGGATACTATTTAGGACACTAGTAGGGAATATGAATCGTTCTATAAAGGACACTAGTTAGGATGCTAGTTGGGTGGTGGAGAGAAAATAGGAAATCAGAGAAAGAACCGAAGCGCATTCAGTGTATCTTACCTTGTCATATCTAATGATCATCATTTGTTGTCTTGCTATGCTTATTTATCATGATTATGGTCTGGTATCCAGATTATTCATGTCATGATCCTTTTACTTGTTTACATGATTAATAATCACTGGACTTACCAAGCTTTATGTCTGACTCTGTTTTGTTTTGCTCTCTTTTCTTCCGTCCCCTCCCCCCCCCCCCCCCAAGTTCACAGGAAGGGAATATTTCCACTTAGCTCAGTTTTCTTTCCAAGATCGAAGATAGAAGATGTATTGCTTTGGACTCTCTTTTCCACTGCTATGGCTGGCTCATGCTTTATTGGGGAATATCATTGTCATTTCATGCTTCTTTATTTTGTTAAATAAGACAGATGCTTTGTTGTAATGGGTATTGATGTTTTGGTGCTGGAAAACAATCTGTGTACAAGTTGTTTTACCAAGCTGCTGTTTTATCAATAAAGTGAAGTTTTATTTATTTTCCGCTGTTTAAATTTTGTATGTTTTGTAATTTATCTGTTCTATACACTTATGAGGCTCCACTGAAGTTAATGCATTCCCTTTGTGAGTGAGTTAACGGAGGTGGGGTGTTACGAGTTAGCTATAGATTATTGTATTTTCCGCTGTGTACTATTTTGTATCTGAAAACAGGTGTTTATAACTATTTCAGGGATAACCGTTGTGCTCTGATTATGGTATGTATATACACTTATTGATTTGTAATTCAAGGGTTATGTTGTTTAATATATTTTGTTCATTCCGCTGTGAGTTTGTGATCTTCGTTTTCTTCAATTCTAATATTTCTTTCTTGCTATTTCTCATCCTCTAAATTCTTTCTACTAATGATCCGTAATTGTGTGCAATTTGGTTAGGGCGTATGGTGTAATTAGTCGACTCAAATGTTATTGAAATTCGGGCCATTACATTTGGTATCAGAGCTGAAGGTTGAGTAGTAACCTTGGCTCTGTGGCGTAACTCGATAGAGATGGGGTAAAATACCCTAGATTAAGTTTGAGTGTATATATATGAGTGCATATTTGTAGATTGGGTACGAAATTGTTTTATATTGTGTTGACTGATTTATGAATTCTGTTCGATATAGAATGTACAACCGTATCGATAAGTGTTTCTAAACCCTCGAACAAAGCAATTCAATACAATATTGTTTTAAAATGGGTACATGAGATAATTTTGCCTAAAAGTTTATTTTGCTATAAAAGGAATATTTTTTTAATCATTGTATATGAATGTCTTGATTGTTATTACAATCAAATGGAATTATGAGATATTTAATTGGTTATATAATTTGTATATGGATAATGTATACAAATGAGATAAACCAAGATTAAGTTAAAACCAGAATTGGAATTTAAATTCTGGATGTTTAGAAAATACTTTCTAAAATATTATGAAGTAATATAACATTACTTTAAAGTATTTTAAGTAAGAATGGCTTTAATGGATTTTTAAAGGGATTAAGCACTGAAATCACTTCAGTGGCAAGAAAATAATTCTGATAATGGATTGCGACATTATCGGTATTCATTTTCGAGTTTCTAAGTGAAGGATTGCTACCATAATAGATTTATTAATGGAAATTGTTTGAGAAAAATAGAGTTGTTTTAGAATATCAAATGTTTTGAATTGAGTTGATTATAATTATGTGTATAAATATATATGATTTCAAACTAGTTTGAATTAAAACCTTGGAATTTGAATTCTGGAATTAAAATCGAACTCATATAAGTTGAATAGATCGAAATGGATCGAAATGGTAGAAATGTATCAAATGAATTGAAATTTAACTTAAGTTGAATAAAATTGGATTGGATTAGAAATAATTCCAAATGAAATTAAATAAAGAAAAATGTTGAGATTCAAAATATCGACTTATGAATAAGCAAGTTGAATATATATTGGATATTGTTAATTGAAATTGAATTATGATAAATTTGGATTCAAGTATAATAAGTGGATTAACTTAAATAGAAATCATATTTGAATTGATAGAATGGAAGTGAACTAATCAAAGGTTGGTAAGACTGTTAAAAACTGGAAATTAGACTAATTTGAAATCAACTAAAAATGGATATATGTATGCTGAGAAGATATTGAATGGAAGCAAATGCAAGAGATAGAATTATGCCCAGTAGAAGGTAAATGTTTACAATACTACTTGGGTTTGATGGTTTTATGAGCCTGTGGGCAAGCCGCTTGGCTTTTGATTTTCGTTTGGATTAAAGAAGGCCTAAAAAGGCCAGTTGTGGCTGCACCGATTGAGCAGTACATAGGAGATGTTGGTGAAATTTTTCGAAAATTTAGAGAGTTAGAAAATTTTCAAGAAATTTTTGATAATTTAAAATCGAGTTGTTAACTGTAATTGAAATAAGAAAACCAGAATTGGTTAATAAAATTTCAAGTGGAATATTGAAATTGATAATTAAATTTAAAATCAGTCGGAGTGAGTATGGATATGCAGAAGAGCATATATATGGATTGAAGACGAGAAAGTGATGATGGATTGTCCAAAAATGGTGGATGTATCATTTGGAAAGAATTATGAATGGTTGAGTATTGGTGTGAGAATTCGAAGGTCGGATAAGAACTGGTTTATGAAGATATGGAATATAAGATTTCAACTAAACCGGTTATGAGGAGTTACAGTTATAGCATTATTACTGCTTACCAATTTCGAGGAAGAAATTATTTTAAGGGGAAAGGAATGTAACGACCCTGATTTTGAGCCATTTAATTCTGAATATTTAAATTGGTTTTAAATATTTTATTTGAATTATAAAACAGATTTTTTAAGAAATTTATTTATTAAAAACAAAATTTTATATATTAGGGTACACTACACTATAACTTAAATATATTATATTTCCATTTATACTGTAATATATCAAGAAAGCAATACCATGTTTCAAATTGATTCTTCTAGTTGTTGAGTCGTATCTAAATCGTTTAGAATGATTGATCAAATTTCTCATTTTGGTCCTCTATTTTACCATATAAAAAAAACAAAATGATAATGCTAATTATAATTGTTGCAAATGCAATTAATTAAAACACAAAAGGAAAGATGATTAATTTAGCGTCTGCAACATGAACTTGAAGGAAGCATAAGGCACATATAAGCGTGGATTTAAATTTCATTATCAGCTTTATATAGTAACTCAAGGCCCGCATGTCTTCTCTTTTACCAACAGTTAATTTACCCTGTACACTTCACCTCATGTCTGCCAGTTTTCAAACACCATTCTCTGCACGGCATTTCATTTCCGTGTCACCCAAGCCATCAAATACAGTGCATACCATGCAAATGGCTCCGTGCTTTCCATGCTATTATTGTGTGCGCCCCAAGTTATGCTTCTTTAAAAACGGTATGTGTTCATCTTCATTCTCGTTTCCCAGAAGAAAAAATGAGAAAATTAAATGCTTGGATGTGAATTTCGAACTGCCGTCCTCGTTCCAAAAGAAACATACAACAGACTTTTCTTCTTACCAATTGGACAGCTCTCTCCTTCCAACAAGGAATCGATTCAATCTCCTTCCACAAAGAATTTCTTGCAATAGTTTCTAAAGGGGGTACATTCGCCTAGGGTAGGGTGATCTCTGGCCTAAATCGCAAGTCGTCCAGTGCGACGTGTTATCGGAAATTGAGCTCGAGACAACATATGGTTTTTGGTTAAATCGAGAAGATATAGACGTTGATGGAGGCTCAGATCAGAGAGGTTTGGCAGAGCGTGGAAGCGCCATTAGGGTGGTAACACTTGATGGGGGTCCGGTGATGGAAGTGGATGCTAGCGGTGGTTCAAAGGGATGAAGACTATTTTAAGAGAACATGATTAAGGAATTGGTTTATTTTAGTTTGGGATTTTATCTATGAAGGAGATAACATGATGAGAATGGTGGCGAAGGGATGAAGAACGTTGTGAAGAAGATGCTGCTATAATGGGTTTTAATGGAGTCAGTATTTGAGATGAGGAAGAAGAGAGTGGTTCTTCTTTTGCTTGTTGCTTGATTATGATTGATGCATGGGGTATTCAGGATTAGTTGATAACAAAATTTGTATGCGGGGTTAGCTGTGAACGTCCTGTAGTGGTGTTGGGGTGCAGGAGCTTATAGGAGAGGAGGAGTTTATGAATAAGGAAAATAAAGGGTGTTGTAGTTGGAATGTCTAGTTAAAGTGACGTATAACGGTTTGATGGAGTTGTTTGATCGTCTCATGAAGCCGAATGTCGGAGTTGATGGAATGTTCATGGTGATGCTGTGCAGAAAGTAGGGGTATGATTGACTAAAAGGAAAATTTGGTGATTTCCCTGGAGCGCAATAAAAGAGTTGCATGAGTTACTTATTTGGAGTGGAAGATTTGGCAATGGTTGTTGAAGGAAATGTAGGGTTCGTGGAGTGTTCCTAGAAAAGGAAGAAGACTAGGTGGTAAAACATTTTTGAATTTGAGTGCCCTTTCCATTCAATATGGACCAATAGCCTAAAACTGGAGTTGCGAGACTTATTTCTTTTAACGAATGAGATGTTGGATGAGTACGTGATGAGCACAACATTGGAACTTTTGTGGGAAGTGGTGCAAACAAAAGTCGCATGCCTCTGTAGCAGCTAGGTTCAAAGCTATGTTTTACTGGAGGAAGATGGCAAGGCTTGTTGGTATTGGGATGGGACTTCTCAAGAAGGAGATGACATTGGTAAACTCGTCATGGTGCAGTTCGATGGTGGAGGGAGGACTATGGTGATAAAAGCAGTCGGCCATGGCAACGCTGGTATCAGCAAGTGGGTGGAAACATGATTTTACTAGTAATTGACGAGTTTGAATTAATAAACGCGGTTAGGCGGATTTTTAGAGTTTAATTAGTCTTAAAATATAACAGTGATGTTTTAACTCAACCGAAACTTATAATAACAACAACCTTACCATATATTATTAGAATCTAGAGCAACGAGGTCCATTGGGTTCGTAATCGCGAAAGCTCTGCGCACGAACTGATATGGCTGAGAACGGAGCTACTGGAATTGGCTAACATAGTCATATCATTGATTGTATAATAATTCAGTTCACCATGATATTTCATATTGATGTGAAAATAGTATTATTGATGTTGATTGACATCTGTGGATGCAAGGAAACAGGTTGGAGGAATCCAACTGGATTCCTCAACATTTATATTATTGTGTTTGCTTTGATTGTGACATACGCTATGATATATTAACCGTGATTGATCTAGTTGTGTTTTAATATCACTGGCCCTTGAATTTGATATTTAAATACCATAAAATATTTTTAAATATAGAAAATGAAATTTGAGATTGAAAAAGAATTATATTTTTCCAAAATATAAGTGTAATTCAAATAGAATTAAAAAGTAGAAAACTTGTTTAATTAATACAAGAAGTTGATTTTAAACGAGTTTATAAATTAAGGGAATTATTTATAATTGGATAAATTGAACTATAAATTCAAATTTGAATTTATATGGAAAAGTGGAAATTAGATTTGAAAGCAAAATTTGGGATGAGATTTGAACTTAGAAAATTATAAAGGAAATTATAAACGAGACTCTAAATGATTACAATACAAATAAGATTGGTATGGATGTTCAACGACGAATATTCTATGAATTAGAATATTGTAACAAAATGTAATAAACCGCAGTCACACGACGTACACTTGTAGTACGTTAGCTGTAACACCCCGTAATTTTAAAACGTGACATAATAGATAATTAAAGAATAATTAATTTTTGAAAGAAGAATTAGGTGATATGGGTTCGTCTCTGAATTCTGCTTGAGATAGAGTCCAAGTTTGCATAAAATGGATACCGTAAGAGGAAGTTATGGATGATTGAAGTGGGGTAGAAAAATCATAAAATAGGTTGGGATAACTGGCGCACTTGTGAAGTGCTCCAGAACAAAAATGCATTGGTGTACCTGGGAAGTGCGCCCATGCCGAGGCCAAATCTGCACAGAATTCTGGAGAGTTCTCTGATGACGTGTCCTTTGGGGATTGGATGGATGATGTGTCTTTTGAGCTATGTGGTTCTGATGATCTCTAATCTAATCTAAAGGCCCTAATTCACCATATACATCTATAAGAACACACCTAGACCTAACCCTAACTTCATTACACTAATCTATGGCGCCTCCATGCTGCCCTAATCTAAATTAAAACTAGCCTCTCTTCTCTTCTCCAAAGCAAATCAGAATTAGAGTATTCAAATTGGAAGAAAAGAATCAAATTCTACAACAACGGTTTAGCTAATCAAATTCAGAAATCAGATTTCGATCTATCCTCTCTCCTAAATCCTATCGTTGTGAGTCTATGTTACTTTCACATATAATTAATTAAAAAGTTATTGTGATAGGATTGTAAATTGGATTTTAGGAACATGCCTGTAAGATGAATCATATCAAGTTTGTAAATTCTTATCTTTCAGATTCATACCCAAATCACTGTTATCATATGCCTAATTGGATCTATTTTATTGTTCTATGCCAGTTCATGTTTCCTATGTCCCTTTTATGCCAGTTTTAATGACATGATTCTCTTCCCTTCTTCTTTTCCTTTTTTTATATGAGATTAGGCTACTTTGAGCCTAACATATTTTTTTGAGATTTGCGTACGAATAATGTTTGGAAGATTGGAAAAAGTTTGGGGAAATTTGTAATAAAATGAGATAATTGGCATAAATCAATTTGAGCATAATTGTGTATAAATTATATACATGATATTTGGCATAAGTTGGATGTAGGCATAACTGGATGTAATTTGTGTACATAAGGTTAGGCATAAATGGCTAATAACAATGAACGCAAATTGATTTTGTGCATAATTTGGCATAACATGTATACATAAGATTATAGGCCTAATTTGGATTAAAATTATGAACATAATTTAGACCAGAAATTGTGGGTAATTGGGATATATATCAATCCAATATTTAAAGTTGGGACTTGAATCAAGAAAGTAATAATGAACGCCTAAGACATGAGGTTAGATTCGAATTGCGGCATAAGACTGCCCGAAACTGCCCGGCACGTCCAACAACCGCAATTTTATAATCTAATATGAGAGGTCAAAGGCAGAAATTAGATGAATGCAAAGACATGAGGTTAGATTCAGTTTGCGGTATAAGACTACCCGGAACCACCCGACATATCCAGCAACCGCAAAACGGCAATCTAATGTGGGAGGTCTTGTAAGATTATAGTTATAATGAATTAATGAACACTTAACCAAGATAAAACATGTAGTAAGACATGGGGGTTAAGTGGGTGACATGGTTGACATGTGAAATATAACTAGAAGCACCTAACCAAGGTGAAACATGTGATTAGAAATGGGAATAAATAGGGGTTAAGTGGGAATTCCTAGTGGGGACCAAGCTTAGGAGGGAAGCTTGTGTCAAGTGTGGGGACACTTTTCAACCAGTAACCCATTCAGTATCTTTGTGAGCTCGAACTAGGTCGAGGACGGGACACACTTACTGGTTTGATTGTAAGAGGACAATAAAGAGTTAGCGGTGGCAACGCAAGTTCAACGAAGTCATGTGCATGCGTGGGTCTGGGCTGGTAGGTAAGACGTTGTTGCATCATGTGGATATAAGTCATGCCTTTTAGTAGTATCAGGTTGCCACTTTAGGGAGTGATACACCCTACTATGGGACCAGCACGGGTATCTACGAGTTAGGGAGCCGATCGAATAGGGAAGGTAGTGGGTACAACTAGTGGAGATAGGAGAAGGCGGCATCTATGACAGTAATTTAGAGTACATGAAGCTACCATCATTATATTTATTATAATGATTAGTGATAGGGATCATCTTTTAGTGTGAAACTAGTATTAGTACGGTGTAGGAATTGTCTTATAGTGATTAGAAGCGCAATCAACGTTATATCTTTTTCATCTTGTTTACCTTGTCATATCTGCTTATGTCACAATCATCTCTTATATCCAAATTATGTTCTTATCCTGTTACTTTACTGATTATATTGTTAAAGTCACTAGACTCGCCAGATGTATGTCTGACTCCTTTTTGTTTCGCCTCTTTTCTTTCTTTTTCCCCCCTAGGTCCTCAGGGTGAGAATAGTGAAGCTTGACTTGGATTCCTTTTCTTCTTGAAGTGCTTGGAAATGTTGAAAGTAATGCTCATCTTTATCTCTTTCTCATTATGGCTATTTGGAGTAGGATTATGAATTTACTTTTATGTACTCTGATAATAATTTTGTACAAGATGGATATTTGCGTACTTGCTTCTAGTATGTGGTTTTGATGTTGTACCTAAACATGTTTTGCTTTCCACTGCAATGAATAAATTTTGAATTTTCTTAAGTACCATTTTATATATCTATCTTGTGATATTATGTTCTATACTCTTATAATACCCCATGAAAGTTAATGCACTCCCTTAGTGAGTGATATTAATGGACTTGGTTTTTACACATGGTATCAGAGCTGAAGGTTTCAAAAGAATTTTTTTAAAAGGAAAGTTTATTATGAAAAACATAATCCCCAAAATCCATATATCTAAACTTCAATTATCTGCTTTGAATCTCTTCCTTTTTCCTTTCATCATGTCTGGGGAACACATTATAGCCGAGGGCGTACAGATACCAGGTTCGTTCAGAAGGTATCTGTAGGCTAGGGCTACTGTCGCAGGCCCAGCAGACGTTCCTCCTCCCCTAGCTGCAGCCGTTCCTCCTCCTCCTCCCTATGTATATGCTTTTTCTAAGATATGCAAAGACTTTAGTGCGATGGGCGGAAAACTGGTTTATGGGACGGAGACATTTGTTGAGGCTCGGAATTGGCTCAAGGAAGTGGAGGACTTGTTTGGATCTTTGAGATGGACGATGGAGGGAAAGTTTAGCTAGCTGCTTAGATGATGAAGGACGAAACTTCCTTTTGGTGGGAAGTAACTAATGGAGGACGTCTAGTGGAGACGTGGATAGAATTTAGATGAAGTTCCGAGTTGAAATTTCTTTCACAAGCGGAGGAGAGTTTATACATGGAGAGGTTCTTGGCTTTGAAACATGGGAATTTATCTGTGAAGGAGTACGTCAACAAGTTTAACCAGTTAGCAAGATTTGGTATGGAATTAGTTAATACCCCACATAAGAAGGCTTTGAGATTTTCCAAGGGTCTGAATGAACCATTACACGGGTTGTCTATGTCCCACATTCCTATGGGGGCTACTTTCGAGAAACTTGTTGACATGGCGCTGGTGCATGAAGAGGAGAAAGGTGCTAATGTATTAAAGGAACAAAATAAGAAAGTGGATCCATAGAAAGCACAGCAACAACAAAATAATGGTGGTACAGATAACAAGGGCCAACGGAAGAAAAGGTGCTTAATTGTGGAACACCGGGCCACTTAAGCAAAGACTGTAGGAATAAGAAGAAGACGCGTTGCTTCCAATGTGGTGTAGCAGAACATATGATTAAAGACTACCCAAGGAGGCAAGGACAAGGGAAAGGACAGAGGACAAGATCAACTTCTGGAGGGCAGGTTCATGCTCTCATGGCACCAAGACATGAGAGAGGTAGAAACATTTCTGTTGAAAGTTCGATTTTCCTTTTTGATTATCCCGTTCGAAATTTGTTTGATTCTGGCGCTTCACATTCGTTTATTTCTGCTTTGTTAGTTGAAACACTGCACCTAAATACTAGTTTAGTTATGGATCCCATTGTAGTCTTAAATCCTATTAAGGGTACGGCTCATCTTTCTATGTTATGTCGGGATTAGAGAATATATGTGTATGTCGTTGAGTTGGAATGCAATGCTTATGGGCTTGGCTTCACGTGCTATGGGTTGATTCTAGGAATGGATTGGCTAACCAGGTATGGTGCCGTTCTTGACTGTGAAAAAAGGGTAGTTAGATTGTTGACTAGTTTCGGTAATACTCTCGATATTTCTTGTGATCCTAAGGGCTCTGTCATGATTAGCTACCTAGAATCTCTTGACACATCTATTGATGATTTGCAATCTGTTCGAGAAGTCCGTGAGTATGTAGATGTCTTTGAGGAGGTTAGGGGCTTACCTCCAAAATGCGAGAATGGTTTCCGTATATACTTGGTGGACAATGCAAAGCCAGTTGCATTGCCGGTGCGCTACATGGCTCCAAGAAAAAGGAGGGAGCTTAGTAAACAAGTGAAAGAGTTGCTTGAGAAAGGGTTCATAAGGAGAAGTGTCTCGGACTGGGGTGCTCCTATTGTTTTTGCTACAGAGGATGATGGTTCGCTCAGATTGTGCGTGGACTATAGAGAGTTGAATAAGCTCATGAAGAAGAACAAACACCCATTGCCGATGATAGGTGATTTGTTCGATCAGTTTCTTGGTGCTTCGGTTTTCTCGCAGTTGGACTTAGCTATAGGATTTCATCAGTTGAGGGTAGCCGAGGATAGTATAGATAAGACTGCCTTTAGGGCTCCTGATGGTTTGTTCGAATGGCTCGTCATGCCTTTTGGTTTGACAAATGCACCTGCATATTTCGTAAACTTGATGAGTAGCGTGTTTAGGGAGTTTCTAAACAAGTTCGTGGTGGTCTTTGTGGATGATATTTTGATATTTTCTATAAGCGAGGAAGAGCATGCCCTACATCTTAGGGATGTCTTAGAGACCCTTCGAGCACATCAACTCAAAGCTAAGTTCTCCAAATGTCATTTTTGGAGAAAGGAAGTGAGGTTCTTAGGACACGTGGTCTCTAAGGAAGGGATAGCAGTGGATCCCGCGAAGGTGGTGGCAATCCCAGATTGGAAGGTTCCTAAGAATGCAACAGAAGTAAGAAGTTTTCTTAGTTTGGCGCGCTATTACAGAAAGTTCATTAAGGACTTTGCTAAGATATCAGCCCCACTTACACGGTTGAAGAAAAAGAATTTGACCTTTTCTTAGGATGCTGATTGTGACGATGCTTTCCAATGTTTGAAGAGGGCATTGACGATAGCTCCATTTTTAGTTTTGCCTCATGGGAGTATACCGTTCACAGTGTATACCGATGCTTGCGGGACGGGGCTTGGCGCAGTTTTGATGCAAGAGGGAAGGGTGATATGCTATGGTGGAAGGCAGTTAAAGGCCCATGAGAAGAATTACCCTACCCATGACTTAGTGTTAGCTACCATAGTTTTGCGCTTAAGTCTTGACATCACTATTTGCTCGGTGAGAGGTTTGAGTTGTATACAGACCATAAGTCACTAAAGTACTTGTTCTCCCAAAAAGATTTAAACTTAAGGCAATAGAGGTGGATAGAGTTCTTAGCATCCTATGATTTTGAGATGCATATACCCCTGGTAAGGGTAACGTTGTAGCTGGCGCATTGAGTAGAAAGAAGATGACTTTGAGTCATTTGTTTGTCGAGTGGTAGAGTTTAGAGTATATCTCTACCTTTGATTTTAGACCCCTATAGATTATGTACCCAGTATTTTGGCATCGTTAGAGGTACGACCTGCGCTTTTGGGACAAATAGGTGCGGCACAACGAGATGACCCACAGTTGATAGAGATAGTAGACAAGCTCATAAGAGGGGAGTATTCAAGCCTTCTTAGTAGGTATACTATCGATGACAAAGGTTAGCTGCATGGAGATGGGAGACTTTGTGTATCACGAGACTAGGGTTTGAGGAGGACAATCCTTGAAGAAGCACATCGTTCTAAGCTGACCATACATCCTAGTGGCGACAAGATTTATAGGGACATGAAGCGAGTTTTCTTTTGGGCCGGAATGAAGAAGGATGTGGCTGAGTTCGTTTCTATATGCTTAGTGCTCCAGCAAGTCAAGGCTGAGCAAAAAAAGCCTAGTGGTTTGCTTCTCCCTTTAGAGGTCCCACAGTGGAAATGGGAAAGTGTTTCCATGGATTTCGTCGACGGGTTGCCGAGGTCAAGGAAGGGTAATACGGGGATTTGGGTAGCAGTAGATAGACTTACCAAGAGCGCCAATTTCATTCCCATTAAGAGTAGAAGAACAGTGGCATGGTTGGCATCGGTTTTTCTCCGAGAGATAATTCGTCTACACGGCATACCTTCTAGTATTGTAAGCGATCGAGATCCCATTTTCACTAGTGAGTTTTGGAGGAGCTTGCAAGAAGCGGTAAGAACGCAATTGTGTTTGAGTACCTCTTATCACCCTCAGACGTACGGCCAAACAGAAAGGGTGAATCAGATTATAGAAGAAACTTTGAGGTTATGTATCATGGACTTTGGTGGGACATCGGAGGAACAATAGCTATCAGACTAGTTGGCATAACACCTTTTGAGGCTCTATATGGACGACCTTGCCAATCACTGACTTGTTGTTGGGAGTCTATGGATAAGATTTTGCTTGGGCCCGAGATGATTAGGGAAACTTTAGAGAAGATAGACTTGATTCAAAGACGCACGAAGACGGCACAAGACCGACAAAAGTTATATGCTGATAAGAGAAGGACCGATCTTGAGTTCAGTGTTGGAGACATGGTCTTTATTAAAGTGTCACCGTTGAGGAATGTATTTCGTTTTGGGTCTGTAGGGAAATTGGCACCAAGTTTCGTAGGGCCATTCCCAATAACAGAACGAATTGGACAGATGGCCTACAGAGTGAAGTTGCCTGAGAAGCTTAGTGGTGTTCGTGACGTATTTCATGTGTCGCATTTGCGGAAGTGTTAACATGATACCGTAGAAGTAGTAAAGCCGAGCATGCTTAGAGAAGTGGAAGTAGAGCGAGATGCCATGATTATATGAGCTCCTACATGCATCCTTGGATCGGAGGTCAAGAAATTACGCAATCGAGAGGTCAAGATGGTTAAAGTCCAGTGGGGCGATGATCAAGGGGATGCGACTTGGGAGACTGAAGAAAAGATACGCACGTACCCTTTCCTTTTTGAGGGTATGTTCTTAACTTCTCCTTTTTCTGCCGCTTTGTTTATACTTGTTCTATCGTTTAGTATATCCTCTCGATTATATCTTCGACCTTTAGGTGGAAAAGCCTATGGTTGTAAACATGTGTTTGAGACATGTTATGTTTGGTGGATGCAAGTGGATGTAAGTGTTTGCTAGTGGTTGCTCGCGGATGCATTTACACATACATTAGGCACAAGATCGGCTCAATCACCTTCATATTGCATATGAATGAGTATGCATATTTAAAATTAATGGATGTATATTAGATGTGTTATCATATGGATGTTGCATTTGAATGAGTGGTTGTGCACTCATGTAGAAATGATGTGTATCATTAGGATACTTTTGCATACATAATGGACGCATGGCATTATCATGTTTTGCATTAAGGAGGTCAAATGAATTAGTAGACCGCCTGATCTTTGCATTAAATGAGGAACATATACACACACTTTTGCATATGTTCGTATAGCACTAGAAATCTTTTAAGGACAATGGAGATTATGTATGATGGATGATTGGATGGTAGGATACATTCTTCTTAACTTGAAGATTTCGGGGACGAAATCCTTTAAGGAGGGGAGAATGTAACACCCCGTAATTTTAAAACATGACATAAGAGGTAATTAAAGAATAATTAATTTTTAAAAGAAGATTCAGTTGAAAGGGTTACGTTATTGCATTCATCTCGGAAATCTGCTTGAGATAGAGTCCAAGTTTGTGTAAAATGGATACTGTATGAGGAAGTTATGGACGATAGAAATTGGGCAGAAAAATCAGAAAACAAGCTGGGATAACTGGCCCACTTGTGAAGTGAGCTAGAACAAAAATGCACTGATGCACCTGGGAAGTGCGCCCATGCCAAGACCAAATCTACACAGAATTCTTGAGATTTCCCTGATGACGTGTCCTTTCGGGATTAGTTGGATGATGTGTCTTTTGAGCTGTGTGGTTCTGATGATTTCTTATCTAATCTAAAGGCCCTAATTCACCTAATACATCTATAAAAACACAACTAGACTTAACCCCAACTTCATTACACCAAACCATTGCGCCTCCATGATGCCCTAATATAAATTAAAACTAGCCTCTCTTCTCTTCTCCAAAGAAAATCAGAATTAGAATATTCGAATTGGAAGATAAGAATCAAATTCTACAACAACAGTTTAGATAATCAGATTCAAATCTATCCTCTCTCCTAAATACTATCGCTGTGAGTCTATGTTACTTTCACATATAATTAATTAAAAAGTGATCGTGATAGGATTGTAAATTGGATTTTATGAACATGCCTGTAAGATGAATCATATCAAGTTTGTAAATTCTTATCTTTCAGATTCATACCCAAATCACTGTTATCATATGCCTAATTGGATCTATTTTATTGTTCTATGCCAGTTCATGTTTCAAATGTCTCTTTTATGCCAGTTTTGATGACATGATTCTCTTCCCTTCTTCTTTTCCTTTTTTTTATATGAGATTAGGCTACTTCTAACCTAACATATTGTGTTGAGATTTGCGTACGAATAACGTTTGGACGATTGGGAAAAGTTTGGGGAAATTTGTAATAAAATGAGATTATTGGCATAAGTCAATTTTAGCATAATTGTGTATAAATTATATACATGAGATTTAGCATAATTTGGATGTGGGTATAATTGGATGTAATTTGTATACATAAGGTTTGGCATAAATTGTTAATAACAATGAACGCAAATTAATTTGGGCGTAATTTGGCATAACATGTATACATAAGATTATAGGCCTAAATTGGATTAAAATATGAACGTAATTTATATTGGAAATTATGGGTAATTGGGATATAATTTAATCCAAGATTTAATGTTGGGACTTGAATCAAGAAAGTAATGATGAATGCCTAAGACACGAGGTTAGATTCCAATTGCGGTATAAGACAGCCCGGAACCGCTGGCACATCCGGCAACCACAATTTTGTAATCTAATGTGAGAGGTCAAAGGCCAAAATTAGATGCGTAATAATGCAAAGACATGAGGATAGACTCGGTTTGCTGTATAAGACTGCCCAGAACTGCCCGCCATAACCAGAAACAACAAAACGACAGTCTAATGTGGGAGGTCTTACATGATTACGGTTATAATGAATTAACAAACATTTAGCCAAGATAAGACATGTAGTAAGACATGGGGGTTAAGTGGGTGACATGGGTGACATGTGAAATATAACTGGAAGCACTTAACCAAGGTGAAACATGTGATTAGACATGGGAATAAAGAGGGGTTAAGTGGGAATTCCTAGAGAGGACCAAGCTTAGGAGGGAAGCTTGTGTCAAGTGTGGGGACCCTTTTCAACCAGTAACCCATTCAGTATCTTTCTAGGACCAAACTAGGTCGAGGATGGGACACGCTTACTGGTTTGATTGTAAGAGGTCAATAAAGAGTTAGCGGTGGCAACGCAAGTCCAACGGAGTCATGTGCGTGCGTGGGTCCGGGTTGGTAGGTAAGACATTGTGGCATCATGTAGATATAAGCCGTTCCTTCTAGTAGTATCGGGTTGGCACTTTAGAGAGTGATACACCCTACTGGGGACCAGCACGTGTATCTAGGAGTTAGGGAGCCAATTGAATAGGGAGGGTAGTTGGTAAACCTAGTGGAGATAGGAGCAGGCGGCACCTATGACAACAGATAAGAGTACACAAAATTGCCATCATTATTATTATTATCATGATAAGTGAGAGGGAACATCTTTTAGTGTAAAGCTAGTATTGGTGCAGTGTAGTGTAACACCCCGTAATTTTGTAACACTACGATTCACAAATCAAGGCAGAATTAAATTTTAAATCAAAGTCAAGGGAAACGAGTTGAGCCATTGCGTTCGTCTCGAAATTCTGCTTGGAAACGAGTCCGAGTTTGCGAGAATCGGAGTCCGTATGAGGGAGATATGACCCTCCGAAGTTTTAGGAATTTTCAGAACAGAAAACAGCTCGAAATTCGAATTCGAAATTCGAATTCAAACCCAGAAGCGGGCTGGGCAGGAAAATTCGCGCCCATGACCCAGGTCGATTGGGGAGTCGACAGGGTAGTCGACCCCCCCTGACCAGGTCGACTGCCCAGTCGGCATGGGTGTCGACCTGGGTGCAAAACCCACTTTTGGGCCTGGGTGCATTCTGATGTACCTGGTCTCGTTTTCTGCTTAGATTCGTCCGCCTAATCCTATATAAATAGCCCCTAGTCTCCTTCTCTATTCACAATTCTTCTATAACCTTATGCTGCAAAGATTCTTGGTGGACATGTCTTCTTCTCCTCCTCTAAATTAAGTAATAAATAAAATAATATGTAAAATAAATCAAGACGAGGAAATGCTGCTCAAGACTTTCAAGAGGAGATTCAAAACAAGCTAGGATTCAAGTGAAGATTCAAACGACTTCAACAACTGTTTTTCTACGAATCTAATATAATCTCTGTAAGTCGGTTACATTTTAGATTTGAACGTTTTCCCTATTCATGACATGAAATTAAAGGAATAAAAAATATGCCGAATCTTTCTGTTTGAATCAGTGCTTATATCCTTGGACCTAATTAAGAACTGTTATGATTCGATGACCAATAAGACTGTGACTATGAAACTATGGACCTTAAAACCATATGCCTCTTTGACTATGAACATTGCCTATGACTGTGACTCATGACTGTGAGAATTATTTTCCTTTGACTATGAACATCGCCTATGATTGTGATTCATTAACTGTGAGGATTTATTGCCTATGACTATGGATATAAGGTTATTATTTATGCCCATGACACTGTAGTTACAAAACCATGTTGTACCACAAACTGGCATTATATTGGATCTAGGCTTCACTTTCTATTTCTAGTTGTCCTTGGATCTTGATCTTGGGAATTTACCTATTAAGTTAGGTCTACCCATGTTCTTGAACCTACACTATTCAACCCTTTTCATGTCGTAAGATTACCAGATCTATATGCCTGTGAATTATCATCTTATGCCAGTTATTATGTTTATTCTTTCATGGCACTTTGGTTCATTCCCTTTTATCCACGAATCTAGATTTATTTATAATCTAGGTTGAATCACGATTTTACGAACGATGGGAACACGTTTTGGGAAAAACATGAAATTGACTAAACTTGGAAATTGGCATAAATTGGGAACATGTATTATGGCATGTTTATAAAAATGCAAATTGGATAAATTTGACATGAATTATAGGATGTGTAATTTGAATCCAGTATTGACTTGTAAATCTAGTATTTACATGAACCGTGAACTAGAATAATAAGCCTAGTTTGACATGAACTGTAATTAGAATATTAAATCAGAATTGGAATAGCTAATTTGGCATAATAAGTATATTGGCATAAATTTGAAATTGGCTATAATTGTGAGTAATTGTCATGTTTAGCAAAATCATCGTTAGTGACACTTAATTTGGTATAGTTTACATACCAAAAAGCATAAATATGATATAGAGGGGAAAATGGGCCACAATAATAAATGTTGACAATTTACATTAAAAGAGTAATTATGAAATAAGTAAATTAGGAATAATTCACTTATAGAATTTTTCCTAAATTAGAAAATGTAAATTTAGACAAATTAAAGGTTTACTAATGACATCTCTTTTAATAATACATGCACCAAAAAGTTCTAGAGTGACAGAGAGGGTAGTGTCTAGGCTTGGGTTTGGAAAATACAAGATTCCTGCTTCCCCTGGCTATCCCTAACTGATCCGACGGACGGGGTGGTTACTTTTAAAACCTGATGTGGAAATTAATCAAAACCCTTTGAACTTAGAAAACACGAATATGCCTAACCCGAGGTTAGACTGTGTTGCGATGTAAACCTGCCTGGAACCAACAGGCACATCCAGTAATCACAACAATATCTGTCTAATGTGAGTGGTTGCGGCTTTAATTTATTAATTAAAGCTAGAACGAGAATGGTAGGGTTAAGTTAACTAAAACACTTAACCAACTCAACATGTTAACTAAATCCGATGAGTGGGGTTAGGCTAATCTGGGCACTTAACCACTTAACATGTTAACAAGACAAGACTTGTAGGGGTTAAGTAAGTTTAATACACTTAGAAAATTTAACATGTTAACTAAGACTAGAAGGTGGGGTTAAGTAAACTTGGAACACTTAGTCATCATAGCAGGATAAATGAACAGGGTTAAGTTAATAACATGAAAGGACATACTTAACCATTAGAACCTGTTAATTAAACAGATGTTAGGGTTAAGTTAGCTAAGGGAACACTTAACCGCTATAACATGTCGGTTAAAACAGATGGCAAGGTTAGGTTAAAGGGAACGTTTAACCAATACAAGATGAACGGTTAGGATTAAGTAATAAGAAAATACTTAACCAATATAACTCGGTTTGTGGTAGGGGTTAAGTCAACATGAACTACTGATGACACTTAACCAGTTTTATATGGCAAACGAAAGGGTTAAGTTGACTCGAATTGACTAATGACACTTAACCAACCCAACTTGACAAGAACAAGTACTAAGTAGTAAACCTTAGTTAATATGAACTAAGTCGTAAACCTTAGTTAAGAAAACGATGATTCGACAAACTAAGTGGTAAACCTTAGTTAGAGAACTAAGTAGTAATCCTTAGTATATCACGAGTAGGAGAGAACGTCCATCTGATCTTAAAGAAGGCTCCAACGAATTGGGTTACGAAGCCTGAGGCTTCGAGGGGACGTGAGGGTACTCTTGGTATCCCTCTGTGAGGTGGCAGATGATCCTCTTGGGCTCACAGAGGTTAAGGTCTGCGTTAGAAGAACCAAGGGTATGCCTTGGTTGCAATATATGGCAACCTAAAGACTAGGGTGAATGAGCGTGATTCGGCGAGACTAGTTTTTGTAACACCCCACCTCCGTTAAGGTCACTCACAAAGGGAATGCCTTAACTTTGGTGGAGCATTTTAGTAAACAGAAACAGAATACTACAAGAAAGATAAACAGTACTTGAAAAATTATAACTTTATTTCAAACAGAAGCTTGGTTACATCCTTTCAAATCACAATATCAGAATTCAAGTACAAAATATCAGTCTTGTACAAAGGCCTTCAGAATGCATAGTTTAAATTCATAATCCCCACAGAAGAAGACAAGCCATACTTTAAGCACTGCAAGCGGAAGAAATCTGGATCAAGCTAGAGTATTCCCTTCTACAAAACCTGGGGGGAAAGCGGAAGAAAGGAGGCGAAACAACAAGGGTCTGATGTAACGTCCCGCATTTTTGGTCGGTTTGAATTTGAATATTTAAATCAGTTTAATTATTGAATTCTGAATATAAGTGGATTTATATTTTAATTAAAACGAAGTTGAACGTATATAAATATATATTAATTATAATCGAGCTCAGAACGACCCTGCAGTTCGTAATTTAACGTTCTGAACTTCAACCGAGTGTACCGGACTCGTTTTGAATCGGATTTCTTCGAAACGAAAAACGTCGGAATCTGTTGAACTATATCTTCCTAACAGAAGTGGAAAACGGATATTTCGTCAAATAGATTGCAAGATATGTCCAAATCAAATATTCGAAAAGTCGTTGTAAAACCGTTTATCGATCGTAACTGTTTATTTGAAATAACTAGATATCGGTTGTAAATCTGGACAAGATTCTTTTGAGGCGCAGCGATTATTTAAATTTTAGAATTTTACTGTAATTTTTAATTAATTAAATATGCAACTTTTTATTTGGAGTATTGTGTACCCTGTATCGGTATTTCGGGGTTTCAAAATACGAGTCAAATCTGCCGGTATTATTATATTTTTGGGACCGTGGCACCTCGCTGGACACGTCTGTATTTTTATTTTTGTCCGTAGTGGTTCAGATATGAACAAGATTTTATGCAATGAGAACCCTTCATAAATATCTAAGATAAGACAAAACACGCGTATATAAAAATAACCTAGTACTATCCTATAATCCTATTTCTTCCTTCATAAGCAATTGTGCACCGTTAACCTATGCTACTTGTACAACCACCCTAAGTTGGAAAAAACATGGAAACCATACTGAAACATTTAATTAAGATGTACGAGATACTATACTACTATCAAACTACCCATGCGCTGGATAACAGGCCTACCATCACCTATTCCTTGAACATGAAGGAATCATAAAGCTATAAATATGCGGCTCCATTGTGCATCTCCTTCCAGAGTTTTCCTCCTAAGTTTTCCACGATATTAATAAATCAAAAACGAGTTAATTACTCCATAGAAAATCTGTTATATATCACCTCGCCCTGAACTATTCTTCGATCTGGGATGGTTCGCGTGCCGCAACTCAAGAATGACGTGGCGAATCTGAGGTCAAGGTAAGGCCAGCGTGTGTTTTATGGAGTATAATGTAAGTCAGTAAATATATGCATGCATAGATCATTGAGGATGGGATCTACTGTATGCAGAGAAGTCATCTGGGCGTGTGACTGTGAAGCGATGACGGGCTGGTTTAAGTTGATGTGAGGCTAAACTAAAAAGGGAAGCTGCGTGGGGTGGATGAACGTGTGTAACATGGGGTATTGACGCCAGAAGATGGTGGAGCTATGTGAATTGATGTAGTGTTCATCGGTAGAAGGCATGCATGAACTGAAAGGATGTAAGTGTGGTGATGAGGATGATTATGAAGTGGAGTGTGGAGACGGGAAGTAGGATCAATGGGGGACATTATATTGTATAGAAAGTGAAGTACAAAAAGGGTCTTGCATGAATCATGTATGAGTGGAGGACGCATATGAGTGTAGAAGGGAATGAGCTAACGTACAGAAAATAGGAAGCATGGTCAGGTTGTGTATGGAAGTGAGGGTATAACGTGGGTTTTTATTGTTTGCTTTGTTTGGTGAAAAGAAGCCGGAGCGAAAGTTGGACGTGAGTAATACTTTGATGGAGGAGATTGAGTATAGGCTGACGTTCTGTGTTGAAGTAAGGTAATGAAGGTGCTGAGCGTGCATGCATGTTGATATACATGCGGTTCCAATAGTGAGAGAAGCAATAAACGTGGGAAGCCTTATCCTGTAGCGTGCGTGTGGTCCGAACACCGTTGGGAGGAGGGATGCTTTGTCGAAGCCGGTTTCTACCAGGTAGACCGTAGAAGATGCAGAGGTACTGCACGGCAATGGTGATGAGTTTAAATGAGGTTGAGATTTTTGAAAGGGGACATTCGAAAATGTGCCTGCGTTTCATTTTGTTATTATGGAGGTTAAAAGGATCCAGAAGGAGGAGTGGCGGTCTTCAGACAATGAAGTAGTGATATTATAAAGCTAAAACAAAAGATTGCAAACCGGTTAGCATGCTGAACAAAACCACCTCGCTTTCCGGTGGGTAATTTAACAGGAACCAATTAGGAAAATGGGTGTTCATGGAGATAAGAGGGGAAAGACGGGTCTGAAGGGGTATCCGAAATTTGATACAGTAGCTAGTGAAACTGGCATCCATCCAGCAACTTAGTTTTAAGGTTGATTTCCGCTAATTCTCTGGAGCACTGATGGGCATTTCAACACATGAAGCAATCGGAAAAGAATATAAGCAGTAGCGGTGGACGTTGGAACTACACGAAAGCTGGCTACGCTATGAAATGGGAGTATGTTTGAATTTCTGTCAGATTAAAACGTCTAACGCGACCAACGGACGCAAATCGTTATTTAACGGTTAACGCGCCAAGGTGAGTAAAATCACTAACTCTGATCTATTTTTATAATTATATTTTAATGTTGTTTGAATGCTGTGTGATGGTCGATTAGGTAGATTTCCAGTAATTTGGTTGAATATTGTATACCGGCACATATGTACACACCATCGGCTGGACACTGATTCCATCGATTTGAATATCCCCTAGTATAGAGTTAGTGTAAATTGTGTTGACCGACATTGTGGATGCGGAAACCGGTTGGATGAATTCGACCGGATTCCTTGATAATTATATTTACTGTTTGTTTTGTATGAACCCGAATTATATTTAAAACCCCATGTGAATATTGATGTTGAACGGAAAATTCAACATCTGTTTCGATAAATCAATAAACGATATCAATTTAGAAAGTGATAACAGTCGACCGTAAAACCATCGTTTTGTTAAGGAGTTGATTGGCCGTCAGGCAAATCAACGAGGTTAATTATAAAATTTTATTTTTATAATTAAAAAGAAGATTTAAATTTATAATAGAAGTTCTATTATAAACCATAATTTTAGAGTTCGTTTTTATAAAATAAATAAAAACGATTTGTTGATATTTAAATAAGTTTATAAAGCAGAAATTATCCGATGATTAAATATTTGGATAATTATATTTAAGATAAACAATTTTAGAAATATTATTAGATTTATTATATTAATCTAATGAAAAGTAATTAAGATCAGTTAACGAATTTACTGGTGAAATGAAGTTGATTTAATCAACTGTTATTGGGAAAATGATTATTAGATTAATTGGCCTTTAATTAATCTAATGAAAACAGTTTAGAAATAAATGAGATTTAATTACTTTTTAGTTTAAGAAGCTATCAATAGAACTGTGGAATAGAGAAAGCAAAAAGTTAATGTGGAATATAAATAATCGTAAAACAACCGAGTTCAAAATAAAGATGTGGTATTATAAAACCATATTCCAAAATAAAACAAGGAAATACGATTTGATGTATATTATAAGAAATAAGGAGTTTATAGTTACGAACGTATATCTATTCTGAGATAAGAACGTTGTCGATCAAGGTCTGAGAGGCAAATAGAATACCCCAACTTGAACGGCTTCACTATTATCGAGGAACGATAACAGTTGTAACGGGAAGAGATGTCAAGATGTGTATAAAAGGAATCCGGCAGCGTATTGCCAGTCTTAGAATTATAGCGATAAAATAATGCTGTTGATAAGATAAGTGTGACTGTTATGTCAAGATTAGTTATAACAAAGAATATTACAGCGTATGACAAGTTGAACTATAGAAATAAAATAATGTTGTTGATAAGGTAAGTGTGACTGTAATTGGTTATAAGGAGAATATTACAGCGTATGACAAGTTTAGAACTATAGCGACAAATTAACTGCTGTTGATCTGACTTAAGCATGACTTTTATATATAGCAGCACTTCCTAGGAAATGTAACAGTTTGGTTTGAAATCCACTTATTCTAGAGTAATAAGTAACGACGTTTGTTCAAAGAAATATAAGAAAGAGTTTAGAAAAAGAATTGGGGAATCGTATTAGAAACTGATGACAGCATTTCGATGTTCGAAATGTGATTAGAATTAAACCCTTAGGATTTGTAACTAGAATTCGACGATGTCGAATGTATTAAAAGTAAAGAATTTTTAGGGATTGGAATCTGATAGAATAATTAACATTTAGTTTAAACAAATAAATGTTAATAGGATAGGAGTCAGTATTTAGTTATAAACTTGATATCGATTAGATAAGAAGTTGACTTAGAGACAGAGTTTATAAAGTGGAATAGGAGTGAAAAAGTATGAAAGAGAATTCGGTAAACAAGATAAGGGAGATTATTATGTGAATAAAGAGTTATATGATCAAGGTGTTCAGATTTCTATAATAAGGGATGGTATTCACATTTCAAAATGAATAATGTTTTAAAAGTAAACGTGGGACCGATTAAAAGGTTAAAATGAAATTGGTAATATTTTCCAATATAATTAGGGTAGTTTATCCAAGTATAGAAATAAAGATTGTGAAAAATGGATCGAACGTTGATAACGTATATTTTCTAGAACGTGAGAGGAATAAGAGTTTATGATAATTGGAAATGTTTTCCAAGAAGTGTAAAAAGGATAAAACAGGATTTGAGAAATATCTGGTAAGATATGCGAATTCGAATAATAAAACGAATGTTAAATAAAAGTGAACATGGTTGTGTGTGTTTAGTTGATCATTTAAATGGATGTTATTTTTACTTCGATAGTTAAATAACTGACTATCGAAGTGCTTGACCATTGTTGTCAATACGGGGAGACCGATTGGATATGTTATCTGAAAACCACTCCGTATAGGCATAAGCGTGCGATTAGATATGCTGAAGATAATTGAAGACGAAGTTAAATACAAGGGTTGTCCAGCTCCAGAATGATGCGTTCTGTTTGTCCAGTCCCAGGACAACTTGTATGGACGAGTGTCTGACAGAGTATTTCCAACGGTCATGCCGTCGATTTTACGAATGAAACACCCCACCTCCGTTAGGGTCACTCTCAAAGGGAATGCCCTAATTTTGGTGGAGGTTTATAAGTACAAGTCACAGATATACAAGACAGATATAAGAACACATATTTGTAAAACAGCGGAAGAACAACAAACTTTATTTCATTAAGTCAAATACGTGTTACAACAACATCCTTTCCAAAAACATAACATAACACTTTCATAATCTGTCTTGAGTACATTATTTAAAGAAGCATAAATAAAACATAGATAAACTGCAAAAGGCCCTTAGTGGATTGTCCAAAGCCATAGTTCAAAACAGGAAAGTCCAAGCAATACATTTCTCTTCTTCAAGCTGGATGTTGAGGCTGGTCAAGCTGCTGTGTTCCCTCCCTGAGGACCTTGGGGGGGGGGGGGAAACGGAAGAAAGAAGACGAAAGAAAAATAGAGTCAGACATAAAGCCTGAGTAAGTCTAGTACTACTTTGTCTATGAATAAAGAACTGGGTATGATAAGTAAAACAGGAAGTGGGCAAACACTATGACTTGGTTAAGTTGTCTAGGGTCGAATATACTATCGTACCCCATGTTAATCTCTGAACCCATATGAACTAGTTTCCAACTGGCACCCCATAATCAGGGTGATGTGATCCATTCAATGATGATCGGCTCCTACTCGCATAGTTACGTGTGTCTTACGGCCCCCGATGTCTGTAGTTACCTATGCTGGTCCCACCATGGGGTGTATCAAGTCCCATAGTGGCAACCCGACACAACCTTAGAGTGCACACGTATGCTACTGGTGTCCAGTGCCTTATTTTTCTGCTCCGGAGTGTGTGCACGCCCGCACTCCGTTAGAACCTACACTGCTACACCACCGCCGTCGCTTTGACCTCTTACAATCAGCCCAGTAATCGTGCCCCACCCTGCCTAGTTTCAGGGTATCCTGATACACCTTTTAGGGTTACTGCTGAAAAGGGTCCCTTGTTACTAGGTTTTCTATCTCTAGCCAACATGCTAAGTTGGTTAAGTGTTCCCTACCTAACCCCACCAGTCTGTTTAGTTTAGCATGTTCCATTTTGATTAATTCTTTAGTTCACTTAATCCTAACAATCCTGACTCAGCCTTAATTGTCTTATTAAGGCCCTGACCTCTCACATTAGACAGGTATTGTTGTGTCTGCCTGTTGCCGGTTGGTTCCGGGCAGTCTTACGCCACAACTCAGTCTAACCTCGGGTCCTTGCTGGGCTCCATGTTTAACCTCCCACATTGGATAGGTATTGTTGTGACTACTGGACAGCCGGGCGGTTCCGGGAAGGTTTACATCACAACTCAATCCAACCTCGGGTTAAACACATCGTCTTTTCTACATTTACATATCTTGTCATTCTTCTTTATTTATATGTAAATATTTGCGGCCCATTATTAAGTTAATGGTGTAGAGGTTACACCAACCACGGGCCCAACCCATACTTGAATTTGGGCCCTTCTATTTTATATTTTCATTCATTAATTCATTTTTAACCCAACGTTATTTTCCCCCGTTTTACACGTCCGTTCATATATATTGGGCTTAGCCTTTTAAAGCCCAATTTAGCCATGCGAAAGGGGAGGCTTATGGCGTATACACAAAGAGGGGAAGGTGAGCGCATGAACTTGCATAAGACGTTGGGAATACATAATAGAAACTGGTGTACTTGCATAGTGGTAACATAGGTGACATGAATCAAAGCATGTGAACTTGCATAGGTTTAACTACAACATGAACCTATATTTTTATTTAGGCATAATGTCAAACATGAGCATGTCGTAAATATTTCTAGCATAAGCATAGCATAATTTCAAACATAAACATGGCATAAATACTTTTGGCATAAACATGGCATATGTAAAGTTAAATTTTGTTTATGGCATAAACATAAACATGTCATGTTCATAAGGTTTCTACATGTTTACAAAGGGGATACTTTGTTACCAACACAAAAGCATTGTTCAACTTAATCATGGTTTAAGTCTAATCACATAACGATGGTATAAACATACTTATGCATAAATATTCCTAAACATGGTGTTTGCTTTAAAACTTGCAAAAAGGGATTTTTGAGTCTAACCTAGCCATGTCTCACATATGTCATCATATAATTCTTTTAAACAAGATAGACTTAATCATAGGTTTCAATTATGCCAAATATCATTCATAGCCTAGCCATATTCATAAGTTTTGCAAATACATGGATTATGGTGTCAAAATTCCAACATAGTTTCATATGAACTATAACAACCAAACTTGTCTCAATTACTTGCAAAATGATTTATGCACAAAGATATACATCATGATGGCATAATACCAAAGCCCAAACTTGCATAAATTTCAATCAACTACATACATGTAGCTTCAACATAGACTACATAATTTGCGCAATATTCCAAACGTATATTTGCATAGAACTACCGCATGCAGTTCTTTATAATGAATAATATAATTCAAGAATATCCAAACGTATATAAATTGATAAGAACGCATAAATATGAATTACTTCCATTGCCACAACTCAAGCATACACATCAACACAGTTGTTTATTATACCAAAGTAATACTCTACTTACAATCGTTGCGGTGAATTCTCTAATTAAGAGACACGATTCCTTTGTTGAATTGATTAGCTTTGAATTGCTTTAGGCCTTAGGACTTTCTTCCTAACTCTCTCTCTAGTCGGCGGCTAATCTTTGTCGTTCCTCAGCAACATGGCGGCTATAATCTTATTTTGAATGAATAGATTAGGGTTTAGTCTAGGGTTGTTTATATAGAGGTTAGGAATTGATTAGGACCATTGATGTTGCTAGGTTAGATCGTAGCCATTCATTAGGAAGAGAGACCAATAAAAACCTGCCACCTAGCCCTAATGACATAGCAGACCACAGAAATTCGACCACACACCGACCGGGCCAGCCAGGGCTAGACCAGACCTGGCCAGCAGGTCATTTTTGACCTGGGCGCACTTGGCAGGTGCGCTAGGTCAAAAATGTACTGGCGCACTTCACAGGTGCGCCAGTTCATTTTTGTTCTGGCGCACTTCCCAAGTGCGCCAGTGCATTCTGACCCTTCTCCGGTTTTTCACCCAACTTCGTTCGTCCATAACTTCTTCATACGATATCCGTTTTTCGAAAACTCGGACTCTATTTCGCGTATTTTTCCGAGACGAACGCAATGGCGTATCCCGTTTCCCTTAGTTCTTTGATTTGAAATTAATTATACTTTAATTTGTGAGTTTCACAGTTATAGAATTCACGGGGTGTTACATTCTCCCCCACTTAAAAGGATTTCGTCCCCGAAATCTTCAAGCTAGGAGGAATGTATATGTAACACCCCACTTCCGCTATGGTCACTCACTAAGGGAATGCCATAGCATCGGTGGAGTATTTTAGTGAATATAGAACAGAAAAATTACAACAAGACAGATATAAACAGTACTTGAAATTTTAAAACATCATCTCATAACAGCGGAAGTAAAACATGTCTGGTTACATCATAAAACCAAAATAAAAGTCAAGTACAATATCCATCTAAATAAAGAAGTACATAATCCCACTCTCATACAATAGCCAAAACAGAAGAAAAGATAACTGGATAACTGGAGCTTTACATCTACCCAAGCTCCTAAAGACTGGAACAGCAATCCGATCAAGCTCCGCTACTGCTAGGATCCACCACAGGACCTGAGGGTTGGGAAAAAGATAAAAACAACGGGGTCAGACATAAGTCTGAGCGAGTCCTATAACTTTAACAATACAATCGTTAAAGTAACCAGAGAAGACAGGAATTGATATACGGTAACATATACGGATGAATAGCTACCCTAACAGTCAACTAAACTAAGACAAAGGATAAAGACGCATCTACCCTTCCTAAGGTAAATTACTAAACTGCACCACACCAGTCGTTCCTAACTTAAAGGTTGATCCCACCTAAGGACTTATAAAATTACTTTAATAGTACTTGCGTACCCCTAGGTGTCCAAGTAGGCGCCACGGGGCCCTACAATCCACCAGGTGTACACACCACTCCCCATTCGATCGGCTCCCTAACGTAGATACCCGTGCTGGCCCCACCATGGGGTGTACCATTCCCCAACGTGGCAACCCGATATAATTACCGGTGCACGGCTTATATCTACACGATGCAACAACGGCTTATCTACCAACCCGGGCCCACTCACGCATATGAAGCCCGTTGGACTTGCGTTGCCACCGCTAACCCGTTTTGGCCTCTTATAATCAAGCCCAATATGAGTGTCCCGTCACTCGACATGGGTCGAGCCCACAAAGATACGTTTGGGATATTGGTTGAAATGGGCCCCCACAAGCTACCCACTTAGGCTTGTCAAATATCTAGTGTATCCCACTTAACCCTTTAATCATGTTTAATTACATGTTTCTCTTGGTTAAGTATTCTAATCGTATTTTCTATTGCCACCCAAGGCAACCCACTAGATTCCACATGCCACCCAAGGCACCCACTTAACCCCTCATGTCCCACTACATGCTATTATGGTTAAGTGTTTCTTAATTAATTAAGATCGTGATCTCCCGTAAAGACCTCCCACATTAGACTGGCTGTTATGACCGCCTGGTTAAGCCGGTAGAATCCGGGCAGTCTTACGTCATAACAGAGTCTAACCTCGTATCTTTACCTTAATCACGTATTTAATTTATGGCCAAGACCTCTCACATTGGGCTGACATTTGTAGCAACTGGTTAAGCCGGTCGGGTCCGGGCAGTTTTACACTACAAATGAGTCCAACCTCGTGTCTTAGTCGATTAATTACACCTAATTAATCACCCCCATATTAATTATCCCTAAATTAATATCAAGTTTTTCTTAACATGGGTAGACCTAACTCAATAGGTAAATTCCCATGGGGTAGACCTAACTCAATAGGTAAATTCCCAACACATAGTATGGGTACACCTAACTAAATAGGCAAATTCCCATACTATGCTCATTTATTTTATGTTATGCATAATTATATTAATTTCACATAATCTTATTAACTTATGCATTTAATTACCCCATCGTTCCCACGTAATTTCGTTCTCATGATATAACACATATAGAAGGTGTCAACTTGCATATGAACATGTTTCAAAGGTGCCATCTTGCATATTAACAAACACATAACTTGCACATGCACTTGCATAACATGTCACATAACTTGCATATAATATGTCACATAACTTACATATTCACTTGCATAACAACCTTGCATATTAACTCATAGACTTGCATAATGTGTCATCATGAACTTGCATATTAACAAACATATAACTTGCATATTTACATACATGTAACTTGCATATTAACAAACATGTAACTTGCATATTAACAAACATGTAACTTGCATATTTACATACATGTAACTTGCATATTAACAAACATGAATCTTGCATATTAACAAACATGTAACTTGCATATTAACTTGCATATTAACAAACATGTAACTTGCATATTTACAAACATGTAACTTGCATATTTACAACCATGTAACTTGCATAGCATATCACCATGAACTTGCATAACATGCATATGATTACATAGCCCACAACTTGCATATTTAGCATCATGCAAACATAACATACATCATATTAAACTTGCATAAACTTACATACTCAACATGCATAAACATACATACTCAACATGCATAAACATAAGATTAATGCTAACATCATATCATATGATTCAAAGCTCATTAACCCACATACAAAACCATAAATCTCATCACATCTCATCTAATTAGTTTACCAAAAGGTCATCAAAGTGATAGAAACTCACTACTAGCAACTTTGCACACCAAATAAAGAAGATTAAGATGCTAAGAAGAGATTAGAGGTTGATTTGAGAGTGATTAGCATGCAACCCTCTTCATAAAATTAGTGGAGGCCATGAGAGCTAGCATTTTGCCATAGTTTAGTTACTAGGTTTAATTATGAATGAATTAGGGTAGGGTTAGGGTCTTATTTATAGGATTAGAAAGTGTTTTAGGCCCTTAGATTAACCCTAGATTAGATTAGGACCCTTAGATTTAGGAAATCTCTAGAACCAGCCCTCCTAGCCAGCCTGAAACCCAACCTGGTGCAACCTGGTGCACCCAGGTTCACTGGGCGCCTGGACCCTGTCGACAGGCAAGTCGACAGGCATGTCGACACCCCTGTCGACAGGCCTGTCGACAGCCCTGTCGACATGGGCTGGGCGGGAAGCTTCCCGCCTGACCCCGCCTGGCCCATCCCAAATCTGAATATTTGAATTTTTAAATCTGTTTTAGTTTTAAATTTTCTGCAAACTTCATTGGGCCATAACTGGGCCATACGGACTTCGATTTTCGAAAACTCGGACTCTATTTCGCGTATTTTTCCGAGACGAACGTAATGACGCAGCCCGTTTCCCCTAATTCCCACATCTGAGATTAATTATACTTTAATTTCTAACCATTAGTGTTAATTGAAATTCGGGGTGTTACATTCTCCCCTACTTAAAGGATTTCGCCCTCGAAATCTCTAAGTTAAGAAGAACGTATCCTACCAACCAAACAACCATCTACTAAACCATCAACCACAAGCAACCATTGTCCTTAGAAACTTCTAATGATGTATGAACATATGCAGAAAGTGTGTGTATATGTCCGTATGCTAATGCAAAATCAGGCGGTCTACTGATTCAGTCGACCTCCTTAATGCAAACCATGATAGTGCCATGCATCCAATATGTATGCGAAACCCTATTGACACATACAAATTTCTACATGCGTGCACAACCATACACAAAAATGCATCATCCATATGATAACACAACCATGATACATCCATCAATTCTATCTACCACATCCATTTATGCAATATGCAACATGAAGTGTTTGAGCCGATCTAGTGCCT
Organism: Allium sativum; assembly: GCA_030737875.1. Classification (NCBI taxonomy): domain Eukaryota; kingdom Viridiplantae; phylum Streptophyta; class Magnoliopsida; order Asparagales; family Amaryllidaceae; genus Allium; species Allium sativum. Next base: position 1,050,470,621 of record CM060910.1, on the reverse strand, counting down.
AATGTGTGTGTATATGCGTCCACGAGCAACCACTAGCAATCAATTGCATCCACATGCATCCATCAACCATAACATGTTTCAAACACATGTTTCAACCATAGGCTTACCCTATCTAAAGGTCAAATAGTACTAACGAGAGGACATACTAAAGATAAGATAAGTACTAGACAAGCGATAAAGGAGAAGTTAAAAGACATACTCTCAAAAAGAAATGGATACAAAGAACGCATCTTCGCTTCCGTCTCCCAAGTAGCATTGCTTTCGTCATCTCCCCATTGCACTTTCACTAGCTGAACTTCTCTATTCCTCAACTTCCTAGTTTCTGACCCAAGGATGCGAGTAGGAGCTCGTCGAATCGTCGCATCACGCTCTACCTCTACATCTCTAAGCAAGCTCGGCTCTACCACCTCTGCGGTCTCATGTAAGCACTTCCTCAAATGTGATACATGGAATACATCATGAACACCACTAAGTCTGTCGGGCAACTCTACCCTATATGCCATCCGTCCAATCCTTTCCTTAATAGGAAATGGTCCAACAAACCTCGGTGCTAACTTCCCAACGGACCCGAAGCGAACTACGTTTCTCAATGGAGATACTTTGACAAAAACCATATCCCCAACCTCAAACTCAAGATCCGTCCTTCTCCGATCCGCATAAGATTTCTGTCTATCTTGCGCTGCCTTCATCCTTCTACGAATCAAATCAATCTTCTCTGAAGTCTCTCTAACCATATCTGGCCCTAGCAAGATCTTATCCGTAGATTCCCACCAACATGTAGGAGATCGACAAGGCCTTCCATAAAGAGCTTCAAAAGGTGCCATGCCAATACTGGACTGAAAGCTGTTATTGTATGCGAACTCCACCAAAGGAAGATGTTCTTCCCATGTACCTCCAAAATCCAAGATACAAAGCCTCAAGAGATCTTCTAAGATACGGTTCACCCTCTCGGTCTGACCGTCCGTCTGAGGATGATATGCGGTGCTCAAACACAACTGAGTCCCTACCGCCTCTTGCAAACTTCTCCAAAACTCACTAGTGAAGATAGGATCTCGATCACTCACAATGCTGGATGGTACGCCATGCAATCTAACAATCTCTCTAACATAGACTGAAGCAAGCCATGGAGCGGTCCTCTTACTCTTCACGGGTATAAAATGGGCACTCTTGGTAAGTCTGTCCACCACAACCCAAATTCCCGTATTGCCCTTCCTCGATCTCGGTAACCCATCGATGAAATCCATCGAGACACTATCCCACTTCCATTGCGGAACTTCCAATGGGTGTAGCAACCCACCGGGTTTCCTTTGTTCCGCTTTAACTTGTTGGCACACCAAGCATCTAGCCACATACTCGGCCACATCTTTCTTCATACCGGCCCAGAAGAAAACTCTCTTCATGTCTTGGTACATTTTGTCTCCACCGGGATGAATAGTCATTCTCGAACGATGTGCATCATCCAAAATAGCCTTCTTCAAACCCTCATCTTGCGGTACACAAAGTCTACCGTCTCTATGCAACCATCCCCTATCATCTATAGTGTATCTACCCAAATGGCTGGACGACTCCCCCCTTATAAGCTTCTCTACCAACTCAACCAACTGTGGGTCGTCTCGCTGAGCCTCGCCAATCCGTCCCAAAAGGGTAGGTCTAACTTCCAAGGATGCCAACAAACCAGGTACAAAGTCAACAGAAGGTCTGAAGTCGAACAAAGAAAGAAACTCCAAGCTTCGCCGTTCCACGAACAATGGACTCAAAGATAGCCTTTTTCTACTCAAGGCGTCCGCCACCACGTTACCCTTGCCAGGAGTATACGCTATCTCGAAATCATAGGATGCTAAGAACTCCATCCACCTTTGCTGTCTTAAATTTAAATCCTTCTGAGAGAATAAGTACTTCAATGATTTATGGTCAGTGAACAACTCGAATCTCTCACCAAGAAGATAATGGCGCCAAGACTTAAGTGCGAAAACAATCGCGGCCAACTCTAGATCATGGGTAGGGTAATTCTTCTCATGCACTCTCAATTGCCTCCCTCCATAAGCTATTACCCTTCCCTCCTGCATCAAGACTGCGCCCAATCCTGTCCCACAAGCATCGGTATAAACAACAAACGGCTTACTCCCATCTGGGAGCACTAAAACTGGAGCGGTGGTCAAAGCTCTCTTTAACCGTCGGAAAGCATCATCACAATCTACGTCCCATGAGAAAACCAGATTCTTCTTCGTCAAGCGGGTTAATGGGGCTGATATCTTCGCGAAGTCTTTGATGAACTTCCTGTAATATCCTGCCAACCCCAAGAAACTTCTTACTTCGGTAGCATTTCTAGGAACTTTCCAATCCTGGATAGATACTATCTTTGCGGGATCCACAGCTATCCCTTCCTTAGAGACCACATGCCCTAAGAATCGCACTTCTCTTCTCCAAAAATGACATTTAGAGAATTTAGCTTTAAGACTATGTGCTCGAAGAGTCTCCAACACTTCCTTGAGATGTAAGGCATGCTCTTCTTCACTCTTGGAAAAGACCAAGATGTCATCCACAAAAACTACTACAAACTTATTCAGATACTCTCTGAACACTCTACTCATGAGATCAACAAAGTATGCAGGGGCGTTTGTCAACCCAAATGGCATCACTAGCCACTCATAAAAACCATCCGGAGTCCGGAAAGCAGTCTTCTCTATACTGTCCTCCGCCACTCTCAACTGATGAAACCCTGTAGCTAAGTCCATTTGCGAAAACACTGAGGCGCCAACCAACTGATCAAAGAGATCATCTATCCTTGGTAATGGGTGTCTATTCTTCTTCGTGAGCTTATTAAGTTCTCTATAATCCACACAAAGTCTGAGGGACCCATCCGCCTTCGTGGCAAACACTACTGGAGCTCCCCACTCCGATATACTTCGCCTTATGAACCCCTTCTCTAGCAACTCCCCTACTTGCTTATGAAGTTCTCTTCTCTCACGAGGAGCCATATGGCGCACTGGCAAAGACATTGGTTTGGCATTATCCACCAAATAAATTCGAAAATCTATCTCCCGCTTCGGAGGCAAACCCTTTACTTCTTCAAACACATCCGGATATTCCCGGACTACTTTGACAGAACGCAAACTCTCGACCGAAGCATCAAGCGATTCAAGATAACTTAGCAAAACAGATTCCATGGGATTACAAGAGATCTCGAGAGTATTACCCAAGCGGGTCATAAGCCTGACAACTCTCCTTTCACAATCAAGAACGGCACCATTACTGGATAACCAGTCCATGCCCAAAATCAACCCATAGCCCGTGAAGCCCAATACAAAAGCATCACATCTAAACTCAACGCTAAGTATAGAAATCTTCAAACCCAAACATATCATAGACAGATATATAGAGCCCCCAATTGGGTTTGAAACAACCAAGGGATCATCAACTAGACTGGTGTCTAAGTGCAGTGACTCAACTAACGATGATGAGTGTAACAACCCGTATTTTCAATAACCTGTAATAACATAAATCGAGGCAGAATTTAATTCTAAAATGGGAATCAAGGGAAACGGGCTATGCCATTGTGTTCGTCTCGGAAAAATACGCGAAATAGAGTCCGAGTTTTCGAAAATCGGAGTCCGTATGACCAAGATATGGCCTCGCGAAGTTTCACGAAAATTCCCAAATTAAAGTATACTTAATTAAGTGAAATGGGTTGTGTAGATATATATATATATATATATATATTGATAAATATATATATATATATAATTGAAAATTTAATAAATAAATATGCAAAAATTCTCAAAACAGCGAATTGGGAGAGGGGAATAACCGAACCGGCCGATTTTTGAAGTCGACCCGAGCCCGCTGGGTCGACTAGGGGTTAATCCAGGGTGTTTGGCTGTCAACCCGTGGGCCGATTCGCTCAAGTGCAGATTTTGCATTTGAATGGTTCTCATGGTCCATCTTTAATCTAAAGGCCCTAGATGGTTCCTACACTTGACTTCTTCCCCAAGACATGCTTTGATGGCTTGGATTGAATCTAGGGTTAATCCTATGGCCTAAAACACTTGCCTAATCTATAAATAAGACCCTAACCTACCCTAATTCATTCATAATTAAACCTAGTGACTAAACTATGGCAAAATGCTAGCTCTCATGGCCTCCACTAATTTTATGAAGAGGGTTGCATACTAATCACTCTCTAATCAACTTCTAATCCCTTCTTAGCATCTTAATCTTCTTCATTTGGTGTTCAAAGTTGCTAGTTGTGAGTTTCTATCACTTTGATGATCTTTTGGTAAACTAATTAGATGAGATGTGATGAGATTTATGGTTTTGTATGTGGGTTAATGATCTTTGAATCATATGATATGATGTTAGCATTAATCTTATGTTTATGCATGTTGAGTATGTAAGCTTATGCAAGTTTAATATGATGTATGTTATGTTTGCATGATGCTAAATATGCAAGTTGTGGGCTATGTAATCATATGCATGTTATGCAAGTTCATGGTAATATGCTATGCAAGTTACATGTTTGTTAATATGCAAGTTACATGTTTGTTAATATGCAAGTTACATGTATGTAAATATGCAAGTTACATGTTTGTTAATATGCAAGTTACATGTTTGTTAATATGCAAGTTACATGTATGTAAATATGCAAGTTACATGTTTCTTTATATGCAAGTTACATGTTTGTTAATATGCGAGTTACATGTATGTAAATATGCAAGTTACATGTTTATTAATATGCAAGTTCATGATGACACATTATGCAAGTCTATAAGCTAATATGCAAGTTTGTTATGCAAAATGAATATGTAAGTTATGTGACATATTATATGCAAGTTATGTGACATGTTATGCAAGTTCATATGCAAGTTATGTGTTTGTTAATATGCAAGATGGCACCTTTGAAACATGTTCATTCATATGCAAGTTGACACCTTTTATATGTGTTATATCATGAACGAAATTACGTGGGAACGATGGGGTAATTAAATGCATAAGTTAATAAGATTGTGTGAAATTAATATAATTATGCATAACACAAAATAAATAAACATAGTATGGGAATTTGCCTATTTGGTTAGGTGTACCCATACTATGTGTTGGGAATTTACCTATTGAGTTAGGTCTACCCCATGGGAATTTACCTATTAAGTTAGGTCTACCCATGTTAAGAAAACTTGATTAATTAGGGATAATTAATATAAAATTATGAGGGTGATTAATTAGGTGTAATTAATTGACTAAGACACGAGGTTGGACTCAGTTGTAGCGTAAAACTGCCCGGACCCAACCGGCTTAACCAGTTGCTACAAATGTTAGCCCAATGTGAGAGGTCTTAGGCACAAACTAAATACGTAATTAATGTAAAGACACGAGGTTAGACTCTGTTATGACATAAGGCTGCCCGGACCCAACCGGCTTAACCAGCGGTCATAAAAGACAGTCTAATGTGAGAGGTCTTTACAAAGGTTACGTTCTTAATTAATTAATTAAGAAACACTTAACCACATTAGCATGTAGAGGGACATGAGGGGTTAAGTGGGTGCCTCGGGTGGCATGAGAAAATCTAGTGGTTGCCTTGGGTGGCAATAGAAAATACGATTAGAATACTTAACCAAAATAGAACATGTAATTAAAACATGATTAAAGGGTTAAGTGGGATATACTAGAAAAAGGGACAAGCTTAGGTGGGTAGCTTGTGGAGGCCCATTTCAACCAGTAACCCATACGTATCTTTGTGGGCTCGACCCATGTCGAGGACGGGACACGCATACTGGGCTTGACTGTAAGAGGCAAACGGGTTAGCGGTGGCAACGCAAGTCCAACGGGCTTCATATGCGTGAGTGGGCCCGGGCTGGTAGGTAAGCCGTTGTTGCATCGAGTAGATATAAGCCGTGCACCTTTAGTTTCATCAGGTTGCCACATTGGGGAATGATACATCCCACGGTGGGGCCAGCACGGGTATCTACGTTAGGGAGCCGATCGAATGGGAAGTAGTGTGTACACCTAGTGGATTGTAGGGCCCCGTGGCGCCTACTTGGTCACCTAGGGGTACGCAGGTACTAATTAGTAAATTTTATAAGTCCTTGGGTGGGATCAACCTTTAAGTTAGGAACGACTGGTGTGGTGCAGTTTAGTAATTTACCTTAGGGAGGGTAGATGCGTCTTTATCCTTTATCTTCGTTTAGTTGACTGCTTAGGGTAGCCATTCATCCCTATATGTTACCGTATATCAGTTTATGTCTTCTCTGGTTACTTTAACGATTGTATTGTTAAAGTTATAGGACTCGCTCAGACTTATGTCTGACCCTGTTGTTTTTATCTTTTTCCCAACCCTCAGGTCCTACGGTGGATCCTAGCAGTAGTGGAGCTTGATCGGATTGCTGTTCCAGTCTTTAGGAGCTTGGATAGATGTAAAGCTCCAGTTATCCAGTTATCTTTTCTTTTGTTTGGCTATTGTATGAGAGTGGGATTATGTACTTCTTTATTTTGATGGATATTGTACTTGACCTTTATTGTGGTTTTATGATGTAACCAGACATGTTTTACTTCCGCTGTTATGAGATGATGTTTTAAAATTTCAAGTACTATTTATATCTGTCTTGTTGTAATTTTTCTGTTCTATATTCACTAAAATACTCCACCGATGCTATGGCATTCCCTTAGTGAGTGATCATAGCGGGAGTGGGGTGTTACACGTGGTATCAGAGCTTAAGGTTACCAGAACAGATAAATTTTTTGAGAAAAACTACTTTCTAAGAGTATTTTCGAAGAAAGTATTTTTTAAAAGCATGTCTTCTAAGAGAAAAAGTTTTTGAAAAAGAAAAGCATAATCCCCAATAGCCATATCTTTATCTTTCGGAATCTCCTTTTTGAATCTTTCCTCTTTCGTTTCAGCATGGCTGAAGATCTTAACATCCCGGAGGGTTTAGTTATACCACTATGGTATAGGAGGTTGCAAGAGGCTAGGGCCGCGGCTGCGGGTCCGGCCAATGCTACTACACCAGAGACAACCGCTCCTCCTCCTCAGCCTAGAGTGGATAATTTTGCTAAGGTTTGCAAGGAGTTCAAGGCTATAGGAGGAAAACCTTTTCTTGGTTCAGAGACTTTCGTAGAGGCTAGAGATTGGCTTAAGGAAGTGGAAGAGTTGCTAGATATCTTTGAAGTGGAAGAGGGAAAGAAAGTCAAGTTGGCGGCTTGGTTAATGAAGGGAGAGGCCTCATTCTGGTGGGAGGTCACTAATGGAGAACGCCCTGTTGACTCTTGGGCAGATTTTAAGCAAAGGTTTGGGGCTAAGTTTCTCTCAAGGGCGGAAGAGAATCTGTTTATGGAGAAGTTCTTGAATTTGAAGCAAGGGAATCTCACGGTGAAAGAATATGTCAACAAATTCAATCAATTAGCAAGGTTTGGCATAGAGTTGGTGAATACACCGGAGAAGAAGGCTTTGAGGTTCGTTAGAGGCTTGAACGAACCATTGCAAGGAATAGCTATGACTCACATTCCTATGGGGGCCACTTTTGAGAAGCTTGTCTACATGGCACTTATGCATGAGGATGATAAGAATTCTAAGGCACCAGAGAAAAAGGGGGATCAGAAGAAACCGCAACAGCAACAACAAGGCAAGGGCGGAAAAGGCAATGGTGACAAAAAGAAGACGAAGAAGAAGTGCTTCAATTGTGGAACACCAGGACACCTCAGTAAGGATTGTCGCAAAAAGAAGAAGACCGGTTGCTTTCATTATGGTGAAGCAGGGCATCTTGTGAAAAACTGCCCAAAGAAGGGGCAGAAGACGGGGTCTACCTCAGGAGGCCAGGTGCAAGCTCTTATAGCACCACCTCAGTCAGGGGGGCAAGTTCAGGTTCTCTCAGTTCCACCGATTCAGCAGAGAGGTAGAACTATTTCCGTTGAAAGTCTGGTTTTTCTGTTTGATCATCCAGTTCGTACTTTGTTTGACTCTGGCGCATCGCATTCTTTTATCTCATCATCGTTAGTTGAGTCACTGCACTTAGACACCAGTCTAGTTGATGATCCCTTGGTTGTCTCAAACCCAATTGGGGGCTCCATATATCTGTCTATGATATGTTTGGGTTTGAAGATTTCTATACTTAGCGTTGAGTTTAGATGTGATGCTTTTGTATTGGGCTTCACGGGCTATGGGTTGATCTTGGGCATGGACTGGTTATCCAGTAATGGTGCCGTTCTTGATTGCGAAAGGAGAGTTGTCAGGCTCATGACCCGCTTGGGTAACACTCTCGAGATCTCTTGCAATCCCATGGAATCTGTTTTGCTAAGTTATCTTGAATCGCTCGATGCTTCGGTCGAAAGTTTGTGTTCTGTCAGAGTAGTCCGGGAATATCCGGATGTGTTTGAAGAAGTAAAGGGTTTGCCTCCGAAGCGGGAGATAGATTTCCGAATTTATTTGGTGGATAATGCCAAACCAGTGTCTTTGCCAGTACGCCACATGGCCCCTCGTGAGAGAAGAGAACTTCATAAGCAAGTAGGGGAGTTGCTTGAGAAGGGGTTCATAAGGCGAAGTATATCGGAGTGGGGAGCTCCAGTAGTGTTTGCCACGAAGGCGGATGGGTCCCTCAGACTTTGTGTGGATTATAGGGAACTTAATAAGCTCACGAAGAAGAATAGACACCCATTACCGAGGATAGATGATCTCTTTGATCAGTTGGTTGGCGCGTCAGTATTTTCGCAGATGGACTTAGCTACAGGGTTTCATCAGTTAAGAGTGGCGGAGGACAGTATAGAGAAGACTGCTTTCCGGACTCCGGATGGTTTTTATGAGTGGCTAGTGATGCCATTTGGGTTGACAAACGCCCCCGCATACTTTGTTGATCTCATGAGTAGAGTGTTCAGAGAGTATCTGAATAAGTTTGTAGTAGTTTTTGTGGATGACATCTTGGTCTTTTCCAAGAATGAAGAAGAGCATGCCTTACATCTCAAGGAAGTGTTGGAGACTCTTCGAGCGCATAGTCTTAAAGCTAAATTCTCTAAATGCCATTTTTGGAGAAGAGAAGTGCGATTCTTAGGGCATGTGGTCTCTAAGGAAGGGATAGCTGTGGATCCCGCAAAGATAGTATCTATCCAGGATTGGAAAGTTCCTAGAAATGCTACCGAGGTAAGAAGTTTCTTGGGGTTGGCAGGATATTATAGGAAGTTCATCAAAGACTTCGCGAAGATATCAGCCCCATTAACCCGCTTGACGAAGAAGAATCTGGTTTTCTCATGGGATGTAGATTGTGATGATGCTTTCCGACGGTTAAAGAGAGCTTTGACCACCGCTCCAGTTTTAGTGCTTCCAGATGGGAGTAAGCCGTTTGTTGTTTATACCGATGCTTGTGGAACAGGATTAGGCGCAGTCTTGATGCAGGAGGGAAGGGTAATAGCCTATGGAGGGAGACAATTGAGAGTGCATGAGAAGAATTACCCTACCCATGATCTAGAGTTGGCCGCGATTGTTTTCGCACTTAAGTCTTGGCGCCATTATCTTCTTGGTGAGAGATTCGAGTTGTTCACCGACCATAAATCATTGAAGTACTTATTCTCTCAGAAGGATTTAAACTTAAGACAGCAAAGGTGGATGGAGTTCTTAGCATCCTATGATTTCGAGATAGCGTATACCCCTGGTAAGGGTAACGTGGTGGCAGACGCCTTAAGTAGAAAAAGGCTATCTTTGAGTCCATTGTTCGTGGAACGACGAAGCTTGGAGTTTCTTTCTTTGTTTGACTTCAGACCTTCTGTTGATTTTGTACCTGGTTTGTTGGCATCCTTGGAGGTTAGACCTACTCTTTTGAGACGGATTGGCGAGGCTCAGCGAGACGACCCACAGTTGGTTGTGTTGGTAGAGAAGCTTATAAGAGGGGAGTCGTCCAGCCATTTGGGTAGATACACCATAGATGATAAGGGATGGTTGCATAGAGACGGTAGACTTTGTGTACCGCAAGATGAGGGTTTGAAGAAGGCTATTTTGGATGATGCACATCGTTCAAGAATGACTATTCATCCCGGTGGAGACAAAATGTACCAAGACATGAAGAGAGTTTTCTTCTGGGCCGGTATGAAGAAAGATGTGGCCGAGTATGTGGCTAGATGCTTAGTGTGCCAACAAGTTAAAGTGGAGCAAAGGAAACCCGGTGGGTTGCTACACCCATTGGAAGTTCCACAGTGGAAGTGGGATAGTGTCTCGATGGATTTCATCGACGGGTTACCGAGATCGAGGAAGGGCAATACGGGAATTTGGGTTGTGGTAGACAGACTTACCAAGAGTGCCCATTTTATACCCGTAAAGAGTAAGAGGACCGCTCCATGGCTTGCTTCAGTCTATGTTAGAGAGATTGTTAGATTGCATGGCGTACCATCCAGCATTGTGAGTGATCGAGATCCTATTTTCACTAGTGAGTTTTGGAGAAGTTTGCAAGAGGCGGTAGGGACTCAGTTGTGTTTGAGCACCGCATATCATCCTCAGACGGACGGTCAGACCGAGAGGGTGAACCGTATCTTAGAAGATCTTTTGAGGCTTTGTATCTTGGATTTTGGAGGTACATGGGAAGAACATCTTCCTTTGGTGGAGTTCGCATATAATAACAGCTTTCAGTCCAGTATTGGTATGGCTCCTTTCGAAGCTCTTTATGGAAGGCCTTGTCGATCTCCTACATGTTGGTGGGAACCTACGGATAAGATCTTGCTTGGGCCGGATATGGTTAGAGAGACTTCAGAGAAGATTGATTTAATTCGAAAAAGGATGAAAGCAGCGCAAGATAGACAGAAATCTTATGCGGATCGGAGAAGGACGGATCTTGAGTTTGAGGTTGGGGACATGGTTTTTGTCAAAGTATCTCCATTGAGAAATGTTGTTCGCTTTGGGTCCGTAGGGAAGTTAGCACCGAGATTTGTTGGGCCGTTTCCTATTAAGGAAAGGATTGGACGGATGGCATATAGGGTGGAGTTGCCCGACAGACTTAGTGGTGTTCATGATGTATTCCATGTATCACATTTGAGGAAGTGCTTACATGAGACCGCGGAGGTGGTAGAGCCGAGCTTGCTTAGAGATGTAGAGGTAGAGCGTGATGCGACGATTCGACGAGCTCCTACTCGCATCCTTGGGTCAGAAACTAGGAAGTTGAGGAACAGAGAAGTTCAGCTAGTTAAAGTGCAATGGGGAGATGACGAAAGCAATGCTACTTGGGAGACGGAAGCAAAGATGCGTTCTTTGTATCCATTTCTTTTTGAGAGTATGTCTTTTAACTTCTCCTTTATTGCTTGTCTAGTACTTATCTTATCTTTAGTATATCCTCTCGCTAATACCTATGACCTTTAGATAGGGTAAAACCTATGGTTGAAACATGTGTTTGAAACATGTTATGGTTGATGGATGCATATGGATGCAATTGTTTGCTAGTGGTTGCTCGTGGATGCATATACACACACATTAGGCACTAGATCGGCTCAGTCACTTCATGTTGCATATTGCATAAATGGATGTGGTAGTTAGATTGATGGATGTATCATGGCTGTGTTATCATATGGATGATGCATTTTTGTGTATGGTTGTGCACGCATGTAGAAATTTGTATGTGTCAATAGGGTTTCGCATACATATTGGATGCATGGCACTATCATGGTTTGCATTAAGGAGGTTTACTGTATCAGTAACCGCCTGATTTTCGCATTAGGTAAGTACATATACACACACTTTTGCATATATCCATCCAGCATTTAGAATCTTGTAAGGACAATGATTGCTCGTGGATGATGCTTTGAGTAGATGGATGATTGGATGGTAGGATACGTTCTTCCTAACTTGAAGATTTCGGGGACGAAATCCTTTAAGGAGGGGAGAATGTAACAACCCGTATTTTCAATAACCTGTAATAACATAAATCGAGGCAGAATTTAATTCTAAAATGGGAATCAAGGGAAACGGGCTATGCCATTGTGTTCGTCTCGGAAAAATACGCGAAATAGAGTCCGAGTTTTCGAAAATCGGAGTCCGTATGACCAAGATATGGCCTCGCGAAGTTTCACGAAAATTCCCAAATTAAAGTATACTTAATTAAGTGAAATGGGTTGTGTAGATATATATATATATATATATTGATAAATATATATATATATATATAATTGAAAATTTAATAAATAAATATGCAAAAATGCTCAAAACAGCGAATTGGGAGAGGGGAATAACCGAACCGGCCGATTTTTGAAGTCGACCCGAGCTCGCTGGGTCGACTAGGGGTTAATCCAGGGTGTTTGGCTGTCAACCCGTGGGCCGATTCGCTCAAGTGCAGATTTTGCATTTGAATGGTTCTCATGGTCCATCTTTAATCTAAAGGCCCTAGATGGTTCCTACACTTGACTTCTTCCCCAAGACATGCTTTGATGGCTTGGATTGAATCTAGGGTTAATCCTATGGCCTAAAACACTTGCCTAATCTATAAATAAGACCCTAACCTACCCTAATTCATTCATAATTAAACCTAGTGACTAAACTATGGCAAAATGCTAGCTCTCATGGCCTCCACTAATTTTATGAAGAGGGTTGCATACTAATCACTCTCTAATCAACTTCTAATCCCTTCTTAGCATCTTAATCTTCTTCATTTGGTGTTCAAAGTTGCTAGTTGTGAGTTTCTATCACTTTGATGATCTTTTGGTAAACTAATTAGATGAGATGTGATGAGATTTATGGTTTTGTATGTGGGTTAATGAGCTTTGAATCATATGATATGATGTTAGCATTAATCTTATGTTTATGCATGTTGAGTATGTAAGCTTATGCAAGTTTAATATGATGTATGTTATGTTTGCATGATGCTAAATATGCAAGTTGTGGGCTATGTAATCATATGCATGTTATGCAAGTTCATGGTAATATGCTATGCAAGTTACATGTTTGTTAATATGCAAGTTACATGTTTGTTAATATGCAAGTTACATGTATGTAAATATGCAAGTTACATGTTTGTTAATATGCAAGTTACATGTTTGTTAATATGCAAGTTACATGTATGTAAATATGCAAGTTACATGTTTCTTTATATGCAAGTTACATGTTTGTTAATATGCGAGTTACATGTATGTAAATATGCAAGTTACATGTTTATTAATATGCAAGTTCATGATGACACATTATGCAAGTCTATAAGCTAATATGCAAGTTTGTTATGCAAAATGAATATGTAAGTTATGTGACATATTATATGCAAGTTATGTGACATGTTATGCAAGTTCATATGCAAGTTATGTGTTTGTTAATATGCAAGATGGCACCTTTGAAACATGTTCATTCATATGCAAGTTGACACCTTTTATATGTGTTATATCATGAACGAAATTACGTGGGAACGATGGGGTAATTAAATGCATAAGTTAATAAGATTGTGTGAAATTAATATAATTATGCATAACACAAAATAAATAAACATAGTATGGGAATTTGCCTATTTGGTTAGGTGTACCCATACTATGTGTTGGGAATTTACCTATTGAGTTAGGTCTACCCCATGGGAATTTACCTATTAAGTTAGGTCTACCCATGTTAAGAAAACTTGATTAATTAGGGATAATTAATATAAAATTATGAGGGTGATTAATTAGGTGTAATTAATTGACTAAGACACGAGGTTGGACTCAGTTGTAGCGTAAAACTGCCCGGACCCAACCGGCTTAACCAGTTGCTACAAATGTTAGCCCAATGTGAGAGGTCTTAGGCACAAACTAAATACGTAATTAATGTAAAGACACGAGGTTAGACTCTGTTATGACATAAGGCTGCCCGGACCCAACCGGCTTAACCAGCGGTCATAAAAGACAGTCTAATGTGAGAGGTCTTTACAAAGGTTACGTTCTTAATTAATTAATTAAGAAACACTTAACCACATTAGCATGTAGAGGGACATGAGGGGTTAAGTGGGTGCCTCGGGTGGCATGAGAAAATCTAGTGGTTGCCTTGGGTGGCAATAGAAAATACGATTAGAATACTTAACCAAAATAGAACATGTAATTAAAACATGATTAAAGGGTTAAGTGGGATATACTAGAAAAAGGGACAAGCTTAGGTGGGTAGCTTGTGGAGGCCCATTTCAACCAGTAACCCATACGTATCTTTGTGGGCTCGACCCATGTCGAGGACGGGACACGCATACTGGGCTTGACTGTAAGAGGCAAACGGGTTAGCGGTGGCAACGCAAGTCCAACGGGCTTCATATGCGTGAGTGGGCCCGGGCTGGTAGGTAAGCCGTTGTTGCATCGAGTAGATATAAGCCGTGCACCTTTAGTTTCATCAGGTTGCCACATTGGGGAATGATACATCCCACGGTGGGGCCAGCACGGGTATCTACGTTAGGGAGCCGATCGAATGGGAAGTAGTGTGTACACCTAGTGGATTGTAGGGCCCCGTGGCGCCTACTTGGTCACCTAGGGGTACGCAGGTACTAATTAGTAAATTTTATAAGTCCTTGGGTGGGATCAACCTTTAAGTTAGGAACGACTGGTGTGGTGCAGTTTAGTAATTTACCTTAGGGAGGGTAGATGCGTCTTTATCCTTTATCTTCGTTTAGTTGACTGCTTAGGGTAGCCATTCATCCCTATATGTTACCGTATATCAGTTTATGTCTTCTCTGGTTACTTTAACGATTGTATTGTTAAAGTTATAGGACTCGCTCAGACTTATGTCTGACCCTGTTGTTTTTATCTTTTTCCCAACCCTCAGGTCCTACGGTGGATCCTAGCAGTAGTGGAGCTTGATCGGATTGCTGTTCCAGTCTTTAGGAGCTTGGATAGATGTAAAGCTCCAGTTATCCAGTTATCTTTTCTTTTGTTTGGCTATTGTATGAGAGTGGGATTATGTACTTCTTTATTTTGATGGATATTGTACTTGACCTTTATTGTGGTTTTATGATGTAACCAGACATGTTTTACTTCCGCTGTTATGAGATGATGTTTTAAAATTTCAAGTACTATTTATATCTGTCTTGTTGTAATTTTTCTGTTCTATATTCACTAAAATACTCCACCGATGCTATGGCATTCCCTTAGTGAGTGATCATAGCGGGAGTGGGGTGTTACAATGAGATAAAAGAATGCGATGCGCCAGAGTCAAACAAAGTACGTACTGGATGATCAAACAGAAAAACCAGACTTTCAACGGAAATAGTTCTACCTCTCTGCTGAATCGGTGGAACTGAGAGAACCTGAACTTGCCCCCCTGACTGAGGTGGTGCTATAAGAGCTTGCACCTGACCTCCTGAGGTAGACCCCGTCTTCTGCCCCTTCTTTGGGCAGTTTTTCACAAGATGCCCTGCTTCACCACAATGAAAGCAACCGGTCTTCTTCTTCTTGCGACAATCCTTACTGAGGTGCCCTGGTGTCCCACAATTGAAGCACTTCTTCTTTGTCTTCTTCTTGTCACCATTGCCTTTTCCACCCTTGCCTTGTTGTTGTTGTTGCGGTTTCTTCTGATCCCCCTTTTTCTCTGGTGCCTTAGAATTCTTATCGTCCTCATGCATAAGTGCCATGTAGACAAGCTTCTCAAAGGTGGCCCCCATAGGAATGTGAGTCATAGCTATTCCTTGCAATGGTTCGTTCAAGCCTCTAACGAACCTCAAAGCCTTCTTCTCCGGTGTATTCACCAACTCTATGCCAAACCTTGCTAATTGATTGAATTTGTTGACATATTCTTTCACCGTGAGATTCCCTTGCTTCAAATTCAAGAACTTCTCCATAAACAGATTCTCTTCCGCCCTTGAGAGAAACTTAGCCCCAAACCTTTGCTTAAAATCTGCCCAAGAGTCAACAGGGCGTTCTCCGTTAGTGACCTCCCACCAGAATGAGGCCTCTCCCTTCATCAACCAAGCCGCCAACTTGACTTTCTTTCCCTCTTCCACTTCAAAGATATCTAGCAACTCTTCAACTTCCTTAAGCCAATCTCTAGCCTCTACGAAAGTCTCTGAACCTAGAAAAGGTTTTCGTCCTATAGCCTTGAACTCCTTGCAAACCTTAGCAAAATTATCCACTCTAGGCTGAGGAGGAGGAGCGGTTGTCTCTGGTGTAGTAGCATTGGCTGGACCCGCAGCCGCGGCCCTAGCCTCTTGTAACCTCCTATACCATAGTGGTATAACTAAACCCTCCGGGATGTTAAGATCTTCAGCCATGCTGAAACGAAAGAGGAAAGATTCAAAAAGGAGATTCCGAAAGATAAAGATATGGCTATTGGGGATTATGCTTTTCTTTTTTTTTCAAAAACTTTTTTTTTTAAAGGACATGTTTTTGAAAATACTTTCTTCGAAAATACTCTTAGAAAATAGTTTTTCTAAAAAAAAAATTTTATCTGTTCTGGTAACCTTAAGCTCTGATACCACGTGTAACACCCCACTTCCGCTATGGTCACTCACTAAGGGAATGCCATAGCATCGGTGGAGTATTTTAGTGAATATAGAACAGAAAAATTACAACAAGACAGATATAAACAGTACTTGAAATTTTAAAACATCATCTCATAACAGCGGAAGTAAAACATGTCTGGTTACATCATAAAACCAAAATAAAAGTCAAGTACAATATCCATCTAAATAAAGAAGTACATAATCCCACTCTCATACAATAGCCAAAACAGAAGAAAAGATAACTGGATAACTGGAGCTTTACATCTACCCAAGCTCCTAAAGACTGGAACAGCAATCCGATCAAGCTCCGCTACTGCTAGGATCCACCACAGGACCTGAGGGTTGGGAAAAAGATAAAAACAACGGGGTCAGACATAAGTCTGAGCGAGTCCTATAACTTTAACAATACAATCGTTAAAGTAACCAGAGAAGACAGGAATTGATATACGGTAACATATACGGATGAATAGCTACCCTAACAGTCAACTAAACTAAGACAAAGGATAAAGACGCATCTACCCTTCCTAAGGTAAATTACTAAACTGCACCACACCAGTCGTTCCTAACTTAAAGGTTGATCCCACCTAAGGACTTATAAAATTACTTTAATAGTACTTGCGTACCCCTAGGTGTCCAAGTAGGCGCCACGGGGCCCTACAATCCACCAGGTGTACACACCACTCCCCATTCGATCGGCTCCCTAACGTAGATACCCGTGCTGGCCCCACCATGGGGTGTACCATTCCCCAACGTGGCAACCCGATATAATTACCGGTGCACGGCTTATATCTACACGATGCAACAACGGCTTATCTACCAACCCGGGCCCACTCACGCATATGAAGCCCGTTGGACTTGCGTTGCCACCGCTAACCCGTTTTGGCCTCTTATAATCAAGCCCAATATGCGTGTCCCGTCACTCGACATGGGTCGAGCCCACAAAGATACGTTTGGGATATTGGTTGAAATGGGCCCCCACAAGCTACCCACTTAGGCTTGTCAAATATCTAGTGTATCCCACTTAACCCTTTAATCATGTTTAATTACATGTTTCTCTTGGTTAAGTATTCTAATCGTATTTTCTATTGCCACCCAAGGCAACCCACTAGATTCCACATGCCACCCAAGGCACCCACTTAACCCCTCATGTCCCACTACATGCTATTATGGTTAAGTGTTTCTTAATTAATTAAGATCGTGATCTCCCGTAAAGACCTCCCACATTAGACTGGCTGTTATGACCGCCTGGTTAAGCCGGTAGAATCCGGGCAGTCTTACGTCATAACAGAGTCTAACCTCGTATCTTTACCTTAATCACGTATTTAATTTATGGCCAAGACCTCTCACATTGGGCTGACATTTGTAGCAACTGGTTAAGCCGGTCGGGTCCGGGCAGTTTTACACTACAAATGAGTCCAACCTCGTGTCTTAGTCGATTAATTACACCTAATTAATCACCCCCATATTAATTATCCCTAAATTAATATCAAGTTTTTCTTAACATGGGTAGACCTAACTCAATAGGTAAATTCCCATGTGGTAGACCTAACTCAATAGGTAAATTCCCAACACATAGTATGGGTACACCTAACTAAATAGGCAAATTCCCATACTATGCTCATTTATTTTATGTTATGCATAATTATATTAATTTCACATAATCTTATTAACTTATGCATTTAATTACCCCATCGTTCCCACGTAATTTCGTTCTCATGATATAACACATATAGAAGGTGTCAACTTGCATATGAACATGTTTCAAAGGTGCCATCTTGCATATTAACAAACACATAACTTGCACATGCACTTGCATAACATGTCACATAACTTGCATATAATATGTCACATAACTTACATATTCACTTGCATAACAACCTTGCATATTAACTCATAGACTTGCATAATGTGTCATCATGAACTTGCATATTAACAAACATATAACTTGCATATTTACATACATGTAACTTGCATATTAACAAACATGTAACTTGCATATTAACAAACATGTAACTTGCATATTTACATACATGTAACTTGCATATTAACAAACATGAATCTTGCATATTAACAAACATGTAACTTGCATATTAACTTGCATATTAACAAACATGTAACTTGCATATTTACAAACATGTAACTTGCATATTTACAACCATGTAACTTGCATAGCATATCACCATGAACTTGCATAACATGCATATGATTACATAGCCCACAACTTGCATATTTAGCATCATGCAAACATAACATACATCATATTAAACTTGCATAAACTTACATACTCAACATGCATAAACATACATACTCAACATGCATAAACATAAGATTAATGCTAACATCATATCATATGATTCAAAGCTCATTAACCCACATACAAAACCATAAATCTCATCACATCTCATCTAATTAGTTTACCAAAAGATCATCAAAGTGATAGAAACTCACTACTAGCAACTTTGCACACCAAATAAAGAAGATTAAGATGCTAAGAAGAGATTAGAGGTTGATTTGAGAGTGATTAGCATGCAACCCTCTTCATAAAATTAGTGGAGGCCGTGAGAGCTAGCATTTTGCCATAGTTTAGTTACTAGGTTTAATTATGAATGAATTAGGGTAGGGTTAGGGTCTTATTTATAGGATTAGAAAGTGTTTTAGGCCCTTAGATTAACCCTAGATTAGATTAGGACCCTTAGATTTAGGAAATCTCTAGAACCAGCCCTCCTAGCCAGCCTGAAACCCAACCTGGTGCAACCTGGTGCACCCAGGTTCACTGGGCGCCTGGACCCTGTCGACAGGCAAGTCGACAGGCATGTCGACACCCCTGTCGACAGGCCTGTCGACAGCCCTGTCGACATGGGCTGGGCGGGAAGCTTCCCGCCTGACCCCGCCTGGCCCATCCCAAATCTGAATATTTGAATTTTTAAATCTGTTTTAGTTTTAAATTTTCTGCAAACTTCATTGGGCCATAACTGGGCCATACGGACTTCGATTTTCGAAAACTCGGACTCTATTTCGCGTATTTTTCCGAGACGAACGTAATGACGCAGCCCGTTTCCCCTAATTCCCACATCTGAGATTAATTATACTTTAATTTCTAACCATTAGTGTTAATTGAAATTCGGGGTGTTACAGTATATCCTAACATCCAATCATCCATCTACTCATCCATCAAACACGAGCATCCATTGTCCTTAAAAGACTTCTACTGCTTCATGATCATATGCGAAGTGTGAGTATACATGAACTTATCAAATGCAAAATCAGGCGGTCTACTGATTCAGTTGACCTCCTTAATGCGAATTATGTAAGTGCCATGAATCCATTATGTATGCAGATTTTCCTATTCATGATTCTACATGAGTGCACAATCATTCAATACAAATGCAACATCCATATGACAACACATTATAATTCAACCACATATGAAAGCAAACATATATGCATATGCAATATGAAGTGACTGAGCCGATCTAAAACCTAGATTGTGTGTGTATATGCAACCATGAGCAACCACTAGCAATCACTTGCAACCACTTGCAACCATCATCCATAACATGTTTCAACTACATGTTTCCATCCAAAAAGATTCTATCTAAAAGATAAGGTCGAGGAAATATACCTAAGAAGATAGATAAAAGCGCAACTTAAGGAAAATGAAAGATCAAGGATGTACCCTCGAACAGAAAAGGGTAGGCTGTACGGATTCTAGCTTCAGTTTCCCAAGTCGCGTCTTCCTCGGCGTCGCTCCACTGAACTTTGACGAGCTTGACTTCACGGTTGCGTAGCTTCTTCACTTCCGTTCCTAATATGCGGGTTGGAACCTTTCTTATGGTTGCTTCGCGTTCCACTTCGGCCTCTTCGAGGATATTTGGCTCTACCACTTTAGCAGACTCATGCAGACATTTTCGGAGATGTGAAACGTGAAAAACGTTGTGGACTCCAGCCAACTTCTCGGGTAGCTCTAATCTATAGGACATTTTCCCAATCGTTCCTATCTAAAGGTATAGTCGAATGAAGCAAGTAAAACTTTGTGCCTATTAGGCAATGTCAAAACTGAAAACCAATGCCACATATATATTGATTAGGAGAAGAACTCTCTAAGCATCAGCCCCGAAGACCGAAATCAACATCAGACCGACACCCAAAGAATTACTCAACCCAACCACCATATATGATTCTAGGCAACTAAGCATGATGGACTCCTTTTAGGTCACAAGGGAGTCCCTTCCTAAGACCAATCTGTATCCTATAAAACCCTAAAACTTTAGTCAAACCAATGAACACCCTCGAGCCCCAACATGTGTTACTAACAGATGAGTCGCACTCCCTATGGGGTTTGCAATAGAAATTTGGATTGAGAATGGGACCGAGAGGATATACTCTTAAGAAGAGACATTATGTACGAATCTAGCCTTCAATCTTCTAAGTCGCATTTCTTGAGCTTAACTCCCTTATGCTTTGTCCGTCTTTAACTTCACAATTTCGTAACTTCTTAATTCTTGTTTCCAAAATATGAGTTGGAACCTATTCCTCGTTCCTCTTTCACTTATTCTCCTTCTAGTATACTTGGCTCAAGCCTAACTGCGTACTCATGGTTCCATGCAAGCTCTCCAAAATTCACTAGTGAATCTTGGATCTTGTTCACTTACTAGAAGGTATCCCACATAGATGAATTATCTCTTGAAAATAAACAATTGTCAACTTCGTGAGCGGAGCTGAGAATTTCGCAAAATCCCTTATGAATTTTCGATAGAAACCCGCTAGTCCTAGAAAACTTCGGACCTCAGTTGCATTCCTTGGTGTCTTCCAATCCTGTACCGCCACTACCTTAGCGGGGTCCACTGCTAACCCTTGTTTGGATACTATGTGCCCAAGGAACCTCACCTCTTCTCTCCAAAAGTGGCATTTGGAGAACTTGGCTTTTAGTTGATGGACTCGCAAAGTTTCCATGATTGCCCTTAAGTGTTGAGCATGTTCCTCTTCACTCTTTGAGAAGATAAGGATATCATCTACGAAGACCACTACGAATTTGTTGAGGAAATCTCTAAATACCCTACTCATAAGGTCCACGAAGTAAGCAGGTGCATTTGTCAAGCCGAAAGGCATGACAAGCCATTCAAAGAAACCGTTTGGGGTTCTGAACGCCGTTTTATCGATGCTATCTTCAGCCACCCTTAGCTGATGAAAACCGGTTGCTAAATCGAGTTGGGAGAAAACAGACGCCCCTACAAGCTGGTCAAATAAATCGTCAATTCTAGGGAGAGGGTGCCTATTCTTTTTCGTTAGCTTGTTGAGCTCCCTATAGTCAACACATAGACGGAGTGAACCATCCGCCTTTGTAGCGAACACCACTGGAGCGCCCCATTCTGAAATGCTCCTCCTAATGAACCCCTTTTCTAGAAGCTCTTTAATCTGTTTACTGAGCTCTTTCCTTTCTCGTGGAGCCATATGTCTCACGGGAAACGCAACGGGCTTTGCATTATCTACAAGATATATGCGGAAGTCTATTTCCCACTTCAGAGGCAAGCCCTTCACCTCTTCAAAGACATCCGGATATTCCCGGACCACTCTAACTGATTGCAAGTTTTCAACAGAGGCATCTAGCGATTCAAGATAACTAAGCATAACCGCATACGAGGGATTACAAGAAATTTCCAAAGTATTACCGAGCTGGGTTAGGAGCCTAACAACCCTTTTCTCACAATCAAGGATGGCCCCATTACTGGATAGCCAATCCATACCCAAAATCAAACCATACCTCGAAAAGCCCAAAACAAAGGCACTACACTGAAATTCTACACTTAGAATGGAAATTTTCAATCCCACACAGATCATAGACAAATGAGCTGGGCCCCCAATTGGGTTTGAAACAATTAAGGGGTCCTCTACCATACTAGTTTTTAGGTGCAGAGATTCTACTAAAGCAGACGAGATAAAGGAGTGTGATGCGCCAGAATCAAATAAAGTGCGAACGGGGTGATCGTAAAGATAAACTACACTTTCGACAGAAGTGTTCGTACCTCGCTGTTGCAAAGGTGGCGCTTCCAGCACATGAATCTGTGCCCCTGGGGTGGATCCAGTGCCCTGCCCCTGTCCCCGTTTCTTTGGGCAGTCCTTAGCCCTATGGCCCGTCTGACCGCATGAAAAGCACCCACCATTCTCCTTGGCCTTCTTTTTCCGGCAGTCCTTTACTAAGTGCCCCACTTTGCCATAGAATTTACACTTCCTCTTCTCTTTGTTGCCTTTCCCGCCCTTCTTAAAGTCTGTCTTCTCAGGGCAGCCTTTGCTGATGTGTCCAGTCTCCCCACAATGAAAACATTCTCCTTTCTTTCTTTTCCTCTTTCTACAATCCTTGGCTATGTGCCCCTCCGTACCACAAAAATTGCATTTCCTTTTTTCTCGTTTCTTATTATTACTGTTATGATCCTTTCTTGTTTGACTATTATTCGTCTTCCTACTCTGGGACTCTTCCGTTTGCTGGTTCACGTGGAGGAGGAGGAGTGAAAGCGTCAGCAGCTGGGGAGTAAGGTCTCCAGACATGCTAAAACAGAAAGGATAGATTCAAAACGAAGGATAGAAGATAGTTCCTATGGCTTTGGGGAGTGGACTTTGCCTTTTAAAAATAAAATAATATTTTTCTTTTAAAAATGCTTGTTTAAATTTCTTTTTTTGAAAATAATTTTTCAAAACTTTTTATCTTATCTGGTAAACCTATGCTATGATACCAAGTGAAACACCCCACCTCCGTTAGGGTCACTCTCAAAGGGAATGCCCTAATTTTGGTGGAGGTTTATAAGTACAAGTTACAGATATACAAGACAGATATAAGAACACATATTTGTAAAACAGCGGAAGAACAACAAACTTTATTTCATTAAGTCAAATACGTGTTACAACAACATCCTTTCCAAAAACATAACATAACACTTTCATAATCTGTCTTGAGTACATTATTTAAAGAAGCATAAATAAAACATAGATAAACTGCAAAAGCCCCTTAGTGGATTGTCCAAAGCCATAGTTCAAAACAGGAAAGTCCAAGCAATACATTTCTCTTCTTCAAGCTGGATGCTGAGGCTGGTCAAGCTGCTGTGTTCCCTCCCTGAGGACCTTGGGGGGGGGGGGGGGGGGGAAACGGAAGAAAGAAGACGAAAGAAAAATAGAGTCAGACATAAAGCCTGAGTAAGTCTAGTACTACTTTGTCTATGAATAAAGAACTGGGTATGATAAGTAAAACAGGAAGTGGGCAAACACTATGACTTGGTTAAGTTGTCTAGGGTCGAATATACTATCGTACCCCATGTTAATCTCTGAACCCATATGAACTAGTTTCCAACTGACACCCTATAATCAGGGTGATGTGATCCATTCAATGATGATCGGCTCCTACTCGCATAGTTACATGTGTCTTACGGCCCCCGATGTCTGTAGTTACCTATGCTGGTCCCACCATGGGGTGTATCAAGTCCCATAGTGGCAACCCGACACAACCTTAGAGTGCACAGGTATGCTACTGGTGTCCAATGCCTTATTTTTCTGCTCCGGAGTGTGTGCACACCCGTACTCCGTTAGAACCTACACTGCTACACCACCGCCGTCGCTTTGACCTCTTACAATCAGCCCAGTAATCGTGTCCCACCCTGCCTAGTTTCAGGGTATCCTGATACACCTTTTAGGGTTACTGCTGAAAAGGGTCCCTCGTTACTAGGTTTTCTATCTCTAGCCAACATGCTAAGTTGGTTAAGTGTTCCCTACCTAACCCCACCAGTCTGTTTAGTTTAGCATGTTCCATTTTGATTAAGTCTTTAGTTCACTTAATCCTAACAATCCTGACTCAGCCTTAATTGTCTTATTAAGGCCCTGACCTCTCACATTAGACAGGTATTGTTGTGGCTGCCTGTTGCCGGTTGGTTCCGGGCAGTCTTACGCCACAACTCAGTCTAACCTTGGGTCCTTGCTGGGCTCCATGTTTAACCTCCCACATTGGATAGGTATTGTTGTGACTACTGGACAGCCGGGCGGTTCCGGGCAGGTTTACATCACAACTCAATCCAACCTCGGGTTAAACACATCGTCTTTTCTACATTTACATATCTTGTCATTCTTCTTTGTTTATATGTAAATATTTGCGGCCCATTATTAAGTTAATGGTGTAGAGGTTACACCAACCACGGGCCCAACCCATACTTGAATTTGGGCCCTTCTATTTTATATTTTCATTCATTAATTCATTTTTAACCCAACGTTATTTTCCCCCGTTTTACACGTCCGTTCATATATATTGGGCTTAGCCTTTTAAAGCCCAATTTAGCCATGCGAAAGGGGAGGCTTATGGCGTATACACAAAGAGGGGAAGGTGAGCGCATGAACTTGCATAAGACGTTGGGAATACATAATAGAAACTGGTGTACTTGCATAGTGGTAACATAGGTGACATGAATCAAAGCATATGAACTTGCATAGGTTTAACTACAACATGAACCTATATTTTTATTTAGGCATAATGTCAAACATGAGCATGTCGTAAATATTTCTAGCATAAGCATAGCATAATGTCAAACATAAACATGGCATAAATACTTTTGGCATAAACATGACATATGTAAAGTTAAATTTTGTTTATGGCATAAACATAAACATGTCATGTTCATAAGGTTTCTACATGTTTACAAAGGGGATACTTTGTTACCAACACAAAAGCATTGTTCAACTTAATCATGGTTTAAGTCTAATCACATAACGATGGTATAAACATACTTATGCATAAATATTCCTAAACATGGTGTTTGCTTTAAAACTTGCAAAAAGGGATTTTTGAGTCTAACCTAGCCATGTCTCACATATGTCATCATATAATTCTTTTAAACAAGATAGACTTAATCATAGGTTTCAATTATGCCAAATATCATTCATAGCCTAGCCATATTCATAAGTTTTGCAAATACATGGATTATGGTGTCAAAATTCCAACATAGTTTCATATGAACTATAACAACCAAACTTGTCTCAATTACTTGCAAAATGATTTATGCACAAAGATATACATCATGATGGCATAATACCAAAGCCCAAACTTGCATAAATTTCAATCAACTACATACATGTAGCTTCAACATAGACTACATAATTTGCGCAATATTCCAAACGTATATTTGCATAGAACTACCGCATGTAGTTCTTTATAATGAATAATATAATTCAAGAATATCCAAACGTATATAAATTGATAAGAACGCATAAATATGAATTACTTCCATTGCCACAATTCAAGCATACACATCAACACAGTTGTTTATTATACCAAAGTAATACTCTACTTACAATCGTTGCGGTGAATTCTCTAATTAAGAGACACGATTCCTTTGTTGAATTGATTAGCTTTGAATTGCTTTAGGCCTTAGGACTTTCTTCCTAACTCTCTCTCTAGTCGGCGGCTAATCTTTGTCGTTCCTCAGCAACATGGCGGCTATAATCTTATTTTGAATGAATAGATTAGGGTTTAGTCTAGGGTTGTTTATATAGAGGTTAGGAATTGATTAGGACCATTGATGTTGCTAGGTTAGATCGTAGCCATTCATTAGGAAGAGAGACCAATAAAAACCTGCCACCTAGCCCTAATGACATAGCAGACCACAGAAATTCGACCACACACCGACCGGGCCAGCCAGGGCTAGACCAGACCTGGCCAGCAGGTCATTTTTGACCTGGGCGCACTTGGCAGGTGCGCCAGGTCAAAAATGTACTGGCGCACTTCACAGGTGCGCCAGTTCATTTTTGTTCTGGCGCACTTCCCAAGTGCGCCAGTGCATTCTGACCCTTCTCCGGTTTTTCACCCAACTTTGTTCGTCCATAACTTCTTCATACGATATCCGTTTTTCGAAAACTCGGACTCTATTTCGCGTATTTTTCCGAGACGAACGCAATGGCGTATCCCGTTTCCCTTAGTTCTTTGATTTGAAATTAATTATACTTTAATTTGTGAGTTTCACAGTTATAGAATTCACGGGGTGTTACAACGAATATACCAAGTTGGTGGGGAGAAGGTAACTTCTCTTTGTTCTACACCCAGTGTGCATTTGTGTAATCAATACGTGATTACGGATCTGACGATGTGGCATTCAAAGTGAATGGTGATCAGATGTTCTGAAGATAGATGTAGCCTCTAGCCTCACAACCAGGAAGTAACAAAAGTTGGGCTAGGCAGCATGGCTAGTTGGGTCATCCCCAAGCAGGGTGTATTGTCACTGATCTAGAGATAATTCATATTTATACTTCTTTTCGATTCTGTATCTTCAGATGATGGTTGGATGGCCTACAACCGTGGTGGCAATATATTCGCGACACTAAAGCTGAATGAATGAGCGGTCATGTGTGGCCGGGTTGCAAGACATTCTTGTTGAACCCTGAGTGTATCCCCTCTAGAGTGCACTGTTCGGAAGGTGCTCCCATACCTTGTCTGTTGAAATCCAATCTCCAATAAGCTCCCTGCGGTTTATGATTTTATACTTTATATATGTGGAGCATGAGATGCAAGCGTTCTGCTACTTGTATAATTATTTGTTTAGACATTATCATAATATCACTGGTTTTTGATATCAAGAATACTTTGGTTTATAGTAAGGTAAAAGTCGTCCATGTTTATGTGTGGGTCGGTCTTACTATTATCTTCTTATTTGAAAATGATTTTCAAAGTAAACAGTATGGTTGGAATTTACTCACACCAGTCCCATGACTGACCCAGAGTTTTTTTTGTTTGTGTTTTCCCTAAACTCTTGGGTGCCCAAATTTTGTACGGGCAGTCAAGTGTTTCAGGATTTTACAGATTTATTGGAGGGGCTCAAAGCAGGAGTTTTCACCGTTAGATATTTAGAGATTATTTCTGCCGTGATGTATATGAGTTACACTCTGATATGGTATGTATATATACAAATTCAGATTTGTATTTCAAAGTTATGTTGTAATAAAATTTATTCATTCCGCTGTGAGTTTCGTGATTACTCTGATTCTGATGTTCAGTGAGTTCTTCTTCTTCTTCTATTCTATTAGTTCTATCTTATCTTTCTCACCCTCTTAATTCTTCTATTAATGTCCCGATATTTTCGATGCTCGAGAAATTGACAGTGTATTTATGTTGATTTTCTGGGTCGAAAATCCTCATCCATTACAGTTGGTATCAGAGCTGAAGGTTAAGTGATTACCTTGGCTCTGTGGCGTAACTCAATATAGATGGAGTTAGTAATACTCTAGATTGAGTCGAGTGTATATATATATCTATATCTATATATATATATATATATATATATGAGCGCGTATTTGTAAATTAATATCAAAACTGTTTTATATTGTGTTGACTGGTCAGTCGAGTGGTTTATGAATTCTGGTCGAAACAGTAATGCAAACTGGGTCGATAAGTGTTTCTAAACTCTTGAACAGAGTAATTCGACACAGTATGTTTTGAAAAGAGGGTAAATGAAATAATTTTACCCAAATTATATTTTGATATACAAAGAAGTATATATTCAGATTATTACAATATATTGGATGTGTTGATCATTCTTATGATCGAATAAGATTTATAATTGACTGGGTTATATAAATAACCAATAGAAATATTATATTAGTATAATATGAAAAACCAGATGAATAAAATCTGAGTTTAAAACTAAAATTGAAATAAAACTCTAGGAGTTTGAAAAGATGTTGTAAATAAATTTTGGAATAAATATATGGAAATTTTAAGATCCTGGGTAAATTTAGAAATGTATTCTAAACGTTGTGAAGTATATTTTGTAGTGATTTCAAAATGAAAATGTTTGAAAATAAGTTTTGAAAGTGATATAGTATTGAACTCACTTTATCACTGGGAAATAAATTCCGATGATGAAGTCGACCATCATCGGTGTTCATTTTCGAGTTGCTAAGTGTCGAATTACTACCAAAGATTTTGTTTTGAAACAAAGTTGTTAGAAATTCAAATGTTTTGAATTTGCTATTATGATATATGATTTCAAACTGATTTTAAATAAATCCCAGGAATTTGGATTCTGAAATAGAAATTTAACATATGAAGTGAAATAAATTAAATAGTAAAAATGAATAAATAATTTAGAGTTTAACTTAATCTAAGTTGAATAAAAATTGGATTAGATAAGGGGTAATCCGGAATGGAATTGGATTATTAAGTTAGAATGTGATATGGAGTTTAAATATTGAATTCGAAGTGGATAAAAGAAAATGACTGGATTTGAAGATAAGTTGATTGGAGATAAAGTGGAAATGCACTTATATGTGTTGAAGGGTATCAAATTGAAGAGATAAAGATGATGAACGACCCGACGAAAGGGTACGAGTTTATATTTGAATATGGGATTTATGAGTCTGTTTGGCAAGCCGTTTTGGCTGTTTGATTTTCTTTTGAATTGGAGAAGGCCCAGAGTGGCAAGTTGTAGCAGTATCGATAAGCCATGCAGAGGAGATGCTGGCGAACTTCTCTGAAAATTTAAGCTGTTAGGAAATTTTCAGAATTTTCGAAAATATTCGGTAATAAGAAGAAATTAATATTTTAATCGGAATTAATCAGTTCAGTTGAAACTGAAATTATGAAGTAAAACAAAAAGATTTTTAACCTGTTTGTAACAGAGATTGTGGCATTTTCCCTATTTTAGCAATTTCGAGGACGAAATTATTTTAAGGGGGAAGGACTGTAACGTCCCGCATTTTTGGTCGGTTTGAATTTGAATATTTAAATCAGTTTAAATATTGAATTCTGAATACAAGTGGATTTATATTTTAATAAAAATGAAGTTGAACGTATATAAATATATATTAATTATAATCGAGCTCAGAACGACCCTGCAGTTCATAATTTAATGTTCTGAAGTTCAACTGAGTGTACTGGACTCGTTTTGAATCAGATTTCTTCGAAACGAGAAACGTCGGAATCTGTTGAACTATATCTTTCTAACAGAAGTGGAAAACGGAGATTCCTTCGAATAGATTGCAAGATATATTCAAATCAAATATTCGAAAAGTCGCTGTAAAACCGTTTATCGACCGTAATAGTTTATTTGAAATAACTAGATATCGGTTGCAAATCTGGACAAGGTTCTTTTGAGGTACAACGATTATTTAATTTTTAGAATTTTACTGTAATTTTTAATTAATTAAATATGCAACTTTTTATTTGGAGTATTGTGTACACTGTATCGGTATTTCGGGGTTTCAAAATACGAGTCAAATCTACCGGTATTATTATATTTTTGGGACCGTGGCACCTCGCTGGACACGTCTGTATTTTTATTTCTGTCCGTAGTGGTTCAGATATGAACAAGATTTTATGCAATGAGAACCCTTCATAAATATATAAGATAAAACAAAACACACGTATATAAAAATAACCTAGTACTATACTATAATCCTATTTCTTCCTTCATAAGCAATTGTGCACAGTTAACCTATGCTACTTGTATAGCCACCCTAAGTTTGAAAAAACGTGGAAACCATACTGAAACATTTAATTAAGATGTACGAGACACTATACTACTATAAAACTACCCATGCGCTGGATAGTAGGCCTACCATCACCTATTCCTTGAACATGAAGGAATCATAAAGCTATAAATATGCGGCTCCATTGTGCATCTCCTTCCAGAGTTTTCCTCCTAAGTTTTCCACGATATTAATAAATCAAAAACGAGTTAATTACTCCACAGAAAATCTGTTATATATCACCTCGCCCTGAACTATTCTTCGATCTGGGATGGTTCGCGTGCCGCAACTCAAGAATGATGTGGCGAATCTGAGGTCAAGGTGAGGCCAGCGTGTGTTTTATGGAGTATAATGTAAGTCAGTAAATATGTGCATGCATAGATCTTTGAGGATGGGATCTAGTGTATGCAAAGAAGTCATCTGGGCGTGTGACTGTGAAGCAATGACGGGCTGGTTTAAGTTGATGTGAGGCTAAACTAAAAAGGGAAGCTGCGTGGGGTGGATGAACGTGTGTAACATTAGGTATTGACGCTAGAAGATGGTGCATCTATATGGATTGATGGAGTGTTCATCGGAAGAAGGCATGCGTGAACTGAAAGGATGTAAGTGTGGTGATAAGGATGATTATGAAGTGGAGTGTGGAGACGGGAAGTGGGATCAATGGGGGACATTATATTGTATAGAAAGGGAAGTACAAAAAGGGGCTTGCATGAATCATGTATGAGAGGAGGACGCATATGAGTGTAGAAGGGAATGAGCTAATGTACAGAAAATAGGAAGCATGGTCAGGTTGTGTATGGAAGTGAGGGTATAACGTGGGTTTTTATTGTTTGTTTTGTATGGTGAAAAGAAGCTGGAGCGAAAGTTGGACGTGAGTAATACTTTGATGGAGGAGATTGAGTATAGGCTGAAGTTCTGTGTTGAAGTAAGGTAATGAAGGTGCTGAGCGTGCATGCATGTTGATATACATGCGGTTCCATTAGTGAGAGAAGCAATAAACATGGGAAGCCTTATCCTGTAGCGTGCGTGTGGTCCGAACACCGTTGGTAGGAGGGATGCTTTGTCGAAGCCGGTTTCTGCCAGGTAGACCGGAGAAGATGCAGAGGTACTGCACGACAATGGGGATGAGTTTAAATGAGTTTGAGATTTTTGAAAGGGGACATTCGAAAATGTGCCTGCGTTTCATTTTGTTATTATGGAGGTTAAAAGGATCCAAAAGGAGGAGTGGCAGTCTTCAGACAATGAAGTAGTGATATTATAAAGCTAAAACAAAAGATTGCAAACCGGTTAGCATGATGAACAAAACCACCTCGCTTTCCGGTGGGTAATTTAACAGGAACCAATTAGGATAATGGGTGTTCATGGAGATAAGAGGGGAAAGACGGGTCTGACGGGGTAACCGAAATTTGATACAGTAGCTAGTGAAACTGGCATCCATCCAGCAACTTAGTTTTAAGGTTGAGTTCCGCTAATTCTCTGGAGCACTGATGGGCAATTCAACACATGAAGCAATCGGAAAAGAATATAAGCAGTAGCGGTGGACGTTGGAACTGCACGAAAGCTGGCTACGCTATGAAATGGGAGTATGTTTGAATTTCTGTCAGATTAAAACGTCTAGCGCAACCAACGGACGCAAATCGTTATTTAACGGTTAACGCGCCAAGGTGAGTAAAATCACTAACTCTGATCTATTTTTATAATTATATTTTAATGTTGTTTGAATGCTGTGTGATGGTCGATTAGGTAGATTACCAGTAATTTGGTTGAATATTATATACCGGCACATATGTACACACCATCGGCTGGACACTGATTCCATCGATTTGAATATCCCCTAGTATAGAGTTAGTGTTAATTGTGTTGACCGACATTGTGGATGCGGAAACCGGTTGGAGGAATTCGACCGGATTCCTTGATAATTATGTTTACTGTTTGTTTTGTATGAACCCGAATTATATTTAAAACCCTATGTGAATATTGATGTTGAACGGAAAATTCAACATCTGTTTCGATAAATCAATAAACGATATCAATTTAGAAAGTGATAACAGTCGACCGTAAAACCATCGTTTTGTTAAGGAGTTGATTGGCCATCAGGCAAATCAACGAGGTTAATTATAAAATTTTATTTTTATAATTAAAAAGAAGATTTAAATTTATAATAGAAGTTCTATTATAAACCAGTATTTTAGAGTTCGTTTTTATAAAATAAATAAAAACGATTTGTTGATATTTAAATAAGTTTATAAAGCAGAAATTATCCGATGATTAAATATTTGGATAATTATATTTAAGATAAACAATTTTAGAAATATTATTAGATTTATTATATTAATCTAATGAGAAGTAACTAAGATCAGTTAACGAATTTACTGATGAAATGAAGTTGATTTAATCAACTGTTATTGGGAAAATGATTATTAGATTAATTGGCCTTTAATTAATCTAATGAAAACAGTTTAGAAATAAATGAGATTTAATTACCTTTTAGTTTAAGAAGCTATCAATAGAACTGTGGAATAGAGAAAGCAAAAAGTTAATGTGGAATATAAATAATCGTAAAACAACCGAGTTCAAAATAAAGATGTGGTATTATAAAACCATATTCCAAAATAAAACAAGGAAATACGATTTGATGTATATTATAAGTAACAAGGAGTTTAGAGTTACGAACGTATATCTATTCTAAGATAAGAACGTTGTCGATCAAGGTCTGAGAGGTAAATAGAATACCCCAACTTGAACGGCTTCACTATTATCGAGGAACGATAACAGTTGTAACGGGAAGAGATGTCAAGATGTGTATAAAAGGAATACGGCAGCGTATTGCCAGTCTTAGAATTATAGCGATAAAATAACGCTGTTGATAAGATAAGTGTGACTGTTATGTCAAGATTAGGTATAACAAAGAATATTACAGTGTATGACAAGTTGAACTATAGAAATAAAATAACGCCGTTGATAAGGTAAGTGTGACTGTAATTAGTTGTAAGGAGAATATTACAGCGTATGACAAGTTTAGAACTATAGCGACAAATTAACTGCTGTTGATTTGACTTAAGCATGACTTTTATATATAGCAGCACTTCCTAGGAAATGTAACAGTTTGGTTTGAAATCCACTTATTCTAGAGTAATAAGTAACGACGTTTGTTCAAAGAAATATAAGAAAGAGTTTAGAAAAAGAATTGGGGAATCGTATTAGAAACTGATGACAACATTTCGATGTTCGAAATGTGATTAGAATTAAACCCTTAGGATTTGTAACTAGAATTCGACGATGTCGAATGTATTAAAAGTAAACAATTTTTAGGGATTGTAATCTGATAGAATTATTAACATTTAGTTTAAACAAATAAATGTTAATAGGATAGGAGTCAGTATTTAGTTATAAACTTGATATCGATTAGATAAGAAGTTGACTTAGAGATAGAGTTTATAAAGTGGAATAGGAGTGAAAAAGTATGAAAGAGATTTCGGTAAACAAGATAAGGGAGATTGTTATGTGAATAAAGAGTTATATGATCAAGGTGTTCAGATTTCTATAATAAGGGATGGTATTCACATTTCAAAATGAATAATGTTTTAAAAGTAAACGTGGGACCGATTAAAAGGTTAAAATGAAATTGGAAATATTTTCCAATATAATTAGGGTAGTTTATCCAAGTATAGAAATAAAGATTGTGAAAAATGGATCGAACGTTGATAACGTATATTTTCTAGAACGTGAGAGGAATAAGAGTTTATGATAATTGGAAATGTTTTCCAAGAAGTGTAAAAAGGATAAAACAGGATTTGAGAAATATCTGGTAAGATATGCGAATTCGAATAATAAAACGAATGTTAAATAAAAGTGACCATGGTTGTGTGTGTTTAGTTGATCATTTAAATGGATGTGATTTTTACTTCGATAGTTAAATAACCGACTATCGAAGTGTTTGACCATTGTTGTCAATACGGGGAGACCGGTTGGATATGTTATCTGAAAACCACTCCGTATAGGCATAAGCGTGCAATTAGATATGGTGAGGATAATTGAAGACGAAGTTAAATACAAGGGTCATCCAGCTCCAGAATGATGTGTTCTGTTTGTCCAGTCCCAGGACAACTTGTATGGACGAGTGTCTGACAGAGTATTTCCAACAGTCATGCCGTTAATTTTACGAATATACCAAGTTGGTGGGGAGAAGATAACTTCTCTTTGTTCTACACCCAGTGTGCATTTGTGTAATCAATATGTGATTATGGATCTGACGATGTGGCATTCAAAGTGAATGGTGATCAGATGTTCTGAAGATAGATGTAGCCTCTAGCCTCACAACCAGGAAGTAACAAAAGTTGGGCTAGACAGCATGGCTAGTTGGGTCATCCCCAAGCAGGGTGTATTGTCACCGATCTAGAGAAAATTCATATTTATACTTCTTTTCGATTCTGTATCTTCGGATGACGGTTGGATGGCCTACAACCGTGGTGGCAATATATTCGCGACACTCAAGCTAAATGAGTGAGCGGTCATGTGTGGCCGGGTTGCAAGACGTTCTTGTTGAACCCTGAGTGTATCCCCTCTAGAGTGCACTGTTTGGATGGTGCTCCCATACCTTGTCTGTTGAAATCCAATCTCCAATAAGCGCCCTGCGGTTTATGATTTTATACTTTATATATGTGGAGCGTGAGATGCAAGCGTTCTGCTACTTGTATAATTATTTGTTTGGACATTATCGTAATATCACTGGTTTTTGATATCAAGAATACTTTGGGTTATAGTAAGGTAAAAGTCGTCCATGTTTATGTGTGGGCCGGTCTTACTATTATCTTCTTATTTGAAAAGGATTTTCAAAGTAAACAGTATGGTTGGAATTTACTCACACCAGTCCCATGACTGACCCAAAGTTTATTTTGTTTGTGTTTTCCCTAAACTCTTGGGTGCCCAAATTTTGTACGGGCAGTCAAGTGCTTCAGGATTTTACAGATTTACTTGGAGGGGCTCAAAGCAGGAGTTTTCACCATTAGATATTTAGAGATTATTTCCGCTGTGATGTATATGAGTTACACTCTGATATGGTATGTATATATACAAATTCAGATTTGTATTTCAAAGTTATGTTGTAATAAAATTTATTCATTCCGCTGTGAGTTTCGTAATTACTCTGATTCTGATGTTCAGTGAGTTCTTCTTCTTCTTCTATTCTATTAATTCTATCTTATCTTTCTTACCCTCTTAATTCTTCTATTAATGTCCCGATATTTTCGATGCTCGAGAAATTGACAGTGTATTTATGTTGATTTTCTGGGTTGAAAATCCTCATCCATTACATCAGACAAAAGTTTGGCAAGTCCAGTGATTTTCAGTTATGAACAGATAATAATAACATGACTTGAAAATAAAACTGGATGAGAGATAACTGTAACAGATGTAGCAGATATAACAGAAGAACAGAGTGATATAAGCTATTGCTTTACACTTCTCTGCACTAATACTAGTATAACAGAATTAGGTGTCACCCTAATGTCTAAACAGAAACAGAAACGGGTACAGAATAATTTCCACAGAAGAGAATGCTAGAAATGGGCCTTTACCACCCCAACAGAAACGGACAGAAACAGAATGCTAATAATGGGCCTTTACCACCTGAACAGAAACAGACAGAAAAAGATTAATCCCTACGGAAACAGAATGTGGAATTAGATGTACACTAGTAAATGGGCCTTTACCACCCGAACAGACAGTACCACGCAGAAACAGACAGGTGTTACCACCCAACAGAAATAGACGGTACCAACAGAAACAGACAGAACTAAGTGTACCCTAAAACCCTACTCCAAGCGATCGGCTCCCTAATACATAAATACCCTGTGTCGGCCCCACAGTAGGGTGTATCACTCCCTAAAGTGACAACCGATTGGCACAGACCTATTTACAGATGTCACAGCGTCTTACATCCTCAGAGGCAGATAGGGATCCATGCACGCACATGACCCGGTTGGAATGCAGCATCAACACCCCTCGTCATTATCAGAATGAACCGCTTATAATTAGTTCAGTAAGCATGCCCGGACCCTACCTACAGTTGGATCAAAGTTTTGATACCAGAAAGGGTTACTGACTAATATGGGTCCCAAAGAACAGATGACACAAGTAATTCCCCTCCTAACCTTGTGTCCCCAGACTAACAGATTTCAGATTAACTTGTCTACAAGTTTCAGACATACAGAGTTTAGATCAACTAGTTCACAGATCAGACAATCAAGTTAAAAGGTTTTCAGACTAACGGATCAGATGTTCGGATTAACAGGCTTATAAATTATCTGGTTACAGATTAACAGACTTACAGATTAACTGGTTACAGATTGACAGACTTAACTGGTTACAGATTAACAGACTTACAGATTAACTGGTTACAGATTGTCTAACTTTGTATTGGGCCTACAGATTCACGAAACGGGTTTATCAGATTCATTGGTCCAATTGGTTTAACCTTACCCACCCAACACGTTTTAGACATCATATTTATCTCAGATTTTCATTAATTAAATATTAATGCCCAGACCTCTCACATTAGACTGACAGTTTGCGGCTACTGGTTAGGCCGGTTGGCTCCGGGCAGGTTTCTGCCACAAACTGAGTCTAACCTCGGGTTTCAAGCACGTTATGACTAACTTCTCACATTAGAACCTATTGTTTTCGACCACTGGATGTGCCGGGCGGTTCCGGGTAGGATTACGCCGCAAACTCATTCTAACCTCGAGTTAGCCATATTTATCTTTGCAGCCAATTAATTAATAATTTACCATTTATGCCCACGCCTAATATACATGTCAATTATTCATAGCTAATTCAGATTATGTCAATAACAGACTGAATATATCAACTTAACAGATATAGCAGATAACAGATTTTCGCAGATTAGGCGACTTAACAAATTTAGTAGATTAAGCAAACTAGCAGATTTAGCAGATAACAGATTAGGCATCTCAACAGATTTAGCAGTTTAGGCATCTCAATAGATTTAGCTTAGCAGATTTGGCATTTTCAACAGATTTGGCAGATGACAGATTTTGCAGATTTAATATTTCTAAAGGATCTATTTACATGCCTGGCTTAATCATAAATTAGGCCTAAATAACAGAACTAGCAGATTAGGCAATATAACAGAACTAGCAAATTAGGCAAATATAACAGATTTAATCATTCCTTAAAGTTTCACAAACATATCTTGCCTAATTATAAATTTGGCCTAAGTTTGCATGCCTAAATAGTT
Source organism: Allium sativum (assembly GCA_030737875.1). Taxonomy (NCBI): domain Eukaryota; kingdom Viridiplantae; phylum Streptophyta; class Magnoliopsida; order Asparagales; family Amaryllidaceae; genus Allium; species Allium sativum. The sequence continues at coordinate 1,050,433,487 of CM060910.1, read as the reverse complement.
GTCATGATTCACACTATGATCATATACCCCCCGTTTGCATTGAATTTACATGTCACAGATTATGGTCATAATTTACATGTCCCAATTTGGTTCAACTTGCCTAGTACAAAAGATTCACATATAAATTATACCAAATATAGCCATCGATTTCAATGCATGTCATATATTCAAAAATCTCCTACTTAGGCGTTATTCACATTTGATAGTTATCAAATATTAATATAGATCTTCACACCTAAGTCATATTCTCTTTCAAATCATGAATTGTTATATAAACAATATGCCCAACTATCTAGTTATAACAGACCTTGATTCAAAATATGCGTTATGTCCAATGTCTCAAGTCACATGTTAACATACCATGGTTCCTCTTCTTCCAATCCACAGAATATGCATAGATCTAAATCTAGTTTACAACCTATGTCCTTTTTCTTAAATCAGTCCAGATCAGTTATTTCCAATTATGCCACCATTTATTATTTGTCCCAAAATTTAACGTTCGTGCGTTAATCTCTTAGGAGATTGGCGCAGGCTCGTAGTAGCCTGGGTATAGAACAAAAAGAAGAAGAGATACAGAATAAAATAGATCAGAACAGAACATACACAATCTCAAATTCAGATTTACAATCATGTCACAATTATGATTAAAGTTTATATCGGAAAATAACTGCACTTGCCTTGGTTGGATTCTAAAAGAAAAAGGGGTTGTAGCTGTTCTCTTTTAATCCTAATCAGAATTGGAGGAAGAAGAAGCACAAGTCCTAGCTTAGGTTTCAGCAGAGTAGAGACGCCATTGATTTATTTTTTTAGAGAGGAAGAGAGCAATGGAGGCTAGAGAACTGTATATGAGATTTAGGTTTAGGTTAGGGATGTATATATAGGTGTAGGAAGTTATTTAGGACCATTAGATTAACCCTGAATCATGAGAACCATTCAAATGCAAAACCTGCATTTGAGCGAATCGGCCCACGGGATGACAGCCAAACACCCTGGATTAACCCCTAGTCGACCAAGCGGGGCTCGGGTCGACCTCAAAAATGGGCCGGTTCGGTTATTTCCCCCTCCCAATTCGCTGCTTTGAACCTTTTTTGAAAGTTTATTTATTTAATTTTTATATATATCTATATATATTTCTCTCATATGCATATAAACTTCAAGGCTTAATAACTTCTTCATAATTAACCATTTTCGCTCTAACCCACTCTTTGAACTGCGTTCACACTAAGCCACTTTTTAGCCATTCCCCTAAAACAAAAATATGGCGTTGGCGGGGATCGAACTCTGTACCTCTTGTATGCAAGTCACATGTTCTAACCAAATGAGCTACTAAATCTTTTACTTACAAAACTTAGAACAATGCTATCATTCTTTTCTCGTTCCTCTTTTTCAAATTAATTATTCTTTAATTTGTTATTTTAATATTCTCAGAAAATACGGGGTGTTATATTCTCCCCTCCTTAAAGGATTTCGTCCCCGAAATCTTCAAGTTAAGAAGAATGTATCCTAACATCCAACATCCATCTACTCAACCATTCAATCACAAGCATCCATTGTCCTTAAAAGGTTTCTAATGTCGTATGAACATATGCAATGTGTGTGTATATGTTTCTTATCTAATGCCAAATTAGGCGGTCTACTGATCCAGTTGACCTCCTTTATGCGAATCATGTTAGTGCCATGAGTCCAAATATGTATGCAATAAATCCTATTTGATACACATCATTTCTATATGAGTGCATAACCATTCATCCAAATGCAACATCCATGTGAGGAATCAATCATTTTGCATCCACAAAAATTGAAAATGCTCACACATCCATATGTAGTATGAGAGTGTTTTCGAGCCGATCTAGTGCCTAGTGTGTGTATATGCATCCACGAGCAACCACTAGCAACCACTTGCATCCACTTGCAACCATCAAACATAACATGTCTCAAACACATGTTTACACCCATTAGTTTCTACCTAAAGTTCGAAGATTCGATCGACAGTCAAACGATGGAAGCGAGTACAGATAAAACAAAAACTTGGTTCCCATTAGACATTGGTTGAAAGAATAATTCCCCTAAGTATCAACCCCAAAGACCGAGATCAATATCAGATTGACACTCATAGGATTACCCTCTTTAGACAATGTCAAAACTGGAAATCTTAACCTTATCAGAGATATTCAGGTATTTACAGACTACTAGTGTAGATCAGATTACCAAATGATTCTTAGAAAACTAAGCATGATAAAACCCAGAATATATGCGTCCTACTTGACGCCTAACACAGATATCTCTCAAACCCCAACCTATCACCAGCAGATGAGTCGTAACCCCAATGGGGTTTGAGACTATAACCAGATCAGAAACAAGACTAGTATTAAAGTGCAGAGACTCGACTACAGAATCAGAATGCCATAATCGGAAAGAGTTCTAACTCAATAATCAGATAAGGAAACTAAACTCTCTACGGAAATTTTCCTACTTATATCCTATCCACCAACTATGAGAGCATTCGCCTGCCTTCCCGAAGTAGGTCATGTCCTCCGTCCTTGCCCCCGTTTCTTCGGGAAGTCCCTAGTGAAGTGTCCCATCTCACCACAATTGAAGTGAGTGTCCTTCCTCTTTTGGCAATCCTTGTTCAGATGAGTCAAGCTTCCATAAGTAAAGCACATTTCTCCTCCTTTCTCATCAGAATTATCTTCCTTCTTTTGTGTTTCCTTTTTGCCTACTTTGTGAACCAAGTCCATATCCATGAGTTTCTCATCCTTGGGTTGTGCTCCTTAGCCAAGCTCCCTCATTCTCATCTTTACTATCCGTGTGTAACACATTGACAAGTCCCTCGAAAGAGGCCTCCATCGCACGGAAAATCCTACAAAGCTCGAAAGAAAATTAGCCGTAGGTGAGACTACTGCGGCTACAGATGGAAGTCGGGCGCTTATTTGTCCTTTGACCGGTGTCGTAGTCTTATCAAGCCTACAGAACCATGCCGCGATGAGGTTACCTCCCAGAAAGCCGGGAGCCCCGGAGAAAGAAAGAAACAAAGATTCAAACAGAGGATCAAAAGATAGATATATGGCTTTTGGGGATTATGTTTTTCAAAAATAAGCTTTACTTTTGAAAATACTTCCTTTTTAAATCCTTTTTGAAAATAGTTTTCAAAACTATTTATCAAATCTGGTAACGTTCAGCTCTGATACCAAGTGTAACACCCCACCTCCCGTCAAGGTCACTCACAAAGGGAATGCCTTAACTTTGGTGGAGCATTTTAGTAAACAGAAACTGAATACTACAAGACAGATAAACAGTACTTGAAAAATTATAACTTTATTTCAAATAGAAGCTTGGTTACATCCTTTCAAATCACAATATCAGAATTCAAGTATAAAATATCAGTCTTGTACAAAAGCTTTCAGAATGCATAGTTTAAAATCATAATCCCCACAGAAGAAGACAAGCCATACTTTAAGCACTGCAAGCGGAAGAAATCTGGATCAAGCTAGAGTATTCCCTTCAACAAAACCTGGGGGGAAACGGAAGAAAGGAGGCGAAACAACAAGGGTCAGACAAAAGTCTGGCAAGTCCAGTGATTTTCAGTTATGAACAGATAATAATAACATGACATGAAAATAAAACTGGATGAGAGATAACTGTAATAGATATAGCAGATATAACAGAAGAACAGAATGATATAAACTATTGCTTTACACTTCTATGCACTAATACAAGTATAACAGAATTAGGTGTCACCCTAATGTCTAAACTGAAACAGAAACGGGTACAGAATAATTTCCACATAAGAGAATGCTAGAAATGAGCCTTTACCACCCCAACAGAAACGGACAGAAACAGAATGCTAATAATGGGCCTTTACCACCCGAAAAGAAACAGACAGAAACAGATTAATCCCTACGGAAACAGAATGTGGAATTAGGTGTACACTAGTAAATGGGCCTTTACCACCCGAACAGACGGTACTGTTGAATACATGTTTTTTGTTTGATGATAACAAATAGATTTTATTGATGTGTTTGATAATGGAATAATAAGTATTATTTCTTAATAATGCTTTACACAGAATATAGGAAATTTATACAAGCATTTGTTATTCAATAATATTACTTTATTTCACAAAGCATTTATATAGAAATTTCTCACATTCATTCATTTACATGACTTTTCAACTCCCTTACAAATGAACTAAATACAAATGACTTTACAACTCTCTTTACATTTCATACACATCTCTCTACTACACAACTTCTGCTCTGCACACTCTTACTTTCCCAATTTCTGTTTTGCCTTGGTTGCATCACCCTGAAAACCTGTCACATAAAAGAAAATACACACAGTACTCTGGAACTAAAATAAACACTGAACAAATAGATTTTTATAGATTTTGATTCTCTATTTGTCTCAGTTTTCTGTGTGTTTTTCTCATCATTTTTCAGACTTGAACAGCCACGCCATAACCATACTGGTTTGCTGATCAGAACCAGATGATTCTAATCAGCCTCAACACAGTACAGTTTGACTGCTGTTTTTATTTCTCTGTGTTTCAGGACAAGGTAAAAATAGAAATGAAAAATACTTTGATTCAGCAAGTTCAAATAATTTAGCATAAATGTACATGGCAAGGTGGTGAAATTTAAACATGGCAGTATCAAGTATGATTTCAGAAATGACAAGCAAGTGTCAAGGCAGTTCAAGTGAAGTCAAAGTGTTTTCAGTTCAGGCTCAAGTGCAAAAAGGCATTTTAAACAGCTACAGTGCAAAGCAGCAAGTGTTCAATGGTCATTAACAAGCTAGCATGGAGAATTCACGACAGGAAATGCACAAGCTTTCAAATTGATTCAGGATACAGCAATATCAATGCATGCATGCAAGTACAAGAGTGTACATGCCAAATAGTATAAACAAAGTTGATGCAAACATAGGTGGTGTACAAGTATTTGACCACACGCAAAAGGATGTGTACACTGACAGCATATTCATGAATGTTTCATTGTGCAAATATACTTACAAAGTTCAAAATGTCATCTCAGTTCAGATCAACATTTTCAACAGGCATTTCTTTTTAATATAAAAGAGTGGCAGAATCTGTACATTAAATTGAACTAAGGCATGCAATGTATTTGGTTCGAGATATAGTCACAAACAGGAAAGTTTTTAAGCAAGGAGAAAGGAATTTTTTTAAGAAAGAAAAATCTGTGCATTTGTGAGAAATTTGGCAAGACTGTAAGCAGGTTCAGGTATATCTTGGGCAAGAAATAATTTCTCTAATTCAAAATTGTTTCCAGAAATTTTTTGAGGAGAAAATGATTCCAGACATTTAAAGTAAAAAGGAAAACAATTATCTGTTTCCTTTTTTAAACCAAGAAGTTCTGTTTTTAAAAATCATGGGAATACATGTTTATGATGAATTGGCAAGAAATTACAGAATAATTTCAAAAGAGAAAAATCATTTCTTTCTGTTTTTTTTCTCGAAGATACATTTCTGGGATTTAAAAGCAAGATTTCTTTTCCAAGCAAAATCACAGCAGGACTAATCAAAGAGGAAATTCAAATTCAGGTTTATATGTTTCAACAACGAACAAAAATCAAGCCAGGATCATCAATGATAATCAAGGCAAAAGTGGAAGCCACAAGAATCCGGGACAAATTTCAAATTAAAGCCGAGCAAAACTTCAGGGAAAAACCAATTTACACAACTCAGCAAATTCTTTGAAGGCCAACAACATGTCCAAGTTCACAATTTTCATAGAGCTAATTTCGCAAGCAAAAGAGGAAACAGAAAATCTTTCATCCCAAAAATACAAGGTGAAACAAGAATTTTTCAAGGCGATTTCAAAGGGAAACACGCATTCAATTCGGATCCGAATATTCCAATAATCAAAAAGGGAAAGTTTTCACAGCGAAATCAGAGATTAGGGTTGTAAACACCCTATAAATGCACACGTTTTCATCGTCGACAAAAAGGCAACTCATTCGAGAAACAACTAAAACCTCAAAGCTTAAAACAGAGAACTTACAGTGATCTATAAAAGCAAAAAACAGATCGGAGTTGATCTCAAAGGCAGAATAAATCAACAGGAGGAACATCGAACCATGGTGATTCAATTGTGAAAAAGCCTTAAACAATTCAGAGAAACCCTAGCCGCCATTCTCGAGTCTCAGAACAAAAGTGGAAGCAATCGGACAACACAAATAAGAGAGTGGGCCGTTTTTTTTACTTGGCTAAGCCAAGTTATTTAATAAGGGGGTGTTTCTGTTTTATTTATTTTTGCCTTGTTTTTGTTTTGTAATCCTGTGTCAACAATTTTTTTTCTAGTTTGATTTAAAACTAGGTATACAGTTTACTGGTTTATAGACTGGGAAAATCTGGTCTAGGGTACACAGGCCAGTCTAGGATCTTGAGCTTAGGGTCAGACAGGAGCAGGAGCTGCGAGTTTACATAGGATTGTAAGCGGGATCTGTTTGTTCTACCTAGTAGAAATCGTAGAAAGGCAGAAGTAGGCACAGTTTGCCGAAGCTGGGTATTTTTGCGTGTTATTTTTTTTTTTTGCATATTTTTTATCTCTGTGTTTGTTTCATTTTTGTTAAAAACCCTATTCACCCCCCTCTAGGTTTATTATCGATCCTACAATTGGTATCAGAGCCAGTGTGTAACCCTAGAATTATGACTTCCGTGAACAATGCTTTTTCTGAAGGTCAATCTATTGCTAGACCACCCATGTTCAATGGTGGTGATTACACGTATTGGAAAGCTAGGATGAAAATTTATCTTGTGTCTGTCGATTACGATGTCTGGGATATCATTGAAACTGGATATAAACCTCCTACTGAAATTGTTAATGGAATTGTAACACCTAAACCAAAAAGTAGGTGGGATGTGAATGATAAGAAACTATATTCTATAGATTCTAAAGCTATGAATGCTCTGATTTGTGCTCTTGATAAAACATAATATAATAGAATCTCTCATTGTAATACAGCCCAGGAAATTTGGCATGCTCTGGAAGTCACACACGAAGGAACCTCTCAGGTTAAAGAATCTCGTCTTTCCATGTTCAGCAATGAATATGAAAACTTCATCATGCAAAAGGACGAGAGCATCAAGGACATGTATGGTCGCTTCTCTGTGCTGGTCTACAATGCTAGAGCTCTGGGAAAAGTATATACAGAAGTGGAACTTGTGAGAAAGATTCTGCGTGTTCTGCCAATTAACTTTGAAGCAAAAGTCACAGCCATTCAAGAGTCTAAAGATCTGAGTAAGCTAAGCATGGAAGAGCTTATCGGGAATCTGATGACGTATGAAATGGAGCTAAAAGTAAGAGAAGATCACAGCAACTCAGATCTGAAGAAGAAGTCAATAGCTCTGTCCAACACCGTTACCAGCGATAGTGAAGATCCTATTGAACAGCTTGCCATGGCAGTCAGACAACTCACGAAGTGGAGAAAATTCAAACCTCGTAGAAATAAACCAAAGACCAACAATTCAGAAGACGAACCACTCTGCTACAACTGTCAAAAGCCGGTACACATAAAACCAAACTGTCCACTTCTCCAAAGAAGCAAGAAGAAGAAGAAAGCTTTTGCTATAACTTGGGATGACGAGGAAGGAGAAGAATATTCAGACAGCAGTGAGGAAGAAAGCAACCTGTGCTTCATGGCAAAGTCAGATCAAGAAGATGCCAACGAAGAAACCACTGAGGTATACAGTTATAACGATCTAGTTTTGATGTGTAAACATCTTTCCGAAATTATTGACACATTAGAATCAGAAGCAGAGAAACTGAAGGCAAAAAACCTTGATCTCATTCACAATAATAAGAAGTTGAAATCTGAACTTGAAAATATTTCAAAAATAAATAATCTGGATTGTGAAATTTGTAAGACTGAGAATCTAGAACTCACGACACTCAAGTGTACTATTGAGGATCTTGAAAAAGAAAATTTGACTCTAAAAGAAGATGATGACACCAAAAGAAAGAATTATGTTAAACGATGCACTTCACTAGTGAGTGAGAACACAATCTTAAGAACAAGAGTTCAAGATCTTGAAGTTACTTTGAATAAATTTTCAACTGGTCAAACATCTTTTAAAATGTTGCTTGGAAACCAAATGTTTGCAAATAATAGAAAAGGACTTGGTTTTGGAAAGATGCAAGAAAATGTGACTAGGATTGACAGTGCTAAAGGTATAGGCATATTTCCCAAATGTGTAAAATGTGGGGTAATTGGCCACAGTCATGAAAACTGCAAGATTGGTAATAAACTCCGAAAATTCAAAAAGGTTTGGGTTCTTAAACACTTGGCACACAATTATCATGATTTTTGGAACACAAATAAAAGGACAAATCAAATCTGGATTCCAAAAGATTCTTATGATCATCATATTTCTGCTACTGATACACTTGGACCTAGAAGTTTCTCTGGGTCATCCTCTTCTCTTCTTGTGTAGGTATGTTGGCCGGCTAAGGAGCAACAGAAATGGTATTTGGATTCAGGTTGCTCCAGACATATGACAGGAGACAAGAGATTGTTCCTTAGCCTCGAAAAACATAAAGGTGGGAATGTGACTTTGGGTGACAACAGCAAATGTAAGATTATTGGTAAAGGAAAAGTAGGTAACATCATTTTTGCCTTAACTGATGTCTTATATGTTGATAATCTGTATCACAATCTTATCTCTATTAGTCAACTGTGTGATAAAGGAATGAATGTTGTTTTTGATAGTGATATTTGCAAAATCATTGAAATATCCTCTGGAAAAGTTGTTTTTACTGGGAAAAGAAAAGGAAATATCTACACTCTCTCTTTCGATGATGTAACAGTTTCTAGGTGCTTGGTAGCAACGGAAGAAGAAGCAGTTTTATGGCACAGAAGGCTTGCACATGCAAGTATGGGTCTTCTTGAAAGATTGGAAACAAATGACCTTGTCAGAGGTTTACCGCATCAGAAATTCAAAAATAACAAAGTGTGTAAAGCCTGTTCCATGGGAAAACTTAGTCGTTTATCTTTTCGTCCAAAAAATGTTGTTAGTACTTCACGTGTGCTTGAATTGATTCATATGGACTTGTTTGGACCTACGGACATTGCTAGCTTAAATGGTAAACGTTATTGTTATGTATTGGTTGATGATTACTCTAGATTTACATGGGTTTACTTTCTAGCCAAAAAGTCTGAAACTTTTGATTATTTTACAAAGTTTTCAAAACTTGTTCAAAATGAAAAAGGAGTTTCAATTAAAACTTTGAGAAGTGATCATGGAGGTGAGTTTGAAAATTTATACTTTGAAAAATTCTGTGAAGAAAATGGTTTTAAACATGAATTTTCCGCTCCTCGAACACCTCAACAAAATGGGGTGGTTGAAAGGAAAAATCACACAGTACAAGAAATGGCTAGATCTATGTTATGTGAATATAAATTGCCTCAAACCTTCTGGGCTGAGGCAGTCAATACTTCATGCTATGTAATGAACAGAGTTATGATTAGACCAATACTTAATAAAACGTCATATGAACTTTGGTCTGACAAAAAGCCTAACATTTCATACTTTAGAGTATTTGGATGTCCTTGTTATATTTTGAACACAGGAGAACAGCTTGGGAAGTTTGAGCCAAAAACGATTGATGGAATTTTCATGGGTTATTCCTCAAGAAGTAAAGCTTACAGGATCTTCAATAAACAGTCAAAGACAATTGTGGAAACCGTCAATGTAAAGTTCAATGAAACAGATATGGATATGATCTCTGAAGAAGATAAAGATGATGGTGGTGCACAAGAAGGTGAACAAGAAAGCAAGGATACTGAAACAAACAATGAAAAAACCACTGAAGCAACAACAAATTTTGAAAGTCTGAAATTCAAGCCCAATCATCCTCCAGATTTGGTAATCGGAAGCCCAACAGCTGGTGTTCGTACTCGTTCCTCTCTCAATAAGGATGTTTGTACTTTTTGTATTCATAATGCTTTTGTATCTGAAATAGAACCTGATTCTTATGATATTGCGCTTAATGATGAATTTTGGTTGTTAGCTATGCAAGAAGAACTTAACCAGTTTGAGAGAAACAAAGTCTGGAACTTGGTACCTAGACCAAAAGACTATCCAGTCGTTGGAACAAAGTGGGTATTTAAAAATAAGCTTGATGAGTCTGGAAATGTAATCAGAAACAAAGCTAGATTAGTTGCTAAGGGTTACAATCAAGTCGAAGGCATTGACTTTGATGAGACATTTGCTCCAGTTGCTAGGTTAGAAGCAATCAGAATTTTGTTGAGTTTTGCATGCTTTAAAGGTTTCAAACTGAAGCAAATGGATGTGAAGAGTGCCTTTCTGAATGGAGAGCTGAAAGAAGAGGTATATGTTGAACAACCCCCTGGTTTTGAGAATCACGATCTCCCAAATCATGTGTATAAACTAGAAAAGGCATTGTATGGGCTTAAGCAAGCTCCTCGAGCCTGGTATGATTGTCTTTGTTCATATCTCTTGGAAAACGGTTTTAAAAAGGGGTGCGCTCACACAACTTTGTTTCTATCACATGACGGTGATGATTTTCTAATTGTTCAAATCTATGTTGATGATATCATATATGGTGCTACCAATGATGTCTTGTGTGAGAAATTTGAAAAAGTTATGCAGGTCAAATTTGAGATGAGCTTGGTGGGAGAGCTAAAATAATTTCTTGGCTTTCAAATCAAATAGAGCAGCAAAGGTATCATTATCTCCCAAACAAAGTATTTGATGGAGTTACTGAAGAAATTTGGAGTTGAAGATGCAAAACCAATGAAAACACCAATGAGTCCAACAACCAGACTTGACAAAGATGAAAAAGGTGTCGCTGTTGATCAGAAAAAATATCGCGGTATTATCGATTCACTTCTTTATCTTTCTGCTTCTAGACCAGATATTATGTTTTCTGTTTGTTTGTGTGCTCGTTTTCAATCTAATCCAAAAGAATCTCATTTAAAAGCCACAAAACGAATTCTGAGATATCTTGTACACACACCAAATCTGGGTCTATGGAATCCTTCTTGTGATAACTTTAATTTAGTTGGGTTTACTGATGCTGGTTATGCCGGCTCACTCACTGATAGGAAGAGTACTAGTGGAACTTGTTTCATGCTAGGTCATTCACTTGTTTCTTGGTCAAGTCGTAAACAAAACTGTGTTGCTTTATCTACCACTGAGGCTGAATATATTGATTTAGGAAGTTGTTGTGCACAGATTTTATGGATGATGCAGACTCTATCTGATTTTGGGCTTCGCTATAAACGAGTTCCTTTAAAATCTGACAGTAAGAGTGCGATTGATTTATCAAACAATCCAGTACATCACTCACGCACAAACACATTGATGTAAGACACCACTTTCTTAGAGATCACATTACCAGTGAAGACATTTCTATTGAATTTATCCCAACCAAATCTCAACTTGCTGATATTTTCACAAAACCTCTTCCCGAAGACAGATTTTGCAGATTGCGTTTGGATTTGGGAATTATAGAAATAAATTAATCTCTTTGCATTTTTGGGTAAATTTTCTCTTAAGATGTTCTGTTATCAATACCATTGTCTGACAAATAATCCAATCTTCAAACCATCAAGAAAAGAACAGTTTTTGTTTGGACATTTTTGATAAAATTGTGACTGTGCAAGATTTCAGAATATGAGATGGTTGAAACTTTATCTCCAACCCTGATGTAATTGAATATTCTTTATAATATGAGTAATATAGAAACTTTTTTCACATCCATTTCTGTCCCTGTCACCCTTCTATCATCCATTATAAAATTATATATTAATAATTTCTCTGGCCTCATTTAAAAATTCTAGTTCTGGTTATGCATGGTCATGAGACTATTTTTTTTCATCATGCTGCAACTAATCCCATTTAAAAATCCAAGTTCTGGTTATGCGTGGTTAGTGTGCTCTTGAAAAGAAAAAAAATCTTCCTTTCATTCTCTGGTTTGTGAAATGTGTTCCTATTTTACGAATTATTATGATTTTTTTTTTTGATTATTTGAAGTTTATGGCTCTGATTCTGTCAAATGACTTGATTTCTTCAAAACCGTTCATCTTTTGATGATTACAAAGGGGGAGAAGAAGTTAAGATTTTGTGTTGTTTACGGACATCTATAGATTTTATTTTGCCATTAATGCTAAGTGTTCAATTATTTTCTATTTTGTTTAATTCTTATCTGTGTCTGTTAACAACTGAGAGGGGGAGCACAAATATAGAGGGAGTTCATTTCAAACACATCCTGTCCTGTCATCCTCAAAAATCTTAAGCCTGTTTGTCATCATCAAAAGGGGGAGTTTGTTGAATACATGTTTTATGTTCGATGATAACAAATAGATTTTATTGATGTGTTTGATAATGAAATAATAAGTATTATTGCTTAATAATGCTTTACACAAAATACAGGAAATTTATACAAGCATTTGTTATTCAATAATATTACTTTATTTCACAAAGCATTTATATACAAATTTCTCACATTCATTCATTTACATGACTTTTCAGCTCCCTTACAAATGAACTAAATACAAATGACTTTACAACTCTCTTTACATTTCATACACATCTCTCTGCTACACAACTTCTGCTCTGCACACTCTTACTGTCCCAATTTCTGTTCTGCCTTGGTTGCATCACCCTGAAAACCTATCACATAAAAGAAAATACACACAGTACTCTGGAACTAAAATAAACACTGAACAAATAAATTTTTATAGATTTTGATTCTCTATCTGTCTCAGTTTTCTGTGTGTTTTTCTCATCATTTTTCAGACTTGAACAGCCACGTCATAACTATACTGGTTTGCTGATCAGAACCAGATGATTCTAATCAGCCTCAACACAGTACAGTTTGACTGCTGTTTTTATTTCTCTGTGTTTCAGGACAAGGTAAAAATAGAAATGAAAAATACTTTGATTCAGCAAGTTCAAATAATTCAGCATAAATGTACATGGCAAGGTGGTGAAATTTAAACATGGCAGTATCAAGTATGATTTCAGAAATGACAAGCAAGTGTCAAGGCAGTACAAGTGAAGTCAAAGTGTTTTCAGTTCAGGCTCAAGTGCAACAAGGCATTTTAAACAGCTACAGTGAAAAGCCGCAAGTGTTCAATGGTCATTAACAAGCTAGCATGGAGAATTCACGACAGGAAATGCACAAACTTTCAAATTGATTCAGGTTACAGCAATATCAATGCATGCATGTAAGTACAAGAGTGTACATGCCAAATAGTATAAACAAAGTTGATGCAAACATAGGTGGTGTACAAGTATTTGACCACACGCAAAAGGATGTGTACACTGACAGCATATTCATGAATGTTTCATTGTGCAAATATACTTACAAAGTTCAAAATGTCATCTCAGTTCAGATCAACATTTTCAACTGGCATTTCTTTTTAATATAAAAGAGAGGCAGAATCTGTACATTATATTGAACTAAGGCATGCAATGTATTTGGTTCGAGATATAGTCACAAACAGGAAAGTTTTTAAGCAAGGAGAAAGGATTTTTTTTTAAGAAAGACAAATCTGTGCATTTGTGATAAATTTGGCAAGACTGTAAGCAGGTTCAGGAATATCTTGGGCAAGAAATAATTTCTCAAATTCAAAATTGTTTCCAGAAATTTTTTGAGGAGAAAATGATTCCAGACATTTAAAGTAAAAAGGAAAACAATTATCTATTTCCTTTTTTAAACCAAGAAGTTCTGTTTTTAAAAATCATGGGAATAATCATAATACATGTTTATGATGAATTGGCAAGAAATTACAGAATAATTTCAAAAGAGAAAAATCATTTCTTTCTGTTTTTTTTTCTCAAAGATACATTTCTGGGATTTAAAAGCAAGATTTCTTTTCCAAGCAAAATCACAGCAGGACTAATCAAAGAGGAAATTCAAATTCAGGTTTATATGTTTCAACAACGAACAAAAATCAAGCCAGGATCATAAATGATAATCAAGGCAAAAGTGGAAGCCACAAGAATTCGGGACAAATTTCAAATTAAAGCCGAGCAAAACTTCAGGGAAAAACCAATTTACACAACTCAGCAAATTCTTTAAAGGCCAACAACATGTCCAAGTTCACAATTTTCATTGAGCTAATTTCGCAATCAAAAGAGGAAACAGAAAATCTTTCATCCCAAAAATACAAGGTGAAACAAGAATTTTTCAAGGCGATTTCAAAGGGAAACACGCATTCAATTCGGATCCGAATATTCCAATAATCAAAAGGGTAAAGTTTTCACAGCGAAATCAGAGATTAGGGTTGTAAAAACCCTATAAATGTACACGTTTTCATCATCGACAAAAAGGCAACTCATTCGAGAAACAACTAAAACCTCAAAGTTTAAAACAGAGAACTTATAGTGATCTATAAAAGCAGAAAACAGATCGGAGTTGATCTCGAAGACAGAATAAATCAACAGGAGGAACATCGAACCATGGTGATTCAATTGTGAAAAAGCCTTAAACAATTCAGAGAAACCCTAGCCGCCATTCTCGAGTCTCAGAACAAAAGTGGAAGCAATCGGACAACACAAATAAGAGAGTGGGCCGTTTTTTTTACTTGGCTAAGCCAAGTTATTTAATAAGGGGGTGTTTCTGTTTTATTTATTTTTGCCTTGTTTTTTTTTGTAATCCTGTGTCAACAATTGTTTTTCTAGTTTGATTTAAAACTAGGTATATAGTTTACTGGTTATAGATTGGGAAAATCTGGTCTAGGGTACACAGGCCAGTCTAGGATCTTGAGCTTAGGGTCAGACAGGAGCAGGAGCTGCGAGTTTACATAGGATTGTAAGCGGGATCTGTTTGTACTACCTAGTAGAAATCTTAGAAAGGCAGCAGTAGGCACAGTTTGCCAAAGCTGGGTATTTTTGCATGTGATTTTTTTTGCATATTTTTTATCTCTGTGTTTGTTTTATTTTTGTTAAAAACCCTATTCACCCCCCCCTCTAGGGTTATTATCGATCCTACAGGTACCACGTAGAAACAGACAGGTGTTACCAACCAATAGAAACAGACAGTACCAACAGAAATAGACAGAACTAATGTACCCTAAAACCCTACCCCAAGCGATCGGCTCCCTAATACATAAATACCCTGTGTCGGCCCCAAAGTAGGGTGTATCACTCCCTAAAGTGACAACCGATTGGCACAGACCTATTTACAGATGTCACGGCGTCTTACATCCTCAGAGGCAGACCAGGATCCATGCACGTACATGACCCGGTTGGAACGCAGCATCAACACCCCTCGCCATTATCAGAATGAACCGCTTATAATTAGTTCAGTAAGCGTGCCCGGACCCTACCTACTGTTGGGTCAAAGTTTGGATACCAAAAAGGGTTACTGACTAATATGGGTCCCAAACAACAGATGACACAAGTAATTCCCCTCCTAACCTTGTGTCCCCAGACTAACAGATTTCAGATTAACTTGTCTACAAGTTTCAGACATACAGAGTTTAGATCAACTAGTTCACAGATCAGACAATCAAGTTAACAGGTTTTCAGACTAACAGATCAGATGTTCAGATTAACAGGCTTACAGGTTAACAGACTTACAGATTAAATGGTTACAGATTAACAGACTTAACTGGTTACAGATTAACAGACTTACAGATTAACTGGTTACAGATTGTCTAACTTTGTATTGGGCCTACAGATTCACGAAACGGGTTTACCAGATTCATTGGTCCAATTGGTTTAACCTTACCCACCCAACACGTTTTAGACATCATATTTATCTCAGATTTTCATTAATTAAATATTAATGCCCAGACCTCTCACATTAGACTGACAGTTTGCGTCTACTGGTTAGTCCGGTTGGTTCCGGGCAGGTTTCTGCCACAAACTGAGTCTAACCTCGGGTTTCAAGCACGTTATGACTAACTTCTCACATTAGAACCTATTGTTTGCGGCCATTGGATGTGCCGGGCGGTTCCGGGCAGGATTACGCCGCAAACTCATTCTAACCTCGAGTTAGCCATATTTATCTTTGCGGCCAATTAATTAATAATTAACCATTTATGCCCACGCCTAATATACATGTCAATTATTCATAGCTAATTCAGATTATGTCAATAACAGACTGAATATATCAACTTAATAGATATAGCAGATAACAGATTTTCGCAGATTAGGCGACTTAACAGATTTAGTAGATTAAGCAAACTAGCAGATTTAGCAGATAACAGATTAGGCATCTCAAGAGATTTAGCAGGTTAGGAATCTCAGTAGATTTAGCTTAGCAGATTTGGCATTTTCAACAAACTTACCAGATAACAGATTAAGCAAATTTAATATTTCTAAAGGTTCTATTTAAATGCCTGGCTTAATCATAAATTAGGCCTAAATAACAGAACTAGCAGATTAGGCAATATAACAGAACTAGCAAATTAGGCAAATATAACATATTTAATCATTCCTTAAAGTTTCACAAACATATCTTGCCTAATTATAAATTTGGCCTAAGTTTGCATGCCTAAATAGTTGTCATGATTCACACTATGATCATATACCCCACGTTTGCATTGAATTTACATGTCACAGATTATGGTCATAATTTACATGTCCCAATTTGGTTCAACTTGCCTAGTACAAAAGATTCACATATAAATTATACCAAATATAGCCATCGATTTCAATGCAGGTCATATATTCAAAAATCTCCGACTTAGGCGTTAATCACATTTGATAGTTATCAAATCTTAATATAGATCTTCACACCTAAGTCATATTCTCTTTCAAATCATGAATTGTTATATAAACAATATGCCCAACTATCTAGTTATAACAGATCTTGATTCAAAATATGCGTTATGTCCAATGTCTCAAGTCACATGTTAACATACCATGGTTCCTCTCCTTCCAATCCACAGAATATGCATAGATCTAAATCTAGTTTACAACCTATGTCCTTTTTCTTAAATCAGTCCAGATCAGTTATTTCCAATTATGCCACCATTTATTATTTGTCCCAAAATTTAACGTTCGTGCGTTAATCTCTTAGGAGATTGGCGCAGGCTCGTAGTAGCCTGGCTACAGAACAGAAAGAAGAAGAGATATAGAATAAAATAGATCAGAACAGAACATACACAATCTCAAATTCAGATTTACAATCATGTCACAATTATGATTAAAGTTTATATCGGAAAATAACTGCACTTGCCTTGGTTGGATTCTAAAAGAAAAAGGTGTTGTAGCTGTTCTCTTTTAATCCTAATCAGAATTGGAGGAAGAAGAAGCACAAGTCCTAGCTTAGGTTTCAGCAGAGTAGAGACGCCATTGATTTATTTTTTTAGAGAGGAAGAGAGCAATGGAGGCTAGAGAACTGTATATGAGATTTAGGTTTAGGTTAGGGATGTATATATAGGTGTAGGAAGTTATTTAGGACCATTAGATTAACCCTGAATCATGAGAACCATTCAAATGCAAAACCTGCATTTGAGCGAATCGGCCCACGGGATGACAGCCAAACACCCTGGATTAACCCCTAGTCGACCAAGCGGGGCTCGGGTCGACCTCAAAAATGGGCCGGTTCGGTTATTTCCCCCTCCCAATTCGCTGCTTTGAACCTTTTTTGCAAGTTTATTTATTTAATTTTTATATATATCTATATATATTTCTCTCATATGCATGTAAACTTCAAGGCTTAATAACTTCTTCATAATTAACCATTTTCGCTCTAACCCACTCTTTGAACTGCGTTCACACTAAGCCACTTTTTAGCCATTCACCTAAAACAAAAATATTGCGCTGGCGGGGATCGAACTCCGTACCTCTTGTATGCAAGTCACATGATCTAACCAAATGAGCCACTAAATCTTTTGCTTACAAAACTTAGAACAATGTTATCATTCTTTTCTCATTCCTCTTTTTCAAATTAATTATTCTTTAATTTGTTATTTTAATATTCTCAGAAAATACAGGGTGTTACAGTTTTTGCCCTGTGATAGCAACTCGTCGTCTACCTACCATCATTAGTCAATCGTTGTATGTATGCAGAAAGGCAGAGAACTCCCAACAGACCATATACTTGCTATCTAGTTATGGGTGAGGCTGGCCAATAGGAAAGTAGGGCATAGGGTGGCAAAAGTACGGTTCTCGCGCTTGATTTTTTTGGATTGCCTTTCATTACTTGAGGGAGGGGTCACGTGGGACCATAACCACTGGTAGAAAAACAGACCTTAGCATCTGCACCGGCAGATATCTGAAAAGCTCCCGACCGAGTTCCGTGTTTCTAGAGTTGCCCTGCCATGGGAGTCGGGTCGCACATTTCAGTACATGTGCATCTTGATAGCGATAAACGATTCACGACACATAGGTGGGGAATGTCTAGGAACATATACCACTCTAGGTAGTGTGTCCTAAACTAGGTGCATCATTCGACAGGTAGCGTAATCCCTAGTGGACCTAGGTGGCATAAACCCTGAATCTGTAAAGCATTAGACAAGTCGCATAAACCCTAGTTGAATCTAGGAAGCGCTCAATAGAAAGCCCTAGATTAGACCTAGGTAATAGATAATAAATGTATGCCTGAAGGCAAACGAAATTACCGGGATTGGGATCACGTTACTAGTTGGGACACTAGTTAGGTGGTGTAGAGATATAGAAACCAGTATAACAAGGAAATAGCGAAGCGGCGAAAGTATTAGAGCATATCCAGTCTATCTTATCTTAGCATATCTTGTGTTAATCTTGTCTAATCTTGCTGACCCTATCATCATGGTGTTATCTTGTATTCAGTTAATTCATGTCGTTTTGTTTTTCCATATTCACATGCTAGAAGTAACTGAACTTACTCAAGCTTTATGTCTGACTCTGTTTTTCTTTCGTCCTCTCTTCTTCCGTTCCCCCCCCCCCAGGTAGTAAAGGAGGGAGTGGTATAGCTCAGGTTAAGTTTGATTGTCACTCTTTCCCAGCTTGAAGATTTGTCGAAGTTTTGCTTGGATTCTCTTTTCAGATGCTTTGGCTGGCTCTTGCTACAATGGGGAATATAAAAGTATTTTTATGCTTCTTTATTTTGTAAGACAGATGATACTCTGATATTGGAAAACAATTGTTGTACAAACTATCTTATCAATAAAGTAAAATATTATTTTCCGCTGTTTAATTTCGGTCTGTCTTGTAATTTATCTGCATCTTTTACCCTAAATGCCCCCACAGAATTTAGTGCATTCCCTTTGTGAGTGACACTAACGGATGTGGGGTGTTACACGTGGTATCAGAGCTGAAGGTTACCAGATCAGATAAAGGATTTGAAAAATTATTTTCAAAACGGTTTTAAAAGAAGCATTTTCAAGAGAAAAGATTTGTTTTAAAGGCATATTCCCCAAAGCCATACGCACTATCTTCTCTTCCTCTATTTGAATTCTTTTCTCCTTCTTTCTTGAGTCTCTGGGGCTCCTGGCTTTCTAGGAGGTAACCTCATCGATGGGCGAAGTAGTGCCCGACTTCCATCCATAGCCGTAGTTGTTTCACCTACGGCCAGTTTTCTTTCAAGCTTTGTAGGGTTTTCTGTACGATGGAAGAAGCTTTTGAGAGATTTGTCAACATGACTACACACGGAAGAGGATGAGGAATTCATGGATGTAGATTTAGCTCACAAAGGAGGAAGGAATTATAAAACCTAAGACAAGAGGAAGTATCTTTACTATGGTGTAATAGGGCATGTAATTAAGGGCAAAGGACAAGATTTTCAGAAGGGCAAGTACCTACTTTCACTACTAAGCATACCTAGGAGAAAAGTAGTAAAGTTCTATTGGAAGAGTCTAGTTTTTCTGTTCGTACTCTTTCGGTTTTAGCGCTACGCATTTGTTCATATCCACTTTCATAGTTGAGTCTCTGCACCATAGTACTTGTATAGTAGAAAGATCCCACTAGAGTCTCAAATCGAATTGGTGGTCCGACCAGTTTATTTTTGGTTAGTAGGGATTTGAGAATATCTATCGAGTTTGCTTATATCATCTCACGTAGAACGTCTAAATTCGGAGGAGATATTCCTTGGGTGCTTGTCTGATATTGGTTTAGGCCTTTGGGGCTTGTACTTGAGGAATGTCGAGTTCGACTAGGATGGTTTGCGTGAGAGGTGAATAGTTGTGGCAGGCACTCTAAAAAGCACGTACTGACCTTTAGACCCTTATAGTTTTGGCATGGTGGATAAGAGGGAGACTGTAACACCCCGTATTTTCTGTGAACTTAAGAATTACAAATCTGAGTATAATTAAAATATAAATCAGAATCAAGGGAAACGGGCTGTGCCATTGCATTCGTCTCGGAAAAATACGCGAAATAGAGTCCGAAATTTCATAAATCGGAGTCCATATGACCAAGTCATGGCCTTCCAAAGTTCAGAAAAAAATTAAACAGCACAGACCAGGTCGACTGGGGAGTCGACCCTAGAGTCGACCTGCACCAGGGGGTCGACCCTAGAGTCGACCTGCCCCCAGGGGGTCGACCCGAGAGTCGACCCTAGTGTCGACCTGGGGGTCGACCTGCCTCCTGAATCTGCTTTTCTGCCTGGGTGCGTTCTGATGTATCTGGTCTTGTTTTCTGTCTAGATTCGTCTGCCTAAACCTATTTAAACAGCCCCAAACCCAACCTTCTCTGCACACAATTCTATTCTGCTTCTTCTCTGCCTCTGTTCTAGTAAAAAATAAAAATGGCGTCATTACTCTGCTGGAATCAAAACTAGAAGCTAATCAACATCAACCTAAGCAATTCAATTCAAATTTGAGATAAAAGCTTCTGCAAACAATTCTGTAACAACTAAAGTTCTTTCTTTAATCCAATCAAGGCAAGTACAGTTATTTTCTGCTATAAACATTAATTATAATTCTGATATGCTTTTCAATCTGAATCTGAGATTGTATATTTGTCAGATCTGTTTTTCTGTGACTGTTCTGTATCCCTTTCTGCTCCCTTTCTGTTTCTATAGCCAGGCTACCACGAGCCTGTGCCTAATCTCATAAGAGATTAACGTATGAACGCAAATTTTGGGACAAATAATGAATGATGCGAAATTTGACAAGACTGAATTGAACGTATGACTTTAGATCTGAGGCATAAAATATATTGACATATGACTTGGGATTGGATGCATGAATTTGACTGTAAACATGTAATTTATATATGTTGTATGCATAGTGTACGTTGTAATCTAGATCTGTAACTAATTAGAGAAATGAACATATGTTATTTAGATCTGTAATTAATTAGAAAAATAAGCATATGTTGTAAACTTGTTTTAGACCTATGCATATTCTGTGATAAAATAAGAGAGGAACCATTGTAAGATTACATATGATTTGAGACTTTGGACAAAATGCATATAAAAGTCAAGATCTGATTTTTAGAAGATATGATTTAAAGATTTAGATTGTTGGGTATAGTTTGCATAATGATTCATGACTTAAAAAGAAGAAGATATGGAAACTTAGGTGTAAAGATTTACATTAATTAGGATATCTATTATTGCGATTACACCTAAATAGGGATTTTTGGATATATGGCATGCATTGTAATTAACGGTTATATTTGGTATAATTTATATGTGAATCTGTTGTAAATTGCAAGTTTAATAAAAATTTGGAACGTATGATATATGGTAAAGTTATGACCATAATCTGTGCTATGTAAATTTAATACAAACATAGGGTATATGATAATATTGTAAATCAAGACTATTATGCACGTAAACTTAGGCAAGACTTATAATTAGGCAAGGTATGAAACTTTAAGAAGTGAGTAAATTTGTTATATTTGCCTAATTTGCTAGTTGCGGTACATTACCTAATCTGCTAGTTCTGTTATATTGCTTAATCTGCTAGTTCTGCTCTACTGCCTAGTCTGCTAGATTTGTTCATCTGCCAAATCTGTCATCTGCTAAGTCTGTTGAAAATACTAAATCTGATAGTTTGCTTAATCTGCTAAGTCGCCTAATCTGAGAAATCTGTTATCTGCTATATCTGTTGAGTTGGTATAATCAGTCCGCTATTGACATAATCTGAATTGGCTATAGTTATGAATAATTGACATGTATATTAGGCGTGGTTATAAATGGTTAATCATTAATTAATTGGCTGCAAAGATAAACATGGCTAACTCGAGGTTAGAATGAGTTTGCGGCGTAATTCTACCCGGAACCGCCCGGCATAATCCAGTGGTCGCAAACAATAGGTTCTAATGTGAGAAGTTAGTCATAACGTGCTAGAAACCCGAGGTTAGACTCAGTTTGCGACAGAAACCTGCCCGGAACCAACCGGCCTAACCAGTAGCCGCAAACTGTCAGTCTGATGTGATAGGTTTGGGCATTAATATTTAATTAATGAAAATCTGAGATAATTATGATGTCTAAAACATGTTGGGTAAGTTTAAACCAATTGGACCAATGAATCTGATAAACCCGTTTCATGAATCCGTAGGCCCAATACAAAGTTAGATAATCTGGAACCAGTTAATCTGTAAGCCTGTTAATCCGAACATCTGATACGTTAGTCTGAAAACCTGTTAACTTGATTTCTTAATCTGTGAACTAGTAAATCTGAATTCTGTATGTCTGAACTTCTAAACAAGTTAATCTGAAATCTGTTAGTCTGGGGACACAAGGTTAGGAGGGGAATTACTTGTGTCATCTGTTGTTTGGGATCCATATTAGTCAGTAACCCTTTCTGGTATCAAAACTTTGACCCAACAGTAGGTAGGGTCCGGGCACGCTTACTGAACTAATTATAAGTGGTTCATTCTGATAATGGCGAGGGGTGTTGATGGTGCGTTCCAACCGGGTCATATGCGTGCATGGATCCCGGTCTGCCTCTGAGGATGTAAGACGCCGTGACATCTGTAAATAGGTCTGTGCCAATTGGTTGTCACTTTAGGGAGTGATACACCCTACTGTGGGGCCGACACAGGATATTTATGTATTAGGGAGCCGATCGCTTGGGGTAGGGTTTTAGGGTACACTTAGTTCTTTCTGTTTCTGTTGGTACCGTCAGTTTCTGTTGGGTGGTAACACCAGTCTATTTCTGTGTGGTACCGTCTGTTTGGGTGTTAAAGGCCCATTACTAGTGTACACCTAATTCTACATTCTGTTTCCGTAGGGATTAATCTGTTTCTGCTTCTGTCTGTTTCTGATCGGGTAGTAAAGGCCCATTATTAGCATTCTGTTTCTGTTAAATTATTCTGTACCCGTTCCTACTTCAGTTTAGACATTAGGGTGACACCTAATTCTGTTATACTAGTATTAGTGCAGAGAAGTGTGAAACAATAGTTTATGTCATTCTGTTCTTCTGTTATATCTGCTACACCTGTTACAGTTATCTCACATCCAGTTTTATGTACATATCATATTATTATAATCTGTTCATATGCTGAAAGTCACTGGACTTGCCAGACTTTTTGTCTGACCATTGTTGTTTCGCCTCCTTTCTTCTGTTCCCCCCAGGTTATCCAAGGAGGGAATACTTTAGCTTGATCCGGATTTCTCTTTGCTTGAAGTGCTTAAAGTATGGCTTGGCTCTGTATAGCTTCCGTTCTATGGGGATTATAATTTTGAACCATGCATTTTGAAGGCTTTTGTACAAGACTGATATTTTGTACTTGAATTCTGAGATTTGAAAGGATGTAACCATATAGATTTCTGTTTCCGCTGTAATAAAGTTAAAAATTTTCAAGTACTGTTTTATCTATCTTGCAAGTTTCTGTTCTGTTTACTAAAATGCTCCACCAAAGTTAAGGCATTCCCTTTGTGAGTGACCTTAACGGAGGTGGGGTGTTACACTTGGTATCAGAGCTGAAGGTTACCGGATTTGATAAAGAATTTTTGAAAACTATTTTCAAAAAGGTTTTGAAAAGGAAGTATTTTCAAAATTAAAGCTTATTTTGAAAAACTTAGTCCCCTAAGCCATATATCTATCTTTTGATCCTCTGCTTGAATCCTTGTTTCCTTCTTTCTTGAGTCTCTGGGGCTCCTGGCTTTCTGGGAGGTAACCTCGTCGAAGGGCAAAGTAGTGCCCGACTTCCATCGTTAGCTGTAGTAGTTTCACCTGCGGCTAGTTTTCTTTAGAGCTTTGAAGTATTTTTCCGGGCGATGGAGGCAGCTTTCGAGGGATTGGTCAACGTGTTACACAAGGATAGTAAAGATGAGAATGATGAGGTTTGGCTAAAGAGCACAACCCAAAGGTGAGAAACTCATATAGACTTAGTTCACAATGGAGGCAAAAGGGAAACACAAAAGAAGGAATGAAAGTTTGAAGATAAGGAGGAGGAAAGTGTTTTACTTATGGAAGCTCGACTCATCTGAATAAGGATTACCGAAAGAGGAAGTGGAGGGTGCTTGCTTCAACTGTGGTGAGATGGGGCACTTTACTAGGGACTGCCCGAAGAAACGAAGGCAAGGACAGAGGACAGGACCAACTTCTGGAGGGCAGGCAAACACTCTCAAGGCTGGTGGATAGGACAGAAATAGGGAAAATTTCTGTAGAAGGTTTAATTTTCTTATCTGGTTATGGAGTTAAGACTCTTTCTGATTCTGTACTTGATACTCTGCACATGAATACTAGTATTGTTTCTGATTCTGCTGTAGACTCAGACCCATAAAGGGTATGACTCATCTGTTTTAAGTTAAGGTTTGAGGGATATCTGTGTTAGGCGTCAAATATGACACATATATTCTGAGTTTTTGTGGGATATGATTTTATCATGCTTAGCTTCCGAAGAATCATTAGGGAACCTGATCTGCACCAGTAGTCTGTAAATATCTGAATACTCCTGATAAGATTTCCAGTTTTGACATTGTCTAAAGAGGGTAACCCTCTGGGTGTCAATCTGATGTTGATTTCGGTCTTCGGGGTTGACACTTAGGGGAATTATTTTCTCAACCAATGTCTGATAGGAATCAAGTTTTTGTTTTATCTGTACTCGCTTCCATCACTCGACTGTATCCTATCGATCAAGTGTTCAACTTATAGATAGGAATCCTAATGGGTGTAAACATGTGTTTGAGACATGTTATGTTTGATGGTTGCATGTGGATGCAAGTGGTTGCTAGTGGTTGCTCGTGGACGCATATACACAGACTAGGCAATAGATCGGCTCGAAAACACTCTCATACTGCATATGGATGTGTGAGCATTTTAAATTTTTATGGATGCATAATGGTTGAATCAGCACATGGATATTGCATATGAGTGGATGGTTGTGCACACATATAGAAATGATATGTATCAAATATGAAAATTGCATACATATTGGACTCATGGCACTGCCATAATTCGCATTAAGGAGGTCAACTGAATCAGTAGACCGCCTGATCTTTGCATTAGATAAGGAACATATACACACACTTTTGCAAATGGTCATACAACACTAGAAATTTCTAAGGACAATGGATGCTTGTGGATGATGACTGAGTAGATGAGTGATTGGATGGTTGGACACATTCTTCTTAACTTGAAGATTTCGGGGACGAAATCCTTTAAGGAGGGGAGAATGTAACACCCCGTATTTTCTGTGAACTTAAGAATTACAAATCTGAGTATAATTGAAATATAAAATCAGAATCAAGGGAAACGGGCTGTGCCATTGCGTTCGTCTTGGAAAAATACGCGAAATAGAGTCTGAAATTTCGTAAATCGGAGTACATATGACCAAGTTATGGCCTTCCAAAGTTTAGAAAAAAATTAAACAGCACAGACCAGGTCGACTGGGGAGTCGACCCTAGATTCGACCCTAGAGTCGACCTGCCCCAGGGGGTCGACCCTAGAGTCGACCTGCCCCTAGGAGGTCGACCCTAGAGTTGACCCTAGTGTCGACCTGGGGTCGACCTGCCTCCTGAATCTGCTTTTCTGCCTGGGTGCGTTCTGATGTATCTGGTCTCGTTTTCTATCTAGATTCGTCTACCTAAACCTATTTAAACAGCCCTAAACCCAGCCTTCTCTGCACACAATTCTATTCTGCTTCTTCTCTGCCTCTGTTCTAGTAAAAAATAAAAATTACGTCATTACTCTGCTGGAATCAAAACTAGAAGCTAATCAACATCAACCTAAGCAATTCAATTCAAATTTGAGATAAAAGCTTCTGCAACAATTCTGTAACAACTAAAGTTCTTTCTTTAATCCAATCAAGGCAAGTACAGTTATTTTCTGCTATAAAAATTAATTATAATTCTGATATGCTTTTAAATCTGAATCTAAGATTGTATATCTGTCAGATCTGTTTTTCTGTGACTGTTCTGTATCCCTTTCTGCTCCCTTTCTATTTCTATAGCCAGGCTACCACGAGCCTGTGCCTAATCTCATAAGAGATTAACGTATGAACGCAAATTTTGGGACAAATAATGAATGATGCGAAATTTGACAAGACTGAATTGAACGTATGACTTTAGATCTGAGGCATAAAATATATTGACAAATGACTTGGGATTGGATGCATGAATTTGACTGTAAACATGTAATTTATATATGTTGTATGCATAGTGTACGTTGTAATCTAGATCTGTACCTAATTAGAGAAATGAACATATGTTATTTAGATTTGTAATTAATTAGAAAAATAAGCATATGTTGTAAACTTGTTTTAGACCTATGCATATTCTGTGATAAAAGAAGAGAGGAACCATTGTAAGATTACATATGATTTGAGACTTTGGACAAAATGCATATAAAAGTCAAGATCTGATTTTTAGAAGATATGATTTAAAGATTTAGATTGTTGGGTATAGTTTGCATAATGATTCATGACTTAAAAAGAAGAAGATATGGAAACTTAGGTGTAAAGATTTACATTAATTAGGATATCTATTATTGCGATTACACCTAAATAGGGATTTTTGGATATATAGCATGCATTGTAATTAACGGTTATATTTGGTATAATTTATATGTGAATCTGTTGTAAATTGCAAGTTTAATAAAAATTTGGAACATATGATATATGGTAAAGTTATGACCATAATCTGTGCTATGTAAATTTAATACAAACATAGGGTATATGATAATATTGTAAATCAAGACTATTATGCACGTAAACTTAGGCAAGACTTATAATTAGGCAAGGTATGAAACTTTAAGAAGTGAGTAAATTTGTTATATTTGCCTAATTTGCTAGTTGCGTTACATTACCTAATCTGCTAGTTCTGTTATATTGCTTAATCTACTAGTTCTGCTCTACTGCCTAGTCTGCTAGATTTGTTCATCTGCCAAATCTGTCATCTGCTAAGTCTGTTGAAAATACTAAATCTGATAGTTTGCTCAATCTGCTAAGTCGCCTAATCTGAGAAATCTGTTATCTGCTATACCTGTTGAGTTGGTATAATTAGTCCGCTATTGACATAATCTGAATTGGCTATAGTTATGAATAATTGACATGTATATTAGGCGTGGGTACAAATGGTAAATCATTAATTAATTGGCCGCAAAGATAAACATGGCTAACTCGAGGTTAGAATGAGTTTGTGGCGTAATTCTGCCCGGAACCGCCCGGCATAATCCAGTGGTCACAAACAATAGGTTCTAATGTGAGAAGTTAGTCATAACGTGCTAGAAACCCGAGGTTAGACTCAGTTTGCGACAGAAACCTGCCCAGAACCAACCGGCCTAACCAGTAGCCGCAAACTGTCAGACTGATGTGAGAGGTTTGGGCATTAATATTTAATTAATGAAAATCTGAGATAATTATGATGTCTAAAACGTGTTGGGTAAGGTTAAACCAATTGGACCAATGAATCTAATAAACCCGTTTCGTGAATCCGTAGGCCCAATACAAAGTTAGATAATCTGGAACCAGTTAATCTGTAAGCCTGTTAATCCGAACATCTGATCCGTTAGTCTGAAAACCTGTTAACTTGATTTCTTAATCTGTGAACTAGTAAATCTGAATTCTTTATGTCTGAACTTCTAAACAAGTTAATCTGAAATCTGTTAGTCTGGGGACACAAGGTTAGGAGGGGAATTGCTAGTGTCATCTGTTGTATGGGACCCATACTAGTCAGTAACCCTTTCTGGTATCAAAACTTTGACCCAACAGTAGGTAGGGTCCGGGCACGCTTACTGAACTAATTATAAGTGGTTCATTCTAATAATGGCGAGGGGTGTTGATGGTGCATTCCAACCGGGTCATGTGCGTGCATGGATCCCGGTCTGCCTCTGAGGATGTAAGACGCCGTGACATCTGTAAATAGGTCTGTGCCAATTGGTTGTCACTTTAGGGAGTGATACACCCTACTGTGGGGCCGACACAGGATATTTATGTATTAGGGAGCCGATCGCTTGGGGTAGGGTTTTAGGGTACACTTAGTTCTGTCTGTTTCTGTTGGTACCGTCTGTTTCTGTTGGGTGGTAACACCTTTCTGTTTCTGTGTGGTACCGTCTGTTCGGGTGGTAAAGGCCCATTACTAGTGTACACCTAATTCTATATTCTGTTTCCATAGGGATTAATCTGTTTCTGCTTCTGTCTGTTTCTAATCGGGTTGTAAAGGCCCATTATTAGCATTCTGTTTCTGTTAAATTATTCTGTACCCGTTCCTGCTTCAGTTTAGACATTAGGGTGACACCTAATTCTGTTATACTAGTATTAGTGCAGAGAAGTGTGAAGCAATAGTTTATGTCATTCTGTTCTTCTGTTATATCTGCTACACCTGTTACAGTTATCTCACATCCAGTTTTATGTACATATCATATTATTATAATCTGTTCATATGCTGAAAGTCACTGGACTTGCCAGACTTTTTGTTTGACCCTTGTTGTTTCGCCTCCTTTCTTCCGTTTCCCCCCAGGTTATCCAAGGAGGGAAGACTTTAGCTTGATCCGGATTTCTCTTTGCTTGAAGTACTTAAAGTATGGCTTGGCTCTGTATAGCTTCCGTTCTATGGGGATTATGATTTTAAACCATGCATTTTGAAGGCTTTTGTACAAGACTGATATTTTGTACTTGAATTCTGAGATTTGAAAGGATGTAACCATATTGTTTTCTGTTTCCGCTGTAATAAAGTTAAAATTTTTCAACTATTGTTTTATCTGTCTTGTAAGTTTCTATTCTGTTTACTAAAATGCTCCACCAAAGTTAAGGCATTGCCTTTGTGAGTGACCTTAACGGAGGTGGGGTGTTACAGAGACCTCTAATCATCTTAAGTACATACACTTGGTACCGTGATTGACATCTATTTATTTTGGAAATGGAGGTCAGAAACTTCACAATCGTGAAGTTAAATTAGTTAAGATACAGTGGAGTAAAGCTCAAGAAGGCTAGATACTAGCATCATACCCTTTTCCTTAAGGGTGCATCCTTGATTTCTTTTTAGGAGCTTTACGCATAATTGTTTCTCTCTTTCCAAAGTATATCCTCTAGGTCGTATCTTCGATCCTTAGGTAGAAACTCTTTTGGATGTAAACATGTATTTGAAACATGTTATGGTTGATGGTTGCGAGTGGTTGCTAATGGTTGCTCGTGAATGCATATACATACGTATTAGGCACTAGATCAGTTCGGATGCTTTCACATTGCATTTACAAATATGTATTTGTTTGTAAGTTGAACTTGATATGTTATCATATGGATGTTGCATATGGATGAATGGCTATGTACGCATGTAGTATTTACAAAACTAGGGGTGCATGCATACATGATTGGACGCACGACACTGACATGATTCGTATTAAGGAGGTCAATTGAATCAGTAGACCGCCTGATTTTGCACTAGATAAAGACATACACACACACTATGCATATGAACATGAAAGCATTAGAAATCTTTCTAAGGACAATGAATGCCTATGATTGAATGGTTGAGTAGATGGGTGATTGGATGGTAAGACACATTCTTCCTAACTTGAAGATTTCAGGGACGAAATCCTTTTAAGTGGGGGAGAATGTAACACCCCGTAATTTTGTAACACTAGGATTCACACATCAAGGCAGAATTAAATTTTAAATTCAAAATCAAGGGAAAAGGGTTGCGCCATTGCGTTCGTCTCAAAATTCTGCTTGGAAACGAGTCTGAGTTTGCGAGAATCGGAGTCCGTATGAGGGAGATATGACCCTCCGAAGTTTCAGGAATTTCCAGAATAGAAAACAGCTCGAAATTCGAATTCGAAATTCGAATTCAAACCCAGAAGCGGGCTGGGCGGGAAAATTCCCGCCCAGGACCCAGGTCGACTAGGGAGTCGACTGGGTAGTCGACCCCCCTGACCAGGTCGACTGCCCAGTCGACATTGGTGTCAACCTGGGTGCAAAAACCCACTTTTGGGCCTTGGTGCATTCTGATGTACCTGGTCTCGTTTTCTTCCTAGATTTGTCTGCCTAATCCTATATAAACAGCCCCTAGTCTCCTTCTCTATTCACAATTCTTCTCTAACATTATGCTGCAAAGATTCTTGGTGGACATGGCTTCTTCTGCTCCTCTAAATTAAATAATAAATAAAATAATATGTAAAATAAATCAAGACGAGGAAATGCTGCTCAAGACTTTCAAGAGGAGATTCAAAACAACCTAGGATTCGAGTGAAGATTCAAACGACTTCAACGACTGTTTTTCTACGAATCTAATATAATCTCTGTAAGTCGGTTACTTTTTAGATTTCAACGTTTTCCCTATTCGTGACATGAAATTAAAGGAATAAAAGAATATGCCAAATCTTTCTGTTCGAATCAGTGCTTATATCCTTGGACCTAATTAAGAACTGTTATGATTCGATGACCAATAAGACTGTGACTATGAAACTATGGACCTTAAAACCATATGCCTCTTTGACTATGAACATTGCCTATGACTGTGACTCATGACTGTGAGAATTATTTTCCTTTGACTATGAACATCGCCTATGACTGTGATTCATTAACTGTGAGGATTTATTGCCTATGACTATGGATATAAGGTTATTATTTATGCCCATGACACTGTAGTTTCAAAACCATGTTGTACCCCAAACTGGCATTATATTGGATCTAGGCTTGACTTTCTATTTCTAGTTGTCCTTGGATCTTGATCTTGGGAATTTACCTATTAAGTTAGGTCTACCCATGTTCTTGAACCTATACTATTCAACCCTTTTCATGTCGTAAGATTACCAGATCTATATGCCTGTGAATTATCATCTTATGCCAGTTATTATTTTTATTCTTTCATGGCATTTTGGTTCATTCCCTTTTATTCACGAATCTAGATTTATTTATAATCTAGGTTGAATCACGATTTTACGAACGATGGGAATACTTTTTGGGAAAAACATGAAATTGACTAAACTTGGAAATTGGCATAAATTGGGAACATGTATTATGGCATGTTTATAAAAATGCAAATTGGATAAATTTGACATGAATTATAGGATGTGTAATTTGAATCCAGTATTGACTTGTAAATCTAGTATTTACATGAACCGTGAACTAGAATAATAAGCCTAGTTTGACATGAACTGTAATTAGAATATTAAATCAGAATTGGAATAGCTAATTTGGCATAATAAGTATATTGGCATAAATTTGAAATTGGCCATAATTGTGAGTAATTGTCATGTTCAGCAAAATCATCGTTAGTGACACTTAATTTGGTATAGTTTACATACCAAAAAGCATAAATATGATATAGAGGGGAAAATGGGCCATAATAATAAATGATGACAATTTACATTAAAAGAGTAATTATGAAATAAGTAAATTAGGAATAATTCACTTATAGAATTTGTCCTAAATGAGAAAATTTAAATTTATGCAAACTAAAGGTTTACTAATGTCATCTCTTTTAATAATACATGCACCAGAAAGTTCTAGGGTGACAGAGAGGGTAGTGTCTAGGCTTGGGTTTGGAAAATACAAGTTTCCTGCTCTCCCTGGCTATCCCTAACTGATCCGACGGACGGGATGGTCACTTTCAAAACCTGATGTGGAAATTAATCAAAACCCTTTGAACTAAGAAAACACGAATATGCCTAACCCGAGGTTAGACTGAGTTGCGATGTAAACCTGCCCGGAACCAACCGACACATCCAGTAATCGCAACAATATCTGTCTAATGTGAGTGGTTGCGGCTTTAATTTATTAATTAAAGCTAGAACGAGAATGGTAGTGTTAAGTTAACTAAAACACTTAACCAACTCAACATGTTAACTAAATCCGATGAGTGGGGTTAGGCTAATCTGGACACTTAACCACTTAACATGTTAACAAGACAAGACTTATAGGGTTAAGTAAGTTTAATACACTTAGCCAATTTAACATGTTAACTAAGACTAGAAGGTGGTGTTAAGTAAACTTGGAACACTTAGTCATCATAGCAGGATAAATGAACAGGGTTAAGTTAAAAACATGAAAGGACAATACTTAACCATTAGAACCTATTAATTAAATAGATGTTAGGGTTAAGCTAGCTAAGGGAACACTTAACCGCTATAACATGTCAGTTAAAACAGATGGGCAAGGTGAGGTTAAAGGGAACGTTTAACCAATACATGATGAACGGGTAGGATTAAGTAATAAGAAAATACTTAACCAATATAACTCGGTTTGTGGTAGGGGTTAAGTCAACATGAACTACTGATAACACTTAACCAGTTTTATATGGCAAACGAAAGGGTTAAGTTGACTCGAATTGACTAATGACACTTAACCAACCCAACTTGACAAGAACAAGAACTAAGTAGTAAACCTTAGTTAATATGAACTAAGTCGTAAACCTTAGTTAAGAAAACGATGATTCGACAAACTAAGTGGTAAACCTTAGTTAGAGAACTAAGTAGTAATCCTTAGTATATCACGAGTAGGAGCGAACGTCCATCTGATCTTAAAGAAGGCTCTAACGAATTGGGTTACGAAGCTTGAGGCTTCGAGGGGACGTGAGGGTACTCTTGGTATCCCTCTGTGAGGTGGCAGATGATCCTCCTGGGCTCACAGAGGTTAAGGTCTGCGTTAGAAGAACCAAGGGTATGCCTTGGTTGCAATATATGGCAACCTAAAGACTAGGGTGGATCAGCGTGATTCTGCGAGACTAGTTTTTGCCCTGTGATAGCAACTCGCCGTCTACCTACCATCTTTAGTCAATCGTTGTACGTATGCGGAAAGGAAGAGAACTCCCAACAGACCATATACTTGCTATCTAGTTATGGGTGAGGCCGGCCAATAGGAAAGTAGGGCATAGGGTGGCAAAAGTATAGTTCTCGTGCTTGATTTTCTTGGATTGCCTTTCATTAGTTGAGGAAGGGGTCACGTGGGACCATAACCACTGGTAGAAAAACAGACCTTAGCATCTGCACCGGCAGATATCTGAAAAGCTCCCGACCGAGTTCCGTGTTTCTAGATTAGCCCTGCCACGAGACTCGGGTCGCACATTTCAGGACATGTGCATCTAGACGGCGATAAACGATTCGCGACACATACGTGGGGAAAGTCTAGGAACATATACCACTCTAGGTAGTGTGTCGTAGACTAGGGGCATCGTTCGACAGGTAGCGTAATCCATAGTGGACCTAGGTGGCATAAACCCTGAATCTGTAAAGCATTAGACAAGTCGCGTAAACCCTAGTTGAATCTAGGAAGCACTCAATAGAAAACCCTAGATTAGACCTAGGTAATAGATAATAATTGTATGCCTGAAGGCAACCGAAATTACCGGGATTGGGATCACGTTACTAGTTGGGACACTAGTTAGGTGGTGCAGAGATATAGAAACCAGTATAACAAGGAAATAACGAAGCGGCGAAAGTATTAGAGCATATCATGTCTATCTTATCTTAGCATATCTTGTGTTAATCTAGTCTAATCTTGCTTACCCTATCATCATGGTGTTATCTTGTATTCAGTTAATTCATGTCGTTTTGTTTTTCCATGTTCACATGCTAGAAGTAACTGAACTTACTCGGGCTTTATGTCTGACTCTATTTTTCTTTCGTCCTCTCTTCTTCCGTTCCCCCCCCCCCCAAGGTAGTAAAGGAGGGAATGGTATAGCTCAGGTTAAGTTGGACTGTCACTCTTTCCCAGCTTGAAGATTTGTCGAAGTTTTGCTTGGATTCTCTTTTCAGATGCTTTGGCTGGCTCTTGCTACATTGGGGAATATAAAAGTATTTTTATGCTTCTTTATTTTGTAAGATAGATGATACTCTGATATTGGAAAACAATTGTTGTACAAACTATCTTATCAATAAAGTAAAGTTTTATTTTCCGCTGTTTAATTTCTTTCTGCCTTGTAATTTATCTGCATCTTTTACCCTAAATGCCCCACAGAACTTAGTGCATTCCCTTTGTGAGTGACACTAACGGATGTAGAGTGTTACACGTAGGAATTATTTTATAGTGATTAGAAGCGCAATAAATGTTATATCTTTTCATATTTTTTACCTTGTCATATCTGCTTATGTTACAATCATCTCTTATATCTAGTTTATGTTCTTATCCTGTTACTTTACTGATTATATTGTTAAAGTCACTAGACTCACCAGATGTATGTCTGACCCCTTTTTGTTTCACCTCTTTTCTTTCTTTCCCCCTTCAGGTCCCCAGGGTGGGAATAGTGAGGCTTGACTTGGATTCCTTTTCTTCTTGATGTGCTTGGAAGTGTTGAAAGTAATGCTCAGCTCTATCTCTTCCTCATTATTGCTATTTGGAGTGGGATTATGAATTTACTTTTATGTACTCTAATAATAATTTTGTACAAGATGGATATTTGTGTACTTGACTCTAGTATGTAGTTTTGATGTAGTAACCAAACATGTTTTACTTTTCCGCTGCAATGAATAAATTTTGAATTTTCTTAAGTACCATTTTATGTATCTGTCTTGTGATATTCTATTCTATACTCTTATAATACTCCATGAAAGTTAATGCATTCCCTTAGTGAGTGACATTAATGGACGTGGGGTGTTACATTAGCGAATAAGAGTCGATTCACAGGGAAAGAATAATTTTAATTTCTATTCAATCAAATTTAACCAAACTTTAAAATATGTTAATTAAAATTTAACAAAATTAATGACTAACTTGAGAATACAACTATTGGTTAAGGGCAATTTAGAGGTGTATTCACTCTCTAGATCACACAAATCAAAATGATGAAGTTATGATCTCTATTTGTTTGGTCATAAGTGAGGTTTGATATTGTGTTTATCATAAGTATGACATATTTATGCTATTAATTTGCATAACATAAGTCATCAACCTATTGCACAAATCTAATTCACTATTCAATTCTCATGAAAAAGACAACAAGTTTAAAGCAATAACAATTTTAAGAATACTCTATTTATTATTAGTTAGTTATACAGAATATCAAATGTTGATTAACACTTCCTCTTTTGTCTAGAATCATATATAGATGAAAAGGCAAATTTTTTGTGTCATTTAATCAAGCATGATCTATCCTCTGTTAATCAGAAGCATAGATCATCAAAACCAAGCATGACTAACAAAATACATTAAACATCCATTCTTCAATAAGCACAAATAGAGAGCATGAAAAATAAACTGTGATGAATCTATGGGT
Source organism: Allium sativum (assembly GCA_030737875.1). Lineage (NCBI taxonomy): Eukaryota > Viridiplantae > Streptophyta > Magnoliopsida > Asparagales > Amaryllidaceae > Allium > Allium sativum. The sequence continues at coordinate 1,050,398,019 of CM060910.1, read as the reverse complement.
TTAGAGAGCTTCAACACCCCTAAATTAATGGGATTAGCCTCTTACGTTTATTGTTCTAACAAAGAACGTAGATTGCAACATAGAACAAAAATAAGAAAATAAAATAAAAATAAAATAAAGGGCAATCTAGTCTACTTGTAGAAAAAAAATAACATGTAAATAAAAAAAAACTAAAACTAAAGAGAATAGGGAAGAAGAATTTTATTCCAAGCAAAGAATTACAGAATAAAATCGAATGCTGAGTGAATACAAATGAACTAGATAAAAATATATTTATAGTTGCCCAGGCCAAGACTAAGTGGCCAATTCCACAATGTGGGACAAAAGCCCTTTTTTCAAAATAACAAATAAACCAAATAGCTAAGTGTGAACGCATATGAATGGCTTTGCAAATGTCATAGCTTGCGGACATCAAATGGCATCAACTCCAAATTTTTTGAGCATGAATATGAACTCCATAACATCTGCGACAAGCAATATTTATGAAAAGGGATTGAATCATCAAAATATCCGGCAGAAGGTGGTTGAACAACAACTGTTCTTCAAAATTTAATCTAGTTCTCAAAATCAACACTCTTCTTACACCAATTCTTTAAGCTTTTCAACAATTAAATGCATCAATTCCATTCATCATAAATAACCTGAAAACACAACTATAAATACACAGTATCAATTATGTTTAAGATAAAACAAGATAAATAAGCAGATAAAATATACACATTTACGTGTATATCAAATAACCCCACACTTATCTTTTTAATTCATCCACGAATAAAGTAAAAAAAAAGTACTAAGATAAATCCGTTTTCGTAGGGAGCACAATTGCATTGAGCATATGCAACAAGCCTTTAAACTTATGGGTTTCACCAGTAGGACGAGTGTTGTCTCGTGAGGGTTTTCAGCGAATACTACCCGCAAAATCCAAATGTTGAACGCAAAAAATATTTATAAAATGCAAGATTAGAAAATATTTACAAGATGAATACAAGCTTTTAAAGGAATAATTACAAATGGATAATTTACTTTTAAATATTACACAAATGAGTTAACACAAATTTGGGTCGTCACTATGAAATTTGAGTCCGCAACTAATCAAAACTTAAAGAAAAAGTCATGTTATCATCACAAACTCCTCCAGCTTGGCCAGTTTTTTTGGTAGAAACATAGTGCAACTATGAAATGAATTCTGTAATCGATATCAACAGTCGTAACGACATTTCAACTTCCTTTTTGTTAACAAGTTAGGTCGAATAAGTGAAGATTTTGATTGGATTTCAAGTGCTTACTCTCTCTTTATTACAAAATATTTACATTATTACTATTTACAAACTCCTAACCAAAAAGACCAAGGTATACCACCCGTGAGAGTTTGGGATAGAGCTTGGTGGATTGTGCAGATCGACGTTGACTTTGTCAACAAGATGTCAGTAATTCTTCGGTGTCCTACTCATAAAATGAGACCAAGATATACCGATGCTCAAATTGTCAACAAGGTGTCGGAAAGAGCTTGGCGGGTTTGCACACCAATGCGAGATGTACTAGCATTGTTGGATACCCTTGGTGTAACACCCCGAATTTTAGTTAATGCTAAATTTTCACTAATTACCGAATAAATAATCTCAGATGTGAGAATTAGGGGAAACGGGCTGCGTCATTGCGTTCGTCTCGGAAAAATACGCGAAATAGAGTCCGAGTTTTCGAGAATCGGAGTCCGTATGGCCCGGTTATGGCCCAAAGAAGTTTTCAAAAAATTCAAAGTTAAAAACAGATTTAAAAATTAAAAATCAGATTTCGAAACTGGAGCCAGCAGGGGGCAGGCGGGAAGCTTCCCGCCCTACCCATGTCGACAGGCCTGTCGACTGGGGAGTCGACTTGCCTGTCGACTTGCCTGTCGACCTGGGCGCGGCGTCCAGAGAACCTGGGTGCACCAGGTTGGGTTTTAGGCTGGCTTGGAGGGCTGGGTTCTAGAGATTTCCTAAATCTAACGGACCTAATCTAACCTAGGATTAATCTAAGGGCCTAAAACCCTCACCTAATCTATAAATACACCCTAAACCCCCCCCCCCCTAATCCTTACTAAAAATAGAAATGATGGCCTCATGCCGCCAAATTAAATCTTAGAGGGAGCCTCCACTAATTTATGAAGGAAGTTGCAAGCTAATCAACCTCTAATCATCATCTTCTTCATATTTAGCAACTAATTCCACTTCATAAGTTTGCTAATCTTGGGTTTGGTGAGTTTCTATCACTTTAACATCAATTGCTAAAGTAAGTAGATTGGGTGTAATGAGACTTATGGTCTTAAATGCGGATTAGTGAGTTTGAATCATTTGTAATGATATCCTACTCTATGTTTTCCTATGTTTATGCATATTTAATAAGTGGTTTTATGCATGTTTAATAAGTTGGTTTATGCATATTTAACAAGTGGGTTTATGCATGTTTAATAAGTGGGTTTATGCATGTCTAATAAGTGGGTTTATGCATGTTTAACAAGTGAGTTATGCAAGTTCATATGCAAGTTATGTGTATGATGTTATGTAAGTTATGTGTAGGTTGTTATGCAAGTTCATATGCAAGTTATGTATATGCTTAAATGCAAGTTTAACATGATATGCAAGTTATGCATGCTTATGCAAGTATGTGAATGCTTATGCAAGTTATGTATATGCTTAAATGCAAGTTTAACATGATATGCAAGTTATGCATGTTTATGCAAGTATGTGGATGCTTATGCAAGTATGTGAATGCTTATGCAAGTTATGTGTATGCTTAAATGCGTGTTTAACATGTTATGTAAGTTATGATAATGCTTATATGCAAGTTCAACATGTTATGCAAGATATGTGTATGATAATATGCAAACTCATATGCAACATGTTATGCGAGTCATGTGTATGATAATATGCAAGTTTGGGTTAAATGTAGTTGGGTTAATATATGCTCATATATGCAAGTTGACATCCTCTTAACCCATGATAAAGTTATATGCTAAGATGTGGTTAAACCCATGATATTTGTGATGGATCTTCCCTTTATTATGTCATGAAATGAGAACGATTTACGTGGGGAACGATGGGGTTAATAAATATGTTAATAAAAGTATGATTGGGTATGATTAAGCATACCATAAAAATAAATTAACATAAGTGGGAATTTACCTATTGAGTTAGGTCTACCCCATGGGAATTTACCTATTGAGTTAGGTCTACCCATGTTATGAAAAACTTGATATTAATTAGGGATAATTAATATGGGGGTGATTAATTAGGTGTAATTAATCAACTAAGACACGAGGTTGGACCCTTTTGTAGCGGAAGTCTGCCCGGAACCGACCGGCCATCCAGCGGCTACAAATGATTGGCCCAATGTGAGAGGTCTTAGTCATAAATTAAAATACATGATTAAAGTAAAGACACGAGGTTAGACCCTTTTGATGACAGAAGTCTGCCCGGAACCGACCGGCATATCCAGCAGTCATAAAAGACGGTCTAATGTGAGGGGTCTTTATGAGGTCATGATCTTAATTAATTAATGAAGAAACACTTAACCATATTAGCATGTAGAGGGACATGAGGGGTTAAGTGGGTGCCTTGGGTGGCATGTGGAAATCTAGTGGTTGCCTTGGGTGGCAATAGAAAATACGATTAGAATACTTAACCAAGTGGAAACATGTAATTAAACATGATTAAAAGGTTAAGTAGGATACACTAGATAAGTGACAAGCTTAGGTGGGTAGCTTGTGGGGGCCCATTTCAACCAATATCCCTAATTAGACATGTTTATTTCCTGGCTATTGTATGAGAGAGTGGGATTATGTACTTCTTTATTTTGATGGATATTGTACTTGACTTTTATTGTGGTTTTATGTTGTAACCAGACATGTTTATTTCCGCTGTTATGAGATGATGTTTTAAATTTCAAGTACTATTTATATCTGTCTTGTTGTAATTTTTCTGTTCTATATTCACTAAAATACTCCACCGATGCTATGGCATTCCCTTAGTGAGTGATCATAGCGGGCGTGGGGTGTTACACTTGGATTATTAATATGTACATACATTCTTTTTCTCTTCTTCTTCTTCTTTTTACATGAGAGAGAGAGAGAGAGAGTTAAGAGAGGATATCTTAGCACAACCACACTTAAAAGACCTAAAATGTTATCGCAAGTAGTTGAACTCAACCATTCATTAATCGGATTACAATTCAGAAAGCATTTCATACTCATCACCTACGAATTTCCCAATACGCCAGTTACAACAAATTTTCTCATAATTCAAATTTTCCTTTCTTATCCGCTAAGAGAAGTAAATCTTAAAACATTTTAATCGAACGATCAAAATTGTATGCTAACTCCATCATATCTTATTTAAAAGTAAATAGAAATGCGAAACCAAAATTCTATGCAAAACCAAAATAAATATGAAACTCGCCCCACACTTGATTTGAACTGTGTCCCCACAATCAACCCAAATGGAAAGAAAATGAAAATTTGGAAAATATGAATTATATTTACAAGATAAAAGGAAAAAAAATATTTATAGTGTACCAGAAAATGTATTGACAAGAAGTAAATGAATGGTCTTCTAAAGACCGATTCATTTGTCTCTTCAAGTATGAGAGACACAGCTTAACCATAGAAAATCAAATCATAAAGGATTTTATATACATTTCAGATTTGGAAAAACAAACTTTGTTTTGCCAAAAGTTTGAGTTGCTAATTTTAAAATTTTGAGCTTACAATTGTTCCTGAAATCGAATTGAATTTCTTTAACAACTATAGAAAGGTCATTGAGCCGAGGCTCTGTAAAAGTTTAAAAAACAATGTTTGATTTGTTCAGATGATGTATAAATTGAGAGACATGTGCATCGTTCTCACCTCCGCACTTGTTTTGAGAAACATTGTTAAGTTTTGCTTTGATATTAGACATTTTGTTGACTAAAGGTTCATTCGTAAATCTAAAGTTAAAACCAAACAAATGAATTTTCATTAAATTTCGAAATAATGATTTCTCAAAAACAGTGTTGTTGCGGAAAGAGTTTATATACTGCAGAAATTTAACATCGAAAAACAAGTGATCACAGTGAGGTTCAGTTGAAACGATTAAGTCGCAAGGAGTTTCAATAGTTTCAAAAAATCGGTATTGTGCTTGAGATCACATTCAGTAGTTTTGTTGTTTTTAGCCTCAAGAATTTCAAAGTTTTCAAATGTTTCAATTCCAGTTTCAGGCCCAAAAGCATTATCGTCAATCAGTTTAAGAAGTTTTCGCTCATCAAAGTCGTCCTCACCAAAACAGTTGTTAACAACTTCATCATATTTGTCTTGTTGACAATCTGAAGTTGCTAAATTTACAAAATTTTCAGAATCTGAGAGAGGAAGATCAAATTAAAGTTTGACGTCTTTATTTTCAAGTGAATTTAAATTCAAATCAATCACAGAGCTTTCAACAACTTCATTAAGATTTTCATCAATTTCAAAAGTTATTAGTTTAAGATTGTCGATTGTGATAAAAGGTGGATTATCATTTGACACATCACAAGATGAAATTTGATTTTGTTTTTCACGAAAATTCAAGTAGTTTTGAAATAATAAAATCATCTGATTATTGTGAATTTCATTCATTTTCTCAACAAAATCAAATTTATAATTATTTACATGAGAATTTTCAATTTGAAATTACTAAGATCAAAAATTTTCAGTTGTACCACAATTGTAATAATTCCCATTTCCACAATCATTTGCAAAGTTATCCACATTTCCATTTTGAATTTGCAATTCATTTTGGAGTTCAAAATTGGATTGACAAGGGCTATAATCAAAATCTTTTGAAGTTGAATTTGAATTTTGATTATATTGAAAACTTTGATTTGAATTTTGGCACATTACTTCAATTAATCTTTGTCTTGATTCATTAATTTTTTGACTTTCTTCAAGTAGAGATTGAATACTTATTTCAAGACTTGAGGGTGATCATCATTTGAAAATTTGATGGTGTAAAATCAAGATTATTTGTACAATAGTTATTATTAAAATATCCATGTGAATTTGGTGTAAAGTTATATGGATTATATTGATTTTCACAACTATCATAAAATCCGCAGGAATAGGGAAATTGGGACATTTTCAAGAAAGTTTTTTTTAAAAGAGAGAAATGTTAAATTTGTACAAAAAGAAAAAAACTATTGGCCCCCCCTTTTTTTAAATATGGATGAACCTAATGCAATTTACAATTTTTCTAGAATTATATAATGACAGTTAGATTAATTTCAACAAAAGATTTCTTAGCCAGTTAACGAGTAGGAGTTATCGGTGCACCAGGAATCTCCCTAGCAATGCAACCGAAGGTTTAAATACCTTCAGGGGAACAACCAATATAATATTTATGAATCACCTTAATATTTACAAATGATTATTATTCTGCCATAGTGTAGACACCGAGAAATAATCCATTAGACATAAACCAATTATTCAAAATATAATGAAGTCCTTAGAAAATAAACAAAAAACTAAGATGAATGCAAAAAAAATTTTGGAATATTTTAATCAATCACGGAACAAACAGTCTCAGAACAGTCACAGAACAATCACAGAACAAGAAATTGCAGAAATAAATTTTTACAAGCAAGTCGCGGCACCTGCACAAAATCTTTACAAGCAATTTTTTATATATTTTTAAGCAAGCAGCAGCAGCAGGTCCTATAGAGTTTGGAAAATTCTCACCTAGATTGGTAGTTCGTCCAGTGCAACTGAGTAGTGCTAGCGCGTTCACACCCCACTTGGTGTGCAACCGCTCCAACAATTCATATTCCTCTAATTGCAAATTGATTGAACTTTGAAATCTTGTTCACTTGAAACTATTCTTTTACTTTCGCCTTTGATTGATTTTGTTTTTGTTTTTTTAGTTTTTTTCTTTTTTTCCTTTTTGGGAAGTAAATGCAAACGGTTGAGAAAAAAATTACAAAAGGGAAATTAAACCGAAAATTGAACTAAGTCAGAGTTGTAGAAATTTCAAGATCAAAAGCCCATAAATACTCACACAACAAAATTTTAAATAAGGCCCACATCGGGAAAGCGCACAAGCAACTTGAATAAGCCTAATTGGCCACAATCCTTAAACTAAACCCAAAGCCCACATGTTTAACAAAAGCAGTCAAAATTCAAAACCCAATTTCACGATCAAGTCACTCCTCGTGATCAGACATAAAATTGAAAATTGAAAATAAAAAATCACCAAAAATCGAAAATTAAAGGTCTCAATTAAGAGGTGATTTAGGATTTGCAGGGAACTTGGATTCGAATTGAAGTTATTTGGGTGTGTGGGAGTTTTTTTTACTGGTTTCAGATGAACCCATGGGGCGGTTGCAATCTCGTGATTTGTTGAAGTGGAGGGGATGTAATTTTGGGTGTTCAAGAATTGGGTATGAGGAGTGAATTCGAAGGGGGGCTTCCGAATTGGTTTGTGGATCTGAATGGCACTAGTCGGATTTTTCTGTTATGGTGAAACAGCGAGGTCACGCATGAGCATGGTTGGCAGTAGAGGATGTTTTGTCGAGGCAGATGCTGAAGGTGGTTGCAATAGTTGGCAGCAAGATGGTTATGTTGGTCTGTATGCGGGATGGGAGTGTGGCAAACTTTGTGGAAGTTATGGGGTGTTTGAACTGAAGGCGTTTAGGGTATGGGTGATTGTGTTGGATGGTGAGAATGGTTTGTTCGTGGATGATGTATGTTATCTTGGGGTTTGTTTGAGGTCAGTGGAGATTTGGGACTGAAGTGTTGTAGGTGGTTGGAAGATTGTTCGTATGGAGTGATAAAAGGGTGGTTGAAGTTGCAATCTGTGTTGATGACAGTTTGTAATGGCTTTGTGAGACTGGATTGGTTTGCAGAAGATTGAATTTGCGGTTGTTTGTTGGTCAGAAGGTGGATTGATGGATGGGATTTGATATTTTTTAGCAAATGGTATAAGAAATGGTGGAGAGTCTTGGTAATTTGGCGTAAGGTATATTTAAGAGGACGGTGATTTTGGTGACACGTTTGATTCTGTTTGCAAGTCAGTGGAAGTAGTGTGGTGCAGAAGTGATTTGAAGTGGGGCTGGAAGATGAAAGTCGTGGTATTGATGAGGTGAATGTGGATTTGTGAAAGAAGTGAATTTGTGGTGAATGTTTAGAGAAGGTGATGGTTTGCTGAGTTGCTGTCGTTTTGGGTTGATAATGGAGAGGTGCTGAACAGTTTAATGGAGTGTGCAATGTGATTGGTGAGGCAGTGTTCGTATGGCAGAGAATAGAATGATAAGTGGAGATTGGTTTATAAAGGATTGTGAGTTATGAATAGAATAAGGCAGAGAAGGGAAGAAAATTATAGAGGGAGGACAAGAAAAAGGAAAGAAATAAATGAGAGAAGGAGAAATGGAAAGAAGTAAAAGAGAAAAAAAAAATGGAAAGATATAATTTTAATTAATTACTGGAAAGAAAAAGAAGGAAGACAGTCAAGAAATAAATGAAAGAAGGGAAAGGAAATTAAAAAGGGAGTAAAAGGAAAGCACAAAATTTTTTTTAGGGAAAAAAATAAAAATAAATGGCAAGCAATAAATTCAGTTTTAATTTTTTTTATTTCCTTTTTTTGTAAGAATTGAACAAAGGAAAGGGATAAATATGTACTGAAAATAAGGAGGAAAAAAATAGGAAAGAAATCAAAGGAAATATAACAATTTTTTTTAATAAACAATAACAAAAAATAAAAACACACACAAAACAAATACTAACAACAATTGCAATTCACACAACTAACTACAAAATGGAACAACAACAAAAAAATTAGGAAAAAAACTAAGAACACTAAAACAAGGCACAATGACACACACAAGCAAACAAATAAAAGTGAAATAAAATAAACAAACACACAATCTTTTTTTTTCTTTTTTTTTCAATAGAACACAAATAGGAAAACTAATTCAAAGAATAAAATTAAAACTAAATTCTCTCCCCGGCAATGGCGCCAAAAACTTGTTCGACGAACGAATATTCTATGAATTAGAATATCGTCGCAAAGTGTAATAAACCGCAAGTGCACAGCGTACACTTGTAGTAAGTTAGCGAATATGAGTTGATCCAGAGGGGAAGAATAATTTTAAATTTTATTAAATCAAATTAAACCAAACTTTAAAATATGATAATTAAACTTTAACAAAATTAATGACTAAGTTGAGAATACAACTATTGGTTGAGAGCAACTTATAGGTGTTTTCACTCTCTAAATCACACAAATCAACATGATGAAGTTATGATCTCTATTTGTTGGTCATAAGTGAGGTCAGATATTGTGTTTATCATAAGTTTAACATATTAATGCTATTAATTATCATAACATATGTCATCAAACTATAGCACAAATCTAATGCACTATTCAATTCTCATGAAAAAGACAAGTTGAAAGCAATATCAATTTTAAGATTACTCAATTTACTATTAGTTAGTAATATTGTAACACCCCACGTCCATTAATGCCACTCTAAAAGGGAATGCATTAACTTTCATGGAGTATTATTGGTGAATAGAACAGAATATAACAAGATAGATACATATATTGGTACTTGAAAAGTTTCAAAACAACATTTATTACAGCGGAGAAATAGTTTGATTACAACAACATCATAAACCAAAAGAAAAACAAAGTACGCTTAGTAACCATCTTGACAAATTGTTTTCTGAGTACATAAAATAAAAATCATAACCCCAACATAAGTAGCCATAAAAGAGATGAGCTGAACTTTACTTTCAGCAGTCCAAGCACTTCCAAAAGAGAGAGAAAGATTATGATCAAGCTCCACAAGTACTAGTCCCACCCTGAGAACTTTGGGGGGGGGGGGGGGAAGGAAGAAAAGAGGCGAGAACAAAGGGGATCAGACATAAAGTCTGGCGAGTACCACAACTTTAACAATACAATTATGAAAGTAATTAGGATAAGGCATAAACTGGTAAAATAAGGAATGACTGTGAAACAAGTGGGCAAGGAAAAACAAACAGGAGGAATATTCTGGCTTTAATCTCATTCCTAATCACTATAGGATAATTGCTATACTGCACCACTACTAGTCACCCTAAAAGTTGATCCCGCCTACCGAACACAATAATCATAATGGTAGTTTCGTTTACCCCTAGCTATCTTCATGGGTGCCGCCTGCCCCTATCTCCATAAGTTGTACCCACCACCCCAATGAGATCGGCTCCCTAACTCATAGATACCCGTGTTGGTCCCACGGTAGGGTGTATCACTCCCCAAAGTGGCAACCCGATACTACTAAAGATGCACGACTTATATCTACACGATGCAACAACGTCTTACCTACTAGCCTGGGCCCACGCTCCACATGACCCCGTTGGATTGTGTTGCCACCATTAACCCGTTTTGACCTCTTACAATCAAACCCATTAAGCGTGTCCCGTCCTCGATCTAACTCGAGCTCACAAAGATACTTAATGGGTTACTGGTTTGAAATGGGTCCCCCATGCTTAACATAAGCTTTCCACCTATGCTTGGTCCCCACTAGAATTTTCCACTTAACCCCCTCTTATTAATGTCTTCTTTACATGTTTCAATTTACTTAAGTGTTTCTAATCGTATATCACATGTCACACATGTCACCCACTTAACCCCCATTCCCTATCACATGTTTATCATGGTTAAGCGTTACTTAGTTCATTATAATATAACCTTGTAAGACCTCCCACAGTAGACTCCCGTTTGCGGTTGCTGAATTTGTCGGGCGGGTCCGAGCAGCCTTATACTGTAAACATGTCTATCCTCGTGTCATTACAACTGTTATGCATTTAATTTATGCCTTCGACCTCTCACATTAGACAACCTTTTGTGGTTGCTGGATTTGCCGGGCGGGTCCAGGCAGTCTTACACCACAAACGAGTCTAACCTCATGTCTTACATGTTTATTATTACACATTATTTAACCCCAATATGAATTAATTATCCCTATTCAAATTTCCAATAATTTCCAAATTAATTATGTCCATAATTGTCACCTAAATTATGTCCATACTTTTTAGGTATAAAATTTTTAACAATTAATGTCTCAATTTAACTATATGCTTTTAAAGCCATTTTATGCCAATTCATAATTTACATAATTAATATTTTCCCTTTTTATTCCCACACTATTCGTATGTTCGAATATGAAATATGTTAGACTCGCAAATAGTCTAACTTGTAAAAAGAAACATCACAACTTGCATAAAACAGAAAAATAGATCTAATTTGCAAATAGGAATTATAACATAAAATTGCATAACCAACAATTTGTATAAACAATGTCATATAGAACCATATATTTGCATAAACTACCATGGATCTGAATATAGATCTAAACATGAAACTGCGAACTTGCATATATAAATTATGGGTCTCGCTTAACTTGCATATGTGAATATAATTTTCACCCTAAAATGTGAATATAGTTTTTCAGCAAAACTTGCATATGGATTTATACAACTTGAATATGAATTTCTACAACTTGCATATGAATTTATCACATGATTTTCATATAAACTAGCATATGTATATACTTGATTCACATATAAACTTATGTATAATTCACAGATAGTCTTGCATAAGATTCACATTCAAACTAACATACAATTTTAACATCCCAAACTTGCATAAAATTCTCATATGAATTAGCATATGATTTAACATCCAAACTTGCATAAGATTCATATATGAATTTACATATGATTTAACAACCCAAACTTGCATAAGATTTACATATGAATTAACATAGGGTTTAACATCCCAAACTTGCATAAAATTATGAATTAACATATGATTTAATAGACATGTTCTCGTAATCCAATTACAACTTATCATAATTAATTTAATAATTATATTGTGAAAGAAATAGTACTCACTAACAAAAGAACAATCTTGTTTTTTTTGGCATCTGTATTCTGAAGCTGAATTGCTCGCCTTTGATGTAGACTAATTGTTATTCTAATTTAGGTTAGATTTGATTTTGATTCTTGCTTCTATCTTGCTTTTGAGTTGAAAGAGAACGGCGACTACTCTAGGTTCACCATTCACAGCATGATCGCTCTTGGTACGAATTAGTGTGATTTTAGGTTGAGGGTTAGGTTGCTTATATAGAATTTTAATTAACTAAGAGCCGTCAGATTAACCTAGAAGCAATCAAGACCATCCAGACAAGATAGAATAACCACCTCAGCCCTAATGACTTAGCAATGAGTCAAAACATTGTTGCATCTCAGATCTGCCCGGGGGTTAGGTCGACCACCTGGTCGACCTGTATGGGTAGGTCGACCCCAGGTCGACCCCCTGGTCAGCCTGGCCCTTAGGAGGGAGAATTCCCGCCCAGCCTGCTCCCCTGCTTGAATTTGAATTTCGGATTTATTATTCAGAACTGTTTTTAATTTTTTTGAATTTTGAAATTTCGTATGGTAATAACTTCTTCAAATGGAATCCAATTCACGCAAACTAGGACTCTATCTCAAGTAGAATTCTGATACGAACGCAGTGGCATAACCCATTTCCCTTAATTCTCAATTTAATAATTTAGTATTTTTAAATTTGTAAATTTTAATATTCACAGAAAATTCAGGGTGTTACATTTTCCCCTCCTTAAAGGATTTCGCCCCCGAAATCTCCAAGTTAGGAGAATGTATATCCTAACATCCAATCATCCATCTACTCAACCATCAAACACAGGCATCCATTGTCCTTACAAGATTTCTAATATCATATGAACATATGCAAAAAGTGTGTGTATATGTTCCTTATCTAATGCAAAATCAGGCGGTCCACTGATTCAGTTGACCTCCTTAATCCAAATCATGATAGTGCCATGCATCCATTATGCATGCAAAGGAATCCTACGACACATATTACTTCTACATGTGTGCACAACCATTCATCAGAATGCAGCATCTATATGATAACACAACCATTATACATCCATTAATTTAAATATGCACACACGTTTATATGCAATATGAAAGTGATTGAGCCGATCTAGTGCCTAAAGTGTGTGTACATGCATCCACGAACAACCACTAGCAACCACTTGCAACCACTCGCAACCATCAATCATAACGTGTTTCAAATACACGTTTACATCCATCAGTTTCTACCTAAGGCTAAAGAATAGGACTGAGGAGATATACATGAAAGATAGATATAAGCATGAATAAACTTATGAAGAAAGATATCAAGGAGGTACCCTCAAAGAGAAAAGGGTAGGCTGTGCGTATTTTCCTCTCAGTTTCCCAAGTCGCGTCTTCCTCAAAATCACTCCATTGAACTTTAACAAGCTTGACTTCACGGTTGCGTAGCTTTTTAACTTCCCTACCCAAGATACGAGTTGGAACTCTTTTCACGTTTGCTTCTCGTTCCACTTATACTTCCTATAGTATACTTGGCTCCACCACTTCCGCAGATTCATGGAAGAATTTTCATAGTTGAAAAACATCAAAAACATTATGAACTCCTGCCAATCTCCCAGGTAGCTCTACTCTGTAATCCATCATCCCAATCCTTTCAATGATAGGAAATGGACCTACAAATCTTGGTGCTAGCTTTCCTACGGACCCAAAGCGAATGACATTCCTCAAAGGAGATACTTTAAGGAACATGCTATCCCCAACCATAAACTCAAGGTCGATCCTTCTTTTGTCTGCGTAGGACTTCTGTCTATCTTGTGCAGCCTTCATTGTCTTCCTATCAAGTCCACCTTTTCCGAGGTCTCTTTAATCATGTCTGGCCCAAGTACGAGCTTGTCTGTAGACTCCCACCAAAAGTTGGTGATCGGCACGGTCTTTCATATAAAGCTTCGAAGGGCACCATTCCTATGGTGGCTTGGTAGCTATTGTTGTAGGCGAATTCCACCAAAGGAAGATGATACCCTCATGTCCCTCCAAAGTCAAGAATGCACAATCTCAAGAGGTCTTCTAATACCATATTTACCCTTTCCGTCTGACCATCAGCTTGGGCGACATAGGCTGTGCTTAAGCATAATTGTGTGCCTACCGCCTCTTGCAAACTCTTCCAAAACCTGCTCATAAAGATAGGATCTCGATCACTCACTATGCCGGAGGGTATCCCATGGAGTTGAACTATTTCTTTAAGATAAATGGATGCTAGGGACGAGGCAGTACTTCTACTTTTAACAAGTATAAAGTGAGCACTTTTAGTGAGCCTGTCCACTATTACCCAAATATTGGTATTGCCCCTTCTTGACCTAGGAAACCCATCAACAAAATCCATCGAAATGCTATCCCACATCCACTGTGGGACCTCGAGAGGGTGAAGCAGACCAGCGGGCATCTTCTGCTCCGCTTTGACTTGCTGGCATATCAAACACTTAGAGACGAACTCAGCTACATCCCTCTTCATGCCATTCCAAAAGAAAACTCTTTTTATATCTTTATACATCTTGTCTCCGCCTGGGTGTATGGTCAGTTTGGACTGGTGCGCCTCTTCGAGAACCGTCTTCAGTAAATCCCTTACTTGCGGGACACATAGCCTTCTATCCCATCTCAACCAAACCTTATCATCGATGGATTATCTAGTGAGGTGACTAGAAGTCTCAACCCTAACTGTCTTATCCATCACATCAACTAGCTGAGGGTGTTCTCATTGCGCGGTTCCTATTGATTCCAAAAGAATAGGTCGCACCTCTAGTAAAGCTAACAGACCAGGCACAATTTCAGAGAAGGGTCTAAAATTAAAATTTGCTATATATTCCAAGCTTTGCCTTTGCACAAAGAGAGGACTCAAGGTCAGCTTCTTCCTACTTAAGGCATCCGCTACCACATTGCCCTTGCCTGGGGTGTAGGAAATCTCAAAATCATAGGAGGCCAAAAATTCCATCCTCCTTTGATGTCTTAAGTTAAGATCTTTCTACGAGAAAATGTACTTCAACGTTTTATGGTCAATATACAATTCAAATTTCTCACCTAGGAGATAATGGCGCCAAGACTTAAGTGCAAAGACGATGGCAGCCAACTCTAGATCATTGGTCGGGTAGTTTTTCTCATGTACTTTCAACTTTCTGCCTACATAAGCTACTACCTTCCCTTCTTGCATCAAGACAGCACCTAGTCCCGTACCACATGCATCCGTGTATACGGTAAACATCTTGCCCCATTTCGGCAATGTCAGAACTGGGGCTGTTGTTAAAGCCCTTTTCAAATGTTGGAAAGCAATATCGCAATCCAAATCCCAAGCGAAAGTTAGGTTCTTCTTCGTTAATCTTGTGAGTGGGGCTGAGATTTTAGCAAAGTCTTTAATGAATTTTCGTTAAAAGCCCGCTAGCCTGAGAAAGCTTCGGACTTCGGTTGCACTCCGTGGAACATTCCAATCTTGCACCGCAACTACTTTTGCTGGGTCCATAGCTAACCCCTCTTTGGACACCACATGTCCAAGAAACCACACTTCTTCTCTCCATAAATGGCATTAGGAGAATTTGGCCTTCAGCTGATGTGTACGAAGAGTATCCATGAATTCCTATAAATGCAAAGCATGCTCTTCTTCATTCTTCGAGAAGATCAAAATGTCGTCTACGAAGACCACCACAAACTTATTAAGGAATTCTCTAAACACCCTACTCATCAAGTCAACGAAGTAAGCGGTGCGTTTGTCAAGCCGAAAGGCATGACAAGCCATTCGAAGAAACCATCCGGGGTTCTGAATGCGGTCATATTAATGCTGTCATCAGCCACTCTTAGCTGATGGAACCCAATAGCCAAATCTAGTTGGGAGAAAACAGATGCACCTACAAGCTGATCAAACAAATCATATATTCTAGGAAGTGGGTGCCTATTCTTCTTGGTCAGTTTGTTTATCTCCCTATAACCAACTCATAGGCGAAGAGAACCATCCTCTTTGGTTGCAAATACTACTGGATCACCCCATTCAGAAATACTCCGCCTTATAAACCCCTTTTCGAGCAGCTCTTTGACTTGCTTACAGAGCTCTTTTCTCTCCCTTGGAGCCATGTGTCTAACGGGTAGAGCTACGGGTTTTTCATTATCAACAAGATATATGCGGAAGTCTATATCTTGCTTCGGAGGTAAGCCCTTCACCTCTTCAAATACATCTGAGTATTCACGGACTACTCTAACAGACTGCAAGTTTTCAACAGATGCATCAAGAGATTCAAGGTAACTAAGCATAATAGAATGTATGTGGTTACAAGAGATTTCGAGAGTGTTGTCAAGGAGAGTCATAAGTCTAACCACTCTCTTTTAACAATCGAGGATGGCACCATTATTGGATAACCAATCCATGCCTAGAATCAATCCATAGCCTGTGAGGCCAAGAACGAAGGCATTGCATTCGAACTCAACGCTCAAAATAGACACTCTCAAATCTTGACAAATCATTGAAAGATGAGCCGAACCACCAATAGGATTTGAGACTATTGTAGGATCCATAACTAGACTAGTATTTAGGTGCAGTGTTTCAACTAACGAAGCAGACACAAATGAGTGTGAAGCACCAGAATCGAATAAAGTACGAACAGGATGATCAAACAGAAAAACCAAACTTTCAACAGAAATGTCTCTACCTCTCTCCTGTCCTGGAGCCATGAGAGCGTGAACCTACCCTCTTGCCTGCTCTGGTGCCATGAGAGCCTGAATCTGTCCTCCAGAAGTAGACCCTGTTCTTTTCCCTTGTCCATGTTTCCTCGGGCAGTCTTTAATTAGATGTCCTGCCTCTCCACAGTGGAAATAGCCAGTCTTCTTCTTCTTCCTATAGTTCTTGCTCAGATGGCCTGGTGTTCCACAATTAAAGCATCTTTTCTCTCCTTTGCTATTGTTGTCCTTACCACCTTTCTTAGATTGCTGATGTGGCTTCTTTTGGTCCCCTTTTTTTCTGGTGCCAAATTACCATTTGCGCCTTTGTCCTCTTCATGCATAAGCGCCATGTCAACTAGTTTCTCAAAGGTAGCCCCCATAGGAATGTGGGTCATAGCTAACCCATGTAGAGGCTCATTCAAACCTTTAACGTACCTCAAGGCCTTATTTTCAGGTGTGTTCACTAAGTCTAAGCCAAACCTCGCCAACTGATTGAACTTGTTGATGTACTCCTTTACTGATAAATTCCTCTACTTAAATGCCAAGAACCTTAACATGCATAGATGCTCTTCTGCTCGTGAGAGAAATTTCATCTCGAACCTTTGTCTGAAATCCATCCACCTCTTTACTGGATGCTCTCCATTCGTGACCTCCCACCAAAACGAGGCTTCGTCCTTCATTAACCAAGCGGCCAATTGGACCTTCCTCCCATCTTCTACCTCGAAGATACCAAACAAGTCTTCTACCTCCTTAAGCCAATTTCGAGCTTCAACAAACGTCTTTGATCCGTGAAAAGGTTTTCCGCCTATTACTCAAAAGTCTTTGCATATCTTTGAAAAGTATCAACATGGGGAGGGGGAGAAGGAGGAGCGGCTGCAGCTAGGGGAGGAGGGATGTCTGCTGGGCCTGCGGCGGTGGCCCTAGCCACCAGATACCTTCTGAACCAGGTTGGTATCGGTATTCCCTCGGGTATCTTGGGTAACTCAGACTTGCTAAAAAGAAAACTAAGAGATTCAAAACGGAGAATTTGAAAGAAATACATATGGCTCTTGGGGGTTATGTTTTTACAACAAACTTTTCTCTTGAAAATACTCTCCTTAAAACATACTTTTGAAAGCATTTCTTTATAAAATGCTTTTGGAAAACAATTTTTCAAAATCTCTTATCTATTCTGTTAACCTTCAGCTCTGGTACCACGTGTAACACCCCACGTCCATTAATGTCACTCTCAAAGGGAATGCATTAACTTTCATGGAGTATTATGATGAACATAACAGAATATAATGAGACAGGTACATATATTGGTACTTGAAAAGTTTAAAAATAACATTTATTACTGCGGAAAATAGTTTGTTTACAACAACATCATAAACCAACAGAAAAACCAAGTACACTTAGTAACACCATCTTGACAAAAAAAAATTCTGAGTACATAAAATAAAAAGCATAACCCCAACATAAGTAACTATAAAGGAGACGAGATGAACTTTACTTTCAGCAATCCAAACACTTCCAAAAGAGAGAGAAAGATCCTGATCAAGCTCCACTAGTACTAGTCCAACCCTGAGAATATAGGGGGTGGGAGTAAGAAAAGAGGCAAAAACAAAGAGGGTCAGACATAAAGTCTGGCGAGTACCATAACTTTAACAATACAATTTTGAAAGTAATTAGAATAAGGCATAAACTGGTAAAATAAGGAATGACTATGAAACAAGTGGGCAAGGCAAAACAAATAGGAGGAATATTCTGGCGTTAATCTCGTTCCTAATCACTATAGGATAATCACTATAATGCACCACTACTAGCCACCCTAAAAGTTAATCCCGCTTACCGAACACAATAATCATAATGGTAGTTTCGTGTACCCCTAGCTGTCTTCATGGGTGCCGCCTACCCCTATCTCCACTAGTTGTGCCCACTACCCCCATGCGATCGGCTCCCTAACTCATAGATACCTGTGTTGGTCCCACAGTGTGGTGTATCACTCCCCAAAGTGGCAACCTGATACCACTAAAGATGCACTACTTATATCTACACGATGCAACAACGTCTTACCTACCAGCCCGGGCCTACGCATGCACATGACCCCGTTGGACTTGCGTTGCTACCGTTAACCCATTTTGACCTCTAACAATCAAACCCAGTAAGCGTGTCCTGTCCTTGATCTAACTCGAGCTCACAAAGATACTTAATGGATTACTGGTTTGAAATCGGTCCCCCATGCTTGACACAAGCTTTCCACCTATGCTTGGTCCCCACTATAATTTTCCACTTAACCCCCTCTTATTCATGTCTTCTTTTCATGTTTCAATATGGTAAAATGTTTCTAATCGTATATCACACGCCACACATGTCACCCATTTAACCCCCATGTCCCACCACATGTTTATCTTGGTTAAGTGTTACTTAGTTCCTTATAACCGTAACCTTGTAAGACCTCCCACATTAGACTCTCGTTTGCGGTTGCTTGATTTGCCGGGCGGATCCGGGCAGTCTTGTACCGCAAACGTGTCTAACCTTGTGTCATTACAACTGTTATACATTTAATTTATGCCTTCGACCTCTCACATTAGATTACCATTTGTGGTTGCTGGATTTTGCGGGCGGGTCCGGGCAGTCTGACACCACAAACGAGTCTAACCTCGTGTCTTAGGCGTTTATTATTACACATTATTTCACCCCAATATGAACTAATTATCCCTATTTAAATTTCCAATAATTTCCAAATTAATTATGTCCATAATTGTTAGCTAAATTATGTCCATGCTTTTTAGGTATAAAAATTATACCAATTAATGTCTCAATTTAATTCTATGCTATTAAAGCCGTTTTATGCCAATTCACAATTTACACAATTAATATTTTCCCCTTTTGTTCCCCCGCTATTCGTACGTTCGAATATGAAATATGTTAGACCCGCAAATAGTCTAACTTATAAAAAGAAACATCACAAGTTGCATAGCACATAAAAATAGATCTAATTAGCAAATAGGAATTATAACATAAAATTGCATAACCAACAATTTGCATAGACAATGTCATATAGAATCATATATTGGCATAAACAACCGTGGATCTAAATATAGATCTAAACATGAAATTATGAACTTGCATATATAAATCATGGGTCTCGCTTAACTTGCATATGTGAATATAATTTTCACCCAAAAATGTGAATATTGTTTTTCACCTAAACTTGCATATGGATTTCTATAACTTGCATATGAATTTCTACAACTTGCATATGAATTTATCACATGATTTTGCATATAAACTAGCATATGTATATACTTGATTCACATATAAACTTATGTACAATTCAAATATAGTCTTGCATAAGATTCATATTCAAACTAACATACAATTTTAAAATCCCAAATTTGCATAAAATTCTCCTACGAATTAGCGTATGATCACTACTACAAATGTGGGCATATTCGACACTAATTTGTGTGCGTTGCATGAAAAGTGTGGCGAAAGCTATGCATTCTTTGATCTTCTGCAACAACATTCATTTGTTGTTGCATTAGATGTGAACACAGTGTTGCAGTTGAAATTCTTGTGTTGTGACTTGCAACACCAGTTCAAAGTGTTGCATTACATAAATACATGCCAGGTCAGCGATCCGCGTTATTAGTTTAAACAAATAAATAACCGTAGATGTTGATTAATCCAACGGTCTTGCCGATCCTTGCAACACCAGTTCAAATTGTTGCATTACATAAATACATGCCAGGTCAGCGATCCGTGTTATCAGTTTAAACAAATAAATAACTGTAGATGTTGATTAATCCAACGGTTCAAGCTGATCCTTGCTACAGCTTAGTGAAAATTTGGCGCGATAGTTTCCCCATTCACGAAATACTTCCCCCCAAAACAAATTTCTCCGGTACTCCTCCTTCTGTTCGTTTCTCTCTCCACGAAATCCGTCAAAGAACGCCTCCGATTGCTACTCTTCCTCAGGTTACAAACTATAAACCTTCGATTGCTCCTATTTTACGAACTTTACACCTCCAATTTGGATCGTTTAGGACAATTACAGGTAGTTAGGGCTTCATTATTTAAGTTTTATATAGTTGATTTCATCTCTAACTTATTTTGATCTGCGTTCAAAGTCTCTGGGTGATTTGGGTATACCGATTACCTTAAATTATGGTTTTTATACTTGAAGTGTTGTATTTATATGTTTGCATGTGTTGAAATTGTGCAAGTTCTGTATTTTTATGTTTGCCAAACCATTGATGTATTGGTAAATAATGCCTATTTCCAAAGGTGTTAACAAAATTTAGAGGATAAAAGAAATCCAATATGAATGTTCAAATGTCTATTTCTATTTGTAGTTAAATAATGCCTATATCTCTTCCTACATCGTATGACTACGAAGATACACTGGGCATGGGTGATCTAGGACTGTCAAACCCATCATCACCAGAAACTCCTATTGATTTTTATATAGAGATGCAAGAAAGGCACTACGATGATTTGCTTGAGTATGAACTAGAGCCAGAAGAACTCCGAAGACAACGGCGAGAAGAAGAACGACGTGAAGAAAGGGCGATGCGACGGCATAGTCGTTTGCGTCGTCAGCATCAAAACAACCAAGTGGTTAACGAACAACATGCTGACTCACCAATCATAATGTGTCATTGTGGGTATGCCACTGCAGAAGATGTTATTTCGATTGGATTCAACATTGGTCGTCGTTATTTTATATGTCGGGTTTATCCCACAGGGTGTACCTTTTGGCAGTGGATTGACCAACAGTTTCCAAGTCGAGCCGCTGAGTACGCAAATGAGATACAACATCAACTTACAACGCTGCAAAATCATGTTATTGGTTTTCGAATTGATGTTAGTAGACTTAACGACCAGCTTCAAGGGCTAAACATTAGACGACAAAATTAAATTATTGCATCGTTCTTTGTATTAGATACAACTGTATCGTCTATGTATCACCTGTATAGTCTTTGTATCTGTACTGTTTTGTTTTGGTGCAGTCATGTAATGTTATGCATTTGTGTTCAGTATCCTTAGTTGCTTGTTTTATGTACGTATTCTCTTGGTAAATCACTTCCAAAAGTCAGTGATAATTCATATCAAAACAATCGTCCTTGTATCATCACACTGATTATGTATATTTGTAAATTATTAACTTTTTTGTTTTTTTTTCTAATTTAATCTAACATTACAGGGTAGCCCTTGTTCGTGTCTTGAAACTCTTAGGGGTATCAAATTTAGTCTTACTAAGCCATGGTTAGATTGTGGCAATGGATAGTGAGTATTACATATGGATAGGACTTCCGAGATCGAGCGCAGAATATGTAAGAGGGGTAACAGCTTTTCTAAGAAATGCATTTCCCATTTATAAAGTAGGTGATGAGATGAAGTGCCCCTGCAAAAAATGTACATAACGTAATTGGTATTGTGAAAATGTCATATACGATCATCTTATTTTTAATGGCCTTCTCCATTACATATCGGGTGGATTTGTGAAGTTTCACAGACAAAATTAATAGGTGTTGATGACCATATGGATTGTGCAACGGAGATGGATTTTGAGGATAATTTAGATGTGATGTTCAAGAGTGCGGGTTACAAATTTGGTCAAAATCCCAAGGACTTTGTAGTAGAACCAAATCCAGAGGCCGAGAAATTTTATCGGCAAGTTAAAGAAGGAAAAAACTGTTATATCCTGGCTGCACTAAATTTTCTCGACTAAGTTTTTTGATCAGGCTTTATCATTTAAAGTGTGCTTATGGAATTAACGAGTCTTCGTTTGGGGAATTACTAAAGCTTATAAAAGAAGCCTTTCCTGATGCCCAGCTGCCTTTGTCTTCCTACGCTGCAAAGAATGTCATTAAGGATTTAGGTCTTAATTACCATAAAATACATGCCTGCCCAAACCATTGCATGTTATATTGGGCAGAGAATAAAGATAAAGAGGCTTGTGACATTTGTGGTTTTTCGAGATGGGCTGTAAAAGAAAAGGAAGACATCGTTGATAATAATGATCCACCAAAGTCGATTCCCAAAGTGCTGGCAAATGTTATGAGGTACTTTCCTCTAAGACCAAGGTTACAAAGGATGTTTATGTGCAAACAATTTTCCAAGCTTATGAGATGGCACCAAGTGGAACGAAAAGAGGATGGAAAATTAAGACATCCGGCTGATGGTGTGGCATGGAAGATGATGGATGCTCGCTATCCTGATTTTTCATTAGAAAATCGTAATGTTAGATTGGGTCTAGCATCGGATGGATTTAATCCATATCGTTCAATGAATTCAAGTTATAGTACATGGCCAATTGTGTTGGTAAACTACAATCTTCCGCCTTGGTTATGTATGAAAGAAGAGAATTTGATTCTTTCAAAATTAATATCTGGTCCAGATTCTCCAAAGAACAGTATTGACGTATATATGCAGCCTTTAATTGCGGAATTGAAAGCGTTATGGAATGTTGGCGTCGAAACATATGATTCCTTGACTGATGGGAATTTTAATTTACGTGCAAGCGTCTTATGGACCATTAGTGATTTTCCGGGATATGCCATGTTGTCAGGTTGGAGCACGAAGGGAAAACTAGCATGTCCAGTATGCCATTACGAAACTTCTTCAAATTATTTGAAGCATAGCAAAAAAATGTGTTATATGAACCATAGAAAGTTTCTTGATCCGACACATAAGTGGAGGCTAGATAAGAGGAGATTTAATGGCGAAACTGAAATGGGGAGCATTCCAGAAATATTATCAGGAACTGATATTGAAGAGTTATTGCGGGGGGTTCAAAAATCGGTTTGGGGATAAGACGAAGAAACCTAGTAAAAGTGACGGCCCTTTTAAAAAGAGGTCAATACTGTTCGACTTACCATATTGGTGTCATAATCCCCTTCGACATAACCTGGATGCCATGCACATAGAGAAGAACATATGTGACAAAATATTAGGTACTTTACTTAATATAGGTCGCATGTCGAAGGATCACCTAAACACTCGTTTGGATTTACAGGAATTGGGCATAAAGAAGGCCCTTCATCCTGTTGAATGTGGTGATGGAAAGCATGTTGAAATTAGAGCTGCAATATTTGATATGACAAACAAGGAAAAAGAAATATTTTGCTCTGTATTGAAGAACGCCAAACTGCCCTACGGTTGTGCCTCGAATGTTAGTCGGTACGTGCACGTAAAAGAGAGAACGGTTGTGGGATATAAGAGCCATGATGCTCATTTCATACTCCACTATTTGTTACAATTTGCTGTGAAGAAAGCGTCAAAACCCGAGGTTGCGTTATTAATGATCAGATTTAGTGCATTCCTTAGAGGACTATGGAGCAAGGTTATCGAAGTGGATGATATCAACAGGCTGCAAAAAGAAATTGTAGAGATACTTTGTCATTTTGAAATGATTTTTCCACAGGCTTTTTTCGATATAATGGTACACTTGCCTGTTCATTTATGCAGAGAAATCGAATACGGTGGGCCTGAACATCTTAGATGCATGTATCCAATTGAGCGATATCTAGGAAAGTTGAAATCTTATGTGCGAAATAGAAACAGACCGGAAGGTTCGATTGCAGAAGGTTACTTGGCAGAAGAGTGTGTGACCTTCTGTTCAAGATTTTTAAGCATTGATGGAGGAACAGAAAACACGTCGATTGATTTTGGAAGATGTCAAACAGATTTGGAATATCATATTGGAACAAAGAAAAATAAATATGGAAAGATGTTCTTTACTGTCATCTAAATTGGTTATAGACCAAAATGTTATAGTTGTTGTTTTTTGTCCACTTTAACATGCATGTACCTTGTTCTAATGTATTCATTTTGTACAGGATGGATGAACTTATTAATATCCGACTGCAACATGGTGGACAGTTTCAAAGGGCATGTTACTTGGCGGAGAATCCTTCGTAGTAACAAAATATGATGTAGACCGGTTTTCTTACAGTGTGCTTATGGACATTGTTAAAGATTGTCTCCATTACACTGAAATAGGAGGAGTCTACATCAGAAAAGGAACGAGGGGTGGCTGGCAGCTAATACTGAATGACAAGGACGTAAACGAGTACGTACAGGGCTGCAATAAGCAAGAAGACGTGGTTTTTTACATCGACAACACCATTGACAAAGACAGTGAGCCGTTGATTCAACTGCAGCCACATGTAATCATACGGCCAAGGAAAAACATAATTCAAGGTATATATGTATATGTAATATAGATCCATTCTTATATATATCTCTATGTGTGTGTACAGAACTTTGAAGGAGGCCATCGTTATTATTTTTATTGTTCCAGGTTCTGCTAAGAAGCCGGTTGCAAAGCGCAAGTATACTACTGCACATAGACTTCAGCAGCAACACAAAATGATGAAAAACAACCCAACTTAAGTGGGTCAGAACAAACTATCGTCGGAGCCTGATATGGATAATGATGAAGAAGATGTTGCTGTGATGGACAAAGGAACCCGGAGGAAATTAAATGTAGAAAATGAAACAGGTAAAGATGATGTTACCCGAGAGAATGAAGCTGATGTTCAGGTATTTTTCAGTTTTCATTTCAGTTTTATTAATCCGGATGAAATCTTATTCCGACCATGAAGGCTGCAGCTAATTCAAGTAACTGTTTGTTCTTTGTGCATGCATTCTGTCAAAATAGCAAGAACTGTTTATACGTCAACTCTATTTGGTTAACTAGCTTAAATTTATCATCGATGGTGAGTAATAATGCCAATCTGCTTGCATTTCTCACAACCATCAGTTTTGACGAAGTATGAACAAGAGCGAATCGCGCGCATGCAAGAAAATGATGCAGTTAGTAGATCACTTGGGGTGCCTTCATTGGTTAGTTGTATGAAAGAGGCTGCCGCACGAAATAAGAAAGATAAATGTAAAGATGTTGCTGGAAGTGATGAATACATCCCAGACAATGCTGGTGAAGACGTCACTGATGATTCATCAGATTCGGAGGTATAAAGAAGTTATTTGTTTATTACTTATTGTGTTTGCCTTTATGAACGTAAAAAATCTTGAACTTCAACTTAATTGTAGAGAATCAAAATTGTTAAGTCAAATGATCTTTTACCTGGACCGAGAACTTGTGCGCGAACCAATGCAGCCATTGAAATTGAGAAGGAAGCGATGAAGCGCACCCCCCTCCAAAGAAAGCTGGCTCCAACAAGGATTTGATCCTGACATTCACTCCAACTCCAAAGAAACTCAGTAACCGGGAGAAACAGACAGAAACATTAAAGAAACTTACGAACCCTACACCGTCTTTTTCAGGAGTTATAAAACCTACAACGTCTCGGCCATCCGTTTTAAAACCTTCATGTAGCAAATTGTTCAAACAATCAACCAGTTCATGTGAAGCTGCTGGTTCAGTTGCTGCTTATTTAGCGATGCGGAAACGTCAAAAGAAGAACGTTGAAGCGCCTCTAACAATGGAAAATCTTACTGATCGATTAGAGCAGGAATGGATTGCACAGGAAGATGAAGCAGGTACAGGTATATATATAAATAATAATGTTTCTTTATCTGTGCACTGCACTGCACTTTTGAGTGTGTCTTTTTTCTATTCACATTTTTGAACCTGGTAGATAAAGTACAAGGTCCAAAAAATCCTAGAGGGAAGTCAAAAATGACCAAGGTGCATGCTAGAACCCCTGATGATAAAGTAGTTATTGAGTTGAATGAGGATGGCCAGCCAGTTTCTGATAATATTACAGAGTTAAGCAATTTTCTTGGTACACTAGCAAAGGATAATGTGTCTCTTACTTACATCAATTGGCATGTGGTTCCTGATCAATTAAAGCGACAAATGTTGGATTATGCTCTGGTACAATCTAATTTCCTTAACCATATACAGTTCAACTGACTTCCTAAATGTTTGGTTTTACTTAATTAGTTTGTTTCCTGAATTTTGTGATTGTTGTATTGTAGGCTAGGTATGTCATACCGGAAGAAGGACACAAGTGGGTCTTTAACACGCTTAACTACTCTTGGAGGCAGTACAAGTCTCGCATCAAAACAAGGTATTATAAAAAATACTCAACTGATAAGGAAAGGCTTGCAAATAGGCCCAGTACAATTCCGTTGGAGGATTTTAAAATGCTCTTGGACTACTGGGGGGATGAAGCAGTTCAGGTACGGCTTTAATGATATTCACATTTGTATAATGTTTATTAGTTCACATTATCTTGTTTAATGCTAATCTTTAGTAGTTCACATTATCCTTGTTTAGTGCTATTTTTTTTTTTTGGATTTTCAGGCCCTAGCTGATTCTAATTCCGCGCATCGTAATTCGTTGAATGAGACACATACCATGGGTCCCAAAACTCATGCAGTAGCCAAAGAAAAGATAGTATGTGTTTTTCTGAACTTAAGTTATTTTTTATTGTGATTGAGTTGAATTGACCACATGATAATTCTAATTTGTTATATCATTGAATTATTGGTAATCCTAATACTTGACAGAGAAAGAAGGACCCAGAAAAAGCCTCCCCATCTGCTGCCTTGGTTTATCTAGAAACTTATAAACGAGAACCGGGTCGAAGTTACAAGACTAACACGGATGAACTGAAGGCCAAATACGTGAGTACATATATAATTAGATACTGAAATAGCAATACTTGTGTCAGTATAATTGGCACATTGTACGTTTGTAGGAGCTGCATATTAAATCGAACACATATATAGTTAGTTTGAAAGAGAACCAGTTCTGTTAATAAATTCATTCCTGCTAGCTGCCTATTTATCTATATGCTTGCCTAGTTTTCATTTTGTAGGCGAAGGTGCAAGCAATGGTGGATGCTGGAAACATTGCTGAGGCAGATGCACTGGTTTCTGGTGGGAAGAGGCACACGCGTAACTGGCTTGTAGGAAGGCGAGGCAAATATGCTGAAAAGTCTCCAAATCCTGGTTCTATGGACAGCTATGTCCAAGAGTTGACAAAAAAAATAAGGCAAGAGCTGGAGGCGGACTTGGAGGAAAAGGTGAATAGAAAAGTTAAAGAGAACATGTCGTGGGTGTTAAAAAAGCTAGGTGAAGCCAATCCAGATCTAAATTAGATGTCGGAGACCTTTGTGTCACCACAACAAGTGATGAAGATGCTGACAATTGTACTCCTTCAACCCCGGCAATTGACTGAAGTATTTGGATGGTATGTGTTAGCACTTGTGATATATTCGGATTGTTCTTTTAAATGATGGCACTTGTGGTATGTGTTTGTGATGACAGTACTTGTGGTATGTTTTGGTGATGGCAGTACTTGTGGAATGTGTTGGTGATGATACTTGTGAGTTGGTATATATAATTGGTTGGTCTGACTGTGGTGATGAATGTTTTGGGAGGAATTGTTGTATGAATATTTTGGTATATATGTATGAATGTGGTACAATGTTTTGGATTGAATATATGTACTGCAGAATCTGTAATTACAGGGTTGTATTACAGTTGCAGTTGATTTTTTCCTGGTGTCGCATTTGATTTTTGTGGTGTTGCGTTAGACTGTGCTGTGGTGTTGCATTAGACTGTGTTGTGATGTTGCATTAGACTGTGCTGTGGTGTTGCATTAAGTTTAACATTATTAATTCCACAATGGTACGGCACGTGGGCCCCACAGCTTACGTGGCGCCTCGTGGATAGCTGACGTGGCATGTGACACATGTGCAGCTGACGTGGCCAGCTGACGTGGCATGTGCCACGTTGACAGCTGACGTGGAAAGTCAATGCGGACCCCACTATCATGAGCTGGAAGCCATGGTCTGGCTTCTACTTATGGCAACGCTGTATATTGTTGCATTACATGGATATGCTATTGTAATAGGGCAAAAGTTCTACTTAAGGCAACGCTTTCTTTCCGTGGCCGTAGATGGACAAAAGCGTTGCATTAGATGGCTAATGCAACGGCCGCGGATGCCACGCCCCCCTGGTGTTGCCTATTTGAAAAAAGGGCCTACGGCAACGCTTTTTTGATCTACGGCCACAGAAGAATAGTGTCGAATATGCCCACTTTTGTAGTAGTGGATTTAACATCCAAACTTGCATAAGATTCACATATGAATTAACATATGATTTAACAACCCAAACTTGCATAAGATTTACATATGAATTAACATATGGTTTAACATCCTAAACTTGCATAAAATTCACATATGAATTAAGATATGATTTAACAGACATGTCATAATCCCATTACAACCCATCATAATTAATTTAATAATTATATTGTGAAAGAAATGGTACTCAATAACAAAAGAACAGTCTTGTTTTTCTGGGATCTGTAATCTAAAACTGAATTGCTCGCCTTTGATGTAGACTATATGTTATTCTAATTTAGGTTAGATTTGATTTTGATTCTTGCTTCTATCTTGCTTTTGAGTTGATAGAGAATGGCGGCCACTCTAGGTTCACCATTGACAGCATGATGGCTCTTGGTATGAATTAGTGTAATTTAAGGTTGAGGGTTAGGTTGCTTATATAGAATTTTAATTAATTAAGAGCCATCAGATTAACCTAGAAGCAATCAAGTCCATCCAGACAAGATATAATAACCACCTCAGCCATAATGACTCAGTAGTGAGTCAAAACATCATCACATTTCTGATCTGCCCGAGGGGTAGGTCGACTCCCAGGTCGACCCCCTGGTCGACCTGTATGGGTAGGTCAACCCCTAGGTCGACCTGGCCCTTGGGCGGGAGAATTCCCGCCCAGCCTGCTCCCCTGCTTGAATTTGAATTTTGAATTTATTATTCTGAACTGTTTTTAGTGTATTTGAATTCTGCAACTTCGAAAGGCCATCAATTCTTCATCCGGAGTCCAATTCATGCAAACTCGGACTCTATCTCAAGAAGAATTCCAAGACGAACGCAATGGCGTAACCCATTTCCCTTAATTCTCAATTTAATAATTAAGTATTCTTAAATTTATAAATTTTAATATTCACAGAAAATTTTGGGTGTTACAAATATAGAATATCAAATGTTGATTAACACTTCATCTTTTTGGTAAAATCATATATAGATGAAAAGGCAAATTTTTGTGTCGTTTCATGATTTATCCTCTATTAGTTAGAAGCATAGATCATCAAAACCAAGAATGATTCAGAAAATACACTAAACATCCATTCTTCAATAGGTACAAACAGAGAGCATGAAAAATAAACTATGTTGAATCTATGTGATTAGAGGGCTTCATCACCCCTAAATTAAAGGGATTAGCCTCTCATGTTTGTTATTCTAACAATGAACATAGATTGCAACATAGAACAAAAATAAGAAAATAAAAATAAAATAAAATAA
Organism: Allium sativum; assembly: GCA_030737875.1. Classification (NCBI taxonomy): domain Eukaryota; kingdom Viridiplantae; phylum Streptophyta; class Magnoliopsida; order Asparagales; family Amaryllidaceae; genus Allium; species Allium sativum. The sequence goes on along the minus strand of CM060910.1, from coordinate 1,050,368,127 downwards.
AGGACAATCTAATCTACATGCAAAAAAGAAAATAACATGTAAATAAAAAAACTAAAACTAAAGAGAACAGGGAATAATAATTTTAATCCAACCAAAGAATTACAGAATAAAACCTAATGTTGAATGAATACAAATGAACTAGATACAAGTATATTTATAGTTGCCCAGGCCAAGACTAAGTGGCTAATTCCACAATGTGGGACAAAAGCCCTTTTATTAAAATAACAAATAAACCAAATAGCTAAGTTGGAATGCGTATGAATGGCTTTGCAAATGTCATAGCTTGCGTGCATCAAATGGCATCAACTACAACTATTTTGAGCATGAATAGGAACTCCATAACATCTGTGACAAGTTATCTTTTTGAAAAGTCATTGAATCATTAAAATATGCGGCAGAAGGTGGTTGAACAATAACATTTCTTCAAGCTTTAATCTAGTTCTCAAAATCAACAATCTACTTACACCAATTCTTCAAGCTTTTCAACAATTAAGTGCATCAATTCCATTCATCATAAATAACTTGAAAACACAATTATAAATACACAATAACAATTATTTTTAAGATAAAACAAGATAAATAAGCGGATAAAATATACACATTTATGTATATATCAATGGAAAAATATGAATAGAAGTTATAAATAGAAGTTGGGTTTAAGATATTAGTTATAAATACGAAATCAAACAAATTTGATTGTATATAAAAGAAATATATTCACAATTAAAGCGAATAATGTTTTAAAGTAAATATTTTGCAAATGAAATATCTCTAAAGGAAATTTAGATTTGAAATAATGAATCCAGATTGGAAATTGAATGAAAAGGGAAATGGATAATCGTTTTAAAAGAAAACAATGAGTTTTAGTTCAAAATTAGGAATTTAACATAAAGTGTGATAACGTTTTGTAGACTGGAATGGTTATAAAGGAAACTGGTAATGATTTGGAAAGGATAAATTTAAAAGTAAATTTGGAATTTTAATTAACCTGAAATGGTAGATATATTCTGATGTTCGGAATATAAATCGAATAAAGATTATTCGAGAGGAACTTATTAATTGGAATTCGATTATATCGAATTTAGGGAAGTAGTTTTTTTTTTACTTTCTGTTGTACCAAATTTAATTATTTAATTATTTATTCACTTATAAATTTATTTGCTGAAATTAATAAATACAATTTATATTTTCATAAACCAAATATTTGGGAACAGTGACTATAATGCTGTCATTATAACAAATGCTTCTATAAATCTAAACTGCGATCATAATGCTGTTGTTATAACAAATTTTTTTATAAATCTAAACATCGATTATAACGCCATCGTTATAATAAATGTTTGTAAATCTAGACAGCGATTTTAACGCTACCATTACTGTTAATGTTTTATAGATCAAATATTTGGAAACAGCGATTATAACGTTACCGTTATAATTAATGTCTTCTCCGTAAATGAAGTGAATTCTTAGATTGAATTTGAGAGTAGTGTAAGCGATATTTTGTTTGAAGTTGTGAGCTTTGACTATTTCAAAATTGAGAATGTTGTTCAATTTAAGGTCTAAGAGGTAATTATACCCCAACGTGATTGACTTCATGACTGATGGAGGAATGGTTAAGGTTCGATGGAGAAGATTGGTTAGCAATATGGTTAGCTAATAAATGATTAATGGTTTGAGTTATAATAATGATGTTTTATAACATTGCCTTAATTTAAAGGATTTTTTTTGAATTGTTTCCCCAAATAAAATGAGAGGTATTTTCTACGCATAGAAATGAGATAAATTGGTCAACGAGGAATTAAGTAATGGAATATAGAAATATTTTCCGATATTAATAAGGTGTGTTTTCTAAATTTAGAAAATAAGGATTCGTTAATATGTAAAAATGTTTTCTAACTAGAATTAGGGATATTCTCGAATAAAGAAATTAGGTTATTGAAAATGTTTTTTTCAAAAATCCATAGAGAAAATAGAGCTTTGAAAGGATACGAAAGATGGGAAATGGAAATGATAATATAATAAGGAACTGATACAAAAAGGGGCCAGTGTTGTTTGATGGTTGATCGATAAAATTTTCATTTGGAAATAGGACCGTTGATTGTATGGATGTTCCTTTGATAGTTAAATCACCAACTATCAAAGTTTTAATTTATTTTATACCTTTGTTGTCGATACACAAAGACCAGTATTAGGTTACTACATGAAAACCACTCCATACTGGCATAAGCATTGCGAATCGACTTATGCTAAAGATAATTGAAGACGGAGTAAAATCCAAGGGCTGTTCTGTTAATCCTAGGTAGAAATTGCCCAAGATGGATTAATAAAATGGTGCCTTCAATTTGTCCAGTCCTAGGACAATGTATATGGGTGAATGTCTAAGGCGTGACGTTCAAAGTAAATGATGGCAAGATGTGCTGAAAGATAATCGTGACCTCAAGCCTCGTCAACCGGTAAATGACAAAAATCGGGCAGGCAGCATGGCCATGTAGATCATTCCCATTAAGGATATTATCACCTGATCTAGAGAAAATCCATTTGCTTCTTATTCTATTCGATGTTGTATGCTTTTGATAATGGTTGTTGATCACAACCATTGGTGATAATATGCTCGATCAACTCAAGTTAAATGAGTGGTCAGCCAAGTTTGGGCCGGGTTGCTAGACGTTCTTGTTGAACCCATTGTATTCCCCTCTAGAGACACACTATTGGAAGGTGGTTCCATACCTTGTCATGTTGGAAATCCAATCCCGAATAAGCGCCCAGCGGTTTTCGATTTTATATTACATATGGAGCGTGAGATGCAAGCGTTCCGATAGATTCTATTTATTTGAAGTAGACATTACTATAATATTACTTGATTTGATATCGAAATATTTTTGGTTATCGTAAGGTAAAAACCATCCATGTTTATGTGTGGATCAGTCTTACGATTATCATTTCCTTCGAAAGGATTTTTGAAAGTTAAACAAGTGGTTGGAATTTACTCACACCAGTCCCATAACTGACCCAGAGTTTATCTTGTTTTGTTTTCCCTAAACTCTTGGGTGCCCAAATTTGTACGGGCAGTCAAGTAGCCGGGGTTTTACAGATTCACTTGGAGGAGCTTGAAGCAGGGGGCTTCAGCAGTTAGCTATAGATTATTATATTTTCCGTTGTGTACTATATTGTATCTGGAAACAGGTGTTTATAACTATTCCAGGGATAACCATTGTGCTCTGATTACGGTATGTATATACAATTATTGATTTGTAATTCAAGAATTATGTTATTTAATATATTTTATTCATGCCGCTGTGACTTTTTGATCTTCGTTTTCTTTTATTCTAATGTTTCTTTCTTTCTATTTCTCATCCTCTAACTTCTTTCTACTAATGATCCGTATTTTTGTGCAATTTGGTTTGAATGTATGGTGTTATTAGTCGACTCAAATGGTATGGATATTCGGGCCATTACATAATCGTTCAGTTTTTGAATGTGCAGTCTTAAAATATTTATAGAATTTTACAGTAATTTTTAATTTTGAAAATATGCATATATTTTTCTAACGTAATTTATGATAACCATGGACCTTTTGGCATTTACAAAAATAAATCAACCGGTTTATTTCATTACTATTTTGTGATCGTGGCACAGTACTATAGCCGATTATATTTCTGTTTGTTATTTATAATTGGGAATAAGAGAAATCGGAAGAAATTATTGAGTGTACAAACTTTAAACAAATGAAACGAGTTTTCGCATCAGTAAAACGTAGGCAACATTTATATAAAGGAATTTTATATTAAAAAAATTATGTGTACACCAGAGGATTGAGGTGTGTGACATCTGTTCTTTTGCTTACCATGTGCCCAACACTTTTCTGTACCTGGTCACGTTTATCTTCTTCCTCCCTATGCCTCTTTCCTTTTCTTTTCTCTGAAGTGACCATTCCCTTATCTATCATGTAAGAATCCTAAATGAAAAAAAAATATTGCGTGCTCTTCATTTAATTTTGCAAAATCTTCTACCGTGACTGTCATTACCCACCACCATCTCCTCTTCTCTCCTCTTCCCACATCACTTCACACCTCACCACTTATTTCCTTTCCATTTAAAAATCCAAAACCATTTCCAGTCCTTCTTAACCCATTTTACTCATGCTAGCTCTTCTCTGCAGATATAACTTCCACATATTTTTCAGTTCCGCATGTTTTCATGTCCAGCCCATTTTGCTAAGCCTTTACCTCATCATACTACCATCCACCCATGCTCTCACCACTCCAGCACCCACTTGCACCCCGGACCGCAACTCTCCCTCCTTTGGCACCACCGCCGAACATTCTCAATCGCCAGCTCACATAACACCCACGCCAAAAGCCATACCACCACCCTCTTCTCTTACTTCATCCACGTCAGCACGAGTCCGAGCAACCAACAACCACCTAGCTCCGCTTTTCTTCTCCGTTCCATCCTCAAGCATGTCTTCTTTCTGCTTGAAAGCCGCAAACCTCCCCCGCCTCTTCAGTAAATATCCGCACCCAATTTTACCGCACCAGCAAAGAACTGTTGCCACTTTTATTTCCCAGTTTCACTACAAAACTGCCAACCTTCCTTGTGTTGAAAGGAAAGGAATGAGTAATAAGTTATATATATGGTGTATATAAATACAAGGACGTGAGTTGCGGGGGAAAATAGAAGGGTTAAGCGACGTTTGCAGTCAATTCGTGTTTTCAACAGTGAAAAATAGGAAGCATGAAGGTGAGAACCATTACTTTAATTATTTATTTTAAATTAATATATATTGTAGATTATAATTTATTAATAATAATAAATGGTAGTTGATTGTGTGGATGTGAATAGTTGCATATCATGAAATGTTTGAATGGATAGTCGTACAGTTAGAAACACTAAACACCAAGCATTATTGGCTGTAACGCTTTACGCACAATAAATTGGTTGTTTTAATGGTTGTATTGACAATGAATGATTTATGTCTGTTACATGGTCGATTTTGGTGGTTGATTTTAATTGTATGAGAGCACATGCACCGTAGTTGTGGATTTTTGCGGAAAAATCGATTCAATCCTCCTTTCCATGAACGACCATGTAAATATTAAATATTTGAAAATTTAATTGAATTTAGTTTTCTAGTGGTTAGTAATATAAATTATGTATAATTAGCGATTGTCGTCGAAGACAGAAAGGAAAAGAAGAAGAAAAAGTCCTCAATTAGTTTGGACTGTCAAATCTAAAATAAGTTTGAAATTTAATCAATAAAGTGATATCAAAATTTTATATATGTAGTTTTATTAGTTATGATACGATTTGAAATAATTTAACAAGATGGAAATTATTGTCTTGAATTTCGATTAAATTGAGATGGAAATGTGTTCAAATTATTATAAGCTTTTACCTTTGCATTGAGTTTAAAAAAATTAATATCCAAGAAAATGATTTGAGTAATCAAAATGAGTTTTACTAACTGTGTGACGACTAGCTGTAGTTGAATGCGATTGAAAGAGATTTGAGAAAAAATTATTAATTTAAGTTTTGACTTAATTTGAAAGAATATTTGGAAATGTGAAATAAAGAATTCAAAGTAAGGATTTTGAACTCGAAGGTAAATATAGAATATTATTCGAAATATGGTTTTAAAAAGTCAGTTTTGAAATTTGAGTTTATTTTGGAAAGAAATGAGACAATTTATATTAAAACGTAATATGGTTTGAATTAAACGCGTCACGTAGTGACAGTTCGTAAATATTGACTTAAATTTTCAAATGACTATAACTTGAACGTTTTAAAACGAATCAATGAAAAACGAAAACGATGGATTTCTATTAACAACAACTTTTGATTAGAAAAGAAATTGTCGAATTCCGACATACGCTTTTAAGGTTATGTTTAAAACAAAATTTGAAATGGTCACTATACGTGCAAATCGATGATCGTAGTGAAAATCAAAGAAAACAGGTTGATAAAAATTATTAACAATTTAGGGAAAGTTATGATAAATTCATATTTTATTATTTAAAAGTGGTTAAAATTGAATGTTTCGATTTCGAATGATTTGGATCAATTTTATTTAAATAGTTAGTGTACATTATATTAGAAACGTTGTTAAGCGTTAATTTTAACATTCTTTAAACATTCGAGTTTTAAGTTTATAAATCATAAATTATTTAAATAGTTTTATTAAACATATTGAAGGATTCTAAAGAATTTAAACTTCTTTTCATATGGAATGTTATTCAAAGATTTTCCTATTTTTGGTAAGTTATTGAAAATTTAAAATTTAAAAGAAACGATTTTGGGTAGAGTTAATCTTCGGATATTCGATATAAAATTCCAGGGCTAGACGAATACTATCTTAAACCATTAAAAATATTTACGTGAAGATTTTGATAGTGTTTCGCCAAGTTTGCGAATTGATATCTAATATAAGTCAATTAAACTCTATTTAAACTTATATTTGAGATATCAAATTTGTTGAATTATCGTAAATCGAAACTTGTATCCAATTTCAGCTTTGGTGATTAAGAAGACTTATTGAATGATAATGGCGAATAAAGAATTGTGTTTGAAATATAAGATTTGAAAATTTGAATATCGGGTATGAAAGGAAGAGTTAAAATGGTAAAGGGACTTTTGGAATTTGAATGAATCCAACTTGGTTTATGAATAAACTAACAACGATTTGAAAGGAGATTCGAATCGAAATCCCATTTAATCCACAACCACTGTTTTAAAGTACGTTTATTATTTGGAAAGACCAGGATCGAATATATGTTTGAAAACCATTCCAAGTAATAATACGATGTTATAAATAATCGAAGACTTGGAAATCGACAAGTGAAGATCGATAATCTTTGAATTGTTTGGATCGATTGCCGAAGTCTCGGTTGGGCCGATCACCCAATACAAAGTTATAGGTGGCATGAGATCTAAATATATTTGGAGATTTTTTTGGAATTTGTTCCATTCAGACCTAGGTCGGAATCATATGAAATGTGTGTCTAACATTGTAATTAACTGCGTAGCACTGATGTATGTTGATATATATCAAATTAGTGGCAACGAAACTATTCTCGACTCTAAGTCACATTAACTTAGAGGTCATGTATTAATTGACATCAGTGACACGTGGTGAATGGATAATGTGGCATACTCGAGTTATGAAATGAGCTAGTGACGATCAAAGCTTGGCTTATCAAAGCGTAGCGTAGCTTTGTGTATATCGTGACTTCGACGAACCTCACACCTCTGAATGGTTGTAAACTGGCAGTTTGGTAGTATACATATACATAAACTCTGTTGAAACTTGGAAGCTTCATCGAATGGATCCATTTTCGAAACTTAAGGGAATAGAGTATATACAGTGTCCGATTTCTGGATGTTATCCGGATATATACTTTTGCGCTATGTATTCGGTGTTTGTTGTTTGGATGTTTACCAGGAGTTACTTAGCTTCACGCCCTCGATTGATCTTTCGTGTTAGGAACCATCATGTTGGAAACTCAATCTCCAATACGAGCCCATGCGATTTTGATTATATACCTATATGGCAATATAACCAATTGGGGTTATGGGGCTATAATTCTATATTTATTTGCAAAATGGTTTTTCAAAACTATGCATAATAATAGTATTAAAAGAGGATTTTCATGTATAAAAGCATTTTGGTTATCATAAGATAAACTCGCCCGTTTGGTGTGCACTTGCATTGTGTGATGTGGGATGAGCATATGATAACTTCATTTTTCCAAAGTCATTGCGAATTTCTATGCACCGGTATTCACATGGAGTAAACCCGTTCCGCGATAGCGGCGTGGTCCGGTGAAATTCCCAACTTTTAAATAAACCGTGTATATATGTATATATAATATAAAAACTGCTTTGAGTCCTCACACCAGTCACGCAACTGACCTGGAGTTTATTGTTCCTATACCTAAACTCTGGGTGCCCATAATTTTGCATGGGCAGCTAGTAGCTTAGTTTTCAGGATTAGTTTTAGCGATGGATTCAGTTTGGAGCTAGAGTTCTATTTAGGTTTACTCCTTCAACTGAGAGAATTTTGTTTCCGTTGATCTTATGGTATACTATGATTTTATCGTAACTATGATGTGAACATTTTGTAATGAAATAAAAAGTACTGTTCTTTGTGTTCAAATATGTTAGTACCCATAACCATCCGTCTTTATGAACGATTTAAGTTGGTTTAATTACCAGTGAAAATCAGACAAAAAGGCTGGTTGTTACAACATGGTATCTGAGCTTTGGTTTATACCAAGCTATGAGGTATGACATATTTGAATAAGAGATAGGACTCATCAGAGTTAAAATATCTCATTAAAGATAGGTAGAAATGCCCTACTATGAGATTCTAGAGTATTACGTTATAGAATGTGTATTTTAAAAATATAAATTATTTTGGAACTAAGTAAATCATTTTGAAAAGTGTAATTATTTTGAAACATAATTTAAGATAAGGGTTTTGAGTATATTATTGACGTTGAGACTGGACTATCGAGTATATAGGGATTTTGAATATATGCCTAGCTAATGTACATACGAAGTCCAATATATACCAGATAGATATAAAATCCCACTCTAGTCGCTTGGGGATGATTCTAGTGATTGATGCATCATCATCTGACATTTTATTTCGAGTTTCGAAAGTGGGAGGACTGTATGGTTCCGATTTAAACATCGAGAAATACTCGAAACAGTATAAATAAGTGGTTGAAATTGTTTGGATAAACTTAAGTAAAATGTTTTGATAAGCTAATATGAGCGGGAATAGATAAGCGAAATTTAAATAAGTAATGTTTTCATTATGTGAAGTATAAATTGAATTTGCAATTGAATTAAGGATAACTTCAATAAAACTTGAATAGTAATTTTGAAATAGTATTGACTGTTTTGAAGCCATAATTTTATCCCTCCGCTTGTTGCCATGTTTTGTTCCCTTAATTTGTCATCATCTGTCGCTTATCTTTTTAACCATTCGTGCTTGAATTCTAAGCTAATTATAATTTATATTATAAAATAAATCAAAGTAAGTACAACAAGTCTTGAATCAGGTTTTTCGAAGGGTTGGTAGCTCGCTTTTCGTTTCTAGTCCCTGATCATCAAGATCTAGCGAGTTAGAAAGGAGTGTGCCCCAAAATGGTAAGGTTATAGGTCCAAGGGTCGCTCCTTCATTTGTCCAATCCGATCCCTGAATCCCTTGCATTGCTTCTATAGATCTATGAACAAGATGATATATAAAGAAATAAACTCTATAGTATTTGTGTCAACAATTTTGAAATAGAATTAGAAAAAGAAATTTTATGAATCTCTTGAAAAGTATTATCATTTGTGTAGCTGTTCGAAATCTTACTTCAAGAATGTTTGAAAACAATTTGAAATTTATTTGTATGAAAGCTTGATACGATTTATAAATCAAGATGGTTTATGATCATAGAAGTTCGACGACTTGAAATCCCGATATTCTCAATTGTTTAGAAACAATAACAATACGATTTGAAAGCATTTGTAAATTATGATTTTGAAATGTTTCAACTTCGGGATATGAAATAAAATAATTTGTTACTAAGATTCGAGTAACCCTTGACTAAAGAAAGGTATGACGTGTGTAACACCCCACATCCGTTAATGTCACTCACAAAGGGAATGCATTAAGCTTTGTGGAGCGTTATAAGTAAAAAGAACGAAATATTACAAGACGGATAAAGTAGTACTTGAAAATTTTATGACTTTATTGCAGCAGAAACAGAAATAGGTTTGGTTACAACCTCAAAACAACAAAACCAAGTACATAATATCAGTCTTGTATAAAATCCTTCAGAGTACAAAATTCTAAAGCCATAATCCCCAACAGAAAATGCCATAAGCAGAGTCAAAGCCTAGCAATACACCTTTCAACTTCAAGCTGGAAGAAAGAGACATCTGAACTAAGCTTGAGTATTTCCTCCCTGAGAACCTGGGGGGGGGGGGATGGAAGAAAAGAGGCGAAACAAACTAGGTTAGACATTAGTCTGGTGAGTCCAGTAACTTTAATAATATAATCATTAAAGTAACATGATAAGAACATAAACTGGAAATTAGAAATGACTATACATAAGCATGCATGACAAGGTAGGCAAGATGAATAAGATAAATGTTGACTGCGCTTCTAATCATTATAGGTTAATTACTACACTGCACGAATGCTAAATATATCGCACCGTTACTAGTTCCATACTGAAAGTTTATCCCAACCCCGCAATTGGTAGCCCTTAGGTGTAACATCTAGTAAGTGGTATCCACCCCATACAATCATTGACAGCCTACTAAATACTAGATATCCCCACACCACCTCTTTATTGCTTAATCGATCGGATCCTTAACTCGTATGTGTTCATTACTTGTGTCATTCGGCCCCGCTTGTTTGTAGATACCTGTGCTGATCCCACCATGGGGTGTATCAATCCCTATGATGGCAACCCGACACAATTCAAGATTCACAGTGTATGAATATTGATGCCCAGTGCCTGCTTTTTCCACTCCGGAGCACGTGCACGCCCGTACTCCATCGGAACCTACATTGATGCACCACCCGCTACTATTTTGACCACTTATAATTAGCCCTGTAATCATGCCCCACCCTGCCTAATTCAGGGTACCGTGATACATCTATGTGGGTTACTGCTGAAATGGGACCCCGTTACTAGGGTTTCCTAACCAACATATTATAACGGTTAAGTGATGTAGCGACCCGAACTTCCCCGGTCTCCGAAGAGATGAGAAATAATGAATTACTGTGAGGACAAGACAAATCAGAACGCAGACAGAAGAACATTTCATTGCTATTACAACAATTCCATCAGAATACAAGAATATACAGAGTATAAATGAATAAATTACATTCGCTAAATATCAGAGATTACAATAAATTACAAAGCAAAGGAAAAATAATACAAAGAACAACTGAAGGTGATATACGGATACAGAGCTTTCCGGATATCATCAAGCTGTAAACCAGGATCCTGTGAATATAAATCTGCAAAACCAAAACTACTAGCTGCCCGTGCGGAAAATAGGGGCACTCAGAGTTTAGGTTGAAACAATAAACTCCAGGTCAGTCATGTGACTGGTGTGAGAACTAAAACAGTTAATTAAAGCTTTACTTTAAAAGAGAGTAATTCAAGGGACCACGCCGTATAACACGGAACGGGTTTTCTCCCAAGAATACTAGTGCATAGAATAAACAACGCAATGCTTTTTCGAAAAATGAAGCTATTATAAGACCCAGGTCCCATCACACAATGCAACGCAAGCCGAAGGATAAGGTTTTCCCTTATAATAGCCAAACATGCTTGGTACGTTTAAAACAAATCATTTGATACTATAATAAGTGTATAGTGTCAAAACAATTTCAATCATATATATAAATCATAGACGGCATAAGTGCCCCATCCCACTATGTCGCCATACTAGGCTCTACAAATAAAGCCGAAATACACATACTGGAAATTGGATTTCCATCATGAGTCAAGGCAAGGGGCAAGCTCCTCTCCGCGTTCGAGATACTCTAGCAAATGTCCCAGGGCTACGCACTCTGGGCAACCCCTGGATGCTTCAGGGCCGGTCCTCACTTACGTTAGAGGATTATTTATTCCTGAACACACATTTCCCGGTCCTTACAGACCTATAATCGAAGCGCCTCATCCAACAACCACATAGGTGAAAAGTATATAAATGTCAGGGCTGGTAAGTCACCGACACCACCAAAGCTAGAAAGAAACGTCGTGCTCTCCCTGCAGTCTGTATCCCGTTTTTGACTCATACCTAGGTGTGAGACTCGCGAATTCACGTTATACACAAAGCTGCCACGTAGGCGTGCTTTGATCCTCAACCACATGAATTTGCTTTTCAACAGAAGCCTTGATCATTGCATCTTAGCGTGCCACACAGGCAATTCATGCCATGCGATTGATATCTATCGATATATAACCTCTAAGCTCGTACGTCTCAGAGAAGGGCGTTAAGCAAGAGAATAAATTCTCCGCCGCCAAACAGATATATATTTAACAGAAATCAATCAACACAGAATAAAATCCAATGTCAGACACACAATCCATTTACAAGTTCGTTCTGGGTCTGAACGAAACCGGGGGCACTTTCCTCGCATATCCATCCATCTCCAAGTACGTCTAGACGACCACCAACTATTTCCATCCTCTTGGGTGTACAGCCCAATCAGGATCGTCAGTAATTATCCAAACGATGTGAAGACTTCGGGTCTTCAACCACCGTCTTCATCTTCGACATATCGTCGAATCGGTTATTCAGAATGGGTATAAACCCGGCCTTTCCGAACAACCCGCGTATATTAAAAACAGTGCTAGAAAACACAACATACGCTTCATTCCAATTCCGAATATTCTGTTATTTAAATATTCACATCTTTTGGGAAAGGTTCCCATTAATTTTATCCAAGATAAATTCTTTCGAATTTATCCTTTAATCTTCCTTTGGATGACATTTCAATCCAATTGCAGATTCATTAAAATTCCTTTTATTGGGTTAAAGAACTAATGTCTTTTAAAACACAGTTCACGACAAACCCAAATCACATTCTATTTATTATCGGGTTAAAGAACTAGTGTTATTTAAAACACCGTCCACGATAAACCCATTTCAAATCCAATCAAATATATTAGAAATTCCGATTATTTAAAACCACTTTTTAAATCTAATTGATTTATTTAAAAATAATTGGGTTTTAAATTTACTTCAAAACTAGTTCATTTTGATAAAAATCCATTTTTATCTTTTCAAATATGGAGTTTTTCACCCCAATTTTACCCAAATCATTTCTTATGATTTTACACAAATTATTGATATTTTTAATAATTTTATCAAGGTCCGTACAGTCGATTTCCATCAACGGCCATCGAACTGCACTTACAACGACCTTTTCCAAATTTGATTTGGATGTATCTCCAAATCCAACCGTTAGATTTCAAATTTCTAATATTTGTTAGAAAGCTCTTTTCGATACGAACCCAAAGGTTCCGGTTTTAGGAGAATCCGATGGTCTGATCTCCCGTAATGTCTGTTTGAAATAAATGGTCGAAACTCACGAACTGCCGCGGCGCGACGCGTTCTATTCAGGCGATTATATTATATATATAATATATATAATATATATTTCGTCGATTACCACTTAAAACAAATTTTATAAATAGTTTTGAATTCGTTTCAAAAACAATTTCAACCTTTATTTCAAATTCAAATCAAAATTGAATTTTCTATTATAAATCGTTTTTACTTTCATTTCTATTTGATTTCAATTCAAATCTGTTCAATTCAATTCGAATTTCATTTTCTAATTAAATCAAATTCGTTTTCTATTCAATTCAATTCGAATTCGTTTTCTAATTAAATCAAATTCGTTATATATTCAATTGAAATAAAATTCATTATATATTCAAATCAAAGTCGTTATATATTCAATTGAAATCAAATTCGTTATATATTCAAATCAAAGTCGTTATATATTCAATTGAAATCGTTATATATTCAATTGAAATCAAATTCGTTATATATTCAAATCAAAGTCGTTATATATTCAATTGAAATCGTTATATATTCAATTGAAATCAAATTCGGTATATATTCAAATCAAAGTCGTTATATATTCAATTGAAACCAAATTCATTATATATTCAATTAAAATCAAATTCGTTATATATTCAATTGAAATCAAATTCGTTATATATTCAATTGACATCAAATTCGTTATATATTCAATTGAAATCAAATTTCATTATATATTCAATTGAAATCAAATTTCATTTTATATTCAATTGAAATCAAATTTCATTTTTAAAATATTCGATTGAAATCAAATTCCATTTTATATTCAATTGAAATCAAATTTCATTTCAAAATATTCGATTTCGAAATCACTTTTCAATATTCATTTTAAAATGAATAAAATCGACATAAATATCGTTCACGTCAAAATGGCGTCAATCTAATCAACACGGCTTCATATATTTCTATTTTCAAATATTCTATTCAGCAAATGAATATTTATTTTTGTCAACACACGACTAATCTCAACGAATGAGTACTGTCCACGTGTGACTATTTTGGTTATTTAATATATTTTATAAAAATTAGGGTATCTATCGTTTGATATCAAATCAGACTCCAACCATAAATTAGTAAGAGAACGATTCCCTAAATATTAACCCCGAAGGCCGAAACCAACATCAGATCAATATCCAGGAGACCACTCATCTTATCTATCTTCCAGTTAATTTCTGATTTCATATATGATAAAGATGTAAATTTTATTGTTAAAATATTTCGTTCAACACATGACTAATCTCAACTGATGAGTACGGTCAACACATGAACCTTTATTTTATAATGATAAAGATATAAATTTTATTGTTAAAATATTTCTTTCAACACATGACTAATCTCAACGGATGAGTACAGTCAACACATAAACCTTTATTTTATAATATTCTTTATTTTTCAAATTGGAATGAGGCCCAATCAATCACCATATAATGTTAATTATATGAATTTTCTTACATCACACGTATATAATAGCATTGAAAAATAATCAACCATCAACCAAAGTGCACTACACTGTATAAGCATCAAATATTGATATCTAACGCTTATAACAGCCTGTCAATCTACCGATCGACATATTTAATCAATCAGGATGAGTGAACTTCAAATTTCATCCCAACACCCGTGTGGGGTTTCAAACAATCAAACACAGATTTTATTTGTGCAGTTGGGCGATGTGTAAAATTTATCGTCCCAATCAATGTCCTTCAAATAGGTGTACATAAACAAACCGTCCGGTTTGAAAATGAATATTTTATTTTATTCACTTCACATTAAAAATTATATTTTTAACGGTAAAACATTTTATTTTAACATATGAATTTCTATTCAGTTCATTCTTTAAATAAAATGATATTTTTATTTTTCTAACTTATTTTAGAAAATTTCGGCGGCATAACGGCACGATACTAGAAACGGGACGAGGCCTAGCCTTATCCCCGGTCTAGTGAATGCCCACGCCATTCACACATCAATCAAATCCATTCATTTCACCAAACAATTCAATTTCAATCAAATAATCTAACTAATTTTTGAAATCAAACAAACAAGTCCATTGTCTATGGACGATTGTGTCGGGTGCTACTAAACACCGTCTACATCCTAGTATATATATATATAACTAGAAAAAGAAATTGAAAGGTGAGAAATTCTCACCGATAGCTATCCCAACTTCACGACACTTCATTGATAGAAATCTTTGTTGTCCTCGCCTTTTTATCACCTTCGTTGCCCGTATTCTCTACATATGTAAAAATTGAATTTTTACTTTACTATTCAATATATAAAAATCGAATTTTTACTTCGCTATTCAATATATAAAAATCGAATTTTTACTTCGCTATTCAATATATAAAAATTGAATTTTTCCTATGTTATTCAATATATAAAAATCACATTTTTATTTTGCTACACATATAAAGATGATATTTCTAATATTCCTATCATGTAAAAATTATATTTCTAATTCTCTACATAAACAAAAATCATATTTTTACATCTTCTACTTAATAAAGATCATATTTTTAATACTTTAAAAATATAAAAATCATATTTTTAATTCTTTAAAAATATAAAAATCATATTTTTATGAACTAAAATCATTCTTTTTATTTTTAAAAATAATATCTTTTTACTTCCATATCCTATAAAAGGAAAATCAGATTTGTAAAACAATGAATATTCTTATCAAGCAGATTTTAAACAATATCAAAATCAGTTGTTCAACAATGTAAAATCAGTTTTTAAATAAAATAACAAGTATTCTAAACTCACTGTTCTTTGTCTATTGCCGGAGGACACCCTAAATCGGTGGAGTTTTGCGTCGGAGGAGGGGGTGGTTCGAGTTCAGGGGGAGGCTGCTTCAAATCGACGGAGGGGGGGTTGCTTCCTCACGTGGCGACGCGATTAAAGGGAGGGGGGTAGCTTCGGTGATCGATTGATGGGGGGGTAGCTGCGGTGATCGATTGATGCGGGGGGGGGGGGGGGGTAGCTGCGGTGCGGCATCGATCGGAGGGGGCGGCGCTCCTCTCCGCTTCGACCATCTCTCTCTCTTTTTTTCTTCTGTTGATAATGAATTATAACGGGAGGGGGCGGGGGCAGAGAGGATGTAGGAGAGAAAGGGGGTTTTAATTTTTAAATTTATTTAATTATTTTATTTTCACCAAAAAGCAACTTTTATTTTCCACCTCAAAAAGAGGCCCAACGCCTGTCGTCCGTAGCGTTTTACCCCCATTCCAAACACAATGGGATATGTATCGCAAGCTGATTTGATCGTTACAATCAGTTTCCGTTAAAATCAACATATAACTCTATATATTGAATTTGAACGCGTATTTCAATATACTAGGGTCACATACTAACTCGAAAAATTCCAAAAAAATATTTTCTAGTTTCGTATTGACGATACGGTCCTAATAAAACTAGTTTCGTCGAATTCTGAGACCGTTGGAAAAAATGGTCACTTTCAAGTCGATTATAATCAACTGAAACTGGTCAAACGCGTTTTCCTTTGCCACGCTCACATATTGATTCGAAAAATTATGAAATTTGAAACCTAGCAATAATTTGACATCACGGACCCAATAAAAGTGGTTTCGTTGAAATCCGAGGTCGTTTGCAAAATGTCTATTTTTAAGGGCCTGAATTCCATAGCGACTATTCAGAATTTTCAACTGGACATATCTTTTGATTCCCGCTATGAAATCTTGATTTGTCGGATTCGTTGGAAAAATATTCTCAAATATATCCTAATGTTTTTGGTTTCGCTAAAATCCGGATTGTTTTGCACCCGGTACATTCAATTGAAGTTTGAAATCGAATTATCGAACTACCGCGCCATTTTCAATTCCTTTTATAATTATATATAATTATTTATATTCTAATGATGGCGTATATAATATAAACGTTCTAAATATATTCAAAATAAATTTTTGTTGATATTATTTAAAATAATTCATTTTAAATGTTCAAAATTCGCTAAAATAGCCAAAATAAAAATTTTAAACTGGCCCAGATTTTCGGGTTATTAAAATCTCCCCCACTTAAAACTTTTCGTCCCCGAAAAGGAACAAAGTCGACAGTGGTTTGATCAATCAACCCTACGTTCGATCTGGCTTTCATTCTCGAACTTTTCAGTTTCTGAGAATTTTCAAATTCTTCAAAAATTTGGCTAACACCCTAAATTTTCGAAAAATTTCTCCATAACCTCCCTTGCACCGGGAGCCATGGGAAAATCCCGAAATTGCCATATAGGCTTTCTGATCTCAAAAAGAAAAAGAAAAAGCCAAGCGGCTAGCCAATCGGCTCATCAAATCATCATCACCCAAACAAAACAGTAAATTATATAGTAAACATGTACCTATTTGTCGGGCAAACAAATTTTATTCTCTGCTCTAGCCTCCTTGCTATGACCTGTTCAATGTAAGTATATATATATATGCAAGCAAATGCGACCAATTATCAATACAATTCAATATTTGGTTCAATTAGGCTTAATGTTTCAAAATTATCAAACAAATAAACAAACAACGCAAACATCAATCAATTAGTGAATTTAACGTTTCAAATTCATAATTTAATATATATACAGAAAATCATGTTTTGATGCTAATTCACAATAATGTGTTCTATCTATATTATGTTTCTCACACCAGTCTAATGGAAATATATAGATATCACACCTTCGTCACTCGAATATAAATTCTAACGATGAGTACTCAACCATCAGAATCATCTTCGAGCCACTAGAGTATGATTCTATATCTATCCAGTATATTAAAACCTTGAATATACGTTCATGACGCGTATATGCAAAATCTTTATATAGTGGATTGTCCATATTCAATATAAATAAATATTCAGATACATATAAAGCGATTTAAATTTTTAAAACAAAATTGTTTTCATTTGAAAAATATACTCTTCACACTCGTTCTAGGATACTACAGATCCTATCTCTAACAAGTCATTCTAACTGGATATTACTAATCCAATATCTGATGAATTCTTCCGTATGGTTCTAATGTGTCTTGTTCTCGAGCTCTGTAAACCAAAGCTCTGATACCAAATGTAGCGACCTGAACTTCCCCGGTCTCCGAAGAGATGAGAAAGAACGAATTACTGTGAGGACAAGACAAATCAGAACGCAGACAGAAGAACATTTCATTGCTATTACAACAATTCCATCAGAATACAAGAATATACAGAGTATAAATGAATAAATTACATTCGATAAATATCAGAGATTACAATAAATTACAAAGCAGCGGAAAAATAATACAAAGCATAACTGAAGGTGATATACAGATACAGAGCTTTCCGGATATCATCAAGCTGTAAACCAGGATCCTGTGAATATAAATCTGCAAAACCAAAACTACTAGCTGCCCGTGCGGAAAATAGGGGCACCCAGAGTTTAGGTTGAAACAATAAACTCCAGGTCAGTCATGTGACTGGTGTGAGAACTAAAACAGTTACTTAAAGCTTTACTTTAAAAGAGAGTAATTCAAGGGACCATGCCGTATAACACGGAACGGGTTTTCTCCCAAGAATACTAGTGCATAAAATAAACAACGCAATGCTTTTTCGAAAAATGAAGCTATTATAAGACCCAGGTCCCATCACACAATGCAACGCAAGCCGGAGGATACGGTTTTCCCTTATAATAGCCAAACATGCTTGGTACGTTTAAAACAAATCATTTGATACTATAATAAGTGTATAGTGTCAAAACAATTTCAATCATAAATATAAATCATAGACGGCATAAGTGCCCCATCCCACTATGTCGCCATACTAGGCTCTACAAATAAAGCCGAAATACACGTACTGGAAATTGGATTTCCGTCATGAGTCGAGGCAAGGGGCAAGCTCCTCTCCGCGTTCGAGACACTCTAGCAAATGTCCCAGGGCTACGCACTCTGGGCAACCCTTGGATGCTTCAGGGTCGGTCCTCACTTACGTTAGAGGATTATTTATTCTTGAACACACGTTTCCCGGTCCTTACAGACCTATAATCGAGGTGCCTCATCCAACAACCACATAGGTGAAAAGTATATAAATGTCAGGGCTGGTAAGTCACTGACACCACCAAAGCTAGAAAGAAACGTCGTGTTCTCCCTGCAGTCCGTATCCCGTTTTTGACTCATACCGAGTTGTGAGGCTCGCAAATTCACGTTATACACAAAGCTGCCACGTAGGCGTGCTTTGATCATCAGCCAAAAGACTTTGCTTTTAACAGAAGCCTTGATCATTACATCTTAGTGTGCCACACAGGCAATTCATGCCGTGCGATTGATATCTATCGATATATAACCTCTAAGCTCGTACGACTCAGAGAAGGGCGTTAAGCAAGAGAATAAATTCTCCGTCGCCAAACAGATATATATTTAACAGAAATCAATCAACATAGAATAAAATCCAATGTCAGACACACAATCCATTTACAAGTTCGTTCTAGGTCTGAACGAAACCGGAGGCACTTTCCTCGCATATCCATCCATCTCCAAGTACGTCTGGACGACCACCAACTATTTCCATCCTCTTGGGTGTACAACCCAATTAGGATCGTCAGTAATTATCCAAACGATGTGAAGACTTCCGGTCTTCAACCACCGTCTTCATCTTCGACATATCGTCGAATCGGTTATTCAGAATGGGTATAAACCCGGCCTTTCCGAAAAACCCGCGTATATTAAAAACAGTGCTAGAAAACACAACATACGCTTCATTCCAATTCCGAATATTCTGTTATTTAAATATTCACATCTTTTGGGAAAGGTTCCCATTAATTTTATCCAAGATAAATTCTTTCGAATTTATCCTTTAATCTTCCTTTGGATGACATTTCAATCCAATTGCAGATTCATTAAAAATCCTTTTATTGAGTTAAAGAACTAATGTCTTTTAAAACACAGTTCACGACAAACCCAAATCACATTCTATTTATTATCGGGTTAAAGAACTAGTGTTATTTAAAACATCGTCCACGATAAACCCATTTCAAATCCAATCAAATATATTAGAAATTCCTATTATTTAAAATCCCTTTTTAAATATAATTTATTTATTTAAAAATAATTGGGTTTTAAATTTAGTTTAAAACTAGTTCATTTTGATAAAAATCCATTTTTATCTTTTCAAATATGGAGTTTTTCACCCAAAATTTTCCCAAATCATTTCTTATGATTTTACACAAATTATTGATATTTTTAATAATTTTATCAAGGTCCGTACAGTCGATTTCCATCAACGGCCATCGAACTGCACTTACAACGACCTTTTCCAAATTTGATTTGGACGTATCTCCAAATCCAACCGTTAGATTTCAAATTTCTAATATTCTTTAGAAAGCTCTTTTCGATACGAACCCAACGGTTCCGGTTTTAGGAGAATCCGACGGTCGGATCTCCCGTAATGTCTGCTTGGAATAAATGGTCGAAACTCACGAACTGCCGCGGCGCGGCGCGTTCTATTCAGGCCATTATATTATATATATAATATATATAATATATATTTCGTCGATTACCACTTAAAACAAATTTTATAAATAGTTTTGTATTCGTTTCAAAAACAATTTCAACCTTTATTTCAAATTCAAATCAAAATTGAATTTTCTATTATAAATCCTTTTTACTTTCATTTCTATTTGATTTCAATTCAAATCTATTCAATTCAATTCGAATTTCATTTTCTAATTAAATCAAATTCGTTTTCTATTCAATTCAATTCGAATTCGTTTTCTAATTAAATCGAATTCGTTATATATTCAATTGAAGTCAAATTCGTTATATATTCAAATCAAAGTCGTTATATATTCAATTGAAATCAAATTCGTTATATATTCAAAACAATGTCGTTATATATTAAACTGAAATCGTTATATATTCAATTGAAATCAAATTCGTTATATATTCAAATCAAAGTCGTTATATATTCAATTGAAATCAAATTCGTTATATATTCAAATAAAAAGTCATTATATATTCAATTGAAATCGTTATATATTCAATTGAAATCAAATTCGTTATATATTCAAATCAAAGTCGTTATATATTCAATTGAAACCAAATTCGTTATATATTCAATTGAAATCAAATTCGTTATATATTCAATTGAAATCAAATTCGTTATATATTCAATTGAAATCAAATTTCATTATATATTCAATTGAAATCAAATTTCATTTTATATTCAATTGAAATCAAATTTCATTTCAAAATATTCGATTGAAATCAAATTTCATTTTATATTCAATTGAAATCAAATTTCATTTCAAAATATTTGATTTCGAAATCACTTTTCAATATTCATTTTAAAATGAATAAAATCGATATAAATATCGTTCACGTCAAAATGGCGTCAATCTAATCAACCCGGCTTCATATATTTCTATTTTCAAATATTCTATTCAACAAATGAATATTTATTTTTGTCAACACACGACTAATCTCAATGAATGAGTACTGTCCACGTGTGACTATTTTTGTTATTTAATATATTTTATAAAAATTAGGGTATCTATCGTTTGATATCAAATCAGACTCCAACCGTAAATTAGTAAGAGAACGATTCCCTAAATATTAACCACGAAGGCCGAAACCAACATCAGATCAATATCCACGAGACCACTCATCTTATCTATCTTCCAGTTAATTTCTGATTTCATATATGATAAAGATGTAAATTTTATTGTTAAAATATTTCGTTCAACACATGACTAATCTCAACGGATGAGTACGGTCAACACATGAACCTTTATTTTATAATGATAAAGATATAAATTTTATTGTTAAAATATTTCGTTCAACACATGACTAATCTCAACGGATGAGTACAGTCAACACATGAACCTTTATTTTATAATATTCTTTATTTTTCAAATTGGAATGAGGCCCAATCAATCACCATATAATGTTAATTATATGGATTTTCTTACATCACATGTATATAATAGCATTGAAAAATAATCAACCATCAACCAAAGTGCACTACACTGTATAAGCATCAAATATAGATATCTAACGCTTATAACAGCCTGTCAATCTACCGATCGACATATTTAATCAATCAGGATGAGTGAACTTCAAATTTCATCCCAACACCCGTGTGGGGTTTCAAACAATCAAACACAAATTTTATTTGTGCAGTTGGGCGACGTGTAAAATTTATCGTCCCAATCAATGTCCTTCAAATAGGTGTACATAAACAAACCGTCCGGTTTGAAAATGAATATTTTATTTTATTCACTTCACTTTAAAAATTATATTTTTAACGATAAAACATTTTATTTTAACATATGAATTTCTATTCAGTTCATTCTTTAAATAGAATGATATTTTTATTTTTCTAACTTATTTTAGAAAATTTCGGCGGCATAACGACACGATACTAGAAACGGGACGAGGCCTAGCCTTATCCCCGGTCTAGTGAAGGCCCACACCATTCACACATCAATCAAATCCATTTATTTCACAAAACAATTCAATTTCAATCAAATAATCTAACTAATTTTTGAAATCAAACAAACAAGTCCATGGTCTGTGGACGATTGTGTCGGGTGCTACTAAACACCGTCTACATCCTAGTATATATATATAACTAGAAAAAGAAATTGAAAGGTGAGAAATTCTCACCGATAGCTATCCCAACTTCACGACACTTCATTGATAGAAATCTTTGTCGTCCTCGCCTTTTTATCACCTTCGTTGCCCGTATTCTCTACATATGTAAAAATTGAATTTTTACTTTGCTATTCAATATATAAAAATCGAATTTTTACTTCGCTATTCAATATATAAAAATCAAATTTTTACTTCGCTATTCAATATATAAAAATCGAATTTTTCCTATGTTATTCAATATATAAAAATCACATTTTTATTTTGATACACATATAAAGATGATATTTCTAATATTCCTATCATGTAAAAATTATATTTTTAATTCTCTACATAAACAAAAATCATATTTTTACATCTTCTACTTAATAAAGATCATATTTTTAATACGTTAAAAATATAAAAATCATATTTTTAATTCTTTAAAAATATAAAAATCATATTTTTATGAACTAAAATCATTCTTTTTATTTTTTAAAATAATATCTTTTTTACTTCTATATCCTATAAAAGGAAAATCAGATTTGTAAAACAATGAATATCTTATCAAACTGATTTTAAACAATATCAAAATCAGTTGTTCAACAATGTAAAATCAGTTTTTAAATAAAATAACAAGTATTATAAACTCATTGTTCTTTGTCTATTGCCAGAGGACA
Organism: Allium sativum; assembly: GCA_030737875.1. NCBI lineage: Eukaryota > Viridiplantae > Streptophyta > Magnoliopsida > Asparagales > Amaryllidaceae > Allium > Allium sativum. The sequence goes on along the minus strand of CM060910.1, from coordinate 1,050,344,726 downwards.
CCCTAAATCGGTGGAGTTTTGCGTCGGAGGAGGGGGTGGTTCGAGTTCAGGGGGATACTGCTTCAAATCGGCGGAGGGGGGCTGCTTCCTCGCGCGGCGGCGCGATTAAAGGGGGGGGGGGGTAGTTGCGGTGATCAATTGATGGGGGGGTAGCCGCGGTGATCGATTGATGAGGGGGGGGTAGCTGCGGTGCGGCATCGATTGGAGGAGGCGGCGCTCCTCTCCGCTTCGACCATCTCTCTCTTTTTTTTTTTTTTCTGTTGAAAATGAATTATAACGGGGGGGGGGGGGGGGGGGCAGAGAGGATGTAGGAGAGAAAAGGGGTTTTAATTTTTAAATTTATTTAATTATTTTATTTTCACTAAAAAAACAACATTTATTTTCGACCTCAAAACGAGGCCCACCGCCTGTCGTCCATAGCGTTTTACCCCATTCCGAACACAATGGGATATGTATCGCAAGCTGATTTGATCATTACAATCAGTTTCCGTTAAAATCAACATATAACTCGATATATTGAATTTGAACGCGTTTTTCAATTTACTGGGGTCACATACTAACTCGAAAAATTCCAAAAAAATATTTTCTATCTTCGTATTGACGATACGGTCCTAATAAAACTAGTTTCGTCGAATTCTGAGACCGTTGGAAAAATGACCATTTTCCAGTCGATTAAAATCAACTGAAACTGGTCAAACACGTTTTCCTTTGCCACGCTCACATATTGATTCGAAAAATTATGAAATTTGAAACCTAGCAATAATTTGACATCACGGACCCAATAAAAGTGGTTTCGTCGAAATCCGAGGTCGTTTGCAAAATGTCTATTTTTAAGGGCCTGAATTCCATAGCGACTATTCAGAATTTTCAACTGGACATATCTTTTGATTCCCGCTATGAAATCTTGATCTGTCGGATTCGTTGGAAAGATATTCTCAAATAGATCCTAATGTTTTTGGTTTCGCTAAAATCCGGATTGTTTTGCACCCGGTACATTCAATTGAAGTTTGAAATCGAATTATCGAACTACCGCGCCATTTTCAATTCCTTTTATAATTATATATAATTATTTATATTCTAATGACGACGTATATAATATATACGTTCTAAATATATTCAAAATAAATTTTCGTCGATATTATTTAAAATAATTCATTTTAAATGTTCAAAATTCGCTAAAATAGCCAAAATAAAATTTTTAAGCTAGCCCAGATTTTCGGGTTATTACAAGTGTTCTCAATTTAACGTCACCCCACACATTAGTTTAATTAACATGTTGTATTGGTTAAGTGTCGCCTATCCATATGTCACTTAACCTTCCCACTGATTCACGCTTGTTTATTTAACGGTTAAGTTTGTGGGCCTATATATACTAATATTGCCCACCTACCCAAGATTTACTTAACCCTTTTACTTATCAAGTCCATACGTATTATTGGTTAAGAGTTCCTTAACCCTATCCACTTTGTTTATGTAACATTGGTTAAGTTGTCCTCTTACCTTTGTTAACTTAACCCTACCCAACTAACTCGTTTAGGTATCATATTCAGCATTAATTAGTTATTAATGCACAGACCTCTCACATTAAGTCGATCATTTGTGGCCGCTGGATATGCCGGGCGGTTCCAGGCAGACTTCCACCACAAGCTAGATTATCCTCATGTCTAAGCATAATTTATGCCTTTGACTTCTCACATTAGACCGTCATTTGCGGTTGCTGGATATGCCGGGCGATTCCGGGCAGTCTTATACCGCAAACAAAGTCTAAACTCGTGTCTTAGGCTTTCATCTTTTAGCCAATTTACATATTTACTGTCCATGTCTAGATTTATATGTAAATTATCCATAAGTGTGGTCAATTCAAGCTATGCCACATTTACTTATTATGCCCAAAATTACTCAATTAATTATACCCAATTCCTCGCGTTTCAATCGCACGTACAACAAGGTCCAAAAGTAAAACGGAGAGGGATAGAGGTGAAACACAAGAATTGACATAAGGAACAAAATAGGCATGTAAAGGTGTACCCAACTTAAGAATCATGTTTCCAATAGACATGTTGTACATTAACAATAAGTATGGCTAAACTGAGTAAGTTACATCATAGGCATAAAGATTCGATAGAATTGAACATAAAAGAATCACCAATTTGGTGGACAACATGATAGGTTCCATCACAACAGTCTCATAGGCATAGGTAATTCATTTTTTACAAAAAGGATAAGCATGAATCAGAATTGATTATCTTACAATTAGGCATAGTTTTAGATTCGATTCATTACAAGTCATGATTCCTATTGCATGTTTCAAATTTGAGAAATAACTGAACTTACCAAATTATCGCAAGTTTACACCCAAACCCATTACGTCAAGTCTCATGTTTACTTATTATATACAATTTTTCCCAAACCATAGCCAACATCAATTTATGTCTTTTTTACAAATCACATGTTATTCAACATTTCCCAAACTTTTTCCCTATTATTCAAGCATTATACGTGAGCGAAGTTCGCATAATATGTTAGGCTCGAAGTTAGACTAACTCATAAAAAAAGAAAAACGAAAAAGGAAGAGGGAAGAGAATCATGGTATCAAAATAGACATAAATATACGAGCACGAATAGGCATGAACTGATACAATTGATCAGAAAAGCATAGGCTATGAATCAAAAAAGATGACAACTTGCAAACTTGATAAGATCCATAATAGGCATAATCGTATGGTCACAATTTACAACTTATCATAATTACTTTAATTTAATTATCTTGTGAAAGCTACATGAACTCACAGAGATTAAGAAAGAAGAGAAGATCTGGAATCTAATTTCTGAAGTTGATAAGCTAATCCATTGATGTAGGCTTTGATCTTTATCTTCAATCTTGAATTTGATTAGTTAAGGTGGAGGCTAGATTAGTTTGGTATGCAGCAGCATGGTGGCTCAAGAATCAATTTAGTTTTGATTAGGGTTTAGGTTTGATGTGATTATATAGAAGTATAGGATTAATTTGAGCTTTTAGATGAACCTAGGATCCATCCAAGCCATCCAGTCCAAGAAAATGCACCATCATGCTAATCGGAAGTCGCCACGTAGCCCTACGACTCAGAAAATTGTCACTGCTCAAAACAGTCAGCAGGGGTCGACACCTATGTCGACACCCGTATAGGGGAGTCGACACCAGTGTCGACACCCCTTAAGGGGGTTGACACCCTCTGGCAGGAAACCTCCCTCCCACTTCTTTTCACTGGTTTGAGTTCGAATTTATATTTATTAAATATTTATTTAATTCTGATTTAAACTTAAATTTTCTAAGCTCCTTAACTTCTTCATACGGAGCCCGATTTACGCAAATTCGGACTCTATCTCAATCAGAATTCCGAGATGAACGCAATAGCGTAACCCCCTTCCCTTAATTCTTCTTCTAAAAATTAAGTGCTCTTAAATTTGTTAATTTTAATAGTTTAAAATTATGGGGTGTTATAATGTCGGTGTAAACCCTTGTTTGATGATCTTCTTAAGGGTCCAAAGAAACATCACTTATTTATATCGATACATATGCAGGTCGCGCCTAGTGGCCTTGTCATTGGGAAAATCTCTCGACTTGGGACATAAATGTTTTATGTCATTTGTCATAAAACATTTGAAACCTTCAAAATGATTTTTGGGTTTTGAAATCCCGAAATAAGTATGATTTGATATCTATAAATTATAGGATTTCAAGTTGATTTGAAAATAAAATGGGATGCTAGGTCGAAGAAATTATGTCCTATTCGATTTCAAGCATTAGTATTTGCAATTTGAAAAAAATATAGTTGATGAATTTAATTCGTAGAAAGTTACAAGTTTTAAATCATTTTATTTATTTAAACTAAATTTAGTGTTGGTGAATATTTTGTAATATATATATGCATGATTTTAACAATCTCCCCTTTTCGAGGGGAAAAGGTCTAAGTGGGGGAGATTGTAACGATCTAAATTTTTCTACATTTTATTTATATAATTTATTGGGATTTTTGAATATAAATTGGATTAATAAGGATATTTATTTAAAAATCTTTTATATATTTGCTTTGATAAATATTGTGTTTTATAAATACGATGTTCGTAATAAAAAAGTTATCTTAAAACATATTCAAATATATAATTTTACTAAACAAATTTGAATTATTTAAAGGATTATATGTTATGTAATATATAAGACTTTACAAATCTATTTTAATATTGAGATTTAAAATGTTATATGCATAAATTTTATAAAGATTGATTAACTATTTAAATTTTAAACTTGTTTTCGTTAAATATAAATTTTAATACCATAACATTTTTATAAATTTAGTTAAAACCATGTTTGTTTTGGGAAATCTGTAAATGGTTTGCAATGTAGTTACTGAAACGATCAGTGTTCGAAAATAAATTGTATTGGTTTATAAATAATCGTTCAGTTTTTGAACGCACAGACTTAAAATATTTATAGAATTTTACTATAATTTTTAATTTTGAAAATATGCATATATTTTTCTAATGTAATTTATTATAACCGTGGACCTTTTGGCATTTTACAGAAATAAATCAACTGATTTATTTTATTACTATTTTGTGATCGTGGCACAACACTATAGGCGATTATATTGTTCGTTTAATACTGTTTGTTATTTATAATTGGAAATAAGTGTAATTGGAAGAAATTATTGTGTGTACAAACTTTGAACAAATGAAATGGGTTTTCGCATCAGTAAAACGCATGCAACATTTATATAGAGGAATTTTATTTTATCAAAATTAACCTGTACACCATAGGATTGAGGGGTGTGACATCTGTCCTTTTGCTTACCACGTGCAAACACTTTTCTATCCTTGCTCACGTTTATCTTCTTCCTCCCCACGCCTCTTTTCTTTTTCTCTTAAGCGACCATTCCCATATCTACCATGTAAGAATTCTAAATAAAAAAACTGCGTGGTCTTCATTTAATTTTGCAAAATCTTCCACCATGACTGTCATTACCCACCACCATCTCCTCTGCTCTCCTCTTCCCACATCATTTCACACCTCACCATTTATTTCCTTTCCACTTAAAAATCCGCAACCGTTTCCAGTCCTTCTTTACCCATTTTGCTCACGCTAGCTCTTCTCCGCTGATATAACCTCCACATCTTTTTCACTTCTGCATGTTTTCATGTCCAGTCCATTTAGCTAAGCCTTTACCCTATCATACCACCATCCGCCCATGCTCTTACCACTCCGGCATCCACTTGCACCCCAGACTGCAACTCTCCCTCCTTTTTCACCACCGTCGAACATTCTGAGTCGCCAGCTCACGTAACAACCACGCCAAAAGAAATACCACCACCCTCTTCTCTCTATTCAACCATGTCAGCATGAGTCCAAGCACCCAGCAACCACTAGCTCTGCCGTTCTTCTCTGCACCATCCTTACGCACGACTTCTTTCCTCTTGAAAGCCGCAAACCTCCCCTGCCTCTTTAGTAAATAGCTGCACCCTATTTTACCATACCAGCAAAGAACCGTTGCCAATTTTCTTTCTCTTTTTCGCTACAAAACCACCAACCTTCCTTGTTTTGAAAGGAAAAGAACGAGTAATAAGTTATATATATGGTATATATATAAGGAGGTGAGTTGTAACAACCCAGATTCCAACAGACCAATTTTTTTTCTTCAAAAATCCAATCCACCAAAACCCGAGTTGGTTGCTTTGGTATCCTGTAGAAAAAGACAGAGAAAAGAGATATGTCAGAGTTCGGAAAAAACCTCACAGCAGAAGGAGTAAAATATAATATATTTAAAACATATCTTTACCTTAATCACAATACTGCTAAATCAGCATTCCCAAAGCTATAAGTCTCTGTCTAACCTGCGAATGTTACGAGGAGGGGGTCGGAACATAAGTTCTATGTGAATGAATTTAAACTACACTTTTTGAATAATCCTACATATATCGTTCAATTACATTTTCTTATTTATTAGGTTATACATGTTATTAGCACTTAAAGCTTACACACACGTGGCACCCATCTACTCCCCAGTAGATTAACCTAATATAATGTATACGTAGCTACCCCCAAACTGAGGTACACCCAATGGCACCCCACTCGCACGGTCTCCACCATATCATCGCAGTGATATACGCAGTCTGCCATCCTATGTCGTAGTAACATACATTCCTCTTATGTATAATACAAGACTACACCAGCATAGGATTACAATAATTGTATTATGTAAACATAATGACTGCCATTATCGAATAATGCCCTCTAGCCTACAATACACCATCCAGAGAAGACATGGTTGTACCTAGACTTTCTCACGTACGTATCGTCAAGCGTATTCGATGCCTAACCCGCACACCCATCGTGTGTTAATGCCGGAGTTCCGTGGCAGGGCTACACAAGAAACACGGAACTCGGTCGAGAGATTTCCTTATATCTGTGTAAGGCCCGCCTTTAAGAGCCTCTAGCACAAATATCCCTAGGATTTGTTTTCTATGGTGGCTATGGCCCTACCTCGGCCCCTCCCTTAAAAGGCAACGAGATCTATGCAACATGCCCCTAAGCAAATAATCTAGACATCCATGTGGCTTCTCCCGTTAACCAGCGTCCCACGATAGTGAATGGTTAATGGTATCTTAGATCTAGCTCTAGTCTTTCCGCATCCTACTGGCTGTGGTGATAGGCACTCGACGACCTACTATCCTTGTTGGTCGTGACCCTCCACCTCCGTTCAGGCAGCCACCAAATTACCTTTTCCGTCACCTCATACAACATTCTGACTGCCAAGTTATTGTTACAGCCAAGGCCCAACCGCTTAGTAGTTACGCGCAGATCCAACCTCTGCGGGCACAGCCTAAAACATCTGCCACTACACAAAGGACCACTAGGATCACCTTTAACGTCTCAGGAAGCCGCGTGCTTCCCCTTCCAGTCCGTTGGAGCCACCAAAATAACGAACGTGCGCTCTCCTCTTGTCTTATGACACGGTGATGATCTACCTCGTTGGGTTATTCATCCCACAACGTACGGAATGCTTCAAGCGCCATAGTTTTATATGTCATTAGACCCTAAGTCTAACCATTTATTACGAGCTTTTGCCACCCCGTCAACTTTTTCATTTAACTTGGTTATTCTTATTCACATTAACTTCCTTTCCAAGTTTACCAAGTTAACCTCGCTTATTAATTCAATTTATACTTAACCCATTTAAGTCCATTAATAAGCCTACAAAATGTTATTTTCCAATTTCATAAATTATTCCCTTTTAGGTTACAACAACATGTTATACTTAATTCATAGTTAAGTATGCCTTATCCCACATATATACTGATTAGGAGAATAAACCCCTAAACACCAGCCCCGAAGACCGAAATCAACATCAGACTAGCACCTAGAGAATTACTCAACCCAAACAACATATATGATTCTGATTTACTCCTTTTCCATTCATATAACTTACATCATCTTTAATTTCACATTTCTCCTTCCCAAACCACTTAATTTATAATTAAGTATATCTTTACACATAAGTTATCTCCCCCCTTCTTATCGTTTCTTACAACTTATCTTGTCCTATAAGTTATAATTTCCACCTATTATCCTTTCTTATCTTACTCAAGCTTATTCATAATAGGTTATTTATCATTCCCCATTTTTCCGATATTTTTTTTAGATTTAACTTAACCCTTCCATTTACTTAACCCATTACTTAGTCCTTACCCAATTCAATTAATTTGAGATACCGTTACTGGTCCCATTTGGTTAAGCATATCTAAATTTTTGTTTCACATGTCACCCATGTCCCACTTAACCCCCTTTATTATAATTTTCATGTCTTACACATGTCTTACTACGGTTAAGTCTACCTTAGTCATGTTTTATATCACATGTCTTACAATGGTTAAGTCCACATTAGTCATGCTTTACATGTCATTTATATCACCCACTTAACCCTCTAACCATACCCATGTCACCCACATGTCTTGTTATGGTTAGTATTTCTTAATTTATTTATTATGCCGTAACAATGTTTGACCTCTCATATTAGATGTCTGTTCGTGGCTGCTGGATTTGTCGGGCGGTTCCGGGAAGACTTATACACAACGCGCCTAACCTCATGTCATAAACCGTTATGCCTCTAGTTCCTATAATTGACCTCTGACATTAGACGTCCTCTTGTGGTTGCGGGATTTGCTGGGCGGTTCCGGGCAGTCTTAAACAACAAACGCGCCTAACCTCGTGTCACAGGCGTTTATTAACAATCGTCTTTCACCCAAACCCCAAATTCATGTCATGTATTCCAAATTCAACTTAATTACAATTCATTGTTTTTATGCCTATTTCCAATTTGTCATTATCTACACCAATTACATAATAGTTAGCCAAATTTCATATTACCCAAATTATCCAATTATAGCCAAATTCACCAATTCCATGTTATTCATACCCAAACATGCCAATTTCCTGTATCCAGTTATAACCAATTTCATATACTCATTATTTTCCCAATATATACACCGCAACATTCCCATGTTCATACATGTAATCTAATTCACCCTCTAGGCTTATTTTTCAAGTCACAAATAAATTTCACCAATCCATGTTATCCAATTACATGTTGTTAATATTAAATTATACCAATTCCATATCCAATTACAATTTTGTCAAACCTACATATATTCAACATTACAGTATAATTATGCCCATAATTCTATACAAAACCTTACAATCCCCATATTATGCCCAAACCAACCTTTTTTTCCTTTTTAATTTCCCGTTCTCATTTAAAACGCATAAATCCATAATAGACATAGGCTCGAGATAACCTAGCTATAAAAATAAAAAGGGAAAAGAATAAAAAGGGGAGAGAGAGCGCTCAAACGTAGGCATAAATAAAGTAGCTGATCTTATTAAATTATTATCATATTCATTTTAGGGAATAGCAAACGATAGAAGCAATATTATACAACAAAAATAGTTCAAATCCACTTACATTGACTGGATTGGAGAAATAAATGATTTGCTGTTGATGTGGAACGCTGATTTAATCTTCTTTTTTGATTAATGGTGAAGAGCTTGAATTGTTGATGAAGAATTTCTAATTTGATTTAGGTTTTAGAGGCGGCGGCTAAGAGAATTGAGAGTTCAGCAGCATGGAGGTGTCTTGAGGAATTGTTATGAATTAGGGTTAGGTCTTCCTATATATTTATAAGTGTAGAGAGTGTTTTAGAGCCCTCAGATTGACCTAAAAGCCGTCACATTCGTACAGCACATTAAAACACATCATAAGAACGAAACTGCCCAGATCTTTGGGGAAGGGGGTAGGCTGACCCCCTGCTCGACTTGCATGGTTGATTGCGGCAAATTTCCCACCCAGCTGCCTGGGTCGAATTTCGAACTGTTTTGAATTTTAGTTGAATCTTCTAAAGGCCATAACCCATTCATACGGAGTCCGATTTACGCAAACTTGGACTCTATACCAAGCAGAATTTCGAGACGAACGCAATGATGATGTCCTTTTTACTTAGTTCCTGAAATTTAAGTTAAGTATCTTTATTTTATTATCTTTTCCATTACACACACTATTATTGAATTAATTTTTTTCCTTCTCTTCCATGTATTAATTAATTCTCATTGTACATCACCATATTTACCTATCTATGCATATATATACACATTTTTAATTATATTAAAAAAGTGGTGTGTTACATTCTCCCACCCTTAAAGAATTTCATCCCCGAAATTCGATAAGAGTAAAATAGATAATCCCTTGCGATATTCATCCATCAAGTGTGGATCCAATTGTTGCAAGCATTGTGCACATATGCAAAGTGAAATACATCATAGTAAAGCATGTATGCCTAATTGGTACCACCTATATGTATGCAAACTTTTTAAAACGCTTTCTCAAATCATGATGCTCACATCCTAAATATACTTGCAGTTCTATATGAATGCATAATTGTTTTTGGAAAATTCTAAAATATTTTTCATCCAAATTTTCCCATACCCCTATAAAATAAGAGTGTAGTTCATCCAATTGCCATGCCCAAAATCCTATCAATCACTTATAAATTTCAAAATTCAGAAAAAACTAATTTTCCAAATTTTATTCCTTATGCATTCAACAGAAAAATCTATATTTTCCCGTTTTCTTTTAGCATTCTAGTTTAGTTAATTTAAATTTCTCATTTTTCTTTGCTACATACATACATACATATATATATATATATATATATATATATATATATATTTCATGCCCAGCAAATTACAACGAAAAATTTTCTAATTAAACAACAAGTAGATTATGTCAAAATAAATTCTAGTACATTACTACAACTAGATAAAAGAGAAACAGTCATGCACTACATAATAAGATACTACCCTACTGATACAGTAATAGAGGTCAGGACCTTATCGGAAGAAACTACGAATGAGATCCTCTATACCACCAATCTTACTATCCAGATGCTTTGTAAGCTGTCTAGCTCCCTCTCTAACCTCTAACTGCAAGTCCTGTAGCCCAGCCCCTAACTGATCATAGGAGGTGCCCATCTCCTGTAGCATCTGCTGTTGAGTCTGTCCCAACTCAACCTGTGTCTAGAGCATCTCCTGTTGTGTCCTCAGGATGTCCTGGTGACCTCTAACTAACTGAGTTTGTGCTCATAAATTGTTCTTAATTCCGCCCTCCAGCCTGACTCTCTCGAAATCCAAGGGTCCCACCCAGATGTACCGGAAGTACCCCATCCTGGAGCCTTGGAAGTCCAAGCACCTCCCCAAGCCTTCTCTGTCTGATATGGGTCTGATCCTGCCGGCGGTACATATTGGGGCTCTCCATCATGTTTGGGTTGATAGTCACCACCCTGCGGTTCCTGCACATGCTCCTCCTCCTCCTCCTCATCTCCACCATCATGCACCATGAGCTGAGGCGCTAATAAATCATGTAGGTGAATATGCATCCTCGTCTGTGCGGCCAAATCTATAATACTGGAGGGATGAGAAGGAGGTGATATATAACCTTCCTTTCGCAGAGGAACATTGCTTTGTGTAAAAACTACGGCCCATAAATTTCTAAAAGAAATGTTTGACTGTTTCGCCTCTCTAGTAAAGTCATAATACTATAGGATAGTGCGAGCCCAATTTATCTAAATACCCCCAATAATAGCATACATGGCTCGTTTAACGGTTTGTGTTATCCTATCAAATCCACCAGTCTATCCAACAATATTATACAATAAAATCCGAATAAAAATCTAGCTAACGGACGTAGAAGGGTATAATTCCAAATACTCTCGTACTCATCGTAGAAAATCAGACGCCATACAGCCAAGCCACTCGTCTCAAAATCCCCTATCTTGTATCCCGTACTATGGATGTTCAACATTTCCCCAAACTGTATTTCAATGAAACTAATGATGGTTCCCTTTACGTCCGAATTATATGTAATCAAACCCTCGTTGTCTACCCCAACTTCTAAATTAGCATCGAAAAGTCTTACTAACCTCTTGTAGCCCTTTTGCTCGACTGTATTAGCATCCAAAATTGCGATTAAACCCGCATCCGCAAATAAACCCTCCAAAGGTGTTTCAACAAAATCACCAAATTTAACCGGACAACCTAACAACAACTTCAAACCTGCGGTGTTGACGTACGCCTCGACTATATCTCTTCCAGTGTTGCACCAAGCAATTTCTTGAGGCGTAAGTTGGGGAAAAGAGACAAGAAGGGAAGGTTGGTCCACCATGGTTAATTAAGCTTGAATTGAGAGGGGAAAGGTATAGATCTGGGTAGAGGAGACTTCTAGCTTCGATTTGGATGTAATTTTGTGCGAAATAGTGGTGATTTGAAGTGGTGGGAGGTGAAAAACGTGGTGGTGGAGGTGGGGTTCGTGCTCCCTGTAATGGAGCAGTTGGAACGATCGAATGGAGCTGAAGGTCATAGGCCTTCGGCCTTTTATTTTTTTCATCCTGCACTAGGAAGGTCGAACCTATGGTCGACCTCCCTACGGATAGGTCGACACCCTAGCGACCTCCTTACGGACAGGTCGACAAATGTGTCGACCTATTTTTTTTCACTTATTTTTCGTTTTTCTTCTCTCCGTCTTCTTTCTCGATGGTTCACCTCCGTTTTGTGCTATACCGTTGGTCTAAAACCTGATATGTTTACTGGCGACTGGCGACTGCCTATTCTTCTTGCACATGTTCCAATTCCATGAAATAGAAACTTAAGTGGAACATGAAGTCCTTAAATATCCATTTTTATGTACACCTTTTTCTTTTTCAAAAATTTTCTCGATTTCCATTTTTAGTGTACAGGGGTAAAAATCTCATTCTTTTCCAGATTTATTTCTCAAGCGGCTCCTATACTAACCTAGGCTTATATATATATTTATATTTTTCTCAAAAATAGAAATGCGCTCACTCATAATTTTTCCCTAGGAAAACTAAACCGAGGCTCTGATACCAAATGTAACAACCCAGATTCCAACAGACCAATTTTTTTTCTTTCAAAAATCCAATCCACCAAAACCCGAGTTGGTTGCTTTGGTATCCTATAGAAAAAGACAGAGAAAAGAGATATGTCAGAGTTCGGAAAAAACCTCACAGCGGAAGGAGTAAAATATAATATATTTAAAACATATCTTTACCTTAATCACAATACTGCTAAATCAGCATTCCCAAAGCTATAAGTCTCTGTCTAACCTGCGAATGTTACGAGGAGGGGGTCGGAACGTAAGTTCTATGTGAATGAATTTAAACTACACTTTTTGAATAATCCTACATATACCGTTCAATTACATTTTCTTATTTATTAGGTTATACATGTTATTAGCACATAAAGCTTACACACATGTGGCACCTATCTGCTCCCTAGTAGATTAACCTAATATAATGTATATGTAGCTACCCCCAAACTGAGGTACACCCAATGGCACCCCACTCGCACGGTCTCCACCATATCATCGCAGTGATATACGTAGTCCGCCATCCTATGCCGTAGTAACATACATTCCTCTTATGTATAATACAAGACTACACCCGCATAGGATTACAATAATTGTATTATGTAAACATAATGACTTCCATTATCGAATAATGCCCTCTAGCCTACAATACACCATCCAGAGCAGACATGGTTGTACCTAGACTTTCTCACGTACGTATCGTCAAGCGTATTCGATGCCTAACCCGCACACCCATCGTGTGTTCATGCCGGAGTTCTGTGGCAGGGCTACACAAGAAACACGGAATTCGGTCGGGAGATTTCCTTATATCTGTGTAAGGCCCGCCTTTAAGAGCTTCTAGCACAAATATCACTAGGGTCTGTTTTCTATGGTAGCTATTGCCCCAACTCGGCCCCTCTTTTAAAAGACTACGAGAGCTAAGCGACAATCCCCTAAGCAAACAATCTAAACATCCTTGTGCCGTCTCTCCTCAACCACCGTCCCACGATATTGAATGGTTAATGGTATCTTGGGTCTAGCTCTAGTCTTTCCGCATCCTACTGGCTGTGGTGATAGGCACTCGACGACCTACTATCCTTGTTGGTCCTGACCCTCCACCTCCGTTAAGGCAGCCGCCGAATCACCTTTTCCATCACCTCATACAGCATTCTGACTGCCAAGTTATTCTTGCAGTCAAGGCCCACCCACATAGTAGTTACGCGCAGACCCAACCTCTACGGGCACAGCCTGAAACAACTGCCACCACACAGAGGACTACTAGGAGCAGCTTTAACGTCTCAGGAAGCTGCGTTCTTCCCCCTCCAGTCCATTGGAGCCACCAAAATAACGAACGTGTGCTCTCCTTGTGTCTTATGACACCATGATGATCTACCTCGTTGGGTTATTCATCCTATAACGTACGGTCTGCTTCAAGCGCCTTAGTTTTATATGTCATTAGACCCTAAGTCTAACCATTTATTACGAGCTTGTGCCACCTCGTCATCTTTCTTGTTTAACTTGGTTAATCTTATTCACTTTAACTTCCTTTACAAGTTTACCAAGTTACCCTCGCTTACTAATTCAACTTATACTTAACCCATTTAAGTCCATTAATAAGCCTACAACCTGTTATTTTCCAATTCATAAATTATTCCCTTTTAGGGTTACAACAACATGTCATACTTAATTCATAGTTAATTATGCCTTATCCTACATATATACTGATTAGGAGAATAACCCCCTAAACACCAGCCTCGAAGACCGAAATCAACATCAGACTGGCAACCAGAGACCAACATATATAATTCTGATTTACTCCTTTTCCATTCATATAACATACATCATCTTTAATTTCACATTTATCCTTCCCAAACCACTTAATTTATAATTAAGTATATCTTTACACATTGGTTATCTCCCCCTTCTTATCGTTTCTTATAAATTATCTTGTCCTAAAAGTTATAATTTCCACCTATTATCCTTTATTATCTTACTTAAGCTTTTCATAATAGGTTATCTATCATTCCCCATTTTTCCGTTATTCATTTTTTTTAGATTTAACTTAACCCTTCCATTTACTTAACCCATTACTTAGACTTTACCCAATTCAAATAATTTGAGATACCGTTATGGGTCCCATTTGGTTAAGCATATCTAAATTTTTGTTTCACATGTCACCCGTGTCCCACTTAACCCCCTTTATTATAGTTTTTGTGTCTTACACATGTCTTATTACGGTTAAGTCTACCTTAGTCATGTTTTACATTACATGTATTACAATAGTTAAGTCCATATTAGTCATGCTTTACGTGTCATTTATATCACCCACTTAACCCTCTAACCATACCCATGTCACCCACATGTCTTATTATGGTTAGTATTTCTTAATTTATTTATTATGCCGTAATGATGTATAACCTCTCACATTAGACGTCTATTCGTGGCCGCTGGATCTGCCGGGCGGTTCTGGGTAAACTTATACCACAACGCGCCTAACCTCATGTTTTAAACCGTTATGCCTCTAGTTCTTGCCGTTAACCTCTCACGTTAGACGTCCGCTTGTGGTTGCTGAATTTTCCCGGCGGTTCTGTGCAGTCTTAAACCACAAATGCGCCTAACCTCGTGTCAGGCGTTTATTAACAATCGTCTTTCACCCAATCCCCAAATTCATCTCATGTGTTCCATATTCAACTTAATTCCAATTCATTTTTTTATGCCTATTTCCAATTTGTCATTAACTACACCAACTACATAATAGTTTGCCAAATTTCATATTACCTAAATTATCCAATTATAGCCAAATTCACCAATTCCATGTTATTCATACCCAAACATGCCAATTTCTAGTATCTAGTTATACCCAATTTCATATAATCAATATTTTCCCAATATATACACCCCAACATTCCCACGTTCATACATATAATCTAATTCTCCCTATAGGCTTATTTTTCAAGTCAAATGTAAATTTCAGCAATCCATGTTATCCAATTACATGTTGTTAATATTAAATTGTACCAGTTCCATATCCAATTACAATTATGTCAAACCTACATAAATTCAACATTACAGTATAATTATGTCCGTAATTCTATACAAAACTTTCCAATCTCCATATTATGCCCAATCCAACCCTTTTTCCCTTTTTTAATTTCCCGTTCTCATTTAAAACGCATAAATCCATGATAGATGTAGGCTCGAGATAACCTAGCTATAAAAATAAAAAGGGAAAAGAATAAAAAGGGGAGAGAGAGCGCTCAAACATAGGCATAAATAAAGTAACTGATCTTATTAAATTATCATCATATTCAATTAGGGGAATGGTTAACGATAGAAGCAATATTACACAACAAGTATAGTTCAAATCCACTCACATTGACTGAATTGGAGAAATAAACAATTTGTTGTTGATGTGGAATGTTGACTTAATCTTCTTTTTTGATTATTGGTGAAGAGCTTGAATTGTTGAAGAAGAATTTCTAATTTGATTTAGGTTTTAGAGGCGGCGGCTAAGAGAATTGAGAGTTCAGCAGCACGAAGGCATCTTGAGGAATTGTTATGAATTAGGGTTAGGTCTTGCTATGTATTTATAGATGTAGAGAGTGTTTTAGAGCCCTTAGATTGACCTAGAAGCCATCAGATTTGTACAGCACATTAAAACACGTCACATGAACAAAACTACCCAGATCTTTTGGGTGGGTAGGTCGACCCCCAGGTCGACCTCCCTAGGGGTAGGTCGACCACCTGGTCGACCTGCCTGGTTGATGGCGGGAAATTTCCCGCCCAGCAGCCTGGGTCGAATTTCGAACTGTTTTGAATTTTAATTGAATCTTCTAAAACCATAACTCATTAATACGGAGTCCGATTTATGCAAACTTGGACACTATTCCAAGTAGAATTCCGAGACGAACGCAATGATGGTGCCCTTTTACTTAATTCCTGAAATTTAAATTAAGTATCATTATTTTATTATCTTTTGCTTTACACACACTATTATTGAATTAATTTTTTTCCTTCTCTTCCATGTATTAATTAATTCTCATTGTAAATCACCATTATTTACCTATCTATGCATATATATATATATATACACATTTTTAATTATATAAAAAAATACGGGGTGTTACATGAGTTGCCGAGGAAAGTAGAAGGGGTAAGCGACATCCGATGTTAATCCGTGTTTTCAACAACGAAGAATAGGAAGCATGAAGGTGAGAACCGTTAATTTAATTATTTGTTTTAAATTAATATAGACTGTAGATTATAATTTATTGATAATAACAAAAGGTAGTTGATTGTGTGGATGTGAATAGTTGAATGAAATGTTTGAATGTATAGTTGTATAGTTAGAAAAACTGAATACAAAGCGTTATTAGATGTAATGCTTTGCGCACAATAAATTGGTGGTTTTAATGGTTGTATTGACAATGAATGATTTATGTCTGTTACATGGTTGATTTATGTGTTTGATTTTGATTGTATGAGAACATACACAACGTAGTTGTGGATTTGTGCGGAAAAACCGCTTTAATCCTCCTTCCCATGAACGACCATGTAAATATTAAATATTTGAAAATTGAATTTAGTTTTCTAGTGGTTAGAAATATAAGTTATGAATAATTAGCGACTGTCGTCAAGACATAAACGAAAAGAAGGAAAAAAAATCATATATTAGTTTAGACTCTCAAATTTGAAACAAGTTTGAAATTTAAATGATAATATGATTTCAAAATTTAATATATGTAGTTTCATTAGTTATGATATGGTTTGAAATAAATTAACAACTGGAAATTATTGTCTTGAATTCCGATTAAATGAAAATGGAAATATGTTCAAATTATTTTAAGCTTTTACCTTTGCATTGAGTTTAAGAAAATTAATATCGAAAAAAATGATTTGAGTTATCAAAATGAGTTTTACTGACTGTTTGATGACTAGCTATAGTTGAATGCGATTGAAAGAGCTTTGAGAAGAAAAAATCATCAATTTAAGTTTTGACTTAATTTGAAAGAATATTTGGAAATGTGAAATAATGAATTTGAAGTAAGCGATTTTGAACTCGAATGTATATATAGTATATTATTCAAGATATGGTTTTAAAAAGTTAGTTTTGAAATTTGAGTTTATTTTCTAAAGAAATGAGATGATTTATATTAAAACGTTATATGGTTTGAATTAAACACGTCACGTAGTGATAGTTCGTAAATATTGACTTAAATTTTCAAACGACTATAACTTGAACGTTTTGAATCGAATAATGCGAAACGAAAACGTTGGATTTCTACTAACAACAACTTTTTATTAGAAAAGAAATTGTCAAATTCCGACATACGGTTTTCAAGTTATGTTTAAAACAAAATTTGAAACGGTCACTATACGTGCAGTTCGATGACCGTAATGAAAATCGAAGAAAACAGGTTGATAAAAGAGAATTTTCTTTTAAAGGACAAACTTTGGAAATTATTTGGTGAAAAGTATGGAAAGTTTCAAAATTAGGGAGAAGGACACATTTACACTAAAGGTGGAATTCAGAGGACCCATTAACTTTTCCTCATTTACACTAGAATTTGGCTTTCTCTCTAAATTCGAAACTTTCACACTTTTTTCCAATTTTTTTTATTAAGTTTGTCCTTCTCCCTATTTTCCACTTGATAAAAATTATTAAAAATTTAGGAAAAGCATGCTAAATCGTATTTTATTATTTAATAGTGGTAAAACTGAATGTTTCAATTTCGAATGATTTGGATCAATTTTATTTAAATAGTCAGTGTACAACATATTAGAAACGTTATTATGCGTTAATTTTAACATTCTTTGAACAACCGAGTTTTAAGTTTATAAAACATAAACTATTGAAATAGTTTTATTAAACATATTGAAGGATTCTAAAGAATTTAAACTTCTTTTCGTTTGGAATGTTATTCAAAGTTTTTCCTATTTTAGGTAAGATATTGAAAATTTGAAATTTAAAAGAAATTATTTTAAGTAGAGTTAATCTTTGGATATTTGATATAAAATTCCAGGGCTAGACAAATACTATCAGAAACCGTTAAAAATATTTACATTAAGATTCTGATAATGTTTCGCCAAGTTTGCGAATTGATATCTAATATAAGTCGGTTAAACTCTATTTAAACTTATATTTGAAATATCAAATTTGTTGAATTGTCGTAAATCAAAACGTGAATCCAATTTGAGCTTTGGTTATTAAGAAGACTTATCGAATAATAATGGTAAATAAAGAATTGTGTTTGAAATATAAGATTTGAAAATTTGAATATCGGATCTGAAAGGAAGAGTTAAAATGGTAAAGGGACTTTCGAAATTTGAATGAATCCAACTTGGTTTATAAATAAACTAACAATGATTTGGAAGGAGATTCAAATCGAAATCTCGTGTAACCCATAACTATTGTTTTAAAACACATTTATTACTTGGAAAGACTGGGATCGAATAAGTGTTTGAAAACCATTCCAAGTTATAATACGATGTTATAAATAATCGAAGACTTGGAAATCGACAAGTGAAGACCGATAATCTTTGAATAGTTTAGATTGACTGGTAATGTCTCATTGGGCCAATCACCCAATATGAGGTTATAAGTGGCATGAGATTTGAATATATTTGGAGTTTTTTTTGGAATTTGTTGCGTTCAGACCTAGATTGAAATCGTATGGATTGTGTGCCTGACATTGTAATTAACTGCGTAGCACTGATGTATGTTGATACATATCAAATTAGTGACAACAAAGTTATTCTTGACTCTAAGTCACATGAATTTAGAGTTCATGTATTAATCGAAATCAGTTACACATGGTGAATGGACAATGTGGCGTACTAGAGTTATGAAATGAGCTAGTGACGATCAAAACATGGATTATCAAAGCGTAGCTTTATGGATATCGCTCACACCCCAGAATGATCGAAAACTGGCGGTTAGGTTGTATACATATACATAAACTCTGTTGAAACTTGAAAGCTTCTGCGAATAGACCCATTTTCGAAACCTGATGGAATAGAGTATATACGGTGTCCGATGTCTAGATGTTATCTGGGATATATACTTTTACGCTACGTATTCGGGGTCCGTTGTCTAGATTTTAACCGGGAGATACTTAGCTTCGTGTCCTCGATTGATCTTTCGTATCAGGAACCATCATGTCAGAAACTCGATCTCCAATACGATCCCATGTGATTTTGATTGTATACCTATATGGCAATATAACCAATTGGGGATATGGGTATATGATTCTGTATTTAATTGCGAAATTCATTTTCAACACTATGCACTAATAATAGTATTAAAAGAGGATTTTTGTAACACCCCACACCCGCTAAGGTCACTCACTATGGGAATGCCTTAACTTCGGTGGAGTAATTTAAGTGAATATAGAACAGAAAAATTACAACAAGACAGATATAAATAATACTTGAAAATCTAAAACATCATTTCATTGCAGCAGAAGGTAAACATGTTTAGTTACAACACCATAAAAGAGTCAAGTACAAAATATCCATCCTGATAAAAACATAAGTACATAATCCCACTACATAACTAATAGCCATAATAGAAAAGATAAGCTGGGCTTTACATCACGGTCCAAGCTCCGAAAGATAGATAAAGCAATCTGATCAAAGCCCACTAGTGCTAGGCCCACTCTGAGAACCTGAGGGTTAGGAAAAAGATAAAAACAACGGGGTCAGACATAAGTCTGAGTGCGCCCTATAACTTTAACAATACAATCATTAAGGTAATTAGGGTATGATATAAACTTGGTACGGTGATGACTGGGGATAAATGACTACCCTAAGCAGCCAACTAGACATAGGATGAACTAAGATAACGGTAAAGACGCATCTACCCACCCAAGGGTAATTACTAACTGCACCACACCAGTCATTCCTACTTAAAGGTTGATCCCACCCAAGGACTTAGAAAATTTAACTAGTAGTTTCGTGTACCCCTAGCTGACTACATAGGTGCCGTCTGCCCCTATCTCCACTAGGTGTACCCACTACTCCCCAAGAGATCGGCTCCCTACCGTAGATACCCGTGCTGGCCCGACAATGGGGTGTATCACTCCCCAAAGTGGCAACCCGATACAACCAACGGTGCACGGCTTATACCTACACGATGCAACAACGTCTTACCTACCAGCCCGGGTCCACACACGCATATGAAACCCGTTGTACTTGCGTTGCCCCCGCTAACCCGTTTTGGCCTCTTATAGTCAAGCCCAGTACGCGTGTCCCGTCCTCGACATGGGTCGAGCCCAATAAGATACATATGGGTTACTGGTTGAAATGGGCCCCCACAAGCTACCCACCTAAGCTTGTCCCTTTTTCTAGTGCATCCCACTTAACCCTTTAGTCATGTTTAATTATATGTTTCCACTTGTGTAACACCCCGCCTCCGCTAGGGTCACTCGCAAAGGAATGCACTAGCTTTAGAGGGGCATTATTGGTAAACATGCACAGAAATATCACAAGACAGAACATATATATATAAATAGCGGAAGTAAAATCAAACTTTCATAAACATGAATACATAAGGTTTAAAGCCTTTTACATCAGAGTACATCAAAACCTGTCTTGCAATAGTAAAGAAGCATAAAGACTTTTTAATAAATTATTCCCCAAGTAAAACCGTAAAGTTGCCATAGCCAAGAGAAGTCCAAGCCATCCATGATGACCTTCAAGCAGAAGAAGTCCGAACTAAACAGCATTGTTTCCTCCCTGAAACCTGGGGGGGAAACGGAAGAAAAGAGGCGAAACAAAACGGGTCAGTCAAACAGACTGAGTAAGTCCTATCTACTTCCAGTATAAAAACAGGTAAAGGTAACATGACATGCATAAACTGAAAGTAAACATAAGGATAACTACAAGATAGATAAACCAGGGTAGCCGGTTGAACTACTGCGGCAAGGTAAACTAAGGTATCATGATAAACTACGGTGTCAAGGTATCACATCGTCAGATTTCTATCGAGTACATTATCCCAAGACCCCGTCTAACATCCCACGGTATCTATTATGTATATTCTTCCTAGTTCTAACATGTATATTTGCTCTGCACCTCTCGTACTAGTATCCCTACCCGCGTCATGTGTTAACCATGAATGTCCCGTGCTCAAAGTCGTGTAATGGTCCATGTCAACCTAATATCGCATATATAGGTTACTCAAATCATACGTTTCTTTCCATGTATATAAGTTCAGTCCTTTGCCGTACCTCGTACGGGCTTCCTCATGTCATATTATCCTTGGAATCGTTTGGACTGTCACCCTTGTTCTAGCTAGGCTCTTCCGTATGAATCATCGTTTGAACTACTAGGACTTACGCCACCTAGCACCACTAGGGATTACGCTTACCTATTGCACGCTTTCGTATTTCGGTTTGGGTTAAACCACCTAGGCCACTAGGGATTACGCTAACCCTCAACCGCGCCCTTTTTCCCACGCATTCATCGTGAATCGTTTTTCTATAACTGGATGCACATGTATCACATCGTGCCATCCGAGTCCTGTCACAGGGCAAACCAAGAAATACAGGACTCGGTCGGGAGCTTTAGATTTATCTGCCGATGCAGATACTAAGGTCTGCTTTTCTACACGTGGCTATGGTCCCACGAGACCCCTCCCTCAACTAGTGAAAGGCAACACAAGAGAAAATCTTGCATGAGAACTACACTCCGGCCAGCCCACATCCTACGGCCTACCTCACCCATAATTAGATAGCAAATCATGGTCTGTTGGGTGTTCCCTGCCTTTCCGTACGTACACGCTTGACTCAAGATGGTAGATGATCGACGAACTTGCTATCTCGGGCACCTTATGTATTCGTCGACTCACTGCTATCCACCCCAGTCTTTAGGTCGCTCGCATAGCAACCAAGGCATATTCTTGGTTCTTCTACCGCAGACCTCAACCTCTCGTGAGCCTAGTATAATGACCTGGCAGCTCACAGAGGGATCCCAAGAATATCCTCACGTTCCCCGAAGCCGCTGCTTCGTTACCCAGTTCGTTGGAGCCTTTATCTAAATCAGATAGCCTGCTCCTACACGCATACTTAAACGTTGACCTAACGTATTGGGTTACTAATCTATCTAAGAAATGGTCCAAATCTCCTTGACTAAGAATTATTACTTAGTTTCCCTTAACTAAGGTTTACCACTTAACCTTATTTCCATAATCCTTGTTAACTATGGTTATTTACCTAATCCTCCGAATTAGGGTTTATCTAATGGGTTAAGTGTCACTTAAGTTCATAACTTAGCCCGTCTACAAACCATGTCAAAATTGGCTAAGTATCCAAGTCCAAGACTTAACCCTACAAACCATGTGTCAAGTTGGTTAAGTATATCAAGCAATCCATGACTTAACCTTGTCTAATTATCATTTTAGATTGGTTAAGTATACATTAATTTGACCCTATCAAATTACCGAGTCAAATCGGTCAAGCGTATTTGAATCGATTCGTGACTTAGCCTTATCATGTTTTCACGTTAGATTGGTTAAGTATGGGTTAACTTAACCCCCCCATAAATTCACGAGTTAGGTTGGCTAAGTATAGGTCACTTAACCTCATCAAATCATCGTATTAAATTAGTTAAGTGTTTAACTTAACCCCATTAAATTACCAAGTTGGATTAATTAAGTCTAGGCTAACTTAACCCCATCCGATTACCATGTTTAGATTAGTTAAGCCTAATCTTAACCCCATCCATTAACTGTATTATACGGTTAAGTGTCATTAAGAAAATTCACTTAACCTTATCACGTTATCGTGTTGGATTGATTAAGTGTTGGTTAACTTAATCCCGTCCACTAGTCGTATAAAAATGGTCAAGTGTCATTAGGCAAATCAAGTTACTTAACCTACCCAAGCTTATCATGTTTTGTTAAATATCATTAGCTTAATCAAATTACTTAACCCACTTGTCCATATCATATTTGGTTAAGCCTCATTAATCAAATTAACTTAACCCTATTATGTGGCATTAATTTAATTAATGCACCCACAACCTCTCACATTAGACCTTGTTGTGGTTACTAGTTAAGCCGGGTGGGTCCGGGTAGATTTACACCACAACCTAGTCTAACCTCGGGTCTTAAGCGCGACATGACCAACTTCTCACATTGGGTCCTATTGTTTGCAACTACTAGTTAGGCCGGTCGGTTCCGGGTAGTTTTACGTTGCAAACTCAACCCAACCTCGAGTTGGCCATACTCATATTATCTAAGTTCATCATGTTTCCAAAACATGTTACAAGTTTTCAAGCATTTGGGTAGACCTAACTCAATAGGTAAATTCCCAAAGGGTAGACCTAACTTAATAGGTAAATTCCCAAGCTCATGTTTTTATGCATCCTTACATGTCATCTTCCATGTTATCTTTCAAGTCATATTTCCAAGTATAAACGCATGTCATATTCAAGTTAAGACTTTGCGACATGTTCATGTTTATCTAACTACCCAAAATCGTGTTTTCCCAACGCAAGCAAAGCGAGTCAACATAGTAAGGATACTATGTCACATATTAGTCTCAAAACATGCATGATGCCAAAAAGGGCTTGGCTTCCACATGCATAACATCATAAAAGGATTGGCCATAAACATGCATAGTGTCATAAGGTAATTTGGCCACAAACATGCATATTATCAAAAGGGATTTGGTCATAAACATGCACAACTTAAAAAGAGGGGATTGGCCACGAGCATGCATAGTCTCAAAAAGGATTTGGCCACAAACTTGCATGTTAGCGTAAGGGGTTTGGGTTCATAAACATGCATAAGCCCCAAAATCTTGCCTTAGCCAATGTTTCATAAGTAAAGTGGTTCCTAAAGGTTCATGCTAGCATTTCATGCATAAAGATCCAAACTTGCAAGTTAAACTAGGTTATGCATAGCATGAGAGGCATGATTAAGTCACTCACATGGCCCAAGATCATAAATACGAACACAAGAGGCATGGTAAGGTTCATATAGATTCGCATAATCATGTTTAGCCTCATTTTATCCCATGTCAACATTAAAAATACCGTTTTGATCCAAAAGTAGCTAGAACTTACATAGTTAGGCCTAGGGAAAGGAGCATGAATCATCTTGGCTAAGAAAGGTGCCTCCTTTGTTGAAGAACCTTCATGAAACTCGCATAGCAATGTTGATTTGGCCTTGATTTGGTGTAGCAAGCTTGCACCTTTTGATTTGAACTTGATTTAGATGCATAGGCTCTAGGGATTTGAGATGGAGGCCATGAGAGTAGAAATTTGGCCATAGTTTAGTTACATGAGTGAATAATGAGGGTTTAGGGGTAGGTTTAGGGTCTTTTTATAGAGATTAGGATAGTTTTAGACCCTTAGATTAACCCTAGGACCAACCTGAACCGTCAGATTTCAAACCAGGCCCAAAAACCTAGCCAAGATAGAAAATAGGTGCACCAGACCAGAATCAGCCGACAGGGCAAGTCGACAGCCCTGTCGACATGCCTGTCGACATGCCTGTCGACATGCATGTCGACATGCCTGTCGACATGCCTGTCGACATGTCTGGGCGGGAATTTTCCCGCCTGGCCCCATTTCTGCATGTTTCGAAATTCAAATTTCCCGGAAACTTCTTTGGGCCTTAACCGGGTCATACGGACTCCGATTTTCGAAAACTCGGACTCTATTTCGCGTATTTTTCCGAGACGAACGCAATGGCATAGCTCGTTTTACTTGATTCAGAATTTAAAATGAAATTCTGCCTTGATTCTCGTTTTAACATGTTATTGAAATACGGGTTGTTACATTCTCCCCTCCTTTTAGGATTTCGTCCCCGAAATCTCCAAGTTAGGAAGAACGTATCCTACCATCCATCATCCATCTACCCAAAACATCATCCACAAGCAACCATTGTCCTTAGATGATTTCTAATGCTGTATGAATATATGCAAAACGTGTGTGTACATGTTCCTTAGCTAAGGCTAATGATCAGGCCTGGATAATCTTCCTAATGCAAAAATATGTATAGTGCCATGAATCCAACATGTATGCAAATCGTCCTAGTCATATATATACACTATATGCGTGCACAAACATTCATCCATATGCAACGTCCACATGGTAACACATTCAATTTCATCCATAAACAAATATAAATACTCGTGCATATGCAATATGAAATGTGACCGAGTCGAGCTAATACCTAATGTAAATTCGCGCATCCACGAGCAACCACTTGCAACCATTTGCAACCATATCAACCATAACATGTTTCAAATACATGTTTACATCCATAGGGTTCTACCTAAGATTCCCTGAAACAGGGTCGAGAAGATAACTAAAACGAACTCCTTACGGGGTTTGTAACAGAAACAGGACCGAGAGGATATCCCTAAAAGATAGCCTACAATCAAGCTCAACAGAAAACAGGGATCGAGGATATATTCCCAAAAGAGATATCATGCACGTATTTAGTCTTCAGTCTCCTGAGTCGCATTACCTTGAGCTTAGTTCCATCAGGCCTTGACTGCTTTTGACTTCATGATTTCGTAGCTCCTTGATTCCTATTTCCAAGGTGTGAGTGAAACTCATTTCACTGTCGCCTCTCGTTTCATTTTCACTTATTCTTTCCCTAGTACTTAGCTCAACCATATCTACGTACTCAAGCCAGCTCTCCAAAATTCACTAGTGAATTCTGGATCTCGTTTTCCGATGCCAATCCAAATTGCCAAGAGTTCTTACTAGGGTGATTCCCATAACTCATACATAATCGAAACGAACCATCCGCCTTAGCGGCGAATTCTATTCAAACGGATTACCAACAACTGCATCCTGGGATTCTAGGTAACTAGCCATGACAGAACCCAAAAGGTTACACGAGACTTCGAGGGTATTACCAAAGCAAGCCAAGAGTCTAACTACCCTCCTTCTAAAACCGAGAGTGGCACCCCTTACTGGATAACCACTTCATCCCTAGAATCCATCCACAACCTATAAACATAAGCATTATTTCCAAGCTCAACACTTGATGTAGACATTCTCAAATCCAAACAAGCCATGAGTAAATGGACCGATCTTCCGATAGGACTTGAGACAAAAGCGGAATCCTCTACTACGCTAGTACTAAGGTGCAGAGACTCAACTATCGAAACGGACTTAAAAGATGCGGTGATCCAAACAAAGTCCCGACAGGATGATAGAGAAGAAAAGCTAAACCTTTGACAAGATCGTTACCCTCCTTCTGAGGTACCCTAGAAATGAGAGCATACTATTGCCCTCCGAATGATCTTGTCCCTGTTCCATGATACTTAACTATCTATCCCGTTTCACTATGCCAAGGGTACCCTCTTGTCATGGGTTTCATTGTTCATCTTTCTCCCTCCTTTTAGGACTCAGCCATACCAACATGTTGCTTATCCCTGAACTCGTATCCTTTATCCTTGTTCTTACTATCCTTTCATGCATAACTCTGCAACGGTCTCTCGAGAACCACCTCCATCGTACGGGAAACACTTACGCAGCTAGAAAGACTAGTCGTAGTCAAAACCACTGTGACTACAGATGGAGGAAAGAAAGGAAAAGAGATTCAATCAAGGAAACAAGGATAATGCTAATGGCCTTTGGGGAATAGCCTTTTTCTTTTTAAAAGAAAATTTTCTTGAAAAATGCTTCTTTGTAAACGGTTTTTCAAATAAT
Organism: Allium sativum; assembly: GCA_030737875.1. Lineage (NCBI taxonomy): Eukaryota > Viridiplantae > Streptophyta > Magnoliopsida > Asparagales > Amaryllidaceae > Allium > Allium sativum. Next base: position 1,050,317,604 of record CM060910.1, on the reverse strand, counting down.
TTTCAGAAGGTCTTTAAAAACTTTTGCCCAGTCTGGTAACCTTCTGCTCTGATACCAAATGTAACACCCCGCCTCCGCTAGGGTCACTCGCAAAGGAATGCACTAGCTTTAGAGGGGCATTATTGGTAAACATGCACAGAAATATCACAAGACAGAACATATATATATAAATAGCGGAAGTAAAATCAAACTTTCATAAACATGAATACATAAGGTTTAAAGCCTTTTACATCAGAGTACATCAAAACCTGTCTTGCAATAGTAAAGAAGCATAAAGACTTTTTAATAAATTATTTCCCAAGTAAAACCGTAAAGTAGCCATAGCCAAGAGAAGTCCAAGCCATCCATGATGACCTTCAAGCAGAAGAAGTCCGAACTAAACAGCATTGTTTCCTCCCTGAAACCTGGGGGGGAAACGGAAGAAAAGAGGCGAAACAAAACGGGTCAGTCAAACAGACTGAGTAAGTCCTATCTACTTCCAGTATAAAAACAGGTAAAGGTAACATGACATGCATAAACTGAAAGTAAACATAAGGATAACTACAAGATAGATAAACCAGGGTAGCCGGTTGAACTACTGCGGCAAGGTAAACTAAGGTATCATGATAAACTACGGTGTCAAGGTATCACATCGTCAGATTTCTATCGAGTACATTATCCCAAGACCCCGTCTAACATCCCACGGTATCTATTATGTATATTCTTCCTAGTTCTAACATGTATATTTGCTCTGCACCTCTCGTACTAGTATCCCTACCCGCGTCATGTGTTAACCATGAATGTCCCGTGCTCAAAGTCGTGTAATGGTCCATGTCAACCTAATATCGCATATATAGGTTACTCAAATCATACGTTTCTTTCCATGTATATAAGTTCAGTCCTTTGCCGTACCTCGTACGGGCTTCCTCATGTCATATTATCCTTGGAATCGTTTGGACTGTCACCCTTGTTCTAGCTAGGCTCTTCCGTATGAATCATCGTTTGAACTACTAGGACTTACGCCACCTAGCACCACTAGGGATTACGCTTACCTATTGCACGCTTTCGTATTTCGGTTTGGGTTAAACCACCTAGGCCACTAGGGATTACGCTAACCCTCAACCGCGCCCTTTTTCCCACGCATTCATCGTGAATCGTTTTTCTATAACTGGATGCACATGTATCACATCGTGCCATCCGAGTCCTGTCACAGGGCAAACCAAGAAATACAGGACTCGGTCGGGAGCTTTAGATTTATCTGCCGATGCAGATACTAAGGTCTGCTTTTCTACACGTGGCTATGGTCCCACGAGACCCCTCCCTCAACTAGTGAAAGGCAACACAAGAGAAAATCTTGCATGAGAACTACACTCCGGCCAGCCCACATCCTACGGCCTACCTCACCCATAATTAGATAGCAAATCATGGTCTGTTGGGTGTTCCCTGCCTTTCCGTACGTACACGCTTGACTCAAGATGGTAGATGATCGACGAACTTGCTATCTCGGGCACCTTATGTATTCGTCGACTCACTGCTATCCACCCCAGTCTTTAGGTCGCTCGCATAGCAACCAAGGCATATTCTTGGTTCTTCTACCGCAGACCTCAACCTCTCGTGAGCCTAGTATAATGACCTGGCAGCTCACAGAGGGATCCCAAGAATATCCTCACGTTCCCCGAAGCCGCTGCTTCGTTACCCAGTTCGTTGGAGCCTTTATCTAAATCAGATAGCCTGCTCCTACACGCATACTTAAACGTTGACCTAACGTATTGGGTTACTAATCTATCTAAGAAATGGTCCAAATCTCCTTGACTAAGAATTATTACTTAGTTTCCCTTAACTAAGGTTTACCACTTAACCTTATTTCCATAATCCTTGTTAACTATGGTTATTTACCTAATCCTCCGAATTAGGGTTTATCTAATGGGTTAAGTGTCACTTAAGTTCATAACTTAGCCCGTCTACAAACCATGTCAAAATTGGCTAAGTATCCAAGTCCAAGACTTAACCCTACAAACCATGTGTCAAGTTGGTTAAGTATATCAAGCAATCCATGACTTAACCTTGTCTAATTATCATTTTAGATTGGTTAAGTATACATTAATTTGACCCTATCAAATTACCGAGTCAAATCGGTCAAGCGTATTTGAATCGATTCGTGACTTAGCCTTATCATGTTTTCACGTTAGATTGGTTAAGTATGGGTTAACTTAACCCCCCCATAAATTCACGAGTTAGGTTGGCTAAGTATAGGTCACTTAACCTCATCAAATCATCGTATTAAATTAGTTAAGTGTTTAACTTAACCCCATTAAATTACCAAGTTGGATTAATTAAGTCTAGGCTAACTTAACCCCATCCGATTACCATGTTTAGATTAGTTAAGCCTAATCTTAACCCCATCCATTAACTGTATTATACGGTTAAGTGTCATTAAGAAAATTCTCTTAACCTTATCACGTTATCGTGTTGGATTGATTAAGTGTTGGTTAACTTAATCCCGTCCACTAGTCGTATAAAAATGGTCAAGTGTCATTAGGCAAATCAAGTTACTTAACCTACCCAAGCTTATCATGTTTTGTTAAATATCATTAGCTTAATCAAATTACTTAACCCACTTGTCCATATCATATTTGGTTAAGCCTCATTAATCAAATTAACTTAACCCTATTATGTGGCATTAATTTAATTAATGCACCCACAACCTCTCACATTAGACCTTGTTGTGGTTACTAGTTAAGCCGGGCGGGTCCGGGTAGATTTACACCACAACCTAGTCTAACCTCGGGTCTTAAGCGCGACATGACCAACTTCTCACATTGGGTCCTATTGTTTGCAACTACTAGTTAGGCCGGTCGGTTCCGGGTAGTTTTACGTTGCAAACCCAACCCAACCTCGAGTTGGCCATACTCATATTATCTAAGTTCATCATGTTTCCAAAACATGTTACAAGTTTTCAAGCATTTGGGTAGACCTAACTCAATAGGTAAATTCCCAAAGGGTAGACCTAACTTAATAGGTAAATTCCCAAGCTCATGTTTTTATGCATCCTTACATGTCATCTTCCATGTTATCTTTCAAGTCATATTTCCAAGTATAAACGCATGTCATATTCAAGTTAAGACTTTGCGACATGTTCATGTTTATCTAACTACCCAAAATCGTGTTTTCCCAACGCAAGCAAAGCGAGTCAACATAGTAAGGATACTATGTCACATATTAGTCTCAAAACATGCATGATGCCAAAAAGGGCTTGGCTTCCACATGCATAACATCATAAAAGGATTGGCCATAAACATGCATAGTGTCATAAGGTAATTTGGCCACAAACATGCATATTATCAAAAGGGATTTGGTCATAAACATGCACAACTTAAAAAGAGGGGATTGGCCACGAGCATGCATAGTCTCAAAAAGGATTTGGCCACAAACTTGCATGTTAGCGTAAGGGGTTTGGGTTCATAAACATGCATAAGCCCCAAAATCTTGCCTTAGCCAATGTTTCATAAGTAAAGTGGTTCCTAAAGGTTCATGCTAGCATTTCATGCATAAAGATCCAAACTTGCAAGTTAAACTAGGTTATGCATAGCATGAGAGGCATGATTAAGTCACTCACATGGCCCAAGATCATAAATACGAACACAAGAGGCATGGTAAGGTTCATATAGATTCGCATAATCATGTTTAGCCTCATTTTATCCCATGTCAACATTAAAAATACCGTTTTGATCCAAAAGTAGCTAGAACTTACATAGTTAGGCCTAGGGAAAGGAGCATGAATCATCTTGGCTAAGAAAGGTTCCTCCTTTGTTGAAGAACCTTCATGAAACTCGCATAGCAATGTTGATTTGGCCTTGATTTGGTGTAGCAAGCTTGCACCTTTTGATTTGAACTTGATTTAGATGCATAGGCTCTAGGGATTTGAGATGGAGGCCATGAGAGTAGAAATTTGGCCATAGTTTAGTTACATGAGTGAATAATGAGGGTTTAGGGGTAGGTTTAGGGTCTTTTTATAGAGATTAGGATAGTTTTAGACCCTTAGATTAACCCTAGGACCAACCTGAACCGTCATATTTCAAACCAGGCCCAAAAACCTAGCCAAGATAGAAAATAGGTGCACCAGACCAGAATCAGCCAACAGGGCAAGTCGACAGCCCTGTCGACATGCCTGTCGACATGCCTGTCGACATGTCTGGGCGGGAATTTTCCCGCCTGGCCCCATTTCTGCATGTTTCGAAATTCAAATTTCCCGGAAACTTCTTTGGGCCTTAACCGGGTCATACGGACTCCGATTTTCGAAAACTCGGACTCTATTTCGCGTATTTTTCCGAGACGAACGCAATGGCATAGCTCGTTTTACTTGATTCAGAATTTAAAATGAAATTCTGCCTTGATTCTCGTTTTAACATGTTATTGAAATACGGGTTGTTACAACTTGGTTAAGTATTCTAATCGTATTTTCTATTGCCACCCAAGGCAACCCACTAGATTTCCACATGCCACCCAAGGCACTTACTTGATTTCCACATGCCACCCAAGGCACCCACTTAACCCCTCATGCCCCACTACATGCTTATCTGGTTAAGTGTTTCTTAATTGATTAAGAACGTAACCGTTGTAAAGACCTCTCACATTAGACTATCTTTTATGGCAACTGGATTTGCCGGTCGGGTCCGGGCAGCCTTACGCCATAACCGAGTCTAACCTCGTGTCTTTACACTTGTCACGTATTTAGTTTATGCCTAAGACCTCTCACATTGGGCCAATCATTTGTAGCCGCTGGATTTGCCGGTCGGTTCCGGGCAGTCTTATGCTACAAAAGGGTCCAACCTCGTGTCATAGTCGATTAATTACACCTAATTAATCACCCCCATAATTTGTATTAATTATCACTTATTAATTACAAATTTAACGATGTACATAATTGACTCAATTATGTCCATCCACTTTATGGTATGCATAATCATACCAACTTCACACCATTTCATTAACATGAATATTAACCCCATCGTTCCCCACGTAATTCGCTAACATGACAAACTTAAAAGGGAAGATTCATCACAAATACAATGGGTTCAACTTGCATAACATTAGCATCAACATGGATTTTAAAGGTGTCAACATGCATATATGACCATAGCATCAAACCCATCTAGCATAAATAATCAACCCAAACTTGCATGAATCACATATGTCATAAAGAGGGTAACTTGCATAAGCTACTTATGTCATACAAAGGGGTAAACTTGCATATGTATGTATGACATACAAAGGGGTTAACTTGCATATGTATGCATATCATACAAAGGTGTAAACTTGCACATGTTACTTGCATATAATCAAACACCAAACTTGCATAACATGTCATATATGAACTTGCATATAATCAAACACCAAACTTGCATAACATGGTGTCATAATGGATCAATGTTTATCATAGTGATTTTGCATAACTAGCATCATGAGCACATAGCATAAAACTTGCATAACTAGCATCATGAACATATAGCATAAAACTTGCACAACTAGCATCATGAACTCATAGCATATGACTTGCATAACTTGCATAACATCATGAACACATAGCATATGACTTGCATAACTTGCATAACATCATGAACACATAGCATATGACTTGCATAACTTGCATAACATCATGAACACATAGCATATGATAACATAACTTGCATTGATCCACATACATAACCATAACCTCATTATATCCTATCATAATTAGTTTAGAAATTGCTTGCTAAAGGCATAGAAACTCACAACTTGTTGATTAGCACTCCTATGAAGAAGATTAAGTTGCTAGAGTTGATTAGAAGTTGATTTGAGAAGTTATCTTCTTCTACAATTTGATGGAGGCTCCTTCAAGTTGCATTTTGACGGCATAACGAAGTTGTATCTATTTTTATTATGGATTAGGGTAGTCTTAGGGTGTATTTATAGATTAGTTAAGTGTTTTAGGCCCTAAGATTAACCCTAGATTAGGTTAGAGCCGTCAGATTTCATCACAAGCCCCAAAACACAGCCCAAACCCCTTCAGCCTGCACCCAGGCAAAACTGGCCGACAGGGGGGGTCGACCCCTGGGTCGACACCTGGGTCGACCGCTTGGGGGGGTCGACACCCATGTCGACCCCTGTGTCGACACCCTCTGTCTGGCAGGAATTTTCCCGCCTCTTCTGAAACTTGAAATTTGAATATTTTAAATCTGTTTTGAATTTTCTGAAAATTTCTTCGGGCCTTAACTGGGTCATACGGACTCCGATTTTTGAAAACTCGGACTCTATTTCGCGTATTTTTCCGAGACGAACGCAATGGCATAGCCTGTTTCCCCTGATTCAGATTTTAAAATTTAATTCTGCCCTGTTTTATATTATAGCAAGTTATTCAACATACGGGGTGTTACATTCTCCCCTACTTAAAGGATTTCGTCCCCGAAATCTCTAAGTCAAGAAGAACGTATCCTACCAACCAAACAACCATCTACTCAAACCATCAAACACTAGCATCCATTGTCCTTAAAGTTTCTAATGCTGTATGAACAAATGCAAAGAGTGTGTGTATATGTTCCTTATCTAATGCAAAATCAGGCGGTCTACTGATTCAGTTGACTTCCTTAATGCAAACCATGATAGTGCCATGCATCCAATATGTATGCGAAAGAACCCTATCGACACATACTATTTCTACATGAGTGCACAATCATTCACCAAAATGCATCATCCATATGACAACACAACCATTATACATCCATTAATATAGCTACCTACACACAATTGTATGCAATATGCAATATGAAGTGACTGAGCCGATCTAGTGTCTAAAGTGTGTGTATATGCATCCACGAGCAACCACTAGCAACCACTTTCATCCACACGCATCCACCAATCATAACATGTCTCAAACACATGTTTCAACCATAGGTTTACCCTATCTATAGGTCAAAGGTACTAATGAGAGGACATACTATAGATAAGATAAGTACTAGACAAATGATAAAGGAGAAGTTAAAAGACATACCCTCAAAAAGGAATGGGTACAGTGAACGCATCTTCGCTTCTGTCTCCCAAGTAGCATTGCTCTCATCCTCTCCCCATTGCAGTTTGACTAGTCGAACCTCTCTGTTTCTCAACTTCCTAAGCTCTGACCCAAGGATGTGGGTAGGAACTCTTCGAATAGTCGCATCACGCTCTACCTCCACTTCTCTAAGCAAGCTCGGCTCTACCACCTCTGCGGTCTCATGTAGGCACTTCCTCAAATGTGACACATGGAATACGTCATGTACCCCACTAAGTCTCTCGGGTAAATCCACTCTATATGCCATCCGTCCAATCCTTTCCTTAATAGGAAACGGTCCTACAAATCTTGGTGCTAGCTTCCCAACGGACCCAAAGCGAACAACATTCCGTAATGGAAACACTTTAACAAAGACCATGTCCCCAACACCAAACTCCAGATCCGTCCTCCTCTTATCCACGTAAGATTTCTACCTATCTTGCGCCGCTTTCATCCTTCTTCGAATCAAATCAATCTTTTTCGAAGTCACCCTAACCATATCAGGCCCAAGCAAGATCTTATCCGTAGAATCCCACCAACAAGTAGGTGATCGACAAGGCCTTCCATAAAGAGCTTCGAAAGGAGCCATACCAATACTAGATTGAAAGCTGTTATTATACGCGAACTCCACCAATGGAAGATGCTCTTCCCATGTACCTCCAAAATCTAAGATACATAGCCTCAAAAGGTCTTCCAGAACACGATTCACCCTCTCGGTCTGGCTGTCCGTCTGAGGATGATATGCGGTGCTCAAACACAACTGAGTCCCTACTGCCTCTTGCAAACTTTTCCAAAACTCGCTAGTGAAGATAGGATCTCGATCACTCACTATGCTAGAAGGTATCCCTTGCAATCGAACTATCTCTCAATGGTAAACTGAAGCTAGCCATGGAGCAGTCCTCTTGCTCTTCACGGGTATAAAATGGGCGCTCTTAGTAAGTCTGTCTAACACAACCCAAATTCCCGTATTACCCTTCCTCGATCTCGGTAACCCATCAATAAAATCCATCGAGACGCTATCCCACTTCCATTGCGGAACTTCCAATGGGTGAAGCAACCCACCAGGTTTCTTTTGCTCCGCTTTCACTTGTTGGCACACCAAGCATCTAGCGACATACTCGGCCACATCTTTCTTCATACCGGCCCAAAAGAAAACTCGCTTCATGTCTTGGTACATCTTGTCCCCACTGGGATGAATGGTCATCTTTGAACGATGCGCATCATCAAGAATAGCCTTCCTCAAACCCTCGTCTTGCGGTACACAAAGTCTACCATCTCTACGCAAGCACCCCCTATCGTCTAGGGTGTACCTACTCAAATGGCTGGACGACTCCCCCCTTATTAGCCTCTCTACCAACTCAACCAACTGTGGGTCATCCCGCTTTGCCTCGCCAATCCGTCCCAAAAGAGTAGGTTTGACCTCTAAAGATGCTAGCAAACCGGGTACAAAGTCAACGGAAGGTCTGAAATCAAACATCGAGATAAATTCCAAGCTTCGTCGTTCCACGAGCAATGGACTCAAGGACAACCTTTTTCTGCTCAAGGCGTCCGCCACCACGTTACCCTTGCCAGGGGTATACGCTATTTCGAAATCATAGGATGCTAAGAACTCCATCCACCTTTGCTGTCTCAAGTTCAAATCCTTCTGAGAAAACAAGTACTTCAATGATTTGTGGTCAGTGAACAATTCGAATCTCTCGCCAAGAAGATAATGGCGCCAAGTCTTAAGCGCAAAAACAATAGCGGCCAACTCTAGATCATTGGTAGGGTAATTTTTCTCATGCGCCCTCAACTGCCTTCCACCGTAGGCTATTACCCTTCCCTCTTGCATTAAGACTGCGCCTAGTCCTATCCCACAAGCATCGGTATAAACAACAAATGGCTTACTCCCATCTGGCAACACTAAGACTGGAGCTGTGGTTAAAGCTCTCTTTAACCGTTGGAACGCATCATCACAATCTACGTCCCATGCGAAGACTAGATTCTTGTTCGTCAAACGAGTTAATGGGGCTGATATCTTTGCGAAGTCCTTGATAAACTTCCTATAGTAGCCAGCCAACCCCAAGAAACTCCTCACCTCGGTAGCATTCTTCGGAACCTTCCAATCTTGGATGGATACTACCTTCGCGGGATCCACAGCTATCCCTTCCTTAGAGACCACGTGCCCTAAGAACCGCACTTCCTTCCTCCAAAAGTGACATTTAGAGAATTTAGCCTTAAGGCTATGTGCTCGAAGAGTCTCTAACACTTCCCTAAGATGTAGGCATGCTCTTCTTCACTCTTAGAAAAGACTAAGACGTCATCCACAAAGACCACCACGAACTTATTAAGGTACTCCCTGAACACCCTACTCATCAAATCCACAAAGTATGTAGGGGCGTTCGTCAAACCAAATGGCATCACAAGCCACTCATAGAAACCATCCGGAGTCCTAAAGGCAGTCTTGTCTATGCTATCCTCAGCCACTCTCAACTGATGAAACCCCGTGGCCAAGTCCAACTGCGAAAACACTGAGGCACCAACCAACTGATCAAAGAGATCATCAATCCTCGGTAATGGGTGTCTATTCTTCTTTGTGAGCTTGCTGAGTTCTCTATAGTCTACACAAAGTCTGAGGTACCCATCCTCCTTCGTGGCAAAAACTACTGGAGCACCCCACTTCGATATACTTCGTCTTATGAACCCCTTCTCAAGCAACTCCCCTACTTGCTTATGGAGTTCCCTCCTCTCACGAGGAGCCATGTGGCGCACTGGTAAAGATACTGGTTTAGCATTGTCCACCAGATATATTCGGAAGTCTATCTCCCGCTTCGGAGGTAAGCCCTTCACCTCCTCAAACACATCCGAGTATTCACGGACCATTTTAACAGATCGCAAACTCTCGACCGAAACGTCAAGCGATTCAAGATAACTTAGCATAACAGAATCCATGGGATTACAAGAGATCTCGAGAGTGTTACCCAAGCAGGTCATGAGCCTAACAACTCTCCTTTAACAATCAAGAATGGCACCATTACTGGATAACCAGTCCATGCCCAAAATCAACCCATAGCCCGTGAAGCCCAAAACAAAAGCATTACATCTAAACTCAATGCTAAGTATAGAAATCTTCAAACCCAAACATATCATGGACAAATAAGTGGAGCCCCCAATTGGGTTTGAAACAACCAAGGGATCATCTACTAGACTGGTGTCTAGGTGCAGTGACTCAACTAATGATGATGAGATAAACGAATGCGATGCGCCAGAGTCAAACAAAGTACGGACAGGATGATCAAACAGAAAAACCAGACTTTCAACGGAAATAGTTCTACCTCTTTCCCGAATCGGTGGAACCGCGAGAGCCTGAACTTGCCCCCTTGCCTGACCAGGTGCCATAAGAGTTTGCACCTGTCCCCCTGAGGTAGATCCCGTCCTCTGCCCCTTCTTAGGGCAGTCCTTCACTAGATGCCCTGCTTCGCCACAGTGGAAGCAGCCCGTCTTCTTCTTCATCCGACGATCTTTGCTTAGGTGGCCTGGTGTCCCGCAATTGAAGCACTTCTTCTTTCCCTTGCCACCGTTGCCTTTCCCACCCTTGTTCTGCTGTTGCTGTTGAGGTCTCTTCTGATCTCCTTTCTTCTCGGGTGCCTTTTTAGCATTGGGACCCTTATCTTCCTCATGCATGAGTGCCATGTCTACTTGCTTCTCAAGGGTGGCCCCCATAGGGATGTGAGTCATAGCCAATCCATGCATCGGTTCATTTAAGCCTTTAACGAACCTCAAAGCCTTCTTCTCCGGTGTATTCACCATGTCTATGCCAAATCTTGCTAGCTGATTAAACTTGTTGACATATTCCTTTACTGATAGGTTTCCTTGCTTTAGAGTCAAGAACCTTTCCATATACAGATTTTCTTCCGCCCTTGAAAGAAACTTTGCCACAAACCATTGTCTGAAATCCGCCCAAGAGTCAACAGGGCACTCTCCATTAGTGACTTCCCACCAGAACGAGGCCTCTCCCTTCATTAACCAAGCAGCTAACTTGACTTTCTTTCCTTCTTTCATCTCAAAGATATCTATCAACTCTTCCACTTCCTTAAGCCAATCTCTAGCTTCCACAAAAGTTTCTAATCCTTGAAAAGGTTTCCCTCCCATAGCCTTAAATTCCTTGCAAGTCTTAGCAAAAGTATCCGTGCGAGGAGGAGGAGGGGGAGGAAGATCGGGTGCTACTGTGGGTGGAGGAACATTTGCTGGACCCGCAGTGGCAGCCCTAGCCTCCATCAACCTCCTATACCATACTGGTATCGCTACACCCTCCGGAAAGTAAAGATCTTCAGCCATGCTGAAACGAAAAAGGAAAGATTCAAAATGGAGAATTCGAAAGATAAAGATATGGCTATTGGGGATTATGCTTTTCTTTCAAAAACTTTTCTCTTGAAAGACATGTTTTTGAAAATACTTCTTCCAAAACTGTTTTTAGAAAAATAGTTTTCTAAAAAATTTATCTGTTCTGGTAACCTTCAGCTCTGATACCACGTGGAACACCCCACACCCGCTAAGGTCACTCACTATGGGAATACCTTAACTTCGGTGGAGTATTTTAAGTGAATATAGAACAGAAAAATTACAACAAGACATATATAAATAATACTTGAAAATCTAAAACATCATTTCATTGCAGCAGAAGGTAAACATGTTTAGTTACAACACCATAAAAGAGTCAAGTACTAAATATCCATCCTGATAAAAACATAAGTACATAATCCCACTACATAACTAATAGCCATAATAGAAAAGATAAGCTGGGCTTTACATCACGGTCCAAGCTCCAAAAGACAGATAAAGCAATCTCATCAAACCCCACTAGTGCTAGGCCCACTCTGAGAACCTGAGGGTTGGGAAAAAGATAAAAACAACGGGGTCAGACATAAGTCTGAGTGAGCCCTATAACTTTAACAATACAATCATTAAAGTAATTAGGGTATGATATAAACTTGGTACGGTGATGACTGGGGATAAATGACTACCCTAAGCAGCCAACTAGACATAGGATGAACAAAGATAACGGTAAAGACGCATCTACCCACCCAAGGGTAATTACTAACTGCACCACACTAGTCATTCCTACTTAAAGGTTGATCCCACCCAAGGACTTAGAAAATTTAACTAGTAGTTTCGTGTACCCCTAGCTGACTACATAGGTGCCGTCTGCCCCTATCTCCACTAGGTATACCCACTACTCCCCAAGCGATCGGCTCCCTAACGTAGATACCCGTGCTGGCCCCACAGTGGGGTGTATCACTCCCCAAAGTGGCAACCCGATACAACCAACGGGGCACGGCTTATACCTACACGATGCAACAACGTCTTACCTACCAGCCCGGGTCCACACACGCATATGAAACCCGTTGGACTTGCGTTGCCACCGCTAACCCGTTTTGGCCTCTTATAGTCAAGCCCAGTACGCGTGTCCCGTCCTCGACATGGGTCGAGCCCAATAAGATACATATGGGTTACTGGTTGAAATGGTCCCCCACAAGCTACCCACCTAAGCTTGTCCCTTTTTCTAGTGCATCCGACTCAACCCTTTAATCATGTTTAATTACATGTTTCCACTTGGTTAAGTATTCTAATCGTATTTTCTATTGCCACCCAAGGCAACCCACTAGATTTCCACATGCCACCCAAGGCACTTACTTGATTTCCGCATGCCACCCAAGGCACCCACTTAACCCCTCATGCCCCACTACATGCTTATCTGGTTAAGTGTTTCTTAATTGATTAAGAACGTAACCGTTGTAAAGACCTCTCACATTAGAATATCTTTTATGGCAGCTGGATTTGCCGGTCGGGTCCGGGCAGCCTTACGCCATAACCGAGTCTAACCCCGTGTCTTTACACTTGTCACGTATTTAGTTTATGCCTAAGACCTCTCACATTGGGCCAATCATTTGTAGCCGCTTGATTTGCCGGTCGGTTCCGGGCAGTCTTACGCTACAAAAGGGTCCAACCTCGTGTCTTAGTCAATTAATTACACCTAATTGATCACCCCCATAATTTGTATTAATTATCCCTAATTAATTACAAATTTAACGATGTACATAATTGACTCAATTATGTCCATCCACTTTATGGTATGCATAATCATACCAACTTCACACCATTTCATTAACATGAATATTAACCCCATAGTTCCCCACGTAATTCGCTAACATGACATACTTAAAAGGGAAGATTCATCACAATTACAATGGGTTCAACTTGCATAACATTAGCATCAACATGGGTTTTAAAGGTGTCAACATGCATATATGACCATAGCATCAAACCCATCTAGCATAAATAATCAACCCAAACTTGCATGAATCACACATGTCATAAAAAGGGTAACTTGCATAAGCTACTTATGTCATACAAAGGGGTAAACTTGCATATGTATGTATGACATACAAAGGGGTTAACTTGCGTATGTATGCATATCGTACAAAGGTGTAAACTTGCACATGTTACTTGCATATAATCAAACACCAAACTTGCATAACATGTCATATATGAACTTGCATATAATCAAACACCAAACTTGCATAACATGGTTTCATAATGGATCAATGTTTATCATAGTGATTTGCATAACTAGCATCATGAGCACATAGAATAAAACTTGCATAACTAGCATCATGAACATATAGCATAAAACTTGCACAACTAGCATCATGAACTCATAGCATATGACTTGAATAACTTGCAAAACATCATGAACACATAGCATATGACTTGCATAACTTGCATAACATCATGAACACATAGCATATGACTTGTAACTTGCATAACATCATGAACACATAGCATATGACATGCATAACTTGCATAACATCATGAACACATAGCATATGATAACATAACTTGCATTGATCCACATACATAACCATAACCTCATTATATCATGTCATAATTAGTTTAGCAATTGCTTGCTAAAGGCATAGAAACTCACAACTTGTTGATTAGAACTCCTATGAAGAAGATTAAGTTGCTAGAGTTGATTAGAAGTTGATTTGAGAAGCTATCTTCTTCTACAATTTGATGGAAGCTCCTTCAAGTTGCATTTTGATGGCATAATGACATTGTATCTATTTTTATTATGGATTAGGGTAGTCTTAGAGTGTATTTATAGATTAGTTAAGTGTTTTAGGCCCTTAGATTAACCCTAGATTAGGTTAGAGCCGTCAGATTTTGTCATAAGCCCCAAAACATAGCCCAAACCCCTTCAGCCTGCACCCAGGCAAAACTGGCCGACAGGGGGGGTCGACCCCTGGGTCGACACCTGGGTCGACCCCTTGGGGGGGGGTCGACACCCATGTCGACCCCTGTGTCGACACCCTCTGTCTGGCGGGAATTTTCCCGCCTCTTCTGAAAATTGAAATTTCTGTTTTGAATTTTCTGAAAACTTCTTCGGGCCTTAACTGGGTCATACGGACTCCGATTTTCCAAAACTCGGACTCTATTTCGCGTATTTTTCCGAGACGAACGCAATGGCATAGCCTGTTTCCTCTGATTCAGAATTTAAAATTTAATTCTGCCCTGTTTTATATTATAGCAAGTTATTCAATACGGGGTGTTACAATTTTCACGTATAAAAGCATTTTGGTTATCGTAAGATAAACTCGCCCATTTTGTGTGCGCTTGCATTATGTGATATAGGACGAGCTTATGATAGCGTCATTTTTCCAAAGTCGTTGCGAATTTCTATGCACGGTATTCACATGGAGGAAACTCATTCCATGATAGTAGCGAGGTCCGGTGAAATTCCCAACTTTAAAATGAACCATATATATATATTATATAAAATATGTTTTGAGTTCTCACACTTTTCCCACGACTGACCTGGAATTTATTACTCCTATACCTGAAATCTGGGTGCCCATAATTTTGCACGGGGAGCTAGCAGTTTAGTTTACAGGTTTAGTTTCAGCGCTGGATTTAGTTTGGAGCTAGAGTTATATTTTGTTTTACTTCTACCGTTGAGAGAATTTTGTTCCCATAGAGCTTATGGTATACTATGAATTTATTGTAACACTGATGTAAACATTTTGTAATGAAATAAAAATTGCTGTTCTTTGTGTCAAATATGTTAGTACCCATAACCATCTGTCTTTATGAACGATTTAAGTTGGTTTAATTACCAGCAAAAATCAAACAAAAAGGTTGGTCGTTACACTGCATTATTGAGCCGTGGCTGCTAACCACTTTACTTTTGAAATATGAGTGATATTCATGATTGTAATTTGAAACTATCAGCAGAAAGAGTGTTGTATGAGAGACTCTGACAATTACATTCATTGTAACTCCAATATTCTAACATTATTGAGGGATTATGAAGTGGATTAAACTTGTTAACTCCAAACTACTATAAAATTGTTGTTGTCTTGTTGATTCTTGCATTATTCATTTTTTTTTTGTATTTCATGCTCTAAACACGACTTGTTGGCTGTTAGTACCATTTTTTAGCCTAATATTTTCTTTCTTTCTTTGAGAAATGAAGATTCTAAACATCTAAGGATTTTCAGCTTTATTTCTTGGATTTCAAAGTTCGAAGAGGATATCCTTCCATTTCAACACTTGCATCAGTTTCGGGATCATGGAGATCACTAGATATGAAGCCACCTCCACGCCTTATAACAGCAGCAGTCAACGATGTCCTCGGTTTGAAGAGTTCTAGGTTGACGGCGTTTGAGTCATGGTTCTAGGTTCGAAGTGCTCGCTCCAACGGCATTCTTCGATCCGATTCAGCAGTAGTTTTCGACCCGATCCAAAAAAATATTTGGCTCGACCATAAGACATGTTCGACCCGAAGACATATTCGACCCGTAGACATATTCGATCCGATCCAAAATTTTATTTTTCGTGTACGTCCTAAATTTCGAGAAAAAGGCCTAATTTTTTTTACTAGTTTGAGCTAACCAAGAATATTCGATCCGAAACCATCCAACAACGCGGTGACCAAAAATAATTGTCAAGACTTAATAACCAAGATTCAGCGGCTAGTCCTAGAATGTCAATAACACAATGGAAACGACTTGGATTGTCCCTAGAGCCACGACCCCTATTTACTTATGTTATTCAACACTGGGAGCTCATGAACAAATTCAACATACCAATCGTGATGGCATATGTAGGGAAGACTACTTCTGTATAACCTCTTTTTTAAGGGTTCCAATGGCATATAGACTTCATGGCTGCAACAGATGCTATTCCAGAATACGTTTCGACCACTTGGTGCACACGATATGAACCTGCATAGCCGACTGAAACAAATGACACTGACAGGGTGTAGTCAGGACCCTTTTCCAAACATGACTTGGATGATCTTTGTGATGATAATTATCGATGCCGTGATACGAGAAAGTGACCAAGGATCCCAACAACACAAAGGCACCCTTCACTCATGTGACGTGATGAAGGACAAATGTCTTGCGATTCACTACCCCAGGAACATAGCTAACACTTGCATTGACCATTTGCTTTCAATCACATTGATGACGATCGGTTTTCACCTGATAAGTGCTAAAGAATCATACATAGGTGCCCTGAGTCAGGTACCAATTAAACCTCCATTGTCCATGATCAGGCCTGTGAATCATTATCGAGATGATGATAACAACTTGATTGCTCCTCAGCCACTATGCGACTTCAGCCGAGAGATGAGAGCTTGAGATCAAAATGAACACTGATCAGCCATATGTTCTCTACTTCATACTTTTGTTGCGACAGAGCGTATGAACATCACATGAAGCCTCGCAAGCCATGCTACCATATTCTGGCTTACGCATTTGAATTTTAGACCAACCGGCTGATACGACAACTCTTGCAACAGCCTGAGGAATATGAAAGATTAACCGAATAGAACATCGAATTGGAATAGTTTGATATTACCCTTTCTCCTCTGAAGGTCATTGGGATAAACATCGACAAATCTCATTGCTAATGAGCTGAATAATGCATCAAAAGCAGTATTCAACTGGCTATCTAAAGGAAGATGCATATGAATGAGACTTCTAATGGTCAATGTCTGGTATTAAAATGTGGAAATTCACAATACGACTTCCTCCATGGGCCGTTTGTCAATTGACTCATGCCCCAATAGCAAAGGACAGCCAGGAAATCTGAGTGTGAATTTATCATGATTCCATCATCCAATATGAAGGTGATACATCATAGTCTCACGTTACCGTACTTGTATTATGAGTATGACCAACTACTTTGGCGTTGCCCGAAACATGGCAAGTTAAGGGTTTGAAACACTTAAGCCTGGATGTTGATTGATTATCTATGCATCAGCACTCATGCAGGATGTGGGACCAAAGAATAGCTGCGAATGGACGAGGCATATTTATCTTCCTAGCCCTGTATCCCACTTCCTGACATGAAAATTGGGAAGCTTCTATAAGCATGGGGTCCTTATTCTCCTACTAAGTTCCATAATAGCACTGACAAGATGAGATGCTATCATTAGCAGCATTGATCCAACTATCCAAACCACATTCCTAGCCCTTGACATTGGGACAAGAAGGCAATTTAAAGGAAACACAATCTCATCCTTCACTATCAAGTTTCTCTAGGCTTCCTTTGTTATTTCAAGACCGTAATCAAGGTCTATTCATTCTTGGGACTGTTGCCCCACAATAATTTGAAAAGATATCCTCTATTAGCTTAAAGCTTTGGCATTCATCTCCTGGCAGAAACATGACGAAGTGAAATGGATCAACAAATAATATGTGATGCCATTTTCACTTAGAATACAACTCATTCCTTTAATAACATTAATTTTTAACCATGTATCTTTCCCTTGCATTCTTTACGAGTTATTGATATGACAAACTCATATGAATTTATGTGTGAATGGTGTAGGCACCCAGAATTTGGTACCAATCAGGCTTCTAACACCCGCACGCAAAACTACGGAGCACTGCCATAACAAGCCTAACTAAGCCACTTGTTTATAAAATCGTGCCCTCCGTATGGGGGGAGATTTAAAGCTCAAGGTGGATCTGATATGAATATCCATGCCTTGGCTTATACATGGAAGACCTTAGGATAGTTGTGTATCGATCTATGTATTTCATAGTAAGAATTCGACTCTAGCTGAATGCAGTTCGATCGTCCATATGGCTATATCCTGTGTTTGACGCTATCGAATGACTTGAATTCAAATAGACGAAGCAACACTGCCCATTTATACGTTTACTTTCCAATCATGCATCTTACCTTTACATGCTTCCTAAGTTATTCACATGACATGTATATGAATGACGCAGGTGCCTAGAGTCTGGTATCCATCAGACCTCCCGAAGTTTGATTGGAGGAGCACAAAGCATTGGCGAACATGATTCGACCATTCACCCATTTACTCTTGGTGGAGTTAGACCATTCATCCAAAGGATTTCTGCTCTTGACGCAGGGGGGCCAAAGAATAAACCCACATGAGTTTGACATGTGTTATCTATACATAGGTATACTTATGAGTCCTCCACATTCTATAACCTTTGATTCGCCTGGAAAGACATAGAGGTGTATTCAGGTGTGACATGACCACCCAGCTGATCAGCAACTCCATCACTTGATCCGATGGAAAGAGTGCAATGGTGACAACGAGGCAATCCTAAGAACTAACCAGTGACCTTTTAGCCCTTGACATGGGGAAAAAAGAATGACAGTAGTATGATTGTGAGCTGACCACTTGCCAGAACAATGCCTGTGCTCATGACACGATGGGCAGAGTCCAGTTTAGGCACGATATGACCTTCAACCTGAAAACTTTAGCCTTCGACATGGGGGGAAAGAGAAATGTTAAGATGAGGATCGGTATGACTTGTGTACTCTCCCAACAACATCTTTAACTCTTTCTTCTTCTTCTGACGGGAGGGTATAAATTCAACCTGGATGTCACCCCACCATCCTTAAGGTGACCTTTTCCTTTGATGCGGAGGCAAAGGAAAAGACGCCAAGAAAAATTAGACCCGACCGTTTTCCCGACTAACTCTAATTCTCAAAGCTTAGATAAGAGTATAAACCTAGAACAAGTGTGATAGCCGTGCCAAGATTAACGACCACTCTATCTCCAACTCTAACCCTGACCGACCTCGGGAGAGTATATGGGACGAACCACGATGTCCTTAACTCTAACTCTAATGACTTAGGAGAAAATACAAAGGACGACATTACGATGTCCACACGAAGTCCATCACTCTATGGCCATGGATAAGAGCATAAAGGACATACGAACTAGATGTTCGAATGACTTAACCTGATTCCCACTGACATTGGGGGCATGGGCATAAACTTCTAAATTAACTTAAAACATGTTATGTATGCGGCTCGTGATTCAAAGTTAAATGGAGGTTATGGACATTATGCCTCTAAAACTGCGACACTTAATAAATCTAAGTTAGAAAGCTTAGCACTTAACTTATTTTAGTTTTAAGCTAGACTTGTTTGTGACATAAAAGTTGACTTAGTAACTCAAAAACTAAGCAAATTATCCTATTCAATTTGCAAGTCTGTATACAGGTGCAAAGCAAATATACCAGGGTCGAACTCGTGCTCAAAAACAAAGGGTCGCATTCAGAGGACTGGCACTGATGCCAAATGCTAAACTTTACACACAACTTAAGGCAACGACTAAAAGGAAGCATTGAGAGTGGGATGTTCAATAACATATCACACGACTTAATGCAACGACCGAAAGGAGACATTGAGAGTGATATCTCAAATCGACATACATACCCATGTGTTATTGACTATAGCCCAAGTGCAATGATGAGTATCACATTGCAAGTGCATTGAATAGAAAATGCAATGGTTCGAGCACATGGATAACCCAATCACTTAAGTTTTGAAAGTAATGTTCCTTTTTTATGCATATATGTGTAAACTCAAAAGGGGTGTGATCCAACCACCTACTTTTGCCGTTACCCCTAAATTAGGGTCATAATTATAGGAAGTATTTAAAAAGGGCAGAACTTGTTGCCTGCATCTGACTTATGCTTTGATCTTGATGGGCCATTTGAGGAGCACGAATGTAGATTGACCATCCATTTATTGATCCCACCTACTTCCTGACTGGAAGGCTCATGTAAGAACGGATATGGATTAATTATCCTATCTCATACACTTATTGGTTGTGACACAACCACTTTGTCTTTGACCTTTTGCCACCTGACTCCAATCTTCAAAGCCTGATTGGGAGATTAGAGATTAGTATGGGCCTAGTACCAACAAATCATTTTGCATGCAACTCACGACCCGATGAGGGAGTATGAATTCAGAGAAGACATCGATTTGAAGTCTACTACTCAGCCAAGCCCCAATGGCTAGGAACATGGAAATCAAGCTATGAAAAGCATGATTTGACAGCTCAACTACTTTATGCACATCTACTATTCTCGGCGTTTCGGAGGATCCCAAAATACAACAAAAAGGATGACTCCTCAAGATTAACATGTATGCATCTGAGCAACAGATCATAATCCAGAATTAAATGACAAGTGATTAACGCAAGTACTTGAACTGAAATGCATTACCCAAAATCCTGATTGACGGCTATTGCATATGCGGAAACAAGATGCCCAATGCCGGCTTTCACTCACTTCAAAACCTCACGCTGAGGGAACCTGCGATGAATCGTACAACTAGCAATAAATCCTTGGAGAAGGAAGTTAGATTGGTAACATTATTCGATGCTTAACCAGAGGTGGCACATATCAACGCAATGTGGATAATGTCAATCATAGCCTTTTCACGTGGGACACAAGGAATTTTCGCAATTTGCCAAACTTCAAACTAGCATCTCTAGAGCTTACAACGACAGGACTGGTCCTATTGTGCATCTGATGAGCCATATGTGTCGTATGGAAGTGTTATTGGCATCAGACAACGTCGTGGATAAGTGTTTCCTTCTATTATTAACTTATATTGCTCCTATATGATTTCAGCAACTTGGTTCTAATTTTATCAACCGTTAGAACGTGCTGGTCACCTACTACATTGAATAGTCAAAGGTTAACATCGCACGGCCCAAAAGCATAATATATCTCGCTTCTATTAAGCAGCAGTCCGACGAGACCCTATGCTCTTTTCTAAAAAGATTTAATGCAGCGGTGGCTTCAGTGGATCAACCAGAACCATCAATGGTACTTCTGCTGTGTTCATGATCCTAGACAAAATGGACTTCAAAATCTTTATAATGAGATCCGCCCAAAAATCTTGATGAATTCTACTCTAAGGCAGACAAATTCCTGTAACAAAAGGATGCCAACATTGAAATAGTTCATCTTGATGTTTTCATAACAAAGAATTGACGATCGTCCAACTTTGGAAATGATAAAAGCAAGGAAAATCCCAAGAAAAGAATGACAAGAATGTGCGATTCCGGAGAGAACCAATTTTAATGATTAAATCTACAATCTTGTTTGTTAAGCTCAATGCAACCAAGCATGAGGAACTAACTTAACAAGAGTATGATGACTATTTCAGACCATACTAGAACATGAAAGAAGGGTCCCGATTAACTTCCTAACGATGTTCATCCATTTACATCTTTACAAGATGGATCAACTCCGCGACTAATAAGATAAGAGTAACTAAGTTCAGTGACGCACGATGAGGTGATCCTCACTTTCTGACAAAGGTGAAGAAATGACACCTACGAGATTTTAATTCGACAATTCGCGCACTAAACATTAACTTTTGCTGACTCGGGAGAGGGTACAAAATGACTTGAGTCGACTTAGATTGCTAAACATGGAACTTTAATCCGACACAACAACAAGAAATATAAAGGCTTAAGGACTAGATGTCCGGTTGACTTAGCTCAACCCCCACCAATGCTGGGGGCAAAAGCATTAACTTCACTTGTCCTCCACCAACGTTAGGAGCACGATTGTCAACTCATAGACTGACTTATAAATACGACCCTTACTTGGCACATGATTCAAAACATACACACTATATCTTTGGACTATGACATAATTTGTCTTGCAAGTTCAAGTGAGCCAGCTTATGGGTCAAGCATGCCTTTAGAGACTTAAATCAGGACTGCATTAAATGGAAAGTGAGATAGACTTCCCTAATGCCTTATGGTTTTGATGGTCATGCCAAACATTGACTTGCAATATTTCAAAAATATCTAGTACTGGCTTGTACATGGTTATTAGACTATAGTGTGATCCGGAGCGATCGTGGATTTCTTTATAGAAGGTCTAAAACGACCATGTGCTCGACTTGTGCGAGAAAATGACATCGTTTGATAACAACCTGTGCATGTGTAATCTCACTCGGGAGCCAACGATCTAACACGATTTATGGTGAAACAATTTGACCTCTTGACTTGGCAAAGTTTAAATGATTGATCATCTTGACTATTTCGGCTACCAACTTTGGCCCGATAAGCACCAACGAATGTGGTGTGGTATATGTCAAGCTGTTTTTATAGAAAAGTGTCTAAATGTCGGAACTACTCAAGAAGACACAGCAGTTTGACACTGCATTCCCAAAAGAGAATGACGTTCCAAAGAGAACTAAAGTTGCAACTGCCTCAACTTCTTTCCTATTAACATAGATCGAAGGTCATGTGGCCTGTTCGACCCAAACACCAACCAAGCCTATAAATACATCATTTAAAGGACAGTTCATGGACTTTTTCGGCCATGTGAAGCTCTGTATTATTGAGCCATGTATGCCAACCACTCTACTTTCGAATAATAAGTGATATTCATAATTGTAATTTGAAATAATCAACAGAAATAATGTTGTATGAGAGACTATGACAACTTCATTCATTGTAACTCCAATACTCTGACATTGTTGAGGGATTATTAAGTGGATGTAGGCTTGTTAACGCCGATCCACTATAAATTGTTGTTGCCTATCTATTTTTTGCCTTTTTTTATTTATTTTCTTGTATTTCATGCTCTAAACACGACTTATTGGGGTGTTAGTGCCATTTTTTGGTCTAACAAAGGGTAATGTTATTTGTTATGGGAGAAGACAACCGAGGGTACATGAGAAGAATTATTCCACTCATGATTTAGAGATAACAGCTATTGTTTTAGCCCTTAAGTCTTGGAGGGATTACATGTTGAGTGAGATGCTTGAGTTATATATGGGTCATAAGTCTCTCAAGTATTTATTTCCATAAAAAGTTCTTAATTTGAGGCAGTAGCATTAAATGAAGTTTCTAGCATCCTACGATTTCGATATTTCTTGTATCTTGGAATGGGGAATGTAGCGGTGGATGCTCTGAGTAGGTAGAAGAGGACTTTGAGCCTATTACTTGTAGAGTGGTAGACTTTGGGGTTTATCTCTTCTTTCGATTTCAGACCATCTACGGATCATGCACCAGGATTATTAGCATCGCTTGAGGTGCAACATCCTCTACTGGAACAAATTGGACCCTATAATCGTGATGATTAGAATCTAGTTGACATTTTGGACCGACTTGGTACAGACGAGATCTCTAGGCACATTTATAGATATTCCGTTGATTAGAGAGGATGGTTATGCCGTGACGGCAGGTTATATGTACCCCTCACAGGAAATGTGACAAATGTCATATTATCGGAGGCCCATCACTCTCGGAAGACCATCCATCCTGGAGGAGATAAGATGTATAGGGATATAAAGAGGGTTTTCTACAGGAAAAGGATGAAGATGGAAGATTTTGTGGCAATGTGCATATCAGGTCAAATAGTTAAGGCTAAGCAAAGGAAGCCTAGTACATTCTTTCAACTCCTAGATGTGCCAAGTGGAAGTAGGAGAGCATCTCGATGATTTTCATAGATTGTTTGTCTAGGTCGAAGAAATACAATACCAACATTTAGGTGATTGTGTATAGATTAACCAAGAGTGCTCATTTCATCCCTGTTAAGAATAAGATAACCGTAGCTAGGTTAGCATCGATATATTTGAGGTAGATCATCTGACTTCACAGAGTTCCTATGAGCATTATTAGTGACAAAGACTTTATCTTTACTAGTGAGTTTTGGAGAAGCCTACAGGAAGTGTTAGGGACAAAGCCGAGACTAAGTATTGCATACCACCTTCGGACATATGGATAGACTGAGAGAATTAATTAAATTCGTGTGGTTTAATTTTGGCTGTACATTTTGGATTTCTGAGGGAGTTGGGAGGAGCATCTTCCATTAGTTATGTTTTCTTATAACAACATCTACCAGAAGAGTATTGGCATGTCATCTTTAAAATTTTCATATGGGTGGCCCTGTAAATCACCATCATGTTAATGGGAGACTACAAATAGACTTCTTGGACCAGAGAAGATGAGAGAAACCTCAGAGAAGACCAACTTAATTCAAAAAATGATAAAGGCAGCTTAAGGCAGACAAAAATCTAAAGCGGTTAGAAGGAGGTCAGAAATTGAATTCAGTGTGGAGAATATGGTTGTCATAAAATTATCTCCCATTTGGAACATGGTGTGGTTTGGCTCATTTAATAAATTAGCACCAAGGGTTGTTGGACCATTTCCGGTAGTAGAGAGGATAAACAATATGGCCTATAGGACTTAGTTACCAAAGAGGCTGTCAAGGGTTCACGATGTGTTTTATGACTCGCATTTGAGGAAATGGCTACATGATTATGCGGTAATAGTGGTGCCGAGTACATTATAGGAGGTTGAGGTCGAAAAGGGGGTTTCTGTCAGACGAGTACCTATGCGGATTCTGGATTCTATAATAAAGAGGTTAAGGAATAAGAAGATTAGACTCGTTAAGGTTCAGTAGGTAGAGGATAGCAATGAAGTAATATGGGAACCAGAGGAGATGTTTTATGCATCTTTTCTACTCCTTTTTGATAGTACACTTTCAATCCTTTCTCAGTTTTAAATTGGAACCTCATCGATTTCCCATCATTCAAATTACCGAGTCTTAGAAAATCACCTCATCCATTTCCTATCATTCGAATTAGCAAGTCTTAGAAAATCCTATGGATGGTAGAGCTTGGTTTAAACATGTTATTAGGACATGTTATGTTTGATAGAGGATGCAAGTGTTTGCCAGTGGATACAATGGATGCATATACACATAGTAGGTACTAAGAAGTGATCAGCAACTAGGACACTAACATAATTGCATATGGATGTGCATGCACTCTTAATTCATAGATGAAAAATGGGTGATTAATATATATATGTTGCATTTTGATGGTGGTTGTAGCACGCATACAAAATTTTATGTAATGTATTCTCTTGCATACATTTTGGATGCATGGCACTGACATAAATTACATAAAATGAGGTCAATCGAATAAGTAGATCGCCTAATTTCTTGTATTAGGTAGGGATATACACACTATATTGTTGATATGTTCATGAAAAACATTAGAAATCCTAAGGACAATGGATGCATGTGATTGTTGGATGAGTAGATGGATGTAAATGATGATGTGATAATATTTTTAATATTCTTGTAGCCATGGAAATTTCGGGGACGAAATCGTTTGAGGAAGGAGAATATAACAACCTAAAATTTTAGTAAAGTATTTTAAATAAAAGATTAATAAAGTAAATATTAATTAGAAAAATATAGAGAAATATGCAATGGGAGTTGTGCCATGGGGTCCATCATGAAATTCGAGATAAGTTATACATTTGGTTTGCTAAAAAAATCGAACTTAAAATGAAGAATATATGAAAGAAAGAAGTTTGAAATTCAAATTCTAATTTCGAATAAACAATGAATTAATTAATAATTAAAATCAATTGAAAATCACGTTAATTTGGACAACCTAGTTTTTAGATGGGGCGACCTGAGGGTTAACCCAGATACCAAGTGGGTCGAACAAGAGGTCTACCCACCTATAGAATAAGTTGACCGATGCGCAACCTGGTGCACGTGTTTTGGTGCGATTCGGGCTTGCTTTGGGTGCATTTTCTGAAGACTTCTTCATATATGATTGTCTAAGTATTTAACCTAAAATCTAACGGTCCTAAATCCCTTAGCTTTATTATAAATATGGCTCCAAACCTAAACCTATTTCTCCCTACTCCATTTCCTCTATTCTCTGCCTCCACAGCCTTACACAACCTTCTTGAATATTTTAACGGAGTTATGAGGCTTAGGTTAACACACATCTTTAGTGAATATTTATATAGAGAGATTTCCTATGAGGGCTTATTGGATTCGCTTGAAATTGTGAGTACTTACAGTAATTACAAGATCAATATAAGGGTTTATGTAACACCCCGTAGTTTTATAACACATTAAGATGATAATATAAAGAATAATTTATTTAATATTGAGAATTAAGTAAAATGAATTGTGCCATTGCGTTCACCTCGGAATTCTACTTGAGATAGACTACGAGTTTGCATAAAATGAACATCGTATGAAGAATATATTAAGGTTTGAAGTTTGCATATATATAAGCTGATTATATATATATAATAAACATTTCAGAAATTCAAAATTAGTTCAAAAATCGAAGGTGGGACAACGCGGGAATCAGGCCTATTGGGGGTCGATCTCTGCCATAGGGCTGTCGAGGGTCGACACCATAACGGGGTGTCGACACCCAGGTCGACACCCCCAGATCCGAGCCTGATACATTTCTGCGTATGTGGACTTGTTTTTTGACCAGGTTCGTGAACCTAAGCTATAAATAAGACTTCATTCTCATTGTTTTACTCATTCTAAAACAATGTAGAACTAGATGCTGCCTCTGCCTAGATAAAAATAGCCTATTCTTCTTCAACAAACAAGTCGTTCAAGTTCAGAGATGTGTTCTTCAATAGCTACAATCAAGTCTCATGTTCTTTAGATCCAATCATAGTGAGTCTATGTTATTTTTAGATAGAAATAATTTAAATGTAATCTAGACATGCCTATAAGATTGGATCTAAGCCTATGCCTATTGACTAATCTAAATCACGACAGATCTGTCATTTCATGTTTATTTAGCTTAATGTTTAGATCTCATATGCCTATTTGTGACATCCCTATTATGTTAGTTTGCCTAATCATGTCACTATGCCTAATCAGTTCTATTATCACATGTTCATTAGATCTGTTCTTATATTACTATCTGTTTATTATGCCCAATTCTGTCACTATATGATCATTCAGTTGTTATGCCTATTTTTGCCATCTATCTTGTTGGTACGCTTATTTTTTCCTCTTCCCCTCTTCTTTTCCCTTTTAATTTTACAGCCAGGCTACTTCCGAGCCTAGGCATGCCGCTAAAATATTCGAACGCGTAAAATTGGGAACGAGGAGAAAACGTTAAAATTGGAGCATAACTTGTATTGGGAAATTCGGGGCATAACTTGAATTGTAAACATGAATATGGATTTGGGGCATAAACCAAAATTGTGATTAAAGATCTTAAATTGAGGCATATGTTACATGATTAATGTGAATTGAAAAAGAGTTGTGAAAACCTATAATGAAATAGGGATAATGGTTAAATAATGAAAATGCCTAGATTTATAGTAATTAGAAAAAGTAACAACGCTTAGACACAAGGTTAGATTACATTTGTGGTAGAAGTCTGCCAGGACCCGACCGGCATATCCAGTGACTACAATTGGTGAATCTAATGTGAGGAGTCTAGGTGCATAAACATGTAACGGGCCAAGACATGAGGTTAAGTCCGACATGTGGAAGAAGTCTTCCCAGACCCGCCCGGCATATCCAGCATCCACACGTTGTAGGCTTAATGTGGGAGGTCTAGCGCATTATTACCATAAATGAATATATGGTAATGAACTTGTAATACTTAACCTGTTTGAATCCATATGGATTACATGGACATGTTAACTTGAGTAGGGGTTAAGTAAACCTGCTGGTAATAGTGGGAGGGTTATGCATATCTTGGGGTGGTGGGTAATATTTATATATAGGCCCACAAACTTAATCTTTAGGGGTTATGCAATCTTGTTACACTGGTAGGCATAACATGTGGAAATCCTACTAGTAGGGATGCAAGCCTATGGGGAAGCTTGTATCATCTTGCTTGTAGGACTCGTTTCAGTTAGTAACCCATATATAGGTATCAAATGAGTACTCCGAACTAGGTCGGAGTCGGGGCACACTTACTGAGCTGATTATAGGAGGTCACTTGGGAAAAGGTATCTGATGGTGCGTTCTGTCGGGATCGTGTGCGTGCATGGGTGCGCCTGTTTGGGAAAATAAGATGCTGGGGCATCAGTAAATATGATTATGCACATCATGTAAAAGATGGGTTGCCACTTCAGGAGGTGATACATCCTACTGTAGGGCTAGCACAGCGTTTCTACGCAGTTAGGGAGCCGATCGATTAGGGTAGTAATTAGGGTACATCTAGTCTCGCTTGTTTAGGAGCCCATTTGTATCCTTAACGGTAACACCGGTATGTTCAGTTGGGATGCTTATTATTGTATGGGGTAAAACCTCTCACTAGAAGTACGCCTTAGTCTACCATCTTGTTGGGGATCATCTTGTCTAGTATACTAGTATTGCTGCATACAAAGAAAAGCATTCGAGAAGTACTTTACATATATGTTATATTTAGTTTATCCTGTTTATCTTGTCATACCAGCCTTATATGCTATTCTCCCTCTTATCCAGTTTATATGCATGTCATGATGCTTTTACTTATTTATATGCTAAAAGTAAACGGACTCGCCATACTTATGTCTAACCTATTTTGTTTCCTCTTCTCTCTCTTTCGTTCCCCCCTTAGGTTCTTAGGGTGGGAATACTAAGGTTTGATTTGGGTTCTCTCTTCCATTCTACTTGGAGCTTCTTTTGATGTATCGCTTGATTTCTTGTTTTCTCTGATATGGCTATATTTTAGAGATTATACTTTTTTATGTATTTCTATACTCTGATGATTTTAAATATAACACAGAAGCTTTATATTGATGTAACGGGGTTTCAGTACTTCAGATTTATGATGTAACTGGGTTTTGAACAACTATATTTTCTGTTTTAATAAAGATTTAAAATTCGCTACTATTTTATATTTGTCTTGTGATGTTTCTGTTTCTGTTTACCTATAACGCTTCAACAAACTTAATGCATTCTGATAAAGAATGGCATTAATGGGCGTGGGGTGTAACACTTGGTATTAGAGCTAGGTTACCAGATCAGATTAAGATTTTGAAAATTGTTTTCAAAAAGGTTTTAAAAAGAAAGCATTATCAAAAGAAAAGTCTGTTTTGAAAAACATATTCCCAAAAGCCATATGTA
This sequence comes from Allium sativum, assembly GCA_030737875.1. Lineage (NCBI taxonomy): Eukaryota > Viridiplantae > Streptophyta > Magnoliopsida > Asparagales > Amaryllidaceae > Allium > Allium sativum. Next base: position 1,050,288,351 of record CM060910.1, on the reverse strand, counting down.
ATATCTTTCGATTCTCTGTTTGATTCCCTTTTTCATTTTCTTTTCAGCTTGTCTGGGGACCCTAATATTCCTGAGGGTGTTACGATACCGGGTTGGTTCCGTTTGTTTCTTGAGGCCACGGCGCCTGCAGGTGATCAAGTAGACGTTTCTCCCCCAGCTACACCAGCTATTCCTTCTCCTCTGCATGCTATTAATTTGTCTAAGATATGCAAAGATTTCAGTGCTACGGGCGGAAATCCACTTCGAGGAACTGAGAATTTTATAGAAGGAATTGGCTTACAGAGAAGGAGCATTTTTTTTGGAATTTTTGAAGTTGACGATCATAGGAAGATTCAGTTGGTCGTTTGCCAACTGAAAGATGAGGCTTCATTCTGGTGGCAGGTGACGCAAGCGGGACGTCCAGTTGAGACATGGGATGATTTCTGACAAAGGTTTGAAATGAAGTTCCTTTATCAAGCCGAGTAAAGAATGCAATTGGAAAGGGTTTTGGTGCTTAAGAAAAGAACAATGTCTGTGAAAGAATATGTTAATAAATTCAGTCAATTGGCAAGGCTCGGTTTGGAGCTAGTGAATACCCCGCACAAGAAAGCTTTGAGCTTTGCTAGAGGATTGAATGAACCCCTCCATGGGTTGGCTATGTCTCATATTCCGATGGGAGCAACTTTTGAGAGGCTCGTTGATATGGCATTAATGCATGAGGAAGATAAAGGTGGAAAAAAGAAGCTAAGGCTGAGGAAACACAAAATAAAAAGTTTGGCCCAAGAAATAACAGCAACAATAACCGCAAAAGAAGGGCAGAAAGGACAGCAAGGCTAGAGATAAGAGGAAGTGCCATAATTACGGACGTGAGGTTCACTTGATCAAGGTCTGCAAAAGAAAGAAGAATGCTTCCTTCAATTGTGGAGAGGTTGGACACTTTTCTAAGGAGTGCCCGAAGAAGCAAGGATAAGGTCAAAGGGATGGATCTTCAGGAGGGCAGGTGCATGCTATCGTGGTCAGTGCACCAGACAGAGGTAGGAAAGTTTCCATTGAAGGTTTGACTTCTCTTTCCAGTCATCCTATTAGAACTCTTTTTGATTTGGGAGCTTCGCATCATTTATATCTGATTCAGTGGTTGAGTCTCTACACCTTAGCACTAGTATGGTTTTGGATCCTTTTGTAGTCTCAAACCCCATTGGGGGTACGACTCATCTGTCTATGATCTGTTAGGGTTTGAGTATCTATGTTAGATGTCGAGTTTGAGTGTGACGCATATGTGCTTGTTTTCATGGGCTATTATTTGATTCTGGGGATGGATTGGATAGCCATGTATGGTATCATTCTGGATTGTGAGAGGAGGGTCGTTAGACTTTTGACTTGCCATGGGAGGACCCTCGAGATTTCTTTTGACCCTAAAGGGTTTGTCATGCTTAGTTTCCTAGAGTCACTTGATGCATCTATCGATGATCTACAATCTGTACAAGTAGTCTGTGCGTATCATAATGTTTTTGAAGAGCTTCGGGGCTTACCTCCGAGGCACGAGATCGATTTCCGTATATACTTGGTGGACAATGCAAAGCCATTTGCATTACATGTGCTCCATATGGTTCCAAGAGAAAGGAGGGAGCTTAGCAAGCAAGTAGGGGCTACTTGAGAAAGGGTTTATTAGGCAAAGCATATCTGAGTAGGGTGCTTTGGTAGTATTCGCAACTAATGCGGATGGTTTGCTTCGCTTATGTGTGGACAATAGAGGGCTGAATAAAATCACCAAGAAGAATAGGCACCCACTTCCGAGGATAGATGTTATGTTTGACCAACTTGTTGGTGCATTTGTTTTATCTCAGTTAGACTTAGCCAAGGGGTTTGATCAGTTGAGGGTGGCCGAGCACAGTATAGACAAGACTACTTTTAGAACTCTAGATGGTTTCTTTGAGTGGCGCGTTATGCCTTTTGGGCTGACGAGTGCACCCACTTATTTTGTTGATCTGACGAGTAGGGTGTTTCTGGAGTTTCTAAATAAGTTTGTTGTGGTCTTCATTGATGACATCTTGATTTTCTCGAAGAGCGAGGAAGAGCATGCCTTACATTTAGGGGAGGTTTTGAAAACTTTCTATGCACACTAGCTTAAGGAGAAATTCTCCAAATGTCATTTTTGGAGAAAAGAAGTGAGATTTGTAAGGCATGTAGTCTCTAAAGATGGGACAGCAGTGGATCCTGCGAAAATAGTTGCAGTTCAAGATTGGCAAATCCCAAAGAATGCTATGGAGGTAAGAAGTTTTCTTGGATTGGCACGCTATTATAGGAAGTTCAGTAAGGAATTCATAAAGATATCATCGCCACTCACCAGGCCGACGAACACGAACCTGACATTTTCTTAGGATGTAGATTGTGACAATGCTTTCCAGCGATTGAAGAGGGTTCTGACAATAGCCCCAGTCTTTGCTTGACGAGAACAAAGTGTTCACAGTATGCACTGATGCATGTGGTACAGGGCTTGGTGCGGTTCTGATGCAAGAAGGAAGGGTAGTATGTAATGGAGGCAGGCAACTAAGAGTTCATGAGAAGAACTACCTTACCCATGACTTTGAGTTAGCCACTATAGTATTCGCGCATAAGACTTGGCGTCATTATTTTCTTGGAGAGAATTTCGAGTTATATACTAATCATAAATCTCTTAGGTACTTGCTCTCGCAGAAGGATCTTAATTTAAGGCAACAAAGATGGATGGAGTTCCTAGCATCTTATGACTTTGAGTCTGCTTATACCCCTACTAAGGGTAATGTGTTGGCAGATGCATTGAGTAGGCCGAGGATGGCCTTAAGTCCTTTGTTTGCAAAGAGGAAAAGCTTGAGTTTATATCAATTTTTGATTTTAGACTCTCCACCGAGTTTTTACATGTTTTATTGGCATCACTGGAAGTGTGACCTACTCTTTTGGACCAGATAAAAACTTCAAAGCGAGAGGATCCGCAGGTTTCAGAAATCTTGGATAGGCTCTGTGTAACACCCCACCTTCGCCAGGGTCACTCTTGCAAGTACACTAGCTTTGGAGGGGTGTTGGACAAGGTAAACATGCATGAAGATATCACAAAACAGAACATATGAGTAAAATAGAGTAAATAAAGCAGCGAATAAAATTACTATTTCAAAACCATAGTCAAGTTACATCAAAGTACTTAGTCATTATTTTCCAACTACTACAAGTCTAGAAACATAAACTGAAAACTGGAAATAACATAAAGTAAACTATCCCCAAAGTAGACGTGGTAAAGCCATAGCGATCTCAAGTCCAAACCGTACATGAGCTATCCAGAAAGCAAGCTAAAGATCCAAGCTAGGTGCTAGTGTTCCCACCCTGAGAACCTGGGGGGAAACGGAAGAAAAGAGGCGAAAGGAAAACAGGTCAGTCAAAAAGACTGGTAAGTCCTACATACTATTAGTATAAAAACTAATAAAGTTAACTGGACATGTAAAACAGAGATGAAATATAGGATGATAACTGGCATGGTGAAAAGTTAACAAGATAGATCAAGTGTGGCATCGCATATACAAGGTTAAGTTTTGCACCAAAAGTGTACTAGTATTCCAACCCATGTCAAGTATAAACAAGAAATGATCCCTTGGCCCAATAGGCCCAATATCATGAGATGACCCCAGTTAAGGTCCAACTATACGAATCTAGTCGATCGACTCCCTATAAGCCTAACTCGTCGTGTATCGGTGTCATACGGCTGAATCATGAAATGTAGTTAACTGTGCAAGGTCCATCCTAGGGTGTATCCAGCCCTAGGGTGTAAACCACTGACACAAAATAAAGCACGCACAGTCTAAACCTACTGGTGTCCATGTTCAACTCCGGAACTCATGTGCACGACCATGGTCCGCCTGAACTTAACTGGCGCACCCTATCAGCCGTCTCTTTTTGGTCTCTTACAATCAGTCCAGTAATCGTGCCCCACCCTAGCCTAGTCCAGGGTATCCATGATACTCCCTTGTGGGTTACTGCTGAAAAGGGCCACACAACTAGGATTTCAAATGGGTTAAGTGTGGTTAACCCCATCCTAACCATGTATTGAGTTGGTTAAGTGTGTCCAAGAAATTCATGACTTAACCCTATCAATACATCGTGTTCAATTGGTTAAGTGTATTCAATCAGTCCACGACTTAACCCTACCAATCCATCGTGTTTAATTGGTTAAGTATTCAAGTAGTCCATGACTTAACCCTAACAATCCATCGTGTTTAATTGGTTAAGTATTCAAGTAGTCCATGACATAACCCTACCATGTGGCATTAATTAACTTAATGCACCCCATCCTCTCACATTAGACCTTGTTGTGGTTACTAGTTAAGCCGGGCGGGTCCGGGTAGCTTTACACCACAACCTAGTCTAACCTCTGGTTTTAAGTGCGATATGACCAGATACTCACATTGGGTCCTATTGTTTGTAGCCACTAGTTAAGCCGGTCGGTTCCGGGTAGATTTATGCTACAAACTCAACCCAACCTCGAGTTGGCCACTTTCATGTTTTTCTACATGTCATGTCCACGTTCATGTTTTCAAGTATAATCACATGTCAAACTTTCATGTCATATTTTCAAGTCATGTTTCATGTTATTTAAGATTGCCTAACTACCCATAACGTATTCCTATCGCACGTAAGTTCGCATCAACGCAAATAGATCAAAGAGGGAACACAACAATATGACAAGGTGGGCATAAGGTGGAAAAGTCTATCACAAGTTAAACATGGTGATATTTGAGGCAAAGGTGTTCAACATACTAGCATATGGCCTCAACATGTATGATAGCATAAAAGGTGACATGGAATCAAACATATCAAATAGCATAAGGGTACTTTGGCCTCAAGCATGCATAATAGCATAAGGGTGATTTGGCCACAAACATGTATGATAGCATGATTAGCGAATAGGGTGGTAACATGGTAATAGTTGACATAGGGTGACAATCCTAACTTGTGCATAGCAAATAGGTTCAATATCATCATATGCATGTTAAGGAACATGAGGGGTTAAGGTTTGTTAACTTGCATAAGCTATAATCCATTTCATAGCATTTTCCCAAAGGTCTACATGAACGGTAATAGGTTCATGATAGGTCCACAATCATAGATAAAGAGAGGCATGAATGGGTCTATGCATACAATGGTAGGTTCAAGGCAAATATTGCACTTAGATCCAATTCCAATCTACACATGTATGGCATTAAACTTAGCAAATAGGGTGATAAACTTGTGATTAGCATATAGGTCCATCATGGCAAGTTAATATCAAGGTCGTGAGGGGTTCTATGTTGCAATTATGCACAATCACCACATAAAGCTCATAGCTTTCCACCCAAAAGTCAACATAAATGGTACTAGATTCATGATAGGTAAACATTAGGTCCACAAACATAGATCAAAAGGGTCATGAATGAATCTATGCATGAAATCCAAAGCAAGCATTACACAAAAGTCTCATTTCAACTTGCTACATGTCATATTAAGTTGATAGTTTAGATCTAAGAGTAGAGGAGGGCTTACAAAGCTTGGCTATGAAGACTAGAACAAAATAAACAAGATTGAGACGAAGCCACACTAGAAATCCCCCAAATGAATATAAGCTCCAACTTGTCTTGAGAAACAAGAAGCTCCTTTGATTTGTATGAAGAAAGATGGCTCCTTTTTGCCTTAGAAGACTCAAGCTTTCATGAAGAAGATGGAGGCCATGTTATGAAGATGGAGGCCATGATCAAGGAGCATTTTGGCATAACCTAGTTGTAGGATTGATTTGTGGTGATTTAGGGTAGGGTTTAGGGTGTTTTTATAGAGGTTTAGGTTAGTTTAGGCCATAGGATTAACCCTAGTTTAGATCTGAGCCATCAAATCTCGTCACAGGCCTCAAAACAAGACCCAGGAGCCAAAACAGGTGCACCAGGCCAAACTGGCCCGACCACCCAGGTCGACAGGGGTGTCGACTGGGCAGTCGACACCAGCTGGGGTGTGTCGACTCCCAAGTCGACTCCCCAGTCGACCTGGGGGCTGGGCAGGAAACTTTCCCGCCCAGTCTGTTTGGCTCCAGATTTGAAATTTGAACTGTTTTTGAACTTGAAATTTTCTGAAAACTTTGACGGGCCATAACTTGGTCATACGGACTCCGATTCTCGAAAATTCGGACTCTATTTCGCGTATTTTTCTGAGACGAACGCAATGGCATAGCCCGTTTCCCTTGATTCAGATTTTAACATTTGATTCTGCCTTGATTTATGTTATAACATGTTATTCAAAAATACGGGTTGTTACATTCTCCCCACCTTAAAGGATTTTGTTCCCGAAATCTTCAAGTTAGGAAGAACGTATCCTACCATCCATCATCCATCTACTCAAAACATCATCCACGAGCAGTCACTGTCCTTAAAAGATTCTAAATGCAGTATGATCATATGCGAAAGGTGTGTGTATATGTACTTATCTAATGCGAAAATCAGGCGGTTACTGATTCAGTAAACCTCCTTAATGCAAAGTATGTTAGTGAAATGAGTCCATATGTATGCAAATTCCTAACATAATTCATAATCTCTACATGAGTGCACATAACGTTCATCCATATGCAACATCCACTTGATAGCATAATAAGTTTCAGCCATGAATAAGTATAAGCACTCATGCATATGCAATATGAAAGTGTGTGAGCCCATCTTAGTGCCTAATGTGTATCATGCATCCACGAGTATCCACTTGCAAACACTTGCAACCACTTGCGAACATCAAGCATAACATGTTTCAAATACATGTTTCATCCAAAGGGTTTCTACCTAAGGTTCTCATTACAAGGTTAACGAGATAACAAGATAAACATGGATAGCAAAAGAAAGATATGCTAACTAGGAAAAGAGATTGAGAATGTACCATCCAAAAGGAATGGAAAAAGCCCACGCATCTTCTCCTCGGTTTCCCAAGTTGCATCTTCATCGGCTTCACTCCACTGAACCTTTACTAACTTGACTTCTCGATTCCTCAGCTTCTTGATCTATGGTCCCACGATGCGAATCGGAGCTCGCCTCAGGGTTGCTTCTTTCTCTACCTCCACGTCTTCAAGAATGCTAGGCTCAATTACCTCGGCTGACTCATGTAGGCACTTTCGGAGATGCGAGACATGAAAAACATTGTTCACTCCTGCCAGCTTCTCGGGCAATTCCACCTTATAAGCCATCTTCCCAATCCTCTCTATGATAGGGAAGGGTCCTACGAACCTTGGTGCCAGCTTCCCAATTGCTCCAAAACAAACCACATTTCGCAAAGGAGAAACCTTCACAAAGACCATATCTCCAACTTCAAACTCTAAGTTTGTCCTTCGCTTGTCTGCATAGGATTTTTGTCTGTCTTGGGCCGCTTTCATCCGCCTTCGAATCAACTCAACTTTCTCGGATGTGTACCTTATCATGTCGGGCCCAAGTATAAGCTTATCCGTCGTCTCCCACCAACATGTCGGTGACTTGCACGGCCTCCCATACAGAGCTTCGAATGGTGCCATTCCTATGCTTGCTTGGTAGCTGTTATTATAAGCTAACTCCACTAGAGGAAGATGGTCTTCCCAAGTACCACCAAAGTCAAGAATACATAGCCTCAACAGATTTTCTAGTACCCTATTCACCCTTTCGGTATGATCATCCGTCTGTGGGTGATAGGTCGTACTTAGATTCAATTGCGTACCCATCGCTTCTTGCAAACTATTCCAAAATTGGCTAGAGAGAATTGGGTCACGATCGCTAACTATGCTAGAAGGAATTCCATGCAATCGCACTATCTCTCAAAGATAAACAGATGCTAGCCATGATGTGGCCCTCTTGCTCTTCACCGGAACAAAGTGAGCACTCTTCGTAAGTCTATCAACTACGACCCATATCCCATAAAGCCCAAAAAGTTTGGTCAACTAAGTGGACACCTTCACCCCAACTATATATCACAAACAGACGAGTCATACTCCTTATGGGGTTTGCAACAGAACTAAGATTGAGAATAGGACCGAGAGGATATACTTAAAAGATAGCATGCGAGTAAGCTCTACAGAATAATAGGGATCAAGGATATACTCTTAAAAAGAGATATGATGTGCGTATCTAGTCTTCAATCTTCTAAGTTGCATTTTCTTGTACTTAATCCCATTGTGCCTTGACCGTCTTTTAACTTCACAATTTCGTAGTTTCAAAATATGAGTTGGAACTCGTTTCACCGTTGCCTCTCGTTCCACTTCCACTTATTCTTTTCCTAAAAATACTTGGCTATAACTGCGTGCTCATAGTTTTCATGCAAGCTTTCCAAAATTCGTTAGTGAATCCTAGATCTCGTTTTTATACTATATGGTATTCCACGCAGAAAAACTATCTCTTGAAAACAAATGTCAATCCATGTTGCCAAATGTACTTACTAGGGTGATTTCTATAACCCATGCTTAAGCGAAATGGACTATCTGCCTTAGTGGCGAACACTACTCGATTGGATTACAAATTTCGAACAAACGTGCCAAGGGATTCTAGATAACTAATCATGACGGAACCCTAAAGGTCACACAAGATTTCGAGGGTATTACTGAGGCGAGTCATGAGCCTCGCAACCCTATGTTCGAAGTCAATAATGGCTCCATAACTGGACAACCAACCCATGCCCAAAATCAACCCGTATCCCATAAACCCGAGAACATAAGCATCACACATGAATTCTACGCTCAAGATAGAGATTTTCAAATTCATACAAATCACAGATAGATGGGCGGAACCCCCAATCGGATTTGAAATACTAACGGGATTTTCAACTAGACTAGTACATAGGTGCAAACTTTCAACAATTTTAGAGGAGATAAAACTATGCGATGCGCCAGAATCAAATAAGGTACGAACAGGGAAATCAGAAATGTAAACATGACTTTCTATAGAAACACTACCTCGATCAAAAGCTGGAAGAGCGAGGAGAGCCTGCAACTGCCCTCCAGAGGGTCCTGCTCGCTGAGTTTGCCTTTTCACTTGTCCTCGCTTTTTTGGGCAATCCTTACTATAGTGTCCAGACTCTCCACAATGAAAGCATACGCCCAGCTTCCTCTTCTTCTTCTTATAGTCTTTGGCTATGTGCCCAGTGATCCTACAGAAGTTGCACTTCCTTGTCTCTCTTGCCCTGTTGTTTTTGTTGCCCTTGTTTCCCTTCTTGTTGTTCTTGTCTCCTTTCTCGGAATCTTCCTTCTTACCTTGAGACTCATTTGCCTTGACCTCCTTCTTGCCCTTCTTATCTTCCTCTTTGAAGCAGGGCCATATTCACCAAACTCTCGAAGGTCGCCCCCATGGGTATATGAGACATGGCCAAACCGTGCAATGGCTCATTCAATCCTAGAGCAAAGCGTAAGGACTTCTTCTGAGCTGTGTTAACCAAGTCTTGACCGAATTGAGCAAGTTGATTAAACTTATCCACGTATTCCCTAACGGTCATGTCCCCTTGTTTAGTGATAGGAACCTCTCCATCTGAAGGTTTTCTTCTGTCGATGATAGAAACCTCAGTCCAAACCTTCTCTTAAAGTCATCCCAAGTATGAATTGGCCTAGTAGTGGTGGTGTAACAACCTGTATTTTGAATAACATATTATAATATAAATCAAGGCAGAATTAAATGTTAAATTCCGAATCAAGGGAAACGGGTTGTGCCATTGCGTTCGTCTCGGAAAAATACGTGAAATAGAGTACGAGTTTTCGAGAATCGGAGTCCATACGACCCAGTTATGGCCATGGAAGTTTTCAGAAAATTCCATGTTCAAAAACAGTTCAAATTTCAAATCTGGAGCCAAATAGACTGGGCGGGAAAATTTCCCGCCAAGGCCCCAAGTCGACTGGGGAGTCGACTTGGGAGTCGACACACCCTAGGTGGTGTCGACTGCCCAGTCGACACCCCTGTCGACTTGGGTGGTCGGGGCTGTCTTGCCTGGTGCACCTGCTTGTCCTTTTGAGTCATGTTTCTGGCCTTGTGACAAATTCTGATGGCTAGGATCTAAGCTCAGGTTAATCCTATGGCGTAAAACTAACCTAAACACCTATGAAAACACCCCAATACCTACCCTAAACCCACACAAATCAATCCTACAACTAAGTGCTGCCAAAATGCTCCCTAATCATGGCCTCCATCTTCATCTTGAGAGCATCTAAGGCAAAAAGGAGTCATCTTTCTTCATCAAATCAAAGGAGCTACCTATTCTCAAGGCTATTTGTGTTGCTACATCATTCCTAGAGCTTCTACAACATCTCAATCTTGTTCTATTGTGTTCTAGTCCTCTTGATCACACTTGGTAAGCCCTATTCTACTCTTAGATTTAAACTATGAACTTAATATGGCATGTAGCAAGTTGAAATGAGGCTTTTGTGTTATGCTTGCCTTGGATTTCATGCATAGATTCATTCATGGCCCTTTTGATCTATGTTTGTGGACCTAATGTTTACCTATCATGAATCTAGTACCATTTATGTTGACTTTTGGGTAGAAAGCTATGATCTTTATTTGGGAATGTTGCATCATGCAACATAGAAACCCTTATGACCTTGATGTTAACTTGTCGTGGTGCGGCCTATATGCTAATCACAAGTTTATCACCCTATTTGCTAAGTTTAATGCCATACATGTGTAGATTGGGATTGGACCTAAGTGCAATATTTGCCTTGAACCTACCATTGTATGCATAGATCTATTCATGCCTCTCTTGATCTATGATTGTGGACCTATCATGAACCTAGTACCATTCATGTAGACCTTTTGGAAAAATGGTATGAAATGGATTATGGCTTATGCATGTTGACAAACCTTAACCCCTCATGTTCCTTAACATGCATATGATGATATTGAACCTATTTGCTATGCAAAAGTTAGGATTGTCACCCTATGTCAACTATTACCATGCTACCACCCTATTTGCTAATCATGCTATCATGCATGTTTTTGGCCAAATCACCCTTATGCTATTATGCATGCTTGTGGCCAAATCACCCTTATGCTATTATGCATGCTTGAGGCTAAAGCACCCTTGTGCTATTTGATATGTTTGAGGCCAAGTCACCTTTTATGCTATCATACATGTTGAGGCCATATGCTAGTATGTTGAACACCTTTGCCTCAAAGATCACCATGTTTAACTTATGATAGACTTTGCCACCTTATGCCCACCTTGTCATATTGTTATGTTCCCTCTTTGATCTATTTGCGTTGATGTGAATTTACGTGCGATAGGAATACGTTATGGGTAGCTGGGCAAACTTAAATAACATGAAAACATTACTTGAAAATATGGCATGAAAGTTTGACAAGTGTTTATGCTTGAAAACATGAACGTGGACATGACATGTAGAAAACATGAAAGTGGCCAACTCGAGGTTGGGTTGAGTTTGTAGCATGAATCTACCCGGAAACGACCGGCTTAACTAGTGGCTACAAACAATAGGACCCAATGTGAGTAGTTGGTCATATCGTACTTAAAACCCGAGGTTAGATTAGGTTGTGGCGTAAAGCTACCCGGACCCGCCCGGCTTAACTAGTAACCACAACAAGGTCTAATGTGAGAGGTTGGGGTGCATTAAGTTAATTAATGCCACATGGTAGGGTTAAGTCATGGACTACTTGAATACTTAACCAATTAAACACGATGGATTGGTAGGGTTAAGTCATGGACTACTTGAATATACTTAACCAGTTGAACACGATGTATTGATAGGGTTAAGTCATGAATTTTTTGGACACACTTAACCAACTCAATACATGGTTAGGATGGGGTTAACCACACTTAACCCATTTGAAATCCTAGTTGCATGGTCCTTTTCAGCCGTAACCCACAAGGGAGTATCATGGATACTCTGGACTAGGCTTGGGTGGGGCACGATTACTGGACTGATTGTAAGAGACCAAAAAGGGACGGCTGATAAGGTGCGCCAGTTAAGTTCAGGCGGACCATGGTCGTGCACATGAGTTCTGGAGTTGAACATGGACACCAGTAGGTTTAGACTGTGCGTGCTTGTTTTTGTGTCAGTGGTTTACACCCTAAGGCTGGGTACACCCTAGGATGGACCTTGCACAATTAACTACATTTCATGATTAAGCCGTATGACACCGATACACGACGAGTTAGGCTTATAGGGAGTCGATCGACTAGACCGTGTAGTTGGACCTGGACTTAGGTCATCTCGTGATTTTGGGCCAATATTGGGCTAAGGGATCATTTCTTGTTTATACTTGACATGGATTTGGAATACTAGTACACCTGGTGCAACTTAACCTTGTGTATGCGATGCCACTCTTGTTAACTTTTCACCGTGCCATTTATCATCCTATGTTTCATCTCGGTTTTACATGCCCATTTAACTTTATTAGTTTTTATACTAATAGTAGGTAGGACTTACCAGTCTTTTTGACTGACCTGTTTTCCTTTCGCCTCTTTTCTTCCTTCCCCCCCCCTCCGCCCAGGTTCTCTGGGTGGGAACACTAGCACCTAGCTTGGATCTTTAGCTTGCTTTCTGGATAGCTCATGTACGGTTTGGACTTGAGCTCGCTATGGCTTTATCACTCATACTTTGGGGATAGTTTACTCTATGTTATTTCCAGTTTTCAGTTTATGTTTCTAGACTTGTTGTAGTTGGAAAATAACGAGTAAGTACTTTGATGTAACTTGACTATGGTTTTGAAATGGTAATTTTATCCGCTGCTTTATTTACTCTGTTTTACTTATATGTTCTGTCATGTGATATCTTCATGCATGTTTACCTTGTCCAACACCCCTCCAAAGCCAGTGTACTTGCAAGAGTGACCCTGGCGGAGGTGGGGTGTTACATTTGGTATCAGAGCATAAGGTTTACAAAATTTGAGCAAAAAGGATTTTTAAAACTTACCTTTTTAAAAACCATTTTCAAAACCAATTAAGTATTTTTACAAGAAAAGTCTAGTTTATTTTAAAGGCTATTGCCCAAAAGCCATTAGCACTATCCTTTGTTTCCTCGTTCTCAATCTATCTTTTTCTTCATTCAGTATGGCCGATAATTTTTCCATTCTGGAGGGCGTACCAGTACCTATTTGGTTTAGAAGGTACATGGAGGCAAGGGCGAATGAAGCCGGCCCCACGAATATTTCTCCTCTTCCCCCGTGGCTAACATTCCTCCTCCTCCCGCAGCTGATGTTCCTCCTCCTCCTCAGCATCCACAAGCGGATTTCGCGAAGATTTGAAAGGACTTTAAGGCGAAGGGGGGCAAGAACTTTGTTGGGACGGAGGCTTTTGTTGAGGCAAGGAACTGGTTGAAGGAAACTGAAGACCGCTTTGCTATCTTTGATATAGAAGACCGTAGGAAAGTTCTGTTAGTGGTGTGGCTGTTGAAAGGGGAAGCTGCATATTGGTGGGTAGTCACCACCACTACTAGGCCAATTCAGACTTGGGATGACTTTAGGAGAAGGTTTGGACAGAGGTTTCTATCATCGACAGAAGAGAACCATCAGATGGAGAGGTTCCTATCACTAAAGCAAGGGGACATGACCGTTAGGGAATACGAGGATAAGTTTAATCAACTTGCTCAATTCGGTCTAGACTTGGTTAACACAGCTCAGGAGAAGGCCCTACGCTTTGCTCTAGGATTGAATAAGCCATTGCACAGTTTGGCCATGTCTCATATACCTATGGGGGCGACCTTCGAGAGTTTGGTGAATATGGCCCTGCTTCAAGAGGAAGATAAGAGTGGCAAGAAGGAGGTCAAGGCAAATGAGTCTCAAAGCGAGAAGGTAGATTCCGGAAAAGGAGGCAAGAACAACAACAGTAAGGACAACAAGTCAAGAGAAAGGAGGAAGTGCAACTTCTGTGGGATCACTGGGCACATAGCCAAAGATTGTAGGAAGAAGAAGAGGAAGTTGGGAGAATGCTTTCATTGCGGAGAGTCTGGAAACTTCAGTAAGGATTGCCCTAAGAAGCAAGGACAGGGGCAAGGACAGACTCAGCGAGCAGGACCTTCTGGAGGGCAAGTCCATGCTCTCAACACCGCTCCAGTTCTTGATCGAGGTAGTATTTCTGTAGAAAGCCTTGTTTACATTTCTGATTTTCATGTTCGTACCTTATTTGATTTTGGCGCATCGCATAGTTTTATCTCTTCTGATATTGTTGAAAGTTTGCACCTAAGTACTAGTCTAGTTGAAAATCCCGTTAGTATTTCAAATCCGATTGGGGGTTCCGCCCATCTATCTGTGATTTGTATGGATTTGAAAATCTCTATCTTGAGCATAGAATTCATGTGTGATGCTTATGTTCTCGGGTTTATGGGATACGAGTTGATTTTGGGCATGGGTTGGTTGTCCAGTTATGGAGCCATTCTTGACTTTGAACATAGTGTCGCGAGGCTCATGACTCGCCTCGGAAATACCCTCGAAATCTCGTGTGACCTTTAGGGTTCCGTCATGATTAGTTATCTAGAATCCCTTGGCACCTTTGTTGGAAATTTGTAATCCAATCGAGTTGTGTTCGCCACTAAGGCGGATAGTCCATTTCGCTTAAGAATGGGTTATAGAAATCACCCTAGTAAGTACATTTGGCAACGTGGACTGGCATTTGTTTTCAAGAGATAGTTCTTCTGCGTGGAATACCGTATAGTATGAAAACGAGATCCATGATTCACTAACGAATTTTGGAAAGCTTGCATGAAAACCATGAGCACGCAGTTATAGCCAAGTATTTTTAGGAAAAGAATAAGTGGAAGTGGAACGAGAGGCAACGGTGAAACGAGTTCCAACTCATATTTTGAAACTACGAAATTGTGAAGTTAAAAGACGGTCAAGGCACGATGGGATTAAGCACAAGAAAATGCGACTTAGAAGATTGAAGACTAGATACGCGCATTATATCTCTTTCTAAGAGTATATCCTTGATCCTTATTATTCTGTGGAGCTTACTCGCATGCTATCTTTTAAGTATATCCTCTCGGTCCTATTCTCAATCTTAGTTCTGTTGCAAACCCCATAAGGAGTATGACTCGCCTATTTGTGATATATAGTTGGGGTGAAGGTGTCCACTTAGTTGACCAAACTTTTTGGGCTTTATGGGATATGGGTCATAGTGGATAGACTCACGAAGAGCGCTCATTTCATTCCAGTAACGAGCAAGAGGACCACATCATGGCTAACATCTGTTTATCTTTGAGAGATAGTGCGATTGCATGGAATTCCTTCTAGCATAGTTAGCGATCGTGACCCAATTCTTGCTAGCCAATTCTGGAATAGTTTGCAAGACGCGATGGGTACGCGATTGAATCTAAGTACGGCATATCACCCACAGACGGATGGTCAGACCGAAAGGGTGAATAGGGTACTAGAAGATCTGTTGAGGCTATGTATTCTTGACTTTGGTGGTACTTGGGAAGACCATCTTCCTCTAGTGGAGTTTGCTTATAATAACAGCTACCAAGTAAGCATAGGGATGGCACCATTCAAAGCTTTGTAAGGGAGGCCGTGCAAGTCACCAACATGTTGGTGGGAGACAACGGATGAGCTCATACTTTGGCCCGACATGATAAGGGGAACATCCGAGAAGGTAGAGTTGATTCGAAGACGGATGAGAATGGCCCAAGATAGACAGAAATCCTATGCTGACAAGTGAAGGACAGATTTGGAATTCGAAGCTGGAGATATGGTTTTCGTGAAGGTTTCTCCTTTGCGAAACGTGGTTCGTTTTGGAGCAGTTGAGAAGCTGGCACCAAGGTTCGTAGGACCCTTCCCTATCATAGAGAGGATTGGGAAGATGGCCTATAAGGTGGAATTGCCCGAGAAGCTGGCCGGAGTGCACAATGTCTTTCATGTCTCGCATCTCCGGAAGTGCCTGCATGAGTCAGCCGAAGTAGTTGAGCCTAGCATTCTTGAAGACATGGAGGTAGAGAAAGAGGCAACCCTGAGGCGAGCTCTGATCCGTGTCTTGGGAACAGAGATCAAGAAGCTTAGGAATCGAGAAGTCAAGTTAGTAAAGGTTCAGTGGAGTGAAGCCGATGAAGATGCAACTTGGGGAACCGATGAGAAGATGCGTGGGCTTCATCCATTTCTTTTTGAGGGTACAATCTCGGTCTCTTTTCCTAATTAGCATATCTTTCTTTTGCTATCCATGTTTATCTTGTTATCTTATCATGAGAACCTTAGGTAGAAACCCTTTGGATGAAACATGTATTTGAAACATGTTATGCTTGATGTTTGCAAGTGGTTGCAAGTGTTTGCAAGTTGATACTCGTGGATGCATGATACACATTAGGCACTAAGATCGGCTCACACACTTTCATATTGCATATGCATGAGTGCTTATACTTATTCATGGCTGAAACTTGTTATGCTATCACGTGGATGTTGCATATGGATGAATGTTATGTGCACTCATGTAGAGATTATGAATTATGATAGGAATTTGCATACATATGGACGCATTTCACTAACATACTTTGCATTAAGTGGTTTACTGAACCAGTAACCGCCTGATTTTCGCATTAGATAAGTACATATACACACACCTTTCGAATATGATCATATAGCATTTAGAATCTTTTAAGGACATTGACCGCTCGTGGATGATGTTTTGAGTAGATGGGTGATGGATGGTAGGATACGTTCTTCCTAACTTGAAGATTTCGGGGACGAAATCCTTTAAGGTGGGGAGAATGTAACAACCCGTATTTTGAATAACATATTATAATATAAATCAAGGCAGAATTAAATGATAAAATCTGAATCAAGGGAAACGGGCTGTGCCATTGCGTTCGTCTCGGAAAAATACGCGAAATAGAGTCCGAGTTTTCGAGAATCAGAGTCCGTATGACCCAGTTATGGCCCATGGAAGTTTTCAGAAAATTCCAAGTTCAAAAACAGTTCAAATTTCAATTCTGGAGCCAAACAGACTGTGCGGGAAAATTTCCCGCCCAGGCCCCAAGTCGACTTGGGAGTCGACACACCCCAAGTGGTGTCGACTGCCCAGTCGACACCCCTGTCGACTTGGGTGGTCGGGCCAGTCATGCCTGGTGCACCTGCTTGTCCTTTTGAGTCATGTTTCTGGCCTTGTGACGAATTCTAATGGCTAGGATCTAAGCTAGGGTTAGTCCTATGGCCTAAAACTAACCTAAACACCTATAAAAACACCCTAATACCTAGCCTAAACCCACACAAATCAATCCTACAACTAAGTGCTGCCAAAATGCTCCCTAATCATGGCCTCCATCTTCATCTTGAAAGCTTCTAAGGCAAAAAGGAGCCATCTTTATTCATCAAATCAAAGGAGCTACCTATTCTCAAGGCTATTTGTATTGCTACATCATTCCTAGAGCTTCTACAGCATCTCAAACTTGTTCTATTGTGTTCTAGTCCTCTTGACCACGCTTGGTAAGCCCTATTCTACTCTTAGATTTAAACTATGAACTTAATATGGCATGTAGCAAGTTGAAATGAGGCTTTTGTGTTATGCTTGCCTTGGATTTCATGCATAGATTCATTCATGACCCTTTTGATCTATGTTTGTGGACCTAATGTTTACCTATCATGAATCTAGTACCATTTATGTTGACTTTCGGGTTGAAAGCTATGATCTTTATTTGGGAATGTAGCATAATGCAACATAGAAACCCTCATGACCTTGATGTTAACTTGTCATGGTGCGACCTATATGCTAATCACAAGTTTATCACCCTATTTGCTAAGTTTAATGCCATACATGTGTAGATTGGGATTGGACCTAAGTGTAATATTTGCCTTGAACCTATCATTGTATGCATAGATCTATTCATGCCACTCTTGATCTATGATTGTGGACCTATCATGAACCTGGTACCGTTCATGTTGACCATTGGAAAAAATGCTATGAAATGGATTATGGGTTATGCATGTTGACAAACCTTAACCCCTCATGTTCCTTAACATGCATATGATGATATCGAACCTATTTGCTATGCACAAGTTAGGATTGTCACCCTATGTCAACTATTACCATGCTACCACCCTATTTGCTAATCGTGCTATCATGCATGTTTTTGGCCAAATCACCCTTATGCTATTATTGATGCTTGTGGCCAAATCACCCTTATGCTATTATGCATGCTTATGGCCAAATCACCCTTATGCTATTATGCATGCTTGTGGCCAAATCACCCTTATGCTATTATGCATGCTTGAGGCCAAAGCACCCTTGTGCTATTTGATATGTTTGAGGCCAAGTCACCTTTTATGCTATCATACATGTTGAGGCCATATGCTAGTATGTTGAACACCTTTGCCTCAAAGATCACCATGTTTAACTTGTGATAGACTTTGCCACCTTATGCACACCTTGTCATATTGTTATGTTCCCTCTTTGATCTATTTGCGTTGATGCGAATTTACGTGCGATGGGAATACGTTATGGGTAGTTGGGCAAACATTAATAACATGAAAACATGACTTGAAAATATGACATGAAAGTTTGACAAGTGTTTATGCTTGAAAAGATGAACGTGGACATGACATGTAGAAAACATGAAAGTGGCCAACTCGAGGTTGGGTTGATTTTGTAGCATAAATCTACGCATAACCGACCGGCTTAACTAGTGGCTACAAACAATAGGACCCAATGTGAGTAGTTTGTCATATCGCACTTAAAACCCGAGGTTAGACTAGGTTGTAGTGTAAAGCTACCCGGACCCGCCCGGCTTAACTAGTAACCACAACAAGGTCTAATGTGAGAGGTTGGGGTGCATTAAGTTAATTAATTCCACATGGTAGGGTTAAGTCTTGAATACTTAACCAATTAAACACGATGGATTGGTAGGGTTAAGTCATGGACTACTTGAATATACTTAACCAGTTGAACACGATGTATTGATAGGGTTAAGTCATGAATTTCTTGGACACACTTAACCAACACAATACATGGTTAGGATGGGGTTAACCACACTTAACCCATTTGAAATCCTAGTTGCGTGGTACTTTTCAGCCGTAACCCACAAGGGAGTATCATGGACACCCTGGACTAGGCTAGGGTGGGACACGATTACTGGACTGATTGTAAGAGACCAAAAAGAGATGGCTGATAGGGTGCGCCAATTAAGTTCAGGCGGACCATGGTCGTGCACATGAGTTCCGGAGTTGAACATGGACACCAGTAGGTTTAGACTGTGCATGCTTGTTTTTGTGTCAGTGGTTTACACCCTAGGGCTGGGTACACCCTAGGATGGACCTTGCACAGTTTACTAAATTTCATGATTAAGCCGTATGACACCGATACACGACGAATTAGGCTTATAGGGAGCCGATCGACTAGACCGTGTAGTTGGACCTGGACTTAGGTCATCTCATGATATTGGGCCAATATTGGGCTAAGGGATCATTTCTTATTTATACTTGTTATGGATTTGGAATACTGGTACACCTGGTGCAACTTAACCTTGTATATGCGATGCCACTCTCGTTAACTTTTCACTGTGCCAGTTATCAACCTATGTTTCGTCTCTGTTTTACATGCCCAGTTAAATTTATTAGTTTTTATACTAATAGTAGGTACGACTTACCAGTCTTTTTGGCCGACCTGTTTTCCTTTCGCCTCTTTTCTTCCGTCCCCCCCCCCCCCCCCCAGGTTCTCAGGGCGGGAACACTAGCACCTGGCTTGGATCTTTAGCTTGCTTTCTAGATAGCTCATGTTCGGTTTGGACTTGAGGTCGCTATGGCTTTATTACTTCTACTTTGGGGATAGTTTACTCTATGTTATTTCCAGTTTCCAGTTTATGTTTCTAGACTTGTTGTAGTTGGAAAATAATGACTAAGTACTTTGATGTAACTTGACTATGGTTTTGAAATGGTAATTTTATCTGCTGCTTTATTTACTCTGTTTTACTTATATGTTCTGTCTTGTGATATCTTCATGCATGTTTACCTTGTCCAACACCCCTCCAAAGCCAGTGTACTTGCAAGAGTGACCCTGGCGGAGGTGGGGTGTTACAGGTGGTGACTACCAACCAATATGCAGCTTCCTCTTTCAATAACCATACCGCCAACAGAACTTTCCTACGATCTTCTACATCAAAGATAGCAAAGAGGTCTTCAGTTTCCTTCAACCAGTTCCTTGCCTCAACAAAAGTCTCCTTCCCAACAAAATTCTTGCCACCCATCGCCTTAAAGTCCTTGCAAATCTTCGCGAAATCCGCATGTGGATGCTGAGGAGCAGGAGGAACCTCAACTACGGGAGGAGGAGGAATGTTAGCCACGGGGGGAGGAGGAGGAATGTCCGCGGGGCCGGGTTCATTCGCCCATGCCACCATGTACCTTCTAAACCAAATAGGTACTGGTACGCCCTCTAGAATAGCAAAATTATCGGCCATACTGAAATGAAGAAAAAGATAGATTCAGAACGAGGAAACTAAGGATAGTGCTAATGGCTTTTGGGGAATAGCCTTTTAAAATAAACTAGACTTTTCTTGGAAAAATACTTCTTTATAATCGGTTTTGAAAATAGTTTTTCAAAAGGTAAGTTTTAAAAACCTTTTTTTCAATCTCGTAAACCTTATGCTCTAATACCAAATGTAACACCCCACCTCCGCCAGGGTCACTCTTGCAAGTACACTAGCTTTGGAGGGGTGTTGGACAAGGTAAACATGCATGAAGATATCACAAGACAAAACATATGAGTAAAACAGTGTAAATAAAGCAGCGGATAAAATTACTATTTCAAAACCATAGTCAAGTTACATCAAAGTACTTACTCATTATTTTCCAACTACAACAAGTCTAGAAACATAAACTGAAAACTGGAAATAACATAAAGTAAACTATCCCCAAAGTAGACGTGGTAAAGCCATAGCGAGCTCAAGTCCAAACCGTACATGAGCTATCCAGAAAGCAAGCTAAAGATCCAAGCTAGGCGCTAGTTTTCCCACCTTGAGAACCTGGGGGGGAAACGGAAGAAAAGAGGCGAAAGGAAAACAGGTCAGTCAAAAAGACTGGTAAGTCCTACCTACTACTAGTATAAAAACTAATAAAGTTAACTGGACATGTAAAACAGAGATGAAACATAGGATGATAACTGGCATGGTAAAAAGTTAACAGGATAGATCAAGTGTGGCATCGCATATACAAGGTTAAGTTTTGCACCAAAAGTGTACTATTATTCCAACCCATGTCAAGTATGAACAAGAAATGATCCCTTGGCCCAATAGGCCCAATATCATGAGATGACCCCAATCAAGGTCCAACTATACGAATCTAGTCGATCGGCTCCCTATAAGCCTAACTCGTCGTGTATCGGTGTCATACGGCTTAATCATGAAATGTAGTTAACTGTGCAAGGTCCGTCCTAGGGTGTATCCAGCCCTAGGGTGTAAACCACTGACACAAAAACAAGCACGCATAGTCTAAACCTACTGGTGTCCATGTTCAACTCTGTAACTCATGTGCACGACCATGGTTCACCTGAACTTAACTGGCGCACCCTATCAGCCGTCTCTTTTTGGACTCTTACAATCAGTCCAGTAATCGTGCCCCACCCTAGCCTAGTCCAAGGTATCCATGATACTCCCTTGTGGGTTACTGCTGAAAAGGGCCACGCAACTAGGATTTCAAATGGGTTAAGCGTGGTTAACCCCATCCTAACCATGTATTGAGTTTGTTAAGTGTGTCCAAGAAATTCATGACTTAACCCAATCAATACATCGTGTTCAACTGGTTAAGTGTATTCAAGCAGTCCATGACTTAACCCTACCAATCCATCGTGTTTAATTGGTAAAGTATTCAAGTAGTCCATGACTTAACCCTAACAATCCATCGTGTTTAATTGGTTAAGTATTCAAGTAGTCCATGACTTAACCCTACCATGTGGCATTAATTAACTTCATGCACCCCAACCTCTCACATTAAACCTTGTTGTGGTTACTAGTTAAGCCGGGCGGGTCCTGGTAGCTTTACACCACAACCTAGTCTAACCTCGGGTTTCAAGTGCGATATGACCAACTACTCACATTGGGTCCTATTGTTTGTAGCCACTAGTTAAGCCGGTCGGTTCCGGGTAGATTTATGCTACAAACTCAACCCAACCTCGAGTTGGCCACTTTCATGTTTTTCTACATGTCATGTCCACGTTCATGTTTTCTAGTATAATCACATGTCAAACTTTTATGTCATATTTTCAAGTCATGTTTCATGTTATTTAAGATTGCCTAACTACGCATAACGAATTCCTATCGCACGTAAATTCGCATCAACGCAAATAGATCAAAGAGGGAACACAACAATATGACAAGGTGGGCATAAGGTGGCAAAGTCTATCACAAGTTAAACATGGTGATATTTGAGGCAAAGGTGTTCAACATACTAGCATATGGCCTCAACGTGTATGATAGCATAAAAGGTGACTTGGCCTCAAACATATCAAATAGCATAAGGGTGCTTTGGCCTCAAGCATGCATAATATCATAAGGGTGATTTGGCCACAAACATGTATGATAGCATGATTAGCAAATAGGGTGGTAACATAGTAATAGTTGACATATGGTGACAATCCTAACTTGTGCATAGCAAATAGGTTCAATATCATCATATGCATGTTAAGGAACATGAGGGGTTAAGGTTTATTAACATGCATAAGCCATAATCCATTTCATAGCATTTTTCCCAAAGGTCAACAAGAACGGTAATAGGTTCATGATAGGACCATAATCATAGATCAAGAGAGGCATGAATGGGTATATGCATACAATGATAGGTTCAAGGCAAATATTGCACTTAGGTCCAATTCCAATCTACACATGTATGGCATTAAACTTAGCAAATAGGGTGATAAACTTGTGATTAGCATATAGGTCCATCATGGCAAGTTAATATCAAGGTCATGAGGGGTTCTATGTTGCATTTATGCACAATCACCACATAAAGCTCATAGCTTTCCACCCAAAAGTCAACATAAATGGTACTAGATTCATGATAGGTAAACATTAGGTCCACAAACATAGATCAAAAGGGTCATGAATGAATCTATGCGTGAAATCCAAGGCAAGCATGACACAAAAGTCTCATTTCAACTTGCTACATGTCATATTAAGTTCATAGTTTAGATCTAAGAGTAGAGGAGGGCATACAAAGTTTGGCTATGAAGACTAGAACAAAATAAACAAGATTGAGACGAAGCCACACTAGAAATCCCCCAAATGAATATAAGCTCCAAGTTGTCTTGAGAAACAAGAAGCTCCTTTGATTTGTATGAAGAAAGAAGGCTCCTTTTTGCCTTAGAACACTCAAGCTTTCATGAAGAAGATGGTGGCCATGTTATGAAGATGGAGGCCATGATCAAGGAGCATTTTGGCATAACCTAGTTGTAGGATTGATTTGTGGTGATTTAGGGTAGGGTTTAGGGTGTTTTTATAAAGGTTTAGGTTAGTTTAGGCCATAGGATCAACCCTAGTTTAGATCTGAGCCATCAAATCTCGTCACAGGCCTCAAAACAAGACCCAGGAGCCAAAACAGGTGCACCAGGCCAAACTGGCCCAACCACCCAGGTCGACAGGGGTGTCGACTGGGCAGTCGACACCAGGTGGGGTGTGTCGAATCCCAAGTCGACTCCCCAGTCGACTTGGGGGATGGGCGGGAAACTTTCCCGCCCAGTCTTTTTGGCTCCAGATTTGAAATTTGAACTGTTTTTGAACTTGAAATTTTCTGAAAACTTTGACGGGCCATAACTTGGTAATACAGACTCCGATTCTCGAAAACTCGGACTCTACTTCGCGTATTTTTCCGAGACGAACGCAATGGCATAGCCCGTTTCCCTTGATTCAGAATTTAGCATTTAATTCAGCCTTGATTTATGTTATAACATGTTATTCAAAAATACGGGCTGTTACATTAGAGGGGAGATTTCTAGTCATCTCAGTAGACTATCCATAGGCGATAGATGGTGGTTGCAACAAGATGGAAGGCCTTATGTTCCCCAAGTTGGGAGTTTGTTGAAGACGGTGCTAGAGGAAGCCCGTCATTCTAAGATGACTATTCATCCAGGCGGTGATAAGATGTATAGAGATATGAAGAGGGTTTTCTTTTGGGATGGAATGAAGAAAGACGTAGCGGAGTGTGTTTCTCGATGTTTGGTTTGCCAGCAAGCCAAAGCTAAGAAAAGGAAGCTCGGTGGTTTACTTCATCCTTTGGAAGTCCCACAGTGGAAGTGGGAGAGCGTCTCGATGGATTTCATTAATGGCTTGCCTAGATCGAGGAAAGGAAACAACAATATTTTGGTTATAGTGGATAGACTTACTAAGAGCGCTCATTTCATTCTAGTTAAGAGTAAGAGGACAACATCATAGTTTCAGCAGTTTACGTTCGTGAGATAATCCATCTTCATGGAGTACCTTTCAGTATCGTAAGTGATCGTGATTCCATTTTCACCATTGAATTTTGGAGGAGCTTGCAAGAAGCATTTGGTACACAATTGTGTTTGAACACCGCTTATCACCCTCAGCCCGATGGACAGACGGAAAGGATGAACAGAGTTTTTAAGGATCTTTTAAGGCTATGTATCCTAAAATTCGAAGGGACTTGGGAAGAGCATCTTCCATTAGTAGAGTTCGCCTAAAACAATAGTTGTCAAGCTAGTATTGGCATGGAACTCTTCAAAGCATTATACGGACGACACTGTAGATCACCGACTTATTAGTGGGAATCTATAGAAAGACTTCTACTTGGACCGGATATCGTTATAGAGACTTCAGAAAAGATTGACCTTATCCGCAGATGCATGAAGACGGCTCGGGACAGGCAAAGTCCTACACAGATAAGAGAAGGACCGACATTGAGTTTGAGTTGGGAGATATGGTTTTCATTAAGGAATCACCTTTGAAGAATGTGGTTCACTTTGGATCTATAGGGAAATGGCATGAAGATTTGTAGGGACCTTTCCCATAACAGAAACGATTGTCCAAATGGCCTATAGAGTAAAGCTAGCTGAGGGACTGTCCCGCGTTCATGATGTTTTCAACATTTCTCATTTACGAAAGTGATTTCATGAAACTGCAGAAGTAGTTGAACCAGCTATGCATGAGGAAGTAGAGGTAGAACAGGAGGCGGCAGTTAGGCGAATTCCTGCCCGTATTCTTGGATCGAAGGTTAAGAAGCTACGCAACCGAGAGGTTAAGTTGATGAAAGTTTAGTGGGGAGATGACCAAGAGGATGCAACTTGGGAGACTGAAGACAAGATTCGCGCTTCATACCTTCTTCTTTTCAAAGGTATGTTCTTAACTTCCTTTCTGTAGCTTTTATTCAAGCTTGTTTCTGTCATCTAAAGTATATCCCCTCAATTGAATATTTGACCTTTAGTTAGGAATCCTATTGATGTAAACATATGTTTGAGACATGTTATGATTGATGGATGCAAGTGTTTGTTATTGGTTGCTCGTGGACGCATATACACACACATTAGGCACAAGATCGGCTAAACTACTCTCATACTGCATATGGATGTGTGTGCATTTCTCTTCTTCTTTTAATGGATGGAAGTGAGTGTATCATCATAAGGATGTTGCATCTGGATGAATGACTGCGCATGTATATAGAACTTACATGTTATAATAGGATTTTTTGCATACATGTTGGATTCAGGGCACTAACATACATTGCATTAAGGAGATCGACTGAATTAGTAGACCGCATGATCATTCACATTAGTATAGGGACATATACACATGCCTTTTCATATGTTCATATAAGCATTAGAAGTCTTTAAGGATAATGGATGCCAGTGATTGGTGGACGAGTAGATGGATATGGATGTTTGGATAGACATTCTTCTTTACTTGCAGATTTAGGGGATGAAATCCTTTAAGCAGGGGAGAATGTAACACCCCGTAATTTTATAACACACTAAGATGGTAAATTAAAGAATACTTAATTAATTATTAGGAACTAAATAAAACATACTGCGTCATTTCGTTCGTCCGAAAAAATTTCTTGAGATAGATTCCGAGATTGCGTAAAACGGACATCGCATGAAGAAGTTATTAAGGTTTGAAGATTGTGCATACATAAGCTAATTATATATATATATATATATATAATAAACATTTCAGAAATTCAAAATCAATTTGAAAATCAAAGGCGGGACAGCGCGGGATTAGGGCCGTTGGGGGTCGAACCCTGCCCTGGGGGTGTCGACCTATGGGTCGACACTATAAGGTGGGACACCCATGTCGACACCTAGGTCGACATCCCCAAATTTCAAGCCTGATACATTTCTGCGTATGTGGACTTGTTTTCTGACCAGATTCAGGAATCCTAGGCTATAAATAAGACCTCATTCTCATTGTTTTACTCATTCTAAAACAATTGAGAACAAGATGTTGCCTCTGCCTACATTACAATAGCCTGTTCTTCTTCAACAAACAAGTCATTCATGTTCAGAGATCTGTTCTTCAATAGCTACAATCAAGTCTCCTGTTCTTTAGATCCAATCACAGTGAGTCTATATTATTTTTAGATATAAATAATTAAAATGTAATCTAGACATGCCTATAAGTTTGGATCTAAGCCTATGCGTACTGAGTAATCTGAATCATAACAGATCTATCATTTCTTGTTTATCTAACTAGTTGTTTAGATCTCATATTCCTATTTGCGGCATCCCTATATGTTAATTTTCCTATTCATGTCACTATGCCTAATCAATTCTATTATCACATGTTCATTAGATCTGTTCTTATATGCCTATCTTGTTATTATGGCCTATTCTGTCACTATATGCTTATTCAGTTGCTATGCCTATTTCTGCCACCCATCATGTTAGTATGCTTATTTCCGTCCTCTTCCCATCTTCTTTTCCCTTTTTATTTTATAGCCAAGCTACCTTCAATCCTAGGCATGCCGCTAAAAGATTCGAAAGCGTGAAATTAGGAATGAGGGGAAAACGTTAAAATTGGAGCATAACTTGTATTGATAAATTTGGGGCATAACTTGAATTGAAAACAAGAATATGGATTTAGGGCATAAACCAAAATTGTGATTAAATATCTTAAATTGGGGGCATATGTTACATGATTAATGTCACTTGAAAAAGGGGGATGAAAACCTAAAATGAAATATAGATAATGGTTAAATAATGAAAATGCCTAGATTTACAGTAATTAGAAACTGTAAGAGCGCTTAGACACGAGGATAGATAACACTTGTGGTAGAAGTCTGCCCGGACCCGACCGGCATATCCAACGACCACAGGTGGTGAATATGATGTGAGGGGTCTAAGTGCATAAACAAGTAACGGGCTAAGACACGAGGTTATTTCCGACTTGTGGAAGAAGTCTGCCCTGTCCCGCCCAGCATATCCGGCATCCATAAGTTGTAGGCTTAATGTGAGAGGTCTAGCGCATTATAACCATAAATGAATATGTAACAACCCGCATTCTAAGCATCGGAAGATCGTAGAATATTTATTTCTTTATTATATGAAGGTGTATGGTCATGTAACTTTAGGAGACGACTATTGGGGTCATTTCCCATGTTCATGATTTTTCCCGATTTTTAAATGACCGTTTTGCCCCTAGCTGGTACTGTTTTGGCCATAACTTTTGATTGAAAAGGAATTTTGACCTGAAACCACTTCCACTAGCTTCGGGTGATGGTTTACCTTTCCGTAGAGTGGTCACATTAGCCAAACGGACTCACCGTTTGGGAGATATGGCTGAAGCAAGGTTTAGAAGGTGAAAAACAGCTTAACCGGGCCAAATTAGGGTGATTAGCAAGAGGGCCCATGACCCATTTCGGGATTAGAGATGTATAGGGGTTGATTAGGGTTAGAAAACATTTCTTTCAGCCGCCACTTCCATTCTTGAAACCCTAACAATGGCCTCCATCATCTAAAAACACCCAAATCAACTTCTAATCACTTTCTAACCAAGTTTTGGCTTAATCAACAACAAATCAAGGAAGATCTTCACTAAATCAGTAGTAGAGCTGTTGTGTTGCATTGGTATTCGTGCCCAAATAGTAGAATTTCAGTTCTAAAGGTTTTATTTGTAGTCAAGGTGAGTGATTTGAGTAGTTCCTCCCTAATTAAGGTTAATTAAGGGTAATTAGTGAGGATTAGCGAATTTATACATTAATAAATTCTGGAAAAATATTTATAAATTCTTAAATAATGTTTTAGACCTTAGAAATGAAATTAGGTTAATTTCGTTAAGTTTTGCTAATCGTATCATTAGTTTTGCCTATACATGCTTAAGGGAAAATATGGAATTTTGGGTAGGTTTGATCCAAATTACATGCTATGGTTGTTGTTTTGATGTCCATGGTTGATTCTCTATGTTGCTATGACTGTATGGTATGTTTTGTGATTGATTAGAACTGTTAGATTGGACGAAAACGCCATCGTATGGCGTAAAACAGTCGCTGGAAAGTCACAGGAAATATGCAGGGTTCCGAACCGAATCGGATCGGATAATTGGGCTCGGATCGGATAGGAGAACTGGGCATGGGGACTCGATTCGGATTGGAACTTATCATAAGGGGCTTGGAGAGAAGGAAGGCCATTTGCTTAGAATTGGAGTTGGAGCGAAGCACTGGATCGGATCGGAGAGAAACTAAAGGGGATAGGATCGGAGAGAAACCAAAGGGGATCGGATCGGGGGCAAGAGCATAGGGATCGGATCGGAGGACTTAGCTTGGAACTGGAGTTGGAGCGAAGCACCGGATCAGATAGGGACATCTAGGAGGGAGCAACCACCAAACCAGATACAAAGCATCGGAACTGAACCGATGGAGCAAGAGTACACCGAACTGAACCGATAGAGCAACCACCGAACCGAACCGAACTGTACATATGCTATTACTACTACACGACGACTCTTCTGAAGACCAACTCCAATTCGACCAAAACCTGAGATGCAAAGGAAGTCCAAATGAGGAGCTTTGACTCAGGATCCAATTGGGAACCAATGAGTGGGCTTCATGAGTCAGGCTTTGCTGCGGGACGTGTGCTAAGGGGTTGTCGATGTCCGTAACTTTGGATCACTATGTGTAGAAAGTACGTGAACGGATTCAGGGCCATAGTGACCTAGGTACGACTAAGGGGCAATAGAACAATGAAGTGAGGTCATTTGTAAAGATTTGGTCATGACTCCATGTGGTAGCTTGGTAGTAGCAGTAGTTGTACAAGTCGAACTCCGTCATTACTTCGATGGGTCTAGTGATTGACAGTGGTGGACATCGTAGGCTTTATGCACTGAGTGAGAGATGTGAGGATGGTTGTTATGTTTGATTTGTTTGCCATCACTATGACATGCACACCCCCACCCCCGTATGCTAGTACATCATATGCTAGTGACACCTTAGAGTGTTGTACAGTATGTAGTGCTAACTCTTTGGTTGCAGATCCAGGTTCAGGTATGGTTTAGTGTACCTGTTATTGTTCTGTTTAGCTGCTTATCGCTCATACCAGAATTTTTGTCTAACCCAGAGTTTTATGTCTCTTCTTATTACTCTGGGTGCTCACACGAGTAGACTAGAGACAGTTAGCTGGGGGATGCGCGAGTAGCAGATTCGGAGATGAGCAAGAGGCTTCCACGTATGATATGTATAGATATTCTCCCTGTGTCGTTGCTGGTCAGTAGTTTGGGCATTAGTAGTGTACCTCTCTTGTTTAACTCTTGAGACAGTTGTAAAAGTTGTAATAATGTTGGCTTTGGATCATAAGCAGTACTTTGGATTTTCCGCTGCTATGATAGTATGTTTTCAGCTTATGCACTGTCTCACCTGTTTTATGTCAAGTATGTTATTATTATTATATCTTGTTCCATGCGCTGTGAGACATTCTACACGTTCCTTGTTGATTCTTCGTCTTCTTCCTTCCCTTCTGACGGCCATCCCATGCTAACTGGACATGTGTACAACGCACTTTTGGAGTAAATGTCGGTTGGTGCGGGGCGGGTTGTCACATTTGGTATCAGAGCTCTAGGTTGCGCAGTTAACCTAGGGAAGTCATCAGGGAGAGATATTACGTATATGAGAGAGCGCATTTGTGATTACTTTGCTTTTCAAAAGCTATATATATATATATATATATATATATATATATATATATTATTAGTATAGCTAAGGATGAAGTCGCACTGCACTAGCACCACTATGAAGATGGTTAATCGTTTCTCTTTACAGATTGAACGATGAGCCGATACGCAAGAGGTGCTGGTAGAGGAGCCAATAATGGGAATGCTGCTGACATGAGGGCGATGTTTATTGACCTCATGAGAGACATGCTTAGGGATGTGCAAGGGGCAGCTCCCAATGCTGGTAATGGTGGTGGTCCAATAGTGCAGGCGTCTAGGGTCGATTTCGCCAAGCTATGCAAGAATTACACTAGCCTTGGTCGGAAGCCGTTCCACGGAACGGAGTCGGCCACGGATGTTCAGGATTGGTTGGATAGTTGTGATCGTATCTTCGACGACTTGGGTATCGAGGATGCGATGAAGAGGAGGTTAGCGTCCCGTCAGCTGCAAGGGCGAGCGATGAATTGGTGGAATGCTATTAAGACAGCCACTCCAGAGGATCAGATTACTTGGGAGCAGTTTAAGGCTCGCTTTAGTGAGAAGTTCATTCCAGCTGCTCAGAAATCAGTGTTGTTTAAGAAATTTTTGGAGCTCAAGAAGAATGGCAGAGCTGTCTCGGTGTATATTGCTGAATTCGGCACTTTGTCGAAATATGGGTTATCTCTTATTGATACTGTCGAGAAGAAGAACGAGAAGTTCATAACAGGCTTGGATCAGTACTTGGGGGAAAGGCTCATTAACCACATCGATGAGACTTTTGAATCGATTGTTGGGAAAGCTTTAAGATCAGAAAGTCTTTACGCTAAGTCAAAGACTCAGGTTGCATTTGCAGAGGAGACAAAACCATAGGCAAGTGGTGGAGGCAAGAGTGGTTCTCAGAATAAAAGGAAGCAGAACCAGAACAAGGATGGCCAGAAAAAGAATAAGAAAAACGTTGAATGCTTCAGCTGTGGTAAGAAGGACCATTATGGTAGTAATTGTCGGGCCAAGCCAGTGGATAGGAAGTGCTTCAACTATGGCCAAGTGGGGCATCACAAGGACAAGTGTCTGCAACCCCCTAACGAAAAGCAGATGGTGAAAGCATATGCCCTTAATGTTATTCCTTCTTCGTCGAATGCCCCAACTGCGGCGGAGAAGGGAAAGAATGTCGTCATTCAAGGTATGCTTTCTGTTTATGATGTTCCAGTAAGAGTTTTGTTTGATACCGGGGCTTCCAGTTCTTTCATATCTAGTGACCTGGTAGATAGATTGGGAATGGAAACCGGGATTGTCGATAGACCTTTAGTACTGACGAACCCGATTGGTGGTTCGACTAGCCTTAGCATGATTTGTCATAAAGTGGTCTTATCGAGTCATGGATGCAAGTTTGTTTGTGATTGCTTTGTTTTGGGACTAACTGGGTTTGGCATTATTTTGGGAGTCGATTGGCTCCAAAGATACGGGGTGGTGGTAGACTGTGAGGGCTTTTTGGTGACAGCTAGGGCGGATGATGGGCGGAGGGTAGTGTTTGGTGATCTACCCGGTGATGGGGTAATGGCTAGTTTTCTAAATTCCCTCGACATCCCGCATAGTGAGTTGTCAGGTTTGCCCATGGTTGGCCAGTATCCGGACGTTTTCGAGGAAGTGACCGGGCTTCCACCACACCGAGAGATTGAGTTCCGTATTGATTTAGTGAAAGATTCCAGACCTATAGTGATGCCACTTCGTCGTATGGCACTAAGGGAGCAACGAGAGCTCGGGGTGCAAGTCAGCAATCTTTTGAAGAAGGGATTTATCAGAAGAAGTGTTTCTGAATTGGGAGCGCCAGTTGTGTTTGCTACCAAGGCGGATGGTTCCCTTCGTTTGTGTGTAGACTACCGCGAGTTGAATAAAGTGATGAGGAAGAACAAGTATCCTCTACCGCGGATAGATGATCTGTTTGATCAGTTGAGTGGCAGAGTGTATTTTCTCAGTTGGATCTCGCGACAGGTTTTCATCAGCTTAGAGTGGAAGCTGAGAGTATAGCTAAAACGGCATTTCGGACGCCGTCTGGGTTTTATGAGTGGTTGGTCATGCCATTCGGGCTGACCAGTGCCCTAGCATATTTTGTGGATCTTATGAATAGGGTATTCAAAGATCAGTTGAATAAGTTTGTCCTTGTGTTCGTGGATGACATTTTGGTCTATTCGAGGACAGAGGAAGAACACAAGGAACATTTAAGAATAGTAATGGAGGTGTTAAGAAAACACCAGTTGAAAGCAAAGTTTTCTAAGTGTCACTTCTGGAGGAGGGAAGTGAGATTCTTGGGCCATGTTGTTTCAGAGAATGGTATTTCCATGGACCCTGCGAAAGTGGCTACGGTACAGGATTAGCCCACGCCCAAGAATGCAACAGACGTAAGAAGCTTCTTGGGGTTAGCTGGATATTATCGTAAGTTTATTCAGAACTTCTCCAAGATAGCAGCACCGTTGACTCAGTTGACTAAGAAGAATCAAGCATTCGTCTGGGACGGAGTGTGAGAATGCATTCAAGAGTCTAAAAGAAAAGTTGACGCGTGCGCCAGTGTTAGTCATTCCTAGAGGGAATGAAGAAATGACGGTATACACGGATGCTTGTGGTACCGGACTAGGTGCTGTATTGATGCAAGGAGGTAGGGTTATAGCTTAAGCTTGTCGGCAACTAAATCCGCATGAGAAGAAGTACCCTACCCATGATTTGGAATTGGCAGCGATTGTGTTCGCATTAAAGATGTGGAGACATTATCTATTGGGAGAGAGATTTGAGTTGTTTACCGATCATAAATCGTTAAAGTATCTCTTCTCTCAGAAGGACCTGAATCTCCGTCAGTAGAGATGGTTAGAGTTCTTGGCTTCGTATGATTTTGATATCGCATATACACCTGGGAAAGGTAATGCGGTCGCTGATGCCTTAAGTAGGAGACATGCCAGTTTAGGGGCTATGTTTCTTGAATGGAAGCAACTGGAGTATATCGCAAGGTATGATTTCAGACCAAAGTGCGAATTGGATCAAGAAATGTTAGCTAGTTTGACGATCAGACCCACCTTGATTGAGCGGATTGGTTCCAGTCAGAGGGACGATCCTAATTTATTGGAAATCATCTCCAAGTTAGAGATGAACATCGACGGTGAGGAGATGATTTTGTATGGGCTTGATCGAGAGGGATGGCTTCGAAAGAATGGAAGATTAGTTGTACCCAACGTGAATGGTTTGAGAGATGAAGTGCTTAGAGAATGTCATCACTCAAAACTGACTATACACCCCGGTGGTGATAAGATGTATCAAGACATGAAACAGACTTACTACTGGGAAGGGATGAAAAGAGACGTTGGGAAGTTTATATCCAAGTGCATGAATTGCCAGCTAGTTAAAGCCAAGCAAAAGAAGCCTAGTGGTCTGTTACAACCATTAGAAATTCCAAAATGGAAATGGGAGCAAGTCTCAATGGATTTCATTGATGGTTTACCAAGGACTAGATCGGGACATGATAGCATTTGGGTAATTGTGGATTGATTGACGAAGAGTGCAAGATTTATACCAGACAGATTGACCAGAACGGCAGCTAGGTTAGCAGAATTGTATATGAAGTGGGTAGTGAGATTTCTTGGAGTACCTAAAAACATTGTGAGTGACCGAGACCCGTTGTTTACTAGTGGGTTTTGGAAGAGCTTACAAGAGGCTCTAGGGTCGGAAGTACATCTCAGTACCGCGTATCATCCTCAAACTGATGGTCAGACAGAGAGGGTGAATCATATATTGGAAGATCTCTTAAGAGCTTGTATATTGGATTTTGGTGGATCATGGGATGACCTTTTGCATCTAGTAGAGTTTGCATATAATAATAGCTACCAATCCAGTATCGGTATGGCTCCATATGAAGCTTTGTACGGAAGACCGTGCAACTCACCATCATGTTGGATAGAGACTGGCGAGAAGTTTATGCTTGGACCAGATGTGGTGAGGGTGACTTCAGATAAGATTAAGATTATTCAACAACGGATGAAGGCTGCCCGGGATAGGCAGAAGAGTTATGCTGACAAGAGGAGAAAAGACTTAAAATTCTCCATTGGTGACTTGGTGTTTGTCAAGGTTTCTCCATTGAAGAGCGTAATACGATTTGGCAGAAGAGGCAAGTTGACACCAAGATTTGTTGGCCCATTCCCAGTTCTCGAGCAAGTTGGAAATTTGGCGTATAGAGTTGACTTACCCGAAAAGATGGCGGGAGTTCATAACGTGTTTCATGTTTCCCAGCTAAGGAAGTTCGTGCATGACCCAGATATGACTATTTCACCTGATCAGTAAGAGGACTTCGAAGTGGAACCCGAGGCGGTTGGGAACCGCAAGCCAACTCGTATTGTCGAGGACGATACGAAGCGACTTCGAAGGAAGGCGGTGAAGCTAGTCAAGGTTCAGTGGGGCAAGAACGAGAATGACTGTACTTGGGAGACAGAGGAGAGCATTAGGAAAACGTATCCAGAACTCTTTGCCTGGTAAGATTTACTTTGTAATTTAGTTATTCCGCATGCTAGGATAGACTTGTTTTGCTTGTTTTCATGTTTGATTGTTGTTTTATGGCTGATAGGCATGCGGGACCCTTTTGTGTGTTTTAGTTAGGGAATTTCGGGGACGAAATTTCTTAAGGGGGGAAGAATGTAACAACCCGCATTCTACGCATCGGAAGATCGTACAATATTTATTTCTTTCTTATATGAAGGCGTATGGTCATGCAACTTTGGGAAACGACTATTGGGGTCATTTCCCATGTTCATGATTTTTCCCGATTTTTAATTGACCATTTTGCCCCTAGCTGGTACTGTTTTGGCCATAACTTTTGATTGGAAAGGAATTTGACATGAAACCATTCCACTGGCTCCGGATGATGGTTTACCTTTCCGTAGAGTGGTCACATTAGCCAAATGGACTAACCGTTTGAAAGATATGGCTAAAACAGGGTTTAGAAGGTGAAAAACAGCTTAACCGGGCCTAATTAGGGTGATTAGCAAGAGGGCCCATGACCATTTCAGGATTAGAGATGTATAGGGGCTGGTTAGGGTTAAAAAACATTTCTTTCAGCTGCCACTTCCATTCTTGAAACCCTAACAGTGGCCTCCATCATGTAAAAACACCCAAATCAACTTCTAATCACATTCTAATCAAGTTTTGGCTTAATCAACATCAAATCAAGGAAGATCTTCACTAAATTACTAGTAGAGCTGCTGTGTTTCATTGGTATTCACGCCCAAATAGAAGAATTTCAGTTCTAAAGGTTTTATTTGTGGCCAAGGTGAGTGATTTGCATAGTTCCTCCCTAATTATGGTTAATTAAGGGTAATTAGTGAGGATTAGCGAATTTTACATTAATAAATTCTAGAAAAATATTTATAAATTCTTAAATAATATTTTAGACCTCTGATATAAATTTGGGTTAATTTCATTAAGTTTTGCTAATCATATCATTAGTTTTTCCTATAAATGCTTAAGGGAAAATATGGAATTTTGGGTAGGTTTGATCCAAATTACATGCTATGGTTGTTGTTTTGATGTCTATGGTCGATTCCCTATGTTGCTATGACTGTATGGTATGTTTTGTGATTGATTAGAACTGTTAGACTGGTCGAAAATGACATCGTATGGAGTAAAACATTCACTGGAAAGTCACAGGAAATATGCAGGGTTTCGAACCGGATCAGATCAGATAATTGGGCTCGGATCGGATAGGAGAACTGGGCAAGGGGACTCAATTCGGATTGGAACTTAGCATAAGGGGCTTGGTGAGAAGGAAGGCCATTTGCTTAGAATTGGAGTTGGAGCGAAGCACCGGATCGGATCGGAGAGAAACTAAAGGGGATCGGATCGGAGAGAAACCAAAGGGGATCAGATCGGGGGCAAGAGCATAGAGATCGGATCGGAGGACTTAGCTTGGAGCTGGAGTTGGAGTGAAGCACTGGATCGGATAGGGACATCTAGGAGGGAGCAACCACCGAACCAGGTACAAAGCATCTGAACCGAACCGATGGAGCAAGAGTACACCGAACTGAACCGATAGAGCAACCAACGAACCGAACCGAACTGCACATATGCTATTACTACTACGCGACGACTCTTCTGAAGACCAACTCTAATTCGACCAAAACCCAAGATGCAAAGGAAGTCCAAATGAGGAGCTTTGACTCAGGATCCAGTTGGGAAACAATGAGTGGGCTTCATGAGTCGGGCTTTGCTGCGGGACGTGTGCTAAGGGGTTGTCGATGTCCGTAACTTTGGATCACTATGTGTAGGAAGTACGTGAATGGATTCAGGGCCATAGTGGCCTAGGTACGACTAAGGGGCTATAGACCAATGAAGTGGGGTCATTTGTAAAGATTTGGTCATGACTCCATGTGGTAAGCTTGGTAGTAGCAGTAGTTGTACAAGTCGAACTCCGTCACTACTTCGACGGGCCTAGTGATTGACAGTGGTGGACATCGTAGGCTTTATGCACTGAGTGAGAGATGTGAGGATGGTTGCTATGTTTGATTTGTTTGCCATCACTATGACATGCACACCCCCACCCCCGTATGCTAGTACACCATATGCTAGTGGCACCTTAGAGTGTTGTACAGTATGTAGTGCTAACTCTTTGGTTGCAGGTCCAGGTTCAGGTATGGTTTAGTGTACCTGTTATTGTTCTATTTAGCTGCTTATCGCTCATACCAAACTTTTTGTCTGACCCAGAGTTTTATGTCTCTTCCTAATACTCTGGGTGCTCACATGAGCAGACTAGAGACAGGTTAGCTGGGGGATGCGCGAGTAGCGGATTCGGAGATGAGCAGGAGGCTTCCACGTGTGATATGTATAGATATTCTCTCTGTGTCGTTGCTGGTCACTACTTTGGGCATTAGTAGTGTACCTCTCTTGTTTAACTCTTGAGACAGTGTTAAAAGTTGTAATAATGTTGGCTTTGGATCATAAGCTGTACTTTGGATTTTCCGCTGCTATGATTGTTTGTTTTCAGCTTATGCACTGTCTCACCTGTTTTATGTCAAGTATGTTATTATTATTATATCTTGTTCCATGCGATGTGAGACATTCTACAAGTTCCTTGTTGATTCTTCCTTCCCTTCTGATGACCGTCCCGTGCTAACTGGACATGTGTACAGCGCACTTTTGGAGTAAATGTCGGTTGGTGCGGGGCGGGTTGTCACAGAATATATGGTAATGAACTTGTAATACATAACCTGTTCGAATCCAGAAGGATTACGTGAACACGTTAACCTGAGTAGGGGTTAAGTAAACTTGCTTGTAACAGTGGGAGGGTTAAGTATATCTCGGGGTGGTGGGTAAAATTTATATATAGGCCCAAAAACTTAACATGTTGGGGTTATGCAATCTTGTTGCACTGGTAGGCATAACCTATGGAAATTCTAGTAGTGGGGATGGAGGCCTAGGGGGAAGCTTATATCATCTTATGTGTGGGACTTGTGTGATAACACGAATTCCGACAGACTGATTTTTTTTCACAATTCTAATCTATCGAAACTCGTATTGGTTTGCTCTGGTTTCCTACAGAAAAGACAAAGACATAAAATATGTCAGAGCTCAGAAAATATCTCACAGCGGAATAGATAAAATAAATATAATCAAAGTATATCCCTACCGTATTAACAATACTGCCTAACCAGTATCCAAAGCTATCATGTCTCTGCCACATATATAACCTGTGAGTATGTCATTAGGAGGGGGTCAGAACATAACTTCTGGCGACTGAATTTAAACTATACACTTTGGATAGTCCTACATATACAGTTCAATCACATTTTCTTATTTATTAGGTTACTTGGGTTAACAGCACTCAAGGCTTACACACACGTCATACCCATTTACTTTCCAGTGGATTAACCTAATACAGTATATGTAGCTACCCCAATATTAAGGTACACACCATGGTGCCCCATTCGCATGGTCTCCACCGTAATAACACCGAAATATATGTATTCCCTCATCCTACGCCGGAGTGATGTACGGATCTCTTTATAACAATGTTACGTTCCGCATCAATCTGTCAATTCTATGCTACGTAAGCATACGGAATGCCAACTTCGATCGAACCAGATTCCATACTAGAGTAATGCCCTCGAGTCTATGATACACCACCTAGAGAAGACATGCATTTCCCTAGATTTTCCCACGTATGTATCGTCAATTGTAGCTCGATGCCTTAACCGCACGTCCTCTAATGTGCACTGAGTTCCATGGTAGGGCGATACAAGAAACATAGAACTTGGTCAGGAGCTTTTCCATATCTGTACAGTCCCGCCTTTAAGAGCCTCAAAATACAGATATTCCTAGGGTCTTTTTTCATGGTGGCTATGGTCCCACCTCGGCCTCTCCCTCAACTAGTAAAGACTACAAGATCTGAGCATCATGCCCCTAACAACAAACAATATAAACATCCAGTTGGCATCTCCCCTCAATCACCGTACCTCAATAGTGAAAGGTGAATGGTCTATTGGGTTTAGCTCTAGTCTTTTTCCATCCCTTTGGCTGTCGATGACAGGTATCTAATGATCTACTATCCTTGTTGGTCGTGACTCTCAGCCTCCCCATTGAGGGAACCGCCGTATCACCCTAGCGTCACCTCGTCATAACATTCTAACTGCAAAGATACTTTTGCAGTCAAGGTCCTCTCACCTGGCCGTTATGCGCCGAGCCAACCTCCACTACAAGAAAACACAGATTGAGCATCAAATTTTTTGAAGCGGAAATTTCCGTCGCTAATTTGCGACGGATTTCCATGTGATTTGGAATGGATAGTTTTTTGTATTTTCAAACTTTTTTCTTTTACTTATTACCATCATATTCTGTCATCCCTCACTAATATGTTGCAAATTGCGTTAAATTACCGACAGAAAATTTGTGTCGCTGTTTTCCGCTGGAAATACAAGCAGAATACCGATGAATATTTATCAAAGCTATTTTGCAGTAGAATTCCAACAGATTTGCAAGAGATGTTTATATTATCTTTCTATGTTATACTTTAATGTTATTTTTTAATAATTATTAAAATGTTCAATAATTAATAATTCATTTGTTCTATTAATGATTTACAAGTAGTAATAAATAATAATTTACGTACTATAATAAATAAATTATAATCATTGCTTATTTAGAATTACAAAATAATCTTTACTCATACCTGATGTAATTACTAAATTCATAATTAAGTCCTCTGTTTTCGTCACAAATTTTGGTCAGTTTGCCAGTATATTTCATTACAAGAAAATGTCACTATTATAATATACATCTGCAACAGATAATTAAGTTTGACCATTTTAATAATTAATATTGAATTATAACTAAGGATTAATAAGTAATAATTAATAATTAACAATTAAAAAAGAAGTAGTTTTTAATAATTATAATTACATTTAAATCATTTCTATTAAGTAATTGATAATTAATATTAATTAAGTCTAATATTTTTAACTTATAATTAAAAAAGGAACATACAATAATTATGAAGTAATATTTATTATTTAGTTTCAATATTTAAGATTTATAATTAACAATAATATTTTTTATTTCCATTATTTCTTAAATAAATTAATCAAACCATCTTTGTCGCTTTTTCTTAATTCTACTGAGCCTTCGATAACTTCCGTCCATCTGAAGTTTTTTAACAATACCCATTTTGTCCTACTTCACCTTTTTAATTATTCAGTGGACACTTAATTTACTTACGTGTGTCCTTCCTTATCTGTTTCCCTCTTTAATAGTGAATTTTTTCCTTCCGTTGGAACTAGTAATGTGTCCTTACTTATCTGTTTCCCTCTTTAACAGTGAATTGTTTCCTTCAGTTTGAACTAGTAATTGTAACCTATTTTAATGTTTACACACAAATGTTACTCAATTTTCCTTAATTACTATTCCGTTATAAATTTATTATTATTAAATTACCTCTTTGTATATTTGTTATGCGAATTATCGAACGCTGTAACGCACGTTTTAATTTCCTTAATAATTTGTAATGTACTAATTATCATTGTATATTTGTATAAATGCATATACTGAATCGTGATAAGAAATTCTAAATTAAATGTTTGAAAAAGTAGACAGAAAAATTAAGTTAAATTCAAAAGGTCCATCTTTATTTAATAATTTAGGATTTAATTTTGGAGTTTCGAAATTGTTCTAGCTTTTAAATTTTGGCTTTGGAGTTCTTACACAGAGGAAGACAAAAATGACGTAGAGAAGTCTGATTAAAGGAAGAAATAAACGTGTAATTAATATACGGTCCATTTCTCTCCTTTAATTAAGATTGCCCATTCATTTCCATTTTGTAAAACTCCTACCCTTCTTTATATCCCAATCGCCTATCATATACATACGGGGTCCACTAAATTAACTCAAATAGGATTATTTTCATTTAATCTGATTTAAAATATCGTTGTGTGTGTTTATAACCTTTCACACATGCACATTCATAAATGCTAATGGAAATCAAATATGAAATATGTTTATTAACTTATATTTCACAAATATTATTTAGTTTAACTAATTTAATGTCCATTTAGTATTTATTCTTTTTATGAACATTCTACAAATAGTGTATATGGATATTAATGGATGTCATGCCATAATTTTAAAACAATCAAAGTGGAGTTTCCACATTGAATATGTTACACATCATTCATTCTTATTTAAATTAACTACCTTATCATTTCAACATTTTTTTTCCTTTTCGTTATGTGCGTTAATAACCTTTCACACATGCACATTCATAAATGCTAATGGAAATCAAATATGAAATATTTCACACATGCACATCATTTATTCTTATTTAAATCAACTACCTTACCATTTCAACATTCTTTTTTTCTTTTCGTTGTGTGCGTTTATAACCTTTGACACAAGCATATTCATAAATGCTAATGGAAATCAAATATAAAATATTTTTATTAACTTATATTTCACAAATATTTTTTAGTTTAATTAATTTATAGACCAATCTA
Source organism: Allium sativum (assembly GCA_030737875.1). Taxonomy (NCBI): domain Eukaryota; kingdom Viridiplantae; phylum Streptophyta; class Magnoliopsida; order Asparagales; family Amaryllidaceae; genus Allium; species Allium sativum. The sequence continues at coordinate 1,050,247,338 of CM060910.1, read as the reverse complement.
GTTTTGTCAATAGTTATGAAAATGTTTGAATTAGCTAGCAATTTTTCAAATAAAAAAAGTACACCTTTTTTGCTTTAATATCGTTCATATGTAATTGATAAATTACACTAATTAAATGTGACATTTTTCCTGAATATTTATTTTGCTACAATTGATAATAATATAAGAAATACCAATGGCTGATGATTAATAATAGAAGAAATTAATAATTAATAGCTACTATTGATGATTGAATTATCAATAACTATTATTAATAATTAGTAGTTTGAACTAATATTTAATTTTTACCTTTCAGTAGTTAATGTTTAATAATTAATGATTTTTAATCCTTAATAAATTAAGAAGTACTACTTATTACTTAGCTTAAAAAAATTATTAAGATCAAAACTTAACATTTAACAATTAATATTAAATAACTAATAATTAATCAAGGCAAACATTAATGACAGAAGTTTAACATTTCTTTATTAGATTTCTTTAGCAACTTTGCAACTGGCTACCTATATATCTATCTACTATCTACAAAGTCCAATTGGCTCTAAACCCTTAAAATTTCGCTATAACGTCTAAAATATTGGCTCCGAACCCAAAAAATCTCGTCAAAATTTTCGCCTATGTCGAACGCTGTTCAGTAAATTGAAAATCGCGTGGCATCCTTCCCTTTCTTCGACTCTTCTTCTTCTTCTTGCAAAATCAATCTCACTACTTTCAAAACCAATCTCGCTTCTCAATTCATGGCTCTTGCAATCCCCAAAATCCGCACCGCACATGAATCAAAGATTTGGAATTGCCCCCTCCTAAAGATGATCTGCCCTCCTTCGATAGCAATCTTCTTTTGACAATCGACAGTAGGCAGCAGCGAGCACTCCTTCAGGCCTCAATACTCAAGTTTTGCCCTCCTCCTTCAAGTTTCATAATCAGCCGATTCAACCCTCCTGACTGTATGATAAAAATAGGTAATGCTTGTTGATTACTTAGATTAGTTTACATTTGGCATGACCACATGAGGTGGTATAGGCTACAACACATCAACTTCTATGAATCCATTTATTTGGCACCTTGAGATACATTGAATTCTTGAAACCTACAACTAATTGGAAATGTTTAAAGTAACCTACACCTAATTGTCAAACTGTAATAACCCGGAAAATGTGAACCAATTTAAAAATTTTAAATTAGGTTATTACCAAAGAATTTGAATAGTTGAAATAGCCTATTTCAATAAAATATAGAATTGGGTATGGTATTGCAGTTTGAAATTTTGAATACAAACTTTGTCTGACTGTACCGGGTGGAAAATATAACGGATTCTAGCGAAACTGAAAATATTTAAATCTGTTTATCAAAACCTTTCTAACGAATCTGAAAAATTGAAATTTAATAAAGGAAATCAAAAGTTATGGCCTAATGAATTTTCAGAAAGGTCGCTATATAGCATATATAGCCCTTGAAAATTGATATTTTGCATACGACCTCGAAATTCGACGAAACCACTTTTGTTGGGTCCGGGATGTAAAATTATTGCTAAGTTTCAAATTTCATAATTTTTGAAGCTAGTATGTGAGCGGGGCAAAAGAAAATGTGATTGGTCAAATTTTGTTAAAATGGGTCGACCTAAAATTGGCCGTTTTTCAAACGAGCTCAGAATTAGACGAAACTGGTTTTGTTAGGACCGTATCGTCAAAACAAAGCTAGATTTATTTTTCTGGAATTTTTCGATTCAGTTTGTGGCCCTGGCAAATTGAAATGTACGTTTAAATTAAATATCGAATTTTTTATATTTTCAATTGAAAATTAACTGACTGTAACAGTCGAATTGGCCAACGAAACATATCCCATTGTGTCCGGAATGGGGGTATTTAGCTGGGGGCGACATTCGTTGGGTTTAAAAAGGAGTCCGTTTGCAAAAACACTATTTAAAACTTCCTATAAAGCTCGGACCAATAGGAAATTTTCTTTAAAAAAAAAAATACGAAGGAAACCCTAGCCGCCGCGATTTGGACGACTCAGGAAGCACAAAGCTTCTCGTCGACTTTGTCGCCGCCTCAGTCGATTTCGCCGCCTCCGCCTGTTGAAGCTTTTGACCGCCTTCGCCTCCTCTACCATTCCGACAAAGCCACGCCTCCATCCATCAACCGTAGACGTCGGAATTCGACCAGGAAGTCGCGCCTTTTAGAGCGCCGCCGCGATCCACGGGAACCACCGAATCCATCGCCACCACTGCCGATCTGAAGGTGATTCGTAGCTCTCTGACGCAGTGTGGTCTGATCGAAGCATCGAGGTACGGTTTGGCTTAAAAATCGAGACCTAGTTTTGATGTTTTAAAAACTTTTCTGATGTGAATTTCTGAAATGAAAATAACACTTTTAAGTGTTGCAAAACTTTGAAAAATAATATCTTTTTTGTTCTTTAACGAAATTTGATGAAATAGGAGACACCGTGACCGCTAGGAGGCTCTCTACATTCTAGAAGAAGCCGCGGATTTTTCTGACCTTCCTACGATTTTTAGCACTGCAATAACCAATGTGAGGAATCTAAATTATTTGTGTGAATGAAATCGTGTTGTATAAATTATATAAGCGAAGTGTAAATTATATACGCATTGTATACCTCATGTACATGTGTTGTATAAGTTATATTAGCGATGTATAAATTATACAAGCGTTGAATGAAACATATATGCTTTGAATTGTGATGAAATGCAAGTGAATTATTATATATATATATATATATATATATATATATATATATATATATATATATACTCCCGTCGTCCACAGACCATGGACGATATTTATTGCTTGTGATTGACGTGATATTATATGGTATGACGAATGGTTGGAAATAATTGTTTGTGGTTGATATTGTGGTTGAAAAATACCTTTGTGGTTGAAAAATACCTTTGTGGTTGAAAAGTACCCTCTTGTGGTTGAAACAAATTAGAATAGGATTGTGGAATTGAAAATAAAACATGCCGCCTACGTGCAAACTAGATCATGATCCCCATTGTCAAAAACCGCGAGGTTTTAAGGTAGAACGAGGAGCCGTACTAGGGACGGTCCCGGTTTTAACTACCCTGCCGTTATGCTGCCGAAATTTTCTGAAATATTCATGTGTTGAGTTGCAATTCATTCGTTGAGTTGAAATTCATGTGTTGAATATTATTTGAATTTAAACAAATAGCTTTTGCGATAAAATCACATTTTTATATATTTACAAACTATATAGAATATTCATGTGTTGAGTTGCAATTCATTCGTTGAGTTGAAATTCATGTGTTGGATATTATTTGAATTTAAACAAATAGCTTTAGCGATAAAAATCACATTTATATATATATACAAACTATGTAGAATATTCATGTGGTTAGTTGCAATTCATTCGTTGAGTTGAAATTCATGTGTTGAATATTATTTGAATTTAAACAAATAGCTTTTGCGATAAAAATCACATTTTTATATATATACAAACTATATCGAATATTCATGTGTTGAGTTGCAATTTGTTCGTCGAGTTGAAATTCATGTGTTGGATATTATTTGAATTTAAACAAATAGCTTTAGCGATAAAAATCACATTTTTATATATATACAAACTATATCAAATATTCATGTATTGAGTTGCAATTCATTCGTTGAGTGGAAATTCATGTGTTGGATATTATTTGAATTTAAACAAATAGCTTTAGCGATAAAAATCACATTTTTATATATATACATACTATATCGAATATTCATGTGTTGAGTTGCAATTTGTTCGTCGAATTGAAATTCATGTGTTGGATATTATTTGAATTTAAACAAATAGCTTTATCGATAAAAATCACATTTTTATATATATACAAACTATATCGAATATTCATGTGTTGAGTTGCAATTCATTCGTTGAGTTGAAATTCATGTGTTGGATATTATTTGAATTTAAACAAATAGCTTTAGCGATAAAAATCACATTTTTATATATATACAAACTATATCGAATATTCATGTGTTGAGTTGCAATTCATTCGTTGAGTTGAAATTCATGTGTTGAATATTATTTGAATTTAAACAAATAGCTTTTGCGATAAAAATCACATTTTTATATATATACAAACTATATAGAATATTCATGTGTTGAATTGCAATTTGTTCGTCGAGTTGAAATTCATGTGTTGAATGTTATCATCTTTTAAAAATAAAATGAATCGACAATAAAAACTACACCTTTATTGTAAATATGAAGTGTTAAAAATACACACGTGCCGAATAAATATTTTTGATGATAAAAATATTTCTTTTATCATGTATACGCTTAGTTAAAAATACACACGTGTTGAAATAGATAATAGTTTGCTAGAAATATTATTATTAGCTTTGTTCTGCATATATATATACATGTGTTCAACAGGAAAAATGGATTAGCTGTAGAGTAAAGAAATTATTTGCGTGGCCGACAAATAGGTAAACCTTGATGAGTTGGCTGGGCAATTTTATTTATATATCAACTCCTGTGAGTGCCATTGGATGCGGAGTGCTGGTTATTCTGTGTGAAATAATAAATAACGCCATAGGATAGTAACAATTAATTTTGAACTACATTACATGGCATACTTCTTGATGATAGGCATACTTCATCATATTCCACATAAGCAATTGGAGCTTGTGTGACGAGGTGGAAGATTTACCATACAAGCAAGAGGCTTGTATGGCGATGACTATATACTACAGGTTGAACTGATGACTGATATGGACTATATAAAATATAACGATAAATTGCCAGATTAATAAAAACCGCACACGAGTCTGGAGTTGACAATAATCACGTCGCTCTAGTTATTAGATACGGCACATGGACTATTTATTTCCATACGGAAACGGGGTGACGAGAATTTATTCTCTGGAGTGATTATCAGTACATACTCCCCCGTAAACACCAGAATATATCACTATAAATATGTGAATGCTTTTAAGGATTTGTTGGGTACCTAATACGGCCCAATAAATTTCCAAACCCCTCCCCGTACAAAGGAGGTTATGGCGAAATTTTTCGAAATATTTAGGCGTTAGTGAAATATTTGAAGTGAAAACGAAGTTGAAAATATAGAATGAACTATAGTTGAAATAATAGAATGAACTATACTTATATATATAAATATAAATATAATTAAGAGGAATCGAAGCCGTGCAGTTCGTGTTTCGGAATCGTAATTTGAAACGATTAGTGCGAGAAATCCGACCATCGGATTATCCCGAAACCGCAACCGCTGGGTTCGCCTTGGAAATATCTTTCCAACGGCACCAACCTTGTAAAAATCCAACGGTTGGATTATCCGGAATGTTTAATTTAAATTTGAAGAAAAACAGCGCCAGAATCGTTTATATTTATATATAAATACAAATATAATTAAATTAAACCGAATAACGACGCTGTAGTTCGAAGTTTGAAACCGTAACTTCAAACGACTAGTGTGGAAGATCCGACCGTCGGATTCTCACGAAACTGGAACCGTTGGGTTCGCTTTGGGAATATCTTCCCACTGATATAGACTTTGTAGAAATCCAACAGTTAGATTTTCCGATATGTGTAAAAGAAATTAGGAGAAAAACAGCGCCAGTGCCACGACACGATATGAAACGTCGTTTAATTAAATATGGCCATTTTTAAATAAATAAAAATGGCGAAAAATCGTTGTAAAATATTATAAGCAACATTGATTGAAAATAAACCAATTGGCCTTGAATTGTTTGATATTTGATGGTTGTATTTGTTTGATTCGAAAATAACACTAAATAACTGAAAGATGGATGTCGAATAATATAACCATAAAAAGAATCGATTTAAATTCTAATGATGTGAATTATTTGAAAAGGCCGAGCTAACCCTCATTTCAAATAATTTATCGAGCGATTCGAATTGGAAAATGCAAAGACGATTCAAGACCGACGATCTTTGTATCGGTTGGATGGGCGCTACTGAGGTTCCTAACCGGAGTAGCTACCGGAAGGGGACGGAAGTAGTAGCCGTCTGAACGTATGTGTTGATTGGACGGATATACGAGGAAATTGACGCCTCCGGTTTCGTTCAGACCCAGAACGGACTTGTAAATGGACTGTGTGTCTGACATTGGATTTTGTTCTATACGGATTGATCTCTGTTAAATATATATCTATTTGGCGGCGGAGAATTTATTCTTTTGCTTAACGCCCTTCTCAAAGACATACAAGCTCAGAGGTTATATATAGATGGAAATCAATCGTATGGAGTGGACTACCTATGTGGCATGCCAAGATGCTGTGATCAAGGCTTCTGTTGCAAAGCAAAGTTTTGTGGATGATGATCAAAGCAAGGCCTATGTGGCCTGGCTTTGTGTATTTCGTAGATTCGCGAGCCTTACACCCCGGTATGAGTTAAAAACGGGATAAGGACCCAAGGAGAACATGACGTTTCTTTCTATCTATGGTGGTGTCAGTGACTTACCAGCCCTGACATTTATATCTATTTTTCACCTATGTGGTTGTTGGAATGCGAGGCGCCTCGATTATAGGTCTGTAAGGACCGGGAAACGTGTGTTCAAGAATTGCCAATCCTCAAACGTAAGAGAGGACCGGCCTTGGAGGATCCAGGGTTGCCCAGAGTGCGTAGTCCTGAGGCATTTGCTAGAATGTCTCGAAGCGGAGAGGAGCTTGCCCCTTGCCTCGACTCATGACGGAAATCCAATTTCCAATACGAGATAACAGATTCGATTGTAACTTGTATATGGCGACATAGTGGCATGGGACGCTCATGTCGCCTATGATTGATATTTATGAAGTTATTCGTTTTTGAAACATATATGCACTAGTAATAATATCAAATGATTTTGCTTTATACGTATCAAGCATATTTGGCCCTTATAAGGTAAAACTCAATCCTCCGGCTTGCGTTGCATTGTATGATGGGACTTGAGTCTTATAATGGCTTCATTCTTTTTAAAAGCATTGCGTTGTTTTAAAAGAATTTACTTTGTTTTAAATGCACTAGCAGAGTAAACCCATTCCGCGAAAGTGGCGTGGTCCTATGATTTGCTTATTACTGTTGTTTAACTATTAAATAGATTCCTCATACCAGTCCCCATGACTGACTCGTTGTTTGTTTCACTTTGCAAACGCGGGTGCCCTTATTTTCGCACGGGCAGCCTAGTACACAGGTGACAGGTTGTTTTTGGCTTTGCACTGCTGCATAGAGTGCATTTTTGGCTCATGGCGAGGCTGACTTCACAGAGATGACTTTGACATTTTCCGCCATTACTGTACTTATATTATGATCTCGCTACTGGCGATGCAAACTGATTTACTTTCCGTATTTCTTACTATTTGTATATGTACCGCCTTCGGCGATGTAGACTGATACCCTTATTATGTCTCACTGCATGTATGTATTCCACCTCTGGCGATGATGACTGATCACTTTCCTTTTTATTTACTAAGTTATATCCCACGCTATGCTATTCTGATATTATTACATGTTGTGATTCCGCTGTCATATCCATGTAAATTTATTCTATTTTTTTGTTTTTGCTATTATCTGTACTCTGCTATGATGATTAACGTGTTATTTCCCAATGATTATCCTTAATACCGCCCCTCGTATTTTGGGATCGTCACAGTTGGTATCAGAGCTTTGATTAACCTTAGTTCTGGGATCTAACACATTAAACACCTCGTCAGAATAGAATCAGTAGTGTTCTAATGCGAGTAGCTCATTAGAGATAGGATTAGAAATGTCCTAGAATGAGCTAAGCAGATTAGCAAAACAATTTGATCAGTACATCATTATTATCTTTCCTTGTGTTCCCCTGCTTAATCATTTATGAAAATTATCAAATTTGTGAGCTTGACTCTTTTCTTGCTTATACAATATTCTCTTAGATGGCTACACGAGCAGCAGCAGCTAGAGGAGGCCATGGAGGCCGAGGAGAGGCAGCAGGAGGACGGGGGAATATCCCCGTAGTTGTGGAAGGCCCTATTGTTCAGCCACCAGCACCCGAAGACTTTGAGCTAGACAAAGTAGCAAAGAGGTACAGGAATCTTGGGGGAAAACCCTTTACTGGCACTGGTACAGTGACCGAGGCTATAGCTTGGTTGAAGACCTATGAGAAAACCTTTGAAAGCATGGGTATGGGAACCAACAACAAAGCACGACTTGGTATTTGGCTCCTTCAGGAGGAAGTAGAGTTGTGGTGGGATGCCATTACCTCAGAGGATGCAGCTGGTACTGTCAGGACCTGGGAGCAATTCAAAACTATGTTCAATGAGAAGTTTGTACCTGAACAGGCTCTAGAGAGGATGCGAGAGCAGTTTGCTAATCTCCAGCAAGGTAATCTCTCTATTCAGGATTATCTAAATAAGTTCACCCAGTTGTCGTGCTATGCTCTAGAGCTGATTATGACCAACAAAGCAAAGAACAGGAGATTCATATTTGGGCTAAAGCGCAAGTACCATGACAGAGCTATGAGCAACATCAAACTCTCCTTTTCTGAATTAGTAGAAATGGCTTGCAATTATGAAGACATGGATGAAAGGCACGCTAGCCAAGACCGTGCCAAAAGCCAAGCTGGAAATAAGCGCAAGGCTTCAACAGATCAACCCGAATCTAGCATTACAGCGGCACTACTCAGAAACCTGGAAAGATCCCCAAAGGAAATTGCTACAACTACGGGAAGCCAGGACATTTTTCTAATGTATGCAAAGCTCCAAGGAAACCAAAGGCAAACGACTCAGCCGAATGCTATGACTGCCATAAGAAAGGGCACTATAGCAGGAACTGTCCTCTGAAGCAGAATGCACAAGTGGCTCATGTCTATGACGGGAAGACCCGGCCAGCTACCACCGATGGATCAGTTAAACCCGACGTCTTGGGAGGTACCCTTACCATTAAAAATATTCCTGTTTTTGTACTTTTTGATACTGGTGCATCACGTAGCTTCATTTCGGGTAACATTGTTCACAAGTTAAAATTGAAAAGAAGAATTCTAAAAGAACCAATTAAAGTTCAAAACCCGATAGGCGGTTCTGTTAGTCTCAGTTCGTACTGTAGGATGCCTATCTCTTACTCTTTCTATAAGTTCTCTTTTGATTCGATTGTTATGGACCTTTCCGAATTTGATATTATATTGGGGCTGGACTGGTTGACAAAATATAAGGCTAAGGTTAGATGTGCCGAACGAATCGTTAAAGTCAAAACGAAGCTTGGACCTATATGTATACCATGCCATGGTTCAGAAATAAATAGAATAGAATTTGGGTCTTCTTCAGAAGTTACTCCCCCTTCATTAGAAAAGATACCGGTCGTGAAAAACTACGCGGATGTGTTTGAAAAGTAGAAAACTTACCACCGCAAAGAGAGATTGAATTTAGAATAGATCTAATTCCTAACGCCCGACCAGTAGTACATCCAATTAGAAGAATGGCCCCGAAAGAAAAAGAAGAGTTAAGTAGTCAAACCCGAGAATTTCTTTGGAAAGGTCTGATCAGACCAAGCTTTTCAGCATGGGGAGCAGCAGTAGTATTTGTCCCGAAATCAGACGGTACTCTAAGACTTTGTGTTGATTACCGAGATCTCAATAAGCAGACACTGAAGAACAAATATCCTTTGCCCCGAATAGACGATCTGTTAGATCAATTAAATGGAGCAACAGTATTCTCCAGAATGGACCTAGCTACAGGTTTCCACCAATTACGTATAGCCGAAGACTGTGTTCCTTTGACAGCCTTCAAGGGTCCCGATTTATTCTACGAATGGTTAGTAATGCCGTTCGGCTTGTGTAACGCTCCGGCATACTTCGTCGATCTTATGAACAGAGTGTTCCGTGGTGTATTGAATAAATTTTTTCTAGTCTTCATCGATGACATTTTAATCTACTCCAAGTCGAAAGACGATCATGCAAAACATTTAGATCAAGTGTTGAAAATTCTGAGGAGAAATGTCTTGAAAGCTAAATTTTCTAAATGTGTCTTCTGGCAGAATGAAGTTAAATTCCTAGGCCATGTCGTATCAAAGGAAGGGATTGCTGTAGATCCAAGCAAAATTATAGCGATTCAGAACTGGAAACAACCTACTACCCCTACAGAAGTTCGAAGTTTCCTTGGATTGGCTAGTTACTATCGGAAATTCGTTCAGGATTTTTTAAAGATATCAGGAGTATTGACAAAGCTTACAAAGAAGCATGAGAAATTCAAATGGACTCCCGAATGTGAAGAAGCTTTCCAGGAGCTGAAACTGAAGTTGACAACCGCTCCAGTATTGACAATTATAGAAGGCAACCAAGACTTGACTTTATGGACAGATGCTTCTATTAGAGGGCTAGGAGCAGTACTAATGCAAAAAGGCCAAGTGATCGCTTATGCCAGCCGTCAGCTGAAGCCACATGAAAGAAACTGTGCAACTCATGATCTTGAGTTATTAGCTATCGTGTTTGCTTTAAGAATCTGGAGGCATTTTTTACTGGGTGAGAAATTCGAACTATACACAGATCATCAATCCTTGAAATACCTGTTCACCCAGAAATATCTAAACTTGAGGCAACAGCGTTGGTTAGAATTCCTTGCAGCATACGATTTTGAAATTCTATACACTCCGGGGAAAGCCAATGTTGTCGCAGATGCTCTCAGCAGAAAGAATGAAATCATTGCCAGTTTTATCATTACTTCTTCCTTAGAAGATAAGATTAGTATGCTACAGAAGGACGATAAATTCATTGAAAGGATTAGCCAGCGGATCCAAGAAGGAAAACCCTCAGATTTTAGCCTTGATAGCCAAGGGGTCCTAAGATTAAAAGGGCGAATTTGTGTGCCTGAAATTCCAGAGCTCAGAAGGGAAATACTTGATGAATGTCACAAATCCAAACTAAGTATCCATCCCGGGGTGAGCAAAATGTATAATGATATCAAGCGCACATTCTGGTGGAAGGCGATGAAAAGAGATATTTCAATATATGTTAGCAGATGCTCCACTTGCCAGCTAGTTAAGAGTGATCAGCAGAAATTGGCTGGATTATTACAACCCTTAGAAATTCCAGGATGGAAGTGGGAACATATCTCGATGGATTTCATCGATGGCTTGCCTCGAACTAGAAAATAAAACGACAGTATATGGGTAATCGTAGATCGCTTCACGAAGACTGCCCATTTCATACCTGTCCGATCCAATAGAACGACTCAAAGTCTAGCATAGATTTACTTCAAAGAAATAGCTAAACTACATGGAGTGCCGCTCAGTATAGTCAGTGATAGAGATCTCCTGTTTACTAGCAAATTCTGGGAAGCGTTTCAGACAGAATTGGGAACCAAATTGAATCTAAGCACCACTCATCACCCTCAGACAGACAGCCAAACCGAGCGGGTGAATAGAATTTTCGAAGATTTACTGCGGGCTTGCGTTATCGATTTTGGAGGCTCATGGGAAGATCACTTACATTTAGCAGAATTCTCTTACAACAATAGTTATCAAGCAAGTTTGGGAATGTCTCCATTTGAAGGATTATACGGTAGACCGTGCAGATCTCCCGCATGTTGGGTAGAACCTGGCAACAGACTTGTGTTAGGGCCCGATATGATTCAAGAAGCATCAGATAAAGTCGATTTCATTAAGAAGCGATTGAAAACCGCACAGAGCTGGCAGAAAAGTTATGCTGATGCGAGAAGAAGGGATATATCGTTTGCCGTTGGCGATTATGTTTATTTAAGGGTTTCTCCAATGTGAGGAGTAAACAGATTTGGCAAGACTGGGAAGTTGGCACCGAGATTTATTGGTCCATTTCCTATACTTGAACGGATTGGAACTCTTGCGTATAGGGTTTCATTACCTAATTGGTTGCTTGGTATACATGATGTGTTCCACGTATCTCAACTCAGAAAACATGTTCATGATCCCGATCTTGTTGTGGAAGAAGCAGCGCAACATGATATTGACATAACTCCAGAATTAGCATTCAGAAGAGAGCCATTAAAGATAGTTGGCAAAGAAACTAGAGAGCTAAGGAGGAAAAAGATTCATTTAGTCAAAGTGCAGTGGAGTAGTGATCCTAGAGACTGTACTTGGGAGACTGAGGAAAGCATTAAACAAGCCTATCCCAAATGCAGAGTGGACATCTCTGACTAACTCCGGTGCAAGGTACCCTTACAATACTTTGCATTTACATTTTATTTCCTGCTTAGCTGTTATTTCCTTTTCGAGGACGAAAAGTTTTAAGTGGGGGAGATTGTAATAACCCGGAAAATGTGAACCAATTTAAAATTTTTAAATTAGGTTATTACCAAAGAATTTGAATAGTTGAAATAGCCTATTTCAATAAAATATAGAATTGGGTATGGTATTGCAGTTTGAAATTTTGAATACAAACTTTGTCTGACTGTACTGGGTGGAAAATATAACGGATTTTAGCGAAACTGAAATTATTAAATCTGTTTATCAATACCTTTCTAACGAATCTGAAAAATCGAAATTTCATAACCAAAATGAAAAGTTATGGCCAAATGAATTTTCAGAAAGGTCGCTATATAGCATATATAGCCCTTGAAAATTGATATTTTGCATACGACCTCGGAATTCGATGAAACCACTTTTGTTGGGTCCGGGATGTCAAATTATTGCTAAGTTTCAAATTTCATAATTTTTGAAGCTAGTATGTGAGTGGGGCAAAAGAAAATGTGATTGGTCAAATTCTGTTAAAATGGGTCGACCTAAAAATGGCCGTTTTTCAAACGAGCTCAGAATTCGACGAAACTGGTTTTGTTAGGACCATATCATCAAAAAAAAGCTAGATTTATTTTTCTGGAATTTTTCGATTCAGTTTGTGGTCCTGGCAAATTGAAATGTACGTTTAAATTAAATATCGAATGTTTTATATTTTAAATTGAAAAATAACTGACTGTAACTGTCGAATTGGCCAACGAAACATATCCCATTGTGTCCGGAATGGGGGTATTTAGCTAGGGGCGACAGTCGTTGGGTTTAAAAAGGATTCCGTTTGCAAAAACACTATTTAAAACTTCCTATAAAGCTCGGACCAATAGGAAATTTTCTTTAAAAAAAATATGAAGGAAACCCTAGCCGCCGCGATTTGGATGACTCAGGAAGCACGAGGCTTCTCGTCGACTTTGCCGCCTCCTCAGTCGATTTCGCCGCCTCCGCCTGTTGAAGCTTCTGACCGCCTTCGCCTCCTCTACCAATCCGACCAAGCCACTCCTCCATCCATCTACCGTAGACGTCGGAATTCGACCAGGAAGTCACGCCTTTTAGAGCACCGCCGCGATCCACAGGAGCCACCGAATCCATCGCCACCACCGCTGATCTGAAGGTGATTCGTAGCTCTCTGACGCAGTGTGGTCTGATCGAAGCATCGAGGTACGGTTTGGCTTTAAAATCGAGACCTAGTTTTGAAGCTTTAAAAACTTTTCTGATGTGAATTTCTGAAATGAAAATAACACTTTTAAGTGTTGCAAAACTTTGAAAAATAATATCCTTTTCGTTCTTTAATGAAATTTGATGAAACAGGAGACACCGTGACCGCAAGGAGGCTCTCTACATTCTAGAAGAAGCCGCGGATTTTTCTGACCTTCCTACGATTTTTAGCACTACAATAACCAATGTGAGGAATCTAAATTATTTGTGTGAATGAAATCGTGTTGTATAAATTATATAAGCGAAGTGTAAATTATATACGCATTGTATACCTCATGTACATGTGTTGTATAAGTTATATTAGCTATGTATAAATTATACAAGCGTTGAATGAAACATATATGCTTTGAATTATGATGAAATGCAAGTGAATTATTATATATATATATATATATATATATACACACACTCCCCTCGTCCACAGACCATGGACGATATTTATTGCTTGTGATTGACGTGATATCATATGGTATGACGAATGGTTGGAAATAATTGTTTGTGGTTGATATTGTGGTTGAAAAATACCTTTGTGGTTAAAAAATACCTTTGTGGTTGAAAAGTACCCTCTTGTGGTTGAAACAAAATAGAATAGGATTGTGGAATTGAAAATAAAACATGTCGCCTGCGTGCGAACTAGATGCATGATCCCCATTGTCAAAAACCGCGAGGTTTTAAGGTAGAGCGAGGAGCCGTACTAGGGATGGTCCCGGTTTTAACTACCCTGTCGTTATGCTGCCGAAATTTTCTGAAATATTCATGTGTTGAGTTGCAATTCATTCGTTGAGTTGAAATTCATGTGTTGAATATTATTTGAATTTAAACAAATAGCTTTTGCGATAAAAATCACATTTTTATATATATACAAACTATGTCGAATATTCATGTGTTGAGTTGCAATTCATTCGTTGAGTTGAAATTCATGTGTTGGATATTATTTGAATTTAAACAAATAGCTTTAGTGATAAAAATCACATTTTTATATATATATCGAATATTCATGTGTTGAGTTGCAATTTGTTTGTCGAGTTGAAATTCATGTGTTGGATATTATTTGAATTTAAACAAATAGCTTTAGCGATAAAAATCACATTTATATATATATATATATATATATACAAACTATGTAGAATATTCATGTGTTGAGTTGCAATTTGTTCGTTGAGTTGAAATTCATGTGTTGAATATTATTTGAATTTAAACAAATAGCTTTTGCGATAAAAATCACATTTTTATATATATACAAACTATATCGTATATTCATGTGTTGAGTTGCAATTTGTTCGTCGAGTTGAAATTCATGTGTTGGATATTATTTGAATTTAAACAAATAGCTTTAGCGATAAAAATCACATTTTTATATATATACAAACTATATTGAATATTCATGTTTTGAGTTGCAATTCATTCGTTGAGTTGAAATTCATGTGTTGGATATTATTTGAATTTAAACAAATAGCTTTAGCGATAAAAATCACATTTTTATATATATACAAACTATATCGAATATTCATGTGTTGAGTTGCAATTTGTTCGTCGAGTTGAAATTCATGTGTTGGATATTATTTGAATTTAAACAAATAGCTTTAGCGATAAAAATCACATTTATATATATATATACAAACTATATCGAATATTCATGTGTTGCGTTGCAATTCATTCATTGAGTTGAAATTCATGTGTTGGATATTATTTGAATTTAAACAAATAGCTTTAGCGATAAAAATCACATTTTTATATATATACAAACTATATCGAATATTCATGTGTTGAGTTGCAATTCATTCGTTGAGTTGAAATTCATGTGTTGAATATTATTTGAATTTAAACAAATAGCTTTTGCGATAAAAATCACATTTTTATATATATACAAACTATATAGAATATTCATGTGTTGAATTGCAATTTGTTCGTCGAGTTGAAATTCATGTGTTGAATGTTATCATCTTTTAAAAATAAAATGAATCGACAATAAAAACTACACCTTTATTGTAAATATGAAGTGTTAGAAATACACACGTGTCGAATAAATATTTTTGATGATAAAAATATTTCTTTTATCATGTATACGCTTAGTTAAAAATACACACGTGTTGAAATAGATAATAGTTTGCTAGAAATATTATTATTAGCTTTGTTCTGCATATATATACATGTGTTGAACAGGAAAATGGATTAGCTGTAGAGTAAAGAAATTATTTGCATGCCCGACAAATAGGTAAACCTTGATGAGTTGGCTGTGCAATTTTATTTATATATTAACTCCTGTGAATGCCATTGGATGTGGAGTGCTGGTTATTTTGTGTGAAATAATAAATAACGCCATAGGATAGTAACAATTAATTTTGAACTACACTACATGGCATACTTCTTGATGATAGGCATACTTCTTGATGATAGGCATACTTCATCATATTCCACATAAGCAATTGGAGCTTGTGTGACGAGGTGGAAGATTTACCATACAAGCAAGAGGCTTGTATGGCGATGACTAAAAACTACAGGTTGAAATGATGACTGATATGGACTATATAAAATATAACGATAAATTGCCAGATTAATAAAAACCCCACACGGGTCTGGAGTTGACAATAATCACGTTGCTCTAGTTATTAGATACGGCACATGGACTACTTATTTCCACACGGAAACTGGGTGACGGGAATTTATTCTCTGGATTGATTATCAGTACATACTCCCCCGTAAACACCAGAATATATCACTATAAATTTGTGAATGCTTTTTAGGATTTATTGGGTACCTAATACGGCCCAATAAATTTCCAAACCCCTCCCCATACAAAGGAGGTTATGGCGAAATTTTTCGAAATATTTAGGCGTTAGTGAAATATTTGAAGTGAAAACGAAGTTGAAAATATAGAATGAACTATAGTTGAAATAATAGAATGAACTATACTTATATATATAAATATAAATATAATTAAAAGGAATCGAAGCCGTGCAGTTCGTGTTTCGGAATCGTAATTTGAAACGATTAGTGCGAGAAATCCGACCATCAGATTTTCCCGAAACCGCAACCGCTGGGTTCGCCTTGGAAATATCTTTCCAACGGCACCAACCTTGTAAAAATCCAACGGTTGGATTGTCTGGAATGTTTAATTTAAATCTGAAGAAAAAGAGTGCCAGAATCGTTTATATTTATATATAAATATAAATATAATCAAATTAAATCGAATAACGACGCTGTAGTTCGAATTTTGAAACCGTAACTTCAAACGACTAGTGTGGAAGATCCGACCGTCGGATTCTCACGAAACTGGAACCGTTGGGTTCGCTTTGGGAATATCTTCCCACTGATATAGACTTTGTAGAAATCCAACGGTTAGATTTTCCGATATGTGTAAAACAAATTAGGAGAAAAACAGCGCCAGTGCCACGACACGACCTGAAACGTCGTTTAATTAAATATGGCCATTTTTAAATAAATAAAAATGGCGAAAAATCGTTGTAAAATATTATAAGCAACATTGATTGGAAATAAACCAACTGGGCTTGATGTTTGATATTTGATGGTTGTATTTGTTTGACTCGAAAATAAAACTAAATAACTGAAAGATGGATGTCGAATAATATAACCATAAAAAGAATCGATTTAAATTCTAATGACGTGAATTATTTGAAAAGGCCGAGCTAACCCTCATTTCAAATAATTTATCGAGCGATTCGAATTAGAAAATGCAAAGACGATTCAAGACCGACGATCTTCGTATCGGTTGGGTGGGCGCTACTGAGGTTCCTGACCGGAGTAGCTACTAGAAGGGGACGGAAGTAGTAGCCGTCTGAACGTATGTGTTGATTGGACGGATATACGAGGAAATTGACGCCTCCGGTTTCGTTCAGACCCAGAACGGACTTGTAAATGGACTATGTGTCTGACATTGGATTTTGTTCTATACGGATTGATCTCTGTTAAATATATATCTGTTTGGCGGCGGAGAATTTATTCTTTTGCTTAACGCCCTTCTCTGAGACATACGAGCTCAGAGGTTATATATAGATGGAAATCAATCGTATGGAGTGGACTGCCTATGTGGCATGCCAAGATGCTGTGATCAAGGCTTCTGTTGCAAAGCAAAGTCTTGTGGATTATGATCAAAGCAAGGTCTACGTGGCCTGGCTTTGTGTATTTCGTAGATTCGCGAGCCTCACACCCCGGTATAAGTTAAAAACGGGATAAGGACCCAAGGAGAACATGACGTTTCTTTCTAGCTATGGTGGTGTCAGTGACTTACCAGCCCTGACATTTATATCTATTTTTCACCTATGTGGTTGTTGGAATGCGAGGCGCCTCGATTATAGGTCTGTAAGGACCGGGAAACGTGTGTTCAGGAATTGCCAATACTCAAACGTAAGAGAGGACCGGCCTTGGAGGATCCAGGGTTGCCCAGAGTGCGTAGTCCTGAGGCATTTGCTAGAATGTCTCGAAGCGGAGAGGAGCTTTCCACTTGCCTCGACTCATGACGGAAATCCAATTTCCAATACGAGATAACGGATTCGATTGTAACTTATATATGGCGACATAGTGGCATGGGACGCTCATGTCGCCTATGATTGATATTTATGATGTTATCGTTTTTGAAACATATTTGCACTAGTAATAATATCAAATGATTTTGCTTTATACGTATCAAGCATATTTGGCCCTTATAAGGTAAAACTCTATCCTCCGGCTTGCGTTGCATTGTATGATGGGACTTGAGTCTTATAATGGCTTCATTCTTTTTAAAAGCATTGCGTTGTTTTAAAAGAATTTACTTTGTTTTAAATGCACTAGCAATCACTGGAGTAAACCCGTTCCGCGAAAGTGGCATGGTCCTATGATTTGCTTATTACTGTTGTTTAACTATTAAATAGATTCCTCATACCAGTCCCCATGACTAACTCGTTGTTTGTTTCACTTTGCAAATGCGGGTGCCCTTATTTTCGCACGGGCAGCCTAGTACACAGGTGACAGGTTGTTTTTGGCTTTGCACTGCTGCATAGAGTGCATTTTTGGCTCATGGCGAGGCTGACTTCACAGAGATGACTTTGACATTTTCCGCCATTACTGTACTTATATTATGATCCCGCCACTGGCGATGCAGACTGATTTACTTTCCGTATTTCTTACTATTTGTATATGTACCGCCTTCGGCGATGTAGACTGATACCCTTATTATGTCTCACTGCATGTATGTATTCCGCCTCTGGCGATGATAACTGATCACTTTCCTTTTTATTTATTAAGTTATATCCCACGCTATGCTATTCTGATATTATTACATGTTGTGATTCCGCTGTCATATCCATGTAAATTTATTCTATTTTTTTTGTTTTTGCTATTATCTGTACTCTGCTATGATGATTAATGTGTTATTTCCCAATGATTATCCTTAATACCACCCCTCGGATTTTGGGATCGTCACACAAACCTACAGCTAATTGTTTAAATTGCGTGACATACTTAAAGGACTGAAAAGGGAGGATAGAAAAAGAAAATGGATTCTTGTACGCGATTTGTTGGTGGATGAAAAATATTTACAATGTTATAATGTCATTTTTAAACATTTACAAGCTAAGTACTATGTGTTTGATATTTGGATCAACACTTATTAGATGGATGTAATAGTGAATGTGTTTTAAGAATTCATATTCTTCTAGGTATGTGTTTTACTTTCAAAACTAAGATGTTCTTCTGATCTATTTAGTTATCAATATATCAAACTAGTGTTTTACTTATTTGATTTAGTTGAGATGCCTGCCAAGTTTGTCTGATCTGATTCTCTCACGATATGGTAGGATAATGGGTAGCACAATGATCTTCAGAAAAAGTAGTTGGAATTTTGGATTCTATTACATTATGTTATTAGTATTTGCATGTATATGTTTGTTCTAACAGTTTGAAACTGCTTCGTTGAAACTCATCAGTATTTATCCTATTAGGAATAAGTGTTAGGTGTTGGCAATTTTTTTTAATAACTTTAGAGAGCTATATAGTTGTTCATAAAACCAATTGGTTGTTGTGAACTATAGCCTCTTAGTATTTATCTAGGATCTTAGTTGATTATTTCCCGATGTGGAACTATTATTTTCATCACTCCCCCTTCATGTGTGGCGTATTTTGAGCCATCTACGTGAACATAGTATTTCGGATGGAGTGGGGAACATATGGCGGTTAAGCACATACGTATTTTTGCATTGGCTCTAATCCTAAGCTCCGATACCATGTTAGTTTTTTTATTATTATTATTAATCCCCTTATTATCACAAAACCAATTGGTTTTGTGAACAAACTATATAGCTCTCTAAACTATAAAATACTAACATGGTATCAGAGCTCAGGATTTCAGTAAGAGTTGAAGAGAAAGTGCTTCAACAATTGAAGGTGATGAGAAAGTGTATCACAAAATCGAAGAGAAAGTGCTTCGATCTCAACAACTTTGAAGCAAAGGGGTGTGTTGAATGGTGCTTCAAAGTTGTCCCACATCGGGAAATACTGAACAAATATCCTGGATATAAACTAAGATGTTCCTCATCACAAAGCCAATTGGTTTTGTGATAATAAGGGGATTAATAATAATAAAAAAAACTAACATTAGGTTGGCAGTTTAGTTTAACATGTTCCTTCCTTTTTTGGAAAAAAGATCATAATGAAAATGCATTTAAATATAAACGACCAGTAACTCTACTATGCATTTTTTTCGGCTTCCGCAATTCAGAATCTACAAGGAAAGTAGCAAGAGCAGCATGCTTAGACTGAAAAGGGGGACAATCTATTTATATTGAGTATGATGTGCTAAACTCCTACTTTGTCCAATATCACTGCTAAATATCGGTTACTATCCAATATCATTTCAAGACTCCTACATGGTAAGCAGTAAGAGCCGCATACTCTCATGTCTGCAAAATTCCTTGTAGTGTTATTTTGTATTCTGCTGTCAAGTTGATGTATGAGTGCTGCAAAATGTTATCTAACATCTTTAGCATGCTTCTTCTCTTATTTCCATGCTTAAAGAGAGGATTATCTCCAATCGGCCTAAAGATAAAAAAGTCATACCAAAGGTGGCCAATGACTTGAAATTGATATGTTAGGGGAAAATTTTGGAAAACCAGAAAACCATTGCACAATGTAGAAATCCGTTTGGTGAGCTGCTTGGAGGAGTTATTACAATGCATGAAAATCAGGTTAGCTTTACATGGCAGCATTTTACTATATGTTAGCATGTTACTATTACTTATATTTCTGTTTGTCAAATTCAAACTACTGAAATCTGTTGAAATACATAAAACTATGATGAAGTTCTTTTAGTTTTTAGTTTTTGATTATGCATGTCATGTAAACTGAAGTTTCTTTCAGAAGTACATTATTGGAAGTAAACTTGCAATTTGGTTTTTTTAATCTGGTTTGGTTATGTGGTGCATGTACTTGCTATACAGTGGATCAAATATTGTTGGCTAAAGGTTTTCCCATTTGAAAGAAAATGGACTGCTGCTGCTATGCAAGGTATGTACATTATTATTATTTCACAACTACATGGAATTTGCATAAGAATGACAACTTCACAGAGCGGTATAAGCATGCAAATCATAAATAGTTCGAAATCATAGTTTTGTAACATAGCTTGCAATTTAGTTTCTAATCTGAGTTGCAAAGTGAGTTGCGATGCTTGGTTGCAAGACTTAGTTCTGAAACTAAGTTTTGGGACTCAGCTCGCCTTCGTAAACTTGTGTTTGCAACTTGGATTTGAAACCGAGTTGCAAGATATGTTGCAAAACTATGTTTAGAGTTGTATACTATTTTGTATGCTTTGACCATTTCCATTAAGCTATTTTTATGCAAATTCCATGTACTGTCAGTTAAATTTGTACATGCATTTTATATAGTGAAACTAAATTGAGCAATGATTTGGTCTTTCAAGTTCTTTTTTTTCGAACAGCAAATAAATCTTATTCCACCAAAGAATGATTGGAAGGTATTACAAAAAGACCCGAAAATGAAACAAATATCTATACAACAATCACACTATACCCATAACAGCATTGAGAAAAAAAAGACTATCAACACACATTGATTATAAAGATTAAGGATGGCTCAAAGAACAAACATGCCTTCATATTATATAGATATTCATAGCAGACTTTACTTCTGCTATTGTATGTATAACTAGAAATTTTTTGAGACATCTATTATGCAAAAAAGCGGGAACATGCCACAAAAAGTTATGGATTTGAAATGCTAGAACAATATTTTGGTTTGTACTTTTTAGTATTGTTTATGAAATATTATGGATGTATTATGTATTTTTGATGTAAGAATGTTTAGTATGTCTATTGTGTAATGTTTAATGTTGATTATGAGATGAGTGATTAATATAATACATTAACTATGAGATGTGTGTGTTGATATTAATTGTGATGTATTTAAATTAGGATTGTGTATTGAATACAATACAAGTTATGTGTGTGATGAGTATGTATTTATGCGTGTGTGTGTATATATATATATATATGTGTGTGTGTGTGGGTGTGTGTGTGTATATATATACTTATATATACATACAGATCAGAAGGGGAATAGCAGCAGATTACTAGCAAAAAAGGAAGGTTAAGTTTACCTTAATTTAATTTTCGTCGATAATCCCTTGGTAATAAGTAAGGATTTACCAGCGCATTTTATAAATAATAATTTATTATAAATTACTTATCCATCAGTAAATAGTCGGTATATAAATTAAAATTAAATCAATAAATAAATTTTATTTTTATTATAAAATTAGTAAAATGAGGGGAAAATATCGGAAAACTCATGCTGAATTCCGCCGCAAAATCTGACAAAGATGCCATTATGGTTTTTACCGACCACGCCGCTATGGAAATCCGTCGCTAAAGCTATTTAGCGACGGATTAGAAGCGGATTCTGCCGCTGTTATATGCAGTTTTTCTTGTAGTGCTCTAAAAGCACAGCCTAAATATCTGCCACCACATAGAGGACTATCAGGAGTATCTTACGTACCTTAGGAAGCCACGTGCTTCCCCTTCCAGTCCTTCGGAGCTGATAAAATAATCAGATTAACGTGCGCTCCCCTCATGCTTTAAGACACCAGATGATCTACCCCGTTGGTTTATTCATTCTTAAACGTGCAGACTGGCGCCTCACTTTAATAAGCTATTAGACCCTATGTCAAAAAATTCTTTTATGCGCTTTCTTTACCTCATCGGGTTTCCATTTAACTTCGTTATCATCTTAACTTTTTATTCAGGTTACCAAGTTCTTTCTAGCCCCTTATATCTCTAAGGAATGGGCCCCTCTAGCTTATTAATTTAAATCACATAACTTAACTCATTTAACTTTGTTAATAAGCCCACAACATATTACTCCCTAGATTGTGATCCAAGGTCTGTAATCCGCAATCCCTTTATATTCTTGTTTGATTCAAGATTACAATAACATGTTTAACTTAATACGTAATTAAGTATATCTCAATTTACATGTTTTCTGTCTAACATGTCACTTATCATTTATGATTAAATATAATTATTTCATTTCATAAGTTTGCCTAACTCTTTCCTATTTAATCATAATTCCATCTTACATTGTCGCTACAACTTATCGTTGCTTACTTATTAACTTTGTTCTCTTAACTAAGGTTCACTGATAATTCTCCTTTCTATTCATTATAACCTATGTTATGGTTTCCTCCTGTCCCTAAGACAAGCCTAAACATGTTATTCTTATCAGAAGATTTTAGACTTCTAAGTTTATTTATTACTTAATTTATAATTAAGTACAACTTCTTACATTTCATAAATTTTTCCCCTTTTCTCTACTTATTACAACCAACTGGTTTTAGGCTTCCCCGTTTACTGATTACTTAATTTACAATTAAGTTCCACTTATATCATTTCACCAGTTACCTCATTTCCTTGCTAATTTATTATAACCTAAGTTATAATATTCACTTGTCCCTAAGACAAGTCTACCTATTATATAACATTCTCATTAATGTAATTTATTTATAATAGGTTGTTATCATTCCCCGTTCATTCCCATTTCCTTTTACTATTGTAATTATCTTTCATTCAATTCCATTCATTTCCACTAATTTCTATTAATGTCATTTATCAATCCTACCACACACACACACATATATATATATATAAATATATGTTTATGCACTAGACCTTTCACATTAAGCCTACACTTGTGGATGCTGGATTTGCTAGGCGATTCCGGGAAGACTTCTTCCATAAGTTAACTTAAGCTCGTGTCTTAGCACTGTTACATGTTTTATTTGTGCATTTAGACCTCTAACATTAGATTTATTACTTGTGGATGCTGGGTATGATGGGCGGCTCCGGGCAGACTTCTGCCATAAGTGTATTCCAACCTCGTGTCTAAGCACGGTTACAATTTCTTATTTTCTGTAAATCTTCTATATAATCTAGGCATGTGTATTCTTTCAAATTTCTACTATAATATGTATTTTATACGTCATCATATTATGCTTATTTTATGTCATATATTCTTTCTAACATATAATCAATTCTATTCTAACATGTAATTTTCTCAATTTCCACCGATAACGGTTCAGGTACATAAATGTCACAAGTTAACATGGAATGCAAACAACTGTAACTGCTACACAAATTTTAACAAGTTTATCTCTCAACATATAAATTTTCCAACATATTAATATATTAGCATATTAATATTCTAACATGTCATATTTGTCACTTTAATCCTTTTAACATATGTTTAAACATTTCAACATATCATATTTGAACATGTCATAATAACATTTTAATACTTTCAATTATTCTAGCAAATTCACATTATACAATAATGGGGAATGTTAAACGATAATATATCATTATCAAAAATGATATAACTTAAATCCACTCACCTTGATATGCAGATCTAGAAAAGAATCTCTTTGGATTGGTTGCAGATGGAGAGTAATGAGTTTGTACTATTGTTGCAGTTCAAAACGCCTTATTTTATGAATTTGTCGTTGTTGACGATAAATTTTCTTTTTCTTTTCTTTGATCTTCATTTAGACAAAGCCCCAATATTATAATTAATAATTTTATTCAGAAATTAAATGAAGGAAGAAGAAGAGAGTGAAGAAACAGCAAATGAGAATGGATAGCTATATGGTCATTTATATAAGAAGCTTAAATCGATGTTAACCGTCTATTTTCCCAAATGAAATCTATTCTCTCCATATTGTATAGTCGTTAAGAAGTTGTTACGTCAACAATAATTTTGAATTGGACTAATAGAATAAAGCCAACAAGGCATGCGTTGTCACTTCCTACCAATTAAATGTGCCAATTAGGCGCAAAAGTTTGAATTTCGAATGTTTGAATTGTTTTGGCATAGAAATTTGATTTTCGAATGTTTGAATTTTTTGGAATTTATTTTAATGTTATATTCACATGTAATTTTCTTATACGTATACAATTCTTCTAACAGTCGTTTTACGCATTTATATACGCACAATTTTCGTTTTGTGTTCAAAATTCAAACGGTATTTCACCGTTATTTGATTCTTGCCACATTTTGTTGACTGTGGACTTATCTTGAATTTTATCTTTTGCATACATATATTTCTATATGTATATGTATATTCATATATACATATATATACATGTATTTTCTTTATTTCCTTATATGTATGTTCTTATCCTTTCAAAATTTGAATTTGTATGCGTATATATATTTGTATGTTCAGTTGGTCCTCTCTAAAACAAAAATAAAAATTATGCCATCGTTGGAGTTCGAATTCCCGACGTCTATGTTACATATCCAATGCCTTAACCAACTGAGCTATGTTGCCTTTTGTTAATAACTTTAGAAACAATGGCAGCCATTGTTCTCCTTTTTTTAACCTTATTTTCATGTTTTGCTACCACACTTCATTTAGAGGTATCTCTTTCATCTCAAATCAGTTTTATGCAATCCATAGGTCTAATTGACCAGAAAATCGCCATGAATGCAATGACGCTAATCCCATGGCCAAATTATGGGGGTTCTTCAAAATTTATTTTTCTTTTTAAAATATGCATAATCAGTGCATGTGACATATTTACACTGCATGCAACTTATCCTATCTTTCTTTTTCTATGCATACATTTCATTTTTATTTGCGTTGATATTTTCTTCTTTTAAATATATGTGCCACTGCATATATATACACATATACAATGTTTAATTATTTAATTGTTACCAAATGTGGGGTGTTACATTCCCCCACCCTTAGGAAATTTCGTCCCCGAAATTGGTAAGGGTAAAAGAAATCAATTAACCCCTCACATAATGTACATCCATCATGTATGCATCCATTTTTTTGCAAACATTGTGCACTTGTGCAAAGTTAAATACAACATAATAATACATGTATGCCTAATCGGTACCTCCTATAGTATACAAATTTTCAAAAATCCTTTAAAAACATGACGCTGACATCCTAAATATGCTGGCAGTTCTACATGAATGCAATATATTGAAAATCAAAAATGCTTTTTCATCCAAATTTTCCCAGCGTAGTTCATCTAATTTTTGCATCCAAAATCCTAGCAACCAACTTTATGTTTTGAATTTCAGAAAAATCTAATTTTCTAAATTCGATTTCTTACGTTATAAAAAAGTGGAAAACGAAAAACATCACATCTTCCGTCTTTTTTTTAATTACCTTTTTCTAACCATGCTTGAATTTTATGAAACTATTCTATAAGGACCCCCTATTTTTCTACCCAAGCATAACACTCATAAGAAAAAATTTCTTTGTTACTGATTATCTTTTTCATCTTATCTTGGAAATTTTTATCTTTATCCATCTTTCCTCGTAATTTATCATGTTTGTTGCTTTACTGAATTTGTTATTTCCTTTTTAGTTGTACCATATGTCTTTTCTTAGCTTATTTAAACATCTGGTCTAAGTTTAGTTTTCAAATAAGCCCTCTAGTCTTTCAACTAAGGGCAAAGAATCTTGGGACTATATTCCCCTCTGAAAACTTCAACCAACAGGATGTAAATATTTACATGCCCTCTAATGTCTAGTAGTCACCACTAGTCCTAGCCATGTACCAACAATCATTCAAGCAACACCCTAGGTTTTTCAATGCTTACGCATTCTACGGGAACTTACTATTATTTCAAGATAATTCTCGCTAATTTCTTCATAGCCTCAAAAAAAATTCCGGTCTTTCCTAGGCTCTTATCCTTACCTACCCCATACTTTAATTTTAAAACACGGTTTGGCCTTTTCTTTTCACTTTTTTTTCAAAAGTGTCAAAACTTTATTTTCCACATCAAAACTTTCTTTTGCCAAACCATAAAACAGTCATTTAAAAAAAATGTAAATCATCATCATTTTGTATTTTTTTTCAAATCACAAAAACTGGAGTAGACAAGGACAACTAATTATCAATCAAGCTTACGACTTGTTCTTACGTATAAGGTCGGTTCAGTCTCTTACTACAAGGTGCAACCATCTACTCTACTCTTAATTTCTGGAACTTATTTTACCCACCCAAAATAATTTATCAAAAAGGATGATTATAAGAATAGGGACTTCAAAACTTCCTATATTGAAAATTCTTGTTATGAAATATAAGAATAAAACTAGCGAGCTATACGTGCACTAAAATATGCACCTTTTACTAAGAGAATTTTATTTTAGATAAAATTTTCACAAGAAATCACTATATACAAAATATACCTCATTTTACTTTAAAACTCAATATGTATACTTTACATATTTATAACTTTTATGATTAAAACTTGAAAACACCATTTTCCCAAAACTTTTAAAATTTCAAGTTCTTAAAAGTTAACAGTGGGGTTAGACTCAAAGCGGGTTTCCAATTTCTCTAGGCTTTCGTAGACACTCCCACAAAGTCAATTCTCTCAACTATATATATTCCTAATCCATTTTTCTCTTCTTCTGTTTTTAACCTTTTCCAATTTATAAGGTTTTACCACCAAACCCAATAACCAAAAATACTAATTATATGGGATTCACCTTCCTTCCATGCAAAATATATTGTACACTTTCCACCCAAATTTCCTAAGGGTCTCAAATTTTCATATTCATTCCTTGAGTTTACAAAACAAATATCCCATTTCTTATCATATTACGCTCTTTCTATTTAGTGGGTTCCTCGATGAATATAGGCATACATATGTATAATAGATATATTTTTACTTTTAAAAATACAAATACAAATACGTTCACTCATTATATATATAGGAATCCTAAACCTAAGCTCTGATACTAGACGTGACAACCCGAATTCCAATAGACTGAATTTTTTTTGTCAAAATTCTAATCAATCGAAACTTGTGTTGGTTTGCTCTGGTATCCTGCAGAAAATACAGAGGCATAAAATATGTCAAAGCTCAGAAAATATTTCATAGCGGAATGGATAATTTATAATATAATCAAAGTATGTAGCCTTACCGTATTAATAATACTGCCTAACCAATATCCAAAGCTGTCATGTCTCGGCCAAAGATATAACCTGTGAGTATGTTATAAGGAGGGGGTCAGAACACAAGTTCTGGTGACAGAATTTAAACTATACACTTTGGATAATCCTACATACACCATTCAATCACAATTTTTACTTATTAGGTTACTTGGGTTAACAACACTCAAGGCTTACACACACGTCGTACCCATTTACTTCCCGGTGGATTAAACTAATAAAGTATATATGTAGCTACCCCCAATATTAAGGTACACCACCCCATGGTACCCCGCTCGCACGGTCTCCCCGTAATACCATTGAAATATACGCAGTCCTTCATCCTACGCCAGAGTGACATACGAATCTCTATATAACAATGTTACGTTCCGCATAAATCTCTCAATTCTATACTACGTAAGCGTATGGAATGCCACCTTCGATCGAATTAGATTCCACACCAAAGTAATACCCTCAAGTCTACAATACACCACCTAGAGCAGACATACATGTAT
The DNA here is from genome assembly GCA_030737875.1 of Allium sativum. Classification (NCBI taxonomy): domain Eukaryota; kingdom Viridiplantae; phylum Streptophyta; class Magnoliopsida; order Asparagales; family Amaryllidaceae; genus Allium; species Allium sativum. Next base: position 1,050,218,933 of record CM060910.1, on the reverse strand, counting down.
CTAGACTTTCCCCCGTACGTATCGTCAATTGTAGCTCGATGCCTTAACCGCACGTCCTCTAATATGCACCATGTTAATCCCTAAAAAATCCATACGCACATTGAACAAAGTGGACAGAAAGGGCGCCATCAGGGTCGGTCGTGCGTAATGTTATCTAAGGCACTTAAATGACTCACAACAGATAGGATGCAACCGCACAGAGCCAGATCCAAATGACAAACGCAAGTCAAGTCAACCAGTACAACCAAAGATGATGGCGCGATATGAAATGAGAAATGCGGCCTAAAAAGGATAAAGATTGCATATCCCATAAAGTCGCTCACTATTTTCCTGTCAAAAAACCAAGCCTGAAATGAAGCTGCAATACAAGCATTTGCAACATCATATGTGACCATACCTCCAATCAAAGTTGGACACAAATCGTGACTTAGGTGCGGGAGCCAAGGTCGATCATTCAGGCATAGAAGCAAAGCAAATCGCTCATTCAACATAAGTGGGAGCAACCTTGTGGTGTAGCCGTAGGGAAAAATAGCGCCATACAAAGGCAGCCAATAGACGAGCACCCTTGAGCTAATAAGAATGGTCGCACAAGGAACAAGGGAAAGCCAGGTCCAGTCCCGCGTCCCGCTCTTATAAAAGTTTCCAAAGCATTCATACTCACAGGAACGCCCGCACCTATGAATCCGCTCAACCACTTAAGGCGTCGCTCCACTAAGTCGCTTGCGCATGACAACCAAATACAGATCTGGACAGCTGGTTTCAACTAGTTAATGGCATGATTGTAATTAATAGAATAAGCAATCCGTAGCCTGCATTAACGAATTTGAGATCATTTCCCTGAGGGAGCTGACCTATAAATACACCATGGCTACCAACACAAAAGGGATCAGATCTTCGAGATCACGAGGTGCTGCAAAATTTTATCCTCAACCACTGATTCGGCCATGGCGTCAAGAACAATCTCATGATCATGGAAGACGGCTCCATTCTCTTTCTCAATCATCCATCCATTCTCTTTCCCCTCAAATCTTACCATTCTCTTGTACAATTCCAAAATTGAAATACATAGACGAGGATATGTTGAGTGAATGCAAGAATGTATGAAAAGAGAGAATTGATGTATTTTGTAATCCTCATTATAAGATTGAAATTCACCTTCAAAGTGGACGTAGGCCTAATTAACGGCTGAACCACTCTAAATCTCGCGTCTACTTTATTTTTCTTGCATTTTTCATTTTTAATTGCTGATTAAACATGGTTCCATTTAGATCTTACCAAGTTGGTGAAGTACAGCTTAGTACCTTGGGTGTTTAGACCATTTTTGGTGTAAACATTTTGGTGCACATCATGGGGATGTGTTCATAATTCCCTTTCGTAATTCAAAAAAAATCTCAAAAAACGTTTTCTCTTTTGAGAACATTGTTGGATCGAAGAAAGGCGGCAAACCAACTAAAGTTACTACGATCAAGGGGGTGCTAATGCTGACGAAGTTGCACCTCAGATCTCAAATCAAGGGGCAGGAGGTAATCCTACGCCATCTATAATGCGAGATGAATTGAACGTGGTTGTAACCGGCCTGAACGAAGGAATGGATAATACAACGAAGATGATAATGGAGAGATTTGATGTCCTAACAAATGTTCAAGCCAATTTGTTACCGCCAAGTACTATGGTTATTACTGGCGAAAAAGAGGACACATCGGACTCAGATCCTAAATGACCACACACCCCAGTAGGAGATAAGGAGAAGCCGATGTTGAGAATTCTAGGGCCAGATCTCCACAGCGCAAAGAGGAACGTATGGATTGGGCCGCCGCGATCCATACCAACGTAACCTCCCTCATAAAGGACGTATGGTGCAGAAGATTAAACCAGGGTCGCATCGATAAAAACGTCAGTGCCAATCCGATGAACAAGCAGGTGACGAGAGGCGCATCACAGACATGATCCAGCGAATAATGAAGGAGAAGGCGACCTGAGAAGATGAGGAGAAAGAGTGGGAGTTTCCCCTAGTAGAAATCCATTCACAGAGGAAATCCATCAATCAAAATTTCCAAAGAATTTTACACCCCTAGTAATAGCAACTTATAGTAGAATCGGAGATCAAACCATTTTTCTGTTCAAGTACGACCATTCACATGAATGGAGCTAGGGCCAGTGATGAAACCAAGTGTCTGTACTTTCCGGTGTGCCTGGAGGGTGTGGCCTCATTATGGTTCACCAGACTTCCACCTAAATGTATCGACCAATTTGCTGACCTGGCAAGGAGATTTCAAGATCAATTCCGACTGCAAATCACCAAAGCAAGGGATGTGATGTCACTCGACAAGATGGAACAAATGCCCAGAGAAACCATCAGAGCCTTCCTTACATGCTTCCATGTTGCAGCGGCATAGGTTATAGAGCCAACGCCTTGGCACTTATTGGCAGCCCTGAAAGGGGCTATCGATAAGAAGTCAGAATTCGGGAAGTGGCTCAAGATTAAGAAACCAAAGACTCTAAAAAAGTTCTAAAAGAAGGCCGGAGAGTACATGAGCGTGGAAACCAATACCGTAGACATCAAAAAAAACACAAAGAATGACACTATTAAGGAAGGGAAGAGCAATGAATCTCCCCAGATAATTCAGAAGGATGATTCTGGGCATAAGAGAGGGTTTGATCGAAGAGATAGTAAAATACATAAGAAGTCAAAATTCTTTAAGCAAACAGAATTGACACCCTAGAATGAAACTCCAGACAAAATCTACTCTACTACGAAGGACTCAGGTATATTCCCTCGGGTAAAACCACAAAGAATCACGGAACAACAGGCAAATTCCGGAAATTTCTGCTGGTTTCATAATCTACCTGGTCACAATATGAATGAATGTCGACACTTGAGAAATTTAATTGAAGAGCTCACCTAGGAAAATCAGCTACAACAATATGTCAAGAGTCCTCAAAACGCATCAGAAAGCCAGAGGCAAGGTAAAGCTGCTGATCAAGCCGGGTCGCACGAGATAACCCAAGCTCCTGAAGACTTACAGTAGATCATAGACTAGAGGCCACTGGGTGCAACCCAGTATCCAGAACTAGAAATGCATGACCCCCATTTTCTCTAATTTTTTACTGTTTTTACGGTCCTTTTTTTCCCATCAGTATTTCCATGAAATGACCTGTGATTCACCTTTATTATGTTAAGCAAAAACTCTGCATGATAGTTCATGAATAGTAATCTCATGAAAAACAAAAATTATTTTTGAACTAATGCTCATAATTAGTCTCTAATGTAGGGCAAATCTTGCATCATGCACCAAAAGCATTGGTCAAACCGGGCAGGATAGTCAAACCCACCATCTTGAAGAACTCAAAGGGAAAGAGTCATTCCCAAGTAATTCATGGAGGCACACCAAAATCCGGAGGCTGCACTCCTTGTTTTCTTCTTTTTAAAAAAAACCTAGGCTGGATAACACCAGTTCTAGGATCGGAAGGTCCCATAAACGTGCTAGAAAGACCAGTGCAAAAACAGAAACCTTAGCCGAAAGGGGGTGTCCATTCTTGTTCTTTGTTGTTAACCAAGTCAAACAAAGCCGAGATTGGATTACAAAATCAGAAATCCAAGCCCTAAGGGGGTATCAGAAATCCTAGCCAAAAGGGGATCGGAAATCCTAGTTGTATGGGGGTGTCCAATTTAGGTCTCTATTTGATCATAATAGCTGGATCAAATAAAGTCGAAATTGAGCCGAAAATTGTAACCCAAGTTCTCCCATAGGGGCACGTACTCAAAACCAGTCTCTGAAGGGCTCGAGTAACTGAGTTAGTGAGATATGGGATTGAGTATATAAAAAAGAAAACACACATTGAACATACAAATTGCATTTAGTCGAGTTTCCGAAGATTAGGATGCCAACTCAATGAACAGGATTAAACGTACAGCAAGATACCAGAACCTTATAAGATTCGCGTTCAAAAATAAATTTTAAAAGTCTAAATTATTGGGCCATTAAAGAATGCGAACATATGCATAATAAGAACTAAACCCCTCAAAAAAGGGGGCAAAAAAAGAAATATGATGTCCTAAAGTTAAAAGCAAACTAACGTTATTAACGAAGGACGACGTAAAAACATAACCGTCGCACAACCTATAAAAGCATAACACGACGTAAATAAATATAAAATACGATAAGTTATTGCGTAACAATGCTAACGAGAAAAAAAAAGTACAAATTCATTACAAGATGCACAATTATCAAGTCGGTACTGGAAAACGAAAAACAACAACACATCATTTGGCGATGTTTTCAGGTACGGGATGGTCATCAACCAAATGAACCTTAGAAGTACCTTCAGTAGCCACGAAAGGTTCTGTCAGGAAAGCCTGGGACCCCAAATCTCCATCTCGTACAGGACTGGGGGCATAAGCAGGAACAACATTTTGGACTTCTTCCTTAAAGGATCGAGCTCGTTCATCAGCCAGTATTCTCCTACCTTTTTCCAATGCATTACGATCTTTTGCCTCTAGGAGGCCCTCTTGGAAAGTACTGCCATCCTTGTCTTTGGAATAACTATGCACTTGCTTCCAGACAAGAGCTAATGTATGGGGGAAGTCCTTGTTCAGATAACTCATGCTTCCGCGGGTCATAACACTAAGGGTGTAAAATCAAAAAAGGGTCTCTTCAGTTTTAATTCTGGCCTGCTCAAGATCCCTGGTTAACCTCGATTTATCTTCTTCTAAAGTTTCAAGGACCCTATTTTGGGAAGCGAGCTTACCTTCGAGTATTGCCTTTTCCTGCCAACAAGAAACCACAGCCTGTTGTACATAAGTTAATTGAGATTCAGCAAACTCGCGGCCGGATTAAGCCTCATCAAGTTGTCTTTTGGTGGCTTCAATCTCCTCCTGAAGTTTTCTATTGTTGTCCTCCAAGTTGTTCATTCTACTATTCCCATCCTTAAAGAATGCAATTTCTACTGCCTGACTTTCGACCACACGGATTAATTTAGCCTTATCGTTCTCTAGAAGCTCGATACGCTCGAGATGTTGAGTACTCAACTTCTGAAATTCGAAGCAGAACCTGTTCCAAGACTCGAATCGCCCTCCGGTAGCATTTTGGCCTCTTCTAACTGAGCTTCAAGCTGACCCATGACAATGGCAAGCTAGGAGGTCGCATTATTTTTTATAGCGCCCGACCGCCCAACGATACTCTAGTCATCATGTAGACACAAGTCCAAGTCAAAGTCCATTCCCCCTAGGTCCCAGTCTCTAAACCTGTCCTTCAACTTAGGATTTTCGGGGGCGAATCTGTAGGAGGGTCTATCAAGAATCGCTTGGATCTGACAAAGAGCAGGTGCGTTAGGTGTGGAGGACTCGTGAAACGACTCCACGGGAGCTTAGGAGCTAGGGCATAAAGATACCCAAGAATGGTCATGCTCTTTAGGAAACTCACCAGTGGTGCTTCAAAAGCATCTTGGGCTTAAAGATTTGAGGGTGGACGGGGATGCTAGGGGAAGTGAGAAAGATGGGATTGTAAGACATTTCGTGGATTGACAAGAGCAAATTGCCAGGAAAAACTATCCGATAAAGATGATCCCATTTTTGGATCTAAGGAAAAAAAAAAGATCTAAGCATCTTAATAATGGAAAGATGAGAAGGGAAACCAAGAAAGTGGATACATAGAATATATGAAAACAACAAGGCTAAAGCATTTCCAGACTTTATGAGATATCACTTTGACCCAGAAACAAGGGTTATTTTCATAAAACTCTTACGATTAAAAGGTTTTTGAAATATAAATGATCATGTAGCAATCTCACCTTGAACAAGGTCTCCAGCTAAGTCAAGGGGATCAAGACCTTTAAAAGCTTCTAAGCCATCTTCCTCTTGGTTGTCCTTAGAAGAGTTCTCTCCACCTCCCGGGTTTCCTTTCGAAGCTACTATAGTTTTATCGAGTTGTTCCGCTTCCCGCACTTGATCCAAAATAATCTTCGAAGAAGTCACGTTCGTGCCTCCGTGCGTAGTTTCCTCTAAGGAAAATCCATCTTGTTCGTGCAAAACCACTGAATTCTTAGAACCGTTGCACCTTGGATGCTTGATGCTACCTTTTTGGCAAAGGTTGCCTTGTTTTTGGAAGATGCCCCGCTGCCCCCTACAGTGCTAGAACATCCCTCTTTCAATGATTTCTTGGCAGGGGATCTGCTGATAGCTTCTTTTTTGTCGGAAGTATCCACCAGGAAGATGCGCAGAGGGGAAAGCAAATTGTGTTGCTAAAAGAACCCTTCAGTGATCAAGAATTTCCTATTCCTCCGGCCCTCATCGACATCTAATATTGAGTTGCATAGATCTTGGTCAAAGGGTATGCCCTGCTCAGGAAGCGTTGCAATATATCCAGAAGTTAAAAAAAGAGAAAGAGGAGGCAAGGTGGGATTTAAGGAGTAAAATACTCACTACCTTCCATTCAAAGGCTGTAGAAATTGTAGGGACATCGGACGAAGAAATACTGATTGGGAAATCATCGCATGCTGTCCACCAAACCAGTAATTATTTTCGGACCCTGGCTTTCAACAAAAACAAATAAGGGACGCTGGTTTCTTGTCCTGAAATCATATAATGAGCATGTGTCCTTAAACGAAGGAGACCGATGTTTCTCCCTCATAAAAAGAATGTAAAGACTTGTCAAGATCTCATAACCGTTAGGATGTAACTGATATGGGGCGATGGAGAAGCTCCGGAGAATCATTTCTATATAAGGTTTAAAGGGAGGAACCGCTCCGCTTTTCAACATCCCACGAGTAACAGCCACATACCCTGTAGGAGGGATATCTGTGAATTCTTTTTCCCTAGGTAGCTTGGCCTCTTCTTTTTCCGAAATACCAAATTGTTTGCATAGTTAATGAAACGAACAGGGAGGAAGCTCCGTCGAGTGCCTCTCGCTGGGCACTCCAGAGAGTGCATGAGGTTGTGGAAAACCTTGTGCAGCACCTAACGAAGAGATGACATGAGGTGTAGACACAACCTGATCAGAATTTTCTGCTTGATCAGACCTTTCAACCGGGTTCGACATAGATTGCTTCCAAAAATTATTGATTATAGGAAAGAAGAAACCCTACTTAGAAAGTTCAAATCTGCGTAATCAAAATTCGTACATCAAAATTGGGTCAAAATAAAACCAAAGGAGGAATCTACATACAGACGAATGAACAATCTCAGATCTATACAAAAATTTCGGTCAAATCGACCTCGAAATTGTGGAAGCCTCGATGGCATTGCCACGCATGAATGCAAATCGGAACAATGAAAGAACTAGAGTAATCGGGAGTTATAAAAGGAACCCAAGCAGTGAAAAGGATCGCTCAGAATAGTGCCTCCATTAAATCTTTCTTCTAAGAACGAAGAGGATAGCAAAGTAATGAATGAAGGGAAGATGAAAGAATTGGCTAACTGAAGTTGTGTTTCCATTCGGTCGCTCGCACGAAAAGCAGCCATATATTCAGACTAGTGGGCTTAGCAGTCGAGCACTTGCGGAATTCGCTCAAAACAAGCACACATAGGCATGCGTGGGTGGGCCAATAAAATGTGTACAGGTAAGAGAATAAGAAGGAAGATTAAAAGGCATATATCTAGGGTACTCTCACCACATCGGCCTAGTACTTGTGTACGAAGTAAATGTCCCATCAAGCTCCAGCTGGCATCCCGAAATTCAGCTATTCGCACGATAATAAAAAAAAGATGCATCAAGCTTCTCATCCACGGAAAGAGACAATACAAATTAGCTACAATGAAGCAATCTTAATCTTCGGCACGAACAACCCCTCGACAGGATAGGATAAATCTACCAAACAATGTGCGATCAAATATGTCGAAGCCAGTAATTTCTTACTAAAAGAGATCACGAACTTCAAGAGGAAAGTGTTAATCCCTAAAAAATCCATACGCACATTGAGCAAAGGAGACGGAACGGGTGCCATTAGGGTCGGTCGTGCATAATGTTATCTAAGGCACTTAAACTAATCACAACAGACAGGATGCCACCGCACAGAGCCAGATCCAAATGACAAACCCAAGTTAAGTCAACCAGTACAACCAAAGATGATGGCGCAATATGAAATGAGAAATGCGGCACAAAAAGGATAGAGATCGCATATCCCATAAAGTCGCTCACTATTTTCCTGTCAAAAAGCCAAGCCTGAAATGAAGCTGCAATACGTGCACTTGCAACATTATATGTGACCATACCTCCAATCAAAGTTGGACACGAATCATGACTTAGGTGCGGGAGCCAAGGTCGACCGTTCAAGCATAGAAGCAAAGAAAATCGCCCATTCAACATAAGCGGGAGCAAACTTGTAGTTTAACCGTAGGGACAAACAACGCCATGTAAATGCAGATCCAGTCTCGCGTCCCGCTCTTATAAAAGTTTCCAAGTTTTTCAAAGCATCATACTAACAGGAACGCCCGCACATATGGATCTGCTCAACCACTTAAGGCGCTCGCTCCACTAAGTCGCTCGCGCATGACAACCAAATACAGATATGGACGGCTGGTTACAGCTAGTCAATGGCATGATTGTACTTAATAGAATAAGCAATCCGTAGCTTGCATAAACGGATTTAAGATCACTTCCCAAAGGGAGATGACCTATAAATACACTATGGCTACCAACACAAAAGGGATCGGATCTTCGAGACCACAAAGTGCTGCCAAATTCTATCCTCAACCACTAATTCGGCAATGGCGTCAAGAACAATCTCATGATCATGGAAGATGGCTCCATTCTCTTTCTCAATCATCCATCCATTCTCCTTCTCCTCAAATCTTACCATTCACTTGTACAATTCCAAAATTGAAATACATAGACGAGGATATGCTAAGTGAATGCAAAGATGTGTAAAAAGAGAGAATTGATGTATTTTGTAATCCTCGTTATAAGATTGAAATTCACTTTCACAGTGGACGTAGGCCTAGTTATCTCACCTCTACTTTATTATTCTTGCATTTTTCATTTTTAATTGCCAATTAAACACGATTCCATTTAGATCTTACCAAATTGGTGAAGTACAGGTTAGTACCTTGGGTGTTTAGACCATTTTTTGTGTAAACACACCGAGTTCCATAGTAGGGCGATAAAAGAAACACGGAACTCGGTCAGAAGCTTTTCCATATCTGTACAGACCCTCCTTTATGAGCCTAAAAATACAGATATTCCTAGGGTAAAATTTTCATGGTGGTCGTGGCCCCACCTTGGCCCCTCCATAAACTACTGAAGACTAAAAGAACTAAGCAACATGCCCCTAACAACAAACAATCTAAACATCCAGTTGGCATCTCCCCTCAACTACTATACCTCAATAGTGAAAGGTGAATGGTCTATTGGGTTTAGCTCTAGTCTTTTCGCATCTAATTGTCTTTCGATGATGGGTATCCGATGATCTACTACCCTTGTTGGTCATGAACATATGCCTCCCCGTTTAGGCAACCGTCGAATCACCCTAGTGTAGCCTCGTCATAGCATTCTAACTGCAAAGCTGCTTTTGCAGTCAAGGCCCACCCACCTGATAGTTACGCGCAGACCCAACCTCTAAGAGCACAGCCTAAACATCTAGCACCACACAGAGGACTACCAAGAGCACCTTACGTAACTCAGGAAGCCACGTGCTTCCCCTTCCAGTCCTTCAGAGCCAACAGAACAATCAGATGAACATGCGCTCCCCTCGTGCCTTATGACACCATGATGATCTACCACGTTGGGTTATTCAGCCTCAAACGTGCAGACTGGTCCAAGTGCCTCACTTCAATATGTCATTAGAGCCTACGTCTAAACATTCTTTTATGTGCTTGCTTTACCTCATCGGGTTTTGTAACACCCCGCATTTTTAATGCAATTAAAAATATAAAAAGATGCATATACGTAAATATATATTATATGCATAGATATATTTAAAGGATAAACTAAATAATAATAATAGCATGTAATAAGTTCATGCAGTGAAATGAAGATAAAGATTAATAAAATAAATTACATGTAATGCATAAAATGAGAAGAAATGCAATGCAGTTAAAATTACATGCGAACATTTAAAAAGAAATAAAAAGGGAAATTTGAAGAGCTTCCATAATTTGATCACAAAATTAGCGTCATTGCGTTCGTGGCGGTTTTCTGGTCAATTTAGACCTATATTTTATGGAAAACTGATTTAAAACGAAAGAGATATCTTTATATTAATTATTGCAACAAAACATGAAAAAAAGGATTGAGAAAAGAATAATGTCTAGTAGCACTGCTCTAAGACTGGTTAACAATAGATCAAGTAACTCAGTTAGTTGGAACATGTGACTTGCATACAAGAGGTTCATAGTTGATCCCCTACAATGCCTTTTTTTTAAGGGAATGGCTATAAAGTGGCTTAGCGTGAAAGCAATTAAAAAGTGGCTTAGTGGAACGGCGACTTAATTAAACAACGGTTCAGTATGGAAAGTGTTAATAAGAGGTTTAATTGGGAGAACGTTTCAAAAGAGGAATATATATATATACACACACACACATACATACATACATATATATTAATTGGTTTGAGATAAATAATTGTTCGCATATAAAATATTAGCATATGCATAAGAGATGAATACAAATGAACATAATTCAAATTAAGGTTTGTGCGCGAACAAAGAAGCAAACAAAGAAGGAATGTTTGAAATTTGATTTAAATGCAAGAAGATTATATGTTTTATAAATAAATCAAATTTCAAATAAATTTCAAATTTCAAATAAGGATGTTAACAAATGTGTCGACACCCAAGCATGGGTGTCAACCCCTGCGCATCATTCAGCACACGTGGCATGTTTGGATTGGTGAATGTTTGTTTTTGTTGCGACGTGGCCATTTCCTATTGGTCGTATGATTTGGTTAGCTCTGATGGAGTTTTATTTAAATCAAGGGCCCTTGTAGCTCCATACTCCTATAAATAAGACCTTAGACCTAACCCTAAACCATATAATTTGGCGGCTACGCTGGAGCTCTGCCATGGTTCTCTCTCTCTCTCTTCTCAAATATATTCTGAAATTAAAATATTAGCCTAGAAAGTTATGAATCCACATCTGGGGGAGTGGATCAACGTTAATAAAAGATTATTCAAAGCAAGTTTGTAATTCTACTCAATGGGAAAAAGGGAAACCGTGGATGATGGAATGGATCGGATCCAAAAATTGGGGAAAGCTTAAAGGTGAGTGGGTTTAAATTGTAGCCTTTAGATAATGTTATGACTATCGCTTAGCATTCCCCTTTTAATAAATTGTGAAATTGCCAGTTTAATTATAAATTATTGTTATAACAAGTTGGGATGTTAATATGAATAGATCAGGAAATTCATATGTTGAATCTATCAAACTATTGGAACGACTACATGTTGAAAAAAAACAACTTGTTAAAATGGTCAGAACATGGAATATAACTATTGTTGTTATAATTATATGTTTCATTTGCGGCATATTATAGAATAAACTACATGTTTAGATTGATGGATTTGAATAATTAACCGATTGAATGTTTACATGTCAAAATAGGGTTAAACATATGTTAAAAAGGACATGCGATGAAATATAGACAAAATTTGGATGACATGCAAAATTATATTACAATAAACTAGATTACATTAAAAAGGATAATATGCCTAAAGTTTTCATGAAATGGGATAATGGAATTTTTTGAACATAGCATATATTATGTTTTGAGACTTTAATTTGGGAGTGTATGTAACGACCCGGATTTTTCAGCCGTTGAATTCAGAATATTGAATTATATATGGGAATTTATAAGGAATTTATTTAATAAAAAAAATATTTAAATGTATGGTTTATAATATAATTTAAAACAAGCTTGAAATAGTCGCGGTTGTTCGTAATTTACGATTTAAACTTCAACTGAATAGCCTGAATCCAATATAAGTCAGAATTCGATGAATCAAGAAACGTTAGGATCTATTTGATTATATTGTTCTACGAAAGAGAAAAATTGAGATTTCGTCTTATAGATTGTAAGATATGTGCAAATCAAATTTATAGAAAGTCGTTGTGGAGTCGTGTATAAGCCATAACAGTTTATTTAATATATTTAAATATCGGTCTTGAATTTGGACAAGCCCTTTGAGATATAGTGATAATTTAATTTTTATAATTTTACTGTAATTTTTGATTCACAAAATAAGCTACTTTTTATTTGGAGTATTTTGCACCCTATATCAATATTTTAGGATTTCATAATATAAGTTAAACTACCGATATTATTATGTTTTCGGAATCATGGCACCTTGCTAGACATGGTAGTATTTTTATTTTTTTTATAGCAGTCTGTAAGTGAACGAGATCTTTGTAGCAGGGGACCAAATAAATGTTTATATTATTTCTACATGAACGTTACATAAAAGTTGCACCATTCAATATAAAAATACTACATCAAAATTTAAAAGCAACATATACATACACATATAAACTAACCCAAAGAATGTTATCAATTATAAGTAAAACTTTGTTTCCATTCAATAGTGCGTCTACCAAACTACATTTTTGTTACAACGCATGCCAAGGCAATTGTTTCCGTAAAGCCCAAGTAAATTGATTCCGTGCTAGCAAAGCAAAAAATTTGACTCACACTGTGCAAGTCAAGTTAAGCATCCGTGAGTGCCAAAACATCGATGTCGTGCCCCTCACGCTGTTCCTCGTTTGAATAAGGTTCTTATCTTTCTTCTTCCTTTTTGTTTCGGAACACAGAAAAATAAATCAAACGAGAAAATATAAAACAAATACAAAATCATATTTAATTCAAACTTCAGTGAATTCCAAAATCATTAGACTCGTTGCCTTTCTTATTCGATTAGCTTCCTCCTCGTGTTGGTTTCGTTCGAATCGAACAAACTTCCTATTGATGGAAAATCACAGCAAACTCTAGGCTCGAATTCGCGTGTAAAATGAAGAGATTGGGGATCGATTAACGGTCATTTCTAGATTCTATGTGTGATGTATCATTTCGGGGTATTTTTGGGGAAATGATGGGCGGAAAAGAGTTGTTGTCTATAAGGGGAGGGACCGCGTGCTAGTCGAAGTTGCAGTCACCAGTGATAGTCTAAGTGCAGCATCGGGGTGACGACGACGAGGATGACGAGAAGGGGAGTTCATCGAAATTCTTGGATTTGTTTTGGTGGAGCGGTGAAGGCACTAGGTGGAGATGAAGGAATGGTGATGGACTTTGTCGATAGCTTGGAGATTATGGGGCGTCAGTGCTGTGTTAATGTGTTTTAGAGGAGTAGCGTGATTGCGTGTAAAGGGGGGATCATGTGCAACGAAGTGGCAATGGAGGGATAGAGTTTTCAATGGGGAAGAAGCTGGTGTAGTCGGATTTTTGAAAAAGGGTATAAAAAGGGAGAGCGGATGGATGAGAGGGTCGGAATTGATGAACAGCAGGGATCCACGTGAGAAGAAGGATGTAATAGGGTGGTTTTGGCTTGAAAACGGGTTTCAATATTGAATGGGAGAAGTCGAAGTCTTAGCAGTTATTGGGGTAGCTTAACATGTGATTAAATTAATCTAATGAGGAGAATGGAGTGATGATGGTTGTGGGTGATTTGCGGTTGAAATATGTTGAAGAAAAAGGGAGGCGTTGGTCATTAGCAGTACAATTCTTAATGCTTGCACGTACATAGAAACGGTTAAGCCTATTGATATTTGACAACAAATCTACTTACTAGGCTAATTATAGTAAGTCTACTATGTCGCTCAAGTAACACGTCATGTTGGAATTTCCTAATGTACAATTGCACGTGGTCCGGCATACAGTGTATTAAGTATGGAAATGTACATGAAAAGAGGACATTAGTGCACGTTTGCAAGAAATGAGGGGAGGCAGTCCATGGTCGGTTTAGGGTGTTGGATGGTGTTGATTTAATGGATCACAATGCGAAGAAGCAAGAGGCTGTGACTTGGATAGTAACCGAAGGCTTAATCTTGATTTTATCGAATAATCTGGGTTGCAATTCTATATATGGAAACTAGGGAGGCAACGAGAAGTTCAAATGGGCTTTGGCGAAGAATTAACGACTACAAACACGGGATAAGGTGATTAATTAGAAATATAAAGTAAGCCAGTGACACTTTAATTTGTTTGAATCATATACCAAATTTAAAATTGTATATTTATCCCACGCGTTAAAAGAATCAGACGAAGCGAGTTACGTTGGGATCGTAGCAATAAGATCTATGATATGGAACTGAAGTGGTTGAGAATGGAGCTAATGGAATTTCATGATAAAATCAAATGCGTGTTTTATTTTAAAACGAAACAACAGCGGATCGGTCAACTGCAAAACAATGTGAGTAAATTCACTAACTCTACCTCGTTTATATTTTTATATAAATAAGTTTTAAATTTATCTATAATAATTTTATATTGTGTGATGGTTGTTTGGCTGAATGGTTGATAAATTGGTTGAATTGGTTGATATAGTCATATCATTGATTGATTAATAATTTTGTTTACTACGATATCTCATATTTAGGTGAAATTAATGTTGACTAACATCTGTGGATGTAGGGAAACATGTTGGAGGGATCCAACTAGATTCCTTGAATTTAATGTTATTGTTTATTATTTACTATGATATATATTGTGGTTGATTATGCTATGTTGAATCTCCTGGCCTTAGAATTTTGGTATTTAAATACCATAAAATATTTTCAAATATAGAAAATGAAATTTGTGGTTAAGAATGAAATACATTTTTTCAAAAATTGAAGTGTAATCACGAATGGAGTTAAAACGGTAAAAAAAACTTGTTTATCTAAAACAAGAAGTAAATATTAAATGGGTTTATAAATTAAGTGAATTATTTATCGTTGGATAAATTGAAATATAAATGAAAATTTGAATTTATATAAAAAGATGGAAATCAGTTTTGAAACCAATATCTGAAATGAGATTTGGACTTGGCAAATTATAAAGGAAATTATAAGTGAGATTATAAATGTTTTGAATTAATAATGGGATTTTCTATAAACAATTGTAATGGAAGTTATAAATGGAATAGGGTTTTGATTATGTAAAAAGAAATATTATTCACGATTAAAGTGAATAATTATTTAGGGCAGATATTTTGCAAATGAAAGCATTTATAAAAAAATTCTAGGTTGAAAATGTGAATTCAAATAGAAATGTGAATGATAAGGGAAATCGAATTTCGTTTTCGAAAGGAAACGTTGGATTATGTTCCAAAGTTCGGAATATAAAACAAATTGAAATAAATCCAAGGGATTTATAATTATACATTGATTAGGTCAAATTTTATTATAATTGTATAGTTCAGCAAGGATATTTGAATTCTATTTAGTATAAAACTATAATTTAAAAGAAATATAATAAGAAGAGAAAATTTCAATATTTATAGCTTTGGAAATACGATTCCACGTTTTGAATGGTTTAAGATTTATTTTAAACTAGAATTACTAAAAAAATCCAGATTCCTACTAAGGAAATATACCGGTATTTGAAAATGAATAACGATTGGAAGAAAATGTTTTGCGAATGGAAATAATAATAAGGGAAATAGAGTTAACCTGGAATGATAAGATTTATTTCGAAGTTCGGAATATTAATCGAATATAGTCTATTCGAACGAGGGTTATTTATTGGAATTCGATTATATTGAATTTAGGGAAGTAGTTATTTTTACTTTCCTTTTGAATCATATGTAATTATTTATTTATCTACTTATTAATTTATTTATTGAAATTATAACGTACAAGTTATATTTTTATAAACCAAATACTTGGAAACAACGATTATAACGTTATCTTATAATAAATGTTTAAGCAGCAATTATAACGCTGCTGTTATAGTAAATGTTTTGTAAATCTAAGTAGCGATTTTAACGCTGTTATAATAAATGTTTTGTAAATCTAAGCAGCGATCTTAACGCTATTGTTATAATAAATGTTCTATAATTCTAGACAGCGATTGTAATGCTGTTGCTAAAAATAATGTTTTATAAATCAAATATTTGGAGACAGCGATTATAATGCTGCCGCTATATCAGTGTTTTCCTGTAAAAGAAGTTTGTTCTTAGATTGAATCCGAAAGTCGGGTAAGTAATGTTTTGTTTGAAGTTGTGAGTTATGACTATTTCAAAGTTGAGAATGTTGTTCAATTAAGGTCTGAGAGGTAATTATACCCCAACTTGATTGACTTCATGATTGATGGAGGAATGGTTAAGGTTCGATAGTGAAGACGGGTTAGCAAGATGTTTAGTTCATAAGTGATTACTGGTTTGAGCTATAATAACGATGTTTTGTAACATCGCATTAATTTAATGGATTTTGAAATGTTTTCTAACTGGAATAAGATATATTTTCTCGAATAATGAAATTAGGATATTGGAAATGTTTTCCCAACAATCAGGAGAGAAAAATAAAGCTTTGAAAGGATACGAAAGTGAGATAACAGGAACTAGAAATAATAATTTAATAAGAAATTAAATTAAAAGGGGCCAGTGTTGTTTGATGCTTGATCGGTAGGATTTCCAATTGGAAATAGGACCGATGATTGTATAGATGTTTTCTTTGATAGTTAAACCACCGACTATCAAAGTTTTGATTTATTTTATACCACCGTTGTCAATATGGAGAGACCGGAATCATATTTAATATCTGAAAACCACTCTGTATTGGTATAAGCGTACGTATCAACTTATGCTGAAATTAATTGAAGACGGAGTAAGTGGAAGGGTTGTTCTGTTAATCCTAGGTAGAAATTTCCTAAGATGTGTTAATAGAATGGTGCCTTCGGTTTGTCCAGACCCAGGACAACTTGTAAGGATGAGTGTCTGATAGAGTATTTCCAAAGGGATTACGTACGTTGATTCCTTCAAATGTACGAAATCAGTGGCAAAGAAGGGAAACTTCTTTAGCCTAATAATCGGAGTATTTTTGTGAGAATCAATTAGTGATTTCTGATGGATCTGACAATGTGACATTCAAAGTGAATGGTGGCCATATGTTCTAAAAGATAATTCAAACCTCAAGCCTCACAACCGGGAATAGACAAAAATCGGGCAGGCAGCATGGCTATGTGGGTTGCTCCCATTAGAAAGTATAATCACCTATCTAGAGAAATTCCATTTGCTTCTTACATCTATCGATGTTGTTCCTTTCAGGAAACAGTTTCTGATCCTAACCGTTGCTGATATACATTCGATACACTCAAGCGAAATGAGTGGTCGGTCATGTGTGGCCCGGGATGCAAGACATTCTTGTTGAACCTAGTGTATTTGCCTTTAGATATACACTATCGGCAGGTGGTTCCATACCTTGTCATGTTGGGAATCCAATCTCCAATAAGCGCCCTGCGGTTTTCGATTTTATATTATATATGGAGCATGAGATGCAAGCATTCCACTAGATTCTATTTATTTGATGTAGACATTATTAAATATCGCTGGATTTGATATCAGAAACATTTTTTTGTTATCGTAAGGTAAAAACCATTCGTATTTATGTTTGGATCAGTCTTACGATTGTTATTTCTTTCGAAAGGATTTTGAAAGTTAAACAAATGGTTGGAGTTACTCACACCAGTCCTATGACCGACCCAGAGTTTATTTTGTTTGTTTTCCCTAAACTCTTGGGAGCCCAAATTTGTACGGGCAGTCAAGTAGTCGGGATTTTACAGATCCACTTGGAGGAGATTGAAAATTGAGGCTTCATCAGTTAGTTATAGACTATCATATTTTCTGCTATGTGCTATGTTGTATCTGGAAACAGGAGTTTATAACTGCTCCAAAAATAGCTGTTGTGCTCTGATGATAATATGTATATAAAGTTACTGAATTGTATTTCAAAGTTTATGTTATTTAATATATTTTATTCGTTCTGCTGTGAGTTTGTGATCTTCGTTTTCTTCCATTCAAATTTTTTTCTTTCTATTACTCATCCTTTAACTTCTTTCTAATAATGATTCGTATTTCTGTGCAATTTGGGTTGGACGTGTGGTGTTATTAATCGACTCAAAGAGTACGGAAATTCGGGCCATTACAATTGATATCAGAGCTAAAGATTGAGTAGTAGCCTTGGCTTTGTTGCGTGACTCGACATAGATGGGGTTAGTAACACCCTAGATTGAGTTTGAGTGTATATGTATGAGCGCGTATTTGTAGATTTGATATAAAGTTGTTTTATATTGTGTTGATTGGTTTGTTGAGTGGTTTATGAATTCTGGTCGATACGGAATGTACAACTGTATCGATAAGTGTTTCTAAACTCTCGTACAAAGCAATTCGATGCAGTATTGTTTCAAAATGGGTAAATGAAATAATTTTGCCCGAAACTGTTTTTTGATTTAAAAGGAATAATTTCTGAATTGTTGTATATGAATGTGTTGATTGGTATTACGATCAAATGAAATTATGAAATGGTTATATAATTTGTATGCGGATAATGTATACAAATGAGATAAACCAAGAATAAGTTCAAACCAGAATTGGAATTTAAATTACGGGTGTTAGAAAATATTTTCTGAAATATTATAAACTAATATAACATTACTTTAAAGTATTTTTGAATAAAGATGGTTTAAATGGATTTTTAAAGGGATTAAGAACTGAAATCACTTCAGTGGCGAGAAAATAATTTTGATAATGGATCGCCACATTATCAGTATTCATTTTCAAGTTTCTGAATGACGGATTGCTACCATAGTGATTTGGGAATGAAAAAATTGTTTGAAAAGGACAAGTTGTTTTAGAAATTCAAATGTTTTGAAATGAGTTGATTATAAATATATGTATAAAAATATATATGATTTCAAACTAATTTGAAGTAAAACCCGGAAATTTGAATTCTGAAATTAAAATTTTACTTGTGTAAGTTTAATAGGTTGAAATGGTAAAACTGTACCAAATGAATTGAAATTTAACTTAAGTTAAACAAAACTGTATTAGATTAGAAATAATTCCAAATGAAATTAAATAAAGAGAAATGTTGAGATTCGAATTATTAATATGAATTCGACTTATGAATAAGAAAGTTGAGTATATATTGGATGTGGTTAATTGAAATTTAATTGTGATAAATTTGGATTCAAGTATAATAAGTGGACTAACTTAAATAGAGATCGGATTTGAATTGATATAACGGTAGTGAACTAATCAGAAGTTGACTAGAGAGATAAAAACTGAAAGTTGGATTGATTTGAAAACCAACTGGAAATGGATATATGTATGCTGAGCAGATATTTAATGGAAGAAAATGCAAGAGATAGAATTATTATCGACAAAAAGGTACATGTTTACAATATTACTTGGGTTTGATGATTTTATGAGCCTATGGGGCAAGACGCTTGGATTTTTAATTTTCTTTTGGATTAGAGAAGGCCTAGAAAGGCAAGTTGCGGTTGAACCGATTGAGTCGCGCAGAGGAGATGCTGGCAAAAAATTTCAAAATTTAAAGAGTTAAGAAAAAAATAAAGAAATTTTTGATAATTGAAAATCGACTTATCGATTGTATAAGAAATTATAAAACCCGAATGGTTAAGCGAAATGATAAGAAAATTAAAAATCAAATTTTGTTTGTGTGGATATACGGGAAAGCATATGATTGAAGATAAGATTGTGATGATGGATTGTCCAGAAAGGGTGGACAACTTATCTGGAATAAATAACAAAAGATTGGATATTAATACGAGAATTAGGAGTTCTGGATAAAAACTGAGTTATGAAAATATGGAGTATAGGATTTCGACCAAGTAGATTGTGAGGAGTAGAGTTATAGCATTTTTACCACTTAGCAATTTCGAGGACGAAATTATTTTAAGGGGGAAGGAATGTAACGAACCGGATTTTTCAGCCGTTGAATTCTGAATATTTATATTTGTTTTAAATATTTTATTTGAATTATATATGGGAATTTATAAGGAATTTATTTAATAAAAACGAAACTTAAATGTATAATATATAATATAATTTAAAATGAGCTTGAAATAGTCTTGGTAGTTCGTAATTTATGATTTAAACTTCAAATGAATATACCGAATCCAAAATAAGTCAGAATTCGATGAAACAAGAAACGTTAGGATCTATTTGATTATATTTTTCTAACGAAAGTGAAAATTTGAGATTTCGTTTTATAGATTGTAAGATATGTGCAAATCAAATTTTCAGAAAGTCGCTGTGGAGTCGTGTATAATCCATAACAGTTTATTTAATATATTTAAATATCGGTCTTGAATTTGGACAAGCCCTTTGAGACATAGTGGTAATTTAATTTTTAGAATTTTACTATAGTTTTTAATTCGCAAAATACGCTACTTTTTATTTGGAGTATTTCGCACCGTATTTCAATATTTTGGGATTTCATAATATAAGTTAAACTACCGATATTACTATATTTTTGGGATCATGGCACCTCGCTCGACACCGTAGTATTTTTTTTTGTCTATAGCAGTCTGTAAGTGAACAAGATCTTTATAGCAGGGTAGCAAATAAATATTTATATTAGTTCTACATGAGCATTACATAAAAGTTGCACCATTCAATATAAAAATACTACATCAAAATTTAAAAGCAACATATATACACACATATGATTAAACTAACCTAAAGAATGTTATCAAATATAAGTAAAACTTTGTTTCCATTGAACAGTGCATCTACCAAACTACATTATTGTTACCGCGCATGCTAAGGCAATTGTTTCCGTAAAGCCCAAGTAAATTGATTCCGTGCTAGCCAAGCAAAAATTTGACTCATGCTGTGCAAGTTAAGTTAAACATCCGTGAGTGCAAAGACATCGATGTCATGCCCCTCACGTTGTTCCTCCTTAAAATACTGTTCTTACCTTTCTTCTTCCTTTTTGTTTCGGAACACAGAAAAATAAATCAAATGAGAAAATATAAAACAAATACAAAATCATATTTAATCAAAACTTTAGTGAATTCCAAAATCATTAGACTCGTTGCCTTTCTTATTCGTTTAGCTTCCTCTTTATGTTGGTTTCGTTCGAATCGAACTAACTTCCTATTGCTAGAAAATCACAGCAAATCCTAGGCTCGAATTTGCGTATAAAATGAAGAGATTGGGGATCGATTAATGGTCGTTTCTAGCTTCTGTGTGTGATGTAGCATCTCGGGGTATTTTTGGGGAAATGATGGGCGGAAAAGAGTCGTTGTCTGTAAGTGGAGCGACCGCGTGCTGGTCGAAGTTGCAGTCACCAGTGATATTCTGAGATGACCCCAAACCCCGTTCTGACGGCCGCAAGGGTAATCCGTGGAATATAACACAGAAACAGATAATAGCAGAACAGAAATAAATAAATACACCAGATAATGAACAATAGAATATACTGGATAAAAGTAATCATCAGAGTTACACAGTATACAGGATCATACTTAGTACAAATACAGTTCAACTATACATATATGTCTACAGCGGAAAACAAACATAATGTACAATAGGAGCTGAACAGCATAAAAAGAGATAAATGATAGAATCCATCTTCCACTCCAGCTATCCATAAATAACCAGCTAAACCTGAATACAAGGCTGCCCGTGTAGAAAAAGGGGCACCCGAGTTTGAAAGTGAAACAAACTACGAGTCAGTCATGGGACTGGTATGAGAAATCTACTCAATACATTTATAATATGGCTAATCACAGGACCACGCCACTTTCGTGGAACGGGTTTACTCCATTGGATTGCCAGTGCTTTAAAACAAATCTTTCTTTTAAACATCGCAATGCTTTTTATAAAGAAAAAAAATGAAGCCATTATAAGACTCAGTTCCCATCACACAATGCAACGCAAACCGGAGGATAGAGTTTTACCTTATAATGGCCAAAATATGCTTGATACGAATAAAACAAAAGCATTTGATATTACTACTAGTGTTTATATGTTTCAATAAAAATTTCAAATCATAACTATTAATCATAAACGGCATGGGTACCATATATCATGTCGCCGTATATATATACAATCAAAACCGCACAGTCACGTACTTGGAAATTGGATTTCCGTCATGAACCAAGGGAAAAGATAGTCCTTACCGAATTCGAGACAATCTAGCCTATGTCTCAGGATCAGAGCTAGGGCCGGTCCACTGATGTGGATTAAAATTCCTGAACACTACGTTTCCCCGCCCTATGGGGCGTAAATGAGCCAACGAATGACTCCATCGGACCCGGATCGTCCGATCTAACCGAGGCGCCTCGCAACAGCAACAACCACATAAGTAAAATGTCAGGCCGTGTAAAAACACCGACATAACTCCTAGCTAGAAGGAAACGCATGCCCTCCCTGAGGTCCTTCTCCCGTTTCTGGTTCATACCGGGATGTGAGGCTCACGTATTCACGTTATACACAAAGCTACGCCACTCAGGCGGTGCTTTTATCATCACCACAAGACTTTGCTTTTCAACAGAAGCCCTGATCATTTGCCACTTAGGCATGCCACACTAGCAATTCATGCCATGCGACTGATGTCCATCGATATACAACCTCTGAGCTCGTGCATCTCAGAGAAGGACGTTGAGAAAAAGAATAAATTCCCCGCCGCCAAACAGATGTATATTTAACAGAGATCAATCAACATAGAATTAAATCCAATGTCAGACACATAGTCCATTTACAAGTCCGTTCTGGGTCTGAATGAAACCGGAGGCACTAAATACCTCGCAAACCCATCGATCACCACATACGTCTGGACGATCACCACTCATTATCCATATTTCGGGATGCCTCACAATCAGGAACTCGGTTACCCTCCAAACGAGGTGAAGATCTCCGGTCTTCTACCACCGTCTTCATCTTCGACTTTCAATCGTCAGTCAATTATTTGAAATGAGAATTAACTCGCCCTTTTCAAAGAATTCACGTTTATTTAGAATTTCAAATCAATTTATTTTGATGGTTAAATTATTCGACAACACCAGTTTTGGTCTTTAATGTAATTTTCACACCAAACACATTCAACCATCAAGTACCACATAAATCGAGCAAATTCAATTTATTTCCATTCCATATCGTTTGTGATATTTTATAACGATTTATCGCTATTTTTAATTATTATAAAATAGCCAATTTATTCAAAACGACGCTTCGGGCCATAACGCGACCGTGGCGCTGTTTTCCTTCAGATTTGGTTTACACATATCTGAAAATCTAACCGTTGGATCTTCACAAAATTTACATCATTAGAAAGATCTTTTCAAAACGGATCCAACGGTTCCAGTTTCGGGAAAATCCGACGGTCGTATCTCCCGGTATAATCGTTTGAAGTTTCGATTTCAAAATACGAACTGCAGCGTCGTTATTCGATTAAATACAATTATATTTATATATATATATATATAAATAAATATAATCGATTCTGGCGCTGTTTTTCTTCAGATTTGAATTAAACATTCCAGACAATCCAACCGTTGGATTTTTACAAAGTTGGTGCCGTTGGAAAGATTTTCCCAAAGCGGATCCAACGGTTGCGATTTCAGGAAAATCCGATGGTCGGATCTCCCGCACTAATCATTTGAAATCACGATTTCAAAATACGAACTGCAGCTTCGTTTTTCAATATATTTCAATTCTATTTAAATATATATATCGATTCTTCGATTTCAAAACCATATGAATTTTATACTTTTGATAAAAATGATATTTTTATCTAACTGTCTTCTATTTCAACACTTCACTATTTTTAACAATTCATTTATATAATAAAAATGTGATTTTTATTGTAAAACAATTCATTTGAAAACTCTATTATTTTATATAGTCCATATAGGTAATAAAAATAGGATTTTTATTGTAGAACAATTTATTTTAAAAGGAGATTATTTTATATAGTTCACACAGATGATAAAAATGTGATTTTTATTATAAAACAATTTATTTCGAAATATGAATACCATTCAACACATGAATTTCAATTCAACGAATGAATTTCAATTCAACACATGAAGATTTTCTATAGTTTCTATATATACATAAAAATGTGATTTTTATATTTAAAACACAAACACCATTCAATACATGAATTTCTATTCAACGAAGGAATATCGATTCAACACATGAAGGTTTTCTATTCAACGAATAAATATAGTTTCAGCAAATGAAAATAATTCAAACACATGAATATTATTCAAAATTTCGGCAGCATAACGGCAGGGTAGTTAAAACCGGGACCGTCCCTAGTACGGCTCCTCGCTCTATCTTAAAACCTCACGGTTTTTGACAATGGGGATCATGCATCTAGTTCGCACGCAGGCGGCATGTATATATTTATTTCATTTCCACAAACTAATCCTATGTGGTTTCAACCAAATATTTCTCAATCACAAATGGGTATTTTTCAACCACAATCAATCAATATCAACCACAAACAATCCCAATCAACCATTCGCTATCAATCAATTTTCACACCAATCACAACCAATAAATATCGTCCATGGTTTGCGGACGAGGGGCGTGTATATATATATATATATATATATATATATATATATATATATATATATATATATATATATCAATTCACTCCTATTTCAACACATATATAATTCTTACAACGTATATACAACTTATACATCGAACGTACAACTTATACAACGCTTATACAAGAGGTGTACAACGCTTATATAACTCATACATCGACTATATAATTTGTACATCGACGTTTTCCATATAATTTTTAAATTAGAAATCTCACATTGGGTTCCACTCCACCAAAAATAGCAGACGGTTCAGAAAAATATGCGGTCTCTTCTAAAATGTAGAAGACGTCCTCTCGGTCACGATGTCTCATGTTTCAACGAATTTTGTTAACACACTAAAAAGATATGATTTTTCAAAGTTTTGTAACATTTAAAAGTGTTAAAATCATATAAAGGAATCACCTTCATCGTTGGTTCAAACAAGGGTTTGAAATTTTCGCGAAATCCGAGTGATGTGGTGATGATCAGAGGGTGTGACGTGGAAGAGGGAGAAGAGGGGAGTCGGCGCAGGGTGGTTTGGTGATGATCGGTGGTCGGGTCTGGTCGCGGCAGCGCTAGGAAGACGGCGGCTTCTGGGACTCGATTCTCGAGGCACAGGCGATGGTGGAGGGCGAGGGTTGGTCGGATTTGAAGGGGGAAGGGAGAGCTTTCGAACGTGGGTGGTGGCGGGGTCTGACGTGGCCTGTAGCGGCGGCGATTTGGTTGGGAAGGCAGGAGCGACGGGGGTCGTCCAGATCGAGAGAGGGAGCGGGTTTTCTGAGGTTTTTTATTTAATAAAAAATTCTGATCGGTCGATAGATTTTATAAGGGGTTTTCTGACACGACCACCAATCCAAACCCAATGACTGTCGTCCCTAGCGTTTTACCCCCATTCCGAACACAATGGGATATGTTTCGAAGGCCCATTCGAATGTTTCAGTCAGTTTTCCTTCAAATCAAAATATAAAACATTCAATATTTAATTTGAACGTACATTTCAATTTGCGAGGGCCACAAACTAATTCGAAAAATTCCAGAAAAATAAATCTAGCTATGTCTTGATGACACGGTCCCAATAAAACTAGTTTCGTTGAATTCTGAGACCGTTTGCAAAAAGGCCCATTTCTGGTCTATCCAATTTAACTATAATTGACCAAAACCCATTTTCCTTTGCCACGTTCACATACTAGCTTCAAAAATTATGAAATTTGAAACCTAGCAATAACTTCACATCCCGGATCCAACAAAAGTGGTTTCGTCGAATCCCGAGGTCGTATGCAAAATGGCAAATTTCACGGGCTATGTAAATTCCATAGTGATCTTTCTGAAAATTCATTTGGCCATAACTTTTGCTTTCCGCTATGAAAATTCGATTTTTCAGATTCGTTAGAAAGGTACTCACTAACAGATTTAAATATTTTTGGTTTCACTCAAATCTGTTTTGTTTTGCACCCGGTACAGTCCGACAAAGTTTGAATTCGATTTTTGAAACTGCAGCGCCTTTTCAGGCATTGTTTATAATTAAAATTAATTATATTCGTTTTCAATTGTCGATTCAAACTCACTTTTCATCTCTATTATTTAAAATATTTATTTTAAATATTTAAAATCCACTATTTTAGCCAAAAAAAAATTTAAAATTGGTTCAGATTTTCTGGGTCGTTACATATTCTGAGTGCAGCATCGGGGTGACGACGAGGATGACGAGAAGGGGAGTTCATCGAAATTTTTGGATTTGTTTTGGTGGAGCGGTGAAGGCACTAGGTGGAGATGAAGGAATGGTGATGGACTGTGTCGATGGCTTTTATGGGATGTCAGTACTGTGTTAATGTGTTTTAGAGGAGGGGCATGAGTGCTTGTAAAGGGGGGATTGTGTGCAACGAAGTGGTGATGGCGGGATAGGGTTTTCAATAGGGAAGAAGCTGGTGTAGTCGGATTTTTGAAAAAGGGTATAAAAAGGGAGAGAGGATGGATAAGAGGGGCGGAATTGATGAACAGCAGGGATCCACGTGAGAAGAAGGATGTAGTAGGGTGGTTTTAGCTTAAAGACGAGTTTCAATATTGAATGGAAGAAGTCGAAGTCTTAGCAGTTGTTGGGGTAGCTTAACATGTGATTAAATTAAGCTAATGAGGAGAAGGAAGTGAAGATGGTTGTAGGTGATTTGCGGTTGAAATATGTTGAAGAAAAAGGGAGGCGATGCTCATTAGCAGTAAAATTCTTAATGCTTGCACGTACAAAGAAACGGCTAAGCCTACTGATATTTGACCACAAATCTACTTACTAGGCTAATTACAGTAAGTCAACTATGTCCATCAAGTAACACGTCAAGTTGGAATTTCCCAAGGTACAATTGTATTTGGTCCGGCATATAATGTATTAAGTATGGAAATGTACATGAAAAGAAGGCGTTGGTGCACGTCTGCAAGCAATGAGGGGAGGCAGTCTGTCGTCGGTTTAGGTTGCCGGATGGCTTCGATTGAATGAAGCACAATGCGAAGAAGCAAGAGGCTGTGACTTGGATAGTAACCAAAGGCTAAATATTGATTTTATCGAATAATCTAGGTTGCAATTCTGTGTATGGCAACTTGGGAGTTAATGGGTAGTTCAAATGGGCTTTGGCGAAGAACTAACGACTACAAACATGGGATAAGGTGATTAATTAGAAATTTAAAGTAAGCCAATGACACTTTAATTTGTTTGAGTCATATACCAAATTTAAAATTGTATATTTATCCCATGCTTTAACAGAATCAGACGAAGCGGGTTACGCTGGGGTCGTAGCAATAAGATCTATGATATGGAACTGAGGTGGTTGAGAACGGAGCTAATGGAATTTAGTGATAAAATCAAACGCGTGTTTGATTTTAAAACGAAACAATAGCAGATCAGTCAACTGCAAAACAATGTGAGTAAATTCACTAACTCAACCTCGTTTATATTTTTAATAAATGAGTTTTAAATTTATTTACAATAATTTTATACCGTGTGAGGGTTGTTTGGCTGAATGGTTGATAAATTGGTTGAATTGGTTGATACAGTCATATTATTGATTGTTTAATAATTCTATTTACTATGATATCTCATATTTAGGTGAAATTAATGTTGACTAACGTCTATGGATGCAGGGAAACAGGTTGGAGGGATCCAACTGGGTTCCTCGACATTTATATTATTGTTTGTTATTTACTATGATATATATTGTGGCTGATTATGTTGTGTTGAATCCCCTGGCCCTAGAATTTTGGTATTCAAATACCATAAAATATTTTCTAATATAGAAAATGAAATTTGTTGTTAAAAAAGAAATTTATTTTCCCAAAAATTGAAGTGTAATCTCGAATGGAGTTAAAAAGCTAAAAAAAACTTATTTATTTGAAACAAGAAGAAAATATTAAACGGGTTTATAAATCAAGTGAATTATCTATCATTGGATAAATTGAAATATAAATGCAAATTTGAATTTATATAAAAAGATGGAAATCAGTTTTGAAACCAATATCTGAAATGAGATTTGAACTTAACAAATTATAAAGGAAATTATAAGTGAGATTTTAAATGTTTGGAATTAATAATGAGATTTTCTATAAACAATTGTAATAGAAGTTATAAATGGAATAGGGTTTTGATTATGTAAAAAGAAATATTATTCACGATTACAGTGAATAATTATTCAGAGCATATATTTTGCAAATGAAAGCATTCATAAAAGAAATCTGGGTTGAAAATATGAATTCAAATAGAAATTTGAATGATAAGGGAAATGGAAATTCGTTTTCGAAAGGAAACGTTGGATTATGTTCCAAAGTTCGGAATATAAAACAAACTAAAATAAATCTAAGGGATTTATAATTATACTTTGATTAGGTCGAATTTTATTATAATGGTTTAGTTCCGGAAGGATATTTGAATTCTATTTAGTATGAAACTATAATTTAAAAGAAATATATTAAGAAGTGAATATTTCAATATTTATAGTTCGGAAATACAATTTCATGTTTTGAATAGTTTAAGATTTATTTTAAATTAGAATTACTAAACAAATCCCGATTCCTATTAAGGAAAGATACTGATATTTGAAAATGAATAACGATTGGAAGCAAAAGTTTTGCGAATGGAAATAATCATAAGGGAAATAGAGTTAACCTGGAATGATAAGATTTATTTCGAAGTTCGTAATATTAATCGAATATAGTGTATTCGAACGAGAGTTATTTATTGGAATTCGATTATATTGAATTTAGGGAAGTAGTTATTTTTACTTTCCGTTTGAATCAAATGTAATTATTTATTTATTTACTTATTAATTTATTTATTTACTTATTAATTTATTTATTGAAATTAATAAGTACGAGGTATATTTTTATAAACCAAATACTTGGAAACAACGATTATAATGTTATCGTTATAATAAATGTTTAAGCAGCGATTATAACGCTGCTGTTATAGTAAATGTTTTCTAAATCTAAACATCGATTTTAACGTTGTTATAATAAATGTTTTGTAAATCTAAGCAGCGATCTTAACGCTATTGTTATAATAAATGCTCTATAATTCTAGACAACGATTGTAACATTGTTGTTAAAAATAATGTTTTATAAATCAAATATTTGGAGACAACGATTATAACGCTACCGTTATAATCAGTGTTTTTCCGTAAAAGAAGTGTGTTCTTAGATTGAATCCAAAAGTCACGTAAGTAATGTTTTGTTTGAAGTTGTGAGCTGTGACTATTTCAAAGTTGAGAATGTTATTCAATTAAGGTCTGAGAGGTAATTATACCCCAAATTGATTGATTTCATGATTGATGGAGGAATGGTTAAGGTTCGATAGTGAAGATGGGTTAGAAAGATGTTTAGTTAATAAGTGATTACTGGTTTGAGCTATAATAAAGATGTTTTGTATCATCGCATTAATTTAAAGGATTTCGAAATGTTTTCTAACTGGAATAAGATATATTTTCTCGAATAAAGAAATTAGGATATTGGAAATGTTTTCCCAACAATCAAGAGAGAAAAATAGAGCTTTGAAATGATACGAAAGATGAGATAACAGAAATTGGAAATAATAATTTAATAAGAAACTAAATTAAAAGGGTCCAGTGTTGTTTGTTGCTTGATCGGTAGGATTTCCAATTGGAAATAGGACCGATGATTGTATGGATGTTTTCTTTGATAGTTAAATCACTGACTGTCAAAGTTTTGATTTATTTTATACCTCCATTGTCAATATGGAGAGACCAGAATCAGATTTAATATCTGAAAACCATTCTGTATTGGTATAAGCGTACATATGAACTTATGCTGAAATTAATTGAAGATGGAGTAAGTGCAAGGGTTGTTCTGTTAATCCTAGGTAGAAATTTCCTAAGATGGGTTAATAGAATGGTGCCTTTGGTTTGTCCAGACCTTGGACAACTTGTAAGGACGAGTGTCTGATAGAGTATTTCCAAAGGGATTACATACGTTGATTCCTTCAAACGTACGAAGTTGGTGGAAAAGAAGGGAAACTTCTTGAGCCTAACAATCTGAGTATTTTTGTGAGAAACAATTAGTGATTTCCGATGGATCTGACAATGTGAAATTCAAAGTGAATAGCGTCCAGATTTTCTGAAAGATAATTCAAACCTCAAGCCTCACAACCGGAATTGACAAAAATCAAGCAGGCAGCATGTCTATGTGGGTCGCTCCCAATAGGATGTATAATCACCTATATTGAGAAATTCCATTTGCTTCTTAAATCTATCTATGCTGTCCCTTTCGGGAAACGGTTGCTGATCCCAGCCATTGGTGATATACATTCGATACACTCAAGCGAAATGAGTGGTCGGTCATGTATGGGCCGGGTTGCGAGACGTTCTTGCTGAACCAATGTATTTTCCTCTAGAGATACACTATTGGTATGTGGTTTCATACCTTGTCATGTTGGAAGTCCAATCTCCAATAAGCGCCCTGCGGTTTTCGATTTTATATTATATATGAAGCGTGAGATGCAAGCGTTCCACTATATTCTATTTATTTGATGTAGACATTATTAAAATATCAATGGATTTGATATCAAAAATATTTTTGGTTATCGTAAGGTAAAAACCATCTGTATTTATGTGTGGATCGGTCTTACGATTATCATTTCTTTTGAAAGGATTTTGAAAGTTAAACAAATGGTTGGAGTTACTCACACCAGCCCCGTGACTGACCCATAGTTTATTTTGTTTGTTTCCCTAAACTCTTGGGTGCCCAAATTTGTACGGGCAGTAAAGTAGTCGGGATTTTACAAATCCACTTGGAGGAGATTGAAGCGGGAGGCTTCATCAGTTAGCTATAGACTGTCATATTTTCCGTTGTGTACTATGTTGTATCTGGAAACAGGAGTTTATAACTGTTCCAAAAATAGCGGGTGTGATATGATGATGGTAATATATAAAGTTACTGAATTATATTTCAAAGTTTATGTTATCTAATATATTTTATTCGTTCCGCTGTGAGTTTGTGATCTTCGTTTTCTTCTATTCTAATTTTTTTTCTTTCTATTTCTCATCCTCTAACTTCTTTCTAATAATGATTCGTATTTCTGTGCAATTTGGGTTGGACGTGTGGTGTTATTAATCGACTCAAAGAGTATGGAAATTCGGGCCATTACAGTGTAATTTTGATATGAACATTAATGATTGAATAAAGATGAATATGCCAAGCATTTCAGTTAGAAATTGTAACTGCACGTATGGCATGACGTTAGGTTGCATTAGTGGCGGATATCTTCCCGGACCCGACCGGCATACCAGCAGCCACTAATGTTGAACCTAGTATGAGAGGCCTAAGTGCAAAAAAAAATGTAATGATGCTAAGACATGAGGTTAAGCCAACTTGTGGCAGAAGTCTACCCGAACCCGCCCGGCAAATCCAGCATCCACAAATGTACGCTTAATGTGAGAGGTCTAGTGCTTACATATACATATATATATATATATATGTGTGTGTGTGTGTGTGTGTGTGTGCGTGTGTGTGTGTGTGTTTGTGTAGCAAGATATGAATAAATGGCAATAATGGTAATTAAATGTCTAACTCATAAAATAAGAAAGAAAGGGATGTAATGAACTGAGTTAGTGTGATACGAAGTAAAAGTGAGGTATTTCCCTAAATGATCTATTTTTGAGAACGTGGTTGCAAGTAGGCCACAGTAACTAAAGTAAGAAGAGTAAAGAAATTACTTGTACCACGGATTTAGATGGGAATACATTATGAAAAAAAATAACTGATTCCTTCTATCAAACTGATCAGGTGCATGAAATGTTTTCCTTAATTAAAATAAGGAATATATATATATATATATATATATATATATATATTATAGTGAATGAAGGATACTGGAATACAACAGTAAAAGAAAATGGTTTAAAAGGGGAATGACAATAACCTATTATAAATAAATAACATTAATGAAAATGTTGTATAATAGGTAGAATTGTCCTAATGAGAAGTGGGTATTATAACTTAGGTTATAATAAACTAAAGAGGATGGGATAGCTGGTAAAATGAGTTAAGGAACGCTTAATTGTAAATTAAATAATCAGCAAAGGGGGAAACCTGAAACCAGTTAAGAAAAGGAGGAAAATATATTGTACTTAACTATAAATTAAGTGATCTGCAAGCTTGGAAGTTTGAAACCCGTTCATAAGAATGTTTTAGGGACAAGAGGAAATTATAACATAGGTTATACTAAATGGGTAGAGAAACTTATTAATAGACCGAATTTAAAAAAAAAATCCAATTTATCAAAATCTGGATTGGTTTGCTCTAGTATCCTGCAGAAAAGACAGAGACATAAAATATGTCATAGCTCAGAAAATATCTTACAACGGAATGGATAAAGTATAATATAAATCAAAGTATAGCCTTACCATATTAATAATACTGCCTAACCAGTATCCAATGCTACAATGTCGCATGTCCCTGCCACAAATCTAACCTGTAAGTATGTTATGAGGAGGGGGTCAGAACACAAGTTTTGGTGACTAGATTTAAACTATACACTATGGATAATCCTACATATACTGTTCAATCATATTATATTATTTATTAGGTTACTTGGGTTAATTGCACTCAAGGCTTACACACACGTCGTACCCATTTACTTCCCAGTGAATTAACCTAATACAGTATATGTGTAGCTACCCCAAATATCGAGGTACACCCCATGGAACCTCACTCGCACGGTCTCTACCGTAACACTATTGCAATATACGCAGTCCTTCATCCTACGCCGTACTAACCTACGAACAACAATACTATGTTCCGCATATATCTATCATTACTATGCTATGCAAATTATTGGACTTCCACCTCTGTTCGAATAAGACTCCATAGCGAAGTAAATCCCTCAAGTCTACGATACACCACCCAGAGCCAATATGCATGTATCTAGACTGTCCACCACACATATCTTCATCTGTAGCTCGATGCCTCAATCGTCGTCCCCTAATGTGCACCGAGTTCTGTGGCAGGGCGATACAAGAAACACGGAACTCGGTCGGGAGCTTTTCCATATCAGTACGGGCCCGTCTCTAAAGAGCCTCTATATACAGACATACCTAGGGTCTGTTTTTGTGGTGGCTATGGCCCCACCTCGGCCCTTCCCTCAACTAGTAAAGACTACCAGAGCTAAGCGACTGCCCCAACGCAAACAATCTAAACAACCATGTGGCATATCCCCTCAACCCCGTTCCCCGATAGTGAAGGGTGAAATGGTATCTTGGGTTTAGATCGAGTCGTTCCGCATCCCACTAGCTGAAGATGATGTGTATCCGACGGTCTACTATCCTTGTTGGTCGTGACTCTCTACCTCCTCGTGAGGCAATCGCCGAATCACCCTGGTTTCACCTCGTCACGATATTCTAATTGCATAACTACATCTATAGTCAAGGCTCACCCACCTAGTAGTTACACGCATACCCAACCTCTGCGAGCACTGCCTAAGACATCTGCCGCTACAAAGAGGACTAATAGGAGCACCTTATGTCCCTCAGGAAGCCGCGTGCTTCCCCTTATAATCCTTCGGAACCGTCAGAATAATCAGATGAATGTGCTCTCCCTCGTGCCTTATAACACCACGATGATCTACCCCGTTGGGTTATTCACCCTCAAACGTGCGGACTGGTCCCAATCGCATCACTTTAATATGTTGTTAGACGCTATGTCTAAACATTCTTTTGCGCGCTTGCCTTACCTCACAAGGTTTCCATTTAACTTGGTTATTCTTATTCACATTGAATTCTTATTCAAATTACCAAGTTTCTTTGGCTTATTAATTTTAGTCATACAACTTAATCCATTTAAGTTTATTAATAAGCCCCAACATGTTATTCTCTAGATTATGGCCCAAGTTCTGTAATCTACAATCTCTTTTACATTCTTGTTTGGTTTCATCATTACAATAACATGTTTTACTTAATATGTAATTAAGTATGTCCAATTCACATGTTTTCTAACTAACATGTCACTTACCATTTATGATTAAATATAACATATTTTGTTTCGTAAGTTTTCCTCATTCTTCCTCATTTAATCATAATTCCATTTTAAGTTGTCAATGCAATTTATCGTTGTTTACTTATTAATTTAGTTCTGTTAACTAAGGCCCACTAATAAGTTTCTCTACCCATTTATTATAACCTATGTTATAATTTCCTTTTGTCCCTAATACATTCTTATCAGCGGGTTTCAAACTTCCAAGCTTACAGATCGCTTAATTTATAATTAAGTACAATATACTTTCCTCCTTTTCTTAACTTGTTTTAGGTTTCCCCCTTTACTGATTACTTAATTTACAATTAAGCATTCCTTAACTCAATTCACTGGTTATCCCATCCTCTTACTAGTTTACTATAACCTAAGTTATAATATTCACTTGTCCCTAGGACAAGTCTACCTATTATACAACATTTTCATTAATGTTATTTATTTATAATAGGTTATTATCATTCTCCTTCTAAACCATTTTCTTTTACTGTTGTACTCCAGTATCCTTCATTCACAGTAATATATATTCCTTATTTTAATTAGGGAAAACACTTCATGTACCTTATCAGTTTGATAGAAGGAACTAATGATTTATTTTCATAACGTATTCCCATGTAAATCCATGGTAGCAAGTAATTTCTTTACTCTTCTTACTTTAGTTACTGTGGCCTACTTGCAACAACGTTCTTAGAAATAGGTCATTTAGGGAAATACATCACTTTTACTTTGTATCACACTAACTCGGTTCATTACATCCCTTCCTTTCTTATTTTCCGACATAGACATTTAATTACCATTATTGCCATTTATTCATATCTTGTGTCACACACACACACAAACATATATATATATATATATATATATATATATATATATGAGCAATAGACCTCTCACATTAAGCCTACATTTATAGAAGCTGGATTTGCCGGGCAGGTCCGGCAGACATCTACCACAAGTTGACTTAACCTCGTATCTTAGTACCAATACATTTTTTTTTTTTGCACTTAGGCCTCTCACATTAGGTTCAACATTAGTGGCTGTTGGATATGTGGGTCGGGTCCGGGCAGACATCCGCCACTAATGCAACCTAACCTTGAGCCATACGTGCAGTTACAATTTCTAATCGAAATCCAAGGCATATTCATCTTTATTCAATAATTAATGTTCAAATCAAAATTGCAATCCCAAATTAAAGTCTCAAAACAAAATATATGCTATGTTCCAAAAGTTCCATTACAATTCATTCCCATTTCATGAAAACTTTAGGTATATTATCCTTTTTACTGTAATCTAGTTTACAGTAATCTAGTTTTGCATGTCGTCTAAATTTTGTCTATATTTCATCGCATGTCCTTTTTAACGTATGTGTAATCCTATTTTGAGATGTAAACATCCAATCGGTTAATTATTCAAATCCATTAATCTAAACATGTCATTTATTCTATAATATGCCACAAGTGAAACATATAACTACAACAACAATAGTTATTGCCCACATTCTAACCATTTCGAACAAGTTGTTTTTTTCAACATGTAATCATTCCAATAATTTAATAGATTCAACATATGAATTTCCTGATCTATTCATATTAACGTCCCAACTTGTTATAACAGCAATTTATAATTAAAATGGCAATTTCACAATTTATTAAAAGGGGAATGCTAAACGATAGTCATAACATTATTTAAAGGCTTCAATTTAAACCCACTCACCTTTAAGCTTTCCCCAATTTTTGGATCCAATCCATTCCATCATCCATGGTTTCCCATTTTCCCTTCGATTAGATTCACACCTTGCTCTGAATAATCTTTTATTAACGTTGATCCTCTCCTCTAGATGTGGATTCATATCTTTCTAGGCTAATATTTTAATTTTAGAATAGATTCGAGAAGAGAGAGAGAGAGGGAGAGCCATGGCAGAGCTCCAGCGTAGCAGCCAAATTACATGGTTTAAGGTTAGGTCTAAGGTCTTATTTATAAGAGTATGGAACTATCAGGACCCTTAGATTTATATAAAACTCCATCAGAGCTAACCACGTCATACGACCAATAGGAAATGGCCACATCGCAACAAAAACAAACGTTCACCAATCAAAACACGCCACGTTTGCTAAATAATGAGCAGGGGTTGACACCCCTGCTTGGGTGTCGACACATTTGTCGACACCCCTATGGTGGTGTCGACACCCCTGCTGTATATATATATATATATATATATATATATATATATATTGATTTGAAATATGATTTATTTATAACACATGTAATCTTTTTGCATGTAAATAAAATTTCAAACATTCCTTCTTTGTTTGCTTCTTTGTTCGTGCGCAACCCTTAATTTGAATTATATTCATTTGTATTCAACTCTTATGCGTATGCTAATATTTTATATGCGAACAATTATTTATCTCAAACCAATTAACATATATATATATATATATATATATATATGTGTGTGTGTGTGTATATATATATATATATATTCCTCTTTTGAAACATTCTCCCAATTAAACCTCTTATTAACCCTTTTCATCCTGAACCATTGTTTAATTAAATCGCCTTCCCACTAAGCCACTTTATAACTGCTTTCACACTAAGCCACTTTATAGCCATTCCCATAAAAAAAAATATGGCACTGGAGGGGATTGAACTATGAACCTCTTGTATGTAAGTCACATGTTCCAACCAACTGAGATACTTGGTCTTTTATTAACAAGGCTTATAGCAGTGCTAGACATTATTCTTTTCTCAATCCTTTTTTTTCATGTTTTGTTGCAATAATTAATATAAAGATATCTCTTTCATTTTAAATCAGTTTTCCATAAACTATAGGTCTAAATTGACCAGCCACGAATGCAACAACGCTAATTTCAGGACCAAATTCTGGAAGCTCTTAAAATTTTCCTTTTTATTTCTTTTTAAATCTTCGCATGCAATTTCAATTGCATTGCATTGCATTTCTTCTCATTTCATGCATTGCATGTAATTTCTTTTATTAATCTTTTTTTTCATTTCACTATATGAACTTATTACGTGCAATTATATTATTATTTAATTTTTCCTTAAAATATATCTATGCATATAATATATATATATATACATATATGCATATTTTTATATTTTTAATTGCATTAAAAATGCAGGGTGTTACATTCTCCCACCATTAGGAAATTTCGTCCCAAAAATTTTATAAGGGTAAAATAAATAATCCCTCGCATAATATCCACTCATCATGTGTGCATCCAATTTTTGCAAACATAGTGCACATATGCAAAGTGAAATACATTATAGTAATACATGTATGCCTAAACTGTACCTCATAATGTATGCAAATTTTCAAAAATTCTTTTTTTTAAAACATGACGTTCACATCCTAAATACACTGGCAGTTCTATATGAATGTAATATTTTGAAAACCAAAACACCTTTTTCATCTAAATTTTCCCACACTCTTACCGAGTTAGAGGGTAGTTCATCCAATTGTTGCATCCATAATCCTACCAACCAACTTTATTTTTCGAATTTTTCTAAAATCTGATCTTCTAAATTCGATTTCTTATGTTACAAAAAGGTGGAAAATGGAAAACCCCGCATCCTCCGTTTTTCTTTTCCAACCTTTTTCTAACTGTACTTGGGTTTTTATGTAATTATTTATAAAGATTCCCTATTTTTCTATCCAAGCACAACCCACATAAGAAAATTTTCTTTTGTTAATGATTTCCTCTTCGTCTTATCTTGGAAATTTTACTTTCTTATTCATCTTTTCTTATAATTTTCCATTTTTGTTGCTTTACTGAATTTTCTGTTTCTTTTTTTTTTTTCAAATCACAAAACTGGAGTAGGCACGGACAACTATTTCTCAATCGGTTTTATGACTTGTTCTTACCTACAAGGTCGGTTCAGTCTCTTACTACAACGTGCCAACATCTACTCTATTCTTATTTTCTACAACTTATTTTAAAATTATCTTAAAATAATTTATCAAAAAGGGTTGTCATAAGAATAGAGATTTCAAATCTTTCTTTATTAAAAATTCTTTTATGAAATATAACAAGAAAACTAGCGAGTTATACATGCTCTATAATATACACCTTTTTACTGAGAGAATTTTATTTTAAAACTCAATATGCACTTCTTTACATATTTTAAAACTATAACTTTTAAGGTTAAAACTTGAAAACACCATGAACCATTTTCCCAAAACTTTTGTAATTTTAAATTCTTAAAAGTTAACAATGGGGTTAGACTCAAAGCGGATTTCTAATTTTCTAGGCTTTCCTAGACACTCCCCAATATCAATTCTCTCAACTATATATATTCCCAATCCATTTTTCTCTTTTCAATCTTTTCCAGTTTATAAGGTTTTCAAGCTCACTAACCCAAAATACTAATCATATAGGATTCACTTTTTTCCATACATTGTACACTCTCTACCCAATTTACCTAAGGGTCTCGAATTCCCATATTCATTCCTTTAGTGTACAAAACAACATCCTATTTCTAATCATATTACGCTCTTTCTATTTAGTGGATCCCTCTACGGATTTTCATATATAATATATATATTTTTTCAAAATACAAATATGTTCACTCACTATTTATATTGGAATCCTAAATCTAAGCTCTGATACCAGATGTGACAACCCCAATTCCAATAGACCGAATATTTTTTTTTTAAATTCCAATCTATCGAAACTCGAATTGGTTTGCTCTAGTATCCTGCAAAAAAGACAGAGACATAAAATATGTCAGAACTCAAAAATATCTCACTGCGAAATGGATAAAATATAATATAAATCAAAGTATAGCCTTACCGTATTAATAATACTGCCTAACTAGTATCCGAAGCTATAATGTTTCATGTCACTGCCATAAACCTAACCTGCTAGTACGTTATGAGAAGGGGGTCAGACCACAAGTTCTGGCGACTGGGTTTAAACTATACACTTTGTATAATCCTACATATACCATTCAATCATATTATCTTATTTATTAGGTTACTTGGGTTAACTGCACTCAAGGTTTACACACACGTCGTACCCATGTACTTCCCAGTGAATTAACCTAATACAGTATACGTGTTGCTTTCCCCAATATCGAGGTACACCCCATGGAACCTCACTCGCACGGTCTCCACCGTAACACTGTTGCAATATACGCAGTCCCTCATCCTATGCCGTAGTGACGTACGGACAAGAATATTACGTTCCACATATATCCACCATTACTATGCTATGAAAACGTACAAAATGCCACCTTTTTCGAATCAGACTCCATTATGGAGTAATACCCTCAAGTCTACGATACCCCACCCAGAGCCGATATGCATGTATCTAGACTGTCCACCATATGTATCTTCATTTGTAGCTCGATGCCTCAATCGCATGTCCCCTAATGTGCACCGCGTTCCGTGGCAGGGCAATACAAGAAACACAGACTCGCTCGGGAGCTTTTCCATATCTGTACGGGTCCGTCTTTAAAGAGCCTCTATATACAGACATACCTATGGTCTGCTTCCATGGTTGCTATGGCTACACCTCGGCCCCTCCCTCAACTAGTAAAGACTACCAAAGCTAAGAGATCGCCCCTATGCAAACAATCTAAACATCCATGTGGCGTCTCCCCTCAACCACATACCCCGATAGTGAAGGGTGAAATGCTATATTGGGTTTAGCTCGAGTCTTTCAGCATCCCACTAGCTACCGATGACGGGTATCCGACGGTCTACTATCCTTGTTTGTCGTGACCCTCTCTACCTCCTCGTGAGGCAACCGCCGAATCACCCTGGTGTCACCTCGTCATGGCATTCTGATTGCATAACTACATCTACAGTCAAGGCTCACCCACCTAGTAGTTACGCGTAGACCTAGCCTCTGCGAGCATAGCCTAAGACATCTGCCACCGCACAGAGGACTACTAGGAACACCTTACGTCCCTCAGGAAGCCACGTGCTTCCTCTTTCATTCTTTTGGAGCCGACTGAACAATCAGATGAATGTGCGCTCCCCTCGTGCCTTATAACACCACGATGATCTACCCCGTTGGGTTATTCACCCTCAATCATGCAGACCGGTCCCAAGCGCCTCGCTTTAATATGTTGTTAGACCCTATGTCTAAACATTCTTTTACGCGCTTGCCTTACCTCACCAGGTTTCCATTTAACTTGGTTATTCTTATTCATATTGAGTTCTTATTCAAATTACCAATTTTCTATTGCTTATTAATTTCAGTCATACAACTTAATTCATTTATGTTTATTAATAAGCCCCAACATGTTATTCTCTAGATTGTGGCCCAAGGTCTGTAATCTACAATCTCTTTTATATTCTCTTTTATGTAATTAAGTATGTCCAATTCACAGGTTTTCTAATTAACATGTCACTTACCATTTATGATTTAATATAACTTATTTTATTTCATAATTTTTCCTCATTCTTTCTCATTTAATCGTAATTCCATTTTACGTTGTCAATGCAACTTATCATTGTTTACTTATTAACTTAGTTCTGTTAACTAAGGCCCATTTCAATAGACCGAATTTTTAATTAACCTGCCTCTGATACCACTGTAACAACCCGCACCTCCGATCATGCAAGATATTGCCCACAACTAGCCACCGTGTAGGGATTTGTTCCTCAAAAGGCCTCGGCGTTTGTAAGAGATCTGCTCTACTATATAAGTACCCACATCACACAAGCTTCCACGATGTGAGACTTAGGGGTGTTACAGGTTTCCTTTTAACTTGTTTATCATCTTAACTTTTTATTCAGGTCACCAAGTTCTTTCTAGCCCCTTATATCTCTAAGGAATGGGCCATCTCGCTTATTAATTACAATCGTATAACTAAACCCATTTAAGTTTATTAATAAGCCCACAACATGTTATTCTCTAGATTGTTATCGAAGGTCTGTAATCCACAATCCCATTATATTCTTGTTTGATTCAAAGTTACAATTACAGTTCTACTTAATACGTTATTAAGTATATCGCAATTTACATGTTTCTGTCTAACATGTCATTTATCATTTATAACTAAATATAACTTATTTCATTTCATAAGTTTGACTCACTCTTTCCTATTTAATCATAATTCCATCTTACAGTGTCACTACAACTTATTGTTTTTTATTTATTAACTTAGTTCTCTTAACTATGGTTCACTGATAAGTCTCCATTCCACTTATTATAACCTATGTTATAATTTCCTCTTGTCCCTAGGACAAGCCTAAACATCTTATTCTTATCAGGAGATTTCAGACTTCCAAGTTTATAGATTACTTAATTTATAATTAGGTACAACTTCTTACATTTCATAAAATTTCCCCCTTTTCTCTACTTATTACAAACAACTGATTTTAGACATTCCCGTTTTCTGATTACTTAATTTACAATTAACTGCTACTTATCGCATTTCACCAATTATCTCGTTTACTTACTAGTTTATTATAACCTAAGTTATAATATTCACTTGTCCTTAGGACATGTCTACCTATTATATAACATTCTAATTCGTGTAATTTATTTATAATAAGTTATTATCATTCCCCGTTCATTCCCATTTTCTTTTACTATTGTAATTATCTTTCATTCAATTCCATTCATTTCAATTAATGTCATTTATCAATCCTGCCATATATATATATATATATATATATATATATATATTTATAAATATGTTTATGCACTAGACCTCTCACATTAAGCTTACACTTGTGGATGATAGATTTGCCAGGCGTTTCCGGGAGGATTTCTTCACAAGTTGACTTAACCTCGTGTCTTAGCACTGTTACATGTTTAATTTATGCACTTAGACCTCTCTAGATTTACCACTTGTGGATGCTGGATATGCCTGGCGGTTCCGTGTAGACTTCTACCATAAATGTAATCCTCGTGTCTAAGCATGGTTACAATTTATTATTTACTGTAAATCTTCCATATAATCTAGGCATGTCTATTCTTTCAAATTTCCATTGTAATATATATTTTACATGTCATCATACTATGCCTATTTTATGTCATATATTCTTTCTGATATATAATCAATTCTATTTTAACATGTAATTTTCTCAATTTCTACCATTAATGGTCCAGGTATATAAATGTCACAAGTTAACACAGAATTGAAACAATAGTAACCGTTACGCATATTTTGACAAGTTTATCTTTCAACATATAAATTTGCCCACATATTAATATCTTAGCATATTAATATTCCAACATGCCATATTTGTCACTTTAATCCTTTTAACATATGTTTAAACATTTCAACATATCATATTTAAACATGTTATAATAACATTTCAATACTTTTAATTATTCTAGCAAATTCACATTATACAATAACGGAGAATGTTAAATGATAATATATCATTATCAAAAATGATATAACTTAAATCCACTCACCTTGATATGCCGATCTAGAAAACAATCTCTTTAGATTGGTTGTAGACGGTGAGTCATGAGTTTGTATAGTTATTGCTGTTGAAAACGCCTTATTTTTTGAATTTGTCATTGTTGACGATAAATTTTCTTTTTCTTTAATTTAATCTTCATTTAGACAGCGCCCCAATATTATAATTAATAATTTTATTCAGAAATTATATGCAGAAAGAAGAAGAGAGTGAAGAAACAACAAATGATAATGGTGAGCTATATGGTCCTCTATACAAGAAGCTTAAATAGATGTTAACCATCTAGTTTTCTTGATGAAATCTATTATCTCCCTATCATATAGCCAGTAGGAAGTTTCCACATCGATAATAATTTTGAATTAGTCCAATAGAATAAAGCCAACAAGGCATGCATTGTTACTTCCTACCAATTAAATGCATCAATTAGGCATAAAAGTTTGAATTTCGAAAGTATGAATTTTTTAGCGCAGAAATTTGATTTTCGAGTGTTTGAATTTTCTGGAATTTATTTAACTATTATTTTCACATGTAGTTTTCTTATATGTATATAATTCCTCTAACGATCATTTTACGCGTATATACATGCACAATTTTTGTTTCGTTTTTAAAATTCAAACGGTATGGCCTTATCTTGAATTTTATCTTTTGTATTCATGTATTTCTGCATATATATATATAAATATATATATTCTCATATACATACACACTCTTATATATATGCATATATTTTCTTTATTTCCTTATATGTACGTTCTTATCCTTTCAAATTTTGAATTTGTCTATGTACATATATTTGTATGTTCAGTTGGCTCTCTCTAAAACAAGGATAAAAATTATGTCGTCACTTGGGTTCGAACCACCAACCTCTATGTTACATATCTAATGCCTTAACCAACTGTGCCATGTTTGCTTTTGTTAATAAATTCAGAAACGATGGTAGTCATGGTTCTCCTTCTTTTACCTTATTTTCATGTTTTTCTACCACACTTCATTTAAAGATATCACTTTCATCTTAAATTAGTTTTATGCAATCCATCGGTCTAAATTTACCAGAAAATCGCCATGAACGCAATGGCGCTAATCCCATGGCCAAATTATTTCTTCAAAATTTTCTTTTCTTTTTAAAATATGCATAATCAGTGCATGTGACATATTTACACTACAGGCAACCTATCCTTTCTTTCTTTTTCTATGTATACATTACATTTTTATTTGCATTAGTATTTTCTTCTTTTAACTATATATGTCAACACGTACATATACACATATACATTGTTTAATTATTTAATTGTTACAAAATGCGGGGTGTTATAACTCGTTTCATTCAGTAACCCATATATAGGTATCAAACAAGTACTCCGAACCAGGTCGGAGTCGGGGCATGCTTATTGAGTTGATTGTGAGAGGTCACTAGGGAAAAGGTGTCTGAGGGTGTGTTCCATCGGGCTCATATGCGTGCATGGGTCCGCCTGCCCGAGAATATAAGACATTGTGGCATCAATAGATATGGTAGTGCACATCCTGTAAATGAAGGGTTGCCACTTTAGGAGGTGATACATCCTACTGTGGGGCCAGCACACGGTATCTACGGAGTTACGGAGCCGATCGATTAGGATAGTAACTAGGGTACATCTAGTCTCGCTTGTTTAGGAGCCCGTTATTATCCTTAGGGATAACACTGATATGTTCCGTTGGGCTGCCTGTTATTGTATGGGGTAATACCTATCACTAGAAGTATGCCTAAGTTTGCCATTTTTTAGGGTTCATCTTGTCTAGTATACTAGTATTGGTGCAAACAAAGAAAAGCATTAGAGAAGCGCTATACATAT
The DNA here is from genome assembly GCA_030737875.1 of Allium sativum. Taxonomy (NCBI): domain Eukaryota; kingdom Viridiplantae; phylum Streptophyta; class Magnoliopsida; order Asparagales; family Amaryllidaceae; genus Allium; species Allium sativum. The sequence continues at coordinate 1,050,174,710 of CM060910.1, read as the reverse complement.
ATGTTCTATTCGGTTTATCCTGTTTACCTTGTCATACCTGCCTTATATGCTATTATCCCTCTTATCCAGTTTATATGTCTGTCGTGACGCTTTTACTTATTTATATGCTAAAAGTAACTGGACTCGCCACACTTATGTTTGAGCTATTTTGTTTCCTTTTCTCTCTCTTCCGTTTCCCCCTCCTACAAGTTCTCAGGGTGGGAATACTCATGCTTGATTTGGATTCTCTCTTCCATTCTACTTAGAGTTGCTTTAATGTACCGCTTGATTTCTTGTCTTCTTTGATATGGATATATTTTGGGGATTATGCTTTTTTATGTATTTCTATACCCTGATGATTTTAAATACAGGACAGAAGCTTTATACTGATGTAATGGGGTTTCAGTACTTCAGACTTATGATGTAACTGGGTTTTGAACCACTATGTTTTCTGTTTTAATAAAGATTTAAATTCCAATGCTACTTTATATCTGTTGTGACGACCCGAAACCCCCATTCCACGGTGGCAAGGGTAATCTTTGGAATATAACACATAAACAAATAACAGCAGAACAGAAATATATAAATACACCAGATAATGTACAACAGAATAAACTGGATAAACATTAATCATCAGAGTTACACAGTATACAGGATCATACTTAGTACAAAATATAGTTCAGCTTTACATAAAATGTCTATAGTGGAATCAAAACACAATATGTACAATAGGAGCTGAACAGCATAAAAAGAAAGAAGTAATAGAATCCATCTTTAGCTCCAAAGCTATCCAGAAAGAGCCTGTTAAAACTTGAATAAAAGGCCGTCCATATAGAAAATAGGGCACTCGAGCTTGCAAGTGAAACAAACTACGAGTCAGTCATGGGACTAGTATGAGAAATCTACTTCACTTATTTTACAATAAGGCCAATCACGGGACCACGCTGCTAACGCGGGACGAGTTTACTCCATTGGATTTCCAGTGCTCAAAACAAGTAAACTATTTAAAATATCGCAATGCTTTTTACAAAAATTAAGCCATCATAAGACTCAGTTCCCATCACACAATGCAACCAAACCGGAGGATAGAGTTTTACATTATAATGGCCAAAATATGCTTGATACGAATAAAACAAAGGCATCTGATATTATTACTATTGTTTTTATGTTTCAAAAACAATTTCAATCATAAGTATCAATCATAGACGGCATGGGTACCATATATCATGTCGTCATATATAGGTTTATAATCAAAACCGCACGATGTCGTATTTGGAAATTGAATTTCCGTCATGAACCAAGGCAAGGGATCATCCTTACCGCTTCGAGACAATCTAGCCTACCGTGTCTTAGGAACAGCCGCAACTGCACCTTGGATCGTCAGGGCCAGTCCACACGGAGTGGATTAAAATACCTGAACATTGCATTTCCCCACCCTATGGGGAGTAAACTGATCATATCCCGACCAGACCATCGGCTCCGAAGAGACCAAAATAACCGAGGCGCCTCGCTATCCATCATCCACATAAGTAAAATGTCTGGGCGTGTAAAACCCAAAACACCACTCCTAGCTAGAAACAAACACATGTCCTCCCTGAAGTCCTCTCCCATTTTTGGTTCACACCGGGGTGTGAGGCCCACGATTTAGTGCCAAACACAAAGCTAGCTATTTAAAGTCATGCTTTGATCATCAACCATAAGACTCTGCTTTTCAACAAAAGCCTTGATCACAACATCTCAGCATGCCATGTTGTCAGTCCATAACATCGGACAGACATCCATTTACAAGTCTTTTCTGGGTCTGAATGAAACTGCAAGCACCTTATTCCTCTCTCGTATGTTCAATATAGGAGAGAGGCCCTCGCACATCTGAGCGATCAACAAGTACATCCGGACAACAACCACTGTAACCCCTTCAGGGCAGCAACACCCATCGAAGGCATCAGAGTCATCCATTCGACGTGAAGATCATCGGTCTTGCACCGTCTTCATATCTTCGACTTCTAACCATCGATCAATAATTCGAAATGAGATTTAACTCGGCCTTTTCAAATAATTCTCATATATTTAGAATTCAAATCAATTCGTTTCCATGGTTAAATTATTTGACATCCATAATTTAGTTCATTAATGTAATTTTCACGCCAAACACATTCAACAATCAAATATCCAAAAAACCGGGTAAATTATTTCCATTCCATATCGTTTATAATATTTTTTAACGATTTATCGCTATTTTTATTTTTTTAAATATAGCTGATTTATTCAAATGACGCTTCAGGCCATATTGTGGCTATGGAGCTATTTTTCTCTAGATTTGATTTACACATATCTGAAAATCTAACCGTTGGATCTTTACGTATATTATATCATTGGAAAGATATTTTCAAAGCGAACCCAATGGTTCCAGTTTTGGGAAAATCTGACGGTCGGATCTCTCGGTACAATCGTTTGAAGTTAAGATTTCAAAATACGAACTGTAGTGTCGTTATTCGATTTAATTTTATTATATTTACATATATTAATATAATCCATTTTGGCGCTGTTTTCATTCAGATTTGAATTTAACATTTCACAAAATCTAACCACTGGACCTTAACAAATATGTTGTTGTTGGAAAGATATTTCCAAAGCGGACCCAATGGTTTCGGTTTCGGGAAAATCCGATGGTCGGATCTCACGCAATAATTGTTTAAAATCACGGTTTCAAAATACGAACTGTAGCTTTGTTATTCAATTTATTTTAACTATATATATATATATATATATATATATATATATATAAAATCCGTTCTTCGATTTTCACACTATTTCGTTTCACATATGTGATAAAAATAATATTTTTATCCAACAAATATCTATTTCAACACATGACTATTTTTAATACTTCATATATATATATATATATATATATATATATATGTGTGTGTGTGTGTGTGTGTGTGTGTGTGTGTGATTTTTACTGTTAAAACGATTTATTTAAAACATGTATATTTTTAGCGATTTCTATATATAATAAAAATGTGCTTTTTGTTATTAAAATAGTTTATTTCAAACATGAATATTTTTAGCGATTAGTATATGTAATAAAAATGTGATTTTTATTGTTAAAATAATTTATTTCAAACATGAATATTTTTAGCGATTCGCATACGTAATAAAAATGTGATTTTTATTGTTAAAACAATTTATTTCAAACATAAATGTTTTATATACTTCACATACATGATAAAAATGTGATTTTTATTGTTCAACCATTTTATTTGTCATATAAATATTTTTCCAACACTAGAATATATTTCAATACATGAATATAAATCAGACACAGCAATATTTCAAAAAAAATTGGCAGAATAACGGCAGGGGGTTTAAAACCGGCACCGTCCCGAGTACGGCTCCTCGCACTACCTTATGCCTCGCATCTAAATATTTTGATCATTTTCTTATCACAGTGGATTTTTCCACAAACAATTCCAATTTTGCCTCAACCACAAACAATCATTATCAGCCATTCACATTTATCAACCAAATTTCACGTCAACCAAAATCCAAACAATCACAACCAATATATTTCATCCGTGGTCTGTGGACGAGGGGAGTGTGTATACATATATATAGATATATATAGATATACGTATATAAATACATTTCTATTTCATTTCAATATCATTTCAATTCCATTCAACGTACATATGATTTTTAACAACGTATATATAACTTATACATCGCACATACAACTTATACAATGCTTATACAGGAGGTGTACAACGCTTATATAACTTATATATCGATTAATTATACATCGTCATTCCATATCGTTTATAATTTAGAAATCTTATATTGGGTTCCACTCCTTCAAAAATTGTAGGAAGCTCCAAAAATTCTCCAGTCTCTTCTAGAATGTTGAAGACGTCCACACGAGTCCAATGTCTCTTGTTTCACTGGATTTTGACAACATAGCAAAAAGATATGATTTTTGTTGTAAAATCATAATTCGTAGCACTTTAAAGTGCTATAATCAGTTTAAAATATAAAGGTCATTACCTCAGCTGAAGCGTTCAAAACTAGGTTTCGATTTGCGTGTGAAATGTTGCACGAGACGACAACAGGCCAATGCCACATGGAAGAGGAAGGAGAGGCGCGCAGGCGCGTGGTGGTCCCCCTCAGATCGACGGCATCCAGAGGGCATGAAGGCGTAAAGAACAGTGACACTTCACGGGCTCGAAACTCAAGAAATATTGAACGATAATTGCCAAACTTTATATGTATTTGAAGATCTTGTGAATCTCTACAAAATTGTCAACTGGAGCTCGTGAATTTATTGAGTGGTTTGAGAGCTAGGGAGGGTAGAAGCAAGGAAGCTTTTCCGCCGCCGCTACAGGTGGTTTGTCGGTTTTGTAAAAGTAAACGATGAAGTGTGATTGGCCAAGATTATTTATATTTATTTTTAATTTATTTAAATCCGAAAATACCCCTCACCATATACAAACACCAATTCAAACCCAATGATTGTCGCCCCTAGATAATTACCCCCATTCCAAACACAATGGAATATGTTTCGTAGGGCCATTCGACTGTTTCAGTCAGTTATTCTTCAAATTAAAATATAAAACATTCAAATATGGATTTGAACATACATTTCAATTTGTCGGGGCCACATACTAATCCCCAAAAATTCAAGAAAATAAATCGAGCTATGTTTGGATGATACGGTCCCAACAAAACTGATTTCGTCAAATTTGGAGATCGTTTGAAAAATGGCCATTTTTTGGTCGATCCAAATTGATTGAAATTTACCAAACACATTTTCCTTTGCCACGCTCACATATTAATTCCAAAAATTATGGAATTTGGAATTTTGCAATAATTTGACATCCCCGATCCAAAAAAAGTGGTTTCGTCGAAAACAGAGATCGTTTGCAAAATGTATATTTTCAAGGGCTATATAAATTCCATAACGACCTTTCTGAAAATTCATTTAGCCATAACTTTTGATTCCCGCTATGAAATTTTGATTTTTTAGATTCGTTAGAAAGATATTGTTAAACAGATTTAAATATTTTTGGTTTCACTAAAATCCGTCTTATTTTGCATCCTGTACAGTTAGTCAAAGTTCAAATTCAAATTTTCAAACTACCGCGCCATTTCAAGACTTGTTCTATAATTAAAATAAAAATATTCGCTATAACTTCAATCCAAAAGAATTTTAGTCGTTATTATTTAAAATATTTTATTTTAAATATTCAATATCCACAAAAATTGCCAAAATAATTTTTTTTAAAAAATTGGTTCTGATTTTCCGAATTATTACAATCTCCCCCGCTTAAAATCTTTTCGTCCCCGAAAAGAAACAAAGCTGAAAGTTGTTTAACTAACCAACTCAGCTTTCATTCTTCAACTTTTCAGTTTCTAAGAATTTCCCAATTCTTCAAAAATTTGGCTAACACCCTAAATTTTCGAAAAATTTGGCCATAACCTCCTTTGTACGGGAAGGGGTTTTGAAATTTATTGGGCTGTATTAGGTACTCAATAAATCCTAAAAAGCATACACGTATTTATGGTGACATATTCCGGTGTCCACAGGGGAGTGTGTACATATCATAACTCCAGAGAATAAATTCTCGTCACCCTATAAATTGTTTTTGTGCCTTATTGACCAGAGAGACGTGTTTATTGTCATTTTCAGACCCGTGTGTGGTTTTTATTAATCTGGCAATTTACCGTTACATTTTATATAGTCCATATCAGTCTTTGGTTCAACCTGTAATATAGTCATCGCCATAGAAGCCTCTCGCTCGTATTATTAATCTTCAACCTCGTCACATAAGCTCCAAATGCTTATGCGGTATATGATGAAGTATGTTATCTTCAAGAAGTATGCCATGAAGTGTAGTTCAAAATTAACTGTTACTATCCTATGGTGTAATAACCCAGAAATCTGGGCCAATTTAAAAAATTTATTTTGGCAACTTTAGCGAATTTTGATTATTTAAAATAAATTATTTTAAATAATATCGACGAGAAATTTATTTTGAATAGAATTCGAATGTATATATTATATAGATTGTCGTTAGAACATAAATATTTATTTTAAATTATAAAAGGAATTGAAAATTGTGCGGTAGTTCGATAATTTGATTTCAAATTTCAAATGAATGTACCGGGTGCAAAATAATCCGAATTTTAGTGCAACCAAAAATATTTGAATCTAATTGAGAATATCTCTCCAACGAATCCGAAAAATCAAAATTTCATAGCGGGGATAAAAAGATATGTCCAGTTGAAATTTCAGAATAGTCGTTATGGAATTTCGGCCCTTAAAAATAGCCATTTTGCAAACGACCTCGGATTTCGATGAAACCACATTTGTTGGATCCGTGATGTCAAGTTATTGCTAGGTTTCAAATTTCATAATTTTTTGATTCAATATGTGAGCGTGGCAAAGGAAAACATGTTTTGTCAATTTAGATCGATCTGAAATTGGCCATTTTTCTAACAGTCTCATAATTCGACGAAATTAGTTTTGTTAGGACCGTATCGTCAATACGAAGCTAGAAAATATTTTTCGGGAATTTTTCGAGTTAGTAAGTTACCCCCGTAAATTGAAATGCACGTTCAAATTCAATATATAGAGTTATATGTTGATTTTGACGAAATCTGATCGAAACGATCGAATCAGCTTACGATACATATCCCATTGTGTTCGGAATGGGGGTAACTGGCTAACGACAACAGTTGGTGGGTTCGATTTCGAGTTTGAAATTTAAAGTTGCTTTTTGGAGATAAAATTAAATTAAATATATATATAAATTATTATATAACTCTCTCCTCCCTCACAAATTCATTCGACACTCATTTTAAAGGAAAAAAAGGAAAACCCGTTATCCCCAAATCCCTCCCCCCCCTCGTCGATCTCATCGTCACCGTGCCACAGGCGCGGCCACCATCCCCCTCCCTCGCTTCAAGACCCGATGCACCCCCCTCCTCGCTCGCGCAACCCCTTCCCCCTCGAATCTTGGCCCCAAATCGAGACCCCAATCGAACCCGCCTCCACCACAGCCCTCCCGACCTCCCTGGAAGTGGAGCAACCACTTGGAAGCCTCTCTCGACCACCACTGCCTGGCCGATGGCCCCCACCAGCTCCTCCTCCCTCCAGTCAGCCGTGGACCCCTCCTCCCCCATAAAATGCAATTTTCACCATTGTAAGTTTTTTTATTTTGCTTATATTTTTGTTTATGGTAATCAAGTTATTAAAAATCTGATTTTTTATAAATATATAAACTGAATTTTATATATAATAATAATAAGATTGTATTATATAAGTAATGAGGTAAAGATATGATTTTGATAACGTTTTCATGTAGATAAAGGTTTTAAAAATATGATTTTTCCAATGTAAATGGTATAAGAAAAAGTAGTGATTTTTAAATACTGAAAGTGGAGTTTTTTTTAAATCATAAATTAGGATTTTTAAAGCTAAAATGAAATGATTATTATAAACAAAAGTCATGATTTTATTCGTAGGAAAAGATTAGATTTTTAACTAAGTAAAAATACGATTTTTAATCATATGAAAGCGAAGAGAAGGAAGTTAAAAATATATTCTTTATATGATGTGAAGATTAAAAATATAATTTTTATATTATAGAACGATTAAAAATATAATTTTTATAATACAGAAAGGTTAAAAATATAATTTTTATATTATAGAACGATTAAAAATATAATTTTTATATTATAGAACGATTAAAAGTATAATTTTTATAATATAGAAAGGTTAAAAATATAATTTTTATATAGAATGAAGAAGAAATAAAAATATGATTTTTATTGATTAGGATGAAGTGATAAAAATATAATTTTTATTATAAACAGCGGGAAAAGAACTACAGTGGAATTTCAAAGGAATCCAGACGGTTCAGCAGTTCAACAGCAAAAGCACGGCGGGGTGGAATCCTCGGTGAGAACTTCTCGCTTTTAAATTTTCTAGTTAAAATACATACTAGGATGCAGACGGTGTTTAGTAGCACCCGACACCCATCGTCCACAGACCATGGACGGCTTGTATGCTTGTTTGTATGATTTTGATGTGTAGTTGATTGTGTGTTGTGATGTGAAATGAAATAAAATATTTATATAGTTTAAAATATTTTATAGTTAAAAATAGAATTTTAACGTATATATGAAATGAAATAAAAATAAACAAATCGGACGATTTGTTTATATACACACATTTGACTGATATTGATTGGGACGATAAATTTTACACATCGCCCAACTGCACAAATAAAATCTGTGTTTGATTGTTTGAAAACCCCACACGGGTATTGGGGTGATATATCATATACACTAATCCCAATAGTTAGTTGTATGTCGATCGATTGATTGACAGACTGTTATAAGCGTTAAATATTTATATTTGATGCTTACACAGTGTAGAACGCACTTTGGATGATGGTTGATGCTTTATCGTTGCTGTTATATATGGGTGGTAGAAAATCCATATAATTAACGTTATATGGTAATTGGTTGGGCCTCATTCCAGTTTTGAAAAAGAAATATTTGAATAGAAATATTTGAAATAGAATATTTGAAATAGAATATTTGAAAATAGAATATATGAAGCCGTGTTGATTAGATTGACGCCATTTTGACGTGAACGATATTTATATCGATTATATTCGTTTTTATAACGAATATTAAAAAGTGATTTCAAAATCGAATATTTTGAAATAAACTCGTATTAAATTGAAAAGAATAGAAATTCGAATTAAATTGAAAAGAATGGAAATTCGAATTAAACAGAATAGAATTGAATCCGAATTAGATTGAAATAGAATTGAAATCGTTTTGAATTGAATTTAAAATGTATTGAAATTGAACTGAAATTGATTTGAATTGAAACCGATTTGAATTGAAATAGAATTGAAATGAAATTAAAACGAATTTATAAGGAAAAAATCAATTTTGATTTGAATCTGAAATGTAGTTGAAATTGTTTCAAAAACGAATTTAAAAACGATTTATAAAATACGTTTAGAAGGAAATCGATGAAGTATATATTATATATATATATCATATATATATAATATAATGGCCTGAATAGAACGCGCCGCGCTGCGGTAGTTCGTGAATTTCGACCATTGACTTCAAATGGATATTGCGGGAGATCCGACCGTCGGATTCTCCTAAAACGGGAACCGTTGGGTTCGTATCGAAAAGGGCTTCCTAACGAATATTAGAAATTAGAAATCTAACGGATGGATTTGGAATTATGTCCAAATCAAATTTGGAAAAGGTCGCTGTAAGTGCAGTACGATGGCCGTTGATGGAAATCGACTGTACGGGCCTTGATAAAATTATTAAAAATAGTAATAATTTGTGTAAAATCATAAGAAATGATTTAGAAAGAATCGGGATGAAAAAACTCCACATTTGAAAAGATAAAAATAGGTTTTTATCGAAAGGAACTAGTTTTGAACTAGAATAGTAATTTATTTATTTTTAAAATAAATAAATTGGATTTGAAATGGTTTTGAAAATAACCATAATTTCCAATAATTGCATTGGAATGGATTTCAATCGAAATTGTCTTCGGCATATTTCGATGTTGGATTTCGTGATTATACAAATGTTGTTATGGAAATTTGAAAGATATTTGTATATCGTTATTTCCAATACGATATTTGTTGGTCGTAGAATTTGAAACTGAATATAAGCCGATATATTTTCTATTCAGAACCTTGTATTTAATATCAAATGTGATTTGGGTTTGTCGTGAATGGTGTCTTTATTAACACTGTTCTTAAACCCAGTTGAGAAAAGATTAAATCTTTATATTTAGATTTAATGAAGTGTACCAATTAAATTGTTAGCCTGCTTTGTGACCAGGCTACCCAATGCCAGGGACTTGAGTATGAACTTACATTGATTGGCTATCACTTGGATGGTGTGATAGAAAGATGGAAAATTTGAATTATTCATGCAAATGTCACCGGATCGGATCCCCCATTCGGATCGGATCGGATCCCCCCTTTCGGATCAGATCGGATCCCCCTCCCCGGATCGGATCGGAGTACCCTCTACTCGAACCGCCTAAAGTATTCTGCACAGAAGTGCGTGCAGGCATTCTGCTCGAACAACTGGTTCGGTTCGGATCCGATCCGATCCGAACCGACTGGACCTGCTTCTGCACACGGAGTTTGACCTCTTCTTTTGGCATAACCGACTCCTACAATTGCGGATCAGGCTCCACTTGGCAAAGCATGACCTGATAACCACTTTTCCACGTTCTCCACTACTTCTGAGATCTCCTCCGGTCACGCCACGTGGCCCATCCGAACCGGAACCGCCCAGAGCTTCTCTATAGCTATAAATACACCACAACATGGCCATTTGAGGGGACTTTTGGCATTTCATTCATTCATGGTAGCCATGGCTGAATTCCCCCACCAATAACCACCTTCTTCTTCAATGAAAATCAATGAATTCAGAGAGAATTATTCATTGTATTTGAGCGATTGAGTGATTAAAATCCTTGTAATTGTAATCCATGAATGAAATGAGAAACTATGAAGTGGATGTAGGCTTGTTAACGCCGAACCACTATAAATCTTGTGTCTCTACTTGATTTTTTACGTTTTAGATTATTATTCCTCACAAATCCTAGACAATTGGGTGTTAGTGCCATTTTTTGGTCTAACATTTTGGTGCTTTCACTGAGAAATGAAGATTCTTAGCTTTTTGGGTTATTTATCTACTGTTTGGATCTCCAAATCCGAAGAGATAATCCATGTTTTCCATGCCTACAAGAAAAAATAAAAAGCAACGGGCTTCTCGCAGAAATGAAGTGAGTGCATAACAACAGGATGACCAGCAGGTTGCAGGTTTCGCTCCAGTCACTGGTTCAAGCGTGCCCGGGTCGGGTCCGAACCGACCCGATACTAACACCTCGATCCGACCCGATCCCCTATCACCACGAATGAGAACCCAGTACTCCAAGTTTTTGGCAAGCTTTACCATCGGATCGGATGTGTACCCCCGACCTGAGCTGCAAAAGTGTGGCACCACGAACCGACCCGGGGACAGTGCTCCGACCCGACCCGTTGAGCAGGACTCGAATCGTGCTGCTGTTGATACCCCGATCCGACCTGGTGATGTATCTCCGAACCGAAGTGGGTGCCCCGAACCGAACCAAGGAAATGAATGTTAACGATGGTGCATCCATGATCCGACCCAACGTGAAGGCACTCCCGAGCCGCAATTTGAAGGGATGATCCGATCCGAACTGAAATAGCTGTTTTTGAGAAAAAAATACATTTTTATGATCATTTCAGAAAAGGCTCCATCGTCCAAAATCGAAATAACCGTGCGGTGCCCACATTTTCGACCTAACCGGTTAGGTCAATCGCCACCGGGACTGTGGGGCCCCGGACCCCCACCGGCGCTGCACCCGGACCCGCTGACGGCCTCTCCTTCGGCTCGGAACACGGCTCGCCTTCGGCTCGACATATATTTTAGCTAATGGTAGTCATCAAAGCTTGCCAATGAAGATTAGACGGATAATCTAAGAATATGACAGCAAGATGGCAACAACTGGAATTCTTCCCAGAGCCATAACATTTACTTAAATCAGTAAGCCAATGTGAGGAGTTGTCGATCAGATTCAGCTTACTATCAATGATAGTATACAAGACAATGCTTGTCCTATAGCAGCTTCCTCTTCCATAGCATTGATAGTGTATAAATTTCACTGATGCAACTACTGTTTCCCTAACGACCAGTGATTACCTTATTTATGTGACTTAAACCTATCCAATCGGCTGAGTACCGAATGACGGCTATATAGAACAGTCTGAGCACTACTCCAAAGATGATTTGTATGATCTTAGTGACCATGATTGTCAATAATGGGATACCAGAAAGCAGCTAAGGATCCCAACATTCCAAAGCTACACTTCAGTTGTAAGATGCGATGAATGAAATATGTCCCGCGGTTCACCTCCCGAAAAACTTGGCTAACCTTTCCAATGGCTATTTGCTGCCAACCATATCGATGAAGACTGATTTCCATCGAATAAGGGTTAGGTCAACATACTTTAGTGCCCAAAGTTAGGTACTAGTTGAACCACCACACGCCATGATTGGACCTACGGATCCTTTCCGGATTATAGCAACTGGACTGCCCTCCAGCCACCATACAACATTGGTCAAGTGATGAGAGCTCGAGATTAAAGCAGATACGAATCGACCATTAGCCCTCCACTTATCATTTCCATTGTAACATAACGCATGAATATTACTTCAAGTCTCGCAAGCTATGCTGTCGTACTCAAGCTTATCTGATCAAGGTTTAGACTGACTAGCTTCAGCATAATTCAGAGCTTACATTGCACCCTAGTGTCTACTGCTTAGTCCCAACCGAAGCTGGAGCGGGAATGATCTGTGATGACCAAGTCACCAGAAGAGCCTTCTACTTGGCTGGATAGAATATGCTATGCAACAAAGATGTGATGAAACCCAAAAATGCCTCCCCTCATGATGAGATCGAGTGTGAAATAGGCATGGGCTTAGCAAGCAAAGAAGACATCGCAGAAAGAGTTGCCCGATGATCTGCCCGAAGACATAGACCCTAGAAAAGATGAAGATTCGGGATGCAAGAGGGCAACGTCTAACGAAGCAACCTCCCAAAGATTGAAAAGCTCATTTACAACTTGTTGATTGCTTCGGGAAAACTCTGACCATTGATTAGATGGAAGTTGATCTAATGTTGGAGACTAAACACGAAAGAGAATCATTGACAACCCCCGTAATAAACTTCCTACAACACGGAATGCTTCCGCCAGGGAGAATAAATGGCATATAATCGTTCGTTATGCCTCAAGATATGACATGCAAGGTGACATTTCTTATTTCCTTTGAAAGGTTGCCCCGAGATAGATATTAACGAGTCTCATTGCTCAATTCACTGCCCTGAATGATTCGACAAAATCACTAATCAGCCTCCCACTAGTTGGGAGATGAACGCCAACTAAACTTTTGACGGATGACGTTTTGGAGTTAAAAAGTGAAGATTCACAATCTCACTCCCTTCATCGAGTATTAGTCAAGTAACTCGTGCCCCAGACGCTGGGGGCAACAGGAGATTCGAATGTCGATTGCTCGTGACTATATCATCTAATTCACAGATGATACATCATGGGCTTGCATGATCGACTACCTCAGCCTTGCCCGAAGTAAAATTTTAGAGCACTTAAGCCTGGATATTGATTGATTATCTGTGCATTAGATCTTATTCCCGACGTGGGATTGAAGGCATATTTACGGATGGGTGAGATATGACTATCCTCCTAGCATCCATTTCCTATTTCCTAGCATGGAAAGTGCAAAAGTTCTTATAAGCATGGGTCCATTATTATCCTGCCAATTACTGTCCTGGCACCAATGTGATGATATGCTACCATTAGCAATACATACATGACTACCTGACATTCAACCCTTGCCCTTAACATGAAGGCTAGAAGGCAATTCAAAGGAGATGCGAGCTCGTCATTCGCTTACAGTATTTATCTAACCGACTTTGCCACTCCAAGACCACAATCAAGGTCTGTTCATTCTTGGGAACGCCATCCCCCGGCGATTTGAAAATACATTCGTCACCAGCTAAAGATCTTAGCTGCCATCCCCTGGCGGAGATTGGGCGAGGCAAAATGGACCTACAGATAGCTTGCAATGCCATTTTCGCACAGAATCATATTCATTCCTTTAACAGGATTACTTTTTAACAATGACTCTTATATTTACATGCTACTTGAGTTATTGACATGACTAACTCATGCGATATGAATGATGCAGGTACCCGAAGTTTGGTGCCAATCACTCCTCCCACAGATTGATCGGAGGAATACAAAGCTTTGGCAAACGTCTTTTGAATGTTTGCCTGATTAACTCTACTCCTCAGAGATTGAATAGAAGTACCAACCTAGGACGAGTGTGATGGGTGTGCCATGATTGAAAGACCACTCGATCCGTGACTCTAGCTCTCATGATTTGGGAGAACATTTAAAGGATGATATTGCAGCTTTCAACCAAACTTCATCCCACGAGTGACGGGATAAGAGAGAATTAATCATTACAAACATCCATCTTTACCCATGAATTGGGGATTATGAGGAAGCGCTTCGGTGAGTGTGATCTGATCGCTTTCCCGAAAAGCTCCGTCCGCCAGAGTGAAGCGTGGAGCAAGAACTAAAATCGAGTTTGAGAACGAAGCTCGAGATGGCAGACTCCTACTCTGTGAAATAGACTGAAGAAGGAGCACCCGGACGAATGACACGACTGTTCGCAACTCTAACACTCATGACTCGAGAGAGAGTATAAAGGACGGGAAGACGACGTCCACAACTCTAACTCTCATGACTCGAGAGAGAGTATAAAGGATGGGAAGACGACGTCCGTAACTCTAACTCTCATGACTCGAGAGAGATTATAAAGGACGGGAAGACGACGTCCTCAAGGCGTGAAGGTGCACCCTGATTAAAAGACCGCCCTGATTGCACTCTACCCTTGGCATCCGACGGGAGAGTATAAAGGCGCCAGAGACTAGCTCCACAAGAACTCCTACCCTGCTGAAGGATCGGGGAGCAGATTGAAAGCTGAGTTCGAACTCTATCCTAGGCATACGAAAGGAGAGTATAAAGGCATGTTGACTAAATGCCATAAAAGGGCTCCTACCCCGCTGTAGTATCGGGGGCAAGAGTGAAAGCTGAGCCCGAACCCTTCATGTCTGGGCATGGGGGGCAATGCACTATCGATCCTAATCAATCCCAAACAGGCCCTGGCCAGGCACTTTATTCATGACACACATCACCCCCATTTTTAGATAAATTCTATATGATTAGCTAGATATTATTTGATTTCAGGGGTTTTTGAATTGGAACCCTTGTTTGATTGTGATGTGCTTTATTACCTATTGCTTAGGGATTTGCTTTGTTTATAGAGTGCAGGCTTGTACAAGATAACAAGACAAGAATGTGAGCGCCGCACTCGCGACAACCGCAGCAGGCTGGTGGAAAACAAACAAAGGCCCACTCCAGAAGGCTGACGCTGATGCCTAATGCTAAACTTTTCATGCGACTCAAGGCGACGGCCGAAAGGAGGCCTTGAGAGTGAACTGTTTAATAACGTGTCACACGACTTAAGGCAACGACCGAAAGGAGGCCCTAAGAGTGATATATCAAATCAACATACACATCCATGTATGACTAGCCATAGCCCAAGTGCAACGACGAGTGCCACCTTGCAAATATATTGAATAGAAAACGCGATAACTCGAGCACTTGGATAACTCAATCACATAAGCTTTGAAAACAATGTCTCCCTTCCGTGCATCCACATCCAAATTTAAAAGGGATGTGATACAACTGCCGACCTTTCTCCATTACCCTCGGACTGGGGCCGCACTGCTGAAAATATTCATAAATGTTATATGTCTATGTCTAACTTATACCTCGATCTTGACAGGCTGCTTGAGGACCACGAAATGGATGCAGAGTGAACGTCCATTTGCTAGTCCGGACCGACTTCCCGGTTGAAAGACCCCATGTAATGGGAGATGCCATTGCTTTGACTCCTAACTTGCGAGGAGGAGAATTGCCTGACACTCGGACTCAAAAGCGAAGAAGAAGGAAGATAGAAATTTCTTCCGTGCTGAGGATATTGGAGCAGAAGGCGCTAGGATCGAAGGAAGGTAGCAGATTTCTTCTTGTGATGATCCCTCGGCATGTCAAGCTAGATATGAAATGGATGGTACCCTTGCTGATTTGTGAACTCAAAAGGATCAGCGAGATGAACTTCTCCGGAAACGACAGTAAATGGTGGATAACTTCTCTACTCGGATAGATGGAAGGCCTAGTAGCTTCGACTTATTCGCTAGAGCGAGCACCATGGGAATTCAAACGACAATGAACTTGGCTCATACACTCCCTGCCCCGTGGTCCAGATAATATGAGAACCTAGGACAAGTTGGCATAGTCGTCTTTGATGAAACAAATATGCAACCAACCTCCTCCCAGGCATTTGTAACATGCAACTTCCGACCGTGACATTTTGGATGAAAACGATGGATATGTAAGAGCCGCCGAAAAACTTAAACGGAGCCCGACCAACCTTTGCTTCTATACATATGAATGTTTAAAACCCAGCTCAACCTCAACATGAGGCTCCCCATGAAGGGGGAAAGTAGAATCATTCAAAGTGGCAATAATTTGACATATCGCCATTCGACTCCAATCCTCAGAGCTTGGATGGGAGATCCAAAACTAACATGAGTCAGACACGAACAAATTATTTTATGTCAAACTCTAACTAATGACTTGATGAAGAAGTATGAATTTAGAGAAGAAATGGATCTGGTACTCACCGCATAGCAGAACCCCTGTAGAGGGGGGCATAGGACACAAGTTTCGAGTAACATAATTCGACTTTTTGCCGACTTTATGCACATTTATTATCATCGGAGCCCCGCAAGATTCTAGACTGTAACCAAAAGAATGACTCGCCAAGACCAACCCGTATACATCCGAATAGGAATTTTTCATTCAGAATTAAAGAACAGAAGCCTGATGGACGGCTATTACATATGCAAAACCAAGAAGCCAGAGGCTGACTTCCACCCGCTTCAGGACTTCATGCTGGGGGCACAAGCGCTAAATTGAACAATTGGAGGCAACTTCTAAAAGACAAAGGACATATTTCCAACGTTAATTGATGCTTCACCAGAGGCGATCCCTGCTTTCTGACTAAATCGATGAGACGATCATGACACGAATGTGATTCGGCCATTCGCGTATACAACTCCAACTCTTGACGACTTGAGAATGAACATAGAATAACACGGGTTGACTAAGATTGCTGAACCTGCAGCTCCAACCCGATGTGAAGAAAGAAAGTTCAAAGGCTTACAGACTGGATGTCCGATTGACCTGGTCCAGCCCCCACCGACGCTGAGGGCATAAGCATTGACTTCGCTTTTCCTCCACTGATGTTGGGAGCACGAGCTTCAACTGACAAACTGACTTTGAACATGACCCTTACTCGATGCTTGATTCAGAACATATACCTTATATCTCTGGAATATGACATGATTCATCTTGATCATCTAAGTAAGCCAACTAATGGGTCAAGCATGACTTCAAAGAATTGATCTACAACTGTATCAACTAGAGAATGTGGGGAACTCCTTTACTGCCTTACAATTGTGACGAACTTATTCGTGGATTTCTTTTAATATGATCTGATTACTATCCTGATGTCCGGATAGTCCCAAGACGAGCGCAAATGAAAGACGCATGCACCAAGTATGATGTGGTCTATCCCAACAGTCTAAATACTAGCTCAAAGCCAGAAGATTCTTATACTACCACATGATTTGGATATCTAGTTCATACATTGACTTATGTGTAAAAGAAACCCTGAATCGATAATACACTTGACTCGTTTGGGAAACGAAGTCGTTTAGCAATGGCCCGTGTATGCACGATCTCACACAAGATCCAATGACCCTATATGACTTATCATGAAGGAAATCAACATCTTGATTCGACGATGTTTAAAACGGTTACCTGATCATTTCGACTACTCCTTCCATAGAATTTGTAATAACTAGCACCCATTGAAGTAGTGCAACAATTCGATAAAGACTACTCAAAGATGGATGGCGTTCTAAAAAGATTTATCTCGACTTAATCAAAGCACATCTCATCTGCGATAAGATGTACTTTGGTGGGCAAAATGTTAGCCTGCTTTGTGACCAGGCTACCCAAAGCCAGGGACTTGAGTATGAACTTACATTGATTGGCTATCACTTGGATGGAGTGATAGAAAGATGGAAAATTTGAATTATTCATGCAAATGTCGCCGGATTGGATCCCCCATTCGGATCGGATCGGATCCCTCCTTTCAGATCGGATCGGATCCCCCTCCCCGGATCGGATCGGATCGGAGTACCTCTACCCAAACCGCCTAAAGTATTCTGCACAGAAGTGCGTGCAGGCATTCTGCTAGAACAACTGGTTCGGTTCGGATCCGATCCGAGCCGAATGGACCTGCTTCTGCACACGGAGTTTGACCTCTTCTTTTGGCATAACCGACTCCTACAATTGCGGATCGGACTCCACTTGGCAAAGCACGACCTGGTAACCACTTTTCCACGTTCTCCACTACTTCTGAGATCTCCTCCGATCACGCCACGTGGCCCATCCGAACCGGAACCACCCAGAGCTTCTCTACAGCTATAAATACACCACAACATGGCCATTTGAGGGGACTTTTGGCATTTCATTCATTCATGGTAGCCATGGCCGAATTCCCCCACCAATAACCACCTTCTTCTCCAATGAAAATCAATGAATTCGGAGAGAATTATTCATTGTATTTGAGTGATTGAGTGATTAAATTCCTTGTAATTGTAATCCATGAATGAAATGAGAAACTATGAAGTGGATGTAGGCTTGTTAACGCCGAACCACTATAAATCTTGTGTCTCTACTTGATTTTTTTACGTTTTAGATTATTATTCCTCACAAATCCTAGACAATTGGGTGTTAGTTCCATTTTTTGGTCTAACATAAATAATATTTAATTGGAATAGAATTGGTATTGATTTTTGGGTTTATCATGAATAGTGTCTTAAATAACACTTGTTCTTTAAACCGTTAATTAATGGAACGTGATTTTGGGTTGTCGTGAATGATATCTTCAATAATACTGTTCTTAGACCTAAAGGAGTTAAGAAAATCAGAAACTAACTAGAGATTAGTTAAGTGGAATGGTTTCAGAGGTATTGATCTGATGTTGGTTTCGGCCTTCGGGTTTAATACTTAGGGAATTGCTCACTTGCTATTTTATGGTTAGGGACTGATTGAAATGTGATTTTGGGGTTTATCGTGAACCGTGTTTTAAAGGACACTGATTCTTTAACCCAGTTAAAGATTAAAATTAAGTGGAGTTTTGATGAATCTTTAATTAGATTGAAAACATCGAGAATGGAGTATTCCTAGTTTTGCTCCAGTCGACAGTTAAATCTTTAATTAGATTCGAACGTGAAATGGTAACTGAATTTACCAATAACACTGTGGTGTTAGATATGAAGTATAACCATTTTTACTTCATGGGATGAATAGGTTGGGATTGGGAAATTAAAACAAATGATTACTTCGGTAAGGTTCGTTAATCCCGACTAGTTTGAAGTGATATTCAAAAGAAAGATTAAAGAATAAATTTAAAGGATTTATCTTTGATAAAATTAATGGGAACTTTTCCCTATGAATGTGAGATTTAGAAACTAACTGTCGGTTAGCTAAGCAGAATGGTTTTCTGGATATTGATCTGATGTTGGTTTCGGCCTTCGGGGTTAATATTTGGGGAATTATTCTCTTGTTAATTTACAGTTAGTGACTGATGAATTGAAATGAGGCGTATGTTGTGTTTGTGTAACACTTATTTATAATTTACGCGAGTTATTCGGAAAGACCGGGTTTATCCCATTCTGAATAACTGATACGACGATAAGTCGAAGATGAAGACGGTGGTCGAAGACCGGAGGTCTTCACGTCATTTGGGTGATTACTGACGATCTTGTTTGGGATGTACACCCAAGAAGATGGAAACAGTTGGTGATCGTCGAGACGTACTTGGAGATCGATGGATATGCGGGGTACTAGGTGCCTTCGGTTTCGTTCAGACCCAGAACGAACTTGTAAATGGACTGTGTGTCTGACATTGGATTTTAGTCTGTGTGATTGATTTCTATTAAATATATATCTATTTGGCGGTGGAGAATTTATTCTCTTGCTTAACGCCCTTCTCTGAGAGTACGAGCTCAGCGGTTATATGCTGATGGATATCAAATGCATAGAGTGAATTGCATGTGTGGCATGCCTAAGTGGCGAATGATCAAGGCTTCTGTTGAAAAGCAAAGTCTTGTGGTTGATGATCAAAGCAAGGCCTTTGTGGCATAGCTTTGTGTAACATTTACTTCGCGAGTTTCACACCCGGTATGAACCAGAAATGGGAGAGGACATCAGGGAGGGCATGCGTTTCCTTCTAGTTAGAAGTGGCGTCAGTGGTTTTACACGCCTTGACGAGTTTGACTTATGTGGCTGTTGCTGTTGCGAGGCGCCTTGGATATATCGGTCGTTCTCAAACCCGATGGAGTCATTTAGTTGGCTCACCTACGCCCCAAAGAGCGGGGAAACGCATGTTCAGGCATTTTAATCCACTCCGTGTGAACCGGCCCTGACGATCCAAGGGTCACTCGAGCTCTGATCCTGAGGGGCAGACTAGAGCGTCTCGAATCGGTAGAGGACTATCTTTTGCCTCGGTTCATACCATAAATGATAACCTAACTTTCAAATACGTGATTTTGCGGTTTTAATTGTAGAACCTAGCATGGCGACATAGTGGGATGGGGCGCTTATGCCGTCTATGATTGATACTTATGATTTGAAGATGTTTTATACACTATGCACTTATAATAGTATCAAATGATTTGTTTTAAACGTATCAAGCATTCTTGGCTATTATAAGGTAAAAACCCTATCCTTCGGCTTGCGTTGCATTGTGTGATGGGACCTGGGTCTTATAATAGCTTCATTGTTCTTTATTTAGCATTGCGTTGTTTGTTTTATGCACTGGTATTCTTGGAAGGAAACCCGTTCCGTGTTATACGGCGTGGTCCCTTGATTTACCTAACTTTAAAATAAAGATTAATAACTGTTTTAGTTCTCACACCAGTCCCATGACTGACCTGGAGTTTATTGTTTTAACCTAAACTCTGGGTGCCCTTATTTTGACACGGGCAACTAGTAGTTTTGGTTTTGCAGATTTATATTCACAGGATCCTGGTTAACAGCTGGAATGATATCCGGAAAGCTTTGTATCTGTATTTCTCTTCTAGTTGTGTATTGTATTATTTTCCTCTGTTGTGTAATTTATTGTAATCTCTGATAATTTGTGATGTATATTATTTATTCATACTCTGTATATTCTTGTATTCTGCTGGAATTGTTGTAATACAAAATGAAATGTTCTCCCGTCTGCGTTCTGTTGTGGCTTATTCTCGAACTATCCGTGCTTTCCGTCACGGGGAAGTCACGGGTCTTTATAGGTGGTATCAGAGCTCTGGTTTACAGAGCTCGAGAACAAGACACATTAGAACCAAACGAAAGAATTCATCAGAAATTGGATTAGTAATATCTAAAGAGAATGGCTCGTTAGAGATGGGATCAGCAGTATCCTAGAACGGGTCGAATGAGCGTTATTTTCAAAAAATAAAAATGAAAACCAATTTTGTTTTGAAGATCTAAACCCTTTTATACGTATTTGAATAATTATTTTATTTTGAAATTGGACAATCCAATATATAAAGATTTTGCATATATGCCTTGCAAACGTGTATACGAAATTTTAATATACTGGATAGATATAGAATCACACTATAGTCGCCCGGAGACAATTCTGGTAATGCGGCCGCATTATCAGTATTTGTGTTCGAGTTTCAAAGGTGTGATATCTATATATTTCCAATTGACTGGTGTGAGAACCGAAACTAGATGGGGCCTATTGTTGTGATTTGGCATCAAAAATCTTATTTTTTGACTGTATATCAAAGTTATGAATTTGAAAAGCTAAACAACTAATTGATTGATGGTTGTGTTGTCTGATTATTGTTTGATTAAATTAAATGTTGAACGTTTAGCCGAATTGTATTAAATAGTAAGTTGTATTGAAAATTTGTCGCATTTGCTTGCATATACATGTACTTACATTGAACAGGTCATAGCAAAGAGGCTAGAGCAGAAGAATAAAATTGTTTGCCCGACAAATAGGTACATGTTTACCATAATTTACTGTTTTGTTTGGGTGATGATGATTTTATGAGCCGATTGGCTAGCCGCTTGGCTTTTTCTTTTTCTTTTTGAGATCAGAGGGCCTATATGGCAATTTCGGGATTTTCCCGGTGCTCCCGGTGCAGGGAAGGTTATGGCGAAATTTTTCGAAAATTTAGGGTGTTAGCCAAATTTTTAAAGAATTTGAAAAGTTCTTAGAAACTGAAAAGTTGAAGAACTTAAGCCGTAGTGAAAATAATGAAAGTAGAGTTGATTTGTTAAACAACTTTTGGCTTCGTTCCTTTTCAGGGATGAAAAGTTTTAAGTGGGGGAGATTGTAATAACCCGGAAATCTGTGCCAATTTAAAAAATTTATTTTGGCAACTTTAGCGAATTTTGATTATTTAAAATAAATTATTTTAAATAATATCGACGAGAAATTTATTTTGAATAGAATTCGAACGTATATATTATATAGATTGTCGTTAGAATATAAATATTTATTTTAAATTATAAAAGGAATTGA
The DNA here is from genome assembly GCA_030737875.1 of Allium sativum. Lineage (NCBI taxonomy): Eukaryota > Viridiplantae > Streptophyta > Magnoliopsida > Asparagales > Amaryllidaceae > Allium > Allium sativum. Next base: position 1,050,152,318 of record CM060910.1, on the reverse strand, counting down.
AAATGGCGCGGTAGTTCGATAATTTGATTTCAAATTTCAAATGAATGTACTGGGTGCAAAATAATCCGGATTTTAGTGGAACCATAAATATTTGAATCTAATTGAGAATATCTCTCCAACTAATCCGAAAAATCAAAATTTCATAGCGGGGATAAAAAGATATGTCCAGTTGAAATTTCAGAATAGTCGCTATGGAATTTCAGCCCTTAAAAATAGCCATTTAGCAAACGACCTTGGATTTCGACGAAACCACTTTTGTTGGATCTGTGATGTCAAGTTATTGCTAGGTTTCAAATTTCATAATATTTTGATTCAATATGTGAGCATGGCAAATGAAAACGTGTTTTGTCAATTTAGATCGACCTGAAATTGGCCATTTTCTAACAGTCTCAGAATTCGACGAAATTAGTTTTGTTAGGATCGTATCATCAATACGAAGCTAGAAAATATTTTTCGGGAATTTTTCGAGTTAGTTTGTGACCCCAGTAAATTGAAATGCGCATTCAAATTCAATATATAGAGTTATATGTTGATTTTGACAAAAACTGATCGAAATGATCGAATCAGCTTATGATACATATCCCATTGTGTTCGGAATGGGGGTAGTTGGCTAAGGACGACAGTCGGTGGGTTCGATTTTGAGTCTGAAATTTAAAGTTGCTTTTTGGAGATAAAATTAAATTAAATATATATATATAAAATTATATAACTCTCTCCTCCCTCACAAATTCAGTCGACGCTCATTTTAAAGGAAAAAAGGAAAACCCGTTATCCCCAAATCCCCCCCCCCCCCCCCCCCCCGTCGATCTCATCGTCACCGCGCTACAGGCGCGGCCACCATCCCCCTCCCTCGCTCCGAGACCCGACGCACCCCCCTCCTCGCTCGCGCAACCCCCTCCCCCTCGAAGCCTGGCCCCAAATCGAGACCCCAATCGAACCCGCCTCCGCCACAGCCCTCCCGACCCCCTGGAAGTGGCGCAACCACCTGGAAGCCTCTCCCGACCACCACTGCCTGGCCGACGACCCCCAGCAGCTCCTCCTCCCTCCAGTCAGCCGTGGACCCCTCCTCCCCCATAAAATGCAATTTTTACCATTGTAAGTTTTTTTATTTTGCTTATATTTTTGTTTATGGTAATCAAGTTATTAAAAATCTAATTTTTTTATAAATATATAAACTGAATTTTATATATAATAATAATAAGATTGTATTATATAAGTAATGAGGTAAAGATATGATTTTGATATCGTTTTCATGTAGATAAAGGTTTTAAAAATATGATTTTTCCAATGTAAATGGCATAAGAAAAAGTAGTGATTTTTAAATACTGAAAGTGGTGTTTTTTTTTAAATTATAAGTTAGGATTTTTAAAGCTAAAATGAAATGATTTTTATAAACAAAAGTCATGATTTTATTCGTAGGAAAAGATTAGATTTTTAACTAAGTAAAAATACGATTTTTAATCATATGAAAGCGAAGAGAAGGAAATTAAAAATATAATCTTTATATGATGGGAAGATTAAAAATATAATTTTTACATTATAGAACGATTAAAAATATAATTTTTATAATATAGAAAGGTTAAAAATATAATTTTTATATTATAGAACAATTAAAAATATAATTTTTATATTATAGAACGATTAAAAGTATAATTTTTATAATATAGAAAGGTTAAAAATATAATTTTTATATAGAATGAAGAAGAAATAAAAATATGATTTTTATTAAATAGGATGAAGTGATAAAAATATAATTTTTATTATAAACAGTGGGAAAAGAACTGCAGTGGAATTTCAAAGGAATCCAGACGATTCAGCAGTTCAACAGCAAAAGCACGGCGGAGTGGAATCCTCGGTGAGAACTTCTCACTTTTAATTTTTCTAGTTAAAATATATACTAGGATGCAGACGGTGTTTAGTAGCACCCGACACCGGTTGTCCACAGACCATGGACGGCTTGTATGCTTGTTTGTATGATTTTGATGTGTAGTTGATTGTGTGTTGCGATGTGAAATGAAATAAAATATTTATATAGTTTAAAATATTTTATAGTTAAAAATAGAATTTTAATGTATATATGAAATGAAATAAAAATAAACAAATTGGACGATTTGTTTATGTACACACATTTGACTGATATTGATTGGGACGATAAATTTTACACATCGCCCAACTGCACAAATAAAATCTGTGTTTGATTGTTTGAAAACCCCACACGGGTATTGGGGTGATATATGACATACACTAATCCCAATAGTTAGTTGTATGTCGATCGATTGATTGACAGACTGTTATAAGCGTTAAATATTTATATTTGATGCTTACACAGTGTAGAACGCACTTTGGATGATGGTTGATGATTTATCGTTGTTGTTATATATGGGTGGTAGAAAATCCATATAATTAACGTTATATGGTAATTGGTTGGGCCTCATTCTAGTTTTGAAAAATAAATATTTGAATAGAAATATTTGAAATAGAATATTTGAAATAGAATATTTGAAAATAGAATATATGAAGCCATGTTGATTAGATTGACGCCATTTTGACGTGAACGATATTTATATCGATTATATTCGTTTTTATAATGAATATTGAAAAGTGATTTCAAAATCGAATATTTTGAAATGAATTTCGAATTAAATTGTAAAGAATAGAAATTCGAATTAAATTGAAAAGAATGGAAATTCGAATTAAGCTGAATAGAATTGAAATTCCAATTAGATTGAAATAGAATTGAAAGGTTTTGAATTGAATTTAAAACATATTGAAATTGAACTGAAATTGATTTGAATTGAAACCAGTTTGAATTGAAATAGAATTGAAATGAAATTAAAACGAATTTATAAGGAAAAATTCAATTTTGATTTGAATTTGAAATGTAGTTGAAATCGTTTCGAAAACGAATTTAAAAACAATTTATAAAATACGTTTTAGAAGGAAATCGATGAAGTATATATTATATATATCATATATATAATATAATGGCCTGAATAGAACGCGCCGCGCTGCATTAGTTCGTGAATTTCGACCATTGACTTCAAATGGATATTGTGGGAGATCCGACCGTCGGATTCTCCTAAAACCTGAACCATTGGGTTCGTATCGAAAAGAGCTTTCTAAGAGTATTAGAAATTAGAAATCTAACGGTTGGATTTGGAATTATGCCTAAATCAAATTTGGAAAAGGTCGTTGTAAGTGCAGTTCGATGGCCGTTGATGGAAATCGACTGTACGGGCCTTGATAAAATTATTAAAAATAGCAATAATTTGTGTAAAATCATAAGAAATGATTTAGAAACCAGGATGAAAAAACTCCATGTTCGAAAAGGTAAAAATAGGTTTTTATCGAAAGGAACTAGTTTTGAACTAGAATAGTAATTTATTTATTTTTAAAATAAATTGGATTTGAAATGGTTTTGAAAATAACCAGAATTTCCAATAATTACAATGGAATGGATTTGAATCGAAATTGTCTTCGGAATATTTCGATGTTGGATTTCGTTATTATACAGATGTTGTTATGCAAATTTGAAAGATATTTATATATCGTTATTTCCAATACGATATTTGTTGGTCGTACAATTTGATATTGAATATAAGCCGATATATTTTCTATTCACAGCCTTGTATTTAATATCAAATGTGATTTGGGTTTGTCGTGAATGGTGTCTTTTTCAACAGTGCTCTTGAACCAAGTTGAGAAAATATTAAATATTTTTATTTAGATTTAATGAAGTGTACCAATTAAATAATATTTAATTGGAATAGAATTGTTATTGTTTTAAATAACACTTGTTCTTTAACCCGATAATTAATGGAACGTGATTTTGGGTTGTCGTGAACGGTATCTTTAATAATACTGTTCTTAGACCTAAAGGAGTTAAGAAAATCAGAAACTAACTAGAGATTTGTTAAGTTGAACGGTTTCAGAGGTATTGATCTGATGTTGGTTTCGGCCTTCGGGGTTAATACTTAGGGAATTGCTCACTTGCTATTTTACGGTTAGGGACTGATTGAAATGTGATTTTGGGGTTTATCGTGAACCGTGTTTTAAAGGACACTGATTCTTTAACCCAGTTAAAGATTGAAACTAAGTAGAGTTTTGATGAATCTTTAATTAGATTGAAAAGATCGAGAATGGAGTATCCCCAGTTCTTCTCCAGGCGATAGTTAAATCTTTAATTAGATTTGAACGTGAAATGATAATTGAATTTACCGATAACACCATGGTGTAGATATGAAGTATAACCAGTTTTACTTCATGGGATGAATAGGTTGGGATTGGGAAATTAAAACAAATGATTACTTCGGTAAGGTTCGTTAATCCCGACTAGTTTGAAGTGATATTCAAAAGAAAGATTAAAGAATAAATTTAAAGGATTTACCTTTGATAAAATTAATGGGAACTTTTCCCTATGAATGTGAGATTTAGAAACTAACTGTCGGTTAGCTAAGCAGAATGGTTTTCTAGATATTGATCTGATGTTGGTTTCGGCCTTCGGGGTTAATATTTGGGGAATTATTCTCTTGTTAATTTACGGTTAGTGACTGATGAATTGGAATGAGGCATATGTTGTGTTTGTGTAACACTTATTTATAATATACGCGAGTTATTCGGAAAGGCCGGGTTTATCCCATTCGAAATAACTGATACGACGATAAGTCGAAGATGAAGACGGTGGTCGAAGATCGGAGGTCTTCACGTCGTTTGGGTGATTACTGACGATCTTCATTGGGATGTACACCCTAGAAGATGGAAACAGTTGGTGATCGTCCAGACGTACTTGGAGATCGATGGATATGCGGGGTACTAGGTGCCTCCGGTTTCGTTCAGACCTAGAACGAACTTGTAAATGGACAGTGTGTCTGACATTGGATTTTAGTCTGTGTGATTGATTTCTATTAAATATATATCTGTTTGGCGGCGGAGAATTTATTCTCTTGCTTAACGCCCTTCTCTGAGACGTACGAGCTCAGGGGTTATATACTGATGGATATCAAACGCATAGAGTGAATTGCCTGTGTGGCATGCCTAAGTGGCGAATGATCAAGGCTTCTGTTGAAAAGCAAAGTCTTGTGGTTGATGATCAAAGCAAGGACTTTGTGGCATAACTTTATGTAATGTTTACTTCGCGAGTTTCACACCCGGTATGAACCAGAAACGGGAGAGGACATCAGGGAGGGCATGCGTTTCCTTCTAGTTAGAAGTGGCGTCAGTGGTTTTACACGCCCTGACGAGTTTGACTTATGTGGTTGTTGCTGTTGCGAGGTGCCTCGGATATATCGGTCGTTCTCGAACCGATGGAGTCATTTAGTTGGCTCCTACGCCCCAAAGGGCGGGGAAACGCATGTTCAGGCATTTTAATCCACTCCGTGTGGAGCGGCCCTGACGATCCAAGGGTCACTCGAGCTCTGATCCTGAGGTGCGGACTAGAGAGTCTCGAATCGGTAGAGGACTATCTTTTGCCTTGGTTCATACCATAAATGATAACCCAACTTCCAAATACGTGATTTTGTGGTTTTAATTGTAGAACCTAGTATGGCGACAGAGTGGGATGGGGCGCTTATGCCGTCTATGATTGATACTTATGATTTGAAGTTGTTTTATACACTACGCACTTATAATAGTATCAAATGATTTGTTTTAAACGTATCAAGCATTCTTGGCTATTATAAGGTAAAAACCCTATACTTCGGCTTGCGTTGCATTGTGTGATGGGACCTGGGTCTTATAATAGCTTCATTGTTTTTATTTAGCATTGCGCTGTTTGTTTTATGCACTGGGATTCTTGGGAGGAAACCCGTTTCGTGTTATACGGCGTGGTCCCTTGATTTACCTAACTTTAAAATAAAGATTAATAACTGTTTTAGTTCTCACACCAGTCCCATGACTGACCTGGAGTTTATTGTTTTAACTTAAACTCTGGGTGCCCATGTTTTGACACGGGCAGCTAGTAGTTTTGGTTTTGCAGATTTATATTCACAGGATCCTGGTTTACAGCTGGATTGATATCCAGAAAGCTTTGTATCCGTATATCTCTCCTAGTTGTGTATTGTATTATTTTCCGCTGCTATGTAATTTATTGTAATCTATGATAATTTGTGTAGTATATTATTTATTCATACTCTGTATATTCTTGTATTCTGATGGAATTGTTGTAATATACAATGAAATGTTCTTCCGTCTGCGTTCTGTTGTGGCTTGTTCTCGAACTATCCGCTCTTTCCTTCACGGGGAAGTCACGGGACTATACATATGGAGACGTTTATTATTACACACAGAACAACCAGCACTCCGCATCCAATGGCATTTACAGGAGTTGATATATAAATAAAATTGTGCATCCAACTCATTAAGGTTTACCTATTTGTCGGGCATGCAAATAAATTCTTTACTCAACAGTAAATTCATTTACCTATTCAAACATATATAATGTATATGCATATATTTCCATCTATTTCAAATCAGTTTAATTTTGATTCCATTGCATAAATTTAACTTCATTCTCTTATTGATTTGATTAACTATCATTCCAATAATTTGATTAGTCAAATTATAATCACACATCACAAACAGTAATCAATTTATTGATTAACCTTTCAAAAATTTAATAATTAATTCATATACTCTTTTAAAATCATACAGACTATATAATTAAAAATTTCACATCTGAAAAGGAAACAATAGCAAAATAGAGAACAAAGCAGAAATGCAAAATATGGTAAATGTACCCTTCACCAGATTTAATCAGAGATATCCACCCTGCAATTTGGATAGGCTTTCTTAATGCTCTCCTTAGTTTCCCAAGTACAGTCTCGCTGATCTCCACTCCATTGCACTTTGACTAAGTAAAACTTCTTGTTCCTCAGCTCTTTAGTTTCTTTGGCAATAATCTTTATCGGCTCTCTCCTTACAGCTAATTCTGGAGTAATTTCCAATCCTTGTTGCGCGGCTTCTTCCACGACTAAGTATGGATCATGCACATGCTTTCGAAGATGAGACACGTGAAACACATCATGTACTCCAGGTAACCAGTCAGGCAGTTGAACTCTATAAGCGAGAGTTCCAATCCGTTCGAGAATAGGAAGTGGACCAATAAATCTGGGTGCCAACTTCCCTATTTTGCCAAATCGGACTACTCCTCTCATCGGAGAAACCCTTAAATACACATAGTCACCAACAGAAAAAGACAAATCTCTTCTTCTTGAATCTGCATAGCTCTTCTGTCGGCTTTGAGCGGCTAGTAACAGTTTCTTAATGAAATCAACTTTATCCACAGGTTTGTGAATCATATCTGGTCCCAATACAAGCCTATTGCCAGGTTCTACCCAACAAGCGGGAGATCTGCACGGTCTACCGTACAATGCTTTGAATGACGACATTTTCAAGCTTGCTTGGTAACTGTTGTTGTATGAGAACTCAGCCAAATGCAAGAGGTCTTCCCATGATCCGCCAAAATCAAGAACACAAGCCCACAATAAATTTTCTAAAATTTGATTCACCCTCTCAGTTTGGCCATCTGTTTGAGGATGATAAGCGGTGCTCAAGTTCAGCTTTGTCCCCAGTTCTGCTTGGAATGCTTCCCAGAATTTACTAGCAAAAATTCGGTCATGGTCACTAACGATACTCATGGGATCTCCATGAAGTTTAACAGTCTCTTTAAAATAAATATGCGCCAGACTCTGAGCGGTTCTATTTGAACTAACAGGTATGAAATGGGCGGTATTCGTGAAATGAACTACAATCACCCAAATACTGTCATTTCCTTTCCGGGTTCTGGGCAAACCATCTATGAAATCCACAGAAATTTGTTCCCATTTCCAACCTGGAATTTCCAATGGTTGCAACAATCCGGTGAGTTTATGTTGATCGCTTTTGACTTGTTGACAAGTGGAACACCAGCTAACGTACAAAGAAATGTCTTTTTCAACGACCTCCACCAGAAGGTGCGTTTAATATCATTATACATTTTGCTCACTCCTGGATGGATACTCAGTTTGGATTTGTGACTTTCATCCAGCACTTCTCTCTGGAGCTCAGAAATGTTTGGAACACAAATTCGGCTCTTTAACCTCAGAATCCCATCGCTATCAATCTGAAAACTCGAGGCCTCGCCTTTCTGAATTCTCTCTTTGATCTTCTAAATGAAGTGATCATCCTTCTGAAGAGCAGATATATTATCAATCAATGAAGGCGTGATTATAAGATTGGCAATGATTACATTCTTTCTGCTGATCGCATCATCCACAACATTGGCTTTCCCCGGAGTATATAAAATATCAAGATTATATGCCGCTCAGTTGCTTCTGGAGGAATAAATCTATCATTGAAAATTTCTTTGAATCTATCCTAGGTAATACTACCTTCTGGATTATCCTTAATAACGGTTTCTCACCAGATTAAAGCTTTGTCTATGAGTGCCCAAGATGCCTGTAATCTTTTCTGATCATCTCTCAGCTTGAAACCTTCAAAAATCCCCTCAGCAGCGTGCAACCAAGCTTGAGTTTGAATGATGTACTCATTGCCCGAGAAAGGTACTCCACCCAGATTTCGATATCTCTTTAATAGAACTTCTATATCTAATCCTGGCTGTGGAAGCACAACTGGATCATTAAATTGTCGAACAATAGGATTACTTCTTCTGCTTCTGCCACTCATTTTTCTATGTCTGCAAATAGCAGACAAAGTATCAGGTCAATAGAGAAGGTATTTTAAAGCTTAGAGGCATATACTTGAATGTAAGTGTGTCTATCAGGGTCTATTTCATTCTGCTATACTCATTCTAAGATATTACTAATCCTATCTGAAATGAGATATTCATCTTAGAATACTTCTGATTCTATTTCTAACGAGTTCGTTGATATGTTATATTCAAGAACTAAGCTTAACCAAAGCTCTGGTACCACGCTATGTTGACCCCCAACCCCAGTTCCATGGTGCAAGGCTAATCTTTGGAATATAACACATAAAGAAATAACAGCAGAACAGAAATGTATAAATACACCAGATAATGTACAACAGAATACACTGGATAAACATTAATCATCAGAGTTACACAGTATACAAGATCATAAATAGTACAAAATGCAGTTCAGCTTTACATAAAATGTCTACAGCAGAATCAAAACACAATATGTACAACAGGAGCTGAACAGCATAAAAAGAAAGAAGTGATATAATCCATCTTTAGCTCCATAGCAATCCAGAAAGAGCCTGCAAAACCTGAATACAAGGTTGCTCGTGTAGAAAATAGCGCACCCGAGTTTGCAAGTGAAACAAACTACGAGTCAGTCATGGGACTGGTATGAGAAATCTACTAAACTTATTTAACAATATGGCCAATCACAGGACCACGCCGCTAGCGCGGGACGGGTTTATTCCATTGGATTGCCAGTGCTCAAAACAAGTAAATCATTTAAAACATCACAATGCTTTTTACAAAAATGAAGCCATTATAAGACTCAGTTCCCATCACATAATGCAATGCAAACCAGAGAATAGAGTTTTACCTTATAATGGCCAAAATATGCTTGATACGAATAAAACAATGGCATTTGATATTATTACTAGTGTTTTTATGTTTCGAAAACAATTTCAATCATAAGTATCAAGAATAGACGGCGTGGGTACCATATATCATGTCGCAATATATAGGTTTACAATCAAAACCGCACGATGTAGTATTTGGAAATTGAATTTCCGTCATGAACCAAGGCAAGGGATCGTCCTTACCGCTTCGATACAATCTAGCCTACCATGTCTCAGGAATAGCCGCAACTACACCTTGGATCGTCAGGGCCGGTCCACACAGAGTGGATTAAAATGCTTGAACACTGCGTTTCCCCACCTTATGGGGCGTAAACTGGTCATATCCCGACCAAACCATCGACTCCAAAGAGACTAAAATAACCGAGGCGCCTCGCTATCCATCATCCACATAAGTAAAATGTTCGGGGATGTAAAACCCAAAAAACCACTCCTAGCTAGAAAGAAACGCATGTCCTCCCTGAAGTCCTCTTCCGTTTATGGTTCATACCGGTGTGTGAGACCCGCGAATCAACGCCAAACCTGAAGCTAGCTATTTAAAGCCATGCTTTGAACATCAACCACAAGACTCTGCTTTTCAACAAAAGCCTTGATCACAACATCTTAGCATGCCACGTTGTCAATCTACAACATCAGACACACATCCTTTACAAGCCCGCTCTGGGTCTGAACAAAACTAGAGGCACCTTATTCCTCTCCTGTATCTCCAATATAGGAGAGAGGCCCTCGCACATCCGAACAATCAACAAGTACATCTGGAAAACCACCACTGTAAACCCTTTAGGGCAGCAACTCCCATCAAAGGCATCAGTAGTCATCCAGTCAATGTGAAGATCATCGGTCTTGCACCATCTTCATATCTTCGACTTCTAACTGTCGATCAATTATTTGAAATGAGAATTAACCCGGCCTTTTCAAATAATTCTCGTATATTTAGAATTCAAATCAATTCATTTCCATAGTTAAATTATTTGACATCTATAATTAAATTAATTAATGTAATTTTCACGTCAAACACATTCAACCATCAGATATCCAATAAACCGGGTAAATTTGGTTTATTTCCATTCCGTATCGTTTATAATATTTGCCAACAATTTATAGCTATTTTTTTATTTTAAATATAGCCGATTTATTCAAACGACGCTTTAGGCCATAACGCGGCCATGGCGCTGTTTACTCAAGATTTGATTTACACATATCTGAAAATATAACCATTGGATCTTTACATATTTTATATCATTGGAAAGATCTTTTCATAGCGGACCCAACGGTTCCAGTTTTGGGAAAATCCGATTTCAAAATACGAACTGTAGCATCGCTATTCGATTTAATTTAATTATATTTATATATATCAATATAATCCATTCTGGCGCTATTTTCATTCAAATTTGAATTTAACATTTCACAAAATCTAACCGTCAGATCTTTACAAATTTGGTGTCGTTGGAAAAATATTTCCAAAGCGGACCCAAAGGTCTTGGTTTCGGGAAAATCCGATGGTCGGATCTCCCGCAATAATTGTTTAAAATCACGGTTTCAAAATACGAACTGCAGCTTCGTTATTCGGTTTATTTAAATTATATTTTTATTTATATGAATATAATCCGTTCTTCGATTTCCACACCATTTTATTTCATAAATGTGATAAAAATAATATTTTTATCTAACAAATATCTATTTCGACACATGACTATTTTTAATACTTCATATATATATATATATATATATATATATATATTTGTGTGTGTGTGTGTGTATGTGTGTGTTTTATTGTTAAAACGATTTATTTAATACATGTATAATTTTAGCGATTCCTATATATAATAAAAATGTTCTTTTTATTGTTAAAACAATTTATTTCAAACATGAATATTTTTAATGATTCGTATATGTAATAAAAATGTGATTTTTATTGTTAAAACAATTTATTTCAAACATGAATGTTTTATATACTTCACATACATGATAAAAATGTGATTTTTATTGTTCAACCATTTTATTCGTCATATAAATATTTTTCCAACACATGAATATATTTCAATATATGGATATAAATAAAACATAGCAATATTTCAGAAAATTTCGGCAGCACAAAAGCAGAGGGTTTAAAACCGGCACCGTCCCGAGTACGGCTCCTCGCACTACCTTACGTCTCGCAGCGTTTCCTTAGTGGCTTATCCTTATAATCTAAATATTTCGATCATTTTCATATCACAACGGATTTTTCCATAAACAATTCCAATTTTGTTTCAACCACAAACAATCATTACCAACCATTTGCATTTATCAACCAAATTTCACATCAACCAAAATCCAAACAATCACTACCAATATATATCGTCCATAGTCTATGGACAAGGGGAGCGTGTGTGTGTATATATATGTACGCATATAAATATATTTCTGTTTCATTTCAATATCATTTCAATTTCATTCAACGCACATATGATTTTTTACAACGTATATATAACTTATACATCGCACGTACAACTTATGCAACGCTTATACAGGAGGTGTACAACGCTTATATAACTTATATATCGATCGTATAATTTATACATCGCCATTCCATATCATTTATAATTTAGAAATCTCACATTGGGTTCCACTCCTTCAAAAATTGTAGGAAGCCCCAAAAAAATCTCCGGTCTCTTCTAGAATGTAGAAGACGTCCACATGAGTCCAATATCTCTTTTTTCACTGGATTTCGACAACATAGCAAAAAGATATGATTTTTATTGTAAAATCATAATTCGTAGCGCTTTAAAGTTCTATAATTAGTTAAAATATAAAGGCCGTTACCTCAGCTGAAGCATTCAAAACTAGATTTGCGATTTGCACGTGAATCGTTGCACGAGACGACGATCGGCCACTAACACGTGGAAGAGGAAGGAGAGGCACGCAGGCACGTGGATCGATGGCGTCCAGAGGGGACGGCGGTGCAAATAATGGTGACACTTCACGGGCTCGAAACTCAAGAAATACTGAACGATAATTGCCAAACTTTAGATGGATTTGAAGATCTCGTGAATCTTTACAAAATTATCAACTGGAGCCCATGATTTTGTTGAGTGGTTTGAGAGCTAGGGAGGAGAGAAGCAACGAAGCTTTTCCGCCATCGCTACAGGTGGTTTGTCGGGTTTGGAAAAGTAAACGATGATGTGTGATTAGCTAGGATTATTTATATTTATTTTTAATTTATTTAAATTGGAAAATACCCCTCACGACATACGAACTCTAATTCAAACCCAACGACTATCACCTCTAGCTAATTACCCCCATTCCACACACAATGGAATATGTTTCGTAGGCCCATTCGACTGTTTTAGTCAGTTATTCTTCAAATTAAAATATAAAACATTCAAATATGGATTTATACGTACATTTCAATTTTTCGGGGCCACATACTGATCCCAAAAAATTCCAGAAAAATAATTATAGCTATGTTTGGATGATACAGTCCCAACAAAACTGATTTCGTCAAATTTGGAGACCATTTGAAAAATGGCCATTTTCTGGTCGATCCAAATTGACTGAAATTTACCAAACACATTTTCCTTTGCCACGCTCACATATTAATTCCAAAAATTATGAAATTTGGAATCTAGCAATAATTTGACATCCCGGATCCAACAAAACTGGTTTTGTCGAAAACGAAGGTCGTTTGCAAAATGTCTATTTTCAAGGGCTACATAAATTCCATAGCGACCTTTCTGAAAATTCATTTATCCATAACTTTTGATTCCCACTATGAAATTTTGATTTTTCAGATTCGTTAGAAAGATATTCTTAAACAAATTTAAATATTTTTGGTTTCACTAAAATCCGTCTTATTTTGCATCCTATACAGTCAGTCAAAGTTCAAATTCAAATTTTCAAACTACCGCGCCATTTCAGGCCTTGTTTTATAATTAAAATAAATATATTTGCTATAACTTCGATCCAAAACAATTTTTAGTCATTATTATTTAAAATATTTTATTTTAAATATTCAATATCCACAAAAATTGCTAATTTTTTTTCTAAAATTGGTTCTGATTTTCCGGGTTATTACATCTGTCGTGTGATGTTTCTATTTACCTATAAAGCTTCACGATACTTAATGCTTTCTGATAAAGAGTGATATTAACGGACGTGGGGTGTCACAGTTTATTTTAATAGTATATTAGATTTTGATTTCTTCATATTTCCATTTTCGTTTCTATCAATAATCTATGGATATCTCATACTACTTCTATCCTTTCTTCTGTCTATTTCAGTAATTTATTCCATTATTGTGATTTTATTCAGTTCACCTTTATCGCTTTTTTCTTAATATATAATTTTATTACAGTCCAGATTTGGCCCTATTTTATTTTGGATCTGTTCTTATTTATCTGGGCCTAGGCCAAGTGAGAGCTTATGCCATTGTTCTTTTTATTTTCACATTGAATTTAGGCCATTAAAGAGCCTAAACCATTATTCCTTTTTATTTACTGGAAGTTTTAGGTAAAAATATGAATTTGACAATAAAAGCACATTTCTGAAAAAATAAAAATTATGTATAAAAAGGATAAATTGGGCTTATAGGAATTATGCAATAAAGGATAATTAAACGGTAACTTGGATAAAATGAATAAATGACATTACGATAGAGGCTAAATAGTGGGGGTTGGGTCATATAAAGAATTTAAACAAGAATAATGTTTGTAGACAACTTGTAAATTGAAGTTTACATGCAACCTATAGTATGACGAAAAGTTATATGAAGAAACTAGGCTTATTAATAAACTTAAGATTGTTGTTAAGTTTAAAATAAACAAACTAATAAGCATGAGCAGTAGTGGTCCATTCCGGTAACATAAGCTATTTAGGGAAAATAATTGGCCTATTAAGATGTGTAGTATGAGTCTGTTCCAACAGTGATGGCTAATTACAAAAAATAAAGGGTTCGTAGGAGTGGTCCGTTTCAGCGGCAGGGGTAGGTTGACTACGAAAAATAAGAGGTCTATTAAAATAATTAATTTATGGTTACCTAGACATTTGTAGACAATTCTACGAGGATTTGGGGTACCTACGCGGTCAATAATAATTTTATGGTGACCTTGGCGCTAGTAAATTAAATTAGGGTCTAAGTCTAGGGGTAACTTATGTAAAATTCAATTTTTGGTTAGGGATCTGTATTAATCAGTGTTCCTTTTTATCACACAACACCGAGGTCACACGAGTAGGCGAAGGCACACTTATACTGTACTAGACAGTAAGGAGTCCATACAAGGTGGGTATGAGTGCGTTTTGGGGGGCAGTGGGCATGCATCATGTTGATTACTGAAGATAAGATGTTACGGCGACTGTGATTTATGCTATCTTCGTAGAGCCAATGGATCAAATCTGGTAAACCCGAGACCATAGTACGCATAGGTTATCACAATTTTGGCTTAAGACCCGATCAATAGGTAGAGTTACGTTATATTCTAATTTATGAGTTGCAGCAAATGGTGCAGAAATCAAAGGATTTGGAAATCGACTATTGTCTTGTCCATCTTCTTGTTCCTATTTACTATATTGGGCTTCAAATTATTATTCTATCTAGATTTCCTCTTTTATCACTCATGCTAATTATTATAGAACTCACTCGGCCTTATGTCGGACAAGTTTTCTTTCTCTCTTCTTCCTTCCTTTCCCCTATTCCCAAGGTCCTTAGGGTGGAGGATCCAGTAGCTGATAAAGTTTTGGCCCAGCTTGGCCCATTAGAGATTCTCATTGTCTTATTCTCTGCTTTTTTATGTATTATTCCACTTTTGACTTATTTATGTATTTTATATTGGGAGGTATTTTTTTTGGTACTTCGATTATGTTGCTATTATGAGACAGCTGTGGTTTTTATGATATATGATGTAGTAACACTTTTTGTTCTACTTTAAATAAATTTGAAGTTCTGCTGTGATTTTCATATGTTGTCTTGTGAATTTTAGTCTCTGTGATGTTATTTTATACCTACACACTTCACATACTTTACGAAATCCTCATACGGGTAACGTTAAGAAATTTGGTGTGCTACATATCTTATAAGCATCCTGGAACCGGATAATATGTGGATGATATTAGATCAAATTGCATACAACTTAACCCCCTCTAATACAAGTTTATTTCAGAGTAAAAATAAAATCTTTTAACTTGACAACTACAACATTTTAGCTCAACACATCAAATAAATCATGTCTCTTAATACAGGTGCTAAACAAATTAACACAGCAACATGATTAAAATACTTCAACCATTACTAACTATGCATTCATAATTTCTCCTAGATTTATGGTATTCTAACTGTACAAGTTAATATATTATTACACCCATACTCTGTTTTAATGACATCAAGTTAAACTCATAGGTGAGTCATTTTCTGTGTTTCTATCTATGTGTTTACATGCCTATCCTTTTACATAACATGTTGTCTAAGTAAAAGGGAATATGCACATATCAATTTACATGCCATTCCCTCTTTAACAACACACTATACAAACAAACACTTCAAATTAGTGAATCATTTCACATAGCTCTTGAGTGTAGGTATACATATGTCTTAATATAAATATACAAATTTGAGTATTGTTATGCTACTTTGGGAGACAACCACATCCAAGTATTCTTTATGTGGGATGTCTCCTCCCTTCAGCAAGTAGGATAAACACAAGCTATGAATCAAATTCAGATAATACAAAATGTTCATTCTTTCCTTTCTTTAAATACTTTAAATTTATTAAGCAGGTTTATGATAATAACCCAATAACATACATTATAGCAACTTTGCAAATGCAAGCTTCTTAATCATTCCTCATGGCAGCAACCTATCAATTTTTAAACATTTAGAATAACAAACTTCTTCAGTCCATCTAACTAACTAAAACGTCATATCCCTACCGATAATTCAATTCCCTAAACTACCTCATTTAAATGAGACACCATAGAAGATTCCAAAGGCGATCAAATAGTGTCAGACTTACATATCTTATGTAATTATGTGTTTTTAATCATATAGCATATAAAGCACAAGTTCCTACCTATCAAGTACTTACACTTCATGTACCTTTTTCATGCCATCTTATAATTATAAGAGAGTTTTTTATTAAGCACTATCCAGGTTTGAACAACTATAAACAATTGTTTATAGTCATACAAAATTACATATACATAATATTCATACAAATGCAAGGAGTAGCACACATTCATTCATGACAAACATACACCAGTCCATCCCTTTATCACCTATTTCATTGCTTAATTCACTACTAAGCCTACCTAGTCACTTGGGACTAAAATTAGCGTTTTTATACTAGTTCATTTGACTTCACATTAAACACATATGAGCACATTTCCTATAGCACCCCATATTTTAATACACAGTACTTATGTAATGAAATGAATATTAGTTAGTAAATATTTAGAATTAGGTAAAATTGACTTTACCGTTGTGTCTGTTATGAAATTTGATTCAAATAGACTCTTGGTTTTCATAAATTGTATTTAATGTAAAGGATTTATGGACGTAAAGAAGAATGCACGAAAGTATATACAGATTATATATAGGGGCATTTTACCATAAGGGCTTCCTTTCATCTGCTAATTAGTTTCTAGTACACGACCTTAAAATAATTATTTACCAGGACAAAATTTTATTCATCTATTTCTTCTTTCTATTTTTCATTTCTTATGCGTTCTCGACGCTAAAAAAACCCAAATCGATTTCAAATTTGCTTTCTTCTTCATCTTTATACTTCCGAAATCAAATATGCTACTAATATACTTTTGAAACAAAATCAAATCTGCTGCTAATTCATCTTTCTTATGTAAATTACAATCAAATCTGCTGTTAATATACTTTCGAAATAAAATCGCCTCAGCTGATTTGTCGATTGCCTAAAGAAATCAAACCACAACATTTTTCTCAACTGAACATGTAAGTAACTGTTTATTTCTACTATTTGCTATATATCAATTAATTCATCTTTCTTCAACTGATGTTAATTGCCTCGCCTTTCTTCAGCTGAAGAAACTAAGATGAGATTTCTATTCACTATTTGCAAGACGCGATTTATGTTCACTAGTTCTTGAACAAGTAAGTACTTGTTTATCTTTATTGTTTGTTGTTCATCGATTATTTGTGTTTGTGTTTGAATAATTAAGAAGCAAGTTCAATTTTATTCCAACTTTGATATTTATGCATGTATGGTGTTTGTTGTTTTGTGATGATATAATATAATATGAAATTGTTTGGTTAACCATATGTATATATTCAGCGGTAGATGTTATTTAATTCGACAGCTTAAAAAGATAAAGGTGTTTATCTTTTGATTTTAATGATTTAAATATGTATTAAACCTTAGTAATATTTGATAATTACTGATACATGTTAAACATATCTGTTGTTTTTCTTATGATTTGAATTTATTATGATAAAAGCATTTAAATTTTTAAATACATGATTTAAATAAAAGATAAAGCCTAAAAATATCTTCATGCTTACCGCTGCATATGATTTAAGTACATTTAAGTTCTTACACAATAAGTAGTTAAATGTTTTAACACTACAACCGGTATAATCCCTACATCCCCCGCCCCCCTTTTTAATATATATAAAGCTACTATTAATCGTTTGATGTTTTGCTCTACCGTACTAGTTCGTGTGCATAACCTGTAACACCCCACCTCCGCTAGGGTCACTCTTTCGGGGGCACTAGCTTCTGGGGGGCGTTAGAACTGGGTAAGCATGCATAATGATATATCAAGGCAGAACAAGCACATAAATATATATGTAAAACAGAGTAAGTGAGAATAAAACAGCGGAATATCTCAAACCATCAAAACAAGTCTAGTACATCATAAAGTCATCTGCCAAAATAAATATGTCTAGTACAACATAAACAGAAATACTGAAATACATAGTGCTATCCCCAAAAATAAAAGTGATAAGCCATAGCGAGCTCAATATCCAGACATACATGAGCTATCCAGCGAACAAGCAAGCGATCCAAGCTAAGCACCACTGTTCCCTCCCTGAGAACCTGGGGGGGGGAAACGGAAGAAAAGAAGCGAAAGAAAACAGGTCAGTCAAAAAGACTGGTAAGCCCTACTACGATCAGTCTATAAACTAATAAAGCTAACATCATGATGGAAACTGAGATGAATATACTGGAAATAGATAAGGGTGTCATCCCATAAAGAAGATTAAGCTTTGCACCACAGTGTACTAGCAAACTAACATAACAGGTAATGATCCCTCAGCCCAAAACTTTGGCCCAATAGCAGGAGGTGACCTTAATACAAGGTCCAGCCCAACGGTCTAGTCGATCGGCTCCCTATAAACCTAACACGTCAAGTGTTGGTGTCCATACGGCCCACATATGGTTGTAGTCAGACTGTGCTGGGTCCACCCTTGGGTGTATCAAGCCCTCGGGTGTCAACCCCAGACACCTAAGCAATAATGCACAGTCTAATCCTACTGGTACCCGTGCCTCGAGTTTGTCCAACACCGAACTACGTGCACGTCCGTAGCCCGCCTGGACCCGCACCGCTGTACCACTCATCCGTCGCTTTGGTCGCTTACATCAGTCCAGTAATCGTGCCCCGCCCTAGCCTAGCCTCTAGGGTTGTAAATGATACCAAACTGGGATTACTGCTGGAACAGACCACGTTGCTAGGGTTTTCTAAGAGGGTTAAGTGTGGTCTAACCCCTCACTAATCATGGATTAAATTAGCTAAGTGTAACCAACAGTTCACCACTTAACCCCATTTAATCCCTCGTATCCCCAAAATTGGTTAAGTATTAGTGGGCCATGACTTAACCCTAATCATGAGGCATTAATTTAATTGTACCTTAACCTCTCACATTAGACTTTGTTGCGGTTACTAGTTAAGCCGGGCGGGTACGGGTAGCTTTACACCACAACTTGGTCTAACCTCGGGTCCCAGGTACTCATGACCAACTTCTCACATTGGGTCCTATTGTTTGTAGCAACTAGTTAAGCCGGTCGGTTCCGGGTAGGTTTACGCTACAAACTCAACCCAACCTCGAGTTGGCCACACATGTTTTCTAAGTGTCATGTCCACTTTAATTTCAAACCATAATTACAAGTTTAACTTGGGTAGACCTAACTTAATAGGTAAATTCCCAAGGGGTAGACCTAACTTAATAGGTAAATTCCCAATCTTATATTTTCATGTATTTTAAGTTTTACCCAAAAAAAACCCCAACGTCATTCTATCGCTTACATATTCGTCATAACGCATAAAGGATAGAAAGAGGGAACTTGGCACAACATACATGATGAATCTTACATATCATAATAAGCATGCATAACATGTTGGACTTGCATAACTTAGCATGGTGAACTTGCATAACTTGTTAAACTTGCAAATCATGGCATAGTGAACTTGCATAAACATGCATAACTTGTTAAACTTGCAAATCATGGCATAGTGAACATGCATAAACATACATAACTTGTTAAACTTGCAAATCATGGCATAGTGAACATGCATAACTTATCAAACATGTGTAATATGGCATAGTGAACTTGCATAAGCATGCATAACTCATTAAACATGCATAAATCCCAACTTTCATCACATATTAACTTTAGAGTTTCTAAAATGAAGGTAAGAGGGCTTACAAATATTATGAAGACACAAATCCACTAATAAAGATTGAAAAGCCCTTTATGCAAGCATATAAAAACCCAAAACAAAGCTCCAATTAACAAAAATCCCAAAACTCTAGCTTTAGCAATTAAAGCTTGCAACTTGATGATGTATGCAAGCTAATGATCATTCATACAACTTAGAAAATCTTGTATGAACATCAAAATCTTCTTAGAATTGATTTTTGAAGAGGGTGGAGGCTAGGGTTCTTAGGTGGAGGCCATTTGACATTTCAATTTGACATAGTTTGGTTGCTAGAGTGAATAATGAGGCTTTAGGGTAGGATTAGGGGCTTATTTATAGAAGATTAGAGTGTTTTTAGCCCTAGGATTAACCCTAGGTTAGTTTAGGCCCGTCAGATTTAGGAATTCTCTAGAACCAAGCCACAAGACCAAGCCCAAATCAAAATGGTGCGCCAAGCAAAACTGCCTGGCTACCCCGTGTCGACAGGGCTGTCGACAGGGCAGTCGACACCCTAAGACCCCTGTCGACATGCCTGTCGACATGGGGGCCCTGGCGGGAATTTTCCCGCCTGACACCAATTAGCCCTAATCCTTGTTTTTAATTTGAAATTTAAATCTGTTTTTAGCATAGAAATTTCTGAAAACTTCAATGGGCCTTAACTGGGTCATACGGACTCCGATTTTCGAAAACTTGGACTCTATTTCGCGTATTTTTCCGAGACGAACTCAATGGCATAGCCCGTTTCCCTTGATTCAGATTTGAGAATTAAATTCTGCCTTGATTTATGTTATAACAGTTTATTGAAAATACGGGTTGTTACATCCTCCCCACCTTAAAGGATTTCGTCCCCGAAATCTTCAAGTTACGAAGAACATATCCTACCATCCAACATCCATCTACTCAAAACATCATCCACGAGCAACCATTGTCCTAAAAAGATTCTAAATGCTGTATGAACATATGCAGAAGTGTGTGTATATGTACCTATCTGATGCAAAGATCGATGCAGAATATGTTAGTGAAATGTATCCATATGTATGCAAATCCCTAACATAATGTATAATATCTACATGCGTGCTCAATCATACATCCATATGCAACATCCATGTGATTGCATACAAATTTCATCCATGAATAAGCATAAACACTCATGCATATTCAATATGAGGAGTGTGTGAGCCGATCTAGTGCCTAATGTGTATCATGCATCCACGAGTAACCACTTGCAAACACTTGCAGCCATTTGCAACCATCAAACATAACATGTCTCAAGCACATGTTTCATCCAAAGGGTTTCTACCTAAGGTTCTCATGACAAGATTAGCACGATAACTAGATAAACATGGATAGCAAAGAGAAAGATATGCTAAATAAAGGAAAGAGATTGAGAGTGTACCCTCAAAAAGGAATGGATAAAGCCCACGCATCTTCTCCTCGGTTTCCCAAGTTGCGTCTTCTTCGGCTTCACCCCATTGAACCTTCACCAACCTGACCTCACGTTTCCTTAGCTTCTTGGTCTCTGTCCCCAAGATACGAATCGGAGCTCTCCTCAAAGTTGCTTCTTTCTCTACCTCCACGTCTTCAAGAATGCTAGGTTCAACCACCTCAGCGGACTCATGTAGGCACTTTCGGAGATGCGAGACATGAAAGACATTATGCACTCCGGACAGCTTCTCGGGCAATTGCACTTTATAAGCCATCTTCCCAATTCTCTCTATGATGGGGAAGGGTCCAACAAATCTTGGTGCTAACTTCCCAACAGCTCCAAATCGGACCACATTCCGTAAAGGAGAAACCTTTACGAAAACCTTGTCCCCAACATCAAACTCCAAATCGGATCTTCGCTTATCTGCATAGGATTTCTGTCGGTCTGGGGCTGCCTTCATCCGTCTTCTAATCAACTCGACCTTCTCGGATGTATCTCTAATCATGTCGGGTCCAAGTATAAGCTTATCTGTAGTCTCCCACCAACATGTAGGTGACTTGCACGGCCTCCCATATAAAGCTTCAAATGGTGCCATCCCTATGCTTTCTTGATAACTGTTATTATATGCAAACTCAACAAGAGGAAGATGGTCTTCCCAAGCACCACCAAAATCCAGAATGCAAAGCCTCAACAAGTCCTCAAGTACCCTATTCACCCTTTCTGTTTGACCGTCTGTTTGTGGGTGATAGGCCGTACTCAGGTTCAACCTTGTGCCCATAGCCTCTTGCAAACTGTTCCAGAACTGACTAGTAAAGATGGGGTCTCGGTCACTGACTATGCTGGAAGGGACTCCATGTAGTCGTACTATCTCACGAAGATATACTGATGCTAGTCCAGATGCGGTCCTTTTGCTCTTCACCGGAATGAAATGAGCACTCTTCGTGAGTCTATCTACGATGACCCATATGCTCGTATTCCCTCTCGTTGACCTTGGAAGCCCATCAATAAAGTCCATAGAAATACTTTCCCACTTCCATAGCGGGACCTCTAGAGGATGCAATAGCCCACCGGGCTTCTTCGACTCAGCTTTTACTCTCTGACAAATAACACATCTTGAGACAAACTCCGCCACATCCTTCTTCATTCCAGGCCAGAAGAAAATACGCTTCATATCCTTATACATCTTATCACCGCCTGGATGTATAGTCAACTTGGAGCGATGTGCTTCCTCAAGAACTTTCCTCACCAAGTCTCCCACCATCGGAACACAAAGCCTTCCATCTCTCCTCAGCCAACCCTTATCATCTATAGAATATCGAGCAAGGTGACTAGATGTCTCCCCTCGAATCAGCTTCTCCATAATCTCAATTATCTGAGGGTCTTCCTTCTGCGAAGCCCCAACTTGATCTAGAAGGGTAGGCCTGAGCTCAAGAGATGATAAAGAACCGGTCACCGACTCCATTGCCAAAGAGAAATCAAAGGTTGCCAAGAACTCTAAATTCTTCATCTCAACAAATAGAGGACTTAGTGTCAACCTTTTTCTACTCAACGCATCCGCTACAACATTCCCCTTGCCAGGGGTATAGGCTATATCAAAATCATAGGATGCCAAGAATTCCATCCATCTTTGCTGCCTCAAGTTCAGATCCTTCTGCGAAAAGAGATACTTTAAAGACTTATGATCAGTATACAGCTCAAATCTCTCTCCCAGAAGATAATAACGCCAAGCCTTGAGTGCATATACAATCGCTGCCAGCTCTAGATCATGAGTGGGATAATTCCTCTCATGCACCTTAAGTTGCCTCCCACCAAAACATATAACTCTTCCCTCTTGCATCAGAACGGCGCCCAATCCCGTGCCACAAGCATCAGTGTACACGGTAAATATCTTACCACCATCGGGTAAAGCTAGAACGGGTGCAGAGGTAAGGGCTCTCTTGAGTCTCTGAAAAGCAAGCTCACAATCCATATCCCAAGCAAAAACTAAGTTCTTCTTCGTCAACTTAGTAAGAGGAGCGGATATCTTCGCGAAGTCCTTGATGAACTTCCGGTAAAAACCCGCAAGACCCAGAAAACTTCTCACCTCGGTTGCATTCCTTGGAGTCTTCCAATCCTGAACTGCAACCACCTTAGCGGGATCCACCGCTAAGCCTTGCTTGGATACGATATGCCCAAGGAATATGACTTCCCTTCTCCAAAAGTGGCACTTGGAGAACTTGGCCTTTAACTGGTGTGCTCTGAGCGTATCCATCACCTCTACAAGATGCCTCGCGTGCTCTTCTTCATCCTTGGAGAAAACCAGAATATCTTCCACAAAGACCACGACAAACTTGTTCAAGAACTCCCGAAACACCCTACTCATCAAGTCCACAAAATACGTGGGTGCATTCGTCAAACCGAACGGCATAACAAGCCACTCAAAGAATCCGTCTGGAGTTCTGAATGCAGTCTTGTCTATACTGTCTTCAGCCACTCTGAGCTGATGAAATCCAGTAGCAAGATCAAGCTGAGAGAAAACAGAAGCACCAACAAGCTGGTCAAAGAGATCATCGATCCTCGGTAACGGGTGTCTGTTCTTCTTAGTCAGCTTATTCAATTCTCTATAATCCACACAGAGTCGAAGAGAACCATCTGCCTTAGTAGCAAACACCACAGGCGCTCCCCATTCGGATATACTTCTTCTGATGAAGTTCTTCTCAAGCAATTCTTTCACTTGCTTGCTCAGCTCCCGTCTCTCACGCGGAGCCATATGCCGAACGGGCAAAGAAACAGGCTTAGCATTATCCACCAGATAGATGCGAAAATCAATCTCTCGTTTAGGGGGCAACCCCTTAACTTCTTCAAAAACATCTGGATAATCTCGGACCACCCTTACAGACTGAAGGGCTTCCTCTGACGAGTCGAGAGATTCAAGATAGCATAACATGACGGGATTCTTCGGATTGCATGAAATCTCTAAGGTATTGCCAAGGCGAGTCACAAGCCTCACAACCCTATGCTCACAATCAAGAATGGCTCCATATCGGGACAGCCAATCCATGCCCAATATCAATCCGTATCCCCTGAAACCAAGAACATATGCACTACACAAGAACTCTACGCTGAGTATAGAGATCCTCAGATCCTCACATATCATAGATAGATGAGCAGAACCCCCAATGAGATTCGAAACACAAACGGGATCGTCCACTAAGCTAGTACTAAGGTGCAAGCTATCAACAAGATCAGATGAAATAAAGCTATGTGATGCACCAGAATCAAACAAAGTACGAACTGGAAGATCAGAAACATAAACAAGGTTCTCAACAGAAACACTACCTCGATCGTGAACTGGAGCGGTATTGAGAGCATGAACTTGCCCTCCTGAAGGTCCAGCCTGTCCTTTCTTCTTCGGGCACTCCTTGCTGAAGTGTCCAGTATCGCCACAGGAAAAACATCCACCACTAAGCTTCCTTTTCTTCTTCATACAATCCTTAGCAAAGTGTCCAGGCACACCACAGTAATTGCACTTTCCCTTGCCTTTGTTGTTGTTGCTCCCCTTCTTGTTCTTGCCCTGATTCCCCTGGCTGCTTTGACCACCTTGATTGCCTTTGCCTTGAGAATCAGTCTTCTTTGCTTGAGTATCACTCGTCTTGACCTCTTTCTTCCCATCTCCCTGAAGTAGATCCATATTGACCAAACTCTCAAAAGTAGCTCCATGCGGAATATGTGACATCGCCAAGCCCTGTAGCGGCTCATTCAACCCTCTAGCAAATCGAAGAGCCTTCTTCTCCGGAGTGTTCACCATATCCAAACCAAAACGGGCCAGCTGATTAAACTTGTTCACATACTCCTTAACAGACATATCACCTTGCTTTAATGCAATGAACTTCTCCATCTGTAAATTCGCCTCAGCAGAAGATAGAAACTTGGTCACAAATCTAGCCCTCAAATCGGCCCAAGTCTCAATGGGCCTCGTCCCATTGGTGACCTCCCACCAATAGGCTGCTTCATCCTTCAAAAGCCACACTGTCAATAAGATCTTCCTCTCGTCATCAATCCCAAAGATAGCGAACAGGTCCTCAGTGTCTTTCAGCCAATTCCTAGCTTCAACAAAAGATTCTGTGCCTAGGAAATTCTTGCCTCCCATCGCCTTGAAGTCTTTACAAATCTTCGTGAACTCAACCTGAGGATGCTGAGGGGGAGGAGGAGGAAGAGGAGCCTCAGCAACGGGAGGGGGAGGAACATTAGCAACGGGAGGAGGAATATTAACTGCTGGAGGAGGGGGAGCAGGAACCACCGGAGGAGGGATATTAGGGAGAGGATTCTCAACTAAAGGAGGAGGAGTGGGAGTAGGGTTTGCGGGGCCGGCTGCCGCCCTAGCTTCTAGAAGCCTCCTATACCAAAGTGGCACATTTACTCCATCCGGGATGGTAAGATCCTCGGCCATAATGAAACGAAGGATAAGATAAGATTAGGTCAAGGGAACGAAGGATAACGCTAATGGCTTTTTGGGGAATAGCCCTTTTTAAAATACTAGACTTTCTTTGGAAAATACTTTATACTTGTTTTTAAAATAGTTTTTCAAGAAGTCTTTTAAAAACTTTTTGTTCTTTCTTGTAAACCTTATGCTCTGATACCAAATTTGTAACACCCCACCTCCGCTATGGTCACTCTTTCGGGGGCACTAGCTTCTGGGGGGCGTTAGAACTGGGTAAGCATGCATAATGATATATCAAGGCAGAACAAGCACATAAATATATATGTAAAACAGAGTAAGTGAGAATAAAACAGCGGAATATCTCAAACCATCAAAACAAGTCTAGTACATCATAAAGTCATCTGCCAAAATAAATATGTCTAGTACAACATAAACAGAAATACTGAAATACATAGTGCTATCCCCAAAAATAAAAGTGATAAGGCATAGCGAGCTCAATATCCAGACATACATGAGCTATCCAGCGAACAAGCAAGCGATCCAAGCTAAGCACCACTGTTCCCTCCCTGAGAACCTGGGGGGGGGGGAACGGAAGAAAAGAAGCGAAAGAAAACAGGTCAGTCAAAAAGACTGGTAAGCCCTACTACGATCAGTCTATAAACTAATAAAGCTAACATCATGATGGAAACTGAGATGAATATACTGGCAATAGATAAGGGTGTCATCCCATAAAGAAGATTAAGCTTTGCACCACAGTGTACTAGCAAACTAACATAACAGGTAATGATCCCTCAGCCCAAAACTTTGGCCCAATAGCAGGAGGTGACCTTAATACAAGTTCCAGCCCAACGGTCTAGTCGATCGGCTCCCTATAAACCTAACACGTCAAGTGTTGGTGTCCATACGGCCCACATATGGTTGTAGTCAGACTGTGCTGGGTCCACCCTTGGGTGTATCAAGCCCTCGGGTGTCAACCCCAGACACCTAAGCAATAATGCACAGTCTAATCCTACTGGTACCCGTGCCTCGAGTTTGTCCAACACCGGACTACGTGCACGTCCGTAGCCCGCCTGGACCCGCACCGCTGTACCACTCAGCCGTTGCTTTGGTCGCTTACATCAGTCCAGTAATCGTGCCACGCCCTAGCCTAGCCTCTAGGGTTGTAAATGATACCAAACTGGGATTACTGCTGGAACAGACCACGTTGCTAGGGTTTTCTAAGAGGGTTAAGTGTGGTTTAACCCCTCACTAATCATGGATTAAATTAGCTAAGTGTAACCAACAGTTCACCACTTAACCTCATTTAATCCCTCGTATCCCCAAAATTGGTTAAGTATTAGTGGGCCATGACTTAACCCTAATCATGAGGCATTAATTTAATTGTACCTTAACCTCTCACATTAGACTTTGTTGCGGTTACTAGTTAAGCCGGGCGGGTCCGGGTAGCTTTACACCACAACTTGATCTAACCTCGGGTCCCAGGTACTCATGACCAACTTCTCACATTGGGTCCTATTGTTTGTAGCAACTAGTTAAGCCGGTCGGTTCCGGGTAGGTTTACGCTACAAACTCAACCCAACCTCGAGTTGGCCACACATGTTTTCTAAGTGTCATGTCCACTTTAATTTCAAACCATAATTACAAGTTTAACTTGGGTAGACCTAACTTAATAGGTAAATTCCCAAGGGGTAGACCTAACTTAATAGGTAAATTCCCAATCTTATATTTTCATGTATTTTAAGTTTTACCCAAAAAACCCCCCCAACGTCATTCTATCGCTTACATATTCGTCATAACGCATAAAGGATAGAAAGAGGGAACTTGGCACAACATACATGATGAATCTTACATATCATAATAAGCATGCATAACATGTTGGACTTGCATAACTTAGCATGGTGAACTTGCATAACTTGTTAAACTTGCAAATCATGGCATAGTGAACTTGCATAAACATGCATAACTTGTTAAACTTGCAAATCATGGCATAGTGAACATGCATAAACATACATAACTTGTTAAACTTGCAAATCATGGCATAGTGAACATGCATAACTTATCAAACATGTGTAATATGGCATAGTGAACTTGCATAAGCATGCATAACTCATTAAACATGCATAAATCCCAACTTTCATCACATATTAACTTTAGAGTATCTAAAATGAAGGTAAAAGGGCTTACAAATATTATGAAGACACAAATCCACTAATAAAGATTGAAAAGCCCTTTATGCAAGCATATAAAAACCCAAAACAAAGCTCCAATTAACAAAAATCCCAAAACTCTAGCTTTAGCAATTAAAGCTTGCAACTTGATGATGTATGCAAGCTAATGATCATTCATACAACTTAGAAAAGCTTGTATGAACATCAAAATCTTCTTAGAATTGATTTTTGAAGAGGGTGGAGGCTAGGGTTCTTAGGTGGAGGCCATTTGAGATTTCAATTTGACATAGTTTGGTTGCTAGAGTGAATAATGAGGCTTTAGGGTAAGATTAGGGGCTTATTTATAGAAGATTAGAGTGTTTTTAGCCCTAGGATTAACCCTAGGTTAGTTTAGGCCCGTCAGATTTAGGAATTCTCTAGAACCAAGCCACAAGACCAAGCCCAAATCAAAATGGTGCGCCAGGCAAAACTGCCTGGCTACCCCGTGTCGACAGGGCTGTCGACAGGGCAGTCGACACCCTAAGACCCCTGTCGACATGCCTGTCGACATGGGGGCCCTGGCGGGAATTTTCCCGCCTGACACCAATTAGCCCTAATCCTTGTTTTTAATTTGAAATTTAAATCTGTTTTTAGCATAGAAATTTCTGAAAACTTCAATGGGCCTTAACTGGGTCATACGGACTCCGATTTTCGAAAACTCGGACTCTATTTCGCGTATTTTTCCGAGACGAACGCAATGGCATAGCCCGTTTCCCTTGATTCAGATTTGAGAATTAAATTCTGCCTTGATTTATGTTATAACAGTTTATTGAAAATACGGGTTGTTACATAACCTTAATGATTTTCATTTACTACTCTTTATTGTTTGAAAACTGAGTTTGTGATTGTACAATGAAACAATTAGCACTTCTTTGATCACAGTTGTTGTAAATGTTACAGTAAATTAATTTATCATTTTAGCCAATTAATATTGATAAATAAGAAAAAGATAAATAGAATTATCTTTTTAAATAATTGTGGTCTTTACACAGTCATATATGCAAGTTAGTTTTTTATATAAAGAATCCTTATTATTAAGGAAGAAATGTTCAAACACAATTATCTTAATAAATTGTTGATATTTTTGAAGATATAATTAAAGTAGTTTAAAAAGCTAAACAAGTTTATCTTTTTGAAGAGATGTTATATTTTTAAATGAGTAGTGCTTTTCTTTACCCAAAATCATGCATCCAATTTATCTTTTAGCACTATTCTTAAATTATTAAATAAGTATTCTTAAAATCGTATATCCAACGTATCTTTTAATCAATTTATAATGAAGAAAAGAAAAGGATAAACATATTTATCTTTTTGGGCAAAAAGTTAGTCATTTATGCATATAATAAGTAATTTATGAATGTGGTTTATAATTTAAAATTTTGCTATTTTTTATCATATTAAGGTATATTGTTAAACTGATTAATCATTTTAAATAATTTATAATGATAACGAAGAAAAAGATAAATAGAATTATCTGTTATGTAACGACGGTCGGAACAAAGCTCCCTTCGGTGCATGCATATGAGCTGGCACACAACTCCCATGTAACAAAAGGAATCCCTTATGTTACGTGTCTACCAACTCATATATATTCTCCACTCCCTCAATTTATTCCGTGATGTGGGACTATTTATTCAAACCGCCATTCCTACCATAACAACATGTGAGGCAATTCTAACAGTCTCCCCCTTGACTCGCATCCGACGAGTATCTTTTGAGAGCACCGCCTTGCCTGCATGGCCAGTCTATAAGCTTCGGCTCTGATACCACTGTTATGCAACAACGGTTGGAACAAAGCCCATTCCTTCCACATTCGGCGCACACACATGAGTTAGCACACACATCCTTGTAACCAAAGGAATCCCTGATGTTATGTGTCGATCAACTCATATTTCTACACAATTCCTTCAATATATTCCGTGATGTAGAACTATTGTATATAAACCATCATTCCTCCTTAATAACATGCAAGGCAATCCTAACAGTATCCCACTTGACTCGCATCCTACGAGTATCTTTTGAGAGCACTACCTTGCCCGCATGGCCCATTCCAAACCTTCGGCTTCGTTACCCCTGTTATTTAATGACGGTCGGAACAAAGCCCCCTCCTCCTACATAGGGCAGACATATATGAGTTGGCACACATATCCATGTAATAAAAGGAATCCCTATTGTTATGTGCCTACCAACCTATTTTTGTGCTCAAATCCTTCAATTTATTCCATGATGTGGGACTACTAATTCCAACCCGTCATTCCTCTTTAACAACATGCGAGATAATCCTAACAATATCCCATTTGACTCACATCCTACGATTAACTTTTGAGAGCTTTGCCATCAGGGTCGAAGGTTCGAACTAGGCTATGTAGGCAAGGCAGTGCTCTCAAAAGATACTCGTAGGATACGAGTCAAGGGGGAGGCTGTTAGGATTGCCTTGCATGTTCTTAAGGAGAAATGATGGTTTGGATACAATAGTCCCACATCACGGAATATGCTGAAGGAATTGTGTACAAATATGAGCTGGTAGGCATGTATCATCAGGGATTCCTTTTGTTATATGGGAGTTGTGTGCAAGCTCATGTGCGTGCAAGGAAAGAGGGCTTTGTTCCGGCCGTCGTTACATAACAGTGGTATCAGATCATATGAGCTGGCACACAACTCCCATATAACAAGAGAGATCCCTGGTGTTATGTGCCTACTAAATCATACATATGCTCCACTCCTTTAATTTATTCCCTAATGTGGGACTATTTATTCAAACCGTCATTCCTACCTTAACAATATGCGAGGCAATCCTAACATTATCTTTTTAAATGACTATTGTCTTTACACAAAATCATATGTACAATGTAATTTTTTTATATAATAGTGTCCTTAACTTATGAAGCAAGAAATGTTTAAACACAATTGTAGTTTAAAATTGTAAAATTTTGAAGCTAGAATTGAATTTGTTTAAAAATATAAACAGGTTTATCATTTTAAAGGGATATTGTATTTTATACAAACATATAAATATTAGCCTTTTCTATAAAATTTTGTTAGAGTATTAAGCTGTAACACCCCACGTCCATTAATGTCACTCACAAAGGGAATGCATTAACTTCTATGGAGGTTTTAGGTGAATATAGAACAGTAAAATTTCAACAAGACAGATATAAAATAGTACTTGGAAATTTAAAAACTTTATTTCAATTGCAGCAGAAGTCAAAACATGTTTGATTACATCATAACACCATAATCAAAGTCAAGTACAATATCTATCTTGATAAAACAAGTACATAATCCCATTACATAAATAGCCATTAAAAAAAAGATAACAAGCTGGACTTTACTTCAGCAGTCCAAGCTTTCCAAGAGATAAGCAATCCAATCAGACTCCACTGGAACTTGGCCCAACCAGAGGACCTAAAGGGAGAAAAGGATGAAAAAGAGGGGGGGTCAGACATAAAGTCTGGCGAGTATGATAATTCTACAATACTATTATCAAAATAACTGGACTAAGGCATAAGCTGGAAAACAAGGAAATGTCTATGAAAGAGCAGATTAAGGACATAGACAATCGCTAAAGGAAACGTTATAGGCGCTCCTAAATACTAAAGGATAAACACTATACTGCACCACACCAGTCACCCTAAAGATTGATTCCACTTAGCTTCACTTAGAAACTTTCTTAATGGCTTTACGTACTCCTAGCTGACTACATAGGTGCCGCCTGCCCCTATCTCCACTAGGTGTACCCCACTTTCCATTTTTCGATCGGCTCCCTACTCGTAGATACCCGTGCTGGCCCCACAGTGGGGTGTATCATTCCCCTAAAGTGGCAACCCGATATAACGGAGATGCACGGTTATACCTACACGATGCAACAACGTCTTACCTACCAGCCCGGGTCCACACACGCATATGAAACCCGTTGGACTTGCGTTGCCACCGCTCCCTGTTTTGGCCTCTTATAGTCAAACCCAGTATGCGTGTCCCGTCCTCGACTTGGGTCGAGCCCACAAAGATACGTTTTGGGATACTGGTTGAAATGGGCCCCCATTATTTCCCACAAGCATTCCACCTAAGCTTGTCCCATTAGTCCATCCACTTAACCCACTTAGTCATGTTCATTTACATGTGTATTTGGTTAAGTCTAATCATATTTCAAATGCCTCTGAAGGCAAACACTAGATTCCTCATGCCACCCAAGGCACCTACTTCACCCCCATGCCCCACCTTACATGATTATCTGGCTAAGTATTTCTTAATTCATTAAGGCCATAACCTCATAAAGACCTCTCACATTAGACTGGCATTTATGGCAGCTGGATTTGCCGGGCGGGTCCGGGCAGTCTTACACCATAAAAGAGTCTAACCTCGTGTCTTTACAACCGTTATGATTTAGTTTGGGCCTAGGACCTCTCACATTGGGCCGACATTTGTGACTACTGGATTTGTCGGGCGGGTCTGGGCAGGTTTACGTCACAAACGGGTCCAACCTCTTGTCCTAAGCATTGATTATTATTAATAATCCACTTTCCCCAATTTTAATAATTCCCTACTTGAATTATTAATTAATTCCAAATTTAACAATGTCCATAATTGACTCAATTATGGACATCCATTTAAGGCATGCAAAATCATATCAATTGCACCCCAATTTATTAATTTCCTAATATTACCCCTACCCCACGTTTGAATGCTTATTCACAAAATGTATGCTAGACCCGATTAGTCAAACTCATAGCATAAAAGAAAATATTCACAACAACAACATATATATGTGACTAAATAAAGCATAACAAGGGGTAAAACTTGCATACATTACAACTTGCATAAGGTTATACATGTCATGGATCTAAGGGTGTCAACTTATTCATAATTCACATAATATGATTTTGATCAAATTTCATAAACTTGTATAGGACATGTGTGAATCATCATCATTAACAATATGGTTTTATATGGGTACACCTAATTCAATAGGCAAATTCCCAAAAATCAAAATTCATTTTATCATAGATTCATGTATATGGGTACACCTAACTTAATAGGCAAATTCCCATATTCAAGATCCAGTTAATTTGTAGATTCATGTATATGGGTACACCTAACTCAATAGGCAAATTCCCATAATCAAGATCTATTATAAAAAAAACATAAACTTTAAACATGATCCAATTCGCATAAATACTAACATCATGATTTTACAACTTGTATGATTCAACACAACTTAACATGACATCATTATCATATAACGTAAGTATTTCAACATATGTGATAATATGAGATCTACAACATATATAAGATTTACAACATAGCATATCATAATTTGCAACATAGCATGATATGATTTACAATATAGCATAGCATGATTTACAACATGGCATAACATAGCATAGCATGATTAATCACATATGACATAGCATAGGATTATTTACAACATAATCACTACAACATAACAACATATATATGATAACATAATAGCATAACAAGAGATCCACAACATAATTTACAAATACATAACAATTCATATCACTTTCTTGTGATCCATTCATAACTTAATCAAATTATTTTATAATAATATTGTGAGATTCATCATACTCACTATTTTAAAGAAGAGAAATAGAAAGAGAGAGAGCTTTTGATTTGATTTGAGTAGATTTAGTTTGTAGATTAGGCCTCCTTCTTCTTTAGTTTGTGACGGCTATGCTGAACTCCATGGCAACGGCATGTCGGTAGCTCTCCAATTTTTCAAGTGATTTAGGGTTAGAGTCTACCCACTTATTTATAGATGTTAGGATTCATTTAGGCCATTAGATTTAACCTAGAAATAACTGCAGCCATTCAGACCAGATGGGGTTTATCTTATTGACTCAGCAATGAGTCAGAAGTGACTCAGCAAACACTCAGCAAATTAATAAACTTCTATTCATGTTTACATTAACTGCCCATATATATATAAATATATATATACACACGCACCTATTCATGAATTCAAATTAATCCATAATTAACTTATGACCATTTCTACACATTAATTTTCCAGTTAATGTCTTAATTCCATTTTTCGCCTTTTAAGGCAATTCACATATCTCAAATTTGTTATATGCCTTTTTAAGGCTATTTCGTGCAAATTCTCAATATTGATTCTTTTAATTTGTGAATATTAGTATTAAATGTAATACGGGGTGTTACATTCTCCCCTCCTTAAGGGATTTCGACCCCGAAATCTTCAAGTTTATATCCTATCATCAACCATCTACTCAATCAACAAACACTGGCATCCATTGTCCTTATAGACTTCTAATGCTTTCATGTTTAAATGCACAGTGTGTGTCTATGTCCGTATCTAATGCAAAATCAGGCGGTCCACTGATTCAGTTGACCTCCTTGATGCAATTCAAGATAGTGCCATGCATCCATTATGTATGCAAAAGATCCTAATTGCTTACAAACTACTTCTATATGCGTGCACATCCATTCAACCGAATGCAGCATCTATATGATGGTACAACCATTATACATCCATTATACTAAATACATTCATTTATGCAATATGCAATATGTAGTGACTGAGCCGATCTAGTGCCTAAAGTGTGTGTATATATGCATCCACGAGCAACCACTAGCAACCACTTGCATCCATTTTGCATCCATCATACATAACATGTCTCAAACACATGTTTCAACCATAGGATTATCCTAACTAAAGGTCAAAGATACTAATGAGAGGACAGACTAAAGATAAGATAAGATAAGCTAAGCGATAAAGGAGAAATTAAAAGACATACCCTCAAAAAGAAAAGGGTATAGCGAACGCATCTTCCCTTCTGTCTCCCAAGTAGCGTTGCTCTCATCATCTCCCCATTGCACTTTAACTAGTCTGACCTCTCGATTTCTCAACTTTTTGAACTCCGACCCAAGAATGCATGTAGGAGCTCGTCTAATTGTTGCATCACGCTCTATTTCCACCTCTTTAAGCAAGCTCGGCTCTACCACCTCCGTGGTCTTGTGCAAACACTTCCTCAAATGTGATACATGGAATACGTCGTATACTCCACTAAGTTTCTCAGGAAACTCCACCCTATACGCCATCTTCCCAATCCTGTCTTTTATAGGAAACGGCCCTACAAACCTTGGCGCTAATTTCCCAATGGACCCAAAGCGAACAACATTCCGTAACGGAGACACTTTGATAAAAACCATGTCCCCAATGTCAAACTCAAGATCTGTCCTCCTCTTATCAGCATACGATTTCTGCCTATCTTGTGCTGCTTTCATCCTCCTTCGAATCAAATCAATCTTCTCCGAGGTTTCCCTAACCATATCGGGCCCAAGTAGGATTTTATCGGTAGATTCCCACCAACATGTAGGCGAACGGCAAGGCCTTCCATAAAGAGCTTCGAAAGGTGCCATGCCAATACTAGACTGAAAGCTATTATTATATGCGAATTCTACCAATGGAAGGTGCTCTTCCCATGTACCCCCAAAGTCTAGGATACAAAGCCTTAAAAGATCCTCTAGAATACGATTCACCCTCTCGGTCTGGCCGT
Organism: Allium sativum; assembly: GCA_030737875.1. Taxonomy (NCBI): domain Eukaryota; kingdom Viridiplantae; phylum Streptophyta; class Magnoliopsida; order Asparagales; family Amaryllidaceae; genus Allium; species Allium sativum. Next base: position 1,050,116,534 of record CM060910.1, on the reverse strand, counting down.
CCGTCTGAGGATGATATGCGGTGCTCAAACATAGCTGAGTCCCTACCGCCTCTTGTAAACTCTTCCAAAATTCGCTAGTGAAGATGGGATCACGGTCGCTTACTATACTAGAAGGAATACCGTGCAAACGAACTATCTCTTTAATGTATACATAAGCCAACCACGGAGCAGTCCTCTTACTTTTCACGGGAATAAAATGGGCGCTCTTAGTAAGTCTATCTACTATAACCCAAATCCCCATATTACCCTTCCTTGATCTTGGTAATCCATCCACAAAATCCATTGAGACGCTTTCCCATTTCCATAGTGGAACTTCCAATGGGTGAAGCAACCCACCGGGTTTCTTTTGTTCCGCTTTTACTCGTTGGCACACCAAGCATCTAGCGACGTACTCGGCCACATCCTTTTTCATACCGGCCCAAAAGAAAACCCGCTTCATATCTTTGTACATCTTGTCTCCGCCGGGATGAATGGTCATCTTTGAGCGATGAGCATCATCAAGAATGGCCTTCCTTAAGTCTTCGTCTTATGGTACACAAAGTCTATTATCCCTTCGTAACCAACCCTTATCGTCTAGGGTATACCTACGAAGATGGCTAGACGACTCCCCTCCTTTGAGCTTTTCTACTATCTCAACCAACTGGGGGTCGTCTTGCTGTGCCTCACTAACTCATCCTAGAAGTGTAGGTCTAACCTCCAAGGATGCTAACAAACCAGGTACTAGGTCAACGGAGGGTCTAAAGTCAAACATGGAGATGAATTCTAAGCTTGGTCGTTCAACAAACAACGGACTCAAGGACAACCTTTTCCTACTTAAGGCGTCTGCTACCACATTACCCTTGCCTAGGGTATATTCTATTTCAAAATCGTAGGAGGCTAGGAATTCCATCCACCGTTGCTGCCTTAAATTCAAATCCTTCTGAGAGAATAAGTATTTTAATGATTTGTGGTCAGTGAACAGTTCGAATTTCTCACCAAGAAGATAGTGACGCCAAGACTTAAGCGCGAAAACAATTGCGGCTAACTCAAGGTCATGCGTAGGGTAATTCTTTTCATGAACCCTCAACTGCCTTCCACCATAGGCTATTACTCTTCCCTCTTGCATGAGGACCGCGCCAAGTCTCGTCCCACAAGCATCAGTATAGACGGTAAACGGTTTATTCCCGTCTGGCAGCATTAAGACTGGGGCTGAAGTTAAGGCTCTCTTTAAACATTGGAACGCATCATTACAATCTTCGTCCCACGTAAAAACCAGGTTCTTCTTCGTTAACCGTGTTAATGGAGCTGATAATTTTGTGAAGTCTTTGATAAACTTCCTATAATAGCTAGCCAACCCCAAGAAACTTCTTACTTCGGTTACATTTTTAGGGACCTTCCAATCTTGGATGGCCACCACCTTTGCGGGATCCACTGCTATCCCTTCCTTGGAAACCACATGCCCTAAGAACCGTACTTCTTTCCTCCAGAAGTGACACTTAGAAAATTTTGCCTTAAGGTTATGCGCTCGAAGGGTTTCCAACACTTCCCTACGATGTAGGGCATGCTCTTCTTCATTCTTAGAAAAGACTAAGATGTCATCCACAAAGACTACCACGAATTTGTTAAGGTACTCCCTAAACACCCTACTCATCAAATCAACAAAATATGCGGGGGCGTTTGTCAAACCAAAGGACATCACTATCCATTCATAGAATCCGTCAGGAGTCCTAAAAGCAGCCTTATCTATACTATCCTCAGCCACTCTCAGTTGATGAAAGCCAGTGGCTAAGTCCAACTGCGAAAACACTGAGGTGCCAACTAACTCATCAAAGAGATCGTCAATCCTCGGCAGTGGGTGTCGGTTCTTTTTAGTAAGCTTGTTTAGTTCTCTATAGTCCACACAAAGTCTAAGGGACCCATCCGCCTTTGTAGCAAATACTACTGGAGCACCCCACTCTGATATACTACGTCTTATGAACCCCTTCTCAAGAAACTCCTTCACTTGCTTATTGAGTTCCCTCCTTTCACGAGGAGCCATGTGGCGCACTGGCAAAGATACGGGTTTAGCATTATCCACAAGATAAATTCGAAAGTCTATCTCCCGCTTTGGAGGTAAGCCCTTCACCTCCTCAAACACATCCGGATATTCCCGGACCACCTCTACCGTTCGCAGATTCTCTACAGACATGTCAAGCGATTCAAGATAACTTAGCATAACGGAATTTATGGGACTACAAAAGATGTCGAGAGCATTACCAAGGCGAGTCACAAGCCTAACTACTCTCCTTTCACAATCAAGAATGGCCCCATTTCTAGATAACCAATCCATTCCTAAAATTAGCCCATAGCCCGTGAAGCCCAATACATAAGCATCACATCTAAATTCAACACTAAGTATAGAGATTTTCAAATCCAAACATATCATGGTCAAATGAGCCGAACCCAAAATTGGATTTGAAACAACCAAGGGATCCTCTACTAAACTGGTGTTCAAGTGCAGTAATTCAACTAATGATGCAAAGATAAACGAATGAGATGCGCCAGAATCGAATAAGGTACGGACAGGATGATCAAACAGAAAAACTAAGCTTTCAACAGAAATTGTTCTACCTCTTTCTTGCAGCGGTGGGGCCGCAATAGCCTGAACTTGCCCCCTTGCCTGCCCTGGTTCCATAAGAGCCTGCACCTGTCCTCCGAGGTAGACCCTGCCCTCTGCCCCTTCTTTGGGCAGTCCTTCACCAAATGTCCCGCATCTCAACAATGAAAACAACCAGTCTTCTTTTTCTTTCTACAATCTTTGCTGAGATGGCCAGGCGTCCCACAATTGAAGCATCTCTTCTTCCCTTTGCCATTATTGTTTTTACCACCCTTCTTATTTTGCTGTTGGGGTTTCTTCTGATCCCCTTTCTTTTCAACTGCCTTATCCTCATGCATAAGTACCATTTCTACTAGCCTTTCAAAGGTGGCTCCCATAGGGATGTGGGTCATAGCCAACCCTTGCAACGGTTCATTCAAGCCTCTAACGAACCTCAAAGCTTTCTTCTCTAGCGTGTTCACCAACTCCAAGCCAAACATTGCTAACTGATTAAATTTATTGACATACTCCTTCACTGATAAGCTCCCTTGCTTTAATGTCAGGAATTTTTCCATATTTAAATTCTCCTCTGCCCTTGAAAGAAACTTTGCCTCAAACCTTCGTATGAAGCCCATGAATCAACTGGACGTTCCCCGTTAGTGACCTCCCACCAAAACGAGGCCTCTCCCTTCATTAACCAAGCAGCTAAATGGACTTTCCTCCCATATTCCACTTCAAAGATATCCAACAATTCCTCATTCTCCTTAAGCCAGTCTCTGGCCTCCACAAACGTCTCAGTCCCTTGAAAAGTTTTTCCTCCCATAGCCTTAAATTCCTTGCACGTCTTTGCAAAAGTGTCAACACGAGGAGGAGGAGGAGGAATGGGTGCAACAGGGGGTGGAGGAACATCTGCTGGGCCTGCAGTGGTGGCCCTAACATCCAAATATCTCCTAAACCACCCTGGAACCGTCACACCTTCTGGGGGATTAAGATCTTCAGCCATGCTGAAACGAAAAAGGAAAGATTCAAAATGGAGAATTCAAAAGATAAAGATAAGGATATGGCTATTTGGGATTATGTTTTTCATAAAAACTTTCTCTAAATAACATGTTTTTGAAAGCACTTCTTCCAAAAATACTTTAGAAAAATATTTTTCTAAAATTTTTATCTGTTCTGGTAACCTTATGCGCTGATACCACGTGTAACACCCCACGTCCATTAATGTCACTCACAAAGGGAATGCATTAACTTCTATGGAGGTTTAAGGTGAATATAGAAAGTAAAATTTCAACAAGACAGATATAAAATAGTACTTGGAAATTTAAAAACTTTATTTCAATTGCAGCAGAAGTCAAAACATGTTTGATTACATCATAACACCATAATCAAAGTCAAGTACAATATCTATCTTGATAAAACAAGTACATAATCCCATTACATAAATAGCCATTAAAAAGAAAGATAACAAGCTGGACTTTACTTCAGCAGTCCAAGCTTTCCAAGAGATAAGCAATCCAATCAGACTCCACTGGAACTTGGCCCAACCTGGGGACCTGAAGGGAGAAAAGGATGAAAAAGAGGGGGGGTCAGACATAAAGTCTGGCAAGTATGATAATTCTACAATACTATTATCAAAATAACTGGACTAAGGCATAAGTTGGAAAACAAGGAAATGTCTATGAAAGAGCAGATTAAGGACATAGACAATCGCTAAAGGAAACGTTATAGGCGCTCCTAAATACTAAAGGATAAACACTATACTGCACCACACCAGTCACCCTAAAGATTGATTCCACTTAGCTTCACTTCGAAACTTTCTTAATGGCTATACGTACTCCTAGCTGACTACATAGGTGCCGCCTGCCCCTATCTCCACTAGGTGTACCCCACTTTCCATTTTTCGATCGGCTCCCTACTCGTAAATACCCGTGCTGGATCCACAGTGGGGTGTATCATTCCCCTAAAGTGGCAACCCGATATAACAGAGATGCACGGCTTATACCTACACGATGCAACAATGTCTTACCTACCAGCCCGGGTCCACACACGCATATGAAACCCGTTGGACTTGCATTGCCACCGCTCCCTATTTTGGCCTCTTATAGTCAAACCCAGTATACGTGTCCCGTCCTCGACTTGGGTCGAGCCCACAAAGATACGTTTTGGGATACTGGTTGAAATGGGCCCCCATTATTTCCCACAAGCATGCCACCTAAGCTTGTCCCATTAGTCCATCCACTTAACCCACTTAGTCATGTTCATTTACATGTGTATTTGGTTAAGTCTAATCGTATTTCAAATGCCTCTAAAGGCAACCACTAGATTCCTCATGCCACCCAAGGCACCTACTTAACCCCCATGCCCCACCTTACATGATTATCTGGCTAAGTATTTCTTAATTCATTAAGGCCATAACCTCATAAAGACCTCTCACATTAGACTGGCATTTATGGCAGCTGTATTTGCCGGGCGGGTCCGGGCAGTCTTACACCATAAAAGAGTCTAACCTCGTGTCTTTACAACCGTTATGATTTAGTTTGGGCCTAGGACCTCTCACATTGGGCCGACATTTGTGACTACTGGATTTGCCGGGCGGGTCCGGGCAGGTTTACGTCACAAACGGGTCCAACCTCTTGTCCTAAGCATTGATTATTATTAATAATCCACTTTCCCCAATTTTAATAATTCCCTACATGAATTATTAATTAATTCCAAATTTAACAATGTCCATAATTGACTCAATTATGGACATCCATTTAAGGCATGCAAAATCATATCAATTGCACCCCAATTTATTAATTTCCTAATATTTCCCCTACCCCACGTTTGAACGTTTATTCGCAAAATGTATGCTAGACCCGATTAGTCTAACTCATAGCATAAAAGAAAATATTCACAACAACAACATATATATGTGACTAAATAAATCATAACAAGGGGTAAAACTTGCATACATTACAACTTGCATAAGGTTATACATGTCATGGATCTAAGGGTGTCAACTTATTCATAATTCACATAATATGATTTTGATCAAATTTCATAAACTTGTATAGGACATGTGTGAATCAACATCATTAACAATATGGTTTTATATGGGTACACCTAACTCAATAGGCAAATTCCAAAAAAACAAAATTCATTTAATCATAGATTCATGTATATGGGTACACCTAACTTAATAGGCAAATTCCCATATTCAAGATCCAATTAATTTCTAGATTCATGTATATGGGTACACCTAACTCAATAGGCAAATTCCCATAATCAAGATCTATTATAAAAAAAAACATAAACTTTAAACATGATCCAATTCGCATAAATACTAACATCATGATTTTACAACTTGTATGATTCAACACAACTTAACATGACATCATTATCATATAACATAAGTATTTCAACATATGTGATAATATGAGATCTACAACATATATAAGATTTACAACATAGCATATCATAATTTGCAACATAGCATGATATGATTTACAACATAGCATAGCATGATTTACAACATGGCATAACATGATTTATAACATAGCATAGCATGATTAATCACATATGACATAGCATAGGATTATTTATAACATAATCACTACAACATAACAACATATATATGATAACATAATAGCATAACAAGAGATCCACAACATAATTTACAAATACATAACAATTCATATCACTTTCTTGTGATCCATTCATAACTTAATCAAATTTTTTTATAATAACATTGTGAGATTCATCATACTCACTATTTTAAAGAAGAGAAATAGAAAGAGAGAGAGCTTTTGATTTGATTTGAGTAGATTTAGTTTGTAGATTAGGCCTCCTTCTTCTTTAGTTTGTGATGGCTATGCTGAACTCCATGGCAACGGCATGTCGGTAGCTCTCCAATTTTTCAAGTGATTTAGGGTTAGAGTCTACCCACTTATTTATAGATGTTAGGATTCATTTAGGCCATTAGATTTAACCTAGAAATAACCGCAGCCATTCAGACCAGATGGGGTTTATCTTATTGACTCAGCAATGAGTCAGAAGTGACTCAGCAAACACTCAGCAAATTAATAAACTTCTATTCATGTTTACATTAACTGCCCATATATATATAAATATATATATATATACACATGCACCTTTTCATGAATTCAAATTAATCCATAATTAACTTATGACCATTTTTACACATTAATTTTCCAATTAATGTCTTAATTCCATTTTTCGCCTTTTAAGGCAATTCACATATCTCAAATTTTTTATATGCCTTTTTAAGGCTATTTCGTGCAAATTCTCAATATTAATTCTTTTAATTTGTGAATATTAGTATTAAATGTAATACGGGGTGTTACATAAGCAATCATTTACATTTGTATTATATTGTTTTTTAGTACTAAAAAGTATTACTTAAAAAAGATAAATAAATTTATCTTTTTAAATAAACATTTTTTTTAAATAGTAGATTTACAGTCTTGCATGCAAAAGTTACAGTATTTTATACATGTAATAAGTAAATTATGCATGTGCTTTTCGATCTTAAATTACTTTTTTTTTATCATATTAACATATAATGATAAATACATATATCATTTTAATCAACTTATAATGACAAAGAAGAAAAAGATAAACATATAATATTAGCTTTTTGTTAACATTTACTTAATAACAATTATGCATTGGATGATTTAATACATTTATTTTAGCAAAAAATTAATTCTTTTCTAATTAAAAAGTGAAGTGAAAAAAGGATAAAAACACTTACCAGAAATATTTGAAGCTTATCAGCAATAAACTGGAGAAAGATAAACACACTTATCAGCAATATTTTAGCAAAAATGATAAACTCCACTTTCAAATCGTTTAAGTTAGCAAAACGGTTCTAAGTATGGTAAATAAGGTTCATGTAAACCAAGTAAATGTTATTAATTTGCAGCTTTCTTTTTCCTATGTGACTTCCCCAATAAGTAGTATGAATGAACTATTTGTACTATTTTCAGTGATTTGGTTTGGTTTCCTTAAAATGCATATTTGTATGATGGATATGAGTCATGTACTAATGCAACATAATATTCTGTAAGTTTTGTTAATGAGGATATTGCTTAAAGTATGTTTGACCTCCATCATTTTCTGCATTGTGTCTCAGCCAAACCACATTTCCTGCATTAATGAAATTCTAATTTTAGTTTTAAAGGTTGGTATTTAGTATGGAATAGCATTTTCAGTCTTCTTTAGCAATCAAGCTGACGAGAAGTATGAATTAAAATGGACTTCTCAAAATTCAATTATTTACAAACAAAAATGCCCTTTCCAATCTTCTGACAAAATAGAATATATAGGAAAAAAATTAATACCATCTTCAAGTTCATGTTGGTTAAAGAGACAGTTCAAAGGATTTTAGTAAGCAACTCGGAATATTATCTATCGGTATTAAATCGATATTAGGACTTGGCATTATCAAATGGAATCCGATCAAACCAATCGGAAGAACTTATGTTTTTTCCATATAATAGCATAAATATATATTATTTTAGTAATACAGATTGTAAAACTTGGAGTATGTTCATTATTTTGAATATTTTTTTAATGAAGTACGCATAAAGATAAATAAATTTACCTTTTTAAACAACTTATACTATTTTTGTAAAAAAAATATGAATTTACGAAATATGCTTATTATTTTAAGTAGTCGTATTTTAAATGAATTAGACAAAAGGATATAAATATATTTATATTTTCAAATAACTAAACTTTTTTCCCATACAAAAACAAATAGACCAAAAGATAGATACTATTATTTTTCTCAAAACTTACACTTTTTTGATACAAAAAGATATACAACTATAAATTTTAAAAAGATATACAACTATAACTTTTATATTATTAATTGTATTGTTGAATGATATAGCAAACTATAGTCAGAACTAATGTTTTTGCATCTGGATTGTTTAATGAATAATTTGATTTATTTGTGTAATAGGTCTGTACTTCTAAATTAACAGAAGCTTAACAAAAGATTCTTGATTCACAACCAGAATTAAAAGAATCAGGCTCGGAAATGTATGGAAAGTTCCATGCTCGGAAATTCAAGGATTGATGCATTGTGAAGGCACTGAGCTGCAAAGGACAGAGGACATGAAACAGGCTAGAAAGCTTATGTCCATGCTGCAAAAGATTGAGGTGAATTGGTTACCCGTTGATTCATCTGGATGCATGGGTTTTAGCCAGATTCAGCCTATGAATTTAGATCTTTGTATTCGTTTATGTACTTCAATTGTTACAGTTTGAATTTGTTGTTGTTATGTACTATTGTGGAATGAGAAGTGTAGAAAATGCATTTGTATTATGTGATGCATTGCTCCAACTTGGGAGACATTGCAGAAAAGTGCATAATTTTTTTTTCTACTAAATGTATTCTGTGTACCATCTTGTTCATTATGGCAACTGTTATATATTTTTTATAACGACCTGAAATCCCCCGATCTCCGAAGAGATGGAAGAAGCCGGATTGAGTTGAGAACACGACAAATCAGAATGCAAACGACTGAACACTTCATTGCTATTACAAAAAATTACATCAGAGTACAAGAAACCAAAGTATACATGAATAATATACAGTAGAAAAATATCAGAGATTTAAATTACAAAGCATTGGAAAATTAGCGGAAATACATTAACAAATACAACTGAAAGAGATACACAGATACAGAGCTTTCCGAATAAAGCTCCAGTTGTAAACCAGGTCCTGTAAAATAGAAATTTGCAAAACAAAAACTACTAGTTGCCCATGTGGAAAATAGGAGCACCCAGAGTTTTGGTTAAAACAATAAACTCCAGATCAGTCATGTGACTGACGTGAGAACTAAAACAGTTATTTAAAACTTTACTTTAAAATCAGGTAAATCAAGGGAACACGCCGTATAACACGGAATGGGTTTTCTCCTAAGAATACCAATGCACAAAAAAACAGCGCAATGCTAATTAAAGAAAATGAAGCTATTATAAGGCTCAGGTCCCATCACACAATGCAACGCAAACCAAAGGATAGAGTTTTCCCTTATAATAGCCAAATATGCTTGGTACGTTTAAAACAAATCATTTGATACTATTATAAGTGCATAGTGTTAAAAATAACTTCAAATATAAATGTATCAATCATAGATGGCATGGATACCATATATCATGCCGCCATACTCGTTCTACAATCAAAATAACACAATGTCGTATTGGAAGTTAGATTTCCATCATGAACCATGGCAAGGGATCATCCTTACCGAATTAGAGACGCTCTAGCCCGTGCCTCAGGACCCAGACTCGGGTGAGCCCTTGGAGCATCAGGGCTGGTCCACACTTACGTTAGTGGATTATAATTTCTGGACAATACGTTGTCCTACCCTATGAGGCGTAAATCTGGTCAGTATGTCAACCATCGTATCCATCGCCCCCGTAGTGACCGATATATCCGAGGTTCCTCGCTATCCATCAAATAATATGCAACATCCACATGAGTAAAATGTCTGGGCTCCATACCATGACACTATTCCTAGCTTGAAAGAAATGCATGTCCTCCCTGAGGTCCTCTCCTGTTTCTGGTTCATACCGGGGTGTGAGGCTCGCGAATTAATGCTATACACAAAGCTATGCTATTTAAAGTCGTGCTTTGATCATGAACCACAAGGCCCTGCTTTTCAACAAAAGCTTTGATCACATGCTACTCAGCATGCCACACTGTCACTCCATGCCGTACCACTGATTTCTGCCGATATATAACCTCTAAGCTCATATGTCTCAGAGAAGGGTGTTAAGCAAGAGAATAAATTCTCCACCACAAAACAGATATATATTTAGCATAGATCAACGAATATAGTATACAAGAATACAATGTCAGGCATACAATCCATTTGCAAGTCCATTCTGGGTCTGAACCAAACCAGAGGCACCTTATTCCTCATCCCATATGTCCAATGTAGGAGAGAGGTCCTCGCATATCCGGTCGATCTCCAGCTAAGTCTGGACAATCACCACTTATTACCTTATCTTGGGATGCCTCCTAGTCAAGACATCAGTAATCATCCAAACGATGTAAGATCTCCGGTCTTCAACCACCGCCTTCATCGTCGACTTATCGTCGTATCAATTATCCAGAATGGGATAAACCTAGTATTTCCAAATAACTCGTGTGTCTTATAAACAAGTGCTATAAAAACGCAACATATGCCTCATTCCAATCCAGAATATTCTTTCATTCAAATATTCTTTTCGCAATTTAAACCAAATTAAGGTTTTCCAAACAAGTCGGGATTAGCGAACCGCCCCGAAGTAATCATTTATTTTATTTCCCAATCCCCACCTATTCATCCCATGGAGCAAAACTGGTAGCACTCCATATCTAACACCAGTGTTATCGGTAAAATTAGTTACCATTTATCGTTTAAATCTATTTAAAGACTTAACTATCGCTTGGAACAAAACTGGTGATACTCCATTCCCGATCATTTCACAAATTTGATAATTTAAATTATCACTTTCATGTTTCAATCTAATTAAAGATTCATTAAAACTCCACATAGTTTTAATCTCTAAAAATCATTATGTAATGATTATCCAAATTTAGGAAATAAATCCTGTCTTTAACTGGGTTAAAGAACCAATGTCATTTAAAACACAGTTCATGATAAACCCAAAATCACATTCCATTAATTACGGAATATTCATGGAAAACATATCAATCTATATAATCGATATCAGTTTCCGTATCCGACTAATAATATAAATTTAATAACGGCAAAGCCTTTGAAATTCCATATATAGTAACAGTCTTCCTCCACAGAAACTCACTTCGATTATTACCAAATCGAATTCCATCCAATTCCAACTCATTAAATTGGAAAACTTTACTTTGAAATTTTCCATTAAATCTTAATAAAAAGATTTATAAATTCCAATTAAAGAACGAATGTTATATAAAACACAGTTCACAATAAACCCAAAATCACATTTCATTTTATTCCAATTACTAAGTATAATTGGAAACTCTAATAATCTTAATTAAAACATTTATTCTTTTCACATGGGGTTTAAGAACAGTGTTATTGAAGACACCATTCACGACAAACCCAAAATCCAATTCAATATTAAATAGAAGGCTCTAAATAGAAATTATATTGGTTTATATTCAATATCAAATTCTGAAACAAACAAATATCGTATTGGGAATAACGAGAGATATATATATATATATATATATCTTCAAAATTCTTCAACAATATTGTATAATCACGGAGACCAATATCGAAATATCCGAAGATAATCCCCATTCAAATCCATTCCAATATATATATATATATATATATATATATATATATATTGGAAAATTCTAGTTAAATCAAAACCATTTCAAATCCAATTTATGTAATTAAAACATTGGATTAACATTCTAGTTATTAACTAGTTCATTTTGATTAAAAAAATATTTTTATCTTTACAAACGTGGAATTTTTCAACCAAATTCTTTCCAATTCTTTATTTATGATTTTATATAAATTATTAATATTTTTAATAATTTCATCAAGGCCGTACATTTGGTTTCCAATAACAGCCACCGAACTGCATCCATAACGACCTTTTCCAAATTTGATTTGGACGTATGTCCAAATTCAACCATTAGATTTTAAATTGCTTATATTCATTGGAAAGCTCTTTTTCGATACGAACCCAATGGTACCAATATTAGGAGAATCCGATAGTCGGATCTCCTGTAATGTCCATTCGAAGTTAATGGTTAAAATTCGCGAACGGTCGCAGCGCGGTTCGTTCTATTCAAGCCATTAATATATATATAATATTATATATATTTCATCCATTTCCATTTAAAACGTATTTTATAAATTCGTTTATAAATTTATTTCAAAATGATTTCAACTTCATTTCAATTTTGAAATCAAAATTGAATATTTCTTAATAAATTCGTTTTAAATTCATTTTAAAAGGATTTCTACTTCATTTCATCTTTCAAATCAAAATTGAATATTTCTTAATAAATCCGTTTTAAATTCATTTCAAAACAATTTCTACTTCATTTCAATTTTCAAATCTTGAATATTTCTTAATAAATTCGTTTTAAATTCATTTCAAAACGATTTCAACTTCATTCCAATTTTCAAATCAAAATTGAATATCTCTTATCATTATAATATTAAAATGATAATATTTTCAAAATATTTGATTTTGATTTAATTTCCTTTTCAATATTCATTATAAAAATGAACAAAATCGACATAAATATTGTTCGTATAAAAATAGCGCATATCTAATCAATACGGCTTCACACATTTCAATATTTTCGTGTCCATTGAACATCGGAATCAAATTCACATTTTAACCCTTTCACTGAATATTATTTTAAAATACTCATTATTTTAAAATGTTCATTCTTTCTGAATTGGAATCAGACACAATTAATTTCCATATAATGTTATATATATGGATTTCATACATCGCATGTATACAACGATAATGATAAACAATCATCAAAAATTCATAAAACATCCAGAGTACATTTTACCAATGTACAAGCAATAAAATAAATAAATAATGCTTATACAGTCCGTCAACCCGTCGATTGACATACAACTAAACAATTGGGATTAGTGTACGTCAAATAGCATCCCAATACACATGTGGGGTTTCAATCAACAAACACATATTTTATTTGTGCAGTTGGGCAATGTGTAAAATTTATCGTTCCAATCAATGTAAGTTAAATAGGTGTACATAAACAATTCATCTGATTTGTAAATGAATATTTATTTCAACACATGACTATTTCATATAGTTTTATTACACATTTAAAATGATATTTTTAATGATTAAACATTTTATTCAATCTCATAAATATTTTTTATTCCACTTCACATCACAATCACAATACAACACAGTCCAAACAAACAACCATGGTTTGTACAATAAATAGTGTAGGGGGCTACTAATCCCCGTCTGCTTCCTAGTATATATTTAACTATAAAATAATTTGAGTGAGAAGGAGTTCTCACATTGGTTTCCACTCTGTCAATTTTTATTTTTGAATTTCTGAACAGTTTGGATTTGAATTTGCCTGAATTTCCGTCGTGCTCCAAATTGGTCCTAGTTAGCGTTGTTGTGAAGCTCTCGTCCCCACGATCGCATTGGATCTAGTTTCGTTGAATTTGGACCTCGTATGAAAAAGTTATAGATTTTTAAAAATTGGTTAATTTAAATAAGTAATTAATTAAATTAATAATCTAACTAACCTTCAATCGCCTTCATCCCCGTTGACCCATCGTCGACTTGTGATCGAAATGAAAATCTACCGTGAGCTGCCATTGGAGTTGACCAGACATTGATCGGACGGTCCCATGTCGTGCGCCTCCACGCCACGTACCAGCGCCGCCAACCTCGCCAGACCCGGTACCTCCCTCTCCTCCAGGAATGCCAGCGAAGTTGGCTCCTTTCAGCCCCAAATTCGAACCCCATACTCCACGAATTAAGATCAAACCACTACGGATTTGAAGATCTTCGAGAGTAGGATGATTTTTGTTTTGAAATTTCTTGAATTCAATTAGCGGATTTTGAAAGAATTGGAGAGAAAAATCTAAGCAAAAGGGGCCATCGGTTTTAGAAGAACGGCGGTTAGGGTTAGGGTATTTATAATAATTTATTTAAATATTTTATAATTATTTATTTCCAATAATTCGTGTTTTTCAATCTTAACTCCAATTCAAACCCAGCAATTGTTGCCCCCAGCTAAATACCCCCACTCCGGACATAATAGGATATGTTTGTAAGCCAATTCGACTGTTTTGAATAGTTTTTATCAAAATTTAAATATAAATCCTTATATATTGAATTTTGACGTACATTTCAATTTACTGGGGCCACATATTTACTCCAAAAGTTACAGAAAAATTATATTTAGTTTTGTTTTGATGATACGTTCATAACAAAACTATTTTCGTCGAATTTGGAGACCGTTTGAAAAACGACCATTTTGTGGTCTATCTAATTCAAACAGAAACTATCAAACACGATTTCTTTTACCACGCCAACATATTAATTCCAAAAATTATGAAAATTGGAATCTAGAAATAACTTGACATTCCGGATCAAAGAAAAGTGGTTTCGTCGAGAATGGAGGTCGTTTACGAATTGGCTATATTTAAGGGCTATATATTATTTAAAATATATATAAATTCCATAGCGACTATTTTAAATTTTAAACCGGACATACTTTCAATTTATATTATGAAATCTGATTTTTTTTTTTACATTCGTTAGAAAGATATAATTAAACAGATTCAAATATTTTTGGTTTTACAGAAATCCGATTTATTTTGAATCCTGTACATTCAATTGAAATTTGAAATCGAATTTTCGAACGACCGCTCTATTTTTTGGCTCGTTTTGTAATTAATATTAATTTATACGTTCTAACTTCGATTAATATAATTTTTAGTCGTTATTATTTAAAATAAATCATTTTAAATATTGTAAATATGTTAAAATAGCTAAAATACAAAATTTAAATTGGTTTTGAATATCCGGGTTGTTACATTTTTCATTTTATCTGATGTGCTGTATACTCATAACTAATGCACTCTTATTTTGTTTAATATAGAACCATCACATCAGACACCTCCATATAAATTATTATTGCTCCTTGATCCCTATTCCTTTCTATTTTAAATTGACCATGTGTTGTTGTATGCTTCATTTTCACTGCCTTATTTTTGATAATCTGGATGCTTCTATAAATGGTTTGACTTGTAGACTACATTGCTTTGCATTGTTGTATATGCTCGAATTTAATTTTTATTCTTTGTGCACTCTTTCATTTGAGCTGCCATGGCTATGTCAGTATGATTTTAATGCATTGGGTTTTTATCTTACTCATGATATTATGAAAACATATGATAAATATATAATATGTATACTATATTGCATGAAAACATATAACTTCTTTAAAAAGATAAATGTATTTATCTTTTTAAAATAATAAACAAAGCAAAGTCATATGATTATCTGAGTTTCTTAGTTGCAGCATATGATAAATTCAGTTACTCATAATCATATGAAAACTATAATATGCATATTATATTATGTGATAAAATGTAGATTGTTTAAAAAGATAAACGTATTTATCTTTTGAAAATAATAAACGTACGAAAATTATTTGGTCATCTAAGCTTCTTTGTTTCAGCATATGATAAATTCTCTTAAGTCAAAATTATATGAAAACATATGATAGAAATATAATATGTATAGTATATTGTGTGAAAACATAACTACTTTAAAAAGATAAATGTATTTATCTTTTTAAAATAATAAACATATGAAAATAACCAAAAAAGGGCTGTTGCTTGAAAAGATAAATGTGTTTATCTTTTTTGATAGCGTAGTGGAAAAAGAATATATTTTGATACCCTCATAAATTTTTTTTATGCCAATTGTATAAGCACTAAGTTCTCATTGCACTTTACAGTAAAAAAAACCATATGCATTTTGCATGTGGTAGTGCTTTTTCTTTGGGTTGTTCTTTTGTTTTAGCTACTTTGCATTACATTATTTTAGCTTCTTTCATTATCTTCCCTCTGTTCATTTCCATAAAAGCAAACCAAAATTTGGTACAAACTTATCAAACAAATTGAAGAGGAATAAAAACATTTTTCATTTCATTTATAGTAATGTTTTTACATCCTACTCTAAATTGCTTTACATTTGATTTCCATTTGCTACATATCGTCTTTATCTGTTGCATTTTTGTGCACTCTGAAACAAGCCACCCATCACTGAAATACAACAATCCTCCTTCACTTCATCAAGTAACCATTCACGCACACGTCATTCAAACCAGCTTCAAAACACTTCGAACTACCCAGCTCACCACGATTCTCTCTTTCGTAAACCTCCCCTCTAAATACTACAAACCATGCACCCTCTTTTCACTAGCCAAACCAAATACACATAACCAATGACCGTCCACTGCATTCATCACCTATACATATTAGAAAATTTACTTAATTGTATGTTTAAAAGTTAAACATGTAGGCAAATTACCATATATGCATATTAGAAGAACACTTCCGCACCAAAACATAAGTTTGACGAGAAAGATAAAATTATTTATCTTTTTGTGTGAAAATAGAATTTATTTAGTTAATTTATTCTCAAGGTTACTTGAGATGTAGAACAAGATTATTGATAAACTAATGATGTTCATCAAAACCGTTCAGCAACATAATCATCAAAATCCATAAAATTCAATCTATTAGAAACAACTATAAGAAAACCATGGCTAAAAGTAATGCTACGCCCTGAAAATAAATCCAACGATTTGCCTTGAGATTGCTATAGTTCGGAAAACACAATACTAGGAAGAACCATAGCTGTTTTTATTTGTTACACCACCATTAGTTCACTAATATGAAATTACGAATTAGATGATTAAGAATTGTATACCAATAAATCTAAGTTGAAATTACGAGTTAGAAGAACCATACCAACACACTCCAACTTGAGAACTGATGTCAATATACTGTACGCAACATGTAGGATTTACCGGAGAACTGATATTTACATTTATTTTATTTGTTTTGATGATGAATTTGTAATGTCTAACATTAACTAGAAAGCAGTAACACAACTGATGTTAATTTGATGATGAAATTCTGATAAATAATCATGAATTTTCAATGACAAATTGTATTCTAATGCTCAGTTAAGAATGATAAAAGCATTTATCTTTTGTTGAAAATATGTTACTACTGCATATTATTTTTTGAATATTACTACATATTATTTATATTTCTTCATAGAGCATTACGAACAAATAGGAACATGTGATAATACATGAAATATCCTCATGTAGATACAATATAGTGTTAATAACAAATTATGTCACGACCTTATAAATGTTATCAGTAAAAGATAAAATGGTTTATATTTCTTCAAAAAGCAGTAGAACCATATTACAGTTTACAAACTCATGCTCAGTTACCAGAATAACATCATCAGTTATTTGAAATTCATTATCAAATTCATCGTTAAAGTTTCAACATCAGCCATTACAAAATCATCAGTAAATTCAGGTACATTAAAAGTATTATCAATAAAAGATAAAATGATTTATCTTTCTTCAAAAACCCGTTGAATCATATGTTCGAACTTCTAAAACATATATATTCGAACTTCTAAAACATAAAAAGAATTACGTTCATAATTTGTGCATAATTCATGCATAAAATATTAACATAAAACATATATGATTTTATCATATGTAAGAAATTCTAAAACATAAAATATTAACATAAAAAGTAGTAGAAACATAATTCATGCATACAATACAAAGACTTATATTCGAACTAATAAAACATATAGGCTTTTATCTTTTCTATATGTTGTTTAAATCATTCATATGCATTATGTAAGAACCTCAAATCACGAGAAAAACGATAAATATGTTTAACAAGTTGTAGTAACTATGATACGTAAGTACGACTTGATATGTTATTTAATTCTTTATCTTAAAAGATAAATGCATTTATCTTTTTTAACTCCTGTATACAGTAACACCTGGTACATCAAATAAAGAACATTAAATCCTTTACAGTATTTTTTTTGGATCAAATGTACATACAACATTAAAAACATTATGAAAAGTTTGAGGGTTGTCTTACAATAAGGAGGAGTATGGATGTATATTAAACTTTTGCACCTAGGATGTATATTAAACATTTGCATCTACTTTATAACTAGTGTGTTACGACCCGAACTTCCCTGTGAAGGAAAGAGCGGATTACTTTGAGAAGAAGCCACATTGGGACACAAACAGAAGAACATTTCATTGTATATTACAACAATTCCATTAGAATACAAGAATATACAGAGTACGAATAAACATTACATAGAAAATATCAGAGATTTAAATTACATAGCAGCGGAAAATAATACAATACACAACCAAAAGTAATACACGGATACAGAGCTTTCCAAACATCGCTTCAGCTGTAAATCAGGATCCTGTGAATATAAATTTGCAGAACCAAAACAACTAGCTGCCCGTGTTAAAATAAGGGCACCCAGAATTTAGGTTAAATCAATAAACTCCAGGTCAGTCATGTGACTGTTGTGAGAACTAAAACAGTTATTAATCTTTATTTTAAAGTTAGGTAAATCAAGGGACCACGCCGTATAACACGGAATGGGTTTCGTCCTAAGAATACAAGTGCATAAAACAACAGAGCAATGCTAAATAAAGAACAATGAAGCTATTATAAGACACAGGTCCCATCACACAATGCAACATAAGCCGGAGGATAGGATTTTACCTTATAATAGCCAAAGAATGCTTGATATGCTAACTTTCATCTTTTGTTATTACTATAAGTTTATAGTGTCAAAACAATTTCAATCATAAGTATCAATCATAGACGGCATAAGTGCCTCATACCACTATGTCTCCATATATAGGTTTACAATCAAAACCGCAAAGTCACATATTGGAAGTTGGATTTCCATCATGAACCAAGGCATAAGATAGTCCTTACCGAATTCGAGACGCTCTAGCCCATGTCTCAGGCAAGCGCGCAGGCAAGCCTTGGAACGCTAGGGCCAGTCCACCGATGTGGATTAAAATGCCTGAACACTGCGTTTCCCTATCCTATGGGGTGTAAGTGAGTCCACTAACTCCATCGGCTCCACATATTCACCGATATATCCGAGGCGCCTCGCAATCCAACAACTACATAAGTCAAACTCGTCAGAGCGTGTAAAACCACTGACGCCACTTCTAGCTAGAAATAAACGCATGACCTCCCTAAGGTCCTTCTCCCGTTTCTGGTTCACACCGAGGTGTGAGGCTCGCGAATTAATGCTACACAAAGCTATGCCACACAGGCTGTGCTTTGATCATCAACCACAAGACTCTGCTTTTCAATAGAAGCCTTGATCATTTGCATCAAAGTATGCCACACAGGCAGACCACTCCATGCAACCGATATTTATCAATCACACAGAATGATATCCAATGTCAGACACATAGTCCATTTACAAGTCTGTTTTGGGTCTGAACGAAACCGGAGGCACCTTGTACCTCGCATATCCATCGATCTCCAAGTACGTCTGGACGATCACTAACTGATTCCCTCCTCTGGGGTGTACGGCCCAATCAAGATCATCAGTAATTATCCAAACGACGTGAAGACCTCCGGTCTTCAACCACCGTCTTCATCCTCGACACATTGTCGAATCAGTTATTCTGAATGGGATAAACCCGGTCTTTCTGAATAACTCGCGTATATAATAAACAAGTGTTACACAAACACTACATACGCCTCATTCCAATTCAGAATATTCTTTTATTCAAATATTCTTATACTTTGTGAAAGGTTCCCATTAATTTTATCAAAGATAAATTCTTTAAAACTTATTCTTCAATCTTCCTTTGGATATCAAATCAAACCGTATTAAGGTTTTCTAAACTAGCCGGGATTAGCGAATCACACCTAGTAATCATTTATTTTATTTCTCAATCCCATCCTATTCATCCCATGAAGTAAAACTGTTAATACTCCATATCTAACACCACTGTGTTATCGGTAAATTCAATTACCATTTCACGTTCAAATCTAATTAAAGATTTAACTATCGCCTGGAGCCAACTGGTGATGCTCCATTCTCGATCATTTTAATCTAAATAAAGATTCATTAAAACTCCACTTGGTTTTAATCTTCCCAAAAATCACTATCAATGATTATTTAACTTGGGAAAAACATATCCTGTCTTTAACTGGGTTAAGAACCAATGTCATTTAAAACACGGTTCACTATAAACCCAAAATCACATTCCATTCTGTCAGCCTCTAACCGTAAATTAGCAAGTGAACAATTCCTCAAGTATTAACCTCGAAGGCCGAAACCAACATCAAGTCAATACCCAGGAAACAATTCAACTTAACTAATCTCCAGTTAGTTTCTGATTTTCTTAACTCCGTTGGGTCTAAGAACAGTATTATTAAAGATACCATTCACGAAAACCCAAATCACATTTGATATTAAATACAAAGCTCTGAATAGAAAATATATCGGCTTATATTCAATATCAAATTCTACGACCAACAAATATCATATTGGAAATGATGATATAAATATATCTTTCAAATTTCCATAACAATATCTGTATAACCACGAAATCCAACATCGAAATATTCCAAAGGCAATTTTCAATTATTGGAAATTCTGGTTACTTTTTAAAACCTTTTTCAAATCCAATTTATTTATTTCAAAAATAAATGGATTATAATTCTAGTTCAAAACTAGTTCATTTCAATAAAAATCTATTTTTATCTTTTCAAATATGGATTTTTTCATCCCAATTCTTTCCAAATCATTTCTTATGATTTTACACAAATTATTACTATTTTTAATAAGTTTATCAAGGCCCGTACAGTCGATTTCCATCAACGGCCATCGAACTGCACTTACAGCGACTTTTCCAAATTTGATTTGGACATAATTCCAAATCCAGTTGTTAGATTTCAAATCTCTAATATTCGTTAGAAAGCTCTTTTCGATACAAGCCCAACGGTTCCGGTTTCTGGAGAGTTTGACGGTCGGATCTCCCGTAATGTCCGTTCGAAGTCAATGGTCAAAATTCGCGAACTGCCGCAGCGCCGCGCATTCTATTCGGGCCATTACATATATATTATATATATTTCGTCGATTTTAATTTAAAACGTATTTTATAAATCGTTTTAAATTCGTTTTCAAAACGATTTCAACCGCATATTCAATTTCTAATCAAAATTGAATATTCCATATCATCGATATATAAATTGTAATATTTTCAGAACGTTATATTTTGAAATCATTTCTTTTTCCATATTCATTATAAAATTGAATATAATTGATATAAATATCGTTCGCGTCAAAATGGCGCATATCTAACCAACACGGCTTTATATATTACAATAACTTCGTTATTCTATTCAACAAATGAATATTTTCTTCAACACATGAATTTTCTTTTATTCAACACATGAACATATATTTTATTCAACACATTAATTTTCTTTTATTCAACACATGAATATATATTTTATTCAACACATGAATTTTCTTTTATTCAACACATGAATATTATTTTTATTCAACACATGAATATATATTTTATTCAACACATGAATATATATTTTATTTCCTAAATTGGAATGAGACCCACTCAATTACCATATAATGTTATTTATATGGATTCTATACAACACATGTATATAATAGCAATGATAAATAATCAACCATCATCCAAAGTGCACCACACAACTGCATAAGCATTAAATATAAATAATTAGCGCTTACACAGTATGTCAACCCATCGGTCGACATACTACTAAACAATTGGGAATAGTGTACGTCAATATCACCCCAACACCCGTGTGGGGTTTCAATCAATCAAACACATATTTTATTTGTGCAGTTGGGCGATGTGTAAAATTTATCGTCCCAATCTATGTCAGTCAAATAGGTGTACATAAACAAATCGTTCTGATTTGTAAATGAATATCTATTTTATTCACATCAACATTAAAAATAATATTTTTAACTATAAAATATTTTATTCCATTCCACATCACACAATCAATATTCACACCACAAACAACAAACAAACAAGTCATTCATGGTCTGTGCACAACGGGTGTCGGGTGCTGCTAAGCACCGTCTGCATCCTAGTATATATTTCAACTAGAAAACAAATTAAAAGTGAGGAGTTCTCACCGAGGGATCCACTCCTCCGTGCTTTCCTTCTGAACTGTTCGGGTTTCGTTTTGATTTCAGTCGATACCATCGCCATCTTTTCCCGCTGTTCTCAGTAAAAATCATATTTTTATCGATTTATCCCAATAAATAAAAATCATATTTTTATTTCAATTTCATATATTTTACAACGTTGCTTTCTATATAAAAATTATATTTTTATATATCTACTTCTTATATAAAGATCGAATTTTTCCCTCGCCATTTCCCATATAAAAATCACATCTTTACTTTCTATATTATATAAAAATCATACTTTTATTTCAACGCTATAAAAATTATATTGTTATCTTGCTAGTAATATAATAAAAATTATATTTTTACTTCTCTACATCCATAGAAATTATATTTTTACCTCACTATATGTATATAAATTATATTTTTACTCTCTACATATAATAAAAATTATATTTTTATTCGATGTTTATATTTATAAAAATCATATACTTATCTACCCAAAAATTATATTTTTATATAACTAGAAAAGTATATGTTTTGATCTAACTCAAAATTATATTTTTATATAATAAAAATCAGGTTGTTCCTTGTTTTCATCTAATTAAGAAAGGAAAAAAATTCAGATCTTTATTTTAAAAGTCAGAAAGAGAGAAAAAGGACTCACATTTTCGATCGGAGGTGGTTATCGTCGGATGGGAGCTCATTGGAGGTGGCGTCGGACGTGGAGGAGGGGGGCAGGCGGCACGCGGCCTCGGGTGGGCCGGGGTTTGGTGGCGTACGTTGATTTGGGGGATTGGGTTGCGGTTTTTCGATTTGGAGAAGGGGGTGTGTAGGAGAGAGAAGGGGAATCGGAGGGGGACGCGAGGCGTTGGGGAGGCGGAGGCACAGCCGCGGTGGTTGTCCGGCGAACGGGAGGGAGAACGGGTTTCGATCGTGGGTGCTTTTTTTATTCATTTTTCTCCGTTGACTATAAAATGAAGAGACGGGGGAGGAAGGTAAAGTAATATATATATATATAATTATTATTTTATTATTATTTTTCTCCCTATAGTGTGATTTCATATCTGAACCCCGAACGAGACCCAATGACTGTTGCCCCTAGCCAATGACCCCCATTCCGAACACAATGGGATATGTTTTGTAAGCCAATTCCATCGTTTCGATCAGTTTTCAGTTAGATTAACATTTAAATCATTATATTGAATTTTAAACGTACATTTTAACTTATCGGGGTCACATACGGACTTTAAAAATTCCCCAAAAAATATTTTCTAACTTCGGATTGTCGATACGGTTCTGACAAAACCAATTTCGTCAAATTTGAAGACCATTTGAAAAATGACCATTTTTCAGTCGATCGAAATTGACTGAAACTGTAAAAACACGTTTTCTTTCGCCACGCTCACATATTGACTCGAAAAATTATGAATTTTGAAACCTAGCAATAACTTGACATCCCGGATCCAATAAAAGTTGTTTCGTCGAAAACAGAGATCGTTTGCAAAATTTCCATTTTTAAGGGCTATATTTTCCATAGCGACTATTCCGAATTTTTAACTGGACGTATCTTCTGATTCCCGCTATGAAATTTTGATTTTTCGAATTCGTTGGAAAGATATTTTCAAATAGATTCAAATATTTTTGGTTTTGCTAAAATCCGGTGTATTTTGAATCCCGTACATTCATTTGAACTTTGAAATCAAATTTTCGAACTACCGCACAATTTTCAATTCCTTTTATAATTAAAAATAAATATTTATATTCTAACGTCGATTCAAATAAATATATACGTTCTATTTCTATTCAAAATAAATTTCTCGTCATTATTATTTAAAATATATCATTTTAAATATTCAAAATTCATCAAAATTGCCAAAATAAAATTTTTAATTTGGCTCGGATTTCCGGGTTATTACATAGTGCATCTAGATTGAATATGTAAGAGATAAAAACATCTTTGCATTTTTTGTTTGAAATATAATAACTTCTGGTGAATCCAGTATAACCAGTAGGTATCATAACATTTGGTGACTAAGCTAAAAAAATTAAAACATCTAAATATAACATTGATCATCCTTAATTTTCAGCAGAACTAAATTGTGAGTCTAAATTCATTTCTTCAAAAATTTCACATGCTAATCCCTAATGCAGAAACTATTGAATTGGATATTACTATATTTGAAACAACCGAATGCACTATGTTTGAAGTAGTACTATATAACAGTTGATCAATCGCCTAAAAAAATGCAGTATGTACACAAAAAAATTCAATAGAACAATCATTTATAGGAACAATACTATGTTACATAAATTTATAATAGGAAATAATGCAAATAGTAAAAAGTAAATACAACATCAAAGCAAAAAATTCAGAATAAATACCATGGTTTCCATTTTTGCACTGGCAACCATCAGTGTACCACTTCGCTCTTTCAAAAAGGTTGCATCTAAAAACACCATCTAAGAGAACATCGAATTGACAATGAAAAAGACCAAATAAAATAGAGACTCACCAAAGAAAACAAGCAATCGAACAGAGAAAATCAATTAGACAGTTCCAAATGAACAAAATCGCCTTACGATTGTCCACAATTAAAGTCGAATTTGATTTCAAAAGAAACTAACGCCTAATTTTCTCCTAAAAAATCAACGAGCGCTTTGATTGCACAAGAAATGACGACCTATTTTTTTTTTCCTAATTTCCACGGGCACCTGATTTCAGAAGATACGAACGTTGATTGAGAAGATGATGACGTGCATGTCTTTTTATATTTGTCTTGGAAAATAATAGTTTCAAAGTTTCATGCTTAAAAAAATTGGGTGACTAGTAAGTCCTTCGTGCAAATTTCCACTTATATATAAATATAAAATAATATAGCGCAACAGAGCAATGCTCACTGGGAGACCCGCTCATACCTAGGATGGTTCCTACAAACGTATCTGGATTGATTTCTTTACTTTGTTCGTGCGCTGACTCAGCATTGGGTGTATGGTTGAATTTGAAAACCTAAAATCTAAAGGTTTAGGATTTTGCTTGGTAATCTATACAAAGGAAAGCAGTCTCATCGTTTTCTACACACAAACTATTCTTCACTCTTCTTCCTCCAAACCATTTCTAAATAAAATTATGAAGATGGTGCCTAAATATAGACTAGATAGGACAATTCTTATTCTTTACAATACACCTGAAAGAGGACTTTCTTCAACAACAACATATAAAAGAAATATTTTTTTAACTTCAATCCAACCACTGTGAGTTAAGTTTTTTTAAGATTTGATAATTAAATAGTATTTTGGAAATTAAATAAATCGGAATATGAGATTATACATGTTTGTATGTTACTATCACATACCTATCCATTTTTTACTGTCTTACTGTTACATATATATCCTATTATCTCTAATCAGTTTTAGATCTAGTTACAGTATTATGCCTATTTTTTTCAGTTTATGTGTTTTCGAATCAGATTTATATTTTTCTCCTTTCTTTGTATTTTACGCTGTACTTAGGCTATCTAATGCCTACACTATTCATGTTTGAATTGTGTAAACTAGGTTATTTGGAAATAACTAAAAATGACAATAAAAAGGAAGATTAGGCATATTGAAACAAGAAAATTGTTATACTATGCAAAACATGTTAAGTTAAACTTAATTTAATAATTAAGTAGAACATGATGTTATTATTAGATGTAATTAAGTAAAATAGGCAACTTAATATACATATACATCTAGGCAGGTACTTGTTTGGGCAAGAGGTCCCACAGTCTTGTTGTTGGTATATGGCTTTAGGACTCTTAAAATCATAGGGTTGGGACACAAGCCTGGGAGTGGCTTGTGTCAATCTGTTGTGTGGAACCCATATCAGTCAGTACCCTTGTTAGTATCTTAGAGAGGGGTCTCGCGCTAGCTAGGTAGGGGTCGGGTTATGCTTTATTGATCTGGATTGTAAGAGGTACAAGTTGGACGGTGGGTATGGGCGCGTTCCGGCGGAGTCATGAGCGTGCATGAGTCTGATTAGGAGAAACTAAGAGTTGTAACACCAACAAATAAGTCTGTAACTTGTAAGTCGTTTGGTTAGAGACTGATACACCCTACTGCTGGGTCTGGCATAGGATATTTGTGTAATAAGGAGCCGATCGCATGGGTAGTAATTAGGATAACACCTAATCTTGTTAATTCTAGTGCAGTAATTTATTCTTGTGATATGAATGAGAAGCATATATGTGTGTAACATCATTGTCATGTTATCTCGTTTACCTTGTACTTGTCTATTTTATTGTAGTTTCATGTTCAGCATTATTTACCTATCTTGATACTTTCTATCTTATTCTATTGCTGAAAATCATGGAACTCGCTAGATTTTATGTCTAACCTACTTCATTTCCTTTCTCTCTCTTCCTTTCTCCCCTCAGGTTCTCAGAATGGTGGCAGACAATAGTAGTGATCGTGATCTTATTTTGGCAATTGGACTTCTTTTGATTCATATATTACTTTAATTATCGTTCTAACTTGTTATGGCTTTTGAGTATGGATATGATTTTAGAGTTTTGTACTCTGATTTTTGGTGTTAAGAGATAGACAGTTTTAATTGAGGTTTTAGTATTTGAAACGATATGATGTTGTAACTAGTTTGGAATGATGTTTTATTTTTAATAAAAGTTAGTTTTTCCATTGCATATTTATATCTATCTTGTGAATTTTAGTTACTATTTACCTATTGCACTTCACGAAACTATGATGTCGTAATAAGCATAATAAGATCTAAATCAACAATTTAGATGTCCAACTGGTTCAGATCTAATATGATAGGAACAAGGTGATAAACTAGATCTGATTAATAATTTAGATGTCCACATAATTCAGATCCAATGGTTAAAAATAGATAACACAAATAAGGTCAAGATCCACATCATAGAATGTCATAGAAGTTAAAATAGATCTGATAAGTTAAAGATTGAGATCCAAATCCTAACCAATTTAGAATGTCATATGTTCACAATTTACAAAGGATCCAGTATAATTTGGTCATATGAACAAATCCAAACTATATTCATATCACATTTACTTTTAAATATTTAAATCTAAAAGCAACTAGGAACTCACAAAGTTTGGATTATAAAATAGAAAAAGAATGGATCGTGAATCTCTAACTGATTTGCTTAAGTTGATAGTTGTAGAAGATAATGGATCCAGTTCAGTTCAAACACCGGCAGCATTTGGCCTCCACTGAATTCCAGTGAAGAAAACATGAGAAATGGACCCGTATATATAGCTTCCAACCTCGAAAACCTACTGACACATCATCCCTAGGGGTGTCAACACCCCTATGGAGGGGTCGACCCCGGTGTCGACACACCCTTAGGGGGTCGACCCCCTAGAGTGCGAAATTTGCCACCTTACGAAATTTTGATTTTTGAACCCTTTTCTGGATAAGTTATGACTCATATCGGACTCATATGTATATATATAATTCTTCTGCGCGTATACAAACTTTAAATCCCCATAACTTCTTCATACGGTGTCCGTTTTACGTAAACCAAATGTCTATCTTGACTAGAATTTCAAGACCGACACAAGGTGCAGTCTGTTTCCTTTAGTTCTGAAGATTAAATTAATTATTATTTAATTTATCCTCTTTTAGTTTTGTTAAAAATACGGGGTGTTACACGTGGTGCTAAGAGTTTTGTAGAGGTGCGCAATAAGCTTAGAGAAACGAAGAATGTATTCAACTTATATTAGCTCAATTGAAGGAGGAAAATTCAGTTGGCCACTTGGCAGCTGAAGGATGAAGCATCGCATTGGTGGAAGATGGTTCGGGCCAGAAAAATGGTGGCTACCTAGGATGAATTTAATACTAGATTCAAGTTGAAATTCTTATCACAGACCGAGGAAGTAATGCAAATGGAGAGGTTCTTGTATTTTGAAGTAAGGAAGCATAACAATGAAGGAATATGTTTACATCTGTAACAACTCGAAAAATCTGAACCAGTTTAAAATTTTTAAATTGGCTATTTTAGTGAATTTTTAATATTTAAAAAAAATATTTTAAATAATAACGACGAAAAGTATGTTTGAATCGAAGTTTGAAAATAAATATAATTATTTTTAATTATAAACAAGGCCTGAAATGGCGCGGTAGTTTCAAAATTTGAATTCAAACTTTGACTGACTGTACCGGATGCAAAATAAAACAGATTTTAGTGAAACCAAAAATATTTAAATTTGTTTATGAATATCTTTCTAACGAATCTGAAAAATCGAAGTTTCATAGCGAGAATCAAAAGTTATGGCCAAATGAATTTTCAGAAAGGTCGCTATAGAGAATATATAGCCCGTGAAAATAGACATTTTGCAAATGACCTCAGAATTTGACGAAACCACTTTTGTTGGATCCGGGATGTCAAATTATTGATAGGTTTCAAATTCCATAATTTTTGAAGTTAACATGTGAGCGTGGCGAAGGAAAATGTGTTTGGTCAATTATAGTAAAATTGGATCGACCAGAAAATGGCCATTCTTCAAACGGTCTCAGAATTCGACGAAACTTGTTTTGTTGGGACCGTATCGTCAAAACATAGCTAGATTTATTTTTATGGAATTTTTAGAATCAGTATGTGGCCCCAACAAATTGAAATGTACGTTCAAATCCAATATTGAATGTTTTATATTTTAATTTGAAGGAAAATTGACTAAAACAGTCGAATGGGCCTACGAAACATATCCCATTGTGTTCGAAAAGGGGGTATTTAGCTAGGGACGACAGTCGTTGGGTTTGGATTGGAGTTAGTATGTGAGGAGGGATATTTTAGAATTTTAAAAATATATAAATAAAATAAAAAAATATGATTGTCCCTCACTTTTCTCTCTCCCCGGTTCTTCCCCAATAAGCTCCAGCGAACGACGATAAAGCGCTCCTCCCTTCTCTCCTCTTTTCCGGCTAATCCACGCAATGAAACACCTCCACCCAGTTAAGGTTTTTGTAGATCTCTCCGAGAGCTTCACAACCATAGTAGGTACGCCCTTCCTCGTCACTCCTTTCTCGAGATCTGCACCCCTGAAGTCGGGGTCTTCAAACCGCCGCGACCATTGATAAGGACCACCGAAGTGGACCCCACTTCTGGCGCAGGTGCACCCCTCCTAGCACTTCAATGTGACATAGGCCGATCGGCCCCTAGCTTCACGGATTCGACGAAAATTGCGGCCCTAGTTTTGAACAAACCGCTGAGAGGTACGGCCTACATTTATTTTAACTGATTTCGACAAATAAAAGCATTGCAAACTTATAAAAATCATATCTTTTTGCTATGTGATCGAAATCCAGTGAAACAAGAGACAATGGACTCGTGTGGACGTCTTCTACATTCTAGAAGAGACCGCATATTTTTCTGAGCCTTCTGCAATTTTTGGTGGAGTGGAACCCAATCTGAGATTTCTAAATTATAAACGATATGAAAAACAACAATGTATAAATTATATAGTCAGTGTATGAGTTATATAAGCGTTGTACACATCATGTATAAGCTTTGTATAAGTTGTATGTTCAATATACACAATTTATATGCGTTGTAAAAATAATATATGCGTTGAAAAAAATTGAAATGAAGTGAAATGAAATTGAAATATATTTATATACGAATACATATATATATATATATATACACACATATATATACACTCCTTTGTCGACAGACCATGGACGATATTTATTGGTTGTGATATTGTTTGAGTTATTGGTTGATGTGAAATTTGGTGAAAATCATGAATAATTGATTGTGGTTGAAAAATACCTGTTTGTGGTTGAGAATTATTTTGGATGAAACCACATAGGATTAGTTGTGGAAAAGAAAAATAAACATGCTCGTCTGCATACGAATTAGATGCATGAAATCCCCATTATCAAAAACCGTGAGGTTTTAAGGTAGAGCGAGGAGCCGTACTAGAGACGGTCCAGGTTTTAACTACCCTGCCGTTATGCTGCCGAAATTGTCAATAATATTCATGTGTTAGAATTATTTTCATGTGTTGAAACTATATTCATGTGCTGAATAGAAATTCATGTGTTGAATAGAAATTCATGTGTTGAGTGAAGTTCATGTGTTGAATAAATTCTTTGAAAGATAAAAATCACATTTTTATAATATATATAGACTATATAAAATATTAGTATTTTAAATAAATTGGTTTACCACCAAATATAACATTTTTACCTTATGTATGAGCTGTATAAAATAATCGTGTTTTGAAATAAACTATTTTACAATAAAAATCACATTTTTATTATATATATCAACTATAGAAAATATTCGTGTGTTGAGTAAAAGACTAGAATGATAAAAATCATATTTTTATCGTGTGTGTGAAGTTGAAAACATTCTTGTGTTGAATATATAGATTGAAGAATAAAATCTACATTTTTATTGTGAATATAAAGTGATAAAAATATTCATGTGTTGAATAAATATTTTTGATGACAAAAATATCATTTTTATCAAATATATAAAGTGCATATGGTTTTGAAATCGAAGAATGAATTATATTTATATATATAAATATAATTAAAATAAATCGAATAACGAAGCTGCAGTTCGTATTTTGAAACCATGGTTTCAAAAGATTAGTGTGGGAGATCCGACTATCGGATTTTCCCGAAACCAAAACCGTTGGGTTTGCTTTGGAAATATCTTCCCAACGACACCAACTTTGTGAAGATCCAACGGTTGGTTTGTCCAGAATGTTTAATTCAAATATGAAGAAAAACAGCGCTAGAATCAATTTTATTTATATATGTATAAATATAATTAAATTAAATCGAATAACCACGCTGCAGTTCATATTTTGAAATCGTAACTTCAAACGATTAGTGCGGGAGATCCCACCGTCGAATTTTCCCAAAACTGAAACCATTGGATTCGTTTTGAAAAGATCTTTCTAATGGTATAAAATTTGTGAAGATCCAACGGCTAGATATTTAGATATGTGTAAATCAAATCTAAAGAAAAACAGCGCCACGGCCGCGTTATGGCCTGAAGCGCTGTTTGAATGAATTGGTCGTTTTTAAATAAATAAAAATAGTGATAAATCGTGATAAAATATTATAAACGATATGGAATGGAAATAAACTGAATTTGCTCGATTTATGTGATATTTGATGGTTGAATGTGTTTGGCGTGAAAATTCCATTAAAGAACAGAATTAGTGATATCGAATAATTTAACCATTGAAATGAATTGATTTGATATTCTAAATATACGTGAATTATTTGAAAAGGCCGAGTTGATTCTCATTTCAAATAATTGATCGACGAGTGAAAGTCGAAGATATAAAGACGGTGCAAGACCGATGATCTTCACGTCGAATGGAGGGGTGCTACTGATGCTCATGATAGGAGTAGCTAACTTGAAGGGGCTGAAGTAGTAGCTGTCCGGACGTACATGTTGATTGTACGGATATGCGAGGTATTAAGTGCCTCTAGTTTCGCTCAGAACCAGAACGAACTTGTAAATGGACTGCGTGTCTGACATTGGATTTTGTTCTGTGCTGATTGATCTATATTAAATACATATCTGTTTGGCGACGGAGAATTTATTCTCTTTCTTAACGCCCTTCTCTGAGACGTACAAGCTCAGAGGTTATATATCGATAGAAATCAGTCGCATGGAGTGAATTGCCTGTGTGGCATGCCTAAGTGGCAGATGATCAAGGCTTCTATTGAAAAGCAAAGTCTTGTGGTTGATGATCAAAGCACGGCCTGTATGGCATAGCTTTGTGTATAGCGTTAATTCTCGAGCCTTACACCCCGGTATGAGCCGGAAACGGGAGTATTACTTCAGGGAGACCATGCCTTTCCTTCTAGCTAGGAGTGGTGGTTTGGGTTTTGCATGCCCGGGTATTTCACTTATGTGGATGATGGAAAGCGAGGCCTCGGTTTGCTTTGGTCTCTTCGGAGCCGATGGTGTGGTCGGATATGACCAGTGACACCCCATTGGGCGGGGAAACGCAGTGTTCAGGAATTTTAATCCACATTGGTGGACCGGCCCTGACGATCCAAGGGCCCACTTGAGTCTGGGTCCTGAGACACGGGCTAGAGCGTCTCGAATTCGGAAGGGACTATTTTTTGCCTTGGTTCATGACGGAAATCCAATTTCCAAATACGACACCATGCGGTTTTGATTGTATACATATATGGCGACATGATATATGGTACCCATGCCGTCTATGATTGATACTTATGATTTGAAATGGTTTTTGAAACATATTAACACTAGTAATAATATCAAATGCTTTTGTTTTATTTGTATCAAGCATATTTTGGCCATTATGAGGTAAAACTCTATCCTCCGGTTTGTGTTGCATTGTGTGATGGGAACTGAGTCTTATAATGACTTCATTTTTATAAAAAGCATTGCGATGTTTAAAAGATTTACTTGTTTTAAAGCACTGGCAATCCAATGGAGTAAACCCATTCCGCAAAAGTGGCATGGTCCTGTGATTGGCCATATTATAAAATGTGTTAAGTAGATTTCTCATACCAGTCCCATGACTGACTCGTAGTTTGTTTCACTTGCAAAATCGGGTGCCCCTTTTCTACATGGGCCGCTTTGTATTCAGGTTTTAGCAGGCTCTTCTGGATAGCTGGAGCTGAAGATGGATTCTATCATTTATCTCTTTTTATGCTGTTCAGCTCCTATTGTACATATTATGTTTGTTTTCCGCTGTAGACATTTATGTATAGCTGAACTGTATTTTGTACTAAGTATGATCCTATATACTGTGTAACTCTGATGATTATGTTTATCCAGTGTATTCTATTGTACATTATCTGGTGTATTTATTTATTTCTGTTCTGCTGTTATTTTTTATGTGTTATATTCCAAAGATTACCCTTGCCACCGTCGTATGGGGAATGGGGTTGTCATAACATTTTTAATCAACTAGCGAGATTTAGGTTAGACTTGGTAAACACTCCTCATAAGAAGGCTTTAAGGTTCGCAAAGTGATTGAACCAACCGCTCCAAGATTTAGCGCTGATTCATGCATCAATGAGAGCAACTTTTGAGAGGATTGTAGACATGGATTTTATGCGTGAGGATGGTAAAGAGGAAAAGAAAGAGGTTTAGACTGAGGAGGAAATACCAAAGGCTAAGAAAAAGAAGTGGTAGCCCAAGAAGGGCACGACTAAGAAAGGAGGAAAGCCCGATAAAGCTCAGATCAAGACTGACGTGAAATGCCATGGTTGTAGGGGAATTGGGGCACTTTGTGAGGGAACGTAAGAAGATGAAGAATGCTTGCTTTACTTGTGGTCAAGTTGGACATTACAAAGGGCAATGCCCTGATAGGCAAGGGCAGAAGGCTAGATCATCAGGAGGACAAGTTAATGCTCTAGAGACTGGTGGATCAGAGCGTGATAGGAAAGTCATCGTAGAAGGTTTGATTTCTCTTTTAGACTATCCTATTAGAACTCTCTTTGATTTCGGTGTTTCTCATTCATTTGTATCCACCTATGTGGTAGAAAATCTTCACCTAGACACTAGTATTGTTTCTGATCCTGTTATAGTCTTAAACCCCACAGAAGGAACGACTCATTTATCTATGATATGTAGGGGTTTGAAAATTTCCCTTTCAGGCATCGAATTTGAATGCGACGCATATGTTCTTTTCTGTAACACCCCACATCCATTAATGTCACTCACAAAGGGAATGCATTAACTTCCATGGAGGTTATAAGTGAATATAGAACAGAAAAATTACAACAAGACAGATAATAAATAGTACTTGGAAATCTAAAACTTCATTTTATTGCAGCGGAAATTAAACATGTTTGTTACATCATAAAACCATAGATCATAACCAAGTACAATATCCATCTTCATAAAAACAAAATACATAATCCCATTACATAAATAGCCATTAAAAAGATAACAAGCTGGACTTTACTTCAACGGTCCAAGCTTTCCAAAGAGAGATGAAGCAATTCAATCAAACTCCACTAGAGCTGGGCCCAACCTGAGGACCTGGAGGGGGAAAAAGGATAGAAATAGAGGGGGTCAGACATAAAGTCTGGCGGGTTTGATAATTCTAACAATACTATTATCAAAATAACTAGACTAAGGCATAAGATGGAAGACAAGTAAATGTCTATGAACGCTTAGCAAGATAAAGATAGCGTTTAAGATAACGTTAAAGATAACGGTAAAGGCACTGCTAATTACTAACGAATCATTACTACACTGCACCGCACATTACTACACTGCACCACACCAGTCACCCTATTGTTTGATCCCACTTGCTTCACACAGAAACTTTATAAATAGCCTTATGTACCCCTAGCTGACTACATAGGTGCCGTCTGCCCCTATCTCCACTAGGTGTACCCCACTACCCACTTTCGATCGGCTCCCTACTCGTAGATACCCGTGCTGGCCCCACAGTGGGGTGTATCACTCCCCTAAAGTGGCAACCCGATACAACTTGAGAATGCACGGCTTATACCTACACGATGCAACAACGTCTTACCTACCAGTCCGGGTCCACACACGCATACGAAACCCGTTGGACTTGCGTTGCCACCGCTCCCCGTTTTGGCCTCTTACAGTCGAACCCAGCATGCGTGTCCCGTCCTCGACTTGGGTCGAGCCCACAAAGATACGTTGGGGATACTGGTCGAAATGGACCCCCACAAGCTACCCACCTAAGCTTGTCACTAGTATATCCCACTTAACCCTCTTAGTCATGTTCATTTACATGTGTGTTTGGTTAAGTCTTACTAATCGTATTTCACATGCCACTAAGGGCACCCCCTAGATTCCTCGTGCCACCCAAGGCACCTACTTAACACCCATGTCTCACTTTACATGTTTATCTGGTTAAGTATTTCTTAATTCATTCAGGCCATAACCTCATAAAGACCTCTCACATTAGACTGGCATTTATGGCAGTTGGATTTGTCGGGTGGGTCCGGGCAGTCTTACACCATAAAAGAGTCTAACCTCGTGTCTTTACAACTGTTATGCTTTAGTTTAGGCCTAGGACCTCTCATATTGGGCTGACATTTGTGACCACTGGACTTGCCGGGCGGGTCCGGGCAGGTTTACGTCACAAACGAGTCCAACCTCGTGTCCTAAGCATTGATTAACACTTAAAATCTTTTACCCAGTTTTAATAATTCCCTATTCAATTTATTAATTAATTCAACTTTTAATGATGTCCATAATTGGCTCAATTATGGCCATCCACTTATGGCATGCAAAATCATATCAATTGCACCCCAACTTTTTGATATTAAATCCTTAATATTACCCCTACCCCACGTTTATACGTTCGCTTATTCAACGCATAATATAGGCTAGACTTGTATAGTCTAACACCTAGCACAAAGATAAATTATCACAACATATAGACAATTAAAATAAATCTAATCATAATAGGGGTGAAACTTGCATAAACTACACATGTTAAGGATCAAAAGGTGTCAACTTGTTAAATGTCTCAATTTACATGATATGATCATAGCCCAAATCTATACATAAACTTGCATATGGGGTTTTTAGGCAACATAATGATGGTGTGAACTAGCATAGGAAATCACATATGTCATAGCATAATTCTAGATGTCATAATAGATGTCGTGGCATATGTTCATAACTTTTCTAATCAATCTAACTTGCATATGTGACTTGTCATATAGATCAACATAACCCAAACATGATGATTTAATTAATATGAACTAACTAGCATAGATGGTAAAATCATGGCCTTTTTAACATGTATGATTCATCACAACTTAGCATAGAAACTTTCAACATACATAACATCATCATAGCATGATTTACAACATATAAGATATCATCATCACATAACATTGGATTTACAATATACACGATAGCAAAAGGGGTTTACAACAACATATATGATAATTCACATCATCTACTCATAATCCATTCATAACTCAACCTAATTAAAATGATAATAATCTTGTTAAGATCATCATACTCACAATTTAGAGAAGAAAAGAGAGAGTTTTGCTTTGCTTTAGGGTTGAGAGAATTAGAATTGAATTTGCTTTTCTTCTTTCTTAGTTGGCGGCGGCTCCATTGATTTCCATGGCGACGGTAACTATTCTATTTTAATTAGGTTTAGGGTTAGCATTAGGATGTATTTATAGGTGTAGGAAGTTATTTAGGACCATTAGATTAACCCTGAACCATGAGAACCAATCAAATGCAAAATCTGCATTTGAGTGAATCGGCCCACGGGTTGACAGCCAAACACCATGGATTAACCCCTGGTCGACCCAGCGGGGCTTCGGTCGACCTCAAAAATGGGCCGGTTCGGTTATTTCCCCTCCCAATTCGCTGTTTTGAACTTTTTCTCATATTTATTTATTTATTTATTTTTTAATTTATATATATATATATATCACAATATATATATTTCTCTGCGCAACCTATTTCACTTAATTCTTTTCTAAAAATTAAGTATACTTTAATTTGTGAATTCTAATGTTATAAAATTACGGGGTGTTACATTCTCCCCTCCTTAAAGGATTTCATCCCCGAAATCTCCAAGTCAAGAAGAATGTATATCCTACAATCTAATCGTCCATCTACTCAACCATCAAACACCAGCATCCATTGTCCTTAAAAGACTTCTAGTGCTTTAATGTTTATATGCACAGTGTGTGTATATGTCCATATCTAATGCAAAATTAGGTGGTCTATTGATTCAGTCGACCTCCTTAGTGCAATTCATGATAGTGCCATGCGTCCAATATGTATGCAAAAGATTCCTAATGATACATATTAATTCTATATGCGTGCACAACCATCCACCCGAATGCAGCAACTATATGATAATACAACCATTATACATCCATTTTACTAAATACATCCATATATATGCAATATGCAATATGAAGTGACTGAGCCGATCTGGTGCCTAATAGTGTGTGTATATGCATCCACGAGCAACCACTAGCAAACACTTGCATCCACTTTGCATCCACCATACATAACATGTCTCAAACACATGTTTCAACCATAGGATTATCCTAACTAAAGGTCAAAGATACTAGCGAGAGGATATACTAAAGATAAGATAAGTACAAGCTAAGCGATAAAAGAGAAATTAAAGGACATACCCTCAAAAAGAAAAGGGTATCGTGAACGCATCTTCTCTTCCGTCTCCCAAGTAGCGTTGCTCTCCTCATCTCCCCATTGCACTTTGACTAGTCTGACCTCTCGATTCCTCAACCTCTTGATCTCCGACCCAAGAATGCGTGTAGGAGCTCGTTGAATTGTCGCATCACGCTCTATCTCCACCTCTCTAAGCAAGCTCGGCTCTACCACTTCCGCGGTCTCGTGCAAGCACTTCCTCAAATGTGACACATGGAATACGTCATGTACACCACTAAGTTTCTCGGGCAACTCCACTCTATACGCCATCCGTCCAATCCTCTCCTTAATAGGAAACGGCCCTACAAACTTTGGTGCTAATTTCCCAACGGACCCAAAGCGAACAACGTTTCGTAATGGAGATACTTTGACAAAGACCATGTCCCCAACTTCAAACTCGAGATCTGTCCGCCTCTTATCCGCATAAGATTTCTGCCTATCTTGCGCTGCTTTCATCCTCCTTCGAATCAAGTCGATCTTCTCCGAAGTCTCCCTAATCATATCGGGCCCAAGTAAGATCTTATCCGTAGATTCCCACCAACATGTAGGTGAACGACAAGGTCGTCCATATTGAGCTTCGAATGGTGCCATACCAATGCTGGACTGAAAGCTATTATTATATGCGAACTCAACCAATGGAAGATGCTCTTCCCATACACCCCAAAAGTCTAGGATACATAGCCTCAACAGATCCTCTAGAATGTGATTCACCCTCTCAGTCTGGCCGTCCGTCTGAGGATGATATGCAGTGCTCAAACATAACTGAGTCCCTACCGCCTCTTGTAAGCTTCTCCAGAATTCGCTAGTGAAAATAGGATCGTGGTCGCTCACTATGCTAGAAGGAACACCATGCAAACGAACTATTTCTCGAACGTATACGGAAGCTAACCATGGAGCAGTCCTCTTACTTTTCATGGGAATGAAATAGGCGCTCTTAGTAAGTCTATCTACTATAACCCAAATCCCCGTATTCCCCTTTCTCGATCTCGGTAATCTGTCAATAAAGTCCATCGAGACACTTTCCCACTTCCATAGTGGAACCTCCAATGGGTGAAGTAACCCACCGGGTTTCTTTTGCTCCGCTTTTACTTGTTGGCACACCAAGCATCTAGTGACATACTCGGCCATGTCTTTCTTCACACCGGCCCAAAAGAAAACTCGCTTCATGTCTTTGTACATCTTGTCCCCGCCGGGATGAATGGTCATCTTCGAGTGATGCACTTCGTCAAGAATAGTCTTCCTTAGGTCATCATCTTTAGGTACACAAAGTCTACCGTCTCTATGTAACCAACCCTTATCGTCTAGGGTATACCTACGGAGATGGCTCGATGACTCCCCTCCTTTGAGTTTTTCTACTAACTCAACCAACTGCGGGTCGTCTCGCTGTGCCTCGCCAATCCGTCCCAAAAGTGTAGGTCTAACCTCCAAGGATGCTAGCAAACCGGGTACGAAGTCAACGGAAGGTCTAAAGTCAAACATCGAAATGAATTCTAAACTTTGCTGCTCAATAAACAAAGGACTTAAGAATAATCTTTTTCTACTTAAGGCATCGGCCACCACGTTACCCTTGCCAGGGGTATATGCTATCTCAAAGTCGTAGGACGCTAAGAACTCCATCCACCTTTGCTGCCTTAAGTTCAAGTCCTTTTGAGAGAATAGGTATTTTAAAGACTTGTGGTCAGTGAATAATTCGAATTTCTCGCCAAGAAGATAATGACGCCAAGACTTAAGCGCGAAAACAATAGTGGCCAATTCTAGGTCATGTGTAGGATAATTTTTCTCATGCGCTCTCAACTGCCTTCCACCATAGGCTATTACCCTACCCTCTTGCATTAAGACTGCGCCTGGTCCTGTCCCACAAGCATCAGTATAAACGGTAAACGGCTTACTCCCGTCTGGCAATACTAGGACTGGGGTTGAAGTCAAAGCTCTCTTCAAATGTTGGAACGCATCATCACAATCTACGTCCAATGTGAAAACTAGGTTCTTCTTCATCAAGCGTGTCAATGGAGCTGATATCTTTGCGAAGTCTTTGATAAACTTCCTATAGTAGCCAGCCAACCCCAAGAAACTTCTCACTTCGGTAGCATTTTTAGGAACCTTCCAATCTTGGATGGCCACCACCTTCGCGGGATCCACAGCTATCCCTTCTTTGGAAACCACGTGTCCTAAGAATCGTACTTCCTTCCTCTAGAAGTGACACTTAGAAAATTTTTCTTTAAGGCTGTGTGCTCGTAGGGTCTCCAACGCTTCCCTAAGATGTAGGGCATGCTCTTCTTCATCCTTAGAAAAGACCAAGATGTCGTCTACAAAGACCACCACGAATTTGTTAAGGTACTCCCTAAACACCCAACTCATCAAATCAACAAAGTATGCTGGGGCGTTTGTCAAACCGAAGGGCATCACTAGCCATTCATAGAAACCGTCCGGAGTCCTAAAGGCAGTCTTGTCTATGCTATCCTCAGCCACTCTCAACTGATGGAATCCAGTGGCTAAGTCCAACTGCGAAAACACTGAGGTGCCAACCAACTGATCGAAGAGATCGTCAATCCTCGGTAGTGGGTGTCTGTTCTTCTTAGTAAGTTTATTAAGTTCTCTATAGTCCACACAAAGTCTAAGGGACCCATCCTCCTTCGTGGCAAATACTACTGGAGCACCCCACTCCGATATACATCGTCTTATGAACCCCTTCTCAAGCAACTCCTTCGCTTGCTTACCGAGTTCCCTCCTTTCCCGTGGAGCCATGTGGCGTACTGGCAAAGATACTGGTTTAGCATTATCCACAAGATATATTCAAAAATCTATCTCCCGCTTCGGAGGCAAGTCCCTCACCTCCTCAAACACATCCGAATATTCTCGGACCACTCTAACAGATCGTAGATTTTCCTCAGACGCGTCAAGCGATTCTAGATAACTTAGCATAACCGAATTTATAGGATTATAGAAGATTTCGAGAGTGTTGCCAAGGCGAGTCACGAGCCTAACTACTCTCCTTTCACAATCAAGAACGGCCCCATTTCTGGATAACCAATCCATTCCTAAAATTAGCCCATAGCCCGTGAAGCCCAACACATAAGCATCACATCTAAATTCAACGCTAAGTATGGAAATTTTCAAATCCAAACACATCATAGACAAATAAGCTGAGCCCCCAATTGGATTCGAAACAACTAATGGATCCTCTACTAAACTGGTGTTTAAGTGCAGTGATTCAACTAATGATGTAGAGATAAACGAATGTGATGCGCCCGAATCGAATAAGGTACGGACAGGATGATTAAACAGAAAAACTAAGCTTTCAACAGAAATGGTTCTACCTCGTTCTTGCAGCGGTGGGACCGCGAGAGCCTGAACTTGTCCCCTTGCCTGCCCTGGTGCCATAAGAGCCTGCACCTGTCCTCCCGAGGTAGCTCCTGCTCTTTGCCCCTTCTTTGGGCAGTCCTTCACTAAATGTCCCGCATCGCCACAATGAAAACAGCCTGTCTTCTTTTTCTTTCGGCAATCCTTGCTGAGATGGCCTGGTGTCCCACAGTTAAAACATTTCTTCTTTCCCTTGTCGTTATTGTCTTTACCACCCTTCTTGTTTTGCTGTTGTGGATTCTTCTGATCCCCCTTCTTCTCAGGTGCCTTATCAGCTTTAGCACTTTTCTCCTCATGCATAAGCGCCATTTCTACTAACTTCTCAAAGGTGGCCCCCATAGGGATGTGGGTCATAGCCAACCCTTGCAATGGTTCATTCAAGCCATTCACGAACCTCAGCGCCTTCTTCTCCGGAGTGTTCACTAAGTCCAAGCCAAACCTTGCTATCTGATTAAATTTATTGACATATTCTTTCACTGATGAGCTTCCTTGCTTCAATGTCAAGAACCTTTCCATATATAGATTTTCTTCTGCCCTTGAGAGAAACTTTGCCTCGAACCTATGTCTGAAATCCGCCCAAGAGTCAACAGGACGCTCCCCATTAGTGACCTCCCACCAAAACGAGGCCTCTCCCTTCATCAACCAAGCTGCTAATCGAACTCTCCTCCCTTCTTCTACTTCAAAGATTTCTAGCAACTCTTCCGCCTCCTTAAGCCAATCTCTAGCTTCCACAAACGTTTCTGACCCTTGAAATGGTTTTCCACCCATAGCCTTGAATTCGTTGCACGTCTTTGCAAAAGTATCTATGCGAGGAGGAGGAGGAGGAACGGGTGCAACTGGTGGTGGAGGAACATTGGTTGGACCTGCAGCGGCCCTAGCCTCTAATAACCTCCCATACCATCCTGGTATCGTTACACCGTCGGGTAGATTAAGATCTTCAGCCATGCTGAAACGAAAAAGGAAAGATTCAAAATGGAGAATTCGAAAGATAAAGATATGGGCTATTGGGGATTATGTTTTTTTTCTTAAAAACTTTTCTCTTTAAATTTCTCATTAAAACATGTTTATGAAAACACTTCTTCCAAAAATAACTATTTTTCTAAAGTATTTTTATCTGTTTTGGTAACCTTAAGCTCTGATACCACGTGTAACACCCCACGTCCATTAATGTCACTCACAAAGGGAATGCATTAACTTCCATGGAGGTTATAAATGAATATAGAACAGAAAAATTACAACAAGACAGATAATAAATAGTACTTGGAAATCTAAAACTTCATTTTAATGCAGTGGAAATTAAACATGTTTGTTACATCATAAAACCATATATCATAACCAAGTACA
Organism: Allium sativum; assembly: GCA_030737875.1. Classification (NCBI taxonomy): domain Eukaryota; kingdom Viridiplantae; phylum Streptophyta; class Magnoliopsida; order Asparagales; family Amaryllidaceae; genus Allium; species Allium sativum. The sequence goes on along the minus strand of CM060910.1, from coordinate 1,050,074,312 downwards.
ATATCCATCTTCATAAAAACAAAATACATAATCCCATTACATAAATAGCCATTAAAAAGATAACAAGCTGGACTTTACTTCAACTGTCCAAGCTTTCCAAAGAGAGATGAAGCAATTCAATCAAACTCCACTAGAGCTGGGCCCAACCTGAGGACCTAGAGGGGGAAAAAGGATAGAAATAGAGGGGGTCAGACATAAAGTCTGGCGAGTATGATAATTCTAACAATACTATTATCAAAATAACTAGACTAAGGCATAAGCTGGAAGACAAGTAAATGTCTATGAACTCTTAGGAAGATAAAGATAGCATTTAAGATAACGTTAAAGATAACGGTAAAGGCACACCTAATTACTAACGAATGATTACTACACTGCACAGCACATTACTACACTGCACCACACCAGTCACCCTATTGTTTGATCCCACTTGCTTCACACAGAAACTTTATAAATAGCCTTACGTACCCCTAGCTGACTACATAGGTGCCGTCTACCCCTATCTCCACTAGGTGTACCCCACTACCCACTTTCGATCGGCTCCCTACTCGTAAATACCCGTGCTGGCCCCACGATGGGGTGTATCACTCCCCTAAAGTGGCAACCCGATACAACTTGAGAATGCACGGCTTATACCTACACGATGCAACAACGTCTTACCTACCAGTCGTGGTCCATACACGCATACGAAACCCGTTGGACTTGCGTTTCCACCGCTCCCCGTTTTGGCCTCTTATAGTCGAACACAAAATGCGTGTCCCGTCCTCGACTTGGGTCGAGCCCACAAAGATACGTTTAGGATACTAGTCGAAAAGGGCCCCCACAAGCTACCCACCTAAGCTTGTCACTAGTATATCCCACTTAACCCTCTTAGTCATGTTCATTTACATGTGTGTTTGGTTAAGTCTTACTAATCGTATTTCACATGCCACTAAGGGCAACCCCTAGATTCCTCGTGCCACCCAAGGCACCTACTTAACCCCCATGTCCCACTTTACATGTTTATCTGGTTAAGTATTTCTTAATTCATTCAGGCCATAACCTCATAAAGACCTCTCACATTAGACTGGCATTTATGGCAGCTGGATTTGCCGGGCGAGTCCGGGCAGTCTTACACCATAAAAGAGTCTAACCTCGTGTCTTTGCAAATGTTATGTTTTAGTTTAGGACTAGGACCTCTCACATTGGGCTGACATTTGTGACCACTGGATTTGCCGGGCGGGTCCGGGCAGGTTTACGTCACAAACGAGTCCAACCTCGTGTCCTAAGCATTGATTAACACTTAAAATCTTTTACCCCAGTTTTAATAATTCCCTATTCAAATTATTAATTAAGTCAACTTTTAATGATGTCCATAATTGACTCAATTATGGCCATCCACTTATGGCATGCAAAATCATATCAATTGCACCCCAACTTTTTAATATTAAATCCTTATTATTACCCCTACCCCACGATTATATGTTCGCTTATTCAACGCATAATATAGGCTAGACTTGTATAGTATAACACCTAGCACAAAGATAAATTATCACAACATATAGACAATTAAAATAAATCTAATCATAATAGGGGTGAAACTTGCATAAACTACACATGTTAAGGATCAAAAGGTGTCAACTTGTTAAATGTCTCAATTTACATGATATGATCATAGCCCAAATCTATACATAAACTTGCATATGGGTTTTTAGGCAACATAATGATGGTGTGAACTAGCATAGGATATCACATATGTCGTAGCATAATTCTAGATGTCATAATAGATGTCTTGGCATATGTTCATAACTTTTCTAATCAATCTAACTTGCATATGTGACTTGTCATATAGATCAACATAACCCAAACATGACGATTTAATTTATATGAACTAACTAGCATAGATGGTAACATCATGGCCTTTTTAACATGTATGATTCATCACAAATTAGCATAGAAACTTTCAACATACATAACATCATCATAGCATGATTTACAACATATAAGATATCATCATCACATAACATTGGATTTACAATATACATGATAGCAAAAGGGGTTTACAACAACATATATGATAATTCACATCATCTACTCATAATCCATTCATAACTCAACCTAATTAAAATGATAATAATCTTGTTAAGATCATTATACTCACAATTTAGAGAAGAAAAGAGAGAGTTTTGCTTTTCTTTAGGGTTGAGAGAATTAGAATTGAATTAGCTTTTCTTCTTTCTTAGTTGGTGGCGGCTCCATTGATTTCCATGGCGACGGTAACTATTCTATTTTAATTAGGTTTAGGGTTAGTATTAGAATGTATTTATAGGTGGAGGAAGTTATTTAGGACCATTAGATTAACCCTGAACCATGGGAACCAATCAAATGCAAAATCTGCATTTGAGCGAATCGGCCCACGGGTTGACAGCCAAACAGCCTGGATTAACCCCTAGTCGACCCAGCGGAGCTTGGGTCGATCTCAAAATTGGGCCGGTTCGGTTATTTCCCCTCCCAATTCGTTGTTTTGAACTTTTTCGCATATTTATTTATTTAATTTTTAATTTATATATATATATATATATATATATATATATATATATATATATCAATATATATATTTCTCTGCGCAACCCATTTCACTTAAATCTTTTCTAAAAATTAAGTATACTTTAATTTGTGAATTTTAATGTTATAAAATTACAGGGTGTTACATTTTCATTATAGGATACAGATTAATTTTAGAATAGAATTGGCTAGCCATGTATGGTGCCATTCTTGATTATGAGAGGAGGGTTATTAGACTTCTAATATGCCAATGTAAAACTCTCGATATTTGTTGTAACCCACGGGGCTCGGTTATGCCCAGTTTCCTGCATTCTCTTGATGCTGCCGTTGACGATCTTTGATCAATACCCATAGTTGATAGTTTTTAGGCTATTCGATGGTGTTAGGGGATTACCTCTAAGGCGTGAGATAGATTTCTGAATTTACTTAGTGGAGAATGCTAAACTAGTTGCTTTTCCAGTATGCCACATGGCTCCCAGGGAGTGGAAGGAGCTTTGCAAACATGTAGGTGAGTTATGGGAGAAGAGATTTATTAGATGTAGCATTTCAAAATGGGGAGCTCTGGTCGTATTTACAATCAAGGCAGATAGCTCTCTCCGTCTATGCGTAGACTATAGAGAATTAAATAAACTCACCAAGAAGAATAGGCACCTACTTCTGAGCATTGATGACTTGTTTGACCGGCTGGTAGGCGCTTCGTTTTCTCACAATTGGATTTATCCATGGGATTTCATCAGCTTTGGTTACGGATGAAGAGTATTGACAAGAAATCTTTCATAATTCCAGATGGTTTCTTCAAGTTATTGGTCATTCCTTTTGGGATGACCAATGCACCCGCATATTTCGTGGACTTAATGAGTCGGGTGTTTAGGGGGTATCCGAACAAGTTCGTGGTGATTTTCGTGGATGAATTCTGGTTTCCTCGAGGAGCGAGGAAGAACATGCCCAACACATAGAGGAGGTTCTCAGTACCCTCAGAACATATCATCTTAAGGAAAAAATTTCTATGTGCCATTTCGGAAGGAAGGAAGTAAGGTTTGTAGGGGATGTAGTCTCCAAGGATGGAATTGCGGTGGACCCCGCTAAAGTTGTCGTAGTTTAAGATTGGAAAGCCATTAAGAATGCGATGGAGGTAAGGAGTTTCCTTGGATTGGCGGGTTATTATAGAAAGTTCATTAAAGACTTTGCGCGGATCTCAGCTTCACTCACCCGTTTGATGAAGAATCGCAAAAAAATAACTTAACAAAGTTACATTGAAACTTGCTCCTCCTAGAACAAAAAATATGTGTCTGACGCACAAAGAAAATATTTTGTTGCGAATAAGAACTTGGCATTCGCTTCAAGCATAGATTGCAAAGATGCTTTTCAAAGGTTGAATAGGGCTCTGACATCAGCCCCTGTTCTAACTCTTCCCGACCGGTAGTAAGGTGTTTGCAGTCTACATGGATGCTTATGGCACGAGGTTAGGTACTGTATTGATGTAAGATGGTAGGGTGGTCTGCTATGGAAGTAGGAAATTGAGAGTTCATGAGAAGAACTACCCCACCCATGACTTGGAAATTGGCTGCAATAGTGTTCGCCCTTAAGCCTTGGCGACACTATCAACTTGGAGAAAGATTTGAGCTCTACAAGGATCACAAGTCATCAAATATATATATTCTCGTAGACGGATCTCAACTGAAGGAAGCGAAGAAGGATGGAGTTACTTGCATCCCATGATTTTGAGGTAGATTATCCCCAGGCAAGGGTAATGTGGTTGCAGACGCGTTGAGTAGGAAAAGGATGACCTTGTGTTCTCTATTCATAGAAAGGCAATGCTTGGAGTTTATCTCGACCTTTGATTTTAAGCCATCTATGGATTTGACATTTGGTTTGTTGGCATCATTAGAGGTGAGACCTGCTCTTATGGAGCGTATGGGACCTACGCAGTGAGAGGATCGGCAGTTGGTAGACATCTTGGATAGACTCGGTAAGGGAGAAGCCTCTAATCACCTAGCTAGATATTCCGTGGACGAGAAAGTGTGGCTAAGACAAGATGGTAGATTATGTGTTCCCAAAATTGGAGATTTGATAAGATCAATATACCTTAAGGAGATCGTCTGACTTTATGGGATACCATCCAGTATAGTGAGTGATCATTACCTCATACTTACCATCGAGTTTTGGAGGAGCTTGCAAAAGGCTCTAGGTATATAGTTAAGACTTAGCACAGCTTATCACCCTCAGACTGGTGGACAGACTAAGAGGGTTAATAGAGTTCTCTAGGATCTACTAAGACTGTGTATACTCGATTTCGGAGGGACTTGAGAATTGCATCTCCCATTAGTTGAGTTTGCCTACAATAATAGTTAACAATCAAGCATTGGTATGGCACCATTCGAAGCACTTTATGGATGACCATGTATATTGCCGACATGTTGGTGGTAGTCCGCGGACATACATTTACTTTGGCCAGAGATGGTGAGGGAGGCTTATGAGAATATAGACCTTATTTAAAGATGAATGAAAGCAGCTCAATACAGGCAACATTCATATGTCGATAAGAGAACTAACTTGGAATTCAAGGTAGGAGATACGATCTTCATCAAAGTATTACCTTTAAGGAACGTAGTTCTATTTGGCTCAGTAGGGAAATTGGACCAAGGTTTGTAGGACCATTTCCCATAGTAGAGAGGATAGGACAAATAGCCTACAGATTTAGACTACTGGAGAGGCTTATGGGAGTTTACGACGTGTTCCATGTTTCCCATTTGAGGAAATGTCTACATAATTCAACAGAGGTAGTAGAGCCAAGTACGCTTGAGGATGTTAAAGTCGAGAAAGAGGCTTCAGTTTGAAAAGTTCCTACCCACATTGTTGAAATGAAAGTTAAGAGGTTACACAACAAAGAGATCAAATTAGTGAAGGTGCAAAGGGGAGAAGACTGTGACAACATGATACGGAAACCTGAAGACAAGATTCGCTCTTCTTACCCTTATCTCTTTGAGAGTACGTTCTTAATTTCCCTTCTAGGTTTAGAATTTGAATTATTTATCCCTATCATTTGAATCATCGATCCTTAGGTAGAAACCTATATTTGAAAACATATGGTTGAGACATGTTATGTTTGATGATTGCAAATGGAAGAAACTGTTTAATATTGGATGCCCATGGATGCATATGCGTACACAATATGCACTAGATCGTCTCAAGCACTTTCATATTGCATATGGATGTGTATGCATTTTAAAATTTCAATAGATGAAAATGATTAAATCATCACATGGATGTTGCATTTTGATGAATGGTTGTGCACACACATAGAACTTATAGGTATTAAGAGGATTATTTGCATACATATCACGGACATACATTGCATTAACGAGGTCAACTGAATCAGTTGACCGCCTGATTTTCGCATTAGTTTTGGAACATATACACAACACCTTTGCATATTTTCATACAAGAATTAGAAATTTTAAGGATAGTGGATGTTATGGATAATGGATGAGTAGATGGGTATAGGCTTAAAAAATGTCATTATTCTTAACATAGAGAATTCGGGGACAAAATCCTTTAAGAAGGGGAGAATGTAACACCCCATATGTTAACATACAATAATTATGTAATGAAATAAATATTCAGAATTACGTAAAATAGACTTTACCATTGCATCTGTTACTAAATTTTGATTCAGATAGACTCTTAGTTTTCGTAAATCGGATTTAATATGAAGGAGTTATGGACTTAAAGAAGAATGAATGAAAATATATACATATTATATATAAATATAAAATAATACAGTGCAAAAGAGCAATGTTCACTGGGATACCCGCCCATACCAGGGTTGACCCATGTCTAAGGCAGGTCGACCGAGGGGTCGACCCACCTGCATGTAGGGTGGGTTCCTACAAATGTATCTGACTAATTTCTTCACCTTATTCGTGTGCTGACTCTGCATTGGGTGTACAATTGGATTTGATAACCTAAAATCTAAAGATTAAGGATTATCCTAGGTAATCTATATAAAGACAAGCAATCTCAATGTTTTCTACACATAAAATATTCTTCATTCTTCTTCCTCCAAACCATTTCTAAATAGAAATATGAAGACGCTAAGATATCGCCTAAACATAGATTATAGAGGACAAATATTATTCTTCTACAACAAACTTAAAAGAGGACTTTCTTCAACAACAACATATAGAAGAATTATTTTCTTAAATTCAATCCATCCACTGCGAGTTCAGTTATTTTCAAACTTGATCATTAAACAATATTTTGGACAGTAAATAAATATGAATCTTAGATTATACATGTTTATATGTTATTATATTATTATCACATACCTAGTCATTTTTTAGTTGTTTTAGTATTACATATATATATATATATATATATATATATATATATATATATCCTATTATCCCTTTTCTATTTCAGATCTATTTATAATCTTATGCCAATTTATTTCAATTTATGTGTTTTTGAATCAGATATATATTTTCTCCTTTTTCTTTATATTTTGTGGTGTACCCAGGCTATCTAATGCCTAGGCTGTTCATGTTAGAATTGCGTAAACTTGGTTAATTGGAAATAACTTAAAATGATAGTAAAAAGAGGATTATGCATATTTTAACATGAAAATTGGGATAATATGCAAAACATGTTAAGTTAAACTTAATTTAATAATTAAGTAGAACATGCTTGTAGTATCTGATATAATTAAGTAAAATAGGAAACTTAATATACATATACATCTAGGTAGGTACTTATTTGAGGAAGGGGGTTGTACATAGAATAACATTTATAGGAAATGTCATTTACAACCATGCTTATTAATAAACTTAAAATTGCAAAGTTATTTGTAACGACCCACATTCTACGTTTCGAAGGATCGTAGAATATTTATTTTATTTTCATACGAAGTCGTATGGTCGTGTAACTTTAGGGAACGACTATTTGGGTCATTTCCCATGTTCACAATTTTTGCCAAATTTTAAAAAACCACTTCCATTGGATACGGATGATGGTTTACCTTTCCGTAGAGTGGTCACATTTGTCAAACAGACTTACCGTTTGGGAGATATAGCTGAAATAAAGTTTGGAAGGGGAAAAACAGCTTAACCATGCCTAATAGGGTGATTAGCAGCTTGGCCCATAACCCATTTCGGGATTAGGGTTATGGGGAGGCTGAAATGAGTTAGGAAACCATTTCATTTCAGTTTTCTAGCTGCCACTTTCATTTCTTCAGACCTAGCAATGGCCTCCAACTCCCAAATCACCTCCTAATCACTTTCTAATCCAATATTAAGCTAATTAACATCAAATCAAGGAAAATTAATGTCAAATTGGTGGTAGAGCTGTTGTGTTGCATTGGGATTTTAACCAAATAAGAGATATTTTAATATCTGAGATTAATTTGTGGTTAAGGTGAGTGATTAGCATATTTTTACACTAATTACGACATATTATGGGTGATTAGTGATAATTAACGAAATTATGACTTAGAAAAATATGGAAAAATACGCATAAATTCTAAAATGTTATTTTATGTCTTTGATAAAAATTTGGGTTAATTTGGACTAAGTTTGATATCCTATAGTTAAAACATTCTTAAGGGGATTAAGGGGAAAATCATGCTTTTTGGGTATGTTTAATCTAAAATAATCTATATGCTTGATGTTTTGACCTTGTTGATTGATCCTATATGTTTCTTATACTGTATGGAATGTTTTATGATTGATTAGTAAAGTTAGAATGGTTGAAAATGTCGTCGTATGGTGAGAATGGACGATACAAACTTACAGGAGAAGTGCCAAGATTCCGAATCGGATCGGGATAGGGGATCGGACCAGACGTATCCGTACCGAACCGGATTAGAGGTAATATCTTCATTAGCAAGGCAACAAGGAAGGTCATTCGTATCGAGTTGGGGTTGGGATCAGATCGGAGGGGGAGGAGCCGAACTAGAGTGTCAAATCAAAGTGGGGAGTATGGACTGAACCAAGAACCCCAAACTGAACCGAGTGCTCCAAACCGAACCATTCAGGGAACCACGAACCGAATGAAATCCGAACCGAGCCGAGGCATGAGAGGCCAGGGCCGAAATTATTATGACTGGAGCACTATGCGTATTCGAACCAAACCTAGGCATGATCTATGAGCACTGAACCAAACCGGATTTTGAACTACTTCTATGAGGCGATTCTTATGAAGACCAACTCCAATTCGACCAAAACCCGAGATGCAAAGGAAGTCCAAGTGTGAAGTTATAACTCAAGATCCAGATCGGAACCAACGAGTTAAATTCCAAAGTTGGGCTTTACTACAGGACGTGCACAAAGCGGTTATCGATATATATCGCTTTAGTTCACCACTGAGAGACGGATTAGTGACTATGGATCAGCGCAATGGGATCTTCAAGACTCCCAAGGACAAGTGATCGTAGCATGGCTATGGATCAGTTTAATTGGGCCATTAGGACTCCCAAGAGTAAGGTGATCGCAGTAAGGGATTAGTGGCTATGGACCAGTGCATTGGGGTCACTAAGACCCCAAGGGCAAAGTGGTTGTAGCAAAGGATTTGGTGATCAAAGCGGTGGATATCATATACTTTACACACTGAGCGAGAGATGTGAGGATGGTTGCTATGTTTGATGTTTGCTATCACCATGACATGCACGCTCCCATTTTACAATTTATGTTAGTGTTACCTTAGAGTACTGTACATCTTGTTGTGCTAACTCTTTGGTTGCAGGTCCAGGTTCAGGTCTGATTTTTTATACCTGTTATTGTTTTGTTTTGCTATTTTCGCTCATACCAGACTTTTGTCTGACCCAGAGTTTAATGTCTCTTCTTATTACTCTAGGTGCTCTTAAATGAGCAGACTAGAGACATGTTAGGTGGTACACGCGAGTAGCTGTCTGGAGACAAGCAGGAGGCTTCCACGTACTATTTACATATATTATCCCTGTGTTGTTGCTGGTCACTGCTTTGGGCATTAGTAGTGTGCCTTATCTATTTTGCTTTAGAGATAGTATTATGAAGTTGTAATAATGGTTTGGATCGTAAGCTGTATTTTGGATTCCGCTGCTATGATGGTTTAGTTTTCAGCTTATGTACTGTCTCGCCTGTTTATGTCAAGTTATGTTACTATTATATTATATTCCATGCGCTGTGAGTTATACTACAGGTTCTTTTGTGATTCATAGTTTCAAAACCTTTTCCTTTGATGACCGTCCTATGCTAGTCGGGCATTGACACAGCGCATTTCAGGGAAATGTCGGCTGTTTCATGGCAGGCCGTCACACTTGGTATCAGAGCCTAGGTTGCGTTGTTAACCTAGGGGAAGACAACAGGGAAAGATAGTATACGTATATGAGAGCACGTATTTGTGATGTTTTGGCTTACGAAAGCTATATATATACACTATTAGTATATATAAGGATGAAGTCGCACTGCACGGGCACCACTAAGGGGATTGTTAATTGTTTTCTCTTTACAGATTAGACGATGAGCCGATATACGAGGAGTACAGGTTCAGGAGCCAACAATGGGAATGTCCCTGATATGAGGACGATGTTTACTACCTTCATGCGAGAGATGCTTAGGGATGTTCAGGAAGCAGTTCCTAATGCTGCTAACGGTGGCGGTGCAGTAGCGCAGGCGCCTAGAGCCGATTTCTCCAAGCTTAACAAGGATTATACTAGTCTTGGTGGGAAGCCATTCCATGGAATGGATTCGGCTACGGATGTTCAAGATTGGCTGAATAATTGTGAGCGCATCTTCGAGGATTTGGGAACCGATGATGCAATGAAGAGAAAGTTAGCATCACATCAACTTCAAGGACGGGCAATGAATTGGTGGAATGCTATTAAAATAGCTACCCCTGAGGATCAAGTTGATTGGAATCAGTTTAAGACTCGCTTCAGTGACAAGTGTATCCCATCTGCTCAAAAATCAGAATTATTTAGAAAGTTTTTAGAGCTTAAGCAGAATAGTAGGGCGGTCTCGGAATATATTGCTGAGTTCGATACTTTATCAAAGTATGCATTATCTCTCATTGATACTACCGAGAAGAAGAACGAGAAGTTCATAACGGGCTTAGATGAGTACTTGGGGGAAAGACTTATAAACCACATCGATGAGACCTTCGAGTCGATTGTGGGAAAGGAATTAAGATCAGAGAGACTTTACCCTATGTCGAAAACCGAGGTTACTATTACATCTGCAGGAGAGCAAAGCCGCAGGCAAGCGGTGAAGCCAAGAATAATTCGTAGAATAAGAGGAAGCTGAACCAAGCTAAGGATGGTCAAAAGAAGAATAAGAAAGATGTCGAGTGCTATAGCTGTGGCAAGAAGGGCCACCATGCCAAATATTGTCGAGCAAAGCCAGCAGACAGGAAGTGCTTCAATTGTGGCCAAGTGGGACATCATAAGGAAAATGTCCACAACGCCCTAAAGAGAAGCAGACCATGAAAGCATATGCTATCAACACTGTTCCTTCTTCGTCGAATGCCCCAACTACAGCGGAGAAAGGAAAAAGTGTCGTTATTCAAGGTATGCTTTCTGTTTATGATGTTCCTGTTCGAGTATTATTTGATACCGGGGCTTCTCATTCCTTCATATCTAGTGACCTGGTAGATAGGTTGGGATGGGAACCCAAGATTATCGATAGACTTTTAGTTGTGACGAACCCGATCGGCGGTTCGATAGCCTTAACATGATTTGTCGTAATTTGGTTCTGTCGAGTCATGGATGCGTATTTGCTTGTGATTGCTTTGTTTTGGGCTTTATTGGGTTTGGCATTATTTTGCGAGTCGACTGGCTTTAAGATATGGGGTGGTGGTAGACTGTGAGGGGTCTTTGGGTGACTATTAGAGCGGACAATGGTTAGAGGGTACTGTTTTGTTACCTACCTAGTGATGGGGTGATGGATAGTTTTCTAAATTCCCACGACATCCTGCATGATGAGTTGTTGGATGTGCCTATTGCTAGAGAGTATCCGGACATCTTCGGGGAAGTGACCTGACTTCCACCACATCGAGAGATCGAGCTTTGTATTGACTTAGTGAAAGATGTCAGGCCTATAGTGATGCCTCTTCGTCGTATGGCGCCAAGGGAGAAGAGAGAGCTCAGGGTGCAAGTAAGCGATCTTTTGAAGAAGGGATTTATCTGAAGAAGTGTTTCGGAGTGGGGAGCACCAGTTGTATTTGCTACTAAGGCAGATGGTTCCCTTCGCTTATGTTTGGACTACCGCAAGTTGAATAAGGTGATGAGGAAGAATAAGTATCCTCTTCCGCGGATAGATGATGTGTTTGATCAGTTAAATGGAGCGAGAGTGTTCTCCTAGTTAGATCTCGCGAAAGTTTACATCAAATCCGAGTAGCAGCTGAGAGTATTCCTAAAACGGCATTTCGGACGTTGTCTGGATTTTATGAGTGGTTGGTCATGCCATTCGGGTTGACCAATGCACCAGCATATTTTGTGGATCTCATGAATAGGGTATTCAGGGATCAATTAAAAAGGTTTGTTCTTGTGTTCGTGGACGATATCTTGTTTTACTCGTGGACAGAGGAAGAATACGAGGAACATCTGAGGACAGTGATGGAGGTGTTGAGGAAACACCGATTGAAAGCAAAATTTCCTAACTGTCACTTCTGGAGGAGGGAAGTGAGATTTTTGGGCCATGATGTTTCAGAGAATGATATTGCCGTGGATCCTACGAAGGTGTCTACGGTACAAGATTGGTCTATGCCTAAGAATGCAACAGACGTGAGAAGTTTCTTAGGGTTGGCTGGATATTATCGTAAGTTTATCCAAGAATTCTCTAAGATATTGGCACTATTAACTCAATTGACCAAGAAGAATCAAGCTTTCATCTGGGACGAAAGGTTTGAGAATGCATTTAAGAGTCTAAAGGAAAGGTTAATGTATGCACCTATGTTAATTATTCCAAAAGGGAACTAAGATATGACGGTATACACAAATGCATGTGGTACCAGACTAGGTGCTGTATTGATGCAAGAAGCTAGGGTTGTAGCTTACGCAAGTCGACAACTGAAACCGCATGAGAAATGATATCCTACACATGATTTGGAATTAGCAACGATTGTGTTCGCATTAAAGATGTGGAGACATTATCTCTTGGGAGAAAGATTTACGGTTTTTACCGATCACAAGTCATTAAAGTATCTTTTCTCTAAGAAGGATCTAAATCTCTGTCAGCAGAGATGGTTAGAGTTCATGGCTTCGTATAATTTCAATATCGCATACACACCCGGGAAGGGCAATGTGGTGGCTGATGCATTGAGTAGGAGACATGCCAGTTTAAGGGCTATGTTTCTGGAATGGAAGCAATTGGAGTACATCTCATGATATGATTTCAGACCTAAGTGTGAATTGGATCCAGAGAGTTAGCAAGTTTGACGATCAGACTGACTTTGATTGATCGGATTGGCTGCAGCCAGAGGGATGATCCTAATCTATTGGAAATCATCTCCAAAGTAGAGATGGGTGTAGACGGGAAGAAAATGAACAAGTATGTCTTGATCAAGAAGGATGGCTTCGAAAGAATGGGAAACTGGTCGTACCCAACGTTAATGGATTGAGAGATGAAGTACCCAGAGAGTGTCATCACTCAAAACTGACTGTACATCCTGGTGGTAACAAAATGTATCGAGTCATGAAGCAAACCTACTACTAGGAAGGGATGAAGAGAGACGTTGGAAGGTCTATATCCAAGTGCATGAACTGCTAGCTAGTTAAAGCTGAGCAAAAGAAGCCTAGTGGTTTGTTACAACCATTAGAAATTCCCAAATGGAAATGAGAACAAGTCTCAGTGGATTTCATTGACAGTTTGCTAAGGACTAGATCGGCTCATGATAGTATTTGGGTGGTTGTGGATCGACAGACTAAAAGCACAAGGTTTGTACCAGTTAAGTCGAATAGAACGACAGCTAAGTTAGAAAAACTATATATAAAATGGATAGTAAGATTTCATTGAGTACCTAAATTTATTGTAAGTGACCGAGATCCGTTATTTACTAGTGGGTTTTGGAAGAGCTTACAAGAGGCGTTGGGGTCAGAATTACATCTTAGTACCGCGTACCATCCTCAAACCGGCGGTCAAACAGAGAGGGTGAATCATGAGTTAGAGGATCTTTTGAGAGCCTGTATATTGGATTTTGGTGGATCGTGGGATGACCATTTACATTTGGTTGAATTTGTGTATAAAAATAGTTATCAATCTGGTAATGGTATGGCTCCATTTAAAGCTTTGTACGGGAGACCGTGCAACTCACCAACATGTTGGTTAGAAACTGGTGAGAAATTTGTGCTTGAACCAGATGCAATAAGAGAAACTTCAGATAAGATCAAGGTTATCCAACAATGAATGAAGGTTGCCCAAGACAGGCAGAAGAGTTACACTGATAAAAGGCGAAGAGATTTGAAATTCTCCGTTGGCGACTTGGTATTCGTCAGGATTTCTCTGTTAAAGCATGTTATTCATTTTGGTAGGAGAGATAAATTGGCACTAAGGTTTGTTTGTCCATTTCCAGTCCTCGAGCAGGTTGAGAATTTAGCGTATAAAATTGGATTGCCCAACAAGATGAGAGGAGATCACAACGTATTCCATGTTTCCCAGTTAAGAAAGTTTGTGCACGATTCTGATATGACTATTTCACCAGAGCAGTTGGACGATATCGAGGTAGAATCTGAGGCAGTTGGGAGCCGCAGGACGATTCATATTGTCGGACACGATACGAAACAACTTCGAAGGAAGACGGTGGAACGAGTCAAGGTCCAGTGGGGCGATAATGAGAATGACTGTACTTGAGAAATAGAGGAGAGCATAAGGAAGTTATATCCAGTACACTTTGCCTGATAAGATTTTAAATCGTGATATAGTTACTCCCTTGTTAGTAAACAGCATGCTAGGATAGGCTTGTTGTGTTGTTATGTATGTTTGATTGTTTGTAAATGGCTGATAAGAATGTGGGACACCATTGTTTGTTTTTCGTAGTTAAGGAATTTCGGGGGAGAAATTTCATGGGGAGAGAGTGTAACGACCCGCGTTCTACGTATCAGAGGATCGTAGAATATTTATTTTATTTTCGCACGTAGTCGTATGGTCGTGTAACTTTTGGGAACGACTATTAGGGTCATTTCCCATGTTCACGATTTTTGCTGAATTTCAAAAGACCGTTTTGCACCTAGCGAATCTTGTTTCAGCTATAAGTTTTGATTGGTAAGAAGTTTTTACCTGAAATCACTTCCATTGGATTCAGATGATGGTTTAACTTTCCGTAGAGTGGTCACATTTGTCAAACAGACTTACCGTTTAGGAAATATGGCTGGAATAAAGTTTGGAAGGTGAAAAACAACTTAACCGGGCCTAATAAGGTGATTAGCATCTAGGCCCACAACCCATTTCGGGATTAGGGTTATGCGGAGGATGAAATGAGTTAGGAAACCATTTCATTTCAATTTTCAAGCCGCCACTTTCATGTCTTCAAACATAATAATGGCCTCTAACTCCCAAATCTCCTCTTAATCACTTTCTAATCCAATATTAAGCTAACAAACATCAAATCAAGGAAAATTAACGTCAAATTGGAGGTAGTGCTGCTGTGTTGCATTGGGATTTGAACCAGATCATAGATATTTTCAGATATGAGATTAATTTGTGGCTAAGGTGAGTGATTAGTATGTTTTTACACTAATTACGGTTAATTAGGGATGATTAGTGATAATTAGCGATATTATGACTCAGAAAAATATGGAAAAATATGCATATATTGTAAAATATTATTTCATGTCTCTGATAAAAATTTGGGTTAATTTGGATTAAGTTTGCTAATCCTATAGTTAAAACATGCTTAAGGGGATTAAGGGGAAATTCATGCTTTTTGGGTATGTTTAATATAAAATAATCTATATGCTTAATGTTTTGACCTTATTGATTGATCCTATATGTTGCTACTACTGTTTGGAATGTTTTATGATTGATTAGTAAAATTAGAATGGTTGAAAACACCATCGTAACGCGAGAATGGACGATACAAACTTGCTGGAAAAGTGCTAGGATTCCGGATCGGATCGGGATAGGGGATCGGATCGAACATATCCGAACCGAAGCGGATTAGTGGTAAGATCTTCAGTAGTAAGGCAACAAGGAAGGTCATTCGAATCGAGCTGGGGTTGGGATCGGATCGAAGGGGACGAGCCGAACCCGAGAGCCAAATCAAAGTGGAGAGTACGGATTGAACCAAGAACCCCGAACCGAACCAAGTGCTCCGAACCAAGCCGGTCAGGGAACCACGAACCGAATGAAATCCGAACCGAGCCGAGGCGTGAGAGGCCCGAGCTGAACCGATAACGACTGGAGCACTATGCATATTCAAACAAACCTAGGCGTGAGCTATGAGCACCGAACCGAACCGGATTTGGAACTACTTCTACGCGGCGACTCTTATGAAGACCAACTCTAATTCGACCAAAACCCGAGATGCAAAGGATGTCCAAGTGAGAAGTTATAACTCGGGATCCAGATGGGAACCAACGAGTTAACTTCCAAAGTTGGACTTTGCTGCGAGATGTGTGCAAAGGGGTTATCGACATGTATAGCTTTAGTTCACCACTGAGAGATGGATTAGTGGCTATGGATCAGCGCAATGGGATCTTTAAGACTCCCAAGGGAAAATGATCGTAACATGGCTATGGATCAGTGTAATGGGGTCATTAGGACTCCCAACGGCAAGGTGATTGTAGCAAGGGATTAGTGGCTATGGAACAGTGCAATGGGCTCACTAAGACCCCAAGGGCAAAGTGGTCGTAGCAAAGGATTTGGTGATCAAAGTGGTGGATATCGTATACTTTACGCACTGAGTGAGAGATGTGAGGATGATTGCTATGTTTGATGTTTGCTATCACCATGACATGCACACTCCCATTTTACACTTTATGTTAGTGCTACCTTAGAGTATTGTACATCTTGTTGTGCTAGCTCTTTGGTTGCAGGTTCAGGTATGATTTTTTTTATACCTGTTATTGTTTTGTTTTGTTGCTATCGCTCATACCAAACTTTTATTTGACCCAGAGTTTTATGTCTCTTCGTATTACTCTTTGTGCTCTTAAACGAGCAGACTAGAGACAGGTTAGGTTGTATGCACGAATAGCTGTCCGGAGATGAGCAGGAGGCTTCCACGTACTATTTACATATATTCTCCCTGTGTTGTTGCTGGTCACTACTTTGGGCTTTAGTAGTGTGCCTTCTCTATTTTTCTTTAGAGACAGTATTATAAAGTTGTAATAATGGTATGGATCATAAGCTGTATTTTGGATTCCGCTGCTATGATGGTTTAGTATTCAGCTTATATATTGTCAAGCCTATTTATGTCAAGTTATGTTATTCTTATATTTTATTCCATGCGCTGTGAGATATACTACAAGTTCTTTGGTGATTCATAGTTTCAAAACCTTTTCCTTTGACGACGTCCCATGTTAGTCGGTAATTGACACAACGCATTTCAAGGAAATGTTGGTTGGTTCGGGGTGGGCCATCACATTATTACTTGTTGATTAATAGTTAAGAGCTCCCATAGTCTTGTTGTTGGTATCCGGTTTTGGGACTTTTAAAATCCTAGGGTGGGGATACAAGCCTAAGGGGTGGCTTGTGTCAATCTGTTGTATGGAACCTGTATCAGTTAGTATCCTTGTTAATATCTTAGAGAGGTGCCTCACACTAGGTCGAACACAGGGATGAATATTAAGTTTTATTATTTATATATTTCTTGGGCAATTTAGACAAAAATTGGAGGTTGATTTTGAAGACAAAGAATTGAGACTGCAAATAAAACTATTATTGAATTGAATCAGATCTGAATCTAATCAAATCTTTATTCAATCCAATAAGACCTAGGAAAGCAATTAAAAAGCAGAAATTAAAATTGCAGAAAATAAATAGCTCACAGAAAATAAAATTAGGATTACCGCTGAATCTAATCAGATGGTCGATCACTAATGAAAATAAGTTCAAAAGACAACTAGTACTCTACCAAACCTAATTGTGTAGATGGCACTAGTTGCTAATAAAATAAAACAAAAAAAGTAAAAGAAAACTTTCAATTCATGGATGATGTTTACAATGAGATTATAAAGGTATTTATAGGATAGATATCCAACCTAAGCCCTAATACAGTCACAAATGGGCCTTAAATAGTTCTATTGAAATTGGGTCTTTCTTCTTTTCCTCTTGCTTCCTTGATAATATTCATTGATTTGTGATATACATAGCCTTTCTATCAATTATTTTCTTGTCTAAAAAGCAATTTAATGTAAGATCTTCATCTGCAAGTCTTCAAATATATATACATAGCAATTTGACCTCTATTTTCTATTTTTATGACTATAAGTGGCTTAATTGGTATACATGTAAAAATGACAAAACAATACCAAAGTAATATGTATTTATATACAAAAGATAAAATATAAAAGTATAAAATAGACACATTTATATGTTAATCAAATACCCCCACGCTTATCTTTTACTCGTCCTCGAGTAGAACAAAAAATGAAAAACTACACTAGATAGGTCACACTTTCGTAGGACACACGGTTGCATTGAACATATGCAACAAGCTGTTAAACCTTTAGGTGCCCCTAATAGGACGAGTGGTGTCTCGTGAGGGTTTTCAGTGGATACTACCCACAAAATCCAAAAGCAGTACGATATGGTTCTAATGCAACTACATGAATGCAACAGACATATGCAAATGAAAAAAAAATGAAAATACGACTTATTTTAGGAAGTGGTACAACTAATTAAGTTAACAATTGATAGTCCGTTGATTTTATTTTAGATACCTCAAATTGTCACAAAATTTCAATACAATTCTAGTTTTCAAATGTTATGTTCTTGTTTGACCAGTTGGTTTGGTTGATAACATGGTGCAGCAATGAAATAAATTCTTAGTTTGCTTATCACAGTTCGCAAAGTGGTATTCTAATTTCCTTATGTATGACTAGTCAAATCAATCAGATCAAGAAGTGCTAAGGCTTCATCGTTTATTCCCTGTCTCTACAAATATTGAAATTTATGATTAATTACATATACCTAACGTAAAGACCAAGGTATATCACCCATGCATTGCCTTGCGAAGTGACGAAGAGTTGGGACAAAGCTTGGCAGATTGTGCAGACCGACGCTGACTTTGTCAACAAGATGTCGGTAATCCTTAGGTGTCCAACTCATAAAATGAGACCAAGATATACCAACATTGATTTTGTCAACAACATGTTGTATAGAGCTTGGCAGGTTTGCACACCAACGCTAGATTTGCAAGCAATGTTGGATACCCTTGAATTACTATTATTATTGAAAATATAAGAACAACAGAGAATTATTCGAATTCAGCTTAACATAACTTAGTTTTAAAGACTCGATAAGCCAATATAAGTATTTTAAGTCCTCCACTCATTAAACAAAGACTACAATTTAGAATAGACATCATAGCCATCACCTAAGAATCTCCTAATGTACCGGTTACACGATTATCCCTCAAAATTCAACTATTCATTATATTTCTTATTCGATCTTAGTTGAGAGAAAAAATATTATCAAATGACTAACAATTGTTAACTTATTTTGTTGTATCAATCTAAAATGAGTCATGTTTCAGAAGAAGAAAAATGACATGTTACTACAACCAACAATGCATGATGTTTCTAAATGAAAAGAAAGAAAGAAAATTAAAGAAAAATGGAAAGAATGCAATGCAGACTCCCTCCACACTAGAATTAAACAGTGTCCACACTGTAACGTTTCTTAAATTTGAAAGATCGTACCTAAAGGTGTTGAATTGCAAAATTATCTGCAAAATGAAATGAAGTTTGGCCAGTATATGCTAATGAAAATCATATGTGAAATGAAGTCTATGAAAATGATGAGTGTTTTGTGAAAAGTGATATTTTCTGTTTTCCCATGTCTCAACTCTATAAAAAATGATGTATGATAATTTTGTATCTGATTGCTGTGGTATAAGAGGCATGTCAATAAATTCTGAAATCAAAATCTTCCCCATGCAATTTTTTTTATGATAATGATTTTTACTATTCAGATGAAGATTACCATAATCCCATAAAAATTTTCGTGACAATGATTTTTCCCTTGATGATATGGAATTACAATTATCTTTGGGACGTTCCATGTATTTATCCTCTTCAGTTAATAGTTTAAGTTTGTCTTTAAAAAGTTCTTCAAAAGATATAGTAGATATGTTTATTAAAGTAAGCGAATCATGGTGGCTTTCAATCATCGTTATCAAATGCAGAAAATCCAAACTTCAGATTGACACAAATAGCTTTTATTACAAAACAAATAACGTACTCAAGTATCTTATTAATTGATAATCTCGGTTTGAAGGGGGGAGAGGGTCTTATGGTCGTTCACGTATAGTATAAATACTAAGGGGCACGACCAATGTTTTACGGGTAGTATGCAACCTCTTTTGCCAGAAGTTCAATAAATTGAACCAATACATATCCGCGATCAAACCCTTGAGAGAACCAATTTCGTAAATACACTCTTGTTGTTAAATATTTTGCAAAACAATTCAATTTTTATTGTTGAAAACGATGAGAATGATGACAGTACTTATGGAAATTTTGGTCAACCACATCAATCAAACAATAATAAATGTAGAAATTTAAAATAATGTACAAGCAAGCCGCTGCCCCTGTAGAAGATTTTTACAAGCAATGTCTATTTTTTTAAGCAACTGCAGCACCTCTACAGATAGAAAATTTTACAGTGGTGTATGGAAGTCTATCGAGAGCAGTTGTAGCTATAGCGATTAAAATCCCAGTATTTGCAATTTGTTCACCCTTGAATTCCTTGATTGATTTCTTTAATTTTCATCTTTGCTTTGGCCTTTGAATTTTTTTTTTCGGATTTTTTTTTTGAAATGAAAAGAGCGAGAGCGAATAAAAGAAATGGGAAAGAAAGGAAAAAAAAATCAAAATTGGAATTTAAAATTAAAAAAAAACTAAATTGACAAACGAACTAGACTCGACCCAAAAAAATATAAAACAAGCAAAGTAACTCAGCTAGATTCAACATTAACTCAACAAAATCAAGACGGGACAAAACTAAGCTGGAAAACAAAAACAAAAACAAAAAAATAAATTAGGCTGATTCAAAAAAAAAAAAAAAAAAAACTAACCTAGAAAAAATCTAACACAAAAATAACTTTCTGAGCCAGGCACATAAAACGACACACTCAGGATCTCAGGAAAACCCAAATATTACCACAAACCAAAGATTCAAAATAATCACTTTAGGAAAAAATTAAATATAAACTCAAGCTTCCTTTTCACTCACGCTCAATCCCCCAAAATAAAAAAACTTCTGCATCTTACTTTGTTTTCCCAGACCAACGCACTCTCGTCTTATGAATTTCAGTCTAACCTAAAACCAAAATAAACAAATACGCACGCCTCTCCTATTGAATGACCAAAACTTCGAATCGATCGAATGTAGAAACCTCGAACCGAGCGAAGACAGGAACCTCGAACCGAAAGATTGGGTTCTAATTGAGTTTTTATTTATTTGGGTTTTCACGATGGATATGGTAATGGTTTGGGTTTTGTGTACGGTTGTGAATTTGCGGTTTGGTGAAGTCTGTGGGTGGTGATGGATGTATGAAGTAGGTGATGATGGTGTTGACTTTGGGGTATAGTTTTGGCACAGTGGAAGGTTGATGATGAAGACTGTGGAAGATGGGTTTTGAGTAAATGTTGCAGGAATTGGACCGAGCGTTCTCGAGGATAGATGCGAGAGAGAGAGAAGACTTGAGGCTGTTATTATAATGCTGTTAGGAGCAACTTGGCACCGTGTTAGAGGGGGATTGTGATGCATATGGGATGGTGATGGGAAGGTTTGGGTATTAATGGTGGTAGAATTGTTTGTTTTGTATGTGAAGTGTGTGGCTTCAGCGTAAAGTTGTTTTGTTTGGTATTGGTAGATGGAGTTGCGAAGTTCGGTATTAGGGGTATTTTGAATGGTGGTGCTGGATGCAAAGGGGAGGGTTTAACGTGGTGATGAATTGCTATGAAGGATGATGGCAGATTGTTTATTGAATAGGGGACGATGAAGGATTGTAGGGTGGAGATTGCAACAGAGAACCGAGGCTGAGAGGAAAAGAAGAAAATTATAGAAGATATATATATATATATATATATATATATATATATATATATATATATATATATATATATATATATATGGAAATGTTGAACAGAAGAAAGAAATTGAATAAAAATAAAGATAGAAAGACAGAAAGAAACTGAAAAAAGGCAATTTATTTTTTTCTCTTGCTTAGAAGATTACGGTATCATTGAGTAATACCAAAGCTATTCAATCAAGATTTTTTTTATATATACAAGAAAATAAAAGGAAAAATAAAAATAAAAATAAAAACTAATACGAATCAGATATTAAATAAATAATAAAATTCAGTGTTTACCTCCCCGGCAACCGCACCAAAAACTTGATCAACGCTTTCCTATAGAATAGAAAAGCGCGAATTTATATAATAACTGCAAGCGCACAGATCGTGTAATATACAGGTCGAACACAGTGAGGATATTAAGTTTTATTATTTATATATTTCTTGGGCTAGTTAGACAAAAGTTGGAGGTTGATTTTGAAGACAAAGAAAATGAGACTGCAATTAAAACTATTATTGAATTAAGTCAGACCTGAATCTAATCAAATCTTTATTCAATCCTATATGACCTAGGAAAGCAGTTAAAAAGCAGAAATTAAAATTGTAGAAATTAAATAACAAACAGAAATTAAAATTAGGATTACCGCTGAATCTAATCCGATAGTCAATCACTAATGAAAATAAGTGCAAAAGACAACTAGTACTCTACCAAACCTAATTATGCAGATGACACTAGTTGCTAATAAAATAAAATAGAACAAAAAAGTAAAAGAAAATTTTCAATTCATGGATGATGTTTATAATGAGATTACAAGGGTATTTATAGGATAGATAACCAACCTAAATCCTAATACAGTCACAAATGGGTCTTAATTAATTCTATTAAAATTTGGTTTTTCTTCTTTTCCTCTTGCTTCCTTGATAATCTTCATTGATTTGTGATATACATAGCCATTCTATCAGTTATTTTTTTTATCCAAAAAGCAATTTGATGTAAGATCTTCATCTGTAAGTCTTCAAATATGTATACACAGCAATTTGACCTCTATTTTCTATTTTTCTGACTGTAAGTGGCTTAGTTGGTATATCTGCAAAAATGACAAAATAATACCCAAATAATATTTATTTATATATAGAAGATAAAATATAAGAGCATAGAATAGGATACATTTCTATGTTAATCACTTTCCTTCAATATGCGTTCCTGTTATATTCATCTTTGCACAAATTCCAAGTCCTACTCTTTTTCTTTGTTGGATTTCAAATTCGCAATCATATCTTCAGCTAATAAAAAATTCATCCCGAGCTCTTGGAGCTACAAATTAACAAATTCGAAATATAAAATAACTAATCTCAATTCAAGATTTAGGGAACTTTCGAAACTCACCTTTAAAAAAGATAAAGGAGATTCATCTCGAATTAAAGATTGTAATTTTTCATGTCGAGCTGAAGTCGCGATTTTTTCGTCTCGAATTAAAGAAACAGTCACAATTTTTTAAAGAGGGCAAAACCCTAATTTTCCATCGCCATTGAAAAGGAAGCGGCTGTATTTTTTCTCAAGAGAAAAATAGCGTGTATGTTCCAATGAGAAATGAAAATTTGGGGCAAAGGAGGTGAGACGATGAAGGAAAATCAGGATGACGCAGATTAGTAACGTGAATCATTAGATTGTGTTGATGCGGATTGATGATTCTATTCACGCGGCTACTGCAACACATGCTTGATATCTATGCTAACACATTGAAACATGCGTTGCAATCAGTGTTTTAAAGACCCAACCCAACCTCGGTTCGACCGCGGTTAACCTTCGACCTTGGAGCGCCACGAATCTTAAAATGAAATAACCTTGCGCGTTCACAGACCCGCGGTTTTACCTCAAAACCCTATAAAAACCTCTGGTTCGACCTCTTTGAACCTCACGGTTCTTCAAATTTGCGAAAATATAATTACTTTGCTCTTTATTTTTTTACTATAATAAATTTAACAAATAATTTTATAGCAATTGTTTTTAAATTTTGGATTATGTAATTCATTATTATGTACATTTTACGAACTATTATTGAAACAATCCTCTTTTACTATAGAAAATTAGTAAATTTACAATTATAATTATTTCAATTAGGTTGTTTGGACACAGGTGTTTGTCATAATTGCTTAAATTTTATCTATATTTAAATTAATTTTACATTTAAGTCAAAAAATAAAAATAAACTATCAGCGCGGTTCTCACGGTCTGACCGGTTGAACCACGAAAACCTTGGACCTTTCACTGTCACGGTTTGACGTACGGTTCGGTCTTCACAACTATGGTTGCAATAGACAAAAATCAGCATAGCTGTGCCAACATTTTAGCTGGCAACATATTGAATATTCGTTGCAGTTGGTCATCTATGGCGTAGTAGATGTAATTAAAAATAAAAAATTTCAATAGGGAAAAAACTTTAACCCCATACCAAGTTGAGCAACTAGGTACCGAGTTTACACCTTATCCATGTTCTGTCCGAAACATTATAGGGAGTCCCTATGTTAGCCAAAGCACAACGAAGGCCCCAAAGTGCATAATATATCGTCAATGCAGGAAATGGAATTCGAATTGAAACTAAATTGAATGGACAATGAAAAATTAACCAAGTAAAAGCAGCACATCAACATGACACTCAAATAGTTAATCAGGAAATCACAGGATTGCGGTCTAGGACCAATATTTATCCAGAGCATGCTTTGTTTTCAACGAAAGCATACTTTGAGGGCAAATATTAACTGAATTTTTTATCACGTAGAATTTAATATAGGTTGGAACATTGAAACGAAGATGAAACGACTAGAAACTTTGAAAGCACACACTTAAAAGAAGAAAAGAAGGGACTTAGAGGAAGTTCGCTTTGATTGGTACAAACAACCTAAGTCGGTTTAGAGTCATGTTTCATAGGTTAGAGTCGGCCCATCACATCCCTTCTATTCTTCTCAAAACTTCATACAACTCCTATAAAACTTCAATAAGTCGGCATCAAATGTTTTCTCTAGAGTTAGTGCGAATTATCCTGAGATCGATGAGATTACATCAGGGAAGTAAGGATCCAACTACTATCAAGTAGATTGCTAGAATCAAATCAAGAATCATAGAAAAGCAGTTAAAACACGTCAATCAAGATGTAGAAAGGCAGGACAAAAGTCACAAGGAGATGCACACTTAACTTCTTAACTCGATACCGGGTTGACCATGGATAAATGGGTACCGAGTTAAGCCTTTAAATCAATGGTTCTTGAAGCTTTATGTGTTACTATGGGCCGACTAGTACTGAGTCTTGGTATTTGATAACAATTAGCTTCTAACACAGTGTCCTCTCTACCTCTATAAATACAAACATGTACGCAACTATAAAGTGATCTTACAGTGACTATTTGCCATTACTCAGCTAAAATTACTGTCCATCTTGTTTCCTCACAGAATAAGCACCTAGAAAGCTACTGACTACTGTTGAGATATCTTGTCACACTGTAGTGCTGATGACCTTTCTTTTTCATCTGTAATTCAATGACATCCTGTAATCTCAGCAGATGATCTATCACTATTAGTTATTATAAAGTTAACCTAGGCCAAGTTAAAAATACTTGTGTTTCAGACAAGCAATTCCCTTTGTCTTATATTTTATATGGCAAAGTACGATGACGAGAGTGGGAGTGACAACTTTTCTTTATCATGTTGAAGAAGCTAAAACATCGACAATTTACTCTCTCTTTGATCATGGATGTTGCACCCTGGACATGATCATTTGAATTTTTCAGCAGTGGAGTTTAGCAAAACAAAATCGTTGTGAGTGATAATTTCATAATCTTTGCGTTTATTTTAATTTTTCAATTTTCAAATTGACTTATAATTTAGCATAAACTAATACCATTTACTTAGCAAATCGACAAAATAAACTTAAATTAATATAGAAAAAAAAAAAACATATGAATACAAATAATTTTTTACTTTCTTTCTCCGTATCTCTCTCCTTTGTAATAAGACGCTTTAGATTTTAGAGCTTCTTTCAATTCCCCCATGTGTATTTTAAGACACACTTATGCTCGGTGGATCCATATGTCTTGATTTTATTACTGGTTCTAGCATGGATCCAAATAATATAAGATTTGCTGTTGTCATCACAAAATAAATTCACACCTCCAAACATTTTTTATATTTGGAACCAAGGAGACAGAAATAAAGTGTAGTACGTTTGTCAGAGTGAAAATAATATTCCCTGAAATAAATAGACACCAGAATACGGTTGATCACATAATGACGGTCGGCGATGTCGGTGAACTTAGTCATCCCACTACAGTCCTACCTATAGTTGATTGCTTTTCAAATGCTGCTGCATGTGTGCTGCATCCCAAAATTACAGTGAATTTTCGATGGCAGACATAAATGCACAATACAGGGCATTATTTGTGGGGTTGCAGATTTATTTATTTATCAGAATATACAGAGCTGGTAGAAATGATGAAATGGACATCTTGATTGATATATTGAATGTAAAATTTAATGATACTTGAAACATTTTCAATTTCTAAGGATAGGTCAGTTTCCTTCATCACCTGCAAATCTATAAAACAGGCTTAAAACCAAACCAAAATGAAATTAGGATGTAGAGTCGCACCTATTTCTCTCTATTTCGGCTATTATACCAGAAATTCTTTTGAGTAGTATAGCAAAGCACAAAACGAAATTGTCAACGGTAACATGTATCTTTTTAGTTTTTAATCAATTAGTGATTTGTCAATGTATGTTAAACAAGAAGTAATTTGGCTACGTGTTCGTTTAGAACGAACGAGCAGACGTATTGGTTAATAATAAATCCATGCACTATTGTAATAATAAATACACTATATGACAGCCATGAATGGTAGATGTTTCATATTCAAATATATAGGAGATAGTACAATGTCATCCCCACCCATTATCAACATGATAAATACACTATTGTAATAATGCATGATATGGTGTATCAATGAATGAACTACGCAATAATTATACTCGGTAAGTGTCCAGGCAAAAATTGTCCAGTTAGTTATGCTATCCGGAGGGACAGTGGATTCAGTAACGTGAAGAAAGTGCTAGGAAGGACCGACTTGAACAAGCCAAAACGAGGTATTTAACGGAATGTTTCAATGGGCTATATTGATGAACATAAAAATAATAATTAATTTTTCATTAAACCAAACCAATACGTTTTAAATTCAAATTCAAACAAACAAAACATGCTAGAAAATTTAAAAGAAAGTATAGGAAACAAACCCAACTGATATGACATAAATCCGGAAATCTCAACACCAAGACTATTTTTCCACAACATTCAAGTTTGTAACATCTTAGCAAAGAATCATTAAAATCTCTCATCGCTTCACTTGTATAGCAGTTGAAAATATAAAATAACAATGTTGTACGGCGTTGGTGAAACATCCACTCCAAACAAACGACCATCCAACCACATGCCTACTCAAAATCACATGCTCTCTGCTACATTTCCAACCAAGCGGGTGTGGTGTTTCGTAATATCGTAATATCTGTTGAGGCAGAAAGTGGTCGTCAACACGCGAGATTTCCACGGTAGGTTACAACGTTCAAGTTTGTAAGATCTTAGCAAACCTAACGCCTCACTATCGAATGATAGATAAGATGGATTATATCGATCACTTAAGACCTTAGGCGAACCTGTTGGTCATTTTATATCTCCCGATGATTTATCCGACGCTATTATAACTAGAGGACACTGGCGATATGTTTTTGCTAGTTAATTAAGGCTTTTGTCATTCACGCATATAAACCCATGCTCCGCATAAAGTGAAAGATGGTATCTCATCGCTTAAGACTAATACACTACGCCATAGATTGTATACAACAACACCAAAGAAGTCATGCAGAAAGTCCCAAAAAATGTTGCTATAGGCCAAAAATGATCCGTTGCAACACTTTCTTGGTGTTGCATTTTACCGCGTTATCTTAGAGTCAAAAGCAACATCTTTGCGACCCTAAGACAACATCGGTACAGTTGTTGTCACAGGTGCTAAATTTACAAAAACGTGGGGTCCACTAAAATCTGCATTCCGGGTTCACGGAATCCCGTTGTGCCACTAAAATCTGTAGTCAAGTTCACGGAATCTTTTTGTGCCACTAAAATCTGTAGTTGGGTTAGCGGGATCCTGTTGTGGGGTCCACATGCATTAATCTATGACAATACTTTTACCGTCCATTGACAACACTATATCATAGCTAAGACAACATTTAACATCACATGCCGATATCTATTGCAACACTATGTAACATACTGCAACATAAAAAAAATTAACATCACATACTGAAATTAATAAAGTGCTTTTCATTTCAAATTAAACAATAACACAAGTACTACTTAGTCAACCACAAAATAACAAAATATAGCCAACAAATTCAGTTTTATAGAGTACTTACAAGCACAGTCAGTACTAAATTTATGTTTACATCAAACTAAAACAGTTTCAAAATATAGCGCCAGCCACCAGTGCGTTCAGTGTCTCTACTGCCTCCAGTACCTCTAGTGTCTTTAGTAACAAGTTCTTGAACAACTTCATCACTGCCTCCTTCACCTGCAAAATAAAGCAATTCCAAAAGTCATGCATTTCAGCAAAGCCTTTAGTACAACTAATGCATTTCAGCACAACCAAAGTCATGCATGCCTCAGTTACAAACTAATGCAATGCCTAGTTTACATTGCAAGACGAAACGAGAGGCATGCATGTCTTAGTTATATTTCAGCACAAACTATGGCTATAGTATAACTGAGTTGCATTTCAGCACAAAGAAATTTCAGCACAATCTATGGCCTGCATACCTCAGTCGCATAACATAGTTGCATTTCAGCACAATGTATGGCCTACATACCTCAGTTGCAAATTGATGCAATGACTCAATTTGTTCAAAGCACCATTACAATAGATTTACCTTTTAATAGCACGTGAAAAACGCTATAATAGGCTATTATAGCATTAGTGACGACGCTATATAACGACATGTTATAATAGCCCTGTTTTATCTTATAGCTCAAATCTAAATGCTATAGTATTATACATTTTATAGCGCAAATTCACCACCATGAAATGTTTTACATAGCATTCAGACCATGCAATTATATTTGCTTACTAAAATCTCAGCTTATTTTTTTATAGCGTTATCAATATTTTCATAGCGCATATTCATTGATATGAAAAATATTTTCCATAGCATTATCCTTGTTTACATAACACATATTCAGTGATATAAAAAGTTACCCACACGAATTAATAGCATTTTACATTTTGATTCCATAAGTGGAGTTTTCCGCTATGAATATTTATAGTATATATCATTATCAGTGTTTTCATAGCGCCTATTCAATGATATAAAAGAATTTTCCACATTATTTAATTTTTTACATAGCATTCACCTTATGTTTTCATAAGAGAAATTTTCCGCTATTAATATTTTTAATATATAGCAACATCAATTATGATCTTTATATAGCAAATCTCTTATTTAATTAGTACACAGTTTAAACAACTATGCAGTAAATTCACAAGACAAAACTGTTAATAGCAAAAAATTAATACCAAAAGCATATTTGATTTCAATTACAAAGTCAAAGTTAACAAGTCTACTAATATATATATTTTTTGAAAATTGGTTCACTTTATTGTAATAAAAAAGCAGTACAATAGACATGTTAGCGTACTAACCGTTACAATAAGAAGACAACAAAACAAAATACAGAAAAAAGATATGAAAATAAAAAAACTATTAATGTATTCTAAAATAAACCCAGCCCATGATGAGGCCACCTCTCTTGTGACTTGCTACACTAGAGCAAAAGCTCCATACCAATACTCTCAGCACCTCTCAAAGCAGCTTACCTTATGCCATTCAGTAAGCATCTTCTGAACTCCTCAATATCAATGTCACTCCAAACTCAAACAGCAAGAACAACGGCGTGTACAAATACTGCAAGAATTCTCTCAATTTCAAGCATTAAATCTGGTTGACGACTCACTGACGCCTATGAATCAGTCTTAATGCTAGAAAACCATATAATAATGCAATAAGAATTGAATCTATCCTCTGCCGTATATTCATACTGCTAGAAATCAAGAAAAAAGCCTATTGAATCAATAAGATATGCTCTATTACCAGAGACGCCCATGTGATGTTAGCTTTGAATCCAGGCATAATCATGCCATATCTAGGCCTCTGGTGAAAAAACTCCTAAGCTTGAAACATGTAATCTGAGCAGACCATACACCAAGCTTAGGATGTAATGAAACCCATATTATTTCCCAAAACCCATCTAGAAGAACAAATCCATAATACAACACAATCTTCAAACTCATAACAGACACATGATTTTGAAGAGCATGATACATATTGCTGAAAACTTAAACACAATAGACGGAATTTGGGACTGAAGAAACTCAAGAAAACTGGAGCATATTCAGTTGGTACCGAAATCTCACTAGTATACAAATCGCATCGAATCTGACTATTATTGAACGGATCAGGTGATAAGGCTATAGACTTTCCTTCTTCAAAATACAACTAAAACACTTTCCGCAAATTAAACCAGATCTGAGAAATACTATAACCGAATCTAACATCATAGAATTCTTACCCAAAACAAACTGAAAATCTAGCTCAATAATGGAATATCGGTTGGAAAACCTGGATCTGAAACGATTCAGATGCGCCGGCTATGCCGAAACCCAAATTAGCGATGTCTTGATAAACCATAGCCAAAGCAGGAAGATCTGTAACTTTGGGCAAGAGGAAATCAGAATTGAATCTCGAGCGACCTTCAGATCTAGGTTTTGCTTTAAAAATTGAAAATATTGCTAATCAACGAAAAGAAAATTTCGTTGAAGGTTTTCATAATGGAAATCATATGGAAATCAATAGAAATCAAATAGAAATCGGGTAGAAATTTGGTAGAAACAAAGAAAGAGGAAAAACCCACGCATGGAACGAAAGTAGGCAAATAGCCTGTCGCCATCAAGTCTACTAATATATATATATATATATATATATATATATATATATATAAGTCAATTAACATACGTATTGTTCAAACATCGTTTAAAAACAAGATTACATGAAAAATCACTTAGTCTTCAACTTGTAAGCTCGTCCAACTTCTAGAACCTGCAATTCACAAGCACAAGTTAGAGTTTTATAAAATAAACAAATGAAGAAACACAATTAAAATGCAAAAGCGAAACAGTCTTAGATGTCATCTCAAATAGTTCATAACAGTTTTATAACAAAAAATATGCAGAAACTGCCGTTCACTATTACTGATCCTCTACAGAAACTGCAGAAAGTGGAGTTCACCATTACGTAAATTGAAAAAGTATGATTATTATAAAACAACAGAAACTGGTGTGTAAAATGAAACAGTTTTATAAAATAGGATTTTATAACAAACACTTCTCAAATGAACAATTGCTTCCATTTGCCATTATTGATCCTTAGAAACTATAAATTAGCACATATAAACAGACCTAAAGCGCTTCCGTGTACTAACAATGAAAACATGCTAAAGGCCTGAACCTTACCTTCCTTACTAACAATCATACATTCAATTTCAAGTCCTTTGAAGCGACCCGAACTTCCCCGGTCTCCGAAGAGATGAGAAAGAACGAATTACTGTGAGGACAGGACAAAACAGAACGCAGACGGAAGAACATTTCATTGTATTTACAATAATTCCATCAGATACAAGAATATACAGAGTATAAATGAATATTACACAGAAATATCAGAGATTTAAATTACATTTAAATACATAGCAGCGGAAAATAATACATTACACAACTAGAAAGAGATATACGGATACAAAGCTTTCTGGATATCGTTCCATCTGTAAACCAGGATCCTGTGAATATAAATCTGCAAAACCAAAACTAATAGCTGCCCGTGTCAAAATAGGGGCACCCAGATTTTAGGTTAAAACAATAAACTCCGGGTCAGTCATGGGACTGGTGTGAGAACTAAAAAAGTTATTAATCTTTATTTTAAAGTTCGGTAAATCAAGGGACCACGCCGTATAACACGGAACGGGTTTCCTCCTAAGAATACCAGTGCATAAAACAAACAACGCAATGCTAAATAAAGAAAAATGAAGCTATTATAAGACCCAGGTCCCATCACACAATGCAACGCAAGCCGGAGGATAGGGTTTTCCCTTATAACAGCCAAAGAATGCTTGATACGTTTTAAAACAAATCATTTGATACTATTATAAGTGTATAGTGTATAAAACAACTTCAAATCATAAGTATCAATCATAGGCGACATGAGCGTCCCATGCCACTATGTCGCCATATATAGGTTTACAAATAAAACCGCAAATGTCACGTATTTGGAAATTGGATTTCCATCTATGAACCGAGGCAAAAGATAGTCCTCAACCGATTCGAGACTGTCTAGCCCGAGTCTCAGGAACAGCCGCGACTGCCCCTTGGATCGTCAGGGCCGGTCCACCGATGTGGATTATTATGCCTGAACACTACGTTTCCCCGCCCTTTGGGGCGTAAATGAGCCAACGAATGGCTCCATCGGACCCGGATCGTCCGATCAAACCGAGGCGCCTCGCAACAGCAACAACCACACAGGTGAAAAGTATATAAATGTCAGGGCTGGTAGGTCACTGACACCACCCTAGCTAGAAAGAAACGCATGCCCTCCCTGAGGTCCTCTCCCGTTTTTGGTTCACAACCGGGGTGCGAAACTCGCGAAGTAAACGTTACAAAAAGCTACGCTACAAAGGCCGTGCTTTGATCATCAACCACAAGACTTTGCTTTTCAACAGAAGCCTTGATCCATGCAACTCAGCGTGCCATACAGGCAATTCATGCCATGTGATTGATATCTATCGATATATAACCTCTAAGCTCGTATGTCTCAGAGAAGGGCGTTAAGCAAGAGAATAAATTCTCCACCGCCAAACAGATATATATTTAATAGAAATCAATCACACGGACTAAAATCCAATGTCAGACACACAGTCCATTTACAAGTCCGTTCTGGGTCTGAACGAAACCAGAGGCACCTAGTACCCGCATATCCATCGATCTCCAAGTACATCTGGATGATCACCAACTGTTTCCATCTTCTTGGGTGTACAGCCCAATCAAGATCATCAGTAATCCTCCAAACGACGTGAAGACCTCCGGCCTTCAACCACCGTCTTCATCTTCGACTTATCGTCGTATCAGTTATTCAGAATGGGTTAAACCCGGTCTTCCCGAATAACTCACGTATACTTTAAATAAGTGTTACACAAACACACATTCGCCTCATTCCAACTCATCAGTCACTAACCGTAAATTAATCAAGAGAATAATCCCCCAAATATTAACCCCGAAGGCCGAAACCAACATCAGATCAATATCCAGAAAACCGTTCTGCTTAGCTAACCGACAGTTAGTTTCTAAATTTCACATTCATAGGGAAAGGTTCCCATTAATTTTATCAAAGATAAATCATTAAAATTTATTCTTTAATCTACCTTTGAATATCAATTCAAATTAGTCGTGATTAACGAAACTTACCGAAGTAATCATTTGTTTTAATTTCCCAATCCCAACCTATTCATCCCTTGAAGTAAAACTGGTAGTACTTCATTTCTAACACCACGGTGTTATCGGTAAATTCAATTACCATTTCACGTTCAAATCTAATTAAAGATTTAACTATCGCCTGGAGCAAAACTGGTGATACTCCATTCTCGATCTTTTCAATCTAATTATAGATTCATTAAAAACTCCACTTAGTTTTAATCGTTAACTGGGTTAAAGAATTAGTGTCATTTAAAACACGGTTCACGATAAACCCAAAACCACATTCCATTAATTATCGGGTTAAAGAACGAGTGTTATTTAAAATACTGTCCACGATAAACCCAAAAATCAATATCAATTCAATTTCAATTAAATATTATTTAATTGGTACACTTCATTAAATCTAAATAAAAAGATTTAATCTTTTCTCAACTGAGTTCAAGAACAGTGTTAGTCAAGACACCATTCACGACAAACCCAAATCACATTTGATATTAAATACAAGGCTTTGAATAGAAAATATCCCGGCTTATATTCAATATCAAATTCTACGACCAACAAATATCGTATTGGAAATAACGATATATATATATCTATATCTTTCAAATTTCCATAACCACATCTGTATAATCACGAAATCCAACATCGAAATATTCCGAAGACAATTTCAATTCAAATCCATCCCAATGCAATCATTGGAAATTCTGGTTATTTTCAAAACCATTTCAAATTCAATTTATTTATTTAAAAATAAATAGAATTATAATTCTAGTTCAAAACTAGTTCATTTCGATAGAAATCTATTTTTATCTTTTCAAATATGGAGTTTTTCATCCCAATTCTTTCTAAATCATTTCTTATGATTTTACACAAATTATTACTATTTTTAATAATTTTATCAAGGCCCGTATAGTCGATTTCCATCAACGGCCATCGAACTGCACTTACAGAGACCTTTTTCAAATTTGATTTGGACATAATTCCAAATCCAACCGTTAGATTTCAAATTTCTAATATTCGTTAGAAAGCTCTTTTCGATACGAACCCAACGGTTCTGGTTTTAGGAGAATCCGACGGTCGGATCTCCCGTAATATTTGTTCAAAGTTAATGGTCGAAATTCGCGAACTGCCGCGGCGCGGCGCGTTCTATTCAGGCCATTTATATTATATATAATATATATATAATATATACTTCGTCGATTTCAATTCAAAACGTGCTTTATAAATCGTTTTAAAATTCGTTTTCAAAACGGTTTCAACTTCATATTCAATTTCAAATCAAAATTGAATATTCCAATATAAATTCGTTTTAAATTCATTTCAAATCGATTTCAATTCAAATTGATTTCAAATTCAATTTCAGTTCGTTTTCAATTAAATTTCGATTCGTATTCAATTTCAATTCGAATTCATTTCTATTCAAATTCAATTCGAATTCATTTATATTCAATTTCAATTCGAATTCATTTCTATTCAATTTCAATTCGAATTCATTTCTATTCAATTTCAATTCGAATTTCAATTCATTTCAATATAGTTCGAATTTCAAATCTATTCAATATTCATTGAAGAATGAATAAAATCGATATAAATATCGTTCACGTCAAAATGACGTCAATCTAACCAACACGGCTTCATATGTTTCTATTTTCAAATATTCTATTTCAAATATTTCTATTTCAAATATTTCTATTTCAAATATTTCTATTTCGAAACTGGAATGAGGCCCAATCAATTACCATATAATGTTAATTATATGGATTTTCTACAACACATGTATACAATAACAACGATGAATAATCAACCATCATCCAAAGTGCATTCTACACTGTATAAGCATCAAATATAAATATTCAACGCTTATAACAGTCTGTCAATCAATCGATCGACATACAACCAAACAATCGGGATTAGTTTACGTCAAATATCATCCCAATACCCGTGTGGGGTTTCAAACAATCAAACACAAATTTTTATTTGTGCAGTTGGGCGATGTGTAAAATTTATCGTCCCAATCAATGTCCTTCAAATAGGTGTACATAAACAAACCGTCCGGTTTGTAAATGAATTTTTATTTATTCACATTCACGTTAAAAATTATATTTTTAACGATCAAACTATTTTATTCAAGCTATGAATATTCTATTCGGTTCATTTATTAAATAAAATGTTATCTTTATTTTTCTAACTTATTTTTGGAAAAATTCGGCGGCATAACGGCATGATGCTAGAAACGGGACAAGGCCTAGCCTTATCCCCGGTCAAGTGAAGGCCCACGCCATTCACACATCAATCAAATCAATTT
Organism: Allium sativum; assembly: GCA_030737875.1. Lineage (NCBI taxonomy): Eukaryota > Viridiplantae > Streptophyta > Magnoliopsida > Asparagales > Amaryllidaceae > Allium > Allium sativum. The sequence goes on along the minus strand of CM060910.1, from coordinate 1,050,038,650 downwards.
TATTTCACCAAACAATTCAATTCAAACCAAATAATCTAACCAACTACACAACCAAACAATTAAACAAACAAGCCATCCATGGTCTGTGGATGACGGGTGTCGGGTGCTACTAAACACCGTCTGCATCCTAGTATATATATATATATATATAACTAGAAAATTAATTTAAAGAGTGAGAAATTCTCACCAATAGCTATTCCAACTCCATTCATTTAGAGAAATCATCGACATTCTCGCCCTTTGTCGCTTTCGTTGCCCATATTCCCTACATATGTAAAAATCGAATTTTTACTTCGCTATTCAATATATAAAAATCGAATTTTTATTTCGCTATTCAATATATAAAAATCGAATTTTTACTTCGCTATTCAATATATAAAAATCGAATTTTTACTTCGCTGTTCAATATATAAAAATCGAATTTTTACTTCGCTATTCAATATATAAAAATCGAATTTTTTACTTCGCTACTATGTAGATAAAAATTCTATCTTTATCACGCTATTATTCATATAAAGATTTCGCCTTTTCAATTATAAAGATTTCGCCTTTTCAATTATAAAGATTTCGCCTTTTCAATTATAAAGATTTCTCCTTTTCAATTATAAAGATTTCGCCTTTTCAATTATAAAGATTTCGCCTTCTCAATTATATTTATAATTCTCTGCATAAACAAAAATCGTATTTTTATCCTTCTACCATATGAAAGATTATATTTTTAATACTTTACTTTATAAAAATCATATTTTTATATTCCTATTCAAATAAAAATTAGATTTTTCATTTCTACATAAAATAAAAATTATATTTTATAGTTTAAAATTCATGGTTGTTTACAATAAAAATTGAAAACGAAATCCATGTTACTCACATACCAAAAATCAGATTTTATACACTAAGAAAATCAGTCAAGAAAAAGTAAAACAAAAAGTAAATAAATAAATAAAACTCACGTTAGTCAATGGAGGAGGGAAGGTTCGCTCGTCGGAGCTCGTCGGTGGGGTGGGGAAGAGTCTGATGCGGCGGTGGGCCAATGGAGGGGCGGCGGTGGCTATTACTGGCGGAGGAGGATTTGGATTCGGTTTTCGGCGAGGAGGGGGTTCGGGTGGGTGCCTGGAAGGGAGGAGAGGCTAGGGGGAGGGGTGCGGTGGCCCTCTTGGGCGGCGGCAAGTTGGCCAGCCCCCGACGGCGGTGGCGAATGCGGGGGCGAGGCGCGATTAGCTTAGGGTTTTTCTTTCTTTTTTTCTCTTTTCGTTCTGAAATGAATCGAGGGGGTCGATCTGAATAAGGAGAGGGAAGGGGGAGATTTTAATTTTTAATTTATTTAATTATTTAATTTCCAAAAAGCAACTTTTATTTTCAAACCCGAAATCACGCCCACCGACTGTCGTCCATAGCTAATTACCCCCATTCTGAACACAATGGGATATGTATCGTAAGCTGATTTGACTGTTTCAATCAGTTTTCGTCAAAATCAATGTATAACTCTATATATTGATTTTGAACATGCATTTCAATTTACTGGGGTCACATACTAACTCTAAAAATTATTTCTAGCTTCGTATTGACGATACGGTCCTAACAAAACTAGTTTCGTCGAATTCTGAGACCGTTGGAAAATTGGCCAATTTCCAGTCGATTAAAATCAACTGAAACTGGTCAAACGCGTTTTCCTTTGCCATGCTCACATATTAATTCAAAAAATTATGAAATTTGAAACCTAGCAATAACTTGACATCACGGATCCAACAAAAGTGGTTTCGTCGAAACCTGAGGTCGTTTGCAAAATTTTCATTTTTAAGGGCCTGAATTCCATAGCGACTATTCATAATTTTCAACTGGACATATCTTTTGATTCCCGCTATGAAATTTCGATTTTTCGGATTCGTTGGAAAGATATTATCAATTAGATCCTATTATTTTTGGTTTCGCTAAAATCCGGTTTATTTTGCACCCGGTATGTTCAATTGAAGTTTGAAATCGAATTATCGAACTACCGCGCCATTTTCAATTCTGTTTATAATTAAAATAAATATTTATATTCTAACGATGAACTATATAATATATACGTTCGAATTCTATTCAAAATAAATTTCTCGTCGATATTATTTAAAATAATTCATTTTAAATGTTCAAAATTCATTACAATTGCCAAAATAAAAATGTTAAACTGGCCCAGATTTTCGGGTTGTTACATCCTTAAAGGTGGATGGTTTTAACCTTACCTTCCTTGCTAAAGGCCTGAACCTTACCTAAAGCTCTATTTTGTAAAAATGCCCTACTTTTCCCTATACAGGAGTAAAAGGCAAAAACGTCAAAGGCAAGAGATCTTCCTTTATATGATCCTTCCAATGATGTTGACATATTAAAACTAAAACATATTTCCTGACCATATTCCTCTTACTATGTTTGTTTATATCGTTAAATTATCAAAAAGAACGATTTCAAGTCCTTAAAAGTGGATGGTTTTAACTTTCATCCCTTGGCTTTAAAACTATATAGTTCATGACTCTACATCGGCAGTGATATTGTCCTCGAGTCTTTGAAAAAAATGTGGGGATATTGCTCCATACCACCGAAACTATATTACATTTGGATGATGAGACCTTAATTTCTTTCAGTATGATTTGTTCCAAGGAAACATCGGTGGAATAGAAACGCAGGTTACAATGCTTTAGGTTACACTACAGTAGAGAAAAAAGGAAATTCCTTCAAACCGTAGTAAATTACAACCTCATCTCTATTTTAGACCCTGAAGCACTAGAGTAAGTAGAATTTGGTATCGAGCATGTGCCATATGCCGAATTTGAAACTTTCATCTTGTTTGGAATTACGTTGTCTCAAAAGATCTTTGTCTTGAATGTTGCTTAGTATTAGTAATAGGCTGCGAATGTGGCTTATTGGTTCTCAAATCTGTCCCTGAAGAACTCTATGAAAGAGGGTCAACAAAAATTGTAGTTTGAAACTCTACAAAACCATACGCATGTCATATGTAAATGATTTTGAATTTTGACAATAGCTATATTGCAGTTTTAGTAACAAATCTAGAGACCAACAAATTTCTCTATTTAGAATATTGAAGGATTTCCCAACATAAATCAATATAAATTCACAAATTTTACTAAGAGGTGAACACATATTTTGTTCACTATGGAGTATGGAGCATGGAATATGTAACACCCCACCTCCACTAGGATCACTCCTTAGAATGTACTAGCTTTGGAGGGGCGCTATTGTGGAGGTAAACATGCACAGAGATATCGCAAGACAGAATATATGAAATTAAATATAAGTAAAGCAGCGGTAGCAGATAAAAACCCATCATCATCATTTCAGAAAAACCGACATAGTCAAGTACATAATATCAAAATGTCATGATCCAAAATACAACATAAGTCTAGATACGTGATAACAAAATACATGGTATAACATCAGTACTAATCCCCAGAAATAAAAGATAAGCCACAGCTAGATCAGATCCATACATGAGCTATCCAACAAGCAAGCCAAAGATCCACTAAGCAGATGTAGCCCCTCCCTGAGAACCTGTAGGGGGGGGGGGAAACGGAAGAAAAGAAGCGAAAGAAAACAGGTCAGTCAAAAAGACTGGTAAGCCCTACTACGATCAGTCTATAAACTAATAAAGTTAACAGTATGATGGAAACTGAGATGAACATACTGGCAATAGATAAAGGTGACATCACATAGACGAGATTAAACTTTGCACCACAGTGTACTAGCAAACCCACAAAACAGATCTTGATCCCTACGCCCAAACTTTGGCCCAATAACATGAAGTGACCTTAGTATAAGGTCCAGCCCAACGGTCTAGTCGATCGGCTCCCTATAAACCTAACACGTCAAGTGTTGGTGTCCATACGGCCCACATGGATGTAGTCAGACTGTGCTGGGTCCACCTTCGGGTGTATCAAGCCCTAAGGTGTCAACCCCAGACACCTAAGCAATAATGCACAGTCTAAGCCTACTGGTATCCGTGCCTCGAGTTTGTCCAACATCGGACTACGTGCACGTCCGTAGCCCGCCGGACCCGCACCGCTGTACCACTCAGCCGTTGCTTTGGTCGCTTACATCAGTCCAGTAATCGTGCCCCGCCCTAACCTAGCTGTAGGTTTGTAGTGATACCAAACTGGGATTACTGCTGGAACAGACCACGTTGCTAGGGTTTCTAAGAGGGTTAAGTGTGGTTTTAACCCCTCACTAATCATGGATTAAATTAGTTAAGTGTAACCACTTAACCCCATCTAATCCTCGCGTCCCCATTATTGGTTAAGTATTAGTGGGCCATGACTTAACCCTAATCATGAGGCATTAATTTACTTAACGCACCCAACCTCTCACATTAGACATCCGTGGTTACCTGGGAAGATTTACACCACGTCTAGGTCTAACCTCGGGTCTTATGGTGCAACATGACCAACTACCCACATTAGACCCCACGTTGTGGTTACCTGGGAAGATTTACACCACCACTAGGTCTAACCTCGAGTTGGCCATATCATGTTATCTAATGTCATGTCCACTTTAAATCATATTTACAAGTTAACATATACTTGGGTAGACCTAACTTAATAGGTAAATTCCCAAGGGGTAGACCTAACTTAATAGGTAAATTCCCAATCTTTTAGTTTCATGTGTTTTTAAGTTTTCCCAAACCCTCCCAACGTCATTATCTCGCTTACATATTCGTCATAACGCATAAGGGTATAAAAAGGTAACTTGGCATAACATACATGATGAACTTCACATATCATAATAAACATGCATACATGTTAAACTTGCAAATCATGTCATAGTGAACTAGCATAAACATACATAGCTTATTAAATATGCATAACATGGTAAGGTGAACTTGCATAGTCATGCATAACCCATTAAACTTGCATAACATGGTAAGGTGAACTTGCATAAACATGCATAACCCATAAAACATGTACAACATGATAAGGTGAACTTGCATAAGCATGCATAATCCATTGAACATGTAGAACATGGCATAGTAAACTCACATATGCATGCATAACTTATGAAACATGTAAAACATGGTATAGTGAGTTCGCATAAGCATGCATAACTTATGAAACATATAAAACATGACATAGTGAGTCCGCATAAGCATGCATAACTTATGAAACATATAAAACATGGCCTAGTGAGTTCGCATAAGCATGCATAATCAACTAAACTCACATAAATCTCAACTTTCACCACATATTAACTTTAGAGTTTGTAAAGTGAAGGTAAGAGGGCTTACAAATATAAACAAGTCACAAATCCACCAAATAAGATGAAGAAGCCCTTTAAAAACCCAAAACAAAGCTTCAAATAAGAAAACCCTTTTGCAAAATCCCAAAACACAAACTTTAGCAAATCAAACTTGCAACTTAATGAAGTATGCAAGTTATTAAGCATTCATACAACATAGAAAAGGTTGTATGATCATCATATCTCCATAGGATAAAACTTTGAGGAAGGTGGAGGCTAGGTTTTAGGTGGAGGCCATTTGAGGATTTAATTTGACATAGTTTAGTTGCTAGATTGATTAATGAGGCTTTAGTGTAGGATTAGGGGTATATTTATAGAAGATTAGAGTGTTTTTAGCCCTAGAATTAACCCTAGATTAGTTTAGGCCCGTCAGATCTCGGAACTCTCTAGAACCAAGCCACAAGACCCAACCCAAATCAGAAATGGTGCACCAGGCTAACTGCCCGGGCACCCCCTGTCGACAGGGCTGTCGACAGGGCTGTCGACACCCTGGGGGCCCTGTCGACATGCCTGTCGACATGGGGCCCCTGGCGGGAATTTTCCCGCCTGACCCTGATTAGCCCTAATCCTTGTTTTTAATTTGAAATTTAAATCTGTTTTTAGCATAGAAATTTCTGAAAACTTCAATGGGCCTTAACCGGGTCATACGGACTCCGATTTTCGAAAACTCGGACTCTATTTCGCGTATTTTTCCGAGACGAACGCAATGGCATAGCCCGCTTCCCCTGATTCTGATTTTTGAATTAAATTCTGCCTCGATTTATGTTATAACAATTTATTGAAAATACGGGTTGTTATATTCTCCCCTCCTTAAAGGATTTCGTCCCCGAAATCTTCAAGTTAGGAAGAACATATCCTACCATCCAACATCCATCTACTCAAAACATCATCCACGAGCAGCCATTGTCCTTAAAAGATTCTAAATGCTGTATAAACATATGCAAAAGTGTGTGTATATGTACTTATCTAATGCAATGATCAATGCAAAATATGTTAGTGAAATGTATCCATATGTATGCAAATCCCTAACATAATGTATAATATCTATATGCGTGCTCAATCATACATCCATATGCAACATCCATGTGATTGCATACAAATTTCATCCAAGAATAAGCATAAACACCCATGCACATGCAATATGAGGAGTGTGTGAGCCGATCTAGTGCCTAATGTGTATCATGCATCCACGAGTAACCACTTGCAAACACTTGCAACCACTCGCAACCATCAAACATAACATGTTTCAAACACATGTTTCATCCAAAGGGTTTCTACCTAAGGTTCTCATGATAAGATAGACACGATAACTAGATAAACATGGATAGCAAAGAGAAAGATATACTAACAAAGGAAAGAGATTGAGAGTGTACCCTCAAAAAGGAATGGATAAAGCCCACGCATCTTCTCCTCGGTTTCCCAAGTTGCGTCTTCTTCGGCTTCACCCCATTGAACTTTCACTAACCTGACCTCACGATTCCTTAGCTTCTTGGTCTCTGTCCCCAAGATACGAATCGGAGCTTTCCTCAAAGTTGCTTCTTTCTCTACTTCCACGTCTTCAAGAATGCTAGGTTCAACCACCTCAGCGGACTCATGTAAGCACTTTCGGAGATGCGAGACATGAAAGACATTATGCACTCCGGACAACTTCTCGGGCAATTGCACTTTATAAGCCATCTTCCCGATTCTCTCAATGATGGGGAAGGGTCCAACGAATCTCGGTGCTAACTTCCCAACAGCTCCAAACCGGACTACATTCCGTAAAGGAGAAACCTTTACGAAAACCTTGTCCCCAACCTCAAACTCTAATTCGGACCTTCGCCTGTCAGCATAGGATTTCTGCCGGTCTTGGGCCGCTTTCATCCGTCTTCTAATCAACTTGACCTTCTCGGATGCATCCCTAATCATGTTGGGTCCAAGTATAAGCTTATCCGTGGACTCCCACCAACATGTAGGTGACTTGCACGGCCTCCCATATAAAGCTTCAAATGGTGCCATCCCTATGCTCGCCTGATAACTGTTGTTATATGCAAACTCAACAAGAGGAAGATGGTCTTCCCAAGCACCACCAAAATCCAGAATGCAAAGCCTCAACAGGTCCTCAAGTACCCTATTCACCCTTTCTGTTTGGCCGTCTGTTTGTGGGTGATAGGCCATACTCAGGTTCAATTTCGTGCCCATAGCCTCCTGCAAACTGTTCCAGAACTGACTAGTAAAGATGGGGTCTCGGTCACTGACTATGCTGGAAGGGACTCCATGTAGTCGCACTATCTCACGAAGATATACTGATGCTAGTCCAGATGCGGTCCTTTTGCTTTTCACTGGGATAAAATGAGCACTCTTCGTGAGCCTATCCACAATGACCCATATGCTCGTATTCCCCTTCCTGGACCTTGGAAGCCCATCAATAAAGTCCATAGAAATGCTCTCCCACTTCCATAGCGGGACCTCTAGCGGATGTAATAGCCCACCGGGCTTCTTTGACTCAGCTTTTACTCTCTGACAAATAACACATCTCGAGACAAACTCCGCCACATCCTTTTTCATTCCAAGCCAGAAGAAAACGCGCTTCATGTCCTTATACATCTTATCACCACCTGGATGTATGGTCATCTTGGAGCGATGTGCTTCCTCAAGAACTTTCCTCACCAAGTCTTCTACCATCGGAACACAAAGCCTTCCGTCTCTCCTCAGCCAACCCTTATCGTCTATAGAATATCGAGCAAGGTGACTAGATGTCTCCCCTCGAACCAGCTTATCCATGATCTCAATTATCTGAGGGTCTTCCTTTTGCGAAGCCCCAACTTGATCTAGAAGGGTAGGCCTGAGCTCTAAAGATGCCAAGGAACCGGTCACCGACTCCATTGCCAAAGAGAAATCAAAGGTCGCCAAGAACTCTAAATTCTTCATCTCAACAAATAGAGGACTTAGCGTCAACCTTTTCCTACTCAACGCATCCGCTACAACATTCCCCTTGCCAGGGGTATAGGATATCTCAAAATCATAGGAAGCCAAGAATTCCATCCATCTCTGCTGCCTTAAGTTCAGATCCTTCTGCGAAAAGAGATACTTCAAAGACTTATGATCAGTATATAGCTCAAATCTCTCTCCCAGAAGATAATGACGCCAAGCCTTGAGTGCATATACAATCGCTGCCAGCTCTAGATCATGAGTGGGATAATTCCTCTCATGCACCTTAAGTTGCCTCCCACCAAAACATATAACTCTGCCCTCTTGCATCAGAACGACACCCAATCCCGTGCCACAAGCATCAGTGTACACGGTAAATATCTTACCACCATCGGGTAAGGCTAGAACTGGTGCGGAGGTAAGGGCTCTCTTGAGTCTCTGAAAAGCAAGCTCACAATCCATATCCCAAGCAAAGACTAAGTTCTTCTTCGTCAACTTAGTAAGAGGAGCGGATATCTTCGCGAAGTCCTTGATGAACTTCCGGTAAAAACCCGCAAGACCCAGAAAGCTTCTCACCTCGGTTGCATTCCTTGGCGTCTTCCAATCCTGAACTGCAACCACCTTAGCGGGATCCACCGCCATGCCTTGCTTGGATACGATATGCCCAAGAAATCTGACTTCCCTTCTCCAAAAGTGGCACTTGGAGAACTTGGCTTTTAACTGGTGTGCTCTGAGCGTATCCATCACCTCTACTAGGTGCCTCGCATGCTCTTCCTCATCCTTGGAGAAGACCAGAATATCATCCACAAAGACCACGACAAACTTATTCAAGAACTCCCGAAACACCCTACTCATCAAATCCACAAAATACGCCGGTGCATTCGTCAAACTGAACGGCATAACAAGCCATTCAAAGAATCCGTCTAGAGTTCTGAATGCAGTCTTGTCTATACTGTCTTCAGCCACTCTGAGCTGATGGAAACCCGTAGCAAGGTCAAGCTGAGAGAAAACAGAAGCACCAACAAGCTGATCAAAGAGATCATCGATCCTTGGTAACGGGTGTCTGTTCTTCTTAGTCAGCTTATTCAATTCTCTATAATCCACACAGAGTCGAAGAGAGCCATCTGCCTTAGTTGCAAACACCACAGGCGCTCCCCATTCGGATATACTCCTTCTGATGAAGTTCTTCTCAAGCAATTCTTTCACTTGCTTGCTCAGCTCCCGTCTCTCACGCGGAGCCATATGACGAACGGGCAAAGAAACAGGCTTAGCATTATCTACCAGATAGATGCGAAAGTCAATCTCTCGTTTAGGGGGCAACCCCTTAACTTCTTCAAAAACATCTGGATAATCTCGGACCACCCTTACAGACTGAAGGGCCTCCTCTGATGAGTCGAGAGATTCTAGATAGCATAACATGACGGGATTCTTCGGATTGCATGAAATCTCTAAGGTGTTGCCCAGGCAAGTCACAAGCCTTACAACCCTATGCTCACAATCCAGAATGGCTCCATATCTAGACAGCCAATCCATGCCCAAGATCAATCCGTATCCCCTGAAACCAAGAACATACGCACTACACAAGAACTCTACGCTGAGTATAGAGATCCTCAGATCCTCACATATCATAGATAGATGAGCAGAACCCCCAATGGGATTCGAAACACAAACGGGATCATCCACTAAGCTAGTACTAAGGTGCAAGCTATCAACAAGATCAGATAAAATAAAGCTATGTGAAGCACCAGAATCAAACAAGGTACGCACTGGAAGATCAGAGATATAAACAAGGTTCTCAACAGAAACACTACCTCGCTCGGGAACTGAAGCGGCATTGAGAGCATGAACTTGCCCTCCTGAAGATCCAGCCTGTCCTTTCTTCTTTGGGCATTCTTTGCTGAAGTGCCCGGTCTCCCCACAAGAAAAGCATCCACCACTAAGCTTCCTTTTCTTCTTCCTGCAATCCTTAGCAAAGTGCCCAGCTATGCCACAGTAATTGCACTTTCCCTTGCCTTTATTGTTGCCCTTCTTGTTCTTGCCCTGATTCCCCTGGCTGCTTTGACCGCCTTGATTGCCTTTGCCTTGAGAATCGGTCTTCTTTACTTGAGTATCACTCGACTTGACTTCTTTCTTCCCGTCTCCCTGAAGCAGAGCCATATTTACCAAACTCTCAAAAGTAGCTCCATGCGGAATATGTGACATCGCCAAGCCCTGTAGCGGCTCATACAACCCTCTAGCAAATCGAAGAGCTTTCTTCTCCGGAGTGTTCACCATATCCAAACCAAAACGGGCCAGCTGATTAAACTTGTTCACATACTCCTTGACAGACATATCACCTTGCTTTAATGCAATGAACTTCTCCATTTGTAAATTCGCCTCAGCTGAAGATAGAAACTTGGTCACAAATCTAGCCCTCAAATCGGCCCAAGTCTCAACGGGCCTCGTCCCATTGGTGACCTCCCACCAATAGGCCGCCTCATCCTTCAAAAGCCATACTGTCAATAGGATTTTCCTCTCGTCATCAATCCCAAAGATAGCAAACAAGTCCTCCGTGTCTTTCAGCCAATTCCTAGCTTCAACAAAAGATTCTGTGCCTAGGAAATTCTTGCCTCCCATTGCCTTGAAGTCTTTACAAACCTTCGTAAACTCAATCTGAGGATGTTGAGGGGGAGGAGGAGGAAGAGGAGCCTCAGCAACGGGAGGGGGAGGAACATTAGCAACGGGAGGGGGAATATTAACTGCTGGAGGAGGGGGAGCAGGAACCACCGGAGGAGGGATATTAGGGATAGGATTCTCAACTACAGGAGGAGGAGTGGGAGTAGGGTTGGCGGGACCAGCTGCCGCCCTAGCTTCTAGAAGTCTCCTATACCAGAGTGGTACGTTCACTCCATCTGGGATGTCAAGATTCTCAGCCATACTGAAACGAAAGATAAGATAAGATCAGGTCAAGGGAACGAAGGATAACGCTAATGGCTTTTGGGGATTAGCCTTAAAATAATCTAGACTTTATTTTGGAAAATACTTAGTAGGTTTTTGAAAATAGTTTTTCAAAAGGGTTTTTTTTTTTCAAAAGTTTTGTTCAATCTTGTTAACCTTGTGCTCTGATACCAAATGTAACACCCCACCTCCACTAGGATCACTCCTTAGAATGTACTAGCTTTGGAGGGGCGCTATTGTGGAGGTAAACATGCACAGAGATATCGCAAGACATAATATATGAAATTAAATATAAGTAAAGCAGCGGTAGCAGATAAAAACCCATCATCATCATTTCAGAAAAACCGACGTAGTCAAGTACATAATATCAAAATGTCATGATCCAAATATACAACATAAGTCTAGATACGTGATAACAAAATACATGGTATAACATCAGTACTAATCCCCAGAAATAAAATTTAAGCCACAACTAGCTCAGATCCATACATGAGCTATCCAACAAGCAAGCCAAAGATCCACTAAGCAGATGTAGCCCCTCCCCGAGAACCTGTAGGGGGGGGGGGGGGGAAACGGAAGAAAAGAAGCGAAAGAAAACAGGTCAGTCAAAAAGACTGGTAAGCCCTACTACGATCAGTCTATAAACTAATAAAGTTAACAGTATGATGGAAACTGAGATGAACATACTGGCAATAGATAAAGGTGACATCACATAGACGAGATTAAACTTTGCACCACAGTGTACTAGCAAACCCACAAAACAGATCTTGATCCCTCTGCCCAAACTTTGGCCCAATAACATGAAGTGACCTTAGTATAAGGTCCAGGCCAACGGTCTAGTCGATCGGCTCCCTATAAACCTAACACGTCAAGTGTTGGTGTCCATACGGCCCACATGGATGTAGTTAGACTGTGCTGGGTCCACCTTCGGGTGTATCAAGCCCTAAGGTGTCAACCCCAGACACCTAAGCAATAATGCACAGTCTAAGCCTACTGGTACCCGTGCCTCGAGTTTGTCCAACATCGGACTACGTGCACGTCCGTAGCCCGCCGGACCCGCACCGCTGTACCACTCAGCCGTCGCTTTGGTCGCTTACATCAGTCCAGTAATCGTGCCCCGCCCTAACCTAGCTGTAGGGTTGTAGTGATACCAAACTGGGATTACTGCTGGAACAGACCACGTTGCTAGGGTTTCTAAGAGGGTTAAGTGTGGTTTTAACCCCTCACTAATCATGGATTAAATTAGTTAAGTGTAACCACTTAACCCCATCTAATCCTCGTGTCCCCATTATTGGTTAAGTATTAGTGGGCCATGACTTAACCCTAATCATGAGGCATTAATTTACTTAACGCACCCAACCTCTCACATTAGACATCCGTGGTTACCTGGGAAGATTTACACCACGTCTAGGTCTAACCTCGGGTCTTATGGTGCAACATGACCAACTACCCACATTAGACCCCACGTTGTGGTTACCTGGGAAGATTTACACCACCACTAGGTCTAACCTCGAGTTGGCCATATCATGTTATCTAATGTCATGTCCACTTTAAAACATATTTACAAGTTAACATATACTTGGGTAGACCTAACTTAATAGGTAAATTCACAAGGGGTAGACCTAACTTAATAGGTAAATTCCCAATCTTTTAGTTTCATGTGTTTTTAAGTTTTCCCAAACCCTCCCAACGTCATTATCTCGCTTACATATTCGTCATAACGCATAAGGGTATAAAAAAGTAACTTGGCATAACATACATGATGAACTTCACATATCATAATAAACATGCATACATGTTAAACTTGCAAATCATGTCATAGTGAACTAGCATAAACATACATTGCTTATTAAATATGCATAATATGGTAAGGTGAACTTGCATAGTCATGCATAACCCATTAAACTTGCATAACATGGTAAGGTGAACTTGCATAAACATGCATAACCCATAAAACATGTACAACATGATAAGGTGAACTTGCATAAGCATGCATAATCCATTGAACATGTAGAACATGGCATAGTAAACTCACATATGCATGCATAACTTATGAAACATGTAAAACATGGTATAGTGAGTTCGCATAAGCATGCATAACTTATGAAACATATAAAACATGACATAGTGAGTCCGCATAAGCATGCATAACTTATGAAACATATAAAACATGGCCTAGTGAGTTCACATAAGCATGCATAATCAACTAAACTCACATAAATCTCAACTTTCACCACATATTAACTTTAGAGTTTGTAAAGTGAAGGTAAGAGGGCTTACAAATATAAACAAGTCACAAATCCACCAAATAAGATGAAGAAGCCCTTTAAAAACCCAAAACAAAGCTTCAAATAAGAAAACCCTTTTGCAAAATCCCAAAACACAAACTTTAGCAAATCAAACTTGCAACTTAATGAAGTATGCAAGTTATTAAGCATTCATACAACATAGAAAAGGTTGTATGATCATCATATCTCCATAGGATTAAACTTTGAGGAAGGTGGAGGCTAGGTTTTAGGTGGAGGCCATTTGAGGATTTAATTTGACATAGTTTAGTTGCTAGATTGATTAATGAGGCTTTAGGGTAGGACTAGGGGTATATTTATAGAAGATTAGAGTGTTTTTAGCCCTAGGATTAACCCTAGATTAGTTTAGGCCCGTCAGATCTCGGAACTCTCTAGAACCAAGCCACAAGACCCAACCCAAATCAGAAATGGTGCACCAGGCTAACTGCCGGGCACCCCCTGTCGACAGGGCTGTCGACACCCTGGGGGCCCTGTCGACATGCCTGTCGACATGGGGCCCCTGGCGGGAATTTTCCCGCCTGACCCTGATTAGCCCTAATCCTTGTTTTTAATTTGAAATTTAAATCTGTTTTTAGCATAGAAATTTCTGAAAACTTCAATGGGCCTTAACCGGGTCATACGGACTCCGATTTTCGAAAACTCGGACTCTATTTCGCGTATTTTTCCGAGACGAACGCAATGGCATAGCCCGCTTCCCCTGATTCTGATTTTTGAATTAAATTCTGCCTCGATTTATGTTATAACAATTTATTGAAAATACGGGTTGTTATAGAATATGCTATATAACTAAGATAATTTGGTGACTGAAGCTTCTTTGAAGTGCCCAAACCACCATATATTTGTTTTATGTAATGTTATTGAATAATACTAACCGACTAAAAGTTGAGAGACTTTATGAGATATGTTACAAATTTTTATAAATATTATAACTATTTACACCATGCACTTCAAGGACTATGCGATGTTTGTGAAGAACACCAAGGGAAAATCCCCTGTTGTTAATGGGTTTTAACCTTCCCATTAATTTAATTTACCTTAATTTATCATCATAAAAACAGAATCATGAAGCGGGTGGGTGAAAAAAACTGTAATCTAAATTTAACCTTCCTGTTCAATTATCCTGAATTGAATTGGTAGCATCAGATTTCTCCTGGAAGCAGAATTTTTTATGTTCAAGGGCTAAAAGAAAGTAAAAAGGAAGACAGCTATGAAAATTTTACTTTGCCGAATTAGAAAAACTAACCTCAGTTTCAAATTCGCTTTGTCAACTTTGCGGCTCGGTGTTCTCATTGTGACAAGTTCTTCAGCAGCTGTCCGGTGAACACCAATCGTAGAATCAAAATATGCCTTTGTTAATCCTGCCTTAACATCGATAGCAACTCCCTAAGACAAATATATAAGAACTAATAAGAAGCAACTTACAAATTGAATAGATTAAGTTCAATACTTCAATTGCGTTGTTTCATGTACTATGGTAGTAAAAACCAAATAACTTCAAAGGTTGAAGTAGCTTCTTATGGATCACATTTCTACTCAATTTTGCCTTGTTTGGTTAAAAAAAGTCATAACCTAGCTATTTAAAAAATGAGTCAAGTGTTTAAAGAACAGTGGTGTTACTTGAGAAAATTGTAGGTCAAATGTCAAAGTGTCGACTTTTCAATTCCCTATTTGATACAATACAAGGATATTCCTCAATCAACCTTGTATAAAGAAATCAAATCTGTATGATCTCAGGCGAGTCATCACCACACATGAGGACACCCAAAACTTTGTTTGTTTTAGCGCACATAGTGATTTTAATAAATACCCGATCAGGTAGTCCGGATAGAGTAGCCTTCATGGGTCTAAAATTTGATGTATAAATATCAACATTTCCATACTCTTTGGTTGCCTGCACAAAATTCAAATGTTCAAAAGGTGCTTTTGGAGAAAGCATGTAGAGTGACTCCTGGTACTAGATAGAAGAATCACTTGTTCCTCGTTCAGACCAACTTGGCCAATTGGGGGTTGAGAAAAATCAGCAGATGGTACTGCTCTATTAGGATAAACAATTCAGTTGTCAGTATATGTCACAAGAATAGTGCATGCACCATTAGCTGCAGCAAGAACTTAATTTGCTGTAGTTCTAATAGTTCTAATCCACTTTTCTTAGCATAAAATAACCCTAAAAAAATTGCAAAAAAAAAGAAAGCAAATTCTTTTTCGTTAATTTTAATTTACTTGGCTTCATAGCATATACATCCTATCAACTTCGACCTTTCAGTCGCATTTGTATTTTTATAGGCTAAAATCAAAAAATAGTTGAAAGGATAAAAACAATATTAATTTGAAACAAAATAAATGGTAAGAAAAAATAGAATGGGTAATACCTGAAAATTGGAATTTGAATTGGGTGATGAAGTCCAAAATTAGATCGAGTAGTTTTTCCTCGGATGCTAGAATTTGTCGTGCGCCTCGCATGCAAATTTAGCCAATAATCGGAACTGTCAGTGGCAAAATTACATAATTTGCAAGTGCAGGTGTCATGGTGAAATATTGATATAGAAAGAGTAAGAATATGTTGAAATTACTATAGCCCAGTTAACATCAAATTAAATACCAATAATAGTGATTTTAATCACTGTATGGTTTAGAAATCAACTCAAGCTGAATTTAAGGAGTTATAAATAAAATGCGTTTAAAGGCTGGTCTTCAAAAGGTATGACTTTCAATTCACATGGAAAAAACTACAACAAAAAATCTGACAAAAAGTTTCAGTTATCTAATGCATTCTCTACATCAACTGACAATGATTCTAACATGCAAGAATTAAATGACAAGGAAAATGCAAATAATTTTTCTAACCTTGGTGAAGCTATTACTAAGATCAAGGGATACTGATGAAATGCCTACAATGAATCAATTTTTTCTATCATAACCCAAAATAACCACTCTACACATTCTGATAATGCACTAATCAAATTAATACCTCTTAGAATACTGAAATGAACATTACAACCACTTTTGGTTTATTTAAAAAGAGAAGTAAGGATAAATTAAATGTGAATAACTTAAAAGGAGAAGATATCTTTGAGTGGGAAACCATTTGTACAGGCCTGTAACTCAGCACAATATAATTGCTTCTATATTTCACGCAAGCTTTAATTATTATGGTGTTTTTTTGTTCTATCTTGGAGCTATTAATATTTATGTCCTGTTTTTCCACACACAAGTGTTGTCAACAATTTTCATTCTCTATAGATCAGTCGATCTGACCATCCCGACTATATTCAATATGCTGCCATACAAACTTCGCTCATGTCAGATCTTTGATGATGTTTATCTCCATGTCCACTGTTCGCCTCTTCGCCAGTTATCTCCAGCAGCAACCACACTGGGTACCAGTCAGTAGCATAGTAGGCATCACAGTCGCTTCACCCAAATTTTTGGCATATGCAACTATAATTTTATTTACTGGGGTGATATTACATGGTAGCTATTTTATGCATATGCTATAACTATATTCTAATATTATCATATTTTTCGGAAGAAATACTAGTAAATTATGAATAAAGTAATTAATGCTTACTGGGGTAGTGAATTATGAATAAACAATGAAAAAGTAACAAATTTTATAAAACTGTAAGTCTACCTTTATCATTCTCCAATGCTACAACTTGATCGATGCCTCCAGTGTCACAGGAATATCAAATTACACAATCAGAAGCAGCTACAACCTAAGCAATAATAACTGACATTGAATTCACACCAAAACAGTAGTCAACATTATAACATGTTATTCCAGTCTATTGTTAATACCATAAAACTAACCAGATTCTTACTATGCTGCATTGCCTTTCAGACTATGAATAACGAAAAATTCAAAAGGTAATCAGATGGCCAAAAATCTAATTTTGCTTAAAATTCTTGAGAGGTGTCAACATTGAGTCTTTTTTGGATAACTTAAGGAACATCATTTATCAATCTAGAAAGATACACAACATCAAGTCAGTGTTGAATGCACAATTCAGAGTCTACAACAGTTTTCTACTCTACATGAACCAATTTCAAAAGGAAGTACAAAACAACCAACAAATATCAACTAAAAGACAGAAATTAAGATAGCATTGAAATCACCAGTTCATACAATAAAAACTTGCTCTACGGGAGCTATAGCAGTAACCTGTTCGACAAGATTTGGAGCACTTTTTGCACTTTTCAGAAATGAACTCATTATACCTTCCTTCATATCCAAAACCTCCAATGAATTTAATATTTTTAACAAATTGGTTTGATGCTATAACATCAACTCCATTAATCCTGAAAAACTACTAAGGCTATTTAATGATTTGAACAATTATAATATACAATTACTCATAATCCAACACAAACCTTTTTTCGTTTCATTGTTTACTACAATAGCTATTGATGACTACTGGAGACAATCACAGATGATATCTATTAGCAACACCAAAACATATGATGAATGTCCATGTACTGTGTTCATAACCAAAGATTACTCATTTGCAATATCAAAGGGAACCAAAATAACATAAAGAGTGCTATACGAGTTAACAAGCAATATTCAGTAGTTGAAAAACTTCTATATTCATTTATGTATTGATAGCATTAGGAAGTATAATAATGGTATTTTGAGCAATTCTTACCTCCATCAAGCTAGCATTACTAATGAAATCCAAAGCTCTATTAGCGTGTTCCTTGTATTGAGATTTTGGATTAAGCATCAACAATATTCTCCTATAACTTCTATGACTGCTAGACCTCATTCGATCACTTCTCCGTCTCCTTTACTTCATTGTTCTCCAATCGAACAAAAAGTTCAACCTGCAAAAATAATTTATATGTTAGATTGAAATATTTAAAACTCTTAAAATTGTGTGGGTGGACTAAACAAAAAAAAATATGACAGGCTTTCATGGATTGGGAGCGATCGCATGAGAGAGATCATGGCACCGATAGACTCTATCGTCCTTCGCGATTTTGGAACCCCGATTCATGATTGCGATTTCGATGAAGGATGACATCAGCGATTTGGGGGAGAAGCGATATCGGTCATGAGCCAAGAGTGATATGAAAGGACATGAGATAAGTTGAATGCCCGGTTTGGAGGCAGGGCGTTATCCATTGGAGGCAGAGGCGACCTGGATGTTGGAGAGATGACCGACTTTCAATGAGTCAACATTTCTAGGGATTTATAGATAAAGGATGGATGTAATGGAGGGATTTTTTTTTAATTTGGCGGCCAAGTTTTATTTTATCCCGCTTTCGTTTCTTCACTCCCGCTTTTTCTAAGAGGAAATGGAAATATAGCGGAATAGACGCATGTATAACGTAATTTATTTGTTATTTCTTTGCTTTCTTTATACAGCTCAATTTATACATTATTATTTTTATTTAATTATTTTATTATGGCACTTTAATGTAAGGCTATGATACAATGCTATGTATATAATATTTTCTTGTAGTGCACGAACCATTAATATAATTTGAGGCAATGCCTCTTTTTTGCTGCAGTAAAAATTTAGACATGCCACGACTCGTTCAAGTACAAACTCAACCATTGTTTTAATTACGAACTGACACGACCATTAATGATTGAAGAGAAGATAAAATTCTTAAAATTCTGCAGTTCATTACTGAAGCATCAGTCTTGTACTTGATCAGTTACATACCAGCATTGAACTACAAAATTGTAAGGATTAGACTGGTGCTTCAGCAAGCGGAAATTGTAAGAATTCTGTAGTTCATTACTAAAGAATCAATCTTGTACCCGATCAGTTACATGTTAGGACCTTAAGGCTACTCAGACACTAGGGATATAAACTATATCTATTCAAATTCAAATTAAAAGAAATAAGCAATAAAATAAAATTTAGTAAAGTAAATAATACTTGGATTTTTATACTAGTTCAGATTAACCAATCCTGCATCCAGTCCTACACTCCACCGTGCAGAGTTTCACTATAATCGCTTGCTTTTCACGGGTCGCAAGAACACCTTTACAATCTTGATTTCACTGGCTACAAGATACATCTTATCTTCATCAACAGCAACAAACAATGGCAAGTAAACGTATCTTCAATACAGATTCTTGCAGATTTGGTACAATGATTCTATAGACCTCCAATGGAAATATATCTTTGAATTCTTTGAGAAAATAGGATAAAAACAGAGAGAGAATGATATGAATTCAAGTACAACTCTCTGATATTGTGTGGCTTGCAAATAAATGAAGAATAGGAGTGAAAGAGAGTGAATTTGCAAGATTAATAGGATCGTTTTTAATGGAATTTTGTAGAGAATAAATGGAGAAGGAGTAGAAGAAAATGTGAAATTAATGTGTAAAAAGTTGTTACCAAAGGCCTTTAAATAGTGTATGAAAGGATGTGTCTTTTGGTGAAAGGATGGAGGGAAATAACTACCCAAATTGTATTCGAATATCTGACCTAGTCGTTTTATGTCGACATACAAAAAAGGGTTTGTCGACATACTTGTGTTGCAAATAGTAGAACAACACTTATAAGTAATGCAAATTTTCTACACTTCAAATTTATTTATATATGTGGATTTTGGTGATTCAGTTGAGGTCAATGGTTGATTATCTTCAAGTATAATTGCCATGGGATCTTTAACAATATATTCTAAGGTTCAACCAACTCCTCATCGCTTCAAACACCTCAGTTCTTCAGCATTCTTCTCTAATAGGTTTTGGTCTTCTTTAGTCTAATTATTCTGATTATCCTTCTTCTGTAATTCTTCTTTTGTATTCTTGTTTTCTTTATAAATAATTTCATAATATATCTAATGTAGCTACACAACTCAAAGATATGTTAGTAGTAATGTTTATATGGTTGTTGTCATTAAAATTAATACCTAGGGTATTAACAATCTCCCCCTTTTTGAGGATGACAACCATATAAATCTTTAAGAGATAAAATATAATACTTTTTATATTTGGATCCCCCTACCTCTGTGCATTCCCCCTATCATTTTGTCTAGTATATTTATACTTTTTCTCCCTCTTCGTCATCAACAAAAATGTAAAAAAGAATTGTTTAATTAACTGCTAGACAATATGTAGAGTTTGCATATAAATAAAACAATCGGGGAAAACAAAATATGAAATAAACTAAATAATCATATGAGTTTTAGAGTTACCGACTTTGCTGATGCCAATAACAAATCCTTTTCATATTTATCCATGGTTCAATTGATTTGTCGTCATATGATTTGAGCATCGACTATTTGGTACCTGAAAATTATAAAATATGCACACTGGTACCCTTTTTTATTTCAGGGTCCATGGGGTTAAGTTTTTGGGATGCCAAACCCATGAAAAGTTGAAAGCCCTTTCAAAATATAATCATTAGATAAATGAATCTTATTAATAAAATTGTCAATATATTTTTCTTTTTCAATGTTATCCAACCATTTTGGATCCCATAAATTAATGAACCTATTTGGAGGATTTAACTTTAATTTCCTAGGTTTTAATTTGAACATGGTGGCTTTAACAAACTTAGTACATTGAGTACTATCTTTCTTTGATTTAGCCTTAAGGGTATATCCAAGTCCATGCTTATTCCTATTGTGTTTAGATGCAGATAATAATTTCTCTAGATTATCCTTTCCTTTGTTAAATTTATCAATATCAGTTTTCCTTATATCAAAATCCTTACTACGATTAAGAATAACATTGTCTAGAGATGTTTTCTTATTCAGATCAGTGATATGTGACTTCATTGAAAGATTTTCTGATTTTAAGGACTCATTTTCACTTTTCAGTTTTTCAAAACTTCCAAGTGTTAAATCCTTTCCATTTTTATGCCCATTAAATCTTCCAATTTCAACTTCTAGACATTGTTTTTCTTTACTCAACTTTTCATTAAATATTTTTAGTCTATCTATTTCTGCTAAACTATTATTGTACTCTTTCCTAATTTTGCATAACTTTGATGCATATCATTTAAAGCTTTAGTAATTTCTGTATCAAAATTCCATATCTGGTCATCCATTGCCATGAAGCATACACAGGCATTTTCAATTTTTAAATCACTATCACTTGATGATGAGTCATCCCATGTTGCATTGAATGTCTGTTTCCTCTTCTTATTGAAAGTATTTGAAATGTTCTTTGGTTTTCTCAAGTTGGGACAGTCTCTTTTCAAATGACCGTGTTTATCACATTTGAAACATCTAACAACATTCCCATTTCTGGAATTATTGTTGTTAGTTTTTCGAAGTTTCTTCGTTGTCTAGTACTTCAAGAATTTCTTAATCTTCTTGGTAATAAACTCGACCTCATCATCAACTGTATCATCATCTGGTTCATCATTATCAATCATTTCATTATATGCTAGTGATTTATTCTCATTTCCCCGATTCTCTTCTCTAACATGCAACTTCACTTCATAGGACTTTAGATTACCAATTAATTCTTCTATTGACATAGTACTAATATTATTAGCTTCTTCAATTGCCAAAGTCTTTTGATCCCGTTCACTAGGAAGTGAATTCAAGATCTTTCTGACTTGGACATCTTCAGTAATTTTCTTTCCTAATGATATTAAGGCATGCACAACGTATTGAAATCTAGAATACATATCAAAAAAGATTCATTTGGTTTCATTTGAAAATGTTGAAACTGGTGGGTCAGAATAGATATCTTAGTCTGCTTTACTTTATTGGTGCCTTCATGTGTGACTTTCAGTATTCTCCAAATTTCATATGCAGAATTACATATAGAAACTCGATTAAATTCATTTCTATCTAAGGAGAAAAATAAAATGTTCATGGCCTTAGAGTTATTAAGTGCTTGTGTCTTTTGGTATGGTGTCCATTTTGAATATTCAGTTTGAGGCTCTATGTATTCTACTTGGGTAATATTCCACATATCTAACCATTAGACAGCAAATAAAATTTCATCCTACAAGCCCAAAAATCATAATTACTGCCATCAAATAGAGGAGGTCTAATGGTAGATTACCCTTCTATAGAAGAACTAATAATGGTGTTATTAGTGTCACTAGCCATTATAATTTTCTAAAAATCAGATTATGAACTTTTTGAAAGACCAGGCTCTGATACCAATTGTCCGGGGTCATCCATGACCAGTGGCCTAGCCTGCCACCGCGGCCTATCAATGATACCTCAGAACTAGTTTCACGGTTAGCCTTGTGACTCAACCAACCAACACACTAGGACATGTAGGAGTAAGAGTCTCCTGCCCGCCACCAAACAGCCGAGCGAGAACCCCTTATCATGTTCTCTAACTAGCTTTGATACCAATTGTTAGTACCTTAAGGCTACTTAGACACTGAGGATATAAACTATATCTACTCAAATTCAAATCAAAAGAAATAAGCAATAAGATAAAATGCAGTAAAGTAAATAACACCAAGATTTTTATACTGATTCAGATTAACCAATCCTACATCCAGTCCTGCACTCCACCATGCAGAATTTTACTATAATCGCTTGCTTTTCATGGGTGGCAAGAATACCATTACAATCATGATTTCACGGGCTACAAGATACACCTTCTCCTTATCAACAACAACAAACAATGGCAAGTAGACGTATGTTCAATACAGATTCTTGCAGATTTGGTACAATGATCCTATAGACCTCCAATGGCAATATATCTTTGAATTCTTTGAGGAAATGGAATAAAATCAGAGAGAGAATGATATGAATTCAAGTACAACTCTCTGATATTGTTTGGCTTGCAAATCAGTGAAGAATAGGAGCAAAAGAGGGTGAATTTGCAAGTGTAATAGGATAGTTTTCAATGGAATTTTGTAGAGACTAAATGGAGAAAAAGGAGTAGAAGAAAATGAGAAATTAGTGTGCAACAAGTCATTACCAGAGGCCTTTAAATAGTGTATGAAAGGATGTGTCTTTTGATGAAAGGGTGGATGGAAATAACTACTCAAATTGAATTTGAAAACATGACCTAGCCGTTATATGTTGACATATAAAAAAGGGTATGTCGACATACTTGTGTTGCAAATAGCACAGCAACACTTACAAGTGTCGTAAATTTTCTGCACTTCAAATTTATTTGTATATGTGGATTTTGATGATTATGTTGAGGTCAGTGGTTGATTATCTTCAAGTATAATTGCCATAGGATCTTTAATAGTATATTCTAAGGTTCAACCAATTCCTCATCACTTCAAACCCCTTAGTTCTTCAGCATTCTTCTCTAATAGGCTTTGTTCTTCTTTAGTCTTCAATTATTCTGATTATCCTTCTTCTATAATTCTTCTTTTGTATTCTTGTTTATCTTTATAAATATCTTCATAATATATCTAATGTAACTGCACAACTCAAAGAAATGTTAGTAGTAATGTTTATATGGTTGTCGTCATCAAAATCAATACCTAGGATGCTTATGGTATTAACATTACATACCAACATTGAACTACAAAATTGTAAGAATTAGACTGATGCTTCAGCAAGAGGAAATTATAAGAATTTTATAGATCATTAATGAAGCATACCTCCAGCCAACCATAAAAATAAGCAAAAATAGATACCAACAGTTGTGTCTGTATACGATCTCCGATTTACAAAATTTGTAAAGGCCTTGGACTACAAAAACATGAAGTAAAAATGTTTATCAGCCTGATTTGAATGTGATAAAACTTAAAATTATACCTGAATTTTTTCATCTCCCCAAAACATCAATAGTACTTTGAAATCCTCAATTGGAATTTTGTCCAGCCTACACAAAATGGAGGAATTAATGTTAGAATGACATTATTTACGAAAGGAAGCCACGAATATGATACATCAGTTATTTGTAAAATAATACTGTCACTTAACTAAAATGTAATCAAGGCTAAAACAACATTTTCTTACTTAAAATTAGTACATCAGTTACTTAAATAAATAAGATAGTCATACACAGAAATTAAGAAGCATTGTCTTTCATTTTGCTAGGTGGAAGGCAGATTCATCTTATTAGGACATCATCTCTACACCAACGAACATCAAAATCTTGATTTCTCATTCCGTAAGCAGGCAAGATATCATTCAAATCTTCATTTTCATATTCTCTTTCGATTTCACACGAGACTCTCAGCAATTTCTTGATAACATTATGGCACAACTTATCAATTGGATCTTCTATATAAAACACCGGTTGCACGAGTGAAGCCATAAAATAAGGATTAGATTTCTAGCACAATCGATTAAAATTGACATGAGTCAGCCCATATAAATCTTTCTCTTCTTGGTACCAATAACATTTAAATAAAACAACACTAAATTCTCCCTAATAATTTAGTTCTAATATTTCTTCAATTGATCCATAGTAATTAACTTCACCAACTAATAGATTTTGATCTTTCAAACTTGCAAAGCTAGTAGTCAAGGTTGTCAAAAATACACCATTGTTTTGTGTTGTACATATAGCATCTCTAAACCTTGTATAAAATCTATATCCATTGATAACATTCCAGTAAACCATGAAAAATATGGCAGCTGAGCCAAATCCCGCCCTCCCAATCCCAAACCCTAACCTTTCTCTCTCATCCACTGCCATACCACCTGTCCTAAATCCAGCCCCCCCTCCGCCTGTTCGTCCCCCTGACCCTTCCCCATCTCTAATTCCACCTTCTTCTGTCTCGCCTGCCTCCTCTAGTCAAGCCGTTAACCCTATTCCATCAGTTAATCCCTCCGCTTCGTCAGCTTCCAAATCTACTCCTGAACACGCCTGGACTACCAACCGCCTTTTCCGCCACCTACCCCGCAATGCTGGCAAGTACATGCCTGTTCAGTACGAGATTTCTTACAAAGATGGAAAAATGATTCCGCCTCCTAGCATAATAGGGGCTGGAGAGAAAATATGGAGCAGCTATGTTGTTGGATTCTTCTTAGACACACCCCTGCCTTATTCTTGGGTGATGCAAATACTATTGCAGAGATGGCAGCTGAGAGGTAACTTTCAAGTTAAATCTGATGGAACCCTATTTCTGTTCAATTTCACTGATGATTCAGACAGAGAAAAGGTTATACGTGGAGACCCGATAGTGATGAAAAACAAATTGTTCATTATAAAATAGTGGGACTCTAATGTAAGTAATGTCTGCGGCTCCATTAGAGCAGTTCCAGTATGGGTGAAAATGTCGAATATCCCAATTTATCTATGGTCTCCTCCTGGCATCAACTGGCTAGCTAACCGATTGGGAAAACTAATATGCTTGGATGCAGCAACTGAGGCGTTGACAAGAATAACAGATGCAAAATGCCTAGTAGAAATATCTCCGGAAAGTGAGCTTGTTAATGACTTTCCAGTAGAAAACCTGGATGGGTCGACGCAACAAATTCAGGTTACTTACTTGTGGCAACCAGACATTTGCACGCAATGTAAGATTTTTGGACACAAGAGTGTCAACTGCAAAATTGGGAAAGAAAGTAAGGAACCTGAAAAGAATACCGAAGGGATAGAAAAGAAGAACACAGAAAATGAAATAGTGGAAAAGCAACAATATAAACATGTGCCTAGTGTGGTGCAAAGGAATATGTGGACAACAGTAGAAAACAAAAGAAGAGTGAGTATACATCCAATGAGAGGACAAAATAAATATGTTAAGAAAAATGATTTGAAAAGTAGCACACCGGATATAACAAAAGACGCCAATGCAAAAACAAAGCTGCCGAATGTAGAAGCTAACACAGAGGTATATAACAGTTTCTCATCCCTTAATGTACATGATGACGAAGAGATCACATTGGAAGAAAATCAGACAGAGAACCAAGCAAATATAGATGAACACATCAAACAAGTTGAAGGAAACAAAGGAAAAGATAATAGAATTGTTGACCAACATAAACAGGACAATGCAGGCATTACATGCACTGCACAAACATTACAAGACAAAGGCAAAAAGACAATGCATGGAAAAACCAAATGCACCAAGACAAAAGACAAAGCCACCAATGGGAATAAGGCATTTAAGATACGTGAAGAACCTGTGGTGCATGGCACAATAAATGGCCAACAAACTTTAAATGCTTCTCATGCATTGCAAGACCTTTCAAGTGACAGCTCGGAAGGACAGAACCACGCTAACATTGTTGTATTGAAGTCCACTCCATCCCCATCAACCAACCCATCTATACCTGGCAGCCCTCCTCTGCCCGCTCCATCTGACCCGTCAGATAAACCTCCAGCTCCACCGCACATCATAGCTCCCAATACACCCAAACTCCATAAAAAACAGACCTCCAATATATCCTCCAGGATCCAAATTCCTCCATCATCCCTTTCTTCATCTTCTGCAATATCTGATCCTTCTCTACTCAATTTTCCCCCCCTTTAGCTGAACTGTTCTCCAAAAGAAAAGCTAGGCAATTACAGATCCAACTAGAATCCGAGTCAGTCTCCAAACCAACAAAGAAGAAAAAGAAAAAAGATAAAAAGAAAAGAAAAGAGTCAGTGTTGGATGAAGCAGATTTGTCCCCGATTGATTCGGAGTATTTCACTGATGATTCAGCTACGGCTAGGCCATTCAAATCACCCATCTCTTCTCCTAGAAGAACTCGAGGCTCAACCAAAAACCCCTTAGTATAATTATGCAGAACAACATTGCTGCATGGAATATTAGGGGAGCTCATAAATCCTCAAAATTAGACCAAATAAAGAATCTCATTCATGATCACAACCTCTCCCTCATCTCCATATCTGAAACTAAACTTAACTTACCCGACTCTTCTAGAGCATCTGCGTACATTGCCCCAACATGGTCTAATATAAATAATCTTGCCTCTGCCCCTTATGGCAGGCTGTTAATACTATATGATCCCAATGTATTCCACTTAACCCCTGTTCTAGTAGATTTCCAGTTCATCCACTCAAAGGCAGTCCATATCCCAACCTCTACCTCTATGTTTCTTACTTTTGTTTACGCTAGTAACACTCCATCTGTTAGGCAGCATATGCTAGACCATCTTCCAAACTTAAGTCCATCACAGTTTCCTTGGGTGGTTATTGGTGACTTCAACTGGTCATTCTTATCCTCCCATAAATTTGGTGGTGTTCCACTTAGCCTCTCTGAGCTCTCCCCTCTTAATAATGCCCTGCACTTGTCTTCTTTACTAGAGATTCCTTCCTCTGGCGCTTCTTTCTCCTGGTCGAACAAAAGCATCTCTGGTCCTAGAACTCTGACGAAAATTGACCATGCTTTCATGAATTACAATTCCCTGAATGTATGGCCTTCCATAAACCTAAAATTAACCATGCCTCTTTTATCCGACCATTGCCCGCTCATCCTCTCATTTGGCTCAGCAAATTTTTTAAAGCAGGTAAACTTCAAATTTTTTGATGTTTGGACGACAAATTCTGCTATGATGCAGGTTGTAGAGGAAGCATGGAGCATACGTACTTATGGCAACCCGATGGTGATAATGCAGCAAAAGCTTAAAAACACAAAAACAGCATTAAAGAGATGGTTCAAGGAAATCTATGGTAGGGGCAACAAGAGATCAACATCTATAACCGAAGAACTTGATCAAGTTCAGCAACAAACTTTAAAACCAAATGCGGACATGATTCTATTTCAACGTGAGAAAGATTTGGTTCTGCAATTGGAAGAAGCTCTCGAGGCTGAAGCTATGATGATACGCCAGAAAAGTAAGCAAATGTGGTCTTTGCATGGAGATAGGAATACACAATATTATCATGCGTCCTTGAAGATAAAACAGTCAAAAGCCTTCATACATCAGATTAACGATAATGCGGGTATAAGTCATTCTACTCCATCTTCTGTGGATGGCGCATTCTTAACATATTACAAGGAATTGCTAGGTGAGAATAAGGAAGAACCAGACCATACCTTCTTAGAAGATCTTCTGATCAATTCTATTTCTGATGAAAATCAAGATTTTCTTGTAAGTCCGGTGACGGATAATGACATAAAAGAAGCCATATTTTCTATGAGGAAAGCTGCATCACCGGGGCCTGATGGTTTTACTGTCTTATTCTTTATTCATTGTTGGCATATTATCTCTCCTGTTGTTCTGAAGGCGGTGCATAGCTTTTTCCTCCATAGCAAACTCCTCTCGTCTATAAACTCAACCAACCTAGCCTTGATTCCAAAATGCCATAACCCCTCTTCCGTCTCTCAATTCAGACCGATTGCATGCTGTAACGTCATTTACAAAGCCATTTCGAGAATCCTTGCTAAGAGACTAAAAGATGTGCTACAACCAATCATTTCATCGAACCAAGCTGGATTTCTTCCGTCGCGCAGTATCCTGGATAATGTGCTGTTAACTCATGAGTTAATAAATGGCTACTCTGGTGCGAATATTTACCCGAGAGCCATGTTAAAGATTTACATAATGAAAGCATTTGACTCGGTGAAATGGTCTGCCATTGTTGGAATCATGGTAAAGATGAAATTCCCGGTGAAATACATCTACTGGATATATCTATGCATCTCCTCTGTCAAATATTCTCTTGTATATAATGCTCACTCAGTTGGCTACTTTAAAGGCATGAAAGGTTTGCGACAGGGAGATCCCATCTCGTCGTATCTTTTTATAATGTTAATGGAGGCCTTGTCGAAAGAATTTGAAAGGCAGGTTTTCCTTAAAAAAATTGTGCTACATCCGAGATGTAAGTCGCCCATGATCACCCCACTAGCATTCTCTGATGATCTTCTGATTTTTACCAAACCAACTCTTTCGTCGATTCACTGCATAAAGTCTTCCCTCCAAAAATTTGGCTCCTTCTCTGGCTTAAGAATTAATAGTGACAAATCTCAAATTCTTCTGGCGGGCCTTTCTGTGCCCCATGCTATTGCAGTAGAATCTGAATCTGGTATGAAGGCGATGCCTCTATCAATGTCATACCTAGGCATTCCTCTGGCAACAAAAAGAATATCTAAGACGCAGTGCATCCCATTATATGAGAAAATAACAAATGCTCTAACTAGATGGGAAAATAAATTTCTCTCGCAGTCGGGAAGATTGGTGGTCTTAAATTCAATAATATTTTCGATGACCGTTTATTGGTGTAGATCATTTATTCTTCCTACAAAAATGTTAAATATGGTGAAAACTGCTATGAGGAATTTTCTTTGGACGGGTTCGATTCACTCCACTAAGTTAGCTCCGATTGCATTTTATAAAATTGAATCGCCAAAAAAAAAAGGAGGTCTGGGATTGAAAAACATAAAGCAATGGAACTATGCAGCCTTGTCAACGCATTTACAGTCACTTTTACAGAAGAAAGATACATTATGGGTAAGCTGGAGCCTAAAATATAATTTGAAGCATGATGATATCTGGACTGCAGTAACCAAACCGCAACACAGCTGGGTGTGGAAAACGATGATTAAAATACGAGACAAAGTATTGCCTTATGCCATGATACGTCTGTCTCCTGAAAGCAATGCGAAATTCTGGGTTACCCCATGGCTTGCGACTGGTATGATTCTCCATAAACAAATCGAGTATAATGACAGAATGGATAGTGGCATCCCCATCAACGCAAGAGCCATTTCATACATTATTAATGGACAGAGTATAATGCCTAGATCAAGTAACAGAGTATTGAATGCTATATGGCAGCAGTTTGAAGGCGCTAGATACAACTTTGCGCAACAGGAGAATTATCTATGGACAGGTGACAACCTTCAGCACCAAACCTCAATGGTATACAAGCTCCTTACGGCCGAAAATACAAAAACAACCTGTCCTTGGTACAAGAGAATTTGGAACTCCAAATCCAATGAAAGGCTAAACTTTATGCTGTGGAAGGTCTATGCTAATTGCTTACATACTCTGACCAACTTAGTGCGTAAAGGGATGAATGTCTCAAAGACGTGTACTCTTTGCAAAACAAGCGATGAAAATACCAAGCATCTTTTCTTCTCATGCTCCTACACTCGCTTTCTTTGGAGAAGGATAAAAGAAAGAGGAGGATATGCGGCGCCTTTGACAGATAATAAAAGAGAATGGATGACAATATTTAAGGCAACAAGATGGAAACAAAGTTCAACGTACGAGATATTGATAATGCTAAAAGTTACGATAAATGAAGTATGGAAAGAAAGGAATCAAAGAATTTTCAATAACAAGAAAGAGAGCAGGCTGCGCATATATTACTCCATCTGCAGTAGCATCCACAAGGAAATTGAGCTGTCTCCTTTTGGGTTTACCTCCCCTGTTAAATGCAAATGGGAATGATGTTCCTATTCCTTTGTTTTATTTCAGTTTTTTTTTATTTTTGGTTGTTCACATTATGTTGTTATTTCTGTTTCTTTGCACATGTTTATGTTGTAAGAATCTCTTATAATATAAATAAAATGGTAGGGGCCATTTAACCCCGCAGGCTTTGCCAAAAAAAACATTCCAGTAAACCTCTTAGCTGTTGGAAGAAGTCCCATTGCAAGTAGTTGTACTTCTTTTGAAATGTCCTCCTTTTCCTAACCTCTTCCTTTAACCACTTCCAAAATTATCCACTGTGTTCTCTCTCTCTCTCTCTTTTTATTTTTTTGATGATGCATGACCATCAATTAAAGCTCGATGTTCTCTAGAATAAAGACCTCGTTAATAAAAGATACAAACAAAATTTTTAATTCTTCAATACTTACTAAAATAAAAATAAAACTTACTCAAGTAAACTCTCTATTTCCTCGTTAACACAATTGAATAGAACGTAATGGTGGCATTCCTTCCATTGATAATTTTTAAGATGAATAGCTTTTCCATCTTTGTTTCTTCTTGTGCCAATAGGAAATTCCAGATTTTGTGGATAGGTTTCAAATTGCATATTTCCTACTCCATCGCTAACTAAGAACCTTGAACATAATATCAAACATTCTTCTGCAAGACAACCTTCAACAATGGACGCCTCAAGTTTACTTTTGTTGTGAACATATTATTTCAGTTTACAAAGATAATGCTTAACAGGAAACATACAACGAACATGTGTATGTCCACCATATTCAAGTTCCTTGCATAAATGAACTAGCAAGTGCACCATTGTATCGAAGAAAGCATTTGGCAATATCATCTCAAATTGACAAAGAATTTCCAAAATTTCCTTTTGTAGCCTTTTGAGATCATCCATATTGATAGTTTTACTCCAAATACTTGTTAGAAATGCACTTAATTTTATCAGAGGTATTGCAACTTCATGTTTTACAGATTTTTTCACAATAAACTACATTAAGTAGTGGAGAAGAAAATGAGCATTGTGGCTCTTATACCCTGTAATTTTCCTCTCTTTCTTGTTTACATACCAACTGATATTAGCTGCACAACCATAAGGCAGTTTAGCATCTCCAACATCGAGCAAAATGTTTCTTTCTCCTTATTCGTCATTTCATATATGGCAGCCCTCATCTCAAGATAATTCCCATCAGTTGATATAACCAGATGAAGAACCTCCCTGATGCCTATCACTTGTAAATCATACCGAGCATTTAAATGGATTTTCAACTTCCCATCAATATTTAGTAAAGTACCAAGTATATCATCATAAATGTATTTCTCTACGTGCATAACATCAAGGTTATATCGACATATATTTTGACTCCAGTATGGTGAATTAAAAAGTATTGACTTTTTTTAAAATAGATTCATTTTTATGCTTCTTGACCTCTTTCTTCCGAAAAATATTTTCATAACCAACCAACAATTCTTTAGTGTCAGTCCCGGATAAAATTCCAAGAGGTGTTCTCATTTAAATTTCACCATTGAACTTTTTCTTATCAAACCTCCACTTGTGTCCCGGGCCTAAAAATTTCCTATGATTCATGTAGCACATTTTTTTACTATGTTTCAAGTAAGTTGAAGAAGTCTCGAAATGGCTTACAGGACAGCTAAATAAACCTTTGTGCTTCAGCCGGATAACATTGCATAGCCCGGAAAATCGTTGATCATCCATAGCACACTTGCACATAATGTGAAATTATCACCAGTGAAGGCATCATAAGTTTATATGCCAAGATCCCATAATTCTTTCAATTCTACAATAAGAGGCAGGATGTAGACATCAATGTAATTGTTAGGAGAATCTGGACCAAAGATATGGGTTGAAAGTGTCAAATTTTCTGTCTTCATGCATAACTACGGTGATAGGGTATAATTTACCAATACGATTGGCCATGTGTTGTGTTGTGTAGTCATTGTACGAAGAGTACTGAATCCATCAGATGCTACTACTAACCTAATATTTTTGTTTTCAGATGAAAAATGAGGATATTTGGCATCCATCATCTTCCAAGCCTCGCCATCAGCTGGACGTCGAAGTTTGCCATCATTTTTTCATCCCATTGCACGCCATAACGTATCTACGTACTTCTTGGACATGAAAATCCTTTGGAGCCTTGATTTTAGTGGAAAATAACGCATCACTTTTGCTGGTACTTTGTGAATTTGCTTCTCTGGATCATTGTCAATAGCCACTTTCTTTTCTGGTATAACCTACCTTGAAAAACCACAAGTTTTGCAGTTATTTTCCTTTTCATTTTCTGCTCAATATAGCATGCAATCATTTGGACATGCGTGTATTCTTTGGTAATTGAGACCTAAATCTTTAATGATATTTTTGGTAGCATTGAAAGATAATGGG
This sequence comes from Allium sativum, assembly GCA_030737875.1. Taxonomy (NCBI): domain Eukaryota; kingdom Viridiplantae; phylum Streptophyta; class Magnoliopsida; order Asparagales; family Amaryllidaceae; genus Allium; species Allium sativum. Next base: position 1,050,005,620 of record CM060910.1, on the reverse strand, counting down.
ATGCGGGCTTGTGGAAAAGCTTCTTTTATCAACTTTAATAAATTGCTGAATGTAGACTCGATGGTCCGATGTAGGCATTTTAAAGAATAAAGCCTGATAATGAAACTTAATCGCGAAATTTTAGTACATCCAGGATATATGGCTCCTTTCCCTCTACAACATGTTGATGAAATTTTCTAGCATCAACATCTATTCCATTTGATCCATCAGAAGATCCACCTTCATTGTGCTGCATATTTCCATAAGTACGTTACAACATCTCATCGAGATTATCTCCAAAATTATTCCAGCTTCACAATCCATATCGTTATCGCTCCTTTTAGGATCTAAACAGGAAACCTCACAAGTCCATTCATGTAGAATTCAGATGGACCATTTCAAATCTGATGGTTTTAGACTACCTCTTGACGATGCCACTTGCGATTATGACACTTTTTGCAAGGGCATGTAATTTCATCACCAATCGTGAATCTAAAAAAAGTATTTCGAATAAAAAGTTTCACTCCACTGATGTATCCTTCACTGAACTTAGGAAGTTTTGCCTATATTTTTTCATCGTCATTCATCACTAACTGACAAACAAATAACATAAACAAATATCATTTAACCATGACTATAAGGACAAAGACAAACAAAATAATAAAAAAATTAGGATTATGATTAAACCTAAACGCACTAGTAAATCATTAATTTAGGTAACACGATAATCAAATAAGAAAAAAAAGTGAAATATACATTAAGTAATATCCTAAGCAGTAGATTAAATCGAAGCCCTAACTAAAATTTTAAACCTAAACGAACCCCGATTGAAGACCTAATTGAAACATCGAAGCCCTAATTGAACTTGAAATCGAACTTTCCCTAATTGAACCCCAATTAAGCTTGTAAACTTGAATTTTAGCCCTAATTGAACCTAAGAGTGAGCGTTTGAGAGGTTGAGCAGCGGAATATTTTATTTGAGAGTGACTGTTTGAGAGGTTGAGTAAATATTTTGTTAATTGTTTTGTCGCTTTGTTTTTGTTTCCCGCCTTAAACATTACTTCTTGCGGATCGCTAACGTGGACCGTTAGATCATGTTGATGTGGATTGATAATTTTATTCATGCGGCTACTGCAACACATGGTTGATATCTATGATAACGCATTGAAGCCTGCGTTGCAATAGACAAAAAACAGCATAGCTATAGCAACACCATGGGTTTTCATTGCAGTAGGCCATCTATGGCGTAGTGATAGGACTAGGTAGACGACGTCTCACCATTTATGACCATTCTATAGTGGAATCATATTGTACCATCTAGCTGACCTATTGTATAGTCTCCTAGCACTTAATACTTCTCGTTGGATAGGTAACCCTATGAAATGACCATACCAGACATTTTTGAACCCAAGTTTAGGTAGGATTCACACACCATTTAAGACCCCTGACTGAGTGACATATTCCCAAGTGGACTCCTCGACCTAAAATCACTTAAGACCCAAGGAAGTAGACTATTCGCGAAGATTATCAAGCTTGTACCCAATTATCCTTTAATGCTTCCATTTATGGGAGGTGGGCTACGCGGTCGTTTAATACCACTTTATAGGTGGATCTGACCACTTAAGATCTTAATCCCAAAGAAGGCTATGTTTGTTACTATCAAAATCAACATTCGAAGAAAGATGGCAGTGAAGGGGTATCAGATGACTGAAAACTCACGGAAGGGATTAATGGAAAGTAGGATCTGATAATGAAAAGAGTGAGAGAAAGAGGACTAAACCGAAAGGCCGCCACAACCGGCCTCTTCGCCAAAGTCAGCCCGACAAGACCTTCCGGCAATATTGGCTCGACGAAAGGCTCCGTGTAAGGAACCACTCTGATCCAGAACCAAGGAAGTCAGAAGCTACAGAACCGACGGACAAATCCCAAAGGGAAACCTTCAACACATAACCTACCCAAATACCGATACACCTAAAGATGACAATATTAGAGGCACTAACCTGGAAGAACGCGAAGGCCACTCAAAACCGACTTCTGAAGTCTACTACATAACTATCGAAAAGGTCAGATCCGCAGAATAATAAAAGTGACACCGGAAGCCACCCTCCAAGAGTACAAGCTAAAGCAAAGGCCCTACCGGAGGCTAGCCGGGACCCAGACAAGGATTACAGGCTACCTGTGCTAGCTTACCTAGTACCGAAACCCGTAGCGGTTTTAACCCGACAACTATCAACATACACCACGTGGTCAAGCCCCTCTACATATTCATGATAGAGCCGAAATCCTACATCCGGAAGTTCATGTCCGCCAGCCTACATTTAGAAGCTACTCTCAAGAATTCAAGTATCATAACCAAATGTACCTAAGGTGGCCGAAGGTCAAGCACCCAAGACTAGGAATAAAGCGACCAGCCAAAACCCCAGACGGGTTTGATAGCCATACGAGGGAAGGGGCCCATAACCATTATAAATAGGACCCCAGGGATCACATTAGAGGTGGAGGGAGGGACTTATCTCTTACTTTTTGTATCCTAAAAAGAAACTTAGAAAATAACACCAATGGAGAATTCCACTCTATGACATCTGTGTATTTCCATTAAAAGCTTAATGAAAGGAGAACTTCTTAAGAAAATTGCTCTATAAGTGTGTACTTTTATTTCTCTAATTCCAATATTCGCAGTTCATTATCCGTTCTATAGAGAAGTCCGAGTTTACATCCATCAACACCCTCGAATGGCGATCAAACCTCAATCACTGAGTCTGGATCCAATCTGGTAATCCTTAGTGAGCCTACGACTTAGAGCCCTAGCATCCCAATTACCTACTAAGGTCGATCGGGGAAGAAAACCAATCCACCTAATTTCCCTTAAGATTAGTCCCTGTTGATCCACTTTCGGTGTTGACGAAAAATATTGTTAATATTTTGGCGCTAGAAGGAGGGCCTGAACCTCCAACCTTGTGGTTAACAGCCCTATATCTACCTGTGTTGCTCCGACCCGGATCAGACTAGCTTTTAAGAAGCAAAGTTATGAGCAAGAAACCCAGATGAAGGCTTTCAGGATCTCAAGCGGATAAGTCGAGAACCACCAGCCGTAGGGTAATGGAGGAGCAAGAGTTAAGAGCAGAGGCTTTGCGAGTAATAAAGCAGAAGAAGAAAATGGAACTACATGCTTATGAGATAGGGAATAACAACTCTTCCCACATAGAACAAACCATGGCGTTCCCACCTAGTGGATCTACATCAGGGGACATTAGCGTTTTTCCCACTTAAAGGATGCTCTATGTAGGCAAGTTAAGGGAATGATGCTCGAACGCGAAATAATAAATGATTTCAACCGCTTCGCCGACAAGTGGGCTAAAGAGATGACAACTCAATTCCGGTACGTTCCGGAAAGAAAGGACGAAAGTATTGGAATCAAAACTAAAACGATTCGCAGGAGGATTAGACCCTATCAGCGAAAAAGGAAGTGTATGCCAAAGATACCCCATGAATGCTACCTCACTACTTCTAGGGAGAATGTTTACTTCCTAACCAAACACGAAATTGACTATTGGATCTCTACAAAGAAGATACCTAAATACGAAAGAAAAACAGGAGGGCCTTACTGTCATTACCACTTGATTAATGGACACGAGACTAATCACTGCAGAACTCTTGAAGATGCCATCGTCAGATTCGTCATTCAAGGCCAATTATGAGAGTTTGGGTAAATTCTTGGGAAAAGGATTAATACACATGTGCCAATGTACAGAAAGCCCGAAAGGGGTCCAATCGCCAATGGATTAAATCTCTCATCATCACCAAATTGGCCAAGGTGAGGCATCCCCAGGAGGTGGATGGTGTGTTAGTCTTTCTCCATGTCCAAACCATAGGGGACGGGGTTAAATCATCAAAAGCGTAAGTCGTCGTTTCACACCAGAAATGGTCGTGGCGATGCGTCTAAAATTAGCACTCCCTGCCTCTACTCGTAAAAGAGTACGCCCTGCCTCTGCTAGAACTAAGCACGTCCTACCTTTGCTCGCAGAAGAGCATGTATTACCTCTGCTTATGTTCCGCGTTACTCGCAGAAGGGAACACAAACCCCTATCATCGCCTATGTTGGTCAGGATAGGGCACCCCTTGGAGTGGGTGGCATATAAGCCTCTATCAGTGCCAACGATGGTCCGTGTAGAGCGTCAAAAGAGTAAACCTTAGTTCTGTTCCTACGATGGCCCCGTCTAATTTTTTAAGACCTTATCATCACCTACGATGGTCAGGGTAAGGTACCTCCTGGAGGGAGGTTTGGTAAGTCCTTGGGCTCTGCTTGTGGATAAGCTAGCTACGCACTCCGGACGCACAGGCCCAGAGAGTGGCCAACAAAGCACGTATCCTATGCTTTGACATCAAAAGCCCAAGGGGAGGCTCTAAAAGGCACATACAACCTCTTCTTTCCGAATCAATTCCGAAGGGAATACCTACTTCGCCAATACCGGGGGGGTTCCGGTCTTCAATAGTAATACCCGAATCTGGGTCGATTCGGCGCTTCGCCAATATCGGAGGGGGTTCCGGTCTTCAATACTAATACCCGAATCTTGGTCGATTGGGCGCTTCACTAATACCGGAGGGGGTTCTGGTCTTTAATACTAATACTCGAATCTGGGTCGATTCGGCGCTTTGTCAATACCGGAGGGGGTTCCGATCGTTGATACTAATACCCGAATCTGGGTCAATTCGGCGCTTCACCAATAACGGAGGGGGTTCCAGTCTTCAACACTAATACCCGAATCTGGGCCATTCGACGCTTCACCAATATCGGAGGAGGTTTCGGTCCTCAATACTAAAACCCGAATCTAGGTGGATCCAACTCTACAGGAATACCAGAAGAAGTTCCGGTCAACTATTATTAATGAAAAAATCTAAGCAAGCCTCAGTGTTTCGCTGATGCCAAAGATGGTTCCGGTCTTCTAAGCTAAAACCCGAATCCAGGACAATTCGGTGTTTCACAAATACTGATGGAGATTCTGGTCTTCTATACATATTCAGATCAGGGTCAACCAAATCCTTTGTAAATGATGGGAGAAGCAATGCAACTCCGACTACACGACGAACCATAGCACTGGTCGCACACCAGTAGCCTTTATCATTTCTCTTTTGTACTCAGGAAAATATCCTGATTTACACGGATGCACCATATACTCGCACTAACATGCAAAATACGAACGAGTATTTCATATCTTTTATGAGGAACGCGCTACGACACTGTTAATCCCAAAAAGGGTATGGGACACTGTTTTCAAAACCACGAGACGAACCCCAACATAGCATTCTATGCCTAATCATAATGTAGCGATGGCTAAAAGGAAAGCACCTTAATTAAAATAAACAATTGCACGCTAAACCATATCATCATAGGTCCTACTCTTATCCATATATGCTATTTATATAAAATGCTACACTCCGTTATCAAATTATAGGGAACTTTATGCATTACATAGATGTTTTAAAAAAGGAAAGGGAGAAAGGAAAAGGAAGCATGCTCCAATATGACAACTTCCATACGAGCAATAGAACAACTTCCGATGGGGTGCGCCATATTCATGGAACCAAGAGGAAGTGGAGGAGCAACGAATCGTGGCACGCAAAATCTCGTCGACCTTTTGCATCTTTTCCATTACCTCGCCCGGGTCATCCAAGGGTTTAGGTTGCCACTTTAAAGCTTGATTGAAAGTCATTCCCATCACGCAGTGGTTTTTGTTTTCCTTCCTCAGATTAGAAGCATCTCCGTACAAGAGCTGTTTCTCCTTATGTAATTGCTTAAGTTTAGAGGTATATAAGTCAGCACGACGAGAATTGCCCTCGATCTCCTTCCTGATATAAAGACTTTTCATGCCAGCCTTAACCCGTCTATACCACCTGGCAGTGAAGGAATGATCTGTTTCAGGGGGAGGATCCCCACTCTCACATTCCAAAAAGACGCATCTCGTCGAGACCCGTGAGTCATTAGAGGTAGACACCCCAAGGGCACATCCAAATATAGTCTCCCATTCTTTGCATCTTACTAATACGTCTTTGTATCTCACCTCTAAGTCCCTAACTTGATGCCGCAGCTCATCTCTTTCTTTGTGAAAATCGACAGTAGGATTCGTCTTCATGATCCTCCTTGCCTCGAGGATACCTTTGTCTTTTTGCCTTATTTGGGTCTCCAATACATGTATTTGTTCTGCAAGATGTTGCGCCAATTGATCCCCGGATAGGACACATTTACCGCCTATGGTGGTAGGAGAAGTTCCCAAAAAAATCTCCCAAACGCAAAGGAAACAATGCACTTCTATCCACAGAAGGAGAAATGTCTTCCGGTAAATCATCCTATTTAAATAAGCAGATAAGCTATCTTTGCATGGGTGTTTCAAATCTAGGAAAAAGCATGCGACAAAAGAAAAAGAGGTAAAAACGATTACATTTCACATTCACACGTGTTATTGTTAAGGAACATATAGATATAACAGATCATCTTTCCCTCGTATTCTTTTCCTTCGTGTTACATATTAACTTTGCATGATGAGTCTTAAGTTTCTTTAGTATTATCTCCTTGTCGTTCGCCAATAAGGTTAAAGATAACTGAGGATACTTCATATAAATATGTTTGAGTTCTTTCAAGAAGCGTTCTCCACTAAATCTAAAAGGAGGCTTAATGAGAAATTCCCTCTTTAGTTTAGAAAGAGAATGAAAATCATCCTTAAAAATAAAAATAAAAATAAAAATAAAAGAGGAAGGGTAAGCAGCAAGGACATCATTCCTATCACCATAAGAACAAGCCATCAAAAGTCAGCTGGTACAAGTAAAGAAAGAATTCAGAGGATGGAATTTATACTTGGAGAATAGGGGAAACTGCGTGCACCGCCTGCTCTCTCACCTCAAGCTCCGAAAAATTTATCCCCTCTGAAAACCCATCATCTCCATACAAGCCGACAACACTACCACCTTCTTTATGCAAAATCAAATTTTCATCACCCCCGGATGATTGGCAGTCGAACATCTTCTCAGCAAACAAAAGGTCCTCGACCTTCGTCTTCTCTCCTTCAGAATCCCCAGTACCATGATCTACGGCAATAGCACCACTCAAGATTTTATTCGAAGGAATGAAGGAAGAGAAGGAAACTCCATGATAGGAAACTTGCCACGGTTATCGCGGTAGACTTAGAGGAGAACCCTCTTATGATAGTCATACATCATATCTGGAAAATGCACTTTCAAGAATAAGGAAATACGATCCCGAGTTTCGTAAATTATTCGCCTAGCATTAGAAAGAATCACCTCCCTTGTTTTCAGTCTCCCCACATGCTTCATCAGCATATCTGACTGCTCACGCCTGAAAGCCAAAACTTTGGAAGTTAGGGAATTGTTGACAGCCCTTTCCCTCTTAAGGGACTCCATCAACTGATCATAAATTTCTTCATTGCTTCTCTTCGCAAAAGTTGGATCATGAACGTTAGACTCCAACATGGCTTTATAACTTTGAAGTTCTTCCTTATTCTGGAATGAAGAAGCAGCTGAAGATCTCGTAACATACCAATCCTCGGATATCTAAAAAAAAGTGGGAGAGAGAAAAGAAGAAAGAAGAGGGGATAAGAGCAATGCAACGTTAGTTCTTACGAAAATAAGGCAGACAAAAAGCAACAAGGGAACAGGGATACGTACCAGAAGTTGTCATTTAACAAAATTGAAAACTCAAACCATCCTTCAGAAGCCAGTTTTCAAATATCCGAAACATCGATGGAGGATAGAGCAGATCCTACAATTGTATCAAAGTCTAAAGCCAAAAAAGAGGGACCCACGGGGTCATAAGGAAAGGGGAAGGTTCACGCTCCATAAATCCGAACTTCCCTGAAAATCAGATCTTAAGAAACTGGTAACAAAATCACTCCCAACTGTCTCAGCAAAGGTGGGACAAATATTGTGAAAACTTCCAGGAGAAAAACAAGAGGGGTACACGGTTGCTGACGACAAGGCAACACAACAATTTCGCCTTCAGAAGAATGGGAAACAGAATTTACCCTTTGTGATGCTGAAGTGAATTGATGTTAAAAACTAAAGCAGACCTTTTCTTAGATAGAAATTCAGGAGAAGAAGGGGCCACGAATGGTGAGAATAAAACATCTTCAAGAAACGCAGAACAAGGGGGAATTTTGTTATAGAAGATTCCGTCCTAAAGAAGACGAAATATGCCCAGGGAAAAAGCGTGAGAGAAACAGTTCGGAATGCTGATTCAAGACACTTGGGATTTCACTCAAAGCATTGCTCACTTGGTGTTCCTTCATCCCCAGCTACTCCTCCATCAAATAAAGCCTGGACTCATTCAGAATGAAATCGCCAGTTTGTGTAATCTCGTACATAGCCCTACCAGGTGATACCATAATATAAACACGTAATTTAATCTAATTTTCTTTGATGATTATACACAAATGCCACATAGGCATATGCACGATTTGGAATTTCATTATCCTATTAGACAATAACCCTGGCTAAGGAAACCGATGTCAATAAGTTGAGTTATCTACGGCTACACTAAAAAAAAACTTACCACCAACTAGAGCTGAAACCCTGGGAAAATAATGTAACGAATTTAAATGAACAATAATCTTGCTTTGGTGAAATGTTATGCAGGAAAAGGAGAAAAAGATCTACCTCGCATACCAGCTGTGCACCTAAGAATGAATCAATGGACGAGATTCATACGAAGAAAATAAGGATACTACATGGGGATAAAAGGAATGGAAGTATACTTTGTATTCAGAATGCAGAGGAAATCCTGATCAATCTAAAGAAGATCGATCAACGCTCCCGATTGAAGGAAGGCAGAGGGCACAAAGGCAACACTTTGAAGAAAAGTCAAAAATTTGACTTGTAAAGTCGAAAACACCCCTTCACTAGGGGGAAATGTTACTATCAAAATCAACATTCGAAGAAAGATGGCAATGAAGGGGTATCATATGACCGAAAGCTCGCGGAAGGGCTTAATAGAAAGTAGGACCTAGCAATGAAAAGAGCGGGAGCAGGAGCACGTAACCCAAAAGCCGCCACAACCGCCCTCTTCGCCAAAGTCAGTCCGACAAGACCTTCCTGCAGTATTGGCTCGACGAAAGGCTCCGTGTAAGGAACCACTCTCATCCAGAACCAAGGAAGTCAGAAGCTACAGAACCGATGGACAAATCCCAAAGAGAAACCGTCAACACATAACCTACCCAAATACCAATACACCTAAAGACGATAATATCAGAGGCACTAACCCGGAAGAACGCGAAGGCCACTCAAAACCAACTTCCGAAGTGTCTACTACATAACTACCGAAAAGGTCACATCCGCAAAATAATATGAGTGACACCAAAAGCCACCCTCCAAGAGTATAGGATACCACAAAGGCCCAACTGAAGGGCTATGTAGAACCCGAATAGGGATTACAGGCTACCCGTGCAAGCCTACCTACCAAAACCCGTAGCGATTTCAACCCGATAGATATCAACATAAACCACGGGGTCGAGCCCCTCCACGTATTCACGATAAAGCCGAAAGCCTACATTTGGAAGTCCATGTCCGCAAGCCTACATTCAGAAGTATCCCTCAAAAATTCAAGTATCATAACCAAATGCACCCAAGGCGGCCGAAGGTCAAGCACCCAAGACCTAGAATAAAATGACTGGCCAAAAGCCCAGACGGGTCCGATAGCCCTACGATGGAAGGGGGCCAGAACCATTATAAATAGGACCCCAGGGATCACATTAAAGGGTGAGTTTTCTTTTACTTTTTGTATCTTAAAAAGCAACTTAGAAAATAACAACAATGGAGAATTCCACTCTATGACATCTGTGTATTTCCATTAAAAGCTTAGTGAAAGGAAAACTTCTTAAGAAAATTGCTCTGTAAGTGTGTACTTTTATTTCTCTAATTGCAATAGTCACAGTTCATTATTCATTATACAGAGAAGTCTGAGTTTACATCCATCAACACCCTCGAATGGCGATCAACCCTCGATCACTGAGTCTAGATCCGATCTGGTAATCCTCAGTGAGCCTGCGACTTAGAGCCCTAGCATCCTAATTCCCCACTAAGGTCGGTCGGGGAAGAGAACCATTCCACCTGATTTTTCCTTAAGATGTATCCCCGTTGATCCACTTTCAGTGTTGACGAAAGATATCGTTAACAATGTTATTGAGTTATTCCCGTTTAGTTTCTCTTTACAAAAGTACCATATGTATAAAAACTAACTGCCATCATGGGTTCCTATGGTTAATGATATCTCACATCAGTTGGACATATATTTGATTGCTGGAAAGTGCAGACTTCTGTTAAATAAGGTAACTGACCTTGCATCATTAGCCTAATAAGTCCACTTCTAACATTTAATAATAAGTTCTAGATTAACTAGTATAAAATAAGGAAAGTTATATCCTTCTTAGACTAGGATATATGTTTAATTATTTTCCTTATTGGACTTAGTATTTAAAACGGCAACTAATACCCATTTATTGCATTTTTATTTCATTTTTTTTTCTGTTTCATAGGGTTATTGCCATATATGACCATAACAATCATATTTCCCTAAAGCATTAAATATCCTTAATTATCAGTCCCGAATTATCTATTTGTTGTACCCCAACAGACATTAATAGTTTATTAATTTATTGTCTGTTGTATACATATATATATATATACACACACCAGAATCCTCACATGAAGCTGGCAACCTGTGGATGTTTTATTTCTCGGGCAGTTCCGGGCAGACTTCTACCACAAGTTGAGCTTAACCTCGTGTCTTGGTGTGGTTGCAATTTAATTTCCTAATTAGGGTTTACAACATTAATCCTAGACAATTTAGAAATTGTAACGATTAGGCTTAACTACCTAATTAAATTTGTTTTCTCCTAAATCAATGATGGTTATAATAGTTATTTGCTTATGGCCCTATTTATATCAATCAATTGCACTAATTGCTACAACGGTCGCCACAAATATATCCATCTAATGCATATTACATTTACAAGTATAAATCCATAAAAATGAAAAATCATTCAAACACACAAATATCCTTTATAACATATATTTCGTTGTTTACGTAGATTTGGATGGATAATATATGTATTTATATTTTCGTGCAGTTAACGTAGTTAGTTTTTTTTGTTATTATAACTGTTAAGTTTAATGTTCGGTTCAACTAATAACCAGCATTCATTTTTGCATTCAATTTTGAAGTAAGGCTCTAAATCCTACAAAAAGACTTTCAACTACAATTATTGTAAATTATGCCTAAATATTGGAATAAGCACATTTGAAACCACAAGAAATATATATTATGTATATTTTGGAATAGTTGGTGTAAATTACGCACAAATATATATATATATATATATATATATTGATATTTATACGTGAATTTACACAAATTTTCCCTTTCCAATATTTGACATAATTTTTATTGGTTTCAAATAATGTCTTTCTATTTAAAAAGAGCAAAAGACACATTTACAATAACTATGTTAAAACCCCGATAAAATTGAGAACAAACAGGTTTACATCTTTTTAATCAAAATTACATAATTTATTGTTAACACTGAAACAAGAGATCTGAAATAAAACAATATCTTAACAGTGTTTTATGGGTCTAATTCTTAGATCCACAATGTTTTCAATAACCACAATACATATTCAACACAATTGTAGGTCATAATGTAAACAATAAAGTAAGCCTACAATTTATAATATTATTCAAACCACAAATTTATACTTTCGTGTTTTGACAAAATTTATAAACAGATCTAATAAGCATCATTTAAGATTTAACAATATTATGAACATATCTGATAGACGTTAGGCATAGATTTAAGATCAAATACAAATAAGATAATAAGTTATTGTAACTTTGTATATAAATTTCCCACTGACCTGGAAGCATCCAAATCTGAATAATCTTTTAGGCCTATAATTCCAAAATTCTTACAGAACTACAGTTATTCTAAAAAGGGATACTTTTAGATTTGTAGATTTGCAAGAAAATAGGAAAAGATGGGAGAAATCAGATAAAGAAGAGCTTAGCTATCAATTCATACCCTTTTCCACTTGAATCTAATTATCCCTTTCAAATCCATATGGTTTATGTTTGATTGAATGTATACAAATTTATTTTTGATTTTTAATTTGTTTGAAGAAAAGGGAAATGCAAGAGCTTCGCTGCTGCCTACAAATTTGTGTGGAAAAGAATGGGGCCTTACCCCTTTATTTATAGGAGTTGAATTGGCCATGAACCGTTAGATTAGATTTAATAATCATCCATCCATTTGTTTAAAAATATATAATAAACTAACCTATTAACCCTAGCCATCACTGGACGCTCCGACACCTAGTAGATCGACCGCTACGATCGACCGACTGAGTTGCCAATCGTCCAATGAAGGCGATTAAATATGGTATTAAATATTCATATTTTCTTGTTTATTTTTTTCCGTCCGTTATCGTATTTCATCCGTAACATTTTCATATAGACTCCTTTCGCGAAACTTCAAACATGAAAGTTGACTAGAACTCTGATACGAATGCAAAGGTTAAAGTTCCGCGGTCAGATTCCATCGTTTGCATAAATTATTATTTTTGAAATCTAATTAAATAAATAATTTATTTATTCTCAAATTTTCAGGTTGTTACAAGGATCCTTTTAGAGTCCATGAAACCAAGTCAAGCTCCATGCACTAAGACTTTTCTATAACAGCCATGAATGATGGATATTTCATATTCACATATATAAGAGATAGTACAATGTCATCCCCACCCATTATCAACTTAATAAAAACACTATTGTAATAATACATCATATGTTGTATCAATGAACCACGCAATAGTTACTTGGTAAGCATCTGGACAAAATAATACAGTTATGCTATCCATAGAGACAATGGATTCGTTAAAATTTGCATAGTTAGTTGAAATAAAATATAGGAAGGACGAGTTTGAATGAGAAAAAACGAGGTACTTAATGGAATATTTGAATGGGTGATGTAACAACCTACCTGGAGTGGGCCTAAATTTCGACCCAGAAAAGGCCTATCGAAACTTAGAGCCACTCTAAATGGATCGTTGGTTCATATACGGAAATACATTTGCACAGAATTATAGATAAACATAACGTTATGGAATCTCACACAGCGGAACGAGAAAATATAATACCAAAATAAGATGTACCATTTCATAAAAATCCATAGAATTCAAACACAGATTGTCAAGGTATAATTATTCAAAAGGTACATCATTTAGAGTTTCCTTAAGCAATACAACAATGATAACTAATAATAGAATAATATATCCATTGTCTTCTTCAGTCTCCATCATTACTTCATCCATTGTATCTACCCCACCTAATGACCTGTTGGGTATGTTAAGGGGAGGGGTCAGAACATAAAGTTCCTTTGCTACTGAAAATAGTATTTACTTAAAGACCATACTATAGATTTAACAGGTTATATATGTCAAGGTATGTCTACAAAACACACACGCACACACATAAACAAAAAGTATCTAACCAATGAAGCAGATATTCAAGTCAATCGCTTAAGGCCTTCATTAGTGCATTTAGGGTGAAGTCCAAACGAGGTGGGCATTCTCGGTCAATTATGACTCATATTGACTTATTTAATAAAGGTGGATTCTTGTGATCTGTTACAACCCTGAGGCGGACCTTAGCCCCTTAAGACGCTGTCCTAATATGTCGTCGTTCTTAAGTCTATATTCTCATAGGTAATATGAGAAGTAGTATCTTGTCGCTTAATACCGGCCTTAAGGTAGGCCTGCACCTTGCAATTTAAGACCCCTTCGGCGGACGTCACATGATTACTACTTAACTGATATTATGGTCAAAAATCTATGACACTTAAGACTTCCCTTAGACAGTTAGTGAATTAAATAGCATGCCACGTATCATGTAAAATAATTCTGTCTTTAGATTGACCCTTACAAGATCCTGGAAGAAGTGGACACCCCTTTTGAACTACCCTACTCCGTTACTTCTATGCCTAACCACTTGCAAAGAAGGAGGACCTATAGACTTACTTTGCGACAACCCATATTTTAATAACATGTTAAAACATAAATCAAGGCAAAATTAAATTCTAAAATCTGAATCAAGGGAAACGGGCTGTGCCATTGCGTTCGTTTCGGAAAAATACGCGAAATAGAGTCCGAGTTTTTTAAAAACGGAGTCCGTATGACCAAGTTATGGCCCAATGAAGTTTTCAGAAAATTCTAAGCCCGGAAACAGTTCAAATTCAAATTCAGATTCGAACTTCAGCCAAAACAGAATGGGCGAAGATTTTCCCGCCCCAGGCAGGGTCGACACAGGGCTCGACACCCCTGTCGACCCCCCCAATGGGTCGGCACCCATGTCGACCCAGGGGTCGACACCCATGTCGACCCAAGGGTCGACCCCCCCTGTCGGACCAGTTTTTCTAGTGCACCATTTTTACATGTTGGGTCTCGTTCTGGAAGTTTCTGACAGAGCAGATGGCTCAGATTCGATTTAGGGTTAATCCTATGGTCTAAACTACCCCTAATCTCTATAAAAAGACCCCTAGACCTAGCCTAAACCCTCATTAATCATTCCTACAACTAAATGCTGCCCAAATGTTTCTTGATCATGGCCTCCATCTTCATATCATGGCCTCCGTCCTCTTCATGAAAGTTTGAGTGTCCTAAGCTAGTAAAAGAGCCACCTTTCTTCATCAAAACAAGGATATTTCTTCATACAAATCAAAGGAGCCTCTTGTTTCTCAAAACAACTTAGAGCTTATATTCATTTGGGGCTTTTGGAGTTGCTAGTGGCTTCGTCTCAATCTTATTTTATATTAATTCTAGTCTTCATAGCATTGTAAGCCCTATACTACTCTTAGATTCTAACTATGAAGTTAAATATGACATGTTGCAAGTTTGAGTTTGGGCCTAAGTATGATTTGTGCTTTGATTCTATCATGTTATGCATAGATTTATCCTATGCATGTTTGGAAAGCTATTACCTTGACTTTGTGCATAGAAAGCTATGACCATTGATTCGGAATGTTGCATTATGCAACATGAGAACTCTCATAACCTTCATGATAATTTGCATATAATGTTATATGCGAACTTCTAGTCATCATCCTATGTCATCTAGGACCATGTATCACCTATTTTCTTAAGTTGGTATTATGCATGTTTTGAGGCCCGTGATGTAATATGCAAGCTTATGAACATATTTATGCCTCATATGCCACCATGTTTAACTTGTGGCCAAACCTTAACTCCTTAGGCTATTATGCATGCTTGTGGCCAAATCACCCTTATGCTATTATGCATGCTTGTGGCCAAATCACCCTTATGCTAGTGTGCATGCTAGTGGCCAAATCACCCTTATGCTATTTGATATGTTTGAGGCCAAGTCACCTTTTATGCTATCATACATGTTGAGGCCATATGCTAGTATGTTGAACCCCTTTTGGCCTCAAATATCACCATGTTTGACTTGGGATAGACTTTGCCACCTTATGCCCACCTTGTCATATAGTTATGTTCCCTCTTTGATCTATTTGCGTTGATGCGAATTTACGTGCGATGGGAATACGTTATGGGTAGTGGGGCAAACTTGAATAACATGAAAACATGACTCGAAAACATGACATGAAAGTTTGACATGTGTTTATGCTTGAAAACACGAACGTGGACATGACATGTAGAAAACATGAAAGTGGCTAACTCGAGGTTGGGTTGAGTTTGTAGCATAAATCTACCCGGAACCGACCGGCTTAACTAGTGGCTACAAGTAATAAGACCCAATTTGAGTAGTTGGTCATATCGCACTTAAAACCCGAGGTTAGACTAGGTTGTGGTGTAAAGCTACCCGGACCCGCCCGGCTTAACTAGTAACCACAACAAGGTCTAATGTGAGAGGTTGGAGTGCATTAAGTTAATTAATGCCACATGGTAGGGTTAAGTCATGAACTACTTGAATATACTTAACCAATTAAACATGATGGATTGGTAGGGTTAAGTCATGAACCACTTGAATATACTTAAACAATTAAACACGATGGATTGGTAGGGTTAAGTCATGAACTACTTGAATATACTTAACCAATTAAACACGATGGATTGGTAGGGTTAAGTCATGAACTACTTGAATATACTTAACCAATTAAACCGGATGTATTGATAGGGTTAAGTCATGAACTGCTTGAATACACTTAACCAACTCAATACACGGTTAGGATAGGGTTAACCACACTTATCCCACTTGAAATCCTAGTTACGTGGTCCTTTTCAGCAGTAACCAACTTAGAAGTATCATGGGTACCGTGGACTAGGCTAGGGTGGGGCACGATTACTGAACTGATTTTAAGAGGCCAAAAGAGACGGCTGAAGGGTGCACCGGTTGTTCAGGCGGACCATGGTCGTGCACATTAAGTCCGGAGTTGAACATGGGCATCAGTAGCTTTAGACTGTGCGTGCTTGAATTGTGTCTATGGTTTACACCTTAGGGCAGGATACACCCTGGGGTGGACCTAGCACAGTTAACTACATTCCGCGATTAAGCCGTATGACACCGATACACGACGAGTTAGGCTTATAGGGAGCCGATCGACTAGACCGAGTAGTTGGACCTCGATTTAGGTCATCTCATGATGTGGGCCAGCTTTGGGCCAAGGGATCATTTCTTGATTATACTTGACATGGATTGGAATACTAATACACACCTGGTGCAACTTAACCTTGTATATGCGATGCCACACTTGATCTATCTTGTTAACTTTTCACCATGCCAGTTATCACCCTACAGCTCATCCCTGTTTTACATGTTCAGTTAACTTTATTAGTTTTTATACTAATAGTAGATAGGACTTACCAGCCTTTTTGACTGGCCCGTTTTCTTTCGCCTCTTTTCTTCCGTTCCCCCCCCCCCCAAGGTTTACAGGGTGGGAACACTAGTATCTAGCTTGGATCTTTAGCTGCTTTTCTGGATAGCTCATGTACGGTTTGGACTTGAGCATGCTATGGCTTTATTCTGCTTTGGGGATAGTTTACTTTATGTTATTTCCAGTTTTCAGTTTATGTTTTTCTAGACTTTGTTTTGTGGAAAATAATGACTCGGTACTTTGATGTAACTTGACTATGGTTTTGAAATATAAGTTTTATCCGCTGCTTTATTTACTCTGTTTTTACTTATATGTTCTGTCTTGTGATATCTGCATGCATGTTCACCTCGTTTAACGCCCCTCCAAAGCTAGTGCCCTTGCAAGAGGGGAATTGGCGGAGGTGGGGTGTTACATTTGGTATCAGAGCATAAGGTTTACAAGATCTGAGCAAAAGGTATTTAAAATTTACCTTTTGAAAAACTATTTTCAAAACCAATTAAGTATTTTCCAAGAAAAGTCTAGTTATTTTAAAAGGCTATTCCCCAAAAGCCATTAGCACTATCCTTCATTTCCTCGTTCTAAATCTATCTTTTCCTTTTTCAGTATGGCCGATCTTAACCTTCCCGAGGGAGTGACCATTCCCGAATGGTTCCGGAGGTACTTGGAAGCTAGGGCCAACGATGTGGGCCCAGCAAATACCCTCACCATAACTGAGGTTCCTCCTCCTCCTCCTCAGAATCCACAAGAAGATTTCGCTAAGGTTTGCAAAGACTTTAAGGTGATAGGTGGCAAGAATTTTATTGGGACGGAGACTTTTGTGGAGGCACGAAATTGGTTGAAAGAAACTGAGGATCTCTTCGCTATCTTTGATGTGGAAGACCATAGAAAGGTTTTATTGGCAGCATGGCTACTGAAAGAGGAAGATGCTTATTGGTGGGAGGTCACCAATGCTACTAGACCTATAGAGAATTGGGCCGACTTTAGGACAAGGTTTGGGCTTAAGTTTCTATCATCCGCTGAGGCGAATCTGCAATTGGAGAAGTTTATATCTTTGAAGCAAGGCGACATGACAGTGAGGGAATATGTTAATAAGTTTAACCAGCTCGCTCGATTCGGTTTGGACATGGTTAATACTCCCCAGAAGAAGGCTTTACGCTTTGCACGAGGGTTGAATGGGCCATTGCGCGGTTTGGCCATATCTCATATACCCATGGGGGCGACTTTCGAGAGCTTAGTGAAAATGGCCCTGCTTCAAGAGGAAGATAAAAGGGGCAAGAAGGAGGTCTAGGCAAATGAGTCTCAAGGCGAGAAGGAAGATTCCGAGAAAGGAGGCAAGAACAACAATAGCAAGGATAACAAGTCAAGAGAAAGGAGGAAGTGCAACTTCTGTGGGATTACTGGGCACATAGCCAAAGACTGTAGGAAGGAGAAAAGGAAGTTGGACAAATGCTTTCATTGTGGAGAGTCTGGACACTATAGCAAGGATTTCCCTAAGAAGCAAGGACAGGGGCAAGGACAGACTCAGCGAGCAGGGCCCTCTGGAGGGCAATTGCAGGCTCTCCTCGGTCTTCCAGCTTTTGATCGAGGTAGGGTTTCTATAGAAATTCATGTTTACATTTCTGATTTCCCTGTTCGTACCTTGTTTGATTTTGGCGCATCGCATAGTTTTATTTCTGATCCTGTTTGCACCTAAGTACTAGTCTAGTTGAGAATCCCGCTAGTATTTCAAATCCAATTAGGGGTTCCGCCCATCTATCTGCGATTTGTATGGATTTGAAAATCTCTATCTTGAGCGTAGAATTCATGTGTAATGCTTATGTTCTCGGGTTTATGGGATACGGGTTGATTTTGGGCATGGGTTGGTTGTCCAGTTATGGAGCCATTCTTGACTTCGAACATAGGGTTGCGAGGCTCATGACTCGCCTCGGTAATATCCTCGAAAATCTCGTGTGACCTTTAGGGTTCTGTCATGATTAGTTATCTAGAATCCCTTGGCACTTTTGGAAATCTGTAATCCAATCGTGTAGTGTTCTCCACTAAGGCGGATGGTCCATTCCGCTTAAGCACGGGTTATAGAAATCACCCTAGTAAGAACATTTGGCAACGTGGAGTGGCATTTGTTTTCAAGAGATAGTTCTTCAGCGTGGAATACCGTATGGTATGTAAACGAGATCCAGGATTCACTAACGAATTTTGTAAAGCTTGCATGAAACCATGAGCGCGCAGTTGTAGCCAAGTATTTTTAGGAAAAGAGTAAGTGGATGTGGAACGAGAGGCAACGGTGAAATGAGTTCTAACTCATATTTTGGAAATAAGAATTAAGAGCTACGAAATTGTGGAGTTAAAAGATGGTCAAGGCACGATGGGATTAAGTACAAGAAAATGCGGCTTAGAAGATTGAAGACTAGATGCGCGCATTATATCTCTTTCTAAGAGTATATCCTTGGTCCCTATTATTCTGTAGAGCTTACTTGCATGTTATCTTTTAAGTATATCCTCTCGTTCCTATTCTCAATCTTAGCTCTGTTGCAAACCCCATAAGGAGTATGACTCGCCTGTTTGTGATTCATAGTTGGGGTGAAGATGTCCATTAAGATGACCAAACTATTTGGGCTTTATGGATATAGGTCATAGTTGATAGACTTACGAAGAGCACCCATTTCCTTCCAGTAAAGAACAAGAGGACTGTATCAGGTTTAGCATCTGTTTATCTTCGAGAGATAGTGCGATTTCATGGAGTTCCTTCTAGCATAGTTAGCGTTCGTGACCCAATCTTCACCATCCAGTTCTGGAATAGTTTGCAAGAAGCGAGGGGTACGCGATTGAATCTAAGTGCAGCCTATCACCCCCAGACGGATGGCCAAACCAAGAGGGTGAATAGAGTACACAAAGATCTGTTGAAGCTATGCATTCTTGACTTCGGTGGTACTTGGGAAGACCACCTCCCTCTTGTAGAGTTTGCTTATAATTATAGCTATCAAGCTAGCATAGTGATGGCACCATTCGAAGCTTTGTATGGGAGGCCGTGCAAGCCACCAACATGTTGGTGGGAGACGACGGATAAGCTTATACTTGGGCCCGATATGATACGAGACACATCCGAGAAAGTTGAATTGGTGAGAAGACGGATGAAAGCAGCCCAAGACAGACAGAAATCCTATGCTGACAAGCGAAGGGCAGATTTGGAATTCAAAGTGGGAGACATGGTTTTTGTGAAGGTTTCTCCTTTGCTTAATGTGGCACGTTTTGGAGCAGTTGGGAAACTGGCACCGAGGTTCGTAGGACCCTTCCCTATCATAGAGAGAATTGGGAAGATGGCTTATAAAGTGGAGTTGCCCGAGAAGCTAGCCGGAGTGCATAATGTCTTTCATGTCTCGCATCTCCGAAAGTGCCTACATGAGTCCGCTGAGGTAGTTGAACCAAGCATTCTTGAAGACATGGAGGTAGAGAAAGAGGCAACCTTGAGGAGAGCTCCGATTCATATCTTGGGAACAGAGATCAAGAATTTAAGGAATCGAGAAGTCAAATTGGTGAAAGTTCAGTGGAGTGAAGCCGATGAAGATGCAACTTGGGAAACCGAGGGGAAGATGCGTGGGCTTTATCCATTCCTTTTTTAGGGTACATTCTCAATCTCCGTTCTTAATCAGCATATCTTTCTTTTTGCTATCCATGTTTATCCTGTTTATCTTGTTATCTCGTTAACCTTGTCATGAGAACCTTAGGTAGAAACCCTTTGGATGAAACATGTATTTGAAACATGTTATGCTTGATGTTTTGCAAGTGGTTGCAAGTGTTTGCAAGTAGATACTCGTGGATGCATGATACACATTAGGCACTAAGATCGGCTCACACACTTTCATATTGCATATGCATGAGTGTTTATGCTTATTCATGGATGAAACTTGTTGTGCTATCACGTGGATGTTGCTTATGGATGGATGTTATGTGCACTCATACAGAGATTATGAATTATGTTAGTAATTTGCATACATATGGACTCATTTCACTAACATACTTTGCATTAAGGAGGTTTACTGAATCAGTAACCGCCTGATTTTCGCATTAGATAAGTACATATACACACACCTTTGTATATGTTCATACAACATTTAGAATCTTTTAAGTACAATGACTGCTCGTGGATGATGTTTTGAGTAGATGGATGATGGATGGTAGGATACGTTCTTCCTAACCTGAAGATTTCGGGGACGAAATCCTTTAAAGTGGGGAGAATGTAACAACCCGTATTTTAATAACATGTTAAAACATAAATCATGGCAGAATTAAATTCTAAATTCTGAATCAAGGGAAACGGGCTGTTCCATTGCGTTCGTCTCGGAAAAATACGCGAAATAGAGTCCGAGTTTTCGAAAAACGGAGTCCGTATGACCAAGTTATGGCCCAATGAAGTTTTCAGAAAATTCTAAGCCCGGAAACAGTTCAAATTCAAATTTAGATTCGAACTTCAGCCAAAACAGAATGGGCGGAAATTTTCCCGCCCCAGGCAGGGTCGACACAGGGGTCGACACCCCTGTCGACCCCCCCCAATGGGTCGACACCCATGTCGACCCAGGGGTCGACACCCATGTCGACCCAGGGGTCGACACCCATGTCGACCCAGGGGTCGAACCCCCCTGTCGGACCAGTTTTTCTGGTGCACCATTTTTACATGTTGGGTCTTGTTCTGGAAGTTTCTGACGGGAGTGGATGGCTCAGATTCGATTTAGGGTTAATCCTATGGTCTAAACTACCCCTAATCTCAATAATAAGACCCCTAGACCTAGCCTAAACCCTCATTAATCATTCCTACAACTAAATGCTGCCCAAATGTTTCTTGATCATGGCCTCCATCTTCATATCATGGCCTCCATCCTCTTCATGAAAGTTTGAGTGTCCTAAGCTAGTAAAAGAGCCACCTTTCTTCATCAAAACAAGGATATTTCTTCATACAAATCAAAGGAGCCTCTTGTTTCTCAAGACAACTTGGAGCTTATATTCATTTGGGGCTTTTGGAGTTGCTAGTGGCTTCGTCTCAATCTTATTTTATATTAATTCTAGTCTTCATAGCATTGTAAGCCCTATACTACTCTTAAATTCTAACTATGAAGTTAAATATGACATGTTGCAAGTTTGAGTTTGGGCCTAAGTATGATTTGTGCTTTGATTCTATCATGTTATGCATAGATTTATCCTATGCATGTTTGGAAAGCTATTACCTTGACTTTGTGCAAAGAAAGCTATGACCTTTGATTCGAAATGTTGCATTATGCAACATGAGAACTCTCATAACCTTCATGATAATTTGCATATAATGTTATATGCGAACTTCTAGTCATCATCCTATGTCATCTAGGACCATGTATCACCTATTTGCTTAAGTTGGTATTATGCATGTTTTGAGGCCCGTGATGTAATATGCAAGCTTATGAACATATTTATGCCTCATATGCCACCATGTTTAACTTGTGGCCAAACCTTAACTCCTTAGGCTATTATGCATGCTTGTGGCCAAATCACCCTTATGCTATTATGCATGCTTGTGGCCAAATCACCCTTATGCTATTGTGTATGCTTGTGGCCAAATCACCCTTATGCTAGTGTGCATGCTAGTGGCCAAATCACCCTTATGCTATTTGATATGTTTGAGGCCAAGTAACCTTTTATGCTATCATACATGTTGAGGCCATATGCTAGTATGTTGAACCCCTTTTGGCCTCAAATATCACCATGTTTGACTTGGGATAGACTTTGCCACCTTATGCCCACCTTGTCATATGGTTATGTTCCCTCTTTGATCTATTTGCGTTGATGCGAATTTACGTGCGATGGGAATACGTTATGGGTAGTGGGGCAAACTTGAATAACATGAAAACATGACTCGAAAACATGACATGAAAGTTTGACATGTGTTTATGCTTGAAAACACGAACGTGGATATGACATGTAGAAAACATGAAAGTGGCCAACTCGAGGTTGGGTTGAGTTTATAGCATAAATCTACCCGGAACCGACCGGCTTAACTAGTGGCTACAAGCAATAAGACCCAATGTGAGTAGTTGGTCATATCGCACTTAAAACCCGAGGTTAGACTAGGTTGTGGTGTAAAGCTACCCGGACCCGCCCGGCTTAACTAGTAACCACAACAAGGTCTAATGTGAGAGGTTGGAGTGCATTAAGTTAATTAATGCCACATGGTAGGGTTAAGTCATGAACTACTTGAATATACTTAACCAATTAAACACAATGGATTGGTAGGGTTAAGTCATGAACCACTTGAATATACTTAACCAATTAAACACGATGGATTGGTAGGGTTAAGTCATGAACTACTTGAATATACTTAACCAATTAAACACGATGGATTGGTAGGGTTAAGTCATGAACTACTTGATTATACTTAACCAATTAAACCGGATGTATTGATAAGGTTAAGTCATGAACTGCTTGAGTACACTTAACCAACTCAATACATGGTTAGGATAGGGTTAACCACACTTAACCCACTTGAAATCCTAGTTACGTGGTCCTTTTCAGCAGTAACCAACTTAGAAGTATCATAGGTACCCTGGACTAGGCTAGGGTGGGGCACGATTACTGAACTGATTGTAAGAGGCCAAGAGAGACGGCTGAAGGGTGCATCGGTTATTCAGGCGGACCATGGTCGTGCACATTAAGTCCGGAGTTGAACATAGGCATCAGTAGCTTTAGACTGTGCGTGCTTGAATTGTGTCCATGGTTTACACCTTAGGGAAGGATACACCCTGGGGTGGACCTAGCACAGTTAACTACATTCCGCGATTAAGCCGTATGACACCGATACACGACGAGTTAGGCTTATAGGGAGCCGATCGACTAGACCGAGTAGTTGGACCTCGATTTAGGTCATCTCATGATGTGGTCCAGCTTTGGGCCAAGGGATCATTTCTTGATTATACTTGACATGGTTTGGAATACTAGTACACACCTGGTGCAACTTAACCTTGTATATGTGATGCCACACTTGATCTATCTTGTTAACTTTTCACCATGCCAGTTATCACCCTACAGCTCATCCCTGTTTTACATGTTCAGTTAAGTTTATTAGTTTTTATACTAATAGTAGATAGGACTTACTAGTCTTTTTGACTGACCCGTTTTCTTTCTCCTCTTTTCTTCCATTTCCCCCCCCCCCCCCCCCAGGTTTACGGGCTGGGAACACTGGTATCTAGCTTGGATGTTTAGCTGCTTTTCTGGATAGCTCATGTACGGTTTGGACTTGAGCATGCTATGGCTTTATTCTGCTTTGGGGATAGTTTACTTTATGTTATTTCCAGGTTTCAGTTTATGTTTTTCTAGACTTTGTTTTGTGGAAAATAATGACTCAGTACTTTGATGTAACTTGACTATGGTTTTGAAATATAAGTTTTATCCGCTGCTTTATTTACTCTGTTTTTACTTATATATTCTGTCTTGTGATATCTGCATGCATGTTTACCTTGTTTAACGCCCCTCCAAAGCTAGTGCCCTTGCAAGAGTGGTATTGGCGGAGGTGGGGTGTTACATACTTCGAATCTAATAAGGGTAGGTCCCATGACTTTGGTACTTATCCAAGGAATATACCTTCGGAAAGGACCCTAGTCCTAACCATTTAAGTCCTAAACTAGATAAGAAGAGAGTCGACCACTTAGGACCTTCCTAAGGCGTAGTAAACCTCCTATTTTCACACACAACAGGTTCATATACATATACTGGACCTCTCACATTAAACCGTCTACCTGTAGATGATGGGTATGCCAGGCAGTTCTGAGCAGACTTCTACTATAGGTGGGTTTAACCTCATGTCATAGTGTACTAAACTTTGAATGAACCATGCACCTAGACCTCTCACATTAGCCAGATCCACTTGTGGTTTCTGGATTGCCGGTCGGTTCCAGGCAAACTTCTACCATAAATGACGACCAACCTCGTGTCTGTATGTTACTATTTAATATATATATATATATATATATATATATATATAAGCCATTCTATACGCACACACAAGCAATCAACATATGGGGACATTTCAAATTCTAACCTTATTCTAATGTAGTTATTACGTTATTATTACATTGATTACGCTACATAAATAGAATATTAAGTATGTATAATAAACACTAGTTTTCGTATGGGCGAAGTAACGTTTTTACGGTGCATACAAGTAAAGTTTTCATATTAGACCGCTAAATACATGGCATGATGGCATAAGGGCATAATGAATGATAGTAGTGATGGAAAAATACAACATAAAGATCAAAACTTGCATCCCTAGGCTTATTGGAATAATTGAAGTAATGAATCAAGAATAGGGTGTAAATTTCTACATCATATATATATATATATATATATATATATATATATATATATATATTAGTATATACATATAGACCTTTATTTGTCTAATTTACCCTTTTCTCATGTTGTTCATAAAAACGTTGACATTTTATTTGCTTTAAATCTGGGTATGTCCATACCATCCATTTATAATGGATATCTAAATTTATTCAAATAATAAAACTAATCAAATCCAAATCCTTTCACATCACAACAAAGATTTGGATAGAAAGGATAAATCAAATCACACAAAAGTATATCACCCATATATTTTCATCCGTTACCCAAAAAAATCCACAAACCCAATATCAATTGAAAATTCATGCGAGATATATATAAAAATAGAAGATTTGGGGGTTTACAGTTTGATATTATCATTATTCCAAATTTCCCTAAGCATACAATTTCATATAATAATCTACAAAGGTAAAATATGCACATGTAATTACTAATTCCACTCAAAGTGATTGGAAATGCCATGGATCTGACGATGTTTTGTTTATTTGATGTGAACTTCAGTTCCTAAAGATACATATACATAATAATCAAATAATTAAAATTCTTATATATAAATCATGTGACTCCAAATCTATATTCTAATCCAAAGCCTATAAGAAAAGAGATTAGATAATGTAGAATTGATTTGTAAGAGAAAAGGAAAACCTATTTTGAAATCCTATGGAATCAATGCCAGAGTGGAGGAACAGATAGAGGGAGTGGCTAGGTTTAGGTATGGAGTCTAGGGGGTCTATTTATAGGTGTTTGTGTCAACAAAAACCATTGGATTATTAATATTTAATCCTGCCTGTTAATTCCTATAAATTATCCCCAAAACCTAACCACAACCCATCCTTATTGGGTACTTCAGGAGCCAAGTGGTCTACACTCCCCCTAAGAGGGTGATCGACCAGCGGTTAGCACCTCTTTTAGGGGTAGGTCGACGTATTGGTCGATGATTTGCCCAATAAACGTATGTGGATCAGTTGGAAAGTTTTATTATATATAACGTTAATCAATTTAGATTATTTCTTACCTTATAAAGATTATTCTTGTCCCCTTATCTTTATCTCTTCGTTTGAATTTCAGATCTACCTAAGGGAATATTATATTTATCCAAATTATTTATCACTTAAATATATAAATTATTAATTTAACCACATATATATACACGTTTACCGTCTGATTTCTTTTAGTTGTAATTTCTTTATACGAGGACCGTTTTCAACATATTATATATGAAAAAGTACCAGAATTTTGCCATGAATCTAAATAAAATATTTTCGTGGCCAAATTCTTAATGCTGCAGAATTCCATTTTCAGCCTTTTTATATTTATAATTTAATTGTTTATTTTCATTAATTTTTATTATAAATATATTTAGGTATATTTTACGGGGTGTTACATTCTCCCACCTTAAAATAGATTTTGTCCTGAATCTGTTTGAAGGGGCTAAAAACACAACTCGCTCAAAACTTTCATGTTGTATGCCCATTTTACTTTTACTTCATCCAAAAATATCCATGACTCGCAGTGATTATGAACTGCAGACTCATTAAAGTGAACTCAATCCTAGCATGCATGTGTAATAAGTGATGTAGTATGTATGCAAAACAACCTAATATGCATATATTTCTATATGAGTTCGTTATGCCATTGTGTTACATCCATCTCCTAACAACCAATCTAGCAACCACATTGCATCCATAAACGTAATTTAGAGGAAAAATTACCCAAGAAAAGCTCTGAGTAGGTCTGTCTCATCTTATCCTCAGTCTCCCATGTGATTTCCGCATGATCATTTCCCATTGTACTCTAACGAGACGAATAGGTTAATGCATAGTCTCTTATTCTATGTTCTGCAATCTTTGCAGTGGCACGGAGCACCCTGGACTCCAACTTGAGTTTTCCTATGTTCCCAATTTCATCAAGCTTGAGTTTGATAGCAGAATCATGAAGGCATTTCCTCAAATGAGATACATGAAAAGCATTATAAATTCTCGATAGATGCTCTGGGAGATCCACACGATACGCTAAAGATCCTATCTTCTTGATGATGCAGAAAGGTCCAATATTCTGGGAGCCAACTTCCCAGACTTCTTAAATCGAGCAGTCTTCTTAAGAAGGGATACCTTCAGGAATACCAAGTCTCCAATATTGAACTCAAGTTTCCTCCTTCACTTATCGACAAACGATTTTTGACCGTCTTGGGCTGCCTTCATCATCTACCTAATCAGGGATATCTTCTCTATGTAATCACGGATGAAGACTGGTCCGAGTAGAACCTTGTTGGTTGTTCCTACCAACAAGTTTGTGATTTGCATGGCCTCTTGTAAAGCGCTTCAAAAGGGGCCATACCAATCCTCGCTTAAAAACTATTGTTATACGTAAACTCCAAAGAGGTAGGTGCTACCCCTAAACTACTCCAAAGTCGATAATGCAGCCTCTTTGCAAGTCTTCTAGTATCCAATTTACTCTTTCTGTCGGTCCATCGGTTTGTGGGTGATAGGCGGTACTTAAGATGAGGGTCGTTCCCAATGCTGCTAATAAACTTCTCCCAAATTCACTTGTGAACAAAGGGTCTCTATCACTCACTATAGTGGATGTGATACCATATAATATAACTATTTCTATGACATATAATTGGGATAATGATGCTGCAGTCCTATTTTTTGTGATTGGTATAAAGTTGGTGCTCTTGGTCAACCAGTCTACCATAACCCAAATAGCCTTAATTCCCTTTTGACTTTTTGAAAGTCCATCAACAAAATTCATGGAAATATGTTCCCACTTCCACATGGGAATCTCTAATGGTAATAGAAATTCTTCGGGTTTTCCTTGCTCCACTTTTACTTTTCGTCATATTAAATCTTTAGCTACGAACTCGACTATATCCCTTTTCATCCCTTCCCAATGGAGATTCCTCTTCATATCTCTATACATTTTTTCTCCATTGAGGTGTATGGTCATCTTCGTCCTATGGCACTCCTTTAAAATTACTTTTCTTAACTCTTCATCTTTAGGGACGCAAAGTTGTCCATCCCTAAGCAAGCTTCCATTATTACTTAATGAATATCTAACTGAATGTGGAAAGGTCTCTTTCCTCTCCACCCTTTCTTTCAAGCTTTTTATCTCTCCATAAAGGTCTTGCATACTCAGAATTCTTTCTTTCAAAGTGGGTCTAACAAATATAGCTCCAAGAAAACCATTAGAAGTTAACGACGAGGGTAGCAAGTTAAAAATAGAGATAAACTCTATCTGTTTCCATTTAGAGTTTGCATTCAATGATGCATGCTTTCTACCTAATGCGTCTACTACGACATTTCCTTTTCCTGGGGTATAATGGATCATGAAATCTAAAGAGGAAATATATTCCATCCATCATTGTTGTCTATAATTTAGGTCACGTTGATATAATAAGTACTTTAGGGATTTATGGTTAGTGAAAAGTTCAAATTTCTCCCTTAAAAGATAATGCCTCCATATTATTACAGCAAACGCTACTGCGGCTAACTCAAAGTCATGAAATGGGTAACTCTTCTTGGGATCCTTAAGTTGCTTACTAGCGTAATCAACTACTCTTCCTTCTTGCATAAGAACGGCTCCTAAACTGGTTCTGCATCCATCAGTGTAAACTGTAAACATTTTCGAACTGTCGGGTATTATACGAACTGGCGCTCTAGTTAATACTTCCTTTAATTTCTTAAAGGCTATATCGCTTAAAAGCTATATCGCACTATTACTCCAAGAAAATACAAAGTTCTTCTACGTTAGTTGAGTCAAAGGAGTAGTAATCTTTGCAAAGTCTTTAATAAACTTCCTATAATATCCGGCCAGTCCAAGGAAGCTCCTTACTTCTGTAGCATTTCAGGGTAATCTCCATTCCATAATTGCCTCGATCTTGATAGGGTAGTAAGCCTTTGCTTGACATGATATGCCCCAAAAATCTAATTTCTTCCCTCCAGAAATGGCACTTCGAAAATTTTGCTTCCAACTGGTTCTTTCTTAATATCCCAAGAATCTGTTTTAAGTGACTTTCATTTTCTTTATGGTCCTTTGAAAATATAAGAAAATCATCTACGATGACTACCACAATTTTATTCAAAATGCCCCAAAACACTCTACTTATGAGGTCAACAAAGAAGGTGGGTGCATTCGTCAGTCTGAAAGGCATAACTTCCCATTGGAACAATCCACCGGGCGTCCTAAACGTTTTTTTATCCTTACCGTCCTTCGAAATCCTTAATTGGTGAAATCCAGTGGCAAGGTCTAATTGGGAAAATACTTGGGCTCCTCACAAGTGGTCAAATAGATATCAGTTCTAGGTAACGGGTATCTATTCTTCTTGGTTTGCTTATTAAGTTCTCTATAATCCACGCAAAGTCCTAGAGATCCATTTCTTTGGTGGAAAACACAACATGTGCACCACATTCAGAGGTAATTCACTGAATGAAGCCTTTCTATAGTAATTCGGAAATCTTCTTATCTAATTCCGTTTTTTCTTTTGGCGCCATATGCCTTAAAGGTAAAGATACTGGTCTAGCGTCCTTCTCTAGATCAACACGAAAAGAGATTTATCTATGTGGTAGAAGTCCTGTAACTTCCTCAAAGACATCCAAAAACTCCAATGCTATGGGGACCAAAGATACTCCTTCTAAACTAGGAGATAAGGAATACAATATGTATTTATCCTTGTTCCTAACATTCTAAGGTATACCCAGACTACGTCCTCCTCGGCTCCTAAGATGAATGATTCTCTTGTCGCAATCTAGGACGACCCCATAAAAATGATAGTCAATCCATACCCAGGACAAGGTCATACCCCATAAAATTCAATGCATACACTTCGCAAAGAAATTCGGCATTGTCGATCTCCAATACTAGGTCTTTACAAAACAACTCAAGATGCTTAGCTCCTCTGATAGAGTTAGCCACCTCTATTGGATTATTAGAGATATATATGGGAAGGTGCTACTACCAAAATTCAATACCGAAAATGGCTATCGGTGTTAACCCTCTTTTTGGCAAGAGTCTCAATGAGCCAGACCAAAGCCCAAACGCGCAAATGGATATAAGCCGTGCTTTAGGAAGCCGAGCAGACGCATGGCCCGAAGCAGTCGCATATCGACCCAAGTCCAGCTTAGTCAATTGGCAGCTCACTCCACAAGAATTGCTCTCCCAGTCGACCGAGTATCTCGCTTCCGCAAGGGGCGTGTCGACCGATTATCTTGGGCCAGCATGGAAATCTTCTACAGAGCAATACTAACGTATATCCCGACTTTCAAGGCAATAAAAGTGGTCAAACTATATCAGGACAAAGCTCTACTTTTGATATACCTCTCCATGGATGCAACGTCAGCCGCAACATCCGAGGATACTATTTGTGAACAATGGAATTAGTCTCCCGCCACTTTTCAAACCAACTGATGGGTTCCACGTGTCCAAGCTTTTCCTGAATGTCCAGACAATACTGTAGTAGCCCAAGCTGCATTTTACACATATAAATACCTCTGAGCTTAAAGAGGAAAAGGACGGAAAAAAGAGGACTTCTTCTACTCTTTTACACTTTATTTCTAGAGTTCATTTTCTCTTAATCTCTTCCAAAGAAGAAGAGGAGTTAGCTATCTTTTTCTCTTCTTCAAATAGAAAATGCATTGTACTTGTAATCAAAAAAGAGAAATAACATATAAAGTGGACCTAGGCACCGTCTTTGCTGAACCACTATAAAAATTATGTGTGTGCTCCTCGTTCTTTTACTTTACTTTTGCATTTTATAATCTTTATTCGTGTGTTCATCGCACGATTGGGGGTTGACTGTCACTGGGGACCAACTTTTGATGTCAACACTTTGGTGCGCTAGGAAGTGGGAGATACCGATATTCTTTTGGAGCCTATACTCACTTCTGCTTATGGCGAACAAGCGAAAGAAATACACGACATCTTCTCGCCCTACGACTGCTGATGGTGGTGATAACAATGCCACAGAAGCAAGTCTCGAAGCTTCCTCTCATGAAGATGTATCTCGACACGTTACTCAGGATGACATGGATAAGATAATGGTCGAATTCAGAGAACAAATGCATCTTAGGGTAAAATCCTTGAACGACAGCAGCAGTTGATGGACCACCTTCTCGGTCGACTGGAGACAGGATTGAATGCTTCAACATCAATTCCTCCACTAGCCGAGACAGAGGCAACAACTGATCTTCGGTCTGCACAGGATTAGGCCACTAATCAGGCTGCACCTTTATTTCATCCTGGTTTGGTCCCACCAACCAATCCTTCACAACCAGGAGTATCACTTCCAGCGACCAGCCCAGCTACAACAGTAGAACCTCAGGAGGCAGGCGATTGAGATCTAGGTCGTCTGGCAAATTTGCTTCCATTCTTGGGAACAGCTTGACCTATCGAACCAGTCGAGCTACCCCCAGGTCCCTCAAAACCAACGCCATTCCCATTACAACCTAGAATCTTACCACAGACCAGACTAACCACTCTTTCCCTTCAACGAAGAGCTAGTGTAGCTTTCCCTTCGAATGAGGGATGCCACCCTACTGTACAGGTCCTCACTATGGCGAAAGAAAACGCTACCGTAGACCCTCCTAACCTCGTTCCAAACGGGGGCAACCCCGGACTCCGAACATCACATGCTATGATGTGTCAGCCTAGACCCTTTGTTACGGGCGAGTCTCGACCCACAACTCATCAGGTTCCAGATGGGCCATTCTGCCTAGAACCACCTACTGTGGCTCACCTTCCCTTACACCTTCACTTAACTCTCGGAGGCCGTGCCCAACCAACAGCTACCCTTCCGAGCATGCTTTTTCCAGGTCCCCGCACAGAAGGTCTTCCGAGTGCAGAGTTGAATTCATGGCAACAACTCCTCGGAGATGGGGGCCAGCTCGCAAGCATCACCCGGCGCTTCACTCGGGGAAACTCTTCGCAAAAAGACATAGATAATGTCAATCGCAGTCCCTTCACCAGGGAGATCAGAAATTCTCGAAACCTCTGGACTTCAAGTCCCAAGCTATCGAGACATACAACGGCCGCACTGACCCGACCATCCACCTCATGCGATACATGCGACATATGGAGGTACTTGGCGCATCAACCAATGTCATGGCCAATTTCTTTTCACTCTTTCTCACAGACATAGCCGGCATGTGGTTTCGATAGCTGACAACAGAGTCAATCGGCAATTGGAACAGTCTGGTTATCCGCTTCATCGATCAGTTTCAAATGCATATCTCTCGACCGAAAAGTGTCATGTTCTTATCTACCATCAAGCAACGATCTGGAGAGACGCTCAAGTCCTTCCTTGAAAGATTCAACGTGGCCGTAGCATTTATCGATCAGACTGAGCCATCGATGGTGCTCATGGCCGCCATCGCAGGTGTTCAAAATCGATCAGAATTCTCAATCTCTCTAACCAGAGATCCCCTTAAGGATATAGACGACTTTTTCTCTGAGGCCGAGCGATTCCTCCGACAAGATGATGCCAGCCTTGAAATGGAGAGCCTCGAAGTTTTAGTAGCCAAACAACAAGGCTCATTCAATGGTAATGGCCAGGATAAAGGAAGAGGAAAGGCCCCGGAAAAGAGCGAGCGCAATGTGCGATTCCGAAATGAAAATAAGTACGACCAGTATACCGAGCTCAATTCTTCTTTGCTCGATATCTATCTTGACATACGCGAGTCCTTACCAACTCCAAGACCACCTCGACGAGAGCCGACCCAGATGGAACTCGATTATGGCAAGCATTGTATATTCCACAAAGTAGCTGGAAATAATACAAATGAATGCCGACATCTGTGTGATCTCATCGAAGGACGAGTCAAAAAAGGAGAGCTCCCCGAATATGTCAAAAATCGCACCCTTGCCAAGCCGCTACGACCTTCTGCCCAAGCTCCTCGGGTCGGTCCTCGAGCTCCTAGAAACGGAAAGGACCCTGAGACTAGCACTCGCGGCATCATCATTAATTAGATTTTTTATCTTTTCTTTTGATGTATTCCTTTCAATAATAAGGACACCTTGATGTACACATGCATGGGGTTAGGATTTAGCTCCTAGGCATGGATCAACCGCTGTCCTCTTAGAGTTTCTTTTCTTTATAATTGTTATTTAGTAGTTATGAATTTTCTTTTGCAAACATTGATCATGTTTGAACACCTCTAAGCCGAGCATGAATAACGCTCGCCCCATGTTTTATGTGGTCAGCGCGAAAGCCCACCACCTTTTTTCTAAATGCCTACTCCTTTAACCGAGTGAGGTCATGTTTTCTAAATACGAAGTATAGATTATACTCCCTCTTTTCTCTTTACACCACGAGCGTTCATAGCTCGCTAGACAAACTAACTTAACATGAGTCGAGCATAAAAAACACTTGCCCTAAACCGAGTATGATTAATACTCACCTCCTCTCTAAGCCGAGCATGGTTAATGCTCGCCACTAAGCCGAACTTGATTAGCGTTCGCCACTTAGCCGAACCTGGTTAGCGTTCGCCACTAAACCGAACCTGATCAGCGTTCGTCACTAAGCCGAGCATGGTTAATGCTCGCCACCCTTCAAAGCCAAGTGAAATAAAATGCTCGACCCATTAGCCTTCTCCAAAACGAGAAAGATTTATTTTGTATTTGCAGGAACCAACTCTCATACAAATAGCGATCACCGTCTCGGCCTTAATACGATTCCCGATCGTTGTCAGGTTTTTGGCCTTAATATGACCTAGTATGGTCGTCGGTTTTCTAGCCTTAATACAACATCGGAACCGTCGGTTTTCTGGCCTTAATATGGTCCGGTGTGACCATAGCTGTTCGAGCGTTTGTACTTCGGTTCAAATTTCAGAACATACCTCCCTCTATCGATTTCTGAGGGGCAAAGTGTTAACCCTCTTTTTGGCAAGAGTCTCAACGAGCCAAACCAAAGACCAAACGCGCAAATGGATATAAGCCGCGCTTCGGGAAGCCCAACAGATGCATGGTTCGAAGCAGTTGACCTAAGTCCAACTTAGTCAATTGGCAGATCACTCCGCAAGAGTCGCTCTCCCAGTCGACCGAGTATCTCGCTTCCGCAAGAGGTGCATCGACCGATTATCTCAGGCCAGCGTGGAAATCTTCTACAGGGCAGTTCCAACGTATATCCCGACTTTCAAGGCAATAAAAGTGGTCAAACCATATCCGGACAAAGCTCTACTTTTGATATACCTCTACGTGGATGCCACGTCAGCCGCAACTTCCGAGGATACTATTTATGAACAATGGAATCTGTCTCCCACCGCTATTCAAATGAACTGATGGGTTCCACGTGTCCAGGCTTTCCCGGAATGGCCGGACCATACCGCAGCAGCCTAAGCTGCATTTTACACTTATAAATACCTCTGAGCTTAAAGAATAAAAGGACGGAAAAAAAGAGGACTTCTTCTACTCTTTTACACTTCATTTCTGGAGTTCATTTTCTCTTAATCTCTCCCAAAGAAGAAAGGAGTTAGCTATCTTTTTCTCTTCTTCAAACAATAAAAGCATTGTACTTGTAATCAAAAAAGAGAAATAACATATAAAGTGGACGTAGGCACCGTCTTTGCCGAAGCACTATAAAAATTCTGTGTGTGCTCCTTGTTCTTTTACTTTACTTTTGCATTTTATAATCTTTATTCGTGTGTTCACC
Source organism: Allium sativum (assembly GCA_030737875.1). Classification (NCBI taxonomy): domain Eukaryota; kingdom Viridiplantae; phylum Streptophyta; class Magnoliopsida; order Asparagales; family Amaryllidaceae; genus Allium; species Allium sativum. Next base: position 1,049,970,727 of record CM060910.1, on the reverse strand, counting down.
GCGTGATTGGGGGTTGACTGTAACTGGTGACCAACTTTTGACGTCAACAATCGGTAAAGGGGTATCGGACCACCACTAGTGCATAAGACAATCCGAAAGCACAAAGCAGGCATCTTCATTAAAGAAGAAAGCTCAAATCCAATGTAAAGGAAGAATACCGATAAGATATTTTTGACACAAAAGGTAGGTAACGAAAGTGCAAGCCGGAAGGCAAACCACCTGAAACCGGAAGCACCAAGCAAAGCAAAGGGTGGCGAAAGGGCTATCAGCACTAACTTGATTAATGTCGATACAAAAGAAGATGAAGCAGTCAAAGGCACAAGAAGCTTAAACATAAGAGGAACCTTCTGAAAGCCAGCAACCAAGACCAAAGTTTGATAATCAATAAAGGACAACATCAGAAATTAATAAGTAATGCACTAAAAGCATACTTTCGGAAGACTGAAACCCACTTCGAAGATCTACCGAAAGCAAATACAAGCTTCTAGGAAAAAGAGCTATCCACACTAAATTGCTTAGTGTCGATACCGAAAGGGGTGACGGTTCCCAGAGCATAAGTAATTGAAACACAAGAATAGGAACTATGAGGAATTAAAGACAAGACTGGAAGCTCATGATTGAGAGACGAAAGATTTTCTCAAAGCTATTCATACCAACGGGCTTGGTATGGATACGAAAGGTGGAAGCAACATCCAAAAAAGTCTCCAAAGGCGAGGACCAGCCTGCCGAGAGCCAGGATCGACACATAGAAAGCTCTGTTATATCTATTAACAAGGCCAAACGTAATGACTGAATGCCAAAGCAACTGGAACCAAAAGGGAAAAGGCGGGTGACACATAGCTGCTGCACCCGAAATACGCATCTTCTGGCCCAATGGGAAAAGGGGTCCTGATTTCTCTATAAATAAGACCCTAATGGTCACATTTTGGGGGTCAAATTCTCATTCCTCAATCTTGTACTCTTGTCTTATGGAGTAAACCCTAATTTGTAAATCAATTTTGGGAATTCCTTTGTAAAGACTTATGTATTCAAATCAATGAGCAATAAAGAGTAAATTGATGCTAGCATAATCCCTATGAGTTGTTTGGCTACTTCCTTTGCGTACTACATTATGCTTTCTACATGATAAAGGTTCCCTACACAAGTCTAAACCTTTCCTCAAGGTTATTGAGAAACCCCTTTCTACAGTCCGTTTAGCTTTCTATCTTGTGTTGTGCTTAGGGAACCCTTATCCCAAGGTAACTGTTGGTTGTTAAGTCTCGTAGGCGTGGTACTCACCCCTTGAGGGAAGAGTAACTATTCTTCAAACTTAAGACCTCGATATCTGGGAAATGGTGAACTAACTCAAGATTGTAGGAACTAAATAATCTCATTTTCCGCTTAGGTCCATTTCCTTAGACCTATCTCCAGTGTTAACGAAAAATATCGTTATTATTTTGGTTCTAGAAGGAGGGCCTGAACCTCCGACCTTGTGGTTAATAGCTACATATCTAACTGTGTTGTTCCGCCACGGATTGGACTAAGCTTTGAAGAAGCAAGATTATGGGAAAAAGGTCCCAACAAGAATCTTTCGAATCTCAAATGGATATGCTAGATATTTCTGACCCGAGAGTGATGGATGAACCAAAAATTTGTTTGGAAGCCTTACAAATTGAAAGTGGAAGAAAGGAACTACAATCTTATAACTTTGACTGTAGGAGCATTAACCCTTTTCACAAAGGTCTGACTCCTATCTTTGCCAAGTAATTTCACCTCAAAAGGATCCAACTTATTCACCCATCTAAAAAAGGTTATTTACGCACAAACTAAAGGGACAATATCTGAGCAAAGAGCATTGGAGAAACCTAAGAAGGATACATCAAGGTGGTCTAAGAAAGTTGCACCTCAATCTCACAACACAACAAAGAGAAAGCTCGAGGATAAAGAAGATTCAAGGAAGTTAACTAACAAAAGGATTAGGTTTCACCGATGAAAAGGGATCTTTGAATTACTTTCCAAAGGAATGCAAAATTACACGACCGTTGAGAATATCTACTTTCTAATCATACACGAAATCAACTACTAGGCATCACAAAAGAAGATACCTAAAAATGAGGTCAAGCTGGGAGGACCCTATTGGTACTATCATATGATGAACATGCATGAAACTACTCATTGCAGAGTTCTAGAAGGGATGATCATCAATTTATTTAGACAAGGGAACCCGCATTGATATACAAAGGAATCATAGTCAACTATATCAATAGGTTCTTTATGGAAAGGACACCCACATAACTTAGGGGATGGAAACCATCTTAAAAGGAAAACTCAGAATAACCAAAGAAGGGTCGAATGAATAAACGGATGAAAACCCTTATCATCACAAAGATGGGCAAGGTGGTGCATAAGCCTTTCTCAGTGCCCTAATCAGAAAGGGCCAGGTTAATGCATCGAAAGCGTAAGCCTCTGATCCATGCCAGAAATGGTGGAGATGGAGCATCTAAATAGCACGCCCTATCTCTGCTCATAGAAGAGTATGCACTGCCTCTTCTACAAACAAAGAATGTCCAACCTCTGCTCGCATAAGAGCACGTCCTACCTCTGCTTATTTTCCTCATTACCCGCAGTAGGGAATGAAAACCCTTATCACCGCCTACGATGGCCAAGGTAAGGTACCCCTTGGAGGGGGTAGAGTGTAAACCTTTATGATTTCCTACGATGGCCGTGGAAGAGCATCAAAAGAGTAAGCCTTAATTCTGCGTCTATATGTCCTGGTTTAAGCATCTAACCCCTTATCATTGCCTACGATGGCCGGGGTAGGGCACCTGCTAGAGGGAGGTAATTAGGTTAATCTTTGGGCCCTGCTTGAGAATAAGCTAGCCAAGTGCACCGGACGCACAGTCCCAGAAAGTGGACAATAGAGCACGTATATCCTCTGCTTTGACAGTCAAAAGCCTAGAGAGTGGCTTAAGAAGCCGTACATCCTCTGCTTTCCCCAAAACGAACCTGAAAAGGGTTACAAAGCTAATTACCCGAAGTGAATTTCTGGTCTTCTATCAAATACCCGATTATGGGTTGGTTCGGGACTTCTATTAATTGCCAAAAGTGGATTATTGCCTTATATTCTAAGTACGCGAATCTAGGTCGGTTCGGAATTTCTATTACTACAAGAAGAAGGTTTATGGTCTTTTATTCTTAATACCCGAACATGGGACAGTGTGGGACTCCTATTAATTACCAAGATGTGGCTCCTACTCTTCGATAAAATACCTAAATTTGGGATGGTTCGGGACTTCTATTATTATCGGATGGAGGATTCCTGGACTTCTTTCGAATACTCTAATCCAGACTGTGGATCAAAGCTTCTGACTATTGCTAGAGGAAGCATTCTGGACAATTTTTACTAAAACCCTAATCCGGGTTACAAAGACTACAATTTTTACTTCTGGAAAAGGTCTTGCAAAATATAACTTAGTTGGGAATCCTAAGTCTACTATCTGAAAACCTTCAGACAATGATGATGATCTTCCATCATGCTCAAGGTGATTTCCTTAACTCACTTATATATAACAAGTCATTACTCATTATTCCAACAAAATAAGTAATAAAAATAGCCACATTACTTGGAAACACAAGCTCAAGGAAGAGATTGAGTGGATCTCTTAAACTTTCCCAATAAAACCTTATGATGAAGGTTACGCTTTTCCCAAATAACTCACAAAGGAAAGATCCTGACAAGATTCTATTAAATAAAGTTATTATCTCTAATACTTAAGATATGAATGAGCTTATTATCTTATCATACATTTATTACTACAATGCTAATGATTTTAACAGAAACAGGAAAGTTATTGCATATATCTTATGAAGCTAACACAAGACAACGTGTTAAGTCTGTGCAGAGCAGTGCAATAGAACTCTGGAAAGAGGGCCTCGTTGGCAAGGAAATCTCACATATCAGGTGATATGCACACGATCTACAGGCTTATTTAAATAATCATTCTCACTACAAGTAAACTTCATACAGACATCAACTACAAACCGATGTCTTCGTTTTCGGGAGCGATGTTGATGTCGATGGCGTCTAAAGTGCCATATTTTTTACATTGGTTAATAAACGATGTTGAAGCTACAGTAAGACATCATAATATAATTAATAAACGATGTATTAACCATTTTTTTATTTCCATGAACTGAATGTTGATAATGGATTATTATAAGTCTTGTATTAATAATAACATATCATGTAAGTAGTACAAAATGACTAATACATCGTTTATGGTGGGAATAATTGTTGTAATATATATATATATATATACACACACACAATATCATTTATTTCTAAAAGAAGTGATGTCTATACACCAAACATATATCAGTTCATTTTCAGTGAAACGATGTCTGTGTGGCGTTTAAACATCCTTTCCCTTTAAAGGAGGGATGTCTTTGTTCAGTTTGTACACTGTTTTTGTTCTACATAACTGATGTTAGTTATAATTTTAAACATTAATATTTTTCCTGATATATGATATATGCCCTACCATAAAAATGCAATACCAATACCAAAAAAAATATGCAATACCAATACCAAAAATGCAATAATGGGCACAAATATTAAACAGAGAATATTCTTACATTCCATAAAACCATCCACCACAAACATTAAACAAGCACATGTTCTTACATTCCATATATCTATCCACCACAAACATTAAACAAACACATGTTTTTGTTCTGCATTACATTCCAGTTAGATTTTCATTAAACAAGATTTACAAGTATTCTTCAACAAAACCAAGTGCCTCATTACGCACCTCCTCCAGCTGCTCCACACCGTAAGACTTTTGATTCTTCACGCTCCACTGCAAAGTTTATAAATAGCTCAGTATATACTTTATATGTCTAGTAGAATCAAGTGCAAAAGTTTGATGTCGCACACAGTATGGCAAAACCATTCGGATTTCATTGAGAACAGTATGCCAAAACCATTCAGATTTCAATGATAACAGTATGGAAAAACCATTCGGATTTCATTGATAACAGTATGCCAAAACCATTCAGATTTCAATGATAATAGTATAGTAAAACCATTCATATTTTTAATTTCAATGCCAGACTATGTGATACATATCACTACGAGTTCACAGTATATTTATTCAAAATAGAATGCACTTTACTGAAAATGTCATAAGTACTGTTTCGGTAAGGATGTATAAATGGCTCAGTTTAAACTTAAAAAAATGCTACCAATACCTAAACTTAATATCCTAATACCTAGACTTAATACTAACATCATTTCGAATTGATTACTTATGACATGATAGAAATTATCCTCCATGCAAAACAGCAAAATGATAAACTTGCATTAAACACTGCAGAAGCAAAGCTACCGATTAACATTCAATGCTCGCATTCTCCTGGGCTAATTCGAATAGAAATTAGTATGCACTTTCATGAAATCAATGCATAGTCCCATATAATTGTAATAATCACATGGTCCAAATTTAAAGAGACTGATACATACTTCGATATATTGAGATTTTTGTTACAATAAACAAACATATATTATGTAGAGCAGGGCATTAATGAAAATACAATTCAGTTAAAATGGTGCATGCAACTTAAAAATAGATGCAAATATACATACTAGATGCTCCATTTAAATATATAATCGAATATATCTAGCATAAATATGTTAATACGTATAACCATATTAACTTTACACTGATTCAAGAAAATACCTTGGTCTATCCAACTTCAAATGGGAAATCTATCTGACATCCATAGAAAGCTGCAACTGACATACAGGCCAGGGCTGGACTTAGTTTAGGATCGATGAAGAAAATAAATGGGAGGTCGTAGACCTTGAGATGATTTGTTAGGCTCTTTCCCCAACAAAGAACAACTTGATATACTGGACAAAGCAGAGCAAAACAACCTTGAAGCGAAAGTGATTCAAATAGAATCAGCCCATTCATATCATTTGTCGACATTAGTTTACATTAACTGATACAACTTATAATCCGGTTTTTGGTGTTGTGATAAAAGCAGGTAGAGCAATAGTTTACAAAACAAAACTTAATGAAATCGATGATACTTCTAACATCAAACCAATTTTTTTAACAAAATCGTACGTGGTATAACCCCAACTTCACAACCGACCTCACCAAAAACACCAAAATGCGTACACCCATTAGCTCTAGTGGCATACCCGCAATGTAATGACCTAGGTATTCAAAACTGTCAAAATTGCCGAAATATCCGTCCGCTCTAAAACTATTAATGAAAACTACTGACTTACTACACAATAATTGTAACACCATACCTCCGTTAAGGCTACTCACAAAGGGAAAGAATTAACTTCAGTAGAGCGTCATAAGTGTATAGAACATATAAATTGCAAAACAGATAAAATTTAAACAGCGGAAAATGAATAAAACTTTACTTTATTGATAAAACAACAGCTTCGTAAAACAACTTGTACAAAGATTGTTTTCCAACACCAAAACACCCTTACCCATTACAAAAAAGCATCTATCTTGTTTAACAAAATAAAGAAGCACAAAATGACAATGATATTCCCCAATAAAGCATGAGCCAGCCATAGCAGTGGAAAAGAGAGTCCAAAGAAATACATCGTCTATCTTCGATCTTGGAAAGAAAACTGAGCTAAGTGGTGATATTCCCTCCCTGTGAAAAAAGGGGGGGGGGGGGGACGGAAGAAAAGAAGGCGAAAGAAAACGGGTCAGACATAAGTCTGGTAAGTCCAGTGATTATTCAGCATGTAAAAAGGTAAAAGGATTATGACATGAATAAACTGAATACCAGACATAACCATGATAATAAGAATAGTAAGACAACAAATGATGATCGTTAGATATGACAAGATAAGATACACTGAATGTGCTTCGGTTCTTTCTCTAATTTCCTAATTTCTCTGCACCACCCAACTAGCATCCCAACTAGTGTCTTTTATAGAACGATTCGTATTCCTTACTAGTGTCCCAACTAGTATCCTATGAAAAAGGATCCGTATCCCCTACAAGTGTCCCAAATAGTATCCTGTGTTATAAATTAAGCTGATCCCAACCCCGCAATTGTGGTAGCCTTCAGGTGTACATCTAGTATAAGGATCTAACCTCAATCAGCATAATTGCCATGAAGATGTTAGATGTACTCTTACTACATTATCGATCGGCTCCCTACTTGTATTAATTTTTCCTTGTGTATGTGTCAATCGGCCCTCTCTTGCGTGTAGATACCCTGTGCTGGTCCCACCATAAGGTGTATCAATCCCTATGATAGTGACCCAACACGACTCAAGATGCACAATGTATACTACTGATGCCCAGTGCATGCTTTTCCACTCTGGAGCACGTGCACGCCCATACTCCGTTGGAACTACACTGTTGCACCCCCTGCCGCTATTTTGACTACTTATAATTAGCCCAGTAATCGTGCCTTACACTGCCTAGTACAGGGTACCGTGATACATCTATGTTGGTTACTGCTGAAATGGGTCCCCATTACTAGGGTTTTCTAGGGTCTATTCGTATACCTCCCAAATTGGTTAAGTGTTACCCATCCATTCAAGTTAACTTAACTCATCCACATGCCATGTCATGTTGGTTAAGTGTTTCTTATTAACTTAACCCTTCTCATTCAATCATGTTGCAATTGGTTAAGTGTTTCCCCTTAGCTTAACCCCATTCATTCATCATGTTATATTGCTTAAGTGTTTCCCATTAACTTAACCCCACTCGTTCATCATGTTATATTGGTTATGTGTCATCAATCCAGTCGAGTTAACTTAACCCACCCACTTGTCAGGTTACATTGGTTAAGTGTTGCCCTCTTGGGTTACTTAACCCTATAACACATCATGTTGTATTGGTTAAGTGTTGCCATCTTGTGTTACTTAACCCTATCACACATCATGTTATATTGGTTAAGTGTTGCCCTCTTGTGTTAACTTAACCCTACCACTTGTCTTGTTACATTGGTTAAGTGTTGCCCTCTTGTGTTAACTTGACCCTACCACTTGTCATGTTACATTGGTTAAGTGTTGCCCTCTTGTGTTAACTTAACCCTACCATTCTTAGCCTGTCTATTTCTTAACTTTAGTTCATTTATTAAAGCACCAACCTCTCACATTAGATCTATATTGTTGCGGTCGCTGGATGTGCCGGGCGGTTCCGGGAAGTCTTACACTGCAATTCAATCTAACCTCGGGTTTTTGGACTTAATGCGCTAACCTCTCACATTAGATCTATATTGTTACGGTTGCTGGATGTGCCGGGCGGTTCCGGGCAGTCTTACACCGTAACTCAATCTAACCTCGGGTTAGGCATATTCATTTTTTAATTAATTTACATATTTACAATTTATGTTCATATGTAAATTATCCACAAGTGTTGTCAATTCAAGTCATGCCCCATTTACCCTTTAAATTATGTCCATAATCCTAGGTATACAAATTCTACCATTTCATGCTACTAATTATTTACATGATTATGAGCCCATCTATGCCAATAGCATGTAGCTTAATATTTTTTTCCAAATGTCTCCCCCGTTATTCTTTCGCATAATTCACATAGAACGTTAGGCTCACAAACTAGCCTTACTTATAAACAAAAGGGAAAAGAAAGGGACATGTAACATTCCAACAGGCCTAAACAATATAGATCAACATGCGTAGTATAAATTTGGGATAGAACGACCTAAACTTAATTAAGCACATGAACATGATCTTACATTCAAATTAGATCCAATTAACATGCGAACTAGCATAGATCTAATTGTATAAGAGTGAACTTATATAGATCTTAAACATGGGTACTAGATTGGATCTAGACATGTAAGCATGTATGAACATAACTTAGCATGTAACTTACAAACATAAAAGAACCACAAATTTAATACAACATGACATGTTCAATGGTATCAGTCCCAATAGTCCCATAGGCATGATAGGTTTGACTATGTCAGTCACAAAAGTCCAATAGGCATGATAGGTTTTACTATGTTAGTCACAACAATCCAATAAGCATAAGCAATTCAGAATTGACAAAAGGATAGGCACGAATAGAGTTAGGCATAGTTCTAGATCCAGTTATTACAGTCATGATTTCTTATTAGGTGTTCAAATCTAAACAATAACCGTACTTACAGAAAAAGGACGGATCTTGATTTCTAGGATCTGATTTCTGAATTTGAAAAGCTATCCTTTGATGTAGACGTTTGATTCTCTAGTTCTTCTAATTGATTCCTAGTTTGAATTTGATTCTCTAGTTTGGGGTGGATGAATGGAGGCCAGGCTAGTTTGTAGACTAACAGCATGACGGCTTTATAGAATGGGTTATAGGGTTGACATTTGGGGCGATTGTATAGAAGTCTAGGTTCGATTCTAGCCTTTAAATAAGTTTAGGAGAAATTAGAGCCATCAAACCAAAGAGATGTGTCATCCAGCCAACATAGCATGACACATAAGCCCTAATACCGTAGAAATTAGTCATAGGCCAATCAGTGAAGGCCACATCCGCTCAGGGCTTCAAAAATTCGTCACTGGAAGAGGATCTCAAAGGGGTCGACTCCCTGCAGGGGGTTCGACACCTATGTTGACACCCCTATAGGTGGGTCGACACCTATGTCGACTCCCTCACGGGGGGGGGGGGGGGGTCGTCACCTCTGAGCGGGAAATTTCCCGCTCAGCCCGCTCTGACCGAATTTCGAATTTTGAGCAGTTTTGACCTTTGATTATTATTTTAATATAATTACTGTTTAAACTTGAAATCTTCTGAACTCCATAACTTCTTCATACGGAGCCCGGTTTACGCAAACTCGGGGTCTATCTCAAGCAGAATTCCGAGACGAACGCAATGGCTCACCCATTTCACTTAATTCTTCCTCTAAAAATTAAGTATTCTTAAATTTGTTAATTTTAATATTTAAAATTACGGGGTGTTACATCCTCCCCTCCGTAAAGGATTTCGTCCCCGAAATCTCGAAGTCAAGAAGAATGTATATCCTACCATCCAACATCCATCTACTCAATCATTCAATCATAGGCATCCATTGTCCTTAAAAAGATTCCTAATGCTTTCATGGTCATATGCATAGTGTGTGTATATGTCCTTATCTAATGCAAAATCATGCGGTCTACTTATTCAGTTGACCTCCTTAATGCAAATTATGCCAGTGCCATGAGTCCATCATGTATGCAGTTACTCCTAATCGGATTTTATAACTTCTACATGAGTGCCCAATCATTCATACAAAAGCAACATCCATATGATAACACATTAAGTTTCAATACATATACAAATACATATATGCATATGCAATATGAAAGTGACTGAGCCGATCTAGTGCCTAATGTGTGTGTATATGCATCCATGAGCAACTAGCAAACACTTACATCCACTTGCATCCACCAAACATAACATGTCTCAAACACATGTTTACATCCATTGGCTTCTACCTAAGGATCGAGGATATGACCGAGAGGATATACTTAAAAGATAAAGACTAGCATGCAAATAAACTTTACAGAAAAAAGAGATATCAAGGATATACCCTCAAAAAGGGTATGATGCGCGTATCTAGTCTTCAGCCTTCTAAGTCGCATCTTCTTAGCTTTACCCCATTGTGCTTTGACTGTCTTAACTTCACGATTGCGTAGCTTCTTAATTTCTATTTCCAAAATATGTGTTGGAACTCATTTCACTGTCGCCTCTCGTTCCATCCCTTCTCCTTCTAGTATACTCGACACTGCAACTTCTGCTGTGTCATGCTAAAAAGGTCTTCCAAAATTCACTAGAGGGTATTCCATGTGGAAGAACTATCTCTTGAAAATATACAGATGCTAACCATGTTAGCAGACATAGTTATTAAGGTGATTAGAGGTCTCTTCTCTACTTAAATTATCCATTGCGTCAACTATTTGAGAGTCTTTTCTTTGTGAAGTCCTTATTTTATCCAAAAGCGTAGGTCTTACTCCTAGCGATGCCAACTACTATCTTAATTGAAGGTTTTAAGATCAAAGGTTGATGTGTATTCTGAACTTTTCTTTTTCACATAAAGAGGACTTCAAGTCAATCTTTTTCTTCTTAAGGCATCTGCTACGACCTTACCCTTCCTTTTCACATCAAAATGGCGCTTAGTCCCGTGCCGCATGCATCCGTGTATACCGTAAACCTTTTACTACCGTAAGGTAAAGTCAATACTGGGCCATTGTAATAGCCCTTTTCGATCATTAGAAAGCGACATCACAATCAATATCCTGAGCAAATGTTAGATTCTTCTTCATTAATCCAGTAAGTGGGGCTAATACCTTCGCAAAGTTCTTAATGAACTTCCTATATTAACCCGCTCATCCAAGAAAGCTTCGTACTCTTGTTGCATTCCTTGGGACCTTTCAGTCTTGCACCGTGACTACTTTTGCGGGATCTACTGCTATCCCTTCTTTGGACGCCACATGTCCAAGAAACCTTATTTTTTCTCTCCAAAAATGACATCTTGGAGAACTTTGCCTTAAGTTGATGTGCTCGAAGTGTATCCATGACTCCTCTTAAATGCAAAGCATGTTCTCCATCGTTCTTTGAGAAAATCAAGATATCACCCACGAAGACTACTACAAACTTATTAATGAACTCCCTAAACACCCTACTCATCAAGTCAACAAACTAAGCGGGTGCATTCGTTAAACCGAAAGGCATGACGAGCTACTCAAAGAAACCGTCAGGGGTCCTAAAAGCAGTATTGTCTATACTGTCCTCAGCTACTCTTAGCTAATGAAACCCTGTAACCAAATCTAGTTGGGAGAAAACAGACGCACCTACAAGCTGGTCAAACAAATCATCTATTCTTGGAAGTGGGTGCCTATTTTTTCTTTAGTCAGCTTGTTTAATTCTCTATAATCCACGCATAGGCGAAGTGAACCATCCGCCTTAGTAGCGAACACTACTGGAGCACCTATTCAGAAATACTTCACCTAATAAACCCCTTCTCAAGCAACTCTTTAACTTGCTTGCTGAGCTCTTCCTTTCCCTTGGATTCATGTGTCGTACAGGTTATGCAACTGGCTTTGCATTGTCAACTAGATATATGTGGAAGTCTATCTCGTGTTTTAAGGGACAAACCCCAAACCTAATCAAAAAAATCTGCGTACTCATGGACTACTCCAACGGATCACAAATCGTCGATAGATGCATCAAGTGATTCTAGGTAGCTAAGCCGAACTGATCCCTGAGGATTGCACGAAATCTCGAGGGTATTCCTGTGCAAAGTCGAAAGTCTAACTACCCTCCTTTCGCAATTACTAGCTAACCAATCCATGCCTAGAATCAACCCATAGCCCATGAAACCAAAAACATAAGCATTACACTTAAACTCAATACATAATATAGCTATTCTCAAATCCTTGCAAACCAAAGATAAATGAGCCGAACCACCAATTGGATTTGAGAGAATAATGGGATCTTCTACTATATAAGTACTACGGTGCAGAGACTCAACTATAAAAGCAGATAGAAAAGAATGTGAAGCGCCAGAACCAAACAAAGTTCTAATAGGATGATTGAAAAGAAAAACTAAACTTTCAATAGAAACGTTCCTACCTCTCTTAGGTACACTAGTAGTGAGAGCATGCAATTGCCCTCTAGTAGATTATGTCCTTTGCCCCTTGTCCTTGTCCTTCGGGCAATCCTTGATAAGATGCCTTGCTTCACCAGACTGAAAACAACCACCTGTCTTCTTCTTCCTACAATTAAATGACCCGCTATACCACAGAAAAGACACTTCCTCTTGTTGCGGGATCTATTATTTCTTCCACCCTTCTTATATTCCAATCCTTTGTTTGTGATTCTTCCACTTTGGCCTCTTTCTTTACAACTTTCTCCTTCTGCGTGGATTAAGCCATATCAACAATCATCTTATCCTTGGGCTTGTGCTCCTTAGCCCAAACTCCCTTATTCTCATCCTTACTATCCTTGTGTAGCTTGTTGACTAGTTTCTCGAAACTACCTCCATCTCACGACAACCTACAAAGCTTGAAAGAAGATTAGCCGCAGGTGAAACTACTGCGGCTACAGATGGAGGTTGGGCACTACTTCACCCTTGACATGTGTCGTATGCCTACGAAACTATGGCGAAAAGAAAGGAAGAAGAGATTCAAATAAAGAATAAAAAGATAGTGCATATGGCTTTAGGGATTATGCCTTTTTAAAAACAACACTTTTCTCTTGAAAAACGCTTCTTTAAAACATGTTTTAGAAAACACCCCTTTTAAAATATGCTTTTGAAAAATCTTTTATCTGTTCTGGTAACCTTTAGCTCTGATACCACGTGTAACACCACACCTCCATTAAGGTCACTTTACAAAGGGAATGCATTAACTTCAGTGGAGCGTCATAAATGTATAGGACAGATAAATTACAAAACAGACAAAATTTAAATAGTGGAAAATGAATAAAACTTTACTTTATTGATAAAACAACAGCTTCGTAAAACAGCTTGTACAAAGATTGTTTTCCAACACCAAAACATCCATACCCATTACAATAAAGCATCTATCTTGTTTAACAAAATAAAAAAGAACAAAATGACAATGATATTCCCCAATAAAGTATGAGCCAGCCACAGCAGTGGAAAAGAGAGTCCAAAGCAATACATCGTCTATCTTCGAGCTTGGAAAGAAAACTAAGCTAAGTGGTGATATTCCCACCCTGTGAACCTGGGGGGGAGGGGACCGGAAGAAAAGAAGGCGAAAGAAAACAGGTCAGACATAAGTATGGTTAGTCCAATGATTATTCAGCATGTAAACAGGTAAAAGTATCATGACATGAGTAAACTGAATACCAGACATAATCATGATAATAAGAATAGCAAGACAACAAATGATGATCGTTAGATATGACCAGATAAGATACACTGAATGTGCTTCGGTTCTTTCTCTGATTTCCTAATTTCACTACACCACCCAACTATATCCCAACTAGTGTCTTTTATAGAACGATTCGTATTCCCTACTAGTGTCCCAACTAGTATCCTATGAAAAAGGATCTGTATCTCCTACTAGTGTCCCAACTAGTATCTTGTGTTATAAATTAAGGTGATCCCAACCCCGCAATTGTGGTAGCCTTCAGGTGTACATCTAGTATGAGGATCTAATCTCAATCAGCCTAATTGCCAAGAAGATGTTAGATGTACCCTTACTACCCTATCGATCGGCTCCCTACTTGTATTAATCTTTCCTTGTGTCTATGTCAATCGGCCCTCTGTTGCGTGTAGATACCCTGTGCTTGTCCCACCATAAGGTGTATCAATCCATATGATAGCGACCCAACACGATTCAAGATGGACAATGTATACTACTGATGCCCAGTACCTGCTTTTCCACTCCGGAGCACATGCACGTCCATACTCCGTCGGAACTACACTACTGCATCTCCTGCCGCTATTTTGACCACTTATAATCAGCCCAGTAATCGTGCCCTACACTGCCTAGTTCAGGGTACCGTGATACATCAATGTGGGTTACTGTTGAAATGGGTCCCCGTTACTTGGGTTTTCTAGGGTCTATTCGTATACCCCTCAAATTGGTTAAGTGTTATCCATCCATTCAAGTTAACTTACCCCATCCACACGTCATTTCAAGTTGGTTAAGTGTTTCTTATTAACTTAACCCTTCTCATTCAATCATGTTGTAATTGGTTAAGTGTTTCCCCTTATCTTAACCCCATTCGTTCATCATGTTATATTGCTTAAGTGTTTCCCATTAACTTAACCCCACTCATTCATCATGTTATATTGGTTAAGTGTCATCAATCCAGTCGAGTTAACTTAACCCACCCACTTGTCATGTTACATTGGTTAAGTGTTGCCCTCTTGGGTTAATTAACCCTATCACACATCATGTGGTATTGGTTAAGTTTTGCCTTCTTGTGTTACTTAACCCTATCACACATCATGTTATATTGGTTAAGTGTTGCCCTATTGTGTTATCTTAACCCTACCACTTGTCATGTTACATTGGTTAAGTGTTGCCCTCTTTTGTTAACATAACCCTACCACTTGTCATGTTACATTGGTTAAGTGTTGCCCTCTTGTGTTAACTTAACCCTACCATTCTAAGCCTGTCTATTTCTTAGCTTTAATTCGTTCTGTAAAGCACCAACCTATCACATTAGATCTATATTGTTGCGATCGCTGGGTGTGCCGGGCGGTTCCGGGCAGTCTTACACCGCAACTCAATCTAACCTCGGGTTTTTGGGCTTAATGCGCTAACCTCTCATATTAGATCTATATTGTTACGGTTGCTGGATGTGCCAGGCGGTTCCGGGCAGTCTTACACCGTAAATCAATCTAGCCACGGGTTAGGCATATTCATTTTTTAATTAATTTACATATTTACAATTTATGTTCATATGTAAATTTTCCACAAGTGTTTTCAATTCAAGTCATGCCCCATTTACCCTCTAAATTATGTCCATAATTCTAGGAATACAAATTCTACCATTTCATGCTACTAATTATTTACATGATTATGAGCCCATCTATGCCAATAGCATGTAGTTTAATATATTTTTTCCCAACGTCTCCCTCGTTATTCATTCGCATAATTCGCATAGAACGTTAGGCTCGCAAATTAGCCTAACTTATAAACAAAAGGGAAAAGAAAGAGGCATGTAACATTCCAATAGGCCTAAACAATATAGATCAACATGCGTAGCATAAATTTAGGACAGAACGACATAAACTTAATTAAGCACACGAACGTGATCTTGCATTTAAATTAGATCCAATTAACATGCGAACTAGCATAGATCTAATTGTATAAGCATGAACTTATGTAGATCTTAAAAATGGGTACTAGCTTTGATCTAGACATGTAAGAAGATATGAACATAACTTAGCATGTAACTTACATACATAAAAGAACCACAAATTTAATACAACATGATAGGTTCAATGGTATCAGCCCCAATAGTCTCATAGGCATGATAGGTTTTACTATTTCAGTCACAACAGTCCAATTGGCATAACAGGTTTTACTATGTCAGTCACAACCGTCTAATAGGCACAAGCAATTCAGAATTGACAAAAGGATAGGCACGAATAGAGTTGGGCATAGTTCTAGATCCATTTATTATAGTCATGATTTCTTATTAGGTGTTCACATCTAAACAATAGCGGTACTTACAGAAAAAGGACGGATCTTGATTTCTAGGATCTGATTTTTGAATTTGAAAAGCTATCCTTTGATGTAGACGTTTGATTCTCTAGTTCTTCTAATTGATTCCTAGTTTGAATTTGATTCTCAAATTTAGGGTACATGAATGGAGGCTAGGCCAGTTTGAAGACGAACAGCATAACGACTTCATAGAATGGGTTCTAAGGTTGAGGTTTGGGGTGATTATATAGAAGTCTAGGTTCAATTCTAGCCTTTAGATTAGTCTAGGAAAAATCAGAGCCATCAAACCAAAGAGATGTGTCAACCATCCAACCATAGCACGGCACATAAGCCCTAATACCTCAGAAATTAGTTATAGGCCAATCATAGAAGGCCACATCAGCTCAAAGCTTCAAAAATTCGTCATTGGAAGAGGATCTCAAAGGGGTCGACTCCCTACAGGGGAGGTCGACACCTATGTCGACACCCCTACAGGGGGGTCGACACCTATGTCAACTCCCCTATATGGGGGTCGACACCAATGTCGACTCCTCCTGGGAGAGTGGGGGTCGACACCTCTGAGCAGGAAATTTCCCGCTCATCCCGCTCTAACTGAATTTCGAATTTTGAACAGTTTTGACCTTTGATTATTATTTTAATTTAATTTCTGTTTAAACTTGAAATATTTTTAACTCCATAACTTCTTCGTACGGAGCTCGATTTACGCAAACTCGGACTCTATCTCAACCGAATTTCTGAGCCGAACGCAATGGCGCAACCCGTTTCAGTTAATTCTTCTTCTAAAAATTAAGTGTTCTTAAATTTGTTAATTTTAATATTTAAAATTACGGGGTGTTACAATAGTTGATTAATATTCGACACTTCTAAATGTATAGGATACAATTTTTGATTAACAAACTATCGTAGATCTTTTAATACACTAGGTGTGCTATAATACAAGAAAACTTAAATAAATAAATCTATCGCTGTGCCACTCTGATGAGATAGACAACAGTAGTCACTCATCCACACTCAACAAACAAGTCAAACGCAAAATAATATGGTAAGCAGAAAAGATATATCAATAATCGATAAATATCAAACAACAAACAGAAAAGGGTTATTTTATATAAGATGCTGCATCAATACCACTTGTGACTGCCTATGTACCGTTATCTAATTGGGTACCCAATTAGATACAGGATCAAGCCAACGTAGTTCTCCTATTCACTGATAGGACTCATGGAGCCTATGATGCACAAACAACAATAAAATTCCCAAACCACCATTCAGCTTAGTCTTTACATTTAGATTTATCAAATCTAATTAGCTTTGTTATTTTCAAAATCCATTCTTTTGAAAATAATCCCTTCGATCTTAAAATCCTGTTTTCATTTCAAATCATTGAACCAATATATTCCTTTTATATCAAATCATACTTTACCTCAGGACTTTTAAAAAAAAATCACTTATGAAAATCTCAAATATCTACAATACAAGCATATCAACGTATATGCCACAAGATTGAGATGCTTTCCCCCAATAACAAGGCCACTAGGCATGACATTCACATGTATCAATACAAATAAATGGTGTCTCTCTGTAGAGAAGACCATCTTCTGGGACTTTAACCCATCTCATACCTTTCTTTAGTCAAGGGTTACCCGAATCTTGGTAACATAACAAATTATTTAGCATCCCGATATGATAAATCATTTCATAATAATAATCACAAATACTTCCAATCGTACCGTTGTTTATTTTAATTATCTTTTAAACAACGAGATTTAAGCCGTCGAGATCCTCTTCGTTTATAAAACATCTTTTAATAAACATTTATTATCTTCCAAATATTTCTATTTCCATGAAATCAAACATTTCATTTCATATTGTTTTATGAAAACAATCTTTCAAAGTCATTCATTTAAATTTACGTTCATAAATTAAATGAACCAATATTGTCGTTAAACACCTTTCAGTAAAATCATGAAATAGATCACAAGGCATTTAGCGCATAATTATTTTCTACCCAACACGATGCTAAACATAAAAGCATACTTGCTCATAAACTGGTCGAGCGTAAATCACATAATCATTCAATAATAATAACCAATGATAAATGACAATCGATAAATAAAACGACATTCGTCAATATAATTTTCCAAGTTATTATAATAGAAAAACAGTGTTTGATTCTGCTAACAGATGTCACTAATCAAATTTAATTATGTTAACCGTAATTAAATCCATAACTACTATTTTATCATTATTTATATACTTAACTGGTTTCCGACATTATCAACTTAACTATTCCTCGCCCGGGATGAGGCCAGGCGAGCCAGAGCACTAGTTGCTCTGGAACATCTCCTTTGTTTAAGCACATCGAACCGAATTGCATAAAAAGATAAGCCTACTCATAGGCTTATTAGAGTTATGCAACATAATATAAAGTTTCATTTGCTTACAAAAGCAAAAGGGTCTAAAGTTAATAACTTTACTTAGTTAATGTCACTTTAACTTTATACTTCATACACAATATATATAAACAATATATAACTAAGAGATAACTAAGATCAGTACCAAACCAAGCACAAGGCCATAAGAACAAAAATAACCACCTCCTTTCATTACCACAAGCCTAAAGATCCAATCTTTAGCACTTCCAAACCAAGCCAAAATCAATCCTCCTCCTCCTCCACCATTGCTCACGGCCTCTTCTTGGAACCACTCCTTCTTTCCTCCACTTATTACTTACTAATCATGCTTTCATGATGTCTTAGGCCCAAAGCTAAAGTTTAAAAGAGATTAAAGAAGATTTGGTTAACTTTCGAAAAAGTTAGAGGGTAATAAGTGGATTAGTGCTTAAGCACTTCCACCATTTTTAACCCTCCTACTTCTTCTCAAGAAGTACAATTAGAAAGTAGAGTAAGAAAAGAAATTGTGTGTATATTCTTAAGGGTATGCCTCCCTTTATATATCCTTAAAAATGTGATGGGTAAAGACTAAAAGCGCCTTAAAACCCTTATCTTACAAATGAAATATTTCCATTTTTGCTCATTTTCCTTATTTGCTCATTTCCTAAATATCTTTGCTTATGTCATGCATGACATCATCTAGATATTTAGTTAACCATAAGTACAAAAATATTTTTATTAGCTAATTACTTTCCTAATGTATAATTAGACACTTAT
Organism: Allium sativum; assembly: GCA_030737875.1. Classification (NCBI taxonomy): domain Eukaryota; kingdom Viridiplantae; phylum Streptophyta; class Magnoliopsida; order Asparagales; family Amaryllidaceae; genus Allium; species Allium sativum. The sequence continues at coordinate 1,049,951,386 of CM060910.1, read as the reverse complement.
TTTAATTTTCAACAACTTTTATTGAGAAAATAGCTATTTATTAATAAAACAATTTTCGGTCATTTTATCAATATTTTTCTAAAATATATATTTTTGTAAACATTTTTCCGAAATGAGTTTAGAATCATTAATTATTAATTAAATGATGTTTAAAAAGGTTATACAATCATATTTATAACATTTAACAATATTCCAAATAGTTACGATATTCAAAAATAAAGTATTCAAATTTTCGAGCCTCTACATTCTCCCCCACTTAAAATATTTCGTCCTCGAAATTGCAAGAACTGGAAAAGGTAACCAAAAGCAAACAATCAAATTAAGTTAAGCGCACAAAAATAATTCAACCCATATCCCTGGTCGGAGGTACGGTGCCCTGTCTTATCCATTTATATTTATCAAACTAATGTAGTTTCATTTTAAAATTCCTAGGTTGAATTAATAACCTACACGAATTTTCCTTAGGCATCTAACCTAAGCTCTGATAACAAATGTAATGACCCGGATATTCAAAACTGTCAAAATCGCCGAAATATCCGTCCGCTCTAAAACTACTAATGAAAACTACTGATTTACTACACAATAATTCATAAATATTCGACACTTCTAAATGTATAGGATACAATTTTTGATTAACAAACTATCAGAGACCTTTTTATACACTAGGTGTGCTATAACACAAGAAAAATTAAATAAATAAATCTATCGTTGTGCCACTTTGATGAGATAGACAACAACAGTCATTCTTCCAAACTCAACAAACAAGTCAAAAGCAGAATAATATAAGAAGCGGAAAAGATATATCAATAATTGATAAATATCAAACAACAAACAAAAAAGGTTATTTTATTTAAGAGGCTGCATCACTACCACTTGTGACTGCCTATGTACTCTTATCTAATTGGGTACTCAATTAGACACATAATCGAGCCAACGTAGTTCTACTATTCACAAATAGGACTCGTGGAGCCTATTTTGCACAAACAACAATGCAATTCCCAAACTATCATTCAACTTAATCTTCACATTTAGATTTATCAAATCTAATCAGCTTTGCTATTTTCAAAATCCATTCTTTTGAAAATAATCCCTTCGATCTTGAAATCCCATTTTCATTTCAAATCATTGAAATAATATGTTCCTTTTATATTAAATCATACTTCACTTCGGGATTTGAAAAAAAATCACTTATGAAAATCTCAAATATCTACAAACAAGCATATCAACATATATGCAACCAGACTGAGATGTTTTCCCCCAATAACAAGGCCACTAGGCATGGCCTTCACACATATCAATACCACTAAGTGATGTCTCTCCTTAGAGCAAACCATCTTCTGGGTCTTTAACCCATCTCATATCTTTCTTTAGTCAAGGGTTACCCGAATCTTGGTAACAAAACAAATTATTTAGCATCCCGATGTGATTAATCGTTTCATAATAATAATCACAAATACTTTCAATCATACCATTGTTGCTTTCAGATATCTTTTAAACAACGGGATTTAAGCCATCGAGATCCTCTTCGTTTATAAAACATCTTTTTATAAACCATTTATTATCTTCCAAATATTTATATTTCTTTGAAATCAAACATTTCATTTCATATTGTGTTATAAAAACAATCTTTCAAAATCATTCATTTAAAGTTACATTCATAAATTAAATGAATCAATATGGTCGTTAAACACCTTTCAGTCAAATCGTGAAATAGATCACAAGGAGTTTAGCGCATAATTATTTTCTACCCAACTCAGTGCTAAATATAAAAGCATACTTGCATAAACTGGTCGAGCGTAAATCACATAATCAATCAATAATAATAACCAATGATAAATGACAATCAATAAATAAAACAACATTCGTCAATATTACTTAACTAACATATAAGTAATTTTCCAATTTATTATAATAGAAAAAAACAGTGTTTGATTCTACTAACAGATGTCACTAATCAAATTTAATTATGTCAACCGTAATTAAATCCATAACCACTATTTTATCATTATTCATATACTTAACTGGTTTCCAACATTATCAACTTAACTATTCCTCGCCCGAGATGAGGCAGTGAGCCAAGGCACTGGTTGCTCCTAAACATCTCTTTAGTTTAAGCACATCTAACCAAATCTCAAAAAAAAGATAATCCTTCTTGTCGGCTTATTAGAGTTATGCAACATATTATAAAGTTTCATTTTCTTTCGAAAGCAAGAAGGGTCTAAATTTTGATAACTTCACTTAGTTAATGTCACTTTAATTTTACACTTCATACATAATATATATATATATACACACACACACACACACACACTATATATAACTAAGAGATAACTAAGATCCATATCTAACCAAGCACAAGGCCATAAGAACAAAAATAACCACCTCCTTTCATTACCACTAGCCTAAAGTTCCAATCTTTAGCATTTCCAAACCAAGCCAAAATCAATCCTCCTCCTCCTCCTCCACCATTGCTCACGGCCTCTTCTTGTAACCACCCCTTCCTTCCTCCTTCCTCCACTTCTTACTTACTAATCATGCTTTTTGTGATGTCTTAGGCCCAAAGCCAAAGTTTAAAAGAGATTAAAGAAGATTTGGTTAACTTTCAAAAAAATTAGAGAGTAATTGGTGGATTAGTGTTTAAACACTTCCACCATTTTTAACCCTCCTACTTCTTCTCAAGAAGTACCATTAGAAAGTAGAGTAAGTAAAGAAATTGTGTGTATATTCTTAAGGGTATGCCTCCCTTTATATAGCCTTAAGAATATGATGGGTAAAGACTAAAAGCCCATTAAAACACTTATCTTACAAATGAAGTATTTCAATTTTTGCTCATTTTCCTTATTTGCTCCTTTCCTAAAATTTTTGCTTATGTCATGCATGACATCATCTAGATATTTAGTTAACCGTAAGTACTAAAAATATTTTTATTAGCTAATTGCTTTCCTAATGCATAATCAGACACTCATTTAAATTTTCAACAACAATTAGTGAGAAAATACCTATATATTGATAAAACAATTTTCGGTCTTTTTATCAATATTTTTCCTAAAAACATAGTTTTGTAAACATTTTTCCGAAATGAGTTTAGAATTATTAATTATTAATTTAATCATATTTAAAATGGTTATACAATCATATTTATAACATTTAACAATATTCCAAATTGTTATGATGTTCAAAAATAAAATATTCAAGTTTTCGGGCCTTTACACGCAACCACTGCGCAACCCTATCAATCCTTATTCTTACTTGGAGTCCACTGCAAAAACTCTCAACATCACGATCTCACTGTCATTTGTTTTTCCAATTCCACCATCGCAATAGGCCATCGAACCTACAACAAAACCCATCCATACCCCTAGACTAAGCGCAAGACTATGTGTATATGCCATCAACAGTAATTCTCAATGTTTAATGTACTAGGACAATGCAAATATGAAAGTGAGAATGAAAATAGAAACATATGAAGTTATTAAGTATATAAAAAATATGAAAGTGATCGGTAATACAACCAAGGAGTTGTCCTTTCCATAATGTGAATATAAGAGCTCCTGCTATGCAAACTAAATCTCCGATGATTTTTGCTCTTCCTTTAGCTTCATTAATCTTTACCTTTTCCATCCTATCATTGAAAATAAAAATTGATGGTTAATGTGAGAAACAGATACTTGAATGGGTTAGCTTTTGGCAATATAGAGACTTGCACCTATATTTGGTTAAACCTTTCCTCTTTATGTAAGGTTCATGACGGTTGTGTAGCAGAAATTAGGAATATGCTTATTGCATTATGTTTTTGTAACTTGGTAACATGAGCAAGAAAAATAAAATTGAAGTTACGAACCATATGAATATTACAACTATCAGTTAATATATATATGTTTCCACACTTAACAAACATCAAATTCTAAAGGTTGCGATATTGTTGACCAGGAAAATATAAAGATACAGAGTTGTAACTGTAGGATTGTGATATTTAAAAGCACAAATTAATATTTTCTTCTAAAGCATATAGTATATCAAAGAATAATCTACTATATATATATATACACACACCTCAATATAAGTGCTAAACTGATGGTAAGAGCAGGGATAACATAGTTCGTAGCACTGGCAACTGTTGCAGATGTGTAATCAATCCCAGCAAAATTAATATGTAGTAAGAAATATGGTTGTGCCAAACAAAGCAAGCACGAATATTTTCATGGCAAATGAATTTGTAAGTGTCGGCCTTTATTTCCTGCATATATCAGGAAAAGAGGTATTTGTTACCAAAAAGAAACTAGATTTATATATGGACATATATAATTCAAAGAATTAAAGAGGAGATGTGAACCTTTCAAGAAAGTATGCAAGAGGACCCAAAACGGCCAAGGCAATGATATGTCGATATACAATGAAGACGAGATAAATTACCTGTCACAGTGGGATTATCCAAAGCCTGTAAATACTTCTTATTTGTCATATCCTTCTTCGACCATGACTCTACCACTACTCGTCACTTTTATTCATTGCATATCAGCTGAATTTAAATTTGTTAAGTAAAGGCTCCTATAATTTATGTCTCCCTTTGGTTCATTTCATATCAGATCCTTCTTCGAGCATGACTCTACCACTGCTTGTCTCTTTCCCAATCCAACCTTGAGTAGCTACTATTATTCCTACATCAACCTTCTCTTCAAATCTCAAAGCCTTATAGAAGTTAATTACAAGTACTTTCGTTGCCTATAGGTTTACAAACAAACAGAATTAATATTTTTCCAGTTTCATATGCTATTAGGTATAAGTACAAGTTATGCCCTGGATAATGAGGATTTTGTTACATCATAAAGGATCCTCCTTGGCATGCGTAACAAACTCTCGACTGATGCATTCACACTTAGGTCAAATCACATATACAGGAACTAAACAAACTCTCAAGTTATGCATGTGTATAATAGTAAATTTATTATGAAGCAAATAGCATTACCATGGATTGTCCCTCAAAGACATTAAACCTTCAAGAGCTTCTTATTAGCAGATTCAGAATGAACCACACTTTTCCCTGCAATATTATCAATCCTTATCAAATTTAATAATTATGTCATTCTATAAATAAATTTAGGGAGTGGAAAAATCAATATGACCAAAAGTAATATTTAGTGGAAGGGTATAATCATGAATGAATGCCATCATTGGTAATTGCATTTGCATGCTATACTACAATGAATGACAATTATGGTATTACATGATAAATATTAGGATTGTTCTATACATCTATGTAAAAGATTGCTCTGGATGAGGCGATTTACCCAGTCTTTTATTACCAGTGTTTTTGAGGTATCCATCATGCACCAGCTTGTCAATCAATTTCTTAATAGTACCCTAACTTCATTGTCAAGCATATTTTGAAGTTTTGCTATTGTCACATAATCCGTTGGAAGTGCATAGTATAAGGCCTAAACCAAAAACCAGATATATAACAATAAACATTTCTTATAAAGTCGCAGGATTGATAATAAATTATATCCAATAAGTACAACTTCATGTACATAAAGTCTTCATCCGACGCTTTGTTAGTCTTGGCAGTCACAACCGCTAGCATTTCAACCTCTTGTTTAACACTATTAATCTGTATATCAATTATTTTATTCGCTCACTCTACGGAAAAAGACAAATAAAAGAGATTTAATATAATTTAAGATTATGGGTTATTCCTTATTTTTTGAGTAACTATCTTTATTAACTTAAGAAAGTATGCCTTCAATTAGTAGCCTCATAATGATAACTGTTAGAATTACAGAAAAAACGTGATGATGTGTAATGTTTTCAACGCAATTTGGAATGATAAATGTAACTCACAAAGGGAATGCATTAAGTTTCATGAAGCGTTATAGGTAAACATAAATAGAAATATTACAATATAGATATAAAAATGACAACGGAATTAAAAACTTTATTTAACATAAAGCAACGTGGACTGAAATCATCACATGCCTAAAATACATAAAAACCAGTACATCATTGAAACTATTGTCTTGTACTTTAAAACATTAGAATACATAAAATAAGAAATATTCCCTAAATAAAATACATCCATAGTAGCAAGGATAGGAGCTTGAGCCATACATCTAAGCAGCTCCAGCAAAATGAAAGCAGAATCACGGTCAAGCCTAAGTATTACCGCCCTGAGAACCTGTAACACCCCACCTCCGCCAATGCCACTCTTGCAAGGACATTAGCTTTGGAGGGGCGTTAAACAAGGTAAACATGCATGCAGATATCACAAGACAGAACATATAAGTAAATCAGAGTAGTAAAGCAGCGGATAAAACTTAGCATTTCAAAACCATAGTCATGTTACAACAAAGTACTTGGTCATTATTTTCCAACAACAAAGTCTAGATAAAAGCATAAACTGAAAAACTGAAATACATAAAGTACTATCCCCAAAATGAAGTGATAAACCATAGCTAGCTCAATGTCCAAAACCGTACATGAGCAAATCCAGTAAGCAAGCTGTAAAGATCCAAGCTAAGCTCCAATGTTCCCACCCTGAGGACCTGAGGAGGGGGGGGGGGAACGGAAGACAAGAGGCGAAAGAAAACAGGTCAGTCAAAAAGACTGGTAAGCCCTACTACTATCTGTCTATGAACTAGTAAAGCTAACTGGCATGAGAAACTGAGATAAACATAAGGATAATAACATACTGGCATGGTGATTAACTAACAAGATAGATAAAGGTGTCATCGCATAATCAAGGTTAAGTTTTGCACCACGGGTGTACTAGCACTCTAACATGTCAAGTAAAAACAAGAATTGATCCCTTGGCCCAAGCTTGGCCCAACATCATGACATGACCTAAATCAAGGTCCAACTACACGGTCTAGTCGATCGGCTCCCTATAAGCCTAACTCGTCAAGTGTCGGTGTCATACGGCTTAATCATGTAATGTAGTTGACTGTGCAGGGTCCACCCTAGGGTGTATCAGGCCCTATGGTGTAACCCTCTGACACCATTACAGGATGCACAGTCCAAACCTACCGGTGCCCGTGTTCAACTCCGGACTTGATGTGCACGACCATGGTCCGCCTGAACAACCAGGGCATCATTCAGCCGTCTCTTTTGGTCTCTTATAATCAGCCCAGTAATCGTGCCCCACCCTAGCCTAGTCCTAGGGTCTTATGATACTACCAAGAAGGTCACTGCTGAAAAGGACCACGCAACTAGGGTTTCTTAACGGGTTAAATGTGGTTAACCCGATCCAAATGTGGATTAAATTGGTTAAGAGTACCCAAGGCTCCTGACTTAACCCCGATTAATCCATCAAGCACAAATTGGTTAAGTATTAAGTGGACCATGACTTAACCCTAATCAGGAGGCATTAATTAACTTAATGCGCTTTAACCTCTCACATTAGACTTTGTTGTGGTTACTAGTTAAGCCGGGCGGGTCCGGGTAGCTTTACACCACAACTAGGTCTAACCTCGGGTTCGAGCACAACATGACCAACTTCTCACATTGGGTCCTATTGTTTGTAGCCACTAGTTAAGCCGGGCGGGTCCGAGTAGATTTATGCTACAAACTCAACCCAACCTCGAGTTGGCCACACTCATATTTTCTAAGTGTCATGTCCATTATGTTTCCAAAACATAATCACAAGTTAACATATCACGTCATGTTACAAAAATCATGTTCATATCATTATGTTACCGAACCCAACGTAATCCCATCGTTTACATAATCGCAACAACGCATAAAGGATAAAATAGGGAACTTGGCATAACCATGACATAAAGGTGTTGAAGCCACAAGTTTAACATGGTGGCATATGAAATGTACATATGTTCATATACTTGCATATTGCATTATTAGGCTTCAAAAGCATGCATAAAACCAAACTTAGCATATGAGTGATACATGGTGATAAATGACATGTAGAAGTTGCTAGAAGTTCGCATTTTGCCTCACATGCAAGTTATCATAAGGGATATGATAACTTTCATGTTGCCAAAATGCAACCTTTAATATAAAGCTTGGAGCTTTATGCTCAAAACCTCAAGTTTAACTTGCATAACATGATAACATGATCAACCCAAACTTGCATAACATAGCAACATGTATCATACATAATGATTAAACCAACTTGCATAATGATCATCCAAACTTGCATATAATGATCAACCAAACTTGCATATAATGATCAACCAAACTTGCATATAATGACCAACCAAACTTGCATATAATGATCAACCAAACTTGCATATAATGATCAACCCCAAACTTGCATCATTCATGTAACTTTAGAGTTCAAAGAAAGAAAGTAGAAAAGGGCTTACAATGCTATGAAGACACAAATAAATATTTATTATAAAGATTGAGACGAAGCCCTTATGCAAGCACCAAAAACCCAAATATGCAAGCTCCAAATGAAAACCCTTGAGCCAATTCAATAAAAACCCTTGCTTTGAAATAGAAATGTTGCAACTTGACTTGAATGCAAGCTAAGAACACTCATACAAGTTTGAAAACACTTGTATGAACTCAAAATCTCTCATAGAAATTAACTTAGAAATTTTAGCATGAGAGTGGAGGCCATGAGAGGAACAAATTTGGCATAGTTTAGTTGTAGGATTGAATAATGGTGATTTAGGCTAGGTTTAGGGGTCTTTTTATAGAGCTTTAGGATAGTATTAGCCATAGGATTAACCTAGATTCAATCCAAGCCATCAAAGCATGTCTTGGGGAAGAAGTCAAGTGTAGGAACCATCTAGGGCCTTTAGATTAAAGCTAAACCATGAGAACCATTCAAATGCAAAATCTGCATTTGAGCGAATCGGCCCATGGGTTGACAGCCAAACACCCTGGATTAACCCCTAGTCGACTCAGCGGGCTTGGGTCGACCTCAAAAATCGGCCGGTTCGGTTACTCCCCTCTCCCAATTCGCTGTTTTGAACATTTTTGCATATTTATTTATTTAATTTTCAATTATATATATATATATATATATATCAATATATATATATTTCTCCACGCAACCCATTTCACTTAATTAAGTATACTTTAAATTGTGAATTTTTATGTTCAAATTACGGGGTGTTACATTCTCCCCTCCGTAAAGGATTTCGTCCCCGAAATCTCCAAGTTAGGAAGAACGTATCCTACTATCCATCATCCATCTACTCAAAACATCATCCACGTGCAGTCATTGTCCTTAAAGGATTCTAAATGTTGTGTGATCATATGCAAAGGTGTGTGTATATGTACTTATCTAATGCAAAAATCAGGCGGTTACTGATACAGTAAACCTCCTTAATGCAAAATGTGTTAGTGAAATGAGTCCATATGTATGCAAATTTCTAACATAATTTATAATCTCTACATGAGTGCACATAATATTCATCCATATGCAACATCCACGTGATATCGTACAAGTTTTCATCCATGAATAAGCATAAACACTCATGCATATGTGGTATGAAAGTGTGTGAGCCGATCTTAGTGCCTAATGTGTACCATGCATCCACGAGTATCCACGTGCAAACACTTGCAACCACTTGCAACCATCAAGCATAACATGTTTCAAATACATGTTTCATCCAAAGGGTTTCTACCTAAGGTCCTCATGACAAGTTTAACGAGATAACAAGATAAACAAGATAAACATGGATAAAAAGAAAGATATGCTAATTAGGAAAAGAGATCGAGAATGTACCCTCAAAAAGAAATGGATAAAGCCCACACATCTTCTCCTCGGTTTCCCAAGTTGCATCTTCGTCGGCTTCACCCCACTGAACTTTCACCAATTTGACTTCTCGATTCCTTAGTTTCTTGATCTCTGTTCCCAAGATACGTATCGGAGCTTTTCTCAAGGTTGCTTCTTTCTCTACCTCAATGTCTTCAAGAATGCTTGGCTCAACCACCTCAGCGGACTCATGCAGGCACTTTCGGAGATGCGAGACATGAAAGACATTATGCACTCCGGCTAGCTTTTCGGGCAATTCCACCTAATAGGCCATCTTTCCAATTCTCTCTACGATAGGGAAGGGTCCTACGAACCTTGGTGCCAACTTCCCAACTACTCCAAAACGTACCACATTACGCAAAGGAGAAACCTTAACGAAAACCATGTCTCCCACTTCGAATTCCAAATCTGCCCTTCGCTTGTCAACATAGGATTTCTGTCTATCTTGGGCTGCTTTCATCCTTCTTCTCACCAATTTAACTTTCTCGGATGTGTCCCGTATCATATCGGGCCCAAGTATAGGTCTATCTGTTGTCTTCCCACCAACATGTTGGTGGCTTGCACGGCCTCCCATACGAAGCTTCAAATGGTGCCATCCCTATGCTGGCTTGATAGCTATTATTATAAGCAAACTCTACAAGAGGAAGGTGGTCTTCCCAAGTACCACCGAAGTCGAGAACACAAAACCTCAAAAGATCTTCTAGCACTCTATTCACCCTTTCGGTTTGGCCATCCGTCTAGGGGTGATAGGCTGTACTCAGATTCAATTGCGTACCCATTACTTCTTGCAAACTGTTCCAGAACTGGCTAGTGAAAATTAGGTCACGATCGCTAACTATGCTAGAAGGAACTCCATGCAGCCGCACTATCTTTTGAAGATAAATAGGTGCTAGCCATGATATGGTCCTCTTGCTTTTCACCGGAATAAAATGGGCTTTCTTTGTAAGTCTATCAATTATTACGCATATCCCATAAAGCCCAAATAGTTTGGTGACGAACATCTTTACCCCAACTATATCTCACAAACAGGCGAGTCATACTCCTTATGGGGTTTGTAACAGAACTAAGATTGAGGATAGGACTGAGAGGATATACTTAAAAGGTAGCATGCGAGTAAGCTCTACGGAACAATAGGGATCAAGGATATACTCTTAGAAAGAGATTAAATGCGCGTATCTAGACTTCAATCTTCTAAGCCGCACTTTCTTGTGCTTAATCCCATCGTGCCCTGACCGTCTTTTATCTTCGCAATTCCGTAGTTCTTAATTCTTGTTCCCAAAATATGAGTTAGAACTCATTTCACCGTTGCTTCTCGTTCCACTTCCACTTATTCTTTGCCTAAAATACTTGGCTTAAACATAACTGCGTGCTCATGGTTCATGCAAGCTTTCCAAGATTCGTTAGTGAATCTTGGATCTCATTTACATACTATACGGTATCCCACGCAGAAAACTATCTCTTGAAAACAGTGCCAATCCACGTTGCCAAACTAGAGCTGAGGTAAGGGCTCTCTTGAGCCTTTGAAAAGCAAGCTCACACTCCAAGTCCCATGCACAGACTAAGTTCTTCTTCGTCAGCTTAGTAAGAGGGGCTGAAATCTTAGCGAAGTCCCCGATGAACTTCCTATAGTAGCCCGCCAAACCCAGAAAGCTTCTTACTTCGGTTGCACTCCTAGGAGTCTTCCACAACCACTTTCGCGGGATCCACCGCTATGCCTTACTTAGAAACTATATGTTCAAGAAACCGAACTTGCCTTCTCTAGAAATGACATTTGGAGAACTTGGCTTTCAACTGATGCGCTCTAAGCGTATTCATCACTTCCTTGAGATGCCTAGCATGCTCTTCCTCATCCTTTGAGAAGATCAGAATATCATCCACGAAGACAACCACGAACTTGTTAAGGAACTCCCTGAACACCCTACTCATCAAATCTACGAAGTAGGCGGGTGCATTAGTCAAACCGAATGGCATGACAAGCCATTCAAAGAATCCGTCTGGAGTCCTAAACGCAGTTTTATCGATACTATCCCCAGCCACTCTAAGCTGATGAAATCCGGTGGCTAGATCGAGCTGAGAGAAAACAGAAGCACCAACAAGCTGGTCAAAGAGATCATCAATCCTCGGTAACGGGTGCCTATTCTTATTTGTTAGCTTGTTCAATTCTTGATAATCAACACGTAGGCGAAGCGAACCATCCGCCTTAGTAGCGAATACCACAGGCGCACCCCATTCTGAAATGCTTCGCCTAATGAAATTTTTCCCAAGCTATTCTTTGATTTGCTTATCAAGCTCTCTCCTTTCTCGCGGGGCCATGTGCCTAACGGGCAATGTAACTGGCTCGGCATTATCGACTAGATAAATGCGGAAATCTATCTCTCGTTTAGGGGGTAACCCCTTAACTTCTTCAATGACATCGGGATAGTCTCGGACCACCCTTACAGATTGCAGATCATCGATGGACGAGTCGAGAGATTCAAGATAACATAACATGACGGGACCTCTAGGGTTACAAGAAATTTCTAGGGTATTACCGAGGCGAGTCATGAGCCTCACCACCCTATGTGCACAATCAAGGATGGCTCCATAACGGGACAACCAATCCATGCCCAAGATCAACCCATATCCCGTGAACCCGAGAACATAAGCATTACACGTGAATTCTACGGCCAAGATAGAAATTTTCAAATCCACACAAATCATAGACAGATGGGCGGAACCCCCCAATTGGATTTGAAACACAAACGGGATCCTCAACTAAGCTAGTACTTAGGTGCAAACTTTCAACAATATCAGAAGAGATAAAACTATGCGATGCACCAGAATCAAATAAGGTGCGAACAGGAAAATCAGAAATGTAAACATGAATTTCTATAAAAACTCTACCTCGATCAGAAGCTGGAAGAGCGAGGAGAGCCTGCAATTGCCCTCCAGAGGGTCCTAGCTGCTGAGTTTGTCCTTGCCCTTGTCCATGCTTCTTGGGACAATCCTTGCTAAAATGTCCAGATTCTCCGCAATGAAAACACTTTCCTAACTTCCTCTTCTTCTTCCTGCAATCCTTGGCTATGTGCCCAGTGATCCTACAGAAGTTGCACTTTCTTGTCTTTCTTGCCTTGTTGTTGTTCTTATCTCTTTTCTCGGTATCTTCCTTCTTGCCTTGGGACTCATTTGCCTTGACCTCCTTCTTGCCACTCTTATCTTCCTCTTGAAGTAGGGCCATATTCACCAAACCCTCGAAGGTCGCCCCCAGGGGTATATGAGATATGGCCAAACCGCGCAATGGCTCATTCAATCCTAGAGCATAGCGTAGGGCCTTCTTCTGAGCGGTGTTAACCCATTCTAGACCGAACTGAGCAAGTTGATTAAACTTATCCACGTATTCTCTAACGGTCTTGTCCCCTTGCTTTAGTGATAGGAACCTCTCTAGCTGAAGGTTCTCTTCTGCTGATGATAAAAACCTTAGTCCAAACCTTCTCCTAAAGTCATCCCAAGTCTCAATTAGTCTAGTAGTGGTGGTGACTACACACCAATAAGCAGCTTCCCCTTTTAATAGCCATACCGCCAACAAAACTTTCCTACGATCTTCCACATCAAAGATAGCAAAGAGGTCCTCAGTTTCCTTTAACCAGTTCCTTGCCTCCACGGAAGTCTCTGTTCCGATAAAGTTCTTACCACCCATCGCCCTAAAGTCCTTGCAAACTTTTGCGAAATCCGCTTGTGGATTCTGAGGAGGAGGAGGAGGAACTTCAGTTACGGTGGGGGTAGTCGCTGGGCCCGCATCGTTGGCCCTAGCTTCCAAGTACCTCCAGAACCATCCGGGAATGGTCCCTCCCTCGGGAAGGTTAAGATCGGCCATACTGAAACGAAGAAAAAGATAGATTCAGAATGAAGAAACGAAGGATAGTGCTATGGCTTTTGGGGAATAGCCTTTTTTTTTAAAATAACTAGACCATTCTTGAAAAATACATGATTGGTTTTGAAAATAGTTTTTCAAAAGGTAAGTTTTAAAAACACTTTTGCTCAAATCTTGTAAACCTTATGCTCTGATACCAAATGTAACACCCCACCTCCGCCAGTACCACTCTTACAAGGACATTAGCTTTGGAGGGGCGTTAAACAAGGTAAACATGCATGCATATATCACAAGATAGAACATATAAGTAAAACAGAGTAGTAAAGCAGCGGATAAAACTTAGCATTTCAAAACCATAGTCATGTTACAACAAAGTACTTGGTCATTATTTTCCAACAACAAAGTCTAGATAAAAGCATAAACTGAAAAACTGAAATACATAAAGTACTATCCCCAAAATGAAGTGATAAACCATAGCTAGCTCAATGTCCAAACCCGTACATGAGCAAATCCAGTAAGCAAGCTGTAAAGATCCAAGCTAAGCTCCAATGTTCCCACCCTGAGGACCTGAGGTGGGGGGGGGGGGAACGGAAGACAAGAGGCGAAAGAAAACAGGTCAGTCAAAAAGATTGGTAAGCCCTACTACTATCTGTCTATGAACTAGTAAAGCTAACTGGCATGAGAAACTGAGATAAACATAAGGATAATAACATACTGGCATGGTGATTAACTAACAAGATAGATAAAGGTGTCATCGCATAATCAAGGTTAAGTTTTGCACCACGGGTGTACTAGCACTCTAACATGTCAAGTAAAAACAAGAATTGATCCCTTGGCCCAAGCTTGGCCCAACATCATGAGATGACCTAAATCAAGGTCCAACTACACGGTCTAGTCGATCGGCTCCCTATAAGCCTAACTCATCAAGTGTCGGTGTCATACGGCTTAATCATGTAATGTAGTTGACTGTGCAGGGTCCACCCTAGGGTGTATCAGGCCCTATGGTGTAACCCTCTGACACCATTACAGGATGCACAGTCCAAACCTACCGGTGCCCGTGTTCAACTCCGGACTTGATGTGCACGACCATGGTCCGTCTGAACAACCGGGGCATCATTCAGCCGTCTCTTTTGGTCTCTTACAATCAGCCCAGTAATCGTGCCCCACCCTAGCCTAGTCCTAGGGTCTTATGATACTACCAAGAAGGTTACTGCTGAAAAGGACCACGCAACTAGGGTTTCTTAAAGGGTTAAATGTGGTTAACCCGATCCAAACGTGGATTAAATTGGTTAAGAGTACCCAAGGCTCCTGACTTAACCCCGATTAATCCATCAAGCCCAAATTGGTTAAGTATTAAGTGGACCATGACTTAACCCTAATCAGGAGGCATTAATTAACTTAATGCGCTAACCTTTCACATTAGACTTTGTTGTGGTTACTAGTTAAGCCGGGCGGGTCCGGGTAGCTTTACACCACAATTAGGTCTAACCTCGGGTTCGAGCACAACATGACCAACTTCTCACATTGGGTCCTATTGTTTGTAGCCGCTAGTTAAGCCGGGCGGGTCTGGGTAGATTTATGCTACAAACTCAACCCAACCTCGAGTTGGCCACACTCATATTTTCTAAGTGTCATGTCCATTATGTTTCCAAAACATAATTACAAGTTAACATATCACGTCATGTTACAAAAATCATGTTCATGTCATTATGTTACCCAACCCCAACGTAATCCCATCGTTTACATAATCGCAACAACGCTTAAAGGATAAAATAGGGAACTTGGCATAACCATGACATAAAGGTGTTGAAGCCACAAGTTTAACATGGTGGCATATGAAATGTACATTTGTTCATATACTTGCATATTGCATCATTAGGCTTCAAAAGCATGCATAAAACCAAACTTAGCATATGAGTGATACATGGTGATAAATGACATGTAGAAGTTGCTAGAAGTTCGCATTTTGCCTCACATGCAAGTTATCATAAGGGATATGATAACTTTCATGTTGCCAAAATGCAACCTTTAATATAAAGCTTGGAGCTTTATGCTCAAAACCTCAAGTTTAACTTGCATAACATGATAACATGATCAACCCAAACTTGCATAACATAGCAACATGTGTCATACATAATGATTAAACCAACTTGCATAATGATCATCCAAACTTGCATATAATGATCAACCAAACTTGCATATAATGACCAACCAAACTTGCATATAATGATCAACCAAACTTGCATATCATGATCAACCCCAAACTTGCATCATTCATTTAACTTTAGAGTTCAATGAAAGAAAGTAGAAAAGGGCTTACAATGCTATGAAGACACAAATAAATATTTATTATAAAGATTGAGACGAAGCCCTTATGCAAGCACCAAAAACCCAAATATGCAAGCTCCAAATGAAAACCCTAGAGCCAATTCAATAAAACCCTTGCTTTGAAATAGAAATGTTGCAACTTGACTTGAATGCAAGCCAAGAACACTCATACAAGTTTGAAAACACTTGTATGAACTCAAAATCTCTCATAGAAATTAACTTAGAAATTTTAGCATGAGAGTGGAGGCCATGAGAGGAACAAATTTGGCATAGTTTAGTTGTAGGATTGAATAATGGTGATTTAGGCTAGGTTTAGGGGTCTTTTTATAGAGTTTTAGGATAGTATTAGCCATAGGATTAACCCTAGATTCAATCCAAGCCATCAAAGCATGTCTTGGGGAAGAAGTCAAGTGTAGGAACCATCTAGGGCTTTTAGATTAAAGCTGAACCATGAGAACCATTCAAATGCAAAATATGCATTTGAGCGAATCGGCCCACGGGTTGACAGCCAAACACCCTGGATTAACCCCTAGTCGACCCAGCAAGCTCGGGTCGACCTCAAAAATCGGCCGGTTCGGTTATTCCCCTCTCCCAATTCGCTATTTTGAACATTTTTGCTTATTTATTTATTTAATTTTCAATTATATATATATATATATATCTCAATATATATATTTCTCTGCGCAACCCATTTCACTTAATTAAGTATACTTTAATTTGTGAATTTTTATATTCAAATTACGGCGTGTTACAGAACCTGAGGGGGGAAACAGAAGAAAGAAGAGGAAACAAAAAGGGTCAGACATAAAGTCTGGCGAGTCCAGTTAATTTTTAGCAAGTAAATAAGTAAAAGTAGCATGACCGGCATGTAAAGTGGATAAGAAAGGTAACATCATATAAGGCAGGTATGACAAGGTAAACATGGTAGAGTGTGTACGCTTCTCTAATGATTGCTCTATATTAATAATAGTTTAATCCAGAAATGAGATGATCCCCATCGTGTATAAGCTGGTAGACTTAGGCGTACTTCTGGGGAGAGATTTTAACCCCATACAATCCAACAGGCAACCCAACCTAATGGGCTCCTAAACTTTTTACGAGAGTCTATATGTACCCTAACGGCTACCCCAATCGATCGGATCCATAATCCGCGTAGATACCTTGTGTCGGCCCTACACTAGGAGGTATCACTTCCTAAAGTGGCAACCCCTCGTCTTCATAATTTGCACAACCATATCTACAGGTATCACGGTCGTCTTATCCACCTCTGCCCGGCCCATGCACGCACATGACCTGGCCGGTTTGCGCCTCCCACACCGTCGTCCACGTTTGGATCTCTTACAATCATCCCAATAATCGTGCCCCAACTCCGACCTAGGATAGAGTACTTGTTTTGATACTGTTATATGGGTTATTGACTGAAACGGGTCCCCCACACAAGATGATACAAGCTCTCCCCCTTGCCTTGTATCCCCACTAGGATTCCACATGTTATGCTTGCCAAATGGTGCCTTTAATTACATAAGCCCAACCAGTTAAGTTTTGTGGGCCTATATAAATATTACCCACCCAACCCAGATATACTTAACCCTTCCACTATTTCAATGAAGTTTACTTAACCCATTCTCAAGTTAACATGTTCGTACAATCCCTATGGATTCAACTAGGTTAAGTATTACAGAGTAACAGGTTATCCTTATTCACATTGACTTCTTTTCACTTGCCAAAGTTCCCCTTGCTTACAAATTTCATATAAATATAACTTAATCCATTTAAGTTTTTTGATAAGCCCCATTACATGTTATTCTTTAAATTGTAATTAACGGAAGTAATCTTACAATTTTCACCCCTGGATTGGAATTAACAGGAGTAATCTTACAATCCCTTTTGTATTATTCATTGTCTGATTCCATAGTTTCAATAACATGTTTTACTTAATATTAATTAAGTATACTTCAACTTAGTTCACTTGTTTTCTATTTAACATATCACTACAACTTGACGTTGCTTACTTATTAACTTAATTTTCTTAACTAAGGTTTACTAATAAGCTTTCTTTCCTTTTGTTATAACTTATATTATAATTTCCACTTGTCCCTAGGACAAGCCTACCTATTACATACAACATTTTCATTAAAATAACTAATGATAATAGGTTACTATCATTTTTTGTTTATTCCAATTCATTACTATTTATCCACTTATGGTTATAATGCGCTAGACCTCCCACATTAAGCCTACACTTGTGGATGCTGGATATGTCGGGTGGGTCCGGAAAAACTTGTTCCACAAATTGGGCTTAACATCGTATCTTAGCACTTCTCGTATTTGTGCACTTAGACCTCTCACATTAGATTCACCACTTGTGGTTGCTGGATATGCCGGACGGTTTCGGGTAGACTTCCACCACAAGGGCAATCTAACCTCGTGTCATAAGCACCATTATAATTTCTATTTACTGTAATCCTAGTTGTTTCCAATAGTTAACCAATTGTTCCTATGTCTTTATAGGTTTCATGCCCCTTTTTCCCAATTAGGTTCATAGTGAATTATATGTCCAAATTCATGTTCATATACATTATTCAATTTATTCCAAATTTCCCAATTTAAAGTTATGTCCAATTTTAATGCTTTTTTCCCTCGTTCCCAAACTAACGAATTCGCATATTTTAGCGACCTGCCTAGGCTTAAAAATAGCCTGGCCATAAAAATATAAAAAGGGAAAAGGGTGAAGGAAAGATGACAGAATTGGTTATTCTAACAAAATTGACATAAACACATAATGGCGTAGTGATAAGATGGACATATAAGAGTATATCAGGTGAACATGAGATACTAACACTGGTTCTAACATTGTAGGGATGTCATAATAGGCATGAATTGATCAAAATAAGAATTTAGATGTATAAGTAATGACAGATCCAAATTTTCCACAAACATGATAGGTACAATATGATCTAAATAGTGAATTAGATCTATAATTAAAAGTGGATCTGACATGATAAAGATGAAGACCCAAATTAACCACAAACATGATAGGTACAATATGATCTAAATAGTGATTTTAGATCTATAATCAAAAGTAGATCTGACGTAATAAAGGTTAAGATCCAAATCGTAGCTATGTCAGAATATCATAGATTCACAAGTTACAATAGATCTGGTATGATTCAATCATAAGGCTAGATCCAAACTACAGTCATATCATGTTTTACTTTTATCTATTTAAATCTAAAGGTAACATAAACTCACAATGATTGGATCTAGAATAATAGAAGGAGAAAAGCGGAGGTTGAATCATAGATCTACACTTGAAACGCTTGAGTCTCTAAACTTGATTTATTTGATTGTAGAAGAATGGACAAAGATTTTGATTCGGTCCAGGCACCAACAGCATTTAGGCCTCCACTGATTTTCAGTGAAGAAAACAAGAGAAATGAGCCTGTATTTATAGCTGCCAGCCTCCAAACCGACCTAGCCACGTCAGCCCTAGGGGGGTCGACCCAACCCTTAGGGGGTCGACCCAGATGTCGACACTCCCTTAGGCAGGAATTTTCTCGCTCACACCGAATTCTGGAATTTGAATGATTTTGAACTTTCTGGACCTGATTTTGAATTCTTGGACCCTATACATATATTTTTTGAAATTGTCTTGGACCCTATATATATATATATATATATATATATTTACCATGCGTGTATACAAACTTCAAACCCTCATAACTTCTTTATACTGTGTCCGTTTTACGCAAACCAAATGTCTATCTTGACCAGAATTTCGAGATGGATGCAATGGTGCACTCCATTTCCCTTAATTCCAAATATTAAATTAATTATCGTTTAATTTATCCTATTTTAGTGTTGTTAAAATACGGGATGTTACATTCTCCCTTACTCAAAGGATTTCGTCCCCAAAATCTCCAAGTTAAGAGGAATGCATATCCTACCATCCATCACCCATTTACTCATCCATCAATCACCGACATCCATTGTCCTTAAAGTCTTTAAACGATTATATGAACATATGCAAAGGTGTGTGTATATGTCCCAACATTAATGCAAAGATCAGGCGGTCTGCTTGTTCAGTCGACCTCCTTAATGCAATGTATGTTAGTGCCATGAATCCAACATGTATGCAATAATCCTAATATAACATGTAAGTTCTACATGGGTGTACAAGCATCCCTCTAAATACAACATCCATATGATGATACGTGCAATTTCATCCGTAAAAAGAAGAAAAATGCACACACACCCATATGCGGTATGAGAGTGATTGAGCCGATCTAGTGCCTAATGTGTGTATATGCATCCACAAGCAATCACTGGCAACCACTTGCATCAAATTGCATCCATCAAACATAACATGTTTCAAACACATGTTTATAATCGTGGGACTCCTACCGAAAGGTCGAAGATTCTATCAGTAGGACATACTTAAATGATAGAAACAAGCATAAATAAAAGCTTTGGAAAAAGGAAGTTAAGATCGTACCCTCGAAAATAAAAGGATATGAAGAACGAATCTTGTCTTCCGTCTCCCAATTTGCATCCTCTGGGTTATCTCCCCACTGAACCTTCCTCAATCATGATTTCTTTATTGCGTAGCTTCTTAACTACTGATCCAAGAATTCGGGTAGGGACTCTTCTGACTGTCGCCTCCCGCTCCACTTCTACATCCTCCAATATACTCGGCTCACACATTTTCACAAATGAACATCCGCTAATCTCTCTGGTAGCTTTACCTTATAAGCCATTTGAATTCTTTCCAATATGGGAAATGGTCCTACATACTTTGGTGCCAGTTTCCCTACAGTTCCACAATGGACCACATCCTTCCGAGGTGATATCTTGATGAAACCATGTCTCCCACCTCTACTCGATATCAGTTCTTTCTTTATCTGCGTATGACTTCTTCTTGTCTTGATCTATCTTCATGTGCCTATTGATAAGATCTATCTTTTCTGAAGTTTCTCTAATTGTTTCAGGTCCAAGTAGAAACCTATCTCTTTTATCTCAATTTGAGATCCTTCTATGAGAATAGATACTTGTGCGACTTATGGTCCAAGTATGACTCGAACCTCTCTCCAAGCAGGTACTGCCGCCAAGTCTTAAGCGTGAATACTATAGCAGCTAATTCCAAAAAATGTGTAGGGTATTTCTTCTCGTGAACTTTGAACTATCCACCTCCATAACTTACTACCCTTCCCTCTTGCATCAGAACTGCACTAAGCCCTGTACCCCATGCGTCTGTGTATATTGTAAGCCACTTTGTTTCCAATGGCAAAGTCAAAACCGGGGCTGTTGTCAGAGCCCTCTTTAGTTGCTGAAAAGCATCCTCCCAATCAATATTCCAAAGGTCAAATTCTTCTTCGTCAGTCTGGTGAGTGGAGCTGATATCTTAGCGAAGTCCTTAATGAACTCCCTATGATAGCCTGCCAATCCATGAAAACTTCTCAGCTCAGTTACATTCTTTGGAATCTATCAATCTAGAGCTGCAACTAACTTTTTAGGATCTATTGCTATCCCATCTTTAGAGACCTCATGCCCTAAAAATCTCTCTTCTTTTCTCTAAAAATAACATTTGGAGAACTTTTCCTTAAGCAGATTCGCACGGAGAGTCTTCAAAACCTCCCTTAAATGTAAGGCATGTTCTTTCTCGCTTTTTGATAAAATCAAGATGTCATCAACAAACCGGTCGAACAGATCATCTATCCTCGGAAGTGGGTGCCTATTTTTCTTAGTGAGTTTATTTAGTTCCCTATAGTCCACTCATAGGCGAAGCTAACCATCTGTCGTAGTTGCGAATCCACCGAAGCACCCCATTCTGATATGCTTCACCTAAAAAACCCTTTCTCGAGTAGTTCCCCTACGTTCTTGCTAAGCTCCCTTCTTTCTCTTGGAGCCATGTGGCACACATGCAATGCAACTGTATTTGCATTGTCCACCACGTATATAAGAAAATCGATCTTGCACCTTGGTGGTAAACCCCGAACCTCCTCGAAAATATCTGGATACTCAAAGACTACCACTATAGATTGTGGATCTTCGATAGATGCATCAAGTGATTCTAGGAAATTAAGCATGACAGACCCCTTAGGGTCACAAGAAATCGAGAGGGTCCTCCATGGCAAGTCAAAAGTCTAACGACCCTCCTCTCACAATCGAGAATGGCACCGTAAGTGGTTAGCCAATCCATCCCTAGAATCAGTCCATGGCCTATAAAATCGAGCACATACGCGTCGTACACAAACTTGACGCCCAACAGTGATATTCTCAAACCCTGACAAATCATAGACAAATGAGCCGAACCACCAATGAGGTTTGAGCCAACAACGGGATCCACTAACATACTAGTATTTAAGTGTAGAGACACGACCACAAAATCAAATATAAACGAATGCGAAGCGCCAAAATCGAAAAGAGTTCTAACAGGTTGATTGGAAAGAGAGATTAAACTTCGAAAAAAACTTTCTTAACTCTATCTGGTATGATGACCATGAGAGAATACACCTGCCCTTCAAGGGATCCTCGCCCTTTGGCCTTGTCCTTGCCTCTTCGAGCACTCTTTAGCAAAGTGTCCGACTTCTCCACAACTGAAGCAAGTATTCTTCCTTACTTTGCAGTCTTTTACCAAGGGACCCTCACGTCCACAACTGCTACACTTCCTCTTATCCTTAGCTTTGTTATTCTTTCGACCTTTTGGTTGTTGTTGTTGTCCTTTCTTAGGCCATACTTTCTTGTTTTGTGTTTCCTCAACCCTAGCTTCTTTCTTTTTAGAGAAATCATCTACTCACGACGGTAGAGGAGCAACGATTGCCGTTGGGGGAGGGACGTCTCCTTGGCTCCCGGTTGGTGCCATGGCTTTAGGATACCTACAAAACCAATCTGGTACTTCAACGCCCTCGGGAATATAAGGTTCCCCAGAAATGCTGAAAAGAAAAAGGGATTCAGACAAAGGATCGGAAGACATTAAATATGGCTTTGGGGAATTTGTTTTTCAAAACAAACTTTTCTTTTGAAAATAATTTCTTTTAAAATCTTTTTTTTTGAAAATAGTTTTCAAAACTTTTATCTAATCTGGTAACATTCAGCTCTGATACCAAGTGTGGCACCCCACGTCCGTTAATGTCACTCACAATGGGGATGCATTAAGTTTCGTGAAGCGTTATAGGTAAACATAAATAGAAATATTACAAGACAGATATAAAAATGGCAGCAGAATTAAAAACTTTATAGACATAAAGCAACGTGGTCTGAAAACATCACATGCCTGAAATGCATAAAAAACATTACATCATTGAAACTATTGTCTTGTACTTTAAAACATCAGAGTACATAAAAGAAGCAAAATTCCTGAAATAAAATATATCCATAGTACAAGGATAGGAGCTTGAGCCGTACATCTAAGAAGCTACAGCAAAATGAAAGCAGAATCACGGTCAAGCCTGAGTATTCCCCCCGTGAGAACCTGAGCGGGGGAAAAGGAAGAAAGAAGAGAAAAAAAGGGTCATACATAAAGTCTGGCAAGTCCAGTTACTTTTAGAAAGTAAATAAGTAAAAATAGCATGACGGACATATAAATTGGATAAGAAAGGTAACATCATATAAGGCAGGTATGACAAGGTAAACATGATGTAGTGTGTACGCTCCTCTAATGATTGCTCTGCACTAATACTAGTTTAATCTAGAAATGAGATGATCCCCAACATGTATAAGCTGGTAGACTTAGGCATACTTCTGGTGTGAGGTTTTAGCCCCATGCAATCCAACTGGAAGCCCAACCTAATGGGCTCCTAAACTTTTTACCAGAGTCTATATGTACCCTAATTACTACCCCAATCGTTTGGCTCCCTAATTCGCTTGTGTACCTTGTGCCAACCCCACAGTAGGAGGTATCACTTTCTAAAGTGGCAACCCCTCATCTTCAAAATGTGCACAACCATATCTACAGGTGTCAAGGTCATCTTAACCTCATCTGCCTGGCCCATGCACACACATGACCTGGTTGGTTTGCGCCGCCTACACCATCCTCCACATTTGGATATCTTACAATCAACACAGTAAGCGTGCCCCAACTCCGACCTAGGACGGAGTACTCGTTTTGATATTGTTATATGGGTTACTGACTGAAACGGGTCCCCAACATAAGATGATACAAGCTCTCCCCCTTGTTTTGTATCCCCACTAGGATTTCAACACGTTATGCTTGCCTATCGGTGCCATTAATTACATAACCCCAACCGGTTAAGTTTTGTGGGCTTATATAAATATTACCCAACTAACCCAGATATACTTAACCCTTCCAATGTTTCAACCAAGTTTACTTAACCCATTCTCAAGTTAACATGTTCATACATTCCCTATGGATTCAACTAGGTTAAGTATTACAGACTAGCAGGTTATCCATATTCAATTGACTTCTTTTTACTTGCCAAAGTTCCACTTGCTTATTAATTTCATATAAATATAACTTAATCTATTTATGTTTATTAATAAGCCCCATTACATGTTATTCTTTAAATTGTAATTAACGGAAGTAATCTTATAATCTTTCACCCCTGGATTGTAATTAATGGGAGTAATCTTACAATACCTTTTGTATTATTCATTACCTGATTCCATAGTAAAAATAACATGTTTTACTTAATATTTAATTAAGTATACTTCATCTTAGTTCACTTGTCTTCTGTTTAACATATCACTACAATTTGACGTTATTAATTTATTAACTAACTTTTCTTAACTAAGTTTTACTAATAAGCTTTCTTTCCTTTTATTACAACCTATGTTATAATTTCCACTTGTCCCTAGGACAAGCCTACCTATTATATACAACAATTTCATTAAAATAATTAAAATAATTAATGATAATAAGTTACTATCATTCCTTGTTAATTCCAATTCATTGCCATTTGTATATTTATGGTTATAAAGCGCTCCCACATTAAGCCTACACTTGTGAATGCTGGATATGCCGGGCGGGTTCGGGCAGACTTATTCCACAAATCGGGTTTAACCTCATGTCTTAGCGTGTCTCGTATTTGAGCACTTAGACCTCTCACATTAGATTCACCACTTGTGGTAGCTGGATATGCCGGGCGGTTACGGGCAGACTTCCACCACAAGTGCGATCTAACCTTGTGTCATAAGTACAATTACAATTTCTAATTACTGTAATCCTAGGTGTTTCCAATTGTTAACCAATTATTCCTATGTCTTTATAGGTTTCATGCCCCTTTTTCCCAATTATGTTCATAGTGAATTATATGTCCAAATTCATGTTCATATACATTATTCAAGTTATGCAAAATTTCCCTTTTTTAAGTTATGTCCAATTTTAACGCTTTCTCCCCTCATTCCCGAACTAATTTAATCACATATTTTAACGACCTGCCTAGGCTTGAAAGTAGTCTGGCCATAAAAATATAAAAAGGGAAAAGGTTGAAGGGAAGATGACAAAATTAGTTATTCTAACAAAATTAACATAAACACATAATGACATAGTGATAAGTTGGACATATAAGAGTAGATCAGGTGAACATGAGATACTATAACTGGTTCTAACATAATAGGGATGTCATAATAGGCATGAATAGATCTAAATAAGAATTTAGATGTCTAACTAATGACAGATCCAAATTATCCACAAACATGATAGGTACAATATGATCTAAATAGTGAATTAGATCTATAATTAAAAGTGGATCTAACATGATAAAGGTGAAGACCCAAATTAACCACAAGCATGATAGGTACAATATGATCTAAATAGTGATTTTAGATCCATAATCAAAAGTAGATTTGACATAATAAAGGTTAAGATCCAAATCATAGCTATGTCAGAATATCATAGATTCACAAGTTATAATAGATCTGGTATGATTCAATCACAAGGCTGGATCCAAATTACCGTCATATCAAGTTTTACTTTTATTTATTTAAATCTGAAGGTAACTTAAACTCACAATGATCGGATCTAGAAAAATAGAAGGAGAAAAGCGGAGGTTGAATCACAGATCTACACTTGAAACACTTGAATCTCTAAACTTGATTTATTTGATTGCAAAAGAAGGAAGAAATGTTTTGATTCAGTCCAAGCACCAACAACATTTAGGCCCTTAATGATTTTCAGTGATGAAAACAAGAGAAATGAGCCTGTATTTATAGCTTCCAGCCTCCACACCGACCAAGCCACGTTAGCCCAAGTGGGGTCGACCCTGGTGTCGATACCCTCCTTGGGGGGTCGACTCCCCTAGGCGGGGATTTTCCACTCACCTCGAATTCTGGAATTTGAAAGCTTTTGAACTTTCTGGACCTAATTTTGAATTCTTGGACCCCATATATATATAATATTATCTTGCGCGTGTACAAACTTCAAACCCTCATAACTTCTTTATACGGTGTCCGTTTTACGCAAACCAAATGTCTATCTTGACCAGAATTTCGAGACGGACACAATGGCACAGTCCATTTCCCATAATTCCGAGTATTAAATTAATTATTATTTAATTTATCCTCTTTTAGTGTTGTTAAAATACAAGGTATTACATTCTTCCCTACTCAAATGATTTCGTCCCCGAAATCTCCAAGTTAAGAAGAATGCATATCCTACAAGCCATCACCCATCTACCCATCCATCAATCACCGACATCCATTTTCCTTAAATAGTTCTAATGCTTATATGAACATATGCAAAGGTGTGTGTATATGTCCCAACACTAATGCAAAGATCAGGCGGTCTACTGGTTCAGTCGACCTCCTTAATGCAATGTACGTTAGAGCCATGAATCCAACATGTATACAATAATCCTATTATAACATGTAAGTTCTACATGGGTGCAAAAACATCTGTCCAACTGCAACATCCATATGATGATACATTCAATTTCATCCATAAAAAGAAGAAAAATGCACACACACCCATATGTTGTATGAGAGTGATTGAGTCGATCTAGTGCCTAATGTGTGTATATATGCATCCACAAGCAACCACTAGCAACAACTTGCATCCACTTGCATCCATCAAACATAACATGTTTCAAACACATGTTTACAATCATCAGACTCCTACCTAAAGGTCGATGATTCTATCGATAGGACATACTTAAATGATAGAAACAAGCTTAAACAAAAGCTTTGGAAAAAGGAAGTTAAGATCATACCCTCGAAAAGAAAAGGATATGAAGCACGAATCTTGTCCTCGGTCTCCCAAGTTGCATCCTTTGGGTTATCTCCCCACTGAACCTTCCTCAATCTTGATTTCTTTATTGCGTAGCTTCTTAACTTCTGATCCAAGAATTCGGGTAGGGGCTCTTCTGATTGTCACCTCACGCTCAACTTCTACATCCTCCAATATACTCAGAACACACATTTTCGCAAATGAAAATCCACTAATCTCTCTAGTAGCTTTAACTTTTAAGCCATTTCAATTCTTTTCATTATAGGAAAGGGTCCGATAAAGTTTGGTGCCAGTTTCCCTATAGTTCCAAGACGGACCACATCCTTTCGAGGTGATATCTTGATGAAACCATGTCTCCCACCTCTACTTGATATAGGTTCTTTCTTAATCTGCGTATGACTTCTTCTTGTTTTGATCTAACTTCATGCACCTACGGATAAGATCGATCTTTTCTGAAGTATCTCTAATAGTCTCAGGTCTAAGTAGTAGCCTATCTCTTTTGTCTCAATTTGAGATCCTTCTATGAGAATAGATACTTATGCGACTTTTGGTACAAGTATGACTCGAACCTCTCTCCACGTAGATATTGCCACTAAGTCCTAAGCATGAATACTATAGTAGCTAATTCCAAAACATGGGTAAGGTAGTTCTTCTTGTGAACTCTTAATTGACTACCTCCATAACCTTACCACTTTCATCAGAACTGCACCAATCCCTGTACCCTATGCGTCAGTGTATACTGTAAACACTTTGTTTCCATCGGCAAAGTCCAAATTGGGTTTGTTGTCGGAGCCCTCTTTTGTTGATGAAAAGCATCCTCCCAATCAATATTCCAAAGGTCAAATTCTTCTTCGTCAGTCTGGTGAGTGGAGCTGATATCTTAGCAAAGTCCTTAATGAACTCCCTATGATAGCCTGCCAATCCATGAAAACTTCTCACCTCCGTTGAATTCTCCGGAATCGGTCATTCTTGAGCTGTTACTACTTTTGCGAGATATACTGCTATCCCATCTTTAGGGACCCCATGCCCTTAAAATCTCTCTTCTTTTCTCCAAAAATAACATTTGGAGAACTTTGCCTTAAGTTGATTCGCACGGAGAGTCTTCAAAACCTCCCTCAAATGTAAGGCATATTCTTCCTTGCTTTTTGAAAAAAATCAAGAAGTTATCAACAAACTGGTCGAACAGATCATTTATCCTCGGAAGTGGGTGACTATTTTTCTTAGTGAGTTTATTTAACTCCCTATAGTCCACTCATAGTCAAAGCGAACCATCCGCCGTAGTTGCGAATCCCACCAGAGCACCCCATTCAGATATGCTTCACCTAGTAAACCTTTTCTCAAGTAGCTCCCCTACTTGCTTGTTGAGCTCCCTTCTTTTTTTTGGAGCCTTGTGGTGCACATGCAATGCAACTGTCTTTGCATTGTCCACCAAGTATATACGAAAATCGATCTTTGCGCCTTAGAGGTAAACCCCGAACCTCCTCAACATCTAGATACTCATGGACTACCACTATAGATCGTAGATCATCGATAGATGCGTCAAGTGATTCTAGGAAACTAAGCATGACAGACCCCTTAGAGTCACAAGAAATCTCGAGGGTCCTCCATGGCAAGTCAAAAGTCTAGCGCCCCTCCTCTCACAATCGAGAATGACACCGTACGTGGTTAGCCAATCCATTCCTAGAATCAATCAATAGCCTATAAAATCGAGCATATACGCGTCGTACTCAAACTCGACGCCCAATACTGATATTCTCAAACCCAGACAATCTATATACAAATGCGCCGAACCACCAATGGGGTTTGATACAACAACGGGATCCACTACCATACTATTATTTAAGTGTAGAGACTCGACCACAAAATCAGATATAAACGAATGCGAAGCGCCAAAATCGAGAAGAGTTCTAATAGGTTGATTGGAAAGAGAGATCAAACTTTCAACAAAAACTTTCTTACCTCTATTTGATACGATGGCCACGAGAGCATACACTTGCCCTTTAAGGGATCCTGCCCTTTGGCCCTGTCCTTGCCTCCTTGGGAACTCTTTAGTAAAGTCCAACTTCTCCACAACTGAAGCAAGTATTCTTCCTTCTTTTGTAGCCTTTTACTAAGTGACCATCACGTCCACAACTGCGACACTTCCTCTTATTCTTAGCTTGATATTCTTCCTTCCTTTTTGTCATTTTTGTTGTCCTTTATTGGGCCATACTTTCTTGTTTTGTGTTTCCACAACCCAAGCTTCTTTCTTTGTAGAGAAATCATCTACTCATGACGGTGGAGGAACAACGATTGCAGCTGGGGGAGGGACATCTCCTTAGCTCCCGGTTGGTGTCGTGGCTTTACGATACCTATGGAAACAATCCGGTACTTCAACGCCCTCAGGAATATAAGGTTCCCCAGACATGCTAAAAAGAAAAAGGGAAAAGGAATTCAGACAAAGGATCGAAAGACATTACATATGGCTTTGGGATACGTTTTTCAAAAAAAAAATTATTTTGAAAATGCTTTCTTTTAATTTTTTTTTGAAAGTAGTTTTCCAAACTTTTATCTAATATGGTAACCTTAAGCTCTAATAAAAAGTGTAACACCCCACGTCCGTTAATGTCACTCACAAAGGGAATGCATTAAGTTTCGTGAAGCATTATAGGTAAACAGAAACAGAAATAGTACAAGATAGGTATAAAAATGATACGGAATTAAAAACTTTATTTAACATAAAGCAACGTGGTTTGAAAACATCACATGTCTGAAATACATAAAAACCATTACATCATTGAAACAACTGTCTTGTACTTTAAAACATCAGAGTACATAAAAGAAGCAAAATTACCCACTTAAAATATAGCCATAGTAGCAAGGATAGGAGCTTGAGCCATACATCTAAGCAGCTCCAGCAAAATGAAAGAAGAATCACGGTAAAGCCTGAGTATTTATGCCCTGAGAACCTGAAGGGGGAAACGAAAGAAAGAAGAGGAAACAAAAAGGGTCAGACATAAAGTCTAGCGAGCCTAGTTACTTTTAGCAAGCAAATAAATAAAAGTAGCATGATAGGCATATAAAGTGGATAAGAAAGGTAACATCATATAAGGCAGGTATAACAAGGTAAACATGATAGAGTGTGTACGCTTCTCTAATGATTGCTCTGCACTAATACTAGTTTATGTGAAGACCCCTATTTTTAATATCAGAAGTCAATTATAAACGATATCTGATGCGCTTACAGCTGATTTTAGATATTAAAAATAGTGGGCCAAGGATTCTTTTTATATACTTTACAAAAGAACCAATAACAAAGAAGCAACAATGGTATAAAATAAATGATTCACATAAATATATCATCACAATCCTCTTTATATATTTACATTTATAAAACAAGAAACAATATGTGGGTGTTGCACAATACCTAAGCTCCCATTTGTTCTTTTTCCTTTTGCTTTCCCTCACATGTCATCTGCGATAATTTATGCAAAGAAGAAAAAAAAGAGTATCAACTATATTTCGAATGCGCCCAACCCTATACACCCCAGCCCAATTTAAGGATTCCAGTGGCTATTGCATAGGAAAAGACTGCCTACGTACCCCTTTTGAGGGATCAAATCCATGTAGTTCTATTTCCTTCTCTTCTCCTCCATCCAAATACTTGTTAGTGCATTAAAACCATTACATTCATTTAACCAATGCAATCAGTGTAATTTAATACCAATGTAAACATTGTAGTCAACATAATTAATGCAATCACTGCACCAATGTAATCAAATAAGACTAGAAAATAATATTTTGCTCATTTATCACAATAATGTTAACATTTAGTCATCAAACACTTACAATATCCCACGAGAAATCCAGCTTATAAGATAAGAAGGTGACAACAAAAATATACTTACACAATTATTATTTATCAACTAATAATACGCCTTTAATGAAAGTATAAACAGTTCAGTGTATACTAATCATTCGGAAATAGGAACACGGTCATCATCGAACGTGTACTAGTTCAATCAATATTAGTAACAAAACATCCACCATCAGATAACCATAATTAACTGCACATCAATTTGCAGTAATAACGGTATAACAACCCATATTCATTCATAATGCGAACCATCATCGTGAAACAAAACATGAAATAAAAGAACTTAACTATTAAACATGCATTGCAACCATTCAATCAGATTTACGATAATTTTTTTATTTTATGCCAAAATAATAGTGATTTTATACTAAATTCTTTTAATATAACAGAAAGTCATTTTTATCGCCATTTATTCCAAAACTATGAAATCTTCAGTAAAATTATGTCATCATTTATAAATCTTATTTTGTTGAACAAGAATATTTATGATATTATTCAGCAATCGGTAAATAATGACCTTATTTAACGTCTCTAATTGATTTCATTTTTTTTCAAACACCATTAATGCATACAAATATGGATAATCATACTTTCAATTTATTTAGTATATTTCAACGTCATTACTCAATTTCATGAATTTATTTTTAATGAATAACTCATATATTCAATTCTGGAACTAATTCAAATCCTAATAGTGCAATAATCAGTAATAAGCAATAATTTTTGACACAACCATCGAAAATATCTCAAATATCAAACAATTGTTAACATATCACATCATATCATAAACTAATAATCATAAATATGCATCAAGAGAACACAATAATTTAAATTCAATTAGTTAAGAAAAAAAACTATACCAATGCTTTTGTAAATAATCTTCAACTCATACAATCCATACATGTGTATCTTCTCCATTTTATCTAACGCACGTTTTCCTTTGCTGTAGCAAATTTACTTGCATAGGCTTTCCTCCTTTTTCTCTTTATTCTATCCATTCACTATTCTTTAATTCAATATGTAACCTTTTTATTATTTCTAATTAGGAAAGTTTAGAGAAGAAAATAGAATGTGTTTAAAGATTTTTTTTTTCAAGGAGGAAGAAGGAAGAAAAAAAGAAGATCCCCCTTAGGGTTAAATTTGGCTCACTTATATAGTAGTTAGAGATTGATGTAGCACATTAGATTAACACTAGGAATTCTCAAATTAAATCACAACCACTCTCTTATTTACTTCGAAATGAAGTAATTTCTTATGGCATATCTCATATGTTTATTACGATTATTTTTATCTAACCCGTGATAAAAAGGGATTTGAAGAAACCAAAAGAAGCAATAAGTGAATGTATCTTTAAATCTTATTAAAAAGATACCGTTTTTACAAGAGAATTAATTTATAGTCTTAAGGAAATAAACCCCTAATAGAAATAAATCAATTCGCCTACATGTCAATTAGTGCCTAGTTAATCCTCACATGCACGATTAATCAAAACATTTACATATATACATGAATATATGATAATTCAAAGTTATACTGATTAATGTCTAATATTTGCAAAATATGCATACACCTCACAACCATCCGTAATTAAAATACACTGTCAATTGATGCAAATTAATTCTTTACTTTATAAAATGAAAGACATTTGTGTGTGTGTATATATACGCATAGGATGATTTGAATCTTACTAATTAATTACATGAATATGCAATTAACCCTCCATCCATGTAAAGTCAACAAATGTCTTATAAGTGGAATATATTGACAACTAATGCAAATGGATTGCTTACCAATAAAGAAATGCCACTTATATATGGGAATTAATTGCTATTCTTTAGGAACAAATTTCTAGTAAGACAAATTAATTGACATACAAGTCAATCAATGGCTATTTAATCTTCACATGTGCAATTAATCAGTTATTGCTCCATAGTATATAAAATTAAGGCATTTACATATTTATAAATATATAGAGAAATTTAGATTTGTAAGAATGGGCAATAAACCTCATAACCATCCATAAATCAAATATGTCATTGATTATTGCACAATTGATAGCTAACCTGTTTTTGAAAAAGTGGAAAGCAATTATAATTTTAATTTTTCCTTTTTTTTTCTTTGCTACTTCCTCATAACATAGAAAGTCTATGCATGATTAAATTATGTACATGCATATATATTTAAACACACAAAAAGGATTTTAATAACATGTTAATTAACGCGCAATTAATTTACAGCCTATCTGCTATAACCTAGAAACAATATTCATCCTATTTATATGTAACATATTACATACAACCACATAAAATCTTTTCTTATATGCAACTTTTTATCTTATGTGTCTCTTATTTATATACAAATATCTCATATTTGGACCATGCATAAATTTGATTGTTTTACCTAGAAACCAAAAATATGTCAATGACAAGAATCAAACTTATGACTTCATGTATGAAAGTCCACTAACTTAACAACTACTCCAAACACATTTCTTATTCATAAAATTATAACATTGAAAATTAATGATTTCATGTGCGTATCTTTCATTCTAAAAAAAAAAGAAATATCTTGTAAATGATAATTTCAAATATATCGAAATTAAACATCAAACTGATTGTCTTGGAAAGACCTTCGCAATGGTAATAGATACGACATCCGATTGATCACCTAGTAAAAATTAAATCTTAATTACTTAACTTTCAGAATTGTAAAGTTGTGGAATGTTACATTCTCCCCCCCTCCCCCCCCCACAATAGAATTGCGCCCTCACAATTCCTCAAATATAAAACCCATTCAAAATAATGAATCTTTCATTCTGATTTTAAAAATAAAACCATCCATCATAAGTTAACTTCCCATATGTAATAACCATAGTTTCTTGACAATTACGACACACCACACACTATAATAAAATATGTATTTTCCTGTCATTCTATGTAACATGTGGTGTGTAAAAATAAAAATCCATCAACAAACAATAGTTATTATAACATCCTCATACAAAGAAAAGAACACTCATAAATTACCAATCAATGTGGTTCACAAGAGTAAACCAAAAGAACAATTAACACATCATCAAACTAATAATAAGCACATGTATGTTCATTATTGTGCCAACCATATAACCATCCTAATGTGATGAAATTTCTTAAAGCCTCACATTTGTAGTAATGATGTGTCCTTTTTTCTTTCCTCTTTAAGAATATCTTATGCCCCCACCTATGTTTATTCCTTCAAAATAATAAGTGAACATTCATAAATTTATAAATCTTTATATTGGTTAGTACGACATCTCCTTCTATTACTACTATCCATCATTCATTATGACATTTACTTACTCAGCGCGTAAAGCGTATGGAATTAGCTATTTTCGGCTATCCACCCAATTATGGTATAGCGAATTCCCCCAAGAACACGACAGATAGAGTAATTCCTAACATAGTGGGATCGACATTTGGAACCCTTACATGGTGGAGTCTCCTACCTTCCTTGTGCCAACCTCTCAAGGATGCACCGAAGTCTTATACGCCAACTGTCTGTGGCAAAGCCCAAATTTGGAAGTTGACACGTTGGTTCCTACTTGAACCCTTGGTTCCCACTTAAACCCCTTGATTCCATCTTGAATCCCTTGGCCCCCACTTTGACCATTAAAGAGAACTTCCTTCTTGAGCTACCTTTGCATCTCAGATTTTAATCTATTGGAGTTTATCTTCAAAAGATTTCTTCATCGTTGCATTGGAGTAGTGATAATCCATATATACCAAGTTCCTTTATTTGGTTATTAAGTTAAACTTAACAAAATACCGAAGTGGAATCCACTAGATAGGAGTGATTCATATGCCTTTAAAAATTTAAGATTTTGCTTTCAAATCAAAACTTCCATCTACGTTTAAAATAAAAATCCTTTAGCAAAATTCTCAAGTTCAGAAAACATTTTTTTAAGTTATGGAAGCTGGTAATTATTTGAAAACATTAAATATGCATTTTGAATCACTCCAACGTTCATACATATTCCCAAGTGGTAATCATTAAGCCTTAAATCACAAAAATTCTCCTTTTTACCCTTCTCACCTTCAAGGAACATCTTCAAAACTTTTAGTCATTCCAAATACTAGTTTTCTTTAGTTTAGGAAACAACATATTCACATTATGCCTAAACTAATCATGTCAACCCTTCAATCCTTTTGTTTCTTGAGCATAAACTCAATCAATATTCAACACTAGCTTACTGTCGAAACAACAACAAACAAACAAATAACATACAAGCAAATTAAACATATCAAATAAGAAAACAATAATCAATTCAATTAAAAGAATTTGGTCCAAACAATCATGACATGAACTAGTAAGCAAAAATCAAACATAGCAATCATCCTCACATCACTCACTCAGTGCGTAAAGTATACGATATCCACCACTTTGATCACTAAATCCTTTGCTACGACCACTTGCCCTTGGTAATCATAATGATCCCATTGTGCTGATCCATAGCCTCTAATCCTTTTCTATGTCTACTTTTCCCCATGGAGTCATGACAACTCCACTGCACTGGTTCACAGCCATGCTACGATCACTTTGCCCCATGGAGTCATAACAACTCCACTATACTGATCCATAACCAATAATCCGCCTCTCAATGGTGAGTTAAGCTATAGACATCGATAACCCCTTTGCATATGTCTAGCGGCAAAGCCCAACTCTTGAAGTTAACCCGTTGGTTCCCATCTAGATCCTGAGTAATAACTTCCCATTTGGACTCCCTTTGCATCTCGAGTTTTGGTCGAATTGGAGATGGTCTTCAAAAGAATTCACTATCATCGTTGCGTGGTTGTGGTAAAAGCTCAAATCCGGTTCAATTCGGTTTAGTATTCCTGTTCAGCTCGTCCATTTCAGTTCAGTTCGGTGCTCCACTCCAACTCCAACCCTATGCAAGTGGCCCTCCTTTTTGCCATGTTCCAGTTCGGTTTGGTTCGTCTTAACCAATCCGATCTGGATCCTTGCATAATTTTTAGCAAGTTATTTTTCGCCGAACGATGGCATTTTCAACCATTCTGACTTTTCTATGCAATCATAAAACATACCAAACAGCAGTAACAACATACTGGTTCAATCAAAAAGATCAAAACAACATTCATGTTCATAGAATGGGACTAATTAACCCTAATTACTCTTAATCCCCGAATTAGAGTATAAGCATGCAAATCACTCACAAATGATCATCTTCTGTTAACTAATGAGATAGCTTTAAAACAAAGGATATTGTTACAAAAAATAATAATAATTCTAGGCCATTGTTATTATCTAAAAATGATTTTATCTTTAATAAGATTGGGTTTCAATTGCAACCTAATCACCATGTGTATGTTCATTCATGTTATAACTCACCCCATAAATGTTCATGCTGCCTTATTTTTTTCTTTATCCACCATAAAAGGTTTATCATGAATAAACAACATTGTAGAGTGAGGTAAAAACTTAACAAACAATACATACACATAAAGCATGCAATTACAAATCAAAACATTTTCTCCCATATTTGAACCAACCTTAAGGTGTAAATCATTACAATATAACAGTCAAACCTACCTAAGGCTCAGGTAACCGCTAAACCTAGCTCTGATACCAAATGTAAAGACCCGCTGTTTTTAATATCAAAAGTCAATTATAAACGATATCTGACGCGCTTACAACTGATTTTAGATATTGAAAATAGTGGGCCATGGATTTGTTTTTTATATACTTTACAAAAGCAACCAATAACAAGGAAGCCACAATGGTATAAAATAAATGATTCACATAAATATATCATCGCAATCCTCTTTATATATTTACATTTATAAAACAAGAAACAATATGTGGATGTTGCACAATACCTAAGCTCACATTTGTTCTTTTTCCTTTTCCTTTTGCTTTCCCTCATATGTCATCTACTATAATTTATGCAAAGAGGAAAAAAAAGAGTATAAACTATATTTGGACTGCGCCCAACCCTCTAAACCCCAACCCAATTTAAGGGTTCCAATGGCTGTTGCATAGGAAAAGACTGCCTACGTACCCTTTTTAAGGGATCAAGCCCACTTAGTTCTATTTCCTTCTCTTCTCATGCATCCAAATACTTGTTAGTGCATTAAAACCATTACATCCATCTAACTAATGCAATCAATGTAATTTAATACCAATGTAATCATTGTAGTCAACATAATTAATGCAATCACTGCACCAGTGTAATCAAATAAGACTATAAAATAATATTTTGCTCATCTATCACAATAATGTTAACATGTAGTCATCAAACACTTACAATAACCCATGAGAAATCCAACTTACAAGATAAGAAGGTAACTGCGACGACCCCAAACCCCCGTTCCCCGGTGGCAAGGGTAATCTTTGGAATATTACACATAAACAAATAACAACAGAATAGAAATATATAAATACACCAGATAATGTACATCAAATTACACTGGAAATAATAATCATCAGAGTTACACAGTATAATAGGATCATACTTAGTACAAAATATAGTTCAACATTACATAAAATGTATACAGCGGAATCAAAACATAATATGTACAACAGGAGCTGAACAGTATAAAAAGAAAGAAGTGATAGAATCCATCTTCAGCTCCATAGCTATCCAGATAGAGCCTGCTAAAACCTGAATACAAGGCTGCCCGTGTAGAAAATAGGGCACCCGAGTTTGCAAGAGAAACAAACTACGAGTCAGTCATGGGACTGATATGAGAAATCTACTTAACTTATTTACAAAAAGGCCAACCACAGGACCACGCCGCTAACGTGTAACGGGTTTACTCCATTGGATTGCCAGTGGTTTAAAACAAGTAAATCATTTAAACATCGCAATGCTTTTTACAAAAATGAAGCTATTATAAGACTCAGTTCCCATCACATAATGCAACGCAAACCGGAGGATAGAGTTTTATCTTATAATGGCCAAAATATGCTTGATACGAATAAAACAAAAGCATTTGATATTATTACTAGTGTTTATACATTTCAAAAACAATTTCAGTCATAAGTATCAATCATAGATGGCATGGGTACCATATATCATGTCGCCAAATATAGGTTTACAATCAAAACCACACGATTTCGTATTTGGAAATTGGATTTCTGTCATGAACCAAGGCAAGGGATCGTCCTTGCCGCTTCGAGACAATCGAGCCTACCATTTGAAGCGACCCGAACTTCCCCGGTCTCCGAAGAGAAGAGAAAGAACGAATTGTTTTGAGAACACGACAAAATAGAATGTAGACGGAAGAACATTTCATTGTATATTACAACAATTCCATCAGAATACAAGAATATACAGAGTATGAATAAATATTACACAGAAATATCAGAGATTTAAATTACATTTAAATACATCGCAGCGGAAAATAATACAATACACAACTAGAAGAGATATACGGATACAAAGCTTTCCGGATATCGTTCCAGCTGTAAACCAGGATCCTGTGAATATAAATTTGGAAAACCAAAAATACTAGCTGCCCGTGTCAAAATAGGGGCACCCAGAGTTTAGGTCAAAACAATAAACTCTAGGTCAGTCATGGGACTGGTGTGAGAACTAAAACAGTTATTAATCTTTATTTTAAAGTTAGGTGAATCAAGGGACCACGCCGTATAACACGGAACGGGTTTCCTCCCAAGAACACCAGTGCATAAAAATACAGCGCAATGCTAAATAAAGAACAATGAAGCTATTATAAGACCCAGTTCCCATCACATAATGCAACACAAGCCGGAGGATAGGGTTTTTACCTTATAATAGCCAAGGATGCTTGATACGTTTAAAACAAATCATTTGATACTATTATAAGTGCATAGTGTATAAAACAACTTCAAACCATAAGTATCAATCATAGACGGCATAAGCGCCCCATCCCACTATGTCGCCATACTAGGCTCTACAAATAAAACCGCAAATGTCACGTATTTGGAAATTGGATTTCCATCTGTGAACTGAGGCTAGGGATCGTCCTCACCGTCTTCGAGACTCTCTAGCCCGAGCCTCAGGGTCAGAGCGCATCGACCCTTGGATCATCAGGGCCGGTCCACCGATGTGGATTAAAATGTCTGAACACAGCGTTTCCCCACCCTATGGGGCGTAAATGAGCCAATGAATGGCTCCATCGGACCCGGATCGTCCGATCTAACCGAGGCGCCTCGCAACAGCAACAACCACATAAGTCAAACTCGTCAGGGCGTGTAAAACCACTGATGCCACTTCTAACTAGAAAGAAACGCATGTCCTCCCTGAGGTCCTCTCCCATTTTTGGTTCACCACCGGGTGTGAAACTCGCGAAGTAAACGTTACACAAAGCTACGCCACAAAGGCCGTGCTTCGATCATCAACCACAAGACTTTGCTTTTCAAGAGAAGCCTTGATCATTTGCATCTTAGCATGCCACACAGGCAAACCACTCAATGCAACTGATATCAGTCACACAGAATGAAATCCGATGTCAGACACACAGTCCATTTACAAGCCCGTTCTGGGTCTGAACGAAACCGGAGCACCTAGTACCCCGCATATCCATCGATCTCCAAGTACGTCTTGACGATCACCAACTGTTTCCATCTTCTTGGGTGTACATCCCAATCAAGATCATCAGTAATCACCCAAAACGACGTGAAGACCTCCGGTCTTCGACCACCGTCTTCATCTTCGACTTATCGTCGTATCAGTTATTCAGAATGGGATAAACCCGGTCTTTCTGAATAACTCGCGTATATAATAAATACGTGTTACACAAACACCACATACGCCTCATTCCAATTCATCAGTCACTAACCGTAAATTAATCAAGAGAATAATCCCCCAAATATTAACCCCGAAGGCCGAAACCAATATCAGATCAATATCCAGAAAACCATTCTGCTTAGCTAACCGACGGTTAGTTTCTAAATTTCACATTCATAGGGAAAAGTTCCCATTAATTTTATCAAAGATAAATTCCTTGAATTTATTCTTTAATCTTCTTTTGAATTTTGATTCAACTAGTCGGGATTAACGAACCTTACCGAAGTAATCATTTGTTTTAATTTCCCCATCCCAACCTATTCATTCCATGAAGTAAAACTGGTTATACTTCATATCTAACACCACGGTGTTATCGGTAAATTCAATTACCGTTTCACGTTTAAATCTAATTAAAGATTTAACTATCGCCTGGAGCAAAACTAGTGATACTCCATTCTCGATCTTTTCAATCTAATTAAAGATTCATTAAAACTCCACTTGGTTTTAATCTGTGACTGGGTTAAAGAATCAGTGTCATTTAAAACACGGTTCACGATAAACCCAAAATCACATCACATTTCAATCAGTCCCTAACCGTAAATTAGCAAGTGAGTAATTCCCTAAGTATTAACCCCGAAGGCCGAAACCAACATCAGATCAATACCCAGAAAACCATTCTGCTAAACTAATCCCCGGTTAGTTTCTAATTTTCTTAACTCCTTTGGGTCTAAGAACAATATTATTGAAGATACCGTTCACCACAACCCAAAATCACATTTCATTAATTATCGGGTTAAAGAACAAGCGTTATTTAAAACACTATTCACGATAAACCCAAAAATCAATATCAATTTAATTCCAATTAAATATCATATAATTGGTACACTTCATTAAATCTAAAATAAAAAGATTTAATCTTTTCTCAACTGGGTTCAAGAACAGTGTTAATGAAGACACCATTCACGACAAACCCAAATCACATTTGATATTAAATACAAGGCTCTGAATAGAAAATATACCGGCTTATATTCAATATCAAATTCTATGACCAACAAATATCGTATTTGAAATAACGATATATATATATATATATATATATATATATATATCTTTCAAATTTCCATAACAACATATGTATAATCACGAAATCCAACATCGAAATAATCCGAAGACGATTTTGATTCAAATCCATTCCAATTCAATTATTGGAAATTCTAGTTACCTTTAAAACCCTTTTCAAATTCAATTTATTTATTTAAAAATAAATAGAATTATAATTCTAGTTCAAAACTAGTTCATTTCGATAAAAATCTATTTTTATCTTTTCAAATATGGAGTTTTTCATCCCAATTCTTCCCAAATCATTTCTTATGATTTTACACAAATTATTAATATTTTTAATAATTTTATCAAGGCCCGTACAGTCGATTTCCATCAACGGCCATCGAACTGCACTTACAGCGACCTTTTCCAAATTTGATTTGGACATAATTCCAAATCCAACCGTTAGATTTCTAATTTCTAATATTCGTTAGAAAGCTCTTTTCGATACGAACCCAACGGTTCTGGTTTTAGGAGAATCCGACGGTCGGATCTCCCGTAATATCCGTTCGAAGTCAATGGTCGAAATTAGCGAACTGTCGCGGCGCGGCGCGTTCTATTCAAGCCATTATATTATATATATAATATATACTTCGTCGATTTACTTTTAAAACGTGCTTTATAAATCGTTCTAAATTCATTTTCAAAACGGTTTCAACTTCATATTCAATTTCAAATCAAAATTGAATATTCCAATATAAATTCATTTCAAATTCATTTCAAATTCATTTCAAATCGATTTCAATTCGAATTCACATATATTCAATTTCAATTCGAATTCATTTATATTCTATTTCAATTCGAATTCATTTCTATTCAATTTCAATTCGAATTCATTTATATTCAATTTCAATTCGAATTCATTTCTATTCAATTTCAATTCGAATTCATTTATATTCAATTTCAATTCGAATTCATTTCTATTCAATTTCAATTCGAATTCATTTATATTCAATTTCAATTCGAATTCATTTCTATTTAATTCCAATTCGAATTCATTTATATTCAATTTTAATTCGAATTCATTTATATTCAATTTCAATTCGAATTTCAATTTATATTCAATTTCAATTCGAATTCATTTATATTCAATTTCAATTCTTTTCGAAAAATTAGATTTTGAAATCACTTTCGATATTCATTATAAAATGAATAAAATCGATATAAATATCGTTCACGTCAAAATCGCGTCAATCTAATCAATACGGCTTCATATATTCCTATTTTCAAATACTCTATTTCAAATATTTCTACTTTAAAACTGGAATGAGGCCCAATCAATTACCATATAATGTTAATTATATGGATTTTCTACAACACATGTATACAATAACAACGATGAATAATCAACCATCATCCAAAGTGCATTCTACACTATATAAGCATCGAATATAAATATTCAACGCTTATAACAGTCTGTCAATCAATCGATCGACATACTACTAATTATTGGGATTGGTGTATTTCATATATCACCCCAATACCCGTGTGGGGTTTTCAAACAATCAAACACAGATTTTATTGGGCAGTTGGGCGATGTGTAAAATTTATCGTCCTAATCAATATCAGTCAAATGTGTGTATATAAACAAATCGTTCGATTTATTAATAACTATTTATTTCATTTTAAATATACGTTAAAAATTCTATTTTTAACTAGAAAATATTTTCAACTATATAAATATTTTATTTTATTTCACATCACATCACATAATCAACTACACATCAAAATCAACCAAACAAGCATACAAGCCGTCCATGGTCTGTGGACGACGGGTGTCGGGTGCTACTAAACACCGTCTGCATCCTAGTCTATATTTCAACTAGAAAAATAAATTAAAGGTGAGAAATTCTCACAGATTAGCTAATCCAATCCCACGACTCTTCAAATGTAGAAGTCTTCGCCGTTTCTTGCCTCTTGTCACTTTCGTTGCCCGTAGCCACTACATATATAAAAATCGAATTTTTACTTCGCTATTCAATATATAAAAATCGAATTTTTACTTCGCTATTCAATATATAAAAATTGAATTTTTACTTCGCTATTCAACATATGAAAATCGAATTTTTACTTCGCTATTCAATATATAAAAATCGAATTTTTACTTCGCTATTCAATATATAAAAATCGAATTTTTACTTCGCTATTCAACATATAAAAATCAAATTTTTTACTTCGCTATTCAATATATAAAAATCAAATTTTTACTTCGCTATTCAATATATAAAAATCAAATTTTTACTTCGCTATTCAATATATAAAAATTAAATTTTTACTTCGCTATTCAATATATAAAAATCAAATTTTTACTTTGCTATTCAATATATAAAAATTGAATTTTTACTTCG
Source organism: Allium sativum (assembly GCA_030737875.1). Taxonomy (NCBI): domain Eukaryota; kingdom Viridiplantae; phylum Streptophyta; class Magnoliopsida; order Asparagales; family Amaryllidaceae; genus Allium; species Allium sativum. The sequence goes on along the minus strand of CM060910.1, from coordinate 1,049,908,233 downwards.
CTATTCAATATATAAAAATCGAATTTTTACTTCGCTATTCAATATACAAAAATCGAATTTTTAAATCATCGCTATATAAATCACTTCTTTCACGTTTCAAAATCAAATCGTTATCTATAACAAAAATCTAATCCTTTCAAATATTATAAAAATTATATTTTTAAACTTTCTATATTATAAAAATTATATTCTTAACCTTACTCACATAGAATTTTTATATTTTTTACCTTTCTATATTATAAAAATTATATTTTTAACCTTACTCACATAGAAAAATCAAATCTTTATTACCTATACATATAAACTGATTATCTAAAATAATAATAAAAAAATATTATGGATAATTAAAGACTTACATTGGAAATTTAGCAGAGGAAAGGGCTGCGATTTAAGAGGAGGGAGGGGTGCTCGCTGTCGGGTCTGAGGTGGTGGGGATGGCTAACGGCGGCGGAATGGGGAGGGGTTCGGCGGTCATGGCAGAGCGGCGAGGTGGGGTCGCGATGGACCTGGGTTGCGCGACGCTGCTCGATTCGTGAGGGGAAAGGGGGAGGGGGGTCTGGGTAGCGTTCGATTAGGAAGTGGGGGGGGGGGTCTGGGTAGCTCGCGGCGAGAGGAGGAGGGGGTCGTCGACGTGGGGCCTGGCGGATGTCAGAGGGGGTGGGCGGCGCTCCGGTGGTGGGCGACGAGCGGGAAGTGTAACGACCTGGATTTTGAGCGACTTTGGTTATCGACATAAGCACGATGTCGATAACCAAAACATCGAAAAATCCTGGTAATTAGTGAAAGAAATTAGAGGGTGAGGAAAGATAAGATGGAAAAATAGAATAGAAGAAGAAGAAGAAGAACACAACATCAGAGTAACATGAATCTCACAGCGGAACGAATAAATATATTTAATAACATACCTTTGAAATACAAATTTGTACTTGAATATACATATCATTATCAAAGTACAGCACTTACAACACAGCGGAAATATACTATAGCTATGATCCTGAAGCCTCCTCCTCCAGCTCTTCCAGTATATCTGTAAAATCCCGACTACTTGACCGCCCGTACAAATTTAGGCACCCAAGAGTTTAGGGAAAACAACAAAATAAACTCCGGGTCAGTCATGGGACTGGTATGAGTAAAACAGTGTAAAAACAGTTCGAACAAGTAAACGATATCTCATAAGACCACGCCGCATAACGGAACGGGTTTTTCCCTTATGAGAATCCAAATTATCTTTATATCAAAAACCTTTTGATATTATAATAATGTCTATCAACACAATATAATAATCATCTAGCAAAAACGCTTTCATCTCATGTTCTACATATATAGTATACAATCAAAACCGCAAGCACGTATTGGGTAATCGATTTCCAACTATGACAAGGTATGGAACCACCTTTCGCTAGTGTACCTCTAGAGAGGAATACACTGGGTTCAACAAGAACATCTTGCAACCCGGCCACACATGACCGACCACTCATTTCGCTTGAGCGTATCGAATGTATATCACCAACAGTTGGGATCAGCAACTGTTTCCCGAATGGGACAGCATCAACAATAGATTTTTAGAAGTAAATGAAACTCTAGATCAGGTGATTATACACCCTACTTCGGTGCGACCGACTTAGCCATGCTGCCTGCCCGATTTCTGTCATCTACCGATTTGATGAGGCTTGAGGTTACGCTTCATCATCACACTAGATTCGCTTTGAATGTCACATCATCAAATCCATCAAATCACCGATTGACGTCCTCCACCATACATTACGCGTAAGCTTAAAAAAGTTTCCTTCTCCGCTTCCACTCTTGGTACAGTTGGAGAAATCAATATACGTGATCGTCTGGAAATACTCTGTCAGACATCCGTCCATACAAGTCATCCAGGAACAGGATGAACCGAAGGCACTATTCTGTAAACAGGATAGCCCTTGCATAACTCCGTCTTCAATTTCCTTTGGCATATATGATTCTCAACGCTTATGCCAATACAGAGTGGTTCTTTGGATAATAATCCAACCGGTCTCTCCATATTAACAATGTTAAAATGGTCAAAACTTCGATAGTCTGTGATTTAACTATCGAATAAAAACAAGTGTGCAAACAACGATATTATTTCCAAATGGAAATTATATCGATCAAACATCATTTAACATTCATCTCCTTAGTTCATTTTTTTACTTATCTCCTGTTTCCCTATATTCCATATTTTCTTATTTTCTAAATTAGGAAAATATACGTTATTAACAATGGAAAACATTTCCATTTCTTGTTTTCTTTTATTAGAAAACATTTCAGGTTTCTTATTTGGAAAACATTTCCAAAGCTTCTTCATTGAACTTAGACAGATGTTTAAACAAACCATCGCGATGCCAACCCAAACCATTTCCTTTACTGCCAAACCTTAACTATTCCTTAGTTAAAAACGAGGCCAATCAAGTTGGGGTAGAACTACCTCTCGGACCTTAACTGAACAACATTTCCAACTTTGAAATAGGCAAAGTTCACTTTATATCCCTTTTACTACCTTCCTTACTTAACCCTCCTTCGAATAGCTATATTCGATTGACTCTTTCACTTAAATTTATTCGATTAACCCTTATCAATTAACTCTATTTGACTAACGCTATTGATTTACTCATTTCACTTAACTCCTTTCGAATAAACTATATTCGATAACTCCTTTTACTTTCTATTCGAATAAACTATATTCGATTAACTCATTTTACTTTCTATTCGAATAAACTATATTCGATTAACTCATTTTACTTTCTATTCGAATAACTATATTCGATTAACTCATTTTACTTTCTATTCGAATAACTATATTCGATTAACTCATTTTACTTTAACTCTAATCGATTAAACTAACATCGATTAACTCCTTTATTCTTTAACTCTAATCGATTAAACTAACATCGATTAACTCCTTTATTCTATAACTCTAATTGATTAAACTAACATCGATTAGCTCCTTTATTCTATAACTCTAATCGATTTAATAACATCGATCAACTTCTTTTACTTTATCTCTAATCGATTAACTTCTTTTACTTTATCTCTAATCGATTAACTAACATCGATTAACTCCTTTTATTTTAACACTAATCGATTAACTAACATCGATTAACTCCTTTTATTTTAACACTAATCGATTAACTAACTTCGATTAACTCCTTTTATTTTAACACTAATCGATTAACTAACATCGATTAACTCCTTTTACTTTAACACTAATCGATTAACTAACATCGATTAATTCCTTTTACTTTAACACTAATCGATTAAACTAACATCGATTAACTCCTTTTACTTTAACACTAATCGATTAAACTAACATCGATTAGTTCCTTTTTGAATAAACTATTCATTTATAAAGATTTACTTTTTGTAACGGTTCTTCACTTTACAAATGATTTCCCTTTTATTCTAACTTGTCCTTTGATTTTATAAATATTTCTTTTATAAAAATTCCTTTCCTTTTCTATATAAAATCCATTGATTTTTATATAAATAATTCATTTTCAAAATACACTTTGAAAATATTCCTTTATCAACATTCGGTATGTTATGGTATTCAACATATCAAATCACGATGATCAGTATCGTCCAAACACATAAAATCGACAACAGATTATATATCACATCATATATCACAATATATGAAAAACAGTAAAATAAATGTTGAGGAATCCAGTCGGATTCCTCCAACCTGTTTCCCTGCATCACATATGTTAAACAATATAGATAACATCACTTTCAGTTCTATATGATATATTCTGTTAAACAGAATCGATATAGAAAATTCAACTAACTAACTAGAAGTTCAATCAAAAAATCAACACACAGTAAATCAGACAATTCCTAACAGTTCTAAAAATACAACATGAAATTATCAACTGTTCAGAGTTAGTGAGATTTATTCACTTTGGCGCGTTAACCGTTAAATAACGGTTTCCGTTATTTGATTTCGACGGACAATTTATTTCGCCATAAATTGTAACGAGCTCAGATTCGCACTCAGTCAGCTTCATTGTGAAGCTCTCGTCCATACGATCCTAATGCAACTTACGGTTCGTCAATCTGATATCGTATGATCAAGTTATCAAATTTCAAAGTTCATATACATTTTAAACTAGAGTTTAACTTAACCAATTACTTCGGGCCTTACCATCATTCACTCGGCCCATTACCCTCTCAAAGCCCATACCCGTATCCTTTATCTTCTTCCTCATTTAGAACGTGAGCTCCAGCTATTCCACTTTGCCATTTCCCAATCTTTCCACGCCCCTTACACCTTCCATTCACCACCGAATGCAAAATGAAAACCACCACCGGATTTCTCTTCGATCCCTCTATCTTCTAGTACCACCAACTTCAAACTCGATGCTCCCAGTTGAATCGCGGTTCTCCTATTCCTCACGTACAACACAAATTTTGTGCGACAGTCTCCATCACGAGGTCCCCCAAATCTTTGCAGCAAGGTGCGAAATCACCTTCTAAACCCAAATACGATCTCGAATTCAAGGATTGAAACCTAAATCCTGAGATTTGCTTAACCCTAGTTTCATCGTGTAAATCTGACCCTCACGAAAAACGATTCGCACCCTATAAAAACTATACAGAATTGAAGAGAAACATCATGGGATTCCAACCATATACTTGTTTGGATTTATTGATTTTTCTTTGATTTTCTTTTGATTTTACTTCTTTCATTTTCTTTGCTGTGTTCGGTTTCTGAAAAATGAGAATTGTGCTTGCGTTTATAGATAAGGGTTGTTGTGTTGTGTGGTTGAGAAGGATGATCGCTGGCTTCGCTTTGACCACAAATTAGATTAGGTTATTTTTATTTATTTATTTTATATCCATTTTGCACTCTAAAAATCCATGTGATCACACACAATACCCAAAAATCACGAAACTGGACATGCAACTTTAGTTTGACATTATGGTCCCAACGAAACTGGTTTCGTCGAATTTCGACTCCATATGCTCACACAGCGTATTTTTAACTATCGAAATACTGACTATTTTACACTCTAAAAATCCGTATGGCCACACAGTGACTCTAAAAATCACGAAACTAGAAATCTAACAACTATTTGATATTGCGGATCCAACAAAACTGGTTTCGTCGACTTCCGACTTCGTTTGCAAAAGTGGCTATTTTTAACGCTCTAAATAGCCTATTTAAATATTTAAATATAATTAAATTTTATATTTAAAATTAAATATTATCGTCTATATTCACAGTGGCATACCACACAGCTCTAGAATATTCCTGCATGTATTTACAACTCGATATTCACTTCTGGGTCAACCCGATATTTGATTTATATTGAAATCCCTTTTTAAAATATAAATAATTCCTTTATAAATTATAAAGGAATTCCACAACGACTTTTCTAAAATTTGATTTGGACATATATCAAAATTTACACGACGAAATCCCGATTTTTCTCTTCCACTAGAAAGATATACTCCACCAGCTCCACACGTTTCTTGTTTCGCAGAAATCCGGCTTAAAACGAATCCTGTACATTCAGTTGAAGTTTGAATCGCCAGTTTACGAACTGCAGCGCCATTTCGAGCTCGTTTATAATTATATTATAAACTATACGTTCAACTATCGACAATTGAATATATTCGTTATTCAAATTCAATTCCAAGCTGAATTAAATATCACAGATGATCTGGTTCACAACATATCGTCATTTCAACCATTCAGAATTAAATATATTATTTTAATTTATTGTTTTAATTAAATATTCACTATTATTTAATTCCACGATCATTTAATTCACTATACCACCATTAATATAATTAAATAAATTAATCATAATACCTCTGCCAATGCGGGTCATTACAATCTTTCCCACTTAAAATAATTTTGTCCTCGAAATTGCTAAAAAGTAGGGGACGACCCTATCGACTGGTTAGAACATATTTGTTCACTTCTTAACTTCAGTTTCAACTGAACCATTTTAATTTCAATTAAATATTAATTAATTCTTATCAACGAAAATTTTCAGAAATCCTGAAAATTTTCTAACGCCTTAACTCTTCGAAAAAATTCGCCAGCACCTCCTTTATACTGGTCAATACGTCAAACCACCACTCACCTCTCTGGGCCATTTCCAACCCAAAAGAAAATCAAACAGCCAAGCGGCTTGCCAATTCGGGTCATAAATCTTCTATCCAATAGAAATATAGACTTGTACCTTTTGTCGGCATATCATTATGTGCCTTCCACCTGTTATCAATTCAGTGGATACAAGGGCCATCCCAATCAAATTCCAATCTGCTTTTATCCACAACACAACCATTCACTTATATCCGAGCCAAATATCATTTCAACTCGAGTTTCTTCTCGATTCCCAACTCTTAACTTGATTATCACATTACACTTCAAATTTGAATCTCACAATCCAATTTGTCTTGATATCATTCTAATTCAATCTTAGTTACCACTTTACTGGCTTTACTTCAATTCAAATTTTGCTTTCACAAATTTCTGTTAAATTTGTTTTTAATTCAAACAGTCTTTCCCAGGGAGTTTTCAAACAGTTTACTCTTTTTAAAAATCAAATTTTCCTTTTTTGAAATTCAACTGAGCTCATAATCAATATTCCATTAGTTAAATCACTTCTGTATTTCTTTATCAATATTTGTTAACCAAATATTTTCAATAACCGTATTGGCCTTTTATGTTATTTGGAAAACATTTCCGAATATCGCCTTCCTTTATTTTCTAAACTTTAGAAAATATATGCTATTTATAATTGGAAAATATTCCAATTACCTATCTCTTTTCCGATCTCGTTTATTTCTATACTTAGGAAATATTCTTTATTCTATTTCCACGTTCACACTTATTTGGGTTAAAACGGATGTTGTGTAAAACATCGTTACGACAACCTGAATATTATATTCAACTAACTCTTATTCAACATTGATCTTCGAGCCTGGAATCTTACTATTTATTTGTAAATAATGAAATCAATCAAGTTAGGGTATAACTACCTCTCAGACCTTGACTGAATAACATTTATAACGTCAAAACAGATATGACTACTTACTCGAATAACCAATACCACACAACTACTTATTCACTTTTAATCACGTACACGCTTGCTCTTTCTATTCTTACTAGATTTTATTCTTAGTCTTCCATTTTGATTTTACTATTCTATTTCTAAGTTCGTTTCCTTATCGACTTATATATATCGATACGTTGATTTCTAACTATCAAATTATCTTAAAAATATTCTAACTCCTTAAATTCCCGGAAAAATTCGCCATAACCTCCTTTGTACTAGGAGCATCGGGATATTTCAAATAGCCTCCCATGGCCCTCACCAATCCAAAAGAAAAGGAAAAAGCCAAGTGGCCAGCCAATACGACGCATAAAATGTCATATATGAATTAAATACATACCTTTTCATCGAGCATTCTATTTATATACCTTCATACCTTATCCATACCTATCTCATGTATATTTATACCTGCCCGATCTATTTTAACTTTACCTGATCGTTTTAACTCAATTCGTTAATTAATTTGTTAATTAACTCTTTAATATATTTCACTTTTATATTTGAACATGACATGTTCAAATATATCTTAACTTGCTTATTAACTAATTTGAATCGTAATTTCAAATTTAAGTCCTATATTCGATTTCGAATATCCATTTACAAATCACATTCACCTTTCAAAGTTCAACTTCAAATTCAAAACTTGATTAACTAATTCCTCTTCGACTTAGTTAATTCTATTCAATTTCTATTCAAATTTTATATTTTAATTTCATTTCAATTTCCTTATTCAAATTCTATATTTGAATTTCATTTCAATTCTATTTGAATCTTCTATATTCAAATTTCAAATTCAATTCTATTTGAATCTTCTTTATTCAAATTTCATTTTCACTTCTATTTGATTCTGCTTTATTCAAATTTCATTTTCACTTTCGATATTCAAATCCTATATTTGAATTCCTTTATATTTTCTATATTCATATTCTATATTTGAGTTCCATTTGAATTTCTATATTCAAACTCTATTTCAATTTCATTGAATTTCATATATTCAAACTCCCTTTTGAATTTCTATATTCAAATCCTATTATCACTCTATATGAATTCTATATTCAATTTTCCATTATTTAAATCTTCTTTATTTAAATCTCATTTGAATTTCTATATTCAAACCCCCTTTGAATTTTCTATATTCAAATCCCCTTTGAAATTTCCTATTTAAATTCTATGTTTGAACTTCCTTTATTCAAATTCCTTTAAATAAGTCTCGATTTCAATTGATTTTGAAATCGATATTTCTACCTTTGGAAAATAGATTTCCCTTCCAATTTCATACTAGTATTTTTATTTCTGAATTATCCAATGATAATTCTTTTCACTTCATTTATAAACTTCGTTTATAAAAGAACTATTTATAAACTTTGTTTATAAAGGAACTTCTCGATTTATTTCTTTTAAAACAAGTTAATATTTCAAATCTATTTAAAAATTCAAATTCTATATTTGAATTCCATTTGAATTTCTACACAACTTGTCTTTCCCAAAACAAATTCAAAACAGTATCTCTGGTAGTAATTCGTCACTTACAACTCGAAAATGAATACTGATGATGCAGCTGTCATCATCAGAATCTATTTTCCAGTGATAGAAGTGAGTTCAATACTATAAAACCATTTCTAAACATTTCCACTTTGAAATTTATTTCAAAATATAATTCACACTGTTTGTAAAACAATTTAAAATCTCCCAGGATCTTAAATTTTCCTTATTTTTAATCCAAATCCATTTACAAACACTTATCAATTCTCCAGAGTTTTAACTCAATTTCTGGTTTAAATTTCAGATTTAACTCATCTGATTTCACGTATTTCACTTATATGAATTCTGATTAGTTATTTACATAACCATTTTACTTATAATCTTACTCGATTATAATCACAACCAATATATCCAATATATTATAATTTTGGTATATATATCTTCTTTATATCAAGATATACCTTGGGTAAACTTATTTTAATTTACCCTCTTTTCAAAACATATCGTGTCGACCCATTGTATTCGAGTGTTTAGTAACTCCTACCGATACAGTGGATCAAACTGATCGACCAGAACTCATAAACAACTCAACCAATAAATCTCCACAATAAAAAATTATTTTTATATCATCTACAAATACGTTCACTCGTATATATACACTAAATCTCAGTCTAGGGTATTACTAACCCTATCTCTACCGAGTCATGCCATAGAGCCAAGTAATTCCTAACTTAAGCTCTGATACCAACTGTAACGACCCGGATTTTGAGCGACTTTGGTTATCGACATAAGCACGATGTCGATAACCAAAACATCGAAAAATCCTGGTAATTAGTGAAAGAAATTAGAGGGTGAGGAAAGATAAGATAGAAAAATAGAATAGAAGAAGAAGAAGAACACAACATCAGAGTAACACGAATCTCACAGTGGAACGAATAAATATATTTCATAACATAACTTTGAAATACAAATCTGTACTTGAATATACATATCATTATCAAAGTACAGCACTTACAACACAGCGGAAATAAACTATAACTATATGATCCTGAAGCCTCCTGCTCCAACTCTTCTAGTATATCTGTAAAATCCCGACTACTTGACTGCCCGTACAAATTTAGGCACCCAAGAGTTTAGGGAAAACAAAAAAATAAACTCCGGGTCGGTCATGGGACTGGTATGAGTAAAACAGTGTAAAAACGGTTCGAACAAGTAAACGATATCTCATAAGACCACGCCGCATAACGGAACGGGTTTTTCCCTTATGAGAATTCAAATTATCTTTATATCAAAAACCTTTTGATATTATAATAATGTCTATCAACACAATATAATAATCATCTAGCAGAAACGCTTTCATCTCACGTTCTACATATATAGTATACAATCAAAACCGCAAGCACGTATTGGGTAATGGATTTCCAACTATGACAAGGTATGGAACCACCTTTCGCTAGTGTACCTCTAGAGAGGAATACACTGGGTCCAACAAGAACATCTTGCAACCCGACCACTCATTTCGCTTGAGCGTATCGAATGTATATCACCAACAGTTGGGATCAGCAACCGTTTCCCGAATGGGACAGCATCAACAATAGATTTTTAGAAGTAAATGAAACTCTAGATCAGGTGATTATACACCCTACTTCGGTGCGACCGACTTAGCCATGCTGCCTGCCCGATTTCTGTCATTTACCGATTTGATGAGGCTTGAGGTTACGCTTCATCATCACACCAGATTCGCTTTGAATGTCACATCATCAAATCCATCAAATCACCGATTGACGTCCTCAACCATACATTACGCGTAAGCTAAAAAAAGTTTCCTTCTCCGCTTCCACTCTTGGTACAGTTGGAGAAGTCAATATACGTGATCGTCTGGAAATACTCTGTCAGACATCCGTCCATACAAGTCATCCAGGAACAGGATGAACCGAAGGCACTATTCTGTAAACAGGATAGCCCTTGCATAACTCCGTCTTCAATTTCCTTTCGCATATATGATTCTCAACGCTTATGCCAATACATAGTGGTTCTTTGGATAATAATCCAACCGGTCTCTCCATATTAACAACGTTAAAATGGTCAAAACTTCGATAGTCTGTGATTTAACTATCGAATAAAAACAAGTGTGAAAACAACGATATTATTTCCAAATGGAAATTATATCGATCAAACATCGTTTAACATTCATCTCCTTAGTTCATTTTTTACTTATCTCATGTTTCCCTATATTCCATATTTTCTTATTTTCTAAATTGGGAAAATATACGTTATTAACAATGGAAAACATTTCCATTTCTTGTTTTCTTTTATTAGAAAACATTTCTGGTTTCTTATTTGGAAAACATTTCCAAAGCTTCTTCATTGGACTTAGACAGATGTTTAAACAAACCATCGCGATGCCAACCCAAACCATTTCCTTTACTGCCGAACCTTAACTATTCCTTAGTTAAAAACGAAGCCAATCAAGTTGGGGTAGAACTACCTCTCAGACCTTAACTGAACAACATTTAGGCAAAGTTCACTTTGTATCCCTTTTACTACCTTCCTTACTTAACCCTCCTTCGAATAGCTATATTCGATTGACTCTTTCACTTAAATTTATTCGATTAACCCTTATCAATTAACTCTATTTGACTAACGCTATTGATTTACTCATTTCACTTAACTCCTTTCGAATAAACTATATTTGATAACTCCTTTTACTTTCTATTCGAATAAACTATATTCGATTAACTCATTTTACTTTCTATTCGAATAAACTATATTCGATTAACTCATTTTACTTTCTATTCGAATAACTATATTCGATTAACTCATTTTACTTTCTATTTGAATAACTATATTCGATTAACTCATTTTACTTTAACTCTAATCGATTAAACTAACATCGATTAACTCCTTTATTCTTTAACTCTAATCGATTAAACTAACATCGATTAACTCCTTTATTCTATAATCTAATCGATTAAACTAACATCGATTAGCTCCTTTATTCTATAACTCTAATCGATTTACTAACATCGAATAACTTCTTTTACTTTATCTCTAATCGATTAACTTCTTTTACTTTATCTTTAATCGATTAACTAACATCGATTAACTCCTTTTATTTTAACACTAATCGATTAACTAACATCGATTAACTCCTTTTATTTTAACACTATTTGATTAACTAACATCGATTAACTCCTTTTATTTTAACACTAATCGATTAACTAACATCGATTAACTCCTTTTACTTTAACACTAATCGATTAACTAACATCGATTAATTCCTTTTACTTTAACACTAATCGATTAAACTAACATCGATTAACTCCTTTTACTTTAACACTAATCGATTAAACTAACATCGATTAGTTCCTTTTTGAATAAACTATTCATTTATAAAGATTTACTTTTAGTAACGGTTCTTCACTTTACAAATGATTTCCCTTTTATTCTAACTTTTCCTTTGATTTTATAAATATTTCTTTTATAAAAATTCCTTTCCTTTTCTATATAAAATCCATTGATTTTTATATAAATAATTCATTTTCAAAATACACTTTGAAAATATTCCTTTATCAACATTCGGTATGTTATGGTATTCAACATATCAAATCACGATGATCAGTATCGTCTAAACACATAAAATCGACAACAGATAATATATCACATCATATATCACAATATATGAAAAACAGTAAAATAAATGTTGAGGAATCCAGTCGGATTCCTCCAACCTGTTTCCCTGCATCACAGATGTTAAACAATATAGATAACATCACTTTCAGTTCTATATGATATATTCTGTTAAACAGAATCGATATAGAAAATTCAACTAACTAACTAGCAGTTCAATCAAACAATCGACACACAGTAAATCAGACAATTCCTAACAGTTCTAAAAATACAACATGAAGTTATCAACTGTTCAGAGTTAGTGAGATTTACTCACTTTGGCGCGTTAACCGTTAAATAACGGTTTGCGTTATTTGATTTCGACGGACAATTTATTTCGCCAAAAATTGTAACGAGCTCAGATTCGCACTCAGTCAGCTTCATTGTGAAGCTCTCGTCCGTACGATCCTAACGCAACTTACGGTTCGTCAATCTGATATCGTATGATCAAGTTATCAAATTTCAAAGTTCATTTACATTTTAAACTAGAATTTAACTCAACCAATTACTTCGGGCCTTACCATCATTCACTCGGCCCATTACCCTCTCAAAACCCACACCCGTATCCTTTATCTTCTTCCTCATTTAGACCGTGAGCTCCAGCTATTCCACTTTGCCATTTCCCAATCTTTCCACGCCCCTTACACCTTCCATTCACCACCGAATGCAAAATGAACACCACTGTAACACCCCACCTCCACTAGGATCACTCCTTAGAATGTACTAGCTTTGGAGGGGCATTATTGTGAAGGTAAACTTGCACAGAGATATCACAAGACAGAATATATAAAAATAAGTATAAGTAAAGCAGCGGTAGCAGATAAAACCCATCATCATCATCTCAGAAAACCAACATAGTCAAGTACATACTATCAAAAATGTCATGATCCAAAGTACAACACAAGTCTAGATACGTGATAACAAAATACATGGTAAAACATCAGTACTAATCCCCAGAAATAAAAGATAAGCCACAGCTAGCTCAGATCCTTACATGAGCTATCCAACAAGCAAGCCAAAGATCCACTAAGTAGATGTAGCCCCTCCCTGAGAACCTGGGGGGGGGGGGGACGGAAGAAAAGAAGCGAAAGAAAACAGGTCAGTCAAAAAGACTGGTGAGCCCTACTACGATCAATCTATAAACTAATAAAGTTAACAGCATGATGGAAACTGAGATGAACATACTGGTAATAGATAAAGGTGACATCACATAGACGAGATTAAACTTTGCACCACAGTGTACTAGCAAACCCACAAAACAGATCTTGATCCCTTAGCCCAAACTTTGGCCCAATAACATGAAGTGACCTTAGTATAAGGTCCAGCCCCACGGTCTAGTCGATCGGCTCCCTATAATCCTAACACGTCAAGTGTTGGTGTCCATACGGCCCACATGGATGTAGTCAGACTGTGCTGGGTCCACCTTCGGGTGTATCAAGCCCTAAGGTGTCAACCCCAGACACCTAAGCAATAATGCACAGTCCAAGCCTACTGGTACCCGTGCCTCGAGTTTGTCCAACATCGGACTACGTGCACGTCCGTAGCCCGCTGGACCCGCACCGCTGTACCACTCAGCCGTCGCTTTGGTCGCTTACATCAGTCCAGTAATCGTGCCCCGCCCTAGCCTAGCCTCTAGGGTTGTGAATGATACCAAACTGGGATTACTGCTGGAACAGACCACGTTGCTAGGGTTTCTAAGAGGGTTAAGTGTGGTTTTAACCCCTCACTAATCCTGGATTAAATTAGTTAAGTGTAACCACTTAACCCCATCTAATCCTCGCATCCCCATTATTGGTTAAGTATTAGTGGGCCATGACTTAACCCTAATCATGAGGCATTAATTACTTAACGCACCCAACCTCTCACATTAGACATCCGTGGTTACCTGGGAAGATTTACACCACGTCTAGGTCTAACCTCGGGTCTTATGGTGCAACATGACCAACTACCCACATTAGACCCCACGTTGTGGTTACCTGGGAAGATTTACACCACAACTAGGTCTAACCTCGAGTTGGCCATATCATGTTATCTAATGTCATGTCCACTTTAGAACATATTTACAAGTTAACATATACTTGGCTAGACCTAACTTAATAGGTAAATTCCCAAGGGGTAGACCTAACTTAATAGGTAAATTCCCAATCTTTTAATTTCATGTATTTTTAAGTTTACCCAAACCCTCCCAACGTCATTATCTCGCTTACATATTCGTCATAACGCTTAAGGGTATAAAAGGTAACTTGGCATAACATACATGATGAACTTCACATATCATAATAAACATGCATACATGTTAAACTTGCAAATCATGTCATAGTGAATTCGCATAAACATGCATAGCTTATTAAATATGCATAACATAGTAAGGTGAACATGCATAGTCCATCAAACTTGCATAACATGGTAAGGTGAACTTGCATAAGCATGCATAATCCATTAAACTTGCATAACATGGTAAGATGAACTTGCATAAGCATGCATAATCCATTAAACTTGCATAACATGGTAAGGTGAACTTGCATAAACATGCATAATCCATGAAACATGTAGAACATGGCATAATAAACTCGCAAAAGCATGCATAACTTGTGAAACATGTAAAACATGGCATAGTAATCTCGCATATGCATGCATAACTTATGAAACATGTAAAACATGGTATAGTGAGTTCGCATAAGCATGCATAACTTATGAATCATATAAAACATGACATAGTGAGTTCGCATAAGCATGCATAATCAACTAAACTCACATAAATCTCAACTTTCACCAAACATTAACTTTAGAGTTTGTAAAGTGAAGGTAAGAGGGCTTACAAGTATAAACAAGCCACAAATCCACCAAATAAGATGAAGAAGCCCTTTTAAAACCCCAAAACAAAGCTTCAAATAAGAAAACCCTTTTGCAAAATCCCAAAACACAAACTTTAGCAAATCAAACTTGCAACTTAATGAAGTATGCAAGTTATTAAGCATTCATACAACATAGAAAAGGTTGTATGATCATCATATCTTCATAGGATTTAACTTTGAGGGAGGTGGAGGCTAGGTTTTAGGTGGAGGCCATTTGGGGATTCAAATTGACATAGTTTAGTTGCTAGATTGATTAATGAGGCTTTAGGGTAGGATTAGGGGTATATTTATAGGGAATTAGAGTGTTTTAAGCCCTAGGATTAACCCTAGGTTAGTTTTGGCCCGTCAGATCTCAGAATTCTCCAGAACCAAGCCACCAGACCCAACCCAAATCAGAAATGGTGCACCAGGCTAAACTGCCTGGGCACCCCCTGTCGACAGGGCTGTCGACACCCTGGGGGCCCTGTCGACATGCCTGTCGACATGGGGCCCCTGGCGGGAATTTTCCCGCCTAACCCTGATTAGCCCTAATCCCTGCTTTTGATTCGAAATTTAAATCTGTTTTTAGCATAGAAATTTCTGAAAACTTCAATGGGCCTTAACCGGGTCATACGGACTCCGATTTTCGAAAACTCGGACTTTATTTCGCGTATTTTTCCGAGACGAACGCAATGGCATAGCCCGTTTCCCCTGATTCTGATTTTTGAATTAAATTCTGCCTCGATTTAGGTTATAACAGTTTATTGAAAATACGGGTTGTTATATTCTCCCCTCCTTAAAGGATTTCGTCCCCGAAATCTTCAAGTTAGAAAGAACGCATCCTACCATCCAATCATCCATCTACTCAAAACATCATCCACGAGCAACCATTGTCCTTAAAGATTCTAAATGCTGTATGAACATATGCAAAAGTGTGTGTATATGTACCTATCTAATGCAAAGATCAATGCAAAATATGTTAGTGAAATGTATCCATATGTATGCAAATCCCTAACATAATGTATAATATCTACATGCGTGCTCAATCATACATCCATATGCAACATCCATGTGATTGCATACAAATTTCATCCAAGAATAAGCATAAACACCCATGCACATGCAATATGAGGAGTGTGTGAGCCGATCTAGTGCCTAATGTGTATCATGCATCCACGAGTAACCACTTGCAAACACTTGCAACCACTCGCAACCATCAAACATAACATGTTTCAAACACATGTTTCATCCAAAGGGTTTCTACCTAAGGTTCTCATGACAAGATTTGCACGATAACTAGATAAACATGGATAGCAAAGAGAAAGATATACTAACAAAGGGAAGAGATTGAGAGTGTACCCTCAAAAAGGAATGGATAAAGCCCACGCATCTTCTCCTCGGTTTCCCAAATTGCGTCCTCTTCGGCTTCACCCCATTGAACTTTCACCAATCTGACCTCACGATTCCTTAGCTTCTTGGTCTCTGTCCCCAAGATACGAATCGGAGCTTTCCTTAAAGTTGCTTCTTTCTCTACTTCCACGTCTTCAAGAATGCTAGGTTCAACCACCTCAGCGGACTCATGCAAGCACTTTCGGAGATGCGAGACATGAAAGACATTATGTACTCCGGACAACTTCTCGGGCAATTGCACTTTATAAGCCATCTTCCCAATTCTTTCAATGATGGGGAAGGGTCCAACGAATCTTGGTGCTAACTTCCCAACAGCTCCAAACCGGACCACATTCCGTAAAGGAGAAACCTTTACGAAAACCTTGTCCCCAACCTCAAACTCTAATTCGGACCTTCGCCTGTCAGCATAGGATTTCTGCCGGTCTTGGGCCGCTTTCATCCGTCTTCTAATCAACTCGACCTTCTCGGATGTATCCCTAATCATGTCGGGTCCAAGTATAAGCTTATCCATGGACTCCCACCAACATGTAGGTGACTTGCACGGCCTCCCATATAAAGCCTCAAAGGGTGCCATCCCTATGCTCGCCTGATAACTGTTGTTATATGCAAACTCAACAAGAGGAAGATGGTCTTCCCAAGCACCACCAAAATCCAGAATGCAAAGCCTCAACAGGTCCTCAAGTACCCTATTCACCCTTTCTGTTTGGCCGTCTGTTTGTGGGTGATAGGCCGTACTCAGGTTCAATTTCGTGCCCATAGCCTCCTGCAAACTGTTCCAGAACTGACTAGTAAAGATGGGGTCTCGGTCACTGACTATGCTGGAAGGGACTCCATGTAGTCGCACTATCTCACGAAGATATACTGATGCTAGTCCAAATGCGGTCCTGTTGCTCTTCACTGGGATAAAATGAGCACTCTTCGTGAGCCTATCCACAATGACCCATATGCTCGTATTCCCCTTCCTGGACCTTGGAAGCCCATCAATAAAGTCCATAGAAATGCTCTCCCACTTCCATAGCGGGACCTCTAGCGGATGTAATAGCCCACCGGGCTTCTTCGACTCAGCTTTTACTCTCTGACAAATAACACATCTCGAGACAAACTCCTCCACATCCTTCTTCATTCCAGGCCAGAAGAAAACGCGCTTCATGTCCTTATACATCTTATCACCACCTGGATGTATAGTCATCTTGGAGCGATGTGCTTCCTCAAGAACTTTCCTCACCAAGTCTTCTACCATCGGAACACAAAGCCTTCCATCCCTCCTCAGCCAACCCTTATCGTCTATAGAATATCGAGCAAGGTGACTAGATGTCTCCCCTCGACCCAGCTTATCCATGATCTCAGTTATCTGAGGGTCTTCCTTTTGCGAAGCCCCAACTTGATCTAGAAGGGTAGGCCTGAGCTCTAAAGATGCCAAGGAACCGGTCTCCGACTCCATTGCCAAAGAGAAATCAAAGGTCGCCAAGAACTCCAAATTCTTCATCTCAACAAATAGAGGACTTAGAGTCAACCTTTTCCTACTCAACGCATCCGCTACAACATTCCCCTTGCCAGGGGTATAGGATATCTCAAAATCATAGGAAGCCAAAAATTCCATCCATCTCTGCTGTCTTAGGTTCAGATCTTTCTGCGAAAAGAGATACTTCAAGGACTTATGATCAGTATATAGCTCAAATCTCTCTCCCAGAAGATAATGACGCCATGCCTTGAGTGCATATACAATCGCTGCCAGCTCTAGATCATGAGTGGGATAATTCCTCTCATGCACCTTAAGTTGCCTCCCACCAAAACATATAACTCTGCCCTCTTGCATCAGAACGGCGCCCAATCCCGTGCCACAAGCATCATTGTACACGGTAAATATCTTACCACCATCGGGTAAGGCTAGAACTGGTGCGGAGGTAAGGGCTCTCTTGAGTCTCTGAAAAGCAAGCTCACAATCCATATCCCAAGCAAAGACTAAGTTCTTCTTCGTCAACTTAGTAAGAGGAGCGGATATCTTCGCGAAGTCCTTGATGAACTTCCGGTAAAAACCCGCAAGACCCAGAAAGCTTCTCACCTCGGTTGCATTCCTTGGCGTCTTCCAATCCTGAACCGCAACCATCTTAGCGGGATCCACCGCCAAGCCTTGCTTGGATACGATATGCCCAAGAAATCTGACTTCCCTTCTCCAAAAGTGGCACTTGGAGAACTTGGCTTTTAACTGGTGTGCTCTGAGTGTGTCCATCACCTCTACTAGGTGCCTCGCATGCTCTTCCTCATCCTTGGAGAAGACCAAAATATCGTCCACAAAGACCACGACAAACTTATTCAAGAACTCCCGAAACACCCTACTCATCAAATCCACAAAATACGCGGGTGCATTCGTCAAACCGAACGGCATAACAAGCCATTCAAAGAATCCGTCTGGAGTTCTGAATGCAGTCTTGTCTATACTGTCTTCAGCCACTCTGAGCTGATGGAAACCCGTAGCAAGGTCAAGCTGAGAGAAAATAGAAGCACCAACAAGTTGATCAAAGAGATCATCGATCCTTGGTAACGGGTGTCGATTCTTCTTAGTCAGCTTATTCAATTCTCTATAATCCACACAGAGTCGAAGAGAGCCATCTGCCTTAGTCGCAAACACCACAGGCGCTCCCCATTCGGATATACTCCTTCTGATGAAGCCCTTCTCAAGCAATTCTTTCACTTGCTTGCTCAGCTCCCGTCTCTCACGCGGAGCCATATGCCGAACAGGCAAAGAAACAGGCTTAGCATTATCTACCAGATAGATGCGAAAGTCAATCTCTCGTTTAGGGGGCAACCCCTTAACTTCTTCAAACACATCTGGATAATCTCGGACCACCCTTACAGACTGAAGGGCCTCCTCTGATGAGTCGAGAGATTCTAGATAACATAACATGACGGGATTCTTCGGATTGCATGAAATCTCTAAGGTGTTGCCCAGGCGAGTCACAAGCCTTACAACCCTATGCTCACAATCCAGAATGGCTCCATATCTAGACAGCCAATCCATGCCCAAGATCAATCCGTATCCCCTGAAACCTAGAACATACGCACTACACAAGAACTCTACGCTGAGTATAGAGATCCTTAGATCCTCACATATCATAGATAGATGAGCAGAACCCCCAATGGGATTCGAAACACAAACGGGATCATCCACTAAGCCAGTACTGAGGTGCAAGCTATCAACAAGATCAGATGAAATAAAGCTATGTGATGCACCAGAATCAAACAAGGTACGTACTGGAAGATCAGAGATATAAACAAGGTTCTCAACAGAAACACTACCTCGCTCGGGGACTGAAGCGGCATTGAGAGCATGAACTTGCCCTCCTGAAGATCCAGCCTGTCCTTTCTTCTTTGGGCATTCTTTGCTGAAGTGCCCAGTCTCTCCACAAGAAAAGCATCCACCACTAAGCTTCCTTTTCTTCTTCCTGCAATCCTTAGCAAAATGCCCAGCTATGCCACAGTAATTGCACTTCCCCTTGCCTTTGTTGTTGCCCTTCTTGTTCTTATTCTGATTTCCTTGACTGCTTTGACCTTGGTTGCCTTTGCCTTGAGAATCAGCCTTCTTTGCTTGAGTATCGCCCGACTTGACTTCCTTCTTTCCCTCTCCCTGAAGCAGAGCCATATTGACCAAACTCTCGAAAGTGGCTCCATGCGGAATATGTGACATCGCCAAGCCCTGTAGCGGCTCATTCAATCCTCTGGCAAATCGAAGAGCCTTCTTCTCCGGGGTGTTTACTATATCCAATCCAAAACGGGCCAGCTGATTAAACTTGTTCACATACTCCTTGACAGACATATCACCTTGCTTTAATGCAATGAACTTCTCTATTTGTAAATTCGCCTCAGCTGAAGATAGAAACTTAGTCACAAATCTAGCCCTTAAATCGACCCAAGTTTCAACGGGCCTCGTCCCATTGGTGACCTCCCACCAATAGGCCGCCTCATCCTTCAAAAGCCATACTGTCAATAGGATTTTCCTCTCGTCATCAATCCCAAAGATAGCAAACAAGTCCTCCGTGTCCTTCAGCCAATTCCTAGCTTCAACGAAAGATTCCGTGCCTAGGAAATTCTTGCCTCCCATTGCCTTGAAGTCTTTACAAACCTTTGTAAACTCAATCTGAGGATGCTGAGGGGGAGGAGGAGGAAGAGGAGCCTCAGCAACGGGAGGGGGAGGAACATTAGCAACGGGAGGGGGAATATTAACTGCCGGAGGAGGGGGAGCAGGGACCACCGGAGGAGGGATATTAGGGATAGGATTCTCAACTACAAGAGGAGGAGTGGGAGTAGGGTTGGCGGGACCAGCTGCCGCCCTAGCCTCTAGAAGTCTCCTATACCAGAGTGGTACGTTCACTCCATCTGGGATGTCAAGATTCTCAGCCATACTGAAACGAAAGATAAGATAAGATTAGGTCAAGGGAACGAAGGATAACGCTGATGGCTTTTGGGGATTAGCCTTAAAATAATCTAGACTTTATTTTGGAAAATACTTAGTAGGTTTTTGAAAATAGTTTTTCAAAAAGGGTTTCTCTTTTTTTTTTTTTTCAAAAGTTTTGTTCAATCTTGTTAACCTTGTGCTCTGATACCAAATGTAACACCCCACCTCCACTAGGATCACTCCTTAGAATGTACTAGCTTTGGAGGGGCGTTATTGTGAAGGTAAACTTGCACAGAGATATCACAAGACAGAATATATAAAAATAAGTATAAGTAAAGCAGCGGTAGCAGATAAAACCCATCATCATCATCTCAGAAAACCAACATAGTCAAGTACATACTATCAAAAATGTCATGATCCAAAGTACAACACAAGTCTAGATACATGATAACAAAATACATGGTAAAACATCAGTACTAATCCCCAGAAATAAAAGATAAGCCACAGCTAGCTCAGATCCATACATGAGCTATCCAACAAGCAAGCCAAAGATCCACTAAGTAGATGTAGCCCCTCCCTGAGAACCTGTGGGGGGGGGGGGGGGAACGGAAGAAAAGAAGCGAAAGAAAACAGGTCAGTCAAAAAGACTGGTAAGCCCTACTACGATCAATCTATAAACTAATAAAGTTAACAGCATGATGGAAACTGAGATGAACATACTGGTAATAGATAAAGGTGACATCACATAGACGAGATTAAACTTTGCACCACAGTGTACTAGCAAACCCACAAAACAGATCTTGATCCCTTAGCCCAAACTTTGGCCCAATAACATGAAGTGACCTTAGTATAAGGTCCAGCCCCACGGTCTAGTCGATCGGCTGCCTATAATCCTAACACGTCAAGTGTTGGTGTCCATACGGCCCACATGGATGTAGTCAGACTGTGCTGGGTCCACCTTCGGGTGTATCAAGCCCTAAGGTGTCAACCCCAGACACCTAAGCAATAATGCACAGTCCAAGCCTACTGGTACCCGTGCCTCGAGTTTGTCCAACATCGGACTACGTGCACGTCCGTAGCCCGCCGGACCCGCACCGCTGTACCACTCAGCCGTCGCTTTGGTCGCTTACATCAGTCCAGTAATCGTGCCCCGCCCTAGCCTAGCCTCTAGGGTTGTGAATGATACCAAACTGGGATTACTGCTGGAACAGACCACGTTGCTAGGGTTTCTAAGAGGGTTAAGTGTGGTTTTAACCCCTCACTAATCCTGGATTAAATTAGTTAAGTGTAACCACTTAACCCCATCTAATCCTCGCATCCCCATTATTGGTTAAGTATTAGTGGGCCATGACTTAACCCTAATCATGAGGCATTAATTACTTAACGCACCCAACCTCTCACATTAGACATCCGTGGTTACCTGGGAAGATTTACACCACGTCTAGGTCTAACCTCGGGTCTTATGGTGCAACATGACCAACTACCCACATTAGACCCCACGTTGTGGTTACCTGGGAAGATTTACACCACAACTAGGTCTAACCTCGAGTTGGCCATATCATGTTATCTAATGTCATGTCCACTTTAGAACATATTTACAAGTTAACATATACTTGGGTAGACCTAACTTAATAGGTAAATTCCCAAGGGGTAGACCTAATTTAATAGGTAAATTCCTAATCTTTTAATTTCATGTATTTTTAAGTTTACCCAAACCCTCCCAACGTCATTATCTCGCTTACATATTCGTCATAACGCTTAAGGGTATAAAAGGTAACTTGGCATAACATACATGATGAACTTCACATATCATAATAAACATGCATACATGTTAAACTTGCAAATCATGTCATAGTGAATTCGCATAAACATGCATAGCTTATTAAATATGCATAACATGGTAAGGTGAACATGCATAGTCCATCAAACTTGCATAACATGGTAAGGTGAACTTGCATAAGCATGCATAATCCATTAAACTTGCATAACATGGTAAGATGAACTTGCATAAGCATGCATAATCCATTAAACTTGCATAACATGGTAAGGTGAACTTGGATAAACATGCATAATCCATGAAACATGTAGAACATGGCATAATAAACTCGCATAAGCATGCATAACTTGTGAAACATGTAAAACATGGCATAGTAATCTCGCATATGCATGCATAACTTATGAAACATGTAAAACATGGTATAGTGAGTTCGCATAAGCATGCATAACTTATGAATCATATAAAACATGACATAGTGAGTTCGCATAAGCATGCATAATCAACTAAACTCACATAAATATCAACTTTCACCAAACATTAACTTTAGAGTTTGTAAAGTGAAGGTAAGAGGGCTTACAAGTATAAACAAGCCACAAATCCACCAAATAAGATGAAGAAGCCCTTTTAAAACCCCAAAACAAAGCTTCAAATAAGAAAACCCTTTTGCAAAATCCCAAAACACAAACTTTAGCAAATCAAACTTGCAACTTAATGAAGTATGCAAGTTATTAAGCATTCATACAACATAGAAAAGGTTGTATGATCATCATATCTTCATAGGATTTAACTTTGAGGGAGGTGGAGGCTAGGTTTTAGGTGGAGGCCATTTGGGGATTCAAATTGACATAGTTTAGTTGCTAGATTGATTAATGAGGCTTTAGGGTAGGATTAGGGGTATATTTATAGGGAATTAGAGTGTTTTAAGCCCTAGGATTAACCCTAGGTTAGTTTTGGCCCGTCAGATCTCAGAATTCTCCAGAACCAAGCCACCAGACCCAACCCAAATCAGAAATGGTGCACCAGGCTAAACTGCCTGGGCACCCCCTGTCGACAGGGCTGTCGACAGGGCTGTCGACACCCTGGGGGCCCTGTCGACATGCCTGTCGACATGGGGCCCCTAGCGGGTATTTTCCCGCCTAACCCTGATTAGCCCTAATCCCTGCTTTTGATTCAAAATTTAAATCTGTTTTTAGCATAGAAATTTCTGAAAACTTCAATGGACCTTAACCGGGTCATACGGACTCCGATTTTCGAAAACTCGGACTCTATTTCGCGTATTTTTCCGAGACGAACGCAATGGCATAGCCCGTTTCCCCTGATTCTGATTTTTGAATTAAATTCTGCCTCGATTTAGGTTATAACAGTTTATTGAAAATACGGGTTGTTATAACCACCACAGGATTTCTCTTCGATCCCTCTATCTTCTAGTACCACCAACCTCCAACTCGATGCTCCCAGTTGAATCGCGGTTCTCCTATTCCTTACGTACAACACAAATTTTGTGCGATAGTCTCCATCACGAGGTCCCCCAAATCTTTGCAGCAAGGTGAGAAATCACCTTCTAAACCCAAATACGATCTCGAATTCAAGGATTGAAACCTAAATCCTGAGATTTTCTTAACCCTAGTTTCACCGTGTAAATCTGACCCTCACGAAAAACGATTCGCACCCTATAAAAACTATACAGAATTGAAGAGAAACATCATGGGATTCCAACCATATACTTGTTTGGATTTATTGATTTTGCTTTGATTTTCTTTTGATTTTACTTCTTTCATTTTCTTTGCTGTGTTCGGTTTCTGAAAAATGAGAATTGTGCTTGCGTTTATAGATAAGGGTTGTTGTGTTGTGTGGTTGAGAAGGATGATCGCTGGCTTCGCTTTGACCACAAATTAGATTAGGGTATTTTTATTTATTTATTTTATATCCATTTTGCACTCTAAAAATCCGTGTGATCACACACGGTACCCAAAAATCACGAAACTGGACAAGCAACTTCAGTTTGACATTATGGTCCCAATGAAACTGGTTTCGTCGAATTTCGACTCCATATGCTCACACAGCGTATTTTTAACTATCGAAATACTGACTATTTTACACTCTAAAAATCCGTATGGCCACACAGTGACTCTAAAAATCACGAAACTAGAAATCTAACAACTATTTGATATTGCGGATCCAACAAAACTGGTTTCGTCGACTTCCGACCTCATTTGCAAAAGTGGCTATTTTTAACGCTCTAAATAGCCTATTTAAATATATAAATATATTTAAATATAATTAAATTTTATATTTAAAATTAAATATTATCGTCTATATTCACAGTGGCATACCACATAGCTCTAGAATATTCCTGCATGTATTTACAACTCGATATTCACTTCTGGGTCAACCCGATATTTGATTTATATTGAAATTCCTTTTTAAAATATAAATAATTCCTTTATAAATTATAAAGGAATTCCACAGCGACTTTTCTAAAATTTGATTTGGACATATCTCAAAATTTACACGACGAAATCCCGATTTTTCTCTTCCACTAGAAAGATATACTCCACCAGCTCCACGCGTTTCTTGTTTCGCAGAAATCCGGCTTAAAACGAATCCTGTACATTCAGTTGAAGTTCGAATCGCCAATTTACGAACTGCAACGCCATTTCGAGCTCGTTTATAATTATATTATAAACTATACGTTCAACTATCGACAATTGAATATATTCGTTATTCAAATTCAATTCCAAGTTGAATTAAATATCACAGATGATCTGGTTCACACCATATCGTCATTTCAACCATTCAAAATTAAATATATTATTTTAATTTATTATTTTAATTAAATATTCACTATTATTTAATTCCACGATCATTTAATTCACTATACCACCATTAATATAATTAAATAAATTAATCATAATACCTCTGCCAATGCGGGTAATTACAGGAAGGCAACGGTTTTTTTTATTTCTTTGACCTAATTTTGACTGAAGGAAGAAAAAGGAGAGGGGGGCTAAGGGGTTTTATATAAATATTTATATATTTTATTATCTTCAAATTTCAAAAAGCAACTTTTCATTTCGAACTCGAAATCAAACCCTCCGACTGCCGTCCATAGCTAATTACCCTCATTCCGAACACAATGGGATATGTATCGCAAGTTGATTCGATCACTTCGATCAGTTTTCGTCAAAATCAAAATATAACTCTACATATTGATTTTGAACAGGCATTTCAATTTACTGGGGTCACATACGAACTCGAAAAATTCCCGAAAAATATTTTCTAGCTTCGTATTGATGATACGGTCCTAACAAAACTAGTTTCGTCGAATTCTGAGACCGTTTGAAAAATGGGCAATTTCCAGTCGATTAAAATCAACTGAAACTGGTCAAACGCGTTTTCCTTTACCACGCTCACATATTGAATCGGAAAATTATGAAATTTGAAACCTAGCGATAATATGACATCACAGATCCAACAAAGGTGGTTTCGTCGAAATCCGAGGTCGTTTGCAAAAATTCCATTTTAAGGGCCGAAATTCCATAGCGGCTATTCAGAATTTTCAACTGGACATATCTTTTGATTCCCGCTATGAAATTTCAATTTTTCGGGTTCGTTGGAAAGATAGTCACAATTAGATTTCATTATTTTTGGTTTCACTAAAATCCTGTTTATTTTGCACCCGGTACATTCATTTGAAGTTTGAAATCGAATTATCGAACTACCGCGCCATTTTCAATTCCTTTAAATATAAATAAATATTTATATTCTAGCGACGAACTATATAATATATACGTTCGAATTATATTCAAAATAAATTTCTCATCGATATTATTTAAAATAATTCATCTTAAATAATCAAAATTCACTAAATTGGCCAAAATAAAAAATTTAAACTGGCCCAGATTTCCGGGTTATTGCACCATTTCTCAGGAATAACCACAACTGCACCTTGGATCGTCAGGGACGGTCCACACGTAGTGGATTAAAATGCCTGAACACTGCGTTTCCCCACCCTATGGGGCGTAAACTGGTCATATCCCGACCAGACCATCGGCTTCGAAGAGACTGAAATAACTGGGGCGCCTCGCTATCCATCATCCACATAAGTAAAATGCCCGGACGTTTAAAACCCAAAACACCATTCCTAGATAGAAAGAAACGCATGCCCTCCCTGATGTCCTCTCCCGTTTCTGGCTCATACCGGGGTGTAAGGCCCGCGAATTAACGCCATACACAAAGCTAGCTATTTAAAGCCTTGCTTTGGTCATCAACCACATGACTCTGCTTTTCAACAAAAGCCATGATCACTGCATCTCAGCATGCCACACAAGCAATTCACACCATGCAACTGACGTATATCAATCACACAGAATGAAATCCAATGTTGGACACACAGTCCATTTACAAGTCCGTTCTGGGTTTGAACGAAACCGGAGGTACCTTATTCCTCTCCCGTATGTCCAATACAGGAGAGAGGCCCTCGCACATCCGAACGATCAACAAGTACGTCCGGACGACCACCACCGTAACCCCTTCAGGGCAGCAACTCCCATCAAAGGCATCGGTAACCATCCATTCGATGTGAAGATCTTCGGTCTTGCACCGTATTCATATCTTCAACTTCCAACCGTTGATCAATTATTTGAAATGAGAATTAACTCGGCCTTTTCAAATAATTCGCGTATATTTATAATTCAAATCAATTCATTTCCATAGTTAAATTATTTGACATCCATAATTCAGTTCATTAATGTAATTTTCACGTTAAACACATTCAACAATCAAATATCCTATAAACCGAGTAAATTCAGTTTATTTCCATTCCATATCGTTTATAATAGTTTATAACGATTTATCGCTATTTTAATTTATTTAAATATGGCCAATTTATTCAAAACGACGCTTCAGGCCATAACGCGGCCACGACACTATTTTTCTCTAGATTTGATTTACACATATCTGAAAATCTAACCGTTGGATCTTTACATATTTTATATCATTGGAAAGATCTTTTCATAGCGGACCCAATGGTTCCAGTTTTGGGAAAATCCGACGGTCGGATCTCCCGGTACAATCATTTGAAGTTACGATTTCAAAATATGAACTACAGCATCGTTGTTCGATTTAATTTAATTATATTTATGTATATTAATATAATCCATTCCGGCACTGTTTTCATTTAGATTTGAATTTAACATTTCACAAAATCTATCTGTTGGATCTTTACAAATTTGGTGTCGTTGGAAAGCTATTTCCAAAGCGGACCCAACGGTTTCGGTTTCGGGAAAATCCGATGGTCGGATCTCCCGCAATAATCGTTTAAAATCACAGTTTCAAAATATGAACTGCAGCTTCGTTATTCGATTTATTTTAACTATATATATATATATAATCCGTTCTTTGATTTCCACACCATTTCATTTCATATATGTGATAAATATAATATTTTTATCCAACAAATATCTATTTCAACACATGACTATTTTTAACACTTCATATATATATATATGTGATTTTTATTGTTAAAACGATTTATTTAAAGCATGTATATTTTTAGCGACTCCTATATATAATAAAAATGTTCTTTTATTATTAAAACAATTTATTTCAAACATGAATATTTTTAGCGATTCGTATATGTAATAAAAATGTTATTTTATTTTGTTAAAACAATTTATTTCAAACGTGAATATTTTTACCGATTTCTATATGTACTTTACTATATGTAATAAAAATGTGTTTTTTTTGTTAAACCAATTTATTTCAAATATGAATATTTTATATACTTCA
Organism: Allium sativum; assembly: GCA_030737875.1. NCBI lineage: Eukaryota > Viridiplantae > Streptophyta > Magnoliopsida > Asparagales > Amaryllidaceae > Allium > Allium sativum. Next base: position 1,049,879,787 of record CM060910.1, on the reverse strand, counting down.
TATACACAATAAAAATGTAATTTTTATCATTCAAACAATTTATTCGTCATATGAATATTTTTCCAACACATAAATATATTTCAATACATGAATATAAATCAAACACAGGAATATTTCAGAAAATTTCGGCAGCATAATGGCAGGGGGTTAAAAAAACGGCACCGTCTCGAGTACGGCTCCTCGCACTACCTTATGCCTCGCAGCGTTCCCTAAGGAACTTGTCCTTATAATCTAAATATTTCGATCATTTTCATTTTCCAATGGATTTTTCCACAAACAATTCCAATTTAGTTTCAACCACAAACAATCATTATCAACCGTTCTCATTTATCAACCCAATTTCACGTCAACCAAAATCCAAACAATCACAACCAATATATATATCGTCCATGGTCTGTGGACGAGGGGAGTGTATATATCTATATATATATATATATATACGTATATAAATATATTTCTATTTCATTTCAATATCATTTCAATTCCACTTAACGCACGTATGACTTTTTTACAACGTATATATAACTTGTACATCACACATACAACGTATACAATGCTTATACAGGAGGTGTACAACGCTTATATAACTTATATATCGATCGTATAATTTATACATCGCCATTCCATATCGTTTATAATTTAGAAATCTCATATTGCTTTTCGCTTTGCCAAAAAAGCTCTAAAAATTCCCCGGTCTCTTCAGGAATGTAGAAGACGACCTCACGAGTCCGATGTCTCTTGTTTCACTGGATTTCGACAACATAGCAAAAAGATATGATTTTTATAAATAAATTCCAATTCGTAACGCTTTTAACTGTTGTAATCACCTAAAATAGAAATAGTTGTATACCTTTTTAAAGGATTCAAAACTAGGTTTCTATTTTACTTCAAATCCGTTGAACGTTGCGACGATCGGGTAGCGCCACTTGAAGGGGCTTGGAATCGTGCCCAGATCGATGCCAGATGGGCACACTTCGATTTGCACTGGAGGGCGTGGCGGCGAGCTTAAGGCTCGGACTTTGGAGCTTCCGTTCTCGAGATTGGCACGACTAGGGGAGGTGTGGTTGGTACGGATTTAAAGAGGAAGGAGAGGTCTTCAAAAAGTTTTAAAGGGGCGTTGGGTTTTATTATAAGGATCGAGAGAAACGAAGGAGAGAAGGTGGCGAAGGGTTTCCGTCATGCGTCGCTATTGCGGGGAAAGAGAAAAGGAATTTCCGATTTTTTTAATTTAATGAATGGAATTTTCCTATTGAGCCATACTTATATTAAATTTTAAAATATGGTTTTCTAATACGAACACCAAATCAAACCCAACGTCTGTCGCCCCTAGCTAAATACCCCCATTCCAGACACAATGGAATATGTTTTTTACGCCCATTCAACCGTTTCAGCCAGTTATTCTTCAAATTAAAACATAAAACATTCAAATATGGATTTGAACGTACATTACAATTTGCCGGGGCCACATATTGATTCCAATAATTCCAAAAAAATAAACCTATCTTCGTATTTATGATACGGTCCTAACAAAACTAGTTTCATCAAATTTGGAGACCGTTTGAAAAATGGCCATTTTCTGGTCGATCCAAATTGACTGAAATTAACCAAACACATTTTCCTTTGTCATGCTCACACATTAACTCCAAAAATTATGGAATTTGAAACTAGAAATAATTCGACATCCCGGATCCAAAAAAACTGGTTTCGTCAGAAACGGAGATCGTTTGCAAAATGTCTATTTTCAAGGGCTATATAAACTCCATAGCGACCTTTTTGAAAATTCATTTGGCCATAACTTTTGATTTCCGCTATGAAATCTCGATTTTTCAGATTCGTTAGAAAGATATTCATAAACATATTTAAATATTTTTGGTTTAAGTAAAATCTATTTTATTTTGCATCCGGTACAGTCAGTCAAAGTTCGAATTCAAATTTTCAAACTACCGCGCCGTTTTAGGCCTTGTTTTATAATTAAAATAAATATATTTATTTTCCAACATCGATTCAAATAGACTTTTGGTCGTTAAATATACAAAATCCACTAAAATAGCCAAATTAAAAATTTTTAAATTGGTTCTGATTTTCCGGGTTGTTACAGTAACAACACAAATATACTTACACAATTATTATTTATCAACTAATAATACGCCTTCAATGTAAGTATAAACAGTTTAGTGTATACTAACCATTCGAAAATAGTAACACGATCATCATCGATCGTGTACTAGTTCAATCAATATTATTAACAAAACATTCATCATCAAATAACCATAATTAACTGCACATCAATTTCCAGTAATAACGGTATGACATCGCATATTCATTCTTAATGCAAACCATCATCGTGAAACAAAACATGAAATAAAAGAACTTAACTATTAAACATGCATTGCAACCATTCAATCATATTTACGATAATTGTTTTTATTTTATGCCAAAATAATAGTGATTTTAAACTAAATTCTTTTAATATACCAGAAAGTCATTTTTATCGCCATTTATTCCAAAACTATGAAATTTTCAGTAAAACTATGTCATCATTTATAAATCTTATTTTGTTGAACAAGAATATTTATTATATTATCCAGGAATCAGTAAATAATGACCTTATTTAACATCTCTAATTTATTTCATTTTTTTTTCAAACACCATTAATCCATACAAATATGGATAATCATATTTTCCATTTATTTAGTATATTTCAATGTCATTACTCAATTTCATGAATTTATTTTTAATGAATAACTCATATATTCAACTCTGAAACTAATTACAATCCTAGTAGTGCAGTAATCAGTAATAAGCAATAATTTTTAACACAACCACCGAAAATGTCTCAAATATCAAACAATTGTTAACATATCACATCATATCATAAACTAATAACCATAAATATGCATCAAGAGAACAGAGTAATTTAAATTTAATTAGTTAAGAAAAAAATAACTATACTAATGCTTTTGCAAATAATCTTCAACTCATACAATCCATACATGTGTACCTTCTCCATTTTATCTAACGCACGTTCTCCTTTGTTGTAGCAAATTTAGTTCCATAGGCTTTCCTCCTTTTTCTCTTTATTCTATCCATTCACTATTCTTTAATTCAGCATGTAACCTTTTTATTATTTCTAATTAGGAAAGTTTAGAGAAGAAAATAGAATGTGTTTAAAGATTTTTTTTTTCAAGGAGGAAGAAGGAAGAAAAAAAGAAGATCCCCTTTAGGGTTAAATTTGGCTCACTTATATAGTAGTTAGAGATTGATGTAGTACATTAGATTAACACTAGGAATTCTCAAATTAAATCACAACCGCTCTCTTATTTACTTAGAAATGAAGTAATTTCTTATGGCATATCTCATATGTCTATTACTATTATTTTTATCTAACCTGTGATGAAAAGGGATTTGAAGAAACTAAAAGAAGCAACAAGTGAATGTATCTTTAAATCTTATTAAAAAGATACCGTTTTTACAAGAGAATTAATTTATAGTCTTAAGGAAATAAACCCCTAATAGAAATAAATCAATTCGCCTACATGTCAATTAGTGCCTAATTAATCCTCACATGCACGATTAATCAAAACATTTACATATATACATGAATATATGATAATTCAAAGTTATACCGATTAATGTCTAATAGCTGCAAAATATGCATAAACCTCACAAACATCCATAATTAAAATACATTGTCAATTGATGCAAATTAATTCTCTACTTTATAAAATGAAAGACATCTGTGTGTGTGTATATACACACACACCCACACACCCACACACACATAGGATGATTTGAATCTTACTAATTAAATGCATGAACATGCAATTAACCCTCCCTCCATGTAAAGTCAACAAATGTCTAATAAGTGGAATATATTGACAACTAATGCAAATGAATTGCTTACCAATAAATAAATGCCACTTATATAAGGGAATTAATTGTTATTCTTTAGAAACAAATTTCTAGTAAGACAAATTAATTAACATACATGTCAATCAATGCCTACTTAATCTTCACATGTGTAATTAATCAGTTATTGCTCCATAGTATATAAAATTTTGGCATTTACATATTTATACATATATAGGGAAATTTAGATTTGTAAGAATGGGCAATAAACCCCATAACCATCCATAAATCAAATATGTCATTGATTATTGCACAATAGATAGCTAACCCGTTTTTCAAAAGTGGAAAGCAAAAATAATTTTAATTTTCCCTTTTTTTTCTTTGCTACTTCCCCATAACATAGAAATTCTATGCATGATTAAGTTATATACATGCATACATATTTATACACACAAAAAGGATTTAAATAACATGTTAATTAACGAGCAATTAATTTACAGCCTATGTACTATAATCTAGAAACAATATTCATCCCATATATATGTAACATATTACTTACAACCACATAAAATCTTTTCTTATATGCTACTCTTTATCTTATGTGTCTATTATTTATATAAAAATATCTCATATTTGGACCATGCATAAATTTGATTATTTTACCTAAAAACCAAATATATGTCAATGACGGGAATCAAACTTATGACTTCATGTATGAAAGTCCACTAACTTAACAACTACACCAAACACATTTCTTATTCCTAAAATTATAACATTGAAAATTAATGATTTCATGTGCGTATCATTCATTCTTAAAAAAAGAAATATCTGTAAATGATAATTTCAAATATATCAAAGTTATATATCAAACTGATCGTCTTGGAAAGACCTTCGGAATGGTAATAGATACGACATCTGATTGATCACCTAGTAAAAATTAATTCTAAATTACTTATCTTTCAGAACCATAAAAGTTGTCGGATGTTATAGTTTAATTCAAAAATGAGATGATCTCCAACATTTATAAGCTGGTAGACTTAGGTGTACTTCTGATGAGAGGTTTTAACCCCATACGATCCAACATGCAGCCCAACCTAATGGGCTCCTAAACTTTTTACCAGAGTCTATATGTACCCTAACTACTACCCCAATCAATCGGCTCCCTTATCTGTGTCGATACCTTGTACCGGCCCCATAATAGGAGGTATCACTTCCTAAAGTGGCAATACCTCGTCTTCATAATGTGCACAACCATATCTATAGGTGTCATGGTCGTCTTACCCCCCTCTTCCTGGCCCATGAACGCACATGACCTGGTCGGTTTGCGCCGCCCACACCGTCCTACATGTTTGGATCTCGTACAATCAGCCCAGTGAGCGTGCCCCAACTCCGACCTAGGACGGAGTACTCGTTTTGATACTGTTATATAGGTTGCTGACTGAAACGGGTCCCCCACACTAGATGATACAAGCTCTCCCCCTTGTCTTGTATCTTAACTAGGATTTCCATAGGTTATGCTTGCCTAACAGTGCCTTTAATTACATAACCCCAACCGATTAAGTTTTGTGGACCTATATAAATATTACCCACCCAACCCAGATATACTTAACCCTTCCACTATTTTAACCAAGTTTACTTAACCCATTCTCAAGTTAACATGTTCGTACAATCCCTATGGATTCGACTAGGTTAAGCATTACAGACTAACAGGTTATCCCTATTCACATTGACTTCTTTTCACTTGCCAAAGTTCAACTTGCTTGTTAATTTCATATAAATATAACCTAATCCATTTAAGTTTATTAATAAGCCCCATTACATGTTATTCTTTAAATTGTAATTAACGGAAGAAATCTTTTAGTCTTTCACCCCTGGATTGTAATTAATGGGATTAATCTTACAATCCCTTTTGTATTATTCATTGTCTGATTCCATAGTTACAATAACATGTTTTACTTAATATTTAATTAAGTATACTTCATCTCATTCCACTGGTTTTCTATTTAACCTATCACTACAGCTTGACGTTGTTTACTTATTAACTTAGTTTTCTTAACTAAGGTTTACTAATAAGCTTTATTTCCTTTTATTATAACTTATGTTATAATTTCCACTTGTCCCTAGGACAAGCCTACCTATTACATACAACATTTTAATTAAAATAATTACTGATAATAGGTTACTATCATTCCTTGTTTATTCTGATTCATTACCATTTATCCATTTATGGTTATAATGTGCTAGACCTCTAACATTAAGCCTACACTTGTGGATGCTGGATATGCCGGGCGGGTCCGGGCAGACTTATTCCACAAATTAGGCTTAACCTCGTGTCTTAGCACGTCTCGTATTTGTGCACTTAGACCTCTCACATTAGATTCACAACTTGTGGTTGCTGGATATTCTGGGCAGTTTCGGGTAGACGTCCACCACAAGTGCAGTCTAATCTTGTGTCATAAGTACCATTACAATTTCTAATTACTGTAATCCTAGGAGTTCCCAATTGTTAACCAATTGTTCCTATGTCTTTATAGGTTTCGTGCCCCTTTCACCCAATTATGTTCATAGTGAATTTTGTGCCTAAATTCATGTTCATATACATTATTCAAGTTATGCCGAATTTCTCCTTTTTAAGTTATGTCCAATTTTAACGCTTTTTCCCTTCATTCCCAATCTAACGTATTCGCATATTTTAGCGACCTGCCTAAGTTCGAAAGTAGCCTAGCCATAAAAATATAAAAAGGGAAGGTGAAGGGAAGATGACAAGATTAGTTATTTTAACAAAATTTACATAAACACATAATGGCATAATGATAAGATGGGCATATAAGAGTAGATTATGTGAACATGAGATACTAAAACTGGTTCTAACATAGTAGGGATGTCTTAATAGGCATAAATAGATATAAATAAGAATTTAGATGTCTAACTAATGACAGATCCAAATTATCCACAAACATGATAGGTACAATAAGATCTAAATAGTGAATTAGATCTATAATCAAAAGTAGATCTAACATAATAAAGGTTAAGATTCAAATCATAGCTATGTCAGAATATCATAGATTCACAAGTTACAATAGACCTGGTATGATTCAATCACAAGGCTATATCCAAACTATAGTCATATCATGTTTTACTTTTATTTATTTAAATCTAAAGGTAACTTAAACTCACAATGATCGGATCTAGAAAAATAGAAGGAGAAAAGCGAGGTTGAAACACAGATCTACACTTGAAACACTTGAATCTCTAAACTTGATTTATTTGATTGTAGAAAAAGGGAAAAATATTTTGATTCAGTCTAGGCACCGACAACATTTAGGCCTCCATTGATTTTCAATGAAGAAAACAAGAGAAATGAGCTTGTATTTATAGCTGCCAGCCTCCAAACTGACTTAGCCACATCAGCCCTAGTGGGGTCGACCCACCCCTTAGGGGGTCGACCCTGGTGTCGACACCCCCCTTGGGGAGTCGACCTAGGGGTCGACACCCCCCTTAAGGGGTTGACACCCCTCTCAAGGGATCGACTCCCCCAGGCGGGAATTTTCCGACTCACCTTGAATTCTGGAATTTGGACTATTTTGAACTTTCTGGACCTAATTTTGAATTCTTGGACCCTATATATACATACATACATACATACATATATATATATATAACTATCTTGTGCATATACAAACTTCAAACCCTTATAACTTCTTCATATTGTGTCCGTTTTATGTAAACCAAATGTCTATCTTGACCAAAATTTCGAGACGGACGCAATGGCCCAGTCCGTTTCCCTTAATTCCAAATATTAAATTAGTTATTATTTAATTTATCCTCATTTAGTGTTGTTAAAATATGGTTTGTTACATGAATTGTTGAGCTCATACCTACGGTTAATGCCTAGAAATCAATGTTCAACACAATCAAAGAAACAGATAAGTTACTCACGCTATACCATCAACCTACTAACACTATAGTCATAAAACTAGGCATTCAAAGATACTCACACACACATCTGCATGTATGCATATATATAAATTTTCTTTCTTTGTTTCCCTTTTTACTAATCCGCCGCTACTACAGCAGCAGACTCTTCAACCTGGTGCAAGAGTTGTGTTGTTCTTTTTTTCTTTGATTTCTTTACATCCAAATTACAGAACTAAATGCCTAAACATACACATAGACTAACACACAAACACAAACACACACACACACACATATATTCAAATTAAGATAGGACAACGAACAAATGCTGCTATCAAATAGGAATGCTACCCGTGCTTTAAATATTCACGTAGTATGAACAACTATGATAATGTGGACGATGTGACGGTTATCGAAAGTCTTAGCTTCAACTAAAATTCCTAACTGTCATTAGGTTTTAATTCTATTCCAATTAACTAACTTTAAAGCAAATGCCGTGAAAATAGGCAATCCGGTTGATGATATTTGTTGCTTGGGTATAATATAAGAAGAAAGCAATTTGGTATAATATTAGTTTAAGGCAACATTAACCGCAATTGAGAGGGTAAAACTACAAGTGTTCACCAGTTATTTGGGAAGATGAAAATATTCAGATCCTAATTACAACTCTAACGATCTTAGATTACCCAAATTACTTCTTCTTATTTTCTTAAGAAAGAAGAAGAACGGAAACACCAATTTTTTTTCTTTATATTTACCTTAGTAAGAAATAACAACAACTCGATCTTGTATGAATGTCTTTTTTTTAATACTTATTCTGCACATAGGCCTCCTTCCTGTTTAGTTTCATGTACACGTATTTTACCCAGGTCTCTGAATTTTGAGGACCACACTAAAAAAATAAATGGTAAAGATACACATACAAAAGGAAATAAATATTGTAGATAATCAGATTCGCAGGAGATCATATGTAATCAAGATGCAACTTGCAAGTAAAAAAAGATATTTACCCAATGATCCGATTCGATTTAGTTAAACCACCATAGCTATCACCATTCCGGTGGATGTTTTTCCATAAGCCATTTGACAGTTAAACATTATTTTAATATTTATGTCCACCTGCGGTATTCTACGGACCTACAATAGATGAATGGATAGCGTTTGTAGGTTGTAGATAATCTAATTAATTTATTTTGTGACATAGTGGTTCACCACTATTGGTTGCTTAGGCAGTCCTAATTTCACAATACCAAGCAAACTTAACCAAAGATGACAAGGAGACTATCACCAGTTTTCTATAAGAAACAACCTAAAGAGCAACAATGAGTTAATATGAATTGAACAATTGCATAAAAATATAACATACAAAACAAAACATTCTATATCAGCAACCTAAAAAATGGACCAAACCAGATCCACAGAAACTTCCAACTCGTTGACTGGGTCGGATTATCATAGCCAGGCCTCAAGAAAATATACGCTGAAACTAAATCAATTCTAGATCCATCTACAAATACAAAGCAAACTACCAAACCTATTAAGACTAGAACCCAACCAAGAAATGTCAAAAATTGATTTAAAGACCACCAACGAAACTCTAACTACGGACAGTGAGGAGTTAGATAAGACTCTTCTGAGGAAGGCAAATGTAAAGAGGTGACATAAGTTAGTCACACCTGATTAAAACCTATACTGAAAATAAAACCATGCTGAAACTAAATTAAAAACTCACATCATTTCAAGTCTTCTAGGGTTGGACTTGGGAAATTTAGGGCAAAGGCGGCAAGGGCAGTGGACAATTGATTGGAATTGTCGATAGTGTCATAACTCGATTGGCAGGGACAACCTATTAGGGTTCAAGAGATCGGTCAAGGGAAAAGAGAGAGATAGCTGAGTTTTCTGTGTTTCATTTGGTGAAAAAACTGAGTAAGGGGTTAGAGGGAAATACAGGAGGGAAATAATTTGGTTAAGGGAGGGAAACAAAATGTTAAGGGGGAAATAATTTGGCTAAGGCGCGACCTGATTTTTCTTTTTTTCTGAAGCGTGTATAAGACATCGCTCCATTAATAAGACGATGTCTGGGAAACCAACAACATCAATTTTCTTTTTGACGATGTTAAAAATCGTTTTGACATCAGCTGATATCGCAAGCGATGTTAAAACCGTGATGTCTATTCCATTTTTTCTTGTAGTGTCCTTATAAATGTATTATGTACACACAACTGCTGCATAAAATGTTTTACATTTAAGACACACAAGCACCATGACACATTTGTCACACAAAAGAAATTTCATAATGAACTGGTCCTCTAATCCGAATCAGGATGCATTAGAGCAAATTCCAAAGATGCACAGCCTGCTTTTGTTTTTTCGTCAACTTGGCTTCCAGCTTGTCAATTCGACGAAGTAGTTTGCATATTTCCTTATCCGAACCAGTGTAAAAGTTAGCCTTTAATTTCCGTCGCAACTCAAGGTTTGATAATTTCACCCTCTCTTTAAGTTGACCATTTGAAAAGGGTATTTGTTCACCCTGATTTCTAATCCCCACCTTTTGATGATAGTACATTTGTTCCCATTTTGAAATAGGGGAGTCTTTAAATAGGCTTTGTGGCCTAACAAATGCCAATGAAATTCCTCCAAGTAGAGGAGGTGAAGCTTTAGATTGTCATTCCTATTAATATAAAAGATAGAACATAATCATTTACAAATCCTGCATGAGAAGAATAATACTAGCATATCATGGTTCACATTAAAAATTTACTGCAAATGTATTCGCAGGTAACAAATTGAGGAAGAAGAAGGAGAGCTATATATCCAAAGCACTCCTCAATCCCAGCCGTACAAACAAGCACTGGCCAACGATGCTGATCAAGTTAAGAATACCAAAAAGGCAGGAGATCAAAAGAACAAGTAGGAAAGTCAAACATTTACTTGAAAAGTCGAAAATATGCCTTTATGGGGGGGTGTTACTACCAAAATTCAATACCGAAAAAGGCTATCGATGAAGGGGTATCGGTTCGCTACCAGTGTAGAAGAACAATACGAAAGCACAAAGTCAGAACCTTCTTAAAGAAGAAAGCTCAGATCCAATGTAAATGAAGAATACTGATAGGATATTTTAGACACGAAAGGTAGATAACGAAAGTGAAAGCCCGAAGGCAAACCACCTGAAATCGGAAGCACCAAGCAAAGCAAAGGGTGTCGAAAGGGTTATTGGCATAAACCTGCTTAATGCCGATACAAAAGGAGATGAAGGAGTCAAAGGCACAAGAAGATGAAACATAAGAGGAACCTTCCGAAAGCCAGCTATCAAGGCCAAACTTTTATGATCACCAAGGGACAAAATCATAAATCAATAAGTAATGCACCGAAAGTATCCTTCCGGAAGATCGAAACCCACTTCGAAGATCTACCGAAGGCATATCAAAGCTTCTAGGAAAAAGAGCTATCCACACTAACTTGCTTAGTGTCGATACCGAAATGGGTAACTGTTCCCGGAGCATAAGTAATTGAGACACAAGAACAAGCACTACGAGGATTAAAGACAAGACCGAAAGCTCATAACCAAGAGCTAAATGCTTTTCTCAAAGCTTTCATACCAACAGGCTTGGTATCGATACGAATGGTAAAAGCAACATCAAAAAAATCTCCAAAGACCAAGACCAACTTGCCGAGAGCTAGGACTGACATGCTGAAAGCTCCGTTATCTTTATTAACAAGGCCAAAAAGAATGGACGAAAGCCACCGGAACCAAAAGGAAAAAGGTTGCTAACCCATAGCTACTGCACCCAAAGGAGGTTTGTGACACCCCACGTCCGTTAATGTCACTCATTAAGGGAATGCATTAAGTTTTGTGAAGCATTATAGGTAAATAGACACAGAATTTCACAAGACAGATATAAATAAGATAGTAGTGGAAATTTAAATTTTATTTCAAACACAGATCATACAGCGTAGTTCAAAAAACCATGAGTCTCAAAAAACATTACAACAACATGACTTCTATCTTTATCATCAGAGTACATAAATATTTAAAAGAAAACATAATTCCCCAATAAAAGAGCTAAGCCAAAGTAGAGATAAGAACTTGAGCCATACTTCGAAAGCAACTCTAGAAAGATGGTATCTGAGTCCTGACTAAGCCTAAGTGTTTCCTCCCTGAGAACCTGAGGGGAGCAGGGAACGGAAGAAAGAAGGAGAAACAAAAGGGTCCGACATAAAATCTGGCAAGTTTAGTGACTTTTAGCAAGTAAATAAATAAAAGTAGCATGGCAGACATATAAAGTGGATAAGAGAGATCACTACATAAATGGCAGGTGTGACAAGGTAGACATGATAAGGTGTATATGCTTCTAATGGTTACTCTGCACTATTACTAGTATAATCAGAATGAGATGATCACTTCCACTATAAGGTGGTAGATTTAGGGAACATGTCCAAATATACCCTAACCACTACCATAATCGATCGGCTCCCTACTCCGTAGATACTCTGTGCTGGCCCCATAGTAGGATGTATCACGTCCAAAAGAGACAACCCCTCACTGATATGCACAACACCATATCTACTAGTGTCACGGTTGTCTTATCCCCCTCTGCCCAACTCATTCACGCAAATGGCCCGGTCGGTTTGCGCCGCCCACACCGTTCTACATGTTTGGATCTCTTACATTCAGTCAGTAAGCGTGTCCCCTCTCCGCCTAGTACAGAGTACTTCATTTGATACCTACTCCGGGTTACTAACTGAAATGGGTCCCATACAATATGATACAAGCTCTCCCCTTTGTCTTGTATCCCCCACTAGGTTTGCACTGACTATGTATACCATTAGGTGTCTTTAATTGCATAGCCCTATACCAGTTATGCTTACCCTAAAAAGTATCTTTAGTTACATAACTTTATTATTTCCTCCGGTTATGTATACCACTAGGTGCCTTTAATTACATAACCTTATCAGGTTAAGTTTGTAGGCCTATATGTAAATATTACCCACCCCCTCTAGAATTGCTTAACCTATCCACTATCCAACAAATATTTACTTAACCCTAACCTTAGTTCATTATCATAGAATCCCTATGGATTAGATTTGGTTAAGTAGTCCAATTTATTACCATTTCCATTTATGGTTTATAACGGGTTAGACCTCCCACATTAGGCCTACAACTTATGGATGCTGGATATGTCGGTCGGGTCCGGGCAGTCTTATTCCACAGTTGGGCCTAACCTCATGTCTTAGCCCGATTCGTATTTGCGCACTTAGACTTCTCACATTAGGTTCAACATTAGTGGCTGTTGGATATGTCGGTCGGGTCCGGGCAGACTTCCACCACTAATGCAACCCAACCTCGTATCATAATTGCAATTACAATACATAATTTTAATTACTAGACATTTCATTTTTATTCAATTCTTACCTATGTCTTAATAGGTGATTATGTCCCTACTTTTCCCCCTTTTGAATTATATGTCTAACTCATGTTTATATTCAAATTATGTCAATATTAACATTTTTCCCTCCCCGTTCTTTAACTAGCATGTGGCACCATTTACGGCATGTATAGGCTAAATAATTTCCTGATCATAAGCAATAAAAAGGGAAGGTAATGGAATTATGACAAAGGTGAATGTTCTAACATATCTAGCATAAGAATATACTAACATGGTGAGCATATAAGCATATATCTAATGAACTTGTAGCAGTTAACTTGTTGTAACATAGCAAAGGTGATAAGCTGAACATGACAAGATATAAATTTAATTTAGATGTCCAACAAGTTCAGATCTAATATGAGAAGCACAAGGGGATCCAAATAATAACCTAGATTTGAATAATAATTTAGATGTCCACATAATACAGATCTAATAGGTAAAAGTAGATCTAACTAAATTATAATATGGACATAAAACAGATCTAACATAATTAGGATGACATAATAGCATGTTTCAATCTAAATATGGATTCACATGTCCAATTTACAACAAATCTTAATTGACCACAATATGACAATTGAAAGGTGATTTACATAAAGAATTAGATCTAACCAATGTTGTAACTGTCCAAATTAATATTAACCACAATACAGTTACAAATCAAGATCCAAAAGGGTGACAGAATAGAATAACCCCAATTGAATCAGATCTAGAGAAGTAGATCTATCATGACATAGTATAAGATTAACACTAGCATAGATTCATTGTTTACAACATATCCAAATCACAGTCTTTCACAATTTACTTTTATTCATTTAAACCTAAAAGCAACTATACTCACAGTGTTTGGATTGTTAAGAAGATAGATAAGAAGTTGGTGTTGAATGTACGCTTGAATCTCAGAATTTTATTTGCAAAACTGATAGTTGAAGAAGATAACGGATTCAATTCTGACACCGGCAGAGTTTAACCGCCATGAATTCTCAATGAAGAAAATATGAGAAATGGTCACGTATAAATAGCTGCAAAACCCTTTGAAACCGACTTCCACTTTAGCCTTAGGGGTTTCGACACCCCTATGGGTGGGTCGGCCCATTGGTCGACACCCCTTAAAGGGGGTCGACCCCGGTGTCGACACCCCTCTAGGGGGGTCGACCCCTAGAGCGGGAAATCTGCCACCACTTTTCATTTTTCAAATTTGAACTATTCTAGATAAAATTCTGACCCATCTCTGACTCATGTGTGTGTGTGTGTGTATATATATATTCTTTCTACGTGTATACAAACTTAAAACTCTCATAACTTCTTTATACATTGTCCGTTTTACGCAAACCAAATGTTTATCTTGACCAAAATTTCAATACGAACGCAAAGGTGCAGTCCGTTTTCCTTAATTTTGAATATTAAATTAATTATTATTTAATTTATCCTATTTTAGGTTAACAAAATTACGGGGTGTTGCATTCTCCCCTACTAAAAGGATTTCGTCCCCGAAATCTCCAAGTTGAGAAGAATGCATGTCCTACCATCAATCATCCATCTACTCATCCATCAATCACTGGCATCCACTGCCCTTAAAGATTTCAAATGCTTATATGGCTATATGAAAAGGTGTGTGTATATGTCTTAATACTAATCTGAAAATCAGCCGGTCTACTGATTCAGTTGACCTCCTTAATGCAATGTATGTTAGTGCTATGAACCCAATATGTATGTAAATAATCCTATTATAACATGTAAGCTCTATATGTGTGCACACTCATTCGTCCAAGTGCAGCATCCATATCCTAATTCATCCATTTCCATCCATAAAAGAAAAGAAAATGCACATACATCCATATGCAGTATGAGAGTGATTGAGCCGATCTAGTGCCTAATGTGTGTATATGCATCCATAGGGAACCACTGGCAAACACTTGCATCCATCAAACATAATATGTTTCAAACACATGTTTACATCCATAGGATTCCTATCTAAAGGTCGAAAAATATTATGGATGAGATATGCTAGAATGATAGAAACAAGCACTGATAAAACTATGAAAAAGGAGTTAAGAACATACCCTCGAAAAGGAAAGGGTACAAAGCACGAATATTGTCTTCGGTCTCCCAAGTTGCATCCTCTGGGTTATCTCCCCATTGAACCTTTAGCAACTTGATCTCTTTATTGCATAGCTTCTTAACTTCTGATCCAAGAATACGGGAAGGAACTCTCCTGACTATCGCCTCCTGTTCCACTTCTACCTCTTCCAAAATACTCGGCTTAACAATTTATGCAGTGTCATGCAGGAACTTCTGTAGATGAGAAACATGGAAAACATCATGAACGCCCGATAGATTTTCTAAGAGCTTTACTCTATAGGCCATTTGGCCAATCCTCTCGGTTATGGGAATGGTCTTACAAACCTAGGTGCCAACTTCCCTGCTGATCCGAAGCGAACCACATTCCTCTAACCATATCCGGTTTGCATAGGACTTCTGCCTATCTTGAGCTGTCTTCATCCGCCGTCGAATGAGGTCAATCTTTTTGGATGTTTCTCTAACCATATCCGGTCCAAGTAATAGTATTTATGTAGATTCCCACCGACAAGTTGGTGATCTACAGGGTCATTCATACAATGCTTCGAAGGGTGTCATGCGATGCTGGACTGATAGCTTTTGTTATAGGCAAACTCTACTAAAGGAAGGTGCTCTTCCCAAGTCCCTCCGAAGTCTAGGATACACAGCCTCAAAAGATCTTCAAGGTATCTATTCACCCTCTTCGTCTGTCCATCGGTCTGAGGATGATAAGAGGTGCTCAAACACAACTGTGTACCTAATGCTTCTTGTAAGCTCCTCCAAAATTCGCTAGTAAATATAGGGTCACGATCGCTTACGATGCTGGAAGGCACCCCATAAAGACGAACTATCTCACGAACATAAATTGCTGCCAACCATGATGTCGTCCTCTTAATCTTAACTGGAATAAAGTGAGCGCTCTTAGTGAGTCTATCTACCACAACCCAGATACTGGTGTTTCCTTTCTTCAATCTAGGCAAACCATCCACAAAATCCACAGAGACGCTCTCCCATTTCCACTGAGGAACCTCCAAAGGATGAAGTAATCCACCGGGCTTCTTTTGCTCAGCTTTGACTTGCAGGCAAACTAAACATTGGGAAACAAATTCGGCTACATCTTTCTTCGTCCCAACCCAAAAGAAAACCCTCTTCATGTCTTTGTACATCTTATCACCGCCTGGATGAATGGTTATCTTAGAATGGTGGGCTTCTTCTAGGACTGTCTTTATCAAGCTTCTAGTTTGAGGAACACAAAGCCTTCCATCTCGTCGCAACTACCTCTTTTCATCTATGGCATATTTACTGAGGTGACTAGAAGTCCGATCTTCTGAGCTTTCCCATGATTTCTAAAATTTGTGGGTCACCTTGTTGCGAAGCCGCTATCTGTCCATAAGAGTTGGTCGTATCTCCAAAGATGCAAATAAATCAGGCAAAATCTCGAAGGAGGGTTTAACATCAAAACCTAATATGAACTCCAAGTTCTTTCTCTTAACAAATAGAGGAATCAGGGCCATCCTCTGCCTACTGAGTGCGTCTGCCGCCACATTACCCTTGCCAGGGGTATTAGAAATCTCTAAATCATAAGAAGCTAGAAACTCCATCCGTCGATGTTGTCTTAAATTGAGGTCTTTTTACGAGAACAGATACTTGAGAGATTTATGATCGGTGCATAAATCGAACTTCTCTCCAATTAAGTAATGACGCCACATCTTTAACGCGAACATTATGGCAGCTGCTCTAGATCATGGGTGGGGTAGTTCTTCTTATGAACTCTCAACTGTCTACCCCCATAACACACTACTTTCCCTTCTTGCATCAGAACCGCACCAAGCCCTGTAGCACAAGCATCAATGTAAATGGTAAAAACCTTGCTCCCGTTATGCAAGGTCAAGACTGGGGCTGTTGTTAGAGCACTCTTCAGTAGTTGGAAAGCCACGTCACAATCTATATCCCACGAAAATGCCAAGTTCTTCTTCGTCATCCTGGTGAGTGGGGCTAATATCTTTGCGAAGTCCTTAATGAACTTCCTATAATAACCCACCATCCCCAGAAAGCTCCTCACCTCAGTTGCATTTTAAGGGATCTGCCAATCTTGCACTACAACCAATTTCGCGGGATCTACAGCTATCCCTTCTTTGGAGACCACATGCCCTAAAAATCTCACTTCTTTTCTCCAAAAATGGCAATTGGAGAACTTCGCCTTAAGCTGATGGTCACGGAGAGTGTAACACCCCACGTCCATTAATATCACTCACAAAGGGAATGCATTAACTTCTATGGAGCGTTTTAAGTAAGTATAGAACAGAAACTTAACAACAAGATAGATATAACAGTACTTGAAAATTAAAACTTTATTTCATTGCAGCTGATAAACACATAGGTTTGATTACATCAGCAAAAACCAAAGTCAAAGTACATAAATTGAAAGACATAATCCCCAATAGAAAATAGCCATAAATAAAAGAGAAGCTGAACTTTACTTCAGCGATCCAAGCAATCTTCTAAAAGCAAGAAATACAGCTGTCCAAAATCAAGCTCCACTGGTGCTAGTTCCAACCTGAGCACCTGGAGGGGGAAAGAAAGAAAAGAGAAGGAAACAAAGGGGGTCAGACATAAAGTCTGGCGAGTGCTATAACTTTAACAATATAATTACCAATATAACTAGGCTAAGGCATTAGTTGGAAAATAAGGAAATGACTATGAACTATTGCGTATGATAGAGTAAACAAGGAAACAAGATGAACAACGATATCGTTAAAGCCCACCTAACCCACTAAGATCATTACTATACTGCACTATCACTATAAGATATTTGCTATACTGCACCACCTCTAGCCACCCTAAGGTTAATCCCGCCTACTGAACTTAATAATGATAGTTTCGTGCACCCCTAGCTGCCTTCATAGGTGCCGCCTGCCCCTATCTCCACTAGGTGTATCCACTACCCCCATGCGATCGGCTCCCTAACTCGTAGATACCCATGCTGGCCCCATAGTGGGGTGTATCACTCCCCAAAGTGGCAACCCGATACAACCAACAATGCACGGCTTATACCTACACGATGCAACAACGTCATACCTACCAGCCCGGGTCCACACACACATATGAACCCGTTGGACTTGCGTTGCCACCGCTAACCCGGTTTGGCCTCTTACAGTCAAGCCCAGTATGCGTGTCCCGTCCTCGACTTGGGTCGAGCCCACTGAGATACTTATGGGTTACTGGTTGAAACGGGCCCCCATTACTTGACACAAGCTATCCACCTAAGCTTGGTCCCCTCTAGTACATCCCACTAAACCCACTTCTTATTATGTTCACTTACATGTTTCAATTTTGGTTAAGTGTTTCTAATTGAATTTCCAATGCCACCCAAGGCACCCACTAGATTCCACGTGCCACCCAAGGAACCCACTTAACCCCCTCATGTCCCACTACATGCTTATCTGGTTAAGTGTTTCTTAATTCATTAAGACCGTAACCTCACAAAGACCTCTCACATTAGACTGCCATCTGTGGCAGCTGGATTTGCTGGGTGGGTCCGGGCAGCCTTACACCACAAACGAGCCTAGGCTCGTGTCTTTACAATTGTTACGTATTTAATTTATGCCTAAGACCTCTCATATTAGACCGGCATTTGTGGCAGCTGGATTTGCAGGGCGGGTCCGGGAAGTCTTACACCATAAAAGAGCCTAACCTCGTTTCTTTGACGATTAATTACTCCTAATTAATCATCCCCCAATTTGAATTACTTTCCCTATTCAAATTATCAATTAATTCCAAATTTAACTATGGCCATAATTGACTCAATTATGTCCATCTATTTATGGTATGATACCCATTTCACCACAAATTTATACTATACCTTTTAAGGCATTTATGCCAATTAAATCTTTTAATATAATCCCCTTTACCCCACGTTATACGTTTGTTCGTTTAACGTAAAATATACGTTAGACTCGAATAGTCTAACTCATGGAATAAAGAGAAAACATCACAACATACACATAATTAAAACCAGATCTAAACAAAATGGGTGAACTTGCATGTGTGAATAATGTTCTACATCTAAAACTTGCATAGGCCAAAGTTACAACTAGTATAAACTACATATGTCATAGATCCAATTCTAAAGATGTGAACTTGTTTAGGCAATAGTCATAAACTTGCATAAATCATGTATGTCATAGATCTACATCTAAAGGTGTGAACTTGCATAACATGATTCCTATTCAAACACATGTATTCAGATAAACTTGCGTATGTGATTTATGCAACATAATGATGGTGAAAACTTACATCTAAACATGTAAACTAACATGTTCGATTTTTCATATAACTCACACATGTCATAGCCTAACTATAGATCTAAAATAGATGTCATGTAATGTTGTAGATAGTTTTCACTAATCATATGATTCATGTCTTAATTAACATCCTAACTTGCATAAGTACATATGATTTATCACATGAATCAACATAACCAAACTAGCATATGAACAACATGATGATTTGATTATATAGAATTACAACTTAGATGATAGCATCATAACTTTACAACATAGATGATAATATCACAACATAACATCATAGAGTTTACAACTTGTATGATAACATCAAAATTTTACAACATAATTATAACATGCAATCAATAATTCACATCAAATCCATATAATCCACATCATAACTTAATCCAATTAAATTACTAATTATTTTATTAAAATTATCGAACTCACAACTCAAAGAAGGTCTTGAGTTCTGAATTCTGAGTTCTGAAGTTGTAAAAGCTTTCCTTTGAAGAAGATTCATTGTTAAAGTTGAAAAGGATTGATTTAGACTAGCTTTCTTCCTCTCTAATTGGTGGCGGCTACGCTGAGTTGCTCGGTGACGGCATGGAGGCCATGAATCTAATTTTGTTTTGATTTTAGCGTTTGAGTCTAGAGGTATTTTTATAGAGTTTACTATTAGTTTAAGCCGTCCGATCAACCCAGAATTAATCCCAGCTAATCAGAGCATATCAGAAACCCTAACGAGTCAGCACACATTCATCAACAGGCCATAATTCAATTCTGCCCGGGGAGGGGGGGGGACAGGTCGACCTGGTTAGGGAAGGTCGACCCTATGGTCTACCTGGTTAGGGAAGGTCGACCCTATGGTCGACCTGGCCCTGGCGGGAAAATTCCCGCCTAGCCTGTCTTACTCTGAAATTTTGAAATTCGAAATCTGTTTTGAATTTTCTGAAACTTCCGATGGCCATAACTTCTTCATACGAAGTCCAATTCACGCAAACTCGGACTCTATCTCAACCAGAATTCCAAGACGAACACAATGGCGCAACCCGTTTCCCTTAATTCTCACATATGAGATTAGTTATTCTTTAATTTGTGAACATTAGTGTTAGCAGAAATACGGGGTGTCACATTCTCCCCTTCTTAAAGGATTTCGCCCCTGAAATATCCAAGTTAAGGAGAATGCAAATCCTAACATCCAAACAACCATTTACTCAGCCATCAAACACAGGCGTCCATTGTCCTTATAATTTTTCTAATGTTGTATGAACATATGCAAGAAGTGTGTGTATATGTTCCTTATCTAATGCAAAATCAGGCGGTCTACTGATTTAGTTGATCTCCTTAATGCAAACCATGATAGTGCCATGCGTCCATTATGTATGCGAAAGAACCCTATCGATACATATTATTTCTACATGTGTGCACAACCATTCACCAAAATGCAACATCCATATGATGGTACAACCATTATACATCCATTACTTAAATATGTACACACATTTTTATGCAATATGCAATATGAAGTGACTGAGCCGATCTAGTGCCTAAAGTATGTGTATATGCATCCACGAGAAACCATTAGCAAACACTTGCATCCACGTGCATCCATCATACATAACATGTCTCAAACACATGTTTCAACCATAGGATTACCCTATCTAAAGGTCAAAGATACTAGCGAGAGGACATACTAAAGATAAGATAAGTATAAGCTAAGCGATAAAGGAGAAATTAAAAGACATACCCTCGAAAAGAAAAGGGTACAACGAAAGCATCTTCTCTTCCGTCTCCTAAGTAGCATTGCTCTAATCGTCTCCCCATTGCACTTTGACAAGCTTGACCTCTCGATTCCTCAACTTCTTAATCTTCGACCCAAGAATGCGCGTAGGAGCTCGTCGAATCGTCGTATCGCGCTCTATCTCCACCTCTCTAAGCAAGCTCGGCTTTACCACTTCCGCGGTCTCGTGCAAGCATTTCCTCAAATGTGACACATGGAATACATCGTGTACACCACTAAGTCTCTCGGGCAACTCCACTCTATACGCCATCTACCCAATCCTCTCCTTAATAGGAAACGGCCCTACGAACCTTGGTGCTAACTTCCCAATGGACCCAAAGCGAACGACGTTCCGTAATGGAGACACCTTGACAAAGACCATGTCCCCAATATCAAACTCAAGATCTGACCTCCACTTGTCCGCATAAGATTTCTTCCTATCTTGCGCCATCTTCATCCTCCTTCGAATCAAATCGATCTTTTCCGAAGTCTCTCTAATCATATCGGGCCCAAGCAAGATCTTATCCGTAGACTCCCACCAAAATGTAGGTGAACGACACGGCCTTCCATAAAGAGCCTCGAATGGTGCCATGCCAATGCTAGACTGAAAGCTGTTATTATATGCGAACTCCACCAATGGAAGATGTTCCTCCCATGTACCTCCGAAATCTAAGACACATAACCTCAATAGGTCCTCTAGAATACTATTCACCCTCTCGGTCTGGCCGTCCGTCTGAGGATGATATGCGGTGCTCAAACATAACTGAGTCCCTACCGCCTCTTGTAAGCTCTTCCAAAATTCGCTAGTAAAAATTGGATTGTGTTCGCTCATTATGCTAGAAGGAACATCATGCAAACGAACTATCTCTCGAATGTATACGGAGGCTAACAATGGAGCAGTCCTTTTACTCTTCATGGGAATGAAATGGGAGCTCTTAGTAAGTCTGTCTACCACGACCCAAATTCCTGTATTACCCTTCCTCGATCTCGGTAATCCGTCAACAAAATCCATCGAGACGCTTTACCACTTCCATTGTGTGACCTCCAATGGGTGAAGCAATCCACCGGGCTTCTTTTGCTCTGCTTTTACTTGTTGGCACACCAAGCATCTAGCGACACTCTCGGTCACATCCTTCTTCATGCCGGCCCAAAAGTAAACTCGTCTCATGTCCATGTACATCTTGTCCCCGCCGGGATGAATGGTCATCTTCGAACGATGGGCATCATCAAGAATGGTCTTCCTCAAACTCTCGTCCCGTGGTATACAAAGTCTACCGTCCCTACGCAACCAACCCTTATCATCTAGGGTATACCTACAAAGATAACTCGATGACTCCCATCCTTTGAGCTTCTCTACTAACTCAACCAATTATGGGTCATCTCGCTGTGCCTCGCTGATTCGTCCCAAAAGCTTAGGTCTGACCTCTAAGGATGCTAGCAAACCGGGTACAAAGTCAACGGAAGGTCTAAAGTCAAACGTAGAGATGAACTCTTAACTTCGTCGCTCAACAAACAACGGACTAAAGGACAACCTTTTTCTACTTAAGGCGTCTGCCACCACGTTACCCTTGCCAGGGGTATATGCTATCTCGAAATCGTAGGACGCTAAGAATTCCATCCACCTTTGCTGCCTTAAGTTCAAGTCCTTCTGAGAGAACAAATATTTTAGCGATTTTGTGGTCAGTGAACAATTCAAATTTCTCGCCAAGAAGATAATGACGCCAAGACTTAAGCACGAAGACAATAGCGGCCAACTCTAGGTCATATGTAGGGTAATTTCTCTCATGCACTGTCAACTGCCTTCCACCATAGGCTATTACCCTTTCCTCTTGCATTAAGACTGCACCTAGTCCTGTCAGACAAGCATCGGTATAAACAGTAAATGGCTTACTCCCATCTGGAAACACTAAGACTGGGGCTGTGGTCAAAGCTCTCTTCAAACATTGGAACGCATCATCACAATCTACGTCCCATGTGAAAACTAGGTTCCTCTTCGTCAAACGTGTTAATGGGGCTGATATTTTTGCGAAGTCTTTGATAAACTTCCTATAGTAGCCAGCCAACCCTAAGAAACTCCTTACCTCGGTAGCATTTTTAGGGACCTTCCAATCTTGGATGGCCACTACCTTCGCGGGATCCACAGCTATACCTTCTTTGGAAACTACATACCCTAAGAATCGCACTTCCTTCCTCCAAAAGTTACATTTAGGAAATTTAGCTTTAAGGCTATGTGCTTGAAGAGTCTCTAACACTTCTCTAAGATGTAGGGCATGCTCTTCCTCGCTCTTAGAAAAGATCAAGATTTCGTCTATAAAGACTACCACGAATTTATTAAGGTACTCCCTAAACACCCTACTCATCAAGTCAACAAAGTACGCGGGGGCGTTTGTCAAACCAAAGGGAATCACAAGCCACTCGAAGAAACCGTCTGGAGTCCTAAAGGCAGTCTTGTCTATGCTATCCTCAGCCACTCTCAATTGATGGAAACCCGTGGCTAAGTTCAACTGCGAAAACACTGATGCGCCAACTAACTGATCGAAGAGATCGTCAATCCTCGGCAGTGGGTGTCTATTCTTCTTCGTAAGCTTATTAAGTTCTCTATAGTCCACACATAGTCTAAGGGACCCATCTGTCTTCGTGGAAAATACAACAAGAGCACCCCACTCCGATATACTACGTCTGATGAACCCCTTCTCAAGCAATTCCTTTACTTGCTTACTGAGTTCCCTTCTCTCTCTTGGAGCCATGTGGCGCACTGGCAATGCAACTGGCTTTGTATTATCTACTAGATATATTCGAAAGTCTATCTCACGTTTTGGGGGTAAACCACTCACCTCATCGAAGACATCAACATATTCACGGACTATGGGAACAGAATGTAAGTCATCATTGGATGCGTCAAGGGACTCTAGGTAGTTAAGCATTACTGGACCTTTAGGGTCACAAGAAATATCAAGGGTCTTTCCACAACGAGTCAACAATCTAACTACCCTTCTTTCACAATCTAGGATGGCCCCATATCTAGTGAGCCAATCCATACCTAGAATCAAGCCATATCCCATGAAACCAAGAACAAAGGCATTACATTCAAACTCAACGCCCAAGATAAACACTCTCAAATCCCGACAGATCATAGAAAGATGAGTCGAACCACCAATAGGATTTGAGACTACTAAGGGATCAGTAACAAGACTAGTATCTAGGTGCAGTGTTTCAACTAATGATGTAGAAATAAACGAATGTGATGCACCAGAATCGAATAAAGTATGGACAGGATGATCAAATAGAAAAACTAAACTTTCAACGAAAATTGCTCTACCACGTTCTTGCAGCGGTGGGACCACAAGAGCCTGAACTTGTCCCCTTGCCTGCCCTGGTGCCATAAGAGCCTGCACCTGCCCTCCCGAGGTAGACCCTGCCCTCTGCCCTTTCTTTGGGCAGTCCTTAATAAGATGTCCCGCTTCGCCACAGTGGAAACAACTAGTCTTCTTTTCCTTCCTACAATCTTTGCTTAGATGGCCGGGTGTCCCACAGTTAAAGCATCTTTTCTTTCCGTTAGCATTGTTGCCTTTTCCTCCTTTCTTGTTCTGTTGTTGCTGTTATGGATTCTTTTGATCCCCTTTCTTCTCGGGTGCCTTATTAGCATTGGCGCCCTTTTCTTCTTCATGCATAAGCGCCATGTCAACTATTCTCTCAAAGGTAGCCCCCATCTGGATGTGGGTCATAGCTAACCCATGAAGCGGCTCGTTCAAACCCTTAACAAATCTTAGAGCCTTCTTTTCTGGTGTATTCACCAAGTCCAAGCCAAATTTCGCCAACTGATTGAACTTGTTGACGTATTCTTTCACCGACAGATTCCCTTGCATCAATGCTAGAAACCCTTCCATGTATATATTATCTTCAGCCCGTGAGAGAAACTTCACCTCAAACCTCCGCCTAAAATCTGGCCATGTATCGAATGGACGTTCTCCATTAGTGACCTCCCACCAAAACGAGGCCTCATCCTTCATTAGCCAGGCAGCTAACTGGACCTTTCTTCCATCATCCACTTCAAAGATTCCAAACAATTCTTCCACCTCCTTTAGCCAATTTGGAGCTTCGACAAATGTCTCCGTCCCGTGAAAAGGCTTTCCACCCATTGCCCTAAAGTCCTTACATATCTTCGCGAAAGTATCGACACGAGGAGGAGGAGGGGGAGGAGGAGGAACATTTGCTGGACCTGCAGTGGCGGCCCTAGCCTCGAGATATTGACGAAACCAACCGAGTACATGAACACCCTCTGGTATTTCAGATGCTTCAGACATGTTGAAACGAAACAGGAAAGATTCAATATAAAAGAACCAAAGGAAAGATATATGGCTCTTGGGGTTATGCTTTCTAAAATAAGCTTTTCTCTTGAAAATACTTTCCTTAAAACATACTTTTGAAGGTACTTCTTTATTAAAGTGGTTTTGAAAAATAGTTTTTCAAAATTCATATCTATTCTGGTAACCTTCAGCTCTGATACCACTTGTAACACCCCACGTCCATTAATGTCACTCACAAGT
Organism: Allium sativum; assembly: GCA_030737875.1. NCBI lineage: Eukaryota > Viridiplantae > Streptophyta > Magnoliopsida > Asparagales > Amaryllidaceae > Allium > Allium sativum. Next base: position 1,049,853,923 of record CM060910.1, on the reverse strand, counting down.
GGAATGCATTAACTTCTATGGAGCGTTTTAAGTAAGTATAGAACATAAGCTTAACAACAAGACAGATATAAATAGTACTTGAAAATTAAAACTTTATTTCATTGCTGTGGATAAATACATAGGTTTGATAACATCACCAAAAATCAAAGTCAAAGTACATAAATTGAAAGACATAATCCCCAATACAAAATAGCCATAAATAAAAGAGAAGCTGAACTTTACTTCAGCGATCCAAGCAATCTTCTAAAAGCAAGAAATACAGCTGTCCAAAATCAAGCTCCACTGGTGCTAGTTCCAACCTGAGCACCTGGAGGGGGAAAGAAAGAAAAGAGGAGGAAACAAAGGGGTCAGACATAAAGTCTGGCGAGTGCGATAACTTTAACAATATAATTACCAATATAACTAGGCTAAGGCATAAGTTGGAAAATAAAGAAATGACTATGAACTACTGAGTATGACAGAGTAAACAAGGAAACAAGATGAACAACGATATCGTTAAAGCGCACCTAACCCACTAAGATAATTACTATACTACACCATCACTATAAGATATTTGCTGTACTGCACCACCTCTAGTCACCCTAAGGTTGATCCCGCCTACTGAACTTAATAATGATAATGGTAGTTTCATGCACCCCTAGCTGCCTTCATAGGTGCTGCCTGCCCCTATCTCCACTAGGTGTACCCACTACCTCCAAGCGATCGGCTCCATAACTCATAGATACCCGTGCTGGCCCTACAGTGGGGTGTATCACTCCCCAAAGTGGCAACCCGATACAACCAACAATGCACGGCTTATACCTACACGATGCAACAACGTCTTACCTACCAGCCCGGGTCCACACACGCATATGAACCCGTTGGACTTGCGTTGCCACCGCTAACCCGGTTTGGCCTCTTACAGTCAAGCCCAGTATGCGTGTCCCGTCCTTTACTTGGGTCGAGCCCACTAAGATACTTATGGGTTACTGGTTGAAACGGGCCCCCATTACTTGACCCAAGCTATCCACTTAAGCTTGGTCCCCTCTAGTACATCCCACTTAACCCGCTTCTTATTTATATTCACTTTCATGTTTCAATTTTGGTTAAGTGTTTCTAATCGTATTTCCAATGCCACCCAAGGCACCCACTAGATTCCACATGCCACCCAAGGCACCCACTTAACCCCCTCATGTCCCACTACATGCTTATCTGGTTAAGTATTTCTTAATTCATTAAGACCGTAACCTCATAAAGACCTCTCACATTAGACTGGCATTTGTGGCAGCTGGATTTGCCGGGCGGGTCCGGGCAGTCTTACACCACAATTGAGCCTAACCTCGTGTCTTTACAATTGTTACGTATTTAATTTATGCCTAAGACCTCTCACATTAGACTGGCATTTGTTGCAGCTGGATTTGCCGGGCGGGTCCGGGCAGTCTTACACCACAAAAGAGCCTAAACTCCTGTCTTTGACGATTAATTACTCCTAATTAATCATCCCCCAATTTGAATTACATTCCCTATTCAAATTATCAATTAATTCCAAATTTAACTATGGACATAATTGACTCAATTATGTCCATCTATTTATGGTATGTAAAATCATACCCATTTCACCACAAATTTATACTATGCCTTTTAAGGCATTTATGCCAATTAAATCTTTTAATATTATCCCCTTTACCCCACGTTGTATGTTTGTTCGTTTAACGTAAAATATATGTTAGACTTGAATAGTCTAACTCATGGAATAAAGAGAAAACATCACAACATACACATAATTAAAACCAGATCTAAACAAAAGGGGTGAACTTGCATGTGTGAATAATGTTCTACATGTTAAACTTGTATAGGCCAAAGTTACAACTTGCATAAACTACATATGTCATAGATCCAATTCTAAAGACGTGAACTTGTTTAGGCAATAGTCATAAACTTGCATAAATCATGTATGTCATAGATCTACATCTAAAGGTGTGAACTTGCATAACATGATTCCTATTCAAACACATGTATTCATATAAACTTGCATATGTGATTTATGCAACATAATGATGGTGAAAACTTACATCTAAACATGTAAACTAGCATGTAGGATTTTGCATATAACTCACACATGTCATAGCCTAACTTTAGATCTAAAATAGATGTCATGTAAAGTTGTAGATAATTTTCACTAATCTTATAATTCAGGTCTTAATTAACATGCTAACTTGCATAAGTACATATGATTTATCACATGAATCAACATAACCAAACTAGCATATGAACAACATGATGATTTGATTATATAGAATTACAACTTAGATGATAGCATCATAGCTTTACAACATAGATGATAATTTCACAACATAACATCATAGAGTTTACAACTTGTATCATAACATCAAAATTTTACAACATAATTATAACATGCAATCAATAATTCACATCAAATCCATATAATCCACATCATAACTTAATCCAATTAAATTACTAATTATTTTATTAAAATTATCGAACTCACAACTCAAAGAAGGTCTTGAGTTCTGAATTTTGAGTTCTGAAGTTGTAAAAGCTTTCCTTTGAAGAAGATTTGTTGTTAAAGTTGAAAAGGATTGATTTGGACTAGCTTTCTTCCTCTCTAATTGGTGGTGGCTACGCTGAGTTGCTCGGTGACGGCACGGAGGCCATGAATCTAAGTTTGTTTTGATTTTAGGGTTTGAGTCTAGAGGTGTTTTTATAGAGTTTAGGATTAGTTTAAGCCGTCCGATCAACCCAGAATTAATCCCAGCCAATCAGAGCATATCAGAAACCTTAATGAGTCAGCACACACAGTCATCAATAGGTCATAATTCAATTCTACCAGGGGGGCAGGTCGACCCCCAGGTCGACCCTATGGTCGACCTGGTCAGGGAAGGTCGACCCTTTGGTCGACCTGGCCCTGGCGGGAAAATTCCCGCCTAGCCTGTCTAACTCTGAAAATTTGAAATTCGAAATTTGTTTTGAATTTTCTGAAACTGCCGATGGCCATAACTTCTTCATACGAAGTCCAATTCACGCAAACTCGGACTCTATCTCAACTAGAATTCCGAGACGGACACAATGGCGCAACCTGTTTCCCTTAATTCTCACATCTGAGATTAGTTATTCTTTAATTTGTGAACATTAGTGTTAATAGAAATACGGGGTGTTACAGAGAGTTTTCAATGATTCTCTCAAATGTTGGGCATGCACTTCTTCACTTTTGGAGAAGATCAAAATATCATTAACAAAGACCACAACAAATTTATTTAGGAACTCCTAAAACACCCTACTCATCAGATCAACAAAATAGGCTGATGCGTTTGTCAGCCCAAAAGGCAACACTAGCCATTCATAGAAACTGTCCGGAGTTCTAAAAGCAGTCTTATCTATGCTATCTTCAGCCACCCTCAATTGATGGAACCCCGTGGCTAAGTCTAACTGAGAAAATACCGAGGCACCAACGAGCTGATCAAATAAATCATCAATCCTTAGAAGAAGGTGCCTATTCTTCTTAGTGAGTTTATTCAACTCTATATAGTCAACACATAAACGAAGCGAACCATCCACCTTAGTCGCGAATTCTACTAGAGCACCCCATTCAGATATGCTTCATCTAATAAACCCTTTCTCAAGTAGCTCCCATACTTGCTTACTTAGCTCCCTCCTTTCCCTCGGAGCCATGTGGCGCACTAGCAATGCAACTGGCTTTGCATTGTCCACCAAATATATACGAAAGTCGGTCTCGCACCTCGGAGGTAAACCCTAAACCTCATCAAAAACATCAGAATAATCTCAGACTACTAGAACAGATTGCAAGTCATTGATAAATGCATCAAGAGACTCTAGGAAACTAAGCATAACCGGCCCTTGTGGGTCACAAGAAATCTCGAGGGTTCTCCCATGACAAGTCAGAAGCCTAACTACCCTCTTCTTACAATCCAGAATGGCACGATACGTGGTAAGCCAATCCATTCCTAGAATCAACCCATAGCCCATAAACCCGAGCACATACGTGTCACATTCAAACTCAATGCCTAACACGGATATTTTCAAACCCCGACAAATCATAGATAAATGAGCCGAACCACCAATGGGGTTTGAAACAACTATGGGATCCACTACCATACTAGTAATTAAGTGCAGAGATTCAACTACAGAACTTGATATAAATGGGTGTGAAGCGCCAGAATCAAAAAGTGTTCTAATAGGATGGTTTGAAAGGCAAATTAAACCTTCAACAGAAATTTTTCTACCTCTATCAGAAGCACGGATCGCGAGAGCATCCACCTACCCTCCAGAAGTCCCTGTCCTTGACCATGTCCCTTCGATCCCTATTTCTTTGGGCACTCTCTAGAAAAGTGTCTGACCTCTCCATAGTGGTAGCAAGGATTCTTCCTTCGCTTACAGTCTTTAATCAAGTGACCTTGCTTCCCACAATTGTGACATTTTCTCTTATCCTTGCCTTTATCATTCTTCCCTCCTTTCTTCTGATGTTGTTTCTATTGCTGTTGCTACTGCCCGTTCTTAGGTCATACCTTCCTATTTTGTGATGTCTCCTCAGCCTTCTTTTCTCTCTTGTCTTCCTAATGCATTAGGGCTATATCGACAAGCTTTTCAAAAATGGCTCCCATTGGAATATGGGACATAGCTAACCCATGCAGAGGTTCGTTCAGCCCTTTAGCAAACCGCAAAGCCCTTTTGTGCGGTGTATATATCCACTAACTCTAACCCGAACCTTGCTAGCTGGTTGAATTTATTCACATACTCTTTCACCGTCAAGTTTCCTTGTTTGAGTGCCAAGAATCTCTCCATCTGCATGCTTCTCTCAGCTTGGGAGAGAAATTTCATTTCGAACCTCTATCTAAAATCTTCTCAAGTTTCTACCGGATGTCCAGCTTGTGTTACTTCCCACCAAAATGAGGCTTCGTCTTTCAGTAGCCAGGCAGCTAACTGAACCTTCCTTCTATCCTCTACTTCAAAGATTACGAACAAGTCTTTGGTCTCCTTGAGCCAATTCCGCGCTTCCACGAATGTGTCATTCCCATCGAATGGCTTCCCTCCCATAGCACAGAAGTCTTTGTAGATCTTGGAGAACTTTTCTGCTCCTGGAGGGGGAGGAGGAGGAATGACTGGTGCAGCTGGGGGAGGAATATTTCCTTGGCCTTTGGCAAGCACCGTGACCTCCAAATACCTATGGAACCATCCGGATATTGTAACGCCCTCCGGGATATTAGGAATGTTTGGTTCTCCAGACATGTTGAAAAGAAAAAGTGAAGAGATTTAGACAAAGGACCAAAGGATATTACGTATGGATTCTTGGGGAATGTCTTTCAGTAAAGACTTTTCTTTTTGAAAATGCTTTCTTTTAAAACCTTTTTGAAAATAATTTTCAAAAACTTTATCCAATCTGGTAACCTTCAGCTCTGATACCAAGTGTGACACTCCACGTCCGTTAATGTCACTCACTAAGGGAATGCAATAAGTTTCGTGAAGAGTTATAGGTAAACAGACACAGAATTTTACAAGACAAAAATAACTACGATAGCAGTGGAAATTTAAATTTAATTTCAAACACAGATCATATAGCGTAGTTCAAAATACCATGAGTCTCAAAAACCATTACAATAACATAAATTCTGTCTTTTAACATCAGAGTACATAAATACTTAAAAGAAAACATAATTCCCCAATAAAAGAGCTAAGCCATAGTAGAGATAAGAACTTGAGCCATACTTCAAAAGTAGCTCTAGCTAGATGATACCTGAGTCCTGACTAAGCCTGAGCGTTTCCTCCCTGAGAACCGCGGGGGGAATGGAAGAAAGAAGGAGAAACAAGAGGGTCAGACATAAAGTCTGGCGAGTCTAGTGACTTTTAGCAAGTAAATAAATAAAAATAGCATGATAGGCATATAAGATGGATAAGAGAGATCACTACATAAATAGAAGGTGTGACGAGGTAGACAGGATAAGCTGTATATGCTTCTAATGGTTACTCTAGCACTATTACTAGTATAACCAGAATGAGATGATCCCTTCCACTACAAGGTGGTAGACTTAGGGCATATGTCCAAATGTACCCTAATCGATCGTCTCCTTTATAAATACTCTGTGCCGACCCCACAGTAGGATGCATCACGTCCTAAATTGGTAACCCCTCACTGATATGCACAACACCATATCTACTGGTGTCACGGTAGTCTTATCCCCATCTGCCCGGCTCATGCACGGACATGACTCGGTCGGTTTGCTTCACCCACACTGTTCTCCATGTTAGGATCTCTTACAACCAGTCAGTAAGCGTGTCCCCTCTCCGCCTAGTACGGAGTAATTTATTTGATACCAACTCCGAGTTACTAACTAAGATGGGTCCCACACTATATGATACAAGCTCTCCCCTTTGTCTTGTATCCCCAACTAGGTCTTCACTAACTATGTATACCTCTAGTTGTCTTTAATTACATAGCCCTATACAAGTTATGTTTACCCTAAAAGGTGTCTTTAATTACATAACTTTATTATTTCCTCCGGTTATGTATACCACTAGGTGTCTTTAATTACATAACCTTATCGGGTTAAGTTTATGGGCATATATGTAAATATTATCCACCCCCTCTAGAATTGCTTAACCCATCCACTATTTAACAAATTTTTACTTAACCCTAAACTTAGTTCATAATCATACAATCCCTATGGATTAGATTTGGTTAAGAAGTCCAACTGATTACCATGTCCATTTATGGTTTATAATAGGCTAGACCTCCCACATTAGGCCTACAACTTGTGGATGCTGGATATGCCGGTCGGGTCCGGGCAGTCTTATTCCACAGTTGGGCCTATCCTCATGTCTTAGCCCGATTTGTATTTGTGCACTTAGACAACTCACATTAGGTTCAGCATTAGTGGCTGCTGGATATGCCGGTCGGGTCCGGGCGGACTTCCACCACTAGTGCAACCTAACCTCGTGTAATAAGTGCAATTAAAAGTCCTAATTGTAATTACTAGACATTCCATTTTTATTCAATTCTTTCCTATGTCTTAATAGGAGATTATATCCCCACTTTTCCCCCTTTTGAATTATATGTCCAACTCATGTTTATATTTAAATTATGTCAATATTAAACTTTTTCCCTCCCCATTCCTTAATTAGCATGTTCGCACCATTTACAACATGTATAGGCTAAATAACAACCTAATCATAAACGATAAAAGGGAAGGTAATGGAAGTATGACAAAGATGAATGTTCTAACATAACTAGCATAAGCATATAATAACATGGTGAACATATAAGCATAGATCTAATGAACTTGTAGCAGTTAACTTGTTGTAACACAACAGAGGTGATAAGATGAACACGATAATATCTAAATTTAATTTAGATGTCCAACAAGTTCAGATCTAATATGAGAAGCACAAGGGGATCCCAATAATAACCTAGATCTGATTAATAATATAGGTGTCCACATAATACAGATGTAATAGGTAAAAGTAGATCTAATTAAATTATAATATAGACATAAAATAGATCTAACATAATTAGGATGACATAATAGCATGTTTTGATCTAAATATGGATTCACATGTCCAATTTACAACATATCTAAATTGACCACAATATGACAGGTGAATGGTGATTTACATAAAGAATTATATCTAACCAATGTTGTAACTGTCCAAATTAACATTAACCACAATACAGTTACAAATCAAGATCCACAAAGGTGACATAATAGAATAACCACAATTGAATTAGATCTAGAGAAGTAGATCTATCATGACATAGTATAAGATTTAACACTAGCATAGATTCATAGTTTACAACATATCCAAATCATAGTCTTTCACAATTTACTTCTATTCATTTAAACCTAAAAGCAACTATACTCAGTGTTTAGAGTGTTAAGAAGATAGATAAGAAGTTGTGTTGAATCTATGCTTGAATCTCATAATTTGATTAGCAAAACTAATGGTTGAAGAAGATAACGGGTTCAGTTCAGACACTGGCAGAGTTTGGCCTCCATGAATTCTCAATGAAGAAAAAAACGAAAAATGGTCATGTATAAATAGCTGCAAAACCCTCTGAAACCGACTGCCACCTCAGCCCTAGTGGTGCCAACACCCTTGTGGGTGGGTCGAACCATAGGTCGACACCCCTTAAGGGGGGTCGACCCCAGTGTTGACACCCCTCTAGAACCCCTGGAGCGGGAAATATGCCGTCACTTTTCATTTTTCGAATTTGAACTGTTCTGGATAAAATTCTGACTCATCTATGACTCATGTAAATATATATTCTGTCTGCGCGTATACAAACTTAAAACTCTCATAACTTCTTCATACGTCTATTTTACGCAAACCAAATGTCCATCTTGACCAGAATTTTGATAGGGACGCAATGGTGCAGTCCGTTTTCCTTAGTTCTGAATATTAAATTAATTATTATTTAATTTATCCTCTTTTATGTTAACAAAATTACGGGGTGTTACAAGGCTTATGCTAGCCCAATGACAAAAGGGGTTCTGATTTGTCTATAAATATGACCTTAGGGCTCACATTTCAGTGGTTGTATTCTCATTCATCAATCTTGTACTCTTTTCTTATGGATTAAACCCTAATTTCTAAATCTATTTGGGGATTTCCTTTGTAAACACTTATATATTCAAATCAATGAGCAATAAAGAGTGAATCGACAATTTGGATAATTCCTATGTGTTGTTTGGCTACTTCCTTTGTGTACTACCTTATGCTTTCTATACGGCAAAACTTCCTTACACAAGTCTAAAACTTTCCTCAAGTTTATTGAGAAACCCCCTTCTACGGTCCATTTAGCTTTCTATCTTGTGTGGTTCTTTGGGAACCCTTATCCCAAGATAACTGTTGGTTGTTAAGTCTCGTAAGCTTGATACTCATCCATTAGGTCCATTTCTTTAGACCTATCTTCGGTGTTAATGAAAAATATTGTTAACAAAAGATTCAACAGATTAACTAGCCTCTTGAAAGAATCGGCTGCTTTCAAATCAAATAAGGTATATACGGGAATTCCTAAAATAGAGGTTGTACCTTCAAGTGCGGGTTGACCCTAGTCTCTTAGGGGTCAACTTTATATTGGTGCTGCCTCTAATGCATAATTCTGGCCACTTCGGATAACTTTAGGCTATGGCCAATCCATAGACATGTGTCTTTCCTCGTGATAGTTGAAACACTTTCCTATAAATTCTTTCTATGCCAAAGAAGTTCTGCAATCCTTGGCTTCACGGCCCTTGCAGTTGCACCTCGTATAAGTCTTAGCTTCCTTCTTGAATTTACACCCTTTCTTCCTATTCTTCCACCACTCCTTCTTCTTATTCTTATTAGAACATCCTTCTCCTTTCTCAACACTCTTATTCTCCTTAGGTCCTTTAACCGTCCATAAAATGGTCGTTTCTACTAAGGTTTCAAAGGTTACTTCGAATGTTACTTGTGCTACAAAAGTGCCCTTCAATAGGGAGTTCAATCCCTTAAAAAAACTTAAGGCTTTGTTCATCGAGGTATCCACCAATCCCTTACCAAACTTACATAAGTCAATGAATTTGCCACATACTCTTGTAGGCTCAAACTTCCTTGCTTAAGATGGATAAACTTCTCTAATTGGATCCCCATATCAACTTTTGGCAGAAACTTTACTTCGAAGCAGGCTTTAAATTCAACCCATGCAAGTATTCGGCGCGAATTCTCTCCAGTTACTAAGTTTCACCATTCAAGGGCTTCTCCATTTAAGTGTCAGGCCGCAATCTTCCTTTTTACTTCTTTTGGCCATCCGTTAGCTTCGAATTCCTTTCACAGTCTGTTATCCAATCTTGGGCGTTAGTAAAACCCTTGTTCATGAGAATGATTTACCACTAAGGTTTGCGAAGCTTTTACTTAATCGAGAAAAATCAAAGGCTAACTTAGCGGTAGGAGCTACAACCACTGCTGGGGTGAGATTAGCAACAGGGGCGCGTTCCATATTACGATGATACCGGTGGAACCATTCTGGAAAATACTGGGGTCTTGCCTGGTTTCCTTGTTCGGAAGGATGATTGTAACACCCCGCCTCCGCTAGGGTCACTCGCAAAGGAATGCACTAGCTTTAGAGGGGCATTATTGGTAAACATGCACAGAAATATCACAAGACAGAACATATATAAATATCGGAAGTAAAATCAAACTTTCATAACATGAATAAATAAGGTCTAAAGCCTTTTACATCAGAGTACATCAAAACCTGTCTTGCAATAGTAAAGAAGCATAAAGACATTTTAATAAATTATTCCCCAAGTAAAACAGTAAAGTAGCCATAGCCAAGAGAAGTCCAAACCATCCATGATGACCTTCAAGCAGAAGAAGTCCGAACTAAACATCATTGTTTCCTCCCTGAAACCTGGGGGGGGGGGGAAACGGAAGAAAAGAGGCGAAACAAAACGGGTCAGTCAAAAAGACTGAGTAAGTCCTATCTACTTCTAGTATAAAAACAGGTAAAGGTAACATGACATGCATAAACTGAAAGTAAACATAAGGATAACTACAAGATAGATAAACCAGGGTAGCCGGTTGAACTACTGCGGCAAGGTAAACTAAGGTATCATGATAAACTACGGTGTTATGATAAGTCAAGGTATCACATCGTCAGATTTCTATCGAGTACATTATCCCAAGGTATCTACCCCGTCTAACATCCCACGGTATCTATTATGTATATTCTTCCTAGTTCTAACATGTATATTTGCTCTGCACCTCTCGTACTAGTATCCCTACCCGCGTCATGTGTTAACCATGAATGTCCCGTGCTCAAAGTCGTGTAATGGTCCATGTCAACCTAATATCGCATATATAGGTTACTCAAATCATATGTTTCTTTCCATGTATATAAGTTCAGTCCTTTGCCGTACCTCGTACGGGCTTCCTCATGTCGTATTATCCTTGAAATCGTTTGGACTGTCACCCTTGTTCTAGCTAGGCTCTTCCATATGAATCATCGTTTGAACTACTAGGACTTACGCCACCTAGCACCACTAGGGATTACGCTTACCTATTGCACGCTTTCGTATTTCGGTTTGGGTTAAACCACCTAGGCCACTAGGGATTACGCTAACCCTCAACCGCGCCCCTTTTCCCACGCATTCATCGTGAATCGTTTTTCTATAACTGTATGCACATGTATCACATCGTGCCATCCGAGTCCTGTCACAGGGCAAAACAAGAAATACAGGACTCGGTCGGGAGCTTTAGATTTATCTGCCGATGTAGATACTAAGGTCTGCTTTTCTACACGTGGCTATGGTCCCACGAGACCCCTCCCTCAACTAGTGAAAGGCAACACAAGAGAAAATCTTGCATGAGAACTACACTTCGGCCAGCCCACATCCTATGGCCTACCTCACCCATAATTAGATAGCAATTATGGTCTGTTGGGTGTTCCCTGCCTTTCCGTACGTACACGCTTGACTCCAGATGGTAGATGATCGACGAACTTGCTATCTAGGGCACTATCATGTATTCGTTGACTCATTGCTATCCATCCCAGTCTTTAGGTCGCTCGTATAGCAACCAAGGCATACTCTTGGTTCTTCTAACGCAGACCTTAACCTCTTGTGAGCCCAGGATGATCATCTGCGACCTCACAGAGGGATACCAAGAATATCCTCACATTCCCCGAAGCCGCTGCTTCGTTACCCAGTTCGCTGGAGCCTTTATCTAAATCAGATAGCCTGCTCCTACACGGATACTTAAACGATGACCTACCGTATCGGGTTACTCATCTATCTAAGAGGTGGTCCACATTTCCTTGGCTAAGAATTATTACTTAGTTTCCCTTAACTAAGGTTTACCACTTAGCCTTATTTCCATAATCCTTGTTAACTATGGTTATTTACCTAATCCTCCGAATTAGGGTTTATCTAATGGGTTAGGTGTCACTTAAGTTCATAACTTAGCCCGTCTACAAACCATGTCAAAATTGGCTAAGTATCCAAGTCCAAGACTTAACCCTACAAACCATGTGTCCAGTTGGCTAATTATATTAAGCAATCCATAACTTAACCTCGTCTAATTTTCATTTTAGATTGGTTAATTATATAAATTAACTCGACCTTGTCAAATTACCGAGTCAAATCGGTCAAGCGTATTCAAGTGATTCGTGACTTAGCCTTATCATGTTTTCACGTTAGATTTGTTAAGTATAGGTTAACTTAACCTCATCAAATTAACGAGTTAGATTGGTTAAGTATAGGTCACTTAACCTCATCAAATCATCGTGTTAAATTAGTTAAGTGTTTAACTTAACCCCATTAAATTACCAAGTTAAGTTGGTTAAGTATGGGTTACTTGACCTCATTGAATTACCAAGTTTAAATCGGTTAAGTGTTTAACTTAACCCCATCGAATTACCGTGTTTAGATTAGTTAAGTGTGGATTACTTAACCCCATCTAATTACCGTGGTTAGGTTAATTAAGTCTTAATTACTTAACCCCATCTAATTACCAAGTCGGATTGGTTAAGTGTAAATTACTTAACCTCATCCCCTAATCATCTAGCATGGTTAAGTGTCATTAAGAAATCAAGTCCGGTCCCACTTAACCTACCCATTCGTGTCATATCGGTTAAGTGTCATTAGTCAAATTTACTTAACCTTATCATGTGGCATTAATTTAATTAATGCACTCTTAACCTCTCACATTAGACCTTGTTGTGGTTACTAGTTAAGCCGGGCGGGTCCGGGTAGATTTACACCACAACTTAGTCTAACCTCGGGTCTTAAGCGCGACATGACCAACTTCTCACATTGGATCCTATTGTTTGTAGCTACTAGTTAAGCCGGGCGGGTCCGGGTAGATTTATGCTACAAACTCAACCCAACCTCGAGTTGGCCACACTTATATTATCTATGTTCATCATGTTTCCAAAACATGTTACAAGTTTTCAAGCATTTGGGTAGACCTAACTTAATAGGTAAATTCACAAAGGGTAAACCTAGCTTAATAGGTAAATTCCCAAGCTCATGTTTTTATGCATACTTACATGCCAACTTCCATGTTATCTTTCAAGTCATATTTTCAAGTATAAAAACATGTCATAATCAAGTTAAGATTTCACGACATGTTCATGTTTATCTAACTACCCAAAATCGTGTTTTCCCAACGCAAGCAAAGCGAGCCAACATAGTAAGGATACTATGTCACATATTGGTCTCAAAACATGCATGATGCTAAAAAGGGCTTGGTTTCCACATGCATAACATCATAAAGGGATTGACCATAAACATGCATAGTGTCATAAGGTAATTTGGCCACAAACATGCATATTATCAAAAAGGGTTTAGCCATAAACATGCACAACTTAAAAGAGGGGATTGGCCACAAGCATGCATAATCTCATAAAGGATTTGGCCACAAACTTGCATGATAGCATAAGGGGTTTGGGTTCATAAACATGCATAAGCCCCAAAATCTTGCCTTAGCCAATGTTTCACAAGTAAAGTGGTTCCTAAAGGTTCATGCTAGCATTTCATGCATAAAGATCCAAACTTGCAAGTTAAACTAGGTTATGCATAGCATGAGAGGCATGATTAAGTCACTCACATGGCCTAAAATCATAAACATGAACACAAGAGGCAAGGTAAGGTTCATATAGGTTCGCATAATCATGTTTAGCCTCATTTTATCCCATGTCATTATCAAAACTACCGTTTCCATCTAAAAGTAGCTAGAACTTACATAGTTAGGCCTAGGGAAAGGAGCATGAATCATCTTGGCTAAGAAAGGTGCCTCCTTTGTAGAAGAATCGTCATGGAACTCGCATAGCAATGTTGATTTGGCCTTGATTTGGTGTAGCAAGCTTGCACCTTTTAATTTGAACTTGATTTGAGTGCATAGGCTCTAGGGATTGGAGATGGAGGCCATGATCAAAATTGATTTTGGCAGCACTTAGTTGCTAGGTTTGATTTTTAGGGATTTAGGTTAGGTTTAGGGTCTTTTTATAGAGATTAGGATAGTTTTAGGCCCTTAGATTAACCCTAGGACCAACCTGAACCGTCAGATTTCAAACCAGGCCCAAAAACCTAGCCAAGATAGAAAATAGGTGCACCAGATCAGAATCAGCCGACAGGGCAAGTCGACAGCCCTGTCGACATGCCTGTCGACATGCCTATCGACATGCCTGTCAACTTGTCTGGGCGGGAATTTTCCCGCCTGGCCCCATTTCTGCATGTTTCGAAATTCAAATTTCCCGAAAACTTCTTTGGGCCTTAACCGGGTCATACGGACTCCGATTTTCGAAAACTCGGACTCTATTTCGCGTATTTTTCCGAGACGAACGCAATGGCATAGCCCGTTTTACTTGATTAAGAATTTAAAATTAAATTCTGCCTTGATTCTCGTTTTAACATGTTATTGAAATACGGGTTCTTACATTCTCCCCACCTTTTAGGATTTCATCCCCGAAATCTCTAAGTTAGGAAGAACATATCCTACCATCCATCATCCATCTACTCAAAACATCATCCACAAGCAACCATTGTCCTTAGATGATTTCTAATGCTGTATGAATATATGCAAAACGTGTGTGTACATGTTCCTTAGCTAATGCTAATGATCAGGCCTGGATAATCTTTCTAATGCAAAAATATGTATAGTGCCATGAATCCAACATGTATGCAAATAGTCCTAGTCATATAGATACTATATGCGTGCACAATCATTCATTCATATGCGACAACCGCATGATAATACATTCGATTTCATCCATAAATAAGTATAAATACTCGTGCATATGCAATATGAAATGTGACCGAGTCGAGCTAGTATCTAATGTGTATTCGCGCATCCACGAGCAACCACTTGCAACCATATCAATCATAACATGTTTCAAATACATGTTTACATCCATAGGGTTCTACCTAGGATTCCCTGAAATAGGGTCGAGAAGATAAACAGGACAAACTCCTTACGGGGTTTGTAACAGAAAATAGGACCGAGAGGATGTCCACAAAAGATAGCCTACAAGTAAGCTCTACAGAAAACAGGGATCAAGGATATACTCCCAAAAAGAGATATCATGCGCGTATCTAGTCTTTGACCATCAAAGTCGTCTTTTAACTTCGCGATTTTGTAGCTTCTTATTCCTGTTTCCATAACATGAGCTGGAACTCATTTCTTCGTCGCCTCTCGTTCCACTTGCACTTATCCTTTTCCTAGAATACTTGACGCAAATATGACTGCGTACTCATGATCTCATGCAAGCTTTCCAAAATTCACTAGTGAATCTCGGACCTCGTACCACAGGGTATTTCTCGTAGAAGAACTTTCTCTTGAAAGTAAACAGATGCCAACCAGGTTATCAAGCGCACTTACTAGGGTGATCTCTATAACCCATGCATAAATGAAGTAAACCATCCGTCTTATTGGCGAACACCACTCGATCGGGCTTCAAATTTCCAATAAAGGCATCAAGGGATTCTAAGTAACTAGGCATGACAGAACCTCAAAAAGGTTACACGATACTTCAAGGGCATTACCAAGGCTAGTCAAAAGGTCTAACTACCCTCCTATCAAAACCGAGAGTGGCACCCCCTACTGGATAACCACTTCATCCCTAGAATCCATCCATAGCTTATAAACATAAGCATTATTTCCAAACTCAACACTTGGCATAGACATTCCCAAATCCAAACAAGTCATGTATAAATGGACTGATTCTCCAATAGGACTTTGAGACAAAAATGGGATCCTCTATTACGCTAGTACTTAAGGTGCAGAGACTCAACTACCGAAGCAGACTTAAATGATACGAACAACGAAGTCCTAACGGGATGATAGAGAAGAAAAGCTAAACCTTTGACAAGATCGTTACCCTCCTTCCGAGGTACTCTAGAAATGAGAGCATACTACTGCCCTCCCGATGATCTTGTCCTTGTCCCATAATACTTAACTATCCGCCCCGTTTTACCATGCCAAAGGTACTCTCTCGTCATGGGTTTCATTGTTCATCTCTCTCCCTCCTTTGAGGACTAAGCCATACCAACAAGTTGCTCATCCTTAAGCTCGTATCCTTTATCCTTCTTTCTCACGATCCTTTCTTATAACGCGGTCACTGGTCTCTCGAGAACCACCTCCATCGTATGGAAAGCACTTTCGTAGGTAGAAAAGACTAGTCGCAGTTAAAACTACTGTGACTATAGATGGAGGAAAGAAAGGAAAAGAGACTCAATTAAGGAAACAAGGATAGTGCTAATGGCCTTTGGGGAATAGCCTTTTTCTTTTAGAAGAAAATTTTCTTGAAAAATGCTTCTTTGTAAACGATTTTCAAATAGTTTTCAGAAGGTCTTTAAAAACTTTTGCCCAGTCTGGTAACCTTCTGCTCTGATACCAAATGTAACACCCCGCCTCCGCTAGGGTCACTCGCAAAGGAATGCACTAGCTTTAGAGGGGCATTATTGGTAAACATGCACAGAAATATCACAAGACAGAACATATATAAATAGCGGAAGTAAAATCAAACTTTCATAACATGAATAAATAAGGTCTAAAGCCTTCTACATCAGAGTACATCAAAACCTGTCTTGCAATAGTAAAGAAGCATAAAGACTTTTTAATAAATTATTCCCCAAGTAAAACAGTAAAGTAGCCATAGCCAAGAGAAGTCCAAGCCATCCATGATGACCTTCAAGCAGAAGAAGTCCGAACTAAACAGCATTGTTTCCTCCCTGAAACCTGGGGGGGGGGGGGAAACGGAAGAAAAGAGGCGAAACAAAACGGGTCAGTCAAAAAGACTGAGTAAGTCCTATCTACTTCCAGTATAAAAACAGGTAAAGGTAACATGACATGCATAAACTGAAAGTAAACATAAGGATAACTACAAGATAGATAAACCAGGGTAGCCGGTTGAACTACTGCGGCAAGGTAAACTAAGGTATCATGATAAACTACGGTGTTATGATAAGTCAAGGTATCACATCGTCAGATTTCTATCGAGTACATTATCCCAAGGTATCTACCCCGTCTAACATCCCACGGTATCTATTATGTATATTCTTCCTAGTTCTAACATGTATATTTGCTCTGCACCTCTCGTACTAGTATCCCTACCCGCGTCATGTGTTAACCATGAATGTCCCGTGCTTAAAGTCGTGTAATGATCCATGTCAACCTAATATCGCATATATAGGTTACTCAAATCATATGTTTCTTTCCATGTATATAAGTTCAGTCCTTTGCCGTACCTCGTACGGGCTTCCTCATGTCGTATTATCCTTGAAATCGTTTGGACTGTCACCCTTGTTCTAGCTAGGCTCTTCCATATGAATCATCGTTTGAACTACTAGGACTTACGCCACCTAGCACCACTAGGGATTACGCTTACCTATTGCACGCTTTCGTATTTCGGTTTGGGTTAAACCACCTAGGCCACTAGGGATTACGCTAACCCTCCACCGCACCCCTTTTCCCACGCATTCATCGTGAATCGTTTTTCTATAACTGTATGCACATGTATCACATCGTGCCATCCGAGTCCTGTCACAGGGCAAGACAAGAAATACAGGACTCGGTCGGGAGCTTTAGATTTATCTGCCGATGCAGATACTAAGGTCTGCTTTTCTACATGTGGCTATGGTCCCACGAGACCCCTCCCTCAACTAGTGAAAGGTAACACAAGAGAAAATCTTGCATGAGAACTACACTCCGGCCAGCCCACATCCTACGGCCTACCTCACCCATAATTAGATAGCAGTTATGGTCTGTTGGGTGTTCCCTGCCTTTCCGTACGTACACGCTTGACTCAAGATGGTAGATGATCGACGAACTTGCTATCTAGGGCACTATCATGTATTCGTTGACTCACTGCTATCCATCCCAGTCTTTAGGTCGCTCGTATAGCAACC
Organism: Allium sativum; assembly: GCA_030737875.1. Taxonomy (NCBI): domain Eukaryota; kingdom Viridiplantae; phylum Streptophyta; class Magnoliopsida; order Asparagales; family Amaryllidaceae; genus Allium; species Allium sativum. Next base: position 1,049,836,047 of record CM060910.1, on the reverse strand, counting down.
AAGGCATACTCTTGGTTCTTCTAACGCAGACCTTAACCTCTTGTGAGCCCAGGATGATCATCTGCGACCTCACAGAGGGATACCAAGAATATCCTCACGTTCCCCGAAGCCGCTGCTTCATTACCCAGTTCGCTGGAGTCTTTATCTAAATCAGATAGCCTGCTACTACACGTATACTTAAACGATGACCTACCGTATCGGGTTACTCATCTATCTAAGAGGTGGTCCACATTTCCTTGGCTAAGAATTATTACTTAGTTTCCCTTAACTAAGGTTAACCACTTAGCCTTATTTCCATAATCCTTGTTAACTATGGTTATTTACCTAATCCTCCGAATTAGGGTTTATCTAATGGGTTAGGTGTCACTTAAGTTCATAACTTAGCCCGTCTACAAACCATGTCAAAATTGGCTAAGTATCCAAGTCCAAGACTTAACCCTACAAACCATGTGTCCAGTTGGCTAAGTATATTAAGCAATCCATAACTTAACCTCGTCTAATTTTCATTTTAGATTGGTTAATTATATAAATTAACTCGACCTTGTCAAATTACCGAGTCAAATCGGTCAAGCGTATTCAAGTGATTCGTGACTTAGCCTTATCATGTTTTCACGTTAGATTGGTTAAGTATAGGTTAACTTAACCTCATCAAATTAACGAGTTAGATTGGTTAAGTATAGGTCACTTAACCTCATCAAATCATCGTGTTAAATTAGTTAAGTGTTTAACTTAACCCCATTAAATTACCAAGTTAAGTTGGTTAATTATGGGTTACTTGACCTCATTGAATTACCAAGTTTAAATTGGTTAAGTGTTTAACTTAACCCCATCGAATTACCGTGTTTAGATTAGTTAAGTGTGGATTACTTAACCCCATCTAATTACCGTGGTTAGGTTAGTTAAGTCTTAATTACTTAACCCCATCTAATTACCAAGTCGGATTGGTTAAGTGTAAATTACTTAACCTCATCCCCTAATCATCTAGCATGGTTAAGTGTCATTAAGAAATCAAGTCCGGTCCCACTTAACCTACCCATTCGTGTCATATCGGTTAAGTGTCATTAGTCAAATTTACTTAACCTTATCATGTGGCATTAATTTAATTAATGCACTCTTAACCTCTCACATTAGACCTTGTTGTGGTTACTAGTTAAGCCGGGCGGGTCCGGGTAGATTTACACCACAACTTAGTCTAACCTCGGGTCTTAAGCGCGACATGACCAACTTCTCACATTGGATCCTATTGTTTGTAGCTACTAGTTAAGCCGGGCGGGTCCGGGTAGATTTATGCTACAAACTCAACCCAACCTCGAGTTGGCCACACTTATATTATCTAAGTTCATCATGTTTCCAAAACATGTTACAAGTTTTCAAGCATTTGGGTAGACCTAACTTAATAGGTAAATTCCCAAAGGGTAAACCTAACTTAATAGGTAAATTCCCAAGCTCATGTTTTTATGCATACTTACATGCCAACTTCCATGTTATCTTTCAAGTCATATTTTCAAGTATAAACACATGTCATAATCAAGTTAAGATTTCACGACATGTTCATGTTTATCTAACTACCCAAAATCGTGTTTTCCCAACGCAAGCAAAGTGAGCCAACATAGTAAGGATACTATGTCACATATTGGTCTCAAAACATGCATGATGCTAAAAAGGGCTTGGTTTCCACATGCATAACATCATAAAGGGATTGACCATAAACATGCATAGTGTCATAAGGTAATTTGGCCACAAACATGCATATTATCAAAAAGGGTTTAGCCATAAACATGCACAACTTAAAAGAGGGGATTGGCCACAAGCATGCATAATCTCATAAAGGATTTGGCCACAAACTTGCATGATAGCATAAGGGGTTTGGGTTCATAAACATGCATAAGCCCCAAAATCTTGCCTTAGCCAATGTTTCACAAGTAAAGTGGTTCCTAAAGGTTCATGCTAGCATTTCATGCATAAAGATCCAAACTTGCAAGTTAAACTAGGTTATGCATATCATGAGAGGCATGATTAAGTCACTCACATGGCCTAAAATCATAAACATGAACACAAGAGGCAAGGTAAGGTTCATATAGGTTCGCATAATCATGTTTAGCCTCATTTTATCCCATGTCATTATCAAAACTACCGTTTCCATCTAAAAGTAGCTAGAACTTACATAGTTAGGCCTAGGGAAAGGAGCATGAATCATCTTGGCTAAGAAAGGTGCCTCCTTTGTAGAAGAATCATCATGGAACTCGCATAGCAATGTTGATTTGGCCTTGATTTGGTGTAGCAAGCTTGCACCTTTTAATTTGAACTTGATTTGAGTGCATAGGCTCTAGGGATTGGAGATGGAGGCCATGATCAAAATTGATTTTGGCAGCACTTAGTTGCTAGGTTTGATTTTTAGGGATTTAGGTTAGGTTTAGGGACTTTTTATAGAGATTAGGATAGTTTTAGGCCCTTAGATTAACCCTAGGACCAACCTGAACCGTCAGATTTCAAACCAGGCCCAAAAACCTAGCCAAGATAGAAAATAGGAGCACCAGATCAGAATCAGCCGACAGGGCAAGTCGACAGCCCTGTCGACATGCCTGTCGACATGCCTGTCGACTTGTCTGGGCGGGAATTTTCCCGCCTGGCCCCATTTCTGCATGTTTCGAAATTCAAATTTCCGGAAAACTTCTTTGGGCCTTAACCGGGTCATACGGACTCCGATTTTCGAAAACTCGGACTCTATTTCGCGTATTTTTCCGAGACAACGCAATGGCATAGCCCGTTTTACTTGATTCAGAATTTAAAATTAAATTCTGCCTTGATTCTCGTTTTAACATGTTATTGAAATACGGGTTGTTACAATGATTAGCCATTCTACTATCTGAAAAGAAAAGGAAGAATCCTTCAGTGGATATTCCTGAGATAGTATTTAAGCTAAAAAGGGAAGAAAACGATAAAGGTGCCTAGTGTAGATGCGTACGCTTATTGGGGTAAGTATATATCTTATGTATATATAGTTTGAAAAACTTTTTCAAAACACAAATATGTCTCTCATATTTGTAATTTCCTTATAATCGGGCAACCTGGGCTCTAATACCAGATGTAACAACCCGCCCGGAGTGGGCCGAAATTTCGACCAAGAAAAGCCCCATCGAAACTTAGAGCCACTCTAAATGGATAATTGGTTCCTATAGGGAAATACATTTGTATCGAATAATAGATAAACATAGCGGTATGGAATCTCACACAGCGGAACGAGAAAATATAATACCAAAACAGGATGTATCATTTCATAAAAATCCACAAAATTCAAGCATAAATTGTCAAGGTACATTTATTCAAAAGGTACATCATTTAGAGTTTCCATATTCAATACAACAACAATAACTAATAATAGCATAATATCTCCAGTGTTTTCTTCAGTCTCCATCATTGCTTCGTCCATTGTACATACCCCGCCTACTAACCTGTTGGATATGTTAAGGAGAGGGGTCAGGACATAAAGTCCTGTGTGACTGAAAATAGTATTTACTTACGGACCATACCCTAGATTTAGCAGGTAATATATATGTCAAGGTATGTCTATGAAACACATACGCAGACACATAAGCAAGAAATATCTAGCTAATGAGGCAGATGTCCGAGTCAACCACTTATGACCTTCATTAGTGCATTTAGGGTGAAGACCCAACGGGATAGGCATTCTCGGTCACTTAAAGCCCATACTGACTTATTTAATAAAGGTGGAAACCTGGGATCTCTTAAAATCTTAAAGCATACATTAGTCCCTTAAGACCCCATCTTAATACATCGTCGTTCCTATGTCTATATTCTCACAGGTAATATGGGAAGTAGTATCTCGCCGCTTAATACAACATTTAAGGTAGGACCGCATCTAGCCATTTAAGACCACGCGGGTGACGTCACATGATTACTACTTAACTGATATTTAGGTAGAACAACTATGTCACTTAAGACTTCCTTTAGATAGTTAGTGAATTAAATAACATGTTAAGTTTCATGTAAACCAAGTATGTCCCTAGATTTGGCCCTTACAAGCTCCTAGAGGAGGTGGACATCCCCCGTGAACTACTGTAACAACCTAAGAATTTCAACATAAAAAAAATAAAAATAAAAATAAACAAAGTTGCAAATTTGTTAATGTACATTCACATAAGTAGATGAGACCTCTATATTGTTTGATTACGCGCATCTGGTTGTCGTTCACTTGAGCAAACAAGAAGTAGCAAACGCTTGGTAGCTTTTGTTTCCATGCCCAGATTTAATGGAAACAAAGTAAAACATATGACCATACAATATCTTCACAACAATTCATAAACGAGAATGTTAGTTTTGCGGTGTCCATCGTTTTGTCCATACCAGTGCATATATTAACATGAATATATTTTTGTACAAAACCGAAAGGGAAAGAAAAATTTTGAGTCTATAAACCAATGTGTATACTTGGAAGATTTTGATTCAACCGATAACACTTGTTAGTGTCTCTTGGTAGATGACACCTATTGTTACTTTTTATAAATTGAACACCTGGCGCTTTCCTCTTCTTTTCCCCAGGCTTGCGTCTTTCCTTGTCTTCTTCAATGCAGGGTCTAAAAGCTCGAGAGGAAGTTCTGAGTTGTAAAGAAAATCAAATGCTCGAATGAAAAAAAAGAAGAAAAAATGATGGCTTCAAAGAAACGCAAGTCTGGAAAAAGGAGCACGCATCATTCTTCCACCCATCAGCTTCTCACGCACCTCCCTCTCACCTTTCCACTCAACTGCTTGTGCCATTTTTTCTTCCCCATACACCAACGCGCCACAACCTTGACTAGCAAACTCCACCATCACTGTGCCACTTCCAGCTCCATCGCCAACCCGCTCTCTTCCTCCTCTCACGTCACCGCCCACTTCTGCAAACCCAGACCATCGTATGCCTCATCCAGAACCTACAACCTAGGTCCACCTACCCTCCTTTGCTTCCCCTCTTCTCCTCTGAAACTGTTGCCGCTAGCCTTAAACCCATTTGACTTATCAGTGTTGCTTGAGTCTTTCTGTTCCTATCAAACTTGCTTTGGTCTTTGAAGTTATCTAAAAGGCTTGCATGCAAACGTGAGTGGAAGTGAAGTCTTGGCCTAGAAGTTTGCAAGCGGGGAAAAGGAAAGGAGTGTATCTGAACTTGTGTTTCCGAGTAGGCTGGAAAAAATGGACATACACAAGGAAGAGGGAATGTTTGATGGGTGTACTGGTATATGTACGTTTATATGTGGTATGGTATAAAGCACATAGGGATAAGGTTCTTATGAGAATGGGAAAGGAAAAGATGAAGTTGGTTGAGCAGAATATATGCGCGAGTTTAGGATAAGAGGTAGTGCACGAGACGGTATCAGATTCCACAAAAGATTTGTGAGTGGCCGTTCGTAAACCCGATTCACAAGCAATATGGAGCGCTGACAGTGAAAATTTGGAGAGCTTTAGGTGAGAACTTCTAATTTAATTAATTATTTAAATTGGAAGTATTAGATAATTAAAATATATGATAATTTATTAAGTATGGATGTTTGTGTGCAATGTTTGAATGAATATTCCTATAGTTAAACACACTAGACACTACGCGTTATTGACCGTAATGCATTGGTGCACAAAGGAATTGATTGTTAATGATTGCTATTGCATGCGATGGATGTTCATAGCTAAATACACCAAACATCAAGCATTATTTAATGTAACGCTTGCGCACCATTTTATAATTGTTTGGATGTTTCCATGTTGATAGATTAACTTGTGTTTATATAGATCGATTTTGTTGCATCACTCACACACTGTAGTTGTGGAGTATATAGGTAGTCAATTCAAGTCCCTTCTCTATGTGAATAACGTTTGGTTAAAAAATAAAAAGTTAAAAGTTAAAGTTTTGAATTTAGATTTTTAAATGATTTGAAATCTAACCGATAAATAACTACAAAATTTTTGCTGCAATAACAAAATGATTTTTGAATGTCTTAAAAGTTGTTTTGGACTCTTAAGGTAGAATGAGTTTTTTTATCTAACTAAAAATTTGATTTCTATTAGTTGAAGTTCTAAAATGATCAATAAATGTTTATGTAAAGGATATTTGAAAATAAATTGGTTTTGAAATACAGTCTGGATAATGATTGTAATATGTTTTAAGCATTAATGATTAATGTTGAGAAATTAAACGAGATTGGAAAATATTTTGTTTAAGTTTTCAATTTATCTTAAATGAATATTTGAAATTGAGACGATGATTTTGAAGTAAAGAAATTTTGGTAATTCGAATGTAAGTATAAATATTATTCGAAATATGGCTTTAAGGTTTGAGTCATGAAAAGTTAAGTTATTTTGAGAAGAAGTGTGCCAATTTATAATTAAATCATTACACAACTTGAATTGAACGTATCGCGTAGCGTTAGTTTGATAATATCGATCATGGTTTTCAAACGATTATAACTTGAACATGTTGAATTGGATTAACACGAGCGGAAATGTTGAATTTCGATTGAATGATAACTTTTGAATAGAAAAGAAATTTTCAAATTACGACGTATGGTTTTCAAATTTGTCCTAGCAAAGATTGAAAAGGCGCTATATTTACAGTTTAGCAACCGTAATAGGATATTGATTAAAGTGGATTATAAGTTATTGGAAACTCAGAAAAATTTGGTTAAACCATATTTTAAATGATTTGAATTGAAAGATATGAATTTTGAATGGGTTTCTTAAAATTATAATTTGTTTATAATGCTTTGAGAAATGCTTTTGCATCTTCTGTGGAAATGGTTTGGTTTGAAGTTATAAAATCATGAACTATGATTTGTGAAATATTTTGGAAAGTTTCAAAGAAATTATGATAAGGATAACTAACATAAAGAAGTTATGTTTTATTTAAGGTTGGTAAATGAATATTGGTTTGAAAAGAAGAATTAAGAGGGTAACGTGATTTGGAATAAATCCAACCTTAATTTGGAGTGAATTGATAACAATTGGGAAAGAGATTTGAAATGGAAATCTGTGTAGTCCACGGCTATTGTTTTAAGTACACTTATTATTTGGAAAGACCGGGATGATATTTAAGTCCAAAAACCATTCCAAGTAATAATGCGCTATGAAGCAAATCGAGGACCTGGAAATCGCAATGAAGACCTGGAATCTTTGGATGTATTCGGATTGATTGCTGATGTCTCGAATCGGGCCATACACCTGATTCGAGGTTATAAGTGGAACAAGGTCTGAGTATATTCGGAGATTTTCGGATTTTGTTCCGTTCAGACCTAGAATGGACTTGTATGGATTGTGTGCCTGACATCGTAATTGACGGCATAACACTGATTTTCGTTGATATGATTCTGGTTTGTGACGTACGAGATCAAAGTGGTTATGTAATGATGGAAATTAGTGGTCATGTTGTGAATGGATAATGTGACATACTTAAGATATGAAATGAGCTTGTATGATCAGGGCATTGCTTATCTAGGCATGCTTTGTGTATGACGTGACATCGACAAACCTCACACCCCGGATTGATTAGAAACTGGCGGTTAGGTTGTATACTTATATATGATTGATGATGAACCTACAGCAGTGGGAAACTACTTATGAACTTGGAGAAATTGGGTATGCTCGGGGGGCCGTGTCTGGTCGAAAACCGTTGATCTGCCCTGCGATTTGTTGTTGGTGTCCAAGACGGACGAAACAGCCATGTTATACTTCGCTTTGTATCCCTAATTGATATTTCGTATCGGGAATCATCAAGTTGGAAACCCAAATCTCCAATACGAGCCATACGGATTTTGATTGTATACCTATATGTCCATATAACCAATTGAGGTGTTATGGGGGCTATGATTCTATATTTATTTGCGAAATGATTTCCACACTGTATGTAATAATTAAAAGAGGATTTTCACATATGAAAGCTTGTTGGTTATCATAAGATAAAACTCGCCCATCTGGTGTGTGCTTGCATTGTGTGATGTGGGATGAACTTATGATAACTTCATTTTTCAAAAGTCATTACGTATTTATATGCACGGGTGTTCACATAGAGTAAACCCGTTCTGCGTTAGCGACGTGGTTCGGTGAATTTCCCGACTTTAAAATATATCATAAAAGCAATTGTTTTATGTTCTCACACCAGTCCCATGACTGACCCGGAGTTTATTGTTCATTCCTACACTCTGGGTGCCAAATAATTTTTACACGAGCAACTAGTAATTTGGTTTTGAAGTTATGATCCGTTGGATCGAGGTTCGGAGTGCTTTCTGAGTTGGAATCCATGCTAGAGTTGAAGCTTCTGTTGTATCATATTGTTCTTCCGCTGAGAGTATATGTGATATTTCTCCCGCTGTGTATCTATGTTGTAACTATGATATTCATGTAACTCTGATGTAACATGGTATTACGCAATGAAAGGTTCTGTTATTTTGTTCCATATATGTATGTACCCATAGCAATTTGTCTTTGTGAACGATTTAAGTTGGTTCAATTACAGGCGAAAATCGGGCAAAAAGATGGGTCGTTACAGTTGGTATCAGAGCATTGGTTATACAAAGCCATGGGGTACGACATATTTAGAACAATGGATAGGACTCATTAGAGTTATAACATCTCAATAGAGATAAGGTTAGAAATGCCCTAGAATGAGATTTTGGGATTTCTTTGAGAGAGCGTATCTTGAAAATATAAAGTATTTTGAACTACGTAAACCATTTTGGAAAGGGTGATTATTTTGAAATATAGTTGAAGATAAGGGTTTCGAGTATTTTATTCGATGTCACAATCGGACTATCGAGTATGTAAGGATTTTGAATATGCATCTGATTAACGTATGTACGAAGTCCAGTACATACTAGACAGATATAGAATCACACTCTAGTTGCTTGAAAATAAATTATGGGAAGAGCGCGACATCGCGGATATTTATTTTCAAGTTTCAAAGGTGGGATGAGTATATAATTCCGATTCAAAAGTTGAGGAATACTAAAATCATTTAACTAAGTGTTTTAATGAATAAATCTTAATAAAATGGTTTGATAAATTAATTCAACTTCGAAAAATAAAACTAGAAATTTTGAAAAGAGAAAAACGGAGATTAGCTTAAAAATACTTCAGGACTTTGAACCCTTCAGCCTTGAATATGGTAAACAATAAGTACTTAGAAAAATGCACAAAAGAAAGATAATTTACCTATACCTCAGATTGACAAGAATAATGGATCAAATTATAACAAACGTTTGAATATGAATTTTGGAATCAAATAAGTTGTAATCAAAGAAGATATCATACTCCTCGATGAGTGTTAAATTATAGAGTTGAACCTATACCTAACATGAATTGTGAACGATAAATTACAAGTTAAATTAATTTGCTTAGAAGTAAATTTTTGCAATCAAACTTCCCTGAAGGAATTTGAATGTGACTTTGTGACTTAGTTAAGAACTTGTATAGAGGATGATTTAAAATATAACTAACATATAAGTGGGGGAGAAAATCACCCTTCCCTATTGAGATGGTATGAGTAAGACAATTGGAAATTATTTAACAAGCAATCATTTATGATGCAAAGGAAATATTGAAGTAAAGTTTACCTTAATTGAATTGTCCATAATTGTATCGTTAGGTGCACTCGATTTTCTATCTTGACCTACGCTTGTTCCATTTTCGAACCATTTGTTCTTGAAAAGCATCATTCATACCCTTTTGTCTTATGAACTTGGTCAAGTAATTTAATTCGATAATTCATTCTGATACCGAAATTTTATCTATAACTCGACTTGAGTACAAGCAATTTGATTTGTCGAACGAAGCCAAGCCTTAAATTCAAACTAGAAATGATGATCAATTCAAAATATTATGTTGACGAAATCTCAATAAATAACCATTGCGTAGTAATTGGAAGCGTTTGAAATAAAGGGTCTAACTAATGCAAGAAATTTGGATTTATAAATATTGGTTGATTCGAAAATTTAAATCAAATGGTTGAATAAATGCTTGTAACAATACTAGTTAGAAATATGCTGAATCAGGGTGGCATAGCAGAAGCGTGTGGTTATTTTAAATGGAAATGATTTTGCGGACTAGTTGAGTAAAGACAATTTTTCCTAAATGAGCTTCAACATTTGAAGAAGTAAGAAAAATCATATACTTTGGATTTCAAGCGAATTTAGAAAGAAAAGGTTTATTTGATTATGTGAGTATGAAACTAGGATATGAAATCCAACCATAGAAGATATGAAAATTTACCGAAGATCTTGGAAATATTTGAAACAATTTAGAATTTGAGCTAAAAGAAGTTAAAAAGGACTTACGTAGTAAATGTTCATTTAAAACTACATAACGTAGAAATGCTTATTTGAAAAGATGCTAAAGAAATCATATTGGTAAAATGTGATTAAAGAGAAAATTATATGGTTATATGAACCTTAACTTATGTAAATAATTAGATGTTTCGGAAAAACCTGAAAATTATGAATATGATCGTTAAAATTTTTTACTTAGAAATTTGAAACATTTGAATAAGATCCTTGGTTTCGAAATTTTGAAACATAATTTTGTATGTTTGAAGTTGAAATTTTATCCTCAATTGAACGAATTTTCCAACTATTTTGGACATGATGGATGACTTATAAATAATGAAATTTTGACGACTAGAATCCCGATATTTTGAAATGTTTAGAGAACAATAAGTATTTGTAAATTATGGTTGCAAAATGATTTACAACTTCGGGATATGAAATGACTTGGTGTGTTCGAGTAACCATGACTAAAACTGGGTCGTGTTGAGGAATTGGATTTCGTGAGAGGGGTGATACTCAGTTGCCTTGTCATGAGGATGGACTTCTCGAACTAATAATATATATGGATTTCATTATAGTATGTTTGAAATTTTGAAAGAAAAGTTGGTTTTGAAAATCCTGAAATGAAGTATGATTCTCTATATGGAAGAATTATGTAGTAATTCAATGATTTGCAAGGAAAACGAGATTCTAAGTTCGGAGAAATCATTCTGAAGCTTTCAAATGTTTACGGCACTTGAAATTTAACTTAGCTAATTTTCACTAATACCACTATATTTTATATTTGTACTTATGATTAATCTATTCTAAGTTCTTTGAAACATATTTGGTTACTGTTATTTGCATTATCTATTTTCTACCAAGTTTGCTAAATCGTTTATATATTAAACTCTTTGAATTTTATTAAATCCCCTTCTTTCAAGACTACTTATTGCAAGATAACTTTACGTTTTAAACTAATTTTACTTAGATTATTTCGTAGTTTGAACATAGGTTCTCTTGCATATAAAATTTCCCTATCCTGTTTCATACAATGATTTAAATCTCGCTCAAGTATTAGTTTTGACATAAGAAGTTTTGCCGATCTAGTTATATGATAAATTTTGTGTTTAAACAATTAAGAACCTTGGATAAATTTTCAAGCTTATTAGAAATTGTAAAATATTTTGATTCAATAAGCTCTACATGTTGGTCTTAATAAATTTTACTTAAGTATAATGCTAGAATCTCTCCTTTTCGAGGACAAAAAGCCTTAAGTGGGGGTGATTGTAACAACCTAAGAATTTCAATGTAAAAAAAAAAACGAAGTTGCAAATTTGATAGTGTACATTCACCTAAGTAGATGAGACCTCTATATTGTTTGATTAACTGCATCTGGTTGTCGTTCACTTGAGCAAACAAGAAGTAGCAAACGCTTGGTAGCTTTTGTTTTCATGTGCAGATTTAATGAAAACAAAGTAAAACGTATGAACATGCAATATCTTCACAAAAACGAGAAAGTTAGTTTTGCGGTGTCCATCGTTTAGTTCGTACCAGTGCATATATAAACATGAATATATTTGTGTACAAAACCGAAAGGGAAAGAAAAATTTAAGTCTATAAACCAACATGTATACTTGGAAGATTTTGATTCAGCCGATAACACTTGTTAGTGTCTCTCTTGGTAGATGACACCTATTGTTACTTTTCTGTAAATTGAACACCTGGCGCTTTCCTCTTCTTTTCCCCATGCTTGCTTCTTTCCGTTGTCTTCTTCAATGCGGGTTCTAAAAGCTCGAGAGGAAGTTCTGAGTTGTAAAGAAAATCAAATGCTAGAATGAAAAAAAAATGATGGCTTCAAAGAAACACAAGTCTGGAAAAAGGAGCATGCATCATTCTTTCACCCATCAGCTGCTTACGCACCTCCCTCTCACCTTTCCACTCAGCTGCTTGCGCCATTTTTCCTTCCCCATATACCACCGCGCCACCACCTTGACCAGCAAACTCAACCATCACTGCGCCACTTCCAGCTCCACCATTAGCTCACTCTCTTCCTCCTCTCGCGTCACCGCCCACTTTCGCAAACCCAGACCACCATACGCCTCGTCCAAAACCCACAACCCAGGTCCACCTACCCTCCTTTTCTTCCCCTCTTCTCCTCTGAAACTGTTGCCGCTAGCCTTTAACCCATTCAACTTATCAGTGTTGCTTGAGTCTTTATGTTCCTATCAAACTCACTTTGGTCTTTGAAGTTATCTAAAAGGCTTGCATGAAAACATGAGTGGAAGTGAAGTCTTGGCCTGGATGTGTGCATGCAGAGAAAAGGAAAGGAGTGTATCTGAACTTGAGTTTCCAGGCAGGCTGGAACAAATGGACATATGCAAGGAAGAGGAAGCTTTTAAAGGGCGTACTGGTATATGTACGTTTATATGTGGTATGGTATAAAGCAGATGGGGATAAGATTGTTAAGAGAATGGGAAATGTAATGACCCGGGTTTTTGACGACCTTGGTTATCCGATATACAACACATATCGAACATCCAAGAGTCGAAAATATTGGTCATAAATGAAAGAAATTAGAGGGTGAGGAAAGATAAGATAGAAACTTAGAATAGAAGAAGAAGAAGAAGAAGAACACAACATCAGAATAACACGAACCTCACAGCGGAATGAATCACATATAATAGATAACATATGCTTGAAAAAAAATCAGTATATGTATAAAATAACATTATCAAAGTACAACACTTACAACACAGCGGAAATAAACTATAGCTATATGATCCTGAAGCCTCCTGCTCCAGTTCTTCAAGTATCTATAAATTCCTGACTACTTGACTGCCGGTACAAAATTGGGCACCCAAGAGTTTAGGGAAAATAAAACAAAATAAACTCCGGGTCGGTCATGGGACTGGTATGAGTAAAACAGTTTAAAACAGTTTAAGCAGGTAAATGATATCTCATAAGTCCACGCCATATAACGGAACGGGTTTTTCCCTTATGAGAATCCAAATTATCCTTATATCAAAACCTTTGATATTATAATAATGTCTATCAACCACAATATAATAATCATCTAGTAGAAACGCTTTCATCTCACGTTCTACATATATAGTATACAATCAAAACCGCAAGCACGTATTGGGAAATGGATTTCCAACTATGACAAGGTATGGAACCACCTTTCGCTAGTGTACCTCTAGAAAGGAATACACTGGGTTCAACAAGAACATCTAGCAACCCGGCCACACATGACCGACCACTCATTTCGCTTGAGTGTATCGAATGTATATCACCAACAGTTGGGATCAGCAACAGTTTCCCGAATGGGACAGTATCGACAATAGATTTTTAGAAATAAATGGAACTCTAGATCAGGTGATTATACACCCTACTTCGGAGCGACCGACTTAGCCATGCTGCCTGCCCGATTTCTGTCATTTACCGAATGATGAGGTTTGAAGCTACGCTTTATCATCACACCAGATTCACTTCAAATGTCACATCGTCAAATCCATCAAATCACCATTGACTTCCTCAACAATACATTATGTGTTAGCTAAAAGAAGTTTCCTTCTCCGCTTCCACTCTTGGTACGGGGTGAGAAATCAATATACGTGATCGTCTGGAAATACTCTGTCAGACATCCGTCCATAAAAGTCATCCAGGAACAGGATGAACCAAAGGCACTATTCAGTATATCCATCTTAGGCACTGTTATCTAAGATTTATACAACAGCCCTTGCGTTTTACTCCGTCTTCAATTATCTTTGGCATATATGATTCGCAACGCTTATGCCAATACAGAGTGGTTCTTTGGATAATAATCCAACCGGTCTCTCCATATTAACAACGTAAATTGGTAAAAACTTCGATAGTCTGTGATTTAACTATCGAAGGAAAATACGGGTGCAAACAACGATATCATTTCCAAATGGAAATTCTATCAATACATCATCAATCATATATATATATATATATATATATATATATTTCCTTATTTTCTATGTTTAGAAAATATACGTTATTAACACTGGAAAATATTTCCATTGTTATTTACATATCACTGTTATTTCACAACTATCAGTCCCTGACCGTAAACTAGTAGGAGAACAATTCCCTAAGTATAAACCCCGAAGGCCGAAACCAACATCAGATCGATACTCAGAAAAAAACTATCCAACTTAACAAATCTCCAGTCAGTTTCTAATTTTGCTTAACTCTATTTCTTTAACTCTATTCGATTAATTCTATTTGATTGACTCTAATTGAATAACTCTAATTGAATAACTCTATTCTTTTTTAACTTTATTTCGAATAACTATATTCGATTTAACTCCTTCGAATATAAACTATATTTGATTAACTACTTCGGATATAAACTATATTCGATTAACTACTTCTTGATATACTCTAATCGAATAACTTTATTTGATTAACACTATTCCCTTTTTATAATTCTATTTGTTTTCAAAATATTCTCCTTTATAATATCCTATTTATCTTTTAATAAATATTCCTTTATTTTATTCTATTCGTTTTATCAACATTTTTCCTTTTTATAAAACTCTATTCGTATTATAAACATTTTCCCCTTTATTTACTTTCGAAATATTTCCTTTTATAAAATCTGTTGATTTTATAAAATCCCTTTTATATTCTATTCTATGTATTCTAACAAATAAATATTTCCTTTATTATAACTTATCCTTCGATTTTATAATTATTTTCTTTTATAAAAATCCTTTTCCTTTTCTATATAAAATCCATCGATTTTATATAAATAATTCATTTTCAAAATACACTTTGAAAATCCCCTTTCCCATATCCAGTATTTCTTATGGTATTTAACATACCATATAACAACGATAAATATCGTCCAAACACACATAATCAACAACAGATTATATATCACAATATATGAATCACGGTAAAATAAATGTTGAGGAATCCAGTTGGATTCCTCTAACCTGTTTCCCTGCATCACAGATGTTAAACATTATAGATAACATCACTTTCAGTTCCATATGATATATTCTGTTAAAACAGAATCAATATGGAAATTCAACTAACGGACTAGCAGTTCAATCAAACAGTCAACACACAGTCAATCAGCCAATATTTACAGTTCTAAAAATACAACATGAAATTATAAACTGTTCAGAGTTGGTGAGATTTGCTCACTTTGGCAGTTCATCGTTAAAGAACGATAAAATGATATTTGATTTGAATCAAACAATTTATTTCGCCATAAATTCAAACGAGCCCCAATCCACTTCCAGTCAGTTCCGGTGCGTAGCACTCGTCCATACGATCCCAACGGATCCGACGGTTTGAAATTCTGCTATCGTATGACCCAAAAATTTAATTTACAAGATGGAATACTATTTAGTATAAATTAAATTAAATTCATTTACATTTACTTGGGCTTTACCTCAACTTCTCGGCTCACCATACCCAAATTAAATCCACCCGCTCCACACTAGACCCGTCTTCCCCATCCTCCACATCGTGAGCTCCAGTAACCACACAAACCATTCCAAATTTTTGAACTCCCACCGCACCTTCCATGAACCACCGAATCCGACCCCATCACCATAGTCGGCCTCCTCGTCCAAATCTCAAACTCCCTATCTCCTCAACGCAATACCCGATCACCCGAATGCATTCGTGTCGCACAGTAGTTCCGTCGAGCTCAAATCTTTCGAGCGACATCTTTCATTGCAGAAAATCCCAAAGTTTTGCATACAGGATCGGTTTTTACCCCTCATTTCGAAAAAAACTGCAAATCGAACAATTACTTTTTCATTTCCGCTAGAACTTGAACCCTAGGTTCCGCTGTATAAAACACAGTGTAGAAAAAAGATGTCGAACACAGAAATATTGGTACGAGATTGAAGCTCAGACCAAAACGAGATCAAGGATGTAGCTTTCCCAATTTTTAGTAATTTATTTGAATTTTCTATGATTTTCTTTTCTCACTTTTTCTTTGCTGTAGAAAAAAATAGCGGCCACGGTATTTTGACCAAAGAAGAAGTGATTAGGTTTTAGTGAAAGATGTTAAGGGTATTTATAAGAGGCATAAATATCTAGATATTTTATTTAGATATTTTTATTTAGTCAACGCTCCTTTTTTCCGTCTTCTACAAATTCCTATGATCGCACACGATACCCAAAAATCACGAAACTGGACATGTAGCTAGAGTTCGACATTACGGTCCCAACGAAACTGGTTTCGTCGAATTCCGACTTCGTATGCTCACACAGTGTATTTTTAACCGTCAAAATACTGACTGTTTCTCACTCTAAAAATCCGTACGGCCACAAAGTGACTCTAAAAATCATGAAACTGGAAATCTAACAACTATTTGACATTGCGGATCCAACAAAATTAGTTTCGTCGAATTCCAACACCGTTTGCAAAAGTGGGTAATTTTTACAGCTCTGAATGACCCATTTAAATATATTAAAATATAATTAAATTAAATATAAATAAATTTATATTATCGTATATATTCACAGTGGAAAACCATACTGCTCTAGAATATTCCTATATGAATTTCTAACTCGATATTCACTTCTGGGTCAACCCGATATACGATTTATATTGAAATTCCTTTTTTTAAAATATAAATAATTCCTTTATAAATTATAAAGGAATTCCACAGTGACTTTTCTAAAATTTGATTTGGACGTAAATCAAAATCTACACGACGAAATCCCGATTTTCTCTTCCACTAGAAAGATATACTCCACCAGCTCCACACGTTTCTTGTTTCACAGAAATCCGGCTTAAAACGAATCCTGTACATTCAGTTGAATTTTGAATCGCCCATTTACGAACTACAGCGCCATTTCGAGCTCGATTTTAATTATATTATAACTCTACGTTCAAACTGTCGTTTATATAATACATTCGTTATATGAATTAAGTTCCAAGCTGAATTAAATATCACAGATGATCCAGTTCACACCATATCGCCATTTCAGCCAATTCTGATTATTTCAAAAATTAAATATATTATTTAATTTATTATTTTAATTAAATATTCACCATTATTTAATTCAACGACCATTAAATCCTTTTAATAACGTTTTAAATAATAAAATAAATTAATTATAATACCTCTGCCAATGCGGGTCATTACATTCTTCCCCACTTAAAATAATTTCGCCCTCGAAATTGCTAAGGTAGAGAACGACCCTATCGACTGGTTAGAACATATTTGTTCAATTTTTAACTTCAGTTTCAACTGAACCAATTTAATTTCAATTAAATTATTAATTCTTATTATCGAAAATTATCAAATATCCTGAAAATTTCCTAATGCCTTAACTTTTCGAAAAATTTCGCCAGCACCTCCTTTGTATTGGTCAATAAATCAAACTCTAACTCGCCTCTCTGGGCCATCTCCAACCCAAAAGAAAATAAAACAGCCAAGCGGCTTGCCAATTCGGCTCATAAATCTCTTGCTAATACCAAATATAAACTTGTACCTTTTTGTCGAGCATATCAACTTTATCACTTCACCTGTTATCAATTCACATATACCAATGCAATTCCAATTCGATCTCAACCAAATTCCAATCTGTTTCTATACACAAATCCAACCATTCGCTTATACCTAAGTCGAATTCAATTTCAAATCTTAACTACAATTCTTGATTCCAAATTCTTATATCATCAATCAACTTACTCGATATCGTTCCAATATAATCCCATATTATATTTAACCTTGCCTAAGTTTAATTCAAATTTATTTACTCACTTTCAAAATTTTAATTCATTTAACTTCATAAGTTAAATTTTAATTCCAGAATTTAAAATTCCTGGGTTTATTTCAAATCAAATTTTAAATCATAACACCATTTCAAAACCTTTGAATTTCTACCAACTTGTTTCCTCAAAACAATCTGAAAACAAAACCTTTGGTAGTAATCCGCCACTTAGAAACTCGAAAATCACACCGACGATGTATCGATCCATCCCCGGAATTATTTTCCAGTCATCAAGGTGAGTTCAATACTATATCTATTTCAAATTGAAAAACATTTTCAAAATCTCCTAGGAACTTAAAATGTCCTTATTTTTAATTCCTAATTCTGATTTAAATTCAGATTTAATTCATCTTACTTCATATACTTTACTTATATGAATCCTGATTGGTTATTTATAACCATTTCACCTTTTTGTAATGTCATTCGACTATAATAACAACCAACACAACCAATATACTATATCAAAATATATTCGGGTAAAATTATTTCGTTTACCCTCTTTTCAAAACATATCGTGTCGACCCATCGTATTCGAGTGTTTAGAAACCCTTATCGATATTGTGGTGCCCCACCATCGACCGGATTTCATAAGCCACTCAACCAATAAAGCTCCACAATATAAAACAAATTTTTATATCAAATAACAAATACGTTCACTCGTATATATACACTCAACTCAATCTAGTTTATTACTAACCCCATCTCTACTGAGTCACGCCATAGAGCCAAGGCAATTCACTTAACTTAAGCTCTGATACCAACTGTAATGACCCGGGTTTTTGACGACCTTGGTTATCCGATACACAACACATATCGAACATCCAAGTGTCGAAAATACCGGTCATAAATGAAAGAAATTAGAGGGTGAGGAAAGATAAGACAGAAACTTAGAATAGAAGAAGAAGAAGAACACAACATCAGAGTAACACGAACCTCACAGCGGAACGAATAACATATAATAGATAACATATGCTTGAAATAAAATCAGTATATGTATACAATAACATTATCAGAGTACAACACTTACAACACAGCGGAAATAAACTATAACTATATGATCCTGAAGCCTCCTGCTCCAGCTCTTCAAGTATCTGTAAATTCCTGACTACTTGACTGCCCGTACAAAATTGAGCACCCAAGAGTTTAGGGAAAATAAAACAAAATAAACTCCGGGTCAGTCATGGGACCGGTATGAGTAAAACAGTTTAAAACAGTTTAAGCAGGTAAATGATATCTCATAAGACCACGCCGTATAACGGAATGGGTTTTTCCCTTATGAGAATCCAAATTATCCTTATATCAAAACCTTTGATATTATAATAATGTCTATCAACCACAATATAATAATCATCTAGCAGAAACGTTTTCATCTCACGTTCTACATATATAGTATACAATCAAAACCGCAAGCACGTATTGGGAAATGGATTTCCAACTATGACAAGGTATGGAACCACCTTTCGCTAGTGTACCTCTAGAAAGGAATACACTGGGTTCAACAAGAACATCTTGCAACCCGGCCA
Source organism: Allium sativum (assembly GCA_030737875.1). Lineage (NCBI taxonomy): Eukaryota > Viridiplantae > Streptophyta > Magnoliopsida > Asparagales > Amaryllidaceae > Allium > Allium sativum. The sequence continues at coordinate 1,049,816,468 of CM060910.1, read as the reverse complement.
CACATGACCGACCACTCATTTCGCTTGAGTGTATCAAATGTATATCACCAACGGTTGGGATCAGCAACAGTTTCCCGAATGGGACAGTATCGACAATAGATTTTTAGAAATAAATGAAACTCTAGATCAGGTGATTATACACCCTACTTCGGAGCGACCGACTTAGCCATGCTACCTGCCCGATTTCTGTCATTTACCGGATGATGAGGTTTGAAGCTACGCTTTATCATCACACCAGATTCACTTCAAATGTCACATCGTCAAATCCATCAAATCACCATTGACTTCCTCAACAATACATTATGTGTTTGCTAAAAGAAGTTTCCTCCTCCGCTTCCACTCTTGGTACGGTTGGAGAAATCAATATACGTGATGGTCTGGAAATACTCTGTCAGACATCCGTCCATACAAGTCATCCAGGAACAGGATGAACCGAAGGCACTATTCTGTATATCCATCTTAGGCACTGTTATCTAAGATTTATACAACAGCCTTTGCATTTTACTCCTTCTTCAATTATCTTTGGCATATATGATTCGCAACGCTTATGCCAATACAGAGTGGTTCTTTGGATAATAATCCAACCGGTCTCTCCATATTAACAACGTAAATTGGTCAAAACTTCGATAGTTTATGATTTAACTATCGAAGGAAAATACGGGTGCATACAACGATATCATTTCCAAATGGAAATTCTATCAATCCATCATCAGTCATATATATATATATATATATATATATATATATATTTCCTTATTTTCTATGTTTAGAAAATATACGTTATTAACACTGGAAAACATTTCCATTGTTATTTACATATCACTATTATTTCACAACTATCCGTCCCTGACCGTAAACTAGTAGGAGAACAATTCCCTAAGTATAAACCCCGAAGGCCGAAACCAACATCAGATCGGTACTCAGAAAAAAACTATCCAACTTAACTAATCTCCAGTCAGTTTCTAATTTTTCTTAACTCTATTTCTTTAACTCTATTCGATTAATTCTATTTGATTAACTCTAATTGAATAACTCTAATTGAATAACTCTATTCTGTTTTAACTTTATTTCAAATAACTATATTCGATTTAACTCCTTCGAATATAAACTATATTTGATTAACTACTTTGGATATAAACTATATTCGATTAACTACTTCTTGATATACTCTAATCGAATAACTTTATTTGATTAACACTATTCCCTTTTTATAATTCTATTTGTTTTCTAAATATTCTCCTTTATAATATCCTATTTATTTTCTAACAAATATTCCTTTATTCTATTCCATTCGTTTTATCAACATTTTTCCTTTTAATAAAACTCTATTCATTTTATAAATATTTTCCCCTTTATTTACTTTCGAAATATTTCCTTTTATAAAATCTGTTGATTTTATAAAATCCCTTTTAAATTCTATCCTATTTATTCTAACAAATAAATATTTCCTTTATTATAACTTATCCTTCGATTTTATAATTATTTTCTTTTATAAAAATCCTTTTCCTTTTCTATATAAAATCCATCGATTTTATATAAGTAATTCATTTTCAAAATACACTTTGAAAACCCCCTTTCCCACATCCAGTATTTCTTATGGTATTTAACATACCATATAAGAGCGATAAATATCGTCCAAACACACATAATCAACAACAGATTATATATCACATCATATATCACAATATATGAATCACAGTAAAATAAATGTTGAGGAATCCAGTTGGATTCCTCCAACCTGTTTCCCTGCATCACAGATGTTAAACAATATAGATAACATCACTTTCAATTCCATATGATATATTCAGTTAAAACAGAATCAATATAGAAATTCAACTAACTGACTAGCAGTTCAATCAAACAGTCAACACACAGTCAATCAGCCAATATTTACAGTTCTAAAAATACAACATGAAATTATAAACTGTTCAGAGTTGGTGAGATTTACTCACTTTGGCAGTTCATCGTTAAAGAACGATAAACTGTTATTTGATTTGAATCAAACAATTTATTTCGTCATAAATTCAAACGAGCCCCAATCCACTCCCAGTCAGTTCCAGTGCGTAGCCCTCGTCCATACGATCCCAAGGGATCCGACGGTTTGAAATTCTGTTATCGTATGACCCAAATATTTAATTTACAAGATGGAATAATATTTAGTATAAATTAAATTAAATTCCTTTACATTTACTTGGGCTTTACCTCAACTTCTCGGCCCACCATACCCAAACAAAACCCACCCGCTCCACACTAGACCCGTCTTCCCCACCCTCCACATCGTGAGCTCCAGTAACCACATAAACCATTCCAAATCTTTGAACTCCCACCGCACCTTCCATGAACCACCGAATCTGAACCCATCACCACCGCCGGCCTCCTCGTCCAAATCTCAATCTCCCAATCGCCTCAACGCAATACCCGATCACCCGAATGCATTCGTGTCGCACAGTAGTTCCGTCGAGCTCAAATCTTTCGAGCGACATCTTTCATTGCAGAAAATCCCAAAGTTTTGCATACAGGATCCGTTTTTACCCCTCATTTCAAAAACAACTTCAAATCGAACAATTACTTCTTCATTTCCGTTAGAACTTGAACCCTAGGTTCCGCTGTATAAAACACATCGTAGAAAAAAGATGTCGAACACAGAAATATTGGTACGAGATTGAAGCTCAGACTAAAACGAGATCAAGGATGTAGCTTTCCCAATTTTTAGTAATTTATTTGAATTTTCTTTGATTTTCTTTTCTCACTTTTTCTTTGCTGTAGAAAAAAATTAGCGGCCACGGTATTTTGACCAAAGAAGAAGTGATTAGGTTTTAGTGAAAGATGTTAAGGGTATTTATAGGAGGCATAAATATCTAGATAATTTATTTAGTTATTTTTATTTAGATATTTTTATTTAGTCAACGCTCCTTTTTTCCGTCTTCTACAAATTCCTATGATCGCACACGATACCCAAAAATCACGAAACTGGACATGTAGCTAGAGTTCGACAGTACGGTCCCAACGAAACTGGTTTCGTCGAATTCCGACTTCGTATGCTCACACAGTGTATTTTTAACCGTCAAAATACTGACTGTTTCTGACTCTAAAAATCCGTACGGCCAGACAGTGAATCTAAAAATCATGAAACTGGAAATCTAACAACTATTTGACATTGCGGATCCAACAAAATTAGTTTCGTCGAATTCCGACTCCGTTTGCAAAAGTGGCTAATTTTTACAGCTCTGAATGACCCATTTAAATATATAAATATATTTAAATATAATTAAATTAAATATAAATAAATTTATATTATTGTATATATTCACAGTGGAACACCATACTGCTCTAGAATATTCCCATATGAATTTCTAACTCGATATTCACTTCTGGGTCAAACCGATATTCGATTTATATCGAAATTCCTTTTTTTAAAATATAAATAATTCCTTTATAAATTATAAAGGAATTCCACAGCGACTTTTCTATAATTTGATTTGGACGTAAATCAAAATCTACACAACGAAATCCCGATTTTCTCTTCCACCAGAAAGATATACTCCACCAGCTCCACACGTTTCTTGTTTCACAGAAATCCGGCTTAAAACGAATCATGTACATTCAGTTGAAGTTCGAATCGCCCATTTACGAACTGCAGCTCCATTTCGAGCTCGATTTTAATTATATTATAACTCTACGTTCAAACTATCGTTTATATAATATATTCGTTATTCAAATTAAATTCCAAGCTGAATTAAATATCACAGATGATCCAGTTCACACCATATCGCCATTTCAACCAATTCTGATTATTTCAAAAATTAAACATATTATTTAATTTATTATTTTAATTAATTATTCACCATTATTTAATTCAACGACCATTAAATCCTTTTAATCACCTTTTGAATAATAAAATAAATTAATTATAATACCTCTGCCAATGCCGGTCATTACAGGAAAGGAAAAGATGAAGTTGGTTGAGCAGAATATATGCGCGAGTGGAGGATAAGAAGTAGTGCACAAGACAGTAACGGAGTCCGCAAAGATTTGCGAGTGGCCGTTCGTAAACCGGATTCGAAAGCATTACAGAGCGCTGACAGTGTAAATTTGGAGAGCTTTGGGTGAGAACTTCTAATTTAATTATTTATTTAAATTAATAGTATTAGATAATTAAAATCTATGATAATTTGTTGAGTATGGATATTTGTGTGCAATATTTGGATGAATATACCTATAGTTAAACACAGTAGACACTACGCGTTATTAACCGTAACCCGTTGGCACACAAAGGAATTGATTGTTAATGACTGTTATTGCATGCGATGGATGTTCATAGATAAACACACCAAACATTAAGCGTTATTTAATGTAACGCTTGTGCACCATTTTATAATTGTGTGGATGTTGCCATGTTGATAGATTAACTTGTGTTTATATAGATCGATTTTGTTGCATCACTCACGCACTGTAGTTGTGGAGTATATGCGTAGTCAATTCAAGTCTCTTCTCTATGAGAATAACGTTTATTTAAAAAAATAAAAATTTAAAAGTTAAAGTTTTGAATTTTGATTTTTAAATGATTTGAAATCTAACTGATAAATAACTACAGAATTTTTGCCACAACAACAAAATGATTTTTGAATGTCTTAAAAGTTGTTTTGGACTCTTAAGGTAGAATGAGTTTTTTTTATCTAACTAAAAATTTGATTTATATTATTGAAATTCTAAAATGATCAATAAATGTTTATGTAAAGGATATTTGAAGCTAAATTGGTTTTGAAATACAGTCTGGATAATGATTGTAATATGTTTTAAGAATTAATGATTAATGTTGAGAAATTGAACGAGATTGGAAAATATTTTTTTAAGTTTTCAATTTAACATAAATGAATATTTGAAATTGAGATGATGATTTTGAAGTAAAGCAATTTTGGTAATTCGAATGTAAGTATAAATATTATTCGAAATATGGTTTTAACGGTTTGAGTCATGAAAAGTTAAGTTATATTGAGAAGAAGTGTGCCAATTTATAATTAAATCATTACACAACTTGAATTGAACATATCGCGTAGCGTTAGTTTGATATTATCGATCATGGTTTTCAATAGATTATAACTTGATCATGTTGAATTGGATTAACGCGAGCGGAAATGTTGAATTTTGATCAGATGATAACTTTTGAATAAAAACGAAATTTTCAAATTACGACGTATGGTTTTCAAATTTGCCCTAGCAAAGATTGAAAAGGCGCTATATTTATAGTTTAACAACTGTGACGGCCCGCCCTGCACCAGCCGGCATTTCCAATGAAAGTGAGCTGTGTAAATGCTCTACTAGCACGGGACGGTCGCCAAAGAAAGGAAAAGAAAGGAATTTGTACTAACAAGGAACCTGTAGAATGTCTCATAGCGCATGGGATAAAATATAATAATAACATAACTTTGACATAAAACAGGAGAGATAATGCATAAGCTGAAAACTAAACCATCATAGCAGCGGAAATCCAAATATATCTTATCATCCAAACCAACATTATTACAACTTTGAAATAATGTCCCTAAAGCAAAAGAAAGAGGTACACTACTAATGCCCAAAGTAGTGACCAGCAACAACACAGGAATATTATATATATATATATATATCATACGTGGAAGCCTCCTGTTCGCCTCTGACATAGCTTCTCGTGCATAATCACCTGACCTGTCTCTAGTCTGCCCGTTTAAGAGCAACCAGAGTAATAAGAAGGGACATAAAACTCTAGGTCAGACAAAAGTCTGGTATGAGCGATAAGCAGCAAAATAAAACAATAATAGGTATACATAACCATACCTGAATCTGGACCTGCAACCAGATAGTCAGCACAACAGGATGTACAATACTCTAAGGTGACACTAACACATGGTGTGAAAATAATGGGGAGGGGGTGTGCATGTCATGGTGATAGCAAAACATCAAACATAGAAATCATCCTCTCATCTCTGACTCAGTGCGTAAAGCATACGATATCTACCACTTTGATAACTTATTCTTTGTTACGATCACTCTGCCCCATGGAGTCATGATGGCTCCACTGCACTGATCCGTAACCACTAATACTTTGTTATATCCACTCTGCCCCATGGAGTCATAACAACTCCACTGCACTGGCTCATAGCCTTGCTACGATCACTTTGCCCCTTGGAGTCATAGCGACTCCACTGCACTGATCCACAGCCACTAATCCGTCTCAGTGGTGAGTCAAAGCTATAGACATCGATAACCAATTTGCACATGTCCCGTAGAAAAGTCCAATTCATGAAGTTAACTCGTTGGTTCCCATATGGATCCCGAGTTTTAACTTCTCTTGGACTTCCTTTGCATCTCAGGTTTTGGTCGAATTGGAGTTGGTCTTCAGAAGAGTCATCACGTAGTAGTGGAAGCTCAACTCGGTTCGGTTCGGTGCTCCACTTCAAATCGGTTCGGTTCTGGTGTATGTGTTCTCCCCATTCGGAAATCTATGCCACATATATATTGATTAGGAGAAGAACTCTCTAAGCATCAGCCCGGAAGACCGAAATCAACATCAGACTGACACCCAAAGAATTACTCAACCCAACCACTATATATGATTCTAGGAAACTAAGCATGTATTGGAAATTTGAGCATGAAAGCGATTGTAAACTTTATAATTGGCATAAACATGTATTATGAACTTGGGAAACTGGCATGTATTGAAATAAAAAGATTATAGTTTGGGATAACTACATCATGAATCATCGGATTTGGGTTTATTGGGTATGGAACTTGATACACGTAATTTTGGCTAGATCTTGACATATGAAAAAAAGCATGAAACTTGGTATATATGTAAACTGACTAGAATTGGGTACATATATTAGTTGGTATGTAATAGCCTTAAAAGAGGGATAAATATAAATTGAGATAAGTTGCCTTTAATGGCCTAAGATAAATTGTGGTAAAATTGGTATGATTTTGCATACCATTAATTGATGGACATAATTGAGTCAATTATGGACATCGTTAAATTAGGAATTAATTGATAATTTGAATAGGGGAAATAAATTCAAATTGGGGTAAAAGATTATAAGTGATAATCAATGCTTAGGACACGAGGTTGGACTCGTTTGTGATGTAAACCTGGCCGGAACCGCCCGGCGAATCCAGTAGTCACAAATGTCAGCCCAATGTGAGAGGTCCTAGGCCCAAATTAAAAGCGTAACAGTTGTAAAGACACGAGGTTAGACTCTTTTATGGTGTAAGACTGTCCGGACCCACCCGGCAAATCCAGCTGCCATAAATGTCAGTCTAATGTGAGAGGTCTTTATAAGGTTACGGCCTTAATGAATTAAGAAATACTTAACCAGATAAACATGTGGTGGGACATGGGGGTTAAGTGGGTGACATGTGGGTGACATGTGGAAATACGAATATTAATACTTAACCAACGTAACATGGTAATTAGACCAGTGGGTAGGGTTAAGTAAATAAGAACACTTAACCAATATGATATAAATGGGTGGGTTAAGTAATATGATTAGGTTAATCTGGGCACTTAACCAATTTAATAAGTTGACTATGGGAGTGGGTAAGGTTAAGCAAATGTTTAACCATTATAACATGATTAAACTGGACTAGAGAGTGAGGTTAAGTTAATGAGAACACTTAACTAATACAATGGGTTAATTAGACAAGTGGTTGCGGTTAAGTAGTAACACCCAACCAACATAACAGGACAAGCGGGTGTGTTAATTTAATTTGAATAAGTTGATAACACTTAACCATTATAATATGACAAGTGGATGGGGTTAAGTTAACATGCACTTAACCAGTCTAATGTGATGCGTAGTAGGGTTAAGTAACACATGGGGTTAAGTTAACAAGAAAATTCTTAACTAATGTAACCAGATAGACGAACGGGGTTAAGTTAATTAACCACACTTAACCAACCAAACATAATAAGCGAGAAAGGTTAAGTTAACTAAGGTAAACACTTAACCATCGTAACATAACGAGTAGAAGGGTTAAGTACATATTGGGTTGGTGGGTAATATTAGTAAATATAGGCCCACATACACTTAACCATTAAATACACATGCTTGAATCAGTAGCGGGGTTAAGTACACATCAGGGTTGGTGGGTAATATCAGAGAGTAGAGGCCCACAGACTTAACCATTAGAAAAACCTAGTAACGGGGACCCATTTCAGCAGTAACCCACATTAGGTATCAACGGAACCCTGAGCTAGGCAGGGTGGGGCACGATTACTGGGCTGATTATAAGAGGTCAAATTAGTGGCGGTTGGTGCAGCAGTGCAGGTTCTAAAGGAGTGCGGGCGTGCACACACTTCAGCGCAGAAAATTTAGCCACTGGGCATCAGTAGGTATAAAGCTGTGCATCTTGATTGTGTCAGGGTTGCCACCATGGGACTTGATACACCCCATGATGGGACCAGCACAGGTATCTACAAGTAGTGGGCCGCGTGACACAAACGAGAACTAGGTCAAGTAGGGAGCCGATCGATAAGGTAGTAAGGGTGCATCGAATATATATATACATGGCCATTGGGGTGATCGAGGTGGAATCCTCAAAATCGATGTACACCTGAAGGGTACCATAATTGCGGGGATTGGGATCACGTTGTAATTACTATATAACACGGGCTACTAGTTGGGACACTAGTAGGGGGTGCGGATCCTTGTTACACAGGACACTAGTTGGGACACTAGTAGGAATACAGATCATTCAATGTAAGACACTTACGAGGATGCTAGTTAGGTGGTGCAGAGCAAATAGATATCGTTTTAATGGTAAAGCTTAGAAACCTTGCGATGTTATTCTTGATAGAAACCATGCGGTGGGATACTTGATAGGAATTACGAGACGTTACACTTGTTTCATCGTACTCGAAGTTTATCTTGTTACCTTAGTTTATCTTGTTATCTTAGTTTATCTTGCCTACCTTGTCATCATGCTTATGTTTACTTTCAGTTTATTCATGCCATGTTATCTTTACCTATTTTTATGCTGAAAGTCACTAGGACTTACTCAGTCTTTATGACTGACCCGTTTTGTTTAGCCTCCTTTTCTTCTGTTCCCCCCCCCCCCCCCCAGGTTCACAGGGTGGGAATACAGCTTAGTTCGGATCTTACCAAGCTCCAAGGCTCTTTCATGTATGGCTTGGATTTCTCTTGGCGATGGCTTGTTTTGCTTTATTGGGGAATACTGCAGTTTGTTTTTATGCTTCTTTGTTTTTGAGCAAGACAGATATTTTAACTATGAAATTGGGTATTGGAAGTTGATTGGCTTTTCTTGTAAACATTTATATTTAATAAATGGTTTGAAGTACTTCCACTTTATTTTCCGCTGTTATATATATGTCTGTATTGTAATATTTCTGTTCCAATACCCATAATATTCCACCGAAGTTAAGGCATTCCCTTTGTGAGTGACCTTAACAGATGTTGGGTGTTACAATAGTCAACAATAAACACCAAAACAACAATTTAATATGTCAATGTGGATCAAACATACCCAAAAACCTATGTTTTCCCCTTAATCCCTCTTAATCATGTTTAACTACAACTAATGATAGGATTAGCAAAACATATCCAAATTAACCCAAATTTTTATCAAAGCCCTAAAATAATATTTAGAATTTCTGAATATTTTTCCAAATTTTTCTGAGTTATAATTTCGCTAACTAACACTAACCACCCCTAATTAACCATAATTAGTGTAAAACAACGCAAATCACTTAGCTTAACCAAAATATAAACTTAGATCTAAAATGATTCTTTAAATGGCATGAATTCCAATGCACATAGCAGCCTTTGCCTCTAATTTGATGTTGATTAGACTTGGTTTGATGCTAATTAGCTTAATCTTCAATTAAAAAGTGATCCGGAGGTGTTTTAAAAAGTGGAAGCCATGGCTAGGGTTCAAGAGATGTAAGTGGCGGCTAGAAAACTGATTAGAAATGATTTCCCAAACCCTATCAGCCTCCTCATAACCCTAATCCCGAAATGGGTTATGGGTCTAGCTGTTATTCACTCTAATTAGGCCAGGTTAAGCTGTTTTTCACCTTCCAAACATTATTTCAGCCATATCTCCCAAATGGTAAGTCCATTTGGCTATTGTAACCACTATACGGAAAGGTAAACCATCATCTGAATCCAATGGACGTGGTTTCAGATCAAAACTCCCTACCAATCAAAAGTTATAGGCGAAACAAGATTTGCTAGGGGAAAAACGATCATTTAAAAATCGGCAAAAATCGTGAACATGGGAAATGACCCCAATAGTCGTTTCCCAAAGTCACACGACCATATGACTTCGTACGGAAAAGAAATAAATATTCTATGATCCTCCGATGCGTAGAATGGCCGGTCGTTACACTCTCCCCCCCTAAAAAAATTCGCCCTCGAAATTCCTTTACCAAAAACATACAAAGGATCCCGCATGCCTACCATTCATTTACAAACAATCAAACATACATAACAAACACAACAAGCCTACCCTAGCATGCGGTTTACTAACAAGGGAAGAAATTATCATTGTTAAAATCTTTCCAGCCAAAAAGTTCTGGATACGACTTCCTTATGCTCTCCTCTGTTTCCCAAGTACTGTCACTCTCATTCTCGCCCCCACTGAACCTTGACCAGTTTCACCGCCTTCTTCGAAGTTGCTTCGTATCGCTCTCGACAATACAGATAGTTTGCGTTCCCAACCGCCTTGGGTTCTACTTCGATGTCATCCAACTGATCCAGTGAAATAGTCATATCGGGGTCGTGCACGAACTTCCTTAACTGAGAAACATGAAACACGTTATGAACTCTTTCCATCTTGTCTGGCAACTCAACTTTATATGCCAAATTCCAAACTTGCTCGAGAACTGGGAATGGACCAACAAATCTTGGTGCTAACTTGCCTATCCAGCCAAATCGAATCACGCTCTTTAACGGAGAAATCTTGACAAACACTAAGTTGTCAATGGAGAATTTTAGATCTCTTATCAGCATAACTCTTCTGCCTATCTTAGACAGCCTTCATTCGCTGTTGGATAACCTTGATCTTGTCTGAAGTTTCTCTTATTACATTTGGCCCAAGCACGAATTTCTCATCGATTTCCAACCAACACGATGGTGAGTTGCACGATCTTCCGTACAAAGCTTCAAATGGAGCCATACCAATATTGGTCTGATAACTATTATCATATGCAAATTCAACCGGATGTAAATGGTCATCCCATGACCCTCCAAAATCTAATATGAAAGCTTTCAGGAGATCCTCCAATATATGATTCACCCTCTCTGTCTGGCCGTCGGTTTGAGGATGGTATGCGGTACTGAGATGTAATTCTGACCCTAAAGCCTCTTGTAAGCCCTTCCAAAATCCATTAGTAAACAACCGATTTCGGTCGCTCACAATGCCTTTGGGTATTCCATGAAATCTCACTACAAACTTCATATATAGTTCCGCTAACTTAGTTGTCGTTCTGTTCGACTTGACCGGTATGAACCTTGCATTCTTGGTCAATCGATCTATAATCACCCAAATACTATCATGACCCGATCTAGTCCTTGGCAACCATCGATGAAATCCATTGACACTTGTTCCCATTTCCATTCGGGAATTTCTAATGGTTGCAACAAACCACTAGGCTTCTTTTGCTCGGCTTTAACTAGCTGGCAATTCATGCATTTGGATATAAACTTCCCAATGTCTCTTTTCATCCCTTCCCAGTAGTAGGTCTACTTCTTGTCTTGATATATTTTCTTACCACCGGGATGTATAGTCAATTTCGAGTGATGACATTCTCTAAGCACTTCATCTCTCAATCCATTTACATTGGGTACAACTAGACTCCCGTTCTTTCTAAGCCATCCATTTCGATCAAGCCCATACTTATTCATCTCCTCGTCGATTCCCATTTCTAACTTGGAGATGATTTCCAATAAGTTAGGATCGTCCTTCTGACTAGACCCAATCCACTAAATCAAAGTGGGTCTAATCGTCAAACTTACTAACATCTCTGGATCCAATTCGCACTTTGGTCTGAAATCATACCCAGTGAGGTACTCCAGTTGCTTCCATTCAAGAAACATAGCCCCTAAACTGGCATGTCTCCTACTCAATGCATCAGCTACCGCATTGCCCTTTCCTGGTGTATATGCGATATCGAAATCATAGGAAGCTAAGAATTCTAACCATCTTTGCCGTCGGAGATTTAGATCCTTCTGAGAGAAGAGACACTTTTACGATTTATGATCAGTAAACAACTCGAATCTTTCTCCCAAGAGATAATGTCTCCACATCTTCAATGCGAACACGATCGCTGCCAATTCCAAATCATGGGTAGGATATCTTTTCTCATGCGGTTTCAGTTGTCGACTAGCGTAAGCTACAACCCTACCTCCTTGCATTAATACAGCGCCTAGTCCGGTACCACATGCGTCTGTGTATACTATCATTTCTTCATTTCCTTTAGGAAAGACTAACACTGGCGCATGCATCAACTTTTCCTTTAGACTCTTAAAAGCATTTTCACAATTTCCATCCCAGACGAAAGCTTGATTCTTCTTGGTCAACTGAGTCAATGGTGCTGCTATCTTGGAGAAGTCTTGGATGAACTTATGATAATATCCAACTAATCCCAAGAAACTTCTTACGTCTATTGCATTCTTGGGCGTAGACCAATCTTGTACCGTAGCCACCTTCGTAGGGTCCACGGCAATACCATTCTCTTTCCTCCTCCAGAAGTGACACTTAGAAAACTTTGCTTTAAATTGGTGTTTTATTAACACCTCCATCACTACTCTCAAATGTTCCCTGTGTTCTTCCTCTATCCTCGAATAAACAAGTATATCGTCCACGAACACAAGAACAAACTTATTCAATTGTTCTTGGAATACTCTATTCATAAGATCCACAAAATATGCTAGTGCATTGGTTAACCCAAATGGCATGACCAACCACTCATAGAATCCATACGACGTCCGAAAGGCCGTTTTAGGTATACTCTCAGCTGCTACTCGGAGCTGATGAAATCCTGTCGCGAGGTCCACTGGGAGAACACTCTTGCTCCTTCCAGTTGATCAAACAAATCATCTATCCGTGGAAGAGGATACTTATTCTTTCTAGTCACCTTATTCAACTCGCGATAGTCCACATACAGACAAAGGGAACCATCTGCCTTAGCGGCAAATACAACTGGTGCCCCCCACTCGGAGACACTTCTTTGGATAAATCCCTTCTTCAAAAGATCGCTTACTTGCACCTAGAGCTCTCTCTTCTCTCTTGGTGCCATACGATGAAGTGGCATCACTATAGGTCTGGCGTCTTCTACTAAATCAATACAGAACTCAATCTCTCGGTGTGGTGGAAGTCCGGTCACTTCCTTGAAGATATCCGGATACTGGCTAACAATGGGAATTCCTGCTAACTCGTCCTGCGGGATGTCAAGGGAATTTAGAAAACTAGCCATCACCTCATCACGAGGTAGGCCACCAAATATTACCCTCCGCCCATCATCCGCCCTAATAGTCACCGAAAATCCCTCACAATCTACAACCACCCCGTATCTTTGGAGCCAATCGACTTCCAAAATAATACCAAACCCAGTAAAGCCCAAAACAAAGCAATCACAAGCAAACATACGTCCATGACTCGATAAGACCAAATTCCGACAAATCGTACTATGGCTAGTCGAACCACCAATCGGGTTCGTCACCACTAAAGGTCTACCGACTATCTTGGGTTCCAATCCCAACCTATCTACCAGGCCACTAGATATGAAAGAACGGGAAGCCCCAGTATCAAACAGTACTCGAACAGGAACATCATAAACAGAAAGCATACCTTGAATGACGACATTATTTCTTTTCTCCATCGCGGTTGGGGCATTCGATGAAGAATGAACAACACTAATAGCATATGCTTTCACAATCTGCTTCTCTTTAGGGGGTTGTGGACATTTATCCTTCTGGTATCCCACTTAGCCGCAATTGAAGCACTTCCTGTCTGCTGGCTTTGCTCGACATTCTTTCGCATAGTTTCCATTCTTGCCACATCTTTCTTTCTTATTGTTTTTCTGACCATCCTTGGTCTGACTCTACTTCCTCTAATTCTGAGAATTATTCTTGCCTCCACCGCTTGCCTGTGGATTTGGCCGCTCTACAGATGCAAAGGCGACTTCGGCCTTCGGCTTAGGATAAAGGCTCTCTAATCTCAATGCTTTCCCAACAATCAATTCAAAAGGCTCATCAATATGGTTTATAAGCCTTTCCCCCAAGTACTGATCCAAGCCTGTTATGAACTTCTCATTCTACTTCTTGGGAGTGTCAGTAAGGGATAATCCATACTTCGATAAAGTATAGAACTCAGCAATATATTCCGAGACTACCCTACCATTCTGCTTAAGCTCTAACAACTTCCAAAACAATTCTGATTTCTGAACAGCTGGGATAAACTTATCACTGAATCGGGCCTTAAACTGATCCCAAGTAACTTGATCCTTAGGATTAGCTGCCTTAATGGCATTCAAAAATTTCATAGCTCGTCCTTGAAGCTGATGGGATGTTAGCTTCCTCTTCATTGCATCTTCGATTCCTAAATCCTCAAATATGCGCTCACAACTATCAAACCAATCCTGAACTTCTGCAGCCGATTCCGTTCCATGGAACGGCTTCCCACCAAGACTAGTGTAGTCCTTACAGAGCTTGGCAAAATCGGCCCTAGGCGCCTGCACCATTGCACCACCACAATTTGCAGAATTAGGAGCTTCCCTTTGAACATCTCTAATCATCTGTCTCATGAAGTCAGTAAAAATCGTCCTCATATCAGGGACATCCTAATTATTGGATCCTCTACCAGTATTCCTCGTATTCCGGCTCATCGTTCAATCTATAAAGAGCAAACAATTAACCATCTCTTCAGTGGTGCCAATGCAGTGCGACTTCATCCTTAAATATAATAATAGTATATATATATATATATATATATATATATTTCTTTTGAAAACCAAAGTATCACAAATACGCACTCTCATATACGTACTATCTCTCCCTGGTGTCTTTCCCTAGGTTAACTACGCAACCTAGAGCTCTGATACCAAGTGTGACAGCCCGCCCCTCACCAGTCGACATTTCCAATGAAAGTGCGTTGTGCCAATGCCCGACAAACACGGGACGATCGCTAAAGAATGGAAAAGAAATGAATTTGAACTAATAAGGAACCTGTAGAATGTCTCACAGCACATAGGATAAAATATAATAATAACATAACGTTGACATAAAACAGGCGAGACAGTGCATAAGCTGAAAACCAAACCATCATAGCAGCGGAAATCCAAAATATAGCTTATCATCCAAACCAACATTATTACAACTTTGAAATACTGTCTCTAAAGCAAAAGAAAGAGGTACACTACTAATGCCCAAAGTAGTGACCAGCAACGACATAGGGAGATCATATATATATATATATATTTATATATCATACATGGAAGCCTCCTGCTCGCCTCCGGCACAGCTACTCCTACATAATCACCTAACTTGTCTCTAGTCTGCTCGTTTAAGAGCCACCCAGTGTAATAAGAAGAGACATAAAACTCTGGGTCAGACAAAAGTCCGGTATGAGCGATAAGCAGCAAAACAAAACAATAACAGGTATACATAACCATACCTGAACCAGGACCTGCAACCAAAGAATCAGCATAATGGGATGCAAAATACTCTAAGGTGACACTAACACATGGTGTGAAAATAATGGGGAGGGGATGTGCATGTCATGGTGATACCAGAACATCAAACATAGCAATCATCCTCACATCTCTCACTCAGTGCGTAAAGCATACGATATCTACCACTTTGATCACCCAATTCTTTGTTACGATCACTCTGCCCCATGGAGTCTTGGAGGCTCCATTGTGCTGATCCATAACCACTAATACTTTGCTATATCCACTCTACCCCATGGAGTCATAATAACTCAACTGCACTGGCTCATAGCCCTGCTACGATCACTTTGTCTCATGGAGTCATAGCAACTCCACTGCACTGATCCATAGCCACTAATCCGTCTCGGTGGAGAGTCAAAGCTATAGACATCGATAACCCCTTTGCACACGTCCCGCAGCAAAGTCCAATTCATGAAGTTAACTCATTGGTTCCCATCTGGATCCTGAGTTCTAACTTCTCACTTGGACTTCCTTTGCATCTCGGGTTTTGGTCGAATTGGAGTTGTTCTTCAGAAGAGTCATCACATAGTAGTGGAATCTCAATTCGGTTCGGTTCGATCTGCTCTAGCCGGTTCGGTTCGAATACATCATCCCCACGCTTCCCATTCAGTTCGGTGCTCCACTTTAAATCAGTTCGGTTTGGGTGTATGTGTTCTTCCCATTCGGGTCGGTTCGGTTCTTCTCGCTCGACTCGTGCTCACCATTTCCGATTAGATCTCCACGCCCTTACTTCTGATCTGAAACCAACTCCAACTCTTCTACAAACGGCCTTCCTTCTTGCCAAGCATCTTGTGCCAAGTTCCGATCCAAATCGAATCCCCTTGCCCAGTTCGCTTATCCGATCTGAGCCCTATATCCGATCCGATCCGAAACCCTGCACATCTCCTACAACTTTTCTAGTGACTGTTTTACGCCATACGACGACGTTTTCGACCATTCTAACTTTTCTAATCAATCACAAAGCATAACATACAGTCATAGCAACATCGAGAATCAACAATAAACACCAAAATAACAATTTAATATGTCAATGTGGATCAAACATACCCAAAAACCTTTGTTTTCCCCTTAATCCCTCTTAATCATGTTTAACTATAACTAATGATAGGATTAGCAAAATATATCTAAATTAACCCAAATTTTTACCAGAGCCATAAAATAATATTTTAAAATTTCTGAATATTTTTCCAAATTTTTCTGAGTTATAATTTCGCTAATTAACACTGATCACCCCTAATTAACCATATTTAGTGTAAAACAATGCAAATCGCTCACCTTAGCCAAAATATAAACTCAGATCTGAAATGATTCTTTAAATGGCACGAATTCAAATGCACATAGCAGCCTTTGCCTCTAATTTGATGTTGATTAGACTTGGTTTGATGCTAATTAGATTAATCTTCAATTAATAAGTGATTTGGAGGTGTTTTAGAAAGTGAAGGCCATGGCTAGGGTTCAAGAGATGTAAGTGGCGGCTAGAAAACTGATTAGAAATGATTTCCCAAACCATACCAGCCTCCCCATAACCTGTAACGTCCTAGAAATTTTGACAGCCATGATTAATTAAAAATTTAACTATTATTGATCAATTTTAGATTGATATTGAAATTAGAAATTTTAAATCAAATTTTATTGTATGAATTCGATAATTAATTCAGGAGACGATTGGTTGATAATCAAATATTATTGCATATTTGAATTGAACTCAGATTGGAATTCAATTGAGATTATGAATGGTTGAATTTGAAATTTAACATTGTGGATGTTAAATTGGAGTTTTATTTGTTAAAATATATGAAAATTGGTTTCGGTATGCGTGTGTAAAGAAAATGGAATTAGCAGTTCAAAATTTGGAGACGAACAAAATTGTTGGTGGACAAACAAAATAAATTAGATGAACCATTAAATAATTTAAAATTTTAAGACTACGTTGTATTCAAACAAAGTCGGATTTCAACTGGAATAATTTTATTGGGTTTCGAATGCGAAGACGGAGCAGTACGTATAAATTGTGTTACGTTTGGAAATTTCGTCAATGGTACAAATATCGGGCATTCAATAATAGTTTACGGTATCCTTAAATATTAAATTATACTTGGGTAAAACCTACTTCAGATAGTTTTTCCGCCAACCTATATCCTATAACGTCAGATGGCATTACCCTATTGATGGACTTCATCCTTATCTTCGAAATTTTCCTCTATAAAATTATGCCCATTTCCATTCTTTCATCTGAAACCAATTTCCCATAGATTCAATCTTTCCTCTTTTTCAATTTTAATGGCTTCTACTGAAATTAATTCCTGAAAATTAGATTCCCCAAGTCTAAATCTCTGTCATACTACTAAAGTCGCCATGCCCTTCCTCTATTCAAGATCGCCACCGCCTTCCACTGCTCTCAACCGTGAAATCAATTTTACTTCTTTTTCCCCTTCTACATGAAAGCAAGGGCTGATTCCAATTGAGTTCATCGATCCTTCCTCCTATTTGAATCTGCCAGCGGTACCAAATTAAAGATGGTAACTCCTGAGGCAAGGCACCACCTTGAAGGCACAGTACCTCCTTTCGGTAGTCGGTTCAGCCTTTCTCCTCTGCTCTGCCTCAAAACACCGCAGCCTCTGCCGTTGTTCGAGCCACCATCGTTTCACCCACGTCCAGTCACATGCGTGACTACATTTTCCTTAGCTGTGCCATGTGCCGAAGCCGCTGCTGCGTTGATTTCTGCAGCACCTGGAATGGCCAGGAATGCGTGGCATTCTCGTTGTTGCCACCGCTTATTATCGCTGCTGAAAAGGTGAGTTCGATTCACTCACGATTCAATTTATTTCAAGTTCGTTGACTTTGTTTTACGCTAGAGTGTAATTGCAATATTTTCATTGGTTATTTCACATTGGGGTTGAACTTATAACTTTCAATCCAGTCACTGCGTAACAGTATAACACACCTAATTTTAATTAAGGTTTTGAACTTAAAATAAACTTAAAGATATCTCTTATGCGAAATTTAACATTATATTAAAAGTAATTTTATTTGATTTATTTACCAATATGGATTGGTTTGATTCTGACACATTCTGATATAAAAACTGAAGCATAAGGAAGTAGTTGGAATGAAAGAATCACTGAAAGGATAAACCTAGTATGTTAATTAGAATGGGCTGTTATATATCTGACAACAATCTCTATGAATTTACGAATGCCATAAATAAGTTTGCATACAACATTTGGTAAATTGCAACATGACCACTGTATCATATTCATTGCATATCCTTATGTTAGTACTATGCCATGTTCATATTCGCACCCCTTTTTTTGAAGAACAAGCCTTGTTGTGCCTGCTTCGGTTTTGCAAAATTTTGGTCACTGCATGATCACTCTGGCACACTAGTATGGTTGAACCTAAGGAATATGGAGTGAATACTCTTTTGTGTGAAGCTCCTATGGTTTATACGCATATACGTGCTGCTAAGTATATGTGTTTATGCAGAAAGTTGGGAATTGAATCAAATGTTTAATTTGGCGATCATTTACTATTTTAAACCCTGTGTTGATACACAACTTAGCCCTGTTTGAACCCGAATACACTTGTGTATTTTATTTTATTTTATTTTGTTGGTTTACATTGACCTGATAAGTGAGTCCTGCTATTTTAATAAACTACATTGTCTTCTGTATATAAAATAGAATGCTCCTGGCATTCTGCACACAAAATTTCTGATGAAATAAACCATATCAATGCAATGAAATACCCGCTACTGCAAACAAGAACTAAAATCCGGATGCTTGCATTTCGGAAATCTTATATCCATTATGGTAAAATACCAAATCAAATTGTGGCATACACCTATATATAGGATATAGTTCAAAATTTAATTGGCACGGTTTATGGTATATAAACCGAGACGAATGCTGGTGAAGCATGACCCAAAAATTCAGAAATGGTGATAATATAACAAAGTAAGTAAATAAATAAAGTCTATACTAAGAAAAGGAAATAAAATAAAAATAAAACGCGTCAGTACTAAATATATGGAAGGTGTTAGGTTTTTACCAGCATTAAATGTGGAAGTAGATGGTCTAGTTTTCTGTTTTCTTCACATATTTGGATGAGGTGATGTTGGCTCCTTTAATGTACCCAGGATTATTTGTCCACTCAATTGTACCAAGAGGGTAACACTCTTGTATAGCCTTTCCTTGCAATGGCTTATTGACCAGTGTTTAATAGGAAAAAAATGTCGTGTTTGATAGCACAATAACATTTTTTTACTTTATTTGCCAATGCATAATAAGTTGGAAAATGTGGCTATGAACAAATTTTCATTTTGGATAACACATTTAATATCCCTAGGTTTGAAAATAAAAATAAAAATAAAAACAAGTAAAAAAAAGCAGTATGCTGGGTAAGACTTTGAGATCTACATGAACGCAGTGAGCAAAACACATGCTCGGGCATTATGAATATCATTTTTAATAAAATGGTGTTTCTAAGTAAAATGGCATGTCCAATCAAAGAATCCAGTACAGTGACCAAAACTTGTACAGAAGGATAATTCATAGATTTCATTCAATAAAAGTCAAGACAAAAGATGCATGTTGTAGTGTAGTTAAAAAGTTCTTCATTTACTAAGTGTACAAGTTCTCAAACTAATTAGATAAAATTGACTGATTTAATATTGGAAATTTCTTTATCCATAATTGATCCTAAGTAGAGACTTACGAAATGCGTGTTGAGTATATTCGTGGTAGGTGTGTTGAGCATATGTGTGTGGTCCGTATGTATGTATATGCTGTGAGTTTACATGTATGGCCTCTGTATGTGAATGGCCTGTGTGTGGAATATATGCGTATTGGAAATGATAGGGGGAAGTGAGGTGGGCAGATGCAAACAGGCATCCCTTTTCGAACACATTCGCATGGAATTTAAATAAATGGGGTTGCCTTACGTGCATTCCTGAATACATGTGATGTTATACAATTTAATGCTAACCATGACTTGTGTATTTGAGCTTAAGTGTAGAATTTCTGAAGTACATTACACTGCTATAGTCTAATATTTATCGAAGTTGACTGACATGAAATAAGAATAATCCTGACTCGAGTGTTTTATGTTTTTGCATGGAACGCTCGGGTCAGACCCGAGCAGTAAAGATTTAAATATCACAGCATTAGATTCGAAGACTGGCAAAGACTAGGGATATCAGAAGACGACGCGCTCTAAAGATTTCAGAACAATAAATATTTTTCTAGTATTTAAAGCAAGTTTTCAAATCCCGCTGTATACAGAAAAATATTTTATTCAAAATTCTGATTTTTAAACAAAAGTTTATTTCGTCATTTAATACTATGTTATTTATTCTGTATTTCTGTGTTAATTCTGTTTTTTTAAACTCTGTGTGCTAAATACGTTCCGTCGATTTAGACGTTTTAATTTGGTTTAATTATCAATTTAAAACGGTCAGAAAGGCGAGGCATTACAAGTGGTATCAGAGCTTTGTTTTATTCAAAGCCTAGCTTATTGGGTTTAAAATGAGCATGATTTGACACTAGAAAACGAATTTTGAAAATAAAAGGAGTTTTGAAAGATATATTTTGAAAGATAGATTTTGAAAGTAAATTTATTTTGAAACTAGTATTTTCGAATTGATACAGTGGAAAAGAGAAAAAAATATTTTGAGGTTTATAATCCTTTTCGGAATCTAGATCTACGAGCCCAAGTCTTCAATAAGTCTCCTTGGGTTTGAATCTCAAATCCACCATCGCATGGTATCTAAGGCAGATAAGTATAAGAGAATCAACAATTGATTGTGTAATTAGAGATAACTGAAATTGATTGAAATAAGAATTCAGATGAGAATTTAAATGAAAAACGAAATTTGAAATCGTTTCAAAAATGAGATGAGGGATTTTATTTGGAATAGAAATAAATGAAAATATAATCGAAAAAGAGAATTAATTGGAATATGACTATGTAAATTTGATTAATTTATTTAGAACGTGACAAGATAAACTATAATTGGCTTCAAGCCAATGATGTATGATCGAATATATGAATTCGATAGTAAATATAAACTTGTTAGTTAATTAACAAGAAGTGAATTGTGAATATGAGCTATAAATGAAGCGAGATGTGGGTGGAGATTTTAAAAGGATTTGAACTTGCATTTGAATAGAATCAAAATTTATTTGCTGTGATGAGTACATATTTCGAAAGAAGGAATATTACTTACTTTTTAGAAGTAAATAATACTTGAAAGCAAAAACGTTGCAAATGAAACTGAGTATGGAGAAAACAAAGTTGACGAGTACAGTGAGATTGTTCTGAAGTTCAGAATAAAAATCAAAAGACATTTTTCCAAAGTTCTAAATATATTATCAAACAAGAGATTATTCGGAAGGAAATTTTTCATGGGAGTCGATTATGCGAATTGCCAGAAAATATTATTTAATCTGTTCTTAACCAAAATTTAATATATCATTAGTTGATTGTTTATGTACTCAGATTAAGAAATAAAGTATATTTTAAAGTTAAATATTTTAAGGGCATGAACTATTGTTGTAATCTACGATTAGTGTAAAAGAATAAAATTCTTAATTCAGAAGTTATGAGAATGAATGTTTTATGGGTAATCAAAGTTGTGAACTTATCTATTTCGAAGTTAATAATGTTGTTCAGTTAAGGTCTAAGTGGTAGGTATACCCCAAATTGATTGACTTCATTATTGGCTAAGAAATGGTTATGGTTCGATAATAAGAATTGGTCAAGTAAGTTAATCAGTTTCAACGATTAGTGGAAGAAGCCACGTTTTATTTAACAACTATTTTATTCTAAATGACGAGTTTAGAAATGCTCCACCCGAGAAAAAGTGTATTTTCTATATAAAAAAGTAAAGATGTGTGAATATTTGGAAATGTTTTCCAGTGGTAATAAGATATTTTATAGAATTATAGGAAATAAATAAGATAATTAAAATTGTTTTTCAGAAGATAATGAGGGACTAATGAGTTTTGATAAATCTGAATGGCGAGAACTGAAAACAAAGAGCCCCACGACAATAACGATGGGCGGCGGAACATAAAGGGAAGTGGATTTGTAAATTGAATCTGATAATTTCGTAAGCAACAATTGATAATAAATTAAGAAATGAAAGGAAACTGACTGAAGATTAGCTAAGTTGAATGATTTTCTGAGTATCGATCTGATGTTGGTTTCGGCCTTCGGGATTGATACCTGGGAGTTATTCTCTTGCTAATTGATGGTCGAAAGATGTGAATATGTAAGAGTAAATTGTGCATGAATAAGAAAATGTGAAAATTCTGAGATTAGAGAGCATAAGGATTTAGGTTAAGCGGTGAACTTAATGATTGGAAATTTGGAAGAAATTTGGGTTATAACAAATGGATTCATAAATTGGAGTTTGAAAAGATATCAGATATTTGGATTGATGAAGAAATCAGAACTGAAATTTTGAAATTAGAATGAAATTTGAGGATATTCGATTTTAAATATTGAATGTAGAAGTTTTCAGAACTTATATGAGAGATAAAGGAATATGGTGAATTTTGAAACCACTGGATTGGAAGGTAAGCTAATTGAAATGAAATCTTATATAACAGAATTTATATAAGATTAGATGTTTGAGAAGATGATTTGAGAAGAAAATTTTATGTATGATTTATAAGGAGTATGGAATGAAATACGATATGTACATAGTATTTTATGTTTTCAAAGCAAAATAAGGAAAGTACCTTCCTTCTTCTTTAAATCTTGAGCTTAGTTGAGATGTGCTGCTGGTGGTAGTAGGTTGTCCGGACATAAAACTCGAGTTGTCTGAAAGAACATGACCATGTAGCATAATTCGCAGGGGTATAGATGGCCTACGACGGACAGATGTTTCTTGGGGGAACCAAGCATAACCATTGTGTCTGCTGCGACCTACAGTCGTGATAATGGCATAATCTGCAGAGCTGTGAAAGCTTATGGGTATGGATGTTTCCTAAGGGAATCAGGCATAACCATTGTGTACCTTCGGTCCACATGGCATATCTACAAGTGAAAGAGATGTAACGACTAGAGTTACTAAAGGTAGAATGAAGCCATGCAATGTTAGAGATATCTTAGTAATGTGGATCCACCTGTTTAATGTAGCAGTTTGTCTTCGTGACTGGATTTGTCTTTGTGACTTGATTTGTCTTCGTGACTTGATTGGTCCTTGTGACCTGATCCATTTTCATCATTTCATGATTTGTTTTTCGTGACTCTGAGAGAGCAACAAACGCTCTGTGACCTCAGGTTTTCTCTTTGATTCTTTAAAATATCTTCCATTGGTCTGTACGTGACGAAATTTGCAGGGAAGTGATTTCCTACGGATACATATGTTTTCTGGGAGAACCAGATGAAACCATTATGTATCTGCGATTCATGAACAATCAACATATCAATATCAAATTGGTACTTTCCGTACTTGTTTTTAAAAGAATTTTTGAAATAATTTCACTAAAAGTTGAAGCAAGGATTTTTAGTACTTGGAGATCTTAGTCGTGCGCCTGGCCAGCGTATGCCTAACATCTTTGAGAACGACAGTAGACTTGTTAAACTTCGAGTTATCAAATATTTTTAAATCGATAATTTGAAATTAAAATACACCTAGAAAGAGAATTTCGAAATCATAATACAAATATTGTTAGTATTAAAATTATAAAGGATTTCAAATTTTTGAAATTTTAAAGTTAACGGTTTATAACTTGAAGACGAGATGTTATTTACACTCTTCAATCCGTGTTGGAGAAGATTAAATGGATTGAATGTAAATATATTGAGTTGAAGGTAGCTAAGCCTAGACCATTACAGTTGCAACGATGGATAAGTAACATTAACAAATGAGGTTTATAAAGAGATTGGGAATAATCTGAGATGCAGAAATTCAAAATATGCAGAAATTAAAATTTAAACAAGATTGGTTTTAAGAAGAAATTACTTGACTTTGGATTTGTTGGAACATTAGATAAAATGATAATTGGGAAATATCTCCAAATAAATTGAGATATAAATTGGTCTGAGGAAGTGAATATAGTTTAAGAAAAAGCAGGGAAATAAACAAAATCCGATTTGGAAGATAACAGAATTGTAGTTGATCAAAATAGATTTTCAAAGAGGTAATTTTGTTTTTCCAAGATAATTGAATGTGATAGATGAACAAAGAAGATCATTAACTTAAATATCGATATTTAAATTAGTTGTGTTAAAATTTCATACGAATATGAGAATTTGAAGAATACATGGGTAGAATTTTAACGATCGCTCCTTGTCGAGGACGAAAAGTTTTAATGGGGAGAAGATCATAACGTCCTAGAAATTTCGATAGCCATGATTAATAAAAAATTTAACTATTATTGATCAATTTTATATTGATATTGAAATTAGAAATTTAAAATCAAATTTTACTGCATAAATTCGATAAATAATTCAGGACGATTGGTTGATAATCAAATATTATTGCATATTTGAATTGAAGTCGGATAGGAATTCAATTGAGATTATGAATGATTGAATTTGAAATTTAACATTGTTGACGTTAAATTGGAGTTTTATTTATTAAAATATATGAAAATTGGTTTCGGTATGTGTGTGTAAAGAAAATGGAATTAGCGGTTCAAAATTTGGAGACGAACAAAATTGTTGGTGGACAAACAAAATAAATTCGATGAACCATTAAATAATTTAAAATTTTAAGACTACGTCGTATTCAAACAAAGTCGGATTTCAACCGGAATAATTTTATTGGGTTCCGAATGCGAAGACGGAGTAGTACGTATAAATTGTGTTGCGTTTGGAAATTTTTTCAACGGTACAAATATCAGGTATTCAACAATAGTTTACGGTATCCTTAAATATTAAATTATACTTGGGTAAAACCTACCTCAGTTAGTTTTTCCGCCAACCTATATCCTATAACGTCAGATAGCATTACCCTATTGATGGACTGTATCCTTATCTTCGAATTTTTCCTCTATATAATTATGCCCATTTCCATTCTTTCATCTGAAACCAATTTCCCATAGATTCAATCTTTCCTCATTTTCAATTTTAATGGCTTCTACTGAAATTAATTCCCGCAAATTAGATTCCCCAAGTCTAAATCTCTATCATACTCAAAGTCACCATGGCCTTCCTCTGTTCAAAATTGCCACCGCCTTCCACTGCTTTCCACTGTGAAATCAATTTTGCTTCTTTTTCCCCCTCTACATGAAAGCAAGGGTTGATTCCAATTGGGTTCATCGCTCCTTCCTCCTATTTGAATCTGCCGGCCGTACCAAATTAAAGATGGAAACTCCTGAGGTAAGGCACCCCCTTGAAGGCACAATACCTCCTTTCGGTAGCTGGTCCAACCTTTCTCCTCTGCTCCACCTCAAAACACTGCAGCCTCCGCCGTTGTTCGAGCCACCATCGTTTCACCCACGTCCAGTCACATGCGCGACTACATTTACCTTAGCTGTGCCATGTGCCGAAGCCTCTGTTTCCTTGATTTCTGCAACACATGGAATGGCCAGGAATGCGTGGTATTCTCGCTGTTTCCACCGCTTATTATCTCTGCTGAAAAGGTGAGTTTGACTCACTCACGATTCAATTTATTTCAAGTTCGTTGACTTTGGTTTACGCTAGAGTGTAACGGTAGTATTTTCATTGGTTATTTCACATTGGGGTGGAACTTATAACTTTCAATTCAGTTATTGTGTAACAGTATAACACACCTAATGTTAATTAAGGTTTTGAAATTAAAATAAACTAAAAGATATCTCTTATGCGAAATTTAATATCATATTAACAGTAATTTTATTTGATTTATTTACCAATATGGATTGGTTTGATTCTGACGCATTCTAATATAAAAACTAAAGCATAAAGAAGTAGTTGGAATGAAACAATCACCGAAAGGATAAACCTAGTATGTTAATTAGAATGGACTGTTATACATCTGATAACAATCTCTTTGAATTTATGGATGTTGTACATAAGTTTGAATTCAACATTTGGTAAATTGCAACATGACCACTGTATCATATTCATTGTATATTCTTATGTTAGTACTATGCCATGTCCATATTCGCACCCTTTTTATGAAGAACAAGCCGTGTTGTGCCTTCTTCGGTTTTGCAAAATTTTGGTCGATGCATGATCACTCTGGCACACTAGTGTGGTTGAACCTAAGGAATATGAAGTGACTACTCTTTTGTGTGAAGCTACTATGGTTTATACGCTTATACATGCAGCTAAGTGTATGTGTTTATGCAGAAAGTTAGGAATTGAATCAAATGATTAATTTGGTGATCATTTACTATTTTAAACCCTGTGTTGATACACTGCTTAATCCTGTTTGAACCCGAATACACTTGTATATTTTATTTTATTTTGTTGGTTTGCATTGACCTGGTAAGTGAGTCCTGCTGTTCTATTGAACTACGGTGTCTTCTGTATATAAAATAGAATGCTCCTGGCATTCTGCACACAAAATTTCTGATGAAATAAACCATATCAATGCAATGAAATACCCGCTACTGCAAACAAGAACCAAAATCCGGATGCTTGCATTTCGGAAAAATTATATCCATTATGGTAAAAGACCAAATCAAATTGTAGCATACACCTATATATAGGATATAGTTCAAAATTTAAATGACACGGTTTATGGTATATAAACCGAGATGAATGTTGGTGAAGCATGACCCAAAAATTCAAAAATGGTGATACTATAATAAAGTAAGTAAATAAATAATGTCTATACTAAGAAAAAGAAATAAAATAAAATAAAAATAAAATGCATCGGTACTAAATATATGGAAGGTGTTAGGTTTTTACAGCATTAAATGTGAAAGTAGATGGTCTAGTTTTGTGTTTTCTTCACATATTTGGATGAGGTGATGTTGGCTCCTTCAATATACCCAGGGTTATTTTTCCACTCAATTGTATCAAGAGGGTAACACTCTTGTACAACCTTTCCTTGCAACGACATATTGACTAGTTTTAAATAGGAAAAAAACGTCGTGTTTGATAGCACAATAACATTTTTTTACTTAATTCGCCAATGCATAATAAGTTGGAAAATGTGGCTGTAAACAAATTTTCATTTTGGATAACATATTTAATACCCCTAGGTTTGAAAATAAAAAAAAAAAGCAAAAAAAAAAAAAAAAAAACAATTTGCTGGGTAAGACTTTGAGATCTACATGAACGCAGTGAGCAAAACACATGCTCAGGCATTCTGAATATCATTTTTAATAAAATGGTGTTTCTAAGTAAAGTGGCACGTCCAATCAAAGAATGCAGTACAGGGTCCAAAACTTGTACAGAAGGATAATTCATGGATTTCATTCAACAAAAGTGAAGACAAAAGATGCTTGTTCTAGTGTAGTTCAGAAGTTCTTCATTTACTAAGTGTACAAGTTCTCAAACTTATTAGATAAAATTGACTGATTTAATATTGGAAATTACTTTGTCCATAAGCGATCCTAAGTAGAGACTTACGAAATGCATGTTGAGTATATTCGTGGTAGGTGTGTTGAGCATATGTGTGTGGTTTGTATGTATGTTTATGCTGTTAGTTTACGTGTATGGCCTGTGTGTGTGAGTGACCTGTGTGTGGAATATATGCGTATAGGACATAACAGGGGGAAGTGAGTGGGCAGATGCAAACAGGTGTCCCTTTTTAAACACATGCGCATGGAATTTAAATGAATGAGGTTGCCTTACTTGCATTCCTAAATACATGTGATGTTATACAATTTAATGCTAACCATGACTTGTGTATTTGAGCTTAAGTGTAGAATTTCTGAAGTACATTTCACTGCTATAGTCTAGTATTTATCGAAGTTAACTGACATGAAATAAGTATAATCCTGACTCGAGTGTTTTATGTTTTTGCATGGAACGCTCGGGTCAGTCCCAAGCAGTACAGATTTAAATATCACAGCAGTAGATTCAAAGATTGGCAAAGACTGGGGATTTCAGAAGACGGTGCGCTCTGAAGATTTCAAAACAGTAAATTATTTTTCTATTTTCAAATTCTGCTGTATACAGAAAAATATTGTATTCAAAATTCTGATTTTTAAACAAAAGTTTATTTTGTCGTTTAATACTGTGTTATTTATTCTGTATTTCTGTGTTAATTCTGTTTTTTTTAACTCTCTAAGCTAAATACGTTCCGTCGATTTGGACATTTTAAGTTGGTTTAGTTATCAATTTAAAACGGTCAGAAAGGCGGGATGTTACATAACCCTGATCTCGAAATGGGTTATGGGCCTAGCTGTTAAGCACTCTAATTATGCCCGGTTAAGCTGTTTTCACCTTCCAAACCTTATTTCAGCCATATCTCCCAAACGGTAAGTCCGTTTGGCTAATATGACCACTCTACGGAAAGGTAAACCATCATCCGAACCCAATGGAAATGGTTTTAGGTCAAAACTCCTCATCAATAAAAGTTATAGGCGAAACAAGATTCGCCAGGGGCAAAACGGTCATTTAAAAATCGACAAAAATCGTGAACAAGAGAAATGACCCCAATAGTCGTTTCGCAAAGTTACACGACCATATGACTTCGTACGAAAAAGAAATAAATATTCTACGATCCTCCGATGCGTAGAATGTGGGTCGTTACAGCAACCGTAATAGGAAATCGATTAAAGTGGATTATAAGTTATTGGAAACTCGAAATTTTTTTTTGGTTAAACCATATTTTAAATGATTTGAATTAAAAGATATGAATTTTAAATGGTTTTTTTTTAAATTATAATTTGTTTATAGTGCTTTGAGAAATGCTTTTACATCTTCTGTGGAAATGGTTTGGGTTGAAGTTATAAAATCATGAACTATGATTTATGAAGTATTTTGCAAACTTTCAAAGAAATTATGATAAGGATAACTTACATAAAGAAGTTATGTTTTATTTAAGATTGGTAAATGAATATTGGTTTGAAAAGAAGAATTAAGATGGTAACGTGATTTGTAATAAATCCAACCTTAATTTGGAATGAATTGATAACAATTGGGAAAGAGATTTGAAATGGAAATCTGTGTACTCCACGGCTATTGTTTTAAGTATGCTTTTTACTTGGAAAGACCGGGATCGGATTTAAGTCTGAAAACCATTCCAAGTAATAATATGACGCTATGAAGCAAATCGAGGACTTGGGAATGGCAATGAAGATCGGGAATCTTTGGATGCATTCGGATTGATTGTTGATGTCCCGAATCGGGTCGTGCACCAGATTCGAGGTTATAAGTGGCATGAGGTCTGTGTATATTTGGAGATTTTTGGATTTTGTTCCGTTCAGACCCAGAATTGACTTGTATGGATTGTGTGCCTGACATTGTAAATAAAGGCATAAGGCTGATTTCCGTTGACATGTTTTTGGTTCGTGACATACAAGCTCAAAGTGGTTATGTAATGATGGAAATTAGTGGTCATGTTTTGAATGGACAATGTAACGTACTTAAGATATGAAATGAGCTTGTATGATCAGGGCTTTGCTTATCTAGGCATGCTTTGTATATGACGTGACATCGACAAACCTCAAACCTCAGATTGATGAGAAACTGACGGTTAGGTTGTATATTTATATGTGATTGATGATGAAGCTGCAGCAGTGGGAAACCACTTATGAACTTGGAGAAATTGGGTATGTTCGGGGGGCCGTGTCTGGTTGAAAACCGTTGATCTTCCCTGGGATTTGTTGTTGGTGTCCGAGATGGACGAAAAAGCCTTGTTACACTTTGCTTCGTATCCCTGATTGATCTTTCGTGCCGGGAATCATCATGTTGGAAACCCAAATCTCCAATACGAGCCATACGGATTTTGATTGTATACCTATATGTCCATATAACCAATTGAGGTGTTATGGGGGCTATGATTCTATATTTATTTGCAAAATGATTTCCACACTGTATGTAATAATTAAAAGAGGATTCTCACATATGAAAGCATGTTGGTTATCATAAGATAAAACTCGCCCATCTGGTGTGCGCTTGCATTGTGTGATGTGGGACGAACTTATGATAGCTTCATTTTCCAAAAGTCATTACGTATTTATATGCAAGGGTGTTCACATAGAGTAAACCCGTTCTGCGTTAGCGGCGTGGTCCGGTGAATTTCTCGACTTTAAAATATATCCTAAAAGCAACTGTTTTATGTTCTCACACCAGTCCAATGACTGACTTGGAGTCTATTGTTCCTTCCTACACTCTGGGTGCCCAATAATTTTTACACGGGCAACTAGTTGTTTAGTTTTGCAGTTATGATCCATTGGAGCAAGGTTCGGAGTACTTTCTGAGTTGGAATCCACGCTAGAGTTGAAGCTTCCATTGTATCTTATTGTTCTTCCGTTGAGAGTATATGTGATATTTCTTCAGTTGTTGTAACTCTGATATTCATGTAACTCTAATATAACATGGTATTACGTAATGAAAGGTTCTATTATTTTGTTCAATATATGTATGTACCCGTAACAGTTCGTCTTTGTGAACGATTTAAGTTGGTTCAATTACCGGTGAAAATCGGGCAAAAACATGGGTCGTTACAACTACCCTATTCCGTTACTGCTATGCCTAACCACTTTCAGAGAAGGACAACCCATAGACTTGCTTCGAATATAAAAAGGGTGGGTCACATGACTTTGGTACATATCCAAGTAATAAACCTTCGGAAAGGATACTAGTCCTAACCACTTATGACCCAAATTAGATAAGAAGAATCAACCACTTAAGACCTTCCCATGGCACAATAAACCTGCCTATTTTCAGATACAATAGTGTTAGATCGAAATTTGGACCTAACACCCAAATTGTTATAAACTGTAGAGAATTCTAAGTGAGGAACAAGGAAAAAGAAAATAACACTCAGAATTTATAGTGGTTCGGCGTTAACGAGCCTACGTCCACTTTATATCTTATTGATTATGCTTTAAAAGCTAGTACAACAGTAATTTCTCTCAATATTTCAGTGGTTCGACAACAATGGCGGATCCAGTACTCACTATTGCCAAAAGGATCCCGAAAAATGCCAAGCTCTGGGCTATTTATAGCTGATTTTGTCAGGCGGATCGCGGACACGTGGCACGAATCCCGAGATCATCGGATCGCAACGCCACCATTGAAGAAACAGTCAAACTAGCCGTTGTGAACAGGTGTCGTGACTTGCTTGAAAATCGGATCGTGCAGATGGGGAGAATTGGTCCAGATGACGGTTAGGAACACGTGTCGCAAGATCCGTGCGATTCGGATCGCTGAAGACCAGCTTGTGGTTGAACGGGTCAGAGGGTTCGGTTCGTACCAAGGGATCGGATCGGATCGTTCTGGGCAACAGCATATAAGTTTGGATCGGATTGCCTGGAGGTGCCGTTCGTTGACGAGATGGGAGCGATCCGTTCCTAGGCGAGTCGATAGAGTGCGATCCATTCCTGGGGGAGACGATGGCGTGCGATCCATTCCTGGGCAAGACGATGGCGTGTGATCCTTTCCTGGGGGAGACGATGGCGTGCGATCCTTTCTTGGGCGAGATGATGGCGTGCGATCCTTTCTTCCAATTTCTTGGGGGACTTGGTTTCCTGTTTTCCTTTTATGAATGATCCTGGATGGCTTGGTCAAAAAGCGAGCCAACAAATAGGTTTATATATATGTATATATACACACTAAACCTCTCACATTAATTCATCTACCTATAGATGTTGGATATGCCGAGCAGCTCCAGGCAGACTTCTACTACAGGTGGGTTTAACCTCGTGTCATAGTGTACTAAACTTTGAATGACCCTGTAACGACCTGGATTTTTCGACTATTTGAATTCGAATATTTAAATTGGTTTAAATATTTTATTTGGAAATATGAATAGATTTAATATTGAATTCATTTATAAAATGACGAATAAACGTTTATATTTATATTTAATATAAAACAAACTTGAAACTGCGCGGTAGTTCGTAAAATTGAATTTCAACTTCAATTGATTATACCGAATCCATGTTAAGTCGGATTTCGTCGAAACAAGAAGCGTCTGAATCTAATTGATAATAATTTTCTAGTGAAGCAGAAAAATCGAGATTTCATCGTGTAGATTGTGATATATGGCCAAATCAAAATTTGGAATAGTCGCTATAGATTCGTTTATCGACCGTAATGGTATATTTGATATAACTAGATATCGGTTTCCAATTTAGACATGATTCTTTTGAGACAAAGTTATAATTTAATTTTTAGGATTTTACTGTAATTTTTAATTCGCAAAATAAACAACTTTTTATTTGGAGTATTTTGCACCCTGTGTCAGCATTTTTGGGGTTTCACAATATTAGCTAATCTACCGATATTATTATATTTTTGGGATCGTGACACATCGCTGGACATAGTCATATTATTATTTCTATCTGTGGTCGTCTGTACGCTAACGGAATTCTATGTAAAATGGTACCAAATACGTATAAAATCTATCTCAAGTCCTAAACAGTGTACAACTCATCCTATCTATCGCAAACCTAGACCAAATACACAGTCTAAATTTGGAAAATGTGGCCTAAGTACAACAGCTAATTTTTTTATTATTATTTAAGCTTTGTGCCTTTACCAACCTACCTGATGTGAGAACACACTGCAACCAACCCCCACAAACCTCATCACAAAGCCGTCCAGCCTACCATGTAAAGGCTACAAGCTATTACATTCAAATCTGTCCATATCTTGAAATGAAAGCACTGCATCTTCACGTCTTGTTTCTTTTCTTTCCTATTGATCTCGTTCTTACTAACTTTCATAGCAGCAAATCTACCCCAAGCCATGATAATATACTATTTGTACCCTTCTTTTCTTAAAAATAACCTACCCTAAATCAAAACACAGCCTAAAATATGCTATATAAATACATTCACATGGCTAAACTAAACATAAACAGTATCTACCCTATTCCTCCACTACCAAGCAAACCACGCCTACCCACTTCAACCCTTCCAAATCTGCACATAGCCATGTTTATTCATAGCACAACTCCCTAATTTTTTCGTCTACTCTTTTCTTTTCTTTCTGTCATCTGATAAAACAACACACTGGAAAGAACAGCTAGCCTACTCCTAAATTACACAGCTACAATCCAATGCCGTGTGTGCCAAACCTCCACTATCTATAAATACGGGACTAGCCTTGTCCATCTTCATTCCAAAAAGAGTTAAATACAGAGAGTTCAAATGGCGATTTGTTCTTAAAAAAATATATCCACGAAAAAAAGAAATTATAAAAACGTAACAGGAGAGAAAGGGGGGATGTGCTGTAGCTTGTATTTTGGAGGGTGGTAACGGATGGAGTACAGAAGGGCGGTGAGCTTTTCTGAAGCAATGGGCTTACGGCCTTAATAAAAAAAGAAAAAAAAACGTGAAAAGAAAATGGGAAGAAGAATACTGGAGATGATTAGGTGGCTAAGTGCGGATGGAAGGCACTGGAGGGGACTTTGCGCGAAAATGGATGGGCTGGGCTTACGAATACTAGAAAAAAAGGGATGTGTGGGAAGACGGGTGAATGGCACAATGCATGGAAAGACGAAGTCGGATATCATATATATAGCATGAGGGAAGCTCTTACGGTAGCGTGCATACTTCAACTAAAAGATGGACAGAATAAATACATTGATAAGGGCCATGATTTTTACCAAGGTGATTACCAACCATTAATTATGCAATTTATAATTAATTAAAGAATAATCAAAAGTTAATAAATTTATTTAAGCCAATTATTTTATACAAACTTATATTGGTCGAAACTAATTCATATGTAAATTGCTCTTGATGAAACAGAGCGCGTTATGATCGAGTCGGAAAAGAGTACGTGATGGAGCTGATTTGATCAACATTGGACGCAGCTGGAATTTCTGATAAAATTAAACGTCCGTTTAATTTTAGGCAAATCGATTTAATCAGCGAATTAAACCAAGGTGAGTTAAACTCACTCAGTTTTTCCCCACTTATAACTATTATAAGTTGGGTTTAATAATTGCATGCTATGGTTGCTCTGGTTGGTTGATTTGATAATTGTTTGGACGATTGTTAAATATTTTATATCTATTATTTAAATTAAACAGTTGTTTGATTTAAATGAAATGACATCGTTATTTTTAACGATGGTTTCCAAACAAGGTAACTTACCTTGTTGGTTACGTTTATAATATTAACGTATTTGATTGAAGTGTATGCTTGAACTGATGTTAGTAGTTGACCGTTATCAGTTAAATTTTTCATATGAACTGTTGAACCCATATGATTGGGTTATTGAATTGATTATTGATTGTTGAACCCAAAATTCAACACTTGTTTGATTATTAACCAATGCGTGATTTTGGTTAAGGAATTTATAGCAGATGGCCAAAATACAAACTGTTTTATAAAGATAAATTTGTCGTTAGGTAAATCGATACGAATGAAGTTATAAAATTTATTTTATAAATGTATATATTTTTAAATATATTATTTAAATAAAGTTTTTTTTAAAAAAAAGCCATCCACACATATATATATTGTTCTTTCAATCATTATTTTTATACCAAAATCTGCCGTGTGCGGAGCACGTGCCTCATCTTGATTATTATTTATGAAACTAATTCTCATGTTTTGATAAGCAAGTGAGTAAGAATTGACGTAACGATTAGTAACCGAGATAATTGTTTTCAAGAACAATTAAAATGAGGTTATAATGAGGTTTATTATTATTTAATAATAACCAAAGCAAAAAGATTGTTTAACTAAATAAAAAGGCTAATTGGAATTGATTAGCGAATTAATTACATTGGAGTTGACCAAATCAACCGCAATAACTGAGATTTGATTATTATTTCATTAAATAAATAAAAAGAGTTAATGGCGAAGTAAAACATTTTTATTTTAAAAATGTTGAAGTTTGATTTATTAATAATCAAAGTAGGAATCTAGGAATTTAAATTATGTTAATGGAGTTTTTGAAACTACAAAGTCTATTTATAGTTAAATGACATTTTAAAGTGACTTTATAAGTTAAAGTTAAGTAATAGAGATGCGATATACATTCGTTATATTAATAAGAGATGAGATGTCATTAAGGTATAACTGAAATGAGATTTGATTTGATATTGGGAATGAAATATCGGTTTCTGGTATTACGACTGATATCATCTTAAGATAAGAACGTTGTCGATCAAGATCTGAGAGGTAATTAAATAACCCAACTTGAACGACCGCGGGATTATCGGAGGATGGTGTTAGTTGTGATGGTAAAGATGTTAGTGTAAACTATTTTTGAAAAGTAATAGTGTAACGTTATTTGAAGAACTTGGAAATATACAATGGGGTTCCAAAATAAAAGGAAATAAAGAAGGCTTGAGATATGAAATTATATTTCCATAAAAAAAGGGATTTTGAAAATATAGCGATATTTTCAAAGAAAAGAAATGAGATTTGAAATGGGATTATCCTGAAAAGGAAAGTGGCGATTATAGTTTCAAATAACAAAACATAAGAGATATCGTAACAATCGTTCAAAATGATAAGTTAAATTGTTTCACAAGTATATTAGAAAATAAGTAACATTGTAGAAATGTTTTGAAATAATAGAAAAGGGAAAACTGGATATGATCCTAAGATATTTTTCCTAAGTATATAAATGAAATGATTTGAGAATATTTACGTATTGAAATGATTTGAGAATATTATATATTAAGACTGATATATTATTTTATTTAAAGGCCAAGTGATGCTGTATAAACCAATGTATTCATTTTTATTTATTTGTCTGTTTATTTTGAGAGTTAAAGAACCGACTATCAAAATCATACCCAATGCGTTGTTGGTATGGAAAGACCGGGATCGAATTTATATTCGAAAATCATTCCAAACAATGAATACGAAAATGTAGAAGATGCTGGTTGAGATGGAGCAATTGAAGACCGTAAATCTTCATGAGTGGAAGGACTATTGTTGAATTTCTCTAGCTGATCCCTAGAGATATTTTGACAATGATTCTGTCAGGATTGAAATCTACGGATTGCAAGGACTTCTCGCTACTGATCTATAGGGTGATTCCTTGGATGCGTTAGGAGGGTGCCTTCGGGTCATCCTGTTCCTGGATGACGTGTATGGACGATGTGAACAGTGGCTAGATGTTTCAAAAGTCGATTATAACCTCAAGCCTCATCAACCGGGAAATGACAAAAATCGGGCAGGCAACATGGCTATGTGGGTCGCTCCCATTAGGGTGTATAATCACCTATCTAGAGAAATTCCTTTTGCTTCTTTAATGTATCGATGCTGTCCCTTTCTGGGAAAACGGTGGGTCGCTCCCAACCGTTGGTGATATACATTCGATACACTCAAGCGAAATGAGTGGTCGGTCATGTGTGGGCCAGGTTGCAAGACGTTCTTGTTGAACCCATTGTATTCGTCTCTAGAGATACACGATCGGCAGGTGGTCCCATACCTTGTCATAGTCAGAATCCATTCTCCAATAAGCGCCCGCGGTTTTGTTTGTATACCATATATGTGGAGCGTGAGATGCAAGCGTGCCACTAGATTGATATTTACTTGTATTTAGACATTATTATAATATCAGAAAAGATATTGATTTCAAAAATGTTTTGGGTTATCGTAAGGTAAAAACCGTCCGTGTTTATGTGTGGATTTGCTCTTATGATTATCCTTTTCTTTGAAAGATTTTAACTTTAAAATCAGGTTGTGTGATACCCTTAATACTGTGCGAGTTTTTTTCTCACTCTGGTTCACCAGACTGACCCGATGTTTTGTAAATGCTCGGGTTAGCCCGGGGTGTACAGGTTCAGGTTATCGGATGTTGTGAAATCCAAAGACGAGCTGAAGGTGTTCAGACGTAAGATATTATCTAGTATTATTCCGCTGTGTGATGTATGTGAGGACATATTATTATAACTGTCCAGGTGAATTGATGTACTCTGATGATTGTAAGTTTTTATTTCAAAGTTCTCTATAAAGTTATTTATATATTATATTTTGTTCCACTGCGATGTGAGACTCTGTGTTGTGTTCTTCTTCTTATTCTTCTATTCTAATATTTCTATCATTCTTATCTTACCCACTAACTTCTTTCTCCTAGCTTCTTGAAGTTTTCGATACTTGAGTTCGACAAGGGATGTATAAATGTTTGGATTCTAGTGTCGAAAATACCCGGGTCGCTATAGTTGGTATCAGAGCTGAAGGTTAAGTGATTTCCTTGGCTCAGCGGCGTAACTCAATAGAGATGGGGTTAGTAATACCCTAGATTGAGTTTGAGTGTATATATATGAGTGAACGTATTTGTAAATTGATATAAAAACTATTTTATATGGGGTTGATTGGTCTGTTGAGTAGTTCATAAATTCTGGTCGACACAGTAATGCAAACTATGTCGATGGGTGTTTCTGAACTCTTGAATAGAGTAATTCGACACAATATTGTTTTTAAACCTGGGTAAATGAAATAATTTTACCCAAAGTATATTTTGGAATAAAACAAATGTTTATATTGAAATGGTTATAATATATAGTGGAGGTGTTGGTTGACATTATAATCGAATAAGATTATGATGGACATGGTTATAAATAACCAATCAGAATTCGTACAAGTCTAATATACAGGATCAGATGGAATAAATCTGAATTTGAACCAGAATTGGAATTGAACTCTGGAAACTGATAAAGGTGTTTGAAATTAAATTTTGGATTATATATGAAGATTTTAAGATCCTGGGTGAATTTGGAAATGTTTTCCTGTGTATTATGAAGAATATTTTGAAACTTTTCCAAACAGAAATGTTTGAAAACAAGTTTTGAAGATGATATAGTATTGAACTCACTTCGATCACTGGAAAATAATTCTGATAATGACAGCCGCATCATCAGTGTAATTTTCGAGTTTCTAAGTAACGGATTACTACCAAAGTTAATTTTTTTTCGAATTGTTTTAAGAAAACAAGTTGTTTTGAAATTCTAAAAAGAAATATTTGATGTTGGCAAGAAGAAAAGCTGTTTAAAACTCCCAGGAAGAGATTTGTTGAAAAAAATAAATTAAATAGAAATTTGAATTGAAGCCAGTTACGTGGAATTTGAATTGGAATAAAATGGTATCAAGTAATATTGGATTGGATTAGAGATAATCTGGAATGGAATTTGATTTGGTAAGTAAAGAATCTGGAAGCAAGGTTGGAACTGGGGTTTGAAATAGAATTTGGTTTTTGTGGTAGAGAATAACGGGATGTGAGAATGAATCCATTGATGATCAATTGGGATTATATGCTGAAGAGATAGAAATTCAAAGAGATGAAATGGAAAGCCGACAAAAAGGTATGAGTTTGTATTATATTCGAATATTGAGATTTACGAGCTATTTGGCAAGCCGCTTGGCTGTTTGTTTTCTTTTAAAACAGAGAAGGCCTAGAGAGGCGAGTTGTAACTGTACCGATTAAGCAGTATAGAGGAGATGCTGGCGAATTTTTCGTTAACCTTAAAAGTTTAAATATTTTTGATAATATTTTATATATACATATACATATATATAATTATTTTGAAAATAAGTCTATTTGGAGTGTTCTTCTTAACTTAGCAATTTCGAGGACGAAATTTATTTAAGGGGGGAAGAATGTAACGACCTGGATTTTTCGACTATTTGAATTCAAATATTTAAATGGGTTTAAGTATTTTATTTGGAAATATGAATAGATTTAAAATTGAATTAATTTATAAAACGACGAATAAACGTTTATATTTATATTTAATATAAAACGAACTCGAAACTGCGCGGTAGTTCGTAAAATTGAATTTCAACTTCAATTGATTATACCGAATCCATGTTAAGTCGGATTTCGTCGAAACAAGAAGCGTCTGAATCTAATTAATAATAATTTTCTCGTGAAGCAGAAAAATCGAGATTTCATCCTATAGATTGTGAGATATGGCCAAATCAAAATTTAGAATAGACGCTATAGAATCGTTTATCGACCGTAACAGTTTATTTGATATAACTAGATATCAGTTTCGAATTTAGACAGGATTCTTTTGAGACGAAGTTATAATTTAATTTTTAGGATTTTACTGTAACTTTTAATTCGCAAAATAAACAACTTTTTATTTGGAGTATTTTGCACCCTGTGTCAGCATTTTTGGGGTTTCACAATATTAGTTAATCTACCGATATTATTATATTTTTGGGATCGTGACACATCGCTGGACACAGTCATATTTTTATTTCTGTCCGTGGTCGTCTGTACATTAACGGAATTCTATGTAACATGGTATCAAATACGTATAAAATCTATCTCAAGTCCTAAACATTGTATAACTCATCCTATCTATCGCAAACCTAGACCAAATACACGATCTACATTTGGAAAATGTGGCCTAAGTACAACAGCTAATTTTTTTATTATTATTTAAGCTTTGTGCCTTTACCAACCTACCTGATGTGAGAACACACTGCAACCAATCCCCACAAACCTCATCACAAAGCCGTCCAGCCTACCATGTAAAGGCTGCAAGCTATTATCTTCAAATCTATCCATATCATGAAATGAAAGCACTGCATCTTCCCGTCTTGTTTCTTTTCTTTCCTATTGATATCGTGCTTACTAACTTTCATAATAGCAAATCTAGCCCAAGCCATGGTAATATACTATCTATACCCTTCTTTTCTTAAAAAAAACCTACCCTAAATCAAAACGCAGCCTAAAATATGCTATATAAATACATTCACATGGCTAAACTAAACATAAACAGTATCTACCCAACTCCTCCACTACCAAGCAAACCAAGCCTACCCACTGCAACCCTTCCAAATCTGCACATGGC
The DNA here is from genome assembly GCA_030737875.1 of Allium sativum. Classification (NCBI taxonomy): domain Eukaryota; kingdom Viridiplantae; phylum Streptophyta; class Magnoliopsida; order Asparagales; family Amaryllidaceae; genus Allium; species Allium sativum. The sequence continues at coordinate 1,049,775,906 of CM060910.1, read as the reverse complement.
CATGTTTATTCATAGCACAACTCCCTAATTTTTTCGTCTACTCTTTTCTTTTCTTTCTGTCATCTGATAAAACAACACACTGGAAAGAACAGCTAGCCTACTCCTAAACTACACAGCTACAATCCAATGCCGTGTGTGCCAAACCTCCACTATCTATAAATACGGGACTAGCCTTGTCCATCTTCATTCCAAAAAAGAGTTGAATACAGAGAGTTCAAATGGCGATTTGTTCTTAAAAAAATATATCCACGAAAAAAAAAGAAATTATAAAAACGTAACAGGAGAGAAAGGGGGGATGTGCTGTAGCTTGTATTTTGGAGGGTGGTAACGGATGGAGTACAGAAGGGCGGTGAGCTTTTCTGAAGCAATGGGCTTACGACCTTAATAAAAAAAGAAAAAAAACGTGAAAAGAAAATGGGAAGAAGAATACTGGAGATGATTAGGTGGCTAAGTGCGGATGGAAGGCACTGGAGGGGACTTTGTGCGAAAATGGATGGGCTGGGCTTCCGGATACTAAAAAAAAGGGATGTGTGGGCAGACGGGTGAATGGCACAATGCATGGCATGATGAAGTCGGGTATCATATATATAACAGGAGGGAAGCTCTTTCGGCAGCGTGCATACTTCAAATAAAAGATGGACAAAGTAAAAACATTGATAAGGGCCACGATTTTTACCAAGGTGATTACCAACCATTAATTATACAATTTATAATTAATTAAAGAATAATCAAAAGTTAATAAATTTATTTAAACCAATTATTTTATACAAACTTATTTTGGTCGAAACTAATTCATATGTAAAGCGCCCTTGATGAAACAGAGCACGTTATGATCGAGTCGGAAAAGAGTACTTGATGGAGCTGATTTGATCAACATTGGACGCAGCTGGAATTTCTGATAAAATTAAACGTCCGTTTAATTTTAGGCAAACCGATTTAATCAGCGAATTAAACCAAGGTGAGTTAAACTCACTCAGTTTTCCCCCACTTATAACTATTATGAGTTGGATTTAATATTTGCATGCTATGGTTGCTGCTGGTTGGTTGATTTGATAATTGTTTGGACGATTGTTAAATATTTTATATCTATTATTTAAATTAAACGGTTGTTTGATTTAAATGAAATAACATCGTTATTTTTAACGATGGTCTCCAAACAAGGTAACTTACCTTATTGGTTACGTTTATAATATAAACGTATTTGATTGAATTGTATGCTTGAATTGCTGTTAGTAGTTGACCGTTATCAGTTAAATTTTTCATGTGAACTGTTGAACCCATATGATTGGGTTATTGAATTGATTATTGATTGTTGAACCCAAAATTAAACACTTGTTTGATTATTAACCAATGCGTGATTTTGGTTAAGGAATTTATAGCAGATGGCCAAAATACAAACTGTTTTATAAAGAGAGATTTGCCGTCAGGTAAACCGATAGGAATGAAGTTATAAATTTATTTTATAAATGAATATATATTTTTAAATATATTATTTAAATAAAGTTTTTTTTAAAAAAAACCAACCACATATATATATTGTTCTTTTAATCATTATTTTTATATCAAAATATGCCGTGTGCGGAGCACGTGCCTCATCTTGATTATGATTTATGAAACTAATTCTCATGTTTTGATAAGCAAGTGAGTAAGAATTGACGTAACGATTAATAACCGAGATAATTGTTTTCAAGAACAATTAAAATGAGGTCATAATGAGGTTTATTATTATTTAATAATAACCAAAGCAAACAGATTGTTTAACTAAATAAAAAGGCTAATTAGAATTGATTAGCGAATTAATTACATTGGAGTTGACCAAATCAACCGTAATAACTGAGATTTGATTATTGGTTCATTAATTAAATAAAAAGAGTTAATGGTGAAGTAAAACATTTTTATTTTAAAAATGTTGAAATTTGATTTATTAATAATCAAAGTAGGAATCTAGGAATTTAAATTATGTTAATGGAGTTTTTGAAACTATAAAGTCTATTTATAGTTAAATGACATTTTAAAGTGACTTTATAAGTTAAATTTAAGTAAAAGAGATGCGATATACATTCGTTATATTAATAACAGACGAGATGTCATTAAGGTATAACTGAAATGAGATTAGATTTGATATTGGGAATGAAATATCAGTTTCTCGTATTACGACTGATACCATCTTAAGATAAGAACGTTGTCGATCAAGGTCTGGGAGGTAATTAAATACCCCAACTTGAACGACCGCGGGATTATCGGAGGATGGTGTTAGTTGTGGTGGTAAAGATGTTCGTGTAAACTATTTTTGAAAAGTAATAGTGTAACGTTATTTGAAGAACTTGGAAATATACAATGGGGTTCCAAAATAAAAGGAAATAAAGAATGCTTGAGATATGAAATTATATTTCCATAAAAGAAGGGATTTTGAAAATATAATGATATTTTCAAAGAAAAGAAATGAGATTTGAAATGGGATTATCCTGAAAAGGAAAGTGGCGATTATAGTTTCAAATAACGAAACATAAGAGATATCGTAACAATCGTTCAAAGTGATAAGTTAAATGGTTTCCCAAGTATATTAGACAATAAGTAACATTGTAGAAATGTTTTGAAATGATAGAAAAGGGAAAACTGGATATGATCCTAAGATATTTTTCCAAAGTATATAAATGAAATAATTTGAGAATATTTAGGTTTTGAAATGATTTGGGAATATTATATATTAAGACTGATATATTATTTTATTTAAAGGCCAAGTGATGCTGTATAAACCAATGGATTCATTTTTATTTATATGTCTGTTTATTTTGATAGTTAAAGAACCGACTATCAAAATCATACCCAATGCGTTGCTGGTATGGAAAGCCTGGGATCGAATTTATATTCGAAAATCATTCCAACCAATCAATACGAAAACGTAGAAGATGCTGGTCGAGATGGAGCAATTGAAGACCGTAAATCTTCATGAGTGGAAGGACTATTGTTGAATTTCTCTAGCTGATCCCTAGAGATATTTTGACAATGATTCTATCAGGATTGAAATCTACGGATTGCAAGGACTTCTCGCTACTGATCTATAAGGTGATTCCTTGGATGCGGTAGGAGGGTGCCTACGGGTCATCCTGTTCCTAGATGATGTGTATGGACGATGTGAACAGTGGCTAGATGTTTCAAAAGTCGATTATAACCTCAAGCCTCATAACCTGGAAATGACAAAAATCGGGCAGGTAGCATGGCTATGTGGGTCGCTCCCATTAGAGTGTATAATCACCTATCTAGAGAAATTCCTTTTGCTTCTTTAATCTATCGATGCTGACCCTTTCCGGGAAGACGGTGGGTCGCTCCCAACCATTGGTGATATACATTCGATACCCTCAAGCAAAATGAGTGGTCGGTCATGTGTGGGCCGGGTTGCAAGACGTTCTTGTTGAACCCAGTGTATTCGTCTCTAGAGATACACGATCGGCAGGTGGTCCCATACCTTGTCATAGTCAGAATCCATTCTCCAATAAGCACCCGCGGTTTTGTTTGTATACCATATATGTGGAGGGTGAGATGAAAGCGTTCCACTAGATTGATATTTACTTGTATTTAGACATTATTATAATAACAGAAAAGATATTGATTTCAAAAATGTTTTGGGTTATCGTAAGGTAAAAACCGTCCGTGTTTATGTGTGGATTTGGTCTTACGATTATCCTTTTCTTTGAAAGATTTTAACTTTAAAATCAGGTAGTGTGATACCCTTAATACTGTGCGAGTTTTTTTCTCACTCAGGTTCACCAGACTGACCCGGTGTTTTGTAAATGCTCGGGTTAGCCCGGGGTGTACAGGTTCAGGTTATCGGATGTTGTGAAATCCAAAGACGAGCTGAAGGTGTTCAGACGTATGATATTATCTAGTATTATTCCGCTGTGTGATGTATGTGAGGACAGATTATTATAACTGTCCAGGTGAATTGATGTACTCTGATGATTGTAAGTTTTTATTTCAAAGTTCTCTATAAAGTTATTTATATATTATATTTTGTTCCACTGCGATGTGAGACTCTGTGTTGTGTTCTTCTTCTTATTCTTCTATTCTAATATTTCTATCTTTCTTATCTCACCCTCTAACTTCTTTCTCCTAGCTTCCTGAAGTTTTCGATACTTGAGTTCGACAAGGGATGTATAAATGTTTGGATTCTAGTGTCGAAAATACTCGGGTAGCTACAGTTGGTATCAGAGCTGAATGTTAAGTGATTTCCTTGGCTCAGCGGCGTAACTCAATAGAGATGGGATTAGTAATACCCTAGATTGAGTTTGAGTGTATATATATGAGTGAACGTATTTGTAAATTGATATAAAAACTGTTTTATATGGGGTTGATTGGTCTGTTGAGTAGTTCATAAATTCTAGTCGACACAGCAATGCAAACTATGTCGATAGGTGTTTCTGAACTCTTGAATAGAGTAATTCGACACAATATTGTTTTTAAACCTGGGTAAATGAAATAATTTTACCCAAAGTATATTTTGGTATAAAACAAATGTTTATATTGAAATGGTTATAATATATAGTGGAGGTGTTGGTTGAAATTATAATCGAATAAGATTATGATGGAGATGGTTATAAATAACCAATCAGAATTCGTATAAGTATAATATATAGGATCAGATAGAATAAATCTGAATTTGAACCAGAATTGGAATTGAACTCTGGAAACTGATAAAGGTGTTTGAAATTAAGAATGACTACTTTTCAGTCGATTAAAATTCACTGAAATTGACAAAACAGAAATCTTTTTGCCACGGCCTCAAATTAATTCTAAAAATTATGAAAAATTAAACTTAACAATATTTTGACATTCCGGATCCAACAAAAGTGGTTTCGTCGAAAACGGAGGTCGTTTGAAAAATGACTATTTTCAAGGACTATATATTTAATATTAAAAATACATTTTTAAACAAATAATTTCCGAAACTCAAAATATATAAGTGCTTATACTTTATAAATACAGAAACATCATTCCGGACTCAATGGAAGTGGTTTCGAGTCCAAATTCCTTCGTATGTGAAAAGTAGCCTTTTGGGCCATATATATTATATATAATTAAATTCTACAGCGACTTTTCTAAAAATTGAACTAGCCCTAACTTTTGATTTCCGTTATGAAATTTCAATTTTTCAGATTCGTTAGAAAGATATGATTAAACAGATTTAAATATTTCTGTTTCACTCAATTCTGATTTATTTTGAATCCTGTACATTCAGTCAAAGTTTAAAATTAAATTTTCAAACTACCGCGCCATTTCAGGCTCGTTTTATAATTAAATTAAATTTATTCGTTTTAACTTCAATTAAAATAAATTTTACCCATTATTATTTAAATAAATTATTTTATATTCTTAAAATTCATTAAAATTTTCTAAAATAAATTTTTTAAATTGGTTCAGAATTTGCGGGTTGTTACAATCTCCCCCACTTAAAATCTTTTCGTCCTCGAAAAGGAAATGAAGCTAAAAGTCGTTTATTCAACCAATTTAACTTTCATTCTTTTATTGTTTAATAATTTAATTAGATGAATTTAAATTCACACAATACAATTTCTAATCAATTAGTTGATTATATTTTCAAAATATATAACTTTCATGTATTCAAAATTCATATTTTCTAAAATCGAATTATATATATAATTACCAGTACGTTATTATAGACTTTTCACTCTGAACTCATTCTAGGGTATTGCTAACCCCATCTCTAATGAGTTTTCCCATTCTAGGAGACTGCTGATCCTATCTCTAATGAGTATTCTGTTTTATAGGACATTACTAATCCAACCTCTGATGAGTCTTTTGTTCAGTTCTAACGAATTGTACCCCAAAGATTTGAGCTAACCTGAGCTCTGATACCAACTGTGACAACCCGGAAATTTCCACCCTCTGGATCGACCATAAACCACACAGGTCTGAACCAAAAAAAATGGAAATCTGCGGATACATCAACTTTGGGCATACAACACATCAGAACAAATACAGAAGGCTTTTATAACGTCATAATAAATGTTACATCAGAGTACAGAATATATATCAGAGTACATTGGATAATATTACAGCGGAAGATAAATTACAAAAATTAATACAATTCAGCGGAACTAATCTCAGTGGAAGGCTATCAACATTCTGGCCACAGCTTCAGTTTTCAATCCAGGATCTTTGCTTAATATATCTGCCAAATGAGCTACTCGACTGCCCGTGTGGAAAGAGGGCACCCGAGTTTGCAAAGTGAAACAAACTACAGGTCAGTCGTGGGACTGGTGTGAGAATTCTTAACCTAAATTATCTAAATAGAAGGCTAATCCCAGGACCACGCCGCTAACGCGGAACGGGTTTACTCCATTGGATTGCCAGTGCATAACTAAAGTAAATCGTCAAATAACGCAATGCTTTTTAGAAAAATGAAACCATTATAAGACCCAGGTCCCATCACACAATGCAACGCACACCAGAGGATAGGGTTTTACCTTATAATGGTTAAGAAAGGATAAATACGCAAAATACGATATTATTATTAGTGTGTATATATTTTAATTAAAACATTTCAATCATAATATCAATCCTAGACGGCATAGCTACCATCTACTATGTCGCCGTACTAGTAATACAATCAAAACCGTAAAGGGGCGTATTGGAAATTGGGTTTCCATCATGAGTCAAGGCTAGGGAGGAAGTCCTTACCGATTCGAGACACTCTAGCAGTGTCCCAGGATTCGGATGCTGGCGAACCCTTGGATCCTGCAGGGCCGGTCCACAACTGCTTTAGTGGATTAATTATTCCTGAACACACGTTCCCCGGTCCTATTGAACCTATAATACGGCCGAGGGCGACCGCATAAATCCAAGGCCTCTAAAAATCCAATAACCACATAAGTAAATGTCTGGGCTCCATACCATGATACCACTTCTAGCTAGAAAGAAACGTGTGCACTCCCTGCGTTCCCTTCTCCCGTTTTAGACTCTACCGGGCTGTGAGGCTCGCGAAGTCACGATATACACAAAGCTATGCCTAAATAGACTGTGCTTTGATCATCAACCAAAATGCCTGCTTTTCAACAAAGCATTGATCAATTGCATCTAAGCATGCCACATTGTCAGACCCTACCATATCATTGATCATCAACCAGTATATATATAACCTCTAAGCTCATACGTCTTAGAGAAGGGCGTTGAGTGAAGAATAAATTCTCCACCACCAACCAGAAATATATAATCAGTAGCATTCAACAAATACAGTAGAAAAGAATACAATGTCAGACACACAATCCATTTACAAGTCCGCTCTGGGTCTGAACGAAACAACGTATCCGTCGATCTCTAGTACGTCTGGAAGATCATCACATATTACCTTGCCTTGGGGGATCAGTCCCAATTCAAGATATCAGTCATTATCAACCAAACGATGTGAAGCTCTCCGGTCTTCAGTCACCGTCTTCATCTTCGACTCTTGATCGTCGTGATGATTATTCAGAATGGGTTAAACCCGGTCTTTCTGAATAACTCGCATAATTGGTGATTAAAAATCAAATATTGGAAAATCACAGACTACACCACATTCCAACTCAGAATATTCTTTTAATAAGATATTCATATTAAAAGCTTCTCATTAATTTTATCAAAGATAAATTAATTCTTAAATCTTCCTTAAAAGATTTATTAAACTCTAATTTTGATTTAATATCAAAAATCATTATTACAAGATCATTTATTTAAGGAATAAATCTTGTTTTAAATGGGTTAAAGAACTCGTGTCATTTAAAACACAATTCACGATAAACCCACAAATCAATTTCCAAAATATGAAATTCCATAGAAATCAATCAATACATAATCGATATAAATTTCTGTATCGGACTAACAATATACATGGAATAACGGCAAAGCCTCTTAAATTCCATATATAATATCGGTCTTCTATTACAGAAGCCCATCTCGATTATTACCAATCGAATTTCCACTTAATTCCAATTTATTTTATTAAATTGGAAAACTAGATTTTTAGAAAATGCCTTTTTAATTCTATAAAATAGATTTATAAATTCCAAATAATAATTTCGCTATAAATTGGATTAATGGACAAATGTCGTTTAAAAACACCGTCCACGATAAATCCACCTCACGTCTCAATTAATTTCATATCACAAAGTATAATGGCAAATTCTAATAATCTTAATTAAAGGATTTTTCTTTAAATATTAATTATTATAAAAAAAACATATTTAAAATAATCATTAAAAATATTCTTTACATAAAAGATTTTTATCTTTTACAAATATTCTTTGTTTTAACATATACTTGATTAAAAATATATTTTTATATTAAAATATATTCTTTATATAAAAAGAATTTCTAATGTAAGAATAATCTTATTTAAAAGAACATCTGAATCAAAATGCGACTCAAACATTTACCATATAATTTTGGATTATATGGATTTCACACATGTCATATACAACAATAACGGTAAAATCATCCATTTCATCCAAAGTGTAAATTCCACTGCGTAAGCGTTAAAATTAAATAATAACGCTCATCGTAGCCTGTCGATCTAATGATCAACATACAACTAAATATTGGGATTAGTGTATGTTAATTTTCATCCCAACACCCGTGTGGGGTTTCAACCAATAAACAAATAATAAATTTATTTGTGCACTTGGGCGATGTGTGAAAATAATCGACCCAATCACAAAAACAAGTCAGGTAACTTGTCTATTGTAATAACCCGGAAAATCTGGGCCAGTTTAAAAATTTTATTTTGGCAATTTTAGTGAATTTTGAATATTTAAAATAGATAATTTTAAATAAATATCGACGAGAAATTTATTTTGAATATAATTCGAACGTATATATTATATACGCCGTCGTTAGAATATAAATATTTATATATAATTAGAATTAGAATTGAAAATGGAGCGGTAGTTCGATAATTCGATTTCAAACTTCAATTGAATGTACCGGGTGCAAAACAATCCGGATTTTAGTGAAACCAAAAACATTAGGATCTAATTGATAATATCTTTCCAACGAATCCGAAAAATCGAAATTTCATAACGGGAATCAAAAGATATGTCCAGATGAAAATTCTGAATAGTCGCTATGGAATTCAGGCCCTTAAAAATGGAAATTTTGCAAACGACCTCGGATTTCGACGAAACCACTTTTGTTGGGTCCGTGATGTAAAATTATTGCTAGGTTTCAAATTTCATAATTTTTCGAATCAATATGTGAGCGTGGCAAGGGAAAACGCGTTTGACCATTTAAGTTGATTTTAATCGACTGGAAAATGGCCATTTTTCCAACGGTCTCAGAATTCGACGAAACTAGTTTCGTTAGGACCGTATCGTCAATACAAAGCTAGAAAATATTTTTATGGGATTTATAGAGTTAGTATGTGACCCCGGTAAATTGAAATGTACGTTTAAAATTCAATATAGCGATTTAAATGTAAATTCAACGGAAACTGATCGTAACGTCCGAATCAACCTACGATACATATCCCATTGTGTTCGGAATGGGGGTAAAACGCTATGGATGACAGGCAGTGGGTTCGATTCTGAAGTCGATAGAAAAAGTTACTTTATGAGAATATAAATTAAATAATTAAATAAAAAAAATATAATCTTCTCCTTTTATCAGCCGACCCCCCCCCCCCCCGTTCATTTCAAAACAAAAAGAAAAAAACCTACGCCCTAATTAATCGCGCCGCCCAGACTTCGACGTTCCACCACCAACGCCGACCACCGCCCTGCCTACCCCCTCGTCGGAGTAGCCGGCACCCTCCGATCCTCCCCCTCTCCCCATCGCACCCTCCTCCGCTGTTTTGAACCCCTCGCGCCCCTCCATCTCGAGCAGGAACCCGGTGCCCAGACCACACTGACCCCACCGCTTCTCCCCTACCCAACCGCGACCTACCCCTAGCTCCAACACCTCGCAGCCACCATCCCCAGCCGCTATCTCCACCGTGGGGCCCTCCTACATCAGAAAAATCTGTTTTTGGCAAAGAAAAGAAGGTGTGTTTCCTTGCTACTCTTTTTATGCTATTTAATAACAAGAATCCGATTTTTATTGAATACAATATATGAGTGAAAGGTTCGATTTTTACATAATCAAAAATAGGATTTTGTTCATAGAAAAGATGGGATTTTTATTATGAGGTGGGGGTTGTAAAAATATAATTTTTATATAAGCATGAAAGGTAAAAATATAATTTTTATTATATAGAGAAGATAAAAATATGATTTTTATATTTTTAAAGTATTAAAAATATAGTCTTTACTATATGAATGATGTAAAAATATGATTTTTGTTTATGTAGAGAATTAAAAATATAATTTTTACATGATAGGAATATTAAAAATATCATCTTTATGTAGATAGCAAAATAAAAATGTGATTTTTAAATATGAAAAGACGATATTTTTAAATATGAAAAGACGATATTTTGATATGAGTAGTGAAGTAAAAATATGATTTTTACTTCAAGAAAAATATAAACTTTATATCTGAAAGGCGAAATCATTATATTTGAAAGGCGAAATCTTTATATATTGAACAGCGAAGAAAAATTCGATTTTTATATATTGAATAACAAAGTAAAAATTCAATTTTTATATATGTAGAGGCTACGGGTGACGAAAGTGATAGAAGGCGAGAACAATGAAGATTTCTATCAATGAAGAGTCGTGGTATTGGATAGCTTTTGGTGAGAATTTCTCACCTTTCAATTTCATTTTCTAGTTATATATGTATACTAGGATGCAGACGGTGTTTAGTAGCACCCGACACAATCGTCCACAGACCATGGACTTGTTTGTTTGATTGCAAAAAATTAGTTAATATATTTGATTGAAATTGAATTGTTTGGTGAAAAGAATGGATTTGATTGATGTGTGAATGGCGTGGGCCTTCACTAGACCGGGGATAAGGCTAGGCCTCGTCCCGTTTCTAGTATCGTGCCGTTATGCCGCCAAAATTTCCTAAAATATGTTAGAAAAATAAAATATCATTTTTATTGTGTAAATGGACTAAATAGAAACCCATGTGTTAAAATAAAATATCTAATCGTTGAAAATATAATTTTTAACGTGGAAGTGGATAAAATAAAATATTCATTTACAAACCGGACGGTTTGTTTATGTACACCTATTTAAATGATATTGATTGGGTCGATAAATTTTACACATCGCTCAACTGCACAAATAAAATTTGTGTTTGATTGTTTGAAACCCCACACGGGTATAGGGATGAAATTCGAAGTTCACTCATCCTGATTGATTAAATATGTCGATCGATTGATTGACAGGCTGTTATAAGCGTTAGATATCTATATTTGATGCTTATACAGTGTAGTGCACTTTGGTTGATGGTTGATTATATTTCAATGCTATCATATATGCGTGATGTATGAAAATCCATATAATTAACATTATATGGTGATTGATTGGGCCTCATTCCAATTTATAAAATAAAGAATATTATAAAATAAAGGTTCATGTGTTGACTGTACTCATCCGTTGAGATTAGTCATGTGTTGAACAAATATTTTAATAATAAAATTTACATCTTTATCAATATAAAATAAAGGTTCATGTGTTGACTGTACTCATCCGTTGAGATTAGTCATGTGTTGAACGTAATATTTTAATAACAAAATTTACATCTTTATCAATATAAAATAAAAGTTCATGTATTGACTGTACTCATCCGTTGAGATTAGTCATGTGTTGAACGAAATAATTTAACAAAAATAGTCGCACGTGGACGGTACTCATTCGTTGAGATTAGTCGTGTGTTGACAAAAAGAAATATTTGAAAAGAAATATTTGAAATGAAATATTTGAAGTAGAATATTTGAAAATAGAAATATATGAAGCCGTGTTGATTAGCTTGACGCCATTTAGACGTGAACGATATTTATATCGATTTTACTCATTTTAAAATGCATATTGAAAAGTGATTTCGAAATCGCATATTTTGAAATACGATTTCGAAATGAATTGAATATAAAACGATTTCGAAATGAATAGAATATAAAACGATTTCGAAATGAATTCAATTGAAAACGATTTCGAAATGAATTGAATTGAAAACGATTTCGAAATGAATTGAATTGAAAACGATTTCGAAATGAATTGAAAACGATTTCGAAATGAATTGAATTGAAAACGATTTCGAAATGAATCGAATATATAATATAATTTGATTCAAATATAAAACGAATCGAATTTGATTTGAATAGAAAACGAATTTGGTTTCAATTGAATATATAACGAATTTGATTTGAATAGAAAACGAATTTGGTTTCAATTGAATATATAACGAATTTGAATCGAATAGAAAACCACTTTGAATTGAATCGAATAGAAAACCACTTTGAATTGAATTGAATTGAAAACGAATTCAAATTGAATTTAAAACGAAGTGAAATGAATTCAAATTGAATTGAAGTTTGAATTGAATAGAAATGAATATTAAAACGAATTTGTAAAGAAGAATTCAATTTTGATTTGAATTGAAACGGAAGTTGAAATTGCTTTTGAAACGAATCTAAAAACTATTTATAAAATTCGTTTTAAATAGAAATTGACGAAATATATATTATATATATTATATATATATAATATAATGGCCTGAATAGAATGCGCCGCGCCGCGGTAGTTCGTGAATTTCGACCATTTATTTCAAACGGACATTACGGGTGATCCGACCGTCGGATTCTCCTAAAACCAGAACCGTTGAGTTCGTATCGAAAAGAGCTTTCTAACGAATATTAGAAATTCAAAATCTAACGGTTGGATTTGGAGATACGTCCAAATCAAATTCGAAAAAGGTCGCTGTAAGTGCAGTTTGATGGCCATTGTTGGAAATCGATTGTACGGGCCTTAATAAAATTATTAAAAATAGTAATAATTTGTGTAAAATCATAAGGAATGATTTGGGGAAATTTGGGATTTAAAACTCCATATTTGAAAAGATAAAAATAGATTTTATCAAAATGAACTAGTTTGAACTAAATTTAAAACCCGATTTGTTTTTAAATAAATAAATTAGATTTAAAAAGGGGTTTTAAATAATCGGAATTCCTAATATATTTGATTTGAATTGAACTAGAATGTGATGTGGGTTTATCGTGAACTGTGTTTTAAACAAAACTAGTTCTATAACCCGATAATAAATAGAATATGATTTGGGGTTTATCGTGAACGGTGTTTTTAAATAACACTAGTTCTTTAGCCCGATAATAAATAGAATGTGATTTGGGTTTATCGTGAACTGTGTTTTAAATAACACCTAGTTCTTTAACCCAGTAAAAGGAGTTTTAACGAATCTGCAATTAGATTGAAATGTAAATCTATAATCTAAATTATCAAATTTAGAAAATGAGCGAGAATGGAGTATCACCAGTTTTGCTCCAAAACGATAGTCAAATCTTTAATTAGATTTGAACGTGAAATGATAATTAATTTTATCGACAACACTGTGGTGTTAGATATGGAGTATTACCAGTTTTGCTTCATGGGATGAATAGGTTGGGATTGGGAAATAAAATAAATAATTACTTCGTTGTGGTTCACTAATCTCGACTAGTTTAGAAAACCATAATTTGGTTTGAAATGTCATCCAAAGGAAGATTAAAGGATAAATTTTAAAGAATTTATCTTGGATAAAATTAATGGGAACTTTTCCCTGAGAATATGAATTGGAATGAGGCGTATGTTGTGTTTGTGTAACATTCGTTTTAATATACGCGGGTTGTTCGGAAAGGCCGGGTTTATACACATTCTGAATAACCGATTCGACGATAAGTCGAAGATGAAGATGGTGGTCGAAGACCGGAAGTCTTCACATCGTTTGGGTAATTACTGACGATCCTGATTGGGTTGTATACCCAAGAGGATGGAAATAGTTGGTGGTCGTCCAGACGTACTTGGAGATGGATGGATATGCGAGGAAAGTGCCTCCGGTTTCGTTCAGACCCAGAACGAACTTGAAAATGGATTGTGTGTCTGACATTGGATTTTATTCTGTGTTGAGTTATTTCTGTTAAATATATATCTGTTTGGCGGTGGAGAATTTATTCTCTTGCTTAACGCCCTTCTCCGAGGCGTACGAGCTTAGAGGTTACATATCGATAGATATCAATCACATGGCATGAATTGCCTATGTGGCATGCTAAGATGCAATGATCAAGGCTTCTGTTGAAAAGCAAAGTCTTGTGGTTGATGATCAAAGCACGGCCTACGTGGCAGCTTTGTGTATAACGTGAATTCGCGAGCCTCACACCTCGGTATGAGTCAAAAATGGGATAAGGAACCAAGGAGTGCATGACGTTTCTTTCTAGCTATGGTGGTGTCAGTGACTTACCAGCCCTGACATTTATATACTTTTCACCTATGTGGTTGTTGGAATGCGAGGCGCCTCGATTATAGGTCTGTGAGGACCGGGAAACGTGTGTTCAGGCATAATTAATCCTCTAACGTAAGTGAGGACCGGCCTTGGAGGATCCGGGGTTGCCCAGAGTGCGTAACCCTGAGGCATTTGCTAGAGTGTCTCGAACGCGGAGAGGAGCTTGCCCCTTGCCTCGACTCATGACGGAAATCCAATTTCCAATACGTGTATTGCGGTTTTAATTGTAGAACTAGTATGGCGACATGATATATGGTACCCATGCTGCCTATGATTTATATTTATGATTGAAATTGTTTTGGCACTATAATAGCTTCATTTTTCGAAAAAGCATTGCGTTGTTTATTCTATGCACTGGTATTCTTGGGAGGAAACCCGTTCCGTGTTATACGGCATGGTCCCTTGAATTACTCTTGTAACAACCCGCAAAATCAGGGCCAATTTAAAATTTATTTTAAGTGATTTTAATGAGTTTTGATGTTTAAAATAAACTATTTTAAATAATAATGATCACAAATTTCATTTAAATCAAAGTTAGAATGAATGATTTAATTTTAATTAACAAAAGAGTTAGAAATAGCGCGGTAGTTTGAAAAGTCAAACATGAACTTTGACTGACCGTACAGGATGCAAATTTTAACGGATTTTAGTGAAACCTAAAATATTAGAATCTATTTAAAAATATCTTTCCAACGAATCCAAAAAATCGAAATTTCATAACAGGAATCAAAAGTTATGTCAAAATTAAAATCTAGAAAGGACGCTATGAAATTTATAAGGGCGAAAATGCTACTTTTTGGATACGAAGGAATTTGAACTCGAAACCACTTCCATTGAGTTCAGAATGATGTTTCTACATTAAAGAACAGTAAACACTTATATATTTTGAGTTTCGGAAATTATTTGTTTAAAAATGTATTTTTAATATTATATATATTGGCCTTGAAAATAGTCATTTTTCAAACGACCCCTGTTTTCGACGAAACCACTTTTGTTGGATCCGGAATGTCAAAATATTGTTAAGTTTAATTTTTTCATAATTTTTAGAATTAATTTGTGGCCGTGGCAAAAAGATTTATGTTTTGTCAATTTACAGTAAATTTTAAATGACTTGAAAAAGGACATTTTTCAAACAGTCTCAGAATTCGATGAAATTAGTCTCGTTAGAACCGTATCGTCATAAGAAAGCCAAAAATAATTTTTCTGAGTTTTTCTGAGTTAATTTGTGTCCCCGGTAAAATTATTTGTGCAGAAAAATTAGAAATAAAGGACTTAAATTTTAAAACTGCAAAACGGAGGCCTAGATGACAGTTTGGGCTGACGAGACATGTCTAGATGAGTTCGAAATGGGGGCTAAATGGTAGGAACGACAGTCGTTGGGCCTAAATCGGAGTTCGGACCAAAACGGGCTTAAAACGGGCTAATTAAATAATAATTAGATTAACCTTATATAATAATATAAAATCAAAGTCGGGTCCTTCTTCTTCCTCATCGTGTTCCAGCCGCACTTTTGAACCCATAATGGCCGAAACTTCTCTCCTCCCTATCTCCCAAACCAATAAGAATTAGACCATGCCGTAGTGAAACTTTTTGAAGCTCTTCTCTTCCTCTTTCTTCTCCAACAAATCTCACATCAAACCGTTGCCCGTAGCTCTCGATTCACCTTCCCGAACCCGCCGCTATTATGCTACCGCCGCCTCCTGTACATGTAGCCGCACCCCTTCATCTTCCCGGTGAAGATAGCCCTCTCGTAGCTCTTCAATCTCCCGCAAACCGTTCGTAAAACCGTCGACTACAGCTCCCGAAATCCGCGTTTGAAGTTTTGAACATTTCTGAAAATTGAGGTAAATAGCTTCAGATTTTGTCACGCTTTTAAGCGTCGCTGTGTCAGTTGTTAAAGGCCAGAATTCTAATTTTTACATAAATTTCAATTTGAAATCTTTCAGATCCGTAACCGCTGTGACTCCAAACACGAGATCTGATTTAAATCACTTCATTTCAGAAACAAGCAAGGTGAGATTCTTTATTTTATATATATATATATAATTAATTTAATTTAATTATATTATCATTATACAAAATGAATGTTGTATGGATTGGATGGTTGTATGGTGGAAATTGATGTTTGTGGCATGTATTGTTATTGACGTGTTATATGATTGGTGTTGGAATTGATGGTGGGAATTGTTATTCGATGTCTAGTAGAAAGATCATAATAAAAATTTTAATCTTTTGTTTTGATTTATAGATAAAATTTTAATCTTTTATCATGATTTACAAATCAAAGTTTTGTTTTTATTTTGAAATGAATAACATTAACAAAGATTCGATCTTTAAAATGAATCTTTGTTTTGTTTGTATAAAATGAATCTTTGTTTTATTTATAAAACACGAAATCTTTTATTTTTATTTATAAAGATTAAAACTTTATAAAAATTGAACCTTTGGTTTTGTTAACAAAGATTACAACTTTGATTTTGTTTGCAAAGATTACAACTTTGATTTCGGTTACAAAAATTACAACTTTGTTTTTTATTATAAAAAAGCTAAATCTTTTTATGTTGAAAATAAGGAGACAATATTTTTATGTTTAAAATAAAAAGACAATCTTTTTATATTGAAAACAAAAAGATGTAATTTTGACGATGAAAATAAAAAGACGATCTTTTTTAAAAATAAAATAAAATAAAGGAGTTATCATTTTTACATTGTAGAATAGAAAAGGTCATATTTTTACATTACAAAATAGGTTAATCATTTATTTACACCTTCCTTTGTAAATGATAAGACCAAAAATATGTTATTCACATTATTGATGTTTATATGGTGAAAGAAAAGAAATAAAGTTTTGTTAGTCATTTTGTTTACATTTCTTTTGTAAATAAATGAACAGAAATATAAAAATCAACTTTGTTTACATTTTCTTTGTAAAAGAAAAAGAGTAAAACATGTTAATCACTTTGTTTACATTTTCTTTGTAAAAGAAAAAGAGTAAAATATGTAAATTACTTTGTTTACATTTTCTTTGTAAAAGAAAAAGAGTAAAACATGTTAATCACTTTGTTTACATTTTCTTTGTAAAAGAAAAAGAGTAAAATATGTAAATCACTTTGTTTACATTTTCTTTGTAAAAGAAAAAGAGTAAAACATGTTAATCACTTTGTTTACATTTTCTTTGTAAAAGAAAAAGAGTAAAATATGTTAATCAGTTATGTAAATAAGAAGAATGGAATTTAGAAATACACATATTTACATTTTCTTTTGTAAAAGAAAAAGAACAAAATTTGTGAATCATTTTTATTTTCATTTTCTATTGTAAATGAAAAGGATAAATGTGTGAATCATTATATTTACATTCTCAAATGTAAAATCAAAAGAACAAAATATATGAATCATTTTATTTACATTTTTTTATTGTAAATGAGAAGAACAAAATATGTGAATTATTTATTTACCTTTTCTATTGTAAATAAAAAGAATAGAATTTAGAAATATATTTATTTACATTTTCTATAGTAGGTAAAAATAGAATTGTTAGTGTTGAATATTTTAAATTCATTTTGAATGCGGTAAAAATAGAATTGTTAATGTTGAATATTTTATCGTCATTTTGAACGCGGTGAAAATAGAATGGTTAATGTTGTCATTTTTATCGACATTTTGGTGCGATAAAAATAGACAATGTTATTGATTCATTTTTATCGGCATTTTTGGTGCGATAAAAATAGACAATGTTAGTGATTCATTTTATTCGACATTTTTGATGCGATAAAAATAGCGATGTTAATGGTACATTTCTATCGTCATTTAGATGTGATAAAAAGAACAGGAACATGAGAATCATTTATTTACAACTCCTATTGTAAATGAAAAGAGTAAAAATATGAGGACCACTTTATTTACAACTTCTTTTGTAAATGGAAAGACCAAAATATGTTGATCATTTTATTGGTATTACTATGGTAAATAAAAAGAACAAGACATGTGAATCCTTTTTATTTTCATTTTCTATTGTAAATGAGAAAGAACAACATTCTTGTCAAGACTTGATTAGTGAATTTAAATTGTCATTTTGAGTTAACATGTCAGTGAATTAGAAAATGAACATTTTGTGTCATTAAAAAGGATTAATTAAAAATGAACATTTTGTGTCATTAAAAAGGATTAATTAAAAATGAACATTTTGTGTCATTAAAAATGATTAATTAAAAATGAACATTTTGTGTCTTAAAAAAGAACATTTTGTGTCATTAAAAAGGATTAATTAAAAATGAACATTTTGTGTCATTAAAAAAGGATTAATTAAAAATGAACATTTTGTGTCATTAAAAAGGATTAATTAAAAATGAACATTTTGTGTCATTAAAAAGGATTAATTAAAAATGAACATTTTGTGTCATTAAAAAGGATTAATTAGAAAATGAACATTTTGTGTCATTAACAAGGATTAATTAAAAATGAACATTTTGTGTCATTAAAAAGGATTAATTAAAAATGAACATTTTGTGTCCTTAAAAAGGATTAATTAAAAATGAACATTTTGTGTCATTAAAAAGGATTAATTAAAAATGAACATTTTGTGCCATTAAAAAGGATTAATTAGAAAATGAACATTTTGTGTCATTAAAAAGGATTATTTAGAAATAAACACTTGGTGTCATTAAAAAGATTAAATTAGAAATAAACATTTTTTTTATGCATAAGAAAAGAGATTAAAACAAAATACTCATTTTTGTAAATTAAAAGTGAATTAGACAAAATGGACATTTTTGGCACATTAAAATGAATGAAGTAAAAATAGACATCTTTATTCATTGAAGAAGATTAGACAAAAATTCTCATTTTGTTGCATTAGAAGTTAAGAAACAAAATCATCATATTTGTTTATGTTGAGAAAAAGAATGGATTTAAAAGGTATATTTTCATACATTAAAGAGAATGAATTAAGGATGTATATTTTTATACATTAAAAAGAATGAAGTCAAATATTCATTTTGTCATTAAAATGAATGAGACCAAAAATATGCATTTTTGTGAATAAATAAAAGTCATGATTTTTATTGTCATATGTTCACCATAAAGAGAATTGAAATATTTGCCTATGATGTTGTATTTTGATATGTTAAATATAATGTTAGTATATTCAAAATTGAATATTACACTTCCATTTACAAGTCATCCGACTTGTTTATGTGATTGGGACGATTATTTTTACACATCGCCCAAGTGCACAAATAATTTATTATTTGTTTGTTGGATGAAAACCCCACACGGGTATTGGGACGATACTTGACTGACACAAATCCCAATGTTTAATTATATGTCTATCGATTGATCGACAGGCTGCGATGAGCGTTATTGTTTTATTTTAATGCTCACACAGTTGACATTGTCACTCTGGTTGTTAATGGATGGATTGAGGATTATTTCCTGTTATTACCCTATATATAAAATGTATGAAACCCATATGACTCAAATTTTATGGTGAATGGTTGAGTCGCATTCCAATGCAGAATTTCTTTTTAAATAAAGAAAGTTTACATAATAAAAGGATTTTTGTAAAATAAAAGATTTTGTATTATAAAGAATATTTTACATAAATAATATTTTATTGATTATTTTAAATATTTTTAGGATAAATCTTTTATTTAAGATCATTAGATCTTAATATTTATGTTTGGTGATTGATATGTAGATTGGATTTGTAGTGGACGATGTTTTAAATAACATTTATCCTTTAATCCAAGTTACACTGAAATTACTATTTGAAATTTGTAAGTCTATTTTATAAATTTAAAAGATACAGAAATTTATAACGATTATTTTATGATTTGATTTCTGTAGAAATTCCATATTTTGAAAATTGGTTTTGGGTTTATCGTGAACTGTGTTTTAAATGACACTAGTTCTTTAACCCAATTTAAGAAAAGATTGGTTTATTGAAATTAATAATCTTGTAATAATGATTTTCGTATTAAAAATCAAAATTGGAATATTAATAAATCTTTTTAGAAAGATTACAAACTTAATTTATTTTATCTTTGATAAAATTAATGAGAATCTTTTAATATAAATAATAATTTTTATTTAAAAGGATATTCAAAGTTGGAATGTGGCGTATGGTTGGTTCTAATTACAAATACGCGAGTTATTCAGAAAGACCAGGTCTAACCCATTCTGAATAATCATCACGACGATCATGAGTCGAAGATGAAGACGGTGACTGAAGATCAGAGAGCTTCACATCGTTTGGTTGATGGTGACTGATATCTTGAATTGGGATGGATCCCCCAAGGCAAGGTAAAAAGTGATGATCTTCCAGACGTACTGGAGATCGACGGATACGTTGTTTCGTTCAGACCCAGAATGGACTTATAAATGGATAGCATGCCTGACATTGAAATTTATTTCATGTAATTAAATTGGTTTTTATTTAATATATAAATGCATGGTGGCGGAGGATTTATTCTCTTGCTTAACACCCTTTTGTATGTTAAATAATTACCGATCGCATGGTATGAGTTGTTGATGTGGTATGCCATGTTGCACTTGATCAAGGCTTATTGTTGCAAAGCAGAGCCTTGTGGTTGATGATCAAAGCACAGTCTATTTAGGCATAGCTTTGTGTATATCGTGACTTCGCGAGCCTCACAGCCCGGTGGAGTCTAAAACGGGAGAAGGGAACGCAGGGAGTGCACACGTTTTCTTTCCAGCTAGAGTGATGCCAGGGACCTACCAGCGCGGGCATTTATTCATTGTGGTTGTTGGATTTTCGAGGCCTCGGGTTATGCGGTCGCCACTGGCCGTAGTATAGGTCCAAAAGGACCGGGGAACGTGTGTTCAGGCATTTCTAATCCACAAAAGTAAGTGTGGACCGGCCCTGCAGGATCCAAGGGTTGGACAGAGTACCTATCCTGGGGCATTTGCTAGAGTGTCTCGAATCGGTAAGGATCTCCTCCCTAGCCTTGACTCAGATGGAAACCCAAATTTCCAATACGACATCACGCGGTTTTGATTGTATACCTATATATGGCGACATAGTGGAATGGGGCACTCATGCCGTCTAGGATTGATACATTTACTTTGATGTATTTCAAATTGGTTGCACACTATTATTATATAATACCGTGTTTATCGTATCAAGCATCTTTTGATCATTATAAGGTAAAACCCTATCCTCCTGTTTGCGTTGCATTGTGTGATGGGACTTGGGTCCTATAATGGTTTCATTTTTCTAAAAAGCATTGCGTTATTTTGACGATTTACTTTAGTCATGCACTGGCAATCTATAGGAGAAAACCTGTTCCGCGAAAGTGGCGTGGTCCTGTGATTAGCCTTATTATATTATATAGGTTAAGTAGAATTCTCACACCAGTCCCATGACTGACCTGTAGTTTGTCCACTGGCAAACTCGGGTGCCCATATTTTTCACACGGGCAGTCGAGTAGCTATTTTTGCAGATATATTAAACAGGATTCTGGGTTGAAGCTTAAAGCTGTGTCCAGAGATAAAGAGTCTTCCGCTGTGTTCTTCCGTTGCAGTATATTACTTTTTTTTGTATTTATCTTCCGCTGTAATTATATTCCAATGTACTCTGATATGTATATTCTGTACTCTGATGTAACATTTATTATAGTGTTATAAAAGTCTTCTGTTGTTGTTTTAATATGTTGTATTCCCAAAGTTAAAGTATTCGTAGATTTTCACTTTTGGGTCAGACTTGTGTGGTTTATGGTCGATCTAAAGGGCGGGGATTTGCGGGTCTTTACAACTCTCTTTTAAAATAAAGTTTTAATAACTGTTTTAGTTCTCACACCAGTCACATGACTGACCTGGAGTTTATTGTTTTAACCTAAACTCTGGGTGCCCCTATTTTCCGCACTAGCAGCTAGTAGTTTTGGTTTTGCAGATTTATATTCACAGGATCCTGGTTTACAGCTGGAATGATATCCGAAAAGCTCTGTATCCGTATATCACCTTCAGTTGTGCTTTGTATTATTTTCCGCTGCTATGTAATTTATTGTAATCTCTGATATTTATCGAATGTAATTTATTCATTATACTCTGTATATTCTTGTATCTGATGGAATTATTGTAATAGCAATGAAATGTTCTTCCGTCTGCGTTCTAATTTGTCCTGTTCTCAAACGATCAGGGGTTTCGAACGGTCTTTATCGGTTTAACGACTGATTCAGATCGAGCGAAATTCCCGGCCGTCACATTTGGTATCAAAGCTTTGGTTTACAGAGCTCGAGAACAAGACACATTAGAACCATACGAAAGAATTCATCAGATATTGGATTAGTAATATCCAATTAGAATGACTCGTTAGAGATAGGATCAGTAGTATCATAGAACGAGTGTGAAGAGTATATTTTCAAATGAAAACAATTTTGTTTTGAAAAATTTAAATCACTTTATTCGTAATTGAATATTTTATTTGTATTGAATATGGGCAATCCAATATATAAAGATTTTGCATATACGCGTCATGAACGTATATTCGAAGTTTTAATATATTAGATAGATATAGAATCACACTCTAGTAGCCCGGGGATGATTCCACTGATGACGTACGGCATCAGTGGTATATGTTCGTGTTTCGAAGGTGTGATTATCTATATATTTCCATTAGACTGGTGTGAGAACCAAAACTAATATAGCTAGAACACATTGTTGTGAATTGGCATCAAAAACATGATTTTCTGTATATGTATCAAAATTATGAATTTGAAACTCTAATTCACTAATTGATTGATGTTTGTGTTGTTTGTTTATTTGTTTGATAATTTTGAACCATTATGCCTAATATAACCAAATATTGAACATTATTGAAAATTGGTCGCATTTGCTTGCATATACATATACTTACATTGGACAGGTCATAGCAAGGAGGCTAGAGCCGAAGAATAAAATTTGTTTGCCCGACAAATAGGTACATGTTTACTACATAATTTACTGTTTTGTTTGGGTGATGATGATTTTATGAGCCTATTGGCTAGCCGCTTGGCTTTTTATTTTTCTTTTTGAGATCAGAAGGCCTATATGGCAATTTCGGGATTTTCCCATGGTTCCCGGTGCAGGGGAGGTTATGGCGAAATTTTTCGAAAATTTAGGGTGTTAGCCAAATTTTTGAAAATTCTCAGAAACTGAAAAGTTGGAGAATGGAAGCCAGATCGAACGTAGAGTTGATTAATCAAACCACTTTCGACTTTGTTCCTTTTCGAGGACGAAAAGTTTTAAGTGGGGGAGATTGTAATAACCCGGAAAATCTGGGCCAGTTTAAAATTTTTATTTTGGCAATTTTAGCGAATTTTGAATATTTAAAATAGATAATTTTAAATAAATATCGACGAGAAATTTATTTTGAATATAATTCGAACGTATATATTATATACGCCGTCGTTAGAATATAAATATTTATATATAATTATAATTAGAATTGAAAATGGCGCGGTAGTTCGATAATTCGATTTCAAACTTCAATTGAATGTACCGGGTGCAAAACACTCCGGATTTTAGTGAAACCAAAAATATTAGGATCTAATTGATAATATCTTTCCAACAAATCCGAAAAATCGAAATTTCATAACGGGAATCAAAAGATATGTCCAGTTGAAAATTCTGAATAGTCGCTATGGAATTCAGGCCCTTAAAAATGGAAATTTTGCAAACGACCTCGGATTTCGACGAAACCACTTTTGTTGGGTCCGTGATGTAAAATTGTTGCTAGGTTTCAAATTTCATAATTTTTCGAATCAATATGTGAGCGTGGCAAGGGAAAACGCGTTTGACCAATTCAGTTGATTTTAATCGATTGGAAAATGGCAATTTTTCCAACGGTCTCAGAATTCGACGAAACTAGTTTTGTTAGGACCATATCGTCAATACGAAGCTAGAAAATATTTTTATGGGATTTATAGAGTTAGTATGTGACCCCGGTAAATTGAAATGTACGTTTAAAATTCAATATAGCGATTTAAATGTAAATTCAACGGAAACTGATTGTAACGTCCGAATCAACCTACGATACATATCCCATTGTGTTCGGAATGGGGGTAAAATGCTATGGACGACAGGCGGTGGGTTTGATTCTGAAGTCGATAGAAAAAGTTACTTTATGAGAATATAAATTAAATAATTAAATAAAAAAAATATAATCTTCTCCTTTAATCAGCCGACCCCCCCCCCCCCCCCCGTTCATTTCAAAACAAAAAGTAAAAGAAAAAACCTACGCCCTAATTAATCGCGCCGCCCAAACTTCGACGTTCCACCACCAACGCCAACCACCGCCCTGCCTACCCCCTCGTCGGAGCAGCCGCCACCCTCCGATCCTCCACCACTCCCTATCGCACCCTCCTCCTCTGTTTTGAACCCCTCGCGCCCCTCCGTCTCGAGCAGGAACCCACCGCCCAGACCAGCCTGACCCCACCGCTTCTCCCCTACCCAACCACGACCTCCCCCTAGCTCCAACACCTCGCAGCCACCATCCCCAGCCGCTGTCTCCACCGTGGGGCCCTCCTACATCAGAAAAATCAATTTTTCGCAAAGAAAAGAAGGTGTGTTTTCTTGCTACTCTTTTTATGCTATTTAATAATAAGAATCCGATTTTTATTGAATACAATATATGAGTGAAAGGTTCGATTTTTACATAATCAAAAATAGGATTTTGTTCATAGAAAAGATGGGATTTTTATTATGAGGTGGGCGTTGTAAAAATATAATTTTTATATAAGCATGAAAGGTAAAAATATAATTTTTATTATATAGAGAAGTTAAAAATATGATTTTTATATTTTTAAACTATTAAAAATATAGTCTTTACTATATGAATGATGTAAAAATATGATTTTTGTTTATGTAGAGAATTAAAAATATAATTTTTACATGATAGGAATATTAAAAATATCATCTTTATATAGGTAGCAAAATAAAAATGTGATTTTTAAATATGACAAGACGATATTTTTAAATATGAAAAGACGATATTTTGATATGAGTAGTGAAGTAAAAATATGATTTTTACTTCAAGAAAAATATAAACTTTATATTTGAAAGGCGAAATCTTTATATTTGAAAGGCGAAATCTTTATATATTGAACAGTGAAGTAAAAATTCGATTTTTATATATTGAATAACAAAGTAAAAATTCAATTTTTATATATGTAGTGGCTACGGGCGACGAAAGTGATAGAAGGCGAGAACGTTGAAGATTTCTATCAATGAAGAGTCGTGGTATTGGATAGCTTTCGGTGAGAACTTTTCACCTTTCAATTTCATTTTTTAGTTATATATGTATACTAGGATGCAGACGGTGTTTAGTAGCACCCGACACAATCGTCCACAGACCATGGACTTGTTTGTTTAATTGCAAAAAATTAGTTAATATATTTGATTGAAATTGAATTGTTTGGTGAAAAGAATGGATTTGATTGATGTGTGAATGGCGTGGGCCTTCACTAGACCGGGGATAAGGCTAGGCCTCGTCCCGTTTCTAGTATCGTGCCGTTATGCCGCCGAAATTTCCTAAAATATGTTAGAAAAATAAAATATCATTTTTATTGTGTAAATGGACTAAATAGAAACCCATGTGTTAAAATAAAATATCTAATCGTTAAAAATATAATTTTTAACGTGGAAGTGGATAAAATAAAATATTCATTTACAAACCGGACGGTTTGTTTATGTACACCTATTTGAATGATATTGATTGGGTCGATAAATTTTACACATCGCTCAACTGCACAAATAAAATCTGTGTTTGATTGTTTGAAACCCCACACGGGTATTGGGATGAAATTCGAAGTTCACTCATCCTGATTGATTAAATATGTCGATCGATTGATTGACAGGCTGTTATAAGCGTTCGATATCTATATTTGATGCTTATACAGTGTAGTGCACTTTGGTTGATGGTTGATTATTTTTCAATGCTATCATATATGCGTGATGTATGAAAATCCATATAATTAACATTAAATGGTGATTGATTGGGCCTCATTCCAATTTAGAAAATAAAGAATATTATAAAATAAAGGTTCATGTGTTGACTGTACTCATCCGTTGAAATTAGTCATGTGTTGAACGAAATATTTTAATAATAAAATTTACATCTTTATCAATATAAAATAAAGGTTCATGTGTTGACTGTACTCATCCGTTGAGATTAGTCATGTGTTGAACGTATTTTAATAACAAAATTTACATCTTTATCAATATAAAATAAAAGTTCATGTATTGACTGTACTCATCCGTTGAGATTAGTCATGTGTTGAACGAAATAATTTAACAAAAATAGTCGCACGTGAACGGTACTCATTCGTTGAGATTAGTCGTGTGTTGACAAAAAGAAATATTTGAAAAGAAATATTTGAAACGAAATATTTGAAGTAGAATATTTGAAAATAGAAATATATGAAGCCGTGTTGATTAGATTGACGCCATTTAGACGTGAACGATATTTATATCGATTTTACTCATTTTAAAATGCATATTGAAAAGTGATTTCGAAATCGCATATTTTGAAATACGATTTCGAAATGAATTGAATATAAAACGATTTCGAAATGAATAGAATATAAAACGATTTCGAAATGAATTGAATTGAAAACGATTTCGAAATGAATTGAATTGAAAACGATTTCGAAATGAATTGAATTGAAAACGATTTTGAAATGAATTGAATTTAAAATGATTTCAAAATGAATCGAATATATAATATAATTTGATTCTAATAAAAAACGAATCGAATTTGATTTGAATAGAAAACGAATTTGGTTTCAATTGAATATATAACGAATTTGATTTGAATAGAAAACGAATTTGGTTTCAATTGAATATATAACGAATTTGAATCGAATAGAAAACCACTTTGAATTGAATCGAATTGAAAACGAATTCGAATTGAATTTAAAACGAAGTGAAATGAATTCAAATTGAATTGAAGTTTGAATTGAATAGAAATGAATTTTAAAACGAATTTATAAAGAAGAATTCAATTTTGATTTGAATTGAAACGGAAGTTGAAATTGCTTTTGAAACGAATCTAAAAACTATTTATAAAATTCGTTTTAAATAGAAATCGACGAAATATATATTATATATATAATATAATGGCCTGAATAGAACGCGCCGCGCCGCGGCAGTTCGTGAATTTCGACCATTTATTTCAAACGGACATTACGGGAGATCCGACCGTCGGATTCTCCTAAAACCGGAACCGTTGGGTTCGTATCGAAAAGAGCTTTCTAACCAATATTAGAAATTCAAAATCTAACGGTTGGATTTGGAGATACGTCCAAATCAAATTCCAAAAAGGTCGCTGTAAGTGCAGTTCGATGGCCATTGTTGGAAATCGATTGTACGGGCCTTAATA
Organism: Allium sativum; assembly: GCA_030737875.1. Lineage (NCBI taxonomy): Eukaryota > Viridiplantae > Streptophyta > Magnoliopsida > Asparagales > Amaryllidaceae > Allium > Allium sativum. The sequence goes on along the minus strand of CM060910.1, from coordinate 1,049,748,104 downwards.
AAATTATTAAAAATAGTAATAATTTGTGTAAAATCATAAGGAATGATTTAGGGAAATTTGGGATGAAAAACTCCATATTTGAAAAGATAAAAATAGATTTTATCAAAATGAACTAGTTTGAACTAAATTTAAAACCCGATTTGTTTTTAAATAAATAAATTAGATTTAAAAAGGGGTTTTAAATAATCGGAATTCCTAATATATTTAATTTGAATTGAACTAGAATGTGATGTGGGTTTATCGTGAACTGTGTTTTAAACAACACTAGTTCTTTAACCCGATAATAAATAGAATATGATTTGGGGTTTATCGTGAACGGTGTTTTAAATAACACTAGTTCTTTAGCCCGATAATAAATAGAATGTTATTTGGGTTTGTCGTGAACTGTGTTTTAAATAACACCTAGTTCTTTAACCCAGTAAAAGGAGTTTTAACGAATCTGCAATTAGATTGAAATGTAAATCTATAATCTAAATTATCAAATTTAGAAAATGAGCGAGAATGAAGTATCACCAGTTTTGCTCCAAAACGATAGTCAAATCTTTAATTAGATTTGAATGTGAAATGATAATTAATTTTATCGACAACACTGTGGTGTTAAATATGGAGTATTACCAGTTTTGCTTCATGGGATGAATAGGTTGGGATTGAGAAATAAAATAAATAATTACTTCGTTGTGGTTTGCTAATCTCGACTAGTTTAGAAAACCATAATTAGGTTTGAAATGTCATCCAAAGGAAGATTAAAGGATAAATTTTAAAGAATTTATCTTGGATAAAATTAATGGGAACTTTTCCCTGAGAATATGAATTGGAATGAGGCGTATGTTGTGTTTGTGTAACATTCGTTTTAATATACGCGGGTTGTTCGGAAAGGCAAGTTTATACCCATTCTGAATAACCGATTCGACGATAAGTCGAAGATGAAGATGGTGGTTGAAGATCGGAAGTCTTCACATCGTTTGGGTAATTACTGACGATCCTGATTGGGCTGTACACCCAAGAGGATGGAAATAGTTGGTGGTCGTCCAGACGTACTTGAAGATGGCTGGATGTGCGAGGAAAGTGCCTCCGGTTTCGTTCAGACCCAGAATGTAACACCCCGTGTATTCTATAACAGTGAGATTCACAAATTAAAGTATAATTAATTTCAAATCAAAGAATTAAGGGAAACAGGATACGCCATTGTGTTCGTCTCGGAAAAATACGCGAAATAGAGTCCGAGTTTTCGAAAAACGGAGTCCGTATGAAGAAGATATGGCCTCCGGAAGTTTCAGAATTCAGGTTAAAATTCAAACAGACGAAAACAGCTTAGAAAAAAAAGTTTAAAATTCAAAATCGGGCCCAATTGGCCAGGGCGGGAAAATTCCCACCTAAGGCACCCAGGTCGACTTGGCAGTCGACCTGGGCTAGCCAGGTCGACAGGGCTGTCGACCTGGGTAACACGTGTCGACTGCCAAGTCGACACGGTGTCGACTGGGCTGTCGACCTGGCCCCAGAGCCAGGTCGAACCCAGCCAACCCTGACTGGCCTGGTCTGTGTTTGGTCGATTTTCTGAGCCTTGCCTTGTCACTAGGGCTAGGTGTCAGCTCCTGGTTGGTCTCTCCTTCAAACGAACGGCTATCATTGAACCAAGCTACATCGACGGTCTAAATCAACTCACAAACTCTATAAAAAAAAGGACCTAAGACTAACCCTAAATCACACAAACTAAAATGGAGCTGAGACCGTCATGTTGCTGAGGAGAGACTAAAGATAGCCGTCGGAAATTGAGAGGCAATTAGGAGAATAAACAAAAGCTTAAAGCAACGTCAAATCAATCAAAACAACGCCTACAACAAAGGATAGAATCTCCAAATTCAGAATTCAGATTTCTGAATTGAAGATTCGTCATACGCTGTAAGTAGAGTGCTATTCCGATATGAATTAAATAATTGTGTTGATTTGTGTAATGTAAGAAATGGAATTGTGGCGATAATAATCTATATTTATATGTTGCTTTGATGCAAAACGATTTGGGAATATTATGGAATACGATTGGATATTTGCAAGTACGCGATTTGCGTTGGAAACGAAATGGAATTGTTGCGATAATGACTTATATTTGTATGTTATTTTGATTCTAAACGATTTGGTAATGATATGGTTTGATTCATACAAGTATGTGGCTTATGTTGACAACTACATGTTGTGGAATTTTGATTGGGACTTATGCAAGCATATGATTCATATTGAAAAACTACATGTTTGTGGTAGTTATTTACAACACCCATTTGATAATTGCAAGTATATGATTCATGTTGAAAGTAACAACTATATGTTGTAATAATTTGTTTAAGATTCATGCAAGTATATGATTCATGTTAACAACTTTATGTTATGATATTTTAATTGGAATTCATGCAAGTATATGATTCGTTATTATGCTAATATGATGTACATACTTTTATGACCACTTTTAGTGTGTAATTGAATCGACTAAGTATTATGATTCATATGAAGTTACGTTGGAATTAGCATCACAGTTCAAGTATAAAAATCATATTTTTGTGATAGTGACAAAAGCACGCATCTTTGTAAATTTGTATTAATTTTATGAACATGACTAAACTATGTTCGTTATTATGCCCAATTGAAAAACATGTTTTTAGGCTCATGTTGTTATCATAAGTTACATTAGAATTACATTAGAATTACATTCCTCTTGCAAGTTTACATAGATAAAGTAAAAACCATGATGTAAGTTTAGATATATTTATGCTATAATTCTATGAATAGAATGAAAACCATGATTCATATAAGAATTAGGTTGGGATAATTCTAGTTGAACCATACTTTTGTATTAGTGACAAAAGTAAGCACCTTTTTGTTAACATGTAGTGATTTTATGAACACGATTAGTTTATATCATGCCTAAATAAAAATCTAGGCTTATATTTCTAGTCAAGACCCTGTGCCAATAATAATGATATCTAATTTAGTTAGATTCTTAATTTCAAGTTTACAAGGTTAGTTGAACCTATGATTCATGTTTAAGTTTATGCCATTATCATATGACTAGAATAATTCATGTTTAAGTACTGCTTATGCCATAATCATATGAATAAAATAATTCATGTTTAAGTATTGTCTATGCATTAACCATATGAATAGAATGATTTATGTTTAAGTGTTGTTTATGCTATGATTATATGGATAAAATGATTCATGTTATGCCATGATTATATGATGTTACAATTGCAAGTTCACATGTGCCTATTTTATGTTAATTGAATCATTCGTTGCAAGTTCATGCGTTCACACTCCCCTTTTTATGTCACCTTATAAACACCATGTTATAGCCTCCCCTTTTCATATGGCTAAATTGGGTTTAATGTATTAAACCCAACACACCTTACATTGGAACGAACGTATAAAACGGGGGTAATGACGTTTGGGCAAAAATATAGAACACATGTGTTGGCTTGTTTGACGCACGCCAATAACTTTGAAAAACAATTAAGTGGCATAAATAAATTTTAACCAATAAAGATGAATTTGAATAATGGGCCGCAAATATTTACATATAAAAAGAAGAAAGACAAAATATGTAAATGCAGAATATACGATGTGTTTAACCCGAGGTTGGATTGAGTTGTGATGTAAACCTGCCCGGAACCGCCCAGCTGTCCAGTAGTCACAACAATACCTATCCAATGTGGGTGGTTAAACATGGAGCCCAATAAGGACCCGAGGTTAGACTGAATTGTGGCGTAAGACTGCCCGGACCCAACCGGCAACAGGCAGCCACAAAAATACCTGTCTAATGTGAGAGGTCAAGGCTTTAATAAGACAATTAAGGCTGAGTCAGGATTGATAGGATTAAATAAATTATATTAATACTTAATCAAGATGGAACATGCTAAACTAAACAGACTGATTGGGGGTTAGGTTTATAAAACACTTAACAAACTTAGCATGTTGGCTAGAAATAGAAAACCTAGTAGCGGGGGACCCTTTTCGCAGTAACCCTACAAGGTATCATGATACCCTGAAACTAGGCAGGGTGGGGCACGATTACTGGGCTGATTGTAAGAGGTCAAATCGACGGCGGTGGTGCATCAGTGTAGGTTCTAACGGGGTGTGGGCGTGCACACACTCCGGCGCAGAAAAATAAGGCACTGGGCACCAGTAGCATACCTGTGCATTCTAGGATTTGTGTCGGGCCGCCACCATGGGACTTGATACACCCCATGGTGGGACCAGCATAGGTAACTACAACATCGGGGGCCGTAAGACACATGTAACTATGCGAGTAGGAGCCGATCATCATAAAATGGATCACTTCACCCTGATTATGGGGTGCCAATTGGGAACTAGTTTATATGGGTTCAGAGATTGATATGGGGTACGATAGTATATTCGATCCTAGACAACTGAACTAAGTTTATGGTGCTTTCCCACTTCTAGTTTATACTTATCATACCCAGTTCTTTATTCATAGACTGAATAGTCCTAGACTTACTCAGGCTTTATGTCTGACTCTACTTTTCTTTCGTCTTCTTTTCTTCCATCCCCCCCCCCCCCCAGGTCCACAGGGAGGGAATACCGCAGCTTGACCAGATTTCATATCCAGCTTGAGGAGAAAGAATGTATTGCTTGGATCATTTCGTTTTGGACTATGGCTTTGGACAGCAATTATGGGACTTTTGCAGTTTATTTATGTTTTCTTTATGCTTCTTTAAATAATGTAATCAAGACAGTTATGAAGATGTTATGTTTTTGGAAGTATTGTAAAACAAATTATGGCATGGATTGTGTAACACATATTTTAATGAAATAAAAGTTGTTGTTTTCCGCTATTCAAAAATATGTGTTCTTATATCTGTTTTGTATATTTGTGACTTATACTTATAAACCTCCACCAAAATTAGGGCAGTCCCTTTGAGAGTGACCCTAACGGAGGTGGGGTGTTTCACTTGGTATCAGAGCATAGGTTTACCAGATAAGATAAAAAGTTTTGAAAATTTATTTTTCAAAAAGATATTTAAAGAAGCATTTTTAAAAGAAAAATATTATTTTATTTTAAAAAGGCAAAGCCCCCCCAAAGCCATAGGTACTATCTCTTATCCTTCGTTTTGAATCTACCCTTTTTGTTTCAGCATGTCTGGAGACCTTACTCCCCAGCTGCTGACGCTTTCACTCCTCCTCCTCCACGTGAACCAGCAAGCGGAAGAGTCCCATAGTAGGAAGACGAATAATAGTCAAACAAGAAAGGATCGTAACAGAAATAATAAGAAACGAGAAAAAAGGAAATGCAATTTTTGTGGTACGGAAGGGCACATAGCCAAGGATTGTAGAAAAAGGAAAAGAAAGCAAGGAGAATGTTTTCATTATGGGGGAGACTGGACACATCAGCAAAGACTGCCCTGAGAAGACAGACTTTGAGAAGGGCGGGAAAGACAACAAGTCCCGAGAGAAGAGGAAGTGTAAATTCTGTGGCAAAGTGGGGCACTTAGTGAAAGATTGCCGGAAAAAGAAGGCCAAGATGAATGGTGGGTGCTTTTCTTGCGGTGAGACAGGCCACATGGCTAAGGACTGCCCAAAGAAACGGGCATAAATACTTCTGTAGAAAGTATAGCTTATCTTTAAAATCACCTCGTTCGCACTTTATTTGATTCCGGCGCGTCACACTCCTTTATCTCGTCTGCTTTAGTTATAATCTCTGCACCTAAAAACTAGTATGGTAGAGGACCCCTTAATTGTTTCAAACCCAATTGGGGGCCCAGCTCATTTGTCTATGATCTGTGTGGGATTGAAAACTTCTATTCTAAGCATAGGGTTTAAATGTAGTGCCTTTGTTTTGGGCTTTTCGGGATATGGTTTGATTTTGGGCGTGGATTGGCTATCCAGTAATGGGGCCATCCTTGATTGTGAGAAAAGGGTTGTCAGGCTCCTAACCCAGCTCGGTAACACTTTGGAAATTTCTTGTAATCCCTCGTATGCGGTTATGCTTAGTTATCTTGAATCGCTAGATGCCTCCGTTGAAAAATTTGCAATTAGTTAGAGTGGTCCGGGAATATCCGGATGTCTTCGAAGAGGTGAAGGGCTTGCCTCCGAAGCGGGAGATAGACTTCCGCATATACCTTGTAGATAATGCAAAGCCCGGTAGACACATGGCTCCACGGGAAAGGGAAGAGCTCAGTAAACAGATTAAAGAGCTTCAAGAGAAGGGGTTCATTAGAAGGAGCATTTCAGAATGGGGCGCTCCAGTAGTGTTCGCCACTAAGGCAGAAGGTTCATTTCGCTTATGCATGAGTCGTAAAGAATCACCTTAGTAAGTACATTTGGCAACATGGTTGGCATTTATTTCCAAAAGATAGTTCCTTTACGTGGAATACCTGATAATGAGTGGACGAGATCCAAGATTCACTAGTGAATTTTAGAGAGCTTGCATGAAACCATGAATACGCCGTCATGCTTGAGCCGAGTATACTAGATGTAGAGTAAGTGAAAGAGGAACTAGAGGCAACAGTGAAATAGGTTCCAACTCATATTTTGGAAACAAGAATTAAGAAGCTACGAAATTGTGAAGTTAAAGACGGACAAAGCATAATGGAGTTAAGCTCAAGAAATGCGACTTAGAAGATTTAAGACTAGATTCGTGCATCATATCTCTTCTTAAGAGTATATCCTTGATCCCTCTCTTCCTGTAGAGCTTACTTGCATGCTATCTTTTGTGTATATCCTCTCGGTCCCATTCTCAATCCAATTTCTGTTGCAAACCCCATAGGGAGTATGACTTATCTGTTAGTAACACATGTTGGGGCTCGAGGGAGTTCATTGGTTTGACTAAAGTTTTGGGGTTTTATAGGATACGGATTGGTCTTAGGAAGGGACTTCCTTGTGACCTAAAAGGAGTCCATCATGCTTAGTTTCCTAGAATCATATATAGTGGTTGGGTTGAGTAATTCTTTGGGTGTCAGTCTGATGTTGGTTTCGGTCTTCGGGGCTGATGCTTAAAGAGTTCTTCTCCTAATCAATATATATAAGGCATAGATTTCCAGTTTTGACATTGCCTAATGGGCACAAAGTTTTTACTTGCTTCTATCATTCGACTATACCTATAGATTAGAGCTACCCGAAAAGCTGGCCGGAATCCACAACGTCTTTCACGTTTCGCATCTCCGAAAATGTCTACATGAGTCTGCTGAAGTGGTAGAGCCAAATATCATAGAAGAAGCTGAAGTGGAGCGCGAAGCAACCGTGAGGAAAGTTCCAACCCGCATATTAGGAACGGAAGTGAAGAAGCTACGCAACCGCGAAGTCAAGCTCGTCAAAGTTCAGTGGAGCGACACAGAGGGAGACGCGACTTGGGAAACTGAAGCTAGAATACGCACTGCCTACCCTTTTCTTTTCGAGGGTACATCCTTGATCTTTCTTTTTCCTTAAGTTGCACTTTTATCTATCTTTTTAGGTATATTTCCTCGACCTTATCTTTTAGGTAGAAACCCTTTGGATGAAAACATGTAATTGAAACATGTTATGGATGATGGTTGCAAGTGGTTGCAAGTGATTGCTAGTGGTTACTCGTGGTTGCATATACACACACAATCTAGGTTTTAGATCGGCTCAGTCACTTCATATTGCATATGCATATATGTTTGCATTCGTATATGGTTGAACTTTAATGTGTTGTCATATGGATGTTGCATTTGTATGAATGATTGTGCACTCATGTAGAATCATGAATAGGGAAATTTGCATACATAATGGATTCATGGCACTTACATAATTCGCATTAAGGAGGTCAACTGAATCAGTAGACCGCCTGATTTTGCATTAGATAAGTACATGTACACACACACTTCGCATATGATCATGAAGCATTAGAAGTCTTTTAAGGACAATGGGTACTCGTGTTTGATGGATGAGTAGATGGATGTTTGGACGTTAGGATGTACATTTTTATTAAACTTGAAGATTTCGAGGACGAAATCCTTTTAAGTGGGGGAGAATGTAACACCCCGTGTATTCTATAACAGTGAGATTCACAAATTAAAGTATAATTAATTTCAAATCAAATAATTAAGGGAAACAGGATATGCCATTGTGTTTGTCTTGGAAAAATACGCGAAATAGAGTCCGAGTTTTCGAAAAACGGAGTCCGTATGAAGAAGATATGGCCTCCGGAAGTTTCAGAATTCAGGTTAAAATTCAAACAGACGAAAACAGCTCAGAAAAACAAGTTTAAAATTCAAAATCGGCCCCAATTGGCCAGGGCGGGAAAATTCACGCCAAAGGCACCCAGGTCGACTTGGCAGTCGACCTGGGTTAGCCAGGTCGACAGGGCTGTCGACCTGGGTAACCCGTGTCGACTACCAAGTCGACACGATGTCGACTGGGCTGTCGACCTGGCCCCAGAGCCAGGTCGAACCCAGCCCACCCTGGCTGGCCTGGTCTGTGTTTGGTTGATTTTCTGAGCCTTGCCTTGTCACTAGGGCTAGGTGTCAGCTCCTGGTTGGTCTCTCCTTCAAACGAACGGCTATCATTGAACCAAGCTTCATCGACGGTCTAAATCAACTCCAAAACTCTATAAAAAAAGGACCTAAGACTAACCCTAATTCACACAAACTAAAATGGAGCTGAGACCGTCATGTTGCTGAGGAGAGACTAAAGATAGCCGTCGGAAATTGAGAGGCAATTAGGAGAATAAACAAAAGCTTAAAGCAACGTCAAATCAATCAAAACAACGCCTACAACAAAGGATAGCATCTCCAAATTCAGAATTCAGATTTATGAATTGAAGATTCGTCATACGCTGTAAGTAGAGTGCTATTCCGATATGAATTAAATAATTGTGTTGATTTGTGTAATGTAAGAAATGGAATTGTGGCGATAATAATCTATATTTATATGTTGCTTTGATGCAAAACGATTTGGGAATATTATGGAATACGATTGGATATTTGCAAGTACGCGATTTGCGTTGGAAATGAAATGGAATTGTGGCGATAATGACTTATATTTGTATGTTATTTTGATTCTTAACGATTTGGTAATGATATGGTTTGATTCATACAAGTATGTGGCTTATGTTGACAACCACATGTTGTGGAATTTTGATTGGGACTTATGCAAGCATATGATTCATATTGAAAAACTACATGTTTGTGGTAGTTATTTACAACACCCATTTGATAATTGCAAGTATATGATTCATGTTGAAAGTAACAACTATATGTTGCAATAATTTGTTTAAGATTCATGCAAGTATATGATTCATGTTAACAACTTTATGTTATGATATTTTAATTGGAATTCATGCAAGTATATGATTCTTTATTATGCTAATATGATGTACATACTTTTATGACCACTTTTAGTGTGTAATTGAATCGACTAAGTATTATGATTCATATGAAGTTACGTTGGAATTGGCATCATAGTTCAAGTATAAAAATCATATTTTTGTGATAGTGACAAAAGCACGCATCTTTGTAAATTTGTATTAATTTTATGAACATGACTAAACTATGTTCGTTATTATGCCCAATTGAAAAACATGTTTTTAGGCTCATGTTGTTATCATAAGTTACATTAGAATTACATTAGAATTACATTCCTCTTGCAAGTTTACATAGATAAAGTAAAAACCATGATGCAAGTTTAGATATATTTATGCTATAATTCTATGAATAGAATGAAAACCATGATTCATATAAGAATTAGGTTGGGATAATTCTAGTTAAACCATACTTTTGTATTAGTGACAAATGTAAGCACCTTTTTGTTAACATGTAGTGATTTTATGAACACGATTAGTTTATATCATGCCTAAATACAAATCTAGGCTTATATTTCTAGTCAAGACCCTGTGCCAATAATAATGATATCTATTTTAGTTAGATTCTTAATTTCAAGTTTACAAGGTTAGTTGAACCTATGATTCATGTTTAAGTTTATGCCATTATCATATGACTAGAATAATTCATGTTTAAGTACTGCTTATGCCATAATCATATGAATAATATAATTCATGTTTAAGTATTGTCTATGCATTAACCTTATGAATAGAATGATTTATGTTTAAGTATTGTTTATGCTATGATTATATGGATAAAATGATTCATGTTTTGCCATGATTATATGATGTTACAATTGCAAGTTCGCATGTGCCTATTTTATGTTAATTGAATCGTTCGTTGCAAGTTCATGCGTTCACACTCCCCTTTTTATGTCACCTTATAAACACCATGTTATAGCCTCCCCTTTTCATATGGCAAAATTGGGTTTAATGTATTAAACCCAACACACCTTACATTGGAACGAACGTATAAAACGGGGGTAATGACGTTTGGGCTAAAATATAGAACACATGTGTTGGCTTGTTTGACGCACGCCAATAACTTTGAAAAACAATTAAGTAGCATAAATAAATCTTAACCAATAAAGATGAATTTGAATAATGGGCCGCAAATATTTACATATAAAAAGAAGAAAGACAAAATATGTAAATGTAGAAAATACGATGTGTTTAACCCGAGGTTGGATTGAGTTGTGATGTAAACCTGCCCGGAACCGCCCGGCTGTCCAGTAGTCACAACAATACCTATCCAATGTGGGTGGTTAAACATGGAGCCCAATAAGGACCCGAGGTTAGACTGAGTTGTGGCGTAAGACTGCCCGAACCCAACTGGCAACAGGCAGCCACAACAATACCTGTCTAATGTGAGAGGTCAAGGCTTTAATAAGACAATTAAGGCTAAGTCAGGATTGACAGGATTAAGTAAATTATATTAATACTTAATCAAGATGGAACATGCTAAACTAAACAGACTGATTGGGGGTTAGGTTTATAAAACACTTAACCAACTTAGCATGTTGGCTAGAAATAGAAAACCTAGTAGCGGGGGACCCTTTTCGCAGTAACCCTACAAGGTATCATGATACCCTGAAACTAGGCAGGGTGGGGCACGATTACTGGGCTGATTGTAAGAGGTCAAATCGACGGCGATGGTGCATCAGTGTAGGTTCTAATGGGGTGCGGGCGTGCACACACTCCGGCGCAGAAAAATTAGGCACTGGGCACCAGTAGCATACCTGTGCATTCTAGGATTTGTGTCGGGCCGCCACCATGGGACTTGATACACCCCATGGTGGGACTAGCATAGGTAACTACAACATCGGGGGCCGTAAGACACATGTAACTATGCGAGTAGGAGCCGATCATCATAAAATGGATCACTTCACCCTGATTATGGGGTGCCAGTTGGGAACTAGTTTATATGGGTTCAGAGATTGATATGGGGTACGATAGTATATTCGATCCTAGACAACTGAACTAAGTTTATGGTGCTTTCCCACTTCTAGTTTATACTTATCATACCCAGTTCTTTATTCATAGACTGAATAGTCCTAGACTTACTCAGGCTTTATGTCTGACTCTACTTTTCTTTCGTCTTCTTTTCTTCCGTTTCCCCCTCCCCCCCAGGTCCACAGGGAGGGAATACCGCAGCTTGACCAGATTTCATATCCAGCTTGAAGAGAAAGAATGTATTGCTTGGATCATTTCGTTTTGGACTATGGCTTTGGACAGCAATTATGGGACTTTTGCAGTTTATTTATGTTTTCTTTATGCTTCTTTAAATAATGTAATCAAGACAGTTATGAAGATGTTATGTTTTTGGAAGTATTGTAAAACAAATTATGGCGTGGATTGTGTAACACATATTTTAATGAAATAAAAGTTGTTGTTTTCCGTTGTTCAAAAATATGTGTTCTTATATCTGTTTTGTATATCTGTGACTTATACTTATAAACCTCCACCAAAATTAGGGCATTCCCTTTGAGAGTGACCCTAACGGAGGTGGGGTGTTTCACTTGGTATCAGAGCATAGGTTTACTAGATAAGATAAAAAGTTTTGAAAATTTATTTTTCAAAAAGAAATTTAAAGAAGCATTTTTAAAAGAAAAATATTATTTTATTTTAAAAAGGCAAAGCCCCCCCAAAGCCATAGGTACTATCTCTTATCCTTCGTTTTGAATCTACCCTTTTTGTTTCAGCATGTCTGGAGACCTTAGACCCCAGCTGCTGACGCTTTCACTCCTCCTCCTCCACGTGAACCAGCTAGCGGAAGAGTCCCAGAGTAGGAAGACGAATAATAGTCAAACAAGAAAGGATCGTAACAGTAATAATAACAAACGAGAAAAAAGGAAATGCAATTTTTGTGGTACGGAAGGGCACATAGCCAAGGATTGTAGAAAAAGGAAAAGAAAGCAAGGAGAATGTTTTCATTGTGGGGGAGACTGGATACATCAGCAAAGACTGCCCTAAGAAGCCAGACTTTGAGAAGGGCGGGAAAGACAACAAGTACCGAGAGAAGAGGAAGTGTAAATTCTGTGGCAAAGTGGGGCACTTAGTGAAAGATTGCCGGAAAAAGAAGGCCAAGATGAATGGTGGGTTCTTTTCTTGCGGTGAGACAGGCCACATGGCTAAGGACTGCCCAAAGAAACGAGGCATAAATACTTCTGTAGAAAGTATAGCTTATCTTTATAATCACCCCGTTCGCACTTTATTTGATTCCGGCGCGTCACACTCCTTTATCTCGTCTACTTTAGTTAGAATCTCTACACCTAAAAACTAGTATGGTAGAGGACCCCTTAATTTTTCAAACCCAATTGGGGGCCCAGCTCATTTGTCTATGATCTGCGTGGGATTGAAAACTTCTATTCTAAGCATAGGGTTTAAATGTAGTGCCTTTGTTTTGGGCATTTCGGGATATGGTTTGATTTTGGGCGTGGATTGGCTATACAGTAATGGGGCCATCCTTGATTGTGAGAAAAGGGTTGTCAGGCTCCTGACCCAGCTCGGTAACACTTTGGAAATTTCTTGTAATCCCTCGTATGCGGTTATGCTTAGTTATCTTGAATCGCTAGATGCCTCCGTTGAAAAATTTGCAATTAGTTAGAGTGGTCCGGGAATATCCGGATGTCTTCGAAGTGGTGAAGGGCTTGCCTCTGAAGCGGGAGATAGACTTCCGCATATACCTTGTAGATAATGCAAAGCCCGGTAGACACATGGCTCCACGAGAAAGGGAAGAGCTCAGTAAACAGATTAAAGAGCTTCTAGAGAAGGGGTTCATTAGAAGGAGCATTTCAGAATGGGGCGCTCCAGTAGTGTTCGCCACTAAGGCAGAAGGTTCATTTCGCTTATGCATGAGTCATAAAGAATCACCTTAGTAAGTACATTTGGCAACATGGTTGGCATTTATTTCCAAAAGATAGTTCCTTTACGTGGAATACCTGATAATGAGTGGACGAGATCCAAGATTCACTAGTGAATTTTGGAGAGCTTGCATGAAACCATGAATACGCCGTCATGCTTGAGCCGAGTATACTAGATGTAGAGTAAGTGAAAGAGGAACTAGAGGCAACAATGAAATAGGTTCCAACTCATATTTTGGAAACTAGAATTAAGAAGCTATGAAATTGTGAAGTTAAAGACGGACAAAGCATAATGGAGTTAAGCTCAAGAAATGCGACTTAGAAGATTTAAGACTAGATTCGTGCATCATATCTCTTCTTAAGAGTATATCCTTGATCCCTCTCTTCCTGTAGAGCTTACTTGCATGCTATCTTTTGTGTATATCCTCTCGGTCCCATTCTCAATCCAATTTCTGTTGCAAACCCCATAGGGAGTATGACTCATCTGTTAGTAACACATGTTGGGGCTCGAGGGTGTTCATTGGTTTGACTAAAGTTTTTGGGTTTTATAGGATATGGATTGGTCTTAGGAAGGGACTTCCTTGTGACCTAAAAGGAGTCCATCATGCTTAGTTTCCTAGAATCATATATAGTGGTTGGGTTGAGTAATTCTTTGGGTGTCAGTCTGATGTTGATTTCGGTCTTCGGGGCTGATGCTTAGAGAGTTCTTCTCCTAATCAATATATATGTGGCATAGATTTCCAGTTTTGACATTGCCTAATGGGCAAAAAGTTTTTACTTGCTTCTATCATTCGACTATACCTATAGATTAGAGCTACCAGAAAAGCTGGCCGGAATCCACAACGTCTTTCACGTTTCGCATCTCCGAAAATGTCTACATGAGTCTGCTGAAGTGGTAGAGCCAAATATCCTAGAAGAAGCTGAAGTGGAGTGCGAAGCAACCGTGAGGAAAGTTCCAACCCGCATATTAGGAACGGAAGTGAAGAAGCTACGCAACCGCGAAGTCAAGCTCGTCAAAGTTCAGTGGAGCGACACAGAGGGAGACGCGACTTGGGAAACTGAAGCTAGAATACGCACTGCCTACCCTTTTCTTTTCGAGGGTACATCCTTGATCTTTCTTTTTCCTTAAGTTGCACTTTTATCTATCTTTTTAGGTATATTTCCTCGACCTTATCTTTTAGGTAGAAACCCTTTGGATGAAAACATGTAATTGAAACATGTTATGGATGATGGTTGCAAGTGGTTGCAAGTGATTGCTAGTGGTTACTCGTGGTTGCATATACACACACAATCTAGGTTTTAGATCGGCTTAGTCACTTCATATTGCATATGCATATATGTTTGCATTCGTATATGGTTGAACTTTAATGTGTAGTCATATGGATGTTGCATTTGTATGAATGATTGTGCACTCATGTAGAATCATGAATAGGAAAATTTGCATACATAATGGATTCATGGCACTTACATAATTCGCATTAAGGAGGTCAACTGAATCAGTAGACCGCCTGATTTTGCATTAGATAATTACATGTACACACACACTTCGCATACGATCATGAAGCATTAGAAGTCTTTTAAGGACAATGGAGACTCGTGTTTGATGGATGAGTAGATGGATGTTTGGACGTTAGGATGTACATTTTTCCTAAACTTGAAGATTTCGGGGACGAAATCTTTTTAAGTGGGGGAGAATGTAACACCCCATGTATTCTATAACAGTGAGATTCACAAATTAAAGTATAATTAATTTCAAATCAAAGAATTAAGGGAAACAGGATACGCCACTGTGTTCGACTCGGAAAAATACGCGAAATAGAGTCCGAGTTTTCGAAAAACGGCGTCCGTATGAAGAAGATATGGCCTTCGGAAGTTTCAGAATTCAGGTTAAAATTCAAACAGACGAAAACAGCTCAGAAAAACAATTTTAAAATTCAAAATCGGGCCCAATTGGCCAGGGCAGGAAAATTCCCGCCTAAGGCACCCAGGTCAACTTGGCAGTCGACCTGGGCTAGCCAGGTCGACAGGGCTGTCGACCTGGGTAACCCGTGTCGACTGCCAAGTCGACACGGTGTCGACTGGGCTGTCGACCTGGCCCCAGAGCCAGGTCGAACCCAGCCCACCCTGGCTGGCCTGGTCTGTCTTTGGTCGATTTTCTGAGCCTTGCCTTGTCACTAGGGTTTGGTGTCAGCTCCTGGTTGGTCTCTCCTTCAAACGAACGGCTATCATTGAACCAAGCTTCATCGACGGTCTAAATCAACTCACAAACTCTATAAAAAAAGGACCTAAGACTAACTCTAATTCACACAAACTAAAATGGAGCTGAGACCGTCATGTTGCTGAGGAGAGACTAAAGATAGCCGTCGGAAATTGAGAGGCAATTAGGAGAATAAACAAAAGCTTAAAGCAACGTCAAATCAATCAAAACAACGCCTACAACAAAGGATAGCATCTCCAAATTCAGAATTCAGATTTCTGAATTGAAGATTCGTCATACGCTGTAAGTAGAGTGCTATTCCGATATGAATTAAATAATTGTGTTGATTTTTGTAATGTAAGAAATGGAATTGTGGCAATAATAATCTATATTTATATGTTGCTTTGATGCAAAACGATTTGGGAATATTATGGAATACGATTGGATATTTGCAAGTACGCGATTTGCGTTGGAAACGAAATGGAATTGTGGCGATAATGACTTATATTTGTATGTTATTTTGATTCTAAACGATTTGGTAATGATATGGTTTGATTCATACAAGTATGTGGCTTATGTTGACAACCACATGTTGTGGAATTTTGATTGGGACTTATGCAAGCATATGATTCATATTGAAAAACTACATGTTTGTGGTAGTTATTTACAACACCCATTTGATAATTGCAAGTATATGATTCATGTTGAAAGTAACAACATTATGTTGTAATAATTTTTTTAAGATTCGTGCAAGTATATGATTCATGGTAACAACTTTATGTTATGATATTTTAATTGGAATTCATGCAAGTATATGATTCGTTATTATGCTAATATGATGTACATACTTTTATGACCACTTTTAGTGTGTAATTGAATCGACTAAGTATTATGATTCATATGAAGTTACGTTGGAATTGGCATCATAGTTCAAGTATAAAAATCATATTTTTGTGATAGTAACAAAAGCACGCATCTTTGTAAATTTGTATTAATTTTATGAACATGACTAAACTATGTTCGTTATTATGCCCAATTGAAAAACATGTTTTTAGGCTCATGTTGTTATCATAAGTTACATTAGAATTACATTAGAATTACATTCCTCTTGCAAGTTTACATAGATAAAGTAAAAACCATGATGTAAGTTTAGATATATTTATGCTATAATTCTATGAATAGAATGAAAACCATGATTCATATAAGAATTAGGTTGGGATAATTCTAGTTGAACCATACTTTTGTATTAGTGACAAAAGTAAGCACCTTTTTGTTAACATGTAGTGAGTTTATGAACACGATTAGTTTATATCATGCCTAAATACAAATCTAGGCTTATATTTCTAGTCAAGACCCTGTGCCAATAATAATGATATCTAATTTAGTTAGATTCTTAATTTCAAGTTTACAAGTTTAGTTGAACCTATGATTCATGTTCGTCGCTTTCCTATGAATTAGAAAAGCGCGAATTTTAAATTAAATTCTGCAAGCGCACAGGTGTGTAGCATACAGGTCGAACACAGGGAGGTAAATTAAAATCAAATTATTTATCTAATCTCTTGGGCGAGTTAGACGAAGCCTGGGGATTTTGTTGAAATAAAAACAAACTGAAATTGCGAACTTAGGATTATTGTTGAATCTAATCAATGATTAATCACTAAAGAAAGTAAATTGCAAAATAAGAACAACAATGCAGAAAATAAATATGCAGAATAAGAAGAACAACAAAAATAAAATTAGGATTGTCGTTGAAACTAATCAAACGACTAATCACTAATGAAACAAATGTAAAATACAATTGGTGCTCTTCCAAAACTAATTATGAAGACAACACCTATTGCTAAGAAAGAAAAATGCAGAAATAGTAAAAGGGAAGAACTTTTATTAATGGAGAAGAGAATACAGAGTAATGAGATGTATGATAGGATAGGATGGTGGCTACAATGCCATTACAAGGGTATATATATGGTAGATAGCCAAACCCTAACCCTAACCCTAATGATAACTGGGCCTGGACATTACATCACTAATTAGTTTACAATGAGAAACATAAATGGGCCTTAGATAAATAAAGCAAATTTGGGCCTTTTTTCTTTTCCTCTTGCTTCCTTGACATTTCTTCATTGATTTGTGATGTGCAAAGCCTTTTTATCAATCCTTTTCTTGTCCAACAGCAACTAGATGTGAGATCTTCATCTATAATTCTTCAAAATGTAAATATATATCAATTTCATCTCTATTTCTCTACTTTTCTGGTTGCATGCGGGCTGGGTTGGAATATCTGTAAAAGTAATAAAACAATACCCAAGTAATATTTATTTATATACAAAAGATAAGAAACAAGAGCATAAAATAAACATATTCCTATGTCAATCAAATACCCTCACACTTATCTTTTACTCGTCCTCGAGTAAAAAGAAAATGGAAAACTAACTAGATAAGTCACACTTTCGTAGGAAACACGATTGCATTGAGCGTATGCAACAAGTCGTTAAACCTATAGGTGTCCCTAGTAGGACGAGTGGTGTCTCGTGAGGGTTTTCAGCGGATACTACCCACAAAATCCAAATGCAGTATGCTATGATTCTAATGAAACTACATGAATGCAATGGACATATGCAAATAAAAACGAAAAATGAAAACACGACGTATTTCAGGAAAGTGGTACAACAAATTAAGTTAACAATTTCTAATCAGTTGATTTTATTTTAGATACCTCCACTTGTCACAAATTTTCAATATAAATCAAGTTTTCAAATGTTAAATTCCAGTTTGGCCAGTTAGTTCGGTCGATAACATAGTGCAGCCATGAAATAAATTCTTAGTTTGCTTGACACAGTTTGCAAAGTGGTATTCTAATTTTCTCATGTATGGCTAGTCAAATCAATAAGGTCAAGAAGTGTTTGGGTATCATCGTTTATTCTTTATTCTATAAAATTTTAAGATTTATGATTAAGTACATACACCTAAAAAGACCAAGGTTTACCACCCATGCACTGCCTCGCGGACTAACGGAGAGTAGGTAAAGAGCTTGGCGGATTGTGCAGGCCGACTTTGACTTTGTCAACAACGTGTCGGTAATCCTTAGGTGTCCAATCTCATAAAATGAGACCAAGATATTCCAACGCTGACTTTGTCAACAACGTGTCGGATAGAGCTTGGCGGGTTTGCACACCAACGCTCGATATACAAGCAATGTTGGATACCCTTGGAATACTATTATTATTATTATCGAAAATATAAGCACAAAAGAGAGTTACGCGAATTCAACTTAACACAACTTAGTTTTAAAGATTTGAAAAGCCAATGTAAGTGTTTTAAGTCCTCCACTTATTTAAACAAAGTCTACAATATAGAATAGATTTCATGGCCATCACCTAAGAATCTCCCTATGTACCGGTTACACTATTATCCCTCAAAATTAAACTTTTCATTATATTTCAAATTCGAATTTAGTTGAGAGAGAAAAATACTATCAACTGGCTAAAAATTGTAAACTTATTTTGTTGTATCAATTGAAAATGAGTCGTATTTCAAAAAAAAAAATGGCATGTTACTACAGTCTAAAATGCATGATGGTCCTATTTAAATGGATGGAAATGAAAAGAAAGAAAAAAAACGAAAAAAAAAACGAAAATGAGTGAAATGCAGACTCCCCCCCCCCCACACTAGAACTAAACAGTGTCCACACTGTGAACGTTTCCTAAATTTGAAGGATCGTACCCAAAGATGGATTAAATGTAAAATGATTTGTAAAACGAAATGCAATTTAACTATATGTAAGAAAGGATCATATGTACAATGATAAATGTGTTTGCGATGCATGCGACGCAAGGATTGCCACCAACTTTTTCCCCCACACTTGGTTCTTGCCCTATGAGTCCCATTCC
The DNA here is from genome assembly GCA_030737875.1 of Allium sativum. Lineage (NCBI taxonomy): Eukaryota > Viridiplantae > Streptophyta > Magnoliopsida > Asparagales > Amaryllidaceae > Allium > Allium sativum. Next base: position 1,049,728,811 of record CM060910.1, on the reverse strand, counting down.
CACTATGCCTAGGCATATTTTCTAACAAGCAAGAGTTCTTGAAAACTATATCATCTTTAAACCTAGATTTATAGTCCAGGAGATAATTATCCAGGGTCGTCCTAACATGAAGTTTTTCAACCAAGCCAGCATTCCAAAGATAGTTCATGTGTTCAACAAATTTGTCAGTGTAATTTTTCAAAAATTTGTGATCGTATATAAATTCAGTGAAAGTTGAAATCTGACTGTTGTTCAAGACTATGTGATCACAATTCTCAATTTCATTACTGGACACCATGTTTTCAACACTGACAATTTCAAGTTCGTTTGAAATTTCCTCAAAGTTAAAATTTTCGAACTCGTGACTTGAATCTACGTCTTCCGCATTTGGCAACTCATCCTCGTACAATCCGAAAAATTCATGTTCATTAAAATCCATTTCCACTTCTAAGTTTTTGAAAAATTCAACATTTTCATTTTGTTCAATTTCAAAATTTTCAGGTTTCTCGTAGTTTGAAAGAGAAATATCAAAATCCAAGTTTAATTTTTTTTCTGAAAAGAGTTGAAATCCAAATCGTTTGTTGAATTTTGAAAAACTTCATCAAGATGATTATTCTCAATTTCCAAAGTCGTTATTTGAAAATTTTCACTATCAGCAAAGAATGGATTGTTTTTTGATTCATCGCTTGTTTGAATTTGTTTTTGTTGCTCTCGTTGTTCTTTCAAAGATGTCAATAAACAAAGAAGTTCATCAGCCTTTTTATTTAGTCTTTCTTCCCTCTCTCTAAGAATGTTGAGACGATCGTTGATTTGAGAGCTCTCGTTTTGGATTTCTTGATTTTCAAAATTATAATCCACATCAATTTCACAATCAATATTATTTCCAATGTGGTAATTGTTTGAATTTTCAGGAAACTGACAATGATATTGGAAATTATTTTGATCATAGAAATTTTGTTCATAACCAAAACTGTTAAAATTTGAGGGAAAATCGCAATTTTGATCTTGAAAATTTTGATGTGGATGTGGGTTGTAATCTTGAAAATTTTGGTCGATTTGAAAATCATTTTCAAAGTTATTTTCGAATTGGTTTACAACCCCATATTGATGTTGATCAAAGGTATGTTGCGATTCAAAACCGTTTTGATGTGGATGTGGCCCATAATCGAAGTTATTGAAATTTAAATTGAAATCGTCGTTTCGATTATATCTGTGATTTTGAAAATGTTGATCAGTTGGAAAATTTTGAAAATTGTTGACATTGGGCTCACGAAATTTTGGAAAATCATGTTTCATGAGTTGCAATTCATACTCATACTTTTCAAGAGGACGTCTACTCCGATTATTATCCCACGTTTCTCTCAAGGATTTTTTTGAATCAGACATTTGAATGAAATCAGCAGAAGACAAAAATCATTCTCACTTCAAAATAATATAAAATACTCAGTTGTGCTCTATTAATTAACTGACTCAATTGGAAGGGGGAAGAGGGTCTTATGGTCGTTCACGTATAGTATAAAACTAAGGGATACCACCAATGTTTTACGGGTAGTATGCAACCTCTTTTGCTAATAGTTCAATAAATTGAACTACTATATATCCGCGATCCAATTATACGAGACAATCAACTTCACAAAACACCACTTTTTAATTATATTATTTTGCAGCGTCTATTTTTATTGTTGAAAACAATGAGAATGAAGATTTCAGTTATGGAAATGTCAGTTCGCACCAAATTAATTCAGAAATTACAGTCACAGAAATATAAATTGCAGAATTAAATTTTTTACATTCAAGCCGCTGCCCCTGCAGAAGATTTTTACAACAATTTCTATATTTTTATTTTGCAGCAGAGCACCTGTAGAGTTAAGAGAATTTTACAGCGGGGTATGGCAGTCCGTCCAGTGCAATTGAGTAGCGTTGGCGATTTGCAAATTTGCTTGGCTTCCGAGTTTTCTTGTTTTTTTGCTCGAATTCTTTGCTTTTTGCCTTTGATTTGAATGAGGTTTCCTCTCTGTTTTTTTTTTAATAAAGAGACGCAAATAAAACAAAATAAAAATATAAACAATTGAAAGGGAGAAAACCTAAAAAGAAAAAAAACTAACAAAGGAAAAAAAAGAAAAAAAATACAAACAAACAAACAAGCGAACCTACTCGATTAAGCCTAAAAAAATGTACTCTTTTTTTTTTAAGAAAAAGAAAAGAAGTAAAATCAAAAGAAAACTACTAATTGATAAAAAACTAGAATAAAAATAAAAATAAAACCAAACAAAATAAATAAACTAAACTTAAAATAAAAGCTAAGCCTAACAAAAGAAATAAAAAAGTAGGGAACAAGCACTAACGCACTAAATAAAGAATTGCTCCTGGAAAGTCAATTCTCAATCAAAACGCACGCACCCAAAAATAGGCAACACAATCCAATTCTCGCCTTAATTATGCTCCTCAAACCACAATATTTTTTTTTTTGCTATTTGTTTTGGCACAGTCGAACAGGCCAAAATCAAAATACAGGATATGCGCTCCCAAAATCTCTCAAAAACCAAAAATGGCAGTCCCAATTTTTTTTTTAATGTGTGTAGTATAATTTACCTTTCACGAAGAGACCACATCAAAAAGAAAATGAAAACAAATCAATTGCCTACTCAATTGCTAAACACCATGCACAAACTTCAATGTTCAAAAAAAAAATTGCAGTGCCCCAAAAAAAATTTCACGGGAGATCTCACTGAGACGCGCCTCCTCCTTTTCTTGGAAAACAGGACGCAACTCCCCTAATAGACTCCACCCACAATCAATCTCCACAACTAAGCTATACGAGATCCAAAAAAAAAGGAAAATTTTCAATATGAAACTCAAGGCCCCTCCGATTTGCTTTTTCGTTGTTGACTTGGGATTTTTGGCTTGGTTTCGAATTGGCGATTTATGGGTTTCTTGGATCTGTTGCGTGGTGGAGGTGGTGTTGGAATTCGAACGTGAGGTTGGAGGATGATGTCGTGATCGGAGAATCGGATTTGGAGTGGGTATTGGTGGTATTGTGGAGCGGTTTTAGAGGATAGAGGCTGGTAAACGCAGTGGAACTACTGAGTAGTGCGTTGTGATCGGATTTGATGGCGGTGATGGTGCGCAGAAGTTGTGCGTGGGGTATTTGTGATGGACGAGGGTGACGTGCTGATGTTGGTGGTTGTGAGAAAGGATGGTTTTGGGGAGGTTATGACTTGCTGTATTAGTTTTCGTTGGTGCAAGATATATAGATTTTTATGTGTATGCGTGAAGATGGTTTTGGTTTTGGTCTTGGTGGAAGAGAAGAAGATGTACGGAATGGCAAGAAGATGAGAAGAGATTGCTGTTGTAATTGTAAAAAGAAAATGAATGGAAAGAAATAAAGAAATAGCAAAAGAGGGTAGTAATCAAATGACAAAGCAGAGAATTAACTACAAGGAAGAAAGAATGGAAAGTTTTCAATTTTTTTTTATATGAAAGCTATTGAAAGAGAGGTTGTAGAAACTGGGAATGAAATTGAAAAAGGGGAAAGAGTTTGAGAAATTAAATGATGAGTTTTTTTTTGTTTTTTTTTCTTGCTTTGAAAGTAGGAAAGGAAAAAGAAATATAAAAGGAAAAAGTTGAAAGGGGGAAGAAATAAATGAGAAAGAAGAAGATAAAATTAAGGAAATTTGGTAAGTTTTTTTTTTATTTGGTAGATTACGGTATCATACCAAATCTAACCAATCAAGAGTTTTTCTTCTTCTATATATACCAGAAACAAAAAGAAAAGAAATTAAATGACATCCAATCAAACAGAGAAAATTAATTACAAGATTTTAATAGAGATTTTTTTTTAAAATATATGGGAAAGAAGAAATGTAAAGATGGGAAAGGAGACCGAAAAGAGGAAAGAAATAAATGAAAATTAAAGAAATAACATCAAGGAAACTTGACAAGTATTTTTTTTTCTTGCTCAGTTCATGAGAGTACCAATGTAATTGATACACCACTTTACTAATCAAGATTTTTTTATATATATACAAGAAAACAAAAGAGAAAATAAAAAAAACTAACATGAATCAGAAATTAAATAAACAATAAAATTTAATCGTAACCTCCCCGGCAACGGCGCCAAAAACTTGTTTGTCGCTTTCCTATGAATTAGAAAAGCGCGAATTTTAAATTAAATTCTGCAAGCGCATAGGTGTGTAGCATACAGGTCGAACTCAGAGAGGTAAATTAAAATCAAATTATTTATCTAATCTCTTGGGCGAGTTAGACGAAGCCTGGGGATTTTGTTGAAATAAAAACAAACTGAAATTGCGAACTTAGGATTATCGTTGAATCTAAGCAATGATTAATCACTAAAGAAAGTAAATTGCAAAACAAGAACAACAATGCAGAAATTAAAAGTGCAGAATAAGAAGAACAACAAAAATAAAATTAGGATTGTCGTTGAAACTAATCAAACGACTAATCACTAATGAAACAAATGTAAAATACAATTGGTGCTCTTCCAAAACTAATTATGAAGACAACACCTATTGCTAAGAAAGAAAAATGCAGAAATAGTAAAAAGGAAGAACTTTTATTAATGGAGAAGAGAATACAGAGTAATGAGATGTATGATAGGATAGGATGGTGGCTACAATGCCACTACAAGGGTATATATAGGGTAGATAGCCAAACCCTAATGATAACTGGGCCTGGTCTTTACATCACTAATTAGTTTACAATGAGAAACATAAATGGGCCTTAGATGAATAAAGCAAATTTGGGCCTTTTCTCTTTTCCTCTTGCTTCCTTGACATTTCTTCATTGATTTGTGATGTGCAAAGCCTTTTTATCAATCCTTTTCTTCTCCAACAGCAACTAGATGTGAGATCTTCATCTATAATTCTTCAAAATGTAAATATATATCAATTTCATCTCTATTTCTCTACTTTTCTGGTTGCATGCGGGCTGGGTTGGAATATCTGTAAATGTAATAAAACAATACCCAAGTAATATTTATTTATATACAAAAGATAAGAAACAAGAGCATAAAATAAACATATTTCTATGTCAATCAATTCATGTTTAAGTTTATGCAATTATCATATGACTAGAATAATTCATGTTTAAGTACTGCTTATGCCATAATCATATGAATAAAATAATTCATGTTTAAGTATTGTCTATGCATTAACCATATGAATAGAATGATTTATGTTTAAGTATTGTTTATGCTATGATTATATGGATAAAATGATTCATGTTATGCCATGATTATATGATGTTACAATTGCAAGTTCACATGTGCCTATTTTATGTTAATTGAATCGTTCGTTGCAAGTTCATGCGTTCACACTCCCCTTTTTATGTCACCTTATAAACACCATGTTATAGCCTCCCCTTTTTATATGGCTAAATTGGGTTTAATGTATTAAACCCAACACACCTTACATTGGAACGAACGTATAAAACGGGGGTATTGACGTTTGGGCTAAAATATAGAACACATGTGTTGGCTTGTTTGACGCACGCCAATAACTTTGAAAAACAATTAAGTGGCATAAATAAATCTTAACCAATAAAGATGAATTTGAATAATGGGCCGCAAATATTTACATATAAAAAGAAGAAAGACAAAATATGTAAATGTAGAAAATACGATGTGTTTAACCCGAGGTTGGATTGAGTTGTGATGTAAACCTGCCCGGAACCGCCCGGCTGTCCAGTAGTCACAACAATACCTATCCAATGTGGGTAGTTAAACATGGAGCCCAATAAGGACCCGAGGTTAGACTGAGTTGTGGCGTAAGACTGCCCGGACCCAACCGGCAACAGGCAGCCAAAACAATACCTGTCTAATGTGAGAGGTCAAGGCTTTAATAAGACAATTAAGGCTGAGTCAGGATTGATAGGATTAAGTAAATTATATTAATACTTAATCAAGATGGAACATGCTAAACTAAACAGACTGATTGGGGGTTAGGTTTATAAAACACTTAACTAACTTAGCATGTTGGCTAGAAATAGAAAACCTAGTAGCGGGGGACCCTTTTCGCAGTAACCCTACAAGGTATCATGATACCCTGAAACTAGGCAGGGTGGGGCACGATTACTGGGCTGATTGTAAGAGGTCAAATCGACGGCGGTGGTGCAACTGTGTAGGTTCTAACGGGGTGCGGGCATGCACACACTCCGGCGCAGAAAAATAAGGCACTGGGCACCAGTAGCATACCTGTGCATTCTAGGATTTGTGTCGGGCCGCCACCATGGGACTTGATACACCCCATGGTGGGACCAGCATAGGTAACTACAACATCGGGGGCCGTAAGACACATGTAACTATGCGAGTAGGAGCCGATCATCATAAAATGGATCACTTCACCCTGATTATGGGGTGCCAGTTGGGAACTAGTTTATATGGGTTCAGAGATTGATATGGGGTACGATAGTATATTCGATCTAGAAAACTGAACTAAGTTTATGGTGCTTTCCCACTTCTAGTTTATACTTATCATACCCAGTTCTTTATTCATAGACTGAATAGCCCTAGACTTACTCAGGCTTTATGTCTGACTCTACTTTTCTTTCGTCTTCTTTTCTTCCGTTCCCCCCCAGGTCCACAGGGAGGGAATACCGCAGCTTGACCAGATTTCATATCCAGCTTGAAGAGATAGAATGTATTGCTTGGATCTTTTCGTTTTGGACTATGGCTTTGGACAGCAATTATGGGACTTTTGCAGTTTATTTATGTTTTCTTTATGCTTCTTTAAATAATGTAATCAAGACAGTTATGAAGATGTTATGTTTTTGGAAGTATTGTAAAACAAATTATGGCATGGATTGTGTAACACATATTTTAATGAAATAAAAGTTGTTGTTTTCCGCTGTTCAAAAATATGTGTTCTTATATCTGTCTTGTATATCTGTGACTTATACTTATAAACCTCCACCAAAATTAGGGCATTCCCTTTGAGAGTGACCCTAACGGAGGTGGGGTGTTTCACAGAACGAACTTGAAAATGGATTGTGTGTCTGACATTGGATTTTATTCTGTGTTGATTGATTTCTGTTAAATATATATCTGTTTGGCGGCGAAGAATTTATTCTCTTGCTTAACGCCCTTCTCTGAGACGTACGAGCTTAGAGGTTATATATCGATAGATATCAATCACATGGCATGAATTGCCTATGTGGCACGCTAAGATGCAATGATCAAGGCTTCTGTTGAAAAGCAAAGTCTTGTGGTTGATGATCAAAGCACGGCCTACGTGGCAGCTTTGTGTATAACGTGAATTCGCGAGCCTCACACCTCAGTATGAGTCAAAAACGGGATAAGGACCGAAGGAGTGCATGACGTTTCTTTCTAGCTATGGTGGTGTCAGTGACTTACCAACCCTGACATTTATATACTTTTCACCTATGTGGTTGTTGGAATGCGAGGCGCCTCGATTATAGGTCTGTAAGGACCGGGAAACGTGTGTTCAGGCATAATTAATCCTCTAATGTAAGTGAGGACCGGCCTTGGAGGATCCAGGGTTGCCCAGAGTGCGTAACCCTGAGGCATTTGCTAGAGTGTCTCGAACGCGGAGAGGAGCTTGCCCCTTGCCTCGACTCATGACGGAAATCCAATTTCCAATACGTGTATTGTGGTTTTAATTGTAGAACTAGTATGGCGACATGATATATGGTACCCATGCCGCCTATGATTTATATTTATGATTGAAATTGTTTTGACACTATACACTTATTAGAGTATCAAATGATTTGTTTTAAACGTACCAAGCATGTTTGGCTATTATAAGGGAAAACCCTATCCTTCGGCTTGCGTTGCATTGTGTGATGGGACCTGGGTCTTATAATAGCTTCATTTTTCGAAAAAGCATTGCGTTGTTTATTCTATGCACTGGTATTCTTGGGAGGAAACCCGTTCCGTGTTATACGGCGTGGTCCCTTGAATTACTCTCTTTTAAAATAAAGTTTTAATAACTGTTTTAGTTCTCACACCATTCACATGACTGACCTGGAGTTTATTGTTTTAACCTAAACTCTGGGTGCCCCTATTTTCCGCACGGGCAGCTAGTAGTTTTGGTTTTGCAGATTTATATTCACAGGATCCTGGTTTACAGCTGGAATGATATCCGGAAAGCTCTGTATCCGTATATCACCTTCAGTTGTGCTTTGTATTATTTTCCACTGCTATGTAATTTATTGTAATCTCTGATATTTATCGAATGTAATTTATTCATTATACTCTGTATATTCTTGTATCTGATGGAATTGTTGTAATAGCAATGAAATGTGTAACACCCCGTGTATTCTATAACAATGAAATTCACAAATTAAAGTATAATTAATTTCAAATCAAATAATTAAGGGAAACGGGTTACGCCATTGCATTCGCCTCGAAATTCTGCTTGAGATAGAGTCCGAGTTTACGCAAAATGGATAACGTGTGAAGAAGATATCTTTAATTTAAATATCGCAGCAAAACATGAAAAAAGAAGAAGAATGGGAAACGAATAATGTTTAGCATTGTTCTAGGGTTTGTAAGCAAAAGACTTAGTAGCTCATTTGGTTGGAGCACATGACTTGCATACAAGAGGTACAGAGTTCGATCCCCGCCAGCGCCCTATTTTTGTTTTAGGGGAATGGCTTAAAATAACCTAGTGTGAACGCAGTTCAAAACGTGGTTTAGTGTGAAAATGGGTAATTGGGAAGATAGAGAAAAAAATGAATATATATATATAATATATATATACATATACGCATATATATATATATATATATATATATATATATGACGTGTACGCATCATGTAGCGTACGTTGCGCATTTTTGGTTGTCAAGGATGGTTTTTTTTTGGCCTTCTCCAATTTTTAATTATGAAAAATTAAAGGTAAGAAAATATTTATTCATATATACATAAATATTTATATATGGGTAATTAATACGGTAAAGGGGAAAATGTATCTATTAAATACGTATTTACGTTTGAATTGGTGAACATTTAATACGCTGAGTCATTTCTGACTCATCGCTGAGTCAATGCTGAGTCATTTCTGAATCATGGCTGATTCAATAGGATAACTCTATCCTGATTGAACGGTTGTGGTCATTTCTAGGATTAATCAAACGGCCTAAATTAATCCTAAAATTCTATATATACAACTCAAACCTAACCTAAACTCACACAAATAATAGAATACAATAGTCGTCATGCTGCTGGAGAGAAACTAAGAATGGCCGTCAATTAGAAAGCCTAGAGACAAGCCAACAAGCCTAAGAGACGAATCAAATTAAAAGAAGATCAAAGCTTAAAGCAACAACAACTAAATCAAATCAACGCCTACAACAAAGGATAGCATCTCAGATTTCTGAATTAAAGATTCGCCATACGCTGTAAGTAGAGTGCTATTCCGATATGTAATAAATAACTGTGTTGATTTGTGTAATGTAAGAAATGGAATTGTGGTGATAATAATTCATATTTGTGCGTTGCTATGATTCTAATCGATTAGGAATGTTGTGATCTAACGAATGGATATTCGCAAGTATGTAATTCATGTTGAAGCTACATGTTTGTGGTTGATTTATTGAGATTCATGCAAGTATGTGGTTTTGTTACTATGCCAACATAATGTATATTTTTGTACAAAAATCACTTTGTGTGTAATTGGATCAAATTTGGGGTATTATGATTCATATGAAATTATGTTGGAATTGGCATCATGATCTATGTATAAAACTATACTTTTGTATTAAAAACAAAAGTAAGCCTCTTTGTGAACTTATGTTGATTTTATGAATATGACTAGGCTATGTTTGGTATTTTGCCTAATTGAAAAACATGTTAGGCCTATGTTGTTAACAAGAATTATATAATATATGTGACACATAGCTAAGCTAGATTTACATTCTAATTGCAAGTTTGCATGAATAAAGTAAAAACCATGATTTCATGTTTTGGAATATTTATACCATGATTATATGAATAGATCAAAAACCGCCATTTCATGTTTGGGTATATTGTGCCATGATTATGTGGATAGATTAAAAATCATGATTTAGTTGGAATAATTCTAGTTGAACTATACTTTTGTATTAGTAACAAAAGTAAGCACCTTTGTAAACATATAGTAATTTTATAAACATGATTTGCTTAAGTTTGACATTATGCCTAAGTAAAAATATAGGTTTATGTTGTAGTTAAGACTATGCGTCAATAATGATATCTAATTTAGTTAGATTCTCAACTTAACTACAAGTTTACATGGTTTGATTCATGTCACTTATGCTTTATGACCAAAGTATACGTTACCACAATACAAGTACACCAGTTTCTATTTTGTAGTTCCAACGTTATGTTGCAAGTTCATGCGTTCACATTCCCCTTTCTGTATATAACCACGTTTTAAGCCTCCCCTTTTTCTCGTGGCTAGGTTGGGCTTAAAAAGCTAAGCCCAACATATATTATAATAAATGAACGTATTAAACGGGGGAAATAGCGTTGGGCCAAATTAATTAATAAATGAAAATATAAAAGTAGAGGGCCCAAATTCAAGAATGGGTTGGGCCCATGACTGGTGTAAACCCTTACACCATTAATTGATTTTGAATAATGGGCCGCAAATATTTACGTATAAGAAAATAAAGAAGAAAGACAAAATATGTAAATGTAGAAAATACGATGTGTTTAACCCGAGGTTGGATTGAGTTGTGATGTAAACCTGCCCGGAACCGCCCGGCTGTCCAGTAGTCACAACAATACCTATCCAATGTGGGTGGTTAAACATGGAGCCCAATAAGGACCCGAGGTTAGACTGAGTTGTGGCGTAAGACTGCCCGGATCCAACCGGCAACAGGCAGCCACAACAATACCTGTCTAATGTGAGAGGTCAAGGCTTTAATAAGACAATTAAGGCTGAGTCAGGATTGATAGGATTAATAAATTATATTAATACTTAATCAAAATGGAACACGCTAAACTAAACAGACTGATTGGGGGTTAGGTTTATAAAACACTTAACCAACTTAGCATGTTGGCTAGAGATAGAAAACCTAGTAGCGGGGGACCCTTTTCAGTAGTAACCCTATAAGGTGTATCATGATACCCTGAAACTAGGCAGGGTGGGGCACGATTACTGGGCTGATTGTAAGAGGTCAAATCGACGGCGGTGGTGCAGCAGTGTAGGTTCTAACGGGGTGCGGGCGTGCACACACTCCAGTGTAGAAAAATAAGGCACTGGGCACCAGTAGCATACCTGTGCATTCTAGGATTGTGTCGGGCCGCCACCATGGGACTTGATACACCCCATGGTGGGACCAGCATAGGTAACTACAACATCGGGGGCCGTAAGACACATGTAACTATGCGAGTAGGAGCCGATCACCATAAAATAGATCACTTCACCCTGATTATGGGGTGCCTGTTGGGAACTAGTTTATATGGGTACAGAGATTAACATGGGGTACGATAGTATATTCGACCCTAGACAACTTAACTAAGTGTGTGGTGCTTTCCCATTTCTAGTTTATACTTATCATACCCAGTTCTTTATTCATAGACTGAATAGTCCTAGACTTACTCAGGCTTTATGTCTGACTCTATTTTCTTTCGTCTTCTTTTCTTCCGTTCCCCCCACCCCCCCCCCCCCCCCCCGGTCCGCAGGGAGGGAATACTGCAGCTTGACCGGCCTTCATATCCAGCTTGAAGTGAAAGAATGTATTGCTTGGATCTTTTCGTTTTTGGACTATGGCTTTGGACAAAAACTATGGGACTTTTGCAGTTTACTTATATTTTCTTTATGCTTCTTCAAATAATGTAATCAAGACAGTTATGAAGATGTTATGTTTTTGGATGTATGTAAGACAATTATGGTAATGTTGTTGTAAGACGTATTTTCTCCTATGAAATAAAAAGGTTGTTGCTTTTCCGCTGTTCAAAAATATGTGTTCTTATATCTATCTTGTATATCTGTGACTTATACTTATAAACCTCCACCAAAATTAGGGCATTCCCTTTGAGAGTGACCCTAACGGAGGTGGGGTGTTTCACTTGGTATCAGAGCATAGGTTTACCAGATAAGATAAAAAGTTTTGAAAATTTGTTTGTAAAAAAGAAATTTAAAGAAGCATTTTTAAAAGAAAAATATTATTTTATTTTAAAAAAAAAAGGCAAAGTCCCCCCAAAGCCATAGGTACTATCTCTTATCCTTCGTTTTGAATCTATCCTTTTTGTTTCAGCATGTCCGAAGAACTTAACTTGCCAGAGGGTGTACCAATACCTGGTTGGTTTAGACGGTTCTTAGAAGCAAGGGCCACTCAGCCAGGTCCTACCGTTCCTCCTCCCCCAGCTGCAGGAAATCATCCAGCTGCAGCAGCACCTCTTCCTCCACTTCCTCCGCGGGGAAACACTTTTGCTAAGATATGTAAAGATTTTAAAGCCATGGGAGGAAAGGATTTTCATGGAACTGAGTCCTTCGTGGCAGCTAGAAATTGGCTGAAAGAAACCGAGGACTTATTCATCATCTTTGAGGTAGAAGATAGACAGAAAGTACAACTGGCAGTATGGCTACTAAAAGGTGAGGCTTCCTACTGGTGGGAAGTCACTAATGCAGAAAGACCGGTGGAAACATGGGAGGACTTTAGGGCAAGGTTTGAGGCTAAATTTCTCTCGGAAGCTGAAAGGAGTCTTCAGTTGGAAAAATTCTTATTTCTTAAGCAAGGGAATATGACAGTCAAAGAGTATGTTAATCAATTCGATGAGCTGGCTAGGTTTGGGCTGGACCTAGTCAACACCCCGCACAAGAAGGCTCTCCGCTTTGTCATAGGGTTGAATGAGCCATTACACAGTTTGGCCATGACCCATATACCCATGGGAGCTACGTACGAAAGGTTGGTGCAGATGGCATTGCTGAACGAGGAAGATAAGGACAAGAAGGAAACAGAGGCAGAAAACTCTCAAGGGAAGAAAGAGGTCAAGCCCAACGATTCTAAGAATAAGAAGGTAGGCCCCGAGAAAGGAGGCAAGAACAACAACTCACGTGATAAAAGGAAATGCAATTATTGTGGTACGGAAGGGCACATAGCCAAGGATTGTAGAAAGAGGAAGAGAAAGCAAGGTGAATGTTTTCATTGTGGGAAGACTGGACACATCAGCAAAGACTGCCCTGAGAAGCAGACCGGACCTTCTGGCGGTACATCGTTAACTTATTCTAGATGCTTTGTTTTATCCTATTTCTCTCCTCGATCCTATCTTGAGAACCATAGGTAGAATCTTTTTGGATGTAAACATGTAGTTGAAACATGTTATGGATGATGGTTGCAAGTGGTTGCAAGTGATTGCTAGTGGTTGCTCGTGGTTGCATATACACACACAATCTAGGTTTTAGATCGGCTCAGTCACTTCATATTGCATATGCATATATGTTTGCATTCGTATATGGTTGAACTTTAATGTGTTATCATATGGATGTTGCATTTGTATGAATGATTGTGCACTCATGTAGAATCATGAATAGGAAAATTTGCATACATAATGGATTCATGGCACTTACATAATTCGCATTAAGGAGGTCAACTGAATCAGTAGACCGCCTGATTTTGCATTAGATAAGTACATGTACACACACACTTCGCATATGATCATGAAGCACTAGAAGTCTTTTAAGGACAATGGATGCTCGTGTTTGATGGATGAGTAGATGGATGTTTGGATGTTAGGATATACATTCTTCCTAACTTGAAGATTTCGGGGACGAAATCCTTTTAAGTGGGGGAGAATGTAACACCCCGTGTATTTTATAACAATGAAATTCACAAATTAAAGTATAATTAATTTCAAATCAAATAATTAAGGGAAACGGGTTACGCCATTGCATTCGCCTCGAAAATCTGCTTGAGATAGAGTCCGAGTTTATGCAAAATGGATAACGTGTGAAGAAGATATCTTTAATTTAAATATCGCAGCAAAACATGAAGAAGAAAAAAAAGAATGGGAAACGAATAATGTTTAGCATTGTTCTAGGGTTTGTAAGCAAAATACTTAGTAGCTCATTTGGTTGGAACACATGACTTGCATACAAGAGGTACAAAGTTCGATCCCCGCCAGCGCCCTATTTTTGTTTTAGGGGAATGGCTTAAAATAGCCTAGTGCGAACGCAGTTCAAAAAGTGGTTTAGTGTGAAAATGGGTAATTGGGAAGATAGAGGAAAAAATGAATATATATATAATATATATATATACATATACGCATATATATATATATATGTATATATATATATATGACGTGTACGCATCATGTAGCGTACGTTGCGCATTTTTGGTTGTCAAGGATGGTTTTTTTTGGCCTTCTCCAATTTTTAATTATGACAAATTAAAGGTAAGAAAATATTTATTCATATATAAATAAATATTTATATATGGGTAATTAATACAGTAAAGGGGAAAATGTATCTATTAAATACGTATTTACGTTTGAATTGGTGAACATTTAATACGCTGAGTCAATTCTGACTCATCGCTGAGTCAATGCTGAGTCATTTCTGACTCATGGCTGAGTCAATAGGATAACTCTATCCTGACTGAACGGTTGTGGTCATTTCTAGGATTAATCAAACGGCCTAAATTAATCCTAAAATTCTATATATACAACTCAAACCTAACCTAAACTCACACAAATAATAGAATACAATAGCCGTCATGCTGCTGGAGAGAAACTAAGAATGGCCGTCAATTAGAAAGCCTAGAGACAAGCCAACAAGCCTAAGAGACGAATCAAATTAAAAGAAGATCAAAGCTTAAAGCAACAACAACTAAATCAAATCAACGCCTACAACAAAGGATAGCATCTCAGATTTCTGAATTAAAGATTCGCCATACGTTGTAAGTAGAGTGCTATTCCGATATGTAATAAATAATTGTGTTGATTTGTGTAATGTAAGAAATGGAATCGTGGCGATAATAATTCATATTTGTGCGTTGCTATGATTCTAATCGATTTGGAATGTTGTGATATAACGATTGGATATTCGCAAGTATGTAATTCATGTTGAAGCTACATGTTTGTGGTTGATTTATTGAGATTCATGCAAGTATGTGGTTTTGTTACTATGCCAACATAATGTATATTTTTGTACAAAAATCACTTTGTGTGTAATTGGATCAAATTTGGGGTATTATGATTCATATGAAATTATGTTGGAATTGGCATCATGATCTATGTATAAAACTATACTTTTGTATTATAAACAAAAGTAAGCCTCTTTGTGAACTTATGTTGATTTTATGAATATAACTAGGCTATGTTTGGTATTTTGCCTAATTGAAAAACATGTTAGGCCTATGTTGTTAACAAGAATTATATAATATATGTGACACATAGCTAAGTTAGATTTACATTCTAATTGCAAGTTTGCATGAATAAAGTAAAAACCATGATTTCATGTTTAGGAATATTTATGCCATGATTATATGAATAGATCAAAAACCGTCATTTCATGTTTGGGTATATTGTGCCATGATTATGTGGATAGATTAAAAATCATGATTTAGTTGGAATAATTCTAGTTGAACTATACTTTTGTATTAGTAACAAAAGTAAGCACCTTTGTAAACATATAGTAATTTTATAAATATGATTTGCTTAAGTTTGACATTATGCCTAAGTAAAAATATAGGTTTATGTTGTAGTTAAGACTATGCGTCAATAATGATATCTAATTTAGTTAGATTCTCAACTTAACTACAAGTTTACATGGTTTGATTCATGTCACTTATGCTTTATGACCAAAGTATATGTTACCACAATGCAAGTACACCAGTTTCTATTTTGTAGTTCCAACGTTATGTTGCAAGTTCATGCGTTCACATTCCCCTTTCTGTATATAACCACGTTTTAAGCCTCCCCTTTTTCTCGTGGCTAGGTTGGGCTTAAAAATCTAAGCCCAACATATATTATAATAAATGAACGTATTAAATGGGGGAAATAGCGTTGGGCCAAATTAATTAATAAATGAAAATATAAAAGTAGAGGGCCCAAATTCAAGAATGGGTTGGGCCCATGATTGGTGTAAACCCTTACACCATTAATTGATTTTGAATAATGGGCCGCAAATATTTACATATAAGAAAATAAAGAAGAAAGACAAAATATGTAAATGTAGAAAATACGATGTGTTTAACCCGAGGTTGGATTGAGTTGTGATGTAAACCTGCCCGGAACCGCCCGGCTGTCCAGTAGTCACAACAATACCTATTCAATGTGGGTGGTTAAACATGGAGCCCAATAAGGACCCGAGGTTAGACTGAGTTGTAGCGTAAGACTGCCCGGACCCAACCGGCAACAGGCAGCCACAACAATACCTGTCTAATGTGAGAGGTCAAGGCTTTAATAAGACAATTAAGGCTGAGTCAGGATTGATAGGATTAAGTAAATTATATTAATACTTAATCAAAATGGAACATGCTAAACTAAACAGACTGATTGGGGGTTAGGTTTATAAAACACTTAACCAACTTAGCATGTTGGCTAGAGATAGAAAACCTAGTAGCGGGGGACCCTTTTCAGCAGTAACCCTATAAGGTGTATCATGATACCCTGAAACTAGGCAGGGTGGGGCACAATTACTGGGCTGATTGTAAGAGGTCAAATCGACGGCGGTGGTCCAGCAGTGTAGGTTCTAATGGGGTGCGGGCGTGCACACACTCCGGCGCAGAAAAATAAGGCACTGGGCACCAGCAGCATACCTGTGCATTCTAGGATTGTGTCGGGCCGCCACCATGGGACTTGATACACCCCATGGTGGGACCAGCATAGGTAACTACAACATTGGGGGCCGTAAGACACATGTAACTATGCGAGTAGGAGCCGATCACCATAAAATGGATCACTTCACCCTGATTATAGGGTGCCTGTTGGGAACTAGTTTATATGGGTACAGAGATTAACATAGGGTACGATAGTATATTCGACCCTAGACAACTTAACTAAGTGTGTGGTGCTTTCCCATTTCTAGTTTATACTTATCATACCCAGTTCTTTATTCATAGACTGAATAGTCCTAGACTTACTCAGGCTTTATGTCTGACTCTACTTTTCTTTCGTCTTCTTTTCTTCCGTTTCCCCCCCCCCCCCCCCCAGGTCCGCAGGGAGGGAATACTGCAGCTTGACCAGCCTTCATATCCAGCTTGAAGTGAAAGAATGTATTGCTTGGATCTTTTCGTTTTTTGACTATGGCTTTGGACAACAACTATGGGACTTTTCCAGTTTACTTATGTTTTCTTTATGCTTCTTCAAATAATGTAATCAAGACAGTTATGAAGATGTTATGTTTTTGGATGTATGTAAGATAATTATGGTAATGTTGTTGTAACACGTATTTTCTCCTATGAAATAAAAAGGTTGTTTGTAACAACCCGTATTTCGATAACATGATTAAAGACGAGAATCAAGGCAGAATTTAATTTTAAATTCTGAATCAAGTGAAACGGGCTATGCCATTGCGTTCGCCTCGGAAAAATACGCGAAATAGAGTCCGAGTTTTCGAAAATCGGAGTCCGTATGACCAAGATATGGCCTCGCGAAGTTTCACGAAAAATTTCCAAATTAAAGTATACTTAATTAAGTGAAATGGGTTGCGCAGAGAAATATATATATTGATATATATATATATAATTGAAAATTAAATAAATAAATATGCAAAAATGTTCAAAACAGCGAATTTGGAGAGGGGAATAACCGAACCGGCCGATTTTTGAGGTCGACCCGAGCGCGCTGGGTCGACTAGGGGTTAATCCAGGGTGTTTGGCTGTCAACCCGTGGGCCGATTCGCTCAAATGCAGATTTTGCATTTGGATGGTTCTCATGGTTCATCTTTAATCTAAAGGCCCTAGATGGTTCCTACACTTGACTTCTTCCCCAAGACATGCTTTGATGGCTTGGATTGAATCTAGGTTTAATCCTATGGCCTAAAACACTTGCCTAATCTATAAATAAGACCCTAACCTATCCTAAATCCTCATTATTCATTCATGCAACTAAACTATGGCAAAATTTCTACTCCCATGGCCTCCACTCAACTATCCTAGCCTCCACTTCATTTCTATGAGAGGTTTCATGATCATGAGAGTGTTAGAGAGTCCCTATGTTAGTATGAGAGCTTCTCAAGTTGATTTCAAGGAAAAAGCTATGATCTTTGTTCATAAAGATTGTGTTTTTAGTGATTTGGTGCATCCATCTTTGGGTTTTTGGGTGATGGCATGCATAGGCTTCATCATAAACTTTGGTTTAATCGATTTAGGCCTTCATAGCAAGGTAAGCCCTTCTCCTACTATTAGATATGAACTTTAAACTTAATATGACATGTTGTAAGTGGGTTTAAACATTAGTATGTAGCATGCTATCATCTTATGCAAGCTTATAAAGTCATTACCTTGGTCTTGTGGTCATAAAGCTTTGACCTTTATGTTGAAATGTTGCATTATGCAACATGAGAACCCTTATAACCTTCATGTCAACTTGCATATGAAGCCATAACCCTTATGTGGGGTCATATGCGAGTTACTTGTCATCATTCCATGTTGTTTATCACCATGATTCGCTTATGTGCCAAGTTTGGGTTTATGCATGTTTTTGAGGCTTAACAATGGTATATGCAAGCTAATGAACACATTTGTGCCTCATTCGCCACCATGATTAATTTGTGGCTTAATATCCATCTTTGTCATGCTTTTGCCAAGTCTCTTCTTTTAATCCATTACGTTGTTGCGAACGTATATGCGAGTTTAAAAGCGTTGGGTTATGTTATGGGTAATTTCTAATGGCATGAAAATACAACTTGAAAACATGACTTGAAATATAACATGAAAGTTGACATGTAAGTATGCATAAAACATAAGCTTGGGAATTTACCTATTAAGTTAGGTCTACCCTTTGGGAATTCACCTATTAAGTTAGGTCTACCCAAATGCTTGAAAACTTGTAACATGTTTTGGAAACATGATGAACTTAGATAATATAAGTGTGGCCAACTCGAGGTTGGGTTGAGTTTGCAACGTAAAACTACCCGGAACCGACCGGCCTAACTAGTAGTTGCAAACAATAGGACCCAATGTGAGAAGTTGGTCATGTCGCGCTTAAGACCCGAGGTTAGACTAGGTTGTGGTGTAAATCTACCCGGACCCGCCCGGCTTAACTAGTAACCACAACAAGGTCTAATGTGAGAGGTTGAGGGTGCATTAATTAAATTAATGCCACATAATAGGGTTAAGTTAATTTGATTAATGAGGCTTAACCAAATATGATATGGACAAATGGGTTAAGTAATTTGATTAGGCTAATGATACTTAACAAAACATGATGAGCTTGGGTAGGTTAAGTAACTTGATTTGCCTAATGACACTTGACCATTTTTATACGACTAGTGGACGGGATTAAGTTAACCAACACTTAATCAATCCAATACGATAACGTGATAAGGTTAAGAAAATTTTCTTAATGACACTTAACCATATAATATAGTTAATGGATGGGGTTAAGATTAGGCTTAACTAATCTAAACATGGTAATCGGATGGGGTTAAGTTAGCCTAGACTTAATTAATCCAACTTGGTAATTTAATGGGGTTAAGTTAAACACTTAACTAATTTAACACGATGATTTGATGAGGTTAAGTGACCTATACTTAACCAATCTAACTCGTTAATTTGATGAGGTTAAGTTAATCTATACTTAACCAATCTAACGTGAAAACATGATAAGGCTAAGTCACGAATCACTTGAATACGCTTGACCGATTTGACTCGGTAATTTGACAAGGTCAAGTTAATTTATATAATTAACCAATCTAAAATGATAATTAGACAAGGTTAAGTTATGGATTGCTTAATATACTTAGCCAACTTGACACATGGTTTGTAGGGTTAAGTCTTGGACTTGGATACTTAGCCAATTTTGACATGGTTTGTAGAAGGGCTAAGTTATGAACTTAAGTGATACTTAACCCATTAGATAAACCCTAATTCGGAGGATTAGGTAAATAACCATAGTTAACAAGGATTATGGAAATAAGGCTAAGTGGTAAACCTTAGTTAAGGGAAACTAAGTAATAGTTCTTAGTCAAGGAAATTTGGACCATTTCTTAGATAGATTAGTAACCCGATACGTTAGGTCAACGTTTAAGTATGCGTATAGGAGCAGGCTATCTGATTTAGATAAAGGCTCCAACGAACTGGGTAACGAAGCAGCGGCTTCGGGGAACGTGAGGATATTCTTGGGATCCCTCTGTGAGCTGCCAGGTCATTATACTAGGCTCACGAGAGGTTGAGGTCTGCGGTAGAAGAACCAAGAATATGCCTTGGTTGCTATGCGAGCGACCTAAAGACTGGGGTGGATAGCAGTGAGTCGACGAATACATAAGGTGCCCGAGATAGCAAGTTCGTCGATCATCTACCATCTTAAGTCAAGCGTGTACGTACGGAAAGGCAGGGAACACCCAACAGACCATAATTGCTATCTAATTATGGGTGAGGTAGGCCGTAGGATGTGGGCTGGCCGGAGTGTAGTTCTCATGCAAGATTTTCTCTTGTGTTGCCTTTCACTAGTTGAGGGAGGGGTCTCGTGGGACCATAGCCACGTGTAGAAAAGCAGACCTTAGTATCTGCATCGGCAGATAAATCTAAAGCTCCCGACCGAGTCCTGTATTTCCTGGTCTGCCCTGTGACAGGACTCGGATGGCACGATGTGATACATGTGCATACAGTCATGGAAAAACGATTCACGATGAATGCGTGGGAAAAAGGGCGAGGTTGGCGGTTAGCGTAATCACTAGTGGCCCTAGGTGGTTGAACCCAAACCGAGGTACGAAAACGTGCAATAGGTAAGCGTAATCCCTAGTAGCCCTAGGTAGCATAAGTCCTAGTTGTACAGACGCTAATTCATGTTGGAAGACCCTAGCTAGGTTTAGGGTAACAGTCCAAACCGATCTTAAGGATCATGGAACTATGTAAAGTAATATAGAATCTCATGGGAAAGCCCGTATGGCCTACGGTAAGGGACTGAACATTTACATGGAATAAAACATACGAGTTGAGTAACCTATATATGCGATATATTAGGTTGACATGGACCACTGCACGACTTTTGAGTAAGGATCATTCACGGATAACACGTGATACAGTTTGGATACTAGTACGGTAGGTGCAGAGCAGATGTACAGGATAGATACCATGGGACGTTATATGTGATAGATATCTTGGGATATTATACTTGATAGAAACCTGACGATGTGATACCTTGTTTTATCTTGACATCGTAATTTATCATGACACCTTAGTTCACCTGAGTTCAGTAGTTCATCCTGTTATTTTGATTTAGCTTATCTATCTTGTTATCATGCTTATGTTCATCTCAGCTTCTCATGTCAGTTAACTTTACTAGTTTTTATACTAATAGTAGATAGGGCTTACTCAGTCTTTTTGACTGACCCGTTTTGTTTCGCCTCTTTTCTTCCGTTTTCCCCCCCAGGTTACAGGGAGGAAATACTGCTGTTTAGTTTGGACTTCTTCTGCTTGAAGGTCATCATGGATGGCTTGGACTTTTCTTGGCTATGGCTACTTTACTGTCTTTATTTGGGGAATAATTTATGAAAAAGTCTTTATGCTTCTTTACTATTGCAAGATAGGTTTTGATGTACTCTGATGTAAAAGGCTTTAGACCTTAATTATAAATGTTTATGAAAGTTCGATTTTACTTCCGCTATTTTATATGTTCTGTCTTGTGATATTTCTATGCATGTTTACCAATAATGCCCCTCTAAAGCTAGTGCATTCCTTTGTGAGTGACCCTAGCGGAGGCGGGGTGTTACACGTGGTATCAGAGCAGAAGGTTACCAGACTGGGCAAAAGTTTTTAAAGACCTTCTGAAAACTATTTGAAAATCGTTTATAAAGAAGCATTTTTCAAGAAAATTTTCTTTTAAAAGAAAAAGGTTATTCCCCAAAGGCCATTAGCACTATCCTTGTTTCCTTAATTGAATCTCTTTTCCTTTCTTTCCTCCATCTGTAGTCACAGTGGTTTTAACTGCGACTAGTCTTTTCTATCTACGAAAGTGTTTTCCTTACGATGGAGGTGGTTCTCGAGAGACCAGTGGCCACGTTATAAGAAAGGATAGTAAGGAAGAGGATAAAGGATACGAGCTTAAGGATGAGCAACTTGTTGGTATGGCTCAGCCCAGGACGAGAGAGAAGGATGAACAATGAAACCCATGACGAGAGAGTACCTTTGGCATGGTAAAACGGGACGGATAGTTAAGTATTATGGGAAAAGGACAAGATCATCGGGAGGGCAGCAGTATGCTCTCATTTCTAGGGTACCTCGGAAGGAGGGTGACGATCTTGTTAAAGGTTTAGCTTTTCTTCTCTATCATCCTATCGGGACTTTGTTTTGATCACCGCATCTTTTAAGTCCGCTTCGATAGTTGAGTCTCTGCACCTTAGTACTAGCGTAGTAGAGGATCCCGTTTTTGTCTCAAGCCCTATTGGAAGATCGGTCCATTTACTCATGGCTTGTTTGGATTTGAGGATGTCTATATCAAGTGTTGAGCTTGGAAATAATGCTTATGTTTATAAGTTGCGGATGGATTCTAGGGGTAAAGTGGTTATCCAGTAAGGGATACCATTCTCGGTTTTAGAAAGAGGGTGGTTGGATTCTTGACTTGCCTTGGTGATACCCTCGAAGTCTCGTGAAACCCTTTTTGGGTTCTGTCATGGTTAGTTACCTAGAATCCCGGGATGCATTTGTTGGTAATCCGTTCAAATAGGATTCGCCGCTAAGGCGGATGGTTCGTTTCGATTATGCATGAGTTATGGGAATCACCCTAGTAAGAACTCTTGGCAACATGGATTGGCATCGGAAAACGAGATCCAGAATTCACTGTTGAATTTTGGAGAGCTTGCATGAGTATGCAGATATGTTTGAGCCAAGCATACTAGGGAAAGAATAAGTGAAACGAGAGGCGGCAGTGAAATGAGTTGCACTCACACCTTGGAAATAGGAATCAAGAAGCTACGAAATCGCGAAGTTAAAGGACGGTCAAGGCACAATGGAATTGAGCTCAAGGAAATACGACTTTGATGGTCAAAGACTAGATACGCGCATGATATCACTTTTTGGGAGTATATCCTTGATCCCTGTTTTCTGTAGAGCTTACTTGTAGGCTATCTTTTGTGGACATCCTCTCGGTCCTATTTTCTGTTACAAACCCCATAAGGAGTTTGTCTTGTTTATCTTCTCGACCCTGTTTCAGGGAATCTTAGGTAGAACCCTATGGATGTAAACATGTATTTGAAACATGTTATGGTTGATATGGTTGCAAATGGTTGCAAGTGGTTGCTCGTGGATGCGCGAATTTACATTAGATATTAGCTCGACTCGGTCACATTTCATATTGCATATGCACGAGTATTTATACTTGTTTATGGATGAAATTGAATGTGTTATCATGCGGATGTTGCATAAGGTTGAATGTTTGTGCATGCATATAGTGTATATGACTAGGACTATTTGCATACATGATGGATTCATAGCACTAAACATATTTTTGCATTCAAGAGATTTTTCAGGCCTGATCATTAGCATTAACTAAGGAACATGTACACACACGTCTTGCATATATTCATACAGCATTAGAAATCATCTAAGGACAATGGTTGCTCGTGGATGATGTTTTGAGTAGATGGATGATGGATGGTAGGATATGTTCTTCCTAACTTGGAGATTTCGGGGACGAAATCCTAAAAGGTGGGGAGAATGTAACAACCCGTATTTCGATAACATGATTAAAGACGAGAATCAAGGCAGAATTTAATTTTAAATTCGGAATCAAGTGAAACGGGCTATGCCATTGCGTTCGTCTCGGAAAAATACGCGAAATAGAGTCCGAGTTTTCGAAAATCGGAGTCCGTATGACCAAGATATGGCCTCGCGAAGTTTCACGAAAAATTCCCAAATTAAAGTATACTTAATTAAGTGAAATGGGTTGCGCAGAGAAATATATATATTGATATATATATATATTTATATATATATAATTGAAAATTAAATAAATAAATATGCAAAAATGTTCAAAATAGCGAATTTGGAGAAGGGAATAACCGAACCGGACGATTTTTGAGGTCGACCCGAGCTCGCTGGGTCGACTAGGGGTTAATCCAGGGTGTTTGGCTGTCAACCCGTGGGCCGATTCGCTCAAATGCAGATTTTGCATTTGGATGGTTCTCATGGTTCATCTTTAATCTAAAGGCCCTAGATGGTTCCTACACTTGACTTCTTCCCCAAGACATGCTTTGATGGCTTGGATTGAATCTAGGTTTAATCCTATGGCCTAAAACACTTGCCTAATCTATAAATAAGACCCTAACCTATCCTAAATCCTCATTATTCATTCATGCAACTAAACTATGGCAAAATTTCTACTCTCATGGCCTCCACTCAACTATCCTAGCCTCCACTTCATTTCTATGAGAGGTTTCATGATCATGAGAGTGTTAGAGAGTCCCTATGTTAGTATGAGAGCTTCTCAAGTTGATTTCAAGGCAAAATCTATGATATTTGTTCATAAAGATGGTGTTTTTAGTGATTTGGTGCATCCATCTTTGGGTTTTTGGGTGATGGCATGCATAGGCTTCATCATAAGCTTTGGTTTAATCGATTTAGGCCTTCATAGCAAGGTAAGCCCTTCTCCTACTATTAGATATGAACTTTAAACTTAATATGACATGTTGTAAGTGGGTTTAAACATTAGTATGTAGCATGCTATCATCTTATGCAAGCTTATAAAGTCATTACCTTGGTCTTGTGGTCATAAAGCTTTGACCTTTATGTTGAAATGTTGCATTATGCAACATGAGAACCCTTATAACCTTCATGTCAACTTGCATATGAAGCCATAACCCTTATGTGAGGTCATATGCGAGTTACTTGTCATCATTCCATGTTGTTTATCACCATGATTCGCTTATGTGCCAAGTTTGGGTTTATGCATGTTTTTGAGGCTTAACAATGGTATATGCAAGCTAATGAACACATTTGTGCCTCATTCGCCACCATGATTAATTTGTGGCTTAATATCCATCTTTGTCATGCTTTTGCCAAGTCTCTTCTTTTAATCCATTACATTGTTGCGAACGTATATGCGAGTTTAAAAGCGTTGGGTTATGTTATGGGTAATTTCTAATGGCATGAAAATACAACTTGAAAACATGACTTGAAATATAACATGAAAGTTGACATGTAAGTATGCATAAAACATAAGCTTGGGAATTTACCTATTAAGTTAGGTCTACCCTTTGGGAATTTACCTATTAAGTTAGGTCTACCCAAATGCTTGAAAACTTGTAACATGTTTTGGAAACATGATGAACTTAGATAATATAAGTGTGGCCAACTCGAGGTTGGGTTGAGTTTGCAACGTAAAACTACCCGGAACCGACCGGCCTAACTAGTAGTTGCAAACAATAGGACCCAATGTGAGAAGTTGGTCATGTCGCGCTTAAGACCCGAGGTTAGACTAGGTTGTGGTGTAAATCTACCCGGACCCGCCCGGCTTAACTAGTAACCACAACAAGGTCTAATGTGAGAGGTTGAGGGTGCATTAATTAAATTAATGCCACATAATAGGGTTAAGTTAATTTGATTAATGAGGCTTAACCAAATATGATATGGACAAATGGGTTAAGTAATTTGATTAGGCTAATGATACTTAACAAAACATGATGAGCTTGGGTAGGTTAAGTAACTTGATTTGCCTAATGACACTTGACCATTTTTATACGACTAGTGGACGGGATTAAGTTAACCAACACTTAATCAATCCAACACGATAACGTGATAAGGTTAAGAAAATTTTCTTAATGACACTTAACCATATAATATAGTTAATGGATGGGGTTAAGATTAGGCTTAACTAATCTAAACATGGTAATCGGATGGGGTTAAGTTAGCCTAGACTTAATTAATCCAACTTGGTAATTTAATGGGGTTAAGTTAAACACTTAACTAATTTAACACGATGATTTGATGAGGTTAAGTGACCTATACTTAACCAATCTAACTCGTTAATTTGATGAGGTTAAGTTAATCTATACTTAACCAATCTAACGTGAAAACATGATAAGGCTAAGTCACGAATCACTTGAATACGCTTGACCGATTTGACTCGGTAATTTGACAAGGTCAAGTTAATTTATATAATTAACCAATCTAAAATGATAATTAGACAAGGTTAAGTTATGGATTGCTTAATATACTTAGCCAACTTGACACATGGTTTGTAGGGTTAAGTCTTGGACTTGGATACTTAGCCAATTTTGACATGGTTTGTAGAAGGGCTAAGTTATGAACTTAAGTGATACTTAACCCATTAGATAAACCCTAATTCGGAGGATTAGTTAAATAACCATAGTTAACAAGGATTATGGAAATAAGGCTAAGTGGTAAACCTTAGTTAAGGGAAACTAAGTAATAATTCTTAGTCAAGGAAATTTGGACCATTTCTTAGATAGTTTAGTAACCCGATACGTTAGGTCAACGTTTAAGTATGCGTATAGGAGCAGGCTATCTGATTTAGATAAAGGCTCCAACGAACTGGGTAATGAAGCAGCGGCTTCGGGGAACGTGAGGATATTCTTGGGATCCCTCTGTGAGCTGCCAGGTCATTATACTAGGCTCACGAGAGGTTGAGGTCTGCGGTAGAAGAACCAAGAATATGCCTTGGTTGCTATGCGAGCGACCTAAAGACTGGGGTGGATAGCAGTGAGTCGACGAATACATAAGGTGCCCGAGATAGCAAGTTCGTCGATCATCTACCATCTTAAGTCAAGCGTGTACGTACGGAAAGGCAGGGAACACCCAACAGACCATAATTGCTATCTAATTATGGGTGAGGTAGGCCGTAGGATGTGGGCTGGCCGGAGTGTAGTTCTCATGCAAGATTTTCTCTTGTGTTGCCTTTCACTAGTTGAGGGAGGGGTCTCGTGGGACCATAG
This sequence comes from Allium sativum, assembly GCA_030737875.1. Taxonomy (NCBI): domain Eukaryota; kingdom Viridiplantae; phylum Streptophyta; class Magnoliopsida; order Asparagales; family Amaryllidaceae; genus Allium; species Allium sativum. The sequence goes on along the minus strand of CM060910.1, from coordinate 1,049,701,812 downwards.
CCACGTGTAGAAAAGCAGACCTTAGTATCTGCATCGGCAGATAAATCTAAAGCTCCCGACCGAGTCCTGTATTTCCTGGTCTGCCCTGTGACAGGACTCGGATGGCACGATGTGATACATGTGCATACAGTCATGGAAAAACGATTCACGATGAATGCGTGGGAAAAAGGGCGCGGTTGGCGGTTAGCGTAATCCCTAGTGGCCCTAGGTGGTTGAACCCAAACCGAGGTACGAAAACGTGCAATAGGTAAGCGTAATCCCTAGTAGCCCTAGGTAGCATAAGTCCTAGTTGTACAGACGCTAATTCATGTTGGAAGACCCTAGCTAGGTTTAGGGTAACAGTCCAAACCGATCTTAAGGATCATGGAACTATGTAAAGTAATATAGAATCTCATGGAAAAGCCCGTATGGCCTACGGTAAGGGACTGAACATTTACATGGAATAAAACATACGAGTTGAGTAACCTATATATGCGATATATTAGGTTGACATGGACCACTGCACGACTTTTGAGTAAGGATCATTCACGGATAACACGTGATACAGTTGGGATACTAGTACGGTAGGTGCAGAGCAGATGTACAGGATAGATACCATGGGACGTTATACGTGATAGATATCTTGGGATATTATACTTGATAGAAACCTGACGATGTGATACCTTGTTTTATCTTGACATCGTAATTTATCATGACACCTTAGTTCACCTGAGTTCAGTAGTTCATCCTGTTATTTTGATTTAGCTTATCTATCCTGTTATCATGCTTATGTTCATCTCAGCTTCTCATGTCAGTTAACTTTACTAGTTTTTATACTAATAGTAGATAGGGCTTACTCTGTCTTTTTGACTGACCCGTTTTGTTTCGCCTCTTTTCTTCCGTTTTCCCCCCCAGGTTACAGGGAGGAAATACTGCTGTTTAGTTTGGACTTCTTCTGCTTGAAGGTCATCATGGATGGCTTGGACTTTTCTGTCTTTATTTGGGGAATAATTTATGAAAAAGTCTTTATGCTTCTTTACTATTGCAAGACAGGTTTTGATGTACTCTGATGTAAAAGGCTTTAGACCTTAATTATAAATGTTTATGAAAGTTCGATTTTACTTCCGCTATTTTATATGTTCTGTCTTGTGATATTTCTGTGCATGTTTACCAATAATGCCCCTCTAAAGCTAGTGCATTCCTTTGTGAGTGACCCTAGCGGAGGCGGGGTGTTACATTGTTGCTTTTCCGCTGTTCAAAAATATGTGTTCTTATATCTGTCTTGTATATCTGTGACTTATACTTATAAACCTCCACCAAAATTAGGGCATTCCCTTTGAGAGTGACCCTAACGGAGGTGGGGTGTTTCAAAATGTTCTTCCGTCTGCTTTCTAATTTGTCCTGTTCTCAAATGATCAGGGGTTTCGAACGGTCTTTGTCGGTTTAACGACTGATTCGGATCGGGCGAAATTCCCGGCCGTCACATCTATGGTAGTGTAATCACAATATATAACACGACGATAAAAATGTCTCTTTTTATTTCTATCCTTTTTATCGTATGTAAAATGTCAATAAGAATGAATTCTTTTTTTCTATTCTTTTATCGCATCTAAAATGACGATAAAAATATAATCTTTTATTTCAATTCCTTTCATTATAAATAAATGAGCAAAAAGATATAATCTTTAATTCCATTTGTAATAGGGAATACAAATAATAACAAAATATATAACTTTTCATTTTATGCTTTATTTGCAATAGAGAATGCAAATAAAGATTCAGCTTTTTACTTTGATGTTTATTTACATAGAAGAATGTAAATAAAAATTGTAACTTTTCATTTCATAATTTATTTGCATTAAGGATTGCAAATGAAAATATTGCTTTTATTCTCCTGTTTTATTTGCGTCGAGTAAAGCAAATAAAAGTGTAATATTAAATTTCTAGTTTTATTTACATCAAGAAATGTAAATAAAAGAACAACTCTTTATTTTAAGTTTATTTACATCAAGTGAAGTAAATAAATAAATAAAAATGTAACTTTTATTTTAATGCTTTGTTCACATTTAAAAATTTCAACAAAAATGTAACTTCTGTTTTTAATAAATTTGTTTGCAACTAAATTTGCAAACAAAATGTAATTTTTATCTTCTTGTTTGTTTGCAACTAAGGTTGCAAACAACAAATGAAATTTTATCTCTTTATTTTATTTGCATGATAGGATGCAAATAAAAATGTATTTTCTATTTTCTACATTTCGTTTGCATCGTAGAATGCAAACAATCCTTTTATTTCTAACTTACATTTTGAATGTAAATTTTTTTATTATTGTTTATTTACATCAAAATATAAATGTCCCCTTTTCCATTGTTTATTATTAACAAATAAAAAAAATCCCATCTTCTATATTTATTCTTTTCAATGAAAGCAATTTTACATAAAAATGTAATTCTTTAATTCTATTCTTTTTTGGGTAAAAATTTTTTAAGGACAAAAGCCCACTAAAATTTATCCATAAGGACAGCCGCCTAATATTTTATCCTAAAGGACAATACACTGGGAAAAAAATTCGGCCGCTTCTTTCTTCTTTCTTCTTCTCTCCTCTTGCGCATCAGTCATCACGAAATAAAAAAATCACGAAATCATGAATTGCAAAATCACGAATTTCAGAATATAACAAAAACGAAATTTGAAATCGAATTCAAACATCACGAAATCGAAATCGAATAGAAAAGCATTCGAAACAAAAATCGCGAGAAACAAAAACCCTAGAAAAAAATTGTCGAACAGCATAAATCCAGTCGAAATCACAATTGAATTGAGTAGTAAAGTTTTTCTAACGATTGAAAACACAATTGAAAAAGTCGAAATTGTTGAAACATTTTTTTCGTGATTGGAAATGTTTTTTTTTCGTTAATAATATTTCAGTTCGTAGGTATCATTTTTCTTTTTTTTTAGTTATCATTTGTCCGGTTTTAACTTTAAAATATAACTGCAGTTTTTAGTTATCATTTTTCTATTTTTCTAGGTATCATTTTTACTGCTGTTTATGTGTTGTGTTAAAACATTATAGCAGTTTTAAGGTATCATTTTTATATTTTTTAAGGTATCATTTTTAATGTAATTTCTTTGTTATGTTACACATTACTGCAGTTTGAAGGTATCATTTTTTTTTAAGTTATCATTTTTACTGTAACACAACAAAAAATCACATGAAAAAAACACTTAACACAGTTAAAACATTAAAACCGATACTCAAAAAAATAGAAAACTGATACCTAATAACTGATTCAATGTTTTGAAGAAAAACTAATGAAAAAATATAACAAACAAATGAATACCTACAATATTAAAAAACTGATATTCATGAACTCTGAAAATGAGAAAAACTTTAACTTAGCCGTACCAACTTATAAAACTGATAACAAAATATATCATAAAACATAACAGTTTGATTGAATAAAACATATAAAATGATTCCTAAAAAATTAGGAAAATGATACCTACAAACTGCATCAATGTTTTAAAGAAAAATTAATGCAAAAATTGTTTACATCACAGTTTGATGGAATAAAATGAAATACGTTCGACTGAATGACGAAGTTGATGCAAAAAAACCATTTCAAAATTAACACAGCAATAAAATCACATCAAAACAACACATAACACAGTTAAAACAGAAAAAATGATACCTAGAAAATTAGAAAAATGATAAGTAAATACTGATGCAATGCTTTGAAGATACAATAATGAAAAAAAATTATATCATAGTTTGATTGATTAAATTGAAATAAGTTCAGCTTCGTTTCTTCGCTGATACATCAATATAACTTCAAAATTAACACAACAACAAAATCTCATGAAAAAAACATATAACATAGTTAAAACGGTAAAAATGATAACTACGAAAATAGCAAAATGATAACTAGAAACTGCTGCTATGTTTTTAAAGTTAAAACAGGAAAAATGATAACTAAATTAATAGAAAAATGATAACTAAAAACTGCTGCTATGTTTTAAAGTTAAAAATGGGAAAAATGATAAATACAAAAATACAAAAATGATACCTACGAACTGCTGTAATGGTAAAATGAAAAAAAAAACATTTCCGATCTAAAAAAATTGTTTCAACAATTTCGACTTCTTCAATTGTGATTTCCATCGTTTGTAAAATATTTTTATTCCATTCAATTCTGATTTCCATTGGGATTTTGTTGATCGACATTTTATTTTCTATTTTTTAGGGTTTCGAATGATTTTCTTCTCGATTTTGATTTTGTGAAGTTTTCCTTTTATTTCGAATTTCGATTTTAGTATTTTCTGAAATTCGTGATTTCTTGTTTTCTGATTTTGCGATTTCATGATTTAAGATGAAATCGAGAATGACGTGAGAGAGGGAGAAGTTGAAAGTAGCGGCCGACGTGAGAGAGGGAGAAGATAAAAGCAGCGGCCAAAATTACTTTTCAATGTATTGTCCTTCTGAGTAAAATTTTAGTAGGCTGTCCTTATGGATAAAAATGCCTTCAGTTTTGTCCTTGTAAATATTTTCCTGTTCTTTTTATTGTCCTTAGAAAGACAAATAAAATGTTACACAAAAATATATTCTTTTTATCGCACCAAAAATGTCGATAAAATGCATCACTAACATTGTCTATTTTTATCGAACTAAAATGTGGATAAAATGAATCACTAACATTGTCTTTTTTTATCGCCTTAAAATGTCGATAAAAATGACAACATTAACCATTCTATTTTCACCGCATTCAAAATGACGATAAAATATTCAACATTAACTATTCTATTTTTACCACATTCAAACATGACGATAAAATATTCAACACAAAGAGATGAAAGCAAAATGTTCTTTTTTTATTTCTAAAAAGAAAAACAACAAAAATGCTTCTTTTAATGCTAAAAAGAAACATGACATAAAAATGTTCTTTTAATGTTACAAAGAAGAAGCGACAGAAATGACCCTTTTCATGTTAAAAAGGAAAGGTGACAAAATATGTTTTTTTAATTCTAAAAAGAAAAAGCGACAAAAATTATCTTTTTATTCTAATGCAATGTCTTTAACAAATGTTATTTTAATATCATTGCGAATTCCCAATTTCTTACTACATATAAAAATGTAAATTTTATTTTACAATTGTATATCTCATCCTAAATTACACATAAAAATGTAAGTTTTAATTTTTATTTGCAAATCCCATTTCTAATTACATATAAAAATGTAATTTTTATTTTGCATTGTAAATTCATGTCTCAATTACATAAAGAGGTGCAATTGTTATAATGCAATACAAATTCATATTCTAATTACATTTTAAAATGTAATTTTTATCATACCAATATAACTCATATATAAATTACATAGAAAAATGTCATTTTTATTTTACTGTTCTCATTTACATCTAAATTACATAGAAAAATGTAATTTTTATCATGCGGTACAAATTCAATTTTAAATTACATAGAAAAATGTAATTTTCATCATGCGATGGAAATTCATATTTTAATTACATAGAAAAATGTAATTTCTAACATATGACATAAATTCATATCTAAATTACATCTAAAAATGTAATTTTTATCATACAGTGTAAATTCACATTTTAATAACCTATAAAAATGTAATTTTTAATTTACAATGCAAGTTCATACATTCATTTCATATACATTACAAAATAAAATGAAATTTCATTCATGAGGAGTAAATTCATTCATAAATTACATAGTAAAATGTAATTTATTTCATACGGTGTAAATTCATTCATAAATTACATAATAAAAATGTAATTTATTTTACATCATAAAATTTCATTCTTTTACTTACAATATAAAAATATTCACTTTTATGTTTACAATGTAAAGATGTCAACTTTTTCCTTTTGTAATGTAAAAATATCAATTTTTATATTTTACAATGTAAAGATATCAACTTCTCTACTTTACAATGTAAAAATATTAACCTTTCTATTTTACAATGTAAAAAATGTATTCTCTTCTATTTTACAATGTAAAAATATAATCTTTTCTATTTTAAATATAAAAAGATCGTCTTTTTTATTTTCATTGTCAAAATTTCATCTTTTATATTTTCAATATAAAAGGTTTTTTTTTAACATCCTAAAGTTTCCATCTTTTAATTTTCACTATAAAAAGATTATCTTTTTATTAATCAACATAAAATTGTCATCTTTTATTTTCTTCCTCGTTCAACGTTTTCATATCCAATTCCACCACAAATGATAAATATCACATCATAAATTCAGACCTAGCGCTTTAACCTCAGATCTAATATCATATCATTTAACCACAAATCGAATTCACAACATAGAATAACATCCATCGCATAACGATTCATATTCGCCATTCAACATTAAACAACAAAAGAATAATAATTAAATTAATTAATATTAAATTAAAAATAAATTCTCACCTTGCTTGATTCTGAAATGAATTGTCAACTTTGATCGGATCTTGTGTTTGAATTCAAAGCGATTTCGGATCTGGAATGATTCAAATTCAAATTCGTATGAAAAATCAAAATTCGGCCTTTAACAAATGACACAGCGATGCTACAAAGCGTGACAAAATCTGAAATAAACATTACCTAAAGTTCAAAACTTTGAATCGAGATAACTCGAGCTACGATCGACGGTTTTACGAACGGTTTGCGGGAGATTGGAGAGCTACGAGAGGGCTATCTTCACCGGGAGTTGGAGGAGGTGCGGCGGCTTGTGGGTGGCGCGGTGGGCCCGCGTTCGGCCGAACTTTGCGACAGTGGTGCGGTGGCTACGCTCAATGAGAGGTGGTGATTCTTGTCGGAGATTGAAGAGCACGAAAATCTCTTCGAAACGTGTATTTACACGAAGGTTTTCGTTGAGAATTGAGGGAGCATTCGGAGAATGAAATTTTGAATGGGATGGGTTCACTTGCAGCTGAAAAACGACGGGTTGAGGAAGGATGAACAGTGTTTTCGGAATTTATAATATTATATTAGGTTTTCCTAATCATTATTTAATAATTTAATTAGCCCGTTAAAGCCCGTTTTGGTCCGCACTCCGATTTGGGCCTGCTTACTGTCGTTCTTAAGGTTTTGACACCTTCTGAATGCAATGGAATGGGTCTCGGAGCCCAATTCCGAAATCTTTATATATTTTATTTAAAATTCCATTAAAAATTAATTAATTAAGTATTGACCGTACATTTAAATGTGTCGGGGCCACATACGGACTCCGAAAATTCTAAAAAAAATATTTTTGGCTTCCTTATGACGATACGGTTCTAATGAGACTAATTTCGTCGAATTCTGAGACTTTTTGAAAAATAGCTATTTTTCAGTCGATTAAAATTCACTGAAATTGACAAAACAGAAATCTTTTTGCCACGGCCACAAATTAATTCTAAAAATTATGAAAAATTAAACTTAACAATATTTTGACATTCCAGATCCAACAAAAGTGGTTTCGTCGAAAACGGAGGTCGTTTGAAAATGACTATTTTCAAGGACTATATATTTAATATTAAAAATACATTTTTAAACAAATAATTTTCGAAACTCAAAATATATAAGTGCTTATACTTTTTAAATGCAGAAACATCATTCCGGACTCAATGGAAGTGGTTTCGAGTCCAAATTCCTTCGTATGTGAAAAGTAGTCTTTTGGGCCATATATATTATATATAATTAAATTCTACAGCGACTTTTCTAAAAATTGAAATAGCCATAACTTTTGATTTCCGTTATGAAATTTCAATTTTTCAGATTCGTTAGAAAGATATGATTAAACAGATTTAAATATTTCTGGTTTCACTCAATTCTGATTTATTTTGAATCCTGTACATTCAGTCAAAGTTTAAAATTAAATTTTCAAACAACCGCGCCATTTCAGGCTTGTTTTATAATTAAATTAAATTTATTCGTTTTAACTTCAATTAAAATAAATTTTACCCATTATTATTTAAATAAATTATTTTATATTCTTAAAATTCATTAAAATTTTCTAAAATAAAATTTTTAAATTGGTTCAGAATTTGCGGGTTGTTACAAAACTTTTCCAAACAGAAATGTTTGAAAACAAGTTTTGAAGATGATATAGTATTGAACTCACTTCGATCACTGGAAAATAATTCTGATAATGACGGCCGCATCATTAGTGTAATTTTCGAGTTTCTAAGTGACGGATTACTACCAAAGTTTTTTTTTTCGAATTGTTTTAAGAAAACAAGTTGTTTTGAAATTCTAAAAAGAAATATTTGATGTTGGCAAGAAGAAAAGCTGTTTAAAACTCCCAGGAAGAGATTTGTTGAAAAAAATAAATTAAATAGAAATTTGAATTGAAGCCAGTTACGTGGAATTTGAATTGGAATAAAATGGTATCAAGTAATATTGAATTGGATTAGAGATAATCTGGAATGGAATTTGATTTGGTAAGTAAAGAATCTGGAAGCAAGGTTGGAACTGGGGTTTGAAATAGAATTTGGCTTGTGTGGTAGAGAATAACGGGATATGAGAATGAATCCATTGATGGTCAATTGGGATTATATGCTGAAGAGATAGCAATTCAAAGAGATGAAATGGAAAGCCGACAGAAAGGTACGAGTTTGTATTATATTCGAATATTGAGATTTACGAGCTGTTTGGCAAGCCACTTGGCTGTTTGTTTTCTTTTAAAACAGAGAAGGCCAAGAGAGGCGAGTTGTAACTGTACCGATTAAGCAGTATAGAGGAGATGCTGGCAAATTTTTCGTTAACCTTAAAAGTTTAAATATTTTTAATAATATTTTATACATACATATACATATATGTAATTATTTTGAAAATAAGTCTATTTGGAGCGTTCTTCTTAACTTAGCAATTTCGAGGACGAAATTTATTTAAGGGGGGAAGAATGTAATGACCTGGATTTTTCGACTATTTGAATTCGAATATTTAAATTGATTTAAATATTTTATTTGGAAATATGAATATATTTAATATTGAATTCATTTATAAAACGACGAATAAATGTTTATATTTATATTTAGTATAAAACGAACTCGAAACTGCGCGGTAGTTCATAAAATTGAATTTCAACTTCAATTGATTATACCGAATCCATGTTAAGTCGGATTTCATCGAAACAAGAAGCATCTGAATCTAATTGATAATAATTTTCTAGTGAAGCAGAAAAATCGAGATTTCATCGTGTAGATTGTGAGATATGGCCAAATCAAAATTTAGAATAGTCGTTATAGAATCGTTTATCAACCGTAACGGTTTATTTGATATAACTAGATATCGGTTTTGAATTTAGACCGGATTCTTTTGAGACGAAGTTATAATTTAATTTTTAGGATTTTACTGTAATTTTTAATTCGCAAAATAAACAACTTTTTATTTGGAGTATTTTGCACCCTATGTCAGCATTTTTGGGGTTTCATAATATTAGTTAATCTACCGATATTATTATATTTTTGGGATCGTGACACATCGATGGACACAGTCATATTTATATTTTTGTCCTTGGTCATCTGTACGTTAACGGAATTCTATGTAACATGGTACCAAATAGGTATAAAATCTATCTCAAGTCCTAAACATTGTACAACTCATCCTATCTATCGCAAACCTAGACCAAATACATAGTCTACATTTGGAAAATGTGGCCTAAGTACAACAACTATTTATTATTTATTATTTAAGCTTTGTGCCTTTACCAACCTACCTTATGTGAGAACACACTGCAACCAATCCCCACAAACCTCATCACAAAGCCGTCCAGCCTACCATGTAAAGGCTACAAGCTATTACCCTCAAATCTGTCCATATCTTGAAATGAAAGCACTGCATCTTCACGTCTTGTTTCTTTTCTCTCCTATTGATCTCGTGCTTACTAACTTTCATAGTAGCAAATCTACCCCAAGCCATGATAATATACTATCTGTACCCTTCTTTTCTTAAAAATAACCTACCCTAAATCAAAACGCAGCCTAAAATATGCTATATAAATACATTCACATGGCTAAACTAAACATAAACAGTATCTACCCTATTCCTCCACTACCAAGCAAACCAAGCCTACCCACTGCAACCCTTCCAAATCTGCACATGGCCATGTTTATTCATAGCACAGCTCCCTAATTTTTTCGTCTACTCTTTTCTTTTCTTTCTGTCATCTGATAAAACAACACACTGGAAAGAACAGCTAGCCTACTCCTAAACTACACAGCCACAATCCAATGTCGTGTGTGCCAAACCTCCACTATCTATAAATACGGGACTAGCCTTGTCAATCTTCATTCCAAAAAAGAGTTGAATACAGAGAGTTCAAATGGCGATTTGTTCTTAAAAAAATAAATCCACGAAAAAAAAGAAATTATAAAAACGTAACAGGAGAGAAAGGGGGATGTGTTGTAGCTTGTATTTTGGAAGGTGGTAACGGATGGATTACAGAAGGGCGGTGAGATTTTCTGAAGCAATGGGCTTACACCCTTAATAAAAATGAAAGAAAAAAAACGTGAAAAGAAAATGGGAAGAATAATACTGGAGATGATTAGGTGGCTAAGTGCGGATGGAAGGCACTGGAGGGGACTTTACGCAAAAATGGATGGGCTGGGCTTCCAAATACTAAAAAAAAAGGATGTGTGGGCAGACGGGTGAATGGCACAATGCATGGCAAGATGAAGTCGGATATCATGTATATAGCAGGAGGGAAGTTCTTTCGGCAGCATGCATACTTCAACTAGAAGATGGACAGAGTAAATACATTGATAAGGGCCACGATTTTTACCAAGGTGATTACCAACCATTAATTATACAATTTATAATTAATTAAAGAATAATCAAAAGTTAATAAATTTATTTAAACCAATTATTTTATACAAACTTATATTGGTCGAAACTAATTCATATGTAAATCGCCCTTGATGAAACAGAGCGCGTTATGATCGAGTCGGAAAAGAGTACGTGATGGAGCTGATTTAATCAACATTGAACGCAGCTGGAATTTCTGATAAAATTAAAAGTCCGTTTAATTTTAGGCAAACCGATTTATTCAGCGAATTAAACCAAGGTGAGTTAAACTCACTCAGTTTTTCCCCACTTATAACTATTATAAGTTGGGTTTAATATTTGCATGCTATGGTTGCTGCTGGTTGGTTGATTTGATAATTGTTCGGACGATTGTTAAATATTTTATATCTATTATTTAAATTAAACGGTTGTTTGATTTAAATGAAACGACATCGTTATTTTTAACGATGGTCTCCAAACAAGGTAACTTACCTTGTTGGTTACGTTTATAATATAAACGTATTTGATTGAATTGTATGCTTGAACTGATGTTAGTAGTTGACCGTTATCAGTTAAACTTTTCATGTGAACTGTTGAACCCATATTATTGGGTTATTGAATTGATTATTGATTATTGAACCCAAAATTCAACACTTGTTTGATTATTAACCAATGCGTGATTTTGGTTAAGGAATTTATAGCAGATGGCCAAAATACAAACTGTTATATAAAGATAGATTTGCCGTCAGGTAAATCGATACGAATGAAGTTATAAAATTTATTTTATAAATGAATATATATTTTTAAATATATTATTTAAATAAATTTTTTTAAAATAAAATAAAATAAACCAACCACATATATATATATTGTTCTTTTAATCATAATTTTTGTACCAAAATCTGCCGTGGGCGGAGCACGTGCCTCATCTTGATTATGATTTATGAAACTAATTCTCATGTTTTGATAAGCAAGTGAGTAAGAATTGACGTAACAATAAATAACCGAGATAATTGTTTTCAAGAACAATTAAAATGAGGTTATAATGAGGTTTATTATTATTTAATAATAACCAAAGCAAACAGATTGTTTAACTAAATAAAAAGGCTAATTGGAATTGATTAGCGAATTAATTACATTGGAGTTGACCAAATCAACCGCAATAACTGAGATTTGATTATTGGTTCATTAATTAAATAAAAAGAGTTAATGGTGAAGTAAAACATTTTTATTTTAAAAATGTTGAAATTTGATTTATTAATAATCAAAGTAGGAATCTAGGAATTTAAATTATGTTAATGGAGTTTTTGAAACTATAAAGTCTATTTATAGTTAAATGACATTTTAAAGTGACATTATAAGTTAAAGTTAAGTAAAAGAGATGCGATATACATTCGTTATATTAATAAGAGATGAGATGTCATTAAGGTATAACTGAAATGAAATTTGATTTGATATTGGGAATGAAATATTGATTTCTGGTATTACGACTGATATCATCTTAAGATAAGAACGTTGCCGATCAAGGTCTGAGAGGTAATTAAATACCCCAACTTCAACGACCGCGGGATTATCGGAGGATGGTGTTAGTTGTGATGGTAAAGATGTTAGTGTAAACTATTTTTGAAAAGTAATAGTGTAATGTTATTTGAAGAACTTTGAAATATAAAATGGGGTTCCAAAATAAAAGGTAATAAAGAAGGCTTGAGATATGAAATTATATTTCCATAAGAAAAGGGATTTTGAAAATATAACGATATTTCCAAAGAAAAGAAATGAGATTTGAAATGGGATTATCCTGAAAAGCAAAGTGGCAATTATAGTTTCAAATAACGAAACATAAGAGATATCGTAACAATCATTCAAAATGATAAGTTAAATGGTTTCCCAAGTATATTAGAAAATAAGTAACATTGTAGAAATGTTTTGAAATGATAGAAAAGGGAAAACTGGATATGATCCTAAGAAATTTTTCCTAAGTATATAAATGAAATGATTTGAGAATATTTACGTATTGAAATGACTTGGGAATATTATATATTAAGAATGATATATTATTTTATTTAAAGGCCAAGTTCTGCTGTATAAACCAATGGATTCATTTTTATTTATATGTCTGTTTATTTTGATAGTTAAAGAACCGACTATCAAAATCTTACCCAATGCGTTGTTGGTATGGAAAGACCGGGATCAAATTTATATTTGAAAATCATTCCAACCAATGAATACGAAAACGTAGAAGATACTGGTCGAGATGGAGCAATTGAAGACCGTAAATCTTCTTGAGTGGAAGGACTATTTGTAACGACCCGTGTTTTTGGCACTCGAATATGTAAATTAATTTATTTAATTTAAATGTTATATTTGGAATGTTGATGGAAATTAATATTTAAATCGTTATTTAAATAGAGTTCGAACATTATATATTTATATATAATATAAATCTAGCATGAAATGGCGTTGTAGTTCGCAATATAGAGTTTTGAACTTCAATTGAGAATACAGGGTTCAATTTAAGTCGGATTTCTATGAAACAAGAAACGTTGGGAGCGTGTTGACGATAGCTTTCATATGAAAGAGAAAAATCCAGATTCCGTGTTATCGGTTGCGAGTTATGGATAAATCAAATTTAGGAAAAAACGCTATGGAAATCGCTATCGGCCGTTAAAATAGCCGTTTTGCAAACGGACTCTGTTTTCGATGAAATTAGTTTCATTGGGACCGTAACGTTAAATTATTGCACGGTATCAAATGGCGTGGCAAACCGATGTCGTATGTGACCACAGCAACCGTAAAAGCCCGTTCAAATTCTATAGCGTGCATTCAAATAAATATAAGGAGTATTTGGGCGTAACTTGAGCAGACAATCGAATTAGGCCGCGGAACCAGTTCCATTGAGTTTGTATCGTCGATTAGAGTCAGGATAGGTATATAGTTTGTTATTTTTAGAGATCGAGAAATTTGGCGTTAAAAAGGGTAGGGCGGTTCGGGGTAAAAACAGCCTATCGGGGAAACAGTCTCAGAATGCGACGAAACTGGTGCCGTTGGGTTCGTATCGAAAAGTTATTGTCGATGTTCGCAGTTTCAAGTGGATTTTATTTATCTGGTGACCGTGGAAAAATTAAATGCGTGTTCATTTCTGGTTTCATAAAGGGAAAATTTTCATACGACCTCGGATTGCAACGAAACTTATCCCATTGGATTCGGAATATCGTTTTACATCAAGAACATCCTTTTTATCAGTTAACAGAAATCGTTGTAGGTATTTTTAAGAGTTACTTCACCATGAATTTCATAAAATAATAATTTATTTAACCGTATAAGCCTTTCCCAATTCTCACTGATTTCTGTTTACTTGCGCTCCACACTTCTAAACACCGTGGTCCTCACGTTTTTAACTTTCGTGCATCTCAAGGTACCACACCCGTGCTTCCCACGTTTTGTCCCAGTATAAATTCACCTCAAAGTCTCACCCTAAAATTTGGTCTCTTCTGTTCAGCATGGTCAAAGCTTTTCTTCCGCCGCCACCCCAAACTAAACCAACGGCATACAACTTCGAATCTTCCTCTACTTATTACTCTCGATCCCCTCATATTTTTGAAACCTTCCAACTGTCGAAATGCAAAGCAACTCGAGATGGACCATCTGACCGGTGGAGATGGTATTCCGCTCATTGAGGGAGCTGCTGGGGTGCTCTAAGTCGATGGAGTTTGGGTTGAGCTTGCCGGCGACCGAAGCGTCCAGGGTGGAAGCTGTAAAGGGTGAAGCTCGAGGGGACGTAGGCGTTTGGATTGGTGTAGGTGGATGGTTCGCTAGCGGTCTGGAGGAGGAACCGTGGCGGGGGATTGTATTGGAAATTGGGTGCGGTGGCCTTGTATGGGATGGTTGCATTGGGTAGTAAATGTGGCATGCTGGTGAGATAATTGGATGGTTGAAGGCTGCGTAGGATTCAGTTTCAAATGAGGTATTGAAGGCAATACGAGAATGAATTAAGAAACAGTAGTATATCGGCCTTGAGAAAACGAAAATCAGAAATGAAGGCATGCAGGAGAATAAGGGACCGGGTTAATATTGGAACTTTAAGTATACGAGCAGAAGGAAGCATCAGCCGAGAGTCTCTATTTAACCGTAACTAAGTTTTTATTAAATTTAATTAACTAATTATTTTAAAGTCAAAGTCAAATTAAAACATGGATTTTCCTTGTGGCAGCGTGCACTTGCGAGAAGACAATGGAAGCAGGACATACAAAGAGAGGAAACAAGATTGGGTGTTAACTAATGGATATCCTGGTTGAATGCTAAGTGAGCAAATGGGAAGATATGATCAATTATTCCCTTCGCAAAGTAATTAGTTCAACGGTGCAATTCATTTCAATCTACTGTTAAATTAAGAAAATATTTAACTTGAGTTATATCACTTATGTTGGTGCAGGTTGTTTCGAACAAAAAGGGAACAGAAATTTGGCTATATTATTTCATAACCAAAATGTAATTAGTCATTAAACCGTGATTAAGACATTAATGAATTCTATTATATATCGCTAACTTTAAATATTGATAACAAATCCATATGTGATCAGAGCTGGACGATTCTAGGGACATTGGACTCGTCTCAACTATCACTGCATTATGAAACGGATCTGAACAATTGGAATCAACCAAGATTTTTAATTAAATTAAACACTCGTTTAATTTAATTAAAACTGATTGTACAAACAACGGTATCAACTGAAGGTGAGTTAAACTCAGTCAGTTACCCTTTTATATTTTATATAAATTGGGTATTTTTATTTTGTGTGCTCTGCTTGCCAATGGTTGACTGTTTTGCTAGTTATCTGCTTATCTGTTGATTTAACTGATGAAATTAAACTGTGTTTAATTTCAGTGAAATACCAAATCGTTATTTTTAACGATTGGTTCCCATAAAGGTAACTTACCTTTTTGGTCACGTTTATTTTATAAACGTGTTTTAAATGGTTGAATTGTTTGCATTGCTTGTGGTTGATGTTGAATGGCCGTTATTCATTGTTATCAGTTAAATGAAAACTGAATAATTTGATTTGAGATAACCATTTGAATACAGGGAAGAACAGGTTGGAGGGACCCAACCGGATCCCTCAAATGTATTATTTATTTTCATATTATCATATATGAACTGATCTGTTTGTGTGATTGATTTGATGGTTGATTATTAATTGAATATTCAACATCTGTTTGGTTTGAACCAATAGGTGATATTGGTTAAGTGTTTGGCAGAGTATGGCCTTTAAAATCAATCGGGTTATAGACAGTGATTCACCGTCAGGTGAATCGATAGAGTTGAAGTTATAAAATTTACTTTATAACTGGAGTTAGGTTTTGGAAAAATGTATTATTCTGAACAAAAGTTATTAAAGAGAATTAAATAAATGTTTTTATTTATTTAAGATTTGATTTGTTAGTAATTTATTTTATAAAGTAAATTCTGATGTTAATCAGATTTACAAAGAATGAGAATAGAGAATGAATCGAATGGTTAAACTTTGATAATTGTTTTGAAAAGAAAACAATTAATGGAAATAATTTAAATTAATTATATTTTTAATTAATTTAAAGTGAAGGTTAATTGGAATTAGTTTACGAGATAATCGAGTTTTGAGTTGACAAAATTGACCATTTAAACTGGAATCGAATATCAAATTAGTTTGTTTCGAAATTGCAAAATGAAATAGTTGAAGAATATTGTTTTAACTTTAAACAAGATCTTTAAAAAGGATTTTCTATTTATTTTAGTAAATAAAGAAATTAACTACTGAAGTAGTTAATGAGTAAAGAAAATTATTGTTTTAATAAGAATTTAGAAGACTACTTTTGAAAAGTAATCGAAGAGAAGTGTAATCCAAATTGGATTGTGAAAGGAATCTATGAGCGGGTTTTATATTTAAAGCTAAGATGTTTATAATGATGTTAAAAAGAGGATTTCAAGCGAAGATGATAACTTAAATTTAAGTATTGCTTAATTATTTGAATTAAGGTAAAGGGTTTATATAAACCAGGGTCGTGTAAATGAGGTTTAACGTGTTAAGGCGTTAATTTTATACTAACGTTACTTGAAAACAAGATCAAGTAAAAAGGAGAATTTGAAATGAGATTTCAAAGTGGGAAAATGGTCGAATAGTTTTGAAAGGAGATTAGTAAAAGTGGATTTGGGTAAAGGAGTGGGTTATATATCCAAAGCCGAATTCAAATGAATCTGTTTAAACAGAGTTAGAAGTTTTGATTTAACAAAGTAAATCAAGTGTTAAAAGGCCAGGTGATGCTGAATACTTAACCAGTGAACTCATTGGAGTGTCATGATTGAAACACTGTATATTTTGATAATTAAAACACCGACTATCAAATTTGTCCAATACGATTGTTGGTATGGAAAGACCGGGATCGAATTTATATTCGAAAACCATTCCGACCAACAAATACGTGAAGATATCAGAAGATGATCGAGATGGAGCATTGAAGACCGTGAATTTTCATAAACGGAAGAACCACTAATATTCTCTGCCTGGCAAGCAGAGATAAGCTGTGATTCTGTCGTGGTTGGAATCTACGTGTTGCAAGGACTTCTCGCTACTGATCCATGGGGTGATTCCTATATTGGATGCAGTAGGAGAGTACCTTCGGTTCATCCTGTTCCTGGATGACTTGTATGGACGGATGTCTGACAGAGTATTTCCAAAGGATCACGTACGCTGATTTCTTCAAACGTACGATAGTTGTTGGCGGGGAGTTGCCGTTCTCTTAGCTTCCAGCTAGAGTATTTTTGTGGACGTCAATTAGTGATATCTGACGGATCTGACGATGTGGCATTCAAAGTAAATGGTGACCAGATGATCAGAAGTTAATTCTGGCCTCAAGCCTCATCAACCGGGGAATGACAAAAATCGGGCAGGCAGCATGGCTATGTGGGTCGCTCCCATTAGGGTGTATAATCACCTATCTAGAGAAATTCCTATTTGTTCTTGAATCTATATTTCGATGCTGTCCCTTGTCGGGAGACGGTTGCTGATCCCAACAGTCGGTGATATACATTCGATACTCTCAAGCGAAATGAGTGGTCGGTCATGTGAGGGCCGGGTTGCAAGACGTTCTTGTTGAACCCAGTGTATTCGTCTCTAGAGATACACTATCGGCAGGTGATCCCATACCTTGTCAAGGTCGGAATCCAATTTCCAATAAGCGCCTGCGGTTTTGATTGTATACTATATATGTGGAGCGTGAGATGCAAGCGTTCCACTAGATTTCTATTTACTTGTGTTTAGCCATTATTATAATATCAGAAAAGATATTGTTTTCAAAACTGTTTTGGGTTATCGTAAGGTAAAAACCGTCCGTGTTTATGTGTGGATTTGGTCTTACGATTATCCTTTTCTTTTGAAAAGATTTTGAACTTTAAAATCATGATTGGATGATTCACCCTAAATACTGTGCGAGTTTATCTCACTCTGGTCCACCAGACTGACCCGGTGTTTTGTAAATGCTCGGGTTAGACCGGGTTGTACAGGTTCAGGTTATCGACTGCTATGAAGAGACGAGCTGGAGTTGTTCAGACGTATGATATTACTACTATTCCGCTGTGTGTTGTATATGGGAATAGGCTATTATAACTGTCCCATTGTGTCATGTACTCTGATACTGTAAGTATTTTTAAAGCTCTCAATAAAGATTTATTTCTGTATTATATTTTGTTCCGCTGCGATGTGAGACTCGGTGTTGTGTAGGTTCTTCTTCTTCTTCTATTCTAATATTTCTATCTTATCTATTCTCACCCTTTAACTTCTTTCTATTAATGATCTGGAATGTTCGATGTCTGAATGGTCAACATGATAGTTTGATGTTGATTTTCGGAGTCGAAAATCCCAGTTCGTTACAGTGGTATCAGAGCTGTTGGTTAAGTAATTACCTTGGCTCTGTGGCGTAACTCAGTAGAGATGGGGTTAGTAATACCCTAGACTGAGTTGAGTGTATATATACGAGTGGACGTATTTGTAGATTTTATAAAAATTGTTTTATATTGTGGAGATTTATTGGTTGAGTTGTTTATGAGTTCTGATCGATCAGTTTGATCCACTGTATCGATAGGGGTTTATAAACACTCGAATACGATGGGTCGTCACGATATGTTTTGAAAGAGGGTAAATGAAATAATTTTACCCAAATTATATTTTAATATAAAAGAATGATATATATTTGAAGTATTATAGTATATTGGATGTGTTGGTTGATTATAATTGAAATGGTTATATAAATAACTAATTAGAATTCGTATAATATGGAATCAGATGAATTAAATCCGAAATTAAAATCAGGATTGGAATTAAAATTCCTAAAAATGGGAAAGGTGTTCGCAAATGAACTTGAGTTAAATATAAGGAAATTTTAAGATCCTGGGAGACTTTAAATTGTTTACAAGTATCGTAAATGATATTTTGAAAAGGATTTCAAAATGAAAGTGTTTAAATATGATTTTGAAAAGTTTTATAGTATTGAACTCACTTTAATAGCTGGGGAATAACTCTGATGATGTTGGCCACATCATCAGCATTCATTTCCGAGTTCTAAGTGACGGATTGCTACCAAAAATTTTGTTTTGAATTGCTTTGAGAAAAACAAGTTGTTTTGGATACTGAAAGGAATATTTGACTTTGGAAAGAGCTGAACTGTTTAAGACTCCCAGGGAAATTATTTGAACAAAAACAAAATTAAACAGAAATTTGTGAAAGCGAATATGAATTAAATTGAAACCAGTTAACTGGAAATTGAATCAGGATATAATATATTAAGTAGAATTAGATTTTGAATTGTGAGACAGGAATCTGAAATGGTATTGGACTGATAAGTTAAGAGTTGAAATTGATGATGGATGGAAATTGAGTCAAGAATAGAATTTGGCTTGGACACGTGAAGAATTTAGTTCGAAGGATGAAATTGGAATTTTGTTGGAAATGCATTTGAATATGCTGACAGGGTGGCAGACGGGAGAGAACATAATGATATGCCCGACAAAAAGGTACACGTTTATTTTTATATGGGTTGGTGATTTATGAGCCTATTTGGCAAGCCGCTTGGCTGTTTTATTTTCTTTTGGAATGGAGAAGGCCTAGAAAGGCAAGTTGGAGTTGTACCGATTGAGCCGTACAGAGGAGGTGCTGGCGAAATTTCCGGAAATTTAAAGTTTTAGAAAATTTTCGGTATTTTTGGGAATATTTATTTACAGCATTGAATAGATTTTTGGTTTAAACAAAAACGGATTTGAGAATTAATGGGTTTATAGAATTCTTTCTTACCTTAGCAATTTCGAGGACGAAATTATTTTAAGGGGAAAAGAATGTAACGACCCGTGTTTTTGGCACTCGAATATGTAAATTAATTTATTTAATTTAAATGTTATATTTGGAATGTTGATGGAAATTAATATTTAAATCGTTATTTAAATAGAGTTCGAACGTTATATATTTATATATAATATAAATCTAGCATGAAATGGCGCTGCAGTTCGCAATATAGAGTTTTGAACTTCAACTGAGAATACAGGGTTCAATTTAAGTCGGATTTCTGTGAAACAAGAAACATTGGGAGCGTGTTGACGATATCTTTCATATGAAAGAGAAAAATCCAGATTCCGTGTTATTGGTTGCGAGTTATGGATAAATCAAATTTAGGAAAAAACGCTATGGAAATCGCTATCGGCCGTTAAAATAGCCGTTTTGCAAACGGACTCTGTTTTCGATGAAATTAGTTTCATTGGGACCGTAACGTTAAATTATTGCACGGTATCAAATGGCATGGCAAACCGATGTCGTATGTGACCACAGCAACCGTAAAAGCCCGTTCAAATTCTATAGCGCGCATTCAAATAAATATAAGGAGTATTTGGGCGTAACTTGAGCAGAAGATCGAATTAGGCCGCGTAACCAATTCCATTGAGTTCGTATCGTCGATTAGAGTCAAGATAGGTATATAGTTAGTTATTTTTAGAGATCGAGAAATTTGGCATTAAAAAGGGTAGGGCGGTTTGGGGTAAAAACAGCCTATCGGGGAAACAGTCTCAGAATGCGACGAAACTGGTGCCGTTGGGTTCGTATCGAAAAGTTATTGTCGATGTTCGCAGTTTCAAGTGGATTTTATTTATCTGGTGACCGTGGAAAAATTAAATGCGTGTTCATTTCTGGTTTCATAAAGGGAAAATTTTCATACGACCTCGGATTGCAACGAAACTTATCCCATTGGATTCGGAATATCGTTTTACATCAAGAACAGCCTTTTTTCAGTTAACAGAAATCGTTGTAGGTATTTTTAAGAGTTACTTCACCATGAATTTCATAAAATAATAATTTATTTAACCGTATAAGCCTTTCCCAATTCTCAGTGATTTCTGTTTACTTGCGCTCCACACTTCTAAACACCGTGGTCCTCACGTTTTTAACTTTCGTGCATCTCAAGGTACCACACCCGTGCTTCCCACGTTTTGTCCCAGTATAAATTCACCTCAAAGTCTCACCCTAAAATTTGGTCTCTTCTGTTCAGCATGGTCAAAGCTTTTCTTCCGCCGCCACCCCAAACTAAACCAACGGCATACAACTTCGAATCTTCCTCTACTTATTACTCTCGATTCCCTCATATTTTTGAAGCCTTCCAACTGGCGAAATGCAAAGCAACTCGAGATGGACCATCTGACCGGTGGAGATGGTATTCCGCTCATTGAGGGAGCTGCTGGGGTGCTCTAAGTCGATGGAGTTTGGGTTGAGCTTGCCGGCGACCGAAGCGGCCAGGGTGGAAGCTGTAAAGGGTGAAGCTCGAGGGGACGTAGGCGTTTGGATTGGTGGAGGTGGATGGTTCGCTAGCGGTCTGGAGGAGGAACCGTGGCGGGGGATTGTATTGGAAATTAGGTGTGGTGGCCTTGTATGGGATGGTTGCATTGGGTAGTAAATGTGGCATGCTGGTGAGATAATTGGATGGTTGAAGGCTGCATGGGATTCAGTTTCAAATGAGGTATTGAAGGCAATACGAGAATGAATTAAGAAACAGTAGTATATCGGCCTTGAGAAAACGAAAATCAGAAATGAAGGCATGCAGGAGAATAAGGGACAGGGTTAATATTGGAACTTTAAGTATACGAGCAGAAGGAAGCATCAGCCGAGAGTCTCTATTTAACCGTAACTAAGTTTTTATTAAATTTAATTAACTAATTATTTTAAAGTCAAAGTCAAATTAAAACATGGATTTTCCTTGTGGCAGCGTGCACTTGCGAGAAGACAATGGAATCAGGACATACAAAGAGAGGAAACAAGATTGGGTGTTAACTAATGGATATCCTGGTTGAATGCTAAGTGAGCAAATGGGAAGATATGATCAATTATTCCCTTCACAAAGTAATTAGTTCAACGGTGTAATTCATTTCAATCTACTGTTAAATTAAGAAAATATTTAACTTGAGTTATATCACTTATGTTGGTGCAGGTTGTTTCGAACAAAAAGGGAACAGAAATTTGGCTATATTATTTCATAACCAAAATGTAATTAGTCATTAAACCGTGATTAAGAAATTAATGAATTCTATTATATATCGCTAACTTTAAATATTGATAACAAATCCATATGTGATCAGAGCTGGACGATTCTAGGGACATTGGACTCGTCTCAACTATCACTGCATTATGAAACGGATCTGAACAATTGGAATCAACCAAGATTTTTAATTAAATTAAACACTCGTTTAATTTAATTAAAACAGATTGTTCAAACAACGGTATCAACTCAAGGTGAGTTAAACTCACTCAGTTACCCTTTTATATTTTATATAAATTGGGTATTTTTATTTTGTGTGCTCTGCTTGCCAATGGTTGACTGTTTTGCTAGTTATCTGCTTATCTGTTGATTTAACTGATGAAATTAAACTGTGTTTAATTTTAGTGAAATACCAAATCGTTATTTTTAACGATTGGTTCCCATAAAGGTAACTTACCTTATTGGTCACGTTTATTTTATAAACGTGTTTTAAATGGTTGAATTGTTTGCATTGCTTGTGGTTGATGTTGAATGGCCGTTATTCATTGTTATCAGTTAAATGAAAACTGAATAATTTGATTTGAGATAACCATTTGAATACAGGGAAGAACAGGTTTGAGTGACCCAACCGGATCCCTCAAATGTATTATTTATTTTCATATTATCATATATGAACTGATCTGTTTGTGTGATTGATTTGATGGTTGATTATTAATTGAATATTCAACATCTGTTTGGTTTGAACCAATAGGTGATATTGGTTAAGTGTTTGGCAGAGTATGGCCTTTAAAATCAATCGGGTTATAGACAGTGATTCACCGTCAGGTGAATCGATAGAGTTGAAGTTATAAAATTTACTTTATAACTGGAGTTAGGTTTTGGAAAAATGTATTATTCTGAACAAAAGTTATTAAAGAGAATTAAATAAATGTTTTTATTTATTTAAGATTTGATTTGTTAGTAATTTATTTTATAAAGTAAATTCTGATGTTAATCAGATTTACAAAGAATGTGAAACACCCCACCTCCGTTAGGGTCACTCTCAAAGGGAATGCCCTAATTTTGGTGGAGGTTTATAAGTACAAGTCACAGATATACAAGACAGATATAAGAACACATATTTGTAAACAGCGGAAGAACAACAACTTTATTTCATAAAGTCAAATACGTGTTACAACAACATCCTTTCCAAAAACATAACATAACATTTTCATAATCTGTCTTGAGTACATTATTTAAAGAAGCATAAATAAAACATAGATAAACTGCAAAGGCCCCATAGTGTATTGTCCAAAGCCATAGTTCAAAACAGGAAAGTCCAAGCAATACATTTCTCTTCTTCAAGCTGGATGTTGAGGTTGGTCAAGCTGCTGTGTTCCCTCCCTGAGGACCTGGGAGGGGGGGGAAAACGGAAGAAAGAAGACGAAAGAAAAGTAGAGTCAGACATAAAGCCTGAGTAAGTCTAGTACTATTTTGTCTACGAATAAAGAACTGGGTATGATAAGTATAAACAAGAAGTGGGCATGCATTATAACTTGGTTAAGTTGTCTAGGGTCGAATATACTATCGTACCCCATGTTAATCTCTGAACCCATATAAACTAGTTTCCAACTGGCACCCCATAGTCAGGGTGATGTGATCCATTCTATGATGATCGGCTCCTACTCGCATAGTTACATGTGTCTTACGGCCCCCCGATGTCTGTAGTTACCTATGCTGGTCTCACCATGGGGTGTATCAAGTCCCATAGTGGCAACCCGACACAACCTTAGAGTGCACAGGTATGCTACTGGTGTCCAGTGCCTTATTTTTCTGCACCGGAGTGTGTGCACGCCCGCACTCCGTTAGAACCTACACTGCTACACCACCGCCGTCGCTTTGACCTCTTACAATCATCCCAGTAATCGTGCCCCACCCTGCCTAGTTTCAGGGTATCCTGATACACCTTTTAGGGTTACTGCTGAAAAGGGTCCCCCGTTACTAGGTTTTCTATCTCTAGCCAACATGCTAAGTTGGTTAAGTGTTTGCTAACATAACCCCCACCAGTCCGTTTTGTTTAGCATGTTCCATTTTGATTAAGTCTTTAGTTCACTTAATCCTATCAATCCTGACTCAGCCTTAATTGTCTTATTAAGGCCCTGACCTCTCACATTAGACAGGTATTGTTGTGGCTGCCTGTTGCCGGTTGGTTCCGGGCAGTCTTACGCCACAACTCAGTCTAACCTCGGGTCCTTATTGGGCTCCATGTTTAACCTCCCACATTGGATAGGTATTGTTGTGACTACTGGACAGCCGGGCGGTTCCGGGCAGGTTTACATCACAACTCAATCCAACCTCGGGTTAAACACATCGTATTCTCTACATTTACATATTTTGTCATTCCTCTTTATTTCTTATATGTAAATATTTGCGGCCCATTATTAAGTTAATGGTGTAAAGGTTACACCAATCATGGGCCCAACCCATACTTGAACTTGGGCCCTTCTATTTTATATTTTCATTCATTAATTAATTTTAACCCAACGTTATTTTCCCCCGTTTTACACGTCCGTTTATATATATTGGGCTTAGCCTTTTAAAGCCCAATTTAGCCATGCGAAAAGGGGAGGCTTATGGCGTAATTACATACACAAAAAGGGGAAGGTGAGCGTATGAACTTGCAATATGACGTTGGGAATACAAAATAGAAACTGGTGTACTTGCATAGTAGTGACATATACTTTGGTCATAAAACGTAGGTGAAATGAATCAAAGCATGCGAACTTGTAATTGAGATATCATTATTGACACATGAACCTATATTTTTATTTAGGCATAATGTCAAACATATGGCATAAATATTTCTAGCATAAGCATAGCATAATGTCAAACATAAACATGGCATAAATACTTCTAGCATAAACATGGCATAATGTCAAACATAAGCATGGCATAAGTATAGTCAAATTTGTTCATGGCATAAATATTTCTAACATGAAATCATGATTCTTACTTTAGTCATGTAAACTTACAAAAGGGACTTTTTGAACCTAACCTAGCCATGTACCACATATGTCATCATATAATTCTTGTAAACAAGATAGACCTAATCATGGTTTTCAATTATGCCAAATATCATTCATAGCCTAGCCATATACATAAGTTTGCAAATAGGTTTTCTAGTACAAAAGCATGGCTTAATACATGATGCCAAACATAATTTCCTATGGATTATAATAACCAAACTTGTTCTAATTACCTATAAAATGATTTATGCACAAAAATATACATCATGATGGTATAGTAGCAAAACCCCAAACTTGCATAAATTTAAATCAACTACATACATGTAGCTTCAACATGGATTACATAATTTGCGAAATATTCCAAACGTATACTTGCATAGAACTACCGCATGTAGTTCTTTATAACATGAATAACATAATTCAAGAATACCCAAACGTATATCATATTTCAAATTGATAAGAACGCACAAATATGAATAACTTTATTGCCACAATTCAAGCATACAAACCAACACAATTGTTTATCCATACCAAAGTAATACTCTACTTACAATGGTTTGATGAATTCTCTAGTTTAGGGATTGAAGACGCAAATTCTTTTGTTGAATTGATTTGATTTAGGTCTCTTTAAGCTTTAGAATTTCCCTCCTAATCCTCTCTCTAGTTGGCGGCTACTCTTAGTCGTTCCTCAGCAACATGGCGGCTATGTTCTTATTTTTGAATGAATAGATTAGGGTTTAGTCTAGGGTTGTTTATATAGAGGTTAGGAACTGATTAGGACCATTGATGTTGCTTGGATTGATCGTAGCCATTCATTCGATAGAGAGACCAATTAAAACTTGCCACCTAGCCCTAGTGACAAAGCAGACCACAGAAAATCGACCACACACAGACCTGGCCAGCCAGGTTGACTGGGCTCGACCAGGTCGACACCCCTGTCGACAGGGCTATCGACAGCCCTGTCGACATGGGTAGCCCAGGTCGACAGCCCAGTCGACCTGGGTGGCCTAGGCGGGTGTTTATCCGCCCTGGCCCATTGGGCCCGATTTTTAATTATTTTATTCTGTTTGAATTTTAAATTCAATTCAAAATTTCCGAAGGCCATATCTTCTTCATATGGACTCCGTTTTTCGAAAACTCGGACTCTATTTCGCGTATTTTTCCGAGACGAACGCAATGGCGTATCCCATTTCCCTTGGTTCTTTGATTTCAAATTAATTATACTTTAATTTGTTAATTTCACAGTTATAGAATTTTCGGGGTGTTACATTCTCTCCCACTTAAAAGGATTTCGTCCCCGAAATCTTCAAGTTAGGAGGAATGTAAATCCTAACATCCAATCATCCATCTACTCATCCATCAAACACGAGCATCCATTGTCCTTAAAAGACTTCTAATGCTTCATGATCATATGCGAAGTGTGTGTGTACATGTACTTATCTAATGCAAAATCAGGCGGTCTACTGATTCAGTTGACCTCTTTAATGCGAATTATGTAAGTGCCATGAATCCATTATGTATGCAAATTTTCCTATTCTTGATTCTACATGAGTGCACAATCATTCAATACAAATGCAACATCCACATGACAACACATTAGAGTTCAACTACATACGAATGCAAACATATATGCATATGCAATATGAAGTGACTGAGCCGATCTAAAACCTAGATTGTGTGTGTATATGCAACCACGAGCAACCACTAGCAATCACTTGCAACCACTTGCAACCATTCATACATAACATGTTTCAACTACATGTTTCCATCCAAAGGGTTTCTACCTAAAAGATAAGGTCGAGGAAATATACCTAAAAAGATAGATAAAAGCGCAACTTAAGGAAAATGAAAGATCAAGGATGTACCCTCGAAGAGAAAAGGGTAGGCTGTACGGATTCTAGCTTCAGTTTCCCAAGTCGCGTCTCCCTCGGCGTCGCTCCACTGAACTTTGACGAGCTTGACTTCGCGGTTGCGTAGCTTCTTCACTTCTGTTCCTAAGATGCGGGTTGGAACTTTTCTTATGGTTGCTTCGCGTTCCACTTCGGCCTCTTCGATGATATTTGGCTCTACCACTTCAGCAGACTCGTGTAGACATTTTCGGAGATGTGAAACATGAAAAACGTTGTAGACTCCAGCCAACTTCTCGGGTAGCTCTAATCTATAGGCCATTTTCCAAATTTTCTCAATGATAGGGAATGGTCCTACCTAAAGGTATAGTCGAATGATAGAAGCAAGTAAAAACTTTGTGCCCATTAGGCAATGTCAAAACTGAAAACCTATGCCACATATATATTGATTAGGAGAAGAACTCTCTAAGCATCAGCCCCGAAGACCGAAATCAACATCAGACTGACACCCAAAGAATTACTCAACCCAACCACCATATATGATTCTAGGCAACTAAGCATGATGGACTCCTTTTAGGTCACAAGGGAGTCCCTTCCTAAGACCAATCTGTATCCTATAAAACCCGAAAACTTTAGTCAAACCGATGAACACCCTCGAGCCCCAACATGTGTTACTAACAGATGAGTCATACTCCCTATGAGGTTTGCAACAGAAATTGGATTGAGAATGGGACCGAGAGGATATACAGAAAAGATACTATGCAAGTAAGCTCTACAGGAAGAGAGGAATCAAGGATATACTCTTAAGAAGAGATATTATGCACGAATCTAGTCTTCAATCTTATAAGTCGCATTTCTTGAGCTTAACTCCATTATGCTTTGTCCGTCGTTAACTTCACAATTTCGTAGCTTCTTAATTCTTGTTTCCAAAATATGAGTTGGAACCTATTTCTCATTCCTCTTTCACTTATTCTCCTTCTAGTATACTTGGCTCAAGCCTAACTGCGTACTCATGGTTCCATGCAAGCTCTCCAAAATTCATTAGTGAATCTTGGATCTTGTTCACTTACTAGAAGGTATTCCACATAGATGAATTATCTCTTGAAAATAAACAAATGTCAACTATGTTGCCAAATGTACTTACTAAGGTGATTCTTTACAACTCATGCATCAGCGAAATGAACCTTCAGCCTCAGTGGCGAACATTACTGGAGCGCCCTATTCTGAAATGCTCCTCCTAATGAACCCCTTTTCTAGAAGCTCTTTAATCTGTTTACTGAGCTCTTTCCTTTCTCGTGGAGCCATATGTCTAACGGGCAACGCAACGGGCTTTGCATTATCTACAAGATATATGCGGAAGTCTATTTCCTGCTTCGGAGGCAAGCCCTTCACCTCTTCAAAGACATCCGGATATTCCCGGACCACTCTAACTGATTTCAAATTTTCAACAGAGGCATCTAGCGATTCAAGATAACTAAGCATAACCGCATACGAGGGATTATAAGAAATTTCCAAAGTATTACCGAGCTGGGTTAGGAGCCTAACAACCCTTTTCTCACAGTCAAGGATGGCCCCATTACTGGATAGCCAATCCATACCCAAAATCAAACCATACCCCGAAAAGCCCAAAACAAAGGCACTACATAGA
Organism: Allium sativum; assembly: GCA_030737875.1. Lineage (NCBI taxonomy): Eukaryota > Viridiplantae > Streptophyta > Magnoliopsida > Asparagales > Amaryllidaceae > Allium > Allium sativum. The sequence goes on along the minus strand of CM060910.1, from coordinate 1,049,673,012 downwards.
ATTTCTACGCTTAGAATAGAAATTTTCAATCCCACACAGATCATAGACAAATGAGCTAGGCCCCCAATTGGGTTTGAAACAATTAAGGGGTCCTCTACCATACTAGTTTTTAGGTGCAGAGATTCTACTAAAGCAGACGAGATAAAGGAGTGTGATGCGCCAGAATCAAATAAAGTGCGAACGGGATGATCATAAAGATAAACTATACTTTCTACAGAAGTATTTATACCTCGCTGTTGCAAAGGTGGCGCTTCCAGCACATGAACCTGTGCCCCTGGGGTGAATCCAGCGCCCTGTCCCCGTTTCTTTAGGCAGTCCTTAGCCCTATGGCCCGTCTCACCGCAAGAAAAGGACCCACCATTCTCCTTGGCCTTCTTTTTCCGGCAGTCCTTTACTAAGTGCCCCACTTTGCCACAGAAATTACACGTCCTCTTCTCTTTGTTGCCTTCCCCGCCTTTTTTAAAGTCTGTCTTCTTAGGCTGCAAACCCTCTTTCTTCTTGCCCTTATCCTCTTCATTCAGCAATGCCATTTGCACCAATCTTTCATACGTGGCTCCCATGGGTATATGGGTCATGGCCAAACTGTGTAATGGCTCATTTAACCCTTTGACGAAACGGAGAGCCTTCTTGTGCGGGGTGTTGACTAGGTCAAGCCCAAACCTAGCCAGCTCATCGAACTGATTCACATACTCTCGGACTGTCTTGTCTCCTTGCTTAAGAAATTAGAATTTTTCCAACTGCAAACTTCTTTCCGCATCTGAGAGAAATTTAGTCTCAAACCTTGCCCTAAAGTCCTCCCATGTCTCCACTGGTCTTTCAGCATTAGTGACTTCCCACCAGTAGGAAGCCTCGCCCTTCAATAGCCACACTGCCAATTGTACTTTTTGTCTATCCTCTACCTCAAAGATGATGAATAGGTCCTCCGTTTCTTTCAGCCAATTTCTGGCTGCCACGAAGGACTCAGTTCCATGGAAATCCCTTCCTCCCATAGCTTTAAAATCTTTACATATCTTAGCGAATGTGTTTCCCCGTGGAGGAGGTGGAGGAAAAGGTGCTGCTGCAGCTGGATGATTTCCTTCCGCTGGGGAAGGAGGAATGGTAGGACCTGGCTGAGTGGCTCTTGCTTCTAAGAACCGTCTAAACCAACCAGGTATTGGCACCCCTTCCGGCAATTTAAGTTCTTGGGACATGCTGAAACAAAAAGGATAGATTCAAAACGAAGGATAAGAGATAGTTCCTATGGCTTTGGGGGGGTGGACTTTGCCCTTTTTAAAATAAAATAATATTTTATCTTTTAAAAATGCTTCTTTAAATTTCCTTTTTGAAAATAATTTTTCAAAACTTTTTATCTTATCTGGTAAACCTATGCTCTGATACCAAGTGAAACACCCCACCTCCGTTAGGGTCACACTCAAAGGGAATGCCCTAATTTTGGTGGAGGTTTATAAGTACAAGTCACAGATATACAAGACAGATATAAGAACACATATTTGTAAACAGCGGAAGAACAACAACTTTATTTCATAAAGTCAAATACGTGTTACAACAACATCCTTTCCAAAAACATAACATAACATTTTCATAATCTGTCTTGAGTACATTATTTAAAGAAGCATAAATAAAACATAGATAAACTGCAAAGGCCCCATAGTGGATTGTCCAAAGCCATAGTTCAAAACAGGAAAGTCCAAGCAATACATTTCTCTTCTTCAAGCTGGATGTTGAGGTTGGTCAAGCTGCTGTGTTCCCTCCCTGAGGACCTGGGGGGGGGGGGAAACGGAAGAAAGAAGACGAAAGAAAAGTAGAGTCAGACATAAAGCCTGAGTAAGTCTAGTACTATTTTGTCTATGAATAAAGAACTGGGTATGATAAGTATAAACAAGAAGTGGGCATGCATTATAACTTGGTTAAGTTGTCTAGGGTCGAATATACTATCGTACCCCATGTTAATCTCTGAACCCATATAAACTAGTTTCCAACTGGCACCCCATAGTCAGGGTGATGTGATCCATTCTATGATGATCGGCTCCTACTCGCATAGTTACATGTGTCTTACGGCCCCCGATGTCTGTAGTTACCTATGCTGGTCCCACCATGGGGTGTATCAAGTCCCATAGTGGCAACCCGACACAACCTTAGAGTGCACAGGTATGCTACTGGTGTCCAGTGCCTTATTTTTCTGCACCGGAGTGTGAGCACGCCCGCACTCCGTTACAACCTACACTGCTACACCACTGCCGTCGCTTTGACCTCTTACAATCAGGCCAGTAATCGTGCCCCACCCTGCCTAGTTTCAGGGTATCCTGATACACCTTTTAGGGTTACTGCTGAAAAGGGTCCCCCGTTACTAGGTTTTCTATCTCTAGCCAACATGCTAAGTTGGTTAAGTGTTTGCTAACCTAACCCCCACCAGTCCGTTTTGTTTAGCATGTTCCATTTTGATTAAGTCTTTAGTTCACTTAATCCTATCAATCCTGACTCAGCCTTAATTGTCTTATTAAGGCCCTGACCTCTCACATTAGACAGGTATTGTTGTGGCTGCCTGTTGCCGGTTGGTTCCGGGCAGTCTTACGCCACAACTCAGTCTAACCTCGGGTCCTTATTGGGCTCCATGTTTAACCTCCCACATTGGATAGGTATTGTTGTGACTACTGGACAGCCGGGCGGTTCCGGGCAGGTTTACATCACAACTCAATCCAACCTCGGGTTAAACACATCGTATTCTCTACATTTACATATTTTGTCATTCCTCTTTATTTCTTATATGTAAATATTTGTGGCCCATTATTAAGTTAATGGTGTAAAGGTTACACCAATCATGGGCCCAACCCATACTTGAACTTGGGCCCTTCTATTTTATATTTTCATTCATTAATTAATTTTAACCCAACGTTATTTTCCCCCGTTTTACACGTCCGTTTATATATATTGGGCTTAGCCTTTTAAAGCCCAATTTAGCCATGCGAAAAGGGGAGGCTTATGGCGTAATTACATACACAAAAAGGGGAAGGTGAGCGTATGAACTTGCAATATGACGTTGGGAATACAAAATAGAAACTGGTGTACTTGCATAGTAGTGACATATACTTTGGTCATAAAACGTAGGTGAAATGAATCAAAGCATGCGAACTTGTAATTGAGATATCATTATTGACACATGAACCTATATTTTTATTTAGGCATAATGTCAAACATATGGCATAAATATTTCTAGCATAAGCATAGCATAATGTCAAACATAAACATGGCATAAATACTTCTAGCATAAACATGGCATAATGTCAAACATAAGCATGGCATAAGTATAGTCAAATTTGTTCATGGCATAAATATTTCTAACATGAAATCATGATTCTTACTTTAGTCATGTAAACTTACAAAAGGGACTTTTTGAACCTAACCTAGCCATGTACCACATATGTCATCATATAATTCTTGTAAACAAGATAGACCTAATCATGGTTTTCAATTATGCCAAATATCATTCATAGCCTAGCCATATACATAAGTTTGCAAATAGGTTTTCTAGTACAAAAGCATGGCTTAATACATGATGCCAAACATAATTTCCTATGGATTATAATAACCAAACTTGTTCTAATTACCTATAAAATGATTTATGCACAAAAATATACATCATGATGGTATAGTAGCAAAACCCCAAACTTGCATAAATTTAAATCAACTAAATACATGTAGCTTCAACATGGATTACATAATTTGCGAAATATTCCAAACGTATACTTGCATAGAACTACCGCATGTAGTTCTTTATAACATGAATAACATAATTCAAGAATACCCAAACGTATATCATATTTCAAATTGATAAGAACGCACAAATATGAATAACTTTATTGCCACAATTCAAGCATACAAACCAACACAATTGTTTATCCATACCAAAGTAATACTCTACTTACAATGGTTTGATGAATTCTCTAGTTTAGGGATTGAAGACGCAAATTCTTTTGTTGAATTGATTTGATTTAGGTCTCTTTAAGCTTTAGAATTTCCCTCCTAATCCTCTCTCTAGTTGGCGGCTACTCTTAGTCGTTCCTCAGCAACATGGCGGCTATGTTCTTATTTTTGAATGAATAGATTAGGGTTTAGTCTAGGGTTGTTTATATAGAGGTTAGGAACTGATTAGGACCATTGATGTTGCTTGGATTGATCGTAGCCATTCATTCGATAGAGAGACCAATTAAAACTTGCCACCTAGCCCTAGTGACAAAGCAGACCACAGAAAATCGACCACACACAGACCTGGCCAGCCAGGTTGACTGGGCTCGACCAGGTCGACACCCCTGTCGACAGGGCTGTCGACAGCCCTGTCGACATGGGTAGCCCAGGTCGACAGCCCAGTCGACCTGGGTGGCCTAGGCGGGTGTTTATCCGCCCTGGCCCATTGGGCCCGATTTTTAATTATTTTATTCTGTTTGAATTTTAAATTCAATTCAAAATTTCCGAAGGCCATATCTTCTTCATACGGACTCCGTTTTTCGAAAACTCGGACTCTATTTCGTGTATTTTTCCGAGACGAACGCAATGGCGTATCCCGTTTCCCTTGGTTCTTTGATTTCAAATTAATTATACTTTAATTTGTTAATTTCACAGTTATAGAATTTTCGGGGTGTTACAGAATGAGAATAGAGAATGAATCGAATGGTTAAACTTTGATAATTGTTTTGAAAAGAAAACAATTAATGGAAATAATTTAAATTAATTATATTTTTAATTAATTTAAAGTCAAGGTTAATTGGAATTAGTTTACGAGATAATCGAGTTTTGAGTTGACAAAATTGACCATTTAAACTGGAATCGAATATCAAATTAGTTTGTTTCGAAATTGCGAAATGAAATAGTTGAAGAATATTGTTTTAACTTTAAACAAGATCTTTAAAAAGGATTTTCTATTTATTTTAATAAATAAAGAAATTAACTACTAAAGTAGTTAATGAGTAAAGAAAATTATTGTTTCAATAAGAATTTAGAAGACTACTTTTGAAAAGTAATCGAAGAGAAGTGTAATCCAAATTGGATTGTGAAAGGAATCTATGAGCGGGTTTTATATTTAAAGCTAAGATGTTTATAATGATGTTAAAAAGAGGATTTCAAGCGAAGATGATAACTTAAATTTAAGTATTGCTTAATTATTTGAATTAAGGTAAAGGGTTTATATAAACCAGGGTCGTGTAAATGAGGTTTAACGTGTTATGGCGTTAATTTTATACTAACGTTACTTGAAAACAAGATCAAGTAAAAAGGAGAATTTGAAATGAGATTTCAAAGTGGGAAAATGGTCGAATAGTTTTGAAAGGAGATTAGTAAAAGTGGATTTGGGTAAAGGAGTGGGTTATATATCCAAAGCCGAATTCAAATGAATCTGTTTAAACAGAGTTAGAAGTTTTGATTTAACAAAGTAAATCAAGTGTCAAAAGGCCAGGTGATGCTGAATACTTAACCAGTGAACTCATTGGAGTGTCATAATTGAAACACTGTATATTTTGATAGTTAAAACACCGACTATCAAATTTGTCCAATACGATTGTTGGTATGGAAAGACCGGGATCGAATTTATATTCGAAAACCATTCCGACCAACAAATACGTGAAGATATCAGAAGATGATCGAGATGGAGCATTGAAGACCGTGAATTTTCATAAATGGAAGAACCACTAATATTCTCTGCCTGGCAAGCAGAGATAAGCTGTGATTCTGTCGTGGTTGGAATCTATGGGTTGCAAGGACTTCTCGCTACTGATCCATGGGGTGATTCCTATATTGGATGCAGTAGGAGAGTACCTTCGTTTCATCCTGTTCCTGGATGACTTGTATGGACGGATGTCTGACAGAGTATTTCCAAAGGGTCACGTACGTTGATTTCTTCAAACGTACGATAGTTGTTGGCGGGGAGTTGCCGTTCTCTTAGCTTCCAGCTAGAGTATTTTTGTGGACGTCAATTAGTGATATCTGACGGATCTGACGATGTGGCATTCAAAGTGAATGGTGACCAGATGATCAGAAGTTAATTCTGGCCTCAAGCCTCATCAACCGGGGAATGACAAAAATCGGGCAGGCAGCATGGCTATGTGGGTCGCTCCCATTAGGGTGTATAATCACCTATCTAGAGAAATTCCTATTTGTTCTTGAATCTATATTTCGATGCTGTCCCTTGTCAGGAGACGGTTGCTGATCCCAACCGTCGGTGATATACATTCGATACTCTCAAGCGAAATGAGTGGTCGGTCATGTGAGGGCCGGGTTGCAAGACGTTCTTGTTGAACCCAGTGTATTCGTCTCTAGATATACACTATCGGCAGGTGGTCCCATACCTTGTCAAGGTCGGAATCCAATTTCCAATAAGCGCCTGCGGTTTTGATTGTATACTATATATGTGGAGCGTGAGATGCAAGCGTTCCACTAGATTTCTATTTACTTGTGTTTAGCCATTATTATAATATCAGAAAAGATATTGTTTTCAAAACTGTTTTGGGTTATCGTAAGGTAAAAACCGTCCGTGTTTATTTGTGGATTTGGTCTTACGATTATCCTTTTCTTTTGAAAAGATTTTGAACTTTAAAATCATGATTGGATGATTCACCCTAAATACTGTGCGAGTTTATCTCACTCTGGTCCACTTGACTGACCCGGTGTTTGGTAAATGCTCGGGTTAGACCGGGCTGTACAGGTTCAGGTTATCGACTGCTATGAAGAGACGAGCTGGAGTTGTTCGGACGTATGATATTACTACTATTCCGCTGTGTGTTGTATATGGGAACAGGCTATTATAATTGTCCCATTGTGTGATGTACTCTGATACTGTAAGTATTTTTAAAGCTCTCAATAAAGATTTATTTCTGTATTATATTTTGTTCCGCTGCGATGTGAGACTCGGTGTTGTGTAGGTTCTTCTTCTTCTTCTATTCTAATATTTCTATCTTATCTATTCTCACCCTCAAACTTCTTTCTATTAATGATCTGGAATGTTCGATGTCTGAATGGTCAACATGATAGTTTGATGTTGATTTTCGGAGTCGAAAATCCCAGTTCGTTACACTATTGTTGAATTTCTCTAGCTGATCCCTAGAGATATTTTGACAATGATTCTGTCAGGATTGAAATCTATGTATTGCAAGGACTTCTCGCTATTGATCTATAGGGTGATTCCTTGGATGTGGTAGGAGGGTGCCTTCGGGTCATCCTGTTCCTGGATGATGTGTACGGACGATGTGAATAGTGGCTAGATGTTTCAAAAGTCGATTATAACCTCAAGCCTCATCAACCGGGAAATGACAAAAATCGTGCAGGCAGCATGGCTATGTGGGTCGCTCCCATTAGGGTGTATAATCACCTATCTAGAGAAATTCCTTTTGCTTCTTTATTCTATCGATGCTGTCCCTTTCCGAGAAGACGGTGGGTCGCTCCCAACCAATGGTGATATACATTCGATACACTCAAGCGAAATGAGTGGTCGGTCATGTATGGGCCGGGTTGCAAGACGTTCTTGTTGAACCCAGTGTATTCGTCTCTAGAGATACACGATCGGCAGGTGGTCCCACACCTTGTCATAGTCAGAATCCATTCTCCAAAAAGCGCCCGCGGTTTTGTTTGTATACCATATATGTGGAGCGTGAGATGCAAGCGTTCCATTAGATTGATATTTACTTGTATTTAAACATTATTATAATATCAGAAAAGATATTGATTTCAAAAATGTTTTGGGTTATCGTAAGGTAAAAACCGTCCGTGTTTATGTGTGGATTTGGTCTTACGATTATCCTTTTCTTTGAAAGATTTTAACTTTAAAATCAGGTTGTGTGATACCCTTAATACTGTGCGAGTTTTTTTCTCACTCTGGTTCACCAAACTGACCCTGTGTTTTGTAAATGCTCGGGTTAGCCCGGGGTGTACATGTTTAGGTTATCGGATGTTGTGAAATCCAAAGACGAGCTGAAGGTGTTCAGACGTATGATATTATCTAGTATTATTCCACTGTGTGATGTATGTGAGGACAGATTATTATAACTGTCCAGGTGAATTGATGTACTCTGATGATTGTAAGTTTTTATTTCAAAGTTCTCTACAAAGTTATTTATATATTATATTTTGTTCCACTACGATGTGAGACTCTGTGTTGTGTTCTTCTTCTATTCTAATATTTCTATCGTTCTTAGCTTACCCTCTAACTTTTTTCTCCTATCTTCCTGAAGTTTTCGATACTTGAGTTTGACAAGGGATGTATAAATGTTTGGATTCTAGTGTCGAAAATACCCGGGTCGCAACAGTTGGTATCAGAGCTGAAGGTTAAGTGATTTCCTTGGCTCAGCGGCGTAACTCAATAGAGATGGGGTTAGTAATACCGTAGATTGAGTTTGAGTGTATATATATGAGTGAACGTATTTGTAAATTGATATAAAAACTGTTTTATATAGGGTTGATTGGTCTGTTGAGTAGTTAATAAATTCTGGTCGACACAGTAATGCAAACTATGTCGATAGGTGTTTCTGAACTATTGAATAGAGTAATTCGACACAATATTGTTTTTAAACCTGGGTAAATGAAATAATTTTACCCAAAGTATATTTTGGTATAAAACAAATGTTTATATTGAAATGGTTATAATATATAGTGGAGGTGTTGGTTAAAATTATAATCGAATAAGATTATGATGGAGATGGTTATAAATAACCAATCAGAATTCGTATAAGTATAATATATAGGATCAAATGGAATAAATCTGAATTTGAACCAAAATTGGAATTGAACTCTAGAAACTGATAAAGGTGTTTGAAATTAAATTTTGGATTATATATGAAGATTTTAAGATCCTGGGTGAATTTGGAAATGTTTTCCTGTGTATTATGAAGAATATTTTGAAACTTTTCCAAACAGAAATGTTTGAAAACAAGTTTTGAAGATGATATAGTATTGAACTCACTTCGATCACTGGAAAATAATTCTGATAATGACGGCCGCATCATCAGTGTAATTTTCGAGTTTCTAAGTGACGGATTACTACCAAAGTTTTTTTATTCGAATTGTTTTAAGAAAACAAGTTGTTTTGAAATTTTAAAAAGAAATATTTGATGTTGGCAAGAAGAAAAGCTGTTTAAAACTCCCAAGAAGAAATTTGTTGAAAAAAAAATTAAATAGAAAATTGAATTGAAGCCAGTTACGTGGAATTTGAATTGGAATAAAATGGTATCAAGTAATATTGGATTGGATTAGAGATAATCTGGAATGGAATTTGATTTGGTAAGTAAAGAATCTGGAAGCAAGGTTGGAACTGGGGTTTGAAATAGAATTTGGCTTGTGTGGTAGAGAATAACGAGATGTGAGAATGAATTCATTGATGATCAATTGGGATTATATGTTGAAGAGATAGCAATTCAAAGAGATGAAATGGAAAGCCGACAAAAAGGTACGAGTTTGTATTATATTCGAATATTGAGATTTACGAGCTGTTTGGCAAGCCACTTGGCTGTTTGTTTTCTTTTAAAACAGAGAAGGCCTAGAGAGGCGAGTTGTAACTATACCGATTAAGCAGTATAGAGGAGATGCTTGCGAATTTTTCGTTAACCTTAAAAGTTTAAATATTTTTGATAATATTTTTTATATACATATACATATATATAATTATTTTGAAAATAAGTCTATTTGGAGCGTTCTTCTTAACTTAGCAATTTCGAGGACGAAATTTATTTAAGGGGGGAAGAATGTAACGACCTGGATTTTTCGACTATTTGAATTCTAATATTTAAATTGGTTTAAATATTTTATTTGGAAATATGAATAGATTTAATGTTGAATTCATTTATAAAATGACGAATAAACGTTTATATTTATATTTAATACAAAACGAACTCGAAACTGTGAGGTAGTTCGTAAAATTGAATTTCAACTTCAATTGATTATACCAAATCCATGTTCAGTCGGATTTCGTAGAAACAAGAAACGTCTGAATATAATTGATAATAATTTTCCAGTGAAGCAGAAAAATCGAGATTTCATCGTGTAGATTGTGAGATATGGCCAAATGTAAATTTAGAATAGTCGTTATAGAATCGTTTATCGACCGTAACGGTTTATTTGATATAACTAGATATCTGTTTCGAATTTAGACAGGATTCTTTTGAGATGAAGTTATAATTTAATTTTTAGGATTTTACTGTAATTTTTAATTCGAAAAATAAACAACTTTTTATTTGGAGTATTTTTCACCCTGTGTCAGCATTTTTGGGGTTTCACAATATTAGTTAATCTACCGATATTATTATATTTTTGGGATCGTGGCACGACGCTGGACACAGTCATATTTTTATTTCTGTCCGTGGCCGTCTTTACGTTAACGGAATTCTATGTAACATGGTACCAAATACGTATAAAATCTATCTCAAGTCCTAAACAGTGTGCAACTCATCCTATCTATCGCAAACCTAGACCAAATACACAGTCTACATTTGGAAAATGTGGCCTAAGTACAACAGCTAATTTATTTTATTATTTAAGCTTTGTGCCTTTACCAACCTACCTGATGTGAGAACATATTTCAACCAATCCCCGCAAACCTCATCACAAAGCCGTCCAGCCTACCATGTAAAGGCTACAAGCTATTACCTTCAAATCTGTCCATATCTTGAAATTAAAGCACTGCATCTTCACGTCCAGTTTCTTTTCTTTCCTATTGATCTCATGCTTACTAACTTTCATAGCAGCAAATCTACCCCAAGCCATGATAATATACTATCTGTACCCTTCTTTTCTTAAAAATAACCTACCCTAAATCAAAATGCAGCCTAAAATATGCTATTTAAATACATTCACATGGCTAAACTAAACATAAACAGTATCTACCTTATTCCTCCACTACCAAGAAAACCAAGCCTACCCACTGCAACCCTTCCAAATCTGCACATGGCCATGTTTATTCATAGCACAGCTCCCTAATTTTTTCGTCTACTCTTTTCTTTTCTTTCTGTCATCTGATAAAACAACACACTGGAAAGAACAGCTAGCCTACTCCTAAACTACACAACTACAATCCAATGCCGTGTGTGCCAAACCTCCACTATCTATAAATACGGGACTAGCCTTGACCATCTTCATTCCAAAAAAGAGTTGAATACAGAGAGTTCAAATGGCGATTTGTTCTTAAAAAAATATATCCACAAAAAAAAAAAAAAAATTATAAAAACGTAACAGGAGAGAAAGGGGGGATGTGTTGTAGCTTGTATTTTGGAGGCTGGTAACGGATGGAGTACAGAAGGGCGGTGAGCTTTTCTGAAGCATTGGGCTTACGGCCTTAATAATAAAAAGAAAAAAAAACATGAAAAGAAAATGGGAAGAAGAATATTGGAGATGATTAGGTGGCTAAGTGCGGATGGAAGGCACTGGAGGGGACTTTGCGCGAAAATGGATGGGTTAGGCTTCCGAATACTAAAAAAAAAGGGATGTGTGGGAAGACGGGTGAATGGAACAATGCATGACAAGATGAAGTCGGATATCATATATATAGCAGGAGGGAAGCTCTTTCGGCAGCGTGCATACTTCAACTAGAAGATGGACAGAGTAAATACATTGATAAGGGCCACGATTTTTACCAAGGTGATTACCAACCATTAATTATACAATTTATAATTAATTAAAGAATAATCAAAAGTTAATAAATTTATTTAAACCAATTATTTTATACAAACTTATATTGGTCGAAACTAATTCATATGTAAATCACCCTTGATGAAAAAAAGCGCGTTATGATCGAGTCGGAAAAGAGTACGTGATGGAGCTGATTTGATCAACATTGAACGAAGCTAGAATTTCTGATAAAATTAAACGTCCGTTTAATTTTAGGCAAACAGATTTAATCAGCGAATTAAACCAAGGTGAGTTAAACTCACTCAGTTTCTCCCCACTTATAACTATTATAAGTTGGGTTTAATATTTGCATGCTATGGTTGCTGCTAGTTGGTTGATTTGATAATTGTTTGGACGATTGTTAAATATTTTATATCTATTATTTAAATTAAATGGTTGTTTGATTTAAATGAAACGACATCGTTATTTTTAACGATGATCTCCAAACAAGGTAACTTACCTTGTTGGTTACGTTTATAATATAAACGTATTTGATTGAATTGTATGCTTGAACTGATGTTAGTAGTTGACCGTTATCAGTTAAATTTTTCATGTGAACTGTTGAACCCATATGATTGGGTTATTGAATTGATTATTGATTGTTGAACCCAAAATTCAACACTTGTTTGATTATTAACCAATGCGTGATTTTGGTTAAGGAATTTATAGCAGATGGCCAAAGTACAAACTGTTTTATAAAGATAAATTTGCCGTCAGGTAAATCGATACGAATGAAGTTATAAAATTTATTTTATAAATGAATATATATTTTTAAATATATTATTTAAATAAAGTTTTTTTAAATAAAATAAAATAAACCAACCACATATATATATATATATTGTTCTTTCAATCATTATTTTTATACCAAAATCTACCGTGTGCGGAGCACGTGCCTCATCTTGATTATTATTTATGAAACTAATTCTCATGTTTTGATAAGCAAGTGAGTAAGAATTGACGTAACGATTAATAACCGAGATAATTGTTTTCAAGGACAATTAAAATGAGGTTATAATGAGGTTTATTATTATTTAATAATAACCAAAGCAAAAGGATTGTTTAACTAAATAAAAAGGCTAATTGGAATTGATTAACGAATTAATTACATTGGAGTTGACCAAATCCACCGCAATAACTGAGATTTGATTATTGGTTCATTAATTAAATAAAAAGAGTTAATGGTGAAGTAAAACATTTTTATTTTAAAAATGTTGAAATTTGATTTATTAATAATCAAAGTAGGAATCTAGGAATTTAAATAATGTTAATGGAGTTTTTGAAACTATAAAGTCTATTTATAGTTAAATGACATTTTAAACTGACTTTATAAGTTAAAGTTAAGTAAAAGAGATGCGATATACATTCGTTATATTAATAAGAGATGACATTCCATTAAGGTATAACTGAAATGAGATTTGATTTGATATTGGGAATGAAATATCGGTTTCTGGTATTATGACTGATATCATCTTAAGATAAGAACGTTGTCGATCAAGGTCTGAGAGGTAATTAAATACCCCAACTTGAACGACCGCGGGATTATCGGAGGATGGTTTTAGTTGTGATGGTAAAGATGTTAGTGTAAACTACTTTTGAAAAGTAATAGTGTAACGTTATTTGAAGAACTTGGAAATATACAATGGGGTTCCAAAATAAAAGGAAATAAAGAAGGCTTGAGATATGAAATTATATTTCCATAAAAAAATGGATTTTGAAAATATAATGATAGTTTCAAAGAAAAGAAATGAGATTTGAAATGGATTATCCTGAAAAGGAAAGTGGCGATTATAGTTTTAAATAACGAAACATAAGAGATATCGTAACAATCGTTCAAAATGATAAGTTAAATGGTTTCCCAAGTATACTAGAAAATAAGTAACATTGTAGAAATGTTTTGAAATGATAGAAAAGGGAAAACTGGATATGATCCTAAGATATTTTTCCTAAGTATATAAATGAAATGATTTGAGAATATTTACGTATTGAAATGATTTGGGAATATTATATATTAAGACTGATATATTATTTTATTTAAAGGCCAAGTGATGCTGTATAAACCAATGGTTTCATTTTTATTTATATGTCTGTTTATTTTGATAGTTAAAGAACCGACTATCAAAATCATACCCAATGCGTTGTTGGTATGGAAAGACCGGGATTGAATTTATTTTCGAAAATCATTCCAACCAATGAATACTAAAACGTAGAAGATACTGGTCGAGATGGAGCAATTGTAGACCGTAAATCTTCTTGAGTGGAAGGACTATTGTTGAATTTCTCTAGCTGATCCCTAGAGATATTTTGACAATGATTCTGTCAGGATTGAAATCTACGGATTGCAAGGACTTCTTGCTACTGATCTATAGTGTGATTCGTTGGATGCGGTAGGAGGGTTCCTTTGGGTCATCCTGTTCCTGGATGATGTGTATGGACAATGTGAACAGTGGCTAGATGTTTCAAAAGTCGATTATAACCTCAAGCCTCATCAACTGGGAAATGACAAAAATCGGGCAGGCAGCATGGCTATGTGGGTCGCTCCCATTAGGGTGTATAATCACCTATCTAGAGAAATTCCTTTTGCTTCTTTAATCTATCCATGCTGTCCCTTTCCGGGAAGACGGTGGGTCACTCCCAACCGTTGGTGATATACATTCGATACACTCAAGCGAAATGAGTGGTCGGTCATGTGTGGGCCGGGTTGCAAGACGTTCTTGTTGAACCCAGTGTATTCGTCTCTAGAGATACACGATCGGCAGGTGGTCCCATACCTTGTCATAGTCAGAATCCATTCTCCAATAAGCGCCTATGGTTTTGTTTGTATACCATATATGTGGAGCGTGAGATGCAAGCGTTCCACTAGATTGATATTTACTTGTATTTAGACATTATTATAATATCAGAAAAGATATTGATTTCAAAAATGTTTTGGGATATCGTAAGGTAAAAACCGTCCGTGTTTATGTGTGGATTTGGTCTTACGATTATCCTTTTCTTTGAAAGATTTTAACTTTAAAATAAGGTTGTGTGATACCCTTAATACTGTGCGAGTTTTTTTCTCACTCTGGTTCACCAGACTGACACGGTGTTTTGTAAATGCTCGGGTTAGCCCGGGGTGTACAGGTTCAGGTTATCGGATGTTGTGAAATCCAAAGACGAGCTGAAGGTGTTCAGACGTATGATATTATCTCGTATTATTCCGCTGTGTGATGTATGTGAGGACAGATTATTATAACTGTCCAGGTGAATTGATGTACTCTGATGATTGTAAGTTTTTATTTCAAAGTTCTCTATAAAGTTATTTATATATTATATTTTGTTCCACTGCGATGTGAGACTCTGTGTTGTGTTCTTCTTCTTATTCTTCTATTCTAATATTTCTATCGTTCTTATCTTACCCTCTAACTTCTTTCTCCTAGCTTCCTGAAGTTTTCGATACTTGAATTCGACAAGGGATAATGTTTGGATTCTAGTGTCAAAAATACCTGGGTCGCTACAGACCCATGACACACAAACCTCTCACATTAGCCGTATCCAATTATGGTTGCTGAATTTGTCGGTTGGTTCTAGGTTGACGTCTACCACAAACGAAGGCTAACCTCATGTTTGTATGTCAATATTTAATATATAGATAAGACATTATATACGCACACAAAATCAATCAATGTGTTATCAAATAACGTTAGAATTATTGTGTCACTCCCACTCAATTTCTTGTCTATACAAGATTAAATGGTATCTTGTGGTTTTTCGATATATCTCGAATTCTATTTCATTCCCATTGGTATCTTAGTGACTGACTCTCCTTCAAAAAGATACCAAATCGAGCAGTAAACATTTTGTTCTTAGAGAATTTATGTCCACAAAATAGTTATTTGATTTAGGTCCGATCTTATCAGAGGAAGGACGTTTAATAAACATCTTTACATCATAAATCATCGTATTAGATATGTAAGACATTTCCTAGTTCATATCTTATATGGCGTGTTCAAGGCCATTTTAGTTAGTCTAAATGCAGTTTTTCTAAATTTTATTTACTGGAAGAACTATATCACTTATCATTAATTGTACTATATCTTATAAGGTATGATTTCTCCTTTCAGATACACTATTCCAATACGGTGTTCTAGATGGAGTGAGCTGTGAAACAATTTCAAACTCGTCTGGATAGTCATTAAATAGTTGGCTTAAATATTCTCTTTCGATCTGTTCGAAAAGTATTTATTTTCTACTAAAATTTGTTTCTAACTTCATTTTGAATTCTTTGAACTTTCAAAGGACTCTAATATGTATGTCATAAGATACGCATATTTGTGTCTACCGATATCAGCAGTAAATATAATGAAGTAATAAAACCTGTGTCTAGTTTATGTATTCATTGCTCCATATACATCATTATGTACTAGACCCAATACTTATCACTCGTTCACTTCTAAAGTGAATGGTGGTTCAGTTATTTTTCCTAATAAACAAGATCTATATTCTTCATATAATTCAAAATCAAATGATCTCAAAATTAAATCATTATGGAGTTTTGATATACATTCTTTTTTACTGGGCTAACCGGTAACACTAAAGGTATATTAGATTTAAATCACTAAACTTAATCCATTCATTATTAACGTCAAGTACATTATAGTTTAGGATTTACAAGCATCATTAACTATTTGTGAAATTCCATACGATATTTTATTTAAATAAAATGAATAACAATTATTCTTTTATTACAAATGAAATTCAAATTTATCCGAACAAGATCTTTCACGACATTTATTTTAAGTGGAATTTCATAATAACAATTATTTTATTTATTTAATCAAGTCAGTATATACAACAAGAATCAAATTCCTATGGATAATCTAGCAACATTTGCTTCATTTCCAATTGTAAGTCCACTTGTCCTTTTCTCAAATTTCTACTTATTTTGCAATTTCAGTAAATTCACATACATCTATGTGATTCATATCTAGTATCTAATACCAGAGATGTATAAGTAGGTTTTATAACATTTATATCTTAGTTAGTAGAAGTCATACTTTAACTTATTTTAGATCCTCTCTTAATATCTAAAACAATTACGTTTAATTTGTTTGAGGACAATCCACAAATTTTAATGTTAATCAAGAAATTTGGTTTAATTTAATTTGTCCTTCTCAAGGATTAATTTAAATTATCGGAGTTATTTTGTTATTTAATATCTACAGTAGATAATAAATAATAATTGATTCTATAATATTCATTTAATATAAATTCAAAATTTTGACAATCAAAATTTATATTAACATAAATATAACATTTAAACTAAAAAACAATTCCACTCAAATTAACAACCCTCTGTTTATATATACATATCGGCATATATATATAACGGTGTTCCAAGATCCATATCTAGTGATGCCTTGACCTAGCTTTGGCTAATCCCAAAACACAACCTTTTAGGTAGACATCTTATGTCAGTTATATCATGTATATAACTTTTGGATCGCATGATGAACATTTTATTCGTTATTATTCATTTTCCCAGAATATTGAATAATTCATGCTATTGTCTCTAAGGCCATAAATACTATTATGCAGCCCTAGTTAAATCAGACCCAATAATATAGTCGAAGCACCACAATTACTCCTACCGCATATAAGCAAAATAAAAGGTGCAAAACGCTTTGCCGTTAGTTACATCCAATGAGATTGGTCATTGATGAGTGTACTATTGGAAGACTTCACCATGATTTAATATAACAGAATTTGCTTTAAAGAGAATATATAATTCATAGTGGAGAATAATATCATAGTTATTTACACATATCAAAATATGTGCATTTTATATTCATAATATAAATTGAATTTAAATATTAAGCATATGTATTAAATGTAAATAGGAATGATGCCTATATTCAAAATATTAGGGACTTAAATTACAACATGTCTTATACACTGTAATCTAAATCTGACTTCTTTTATCATATAAACCCAAGCCTATTTCAAATTTGAATTTTATATAAGATCTGGCACATACTAGTTTAACGTTCAATATTTATATTGAGCCCTCGTTGTTATGTCATTATGCAAACAACTATTTTATAATTGATTAGCATAGCGACATCATGTTGTTAAACTTAAAAGGCTAAGGCTTATATAATTTATAATATACATGAAACAATCACAATCATACCATCAAAGTGTACCAGACTTATATATATTCATGTTTACCTAGAAATTCATAAACTTATATACAAATTTTTAAAATTGAATATACGGCAATTTTAAAACAAAAAGGTTAAACAAAGTTCCATTTTCATACAATCAAACAACCAATATGAAATTACATGATTGTATAAAGAATAATATGATCATAAAAAGAAATAGGGTCACACCCTTTTAAAATACAATAATATATTTAATACTTCTATATGTACATCAGATGTATTTAATACTTCTATATGTGGCAACTCATATATATATTATGTACATCAAATATATATATTACATATAAGTGTGCAGCAGCCCATACTACATGGGATGAATATATATATATATATACAGTATATGTAGATATTTATATACATCAATATACATAATCATCTACTTGATATCAATAGATATGCAAATACATATATCTATCTATACACGTAGAACAAGTTCCTAATTTTATTTACACTTCAGAAGCATGCAGAAATAAAATGAAACATCATCATGTTGTTTTATGATTTCAATGTTTTAAGCATTTACATATATATTCATATATGTATAGAACTGGTAATAATAATAATATATATATACACACACACAAATACAAAATTCAGATGTGTATTGTATGTCAAATGAACAGGTTAGGCAAATGATCATAATGCAGTTTTATATTAAGAGGCGTTTTCTTATAGTCTGCTCAGGTTTAGCTTCATATTATACTCAGATGTCATCTTGATGACACATTTTAAATGCAACTACTGGTATGTTCATATCTAGAAGACAAATAGTATATTCATCATATAACTACAATTGTACCGGTATACATTTTGTAACATCCCATATTTTCTGCATATTTAATATTCAATTTTAAATAAATAAAATAGAATAATATTAGATAAAAATCAAATTTAGTTGATTATAATGATGATGATTATTTGAATGGAGTATAAATAGATTTTAAATTTAGTTTATACTTAGAATGGGTGAAATTTGGAAATTGATATTTTATTTATTTAAATGACTTGAGTTATTTAATTTAAAATGGAAATTCAAATTTAATTGGTAAATGGAGAAATCTAAGTTGAAAAAAATAATAATTTAGATTTAAAATGTGTGGAATTTATTTATAGAATTTATTTAAATTATAATTTGATTTAATTTGAATTTAACGAATATTTAAATTGAATTAAAACAGTTAACTGAATAATTGAACATTTATTTATTTAACTGTGAAATTTAACTGTTTTGGCGACTATCTTGAAATTCGACGAAACTGGCGCCATCAGAACCAGAACGGTGAATTATTATAGGATTTCAATTTGCGTTACAATCCGACTTACCGTTTGACCGTACGAGAGAAAATGTGAAAGAGATCAATGTAAATGGATAATTGGGTGTTTCTTATGTTTGGGCCTTATATATGCATATAACTTAGGTCCATGACCACCTCATCAGCTCATTTCTATGATACGTATATTTCCTCCACCGACTCTATCTCTAATGGCTGAAGACAGTTTTTCAAAACCCTAGAAAAAAAATCAAAACTTCAAAATGAAATCTCCTCAAATACCAACAAATTATATATAGTTACGAAGCTCTCGACGATACGAAGCCTCTGGTATAATTTATTTCGACATGCAATAAGTGGTTTGGTTGGAAATCACGGTCAAAGCTGTCAGGTTTCGAAATCCTAGGGTTTAAATTGGGGATTTTTGATTTAAGGGTAAATCGGATAAACGGAGTTATGGGTATTGTTGCCCTAATCGATACGAACTTATGGAGGGTGGTCGGAGGTCCTATTGATCAGAGAATCGCCGGGATTTTTTGTTTTAGGGTTTGAAAACCCTTTTTGATTTCTCGTCGTCGGAGCAGTTAAGGGCCACCAGAGTTCCGGTCAAAGGGGTCGGCTGAAGCAGATTTTGAGGAGCTTTCGGATGTTGGTGGTCTGAGTTCCGCCGGTGATCGGAGCAGTAAGGAATCAACGGTCAAAGTTGTGGAGGCGTGGGTTTTTCTGCATCGACCTGTAATGAGAGGGAGCGGGAGCCTTGAGGGAAGAAGGATGACGTGGCAGATGGTGGTTGGGTGAGGAATTTAATATTAATTATTTATATATTCAAAAATTTCAAACAGAAAAACATGCATAACTTCTACGTATGACCTCGGATTTACGCGTGGTTTGTTGCGTTAGGATCGTGGCGGAATTGCGGACGATTTGGCACTAACCTGGCTGTGAAATTTTGGCCTTTAATTGGACGTTCGTTAAACCAAACTGCAAAGGTGTGTGATTCTTCGCTCACGAATGACTAAATTATTCACATATTTATTAAATTAAATTTTGAAATAAGTTGGTTGCATAGTTGTGTTTGATTGTTGGTGTGTTGTTTAAAACTGACATGCAAGAGTGTGAATCTGAGAGATTTAAGTCGATAACTAGTTATTCTAGTTAGTTAAACTCTAGTTAAAAACCCGGACGCTTGTTAATCAGTGAAATGATTTAATACTTACCATTTGAATTAAATGGTTGTGATGAATGCCTTGATTTAATCGATGAATTGATATTAGTATTGAAATGTTCCTTTATTCAGTATATGTATGTTGTATGTTCATCATGACGATTAATCCTATTTACCCTTGATGTTGCGGGCATCGAATCAACCCGGGATTAATCGATTTAAAAATGAATTAAGAACGCAGATTGAAATGATAAATATCTGTGACCCTGATGTGGATTGAAATGATAGATCCATCCCTGAAATATCGAGAAATTAAATTTAAAATCACTTGGCCATTGGATAGATAATTATATACAAACATCGGTTGGTTAAATGATTTTAAATATTTGGAAATTTGATTTGATAGAATTTTCATTTAGAAGGATGTGCCGATACTCGATAAAACCTTTTCTTTAAAGATTCTGAACTTGGGATGCTTATTAAAAAGGGTTAAGGAAATTTTCCCAAAACAAAGTGGGAATTCTTAAATTTGGATGTAAATATGATTTGGAATTATTCAAATTTATGGGGTGGATTTGAATGAAATAAATTCATATTGAATTAAATTTTTGAATAAAGGTATTGAGGTATTCTGAGCTGTTTAACTCAGTTTTGAATATTGATTCGAATTCTTGAGAATTGAAAGATTGGTTGAATGGCGTTTGAAATAAGATATTGAACTACGTTACTCCATTAAAACTGGAGTATGGGTTCAAGTATTTGAAGTTCAGAAGAGAGGAGAAATTTTGATTAAGAAAATTTTATTATATATATATATATTTGCAATGTTTGATTTCAAATAAGTTATTCTTTCTTTAAAATTTATTATTTAACTTTACCTATAGACTATTTATTTTAGCTTAAAATTTTCTTATATATTTTATTATTTAAATTAACTAGTAAAAATTTTAATTTGTATATATTCATAATGATCTAAATTATCTTATTTTGTTTTAACAAGTATTTCTATACATATATGTTTATATAAAGATTTTATTTAAAAGCATCTATTTTTAAGTTACAGTAAATGATCGTAAATTTCTTCTGAATGGAAAGTGCTGGATTTAAACCCTAGTTCGAGATGGAGTCGAGATAAAGTATTCAAATATGAATCGACTTTAACATATTTTTACATGGAGATGTAATTGATTTTTTTTGTCCGAATATAATGAATTCCATAAATGATATGAATGGGTTTTATGGGGAATTTATACTCTGTTGAATATGAATGATTTCGAATTCAAATTGATTTGAGATAATTATAATCTTTAATATGAAGTATATTTTACTTGAATATAAATCGTTTGGTGAAATATTATATGATTATAATAAAATGAAATGAAATATATTCTAGTTTAGAATATAATCGGTTGGTATGATTATGATATGTTGATATGAAATTCATATTCTACATTTTGAATATAAACTTGGTTCGAAACAAAATATGATATTTTGGGGATATGAAAACGAACCTTTGAGAAATGTAAAAGAACCGACCGATGTGAAAGATGTAAGCGTTGGTTGTTAAAGAGACCGGAGTCGACATAAGGGATACTCTCTGTCAGTGTCGATACCACTTTGACAACTGTGAACGTTATGACATATCCAGAATGAGTATAATGACTTGTAGGCGATTATTGAATCGAAGAAGATGAATGATGACGAAATAGCCCTGACCTTCGGGTCAGAATTGAAATGACTAAAACAGGAGCTATACCGTGACTAATTGAGGCAGCACCTTTGATCGAACACACTTCTTCGATAATACTTCTATGACTATGATGATGATGATGATTTGGGCCTATTTATGACTTTGGGAGTGTGTTCTGAGGTGGGCGGTAGTGGCTGCTATGCGTTACCACTGGTCCGGGAGTGCAATTGGTAGAATCCTACCCTGGGCATTGCCTCGAGTGCCTTGTCATATTATCCTTATCGATCCCCATACGATTTTGATTTGTATCATACCTATGGAGTGCCCTCTGATGCCATCGTTTATGGTGGGTTTACGGTACTGTATAGACTACGGTATTATAAACGGTGTAAGGGTAAAAATGTAATCCCGCTTACACTATTTTCAGTATTATACTTTACTGAGTAGACACTATCATAATAGCGTATTATACTATCTATGTATTAGTTTAACGGATCCTTGAGAGATGGAAAAAAATCCCGTAACATCTCTTGAGTTACTGTACCCATGACACTGATGTTATCTCGTATTTAAATTTGACTAATATGAGAATGATTTAGTGCTGATCCGAGTGTTTGTTGTGTTTTCTATATGCAATACGCTCGGGTCAGCAGATGTTGCAGTTAGCGAAGATTTCAAATAGCTTAGAGGTTGAAGACGAAGATTTGGTATACATCTACTATATATAAGTATTTCTGCTGCATTTCGTTTCCGCTGTGCTCTGCAGAGATCTATAGATGTAACTCTGGTAATCGTTGTATGGTATAGACAAACGTATATAGTTCAACTATTTTAAACTGTTAGTTATTATTATATGTTGTCCTTCCACTGTGAGAACTCTGTTATTGTTTTATTTTCTTTCTTCTTTTTCTTCTTATCCCAACAACTGCTTATATTTGTGATTTGTTTGGGTCGACATGTGTGGTTTATTGTCGATTTGAATGTTCAAAAATAGGGGTCGTTACATTTGGTATCAGAGTGATGGTTAGCGATAACCTTGGCTCTTTTGGGAATAAACTCATTAGAGATGGGGTTAGTAATGCCCTAGAATGAGTTTGAGGGTATATACGAGAGAGCGTACTTGTATTTTGATATAAAATGGTTTATGTTGTGTTGACTTATTCCGTTGAATATTTATGGGTTCTGGTCGATATATGGGATGCCATAGAATCGATAGGAATTCCTAAATAATCGAATGGAATGAATTGACATAATATGGTTTCGATTATATTTTATATATTATATATATACCATTAGTGGTTTTAAGTGTATAAGAATTGGACGTTGGTAGGTAATATTAATAAGTTATTACCTATTACGGTTGATTCGATAATAAATTTAATAAGAAAAATTAGTTGGTTTTATAAATATTCGAGAATGAAATATCTTAAGCATAATTAGTTACATAATAATGCTTACGATAAATAGAAATGGACTTGAAAACTTGATTCTGGGAGGCTTTAGAAGTAGTTTTCTAAGTTTGGGAAAAATATTGTATTATAAGAAATAGTTTTCAAAAGAAACTTTAACGAAATGAGTGAAATCCCTTCTCGGACATCAGACATGAATTCGGTAATGAGTGCACGCATTATCGACATTTATTCTGAAGCATCTAAGTGGGGGAGACCACTACGTACTTTCCTAACTAGTTTGAAAGGGTTTTTGAATTGAATTTCCATATAGCATAAAATTTTATACAAAGGTATTAGTATACGATATTTAAAGTTGAATTTAAATTTAAAACCAGGATTTAAATTTCTTTCTTAAATTAAAAGTGTGGATTTGAAATTTCATATGGTATGTTATTTTAAACTTGGGTTATAAAACCCGGAATCAAGCACCTTGAGTTGTCTTAACTAATGATTATGATTTAGGATTTAGTACTCGATTCATTGGAATTTTAACTTTGGAACCAGGAAATTAAATTAGGTATTAAGAGAAGATAAATGAGCACTGGAGTACTTAAGACTGAGCAATAATAGAGTTTAAGAGAATTCCAAATTTAGTCGATATAAGTGTTCGATAAAGTTGAAATTAACCAAGAAACGAAATCCAATGAAAGTAAAATAAATTGAAAGGTTTTGCTATGCAAATAAATTTGCTAATTAATAAGGTATTAAGTTAGTCAAGTTAAATAAAGTTAGATTAGGAAATCGAGAAAAAAAAATACTTAGTTGAGTAAAGGAATTGAGTAGAATAAATTTAACTTAGAAATCGAATAGTAAGAGTTGAGAAACATTTGAGCTATACATAAACCGTCCTTAACTCGATTTAGGATTCTAGAGTCGAATAAATAACTTGAATTAGGAGAATAAACTTTAAGTGGGAATAGAGTCTAATTGGATGAATAAATGGTAAGAACAATATCGAGTGTAGAAAGGAAATGAGGTTTAACGTAATTTGAGCTTAACGAATGAAATCAAATCGAGCTAGTTCGAAAACCATAAATAGATTTGAATTAGTATTAAAATAGAAAGAGTTTGATGTTCGGTAATGATCCTCGAAATTTGGAACTTAATAAATGGAATGAGAAAAAATTTAATAAAGTGGAATTATAGAAAGAGGAAAAAGGGAAGTTAAACAAACCCTATGTTAATGAAATTGAATATAAATTTGATAAAGCTGAATTTGGTAAGTGATATATTTGAAGGAACTTGGATTTAAGGTAACTTAATGTAGGTTAATAAACTAAGCCGAACGGAAACGAACTTAAGGGAAGTTGGCTTGAGTCGATTCGGAATTAAAGATAAGAGAATGAAATGAAGTGAGAATGAACACATATAATTAGAATGAAAAATCGAAATTTATTCATGTGAAAAGGGCTAATCAAATACGGATAAAACGAACGATATCCGATACATATGGATGAATAAACAAGAATAAGAAATGAAAACTTGGTAATCGACCAAGGTTAATGAATTGAGGATTGAATATAGTTGAGTTAGTTGGAAAAGTTAAAGTGAATCCAAGTCTTAATGGTGATTTAAACTTGAAATTAAACGAGTAACGAATGGAAATTATATTAGATAAAGTAAGCGATTGAATGAAAAATTTGATTTCTTAGATTATGAAGTAAATGTATAGGTAAATGATTCAATGAGTGAATAAGAACAACTGAAATGAATAAGTTGAAATGAACTTGAGTAAGATAGACGATGGCATAATATGAATAGATAAAATGAAATTTGCTTAATACAAGTAAAACGAACATGAGTATACTTAAGCGATAAAGGGTAAACAATACTCGAATATAATGGAATGATAATTTACTTAGATGGTTAAGCTTAGCTTAAATTTTCGAATCGGAAAGTTTGAACTTGAAATGGAATTTATCATTGTTTATGCCAAAATCTGAAATATCCGATAAGCTGAAGTAAAATAGTCATAACTTTTGAATGGACGATCGGAATTCGATGATTTCGGACTTTTCGGAAACCTTAGAATCTGAACTAAGACATTCGTTTATAGCGACACGTCGAAATTCTCATGTTATTAGGTAGAAATCCATGTTTTAGACGTGCTATGTGCAGGAAATTAAAAACCGAAGCATATATGCATATTGTTTTGACCATAACTTCCTAACCGAACGTGGGATTTTGATGTGCGAGTACAATTCGGAAAGGCCATAATGTAAACTAAAACTTTCTCTTAATATGATGAGTCAAATTCTGATGTTTAGAGGGCTAAAAAGTGGATAGAACATTTCAGACCTGCATTTTCAGGGTACGGGCTGAAGCGTCGGTTTTATTAAACCAGTCATAACTTTCAAATGGATTTTCCGAATTTGACGAATCCGGACAATTCAGAAAGCCTAAAATGAACACAACAAATTTTGCCTTGTCTTAATCAAATTCCATCATCTAAGGGTCGATAATACCCCATCTGTTCGCTGGCCTGTTGTTAACATGGTTGTTTTGTAGTTGAAATGTTGATATATGTTGTGTAGTTGTATACAATTGCTATATATTGTATATATGTTGATTCTTATGTGTATGTGAATATGTAGCAGGTGTAAGGAAGTTGCGCTACGCTACGGAGCTCGCTTGCGCTAAACGCTAAATGCTAAGGTAAATAAAAATGCAAATAAATGCTAAGAAGGTATGTATGTTGGTTATATAGTTTGGTAGTTACATATATATGGCGTTTTCCCCATTTTTGGGATGCCTCATCGAATGATGAGATGTATATTGGGATTTTATATATGTTGTGATTATCCGGACCTCTCTGTATAAGGAGATGCTGCCGAAATTTTCCGTGAATTCGGGAGTTAGAAAATCTATGGGGTTTTACAACTATATACTTAAATATTATTTTATAAGTATGGATTTGGAAGTATGAATATGGTTAATATCATATTTCGTTCTCTTTTCGAGGATGAAATGCTCTTAAGTTGGGGAGAATGTAACATTCCATATTTTCTGTATATTTAGTATTCAATTTTAAATAAATAAAATAGAATAATATTAGATAAAAATCAAATTTAGTTGATTATAATGATGATGATTATTTGAATGGAGTATAAATAGATTTTAAATTTAGTTTATACTTAGAATGGGTTTCCAAATTCATATTTTATTTATTTAAATGACTTGAGTTATTTAGTTTAAAATGGAAATTCAAATTTAATTGGTAAATGGAGAATTCTAAGTTGAGAAATAATAACTGAAATTCAAATCAGAGAAAAAAAGAATAATTTAGATTTAAAATGTGTGGAATTTATTTATAGAATTTATTTAAGTTATAATTTGATTTAATTTGAATTTAACGAATATTTAAATTGAATTAAAACAGTTAACTGAATAATTGAACATTTATTTATTTATTTATTTGTGAAAATTAATTGTTTTGACAACTATCTCGGAATTCGACAAAACTGGCGCCATCAGAACCGGGACAGTGAATTATTATAGGATTTCAATTTGCGTTACAATTCGACTTACCGTTTGACCGTACGAGAGAAAATGTGAAAGAGATCAATGTAAATGGATAATTGGGTGTTTCTTATATTTGGGCCTTATATATGCATATAACTTAGGTCCATGACCAACTCATCAACTCATTTCTATGATACGCATATTTCCTCCATCGACTCTATCTCTAATGGCTGAAGACAGTTTTTCAAAACCCTAGAAAAAAAAATCAAAACTTCAAAATGAAGTCTCCTCAAATACCAAAAAATTATATATCGTTACGAAGCTCTCGACGATACGAAGCCTCTGGTATAATTTATTTCGACATGCAATAAGTGGTTTGGTTGGAAATCACGGTCAAAGCTGTCAGGTTTCGAAATCCTAGGGTTTAAATTGGGGATTTTTGATTTAAGGGTAAATCGGATAAACGGAGTTATGGGTATTGTTTCCCTCGTCGATACGAACTTATGGAGGGTGGTCGGAGGTCCTATTGATCAGAGAATCGCCGGGATTTTTCGTTTTAAGGTTTGAAAACCCTTTTTGCTTTCTCGTCACCGGAGTAGTTAAGGGCCACCGGAGTTCTGGTCAAAGGGGTCGGCTGAAGCGGATTTTGAGGAGCTTTCGGTGTTGGTGGTCTGAGTTCCGCCGGTGATCGGAGCAGTAAGGAATCAACGGTCAAAGTTGTGGAGGCATGGGTTTTTTTTGCGTCAACCTGTAATGAGAGGGAGCGGGAGCCTTGAGGGAAGAAGGCTGACGTGGCGGATGGTGGTTGGGTGAGGAATTTAATATTAATTATTTATATATTCAAAAATTTCAAACAGAAAAACATGCATAACTTCTACGTATGACCTCGGATTTACGCGAGGTTTGTTGCGTTAGGATCGTGGAAGAATTGCGGACGTTTTGGCACTAACCTGGCTGCATTTAGAGACTATGAAATTTTGGCCTTTAATTGGACGTTCGATAAACCAAAGTGCAAAGGTGTGTGATTCTTCGCTCACAAATGACTAAATTATTCACATATTTATTAAATTAAATTTTGAAATAAGTTGGTTGCATGGTTGTGTTTGATTGTTTGTGTGTTGTTTAAAACTGACATGCAAGAGTGTGAATCTGAGAGATTTAAGTCGATAACTAGTTATTCTAGTTAATTAAACTCTAGTTAAAAACCCCGACGCTTGTTAATCAGTGAAATGATTTAATACTTACCATTTGAATTAAATGGTTGTGATGAATGCCTTGGTTTGGTTTGATCGATGAATTGATATTAGTATTGAAATGTTCCTTTATTCAGTATATGCATGTTGTATGTTCATCATGACGATTAATCCCATTTACCCTTGATGTTGCGGGCATCGAATCAACCCGGGATTGATCGATTTAAAAATGAATTAAGAACGCAGATTGAAATGATAAATATCTGTGACCCTGATGTGGATTGAAATGATAGATCCATCCCTGAAATATCGAGAAATT
This sequence comes from Allium sativum, assembly GCA_030737875.1. NCBI lineage: Eukaryota > Viridiplantae > Streptophyta > Magnoliopsida > Asparagales > Amaryllidaceae > Allium > Allium sativum. The sequence goes on along the minus strand of CM060910.1, from coordinate 1,049,644,618 downwards.
AAATTTAAAATCACTTGGCCATTGGATAGATAATTACATACAGACATCGGTTGGTTAAATAATTTTAAATATTTGGAAATTTGATTTGATAGAATTTTCATTTAGAAGGACGTACCGATACTCGATAAAACCTTTTCTTTAAAGATTCTGAACTTGGGATGCTTATTAAAAAGGGTTAAGGAAATTTTCCCAAAACAAAGTGGGAATTCTTAAATTTCGATGTAAATATGATTTGGAATTACTCAAATTTAAGGGGGGATTTAAATGAAATAAATTCTTATTGAATTAAATTTTTGAATAATGGGATTCAGGTATTCTGAGCTGTTTAACTCAGTTTTGAATATTGATTCGAATTCTTGATAATTGAAAAATTGGTTGAATGGCGTTTGAAACAAGATATTGAACTAAGTAACTCCATTGAGACTGGAGTATGGGTTCAAGTATTTGAAGTTCAGAAGAGAGGAGAAATTTTGACTAAGAAAATTTTATTATATATATATATATATTTGCAATGTTTGATTTCAAATAAGTTATTCTTTCTTTAAAATTTATTATTTAACTTTACCTATAGACTATTTGTTTTAGCTTAAAATTTTCTTATATATTTTATTATTTAAATTAACTAGTAAATTTTTTATTTTGTATATGTTCATAATGATCTAAATTATCTTATTTTGTTTTAACAAGTATTTCTATACATATATGTCATATAAAGATTTTATTTAAAAGTATCTATTTTTAAGTTACAGTAAATGATCGTAAATTTCTTCTGAATGGAAAGTGCTGGATTTAAACCCTAGTTCGAGATGTAGTCGAGATAAAGTATTCAAATATGAATCGACTTTAACATATTTTTACATGGAGATGTAATTGATATTTTTTCCGAATATAATGGATTCCATAAATGATATTAATGGGTTTTTATGGGGAATTTATACTCTATTGAATATGAATGGATTTCGAATTCAAATTGATTTGAGATAATTATAATCTTTAATATGAAGTATATTCTACTTGAATATAAATCGATTTGGTGAAATATTATATGATTATAATATAATGAAATGAAATATATTCTAGTTTAGAATATAATCGGTTGGTATGATTATGATATGTTGATATGAAATTCTTATTCTACATTTTGAATATAAACTTGGTTCAAAACAAAATATGATATTTTTGGGGATATGAAAACGAGCCTTTGAGAAATGTAAAAGAACCGACCGATGTGAAAGATGTAAGCGTTGGTTGTTAAAGAGACCGGAGTCGACATAAGGCATACTCTCTGTCAGTGTCGATACCACTTTGACAACTGTGAATGTTATGACGTATCCAGAATGAGTATATTGACTTGGAGGCGATTATTGAATCGAAGAAGATGAACGATGACGAAATAGCCCTGACCTTCGGGTCAGAATTGAAATGACTAAAACAGGAGCTATACCGTGACTAATTAAGGTAGCACCTTTTATCAGACACACTTCTTCGATACTATTTCTATGACTATGATGATGATGATGATTTGGGCCCATTTATGACTTTGGGAGTGTGTTCCTAGTTGGGCGGTAGTGGCTGTTATGCGTTACCATCGGTCCGGGAGTGCGATTGGTGGAATCCTACCCTGGGCAATGCCTCGAGTGCCTTGTCATATTATCCTTATCGATCCCCATACGATTTTGATTTGTATCGTACCTATGGAGTGCCCTCTGATGCCATCGTTTACGGTGGGTTTACGGTACTGTATAGACTACGGTATTATAAATGGTGTAAGGGTAAAAATGTAATCCCGCTTACGCTATTTTCAGTATTTATACTTTACTGAGTAGACACTATCATAATAGCATATTATACTATCTATGTATTAGTTTAACAGATCCTAGAGAGATGGAAAAAAATCCCGTAACATCTCTTGAGTTACTGTACCCATGACACTGATGTTATCTCGTATTTTAATTTGACTAATATGAGAATGATTTAGTGCTGATCCGAGTGTTTGTTGTGTTTTCTTTATGCAATACGCTCGGGTCAACAGATGTTGCAGTTTGCAAAGATTTCAAATAACTTGGAGGATGAAGACGAAGATTTGGTATACATCTACTATATATAAGTATTTCCGCTGCATTTTATTTCCGCTGTGCTCTGCAGAGATCTTTAGATGTAACTCTGATAATCGTTGTATGGTATAGACAAATGTGTATAGTTCAACTATTTTAAACTGTTAGTTATTATTATATGTTGTCCTTCCGCTGTGAGAACTCTGTTATTTTTTTCTTTTCTTTCTTCTTTTTCTTCTTATCCCAATAACTGCCTATATTTGTGAATTGTTTGGGTCGACATGTGTGGTTTATTGTCAATTTAAACGGTCAAAAATAGAGGTCTTTACACATTTCATGGACAAATAATAAAATCGAGTTGAAACTGATTTTAGGGACATTATATTTCATAATATAAGCATTATGTGCTTAAATTACTAAATGTCATAATATGATTTAATATGTACAACTTCATTTCTGAGATCACAATTATCTACTATCATACGTGACAATGGAATTTAAATAGAACCAATATATTAATTCACTATATAACAATCTTAAGGCAACATTTATATTAAAGACAATATAAATGTTAATTTCTAAGAGGTTTTGAAAACTGGTACATATAATAGTTTAAAATGATGTTAACTTGCTGAAGTGTTATGCAGTTCTAAAATGCTATGGGTGTTAAAATCTTAACTTAAAAAAGTTAAGACATCATCATTTTCTTTTAGCATGAAACAATTTCAAATTCATTTTCATTGTATCTTGTTCACAACATATTGTGAACAACTTCAAATCAGATCTCGGGTGACTCAGTAACTATTAGTACTAAGGTTGATTAAATAACATGAATAAGTGCATATATACATATAGACCATAGTGTATAGTCAAAAAACAAGCTTAAGTTTTGTAACAACCCGGAAAATCAGAACCAATTTAAAATTTTATTTTAAGAAAATTTAAATAGAAAATGCATCAGAATTTAGAAATTTTGAAAAATAAAATAAAAAATATATATATTTATTATTAATAGAAAGGTTAAACAATAAAAAGTTTACATTTTTATTGTAAAGAAGGAAATATGAAAAATGAACATTTGTTTAAATAGGAAAGTTGTTATAACATAAAAATTCACTTTTTTATGTAATAATGATTCAGTAAAATGATTCATAGCTTGTTTAAATGATGTAACATAAAAATTTACATTTTTCGGTAATATAGTAAAGATTACATTTTCTTTACAATAGAAAGATATCATTTTCTTTGCAAATAAAAAGATCACGTTTTCTTTACAATGGAAAAAGGATTACAATTTTTTTCTTTGTAATATAAAAAGATTATATTCTTATGCAACAGTTGTTTAATGTAAAGAAGCTTAAAATAAAAGATTATATTTTTATTGTAAATGTGCAATATGTAATATAATTCCTTAAAAAAGGATGCTTGATTGACAAATACGTTAACATTAAAAATGTCTTAGGAACTTTAGTGACATTTATTAATTCATTGATTGAAAATAATGTGTAGGTTATAAATGAAATAAATTCTGACAATTTATATATTAATATATATATATATATATATATATATGTATATGTATATATATGTACATATCTTTGGCTATTCTCTTAAATATTTTCCCTATCAATTCAAATTTAACTTTTAGAAATTCAAAATGTAGACCATATGTTCATAAACAAATAGCATTAATCTAACATTATTTCTTTCCATTTTATCCTCTCTCTCTCTCTCTTTCATGTCATCTACTTTTGAAATTTGAATAATAAAAAAAATAGAATAAATGTTTCATTATAGCATGTAATCAAAATGGGATTTAAGAAAACATTTATAAAACACAATTAAAACATAAAATGTATTTATTCGTAATGCACATGCATGGTTTCTGGAATGAAAACAAAACTTTGCCCCATTGTCAAATTTGTAATTGCCTTTTTGGTTACATGCTGAAAATGGTTGATATACATACTCGCCAAATAATAGGCTTGCTAAATTTCTTTGCATAATAATAAATAAATAAAATGTTACAAAAAGATAGATAATTAAAATTGATATGATTTCCTATATTGGTTTCATAACTTTTAATAAAAAGAAAAATATATGAGTCGAAAAATGGTCTTAATCTACTATAGATAAAATTTATTTGAATATGGAATACATTCTTGAGTATATAAGTTGTTACATAATAGCTTTATATTAAAGCAAATATACACACTATTTAATAAGAAAGATGTAAATGTTAAATTTGGACGATTCAAAAATATTCCAAATATATTAAGGAATAAGAATGTATGGGTTTAATTATAAAATTAGAAATAAAGTATTATAAAAATGCTTTTGTCCTTTTTCCCAAATCCCTAATCCACTAACATGACCAGCCGCCGCCAAACATGTCTAATGGCTAAAATGTTCTCTCGTTCCTCCTCCTTTTTCTTCTAATCCAAACAACAAATTTGAAATTCTTATGAACGAAAAACATTCGCCTCTTTTAGCTCATGAAGATGAACAGTAGTGATCATTTAAAACACCATGGATGGGAAGATTTTTGGGTTCAAAGGTGGCGGGTTCGTGGTCAAATTGGGGGCTATAGGGGGTGGCGAGTTTCCCCATACGGCAGGCGTGGAGGTTGGCATAGGCTTCGATGTGAGGTGGTTTGATGTGGGTCCGGTTGTCTGTAGGTGCATGCGGCGGTGCATCATTCATGTGAGAAATGGGTTCGGTTTAGTTCGCATATACCTGGAGAGGAAGACGATCGGTTAGGGAAAGGTTTAACTAAATTAAAATCAATTTTTTAATTAATTTCAATTTTGTAAATCAATGTATTAAAATCAATATCTTTTTGATATGAGGTCCGTTTTACGAACGGTCTATTGCGTTGGGATCGGGAAGACATTATACATTTCAGAACTGACTAGGAGTGATTTGGGGAAAAACAGAATCTAGAGCAAATTCGAATATGAACTATTCAGTATTAAAAGCTCGGTGAGATTTCTATATTTAATTATTAAAATTAAATTATTCCTTGCTATTTGAATTCTGTAACAACCCGAAAATCTGGGCAAGTTTAAAATTTTTATTTTGGCAATTTTAGCGAATTTTGAATATTTAAAATGAATTATTTTAAATAATATCGACGGAAAATTTATTTTGAATATAATTCGAACGTATATATTATATACATCGTCGTTAGAATATAAATAATTATATATAATTATAAATGGAATTGAAAATGGCGCGGTAGTTCGGTAATTCGATTTCAAACTTCAATTGAATGTACCGGGTGCAAAACAATCCGGATTTTAGCGAAACCAAAAACAGTAGGATCTATTTGTGAATATCTTTCCAACGAATCCGAAAAATCGAGATTTCATAGCGGGAATCAAAAGATATGTCCAGTTGAAAATTCTGAATAGTCGCTATGGAATTCAGGCCCTTAAAAATAGACATTTTTCAAACGACCTCGGATTTCGACGAAACCACTTTTGTTGGATCTGTGATGTCAAGTTATTGCTAGATTCCAAATTTCATAATTTTTCGAATTAATATGTGAGCGTGGCAAAGAAAAACGCGTTTGACCAGTTTCAGTTGATTTTAATCGACTGGAAATTGGTCATTTTTCATACAGTCTCAGAATTCGACGAAACTAGTTTTGTTAGGACCGTATCGTCAATACAAAGCTAGAAAATATTTTTCTGGAAATTTTCTAGTTAGTATGTGACCCCGGTAAATTGAAATGCGCGTTCAAATTAAATATATAGAGTTATATGTTGATTTTAACGGAAACTGATCGAAACGATCGAATCAGCTTAAGATACATATCCCATTGTGTTCGGAATGGGGGTGAAACGCTATGGGCGACAGGCGGGGGGCCTCGATTTGAGGTCGTATGTAAAAGTCAACTTTTTGAATTAAATAATTAAATAAAAAAAATCTCTTCCCCTTAATCCCTTTCAGGCCCCCCCCGTTGGATATTCATTCAGAGAGAAATCAAAAAGAAAAAAAAACATAAACTATCGATCCCCCCCCCCCCCGCCCCCGTCGATCTCGAAGCCGCCCACCACCACGCGCCGCCCCTCCCATCGCCTCGCCCTCCGCCAGAACGCCGATCGCGCTGCGCCTCCTCCCCCTACCCTCCCTCTCGCCGATCCTCCACGCGCGCAGCACCCAACCCACCACCGCGAGTCCCCCTGCGCGCCTCCTCAGCTCCCTCCACCTCCGGTGAACACGCAACCCCCCCCCCCCAGGTCAAACAACAGTATGTTTTTTGTTTTGTTTTTATTTTATTTTATTCACTTCCTGTTTTTATTTAATTTAAATACTTAGCCTTAAAAACTGGGTTTAATATAATGGAAATTAGTCTATAAAAATGTGATTTTTACATTTTGATTTCTATTCATTTATGTAATTAGAAAGATTTGATTTTTGATTCGTATAAAAATACGAATTTTGATATAGAGAAAATGCTATGATTTTTGTTATAGGAAAAATTTAGATCATATGTTTTACACGTATAAAGTTGTGATTTTTAAAAAGATAAGATTTTTTATAATGTAAATTTATAGTTTTAATATAAAGCTACGATTTTTGTAGTTAGAAATTTTAAAGTAGAAAGGTGAAATCTTTATATTTGAAAGGGCGAGATGTTTATAAATGAAAAGGCGAGATCTTTATATAGAGAATAGCAGTGTAAAAATAGAATTTTTATCTATGTAGTGACGAAGTAAAAAATTCGATTTTTATATATTGAATAGCAAGGTAAAAATTCGACTTTTATATATTGAATAGCAAGGTAAAAATTCGATTTTTATATAGTGAATAACAAAGTAAAAATTCGATTTTTATATAGTGAATAACAAAGTAAAAATTCCATTTTTATATATTGAATAGCAAAGTAAAAATTCCATTTTTATATATTGAATAGCAAAGTAAAAATTCCATTTTTATATATTGAATAGCTAAGTAAAAATTCCATTTTTATATATTGAATAGCGAAGTAAAAATTCCATTTTTATATATTGAATAGCGAAGTAAAAATTCCATTTTAATATATTGAATAGTGAAGTAAAAAATTCCATTTTTACATATGTAGAGAATACGGGCAACGAAGGTGATAAAAAGGCGAGAACGATGAAGATTTCTATCAATGAAGAGTCGTGGTATTGGAATAGCTATCGGTGAGAACTTCTCACTCTTCAATTTCTTTTTTTCTAGTTATATATAAATACTAGGATGCAGACGGTGTTTAGTAGCACCCGACACCCGTCATCCACGGACCATGGATGGCTTGTTTGTTAAATAGTTTGGTTGTATAGTTGGTTAGATTATTTGGTCTGAATTGAATTATTTGGTGAAATGAAATTGATTTGATTGATGTGTGAATGGCGTGGGCCTTCACTAGACCTGGGATAAGGCTAGGCCTTGTCCCGTTTCTAGTATCGTGCCGTTATGCCGCCGAAATTTTCCAAAATAAGTTAGAAAAATAAAGATATCATTTTATTTAATAAATGAACTGAATAAAAATTCATGTGTTAAAATAAAAATATTTTATCGTTAAAAATATAATTTTTAACGTGATTGTGAATAAATAAATATTCATTTACAAAACGGACGGTTTGTTTATGCACGCCTATTTGAATGACAATGATTGGGATGATAAATTTTACACATCGCCCAACTGCACAAATAAAATCTGTGTTTGAAAACCCCACACGGGTGTTGGGATGAAATTTGAAGTTCACTCATCCTGATTGATTAAATATGTCGATCGATTGATTGACATGCTGTTATAAGCGTTAGATATTTATATTTGATGCTTATACAGTGTAGTGCACTTTGGTTGATGGTTGATTATTTTTCAATGCTATTATATACGTGTGATGTATGAAAATCCATATAATTAACATTATATGGTAATTGATTGGGCCTCATTCCAATTTAGAAAATAAAGAATATTATAAAATAAAGGTTCATGTGTTGACAGTACTCATCCGTTGAGATTAGTCATGTGTTGAACGAAATATTTTAATAATAAAATTTACATCTTTATCAATATAAAATAAAGGTTCATGTGTTGACAGTACTCATCCGTTGAGATTAGTCATGTGTTGAACGAAATATTTTAAAAATAGAAATATTTGAAATAGAAATATTTGAATAGGAAATGTTTGAATAAGAAATATTTGAAATAGGATATTTGAAAATAAAATATTTGAAAATAGAAATATATGAAGCCGTGTTGATTAGATTGACGCCATTTTGACGTGAATGATATTTATATCGATTTTATTCATTTTAAAATGAATATTGAAAAGTGATTTCGAAATCGAATATTTTGAAATGAAATTTGAATTTGAACCGAATAGAAAATGAAATGAATTTGAATTGAATAGAAAACCAATGAAATTGAATTGAATAGAAGACCAATTTGAATTTGAATTGAATAGAAAACGAATTTGATTTGAATAGAAAACGAATTTGATTGAATTGAATATATAACGAATTGAATATATAACGAATTGAATTTGAATTGAATAGAAAACGAATTTGATTTGAATAGAAAACGAATTTGATTTGAATTGAATAAAAAACGAATTTGATTTGAATTGAATAGAAAACGAATTCGAATTGAATTGAAAACGAATTCGAATTGAATTGAAAACGAATTGAAATGAATTCAAATTGAACTGAAATTTGAATTGAATTCAAATGAACTTTAAAACGAATTTATAAGAAAAAAATTCAATTTTGATTTGAATTGAAATGGAAGTTGAAATTGTTTTTGAAACGAATTTAAAAACTATTTATATAATTCATTTTAAATAGAAATCGACGAAATATATATTATATATATTAAATATATAATATAATGGCCTGAATAGAACGCGCCGCGCCGCCGCAGTTCGTGAATTTCGACCATTTATTTCAAACGGACATTACGGGAGATCCGACCGTCGGATTCTCCTAAAACCGGAACCGTTGTGTTCATATCGAAAAGAGCTTTCTAACGAATATTAGAAATTTGAAATCTAATGGTTGTGTAACGACCCGCGTTTCGCCCGACCCCAATCGATCGCAAAATCGATCAAGACCATTCAGAACCCGCGTACGTTAACTTTGGGCATACAACACATCAGAACAAAAACACAGATTTTTATAACATCAATAATAAATGTTACATCAGAGTACAGAATATAACAGAGTACATCAATAAATAATACAGCGGAAGATACATTTACAATAAATTAAGTACATTGCGGCGGAACTAATCCCAGCGGAAGGCCATCAATATTCGGGGCCCAACTTCAGACTTCAATCCAGAATCCTGCTTAACTATATCTGCAAAAGGCTACTCGACTGCCCGTGTGGAAAGAGGGCACCCGAGTTTGCGAAGTGAAACAAACTACAGGTCAGTCGTGGGGCTGGTGTGAGAATTATATACTTAACTTATCTAAAAAGTAGGCTAATCACAGGACCACGCCGCTAACGCGGAACGGGTTTACTCCATTGGATTGCCAGTGCATAATTAAATTAAATCGTTAAACCACGCAATGCTTTTTTAAAAAAATGAAACCATTATAAGACCCAGGTCCCATCACACAATGCAACGCACACCAGAGGATAGGGTTTTACCTTATAATGGTCAAAAGATGCTTGATACGTAAAAACGATATTATTATTAGTGTGTGTATATATATATGTAAAACATTCAAATATAATATCAATCCTAGACGGCATAGGTACCATATACTATGTCGCCGTACTAGTTCTACAATCAAAACCGCAAGGGCGTATTGGGAATTGGGTTTCCATCATGAGTCGAGGCTAGGGGCAAGCTCCTCTCCGATTCGAGACACTCTAGCAAATGCCTCAAGATCCCCCGCAGTGAACCCTTGGATGTGGTAGGGCCGGTCCCCGCCTATCGGCAGTGGATTGGTTATGCCTGAACACACGCTTCCCGGTTCCTTTGAACCTATAATATGACCAATATCGGCCTATAAAAATCCAAGGCGCCTCAAAATCCATCATCCACATAAGTAAAATGTCAAGGCTGGTAGGTCACTGACACCACTCTAGCTAGAAAGAAACGTGTGCACTCCCTACAGTCCATATCCCGTTTTTGACTCATACCAGGGTGTGAGGCTCGCGAAGTCACGATATACACAAAGTTATGCCTAAACAGACTATGATTTGATCATCATCCACAAGGCCTGCTTTTCAACAAAGCCTTGATCATTGCATCTTGGCATGCCACATCATCACTCCATATCACACTACCAATCCTTTGCCGAAATATATGAACGGGTGTTAAGCAAGAGAATAAATTCTTCGCCACCAAACATCCATACATTCGACAGAAGATTAATAACATGATATATAATGAAGTACGATGTCAGACACACAATCCATTTATAGCTTATGCTCTGGGTCTGAGCGAAAGCCAAACCCGTACAAATCAACACTACGTCCGGGCAACTCCTACTATTACCTTATCATGGTAGCGAACCATTCTAAGGCAACAGTCATCATCGTCCATTCGATGTGGAGATTTGACAGTCTTCAATCGCCGTCTTCCAATCTTGGATTGTTAACGTCGTTTAGTTATTTGGAATGAGATAAACTCGGACTTTCCAAATAATCCTCGTATATATACATATATATATTTAAAATCCTTCTTACACATTAATAATTATTTTTATTAACGCTTCATTCCTATTTTAATTATTTAAAATAATTAAATTTTTATATAACGACGCCTTAAGTCCATGGGCGACTATGGCGCTGCATTCAACCAATTTTGATTTTACATTTCTCATAATCTAACTGTTGGATTTTAACATAATATATATCGTTGGAAAGATTTTTCCAAGACGGTCCTAACGGTTTCAGTTTCAAGAAAATCCGACGGTTGGATCTTCTTGTATAGTCATTTAAAAGTATGATTTCAAAACGCGAACTACCACGCCCTATTCGTTTAGTTTTAATTACATTTATATATAAATATATAAACATAAACCGTTTAAATCTTTATTATAATGAATATTCTCAATCTTTATCCTTTCATTCCTTTTTATACAGTAAATTGTAAATCATACTTGAATGGTGAATTCTTCCTTTTTAATTCCTTTAATTTCTTTAATTTACGGTAAAATGTAAATTTTATTTCATCGTCCAATTCCTTCTTTTAATTCCATCCTTACATGTAAAATGTAATTTATAATTCATCGTTCTTAAGTACATATAAAAATATAAGTTTTATTTACAAATGTAAATCCTACTTTTTATTTACATTATAAAGATGTAATCTTTGTTTACAATGTAAATCCATACATTCATTTCATAGAATAAAATGAAATTTCATTCATGCGGGTTAAATTCATTCATAATAATAATATGTAATTTATTTCATACGAAGAAAATTCATTCATAAATTACATGTAAAAATGTAATTTACTTTATGCGGTCTAAATTCATTCATAAATAACATATAAAAATATTATTTATTTCATACAATGTAAATTCATTTATACATAACATATAAAATATTATTTATTTCCCATGCCAAAATTTCATTCTTTAACTTCAAATGATGATGCAATTTATTTTACATCATAAAGTTTCATTCTTTTACCTACAACGTAAAAATATTCACCTTTTTGTTTACGATGCAAAGATGTCAACTTTTTCTCTTTATAATGTAAAAATATCCCTTTTATATTTTTCAATGTAAAAGTATTATCTTTCCATTTTACAATGTAAAAATATGATTTTTCTTTCTATTTTACCATGTAAAAATAAAATCTTTTTCTTCGTTATGATGCAAAAATATCAACTTCTTCTATATTCACCGTAAACACTCATCTTTTTATTTTAATTTCAAAAAGATTGTCTTTTTACTTACATCGTCAAATTTCATCTTTTTGTTTACAATAAAAATATTGTCTTTTTATTTTCAACGTAAAAAGATTGCCCTTTTAATTTCAACATAAAAATGTTGTCTTTTTATTTACAACATAAAAAGATAGCCTTTTTAATTTCAATATAAAAATGTTGACTTTTATCTTCAATCATAAAAGATTGACGTTTATTTTCAATCATAAAAAAAAATTCCTACGTTGTAATTACTATATAATTTACCTTAAAATAATGTAAAATGTACACATGGTGAAATTCATACATATTTACATTAGGAAAAATGTAAATTTTCACTCTCCAATTACAATGTGAAATCCATTCTTTTTATTTCATTAAAAATGATGTAAATCTTCCTACGGTGATATTTCCATGTATTAACATTAAAAATAACGTTAACAAATCCTACGGTTAGATTCCTCTTAAATATTAACATTAAAAATGTTAATGACAACCCATAGTGTTATATTAACATTAAAAATGTTAATAGCGTTGTAACACCCCACCTCCGCCAGGGTGACTCTTGCAAGCACTCTGACTTTGGAGGGGCGTTTGAATCAGGTAAACATGCATAATGATATATCAAGGCAGAACAAGAACATATGTATATATGTAAACAGAGTAAATAACATAGATAAAACAGCGGAAGATTTTCAAACCATTTCAAAACAAGTCTGGTACAGCGTAATGTTAACTTTCCAAATACACAAGTCTAGATAAAAACAACATTACTGAAAAACTGAAATACATAAGTACTATCCCCAAAATAAGTGATAACCATAGCTAGCTTCATGTCACGACCGTACATGAGCTAAAATCCCACAAGCAAGCGATCAGAAATCCAGCTAAGCTCCAATATTCCCTCCCTGAGAACCTGGGGGGGGGGGGGGGGAACGGAAGAAAAGAGGCGAAAGAAAACAGGTCAGTCAAAAAGACTGAGTAAGCCCTACTACAATCAATGTAAACTGATAAAGTTAACTGGCATGAGAAGCAGGGATGAACATAAGGATAATTACATACTAGCATGGTGAATATCTAACAGATAATTCAAAGGAGTCATCACATAATCAAGGTGAAGTTTTTCACCATAGGTGTACCAGCATTCTAACATGTCATGTATAAACAAGAATTTATCCCTTGGCCTAAACTTGGCCCAATATCGGGTGTTGGCCTAAGTCAAGATCCATCTTCTTAGTACCAATACTAGTATAACAGGATTAGGTGTTACCCTAATGTCTACATCGAAACAGGACGGAACAGAATGGCCCATAGATAGAGTTCGGGAAAAATGGGCTTTTACCACCCTAACAGATAAAGTACAGAAACGGAATGCTAACAATAATGGGCCTTTACCACCCTAACAGAACAGAGTACAGAAACGGAATACTACAATTAGGTGTACACTAGTAGTGGGCCTTTACCACCCTAACAGACGGTACCACACAGAAACAGATGGGTGTTACCACCCAACAAAACAGACGGTACCTACAGAATCAGACAGAGCTAAGTGTACCCTAAATCCTACCCAAGCGATCGGCTCCCTAATACATAAATATCCTATGTCGGCCCCACGATAGGGTGTATCACTCCCTAAAGTGGCAACCAATTGGCACAGGCATATTTACAGATGTCACGGCGTCTTACATCCTCAGAGGCAGACCGGGATCCATGCACGCACATGACCCGGTTGGAACTCACCATCAACACCCATCGCCATTATCAGAATGAACCACTTATAATTAGTTCAGTAAGCGTGCCCGGACCCTACCTACAGTTGGGTCAAAGTTTTGATACCAAAAAGGGTTACTGACTAATATGGGTCCCAAACAACAGATGACACAAGTATTCCCCCTTGTGTCCCCAGACTATCAGATTCAGATTAACTTATTAACAGAGTTCAGACATACCAGGTTCAGACGATCAGTTTTCAGACTAACGGATCAGATAACAGATTTACAAACTTGCCTAACTTGGTGTGGGTCCTACAGATCCGCAAAACAGGTTCGTTTAATTTATCAATCAAGTTAGTTTATCCAGACCAGGTATCCAATCGGTTCTCAGCCTTATCAAATTACTGAGTTGGATTGGCAAAGTATAGTTCAACTTAACCCCGTTAAATTACCGAGTTCAGATTGGTTAAGTGTAGGTTAACTTAACCCTAACCACTAGTCGTATTTTTCGGTTAAGTGTCATTAAGAAATCAAGCCCGGGTTCACTTAACCTACCCATTCATGTCAAATTGGTTAAGTGTCATAAATCAAATTTACTTAACCTTATCATGTAACATTAATTAATTTAATGCACCTTAACCTCTCACATTAGACCTCGTTGTGGTTACTAGTTAAGCCGGGCGGGTCCGGGTAGCTTTACACCACAACTTGGTCTAACCTCGGGTTCAAGGTACAACATGACCAACTTCTCACATTGGGTCCTATTGTTTGTAGCAACTAGTTAAGCCGGTCGGTTCCGGGTAGGTTTACGCTACAAACTCAACCCAACCTCGAGTTGGTCACACTTATCTTTTCTAAGTGTCATGTCCATCATGTTTCCAAAACATGTTACGAATTTTCAAGCAATTGGGTAGACCTAACTTAATAGGTAAATTCCCAATGGGTAGACCTAACTTAATAGGTAAATTCCCAAGCTTATGTTTTTATGTCTTTTAAGTTTACCCAACCCCAAACGCAATCCCATCGCTTACATATCGCCATAGCGCATAAAGGACAGAAAGAGGGAACTTGGCATAATCACGACATAAAGGTGTTAAAGCCACAAGTTCAACATGGTGGCATATGAAATGTTCATGTGTTCATACCCTTGCATATTACATTTTTAGGCCCCAAAAGCATGCATAAAACAAAACTTGGCATATTGATGATACATGGTGATAAATGACATGTAAAAATGGCCATAAGTTCGCATCTAGCCTCACATGCAAGTTATCATAAGAGATATGATAACTTACACGTTGCCAAAATGCAACCTTTAGCATAAAGCTTGAAGCTTTATGTTCATAAACCCAAGATAAGCTTGCATAACATGATAGCATGAACAAAATGTTCAACCCAAACTTGCATAACATAAGTTGCATATCATATGACAAACTTGCATATCAAACTTGCATAACATAACTTGCATATCATATGACAAACTTGCATATCAAACTTGCATAACATAACTTGCATATCATATGACAAACTTGCATATCAAACTTGCATAACATAACTTGCATATCATATGACAAACTTGTATATCAAACTTGCATAACATAACTTGATGAACTTGCATAACACATCATAGTAAACTTGCATATCATAACATATCAAACCTGCATATCATACATTTAACTTTAGAGTTTAAGTATGAAAGTAGAATAGGGCTTACCATGCTTAGGAAGTCACAAAAATATGACAAAGCCCCTTATGAAATCAATTAAACCCAAAATGCAAGCAAAACCCTTGAGCCAAAATGATCAAAACTCTTCCTTTATGATGCAAATATAGAAACTTGACTTGAATGCAAGCTAATGATGCTCATACAAGTTTGAAAACACTTGTATCCATGGAAAATCTCATAGAAATGACTTAAGAAATTTTTATGAAGAGAGTGGAGGCCATGAGAGGTAAAATTTTGCCATAGTTTAGTTGTAGGATAGATTAATGATGATTTAGGGTAGGTTAGGGTCTTATTTATAGATTAGGCAAGTGTTTTAGGCCATAGGATTAAACCCTAGTTGCAATCTCAGCCCTCAAAACCGAATCTGGCCCCCAAGCTCAACACAATCTCAAAATGGTGCACCAGGCTAAACAGCCCGGCTGGACCAAGTCGACAGGGCTGTCGACTTGGGTCCAACCAAGTCGACAGGGCTGTCGACTTGGGTGTTCTGGCGGGATTTTTCCCGCCTGGCCCAAACTGGCCCAAATATCCAAATTCAAACTTGAATTTGAAATCTGTTTTTACTTTAGAATTTTCTGAAAACTTCGTTGGGCCTTAATCGGGTCATACGGACTCCGATTTTCGAAAACTCGGACTCTATTTCGCGTATTTTTCCGAGACGAATGCAATGGCACAGCCCGTTTCCCTTGATTCAGATTTATTAATTAAATTCTGCCTCGATTTACGATATAACAGGTTATCAGAAATACGGGTTGTAACATTCTCCCCTCCTTAAAGGATTTCGTCCTCGAAATCTTCAAGTTAGGAAGAACGCATCCTACCATCCATCATCCATCTACTCAAATCATCATTCACGAGCAATCATTGTCCTTAAAGATTCTAATGCGACATGAACATATGCAAAAGGTGTGTGTATATGTTCTTATCTAATGCAAAGATCCTCAATGCAAAGTATGTTAGTGAAATGAATCCATTATGTATGCAAATAGTCCTGATCATATAATACTATATGTGTGCACAAACATTCGTCCATATGCAACATCCATGTGCTGAATTAACCATCTTGCAACCATAAGAATTGAAAATGTACACACGTCCATATGCAATATGAGAGTGTATTTCAAGCCGATCTAGTGCCTAGTGTGTGTTTATGCATCCACGAGCAACCACTAGCAACCACTTGCATCCACTTGAAACCATCAAACATAACATGTCTCAAACACATGTTTACATCTATAGGATTCCTATCTCAACAAGATACAGTCGAGTGATGGAAGCGAGCATAGATAAAACAAAAACTTGGTACATATACTTACAGACTACTAGTACAGATCATATTTTCCCCAAATGATTCTTAGGAAACTAAGCATGGTAGAAACCCATAATGTATTCGTCATAGTCACCCTCATGCCCAACACAGATACTCTCAAACCCCAATTTATCACAAACAGATGAGTTATAACTCTCAGGGAGTTTGAGACTATTACCAGATCAGAAGCAAGACTAGCATTAAAGTACCGAGTTTCCATTACAGAATCAAAATACCAGAAAAAGAGTTTCAAACTGAAAATCAGACAAGGAAAATTAAACATCCTACAGACAAATCATTCTAGCCCTAATCTATTCACTCTCCATGCGAGTATTCACTGTTCCTTCTGATGTAGTCCCTTTCTTCTTCGGGCAGTCCCTAGTGAAGTGTCCCATCTCTCCACAGTTAAAGCAAGTGCCCTTCCTCTTTCTGCAATCCTTGTTTAGATGAGTTGAGCTTCCGCAAGTAAAGCACTTCTTTTCCTTCTTATCCTCAGACTTCTCCTCCTTCTTTTGCATTTCCTTTTTGGGCCCCGTTTTCTTGTTTTGAGACTCATTCACCTTGACCTCCTTCTTTGCACTCTTGTTCTCTTCATTGAGTAGGGCCATATCTACCAAACTCTCAAACGTGGCCCCCATGGGCACATGAGACATAGCTAACTCCTGTAACGGCTCATTCAATCCTCTAGCAAAACGAAGAGCCTTCTTCTGAGTAGTACTCACTATCTCCAAGCCAAAACTAGCTAACTGATTGAACTTGTTCACATATTCTTTGACAGACATGTCTCCTTGCTTCAAAGCAATAAACCTCTCCATTTGCAAATTCTCTTCAGCAGAAGACAGAAACTTAAGCCCGAATCTTGTCCTGAAATCGGCCCAAGTCTCAACGGGTCTAGTACCATTGGTGACTTCCCACCAATAAGAGGCTTCATCTCTCATAAGCCAAACCGCCAACAAGATCTTTCTCTGATCATCTAATCCAAAGATAGCGAATAAATCCTCGGTCTCTTTCAACCAATTCTGGGCCTCTACAAAAGTCTCGGTACCTAGAAAGTTCTTGCCACCCATTGCTTTGAAGTCCTTGCAAATCTTCGTGAACTCTACTGGAGGATGCTGAGGGGGAGGAGGAGGAACCTCAGCGACAGGAGGAGGAGGAACATTAACCACCGGAGGAGGAGTAACATTTGCGGGGCCGGCTTCGGTCACCCTAGCCTCCATAAGTCTCCTATACCAAACAGGAACTTGCACTCCCTCTGGGATAACAAAGTTATCTGTCATACTGAAACGAAGGAAAAGATAGATTCAGAACGAGGAAACTAAGAATAGATAACTAAGGATTGTGCTAATGGCTTTTTGGGGAATAGCCTTTAAAATAAACTAGACTTTTCTTTGGAAAATACCTTATACTTGGTTTTGAAAATAGTTTTCCAAAAGTTTTAAAAACCTTTTTGTTCCTTCTCGTAAACCATATGCTCTCATACCAAATGTAACACCCCACCTCCACCAGGGTGACTCTTGCAAGCACTCTGACTTTGGAGGGGCGTTTGAATCAGGTAAACATGCATAATGATATATCAAGGCAGAACAAGAACATATGTATATATGTAAACAGAGTAAATAACATAGATAAAACAGCGGAAGATTTTCAAACCATTTCAAAACAAGTCTGGTACAGCGTAATGTTAACTTTCCAAATACACAAGTCTAGATAAAAACAACATTACTGAAAAACTGAAATACATAAGTACTATCCCCAAAATAAGTGATAACCATAGCTAGCTTCATGTCACGACCGTACATGAGCTAAAATCCCACAAGCAAGCGATCAGAAATCCAGCTAAGCTCCAATATTCCCTCCCTGAGAACCTGGGGGGAAACGGAAGAAAAGAGGCGAAAGAAAACAGGTCAGTCAAAAAGACTGAGTAAGCCCTACTACAATCAATGTAAACTGATAAAGTTAACTGGCATGAGAAGCAGGGATGAACATAAGGATAATTACATACTAGCATGGTGAATATCTAACAGATAATTCAAAGGAGTCATCACATAATCAAGGTGAAGTTTTTTACCACAGGTGTACCAGCATTCTAACATGTCATGTATAAACAAGAATTTATCCCTTGGCCTAAACTTGGCCCAATATCAGGTGTTGGCCTAAGTCAAGATCCATCTTCTTAGTACCAATACTAGTATAACAGGATTAGGTGTTACCCTAATGTCTACATTGAAACAGGACGGAACAGAATGGCCCATAGATAGAGTTCGGGAAAAATGGTGTAACACCCCGCCTCCGCTAGGGTCACTCGCAAAGGAATGCACTAGCTTTAGAGGGGCATTATTGGTAAACATGCACAGAAATATCACAAGACAGAACATATAAAATAGCGGAAGTAAAATCAAACTTTCATAACATGAATAAATAAGGTCTAAAGTCTTTTACATCAGAGTACATCAAAACCTGTCTTGCAATAGTAAAGAAGCATAAAGACATTTTCATAAATTATTCCCCAAGTAAAAACAGTAAAGTAGCCATTAGCCAAGAAAAGTCCAAGCCATCCATGATGACCTTCAAGCAGAAGATGTCCGAACTAAACAACAGTATTTCCTCCCTGTAACCTGGGGGGGAGGGGAAACGGAAGAAAAGAGGCGAAACAAAACGGGTCAGTCAAAAAGACTGAGTAAGCCCTATCTACTGTTAGCATAAAAACTAGTAAAGTTAACTGACATGAGAAACTGAGATGAACATAAGCATGATAACAAGATAGATAAGCTAAATCAAAATAACAGGATGAACTACTGAACTCAGATAAACTAAGGTGTCATGATAAATTACGATGTCAAGATAAAACAAGGTATCACATCGTCAGGTTTCTATCAAGTATAATATCCCCAAGATATCTGTCACGTATAACGCCCCGTGATATCTATCCTGTATTTTAGCTCTGCACCTACCGTACTAGTATCCCCACCGTGTCATGTGTTAACCAAGAATGACCCTCACTCAAAAGTCGTGTAATGGTCCATGTCAACCTAATATATCGCATATATAGGTTACTCAACTTGTATGTTTTATTACATGTAAATGTTCAGTCCCTTGCCGTAGACCATACGGGCTTTCCCATGAGATTCTATATTACTTTAACATAGTTCCATGATCCTTAAGATCGGTTTGGACTGTTACCCTAAACCTAGCTAGGGTCTTCCAACATGAATTATTGTTTGTACAACTAGGACTTATGCTACCTAGGGCTGCTAGGGATTATGCTTACCTATTGCACGTTTTCGTATCTCGGTTTGGGTTCAACCACCTAGGGCCACTAGGATTTACGCTAACTGCCAACCGCGCCCTTTTTCCCACGCATTCATCGTGAATCGCTTTTCCATGACTGTATGCACATGTATCACATCGTGCCATCCGAGTCCTGTCACAGGGCAAATCAAGAAATACAGGACTCCGTCGGGAGCTTTCGATTTATCTGCCGATGCAGATGCTAAGGTCTGTTTTTCTTATACGTGGCTATGGTCCCACGAGACCACTCCCTCAACTAGTGAAAGACAAGACAGGATAAATCCTGTATGAGAACACAACACTGGCCAACCCACATCCAAGCCTTACCGCAACCATAATTAGATAGCAATTATGGTCTTTTGGGTGTTCTCTGACTTTCCGTACGTACACGCTTGACCAAAGATGGTAGGTAGCCTGACGAAATGCTATCTAGGGTACGACCGTGTATCGTCGACTATCCCCTATCCATCCCCGTCTTTAGGTCGCTCGTATAGCAACCAAGGCATACTCTTGGTTCTTCTAACGCAGACCTTAACCTCTCATGAGCCTAGTATAATCACCTGGCAGCTCATAGAGGGATACCAAGAATATCCTCACGTTCCCCGAAGCCGCTGCTTCGTTACCCAGTTCGCTGGAGCCTTTATCTAAATCAGATACTAGCTCCTACTCGTATACTTAAACGATGACCTACCGTATCAGGTTACTCATCTATCTATGAACTGGTCTAAATTTCCTTGACTAAGAATCATTACTTAGTTATTCTTCAACTAAGGTTTACCACTTAGCATTGTTCCCGTTATCCTTGTTATCTACGGTTATCCACCTAATCCTCAGAACTAGGGTTTACATAATGGATTAAGTGTCACTTAAGTTCATGACTTAACCCGTCTACAAATCCTGTCAAAATTGGCTATGTATCCAAGTTCAAGGCTTAACCCTACAAACCATGCTCAAGTTGGTTAAGTTTATTAAGCAATTCACGACTTAACCTCGTCCAATTATCATTCTAGATTGGTTAAGTATATATTAACTTGACTCTATCAATTTACTTAGTCAAATCGGTCAAGTGTATTCAAGCGATTCGTGACATAGCCTTATCATGTTTTCACGTTATATTGGTTAAGTATTGGTTAACTTAACCACAATAAATTAACGAGTTAGATTGGATAAGTATAGGTCACTTAACCACATCAATTCATCATGTTTAGATTAGTTAAGTGTTTAACTTAACCCCATTAAACTACCAAGTGGGATTAATTAAGTCTAGGCTAACTTAACCCCATCCGATTTCCATATTTAGACTAGTTGAGTCTAATCTTAACCCCATTCGTTAACCGTATTTTTCGGTTAAGCGTCATTAAGAAAACTTACTTAACCTTACCAAGTTATCGCGTTGGATTGATTAAGTGTTGGTTAACTTAACCCCATCCACTAGACATATAAAAATGGTTAAGTGTCATTAGGCAAATCAAGTTACTTAACCTACCCAACCTTGTCATGTTTTGTTAAGTATCATTAGCCTAATCAAATTACTTAACCCATTTGTCCATGTCATATTTGGTTAAGAGTCATTAATCAAATTAACTTAACCCTATCATGTGGCATTAATTACTTAATGCACCTTCACCTCTCACATTAGACTTTGTTGTGGTTACTAGTTAATCCGGTTGGTTCCGGGTAGCTTTACACCACAACTTGGTCTAACCTCGGGTTCAAGCACAACATGACCAACTTCTCACATTGGGTCCTATTGTTTGCAACTACTAGTTAGGCCGGTCGGTTCCGGGTAGTTTTACGTTGCGAACTCAACTCAACCTCGAGTTGGCCACACTTATATTATCTAAGTGTCATGTCCATCATGTTTCCCAAAACATGTTACAAGTTTTCAAGCATTTGGGTAGACCTAACTTAATAGGTAAATTCCCAAAGGGTAGACCTAACTTAATAGGTAAATTCCCAAGCTTATGTTTTTATGCATACTTACATGTCAACTTCCATGTTATATTTCAAGTCATGTTTTCAAGTTGTATTTTCATGTCATTAGAAATTACCCATAACATAACCCAACGCTTTTAAACTCGCATATACATTCGCGTCAACGTAATGGATCAAAAGAAGAGACTTGGCAAAGGCATGACAAAAATGGATATTAAGCCACAAGTTAATCATGGTGGCAAATGAGGCACAAATGTGTTCATTAACTTGCATGTTACATTCTTAAGCCTCAAAACATGCATAAACCCAAACTTGGCACATAAGCGAATCATGGTGACAAAAGATATGGAATGATGACTAGTAACTCGCATATATCATCATATAAGGGTTATGACTTCATATGCAAGTTGACATAAAGGTTATGAGGGTCCTCATGTTGCCTAATGCAACATTTCAACATAAAGGTTGTAGCTTTTAGCTCACAAGATCAAGATAATGACTTCATAAACTTGCATGACATGATAGCATGTATCATACTCAATGATCAAACCCAAACTTGCAACATGAACATTTAACTTCATAGTTAATATCTAAGAGTAGGGAAAGGGCTTACATTGCTATGAAGGCACAAAAGATATGACAAAGCCCTTATGCAATCAAATAGACCCAAAATGCAAGCTCTAACATAAAAACCCTTGAGCCAAAATGATCAAAACCCTTGCTTTATGATGCAAAGATAGAAACTTGACTTGAATGCAAGCTAATGACACTCATACAAGCTTAAAAACACTTGTATGCATGGAAAATCTCTCATAGAAACCATATAGAAATTTTATGAAGAGAGTGGAGGCCATGAGAGGTAAAATTTTGCCATAGTTTAGTTGCATGAATGAATAATGAGGATTTAGGATAGGTTAGGGTCTTATTTATAGATTAGGCAAGTGTTTTAGGCCATAGGATTAAACCTAGATTCAATCCAAGCCATCAAAGCATGTCTTGGGGAAGAAGTCAAGTGTAGGAACCATCTAGGGCCTTTAGATTAAAGATGAACCATGAGAACCATCCAAATGCAAAATCTGCATTTGAGCGAATCGGCCCACGGGTTGACAGCCAAACACCCTGGATTAACCCCTAGTCGACCCAGCGGGCTTGGGTCGACCTCAAAAATCAGCCGGTTCGGTTATTCCCCTCTCCCAATTCGCTGTTTTGAACATTTTTGCATATTTATTTATTTAATTTTCAATTATATATATATATATCAATATATATATATATATACATATATTTCTCTGCGCAACCCATTTCACTTAATTAAGTATACTTTAATTTGGGAATTTTTCGTGAAACTTCGCGAGGCCATATCTTGGTCATACGGACTTCGATTTTCGAAAACTCGGACTCTATTTCGCGTATTTTTCCGAGACGAACGCAATGGCATAGCCCGTTTCCCTTGATTCAGATTTTACAGTTTAATTCTGCCTCCATTTATGTTATAACAGGTTATTGAAAATACGGGTTGTTACAAATGGGCTTTTACCACCCTAACAGATAAAGTACAGAAATGGAATGCTAACAATAATGGGCCTTTACCACCCTAACAGAACAGAGTACAGAAACGGAATACTACAATTAGGTGTACACTAGTAGTGGGCCTTTACCACCCTAACAGACGGTACCACACAGAAACAGACGGGTGTTACCACCCAACAAAACAGACGGTACCTACAGAATCAGACAGAGCTAAGTGTACCCTAAATCCTACCCAAGCGATCGGCTCCCTAATACATAAATATCCTATGTCTGCCCCACGATAGGGTGTATCACTCCCTAAAGTGGCAACCAATTGGCACAGGCATATTTACAGATGTCACGGCGTCTTACATCCTCAGAGGCAGACCGGGATCCATGCACGCACATGACCCGGTTGGAACGCACCATTAACACCCATCGCCATTATCAGAATGAACCACTTATAATTAGTTCAGTAAGCGTGCCCGGACCCTACCTACAGTTGGGTCAAAGTTTTGATACCAGAAAGGGTTACTGACTAATATGGGTCCCAAACAACAGATGACACAAGTATTCCCCCTTGTGTCCCCAGACTATCAGATTCAGATTAACTTATTAACAGAGTTCAGACATACCAAGTTCAGACAATCAGTTTTCAGACTAACGGATCAGATAACAGATTTACAAACTTGCCTAACTTGGTGTGGGTCCTACAGATCCGCAAAACAGGTTCGTTTAATTTATCAATCAAGTTAGTTTATCCAGACCAGGTATCCAATCGGTTCTCAGCCTTATCAAATTACTGAGTTGGATTGGCTAAGTATAGTTCAACTTAACCCCGTTAAATTGCCGAGTTCAGATTGGTTAAGTGTAGGTTAACTTAACCCTAACCACTAGTCGTATTTTTCGGTTAAGTGTCATTAAGAAATCAAGCCCGGTTTTACTTAACCTACCCATTCATGTCAAATTGGTTAAGTGTCATAAATCAAATTTACTTAACCTTATCATGTAACATTAATTAATTTAATGCACCTTAACCTCTCACATTAGACCTCGTTGTGGTTACTAGTTAAGCCGGGCGGGTCCGGGTAGCTTTACACCACAACTTGGTCTAACCTCGGGTTCAAGGTACAACATGACCAACTTCTCACATTGGGTCCTATTGTTTGTAGCAACTAGTTAAGCCGGTCGGTTCCGGGTAGGTTTACGCTACAAACTCAACCCAACCTCGAGTTGGTCACACTTATCTTTTCTAAGTGTCATGTCCATCATATTTCCAAAACATGTTACGAATTTTCAAGCAATTGGGTAGACCTAACTTAATAGGTAAATTCCCAATGGGTAGACCTAACTTAATAGGTAAATTCCCAAGCTTATGTTTTTATGTCTTTTAAGTTTACCCAACCCCAAACGCAATCCCATCGCTTACATATCGCCATAGCGCATAAAGGATAGAAAGAGGGAACTTGGCATAATCACGACATAAAGGTGTTAAAGCCACAAGTTCAACATGGTGGCATATGAAATGTTCATGTGTTCATACCCTTGCATATTACATTTTTAGGCCCCAAAAGCATGCATAAAACCAAACTTGGCATATTGATGATACATGGTGATAAATGACATGTAAAAATGGCCATCAGTTCGCATCTAGCCTCACATGCAAGTTATCATAAGAGATATGATAACTTACACATTGCCAAAATGCAACCTTTAGCATAAAGCTTGAAGCTTTATGTTCATAAACCCAAGATAAGCTTGCATAACATGATAGCATGAACAAAATGTTCAACCCAAACTTGCATAACATAACTTGCATATCATATGACAAACTTGCATATCAAACGTGCATAACATAACTTGCATATCATATGACAAACTTGCATATCAAACCTGCATAACATAACTTGCATATCATATGACAAACTTGCATATCAAACTTGCATAGCATAACTTGCATATCATATGACAAACTTGCATATCAAACTTGCATAACATAACTTGCATATCATATGACAAACTTGCATATCAAACTTGCATAACATAACTTGCATATCATATGACAAACTTGCATATCAAACTTGCATATCATAACTTGATGAACTTACATAACACATCATAGTAAACTTGCATATCATAACATATCAAACTTGCATATCATACATTTAACTATAGAGTTTAAGTATGAAAGTAGAATAGGGCTTACCATGCTTAGGAAGTCACAAAAATATGACAAAGCCCCTTATGAAATCAATTAAACCCAAAATGCAAGCAAAACCCTTGAGCCAAAATGATCAAAACTTTTCCTTTATGATGCAAATATAGAAACTTGACTTGAATGCAAGCTAATGATGCTCATACAAGTTTGAAAACACTTGTATGCATGGAAAATCTCATAGAAATGACTTAGGAAATTTTTATGAAGAGAGTGGAGGCCATGAGAGGTAAAATTTTGCCATAGTTTAGTTGTAGGATAGATTAATGATGATTTAGGGTAGGTTAGGGTCTTATTTATAGATTAGGCAAGTGATTTAGGCCATAGGATTAAACCCTAGTTGCAATCTCAGCCCTCAAAACCGAATCTGGCCCCCAAGCTCAACACAATCTCAAAATGGTGCACCAGGCTAAACAGCCCGGCTGGACCAAGTCGACAGCCAAGTCGACAGGGCTGTCGACTTGGGTCCAACCAAGTCGACTCCCAAGTCGATAGGGCTGTCGACTTGGGTGTTCTGGCGGGATTTTTCCCGCCTGGCCCAAACTGGCCCAAATATCCAAATTCAAACTTGAATTTGAAATCTGTTTTTACTTTGGAATTTTCTGAAAACTTCGTTGGGCCTTAATCGGGTCATACGGACTCCGATTTTCGAAAACTCGGACTCTATTTCGCGTATTTTTCCGAGACGAACGCAATGGCACAACCCGTTTCCCTTGATTCAGATTTATAAATTAAATTCTGCCTCGATTTACGATATAACAGGTTATCAGAAATACGGGTTGTTACAAGCGTCCTACGGTTAAATTTACTATTTAATTTACATTGAAAATAATGTAAATTTATGCATATGGGGAAAATACTTTATTTACATAGTAACATGTAAAATTTCATGTCTTCACAAATTCTAATTTTAACCTACATAATAAAATGTATATCTTCATGACATTGCAAATTCTAATTTTAAATTTACAAAACAAAATGTACTTTTAATGTCATCGCAAATTCTAACTTTAAATTTATATACTAAAATGCAAAATTTATGTCAACGCCAAATTCTAACTATAATTTACATAATAAAATGTAAAATTTGTGTCAACGCCAAATTTTAACTTTAATTTGCATAATAACATGTAAAATTTGATGTCATATAGTGAATTCCTATTTTGTTTACATATAAAAAAAATGTAAATTTTGTCATACAGTGCAATTCCCTTTATATTAACATTAAAATAATGTTCATTCCCTACGGTTAAATTCACTATTAAATTTACATTCACAATAATGTAAATTCATACATGCGGTGAAATTACTCATTATTAACATTAAATAAAATGTTAATTTTGTCCTATGTAATAATTTTCATACATGCGGTTAAATTCACTATTTATATTAACATTAGAAATGTTGATAACATACTATGGTCAAATTATTTTTTAACATTAACATTACTATTAATATTAACATAAAAAAAATGTTAATTGCATTCTACGGTTGAATTTTATACTTATTAACATTAAAAATGTTAATTTACATCCTACGGTGAATTTTATAATATTAACATCAAAAATGTTAATTTACATGCGGTGAGTTTACTTCCTATTAACACCAAAATAAATGTTAAATTTTTTCTCTATTACCGTTTTACATAAAAAGAGAATGTAAATTTCATCACAAGTCACATAACAACATCCAGACACAACAACAGAATCAGATTCAATAACTAACATCGAAGTAATTTGCAAGATGGGATTTCACACAGCATATGCAAAATCAACATAGCATAGTTAAATAAATAACAAATAATTAATTAATTTTAATTAATTCTTAATTCAAAATTTAAACCTTAAAATTTCAGATCTTATCTCATGTCATTCTAAGCAATTTAGATTCTACAACATACGGGGTGAATAGCTCAGATCCATGTTCTAAATATCATGTCTTTTTTTTTAGATCTACGATCAACAACCATGCAAATAATAATTAAATAATTAAATTAAATTTAAAAATAAAATTCTCACCGCTGTTGGTTCTGAGATGAATCAAGTTTGGTCAGATTTGATGTTCGAATTCAAGACGGTTGCGGATCTGAAACATTCTACATGCAAATTCATATGAAAAATAAAAAAACAGCTTTTAACAACTGTCACAGCCACGTTTATAAGCGTTACAAAATCTGAAGGTTTTACCTTTAGGAAAGTGTTCAAATCTTTGTTTTCAATTTGCCGGAGCTACGGTCGATGAAACGACGAACCGTTTGTTGGAGGTGGAAGAGCTTGGAGAGACCTATGATCGGCCAGAAGTTGGGGGCACTCGGCGGCGGCGGTGGGGCCCAGGGGAGGCGCGAACGGCGGCTGTTTGCGGGGCTCTAGCGGCTTCGTCGAGGCATGGTTCGAGGTGATTCTTGTCGGAGATAGTAGAGCTCGGGAAGAGCTTCGAAACGGGTACTCACACGCTAAATTTCGTTGAAAAATGAGAGAGAAATCGAAGTTTGAATATTTCGGCCATGATGGGTTTGCGGCTCAGCAAATGACGGCTTTTTGAAGACGATGAACAGTGATTTCGGGTTTTATAATATTATATTAGGTTTTCCTAATCATTATTTAATAATTTAATTAGCCCGTTTTGGTCCGAACTCCGATTCAGGCCTGCTTACTATCGTTCTTAAGGTTTTGACACCTTCTGAACGCAATGGGCTTTGTCCCGGGGTCCAATTCTGAGGTCTGTTATGAGTTTTGGAATAATTACATTATTTTATTAATATTTTAATGTATACCGTACGTGAAAATTCACCGAGGTCACAAATTAACTTCAAAAATTCTCGAAAAATATATTTAGCTATGTTTTGATGCGGTGGACCTATGAAAATTAATTTCGTTCGATTCTGAGCTCGTATGAATTTTTAAAGTCAAAAATTTGCCCGTTTACACTGAATAATCAATTATAATTATATTTTAATTCTAAAAATTACCAAAAAATAATTTTTAGCTTTGTTTTGACGATATGAACCCAACAAAATTATTTTCGTCGAATTCTGAGACTGTTTGAAAAATGACTATTTTTAAGGCCAGTATATGTAATATTAAAAATACATTTTTAAACAAATAATTTCCGAAACTCAAAATAAATAAGTGTTTACTGTTTTTCAATGCAAAAACATCATTTCGAACTCAATGGAAGTGGTTTCGAGTCGAAATTCCTTTATATGCAAAAAGTAGCATTTTTGACCTATGCAAATTACCCAGCGACCTTTCTAAAAATTGAATTGGCCATAACTTTTGATTTCCGCTATGAAATTTCGATTTTTCGGATTCGTTGGAAAGATATTTTTAAATAGATTCTAATATTTTTGGTTTCACTAAAATCCGTTAAATCTTGCATCCTGTATGGTCAGTCAAAGTTCAAGTTTGACTTTTCCAACTACCGCGCTATTTCTAACTCTTTTTATAATTAAAATTAAATTATTCATTCTAACTTCGATTTGAATCAAATTTGTGATCATTATTATTTAAAATATATTACTTTAAATATAAAAACTCATTAAAATCACTTAAAATAATTTTAAATTGGCCCCCCAAAATTCAGGGTTGTTACAGTCTCCCCCACTTAAAAACTTTTCGTCCTCGAAAAGGGACGAAGCTAAAAGTTGATTAATTAACTAACTAATATATATATATATTTTCTCCATTGGTTTAAATAATTTCATTAGTTGACTAACTTTTTATATATTCAAAATCATATTTTCCAAAATAGAGTATAATTAATCACAAATACGTATATTATAGGCTTGCTACTCCCAACTCATTCTAGCGCATTACTAACCCCATCTCTAATGAGTTTTCTCATTCTAGGATACTACTGATCCTATCTCTAATGAGTATTCTTTTTGGATATTACTAATCCAATCTCTGATGAGTCTTTTGTTCAGTTCTAATGAGTTGTACCCCAAAGATTTGAGCTAACCAAAGCTCTGATACCACCTGTAACGACCCGCGTTTCGCTCGACCCCAATCGATCGCAAAATCGATCAAGACCGTTCAAAACCCGCGTACGTTAACTTTGGGCATACAACACATCAGAACAAAAACACAGACTTTTATAACATCAATAATAAATGTTACATCAGAGTACAGAATATATCAGAGTACATCAATAAATAATACAGTGGAAGATACATTTACAATAAATTAAGTACATTGCGGCGGAACAGATCCCAGTGGAAGGCCATCAATATTCGGGGCCCAACTTCAGACTTCAATCCAGAATCCTGCTTAACTATATCTACAAAAGGCTACTCGACTGCCCGTGCGGAAAGAGGGCACCCAAGTTTGCGAAGTGAAACAAACTATAGGTCAGTCGTGGGACTGGTGTGAGAATTCTATACTTAACTTATCTAATAAGTAGGCTAATCACAGGACCACGCCGCTAACGCGGAACGGGTTTACTCCATTGGATTGCCAGTGCATAATTAAAGTAAATCGTTAAACCACGCAATGATTTTTTAAAAAAATGAAACCATTATAAGACCCAGGTCCCATCACACAATGCAACGCACACCAGAGGATAGGGTTTTACCTTATAATGGTCAAAAGATGCTTGATACGTAAAAACGATATTATTATTAGTGTGTGTATATATATGTAAAACATTCAAATATAATATCAATCCTAGACGGCATAGGTACCATATACTATGTCGCCGTACTAGTTCTACAATCAAAACCGCAAGGGCGTATTGGGAATTGGGTTTCCATCATGAGTCGAGGCTAGGGGCAAGCTCCTCTCCGATTCGGGACAATCTAGCAAATGCCACAGGATCCCCGGCAGTGAACCCTTGGATGCGGTAGGGCTGGTCCCCGTCTATCGGCAGTGGATTGGTTATGCCTGAACACACGCTTCTCGGTTCCTTTGAACCTATAATATGACCACTATCGGCCTATAAAAATCCGAGGCGCCTCAAAATCCATCATCCACATAAGTAAAATGTCAGGGCTGGTAGGTCACTAACACCACTCTAGCTAGAAAGAAACGTGTGCACTCCCTACGGTCCATATCCCGTTTTTGATTCATACCGGGGTGTGAGGCTCGCGAAGTCACGATATACACAAAGCTATGCCTAAACAGACTATGCTTTGATCATCATCCACAAGGCCTGCTTTTCAACAAAGCCTTGATCATTGCATCTTGGCATGCCACATCATCACTCCATATCACACTACCAATCCTTTGCCGAAATATATGAACGGGTGTTAAGCAAGAGAATAAATTATTCGCCACCAAACATCCATACATTCGACAGAAGATTAATAACATGATATATAATGGAGTACGATGTTAGACACACAATCCATTTATAGCTTATGCTCTGGGTCTGAGCGAAAGCCAAACCCGTACAAATCAACACTACGTCCGGGCAACTCCTACTATTACCTTATCATGGTAGCGAACCATTCTAAGGCAACAGTCATCATCGTCCATTCGATGTGGAGATTTGACGGTCTTCAATCGCCGTCTTCCAATCTTGGATTATTAACGTCGTTTAGTTATTTGGAATGAGATAAACTCGGACTTTCCAAATAATCCTCGTATATATACATATATATATATATATATATTAAAAATCCTTCTTACACATTAATAATTATTTTTATTAACGCTTCATTCCTATTTTAATTATTTAAAATAATTAAATTTTTATATAACGACGCCTTAAGTCCATGGGCGACTATGGCGCTGCATTCAACCAATTTTGATTTTACATTTCTCATAATCTAACTGTTGGATTTTAACCTAATATATATCGTTGGAAAGATTTTTCTAAGACGGTCCTAACGGTTTCAGTTTCAAGAAAATTCGACGGTTGGATCTTCTTGTATAGTCATTTAAAAGTATGATTTCAAAACGCGAACTACCACGCCCTATTTGTTTAGTTTTAATTACATTTATATATAAATATGTAAACATAATCCGTTTAAATCTTTATTATAATGAATATTCTCAATCTTTATCCTTTCATTCCTTTTTATACAGTAAATTGTAAATCATACTTGAATGGTGAATTCTTCCTTTTTAATTCCTTTAATTTCTTTAATTTATGGTAAAATGTAAATTTTATTTCATCGTCCAATTCCTTCTTTTAATTCCATCCTTACATGTAAAATGTAATTTATAATTCATCGTTCTTAAGTACATATAAAAATATAAGTTTTATTTACAAATGTAAATCCTACTTTTTATTTACATTATAAAGATGTAATCTTTGTTTACAATGTAAATCCATACATTCATTTCATAGAATAAAATGAAATTTCATTCATGCGGGTTAAATTCATTCATAATAATAATATGTAATTTATTTCATACGATGAAAATTCATTTATAAATTACATGTAAAAATGTAATTTACTTTATGCGGTCTAAATTCATTCATAAATAACATATAAAAATATTATTTATTTCATACAATGTAAATTCATTCATACATAACATATAAAATATTATTTATTTCCCATGCCAAAAATTCATTCTTTAACTTCAATTGACGATGCAATTTATTTTACATCATAAAGTTTCATTCTTTTACCTACAACGTAAAAATATTCACCTTTTTGTTTACGATGCAAAGATGTCAACTTTTTCTCTTTATAATGTAAAAATATACCTTTTATATTTTTCAATGTAAAAGTATTATCTTTCCATTTTACAATGTAAAAATATGATTTTTCTTTCTATTTTACCATGTAAAAATAATATCTTTTTCTTCGTTATGATGCAAAAATATCAACTTCTTCTATATTCACCGTAAACACTCATCTTTTTATTTTAATTTCAAAAAGATTGTCTTTTTACTTACATCGTCAAATTTCATCTTTTTATTTACAATAAAAATATTGCCTTTTTATTTTCAACGTAAAAAGATTGCCCTTTTAATTTCAACATAAAAATGTTGTCTTTTTATTTACAACATAAAAAGATGGTCTTTTTAATTTCAATATAAAAATGTTGACTTTTATCTTCAATCATAAAAAGATTGACGTTTATTTTCAATCATAAAAAAAAATCCTACGTTGTAATTACTATATAATTTACATTAAAATAATGTAAAATGTACACACGGTGAAATTCATACATATTTACATTAGGAAAAATGTAAATTTTCACTCTCCAATTACAATGTGAAATCCATTCTTTTTATTTCATTAAAAATGATGTAAATCTTCCTACGGTGATATTTCCATGTATTAACATTAAAAATAACGTTAACAAATCCTACGGTTAGATTCCTCTTAAATATTAACATTAAAAATGTTAATGACAACCCATAGTGTTATATTAACATTAAAAATGCTAATAGCGTCCTACGGTTAAATTTACTATTTAATTTACATTGAAAATATTGTAAATTTATGCATATTGGGAAAATACTTTATTTACATAGTAACATGTAAAATTTCATGTCATCACAAATTCTAATTTTAACCTACATAATAAAATGTATATCTTCATGACATTGCAAATTCTAATTTTAAATTTACAAAACAAAATGTACTTTTAATGTCATCGCAAATTTTAACTTTAAATTTATATACTAAAATGCAAAATTTATGTCAACGCCAAATTCTAACTATAATTTACATAATAAAATGTAAAATTTGTGTCAACGCCAAATTCTAACTTTAATTTACATAATAACATGTAAAATTTGATGTCATATAGTGAATTCCTATTTTGTTTACATATAAAAAAAATGTAAATTTTGTCATACAGTGCAATTCCCTTTATATTAACATTAAAATAATGTTCATTCCCTATGGTTAAATTCACTATTAAATTTACATTGACAATAATGTAAATTCATACATGCGGTGAAATTACTCATTATTAACATTAAATAAAATGTTAATTTTGTCCTATGTAATAATTTTCATACATGCGGTTAAATTCACTATTTATATTAACATTAGAAATGTTGATAGCATACTATGGTCAAATTACTTTTTAACATTAACATTACTATTAATATTAACATAAAAAAATGTTAATTGCATTCAACGGTTGAATTTTATACTTATTAACATTAAAAATGTTAATTTACATCCTACGGTGAATTTTATAATATTAACATCAAAAATATTAATTTACATGCGGTGAGTTTACTTCCTATTAACACCAAAATAAATGTTAAATTTTTTCTCTATTACCGTTTTACATAAAAAGAGAATGTAAATTTCATCACAAGTCACATAACAACATCCAGACACAACAACAGGATCAGATTCAATAACTAACATCGAAGTAATTTGCAAGATGGGATTTCACACAGCATATGCAAAATCAACATAGCATAGTTAAATAAATAACACATAATTAATTAATTTTAATTAATTCTTAATTCAAAATTTAAACCTTAAAATTTCAGATCTTATCTCATGTCATTCTAAGCAACTCAGATTCAACAACATACGGGGTGAATAGCTCAGATCCATGTTCTAAATATCATGTCTTTTTTTTTAGATCTACGATCAACAACCATGCAAATAATAATTAAATAATTAAATTAAATTTAAAAATAAAATTCTCACCGCTGTTGGTTCTGAGATGAATCAAGTTTGGTCAGATTTGATATTCGAATTCAAGACGGTTGCGGATCTGAAACATTCTACATGCAAATTCATATGAAAAATAAAAAAACAGCTTTTAACAACTGTCACAGCCACGTTTATAAGCGTTACAAAATCTGAAGCTTTTACCTTTAGGAAAGTGTTCAAATCTTTGTTTTCAATTTGCCGGAGCTACGGTCGATGAAACAACGAACCGTTTGTTGGAGGTGGAAGAGCTTGGAGAGACCTATGATCGGCCAGAAGGTGGCGCCACTCGGCGGCGGCGGTGGGGCCCAGGGGAGGCGCGAACGGCGGCTGTTTGCGGGGCTCTAGCGGCTTCGTCGAGGCACGGTTCGAGGTGATTCTTGTCGGAGATCGTAGAGCTCGGGAAGAGCTTCGAAACGGGTACTCACACGCTAAATTTCGTTGAAAAATGAGAGAGAAATCGAAGTTTGAATATTTCGGCCATGATGGGTTTGCGGCTCAGCAAATGACGGCTTTTTGAAGACGATGAACAGTGATTTCGGGTTTTATAATATTATATTAGGTTTTCCTAATCATTATTTAATAATTTAATTAGGCCGTTTTGGTCCGAACTCCGATTCAGGCCTGCTTACTGTCGTTCTTAAGGTTTTGACACCTTCTGAACGCAATGGGCTACGTCCTGGGGTCCAATTCCGAGGTCTGTTATGAGTTTTGGAATAATTACATTATTTTATTAATATTTTAATGCACACCGTACGTGAAAATTCACCGAGGTCACAAATTAACTTCAAAAATTCTCAAAAAAATATATTTAGCTATGTTTTGATGATGTGGATCTATGAAAATTAAGTTCGTTCGACTCTGAGCTCGTATGAATTTTTAATGAATTTTTAAAGTCAAAAATTAGTCCGTTTACACTGAAAAATCAATTATAATTATACTTTAATTCTAAAAATTACCAAAAAATCATTTTTAGCTTTGTTTTGATGATACGAACCCAACAAAATTATTTTCGTCGAATTCTGAGACTGTTTGAAAAATGACTATTTTTAAGGCCAGTATATTTAATATTAAAAATACATTTTTAAACAAATAATTTCCGAAACTCAAAATATATAAGTGTTTACTGTTTTTCAATGCAGAAACATCATTTCGAACTCAATGGAAGTGGTTTCGAGTCGAAATTCCTTTTTATGCAAAAAGTAGCATTTTTGACCTATGCAAATTACCCAACGACCTTTCTAAGAATTGAATTGGCCATAACTTTTGATTTCCGCTATGAAATTTCGATTTTTCGGATTCGTTGGAAAGATACTTTTAAATAGATTCTAATATTTTTGGTTTCACTAAAATCCGTTAAATCTTGCATCCTGTATGGTCAGTCAAAGTTCAAGTTTGACTTTTCCAACTACCGCGCTATTTCTAACTCTTTTTATAATTAAAATTAAATTATTCATTCTAACTTCGATTTGAATCAAATTTGTGATCATTATTATTTAAAATAGATTACTTTAAATATAAAAACTCATTAAAATCACTTAAAATAATTTTAAATTGGCCCCCCAAAATTCAGGGTTGTTACAGGTTGGATTTGGAGATACGTCCAAATCAAATTCGAAAAAGGTCGTTATAGGTGCAGTTCGATGGCCGTTGTTGGAAATCGACTGTACGGGCCTTGATAAAATTATTAAA
Source organism: Allium sativum (assembly GCA_030737875.1). NCBI lineage: Eukaryota > Viridiplantae > Streptophyta > Magnoliopsida > Asparagales > Amaryllidaceae > Allium > Allium sativum. The sequence continues at coordinate 1,049,608,730 of CM060910.1, read as the reverse complement.
AATAGTAATAATTTGTGTAAAATCATAAGAAGTGATTTGGGAAAAATTGGGGTGAAAAACTCCATATTTGAAAAGATAAAAATAGATTTTTATCAAAAATGAACTAGTTTGAATTAAAATTAAAACCCATTTATTTTCAAATAAATAAATTGGATTTGAAATGAATTTTAAATAGAACCGATTTGGGGGTTTACCATGAATGGTGTTTTTAAATAACACTTGTTCTTTAACCCGATAATAAATGGAATGTGATTTGGGTTTGTCGTGAACTATTTTTTAAATGGCATTAGTTCTTTAACCCAGCAAAAGGAGTTTTCATGAATCTGCAATTATATTGAAATGTGAATTGATAATCTAAATTATCAAATTTAGAAAGTGAGCGAGGATGGAGTATCACCAGTTTTGCTCCAAAACGATAGTCAAATCTTTAATTAGATTTGAACGTGAAATGGTAATTAATTTTACCGATAACACCATACTATTAGATATGGAGTATTACCAGTTTTGCTTCATGGGATGAATAGGTTGGGATTGGGAAATAAAATAAATAATTACTTCGGTGTGGTTCGCTAATCTCGACTAGTTTGGAAAACCATAATTTGGTTTGAAATGACATCCAAAGGAAGATTAAAGGATAAATTTTAAGGAATTTATCTTGGATAAAATTAATGGGAACCTTTCCCTAAGAATATGAAATTTGTGGTTAGTGGCTACTGAATTGGAATGAGGCGTATGTTGTGTTTGTGTAACATTTGTTTCTAATGTACGCGGGTTGTTCAGAAAGGCCAGGTTTATACCCATTCTGAATAACCGATTCGACGATATGTCGAAGATGAAGACGGTGGTCGAAGACCAGAATTCTTCACATCGTTTGGATAATTACTGACGATCCAGATTGGGCTGTACACCCAAGAGGATGGAAATAGTTGGTGGTCGTCCAGACGTGCTTGGAGATGGATGGATATGCGAGGAAAGTGCCTCCGGTTTCGTTCAGACCCAGAACGAACTTGTAAATGGATTATGTGTCTGACATTGGATTTTATTCTGTGTTGATTGATCTCTGTTAAATATACATATGTTTGGCGGTGGAGAATTTATTCTCTTGCTTAACGCCCTTCTCTGAGACGTACGAGCTTAGAGGTTGTATATCGATGGACATCAGTCGCATGGCATGAATTGCCTGTGTGGCACGCTGAGTTGCATGGATCAAGGCTTCTGTTGAAAAGCAAAGTCTTGTGGTTGATGATCAAAGCACGGCCTTTGTGGCATAGCTTTGTGTATAGCGTGAATTCGCGAGCCTCACACCTCGGTATGAGTTAAAAACGGGATACGGACCGTTGGGAGAACACGACGTTTCTTTCTAGCTTTGGTGGTGTCAGTGACTTACCAGCCCTGACATTTATATACTTTTCACCTTTGTGGTTGTTGGAATGAGGCGCCTCGATATTAGGTCTGTAAGGACCGGGAAACGTGTGTTCAGGAATAAATAATCCTCTAACGTAAGTGAGGACTGGCCCAACCGATCCAGTGGCTGCCCAGAGTGCGTAGTCTTGAGCATTTGCTAGAGTGTCTCGAAGCGGAGAGGAGCTTGCCCCTTGCCTCGACTCATGACGGAAATTCAATTTCCAATACGTGTATTTCGGCTTTATTTGTAGAGCCTAGTATGGCGACATAGTAGCATGGGATGCTATGCCGTCTATGATTTATATTTATGATTGAAATTGTTTTGACACTATACACTTATTATAGTATCAAATGATTCGTTTTAAACGTACCAAGCATGTTTGGCTATTATAAGGGAAAACCCTATCCTCCGGCTTGCGTTGCATTGTATGATGGGACCTGGGTCTTATAATAGCTTCATTTTTCGAAAAAGCATTGCATTGTTTATTCTATGCACTGGTATTCTTGGGGGGAAACCCGTTCCGTGTTATACAGCGTGGTCCCTTGAATTACTCCCTTTTAAAGTAAAGTTTTAAATAACTGTTTTAGTTCTCACACCAGTCACAGGACTGACCTGGAGTTTATTGTTTTAACCTAAACTCTGGGTGCCCCTATTTTCCGCACGGGCAGCTAGTAGTTTTGGTTTTGCAGATTTATATTCACAGGATCCTGGTTTACAGGTGGAATGATATCCGGAAAGCTCTGTATCCGTATATCACCTTCAGTTGTGCTTTGTATTATTTTCCGCTGCTGTGTAATTTATTGTAGTCTCTGATATATATCGAATGTAATTTATTCATTTATACTCTGTATATTCTTTTATCTGATGGAATTGTTGTAATAGCAATGAAATGTTCTTCCGTCTGTGTTCTGATTTGTCCTGTTCTCAAAACGATCAGGGGTTTCGAACGGTCTTTGTCGGTCTAACGACTGATTCGGATCGAGCGAAATTCCCGGCCATCACATTTGGTATTAGAGCTTTGGTTTACAGAGCTCGAGAACAAGACACATTAGAACCATACGAAAGAATTCATCAGATATTGGATTAGTAATATCCAATTAGAATGACTCGTTAGAGATAGGATCAGTAGTATCCTAGAACGAGTGTGAAGAGTATATTTTTCAAATGAAAACAATTTTGTTTTGAAATTCAAATCAATTCTACGTATTTGATTATTTATTTATTTTGAATATGGACAATCCCCTATATAAAGATTTTGCATATACGCGTCATGAACGTATATTCGAAGTTTTAATATACTGGATAGATATAGAATCATACTCTAGTGGCCCGGAGATGATTCTGATGATTGCTATATCATCATCAGAATTTGTGTTCGTGTGACGAAGGTGTGATATCTATATATTTCCATTAGACTGGTGTGAGAACCAAAACTTATATAGCTAGAACACATTGTTGTGAATTGGCATCAAAAACATGATTTTTGTATATGTATCAAAATTATGAATTTCAAACGTTAAATTCACTAATTGATTGATGTTTGTGTTGTTTGTTTATTTGTTTGATAATTTTGAATCATTATGCCTAATATAATCAAATATTGAACTGTATTGAAAATTGGTCGCATTAGCTTGCATATACATATACTTACATTGAACAAGTCATAGCAAGGAGGCTAGAGCAGAGAATAAGGTTTGTTTGCCCGACAAATAGGTACATGTTTACTATAATTTACTGTTTTGTTTGGGTGATGATGATTTTAAGAGCCTATTGGCTAGCCGCTTGGCTTTTTCTTTTTCTTTTTAAGATCAAAAGGCCTATATGGCAATTTCGGGATTTTCCCGTGGCTCCCGGTGCAGGGGAGGTTATGGCGAAATTTTTCGAAAATTTAGGGTGTTAGCCAAATTTTTGAAAATTTGAAAATTCTCAAAAACTGAAAAGTTGGAGAATGGAAGCCAGATCGAACGTAGAGTTGATTAATCAAACCACTTTCGACTTTGTTCCATTTCGGGGACGAAAAGTTTTAAGTGGGGGAGATTGTAACAACCCGAAAATCTGGGCCAGTTTAAAATTTTTATTTTGCCAATTTTAGCGAATTTTGAATATTTAAAATGAATTATTTTAAATAATATCGACGGAAAATTTATTTTGAATATAATTCGAACGTATATATTATATACATCGTCGTTAGAATATAAATAATTATATATAATTATAAATGGAATTGAAAATGGAGCGGTAGTTCGATAATTCAATTTCAAACTTCAATTGAATGTACCGGGTGTAAAACAATCCGGATTTTAGCGAAACCAAAAATAGTAGGATTTATTTGTGAATATCTTTCCAACGAATCCGAAAAATCGAGATTTCATAGCGGGAATCAAAAGATATGTCCAGTTGAAAATTCTGAATAGTCGCTATGGAATTCAGGCCCTTAAAAATAGACATTTTGCAAACGACCTCGGATTTCGACGAAACCACTTTTGTTGGATCCGTGATGTCAAGTTATTGCTAGATTCCAAATTTCATAATTTTTTGAATTAATATGTGAGCGTGGCAAAGGAAAACGCATTTGACCAGTTTTAGTTGATTTTAATCGACTGGAAATTGGCCATTTTTCATACGGTCTCAGAATTCGACGAAACTAGTTTTGTTAGGACCATATCGTCAATACAAAGCTAGAAAATATTTTTCTGGAATTTTTCTAGTTAGTATGTGCCCTCGGTAAATTGAAATGCATGTTCAAATTAAATATATAGAGTTATATGTTGATTTTAACGGAAACTGATCAAAACGATCGAATCAGCTTACGATACATATCCCATTGTGTTAGGAATGGGGGTGAAACGCTATGGACGACATGCGGTGGGCCTCGTTTTGAGGTCGTATGTAAAAGTCAACTTTTTGAATTAAATAATTAAATAAAAAAAATCTCTTCCCCTTAATCCCTTTCAGCCCCCCCCCCCCGTTGGATATTCATTCAGAGAGAAATCAAAAAGAAAAAAAATAAACTATCGATTCCCCGCCCCCCACCCCCGTCGATCTCGAAGCCGCCAACCACCACGCGCCGCCCCTCCCATCGCCTCGCCCTCCGCCAGAACGCCGATCGCGCTGCGCCTCCTCCCCCTATCCTCCCTCTCGCCGATCCTCCACGCACGCAGCACCCAACCCACCACCGCGAGTCCCCCTGCGCGCCTCCTCAGCTCCCTCCACCTCCGGTGAACACGCAACCCCCCAGGTCAAACAACAGTAAGTTTTTTTGTTTTGTTTTTATTTTGTTTTATTTTATTTTATTCGCTTCCTGTTTTTATTTAATTTAAATACTTAGCCTTAAAAACCGGGTTTAATATAATGGAAATCAGTCTATAAAAATGTGTTTTTTACATTTTGATTTCTATTTATTTATGTAATTAGAAAGATTTGATTTTTGATTCGTATAAAAATACGAATTTTGATATAGAGAAAATGCTATGATTTTTGTTATAGGAAAAATTTAGATCATATGTTTTACACGTATAAAGTTGTGATTTTTAAAAAGATAAGATTTTTTATAATGTAAAGTTATAGTTTTAATATAAAGCTACGATTTTTGTAGTTAGATATTTTAAAGTAGAAAGGTGAAATCTTTATATTTGAAAGGGCGAGATGTTTATAAATGAAAAGGCGAGATCTTTATATAGAGAATAGCAGTGTAAAAATAGAATTTTATCTATGTAGTGACGAAGTAAAAATTCGATTTTTATATATTGAATAGCAAGGTAAAAATTCGATTTTTATATATTGAATAGCAAGGTAAAAATTCGATTTTTATATATTGAATAACAAAGTAAAAATACGATTTTTATATAGTGAATAACAAAGTAAAAATTCCATTTTTATATATTGAATAGCAAAGTAAAAATTCTATTTTTTTATATTGAATAGCGAAGTAAAAATTCCATTTTTATATATTGAATAGCGAAGTAAAAATTCCATTTTTATATATTGAATAGCAAAGTAAAAATTCCATTTTTATATATTGAATAACGAAGTAAAAATTCCATTTTTATATATTGAATAGCGAAGTATGAAATTCCATTTTTACATATGTAGAGAATACGGGCAACGAAGGTGATAAAAAGGCGAGAACGATGAAGATTTCTATCAATGAAGAGTCGTGGTATTGGAATAGCTATCGGTGAGAACTTCTCACTCTTCAATTTCTTTTTTTCTAGTTATATATAAATACTAGGATGCAGACGGTGTTTAGTAGCACCCGACACCCGTTATCCACAGACCATGGATGGCTTGTTTGTTAAATTGTTTGGTTGTGTAGTTGGTTAGATTATTTGGTTTGAATTGAATTATTTGGTGAAATGAAATTGATTTGATTGATGTGTGAATGGCGTGGGCCTTCACTAGACCGAGGATAAGGCTAGGCCTTGTCCCGTTTCTAGTATCGTGCCGTTATGCCGCCGAAATTTTCTAAAATAAGTTAGAAAAATAAAGATATCATTTTATTTAATAAATGAACTGAATAAAAATTCATGTGTTAAAATAAAAATATTTTGTCGTTAAAAATATAATTTTTAACGTGAATGTGAATAAATAAATATTCATTTACAAACCGGACGGTTTGTTTATGCAGGCCTATTTGAATGACAATGATTGGGATGATAAATTTTACACATCGCCCAACTGCACAAATAAAATCTGTGTTTGATTGTTTGAAAACCCTACACGGGTGTTGGGATGAAATTTGAAGTTCACTCATCCTGATTGATTAAATATGCCGATCGATTGATTGACAGGCTGTTATAAGCGTTAGATATCTATATTTGATGCTTATACAGTGTAGTGCACTTTGGTTGATGGTTGATTATTTTTCAATGCTATTATATACGTGTGATGTATGAAAATCCATATAATTAACATTATATGGTGATTGATTGTGCCTCATTCCAATTTAGAAAATAAAGAATATTATAAAATAAAGGTTCATGTGTTGACAGTACTCATCCGTTGAGATTAGTCATGTGTTGAACGAAATATTTTAATAATAAAATTTACATCTTTATCAATATAAAATAAAGGTTCATGTGTTGACAGTACTCATCCGTTGAGATTAGTCATGTGTTGAACGAAATATTTTAAAAATAGAAATATTTGAAATAGAAATATTTGAATAGGAAATGTTTGAATAAGAAATATTTGAAATAGAATATTTGAAAATAGAAATATATGAAGCCGTGTTGATTAGATTGACGCCATTTTGAAGTGAACGATATTTATATCGATTTTATTCATTTTAAAATGAATATTGAAAAGTGATTTCGAAATCGAATATTTTGAAATGAAATTCGAATTTGAATCGAATAGAAAACGAAATGAATTTGAATTGAATAGAAAACCAACGAAATTGAATTGAATAGAAGACCAATTTGAATTTGAATTGAATAGAAAACGAATTTGATTTGAATAGAAAACGAATTTGATTGAATTGAATATATAACGAATTGAATATATAACGAATTGAATTTGAATTGAATAGAAAACGAATTTGATTTGAATAGAAAACGAATTTGATTTGAATTGAATAGAAAACAAATTTGATTTGAATTGAATAGAAAACGAATTCGAATTGAAAACGAATTCGAATTGAAAACGAATTGAAATGAATTCAAATTGAACTATAATTTGAATTGAATTCAAATGAACTTTAAAACGAATTTATAAGAAAAAAATTCAATTTTGATTTGAATTGAAATGGAAGTTGAAATTGTTTTTGAAACGAATTTAAAAACTATTTATATAATTCGTTTTAAATAGAAATCGAAGAAATAAATATTATATATATTATATATATAATATAATGGCCTGAATAGAACGCGCCGCGCCGCGGCAGTTCATGAATTTTGACCATTTATTTCAAATGGACATTACGGGAGATCCGACCGTCGGATTCTCCTAAAACCGGAATGTAACGACCCAGAAAATCTGAACCAATTTAAATTTTTTTAAATTGGCTAAAATAATGGATTTTAAATATTTTAAATAAATATTTTAAATAATAGAGATGGAAATTGAGTCGAATCGACAATTGAAAACGAATATAATTAATTATAATTATAAACAAGGCCTGAAAAGGCGCTGCAGTTTCAAAAATTGAATTCAAATTTTGTCGGACTGTACCGGGTGAAAAACAAAACGGATTTAAGTGAAACCAAAAATATTTAAATCTGTTAGTAAATACCTCTCTAACGAATCTGAAAAATCGAATTTTCATAGCGGAAAGCAAAAGTTATGGCCGAATGAATTTTCAGAAATGTCGCTATGGAATTTATATAGCCCGTGAAATTGGCCATTATGCATACGACCTCGGAATTAGACAAAACCACTTTTTTTGGATCCGGGATGTGAAGTTATTGCTAGGTTTCAAATTTCATAATTTTTGAAGCTAATATGTGAGCGGGGCAAAGGAAAATGTGTTTTGGTCAATTATAGTTAAATTGGATCGACCAAAAATGGGCCTTTTTGCAAACGGTCTCAGAATTCGACGAAACTAGTTTTGTTGGGACCGTATCGTCGAAACATAGCTAGATTTATTTTTCTGGAATTTTTCGAATCAGTTTGTGGCCCTGGCAAATTGAAATGCACGTTCAAATCAAATATTGAATGTTTTATTTTTTAATTTGAAGGGAAACTGACTGAAACGGTCGAATGGGCCTACGAAACATATCCCATTGTGTTCGGAATAGGGGTAAAACGCTGGGGACGACAGTCGTTGGGTTTGAATTGGAGTTCGCATGTGAAGAGGGGTATTTTCGGATTTTTGAAATAAAAAAAAATGAGCTGGCCAATCACAATTCGTCTTCCCCCCCCCCCCCCCCCCCCGTAAACCCCCTGCGCGAGATGGAAGAGGCTTCAAATCTTCCAGGAGAGATTTCTCTCTCGTTTCTCAATGAAATCGAGTTATTCCAGATCCATTTTAAAGCTCTTCTTCCCCTCTTTAAATCCATACCAAGTTTGAATATTTTCATTGAGTGTGGAGAGAGAACCGAGCTCGAAAAGTTCGACACTACGGAGCGCCGCCGTGGCCACTGGGCCCCACCGAGTCGGCCACCTCCACCCGCCGTTTAGGCGCCTTCCAGCCCTCTTCGACACCGTATGACCCGATTCCCCTATCGCGCAACAGTTTGGTCGAAAGATCGAACCCTAGTTTCGAACCAGGTTTGAAAACCAACGGCTTGTTTATTTTCAACTGATTTTCACACTTTAAAGCATTGCAAAACTTTGAAAAATCGTATCTTTTTCGTTCGTTAACGAAATTCGATGAAATAGGAAGCATCGTGACCATCTGGACGTCTTCTACATTTTAGAAGAGACCGCATATTTTTCTGAGCCTTCTGCTATTTTTGGGGGAGTGGAACCCAATGTGAGATTTCTAATTTATAAACAATATGGAAAACGACGATGTATAAATTATATAGTCGATGTATGAGTTATATAAGCGTTGTACACCTCTTGTATAAGCGTTGTATAAGTTGTACGTTCGATATATAAGTTATATATGCGTTGTAAAAATTATATATGTGTTGAAATAGAAGTGAATTGCTTGATAGCGAATGGTTGTTTGGGACTATGATTAGTTTGTGGACGATATTTATAAGTTGTACGTTCGATGTATAAGTTGTACGTTCGATGTATAAGTTATATATGCCCCTCGTCCACAAACCATGGACGATATTTATTGACTATGATTGGTGTGAAAATTGATTGATAGCGAATGGTTGTTTGGGATTGTTTCTGGTTGATATTGATTGATTGTGGCTGAAAAATACCCATTTGTGGTTGAGAAATATTTGGTTGAAACCACATAGGATTAGTTTGTGGAAATGAAATAAATATATACATGCCGCCTGCGTGCAAACTAGATGCATGATCCCCATTGTCAAAAACCGCGAGGTTTTAAGGTAGAGCGAGGAGCCGTACTAGGAACGGTCCCGGTTTTAACTACCCTGTCGTTATGCTGCCGAAATTTTGAATAAAATTCATGTGTTTGAGTTATTTTCATTTGCTGAAACTATATTTATTCGTTGAATAGAAAACCTTCATGTGTTGAATCGATATTCATTTGTTGATTAGAAATTCATGTGTTGAATGGTCTTCGTGTTTTAAATATAAAAATCACATTTTTATCAATGTATATAAACTATAGAAAACCTTCATGTGTTGAATCGATATTCATTCGTTGATTTGAAATTCATGTGTTGAATGGTATTCATATTTTGAAATAAATTGTTTCATAATAAAAATCACCTTTTATCACCTATATAAAACTATATAAAATAATGGTGTTTTGAAATGAATTGTTTTACAATAAAAATCACATTTTTATTATATTCACGAATTGTTGAAATGTGAAGTGTTAAAAATAGCCACTCATTCAAATAAATATATATGAGTTGAAATATTCATTAATTAGCTAATGATATGATTTTAGCCTATGCATGCAACATTAGAATGAATTGTGTTTTTAAACCAAATGGAATCAAATATGAAGTTGAATGGAAAATGATAAATGATAAGAACTGTATATATGTACATGCATATTTATTGAACAGGTTATAGAAAAAGGGGCTAGAGAAGAGGAATAAAATTTTGTGCCCGACAAATAGGTACACATTTACTGTTTTGTTTGGGTGATGATTTTATGAGCCTGTTGGCTTTTTCTTTTTCTTTTCGACATGAGACGCCCGTGTGGCTATTTGGAAATTTTCCCAGCCCCTCCCGTACAAAGGAGGTTATGGCGAAATTTTCCAAAATTTAAAGGTGTTAGTGAAATATTTGAAGTGAAAACGACATTGAAATTGTTGAAGGAAATATGTTTATATAAATATATAAATATAAATAAAATTAAAACGAAACGTGGCCGTGCAGTTCGTATTTTGAAATCGAAACTTCAAACGATTGTACCGGGAGATCCGACCGTCGGATTTTCTCGAAACTAGAATCGTTGGATTCAATTTGAAAAGACCTTTCTAATGATGTAAATTTTGTGAAGATCCAACGGTTAGATTTTCAGATATGTGTAAATCAAATCTGAAGAAAAACAGCGCCACGGCCGCGTTATGGCCCGAAGCGTCGTTTTGAATAAATTGGCTATTTTAAAATAAATAAAAATAGCGATAAATCGTTATAAAATATCATAAACAATATGGAATGGAAATAAACTGAATTTGCTCGATTTATGTTGTATTTGATGGTTGAATGTGTTTGGTGTGAAAACTACATTAAAGAACAAAATTGGTGTTGACGAATGATTTAACCATCGAAATAAATTGATTTGAAATTCTAAATATACGTGAATTATTTGAAAAGGCCGAGTTAATTCTCATTTCAAATAATTGACCGACGATTGAAAGTCGAAGAGGAAGACGGTGGTCGAAGACCAGAGATCTTCACCTCGTTTGGATGGTAACCGAGGTCCTGATTGGGAGGCATCCCGAAATATGGATAATGAGTGGTGATCGTCTAGACGTACGTGGTGATCGATGGGTTTGCGAGGTATTTAGTGCCCCCGGTTTCGTTCAAACCCAGAATGGACTTGTAAATGGACTATGTGTCTGACATTGGATTTTATTCTGTGTTGATTGATCTCTATTGAATATACATCTGTTTGGCGGCGGAGAATTTATTCTTTTGCTTAACGCCCTTCTCTGAGACGCACGAGCTCGGAGGTTGTATATCGATGGACATCAGTCGCATGGCATGAATTGCCTGTGTGGCATGCTAAGATGCAGTGATCAGGGCTTCTGTTGAAAAGCAAAGTCTTGTGCTGATGATCAAAGCACCGCCGGTGTGGCGTAGCTTTGTGTATAATGTGAATTCGCGAGCCTCACACCCCGGTATGAACCAGAAACGGGAGAAGGACCTCAGGGAGGGCATGCATTTCTTTCTAGCTAGGGTGGTGTCAGTGACCTACCAGCCCTGACATTTATATACTTTTCACCTATATGGTTGTTGCTGTTGCGAGGCGCCTCGGTTTGATCGGACGATCCGGGTCCGATGGAGTCATTCGTTAGCTCGTTGTCGCCGCAAAGGGCGGGGAAACGCAGTGTTCAGGAATTTTAATCCACATCGGTGGACCGGCCCTGACGATTCTAAGGTCACTCGAGCTCTGATCCTGAGACACGGGCTAGAGCGTCTCGAATTCGGGAAGGACTATCTTTTGCCTTGGTTCATGACAGAAATCCAATTTCCAAATACGACATCATGCGGTTTTGATTGTATATATATATATATATATATGGCGACATGATATATGGTACCCATGCCGTCTATGATTGATAGTTACGGTTTGAAATTGTTTTCAAAACATATAAACACTAGCAATAATATCAATTGCCTTTGTTTTATTCGTATCAAGCATATTTTGGCCGTTATAAGGTAAAATCTATCCTCCGGTTTACGTTGCATTGTGTGATGGGAACTGAGTCTTATAATGGCTTCATTTTTATAAAATACATTGCATTGTTTAAAAGAAAGATTTGTTTTAAAGCACTGGCAATCCAATGGAGTAAACCCGTTCCACGAAAGTGGCGTGGTCCTGTGATTAGCCAAATTATATATGTGTTGAGTAGATTTCTCATACCAGTCCCATGACTGACTCGTAGTTTGTTTCACTTTCAAACTCGGGTGCCCCTTTTTCTGCACGGGCAGCCTTGTATTCAGGTTTAGCAGGCTTTATCTGGATAGCTGGAGCTGAAGATGGATTCTATCATTTATCTCTTTTTATGCTGTTCAGCTCCTATTGTACATATTTTGTTTATTTCCGCTGTAGACATTTATGTATAGCTGAACTGTATTTTTACTAAGTATGATCCTGTATATTGTGTAACTCTGATAATTACTTTTATCCAGTATATTCTATTGTTCATTATCTGGTGTATTTATTTATTTCTGTTCTGCTATTATCTGTTTATGTGTTATATTCCACGGATTACCCTTGCCACCGTCAGTACGGGGTTTGGGGTCGTCTCAACGTGGTATCTGAGCTTTGGTTAAGCTTAGTTCTAGAATATAACATATTAACGATCTCGTTAAAAATAGAACCAGTAGTGTTCTAGGACGGGCAACTCAATACAGATAGGATCAGTAATATCCTAGTATGAGTAAAGTAGAATGAAATAACACCTCTATAGACACATTTACATTGAAGTATATGTTTCTATATTTTAAATTATCTTTTCTGTGACCTGACACTTGATCTGCTGTTTGCAGAAGTGCTGAAAAATGAGTTTCAGAAATAGAAGGAATACGGAACCGGATATTGAGGCCCTATTAATCAAATATTGAAATATGGGTGGGATACCATTCTCTGGTGAAGAATCTATTATGAAGGCACAGGCTTGGATTCGTTCAGCTGAAAAGATCTTTGATGGTTTAAAGCTGAGGGATGACCAGAAAAGATTACTGGCCTCCTGGGCAATCAAAGATGAAGCCTTATTCTGGTGGGACTCGGTTATTGAGGATAATCCAGAAGGTGATATCACCTGGGACAGATTCAAAGTCATTTTCCTAGAAAGATTTACTCCTCCAGAAGCGACTGAGTGATTATGCGACGAATTTTCTTATCTGATACAAGGAGATATGACAATCCCAGAATATCATAAGAAATTCAATGAACTTTCTCACTTTGCTCCTCATCTGATTAAGGACCCAAAGAGGAAGAATCTTAGATTTATTCACGGACTTCAAAGGAAATACCAAAATAAAGTATTGGGGCATGTGAAGCTTCCTTTTTATGAAATGATATACATGGCTTATCAGTACGTTGATCTCGACAGGAAAGGCATGTTGCGCGACGATGAGGAAGTCAGCTCTATTAATAAAATTGATGTTGGAACTAGTCGTCTTGAGGCCAGCACGATGTAAGGGGTCAGCAAGAAGCCCAAAGCAAATCAGAAAAGGGCTGAATCTGAGAATGGTCAAGGAACGACTACCATATGCAGTAACTGTAAGAAGCCAGGGCATTTGTCGATTAACTGCAGACCCTTAAAGAAGCAATTAAGAGGCGGGTTTCAATCCAAGAAGGGATTTCAAGAGAACAGAAAGTGCAGTCAATGCCATGAGGTCGGTCATCTTTCCAAGGCCTGCCCGTTATTTAGAAAATCTGAAGCAGTACATGTGAACGAGGTGGCAGAAGTGCCTACATCCTCGTCTAATCAGGAAAGGCCAGATGTTTTAGAAGGCACGCTAGCTGTCAAAGATATTCCAGTTAAAGTACTATTTAACACTGGCGCGTCGCGAAGCTTTGTTGCAAAGAATGCAGCTAGGAAACTGGATTTAAATTTGAAGAAACTCAAGGAACCAATGACTGTCCAGAACCCGGTTGGGGGTTCCATTGACCTCAGTTGGGTTTGTGGAGTGCCGGTTTCCTTTTCTCGTTATTGGTTCCCTACCATCGCGGCCGTCATGAATTTTACAGAGTTTGATCTTATCTTGGGGTTAGATTGGTTGACTAAATATGAAGCAGAAGTTAAATTCGCCGACAGAGTCGTAAAGGCGAAGATTAAATCAGGTGATTATATAACTATCCCCTGTGAAGGTCAGAATGCTAATAGAAAAGACTTCTGGGTAGCTTTGAATGTTTCTCCAGCCCAAATAGAAAATGTCCCTGAAGTCACAGATAATATTCCCGATCTAGTGAAAGACATCCCTGTCGTCAAGAACTATGCGGATGTGTTCGAGGAAGTTGTTCGCTTACCTCCGCAGAGAGAAATAGATTTTAAAATCGCTTTAATTCTGAATGCAAGGCCGGTAGTTCACGCTATTCGAAGAATGTCCTTGAAAGAGAAAGAGGAATTAGACAATCAAACACGACAGCTAGTATGGAAGGGTCTGATCAGGCCTAGTTTCTCTGATTGGGGAGCAGCAGTGGTGTTTGTCCCAAATCTGATGGTACTCTACGTCTATGTGTGGATTATCGAGATCTGAACAAACAGAACATAAAGAATAAATATCCATTGCCGCGAATAGATGATTTATTGGATTGATTAAATGGCGTACAAGTATTCTCAAGGATGGACCTAGCTACGGGCTTCCATCAACTTCGAATTGCCGAAGAGTGTGTTCCAATGACAGCATTCAGAGGTCCAGACTTGTTCTACGAGTGGTTAGTAATGTCGTTCGGCTTATGCAACGCTCCAGATTACTTCGTTGATCTGATGAATAGAGTGTTCAAAGGAGTTTTGAATAAATTTGTTCTGGTTTTCATTGACGATATTCTAATCTTATCTAAATCAAAAGCTGAACATGAAAAGCTTCTGGAACAGGTTCTAGAAATTCTGAGACGGAATGTATTATAAGCCAAATTTTCCAAATGTATCTTCTGGCAAGATGAAGTAAAATTTCTGGGCCACGTCGTATCGAAAGAAGGAATCGCTGTAGATCTAAGCAAAATCACAGCTATTCAGAACTGGAAGCTGCCCAGTACCCCTACTGAAGTCCGCAGTTTTCTCGGATTGGCTAGCTATTACCGGAAGTTCATTAAAAACTTTTCAAAGATATCTGGTCATTTAACGAAGCTTACAAAGAAGCACTCTAAATTCAAATGGACTCCAGAAAGTGAGGAGGCTTTTGAAGAGCTAAAATTAAGACTAACGACTGCTCCAGTTTTAACCATCATCGATGGCAACCAGGATTTGAAAGTCTGGACAGATGTTTCTAGAGAAGGCCTTGGCGCAGTGTTAATGCAAAGGGGTCAAGTGATTGCTTATGCTAGCCGTCAGCTGAAGCCGCACGAAAAGAACTACGTAACTCATGACCTTGAGTTATTGGCTATAGTATTCGCTTTGAAAATCTGGAGACACTATCTTCTAGGTGAGAGATTCGAACTGTTTACAGATCACAAGTCGTTAAATTATCTGTTCACTCAGAAAGACCTGAATCTGAGGCAACAACGTTGGCTGGAGTTTCTTGTAGCATATGACTTTGAAATTTTATACACTCCAGGGAAAGCCAATGTCGTGGCCGATGCGTTAAGCCGAAAGAATGAAATGATCGCTAGTTTTATTATCACGATTTCATTACTAGATAAAATATCTACTCTTCAGGAAGATGATCACTTCATTCAGAAGATCAGAGAGATAATTCAGAAAGGCGAACCCTCGAGTTTTCAAGTTGACAATGATGGAATTCTAAGGCTCAAAAGTCGAATCTGTGTCCCTAACATTCCTGAGCTTCGAAAGGAAGTACTGGATGAATGCCACAAGTCAAAACTTAGTATCCATCCGGGAGTAAGCAAAATGTACAATGACATCAAACGCACTTTCTGGTGGAAGTCGATGAAGAGGGACATTTCTTTATATGTTAGCCGATGCCCTACTTGCCAGCTAGTGAAAAGCGATCAGCAGAAATTGGCTGGATTGTTACAACCACTAGAAGTTCCTGGTTGGAAGTGGGAACACATTTCTATGGATTTCATTGATGGTTTGCCAAGAACTAGAAAAGGGAATGATAGTATTTGGGTGATCGTAGATCGCTTCACGAAGACCGCCCATTTTATACCTGTCAGATCAAACAGAACTGGTCAGAGTCTGGCGCAGATTTACTTTAGGGAAATAGTTAGACTACATGGAGTGCCGCTCAGTATAGTCCGTGATAGAGATACAATATTCACTAGCAAATTCTGGGAAGCATTTCAAGTCAAGATGGGAACGAAGCTGAACTTGAGCACCGCTTATCATCCTCAGACAGACGGTCAGACTGAGAGGGTGAATCGTATTTTAGAAGATCTATTGCGGGCTTGTGTTATAGATTTCGGTGGATCATGGGAAGACCATCTGTATTTGGCTGAATTCTCTAATAATAACAGCTACCTAGCGAGTCTGACAATGTCGCCATTCGAAGCATTGTATGGTAGACCGTGCCGATCTCCTGCTTGTTGGGTCGAACCTGGTAATAGACTTGTGTTTGGTCCTGATATGATTCGAGAAGCTGCCGACAAAGTCGATTTTATTAAGAAGCGATTACTCGCCGCACAAAGCCGACAAAAGAGCTATGCCGATAGAAGGAGAAGAGATATATCCTTTGTTGTTGGCGACTATGTATATCTGAAAGTATCGCCGATGAGAGGAGTAATCCGGTTCGGTAAAACTGGAAAGTTAGCACCCAAATTCATTGGTCCGTTTCCTATTCTGGAACGAATCGGAACTCTCGCTTATAGGGTCAAACTGCCTGATTGGTTGCCTGGAATTCATGATGTATTTCATATATCTCAACTTCGAAAGCACGTTCATGATCCAGACTTGATCGTGGAAGAAGCAGCTCAGCAGGATATTGAAATTACTCCAGAACTAGCTGTGAGAAGAGAGCCGCTAAAGATTATCGGCAAGGAAACCAAAGAGCTGACGAACAAGAAGGTTCACTTAGTCAAAGTGCAATGGAGTGAAGATCCGCAATATTGTACTTGGGAAACTGAGGAGATCATTCAGAAATCCTATCCCAGATGCCGAGTAGATATCTCTGATTGACTCCGGTGCAAGGTACATTTACCCTACTTTGCATTACCATTTAACTCTCTACTCTGTTGTTATTTTCTTTCCATGGATGTGCACTTTTAAATTCTATAGTCTGAATGATTTTAAAAGAGCATAGAAATTAATTTGTATGGTTTTGAAAGGTTGAAAACAATTGGATTGGTTGTTGTGTTGTGTGATTGTAGATTTATCAAACCACTTTCGACTTTGTTCCTTTTCGGGGACGAAAAGTTTTAAGTGGGGGAGATTGTAACGACCCAGAAAATTTGAACCAATTTAAAATTTTTAAATTGGCTAAAATAATGGATTTTAAATATTTAAAATAAATATTTTAAATAATAGAGATGGAAAGTGAGTCGAATCGACAATTGAAAACGAATATAATTAATTATAATTATAAAGAAGGCCTGAAAAGGCGCTGAAGTTTCAAAAATTGAATTCAAACTTTGTCGGACTGTATCGGGTGCAAAACAAAACGGATTTTAGTGAAACCAAAAATATTCAAATCTGTTAGTAAATACCTCTCTAACGAATATGAAAAATCGAATTTTTATAGTGGAATGCAAAAGTTATGGCCGAATGAATTTTCAAAAAGGTCGCTATGGAATTTATATAGCCCGTGAAATTGGCCAATTTGCATACGACCTCGGAATTCGACGATACCACTTTTGTTGGATCCGGGATGTGAAGTTATTGCTAGGTTTCAAATTTCATAATTTTTGAAGCTAATATGTGAGCGGGGCAAAGGAAAATGTGTTTTGGTCAATTACAGTTAAATTGGATCGACCAAAAATGGGCCTTTTTGCAAACGATCTCAGAATTCGACGAAACTAGTTTTGTTGGGACCGTATCGTCGAAACATAGCTAGATTTATTTTTTTGGAATTTTTCGAATCAGTTTGTGGCCCTGGCAAATTGAAATGCACGTTCAAATCAAATATTGAATGTTTTATATTTTAATTTGAAGGGAAACTGACTGAAACAATCGAATGGGCCTACGAAACATATCCCATTGTGTTCGGAATAGGGGTAAAACGCTAGGGACGACAGTAGTTGGGTTTGAATTGGTGCTCGCATGTGAAGAGGGGTATTTTTGGATTTTTGAAATAAATAAATAATGAGCTGGCCAATCACAATTCGTCTTCCCCCCCCGCCCCCCCCCCCCCCCCCCCCGTAAACCCCCTGCGCGAGACGGAAGAGGCTTCGAATCTTCCAGGAGAGATTTCTCTCTCGTTTCTCAATGAAATCGAGTGATTCCAGATCCATTTTAAAGCTCTTCTTCCCCTCTTTAAATCCATACCAAGTTTGAATATTTTCATTGAGTGTGGAGAGAGAACCGAGCTCGAAAAGGTCGACACTTCGGAGCGCCGCCGTGGCCACTGGGCCCCACCGAGCCGGCCGCCTCCACCCGTCGTTCAGGCGCCTTCCAGCCCTCTTCGACACCGTATGACCCGATTCCCCTATCGCGCAACAGTTTGGTCGAAAGATCAAACCCTAGTTTCGAACCAGGTTTGAAAACTAACGGCTAGTTTATTTTCAACTGATTTTCACACTTTAAAGCGTTTCAAAACTTTGAAAAATCGTATCTTTTTCGTTCGTTAACGAAATTCGATGAAACAGGAAGCATCGTGATCGTGTGGACGTCTTCTACATTTTAGAAGAGACCGCATATTTTTCTGAGCCTTCTGCTATTTTTGGTAGAGTGGAACCCAATGTGAGATTTCTAATTTATAAACAATATGGAAAACGACGATGTATAAATTATATAGTCGATGTATGAGTTATATAAGCGTTGTACACCTCTTGTATAAGCGTTGTATAAGTTGTACGTTCGATGTATAAGTTATATATGCGTTGTAAAAATTGTATATGTGTTGAAATAGAAGTGAATTGCTATATATATATATATACGCTCCTCGTCCACAAACCATGGACGATATTTATTGATTGTGATTGGTGTGAAAATTTATTGATAGCGAATGGTTGTTTGGGATTGTTTGTGGTTGATATTGATTGATTGTGGTTGAAAAATACCCATTTGTGGTTGAGAAATATTTGGTTGAAACCACATAGGATTAGTTTGTGGAAATGAAATAAATATATACATGCCGCCTGCGTGCGAACTAGATGCATGATCCCCATTGTCAAAAACCGCGAGGTTTTAAGGTAGCGCGAGGAGCCGTACTAGGAACGGTCCCGGTTTTAACTACCCTGCCATTATGCTGCCGAAATTTTGAATAAAATTCATGTGTTTGAGTTATTTTCATTTGCTGAAACTATATTTATTCGTTGAATAGAAAACCTTCATGTGTTGAATCGATATTCATTCGTTGATTAGAAATTCATGTGTTGAATGGTCTTCGTGTTTTAAATATAAAAATCACATTTTTATCAATGTATATAAACTATAGAAAACCTTCATGTGTTGAATCGATATTCATTCGTTGATTTGAAATTCATGTGTTGAATGGTATTCATATTTTGAAATAAAATGTTTCATAATAAAAATCACCTTTTATCACCTATATAAAACTATATAAAATAATGGTGTTTTGAAATGAATTGTTTTACAATAAAAATCACATTTTTATTATATTCACGAATTGTTGAAATGTGAAGTGTTAAAAATAGCCACTCGTTCAAATAAATATATATGAGTTGAAATATTCATTAATTAGCTAATGATATGATTTTTGCCTATGCATGCAACATTAGAATGAATGGTGTTTTTAAACCAAATGGAATCAAATATGAAGTTGAATGGAAATGATAAATGATAAGAACTGTACATATGTACATGCATATTTATTGAACAGGTTATAAAAAAAGGGGCTAGAGAAGAGGAATAAAATTTTGTGTTCGAAAAATAGGTACACATTTACTGTTTTGTTTGGGTGATGATTTTATGAGCCTGTTGGCTAGCCGCTTGGCTTTTTCTTTTTCTTTTCGACATGAGACGCCCGTGTGGCTATTTGGGAATTTTCCCAGCCCCTCCCGTACAAAGGAGGTTATGGCGAAATTTTCGAAAATTTAAAGGCGTTAGTGAAATATTTGAAGTGAAAACGATATTGAAATTGTTGAAGGAACTATGTTTATATAAATATATAAATATAAATAAAATTAAAACGAAACATGGCCGTGCAGTTCGTATTTTGAAATCGAAACTTCAAACGATTGTACCGGGAGATCCGACCGTCGGATTTTCCCGAAACTGGAACCGTTGGATTCATTTTGAAAAGACCTTTCTAATGATGTAAATTTTGTGAAGATCCAACGGTTAGATTTTCAGATATGTGTAAATCAAATCTGAAGAAAAACAGCGCCACGGCCGCGTTATGGCCCGAAGCGTCGTTTTGAATAAATTGGCTATTTTAAAATAAATAAAAATAGCGATAGATCGTTATAAAATATCATAAACGATATGGAATGGAAAAAAACTGAATTTGCTTGATTTATGTGGTATTTGATGGTTGAATGTGTTTGGTGTGAAAATTACATTAAAGAACAAAATTGGTGTTAACGAATGATTTAACCATCGAAATAAATTGATTTGAAATTCTAAATATACGTGAATTATTTGAAAAGGCCGAGTTAATTCTCATTTCAAATAATTGACCGACGATTGAAAGTCGAAGAGGAAGACGGTGGTCGAACACCGGAGATCTTCACCTCGTTTGGATGGTAACCGAGGTCCTGATTGGGAGGCATCCCGAAATATGGATAATGAGTGGTGATCGTCCAGACGTACATGGTGATCGATGGGTTTGCGAGGTATTTAGTGCCCCCGGTTTCATTCAAACCCAGAATGGACTATTAAATGGACTGTGTGTCTGACATTGGATTTTATTCTGTGTTGATAGATCTCTATTGAATATACATCTGTTTGGCGGCGGAGAATTTATTCTTTTGCTTAACGCCCTTCTCTGAGACGCACTGTAACAACCCGTATTTTCAATAATCTGTTATAACATAAATTGAGGCAGAACTTAATTATAAAATCTGAATTAAGGGAAACGGGCTATGCCATTGCGTTCGTCTCGGAAAAATACGCGAAATAGAGTCCGAGTTTTCGAAAATCGGAGTCTATATGACCCAGTTAAGGCCCATTGAAGTTTGCAGAAAATTCCTAAGTAAAAACAGATTTAAATTTGAAATTAAAAACATGGGTTAGGGCAAACTAGGCAGGCGGGAAAAATTCCCGCCCAGGACCCCATGTCGACAGGCCTGTCGACAGGGGTCTAGGCATGTCGACAGCCCTGTCGACAGGGGGTGCACGGGCTGCTTAGCCTGGTGCACCATTTCTGATTGGGGTTGGGTCTTGTGGCCTGTTTCTAGAGAGTTCCGAGATCTGATGGACCTAATTGAATCTAGGGTTAATCCTATGGTCCAAATCACTAGCCTAATCTATAAATAAGACCCTAACCTACCCTAAATCATTCATTATTCATCCTAGTAACTAAACTATGGCAAAATCAAAACTCTCATGGCCTCCACCCTCTTCATACAATTCCTAATTTAATTCCTAAGTGATTTTCCATGCATACAAGCATATTTAGGCTTGTATGATCCTCCTTAGCTTGCATTAAAGGCTTGTTTTTCAATTGGCATCATAAAGGAGGAGTCTTGATCAAGTTTGCTTGCATTTGGGGGTTTTAATTAGTTGCATAAGGGGTTTCTTGCATTTGTTATACTCATTTGAGTCCGCATAAGCATTGTAAGCCCTCTTACCTTCATTTTAGAAACTCTAAAGTTAATGTGTGATGAAAGTTGGGGTTTATGTATGTTTATTGAGTTGTGCATGTTATGCAAGGGTACTAAGCCATGATTTGCAAATCTGTTGAGTTATGCATGTATACTAAGCCATGATTTGCAAGATTAATAAGTTATGCATGTTCATGCAAGTTTGCTAAGCCATGATTTGTATGTTTATTAAGTTATGCATGTTTATGAAAGTTTGTTAAGCCATGATTTGTATGTTTATTAAGTTATGCATGTTTATGCAAGTTTGTTAAGCCATGATTTGTATGTTTATTAAGTTATGCATGTTTATGCAAGTTTACTAAGCCATGATTTGCAAGTTTAACAAGTTATGCATGTTTATGCAAGTTTAAAATGACAAGTTGTGCATGTTTGACAAGTTGTGCATGTTTATGCAAGTTTAAAATGACAAGTTGTGCATGTTTGACAAGTTGTGCATGTTTATGCAAGTTTAAATTGACAAGTTGTGCATGTTTGACAAGTTATGCATGTTTATGCAAGTTTAAAATGACAAGTTGTGCATGTTTGACAAGTTATGCATGATTATGGTAAAATGCAAGTTCACTATGCTAAGTTGTGCAAGCCTAACATGTTATGCATGATTGTTGTGCAAGTTTGTCATGTATGTTGTGCCAAGTTCCCTCTTCCTATCCTTCATGCGTTATTACGAATATGTAAGCGATAGAATGACGTTGGGGATTTTGGGTAAACTTAAAATACATGAAAATATAAGATTGGGAATTTACCTATTAAGTTAGGTCTACCCCTTGGGAATTTACCTATTAAGTTAGGTCTACCCAAGTAACTATTGACTTGTAATTATGTTTTGAAATGAAGTGGACATGACACTTAGAAAACATAAGTGTGGCCAACTCGAGGTTGGGTTGAGTTTGTAGCGTAATTCTACCCGGAACCGACCGGCTTAACTAGTGGCTACAAACAATAGGACCCAATGTGAGAAGTTGGTCATGGGGTGCCAAGACCCGAGGTTAGACCAGGTTGTGGTGTAAAGCTACCCGGACCCTCCCGGCCTAACTAGTAACCACAACAAGGTCTAATGTGAGAGGTTAAGGTGCATTAAATTAATTAATGCCTCATGATTAGGGTTAAGTCAGGGTCCACTAATACTTAACCAACTTGGGGATTAGAGGGATTGAAATGGGGTTAAGTGTGAACTATTGGTTAAACTTAACCAGTTTAATCCAATTGGGGGTTCGAGGGATTAGAATGGGGTTAAGTTACACTTAACCAATTTAATCCGTGATTAGTGAAGGGTTAAATCGCACTTAACCCTCTTAGAAAACCCTAGCAGCGTGGTCTGTTCCAGCAATAATCCCAGTTTGGTATCACCACAACCCTACCGCTAGGTTAGGGCGGGGCACGATTACTGGGCTGATGTAAGCGACCAAAGCGACAGCTGAGTGGTACAGCGGTGCGGGTCCGGCGGGCTACGGACGTGCACGTAGTCCGATGTTGGACAAACTCGAGGCACGGGTACCAGTAGGCTTAGACTGTGCATTATTGCTTAAGTGTCTGGGGTTGACACCCGAGGGCTTGATACACCCAAAGGTGGACCCAGCACAGTCTAACTACATCCATGTGGGCCGTATGGACACCAACACTTGACGTGTTAGGTTTATAGGGAGCCGATCGACTAGACCGTTGGGCTGGACCTTGTATTAAGGTCACCTCATGTTATTGGGCCAAAGCTTGGGCCAAGGGATCAATACCGGTTATGTTGGGTTGCTAGTACACCGTGGTGCAAAACTTAGCCATGTTTTATGCGATGACACCTCTATCTATCTTGTAGTTAATTTACCATGCCAGTATGTTGTTATCTATGACCATCTCAGTTCCCATCATGATGTTAACTTTATTAGTTTATAGACTGATCGTAGCAGGGCTTACTCAGTCTTTTTGACTGACCCGTTTTGTTTCGCCTCTTTTCTTCCGTTTCCCCCCAGGTTCTCAGGGAGGGAATACAGGAGCCTAGCTTGGATCTTAGCTGCTTTCTTGGATAGCTCATGTACGCTTTGGACTTGGGCTCGCTATGGTTTCTTCCACTTTGGGGATAGCTACTATTATGTTTTCTTTTTTAGTTTCAGATGATATTATTTCATGTACTAGACTTGTTTATTTGGGAAATTGACATTTTGACGTACCAGACTTGTTTTTGAAATGGTTTAAAAATCTTCCGCTGTTTTATTTACTTACTCTGTTTATTTACATATATATATATATATATATGTCATGTCCTACCTTGCTATATCATTATGCATGTTTACCTTGTTTTAAAAACGCCCCACCAAAGTCAGAGTCGCTTGAAAGAGCCACCCTGGCAGAGGTGGGGTGTTACATTTGGTATCAGAGCATATGTTTTA
Organism: Allium sativum; assembly: GCA_030737875.1. Taxonomy (NCBI): domain Eukaryota; kingdom Viridiplantae; phylum Streptophyta; class Magnoliopsida; order Asparagales; family Amaryllidaceae; genus Allium; species Allium sativum. The sequence continues at coordinate 1,049,584,666 of CM060910.1, read as the reverse complement.
CGAGAAGGGATAAAAAGGTTTTTAAAACTTTTGAAAAGAAAAACTATTTTCAAAACCAAGTATAAAGTATTTTCCAAAGAAAAGTCTAGTTGTTTTAAAAGGCTATTCCCCAAAAGCCATTAGCACTATCCTTTGACTCCTCGTTTGAACTCTTTTCTTTTTGTTTCCAGCATGTCTGATAATCTCATCTTGCCCGAAGGAGTAAGGATACCCGATTGGTTTCGTCGGTACTTGGAAGTCACGGCACCGGTCCCGGGTGTCCCTAATGTTGTCTTCCCAGTCGAGGCCGCTGTTCCTCCTCCTCCTCCCGTAGCTGATGTTCCTCTTTCCCCTCAGCCTCCACAAGCGGATTTTGCGGAAACTTGCAAGAACTTTAAGATGATGGGTGGCAAAAATTTTAATGGAACAGAGACTTTTGTAGAAGCAAGGAATTGGTTGAAAGAGACCGAAGATCTTTTAGCCTCCTTTGATATAGGTGACCGTAGGAAAGTTTTATTAGCAGTGTGGTTGCTAAAGGAAGAAGCTGCACGTTGGTAGGTAGTCACCACCGCAACCAGGCCAATTGAGACTTGGGATGACTTTAGAGGAAGGTTTGGACTGAGATTCTTATCACTGAAGCAAGGGGACATGACTATTAGGGAATACATAGATAAGTTTAATCAACTGGCTCGTGTCGATTTAGACTTGGTTAATACAGCTCAGAAGAAGGCCCTATACTTTGCTCTAGGATTAAACGAGCCATTACATGGTTTGGCCATGTCTCATATACCCTTGGGGGCGACTTTCGAGAATTTGGTAAATTTGGCCCTACTTCAAGAAGAAGATAACAATGACAAGAAAGAGGTCAAGGCGAATGAGTCTCAAGACAAGAGAGTAAATTCCGGGAAATGGGGCAAGAATAACAACAACCGCAAGAACAAGCCAAAAGGGAATAGGAAATGCAATTTCTGTGGTAAAGTTGGACATATAGCCAGGGAATGTAGGAAGAAGGAAAAGAGAAAGCGGGGCGAATGCTTCATTTGTGGTGAGTTTGGACATCTCAGCAAGGATTGCCCGAGGAAACAAGGGCAACGCCAGACTCAGTGTGCAGGACTATCTGGAGGGCGAGTTCATCCCCTCAGCACCGTTCTTCCAGCTTATGATAGAGGTAGTGTTTCTATGGAAATCTTGTTTACATTTTATGACTTTCCCTGATTCGTACTTTGTTTGGTTCTGGCACATCGCATAGTTTTATTTCATCTGATCTAGTTGAAAGTTTGCACCTAAGTACTAGTCTAGTTGATGATCCCGTGTGTGTTTCAAATCCAATTGGGGGTTCTGCCCGTTTGTCTATGGTCTGAGTGGATTTGAAAATTTCTATCTTGGGTATAGAATTCTCGTGGGATGTTTTATTCTCGGTTTCAGGGGATATGGGTTGGTCTTGGGCATGGAATGGTTGTCCTGTTTTGGAGCCATTCTTGGTTTTTGTATATAGGGGTGTGAGGCTCATGACTTGCCTCGGTAATACCCTAGAAATTTTTAGCAATCCTATGGGTCCCGTCATGTTATGTTATCTTGAATCCCTCAACTCGTCTATCGATAGTTTGCAATCTGTGAGGGTGGTCCGAGAATATCCTGATATCTTGGGGAAAAGTGAAGGGGTTACCCTTAGACGTGGGATAGATTTCCGCATTATCTGGTTGGTAATACCAAGCCAGTTTCGTGGCCGGTTAGGCACATGACCTCACGAGGTAAGAATTAAGAAAGCAAGTCAAGGAGTTGCTTGAGAAGAACTTCCTGAGACGAGGCATTTTCGAGTAGGGTGCTCCAGTAGTATTCGTTACTGAGGTGGACAGTTTGTTTCGCTTATGTGTTGATTATCGTGAGAGGAATAGATAACCGTTACCAAGGATCGATGATTTGTTCGATCAGCTTGTAGGAGCATCTGTTTTCTTTTGATCTAGCTACCAGATTCCATCAGCTTAGGAGGGCTGAGGATGGAATTGACAAGAATGCGTTTAGGACTCTTGATGGAATTTTAGAATGGCTAGTCATGCTATTTGGCTTGACTAACGCACCCGCATATTATGTGAACTTGATGGGTAGGGTGTTTAGGAAGTCCTTGAACAAGTTTGTCATGGTCGTCGTAGACGATATTTTGATCTCCTCAAAAGAACGAGGAAGAACATGCTATACATCTCAAGGAGGAGATGGATACGCTTAGGGCCTCCAGTGGAAGGTCAAGTTCTCCAAATGCCATCTTGGAGGAAAGAAGTTGGATTTCTTGGGCACATAGTTCCTAAGCAAGGCTTAGCGGTGGGTTCCGCTAAAGTGGTTGCGGGTTAAGACCAAAAAACTCTGAGGAGGGCAATTGAAGTAAGAAGCTTCCTCCGTTTGGCTAGTTAGTTGGCATTCCCGGGGCTTAGACTTACTCTTCTGGATCAAGAAGGGGGTTTCACAGGAAGAAGACCCGCAGTTAGTCAAGAATATGGACCAGATGATTCGAGGCAAGATGTTAAGTCACCTCGCTAGGTATATTATAGATGACAAGGGATGACTAAGGCGCGATGAGAGATTATGTGTTCCTCGAGTAAAAGACTTGGTAAAGAAGGATTTTGAAGATGCGTACCACTCGAGGGGGTGGCCGAGTTGGTCTCAGGATACATGTTGTGCCACCAGGTTAAGGTCAAGCAATAGAAGCCCAGCGGGCCATTACCTCAATTGGAGGTTCCGCAAGGGAAGTGTGAAAACATCTCGATAGATTATGTGGATGGACTACCTAGAAGGGAGTACGGGTATGTGGGTCATAAAAGGTAGACTCACGAAGAGCGCTCATTTCAGTCCGGTGAAGAGCGAGAGGACTACGTCATGGTTAACAACGGTTTATCCTTAAGAAGTTGGCCAGTTTTAAAATAGCTTACAGGAAGCCATGGGTAGGCAACTGAATCTAGGTAGGGCCTATCACTCATAGGCGGATGGTTCATTTCGATTAAGCATGAGTTATAGAAAATCACGTTTATAAGGGGCAATTAGCAACGTGGATTGGTATTTTCAAGAAAAGTTCTGCTGCGTGGAATACTTTATAGTAAGTGGACGAGATCCAGGATTCACTAAGTGAATTTTGGAGAGCTTGCATGAAATCATGAGGTTATATTATGTTTAAGCCAAGTATACAGAAGGAAGAATAAATGGAAAAGAAAGACGAGAGGCGATAATGAAATGAGCCCCAACTCGAATTTGGGAAATAGGAGTTAGGAAGCCAAGGAATCATGAAGTGAAAGACAGTCAAAGCACAGGGGAGTTAAGCTCAAGGAAACGTGACTAAGAAGAGTGAAGACTAGATATGCGCATCATATCTCTTTTTAAGAGTGCATCCTTGATCCTTGTTTTTCTGTGGAGCTTGCTTGCAAGTTATCTTTTGTATATATCCTCTCGGTCCCATTCTCGATCTTATTTCTGTTGTAAACTCCATAAGGGGGGTTAAGACTCATCGGTTAGTACTATATGTCAAAGTTTGAATGGATTTCTTGTAATCCAAAAGGAGTTTATCTAGTTTATCTAGTTTATCGTGTCTATCTTGTCATGAGAACCTTAGGTAGAAACCCTTTTGATGAAACATGTATTTGAAACATGTTATGCTTGATGGTTACAAATGGTTGCAAGTGTTTACAAGTGGTTGCTCGTGGATGCATTATACACGATTAGGCACTAGATCGGCTTGCACACTCCTCATATTGCATATGCATGAGTGTTTATGCTTATTCATGGCTGGAAATTGTGTGTTATCACATGGATGTTGCATATGGATGAATGTTATGTGCACTCATATAGATACCATAAATTATGTTAGGAATTTGCATACATATGGATTCATTTCACTGACATACATATGCATTAAGGAGGTTTACTGTATCAGTAACCGCCTGATTTTCACTGACATACATATGCATTAAGGAGATTTACTGTATCAGTAACCGCCTGATCTTTGCATTAGATAAGTACATATACACACACTTTTGCATATGTTCATACCACATTTAGAATCTTGTAAGGACAATGATTGCCCGTGGATGATGCTTTGAGTAGATGGATGATTGGATGGTAGGATATGCTCTTCCTAACTTGAAGATTTCGGGGACGAAATCCTTTAAGGAGGGGAGAATGTAACAACCCGTATTTTCAATAATCTGTTATAACATAAATTGAGGCAGAACTTAATTATAAAATCAGAATTAAGGGAAACGGGCTATGCCATTGCGTTCGTCTCGGAAAAATACGCGAAATAGAGTCCGAGTTTTCGAAAATCGGAGTCCGTATGACCCGATTAAGGCCCAACGAAGTTTTCAGAAAATTCCAAAGTAAAAACAGATTTAAATTTGAAATTAAAAACATGGGTTAGGGCAAACTGGGCAGGCGGGAAAAATTCCCGCCCAGGACCCCATGTCGACAGGCCTGTCGACAGGGGTCTAGGCATGTCGACTGCCCTGTCGACAGCCCTGTCGACAGGGGGTGCACGGGCCGCTTAGCCTGGTGCACCATTTCTGATTGGGGTTGGGTCTTGTGGCCTGTTTCTAGAGAGTTCCGAGATCTGATGGACCTAATTGAATCTAGGGTTAATCCTATGGTCCAAATCACAAGCCTAATCTATAAATAAGACCCTAACCTACCCTAAATCATTCATTATTCATCCTAGTAACTAAACTATGGCAAAATCAAAACTCTCATGGCCTCCACCCATCTTCATACAATTCCTAATTTAATTCCTAAGTGATTTTCCATGCATACAAGCATATTTAGGCTTGTATGATCCTCCTTAGCTTGCATTAAAGGCTTGTTTTTCAATTGGCATCATAAAGGAGGAGTCTTGATCAAGTTTGCTTGCATTTGGGGGTTTTAATTAGTTGCATAAGGGGTTTCTTGCATTTGTTATACTCATTTGAGTCCGCATAAGCATTGTAAGCCCTCTTACCTTCATTTTAGAAACTCTAAAGTTAATGTGTGATGAAAGTTGGGGTTTATGTATGTTTATTGAGTTGTGCATGTTATGCAAGGGTACTAAGCCATGATTTGCAAATCTGTTGAGTTATGCATGTATACTAAGCCTTGATTTGCAAGATTAATAAGTTATGCATGTTCATGCAAGTTTGCTAAGCCATGATTTGTATGTTTATTAAGTTATGCATGTTTATGCAAGTTTGTTAAGCCATGATTTGTATGTTTATTAAGTTATGCATGTTTATGCAAGTTTGTTAAGCCATGATTTGTATGTTTATTAAGTTATGCATGTTTATGCAAGTTTACTAAGCCATGATTTGCAAGTTTAACAAGTTATGCATGTTTTGACAAGTTGTGCATGTTTATGCAAGTTTAAAATGACAAGTTGTGCATGTTTATGCAAGTTTAAAATGACAAGTTGTGCATGTTTGACAAGTTGTGCATGTTTATGCAAGTTTAAATTGACAAGTTGTGCATGTTTGACAAGTTATGCATGTTTATGCAAGTTTAAAATGACAAGTTGTGCAGGTTTGACAAGTTATGCATGATTATGGTAAAATGCAAGTTCACTATGCTAAGTTGTGCAAGCCTAACATGTTATGCATGATTGTTGTGCAAGTTTGTCATGTATGTTGTGCCAAGTTCCCTCTTCCTATCCTTCATGCGTTATTACGAATATGTAAGCGATAGAATGACGTTGGGGGTTTTGGGTAAACTTAAAATACATGAAAATATAAGATTGGGAATTTACCTATTAAGTTAGGTCTACCCCTTGGGAATTTACCTATTAAGTTAGGTCTACCCAAGTAACTATTGACTTGTAATTATGTTTTGAAATGAAGTGGACATGACACTTAGAAAACATAAGTGTGGCCAACTCGAGGTTGGGTTGAGTTTGTAGCGTAATTCTACCCGGAACCGACCGGCTTAACTAGTGGCTACAAACAATAGGACCCAATGTGAGAAGTTGGTCATGGGGTGCCAAGACCCGAGGTTAGACCAGGTTGTGGTGTAAAGCTACCCGGACCCGCCCGACCTAACTAGTAACCACAACAAGGTCTAATGTGAGAGGTTAAGGTGCATTAAATTAATTAGTGCCTCATGATTAGGGTTAAGTCAGGGTCCACTAATACTTAACCAACTTGGGGATTAGAGGGATTGAAATGGGGTTAAGTGTGAACTATTGGTTACACTTAACCAGTTTAATCCAATTGGGGGTTCGAGGGATTAGAATGGGGTTAAGTTACACTTAACCAATTTAATCCGTGATTAGTGAAGGGTTAAATCACACTTAACCCTCTTAGAAAACCCTAGCAGCGTGGTCTGTTCCAGCAGTAATCCCAGTTTGGTATCACCACAACCCTACCGCTAGGTTAGGGCGGGGCACGATTACTGGGCTGATGTAAGCGACCAAAGCGACGGCTGAGTGGTACAGCGGTGCGGGTCCGGCGGGCTACGGACGTTCACGTAGTCCGATGTTGGACAAACTCGAGGCACGGGTACCAGTAGGCTTAGACTGTGCATTATTGCTTAAGTGTCTGGGGTTGACACCCGAGGGCTTGATACACCCAAAGGTGGACCCAGCACAGTCTAACTACATCCATGTGGGCCGTATGGACACCAACACTTGACGTGTTAGGTTTATAGGGAGCCGATCGACTAGACCGTTGGGCTGGACCTTGTATTAAGGTCACCTCATGTTATTGGGCCAAAGCTTGGGCCAAGGGATCAATACCGGTTATGTTGGGTTGCTAGTACACCGTGGTGCAAAACTTAGCCATGTTTTATGCGATGACACCTCTATCTATCTTGTAGTTAATTTACCATGCCAGTATGTTGTTATCTATGATCATCTCAGTTCCCATCATGATGTTAACTTTATTAGTTTATAGACTGATCGTAGCAGGGCTTACTCAGTCTTTTTGACTGACCCGTTTTGTTTCGCCTCTTTTCTTCCGTTTCCCCCCCAGGTTCTCAGGGAGGGAATACAGGAGCCTAGCTTGGATCTTAGCTGCTTTCTTGGATAGCTCATGTATGCTTTGGACTTGGGCTCGCTATGGTTTCTTCCACTTTGGGGATAGCTACTATTATGTTTTCTTTTTCAGTTTCAGATGATATTATTTCATGTACTAGACTTGTTTATTTGGGAAATTGACATTTTGACGTACCAGACTTGTTTTTGAAATGGTTTAAAAATCTTCCGCTGTTTTATTTACTTACTCTGTTTATTTACATATATATATATGTCATGTCCTGCCTTGCTATATCATTATGCATGTTTACCTTGTTTTAAAAACGCCCCACCAAAGTCAGAGTCGCTTGAAAGAGCCACCCTGGCAGAGGTGGGGTGTTACACGCACGAGCTCGGAGGTTGTATATCGATGGACATCAGTAGCATGGCATGAATTGCCTTTGTGGCATGCTAAGATGCAGTGATCAGGGCTTCTGTTGAAAAGCAAAGTCTTGTGGTGATGATCAAAGCACCGCCGGTGTGGCGTAGCTTTGTGTATAATGTGAATTCGCGAGCCTCACACCCCGGTATGAACCAGAAACAGGAGAAGGACCTCAGGGAGGACATGCGTTTCTTTCTAGCTAGGGTGGTGTCAGTGACCTACTAGCCCTGACATTTATATACTTTTCACCTATGTGGTTGTTGCTGTTGCGAGGCGCCTCGGTTTGATCGGACGATCCGGGTCCGATGGAGTCATTCGTTGGCTCGTTGACGCCCCAAAGGGCGGGGAAACGCAGTGTTCAGGAATTTTAATCCACATCGGAGGACCGGCTCTGACGATTCTAGGGTCACTCGAGCTCTAATCCTAAGACACGGGCTAGAGCGTCTCGAATTCGGTAAGGACTATCTTTTGCCTTGGTTCATGACGGAAATCCAATTTCCAAATACGACATCGTGCGGTTTTGATTGTGTGTGTATATATATATATATATATATATATATATATATATATATATATATATATATGGCGACATGATATATGGTACCCATGCCGTCTATGATTGATAGTTACGATTTGAAATTGTTTTCAAAACATATAAACACTAGCAATAATATCAATTGCCTTTGTTTTATTCGTATCAAGCATATTTTGGCCGTTATAAGGTAAAACTCTATCCTCCGGTTTGCGTTGCATTGTGTGATGGGAACTGAGTCTTATAATGGCTTCATTTTTATAAAATACATTGCGTTGTTTAAAAGAAAGATTTGTTTTAAAGCACTGGCAATCCAATGGAGTAAACCCGTTCCACGAAAGTGGCGTGGTCCTGTGATTAGCCAAATTATATATGTGTTGAGTAGATTTCTCATACCAGTCCCATGATTGACTCGTAGTTTGTTTCACTTTCAAACTCGGGTGCCCCTTTTTCTGCACGGGTAGCCTTGTATTCAGGTTTAGCAGGCTTTATCTGGATAGCTGGAGCTGAAGATGGATTCTATCATTTATCTCTTTTTATGCTGTTCAGCTCCTATTGTACATATTTTGTTTATTTCCGCTGTAGACATTTATGTATAGCTGAACTGTATTTTTACTAAGTATTATCCTGCATACTGTGTAACTCTGATAATTACTTTTATCCAGTATATTTTATTGTTCATTATCTGGTGTATTTATTTATTTCTGTTCTGCTATTATCTGTTTATGTGTTATATTCCATGGATTACCCTTGCCACCGTCAGTACGGGGTTTGGGGTCGTCTCACGGAACCGTTGGGTTCGTATCGAAAAGAGCTTTCTAACGAATATTAGAAATTTGAAATCTAACGGTTGGATTTGGAGATACGTCTAAATCAAATTCGAAAAAGGTCGCTATAGGTGCAGTTCGATGGCCGTTGTTGGAAACCGACTGTACGGGCCTTGATAAAATTATTAAAAATAGTAATAATTTGTGTAAAATCATAAGAAATGATTTGGGAAAAATTAGGGTGAAAAACACCATATTTGAAAAGATAAAAATAGATTTTTATCAAAAATGAACTAGTTTGAATTAAAATTAAAACCCATTTATTTTCAAATAAATAAATTGGATTTGAAATGAATTTTAAATAGAACCGATTTGGGGGTTTACCGTGAACTGTGTTTTTAAATAACACTTGTTCTTTAACCCGATAATAAATGGAATGTGATTTGGGTTTGTCGTGAACTGTGTTTTAAATGGCATTAATTCTTTAACCCAACAAAAGGAGTTTTCATGAATCTGCAATTATATTGAAATGTGAATTGATAATCTAAATTATCAAATTTAGAAAGTGAGCGAGGATGGAGTATCACCAGTTTTGCTCCAAAACGATAGTCAAATCTTTAATTAGATTTGAACGTGAAATGGTAATTAATTTTACCGATAACACCATAGTATTAGATATGGAGTATTACCAGTTTTGCTTCATGGGATGAATAGGTTGGGATTGGGAAATAAAATAAATAATTACTTCGGTGTGGTTCGCTAATCTCGACTAGTTTGGAAAACCATAATTTGGTTTGAAATGACATCCAAAGGAAGATTAAAGGATAAATTTTAAGGAATTTATCTTGGATAAAATTAATGGGAACCTTTCCCTAAGAATATGAAATTTGCGGTTAGTGGCTACTGAATTGGAATGAGGCGTATGTTGTGTTTGTGTAACATTTGTTTCTAATGTACGCGGGTTGTTCAGAAAGGCCAGGTTTATACCCATTCTGAATAACCGATTCGACGATATGTCGAAGATGAAGAGGGTGGTCGAAGACCGGAAGTCTTTACATCATTTGGATAATTACTGACGATCTTGATTGGGCTGTACACCCAAGAGGATGGAAATAGTTGGTGGTCGTCCAGACGTGCTTGGAGATGGATGGATATGCGAGGAAAGTGCCTCCGGTTTCGTTCAGACCCAGAACGAACTTGTAAATGGATTATGTGTCTGACATTGGATTTTATTCTGTGTTAATTGATCTCTGTTAAATATACATCTGTTTGGCGGTGGAGAATTTATTCTCTTGCTTAACGCCCTTCTCTGAGACGTACGAGCTTAGAGGTTGTATATCGATGGACATCAGTCGCATGGCATGAATTGCCTGTGTGGCACGCTGAGTTGCATGGATCAAGGCTTCTATTGAAAAGCAAAGTCTTGTGGTTGATGATCAAAGCACGGCCTTTGTGGCATAGCTTTGTGTATAGTGTGAATTCGCGAGCCTCACACCTCGGTATGAGTTAAAAACGGGATACGGACCATTGGGAGAACACGACGTTTCTTTCTAGCTTTGGTGGTGTCAGTGACTTACCAGACCTGACATTTATATACTTTTCACCTTTGTGGTTGTTGGAATGAGGCGCCTCGATATTAGGTCTGTAAGGACCGGAAACGTGTGTTCAGGAATAAATAATCCTCTAACGTAAGTGAGGACCGGCCCAACCGATCCAGTGGCTGCCCAGAGTGCGTTGTCCTTAGCATTTGCTAGAGTGTCTCGAAGCGGAGAGGAGCTTGCCCCTTGCCTCGACTCATGACGGAAATCCAATTTCCAATACGTGTATTTTGGCTTTATTTGTAGAGCCTAGTATGGCGACATAGTAGCATGGGATGCTATGCCGTCTATGATTTATATTTATGATTGAAATTGTTTTGACACTATACACTTATTATAGTATCAAATGATTTGTTTTAAACATACCAAGCATGTTTGGCTATTATAAGGGAAAACCCTATCCTCCGGCTTGCGTTGCATTGTATGATGGGACCTGGGTCTTATAATAGCTTCATTTTTCGAAAAAGCATTGCGTTGTTTATTCTATGCACTGGTATTCTTGGGGGGAAACCCGTTCCGTGTTATACGGCATGGTCCCTTGAATTACTCTCTTTTAAAGTAAAGTTTTAAATAACTGTTTTAGTTCTCACACCAGTCACATGACTGACCTGGAGTTTATTGTTTTAACCTAAACTCTGGGTGCCCCTATTTTCCGCACGGGCAGCTAGTAGTTTTGGTTTTGAAGATTTATATTCACAGGATCCTGGTTTACAGCTGGAATGATATCCGGAAAGCTCTGTATCCGTATATCACCTTCAGTTGTGCTTTGTATTATTTTCCGCTGCTGTGTAATTTATTGTAATCTCTGATATATATCGAATGTAATTTATTCATTTATACTCTGTATATTCTTGTATCTGATGGAATTGTTGTAATAGCAATGAAATGTTCTTCCGTCTGCGTTCTGATTTGTCCTGTTCTCAAAACGATCAGGGGTTTCGAACGGTCTTTGTCGGTCTAACGACTGATTCAGATCAAGCGAAATTCCCGACCGTCACAAATTCTATATATGTATGTTGTGAAATCCATATTGTTGATTGCTATGAAATTTGAATTAATTGAGGTTGTTATGTGGATTGGTTTGTGTGATGATATTTGTGTTGAAACAAAATTGTTGAATCAAATTATACCATTGGGTTGAGGTTGGATTTGTCAAAATAAAATCGCTATTCTTGTCAAACTAGAATTGACAAAAATTAAAATTGTCTTTTAGTTGAAATCAAAAAGGACAAAATTAACATTTGCTTTTTATTGAGAATAAAATGGACATTTTTCATTGTCAATTTCGTAGAAATTAAAAGGGGACAATATTTTCATTGCTTCTTGATGAAAATAAAAGATTCATTTTCAAGGTCAAATTTTTGTTGAAAATAAAAAGATTCATGTTTCACCGTCATTTTGTTATATTAGACTGACACACAAAGTAGACATTTTTGTGTAATTAGAAATGACATCAAAATAGTCATCTTTATTGTAATGAGAATGGCACTCAAAATATAAATAGAATGACATCAAAATATTTATTTTTGTTGTGATAGAATTGACACCCGAAATAAACATTTTTGTGAAATTTGATTGACACCATAAAAATATACATTTTTGTGAAATTGGACTGACACCATAAAAATATACATTTTTGTGAAATTTGATTGACACCATAAAAATATACATTTTTGTGAAATTGGACTGACACCATAAAAATATACATTTTTGTGAAATTTGATTGACACCATAAAAATATGCATTTTTGTGAAATTTGATTGACACCATAAAATATACATTTTTGTGAAATTGGACTGACACCATATGTAACACCCCGCCTCCGCCAGGGTGGCTCTTGCAAGCACTCTGACTTTGGAGGGGCGTTTGAATCAGGTAAACATGCATAATGATATATCAAGGCAGAACAAGAACATATGTATACGCGTAAACAGAGTAAATAACATAAATAAAACAGCGGAAGATTTTAAACCATTTCAAAACAGGTCTGGTACAACATAGCTTTCCAAATAAACAAGTCTAGATAAAACAACATCAATTGAAAAACTGAAATACATAAGTGCTATCCCCAAATAAGTGATAACCATAGCTAGCTTCATGTCGAAACCGTACATGAGCTGAAATCCCACAAGCAAGCAATCCGAAATCCAAGCTAAGCTCCAGTATTCCCTCCCTGAGAACCTGGGGGGGGGGGGAACGGAAGAAAAGAGGCGAAAGAAAACAGGTCAGTCAAAAAGACTGAGTAAGCCCTACTACAATCAATGTAAACTGATAAAGTTAACTGGCATGAGCAGCAGGGATGAACATAAGGATAACAACATACTAGCATGATGATTAACTAACAAGGTAGATAAAGGTGTCATCGCATAATCAGGATTAAGGTTTTGCACCACAGGTGTACTAGCAAACTAACATGACTTGAATAAACAAGTATTGATCCCTTGGCCCAATCTTTGGCCCAATAACATGAAGTGATCCTCTTACGAGGTCCAACCAAACGGTCTAGTCGATCGGCTCCCTATAAGCCTAACTCATCACGTGTTGGTGTCAATACGGCCCAAACATAATTGTAGTCAGACTGTGCAGGGTCTCCCGTCGGGTGTATCAAGCCCTAGGGTGGCAACCCCTGGACACCATAAACATGAGTGCACAGTCTCGATCTACTGGTACCCGTGCATGCTTTCCCCGGCTTCGGACTATGTGCACGACCATGGTCCGCCCGGAACTACACCGGCGTACCCTCTGCCATTGCTTTTGGTCGCTTACCTCCAGCCCAGTAATCGTGCCCCCTCCCTAGCCTAGTTCCTAGGGTCATGATGATACTAACATGGGATTACTGCTGGAGTGGACCCCCATTGCTAGGATTTCTCTAGTGGGTTAAGTACGGTTTAACCCTCTTGCTAATCATGGATTAACTTGGTTAAGTGTAACGATGAGTTCACGACTTAACCCCGATTAATCTACCGAGCCCAAATTGGTTAAGTACTAAGTGGACCATGACTTAACCCTAATCATGAGGCATTAATTAATTTAATGCGCCTTAACCTCTCACATTAGACTTTGTTTTGGTCACTAGTTAAGCCGGGCGGGTCCGGGTAGCTTTACACCACAACTTGGTCTAACCTCGGGTCCAAGGTACAGCATGGCCAACTTCTCACATTGGGTCCTATTGTTTGTAGCAACTAGTTAGGCCGGTCGGTTCCGGGTAGGTTTACGCTACAAACTCAACCCAACCTCGAGTTGGTCACACTTATATTTTCTAAGTGTCATGTCCATCATGTTTCCAAAACATGTTACAAGTTTTCAAGCAATTGGGTAGACCTAACTTAATAGGTAAATTCCCAATGGGTAGACCTAACTTAATAGGTAAATTCCCAAGCTTATGTTTTATGTCTTTTAAGTTTACCCAACCCCAAACGCAATCCCATCGCTTACATATCGCAATAGCGCATAAAGGATAGAAAGAGGGAACTTGGCATAATCATGACATAAAGGTGTTGAAGCCACAAGTTTAACATGGTGGCATATAAAGTGGTCATGTGTTCATACACTTGCATATTACATTTTTAGGCCCCAAAAGCATGCATAAAACCAAACATGGCATATTGGTGATACATGGTGCTAAATGACATGTAGAAATGGCCATAAGTTCGCATTTAGCCTCACATGCAAATTATCATAAGGGATATGATAACTTACATGTTGCCAAAATGCAACCTTTGGCATAAAGCTTGAAGCTTTATGTTCATAAACCCAAGATAAGCTTGCATAACATGATAACATGAGCCAAATGATCAACCCAAACTTGCATAACATAACTTGCATATCATATGGCAAACTTGCATATCAAACTTGCATAACATAACTTGGTGAACTTGCATAACATAACTTGGTGAACTTGCATAGCACATCATAGTAAACTTGCATAACACATCATAGTAAACTTGCATATCATGGCAAACTTGCATATCATACATTTAACTTTAGAGTTTAAGTGTGAAAGTACAATATGGCTTACAATGCTTAAGAAGTCACAAAAATATGACAAAGCCCTTATGAAATCAATTAAACCGAAAATGCAAGCAAAACCCTTGAGCCAAAATGATCAAAACTCTTTCTTTATGATGCAAATATAAAAACTTGACTTGAATGCAAGCTAATGATGCTCATACAAGTTTGAAAACACTTGTATGCATGGAAAATCACTTAGAAATTTATTTAGGAATTTTATGAAGAGAGTGGAGGCCATGAGAGGATTGATTTTGCCATAGTTTAGTTGTATGAATGAATAATGATGGTTTAGGGCAGGTTAGGGTCTTATTTATAGATTAGGCAAGTGTTTTAGGCCATAGGATTAAACCCTAGTTCCAATCTCAGCCCTCAAAACCGAATCTGGCCCCCAAGCTCAACACAATCTCTAAATGGTGCACCAGGCTAAACAGCCCGGCTGGACCAAGTCGATAGCCAAGTCGACAGGGCTGTCGACTTGGGTCCAACCAAGTCGACTCCAAGTCGACAGGGCTGTCGACTTGGGTGCTTTGGCGGGAATTTTCCCGCCTAGCCCAAACTGGCCCAAATTTCCAATTTCAAACTTGAATTTGAAATCTGTTTTTACTTAGAAATTTTCTGAAAACTTCATTGGGCCTTAATCGGGTCATACGGACTCCGATTTTCGAAAACTCGGACTCTATTTCGCGTATTTTTCCGAGACAAACGCAATGGCACAGCCCGTTTCCCTTGATTCAGATTTTAGAATTAAATTCTGCCTCAATTTATGTTATAACAGGTTATTGAAAATACGGGTTGTTACATTCTCCCCTCCTTAAAGGATTTCGTCCCCGAAATCTTCAAGTTAGGAAGAACGTATCCTACCATCCAACATCCATCTACTCAAAACATCATCCACGAGCAATCATTGTCCTTACAAGATTCTAAATGTTGTATGAACATATGCAAAGGTGTGTGTATATGTACTTATCTAATGCAAATATCATCAATGCAAATTATGTTAGTGAAATGAATCCATATGTATGCAATTCCTAACATAATGTATAACATCTATATGTGTGCACATAACATACATCCATATGCAACATCCATGTGATAACACAAAAATTTTCATCCATGAATAAGCATAAACACTCATGCATATGCAATATGAGGAGTGTGTGAGCCGATCTAGTGCCTAACGTGTATAATGCATCCACGAGTAAACACTTGCAAACACTTGCAACCACTTGCAACCATCAAGCATAACATGTTTCAAACACATGTTTCATCCAAAGGGTTTCTACCTAAGGTTCTCATGATAAGATTAACACGATAAACTAGATAAACATGGATAGCAAAGAGAAAGATATGCTAACAAAGAAAAGAGATTGAGAGTGTACCCTCAGAAAGGAATGGATAAAGCCCACGCATCTTCTCCTCGGTTTCCCAAGTTGCGTCTTCTTCGGCTTCACCCCATTGAACCTTTACCAACTTGACCTCTCGATTCCTTAGCTTCTTGGTCTCTGTCCCCAAGATACGAATCGGAGCTCTCCTCAAGGTAGCCTCTTTCTCCACTTCCACATCTTTCAGAACACTTGGCTCAACAACCTCTGCTGATTCATGTAAACACTTCCGGAGATGCGAGACATGAAAACATCGTGTACTCCGGCAAGCTTCTTGGGCAACTCAACTCTATAAGCCATCTGCCCGATCCTCTCTATAATAGGGAATGGTCCAACAAACCTCGGTGCCAACTTCCCAACGGCTCCAAATCGGACCACATTCCGCAAAGGAGAAACCTTCACGAAAACCATATCCCCAGCATCAAACTCCAAATCAATTCTTCGCTTATCAGCATAGGATTTCTGTCGGTCTTGGGCCGCTTTCATCCGTCTCCGAATCAACTCGACCTTCTCGGATGTATCTCTGATCATATCAGGCCCAAGTATAAGCTTATCTGTAGTCTCCCACCAACATGTAGGCGACTTGCACGGCCTCCCATATAAAGCTCGAAATGGTGCCATCCCTATGCTTGCCTGATAACTGTTATTATATGCAAACTCAACAAGAGGAAGATGGTCTTCCCAAGTACCACCAAAATCCAGAATACAAAGCCTCAACAGATCCTCGAGTACCCTATTCACCCTTTCGGTTTGACCGTCCGTCTGTGGGTGATAAGCCGTACTTAGATTCAACCTTGTGCCCATAGCTTCTTGCAAGCTATTCCAGAATTGACTTGTAAAGATTGGGTCACGGTCACTGACAATACTAGAAGGGACTCCATGTAGTCTCACAATCTCACGAAGATATACAAACGTTAGCCAAGATGCGGTCCTCTTGCTCTTCACCGGAATGAAATGAGCAATCTTCGTAAGTCTATCCACAATAACCCAAATGCTCGTATTCCCTTTCCTTGACCTTGGTAGCCCATCGATAAAATCCATGGAAATACTCTCCCACTTCCAAAGTGGAACGTCTAGAGGATGCAATAGCCCACCGGGCTTCTTCGACTCGGCCTTGACTTGCTGGCAAATGATACATCGAGAGACAAACTCTGCCACATCCTTCTTCATCCTAGGCCAAAAGAAGATGCGCTTCATGTCTTTAGACATCTTATCTCCTCCCGGATGTATAGTCAACTTAGAGCGATGCGCTTCCTCAAGAACTTTTCTTACTAAATCTTCTACCATTGGAACACATAACCTTCCGTCTCTCCTCAGCCAACCCTTGTCATCAATAGAATATCGAGCGGGATGACTAGACGCCTCTCCTCGAATCAGCTTATCCATAATCTCAACTATCTGAGGGTCTTCTCTCTGCGAAGCCCCAATTTGATCAAGAAGGGTAGGTCTGAGTTCCAGAGATGCTAAAGAACCAGTCGTCGACTCAATCGCCAAAGAAAAATCAAAGGTTGCCACATACTCTAAATTCTTTATCTCAACGAATAGAGGACTTAGGGTCAACCTTCTTCTACTCAATGCGTCTGCTACCACATTCCCCTTGCCAGGGGTATAAGCTATCTTAAAATCGTAGGACGCCAAGAATTCCATCCATCTTTGTTGCCTCAGATTCAGATCCTTCTGAGAAAAGAGATACTTCAATGACTTGTGATCGGTATAAAGCTCAAATCTTTCTCCCAGAAGATAATGGCGCCAAGCCTTGAGTGCATATACTATTGCTGCCAACTCTAAGTCATGAGTGGGATAATTCTTCTCATGCACTTTGAGTTGTCTACCACCAAAGCATATCACTCTTCCTTCTTGCATTAAAACAGCTCCTAACCCCGTGCCACATGCATCGGTGTATACTGTAAATAACTTCCCTCCATCGGGCAAAGCTAGAACAGGTGCTGATGTGAGGGCTCTCTTGAGCTTCTGAAAAGCAAGCTCGCATTCTATGCTCCAAGCAAAAACTAATTTCTTCTTCGTCAATTTAGTGAGAGGAGCGGAAATCTTCGCGAAGTCCTTGATAAACTTCCGGTAAAAGCCTGCAAGACCTAGAAAACTTCTCACTTCAGTTGCATTCCTTGGAGTCTTCCAATCCTGAACTGCAACTACCTTAGCGGGATCCACCGCTAAGCCTTGCTTAGATACTATATGCCCAAGGAATCTAACTTCCCTTCTCCAAAAGTGACACTTGGAGAACTTGGCCTTCAACTGATGCGCTCTAAGCGTATCCATTACCTCCACGAGGTGCCTTGCGTGCTCTTCCTCATCCTTAGAGAAGATCAGAATATCATCTACGAAGACCACGACAAACTTGTTCAAGAACTCCCTGAACACCCTACTCATCAAGTCCACGAAATATGCGGGTGCATTAGTCAAGCCGAACGGCATGACAAGCCATTCGAAGAATCCATCTGGAGTTCTGAACGCAGTCTTGTCTATACTATCTTCAGCTACCCTGAGCTGATGGAATCCAGTAGAAAGATCAAGCTGAGAGAAAACAGAAGCACCGACAAGCTGGTCAAAGAGATCATCAATCCTCGGTAACGGGTGTCTGTTCTTCTTAGTCAGCTTATTCAACTCTCGATAGTCAACACAAAGTCGGAGAGAACCATCTGCCTTGGTAGCAAATACCACAGGCGCTCCCCATTCAGATATACTTCGTCTAATGAAGTTCTTCTCAAGCAACTCTTTCACTTGCTTACTTAGCTCCCGCCTTTCACGCGGAGCCATGTGCCGAACGGGCAAAGAAACTGGCTTTGCATTATCCACCAGATAAATGCGGAAATCAATCTTTCGCTTAGGGGGCAACCCCCTAACTTCATCGAAAACATCCGGACACTCTCGAACCACTCTCACAGACTGAAGAGTTTCCGTTGACGAGTCGAGTGATTCAAGATAGCACAACATGACGGGACCTCTCGGATCACAAGAAATCTCTAGGGTGTTTCCGAGGCGAGTCACGAGCCTCACAACCCTATGCTCACAATCAAGGATGGCTCCATATCTGGACAACCAATCCATGCCCAATATCAATCCGTATCCCCTGAAACCAAGAACATAAGCACTACACAAGAACTCTACACCCAGTATAGAGATCCTCAAATCCCCACATATCATAGACAGATGGGCGGAACCCCCAATAGGATTTGAAACACAAACGGGATCCTCTACCAAGCTAGTACTAAGGTGCAAACTATCAACAAGATCAGATGAGATAAAGCTATGCGATGCACCAGAATCAAACAAGGTACGAACTGGAAAATCAAAAATATATACAAGGCTCTCAACAGAAATACTACCTCGATCGGGAACTGGAGCGGTATTGAGAGCATGAACTTGCCCTCCTGAAGGTCCAGCACGCTGAGTCTGACCCTGGCCTTGCCCTTGCTTCCTCGGGCAATCCTTACTGAAATGTCCAGTCTCACCGCAGAAAAAGCATTCACCATTCTTCCTTTTTCTCTTCTTACAATCCTTAATAAGATGCCCAACTGAACCGCAATAATGGCACTTCCCCTTGTTGTTCTTGCCCTTGTTGTTGTTCCCCTTGTTGCCTTGACTCTTGTTCTTGTTCTTGTTCTGATTGCCTTGACTGCTCTGACCACTTGGATTATTCTGATTTCCTTTCCCCTGGGAATCAGTCTTCTTGGCTTGAGTATCATTCATCTTGATCTCTTTCTTGACATCTCCCTGAAGTAACGCCATATCAACCAAGCTCTCAAACGTGGCCCCATGGGGAATATGTGACATAGCCAATCCCTGCAACGGCTCATTCAATCCTCTAGCAAAACGAAGAGCCTTCTTCTGAGGAGTATTCACCATATCCAAGCCAAAACGAGCTAACTGATTGAATTTGTTCACATATTCTTTGACAGACATATCTCCTTGTTTCAAAGTTATGAACCTCTCCATTTGCAGATTCTCCTCCGCAGAAGATAGAAACTTAAGCACGAACCTTGCCCTGAAACCGGCCCAAGTCTCAACAGGCCTAGTACCATTGGTGACTTCCCACCAATAAGCGGCTTCATCCTTCATAAGCCAAACCGCCAACAAGATCTTCCTCTGATCATCTAACCCAAAGATAGCAAATAAATCCTCGGTCTCTTTCAACCAATTTCTGGCCTCTACAAAAGTCTCAGTGCCTTGAAAATTCTTGCCACCCATTGCCTTGAAATCTTTGCAAGTCTTTGCAAAGTCAGCTTGAGGATGCTGAGGGGGAGGAGGAAGAGGAACCTCAGCGACAGGAGGAGGAGGAACATTAGTGACAGGAGGAGGAATATTAACTACTGGAGGAGGAGGAGGGACATCTGCGGGGCCGACTTCGGTCGCCCTAGCCTCCAAAAGTCTCCTATACCAAACAGGTACGTGTACTCCCTCCGGAATGGCAAAGTTATCAGCCATACTGAAAACGAAGAAAAAGACAGATTCAGAATGGAGAAAAACGAAGGAATTTTGCTAATGGCTTTTTGGGGAATAGCCTTTAAAATAAACTAGACTTTCTTTGGAAAATACTTTATACTTTGTTTTGAAAATAGTTTTCCAAAAGTTTTCTAAAAACCTTTTTGTTCCTTCTCGTAAACCATATGCTCTGATACCAAATTGTAACACCCCGCCTCTGCTAGGGTGGCTCTTGCAAGCACTCTGACTTTGGAGGGGCGTTTGAATCAGGTAAACATGCATAATGATATATCAAGGCAGAACAAGAACATATGTATACGCGTAAACAGAGTAAATAACATAAATAAAACAGCGGAAGATTTTAAACCATTTCAAAACAGGTCTGGTACAACATAGCTTTCCAAATAAACAAGTCTAGATAAAACAACATCAACTGAAAAACCGAAATACATAAGTGCTATCCCCAAATAAGTGATAACCATAGCTAGCTTCATGTCGAAACCGTACATGAGCTGAAATCCCACAAGCAAGCAATCCAAAATCCAAGCTAAGCTCCAGTATTCCCTCCGTGAGAACCTGGGGGGGGGGGGAACGGAAGAAAAGAGGCGAAAGAAAACAGGTCAGTCAAAAAGACTGAGTAAGCCCTACTACAATCAATGTAAACTGATAAAGTTAACTGGCATGAGCAGCAGGGATGAACATAAGGATAACAACATACTAGCATGATGATTAACTAACAAGGTAGATAAAGGTGTCATCGCATAATCAGGATTAAGGTTTTGCACCACAGGTGTACTAGCAAACTAACATGACTTGAATAAACAAGTATTGATCCCTTGGCCCAAGCTTTGGCCCAATAACATGAAGTGACCCTCTTACGAGGTCCAACCAAACGGTCTAGTCGATCGGCTCCCTATAAGCCTAACTCATCACGTGTTGGTGTCAATACAGCCCAAATATAATTGTAGTCAGACTGTGCAGGGTCTCCCGTCGGGTGTATCAAGCCCTAGGGTGGCAACCCCTGGACACCATAAACATGAGTGCACAGTCTCGATCTACTGGTACCCGTGCATGCTTTCCCCGGCTTCGGACTATGTGCACGACCATGGTCCGCCCGGAACTACACCGGCGTACCCTCTGCCGTCGCTTTTGGTCGCTTACCTCCAGCCCAGTAATCGTGCCCCCTCCCTAGCCTAGTCCCTAGGGTCATGATGATACTAACTTGGGATTACTGCTGGAGTGGACCCCCATTGCTAGGATTTCTCTAGTGGGTTAAGTACGGTTTAACCCTCTTGCTAATCATGGATTAACTTGGTTAAGTGTAACGATGAGTTCACGACTTAACCCCGATTAATCTACCGAGCCCAAATTGGTTAAGTACTAAGTGGACCATGACTTAACCCTAATCATGAGGCATTAATTAATTTAATGCGCCTTAACCTCTCACATTAGACTTTGTTGTGGTTACTAGTTAAGCCGGGCGGGTCCGGGTAGCTTTACACCACAACTTGGTCTAACCTCGGGTCCAAGGTACAACATGGCCAACTTCTCACATTGGGTCCTATTGTTTGTAGCAACTAGTTAGGCCGGTCGGTTCCGGGTAGGTTTACGCTACAAACTCAACCCAACCTCGAGTTGGTCACACTTATATTTTCTAAGTGTCATGTCCATCATGTTTCCAAAACATGTTACAAGTTTTCAAGCAATTGGGTAGACCTAACTTAATAGGTAAATTCCCAATGGGTAGACCTAACTTAATAGGTAAATTCCCAAGCTTATGTTTTATGTCTTTTAAGTTTACCCAACCCCAAACGCAATCCCATCGCTTACATATCGCAATAGCGCATAAAGGATAGAAAGAGGGAACTTGGCATAATCATGACATAAAGGTGTTGAAGCCACAAGTTTAACATGGTGGCATATGAAGTGGTCATGTGTTCATACACTTGCATATTACATTTTTAGGCCCCAAAAGCATGCATAAAACCAAACTTGGCATATTGGTGATACATGGTGCTAAATGACATGTAGAAATGGCCATAAGTTCGCATTTAGCCTCACATGCAAGTTATCATAA
Organism: Allium sativum; assembly: GCA_030737875.1. Classification (NCBI taxonomy): domain Eukaryota; kingdom Viridiplantae; phylum Streptophyta; class Magnoliopsida; order Asparagales; family Amaryllidaceae; genus Allium; species Allium sativum. The sequence goes on along the minus strand of CM060910.1, from coordinate 1,049,562,492 downwards.
GGGATATGATAACTTACATGTTGCCAAAATGCAACCTTTGGCATAAAGCTTGAAGCTTTATGTTCATAAACCCAAGATAAGCTTGCATAACATGATAACATGAGCCAAATGATCAACCCAAACTTGCATAACATAACTTGCATATCATATGGCAAACTTGCATATCAAACTTGCATAACATAACTTGGTGAACTTGCATAACATAACTTGGTGAACTTGCATAACATAACTTGGTGAACTTGCATAGCACATCATAGTAAACTTGCATAACACATCATAGTAAACTTGCATATCATGGCAAACTTGCATATCATACATTTAACTTTAGAGTTTAAGTATGAAAGTAGAATAGGGCTTACAATGCTTAAGAAGTCACAAAAATATGACAAAGCCCTTATGAAATCAATTAAACCCAAAATGCAAGCAAAACCCTTGAGCCAAAATGATCAAAACTCTTTCTTTATGATGCAAATATAAAAACTTGACTTGAATGCAAGCTAATGATGATCATACAAGTTTGAAAACACTTGTATGCATGGAAAATCACTTAGAAATTTATTTAGGAATTTTATGAAGAGAGTGGAGGCCATGAGAGGATTGATTTTGCCATAGTTTAGTTGTATGAATGAATAATGATGGTTTAGGGTAGGTTAGGGTCTTATTTATAGATTAGGCAAGTGTTTTAGGCCATAGGATTAAACCCTAGTTCCAATCTCAGCCCTCAAAACCGAATCTGGCCCCCAAGCTCAACACAATCTCTAAATGGTGCACCAGGCTAAACAGCCCGGCTGGACCAAGTCGACAGCCAAGTCGACAGGGCTGTCGACTTGGGTCCAACCAAGTCGACTCCCAAGTCGACAGGGCTGTCGACTTGGGTGCTTTGGCGGGAATTTTCCCGCCTAGCCCAAACTGGCCCAAATTTCCAATTTCAAACTTGAATTTGAAATCTGTTTTTACTTAGAAATTTTTTGAAAACTTCGTTGGGCCTTAATCGGGTCATACGGACTCCGATTTTCGAAAAATCGGACTCTATTTCGCGTATTTTTCCGAGATAAACGCAATGGCACAGCCCGTTTCCCTTGATTCAGATTTTAGAATTAAATTCTGCCTCAATTTATGTTATAACAGGTTATTGAAAATACGGGTTGTTACACCATAAAAATATACATTTTTGTGAAATTGGACTGACACCACAAAAATATACATTTTTGTGAAATTAGACTGACACCATAAAAATATACATTTTTGTGAAATTGGACTGACACCATAAAAATGTACATTTTTGTGAGATTGGATGGACACATTAAAATAACATTTTTGGTCAAAACATTATTAGTGAAATAAAATGACATTTTTTGTGTTAAACATGTTGGTGAGATAAAAATGAACATTTTTATACATCGAAAAGAATTAGATTTAAAATGAACATTTTTATACATTAAAAAGAATCCAGAATGGACATTTTTGTCACATTAAAAAGAATGAATTAAGAATATTCATTTTTGTCATTTAAAAATGAATGAGACCAAAATATACATTTTTGGTCATTTAAAAAGGATTAAATAAAAATGAACATTTTTATATATTAAAAAGAGTACACAAAAATAGACATTTTTGTGCATTTAAAAAGAGTTACACAAAATAAACATTTTTGTGCATTAAAAAGGATTAAACCAAAATAGCCATTTTTGGTTATTAAAAATGATTAAACCAAAAATATACATTTTTGATCATCAAAAAGGAATTTATCAAAAATGTACATTTTGTTCATTTAAAAAGAATGTAATAAGGATATAAATTTTTATACATTGAAAAGGATTACACAAACGATATGAAAATTAATATTTTTATTGTCGATTAGTTACAATAAAAAGAATTGAATTAAAAAGACTAGATTTTCATTGTCATTGTTTACAATAAAAAGAATTGAATTAAAAGACTAGATTTTATTTGTCATTTGTTTTCAATAAAATAATTGAAATAGAGGATTAGATTTTTATTGTCATTTGTTCACAATAAAAAGAACTGAAATATATGTCTGTGATGTTGAAATGTTTGATGTATTAAATATAATGTTTAGTATATTCAGACTGAATATTACACTTCCATTTACAAGTCATCCGACTTGTTTATGTGATTGGGATGATAATTTTTACACATCGCCCAAGTGCACAAATAATTTATTATTTGTTTGTTGGATGAAACCCCACACGGGTATTGGGATGATATTTGACAGACACTATTCCCAATATTTAGTTGTAGAATTCACTCTGGTTGTTATTTGGATGTTTGGTAATTATGTATCATGATTATTGATTACATGCAACATATGGTTGTTGAGTGAGTCACATTCCAATGAAGAATATTATTAGAAAAAGAATATTTTAGAAAAAGAATATATTTTAGAAAAATATTTTTTTATTGAAATGAACTAGTTATTAACTAGAATAAATCATTAAATTTAGATTTAATGAAGTTTCCCAATTTGTTAATATTTAATTGAAAATTAAATTGAATAAATTGTATTTGGGTTTTTCGTGAATGGTGTCTTCAATAACACCTTTCTTAAACCCAGTTGAGAAAAGAATAAATCTTCTAATTAAGATTATTAAAGTTTTCAGTTATATTTAGTAGTTGGAATAAGATGAAATGTGAGTTGGGTTTATTGTGAATTTTGTTTTTTAAGCGACATTTGTTCTTTAAACCAACTGACAGTGAAATATGATTTGGAATTTATAAATCTTTCATTAAGATTTAAATGGGAATTTTCCAAAAGTAAAGTTTTTCAATTTAATATATTAAATTGGAATTGAATGGAATTCGAATTAATAATAACCGAGATAAGCTTCTGTAAAAGAAGACCGATACTACATATGGAATTTAAGAGGCTTTGCCGTTATTCCATTTATATTATTGGTCGGATACAGAAATTTATAACGATTATGTATTGATTTGATTTCGGTGAAGATTCCATATTTTATGGAAGATGATTTTGTGTTTACCGTGAACTATGTTTTAAATGACATTAGTTCTATAACCCAGTTAAAGATAAGATTAATTTCTTAAATTTAAATAATCTTTGAATAATGATTTTTGATATTTCAAACCAAATTGGGGTTTTAATAAATCTTTAAAAGAAAGATTTAAGGATAAACTTAAAGAATTTATTTTAGATAGAATAATGCGAATATTTTATTAGAAGAATATTCTGAATTGGAATGAGGCGTTGGATGTATTTTTATAGCACTTGATTTTTAATTAAAAAAATACGTGAGTTATTTGGAAGGACCGGGTTTAACCCATTCCGAATAATTACTACGACGATGAAGAGTCGAAGATGAAGACGGTGGTTGAAGACCGACGATCTTCACATCGAATGGATGTGTTGCTACTGATGCCCATGATTGGAGTTGCTACCTTGAAGGGGCTACAGTGGTAGTCGTCCGGACGTATTGTTGATTGTTCGGATATGCGAGGACCTCTCAGGTGTCTCCGGTTTCGTTCAAACCCAGAACGGACTTGTTAATGGATGCGTGTCTGACATTGGATTTCGTTCCATGTGAATTAAATTGATTTTTATTAATGTATATCTGATTGGTGGTGGCGAATTTATTCTCTGCTTAACACCCTGGTATATATTAATAGTTATCGATAGCATGGCGTGAATTGTCAATGTGGCACGCAAAGATGCAAATGATCAAGGCTTTTTTTGAAAAGAAGGGCCTTGTGGGATGATCAAAGTACAGCCTATTATGGCATAGCTTTGTGTATAGCGTGACTTCGCGAGCCTCACACCCTGGTATGAGTCAAAAATGGTGATTAGGACTGTAGGGAGTGCACACATTCCTTTCTAGCTAGAAGTGATGTCAGCGACCTACCAACCCTGACATTTTTACTTATGTGGTTGATGGATTGAGGCGCCTCGGGATTATAGGCCGGAAGTGGTCATATGGAGGTCCAAAGGGACCGAGAAGCATTTGTTCAGGAATTGCCAATCCACTTTCGACAGGTGTGGACCAGCCCTGAAGATCCAAGGGTTCACTGCGGGGGATCCTGAGGCATTTGCTAGAGTGTCTCGAATCGGAGAGGACGATCCCTAGCCTCGACTCATGATGGAAATCCAATTTCCAATACGACCTTGCGGTTTTGATTGTAGAACTAGTATGGCGACATAGTAGGATGGGGTACTATGCCGTCTATGATTGATACATTATGATTGAAATGTTTTTGAAATATATATACCCATATATATACACACTAACATTAAATCCATTTTTATCGTATCAAGCATTTTTTACCATTATAAGGTAAAACTCTATCCTCCAGTTTGCGTTGCATTGTGTGATGGGACTTGAGTCTTATAATGGTTTCATTTTTCTAAAAAGCATTGCTTTGTTTAACGATTTACTTTATTTTATGCACTGGCAATCCAATGGAGTAAAACCGTTCCACGTTAGTAGCATGGTCCTGTGATTAGCCTTATTTTTAGATAGATTAAGTAAGATTTCTCATACCAGTCCCATGACTGACCTGTAGTTTGTTTCACTGGCAAACTCGGGTGCCCATGTTTTCCACACGGGCAGTCGAGTAGCTTTTTTCAGATATATTTACAGGATCCTGGTCTACAGCTGAAGCGGTATTCGGAAAGCTCTGTATCCGTGTATTCCTTTCAGTTGTATATTTGTATCATTTTTCCGCTGCTATTTAAATCTCTGATATTATTGTATTTCTATTATGTAATAAGTATTCATACTCTGTTATATTCTTGTACTCTGATGTAATTGTTGTAATCAGCAATAACAATGTTCTTCAGTTTGTATTCTGATGTGTGTTGTTCTCAAAACAATCCATGCTTTCCTTTTTGGGGAAGTTTGGTTCGTTTCAAGTTTGGAGATTTAATTGATAATGGATACACACAAGTTATAATTAAAACTCGATTTTGTTTTAATTCAACCATCAATAAAGTACATCAACATGTAAATATTATTGTAATTCCATTTCATCATATGAAATACAAAGGGAATTCAAGATTGTATTTAATATTCCAGTATTTGGTGACAACATAAAACAAAATCTTTTGATTGCATATACATTGGTGTATATCAATTATATATATCCATAACTTAATTTAAGATCATATAAAATATGCTAAAAAAATTATTGGTACTATATACCCTGTAGTAAAACATAAAATGATTCTAAAAGGAGCACTATATCTTGAATCCTAGATACAATTATCCAAATATTCAGGATAAATGTTTAATTCAGATATTAAAATCCTTTTGACTAATTTTTGATTTTAAGTCAAAAGACCATTAAGTGATCTGTTTTTATGAAAACACTGTCTAAACCGTTTTTTCATATAAATGATTTCAGTAAATCAAATTCAAATACAAAATATATATTGTGTAACAACCCGTATTTTCAATAACCTGTAATAACATAAATCGAGGCAGAATTTAATTCTAAAATGGGAATCAAGGGAAACGGGCTATGCCATTGTGTTCGTCTCGGAAAAATACGCGAAATAGAGTCCGAGTTTTCGAAAATCGGAGTCCGTATGACCAAGATATGGCCTCGCGAAGTTTCACGAAAATTCCCAAATTAAAGTATACTTAATTAAGTGAAATGGGTTGTGTAGATATATATATATATATATATATATATATATTGATATATATATATATATAATTGAAAATTTAATAAATAAATATGCAAAAATGCTCAAAACAGCGAATTGGGAGAGGGGAATAACCGAACCGGCCGATTTTTGAAGTCGACCCGAGCCCGCTGGGTCGACTAGGGGTTAATCCAGGGTGTTTGGCTGTCAACCCGTGGGCCGATTCGCTCAAGTGCAGATTTTGCATTTGAATGGTTCTCATGGTCCATCTTTAATCTAAAGGCCCTAGATGGTTCCTACACTTGACTTCTTCCCCAAGACATGCTTTGATGGCTTGGATTGAATCTAGGGTTAATCCTATGGCCTAAAACACTTGCCTAATCTATAAATAAGACCCTAACCTACCCTAATTCATTCATAATTAAACCTAGTGACTAAACTATGGCAAAATGCTAGCTCTCATGGCCTCCACTAATTTTATGAAGAGGGTTGCATACTAATCACTCTCTAATCAACTTCTAATCCCTTCTTAGCATCTTAATCTTCTTCATTTGGTGTTCAAAGTTGCTAGTTGTGAGTTTCTATCACTTTGATGATCTTTTGGTAAACTAATTAGATGAGATGTGATGAGATTTATGGTTTTGTATGTGGGTTAATGAGCTTTGAATCATATGATATGATGTTAGCATTAATCTTATGTTTATGCATGTTGAGTATGTAAGCTTATGCAAGTTTAATATGATGTATGTTATGTTTGCATGATGCTAAATATGCAAGTTGTGGGCTATGTAATCATATGCATGTTATGCAAGTTCATGGTAATATGCTATGCAAGTTACATGTTTGTTAATATGCAAGTTACATGTTTGTTAATATGCAAGTTACATGTTTGTTAATATGCAAGTTACATGTATGTAAATATGCAAGTTACATGTTTGTTAATATGCAAGTTACATGTTTGTTAATATGCAAGTTACATGTATGTAAATATGCAAGTTACATGTTTCTTTATATGCAAGTTACATGTTTGTTAATATGCGAGTTACATGTATGTAAATATGCAAGTTACATGTTTATTAATATGCAAGTTCATGATGACACATTATGCAAGTCTATAAGCTAATATGCAAGTTTGTTATGCAAAATGAATATGTAAGTTATGTGACATATTATATGCAAGTTATGTGACATGTTATGCAAGTTCATATGCAAGTTATGTGTTTGTTAATATGCAAGATGGCACCTTTGAAACATGTTCATTCATATGCAAGTTGACACCTTTTATATGTGTTATATCATGAACGAAATTACGTGGGAACGATGGGGTAATTAAATGCATAAGTTAATAAGATTGTGTGAAATTAATATAATTATGCATAACACAAAATAAATAAACATAGTATGGGAATTTGCCTATTTGGTTAGGTGTACCCATACTATGTGTTGGGAATTTACCTATTGAGTTAGGTCTACCCCATGGGAATTTACCTATTAAGTTAGGTCTACCCATGTTAAGAAAACTTGATTAATTAGGGATAATTAATATAAAATTATGAGGGTGATTAATTAGGTGTAATTAATTGACTAAGACACGAGGTTGGACTCAGTTGTAGCGTAAAACTGCCCGGACCCAACCGGCTTAACCAGTTGCTACAAATGTTAGCCCAATGTGAGAGGTCTTAGGCACAAACTAAATACGTAATTAATGTAAAGACACGAGGTTAGACTCTGTTATGACATAAGGCTGCCCGGACCCAACCGGCTTAACCAGCGGTCATAAAAGACAGTCTAATGTGAGAGGTCTTTACAAAGGTTACGTTCTTAATTAATTAATTAAGAAACACTTAACCACATTAGCATGTAGAGGGACATGAGGGGTTAAGTGGGTGCCTCGGGTGGCATGAGAAAATCTAGTGGTTGCCTTGGGTGGCAATAGAAAATACGATTAGAATACTTAACCAAAATAGAACATGTAATTAAAACATGATTAAAGGGTTAAGTGGGATATACTAGAAAAAGGGACAAGCTTAGGTGGGTAGCTTGTGGAGGCCCATTTCAACCAGTAACCCATACGTATCTTTGTGGGCTCGACCCATGTCGAGGACGGGACACGCATACTGGGCTTGACTGTAAGAGGCAAACGGGTTAGCGGTGGCAACGCAAGTCCAACGGGCTTCATATGCGTGAGTGGGCCCGGGCTGGTAGGTAAGCCGTTGTTGCATCGAGTAGATATAAGCCGTGCACCTTTAGTTTCATCAGGTTGCCACATTGGGGAATGATACATCCCACGGTGGGGCCAGCACGGGTATCTACGTTAGGGAGCCGATCGAATGGGAAGTAGTGTGTACACCTAGTGGATTGTAGGGCCCCGTGGCGCCTACTTGGTCACCTAGGGGTACGCAGGTACTAATTAGTAAATTTTATAAGTCCTTGGGTGGGATCAACCTTTAAGTTAGGAACGACTAGTGTGGTGCAGTTTAGTAATATACCTTAGGAAGGGTAGATGCGTCTTTATCTTTTATCTTAGTTTAGTTGACTGCTTAGTATAGCCGTTCATCCCTATATGTTACCGTATATCAAGTTATGTCTTCTCTGGTTACTTTAACGATTGTATTGTTAAAGTTATAGGACTCACTCAGACTTATGTCTGACCCCGTTGTCTTTATCTTTTTCCCAACCCTCAGGTCCTACGGTGGATCCTAGCAGTAGTGGAGCTTGATCGGATTGCTGTTCCAGTCTTTAGGAGCTTGGATAGATGTAAAGCTCCAGTTATCCAGTTATCTTTTCTTTTGTTTGGCTATTGTATGAGAGTGGGATTATGTACTTCTTTATTTTGATGGATATTGTACTTGACTTTTATTTTGGTTTTATGATGTAACCAGACATGTTTTACTTCCGCTGTTATGAGATGATGTTTTAAAATTTCAAGTACTGTTTATATCTGTCTTGTTGTAATTTTTCTGTTCTATATTCACTAAAATACTCCACCGATGCTATGGCATTCCCTTAGTGAGTGACCATAGCGGGAGTGGGGTGTTACACGTGGTATCAGAGCTTAAGGTTACCAGAACAGATAAAATTTTTGAGAAAAACTACTTTCTAAGAGTATTTTCGAAGAAAGTATTTTTAAAAGCATGTCTTCTAAGAGAAAAAGTTTTTGAAAAAGAAAAGCATAATCCCCAATAGCCATATCTTTATCTTTCGGAATCTCCTTTTTGAATCTTTCCTCTTTCGTTTCAGCATGGCTGAAGATCTTAACATCCCGGAGGGTTTAGTTATACCACTATGGTATAGGAGGTTGCAAGAGGCTAGGGCCGCGGCTGCGGGTCCGGCCAATGCTACTACACCAGAGACAACCGCTCCTCCTCCTCAGCCTAGAGTGGATAATTTTGCTAAGGTTTGCAAGGAGTTCAAGGCTATAGGAGGAAAACCTTTTCTTGGTTCAGAGACTTTCGTAGAGGCTAGAGATTGGCTTAAGGAAGTGGAAGAGTTGCTAGATATCTTTGAAGTGGAAGAGGGAAAGAAAGTCAAGTTGGCGGCTTGGTTAATGAAGGGAGAGGCCTCATTCTGGTGGGAGGTCACTAATGGAGAACGCCCTGTTGACTCTTGGGCATATTTTAAGCAAAGGTTTGGGGCTAAGTTTCTCTCAAGGGCGGAAGAGAATCTGTTTATGGAGAAGTTCTTGAATTTGAAGCAAGGGAATCTCACGGTGAAAGAATATGTCAACAAATTCAATCAATTAGCAAGGTTTGGCATAGAGTTGGTGAATACACCGGAGAAGAAGGCTTTGAGGTTCGTTAGAGGCTTGAACGAACCATTGCAAGGAATAGCTATGACTCACATTCCTATGGGGGCCACTTTTGAGAAGCTTGTCTACATGGCACTTATGCATGAGGATGATAAGAATTCTAAGGCACCAGAGAAAAAGGGGGATCAGAAGAAACCGCAACAGCAACAACAAGGCAAGGGCGGAAAAGGCAATGGTGACAAAAAGAAGACGAAGAAGAAGTGCTTCAATTGTGGAACACCAGGACACCTCAGTAAGGATTGTCGCAAAAAGAAGAAGACCGGTTGCTTTCATTGTGGTGAAGCAGGGCATCTTGTGAAAAACTGCCCAAAGAAGGGGCAGAAGACGGGGTCTACCTCAGGAGGCCAGGTGCAAGCTCTTATAGCACCACCTCAGTCAGGGGGGCAAGTTCAGGTTCTCTCAGTTCCACCGATTCAGCAGAGAGGTAGAACTATTTCCGTTGAAAGTCTGGTTTTTCTGTTTGATCATCCAGTTCGTACTTTGTTTGACTCTGGCGCATCGCATTCTTTTATCTCATCATCGTTAGTTGAGTCACTGCACTTAGACACCAGTCTAGTTGATGATCCCTTGGTTGTCTCAAACCCAATTGGGGGCTCCATATATCTGTCTATGATATGTTTGGGTTTGAAGATTTCTATACTTAGCGTTGAGTTTAGATGTGATGCTTTTGTATTGGGCTTCACGGGCTATGGGTTGATCTTGGGCATGGACTGGTTATCCAGTAATGGTGCCGTTCTTGATTGCGAAAGGAGAGTTGTCAGGCTCATGACCCGCTTGGGTAACACTCTCGAGATCTCTTGCAATCCCATGGAATCTGTTTTGCTAAGTTATCTTGAATCGCTCGATGCTTCGGTCGAAAGTTTGTGTTCTGTCAGAGTAGTCCGGGAATATCCGGATGTGTTTGAAGAAGTAAAGGGTTTGCCTCCAAAGCGGGAGATAGATTTCCGAATTTATTTGGTGGATAATGCCAAACCAGTGTCTTTGCCAGTACGCCACATGGCTCCTCGTGAGAGAAGAGAACTTCATAAGCAAGTAGGGGAGTTGCTTGAGAAGGGGTTCATAAGGCGAAGTATATCGGAGTGGGGAGCTCCAGTAGTGTTTGCCACGAAGGCGGATGGGTCCCTCAGACTTTGTGTGGATTATAGGGAACTTAATAAGCTCACGAAGAAGAATAGACACCCATTACCGAGGATAGATGATCTCTTTGATCAGTTGGTTGGCGCGTCAGTATTTTCGCAGATGGACTTAGCTACAGGGTTTCATCAGTTAAGAGTGGCGGAGGACAGTATAGAGAAGACTGCTTTCCGGACTCCGGATGGTTTTTATGAGTGGCTAGTGATGCCATTTGGGTTGACAAACGCCCCCGCATACTTTGTTGATCTCATGAGTAGAGTGTTCAGAGAGTATCTGAATAAGTTTGTAGTAGTTTTTGTGGATGACATCTTGGTCTTTTCCAAGAATGAAGAAGAGCATGCCTTACATCTCAAGGAAGTGTTGGAGACTCTTCGAGCGCATAGTCTTAAAGCTAAATTCTCTAAATGCCATTTTTGGAGAAGAGAAGTGCGATTCTTAGGGCATGTGGTCTCTAAGGAAGGGATAGCTGTGGATCCCGCAAAGATAGTATCTATCCAGGATTGGAAAGTTCCTAGAAATGCTACCGAGGTAAGAAGTTTCTTGGGGTTGGCAGGATATTATAGGAAATTCATCAAAGACTTCGCGAAGATATCAGCCCCATTAACCCGCTTGACGAAGAAGAATCTGGTTTTCTCATGGGATGTAGATTGTGATGATGCTTTCCGACGGTTAAAGAGAGCTTTGACCACCGCTCCAGTTTTAGTGCTTCCAGATGGGAGTAAGCCGTTTGTTGTTTATACCGATGCTTGTGGAACAGGATTAGGCGCAGTCTTGATGCAGGAGGGAAGGATAATAGCCTATGGAGGGAGACAATTGAGAGTGCACGAGAAGAATTACCCTACCCATGATCTAGAGTTGGCCGCGATTGTTTTCGCACTTAAGTCTTGGCGCCATTATCTTCTTGGTGAGAGATTCGAGTTGTTCACCGACCATAAATCATTGAAGTACTTATTCTCTCAGAAGGATTTAAACTTAAGACAGCAAAGGTGGATGGAGTTCTTAGCATCCTATGATTTCGAGATAGCGTATACCCCTGGTAAGGGTAACGTGGTGGCAGACGCCTTAAGTAGAAAAAGGCTATCTTTGAGTCCATTGTTCGTGGAACGACGAAGCTTGGAGTTTCTTTCTTTGTTTGACTTCAGACCTTCTGTTGATTTTGTACCTGGTTTGTTGGCATCCTTGGAGGTTAGACCTACTCTTTTGAGACGGATTGGCGAGGCTCAGCGAGACGACCCACAGTTGGTTGTGTTGGTAGAGAAGCTTATAAGAGGGGAGTCGTCCAGCCATTTGGGTAGATACACCATAGATGATAAGGGATGGTTGCATAGAGACGGTAGACTTTGTGTACCGCAAGATGAGGGTTTGAAGAAGGCTATTTTGGATGATGCACATCGTTCAAGAATGACTATTCATCCCGGTGGAGACAAAATGTACCAAGACATGAAGAGAGTTTTCTTCTGGGCCGGTATGAAGAAAGATGTGGCCGAGTATGTGGCTAGATGCTTAGTGTGCCAACAAGTTAAAGTGGAGCAAAGGAAACCCGGTGGGTTGCTACACCCATTGGAAGTTCCACAGTGGAAGTGGGATAGTGTCTCGATGGATTTCATCGACGGGTTACCGAGATCGAGGAAGGGCAATACGGGAATTTGGGTTGTGGTAGACAGACTTACCAAGAGTGCCCATTTTATACCCGTAAAGAGTAAGAGGACCGCTCCATGGCTTGCTTCAGTCTATGTTAGAGAGATTGTTAGATTGCATGGCGTACCATCCAGCATTGTGAGTGATCGAGATCCTATTTTCACTAGTGAGTTTTGGAGAAGTTTGCAAGAGGCGGTAGGGACTCAGTTGTGTTTGAGCACCGCATATCATCCTCAGACGGACGGTCAGACCGAGAGGGTGAACCGTATCTTAGAAGATCTTTTGAGGCTTTGTATCTTGGATTTTGGAGGTACATGGGAAGAACATCTTCCTTTGGTGGAGTTCGCATATAATAACAGCTTTCAGTCCAGTATTGGTATGGCTCCTTTCGAAGCTCTTTATGGAAGGCCTTGTCGATCTCCTACATGTTGGTGGGAATCTACGGATAAGATCTTGCTTGGGCCGGATATGGTTAGAGAGACTTCAGAGAAGATTGATTTAATTCGAAAAAGGATGAAAGCAGCGCAAGATAGACAGAAATCTTATGCGGATCGGAGAAGGACGGATCTTGAGTTTGAGGTTGGGGACATGGTTTTTGTCAAAGTATCTCCATTGAGAAATGTTGTTCGCTTTGGGTCCGTAGGGAAGTTAACACCGAGATTTGTTGGGCCGTTTCCTATTAAGGAAAGGATTGGACGGATGGCATATAGGGTGGAGTTGCCCGACAGACTTAGTGGTGTTCATGATGTATTCCATGTATCACATTTGAGGAAGTGCTTACATGAGACCGCGGAGGTGGTAGAGCCGAGCTTGCTTAGAGATGTAGAGGTAGAGCGTGATGCGACGATTCGACGAGCTCCTACTCGCATCCTTGGGTCAGAAACTAGGAAGTTGAGGAACAGAGAAGTTCAGCTAGTTAAAGTGCAATGGGGAGATGACGAAAGCAATGCTACTTGGGAGACGGAAGCAAAGATGCGTTCTTTGTATCCATTTCTTTTTGAGAGTATGTCTTTTAACTTCTCCTTTATTGCTTGTCTAGTACTTATCTTATCTTTAGTATATCCTCTCGCTAATACCTATGACCTTTAGATAGGGTAAAACCTATGGTTGAAACATGTGTTTGAAACATGTTATGGTTGATGGATGCATATGGATGCAATTGTTTGCTAGTGGTTGCTCGTGGATGCATATACACACACATTAGGCACTAGATCGGCTCAGTCACTTCATGTTGCATATTGCATAAATGGATGTGGTAGTTAGATTGATGGATGTATCATGGCTGTGTTATCATATGGATGATGCATTTTTGTGTATGGTTGTGCACGCATGTAGAAATTTGTATGTGTCAATAGGGTTTCGCATACATATTGGATGCATGGCACTATCATGGTTTGCATTAAGGAGGTTTACTGTATCAGTAACCGCCTGATTTTCGCATTAGGTAAGTACATATACACACACTTTTGCATATATCCATCCAGCATTTAGAATCTTGTAAGGACAATGATTGCTCGTGGATGATGCTTTGAGTAGATGGATGATTGGATGGTAGGATACGTTCTTCCTAACTTGAAGATTTCGGGGACGAAATCCTTTAAGGAGGGGAGAATGTAACAACCCGTATTTTCAATAACCTGTAATAACATAAATCGAGGCAGAATTTAATTCTAAAATGGGAATCAAGGGAAACGGGCTATGCCATTGTGTTCGTCTCGGAAAAATACGCGAAATAGAGTCCGAGTTTTCGAAAATCGGAGTCCGTATGACCAAGATATGGCCTCGCGAAGTTTCACGAAAATTCCCAAATTAAAGTATACTTAATTAAGTGAAATGGGTTGTGTAGATATATATATATATATATATATTGATATATATATATATATAATTGAAAATTTAATAAATAAATATGCAAAAATGCTCAAAACAGCGAATTGGGAGAGGGGAATAACCGAACCGGCCGATTTTTGAAGTCGACCCGAGCCCGCTGGGTCGACTAGGGGTTAATCCAGGGTGTTTGGCTGTCAACCCGTGGGCCGATTCGCTCAAGTGCAGATTTTGCATTTGAATGGTTCTCATGGTCCATCTTTAATCTAAAGGCCCTAGATGGTTCCTACACTTGACTTCTTCCCCAAGACATGCTTTGATGGCTTGGATTGAATCTAGGGTTAATCCTATGGCCTAAAACACTTGCCTAATCTATAAATAAGACCCTAACCTACCCTAATTCATTCATAATTAAACCTAGTGACTAAACTATGGCAAAATGCTAGCTCTCATGGCCTCCACTAATTTTATGAAGAGGGTTGCATACTAATCACTCTCTAATCAACTTCTAATCCCTTCTTAGCATCTTAATCTTCTTCATTTGGTGTTCAAAGTTGCTAGTTGTGAGTTTCTATCACTTTGATGATCTTTTGGTAAACTAATTAGATGAGATGTGATGAGATTTATGGTTTTGTATGTGGGTTAATGAGCTTTGAATCATATGATATGATGTTAGCATTAATCTTATGTTTATGCATGTTGAGTATGTAAGCTTATGCAAGTTTAATATGATGTATGTTATGTTTGCATGATGCTAAATATGCAAGTTGTGGGCTATGTAATCATATGCATGTTATGCAAGTTCATGGTAATATGCTATGCAAGTTACATGTTTGTTAATATGCAAGTTACATGTTTGTTAATATGCAAGTTACATGTTTGTTAATATGCAAGTTACATGTATGTAAATATGCAAGTTACATGTTTGTTAATATGCAAGTTACATGTTTGTTAATATGCAAGTTACATGTATGTAAATATGCAAGTTACATGTTTCTTTATATGCAAGTTACATGTTTGTTAATATGCGAGTTACATGTATGTAAATATGCAAGTTACATGTTTATTAATATGCAAGTTCATGATGACACATTATGCAAGTCTATAAGCTAATATGCAAGTTTGTTATGCAAAATGAATATGTAAGTTATGTGACATATTATATGCAAGTTATGTGACATGTTATGCAAGTTCATATGCAAGTTATGTGTTTGTTAATATGCAAGATGGCACCTTTGAAACATGTTCATTCATATGCAAGTTGACACCTTTTATATGTGTTATATCATGAACGAAATTACGTGGGAACGATGGGGTAATTAAATGCATAAGTTAATAAGATTGTGTGAAATTAATATAATTATGCATAACACAAAATAAATAAACATAGTATGGGAATTTGCCTATTTGGTTAGGTGTACCCATACTATGTGTTGGGAATTTACCTATTGAGTTAGGTCTACCCCATGGGAATTTACCTATTAAGTTAGGTCTACCCATGTTAAGAAAACTTGATTAATTAGGGATAATTAATATAAAATTATGAGGGTGATTAATTAGGTGTAATTAATTGACTAAGACACGAGGTTGGACTCAGTTGTAGCGTAAAACTGCCCGGACCCAACCGGCTTAACCAGTTGCTACAAATGTTAGCCCAATGTGAGAGGTCTTAGGCACAAACTAAATACGTAATTAATGTAAAGACACGAGGTTAGACTCTGTTATGACATAAGGCTGCCCGGACCCAACCGGCTTAACCAGCGGTCATAAAAGACAGTCTAATGTGAGAGGTCTTTACAAAGGTTACGTTCTTAATTAATTAATTAAGAAACACTTAACCACATTAGCATGTAGAGGGACATGAGGGGTTAAGTGGGTGCCTCGGGTGGCATGAGAAAATCTAGTGGTTGCCTTGGGTGGCAATAGAAAATACGATTAGAATACTTAACCAAAATAGAACATGTAATTAAAACATGATTAAAGGGTTAAGTGGGATATACTAGAAAAAGGGACAAGCTTAGGTGGGTAGCTTGTGGAGGCCCATTTCAACCAGTAACCCATACGTATCTTTGTGGGCTCGACCCATGTCGAGGACGGGACACGCATACTGGGCTTGACTGTAAGAGGCAAACGGGTTAGCGGTGGCAACGCAAGTCCAACGGGCTTCATATGCGTGAGTGGGCCCGGGCTGGTAGGTAAGCCGTTGTTGCATCGAGTAGATATAAGCCGTGCACCTTTAGTTTCATCAGGTTGCCACATTGGGGAATGATACATCCCACGGTGGGGCCAGCACGGGTATCTACGTTAGGGAGCCGATCGAATGGGAAGTAGTGTGTACACCTAGTGGATTGTAGGGCCCCGTGGCGCCTACTTGGTCACCTAGGGGTACGCAGGTACTAATTAGTAAATTTTATAAGTCCTTGGGTGGGATCAACCTTTAAGTTAGGAACGACTGGTGTGGTGCAGTTTAGTAATATACCTTAGGAAGGGTAGATGCGTCTTTATCTTTTATCTTAGTTTAGTTGACTGCTTAGTATAGCCGTTCATCCCTATATGTTACCGTATATCAAGTTATGTCTTCTCTGGTTACTTTAACGATTGTATTGTTAAAGTTATAGGACTCACTCAGACTTATGTCTGACCCCGTTGTCTTTATCTTTTTCCCAACCCTCAGGTCCTACGGTGGATCCTAGCAGTAGTGGAGCTTGATCGGATTGCTGTTCCAGTCTTTAGGAGCTTGGATAGATGTAAAGCTCCAGTTATCCAGTTATCTTTTCTTTTGTTTGGCTATTGTATGAGAGTGGGATTATGTACTTCTTTATTTTGATGGATATTGTACTTGACTTTTATTTTGGTTTTATGATGTAACCAGACATGTTTTACTTCCGCTGTTATGAGATGATGTTTTAAAATTTCAAGTACTGTTTATATCTGTCTTGTTGTAATTTTTCTGTTCTATATTCACTAAAATACTCCACCGATGCTATGGCATTCCCTTAGTGAGTGACCATAGCGGGAGTGGGGTGTTACATATTGCTGATTATCAGTCAGTAAAATTTTGGCTTATGTAAAATTAGAAGTCGGATTATGACATGGTCAGGATTTTAAATCAAACAAGATCTTATATCCATGTATAAAGATCAAATCAAGATAAATTACTATTAACAAATTTCAATAAATAAAAATTAATCTGAAAACAATTCTGCTGATTTATCAATCCAGATACTTACATATGAAACATTTTTCAAGTGTATGTAATATCAATATATCAATTATTAATAGTAACAGAATATTTTTGAAACCATGCCATCTAGCCCCTTTTAGAACCATTACATGTGTAATTTGTGTGTGTATATATATATATATATATATCATAATATATATATATTAAATTTAAATTATACAAATCAGATTTGTGTAACAAAATCATTTAAATATCTATATATGTTCAAAATGATTACATAAACAAACTGATTTGTACTTGAACAATTTAGTTTCAAAAAAAAAGTTGAATATGTAATAGTATATACAATGGGGTGTGTGTGTATATATATCTTTATATATATATATAATAGATGCCAAACAGATTTGACAAATCAATAATAGTTTTTTAACATTTCATAATCAAAATTAGAAATCAAATTTTAAAAAATTTCATCCATTAAATGATTTTACAGATTCATTTAGATTAATCTGTAAACACACAACTATCTCAAATCTAATCAAAATAGTATATACTTCAATTGACAGACTTAAAATATTATACATGTAATAACCCGAATTTTCAGAACCAATTTAAAATTTTTATTTTAGCAATTTTAATGGAATTTGAATATTTAAAATGATTTATTTAAATAATAATTACTAAAAATTTAATTTAAAATGGAGTTAGAACAAATAAATTTATTTTAGTTATAAAACGAACTCGAAATGGCGTGGTAGTTTGAAAATTCGATTTTAAATTTCAATTAAATGTACAGGTTTCAACATAAATCGGATTTCAGCAAAACCAGAAATATTTGAATCTGTTTTATTATATCTTTCTAACTTATTTGAAAAATCTAGATTTCATAATGAGAATTGAAAGTTATGTCCACTTTAAAATTTAAAATAGTCGCAATGGAATTTATATACATTTTAATATAATATATAGCCATTAAAAATAACCATTTTGCAAACAACCTCCGTTTTCGACGAAACTACTTTTGTTGGATTCAGAATGTCAAATTATTGCTTGGTACCAAATTTCATAATTTTTGGATTTAATATGTGAGCGTAGTAAATTTAAACGTGTTTTGGCAGTTTAGTTTGAATTGGATCGACCAGAAAATGATCATTTTTCAAACGATCTCCAAATTCGATGAAATTAGTTTTGTTAGGACTTTATCATCAAAACATAGCTAGATTTATTTTTCTATAATTTTTGGAGTCAGTATGTGGCCTTGGTAAATTAAAAGGTACGTTGAAACCAATTTTGAACGTTATAGTAATTTATATTTTAATTTTAAGGAAAACCGATGGAAACAGTCGAATTGGCTTGTAGGACATATCCCATTGTGTTCGGAATTAGGGTATTTGGCTAGAGGCGACAGTCGTTAGGTCTCATTTGGAGTTCGTATGAAAAAGAACCAATTATTAGAATTAAATAAAAAAGGGTATATATATAATTTTGACTAGTCAAAAACCCTAGCTTCCTTCCATTTATCTGCCGCCGCCAATTAGGAATACGAGGCCAAAATTGTTCGTTTTAAAATCCTTTAATCTCTCATAAAATACAACGAATTAGACCATGGTTATGAAGGGAAACTTGTGGAGATTTCAATGGGCTTTAAATCTGTATGGGTTTGATCGAAGATGGTGGAGTAAATTGTCTGAAATCGTGAACTGAAGCCATCTCGCGCGTGGATATCAAGGAGGAGGAGACGCTGAGTTTTCCATAATTACTGGAAAAGGTGGCACACCCCAAGGCCGTCGACGGCGTGGCCTCCAATCTCCTTCCAATGCTTCGTGCGGCGTGCCAAATGGAACCCTAAGGATGGAGAATGGGTTTCATTAGTTCGATATACACCTGGAAGAAGACTGAAGGAACGACCAATTTTTCTTAAGTGAAAGTAATTAATTTTTAATTATTTAACGATTATTTTAATAATGTAATCAAAGTATTAAATATTGTATCTCCTTCATACGAGGTCCAAATCTGATAATTCAAAATACGTTGGACTCGTCTTGACGAGCTCTTCAACATGGAACTAACTAGAAGCGATTTGGAGCAAATCAAAATTTGGAGCGAATTTAAATTCAAACAAAACTGAAATTCAGAAATAAATTAATGGCGGAGTGGAAACGAATGTGAGAACTTCCCTTACTCAAATTATTTTCCAGTTATTATATAATAGGTTGCAGACCGGGCTTAGTAGCTCCTGACACTATTTTTCTGTACAGACCATGGTTGATTGTTTGTTTGGATTGTGATTGGGATTGTTATTGATTGGTATTGTTGTGCATATAAAAATTATTTATATAAACTATATATAAAATTATCATGAAATGAAAATAAAATAAATATTCATTTACAAATCGGACGGTTTGTTTTTGTACACTTATTTATCTGATATTGATGGGATGATAAATTTTACACATCACCCAAATGCACAAATAATAATGAGTATTTGTTGTTTGAAAACCCCACACGGGTATTGGGATAATATTTGACATACACTGATCCCAATAATTAGTGGTATGTCAATCGATGGGTTGACAAACTGTATAAGCGTTATTTGTTTATTTTAATACTTATATAGTTGTAAACTGCACTCTGGATGTTGTATGAATTTTTAATGATTGTTTATCATTATTATTGTATACATGTGATGTATGAAATCCATATAAATATAATTATACGGTAATTGATTGAGTCTGATTCCAGTTAAGAATTAACGAATATTGTAAAATAATATTCAGTGAATATTGAAATGTGAAACCGTGTTAAGTAGTTAAACGCCATTTAAACATGAGCGGGATTTTCTGTCGATTTTATTCATTTTATAATGAATATCGAAAAGTGGTTTCAAAATTTGATATTTTGAAAATATTATCATTATAATATAATAATGATATGGAATATTCAATTTTGATTTAAAATTGAAATGGAGTTAAAATCGATTTAAAATTGAGATGGATTTGGAATCGATTTAAAATGAATTTGTAACAATATTCAGTTTTGATTTAAAATTGAAATGGAGTTGAAATCAATTTAAAATAAATTTATAAATGAATTTATAAATATTCAGTTTTGATTTAAAATTGAAATGGAGTTGAAATCAATTTAAAATAAATTTATAAACGAATTTATAAAGGAATATTCAGTTTTGATCTAAAATTGAAATGGAGGTGGAAATCGTTTGAATTTAAAACGATTTATAAAATAAGTTCTAAATGGAAATCGACGATATATATATACATGCGTATATACATATATATATATATATATATATATATATATATATAATGACCTGAATAGAATGCGCCGCGTAGCGACCATTCGCGAATTTCGACCATTAACTTCAAATGGATGTAATGGGAGATCCGACCGTCGGATTCTCCTAAAACAAGAACCTCGGGTTCGTATTGAAAAGATCTTTCCAATGAATATAAGAGAGGTGAAATCTAACAGTCGAATTTTAAGATATGTCCAAATCAGTTTTAGAAAAGGTCACTATGAATGTAGTTCGGTGGCCGATATTGGAAAGTGACTGTAAGGGCCTTAATAAAATTATTAAAAATATGGAAAAATTATGTAAAACCATAATAAATGATTTAGAAAGATTTTGGATGAAAAATTCTAGTTTTGAAAAGATAAAAATATATTTTTATCGAAATGAACTAGTTAATAACTAGAAAAATAATCAATTATTTTTAGAAATAAATAAATTGGATTTGAAAATGGTTTAAATATAACTAAAAATTTCCAAAGAATAAATTGGAATGGAAATAATCTTCTGAATATTTCGATATTGGATTCCGTGACTATACGGATATTGTTGAGGAATTTGGAAGATATATATATATATATATTGTTATTCCCAATATGATATTGGTTGGTTTCAGAATTTGATATTGAATATAAGCCGATATAATTTCTATTCAGAGCCTTGTATTTGATATCAAATTGGATTTTGGGTTTGTCATGAATGGTAACTTTAATAACACTGTTCTTAAACCCAGTTGGGAAAAGAATAAATCTTTTAATTAAGATTTAGGGAATTTTACCAATTAATTAACATTTAATTGGATTGAAATTGGATTTTGGGTTTGTCATGAATGGGATCTTTAATAACACTGTTCTTATACCCAATTGAGAAAAGAATAAATCTTTTAATTAAGATTCAGGGAATTGCACCAATTAATTAATATTTAATTGGATTTAAATTGGATTTTGGGTTTGTAGTGAACGATGTCTTTAATAACACTGTTCTTAAACCCAATTGAGAAAAGAATAAATCTTTAGATTACGATTTAGTGAAGTTTTCCAATCAATTAATATTTAATTCGAATTGAATTAAAAATTGGATTTTTGGGTTTATCGTGAACTGTGTTTTAAATAACAAGTTTTTAAATAACACTTGTTCTTTAACCCAATTAATAGTAAAGAATATGATTTGGAATTGGTAATCTTTTAATTAAGATTAATGGAATTTTCCAAGGCAAAGATTTCCAATTTAATATGTATAATTGGAATTGAATGGAATTCGATTTGGTAATAATCGAGATGAGCTTCTGTGAAGGAAGACTGTTACTATATATGGAATTTAAAAGGCTTAGCCGTTATTCCATTTATATCATTAGTTGGATACGCAAACTTATATCAATTATGTATATCGATCTATTTTCCGTGAAGTTTCCATAATTAATGGAATGTGATTTCGGGTTTATTGTAAACTCTGTTTTAAATGATATTGGTTCTTTAACCCAGTTAAAGACAGCATTACATGTCTAACATTGTATTTCGAGCTGTACTTGTTGACCTCTGCTAAATATATTTTTTTTGGCAGCGGAGAATTTATTCTCTTGCTTTACACACTTCTCTGAGACGTACGAGCTTAGAGGTTATATATCGGCAGAAATCAATGGTATGGTGTAGATTGTCGATTTGACATGTATTTGTTTCCAAGTTAAATAATCATTTATAATTATTTTTGGGAAGATTAAAACTAAGTGGAGTTTTAATGAATCTTTAATTAGATTGAAATGTGAATGGGATAATTTAAATTACCCTGTTCGAGAAATGATCGAGAATGGATTACCACCAGTTTTACTCCGGGCGATAGTTAAATCTTTAATTAGATTTGAATAGGGAATGGTAATTAATTTTACCGATAACACCAGGGTGTTAGATATGGAGTATTACCACTTTTTCTCCATAGGATGAATAGGTTGGGACTGGGAAATTAAACAAACGATTACTTCGGTAAGGTGTGCTAATCCCGACTAATTTGGAAAACCTTAATTTGGTTTAAATTGTGAAAAGATTATTTGAATAAAAGAATATTCTGGATTGGAATGAGGCGTATGATGTGTTGTGATGCACTTGATTATATGATACGTGAGTTATTTGGAAAGACCGGGTTTAACCCATTCTGAATAATCGAAACAACGACTAACAATCGAAGAGATTGAAGATGGTGCAAGACCGACGATCTTCACATTGAATGGATGGGTTGCTACTGATGCCCATGATTGGAGTGGCTACCTTGATGGGGCTACAGTGGTAGCCGTCTAGACATATTTTTTGATTATTCGGATATGCGAGGGCCTCTCTCGTGTATTGGACATACGGGAGGAGGAATAAGGTGTCTCTGGTTTCATTCAGACCCAGAACGGACTTGCAAATGGATGGTGTGTCTGACACTGTATTCCTTTATAATGTATTCGTTGATCTCTGCTAAATATATATCTGTTTGGTAGCGGAGAATTTATTCTTCTCTGAGATGTATGAGCTCAGAGGTTATATATTAGCAGAAATCAGTGGTACGGTATGGATTGATAGTGTGGCATGCTGAGATGCAGTGATCCAAACTTTTGTTGAAAAGCAAAGTTTGGTGGATGATGATCAAAGCATAGCTTTGTACAACGTTAATTCACGAGCCTACACATCGGTATGATGGTGAACTGATGGTTAGATCAGTATACTTTTGATATGAGTACGGATTCGGTCGACCGAGATAGGTTGGGTGTGGTCGCTGCACACCGAGTAGGGATAGGGACATACCCACCAATTCCCATATTGGATAGGGTATACAGCGTTTTCTCATACATGGGACATAAGCCGTTGAGATACTTGATTTCTAGGATAGTGCGGATGTGCATTACGGAGTTTTCTCATGCACGAGACGTAAACTTGGGGAATTGCACTACGTGATCGATCTTTCGAATCAGTAGCCATCATGATGGAAATCCAACTTCCAAATATGACATTTTTCGGTTTTGATTATATACCTATATGGCAACATAGTGGTATGGGGCACTCATGCCGTCTATGATTGGTAAATTAATATTTGAAGTGATTTTATACACTATGCACTTATAATAGTACCAAAAGGATTTGTTTTTAAAACATACTAAGCATATTTGGCTATTATAAGGTAAAACTATATCCTCGACTGTGTTCATTGTGTAATGGGACCTGAGTTTTATAATAGCTTCATTTTTCTTTATTTAGCATTGCGCTGTTTGTTTTAGGCACTAGTATTCTTGGGGATAAACCCATTCCGTGTTATGCGGCGTGGTCCCTTGATTTACCTAACTTTAAAATCAAGTTAATAACTGTTTTAGTTCCCACACCAGCCTCATGACTGACTCGGAGTTTATTGTTTAAACATAAACTCAGGGTGCCCATATTTTCCACATGGGCCACTAGTAGTTTTGGTTTTCGTAGATATTAATTTTTCCAAGGATCCTGGATTTACAGTTGGAGCTATACTCAGAAAGCTTTGTATCTGTATATTTCTTTCAGTTGTGTCAGTTGTTATTTTCCACTATGCATTGTACTTATGTATTATTTTCAGCTGCTATGTATTTTAATCTCTGATATTTTCCTGTATAATATTTATTCATATTCTGATATATTCTTATACCCTGATGTAATTGTGGTAATAAGTAATGAAATGTGCTATCGTTCGTGTTTTGATTTGTCGTGTTCTCAATTCAATTTGGGCTTTCCCATAAGGGCGAGTTTGGGTTGTATCAGCGTGGTATCAGAGCTTTGGTTTACAGAGCTCGAACAAGGCACATTAGAACCAAACAAAAGAATTCATCAGAGATAGGATTAGTAACATCCTATAAGAATGACTCATTAGAGATGGGATCAGTAGTATCCTAGAATGGGTTAGAAGAGTATTATTTATAAAAAAATGAATTTAGTTTTGAAAATATACCTTAAAATACGTATTTGAATATATTTTTATATTGAATTTGGACTATCAAGTGTAAGAAGAGTTTGAATATGCATCTTGCAAGCGTGTATACGAGGTCTCAAATATACTGGGTAGATATAGAATCACACTCTAGTCTCCCGGGGATGATACTGATGATAACACGTGCATCATCAGTATCTATGTTCGAGTTTCGAAAGTTGGATGTCTATATATTTCCAATTGATTGGTATGAGAACCAAAACCTTAGTTAGAATTTATTGTTGTGATTTGACACTAAAAAATTTGATTTTTACGTATATAAAAAAAATCATATATTTGAAAAGTTAATCAACTAATGGATTGCTAATTGTGTTGTGTGATTATTAGTTCAACTAATTAAAATATTGGATTGATCAAACCAATATGTGAATGTAAGGTAAACTTAGCCAAATTGAATAAAATTTTGAATAGAATTGAAAATTGATTGAAATTGCATACATGTACATATATATGTATGAACAGGTCATAACATGGAAGCTAAGAAGAGGAATAAAATTGTATGCCCGACAAATAGGTACATGTTTACCATATTCATTGGGTTTTGACGATTTTATGAGTCGATTGGCTAGCCATTTGGCCTTTTCTTTTTCTTTTTGATAGATGAGGGGCCTGTGAGGCAAGTTGCGATTTTAAATATCACCCTATGCAAAAAAGGTTATGGCAATTTTTTTCGAAAATTTAGGGGGGTAGCCAAATTTTTGAGAAATTATAAAATTCTTATAAACTGAAAAGTTAAAGAATGGAAGCCAAAATAAATGTTGAGTTGGTTGGCTAAACAACTTTTGGCTTTGTTCCTTTTTTAGGACGAAAAGATTTTAAGTGGGGGAGATTATAACAACCCGGATTTTCAGAACTAATTTAAAAATTTTATTTTAGAAATTTTAATGGATTCTGAATATTTAAAATAATTTATTTTAAATAATAACGACAAAATTTTTAATTTAAAACGAAGTTAGAACGAATAAATTTATTTTAATTATGAAACAAACTCGAAATGGCGTAGTAGTTTGAAAATTCGATTTTAAATTTTATTTGAATGTACATAATTCAAAATAAAACGGATTTCAGTAAAACTAGAAATATTTGAATCTGCTTAATTATATCTTTCTAACTAATGTGAAAAATCCAGATTTCTTAATGAGAATTGTAAGTTAGGTCCATTTTAAAACTTAAAATAGTCGCAATGGAATTTAAATATATTTTAATATAGTATATAGCCCTTAAAAATAACCATTTTACAACGACCTCCGTTTTCGATGAAACCAATTTTATTGAATCCGGAATGTTAAATTATTGCTAGGTTTCAAATTTCATAATTTTTGGATTTAATATGTGAGCGTAGTAAATTTAAACGTGTTTTGACAGTTTTAATTTGAATTTGATCGACCACAAACGGACTCCGAATTCGACGAGATTAGTTTTTTTAGGACCGTATGATCAAAACATAGCTAGATTTATTTTTTTTGGAATTTTTGGAGTCAGTATGTGGCCCTGGTAAATTAAAAGGTATGTTGAAATCAATTTTTAATGTTATATTAATTTATATTTTAATTTTAACGAAAACTGATCGAAACAGTCGAATTGGCTTACGGGACATATCCCAATTTGTTCGGAATGGGGGTATTTGGCTAGGGCTGATAGTCATTAGGTCCCGTTTCGAGTTCATATGAAAAAGAACCAATTATTAGAATTAAATAAAAAAGGGTGTATATATAATTTTGACCGGTCCAAAACCCTAGCAGCCTTCCATTTATCTGCCGCCACCAATTAAGAATGCAAGGCCAAAATCATTCGTTTTTATATCATTTAATCTCTCGTAAAATATAATGAATTAGACCATGGTTATAAGGGGAAAATTGTGGAGATTTCAATGGGCTTTAAATCTGTATGGATTTGATCGAAGATGGTGGAGTAAATTGTCTAAACTCGTGGCTTGAAACTATCTCGTTCGCGCGTGGATATCGAGGAGGAGCAGACGCCGAGTTCTCCACAATTACTGGCGAAGGTGGCACACTGTAACACCCCGTATTTTATGAGAATACTAAAATAACAAATTAAAGAATAATTTATTTGAAAAAGAGGAATGAGAAAAGAATGATGTTTAGCATTGTTCTAAGGCTTGTAAGCAAAAGACTTAGTAGCTCATTTGGTTAGAACATGTGACTTGCATACAAGAGGTACAGAGTTCGATCCCCGCCAGCGCCATATTTTTGTTTCAGGGGAATGGCTAAAAAGTGGCTTAGTGTGAACGCAGTTCAAAAAGTGGTTTAGTGTGAAAATGGTTAATTATGAAGAAGTTATTAAGCCATGAAATTTGTATGCATATGAGAGAAATATATATATAGATATATATAAAAATTAAATAAATAAATGTTCAAAAAAAGGTTCAAAACAACGAATCGGGAGGGGTTATAGCCGAACTGCACCATTTTTGGAGTCGACCCGAGCTCCGCTGGGTCGACTAGAGGTCAATCCAGAGTGTTTGGCTGCCAACCCGTGGCCCGATTCGCCCTAAGGGCTGATATGGCATCTGAGTGGTCCAGATCAGTTCTAGGGTTAATCCTAAGGCCTAAATAACTTCCTACACCTATATATACACCCTTAAACCTAACCCTAATTCATAAATATTATCTATGACACCATTATGCTGTTAAATTCTCTCTTAAACCCAAGCTGCCGCCTTTAAATCAAATCTCAAGTGTTCAACTTCAACTCAAATTAAAGATTAGAGCTTCTACAACAATTAAAGAAGATAAATCAGCAACACCGCAACGTTTCTACACCAATTTCAGTGCATAATTCTATTCTTTAACCACGAAAGGTGAGTACGGTGATTTTCACAATATAATGGGATTAAAAGTAACATGATGAAGTTGTAAAGAGGATTCATATGTATGTATGTATGTATGTATGTATGTATGTAATTTAAATCTCATCCAAGTCTTCACCTTTTTGATTCATGCCATCATATGCCTATGTTTCTATGTAAAGTTCATACCTTTATCGGTTTATTCATGTTGAATCTGTCATTATGCCTCTATGCCAGTTTACATTCCCCTTTATTTCATGATGTTGTGTTAATTCCAATTTTCTGTGATTTGATTCTCTCTTCTTTTCCCTATTCCTTTTATTTTTGGATCTAGGCTACCTTCGAGCCTATGTTAAAAATACGCGCGAATGCAAATACGTGGGAACGATGGGAATATGTGAAATATGGAAAATTGGATATTATTGGATATTTTGGATAATTGGATAATATGTGAAATTGGCATATCTGGGTATGAATTACATGGAATTGATGAAATTGCCTATAATTGTAAATTTGTAATTGAGGCTAATTAATATGTAATTAGTGACAATTTGGAATAGGCAATATTATAAACATGATTATATGTTTAATTAGCTATACATGACATGAAAATTGGGTATGGGTGAAATACGATTATTAATAAACCTTTGACACGAGGTTAGGCGCAATTATGGCGTAAGACTGCCCGAAACTGCCCGGCAAATCCAGCTGCCACAATTGGACATCTAATGTGAGAGGTCAAAGGAATGAATTGTAGGTGCAACAGTTAATGACACGAGGTTAGACCCGGTTTGTGGCGTAAGACTGCCCGGAACCGTCCGGCAAATCCAGCGGCCACAAAGCGTTCGGTCTTATATGGGAGGTCATGCACCATTCGTCATAAGGACTGAATTAAGGAATACTAACCATAATAAGACATGAGTATGGTTAGAGAGTTAAGTGGGGTGACATGTAAATATGGACTTAACCGGAATAAGGTAAGACATGTAAATTATGACATCTAAGTATGGACTTAACCATAGCATGTGTAAGACATGGACATTTAAATTAAAATGGTTAAGTGGGAGAAAAACCTAGTGGGGACCAAGCATAGGTGGGAGGCTTGTGTCGGATGGGGGACCCGTTTCAACCAGTAACCCGTTTGAGTATCTAATTGGGCCCGGTACTAGGCCGGGGTTGGGGCACGCTTACCGGACTTGAATGTAAGAGGTTAAAACGTGAATAGCGATGGCAACGCGAGTCCAACAGGTTCATATGCGTGCATGGGTCCAGGCTGGTAGGTAAGACGTTGCATCGTGATCGTGTAGGTATGGCCGTGCATTTTATGTTGGTATCGGGGTTGCCACTTTGGGGAGTGATACACCCCACCGTGGGGCCAGCACGGGTGCCTATGGGGTTTAGGGAGCCGATCGAATGGGTAGGGTAAGGGTACCTTAGCGGTGGTAGGAGCAAGCCGGCACCTACGATAGCAGCTAGGTACAAGTAACTACCAAGTTTGTCATGTGGGTACAGTTAGTGGGAAGGGATCAACCTTTAGTAAATAGAGACTAGTAGATGTGCGGTGTAATTAAGTAATGTGGTGTAACTTAGTAAAAGTGCGGTGTAACAAAATACATGTTGGTTGAGTTGGATAGTCCTTTGGGTGCTAGTCTGATGTTGACTTCGGTCTTCGGGGTTAGTACTTGGAGGGTTGTTCACTTAGCCAAGGTGTAGGATTGTCTTAGTACTTAGGAACGGAATCATCTTGTCCATCCTTTTTATCTACCTTATCTATGTTACAGCCATATCATGATGCCTATTTACGTCTTGATCATTTACCTTACCTATTATTTGTTAAAATTACTGGACTCGCCAGACTTTATGTCTGACCCGTTTTTTTTCCACCTCTTTTCTTTCCTTCCCCCACCCCCCTCAGGTTTGCAAGGACGGAATACTATAGCTTAGTGCCGATTTCTTTATGTTTCTTGAAAAGAGTAGATGTATCGCTCAGAACTCTCTCATCTTTATGGCTTTGCTTATGCTCAGTGAGGATTTATGCATTTATATTATTTAAGTATTTGCTTCTTTATGTACTTTGAAGTTTTTGGAAAAGATAATTGATCCTGTTGTAATGGTTTTTGGAGACTACTTATGTAAGCTTGTTTTGAAGTTATGATGCTATGAAATAAGTTTTATCTTCCGCTGTGTTTTATTTATTTATTATTGTAATTTATCTGTTCTATACAATAATAACGCTTCATGGACATTGATGCATTCCCTTTGTGAGTGACATTAATGGACATGGGGTGTTACACGTGGTATCAGAGCTATGGTTACAAGAACAGATAAAAAGTTTCGAAAAGTGTTTCCAAAAGTATTATTTTCATAGAAAGTATTTTCAAAAACTTCTTTTATAGAAGCTATTTTCAAGGAAAGCTTACTTTAAAGAGCATAATCCCCGCAAGCCATACATCTCTCTTTCGCTTCCCTTGTTTTGAAACTCTTTCTTTTTCTTTTTAGCATGTCTGGAGCATCTGAGATACCAGAGGGTGTTCGTGTACCCGGTTGGTTTCGTCAATATCTTGAGGCTAGGGCCGCTGCCGCGGTTCCGGCCGACGTTCCTCCTCCTCCTTCCCCAGCTCCAGTCATTCCTCCGCGTGGAGATGCTTTCTCCAAGATATGTAAAGACTTTCGTTCGATGGGTGGAAAACCTTTTAGTGGGTCTGAAACGTTCGTTGAAGCTAGAAATTGGTTGAAAGAAGTGGAGGATCTGTTTGGCATTTTCGATTTGGTCGATTGTAAGAAGGTCCAAATTGCTGCTTGGTTGATGAAGGACGAAGCTTCGTTTTAGTGGGACGTTACTAATGGAGAGCGTGTTGTAGAGACGTGGGCAGATTTTGGGGGAAGGTTTGAGTTGAAATCCCTTTCTCAATGTAGTAACCTGTAACTTCCCCGGTAAGGAAAGCACGAATACTTTGAGGACAAGACGCATTTGAATGCAAACAGAAGAACATTTCATTGTTTATTACAACAATTCCATCGGAATACAAGAATATACAGAGTATGAATAAATAT
This sequence comes from Allium sativum, assembly GCA_030737875.1. Classification (NCBI taxonomy): domain Eukaryota; kingdom Viridiplantae; phylum Streptophyta; class Magnoliopsida; order Asparagales; family Amaryllidaceae; genus Allium; species Allium sativum. The sequence continues at coordinate 1,049,532,130 of CM060910.1, read as the reverse complement.
TACACAGAAAATATCAGAGATTTAAATTACAATTAAATTCATCGTAGCAGAAAAATAATACAATACACAACTGAAAGTAATACACGGATACAGAGCTTTCCGAGTATCGTTCCAGCTGTAAACCAGGATCCTATGAATATAAATCTGCAAAACCAAAACTACTATCTGCCTATGTGGAAAATAGGGGCACCCAGAGTTTAGGTTAAAACAATAAACTCCAGGTCAGTCATGTGACTAGTGTGAGAACTAAAACAGTTATTAATCTTTATTTTAAAGTTAGATAAATCAAGGGACCACGCCGTATAACACGGAACGGGTTTCCTCCCAAGAATACCAGTGTATAAAACAAACAGCGCAATGCCAAATAAAGAAAAATGAAGCTATTATAAGACCCAGGTCCCATCACACAATGCAACGCAAGCCGGAGGATAGGGTTTTACCTTATAGTAGCCAAAGAATGCTTGATACGTTTATAAACAGATTATTTTGATATTACTATAAGTGTATAGTGTCAAAACAATTTCAATCATAAGTATCAATCATAGGCGGCATAGCTACCATCTACTATGTCTCCATACTAGGTTATACAAATAAAACCAAAATATCATGTATTGGAAATTGGATTCCATATTAGTCGAGGCAAGGGGCAAGCTCCTCTCCGTTCGAGACACTCTAGCAAATGTCTCAGGACCACACACATCAATCCTTGGATCTTCAGGGCCGGTCCTCTCTTACTTTTGAGGATTAGTTATTCCTGAACACACGTTTCCCGGTCCTAACAGACCTATATCCGAGGCGCCTCGCATTCCAACAACCACATAGGTGAAAAGTATATAAATGTCAGCCAGTTTAAGCACTGACACCACTACTAGCTAGAAAGAAACGTCGTGCTCTCCTTGCAGTCACTATCCCGTTTTTGACTCATACCGAGGTGTGAGGCTCGCGAATTCACGCTATACACAAAGCTACGCCACACAGGCCGTGCTTTGATCATCAACCACAAGGCTTTGCTTTTCAACAGAAGCCTTGATCATTTGCCACTTAGGCATGCCACACTGGCAATTCATGCCATGCGACTGATGTCCATCGATATACAACCTCTGAACTCGTACGTCTCAGAGAAGGGCGTTAAGCAAGAGAATAAATTCTCCGCCGCCAAACAGATGTATATTCAATAGAGATCAATCAACACAGAATAAAATCCAATGTCAGACACACAATCCATTTACAAGTTCGTTCTGGGTCTTAACGAAACCAGAGGCACTTTCCTCGCATATCCATCGATCTCCAAGTACGTCTGGACGATCACCAACTGATTCCCTCATCTTGGGTGTACAGCCCAATCAAGATCATCAGTAATCACCCAAACAATGTGAAGACTTCCGGTCTTCAACCACCATCTTCATCTTCGACATCTTGTCGAATCGGTTATTCAGAATGGGTATAAACCCGACCTTTCCGAATAACGCGTGTATATAATAAACACGTGTTACACAAACACAACATACGCCTCATTCCAATTCAGAATATTCTTTTATTCAGATTTTCAAATTCTTAAGGAAAGGTTCCCATTAATTTTAACAAAGATAAATTCTTCTAAATTTATTCTTTAATCTTCCTTTGGATATCATTTCAAACCATATTATGGTTTTCCAAACTAATCGGGATTAACGAACCACACTGAAGTAATTATTTATTTTATTTCCCAATCCCAACCTATTCATCCCATGGAGCAAAACTGGTAATACTCCATATCTAACACCACAGTGTTATCGGTAAAATTAATTACCATTTCACGTTCAAATCTAATTAAAGATTTGGCTATCGCTTTGGAGCAAAACTGGTGATACTCCATTCTCGATCACTTTTCAGATTTGATAATTTAAATTATCAATTCACATTTCAATCTAATTAAAGATTCATTAAAACTTCACTTAGTTTTAATCTTCTCAAAAATCATTATCCTGTCTTTAACTGGGTTAAAGAACCAACATCATCTAAAACACGGTTCACGATAAACCCAAAATCACATTCTATTGTTAATCGGGTTAAAGAACAGGTGTTATTCAAAACACCGTTCACGATAAACCCAAAACCAATTTCAATTCAATTCCAATTAATATTATTTAATTGGTACACTTCATTAAATCTTAAATAGAAAGATTTAATCTTTTTCTCAACTGGGCTTAAGAACAGTGTTAATGAAGACACCATTCACGACAAACCCAAATCACATTTGATATTAAATACAAGGCTCTGAATAGAAAATATATCGGCTTATATTCAATATCAAATTCTACGACCAACAATTATCGTATTGGAAATAACGATATAAATATATCTTTCAAATTTCCATAATAATATCTGTATAATCACGAAATCCAACATCGAAATATTCCAAAGCTAATTTCGATTCAAATCCATTCCAATTCAATTATTGGAAATTCTGGTTACTTTTAAAACCCCTTTCAAATTCAGTTTATTTATTTCAAAAATAAATTGATTTTAATTTTAGTTCAAAACTAGTTCATTTCGATAAAAATCTATTTTTTTCTTTACAAATGTGGAATATTTCATACCAGTTCTTCACAAATCATTTCATATGATTTTACACAAATTATTAATATTTTTAATAATTTTATCAAGGCCCGTACAGTCGATTTCCATCAACGGCCATCGAACTGCACTTACAGCGACCTTTTCCAAATTTTATTTGGACATAATTCCAAATCCAACCGTTAGATTTTTAATATTCATTGGAAAGCTCTTTTCGATACGAACCAAAGGGTTCCGGTTTCAGGAGAATCCGATGGTCGGATCTCCCGCAATATCCATTCGAAGTCAATGGTCGAAATTCGCGAACTGCCACGGCACGACACGTTCTATTCAGGCCATTATATATATATATAATATATATATATATATATATATTATATATTTCGTCGATTTCCTTTTAAAACGTATTTTATAAATCGTTTTAAATTCGTTTTCGAAACGATTTCAACTTCATATTCAATTTCAAATCAAAATTGAATATTTCATATCATTTCTATATAAATGATAATATTTTCAAAACGTTATAATTTGAAATCACTTCCTTTTCTATATTCATTATAAAAACGAATATATTTGGTATAAATATCGTTCACGTCAAAATAGCGCAACTTTAATCAACACGGCTTTATATATTTTAATAACTTTGTTATTCTATTCAACAAATGAATATTTATTCTATTCAACACAGGAATCTATATATGTTTCAACACATGAATATTCTCAACACATGAGCACTGTCAACACATGACTATTTCTATTATTTAATATATTTTATAAAATTATGGTATCTGTCATTTGATTTTTAATCAGACTCCAACCGTAAAGTAGTAAGAGAATGATTCCATAAGTATTAACCCCGAAGGCCGAAACCAACATCAGATCAATACACAGGAAACCACTCATCTTATCTAGTTTCCAGTTAGTTTCTAATCTTAAATATGATAAAGATGTAAATTTTATGGTTAAAATATTTTACTCAACACATGATAAGTTTCAATACATGAATATTCTCAACACATGAGCATCGTCAACACATGACTATTTATTCTATTTAACACATGAACATATATTTTGTTCAACACATGAATATTCTTTATTTTATAATATTCTTTATTTTCCCAATTGGAATGAGGCCCAATCAATTACCATATAATGTTAATTATATGGTTTCCATACAACACATGTATATAAATAGCAACGATAAATAATCAACCATCATCCAAAGTGCACCACACTTCTGCATAAGCAATATATATAAATAATTAGCGCTTACACAGTCTGTCGACCAATCGATCGACATACAACTAAATAATTGGGATTAGTGTACGCCAAATATCATCCCAACACCCGTGTGGGGTTTCAATCCACAAACACTGAATATTATTTGTGCAGTTGGGCGACGTGTAAAATTTATCGTCCCAATAAATATCCTTCAAATAGGTGTACATAAACAAATCATTCGATTTTTTTATAAATATTTATTCACATACCCGTTAAAAATTATATTTTTAACGATAAAATATTTTTAACTACATAAATATTTTATTTCATTTCACATCACACAATCAATTTTCACCACAACAAACAATCGAACATACAAGCCATCCATGGTCTGTGGACAACGGGTGTCGGGTGCTGCTAAGCACCGTCTGTATCCTAGTATATAATTTTAACTAGAAAACAAGATTTAAAGTGAGAAGTTCTCACCGACTAGCTAAACCAAACGCCACGACTCTTCATATGTAGAAATCTTCATCGTGCTCGCCTTTTTTTCAATTTCATCGTCCGTAGCCACTACATATATAAAAAATCACATTTTTATACCGCTACTATATAGATAAAATTTCTATTTTTATACCGCTACTATATAGATAAAAATTCTATTTTTACACTGCTACTATATAGATAAAAATTCTATTTTTACACCGCTACTATATAGATAAAAATTCTATTTTTACACCGCTACTATATAGATAAAAATTCTATTTTTACATCGCTACTATATAGATAAAATTCTATTTTTACATCGCTACTATATAGATAAAAATTCTATTTTTACATCGGTGTTCATATAATAAAGATTATATTTTTATCACGCTATTCTCTATATAAAAATTATATTTTTATATATCTACTTCTAATATAAAGATCGAATTTTTATGACCTATATAATATAAAAATTATATTTTTATATTGCTTCCACATATGTAAATATCACTCCTTTACAACGCTACTTCCATGATAAAAAATTATATTTTTATCTTGCTAGTAATATAATAAAAATTATATTTTTATTACTCTACATGAATAAAAATCATATTTTTATTCTTCCTATGATATAAAGATCGAATTTTTATGACCTATATAATATAAAAATCATATCTTTATATCGCTACTATATAAAAATCGCATCTTTACCTCATAAAAAAATAATCCTTTCCCTACTAAAAATCTAAACTTTACTACTCTATTGTATGTTTAAAACTGATCAAAACAAAAATGATGTAAATAAATATTTAAAACTCACTGTTTTTTTAGGCACTTCGAGTGGTGGAGGTTGTCGCCGGTTGGAATGAGGTGGCGGGGTGGCGCTGCGGGGAGGCGCAGGTGGCTGGGGCTTCTGGGTAGGGGTCGCGGTGGCTCTGGATGGGAAGGGGGTGCGGATTCGAGGGTTGGAAGGGGGGCTCGGCGGTCGAGAAAGAGGAGGGGGGAGTTCTGTCGGCGGTGGCGCCACCAAGGGGGGCGCAGTCCCCCCCCCCCCCCCCCCCCCGCGGTCGATCCCCTTTTTTTCTCTTTGAATGAATCCAATTCGAACGGGGGGGGCACGTTTGACTAAGCAGAAGAGAAGAAGGGAGGATTTTTTTATTTAATTATTTAATTTCAAAAAGCAACTTTTATTTCGACTTCGAAATCGAACTCACCGACTGTCGTCCATAGCTAATTACCCCTATTCTGAACACAATGGGATATATATCGTAGGCCGATTCGACCGTTTCGACCAGTTTTCATTCCAATCAAAATATAACTCTATATATTGAATTGAACGCGCATTTCAATTTATAGGGGCCACGTATGAACTCTAAAAATTCCCGAAAAATATTTTCTAGCTTCGTATTGACGATATGGTCCTAACAAAACTAGTTTCGTCAAATTCCGAGACCGTTTGAAAAATGGCCATTTTTCAGTCGATTAAAATCAACTGAAACTGGTCAAATGCGTTTTCCTTTGCCACGCTCACATATTGATTCGAAAAATTACGAATTTTGGAACCTAGCAATTATTTTACATCTCGGATCCAACAAAAGTGGTTTCGTCAAAAACCGAGGTCGTTTGCAAAATTTCCATTTTCAAGGGCCCGAATTCCATAGCGACTATCCTGAATTTTCAACTGGACGCAACTTTTGATTCCCGCTATGAAATTTTGATTTTTCAAATTCGTTGGAAAGATATTCTCAATTAGATTCTAATATTTTTGGTTTTGCTAAAATCCGGTTTATTTTGAATCCTGTACATTCATTTGAAATTTGAAATCGAATTATCGAACTACCGCGCCATTTTCAATTCCTTTTATAATTAAAATAAAATAATTATATTCTAACGATGATCTATATAAATATACGTTCAAATTCTATTTAAAATAAATTTCTCATCGATATTATTTAAAATAATTCATTTTAAATATTCAAAATTCGCTAAAATTGCCAAAATAAAAAATTTTAATTGGCTCAGAATTTCCGGGTTGTTACATTCTCCCCCACTTAAAACTTTTCGTTCCCGAAAAGGAACGAAGCCGAAAGTTGTTTGACTAATCAACTCAACTTCCATTATTTTCTTTACGGCTTAAGTTCTTCAACTTTTCAGTTTCTAAGAACTTTTCAAATTTTTCAAAAATTTGGCTAACACCCTAAATTTTCGAAAAATTTCGCCATAACCTCCCCTGCACCGGGGACTTCGGCATATTTCATATAGCCTCCCATGGCCTTCTTCAATCCAAAAGAAAAAGAAAAAGCCAAGCAGCTAGCCAATCGGCTCATAAAATCATCATCACCCAAAGAAATACAATAAACATGTACCTATTTGTCCGACAAACAATTTTATTCTTCTGCTCTAGCCTCCTTGCTATGACCTGTTCAATAGATATACATGTATATGCATGCAAATGCGACAAATTTTCAATATGGTTCAATTTGGCATAATGGTTCAACCTTTCATTAATCAAACAATAATCAAACAACACAACCATCAATCAATTAGTTGATTAGCTTTTCAAATTCATAACTTTGATATATATATATATATATATATATATATATATATATACAGAAAATCATGTATTTGATGTCAAATCACGGCAATAAACCCTATCTAGTTTTGGTTCTCACACCAGTCTATGGAAATATATAGAAATCACACCTTCGAAACTCGAAATGGATACTAATGATGATGCACCATCATCAGAATCATCCCCGGGTGTCTAGAATGTGATTCTATATCTATCCAGTATATTAAAGCTTCGAATATACGTTCATGACGCATATACGCGAAATCTTTATATACTCGATTGTGCAAATTCAATACAAATAAAATATTCAAATACGTTGAATAAGGTTTAAATCTTCAAAACAATTTGGTTTTATTTTAAAAACATCATCTTCACACTCGTTCTCCGATACTAGTGATCCCATCTCTAACGAGTTATTCTAATTGGATATTACTAATCCAATATCTGATGAATTCTTCCGTAGGGTTCTAAAGTGCCTTGTTCTCGAGCGCTGTAAACCAAAGCTCTGATACCAAATGTAGTAACCCGTAACTTCCCCGGTAAGGAAAGCACGAATACTTTGAGGACAAGACGCATTTGAACGCAAACAGAAGAACATTTCATTGTTTATTACAACAATTCCATTAGAATACAAGAATATACAGAGTATGAATAAATATTACATAGACAATATTAGAGATTTAAATTACAATTAAATACATCGCAGTGGAAAAATAATACAATACACAACTGAAAGTAATACACAGATACTGAGCTTTCCGAGTATCGTTCCAGCTATAAACCAGGATCCTGTGAATATAAATCTGCAAAACCAATACTACTAGCTGCCCGTGTGGAAAATAGAGGCACCCAGAGTTTAGGTTAAAACAATAAACTCCAGGTCAGTCATGTGACTGGTGTGAGAACTAAAACAGTTATTAACCTTTATTTTAAAGTTAGGTAAATCAAGGGACCACGCCGTATAACACGGAAAGAGTTTCCTACCAAGAATACCAGTGCATAAAACAAACAACGCAATGCTAAATAAAGAAAAATGAAGCTATTATAAGACCCAGGTCCCATCACACAATGCAACGCAAGCCGGAGGATAGGGTTTTACCTTATAGTAGCCAAAGAATGCTTGATACGTTTAAAAACAGATTATTTTGATATTACTATAAGTGTATAGTGTCAAAACAATTTCAATCATAAGTATCAATCATAGGCGGCATAGCTACCATCTACTATGTTGCCATACTAGGTTATACAAATAAAACCGAAATATCACGTATTGGAAATTGGATTCCATCATTAGTCGAGGCAAGGGGCAAGCTCCTCTCCGTTCGAGACACTCTAGCAAATGTCTCAGGACCACACACATCAATCCTTGGATCTTCGGGGCCGGTCCTCTCTTACTTTTGAGAATTAGTTATTCCTGAACACTCGTTTCCCGGTCCTAACAGACCTATATCCGAGGCGCCTCGCATTCCAACAACCACATAGGTGAAAAGTATATAAATGTCAGCCAGTTTAAGCACTGACACCACCACTAGCTAGAAAGAAACGTCGTGCTCTCCTTGCAGTCACTATCCCGTTTTTGACTCATACCGAGGTGTGAGGCTCGCGAATTCACGCTATACACAAAGCTACGCCACACAGGCCATGCTTTGATCATCAACCACATGTCTTTTCTTTTCAGCAGAAGCCTTGATCATTTGCCACTTAGGCATGCCACACTGGCAATTCATGGCATGCGACTGATGTCCATCGATATACAACCTCTGAGCTTGTACGTCTCAGAGAAGGGCGTTAAGAAAGAGAATAAATTATCCCCCGCCAAATAGATGTTTATTTAATAGAGATCAATCAACACAGAATAAAATCCAATGTCAGACACACAGTCCATTTACAAGTTCGTTCTGGGTCTGAACGAAACCGGAGGCACTTTCCTCGCATATCCATCGATCTCCAAGTACGTCTGGACGATCACCAACTGATTCCCTCATCTTGGGTGTACAGCCCAATCAAGATCATCAGTAATCACCCAAACGATGTGAAGACTTCCGGTCTTCAACCACCGTCTTCATCTTCGGCATCTCGTCGAATCGGTTATTCAGAATGGGTACAAACCCGGCCTTTCCATATAACCCGTGTATATAATAAACACGTGTTACACAAACACAACATACGCCTCATTCCAATTCAGAATATTCTTTTATTCAAATATTCACATTCTTAAGGAAAGGTTCCCATTAATTTTATCAAAGATAAATTCTTCTAAATTTATTCTTTAATCTTCCTTTGGATATCATTTCAAACCATATTATGGTTTTCCAAACTAGTCGGGATTAGCGAACCACACCAAAGTAATTATTTATTTTATTTCCCAATCCCAACCTATTCATCCCATGGAGCAAAACTGGTAATACTCCATATCTAACACCACGGTGTTATCGGTAAAATTAATTACCATTTCATATTCAAATCTAATTAAAGATTTAGCTATCGCTTTGGAGCAAAACTGGTGATATTCTATTCTCGATCACTTTTCAGATTTGATAATTTAAATTATCAATTCACATTTCAATCTAATTAAAGATTCATTAAAACTTCACTTAGTTTTAATCTTCTCAAAAATCACTATCCTGTCTTTAACTGGGTTAAAGAACCAACATCATCTAAAACACGGTTCACGATAAACCCAAAATCACATTCTATTGTTAATCGGGTTAAAGAACAGGTGTTATTCAAAACACGGTTCACGATAAACCCAAAACCAATTTAAATTCAATTCCAATTAATATTATTTAATTGGTACACTTCATGCAATCTTAAATAGAAAGATTTAATCTTTTTCTCGACTGGGCTTAAGAACAGTGTTAATGAAGACACCATTCACGACAAACCCAAATCACATTTGATAATAATACAAGGCTCTGAATAGAAAATATATCGGCTTATATTCAATATCAAATTCTACGACCAACAAATATCGTATTGGAAATAACGATATAAATATATCTTTCAAATTTCCATAACAATATCTGTATAATCACGAAATCCAACATCGATATATTCCAAAGCTAATTTCGATTCAAATCCATTCTAATTTAATTATTGGAAATTCTGGTTGCTTTTAAAACCACTTTCAAATTCAATTTATTTATTTCAAAAATAAATTGATTTTAATTTTAGTTCAAAACTAGTTCATTTCGATAAAAATCTATTTTTATCTTTACAAATTTGGAATATTTCATCCTAGTTCTTCACAAACCATTTCTTATGATTTTACACAAATTATTAATATTTTTAATAATTTTATCAAAGCCCGTACAGTCGATTTCCATCAACGGCCATCGTACTGCAATTACAACAACCTTTTCCAAATTTTATTTGGACATAATTCCAAATCCAACCGTTAGATTTCAGATTTCTAATATTCATTGGGAAGCCCTTTTCAATACGAACCCAACGGTTCAGGTTTCAGGAGAATCCGACGGTCGAATCTTCCGCAACGTCAGTTCGTAGTCAATGGTCGAAATTCGCGAATTGCCGCGGCGCGTTCTATTCAGGCCATTATATATATATATAATATATATATATATATTATATATTTCATCGATTCCCTTTTAAAACGTATTTTATAAATTGTTTTAAATTCGTTTTCGAAACGATTTCAACTTCATATTCAATTTCAAATCAAAATTGAATATTTCATATCATTACTATGTAAATGATAATATTTTCAAAACGTTACAATTTGAAATCACTTCCTTTTCTATATTCATTATAAAAACGAATATAATCGATATAAATATCGTTCACGTCAAAATAGCGCGACTCTAATCAACACGGCTTTATATATTTTAATAACTTTGTTATTCTATTCTACAAATGAATATTTATTCTATTCAACACAGGAATCTATATTTCTTTCAACACATGAATATTCTCAACACATGAGCACTGTCAACACATGACTATTTCTATTATTTAATATATTTTATAAAATTATGGTATCTATCGTTTGATTTTTAATCAGACTCCAACCGTAAAGTAGTAAGAGAATGATTCCCTAAGTATTAACCCCGAAGGCCGAAACCAACATCAGATCAATACCCAGGAAACCACTCATCTTATCTAGTTTCCTATTAGTTTCTAATCGTAAATATGATAAAGATGTAAATTTTATTATTAAAATATTTTACTCAACACATGATAAGTTTCAACACATGAATATTCTCAACACATGAGCATCGTCAACACATGACTATTTATTCTATTTAGCACACAAACATTTTTTTTTTCAACACATGAATATTCTTTATTTTATAATATTCTTTATTTTCCCAACTCGAATGAGGCCCAATCAATTACCATATAATATTAATTATATGGTTTCCATATAACACATGTATATAAATAGCAACAATAAATCATCAACCATCATCCAAAGTGCACCACACTACTGCATAAGCCTTAAATATAAATAATTAACGCTTACACAGTCTGTCGACCAATCGATCGACATACAACTAAATTATTGGGATTAGTGTACGCCAAATATCATCCCAACACCCGTGTGGGGTTTCAATCCACAAACACTGAATATTATTTGTGCAGTTGGGTGACGTGTAAAATTTATCGTCCCAATAAATATCCTTCAAATAGGTGTACATAAACAAATCGTTCGATTTGTTTATAAATATTTATTCACATACCCATTAAAAATTATATTTTTAATGATAAAATATTTTTAACTACATAAATATTTTATTTCATTTCACATCACACAATCAATTTTCACCACAACAAACAATCAAACATAAAAGCCATCCATGGTCTATGGACGATGGGTGTCGAGTGCTGCTAAGCACCGTCTACATCCTAGTATATAATTTTAACTAGAAAACAAGATTTAAAGCGAGAAGTTCTCACCGACTAGCTAAACCAAACGCCATGACTCTTCATATGTAGAAATCTTCGTCGTGCTCACCTTTTGTCAATTTCATCGTCCGTAGCCACTACATATATAAAAATTCTATTTTTATACTGCTACTATATAGATAAAAATTCTACACCGCTACTATATAGATAAAAATTCTATTTTTACACCGCTACTATATAGATAAAAATTCTATTTTTACACCGCTACTATATAGATAAAAATTCTATTTTTACATCGCTACTATATAGATAAAAATTCTATTTTTACATCGCTACTATATAGATAAAAATTCTATTTTTACATCGGTGTTCATATAATATAGATTATATTTTTATCACGCTATTCTCTATATAAAAATTATATTTTTATATATCTACTTCTAATATAAAGATCGAATTTTTATGACCTATATAATATAAAAATTATATTTTTATATCGCTTCCACATATGTAAATATCACTCCTTTACAACGCTACTTCCATGATAAAAATTATATTTTTATCTTGCTAGTAATATAATAAAAATTATATTTTTATTACTCTACATGAATAAAAATCATATTTTTATTCTTCCTATGATATAAAGATCGAATTTTTATGACCTATATAATATAAAAATCATATCTTTATATCGCTACTATATAAAAATCGCATCTTTACCTCATAAAAAAAACTAATCCTTTCCCTACTAAAAATCTAAACTTTACTACTCTATTGTATGTTTAAAACTGATCAAAACAAAAAGGATGTAAATAAATATTTAAAACTCACTGTTTTTTTTTTTTTGGAACTTTGGGTGGTGGAGGCTGTCGCTAGTCGGAATGAGGTGGCGGGGTGGCGCTGCGGGGAGGCGTAGGTGGCGGGGGCTTCTGGGTGGAGGTCGCGGTGGCTGTGGATGGGAAGGTGGTGCGGATTCGTGGGTTGGAAGGGGGGCTCGGCAGTCGAGAAAGAGGAGGGGGGTTCTGTCGGCGGCGGCGCCACCAGGGGGGCTGCGATGGGGCGGCGGCGCCCCCTCCCCCCTGTAACAACCCGAAAATCTGGGCCAGTTTAATATTTTTTTTGGCAATTTTAGCGAATTTTAATTATTTAAAATGAATTATTTTAAATAATATCGACGAGAAATTTATTTTGAATATAATTCGAACGTATATATTATATACGCCGTCGTTAGAATATAAATAATTATATATATTTATAAAAGGAATTGAAAATGGCGCGGTAGTTCGATAATTCGATTTCAAACTTCAATTGAATGTACCGGGTGCAAAACAATCCGGATTTTAGTGAAACCAAAAGCATTAGGATCTAATTGATGATATCTTTCCAACGAATCCAACAAATCAAAATTTCATAGCGGGAATCAAAAGATATGTCCAGTTGAAAATTCTGAATAGTCGCTATGGAATTCAGACCCTTAAAAATGGGAATTTTGCAAGCGACCTCGGATTTCGACGAAACCAGTTTTGTTGGATCCGTGATTTCAAGTTTCATAATTTCATAATTTTTCGAAACCAGTTTTGTTGGATCCGTTTTGTTGGATCCGCGACCCCTGCACCCTTCCCCGACGACCTGCGCCCCTCCACCACCACCTGAAGTCGACTGTGGGACCCCCCCCCCTCGAAGTTCAACAGCAAAGGCCTCCCTCAGCCATCGATGAACACAATAACCCCCCTTTCCTTCTAAGGTGAGTTTTTTATTTCGTTTTAATTCTTAGTTAGTTAACTTAATTTAAATAATTGAAAAAAAATCAGTTTTCTTTTATTTATTTAAGCAAAAGTCTGATTTTTAGTTAGCAAAGGAAAATTAGATTTTTACCTATAGAAAGTTATGATTTTTACGTATAGAAAGTTATCATTTTTGCCTATACAAAGTTGTGATTTTTATCGAACAAAGCTTTGATTTTTAAATCGAAGGAAGATGTGATTTTTATCAAAATGAAGATAGGATTTTTAATCAAAGTAAAAATATGATTTTTATATATTGAACATCGAAGTAAAAATATGATTTTTATATATTGAACATCGAAGTAAAAATATGATTTTTATATATTGAACATCGAAGTAAAAATATGATTTTTATATATTGAACATCGAAGTAAAAATATGATTTTTATATATTGAACATCGAAGTAAAAATATGATTTTTATATATTGAATAGCATAATAAAAATTCGATTTTTATATATTGAATAGCATAATAAAAATTCGATTTATATATATTGAATAGCGAAGTAAAAATATGATTTTTATATATGTAGTGGCTTCGGGCAACGAAGTTGACAAAGATGCGATAACGATGGAGAATTCCTGCATTAGAAGTGCCGTGAGTTAGGATAGCTTTTGGTGAGAATTCCTCACCTTTCAATTTCTTTTCTAGACATATATATATATATATATATATATATATATATACTAGGATGCAGACGGTGTTTAGTAGCACCCGACACAATCGTCCACAGACCATGGACTTGTTTGTTTGATTGCAAAAATTAGTTAGATTATTTGATTGAAATTGAATTGTTTGGTGAAATGAAATTGATTTGATTGATGTGTGAATGGCGTGGGCCTTCACTAGACCGGGGATAAGGCTAGGCCTCGTCCCGTTTCTAGTATCGTGCTGTTATGCCGCCGAAATTTTCTAAAATAAGTTAGAAAAATAAAAATATCATTTTATTGAATAAATGAACTAAATAGAAATTCATATGTTGAAATAAAATGTTTTTATCGTTAAAAATATAATTTTTAACATGAAAGTGAATAAAATAAAATATTCATTTACAAACCAGACGGTTTGTTTATGTACACCTATTTGAAGGACATTGATTGGGACGATAAATTTTACACATCGCCTAACTGCACAAATAAAATCTGTGTTTGATTGTTTGAAACCCCACACGGGTGTTGGGATGAAATTTGAAGTTCACTCATCCTGATTGATTAAATATGTCGATCGATTGATTGATAGGCTGTTGTAAGCGTTAGATATCAATATTTGATGCTTATACAGTGTAGTGCACTTTGATTGATGGTTGATTATTCTTCAATGCTATTATATACGTGTGATGTATGAAAATCCATATAATTAACTTTATATGGTGATTGATTTGGCCTCATTCCAATTTAGAAGATAAAGAATAATATAATATAAAGGTTCATGTGTTGACTGTACTCATCCGTTGAGATTAGTCATGTGTTGAACGAAATATTTTAGTAATAGAATTTACATCTTTATCAATATAAAATAAAGGTTCATGTGTTGACTGTACTCATCCGTTGATATTAGTCATGTGTTGAACGAAACATTTTGATAATAACAACTATTTTGATAATAGGAAATATTTGAAATAAAATATTTGAAAATAGAAATATATGAAGCCGTGTTGATTAGATTGACGCCATTTTGACGTGAACGATATTTATATCGATTTTATTCATTTTGAAATGAATTGAATATAAAGAGATTTCGAAATGAATTGAATATAAAGCGATTTCAAAATGAATTGAATATAAAGCGATTTCGAAATGAATTGAATATAAAGCGATTTCGAAATGAATTGAATATATAATGGATTTGATTTGAATAGAAAACCAATTTGAATTGAATCGAATAGAAAACCAATTTGAATTGAATCGAATAGAAAACCAATTTGAATTGAATCGAATAGAAAACCACTTTGAATGGAATCGAATTGAAAACGAATTCGAATTGAATTTAAAGCGAATTGAAATGAATTCAAATTGAATTGAATTGAATAGAAATGAAGTTTAAAACGAATTTATAAAGAAGAATTCAATTTTGCTTTGAATTGAAATGAAATTTGAATTAAATTGAATAGGAAACGAATTCGAATTGAATATATAACGAATTTGATTTCAATTGAATATATAATGAATTTGATTCAAATAGAAAACCAAATTGAATTTGAATAGAATAGAAAACAAACAGAATTCGAATTGAATTGAATAGATAACGATTTCGAAATGAAATTGAATAGATAACGATTTCGAAATGAAATTGAATAGATAACGATTTCGAAATGAATTGAATATAAAACGATTTCGAAATGAATTGAATATATAATGAATTCGAATTGAATGGAAAACGAATTTGATTTCAATTGAATAGCAAACGAAACGAATTCGAATTGAATTGAATATAAAACGAATTCGAATTGAATTGAAAACGAATTCGAATTGAATTGAAAACGAATTGAAATGAATTCAAATTGAATTGAATTGAATAGAAATGAATTTTAAAATGAATTTATAAGGAAAAATTCAATTTTGATTTGAAATTGAAATGGAAGTTGAAATGTTTTTGAAGCGAATTCAAAACTATTTATAAAATTCGTTTTAAATAGAAATCGATGAAATATATATTATATATATAATATAATAGCCTGAGTAGAACGCGCCGCATCGCGGCAGTTCGTGAATTTCCACCATTTATTTCAAACGGACATTACGGGAGATCCGACCATCGGATTCTCCTAAAACCGGAACCGTTGGGTTCGTATCGAAAAGTGCTTTCTAACGAATATTAGAAATTTGAAATCTAACGGTTGGATTTGGAATTATGTCCAAATCAAATTTGAAAAGGGTCGTTGTAAGTGCAGTTCGATAGCCGTTGATGGAAATCGACTGTACGGGCCTTGATAAAATCATTAAAATATCAATAATTTGTGTAAAATCATAAGAATTGATTTGGGAAGAATTGGAATGAAAAACTCCATATTTGAAAAGATAAAAATAGATTTTTATCGAAATGAACTAGTTTTGAACTAGAATTATAATTCTATTTATTTTTAATAAATAAATTGAATTTGAAAAGTGTTTTAAAAATAACCAAAATTTCCAATGATTGCATTGGAATGGGTTTGAATCGAAATCGTCTTCGAAATATTTCGATGTTGGATTTCGTGATTATACAGATGTTGTTATGGAAATTTGAATTATATATATTTATATCATTATTTCCAATACGACATTTGTTAATCGTAGAATTTGATATTGAATATAAGCCGATGTATTTTCTATTCAAAGCCTTGTATCGAATATCAAATGTGATTTGGGTTTGTCGTGAATGGTGTCTTCACTAACACTGTTCTTGAATCCAGTTGAGAAAAGATTAAATATTTTTATCTAGATTTAATGAAGTGTACCAATTAAGTAATATTTAATTGGAATTGAATTGATATTGATTTTTGGGTTTATCGTGAACAGTGTTTTTAAATAACACTTGTTCTTTAACCCGATAATTAATGGAATGTGACTTTGGGTTTATCGTGTATTGTGTTTTAAATGACACAGATTCTTTAACCCAGTAGCGATTAAAACTATGTGGAGTTTTAATGAATCTTTAATTAGATTGAAATGATCGAGAATGGAGTATCACCAGTTTTGCTCCAGGCGATAGTTAAATCTTTAATTAGATTTGAACGTGACATGGTAATTGAATTTACCGATAACACCGTGGTGTTAGATATGAAGTATTACCAGTTTTACTTCATGGGATGAATAGGTTGGGATTGGGAAATTAAAACAAATGATTACATCGGTAAGGTTCGTTAATCCCGACTAGTTGAATCAAAATTCAAAAGAAGATTAAAGAATAAATTTTAATAATTTATCTTGGATAAAATTAATGGGAACCTTTCCCTATGAATCTGAAATTTAGAAACTAACTATCGGTTAGCCAAGCAGAATGGTTTTCTGGATATTGATCTGATGTTGGTTTCGGCCTTCGGGGTTAATATTTGGGAAATTATTCTCTTGTTAATTTACGGTTAGTGACCGATGAATTGGAATGAGGCGTATGTTGTGTTTGTGTAACACTTATTTAAAATATACGCGAGTTATTCGGAAAGTCCGGGTTTATCCCATTCTGAATAACTGATACGACGATAAGTCGAAGATGAAGACGATGGTCGAAGACCGGAGGTCTTCACGTCGTTTGGGTGATTACTGGTGATCTTGATTGGGCTGTACACCCAAGAAGATGGAAACAGTTGGTGATCGTCCAGACGTACTTGGAGATCGATGGATATGCGGGGTACTAGGTGCCTCCGGTTTCGTTCAGACCTAGAACGGACTTGTAAATGGACTGTGTGCCTGACATTGGATTTTAGTCCGTGTGATTGATCTCTATTAAATATATATCTGTTTGGCGGCGGAGAATTTATTCTCTTGCTTAACGCCCTTCTCTGAGACGTACGAGCTCAGGGGTTATATATTGATGGATATCAAACGCATGGAGTGAATTGCCTGTGTGGCATGCCTAAGTGGCAAATGATCAAGGCTTCTGTTGAAAAGAAAAGTCTTGTGGTTGATGATCGAAGCACGGCCTTTGTGGCGTAGCTTTGTGTAACGCTTACTTCGCGAGTTTCACACCCGGTATGAACCAAAAACGGGAGACGGACCTCAGGGAGGACTTGCGTTTCTTTCTAGTTAGAAGTGGCGTCAGTGGTTTTACACGCCCTGACGAGTTTGACTTATGTGGTTGTTGCTGTTGCGAGGCGCCTCGGTTATATCGGTTTCGGCCGATGCATTCTGGTCGGCAGACGGACCAGACTTACACCCCATAGGGTGGGGAAACGTAGTGTTCAGGCATAATAATCCACATCGGTGGACCGGCCCTGACGATCTAAAGGCTTGCCTGCGCGCTTGCCTGTGGCTCGGGTTAGAGAGTCACGAATCGGTTGAGGACGATCCCTAGCCTCGGTTCATACCATAAATGATAACCCAGCTTCCAATACGACATCTTGCGGTTTTATTTGTAAATCTATATATGGCGACATAGTGGCATGGGACGCTCATGTCGCCTATGATTGATACTTATGATTTGAAGTTGTTTTATACACTATGCACTTATAATAGTATCAAATGATTTGTTTTAAACGTATCAAGCATTCTTTGGCTGTTATAAGGGAAAACCCTATCCCCCGGCTTGCGTTGCATTGTGTGATAGGACCTGGGTCTTATAACAGCTTCATTTTTCTTTATTTAGCATTGCGCTGTTTGTTTTATGCACTGGTATTCTTGGGAGGAAACCCGTTCCGTGTTATACGGCGTGGTCCCTTGATTTACCTAACTTTAAAAATAAAGATTAACTATTTTAGTTCTCACACCAGTCACATGACTGACCTGGAGTTTATTGTTTTGACCTAAACTCTGGGTGCCCTTATTTTGACACGGGCAGCTAGTAGTTTTGGTTTTGCAGATTTATATTCACAGGATCCTGGTTTACAGCTGGAACGATATCCGGAAAGCTTTGTATCCGTATATCTACTTCTAGTTGTGTATTGTATTATTTTCCGCTGCGATGTATTTAAATGTAATTTAAATCTCTGATGTTTCTGTGTGATATTCATTTATACTCTGTATATTCTTGTAATCTGATGTATTGTTGTAATATACAAAGAAATGTTCTTTTGTCTGCGTTCTGTTGTGGCTTGTTCTCAAATTATCCGCTCTTTCCTTCACGGGGAAGTTACGGGTTCTTACAGCCCCCCCCCCCCCCCCCCCCGCCGTCGATCCCCTTTTTCTTCTCTTTTTTTATTTCTCTTCGAATGAATCCAATTCGAACGGGGGGATGTTTGACTAAGAAGAAGAGAAGAAGGGAGGATTTTTATATTTTATTTATTTAATTAATTATTTAATTTCAAAAAGCAACATTTATTTCGACTTCGAAATCGAACTCACCGACTATCGTCCATAGCTAATTACCCCATTCTGAACACAATGGGATATGTATCGTAGGGCGATTCGACCGTTTCGATCAGTTTTCGTTCAAATCAAAATATAACTCTATATATTGAATTGAACGCGCATTTCAATTTACCGGGGCCACGTATGAACTCTAAAAATTCCCGTAAATATTTTCTAGCTTCGTATTGACGATATGGTCCTAACAAAACAAGTTTCGTCAAATTTCGAGACCGTTTGAAAAATGGCCATTTTTCAGTCGATTAAAATCAACTGAAACTGGTCAAACGCGTTTTCCTTTGCCACGCTCACATATTGATTCAAAAAATTACAAATTTTGGAAGCTAGCAATAATTTTACATCCCGGATCCAACAAAAGTTGTTTCGTCGAAAATCGAGGTCGTTTGCAAAATTTCCATTTTCAAGGGCCCGAATTCCATATCGACTATCCTGAATTTTCAACTGGACGCAACTTTTGATTTCCGCTATGAAATTTTTATTTTTCGAATTCGTTGGAAAGATATTCTCAATTAGATTCTAATATTTTTGGTTTCGCTAAAATCCGGTTTATTTTGAATCCTGTACATTCATTTGAAATTTAAAATCGAATTATCGAACTACCGCACCATTTTCAATTCCTTTTATAATTAAAATAAAATAATTATATTCTAATGACGATCTATATAAATATACGTTCAAATTCTATTCAAAATAAATTTCTCATCGATATTATTTAAAATAATTCATTTTAAATATTCAAAATTCGCTTAAATTGCCAAAATGAAAATTTTTAATTGGCTTAGAATTTCCGGTTTGTTACACTCATGCTGAGGAGAGTATGTACATGGAGAGGTTCTTGACATTGAAGCAGAAAAACTTGACCGTGAAGGAGTGTGTGACCGAATTTAATAAGTTGGCGAGATTTGGGCTAGAGTTGGTGAATACGCCTCACAAGAAGGCCTTGAGGTTTGCAAAGGGCCTAAATGAACCGCTTCACAGTTTGGCTATGTCCCACATTCCAATGGGGGATACGTATGAAAAGCTTGTTGATATGGCTCCGGGGCATTTGAAGAAAGAGGAAGAAAGACTGTAGGAAGAAGAAGAAGTTCGCTTATTATCATTGTGGTGATCCAGGTCATGCTGTCAAGGACTATCCTAAGAAGCAAGGGCAGAGGGCAGGTTCTACTTCGGGAGGGCAGGTTCATGCTCTCATGGCTCCAGGGCAGGAAGAAGGTAGAAAAATTTCTGTCGAAAGTTTGATTTTCTTGTTTGATCATCCTGTCCGTACTTTATTCGATTCTGGCGCATCACATTCGTTTATCTCTACATCATTAGTTGAAACACTGCACTTAAATACTAGTCTCGTTGTGGATCCCATTATAGTCTCAAATCATATTGGTCGGTCGGCTCATTTATCCATGGTTTGTAGGGATTTGAGATTGTCTATCTTAGGCGTTGGTTTTGAATGTAATGCTTTTGTGCTTGGTTTCATGGGCTATGGGTTAATTCTAGGGATGGATTGGCTAGCCAGACATGGTGCCATCCTAGATTGTGAACGAAGGGTAGTAAAATTGTTGACTCGTAGTGGAAAGACCCTTGGTATTTCTTGTGACCCTAGAGGATCGGTGATGCTTAGTTATCTTGAGTCACTTGACGCATCCAATGATGATTTACATTCTGTTTGTATAGTCCGTGAATATGTTGATGTCTTCGATGAGGTGAGGGGTCTACCCCCAAAACGTGAGATAGACTTTCGTATTTATCTTGTAGACAATGCAAAACCCGTATCTCTACCAGTACACCATATGGCTCCTCGTGAGAGGAGGGAACTCAATAAGCAAGTAGGGGAGTTGCTTGAGAAGGGGTTCATAAGACGTAGTATATCGGAGTGGAGTGCTCCAGTAGTATTTGCCACGAAGGCAGATGGGTCCCTTAGACTTTGTGTGGACTATAGAGAAATTAATAAGCTTACTAAGAAGAATAGGCACCCAATGCCGAGGATTGACGATCTCTTCGATCAGTTAGTTGGCTCCTCAGTGTTTTCGCAGTTGGACTTAGCTACTGGTTTCCATCAATTGAGAGTGGCTGAGGATAGATAGACAAGACTGCCTTTAGGACTCCGGACGGTTTCTATGAGTGGCTTGTGATGCCCTTCGGTTTGACAAATGCCCCCACATACTTTGTTGACTTGATGAGTAGGGTGTTTAGGGGGTACCTTAATAAATTCGTGGTGGTCTTTGTGGATGACATCTTGATCTTTTCTAAGAGCGAGGAAGAGCATGCCCTACATCTTAGGGAAGTGTTGGAGACCCTTCGAGTGCATAAACTTAAAGCTAAATTTTTTAAATGTCACTTTTGGAGGAAGGAAGTGCGATTCTTAGGGCACGTGGTTTCCAAAGAAGGGATAGCTGTGGATCCCGCGAAGGTGGTGGCCATCCAAGATTGGAAGGTCCCTAAAAATGCTACCAAGGTGAGGAGTTTATTGGGGTTGGCTTACTACTATAGGAAGTTTATCAAGGACTTCGCAAAGATATCAGCCCCATTGACACGCTTGACGAAGAAGAACCTAGTTTTCACGTGGGACGTAGATTGTGATGATGCGTTCCAACGTTTAAACAGAGCTTTGACCACAACCCCAGTATTAGTGTTGCCAGATGGGAGTAAGTCATTTACTGTTTATACCGATGCTTGTGGGACAAGACTAGGCGCAGTCTTAATGCAAGAGGGGAGGGTAATAGCCTATGGAGGAAGGCAGTTGAGAGTGCATGAGAGAAATTACCCTTCACATGACCTAGAGTTGGCCGCTATTGTTTTCGCGCTTAAGTCTTGGCGCCATTATCTTCTTGGTGAGAAATTCGAATTGTTCACAGACCACAAATCGCTAAAATACTTGTTCTCTCAAAAGGACTTGAACTTAAGGAAGCAAAGGTGGATGGAATTCTTAGTGTCCTACGATTTCGAGATAGCATATAACCCTGGCAAGGGTAACGTGGTGGCAGACGCCTTAAGTAGGAAAAGGTTGTCCTTGAGTCCGTTGTTTGTTGAGCGGCGAAGCTTAGAGTTCATCTCTACGTTTGACTTTAGACCTTCCATTGACTTTGTACCCGGTTTGCTAGCATCCTTAAAGGTCAGAACTATGCTTTTGGGACGGATTGGTGAGGCACAGCGAGATAACCCACAGTTGGTTGAGTTAGTAGAGAAGCTCATAAGGGGGGAGTCATCGAGCCATCTCAGTAGGTATACCCTTGATGATAATGGTTGGTTACGTAGGGATAGTTAGATGAGGAAGACCATTCTTAATGATGCACATCGTTCGAAGATGACCATTCATCCCGGCGGGGACAAGATATACATGGACAAGAACGAGTTAACTTTTGGGCCGGTATGAAGAGGGATGTGGCCGAGTTTGTCGCTAGATGCTTGGTGTGCCAACAAGTAAAAGAGGAGCAAAATAAGCCCGGTGGGTTGCTTCACCCATTAGAGGTCCCACAATGGAAGTGGGAGAGTGTCTCGATGGACTTTGTTGATGGGTTACCAAGATCAAGAAAGGGTAATACGGGGATTTGGGTCGTGGTAGACAGACTTACTAAGAGCGTCCATTTCATTCCCGTGAAGAGTAAGAGGACTGCTCCATGGTTAGCCTCCGTATACATTCGAGAGATAGTTCGTTTGCACGGTGTTCCTTCTAGCATAGTGAGCGATCACGATCCTATCTTTATTAGCGAGTTTTGGAAGAGCTTGCTTAGAGAGGTGGAAATAGAGCGTGATGCGACTATTCGACGAGCTCCTACATGCATTCTTGGGTCGGAGATTAAGAAGTTGAGGAATCGATAGGCCAAGCTAGTCAAAGTGCAATGGGGAGATGATGAGAGCAACGCTACTTGGGAGACGGAAGAGAAGACGCGTTCATTGTACCCTTTTCTTTTCGAGGGTATGTCTTTTAATTTCTCCTTTATCGCTTAGCTTGTATTTGTTCTATCTTTAGTATGTCCTCTCACTAGTATCTTTGACCTTTAGATAGGGTAGTCTTATGGTTGAAACATGTGTTTGAGAAATGTTATGTATGGTGGATGCATGTGGATGCAAATGTTTGCTAGTGGTTGCTCGTGGATGCATATACACACACTTTAGGCACTAGATCGGCTTGGTCACTTTCATATTGCATATTGCATATAAATGGATGTATTTAGTAAAATGAATGTACGTTGAATGTGTGTATCATATGGATGTTGCATTTAAATGAATGGTTGTGCACACATGTAGTAATGATATGTATAGGGTTCTTTGCATATATGATGGATACATGGCACTATCATTATTTGCATTAAGGAGGTCGACTGAATCAGTGGACCTCCTGATTTTGCATTAGTATATGGACATATACACACACTATGCATATGTACATGAAAAGCATTAGAAATCTTTTAAGGACCATGGTTGCTAGTGGTTGATGGTTGAGTAGATGGATGATTGGATGGTAGGATACGTTCTTCTTGATTTAGAGATTTCGAGGACGAAATCCTTTAAGTATGGGAGAATGTAACACCCCGTATTTTCTGATAATATTAAAATAACAAATTAAAGAATAATTTATTTGAAAAAGAGGAATGAGAAAAGAATGATGTTTAACATTGTTCTAAGGTTTGTAAGAAAAATACTTAGTAGCTCATTTGGTTAGAACATGTGACTAGCATACAAGAGGTACAGAGTTCGATCCCCGCTAGCGCCATATTTTTGTTTTAGGGGAATGGCTAAAAAGTGGCTTAGTGTGAACGTAGTTCAAAAAGTGGTTTAGTGTGAAAATGGTTAATTATGAAGAAGTTATTAAGCCATGAAGTTTGTATGCATATGAGAGAAAAATATATATATATATATATATATATATATATATATATATATATAAATTAAACAAATAAATATTCAAAAAAAAAGTTCAAAACAGCGAATCGGGAGGGGTTATAGCCAAGCCGCACCATTTTTGGAGTCGACCCAAGCCCAGCTGGGTCGACTAGAGGTTAATCCAGGGTGTTTGGCTGCCAACTCATGGCCCGATTCGCCCTAAGGGCTGATATGGCAACTGAGTGGTCCAGATCAGTTCTAGGGTTAATCCTAAGGCCTAAATAATTCCCTACACCTATATATAAACCCTAAGACCTAACCCTAATTCATAAATATTATCTATGACACCATTATGCTGTCAAATTCTCTCTTAAACCCTAGCCGCCGCCTCTAACTCAAATCTTAAGTGTTCAACTTCAACTCAAATTAAAGATTAGAGCTTCTACAACAATTCAAGAAGATAAATCAGTAACACCACAACGTTTCTACACCAATTTCAGTGCATAATTCTATTCTTTAACCACGAAAGGTGAGTACGGTGATTTTCACAATATAATGGGATTAAAAGTAACATGTTGAAGTTGTAAAGAGGATTCATATGTATGTATGTAATTTAAATCTCATCCAAGTTTTCACCTTTTTGATTCATGTCATCATATGCCTATGTTTCTATGTAAAGTTCATACCTTTATCAGTTTTTTCATGTTGAATCTGTCATTATGCCTCTATGCCAGTTTACATGCCCCTTTATTTCATGATGTTGTGTTAATTCCAATTTTCTGTGATTTGATTCTCTCTTCTTATCCCTATTCCTTTTATTTTTGGACCTAGGCTACCTTCGAGCCTATGTTAAAAATACGCTCGAATGCAAATACGTGGGAACGATGAGAATATGTGAAATATGGAAAATTGGATATTATTGGATATTTTGGATAATTGGATAATATGTGAAATAGGCATATTTGGGTATGAATTACATGGAATTGATGAAATTGCCTATAATTGTAAATTTGTAATTGAGGCTAATTAATATGTAATTAGTGACAATTTGGAATAGGAAATATTATAAACATGATTATATGTTTAATTGGATATACATGACATGAAAATTGGGTACGGGTGAAATACGATTATTAATAAACCTTTGACACGAGGTTAGGCGCAATTGTGGCGTTAGACCGCCCGGAACCGCCCGGCAAATCCAGCTGCCACAATTGGACGTCTAATGTGAGAGGTCAAAGGAATGAATTGTAGGTGCAACGGTTAATGACACGAGGTTAGACCCGGTTTGTAGCGTAAGACTGCCCGGAACCGCCTGGCAAATCCAGCGGCCACAAAGCGTTCGGTCTAATGTGGGAGGTCATGCACCGTTCGTCATAAGGAATGAATTAAGGAATACTAACCATAATAAGACATGGGTATGGTTAGAGGGTTAAGTGGGGTGACACGTAAATTATGACATGTAAATATGGACTTAACCGGAACAAGGTAAGACACGTAAGTTATGACATGTAAGTATGGACTTAACCATAGCATGTGTAAGACATGGACATTTAAATTAAAATGGTTAAGTGGGAGAAAAACCTAGTAGGGACCAAGCATAGGTGGGAGGCTTGTGTCGGATGGGGAACCCGTTTCAACCAGTAACCCGTTAGAGTATCCATTTGGGCCAGGTACTAGACCGGGGTTAGGGCACGCTTACTGGACTTGAATGTAAGAGGTCAAAACGTGAATAGCGGTGGCAATGCGAGTCCAACGGGTTCATGTGCGTGCATGGGTCCGGGCTGGTAAGTAAGACGTTGTTGCATCGTGTAGGTTTGGCCGTGCATTTTATGTTGGTATCGGGGTTGCCACTTTGGGGAGTGATACACCCCACTGTGGGGCCAGCACGGGTGCCTACGGCGTTTAGGGAGCCGATCAAATGGGTAGGGTAAGGGTACCTTAGCGGTGGTAGGAGCAAGCCGGCACCTACGATAGCAGCTAGGTACAAGTAACTACCAAGTTTGTCATGTGGGTACAGTCAGTGGGAAGAGATCAACCTTTAATAAATAGAGACTAGTAGATGTGCGGTGTAATTAAGTAATGTAGTGTAACTTAGCAAAAATGCGGTGTAACGTAATACATGTTGGTTGAGTTGGATAGTCCTTTGGGTGCTAGTCTGATGTTGACTTCGGTCTTCGGGGTTAGTACTTGGAGGGTTGTTCGCTTAGCCAAGGTGTAGGATTGTCTTAGTACTTAGAAACGGAATCATCTTGTCCATCCTTTTTATCTACCTTATCTATGTTACAGCCATATCATGATGCCTATTTATGTCTTGATCATTTACCTTACCTATTATTTGTTAAAATTACTGTACTCGCCAGACTTTATGTCTGATCCGTTTTGTTTCCACCTCTTTTCTTTCCTTTCCCCCCCCCCTCAGGTTTGCAAGGAGGGAATACTACAGCTTAGTGCCGATTTCTTTCTGTTGCTTGAAAAGAGTAGATGTATCGCTCAGAACTCTCTCATCTTTATGGCTTTGCTTATGCTCAGTGGGGATTTATGCATTTATATTATTTAAGTATTTGCTTCTTTATGTACTTTGAAGTTTTTGGAAAAGACAATTGATCCTGTTGTAATGGTTTTTGGAGACTACTTATGTAAGCTTGTTTTGAAGTTATGATGCTATGAAATAAGTTTTATATTCCGCTGTGTTTTTTTTATTTATTCTTGTAATTTATCTGTTCTATACAACAATAACGCTTCATGGACATTGATGCATTCCCTTTGTGAGTGACATTAATAGACATGGGGTGTTACATGCACCCCAAGGCCGTCGACGGCATGGCCTCCGATCTCCTTCCAATGCTTCGTGTGGCATGCCAAATGGAACCCTAAGGATGGAGAATGGGTTTCGTTAGTTCGATATACACCTGGAACAAGACTGAAGGAATGACCGATTTTTTTTAAGTGAAAGTAATTAATTTTTAATTATTTAATGATTGTTTTAATAATGTAATCAAAGTATTAAATACCGTTTCTCCTACATACGAGGTCCAAATCCGACAATTCAAAATGCGATGGACTCGACTCGACGAGCTCTTCAACATGGAACTGACTAGAAGCAATTTGGAGCACATCAGAATTTGAAGTGAATTTATATTCAAACAGAACTGAAATTCAGAAATTAAAGAATGGCGAAGTGGAAACGAATGTGAAAACTTCTCTCCCTCAAAATAGTTTCCAGTTATTATATGCTAGGTTGCAGAAGGGGCTTAATAGCCCTTGACACTATTTTTCTATACAGACCATGGTTGATTGTTTGGATTTTGATTGGAATTGTTATTGATTAGTATTGTTGTGTATATAAAAATTATTTATGTAAACTGTATATAAAAATTATCATGAAATAAAAATAAAATAAATATTCATTTAAAAATCGGATGGTTTGTTTATGTACACTTATTTATCTGATATTGATGGGACGATAAATTTTACACATCGCCCAACTGCACAAATAATATTCAATATTTGTTGTTTGAAAACCCCACACGGATATTGGGATAATATTAGACATACACTGATCCCAATAATTAGTGGTATGTCAATCGATGGGTTGACAGACTGTATAAGCGTTATTTATTTATTTTAATGCTTATACGGTTGTAAACTGCACTCTGGTTGTTGTATAAATTTTTAATGATTGTTCATCATTATTATTGTATACATGTGATGTATGAAATCCATATAAATAAAATTATATGGTAATTGACTGAGTCTGATTCAAATTCAGAATTAACGAATATTTTAAAATAATATTCAGTGAATATTGAAATGTGAAGCCGTGTTAAGTAGTTAAACTCCATTTAGACATGAGCGGGATTTTCTGGCGATTTTATTCATTTTATAATGAATATCGAAAAGTGGTTTCAAAATATGATATTTCGAAAATATTATCATTTTAATATTATAATGATAGGGAATTTTAAATTTTGATTTAAAATTGGAATGGAGTTGAAATCAATTTAAAATGAATTTATAAACGAATTTATAAAGGAATATTTAGTTTTGATTTAAAATTGAAATGGAGTTGAAATCGATTTAAAATAAATTTATAAACGAATTTATAAAGAAATATTCAATTTTGTTTTAAAATTGAAATGGAGTTGAAATCGATTTAAAATGAATTTATAAACGAATTTATAAAGGAATATTCAGTTTTGATCTAAAATTGAAATGGAGGTGGAAATCGTTTTTAAAACAAATTTAAAACGATTTATAAACACGTTTTAATTAGAAATCGATGATATTATATATATATATGTGTGTGTGTGTGTGTGTGTGTTTGTGTGTGTGTGTGTGTATAATGACCTGAATAGAACGCGCCACGTAGCGACCATTCACGATTTTCAACCATTAACTTCGAATGGATGTAGCGGCAGATCCGCCCATCGGATTCTTATAAAACTAGATCTGTTGGGTTCGTATCGAAAAGAGCTTTGCAATGAATATAAGAGATTTAAATCTAACAGTCAGATTTTAAGATATGTCCAAATCAGTTTTAGAAAAGGTCGTTATGAATGCAGTTCAGTGGCTGATATTGGAAACCGATGGTGAGGGCCTTAATAAAATTATTAAAAATATGGAAAAATTATATAAAATCATAATAAATGATTTGGATGAAAGATTCCAGTTTTGAAAAGATAAAAATATATTTTTATCGAAATGAACTAGTTAATAACTAAAAAAATAATCCAATTATTTTTAAAAATAAATAAATTGGATTTGAAAATGGTTTTAATACAACCAGAAATTTCCAAAGAAAAAATTGGAATGGAAATAATCTTCGGAATATTTTGATATTGGATTCCGTGACTGTACGAATATTATTGAGGAATTTGGAAGAAATATGTATACTGTTATTCCCAATACGATATTGGTTGGTTTTAAAATTTTATATTGAATATAAGCCGATATAATTTCTATTTGGTGCCTTGTATTTGATATCAAATTGGATTTTGGGTTTGTCATGAACGGTATCTTTAATAACACTGTTCTTAAACCAAGTTGAGAAAAGAATAAATCTTTTAATTAAGATTTAGGGACGGAATTTTACCAATTAATTAATATTTAATTGGATTGAAATTGGATTTTGGGTTTGTCGTGAACGATGTCTTTAATAACACTGTTTTTAAACCAAGTAGAGAAAAGAATAAATCTTTTAATTAATATTAAGGGAATTTTACCAATTAATTAATACTTAATTGGATTGAAATTGGATTTTGGATTTGTCGTGAACGTTGTCTTTAATAACACTATTCTTAAAACCAGTTGAGAAAAGAATAAATCTTTAAATTAAGATTTAGTGAAGTTTTCCAATTAATTAATATTTAATTGGAATTGAATTAAAAATTGGGTTTTGGGTTTATCGTGAACTGTGTTTAAATAATACTTGTTCTTTAACCCAATTAACAGCGAAGAATATGATTTGGAATTTATAATCTTTTAATTAAGATTAATGGAATTTTCCAAGGTAAAGATTTCCAATTTAATATATATAATTAAAGATCAATGTATATCGATCTATTTTCCGTGAAGTTTCCATAATTAATGGAATGTGATTTTGGGCTTATTGTGAACTGTGTTTTAAATGACATTGGTTCTTTAACCCAGTTAAAGACAGGATTACATGTCTAACATTGTATTTCGAGCCGTATTTGTTGATCTCTGCAAGATATATATCTGTTTGGTGGCAGAGAATTTATTCTCTTGCTTAACACCCTTCTTTGAGACGTATGAGCTCAGAGGTTATATATCGGCAGAAATCAGTGGTACGGTGTAGATTGTCGATGTGACATGTTTGTGTTTCCATAGTTAAATAATCATTAATAATGATTTTTGGGAAGATTAAAACTAAGTGGAGTTTTAATGAATCTTTAATTAGATTGAAATGTGAATGGGATAATTTAAATTACCCTGCTCGGGAAATGATCGAGAATGGAGTACCACAAGTTTTACTCCACGCGATAGGTAATCTTTAATTAGATTTGAATAGGAAACGGTAATTAATTTTACCGATAACACCGGGGGGTTAGATATGGAGTATTACCAGTTTTGCTCCATAGGATGAATAGGTTGGGACTGGGAAAAAAAACAAATGATTACTTCAGTAAGGTGCGCTAATCCCGACTAGTTTGGAAAACCTTAATTTTGTTTAAATTGTGAAAAGAATATTCTGGATTGGAATGAGGCGTATGATGTGTTGTGATAGCACTTGATTATAAGATCCGCGGGTTATTTGGAAAGACCTAGTTTAACCCATTCTAAGTAATCGATACGTAGACTAACAATCGAAGAGATTGAAGACGGTGCAAGACCGACGATCTTCACATCGAATGGATGGGTTGCTACTGATGCCCATGATTGGAGTAGCTACATTGAAGGGGCTACAGTGGTAGCCGTCCGAACGTATTTATTGATTATTCGGATATGTGAGGGCCTCTCTCCTGTATTGGACATGAGGATGGATTCGGTCGACCGAGATAGGATGGGTGTGGTCGATAGACACCTGGTAGGTATAGGGGCACACCCCTCCCCCAATTCCTATATTTGATAGGGTATACAACATTTTCTCATGCACGGGGACGTAAGCCATTGAGATACTTGATTTCTAGGATAGTGCAGAAGTGCATTACGGCGTTTTCTCATGCACTGGACGTAAGCCGTTGGGAATTGCACTACGTGGTCGATCTTTCGAATCAGTAGCCATCATGATGGAAATCAAGCTTCCAAATACGACATTTTTCGGTTATGATTGTATACCTATATGACAACATAGTGGGATGGGGCACTCATTCCGTCTATGATTGGTACATTTATATTTGAAGTGATTTTATACACTATGCTTTTATAATAACATCAAAAGGATTTTTTTTAAAACGTACCAAGCATATTTGGCTATTATAAGGTAAAACTCTATCCTCAACTACATTCATTGTGTGATGGGACCTGAGTCTTATAATAGCTTCATTTTTCTTTATTTAGCATTGCGCTGTTAGTTTTAGGCACTGGTATTCTGGGGGGTAAACCCGTTCCATGTTATACGGCGTGGTCCCTTGATTTACCTAACTTTAAAATCAAGTTAATAATTTTTTAGTTCTCACACTTGTCCTATGACCGACTTGGAGTTTATTGTTTTCCACACGGGCAGCTAGTAGTTTTGGTTTTCGCAGATATTTCTTTTCCCAGGATCCTGGAGTTACAGTTGGAGCTATATTCAGAAAGCTTTACATCCGTATATTTCTTTCAGTTGTGTAAACTGTTGTTTTCCGCTGCTATGTATTTTAATCTCTGATATTTTTCTATGTAATATTTATTCATACTCTATTATATTCTTGTACTCTAATGTAATTGTGGTAATAAGCAATGAAATGTTATATCATTTGTGTTCTGATTTGTCGTGTTCTCAATTCAATCCAGGCTTTCCTGTAAGGGCGAGTTTAGGTCGTCTCAATACAAAATTTGATCAAAAAGGATCTTATATCCTTGATTAAAAAAAGAATTTTGATTAATTTTTCAGGTTCCAAAGTATATGATTTAGGAATGTTAAACTATTTTAACATTTCTAACTTCCTTTATATGATTTTATATCATATATAAAACTCATATATATATATATATATATTATAAAACAATTTTGTAATTCGTATCAAATACAGTTTTTTCTTAATAACAGTGAAACACTTTTCACATCAGGAACAACTAGATCTCGAATTCGTGAAACCAAGATGATCAATAGTGCTCGAAATCAAACATAAGAAATCTAAAGCAAAATCAAAATACTAAAATCGCAAAACTCAAGCTCTGATAACACTGTTGGGTAATTCATTCAAATCAAAACCCTAGACTTATAAATCTAATCTATTTATAATAGGATCTTGCAATTTATGGTAAATCGAAATTGAAATCATACCAAATCTTGCTGTTGAATCCACGAATCTGAGTGGAATTGGAGATCAATTGAATCATCTAGTTCGTCATATGTCGAACCTCTATATGTATCCACGAGAACGCATCCAAACCTTTGGTCGAATCAAAGTTCTGTATAACGACCCTGTAACACCCCGTAATTTTAAATACTAAAATTAACAAATTTAAGAACACTTAAATTTTAGAAGAAGAATTAATTGAAATGGGTTGCGCCATTGCGTTCGTTTCGGAATTCTGCTTGAGATAGAGTCCGAGTTTGCGTAAATCGGGCTCCATATGAAGAAGTTATGGAGTTCAAAATATTTCAAGTTTAAACAGAAATTAAATTAAAATAATAATCAAAGGTCAAAACTATTCAAAATTCGACATTCGGTCAGAGCGGGAAATTTCCCGCTTAGAGGTGTCGACCACCCTACAGGGGTGTCGACATAGGTATCGACCCCACCTTTAGGGAGTCGAACCCTTTGAGATCCTCTTCCAGTGATGAATTTTTGAACCCCTGAGATGATGTGGCCTTCTTTGATTTGCCTATGACTAATTTCTGAGGTATTATGGCTTATGTGTTGTGCTATGGTTGGCTGGATGACACATCTCTTTGGTTTGATGGCTCTGATTTCTCCTAGACTAATTTAAAGGCCAGAATTGAACCTAGACTTCTATATAATCACCCCAAACCTCAACCCTAGAACCCATTCTATGAAGCCGTCATGCTGTTCATCTAAAAACTGGCGTAGCCTCCATTCATCTACCCCAAACTTGAGAATCAAATTTAAACTAGGAATCAATTAGAAGAACTAGAGAATCAAACATCTACATCAAAGGATAGCTTTTCAAATTCAGAAATCAGATCCCAGAAATCAACATCCGTCCTTTTTCTGTAAGTACAGTTATTGTTTAAATGTGGACACCTAATAAGAAATCAAGGCAGTAATAACTGGATCTAGAACTATGCCTAATTCTATTCGTGGCTATCCTTTTGTCAATTCTGAATTGCCTATGCCTATGAGACTATTGTGATAGATGTAATGATACCTATCGTGCCTATGATACTATTGTGATTGATGTAATGACACCTATCATGCCTATGAGATTATTGTGATTGACATAACGAAACCTAACATGCCTATGAGACTATTGGATTGACAAAATGGAACCTATCATGCCTATGGAACTGTTGTGATTGATTTATCATGTTGTACATCCTCTGCCTATAAGACTATTGGACTGACACAATTGAACCTACCATGCTGTATATGCAAATTACATGATAAGTTATGTTCATACATGCTTACATGTTTAGATCCAAGCTAGTACCCATGTTTAAGATCTATATAAGTTCATGCTTATACAATTAGATCTATGCTAGTTCGCATGTTAATTGGATCCAATTTAAATGTAAGATCACGTTCATGTGCTCAATTAAGTTTATGTCATTCTATCCCAAATTTATACTACGCATGTTGATCTATATTGTTTAGGCCTGTTGGAATGTTACATGTCCCTTTCTTTTCCCATTTGTTTATAAGTTAGGCTAATTTGCGAGCCTAACATTCTATGTGAAATATGCGAACGAATAACGGGGGCGACGTTGGGAAAAATATTAAACTACATGCTATTGGCATAGATTGGTTCATAATCATGTAAATAATTAGTAGCATGAACTGGTAAGATTTGTATACCTAGAATTATGGACATAATTTAGAGGGTAAATGGGGCATGACTTCAATTGACAACACTTTTGGATAATTTACATATGAACATAAATTGTAAATATGTAAATTAATTAAAAAATGAATATGCCTAACCCGAGGTTGGATTGAGTTACGGTGTAAGACTGCCCGGAACCGCCCGGCACATCCAACGACCATAACAATATAGATCTAATGTGATAGGTTAGCGCATTAAGCCCAAAAACCCGAGGTTAGATTGAGTTGCGATGTAAGACTTCCCAGAACCGCCCGACACATCCAGCAACCGCAACAATATAGATCTAATGTGAGAAGTTTTTCTTTAATGAATGAATTAAAGCTAATAAACAGACAGACTAAGAATGGTAGGGTTAAGTTAACACAACAGAGCAACACTTAACCAATGTAACATGACAAGTGGGAGGGTTAAGTTAACACAAGAAGCCAATGCTTAACCAATATAACATGATGTGTGATTGGGTTAAGTAACACAAGAAGGCAACACTTAACCAATACAACATGATGTATGATAGGGTTAAGTAACACAAGGAGGCAACACTTAACCAATGCAACATGATGTGTGATAGGGTTAAATAACACAAGAGGACAACACTTAACCAATGTAACATGACAAGTGGTAGGGTTAAGTACCACAAGAAGGCAACACTTAACCAATACAACATGATGTGTGATTGGGTTAAGTAACACAAGAGGGAAACACTTAACCAATGTAACATGACAAGTGGGTGGGTTAAGTTAACTCGACTAGATTGATGACACTTAACCAATATAACATGATGAACGAGTGGGGTTATGTTAATGGGAAACATTTAACCAATATAACATGATGAACGAGTAGGGTTAAGTTAATGGAAAACACTTAACCAATTATAACATGATTGAATGAGAAGGGTTAAGTTAATAAGAAACACTTAACCAACATGACATGACGTGTGGATGGGTTAAATTAACTTGAATGGATGGATAACACTTAACCAATTTGGGGGGTATACGAATAGACCCTAGAAAACCCTAGTAACGGGGACCCATTTCAGCTGTAACCCACATAGACGTATCACGGTACCCTGAACTAGGCAGGGTGGGACACGATTACTGGGCTGATTATATGTGGTCAAAATAGCGGCAGGGGGTGCATCAGTGTAGTTCCGACGGAGTATGGGCGTGCATGTTCTCCAGAGTGGAAAAGCAGGCACTGGGCATCAGTAGTATACACTGTGCATCTTGAATCGTGTCGGGTCACTATCATAGGGATTGATACACCTTATGGTGGGACCAGCATAGGGTATCTATATTCAAGAGAGGGCTGATCGACACAGACACAAGGAAAAATTAATACAAGTAGGGAGCCGATCGATAGGGTAGTAAGGATACATTTAACATCTTCATGGCAATTAGGCTGATTGAGGTAAGATCCTCATAATAGATGTACACCTGAAGACTACCACAATTGAGGGGATGGGATCACCTTAATTTATAACACAGGATACTAGTTGGGACACTAGTAGGGGATCACAGATCCTTTTTCACAGGATACTAGTTCGGACACTAGTAGAGAATACGTGTAACACCCCACGTCCATTAATGTCACTCACAAAGTGAATGCATTAACTTCCATGGAGGTTTTAAGTGAATAT
The DNA here is from genome assembly GCA_030737875.1 of Allium sativum. NCBI lineage: Eukaryota > Viridiplantae > Streptophyta > Magnoliopsida > Asparagales > Amaryllidaceae > Allium > Allium sativum. Next base: position 1,049,496,513 of record CM060910.1, on the reverse strand, counting down.
AGAACAGTAAAATTACAACAAGACAGATATAAAATAGTACTTGGAAATTCAAAAACTTTATTTCATTGTAGCAGAAGTCAAAACATGTTTGATTACATCATAACACCATATTCAATGTCAAGTACAATATCTATCTTGATAAAACAAGTACATAATCCCATTACATGAATAGCCATTAAAAAGAAAGATAACAAGCTGGACTTTACTTCAGCAGTCCAAGCTTTCCAGAAGATAAGCGATCCAACTAGACTCCACTAGAACTTGGCCCAACCTGCGAACCTGAAGGGAGAAAAAGGATGGAAAAGAGGGTGTCAGACATAAAGTCTGGTGAATATGATAATTCTACAATACTATTACCAAAATAACTGGACTAAGGCATAAGCTGGAAAACAAGAAAATGTCTGTGAAGAGCATATTAAGGACATAGACAATCGCTAAAGGCAACGTTATAGGCGCTCCTAAATACTAAAGGATAAACACTATACTGCACCACACCAGTCACCCTAAAGATTCATCCCACTTAGCTTCACTTAGAAACTTTCCCAATGGCTTTACGTACCCCTAGCTGACTACATAGGTGCCGCCTGCCCCTATCTCCACTAGGTGTACCCTACTTCCCATTATTCGATCGGCTCCCTAACTCGTAGATACCCGTGTTGGCCCCACAGTGGGGTGTATCACTCCCTAAAGTGGCAACCTGATACAACGGACATGCACGGCTTATACCTACACGATGCAACAACGTCTTACCTACCAGCCCGGGTCCACACACGCATATGAAACCCGTTGGACTTGCGTTGCCACCGCTCCCTGTTTTGGCCTCTTATAGTCAAACCCAGTATGCGTGTCCCGTCCTCGACTTGGGTCGAGCCCACAAAGATACGTTTTGGGATACTGGTTGAAATGGGCCCCCACTATTTACCACAAGCATTCCACCTAAGCTTGTCCCCATTAGTCCATCCCACTTAACCCACTTAGTCATGTTCATTTACATGTGTGTTTGGTTAAGTCTAATCGTATTTCAAATGCCTCTAAAGGCAACCACCAGATTCCTCATGCCACCCAAGGCACCTACTTAACCCCCATGTCCCACCTTACATGATTATCTGGTTAAGTATTTCTTAGTTCATTAAGGCCATAACCTCATAAAGACCTCTCACATTAGACTGGCATTTATGGCAGCTGGATTTGCCGGGCGGGTCCGGGCAGTCTTACACCATAAAAGAGTCTAACCTCGTGTCTTTACAACTGTTATGCTTTAGTTTGGGCCTAGGACCTCTCACATTGGGCCGACATTTGTGACTACTGGATTTGCCGGGCGGGTCCGGGCAGGTTTACATCACAAACGGGTCCAACCTCGTGTCCTAAGCATTGATTATTAATAATAATCCACTTTCCCCCAATTTTAATAATTCCCTACTTGAATTATTAATTACTTCCAATTTTTAACAATGTCCATAATTGACTCAATTATGGACATCCATTCATGGTATGCAAAATCTTACAAAATTCACCCAATTTATTAATTCCTAATATTACCCCTACCCCACGTTTGAACGTTTATTCGCAAAATATATGTTAGACTCGAATAGCCTAACTCATAGCATAAAAGAGATTATCATAATAACAACATGTATATGTGACCAAATGAATCATAATAAGGGGTGAAACTTGCATATGTCCAACTTGCATAGATTATACATGTCATGGACCTAAAGGTGTCAACTTGTTCAAAATTCACCTAATATAATCTCAATCAATTTTCATAAACTTACATATGAACATGTGTGAATCAACATCATCTAATTTTTTTACAACATGGTTTTATATGGGTACACCTAACTCAATAGGCAAATTCCCATAATCAAGTTTTATTTAATTATAGTTTCAAGTTTATGGGTACACCTAACCTAATAGGCAAATTCCCATAAACAAGATCCATTTAAATTAAGAAAAAAAAACAAAACTTTAAGCATGATCCAACAGCATGATTTTTCAACATAATATAGCATGATTTATAACATGGCATAGTATGATAGTATAACATAGCTTGACATGATTCTCAACATAGCACGACATAGCATAAGAGAATTTACAACATAGCATGACATAGCATATATAATTTACATCATACGACAACATAATAACATAATAAGAGATCCACAATATATAGAATTTACAATTACAAATCACATCACTTTCTTGTGATCCATTCATAACTGAGTCAAATTAGTTTGTAATAGTCTTGTGAGAATCATCATACTCACCAACAAAAGAAAAGAATTAGAGAAAGAGAGATCTTTTGATTTGATTTGTGTAGATTTAGTTGTAGATGATTAGGCTTCCTCTTCTTAGTTTGTGACGGCTACGCTGAACTCCATGGCAGCAGCATGACGGTAGCTTCTCTAATTTTACAAGTGATTTAGGTTTAGGGTCTACCCACTTATTTATAGATTTTAGAATGCATTTAGGCCATTAGATTTAACCTAGAAATAACCGCAGCCGTTCAGACAAGATGGGGTTTATCTTGTTGACTCAGCAATGAGTCAGAAGTGACTCAGCAAACACTCAGCAATATATATATATATATATATATATATATATATTCTACAATGTACACATTAGATACATCCCCCCCTTTTACACACTTATTATTGTTTTTATATACATATTAGATACATCCCCTCTCTTACACACTTATTAATATTATTATATTCATATTAGATACATCCCCTCTCTTACACACTTTTATATTCATATTAGATACATCCCCTCTCTTACACACTTTTATATTCATATTAGATACATCCCCTCTCTTACACACTTTTATATTCATATTAGATACATCCCCCCTCTTACACAATTTTATATTCATATTAGATACATCCCCCCTCTTACACACTTATTAATATTTTAGCAACTTTAGTGTTAATAGAAAATTCGGGGTGTTACATTCTCCCCTCCTTTTAGGATTTCGTCCCCGAAATCTTCAAGTCTGGAAGAATGTATATCCTACCATCCAAACATCCATCTACTCATCCATCATACACATGCATCCATTGTCCTTACAGACTTCTAATGCTTTCATGTTTAAATGCACAGTGTGTGTATATGTCCGTATCTAATGCAAAATCAGGCGGTCCACTGATTCAGTTGACCTCCTTAATGCAACTATGATCGTGCCATGCATCCATTATGTATGCAAAAGATTCTTAATGCTACATAATACTTCTATATGCGTGCACAACCATCATCTGAATGCAGCATCCACATGATAATACAACCATCGTTCATCCATTTTACTAAATACATCCATATATATGCAATATGCAATATGTAGTGACTGATCCGATCTAGTGCCTAAAGTGTGTGTATATATGCATCCACGAGCAACCACTAGCAAACACTTGCATCCATTTTGCATCCATCATACATAACATGTCTCAAACACATGTTTCAACCATAGGATTATCCTAACTAAAGGTCAAAGATACTAATGAGAGGACATACTAAAGATAAGATAAGATAAGCTAAGCGATAAAGGAGAAATTAAAAGACATACCCTCAAAAAGAAAAGGGTACAACGAACGCATCTTCTCTTCTGTCTCCCAAGTTGCGTTGCTCTCATCATCTCCCCATTGCACTTTAACCAGTCTGACCTCTCGATTCCTCAACTTTTTGATCTCCGACCCAAGAATGCATGTAGGAGCTCGTCTAATTGTTGCATCATGCTCTATTTCCACCTCTTTAAGCAAGCTCGGCTCTACCACCTCCGCGGTCTTGTGCAAACACTTCCTCAAATGTGATACATGGAATACGTCGTGTACTCCACTAAGTTTCTCAGGCAACTCCACCCTATATGCCATCTTCCCAATCCTGTTTTTTACAGGAAACGGCCCTACAAACCTTGGTGCTAATTTCCCCACGGACCCAAAGCGAACAACATTCTGTAACGGAGATACTTTGATAAAAACCATGTCCCCAATGTCAAACTCAAGATCTGTCCTCCTCTTATCAGCATACGATTTTTGCCTATCTTGTGCTGCTTTCATCCTCCTTCGAATCAACTCAATCTTCTCCGAGGTTTCCCTAACCGTATCGGGCCCAAGTAGGATTTTATCGGTAGATTCCCACCAACATGTAGGCGAACGACAAGGCCTTCCATAAAGAGCTTCGAAAGGTGCCATGCCAATACTAGACTGAAAGCTATTGTTATATGCGAATTCTACTAACGGAAGGTGCTCTTCCCATGTACCCCCAAAGTCTAGGATACAAAGCCTTAAAAGATCCTCTAGAATGCGATTCACCGTCTCAGTCTGGCCGTCTGTCTGAGGATGATATGCGGTGCTCAAACATAGCTGAGTCCCTACCGCCTCTTGTAAACTCTTCCAAAATTCGCTAGTAAAGATGGGGTCACGGTCGCTTACTTTACTAGAAGGAATACCGTGCAAATGAACTATCTCCTTAATGTATATAGAAGCCAACCACGGAGCAGTCCTCTTAAATTTCACGGGAATAAAATGGGCGCTTTTAGTAAGTCTATCTACTATAACCCAAATCCCCGTGTTACCCTTCCTTGATCTTGGTATTCCATCCACAAAATCCATTGAGATGCTTTCCCATTTCCATAGTGGAACTTCTAATGGGTGAAGCAACCCACCGGGTTTCTTTTGTTCTGCTTTAACTCGTTGGCACACCAAGCATCTAGCGACGTACTCGGCCACATCCTTTTTCATACCGGCCCAAAAGAAAACCCGCTTCATATCTTTGTACATCTTATCCCCGCCGGGATGAATGGTCATTTTTGAGCGATAAGCATCATCAAGAATGGCCTTCCTTAAGTCTTCGTCTTGTGGTACACAAAGTCTATTATCCCTTCGTAACCAACCCTTATCGTCTAGGGTATACCTACGAAGATGGCTTGACGACTCCCCCCCTTTGAGCTTTTCTACTATCTCAACCAACCGTGGGTCGTCTCGCTGTGCCTCACCAACCCGTCCTAGAAGTGTAGGTCTAACCTCCAAGGATGCTAACAGACCGGGTACTAAGTCAACGGAGGGTCTAAAGTCAAACATAGAGATGAATTCTAAGCTTTGTCGTTCAACAAACAACGGACTCAAGGACAACCTTTTCCTACTTAAGGCGTCTGCCACCACGTTACCCTTGCCCGGGGTATATCCTATTTCAAAATCGTAGGAGGCTAAGAATTCCATCCACCGTTGCTGCCTTAAATTCAAATCCTTCTGAGAGAATAAGTATTTTAATGATTTGTGGTCAGTGAACAGTTCGAATTTCTCACCAAGAAGATAGTGACGCCAAGACTTAAGCGCGAAAACAATTGCGGCTAGCTCTAAGTCATGCGTGGGGTAATTCTTTTCATGAACCCTCAACTGCCTTCCACCATAGGCTATTACTCTTCCCTCTTGCATGAGGACCGCGCCAAGTCCCGTCCCACAAGCATCAGTATAGATGGTAAACGGTTTATTCCCGTCTGGCAGCACTAAGACTGGGGCTGAAGTTAAGGCTCTCTTTAAACGTTGGAACGCATCATCGCAATCTTTGTCCCACGTAAAAACCAGTTTCTTCTTCGTTAACCGTGTTAATGGAGATGATATTTTTGCGAAGTCTTTGATAAACTTCCTATAATAGCCAGCCAACCCCAAGAAACTTCTTACTTCGGTTGCATTTTTAGGGACCTTCCAATCTTGGATGGCCACTACCTTTGCGGGATCCACTGCTATCCCTTCTTTGGAAACCACGTGCCCTAAGAACCATACTTCCTTCCTCCAGAAGTGACACTTAGAAAATTTTGCCTTAAGGTTATGCGCTCGAAGGGTTTCCAACACTTCAATAAGATGTAGGGAGTGCTCTTCTTTATTCTTAGAAAAGACTAAGATGTCATCCACAAAGACTACCACGAATTTGTTAAGGTATTCCCTAAACACCCTACTCATCAAATCAACAAAATATGCAGGGGCGTTTGTCAAACCAAAGGGCATCACTAGCCATTCATAGAATCCGTCAGGAGTCCTAAAAGCAGTCTTATCTATACTATGCTCAGCCACTCTCAGTTGATGAAAAACAGTGGCTAAGTCCAACTGCGAAAACACTGAGGCGCCAACTAACTGATCAAAGAGATCGTCAATCCTCACCAGTGGGTGTCGGTTCTTTTTAGTAAGCTTGTTTAGTTCTCTATAGTCCATACAAAGTCTAAGAGACCCATCCGCCTTTGTGGCAAAAACTACTGGAGCACCCCACTCCGATATACTACGTCTTATGAACCCCTTCTCAAGCAACTCCTTTACTTGCTTATTGAGTTCCCTCCTTTCACGAGGAGCCATGTGGCGCACTGGCAAAGATACGGGTTTAGCATTATCCACAAGATAAATTCGAAAGTCTATCTCCCGCTTTGGAGGTAAGCCCTTCACCTCCTCAAACACATCCGGATATTCCCGGACCACTTCTACCGATCACAGGTTCTCTACAGACGCGTCAAGCGATTCAAGATAACTTAGCATAACGGAATTTATGGGATTACAAAAGATGTCGAGAGCATTACCAAGGCGAGTAACAAGCCTAACTACTCTCCTTTCACAATCAAGAATGGCCCTATTTCTAGACAACCAATCCATTCCTAAAATTAGCCCATAGCCCATGAAGCCCAATACATAAGCATCACATCTAAATTCAACGCTAAGTATAGAGATTTTCAAATCCAAACATATCATGGTCAAATGAGCCGAACCCCCAATTGGATTTGAAACGACCAAGGGATCCTCTACTAAACTGGTGTTCAAGTGCAGTGATTCAACTAATGATGCAGAGATAAACGAATGAGATGCGCCAGAATTGAATAAGGTACGGACAGGATGATCAAACAGAAAAACTAAGCTTTCAACAGAAATTGTTCTACCTCTTTCTTGCAGCGGTGGGGCCGCAATAGCCTGAACTTGCCCCCTTGCCTGCCCTGGTGCCATAAGAGCCTGCACCTGTCCTCCCGAGGTAGACCCTGCCCTCTGCCCCTTCTTTGGACAGTCCTTCACAAAATGTCCCGCATCTCCACAATGAAAACAACCAGTCTTCTTTTTCTTTCTACAGTCTTTACTGAGATGGCCAGGCGTCCCACAATTGAAGCATTTCTTCTTCCCTTTGCCATTATCGTTTTTACCACCCTTCTTATTTTGCTGTTGGGGTTTCTTCTGATCCCCTTTCTTTTCAACTGCCTTATCCTCATGCATAAGTGCCATTTCTACTAGCTTTTCAAAGGTGGCTCCCATAGGGATGTGGGTCATAGCCAACCCTTGCAACGGTTCATTCAAGCCTCTAACGAACCTCAAAGCTTTCTTCTCTGGCGTGTTCACCAACTCCAAGCCAAACCTTGCTAACTGATTAAATTTATTGACATATTCCTTTACTGATGAGCTCCCTTGCTTTAGTGCCAGGAATTTTTCCATATTTAAGTTCTCCTCTGCCCTTGAAAGAAACTTTGCCTCAAACCTTCGTCTGAAATCCGCCCATGAATCAACTGGACGTTCCCCGTTAGTGACCTCCCACCAAAACGAGGCCTCTCCCTTCATTAACCAAGCAGCTAAACGGACTTTCCTCCCATCTTCCACTTCAAAGATATCCAACAATTCCTCAGTCTCCTTAAGCCAATCTCTGGCCTCCACAAACGTCTCAGTCCCTTGAAAAGTTTTTCCTCCCATAGCCTTGAATTCCTTGCACGTCTTTGCAAAAGTGTCAACACGAGGAGGAGGAGGAGGAATGGGTGCAACTAGGGGTGGAGGAGTATCCGCTGGGCATGCAGTGGTGGCCCTAGCCTCCAAGTATCTCCTAAACCACCCTGGAATCGTCACACCTTCTGGGAGATTAAGATCTTCAGCCATGCTGAAACGAAAAAGGAAAGATTCAAAATGGAGAATTCGAAAGATAAAGATAAGGATGTGGCTATTTGGGATTATGTTTTTCATAAAAACTCTCTTTAAATAACATGTTTTTTTTTTTGAAAGCACTTCTTCCAAAAATACTTTAGAAAAAAAAAATTTCTAAAATTTTTTTATCTGTTCTGGTAACCTTATGCTCTGATACCACGTGTAACACCCCACGACCATTAATGTCACTCACAAAGGGAATGCATTAACTTCCATGGAGGTTTTAAGTGAATATAGAACAGTAAAATTACAACAAGACAGATATAAAATAGTACTTGGAAATTCAAAAACTTTATTTCATTGTAGCAGAAGTCAAAACATGTTTGATTACATCATAACACCATATTCAATGTCAAGTACAATATCTATCTTGATAAAACAAGTACATAATCCCATTACATGAATAGCCATTAAAAAGAAAGATAACAAGCTGGACTTTACTTCAGCAGTCCAAGCTTTCCAGAAGATAAGCGATCCAACTAGACTCCACTAGAACTTGGCCCAACCTGCGGACCTGAAGGGAGAAAAAGGATGGAAAAGAGGGGGTCAGACATAAAGTCTGGTGAATATGATAATTCTACAATACTATTACCAAAATAACTGGACTAAGGCATAAGCTGGAAAACAAGAAAATGTCTATGAAGAGCAGATTAAGGACATAGACAATCGCTAAAGGCAACGTTATAGGCGCTCCTAAATACTAAAGGATAAACACTATACTGCACCACACCAGTCACCCTAAAGATTCATCCCACTTAGCTTCACTTAGAAACTTTCCCAATGGCTTTACGTACCCCTAGCTGACTACATAGGTGTCGCCTGCCCCTATCTCCACTAGGTGTACCCTACTTCCCATTATTCGATCGGCTCCCTAACTCGTAGATACCCGTGCTGGCCCCACAGTGGGGTGTATCACTCCCTAAAGTGGCAACCTGATACAACGTACATGCACGACTTATACCTACACGATGCAACAACGTCTTACCTACCAGCCCGGGTCCACACACGCATATGAAACCCGTTGGACTTGCGTTGCCACCGCTCCCTGTTTTGGCCTCTTATAGTCAAACCCAGTATGCATGTCCCGTCCTCGACTTGGGTCGAGCCCACAAAGATACGTTTTGGGATACTGGTTGAAATGGGCCCCCACTATTTACCACAAGCATTCCACCTAAGTTTGTCCCCATTAGTCCATCCCACTTAACCCACTTAGTCATGTTCATTTACATGTGTGTTTGGTTAAGTTTAATCGTATTTCAAATGCCTCTAAAGGCAACCACCAGATTCCTCATGCCACCCAAGGCACCTACTTAACCCCCATGTCCCACCTTACATGATTATCTGGTTAAGTATTTCTTAGTTCATTAAGGCCATAACCTCATAAAGACCTCTCACATTAGACTGGCATTTATGGCAGCTGGATTTGCCGGGCGGGTCCGGGCAGTCTTACACCATAAAAGAGTCTAACCTCGTGTCTTTACAACTGTTATGCTTTAGTTTGGGCCTAGGACCTCTCACATTGGGCCGACATTTGTGACTACTGGATTTGCCGGGCGGGTCCGGGCAGGTTTACATCACAAACGGGTCCAACCTCGTGTCCTAAGCATTGATTATTAATAATAATCCACTTTCCCCCAATTTTAATAATTCCCTACTTGAATTATTAATTACTTCCAATTTTTAACAATGTCCATAATTGACTCAATTATGGACATCCATTCATGGTATGCAAAATCTTACAAAATTGCACCCAATTTATTAATTCCTAATATTACCCCTACCCCACGTTTGAACGTTTATTCGCAAAATATATGTTAGACTCGAATAGCCTAACTCATAGCATAAAAGAGATTATCATAATAACAACATGTATATGTGACCAAATGAATCATAATAAGGGGTGAAACTTGCATATGTCCAACTTGCATAGATTATACATGTCATGGACCTAAAGGTGTCAACTTGTTCAAAATTCACCTAATATAATCTCAATCAATTTTCATAAACTTACATATGAACATGTGTGAATCAACATCATCTAATTTTTTTACAACATGGTTTTATATGGGTACACCTAACTCAATAGGCAAATTCCCATAATCAAGTTTTATTTAATTATAGTTTCAAGTTTATGGGTACACCTAACCTAATAGGCAAATTCCCATAAACAAGATCCATTTAAATTAAGAAAAAAAAACATAACTTTAAGCATGATCCAACAGCATGATTTTTCAACATAATATAGCATGATTTATAACATGGCATAGTATGATAGTATAACATAGCTTGACATGATTCTCAACATAGCACGACATAGCATAAGAGAATTTACAACATAGCATGACATAGCATATATAATTTACATCATACGACAACATAATAACATAATAAGAGATCCACAATATATAGAATTTACAATTACAAATCACATCACTTTCTTGTGATCCATTCATAACTGAGTCAAATTAGTTTGTAATAGTCTTGTGAGAATCATCATACTCACCAACAAAAGAAAAGAATTAGAGAAAGAGAGATCTTTTGATTTGATTTGTGTAGATTTAGTTGTAGATGATTAGGCTTCCTCTTCTTAGTTTGTGACGGCTACGCTGAACTCCATGGCAGCAGCATGACGGTAGCTTCTCTAATTTTACAAGTGATTTAGGTTTAGGGTCTACCCACTTATTTATAGATTTTAGAATGCATTTAGGCCATTAGATTTAACCTAGAAATAACCGCAGCCGTTCAGACAAGATGGGGTTTATCTTGTTGACTCAGCAATGAGTCAGAAGTGACTCACCAAACACTCAGCAATATATATATATATATTCTACAATGTACACATTAGATACATCCCCCCCCCCTTTTACACACTTATTATTGTTTTTATATACATATTAGATACATCCCCTCTCTTACACACTTATTAATATTATTATATTCATATTAGATACATCCCCTCTCTTACACACTTTTATATTCATATTAGATACATCCCCTCTCTTACACACTTTTATATTCATATTAGATACATCCCCTCTCTTACACACTTTTATATTTTATATTAGATACATCCCCCCTCTTACACACTTTTATATTCATATTAGATACATCCCCCCTCTTACACACTTATTAATATTTTAGCAACTTTAGTGTTAATAGAAAATTTGGGGTGTTACAATACGAATCGTTCTATAAAAGACACTAGTTGGGATGCTAGTTGGGTGGTGCAGAGAAATAGGAAATCAGAGAAAGAACCGAAGTGCATTCAGTGTATCCTACCTTGTCAACTATCAATCATCATTTGTTGTCTTACTATGCTTATTATCATGGTTATGTCTGGTATTCAGTTTATTCATGTCATGATCCTTTTACCTGTTTACATGCTGAATAATCACTGGACTTACCAGACTCATGTCTGACCTGTTTTCTTTGGCCTTCTTTTCTTCCGTTCCCCCTCCCCCCCCCCCCCCCCCGATTCACAGGGAGGGAATATCACCACTTTGCTCAGTTTTCTTTCCAAGCTCGAAGATAGACGATGTATTGCTTTGGACTCTCTTTTCCACTGCTATGGCTGGCTCATGCTTTATTGGGGAATATCATTGTCGTTTTATGCTTCTTTATTTTGTTAAACAAGGTAGATGCTTGTTGTAATGGTAAGGGTGTTTTAGTGTTGGAAAACAATCTTTGTACAAGCTGTTTTACCAAGCTGTTGTTTTATGAATGAAGTAAAGTTTTATATATTTTTCGCTGTTTAAATTTTTTGTCTATTTTGTAATTTATCTGTTCTATACACTTATGACGCTCCACTAAAGTTAATGCATTCCATTCATGGTATGCAAAATCTTACAAAATTGCACCCAATTTATTAATTCCTAATATTACCCCTACCCCACGTTTGAACGTTTATTCGCAAAATATATGTTAGACTCGAATAGCCTAACTCATAGCATAAAAGAGATTATCATAATAACAACATGTATATGTGACCAAATGAATCATAATAAGGGGTGAAACTTGCATATGTCCAACTTGCATAGATTATACATGTCATGGACCTAAAGGTGTCAACTTGTTCAAAATTCACCTAATATAATCTCAATCAATTTTCATAAACTTACATATGAACATGTGTGAATCAACATCATCTAATTTTTTTACAACATGGTTTTATATGGGTACACCTAACTCAATAGGCAAATTCCCATAATCAAGTTTTATTTAATTATAGTTTCAAGTTTATGGGTACACCTAAGCTAATAGGCAAATTCCCATAAACAAGATCCATTTAAATTAAGAAAAAAAAACAAAACTTTAAGCATGATCCAACAGCATGATTTTTCAACATAATATAGCATGATTTATAACATGGCATAGTATGATAGTATAACATAGCTTGACATGATTCTCAACATAGCACGACATAGCATAAGAGAATTTACAACATAGCATGACATAGCATATATAATTTACATCATACGACAACATAATAACATAATAAGAGATCCACAATATATAGAATTTACAATTACAAATCACATCACTTTCTTGTGATCCATTCATAACTAAGTCAAATTAGTTTGTAATAGTCTTGTGAGAATCATCATACTCACCAACAAAAGAAAAGAATTAGAGAAAGAGAGATCTTTTGATTTGATTTGTGTAGATTTAGTTGTAGATGATTAGGCTTCCTCTTCTTAGTTTGTGACGGCTACGCTGAACTCCATGGCAGCAGCATGACGGTAGCTTCTCTAATTTTACAAGTGATTTAGGTTTAGGGTCTACCCACTTATTTATAGATTTTAGAATGCATTTAGGCCATTAGATTTAACCTAGAAATAACCGCAGCCGTTCAGACAAGATGGGGTTTATCTTGTTGACTCAGCAATGAGTCAGAAGTGACTCACCAAACACTCAGCAATATATATATATATATATATTCTACAATGTACACATTAGATACATCCCCCCCCCCTTTTACACACTTATTATTGTTTTTATATACATATTAGATACATCCCCTCTCTTACACACTTATTAATATTATTATATTCATATTAGATACATCCCCTCTCTTACACACTTTTATATTCATATTAGATACATCCCCTCTCTTACACACTTTTATATTCATATTAGATACATCCCCTCTCTTACACACTTTTATATTTTATATTAGATACATCCCCCCTCTTACACACTTTTATATTCATATTAGATACATCCCCCTCTTACACACTTATTAATATTTTAGCAACTTTAGTGTTAATAGAAAATTTGGGGTGTTACAATACGAATCGTTCTATAAAAGACACTAGTTGGGATGCTAGTTGGGTGGTGCAGAGAAATAGGAAATCAGAGAAAGAACCGAAGTGCATTCAGTGTATCCTACCTTGTCATAACTATCAATCATCATTTGTTGTCTTACTATGCTTATTATCATGGTTATGTCTGGTATTCAGTTTATTCATGTCATGATCCTTTTACCTGTTTACATGCTGAATAATCACTGGACTTACCAGACTCATGTCTGACCTGTTTTCTTTGGCCTTCTTTTCTTCCGTTCCCCCTCCCCCCCCCCCCCGATTCACAAGGAGGGAATATCACCACTTTGCTCAGTTTTCTTTCCAAGCTCGAAGATAGACGATGTATTGCTTTGGACTCTCTTTTCCACTGCTATGGCTGGCTCATGCTTTATTGGGGAATATCATTGTCGTTTTATGCTTCTTTATTTTGTTAAACAAGGTAGATGCTTGTTGTAATGGTAAGGGTGTTTTAGTGTTGGAAAACAATCTTTGTACAAGCTGTTTTACCAAGCTGTTGTTTTATCAATGAAGTAAAGTTTTATATATTTTTCGCTGTTTAAATTTTTTGTCTATTTTGTAATTTATCTGTTCTATACACTTATGACGCTCCACTAAAGTTAATGCATTCCCTTTTTGAGTGACCTTAACGGAGGTGGGGTGTTACACGTGGTATCAGAGCTGAAGGTTACCAGAATAGATAAAGGATTTTGAAACCCGTTTTCAAAAGAATTTTTATAAAGAAGTATTTTCAAAAACATGTTTAAAAGAAGTGTTTTCCAAGAGAAAAGTATTGTTTTTAAAAGGCATTTCCCCAAAAGCCATATGCACTACCTTTCGATTCTCTATTTGAATCTCTTCTTCCTTTCTTTTCGCCGTAGTTTGTAGGCATACAGCACATGTCGAGGACGAAGTAGTGCCCAACCTCCATCTGTGGCTGCAGTAGTTTCACTTGCGGCTAATCTTCTTTCAAGCTTTGTAGGTTACCGTGCGATAGAGGTAGTCTCGAGAAACTTGTAAACAACCTACACAAGGATAGTAAGGATAAGAATAAGGGAGTTTGGGCTAAGGAGCACAAGCCCAAGGATAAGAAGCTTGTTGATATGGATTAATCCACGTAGAAGGAGTAAGGTGAAAATGAAGAGGCCAAAGTGGAAGAATCACAAGGAAGGGATTGGAATATAAGAAGGGTGGAAGAAATAATAGATCCTGCGACAAGATGAGGTGTCTTTTTTGTGGTATAGCGGGTCATTTAATCGTAGTAAGAAGAAGATAGGTGGTTTTTTCAGTGTGGTGAAGCAGGGCATCTTATCAAGGATTGCTGAAGGACAAGGACAAGGGCGAAGGACATACACTTCTAGAGGACAATTGCATGCTCTCACTGCTAGTGTACCTAAGAGACACTACACCAGAAAAGACCTTTAGTAGCGTTTAAAAAACGCTAGCAAAGCTTTTGGTAGCGTTTTAAAGAACGCTACTACAGGTTACGCAACTAAAACTCTGTTTTTTTCGTTGCGTTTCAATAAACGCTACCAAAAACTTTTTGTTACATTTATTTTATGTCCCTCTAAATTCAGGTTCCGTTTTTACATTTGTTTCTGTAGCATTTTCAAAACGCTACTAAAAGGTAATGATTGTTTTGTGGCATATTTTAAATGCTACTATATATTGTTAATGGCTTATATTATTTCTAGCATCCAGTTATGTAATAGTTATATCAAAATCAGCAACAATTGCATAATTGTATTCAAATAATTGATAACACATTAGTCACATAAGTATTATCTATAACAATTTAAATAATAATTGTTTGACAAAATGAGCGAATTCACATACCACAAACATTCACAAAAAGGTTTAAACAACAAATACGAACTAATATCATAATACATATAACAATTGAAGTCATGTCCATTGTTGCTGATTGTCTACACTCCGAAAAAGCTAACTACCTGAAAATAAGTTCGATAATCAACAATAAGAATTAACCATGAATTATCAAATAACATTCAAACAATATTAATTGATTGTTATTAGAACAAGCACATCAACAATCAAGCCATCCAAGTTTACATGATTACCATAAAATTCCGGCATTGCTCCCCCCTCGAAAGTCCAAAGTCTGCACAAGTATAAGCACAAATATAGTCAAACAATCTTACACTTATATATAAGAGCGAGGACATATGGCATGAGCCAAAGTTTAATATATTGATATATTTGTTACACATTTAGTCTAGCATAACATGGTAGGCTAAAAACGTACCGATACAGTGATCATGATTTTGTTTCTACTCAAAATATATATTGTCTGCAATCTTATTAAACTTTTCATTCAACAAACCTGTAGTTTGCAAGATTTAATAATATTTATTTCAAAAGATCATTAAAAAAAACGTGAAGTTGAAGAGTAAGCTGCAAATCGCATTAATGTTTTCAGGAAATCAGACCTTTGCAATTGATTAAACATAAGAATTCTCAAGGATTTCCCTTCGCCTTGCATCAATGGAAGTGATTCAACGTAATCAGCTGACAAAAATGCATGAAGAACATCAGTATAACTCATTTTTGAAATACTAATTCCATAACTTGAAAATAGATCAGTTACCACGAGCTATTTTCCTTTTAACTCGACCCTTCTGCCATGATGTATGTCCTGGTAGAGTTATTCCACCCTCAGACATGTCATCTTCACAAGAATAATCATTATATTCAGAGGAAATATCCTATACACCGGCAAGGTTATCGTCTTCAGCAGTTGTCATCTACAGTAGTTTTGAAATTTTACATAATAAACTAGACAATAATTCAATTACAAAGTGTACAATTATGCTATTCTCAGCTATGATCACATCCACAGTTCTTATTCTTAGCACAAAAATAAAAAATTGTTAATCACTTAATATTATAGAGTAGAGTGATTATGTTTCCAGAAGAACTATCTTTTCAAAAGTGTGCTTTAAGCACATTGAAGCAATAACTAATACTATCGCACTTAGCTTTCCGAGTAACTAGTCGTAAAAGTGGAGAAGCACTTTAATAAAATAAATAGACATTAATTAAACATATTAAACAATGGATGCAAGAAATTTATTTGATTTCGGTATAATTACGATGGTATTCTGGTCTGACAGTAATGCTAGCCTCTAAAAAGGAAGCCAAGACTTCAAAATAAAACAAACTGAACATGATCTGAGTAGACTTAAAAATATAGAAATGTACACCTTAACATATAAAATGGTTCCAGCATGATTGTTCAGTCTGTAAAGGATGGCATGCATTTATAGACATTACGTCGTTAATATTTGATCATTTTTAGTTTTTAATTGTAGACTGAAACTATAATTAAACTAACCAGAGAGAAAAGTTAATATTATTTACTAATTTAACGACTGGCTGAAATTGTGATGTTCCTTTAAGATAAAGCTTAAAATATGAAGTAGGATACTGGTTTCTATGAATTTGACCTTATATAGCTTATCTGTATTTCTAAGGTTAGTTTTCATTCATAAGATTAAGAGATGCAGAATTACGAAGTTGAAACTATTTGCATATCAAACTAAATGCTATTTTTTATTTCTGATATATAAAGTTTACAATTATTCACATAATCATTACTATAGTGATGCACAAGTATTAGTAAGTATCATTGACTGAGGTGACAACTCTGTTGTTTTCTGTCACCTTACAATAGTTAAAACAACATCTATAGCATGTGGAAGTAAGTTGCATAGTCCTCAATCTGAAACCGGAGTCTACCAAAGTGGTATTACTAAAGCGCTGTGGTTTCAAGTTAAATGCCAGAAAGACGTTCACACAGTGCTTCAATATTATTATTAACCATTTACCCAGAGATTTTTTACCTGAAACTGGAGTCTACCAAAGTGGTATTATTGCAACTCCTTTAGCTTTTTTACCTGTACTTTTTAGGAGGGCCTTATGGATATGCAAGCCAATAGCATATAACATGCCTTTGTCCATTACCAGTTGAAATTTCTTGTCCAACTTGGTTTCCAGAATATCATCAACCTGCATGCAAGATTAGAATATCTTACACGAACCAAAAATAGCTCAACATTACATAACCTGGTATACATATGTTATTATACAATGAAACCGATCAGGTAGGCTAAGCTTTGCAATTGTTTTTCCAAGCAGTTTTAACTTCTAACTTTCATAAATTAAATTCTAGTCTTTTGTGGCTTTTAGCGTTTATTGCACAGACTTTACGCAAATAGCCACAGATAATACCATGTAATTCTTACATCATATTAACATTGTAGAGGTGAAAAATTATACAGAATCTACAGAGTACTTGATAAAGTAATTAGGACTAAACTTCATGATCAGTTGTACATTCACACTTGCAGTGCATGTATATTTTAGCAAATATAGTTTTGCACGTTCAGCTAAATTTGTTCCTTGCAATGCTCTCCTTAAAAATTTGTATAGTTAGAACAATATGAAAATGGCAATAAAGCTCCTTTAGGAAAAAATGTAAGGCCCATTTGATTCCGCTTAAATAAGCCACTTTTTGGCCTTTCTAAAGCCAAAATAAATATAAAGTAGCCTTCTAGGAGAAGTGGTTTCAACTTTAAGATAGTAGAAAGTTTTAGAACAGCGTAAACAAGTCTTATTTTTATTTCCATCACCTATACTCTATATCAAACAGATTATGTTATGTCATCCCACCAACATATTTTCACTTACATACTTTTAAAAACTATAAAATGAGATTAGTTTTTGCTACTTTGGAACTTCCTATATGTAAAATCAGAATCTGTACGATTATGTGAATCACTAATATCATATGCATGTGATTATACAAATTTTCATTGTATAATATAGAGTAACACATAATGAAAATTCCATACAAAAACTAAGGCCAGTTTGGAAGGATTTTTCTAGAAACAATAATCCCCAAAGTTGCTCTCAAATCTATGCAGAGAATATTTTGAAAAAAAATATAATAAAATAACTGTAAAGTGAACTCGAAGTATAAATATATGAAACAAGTATGCCTCAGTTAAAAGTGAACAGAGGTACACATGCCTCACTTAAGGCTGAACTGAGGCGTGTACGCCAAGTGCAGTAAAAAAATAGGCAACATGCCACTTATGTTGAACTGAGGCGTGTAAGCAGTGCAGTAATAAAAACATAGGTGTGCATGCCTCTGTTTAGTTTTAATTGAAGGGTAGTAATATCAGTTCATTCTACATATGTTGATATTAGTTACCGTAGAATAAGTTAAAGGAATTATTGTAAAGGAAAAATCAATGTATCTTACCAACTGAGGATTGACAAGAAGGCCAAAATTGATTGGTTGCTAGCTCCACGACTAGTTCTGACACTGAGAGCAGTAGAGTTCTCCACCCTCCCTTCTATTTTCCCTAAATTTACCACACCATGGCTTTGTTTCTCCTTATTTTCTCCCTTGTTATATTTAAAAAAAAGTGAATCATACAATAGTATAAAAAGTTGTTTTCACTACAGTAGGATATCAAAAATACCTACAATGAAAGGATATAGAATGGTGCTTTGAATCCGCTTACGCATTGAAGGATCTGGATCTCTAGTTATTTCTGTCATCACCTTTCGAGCCCTATTTGCTTGGACATGTTTCTAGTTATCATGAGTTGCAGGCTTCAGGTTGAACTGGTAAGAGTTAGGTCATAACATTTGCAAAGTTAAGACATAGTAAGAAAGAGATGATTGCTTACACCATCAGACTCTTCTTTCACTTCAACCTTCTCCCCATTCTTCTCCTCGGCTGCAGCAATACCCTAGCAGCGGACACAGACACAATGGTAGACAACACCTCACCACCTGAGGGAACATTTGCCAACTTTTCTTTTCCAGAAGCGATGATCTCAGTTATGTCCTTTCCTTCCACTTCCGACAAAGGGAACTCTGCAAATACATGTTCAATTTGAACAGATTGCACCAGATGAGGCTTGACCCCATACATGCTTAATAAGGTCACGCCCACTAGGTGCATAGTGTGCATTCATAAAAGATTACATTCAATTATAATTAGTTGCAAAGATATGAGTACACCCATTATATACCTGAGGGAACATTTGCCATTTTTTCTTTTTTCGTATATGTGTTTTTCTATAGCGTGCCTCATTGACAAAAAGTTTATACAAGTGCTCTGCTTCTATATAGCCAGTTGGAGAAGGCTCAAATACTAAGACAAGCTTGCAACAAAAGAATACAAAGGTTAACTACTACATGTGCTTGCAACAACAAAAAAAAAAAACACAATTAACTTAAGAATTTCACGAGCTTGCAACAGAAGAATGCAGAGGTAAACTTGACTACTGCACGTGCTTGAAACAAAAAAATACACAGGTAATTTCAAAGAATAACAAGCAAAAAGCATATACATATGGCTTGCAACAAATGACAGTGTGGTTCTGGATTCATGAACTACTAAGTTATGTATAACTCATTATGTTAAATCAAAAAACAGTGAAAACTAGTAAATCATGAAGCATGTTTTTTTTCTTATACATGTTATAAGTTACATTTTCCTCCACCTGAAATCCAATTTAATCATATAAGATATAAGAGAAAACTACGATATGGAATCGTGGACCTTTCGAATATGTAGTTTTAATATACATCTGGGAGAAATTATTGTAGTGTAATAACAACTAAGCAACTCATGATAATGAGGATGTTATTAGAAATGCTCCTAGCTGAGAGAAATAGGATTGATTCATGTCAATGATTCTAGAGTGGATAGGCTTAGTTCTAATAGGTATAATCTTGGTCATGCATTTGTATATGTTGTATATGGCGGAGCAACAGGAAGAATATCTATATTGGTCAACCAAGGCAGGATTGGATATTTTAGGAAAGATGGAAAGACAGGCCATATAGAATCAAATCCTAGCTCTAATTTAAATCCGAACTTTGATTCAAATCCATTTTGAATTAAACCTTAGAAATTTTACGCTATAGGAACCATTTTTCCACAAAATCTATATAACCCAGAAAGTCAAATACCATTTCAACACATTATAAAATCTTCTTAAAAGCATATGTTGTGGGGGTTTCTTGGACTCTACCATAAATAGGATTAATCCATTATATTTGTTTTTATTTTTTAAGTTTGTCTATCATAAATACTTTCATTTATTTATTTTATATTTCAACAAAACAGACTGGGAAGTGCCTGAAGAAATTTAGTTTAATTGTCTATTGCACATAGGCATAACAGTGTTAAAGGCGTGAAAAAGAATTGTCTGCGGTATCCAAAAGAGGGTAAAAAGGGACATTCACGGTACAATTAAAAGTGCTACCAAAGTAACCAATATGTGAAGGTGAAAAGCCCAAAAAACAGTTTACTTCAGCAGTTTAAAACAACATCCAATTATATAATCATAGGCCATGCATTTATGCATTGTACATCAGAAGCAATCTCTAAATTACATAGTATGCTGATTTAAAATACATTGAATAGACAATTTTTTTCTTATAAAGGGAGCCTGTTTTGGATCAATATTGTTAGCACAATTGACTATAAATGGTAAAATGGTCATATAATGCAACACAGATAGAAATATCCAATACAACTACAATAGAATCAATAAGGACACAAGTCCTGACTCGTGTACAAGGGAAGTCACACAAAAACAGACAAATAGGTGAACCACTACTAACTACACTACCAGGCAGGGAAAACTATAGAATCAAATCCTAGCTCTAATCCAAATCTGAACTCTGCTTCAAATAATTTTGAATTAAACTTTAGAAATTTTACACCATAGGAACCATTTTTGCAGAAACTCTATATAACCCAGAAAGTCAAATCATAAAAGAGTCAAATCACAAAATCAGATCAAAATAGAGTTGAAATCTAAATTCATACCTGTTTACGGTTCATGTAGAAATATCGATATACAATATTCGATTGAAATTAACGAGAAGAATGGAGAGGGCTAGTCCGGCGACAACGATGGAGAGTCCTAGCATGAAGACACTGACGACGACGAGAGAATAGTTGGATGAGGGAATTTTACTGAAGTGAAAAAGGGGGAAAACAAAGATCGAAGAAAACTGAATAGAGGGGCATTTTCTTTCTCGACCATTTACAAGGAGGGAAACGTGGCAGAAATAAGGCGGAAAAATTATTGAGGCCATAAAATTTTTAGAATGGGGGTGTGCGCGAATTGTATTTTGTTTTCCTTGATCATTTCGCTGGTTACATTTACGTTTAAATGCCACCAAATTCTGTAACTAAATGCTAATTTTCTTGTAGTGCGAGAGGTAGGAACGTTTCTGTTGAGAGTTTAGTTTTTCTTTTCAATCGTCCTATTAGAACTTTGTTTGATTCTGGCGCTTCACATTCTTTTCTATCTGCTTCCATAGTTGAGTCTCTGCACCTTAGTACTTATATAGTAGAAGATTCCATTACTGTCTCAAATCCAATTGGTGGTTCAGCTCATTTATCTATGATTTGTTTGGATTTGGTAATATCTATACTAAGCGTTGAGTTTAGATGTAATGCTTACATTTTTGGTTTCATGGGCTATGGGTTGATTCTAGGGATGGATTGGTTATCCAGTAATGGTGCCATCCTCGATTTTGAAAGGAGAGTGGTTAGACTTATGACTTGCCTCGGTAACACTCTTGAAATCTCTTGTAATCCCATGAATTCCATTATGCTTAGTTACCTAGAATCTCTTGATGCGTCTATTGAAAACTTGCAATCTGTTAGAGTAGTCTGTGAATACGTGAATGTCTTTGAAAAAATGAAAGGCTTACATCCAAAGCGAGAGATAGACTTCCGCATATACCTTGTTGATAACGCAAAACCTGTTGCCTTTCCCGTTAGACACATGGCTCCAAGGGAAAGTAAAGAGCTCAGCAAACAAGTAAAAGTTACTTGAGAAAATGTTCATAAGGCGAAGTATTTCTGAATGGGGTGCTCCAGTTGTTTTCGCTACAAGGGCGGAAGGTTCACATCGCTTGTGTGTAGATGATACTTTGGTTTTCTCTAAGAGTGGAGAAGAACATGCTTTGTATCTAAGTGAAGTTATAGATACTCTTTGTGCACATCAGCTGAAAGCAAAATTCTCCAAATGCAATTTTTAGAGAAAAGAAGTAAGGTTTCTAGGACATGTGGCATCCAATGAAGGGTTAGCAGTAGATCCCGCAAAAGTAGTTGTGGTACAA
Organism: Allium sativum; assembly: GCA_030737875.1. Taxonomy (NCBI): domain Eukaryota; kingdom Viridiplantae; phylum Streptophyta; class Magnoliopsida; order Asparagales; family Amaryllidaceae; genus Allium; species Allium sativum. The sequence goes on along the minus strand of CM060910.1, from coordinate 1,049,474,096 downwards.
GACTGAAAGGTCCCAATGAATGCAACAGAAGTAAGGAGCTTTCTTAAACTAGCGAGTTAATATAGGAAGTTCACTAAGAACTATGTGAAGGTATTAGCCCCACTTATTGGATTAACGAAGAAAAATCTAACCTTTGCTCAGGATATTGATTGTGATGTCGCTTTCCAACGATCGAGGAGGGCTCTTACAACGGCCCCAGTTTTGACTTTTACCTTATAGTAGTAAAATGTTTACGATATACATGGATGCATGCGGCACAGGACTAGGCGCCATTTTGATGTGAAAAGGGCAAGGTCATAGAGGATGGCTTAAGAAGAAAAAGGTTGACTTCATGTCCTCTTTAGGTGGAAAGGAAAAATTCAGAATACATATCAACCCTTGATTTTAAAACCTTCGGTTAAGTTAGCAGTTGGCATCGCTAGGAGTAAAACCTACGCTTTTGGATCAAATAGGGACTTCACAAAGAAAAGACTCTCAGATAGTTGATGCAATGGATGAGTTAAGTTGAGAAGATACCTCTAATCACCTTAATAAATGCACTTGGTAACATAGTTAGCATTTGTTTATTTTCAAGAGATAGTTCTTCTACATGGAATACCCTCTAGTGAATTTTGAAGACCCTTTGAGGAAATCTTAGCATGACACAACAGAAGTTGTAGTCCCGAGTATACTAGAAGGAGAAAGGGTGGAACAAGAGGTGATAGTGAAATGATTTCCAATGCATACTTTGGAAACCGAAATTAAGAAGCTACGCAATCGTGAAGTTAATACAGTCAGAGCACAATGGGGTGAAGCTCAAGAAGATGCGACTTAAAAGGATGAAGACTAGACACACGCATCATACCCTTTTTGAGGGTATATCCTTGATCTCTCTTTTTCTATAAAGTTTATTTTCATGCTAGTCTTTATCCTTTAAGTATATCCTCTCAGTCCTGTCCTCGATCCTTAGGATGAAGCCAATGGATGTAAACATGTGTTTGATACATGTTATGTTTGGTGGATGCAAGTGGGTGTAAGTGTTTGCTAGTGGTTGCTCGTGGATGCATATACACACGCATTAGGCGCTAGATCGGCTTAGTCACTTTCATATTGCATATGCATATATGTGTTTGTATATGGATTGAAACTTAATGTGTTATCATATGTATGTTGCATTTGTATGAATGATTGTGCACTCATGTAGAAGTTATAAGGTACGATTAGGAATAATTGCATACATAATGGACTCATGGCACTGACATAATTTGCATTAAGGCGGTCAACTGAATCAGTAGACCGCCTGATTTTGCATTAGATAAGGACATACACACATACTATGCATATGATCATGAAAGCATTAGGAATCATTTTAAGGACAATGGATGCCTGTGATTGAATGGTTGAGTAGATGGATGTTGGATGGTAGGATATACATTCTTCTTGACTTTGAGATTTCGAGGACGAAATCCTTTAAGGAGGGGAGAATGTAACACCCCATAATTTTAAATATTAAAATTAACAAATTTAAGAACACTTAATTTTTAGAAGAAGAATTAAGTGAAACGGGTTGTGCGCCATTGCGTTCGTCTTGGAATTCTGCATGAGATAGAGTCCGAGTTTGCGTAAATTGGGCTCCGTATGAAGAAGTTCTGGAGTTCAGAAGATTGAAAGTTTAAACAGAAATCAAATTAAAATAATAATCAAAGGTCAAAACTGTTATAAATTCGAAATTCGGTCAGAGTGGGCAGAGCGGGAAATTTCCTGCTTAGAGGTGTTGACCCCCCAGGGGGAGTCGACATATGTGTCGACCCCCCTATAAGGGAGTCGACATAGGTGTCGACCCCCCTGTAGGCAGTCGACCCCTTTGAGATCCTCTTCCAATGACAAATTTTTGAAGCCTTGAGCTGATGTGGCCTTCTCTGATTTTCCTATGACTAATTTCTGAGGTATTAGGGCTTATGTGTCGTGCTATGGTTGGCTGGATGACACATCTCTTTGGTTTGATGGCCCTGATTTCTCCTAGACTTATCTAAAGGCTAGAATCGAACCTAGACTTCTATACAATCATCCCAAACCTCAACCCTAGAACCCACTCTATGAAGCCATCATGTTGTTCGTCTATAAATAAGCCTAGCCTCCATTCATCTACCCCAAACTAGAGAATCAAATTCAAACTAGGAATCAATTAGAAGAACCAGAGAATCAAACGTCTACATCAAAGGATAGCTTTTCAAATTCAGAAATCAGATCCCATAAATCAAGATCCGTCGTTTTTCTGTAAGTACAGTTATTATTTAGATGTGAACACCTAATAAGAAATCATGACAGTAATAACTGGATCTAGAACTATGCCTAATTCTATTCGTGCCTTGTCAATTCTGAATTGCCTATGCCTATGAGACTATTGTGATTAATGTAATGATACCTATCGCGCCTATGAGACTATTGTGATTGATTTAATGACACCTATCGTGCGTATGAGACTCTTGTGATTTATGTAATAACACCTATCATGCCTATGAGACTATTGTGATTGACATAATAAAACCTAACATGCCTATGAGACTGTTGGATTGACAAAATGGAACCAATCATGCCTATGGAACTGTTGTGATTGATTTATCACGTTGTACATCCTATGCCTATGAGACTATTGGACTGACACAATTGAACCTACCATGTTGTATATGCAAATTACATGATAAGTTATGTTCATACATGCTTACATGTTTAGATCCAACCTAGTACCCATGTTTGAGATCTATATAAGTTCATGCTTATACAATTTGATCTATGCTAGTTCGCATGTTAATTGGATCCAATTTAAATGTAAGATCACGTTCATGTGCTCAATTAAGTTTATGTCGTTCTATCCCAATTTTATACTATGCATGTTGATCTATATTGTTAGGCCTGTTGGAATGTTACATGTGCCTTTCTTTTCCCTTTTGTTTATAAATTAGGATAATTTGCGAGCCTAACATTCTATGTGAATTATGCGAATGAATAACGGGGGAGATGTTGGGAAAAAGATTAAACTACATGCTATTGGCATAGATTGGTTCATAATCATGTAAATAATTAGTAGCATGAAATGGTAGAATTTGTATACCTAGAATTATGGACATAATTTAGAGGGTAAATGGGGCATGGCTTGAATTGACAACACTTTTGGATAATTTACATATGAACATAAATTGTAAATATGTAAATTAATTAAAAAATGAATATGCCTTACCCGAGGTTAGATTGAGTAACGGTGTAAGACTGCCCGGAACCGCCCAACACATCTAGCAACCGTAACAATATAGATCTAATGTGAGAGGTTAGCTCATTAAGCCAAAAACCCAAGGTTAGATTGAGTTGCGGTGTAAGACTGCCAGGAACCGCCCGGCACATCCAGCGACCGTAACAGTATAGATCTAATGTGAGAGGTTGGTGCTTTAATGAATGAATTAAAGCTAAGAAACAGACAAGCTAAGAATGGTAGGGTTAAGTTAACACAACAGGGCAACACTTAACCATTGTAACCTGACAAGTGGTAGGGTTAAGTTAACAAAAGAAGGCAACACTTAACCAATATAACATGATGTGTGATAGGGTTAAGTAACACAAGAAGGCAACACTTAACCAATACGACATGATGTGTGATAGGGTTAAGTAACACAAGAAGGCAACACTTCACCAATACAATATGATGTGTGATAGGGTTAAGTAACACAAGAGGACAACACTTAACCAATGTAACATGACAAGTGGTAGGGTTATGTAACACAAGAAGGCAACACTTAACCAATACAACATGTTGTGTGATAGGGTTAAGTAACACAAGAGGGCAACACTTAACCAATGTAACTTGACAAGTGGGTGGGTTAAGTTAACTCGACTGGATTAATGACACTTAACCAATATAACGTGATGAACGAGTGGGGGTTAAGTTAATGGGAAACACTTAACCAATATAACATGATGAACGAGTGGGGTTAAGTTAATGGGAAACACTTAACCAATTACAACATGATTGAATGAGAAGGGTTAAGTTAATAAGAAACACTTAACCAACATGACATGACGTGTGGACAAGTTAAGTTTAGTTGAATGGATGGATAACACTTAACCAATTTGGGGGGTATACGAATAGACCCTAGAAAACCCTAGTAACGGGGACCCATTTCAGCAGTAACCCACATAGATGTATCATGGTACCCTGAACTGGGCAGGGTGTGGCACGATTACTGGGCTGATTATAAGCGGTCAAAATAGCGGTAGGGGGTGCAGCCGTGTAGTTCTGACGGAGTATGAGCGTGCACGTGCTCCGGAGTGGAAAAGAAGGCACTCGGCATCAGTAGTAACACTATGCATCTTGAATCGTGTCGGGTCGGTATCATAGGGATTGATACACCTTATGGTGGGACCAGCACATGGTATCTACACACAAGAGAGGGCCGATTGACACAGACACAAGGAAAAATTAATACAAGTAGGGAGTCGATCGATAGGGTAGTAAGGGTACATATAACATCTTCATGGCAATTAGGCTGATTGAGGTAAGATCCTCATACTAGATGTACACCTGAAGGCTACCACAATTGCGGGGTTGGGATCACCTTAATTTATAACACAGGATACTAGTTGGGACACTAGTAGGGGATACTGATTGTTTTTCACAGGATACTAGTTGGGACACTAGTAAGGAATATGAATCGTTCTATAAAAGACACTAGTTGGGTGGTGCAGAGAATTAGGAAATCAGAGAAAGAACCGAAGCGCATTCAGTGTATCTACCTTGTCATATCTAACGATCATCATTTGTTGTCTTGCTATGCTTACTATCATGGTTATGTATGGTGTTCAGTTTATTCATGTCATGATCCTTTTACCTGTTTACATGCTGAATAATCACTGGACTTACCAGACTTATGTCTGACCCATTTTCTTTCGCCTTCTTTTCTTCCGTTCCCCCTCCCCCTCCTAGGTTCACAGGGAAGGAACATCACCACTTAGCTCAGTTTTCTTTCCAAGCTCGAAGATAGACGATGTATTACTTTGGACTCTCTTTTCCACTACTATGGCTGGCTCATGCTTTATTGGGGAATATCATTGTCGTTTTATGCTTCTTTATTTTGTTAAACAAGACAGATGCTTTTTGTAATGGGTACGGATGTTTTGGTATTGGAAAACAATCTTTGTACAAGCTGTTTTATCAATGAAGTAAAGTTTTATATATTTTCTGCTGTTTAATTTTTTTTTCTGTTTTGTAATTTATTTGTTCTATACACTTATGACGCTCCATTGAAGTTAATGCATTCCTTTTGTGAGTGACCTTAACGAAGGTAAGGTGTTACAAACCCGGATTTTTGCTCGATTAATTTTAAATATTTAATATCATTTCAAACATTGAATTGATAATATAAATAAATTTTTATATTGAGTTATCTATTTAATAATCGAATATAATTTAATTTAGAATATTTTGATTATCATAATTCGAAATATAATTGAATTCGAAGATTTTAACTGTATAGAAAATGATTCAAATAGTTAATAAAAATTCTATTTGAATATAAATGATGATAATAATAATTTGTTATCAAAGCATTTATATGATTTGAATTTAATTTATATAGATTTAAATTATTATCTCCTCCATATGATCGAATAAGGCTTTGAAACATGTCGTCCCAGTGTGTTCAGAATAGTGGTATAACCCTAGAAATGCCAGTTGTTGGGTTCAAAAATGAGTACAGAATCACAGAGTATTTTAAATTAAATTAAATCATACCGGTTTAAATAAAATAAAATAAAAATAATTTATATATGTTTAAATACTTTCCTCCCTACCGAAGTATACTCTATAAACCTACCTATAGCTGTTCTCTTCCATCTTCTCATGTACGTATGGTCTCCTTACTTAACTACAAAGTAAAACATCATTTTAATGGTCATTGTACTCTTGTCTCTAGCACATTTATAAATAAAACCCCCAACCATAACTTTTCCCCATTTTTCCTCAAACTAGTGGAATTAATTCAAGTCGTTCCCCCTTCCTCCATTCGTTTATTTCCTCTTACCGAATTTAAAATTGAAGCCGAGATTATCTTCAATCCTTCCTAAAGCAATATTAAATTAGGACCCCCCTGAGATCAATTTCAAATTCAACGCTCTATTCAAAAGGGCTTTGTTAGCCTACTTTGTGAACTAGGCAACACAAAGTCAAGAAACCAAACATTGAAGGGTATTTTTAATTATAAGACTTCGGTTCGGATTGGAGGAAAACACTACAATTCAGATTGATAGCTACAGTTGTTCGGGTCGGGTCAGAGCAACATATCGGTTCGGATCGGATAGAGACTTCTGTTCGGATCGGTGATCTCTTACTGAGTAGATTGGTAAGGCCTATCTAATCGGATCGGAAGGCAGCTAAATCTTGAATGGATCGGAAAGCCACCTGTTTGCCACAACAACGGAACGGAGCAGAGCAGATTAGAGAAGGAGAGACGCACCCAAGCCAATCCGGTTCGGATCGGGTAACCCGATCCGAACCCCTTATTTGCGCGTCTCCGACCCAAACCCATGATCCGTGTTACTCTCCTGCAAAATCGCCTGGATAACCGGACCGGCTATGACTAATTCCTACCCCTAACGTCCTTCCCTTTGATGCGTTGTCAACATGATGGTTCATCCGAACCCGAAGAGAATGCGATGGGCGACACGTGGCCCGACCCGGATCAAGTTTCAAGCAAATTCACATCTATAAATACCCCGTCAGGAGACAAAGAGAAGGATCTTTTTTCAGCACATAGAAAATTCAATCACCTCCATCATTCCGAACTCCATTATTCCCGGAGAATCCAAATCATCTTTCATTTCTTGTTTTAGTCAATTAAGTGAACAAAAGTGAGTTGTGAGTGAATCTTACATTGTATTTGCAACTGAATTATTGAATATAGTGAAAGATAAGTGGACGTAGGCATTTGTTCGCCGAACCACTATAAATCCTGCGTGTTCATTTTTATTTTTATTTCATTTTATCTTGTTTTAAATCAATTTGGGTGTTAGAACCACTTTTGGGTCTAACATTTTGGTCTAGTTCTTCGGCCTTTAATTGCAAGCGCTTGTCTTGATCAGCCTTCATGGCAGCCAAGGTAACGTCATCAGCGCTTTTCAATTCCCCAGTTATTGCAACCTCCGGTTCCTCATCATGCCCCTCGTCTCCTCCGTCGTCTTTTAAAGCTGCAATCATTTCTTCATCATGGGGAGTGGTGACCTTAGTTGGCTCACTTCCTTCCCCCAAGTCTATGGAAGCAGCCTTGTCGTCCCTTTCTTTGATCCTATCAGCGGGCTTCGTCCCTGCGGCAGCTCCTTGAGCTACATCTGTCTTTGCGGATGATTCAACACCTACAGAATGAGAAACATCGGTTATCAACTCAGGCGAAAACAAAGGGTCTCTCATCGAATGTTCAATCACATAACGAAAAGTGGTAATAGCTTTGGCAAATTGAGGAGAAAAGATAGGGATACCTTCCGAAGACTTTTCAGCGGGGGTGACTACTACCTCTGGGGTTATTTCAGGAATGGGAGATAGCAAAGTGGTTCGAGGAATTCCCGGATTTTCGGGATCATACCCTTCTACTTCGGGAGTCGTAGGAGCGGAAGAAGAGGAACCGGCTTTAAGAGTGGTTTTTTGTTTAGACTTCCGTCTCTCTTCTTCCATGGCCTCAGCAATAAGGCGGCGCCCCTCAGCTAGGCGCTCCGGTTCATCGTCTCTCAAATATTTCTCCATCAGTTTATCTTCATCGAGGGAATCGACCTTAAGTTCCTCTTTTTCCCACTCAACGATTTGATTCCATACTTGAACCAAAGTGGACGAATAGTCCTCGATCCAAGAAATGCTTCGACGACGAATAATGTGTGCGAAGAATTCAATCATTAGCTCGCCGAAGCCCTGAATATCAGCCTCCGCCTCTGATAGTTGCTTGTGGGCTTCCTCCGCAGATTTAATAGCACATTCCACGTTGCCCTCGGCCAGAGCAGCCCTGTTCTCTGCTTCCAACAATTTTGAAGCCAAGTCAGCGTTCTTCTTTTCTAATTCAGCACTCTTCTTTGCTAACTCGGCGTTTTTCCGTTCAAGCTCAGCATAAGCAAGGTGTGTTTTAGCAGCTTCTGACTTGGCCTCGTCAGCTTGCTTTTTTAGTTCAGAGCGCTCCTGAGTATGGGACTCAAGCAAGTCGTGATAACGCTTTTGCATGTCCTCAAACTGTTGTTTGAAATTAGAAGCGTTCTTTTGAGCGACAGCTAGTTGAGCTTGAGTGTCTTCCAAATCTTTTCCTAAGGTTTTTAAGGCCTTAGCATCCTCCTCCGCGGTCTTTTGCATTGAGTTAGCATTTGTCATTAGAGTGCGGATGATTCTAGAAAGATTGCGTGAATACTTGAACATCTCGGAATATTGTTTTTGCACAACATCAATCTTTGCTTTGGCCTCTTCTGCTCAATTAGACGAAATAGGTTCAAGGGCAGGTAAAAAAGTCAAAGTTTCGAAGTAGTGTTCGGGAAATTACTCTTCCAAATATGCTCGCTTTATGGCAGTTCCCGCATCTGGTGGAGGAGGAGCGAGGATTGTTAATTCGGTGTCCCTTCCTAAAGAGGATTCTGTAGTACCTTTGTCTGTCCTAGGTCGTTTAGTAGCAGGGACTTTTTGCTTACTTCGAGACCCAGTTTCCTTTGGTGGACTTTTCTCTCTACTGCGTTTCTCATAGGAAGAGGAGGAGTCTTTGGAGGGTGGTTTATCCTCCTCCCTGCGGCTTTGATAGCTCTTATATTTTTCTTGTTCCGGTCGAACTGGTGAGCGGGAACGTGAGGGTCGAGAACGATAGGGATCATAAGGTCTTCTCTCCTCCCTACCACGATCGTCCCGGCGATCATACTCGACATCCTGAGGAGGATTAGACATGCTACGACGAAGTTTTCTTATGTCGTAATAGGATCGAGACATTGTACCTGCACGATAAAATAAACGAAGTTTAGCATTAATGGATTCATGGAGAAAGAAGTGCAATGAGTGCTGATGCTGTGGTGTAAAGTGCATCCTAAGTGGTGTGTGTCCCCCCAACCAACCCGAGTCTGAAGCTAGACTAGTGCGGCCAGGCTCTTTGACCTTAGCGGGAGTAGTTTCTTCAGAAGAGGTGAAGACTAAAGGGTCCTTCCTGAAATCCTCTGAAGTATATATAGTCTCAGGTAAGGGGAGATCCCCCAAGCCCTGAAATATGTGCTCATCGGTGCTAGGAACATCCCCTTCGGAAGCATGAAGTGGCGACTCTTGGGAGGATTTTGACTTGTCTAGAGAAGTAGTTTCCTCGGGGGCAATATACCCTTCACGATGCTTTTCGGCCAGATTAGCCAATTCATCATCTTGTGTGGAAGAGGGAGAAGGTGAAGTTTGAAGAGGAGCTGTAGGAATTCCCGAGCCTTCTCCTATCTCTGGAACTGTTTCCACTGGAGGAATGTATGCATAAGGGACCGTCCCATGACCGATGCTACGAAAAACGGATAGCAGCCCGTGAAAATGAAGGTATTCATCTTTAAGGACCTCGTCGATAGTCAGGAATTTTTGATCGCCATTAAGAAGACGGTGCATCCGATCAAAGAACACCTGATCTGATATCTGTTTGGGATTGTCGACTGCAAACAAAAAGGAAAACAGGTCAGGGTGATGATTCAAGTTTATAGAGTCCGGGTTCAGAAAATCAACGCTTTACTTGATTTTGTCCATCTCCTGGCGCATCCAGACTGTTGCTTTATATAGAACCATTCTAGTCTGGAATCTCCAGCTTTACTGCTAAATGGTGTAGAGATTATCTTCCTTTTTGGGACTGATTCAAAGTAACAGAAAGATGGAGTTTCTCTAGTCCGATGCTTGAAATTATAGAAGAAATGAACATCATCGAACGTGAGCTCTACGCCTAGGATTTCACGATATGCTATGTACAAGGTATGCAAATAGGCATATGAATTGGGATGCAACTGCATGGGGGCAATCCGCATTTGTCTTAAGAAATCAACGATGAAAGGAGAGAATGGAGGAATGGCGCCGACCATGCACATCAATCGAGTGACAGTCATATATCCTTCTGGAGGGTTGTGGGGACGGTCAGAGCGTGAGGGCACTAGGGTGTCCCTTTTCATTATTCCATATTTTAGACAAATTCGAACAAGTCGATCGTTGTCAATTGTTGATTCAACGGAGTCCGAGGGTAATTCCAATATGATGGCTGATTCAAATTCATCGGGTGCTCGATTATCACCAATCCCTCCTTCCTCCTCGAAGCCCAGAGAAACTTCATTCCCTGAAGACACCTCGTCGCTTTCCCGATGACCAACCCCGTAATCTGGACCCTCACTGTCCCATTCCGGATCAGACGAAGAAGATATATCCTCAAGAGTGATTTTGTTAGAAATTTCCGGGGCTTCTTTCCTCTCAGCTAGACGGGAAGAGCGTCTGGGCCTCATTGTCATGAAACTATTGAAGAAGCAATAGCACGGATTAGAGTAAATTATCCCGTGCCCCCCTTTGTGTATGTGTGTGAACTAAAGTGTGTGCAGCAAATATGGGAAATGCAAAATAAAAGTACAGCAATGTAAGACGAAGCTTTGAAGAGAAAGTGATAGTCAGAGTTGTTCTTAATTCTCGTTTATGTTCGCAAGGCACTATCCTAACTGTCCACGAAGTTATTGTCTAGAGTGAATGTTAGTTGAATTAGTTGGGTAGTCTTTGTGTGCCAAGTTTGATACGTTCGGTTCGGTTCGGATATGTATATGATAATTGGCTCAATACAAATACAGATATAGGGTCGGTTCGGATGCTTCATTAAAGCAAGGTCAGTTCAAGACAAGCGAAATAATGGGTTCGGATAAAGGACTGATCTGATCGGATCGGGTGACCTGATCCGAACCGAACCAGCATCACTTAACCAGTCCATTTATTTCAACCCCTTATCCCATTCTCTTCTCCGACCCGAACCGACATTTTCCTTCCTTCCCGTCTTTCTAAAGTATGCAACCCGAACCGATTCCCTTTCCTTCTTCTTCCTTTCTGCTCCTTCGTCTCCTACCCGAACCAACTCCAATTTGTCATCACGCTCTTCATCTTCTTCCTCTTTCTCCCCACTCACATACAAATCCATTCCATCACCAAAGCTCCAGTTGAGGACAAATATTTGCCCTCTCCAACCTATCAGCGCCTCGAAGTGATGGCGGATCCACCAGTAACGACGTGGAGTTCAAGCAAAGCCCCATGGCTAAACCATCCCAATCAACCACGAATTGAAATCAAGAGCAGTTATAATGAAGTTATTCGAGATTAAAAAAGCTACCTATATGTCTGATTTGAGAAATCTACAAGGAATAGTTTCAGGATATTGGAGTTTCTGAAGTTTTCGATACTAGGGTTTGGAAGCGGCGGCAGAAAAGAAGAAGAAAAGAAAGAAGACGGTGGTGGATTTATAAAAGGGGTGGTGTTGACTCCTCATATTCCTATTCTTTCTCACCCGCTCGAACCGGAGTGAAGGCCCAGTAGCACAACTCTGCCTGAAGGCCCAATGTCCAAGAACCAAATCCACGAAAACGCATCGGATCGGAATCCGAACCGAATAAATTTCACACATTAATTTAGCATCCGATTCGAATTGAGTTCAAAAGAGAGATAAAAGAAAAGCATACCCGAGAGAAGCACTATGTGTCGTGAAGAACTTCCGGACTTAAATCAAAAGTGAAGAAAATGAATCAAACATTTCATGACATATATATGGGCGATAAGAGACATGGTTTCATGGAGCAACGCATCTCCACAAACGAATAGAAATGACTTTCTGAAGATCCAATTTCAAGGACTAGTATTCGAACAACATCAAAGCACGCTTCATCTCCAACAGAAGCATCCTTTGAGGGGGCAAAATGTTAGCCTACTTTGTGAACTAGGCAACACAAAGTCAAGAAACCAAACATTGAAGGGTATTTTTAATTATAAGACTTCGGTTCGGATTGGAGGAAAACACTACAATTCAGATTGATAGCTACAGTTGTTCGGGTCGAGTCAGAGCAACATATCGGTTCGGATCGGATAGAGACTTCTGTTCGGATCGGTGATCTCTTACTGAGTAGATTGGTAAGGCCTATCTAATCGAATCGGAAGGCAGCTAAATCTTGAATGGATCGGAAAGCCACCTGTTTGCCACAACAACGGAGCGGAGCAGATTAGAGAAGGAGAGACGCACCCAAGCCAATCCGGTTCAGATCGGGTAACCCGATCCGAACCCCTTATTTGCGCGTCTCCGACCCGAACCCATGATCCGTGTTACTCTCCTGCAAAATCGCCTGGATAACCGGACCGGCTATGACTAATTCCTACCCCTAACGTCCTTCCCTTTGATGCGTTGTCAACATGATGGTTCATCCGAACCCGAAGAGAATGTGATGGGCGACATGTGGCCCGACCCGGATCAAGTTTCAAGCAAATTCACATCTATAAATACCCCGTCAGGAGACAAAGAGAAGGATCTTTTTTCAGCACTTAGAAAATTCAATCACCTCCATCATTCCGAACTCCATTATTCCCGGAGAATCCAAATCATCTTTCATTTCTTGTTTTAGTCAATTAAGTGAACAAAAGTGAGTTGTGAGTGAATCTTACATTGTATTTGCAACTGAATTATTGAATATAGTGAAAGATAAGTGGACGTAGGCATTTGTTCACCGAACCACTATAAATCCTGCGTGTTCATTTTTATTTTTATTTCATTTTATCTTGTTTTAAATCAATTTGGGTGTTAGAACCACTTTTGGGTCTAACAGGCTTCAAACCCTATACTCAGTTTGTCGTCGCTGGAGGAGTCTGTAGTGGCGCGATGTAAGGATGCGACTAGGTTAGTTCGATCGATTTGTTGGTGTTGCGGGATTCGATAATAAGTTGATTAGAGGATTTATAACGTTATGAGAGATGCGATAGGTGATTGTTGAGAGTTCAGCAATGAGTTGAAGGGAGACTGAGTGTTCGATGATAATCTGGTGATGACGCTCATATTTGTGGTTCTGGAGTGGTGCATATTTTTCTGATGAAGCAGTGAAGTTCGAACTGAAGTTATATAGTGGAAAAAGGCAATAGCATTGTGACCCTGATTGTATTTCTTATGCTGAGATTAACCACGTGGATGAGGGTATCACGATAGGATCTAGTGGTTCGAAGCTCATGCAAATGGTGACGCAATTCAAAATGGCTTTTGATATTGTCTAGTAAGCCATGAAACTAGGTTGCGACTCATATATATAGTGTAAGGTGATGTCGATGTCCTTACGATGCAGTGAAGCTAGGGAGCGAGCTACAAGTTAGGAGGATGGTTGGGTAGTGTTTGTGAAGTGTCGATCTTTGAAGGTATTTGTAGTTGATCCGTGCAAGTGTAAAAGGAGTTCATCAGTGAAATTGAGTTGTGATTTCAATATAAATCGAAGAGAGGAAGCATGAATTTGGTTTCGACAGTTTTGGGCTTTATCCTAAAGCAGGTTCGTGTTTTCAAAATTTGAGAAGACGACTATTAATTAGGTAATTAGTGTTGACTAAATTGCATTAGTTAATTTATAATTTTTTATATAAATCCAAAATAAAACTTATACCGTTGATAAATTATGTCATATGATATTAGATTAGAATGAAACGAGAAGCGTTGGAATTATATTTGCGATAGCTACGCAATAGAATTCAGATTGGAATAACTTATAAAATAAAGACCCTAGTGAGCAAATCTCACTAATATTTTTATTTATAATTATTTTATTCATTTAAAATAATTGTTCGTTGGTTGTTTGCATGGACTGAAATATTTTTGTGGCTATTATAAATATATATTAGTTATTTAGGATCGGTGTTTGTGGTTATTATATATATATATATATATATATATATATATATATATATATATATATATATATATTGGTGATTGGATAAATCCCGCATTACCATTAGCGGATGCCCGTAGTATCATTAGCAAATGACCCTATGCGCCCTACGCTATGATAATGGATGACCTTCTATACCATGATATCCCACCTCGAAGCATGATGGGCATTATTTATATTGGCTAACGTATGTGGATGCAGGGAAACAGGTTGGAGGGATCCCACTTGATTCCTCAAAAATATTATTATTTGTTGTTTTTCATATATATATTATAATATATGATGTGTTAGAAAACCCGTCATTTTTAGTTGGTTATTTTGGGTGTTTAAAATATCATTGGGCCTAAATGGTGATTTATAAAGATATCGTGAAAATGAAATTTTGAGTTTTAAATGGGAAAAACTTTTTTCTAAAATAGAATTTGAATTTCAAATGGACTATAAAGATATTAACTTGTTTGAATAAATAAAAAAGTATTAAATTTATAAACGATGTTTATAAATTAAATAATTAGGAAACTGAAGTGAATTTATACATGATTTTTATAAATGAAGCGAAATGAATTATCATTGGATAATTGGGAAAATGTAAATACAAGTGTGAATTTAAAAAGGGAAATTTATTTTTCCAAATTAGAAATTATAATTTCAAATGGATTTGAAAGGAGACTTGTTTAAATAAATAAACAGGTAATATAAACGATGTTTATAAAGAAAGGTGAAAAATTATCTAAAAAAACCCGGATTTTCAAAACCAATTCAAAATTTGTATTTTAGCTATTTTATTGGATTTTGGATTTAAAATGATTTATTTTATATAATAACGACTAATTTTTTTTATTTTAAATGAAGTTATAATGTATAAATTTATTTTAGTTATAAAACGAGTCTGAAATGGCGAGGTAGTTTGAAAATTTGATTTCTTATTACAAATGAATATATAGAATTCAATATATATTGGATTTTAGTAAAACCAGAATTATTTGAATCTGTTTAATAATATCTTTCTAACAATGTTAAGAAACCAAGATTTCATATTGTAAATTAAAAGTTATATCCAGTTTAAAATTTAAAACAGTCGCTATGGAATTTATATATATTTTATATAATATATAGCCCTTAAAAATAGCCATTTTGCAAACGACCTCCGTTTTCGAAGAAACCACTTTTTTTGGATCCGGAATGTCAAATTATTGCTAGATTCCAATTTTCATAATTTTTGGAATTAACATGTGAGCGTGGTAAATTAAAACGTGTTTGGTACTTTCGGTTTGAATTTAATCGACTGAAAAATGGCCATTTTTCGAACGGCCTACATATTCAACGAAATTAGCTTTGTTAAGACTGTATCGTCAAAACATAGCTAGATTTATTTTTCGGTAATTTTTGGAGTTAGTATGTGGCCCCGATAAATTAAAATGTACATTTAAATTCAATATATATTGATTTATGTTTTAATTTTAACGAAACTGATCGAAACATTCGAATTGGCTTATGAAACATATCCCATTGTGTTCGAAATGGGGATATTTAGCAAGGGGCGACAGTCGTTGGGTCTCGTTTGGAGTATGAACACAAATTTTCATAATAAAAATGATAATTGAATAAAATATTAATATATTTATATATAAATAGTAAATTTAACCCTAGCCCCCTTCATTATTCTCGACGCCGTCACTTTGCCACCAAAGGCTGAAATCGCACCAATATCTTCAACGAAAATCTCACAATCCACTCAGTAAATTCAGAAATCTCTTAAGGGAAAATTCAAGAGCTCTCTATGGTCTATACATCCAACGGTTATGATCATCTATAGAGGAGCGTATTGAGAGAATTTCTGGTGCAAAGGGGCCACGTTTCCACCGAGTTCGGGCACGTTTTGGAGGTGTGAGGAGCGGCTCTAAGAGGTGGTGGCTCGTGTCGTGGCGCATCGTGTGGCGTCTCTGGATCGAAGTCAGGTGGCTTTGTTAGGTGGCGCACAACGGAGAAACGATGACAAAGATGTGTTTTTTGGGCGGCTTCAGTTTGTAATGGGAAGGAGATGATTTAAAATGTAATTAATAAATTAATTATTATTTAATTATCTCGCAATGGTAATTAATGTATAAACGATCATAACTCTTTCATACGAGGTCCAAACTGAACGATTTCAGTTGCGTTGGATTCGCAACAATGAACACTACAACATGGAGCTTACCAAAAGGATTTTGGAGCTAGTTGACATTTTTGATCAAATTAAACATCCTTTTTAATTTTATTAAAATAATCATTTTTTCTATTTTTGAAACCGATCAAGGTGAGAACTCCTTCTCACTCTAGTTATTTTACAGTTAAATGTATACTAGGATGCAGACATGGCTTAGAAGCCCCCGACACCATTTATTGTACAAACCATGGTTGTTTATTTGGATTGTATTTTGAAAATTTGGATGATGATTGAGAATTAATAGTGAATAAGATATTTGAACAATAAAAATATCATTTTTATTGAATGTATGAACTATATAAAATAGTCAAGTGTTGAAATAAGTATTTTATTGTTAAAAATATAATTTTTAATGTATATATCAATGGCATAAAATTCTCATGAAATGAAAATAAATATTCATTTACAAATTGGACAATTTGTTTTTGTACACCTATTTATCTGATATTGATTGGGACAATAAATTTTACACATCGCCCAACAACACAAATAATAAAAAGTATTTGTTGGTTGAAATCCCACACGGTATCGGGATGATACTTGACATACACTAATCCAAATATTTAGTTGTATGTCAATCGATGGGTTAACAGACTGTATAAGAGTTATTTATTTATTTTAATGCTTATACAGTGGTTGACTGCACTCTAGATAAAGTGTGGATGTTTAATGATTATTTACCATTATTGTGAATACATGCGATGTATGAAAATCCATATAAATATATTTACATGGTAATTGATTGAGTCTAATTCGAATTCATAAATAACGAATAGTTTTAAATTAATATTCAGAATAGTTTTAAATTAATATGCAGTATAGTTTTAAATTAATATTCTGTATAGTTTTAAATTAATGTTCTGTATAGTTTTAAAATAATATTCTATATAGTTTTAAAATAATATCCTGTAAAAGGAGTATAATATGATTTTGATGTCCGATTTGGGAAGGACACAAAAATATTAAAATATGTGAAGCTTGTTGATTAGATTTGCGCCATTTTAACGCGAATGATATTTATGTTGATTTATTCATTTTTATTATGAATATCGAAAAGGAAATTATTTCAAAATTAGATATTTTGAAAATATTATCATTTAAATATTATAATGATAAGGAATATTCAGTTTTGATTTAAAATTGAAATGAAAGTGGGAATCCTTTTAAAAACGAATTTATAAACGATTTATAAAATATGTTTTGAATGGAAATCAATGAAATATATATAATATATATATTATATGTATAATGGCCTGAATAGAACGCACCGCGCCTCGACCGTTCGTGAATTTCGACCATTGAACTCGAATCGATATCACGGGAGATTCGACCTTCAGATTCTCCTAAAACCAAAACCATTGGGTTCGTATCGAAATGAGCTTTCCAACGAATATAAGAGATTTGAAATCTAACAGTTGGATTTGGAATTATGTCCAAATAAAATTTGGAAAAGGTCGTTGTAAATGCAGTTCGATGACCATTTATGAAAATCGATTGAAAGGGCCTTAATAAAATTGTTAAAAATATTAATAATTTATGTAAAATCATTATAAATGATTTGGATAAATTTGGATGAAAAATTTCGCATTTGTGAAAATAAAAATATATTTTTATCAAATTGAACTAGTTATTAACTAGATTTAAAATCCAATAATTTTTAAATAAATAAATTGGATTTATAAAAAGGGTTTAAGTAAAACCATAAATTTCCAATATATAAATTAGAATGGATTTGAATAGAAATCATCTCCGAAATATTTCGATATTGCATTCCGTGACTATACGGATATTGTGGAGGAATTTGGGAGATAGATATATATCGTTATTCCCCATACGATATGTTTTGGTTTCAGAAATTGATATTGAATATAAGCCGATATAATTTCTGTTTAGAGCCTTATATTTAATATCGAATTGGATTTTGGGATTGTCGTGAATGGTGTGTTTAATAAAACTGTTCTTAAACCCAACTGAGAAAAGAATAAATCTTTTACTTAAGATTTAGTGAAGTTTAACAATTAATTAATATTTAATTGGAATTGAATTGAAATTGGACTTTTTGGTTTATCATGAACTGTGTTTAAAATAACACTTGTTCTTTAATCAAATTAACAACGAAATGTGATTTGGAATTTATAAATCTTTTTATTAAGATTTAATGGAATTTTCCAAAGTAAAGTTTTCCAATTTAATAAAATAAATTTGAATGGAATGGAATTCGATTTGGTAATAATAAAAGTGAGCTTCTGTGGAGGAAGATTGTTAATACATATGGAATTTAAAAGGCTTTGCCGTTATTCCATTAATATTAATAGTCGGATACAGAGATTTATATCGATTATATATTGATTTGTTTCCCGTGAAGATTCCATAGTTAATGGGGGTGTGATTTTGGGTTTATCGTGAACTGTATTTTAAATGACGTTAGTTCTTTAACCCAGTTAAAGACAGAATTTATTTCCTAAATTTGAGTAATCATTACATAATGATTTTTGGAGATTAAAACTAAGTGAAGTTTTAATGTGTGACAGCCCGCCCCGCACCAACCGACATTTCCAATGAAGGTGCGTTGTGCCGACGTCCGACTAGCAAGGGACGGTCGTCAAAGAAAGGAAAAGAAAGAAATACGGACTAACAAGAAACCTGTAGAATGTCTCATTGCGCATGGAATAAAATATAATAATAACATACTTGACATAAAACAGGCGAGACAGTGCATAAGCTGAAAATTAAACCATAATCATCATAGCAACGGAAATCCAAAATACAGTTTGTTACAATTCCAACTTATTGTCTCTAAAGCAAAGAAAGAGGTGCACTACTAATGCCCAAAGTAGTGACCAGCAACAACACAGGGAGAATATATATATCATACGTAGAAGCCTCCAGCTCGTCTCCGGTACAGTTACTCGTGCGTACCACCTAACCTATCTCTAGTCTGCCCGTTTAAGAGCACCCAGAGTAATAACAAGAGACATAAAACTCTGGGTTAGACAAAAGTCTGGTATGAGCGATAAGCAGTAAAACATAACAATAACAGGTATACATAACCATACCTGAACCTAGACCTACAACCAAAGAGTTAGCACAACAAGATGTACAATACTCTAAGGTGACACTAACATATGGTGTAAAGATACGGGGGAGGGGTATGCATGTCATGGTGATATCAAACAATCAAGCATAGCAACCATCCTCACTTCTCTCACTCAGTGCGTAAAGCATACGATATCCACCGCTTTAACCACCCAAATCCTTTGTTATGATCACTCTACCCCATGGAGTCATGATGGCTCCACTACACTGATCCATAGCCACTAA
Source organism: Allium sativum (assembly GCA_030737875.1). NCBI lineage: Eukaryota > Viridiplantae > Streptophyta > Magnoliopsida > Asparagales > Amaryllidaceae > Allium > Allium sativum. The sequence goes on along the minus strand of CM060910.1, from coordinate 1,049,454,646 downwards.
TCCCTTGCTATGTCCACTCTGCCCCCAAGAAGTCATGACGACTTCACTGCACTGGCTCATAGCCATGCTACAATCACTCTGGCCCATGGAATAATAATTACCCCATTGCACTAATCCGTAGCCTAACATTCATCTCTCGTTGGTGGATCAAAGCTATGGACGTCGACAACTCCTTAGCACACGTCTCGCAGCAAAGTCCAACTCGTGAAGTTAACTCGTTGGTTCCCTTCTGGATCCTGAGTTCTACTTCTCGTTTGGACTACCTTTGCATCTCGGGTTTTGGTCTCCTCCGAATCGGTCTCCATTCAGTTCGTGATCATCATCTAGGCTCGGGTCCCCCATCGGTTCGTGAGCAGCTCTGGTTCGTGGACATCAAGTGATTTGGTTCGTAGCACCCTCTCCATATCGTTGCGGGTCGTGGTGTCCTTCCTCCAATAGTTCGGGTCGTGGTGTCTTTCCTCCAGCGGTTCGGGTCGTGGTACCCTGGTGCTCGCTGATTCTTGGTACTCGCCTTTCAACGGATCGGTTCATGGTGCTTGAGTAGGAGCTGTTCGGTACTGGAGTCGCTCATGATGGGTGGCCACGATCGGTTCGGGGGTCACGAACGGGTCAGTTCGGAAGGGTCGATCCGATCCAGTTCCTGCACAATATTCTACAACTTTTTCGGCGACTGTTTTGCGCCACACGATGGCGTTTTTAACCATTGTAACTTTGTTAAACAATCATAAAACATTTTAAATAGTCATATCAACATGTTTAATCAACCACAAATTCTAAAACAACCAATTTAACATGCTAATAAGGATCAAACATACCCAAAACCCATGTTTTCCCCTTAATCTCCCTAATCATGATTTAACCATACGATTAATAAAACATGTCCAAATTAACCCAAATTTTTATCAGAGCCTTAAAATAATAGTTAAGAATTTCTAAACATTTTTCCAGAATTTAATCATTTATAATTTTGTTAATTAACACTAATCACCCCTAATTAGCCGTAATTAGTGAAAAAAAATGCAAATCACTCACCTTAGCCACAAATAAAATATCAAATCTGAAAACTCCAATGTTTGGGTCGAATTCTAATGCTAGAAGCAGATCCAACTCTGATTTGGTGCTATTTCTCCCTTATTTGACGTAGATTAGCTTAATCCTCGATTAGAGAGCGATTTGGGATGAAATTAGAAGGTGGAGGCCATTGTTAGGGTTTCTAAGAGGTATATGGCAGTTAGAAAACTGAAATAGAGTGAAAACCTAACTCATTTCAGCCTTCCCATAACCCTAATCCCGAAATGGGTTATGGGCCCATTTGCTAATTACCCTAATCAGCCCACTTAAGCAGTTTTTCACCCTGCAAACCTTGTTTCAGCCATATCTCTCAAACAGTGAGTCTGTTTGGCTAATGTCACCACTCTACGGAAATGTAAACCATCATCCAAATCCAATGGAAGTTGTTTTATGTCAAAAATCCTTACCAATCAAAAGTTATGGCCAAAACATGATCAGTTCGGGGCAAAACAGTCATTTAAAAATCGATAAAAATCGCGAACATGGGAAATGACCCCAATAGCCGTTCCCCAAAGTTACACGACTATACGACCTCATATGAAAAATAAATTTATATTCTATGATCCTTCGATACGTAGAATGCGGGTCCTTACACTCTCCCCCCCCCCCTTTAAGAAATTTCGCCCCTGAAATTCCTCAACAAAGAAACAACCAATGGGTCCCGCATGCCTACCAGCCGTATCTCGTAATCGAACATACAAAACAAACCTATCCTAGCATGCAGAAAGACTAAATCGAAATGAAAACCTTACCAGTCAAAGAGTTCTGGATACGTCTCCTTAATGCACTCCTTTGTCTCCCAAGTACAATCATTCCCATCCCCGCCCCACTGAACCTTAACTAGATTCACCGCTTTCCTTCGAAGTTTCTTCGTATCATGCTCGACAATACGAATTGGCTTGCAGTTCATAACCGCCTCGGGTTCTACTTCGATATCATCCAACGGATTAGGTGAAATAGCCACATCTGGGTCGTGCACGAACTTCCTTAACTGGGAAACACGAAAATGTTATGAACTCCCGCCATCTTGTCTGGCAACTCAACTTTATATGCCAAATTCCCAACTTGCTCGAGAATTGAATATGGGCCAACAAATCATGGTGCCAACTTTCCTTTCTTGCCAAATCGAATCATACTCTTTAACGGAGAAATCTTGATAAACACGAAGTCGCTAATGGAGAATTTTAAATCTCTTCTCCTCTTATCAGCATAACTCTTCTGCCTATCTTGGGCAGCCTTCATACGCTGTCGTATAACCTTGATCTTATCTGAGGTTTCTCTTAACACATCTAGCCCAAGCACATATTTCTCACCGGTCTCTAACCAACATGACAGTGAGTTGCACGGTCTTCCATACAAAGCTTCAAATGGAGTCATACAAATACTGGATTGATAACTGTTATTATATGCGAACTCCATTAGATGTAAATGGTCATCCCATGATCCACCAAAATCTAATATGCAAGCTCTCAAGATATCTTCTAATACTCGATTCACCCTCTCTGTCTGACCGTCGGTTTGAGGATGGAACGCTGTACTGAGATGAAATTCTGATCTTAAAGCCTCTTGTAAGCTTTTCCAAAATCCACTAGTAAACAACGGATCTCGGTCACTCACAATGCCTTTGTGTACTCCATGAAATCTCACTACCCACTTCATATACAGTTCCGCTAAATTAGTTGTAGTTCTATTCGACTTGATGGGTATAAACCTTGCACTCTTGGTCAATCGGTCCACAATCACCCTAATGCTATCTTGGCCCGATTTAGTCCTTGGTAACCCATCAATGAAATCCATTGAGACTTGTTCCCATTTCCATTCTGGAATTTCTAATGGTTGCATCAAACCACTAGGCTTCTTTTGCTTAGCTTTAACTAGCTGGCAGTTCATGTACTTGGATATAAACTTCCCAACGTCTCTTTTCATCCCTTCCCATTAGTAGGTCTGCTTCATGTCTCGATACATTTTGTTACCACTGGGATATATAGTCAATTTTGAGTGATGACATTCTCCAAGCACTTCATCTCTCAATCCATTGACATTAGGTACAACCAGTCTCCCAATATTTTTGATCCATCCATCTCGATCAAGTCCATACTTGTTCATCTCCTCATCGATACCCATCTCTAACTTGGAGATGATTTCCAATAGGTTAGGATCGTCCCTCTGACTGGAACCAATCCGCTCAATCAAAGTGGGTCTAATCGTCAAACTTGCTAACATCTCTGGATCCAATTCGTACTTTGGTCTGAAATCGTACCCTACAATATACTCCAGTTGCTTCCATTCAAGAAACATAGCCCCTAAACTGGCATGTCTTCTACATAATGCATCAGCTAACGCATTGCCCTTTCCTTGTGTATATGCGATATCGAAATCATACGAAGCCAAGAATTCTAACCACCTTTGCTGTCGGAGATTTAGATCCTTCTGAGAGAAGAGATACTTTAACGACTTATGATCGGTAAAATACTCGAATCTTTCTCCCAAGAGATAACATCTCCATATCTTCAACGCGAATACGATCACTGCCAAATCCAAATCATGGGTAGGATATCTTTTCTCATGCGTCAATTGCCGACTAGCGTAAGATACAACCCTACCTCCTTGCATCAATACAGAACCTAGCCCGTTACCACATGTATCTGTGTATACCATCATCTCTTCATTCCCTTTAGGAATCACTAACACTGGCGCGCACGTCAACTTTTCATTTAGAATTTTCAATGAAACCTCTCGCTTTTCGTCCCAAACAAAAGCTTGATTCTTCTTGGTTAACTGAGTCAATGGTGCCGCTATCTTGGAGAAGTACTGGATAAACTTACGTTAATACCCAGCTAACCCCAAGAAACTTCTTACGTCTGTTGCATTCTTGGGCGTAGACCAATCTTGTACCGTAGCCACCTTCATAGGATACACGATAATACCATTCTCTGAAACAGCATGGCCCAAGAATCTCACTTCCCTCCTCCAGAAGTGACACTTAGAAAACTTCGCTTTCAATTGGTGTTTTCTCAACACCTCCATCACTACTCTCAGGTGTTCCTTTGTTCTTCTTCTGTCCTCGAATAAACAAGTATATAGTCCACGAACACAAGAACAAACTTATTCAATTGAACCCTAAATACCCTATTCATAAGATCCACAAAATATGTTGGTGCATTGGTCAACCCGAATGGCATGACCAACCACTCATAGAATCCAGACGGCGTCTGAAATGCCGTTTTAGCTATACTCTTAGCTTCCACCCTAAGCTGATGAAAACCTGTCGCGATATCCAACTGGGAGAACACTCTCGCACCACTCAACTGATCAAACAAATCATCTATCCACGTTAAGGATACTTATTCTTCCTCGTCACCTTATTCAACTCGCGGTAGTCCACACACAAACAAAGGGAACCATTTGCCTTGGTAGAAAACACAATTGGTGCTCCCCACTCAGAAATACTTCTTCTGATAAATCCCTTCTTCAAAGGATCGCTCACTTGCACCCCGAGCTCTCGCTGCTCTCTTGGTGCCATACGACGAAGTGGCATCACTATAGGTATGGCATCTTTCACTAAATCAATCCGAAACTCAATCTCACGATGTGGTGGAAGTCCGGTCACTTCCTCGAAGACGTCCGGATACTGGCCAGCCAAGGGCACATCCGACAACTCATCATATGGGATGTCGAGGGAATTTAGAGAACTAGCCATTACCCATCACTAGGTAGACCACCAAACACTGCCCTCTGTCCATCATCCGCTCTAACTGTCACCAAAAAGCCCTCACAGTCTACCACCACCCCGTACCTTTGGAGCCAATCGACTCCAAAAATAATGCCAAACCTAGTAAAGTCCAAAACAAAGCAATCACATGCAAACATACATCCATGACTCGATAAGACTACATTATGACAAATCATACTAAGGCTAGTCGAATCGCCAATCGGGTTCGTCACCGCTAAAGATCTATTAACTATCTCGGGTTCCGGTCCTAACCTATCTACTAGGTCACTAGATATAAAGTAACAAGAAGCCCCGGTATCAAACAATACTCGAATAGGAACATCATAAACAGAAAGCATACCTTGAGTGATGACATTCTTTCCTTTCTACGCCGTAGTTGGGGCATTCGACGAAGAGGGAACAACATTAAGAGCATATTCTTTCAAAATCTGCTTCTCTTTAGGGGGTTGCGGACACTTATCCTTGTGATGTCCCACTTAGCCATACTTGAAGCACTTCCTGTCCGCTGGTTTTGCTCGACATTCTTTGGCATAGTGGCCCTTCTTGCCACAGCTAAAGCACTCAACATCTTTCTTTTCCTTCTTTCTCTGAACATCCTTAGCTTGGTTCTGCTTCCTTTTATTCTGAGAATTATTCTTGCCTCCACCGCCTGCTTGCGGTTTTGGCTCTCCTGTAGATATAATAGCAACTTCGGTCTTTGACTTAGGGTAAAGACTCTCTGATCTCAATGCTTTTTCGCACAATGGATTCAAATGCCTCATCGATGTGGTTTATAAGTATTTCCCCCCAAGTACCCATCCAAGCAATTATGAACTTCTCGTTCTTCTTCTTGGCAGTGTCGATAAGGGATAATCCATACTTCGATAAAGTATCGAACTCAGCAATATACTCTGAGAATGCTCTACCATTCTGCTTAAGCTCCAAGAACTTCCTAAACAATTCTGATTTTTGAGCAGTTGGGATGAACTTATCACTGAATCGGGCCTTAAACTGATCCCAAGTAACTTGATCCTCAGGAGTAGCTTCCTTAATAGCATTCCACCAATTCATTGCCCATCCTTGCAGCTGATAGGATGCTAACCTTCTCTTTATCGCATCCTCGATACCCAAGTCCTCGAAGATACGCTCACAGCTATCCAACCAATCCTGAACTTCTGTAGCCTATTCCATTCCGTGGAACGACTTCCCACCAAGACTAGTGTAGTCTTTACAGAGCTTGGCGAAATCAGACCTAGGCGCCTGCACCGCTGCACCACCACCATTTATAGCATTTGGAGCTGCCCTCTGAATATCCCTAAGTATCTCTCATGAAGTCAGTGAACATTGTCCTCATATCAGGAGCATTCCCATTATTAGGTCCTCTACCAGTACCCCTCGTATATTGGCTCATCGTTCAATCTGTAAGGAAAAACGATTAACCATCTCTTCAGTGGTGCCAGTGCAGTGAGACTCCATCCATAGATATACTAATAGTGTGTGTGTGTATATATATAGCTTTTGAAAACTAAAATATCACAAATACGCACTCTCATATACATATACTATCTCTCCCTGGTGTCTTTCCCTAGGTTAACTACGTAACCTAGAGCTCTGATACCAAGTGTGATAGCCCGCCCCGCACCAACAGACATTTCCAATGAAGGTGCGATGTGTCGATGCCCGACTAGCACGGGACGGTCGTCAAAGAAAGGAAAACAAAGAAATTTGAACTAACAAGGAACCTGTAGAACGTCTCACAACGCATAGAATGAAATATAATAATAACATACTTGACATAAAACAGGCGAGATAGTGCATAAGTTGAAAACTAAACCATAATCATCATAGTAGTGGAAATCCAAAATACAGCTTATTACAATTCCAACATACTGTCTCTAAAGCAAAGAAGGAGGTGAACTACTAATGCCTAAAGTAGTGACCAGCAACAACACAGGGAGAATATATATATATATATATATATATATATATATATATATATCATACGTGGAAGCCTCCTGCTCGTCTCCGGTACAGCTACTCGTGCATACCACATAACCTATCTCTAGTCTGCCCATTTAAGAGAACCTAGAGTAATACGAAGAGACATAAAATTTTTGGATCAGAAAAAAGTCTGGTACGAGCGATAAGAAGCAAAACAGAATAATAACAGGTATACATAACCATACCTGAACTTGGACCTACAACCAAAGAGTTAGCACAACAGGATGTATAATACTCTAAGGTGACACAAACATATGGTGTAAAGATACGGGGGAGGGTGTGCATGTCATAATGATATCAAACAATCAAGCATAGCAACCATCCTCACATCTCTAACTCAGTGCATAAAGCATATGATATCCACAGCTTTGACCACCCAAATCCTTTGCTATGATCACTCTGTCAGTCATGATGGCTCCACTGAACTGATCCATAGCCACTAATCCCTTGCTATGTCCACTCTGCCCCATGAAGTCATGATGACTTCACTACACTGGCTCATAGCCATGCTACGATCACTCTGCCCCATGGAGTAATTACTACCCCAATGCACTGATCAATAGCCTAACATTCGACTCTCGGTGGTGAATCAAAGCTATGGACATCGACAACTCCTTAGCACACGTCCCGTAGCAAAGTCGGACTTGTGAAGTTAACTCGTTGGTTCCCATCTAGATCCTGAGTTATACTTCCCATTTAGACTACCTTTGCATCTCGGGTTTTGGTCTCCTCTGGATCGGTCTCCATTCGATTCGTGATCATCATCTAGGCTCGGGTCCCCCATCGGTTCGTGAGCAGCTCTGGTTCGTGACCATCAAGCGGTTTGGTTCGTATCACCCTCTCCATATCGGTTCGGGTCGTGGTGTCCTTCCTCCAGCGGTTTGGGTCGTGGTACTCTGGTGCTCGCTGGTTCGTGACACTCATCAGTTCGTGGTACTCTCCTTTCATCGGATCGGTTCATGGTGCTTGAGCAGGAGCGGTTCGGTACTGGAGTGGCTCATGATGGGTGGCCACGATCGGTTCGGGCGTCACGAATGGGTCGGTTTGGAAGGGGCGATCCGATCCGGTTCCTGCACAATATTCTACAACTTTTCCAATGACTGTTTTACGCCATATGACGGCATTTTCGACCATTCTAACTTTGCTAAACAATCATAAAACATTCCAAACAGTCGTAGCAACATGTATAATCAACCACAAACACTAAAACAACAAATTTAACATGCAGTAAGGATCAAACATACCCAAAGCCCATATTTTCCCCTTAATCTACTTAATCATGATTTGACCATACGATTAATAAAACATGTCCAAATTAACCCAAATTTTTATTAGAGACTTAAAATAATATTTAAGAATTTCTAAACATTTTTCCAGAATTTAATCATGTATAATTTCGTTAATTAACACTAATCACCCCTAATTAGCCGTAATTAGTGAAAAACAATGAAAATCACTCACCTTAGCCACAAATAAAATATCAAATCTGAAAACTCCACTATTTGGCTCGAATTCTAATGCCTAACAGCAGCTGCAACTCTGATTTGGTACTATTTCTCCTTGATTTGATGTGGATTAGCTTAATCCTTGATTAGAGAGCTATTTGGGATGAAATTAGAAGGTGGAGGCCATTGTTAGGGTTTTTAAGAGGTAAATGGCGGCTAGAAAACTAAAATAGAATGAAAACCTAACACATTTCAGCCTCCCCATAACCCTAATCTCGAAATGGGTTATGGGTCCATTTGCTAATTAACCTAATTGTAACACCCCACGTCCATTAATGTCACTCGCAAAGGGAATGCATTAACTTCCATGGAGCATTTTAAGTGAGTATAGAACAGAAAATCACAACAAGACAGATATAAAACAGTACTAGGAAATTTAAAACTTTATTTATTGCAGCAGAAGGTAAATATGTTTGGTTACATCATCAAAAACATAAACCAAAGTCAAGTACATAATATCCATCTTGATAAAACAAAGTACATAAACTGAAAGACATAATCCCCAACATCAAAATAGCCATAAATAAAAGAGAAGCTGAACTTTACTTCAGCGATCCAAGCAATCTTCTAAAAGCAGTCCAAAATCAAGCTCCACTGGTGCTAGTTCCAACCTGAGCACCTTAGGGGGGGGAAGGAAGAAAGAGGAGGAAACAAAGGGGGGTCAGACATAAAGTCTGGTGAGTGCGATAACTTTAACAATATAATTAACAAAGTAACTAGGCAAAGGCATAAGTTGGAAAATAAGGAAATGACCATGAACCATTGAGTATGGCAGAGTAAATAAGGAAACAGGATGAACAACGATATCATTAAGCGCACCTAAACCACTATAGGATGATTACTAAACTACACCAACACTATAGGATAATTTCTATACTGCACCACCACTAGTCACCTTAAGGTTGATCCCGCCTACAGACTTAAATAATGATAATGGTAGTTTCGTGCACCCCTAGTTGCCTTCATAGGTGCTGCCTGCCCCTATCTCCACTAGGTGTACCCACTATCCCCAAGCGATCGGCTCCCTAACTCGTAGATACCCGTGCTAGTCCCACAGTGGGGTGTATCACTCCCCAAAGTGGCAACCCGATACAACCAACATTGCACGGCTTATACCACCACGATGCAACAACGTCTTACCTACCAGCCCGGGTCCACACACGCATATGAACCCGTTGGACTTGCGTTGCCACTGCTAACCCGGTTTGGCCTCTTACAGTCAAGCCCAGTATGCGTGTCCCGTCCTCGACTTGGGTCGAGCCCACAAAGATATGTATGGGTTACTGGTTGAAACGGGCCCCCATTACTTGACACAAACTATCCACCTAAGCTTGGTCCCCTCTAGTACATCCCACTTAACCCACTTCTTATTCATGTTTCAATTACATGTTTCAATTTTTGGTTAAGTGTTTCTAATCGTATTTCCAAATGCCACCCAAGGCACCCACTAGATTCCACATGCCACCCAAGGCACCCACTAGATTCCACATGCCACCCAAGGCACCCACTTAACCCCCTCATATCCCACTACATGCTTATCTAGTTAAGTGTTTCTTAATTCATTAAGATCGTAACCTCATAAAGACCTCTCACATTAGACTGGCATTTGTGGCATTTGGATTTGCCGGGCGGGTCCGGGAAGTCTTACACCACAAAAGAGCCTAACCTCGTGTCTTTACAATTGTTACGTATTTAGTTTATGCCTAAGACCTCTCACATTAGACTGACATTTGTGGTAGCTTGATTTGTCAGGCGGGTCCGGGCAGTCTTACACCACAAAAGAGCCTAACCTCGTGTCTTAGACGATTAATTACTCCTAATTAATCATTCCCCAATTTGAATTACTTTCCCTATTCAAATTATCAATCAATTCCAAATTTAACGATGTCCATAATTGACTCAATTATGTCCATCCATTTATGGTATGTAAAATCATACCAATTTTCTCCACAATTATATTTTATGCCTTTTAAGGCATTTATGCCAATTAAATCTTTTTAATATTATCCCCTTTACCCCACGTTGTACGTTTGTTCGTTAAACGTAAAATATACGTTAGACTCGAATAGTCTAACTCATGGAATATAGAGAAAACATCACAATATACACATAATTAAAACATAGATCTAACATAGGGGTGAACTTGCATATGTGAATGATGTTCTATATCTAAAACTTGCATAAACCAAAGTTACAACTTGCATAAACAACATATGTAATTGATCCAAATCTAAAGGTGTGAACTTGATGAGATAATGGCCACAAACTTGCATAAATCATGTATTGTCATAGGTCTATGTCTAAAGGGGTAAACTTGCATAGGTAATAACCCTAAACTTGCATAACATGATTAATATCCAACTCATAAACTTACATATGTTATTTATACATTGCAACAAAGGTGTAAACTAGTATCTAACATGTAAAGTATCATGTAGAATTTAGCATATAACTCACACATGTCATAGCCTAACTTTCAATTAAATTTTCACATAAACTAGGTGTCATAACCATGTAAGGTCACATATAATTCTACCCAACTTGTATATGATTCATGTTTAAATCAAAATCTAAACTTGCATACATATGTTTTATCATATGAATCCTAACCAAACTAGCATATGAAACATGATGATTCAACTAGACATAAGCCAATCATAGGATTATAACATGGGTGATAGCATCATAACTTCACATCGTAAATGATAACATCATAACATAACATCATAGAAATTACAACACAATTCTACAACATAATTACAACATGCAGTCAATAATTCATTTCACATCCATACAATCCGCATTATAACTTAATCCAATTAAATTACTAATTATTTTATTAAAACTATCGAACTCACAACTCAAAAGAAGTCTTAAGTTCTGAATTCTGATTTCTGGTTTTGAATTAGCTCTCCTTTGAAGAAGATTCGCTGTTAGGGTTGAGTAGTTCTGATTTGATTTGTTGTTCTTCCTCTTTAATTTGGTGGCGGCTGCTCTAGGGTTCAAGACAACAGCATGACGGCCATAGTTTCAGTTTTAATTCTGATTTAGGGTTTGAGTCTAAGGGTCTTTTTATAGAGTTTTGAATTAATTTAAGCCGTCGGATGATCTTAGGGTTAATTGAAACCATTCAATCGGGATAGGGTGACACCTCAGCCCTAATGACTCAGCAAGGAGTTAGAAAGGACTCAGCAACATGGGTCAGCCTGAACTAGAAAGCTGTGCAGGCTTGCTGCCTCGGCCTGGGCGCACTTGGCAGGTGCGCCATTGCAAATTTGTACTGGTGCACTTCCCAAGTGCGCCAGTGCAATCTTTTTTTTCTTTCTATTTTGCCACCAAACTTCGTTCGTCCATAACTCCTTCATCCGGTACCCGTTTCCCACAAACTCGGACTCTATTTAAACCAGAATTCCGAGACGAACACAATGGCGCAACCCCATTCTCATAATTCTCACGTTTGAGATTAATTATTCTTTATTTTAGTTAATTAGATTATTCAAAAATCCGGGGTGTTACATTCTCCCCTCCTTAAAGGATTTCGCCCCCGAAATCTCCCAGTTAAGGAGAATGCATATCCTACCATCCAAACAACCATCTACTCAACCATCAAACACGGGCATCCATTGTCCTTATAAAATTTCTAATGCTGTATGAACATATGCAAGAAGTGTGTGTATATGTTCCTTATCTAATGCAAAATCAGGCAGTCTACTGATTCAGTTGACCTCCTTAATGCAAACCATGATAGTGCCATGCGTCCATTATGTATGCGAAAGAATCCTATCGATACATATTATCTCTACATGCGTGCACAACCATTCACCAAAATGCAACATCCATATGATAGTACAACCATTATACATCCATTACTTAAATATACAGACACATTTATATGTAATATGCAATATGAAGTGACTGAGCCGATCTAGTGCCTAAAGTGTGTGTATATGCATCCACGAGCAGCCACTAGCAAACACTTGCATCCACGTGCATCCATCATACATAACATGTCTCAAACACATGTTTCAACCATAGGACTATCCTATCTAAAGGTCAAAGATACTATTGAGAGGACATACTAAAGATAAGATAAGTACAAGGTAAGCGATAAAGGAGAAATTTAAAAGACATACCCTCGAAAAGAAAAGGGTATAATGAACACATCTTCGCTTCCGTCTCCCAAGTAGCGTTGCTCTCATCATCTCCCCATTGCACTTTGACTAGTTTGACCTCTCGATTCCTCAACTTCTTAATCTCCGACCCAAGAATGCGCGTAGGAGCTCGTCGAATCGTTGCATCATGCTAGATCTCCACCTCTCTGAGCAAGCTCGGCTCTACCACTTCCGCGGTCTCGTGCAAGCACTTCCTCAAATGTGATACATGGAATACGTCATGTACACCACTAAGTCTCTCGGGCAAGTCCACTCTATACGCCATCTGCCCAATCCTTTACTTAATAGGAAACGGCCATACGAACCTTGGTGCTAACTTCCCAACGGACCCAAAGCGAACGACGTTTCGTAATGGAGACACCTTGACAAAGACCATGTCCCCAATATCAAACTCGAGATCTGTCCTCCTCTTGTCCGCATAAGATTTATGTCTATCTTGCGCCCTCTTCATCCTCCTTCAAATCAAATTGATCTTTTCCGAAGTGTCTCTAATCATATCGGGCCCAAGCAATATCTTATCTGTAGACTCCCACCAACATGTAGGCGAACGACACGACCGTCCATAAAGAGCCTCGAACGGTGCCATGCCAATGCTAGACTGAATGCTGTTTTTTTATGCGAACTCCACCAATGGAAGATGTTCCTCCCATGTACCTCCGTAGTCTAAGACACATAACCTCAATAGGTCCTCTAGAATATGATTCACCCTCTCGGTCTGGCCGTCCGTCTGAGGATGATATGCGGTGCTCAAACATAACTAAGTCCCTACCGCCTCTTGCAAGCTTTTCCAAAATTCGCTAGTGAAAATAGGATCGCGGTCGCTCACTATGCTAGAAGGAACACCATGCAAACGAACTATTTCTCGAATGTATACGGAGGCTAACCATGGAGCAGTCCTCTTACTCTTTATGGGAATGAAATGGGCGCTCTTAGTAAGTCTGTCTACCACGATCCAAATCCCCGTATTACCCTTCCTTGATCTTGGTAATCCATCAACAATGTCCATCGAAACACTTTCCCACTTCCATTGTGGGACCTCCAATGGGTGTAGCAATCCACCGGGCTTCTTTTGCTCTACTTTTACTTGTTGGCACACCAAGCATCTAGCGACATACTCTGCCACATCCTTCTTCATGCCGGCCCAAAAGTAAACTCGTCTCATGTCCATGTACATCTTGTCCACGCCGGGATGGATGGTCATCTTCGAACGATGTGCATCATCAAGAATGGTCTTCCTTAGGTCATCGTCTTTTGGTACACAAAGTCTACCGTCCCTACGTAACCAACCCTTATCATCTAGGGTATACCTACGGAGATGTCTTGATGACTCCCCTCCTTTGAGCTTCTCTACTAACTCAACCAACTGTGGGTCGTCTCGCTGTGCCTCGCCAGTCCATCCCAAAAGCGTAGGTCTGACCTCTAAGGATGCTAGCAAACCAGGTATGAAGTCAATGGAAGGTGTAAAGTAAAACGTAGAAATGACCTCTAAACTTCGCCGCTCAACAAACAATGGACTCAAGGATAACCTTTTTCTACTTAGGGCATCTGCCACCACGTTACCCTTGCGAGGGGTATATGTTATCTCGAAGTTCTAGGATGCTAAGAATTCCATCCACCTTTGCTGCCTTAAGTTCAAGTCCTTCTGAGAGAATAAGTATTTTAGCGATTTGTGGTCAGTGAATAATTCGAATTTTTCGCCAAGAAGATAATGACGCCAGGACTTAAGCGCGAAGACAAAAGAGGCCAACTCTAGGTCATGTGTAGGGTAATTTCTTTTATGCACTCTCAACTGCCTTCAACCATAGGTTATTACCCTTCCCTCTTGCATTAAGACTGCACCTAGTCCTGCCCCACAAGCATCGGTATAAACGGTAAATGGCTTACTCCCATCTGGCAACACTAAGACTGGGGCTGTGGTCAAAGCTCTCTTCAAACGTTGGAACGCATTATCACAATCTACGTCCCACGTAAAAACTAGATTCTTCTTCGTCAAGCGTGTTAATGGGGCAGATATTTTTGCGAAGTCTTTGATGAACTTCCTATAGTAGCCAGCCAACCCTAAGGAACTCCTCACCTCGGTAGCATTTTTAGGAACCTTCCAATCTTGGATGGCCACTATCTTAGCGGGATCCACAGCTATCCCTTCTTTGGAAACCACGTGCCTTAAAAATCGCACTTCCTTGCTCCAAAAGTGACATTTAGAAAATTTAGCTTTAAGGCTATGCGCTCGAAGAGTCTCCAACACTTCCCTAAGATGTAGGGCATGCTGTTCCTCGCTTTTAGAAAAGATCAAGATATCGTCCACAAAGACTACCACGAATCTATTAAGGTACTCCCTAAACACCCTACTCATCAAGTCAACAAAGTATGCGGGGGTGTTTGTCAAACCGAAGGGCATTACAAGCTACTCGAAGAAACCGTATGGAGTCCTAAAGGAAGTCTTGTCTATGCTATCTTCAGCCACTCTCAACTGATGGAAACCCGTGGCTAGGTCCAACTGCGAAAACACTGAGGCGCCAACTAACTGATCGAAGAGATCGTCAATCCTTGGCAGTGGGTGTCTATTCTTCTTAGTAAGCTTATTAAGTTCTCTATAGTCCACACAAAGTCTAAGGGACGCATCTGCCTTCGTGGCAAATACTACTGGAGCACCCCACTCCGATATACTACGTCTGATGAACCCCTTCTCAAGCAATTCCTTCACTTGCTTACTGAGTTCTCTCCTCTCTCTTGGAGCCATGTGGTGCACTGGCAATGCAACCGGCTTTGTATTATCTACTAGATATATTCGAAAGTCTATTTCATGTTTTGGGGGTATACCCCTCACCTCATCGAAGACATCAGCATATTCACGGACTACGGGAGTAGAATGTAAATCATCATCGGATGCGTCAAGGGATTCTAGGTAGCTAAGCATTACTGGACCTCTAGGTTCACAAGAAATATCAAGGGTCTTTCCAGAACGAGTCAACAATCTAACTGCCCTTCTTTCACAATCTAGGATGGCCATATCTAGTTAGCCAATCCATAACTAGAATTAAACCGTAGCCCAGCGCCCAAGATAAACACTCTCAAATCCCGACAAATCATAGAAAGATGAGCCGAACCACCGATAGGATTTGAGACTACTAAGGGATCAGTAACTAGACTAGTATCAAGGTGCAGTGTTTCAACTAATGATGTAGAAATAAACGAATGTGATGCGCCAGAATCGAATAAAGTACGGACAGGATAATCAAACAGAAAAACTAAACTTTCAATGGAAATTGCCCTACCTCATTCTTGCAGCGGTGGGACCATGAGAGCCTGAACTTGTCCCCTTGCCTGCCCTGGTGCCATAAGAGCTTGCACCTGTCCTCCCGAGGTAGACCCTTCCCTCTGCCCTTTCTTTGGGCAGTCCTTAGTAAGATGTCCCGCCTCGCCACAGTGGAAACAACCAGTCTTCTTTTTCTTCCTACAATCTTTGCTTAGATGGCCGGGTGTCCCACAGTTAAAGCATTTCTTCTTCCACTTAGCATTATTGCCTTTGCCACCTTTCTTGTTCTGTTGTTGCTGTTGCGACTTCTTTTAGTCCCCTTTCTTCTCGGGTTCTTTATTAGCATTGGCACCCTTCTCCTCTTAATGCATGAGTGTCATGTCAACTAGTCTCTCGAAGGTAGCCCCCATGGGCATGTGGGTCATAGCTAACCCATGAAGCGGCTCGTTTGAACCCTTAACAAATCTTAGAGCCTTCTTTTCTGGAGTATTCACCAAGTCCAAGCCAAACCTTGCCAATTGTTTGAATTTGTTGATGTACTCTTTCACTGATAGATTCCCTTGCTTCAGCGCCAAAAACCTTTCCATGTATAGATTCTCTTCAGCCCGTGAGAGAAACTTCGCCTCAAACCTATGCCTAAAATATGGCCATGTATCGACTGGACGTCCACCATTAGTGACCTCCCACCAAAACGAGGCCTCATCTTTCATTATCCAGGCAGCTAGCTGGACTTTTCTTTCATCATCCACTTCAAAGATTCTAAACAATTCTTCCACCTCCTTTAGCTAGTTACGAGCTTCAACAAATGTCTCCGTCCCGTGAAAAGGTTTTCCACCCATTGCTCTAAAGTCCTTACATATCTTAGCAAAAGTATTGACGCGAGGAGGAGGGGGAGGAGGAGGACCATTTGATGGACCTGCGGTGGCGGCCCTAGCCTCACGATATTGACGAAACCAACTGGGTACATGAACACCCTCTGGTATCTCAGATGCTTCAGACATGCTGAAACGAAAAAGGAAAGATTCAATATAAAAGAACCGAGGGAAAGATATATGGCTCTTGGGGTTATGCTTTCTAAAATATACTTTTCTCTTGAAAATACTTTCCTTAAAACGTACTTTTGAAGGTACCTTTTTATAAAAATGGTTTTGAAAAACAACTTTTTTCAAAATTCATATCTGTTCTGGTAACCTTCAGCTCCGATACCACGTATAACACCCCACGTCCATTAATGTCACTCGCAAAGGGAATGCATTAACTTCCATGGAGCATTTTAAGTGAGTATAGAACAGAAAATCGCAACAAGATAGATATAAAACAGTACTTGAAAATTTAAAACTTTATTTATTGCAGCAGAAGGTAAATATGTTTGGTTACATCATCAAAACCATAAACCAAAGTCAAGTACATAATATCCATCTTGATAAAACAAAGTACATAAACTGAAAGACATAATCCCCAACATCAAAATAGCCATAAATAAAAGAGAAGCCGAACTTTACTTCAGCAATCCAAGCAATCTTCTAAAGCAGTCCAAAATCAAGCTCCACTGGTGCTAGTTCCAACCTGAGCACCTGGGGGGGGGGGAGGAGGAAGAAAGAGGAGGAAACAAATGGGGGTCAGACATAAAGTCTGGCGAGTGCGATAACTTTAACAATATAATTAACAAAGTAACTAGGCTAAGGCATAAGTTGGAAAATAAGGAAATGACCATGAACCATTGAGTATGGCAGAGTAAATAAGGAAACAAGATGAACAACGATATCGTTAAGCGCACCTAAACCACTATAGGATGATTACTAAACTACACCAACACTATAGGATAATTTCTATACTGCACCACCACTAGTCACCTTAAGGTTGATCCCGCCTACAGACTTAAATAATGATAATGGTAGTTTCGTGTACCCCTAGCTGCCTTCATAGATGCCGCCTGCCCCTATCTCCACTAGGTGTACCCACTACCCCCAAGCGATCGGCTCCCTAACTCGTAGATACCCGTGCTAGCCCCACAGTGGGGTGTATCACTCCCCAAAGTGGCAACCCGATACAACCAACAATGCACGGCTTATACCTACACGATGCAACAATGTCCTACCTACCAGCCCGGGTCCACACACGCATATGAATCCGTTGGACTTGCGTTGCCACCGCTAACCCTGTTTGGCCTCTTACAGTCAAGCCCAGTATGCATGTCCCATCCTCGACTTGGGTCGAGCCCACAAAGATACATAAGGGTTACTGGTTGAAACGGGCCGCCATTACTTGACACAAGCTATCCACCTAAGCTTGGTCCCCTCTAGTACATCCCACTTAACCCACTTCTTATTCATGTTTCAATTACATGTTTCAATTTCTGGTCAAGTGTTTCTAATTGTATTTCCAAATGCTACCCAAGGCACCCACTAGATTCCACATGCCACCCAAGGCACCCACTTAACCCCCTCATGTCCCACTACATGCTTATCTGGTTAAGTGTTTCTTAATTCATTAAGATCGTAACCTCATAAAGACCTCTCACATTAGACTGGCATTTGTGGTAGCTGGATTTGCCGGGCGGGTCCGAGCAGTCTTACACCACAAAAGAGCCTAACCTCGTGTCTTTACAATTGTTACGTATTTAGTTTATGCCTAAGACCTCTCACATTAGACTGACATTTGTGGCAGCTGGATTTGCCGGGCGGGTCTGGGCAATCTTACACCACAAAAGAGCCTAACCTCGTGTCTTAGACGATTAATTACTCCTAATTAATCATTCCCCAATTTGAATTACTTTCCCTATTCAAATTATCAATCAATTCCAAATTTAACGATGTCCATAATTGACTCAATTATGTCCATCTATTTATGGTATGTAAAATCATACCAATTTTCACCACAATTATATTTTATGCCTTTTAAGGCATTTATGCCAATTAAATCTTTTTAATATTATCCCCTTTACCCCACGTTGTACGTTTGTTCGTTTAACGTAAAATATACGTTAGACTCGAATAGTCTAACTCATGAAATAAAGAGAAAACATCACAATATACACATAATTAAAACATAGATGTAACATAGGGGTGAACTTGCATATGTGAATAATGTTCTACATCTAAAACTTGCATAAACCAAAGTTACAACTTGCATAAACAACATATGTCATGGAACCAAATCTAAAGGTGTGAACTTGATGAGATAATGGCCACACACTTGCATAAATCATGTATTGTCATAGGTCTATGTCTAAAGGAGTAAACTTGCATAGGTAATAACCCTAAACTTGCATAACATGATTCATATCCTACTCATAAACTTACATATGTGATTTATACATCGCAACAATGGTGTAAACTAGTATCTAACATGTAAAGTATCATGTAGAATTTAGCATATAACTCACACATGTCATAGCCTAACTTTCAATTAAATTTTCACATAAACTAGGTGTCATAACCATGTAAGGTCACATATAATTCTACCCAACTTGTATATGATTCATGTTTAAATCAAAATCTAAATTTGCATACATATGTTTTATCATATGAATCCTAACCAAACTAGCCTATGAAACATGACGATTCAACTAGACATAAGCCAATCATAGGATTATAACATGGGTGATAGCATCATAACTTCACATCATAAATGATAGCATCATAACATAACATCATAGAAATTACAACATAATTACAACATGCAGTCGATAATTCATATCACATCCATACAATCCGCATTATAACTTAATCCAATTAAATTACTAATTATTTTATTAAAACTATCGAACTCACAACTCAAAAGCAGTCTTGAGTTCTGAATTCTGATTTCTGAAGTTGAATTAGCTCTCCTTTGAAGAATATTCGCTGTTAGGGTTGAGTAGTTCTGATTTGATTTGTTGTTCTTCCTCTTTAATTTGGTGATGGCTGCTCTAGGGTTCAAGACAACAGCATGACGGCCATAGTTTCAGTTTTAATTCTGATTTAGGGTTCGAGTCTATGGGTCTTTTTATAGAGTTTTGAATTAATTTAAGCCGTCGGATGATCTTAGGGTTAATCGAAACCATTCAATTGGGATAGGGTGACACCTCAGCCCTAATGACTCAGCAAGGAGTTAGAAAGGACTCGGCAACATGGGTCAGCCTGAACTAGAAAGCTGTGCAGGCTTGCTGCCTCGGCCTGGGTGCACTTGGCAGGTGCGCCAGTGCAAATTTGTACTGGCGCACTTCCCAAGTGCGCCAGTGCAATCTTTTTTTCCTTTCTATTTTGTCACCAAATTTCGTTCGTCCATAACTCCATCCGATACCCATTTCCCGCAAACTCGGACTCTATTTCAACCAGAATTCCGAGACGAACACAATGGCGCAACCCCATTCCCATAATTCTCACGTCTGAGATTAATTATTCTTTATTTTAGTTAATTCGATTATTCAAAAATCCGGGGTGTTACATTAATCAACCCACTGAAACAGTTTTTCACGTTCTAAATCTTGTTTCAGCCATATCTCCCAAACGGTTATTCCGTTTGGCTAATGTGACCACTCTACGAAAATGTAAACCATCATTTGAATCCAATGGAAGTGGTTTTAGGTCAAAACTCCTTACCAATCAAAAGTTATGGCCGAAACAAAATTAGCTAGGGGCAAAATGGTCATTTAAAAATCAGCAAAAATCGTGAACATGGGAAATGACCCCAATAGCCATTCCCCAAAGTTACATGACTATACGACCTCATATGAAAAAGAAATAAATATTCTATGATCCTTCGATAGGTAGAATGCGGGTTGTTACATAATGAATCTTTAATTAGATTGAAATGTGAATGTGATAATTTAAATTATCAAATTTGGGAAATGATCGAGAATAGAGTATCACCAGTTTTGCTCCAAGCGATAGTTAAATCTTTAATTAGATTTGAACGTGAAATGGTAATTAATTTTACCAATAAAACCGTGATGTTAGATATGAGTACTACCAGTTTTTCTCCATGGGATGAATAGGTTGGGATTGGAAAATATAATAAATGATTACTTCGATAAGGTACGCTAATCCTGACTAGTTTGGAAAACCTTAATTTGGTTTAAATTGTGAAAAGAATATTTGAATAAAGGAATATTCTGGATTGGAATGAGGCGTATGTTGTGTTTTTATAGCACTTGTTTATAAGATACGCAAGTTATTCAGAAAGACTGGGTTTTATCCCAGTCTGAAAAATTGATACGACGATAAGTCGACGATGAAGACGGTGATTGAAGACCGGAGATCTTCACATCGTTTGGATGATTATTGATGTCTTGATTGGGCTGTACACCCAAGACAAGGTAATAAGTGGTGATCATCCAGACGTACTTGGAGATCGATCGGAAATGCGAGGACCTCTCTCCTATATTGAACATATAGGACGAGGAATAAAGTGCCTCCGGTTTCGTTCAATCCTAGGACGAACTTGTAAATGGATACTATGTCTGACATTGTATTCCTTTATGTTGTATTCGTTGGTCTCTGCTAAATATATATCTGTTTGGTGGTGGAGAATTTATTCTCTTGCTTAACTCCCTTTTTTGGCATGTATGAGCTTCGAGGTTATATATTGGTGAAAATCAGTATTACAGTATGGATTGACAGTGTGGCATGCTGAGTGGCATGCGATCAAGGCTTTTGTTGAAAAGAAGGGCCTTGTGGTTGATGATCAAAGCACGACTTTAAATAGCATAACTTTGTGTACAGCTTTGATTCGCGAGCCTCACACCCCGGTGTGAACCAGAAACGGGAGAGGACCTTAGGGAGGACATGTGTTTCTTTCTAGCTAGGAGTAGTCTCATGGTATGGAGCCCAAACATTTTACTCATGTGGATGTTGCATATTATTTGATGGATAGCGAGGCGCCTTGGATATATCGGTCATTACGGGGTTTATGGTTGACATGGTCGACATACTGACCAGATTTACGCCCCATAGGGTGGGGAGATGTATTGTTCAGGAAGTATTAATCCACTAACGTAAGTGTGGACAAGCCCTGACGCTCCAAGGGCCTATGCGTTCTGATCCTAAGACATGGTGCTAGATTGTCTCGAATTTGGTAAGGACGATCCCCTGCCTTGGTTCATGATGGAAATCCAACTTCCAATATGACATTGTGCGGTTTAATTGTAGAACTAGTGTGGCGACACGATATATGGTACCCATGCCGTCTATGATTGATACATTTATATTTGAAGTTGTTTTTATCACTATGCACTTATAGTAATATCAAAATGATTTGTTTTAAAACGTACTAAGCATATTTGGCTATTATAAGGAAAAACACTATTCTCCGGCTTGCGTTGCATTGTGTGATGGGACCTGGTTTTATAATAGCTTCATTTTCTTTAATTAGCATTGCGCTGTTTGTTTTATGCACTGGTATTCTTGGGGGTAAACCCGTTCTGTGTTATATGGTGTGGTCCCTTGATTTACCCTACTTTAAAAACAAGTTAATAACTGTTTTAGTTCTGTTAGCCTGCTTTGTGACCAGGCTATCCAAATCCCAAGTGATCAAAACGTTGATCAACAATCACTTGGATGAAGTGATGATTGTGTTGGAGAACTTAACATTTTGAAGGCTTTGGGTTGGATCTCGGCGCTTGGATCGGTTCGGATTATGACAAGTACACCTCTGCCTCACAAAGCTGCATGGCTCGGATATTCGAGTCGGATGGATTGGATTGGACACTACCCGGAATGACACACTTGTACGTTTTGGCAACTGGCTTCTATTTGGAACTAGTTCGGATTGAGGTAGCCAAGACCCGACCCACTTACCTAAAGCAACAACATCAGATGGATTCGGAAAGCATCATCGGATTGGATCGGAATATGTAGGACCCGATCCGCTTAGCTTGATTTCTACATACAACCAAAAGGCTTGTCAAAATGAGTGTCGGTGCGAGTCGAATGAAGACTGATCCGATCCCCTTTTTTGCATGTTTACCTGGAGTGGTTAACAAATCAAATGAAGCCCATTTCTCCACTTTCTCCACTACTTGCGAGTTTCCCTCTGATGCTGCCATGTGGCTACTTAACCCTAACAAACTCTACGCCTATAAAAATATGTTCATACACCATTTTTCAGGGGACTTTTCGGCCTCAAGAAAGCTTTGCCTATTTCGGCCATGGCTGCCAACAAAGAACCTCCATCTTATTTAATAAAATCAACGAATTCGGAGAGTATTATTCATTGTAATTGAGTGCTTGAGCATCTATACTCATTGTAATTGTAATTTCTAAATGAATTAAGAAACTATGAAGTGGATGTAGGCTTGTTAACGCCAAACCACTAAAAATTTCGTGTGTTGATTGATTTTTCTTGCTTTTAGTTCATGATTCCTCATTATTCTCCACAAAACAAGATCAATTGGGTGTTAGGACCATTTTTTGGTCTAACAATTTGTTGCTTTCACTGAGAATGGACTAGTTCTCAATCATAGATCTTCTCATCTACTAATAGATGTCGTACTTCGCTGAGGGATATCCATATATGTCCTAGTCGATTCAGTTACTACTCGAGTGCATAGATCTTCATGGCATGAGAGAAAAGAAATTCGCAAATTCTGAACATATTGGAATTTTGTTCGGATTGACTCCGCATTGCCTTCGACAAGTTTGTAGTTCTTCTCGGTTCGGATGGAGTTGGTGCGAACAAGATATGTTCACCTGCAACTCGGATCGGATAAGATTTGGGGACAGAAAGGGCCTCGGATCGGATAGAGAAGATGATTTGAAGATTTTTGAAGCTGATGACATTCGGATCGGTGCCACATGGCGATCATCCCGCTTGGTTCGGGATCGGAGGCTTGGATATTATGACAGCGCATCAGAGATCGTGGGAAGATAGAAGGAAACCGCTCCGCATCTTCAGGAATGTGGAGTGTAATGGCTGTGTTGGCTCTCCTTGGTTCGGTTCGGATCGAATAGACGATGCTCGGTTCGGATCGGATATAGTTTTTTTACCAACCCGACTTCTAACATCTGGGGATAACCTGCATATTTAAGCACTATAAAAACAGGGTTAGGTTAGGAACCCGATCCGAACCGGATGACAATCTGAAAACTGGACCGAACCGTGACCCAGAATAAAAGAAAATTGAAATTCCAATCCGATCCGAAACAGCTATTTTTGGGGAAAAATACGTTTTTCTGATCATTTAAGAAAAGGCCCCATCTTGCAAAATCGAAAAAATCGTGCGATGCCCACATTTTCGACCTAACCGGTTAGGTTGATCGCCGCCGGGATTGTGGGGCCCCGAACCCCCTCCGGCGTTGCGCCTGGACCACTGACGGCCTCGCCTTCGGCTCGAAGCATAGTTCTCCTTTAGCTCGACATATATTTTTGCCAACAGCAGTCATCAAAGCTTGTCAATGAAGATTAGACGGATAGTCTAAGAATATCAGAAGAAGATGACAACGACTGGGATTTTTCCCAGAGCCATGAGACCTACTTACATCAGTAAGCCAGTGTGAGGAGATATCGATCAGATTCAGCTTGTTATCATCGACAGTATATGAGGCAATGATTATCTCATAGCTGCTTCCTCTTCCATAGCTCCGATGGTGTGTAGATTTCATCAATGCAACTGATGTTGTTCCCTAACGAACAGTGACCACCTTATTTATGTAACTTAAACCTATCCAATCGGCGGAGCATCGAATGACGGTTATATGGAACAATCCGAGCACTAATCCGAAGATGATTCTTATGATCTTAGTGACCATGATTATCAATATTGGGATATCGAAAAGCAGCCAAGGATCTTAACATCCCAAATCAACACTTTAATTGCATGATGTGATGAATGAAATATGTCCTGCGGTTACCTCCCAAAAACTCGGCTAACCTATGCAATGGCTATTTGCTGTCAACCGCATCGAGGAAGACTGATTTCCATCGAATAAGGGTTAGGTCAACATACTTTGGTCCCCAGAGCTAGGTACTAGTTAAACCACCACACGCCATGATTGGACCTATGGATCCTCTCCTAGATTATAACAACTTGACTACTCACCGGCCACCATACGACCTTGGTCAAGTGATGAGAGCTCGAGATTAAAGCAAATATGAATCAACCATTAGCTCCCTACTTCTTATTTCCATTGTGACATAACGCATGAACATTACTTAAAGTCTCGCAAACTATGCTGTCATGTTCAAGCGTATCTTATCAAGGTCTAGACTAACCAGCTCCAATGGAATTCAGAACTCACATTGTAGCCTAATGTTATTGCTAAAATTCCCAACCAAAATTGGAGTGGGAATGGTCCGTGGTGACTAAGTTACTAGAAGATCCTGCTATTTTCCTAAATAATATATGCCACACATCAGAGATGGAACCTAAATACGCTTCCCCTCCTGACGAGATGGACTACGAAGGAGGCATGGGCTTAGCAAATAGAGGAAACATCACATAAAGAGTTGCCCGATGATCTGGTCAAAGACATAGATCTCATAGAAAATGAAGATTCGGGATGCAGGAGGGCAACAACTAACGAAGCAACTACCCAAATATTGAAAAGATCGCTTACAATTTTATGATTGGTTCGAGAAAACCCCATCACTATTCCCAAGTTCATCTAATTGTGATACACACTGATTGGCCAATACGACAGGTCCAACAACGACCCGAGGCATCTGGATGATTGCTTGAACGAAACATCAAGCTGAACCAGTTTGATCTCAATTCCCTCCTATAGAAGTCCATATGGGAGAAGTATTAACCGACTTCATCATTGAGTTTACTATTCCAGAAGAGGACGTAATAAATAAAGAAGATGGCCCACGAAAAGAAAGATGAAAACAAGCACCTAGAAGATATGCAGATGGTGCAAGGCATGGTCAATGGTCTAACGCCGGAGTTTTGCCGATAATTCCTAAAGAACGGTCAATATTCTAAGCCTCAGGATTGGAATTTTCCGCTACCAACAGCGATTCTGAATACAATGCCCTAATCGCCGGCCTGAAACTCGTTAAGGAGTTGGGAGTAGCGTCATTGAACATCTTTGCAACTCTCGGATTGTTATTTGCCAGTTTTGGAGGGAATTCCAGATGAAGGGACCATGACTTGCAGCTTACCTAGAACGGATAGAGGAGTTGTTGGATGGATGGGAACAATACACCATGTCTCGTATTCCACACACAGAAAATTAGAAAGCGGATTACTAGGCCAAGTTAGAAAGCTTCAACAATCCAGAAGAGATGAAGGTAATCCCAATCAAGACACTACAAACTCTGACCAATGATCAAATGGAAGTTGATCCGGTATTGGAGACCAAATTCGGAAGAGAGTCATGGACAACTCCCTTTAGTAACTTCCTGCAGCACGGAGTGTTTCCATCAAGGAGAAGTGAAGGGCGTACCATCATTTGTTATGCTTAAAGATATGACAAGAAAAGCGACATTGCTTATTTCCCTGGGAAGGTTGTCCTAAGATTGACAGCAACGAGTCCTATTGCCGAATACACCATCTTGAATGATTAGACAAAAGCACTCATCAACTTCCCACTAAATGGGAGATGTACACAAATGAAGCTTCTGACAAAAGACGTCATAGAGTTAGAAAGTGAAGATTCACAATTCCACTCCATTGATCGATTATCTACCAAGTAACTTATGCCCCTGATGCTGGGGGCAATATGAGATTCAAGCGTGGATTGCTCGTGATTACATCATCTAATTAAATGTTGATACATCACAAGCCTGCATGACTGATTGCCTCAGTCTTTCCAGAAGAGTGGCGAGTTAAGGGTTTGGAACACTTAAGCCTGGGTGGTGATTGATTATTTGTGTATAATCTTTTATCCCCGACGAGGGATCGAAGGCATATCTACAGATGGATGAGGCTTGTTTTATCCTTATGGCTCCCGCACCAACTTCTTGACATGGAAGGGGCTAAGCTCCTGTAAGCATGGACCCATTTTTAGCCATGTCCTACTTCATAGCATGGAGAGTGCAAAGCTTCTGTAATCATAAATCTATTGTTCTTCTGCCAACTACCGTCCTAGCACCAATATGATGATGTGCTTCCATCAGCGGTGCAGGCGTGACTCCCTGACACTCAATCCTTGCCTTTAGCAAGGGGGTAAGAAGGTGATTTAAAGGAGATGCGACCTCGTCATTTGCTTACAGCATTTACCTAACTGCCTTCGTCGCTCCAAGACCCCAATCAAGGTCTTATAATTCTTGGGACCGCCATCGCACGACAGTTTGAAAAAACGTTTATCACCAGCCAAAGATTTTGGCAACCATACCCGGCAGAGATTGTCGAGGCAAAATGGACCTGCGAAGAGCATGCAATGTCATTTTCGTATAGAATGATATTCATTCCTTTAACATGATTACTCTTAAACCATGACTCTTATATTTGCATGCTTTATGAGTTATTGATGTAATTAACTCAAAGAATTAATATGTGGATGGTGTAGGTACCTAGGATTTGATACTGATCAGACTTCTAACACCTGCATACAGAGTTATGGAGCAATACCGTGATGAGCTTGACTGAACTGCTCGTTTACAAAGCCACGCCCTCCATCTGAAAGAAGTTGTATAGCTCAAAGTGGATTCGAGATGACCATCCACTCCTTGGCTAATATGTAGCAGACCTAAAGATAATTATGCATTGACTTTTGCATATTCAAAATCAGAATCCGATTTCAGATAGATGCAATTCGACCGTCTACATGGCTCAATCCTATATTTGACGCCATCAGATTACATGAATCCAAATAAAGGAGGCAGCATTGCCCATTGACATACTTACTTTTAAATCGTGCAATTTACTTTTACATGCTTCCTAAGTTATTGACATAACTAACTCATGCGATATGAATGATGCAGATACCCAAAGTTCGGTGCCAATTACTCCTCCCATAGATTGATTCTAGGAACACAAAGCTTCTGCAAACATTCACCAACTGTTTTCCTGACTAACTCTGATCCTCAGAGATTGGATAGAAGTGCAAACCTAGGACGAGTGTGATAGGCGCGCTATGATTAAAGACCACTCGATCCGTGACTCTAGCTCTCATGATTTGCAGCATCCGACCAAACTCCATCCCACGAGTAAATGGGATGAGAGAAACTTGATTATTGCGAATGGCCGCCTCTACCCGTGAATCAGAGATTAGGAGGTAGCGCCTCGACGAGTGTGACCTGACCACTTGCCCGAAAAGCTCCATCTATCAGAGTGAAGTATGGAGTACGGACTAAAAATAGAGTTCGAGAACGATGCTCGACTCGGCAGAATCCCACTCTTGGGATTAGAGCGCAAAAAGAAAGTCGGGGCGAATGACATGACCGTTCGCCTGATTAACTCTAACTCTCACGATTCAAGAGAGAGTTTAAAGGACGGGAAGACAACTTCCCCAAGGTGTGATGGTGCACCATGATTAAAGACCGCCTTGATTACACTCTAACCCGGGCATACGTCAGGAGAGTATAAAGGTGCTAAGATTAAGTACCGAAGACAAAAGGCTCCTAACCCACTGAAGGATTAGGGACAAGATTGAAAGCTGAGCCGACACCCACCACAGAAGGATTGGGGGCAACAAAATGGCGAACAAGCCCTGACTAGGCACTTTATTCATGGTTGATTGGGGGGGCGCACACACATCACCCCTCTTCGGTAAATTCTATATGACTAATTAGATACTATTTGATTGCACGGATTCTGAATTGAAACCTTTACTTGATTGGGATATGCTTTATTACCTATTACTTAGAGATTTGCTTCGTTTACAGAATTTAGGCTTGTACAAGATAACAGGACGAGAATACATGGGCCGCACTCGCGACAACTATAGCAGGACAGTGGAAGACAAACAAAGGGCCATGTCCAGAAGGCTGACGCCGATGCCTAATGCTAAACCTCTCAGGAGACTCAAGGCGACGAACGAAAGGAAGACCTAAGAGTGATATATCAAATCAATATACATGCCCACGTGTGACTGGCCATAGCCCAAGTGCAACGATGAGTGCCACCTCGCAAATACGCTGAATGGAAAATGCGTTAACTTGAGCACTTGGATAACTCAATCACTTAAGCTTTGAAAGCAATGTATCTCTTCCATGCATTCATGTCTAAATTTAAAAGGGATGTGATACAACTGCCGATCCTTCGCCATTACCCTTGGACTAGGGGCATACTATTGAAAATATTTACAAATGACATAACTAATATGTCTGTGTCTAATTTATACCTTGATCTTGACAGGCCACTCGAGGACCATGTAATGGATGCAGAGTGAACGTTCATTTGCTAGTCCTAATCAACTTCCAGATTGAAAGACCCTAGATTAGAGGGCATGCCATTACTTTGACTTCTAGCTTGCAAGGAAGAGAACTGCTTGATACTCCGACTCAAAGGCTAAGAAGAAGGAAGAGAGAAATTTCTTCTGTGCTAAGGATATTGACGTAGAAGGCGCTAGGAACAAAGGAAGTCAGTAGATTTCTTCTTGCGATGATCCCTTGGCATGTCAAGCTAGATACGAAATGGATGGTACCCTTGCTGGTTTGAGAACTTGGATGGCTCAATGAGATGAACTTCTCTGGAAACGACGGAAAATGATGGATAATTTCTTTTACTTGGGTAGATGGAAGGCCGAGTAACTACGACTTACTCGTTGGAGCGAGCACCGTGGGAATTCAAGCGACAACGAACTTGGTTCAAACACTCCCTGCTCCATGGTCCAGATCATATGAGACCCTAGGACAAGTTGGCATAATCGTCTTTAATGAAACAAGTTGCAACCAACCTCCTCCCAGGCATTTGTAGCATGCAACTTCGGACTGTAACATTTTGGATGAAAAACGATGGATATGCAAGAGCCACTGAAAACTTAAACGGAGCCCAACCAACCTCTGCTCCAATTCAGATGAATGTTTAAAATCCAGCTCAACATCAACATGAGGCTCCCTATGTAGGGGGAAAACGAGAGCATTTGAGATAGCTATAATCTGACTTTATCGCCACCTGACTCCGAACCTCAGAGCTTGGATGGCAGACCAAAGACTAACATGAGCTGGACACGAACAAATCATTTTGTATCCAACTCTAACTCACAGCTTGATGAGGGAGTATGAATTCAGAGAATATGTGGATTTGATGATTACCGTTTAGTAAAATCCCCGTGGATAGGGAGTTCGAGATACGAGCTTCGAGCAACATAATTTGACTATCCGCCAACTTTAGGCACATTTATTATTATCGGAGTTCCACAAGATCCTAGACTATAACCAGATGAATGACTTCTCAGGAACAACCTGCATACATCTGAGTAGTGGATCACTGTCCAGAATTAAAAACAGAAGCCTGATTGACGGCTATTACATATGCGCAACCAAGAAGCTAGAGACTGGCTTCAGCCCACTTCAAGACTTCATACCGAAGGCACCAGAGCTAAATTGGACAATTGACGACAACTTATCAAAGACGAGGGCCAGATTGCTAACATTAATTGATGCTTCAACAGAGCTCTGGCGAGACTCTGCATGCCTTCCTTGAAAGATTCGACGCCGTAGTGGCATCGGTAAATCGAGCTGCACCATACATGGTGTTGATTGCAGCAGTATTCAGCATTCTGGATATCTCAAACTTCAAAATCTCTCTACAACGAGACCCACCAAGAGGACTTGGCAGATTCACCTCTAAAACAAACCTTGGTATCTCTCTACTATAATGTTTTCCTAGAAACATTGGAAAATGCTATCCTGAGACAGAAAGATTCATGCAACAAAGGGGTGCTAATGTTTAAATGGACGATCTCAATGTCTTCACGACAAAATGGAGCACCATCCGACTCTTGAAATGATAAAGGAAAAGGAAAAGCCCGAGAAAAGACTAACAGGAATTTACAATTCCGGAAAAGACCAATGTCATTAATCGGGCCTGTGATCTTGATTGTCAAGCTTAATGGAACCAAGCATGAGAGATAGACTCAACAAGACTATAATGGCTATTTCGGATTATGCCAAAGCATGAACAAAGGAGCTCGAATAACTCACTAACGATGTTCGCTCGCTTGCAAGATTGACGAGCTTACTCAACTCTGTGGATGATGCGAGGAGAGTATCTAAGTTCGCGGATACTCAATAAGGCGATTACTGGTTTCTAACTAAACAGATGGGATAACCCTAATGCGAATGTAATTCGACCATTCGTATATACAACTCCAACCCTTGATGACTAGGGAAACTGTACTGAATGAAACAGTGTGACTAAGATTGCTGAACCTACATATCTTACCCGATGCGGCGGAAAAAGGTATAAAGGCTAAAAGACTGGATGTCCGATTGACCTAGCATAACCCCCATTGATGCTGGGGGCATAAGCACTGACTTCCTCGTCCTCCACTGATGCTAGGATCATCACCTTCAACTGACCGGTTGACTTTGAACATGACCCTGACTCAATGCATGATTCAGAACGTACACATTATATCTCTATAATATGACGTGATTCATCTCGAACATCCAAGTGAGCCAACTAATAGATCAAGCATGAATCCAAAGACTTGATCCGCAACTGCATCAAATGGACAGTATGATGAACTCCTCTATTGCCTTACGATTGTGATAATCCTACCAGCAATTGGCTTGCTTGATTTCAACAACATCTCGTACTGACTCGTATGTGATCATGGGATTATAAAACGATCCGGAGTGATCATGGCTTTCGGATGCCCTGTTATTACGATTAGATGCAATCATGGAGTCCTTGATTAATATCCTGATATAGAGATAGTCCAAATCCAAGCAAAAATGACAGATTCATATGCCGACTCTGATGCACTCTATCCCAACGGTCCAGATGCTAGCTCAAAACACGAAGATTCTGAAGCCATCCTATGACTTGGATGGCTATTTTATACATTTACTTATACATAAAATAAATCCTAGCTTAGTGATGCACTTGACTTGTTTAGGAAGGTGACATCGTGTAGCAACATCCTGTATGCATGTAGAATCACGCTCGGGAGCCAACGATCCTGTACGACTTTTGATGAAGGAATTTCGAGCTCTTGACTTGACGGGGTTTAAACAATTACTTGATCATCTTAACTTCTTTGGCCATAGATTTGGCATCAATCAAAACCTATGGATGCAGTGTCATATATGACAAGCCGTCTACACAATGAAGAGTTGAAATATAAGAACTGGTCAAGAGAACATGACAATTTGACAAGCCCTTCTTGAGAATGAATGACATCCTAGAAAGACTCGGCTTGACTTGTTCAAAGCACATCTCATCTACGATAAGATGTACTTCGGGGGGCAAAATGTTAGCCTGCTTTGTGACCATGCTATGCAAACCCAAGTGATCAAAACATTGATCAGCAACCACTTGGATGAAGCGACGGTTGTGTTGGAGAACTTAACATTTTGAAGGCTCTGGGTTGGATCTCGGCGCTTGGATCAGATCGGATTATGACAATTACACCTTTGCCTCACAAAGCTGCACGGGTCGGATGTTCGAGTCAGATGGATTAGATTGGACACTATCTGGAATGACACACTTGTACGTTTTGGCAACTGGCATCTATTTGGAACCACTTCGGATCGAGGTAGCCAAGACCCGACCCACTTACCTAAAGCAACAGCATCAGATGGATTCGGAAAGCATTTTTGGATTGGATCAGATTATGTAGGACCTGATCCACTTTTCATGATTTCTACATACAACCAGAAGGTTGTCAAAATGAGTGTCAGCACGAGTCGAATGAAGACAAATCCGATCCCCTTTTTTCCTATTTACTTAGAGCGGTTAAGAAATCAAATGAAGCCCATTTCTCTGCTTTCTCCACTACTTGCGAATTTCCCTCTAATGCTGCCATGTGGCCACTCAACCTTAAACAACTCTACGCCTATAAATATATGTTTGCACACCATTTTCAGGGGACCTTTCAGCCTCAAGGAAGCTCTACCTAATTTGGCCATGGCTGCCAACAAAGAACCTCCATCTTGTTTAAAAAAATCAACGAATTCGGAGAGTATTATTCATTGTAATTGAGTGCTTGAGCATCTATACTCATTCTAATTGTAATTTCTGAATGAATTGAGAAACTATGAAGTGGATGTAGGCTTGTTAACGCCGAACCACTATAAATTTCGTGTGTTGATTGATTTTTCTTGCTTTTAGTTCATTATTCCTCATTATTCTCTGAAAGACATGATCAATTGGGTGTTAGGACCATTTTTTGGTCTAACAAGTTCTCATACCAGTCACATGACTGACCTGGAGTTTGTTGTTTTAACCTAAACTCTGGGTGCCCCTATTTTCCATACGGGCAGCTAGTCATTGGGATTTTTGCAGATATTTCTTTTCCAGGATCCTTCCTTATATCTAGAACTATATTCGGAAGTTCTATATCCATGTATTTCTTTTAGTTGCGTTATGTATTATTTTTCCGCTGCTATATAATGTATTTTAATATCTGATATTTTTTTTATTGTATATTATGTATTCATACTCCGTTATATTCTTGTACTCTAATGCAATTTGAAACACCCCACCTCCGTTAAGGTCACTCACAAAGGGAATGCCTTAACTTCGGTGGAGCATTATATGTAAAAGATGCAGATAAATTATAAGACAGACTAATAAAACAGCGGAAAATGAAGTCATTTTATTAACAATGTGGTTCAGTCAAGCTTTTAAAAAAATTGTCTCAATCATACTAAAAGTAATACATAGAACTTCTGTCTTGATTTAAAAACTTCCAAGTATAAAAGAAGCATAAAAATAACAATGATATTCCCAATGAAGCATGAACCAGCCATAGTAGTGGAAGAGAGGGTTCAAAGCAAAACATCGACTATCTTCGAGCTTGAAAAGAAAACTGAGCTAAGTGGTAACTGTTGTATATAACGGTGTTGTATACACAATTATATGATTTTTGTTTGATGATAACAACCAAATATATATTATTTTGAATGTGTTTGTTGCTGTATTGGTTTCATATTTTTATCACAGACAGAAATATAATATTTATATTTAAATAAAATACGACTGTACAAATATTCTAATATTCACATAGTATTTTATTTGAATATAATATTTTATTTCAACATTTAAATAGTACAAATTTTCAACTCCACTATTTGTACAAATTCACAAATATTCTTCACATGATATTGTACTTGTATATAAACTGAATACGATAGACAAATTTGTTTGAACATAATAAAATAATATTTTATTTCAATCTAATTTGTTTATTACAAATATCAGTACAATTTTTCTCATTTTGTACATTTGTTCCTTAGTACAACGCTCATCACTCTAGTATACATTCATTGCCTCACTACAGCATTTCATTCATTCACATTACAATTATGGCACAAAAAAAAAGGAAAAACATTTTTTTCTGTCCAAGTAGCCCACAATGATAACAGTACAAATCAGCATGCCAAAGAACAAAGCAAGAAACCAGGTATGCAAGCAGGTAATGTTCACAAGTGTACAACAGTGAAAAAGGGCATGTTTCAATTAATTTTTTTTAACATGTGAAAATTTGGCAACTACAAAGCAATCTTCATTTCAAGCAAGATGTTAAAAAAAGGGGGGCCAAAAGCAACAGTGTACAACATGCAAGGCTCAAGTGAACTAATTTGATGAAAATATACATGCAGAGGTTCAGTGAAGCAGCAAAGAATTGTTTTCATGTTCAAATGGGTAAAAAAAAAGGAATCTCTTTTGAAATTTGAAAAGAAAAGTCATAGGTTCAAAAGCAGGAAAGAGATTAAGCTTGCAATCTTGGCAAATGTAAAATTTGGCAAGAAAAGATTTGGATAAAACATTTTTTTATCATGCATGTATTCATAATTGCATGGTGCAATAATACACAATCAAGAAGCAGTTTCCTGGTTTGAAAAATCCAGCACATGCAGAATTTAACTTAGAAAACATTTTTATTTTTCAGGAACACACAAAGAAGGTGACACAAAGCATATACACAGTGGTGCATCTCCATGTATACAAGAGTAGTCAATCAGCATGACTCAACAAAAGGTCCAACCAAGTACAAGGGTGCAATAGGTTTAAAGTGCAACAAGGTACACAAGCTAGTACAGGTAAAGCATGTAACAAACAAGTGTACAAATGCAATACAAACAAGAACGAAAACAACCAAGATTTAAGTTCATGCATTCTTGCAAATGGCAAGTATCAACATACAAGAATTCAAAGAAGTTTCTTTTTAACATTTTCAATGATCATTTCTTTTGGGGAAAGAAGTAAAGTTTGCAATTCAATATGTTTCCAGTTTTGTGTAAGAGTGGTCATGACAAGGATAATGTGTGCATACACATGTACAAGGCGAATGGTGCAGAGCATAACTTTAAAGTGGCACACAACAATGCATAGTAATGTTGAATTCATTTTTGACAAAGTGTGACTGGTTTATGTGTTTCCAGAAATTGGATGTAACAACCCGGAAATTCTGAGCCAATTTAAAATTTTTATTTTGGCAATTTTAGCGAATTTTGAACATTTAAAATAGATTGTTTTAAATAAAATCGACGAGAAATTTATTTTGAATAGAATTAGAACGTATATAGTTATATAGATCGTCGTTAGAATATAAATAATTATTTATAATCATAAAAGGAATTTAAAATAGCGCGGTAGTTCGATAATTCGATTTCAAACTTCAATTGAACATACCGGGTGCAAAATTAACCGGATTTTAGCGAAACCAAAAATAATAGATTCTATTTGTGAATATCTTTCCAACGAATCGGAAAAATCGAAATTTCATAGCGGGGATCAAAAGATATGTCCAGTTGAAAATTCTGAATAGTCACTATGGAATTTAGGCCCTTAAAAATGGAAATTTTGCAAACGAGCTCGGATTTCGACAAAACCACTTTTGTTGGATACGTGATGTCAAGTTATTGCTAGGTTCCAAATTTCATAATTTTTAGAATGAGTATGTGAGCGTGGCAAAGGAAAACGTGTTTGACCAGTTTCAGTTGATTTAATCGACTAGAAAATGGCCAATTTTCAAACAGTCTCAGAACTCGACGAAATTAGTTTTGTTAGGACCGTATCATCAATACGAAGCTAGAAAATATTTTTTGGGAATTTTTAGAGTTCGTATGTGGCCCCAGTCTAGAGTTTTGAGCGTAGGGTTAGAATAGGAGCGAGGGGTTCGCAAGTTTACATGGTCTTGTAAGCGGGATCTGTTCTATCACCTAGTAGAAACTTTAGGAATGCAGCAGTAGGCAGAGTCTGGCCGAAGCCGGGTATCTCTGTGTGTTATTTCCTTTTTGCCTTTTATTTTTGCTGCATTCTGTGATCTGATATTTTTTTTATCTCGCTTAATTTTGAAAAAACCATATTCACCCCCTATAGGGTTATTCTAGATCCAACAGTAACATTTCCTCCCTGAGAACCTTGGGGGGGGAATGGAAGAAAAGAGGCGAAACAAAACTAGGTCAGACATAAGTCTGGTAAGTCCAGCTACTTTCAACATATGAACAAGCAAGAACAACATGACATGAATTAAACTGAATAAAGACATAACCATGATGATAAGGAACATAGGATACACATGATAAGCAATATGCAAGATAAACTAAGTATAACATCGCATGTTAACTATTCTCTGCTTCGCTACTACCCTGTTATTCTGATTTCTGTATCTCTGCACCACCTAACGAGTGTCCCAACTAGTAATCTGTATAAAGGATAATATTACAACGTGATCCCAATCCTTGCAATTGTGGTAGCCTTCAGGTGTACATCTATTATGAGGATTCCACTTGAGTCAGCCCAATTGCCATAAAGATGTTAGATGTACCCTTACTACCCTATCGATCGGCTCCCTACTTTACAAATGTTCCCTGTGTTTGTGTCAATCGGCCCTCTCTTGTATGTAGATACCCTGTGCTGGTCCCACCATAAGGTGTATCAATCCTTATGATAGCAAATCGACACGATTAAAGACACATAGTGTATAACTACTAGCACCCAGTGCCTGCTTTTTCCCACTCCGGAGTACGTGCACGCCCGTAAACCATCGGAACCTAACTGACGTACCCCATGCCTCTGCTTTGACCGCTTATAATCAGCCCAGTAATCGTGCCCCACCCTGCCTAGCTCAGGGTACCATGATACATCTATGTGGGTTACTGCTGAAATGGGTCCCCATTACTAGGGTTTCCTATTGGTTAAATTTGTGGGCCTATATTTACTAACATTACCCACCAACCTAATATGTACTTAACCCTCCCGCACTGATTCAAGAATATTTATTTAGTGGTTAAGTTTGTGGTCCTATATGTACTAATATTAACCACCTACACGAGATGTACTTAACCCTCCCATTCGATTCAAGCATGTATATTAAACGGTTAAGTTTTGTGGACCTAAATTTACTAATATTACCCACCAACCTGACGTATACTTAACCTTCCCACGGATTCAAACATGTTTATATAATGGTTAAGTTTTGTGGGCCTATATATTTACTAATATTACCCCCCAACCCGATGTATACTTAACCTTCCCACGGATTCAAGCATGTTTATATAATGGTTAAGTTTTGTGGGACTATATATTTACTAATATTACCCACCAACCCGACGTGTACTTAACCCTCCTACTCGTCATGCCATGTTGGTTAAGTGTTTCTTATTAACTTAACCTTTCTCACTTATCATGTTGGATTGGTTAAGTGTGATTTATTAACTTAACCCTGTTCATTCATCAGGTTATATTGGTTAAGTATTTCCCATTTAACTTAACCCCATTCGTTCATCAAGTTATATTGGTCAAGTGTCATTAATCAATTCAAGTTAACTTAACCCACTCGTCTTGTCTTGTTGGTTAAGTGTTTCCTTCTGGTGTTAACTTGACCCTACCTCAAATCATGTCATAATGGTTAAGTGTTGCCCTCTCGTGTCAACTTAACCCTTCCCATACATCGTGTTATAATTGGTTAAGTGTTTTCCTCTTGTATTACTTAACCCCACCACATGTCTTTTTATATTGGTTAAGTGTATCCTCTTGTGCTACCTAACCCTACCACATGTCATTTTATATTTTGGTTAAGTGTTACTTTAGTTAACTTAACCCTGTCACCTGCTTAATTAACATGTTATAATGGTTAAGTGCTGCCTTAGTTAACTTAACCCTACCATCCGTTTCGTTAACACGTTATAACGGTTAAGCGTTCCCTTAGTTAACTTAACCCTACCCTATATCATGTCTTGTTGGTTAGGTGTCCTTTGTCCATTCATGTTTAACTTAACCCACCCATATGTCATATTGGTTAAGTATCAATTAACCTAACCCTCCCATACTTAGCATGTGTCAATAGCATTAATTCATTCATTAAAGCACCAACCACTCACATTAGACAGGTAATGTTGCAGTCACTTGATGTGCTGGTCGGTTCTGGGCAGTTTTAAACTACAACTCAGTCTAACCTCGAGTTCTTACTGGCTCAATGCCATAACCTCCCACATTAGACATGTATTGTTATGGTTACTGGACAGCCGGGCGATTCCGGGCAGTTTTACTCCACAACTCAATCTAACCTCGGGTTAGGCATATTTATCTTTCCTACAATTTACATATTTCTTATTTATGACAAATTACATATGCAAATTATTCCCAATTTAATTATGCCATAATTATCCTTTTAATTATGCTCGCAATTAATGGTATACTAAATATACAATTTCATGAACCAATCTGTGCCATGTAATTTTCATGTTTATCCTTCATATTTATATGTAAATTATAAATCAATTATTGTCATGGCCCACTTCCCTTTTAAATCGTGTTCATAATTAGTGGCATACCAATTATACCATTTTCATGCTGATTACCCAAATCCACCAAAACTAGTCATGATCCCGTTTCTCAAGTTATGCCCAACCAATTCCAATTTCAAGTTATTAATCAAAATAGGCTATAACCCGTCTCCCTAAACTTGCAATAATAGTCATTCCCAAAATCACTATGTCATATATTTGGCATTCCAAATCAATAGTTAAGCCCAATCTAGTTTTAATATCCTAGTTTACAATGTATGACCAAAACTTGTTTTACAAGCCAACTAACCCAAACTTGCAGTTATAATGATAACAATGCCCCAATGTCAATCACAAGTTTTTCCCAACCGTTTCACCAAATATGTTATGTTCAGTTACTTTCCCCAATTATGTTATGCCAATATTGTCAATCTCATGTTTATGCCCCCAATAACCCAAACCTTCCCTGTATTCCCATCATACGTATATCGTGATTCAACCTAGATTATACATCAATTTAGATTCACAAATAAAAAGGAACAAATAGGAATAATATGACAATGATAGGCATAAGAATTGGCACAAGATGACATTCCCAAAACACAAGAATTACAGATCTAATAGAATTACAGCATAACTGAATAAACTGATTTAGAATCATTGCATTATATAGATCTGATTATGAACAATACTAAGGACATGAATGGTGTAACACCCCACGTCCATTAATGTCACTCACAAAGGGAATGCATTAACTTCCATGGAGGTTTTAAGTGAATATAGAACAGTAAAATTACAACAAGACAGATATAAAATAGTACTTGGAAATTCAAAAACTTTATTTCATTGTAGCAGAAGTTAAAACATGTTTGATTACATCATAACACCATATTCAATGTCAAGTACAATATCTATCTTGATAAAACAAGTACATAATCCCATTACATGAATAGCCATTAAAAAGAAAGATAACAAGCTGGACTTTACTTCAGCAGTCCAAGCTTTCCAGTAGATAAGCGATCCAACTAGACTCCACTAGAACTTGGCCCAACCTGCGGACCTGAAGGGAGAAAAAGGATGGAAAAGAGGGGGTCAGACATAAAGTCTGGTGAATATGATAATTCTACAATACTATTACCAAAATAACTGGACTAAGGCATAAGCTGGAAAACAAGAAAATGTCTATGGAGAGCAGATTAAGGACATAGACAATCGCTAAAGGCAACGTTATAGGCGCTCCTAAATACTAAAGGATAAACACTATACTGCACCACACCAGTCACCCTAAAGATTCATCCCACTTAGCTTCACTTAGAAACTTTCCCAATGGCTTTACGTACCCCTAGCTGACTACATAGGTGTCGCCTGCCCCTATCTCCACTAGGTGTACCCTACTTCCCATTATGCGATCGGCTCCCTAACTCGTAGATACCCGTGCTGGCCCCACAGTAGGGTGTATCACTCCCCTAAAGTGGCAACCTGATACAACGGACATGCACGGCTTATACCTACACGATGCAACAACGTCTTACCTACCAGCCCGGGTCCACACACGCATATGAAACCCGTTGGACTTGCGTTGCCACCGCTCCCTGTTTTGGCCTCTTATAGTCAAACCCAGTATGCGTGTCCCATCCTCGACTTGGGTCGAGCCCATAAAGATACGTTTTGGGATACTGGTTGAAATGGGCCCCCACTATTTACCACAAGCATTCCACCTAAGCTTGTCCCCATTAGTCCATCCCACTTAACCCACTTAGTCATGTTCATTTACATGTGTGTTTGGTTAAGTCTAATCGTATTTCAAATGCCTCTAAAGGCAACCACCAGATTCCTCATGCCACCCAAGGCACCTACTTAACCCCCATGTCCCACCTTACATGATTATCTGGTTAAGTATTTCTTAGTTCATTAAGGCCATAACCTCATAAAGACCTCTCACATTAGACTGGCATTTATGGCAGCTGGATTTGCCGGGCGGGTCCGGGCAGTCTTACACCATAAAAGAGTCTAACCTCGTGTCTTTACAACTGTTATGCTTTAGTTTGGGCCTAGGACCTCTCACATTGGGCCGACATTTGTGACTACTGGATTTGCCGGGCGGGTCCGGGCAGGTTTACATCACAAACGGGTCCAACCTCGTGTCCTAAGCATTGATTATTAATAATAATCCACTTTCCCCCAATTTTAATAATTCCCTACTTGAATTATTAATTACTTCCAATTTTTAACAATGTCCATAATTGACTCAATTATGGACATTCATTCATGGTATGCAACATCATACAAAATTGCACCCAATTTATTAATTCCTAATATTACCCCTACCCCACGTTTGAACGTTTATTCGCAAAATATATGTTAGACTCAAATAGCCTAACTCATAGCATAAAAGAGATTATCATAATAACAACATGTATATGTGACCAAATGAATCATAATAAGGGGTGAAACTTGCATATGTCCAACTTGCATAGATTATACATGTCATGGATCTAAAGGTGTCAACTTGTTCA
Organism: Allium sativum; assembly: GCA_030737875.1. NCBI lineage: Eukaryota > Viridiplantae > Streptophyta > Magnoliopsida > Asparagales > Amaryllidaceae > Allium > Allium sativum. The sequence continues at coordinate 1,049,413,643 of CM060910.1, read as the reverse complement.
AAATTCACCTAATACGATCTCAATCAATTTTCATAAACTTACATATGAACATGTGTGAATCAACATCATCTAATTTTTTAACAACATGGTTTTATATGGGTACACCTAACTCAATAGGCAAATTCCCATAATCAAGTTTTATTTAATTATAGTTTCAAGTTTATGGGTACACCTAACCTAATAGGCAAATTCCCATAAACAAGATCCATTTAAATTAAGAAAAAAAAACATAACTTTAAGCATGATCCAACAACATCATGATTTTTCAACATAATATAGCATGATTTATAACATGGCATAGTATGATAGTATAACATAGCTTGACATGATTCTCAACATAGCACGACATAGCATAAGAGAATTTACAACATAACATGACATAGCATATATAATTTACATCATATGACAACATAATAACATAATAAGAGATCCACAATATATAGAATTTACAATTACAAATCACATCACTTTCTTGTGATCCATTCATAACTGAGTCAAATTAGTTTGTAATAGTCTTGTGAGAATCATCATACTCACCAACAAAAGAAAAGAATTAGAGAAAGAGAGATCTTTTGATTTGATTTGTGTAGATTTAGTTGTAGATGATTAGGCTTCCTCTTCTTAGTTTGTGATGGCTATGCTGAACTCCATGGCAGCAACATGACGGTAGCTTCTCTAATTTTACAAGTGATTTAGGTCTAGGGTCTACCCACTTATTTATAGATTTTAGAATTCATTTAGGCCATTAGATTTAACCTAGAAATAACCGCAGCCGTTCAGACAAGATGGGGTTTATCTTGTTGACTCAGCAATGAGTCAGAAGTGACTCAGCAAACACTCAGCATATTAATAAACTTCTATTCATGTCATAAATATATATATATATTTTCTACAATGTACATATTAGATACATCCCCCTTTACTTATTATTGTTTTTATATACATATTAGATACATCCCCTCTCTCACACACTTATTAATATTTTTATATTCATATTAGATACATCCCCTCTCTTACACACTTATTAATATTTTTTTATTCATATTAGATACATCCCCTCTCTTACACACTTATTAATATTTTTATATTCATATTAGATACATCCCCTCTCTTACACACTTATTAATATTTTTATATTCATATTAGATACATCCCCTCTCTTACACACTTATTAATATTTTAGCAACTTTAGTGTTAATAGAAAATTCGGGGTGTTACATTCTCCCCTCCTTTTAGGATTTCGTCCCCAAAATCTTCAAGTCTGGAAGAATGTATATCCTACCATCCAAACGTCCATCTACTCATCCATCATACACAGGCATCCATTGTCCTTAAAAGACTTCTAATGCTTTATGATCATATGCAAGTGTGTGTACATGTCCTTACCTAATGCGAAATCAGGCGGTCTACTGATTCAGTTGACCTCCTTAATGCAAATTATGTAAGTGTCATGAATCCATTATGTATGCAAAAGATCCTAATTGCTTACATACTACTTCTATATGCGTGCACACCCATTCAACCGAATGCAGCATCCATATGATGGTACAACCATTATACATCCATTATACTAAATACATCCATATATATGCAATATGCAATATGAAGTGACTGAGCCGATCTAGTGCCTAAAGTGTGTGTATATATGCATCCACGAGCAACCACTAGCAAACACTTGCATCCATTTTGCATCCATCAGACATAACATGTCTCAAACACATGTTTCAACCATAGGATTATCCTAACTAAAGGTCAAAGATACTAATGAGAGGACATACTAAAGATAAGATAAGCTAAGCGATAAAGGAGAAATTAAAAGACATACCCTCAAAAAGAAAAGGGTACAACGAACGCATCTTCTCTTCTGTCTCCCAAGTTGCGTTGCTCTCATCATTTCCCCATTGCACTTTAACCAGTCTGACCTCTCGATTCCTCAACTTTTTGATCTCCGACCCAAGAATGCATGTAGGAGCTCGTCTAATTGTTGCATCACGCTCTATTTCCACCTCTTTAGGCAAGCTCGGCTCTACCACCTCCGCGGTCTTGTGCAAACACTTCCTCAAATGTGATACATGGAATACGTCGTGTACTCCACTAAGTTTCTCAGGCAACTCCACCCTATATGCCATCTTCCCAATCCTGTTTTTTACAGGAAACGGCCCTACAAACCTTGGTGCTAATTTCCCCACGGACCCAAAGCGAACAACATTCTGTAACGGAGATACTTTGATAAAAACCATGTCCCCAATGTCAAACTCAAGATCTGTCCTCCTCTTATCAGCATACGATTTTTTCCTATCTTGTGCTGCTTTCATCCTCCTTCGAATCAACTCAATCTTCTCCGAGGTTTCCCTAACCATATCGGGCCCAAGTAGGATTTTATCGGTAGATTCCCACCAACATGTAGGCGAACGGCAAGGCCTTCCATAAAGAGCTTCGAAAGGTGCCATGCCAATACTAGACTGAAAGCTATTGTTATATGCGAATTCTACTAACGGAAGGTGCTCTTCCCATGTAACCCCAAAGTCTAGGATACAAAGCCTTAAAAGATCCTCTAGAATGCGATTCACCCTCTCGGTCTGGCCGTCTGTCTGAGGATGATATGCGGTGCTCAAACATAGCTGAGTCCCTACCACCTCTTGTAAACTCTTCCAAAATTCGCTAGTAAAGATGGGGTCACGGTCGCTTACTATACTAGAAGGAATACCGTGCAAACGAACTATCTCCTTAATGTATACAGAAGCCAACCACGGAGCAGTCCTCTTACTTTTCACGGGAATAAAATGGGCGCTTTTAGTAAGTCTATCTACTATAACCCAAATCCCCATATTACCCTTCCTTGATCTTGGTAATCCATCCACAAAATCCATTGAGATGCTTTCCCATTTCCATAGTGGAACTTCTAATGGGTGAAGCAACCCACCGGGTTTCTTTTGTTCTGCTTTAACTCGTTGGCACACCAAGCATCTAGCGACGTACTCAGCCACATCCTTTTTCATACCGGCCCAAAAGAAAACCCGCTTCTTATCTTTGTACATCTTATCCCCGCCGGGATGAATGGTCATTTTTGAGCGATGAGCATCATCAAGAATGGCCTTCCTTAAGTCTTCGTCTTGTGGTACACAAAGTCTATTATCCCTTCGTAACCAACCCTTATCGTCTAGGGTATACCTACGAAGATGGCTTGACGACTCCCCCCCTTTGAGCTTTTCTACTATCTCAACCAACTGTGGGTCGTCTCGCTGTGCCTCACCAACCCGTCCTAGAAGTGTAGGTCTAACCTCCAAGGATGCTAACAGACCGGGTACTAAGTCAACGGAGGGTCTAAAGTCAAACATAGAGATAAATTCTAAGCTTTGTCGTTCAACAAACAACGGACTCAAGGACAACCTTTTCCTACTTAAGGCGTCTGCCACCACGTTACCCTTGCCCGGGGTATATGCTATTTCAAAATCGTAGGAGGCTAAGAATTCCATCCACCGTTGCTGCTGCCTTAAATTCAAATCCTTCTGAGAGAATAAGTATTTTATTGATTTGTGGTCAGTGAACAGTTCGAATTTCTCACCAAGAAGATAGTGACGCCAAGACTTAAGCGCGAAAACAATTGCGGCTAGCTCTAAGTCATGCGTGGGGTAATTCTTTTCATGAACCCTCAACTGCCTTCCACCATAGGCTATTACTCTTCCCTCTTGCATGAGGACCGCGCCAAGTCCCGTCCCACAAGCATCAGTATAGATGGTAAACGGTTTATTCCCGTCTGGCAGCACTAAGACTGGGGCTGAAGTTAAGGCTCTCTTTAAACGTTGGAACGCATCATCGCAATCTTTGTCCCACGTAAAAACCAGGTTCTTCTTTGTTAACCGTGTTAATGGAGCTGATATTTTTGCGAAGTCTATGATAAACTTCCTATAATAGCCAGCCAACCCCAAGAAACTTCTTACTTCGGTTGCATTTTTAGGGACCTTCCAATCTTGGATGGCCACCACCTTTGCGGGATCCACTGCTATCCCTTCTTTGGAAACCACGTGCCCTAAGAACCGTACTTCCTTCCTCCAGAAGTGACACTTAGAAAATTTTGCCTTAAGGTTATGTGCTCGAAGGGTTTCCAACACTTCCCTAAGATGTAGGGAGTGCTCTTCTTTATTCTTAGAAAAGACTAAGATGTCATCCACAAAGACTACCACGAATTTGTTAAGGTATTCCCTAAACACCCTACTCATCAAATCCACAAAATATGCAGGGGCGTTTGTCAAACCAAAGGGCATCACTAGCCATTCATAGAATCCATCAGGAGTCCTAAAAGCAGTCTTATCTATACTATCCTCAGCCACTCTCAGTTGATGAAAGCCAGTGGCTAAGTCCAACTGCGAAAACACTGAGGCGCCAACTAACTGATCAAAGAGATCGTCAATCCTCGGTAGTGGGTGTCGGTTCTTTTTAGTAAGCTTGTTTAGTTCTCTATAGTCCATACAAAGTCTAAGAGACCCATCCGCCTTTGTGGCAAAAACTACTGGAGCACCCCACTCCGATATACTACGTCTTATGAACCCCTTCTCAAGCAACTCCTTTACTTGCTTATTGAGTTCCCTCCTTTCACGAGGAGCCATGTGGCGCACTGGCAAAGATACGGGTTTATCATTATCCACAAGATAAATTCGAAAGTCTATCTCCCGCTTTGGAGGTAAGCCCTTCACCTCCTCAAACACATACGATATTCCCGGACCACTTCTACCGATCGCAGGTTCTCTACAGACGCGTCAAGCGATTCAAGATAACTTAGCATAACGGAATTTATGGGATTACAAAAGATGTCGAGAGCATTACCAAGGCGAGTCACAAGCCTAACTACTCTCCTTTCACAATCAAGAATGGCCCTATTTCTAGACAACCAATCCATTCCTAAAATTAGCCCATAGATCGTGAAGCCCAATACATAAGCATCACATCTAAATTCAACGCTAAGTATAGAGATTTTCAAATCCAAACATATCATGGTCAAATGAGCCGAACCCCCAATTGGATTTGAAACGACCAAGGGATCCTCTACTAAACTGGTGTTCAAGTGCAGTGATTCAACTAATGATGCAGAGATAAACGAATGAGATGCACCAGAATCGAATAAGGTACGGACAGGATGATCAAACAGAAAAACTAAGCTTTCAACAGAAATTGTTCTACCTCTTTCTTGCAGCGGTGGGGCCGCAATAGCCTGAACTTGCCCCCTTGCCTGCCCTGGTGCCATAAGAGCCTGCACCTGTCCTCCCGAGGTAGACCCTGCCCTCTGCCCCTTCTTTGGACAGTCCTTCACTAAATGTCCCGCATCTCCACAATGAAAACAACCAGTCTTCTTTTTCTTTCTACAATCTTTGCTGAGATGGCCAGGCGTCCCACAATTGAAGCATTTCTTCTTCCCTTTGCCATTATTGTTTTTACCACCCTTCTTATTTTGCTGTTGGGGTTTCTTCTGATCCCCTTTCTTTTCAACTGCCTTATCCTCATGCATAAGTGCCATTTCTACTAGCTTTTCAAAGGTGGCTCCCATAGGGATGTGGGTCATAGCCAACCCTTGCAACGGTTCATTCAAGCCTCTAACGAACCTCAAAGCTTTCTTCTCTGGCATGTTCACCAACTCCAAGCCAAACCTTGCTAACTGATTAAATTTATTGACATATTCCTTTACTGATGAGCTCCCTTGCTTTAGTGCCAGGAATTTTTCCATATTTAAGTTCTCCTCTGCCCTTGAAAGAAACTTTGCCTCAAACCTTCGTCTGAAATCCGCCCATGAATCAACTGGACGTTCCCCGTTAGTGACCTCCCACCAAAACAAGGCCTCTCCCTTCATTAACCAAGCAGCTAAACAGACTTTCCTCCCATCTTCCACTTCAAAGATATCCAACAATTCCTCAGTCTCCTTAAGCCAATCTCTGGCCTCCACAAACGTCTCAGTCCCTTGAAAAGTTTTTCCTCCCATAGCCTTGAATTCCTTCCACGTCTTTGCAAAAGTGTCAACACGAGGAGGAGGAGGAGGAATGGGTGCAACTAGGGGTGGAGGAGTATCCGCTGGGCCTGCAGTGGTGGCCCTAGCCTCCAAGTATCTCCTAAACCACCCTGGAATCGTCACACCTTCTGGGAGATTAAGATCTTCAGCCATGCTGAAACGAAAAAGGAAAGATTCAAAATGGAGAATTCTAAAGATAAAGATAAGTATATGGCTATTTGGGATTATGTTTTTCATAAAAACTCTCTTTAAATAACATGTTTTTTTTTGAAAGCACTTCTTCCAAAAATACTTTAGAAAAAAATATTTTTCTAAAAAATTTTTTTTTTATCTGTTCTGGTAACCTTATGCTCTGATACCACGTGTAACACCCCACGTCCATTAATGTCACTCACAAAGGGAATGCATTAACTTCCATGGAGGTTTTAAGTGAATATAGAACAGTAAAATTACAACAAGACAGATATAAAATAGTACTTGGAAATTCAAAAACTTTATTTCATTGTAGCAGAAGTCAAAACATGTTTGATTACATCATAACACCATATTCAATGTCAAGTACAATATCTATCTTGATAAAACAAGTACATAATCCCATTACATGAATAGCCATTAAAAAGAAAGATAACAAGCTGGACTTTACTTCAGCAGTCCAAGCTTTCCAGTAGATAAGCGATCCAACTAGACTCCACTAGAACTTGGCCCAACCTGCAGACCTGAAGGGAGAAAAAGGATGGAAAAGAGGGGGTCAGACATAAAGTCTGGTGAATATGATAATTCTACAATACTATTACCAAAATAACTGGACTAAGGCATAAGCTGGAAAACAAGAAAATGTCTATGAAGAGCAGATTAAGGACATAGACAATCGCTAAAGGCAACGTTATAGGCGCTCCTAAATACTAAAGGATAAACACTATACTGCACCACACCAGTCACCCTAAAGATTCATCCCACTTAGCTTCACTTAGAAACTTTCCCAATGGCTTTACGTACCCCTAGCTGACTAAATAGGTGCCGCCTGCCCATATCTCCACTAGGTGTACCCTACATCCCATTATTCGATCGGCTCCCTAACTCGTAGATACCCGTGCTGGCCCCACAGTGGGGTGTATCACTCCCCTAAAGTGGCAACCTGATACAACGGACATGCACAGCTTATACCTACACGATGCAACAACGTCTTGCCTACCAGCCCGGGTCCACACACGCATATGAAACCCTTTGGACTTGCGTTGCCACCGCTCCCTGTTTTGGCCTCTTATAGTCAAACCCAGTATGCGTGTCCCGTCCTCGACTTGGGTCGAGCCCATAAAGATACGTTTTGGGATACTGGTTGAAATGGGCCCCCACTATTTACCACAAGCATTCCACCTGAGCTTGTCCCCATTAGTCCATCCCACTTAACCCACTTAGTCATGTTCATTTACATGTGTGTTTGGTTAAGTCTAATCGTATTTCAAATGCCTCTAAAGGCAACCACCAGTTTCCTCATGCCACCTAAGGCACCTACTTAACCCCCATGTCCCACCTTACATGATTATCTGGTTAAGTATTTCTTAGTTCATTAAGGCCATAACCTCATAAAGACCTCTCACATTAGACTGGCATTTATGGCAGCTGGATTTGCCGGGCGGGTCCGGGCAGTCTTACACCATAAAAGAGTCTAACCTCGTGTCTTTACAACTGTTATGCTTTAGTTTGGGCCTAGGACCTCTCACATTGGGCCGACATTTGTGACTACTGGATTTGCCGGGCGGGTCCGGGCAGGTTTACATCACAAACGGGTCCAACCTCGTGTCCTAAGCATTGATTATTAATAATAATCCACTTTCCCTCAATTTTAATAATTCCCTACTTGAATTATTAATTACTTCCAATTTTTAACAATGTCCATAATTGACTCAATTATGGACATTCATTCATGGTATGCAACATCTTACAAAATTGCACCCAATTTATTAATTCCTAATATTACCCCTACCCCACGTTTGAACGTTTATTCGCAAAATATATGTTAGACTCGAATAGCCTAACTCATAGCATAAAAGAGATTATCATAATAACAACATGTATATGTGACCAAATGAATCATAATAAGGGGTGAAACTTGCATATGTCCAACTTGCATAGATTATACATGTCATGGATCTAAAGGTGTCAACTTGTTCAAAATTCACCTAATATGATCTCAATCAATTTTCATAAACTTACATATGAACATGTGTGAATCAACATCGTCTAATTTTTTAACAACATGGTTTTATATGGGTACACCTAACTCAATAGGCAAATTCCCATAATCAAGTTTTATTTAATTATAGTTTCAAGTTTATGGGTACACCTAACCTAATAAGAAAATTCCCATAAACAAGATCCATTTAAATTAAGAAAAAAAAACATAACTTTAAGCATGATCCAACAACATCATGATTTTTCAACATAATATAGCATGATTTATAACATGGCATAGTATGATAGTATAACATAGCTTGACATGATTCTCAACATAGCACGACATAGCATAAGAGAATTTACAACATAACATGACATAGCATATATAATTTACATCATACGACAACATAATAACATAATAAGAGATCCACAATATATAGAATTTACAATTACAAATCACATCACTTTCTTGTGATCCATTCATAACTGAGTCAAATTAGTTTGTAATAGTCTTGTGAGAATCATCATACTCACCAACAAAAGAAAAGAATTAGAGAAAGAGAGATCTTTTGATTTGATTTGTGCAGATTTAGTTGTAGATGATTAGGCTTCCTCTTCTTAGTTTGTGACGGCTATGCTGAACTCCATGGCAGCAGCATAACGGTAGCTTCTCTAATTTTACAAGTGATTTAGGTCTAGGGTCTACCCACTTATTTATAGATTTTAGAATTCATTTAGGCCATTAGATTTAACCTAGAAATAACCGCAGCCGTTCAGACAAGATGGGGTTTATCTTGTTGACTCAGCAATGAGTCAGAAGTGACTCAGCAAACACTCAGCATATTATTAAACTTCTATTCATGTCATAAATATATATATATTTTCTACAATGTACATATTAGATACATCCCCCTTTACTTATTATTTTTTATATACATATTAGATACATCCCCTCTCTCACACACTTATTAATATTTTTATATTCATATTAGTTACATCCCCTCTCTTACACACTTATTAATATTTTTATATTCATATTAGATACATCCCCTCTCTTACACACTTATTAATATTTTTATATTCATATTAGATACATCCCCTCTCTTACACACTTATTAATATTTTTATATTCATATTAGATACATCCCCTCTCTTACACACTTATTAATATTTTAGCAACTTTAGTGTTAATAGAAAATTCGGGGTGTTACAAATGGCTTGAATAATAAACTAGGTTCGACAATTCGTATAGGTCCGATTGGATCGATAAGAAGCAACCCAAAGTCATAAATTCACAAAGGCTAAGAATAGATCCAAATAGAAAATCAAGCATATGTCCAAATTAATTTTATTCCATGTCCATACTATAATTGGTTATCTAAATCTGAAAGTAATCATGAACTTACACCGTTTGGATTAGAAAAGATAATCGAATTGCTTGTAGTAGTTGAAGAACTCTAACTTGATATTGATTAATCCTCTAGGTTGATGAAGAACTTTTTTTTAAATTTGATTTAGGTTTTAATGGCAGCTAGGTTTAGATGAGAGTGAATAATAGAATTAGGTTTTAGGTTTAGGGTCCTTATATAGTTGTGGAGAGTGGTTTAGGACCATTAGATTAACCCTGAACCATCAGAACCAATCAGGTGCCACATTTGCCTTAGAGCAAATCGGCCCACGGGTTGACAGACAAACACCCTGAATCAACCCCTAGTCGACCCAGCGAAGCTCGGGTCGACCTCAAAAATGGCCCGATTCGGTTATTCCCCCTCCTGATTCGCTGTTTTGAACTTTTTTTTGCATATTTATTTATTTATTTAATTTATATATATATATATATATATATTTCTCATATGCATACAAACTTCTAGGCTTAATAACTTCTTCTAACCCATTTCACTTAATTCTTCTTCTAAAAATTAAGTTTTCTTGAATTTGTTAATTTTAATATTCTTAGAAAATTCGGGGTGTTACACAATTGTTGCAATAGCAATGAAATGTCCTTCTACTTGCGTTTCGATTTGTCTTGTTCTCAACTCAATCCGGGCTTTCCTGAAAGGGCGAGTTTGGGTCGTTTCATCTTAGTATCAGAGCGTTGGTTTACAGAGCTTGAGAACCAGACACATTAGAAACAAACGAAAGAATTCAACAAAGACTGGATTAGTAATATCCAATGAGAACGACTCGCTAGAGATGGGATCAGTAGTATCCAAGAATGAGTTTCAAAGAGTGTTGTTTTTAAAATATAAATGAAAACAAATTTTATTTTTAAAATTTAAACCTTATTAAACGTATCTGAATATTTTATTTTAAATTGATTTGGACAATCGAGTATATGAAGATTTTGCATATACGCCTTGTAAATGTGTATATGAAGCCTTAAATATACTGGATAAATATAGAATCACACTCTAGTCGCCTAGGAATGATTATGATGATGGGGCCCCATCATCAGTGTTATTTTCGAGTTTCAAAAGTGGGATATCTATATATTTCCAATTGACTGGTGTGAGAACCAAACTTATCTAGAATTTATTGTTGTGATTTGGCACTAGTAATATGATTCTTGAATATATATAAAATTATATGTTTGAAAAGCCAATCAACTAACTGATTGTTCATTTTGTTGTTTGATTATTAGTTTAACTAATAAAATTATTGAAACCAATAAGGGAATGAAAGGTAAATTTAGCCAAATCGAATCAAATACTGAATTGAATTGAAAATTCGTAGAAATTGAAAATATGTACATGTGTATACATTGAACAGGTCATAGCATGGAAGATAAGAAGAGGAATAAAATTGTATGCCCGACAAATAGGTACACGTTTACTATACTTCTTGAGTTTTGATGATTTTATGAGCCAGTTTGCTAGCCGCTTGGCTTTTTTTTTGGATTGATGAGGGCCCTGTGAGGCTAGTTGTGGTTTTAAATATCAACCCGTATAAAAGAGGTTATGGCGAAATTTTTTGAAAATTTAGGGTGTCAGCAAAATTTTTGAGAAACTAGAAAAATCTTAGAAACTAAAAAGTTGAAGGATGAAAGCCAGAATGAAATTTGAGTTGGTCAGTTAAACAACTTTCAGCTCCGTTCCTTTTCGAGGACGAAAAGATTTTAAGTGGGGGAGATTGTAACGACCCAGATTTTCAGAACCTATTTAAAAAATTTATTTTAGCTATTTTAATGGATTTTGGATATTTAAAATGATTTATTTTAAATAATAACGACTAAAAAATATTTTTTAAATGAAGTTAGAACATATAAATTTATTTTAATTATAAATCAAGCCTGAAATGGCACGGTAGTTTGAAAATTCGATTTCTAATTTCAAATGAATATACATAATTCAATATAAATCGATTTCAGTAAAAGCGGAAATATTTGAATCTGTTTAATAATATCTTTCTAACGAAGTTAAGAAACTGAGATAATGTAAATTAGAAGTTATGTCCAGTTTAAAATTTAAAATAGTCGCTATGGAACTTATATATATTTTATATAATATATAGCCCTTAAAAATAGCCATTTTGCAAACGACCTCCGTTTCCGAGGAAACCACTTTTGTTGGATCCAGAATGGCAAATTTTTGCTAGATTCCAATTTTCATAATTTTTGGAATTAATACATGAGCGTGGTAAATTAAAACGTATTTGGTACTTTTAATTTGAATTTAATCAACTGGAAAATGACCATTTTTCAAATGGCCTCCAAATTCGACGAAATTATTTGTTAGGATCGTATCATCGAAACATAGTTAGATTTATTTTTCGGTGATATTTGGAGTCAATAAGTGGCCCCGATAAATTAAAATGTTCGTTTAAATTCAATATATATTGATTTATATTTTAATTTTGATGAAAACCGATCAAAACATCCAGATTGGCTTACGAAACACATCCTATTGTGTCCGGAATGGGGATATTTAGTTGGGGGTGACAGTCGTTGGGTGTCGTTTGGAGTATGAACACAACTTTTCATAATAAAACAGATAATTGAATAAAATATTAGTATATTTACGTATAAATAGAAAATTTAACCCTTGCCCCCTTCATTATTCTCAGCGCCATCACTTTGCCACCAAAGGCTGAAATCGCACCAATTTCTTCAACAAAAATCTCATAATCCACTCAGTTAATTCAGAAATCTCTTCAGGGAAAATTCAAGAGCTCTCCATGATCTATACATCCAACGGTTGTGATCATCTATAGTGGAGCGTATCGAGAGAATTTCTGGTGCAAAGGGGCCACGTTCGCAATGGGTTTGGGTGTGGTAGGGTGGTGCGAGTAAGGAGTGGCTCTAGGACGTGGTGGCACGTGTCGTGGCGCATCGTATAGCGTCTCTGGATCGAAGTCTGGCGGCTTTGTTTGGTGCCGCACGACGGAGAAACGATGGCAAAGATGGATTTTTTAGGTGGCTTCAGTTTGTAACGGGAAGGAGATGATTTAAAATGTAATTAATAAATTAATTATTATTTAATTATCTCTAAATTGTAATTAATGTATAAACGATCATAACTCTTTCATACTAGGTCCAAACTGAACGATTTCTATTGCGTTGGATTCGCAACAATGAACACTACCACATGAAGCTTACCAGAAGGATTTTGGAGCTAGTTGATATTTTTGATCAAATTAAATGAATTGTTTAATTTGATTAAAATAATCATTTTTTCGATTTTTGAAACCGATCAAGGTGAGAACTCCTTCTCACTCTAATTATTTTACAATTAAATGTATACTAGGATGTAGACGGGGCTTAGAAGCCCCCGACAATATTTATTATACAAACCATGGTTGTTTGTTTGGATTGTATTATCGAAATTTGGATGATGATTGTGAATTGATTATGAATAAAATATTTGAACAATAAAAATATCATTTTTTTTGAATGTATGAACTTTATAAAATAGTCAAGTATTGAAATAAATATTTTACTGTTAAAAATATAATTTTTAACGTATATATGAATGGCACTAAATTATCCTGTAATGAAAATAAATATTCTTTTTCTAATCGGACGATTTGTTTATGTACACTTTATTTGTTGGTTGAAACCCCACACGTGTATTGGGATGATATTTGACATACACTAATCCCAATATTTAGTTGTATGTCAATCGAAGGGTTGACAGACTGTATAAGAGTTATTTATTTATTTCAATGCTTATACAGTGGTAGAATGCACTCTGGATGAAGTGTGGATGTTTAATGATTATTTACCATTATTGTGAATACATGCGATGTATGGAAATCCATATAAATATATTTACATGGTTATTGATTGAGTCTGATTCCAATTCAGAAATAACGAATAGTTTTAAATTAATATTGAGAATAGTTTTAAATTAATATTCAGTATAGTTTTAAATTAATATTCTGTTAGTTTTAAATTAATGTTCTGCATAGTTTTAAAATAATATTCTGTAAAGGATTAAAATATGATTTTGATGTCCGATTTGGGATGGACACGAAAATATTAAAATGTATGAAGCCGTGTTGATTAGATTTGCTCCATTTTAACGTGAACGATATTTATATCGATTTCATTCATTTTTATAATGAATATCGAAAAGGAAATGATTTCCAAATTAGATATTTTGAAAATATTATCATTTAAATATTATAATGATAAGGAATATTCAATTTTGATTTATAATTTGAAATGAAAGTGGGAATCGTTTTAAATATGAATTTATAAACGATTTATAAAATACATTATAAATGGAAATTGATGAAATATATATAATATATATTATATAAATTTAATGGCCCGAATAGAACGCGCCGCGCCGCGACCGTTCGCGAATTTCGACCATTGACTTCGAATTGATATCATGGGAGATCCAACCATCGAATTCTCCTAAAACCGAAACCGTTGGGTTCGTAACGAAAAGAGCTTTCCAACATATATAAGAGATTTGAAATCTAACGCTTGGATTTGGAATTATGTCCAAATCAAATTTGGAAAAGGTTGTTGTTAATGCAGTTCGATAAGCGTTTATGGAAATCGACTGAAAGTGCCTTAATAAAATTATTAAAATATTAATAATTTGTGTAAAATTATAATAAATGATTTGAAAAGAATTTGGATGAAAAATTCAACATTTGTGAAATTAAAAATATATTTTTATCAAATTGAACTAATTATTAACTAGAATTAAAATCCTATAATTTTTAAATAAATAAATTGGATTTATAAAAAGGGTTTTAATAAAACCAGAAATTTCCAATATATATATTGGAATGTATTTGAATAGAAATCATCTCCGGAATATTTTGATATTGGACTCCGTGACTATACGGATATTGTGGAGGAATTTGGACGATAGATATATATCGTTATTCCCCATATGATATGTGTTTGTTTCAGAATTTGATATTGAATATAAGACGATATAATTTCTGTTTATAGCCTTATATTTAACATCGAATTGGATTTTGGCTTTGTCGTGATTGGTGTCTTTAATAACAGTGTTCTTAAACCCAGTTGAGAAAAGAATAAATCTTGTAATTAAATAGAATAGAATTGAAATTGGATTTTTTTGGTTTATCGTGAACTGTGTTTTAAATAACACTTGTTCTTTAACACAAATTAACAGCGAAATGTCATTTGGATTTTATAAATCTTTTTATTAAGATTTATTGGAATTTTCCAAAGTAAAGTTTTCCAATTTAATAAAATAAATTGGAATGGAATGGAATTCGATTTAGTAATAATCGAAGTGAACTTCTGTGGAGGATGACCGTTAATATATATGGAATTTAAAAGTCTTTGCCGTTATTCCATTTATATTATTATTTGGATACAGAAATTGATATCGATTATATAATTGATCTGTTTCCCGTGAAGATTCGATAATTAATGGAATGGGATTTTGGGTTTAGCACGAACTGTGTTTTAAATGACATTGGTTCTTTAACCCAGTTAAAGACAGAATTTTTTTCTTAAATTTGAATGATCATTACATAATGATTTTTTGAGATTAAAACTAAGTGAAGTTTTAATGAATCTTTCATTAGATTGATATGTGAATGTGATAATTTAAATTATCAAATTTGGGAAATGATCGAGAATGGAGTATCACCACTTTTGCTCCAAGCGATAATTAATCTTTAATTAGATTTGAACGCGAAATGGAAATTAATTTTACCAATAACACTGTGGTGTTAGATATGGAGTACTATCAGTTTTGCTCCATGTGATGAATAGGTTGGGATTGGGAAATATAATAAATGATTACTTTGGTAAGGTTTGCTAATCCCGACTAGTTTGATTTTTGGAGATTAAAACTAAGTGAACTTTTAATGAATCTTTAATTAGACTGATATATGAATGTGATAATTTAAATTATCAAATTTGGGAAATGGTCGAGAATGGAGTATCACCAGTTTTGCTCCAAGCGATAATTAAATCTTTAATTAGATTTGAATGCGAAATGGAAATTAGTTTTACTAATAATACTATGGTGTTAGATATGGAGTACTATCAGTTTTGCTCCATGAGATTAATAGGTTGGGATTGGGAAATATAATAAATGATTACATCGGTAAGGCTCGCTAATCCCGACTAGTTTGGAAAACCTTAATTTGGTATAAATTGTGAAAAGAATATTTGAATAAAATAATATTCTGGATTGGAATGAGTCGTATGTTATGTTTTTATAGCACTTGTTTATAAGATATGCGAGTTATTCAGAAAGACCGGATTTCTGAATAATTGATACGATGATAAGTTGACGGTGAAGATGGTGATTGAAGACCGGAGATCTTCGCATCGTTTGGATGATTACTAATGTCTTGATTGGGCTGTACACCCACGACGAGTCTCGTCCAGACGTACTTGGAGATCGATCGGATATGCGAGGACCTCTCTCCAATATTGGACATATGGGACGAGGAATAAAGTGCCTCCGGTTCCGTTCGGACCTAGAACGAACATATAAATGGATAGTATGTCTGACATTGTATTCCTTTATACTATATTCGTTGATTTCTGCTAAATATATATATGTTTGGTGGTGGAGAATTTATTCTCTTGCTTAACACCCTTCTCTGAGACGTATGATCTTAGAGGTTATATATTGGTGGAAATCAGTGTTACAGTATGGATTGAAAGTGTGGCATGCTGAGTGGCATGTGATCAAGGCTTTTATTGAAAAGCAGGGCATTGTGGTTGATGATCAAAGCACAACTTTAAATAGCATAGCTTTGTGTGTGGCGTTGATTCGCGAGCCTCACACCCTGGTGTGAACCAAAAATGGGAGAGGACCTTAGTGAGGACATGCGTTTCATTCTAGCTAGGAGTGTTGTCATGGTATGGAGCCCAACCATTTTACTCATGTGGATGTTACATATTATTTGATGGATAGCGAGGTGCCTCGGATATATCAGTCACTACGGGGCCGATGTATGACATGGTCGACACACTAACAAGATTTACTCCCCATAGTGCAGGGAAACATATTTTTCAGGAATTATTAGTCGACTAACGTAAATGTGGACTGGCCGTGACGCTCCAAGGGTCGATGCGTTCTGATCCTGAGACACGTGACACCCCACGTCCGTTAATGTCACTCACAAAGTGAATGCATTAAGTTTTGTGAAACGTTATAGGTAAACAGACACAAAATATTACAAGACAAAAATAATTAAGATAGCAGCGGAAATTCAAATTTTTATTTCAAACACAAATCATACATCGTGGTCCAAAATAACATAAGTCACAAAAACCATTACAACAATATAAGTTCTATCTTTTACCATCAGAGTACATAAATACTTAAAAGAAAACATAATTCCCCAAATAAAAGAGACAAAGCCATAGTAGAGAAAAGAACTTGAGTGATACCTCGGAAGCAGCTCTAGCAAGATGATATCTGAGTCCTGACTAAGCCTGAGTGTTTCCTCCCTAAGAACCCGGGGGGGGGGGGGGACGGAAGAAAGAAGTGGAAACAAAAGGATCAGACATGAAGTCTGGCGAGTCTATTTACTTTTAGCAAGTAAATAAATAAAAGTGGCATGACAGGCATATAAAGTGAATAAGAGAGATCACAACATAAATTGAAGGTGTGACAAGGTAGACAGGATAAGGTGTATACGCTTCTCTAATGATTACTCTGCATTATTACTTGTATAACCAGAATGAGATGATTCCTTCCACTATAAGGTGGTATACATTGGCATACGTCCAAATGTACCCTAACTACTACCCTAATCGATTGTCTCCCTACTCTGTAGATACTTTCTACTAGCCCCACAGTCGGATGTATCACGTCCTAAAGTGGCAACCCCTCACTGATATGCATAGCCCCATATCTATAGGTGTCACGGCCGTCTTATCCCCTTCTGCCCGGCTTATGCATGCATATGGACTGAGCGGTTTGCGCCGCCCACACTGTCCTCCGCGTTTGGATCTCTTACAATCAGTCCAGTAAGTGTGCCCCTTCTTTGACCTAGTACGGAGTACATGTTTTGATACCTACTCCGGATATCTGGATGAAACGGATCCCACGCTATATGATACAAGCTCTCCCATTTGTCAGGTATCCCCCACTAGGTTTTCTTTAGCTATGTATACCACTAGGTGTCTTTAATTACATAACCCTATCATTTCTACAAGTTATGTTTACCCTAAAAGGTGTCTTTAATTACATTACTTTATTATACCAACCGGTCATGTATACCACTAGGTGTTTTAATTACATAACCACATCGGGTAAGTTTGTGGGCCTATATGTAAATATTACCCACCCCCTCCAGATTTTCTTAACCTATCCACTATCCAATCAGTTTTACTTAACCCTAACATTAGTTCACAATCATAAAATCCCCTATGGATTATATTTGGTTAAGTAGTCCAATTTATTACCATGTCCATTTATGGTTTATATTGGGCTAGACCTCCCACATTAGGCCCACAACTTGTGGATGCTGGATATGCCAATCGGGTCCGGGAAGACTAATTCCACAAGTTGGGCCTAACCTCGTGTCATAGCCCGATTTGTATTTGCGCACTTAGACCTCTCACATTAGGTTCAACATTAGTGGCTGCTGGATATGTCGGTCGGATCCGGGCAGTCTTCTACCAATAATGCAACCTAACCTCGTGTCATAAGTGCCATTACAATTTCTAATTGTATTTATTAGACATTTCCTTCTTATCCAATTCTTACCTATGTTTTTATAGGTGATTATGTCCCCACTTCCCCAATTTGAATTTTATGTCCAATTCATATAAACATTATTCAAATTATGCCAAATTTAATCCTTTTTCCCTCGTTCCCTCACTAATGTAATCGCATATATTTGATGGCATCTATACTAGAAAGTAGCCTAGTCATAAACAATAAAAGGAAAAGTGATGGGAATATGACAAAGGTTACTGTTTTGGCATAAACATAAACTACCATGGTGATAAGGTGGACATATGAGTATAAATCTGATGAACTTGTAGCAATTACTAGTTCTAACATAACTATGATGTCATAGTGAGCATAATAAGATCTAAATTAACCATTTAGATGTCCAACTATTCAGATCTAACATAATCGACATATGATGATAATCTAGATCTGATTAATAAATTAAATGTCCACACAATTTGGATCTAATAGTTAAAACTAGACCCAACACAAATAAGGTCAAGATCCACATTATAGAATGTCACAATGGATCCACAAGATAGAGATTTAGATCAATAATTAAAATTAGATCAAGCACAAAATAAGGTCAAGATCAACATCAATATCATAGATTGCCACAATATTTACAATAGGTCCAACAAGATAGAGATTCAGATCCAAGTTATACTCAATTTAGAATGTCATATAATCACAATTTACAATGGATCTGGTATAATCTAGGCATATAAACAAATCCAAGTCATAGTCATGTCATATTTATTTTATAAAAATTCAAATCTAAAATCAACTAGGGACTCACAGATTTTGGATAAGAAGATAAAATTAGAAAAGATTGGATCTTGAACCTTCAATTGATTTTCTTTAGTGGAAGAAGATAACAGATCAAGATCAGTTCAAATACTGGCAGAGTTTGGCCACCATGAATTCTCAATGAAGAAAACAAGAGAAATGACCACGTATACATAGCTGTCAAACCCTCTGAAACCGATTGCCACGTCAGCCCTAGGGGTGTCGACAACCCGGCAGGTGGGTTGACCCAGGTATCGACACCCCTTAAGGGGGGTCGACCCTAGTGTCGACACCCCTCTAGGGTGGTCGACCCCCTAGAGCGAGATAACTACCGCCACTTTTTCTTTTTCAAAATCGAATGATTTTGGATAATATTCTAACTTATCCCTGACTCATGTGTATATATATAATTCTTCTGTGCGTATACAAATTTAAAACCCTCGTAACTTCTTCATACGGTGTCTGTTTTACGCAAACCAAATGTCTATCTTGACCAAAATTTCAAGATGGACGAATGGAGCAGTCCGTTTTCCTTAATTCTGAATATTAAATTAGTTTTTATTTAATTTATCCTCTTTTAGTGTCGTTAAAAATACAGGGTGTTACGTTCTCCCCTACTCAAAGGATTTCGTCCCCGAAATCTTTAAGTTGAGAAGAATGCATATCCTACCGTCCATCATCCATCTACTCATCCGTCAATCACTGGCATCCATCGTCCTTAACGACTTCTAATGATTATATGAATATATGCAAGGGTGTGTATATGTCCCAACACTAATGCGGAAATCAGGCAATCTACTGATTCAGCTGACCTTCTTAATGCAAAACATGTTAGTGCCTTGAATCTAATATGTATGCAATTAGTCCTATTATAACAGGTGAGTTCTAAATGTGTGCACACTCGTTCGTCCAAATGCAACATCCATATGCCAATTCATTCATTTTCATCCATAAAAGAGAAGAAAATGCACACACATCCATATGCATTATGAGAGTGATTGAGCAGATCTAGTGCCTAATGTGTGTGTATGCGTCCACAGGCAACCACTAGCAAACACTTGCATCCACTTGCATCCATCAAACATAACATGTCTCAAACACATGTTTACATCCTTAGGATTCCTATCTAAAGGTCAAAAATACTATGGATAGATATATTTAAATGATAGAAACAAGCACAGATAAAACTTAGGAAAAGGAGTTAAGGACATACCATCAAAATGAAATGGGTATGAAGCACAAATCTTGGCTTCGGTCTCTCAAGACGCATCCTCTGGGTTATATCCCCATTGAACCTTTATCAACTTGACCTATTTATTGTGTAGCTTCTTAACTTATGATCCAAGAATACGGGAAGGAATCGTCTGACCGTCGCCTCCCGTTTCACTTCTACCTCTTCCAATACACTCGGCTCAACAACTTTTTCAGTGTCATGCAAACACTTTCGCAGATGAGAAATGTGGAAAACATCATGAATACCAGATAGATTTTCTAGGAGCTTTACTCTATAGGCCATTTGGCCAATCCTCTCGGTTATGGGAAATGGTCCCACAAACCTAGGTGCTAACTTCCCTATTGATCCGAAGCGAACCACATTCCTCAGAGGCGATATTTTAATAAAACCCAAGTCTCCAACTTCAAATTCGTTGTCAGTCCTCTTCTTGTCTGAATAGGATTTCTGCCTCTCTTGAGCTGTCTTCATCCACCGTCGAATAAGGTCAATCTTTTTGGATGTTTCCCTAACCATATCTGGTCCAAGTAATAATCTTTCTGTAGATTCCCACCAACAATTTGGTGATCTACATGGTCGTTCGTACAATGCTTCGAAGGGTGCCATGCCAATGCTCGATTGGTAGCTGTTGTTATAGGTAAACTCTACTAAAGGAAGGTGCTCTTCCCAAGTTCCTCCGAAATCTAGGATACACAGCCTCAAAAGATCCTCTAGAATTTTGTTCACCCTCTCTATTTTCCCATCGGTCTGAGATGATAAGTGGTGCTCAAACACAACTATGTACCAAACACTTCTTGCAAGCTCCTCCAAAATTCACTGGTAAAGATGGGGTCACGATCACTCACGATGCTGGAAGGTACTCCATGAAGACGAACTATCTCAAGAACATAAATCGTTGCCAACCATGACGTTGTTATCTTGCTCTTAACTGGAATAAAGTGAGCGCTCTTAGTGAATCTATCTACCACAACCCAGATACTGGTGTTGCCTTTCTTCGATCTAGGCAAACCATCTATGAAATCCATAGAGATGCTCTCCCATTTCCATTGAGGAACCTCCAAAGGATGAAGTTAACCACCGGGCTTCTTTTGCTCAGCTTTAACTTGCTGGCAAACTAAACATTGAAAAACAAACTCTGCCACATCTTTCTTCATCCGAGCACAAAATAAAACCGTCTTCATGTCTGTACATCTTATCATCACCTGGATGAATGGTCATCTTAAAATGGTGGGCTTCTTCGAGGACTGCCTTTATCAAGCTTCCAATTTGAGGAATACAAAGCCTTCCATCTCGTTGCATCCACCCCTTTTCAACTATGGCATATCTACTAAGGTGACTGGAGGTCTCCCCTTTTCCGAGCTTTTCCATGATGTCTAAAATCTATGGGTCACCTTATTATGAAGCTCCTATCTAATCCATAAGAGTTGGTCGTATCTCCAAGGATGCAAAAAAATCAGGCAAAACCTCGATGGAGGGTCTAAAATCAAAAGCTAATATGGACTCCATGCTCTTCCTCTCCACAAACAGAGGACTCAAGGCCATCCTCTGCCTACTTAGTGCGTCTGCCATCACATTACCCTTGCCAGCGTATAAGCAATCTCAAAATCATAAGAAGCAAGGAACTTCATCCACCATTTTTGCCTTAAATTGAGATCCTTCTACGAGAACAGATACTTGAGAAATTTATGATCGGTGTACAACTCGAACTTCTCTCCAAGTAAATAATGGTGCCACGTCTTAAGCGCGAATATTATGGAAGCTAGCTCTAGATCATGGGCGGGGTAGTTCTTCTCTTGAACTCTCAATTGTCTACCCCTAATACACATTAATTTCCCTTGTTGCATCAAAACTGCACCAAGCCCTGTACCACACGCATCAGTGTAAACTGTAAACACTTTGTTCCTATCGGGAAAAGTAAAGATTGGGGCTGTTGAAAGAGCCCTCTTCAAACATTGGAAAGCAACATCACAGTCTATATCCCATGAAAATGCCAAGTTCTTCTTCGTCAACCTGGTGAGTGGGGCTAATATCTTTGCAAAGTCCTTAATGAACTTCCTATAATAGCCTGCCAACCCTAGAAAGCTTCTCACCTGGTTGCATTTTTAGGAATCTACTAATCTTTCATTGCAACCACCTTTGCAGGTTCTACAGTTATCCCTTCTTTAGAAACCACATGCCCTAAGAATCTCACCTCTTTTCTCCAAAAATGGCATTTGGAGAATTTCGCCTTAAGCTGATGCGCACGGAGAGTTTTCAAGACTTCTCTCAAATGTTGGGCATGTTCTTCTTTGCTTTTGGAGAAGATCAAGGTATCATCAACAAAGACCATGACAAAATTGTTTAGCATCTCCCGAAACACCCTACTCATCAAATCAACAAAATAGGCGGGTGCATTTGTCAATCCAAAAGGCATAACTAGCCATTTAATGAAACCATTCGCAGTCCTAAAAGCAGTCTTATCTATGTTGTCCTCAGCCACTCTCAATTGATGAAATCCTATGGCCATGTTTAACTGGGAAAATACGGAGGCACCAACAAGTTGATCAAATAAATCATCAATCCTCGGGAGCAGGTGCCTATTCTTCTTGGTGAGTTTATTCAAATCTCTATAGTCAACACACAAACAAAGCGAACCATCCGCCTTAGATGTAAATACAACTGGAGCACCCCATTTAGATATGCTTCGTCTGATTAATCCTTTCTCAAGTAGCTCCCCTTCTTGCTTACTCAGCTCCCTCCTTTCCTTTGGAGCCATATGGCGCAATGGTAATGCAACTGGCTTTGCATTATCCACTAGATATATACGAAAATCGATCTCGCGCCTTGGAGGTAAACCCCGTACCTCATCAAAAACGTCAGAATAATCTCGGACCACTAGAACAGATTGTAGATCATCAATAGATGCATCAAGAAACTCTAGGAAACTAAGCATAACCGACCCTTTCGAGTCACAAGAAATCTCGAGGGTCCTCCCATGATAAGTCAGAAGCCTAATAACCCTACTCTTGCAATCGAGAATGGCAATATAAGTGGTAAGCCAATCCATTCCCAGAATCAACCCATAGCCCATAAACCCGAGCACATACGCGTCGCATTCAAACTCGACGCCTAACACAGATATTTTCAAACCCCAACAAATCATAGATAAATGAGCTGAACCATCAACGGGGTTTGAAAAAACTACGAGATCCACTACCATACTAGTAATTAAGTGCAGAGATTCAACCACAGAACTAGATATAAATGAATGTGAAGCGCCAGAATCAAAAAGTGTTCTAATTGGATGAGTAGAAAGAGAAATTAAACCTTCCACATAAATTTTTCTACCTCAATCAGGAGCACTGATCGCGAGAGCATGCAACTTCCCTCCAGAAGTTCCTGCCCTTTGACCTTGTCCCTGCGATCCCTATTTCTTTGGGCACTCCCTAGCAAAGTGTTCGACCTCTCCATAGTGGTAGCAAGAGTTCTTCCTTCGCTTACAGTCTTAGACCAAGTGACCCTCTTTCCCACAATTGTGACATTTTCTCTTATCCTTGCCTTTGTCATTCTTTCCACCTTTCTTTTGCTGTTGTTATTGTTGTTGCTGTTGTTGCCCCTTCTTGGGCTACACCTTCTTATTTTCGATGTTTACTCGTCCTTTACTTCCTTCTTTTCTCCCTTGTCTTCCTCATGCATTCAGGCCATATCGACAAACTTTTCAAAAATGGCTCACATTGGAATACGGGACATGGCAAACCCATGAAGGGGTTCATGTAGCCCTTTAGCAAACCGCAACGCCTTCTTGTGCGGAGTATCCACCAATTCTAACCTGAACCTTGCTGGCTGGTTGAATTTGTTCACATATTCTTTCACCGTCAAGTTCCCTTGCCTGAGTGCCAAGAACCTCTCCATCTGCATGCTTTTCTCGGCTTGGGAAAGAAACTTTATTTCAAATCTTTGTCTAAAATCTTCCCAAGTTTCCACCGGGCGTCCAGCTTGGCTAACTTCCCACCAAAACGAGGCTTCGTCTTTCAGTAGCCAGGTGGCTAACTGAACCTTCACTCTATCCTCTACTTCAAAGATTCCGAACAAGTCCTCGGTCTCCTTGAGGCAATTCCACACTTCTACAAATGTCTCATTCCCATGGAATGGCTTCCCTCTCATAGCACGGAAGTCTTTGCAGATCCTAGCGAAATTATCTGCTCTATGAGGGGGAGGAGGAGGAATGACTGGTACAACTGGGGGAGGAACGTTTCCTTGGCCATCGGTTGGTGTCATAGCCTCCAGATACCTACGAAACCATCCGGGTATTGTAATGCCATCTGAAATATTAGGAATGTTTTGTTCCCCGGACATGCTGAAAAGAAAAAGGGAAGAGATTTAGACAAAAGACTGAAGGATATTACATATCGCTTCTTGGGGAATGTCTTTCAAAATAGACTTTTCTTCTTTGAAAATGCTTTCTTTTAAAACCTTTTTGAAAATAATTTTCAAAAACTTATATCTAATCTGGTAACCTTCGGCTCTGATACCAAATGTGACATCCCACGTCCGTTAATGTCACTCATAAAGGGAATGCATTAAGTTTCGTGAAGCGTTATAGGTAAACAGACACAGAATATTACAAGACAGATATAATTAAGATAACAACGGAAATTCAAATTTTTCTTTCAAACAAAAATCATACATCGTTGTCCAAAATACCATAAGTCATAAAAACCATTACAACAATATAACTTCTGTCTTTTACCATCAGAGTACATAAATACTTAAAAGAAAACATAATTCCCCAAATAAAAGAGACAAAGCCATAGTAGAGATAAGAACTTGAGCCATACTTCAGAAGCAGCTCTAACAAGATAATATCTATGCCCTGACTAAGCCTGAGTGTTTCCTCCCTGAGAACCTTAGGGGGGAGGGGGAACGGAAGGAAGAAGAGGAAACAAAAGGGTCAGATATGCAGTCTGGTGAGTCTAGTTACTTTTTGCAAGTAAATAAATAAAAGTAGCATGACAGGCATATAAAGTGGACAAGAGGGATAACTACATAATTGGTAGGTGTGACAAGGTAGACAGGATAATATGTATACGCTTCTCTAGTGATTACTCTGCACTATTACTAGTATGACTAGAATGAGATGATCCCTTCCACTATAAGGTGGTAGGCTTAGGCATACGTCCAAATGTACCGTAAATACTACCCTAATCGATCAGCTCCCTACTCCGTAGATACTCTGTGCCGGCCCCATGGTAGGATGTATCACGTCCTAATGTGGCAACGCATGCTGATATGCATAGCCCTATATCTACAGGTGTCATGGTCGTCTTATACCCTTCTTCCCGGCTCATGCACGCACATGGCCCGGTCGGTTTGCACCACCCACGCCGTCCTCCACGTTTGGAACTCTTACAATCAATCCAGTAAGTGTGTCCCTTCTCCGATCTAGTATGGAGTACATGTTTTGATACCTACTCCGGGTTACTGGATGAAACAGATCCCGCAAAATGTGATACAAGCTCTCTCCTTTGTCTTGTATCCCCCACTAGGTTTTCTTTGGCTATGTATACCACTAGGTGTCTTTAATTACATAACCCTATCATTTCTACAAGTTATGTTTACCCTAAAAGGTGTCTTTAATTACATAACTTTATTATTCCAACTGGTCATATATACCACTAGGAGTCATTAATTGCATAACCTTATCGGGTTAAGTTTGTGGGCCTATATGAAAATATTACCCACCCCCTCCAGATTTGCTTAACCCATCCACTATCCAATCAATTTTACTTAACCCTAACTTTAGTTCACAATCACACAATCCCTATGGATTCGATTTGGTTAAGTAGTCCAATTTATTACCATGTCCATTTATGGTTTATAATGGGCTAGACCTCCCACATTAGGCCTACAACTTGTGGATGTTGGATATGTCGGTCGGGTCCAGCAGACTTACTCCACAAGTTGGGCCTACCCTCATGTCATAACCCAATTTGTATTTGCACACTTAAACATCTCACATTAGGTTCAACACTGGTGGCTTCTGGATATGCCGGTCGGGTCCAGGCAGACTTCCACCACTAATGCAACCTAACCTCATGTCATAAGTTCCATTACAATTTCTAATCTAATTATTAGACATTTCCTTCTTGTCTAATTCTTACCTATGTCTTTATAGGTGATTATGTTCCCACTTCCCCAATTTGAATTATATGTCCAATTCATATAAACATTATTTAAATTATGCCAAATTTAACCCTTTTTCCCCCGTTCCCTCACAAAAGCATTCGCATATATTTGACGGCATCTAGGCTAGAAAGTAGCCTAGTCATAAACAATAAAAAGAAAAGTGATAGGAATATGACAAAGGTGTCTGTTTCGGCATAAACATAAACTAACATGGTGATAAGGTGGACATATAAACATAAATCTGATGAACTTGTAGCAATTATTCATTCTAACATAACTATGATGTCATAGTGAGCATAATAAGATCTAAATTAACCATTTAGGTGTCCAACTATTCGAATCTTATATAATAGGCACAAGATGATAATCTAGATCTGATTAACAAATTAAATGTACACAAAATTTAGATCCAATAGTTAAAACTAGACTTAACACAAATAAGGTCAAGTGAAACACCCCACCCTCCATTAAGATCACTCACAAAGGGAATGCCTTAACTT
Organism: Allium sativum; assembly: GCA_030737875.1. Lineage (NCBI taxonomy): Eukaryota > Viridiplantae > Streptophyta > Magnoliopsida > Asparagales > Amaryllidaceae > Allium > Allium sativum. Next base: position 1,049,386,643 of record CM060910.1, on the reverse strand, counting down.
TGGTGGAGGTTTGTAAGTAAAAGTCACAGATAAAACACAAGACAGATATAAACACATATATATAAGCAGCGGAAAACAACAGACTTTTTATTTTACAAATACGTGTTCATACAAAACATTTCCATAATTGTCACATAATAACACCCAAAAACATTACATCATCATTTCTGTCTTGGTTATTAAATAAAGAAGCATAAAACATAATTAAAACTGCATAAATCCCCATGATTGTGTCCAACAGCCATAGCCAAAGCAAGAGAGTCCAAACCGTACGTCTACTATCTTAAAGCTTGCAAAGAGTCTGACTAAGCTGAGTTGTTTCCTCCTTGTGGACCTGGGGGGGGGGAACAGAAGAAAAGAAGACGAAAGAAAATAGGGTCAGACATAAAGCCTGGTAACTCTAGTGACTCTTCAGTATGAGGATAAGAATAAGGGCATGATAAGTATAAACTGGAAGTAGGAGAATGTCATAAACTAAGACAAAGCAGTTTGAATCGAATATACTATCGCATCCCATACTATATCTCTTTACCTACTTGTATTATCTTAACCGTCACCCCATGCTAGAGGTAAAGTGATCCCCTTTTCTAAAAATCGGCTCCTACTCGCATAACCATCTGTGTCTTACGGCCCCCAAAGATTGTAGATACCTATGCTGGCCCCACCATGGGATGTATCAAGTCCCATGGTGGCGACCCGACATAAAACTAGAGATGCATAGGTTATACTACTGGTGCCCCCAGTGCCCTGTTTGTCTTCTCCGAAGTGTGTGCACGCTGTCACTCCGTTAGAACCCACAGTGTTGCACCCACCGCCGTCGCTTTTGACCGCTTACAATCAGCCCAGTAATCGTGCCCCACCCTGCCTAGTTTCAGGGTACCAAGATACCTAATTGGGTTACAGCTGAAATGGGTCCCCATTACTAGGGTTTTCTAGTCAAACATGTTAAGTGGTTAAGTGTTTGTATTTACCTAACCCCACCCATCAGTTTAATTAACATGTTGAATTGGTTAAGTGTTGTTAGTTAACTTAACCTACCATCCTGACTTGTCTGTCCTTAGCTTTTTAAAGCACCGACCACTCACATTAGACAGATATTGTTACGGTTACTGGATGTGCCGGTCGGTTCCGGGCAGATTTACACTGTAACTCCGTCTAACCTCGGGTCTTTATTGGGCTCAATGCTTAACCACCCACATTGGATATGTATTGTTGTGACTACTGGACAGTCGGGCGGGTCCGGGCAGGTTTACATCACAACTCAATCCAACCTCGTGTTAAGCATACTCGTATTTTCTAAATTTACATATTTGTCTTTATCACTTAATATATGTAAATTTGTCAACAATTAAATGTTGTGGCCCACTTTCCAAGTTTAACATTTTTGGTATAAATAATTTATACCATTCAAGTGCCACCAATTTTTGGCATGTGAAAAACATGCCAATTTCATATATTTTTATGACAAGTTTTCTAATATTCCCAACGTTACCCCGTTTAAACATTAGGCTAACAATCTTAGCCTAATTTTCGTTCGCATAGTTTTTAACATATAATATTAGGCTAAAAACTTAGCCTAATTTAGCGCATACAAATTGGCACAAGGGAATTCATAAATATAAACATGACATAGGTGTAAACTTGGCATTGGCAAAGTCAATATGAACATCATAGGTGTGAACTTGCAAAATAGTCAACATGAATGTGAACTTGCAACATAGCCTAAATCAACGTATATGTGAACTTGCATTGAAATATGTATTTATCCAAATAGGTGTCACATAATTTAGCATATGATTTACATAACATAAGTCTAAACTTGTTTTTGGATCTAGGCATAACATCGAACATCACTAGCATATAACAAGAATATGGCATTTTCATAAATATGTATAACTTTATGACAAGGGTGTGAACTAGATCCAATCGCATATCTAATTACAACATGAAATGTGTACTAAAGTGGATCTTGACATGGATACAATTAGGAAATTGCAACTTTTGTGTAAACATAGGGACATGTATATGAACATAACTATTTAGGCATAAAGGTTCTAGCATAAAGTATATACATGAGGTTCTAATCACAAACAGCCTATATAATCACATAAACATGAACTATACAACTTGCTTGTGATGTTGTTGTCATTCTGAAAGTACAATTGGATCAACATCAATCTTAATTATACCACAAACATCCCAATTTCATTGGAAACACAATCATTTCAATACATAGATATGAATTAACATCGTCATGACATAATAGCACAATTCCACTTCCAATTTACATCGAATCAAGTCTTAGTTTTATTCTCATCGGAAAAATCACTATACTTACAACGAACGACGAACTTGTATTCTGGATTCTGAATTCTGAATTTGATATGCTTTCCTTTGGGTAGACTAACATTGTTTTGATTCGTGTTTTACTTTAGTATTGGCTTGTCTCTAAGCTTTCTAACTGACGGCCACTCCTAGTTTCTTTCCAATAGCATGACGGCCTTAGTTCTATATTATTTGTGTGAATTTAGGTTTATACTTGAGTTGTATTTATAGAATTTTAAACTGATTAGAGCCATCGATGAAGCTAGAGTGAATCTAGACCATCCGTCTCAATAGAAGCCAATCAGAAAGCGACATGTAAGCCCTAGTGACTCAGCCAAGCCTCAGAAATCGATCAGAACCCGACCAGGCCAGTCAGTGCCTGACCAAGCAAGTTTTCTGGCCTGGGCGCACTTGGCAGGTGCGCCAGTGAAAATTTGTACTGGCGCACTTCCCAAGTGCGCCAGTGCAATTTTGTTCTGGCACACTTCCCAAGTGCACCAGTGCATTCTGGCACGTTTCTAGTTTTTCTGCCCAACTTTGTTCATCCATATCTTCTTCTTACGGTAACCGTTTTACACAAACTCGGACTCTATCTCAAGCAGAATTACGAGACGAAAGCAATGGCGTAACCCATTTTCCTTAATTCCATCATTTAGAATTAATTATACTTTAATTTGTTAATTTACCGTTAACAGAAAATTCAGGGTGTTACATTCTCCCCTCCTTAAAGGATTTCGTCCCCGAAATCTTCAAGTCTAAGAGATCGTAAGTCCTAACATCCAATCGTCCATCTACTCAACCAACAAACACAGGCGTCCATTGTCCTTAAAAGACCTCTAATGCTTTGTGATTATATGCACAGTGTGTGTATATGTCCTTAACTAATGCAAAATCAGGCGGTCTACTGATCCAGTTGACCTCCTTAATGCAAATCATGTAAGTGTCATGAATTCATTATGTATGCAAATTTGTCCTTACTTATAATTCTACATGAGTGCGCAACCATCAATACAAATGCGACATCCATATGACAACATACCAAGTTTCAACCACATACAAATATGAATACACATATAGGCATATGCAGTATGAAGTGACTGAGCCGATCTAAAACCTAGGGTGTGTGTGTATATGCATCCACGAGCAACCACTAGCAATCACTTGCAACCACTTGCAGCCATCAACCATAACATGTTTCAAATACATGTTTACATCCAAATGGGTTTTTGCCGAAGGATAAAGGATAATATCGAGGAGATATACCTAAAAAAATAGATACAAGCACAACTTAAGGAAAAAGAGAGATCAAAGATGTACCCTCAAAAAGAAAAGGTTAGGCTGCGCGTATTCTGTCCTCAGTTTCCCAAGTTGCGTCTTCCTCGACGTCGCTCCACTGAACTTTAATGAGCTTGACTTCGCGGTTGCGTAGCTTTTTCACTTTAGTTCCTACGATTCGAGTTGGAACTCTCCTCATAGTTGCTTCACGTTCCACTTCGGCTTCTTCTAGAATGCTTGGCTCCACCAATTCCGCAGATTCGTGTAGACATTTCCGGAGATGAGAAACGTGAAAGACGTTGTGAATTCCAGCCAATCTTTCAGGCAGCCCTACTCTATAAGCCATTTTCCCAATCTTCTCGATGATAGGGAACGGTCCTACAAATCTTGGTGCTATCTTTCCTGTGGATCCGAAGCGAACGACGTTCCTTAAGGGAGATACCTTAAGTAAAACCTTGTCCCCAACCTCAAACTCAAGGTCGGTCCTTCTTTTGTCGGCGTAGGATTTCTGTCTGTCTTGGGTCGTCTTCATTCTCCTTCGTATCAAGTCAACTTTTTCTGAAGTCTCTCTAATCATGTCTGGCCCAAGTACAATCTTGTTGGTAGACTCCCACCAACAAGTTGGTGATTGGCAAGGTCTTCCATACAAAGCTTCGAAGGGCACCATACCGATGGTTGCTTGGTAACTGTTGTTATAGGCGAATTCCACTAAAGGAAGGTGATCCTCCCAAGTCCCTCTGAAGTCAAGAACTCACAGTCTTAGAAGATCTTCTAGTACTCTATTCACCCTTTCTGTCTGACCATCAGTTTGGGGGTGATAGGCCGTGCTCAAGCGTAACAGTGTGTCGACAGCTTCTTGCAGACTCCGCCAAAATTCGCTCATGAAGATGGGATCTCTGTCACTCACTATGCTGGAGGGTATTCCATGGAGTCCAACTATTTCCTTGAGGTAAAGAGAAGCTAGACACGAAGCAGTCCTTCTACTTTTGATAGGTATAAAGTGGGTGCTTTTAGTAAGCCTGTCCACTATTACCCAAATGCTAGTATTGCCTCTTCTTGACCGAGGCAACCCGTCAATGAAGTCCATTGAAATGCTATCCCACTTCCATTGCGGGACTTTTAGAGGATGAAGTAGTCCTCTAGGTTTCTTTTGTTCCGCCTTGACCTGTTGGCATGTCACACACTTAGAAACGAAATCTGCCACGTCCTTCTTCATGCCACTCCAATAGAAAACTCTCTTTACGTCCTTGTACATTTTGTCTCCACCTGGGTGTATTGTCATCTTGGAATGATGTGCCTCCTCGAGAACCTTCTTTACTAAATCCCTAGCTTGTGGGACGCATAGCCTTCCATCCTGTCTCAGCCAACCCTTATCATCGATGGAGTACCTATTGAGGTGACTGGAAGTTTCACCCCTAATTAGTTTATCGATCACATCCACAAGCTGCGGGTCTTCACGTTGTGCGGCCCCTATCGAGTCTAAAAGAGTGGGCCTTACTTCTAGGGATGCCAATAAACCAGGAATAAAATCTGAGGAGGGCCTAAAGTCAAAACTGGCTATATACTCCAAGCTTTGCCTTTCTACAAAGAGAGGGCTTAGGGTCAGCTTCTTTCTGCTCAACGCGTCTGCAACTACGTTGCCTTTGCCAGGAGTATCGGAAATTTCAAAGTCATACGAGGCAAGGAACTCCATCCACCTTTGCTGCCTCAAGTTAAGATCTTTCTGCGAGAAAAGATACTTCAACGATTTATGGTCACTATATAATTCGAACTTCTCACCTAGGTGATAATGGCGCCAAGACTTAAGCGCAAAGACGATGGCGGCCAACTCAAGATCGTGGGATGGGTAGTTCTTTTCATGCACTTTCAATTGTCTTCCACCATAAGCTACTACCCTCCCTTCTTGCATCAGAACAGCGCCTAGCCCCGTACCACAAGCATCCGTATATACTGTGAACATTTTGATTCCATCCGGCAAAGTCAGAACTGGGGCTGTTGTGAGAGCCCTTTTTAATCGTTGGAAAGCAAACTCGCAATCCAAATCCCAAGTGAACGCCAGATTCTTCTTTGTTAGTCTTGTGAGTGGAGCTGAGATTTTCGTGAAATCCCTAATGAACTTTCGGTAAAAACCGGCTAGCCCAAGAAAGCTTCAGACTTCAGTTGCATTTCTTGGTGTCTTCCAATCTTGCTCTGCCACCACTTTCGTGGGGTCCACAGCTAACCCCTCTTTGGACACTATATGTCCAAGAAATCTTACTTCTTCTCTCCAAAAGTGGCACTTGGAGAATTTGGCTTTTAGCTGATGTGCACAGAGAGTATCCATGATCTCTTTCAGATGCTGAGCATGTTCTTCCTCATTCTTTGAGAAGATCAAAATATCGTCTACGAAGACCACCACGAACTTATTGAGGAATTCTCTGAACACCCTGCTCATTAGGTCCACGAAATAAGTGGGTGCATTTTTCAAACCGAAAGGCATGACAAGCCACTCGAAGAAACCATCTGGGGTTCTAAACGCCGTTTTATCAATACTATCTTCAGCTACCCTTAGCTGATGGAATCCAGTAGCTAGATCAAGTTGGGAGAAGACCGACACACCTACAAGCTGATCAAACAGATCGTCTATTCTGGGAAGCGGGTGTCTATTCTTTTTAGTCAGCTTGTTTAGCTCCCTATAGTCCACACAGAGACGTAGTGAACCATCTGCTTTGGTGGCGAACACCACTGGAGCACCCCATTCCGAGATACTCCGCCTTATAAATCCCTTCCCGAGAAGCTCCTTAACTTGCTTACTGAGCTCCTTTCTCTCCTTTGGAGCCATGTGTCTAACAGGCAGAGCTACGGGCTTTGCATTATCAACCAGATATATGCGGAAGTCTATTTCCCGCTTCGGAGGTAAGCCTTTCACCTCTTCAAAGACATCCGGATATTCCCAGACTACTCTAACCGACTGCAAATTCTCAACAGAAGCGTCAAGCGACTCTAGATAACTAAGCATAACAACATTCAAGGGATTACAAGAAATTTCTAGAGTGTTACCGAGCCGAGTCAAGAGCCTAACCACTCTCTTCTCACAATCAAGAATGGCACCATTATGGGATAACCAGTCCATGCCTAAGATCAGTCCATATCCTGTGAAGCCCAAAACAAAGGCACTACATCTAAATTCTACACTTAGAACAGAGATTTTCAAATCCACGCAAACCATCAACAAATAAGATGAGCCCCTAATTGGATTTGAAACAACCAAGGGATCTTCTACCATACTAGTGTCTAGGTGCAGAGATTCTACTAAAGCAGATGAAATAAAGGAGTGATGCACCAGAATCAAAGAGAGTGCGAACTGGATGATCATAAAGATAAACTAAGCTTTCTACATAAATATTTCTACCTCGTTCCTATGGAGGTACCACCAGCGCGTGAACTTTTCCGCCTGAGGTGGATCCAGTCCTCTGTCCCTGCCCCTGCTACTTTGGGCAGTCCTTAGCCAAGTGTCCAGTCTCGCCACAACTGTAGCAACCACCATTCATCTTTGCCTTCTTCTTTCTGCAGTCTTTTGCTATATGTCCCACAATGCCACAAAAATTGCACTTTCTCTTTTCACGGGATTTGTTGTTCTTCCCGCCTTTCTTGAAGTCTGTTTTCTTAGCCTATAAACCCTCCTTCTTTTCTTGAGGCACTTCCGCCTTTGCCTCATTCTTTCCTTTTTCTTCCTCGTGCAGTAGCGCCATATGCACCAAGCTTTCATAGGTCGCCCCCATGGGTATATGGGTCATAGCAAGGCTGTGTAGAGGTTCATTCAGGCCTTTGACGAAGCGAAGGGCCTTCTTTTGTTGGGTATTTACTAAATCCAGCCCAAATCTGGCCAGCTGATTGAATTGATTGACGTACTCCCTGATCGTCATACTCCCTTGCTTAAGAGTTAGGAACTTCTCCATCTGCAGGCTTCTCTCAGCTTGGGAGAGGAATTTCATCTCAAACCTCATCCTGAAATCTTCCCATGTTTCCACTGGCCTCTCTGCATGCGTAACTTCCCACCAATAGGAAGCTTCATCTTTGAGCAACCACACTGCTAGCTGTATCTTTTGCATGTCATCAACTTCGAAGATAACGAATAAATCTTCAGTCTCCTTTAGCCAGTTCCTTGCTACCACAAATGATTCAGTTCCATAAAAGTCCTTTCCTCCCATAGCCTTGAAGTTTCTACACGTCTTAGCGAAAGTGTTCCCACGAGGAGGAGGAGGAACCGCTGCCACCGTAGGAGGAGGAATGTCTGCTGGGCCCGCACCATTGGCCCTAGCCTCTAGGTACCTTCGGAACCAGCCAGGGATCGTTACTCCTTCTGGAAGGTTAAGATCTCCAGACATGCTGGAACAAAAAGGAAAGTATTCAAGATAAAGGGGTTGTGGGATAGTCCATATGGCTCTGGGGAATTATGCCTTTTCAAAATAACTTTTTTTTTCTTGAAAACAATGCTTCTCTAAACTTCTTTTTGAAAATATTTTCAAAAACATTTGTCTAGTCTGGTAAATCTATGCTCTGATACCAAGTGAAACACCCCACCCTCCATTAAGATCACTCACAAAGGGAATGCCTTAACTTTGGTGGAGGTTTGTAAGTAAAAGTCATAGATAAAACACAAGACATATATAAACACATATATATAAGCAGCGGAAAACAATAGACATTTTATTTCATAAATACGTGCTCATACAAAACATTTCCATAACTGTCACATAATAACTCCCAAAAACATTACATCATCATTTCTGTCTTGGTTATTAAATAAAGAAGCATAAAACATAATTAAAACTGCATAAATCCCCATGATTGTGTCCAACAGCCATAGCCAAAGCAAGAGAGTCCAAACCGTACGTCTACTATCTTGAAGCTTGCAAAGAGTCTGACTAAGCTGAGTTGTTTCCTCCCTGTGGACCTAGGGGGAAACGGAAGAAAAGAAGATGAAAGAAAATAGGGTCAGACATAAAGCCTGGTAAGTCTAGTGACTCTTCAGTATGAGAATAAGAATAAGGGCATGATAAGTATAAACTGGAAATAGGAGAATGTCAAAAACTAAGACAAAGCAGTTTGAATTGAATATGCTATCGCACTCCATACTATATCTCTTCACCTATTTGTATTATCTTAACCGTCACCCCATGCTGGAGGTAAAGTGAACCCCTTTTCTAAAGATCGGCTCCTACTCGCATAACCATCTGTGTCTTACGGCCCCCAAAGATTGTAGATACCTATGCTTGCCCCACCATGGGATGTATCAAGTCCCATGGTGGCGACCCGACACAAAACTAGAGATGCATAGGTTATACTACTGGTGCCCCCAGTGCCCTGTTTGTCTCCTCCGAAGTGTGTGCACGCCCGCACTCCGTTAGAACCCACACTGTTGCACCCACCGCCGTCGCTTTTAACCGCTTACAATCAGCCCAGTAATCGTGCCCCACCCTGCCTAGTTTCAGGGTACCATGATACCTAATTGGGTTGCTGCTGAAATGGGTCCCCGTTACTAGGGTTTTCTAGTCAAACATGTTAAGTGGTTAAGTGTCTGTATTTACCTAACCCCACCCGTCAGCTTAGTTAACATGTTGTATTGGTTAAGTGTTTTTAGTTACCTTAACCCTACCATCTTGACTTGTCTGTCCTTAGCTTTTTAAAGCACCGACCACTGACATTAGACAGATATTGTTACGGTTACTGGATGTGCTGGTCGGTTCCGGGCAGATTTACACCGTAACTCAGTCTAACCTTAGGTCTTTATTGGGCTCAATGCTTAACCACCCACATTGGATAGGTATTGTTGTGACTACTGGACAGCCGGGCGGATCCGGGCAGGTTTACATCACAACTCAATCCAACCTCGTGTTAAACATACTCGTATTTTCTAAATTTACATATTTGTCTTTATCACTTAATATATGTAAATTTTCAACAATTAAATGTTTTGGCCCACTTTCCAAGTTTAACATTTTTGGTATAAAGAATTTATACCATTCAAGTGCCACCAATTTTTGGCATGTGACAAACATGCCAATTTCATATATTTTTATGACAAGTTTTCTAATATTCCCAACGTTACCCCGTTTAAACATTAGGCTAACAATCTTAGCCTAATTTTCGTTCGCATAGTTTTTAACATATAATATTAGGCTAAAAACTTAGCCTAATTTAGCGCATACAAATTGGCACAAGGGAATTCATAAACATAAACATGAGATAGGTGTAAACTTGGCATTGGCAAAGTCAATATGAACATCATAGGTGTGAACTTGCAAAATAGTCAACATGAATGTGAACTTGCAACATAGCCTAAATCAACGTTTATGTGAACTTGCATTGAAATATGTATTTATCCAAATAGGTGTCACATAATTTAGCATATGATTTAGATAACATAAGTCTAAACTAGTTTTTGGATCTAGGCATAACATCGAACATCACTAGCATATAACAAGAATATGGCATTTTCATAAATATGTTTAACTTTATGACAAGGTTGTGAACTAGATCCAATCGCATATCTAATTACAACATGAAACATGAACTAAAGTGGATCTTGACATGGATCCAATTAGGAACTTGCAACTTTTGTGTAAACATAGGGACATGTATATGAACATAACCATTTAGGCATAAAGGTTCTAGCATAAAGTATATACATGAGGTTCTAATCACAAACAACCTATATAATCACATAAACATGAAATATACAACTTGCTTGTGATGTTGTTGTCATTCTAAAAGTACAATAGGATCAACATCAATCTTAATTATACCACAAACATCCAAATTTTATTGGCAACACAATCATTTCAATACATAGATATGAATTAACATCGTCGTTACATTATAGCACAATTCCACTTCCAATTTACATCGAATCAAGTCTTAGTTTTATTCTTATCCAAAAAATCACTATACTTACAATGAACGACGAACTTGGATTTTGTATTCTGAATTCTGAATTTGATATGCTTTCCTTTGGGTAGACTAACGTTGTTTTGATTCGTGTTTTACTTTAGTATTGGCTTGTCTCTAAGCTTTCTAACAGACGGCCACTCCTAGTTTCGTTCCAGCAGCATGATGGACTTAGTTCTATATTATTTGTCTGAATTTAGGTTTAGACTTGAGTTGTATTTATAGAATTTTAAACTGATTACCGTCAATAAAGATAGAGTGAATCCAGACCATCCATCTCAAGAGAAGCCAATCAGAATGCGACATGTAAGCCCTAGTGACTCAGCCAAGCCTCAGAAATCGACCAGAACCTGACCAGGCCAGCCAGGGCCTGACCAAGCAAGTTTTCTGGCATAGGCGCACTTGGCAGGTGCGCCAGCGCAAATTTGTACTGGCGCACTTCCCAAGTGCGCCAGTGCAATTTTGTTCTGGCGCAATTTCCAAGTGCGCCAGTGCATTCTGACCCGTTTCTGGTTTTTCTGCCCAACTTTGTTCGTCCATATCTTCTTCATACGATATCCGTTTTACGCAAACTCGGACTCTATCTCAAGCACAATTCCGAGACGAACGCAAAGGCATAACCCATTTTCCTTAATTCCATCATTTAGAATTAATTATACTTTAATTTGTTAAGTTACAGTTAACAGAAAATTCGGGGTGTTACATCAAGATCCACATTATAGAATGTCATAATGGATCCAACAAGATAGAGATTTAGATCAATAACTAAAATTAGATCTAGCACAAATAAGGTCCAGATCCACATCATAGTTTGCTGCAATAGTTATAATTAGTCCAACAAGATAGAGATTTAGATAAATAACTAAAATTAGATCTAGCACAAATAAGGTCAAGATCCACATCATAGATTACCGTAATAGTTACAATAGGTCCAACAAGATAGATATTTAGATCCAAGTTATACTCAATTTAGAATGTCATATAATCACAATTTACAATGGATCTGGTATAATCTAGGCATATAAACAAATCCAAGTCGTAGTTGTGTCATATTTTGTTTTAAATATTCAAATCTAAAAGCAACTAGGGTCTCATAGAGTTTGGATAAGACGATAGAACTAGAAAAGATTGGATCTTGAATCTCCAATTGATTTGCTTTAGTTGAAGAAGATAATAGATCCAAATCAGTTCTGATACCAGCAGAGTTTGGCCACCATGAATTCTCAATGAAGAAAACAAGAGAAATGACCATGTATATAAAGCTTCTTCGACACCCCTGTAGGTGGGTCGACCCCGGTGTCGACACCCCTTAAGTGGTGTCGACCCCCTAGAGCGGGAAAACTGCCGCCACTTTTTCTTTTTCAAAATCGAACTGTTTTGGATAAAATTTTGACTCATCCCTGAATCATGTGTGTATATATAATTCTACTGCGCGTATACAAACTTAAAACCCTCATAACTTCTTTATACGATGTCCTTTTTATGCAAACCAAATGTCTATCTTGACCAGAATTTCGAGACGGACGCAATGACACATTCTGTTTTCCTTAATTTTGAATATTAAATTAGTTACTATCTAATTTATCCTCTTTTAATGTCATTAAAAATACGGGGTATTACAAACATGGTGCTAGATTGTCTTGAATTCGGTAAGGACGGTCCCTTGCCTTGGTTCATGGTGGAAATCCAACTTCCAATACAACATTGTGCAATTTTAATTGTAGAACTAGTATGGTGACATGATAAATGGTGCCCATGCCATCTATGATTGATACCTTTATATTTGAAGTTGTATTTGTCACTATGCACTTATAGTAATATCAAAATGATTCGTTTTAAAATGTACCAAGCATATTTGGCTATTATAAGGAAAAAATCAATCCTTCGGTTTGCGTCGCATTGTGTGATGGGACCTGAGTCTTATAATAGCTTTATTTTCTTCAATTAGCATTGCACTGTTTGTTTTATGCACTGGTATTCTTGTTGGTAAACCCATTCCGTGTTATACAGCGTGGTCCCATGATTTACCCTACTTTAAAAACAAGCTAATAACTGTTTAGTTCTCACACCAGTCACATGATTGACCTGGAGTTTGTTGTTTTAACTTAAACTTTGGGTGCCCCTATTTTCCACACGGGCAGCTAGTAGTTGGTTTTTTTTGCAGATATTTCTTTTGCAGGATCCTAGTTTACAGCTGGAACTATATTAGAAAGCTCTGTACCCGTGTATTTCTTTCAGTTATGTTATGTATTATTATTCTGCTGCTATATAATGTATTTTAATCTCTGATATTTTTCTGTTGTATATTATGTATTCATACTCTATTATATTCTTGTACTCTGATGCAATTGATGTAATAGCAATGAAATGTTCTTCTGGCTGCGTTCCGATTTGTCTTGTTCTCAACTCAATACGGACTATCCCGAAAGGGAGAATTTGGGTCGTTTCATTACCATTTCGATAATTTAAATATTTAAAATGTGAATTTAAAGTGAGAATTTGGGAATGGTGTTAAAAAGGGAAATGAGGAAATTTATTTTGACGTTCGGAATAGAAATTAAAATAAATCACTACGCCATAAATGGCCTACGACAACGAAAATCCAAGGTGTTGCCAGCTAAAATGTTGCCTCAGCTATGCTGGTTTTTGTCTATTGCAACACACGATTCAAGGTGTTAGCATAGATATCAAACTGTGTCGTAGTAGTTATAGATATATTCTAAATTAAAAAATTAATAAAGTTATTAATCCGCGTGAATATGATCCAACGGTCTATATTAGCCATCCGCGTCAATATGATTTTCTTTCACCGCCTCAGCTCCTTGCCCCCAAATTTTCATTTTCCCGCTTCATGCTATCTGTCTTTGTCTCTTTTTTACTTAGAAAAAATGATTGGCCAATCCAAAACTAGGGTTTTGGGGCTCTTCAACAAGTCGCCACTTTCATTTTTATTCGAGATGATTGCAAAAGAAAAACGAAACTGGTGGGTTTTTTCTAATTGGTTAGAAGGCAGAAGTCGGAGGCAAGGGAGCAGATTAGTCGCGATTATAGGGTTTCTCCACTCTGGGATGCCATTTCAATCGATGTTCCTTCTCACATCGTCGGCATATATTCGTCTTCTTTGACCATCAGGAACAGTTATTGAAAACTCAGCGTTGACAGGTTCCTTCTCACTAGGGTTTTAATCATTTATTTTATCTTCCCTTTAAGAAGAAAAAGCTCGTATTATTGAAGAAAAGAAGCGGAAAAGGCAGGTTAGGCTAATAACTTATGTTGATTTTAAAATCATCTATGTATTATTCAGAAGTTAATTATTGTGTAGGAAGAGAAGTTAGAAAAGGAATCTTTGAAGGCTGAAAAAGCAGAGAAGAGGAAACTGGAGAAGGAAGCACAAAACTGGAAAAAAAGGGAAATTTGCTGTAAGGTTTATAATAGTGTACTGTTTGTTTTCATTTGTGGAATCTGGAAATGTGTGGCATCTTCTAACTCGATTTGTAGAAAAGGGTATTTCTTATTGTATTACGTCCAATCCTATTGAGAAATCTATACTGTGGCGAATGTGGATGCCTGACCAAGTAGCTCAGGTGAGATTAGAAAACTACTCACTATTAATAAAATTTTAATCAAATGCTACTTTGCAATAAATTAGTTTAAGCTGATGCAACTCTTTTAATTAACGATTTTGCAGGTTCCAACGATCAAATTTGTTCAGGAAGTTCTTTTTATTTTGCTTAACATCACAAAGATTATCCTTTTATCTCCCCTTTTCTTTCAATCTTTATCAGTCTTCTCTTTACATTTTTTATATGTTTTCCTGACCTTCTATAGCCAAGTGTAGCTTAATAGCGAAATTAATCCGAGATTTGTTCCTCTTGAATCATTCTTTCCCCTTACCCATGCTCCCATGTTGAATGAGAATAACATATGTTACTTATTTAGACCTTTTTTGTTGCCTGAATATGTTATTGTATAGGTTTTCCATTTTTGAATCTCAAATCAATTAGTGAATGGTACTTGAAGCATTATTTACTATATTTCTGCTTGATTCTTCATTGTTTATTTGGGTTGTAATTCCAATCTTGCTTCAAGATATAACAATAATGACTTAGCTGTTAATTTTGCGTAGATGCCGTATGGTGTGTATGTAAACCTGATGCAAGCAGCACTGCTCTTCAAAAGGCAATTGATTATGCCTGCGGCGCTGGAGCTGACTGCAACCCGATTCATCAAAATTGACCTTGTTATAATCCTAATACAATGGTGGGACATTGCTCTTATGCTGCTAATAGTTGTTACCAATGGAATGGACAAAGTCAGCAAGCTTGTAATGCAGTTTAGAAGCAGGGGATTTACCACAAGGATTGGATAATAGGAGGGCAACTCCAGCAATGTAAAAAAGGATGAATAGACACCAAACATTTCAGGTATGCTTTTTGTACTGTTATGTGTTTTATGCATCATCCGATGATGTTTTTCATGCATCATCCTATTGTGTTCATCAAGGATAAAATGAAACTACAGTTAATAAATCCAAGTTGCTGTCACATAAATTGGCAAATTGTGCTGTGTGTGTGCAGAGTGTGTATGTATGTGTGTGTGTGTGTGTTGATTTCCACTAAAGAGGAGCAAAAGTGCTGGCATTGTCAATAGTGCCATGGGCTCAAAATGAAACCTGTTAACTACCACCAAAACATAGTCATGGATACAGCTTGCTTTCACATGTTTATGTTGAACTATTCTCTCTTACATCTTTCTAACTACCCTTTCTTTTATAAAAAGTTTGTTTTCTCTTTACTACACATGAAACCGTAGGTCCGTAATTCCTTGGAAGCACCATGGAAGTATATATGTTTTTTTCTAACTACGGATGCTTCATAGGTCCATATGTTTTTTTCTAACTACTTATGCATATGGCTGTTCTTTTAAACAGTTTAAATGATGTAACCGTTGAACTATTAATATATAATTTCTCTTTAGCTTAAGTGAAAGGAAGCCTTCCTCTTTATTTGAAGTAGCCGTATGTTAATACTTATTGGAGATGGACATTATTTTGGATGTAGCATTATGCTACAGTTGTACCGTTCAAGTAGTCCTTTTTGGCTATGTTTTGCTGATGTTGTGCAATGCAAGGAATTGCCTCTTGTGATACTGTAAATTTGGTCAGTATGCTTTTATAAAAGACTAATACAATCAAGATTATTTCAGCATGTGCCCGGAGAAACATGTTACAAAATTTCATTTTCGAAATCCAAAGATTACCTTGCTTCATTTTGACCTACTAATATTTTTACAGGTTCTTTTTACTATATGTGAGTGGTTCAATGATTATAAGGCTGTGGCAACCGGGAAGCAGGAAGTGGAATATGCATATGAGTACGATTCTTCCTATTTTTTTTCCCCTTTTTCCGCAATGCAATGATTCCTACTTTATGATGCAAATACTATTTTTTAGAAGCTCTACGTGCTCTATGGCTGGTAATGATTATTTGCATTTGTTTATTGTTGTTATTGTTTAATAAAGAAATGTGCTTACGGTTGTTATTTGCATAATTTGTTAGAATTTGACATATCAGGTTTTGCTTATTATCTATCCTACTAGATGTACTCATATGTTAATGTACTGAGATATGAATTCACAGGTTAGCTGCAAGATCTTGAGCCTTCGATCTGGATCAGAATTTCCTAAAAAAATGCCGAGAACTTCCTTGCATTTCGAAATGCATATGAGTGACAATGTAGTGACGAATGTAAATATGAATGATTGTGTAATATACGAGTGAATGTACAAAAATTTGTACCATTTGAAATATTGAAATAAAATACTTATTTGAATAAAATACTGTGTTATACTAATATTTATTATAATATTATGAAATCTTTAATTAATAGCAGTTGAGGTGTAATTACTTTTAGCAATTGTAAAATAATTTTTAACAACTGCTAGAAACAGTTGTAAAAAAGGTTGACTTTATTACAATTGCCAGCTGTACTAGACATATTACAACTGTTTTTGGCAGTTGCGAAAGGGTATTTTTTTTGTTGTATTGATACCTGTGGCAACACCTGTACCGATATTGCCATAGAGTCGCAGAGGCATTGCCTTTGACTCTAAGGCAACGCGGCAAAAGGCAACCCCAAAAAAGTGTTGCCACAGACCTATAGCAACAAATTTTGGCACCTACTGCATCACTTCTCTGGGTTGCCGTAGGCCATCTATGGCGTAGTGAATCAAAATGGATTTATAATTAGAATTCGACTATGTCGAATTTATAAAATAAATTATTTCCAAAAAGGATATTTAAATTGTATTAAATAGAAACTGCAATTTAATATGAAAATATGTTATACGTTATATTCATAAGTTATAAAAAAAATTCCAAAATGAGATTTTGGTTTTAAATAGATTTTCGAATAGGAACTTGTTTAAATATATAAAATAAGAAAATTCATAAACAGTGTTTATAAATATAACGAATTAATTATCAAGAGATAATTTGAAATATTAAACTCAAGTATAATTTAAAAGTATAATTTAAAAGTATAATTTGAAATCATTTCGGAAAACGGAATGATAGTTTTTATTCTGGAATTCGAATATAAAAGGAATTGGGGTTCAAATAGATATTTAAAAGGGAAGCTTGTTTTAATTTTTAAAACAAGATTATTAATTATAAACAGTGTTTATAAAAATAGGGAAATAAATTATTGTCGGATAATTTAGAAGTTTATATTTCAAGTATGAATTGAAAAGTGAATTGGAAAAGGGTTTGAAATAGAGTGATAAATTTTATACCAGAATTCGGAATATAAATTGAAGCGAGAAAAATCCAAAGGATTTATAATCAGAATTTAATTATACTAAATTCTATAAAATAATTTATTTCTAAAGGAATTGGGATCTTAAAATAAATAGCGTTATAAATAGATTTATGACTGAGTTATGAAAATCGACGATTTAGAAAAATCAAAATGTTTAACTTAGATTTGAAAAGACGATTTTATATATATTTATTAAAATATAAGAATAGAGTTGAAATTTATAAATTAAACGAAGTTTAAACGTTTATATTTAAATACAAGTAAAACAAATTTGCTACAGCGCGACAATTCGTAAATTGGCGTTTTGAACTTCAATTGAGTATATAAGACTCAATTTAAGTCGTAATTCTTTGAAAAAGAACCGTTGGGACGGATTTGATAATAGTTTTCTAATGAAAGAGAAAAATCTAGATTTCTCGCATAGATTTTGAGTTATGTCAAAATAAAATTTTCAGAAAAACAGTGCCATAAACATTATTAAACCATAACGGTTTATTTCAATAAATAAAAGGATTTTAAATAAATAAAAGGATTTTAAGTAAATAAAAATCTGAATCTTCATTAGAAAAGTCCAAATTTGAGTTATAAACTATATCTGAACTCAAGTGGAGTAATGAAATGTTTTTTGAAACAAAAATCAGATTTTTTTTTAATTATTGAATAGAATTAACTAATTGGAAGAATAATTAGTTAATGGAGTTTAAATTGAAATTGGGATTTGGATAAGTAAATTTATATTCGAAATCGAATATGGAACTTGAATTAAAAATAGAATTCGATTTGGTTTATAACCAAGTTAAAAATAGCTTATGAACGTGATATGTTTAATTAAAAAGTGGAATAGGCAAAAGCGCTAATTAGAGAGTTAATTAACGAATTGAATTAAAATGACCAGATTGAGTTAGAATCAATTGGGAATGCACGTATATGGGTTAAACAGTATGGAATTAAGTGTATGAAGATAATAATTCGTGTACCTGACAAAAAGGTACTTGTTTAAATTCCATATGAGATTTTATGCACCGAATCGGCAAGCTGCTTGGCTTTTTAATTTTCTTTTTGAATGGAAAGGGCCCAGAGAGGCTTTTCATAGTTGTATGAGTGACCCATACAAAGGAGGTTATGTCGAAATTTTCCAGAAATTTAAGGAGTTAGAATATTTTTAAGAAACTTGAATAAGTAGAAGATCAATATATACTGGATTCGATAAGGAAACGAATTTAAAATAGAATATTATAAACAAAAAGGAAATCTACAATTAAATCCAGTAAAAATAGAAAAAGTAACATACATATGTTTTAAAAATGAATAATTTGTTCATATGATGTTGATTATTCGAGGTAACTGATTTTGTCTGTTTTGAAGTTAAGGATCTTTTCAGTCAAGGTATGAGAGGTAATTTTACCCTAACTCAATTGTTTTCATTAATAACCGATAAATAACAAGATTCAATCTCGAGGATCAATTTTTGGATAAGATTTAGTTGAATACAATATTTTGGGTTGTTATAACGATGTTTTACACAACATTCGTTTTAACCCAAATAAGTGGAATTTTGGAAATATAAAAGTAAATATTTCCTGAGTTGAATTAAATGAGTAAGGAAAGAGATAAGTGATTGAAATGTTTTTCAATTGCAAATAAAATATATTTTTTAAGTATAGAAAATAAATGTAACACCCCACCTCCGCTAAGGTGACTCTTGCAAGCACTCTGACTTTGGAGGGGCGTTTGAATCAGGTAAACAAGCATATTGATATATCAAGGCAGAACAAGAACATATGTATATATGTAAACAGAGTAAATATCATAGATAAAACAGCGGAAGATTTTAAACCATTTCAAAACAAGTTTAGTACAACATAGTTCTCCAAATAAACAAGTCTAGATAAAACAACATCAACTGAAAAACTGAAAATACATAAGTACTAATCCCCAAAAGAAGTGATAGCCATAGCTAGCTCCATGTCAAACCGTACATGAGCTAAATCCCACAAGCAAGCAGTCTGAAATCCAAGCTAAGCTCCAGTATTCCCTCCCTGAGAACCTGGGGGGGGGGGGGGGGGAGACGGAAGAAAAGAGGCGAAAGAAAACAGGTCAGTCAAAAAGACTGAGTAAGCCCTACTACAATCAATGTAAACTGATAAAGTTAACTGGCATGAGCAGCAGGAATGAACATAAGGATAACTACATACTAGCATGATGATTAACTAACAAGGTAGATAAAGGTGTCATCGCATAATCAGGATTAAGGTTTTGCACCACAGGTGTACTAGCAAACTACCATGACTTGAATAAACAAGTATTGATCCCTTGGCCCAAGCTTTGGCCCAATAACATGAAATGACCCTAATACAAGGTCCAACCCCACGGTCTAGTCGATCGGCTCCCTAAGCCTAACTCGTCACGTGTTGGTGTCAATACGGCCCAAACATGATTGTAGTCAGACTGTGCAGGGTCTCCCGTCGGGTGTATCAAGCCCTAGGGTTGCAACCCCTGGACACCATAAACATGAGTGCACAGTCTCGATCTACTGGTACCCGTGCATGATTTCCCCGGCTTCGGACTATGTGCACGACCATGCTCCGCCCGGAACTACACCGGCGTACCCTCTGCCGTCGCTTTTGGTCGCTTACCTCCATCCCAGTAATCGTGCCCCCACCCTAGCCTAGTCCCTAGGGTCATGATGATACTAACTTGGGATTACTGCTGGAGTGGATCCCCATTGCTAGGATTTTTCTAGTGGGTTAAGTACGGTTTAACCCCCTTGCTAATCATGGATTAACTTGGTTAAGTGTAACGATGAGTTCATGACTTAACCCCGATTAATCTACCGAGCCCAAATTGGTTAAGTACTAAGTGGACCATGACTTAACCCTAATCATGAGGCATTAATTAATTTAATGTGCCTTAACCTCTCACATTAGACTTTGTTGCGGTCACTAGTTAAGCCGGGCGGGTCCGGGTAGCTTTACACCACAACTTGGTCTAACCTCGGGTTCAAGGTACAACATGACCAACTTCTCACATTGGGTCCTATTGTTTGTAGCAACTTGTTAAGCCGGTCGGTTCCGGGTAGGTTTACGCTACAAACTCAACCCAACCTCGAGTTGGCCACACTTATCTTTTCTAAGTGTCATGTCCATCATGTTTCCAAAACATGTTACAAGTTTTCAAGCAATTGGGTAGACCTAACTTAATAGGTAAATTCCCAATGGGTAGACCTAACTTAATAGGTAAATTCCCAAGCTTATGTTTTTGTGTCTTTTAAGTTTACCCAAACCCAAACGCAATCCCATCGCTTACATATCGCAATAGCGCATAAAGGATAGAAAGAGGGAACTTGGCATAATATTGGCATAAAGGTGTTGAAGCCACAAGTTTAACATGGTGGCATATGAAATGTTCATGTGTTCATATACTTGCATATTACATATTTTGGCCTCAAAAGCATGCATAAAACCAAACTTAACATATTGGTAATACATGGTGGTAAATGACATGTAGAAATGGCCATAAGTTCGCATTTAGCCTCACATGCAAGTTATCATAAGAGATATGATAACTTACATGTTGCCTAAATGCAACCTTTGGCATAAAGCTTGAAGCTTTATGTTCATAAACCCAAGATAGGCTTGCATAACATGATAGCATGAACAAAATGTTCAACCCAAACTTGCATAGCATAACTTGCATATTATATGACAACTTGCATATCAAACTTGCATAACATAACATGATGAACTTGCATATCATATCATAGCATACTTGCATAACATGATGAACTTGCATATTACATCATAGAAAACTTGCATAACATGATAAACTTGCATTTCATAACATAGTAAACTCGCATATAAACTTGCATATCATACATTTAACTTTAGAGTTTAAGTATGAAAGTAGAATAGGGCTTACAATGCTTATGAAGACTCAAATGAGTATAGCAAATGTAAGAAAGCCCTTATGCAACCAATTCAACCCAAAAATGCAAGCCAAAATGATCAAAACTCCTTCTTTATGATGCAAATATAAAAACTTGACTTGAATGCAAGCTAATGATGCTCATACAAGTCTAAAAACACTTGTATGCATGGAAAATCACTTAGAAATTGATTTAGGAATTTTTTATGAAGAGAGTGGAGGCCATGAGAGGATTGATTTTGCCATAGTTTAGTTGTAGGATAGATTAATGATGATTTAGGGTAGGTTAGGGTCTTATTTATAGATTAGGCAAGTGTTTTAGGCCATAGGATTAAACCCTAGTTCCAATCCCGGCCCTCAAAACCGAATCTGGCCCCCAAGCTCAACACAATCTCAAAATGGTGCACCAGGCAGGACTGCTCGTCTGAGCCAAGTCGACAGCCAAGTCGACAGGGCGGTCGACTTGGTCAAACCAGGTCGACTCCCAAGTAGACAGGGCTGTCGACTTGGGTACTGTGGCGGGAATTTTCCCGCCTGGCCCAAACTGGCCCAAATTTCCAATTTCAAGTTTGAATTTGAAATCTGTTTTTACTATGGAATTTTCTGAAAACTTCATTGGGCCTTAATCGGGTCATACGGACTCCGATTTTCGAAAACTCGGACTCTATTTCGCGTGTTTTTCCGAGACGAACGCAATGGCATAGCCCGTTTCCCTTGATTCAGATTTTAGAGTTAAATTCTGCCTCGATTTATGTTATACAGATTATTGAAAATACGGGTTGTTACATTCTCCCCTCCTTAAAGGATTTCGTCCCCGAAATCTTCAAGTTAGGAAGAACGTATCCTACCATCCAGCATCCATCTACTCAAAACATCATCCACGAGAAATCAATGTCCTTACAAGATTCTAAATGTTGTATGAACATATGCCAAGGTGTGTGTATATGTACTTATCTAATGCAAATATCATCAATGCAAATTATGTTGGTGAAATGAATCCATATGTATGCAATTCCTAACGTAATGTATAACGTCTATATGTGTGCACATAACATACATCCATATGCAACGTCCATGTGATCACACAAAAATTTTCATCCATGAATAAGCGTAAACACTCATGCATATGCAATATGAGGAGTGTGCGAGCCGATCTAGTGCCTAACGTGTATAATGCATCCACGAGTAACCACTTGCAAACACTTGCAACCATCAAGCATAACATGTTTCAAACACATGTTTCATCCAAAGGGTTTCTACCTAAGGTTCTCATGACAAGATTAACACGATAAACTAGATAAACATGGATAGCAAAGAGAAAGATATGCTAACAAAGAAAAGAGATTGAGAGTGTACCCTCAAAAAGGAATGGATAAAGCCCACGCATCTTCTCCTCGGTTTCCCAAGTTGCGTCCTCTTCGGCTTCACCCCATTGAACCTTCACCAACTTGACCTCTCGATTCCTTAGCTTCTTGGTCTCCGTCCCCAAGATACGAATCGGAGCTCTCCTCAAGGTAGCCTCTTTCTCCACTTCCACATCTTTCAGAATACTTGGCTCAACAACCTCCGCTGATTCATGTAAACACTTCCGGAGATGCGAAACATGAAAAACATTGTGTACTCCGGCAAGCTTCTCGGGCAACTCAACTCTATAAGCCATCTAGCCGATCCTCTCTATAATAGGGAATGGTCCAACAAATCTCGGTGCCAACTTCCCAACGGCTCCAAATCGGACCACATTCCGCAAAGGAGAAACCTTCACGAAAACCATATCCCCAACATCAAACTTCAAATCCGTTCTTCGCTTATCAGCATAGGATTTCTGTCGGTCTTGGGCCGCTTTCATCCGTCTCCGAATCAACTTGACCTTCTCGGATGTATCTCTGATCAGATCAGGCCCAAGTATAAGCCTATCTGTAGTCTCCCACCAACATGTAGGGGACTTGCACGACCTCCCATATAAAGCTTCAAATGGTGCCATCCCTATGCTTGCCTGATAACTGTTATTATATGCAAACTCAACAAGAGGAAGATGGTCTTCCCAAGTACCACCAAAATCCAGAATACAAAGCCTCAACAGATCCTCGAGTACCCTATTCACCCTTTCGGTTTGACCGTCCGTCTGTGGGTGATAAGCAGTACTTAGATTCAATCTCGTGCCCATGGCTTCTTGCAAGCTGTTCCAGAATTGACTTGTAAAGATTGGGTCATGGTCACTGACTATACTAGAAGGGACTCCATGTAGTCTCACAATCTCACGAAGATATACAGACGCTAGCCAGGATGCGGTCCTCTTGCTCTTCACCGGGATAAAATGAGCACTCTTCGTAAGTCTATCCACAATAACCCAAATGCTCGTATTCCCTTTCCTTGACCTTGGTAGCCCATCGACAAAATCCATGGAAATACTCTCCCACTTCCAAAGTGGAACGTCTAGAGGATGTAATAGCCCACCGGGCTTCTTCGACTCGGCCTTAACTTGTTGGCAAATGATACATCTAGAGACAAACTCTGCCACATCTTTCTTCATCCCAGGCCAAAAGAAAATGCGCTTCATATCTTTATACATCTTATCCCCGCCCGGATGTATAGTCAACTTAGAGCGATGCGCTTCCTCCAGAACTTTTCTTACTAAATCTTCTACCATGGGAACACATAATCTTCCGTCTCTCCTCAGCCAACCCTTATCATCTATAGAATATCGAGCGAGATGACTAGACGTCTCTCCTCGAATCAGCTTATCCATAATCTCAACTATCTGAGGGTCTTCTCTCTGCGAAGCCCCAACTTGATCAAGAAGGGTAGGTCTGAGTTCCAGAGATGCTAAAGAACCGGTCATCGACTCAACCGCCAAAGAGAAATCAAAGGTTGCCACATACTCTAAATTCTTCATCTCAACGAATAGAGAACTTATGGTCAACCTTCTTCTACTCAATGCATCAGCTACCACATTCCCCTTGCCAGGGGTATAGGCTATCTCAAAATCGTAGGACGCCAAGAATTCCATCCATCTTTGTTGCCTCAGATTCAAATCCTTCTGAGAAAAGAGATACTTCAATGACTTGTGATCGGTATAAAGCTCAAATCTTTCTCCCAGAAGATAATGGCGCCAAGCCTTGAGTGCATATACTATTGCTGCCAACTCTAAGTCATGAGTGGGATAATTCTTCTCATGCACTTTGAGTTGTCTACCGCCAAAGCATATCACTCTTCCTTCTTGCATAAGAACAGCTCCTAACCCCGTGCCACATGCATCGGTGTATACTGTAAATAACTTCCCTCCATCGGGCAAAGCTAGAGCAGGTGCTGATGTGAGAGCTCTCTTGAGCTTCTGAAAAGCAAGCTTGCATTCTATGCTCCAAGCAAAAACTAAATTCTTCTTCGTCAATTTAGTGAGAGGAGCGGAAATCTTCGCGAAGTCCTTGATGAACTTCCGGTAAAAACCCGCAAGACCTAGAAAACTTCTCACTTCGGTTGCATTCCTTGGAGTCTTCCAATCCTGAACTGCAACTACCTTAGTAGGATCCACCGCTAAGCCTTGCTTAGACACTATATGCCCAAGGAATCTAACTTCCCTTCTCCAAAAGTGATACTTGGAGAACTTGGCCTTCAACTGATGCGCTCTAAGCATATCCATCACCTCCATGAGATGCCTTGCATGCTCTTCCTCATCCTTAGAGAAGATCAGAATATCATCTACGAAGACCACGACAAACTTGTTCAAGAACTCCCTGAACACCCTACTCATCAAGTCTACGAAATATGCGGGTGCATTAGTCAAGCCGAACGGCATGACAAGCCATTCGAAGAATCCATCTGGAGTCCTGAACGCAGTCTTGTCTATACTATCTTCAGCTACCCTGAGCTGATGGAATCCAGTAGCAAGATCAAGCTGAGAGAAAACAGAAGCACCGACAAGCTGGTCAAAGAGATCATCAATTCTCGGTAATGGGTGTCTGTTCTTCTTAGTCAGCTTATTCAACTCTCGATAGTCGACACAAAGTCGGAGAGAACCATCTGCCTTGGTAGCAAATACCACAGGCGCTCCCCATTCAGATATACTTCGCCTAATGAAGTTCTTCTCAAGCAACTCTTTCACTTGCTTGCTTAGCTCCCGCCTTTCCCGCGGAGCCATGTGCCGAACAGGCAAAGAAACAGGCTTTGCATTATCCACCAGATAAATGCGGAAATCAATCTCTCACTTAGTGGGCAACCCCTTAACTTCATCAAAAACATCCGGATACTCTCGAACCACTCTCACAGACTGAAGAGTTTCCATTGACGAGTCGAGTGATTCAAGATAGCACAACATGACGGGACCTCTCGGATCACAAGAAATCTCTAGGGTGTTTCCGAGGCGGGTCACGAGCCTCACAACCCTATGCTCACAATCAAGGATGGCCCCATATCTGGACAACCAATCCATGCCCAATATCAATCCGTATCCCCTGAAACCAAGAACATAAGCACTACACAAGAACTCTACACTCAGTATAGAGATCCTCAAATCCCCACATATCATAGACAGATGGGCGGAATCCCCAATAGGATTTGAGACACAGACGGGATCATCTACCAAGCTAGTACTAAGGTGCAAACTATCAACAAGATCAGATGAGATAAAGCTATGCGATGCACCAGAATCAAACAAGGTACGAACTGGAAAATCAGAAATATATACAAGGCTCTCAACAGAAATACTACCTCGATCGGGAACTGGAGCGACATTGAGAGCATGAACTTGCCCTCCTGAAGGTCCAGCACGCTGAGTCTGACCCTGGCCTTGCCCTTGCTTCCTTGGGCAATCCTTACTAAAATGTCCAGTCTCACCGCAGAAAAAGCATTCACCATTCTTCCTTTTCCTCTTCTTACAATCCTTGATAAGATGCCCAATTGAACCGCAATAATGGCACTTCCCCTTGTTGTTCTTGCCCTTGTTGTTATTGCCCTTGTTGTTGTTCCCCTTGTTGCCTTGACTCTTGTTCTTGTTCTGATTGCCTTGACTGCTTTGACCACTTGGATTACCCTGATTTCCTTTTCCTTGGGAATCAGTCTTCTTAGCTTGAGTATCATTCATCTTGATCTCTTTCTTGACATCTCCCTGAAGTAATGCCATATCAACCAAACTCTCAAACGTGGCCCCATGGGGAATATGTGACATAGCCAATCCCTGCAACGGCTCATTCAATCCTCTAGCAAAACGAAGAGCCTTCTTCTGAGGAGTATTCACCATATCCAAGACAAAACGAGCTAACTGATTGAACTTATTCACATACTCTTTGACAGACATATCTCATTGTCTCAAAGTTATGAACCTCTCCATTTGCAGATTCTCCTCAGCAGAAGATAGAAACTTAAGCACGAACCATGCCCTGAAATCGACCCAAGTCTCAACAGGCCTAGTACCATTGGTGACTTCCCACCAATAAGCGGCTTCATCCTTCTCGTAAACCATATGCTCTGATACCAAATTGTAACACCCCACCTCCGCCAAGGTGACTCTTGCAAGCACTCTGACTTTGGAGGGGCGTTTGAATCAGGTAAACATGCATAATGATATATCAAGGCAGAACAAGAACATATGTATATATGTAAATAGAGTAAATATCATAGATAAAACAGCGGAAGATTTTAAACCATTTCAAAACAAGTCTAGTACAACATAGTTCTCCAAATAAACAAGTCTAGATAAAACAACATCAACTGAAAAACTGAAAATACATAAGTACTAATCCCCAAAAGAAGTGATAGCCATAGCTAGCTCCATGTCAAACCGTACATGAGCTAAATCCCACAAGCAAGCAGTCTAAAATCCAAGCTAAGCTCCAGTATTCCCTCCCTGAGAACCTGGGAGGGGGAACGGAAGAAAAGAGGCGAAAGAAAACAGGTCAGTCAAAAAGACTGAGTAAGCCCTACTACAATCAATGTAAACTGATAAAGTTAACTGGCATGAGCAGCAGGAATGAACATAAGGATAACTACATACTAGCATGATGATTAACTAACAAGGTAGATAAAGGTGTCATCGCATAATCAGGATTAAGGTTTTGCACCACAGGTGTACTAGCAAACTAACATGACTTGAATAAACAAGTATTGATCCCTTGGCCCAAGCTTTGGCCCAATAACATGAAATGACCCTAATATAAGGTCCAACCCCATGGTCTAGTCGATCGGCTCCCTAAGCCTAACTCGTCACGTGTTGGTGTCAATACGGCCCAAACATGATTGTAGTCAGACTGTGCAGGGTCTCCCGTCGGGTGTATCAAGCCCTAGGGTGGCAACCCCTGGGCACCATAAACATGAGTGCACAGTCTCGATCTACTGGTACCCGTGCATGATTTCCCCGGCTTCGGACTATGTGCACGACCATGGTCCGCCCGGAACTACACCGGCGTACCCTCTGCCGTCGCTTTTGGTCGCTTACCTCCAGCCCAGTAATCGTGCCCCCACCCTAGCCTAGTCCCTAGGGTCATGATGATACTAACTTGGGATTACTGCTGGAGTGGACCCCCATTGCTAGGATTTTTCTAGTGGGTTAAGTACAGTTTAACCCCCTTGCTAATCATGGATAAACCTGGTTAAGTGTAACGATGAGTTCACGACTTAACCCCGATTAATCTACCGAGCCCAAATTGGTTAAGTACTAAGTGGACCATGACTTAACCCTAATCATGAGGCATTAATTAATTTAATGCGCCTTAACCTCTCACATTAGACTTTGTTGCGGTCACTAGTTAAGCCGGGCGGGTCCGGGTAGCTTTACACCACAACTTGGTCTAACCTCGGGTTCAAGGTACAACATGACCAACTTCTCACATTGGGTCCTATTGTTTGTAGCAACTTGTTAAGCCGGTCGGTTCCGGGTAGGTTTACGCTACAAACTCAACCCAACCTCGAGTTGGCCACACTTATCTTTTCTAAGTGTCATGTCCATCATGTTTCCAAAACATGTTACAAGTTTTCAAGCAATTGGGTAGACCTAACTTAATAGGTAAATTCCTAATGGGTAGACCTAACTTAATAGGTAAATTCCCAAGCTTATGTTTTTGTGTCTTTTAATTTTACCCAAACCCAAACGCAATCCCATCGCTTACATATCGCAATAGCGCATAAAGGATAGAAAGAGGGAACTTGGCATAATATTGGCATAAAGGTGTTGAAGCCACAAGTTTAACATGGTGGCATATGAAATGTTCATGTGTTCATATACTTGCATATTACATATTTTGGCCTCAAAAGCATGCATAAAACCAAACTTAACATATTGGTAATACATGGTGATAAATGACATGTAGAAATGATCATAAGTTCGCATTTAGCCTCACATGCAAGTTATCATAAGAGATATGATAACTTACATGTTGCCTAAATGCAACCTTTGGCATAAAGCTTGAAGCTTTATGTTCATAAACCCAAGATAGGCTTGCATAACATGATAGCATGAACAAAATGTTCAACCCAAACTTGCATAGCATAACTTGCATATCATATGACAACTTGCATATCAAACTTGCATAACATAACATGATGAACTTGCATATCATATCATAGCATACTTGCATAACATGATGAACTTGCATATTACATCATAGAAAACTTGCATAACATGATAAACTTGCATTTCATAACATAGTAAACTCGCATATAAACTTGCATATCATACATTTAACTTTAGAGTTTAAGTATGAAAGTAGAATAGGGCTTACAATGCTTATGAAGACTCAAATGAGTATAGCAAATGTAAGAAAGCCCTTATGCAACCAATTCAACCCAACAATGCAAGCCAAAATGATCAAAACTCCTTCTTTATGATGCAAATATAAAAACTTGACTTGAATGCAAGCTAATGATGCTCATACAAGTCTAAAAACACTTGTATGCATGGAAAATCACTTAGAAATTGATTTAGGAATTTTTTATGAAGAGAGTGGAGGCTATGAGAGGATTGATTTTGCCATAGTTTAGTTGTAGGATAGATTAATGATGATTTAGGGTAGGTTAGGGTCTTATTTATAGATTAGGCAAGTGTTTTAGGCCATAGGATTAAACTCTTGTTCCAATCTCAGCCCTTAAAACCGAATCTGGCCCCCAAGCTCAACACAATCTCAAAATGGTGCACCTGGCAGGATTGCTCGTCTGAGCCAAGTCGACAGGGCTGTCGACTTGGTCAAACCAGGTCGACTCCCAAGTCGACAGGGCTGTCGACTTGGGTACTGTGGCGGGAATTTTCCCGCCTGGCCCAAACTAGCCCAAATTTCCAATTTCAAGTTTGAATTTGAAATCTGTTTTTGCTCTGAAATTTTCTGAAAACTTCGTTGGGCCTTAATCGGGTCATACGGACTCCGATTTTCGAAAACTCGGACTCTATTTCGCGTGTTTTTCCGAGACGAACGCAATGGCATAGCCCGTTTCCCTTGATTCAGAATTTAGAGTTAAATTCTGCCTCGATTTATGTTATACAGATTATTAAAAATACGGGTTGTTACAATAAAAGAAGGTGATATAAGGAAATGTTTTTCCAAATAGCGTAAGAGACCAAGATGATTACTGAAAATATTTGGTTAACAAATATTGATAGGGAAATGAAGAAGTGAATGAATTAACGAAATATTAATTAACAGGCCCAGTGATTGATTGGTGTTATGGATGAATGTTTGTTTGTTTTTCTTCGATAGTTAAATAACTGACTATCGAAGTATTTGCCAATATTGTTGTCAATATGGAGAGACATGTTGGATTATTATCCGAGAACCACTCTGTATTGGCGGCGGCATTGCGAATCAAATTATATGAAGATAATTGAAGACAGAGTAAAGTGCAAGGGTTTTTTCTATTAATCCTAGGTAGAAATTGCCTAAGATGGATTAATGGAAATTGTGCCTTTGGTTTTGTTTAGTCCCAGAATGAACGTATATGGACGAGTGTCTGACAGAGTATTTCCAATAATCGCATATATTGGTCTGTATAAATATATATGGTGGCGGAGAATTTATTCTCTTGTCATAATATTCAAAATATATTTTTGCAAATCAATTAATGATTAACATATCTGATAATTTGGCATTCAAAGTGATTGTGCTATCAATGAATGATAAGAATTGTAGCCTCAAGCCTCAACAACTGGGAAATGACAAAAATCGGGTAGGAAGCATGGCTAAGTGGGTAGCTCCCAAATAGGGTGTATTATCACCTATCTAGAGAAATTCATTTCATTCTTTATGTTATTCGATGTTGTACCACTCCCAACTGTTGGTGATATACATTCGATACACTCAAGCAAAATGAGTGGTTGGTCATGTGTGGCCGGGTTACAAGATGTTTTTGTTGAACCCAGTGTATTCTCCTCTAGAGATACACTATCGGAAGGTGGTTCCATAACTTGTCACAGTTGGAAATTCATTACCCAATAAGTGCCTGCGGTTTTGATTATATATTATGTATGTGGAGCGTGAGATGAAATCGTTCCACTAGATTTCTATTTATTTGATTTAGACACTATTATAATATCAAAAGATTTTTGATATAAAGACTATCATTTCTTTCAAAAGGATTTTGAAAGTTAAATCAAGTGTTTTGGGTTCTCATAGGGGAAAAACCCGTTCCGTGTTATACGGCGTGATCTTATGAGACATCGTTCATTTTCTCATACTGTTTTAAATTGTTTACTCATACCGATCCCATGGCTGGCCTAGAGTTTATTTCGTTTTATTTTACCTAAACTCTTGGGTGCCGAAATTTGTTCGGGTAGTCAAGTAGTTCAGGATTTATACAGATATATCTAAAGGAGCTTGGAGCAGGAGGCTTCAGGGTTATTTAGTTATTGTTTTTCCACTGTGTTGTAAGTTTTGTACTTTGATTATGATATGTATATAGAAAAAAAAATTGTACTCCAGAAGCTGATATATATATATTATTTTGTTCCGCTGTGATGTGAGATTCAGTATTGTTATTTTTGTTTTTCTTCTACTTTTTTCTTCTTTATCAATAATGATTCGTATTTCCGTGTAATTTGGGTTGGACGTGTAGTGTATTTAGTCAACTCTAATAGTATAGATTTGCGGGCCATTACATTTGGAGAAGAGGGCTTGGTGCTAGCCGCCATTATTGGGAAATTAGGTTTTCGGTGGTGTCTCCTTTTGTTCTGACTTATCTTTATGAATTGGTTCACGTGTTTTATATATAAAAGGAACGTTTTCTTTTAAAATCAAATGTGTACCCAAAAATAAGGAAACCAACGTTATACTAATTCAACATCAAATGAAATATCAATAAATTTGATATTTTATTTATCCAATTAATGTTTTTTCCCTTTATTACATTCTATTCGTGTGACCCTATAGGTTATTACAGCGTTGGCAATGATTTCAAATTGTATTTAAAATCATAAACAGTGATTGGCATCTAGCAATACGGCGCTGCCACCCAAGTTATAATAATGATATTGACGATTCGATATAACCTTTTGTGACCAGTGTATCAATGTAATATAATCCTTTTAACCATCATATCCTGGATTAAATTCAAGGCATGGATCGTATCGTCCTCTTTATAATTTAATCCTTTTATCTTGGTCGATGAGTAGACTGTTTAAAATTAATCAATATTTGAGCACGGCCATGCATTTCACAGTCCCACTCAATCAAGAGGCCCATGGATATCACTACGAATATATCGTCGGGTTAAATTCCATCTAGATCATTCATAATTTTCATTCGATTCGAGATGTATCCAATAATCACCGTTATCATTACTTTGTTACGAGTAACTTTAGATGATATCTAAACACAAATATCTTCGAATAAAATTATAATGATTTCAGGTCTGAGGACCACTACATCACTGTCACTATGAGAATAACTTATGATACTGTTAATTATGTTCCATGTAGTTATCTCATGGTGGGTCAGCCCAATACGATATTCTCCAATATGTATTTATGCTTTGACATTAATATCACGTATATTAATGGTCAATGAGATGTGATCATCAGTCAATCAACATACTAGTCTCGACGCTTTATTGTTGTCCTATATAAACAATAAAATTCGACTAGGGACATCTAAGAATTATAATACTTAGTATATTATATAATCTTTCAAATCTTACTCGAACTATATAATTCCGTATTATAATTCTAAGGACTTCTGTAACGTCCCACCTTTTTAACCACTTCAAGTCGGTAATTAAACCAACTTAAAATGACCAAAATGACGGATTGTTATTTAGCTTACAGAGTTTACAATAAAATCAACACAGAAAACAGAGAATAAATAACAAAATATTAAACGGTGAGCTAAACCTTTATATATTATTCAAAAATTTTGATATAATTTTTTTCTATATAGCATAATGAAAATACAGTTTAAATACATAAGAAATATTTACTAGTTTAAAATCTTCAGAATGCGCATCTCCGGAATCCCCAGCTTTGCCAATCTTCTAATCCTAAGTTGTAATCTTTAAATCTATAACACTCAGGTCTGACCCGAGCATTCCATGCAAAAACATAAAACACCCGAGTCGGGATTAAATCATAGTTCAAGTAAATTAATTTCAATAGAAACTGGAATATAATAGTAAATCCTGACAAATTATTAAACTCGAGCATAACAACTTGGGACAAATAAGTAATGCGTCATATGTAATTATTTATATACGTATGCCAATGACATATATATACACATACAGTAGCATGTATATACAAATTTGTACATCGGCCACCACATATATATACTAAAACATATATATGTATCCGAAGACATATATATACATATACAGTGGTATATATACACATGTGTGCAGCGGGGTACGTAAATATCCGGGTATCAAGTATAATATATGGGTATATGAGCTTTTATTTCAGTGTTTGTTCAGGTGAAGCCCGACACACATGCATTGTGCATGGGTCAAGTGTCCATCAACAACACAAGGGGAACAATGAAGTGACACCCATCATTACATTCAAGCTAATGACAGGATGGATTAATATACAAGATGGTACACTTTTATAGTCAAGCGTATAATATTAATCTAATGAAGTTCATACAAAAAATATTCAAGATATGTGCCCGATTTCCCAAGGTAGGCGTGTATGCTTCAGATTTCAAGACATGTAACTTACACATGAACCCACTACATATATGTACAAGTGTACCAAAATACAAGTAAGTGTTCAGAAGTGATAGTATGCCATTTCATTTTCAATTTTTTTCATTTTTCACCCAAACATACCAATTAAAAACAACCAACTTTGAATATAGACAATCATGTGTACATATGGGCTATATACATAGTTTTAGATTTACAAACAAACATGGAGAGAAACAATTGTCAGGCAAAGTATATGTGAACTACATATATGTGATTTCAGTTTTACAAACAACACAGAGGCTTTCCTTTCTTCCTTTTTTTTCATCAACAAGTAACTTAAAATGAAGCCAAATAAACAGTTCTATGTTTACATAGTTTAGTCATAAGGACGGGTTTCATAAAACAAAGAAAGTCATGTTTTCAAAT
The DNA here is from genome assembly GCA_030737875.1 of Allium sativum. Classification (NCBI taxonomy): domain Eukaryota; kingdom Viridiplantae; phylum Streptophyta; class Magnoliopsida; order Asparagales; family Amaryllidaceae; genus Allium; species Allium sativum. The sequence goes on along the minus strand of CM060910.1, from coordinate 1,049,352,851 downwards.
AGGTGTGTAAAACAGACTCGGCAACATGTGGCAATTGGGTATGAAGCCCATCCTTATTCCCCTTTATGACAGATAAGGGCTTCACTTTTACCAACTAAATCATATATATATGGGAATGGTAGACACAACAACTAGATAGTAAAACACCAGGGAATGTGGGAATATAGTATCCGTTCCTTCATGAATATTAGCAAGCATTTTATCTCAGGTTACTTTTATATACTCAGCACAAAACCATTTTTAGAGCCGTGATGTACATTAAAAAATATATGTTAAGTACCCAACAGTAAGAAATTCCTGCCAAGGAATTTATTAGCAAGACCGGGAACAAAGTTTGAATTCGAGTATACTTCCCTGTCACTCACACATGTGCCAAAATATGTTTCAGTTTAGTAACTCTCACAGACTTTATGTTTTTATGAAATGATATTCCCAAATGTGTATACCAAATGTAGACTTTTTGACTATTATCAGTTTTTGAATTAATGCATTAAATTTATTCCAGTGACATCATAAAATGGTTTGCGGAATAATTAAACATATAAGGTGAATCTATAAAGATACTCAAGGTTTCGTGCAAGGAACAAGTGATTTACATATAGGGTAGATAGTTGATTTTACAAGGGCACTTCAGTTCTTTTGTCTTCCAACTATATAATCACACATGAAAGTATAACTGTGCTATAAAAATACTCAAGTATATGAATAGTCAAGGATCCAAATGTAACTGGCCAAAGGTCTATACTGCCGAGTTGGCAATAATATACACATCCGACTTAAGGTTGTATCAATAGTGTAATAGGTAATATATAGAAAATAAGGAATTCATTCAGACAGCTTAAGCTATCCAGATAGTAAGGTAAATAGATGTGAACCCAATATGCTTTACATAGTATATGTTTGCACATGTTACAACGACAAGGCCGAACATAAATCAATGAAAGTATAACATACAAGCACATATACATGAGACTCTATACAGGTGTAAACATTTAATTTAATTTAAGTGCATATATCCAAACTTGATGGCCCATATAAATTGAATGCAGTTTTTCAGAAACCTTAAACAAAACATAAAGTTGTATCTTTCTCATTTGATTCTTTAATTGATTTTAAATATAATGGTACAGTCTGAAATTCTTGAGGTTTCGTTGTTTACATTTACGTTTATCGGAAACTGAATTTATACTAGGACTAACACAAAGCTCCTTTAGATTAGAAAGTTTTATTATAGGATTCTAGATCGATGTAACCAAGAATTCCAACAGTAGTACTAAGCAAAGCTAGGCTTCACAACATTCCACAATCAGTCATAAGGCAACCAAACAAAACACCCCAAACATCAACTATCACATCCTAGTTTAAACTGAGATTAAACAACTTGAAATAAGATAAATCATGAGCTAATAACTCGCCTTAAACAACAAAACAATAGAATAGAAATTTATGGGAACGCGGTGACTTCTTCAAGTCGTTGGTGATTCAATTCCTAGTGCGAGCTTGGTGATATTTGAAGCCGAAAGTGATGGCCTTGACGCTGGTGAAGGAGGCGAATTAACTGGAGGGTTGATGTCGATTTGAAAAAAAGAGGGCAACTAGGGTTTCGCTTATGGTGCTGAGACGCTGAAGTCGGTGAAAGTGAAAATATTGGAGGCAAAGAGGTTGCGACTTCGGTGGTTTGCAATTTTATTTCAAGAGGCCATGGACTTCGCCATGGATTTCGAATTGGAGGTAACCACTAAATATTAAAAAAAAGGATGATTGTTTTTCTGGAGAATTTGGGAAGGGGCGGATCATTTTATAAAAGGAAAATTCAGGGATAAAAATGAAGTCGTGTCACTAGGCCTTAGGGTATGCAAGTTTCAACTGGTAGGTCGGCTCAGATATAAACTGAGGAAGGTTTATTTAAATTTATTTTAATAATAAATGCTTCCCTGAATTACCCCGTAATGCTCAAAGGTCATACAACCTCCAAATACGACAAAAATTATATGAATAACTTTGTCTTCACGTCCTGAATCCAATAAAATAATTAAAATTGTAATCCAACACCGTTTATACGACATAATTTTTTATTTAAAATTATTTATAATTTCACTGATTTTATTCTGTTTATTTATCGACAACTCCAGTTCATTTTAGATTTGAACCATTAAATTTCAATTTCATGTAGACAAAAATATACCATGCCCAAGCCAATTAATCATATATATAGCAACGAATAAAATTTCTAATTTACTTATTGTTAATAACATTTATTATTATTTTTATAAATTCAACCATTTTAAATTCTTAAATCAAATTTCAAATCATGTTCGACTTTTCTACCAAATTCAATTCAAATATTTAATAATAAATATTTGATCATCAATCAACCGTTTTAAATTAAATACTGAATTTTATATCATATACAAATGATGTATTTGATTTTCATACAAAATTGTCAATATAAAATTGATCATTAATAATTAAAACTTCGATAAATTTTACATTCCGGTTGTCGGAATTTCTAGGACGTTACAATCTCCCCCCTTTAAAACTTTTCGTCCTCGAAAAGGAGGGATCGTTAGAGTTATACCAATGTATGCTTCAAATTTTCATACTTGTGTGAAAATTTCACATAACTATTTTAGATACCGATATTTAAGCTATCGATCCTCATCATTTACCATCATATTCAATTAATTTGGAAATTCACATTTCCTTTCAAAATTAATCTCTTCTTAAATTTTAAATCCTGCAAATTATTCCAAATTTCTTTATAATCTCTTCTGTCAGTATTTACTTATCCATGGTTCCACTTATTCCTTACAATCTGAGTTCAAACCATTTTCCTTACATTCAATCCATTCAATTTTTACAAACACTCCTTAAAGAGTGTAAATAACATCTCCTCTTCAAGTTACAAACTATCAACTTAAAATTTTCCAAAATCTAAATATTTCTTCAAGTATATATAATTTTATACATAACACGAAATTCATGCCAAGAATATTAGTATTATTATCTCAAAGCTATAGAATTAAAAATACTCTGAAATTCTCTTTCATAATTTATTAAATTCGGTACATTTTAATTTCAAATTATTTATTTAAAAATACTTGATAACTCAAAGTTTGACTAGTCTACTGTCGTTCTCACAGATGTTAGGAAAACTTTGGCCAGGCGCACGACTAATATCCCCAAGTACTAAATATCCTTGTTTAACTCCCAATGAAAATATTTCAAAATTTTCCTTTAGAAAAACAGATAGAGAAGTACCAATGTGATGTTGATATGTTGATTGTTCTTGAGTCGCAGATACACAATGGTTTCGTCTGGATCCCCTAGAAAACATCCATATCCATAGGAAATTGCTTCCTGCAAGTTTCGTCATGGACAAATCAACGAAAGGTATTCCAGAATCAAAAGAAAATCTAAGGTCACTGAGCGTTGACTGCTCTATCTCAGGCTCACAAAACAAATTATCAAGACACAAAGATCAATCAAGTCACAAGGAAAATTCATGTCACGAAGACGAATCAAGTCACGAAGACACAATGCTGCATCAAACAGGTTGCTCCACATTACTAAGATATCTCAACATCGCATGGCTCCATTCTATCTTTAGTAACTCTAGTGGTTACATCTCTTTCACTTGTTGATATGCCATGTGGACCGCAGGTACACAATGGTTACGCCTGATTCCCTCAGGAAACATCCATACCAGTAAGTTTTCACAGCTCATCGGACTACGCCATTATCACGACTGTAGATCGTTGCAGACACAATGGTTACGCTTGGATCCCCCAAGAAACATCCGTCCGTAGTAGGCCATCTACAGCCCTATGAATTATGCTACACGGTCGTGTTCTTCAAGGAACAATGACAACTCGATTTTTATGTTTGGACAACCTACTACCACCAACAGCAAATTTCAGCTAAGCCCGAAATTAATAAGAGAAGGAAGGTACTTTCCTTATCTTGATTTGAAAACACATGATATTATATATATAATATTTCATATTTCATATAACTCGTACTTATGTGTATTGACATAAGATTTTTTTTGGAATTTATTAACTATAAGATTTCATATATTCTCATATTAATAGACTCGAATTTAAATTCAAGTTCCATTTAAATCTTACTTTTATTTTCAGCTTTTCAAAACAATCAACCAATTTCCTAATGAAACCAATTACTGAGTTTATTCTACGATATTTTACTTGCTCTTGAACTCATTTGAATTTGAATCTCAATTTAAATCTCATTGACCAAATTTGACTTAATCAAAAACTCGACCTTTAAATTCCATAATTGGAAATTACAAATTCAATCTTCTCCTTAGACATCGCTTAAGATGTATAACTTCCAAATCCAGGTATATTGGATTATCCTTCAACCCAACTCAACAATCAATTTCCGGATTCTATTTTAACTATTACAAACTATGTATACATTTTATGTATCAATTCATACTTCAAAATCATTCTTGCTTTTTGAAACAAATAAGTAGCAAAGCTACTAACATGGTCCTGTTCACTTGAAAATATTTCTATTCAAAAAAACTGCTTGTATATACTACTAATGTTGATTTTTAAAACAACTAAAATCAATTTTCAAAACTTCTGAAATCGAAGTACAAAATCTCGGTAAATGCCCTCCTTAATTGCAATTAAATTTGCATGCAATTTCTTTCACACTTCGGCTTTATTTCGAATACACACGGCTTATCTTCTTCAACGTTTTCTCAATTATAACCAATTTGATAGGTTATTAGTTTCACTATTTAAATTCAATCGGTAAATGGAATACCCTCCTTTTTCACCTCATTAAATGGTTTAACTTCTTCAAACTTATATTCAACATCTATTTTTTTCCTTTTATCTCATTTTGATAGGACTCACAAACAAGAAGGCGAGAATATACCTACCTAATTTTTCATTTTCTAAACTTTTCATTCCTTCACAAATTTTCATTCATTGGAATCTACAACCATTGGTGATTGTCTGTTTCTAGATCAATAGTCCCTATCTCTGCATAACTGTCTCCATGGTATTCATCACCCATATTTATCATAATTCCTGAGAATTTACAATCTACAATCAATCTGTTTACAACATTATTATTATTATTATTTTCAATTCTCTTCATATTATTTTCAATGCTTGAAAATATCATTATATATATACTTAACCAAATGGTTATACGTATTATCCCACATTTCTATCCTTTCATATTCATCAATCCCTGACCGTAAATTAGTGAATGAATGATTCTCTAAGTATCAGCCCCAAAGGCCGAAACCAACATCAGATCAATACTCAAAAAGTCATCCAACTAGACCAATCTCCAGTCAATTTCCAATTTCCCTTACTCTATTCCTCATCAAATTATTGCTTATGCAATTTTCGAGTTCAAATTACGGATCTACTTCTCTTACATTCTTCGTACTCGACGTGTGGTTCGTTGTTCTTTAGTTCTTGCCATTCTGATTTATCACAACCCGTTAGCCTCTCATGATCTTTTGAAAACATTTCCAATTATCATATTTATAGAAAATCACTTCTTACCATTGGAAAACATCTCCAAACATTCACAAATCTTTATTTGCTATATAAAATACACTTTATTCATGGGGGAAACATTTCTACATTCGTTATTTGAATTTAAAATAGATATTAGATAAAACACCTCTACTTTTTGTAACGACCAGGAAAATCTGAACCAATTTAAAAAAATTTAATTGGCTATTTTAGTAGATTTTAAATATTTAAAATAAATATTTTAAATAATAACGATGAAAAGTAAGTTTGAATCATTTGAAAATAAATATAATTACTTTGAATTATAAACAAGGCCTGAAATGGCGCTGTAGTTTCAAAATTTGAATTCAAACTTTGACTGACTGTACCGGGTGCAAAACAAAACGGATTTGAGTGAAACCAAAAATATTTAAATCCGTTAGTGAATGTCTTTCTAACGAATCTGAAAAATTGAAGTTTCATAGTAGGAAGCAAAAGTTATGGCCAAATGAATTTTCAGAAAGGTCGATATAGAATATATATAGCCCGTGAAAATGGCCATTTTGCAAACGACCTCGGAATTCGGCGAAACCACTTTTGTTGGATCTGGGATGTTAAACTATTGCTAAGTTTCAAATTTCATAATTTTGAAGCTAGTATGTGAGCGTGGAAAAGGAAAATGTGTTTGGTCGATTTCTATTAAATTAGGTCGACCAGAAAATGACCATTTTGCAAACGACCTCAGAATTCGACAAAACCACTTTTGCTGGATCCGGGATGTCAAATTATTGCCAGGTTTCAAATTTCATAACTTTTGAAGTTATTATGTGAGCGTGGCAAAGGAAAATGTGTTTGGTCGATTTCTATTAAATTGGATCGACCAGAAAAGGGTCATCTTGCAAACAACCTCAGAATTCGACGAAACTAGTTTTGTTGGGACCGTATCGTCAAAATATAGCTATATTTATTTTTCGGGAATTTTTAGAATCAGTATGTGGCCCTGGCAAATTGAAATGTACGTTCAAATCAAATATTGAATGTTTTATACTTTAATTTGAAGGAAAACTGACTGAAACAGTCGAATGGGCCTACGAAACATATCCCATTGTGTTTGGAATGGGCTTAAAACGCTAAGGACGACAGTCATTGGGTTTGGATTGGTGTTAGTGTGGAACAGGTGGTAATTTTGGATTTTTAAAAATTAATAAATAAAAAAAAATTCTCATTCGTCCACATCAGCCCCCCCCCCCCCGACTTTCTCTCTCCCCGTAACTCGATCGAAGGAAGAAAACCACTCCCCTTTTCCCATTCATTTTCTGATCAATCCACACAAAATTAGCCCTTCCTCCAGTAGAAGATTTTGAAGAGCTCCTCGAGATCTTCAAATCCATATAGGGTTTGAATTTTTTCGTTGAGGGTAGTGAGAGAATCGACGACAAGAAGTTGGCACCTTCCCGTCGCCGCCACGCCGCCTACAGGCCACCGAAGTGGACCCCACTTCAGGCTCCAGCGCGCCACTCCTTCTTCTTCGCCACTACGAAGGCCGATCGTCGAATCACTTCACCGTTTGCACGAAAAATTCAACCTAGTTTTGAACAGGTTTGAAAAGGTACGGCCTATTTAATTTTAAACTATATTATAGCAGTTTAAAGCGCTACCGTTTTTGATTTCACTGTAAAAATCATATCTTTTTCGTTTGTTGACGAAATTCAGTGAAACAAGAGACAATGGACTCGTGTGGACGTCTTCTACATTCTCGAAGAGACCGCATATTTTTCTGAGCCTTCTGCTATTTTTGGTGGAGTGGAACCAATGTGAGATTTTTAAATTATAAACGATATGGAAAACGACGATGTATAAATTATATAGTCGATGTATGACTTGTATAAGCGTTGTACACCTCATGTATAAGCATTGTATAGGTTGTACGTTCGATGTATAAGTTATATATGCGTTGTAAAAATTATATATGTGTTGAAATAGAAGTGAAATGCTTATATAAAATATATATACGCCCCTCGTCCACAAACCATGGACGATATTTATTGGTTGTGATTGGTGTGAAAATTGATTGATTACGAATGGTTGATTAGAATTGTTTGTGGTTGAAAAATACCCGTTTGTGGTTGAGAATTATTTGGTTGAAACCACATAAGATTAGTTTGTGGAAATGAAAAAGAATATACATGCCGCCTGCGTGCGAACTAGATGCATGAATCCCCATTGTCAAAAGCTACGAGGCTTTAAGGTAGAGCGAGGAGCCGTACTAGGGACGACCCCGGTTTTAACTACCCTGCCGTTATGCTGCCGAAATTTTGAATAATATTCATGTGTTAGAATTATTTTCATGTGTTGAAACTATATTCGTGTGCGGAATAGAAATTCATCTATTGAACGACATTCATGTTTTGAAATAAACTGTTTTAACAATAGAAATCACATTTATACTCTATATATACAAACTATAGAAAACATTCATGTGTTGAATCGAAATTCATTCGTTGAATAGAAATTCATGTGTTGAATGGTATTCGTGTTTTAAATAAATTGTTTTAACAATAGAAATCACATTTTACTCTATATATACAAACTATAGAAAACGTTCATGTGTTGAATCGAAATTCATTCGTTGAATAGAAATTCATGTGTTGAATGGTATTCGTGTTTTAAATAAACCGTTTTAACAATATAAAAATCACCTTTTTATTGTATATATACAAATTTTGAATAACATTCATGTGTTGAATCGAAATTCATTCATTGAATAGAAATTCATGTGTTGAATGGTATTCGTGTTTTAAATAAACTGTTTTAACAATATAAACATCACCTTTTTATTGTATATATACGAATTTTGAATAACATTCATGTGTTGGATAGAAATTCATTCGTTGAATAGAAATTCATGTGTTGAATGGTATTCGGGTTCGAAAGAAATTGATTTATAATAAAAAACATATTTTTATCATCTATATGAACTATATAAAATAGTCGTGTTTTGAAAGAAATTGTTTTATAATAAAAATCAAATTTTTATCATTTATATGAACTATATAAAATAGTCGTGTTTTGAAAGAAATTGTTTTATAATAAAAAATCATATTTTTATCATCTATATGAACTATATAAAATAGTCGTGTTTTGAAATAAATTGTTTTACATTAAAAATCACATTTTTAGTATATACATAAGTTGTTAAAAATAGTGAAGTGTTGAAATAAATGTTTATTAGATAAAAATATCAGTTTTATCAAATGTATGAAAAGCATATGGTTTTGAAATCGAAGAATCGATTATATTTATATATATATATATATATAATTAAAATAAATCGAATAACGAAGCTGTAGTTCGTGTTTTGAAACCGTGATATCAAACGATTAGTGCGGGAGATCCGACCATCGGATTTTCCCGAAACCATTGGGTTCGCTTTGGAAATATCTTTCCAACGACACCAACTTTATAAAAATCCAACGGTTGGATTGTCTGGAATGTTTAATTCAAATCTGAAGAAAAACAGCGCCAGAATCGATTAAATTTCTATATATATAAATATAATTAAATTAAATCGAATAACGACGCTGTAGTTCGTATTTTGAAATTGAAACTTCAAATGATTGTACCGAGAGATCCGACCGTCGGATTTTCCCAAAACTGGAACCGTTGGATTCGTTTTGAAAAGATCTTTCAAATGATATAAATTTTGTGAAGATCCAACGGTTAGATTTTCAGATATGTGTAAATCAAATCTGAAGAAAAACAGCGCCACGGCCGCGTTATGGCCCGAAGCGTCGTTTGAATAAATTGGTTATTTTTAAATAAATAATAATATCGATAAATCATTATAAAATATTACAAAAGATATGGAATATGAAATTTAGAAACTTACTGAAGGTTGGCTAAGTCGAATGGTTTCCTGGGTTTAGATCCGATGTTGGTTTCGGCCTTCGGGGTTAATATTTGGGAAATCATTCTCTTACTGATTGACGGTTAGTGACTAATGAATTGGAATAAAGCATATTTCATGTTTATGTAGCACTTGTTTATTATATATGCGAGTTGTTCAGAAAGTCCAGGGTTATCCCATTCTGAATAACTGAATCGACGATAAGTAATCGAAGATGAAGACGGTGGTCGAAGACCGGAGATCTTCACTTCGTTTGGATGGTAACTGATGTCCAGATTGGGAGGCATCCCGAAATATGGATAATGAGTGGTGATCGTCCAGACGTACGTGGAAATCGATGAGTTTGCGAGGTATATAGTGCCTCCGGTTTCGTTCAGACCCATAACGGACTTGAAAATGGACTGTGTGTCGGACATTGGAATTCATTCTGTGTGATTGATAGCCATCAGTTGCATTGTGTGAATTGCCTGTGTGGCATGCAAAGATGCTTAGATCAGGGCTTCTGTTGAAAAGCAAAGTCTTGTGGTTGATGATCAAAGCACCGCCTGTGTGGCGTAGCTTTGTGTATAACGTAAATTCGCGAACCTCACACCCCAGTATGAACCAGAAACGGGAGAAGGACATCAGGGAGGGCATGCGTTTCCTTCTAGCTAGAAGTGGTGTCGGTGCTTAAACTGGCTAACATTTATATTATTTTCACCTATGTGGTTATTGCTGTTGTGAGGCGCCTCGGTTATATCGGTCGATCCGGGACCGATGGAGTCATTCGTTGGCTCACTTACGCCCCAAAGGGCGAGGAAATGCAGTGTTCAGGAATTTTAATCCACATCGGTGGACCGGCCCTGTCGCTCCAAAGGCTTGACTGAGTACTTGCCTGAGACATGGGCTAGATTGTCTCGAAGTCGGTAAGGACTATCTTTTGCCTTGGTTCATGACGAAAATCCAATTTCCAAATACATGATGGTACGGTTTTGATTGTATATATATATATGGCGACATGATATATGGTACCCATGCCGTCTATGATTGATATTTATGATTGTGTATGAAATTAGAAACTAACTGCAAACGAGCTAAGATGGGTGGTTTCCTGGGTTTTGATCTGATGTTGGTTTCGGCCTTCGGGATTAATACTTAGGGGGTCGTCCTCTTGCTAATTTACAGTTGGAGTCTGATTACGAATTAAACGACAAAGTTTACACTTTAAATGATTTGTTTTGCTCGTATCAAGCATATTTTGGTCGATATAAGGTAAAACTCTGTCCTTCGGTTTGCGTTGCATTGTGTGATGCGACTTGAGTCTTATATCGACTTCATTTTTATAAAAAGCATTGCGATGTTTAAAAGATTAAATTGATTTAAAGCACTGGCAATCCAATGGAGTAAACCCGTTCCGCGAAAGCGGCGTGGTCCTGTGATTAGCCATATCATTAAATGTGTTAACTAGATTTCTCATACCAGTCCCATGACTGACTCGTAGTTTGTTTCACTTGCAAACTCGGGTGCCCCTTTTTCTACATGGGCAGCCTTGTCTTCAGGTTTTAGCAGGCTCTTTCTGGATAGCTAGAGCTGAAGATGGATTCTATCATTTATCTCTTTTTATGCTGTTCATCTCCTATTGTACATATTATGTTTGTTTTCCGCTGTAGACATTTATCTATAGATGAACTGTATTTGTACTAAGTATGATCCTGTATACTGTGTAACTCTGATTATTATGTTTATCCAGTGTATCATTTATTCATTATCTGGTGTATTTATTTATTTTTGTTTTGCTATTATCTATTTCTGTGTTATATTCCAAAGATTACCATTGGGGCCGTAGTACGGGGTTTTGGGGTCATCACATCGTGGTATCAGAGCTTTGGTTAAGCTTAGTGCTAGAATATAACATGTTAACGAACTCGTCAGAGATAGAACCAGTAATGTTCTAGGACGGGTAACTCAATACAGATAGGGTCAGTAATATCCTAGTATGAGTATAGCAGAATCAGAATAACTCGTTAGAGATGGGGTCAGAAGTGCCCCAGAACGAGTCGAGAGTTATATGTTTATAAATAACGTATTTTTGATTATATATATAGTTTGGTTTTAGAAATATAATTTTTGAATATGTAAAAAGGTATATATTTGAAAAGTTAAAGACAATTTGATTGTTGTTTGAGTTGTGTGATAGTAGATTTGATTAATTAAATTATTAAAATGGTAGTTAATTTAATCAATAAGAGAATAATGGTAGAATTTATTCGATTAAATCGCGCATTTAACTGAGTTAAAAATAGATAGAAATATATACTTGTGCATTATATATGTTTGAACAGGTAATTGGATTAGCAGTTGAGTAAAGATTTTATTTGCGTGCCCGACAAATAGGTAAACCTTAATGAGTTGGATGCGCAATTTTATTATTATATCAACTCCTGTGAATGCCATTGGATGCGGAGTGCTGGTTGTTCTGTGTGTAATAATAAACATCGCCATAGGATAGTAACAATTAATTTTGAACTACACTACATGGCGTACTTCTTGAAGATAGGCATACTTCATCATATACCACATAAGCATTTGGAGCTTGTGTGACGAGGTGGAAGGTTTACCATACGAGCGAGAGGCTTGTATGGCGATGACTATATTTTACAGGTTGAACTGATGACTTATATGGACCATATAAAAATTGTAATGATAAATTGCCAGATTAATAAAAAAAACCACACGGGTCTGGAGTTGACAATAATCACGTCTCTCCAGTCATTAGATACGGCACATGGATTATTTATTTCCCATACGAGACGAGGTGATGAGAATTTATTCTCTGGAGCAATTAAAATACACACTCCCTCAGGCTTTGACAGGGTGACGAGAATTTATTCTCTGGAGTTATTATCTATACACGCTCCCCTGTAAACACCAGAATATATCACTATAAATATGTGTATGCTTTATAGGATTTATTGGGTACCTAATACGGCCCAATAAATTTCCAAACCCCTCCCCGTACAAAGGAGGTTATGGCGAAATTTTTCGAAAATTCCGGGTGTTAGCCAAATTTTTGAAGAATTTGAAAATTATCAGAAACTGAAAATTTAGAGAACGGAAGCCAGATTGAACGTAGAGTTGATTAATCAAACCACTTTCGACTTTGTTCCTTTTCGGGGATGAAAAGTCTTAAGTGGGGGAGATTGTAACGACCCGGAAAATCTAAACCAATTTAAAAATTTTAAATTGGCTATTTTAGTGGATTTTAAATATTTAAAATAAATATTTTAAATAATAACGATGAAAAGTATGTTTGAATCGTTTGAAAATAAATATAATTACTTTGAATTATAAACAAGGCCTGAAATGGCGCGGTAGTTTCAAAATTTGAATTCAAACTTTGACTGACTGTACCGGGTGCAATACAAAACGGATCTGAGTGAAACCAAAAATATTTAAATCTGTTAGTGAATATCTTTCTAACGAATCTGAAAAATCTAATTTTCATAGTAGGAAGCAAAATTTATGGCCAAATGAATTTTCAGAAAGGTCGCTATAGAATATATATAGCCCGTGAAAATGGCCATTATGCAAACGACCTCAGAATTCGACGAAACCACTTTTGTTGGATCCGGGATGTTAAACTATTACTAAGTTTCAAATTTCATAATTTTTCAAGCTAGTATGTGAGCGTGGCAAAGGAATATGTGTTTGGTCGATTTCTATTAAATTAGGTCGACCAGAAAATGACCATTTTGCAAACGACCTCAGAATTCGACGAAACCACTTTTGTTGGATCCGGGATGTCAAATTATTGCTAGGTTTCAAATTTTATAATTCTTGAAGTTAGTATGTGAGCGTGGCAAAGGAAAATGTGTTTGGTCGATTTCTATTAAATTGGATCGACAAGAAAAGGGCCATTTTGCAAACGACCTCAGAATTCGACGAAACTAGTTTTGTTGGGACCGTATCATCAAAAAATAGCTAGATTTATCTTTCGGGAATTTTTAGAATCAATATGTGGCTCTGGCAAATTGAAATGTATGTTCAAATCAAATTTTGAATGTTTTATACTTTAATTTGAAGAAAAACTGACTGAAACAGTCGAATGGGCCTACGAAACTTATCCCATTGTGTTCGGAATGGAGGTAAAACGCTAGGGACGATAGTTGTTGGGTTTGGATTGGTGTTCGTGTGGAACAGGGGGTAATTTTGGATTTTTAAAAATTAATAAACATAAAAAATTCTCATTAGTCCACATCAGCCCCCCCCCCCCCCCCGACTTTCTCTCTCCCCGTAACACCGCTTCCCCTTTCCTGTTCATTTTCTGATCAATCCACGCAAAATTAGCCCCTCCTCCAGTTGAAGATTTTGAAGAGCTCCTCGAGATCTTCAAATCCATATAGGGTTTGAATTTTTTCGTTGAGGGTAGTGAGAGAATCGACGATAGGAAGTTGGCACCTTCCCATCGCCGCTGCGCCGCCTACAGGCCACCGAAGTGGGCCCCACTTCAGGCGCCAGCGCGCCACTCCTTCTTCGCCGCTGCGAAGGCCGATCGTCGAATCACTTCACCGTTTGCACGAAAAATTCAAACCTAGTTTTGAACAGGTTTGAAAAGGTGCGGCCTATTTAATTTTAAACTATATTATAGCAGTTTAAAGGGCTACCGTTTTTGATTTCACTATAAAAATCATATCTTTTTCGTTTGTTGACGAAATTCAGTGAAACAAGAGACAGTGGACTCGTGTGGACGTCTTCTACATTCTAGAAGAGACCGCATATTTTTCTGAGCCTTCTGCTATTTTTGGTGGAGTGGAACCCAATGTGAGATTTCTAAATTATAAACAATATGGAAAACGACGATGTATAAATTATATAGTCGATGTATGACTTGTATAAGCGTTGTACACCTCATGTATAAGTGTTGTATAGGTTGTACGTTTGATGTATAAGTTATATATGTGTTGTAAAGATTATATATGTGTTGAAATAAAAGTGAAATGCTTATATAATATATATATATATATATATATATATATATATATATATATGTACCGCCCCTCGTCCACAAACCATGAACGATATTTATTGGTTGTGATTGGTGTGAAAATTGATTGATTACGAATTGTTGATTAGAATAGTTTGTGGTTGAAATTGATTGATTGTGGTTGAAAAATACCCGTTTGTGGTTGAGAATTATTTGGTTGAAACCACATAGGATTAGTTTGTGGAAATGAAAAAAAATATACATGCCTCCTGCGTGCGAACTAGATGCATGAATCCCCATTGTCAAAAGTTGCGAGGCTTTAAGGTTGAGCGAGGAGCCATACTAGGGACGACCCCGGTTTTAACTACCCCACCGTTATGCTGTCGAAATTTTGAATAATATTAATGTGTTAGAATTATTTTCATGTGTTGAAACTATATTCGTGTGCGGAATAGAAATTCATCTATTGAACGACATTCATGTTTTGAAATAAATTGTTTTAACAATAGAAATCACATTTTTACTCTATATATACAAACTATAGAAAACATTCATGTGTTGAATCGAAATTCATTCGTTGAATAGAAATTCATGTGTTGAATGGTATTCGTGTTTTAAATAAATTGTTTTAACAATAGAAAACACATTTTACTCTATATATACAAACTATAGAAAACATTCATGTGTTGAATCGAAATTCATTGATTGAATAGAAATTCATGTGTTGAATGGTATTCGTGTTTTAAATAAACTGTTTTAACAATATAAAAATCACCTTTTTATTGTATATATACGAATTTTGAATAACATTCATGTGTTGAATCGAAATTCATTCGTTGAATAGAAATTCATGTGTTGAATGGTATTCGTGTTTTAAATAAACTGTTTTAACAATATAAAAATCACCTTTTTATTGTATATATACGAATTTTGAATAACATTCATGTGTTGAATAGAAATTCATTCGTTGAATAGAAATTCATGTGTTGAATGGTATTCAGGTTCGGAAGAAATTGTTTTATAATAAAAAACGTATTTTTATCAACTATATGAACTATATAAAATAGTCGTGTTTTGAAAGAAATTGTTTTATAATAAAATTCATATTTTTATCATCTATATGAACTACATAAAATAGTCGTGTTTTGAAAGAAATTGTTTTATAATAAAAAATCATATTATTATCATCTATATGAACTATATAAAATAATCGTGTTTTGAAATAAATTGTTTTACATTAAAAATCACATTTTTAGTATATACATGAATTGTTAAAAATAGTGAAGTGTTGAAATAAATGTCTGTTAGATAAAAATATCAGTTTTATCAAATGTATGAAAAGCATATGGTTTTGAAATCGAAGAATCAATTATATATATATATATATATATATATATATAATTAAAATAAATCGAATAACGAAGATGCAGTTCGTGTTTTGAAACCGTGATTTCAAACGATTAGTGCGGGAGATCCGACCATCGGATTTTCCCGAAAACGAAACCGTTGGGTTCGCTTTGGAAATATCTTTCCAACGACACCAACTTTGTAAAGATCCAACTGTTGGATTGTCTGGAATGTTTAATTCAAGTCTGAAGAAAAACAGCGCTAGAATCGATTTTATATATATATATATATATAATTAAATTAAATCGAATAACGACGCTGTAGTTCGTATTTTGAAATTGAAACTTCAAATGATTGTACCGGGAGATCCGACCGTCGGATTTTCCCAAAACTTGAACCGTTGGATTCGTTTTGAAAAGATCTTTCTAATGATATAAATTTTGTGAAGATCCAACGGTTAGATTTTTAGATACGTGTAAATCAAATCTGAAGAAAAACAGCGCCACGGCCGCGTTATGGCCCGAAGCGTCGTTTGAATAAATTGGCTATTTTTAAATAAATAATAATAGCGATAAATCGTTATAAAATATTATAAACGGTATGGAATATGAAATTTAGAAACTTACTGAAGGTTGGCTAAGTCGAATGGTTTCCTGGGTTTTGATCTGATGTTGGTTTCGGCCTACGGGGTTAATATTTGGGAAATCGTTCTCTTACTGATTGACGGTTAGTGACTAATGAATTGGAATAAAGCATATGTCGTGTTTATGTAGCACTTGTTTATTATATACGCGAGTTGTTCAGAAAGACTGGGGTTATCCCATTTTGAATAACTGAATCGACGATAAGTAATCGAAGATGAAGACGGCGGTCAAAGATCGAAGATCTTCACCTCGTTTGGATGGTAACTGATGTCCTGATTGGGAGGCATCCCGAAATATGGATAATGAGTGGTGATCGTCCAGACGTACGTGGAAATCGATGGGTTTGCGAGGTATATAGTGCCTCCGGTTTCGTTCAGACCCAGAACGGACTTGCAAATGGACTGTGTGTCCGACATTGGAATTCATTCTGTGTGATTGATAGCCATCAGTTGCATGGTGTGAATTGCCTGTGTGGCATGCTAAGATGTTAAGATCAGGGCTTCTGTTGAAAAGAAAAGTCTTGTGGTTGATGATCAAAGCACCGCCTGTGTGGCGTAGCTTTGTGTATAACGTAAATTCGCGAACCTCACACCCCGGTATGAACCAGAAATGGGAGAAGGACCTCAGGGAGGGCATGCGTTTCCTTCTAGCTAGAGGTGGTGTCGGTGCTTAAACTGGCTAACATTTATATTATTTTCACCTATGTGGTTGTTGCTGTTGCGAGGCGCCTCGGTTATATCGGTCGATCTGGGACCGATGGAGTCATTCGTTGGCTTACTTACGCCCCAAAGGGCGGGGAAACGCAGTGTTCAGGAGTTTTAATCCACATCGGTGGACCGGCCCGGTCGCTCCAAAGGCTTGACTGAGTACTTGCCTGAGACATGGGCTAGATTGTCTCGAAGTCGGTAATGACTATCTTTTGCCTTGGTTCATGATGGAAATCCAATTTCCAAATATGTGATGGTGCAGTTTTGATTATATATATATATAGCGACATGATATATGGTGCCCATGCCGTCTATGATTGATATTTATGATTGTGTATGAAATTAGAAACAAACTGCAAACGAGCTAAGATGGGTGGTTTCCTGGGTTTTGATCTGATGTTGGTTTCGGCCTTAGGGATTAATACTTAGGGGGTCGTCCTCTTGCTAATTTACAGTTGGATTCTGATTAAGAATTAAACGACAAAGTTTACACTTTAAATGATTTGTTTTGCTCGTATCAAGCATATTTTGGTCGATATAAGGTAAAACTCTATCCTCCGGTTTGCGTTGCATTGTGTGATGGGACTTGAGTCTTATATCGGCTTCATTTTTATAAAAAAGCATTGCGATGTTTAAAAGATTAAATAGTTTTAAAGCACTGGCAATCCAATGGAGTAAACCCGTTCCGCGAAAGCGGCGTGGTCCTGTGATTAGCCATATCATTAAATGTGTTAAGTAGATTTCTCATACCAGTCCCATGACTGACTCGTAGTTTGTTTCACTTGCAAACTCGGGTGCCCCTTTTTCTACACGGGCAGCCTTGTCTTCAGGTTTTAGCAGGCTCTTTCTGGATAGCTGGAGCTGAAGATGGATTCTATTATTTATCTCTTTTTATGCTGTTCAGCTCCTATTGTACATATTATGTTTGTTTTCCGCTGTAGACATTTATGTATAACTGAACTGTATTTGTACTAAGTATGATCCTGTATACTGTGTAACTTTGATGATTATGTTTATCCAGTGTATCATTTATTCATTATCTGGTGTATTTATTTATTTCTGTTCTGCTATTATCTGTTTCTGTGTTATATTCTAAAGATTACCCTTGACACCGTAGTACGGGGTTTTGGGATCATCACACTTTCACTTAACTGCTGGAACTTATTTACTTACTTCGCTTAACTACTCTTGCTATCAAACCTTATCCATTTCGTAGTCAACAATGAAGTCAATCAAGTTGGGGTATATTTACCTCTCAGACCTTAACTGAACAACCTCATTAACTTCAAAATAGATAACGTTCACAGCTTAAAATACAAACAAACAATTATTCTCGTAACTTTCGAATTCAAATTAAGAATTTTCCTTTTTTACGGAAATCATTGATTATAACAATAATTCACGGCTTCGAAAATATGAAACTTTTAAAAATATATTTCATGATTTAGTCTTAATAAACAATTTATTAATAATATATAACTTTTTATAAAATGGAAAGTAAATGGTACTCCATGAAATTTGACATAATTGTCTCCTCTAAGTAACTTCCTTTGAATAATCTGGTATTCGATACCATATTTCGAACTTCGGAAAATCTCATTTGACTTATATTTTGGACTTCAGAATATTCCTACTGTACTGGTTAACTCCATTTCCTCTATTTCCAATTTTGTTTGCAACATGTTCACTTTCAAATGTTATTTACTTCTAAAAAGTAAATATTATTCCTGAACTCATCACATCAAATAAAATTTGATTCCTATTCAAATGCAGGTTCAAATTCCTTTAAAATCTCCATCCATATCTCGCTTCATTTATAACTCGTGTTCACAATTCGCTTCTTGTTAATTAACTAACAAGTTTATACTTGTTATCGAATTCATATATTCGATCATACATCGGTTGTTTGAAACCAATTATAATTTATCTTGTCACGTTCTAAATCAATTATCAAATTTAACATAGTTGTATTCCAAATATATCTCTTTTTCGATTTTATTATCATTTATTTATGTTTCGAATATCAAAATAAAATTCATCACTTCATTTTTGAAATGATTCCAAATTTCCCCTTTTCATTTAAATTTTCATTGGAATTCTTATTACTAACCAATTTCTATTATCATGATTTCTAAAATACACAACTACAAAAATCAATTTATTGATTCCCTTATACTTATTTTCCCTTGATACTGTTCGATAACGAATTCGAGATTCAATCCTAAGAGAACTTATCGAAGAACAGCTCTGGAAAATCAAGATTCGAAGACTGGGGATTCCAAAAAAAATCAAATCTCGATTTTTTTTTATTTTCCGCTGTACTAGTTTCAAAATACTTAATATTTTAAAAATAATTCACCTTTTTTAATTTAAAATTATTTAGACTTTCAAAAATTTATATTTCAAAACTTTTCCATTTTCACAATCTTTTTTTAAACCCAATAAGCTAACCTTTGAATAAACCAAAGCTCAGATACCACTTGTAACGTCCTGCCTTTTTAACCACTTCAAGTCGGTAATTAAACCAACTTAAAATGACCAAAACGATGGATCGTTATTTAGCTTACAGAGTTTAAAATAGAATCAATACAGAAAACACAGAATAAATAACACAATATTAAACGGTGAAATAAACCTTTATATATTAATCAAAATTTTTGATACAATCTTTTTTTGTATAGCGGAATGAAAATACAGTTTAAATACATAAATATATTTACTAGTTTAAAATCTTCAGAGTGCGCGTCTCCTAAATCCCCAACTTTACTAATCTTCGAATCCTAAGATGTAATCTTTAAACCTGTAACACTCAGGTCTGACCCGAGTGTTCCATGAAAAAACATAAAACACTCGAGTCAGGATTAAATCATAGTTCAAGTAAATTATAGAAACTAGAATATAATAGTAAATCCTGACAAATTATTAAACTCGAGCAAAGCAACTTGGGACAAATAAGTCAAGCCACATATGTAATTATATACATATGTATGCCAATGACATACATATACACAAACAGTAGTATGTATATACAAATGTATACATCGGCCACCACATATATATACTAAAACATATATATACGTACTCGATGACATATGTATACATATACAGTGGTATATATATACATATGTGTACAACGGGGTATGTAAATATCCGAGTATCAAGTATAATATCTGTGTATATGAGTTTTTATTTCAGTGTCTATTCAGGTGAAGCCCGACACACATGCATGGTGCATGGGTCAAGTGTCTATAAACAACACAAGGGGAACAATGAAGTGACACCCATCATTACATTCAAGCTAATGACAGCATGGATTAATATACAAGATGGTACACTTTTAGTTGTCAAGCATATAATATTAATTTAATGAAGTTCATAAAAAAAATTCAAGATATGTGCCTGATTTCCCAAAGTAGGCGTGTATGCTTCAGATTTCAAGACATGTAACTTATACATGAACCCACTGCATATATGTACAAGTGTACCAAAATAAATGTAAGTGTTCAGAAGTGATAGTATGCAATTTCATTCACATTTTTTTCCAGATTTCACCCAAACATATAAATTGAAAACAACCAACTTTGAATATAGACAATCATGTGTACATGTGGGCCATATACATAGTTTCAGATTTACAAACAAACATGGAGATAAACAATTGTTAGGCAAAGTATATGTGAACCACATATATGTGATTTCAGATTTACAAACAACAGAGAGGTTTTCTTTTCTTTTTTTATCAACAAGTAACTTAAAATGAAGCCAAATAAATAGTTCTATGTTTACATAGTTTGGTCATAAGGACGGGTTTCATAAAACAAAGCAAGCCTTGTTTTCAAACAGGTGTGTAGAACAGACTGGGGCAACACGTGGCAAGTGGGTATGAAGCCCATCCTTATTCCCCTTTATAACAAATAAGTGCAACATTTTTACCCACTAAATCATATATGTATATATGGGAATGGTAGACACAATAGCTAGACGGTAAAACAGCAGGGAATGTGGGAATATAGCATCCGTTCCTTTATGAATATCAGCAAGCATTTTATCTCTGCTTACTTTTATATACTCAACACAATATCATTTTTAGAGCCATAATGTACATTAAAAAAATATATGTTAAGTACACAACAGTAAGAAATTCATGTCATGGAAATTACTAGCAAGACCGAAAACAAAGTTTGAATTCGAGTATACTTCCCTGTCACTCACACATGTGCCAAAATATGTTTCTTGTTTAGTAACTCTCACAGACTTAATGGTTTTATGAAATGATATTCCCAAAAGTGTATACCAAATGTAGACTTTTTGACTATTAGTAGTTTTTGAATTAATGCATTAATTTTATTCCAGGGACATCATGAAATGGTTTGCAAAATAATTAAACATATAACGTGAATCTATATAGATACTCAAGGTTTCACGCAAGGCACAGATGATTTCCATACAGGGCAGATAGTTGATTTTATAAGGACACTTCAGTTGTTTTGTCATCAACTAAATAATTACAAATGAAAGTATAAGGGCGCCATAAAAATACTCAAGTATATGAATAGTCAGGGATCCAAATGTAACTGGCCAAAGGTCTAGACTGCCGAGTTGGCAATACTATACATATTCGGCTTAAGGTTGTATCAAAAGTGTAATAGTGTATGTATAGAAAAATAAGGAATTCATCCTGATAGCTTAAGTTATCCAGACAATAAGGTAAATAGGTGTGAACCCAATATGCTTCACATAGTATATGTTTGCACATGTTACAACGACAAGGCGGAACACAAATCAATTAAATTATACCACACAACCACATATACATGCAACTCTATATAGGTGTAAACATTTAATTCAATTTTAGTGCATATATCCAAATTTGACGACCTATACAAATTGAATGCAGTTTTTCAGAAACCTTAAACAAAACATAAATTTGTATCTTACTCATTTGATTCCTTAATTAATTTTAAATATGATGGTACATTCCGAAATTCTTGAGGTTTTGTTGTTTACATTTATATTTATCGAAAACTGAATTTATACTAGGACTAACACGCAAGATCATTTAGATTAGAAAGTTTTGGGATAGGATTTTAGACAGATGTAACCAAGAATTCCAACAGGAGTACTAAGCAAAGTCAGGCTTCACAACATCCCACAATCATTCATAAGGCAACGAAAGAAAACACCCCAAACATCAACTATCATATCCTAGTTTAAATTGACATTAAACAACTTGAAATAAGATAAATCGTGATCTAATAACTCACCTTAAACAATAGAACAATAGAAGAAATTTCTGGGAACGCTGCGAATTCTTCAAGTCGTTGGTGATTCAATTCCTAATGCAAGCTTGGTGATCTTCGAAGCCGAAAGTGATAGCCTTGGCGTTGGTGAAAGAGGCGAATTAACCGGAGGCTTGATGTCAATTTGAAAAAAAGAGGGCAACTAGGGTTTCGCTCATGGCGTTGAGACGCTGAAGTCGGCGAAAGTAAAAACGTTGGAGGCAAAGAGGTTGCGACTTCGGTGGTTTGCGATTTTATTTCAAAAGGCAATGGACTTTGCAATGGATTTCGAATTGGACGTAACCATTAAAAATTGAAAAAAAAGGGACGATTGTTTTTCTGAAGAATTTGGGAAGGGGCGGATCATTTTATAAAAGGAAAATTCAAGGATAAGAATGAAGTCGCGTCACTAGGCTTTAGGGTATGTGAGTTTCAACTGGTATGTCTGCTCAGATATAAATTGAGGAAGGTTTATTTAAATTTATTTTAATATTAAATGCTTCAGCGTATTACCCCGTAACGCTCAAAGGTCGTACAACCTCCAAATACGACAAAAATTATATGCATCACTTTGTCTTCGCGTCCTAAATCCAATAAAATTAGTCTAAATTGTAATCTAACACCATTTATACAACATTATTTTTTTTATTTAAAATTATTTATCATTTCACAGATTTTATTCTGTTTATTTATTGAGAACTCCGGTTCATCTCAGATTTCAACCGTTAAATTTCAATTTCATATATACCAAAATATACCATGTCTAAGCCAATTTATCACATATTTATCGACGAATAAATTTTTTAATTTATTTATTGTTAATAATGCTTATTATTATTATTATTTCAACCATTTTAAATTCTTAAATCGAATTTCAACTCCAATTCGACTATTCTACCAAATTCAATTCAAATATTTAAAAATAAGTATTTTATAATCAATCAACCCTTTTGTATTGAATATTGAATTTTAATTCATATACAAACAATGTATTTAATTTTTAAACCCAAGTATTAATATAAAATTGATCATTAATAATTAAAACTT
The DNA here is from genome assembly GCA_030737875.1 of Allium sativum. Classification (NCBI taxonomy): domain Eukaryota; kingdom Viridiplantae; phylum Streptophyta; class Magnoliopsida; order Asparagales; family Amaryllidaceae; genus Allium; species Allium sativum. Next base: position 1,049,329,450 of record CM060910.1, on the reverse strand, counting down.
TGATAAATTTAGTATTCCAGTTGTCGGAATGTCTAGGACGTTATAATCTCCCCCCTTTAAAACTTTTCATCCTCAAAAAGGAGGGATCGTTAGAGTTATACCAATGTATGCTTCAAATTTTCATACTTGTGTGAAAATTTCGCATAACTATTCTGGATACTGATATTTATGCTATCGATCCTCATTTTTACCATCATATTCAATTACTTTGGAAATTCACATTTCCTTTCAAAATTAATCTCTTCTTAAATTTTAAATCCTGCATGTTATTCCAAATTTCTTTATAATCTCTTCTGTCAATATTTACTTATCCGTGGTTCCATTTATTTCTTACAATCTCAGTTCAAACCATTTTCCTTACATTCAATCCATTCAATTTTTCCAAACACTCCTTGTAGAGTGTAAATAATATCTCCTCTTCAAGTTACAAACTATTAACTTAAAATTTTCCAAAATCTGAATTTTTCTTTCTATATATATAATTTTATACATAACATGAAATTCATGCCAAGAATATTAGTATTATCTCAAAGCTATAGAATTGAAAATACTCCGAAATTCTCTTTCTTAATTTGTTAAATTAGGTATATTTTAATTTCAAATTATTTACTTAAAAATACTTGATAACTCGAATTTTGACAAGTCTATTGTCGTTCTCACAGACGTTAGGCATACGCTGGCCAGCCGAACGACTAAAATCCCAAAGTACTAAATATCCTTGTTCAACTCCCAGTGAAAATATTTCAAAAATGTCCTTTAGAAAAACAAATACGGAAAGTACCAATGTGATGTTGATTGTTCATGAGTCGCAAATACACAATGGTTTCGTTTGGATCCCCCAGAAAACATCCATATCCGTAGGAAATCACTTCCCTGCGAATTTCATCATGGCAGATCAACGAAAGATATTTCAGAATCAAAAGAAAATCTGAGGTCACTGAGCGTTGACTGCTCTGTCTCAAGGTCACAAAACAAGTTATCAATACACGAGGATCAATCTAGTCACAAGGAAAATCCACGTCACGAAGACGAATCAAGTCAGGTAGATACAATGTTGCATTAAACAGGTGGCTCCACATCACTAAGATATCTCAACATCGCATGGCTTCAATCTACCTTTAGTAACTCTAGTGCTTACATCTCTTTCACTTGTAGATATGCCATGTGGACCGCAGGTACACAATGGTTACGACTAATTCCCTCAGGAAACATCCATACCCGTAAGCTTTCATAGCTCAGCGGACTACGCCATTATCACGATTGTAGATCGCAGCAGACACAATGGTTACGCTTGGATCCCTAAGAAACATCCGTCCGCCGTATGCCATCTACAACCCTGTGAATTACGCTAGATGGTCGTGTTCTTCAAGAAACAATGACAACTCGAGTTTTATGTCCAGACAACCTACTGCCACCAGCAACATATTTCAACTAAGGTCGAAATTAATAGGAGAAGGAAGGTAATTTCCTTATCTTAATTTGAAAACATATGATATTATATATGTAGTATTTCATATAACTCGTACTTATGTATATTGACATAAGATTTTTTTTGGAATTTATTAACTATTAGATTTCATACATTCTCGTATTAATAGACCCAAATTTAAATTCAAATTCCACTTAAATCTTGCTTTTATTTTTAGCTTTTCAAAACAATTAACTGATTTCCTAATGAAACCAAGTGGTGAGTTTATTCTACGATATTTTGCTCTTCAACTCATTTGAATTTGAATCTCAATTTAAATCTCATTGACCAAATTTGACTTAATCGACAACTCGACCTTTCAATTCCATGATTGCAAATTAGAAATTCAATCTTCTCCTCGGACAGCTCTTAAGATGTATAACTTCCAAATCCAGGTATATTAGATTATCCTTCAACCCAACTCAATAATTAATTTCCGAATTCTATTTTAACTACTCCAAACTATGTATACATTTTATGTATCAAATCATACTTCAAAATCATTTTTGCTTTTTGAAACAAATAAGTAGCAAAGCTACTAGCATGGTCCTATCCACTTGAAAATATTTCTATTTAGAAAAAAATGCTTGTATATACTACTAATGTTGATTTCTGAAATAACTAAAAACAATTTTCAAAACTTCCAAAATCGAATTCTAAAATCTCTGCAAATGCTCTCCTTAATTGCAATTAAATTTGCATGTAATTTCTTTCAACTTCGGCTTTATTTCAAGTACACACCGCTTATCTTCTTTAATGTTTTCTCAATTATAACCAGTTTGATAGGTTATTTTATTTTTCTATATAATTCATTCGATAAATGGAATACACTCCTTTTTCACCTCATTTAATGGTTTAACTTCTTCAAACTTATATTCAACATCTATTTTTTTTCCTTCCATCTCCTTTTGATTGGACTCACAAACAAGAAGGCGAGAATATACCTACCTCATTTTTCATTTTCTAAACTTTTCGTTCCTTCACAAATTTTCATTCATTGGAGTCTATAACCATTGGTGATTGTCTGTTTCTTGATCAGTAGTCTCTATCTCTGTATAACTATCTCCATCGTATTCAACACCCATATTTACCGTAATCCCTGAGAATTTACGATATTTAGTCAAACTGTTTACAACATTATTGTTATTACTATTTTCATTTCTCTTCATATTATTTTCATTGCTTTAAAATATCATTATATATAATTAACCAAATGGTTATACATATTATCCCACACTTCTATCCTTCCATATTCATCAATCCTTGACCGTAAATTAGTGAATGATTTTCTAAGTATCAACCCCAAAGGCTGAAACCAACATCAGATCAATACCCAAAAATTCTTCCAACTTGACCAATCTCCAGACAGTTTCCAATTTCCTTGACTTTATTCCTCATCAAATTATTGCTTACACAATTTCCGAGTTCAAATTACGGATCTATTTCTCTTACGTTCTTCGTTCTCGACGTGTGGTTCGTTGTTCTTCAGTTCATGCCATTCTGATTTATCATAACCCATTAGCCTCTAACGATCTTTTAAAAACATTTCCAATTATCATATTTATAGAAAATCACTTTTTACCATTGAAAAACATCTCCAAACATTCACAAATCTTTATTTGCTATATAAAATACACTTTATTCTCGGGGGAAAAATTTCTACATTCGTTATTTGAATTTAAAACATATATTAAATAAAACACCGCTACTTTCACTTAACTGCTAGCACTTATTTGCTTACCTCGCTTAACCACTCTTGCTATCGAACCTTATTCATTTCTTAGTCAACAATGAAGTCAATCAAGTAGGGGTATATTTACCTCTCAGACCTTAACTGAATAACCTTGTTAACTTCAGAATAGATAACATTCACAGCTTCAAATACAAACAAAAAATTATTCATGTAACTTTCAAATTCAAATTAAGAATTTACCCTTTTTACGGAAATCGCTTATTTTAACAATAATTTACGCCTTCAAAAATATGTAACTTTTAAAAATATATTTCATACTTTAGTCTGAATAAACAATTTATTAATAATATATTACTTTTTATTAGAACGGAAGTACTTCCCAGAAATTCGACATAATTGTCTCCCCGAAATAACTTCCTTTCGAATAATCTGGTATTCGATACCATATTTTGAATTTCGGAAAATCTAATTTGACTTATATTCTGAACTTCAGAATATTCCCACTGTACTGGTTAACTCCATTTCCTCAATTTCCAATTTTGTTTGCAACATATTCGCTTTAAAATGTTATTTATTTCTAAAAAGTAAATATTATTCCTAAACTCGTCACATCAAATAAAATTTGATTCCTATTCAAATACAAGTTCATATTCCTTTAAAATCTCCATCCATATCTCGCTTCATTTATAACTCGTGTTCACAATTCACTTCTTGTTAATTAACTAACAAGTTTATACTTGTTATCGAATTAATATATTCGATCATACATCGGTTGTTTGAAACCAATTATGATTTATGCTGTCGCGTTCTAAATAAATTAATCAAACTTAACACAGTTGTATTCCAATTATATCTCTTTTTCGAATTTAGTATCATGTATTTCTATTTCGAATATCAAAATAAAATCCACCACTTCATTTTTGAAATGATTCCAAATTTCCCCTTTTCATTTAAATTTCTATTGGAATTCTTATTACTAACCAATTTTTGTTATCTTGATTTCTAAAATGCACAACTATAGAAATCGATTTATTGATCCTCTCATACTTATCCTCCCTTGATACCGTTCGATAATGGATTCAAGATTCAATCCTAAGAGAACTTATCGAAGAACAGCTCATGCAAATCTGGATCCGAAGACTAAGGATTCCAAAAAAAAATCAAATCTCAAAAATATTTTTTTGTTTACACTGTACTAGTTTTAAAATACTTAATATTTTCAGAATAATTTACCTTTCAAAATTTGTAACACCCCGTATTTTCTGTGAACGTATAAGTAACAAATTAAAGTATACTTAATTTTTAGGAGAAGAATTAAGGGAAACGGGTTGCGGCATTGCGTTCGTCTTGAAATTCTGCTTGAGATAGAGTCCGAGTCTGCATAAAACGGATACTGTATGAAGAAGATATGGACGAACGAAGTTAGGCAGAAAAACTGGAAATAGGCCAGAATACACTGGCGCACTTGTGAAGTGCGCCAGTACAAAAATACACTGGCGCACCTGCCAAGTGCACCCATACTGATCCAGCACAGAATTCTGGAGTGTTCTGTGATGATGTGTCTTCTTCTGAGTGGCTGGATGACCTGTCTTCGAGCTGGGTGGTTCTGATGACTTCTGGACTGATCTAAAGGCTCTAAATTACCCTATTCTCCTATTTAAACACCCCTAAACCTAGCTTTCTCTCCACACCAAACCATTGCAATGTTATGCTGCCTCCACCTTAATTAAAATAAATTAATGGCGTCTCTGCTCTGCTGAAACCTAAGCTAAGACTTGTGCTTCTTCTTCTTCTTCTAATTCTGATTTAGATTAAAATAGAACAACTTCAACTCTTCTTCTAGAATCCAGCCAAGGCAAGTACAGTTATTTTTCGATATGAAATTTAATCATAATCTTGACATAATTATAAATCTGAATCTGAGATTATGCCCTTTTTCTATTTATCAGATTTGTTCCTCTATTGTATTGTTATTATTTTGTTTGTTCTGTATTTCTTCCTCCTTTCTTTCTTTTTGTTTGATAGCCAGGCTACCACGAGTCTGAGCCAGATCTCATAAGAGATGAACGCATAAACGCTAAATTTGGGAAGAATATTGAATGAGGCATATTTAGGCATAATTGATTTGTAACTGATTTGAGGACACAACGCATGTTGTATTTCAGGACATAAGTTTGAGGCATATTGCATAAGATGATTTATGACTTGGAAGAAGAGGATTATTGTGACTTAGAACATAAAGAACATATGTTGTAAATTTAAGATCTAGACCTGGGCATATTAAATCCGATAGTCTGTCATTTGGAAGTAGGAGAATTAATTTGCACATGACTTAGGTGTAAAAGTCTATATTAAGATTTGATGACTATTTAAGTGTGAATACACCTAAATGGTGATTTTTGGATATGTGACATGCATTGAAATCAATGGTTATATTTGGCATAACTTATATGTGAACCATGATTGAGGTTTTTAGGGAATATTCTGTACCATGCTAAAATTTGGGCATATGTTATATTATGAATCATGACCATGATTTAGGCATGTGAATTTAGACATAATTTATAATTGGCAAGATATGTCAATGAAACTTTAAGGAATGTTTAAAATCTGTTATATTGCCTAATCTGCTAGATTTGTTATATTGCCTAATCTGCTAGATCTGTTATACTGCCTAATCTGCTAGATTTGTTATCTGCTAAATCTGTTGAATTGCTTAATTTGTTTAAAGCTGAATAATTGTAATTTGGAGGCTCGATCTAAAATTGAGCAAAACATGTTAATAGAACTTTAGATATTCTGCCGTAACTTGTAAAGAAGTTAAATCTGCTAAATGGACATAATTAGTCTGATATTTTCTGTAATGGAATAAAGTGGCTATGACACGAGTTTAGACTCTGTTTGCGGTAGAAGCCTGCCCGGAACCAACCGGCTTAACCAGCGACCGCAAACTGTCAGTCTAATGTGAGAGGTCGTAGGCATAACCAAAATATGCTTAGACACGAGGTTAGGTCTAGCTTGTGGCAGAAGTATGCCCGGAATCGCTCGGCATATACAGCGGCCACAAGCTACCGACCTAATGTGAGAGGTCTGTGCATTAATATTTAATTAACGCAAATCTGAGATAAATATGATGTCTAAAACGTGTTGGGTGGATAGGGTTAAACCAACTGGACTGATGAATTTAACAAACCCATTTCGTGAATCTGTAGGCCCAATACAAAGTTAGACAATCTTTAAGTCTGTTAAATCTGTACATCTGATCCGTTAGTCTGAAAACTTGTTAACTTGATTGTCTAATCTGTGAACTGGTAAATCAGAACTTTGTATATCTGAAACTTGTAAACAAGTTAATCTGAAATCTGTTAGTCTGGGGACACAAGGTTAGGATGGGTAATTACTTGTGTCATCTGTTGTGTGGGACCCATATTAGTCAGTAACCCTTTCTGGTATCAAAACTATGACCCAATAGTAGGTAGGGTCCGGGCACGCTTACTGAACTAATTATAAGCGGTTCATTCTGATAATGGCGAGGGGTGTTGATGGTGCGTTCCAACCGGGTCATGTGCGTGCATGGATCCCGGTCTTCCTATGAGGATGTAAGACGCCGTGACATCTATAAATAGGTCTGTGTCATTCAAAGGTTGCCACTTTAGGGAATGATACACCCTTTTGTGGGGCTGGCACAGGGTATTTATGTATTAGGGAGCCGATCGCATGGGGTAGGATTTAGGGTACGCTTAGTTCTGTCTATTCTGTGGGGTACCATCTGTTTCTGTTGGGTGGTAAGACCTGTCTGTTTCTGCGTGGTACCGTCTGTTGGGGGTGGTAAAGGCCCATTTACTAGTGTACGCCTAATTCTAACATTTTGTTTCCGTAGGGATTATTCTTTTTCCGTTTCTGTCTCTGTTCGGGTGGTAAAGGCCCATTATTAGCTTTATTTTTTTGTACCTTCTGTTAGGATGGTAAAGGCCCATTATTCTATTTCTGTTTAGACATTAGGGTAACAACTAATCCTGTTATACTAGTATTAGTGCAGAGAAGTGAAAAGTAATATCATCCTGTTTCTTCTTTTTAACCAAAGTATATCTGTAATTCATGTTTCCTGTTATCTCTCATCCAGTTTTATTTGCATGCCATGACATTATTATCTGTTCATAACTGAAATTCACTGGACTTGCCAGACTTTATGTCTGACCCTTGTTGTTTCGCCTCTTTTCTTCCGTTCCCCCCCCCCCCCCCCATGTTTTCAACGAGGGAATACTCTAGCTTGATCCAGATCTTTCTTCCTGCTTGGTGTGCTTGAAGTGCTTAAAGTATGGCTTGTCTTTTTCTGGCATCTTTGGTGGGGATTATGATTTTAAAGTTTTGTACTCTGGTGGCTTTTGAACAAGACTGATATATATGTACTTGAGTTTTTGGTAAAGTTGTAACCAAACTGATTTCTGTCCGCTGCAATAAAGTTATAAAGTTTTTCAAGTACTATTTTTATATCTGTCTTGTAATATTCTGTTCTGTTTACTTAAATGCTCCATCAAAGTTAAGGCATTCCCTTTGTGAGTGACTTTAACGGACGTTGGGTGTTACACTTGGTATCAAAACTGAAGGTTACCAGATTAGATAGAAGTTTTTGAAAACTATTTTCAAAAAGGTTTTAAAAGGAAGTATTTTCAAAAGTAAAGTTTATTTTGAAAAACATAATCCCTAAAAGCCAAATATCTTTCTTTCGGTTCTTTGTTTCGAATCCCTTCCTCTTTCCCTTTTTAATCTCTTCTTCCGCGTATGGATGTTTTTTTCTAAGATATGTAAGAACTTCCGTACGGTGGGCGGAAAATCGCTTCATGGGACTGAGACGGTTATCAAAACTAGAAGGAAGGGGAGGACTTGTTGGTACCTTTGAGGTAGGAAAATTTCTGAGAAGGTTTAACTTCCTTATCTGATTAGTAAGAAGAACTCTTTCTGATTCTAGCATTTTAATTCTGTAGTTAAGTCTCTGCACTTTAATACTAGTCTTGTTTCTGATCCCGCTATAGTCTCAAACCCCATAAGGGTTACGACTCATCTGTTTGTGATAGGTTGGGTTTTGAGCGCATCCGTGTTAAGTGTTAAGATGACTGTGACGCATACATTTCGGGTTTTTTTGGGATATGTTTAGGCTTTCTCATGCTTAGTTTCCTAAAAATCATTTGATAATCTGATCTATACTAGTAGTCTATAAGTATCTGGATATTTCTGAAAAGGTTAGGGGTTTTTACTCGAAGCGTGAAGTAGATTTCCAGTTTGGCATTGTTTAATGGGAGTAATTCACTGGGTGTCAATCTGATGTTGATTTCGGTCTTCGGGGTTGATACTTAGGGAATTATTTTCTTAACCGATGTCTAATAGGAACAGAGCTCTTGTTTTAATCGTACTTGCTTCTATCACTCAGCTGTATCCTATCGATCGAGTCTTCGACCTTTAGGTAGAAACAAATGGGTGTAAACATGTGTTTGAGACATGTTATGTTTGATGGTTGCAAGTGGATGCAAGTGGTTGCTCGTGGATGCATATACATACAATAGGCACTAGAACGGCTCAAAAACACTCTCATACTGCATATGGATGTGTGCGCATTTTTCAATTTTTGTGGATGCAAAATGATTGACTCATCACATGGATGTTGCATTTGGATGAATGGTTATGCACACATATAGAAATGATGTGTATCAAATAGGATTTCTTGCATACATAATTGGACTCATGGCACCAACATGGTTCGCATTGAGGAGGTCAACTGAATCAGTAGACCGCCTGATCTTTGCATTAGATTAGAGACATATACACACACTTTTGCATATGTTCATACAACATTAGAAGTTTTATAAGGACAATGGATGATTATGGATAATGGTTGAGTAGATGGATGATTGGATGGTAGGACACATTCTTCTTAGATTGAAGATTTCGGGGACGAAATCCTTTAAGGAGGGGAGAATGTAACACCCTATTTTTTCTGTAAACGTATAAGTAACAAATTAAAGTATTCTTAATTTTTAGGAGAAGAATTAAGGAAAAAGGTTGCGCCATTGCGTTCGTCTCGAAATTCTGCTTGAGATAGAGTCCGAGTTTGCATAAAACGGATACCGTATGAAGAAGATATGGACGAACGAAGTTAGGCAGAAAAACCGAAAATAGGCCAGAATACACTGGCGCACTTGTGAAGTGCGCCAGTACAAAAATACACTGGCACACCTGCCAAGTGCGCCCATATCGATCCAGCACCGAATTCTGGAGTGTTCTGTGATGACGTGTCTTCTTCTGAGTGGCTGGATGACCTGTCTTCGAGCTAGGTGGTTCTGATGACTTCTGGACTGATCTAAAGGCTCTAAATTACCCTATTCTCCTATTTAAACACCCCTAAACCTAGCTTTCTCTCCACACCAAACCATTGCAATGTTATGCTGCCTCCACCTTAATTAAAATAAATTAATGGCGTCTCTGCTCTGCTGAAACCTAAGCTAAGACTTGTGCTTCTTCTTCTTCTTCTTCTAATTCTGATTTAGCTTAAAATAGAACAACTGCAACTCTTCTTCTAGAATCCAGCCAAGGCAAGTACAGTTATTTTCCGATATGAAATTTAATCAAGATCTTGACATAACTATAAATCTGAATTTGAGATTATGCCCTTTTTCTATTTATCAGATTTGTTCCTCTGTTGTATTGTTATTATTTTGTTTGTTCTGTATTTCTTCCTCCTTTCTTTCTTTTTGTTTGATAGCCAGGCTACCACGAGCCTGAGCCAGATCTCATAAGAGATGAACGCATAAACGCTAAATTTGGGAAGAATATTGAATGAGGCATATTTAGGCATAATTGATTTGTAACTGATTTGAGGACACAACGCATGTTGTATTTCAGGACATAAGTTTGAGGCATATTGCATAAGATGATTTATGACATGGAAGAAGAGGATTATTGTGACTTAGAACATAAAGAACATATGTTGTAAATTTAAGATCTAGACCTGGGCATATTAAATCTGATAGTCTGTCATTTGGAAGTAGGAGAATTAATTTGCACATGACTTAGGTGTAAAAATCTGTATTAAGATTTGATGACTATTAAGTGTGAATACACCTAAATGGGGATTTTTGGATATGTGACATGCATTGAAATCAATGGCTATATTTGGCATAACTTATATGTGAACCATGATTGAGGTTTTTGGGGAATATTCTGTACCATGCTAAAATTTGGGCATATGTTATATTATGAATCATGACCATGATTTAGGCATATGAATTTAGACATAATTTATAATTAGCAAGATATGTCAATGAAACTTTAAGGAATGTTTAAAATCTGTTATATTGCCTAATCTGCTAGATCTGTTATATTGCCTAATCTGCTAGATCTGTTATATTCCCTAATCTGCTAGATCTGTTATATTACCTAATCTGCTAGATTTGTTATCTGCTAAATCTGTTGAATTGCTTAATTTGTTGAAAGCTAAATAATTGTAATTTTGAGGCTCGATCTAAAATTGAGCAAAACATGTTAATAGAACTTTGGATAATCTGCCATAACTTGTAAAGAAGTTAAATCTGCTAAATGGACATAATTAGTCTAATATTTTCTATAATTGAATAAAGTGGCTATGACACGAGGTTAGACTCCGTTTGCGGTAGAAGCCTGCCCGGAACCAACCGGCTTAACCAGCGACCGCAAACTATTAGTCTAATGTAAGAGGTCGTAGGCATAACTAAAATATGCTTAGACACGAGGTTAGGTCTGGATTGTGGAAGAAGTCTGCCCAGAACCGCCCGGCATATCCAACGGCCACAAGCTACCGACCTAATGTGAGAGGTCTGTGCATTAATATTTAATTAATGCAAATCTGAGATAAATATGATGTCTAAAACGTGTTGGGTGTATAGGGTTAAACCAACTGGACTGATGAATTTAACAAACCCGTTTCGTGAATCTGTAGGCCCAATACAAAGTTAGACAATCTGTAAGTCTGTTAAATCTGTACATCTGATCCGTTAGTCTGAAAACTTGTTAACTTGATTGTCTGATCTTTGAACTAGTAAATCTGAACTCTATATGTCTGAAATTTGTAAACAAGTTAATCTGAAATCTGTTAGTCTGGGGACACAAGGTTAGGATGGGTAATTACTTGTGTCATTTGTTGTGTGAGACCCATATTAGTCAGTAACCCTTTCTGGTATCAAAACTATGACCCAACAGTAGGTAGGGTCCAGGCACGCTTACTGAACTAATTATAAGCGGTTCATTCTGATAATGCGAGGGGTGTTGATGGTGCGTTCCAACCGGGTCATGTGCGTGCATGGATCCCGGTCTTCCTATGAGGATGTAAGACGCCGTGACATTTATAAATAGGTCTGTGTCATTCAAAGGTTTCCACTTTAGGTGATGATACACCCTTTTGTGGGGCTGGCGTAGGGTATTTATGTATTAGGGAGCCGACCGCGTGGGGTAGGATTTAGGGTACACTTAGTTCTATCTGTTCTGTGGGGTACCGTCTGTTTCTGTTGGGTGGTAACACCTGTCTGTTTCTGCGTGGTACCGTCTGTTGGGGGTGGTAAAGGGCCATTTACTAGTGTACACCTAATTCTAACATTCTGTTTCCGTAGGGATTATTCTATTTCCGTTTCTGTCTCTGTTCGGGTGGTAAAGGCCCATTATTAGCATTATGTTTCTGTACCTTCTGTTAGGATGGTAATGGCCCATTATTCTGTTTCTGTTTCTGTTTCTGTTTAGACATTAGGGTAACACCTAATCATGTTATACTAGTATTAGTGCAGAGAAGTGAAAAGTAATATCATCATGTTTCTTCTGTTTAACCTAAGTATATCTGTTATTCCTGTTTCCTATTATCTCTCATCCAGTTTTATTTGCATGCCATGACATTATTATCTGTTCATAACTGAAAGTCACTGACTTGCCAGACTTTATGTCTGACTCTTGTTGTTTCGCCTCTTTTCTTCCGTTTCCCCCCAGGTTTTCAAGGAGGGAATACTCTAGCTTGATCCGGATCTTTCTTCTTGCTTGGAGTGCTTGAAGTGCTTAAAGTATAGCTTGTCTTTTTCTGGCATCTTCGGTGGGTATTATGATTTTAAAGTTTTGTACTCTGATGGCTTTTGAACAAGGCTGATATATATGTACTTGAGTTTTTGGTAAAGTTGTAACTAAACTGATTTCTGTCCGCTGCAATAAAGTAATAAAGTTTTTCAAGTACTATTTTTATATCTGTCTTGTAATATTCTGTTCTGTTTACTAAAATGCTCCATCAAAGTTAAGGCATTCCCTTTGTGAGTGACCTTAACGGACGTGGGGTGTTACAAAATTTAATTTAAATTATTTAGACTTTCAAAATTTTATATTTCAAAACTTTTACATTTTCACAATATGTTTTTAAACCCAATAAGCTAACTTTTGAATAAACCTAAGCTCTGATACCACTTTTAATGTCCCACCTTTTTAACCACTTCAAGTCGGTAAGTAAACCAACTTAAAATGACCAAAACTACGGATCGTTATTTAGCTTGCAGAGTTTAAAATAGAATCAACACAGAATAAATAACACAATATTAAACAGTGAGATAAACTGTAACGACCTGCATTCTACGCATCAGGGGATCGTAGAATATTTATTTCTTTCTCATGCGAAGTCTTATAGCCATGTAACTTTGGGAGACGACTATTAGGGCCACTTCCCATGTTCATGATTTTTTCCGATTTTTAAATGACCGTTTTGCCCCTAGCTGATCTTGTTTCGACCATAAATTTTGATTGGTAAGGAGTTTCGACCTGAAACCACTTCCATTAGATACAGATGATGGTATACCTTTCCGTAGAGTGGTCATATTAGCCAAATGGACTCACCGTTTGGGAGATATGGCTGAAACAAGGTTTAGAAGGCGAAAAACAGCTTAATTGGGCTTAACCGGGTGATTAGATGCTTGGCCCCTTGGTGAAATTCGGGATTAGGGCTATATGAGGGTTGATTAGGGTTAGAGAAACCTTTTCCTTGACATTTTCCAGCCGCCACTTACGTCTCTTCAACCCTAACAATGGCCTCCAACTCCTAAAACACCTTTTAATCGCCGTTTAATCAAGTATTAGCCTAATCTACATCAAATCAAGGAAAATTAGCATATGATTTAGGACAAAGCTGCTGGAACATACAGAGATTCGACCTATATCAGAGATATTTTCAGATCTAAGATTTATTTGTGGTAAATTGAGTGATTTGCATTGTTTTTCAATTATTACGGCTAATTAGGGGTGATTAGTGATAATTAGCGAAATTATAACTTAGAAAAATCTGGAAAAATTTATAAAATTCTAAAATATTATTTTAGGGCTCTGATAGAAATTTGGGCTAAATTAGATAAGTTTTAATACATCATATTGTTGTTTTGGTTTTTGTGGTTGATTATACATGTTGCTATGATTCTATGGTATGCTTTGTAATTTATAAGAAAAGTTAGAATGGTCGAAAATGCTGTCGTATGGTGTAAAATAGTCGCTGGAAGAGTTGCAGGAAAATATGCAGAGGACCGGATCGGATCGCCCCAGCCAAACCGACCCGTCTTGACCCCGAACCGACCCGGACCCGCTCGCTTGGGTGTATCATGAACCGCCTGCTAGGGCCAAGTGGCTTGACCCTGAACCGCTCGTGCTTCGCATACCCCGAACCGATCTGAAGTGGAAGTCACGAACTGATGCTCCGAAGAGGACATCATGAATTGAGAAGCCCGACCCGAACCCAGTGGGTGCACACGAACCGACCCAGAGTGTATGCCACGAATCGATCTGACCAAGAGCACCACGACCCGACCCGTACGAGGCATCACGAACCGAACTGCCAGGGGATGTGGACCACGACCTAGAGCTTGACCACGAGCGGAAGAGATACCCGAACCGAACCCAGATGATGATCACGAACCAAATGGAGATCAAAGGCAGAGGAGACCAAAACCCGAAATGCAAAGGTCGTCCAAATAGGAAGCTTGTACTCAGAATCCAGTTGGGAACCAATGAGTTAACCTCATGAGTTAGGCTTTGCTGCAGGACGTGTGCTAAGGGGTTATCGACATCCATAACTTTTATTCACCACCAAGACAGATGTTAGGCTACGGATCATTGCAGTGGGGTAGTTATTACTCCATGGGGCAGAGTGATCATAGCATGGCTATGAGCCAGTGCAGTGGAGTCATTATGACTTTATGGGGCAGAGTGGACATAGCAAGGACTAGTGACTATGGATCAGTGCAGTGGAGTCGCCATGACTCCATGGGGCAGAGTGATCATAGTATGGATTTGGGTGATCAAAGCGGTGGATATCGTATGCTTTACGCACAGAGTGAGATATGTGAGGATAGTTGCTATGTTTGATTGTTTACCATCACTATGACATGTACACCCCTCCCCCGTATCTTTACACCATATGTTAGTGACACCTTAGAGTATTGTACATCTTGTTGTGCTAACTCATTGGTTGTAGGTCCAGGTTCAGGTATGGTTTAGTATATTTGTTATTGTCCTGTTTTGCTGCTTATCTCTCATACAAGACTTTTGTCTGACCCAGAGTTTTATGTCTCTTCTTATTACTCTGGATGCTCTTAAACAGGCAGACTAGAGACAAGTTAGCTAGTTATGCACGAGTAGCTGATCCGGAGATGAGCATGAGACTCCCACGTATGATATATATATATATATATTCTCCCTGTGTCGCTGCTGGTCACTACTTCGGGCATTAGTAGTGTACCTTTTTTATTTTTCTTTAGAGATAGTTTCAAAGTTGTAAAAATGATGTTGTGGAATATAAGCTGTATTTTGAATTTCCACTGCTATGATGATTATGGTTTAGTTCCCAGCTTATGCACTGTCACACCTATTTTATGTCAAGTATGTTATTATTATATTTTATTCCATGCGCTATGAGACATTATATAGGTTCCTTGTTAGTTCAAATTCCATTTTTTCTTTCTTTGACGACCGTCCCGTGCTGGTTGGACATTGGCACAGCGCACTTTCATTGGAAATGTCGGATGGTACGGGGCGGGCCGTCACATTTGGTATTAGAGCTCTAGGTTACTTAGTTAACCTAGGGAAAGACACGAGGGAGAGATAGTATACGTATATGAGAGCGCGCATTTGTGATCTTTTTGTTTTAAAAAGCTATATATATACTATTAGTATATTTAAGGATGTAGTTGCACTACACTAACACCACTGAAGAGATGGTTAATCGTTTCTCCTTACAGATCGAACGATGAGCCGATACACGGGGGTATTGGTAGAGGAGCTAACAATGGGAACGCTCCTGATATGAGGACGATGTTCACTGGCCTCATGAGAGAGATGCTTAGGGATGTTCAGAGGTTAGCTCCTAATGCTGCAAATGGTGGTGGTGCTGCGGTGCAGGCGCCTAGGGCCGATTTCGCCAAGCTATGCAAGGATTACACTAGTCTTTGGTGGGAAGCCGTTCCATGGAACAGAATCGGCTATAGAAGTTCGGGATTAGCTTGATAGCCGTGAGCGCATCTTCGAAGATTTGGGTATCGAGGATGTGACGAAGATAAAGCTAGCATCCCGTCAGCTGCAAGGATGGCGATGAATTGGTGGAATGCTATTAAGGAAGCTACTCCAGAGGATCAAGTTACATGGGATCAGTTTAAGGCCCAATTCAGTGAAAAGTTTATCCAAGCTGCACAGAAGTCAGAGTTGTTTAGGAAGTTCATGGAGCTTAAGCAGAATGGTAGGGCAGTCTTGGAGTATATTGCTGAGTTCGTTACTTAATCAAAGTATGGATTATCTCATATTGACACTCCCGAGAATAAGAATGAGAAGTTCATAACAGGCTTAGATCAGTACTTGGGAGAAAGACTTATAAACCATATCAATGAGACGTTTGAATCGATTGTGGGGAAAGCTTTGAGATCAGAGAGTCTATACCCTAAGTTGAAGACTGAGGTTGCATCTGCAAAGGAGCCAAAACCGCAAGCAAGCGGTGGAGGCAAGAATAATTCTCAGAATAAAAGGAAGCAGAATCAGAACCAAACTAAGGATGGTCAGAAAAAGAGCAAGAAAGATGTTAAGTGCTTTAGCTGTGGCCAGAAGGGCCATTATGCTAAAGAATTTCGAGCGAAGCCAGCATACATGAAGTTCTTCAACTGTGGCCAAGTAGGACATCACAAGGATAAGTGTTTGCAACCCCCTAAAGAAAAGCAGATTGTGAAAGCATATGCTCTTAATGTTGTTCCTTCGTCGTCGAATGCCCCAACTGCAGCGGAGAAAGGAAAGAATGTCATTATCCAAGGTATGCTTTCTGTTTATGATGTTCACGTTCGAGTATTGTTTGATACTGGGGCTTCCCATTCCATCATATCTATTGACCTGGTAGATAGGTTGGGATTGGAACCCGAGATAGTCGATAGACCTTTAGCTGCGACGAACCCGATTGGTAGTTCGACTAGCCTTTGTATGATTTGTCATAATGTAATCTTATCGAGTCGTGGATGTATGTTTGTTTGTGATTGCTTTGTTTTGGGCTTTACTGGGTTTGGCATTATTTTGGGAGTCGATTGGCTCCAAAGGTACGGAGTTGTGGTAGAATGTGAGGGTTTTTTGGTGACAGTTAGAGCGGATGATGGGCGGAGGGTAGTGTTTGGGGGTCTACATAGTGAAGGGTAATGGATAGTTTTCTAAATTCCCTCGACATCCCGCATGATGAGTTGTCAGATGTGCCCGTGGCTGGCCAGTATCAGGACGTCTTCGAGGAAGTGACCGGACTTCCACCACACCGAGAGTTTGAGTTCTGTACTGATTTAGTGCAAGATGCCAGACCTATAGTGATGCCACTTCGTCGTATGGCGCCAAGGGAGCAGCGAGAGCTCGGGGTGCAAGTAAGTGATCATTTGAAGAAGGGATTTATCAAAAGAAGTGCCTCCGAGTGGGGAGCACCAGTTGTGTTTGCTACCAAGGCAGATGGTTCCCTTCGATTATGTGTAGACTACAGCAAGTTGAATAAGGTGATGAGGAAGAATAAGTATCCTCTACCGCGGATAGATGATTTGTTTAATCAGTTGAGTGGCGTGAGAGTGTTCTCCCAGTTGGATCTTGCGACAGGTTTTCATCAGCTTAGGGTGGAGGCTAAGAGTATAGCTAAAACAGCCTTTCGGACGCCGTCCAGATTCTACGAGTGGTTGGTCATGCCATTCTTGTTGACCAATGCACCAGCATATTTTGTGGATCTTATGAATAGAATATTCCGAGATTAATTGAATAAGTTTGTTCTTTTGTTCATAGACGATATCTTGGTTTATTCGAGGACATAGTAAGAACACAAAGAACATCTGAGGATAGTGATGGAGGTGTTGAGAAAACACCAATTGAAAGCAAAGTTTTCTAACTGTCACTTCTGGAGGAGGGAAGTGAGGTTCTTGGGCCATGTTGTTTCATAGAATGGTATTGCCGTGGACCTTGCGAAGGTGGCTACGGTAAAAGATTGGTCTACGCCCAAGAATGCAACAGACATAAGAAGTTTCTTGGTATTAGCTGGATATTGTTGTAAGTTTACCCAAGACTTCTCCAAGATAGCGGCACCGTTGACTCAGTTAACCAAGAAGAATCAAGCTTTTGTTTGGGACGAAAAGTGCGAGGTTGCATTTAAGAGCCTAAAGGAAAAGTTGACGTGCGCGCCAGTGTTAGTCATTCCTAAAGGGAACAATGAGATGACGGTATACACAGATGCATGTGGTACCAAACTAGGTGTTGTATTGATGCAAGGAGGAAGGGTTGTAGCTTATGCTAGTCGACAACTGAAATCGCATGAGAAAAGATATCCAACCCATGATTTGGAATTGGCAGCGATCGTGTTCGCATTGAAGATGTGGAGACATTATCTCTTGGGAGAAAGATTCGAGTTGTTTACTGATCATAAATCATTAAAGTATCTTTTCTCTCGAAGGATCTCAATCTCCGACAGCAAAGATGGTTAGAATTCTTGGCTTCCTATGATTTTGATATCGCATATACACCAGGGAAGGGCAATGTGGTAGCTGATGCATTTAGTAGAAGACATGCCAGTTTAGGGGCTATGTTTCTAGAATGGAAGCAACTGGAGTATATCGTTGGGTATGATTTCAGACCAAAGTGCAAATTGGATCCAGAGATGTTAGCAAGTTTGACGATTAGACCCACTTTGATGAGCGGATTGGTTCCAGTCAGAGAGACGATCCTAACCTATTGGAAATCATCTCCAAGTTAGAGATGGGTATCGACGAGGAGATGAACAGGCACGGGCTTGATCGAGATGGATGGCTTAGAAAGAATGGAAGACTAGTTGTGCCCAGTGTCAATGGATTGAGAGATGAAGTGCTTAGAGAATGTCATCACTCAAAACTTACTATGCATCCCGGTGGTAACAAAATGTATCGAGACATGAAGCAGACCTACTACTAGGAAGGAATGAAAAGAGACGATGGGAAGTTTAAATCCAAATGCATGAACTGCCAGTTAGTTAAAGCTGAGCAAAAGAAACCTCGTGGTTTGTTGTAACCATTAGAATTTCCAGAATGGAAATGGGAACAAGTCTCAATGGATTTCATTTATGGGTTACCAAGGACTAGGTCGGGCTGTGACGGCCGGGAATTTCGCTCGATCCGAATCAGTCGTTAAACCGATCTAGATCGTTCGAAACCCCTGATCGTTTTGAGAACAGGACAAATCAGAACACAAACAGAAGAACATTTCATTATTATTACAATAATTCCATCAGATACAAGAATATACAGAGTATGAATGAATAAATTACATTCGACAAATATCAGAGATTACAATAAATTACATAGCAGCGGAAAATAATACAAAGCACAACTGAAGGTGATATATGGATACAGAGCTTTCCGGATATCATTCCAGCTGTAAACCAGGATGCTGTGAATATAAATCTGCAAAACCAAAACTACTAGCTGCCCGTGCGGAAAATAGGGGCACCCAGAGTTTAGGTTAAAACAATAAACTCCAGGTCTGTCATGTGACTGGTGTGAGAACTAAAACAGTTATTTAAAACTTTACTTTAAAAGAGAGTAATTCAAGGGACCGCGCCGTATAACACGGAACGGGTTTCCTCCCAAGAATACCGGTGCATATAGATAAACAACGCAATGCTTTTTCGAAAAATGAAGCTATTATAAGACCCAGGTCCCATCACACAATGCAACGCAAGCCGGAGGATAGGGTTTTCCCTTATAATAGCCAAACATGCTTGGTACATTTAAAACAAATCATTTGATACTATAATAAGTGTATAGTGTCAAAACAATTTCAATCATAAATATAAATCATAGAAGGCATGGGTACCATATATCATGTCGCCATACTAGTTCTACAATTAAAACCACAATACACGTATTGGAAATTGGATTTCCGTCATGAGTCGAGGCAAGGGGCAAGATCCTCTCCGCTTCGAGACACTCTAGCAAATGCCTCGGGACTACACACTCTGGGCAACCCCTGGAATCAGCTGGGCCTGTCCTCTCTTACGTTTGAGGATTAGTTATTCCTGAACACACATTTCCCGGTCCTTACAGACCTATAATCGAGGCGCCTCATTCCAACAACCACAAAGGTGAAAAGTATATAAATGTAAGGGCTGGTAAGTCACTGACACCACCAAAGCTAGAAAGAAACGTCGTGTTCTCCCAACGGTCCGTATCTCGTTTTTGACTCATACCGAGGTGTGAGGCTCGCGAATTCACGCTATACACAAAGCTACGCCACGTAGGCCGTGCTTTGGTCATCAACCACAAGACTTTGCTTTTCAACAGAAGCCTTGATCCATGCAACTCAGCGTGCCACACAGGCAATTCATGCCATGCGATTGATATCTATCGATATATAACCTCTAAGCTCATACGTCTCAAGAAGGGCGTGAAGCAAGAGAATAAATTCTCCGCCGCCAAACATATATATATTTAACAGAAATCAATCAGCACAGAATAAAATCCAATGTCAGATACACAATCCATTTACAAGTTCGTTCTGGGTCTGAACGAAATCGGAGGCACTTTCCTCGCATATCCATCGATCTCCAAGTACGTCTGGACGACCACCAACCGATTCCTCATCTTGGATGTACAGCCCAATCAAGATCATTAGTAATCACCCAAATGATGTGAAGACTTCCGGTCTTCAACCACGGTCTTCATCTTCGACTTATCGTCGAATCGGTTATTCAGAATGGGTATAGACCCGGCCTTTCAGAACAACCAGCGTATATTAAAAACAAATGTTACACAAACACAACATACGCCTCATTCCAATTCATTAGTCACTAACCGTAAATCAGTAAGAGAGCAATTCCCCAAATATTAACCCCGAAGGCCGAAACCAACATCAGATCAATACCCAGGAAACCATTCTTCTTAACTAACCTACAGTTAGATTCTAAATCTCAATTCTTAGGGAAAGGTTCCCATTAATTTTATCCAAGATAAATTCTTTAAAATTTATCCTTTAATCTTCCTTTGGATGTCATTTCAAACCAAATTATGGTTTTCCAAACTTGTCGGGATTAGCGAACCACACCGAAGTAATTATTTATTTTATTTCCCAATCCCAACCTATTCATCCTATGAAGCAAAACTGGTAATACTCCATATCTAATACTATGGTGTTATCGGTAAAATTAATTACCATTTCACGTTCAAATCTAATTAAAGATTTAACTATCGCTTTGGAGCAAAACTGGTAATACTCCATTCTCGTTCAATTTCTATATTTGATAATTTAAATTATCAATTCACATTTCAATCTAATTGCAGATTCATTAAAAACTCCTTTTACTGGGTTAAAGAACTAATGTCATTTAAAAAACAGTTCACGACAAACCCAAATCATATTCTATTTATTACCGGGCTAAAGAACAAGTGTCATTTAAAACACCCTTCATGATAAACCCACAAATCAATTCTATTTACAACCCATTTCAAATCCAATTTATTTATTTAAAAATAAATGGGTTTTAATTTTAGTTCAAAATTAGTTCATTTCGATAAAAATCTATTTTTATCTTTTCAAATATGGAGTTTTTCATCCTAATTTTTCCCAAATCATTTCTTATGATTTTACACAAATTATTACTATTTTTTATAATTTTATCAAGGCCCGTACAGTCGATTTCCATCAACGGCCATCGAACTGCACTTACAACGACCTTTTCTGAATTTGATTTGGATGTATCTCCAAATCCAACCGTTAGATTTTGAATTTCTAATATTCGTTAGAAAGCTCTTTTCGATACGAACCCAACGGTTCCGGTTTTAGGTGAATCCGACAGTCGGATCTCCCGTAATGTCTGTTTGAAATAAATGGTCGAAATTCACGAACTGCTGCGGCGCGGCGCGTTCTATTCAGGCCATTATATTATATATATAATATATATTATATATAATTCATCGATTTCTATTTAAAACGAATTTTATAAATAGTTTTGAATTCGTTTCAAAAACAATTTCAACCTTTATTTCAAATTCAAATCAAAATTGAATTTTCTATTTTAAATCCTTTTTACTTTCATTTCTATTCAATTCAAATTTAAATTCAAATTGAATTCATTTCAATTCGTTTTCAATTCATTTCGAATTCGATTTCAATTCAATTCGAGTTCGTTTATATTCAACTCATTTCAAATTGGTTTTCTATTCGATTCAATTCAAATTGGTTTTCTATTCGATTCAATTCAAATTGGTTTTCTATTCGATTCAATTCAAATTGGTTTTCTATTCGATTCAATTCAAATTGGTTTTCTATTCGATTCAATTTAAATTGGTTTTCTATTCGATTCAATTCAAATTTGTTTTCTATTCGATTCAATTCAAATTGGTTTTCTATTCAGTTCAATTCAAATTGGTTTTCTATTCGAATCAAATTCAAATTCGTTTTCTATTCAATTCATAAAAACGAATATAATCGATATAAATATCGTTCGCGTCAAAATAGCGCATCTCTAATCAACACGGCTTTATATATTTTAATAATTCCGTTATTCTATTCAACAAATGAATATTTATTCTCATCAACACATGACTAATCTCAACGAATGAGTACTGTCCACGTGTGACTATTTTTGTTATTTAATATATTTCATGAAAATTAAGGTATCTATCGTTTGATATTAAATCAGACTCCAACCGTAAATTAGTAAGAGAACGATTCCCTGAATATTATCCCCGAAGGCCGAAACCAACATCAGATCAATATCCATGAAACCACTCATCTCATCTATTTTCCAGTTGATTTCTAATTTCATATATGATAAAGATGTAAATTTTATTGTTAAAATATTTCGTTCAACACATGACTAATCTCAACGAATGAGTACTGTCAACACATGAACCTTTATTTTATAATATTCTTTGTTTTTTTTATCAATTGGAATGAGGCCCAATCAATTACCATATAGCGTTAACTATATGGATTCCATACAACACATGTATTTAATAGCAACGATAAATAATCAACCCTCATCCAAAGTGCACTACACTGTATAAGCATCAAATATAGATATCTAACGCTTATAACAGTCTGTCAATCAATCGATCGACATACAACTAATTATTGGGATTAGTGTATGCCGTATATTATCCCAATACCCGTGTGGGGTTTCAAATCAACAAACACAGATTTTATTTGTGCAGTTGGGCGATGTGTAAAATTTATCATCCCAATCAATCTCAGTCAAATCAGTGTATATAAACAAATCGGTCGATTTGTTTATAAATATTTATTTACTCACATTCACGTTAAAAATTATATTTTTAACGATAAAATATTTTTAACTATATAAATATTTTATTTCCTTTCAACATATGAATATATTTCATTATCTATTTCACATCAATTTCACAAACAAATTTCACAACATATCAATCAAACAAACAAGCCATCCATGGTCTGTGGATGGCGGGTGTCGGGTGCTACTAAACACCGTCTGCATCCTAGTATATATATATATATAACTAGAAAAAGAAATTTTGAAAGGTGAGAAGTTCTCACAAATAGCTATTCCAACTCCACGACACTTCTTATGCAGAAATCTTCGTCGTTTCATCTTTCATCACTTTCTTTGCCCGTATTCTCTATATATGTAAAATCCACATTTTTACTTCGCTATTCAATATATAAAAATCGAATTTTTACTTCGCTATTCAATATATAAAAATCGCCTTTTCAAATATAAAGATTTCGCCTTTTGGTTTATAAAAATCTTGCCTTTTTAAATATAAAAATTTAATTTTTATTTCACTACATATATAAAGGTGATATTTTTATATTCTTACCTATATAAAAATTATATTTTTATGCTTTTACAATATAAAAGATTATATTTTTATAACTCTACAACATAAAAGATTATATTTTTATAACTTCTATTTTATAAAAATTATATTTCACATATTTCACATATGATAAAAATCATATTATTATTTTTTTCTTTCCGCAACTTCATATATAAATGCCATATATTTTTATCGCTACTTTCATGATAATCAAAATCAAAATTTTCTACCATAAAAATCTAACTATTTAAAAGAAAATAATAAAAATAAATAATGATAAATAAATAATAATAAAAAAACTTACAGGGGGTCTGTTGTTCGAACGGAGGGAGAGGGGTTGCTGCGTCGGGTGTTGGAGCTGCAGGGGGCGCCGGAGTTGGTCAGGCGGAGGCGGCCGTCGGCGGTGGGGAGAGGTGGAAGTGGCGGATTCGATTTAGGGGTTAGGGTTTGGTGTTCTTCGGTGGAGGGAGGGTGCGTGGGGAGGTACGGTTGTGGAAGGGGGTGTGGTTTTCAAAAGGGGGAGGAGGAGCGAGGGTATCGAAGGACTGGGGGAGGGGATCGTCGGCTCTGGCGGGGTCCGGCCAAGGCGTGGCGTGGGGTTCGGCGGAGGCGATGGCAGGGGGGCGTCGCTCTGTCGATCGCGGTTTTCACAATTTTTTTTATTTTCAATGAATGAAAATGAAGAATAGGGGGGGACCAGAAAGAAGATAAGGAGAGCAGGAGAGAGGTTTTATTTATTTATTTTATTTTATTTTAAAATTCAAAAAGTTGACTTTTTATTCGACCTCGAAACGTGGCCCACCGCCTGTCGTCCATAGCTAATTACCCCCATTCCAAACATAATGGGATATGTATTGTAGGCTGATTCAACTATTTCGATCAGCTTTCGTTAAAATCAACATATAGCTCTATATATTGAATTTGAACGCGCATTTCAATTTACCGGGGTTACATACGAACTCTATAAATCCCAGAAAAATACTTTCTAGCTTCTTATTGACTATACGGTCCTAACAAAACTAGTTTCGTCGAATTCTGAGACCGTTTGAAAAATGGCCATTTTCCAGTCGATTAAAATCAACTGAAACCGGTCAAACGCGTTTTCCTTTGCCACGCTCACATATTGATTCAAAAAATTATGAAATTTGAAACCTAGCAATAATTTGACATCACGGATCCAACAAAAGTGGTTTCGTCGAAATCCAAGATCGTTTGCAAAATTTCCATTTTTAAGGGCCTGAATTCCATAGCGACTATTCAGAATTTTCAACTGGACATATCTTTTGATTCCCGCTATGAAATTTCAATCTTTAAGATTCGTTGGAAAGATATTCACAAATAGATCCCAATGTTTTTGGTTTCGTTAAAATCCGGATTGTTTTGCACCCGGTACATTCAATTGAAGTTTGAAATCGAATTATCGAACTACCGCGCCATTTTCAATTCCTTTTATAATTATATATAATTATTTATATTCTAACGACGACGCGTATAAATATATACGTTCGAATTCATTTCAAAATAAATTTCTCATTAATATTATTTAAAATAATCTATTTTAAATGTTCAAAATTCGCTAAAATTGCCAAAATAAAAATTTTAAACTGGCCCAGATTTTCGGGTTGTTACACGGGCCATGATAGCATTTGGGTGATTGTGGACCGATTGACCAAGAGTGCAAGGTTTATACTTGTCAAGTCGAATAAAACGGCAGCTAAGTTAGCGGAACTATATATGAAGTGGGTAGTGAGATTTCATGGAGGAGCTAAAAGCATTGTGAGTGACCGAGACCCGTTGTTTACGAGTGGGTTTCGGAAGAGCTTACAAGAGGCTCTAGGGTCAGAAATATATCTCAGTACCGCGTATCACCTCAAACTGATGGTCAAATAGAGAGGGTAAATTGTATATTAGAAGATCTCTTGAGAGCTTGCATATTGGATTTTGTTGGATCATGGGATGACCATTTGCATCTAGTAGAGCTTGCATATAATAATAGTTATCAATCTAGTATTAGTATGGCTCCATTTGAAGCTTTGTACGGAAGACCGTGCAACTCACTGTCATGTTGGTTAGAAATTGGTGAGAAGTTTGTGCTTGGACTAGATGTGATAAAAGAAACTTCAGACAAGATTAAGATCATTCAACAGCGAACTAAGGCTGCCCAAGATAGGCAGAAGAGTTATGCTGATAAGAGACGAAAGGATTTGAAATTCTCCGTTGGTGCCCTAGTATTTGTCAAGATCTCTCCATTAAAGAATGTTATTCGATTTGGAAGGAGAGAAAAGCTGGCACCAAGATTTGTAGGTCCATTCCCATTCCTCGAGCAAGTTGGTAATTTGGCATATAAAGTTGAATTAACAGAGAAGATGGCAGGAGTCCATAACGTATTTCATGTTTCCCAGTTAAGGAAATTCGTACACGACCCCGATATGACTATTTCACCTGATCAGTTGGATGATATCGAAGTAGAACCTGAGGCGGTTCGGAACTACAAGCCAATTTGTATTTTCGAGAACGATACGTAGCAACTTCGAAGGAAAGCGGTGAATCTAGTCAAAGTTCAGTGGGGCGAGAATGAGAATGACTGTACTTGGGAGATAGAGGAGAGCATAAGGAAGACGTATCCAGAAACCTTTGCCTGGTAAGATTTTAATTGCAATTTAGTTTTCCACATGCTAGGATAGACTTGATTGTTATTTTGAATGTTTGATTGTTATGAATGGTTGGTAGGCATGCGGGATGCTTTACTTATCTCTTAGTTAAGGAATTTCGGGGGCGAAATTTCTTAAGGGGGAAGAATGTAACGACCTGCATTCTACGCATTAGGGGATCATAGAATATTTATTTCTTTCTCATGCGATGTCGTTTAGCCATGTAACTTTGGGAGACAACTATTGGGGTCACTTCCCATGGTCATAATTTTTGCCGATTTTTAAATGACCGTTTTGCCCCTAGCTGATCTTGCTTCGGCCATAACTTTTGATTGGTAAGGAGTTTTGACCTGAAACCACTTCCATTAGATCTGGATGATGGTTTACCTTTCCGTAGAGTTGTCACATTAGCCAAACAGACTCACCGTTTCGGAGATTTGGCTGAAACAAGGTTTAGAAGGCGAAAAACAACTTAATTGGGCTTAACCGGGTGATTAACTGCTAAGCCCATTAGGGAATGTAACGACCCTGAATTTTGGGGCCAAGTTAAAATTTATTTTAAGTGATTTTAAATGAGTTTTGATATTTAAAATAATCTATTTTAAATAATAAGGATCACAAATTTGGTTCAAATTGAAGTTAGAATGAATAAATTAATTTTAAATATAAAAAGAGCTAGAAATGGCGCGGTAGTTTGAAAAGTCAAACTTGAACTTTGACTAACCATACAGGATGCAAAATTTAACGGATTTTAGTGAAACCAAAAATATTAGAATCTATTTAAAAATATCTTTCCAACGAATCCGAAGAATCGAAATTTCATAACGGGAATCAAAAGTTATGGCCAATTCAATATTTATAAAGGTCGCTATGAAATTTATAAGGGCCAAAATGCTACATTTTGCAGAATAAGGAATTAGGACCCGAAACCATCTCCATTGGTTTTAGAATGTTGTTTACATATAAAAATGACTATAAGAACCTATATTTTTGAGTTTCGGAAAAATTCCACTATTTTTGGTATTTTTAAATATTAAAATATACACCTGAAAAATAGAATTTTTGCAAACGAACTCCGAATTCGACGAAACCAGTTTCTATGAATTCGGAATATTAAATTAAGGTTAAATTATAAAATTTATAATTTTTGGAATTATTTTGTGGCCTGTATAATTTTTACAGTGGAAATACAGCCTATTTTCAGACTTCGGAAATTTATAATAAATTCTTACGGAATCGGAAAATTACGAAATCTGGTTCGTTTGGTTCGTAATGACCTGAAATAATTATGTTTAAAATTTTATTAATTTTGAAATCAGCATGTATTTATAAGAATTTCTGAATTGAAGAAAACAGTTGAAAATTGAGTAATTGGGCACGTAATGATATTTGGGCCCAAACCAAAATTAAACCCATGGTATATATTATCTTTTTTCTGAGATTTAGGGCTGAAATTCGAAATGCACAGCAGCCACTTCTCTTTTCCATCATTTTTCCCAATTTCCATGGCGGCTCCCTCTTCCTCTAAAATTCATAAAAAAATAAAATCTCTTCAAACCATAGCAAATTATATGTCCTCTCGAAGGTCTCGACGATACGAAGCTAATGGTGTAGTCGGTTTTGTCAAACAGCGCTCGGATTCGCCGGAATCTCGTCTTAAAGCTCGCTGTTTTCGAAATTCAGAAGCTCAAAACGTAAATCAAGAAATTCCCATGAATCGAGGAAGAATTAGACGAAGTCACGAACACGGAAGTTCTTCGTCTACGTGAGGTGGAGGTGCTCGCCAAATTTCAGGCAGTTTGGAGGTGTGAGGCGGCCTGTGGGACCCGCGAGGCGAAATCCTTTCTAGGCGATTTCCCGATGATCGGAGAAGCTTTAGGGGCGGCTCTTTCTGGTGGTGGTGCGTCTCGCCAAGACGAAGACATTGGCGGTGGTCCCGTGGCGTCAGGTGGCCCGAGGCAGCGACAAAGTGCGGTCAAAGTTCGGCGGTGAACAGTGTTTTTCGGTCAATGGGCTGAGGCTATTTTCTATTTTATTTTTTAAATTATTTAATTAATTTCCAGAACTTTAAAATTGCATAACTCACTCATACGAAGTCGAAAATCGACGATTTCAGGTGCGTTGGGATCGTGGCGACGAGATGGACGCGTGGACACTAATTTTGTCCAATTCTGAGACGGTGAAATTTTTAGGTATTTTCACGAATATTAATTAATTATTTAAATACCCGATCTTTAAAAATTCATAACTCTTTCATACGAGGTCCGTTTGACGAACCTTAAATTGCGTTGGAATCACAAAATTAAGAGTTTCGCGATGGCGCAGACCGCAGCTGAAAAGGAGACAGTAAAATTTTGGCCAAAAATTCAAGGTGAGAGTTCACTTCTATTTTAATTAATTTAATTTAATTCATACTATGCGATGTGAACCTGCTATGAACAAATGCGATGTGAATCAGCTATGACCAAACCTCTGTATGTATGCTAGATCTAATGTTGTGAGTATTCACTTTATTTAAATTAATTATAGATCTATTATTTGATGTATGAAGTATGATGTTTGAATTGTATGGTTGATGTTTTGAATGATTAGAAATAGTAGGTCTGAAATTTAGCATCGATGAATATATTTGCTGTTGTTATGTTTCATGGAAAAATAAGATTAGCGATGTGTGTATGACATGAAAACTTGAATCACTATAGAGGTAGGAAATTTAAGTTGGACGATGTTAATATGACATGAAACAAAAGTTAGAGATTTTATTGTTTTTATAAAAAGATTATATTTTTATTGATTATATAAAAAGTTATATATTTTGTTGTTATAAACAAAAGACCACATTTTTATTGCAAACATATAAAAGTATATGTTTTGTTGATTTAATAAGATGGATAGATTTTACATTTGAAATTTGTAAATATAGTTGTAATGAAAAACGGTGTTTAATTTTACATTAGAAATATGTAAATATGAAAATGCATTGATATGAAGAATAACATTTTTGTCATGTGATAAAAATAAAATGCACTGTAAGGAAAATAACATTTTTGTTTAAATGTTAAAAATAGAAATTTCATCATATGAAATTATTCACCGTATGATGATTGACATTTTTTGTCAATGTTTATATAAGAAAATAAACACCGTATGTTGATTGACATTTTTGTCAATATTTTAAAATAGAATTTGTCGCCATTTGAGATAAGTATATTTTTGTTCATTTACAAAATAGAATTGGCCGCTATATGTAATGAACTAATATTTTGTTCATTATCAAAATAAGAAAACATCGTATGTAAGTGAATATATTTTGTTCATTATCAAAATAAAGAGCACCGTATGTTGAATGAACAAATTTGTGTTAAAATAGAAATTTGCATTGCATAAAATGGTATTTTGTCATGTTAGAAAAATAGAAATTTGCATTGCATAAAATAGTATTTTGTCATGATAGAAAAATAGAAATTTGCTTTGCATAAAATAGTATTTTGTCATGTTAGAATAAGTAAATAATGCATTGTTTGTAAAATAATGCATTGTATGTATAGCATAGTATTTTGTCCAAGTTAGTAAATAATGCATTGTATGTAAAATAATGCATTGTATGTATAGCATAGTATTTTGTCCAAGTTAGAAAATAATGCATTGTATGTAAAATATGAAAATAATGCATTGTATGTGAATAGTATTTTTGTCATTTTTATTTAATATTTAACATATAAGAATGCATTGTATGTGAATAGTATTTTTGCCATTTTTATTTAATGTTATCTATATAATAAAATCCCCCCTTGGACAAACACAAAGACAAAGAGCGGTTCATATTTAAAGATACAAGAGACAAAGAGTGGCTCAGATTTATCATTCTAACGCTAATATCATTCCATTATAACTATAATAATTTGAATGATATATTAAATGCATAAAAATATATGTTAATATTTTTATGCCTTATATGCTTCCACAAACAATTTACCATTTTTAATGATTATAACTTTCACAAATTTTTTAAATAACTGATTGTATCTTCCACAAATTAACATATTCTGCTATGTATCAGCCATAATTTTTTATAATTGATTAGCTTTCAATTATATATTCCTCTCCACTTATTTTTTAATTACATTTTTTTACGTGTACTTAAACAAATGTCATAAATATATGTACTTAAACAAATGTTTAAATGTTTTTACGTGTACTTCAACAAATGTCATAATTGATAATTACATTTTTTTACGTGTACTTAAACAAATGTTTAAATGTTGACAATAAGTTTCAATATATGTA
Organism: Allium sativum; assembly: GCA_030737875.1. Taxonomy (NCBI): domain Eukaryota; kingdom Viridiplantae; phylum Streptophyta; class Magnoliopsida; order Asparagales; family Amaryllidaceae; genus Allium; species Allium sativum. The sequence goes on along the minus strand of CM060910.1, from coordinate 1,049,298,997 downwards.
CCGTTTTCAATCCTTTCTTTAGTTAATGTGTTGATGCTGTAAGTATTTTGTGGAAATGATCCTACTGGAATCAATCTTCGTTATTGTTCTTTGGATGGTATCATCAGTGCATGTGTTCTTTCTATACCCACCATATGATGTGCTATATATTCTTTACATGAAGTCATGCTAATTTTTTTAATGAATGATTAGCTTTCACAAATGATTTATACAGTTGTATATTATATATTATATGTTAATATTTTAAATAGCTGATTAATTAAAATTTTAATGATATATTGAATGTGTCCACTACGTGTTAACATTTTTGATGACTGATTAGCTTCCATTATATGTTAATTTAATATAACAATTGATTAGCTTCCAATTATATATTCCTTACACCTCTCCACTAATTTTATGATGGAATATCTATTTTTGTCCACTACATACAATAATTTTCCTTACTTAATATTTTTGTTATAAACTTAAATATATTTCTACTTATCCATTGATGCATCATATAAATATGTTATGTTTGATACAAAAGCTTTGACAAAGATAAACCTTCTATAAATTGGATGTCATAAATATCTTTGCAGTGAACATGAATACTTTTGGTTGTACTACAATATCTTTGCAATCAACATGAAAATATGTAATCTTAAATTTTTATATTCCTTTGTATTTATTTCTGTTCACTACATATAATAATTTTCGTTACTTAAAATTTATACTGACATATGTTGGTTGCATTAACTGCTCTTTCTCATGCATCATTTCAAACGCTATTAATATTCCATCATAATTATCGTTTTAATGACATATAAAATGCGTCCACTATATGTTAATTTTAATTATTTATTTCTGCCCACTACATATAATAATATTCCTTAAATATTTTATACTAACATATGTTGATTGCATTAACCGCTCTTTCCCATGCATCATTCAAATGCTATTAATATTCCATCATAACTATAATTTTAATGATATATTAAATGTGTCCACTATATGTTAATTTTTTTATTAACTGATTAGCTTCCTCTCCACTTACTTATTTCATGTATATTGTATTTTTGTTCCGTTTTTTGAATGTAAAATAAGCATGTGTTTTCCCTTCAATTCAATTCGTGTGTAGGAACATGATGACATTAATGGATGGTATGTAACAAAACGTTACTAAGTCGCTATTTGATGTATGCATGTAAAAATATAGGTTTGGCTTGCTATGACAAAATTTGTTATTGCTTTTTTTTTGGATTATAACTAATATTGATTGATTGTATTTATTACTATTTACGTGAAAGAAGGATAGTGAGTTTGACTATTCAGTGTATGCTTATTGTATGCATGGATTGAAATGCTACGAAGGTAAAGGTAAATTACTGTGTTATTATTGCAAGTTTTAATATTTACTTTTTTTCCTGATTAAAAGTTGTAGCAATGTGTATATGTAAATTTGTACAGTTGGATTGATTGTGCATTATGAAGAATAATTTAAAAAATGGCATTGACCTATACCTGCATAATACAAGATCAACACTTTGACTTTAAATTCATGTTTTCTTACTGCTATGTTTTATCTCTCATATAATTCATAACTACTCCGGTTTTAATTAACAAAATAAATACATTATGTTTGTTCCTATTGAAGAGATAGAGAAAAAATTAATTGAATATGTTCTAATTCTCATATAAATTAATTAGGTTTGAAAAATATTGATAATGACACAAATGTATTAAGCACGAAAGGAAAATAATGTGGGCGTTAGAGCATTTAATGCATTTTGCTATTGCAGGTAGTTCATGCATGCTACATCAAATCTGATTATTCCTACTATCAACCTTTGTATATATAAAAATGAATAATTTGTATATTCGGAAAGTTGTTTAAAAAAGGGATATCGACTCTCGCATAATATATGATCAGTAAATCAACTTCAAATTCATTTTTGGTAAATGCATGTTTTAAATAGAACAGTAAAAGGTATTACAATATTTATATAGATATGTGTAGCCTGATATAATTTGAATGCATAAATTGCATTTACATCAGGTAGGCATTCATGGGGCATTTACTTTATGCCTTCAATGTGAAGTGGGACGATAAACTAAATAAATGATTCATTAGTTGTTCGTTTATGTACTGGAAAAGGAAATAACGTAGGATCAATTTATGAATTGAATGAATGCATTAAAAATAGTAATGAACTATCACTTAATTCATTCCAACAATAGCATTTACAATGGAAAATGGATTATGAAAAGTGTTAAATCTGTTATTTGTTCTTTTGTACAAATCCAATACTACATCAATTAGCCTATTACATATATCAACATCACTATCATATCGGTTTTTCTAAACACATATTATATCATACAGGTTGTTCCACAGCTAAAAATAAAGTAGAATTTATGATAAGTAGATAACATGCCATAGCTTGATTAACACTGTGTAACCACATTCAACATGAATAAAACGATATGTAATGTTACAAATGTTAACCTTTTATGCAGTAAAATTAAGTTTTGGCTACTTTCGCTCATACTTTCAAGCTATGACCTCAAAACTAATGCAATACCACTGAACAATCGATCATCTCATGTTCTTCAATTGTGACTATTTTCACTCTATGTATATGATTATTACAATCCGCGACACACACAATTTAATCATCTCAACAAATTATGACACCCAACATCTTATGCAACCGTGCAACGCACGGGTTTCCACTCGTAAAAATATAAGTTTGCATTGTATGTTAAATAACATTTTTGGTCATGTTATAAAAATATAAGTTTGCATTGTATGTTAAATAACATTTTTGGTCATGTTATAAAAATATAAGTTTGCATTGTATGTTAAATAACATTTTTGGGCATGTTATAAAAATATAAATTTGCATCGTATGATAAAATAGCATTTTGTAAAAAATGAAAATATTTACCGTATGATTGATGGATACTTATTTTGTTAAATATGAAAATGTCACCGTATGATTCATTAACATTATTTTTAATGTTATGTACTAAGAAAATGTCACCGTATGAGATTAACATTCATTTGTGTTAATATTAGAATTATAAAAAAAAAATCACCGTATGTTGAATGGAAAATTTTTTGTTAATGTTATATAGAAAATTTCACCATATGATAATTTAACATTTTTGTCTATATTAAAAACATAGAAAATGCATTGTATGATTCATTAACATTTATTTCTAATGTTAATGGAATGGAAAATAAAAGAGAAAAACTCACTATATGGTTCATTAACATTTATTGTATGTACATGTAACATTATTTTAAATGTTAATAAAAAGAGTATTTCTATCGTAGGAAGAGTACATTATTTTTAATGTTAAAAATAAGTAATTTACAATGCATGGGAAATCGACATTAGTTATAATGGTAATTTAAAGAGGATTAACTGTAGGAAAGAGATTACATTTTATTTATGCATTATATTATAAGAATAACACCATTGTATGATATTAACATTTTAATGTTAATGTTAAAAAGAAAATAACACTGTATGTAGTTAACATTATTTTTAATGTTAATATAAGAGAAAATTTCATCGTATGTCAAGTTAACATTTAATTTTAATGTTAACACATAAGAATTTATACCGTATGGTATTAACATTATTTTATAATGTATATAAAAAGAGAATTCACCCCGTAGGAAGAATTAACATTATTTATAATGTTAAATAAAAGAAAAGAAACTGTATGTAAGGTTTAACATTATTTATAATGTTAAATAAAAGAAAAGAAACTGTATGTAAAGTTTAACATTATTTATAATGTTAAATAAAAGAAAAGAAACTGTATGTAAGATTTAACATTATTTATAATGTTAAATAAGAGAAAAGAAACTGTATGTAAGGTTTAACATTATTTATAATGTAAATAAAAGGAATGAAACGTATGTAAGAATAACATTATTTATAATGTTAAATGAAAGATAAGGAACTGTATTGGAACATTAACATTATTTATAATGTAGGTAAAAGGGAACTTACACCATAGGAAAATGTTCATTGTTCATAATGAAATTGGAAAAGATATATATATAAAGAAATGAATGGGATGGCACATTATAATTTACATTCTTAAATGAAAATTATAAAGTATAAAATAAATAATAATGAATTAAAAAGGGAAGAATTATCGTCTAATCCTAAACTACATTGTCAGGTAAGTAGAAAGGTGAAAGTTAAGAGAAACGTAAGCTGCACGTAGGGACGACAAACTAAACGAATTATATATATATATATATATATATATATTTATATATATAATTAAAATAACGATATGAAATATGTTTTTCTCAAAATATATGAATGCGAGATTATTTGGAAAGTCCGGGTTAATCCCATTCCAAATGATCGTACGATTCCAAGAATTCAAGTATGAAGACGGCGCATGAAGACCGTAAATCTCCCCTCGAATGGACAACGATCAAGACTCTGAATTGGTTTGCTCCCAATTCAAGGGTCGGGGTAATTGCCCAAACGTACGTGTTGATTTCACGGGTTTGACCCTAGTTCAGACCTAGAGCATGGGTATAAATGGATAGTGTGTCTGACATCGTACCCCACAAAATATTATGTTGTTGATATTCAGTTAATATATAAATGATTAGTGGTAGAGAATTTATTCTCTACTTAACACCCGTTTATATAGTGACGGAAGATCAATAGTACGATATGGAGTGACGGTGTGGCATACTAAGATGCAATGATCAGGGTTTCTTGTTGAAAAGCAGAACCTTGTGGTATGAAGAACATGACTTCACGAGCCTCACAAACCGGTAGAGTCTAAAAAGGGGGAAGGGAACGCATTTTACTTTTGGAGGATGATGAAATGAGGCGCCTCGGATAGGTCCTATAGGACCGGGAAACGTGTGCTTAGGAATAACTAATCCTCTAAGCTGTATGTGAGGACCGGCCCTGCCATTTCCAAGGGTTAACTGCGGGTAATCCTGGGGCATTAACTAGAGTGTCTCGAATCGGTAAGGAGTCCTCCCTAGCCTGGACTCATGATGGAAACCCAAATTTCCAATACGACCCCGACGAATTTGATTGTATTACTAGTATTGGAGGCATAATATATGGTACCTATGCTTCCTAGGATTAATACATTGCTTTGAATTGTTTTAAAACCATATACACCCTAATAATAGTATTAGTTTCGTATTTGGCGTATTTAGCATGTTTAACCACCATAAGGTAAAACTCTATCCTCTTGGTGTGCGTTGCATTGTGTGATGGGACCTGAGTCTTATGGTGGTTCCATTTTTCAAAAGACATTGCGTTGTTGACGACTTATTTAATCATTTATTATGACACTTTAAATTATGCACGGCAGTCCCTTAGAGTAAACCCGTTCCGCGTTAGCGGCGTGGTCTTTTGGATTTGCCTTATTTTTATTAGTATAAGTTATTTAAGAATTCTCACACCAGTCCCACGACTGACCCATTGTTTGTTTCACCTTTTTGCAAACTTGGGTGCCCTCTCTTCTACACGGGCAGCCAAGTAGACAGGTTCTTTCTTTGCTTGGAGTTTTTCTTTGAAGCTGCTTATTTTCTCTCTCTTGGATTCTGCTTGGGAGAAGAGGTGATGACTTGGAGCTTGAAGACTTTTTGTTTCTATTGGCATCTTTTCTTTTCTTTTTAGACATCAAACTTATTTCTTTTCTGCAAACTTGTTGTAATAGCTTAGATTCTGTGACTGTGGATTTTCTGTGATTGATGACATTATATTTTTCCGCTGCTATAATGTTATTACTCTATGAATCTCCTTTGCTATATTGTATCTGTATTCTGTTTTATTGTATTTATGTTGTATTCCATATGATTTCTCCTTGCTTTCACCCGTGGAAGTTTGGGGTTATCACAGTTGGTATCAGAGCTTTGGTTTACAAAGCGGAGTACAACATATCTATAATAATTCGTTTACATAGAATCACTATATTCTATGGCGAACAGTTCATGAGATACATAATAGCCAGTCACTTTATCGTCATCTTTTCATTCATCCTTCGATCTTTTCTATCTCTTAGAATCACCTTTTCTGTTGTTTTGACTCTTCCCTTGATCGTGCATTCGAAGAAGACTAAGTGAAGTGGCGATGCTCAATTGGCACATGTTTACGAAGGAGCGAAAGGACCAACTTCTTCGGTAGAAAGCCTGATGTTATAGACGGTACCATCTCTGTTAAAAACATTCCCTGTGTTTATTCTTCCTCTTCTCCTCTTCTATTTTTCTTTTTCCTTTTCGGGGACGAAAAGTTTTTAAGTGGGGGAGACTGTAACGACCCTGAATTTTGGGGCCAAGTTAAAATTTATTTTAAGTGATTTTAAATGAGTTTTGATATTTAAAATAATCTATTTTAAATAATAAGGATCACAAATTTGGTTCAAATTGAAGTTAGAATGAATAAATTAATTTTAAATATAAAAAGAGCTAGAAATGGCGCGGTAGTTTGAAAAGTCAAACTTGAACTTTGACTAACCATACAGGATGCAAAATTTAACGGATTTTAGTGAAACCAAAAATATTAGAATCTATTTAAAAATATCTTTCCAAAGAATCCGAAGAATCGAAATTTCATAACGGGAATCAAAAGTTATGGCCAATTCAATATTTAGAAAGGTCGCTATGAAATTTATAAGGGCCAAAATGCTACATTTTGCAGAATAAGGAATTAGGACCCGAAACCATCTCCATTGGTTTTAGAATGTTGTTTACATATAAAAATGACTATAAGAACCTATATTTTTGAGTTTCGGAAAAATTCCACTATTTTTGGTATTTTTAAATATTAAAATATACACCTGAAAAATAGAATTTTTGCAAACGAACTCCGAATTCGACGAAACCAGTTTCTATGGATTCGGAATATTAAATTAAGGTTAAATTATAAAATTTATAATTTTTGGAATTATTTTGTGGCCTGTATAATTTTTACAGTGGAAATACAGCCTATTTTCAGACTTCGGAAATTTATAATAAATTCTTACGGAATCGGAAAATTACGAAATAAGGTTCGTTGGGTTCGTAATGACCTGAAATAATTATGTTTAAAATTTTATTAATTTTGAAATCAGCATGTATTTATAAGAATTTCTGAATTGAAGAAAACTGTTGAAAATTGAGTAATTGGGCACGTAATGATATTTGGGCCCAAACCAAAATTAAACCCATGGTATATATTATCTTTTTTCTGAGATTTAGGGCTGAAATTCGAAATGCACAGCAGTCACTTCTCTTTTCCATCATTTTTCCCAATTTCCATGGCGGCTCCCTCTTCCTCTAAAATTCATAACAAAATAAAATCTCTTCAAACCATAGCAAATTATATGTCCTCTCGAAGGTCTCGACGATACGAAGCTAATGGTGTAGTCGGTTTTGTCAAACAGCGCTCGGATTCGCCGGAATCTCGTCTTAAAGCTCGCTGTTTTCGAAATTCAGAAACTCAAAACGTAAATCAAGAAATTCCCGTGAATCGAGGAAGAATTAGACGAAGTCACGAACACGGAAGTTCTTCGTCTACGTGAGGAGGAGGTGCTCGCCAAATTTCAGGCAGTTTGGAGGTGTGAGGCGGCCTGTGGGACCCGCGAGGCGAAATCCTTTCTAGGCGATTTCCCGATGATCGGAGGAGCTTTAGGGGCGGCTCTTTCTGGTGGTGGTGCGTCTCGCCAAGACGAAGACATTGGCGGTGGTCACGTGGCGTCAGGTGGCCCGAGGCAGCGACAAAGTGCGGTTAAAGTTCGGCGGTGAACAGTGTTTTTCGGTCAATGGGCTGAGGGTATTTTCAATTTTATTTTTTAAATTATTTAATTAATTTCCAGAACTTTAAAATTGTATAACTCACTCATACGAAGTCGAAAATCGACGATTTCAGGTGCGTTGGGATCGTGGCGACGAGATGGACGCGTGGACACTAATTTTGTCCAATTCTGAGACGGTGAAATTTTTAGGTATTTTCACGAATATTAATTAATTATTTAATTACCCGATCTTTAAAAATTCATAACTCTTTCATACGAGGTCCGTTTGACGAACCGTAAATTGCGTTGGAATCACAAAATTAAGAGCTTCGCGATGGCGCAGACCGCAGCTGAAAAGGAGACAGTAAAATTTTGGCCAAAAATTCAAGGTGAGAGTTCACTTCTATTTTAATTAATTTAATTTAATTCATACTATGCGATGTGAACCTGCTATGAACAAATGCGATGTGAATCAGCTATGACCAAACCTCTGTATGTATGCTAGATCTAATGTTGTGAGTATTCACTTTATTTAAATTAATTATAGATCTATTATTTGATGTATGAAGTATGATGTTTGAATTGTATGGTTGATGTTTTGAATGATTAGAAATAGTAGGTCTGAAATTTAGCATCGGTGAATATATTTGCTGTTGTTATGTTTCATGAAAAAATAAGATTAGCGATGTGTGTATGACATGAAAACTTGATTCACTATAGAGGTAGGAAATTTAAGTTGGACGATGTTAATATGACATGAAACAAAAGTTAGAGATTTTATTGTTTTATAAAAAGATTATATTTTTATTGATTATATAAAAAGTTATATATTTTCTTGTTATAAACAAAAGACCACATTTTTATTGCAAACATATAAAAGTATATGTTTTGTTGATTTAATAAGATGGATAGATTTTACATTTGAAATTTGTAAATATAGTTGCAATGAAAAACGGTGTTTAATTTTACATTAGAAATATGTAAATATGAAAATGCATTGATATAAAGAATAACATTTTTGTCATGTGATAAAAATAAAATGCACTGTAAGGAAAATAACATTTTTGTTTAAATGTTAAAAATAAAAATTTCATCATATGAAATTATTCACCGTATGATGATTGACATTTTTTGTCAATGTTTATATAAGAAAATAAACACCGTATGTTGATTGACATTTTTGTCAATATTTTAAAATAGAATTTGTCGCCATTTGAGATAAGTATATTTTTGTTCATTTACAAAATAGAATTGGCCGCTATATGTAATGAACTAATATTTTGTTCATTATCAAAATAAGAAAACATCGTATGTAAGTGAATATATTTTGTTCATTATCAAAATAAAGAGCACCGTATGTTGAATGAACAAATTTGTGTTATTTTAAAATAAAGAGCACCGTATGTTGAATGAACAAATTTGTGTTAAAATAGAAATTTGCATTGCATAAAATGGTATTTTGTCATGTTAGAAAAATAGAAATTTGCATTGCATAAAATAGTATTTTGTCATGATAGAAAAATAGAAATTTGCTTTGCATAAAATAGTATTTTGTCATGTTAGAATAAGTAAATAATGCATTGTATGTAAAATAATGCATTGTATGTATAGCATAGTATTTTGTCCAAGTTAGTAAATAATGCATTGTATGTAAAATAATGCATTGTATGTATAGCATAGTATTTTGTCCAAGTTAGAAAATAATGCATTGTATGTAAAATATGAAAATAATGCATTGTATGTGAATAGTATTTTTGTCATTTTTATTTAATGTTTAACATATAAGAATGCATTGTATGTGAATAGTATTTTTGCCATTTTTATTTAATGTTATAAAAATATAAGTTTGCATTGTATGTTAAATAACATTTTTGGTCATGTTATAAAAATATAAGTTTGCATTGTATGTTAAATAACATTTTTGGTCATGTTATAAAAATATAAGTTTGCATTGTATGTTAAATAACATTTTTGGGCATGTTATAAAAATATAAATTTGCATTGTATGATAAAATAGCATTTTGTAAAAAATGAAAATATTTACCGTATGATTGATGGATACTTATTTTGTTAAATATGAAAATGTCACCGTATGATTCATTAACATTATTTTTAATGTTATGTACTAAGAAAATGTCACCGTATGAGATTAACATTCATTTGTGTTAATATTAGAATTATAAAAAAAAAATCACCGTATGTTGAATGGAAATTTTTTTGTTAATGTTATGTAGAAAATTTCACCATATGATAATTTAACATTTTTGTCTATATTAAAAATATAGAAAATGCATTGTATGATTCATTAACATTTATTTCTAATGTTAATGGAATGGAAAATAAAAGAGAAAAACTCACTATATGGTTCATTAACATTTATTGTATGTACATGTAACATTATTTTAAATGTTAATAAAAAGAGTATTTCTATCGTAGGAAGAGTACATTATTTTTAATGTTAAAAATAAGTAATTTACAATGCATGGGAAATCGACATTAGTTATAATGGTAATTTAAAGAGGATTAACTGTAGGAAAGAGATTACATTTTATTTATGCATTATATTATAAGAATAACACCATTGTATGATATTAACATTTTAATGTTAATGTTAAAAAGAAAATAACACTGTATGTAGTTAACATTATTTTTAATGTTAATATAAGAGAAAATTTCATCGTATGTCAAGTTAACATTTAATTTTAATGTTAACACATAAGAATTTATACCGTATGTTATTAACATTATTTTATAATGTATATAAAAAGAGAATTCACCCCGTAGGAAGAATTAACATTATTTATAATGTTAAATAAAAGAAAAGAAACTGTATGTAAGGTTTAACATTATTTATAATGTTAAATAAAAGAAAAGAAACTGTATGTAAAGTTTAACATTATTTATAATGTTAAATAAAAGAAAAGAAACTGTATGTAAGATTTAACATTATTTATAATGTTAAATAAGAGAAAAGAAACTGTATGTAAGGTTTAACATTATTTATAATGTAAATAAAAGGAATGAAACGTATGTAAGAATAACATTATTTATAATGTTAAATGAAAGATAAGGAACTGTATTGGAACATTAACATTATTTATAATGTAGGTAAAAGGGAACTTACACCATAGGAAAATGTTCATTGTTCATAATGAAATTGGAAAAGATATATATAAAGAAATGAATGGGATGGCAAATTATAATTTACATTCTTAAATGAAAATTATAAAGTATAAAATAAATAATAATGAATTAAAAAGGGAAGAATTATCGTCTAATCCTAAACTACATTGTCAGGTAAGTAGAAAGGTGAAAGTTAAGAGAAACGTAAGCTGCACGTAGGGACGACAAACTAAACGAATTATATATATATATATTTTTATATATATAATTAAAATAACGATATGAAATATGTTTTTCTCAAAATATATGAATGCGAGATTATTTGGAAAGTCCGGGTTAATCCCATTCCAAATGATCGTACGATTCCAAGAATTCAAGTATGAAGACGGCGCATGAAGACCGTAAATCTCCCCTCGAATGGACAACGATCAAGACTCTGAATTGGTTTGCTCCCAATTCAAGGGTCGGGGTAATTGCCCAAACGTACGTGTTGATTTCACGGGTTTGACCCTAGTTCAGACCTAGAGCATGGGTATAAATGGATAGTGTGTCTGACATCGTACCCCACAAAATATTATGTTGTTGATATTCAGTTAATATATAAATGATTGGTGGTAGAGAATTTATTCTCTACTTAACACCCGTTTATATAGTGACGGAAGATCAATAGTACGGTATGGAGTGACGGTGTGGCATACTAAGATGCAATGATCAGGGTTTCTTGTTGAAAAGCAGAACCTTGTGGTATGAAGAACATGACTTCACGAGCCTCACAAACCGGTAGGGTCTAAAAAGGGGGAAGGGGACGCAGGGAAAGTAGCACGTTTCTTTCTAGTTAGTAGTCATTTTACTTTTGGAGGATGATGAAATGAGGCGCCTCGGATAGGTCCTATAGGACCGGGAAACGTGTGCTTAGGAATAACTAATCCTCTAAGCTGTATGTGAGGACCGGCCCTGCCATTTCCAAGGGTTAACTGCGGGTAATTCTGGGGCATTAACTAGAGTGTCTCGAATCGGTAAGGAGTCCTCCCTAGCCTGGACTCATGATGGAAACCCAAATTTCCAATACGACCCCGACGGATTTGATTGTATTACTAGTATTGGAGGCATAATATATGGTACCTATGCTTCCTAGGATTAATACATTGCTTTGAATTGTTTTAAAACCATATACACCCTAATAATAGTATTAGTTTCGTATTTGGCGTATTTAGCATGTTTAACCACCATAAGGTAAAACTCTATCCTCTTGGTGTGCGTTGCATTGTGTGATGGGACCTGAGTCTTATGGTGGTTCCATTTTTCAAAAGACATTGCGTTGTTGACGACTTATTTAATCATTTATTATGACACTTTAAATTATGCACGGCAGTCCCTTAGAGTAAACCCGTTCCGCGTTAGCGGCGTGGTCTTTTGGATTTGCCTTATTTTTATTAGTATAAGTTATTTAAGAATTCTCACACCAGTCCCACGACTGACCCATTGTTTGTTTCACCTTTTTGCAAACTTGGGTGCCCTCTCTTCCATACGGGCAGCCAAGTAGACAGGTTCTTTCTTTGCTTGGAGTTTTTCTTTGAAGCTGCTTATTTTCTCTCTCTTGGATTCTGCTTGGGAGAAGAGGTGATGACTTGGAGCTTGAAGACTTTTTGTTTCTATTGGCATCTTTTCTTTTCTTTTTAGACATCAAACTTATTTCTTTTCTGCAAACTTGTTGTAATAGCTTAGATTCTGTGACTGTGGATTTTCTGTGATTGATGACATTATATTTTTCCGCTGCTATAATGTTATTACTCTATGAATCTCCTTTGCTATATTGTATCTGTGTTCTGTTTTATTGTATTTATGTTGTATTCCATATGATTTCTCCTTGCTTTCACCCGTGGAAGTTTGGGGTTATCACAGGGAATTTCGAGATTAGGGCTATATGAGGGCTGATTAGGGTTAGAGAAACCTTTTCATTGTCAATTTCCAGCCGCCACTTACCTCTCTTCAACCATAACAATGGCCTCCAACTCCAAAAACACCTTCTAATCACCGTTTAATCAAGTATTAGCCTAATCTACATCAAATCGAGGCAAAATAGCATAGGATTTGGGATAGACCTGCTGGAACACACAAAGATTCGACCTATATCAGAGATATTTTCAGATCTAAGATTTATTTGTGGCTAAGGTGAGTGATTTGCATTGTTTTTCACTAATTACGGTTAATTAGGGGTGATTAGTGATAATTAGCGAAATTATAACTCAGAAAAATCTGGAAAAATTTGTAAAATTCTAAAATATTATTTTAGGGCTCTGATACAATTTGGGCTAAATTGGATAAGTTTTGCTAATTGTATGCTTAACATGATTAAGGGGGATTAAGGGTAAAATATGGGTTCTGGGTATGTTTGATCCATTTTAATACATCATATTGCTGTTTTGGTGTTTGTGATTGATTAAACATGTTGCTATGACTGTATGGTATGCTTTGTGATTGATTAGAAAAGTTATAATGGTCGAAAACGCTGTCGTATGGTGTAAAATAGTCGCTGGAAGAGTTGTAGGAGAATATGCAGAGGACCGGATCGGATCGCAACAGCCAAACCAACCCGCTCTTGACCCCGAACCGACCCGGACCCGCTCGCTTGGGTGTATCACGAACTGCCAGCTAGGGCCAAGAGGCTTGACCTGAACCGCTCGTGGTTCGTATACCCCAAACCGATCTGAAGTGGAAGTTACGAACGGATGCTCCGAAGAGGACATCACGAATTGAGGGGCCCGACCCGAACCTAGTGGGTGCACACGAACCGACCCGGAGTGTATGCCATGAACCGATCTGACCAGGAGCACCACGAACCGACTCGGACGAGGCACCACGAACAGAACCGCCAGGGGATGTGGACCACGACCTGGAGCTTGACCTCAAGCGGAAGAGATACCCGAACCAAACCCAGGTGATGATCACGAACCAAATGGAGATCAAAGCCGGATGAGACCAAAAACCGAGATGCAAAGGTAGTCCAAATAGGAAGCTTGTACTCGGGATCCAGATGGGAACCAATGAGTTAACTTCATGAGTTGGGCTTTACTGCGGGACGTGTGCTAAGGGGTTATGGACGTCCATAACTTTGATTCACCACCAAGATGGATGTTAGGCTACGGATCAGCGCTGTGGGGTAGTTATTACTTCATGGGGCAGAGTGATCATAGCATGGCTATGAGCCAGTGCAGTGGAGTTGTTATGACTTCATGGGGCAGAGTGGACATTGCAAGGACTAGTGACTATGGATCAGTGCAGTGGAGTCGCCATGACTCCATGGGGTAGAGTGATCATAGCAAGAATTTGGGTGATCAAAGCGGTGGATATCGTATGCTTTACGCACTGAGTGAGAGATGTGAGGATGGTTGCTATAGTTGATTGTTTACCATCACTATGACATGTACTCCCCTCCCCCGTATCTTTACACCATATGTTAGTGTCACCTTAGAGTATTGTACATCTTGTTGTGCTAAATCTTTGGTTGCAGGTCCAGGTTCAGGTATGGTTTAGTATACCTGTTTTTGTTTTGTTTTGCTGCTTATCGCTCATACCAGACTTTTGTCTGACCTAGAGTTTTATGTCTCTTCTTATTACTCTAGGTGCTCTTAAACAGGCAGGCTAGAGACAGGTTAGCTGGTTATGCATGAGTAGCTGATCCGGAGACGAGCAGGAGGCTCCCACGTATGATATAAATATATATTCTCCTTGTGTCGCTGCTGGTCACTACTTTGGGCATTAGTAGTTTACCTTTCTTATTTTGCTTTAGAGACAGATTCAAAGTTGTAAAAAAAATGTTGTGGAACATAAGCTATATTTTGAATTTCCGCTGCTATGATGATTATGGATTAGTTCTCAGCTTATGCACTGTCTCGCCTATTTTATGTCAAGTATGTTGTTATTATTATATTTTATTCCATGTGCTGTGAGACGTTCTACAGGTTCCTTGTTAGTTCAAATTCCCTTCTTTCCTTTCTTTGACGATCATCCCGTGCTGGTTGGACATTGGCACAACCCACTTTCATTGGAAATGTCGGCTGGTGTGGGGCGGGCCGTCACATAAACCGTTATATATTAATCAAAGATTGTGAATAAAATACAGTTTAAATACAAAATAAATATTTACTGGTTTAAAATCTTCAGAGTGGGCGTCTTCGGAATCCCCAGCTTTGCCAATCTTCGAATCCTAAGGTGTAATCTTTAAATCTGTAACACTCAAGTCTGACCCGAGAGTTCTATGAAAAAACATAAAACACTCGAGTCAGGATTAAATCATAGTTCAAGTTAACTAATTTCAATAGAAACTGGAATATAATAGTAAATCCTGACAAATTATTAAACTCGAGCATAGCACCTTGGGACAAATAAGTAATGCGATATATGTAATCATATACATACGTATGCCAATGACATATATATACACATACAGTAGTATGTATATACAAATGTTTACATTGGCCACCATATGTATATACTAAAACATATATATACGTACCCGATGACATATGTATATATATACTATGGTATATATATACATATGTGTACAACGGGGTACATAAATATCCAAGTATCAAGTATAATATCTGTGTATATGAGTTTTTATTTCAGTGTCTGTTCAGGTGAAGCCCGACACACATGCATGGTGCATGGGACAAGTGTCTATGAACAACACAAAGGGAACAATGAAACGACACCCATCATTACATTCAAGCTAATGACAACATGGATTAATATACAATATGGTACACTTTTATTTTCAAGCATATAATAATAATCTAATGAAGTTCATACATTATATATTCAAGATATGTGCTCGATTTCCCAAGGTAGGCGTGTATGCTTCAGATTTCAAGACATGTAACTTATACATGAACCCACTGCATATATGTACAAGTGTACCAAAATAAATGAAAGTGTTCAGAAGTGATAGTATGCCATTTCATTTGCATTTCTTTCCAGTTTTCACCCAAACATACCAATTGGAAACAACCATCTTTGAATATAGACAATCATGTGTACATATGGGCCATATACGTAGTTTCAGATTTACAAACAAACATGGAGAGAAACAATTGTCAGGCAAAGTATATGTGAACCACATATATGTGATTTGAGATTTACAAACAACAGAGAGGCTTTCCTTTCTTTTTTTTCATCAACAAGTAACTTAAAATGAAGCCAAATAAATAGTTCTATGTTTATAAAGTTTGGTCATAAGGATGGGTTTCATAAAACAAAGCAAGTCATGTTTTCAAACAGGTGTGTAGAACAGACTGGGGCAACACGTGGCAAGTGGGTATGAAGCCCATACTTATTCCCCTTTGTAACTGATAAGGGCTTCATTTTTACCAATAAATCATATATATATATATATATGGGAATTGTAGACACAACAGCTAGACAGTAAAACAACAGGGAATGTGGGAATATAGTATCCGTTCCTTCATGAATATAAGCAAGCATTTTATCTCAGCTTACTTTTATATACTCAGCACAAAACCATTTTTAGAGCCATGATGTACATTAAAAAAAATATGTTAAGTACCCAACATTAAGAAATTCATGTCATGGAAATTACTAGCAAGACCGGAAACAGAGTTTGAGTTCGAGTATACTTCCCTGTCACTCACACATGTGCCAAAATATGTTTCCAGTTTAGTAACTCTCACAGACTTTATGGTTTTATGAAATGATATTCCCAAATGTGTATACCAAATGTAGACTTTTTGACTGTTATTAGTTTTTGAATTAATGCATTAAATTTATTCCAATGACATCATGAAATGGTGTGCGGAATAATTAAACATATAAGGTGGATCTATTTAGATACTCAAGGTTTCACGTAAGGCACAGGTAATTTCCATACAGGGCAGATAGTTGATTTTATAAGGACACTTCGGTTCTTTTGTCTTCCAACAAAATAATTACACATGAAAGTATAAGGGTGCCATAACAATACTCAAGTATATGAACAGTCAAGGATCCAAATGTAACTGGCCAATGGTCTATACTGCCGGGTTAATAATACTATACATATCCAGCTTAAGGTTGTATCAAAATTGTAACAGTGTATGTATAGAAAATAAGGAATTCATCCATACAGCTTAAGTTATCCAGACAATAAAGTAAATAGGTGTGAACCCAATATGCTTCACATAGTATAGGTTTGCACATGTTACAACGACAAGGCCGAACACAAATCAATGAAAGTATAGCACACAACCACATATACATGCGACTCTATACATGTGTAAACATTTAATTCAATTTTAGTGCATATATCCAAACTTGACGGCCTATATAAATTGAATGCTGTTTTTTAGAAACCTTAAACAAAACATAAATCTGTATCTTACTCATTTGATTCCTTAATTAATTTTAAATATGATGGTACATTCAGAAACTCTTGAGGTTTCGTTGTTTACATTAATATTTATCGAAAACTGAATTTATACTAGGACTAGCATGCAAGCTCCTTTACATTAGTAAGTTTTGTGACAGGATTCTAGACCGATGTAACCAAGAATTCCAACAATAGTACTAAGCAAAGCCAGGCTTCACAACATCCTACAATCAATCATAAGGCAACCAAAGAAAACACCCCAAACATCAACTGTTGTAACACCCCACCTCCGTTAAGGTCACTCACAAAGGGAATGCCTTATCTTCGGTGGAGCGTTTTAGGTAAAAGATGCCGATAAATTACAAGACAGACAAATAAAGCAGCAGAAAATAAAGTCATTTTATAAACAATGTGGTTCAGTCAAGCTCTTACAACAATTGTCTTAAAAGTGATACATAGAACTTCTGTCTTGATTCAAAAACTTCCAAGTATAAAAGAAGCATAAAAATAAAAATGATATTCCCTAATAAAGCATGAATCACCCATAGCAGTGGAAGAGAGAGTCCAAAGCAATACATCGAATATCTTCGACCTTGGAAAGAAAACTGAGCTAAGTGGTAACATTTCCTCCCTGTGAACCTAGGAGGGTGGGAAACGGAAGAAAAGAGGTGAAACAAATTAGGTCAGACATAAGTCTGGTAAGTCCAGTGACTTACAACATGTAAATAGGCAAAAGCATCATGACATGAATAAACTGAATATATGACAATACCGTGATAACAAGGATAACAAGATAACCTACTATTAGCATAGATATGATAAGGCAAGATACACCGAATGCACTTCTACTCTTTCTTTGCTTCGCTACTACCCTGTTATTCCTATTTCTGTATCTCTGCACCACCAAACTAGTGTCCCAACCAGTAATTTGTATAAAATGATCATACGATAATGTGATCCCAATCTTCGCAATTGTGGTAGCCTTCAGTTGTACATATATTGTGAGGATTCCACCTCAATCATCCTAATTGCCATGACTATGTTGGATGTACCCTTACTACCCTATCGATCGGCTCCGTACTCGTATTAATTTTCCTTATATCTGTGTCAATCGGCCCTCTCTTGCGTGTAGATACCCTACGCTGGTCCCACCATAAGGTGTATCAGTCCCTATGATAGCAACCCGACACGATTCAAGATGCACAGTGTATAACAACTGGTACCCAGTGCCTGCTTTTTCCACTCCGGAGTACGTGCATGCCCGTAATCCGTCGGAACCTACACTGATGTACCCACTGCCGCTATTTTGACCGCTTATAACCAGCCCAGTAATCGTGCCCCACCCTGCCTAGTTCAGGGTACCATGATACATCTATGTGGGTTACTGCTGAAATGGGTCCCCGTTACTAGGGTTTCCTACTGGTTAAGTTTGTGGGCCTATATATACAAATATTTCCCACCTACACGAGATATACTTAACCCTCCCACTGATTCAAGCATGTTTATTTAACGGTTAAGTTTTTGGGCCTATATATACTAATATTACCCACCTACACGAGATGTACTTAACCCTCCCACCGATTCAAGCATGTTTATTTAACGGTTAAGTTTGCGGGCCTGTATATACTAATATTCCCCACCTACATGAGATGTGCTTAACCCTCCCACCAATTCAAGCATGTTTATTTAATGGTTAAGTTTGTGGGCCTATATTTACTAATATTACCCACCCATACGAGATGTACTTAACCCTCCCACTGATCAAGTCAATACATATTATTGGTTAAGCTTGCCTTAACCCTATCCTCTTCGTTCATGTAATATTGGTTAAGTGTTGTCCATTCATGTTAACTTAACCCACCCACACATCATGTTGTATTGGTTAAGTGTTTCTTATTAACTTAGCCCTGCTCATTCATCATGTTATATTGGTTAAGTGTTTCGTATTAACTTAACCCCACTCGTTCATCTTGTTATATTGATTAAGTGTTTCCCCTTAACTTAACCCTACTCATTCACATATTGGTTAAGTGTTTCCTTATTAATTTAACTCCACTAATTCATCATATCATATTGGTTAAGTGTTTCTTATTTACTTAACCCTACTCACTCATCATGTCATATTGGTTAAGTGTTTCTTATTAACTTAACCCTACTCATTCATCATGTCATATTGGTTAAGTGTTTCATATTAACTTAACCCTACTCATTCATCATGTTATATTGGTTAAGTGTTCCTCACTAACTTAACCCTATCCACTTGTTCATGTAATGTTGGTTGAGTTGTCATCTTACTCAGGTTAACTTAACCCTACCCACCTAACACGTTTTAGGTATCATATTCATCTTTGATCAGCGTTAATTAATTATTAATGCACAGACCTCTCACATTAGGTCGATAGCTTGTGGCCGCTGGATGTGCCGGGCGGTTCCGGGCAGACTTCTGACACAAGCCAGACCTAACCTCATGTCTAAGCATTTCTTAGTTATGCCTACGAATTCTCACATTAGACTGACCATTTGCGGTTACTGGTTAGGCCGGTTGTTTCCGGGCAGGTTTCTACCGCAAATGGAGTCTAACCTCGTGTCTCGGCTTGTTTATCTTAGCCAATTGGTTCATTTATAGATTATTCCAGCTTTAGGCAAGTTATGTCAATTTATTCATCTACATCGTAGGCTTTCCAATTACAGTATTCACTTTCAACAGATTTCAGCATATTATTCAGTTTAACAAATTAAACATCACTTAAAGTTCCATTAACATATCTCGCCTAATCATAAATTAAGCCTATAAACTTACATGCCCAAAATCATGGTCATAA
Organism: Allium sativum; assembly: GCA_030737875.1. Taxonomy (NCBI): domain Eukaryota; kingdom Viridiplantae; phylum Streptophyta; class Magnoliopsida; order Asparagales; family Amaryllidaceae; genus Allium; species Allium sativum. The sequence continues at coordinate 1,049,278,927 of CM060910.1, read as the reverse complement.
TTCACAATATAACACATGCCCTAAGGTTTAGTCATATTTCACTGTACAAAATATTCTCCAAAAACCCCTAATCATAATTCACAGTGTAAACTATGCCAAATTATAGCTTTTAATTACAGTGCATGCCAATTACCCAAAATCCCAATTTAGGCGTGTTCACATTTAACAGTTAACCCTATCTTACTATAGGTTTTCATGCCTAAGCCATATATCATTATACACAATAATCTCCTTCTTCCAAGTCATAAACTATCATATATAATATGCCCCAATTTTAGGTCTTAAACCACAACATGTACTATGCCTTACATGTTTATAGTTCAATTTTATCCCCCAAACCCCAAGTCATATGTCCAATATACTTTATGCCTCAAATCTCAAGTCATATGTTCGATACACTTTATGTTTTAAATACAACAGGTGTTATGTCCTCAAATCCATTACAAATTAGTTATGCCCAATTATACATAATTTAATACTTTTCCCAATTTTAGCGCTGGCCATGTCCAAATCATATATTATGCCCAATTTTATCCAACGTACGTTCATCTCTTATGAGATTTGGCTCAGGCTTGCAGTAGCCTGGCTATAAAAACAAAAAGGGAAGAAGGAAAGAAGAGACAAAGATTGGACATAATAATATCAATGAGATAGATCCAATGGATATAGAAAGACAGATAGAAATAGGCATAATCTCAATTAAATTTTATTTCTGAAAGTAACATGAACTCACAAATTACAGAACGGTCTTGAATTCTAGGATCTAATTTCTGAATTTGATTAGCTATTCCTTTGATGTAGACTTTGATTGTTAACTTGAAAACTCTAATTTGATTGATTAAGGTGGAGGCTAGGTCACTTCAGGTTTTAGCAGCGTATAGACGCTTATGAATTCATGTGTAGAAAACAATAGGTTTAGGGGTCTTTTTATAGGTGTAAAGGGAGATTTAGAGCCTTTAGATCAGTCTAGAAGTCATCAGAATCGTCCAGAGCAGAGTACCACGTCACACAATGAATCAGAAAGCGACACATGGCGGAACACGTCATCGGCCAGATCTGGGCCGACAAGGGTCGACTCCCTTATAGGGGGGTCGACACCTATGTCGACACCCCTATAAGGGGGTCGACACCTATGTCGACTCCTCCTGGGGGGTCGATACCCCTGAGCGGGAAATTTCCCGCTCAGCCTGTTTTGACCCAAATTCGAGATTTGAACCCTGTTTTGACTTCTGGAATTATTTTATACGAATATATATACTTCCTTAGGCGTATACAAACATCTAAGGCTTATAACTTCTTCATACGGTGTCCGATTTACGCAAACTCAGACTGTATCCCAAGCAGAATTCCGAGACGAACCCAATGGCGTAACAATTTCCCTTAATTCCTACTTTTAAAATTAAGTATTCTTTAATTCGTTACTTAATATCCACAGGAAATACTGGGTGTTACATTCTCCCCTCCTTTAAAGGATTTCGTCCCTGAAATCTCCAAGTCAAGGAGAATGTATCCTAACATCCAACATCCATCTACTCAACCAATCAATCACAGGCATCCATTGTCCTTAAAAATATTTCTAATGCTTTCATGATCATATGTATAGTGTGTGTACATGTCCTTATCTAATGCAAAATTAGGCGGTCTACCGATTCAGTTGACCTCCTTAATGCGAATTATGTCAGTGCCATGAGTCCATCACGTATGTAATTATTCCTAATCGTACTTTATAACTTCTACATGAGTGCATAATCATTCATACAAATGCAACATCCATATGATAACACATCAAGTTTCAATTCATATACAAATACATATACGCATATGCAATATGAAAGTGACTGAGCCGATCTAGTACCTAATCTGTGTGTATGCATCCACGAGCAACCACTAGTAAAAACTTGCAACCATCAATCATTACATGTTTCAAACACATGTTTACATCCATTGGCTTCTACCTAAGGATCGAGGATAAAACTGAGAGGATATACTTCAAGGATAAAGGCTAGCATGCAAATAAACTTTACAGAAAAAGAGAGATTAAGGATATACCCTCAAAAAGGGTATGCTGCGCATATATAATCTTCAGTTTTCTAAGTCGCATCTTCTTGAGCTTCACTCCATATTGCTCTGACTGTCTTAACTTCACGAATGCGTAGCTTCTTAATTTCTGTTTCTAGAATATGCATTGGAACTCATTTCACTGTCTCCTCTCGCTTCACCTTTTCTTCTTACAGTATACTTGGCATTACCACTTCTGCCGTTTCATACTAACATTCCCAGAACTATCTCTTGAAAATAAACAGATGCTAACCATGTTACCAAGTGTATAAACTAAGATGATTAGATTCTTCTTCGTCAATCAAGTAAGTGGAGTCGATACCTTTATAAAGTCCTTAATTAACTTCCTATATTAGCCCGCTAGTCCAAGAAAGCTTCTTACTTCTGTTGCATTCCTTGGGACCTTCCAGTCTTGCACCGCAACTACTTTTACGGGATCTACTGCTATCCGTTCTTTGGGCGCCACATGTCCTAGAAATCTTACTTCTTCTCTCCAAAAATGACATTTTTGGAGAACTTCGCCTTAAGTTGATGCGCTTGGAGGGTATCCAAGACTTCCCTTAGATGCAAAGCATGTTCTTACTCATTCCAAAATATCATCTATGCACAAGCGAAGTGAACCATCCGCCTTTGTAACAGAAAACGACTGGAGCACCCTATTCAGAAATACTTCACCTTATGAACCCTTTTTCAAGTAACTCTTTTACTTGTTTACTGAGCCCTTCCTTTCCCTTAGATTCATGCGTCGTACAGGTAATGCATCTAGTTTTTCATTGTCAACTAGATATGTAGAAGTCTATCTCGCGTTTTAGGGGATAAACCCCTAACCTGATCAAAAACATCTTCGTAATCATGGACTACTCTAATGGATCGCAAATCGTCGATAGATGCATCAATTGATTATAGGTAGCTAAGCCTAACTGATCCCTTAAGATCGCATGAAATCTTGAGGGTATTCCCGAAGCAAGTCAAAAGTCTAACTACCCTCCTTTCACAATTACTAGCTAACCAATCTGTGCCTAGAATCATCACATAGCCCATGAAACCAAAAACATTAGCATTACACTTAAACTCAATACTTAACATAGCTATTCTCAAATCCTTACAAACCAAAGATAAACGAGCCGAAACACCAACCAGATTTGAGACAATAATGGGATCTTCTATTATACAAGTACTAAGGTGCAGAGACTCAACTACGGAATCATATATAAACGAATGTGAACCGATAAAATAAAAATGAGTACTAACAGGATGATCAAAAAGAAAAAATAGACTTTTTCAACAGAAACTTTGCTACCTCTCTCTCAGGTACGCTGGCGGTGAGGGCTTGCACTTGCCCTCCTGAAAATCCTGTCCTTAGTTCTCTCCCTTGTCCTTAATTATATGACCCGTTATAAAGACACTTCCTCATGTCTTACGTTTTCCTATTCTTTCTTCCCTTCTTGTCCTGTGATTCTTCCACTTACACCTCTTTCTTTTTATCTCCTTTGTGAACCAAGTCTATATCCATGAGTTCCTCACCCTTGAGTTGTGCTCCTTAGCCAAATTCCCTCATTCTCATCTTTGCCATCCTTGTGTAACTTGTTGACAAGTCTCTTGAAAGCTGCATCCATCGCACGGAAATCCCTACAAAGATTGAAAGAAAATTAGCCGCAGGTGAAATTATTGCAGCTATAGATGGAAGTTGGGCACTTTTTCGCCCTTTGACAGATGTCGTAGTCTCATCAAGCATACGGAACCATGCCGCAATGAGGTTAGCTCCCAGAAAGCTAGGAGCCTCGAAAACTTAGGAAAGAAGGAAACAAGGATTCAAACAGAGGATCAAAAGATAGTGCATATGGCTTTGGGGAATATGGCTTTAAAAAAATCATTTCTTTTGAAAATGCTTCTTTTAAAATCGTTTTGAAAATAATTTTTCAAATCTTTTATCTGATCCGGTAACCTTCAGCTCTGATACCACGTGTAACACCCTTCCTACGTTAAGGTCACTCACAAAAGGAATGCCTTAACTTCGGTGGAGCGTTTTAGGTAAAAGATGCAGATAAATTACAAGAAAGACAAATAAAGTAGTGGAAAATAAAGTCATTTTATAAATAATGTGGTTCAGTCAAGCTCTTACAACAATTGTCTTAAAAGTAATACATAGAACTTCTATCTTGATTCGAAAACTTCCAAGTATAAAAGAAGCATAAAAATAAAAATGATATTCCCCAATAAAGCATGAATCAGCCATAGCAGTGGAAGAGAGAGTCCAAAGCAATACATCGACTATCTTCGAGCTTGGAAAGAAAACTGAGCTAAGTGGTAACATTTCCTCCCTGTGAACCTAGGCGGGGAAACGGAAGAAAAGAGGCGAAACAAACTAGGTCAGACATAAGTCTAGTAAGTCCAGTGACTTTCAGCATGTAAATAGGCAAAAGCATCATGACATGAATAAACTGAATATATGAAAATATCGTGATAACAAGGATAACAAGATAACCTACTATTAGCATAGATCTGATAAGGTATGATAAACTGAATGCACTTCTACTCTTTCTCTGCTTTGCTACTACCCTGTTATTCTAATTCTATATCTCTGCACCACCTAACTAGTGTCCCAACCAGTAATCTATATAAAATGATCATATGATAATGTGATCCCAATCCCCACAATTGTGGTAACCTTCAGGTGTACATCTATTGTGAGGATTCCGCCTCAATTTGCCTAATTGCCATGAATATGTTAGATGTACCTTTACTACCCTATCGATCGGCTTCTTCCTCATATCAATTTTCCTTGTGTCTGTGTCAATAGGCTCTCTCTTACATAAAGATACCCTGTGCTGGTCCTACCATAAGGTGTATCGGTCCCTGTGTTAGCAACCCGACATGATTCAAGATGCACAATGTATAACTACTGGTACCCAGTGCCTTCTTTTTCCACTCCGGAGTATGTGCACGTCCGTAATCCATCGGAACCTATACTGACGTACCCCCCGCCGCTATTTTAACCGCTTATAATCAGCCCAGTAATAGTGCCCCACCCTACCTAGTTCAGGGTACCATGATACATCTATGTGGGTTACTGCTGAAATGGGTCCCCGTTATTAGAGTTTCCAACTGTTTAAGTTTGTGGGCCTATATATACAAATATTACCCACGTACACGAGATGTACTTAACCCTCCCACCAATTCAAGCATGTTTATTTAACGGTTAAATTTGTGGGCCTATATATACTAATATTACCCACCTACACGAGATGTACTTAACCCTCCCACTAATTCAAGCATGTTTATTTAACGGTTAAGTTTGTAGGCCTATATATACTAATATTACCCACCTACATGAGATGTACTTAACCCTCCCACCGATTCAAGCATGTTTATTTAACGTTTAAGTTTGTGGGCCTATATGTACTAATATTACCCACCTACACGAGATGTACTTAACCCTCCCACTGATCAAGTTAATACGTATTATTGGTTAAGCTTGCCTTAACCCTATCCGCTTCGTTCATGTAATATTGGTTAAGTGTTATCGATTCATGTTAACTTAACCCACCCGCACATCATGTTGTATTGGTTAAGTGTTTCCTATTAACTTAACCCTGTTCATTCATCATGTTATATTGGTTAAGTGTTTCTTATTAACTTAACCCCACTCATTCATCTTTTTATATTGGTTAAGTGGCTCCCCTTAACTTAACCCTACTCATTCACACATTGGTTAAGTGTTTCCTTATTAACTTAACCCTACTAATTCATCATATCATATTGGTTAAGTATTTCTTATTAACTTAACCCTACTCATTCATCATGTCATATTGGTTAAGTGTTTCTTATTAACTTAATCCTACTCATTCATCATGTCATATTGGTTAAGTGTTTCTTATTAACTTAACCCTACTCATTCATCATGTTATATTGGTTAAGTGTTCCTCATTAACTTAACCCTATCCACTTGTTCATGTAATGTTTGTTGAGTTGTCATCTTACTCAGGTTAACTTAACCCTACCCACCTAATAAGTTTTAGGTATCATATTCTTCTTTGATCAACATTAATTAATTATTAATGCACAGACCTCTCACATTAGGTCGATAGCTTGCGGCCGCTAGATGTGTCGGGCGGTTCCGGCAGTCTTCTTACATAAGCCAGACCTAACCTCGTGTCTAAGCATTTCTTAGTTATGCCTACGACGTCTCACATTAGACTGACCGTTTGCGGTTACTGGTTAGGCCGGTTGGTTCCTAGCAGGTTTCTACCGCAAATGGAGTCTAACCTCGTGTCTCGGCATGTTTATCTTAGCCAACTGGTTCATTTACAGATTTTTCCAGCTTCAGGCTAGTTATGTCAATTTATTTATCTACATCATAGGATTTCCAATTACAATATTCACTTTCAACTGATTTCAGTATTTTAGTCAGTTTAACAAATTAAACATCACTTAAAGTTCCATTAACATATCTCGCATAATCATAAATTAAGCCTATAAACTTACATGCCCAAAATCATGGTTATAATTCACAATATAACACGTGCCCTAAGGTTTCTTCATATTGCACCATACAAAGTATTCTCCTAAGACACCCAATCATGATTCAAAGTATAAACTATGCCAAATTATAGCCTTTAATTACAGTGCATGCCAGTTACCTAAAATCCCAATTTAGGCGTGTTCACATTTAACAGTTATCCCTATCTTACTATAGGTTTTCATGCCTAAGCCATATATCACTATACACAATAATCTCCTTCTTCCAAGTCATAAACTATCATATATAATATGCTCCAATTTTAGGTCTTAAACCACAACATGTACTATGCCTTACATGATTACAGTTCAATTTTACGCCCCAAACCCCAAGTAATATGTCCAATATACTTTATGCCTCAAATCTCAAGTCATATTTTCGATACACTTTATTTTTTAAATACAACATGTGTTATGCCCTCAAATCCGTTACAAATCAGTTATGCCCAATTATACATAATTTAATACTTTTCCCAATTTTAGCGCTGGCCATGTCCAAATCATATGTTATGCCCAATTTTACCCAATGTAAGTTCATCTCTTATGAGATTTGGCTCAGCTCGCAGTAGCTTGGCTATAAAAACAAAAAGGGAAGAAGGAAAGAAGAGACAAAGAATGGACACAATAATATCAATGAGGTAGATCCAATGGATATAGAAATAGAAATAGAAATAGGCATAATCTCAGATTCAGATTTATTACAATGTCAGAATCACAATTAAATTTTATTTCTGAAAGTAACATGAACTCACAAATTATAGAACGGTCTTTAATTCTGGGATCTGATTTCTGAATCTGATTAGCTATTCCTTTGATGTAGACTTTAATTGTTAACTTGAAAACTCTAATTTGATTGATTAAGGTGGAGGCTTGGTCACTTTAGGTTTTAGCAGCATATAGACGCCTATGAATTCATGTGTAGAAAACAATAGGTTTAGGGGTCTTTTTATAGGTGTAAAAGGAGATTTAGAGCCTTCAGATCAGTCTTGAAGTCATCAGAATCATCCAGACCAGAGTACCATATCACACAGCGAATCAGAAAGCGACACGTGGCGAAACACGTCATCGGCCAGATCTAGACCGACAAGGGTCGACTCCCCTATAGGGGGGTCGACACCTATGTCGACTCCCCTGGGGGGGTCGACATCCCTGAGCGGGAAATTTCCCGCTCAGCTTGCTTTGACCCAAGTTCGAGATTTGAACCCTGTTTTGACTTCTGGAATTATTTTATATGTATATATATACTTCCTTGGGCATATACAAACTTCTAAGTCTTATAACTTATTCATACGGTGTCCGATTTACGCAAACTCGGACTCTATCCCAAGCAGAATTCCGAGACGAACGCAATGGCGTAACCCCTTTCCCTTAATTCCTACTTTCAAAATTAAGTATTCTTTAATTCGTTACTTTTATATCCACAGGAAATACGGGGTGTTCCAACTATCATATCCTAGTTTAAATTGAGATTAAATAACTTAAAATAAGATAAATCGTGAGCTAATAACTCACCTTAAACAGCAGAATAGTAGAATAGAAATTTCTGGGAACGCTGCGACTTCTTCAAGTTGTTGGCGATTCAATTCCTAATGCGCACTTGTGATCTTCGAAGCCGAAAGTGATGGCCTTGACGCTGGTGAAAGAGGCGAATTAACCGGAGGCTTGATGTCGATTTGAAAAAAAAAGAGGGCAACTAGGGTTTCGCTCATGCCGCTGAGACGCTGAAGTCGGCGAAAGTGAAATGTTGGAGGCAAAGAGGTTGCGACTTCGGTGGTTTGCGATTTTATTTCAAAAGGCCGAGGACTTCGCCATGGATTTCGAATTGGAGGTAACCATTAAAAATTGAATAAAAAGGGACGATTGTTTTTATGAAGAATTTGGGAAGGGGCAGATCATTTTTGTAAAAGGAAAATTCAGGGATAAGAATGAAGTTGCGTCACTAGGCCTTAGGGTATGCGAGTTTCAACTGGTAGGTCGGCTCAGATATAAATTGAGGAAGGTTTATTTAAATTTATTTTAATATTAAATGCTTTAGCGAATTTCCCCGTAACGCTCAAAGGTCGTACAACATCCAAATACGACAAAAATTATATGCATCACTTTGTCTTCGCGTCCTGAGTCCAATAAAATTATTTAAATTGTAATCTAACACCGTTTATATGACATTATTTTTTCATTTAAAATTATTTATCATTTCACTGATTTTATTCTGTTTATTTATCGAAAACTCCAGTTCATTTTAGATTTCAACAGTTAAATTTCAATTTCATGTATACAAAAATATACCATGTCCAAGCCAATTTATCAAATATATATATATATATATATATATATATCGATGAATAAAATTTCTAATTTTTTTAATGTAAATAATGCTTATTGTTGTTATTATTATTATTATTAATTCAACCATTTTAAATTCTTATATCGAATTTCAAGTCCAATTCGACTATTCTACCAAATTCAATTCAAATATTTAAAAATAAATATTTGATCATCAATTAATCCTTCTTAATTGAATATTGAATTTTAATTCATATACAAACAATGTATTTAAATTTTTAAACCCAAGTATCAATATAAAATTGATCACTAATAATTAAAACTTCGATAAATTTTACATTCCGGTTGTCGGAATTTCTAGGACGTTACAATCTCCACCTCTTTAAAACTTTTCGTCCTCAGAAAGGAGGGATCGTTAGAGTTATACCAATGTATGCTTCAAATTTTCATACTTGTGTGAAAATTTCATATAACTATTCTAGATACATGTGACGACCCCAAACCCCGTACTTACGGTGGCAAGGGTAATCCTTGGAATATAACACATAAATAGATAATAACAGAACAGAATTAAATAAATACACCAGATAATGTACAATAGAATGCACTGGATAAAGTAATCATCAGAGTTACACAGTATACAGGATCATACTTAGTACAAATACAATTCAGCTATACATAAATGTCTACAGCGGAAACAAACAAAATATGTACAATAGGAGCTGAACAGCATAAAAAGAGATAAATAATAGAGTCCATCTTCAGCTCCAGCTATCCAGAAAGAGCCATCTAAACCTGAATACAAGGTTGCCCGTGTAGAAAAAGGGGCACCCGAGTTTGATAGTGAAACAAACTACGAGTCAGTCATGGGACTGGTATGAGAAATCTACTCAACACATTTATAATATGGCTAATGTAACAACCCGTAAAATCTGGACCAGTTTGAAATTTTTATTTTGGCCATTTTAGCGAATTTTGAATATTCAAAATGAAATATTTTAAATAATATCGACGAGAAATTTATTTTGAATTGAAATTCGACGTATATATTATATACGTCGTCGTTAGAATATATAATAATTATATATAATTAAAAAAGGAATTGAAAATGGCGCGGTAGTTCGAAAATTCGATTTCTAATTTCAAATGAATATACAGAATTCGTTATAAGTCAGAATTGAACGAAACCAGAAATATTTGAATCTGTATAACTATATCTTTGTAACGAAGTTGACAAACTGAGATTTCATCTTAGAAATGATAAGATATGTCCAGTTTAAAATTAGAAATAGTCGCTGTGGAATTTATATATATTTTTATATATATAAGGCCCTTAAAAATGGACATTTTGCAAACGACCTCGGATTTCGACGAAACCAGTTTTGTTGGGTCCGTGATGTAAAGTTATTGTTAGGTTTCAAATTTCATAATTTTTCGAATCAATATGTGAGCGTGGCAAAAGAAAACGCGTTTGACCAGTTTCAGTTGATTTTAATCGACTGGAAATTGGCCATTTTTCAAACGGTCTCAGAATTCGACGAAACTAGTTTTGTTAGGACCGTATCGTCAATACGAAGCTAGAAAATATTTTTCGGGAATTTTTCTAGTTAGTATGTGACCCCGGTAATTTGAAATGTACGTTTAAAATTCAATATAGTGATTTAAATGTAGACTTAACGAAAACTGATCGAAACAGTCGAATCAGCTTGCGATACATATCCCATTGTGTTCGGAATGGGGGTAAAACGCTATGGACGACAGGCGGTGGGCCTCGTTTCGAGGTCATATGTAAAGGTCAACCTTTTTGCAAAATATAATAATTAAATAATAAAAAAATATATATAATTCCCTCCTTTACCTTTCTTCCTGGCCCCCCCTTTTTATTTCTTCAATTCAGATCGACGTTATAAAAAAAAAAAAAAAAGAGAGAAAACCTAAACAAGATCGAGCGCCTCCCTCCAGACATCGCCGCCCCCCCCTCGAGACGCCGACGAACCCCTCGACGCTGCCCTCACTATCGAAGACCCGAAGCCCCCGTTCTCGACACAGAAGCCGCCGCCACCTCGAAGCCTCCCCACCGACGAACTACAGAAAGCCCCCCAGCCGACGATCTTTCCACCGCCGACAGCCACTGATTCCCCCCCCTCTCTCTTCGCAGAAATGTAAGTTTTTTTATTTTTGTTTTGTTTTGTTTTGTTATTTTAATGATTTTAAAACTGTTCTGTTTAATTAGAATTATAACTGAAATTTAATTAGGATTGAAACTGATTTTTTTTTTATATAAGTAAAACTGATTTTTTTATAAAAGTAAAATTGATTTTGTAAAACGAAATAAAAACTGATTTTTTAGTTAAAAATAAAAACTGATTTTTTTTAGTTAAAAATAAAAACTGATTTTTGGTTAAAAATAAAAACTGATTTTTTTGAGTTAGAAATAAAATTAGAACTCTTTTGAAAATAAAATTAGAATTGGTTTTTAAATTTGTATATAGCATTGATTAAGAAATATATAAATTTGTTAAAGAAAAATATAAAAACTTTGCTAAGAAAGAAATATATAAACTTTGCTAAGACAATATATATATATACCTTGTTTAGGAAAATATATTTTGTTTAGAAATATAAAAATGTACATTGTTTTAAATTAAATTTAGCATTGGGTTTTTATAATGAGGTAGAAATAAAAATACGATTTTTATATATTGAATAGCGAACTAAAAATTCGATTTTTATATATTGAATAGCGAACTAAAAATTCGATTTTTATATATTGAATAGCGATATAAAAATTCGGTTTTTATATATGGAACTTCGAACTAAAAATTCGATTTTTATATATTGAATAGCGAACTAAAAATTCGATTTTTATATATTGAATAGCGATATAAAAATTCGGTTTTTATATATGGAACTTCGAACTAAAAATTCGATTTTTATATATTGAATAGCGAACTAAAAATTCGATTTTTATATATTGAATAGCGAACTAAAAATTCGATTTTTATATATTGAATAGCGATATAAAAATTCGGTTTTTATATATGGAACTTCGAACTAAAAATTCGATTTTTATATATTGAATAGCGAACTAAAAATTCGATTTTTATATATTGAATAGCGAGCTAAAAAATTCGATTTTTATAAATTGAATAACGAAGTAAAAATTCGATTTTTACATATGTAGTGGCTATGGGCAACGAAGACGACGAAGACTTCTGCAAAAGAAGAGCCGTGGAGCTAGGACAGCTATACGTGAGAATTTCTCACCTTTCAATTTCTTTTCTAATTATATATATATACTAGGATGCAGACGGTGCTTAGTAGCACCCGACACAATCGTCCACAGACCATGGACTTGTTTGTTTGGTTGCATAGATTAGTTGAATTATTTGTTTGAATTGAATTGTTTGGTGAGATGAAATTGATTTGATTGATGTGTGAATGGCGTGGGCCTTCACTAGACCGGGGATAAGGCTAGGCCTTGTCCCGTTTCTAGTATCGTGCCGTTATGCCGCCGAAATTTTCTAAAATAAGTTAGAAAAATAAAAATAGCATTTTATTTAAAGAATGAACTGAATAGAAATTCATATGTTAAAATAAAATGTGTTATCGTTAAAAATATAATTTTTAACGTGAATGTGAATAAATAAATATTCATTTACAAACCAGACGGTTTGTTTATGTACACCTATTTGAATGACGTTGATTGGGTCGATAAATTTTACACATCGCCTAACTGCACAAATAAATATGTGTTTGATTGTTTGAAACCCCACACGGGTGTTAGGATGAAATTTGAAGTTCACTCATCCTGATTGATTAAATATGTCGATCGATTGATTGACAGGCTGTTATAAGCGTTGAATATCTATATTTGATGCTTATACAGTGTAGTGCACTTTGATTGATGGTTGATTATTTTCAATGCTATTATATACATGTGTTGTATGAAAATCCATATAATTAATTTTATATGGTAATTGATTGGGCCTCATTCCAGTTTTGAAAAAGAAATATTTGAAAAAGAAATATTTGAAATAGAATATTTGAAAATAAAGGAATATATGAAGCCGTGTTGATTAGATTGACGCCATTTTGACGTGAACGATATTTATATCGATTTTAAAAACGAATTCAAAATGAATTGAAAACGATTTCGAAATGAATTGAATTGAAAACGATTTCGAAATGAATTGAATTGAAAACGATTTCGAAATGAATTGAATTGAAAACGATTTCGAAATGAATTGAATTGAAAACGATTTCGAAATGAATTGAATTGCAAACGATTTCGAAATGAAATGAATTGAAAACGATTTCGAAATGAATTGAATTGAAAACGATTTTGAAATGAATTGAATTGAAAACGATTTCGAAATGAATTGAATTGAAAACGATTTCGAAATGAATTGAATTGAAAACGATTTCGAAATGAATTGAATTGAAAACGAATTCAAAATGAATTGAAAACGATTTCGAAATGAATTGAATTGAAAACGATTTCGAAATGAATTGAATTGAAAACGATTTCGAAATGAATTGAATTGAAAACGATTTCGAAATGAATTGAATTGAAAACGATTTCGAAATGAATTGAATTGAAAACGAATTCGAATTGAATTGAAAGTGAATTGAAAACGAATTCGAATTGAATTGAAATTTGAATTGAATAGAAATGAATTTTGAAACGAATCTATAAAGAAGAATTCAATTTTGCTTTGAATTAAAATGGAAGTTGAAATAGATTTTGAAACGAATTCAAAACTATTTATATAATTCATTTTAAATAGAAATCGACGAAATATATATTATATATATTATATATATAATATAATGGCCTGAATAGAACGCGCCGCGCCGCGGCAGTTCGCGAATTTCGACCATTGATTTCAAACGGACATTGCGGGAGATCCGACCGTCGGATTCTCCTAAAACCGGAACCGTTGGGTTCGTATCGAAAAGAGCTTTCTAATGAATGTTAGAAATTTGAAATCTAACGGTTGGATTTGGAGATACGTCCAAATCAAATTCGAAAAAGGTCGCTATAAGTGCAGTTCGATGGCCGTTAATGGAAATCGACTGTACGGGCCTTGATAAAATTATTAAAAATAGTAATAATTTGTGTAAAATCATAAGAAATGATTTGTGAAAGTTTGGGATGAAAAACTCCATATTTGAAAAGATAAAAATAGATTTTTATCGAAATGAACTAGTTTTGAACTAGAATTATAATTCTATTTATTTTTAAATAAATAAATGGAATTTGAAATGGTTTTGAAAATAACCAAAATTTCCAATGATTGCATTGGAGTGGATTTGAATCGAAATTGTCTTCGGAATATTTCGATGTTGGAATTCGTGATTATACAGGTGTTGTTATGGAAATTTGAAAGATATATTTATATCGTTATTTCCAATACGACATTTGTTAGTCGTAGAATTTGATATTGAATATAAGCCGGGATATTTTCTATTCAGAGCCTTGTGTTGAATATCAAATGTGATTTGGGTTTGTCGTGAATGGTGTCTTCACTAACACTGTTCTTGAACCCAGTTGAGAAAAGATTAAATCTTTTTATTTAGATTTAATGAAGTGTACCAATTAAATGATATTTAATTGGAATTGAATTGGTATTGATTTTTGGGTTTATCGTGAACAGTGTTTTAAATAACACTTGTTCTTTAACCCGATAATTAATGGAATGTGATTTTGGGTTTATCGTGAATCGTGTTTTAAATGACACCGATTCTTTAACCCAGATAATGATTAAAAATAAGTGGAGTTTAATGAATCTTTAATTAGATTGAAAAGATCGAGAATGGAGTATCACCAGTTTTGCTCCAGGCGATAGTTAAATCTTTAATTAGATTTGAACGTGAAATTTAGAAACTAACTGTCGGTTAGCCAAGCAGAATGGTTTTCTGGATATTGATCTGATGTTGGTTTCGGCCTTCGGGGTTAATATTTGGGGAATTATTCTCTTGATTAATTTACGGTTAGTGACTAATGAATTGGAATGAGGCGTATGTTGTGTTTGTGTAACACTTTTATAATATATACGCGAGTTATTCGGAAAGACCGGGTTTATCCCATTCTGAATAACTGATACGACGATAAGTCGAAGATGAAGACGATGGTCGAAGACTGGAAGTCTTCACGTCGTTTGGGTGATAACTGATGATCTTGATTGGGCTGTACACCCAAGAAGATGGAAACAGTTGGTGATCGTCCAGACGTACTTGGAGATCGATGGATGTGCGGGGTACTAGGCGCCTCCGGTTTCGTTCAGACCCAGAACGGACTTGTAAATGGACTGTGTGTCTGACATCGGATTTCATTCTGTGTGACTGATATCGGTTGCATAGGATGGTTTGCCTGTGTGGCATGCTAAGATGCAAATGATCAAGGCTTCTGTTGAAAAGCAAAGTCTTGTGGTTGATGATCAAAGCACGGCCTTTGTGGCGTAGCTTTGTGTAACGTTTGCTTCGCGAGTTTCACACCCGGTACGAACCAAAAACGGGAGGGGACATCAGGGAGGACTTGCGTTTCTTTCTAGCTAGAAGTGGCGTCAGTGGTTTTACACGCCCGGACGAGTTTGACTTATGTGGTTGTTGCGGTTGCGAGGCGCCTCGGTTATATCGGTTTCGGCCGAATGCATTCTGGTCGGCTGACGGACCAGACTTACACCCCATAGGGTGGGGAGACGTATTGTTCAGGCATAATAATCCACTCCGTGTGGACCGGCCCTGACGATCTAAAGGCTTGCCTGCGCGCTTGCCTGTGGCTCGGGCTAGAGAGTCACGAATCGGTTGAGGACTATCTTTTGCCTCGGTTCATAGATGGAAATCCAATTTCCAAATACGCGACTTTGCGGTTTTATGTGTAAACCTATATATGGTGGCATAGTGGCATGGGACGCTCATGCCGCCTATGATTGATACTTATGATTTGAAGTGTTTTATACACTATGCACTTATAATAGTATCAAATGATTTGTTTTAAACGTATCAAGCATTCTTTGGCTGTTATAAGGGAAAACCCTATCCTCGGCTGCGTTGCATTGTGTGATGGGACCTGGGTCTTATAACAGCTTCATCTTTCTTTATTTAGCATTGCGCTGTTTGTTTTAAGCACTGGTATTCTTAGGAGGAAACCCGTTCCGTGTTATACGGCGTGGTCCCTTGATTTACCTAATGATTTAAAATAAAGATTAATAACTGTTTTAGTTCTCACACCAGTCACATGACTGACCTGGAGTTTATTGTTTTAACCTAAACTCTGGGTGCCCTTATTTTGACACGGGCAGCTAGTAGTTTTGGTTTTGCAGATTTATATTCACAGGATCCTGGTTTACAGCTGGAATGATATCCGGAAAGCTTTGTATCCGTATATCTCTTCTAGTTGTGTATTGTATTATTTTCCGCTGCTATGTATTTAAATGTAATTTAAATCTCTGATATTTCTGTGTAATATTCATTTATACTCTGTATATTCTTGTAATCTGATGCATTGCTGTAATATACAATGAAATGTTCTTCTGTATGCGTTCTGCTGTGGTTTGTTCTCGAACTATCCGACGCTTTCCTTTACGGGGAAGTTACGGGTCTTTACAGCTAATCACAGGACCATGCCACTTTTGTGGAACGGGTTTACTCCATTGAATTGCCAGTGCTTTTAAAACAAATCATTCTTTTAAACAACGCAATGCTTTTTATAAAAATGAAGCCATTATAAGACTCAGTTCCCATCACACAATGCAACGCAAACCGGAGGATAGAGTTTTACCTTATAATGGACAAAATATGGTTGATACGAATAAAACCAAAGCAATTGATATTATTACTAGTGTTTACATGTTTCAAAACAACTTCGAATCATAACTATCAATCATAGACGGAATGGGTACCTTATATCATGTCGCCATATATATATACAATCAAAACCGCATGGTCACGTATTTCGGAAATTGGATTTCCGTCATGAACCAAGGCAAAAGATAGTCCTTACGGAATTCGAGGCTGCCTAGCCCGAGCCTCAGGATCAGAACGCATCGACCCTAGGAGCGACAGGGCCAGTCCACACGGAGTGGATTAAAATGCCTGAGCACTACGTTTCGCCGCCCTTTGGGGCGTAAGCGAGCCAACAAATGGCTCCATCGGACCCAGATCGTCCGATCTAACCGAGGCGCCTCGCAACAGCAACAACCACATAAGTCAAACTCTTCAGGGCGTGTAAAACCACTGACGCCACTTCTAGCTAGGAGGAAACGCAGGCCCTCCCTGAGGTCCTTTCTCCCGTTTCCGGTTCATACTGGGGTGTGAGGCTCGCGATCTCACGTTATACACAAAGCTACGCCACACAGGCGGTGCTTTGATCATCACCACAAAACTTTGCTTTTCAACAGAAGCCCTAATCACTGCATCTTAGCATGCCACACAGGCAATTCACACCATGCAACTGATGGCTATCAATCACACAGAATAAATTCCAATGTCAGACACACTGTCCATTTGCAAGTCCATTCTGGGTCTGAACGAAACCGGAGGCACTAAATACCACGCAAACCCATCGATCACCACGTTCGTCCGGACGATCACCACTCATTATCCATATTTCGGGATGCCTCCCAATCAGGACCTCGGTTACCATCCAAACGAGGTGAAGATCTCCGGTCTTCGACCACCGTCTTCATCTTCGATTTCTTATCGTCGATTCAGTTATTCAGAATGGGATAAACCTGGTCTTTCTGAGAAACTCGCGTATATAATAAACAAGTGCAACACTAACATACACACGCATCATTTCAATTCATTAGTCACTAACCGTCAATCAGTAAGAGAACGATTTCCCAAATATTAACCCCGAAGGCCGAAACCAACATCAGATCAACACCTAGGAAACCATTCGACTTAGCCAACCTTCAGTTAATTTTTAAATCACATACATATCGTTTATAATATTTTATAACGATTTATCGCTATTTTTAATTATTTTAAAATAGCCAATTTATTCAAAACGACGCTTCGGGCCATAACGCGGCCGTGGCGCTGTTTTTCTTCAGATTTGATTTACACATATCTGAAAGTCTAACCGTTGGATCTTCACAAAATTTACATCATTAGAAAGATCTTTTCAAAACGAATCCAACGGTTCCAGTTTCGGGAAATTCCGACGGTCGGATCTCCCGGTATAATCGTCTGAAGTTTCGATTTCAAAATGCGAACTGCAGCTTCGTTATTCTATTAAATATAATTATATTTTTATATATATAAATATAATCGATTCTAGCGCTGTTTTTCTTCAGATTTGAATTAAACATTCTAAACAGTCCGACCGTTGGATTTTTACAAAGCTGGTGCCGTTGGAAAGATATTTCCAAAGCGAACCCAACGGTTGTGATTTCAGGAAAATCCGATGGTCGGATCTCCCGTACTAATAGTTTGAAATCACGGTTTCAAAATACAAACTGCAGCGTCGTCATTCGATATATTTCAATTCTATTTATATATATATCGATTCTTCGATTTCAAAACTATATTCTTTTCATACATTGGATAAAAATGATATTTTTTTCTAACTGTCTTCTATTTCAACACTTCACTATTTTTAACAATTCATGTATATAATAAAAATGTGATTTTTAATGTAAAACAATTTATTTCAAAGCACGATTATTTTATATATTTCATATAGGTGATAAAAATAGGATTTTTATTATAAAACAATTTATTTCAAAACAAGATTATTTTATACATTTCATATTGATGTTAAAAATGGGATTTTTAGATTAAAACAATTTATTTCAAAACAAAATTATTTTATACATTTCATATTGATGTTAAAAATGGGATTTTTAGTATAAAATAATTTCTTTCAAAATATGAATACCATTCAACACATGAATTTCAATTCAACGAATGAATATCGATTCAACACATGAAGGTTTTCTATAGTTTATATAAATCGATAAAAATGTGATTTTTATATTTAAAACACGAATACCATTCAACACATGAATTTCTAATCAACGAATGAATATCAATTCAACACATGAAGGTTTTCTATAGTTTCTATATATAGATAAAAATGTGATTTTTATATTTTAAACACGAACACCATTCAACACATGAATTTCTATCCAACGAATGAATATCGATTCAACACATGAAGGCTTTCTATTCAACGAATAAATATAGTTTCAACAAATGAAAATAATTCAAGCACATGAATATTATTCAAAATTTCGGCAGCATAACGGCAGGGTAGTTAAAACCGGGACCGTCCCTAGTACGGCTCCTCACTCTACCTTAAAACCTCGCGGTTTTGACAATGGGGATCATGCATCTAGTCCGCACGCAGGCGGCATGTATATTTATTTCATTTGCACAAACTAATCCTATGTGGTTTCAACCAAATATTTCTCAACCACAAACGGGTATTTTCCAACCACAATCAATCAATATCAACCACAAACAATTCCAATCAACCATTCGCTATCAATCAATTTTCACACCAATCACAATGTAATACCCCACGTCCATTAATGTCACTCACAAAGGGAATGCATTAACTTCTATGGAGGTTTTAGGTGAATATAGAACAGTAAAATTTCAACAAGTCCGATATAAAATAGTACTTGGAAATTTAAAAACTTTATTTCAATTGCAGCAGAAGTCAAAACATGTTTGATTACATCATAACACCATAATCAAAGTCAAGTACAATATCTATCTTGATAAAACCAGTACATAATCCCATTACATAAATAGCCATTAAAAAGAAAGATAACAAGCTGGACTTTACTTCAGCAGTCCAAGCTTTCCAAGAGATAAGTCAGACTCCACTGGAACTTGGCCCAACCTGAGGACCTGAAGGGAGAAAAAAGATGAAAAAGAGGGGGGGGGGGGTCAGACATAAAGTCTGGCGAGTATGATAATTCTACAATACTATTATCAAAATAACTGGACTAAGGCATAAGCTGGAAAACAAGGAAATGTCTATGAAAGTGCAGATTAAGGACATAGACAATCGCTAAAGGAAACGTTATAGGCGCTCCTAAATACTAAAGGATAAACACTATACTGCACCACGCCAGTCACCCTAAAGATTGATTCCACTTAGCTTCACTTAGAAACTTTCTTAATGGCTTTACGTACTCCTAGCTGACTACATAGGTGCCGCCTGCCCCTATCTCCACTAGGTGTACCCCACTTTCCATTTTTCGATCGGCTCCCTACTCGTAGATACCCATGTTGGCCCCACAGTGGGGTGTATCATTCCCCTAAAGTGGCAAAACGATATAACGGAGATGCACGGCTTATACCTACACGATGCAACAACGTCTTACCTACCAGCCCGGGTCCACACACGCATATGAAACCCGTTGGACTTGCGTTGCGACCGCTCACTGTTTTGGCCTCTTATAGTCAAACCCAGTATGCGTGTCCCATCCTCGACTTGGGTCGAGCCCACAAAGATACGTTTTGGGATACTGGTTGAAATGGGCCCCCATTATTTCCCATAAGCATTCCACCTAAGCTTGTCCCATTAGTCCATCCACTTAACCCACTTAGTCATGTTCATTTACATGTGTATTTGGTTAAGTCTAATCGTATTTCAAATGCCTCTAAAGGCAACCACTAGATTCCTCATGCCACCCAAGGCATCTACTTAACCCCCATGTCCCACCTTGCATGATTATCTAGCTAAGTATTTTTTAATTCATTAAGGCCATAACCTCATAAAGACCTCTCACATTAGACTGGCATTTATGGCAGCTGGATTTGTCGGGCGGGTCCGGGCAGTCTTACACCATAAAAGAGTCTAACCTCGTGTCTTTACAACTGTTATGCTTTAGTTTGGGCCTAGGACCTCTCACATTGGGCCGACATTTGTGACTACTGGATTTGCCGGGCGGGTTCGGGCAGGTTTACGTCACAAACGGGTCCAACCTCGTGTCCTAAGCATTGATTATTATTAATAATCCACTTTCCCCAATTTTAATAATTCCCTACTTGAATTATTAATTAATTCCAAATTTAACAATGTCCATAATTGACTCAATTATGGACATCCACTTAAGGCATGCAAAATCATATCAATTGCACCCCAATTTATTAATTTCCTAATATTACCCCTACCCCACGTTTGAACGTTTATTCGCAAAATGTATGCTAGACCCTATTAGTCTAACTCATAGCATAAAAGAAAATATTCACAACAACAACATATATATGTGACTAAATAAATCATAACAAGGGGTAAAACTTGCATACATTACAACTTGCATAAGGTTATACATGTCATGGATCTAAGGGTGTCAACTTATTCATAATTCACATAATATCATTTTGATCAAATTTCATAAACTTGTATAGGACATGTGTGAATCAACATCATTAACAATATGGTTTTATATGGGTACACCTAACTCAATAGGCAAATTCCCATAATCAAGATCTATTATAAAAAAACATAAACTTTGAACATGATCTAATTCGCATAAATACTAACATCATGATTTTACAACTTGTATGATTCATCACAACTTAACATGACATTATTATCATATAACATAAGTATTTCAACATATGTGATAATATGAGATCTACAACATATATAAGATTTACAACATAGCATATCATAATTTGCAACATAGCATGATATGATTTACAACATAGCATAGCATGATTAATCACATATGACATAGCATAGGATTATTTACAACATAATCACTACAACATAACAACATATATATGATAACATAATAGCATAACAAGATATCCACAACATAATTTACAAATACATAACAATTCATATCACTTTCTTGTGATCCATTCATAACTTCATCAAATTATTTTATAATAATATTGTGAAATTCATCATACTCACAATTTTAAAGAAGAGAAATAGAAAGAGAGAGAGAGCTTTTGATTTGATTTGAGTAGATTTGGTTTGTAGATTAAGCCTTCTTCTTCTTTAGTTTGTGACGGCTATGCTGAACTCCATGGCAATGACATGTCGGTAGCTCTCCAATTTTTCAAGTGATTTAGGGTTAGAGTCTACCCACTTATTTATAGATGTTAGGATTCATTTAGGCCATTAGATTTAACCTAGAAATAACCGCAGCCATTCAGACAAGATGGGGTTTATCTTATTGACTCAGCAATGAGTCAGAAGTGACTCAGTAAACACTCAGCAAATTAATAAACTTCTATTCATGTTTACATTAACTGCCCATATATATATATATATGTATACACACACACACGCACCTATTCATGAATTCAAATTAATCCATAATTAACTTATGACCATTTCTACACATTAATTTTCCAATTAATGTCTTAATTCCATTTTTCGCCTTTTAAGGCAATTCACATATCTCAAATTTGTTATATGCCTTTTTAAGGCTATTTCGTGCAAATTCTCAATATTAATTCTTTTAATTTGTGAATATTAGTATTAACAGAAATACGGGGTGTTACATTCTCCCCTCCTTAAGGGATTTCGACCCCGAAATCTTCAAGTTTTTATCCTATCATCAACCATCTACTCAATCAACAAACACTGGCATCCATTGTCCTTATAGACTTCTAATGCTTTCATGTTTAAATGCACAGTGTGTGTCTATGTCCGTATCTAATGCAAAATCAGGCGGTCCACTGATTCAGTTGACCTCCTTGATGCAATTCATGATAGTGCCATGCATCCATTATGTATGCAAAAGATCCTAATTGCTTACAAACTACTTCTATATGCATGCACATACATTCAACCGAATGCAGCATCTATATGATGGTACAACCATTATACATCCATTATACTAAATACATTCATTTATGCAATATGTAGTGACTGAGCCGATCTAGTGCCTAAAGTGTGTGTATATATGCATCCACGAGCAACCACCAACAACCACTTGCATCCATTTTGCATCCATCATACATAACATGTCTCAAACACATGTTTCAACCATAGGATTATCCTAACTAAAGGTCAAAGATACTAATGAGAGGACATACTAAAGATAAGATAAGATAAGCTAAGCGATAAAGGAGAAATTAAAAGACATACCCTCAAAAAGAAAAGGGTATAGCGAACGCATCTTCCCTTCTGTCTCCTAAGTAGCATTGCTCTCATCATCTCCCCATTGCACTTTAACTAGTCTGACCTCTCGATTTCTCAACTTTTTGATCTCCGACCCAAGAATGCATGTAGGAGCTCGTCTAATTTTTGCATCACGCTCTATTTCCACCTCTTTAAGCAAGCTCGGCTCTACCACCTCTGACGTCTCGTGCAAACACTTCCTCAAATGTGATACATGGAATACGTCGTGTACTCCACTAAGTTTCTTAGGCAACTCCACCCTATACGCCATCTTCCCAATCCTGTCTTTTATAGGAAACGACCCTACAAACCTTGGCGCTAATTTCCCAACGGACCCAAAGCGAACAACATTCCATAACGGAGACACTTTGATAAAAACCATGTCCCTAATGTCAAAGTCAAGATCTGTCCTCCTCTTATCAGCATACGATTTCTGCCTATCTTGTGCTGCTTTCATCCTCCTTCGAATCAAATCAATCTTCTCCGAGGTTTCCTTAACCATATCGGGCCCAAGTAGGATTTTATCGGTAGATTCCCACCAACATGTAGGCGAACGACAAAGCCTTCCATAAAGAGCTTCGAAAGGTGCCATGCCAATACTAGACTGAAAGCTATTATTATATGTGAATTCTACCAACGGAAGGTGCTCTTCCCATGTACCCCCAAAGTCTAGGATACAAAGCCTTAAAAGATCCTCTAGAATACGATTCACCCTCTCGGTCTGGCCGTCCGTCTGAGGATGATATGCGGTACTCAAACATAGCTGAGTCCCTACCGTCTCTTTTAAACTCTTCCAAAATTCGCTAGTGAAGATGGGATCACGGTCGCTTACTATACTAGAAGGAATACCGTGCAAACGAACTATCTCTTTAATGTATACAGAATCCAACCACGGAGCAGTCCTCTTACTTTTCACGGGAATGAAATGGGCGCTCTTAGTAAGTCTATCTACTATAACCCAAATCCCCGTATTACCCTTCCTTGATCTTGGTAATCCATCCACAAAATCCATTGAGACGCTTTTCCATTTCCATAGTGGAACTTCCAATGGGTGAAGCAACCCACCGGGTTTCTTTTGTTCCGCTTTTACTCGTTGGCACACCAAGCATCTAGCGACGTACTCGGCCACATCCTTTTTCATACCGGCCCAAAAGAAAACACGCTTCATATCTTTGTACATCTTGTCTCCGCCGGGATGAATGGTCATCTTTGAGCGATGAGCATCATCAAGAATGGCCTTCCTTAAGTCTTCGTCTTGTGGTACACAAAGTCTATTATCCCTTCGTAACCAACCCTTATCGTCTAGGGTATACCTACGAAGATGGCTAGACGACTCCCCTCCTTTGAGCTTTTCTACTATCTCAACCAACTGGGGTCGTCTTGCTGTGCCTCACCAACTCGTCCTAGAAGTGTAGGTCTAACCTCCAAGGATGCTAACAAACCAGATACTAGGTCAACGGAGGTTCTAAAGTCAAACATGGAGATGAATTCTAAGCTTCGTCGTTCAACAAACAACGGACTCAAGGACAACCTTTTCCTACTTAAGGCGTCTGTTACCACGTTACCCTTGCCCGGGGTATATGCTATTTCAAACTCGTAGGAGGCTAGGAATTCCATCCACCGTTGCTGCCTTAAATTCAAATCCTTCTGAGAGAATAAGTATTTTAATGATTTGTGGTCAGTGAACAGTTCGAATTTCTCACCAAGAAGATAGTGACGCCAAGACTTAAGCGCGAAAACAATTGCGGCTAACTCAAGGTCATGCGTAGGGTAATTCTTTTCATGAACCCTCAACTGCCTTCCACCATAGGCTATTACTCTTCCCTCTTGCATGAGGACCGCGCCAAGTCCCGTCCCACAAGCATCAGTATAGACGGTAACGGTTTATTCCCGTCTGGCAGCACTAAGACTGGGGCTGAAGTTAAGGATCTCTTTAAACGTTGGAACGCATCATCACAATCTTCGTCCCACGTAAAAACCAGGTTCTTCTTCGTTAACCGTGTTAATGGAGCTGATATTTTTGTGAAGTCTTTGATAAACTTCCTATAATAGCCAGCCAACCCCAAGAAACTTCTTACTTCGGTTACATTTTTAGGGACCTTCCAATCTTGGATGGCCACCACCTTTGCGAGATCCACTGCTATCCCTTCCTTGGATACCACGTGCCCTAAGAACCGTACTTCTTTCCTCCAGAAGTGACACTTAGAAAATTTTGCCTTAAGGTTATGCGCTCGAAGGGTTTCCAACACTTCCCTAAGATGTAGGGCATGCTCTTCTTCATTCTTAGAAAAGACTAAGATGTCATCCACAAAGACTACCACGAATTTGTTAAGGTACTCCCTAAACACCCTACTCATCAAATCAACAAAATATGTGGGCGTTTGTCGAACCAAAGGGCATCACTAGCCATTCATAGAATCCGTCAGGAGTCCTAAAAGCAGTCTTATCTATACTATCCTCAGCCACTCTCAGTTGATGAAAGCCAGTGGCTAAGTCCAACTGCGAAAACACTGAGGCGCCAACTAACTGATCAAAGAGATCGTCAATCCTCGGCAGTGGGTGTCGGTTCTTTTTAGTAAGCTTGTTTAGTTCTCTATAGTCCACACAAAGTCTAAGGGACCCATCCGCCTTTGCAGCAAATACTACTGGAGCACCCCACTCTGATATACTACGTCTTATGAACCCCTTCTCAAGCAACTCCTTCACTTGCTTATTAAGTTCCCTCCTTTCACGAGGAGCCATGTGGCGCACTGGCAAAGATACGGGTTTAGCATTATCCACAAGATAAATTCGAAAGTCTATCTCCCGCTTTGGAGGTAAGCCCTTCACCTCCTCAAACACATCCGGATATTCCCGGACCACCTCTACCGTTCGCAGATTCTCTACAGACGCGTCAAGCGATTCAAGATAACTTAGCATAACGGAATTTATGGGACTACAAAAGATGTCGAGAGCATTACCAAGGCGAGTCACAAGCCTAACTACTCTCCTTTCACAATCAAGAATGGCCCCATTTCTAGATAACCAATCCATTCCTAAAATTAGCCCATAGCCCGTGAAGCCCAATACATAAGCATCACATCTAAATTCAACGCTAAGTATAGAGATTTTCAAATCCAAACATATCATGGTCAAATGAGCCGAACCCCCAATTGGATTTGAAACAACCAAGGGACCCTCTACTAAACTGGTGCTCAAGTGCAGTAATTCAACTAATGATGCATAGATAAACGAATGAGATGCGCCAGAATCGAATAAGGTACGGACAGGATGATCAAACAGAAAAACTAAGCTTTCAACAGAAATTGTTCTACCTCTTTCTTGCAGCGGTGGGGCTGCAATAGCCTGAACTTGCCCCCTTGCCTGCCTTGGTGCCATAAGAGCCTACACCTGTCCTCCCGAGGTAGACCCTGCCCTCTGCCCCTTTTTTGGGCAGTCCTTCACCAAATGTCCCGCATCTCCACAATGAAAACAACCAGTCTTCTTTTTCTTTCTTCAATCTTTGCTGAGATGGCCAGGTGTCCCACAATTGAAGCATCTCTTCTTCCCTTTACCATTATTGTTTTTACCACCCTTCTTATTTTGCTGTTGGGGTTTCTTCTGATCCCCTTTCTTTTCAACTGCCTTATCCTCGTGCATAAGTGCCATTTCTACTAGCCTTTCAAATGTGGCTCCCATAGGGATGTGGGTCATAGCCAACCCTTGCAACGGTTCATTCAAGCCTCTAACGAACCTCAAAGCTTTCTTCTCTGGAGTGTTCACCAACTCCAAGCCAAACCTTGCTAACTGATTAAATTTATTGACATACTCCTTCACTGGTAAGCTCCCTTGCTTTAATGTCAGGAATTTTTCCATATTTAAATTCTCCTCTGCCCTTGAAAGAAACTTTGCCTCAAACCTTCGTCTGAAATCCGCCCATGAATCAACTGGACGTTCCCCGTTAGTGACCTCCCACCAAAACGAGGCCTCTCCCTTCATTAACCAAGTAGCTAAACGGACTTTCCTCCCATCTTCCACTTCAAAGATATCCAACAATTCCTCAGTCTCCTTAAGCCAGTCTCTGGCCTCCACAAACGTCTCAGTCCCTTGAAAAGTTTTTCCTCCCATAGCCTTAAATTCCTTGCACGTCTTTGCAAAAGTGTTAACACGAGGAGGAGGAGGAGGAATAATGGGTTCAACTGGGGGTGGAGGAACATCTGCTGGGCCTGCAGTGGTGGCCCTAGCCTCCAAATATCTCCTAAACCACCCTGGAATCGTCACACCTTCTGGGAGATTAAGATCTTCAGCCATGCTGAAACGAAAAAGGAAAGATTCAAAATGGAGAATTTGAAAGATAAAGACAAGTATATGGCTATTTGGGATTATGTTTTTCATAAAAACTTTCTCTAAATAACATGTTTTTGAAAGCACTTCTTCCAAAAATACTTTAGAAAAATATTTTTCTAAAAATTTTATCTGTTCTGGTAACCTTATGCTCTGATACCATGTGTAACACCCCACGTCCATTAATGTCACTCACAAAGGGAATGCATTAACTTCTATGGAGGTTTTAGGTGAATATAGAACAGTAAAATTTCAACAAGTCCGATATAAAATAGTACTTGGAAATTTAAAAACTTTATTTCAATTGCAGCAGAAGTCAAAACATGTTTGATTACACCATAACACCATAATCAAAGTCAAGTACAATATCTATCTTGATAAAACAAGTACATAATCCCATTACATAAATAGCCATTAAAAAGAAAGATAACAAGCTAGAATTTACTTCAGCAGTCCAAGCTTTCTAAGAGATAAGCAATCCAATCAGATTCCACAGGAACTTGGCCCAACCTGAGGACCTGAAGGGAGAAAAAAGATGAAAAAGAGGGGGGGGGGTCAGACATAAAGTCTGGCGAGTATGATAATTCTACAATACTATTATCAAAATAACTGGACTAAGGCATAAGCTGGAAAACAAGGAAATGTCTATGAAAGAGCAGATTAAGGACATAGACAATCGCTAAAGGAAACGTTATAGGCGCACCTAAATACTAAAGGATAAACACTATACCGCACCACACCAGTCACCCTAAAGATTGATTCCACTTAGCTTCACTTAGAAACTTTCTTAATGGCTTTACGTACTCCTAGCTGACTACATAGGTGCCGCCTGCCCCTATCTCCACTAGGTGTACCCCACTTTCCATTTTTCGATCGGCTCCCTACTCGTAGATACCCGTGCTGGCCCCATAGTGGGGTGTATCATTCCCCTAAAGTGGCAACCCAATATAACGGAGATGCACGACTTATACCTACACGATGCAACAACGTCTTACCTACCAGCCCGGGTCCACACACGCATATGAAACCCGTTGGACTTGCATTGCCACCGCTCCCTGTTTTGGCCTCTTATAGTCAAACCCAGTTTGCGTGTCCCGTCCTCGACTTGGGTCGAGCCCACAAAGATACGTTTTGGGATACTGGTTGAAAAGGGCCCCCATTATTTCCCACAAGCATTCCACCTAAGCTTGTCCCATTAGTCCATCCACTTAACCCACTTAGTCATGTTCATTTACATGTGTATTTGGTTAAGTCTAATCGTATTTCAAATGCCTCTAAAGGCAACCACTAGTTTCCTCATGCCACCCAAGGCACCTACTTAACCCCCATGTCCCACCTTGCATGATTATCTGGCTAAGTATTTCTTAATTCATTAAGGCCATAACCTCATAAAGACCTCTCACATTAGACTGGCATTTATGGCAGCTGGATTTGCCGGGCGGGTCCGGGCAGTCTTACACCATAAAAGAGTCTAACCTCGTGTCTTTACAACTGTTATGCTTTAGTTTGGGCCTAGGACCTCTCACATTGGGCCGACATTTGTGACTACTGGAATTGCCAGTCGGGTCCGGGCAGGTTTACGTCACAAACGGGTCCAACCTCGTGTCCTAAGCATTGATTATTATTAATAATCCACTTTCCCCAATTTTAATAATTCCCTACTTGAATTATTAATTAATTCCAAATTTAACAATGTCCATAATTGACTCAATTATGGACATCCACTTAAGGCATGCAAAATCATATCAATTGCACCCCAATTTATTAATTTCCTAATATTACCCCTACCCCACGTTTGAACGTTTATTCGCAAAATGTATGCTAGACCCTATTAGTCTAACTCATAGCATAAAAGAAAATATTCACAACAACAACATATATATGTGACTAAATAAATCATAACAAGGGGTAAAACTTGCATACATTACAACTTGCATAAGGTTATACATGTCATGGATCTAAGGGTGTCAACTTATTCATAATTCACATAATATGATTTTAATCAAATTTCATAAACTTGTATAGGACATGTGTGAATCAACATCATTAACAATATGGTTTTATATGGGTACACCTAACTCAATAGGCAAATTCCCATAATCAAGATCTATTATAAAAAAAAACATAAACTTTAAACATGATCCAATTCGCATAAATACTAACATCATGATTTTACAACTTGTATGATTCAACACAACTTAACATGACATCATTATCATATAACATAAGTATTTCAACATATGTGATAATATGAGATCTACAACATATATAAGATTTACAACATAGCATATCATAATTTGCAACATAGCATGATATGATTTACAACATAGCATAGCATGATTAATCGCATATGACATAGCATAGGATTATTTACAACATAATCACTACAACATAACAACATATATATGATAACATAATAGCATAACAAGAGATCCACAACATAATTTACAAATACATAACAATTCATATCACTTTCTTGTGATCCATTCATAACTTCATCAAATTATTTTATAATAATATTGTGAGATTCATCATACTCACAATTTTAAAGAAGAGAAATAGAAAGAGAGAGAGCTTTTGATTTGATTTGAGTAGATTTGGTTTGTAGATTAAGCCTTCTTCTTCTTTAGTTTGTGACGGCTATGCTGAACTCCATGGCAACGGCATGTCGGTAGCTCTCCAATTTTTCAAGTGATTTAGGGTTAGAGTCTACCCACTTATTTATAGATGTTAGGATTCATTTAGGCCATTAGATTTAACCTAGAAATAACCGCAGCCATTCAGACAAGATGGGGTTTATCTTATTGACTCAGCAATGAGTCAGAAGTGACTCAGCAAACACTCAGCAAATTAATAAACTTCTATTCATGTTTACATTAACTGCCCATATATATATATATAAATATATATATATATATACACACGCACCTATTCATGAATTCAAATTAATACATAATTAACTTATGACCATTTCTACAAATTAATTTTCCAATTAATGTCTTAATTCCATTTTTCGCCTTTTAAGGCAATTCACATATCTCAAATTTGTTATATGCCTTTTTAAGGCTATTTCGTGCAAATTCTCAATATTAATTCTTTTAATTTGTGAATATTAGTATTAACAGAAATACGGGGTGTTACACACAACCAATAAATATCGTCCATGGTTTGTGGACGAGGGGCGTATATAAATATATATATATATATATTTATATTTATATTTATATATAGCAATTCACTTCTATTTCAACACATATATAATTTTTACAATGCATATATAACTTATATATCGAACGTACAACTTATACAACGCTTATACATGAGGTGTACAACGCTTATATAACCCATACATCGACTATATAATTTATATATCGTCGTTTTCTATATTGTTTATAAATTAGAAATCTCACATTGGGTTCCACTCCACCACAAATAGCAGAAGGCTCAGAAAAATATGCGGTCTCTTCTAGAAGGTAGAAGACGTCCACACGAGTCCACTGTCTCTTGTTTCACTGAATTTCGTCAACACAGCAAAAAGATATGATTTTTCAAAGTTTGCAACGGTTTAAAGGTGTTAAAACAGTTGAAAATAAAACAAGTCGTACCTCAGCTGAAAGGTTCAAAACTAGGTTTGCAATTTTCGATCAAACCGTGAATCGATAGGAGGATCGGCCGGTGCAGCGACGAAGAGGGGGGAGACGCGCGCCTGCGCGTGGTGGTGGGGGCCCACTCGGTGGTGCCAGGCGGTGGCGGCGGCGGATTGAAGTCGCCGACTTCAGGACGTCGATTCTCCCTCCACAGGCCACGAAAAATTGCAAACTTTATATGGATTTGAAGATCTCGAGAAGATCTTCAAAAAGTTCAACTGTGGCACGAGCTAATTCGGCGTGGATTGATCGGAAAATGAGGGGGAAGGTTTTGAGCGGTTTCCGTCGTTCGTCGGGGAGAGAGAAAAGGAATTTTCTTCTTTTTTTAATAAAAATTCTGATTGGCCAGTGGGTTTTAAAGGGGTTTTCTGACACGACCACCAATCTAAACCCAACGACTGTCGTCCCAAGCGTTTTACCCCCATTCCGAACACAATGGCATTTGTTTCGTAGGCCCATTCGACTGTTTCAGTCAGTTTCCATTCAATTTAAAATATATAACATTCAATATTTGATTTGAACGCACATTTCAATTTGCCAGGGCCACAAACTGATTCGAAAAATTCCAGAAAAATAAATCTGGCTATGTTTTGACGATACGGTCCCAACAAAACTAGTTTCGTCGAATTCTGAGACCGTTTGCAAAAAGGCCCATTTCTGGTCGATCCAATAACTGTAATTGATCAAAACACGTTTTCCTTTGCCACGCTCGCATACCAGCTTCAAAAATTATGAAATTTGAAACCTAGAAATAACTTCACATCCCGGATCCAACAAAAGTGGTTTCGTCGAATTCCGAGGTTGTTTGCAAAATGGCCAATTTCACGGGCTATATAAATTCCATAGCGACCTTTCTGAAAATTCATTCCGCTATAACTTTTGCTTTCCGCTATGAAAATTCGATTTTTCAGATTCGTTAGAAAGGTATACACTAACAGATTTAAATATTTTTGCTTTCGCTCAAATCCGTTTTGTTTTGCACCCGGTACAGTCCGACAAAGTTTGAATTCAATTTTTGAAACATCAGCGCCATTCAGGCCTTGTTTATAATTAGAATTAATTATATTCGTTTTCAAACGTCGATTCAAACTCAGTTTTTATTGCTATTATTTAAAATATTTATTTTAAATATTTAAAGTCCATTATTTTAGCCAATTTAAAATTTTTAAATTGGTTCAGATTTTCTGGGTCGTTACAATACCGATATTTAAGCTATCGATCCTCATTATTTACCATCATATTCAATTAATTTTGAAATTCACATTTCCTTTCAAAATTAATCTCTTCTTAAATTTTAAATCCCGCAAATTACTCCAAATTTCTTTATAATCTCTTCTGTCAATATTTACTTATCCATGGTTCCACTTATTCCTTACAATCTCAGTTCAAATCATTTTCCTTACATTCAATCCATTCAATTTTTCCAAACACTCCTTGAAGATTGTAAATAACATCTCCTCTTCAAGTTACAAGCAATCAACTTAAAAATTTCCAGAATCTAAATTTTTCTTTCTGTATATATAATTTTATACATGACACGAAATTCATGCCAAGAATATTAGTATTATTATCTCAAAGCTATAGAATTGAAAAAACTGCGAAATTCTGTTTCTTAATTTAATAAATTAGGTATATTTTAATTTCAAATTATTTACCCAAAAATACTTGATAACTCGAAGTTTGACAACTCTATTATCGTTCTCGCAAATGTTAGGCATACGCTGGCCAGGCGCACGACTTAAATCCCCAAGTACTAAATATCCTTGTTCAACTCCCAGTGAAAATATTTCAAAAATGTCCTTTAGAGAAAAAATACGGAAAGTACCAATATGATGTTGATATGTTGATTGTTCATGAGTCACTGATACACAATGATTTCGTCTGGATCCCCCAGAAAACATCCATATCCGTAGGAAATTGCTTCCCTACGAATTTCATCATGGATAGATCAACGAAAGATATTTCAAAATTAAAAGAAAATCTAAGGTCACTGAGCGTTGACTGCTCTATCTCAAGGTCACAAAACAAGTTATCAAGACATGAGGATCAATCAAGTAACAAGGAAAATTTACGTCACGAAGATGAATCAAGTCACGAAGACACAATGCTGCATCAAACAGGTGGCTCCACATCACTAAGATATCTCAACATCGTATGGCTCCATTCTCCCTTTAGTAACTCTAGTGGTTACATCTCTTTCACTTGTAGATAAGCCATGTGGACCGCAGGTACACAATGGTTACGCCTGATTCCGTCAGGAAACATCCATACCCGTAAGCTTTCTAAGCTCAGTGGATTACGCCATTATCATGGTTGTAGATTGCAGCAGACATAATGGTTACGCTTGGATCCCCCAAGAAACATCCGTCCGTCGTATGCCATCTACCGACTAGCAAATTACGCTACACGGTCGTGTTCTTCAAGGAAAAATGACAACTCGAGTTTATGTCCGGACAACCTACTACCATCAGCAGCATATTTCAGCTAAGCTCGAAATTAATAGGAGAAGGAAGGTTATTTCCTTATCTTGATTTGAAAACATATGATATTATATATGTAGTATTTCATATTTCATATAACTCGTACTTATGTATATTGACATAAGATTTTTTTTTTTTTGGAATTTATAAACTATCAGATTTCATATATTCTCGTATTAATAGACCCAAATTTAAATTAAATTCCATTTAAATCTTGCTTTTATTTTCAGCCTTTCAAAACAATCAACCAATTTCCTAATGAAACCAATTACTGAGTTTATTCTACGATATTTTGCCCTTGAACTCATTTGAATTTGAATCTCAATTTAAATCCCATTGACCAAATTTGACTTAATCGACAACTCGACCTTTCAATTCCATAATTGGAAATTAGAAATTCAATCTTCTCCTCAGACATGTCTTAAGATGTATAACTTCCAAATCCAGGTATATTAGATTATCCTTCAACCCAACTCAATAATCAATTCCCGGATTCTATTTTAACTACTCCGAACTATGTATACATTTTATGTATTAAATAATTCTTCAAAATCATTTTTACTTTTTGAAACAAATAAGTAGCAAAGCTACTAACATGGTCCTGTCCACTTGAAAATATTTCTATTAAAAAAATGCTTGCATATAATACTAATGTTGATTTTAAAAACAACTAAAAATCAATTTTCAAAACTTCTAAAATCGAATTTTAAGATCTCGGCAAATGCTCTCCTTAATTGCAATTAAATTCGCACGCAATTTCTTTCAAACTTCGGCTTTATTTCAAATACACACCGCTTATCTTCTTCAATGTTTTCTCAATTATAACCAATTTGATAGGTTATTTTATTTCGCTATTTAAATTCATTTGGTAAATGGAATACACTCCTTTTTCACATATTTAATGGTTTAACTTCTTCAAACTTATATTCAACATCTATTTATTTTCCTTCTACCTCATTTTGGGAGGACTCACAAACAAGAAGGCGAGAATATACCTACCTAATTTTTCATTTTCTGAACTTTTCGTTCCTTCACAAATTTTCATTCATTGGAATCTACAACCATTGGTGATTGTCTGTTTCTTGATCAGCTGTCTCTATCTCTGCATAACTATCTCCATGGTATTCGTTACCCATATTTATCGTAATTCCTAAGATTTTACAATCTTCAATCATTCTGTTTACAATGCTTGAAAATATCATTATATATACTTAACCAAATGGTTACGTATTATCCCACATTTCTATCCTTCCATATTCATCAATCCTTGACCGTAAATTAGGGAATGATTCTCTAAGTATCAACCCCAAAGGCTGAAACCAACATCAGATCAATAACCAAAAAGTCGTCCAACTTGACCAATTTCCAGTCAGTTTCCAATTTCCATGACTCTATTCCTAATCAAATTATTGCTTACGCAATTTCCGAGTACAAATTACAAATCTAATTCTCCT
This sequence comes from Allium sativum, assembly GCA_030737875.1. Lineage (NCBI taxonomy): Eukaryota > Viridiplantae > Streptophyta > Magnoliopsida > Asparagales > Amaryllidaceae > Allium > Allium sativum. The sequence continues at coordinate 1,049,244,054 of CM060910.1, read as the reverse complement.
ACATTCTTCATTCTCGACGTGTGGTTCGTTTTTCTTCAGTTTTTGCCATTCTGATTTATCATAACCCATTAGCCTCTCATGATCTTTAAAAACATTTCCAATTATCATATTTATAGAAAATCACTTCTTACCATTGGAAAACATCTCCAAACATTCACAAATCTTTATTTGCTATATAAAATACAGGTTATTCTCGAGGGAAACATTTCTACGTTCGTTATTGAATTTAAAACAGATATTAAATAAAACACCCCTACTTCCACTTAACTGCTGGCACTTATTTGCTTACTTCGCTTAACCACTCTTGCTATCGAACCTTATCCATTTCTTAGTCAACAATGAAGTCAATCAAGTTGGGGTATATTTACCTCTCAGACCTTAACTGGACAACCTTATTAACTTCATAATAGATAACATTCACAGCTTCAAATACAAATAAACCATTATTCTCTTAACTTTTGAATTCAGATTAAGAATTAACCCTTTTTACGGAAATCGCTGATTATAACAATAATTCACGCCTTCGAAAATATGTAAATTTTAAAAGTATAATTCATGCTTTAGTCTGAATAAACAATTTATTAATAATATATAACTTTTTATTCGAACGGAAGTACTTCCATGAAATTTGACATAATTGTCTGCCTGAAATAACTTCCTTTCGAATAATCTAGTATTCGATACCATATTCCGAATTTCGGAAAATCTCATTTGTCCTATATTCTGAACTTCAAAATATTCCCATCGTACTGGTTAACTCCATTTCCTCTATTTCCAATTTTGTTTGCAACATATACGCTTTCAAATGTTATTTACTTCTAAAAAGTAAATACTATTCCTGAGCTTATCATATCAAATAAAATTTGATTCCTATTCAAATCCAGGTTCAAATTCCTTTAAAATCTCTATCCTTGCCTCGCTTCATTTATAACTCGTGTTCACAATTCGCTTCTTTTTAATTAACTAACAAGTTAATACTTGTTATTGAATTCAGATATTCGATCATACATCGGTTGTTTGAAACCAATTATAATTTATCTTGTCACATTCTAAAAAATTAATCAAATTTAACGCAGTTGTATTCCAGTTATATCTATTTTTCGATTTTATTATCATTTATTTCTATTTAGAATATCAAAATATAATCCATCACTTCATTTTTGTAATGATTCCAAATTTCCACTTTTCATTTAAATTTCTATTGGAATTCTTATTACTAACCAATTTCTGTTATCTTGATTTATAAAATGCACAACTACAGAAATCGATTTATTGATCCTCTTAGACATATCTTCCCATGATACCGTTTGATAACGGATTCGAGATTCAATCCTAAGAGAACTTATCAAAGAACTGCTCTGACAAATCTGGATTCGAAGATTGGGGATTCCAACAAAAAAAAATCAAATCTTAAAATTCTATTTTTTTGTTTCCGCTGTACTAGTTTCAAAATACTTAATATTTTCAAAATAATTTACCTTTAAAAATTTAGTTTAAATTATTTAGACTTTCAAAATTTAATATTTCAAAACTTTTACATTTTCACAATCTATTTTTAAGCCCAATAAGCTAACCTTTGAATAAACCAAATCACTGATACCAGTTCTAACGTATCGCCTTTTTAACCACTTCAAGTTGGTAATTAAACCAACTTAAAATGGCCAAAACGACGGATCGTTATTTATCTTACAGAGTTTAAAATAGAATCAACACAGAAAACACAGAATAAATAACACAATATTAAACGGTGAAATAAACCTTTATATATTAATTAAAAAAATTGGTACAATGTATTTCTATATAGCAGAATGAAAATACAGTTTAAATAAAAAAGAAATATTTACTAGTTTAAAATCTTCAGAGTGCACGTCTCCGTAATCCCCAGCTTTGCTAATCTTCGAATCCTAAGTTGTAATCTTTAAATATGTAACACTCAGGTCTGACCTGAGCGTTTCATTCAAAAACATAAAACACTCAAGTCAGGATTAAATCATAGTTCAAGTGAATTAATTTCAATGAAAATTGGAATATAATAGTAAATCATGGCAAATTATTAAACTCGAACATCACAACTTGGGACAAATAAGTCATGCGACATATGTAATTATGTACATACATATGCTAATGACATATATATATATACACATACAGTAGTATGTATATAAAAATGTGTACATCGGCCACCACATATATATACTAAAACATATATATATATATACACGTACCCGATGACATATGTATACATATACAGTGGTATATATATACATATGCGAACAACGGGGTACGTAAATATCCGAGTATCAAGTATAATATCTGCGTATATGAGTTTTTATTTCAGTGTTTGTTCAGGTGAAGCCCGACACACATGCATGGTGCATAGGTCAAGTGTCCATGAACAACACAAGGGGAACGATGAAGTGACACCCATCATTACATTCAAGCTAATGACAGCATGGATTAATATACAAGATGGTACACTTTTAGTGTCAAGAATATAATATTAATCTAATGAAGTTCATACAAAATATATTCAAGATATGTGCCTGATTTCCCAAGGTAGGCATGTATGCTTCTGATTTCAAGATATGTAACTTATACATGAACCCACTACATATATGTATAAGTGTACCAAAATACAACTAAGTGTTCAGAAGTGATAGTATGCCATTTCATTCGCATTTTTTTCCAGTTTTCACCCAAACATACCAATTTTAAACAACCAACTTTGAATATAGACAATCATGTGTACATGTGGGCCATATACGTAGTTTCAGATTTACAAACAAACATGGAGAGAAACAACTATTAGGAAAAGTATACGTGAACCACACATATATATGATTTCTGATTTTCAAACCACACAGAGGCTTTCCTTTCTTTCTTTTTTTCATCAACAAATAACTTAAAATGAAGCCAAATAAATAGTTCTATGTTTACATAGTTTGGTCATAAAGACGGGTTTCATAAAATAAAGCAAGTCATGTTTTCAAACTGGTGTGTAGAACAGACTGGGGCAACACGTGGCAAGTGGGTATGAAGACCATCCTTATTCCCCTTTATAACAGATAAGGGTTTCATTTTTACCAACTAAGTCATATATATATATATATATATATATATATATATGGGAATGGTAGACACAACAGCTAGATAGTAAAATAGCAGGGAATGCTGGAATATAGTATCTGTTCCTTCATGAATATCGGCAAGCATTTTATCTCAGCTTACTTTTATATACTCAGCACAAAACTATTTTTAGAGCCATGATGTACATTAAAAAAAATTATGTTAAGTACCCAACAGTAAGACGGTAACAAAGTTTGAATTCGAGTATAGTTCCCTGTCACTCACACATGTGCAAAATATGTTTCCAGTATAGTAACTCTCATAGACTTTATGGTTTTATGAAATGATACTCTCAAATGTGTATACTAAATGTAGGCTTTTTGACTATTATCAGTTTTTGAATTAATGCATTAAATTTATTCCAATGACATCATGAAATGGTTTGCGGAATAATTAAACATATAAGCTGAATATATATAAATACTCAAGGTTTCATCCAAGGCGCAGGTGATTTCCATACATGGAAGATAGTTGATTTTATAAGGACACTTCAGTTCTTTTGTCTTCCAATGAAATAATCACACATAAAAGTATAAGGGTGCCATAAAAGTACTCAAGTATATGAACAGTCAAGGATCCAAATGTAACTGGCCAAAGGTCTATACTGCCGAGTTGACAATACTATACATATCCGGCTTAAGGTTGTATCAATAGTGTAACGGCTAGGTACAGAAAACAAAGAATTCATCCAGTCAGCTTAAGTTATCCAGACAATAAGGTAAATAGGTGTGAACCAAATATGCTTTACATAGTATATGTTTGCACATGTTACAACGACAAGGCCGGACACAAATCAATGAAAGTATAGCATACAACCATATATACATGCGACTCTGTACAGGTGTAAACAGTTAATTCAATTTTAGTGCATATATCCAAACTTGAATTCCTATATAAATTGAATGCAGTTTTTCTGATACCTTAAACAAAACATAAATTTTTATCTTGCACATTTGATTCCTTAACTGATTTTAAATATGATGGTATAGTCCGAAATTCTTGAGGTTTCGTTGTTTACATTTATATTTATCAAAAACTGAATTTATACTAGGACTAACACGCAAGCTCCTTTAGATTAGAAAGTTTTGTGACAGGATTTTAGACCGATGTAACCAAGAATTCCAATAGCAGTACTAAGCAAAGCCAGGCTTCGCAACATCCCACAATCAGTCATAAGGCAACCACAAAAAACACCCCAAACATCAACAATCATATCCTAGTTTAAATTGAGATTAAACAACTTGAAATAAGATAAATCATGAGCTAATAACTCAGCTTAAACAGTAGAACAATAGAATAGAAATTTCTGGGAATGCGGCGGCTTCTTCAAGTCATTGGCGATTCAATTCCTAGTGCGAGCTTGGTGATCTTTGAAGCCAAAACCGATGGCCTTGATGCTGGTGAAAGAGGCGAGTTAACCGGAGGCTTGATGTCGATTTGAAAAAAAGAGGGCAACTAGGGTTTCGCTCATGGTGCTGAGACGCTGAAGTCGGTGAAAGTGATAACGTTAGAGGTAAAAAGGTTGCGACTTCGGTGGTTTGCGATTTTACTTCAAGAGGCCATGGACTTCGCCATGGATTTTGAATTGGAGGTGACCATTAAAATTGAAAAAAAGGGACGATTGTTTTACTGAAGAATTTGGGAAGAGGCGGATCATTTTATAAAAGAAAATTCAGGGATAAGAATGAAATCGCATCACTAGTCCTTAGGGTATGCGAGTTTCAACTGGTAGGTCGGCTCAGATATAAACCGAGGAAGGTTTATTTAAATTTATTCTAATATTAAATGCTTCGGCGAATTACCGCGTAACACTCAAAGGTCGTACAACCTCCAAATACAACAAAAATTATATGCATCACTTTGTCTTCGCGTCTTGAATCCAATAAAATTATTAAAATTGTAATCTAACACCGTTTATACGACATTATTTTTTTATTTAAAATTATTTATCATTTCACTTATTTTATTATGTTTTATATCGACAACTCCGGTTCATTTCAGATTTGAACCGTTAAATTTCAATTTCATGTTTACAAAAAATATACCATGTCCAAGCCAATTTACCATATATATATATACACAGACACATATATATATATATTGATGAATAAATTTTCTAATTTATTTACTGTTAATAACGTTTATTATTATTATTATTATTATTGATTCAACCATTTTAAATTCTTAAGTCAAATTTCAAATCCAATTCGACTATTCTACCAAATTCAATTCAAATATTTAAAAATAAATATTTGATCAGTCAACCCTTCTGAATTAAATATTAAATTTGAATTCATATACAAACAAAGTATTTGATTTTTAAACCCAAGTATCAATATAAAATTGATCACTAATAATTAAAACTTCGATAAATTTTACATTCCGGTTGCCTTAATTTTTATGACGTTACAACTTCTATTATATTAGTATTTATATTACGCAGTAAATATAACAGAATAAATGTTATTTTATTCCAAATAAAATAATAACATCAACAGTGTTATCAATCTCATCACATGAATTGCCTCTAGGGCATAAACTCTAACAAGGGTGACTATTGAAAGTACTTGGTTAACAAATATTGATAAGGAAATGGAAAAATGATTTAATTAATGAAATATTAATTAAGCGGCCTAGTGTTAGTTTGATGCTTTAGATGAATGTTTGTTTTTCTTCGATAGTTAAATAACCGACTATCGATGTATTGGCCAATTTCGTTGTCAAATTGGAGAGACCAGTTGGATTATTATCCGAGAACCACTATGTATTGGCAGTTGCGTTGCGAATTAGATTATATGAAGATAATCGAAGACGGAGTAAAGTGCAAGGGCTTTTTCTGTTAATCCTAGGTAGAAATTGTCTAAGATAGACTAATGGAAATTGTGCCTTCGGTTTCGTTTAGTCCCATAATGAACTTGTATGGATGAATGTCGGACAGAGTATTTCCAATGATCGCATATGTTGGTCTGTACAAATATACATATGGTGGCGGAGAATTTGTTCTCTTAGCATGATATCCATAATATATTTATGCAAATCAATTAGTGGTTAACGGATCTAACAATGTTGCATTCAAAGTGATTGTGCTATCAATGAAAATTAAGTAATCGTAACCTCTAGCCTCACAATCGGGAAATGAAAAAAATCAGGCAGGCAACATGGCAAAGTCGATAGCTTTCAATTAGGGTGTATTATCACCTATCTAGAGAAAATTCATTTCCTTCTTTAATCTATCGATGCTGTCCCTTTCTGGAAACGGTTGATGATCCCAACCGTTGGTTATATACATTCGATTCACTCAAGTGAAATGAGTGGTCGGTCATGTGTGATCGGGTTGCAAGATGTTCTCGTTGAACGCAGTATATTCCCCTCTAGAGGTATATTATCGGATGGTGGTTCCATATCTTGTCATAGTTGGAAATACGTTACCTAATAAATGCCCACAGTTTTGATTGTATATTATGTATGTGGAGCGTGAGATGCAAGTGTTCCGCTAGATTGCTATTTATTTGATTTAGACACTATTATTGTATAAGAATATTAAAGAAATGTTTTGGGTTATTGTAAGGTAAAAACCATCCAAGTTTATGTGTGGATAGGTCTTACGATTATCCTTTCTTTTAAAAGGATTTTTAAAAGTTAAACCAAGAAGTTGGAATTTACTCACACCAATCTCATGACTGACCTAGAGTTTATTTTGTTTTGCTTTACCCTAAATTCTTGGGTGCCTAAATTTGTATGGGCAGTCAAGTAGTTCATATGTTTACAAATGTACTTGGAGGAGCTTGGAGCATGAGGCCTCAGTGATAGTTATCTAGTGTTATTTTCCACTGTATTGTATATGTGATGTACTCTGATGATGTATGTAAGTATAAATTTTGTATTTCAAAGATTGTTATATATATTATATTTTATTCCACAGCGATGTGAGATTCTGTGTTAGTATTTCTATTTTTCTTCTATCTTTTTCTTCTTTATTTCATAATGATTCCTATTTCTTTGCAATTTGGGTTGGACGTGTTGTGTATTTAGTCAACTCAGATAGTATGGAAATCAGGGCCATTACAGTTGGTATCAGAGCTTAGGTTGAGCGAATACCTAAGCTCTGGTGGGGTTTACTCATTAGAGATAAGGTCAGTAGTACCCTAGAATGAGCTGAGTGTATATATACGAGAGCGCATATTTGTTAATTGATATAAAAGTTGTTTTATATTGTGTTGATTGGTTTAGCGAGTGAATTATGAATTCTGGTCAACACAAGAAGTACAACTGTATCAATAGGTGTTTCTAAACACTTGAGTTGAGCAATCCAACAAATATTGTTTTAAAGTGGGTAAATGAAATAATTTTATCCAAAATTCTATTTTGATATGAAATATAAGTTTTCTGATATTATTATAATATATGGATGGGTTGATTGATATTATAACTAAAGGAGATTATAGAAGTTTAATGGTTATACATAAACAATTATATTTTGTATAAGAATGGAATATACAAATGAGATGAACTAGAAGTAGATTCAAACCAAAAATTGGAATTTAAAATCCTGGGAAGTTGGAAAATGTTTTTTTGAATAAATATAAAGTAATATAGCATTACTTTGAAGAATTTGAATGAGGACCATTTTTTGAGTGGATTTTGAAAGTGATAAAGCACTAAACTCACTTCAGCCGCTAGAAATTAATTCTGATGATGACTGCAGCATCAACAGTGTTCATTTTCGAGATTCTAATTGATGAATTGCTACTTAGAAAAGCTTTAGATGGAAATTTGTTTGAAAGAAAACAAGTTGTTTGGAAAATTCAAATGTTTTGAATTTGAGATGGTTATAAATATACGTAGATATATTTATATGATTTCTAAATGATTTGAAATAAATACCTAAGGATTTGAATGTTGGAATTTAAATTTAACTTAAGCAAGTTAAATGGATTTAAATGGATAAGTTGATTTGAATGGATTTGAATGAAATATGAATTGATTATGAATATATTAATTATAAATTATTCGAACTGAATGAATATAAGCATATATGGTGTGCAGTGTAAATGAAAACCAAAAGTTTTGGTAAAGATAAATTTGTAGAAATATGAAATGTTGAGTTTTAACATAAATGTATTCTAAAAAGTAAATGGGGTTATAGCATTTTTTCTGCCTTTGTAATTTCGGGGACGAAACTCATTTAAGGGGGAAAGAATCCAACGACCCGGAATTTTGGTCAATTTATTTTATACATTTAAATTTACTTTAAATGTTGAGTTGGTAATATAAATGGATTTTTAAATTGAGTTATCGATTTAATAATCGATTGCGATTAAATTTCAAGTATATTGAATTATCGTAATACTAAAAACAACTAATAACTGAATTCGAAGATAAAACTGAATCAAAATAACTCAGATGATTAATATAAATTTTATTTGAATATGTAAACGATAATAATAATAATTTATTATCGAAGAATTTGATTATTTTAGAATTTAGTTTATAAGTTATTAATTTAATATGGTTATTCCATTTATACGTCCGAATTTAATTTCAGAATCAATTTTTTGAGTTCAGAATAGTGTTATAACATTGGAACGTCGGTCATTGCATTAAAATAGGGGTTCGTTATTTCAAGTAATGAACCCCGAGATATATTTTTATGGATAAGCTCGAACTCAAATCAGAATCTGTTTAATTTAAATTAAAATCTCTTTATATCAAATCACGTTAATTTGAAATCAAATCAAATTAAATGGTGCTATGTACTTAGGCAGGCCAAATATTTAACAGGGTGTATGTTAGTTCACTCATCCACCTATTTATACGGGACCTTCCCCTTCATGTCTTGCTTTTATTTTCGTTCCTGCACACCACAAAAATGTAAATGCCTCCTCTTTAATTTCTTCTGAAAATAAATTGGTCGTTCCTTCTTATATAAATCAAAATTGGGCTCCTGAATTCATTCTTCAGAAATTTCTATAACCTTAGAGATCGCGCTATCTTGTTTACCCCATTCGAACACTATACGAGCCAAAATTTATTAATCCTCAAAACAAAATCGATTAACCATGGAATAAAAAGGCCTTTGATTCAATAGTTGTCTTCGACTATTGTTTAATTTGGTAATGTTTTTTTAGTGCGGTGGAGGTCTGTTGAGTTCGTTTCACTTAGCGACGCCGAGGTCTAAATTCGATCGAAGCTTTAGGCCGAATTGAGTTGAACGGGGAGTTGTGTGATAATCAGTGAAGTGAGGCATACACAGTAGCAAAGTCTGGTATAGATTGCTGCACAAAAGTTTCAAACCCTTGTTGCTTGCGGTGTTCTTTGAATCGCGATTTCTAGGAGGAAATCAAGTGGGTTCTGAGGTAATGAAAGAGGGGAGTTTGTGGTGTCGAGTTCATTGGAGATGGGCTCGTGATCTTTTGAAAAGCGTGGAAAGAGTTCGTGAAACACCCCACCTCCGTTAGGGTCACTCTCAAAGGGAATGCCCTAATTTTGGTGGAGGTTTATAAGTATAAGTCACAGATATACAAGACAGATATAAGAACACATATTTTTGAACAACGGAAAAACAAGAACAACTTTTATTTCAACATAATACGTGTTCACAAACCATGTCATAATTTGTCTTACAACACTTCCAAAATCATAACTGTCTTGATTACATTATTTAAAGAAGCATAAAGAAAACATAAATAAACTGCAAAAGTCCCCTAATTTCTGTCCAAATCCATAGTCCAAAACGGAAAGGATCCAAGCAATACATTCTTTCTCTTCAAGCTGGATGTGAAAACTGGTCATGCTGCGGTATTCCCTCCCTGAGAACCTGGGGGGGGGGGGGGAACGAAAGAAAAAGAGGCGAAAGGAAAAGGGTCAGTCATAAAGACTGAGTAAGTCCTAGTGACTTTCAGTGTAAAAACGGTTAAAACAACATGTCATGTATGAACTGGAACTAAACTCAAGAAGGGTGTCAAGGTGGACAAGATAGACTAAGGTGATCATGATAAGTCAAGACAAGTCAAATAAAGCATCACATGTTCAAGATTCGTTGCATCGACTGTACTAGTATACTAAGCCCATGTCACGAGTTAATCACGAAATAAATCCCATGGCCCAATATCGAGAAACGACCCTAAAACGGGGTCTGACCCAAGTACGGGGTCCTACGGAGCGCTTATCTAGTCGATCGGCTCCCTACAAGTTCTAGCTCGTCAAGTGTCCGTGTCATACGGCTAATCACGAATGTAGTCACCTGTGCTGGGTCCACCTTCGGGTGTATCAGCCCTTGGGTGTCAACCCCTGACACGATTCAAGATGCACAGATAAATCTACGGATACCCAGTGTCTGCCCCGGAACATGTGCACGACCGTAGTCCACCGAACCTACACTGGCGTACCCCACTGCCGTCGTTCACCTCTTACAATCAGCCCAGTAATCGTGCCCCACCCGGCCTAGCCCCAGGGTACCTTGATACATCTAGAGGGTTATCGCTGAAAAGGGTCGTGTCTAGGGTTTCGCCTAACAGATTAGGTCATGTAATTCGTGACCTAACCCGCCTAACCGATTAAGTAATGTAATTCGTGACTTAATCCTCTTCCAGTCTAGTCATGTCAAGAGGGTTAAGTATGTCGTTTAAATTCGCGACTTAACCCGCCTACGTGTCATGTCAAGTTGGCTAAGTGTTGTCGTTTCTAGTTCATGACTTAGCCCTACAAATCGTGTTCAAGTTGGTTAAGTTATCTTTTCATGTTCATGACTTAACCCTAATTGGCATTAATTGATTCGTTAATGCACCGAACCACTCACATTGGATCCTATTGTTCGTAACCACTGGATTTGCCGGGCGGTTCCGGGCAGGTTTACGCTACGAACTCAACCCAACCTCGGGTTTCAAGCGCGATATGACCAACTACCCACATTGGATCCTATTGTTTGTAGCAACTGGATTTGCCGGGCGGTTCCGGGCAGATTTACACTACAAACTCAACCCAACCTCGAGTTGGCCACTTTCTTGTTTTCTAAAGTCATGCCCATGTTCTTATCAGATTCGTGCTATTTCCATAGCATGTCAACTTCGTGCCCAACTAAGGCATGTTTTTCAAGTCAAGTTATGGCATGTTCAAGTCAAGTTTTCGTGCCATATTTCATGTTCTTCTTATGCCAAATTTCACGGTTTATGATTATAATCAATTCAAGTTTTGCCTATTCTACCCAATCGTATCCCCAACGTATATAAACGTACTTCGTTCACAAGCATAAACAATTCAAGAGATAAAGGGGAATAACACCAAACGTGTGATAGGTATATGTGACAATTCCAACATCACTTGCATAATAAACAGACTATAACATATCACATGGTTTCAATACTAGCATGATGATAACTTGGCATAGTAATGGTTCCCATGATGATTTCAACTTTACATCATAGGCATAATAATCATTGCGTGCATAACAATAATTTTATTACAAACATGAAACATTAAAGGCATGGTAATTCTAATAGGCATAGTGGATTCCAATTTAGCATTTTTAACATAATGATTCTCATCTAGCATTATAAACATAATGATCCCAACTTTCATCATAACCTAGCAATTCCCAATTTGTCATTAACATGATAGGTATATTAACATCACAGGCTTAGTTCCATCAACATCATAGACATGGTTTAATTAGCATCATAGGCATGGTTTAATCAACATAAAGATTTCAATAAACATAGTGATTCCATGGACATGTATTAGTCCAACTTGCCATACAATTAAGCCCAAGTGATCCATAACAACATCAAAATCATGATAAGTTTAACTTGCAACGTTGACATAGCAATATTCCCAAATTATGATTCAAAGTTAAACAATATAAACATGGATTAAAAATAGTTCCTAAATCCGGTTTCAATTCATGGCATGTCCATGTTATTTTAGCGTTTTTGCCTAAAAAGTAACATAGAACTTACAATATGAAGTAAGTAATCAAAATTCCAAATCAAATAGCCCCAAATCCGTTGTCTAAAGCGTCGTAGTTGTTGTAGCTTCTAGTTGCAGCCTTCAAGATTCGTCCTTCGTCTTCTTTAATTTTTGTTCTTTGTATTTTTAATTTAGAGCTCTAGGTTTAATGGCGGCGGCTTGAGGCTAAAATGAAATAGTATGATTTAGGCTAGGTCTTAGGTTCTTTTTATAGTGTTTTTGAGTTGATTCGGACCGTCGATGGAGCTTGGTTTAACTATAGCCGTTCGTTGGAAGGAGTGACCAACCAGGAGCTGACACCTAGCCCTAGTGACAAGGCAAGGCTCAGAAAATCGACCAAACACAGACCAGGCCAGCCAGGGTGGGCTGGGTTCGACCTAGCTCAGGGGCCAGGTCGACACCCCAGTCGACACGGGATACCCAGGTCGACTGCCCAGTCGACCTGGCTAGCCCCAGGTCGACTGCCAAGTCGACCTGGGTGCCTTGGGCGGGAATTTTCCCGCCCTGGCCAATTGGGCCCTATTTTTTTTGAATTTTAAATTTGTTTTTCTGAGCTGTTTTCGTCCGTTTGAATTTTAAACTGAATTATGAAACTTCCGGAGGCCATAACTTCTTCATACGGAGTCCGTTTTACGCAAACTCGGACTCTATCTCAAGCAGAATTCCGAGACGAACTCAATGGCATATCCCGTTTCCCTTAATTCTTTGATTTGAAATTAATTATACTTTAATTTGTGAATTTCACTGTTATAGAATACACAGGGTGTTACATTCTCCCCCACTTAAAAGGATTTCGTCCCCGAAATCTTCAAGTTCAGAAAGAATGTATATCCTAACATCCAAACATCCATCTACTCATCCATCAAACACGAGCATCCATTGTCCTTAAAAGACTTCTAATGCTTCATGATCATATGCGAAGTGTGTGTGTGTACATGTACTTGTGTAATGCAAAATCAGGCGGTCTACTGATTCAGTTGACCTCCTTATTGCGAATTATGTAAGTGCCATGAATCCATTATGTATGCAAATTCTCTTATTCATGATTTTACATGAGTGCACAACCATTCATATATAAATGCAACATCCATATGACAACACGTTAAACTCCATCCATATACGAATACATTTATGCATATGCAACATGAAAAATGTGTCTGAGCCGATCTAGTGCCTAATGTGTATTCATTCATCCACGAGCAACCACTTGCGACCACTTGCAACCATTTCGCAATCATAACATGTTTCAATTACATGTTTACATCCAAAAAGATTCTACCTATGGTTCTCAAGATAGGATCGAGGAGAGAAACAAGATAAAACAAAGCATCTAGAAGAAGTTAACGATGTACCCCAGAAGGTCCGGTCTGCTTATTAGGGCAGTCTTTGCTGATGTGTCCAGTCTCCCCACAATGAAAACATTCACCTTGCTTTCTCTTCCTCTTTCTACAATCCTTGGCTATGTGCCCTTCCGTACCACAGAAATTGCATTTCCTTTTATCACGTGAGTTGTCGTTCTTGCCTCCTTTCTCGGAGTCTACCTTCTTATTCTGAGAAACGTTGGGCTTGACCTCTTTCTTCCCTTGAGAGTTTTCTGCCTTTGTCTCCTTCTTGCCCTTATATTCTTCGTTCAGCAATGCCATCTGTACCAACCTTTCATACGTAGCTCCCATGGGTATATGGGTCATGGACAAACTGTGTAATGGCTCATTCAACCCCTTGACAAAGCGGGGAGCCTTCTTGTGTGGGGTGTTGACTAGGTCCAGTCCGAACCTAGCCAGCTCATCGAACTGATTAACATACTCTTTGACTGTCATATTCCCTTGCTTAAGAAATAAAAAAAATTCCAACTGCAAACTCCTTTCAGCTTCTGAGAGAAATTTAGCCTCAAACCTTGCCCTAAAGTCATCCCATGTTTCCACTGGTCTTTCTGCATTGGTGACTTCCCACCAGTAGGAAGCCTCGCCTTTAAGTAGCCATACTGCCAGTTGTACTTTCTGCCTATCTTCTACCTCAAAGATGAAGAATAGGTCCTCGGTTTCCTTCAGCCAATTTCTAGCTGCCACGAAGGACTCAGTTCCATGAAAGTCCTTTCCCCCCATAGCTTTAAAATCTTTACATATCTTAGCAAAAGTGTTTCCCCGTGGAGGAGGTGGAGGAAGAGGTGCTGTTGCAGCTGGATGATTTCTTGCAGCTGGGGGAGGAGGAACGGTAGGACCTGGCTGAGTGGCCCTTGCTTCTAAGAATCGTCTAAACCAACCAGGTATTGGTATACCCTCTGGCAAGTAAAGTTCTTCAGACATGCTGAAACAAAAAGGATAGATTCAAAACGAAGGATAAGAGATAGTACCTTTGGCTTTGGGGGACTTTGCCTTTTTAAAATATAATGTTTTATCTTTTAAAAATGCTTCTTTAAATTTTCTTTTGAAAATAAATTTTCAAAACTTTTTATCTTATCTGATAAACCTATGCTCTGATACCAAGTGAAACACCCCACCTCCGTTAGGGTCACTCTCAAAGGGAATGCCCTAATTTTGGTGGAGGTTTATAAGTATAAGTCACAGATATACAAGACAGATATAAGAACACATATTTTTGAACAGCGGAAAAACAAGAACAACTTTTATTTCAACATAATACGTGTTCACAAACCATGTCATAATTTGTCTTACAACACTTTCAAAATCATAACTGTCTTGATTACATTATTTAAAGAAGCATAAAGAAAACATAAATAAACTGCAAAAGTCCCCTAATTTCTGTCCAAAGCCATAGTCCAAAATGGAAAGGATCCAAGCAATACATTCTTTCTCTTCAAGCTGGATGTGAAAACTGGTCAAGCTGCGGTATTCCCTCCCTGAGAACCTGGGGGGGCGAAACGAAAGAAAAAGAGGCGAAAGGAAAAGGGTCAGTCATAAAGACTGAGTAAGTCCTAGTGACTTTCAGTGTAAAAACGGTTAAAACAACATGTCATGTATGAACTGGAACTAAACTAAAGAAGGGTGTCAAGGTGGACAAGATAGACTAAGGTGATCATGATAAGTCAAGACAAGTCAAATAAAGCATCACATGTTCAAGATTCGTTGCATCGACTGTACTAGTATACTAAGCCCATGTCACGAGTTAATCACGAAATAAATCCCACGGCCCAATATCAAGAAACGGCCCTGAAACAGGGTCTGACCCAAGTACAGGGTCCTACGGAGCGCTTATATAGTCGATCGGCTCCCTACAAGTTCTAGCTCGTCAAGTGTCCATGTCATACGGCTAATCACGAATGTAGTCACCTGTGCTGGGTCCACCTTCGGGTGTATCATCCCTTGGGTGTCAACCCCTGACACGATTCAAGATGCACAGATAAATCTACGGATACCCAGTATCTGCCCCGGAACACGTGCACGACCGTAGTCCACCGAACCTACACTGGAGTACCCCACTGCCGTCGTTCACCTTTTACAATCAGCCCAGTTATCGTGCCCCACCTGGCCTAGCCCCAGGGTACCATGATACATCTAGAGGGTTACTGCTGAAAAGGGTCGTGTCTAGGGTTTCGCCTAACAGATTAGGTCATGTAATTCGTGACCTAACCGGCCTAACCGATTAAGTCATGTAATTCGTGACTTAATCCTCTTCCAGTCTAGTCATGTCAAGAGGGTAAAGTATGTCGTTTAAATTCGCGACTTAACCCGCCTACATGTCATGTCAAGTTAGCTAAGTGTTGTCGTTTCAAGTTCATGACTTAGCCCTACAAATCGTGTTCAAGTTGGTTAAGTTGTCTTTTCATGATCATGAATTAACCCTAATTGGCATTAATTGATTCGTTAATGCACCGAACCACTCACATTGGATCCTATTGTTCGTAACCACTGGATTTGCTGGGCGGTTCCGGGCAGGTTTACGCTACGAACTCAACCCAACCTCGGGTTTCAAGCGCGATATGACCAACTACCCACATTGGATCCTGTTGTTTGTAGCAACTGGATTTGCCGGGCGGTTCCGGGCAGATTTACACTACAAACTCAACCCAACCTCGAGTTGGCCACTTTCTTGTTTTCTAAAGTCATGCCCATGTTCTTATCAGATTCGTGCTATTTCCATAGCATGTCAACTTCGTGCCCAACTAAGGCATGTTTTTCAAGTCAAGTTATGGCATGTTCAAGTCAAGTTTTCGTGCCATATTTCATGTTCTTCTTATGCCAAATTTCACGGTTTATGATTATAATCAATTTAAGTTTTGCCTATTCTACCCAATCGTATCCCCAACGTATATAAACGTACTTCATTCACAAGCATAAACAATTCAAGAGATAAAGGGGAATAACACCAAACATGTGATAGGCATATGTGACAATTCCAACATCACTTGCATAATAAACAGGCTATAACATATCACATGGTTTCAATACTAGCATGATGATAACTTGGCATTGTAATGGTTCCCATGATGATTTCAACTTTACATCATAGGCATAATAATCATTGCGGGCATAATAATAATTTTATTACAAACATGAAACATTAATGGCATGGTAATTCTAATAGGCATAGTGGATTCCAATTTAGCATTTTTAACATAATGATTCTCATCTAGCATTATAAACATAATGATCCCAACTTTTCATCATAACCTAGCAATTCCCAATTTGTCATTAACATGATAGGTATATTAACATCACAGGCATAGTTCCATCAACATCATAGACATGGTTTAATTAGCATCATAGGCATGGTTTAATCAACATAAAGATTTCAATAAACATAGTGATTCCATGGACATGTATTAGTCCAACTTGCCATACAATTAAGCCCAAGTGATTCATAACCAAATCAAAATCATGATAAGTTTAACTTGCAACATTGACATAGCAATATTCCCAAATTATGATTCAAAGTTAAACAATATAAACATGGATTAATAATAGTTCCTAAATCCGGTTTCAATTCATTGCATGTCCATGTTATTTTAGCGTTTTTCCCTAAAAAGTAACATAGAACTTACAATATGAAGCAAGTAATCAAAATTCCAAATCAAATAGCCCCAAATCCGTTGCCTAAAGCGTCGTAGTTGTTGTAGCTTCTAGTTGTAGCCTTCAAGATTCGTCCTTCGTCTTCTTTAATTTTTGTTCTTTGTATTTTTAATTTAGAGCTCTAGGTTTAATGGCGGCGGCTTGTGGCTAAAATGAAATAGTATGATTTAGGCTAGATCTTAGGTTCTTTTTATAGTGTTTTTGAGTTGATTCGGACCGTCGATGGAGCTTGGTTTAATTATAGCCGTTCGTTGGAAGGAGAGACCAATCAGGAGCTGACACCTAGCCCTAGTGACAAGGCAAGGCTCAGAAAATCGACCAAACACAGACCAGGCCAGCTAGGGTGGGCTGGGTTCGACCTGTCTCAGGGGCCAGGTCGACACCCCAGTCGACACCTTGTCGACTTGGCAGTCGACACGGGTTACCCAGGTCGACTGCCCAGTCGACCTGGCTAGCCCCAGGTCGACTGCCAAGTCGACCTGCATGCCTTGGGCGGGAATTTTCCCGCCCTGGCCAGTTGGGCCCTATTTTTTTGAATTTTAAATTTGTTTTTTTGAGCTGTTTTCGTCCATTTGAATTTTAAACTGAATTCTGAAACTTCCGGAGGCCATAACTTCTTCATACGGAGTCCGTTTTACGCAAACTCGGACTCTATCTCAAGCAGAATTCTGAGACGAACGCAATGGCGTATCCCATTTCCCTTAATTCTTTGATTTGAAATTAATTATACTTTAATTTGTGAATTTCACTGTTATAGAATACACGGGGTGTTACAGTTCGGCCATGGATGGGCGGTCTGTGAAAGTAGATACGTGGGTGGTTTCAGGTAGTCGTGGATTTGTGTTAGGATAAAGAGGGAAGGGGTAAGGGATGGGTTTGTGTAATAACCCGTATTTTTGGAACCAATTTAAAATTTATTAATTGAGTTTCATAGGAATTTAATATTTTAGATGAATTAATTAGATAATTTTAAATTTATTTAAATCAAAGTTCGAAAGTATAAATTTAAAATTTAATTCAAACGAACTTGAAATGGCACGGTAGTTCGAAAATTCAACGTTAAACTTTGAATGAATGTATATAATTCAACATAAATTAGAATTTGATAAAACAAAAAACTTTAGAATATTTTGAATTGTAATTTTCTAATGAATGCAAGAAATTGATATTTTACTTTATAAATTGTAAGTTATGTCTAAATAAAAATTTAGAATAATCACTACGGAATTTATATATATTTTAATATCATATATAGCCCTTAAAAATCGCCAATTTGCAAACGACCTCCCTTTGCAAGGAACCACTTCCATTGGGTTCAAAATGCCGTTTGCGTGTTCGAAAACTAAAAGCTTCGATATTTTCCGAGCTTCAAAGATTTGCCACCTTGATTGGGTCTTGGTTGGCTAAACCTAGCCCACTCACTTAAGTGCTCCATTAGCCCTCTCCTCTTTATTCCATTCTAACACTTCAAACAAAATAAAAATGGGGAAAAGGAAGGGGAGTATAAATTCCCTAAGCCTTAGCTTGAACTTAGTAATCCAATTCAAGTCAATATCATGTGCAA
The DNA here is from genome assembly GCA_030737875.1 of Allium sativum. Classification (NCBI taxonomy): domain Eukaryota; kingdom Viridiplantae; phylum Streptophyta; class Magnoliopsida; order Asparagales; family Amaryllidaceae; genus Allium; species Allium sativum. The sequence continues at coordinate 1,049,225,373 of CM060910.1, read as the reverse complement.
ATCCAAGGAAAAGCTTTGGTAAGCTCCTCTCCATCTTCTCTAGCTTGCTTTCTCTTTGATTTGTGAGATTTCCTATGACCTAATTCTTAGAAAATATGTTCATATGATGATAGGTTGTTGATTCTAGTGTTTTTATTGAAGAGTTGTTGTTCTAGCTCGCTATTAGATTGATTCGTTGCTTCTAACCATCAAAGGCGAGTTCTTCATTAACTCACATCTATGCCACCAGCTATTGGCTTGTAAAAGTTTAGTTTAGTGTTCATTTGGGTTTACATATGCATATGAATTGGTAAGATAAGTATATACTTTCCGGTTCATTAGTTTATGTGCCATTGAATTGAAAAGTATGATTAGAATTGTCTACACAATCTAATTCAAAAGCTACTAGTTAATTTGGTGATATTGTGAAGCTCTGTTGTCGCACCGACAAGTTGTAAGACTTCACAATTCTCTTATATCGCATTAGATTGCTTTGGTTAGAAAATTTAGTCGTTTTTGAGTTTATAATCGAAATCAATGCAATCTTATGTATATATGTTTATGATGTGTTCTTGAGTGGTTTTGGCGAGCTAAAGAGATTTCATTTTAGCTCATGAAACGTTATAAGCCATCACCATTGATCATAGATCCTTTGAGAACCGATTGAACATCATTACACATGCAAAATATTGCATTTGCGTTAATTCAGACGTCTGACCGACGCAACAGATGTCTATCAAATCTCTCGAGAACTTGTTTCCTTTCATTTGCCTAAATTTGTACGTCTGACCGACGCAACAAACATCTGTCAAAGCTCTCTGCAAAGAAATAGTTATTTTCTTCAGCTCAGACGTTTGAATCGAAGAAACAAATGTTTGTCAAAGCTCACTGGAAATAATCAATTGCTTCAGTCAGACGTCTAAACCGAAGCAACAGACGTCTGTCAGAGGGCAAACTAATCAAAATTTTAAAACGATCATAACTTTTTCATACTTTGTCGGAATTCAGCGAAACGGGATCCGTTGGAATCGTATCGACAAGGGCTTTACAATAAAACTAATAGAGGGTGATTTGGAGCTTGTGGAAATTTTCGGTGGATATAAACGTCCGATGTAAGCGATCGAATGTTTATCGTTATTTAACGATTTCAAAATCGATCAAGATGAGAACCCTCTCACTCAAATATTTTGTGCATTTATTTATTTTCATAAATGAATATTGGTTGATTTCATGTGCTTGCAATATTTGTTTGGCGGATGATGGATGTTTACAGATTTATTATTATCAATAAACTGTGATTATATATGTTGATAAATGAAACGTTTATACTATGAATTATTTTGAGTTGACAATTTACCGACCCGTCTCTCAAATATTAGATAAGTTCACATGGATTGTGATGTAAGCTCCACATGGGTATTGGAACGATAATTTTACACGACGCCCAATTATGCAAATAATAATCATTGGATGTTGATTGAAAATCCCACATGGATTTTGGAATGATAACAACTTCACACATCTCCCTTGTGTTTAATTGTATGTCAACCGATTGATTGACATAATGTTATAAATGTTATTTAATTGTTTAATGCTTATGTTGTTGCAAATTGCACTCTGGATGTGAATTGAATGTTTAATAGTTGTTTATCACTATTGTTGAATGCATGCGATGTATGAATTCCATATAGCTAAAATTATATGGTAGTTGATTGAATCTCATTTCAATCCGGAATGAAACAAATATTTTAATATATTATTCAGTAAAATGTTGAAGTTTGGTTTTGATGTCTTATTTTGGATGGACATGAAAATATTAAAATTGACTAAATTGTGAAATGTTCAATTTTAGAGAAACGACTGAATTGAGTTTTCATAGATGAATATATATATTATATGTAATTTAGAACAATAGTTTAATTCAACCAGAATTTTTCCAATGTATGAATTGGAAAAGATTTGAATGGAAATAATCTTCGGAGTATTTCGATATTAGATTCCGTAATTATACGGATATTGTTGAGGAATTTGGAAGATATAGATATCGTTAGTCCTAATACGATGTCTGTTGGTTTCAGAATTTGATATTGAATATAAGTTAACACGATTTCTATTCAGAACATTGTATTTAATATAAAATTGGATTTTGGGTTTGTCGTGAATGGTGTCTTCAGTAACACTATTCTTAAACCCTGTTGAGAACGGAATAAATGATTTAATTAAGATTAATGAAGTTTTCCAATTAATAAATATAATTGGAATTAAATGGTAGTTGATTTTGGGTTCATTGTAAATGATTTTTTGAATGACACTAGTTCTTAAACCCAATTAACTGTGAAGTTATGATTTGAAATTAATAAATCTTTTAACTAAGTTTTAACAGAATTTTCCAAAGTAAAGTTTTCCAATTTAACAAATTAAATTTGAATTGAATGGAATTCATTAATAATAATCGAGATGGGCTTCTATGAAGGACGACGTTTACTATTCATGGAATTTAAAAGGCCGTGTCGTTTTTCCACTTATAGTATTAGTCCGATACGGAAATTTATATCGATTATAAATTGTTCAAATTTCCGTGAAGATTCCGTATTAAATGGAAGAGTATTTTGGGCTTATTGGGAATGACGTTTTTTATTTACATAACATTTGTTCTTTAACCTAAGTAAAGACACGATAGATCTTTAGAAAGTTGAATAATCATTAAGTAATGATTTTTGAAATTAAAACTGAACTAGAGTTTCAATTAATCTTTAATTAGATTGAATGGGAATAAGGTAATTAAAATTACCAAATTCAAGGAATGTTCGAGAATGAAGTATCACCATTTTTACTCAATGCGATAGTTAATTCTTTAATTAGATTTGAAACATGAAATGGTAATTAATTTTACCGATAACAAAGATGGGGTTAGATATAGAGAACTACCAGTTTTGCTCCATGGGATGAATAGGTCGGGATTGGGATAATAAATTGAATGATTACTTCGGTAAGACTCGAAAATCCCGACTAGTTTATAAACCTTATTTGGATTAAGTTTGTTAAAAGAAAACATAAAATCTTTTGTAGTGGTTTCCAAAGAAAGATTTAAACAAGAGGTCTAAATGAACTAAATCTTTGATAAGATTTAAGGGAATGATTCCTAATGTAATGAATATTTGATTAAAAGAATATTCTAGATTGGAATGAGGCGTATGATGTGTTTTATAGCACTTCATTATAAGACATGCGAGTTATTCGGAAGACCGGGTATAAGCCATTCTGAATAACTGATGCGACGACTAAAAGTTGAAGATTTGAAGATGTTGGTTGAAGACCGGAGGTCTTCACATCATTTGGATGATTACTGATGGCTTGATTGGGCTGTACATGCAAGACAAGATAATAAGTGGTGATCGTCCATACGTGCTTGGAGATCGACTGGATTTGTGAGGACATCTCTCTTGTACTGGACATATGGGACGAGGAATAAGGTGCCTCCAGTTTCGTTCAGACCCAGGACGAACTTGTATGTCTAACATTGTATTTCGTTCTGTATTGATTAATTTCTATTAAATATGTATCTGTTTAGTGGCAGAAAATTTATTCTCTTAATTAACACCCTTCTCTAAGACATACAGGCTTTGAGGTTATATATTGATAGACATCAGTTGTATGGCATGAATTATCAGTATGGCATGCTGAGATGCTATGATCAAGGCTTTTGTTGAAAAGCAGAGTATTGTGGTTGATGATCAAAGCACAACTTTAATATAGTGTAGCTTTGTGTATAGCGTTGATTCGCGAGCCTCATAGTCCGGTATGAGTCAAAAACGGGATAGTGACTACAGGGAGTGCATGCGTTTCTTTCTAGCTAGAAGTGGTGTCATTGTATGGAGCCCAGACATTTTACTTATGTGGATGATGGATTGCGAGGCGCCTCGGATATGATTGGCCTCTAATAGCCAAGTGTAGGTCCAATAGGACTGGAAAGCATATTGTTTAGGAATAACTAATCCTTAAATGTAAGAGTGTATCATCCCTGAAGATCCAAGGGTCACGTGTGTTGATCCTGGGCATCTCACTAGAGATGGCCCAAAACCGGTGAGGAGACATCCCTTGCCTCGACTCATAGATGGAATCCAATTTCCAATACGTGACTTTTCGGTTGTAAACCTATATGGCAACATAATATATGGTATCTATGTCACCTATGATTGATACATTTAAATTTGAAGTTGAATTCTTCACTTATAGTAATAATAAAAGATAAATTTCGCGTATCAAGCATGTTTGGCTATTATAAGGTAAAACTCTATCCTTCGGCTTGCGTTGCATTGTGTGATGGGACCTGAGTCTTATAATAGCTTCATTTTTCCTTTTAGCATTGCATTGTTTGTTTTATGGTATTCTTGGGATAAAACTTGTTATGTATCATACGGTGTGGTAACTTGATTTACCAAACTTTAAAATAAAATTAATAACTATTTTAGTGCTCACACCAGTCCCATGACTGACTCGGAGTTTATTGTTTCCCACCTAAACTCTGGGTGCCCATATTTTCCACATAGACATCTAGTAGTTTTGGTTTTGCAGATTTCTATTTTAACAGGATCCTGGTATACAGCTGGAGCGATATTCTAAAAGCTTTGTATCCGTGTATTTCTTTCAGTTGTGTTTGTTGATGTTTTCCACTGTATATAGTGCTTATGTATTTAAATGTAGATTAAATCTCTGATATATTTCCATTGCATATTATTTATTTCATACTCTGATATCTTGTACTCTGTTGTAAATTGTTGTAACAGCAATGAAATGTTCCCATGTTTGTGTTCTGATGCATCATGTTCTCATTACAATCTGTATTCTCCCGTCTGTTCGGATGCCGGGCGAATTCAGGGCGTAATAGTTTGGTATCAGAGCTTTGGTTTACAAAGCTCGAGAACAAGGCACATTAGAACCAAATGAGAGAATTCATCAAAGATAGGATTAGTAATATTCTATAAGAGTGACTCGTTAGAGATAGGGTTAGAAACGCCTTAGAACAAGTTTGAAGAGTATTATTTGAAAAAAAACGAATTTAATTTTGAAGATTATATCTAATTATACGTATTTGAATATTTTATTTTATTTGATTTTGGACTATCAAGTATAAGAAGATTTGGCATATACACGTCATGAACGTATATTCGAAGTCTCAAATATACTAGGTTTATAGAATCACACTTTAGTCGCCCGGAATAATTCTGATGATCGCTATAGCATCATCAGTATTTATGTTCGAGTTTCGAAAGTGGGATGTCTATATATTTCCAAATGTCTGGTGTGAGAACCAAAACATAGTTAGGGTTTATGTTGTGATTTGGCATTGAAATATGATTTTTGAGTATATATAAAAGATATATGTTTGAAAAGCTAATTAACTAATTGATTGTTGGTAGTGATGGATGATAATTAGTTTGACTAATTAAAATATTAGAATAATAAAACCAATGTGAAAATGAAAGGGTAAAATTTAGCCAAATCGAATTTAATATTGAACTGAGTTGAAAATTAGTTCGAATTGGATGTATATATACATGTATATATACGTCAAATAGGTTATTGCGTGAAAGCTAAGAGGAGGAATAAAATTGTTTGCCCGACAAATAATTGCATATTTACAATATTTATTGGGTTTGATGATTTAATTAGCCGATTTGCTTTTTAATTTTCATTTGATATATGAGAGCCTGTAGAGGCCATTTGTAGTTGTACCGATAAACCCATACAAAGGAAGTAATGGTGAAATTTTTGGAAAATTTAAGGTGTTGGTCAAATTTTTAGAAATTAGAAAGTTCTTAGTAACTAAAAAGTTGAAGAACTTGAGTCAAGCAAAGGTTGATTTTGTTAAGTAAACGACCTTTAGTTCCTTTTTCCTTTTCGGGGACGAAAAGTTTTTAAGTGTGGGAGATTGTAACAATTCGTATTTTTGGAACCGATTTAAAATTTATTTTTAATTGACTTTCATAGAAATTTAATATTTTTGATGAATTATTTAGAGAATAAACGATTTAAAATTTATTTAAATCGAAGTTTGAACGTATAAATTTAAAATTTAATTCAAACAAACTCAAAATGGCGCGGTAGTTTGAAAATTCGACTTTAAACTTTGAATGAATGTACAGAATTCAATATAAATTAGAATTTGATAAAACAAAAAAAATCGGAATGTTTTGAATTGTAATTTTGTAACGGCTGCCAGGAATTGAGATTTCATTTTATAAATTGTAAATTATGTCTAAATAAAAATTTAGAATAGTCGCTACAAAATATATATATATATATATATAGCCCTGAAAATCTCCATTTTGCAAATGAGCTCCGTTTTCAATGAGACCACTTCAGTTGGGTTCAAAATGTTGTTTACGTCTTCAAAAACTATAAATTTCGATATATTCCGAGCTTTGGATATTTGGCACCTTGGTTGGGTCTTGGTTGGCTAAACCTAGCCCACTCACTTAAGAGCTCCATCAGCTCTCTCCTCTTTATTCCATTCCAACACTCCAAACAAGATATAAATGGGGAAAAGAAAGGGAAATAGAAATTCCCTAAGCCCTAGCTTGATCTTAGGAATCCAATTCAAGTCCATATCATGTGCAAATCTAAGAAAAGCTTTGGTAAGCTCCTCTCCATCTTCTCTAGCTTGCTTTCTCTTTGATTTGTGAGATTTCCTATGACCTAATTCTTAGGAAATATGTTTATATGATCATAGGTTGTTGATTCTAGTGTTTTTATCGAAGAGAGGTTGTTCAAGCTCGCTATTAGATTGATTTATTACTTCTAACCATCAAAGGTGAGTTCTTTGTGAGTTCTTCATGAACTCACATTTATTCCACAAGCAATTGGCTTGTAAAAGTGTAGTTTAGTGTTCATTGGGTTTACATATGCATATGAATTGTTTACATAAGTATACACTTTATGGTTCATTAGTTTATGTTCCGTTGAATTGAAAATTATGATTAGAATTGTCCACACAATCTAATTCGTAAGCTACTAGTTGATTTGGCAATATAGTGAAGCTCCATTGTCGCACCGGCAAGTTCTAAGACTTCACAATTCGCTTATATCGCATTTGATTGCTTTGGTTAAAGAATTTAGTCGTTTTGAAGTTTATAATCGAAATCATTGCAATTTTATGTATATATGTTTGTGTATGTGTTCTTGAGTGGTTTTGGCGAGCTAAAGAGGCTTCATTTTAGCTGATGAAACGTTATAAGCCATCTCCATTGATCCGAGATCATTCGAGAACCGATTGCACATCATTACATAGGCAAAATGTTGCACTTACGTCAGTTCGACGTCTGACCGATGCAACAGACGTCTGTCAAAGCTCTCGGGAACTTGTTTCCTGCAATTTGCTTCAGTTCAGATGTCTGTCAAAGCTCTCTGGAAAGAAATAGTTAATTGCTTTAGCTCGGACGTCTGAACCGAAGCAATAGACGTCTGTCAAAGCTCTCTGGAAATAATCAGTTGCTATTGTCAGATGTATGAACTGAAGCAACAGACGTCTGTCAGAGCGCAAAATAATTAAAATTTTAAAATGATCATAACTTTTTCGTACGTTGTTGGAATTCAGCGAAATTAGATCCGTTGGAACCATATCAACGAGGGCTTTACAAAGAAACTTACTAGGAGTGAGTTGGAGCCTGTGACAATTTTTGGTGGAGATAAATGTCCGATGTAAACAATCGAATGTTTATTGTTATTTAATGATTTTAGAACTGATCAAGGTGACAACTCTCTCACTAAATTTTTGTGCAGTTATTTATTTTCATAACAGAATATTGGTTGATTACATGTGATTGCAAAATTTGTTTGGCTGATGATGGATGTTTACAGTTTTATTATTATAATCATTAAATTATGATTACAAATGTTGATAAATGAAACATTTATATTATGAATTATTTTGGGATGACAATTTACCCACCCGTCTCCCAAATATTAGATAAGTTCACATGGATTGTGATGTAAACCCCACATGGATATTGGAACGATAATTTTACACTTCACCCAATTATGCAAATAATAATCATCCGATGTTGATTGAAAATCCCACACGGGTCTGGGGATGATAATAACTTCACACATCTCCCTTGTGTCTAGTTGTATGTCAACCGATTGATTGACAGACTGATATAAGCATTATTTAATTGTTTAATGCTTATGAAGTTGGAAATTGGACTCTGGATGTGAATTTAATGTTTAATAGTTGTTTATCACTATTATTGAATACATACGATGTATGAAATCCATATAACTAAAACTATATTACAGTCGATTGGATCTCATTTCAATCTAGAATGAAATGAATATTTTAATATATTTTTCAATTAATTGTTGAAGTTTGGTTTTGATGTCCGATTTTGGATGGACACGAAAATATTAAAATTGACTAAACAGTGAAATGTGCAATTTTGGAGATAAACGGCTGAAATGAGTTTTCAAAGATGAATATATATTTATTAGATATATATATAATTTAGAACAATGGTTCTAATACAAGCATAATTTTTCCAACTTATGAATTGGAAAATATTTAAATCGAAATAATCTTCGAATATTTCGATATTGGATTCTGTAATTATACGGATATTGTTGAGGAATTTGGAAGATATAGCTATCTCTATTCCCGTTACGATGTCTGATGGTTTAAGAATTTGATATTGAATATAAGTCGACACAATTTCTATTCAAAACCTAGTGTAACACCCCGTAATTTGAACATAAAAATTCACAAATTAAAGTATACTTAATTAAGTGAAATGGGTTGCGCAGAGAAATATATATATATTGATATATATATAATTGAAAATTAAATAAATAAATATGCAAAAATGTTCAAAACAGCGAATTGGGAGAGGGGAATAACCGAACCGGCCGATTTTTGAGGTCGACCCGAGCTCGCTGGGTCGACTAGGGGTTAATCCAGGGTGTTTGGCTGTCAACCCGTGGGCCGATTCGCTCAAATGCAGATTTTGCATTTGAATGGTTCTCATGGTTCAGCTTTAATCTAAAGGCCCTAGATGGTTCCTACACTTGACTTCTTCCCCAAGACATGCTTTGATGGCTTGGATTGAATCTAGGGTTAATCCTATGGCTAATACTATCCTAAAACTCTATAAAAAGCCCCCTAAACCTAGCCTAAATCACCATTATTCAATCCTACAACTAAACTATGCCAAATTTGTTCCTCTCATGGCCTCCACTCTCATGCTAAAATTTCTAAGTTAATTTCTATGAGAGATTTTGAGTTCATACAAGTGTTTTCAAACATGTATGAGTGTTCTTAGCTTGCATTCAAGTCAAGTTGCAACATTTCTATTTCAAAGCAAGGGTTTTTATTGAATTGGCTCAAGGGTTTTCATTTGGAGCTTGCATATTTGGGTTTTTGGTGCTTGCATAAGGGCTTCGTCTCAATCTTTATAATAAATATTTATTTGTGTCTTCATAGCATTGTAAGCCCTTTTCTACTTTCTTTCTTTGAACTCTAAAGTTAAATGAATGATACAAGTTTGGGGTTGATCATTATATGCAAGTTTGGTTGATCATTATATGCAAGTTTGGTTGGTCATTACATGCAAGTTTGGTTGATCATTATATGCAAGTTTGGTTGATCATTATATGCAAGTTTGGTTGGTCATTATATGCAAGTTTGGTTGATCATTATATGCAAGTTTGGTTGATCATTATATGCAAGTTTGGATGATCATTATGCAAGTTGGTTTAATCATTATGTATGACCCATGTTGCTATGTTATGCAAGTTTGGGTTGATCATGTTATCATGTTATGCAAGTTAAACTTGAGGTTTTGAGCATAAAGCTCCAATCTTTATATTAAAGGTTGCATTTTGGCAACATGAAAGTTATCATATCCCTTATGATAACTTGCATGTGAGGCAAAATGCGAACTTCTAGCTACTTCTACATGTCATTTATCACCATGTATCACTCATATGCTAAGTTTGGTTTTATGCATGCTTTTGAAGCCTAATAATGCAATATGCAAGTATATGAACATATGTACATTTCATATGCCACCATGTTAAACTTGTGGCTTCAACACCTTTATGTCATGGCTATGCCAAGTTTCCTATTTTATCCTTTATGCGTTGTTGCGATTATGTAAACGATGGGATTACGTTGGGGTTGGGTAACATAATGACATGAACATGATTTTTGTAACATGACGTGATATGTTAACTTGTAATTATGTTTTGGAAACATAATGGACATGACACTTAGAAAATATGAGTGTGGCCAACTCGAGGTTGGGTTGAGTTTGTAGCATAAATCTACCCGGACCCGCCTGGCTTAACTAGTGGCTACAAACAATAGGACCCAATGTGAGAAGTTGGTCATGTTGTGCTCGAACCCGAGGTTAGACCTAGTTGTGGTGTAAAGCTACCCGGACCCGCCCGGCTTAACTAGTAACCACAACAAAGTCTAATGTGAGAGGTTAAAGCACATTAAGTTAATTAATGCCTCCTGATTAGGGTTAAGTCATGGTCCACTTAATACTTAACCAATTTGGGCTTGATGGATTAATCAGGGTTAAGTCAGGAGCCTTGGGTACTCTTAACCAATTTAATCCACGTTTGGATCGGGTTAACCACATTTAACCCGTTAAGAAACCCTAGTTGCGTTGTCCTTTTCAGCAGTAACCTTCTTGGTAGTATCATAAGAACCTAGGACTAGGCTAGGGTGGGGCACGATTACTGGGATGATTGTAAGAGACCAAAAGAGACGGCTGAATGATGCCTCGGTTGTTCAGGCGGACCATGGTCGTGCACATCAAGTCCGGAGTTGAACACGGGCACCGGTAGGTTTGGACTATGCATCCTGTAATGGTGTCAGAGGGTTACACCATAGGGCCTGATGCACCCTAGGGTGGACCCTGCACAGTCAACTACATTACATGATTAAGCCGTATGACACCGACACTTGACGAGTTAGGCTTATAGCTAGCCGATCGACTAGACCGAGTAGTTGGACCTTGATTTAGGTTATCTCATGATGTTGGGCCAAGCTTGGGCCAAGGGATCAATTCTTGTTTTTACTTGACATGTTAGAATGCTAGTACACCCATGGTGCAAAACTTAACCTTGATTATGCGATGACACCTTTATCTATCTTGTTAGTTAATCATCATGCCAGTATGTTGTTATCCTCATGTTCATCTCAGCTTCTCATGCCAGTTAACTTTACTAGTTCATGGACAGATAGTAGTAGGGCTTACCAGTCTTTTTGACTGACCTGTTTTCTTTCGCCTCTTGTCTTCCGTTTCCCCCCCTCAGGTCCTCAGGGTGGGAACATTGGAGCTTAGCTTGGATCTTTCTAGCTTGCTTACTGGATTTGCTCATGTACGGGTTTGGACATTGAGCTAGCTATGGTTTATCACTTCACTTTGGGGATAGTACTTAATGTTTTTCAGTTTATGCTTTTATCTAGACTTTGTTTGTTGGAAAATAATGACTAAGTACTTTATTGTAACTTAACTGTGGTTTTGGAAATGCAAGTTTTATCCGCTGCTTTACTACTCTGTTTTACTTATATGTTCTGTCTTGTGATATCTGCATGCATGTTTACCTTGTTTAAACGCCCCTCCAAAGCTAGTGTCCTTGCAAGAGTGGCACTGGCGAAGGTGGGGTGTTACACCTGGTATTTAATATCAAATTGAATTTTGGGTTTGTTGTGAATGGTGTTTTCAATAACATTGTTCTTAAACCCAATTGAGAAAGGAATAAATGTTTTAATTAAGATTAATGAAGAATAAATATAATTGGAATTAAATGGTAGTTGATTTTGGGTTCATTGTGAATGACACTAGTTCTTAAACCCAATTAACTGTGAAGTTATGATTTGGAATTTATAAATCTTTTAACTAAGATTTAACGGAATTTTCCAAAGTAAAGTTTTCCAATTTAATAAATTAAATTGGAATTGAATGGAATTCGATTAATAATAATCAAGATGGGTTTTCATGAAGGACGGCGTTTACTACTTATGGAATTTAAAAGGCCTTGTCGTTATTCCACTTATAGTATTAGTTCGATACGGAAATTTATATCAATTATAAATTGTTCAAATTTCCATGAAGATTCCATATTAAATGGTAGAATATTTTTGGTTTATTGGGAATGATGTTTTTTTACATAACATTTGTTCTTTAACCTAAGTAAAGACAAGATAGATCTCTAGAAACTTGAATAATCATTAAGTAATGATTTTTGAAATTAAAACTAAACTAGAGTTTGAATGAATCTTTAGTTAGATTGAATGGAAATAAGGTAATTAAATTTACCAAACTCAAGGAATGCTCGAGAATGGAGTATCACTAGTTTTACTCCATGTGATAGTTAAACCTTTAATTTGATTTGAAACGTTAAATGGTAGTTAATTTTACCGATAACATAGAGGGAGTTAGATATGGAGTACTACTAGTTTTGCTCCATGGGATGAATTAGTTGGGACTGGGATAATAAAATGAACGATTATTCTGTAAGACTCGAAAATCCCGACTAGTTTGATAAACCTTAATTGGTTAAGTTTGTTGAAAGATAACATAAAATCTTTTGCAATGGTTTTCAAAGAAAGATGTAGAAAAGTGGTTTAAATGAATTAAATCTTTGATAAGATTTATGGGAATGATTCCCAATGTAATGGTACTTGAATAAAAGAATATTCTGGATTGTAATGAGGCGTATGATGTGTTTTATAGCACTTGATTATAAGATATACAAGATTTTTGAAAAGACCAGGTATAACCCATTCTGAATAACTGATATAACGAATAAAAGTCGAAGATTTGAAAATGGTGTTTGAAGACCGGAGGTCTTCACATCGTTTGGATGATTACTGATGTCTTGATTATGCTGTACACCCAAGATGAGGTAATAAGTGGTGATCGTCCAGATGTACATGGAGATCGACCAGATTTGCGAGGACCTCTCTCCTATATTGGACATATGGGACGAGGAATAAGTTGCCTCCGGTTTCGTTCAGACCCAGAACGAACTTATAAATGGATTGTATGTCTGGCATTGTATTTCATTCTGTATTGACTGATTTCTATTAAATATGTATTTTTTTGTGGCGGAGAATTTATTCTCTTGTTAACACCCTTCTCTGAGACGTACGATCTTAGAGAATATATATTGATAGACATCAGTTGTATGGCATGAATTGTCAGTGTGGCATGCTGATATGCTATGATCAAGGCTTTTGTTGAAAAGTAAAGTCTTGTGGTTGATGCAAAGCACGAATTTAATATAGTATAGTTTTGTGTACAGCGTTAATTTGCGAGCCTCACACTCCGATATGAGTCAAAAACGAGATAGTGACTACAAGGAGTGCAGACATCCCTTGCCTCGACTCATAGATGTGATCCAACTTCCAATACGCGACTTTTCGGTTTTAGTTATATACCTATATAGCGACATAATATATGGTACCTATGCTGCCTATGATTGATACATTTATATTTGAAGTTGATTTTTCACTTATAGTAATAATAAAAGATAAATTTTGTGTATCAAGCATGTTTAGCTATCATAAGGTAAAATTCTATCCTCTGGCTTGTGTTGCATTGTGTGATAAGACCTGAGTCTTATAATAGCTTCATTTTTCCTTTTAGCATTGCGTTGTTTCTTTTATGGTATTCTTGGAAGAAAATCTGTTTCAAATTATACGGCGTGGTCCCTTGATTTACCAAACTTTAAAATAAAGTTAATAACTATTTTAGTTCTCACACCAGTCCCATGACTGATGTAACACCCCATAATTTTAACAACATTAAAATGGATAAATTTAGTAATAATTAATTTAATATTCAGAATTAAGGGAAATGGACTATGCCATTTCGTCCGTCTCGAAATTCTGGTCAAGATAGACATTTGGTTTGCGTTAAATGGACAACATATGAAGAAGTTATGAAGGTTTGAAGTTTGTATATGCGCAAGATAATTATATATTAATAAGGTCCATAATTCAAAATACGGTACAGAAAATTCAAAATCACGAATATTCAGGTAAGCAGGAAAAATCCTTCCCAGGGGAGTCTGCCCTTGGGTCGACCCCTCAAAGGGAGTGTCGACCCATGGGTCGACCCCCTTAGGGCTGACGTGGCTAGGTCGGTTCTGGGGGCTGGCAATTATATATATGGCCTCATTTGTCTAGTTTTCTCACACTAAAATCACTAGAGGCTAAAATGATGTCGGTGCCTAGACTGAATCATATCCTTTTCTTCTTCTATAATCAAAGTTTAGAGATTCAAGTGTAGATCTGTGATTCAACCTCCGTTTTTCTCCTTCTATTGTTTTGGATTTGAACACTGTGAGTTTCAATTACCTTTAGATTTAAATGATTAAAACTAAAACATGATATGACTGTAATTTGGAGCTATCTCTGTGACTGAATCATATCAGATCTATTGTAATTTGTGAATCCATGAAATTCTCAATGAATTATGACTTAGATCTTAACCTTTATCATGTTAGATCTACTTTTGATTATAGATCTAATTCAATATTTATATCATCTTGTACCTATCATATTGTGGTTAATTTGGATCTGTCATTAATTGGACATCTAAATTCTTGTTCAGATCTAATCATGCCTATTAGGACGTCCCTACTATGTTAGTACTAGTTTTACTATCACAAGTTCACCAGATCTGTTCTTATATGTTCATCTTAACATTATGCAATTAAACGTTTATGTCAATTTTGTTAGATCAATCATTTCTGCCATTTTCCCTTCACCTTTTCCCTTTTATTTTATATAGCCATGCTTCTTTCGAGCCTAGGCATGCCACTAAAAATATGCGAAAGTGTTAGTTTGGGAACGAGGGGAAGAACACTGAAATTGGGCATAACTTGTAAATTGGGAATTTGGGCATAATTGGTAAATGGGGAATTTGGCATAGCTTGAATAATGTTTATGTATACGAATTTAGATATATAATTTACTATGAACATAATTGGGAAAAGGGACATGAAACTTATAACTATGACAACATAGGTAAAAATTAGCTAAAAACGAAATGCCTAGAATTAAAATATTTTGAAACTGTAACAGCGCCTAGACACAAGGTCAGATTACACTTATGGTGGAAGTCTGCCCGGAACCGCCCGGCATATCCAGCGACCACAAGTGGTATGTCTAATGTGAGGTGTAACACCCCGAATTTTTGAATAATCGAATTAACTAAATTTAAGAATAATTAATCTCAAATGTGAGGATTAAGGGAAACAGGTTGCGCCATTGTGTTCGTCTCGAAATTATGGTTGAGATAGAGTCTGAGTTTGCGTAAAACGGATACCGGATGAAGGAGATATGGACGAACGAAGTCAGGCGGAAAAACCAGGAAAAAAAGTAATTGCACTGGCGCACTTGGGAAGTGCACCAGTACAAAAATGGCACTGGCGCACCTGCCAAGTGCGCCCAGGCCAAGCAGAAAGCATGCACAACTTTCTGGTGCAATCTAATCCATATTGTGACTCATTGCTGAGTCCTTTCTGACTCCTTGCTGAGTCATTAGGGCTGAGGTGTCACCCTATCCCGACTAAGTGGTTTTGATTAATCCTAAGATCATTCGATGGCTATAATTAAATTAAAATTCTGTATAAACATGGACAGACTCAAACCCTAAAATCAAATAAAAATCTGAATCATGGCCTTAATGCTGTCATCTTGTAACCTAGAGTAGCCACCACCAACTAGAGGGAAATCAAAGCTAATCAACACAGTTCTATTCAACTCTAATCTAAACAATAACGAATCTACTACAAAGGCGAGCTAAATCAATTTCAGAACTCAGATTTCAGAACGCAAGACCTTCTTTTTGTGAGTTCGAT
Organism: Allium sativum; assembly: GCA_030737875.1. NCBI lineage: Eukaryota > Viridiplantae > Streptophyta > Magnoliopsida > Asparagales > Amaryllidaceae > Allium > Allium sativum. The sequence continues at coordinate 1,049,209,515 of CM060910.1, read as the reverse complement.
TTCTTTAATAAGACAATTAACAATTTAATTGGATTGAGCTATGATTTGGATTATATGGTTAAGTTGTGAATCATTGACCGTATGTTATTATCTATGTTGTAAATTCTATGATGTTATCATCTATGTTGTAAATTCTATGATGTTATTATCTATGTTGTAAAGCTGTGATGTTATCATCTATGTTGTAGATCTATGATTGGCTTATGTACAATCAATTCATAATGATGTTTCATATGCTAGTTTGGTTATGTTGTTGGAACTAATTCATATGTTAAATCATATGTATGTATGCGAGTTTAGATGTTAATTTGGATATGAATCACAAGCAATTTAGTGAGAATCATATACAACCTTACATGTTTCATGACATCTATTTTATGTGTAAATTGGATCTAAAGTTAGGCTATGACATGTGTGAGTTTAGATGCAAGTTTACACTATAGTTTATGTTGCATAAATCACATATGCAAGTATATATATATATTGGAGTGTGAATCATGTAATGTAAGATTGTAACTATTGTCTATGCAAGTTTACACCTTATGATTAGATTTATGACACCCATTGTCTATGCAAGTTTTGATGAAACACCTTATTCACACATGAAAGTTCACCCCTTATGTTTAGATCTATACGCCAATTTATGTTATGACTTTTTATTCATAAGTTAGATCTAATTAATATTCTATGCATGTTGTGATTTTTTCTCTTTATTCCATAAGTTAGACTATTCGAGTCTAATGTATATTTCACGTTAAACGAATGAACGTACAACGTGGAGCAAGGGGATAACATTAAAAGATTTAATATTAAGAATTGGTATAAATGCCTTAAATGTGATGTTAATTGGTATAATTTTATATACCATAAATAGGTGGACATAATTGAGTCAATTATGGACATAGTTAAATTTGTAATTGATTGGCAATTTGAATAGGGAAATTAATTCAAATTGGGGATGATTAATTAGGTGTAATTAATCGCCTAAGACACGAGGTTAGACTCGTTTGTGGTGTAAGACTGCCCGGACCAGCCCGACAAATCCAGCTGCCAGAAATGCCGGTCTAATGTGGGAGGTCTTAGGCATAAATTAAATGAGTAATAGCTGTAAAGACACGAGGTTAGGCTCGTTTGTGCTGTAAGACTGCCCGAACCCGCCCGGCAAATCCAGCTGCCACAAATGCCAGTCTAATGCGGGAGGTCTTTACAAGATTACGGTCTTAATGAATTAAGAAACACTTAACCAGATTAACATGTAGTGGGACATGAGGGAGTTAAGTGGGTGCCTTGGGTGGCATGTGAAATTAAGTGGGTGCCTTGGGTGGCATGTGAAATATGATTAGGTGTCTCAATAATTAATTAATGCTGATTAAAGACAAATATGGATGACAAACAGAAGTTTGGTTGAGTGAGTGATTCTCTGAGTAACGATCTAATGTTGATCTCGGTCTTCGGGGTTGGTACTTAGGGAGTTATTCTCTTAACCAATGTATCTGTAGACTAAGAAGTACCTAATCATAAACTAAGTGAAAGGGTTAAGACCAGCTTAACAAATAAAATGATAAGTGGGTAAGGTTAAGACAAACTTAACCAATAATTTGATAATTGGGTAGGGTTAAGGCAAACTTAACCAATAATTTGATAAGTGGGTAGGGTTAAGACAAACTTAACCAATAATATACATTGATCTGGTAGGGTTAAGACAAACTTAACCAATAGTTTGATAAGTGGATAGGGTTAAGACAAGCTTAACCAATAACACATGTTGATTTGTTGAGTAAGTAACATGGGTGACATGTGGGATATAATTATAAACACTTAACTAAGTTGAAACTTGTAAGAAGACATGAATAACAGGGGTTAAGTGGGAAATTCTAGTGGGGACCAAGCATAGAGGGAAAGCTTGTGTGGGGACCCTTTTCAAACCAGTAACCCATTTAGTATCGTTGTGGGCTCGACCCAAGTCGAGGACGGGACACACATACTGGATTTGATTGTAAGAGGTCAAAACGGGTCAGCGGTGGCAACGCAAGTCCAACGGGTTCATATGCGTGTGTGGGCCCGGGCTGGTAGGTAAGACGTTGTTGCATCATGTAGATATAAGCCGTGCATTTTTGGTTGTATCGGGTTGCCACTTTGGGGAGTGATACACCCCACTGTGGGGCCAGCACGGGTATCTACGAGTTAGGGAGCCAATCGAATGGGGAACGTAGTGGGTACACCTAGTGGAGATAGGAGCAGATGGCCCCTATGAAGACAGCTAGGAGTATAACTACCATATTATAAATAAATATTGTAATTAGAATGGGGGTAGTGGGTACACCTAGCGGAGATAGGGGCAGACAGCATCTATGAAGGTAGCTAGGGGTACACGAAACTACCATTATCATTATTAAGTTTTGTAGGCGGGATCAACCTTTAGGGTGACTAGTGGTGGTGCAGTAATTACCTTATAGTGATTAGGGGCGCCTTTAACGTTATCTTGGTTCATCTTATTTCCTCGTTTTGTTCTGTCATACCCCATTGTTCACAGTCATTTCCTTATTTTCCAGCTTATGCCTTAGCCTAGTTAGTTTGATAATTATATTGTTAAAGTTATCGCACTCACCAGACTTTATGTCTGACCCCCATTTCTTTCCATCTCTTTTCTTCCTTCCCCCCCCCCCCCCAGGTTTGCAAGGAGGGAATACTACAGCTTAGTGCTGATTTCTTTCAGTTGCTTGAAGAGAGTAGATGTATCGCTTGGGACTCTCTCATCTTTATGGCTTTACTTATGCTCAGTGGGGATTTTATGCATTTATGTTATTTAAGTATTTGCTTCTTTATGTACTTTAAAGTTTTTGAAAAAGACTACTGATCCTGTTGTAATGGCTTTGGAAACTACTTATGTAAACTCGTTTTGAGTTATGATGAAATAAAATAAGTTTTATCTTCCGCTGTGTTGTTTTATTTATTTATTCTTGTAATTTATCTGTTCTATAGAAACAATAACACTTCATGGACATTGATGCATTCCCTTTGTGAGTGACATTAATGGACGTGGGGTGTTACACGTGGTATCAGAGCAATGGTTACAAAAACAGATAAAAAGTTTTGAAAAGTGTTTTCAAAAGTATTATTTTCCTAGAAAGTATTTTCAAAAACTTGTTTTAAAGAAGCTATTTTCAAGGAAAGTTTACTTAAAGGAGCATGATCCCCGCAAGCCATACATCTCTCTTTCGCTTCCCTTGTTTTAAAACTCTTTCTGTTTATTTTCAGCATGTCTGGAGCATCTGAGATACCAGAGGGTGTTCACGTACCCGGTTGGTTTCGTCAATATCTTGAGGCTAGGGCCGCTGCCGCGGGACCGGCCAACGTTCCTCCTCCTCCTCCCCCAGCTCCAGTCATTCCTCCCCGTGGAGATAATTTCTCCAAGATATGTAAAGACTTTCATTCGATGGGTGGAAAATCTTTTAGTGGGACTGAAACATTTATTGAAGCTAGAAATTGGTTGAAAGAAGTGGAGGATCTGTTTGGCATTTTCGATTTGGACGATTGTAAGAAGGTCCAATTGGCTGCTTGGTTGATGAAGGACGAAGCTTCGTTTTGGTGGGAAGTCACTAATGGAGAGCGTCCGGTTGATACAAGGCCAGATTTCAGGTGTAGGTTTGAGGCAAAGTTTCTCTCACGGGATGAAGAGAATTTATACATGGAAAGATTTTTGGCATTAAAGCAAGGGAATCTATCAGTGAAAGAATACGTCAACAAGTTCAATCAGTTGGCGAGATTTGGCTTGGACTTGGTGAATACACCCGAAAAGAAGGCCCTGAGATTTGTTAAGGGTTTGAACGAGCCACTACATGGGCTAGCTATGACCCACATCCCTATGGGGGCCACCTTTGAGAGGCTAGTTGATATGGCGCTTACGCATGAAGAGGAGAAAGGCGCCAATGCTAATAAAGCACCCGAGAAGAAAGGGGATCAAAAATCGCAACAGCAACAGTAGAACAAGAAGGGTGGTAAAGACAACAATGGCAAGGGAAAGAAGAAGTGCTTTAATTGTGGGACACCAGGCCATCTGAGTAAAGACTATAGGAAAAAGAAGAAGATCGGATGTTTCCACTGTGGGGAGGCAGGTCATCTAGTTAAGGACAGTCCAAGGAAACAGGGACAAGGGTCTAAAATGGGGGAGGGCCGCTTCAGGTTCTCATGGCACCAGGGCAGGCAAGAGGGAAGGTCCAGGCTCTTATGGACCCACCGCTGCAAGAACGAGGTAGAACAACTTCCGTTGAAAGTTTAGTTTTTCTGTTTGATCATCCTGTTCATACTTTGTTTGACTCTGGCATATCACACTCGTTTGTATCTGCTTCATTAGTTGAAACACTGCACCTAAATACTAGTCTAGTTTCGGATCCCATAGTAGTCTCAAATCGTATTGGTGGTTCGGCTCATCTTTCCGTGATTTTTCAGGATTTGAGAGTGTCTATCTTGGGCGTTGAGTTTGAATGCAACACCTTTGTTCTTGGATTCATGGGCTATGGCTTGATTCTAGGTATGGATTGGCTAACTAGATACGGTGCCATCCTAGATTGTGAGAGAAGGGTAGTTAGATTTTTGACTCATTGTGGAAAGACCCTTGATATTTCTTGTGACCCTAGAAGTCCAGTAATGCTTAGTTACCTAGAATCTCTTGACGTATCCAATGATGATTTGAAATCTGTTCGTGTGGTCCGTGAATATAATAACGTCTTCAAAGAGGTTCGAGGTTTACCCCCGAGGCATGAGATAGACTTTCGTATTTATCTTGTAGACAATGCAAAACCAGTATCTCTGCCAGTACGCCACATGACTCCTTGTGAGAGGAGGGAGCTTAATAAGAAAGTAGGGGAGTTGCTTGAGAAGGGGTTCATAAGACGTAGTATATCGGAGTGGGATGCTCAATTGTTTTGTTGCTTTGCTGGTATCATCTCACGTAGATTGTCCGAATTCGGAGGAGATATTCCTTGGGTGCTTGTCTGATATTGGTTTAGGCTTTTGGGGCTTGTGCTTGGGGAATGTCGAGTTCGACTAGGATGGTTTGCGTGAGATAAATAGCTGTGGCGATTTTCATTGCATGATATCTTGGTTTTCTCAAGAAGTGATGTGCAGCCATGACATGATAAGACTATTCGATGGTATGGGCTGCCCCGAGTTAGATTCAATAGGGTTATGAGATGACTCGAGTGGGATGTGAAGTAATGGATTGTTTAGGACCCTATGTTGATGCCATTTTTTTTGAGGAAGAAGGCAAGATTCTTAGGACATGTGGCCTCTAAGGAAGAGATAGCTGTGGATCCCGCGAAGGTGGCGGCAGTCCAAGAATTGAAGGTTCCAAGAAAAGCAACGGAAATAAGAAGTTTTCTAGGAGAAGATTGGACAGATGATATATGGAGTAGAGTTGCCCGAGAGACTCAGTGGTGTACACGACGTATTCCATGTATCACATTTGAGGAAGTGCTTGCATGAGACCGTGGAAGTGGTAGAGCCGAGCTTGCTTAGAGAGGTGGAGATAGAGCGTGATGCGACGATTTGACGAGCTCCTACATGCATTCTTGGGTCGGAGATTAAGAAGTTGAGGAATCGAGAGGTCAAGCTATTCAAAGTGTAATGGAGATATAATGAGAACGACGCTACTTGGGAGACGGAAGAGAAGATGCGTTCATAGTACCCTTTTCCTTTCGGGGGTATGTCTTTCAGTTTCTCCTTTATCGCTTAGCTTGTACTTATTCTATCTTTAGTATGTCCTCTCACTAGTATTTTTGACCTTTAGATAGGGTAGTCCTATGGTTGAAACATGTGTTTGAGACATGTTATGTATGATGGATGCATGTGGATGCAAGTGCTTGCTAGTGGTTGCTCGTGGATGCATATACACACACTTTAGGCACTAGATCGGCTCATCCACTTTCATAATGCATATTGCATATAAATGGATGTATTTAGTAAAATGAATGTGCATTGAATGTGTGTATCATATGAATGTTGCATTCGAATGAATGGTTGAGCACACATGTAGAAATAATATGTATCATTAGGAATCTTTTGCATACATAATGGATGCATGGCACTATCATGGTTCGCATTAAGGAGGTCGACTGAATCAGTGGACCGCCTGATTTAGCATTAGTATACAGACATATACACACACTATGCATATGTACATGAAAAGCATTAGAAATCTTTTAAAGACCATGGTTGCTAGTGGTTGATGGTTGAGTAGATGGATGATTGGATGGTAGGATACGTTCTTCTTGACTTAGAGATTTCGAGGAAGAAATCCTTTAAGTAGGGGAGAATGTAACACCCCGAATTTTTGAATAATAAAATTAACTAAATTAAAGAATAATTAATCTCAGATGTGAGAATTAAGGGAAACAAGTTGCACCATTGTGTTCGTCTCGGAATTCTGGTTGAGATAGAGTCCGAGTTTGCATAAAACGGATACCGGATGAAGGAGATATGGACGAACGAAGTCAGGCGGAAAAACCAGAAAAAAAAGTAATTGCACTGGCGCACTTGGGAAGTGCGCCAGTACAAAAATGGCACTGGCGCATCTGCCAAGTGCGCCCAGGCAGAGCAGAAAGCCTGCACAGCTTTCTAGTGCAATCTGATCCATATTGTGACTCATTGTTGAGTCCTTTCTGACTCCTTCCTGAGTCATTAGGGCTGAGGTGTCACCCTATCCCGACTGAGTGGTTTTGATTAACCCTTAGATCATCCGACAGCTATAATTAAATTAAAATTCTATATAAACATGGGTAGACTCAAACCCTAAAATCAAATAAAAATCTGAATCATGGCCGTCATGTTGTCATCTTGTAACCTAGAGTAGCCGCCACCAACTAGAGTGAAATCAAAGCTAATCAATTCAGTTCTATTCAACTCTAACCTAAACAATAACGAATCTACTACAAAGGCGAGCTAAATCAATTTCAGAACTCAGATTTCAGAACGCAAGACCTTCTTTTTGTGAGTTCGATTTCTTTAATAAGATAATTAACAATTTAATTGGATTGAGCTATGATTTGGATTATATGGTTTTGTTATGAATCATTGACCGTATGTTATTATCTATGTTGTAAATTCTATGGTGTTATCATCTATGTTGTAAATCCTATCATGTTATTATCTATGTTGTAAAGCTTTGATGTTATAATCTATGTTGTAGATCTATGATTGGCTTATGTATAATAAATTCATAATGATGTTTCATATGCTAGTCTGGTTATGTTGTTGGAACTAATTCATATGTTAAATCATATGTATGTATGCGAGTTTGGATGTTAATTTGGATATGAATCATATGCAAGTTAGTGAGAATCATATACAACCTTACATGTTTCATGACATCTATTTTATGTGTAAATTGGATCTAAAGTTAGGCTATGACATGTGTGAGTTTAGATGCAAGTTTACACTACAATTTATGTTGCATAAATCACATATGCAAGTATGTATATATATATATATATATATATATATATATATATTGGAGTGTGAATCATGTAATGTAAGATTGTAACTATTGCCTATGCAAGTTTACACCTTATGATTAGATCTATGACACCTACTGTCTATGCAAGTTTAGATGAAACACTTTGTTCACACATGCAAGTTCACCCCTTATGTTTAGATCTATATGCTAATTTATGTTATGACTTTTTATTAATAAGTTAGATCTAATTTATATTCTATGCATGTTGTGATGTTTTCTCTTTATTCCATAAGTTAGACTATTCGAGTCTAACGTCTATTTCACATTAAACGAATGAACGTACAACGTGGGGCAAGGGGATAACATTAAAAGATTTAATATTGAGAATTGGCATAAATGCCTTAAATGTGATGTTAATTGGTATAATTTTATATACCATAAATAGATGGACATAATTGAGTCAAATATGGACATAGTTAAATTTGTAATTGATTGGCAATTTGAATAGGGAAATTAATTCAAATTGGGGATTATTAATTAGGTGTAATTAATCGCCTAAGACACAAGGCTAGACTCGTTTGTGGTGTAAGACTGCCCGGACCCGCCCGGCAAATCCAGCTGCCACAAATGCCAGTCTAATGTGGGAGGTCTTAGGCATAAATTAAATGAGTAATAGTTGTAAAGACACGAGGTTAGGCTCGTTTGTGGTGTAAGACTGCCCGGACCTGCCCGGCAAATCCAGCTGCCACAAATGCCAGTCTAATGTGGGAGGTCTTTAAAGGTTACAGTCTTAATGAATTAAGAAACACTTAACCAGATAAACATGTAGTGGGACATGAGGGGGTTAAGTGGGTGCCTTGGGTGGCATGTCAAATTAAGTGGGTGCCTTGGGTGGCATGTGAAATACGATTAGGTGTCTCAATAATTAATTAATGCTGATTAAAGACAAATATGGATGACAAACAGAAGTTAGGTTGAGTGAGTGATTCTCTGATTAACGATCTGATATTGGTCTCAGTCTTCGGGGTTGGTACTTAGGGAGTTATTCTCTTAACCAATGTATCTGTGAACTAAGAAGTACCTAATCATAAACTAAGTGAAAGGGTTAAGACTAGCTTAACTAATAAAATGATAAGTGGGTAGGGTTAAGACAAACTTAACCAATAATTTGATAAGTGGGTTGGGTTAAGACAAACTTAACCAATAATTTGATAAGTGGGTAGGGTTAAGACAAACTTAACCAATAATATACATTGATCTGGTAGGGTTAAGACAAACTTAACCAATAGTTTGATAAGTGGATATGGTTAAGACAAGCTTAACTAATAACACATGTTGATTTGTTGAGTAAGTAACATGGGTGACATGTGGGATATAATTATAAACACTTAACCAAGTTGAAACATGTAAGAAGACACATATAAGAGGGGTTAAGTGGAAAATTCTAGTGGGGACCAAGCATAGGGGGAATGCTTGTGTGGGGACCCTTTTCAAACTAGTAACCCATTTAGTATCTTTGTGGGCTCGACCCAAGTCGAGGACGGGACACGCGTACTGGATTTGATTGGAATAGGTCAAAACGGGTCAGCGGTGGCAACGCAAGTCCAACGGGTTCATATGCATGTGTGGGCCCGGGCTGGTAGGTAAGACGTTGTTGCATCGTGTAGATATAAGCCGTGCATTTTTGGTTGTATCGGGTTGCCACTTTGGGGATTGATACACCCCACTGTGGGGCCAGCACGGGTATCTACGAGTTAGGGAGCCAATCGAATGGGGAAGGTAGTGGGTACACCTAGTGGAGATAGGAGCAGATGGCACCTATGAAGACAGCTAGGAGTATAACTACCATATTATGAATAAATATTGTAATTAGAATGGGTGTAGTGGGTACACCTAGTGGAGATAGGGGCAGACAGCACCTATGAAGGTAGCTAGGGGTACACGAAATTACCATCATCATTATTAAGTTTTGTAGGCGGGATCAAACTTTAGGGTGACTAGTGGTGGTGCAGTGTAGTAATTACCTTATAGTGATTAGGGGTGCCTTTAACGTTGTCTTGGTTCATCTTATTTCCTCGTTTTTTTCTGTCATACCCAATTGTTAACAGTCATTACCTTATAGTTATTTTGATAATTATATTGTTAAAGTTATCGTACTCGCCAGACTTTATGTCTGCCCCCCTTTTCTTTCCACCTCTTTTCTTCCTCCCCCCCCCTCAGGTTTGCAAGGAGGGAATACTATAGCTTAGTGCCGATTTCTTTCAGTTGCTTGAAGAGAGTAGATGTATCGCTTGGGACTCTCTCATCTTTCTGGCTTTGCTTATGCTCAGTGGGGATTTTATGCATTTATGTTATTTAAGTATTTTCTTCTTTATGTACTTTGAAGTTTTTGAAAAAGACTACTGATCCTGTTGTAATGGCTTTGGATTCTACTTATGTAAACTCGTTTTGAGTTATGTTGAAATAAAATAAGTTTTATCTTCCGCTGTGTTGTTTTATTTATTTATTCTTGTAATTTATCTGTTCTATAAAAACAATAGCGCTTCATGGACAGTGATGCATTCCCTTTGTGAGTGACATTAATGGACGTGGGGTGTTACATGAGGGGTCTAGGTGCACAAATATGAGACGTGCTAAGATACAAGGTTAAGCCGGCTTATGGAGCTCAAAACCGGCCAGCATATCCAGCATCCACAAGTGGTAGGCTTAATGTGAGGGGTCTATTACATTATAACCATAAATGGACATGGTAATGAATTGGAATACTTAACCTAGTTGAATCCAAAGGGATTGTATGAACATGAACTTGAGTAGGGGTTAAGTAAATTTGGTTGAACTGTGGGTGGGTTAAGTAAATCTGAGGGGGTAGGTAATATTTATATATAGGCCAACAAATTTAACCTAAAGGGGTTATGTAATGAAAGACACCAATAGGTATACATAACTGGTGGAAATCCTAGTGTGGATATAAGACAAGGGGGAGAGCTTGTATTATTTTGCGTGGGGGACCCGTTTCAGTCAGTAACCCATATAACGGTATCAAATGAGTACTCCGCCCTAGGTCGTAGTGGGGGCACGCTTACTGGTTTGTAAGAGATCCAAACATGGAGGTCGGTGTGGGCAATGCAAACCAACCGGGACATGTGCACGCATGGGCCGGGCAGAAGGGGATAAGACGGCCGTGACACCAGTAATATGGTTATGCACATCACTAAGGGTTTCCACATTAGGATAGTGATACATCCTACTGTAGGGGTTGGCACAGGTTATCTACGGAGTACGGAGCCAATCGATTATGGTAGTAGTTAGGGCACGTTTAGACTCTGGTAGAAAGTTTAGGAGCCTGCTAGGTTGGGATGCCTGTGGATTGTATGGGGTTAACACCTCTCACCAAAAGTACGCCAAAGTCTACCATCTTATAGTTGTTGGGATGATCTCATTCTGGTTATACTAGTATCGGTGCAAAGAATCAGAGTAATCATTAGGGAAGCGTATACAATCTGTCATGTTTACCTTGTCATACTTACCTTTTATGATGTTATCTTTCTTATCGACCTTATATGCATGTCATGATACTTTTACTTGATTACTTGCTAAAAGTAACTAGACTCACCAGACTTTATGTCTGACCCATTTTGTTTCCTTTTCTCTCTTCCGTTCCCCCTCCCCCCAGGTTCGTAGGGTGGGAATACTCAGGCTTAAGCAGGACTCGGTAATGATCTTGCTAGGACCTACTTTTGAAGTATTGCTCAAGTTCTTATCTTTACTACTATGGCTTTGTCTCTTTTAGGGAATTATGTTTTTTCTTTTATGTATTTCTATACTCTGATGGTACAAGACAGAAGCTCTATATTATTGTAATGATTTTTTTGTAGTTCCAGACTTGTGATATTTTGGACCACGATGTTATGAATTATGTTTTAAATAAAATTCTAATTTCCGCTGCTACCTTTTACATTTGTCTTGTATTGTTTTTGTGTTTGTTTACTTATAACGCTTCACGAAACTTAATGCATTGGACGTGGGGTGTCAAACTTGGTATCAAAGCTGAAGGTTACCAGATTAGATAAAAGTTTCTGAAAACTATTTTCAAAAAGGTTTTAAAAGAAAGCATTTTTTCAAAAAAAGAAAAGTCTATTTTAAGAAACATATTCCCCAAAGCCATAGTTATTTCCTTCGGTCCTTTTTCTAAATCTCTTTCCTTTTCGTTTCAGCATGTCTAGGGAACCTAATATCCCTTAGGGCATTACGATACCAGGCTGGTTCCGTAGGTATCTAAAGGCCACAACGCCTGCCGGAGGTCAAGATGACGTTCCAACCCCAGCTGCACCCGTCGTTCCTCCTCCTCCTGCTCGATGAGCAGATAATTTCGCTAAGATCTGCAAAGATTTCTGTACCATGGGAGGGAAGCCATTCCATGGAACCGAAACATCCGTAGAGACAAGGAATTGGCTCAAGGAGACACAGGACTTGTTTGTAATCTTTGAAGTGGAAGAAAGAAGGAAGATTCAGTTAGCTGCCTGGCTACTGAAAGATGAAGCTTCGTTCTGGTGGGAAGTAACCCAAGATGGACGTCCGGTGGAGATATAGGACGACTTTAAGTAGAGGTTTGAAATGAAGTTTCTTTCTCAAGATGAGAAAAGCATGCAAATGGAGAGGTTCTTGGCGCTCAAACAATGAAACATGACTGTTAAAGAATATGTGAACAAATTCAACCAGCTAGTAGCAAGGCTATATAAGAAAGCTTTGCAGTTTTCTAAAGGACCGAATGAACCCCTTCATGGGTTAGCTATGTCCCATATTCGAATGGGAACTACTTTTTAAAGGCTTGTTGATATAGCCTTAATTAATACAGAAGACAAAGGAGAAAAGAAAGAAGTTAAAGCTGAGGAAACAACGCAAAACAAGAAGGTATGGCCCAAGAAAGGACAACAACAACAATAGAAGAAGAAGGGCAGAAAGAATGACAAGGGTAAGGATAAGAGGAAATGTCACAGTTGTGGACGAGAGGGTCACTTGGTCAAGGACTGCAAAAGAAGGAAGAATACTTGCTTCAATTGTGGAGAGGTCGGACATTTTGCTAGGGAGTGCCTAAAGAACAGGGACCACAGGGACAAGGTCAAAGGGCAGGAGCTTCTGGAGGGCAGGTGCATGCTCTCACAGCCAGTACTCCGGGTAGAGGTAGGAAAATTTCCGTGGAAGGTTTGATTTCTCTTTCCAGTCATCCTATTAGAACTCTTTTTTATTCTAGCACTTCACATTCATTTATATCTAGTTCTATGGTTGAATCTCTTCATTTAAATACTAGTATGGTAGTGGATCCCGTTATTATCTCAAACCCCATTGGTGGTTCGGCTCACTTGTCTATGATTTGTTAGGGTTTGAGAATATCTATCTTAGGCATCGAGTTTGAGTGCGACGCGTATGTGCTCGGTTTTATGGGCTACGGTTTGATTCTAGGGATGGATTGGCTAACCATATATGGTGCCATTCTGGATTGTGAGAGAAGAGTCGTTAGGCTTCTGACCTATCATGGGAGGACCCTCGAGATTTCTTGTGACCCGCAAGGGTCTGTTATGCTTGGTTTCCTAGAGTCTCTAGATGCATCGATCGATGATCTCCAATCTGTTACAGTAGTCCGAGATTATTCTGATATTTTTAATGAGGTATGGGGCTTACCTCCAAGGTGCGTGATCGATTTCCACATATATTTGGTGGACAATGCAAAGCCAGTTGCATTACCTATGCGCCATATGGCTCCAAGGGAAAGGAGGGAGATTAGCAAGCAAGTAGGGGAGCTACTTGAGAAAGGATTTATCAGGCGAAGCATATCTGAATGGGGTTCTCCACTAATATTCGTGACTAAGGCAGATGATTCGCTTCGTTTGTGTGTAAACTACAGAGAGTTGAACAAACTCACTAAGAAGAACTGACATCCACTTCCGAGGATAGATGACTTGTTTGACTAGCTTGTTGGTGCCTCGGTATTTTCTCAGTTATACTTGGCCACGGGGTTTCATCAGTTGAGGGTGGCTGAGGACATTATAGATAAGACCGCTTTTAGGACTCCAGATGGTTTCTTTGAATGGCTCGAAATGCCTTTTGGGTTGACGAATGCACCCGCCTATTTTGCTGATTTGATGAGTAGAGTGTTTCAGGAGTTTCTAAATAAATTTGTTATGGTCTTTATTGATGATATTTTGATCTTCTTAAAGAGCGAGGAAGAGGATGCCCAACATTTAAGAGAAGTTTTGAAAACTCTTCATGCGCATCAGCTTAAGGCAAAGTTCTCTAAATGTTATTTTTGGAGAAAAGAGGTGAGATTTCTAGGGAATGTGGTTTCCAAAGATGGGATAGTAGTAGATCCCGCAAAGGTAGTAGCAGTTCAAGATTGGCAAGTTCCGAAAAATGCAACATAGGTGAGAAGCTTTCTTTTATTGGAGGCTATTATAGGAAGTTCATTAAGGACTTCGCAAAGATATCAGGCCCACTCACGAGGCTAACGAAGAAGAATTTGGCATTTTCATGGGATATAGATTGCGATGTTTCTTTCCAACGATTGAAGAAGGCTCTAACAACAGCCACAGTCTTGACCTTGCCTAATGGGAATAAAGTGTTTTCGGTTTACACTGATGCATGTGGTATAGGGCTTGGTGCAGTTCTGATGCAAGAAGGGAAGGTAGTGTGTTATAGGGGTAGACAACTATGGGTTCTTGAGAAGAACTACCCTACCCATGATTTAGAGCTAGCTGCCATAGTATTTGCGCTTAAAATGTGGCGTCATTATTTGCTTGGAGAGAAGTTCGAGTTGTACACCGATCATAAATCTCTCAAGACTTGTTCTTGCAGAAGGATCTTAATCTGAGGCAGCAAAGGTAGATGGTGTTCTTAGCATCTTATGACTTCTAGATTGCTTATACCCTTGTAAGGGTAATGTGGTGGCAAATGCACTAAGTAGGCAAAGGGTGGCCTTAAGTCCTCTGTTTGTTGAGAGGAAAAGCTTGGAGTTCATATCGACTTTTGATTTTAGATCCTCCACCGAGTTTTTGCCTGGTTTGTTTGCATCGCTAGAGGTACGACCTAATCTCATGGATCAGATAGGAGCTTCGTAGTGAAATGATCCACCGATTTTAGACATCTTGAATAAACTCAGTAAAGGAGAGATTTCTAGTCACCTCAATAGATATTCCATTGACGATAAAGGATGGTTGCGACGAGATGGAAGGATTTGTGTTCCTCAAACTGGAAGTTTGTTAATGGCAGTCTTAGAAGAAGCCCATCATTCTAAGATGACTATTCATCCAGGCGGTGATAAGATGTATAGGGACAAGAAGAGGGTTTTCTTTTGGGCTGGGATGAAGAAGGATGTGGCAGAGTTTGTTTCCCAATGTTTAGTTTGTCAGCAAGTCAAAGCTAAGCAAAAGAATCCTGGTGGTTTACTTCATCCTTTGGAGGTTCCATAGTGTAAGTGGGAGAGCGTCCCTTTGGATTTCATAGATGGTTTACCTAGATCAAAGAAACGCAACACCAATATTTGGATGGTAGTAGGTAGATTTACTAAAAGCGCTCATTTTGTTCCAGTTAAGATTAAGAGGACGACAACATGGTTGGCAGCAGTTTATGTTCGTGAGATTGACCGTCTTCATTGAGTACCTTCCAGCATCGTAAGCGATCGTGACCTCATCTTCACTAGTGAATTTTGGAGAAGCTTGCAAGAAGCATTAGGTACACAGTTATGTTTGAGCACCGCTTATCATCCTCAGACCGATGGACAGACGAAGAGGGTGAACAGAGTTCCAGAGGATCTTTTGAGGCTGTGTATTCTAGACTTCGGGGGTACTTGGGAAGAACATCTTCCTTTAGTAGACTTCGCCTACAACAACAGTTACCATGCTAGCATTGGCATGGCACCCTTCGAAGCATTATACGGACGACCATGTGGATCACCAACTTGTTGGTGGAAATCTAAAGAAAGACTATTACTTGGATTAGATATAGTTAGGGAAACGTCCGCGAAGATTGATCTTATTAGACAACGAATGAAGGCCGCTCAAGATAGGCAGAATCCTATACCAAAAAGAGAAGGACTGATAGTGAATTTGAAGTAGGAGATATGGTTTTCATTAAAGTGTCACCCTTGAGGAATGTGGTTCGCTTCGGATCTGTAGGGAAGTTGGCACCAAAATTCGTAGGGCCATTTCTCATAACAGATTGGATTGGCCAGATGGCCTATAGAGTAAATCTGCCAGAGAGACTATCCGGCGTTCATGATGCTTTCCACATTTCTCATTTGCGGAAATGCTTGCATGATACCGTGGAAGTAGTTGAGCAGAGTGTATTGGAAGAGGTACAGGTGGACCGGAAGGCGACAGTCAGACGAGTTCCTTCCCGTATTCTTGGATTAGAAGTTAAGAAGCTACGCAATAGAGAAGTCAAGTTGGTGAAAGTTCAGTGGGGAGATAACCCAGAGGATGCAACATGGGAGACCGAAGACAAGATTCATGCTTCGTATCCTTTTCTTTTCGAGGGTATGTTCTTAACTCCTTTTTCCAAAGTTTTTATCTATGCTGGTTTCTATCATTTAAGTATGTCCTATCGATCAAATCTTTGACCTTTAGGTAGGAATCTCATGGATATAAACATGTGTTTGAGACATGTTATGTTTGATGGATGCAAGTGGATGCAATTGTTTGCTAGTGGTTGCTTATGGATGCATATACACACACATTAGGCACTAGATCGGCTCAATCACTCCCATATTGCATATGGATGTGTGTGCATTTTTCTTCTTTTAATGGATGGAAATGGATGTATTATCATATGAATGTTGCATTTAGACGGATGATTGTGCACATATATAGAACTTACATGTTATAATAGGATTATTGCATACATGTTGGATTCATGGCACTAACATACATTGCATTAAGGAGGTAGACTGAATCAGAAGACCGCCTGATCTTGGCATTAGTATTGGGACATATACACACACCTTTGCATATTTTCATCTAAGCATTAGAAGTCTTTAAGTACAATGGATGCTTGCGATTGATGGATGAGTAGATAGGTGATGGATGGTAGGATATACATTCTTCTTAACTTGAAGATTTCGGGGATGAAATCCTTTGAGTAGGGGAGAATGTAACACCCCATAATTTTAAAAAAATTACAGAGGATAAATTAAATAATAATATATTTAGAATTAAGGGAAATGGATTGCGCCATTGCGTCCGCCTCGAAATTCTGGTCAAGATAGACATTTGGTTTGCGTAAAACAGACGCCGTATGAAGAAGTTATGAAGGTTTGAAGTTTGTATAAGCGCAAGATAATTATATATATATAAGGTCCAGAATTCAAAATATGGTTCAGAAAATTCAAAATCACGAATATTCGGTTGAGCGGGAAAAAACCCCGCCCAGGGGAGTCGACCCATGGGTCGACCCCCTGAGGGGTGGGTCGACCCCCCTAGGGATGCCATGGCTAGGTCAATTCTGGGGGCTAGCAGCTATATATACGGCCTCAATTTTCTAGTTTTCTCACACTAAAATCAATGGGGGCCTAAATGTTGTCGGTGCCTAGACTGAATCAAATCCTTTTCTTCTTCTGTCATCAAAATTTAGAGATTCAAGTGTAGATCTGTGATCCAACCTCCGCTTTTCTCCTTCTATTGTTCTGGATCCGAATAATGTGAGTTTCATTTACCTTTACATTTAAGTGATTAAAAGTAAAACAAGATATGACTGTAATTTGGATCTATCTCTATGACTAATTCATATCAGATCCATTGTAATTTGTGAATCCATGATATTCTAAATTAACTATGACTTGGATCTTAACCTTTATCATGTCAGATCTACTTTTGATTATAGATCTAATTCAATATTTAGATCCTTTTGTACCTATCATGTTGTGGTTAATTTGGATCTATCATTAGTTGGACAACTAAATCCTTGTTTGGATCTAATCATGCCTATTATGACATCACTACTATGTTAGAACTAGTTTTAATATCACAAGTTCACCAAATCTGTTCTTATTTGTCCATCTTAACATTATGCCATTATACGTTTATGTCAGTTTTGTTTGATCAATCATTTCTGTCATTTTCCCTTTACCCTTTGCCTTTTATTTTATATAGACAGGCTACTTTCGAGCCAAGGCATACCGCTAAAAATATGCGAATGCGTTAGTTTGGGAACGAGGGGAAGAACATTGAAATTGGGCATAACTTGTAAATTGGGAATTTGGGCATAATTGGTAAATCGGGAATTTGGCATAGCTTGAATAATGTTTATGTATATGAATTTCGACATATAATTCACTATGAACATAATTGGGAGGAAATGAGCATGAAACCTATAACCTATAATGACATAGTTAAAAATTGGCTAAAAATGAAATGTCTAGGATTACAATAATTGGAATCTGCAACTGTGCCTAGACACGAGGGTAGATTACACTTGTGGTGGAAGTCTGCCCGGAACTGCCCGGCATATCCAGTGACTACAAGTGGTGAGTCTAATGTGAGGGGTCTAGGTGCACAAATACGAGACGTTCTGAGACACGAGGTTAAGCTGACTTGTGGAAGAAGTCTGCCCGGAACCGACCGGCATATCCAGCATCCACAAGTGGTAGGCTTAATGTGAGGGGTCCAGTACATTATAACAACAAATGGCCATGGTAATGAATTGGAATACTTAACCTAGTTGAATCCATAGGGATTGTATGAACATGAATTTGAATAGGGGTTAAGTAAATTTGGTTGAACGGTGGATGGGTTAAATAAATCTGAGGGGGTGGGTAATATTTATATATAGGCCCACAGACTTAACCTAAGGGGGTTATGTAATTAAAGACGTCAATAGGTACACATAACCGGTGGAAATCCTAGTAGGGATACAAGACAAGGGGGAGAGCTTGTATCATTTTGCGTGGGGGACCTGTTTCAGTCAGTAACCCAAATAACGGTATCAAACGAGTACTCCGCCTAGGTTGGAGTAGGGGCACGCTTACTAGGTTGATTGTAAGAGATCCAAACATGGAGGACGGTGTGGGTGGCACAAACCAACCGGGGACATGTGCGTGCATGGGTCGGGCAGAAGAGGATAAGACGACCGTGACACCAATTGTAACAACCCGAATTTTCAGAACAAATTTAAATTTTTATTTTAACAATTTTAATGAATTTTGAATATTTAAAAGTAATTTTTTTCAAATAATAATGACTAAAAATTTATTTAAATCAAAGTTAGAATGAAAATTTTTAATTTAATTATAAAAAGAGTTTAAAATGGCGCGGTAGTTTGAAAATTCGATTCAAACTTTAATTGAATGTACAGGATTCAAAACCAATCGGATTTTAGTGAAACAAGAAATATTAGAATCTATTTAAAAATATCTTTCTAATGAATGTGAAAATTTGAAATTTCATAGTGGGAATAAAAAGTTATGTCTAGTTTAAAATTTAAAATAGTCGCTAGGTGTAACAACCCGGAAAATCTGGGCCAGTTTGAAAATTTTATTTTGGCAATTTTAGCGAATTTTGATTATTTAAAATAGATTATTTTAAATAATATCGACGTGAAATCTATTTTGAATATAATTCGAACGTTTATATTATACACGTCGTCGTTAGAATATAAATAATTATATATAATTATAAATAGAATTGAAAATGGCGCGGTAGTTCGATAATTCGATTTCAAACTTCAATTGAATGTACCGGGTGCAAAATAATCCGGATTTTAGTGAAACCAAAAATAATGGAATCTAATAGTGAATATCTTTCCAACGAATCCGAAAAATTAAGATTTCATATCGGGAATCAAAAGATATGTCCAGTTGAAAATTCTGAATAGTCGCTATGGAATTCAGGCCCTTAAAAATGGACATTTTGCAAACGACCTCGGATTTCGACGAAACCAGTTTTGTTGGGTCCGGGATGTGAAGTTATTGCTAGGTTTCAAATTTCATAATTTTTCGAATCAATATGTGAGCGTGGCAAAAGAAAACGCGTTTGACCAGTTTCAGTTGATTTTAATCGACTTGAAATTGGCCATTTTTCTAACGGTCTCTGAATTCGACGAAACTAGTTTTGTTAGGACCGTATCGTCAATACGAAGCTAGAAAATATTTTTTTTGGAATTTTTTAGTTAGTATGTGACCCCGGTAATTAGAAATGTGCGTTTAAAATAATATAGTGATTTAAATGTAAATTCAAAGGAAACATATCGAGACGATCGAATTGGCCTGCGATACATATCCCATTGTGTTCGGAATGGGGGTAAAACGCTATGGGCGGCAGGCGGTGGACCTCGTTTAGTGGTCATATGTGAAAGTCAACTCTTTAATAAATAAATAATAAATAAAAAAAAAAAAAAAAAAAAAAATATAATATCCCTTCCCTTAAAACCTAGGCCCCCCCCCCGTTCGTTTATCTCAGAAGGAAAAAAAAAACAAAAAAGAAAAAGAAAACAAAAATCGCGATAACCCCCCCCGTCGCTCCAGCCACCACCGCGCCCAGCGCCCACCGCCGCCACCACTTGCGAGGCTCCGCCCTTCCCCCCTCTGCCTCCCTCTCTCTCCTCCGCCTCGCAGGAACCACGAATCCCCTCGACGAAGCCGATGGCCCCCCTCCGATCAGATGCCCTCTCGCCTCCGACCAGCATGGGTCCGCCGCCACCACCTGAGGACGCAGCCCACCCCCTCCTCTAATTACAGTAAGATCTTGATTTTGTTTATATATATAAAAAAAAAAAAAAAAAAAAAAGAACTGATTTCTGTTTTTATTAAGATTTAAAAACTGTTTTTATTAAGATTTAAAAACTGTTTTTATTAAGTTTTGAAAACTGATTTTATTAAAATTTAAAAACTGATTTTATAAAAAGGAATAAAAACTGATTTTATAAAAAAAACTGAATTTGAAAAATGATTTTTAAAGTATTTAAAAACTGAATGTTATTTTGATTTAAAACTTATTTTTAAAAAAGTATAAACTGATTTATTTTTTTAAAGTATAAACTGATTTATTTTTTTAAAGTATAAACTGATTTATTTTTTTTAAAGTATAAACTGATTTATTTTTTTAAAGTATAAACTGATTTATTTTTGAAAGAGAAAAACTGATTTTATTTTGAACTTTAAAATAGGAAAAAGATTAATCTTTTAGTAGAAAAAGATTTGAAAGCAAAAGTAGAAATCATATTTTTTTATATGTTGAAAGCGAACGTGAAAACATGATTTTTGTCATATTAAAGAAGTGATTTTTATTATATAAACATCATGACAAAAATGAGATTTTTATTCATTTGAATAGCGATATAAAAATTCGATTTTTATATATTGAACTTTGAAATAAAAATATGATTTTTATATATTGAACTTTGAAATAAAAATTCGATTTTTATATATTGAACTTCGATATAAAAATTCGATTTTTATATATTGAACTTTGAACTAAAAATTCGATTTTTATATATTGAATAGCGAACTAAAAATTTGATTTTTATATATTGAATAACGAAGTAAAAATTCGATTTTTATATATGTAGTAGCTACGGACGACGAAGCTGGCGAAGATGCGAAAACAATGAAGACTTCTGCAAAAGAAGAGTCGAGATGGTTGGATAGCTAAATGTGAGAATTTCTCACCTTTCAATTTATATTTCTAGTTATATATATATACTAGGATGCAGACGGTGCTTAGTAGCACCCGACACAATCGTCCACAGACCATGGACTTGTTTGTTTGACTGTTTGGTGATTGATTGCGATATTGGTTTGAATGTGGTTTGTGGTGTGAAAAATCGAATCGATAAATTGGTTAGGATTAGACGTGCGCCGTTATAAGGCGAAGGGGTAAGGCTAGGTTAGATCCTTACTCCAAAGTTTGTGGTTTGCATAACGAATGGATTTGATTGATGTGTGAATGGCGTGGGCCTTCACTAGACCGGGGATAAGGCTAGGCCTTGTCCCGTTTCTAGTATCGTGCCGTTATGCCGCCGAAATTTTCTAAAATAAGTTAGAAAAATAAAAATAGCATTTTATTTAACGAATGAACTGAATAGAAATTCATATGTTAAAATAAAATGTGTTATCGTTAAAAATATAATTTTTAACGTGAATGTGAATAAATAAATATTCATTTACAAACCAGACGGTTTGTTTATGTACACCTATTTGAATGACGTTGATTGGGTCGATAAATTTTACACATCGCCTAACTGCACAAATAAAATATGTGTTTGATTGTTTGAAACCCCACACGGGTGTTAGGATGAAATTTGAAGTTCACTCATCCTGATTGATTAAATCTGTCGATCGATTGATTGACAAGCTGCTATAAGCGTTAAATGTCTATATTTGATGCTTATACAGTGTAGTGCACTTTGGTTGATGGTTGATTATTCATCGTTGTTGATATATCCATGTGTTGTAGAAAATCCATATAATTAACATTATATGGTAATTGATTGGGCCTCATTCCAGTTTCGAAGAAAAAAAAGAAATATTTGAAATAGAAATATTTGAAATAGAAATATTTGAAATAGAAATATTTGAAATAGAATATTTGAAAATAGAAATATGTGAAGCCGTGAGGATTAGATTGACGCCATTTTGACGTGAACGATATTTATATCGATTTTATTCATTTTAAAATGAATATTGAAAAGTGATTTCGAAATCAAATATTTTGAAATAAATTGAATTGAAAACGAATTCGAAATAAATTGAATTGAAAACGAATTCAAATTGAATTGAAAACGACTTCGAAATGAATTGAATTGAAAACGAATTCGAAATGAATTGAATTGAAAACGAATTCGAAATGAATTGAATTGAAAACGAATTCGAAATGAATTGAATTGAAAACAAATTCGAAATGAATTGAATTGAAAACGAATTCGAAAGGAATTGAATTGAAAGCGATTTCGAAATGAATTGAATTGAGAACGATTTCGAAATGAATTGAACTGAAAACGAATTCGAATTGAATTGAAAGCGAAGTGAAATAAATTCAAATTGAATTGAAATTTGAATTGAATAGAAATGGATTTTAAAACGAATTTATAAAGAAGAATTCAATTTTGATTTGAATTGAAATGGAAGTTGAAAATGTTTTTGAAACGAATTCAAAACTATTTATATAATTCGTTTTAAATAGAAATCGACGATATATATATTATATATATATTATATATAATATAATGGCCTGAATAGAACGCGCCACGCCGCGGCAGTTCGCGAATTTCGACCATTTATTTCAAACGGGCATTACGGGAGATCCGACCGTCGGATTCTCCTAAAACCGGAACCGTTGGGTTCGTATCGAAAAGAGCTTTCTAATGAATGTTAGAAATTTGAAATCTAACGGTTGGATTTGGAGATATGTCCAAATCAAATTCAAAAAAGGTCGCTGTAAGTGCAGTTCGATGGCCATTGATGGAAATCGACTGTACGGGCCTTGATAAAATTATTAAAAATAGCAATAATTTGTGTAAAATCATAATAAATGATTTAGAAAGAATTGGGATGAAAAACTCCATACTTGAAAAGATAAAAATAAATTTTTATCGAAATGAACTAGTTTTGAACTAGAATTATAATCCTATTTATTTTTAAATAAATAAATTGAATTCGAAAAGGGTTTTAAAAATAACCAAAATTTCCAATGATTGCATTGGAGTGGATTTGAATCGAAATTGTCTTCGGAATATTTCGATGTTGGAATTCGTGATTATACAGGTGTTGTTATGGAAATTTGAAAGATATATATTGATATCGTTATTTCCAATACGACATTTGTTAGTCGTAGAATTCGATATTGAATATAAGCCGATATATTTTCTATTCAGAGCCTTGTATTGAATATCGAATGTGATTTGGGTTTGTCGTGAATGGTGTCTTCACTAACACTATTCTTGAACCCAGTTGAGAAAAGATTAAATCTTTTTATTTAGATTTAATGAAGTGTACCAATTAAATAATATTTAATTGGAATTGAATAGATATTGATTTTTGGGCTTATCGTGAACAGTGTTTTAAATAACACTTGTTCTTTAACCCGATAATTAATGAATGTGATTTTGGGTTTATCGTGAACCGTGTTTTAAATGACACTGATTCTTTAACCCAGTTAACGATTAAAACTGAGTGGAGTTTTAATGAATCTTTAATTAGATTGAAAAGATCGAAAATGGAGTATCACCAGTTTTGCTCCAGGCGATAGTTAAATCTTTAATTAGATTTGAACGTGAAATTTAGAAACTAACTGTCGGTTAGCCAAGCAGAATGGTTTTCTGGATATTGATCTGATGTTGGTTTCGGCCTTCGGGGTTAATATTTGGGGAATTATTCTCTTGATTAATTTATGGTTAGTGACTAATGAATTGGAATGAGGCGTATGTTGTGTTTGTGTAACACTTATTTAAAATATACGCGAGTTATTCGGAAAGACCGGGTTTATCCCATTCTGAATAACTGATACGACGATAAGTCGAAGATGAAGACGATGGTAGAAGACCGGAGGTCTTCACGTCGTTTGGGTGATAACTGATGATCTTGATTGGGCTGTACACCCAAGAAGATGGAAACAGTTAGTGATCGTCCAGACGTACTTGGAGATCGATGGATATGCGGGGTACTAGGTGCCTCCGGTTTCGTTCAGACCCAGAACGGACTTGTAAATGGACTGTGTGTCTGACATCGGATTTCATTCTGTGTGACTGATATCGGTTGCATAGGATGGTTTGCCTGTGTGGCATGCTAAGATGCAAATGATCAAGGCTTCTGTTGAAAAGCAAAGTCTTGTGGTGATGATCAAAGCACGGCCTTTGTGGCGTAGCTTTGTGTAACGTTTACCTCGCGTGTTTCACACCAGGTATGAACCAAAAACGGGAGACGGACCTCAGGGAGGACTTGCGTTTCTTTCTAGCTAGAAGTGGCGTCAGTGGTTTTACACGCCCTGACGAGTTTGACTTATGTGGTTGTTGCTGTTGCGAGGCGCCTCGGTTATATCGGTTTCGGCCGAATGCATTCTGGTCGGCTGACGGACCAGACTTACACCCCATAGGGTGGGGAGACGTATTGTTCAGGCATAATAATCCACTCCGTGTGGACCGGCCCTGACGATCCAAGGGGCAGTTGCGGCTGTTCCTGAGGGGCGGGCTAGAGCGTCTCGAATCGGTTGAGGACTATCTTTTGCCTCGGTTCATAGATGGAAATCCAATTTCCAAATACGTGACATTTGCGGTTTTATTTGTAAACCTATATATGGCGACATAGTGGCATGGGACGCTCATGCCGCCTATGATTGATACTTATGATTTGAAGTTGTTTTATGCACTATGCACTTATAATAGTATCAAACGACTTGTTTTAACCGTATCAAGCATTCTTTGGCTGTTATAAGGGAAAACCCTATCCCCCGGCTTGCGTTTGCATTGTGTGATAGGACCTGGGTCTTATAACAGCTTCATTTTTCTTTATTTAGCATTGCGCTGTTTGTTTCATGCACTGGTATTCTTGGGAGGAAACCCGTTCCGTGTTATACGGCGTGGTCCCTTGATTTACCTAACTTTAAGAATAAAGAATAATAACTGTTTTAGTTCTCACACCAGTCACATGACTGACCTGGAGTTTATTGTTTTAACCTAAACTCTGGGTGCCCTTATTTTCGACACGGGCAGCTAGTAGTTTTGGTTTTGCAGATTTATATTCACAGGATCCTGGTTTACAGCTGGAATGATATCCGGAAAGCTTTGTATCCGTATATCTCTTCTAGTTGTGTATTGTATTATTTTCCGCTGCTATGTATTTAAATGTAATTTAAATCTCTGATATTTCTGTGTAATATTTATTCGTACTCTGTATATTCTTGTAATCTGATGCATTGTTGTAATATACAATGAAATGTTCTTTTATATGCGTTCTGTTGTGGTTTGTTCTCGAACTATCCGACGCTTTCCTTTACGGGGAAGTTACGGGTCTTCACAGTTGGTATCAGAGCTTTGGTTTACCAAGCTCAGAGAACAAGACACATTAGAACCATACGAAAGAATTCATCAGATATTGGATTAGTAATATCCAATTAGAATGACTCGTTAGAGATAGGATCAGTAGTATCCTAGAACGAGTGTGAAGAGTATATTTTTGAAAATGAAAACAAATTTTTGTTTTGAAAATTTAAATCAATTATTCGTATTTGATTATCTATTTATATTGATGTGGACAATCCAGTATATATAGATTTTGCATATACGTCTGATCCGCGTGTATTCGAAATTTTAATATACTGGATAGATATGGAATCACATTCTAGTCGCCCGAAGATGATTCTGATGATAGTTCGAACATCATCAGAATTGGTATTCGTGTTTCGAAGGTGTGATTTTCTATATATTTCCATTAGGCTGGTGTGAGAACCAAAACTTATATATAGCTAGAATTCATTGTTGTGATTTGGCATCAAAACATGATTTTTTGTATATGTATCAAAATTATGAATTTAAAACGTTAATCCACTAATTGATTGATGTTTGTGTTGTTTGTTTATTTGTTTGCCAATTTTGAACCATTATGCTTAATCGAATCAAATATTGAATTGTATTGAAAATTGGTCGCATCTGCTTGCATATACATATATATCATTGAACAGGTCATAGCAAGGAGGCTAGAGCAGAGAATAAAATTTGTTTGCCCGACAAATAGGTACATGTTTACTACATAATTTCCTGTTTTGTTTGGGTGATGATGATTTTGTGAGCCTATTGGCTAGCCGCTTGGCTTTTTCTTTTTCTTTTTGAGATCTGAAGGACCGGGAACGCTATTTGCAATTTCCCGATGCTCCCGGTGCAGGGGAGGTTATGGCGAAATTTTTCAAAAATTTAGGGTGTTAGCCAAATTTTTGAAATTTTGAAAATTCTCAGAAACCAAAGGGTTGGAGAATGAAAGCCAGATCGAACATAGAGCTGAATAATCAAATCACTTTCGACTTTGTTCCTTTTCGGGGACGAAAAGTTTTAAGTGGGGGAGATTGTAACAACCCGGAAAATCTGGGCCAGTTTGAAAATTTTATTTTGGCAATTTTAGCGAATTTTGATTATTTAAAATAGATTATTTTAAATAATATCGACGTGAAATCTATTTTGAATATAATTCGAACGTTTATATTATACACGTCGTCGTTAGAATATAAATAATTATATATAATTATAAATAGAATTGAAAATGGCGCGGTAGTTCGATAATTCGATTTCAAACTTCAATTGAATGTACCGGGTGCAAAATAATCCGGATTTTAGTGAAACCAAAAATAATGGAATCTAATAGTGAATATCTTTCCAACGAATCCGAAAAATTAAGATTTCATATCGGGAATCAAAAGATATGTCCAGTTGAAAATTCTGAATAGTCGCTATGGAATTCAGGCCCTTAAAAATGGACATTTTGCAAACGACCTCGGATTTCGACGAAACCAGTTTTGTTGGGTCCGGGATGTGAAGTTATTGCTAGGTTTCAAATTTCATAATTTTTCGAATCAATATGTGAGCGTGGCAAAAGAAAACGCGTTTGACCAGTTTCAGTTGATTTTAATCGACTTGAAATTGGCCATTTTTCTAACGGTCTCTGAATTCGACGAAACTAGTTTTGTTAGGACCGTATCGTCAATACGAAGCTAGAAAATATTTTTTTTGGAATTTTTTAGTTAGTATGTGACCCCGGTAATTAGAAATGTGCGTTTAAAATAATATAGTGATTTAAATGTAAATTCAAAGGAAACATATCGAGACGATCGAATTGGCCTGCGATACATATCCCATTGTGTTCGGAATGGGGGTAAAACGCTATGGGCGGCAGGCGGTGGACCTCGTTTAGTGGTCATATGTGAAAGTCAACTCTTTAATAAATAAATAATAAATAAAAAAAAAAAAAAAAAAAAAAATATAATATCCCTTCCCTTAAAACCTAGGCCCCCCCCCCGTTCGTTTATCTCAGAAGGAAAAAAAAAACAAAAAAGAAAAAGAAAACAAAAATCGCGATAACCCCCCCCGTCGCTCCAGCCACCACCGCGCCCAGCGCCCACCGCCGCCACCACTTGCGAGGCTCCGCCCTTCCCCCCTCTGCCTCCCTCTCTCTCCTCCGCCTCGCAGGAACCACGAATCCCCTCGACGAAGCCGATGGCCCCCCTCCGATCAGATGCCCTCTCGCCTCCGACCAGCATGGGTCCGCCGCCACCACCTGAGGACGCAGCCCACCCCCTCCTCTAATTACAGTAAGATCTTGATTTTGTTTATATATATAAAAAAAAAAAAAAAAAAAAAAAGAACTGATTTCTGTTTTTATTAAGATTTAAAAACTGTTTTTATTAAGATTTAAAAACTGTTTTTATTAAGTTTTGAAAACTGATTTTATTAAAATTTAAAAACTGATTTTATAAAAAGGAATAAAAACTGATTTTATAAAAAAAACTGAATTTGAAAAATGATTTTTAAAGTATTTAAAAACTGAATGTTATTTTGATTTAAAACTTATTTTTAAAAAAGTATAAACTGATTTATTTTTTTAAAGTATAAACTGATTTATTTTTTTAAAGTATAAACTGATTTATTTTTTTTAAAGTATAAACTGATTTATTTTTTTAAAGTATAAACTGATTTATTTTTGAAAGAGAAAAACTGATTTTATTTTGAACTTTAAAATAGGAAAAAGATTAATCTTTTAGTAGAAAAAGATTTGAAAGCAAAAGTAGAAATCATATTTTTTTATATGTTGAAAGCGAACGTGAAAACATGATTTTTGTCATATTAAAGAAGTGATTTTTATTATATAAACATCATGACAAAAATGAGATTTTTATTCATTTGAATAGCGATATAAAAATTCGATTTTTATATATTGAACTTTGAAATAAAAATATGATTTTTATATATTGAACTTTGAAATAAAAATTCGATTTTTATATATTGAACTTCGATATAAAAATTCGATTTTTATATATTGAACTTTGAACTAAAAATTCGATTTTTATATATTGAATAGCGAACTAAAAATTTGATTTTTATATATTGAATAACGAAGTAAAAATTCGATTTTTATATATGTAGTAGCTACGGACGACGAAGCTGGCGAAGATGCGAAAACAATGAAGACTTCTGCAAAAGAAGAGTCGAGATGGTTGGATAGCTAAATGTGAGAATTTCTCACCTTTCAATTTATATTTCTAGTTATATATATATACTAGGATGCAGACGGTGCTTAGTAGCACCCGACACAATCGTCCACAGACCATGGACTTGTTTGTTTGACTGTTTGGTGATTGATTGCGATATTGGTTTGAATGTGGTTTGTGGTGTGAAAAATCGAATCGATAAATTGGTTAGGATTAGACGTGCGCCGTTATAAGGCGAAGGGGTAAGGCTAGGTTAGATCCTTACTCCAAAGTTTGTGGTTTGCATAACGAATGGATTTGATTGATGTGTGAATGGCGTGGGCCTTCACTAGACCGGGGATAAGGCTAGGCCTTGTCCCGTTTCTAGTATCGTGCCGTTATGCCGCCGAAATTTTCTAAAATAAGTTAGAAAAATAAAAATAGCATTTTATTTAACGAATGAACTGAATAGAAATTCATATGTTAAAATAAAATGTGTTATCGTTAAAAATATAATTTTTAACGTGAATGTGAATAAATAAATATTCATTTACAAACCAGACGGTTTGTTTATGTACACCTATTTGAATGACGTTGATTGGGTCGATAAATTTTACACATCGCCTAACTGCACAAATAAAATATGTGTTTGATTGTTTGAAACCCCACACGGGTGTTAGGATGAAATTTGAAGTTCACTCATCCTGATTGATTAAATCTGTCGATCGATTGATTGACAAGCTGCTATAAGCGTTAAATGTCTATATTTGATGCTTATACAGTGTAGTGCACTTTGGTTGATGGTTGATTATTCATCGTTGTTGATATATCCATGTGTTGTAGAAAATCCATATAATTAACATTATATGGTAATTGATTGGGCCTCATTCCAGTTTCGAAGAAAAAAAAGAAATATTTGAAATAGAAATATTTGAAATAGAAATATTTGAAATAGAAATATTTGAAATAGAATATTTGAAAATAGAAATATGTGAAGCCGTGAGGATTAGATTGACGCCATTTTGACGTGAACGATATTTATATCGATTTTATTCATTTTAAAATGAATATTGAAAAGTGATTTCGAAATCAAATATTTTGAAATAAATTGAATTGAAAACGAATTCGAAATAAATTGAATTGAAAACGAATTCAAATTGAATTGAAAACGACTTCGAAATGAATTGAATTGAAAACGAATTCGAAATGAATTGAATTGAAAACGAATTCGAAATGAATTGAATTGAAAACGAATTCGAAATGAATTGAATTGAAAACAAATTCGAAATGAATTGAATTGAAAACGAATTCGAAAGGAATTGAATTGAAAGCGATTTCGAAATGAATTGAATTGAGAACGATTTCGAAATGAATTGAACTGAAAACGAATTCGAATTGAATTGAAAGCGAAGTGAAATAAATTCAAATTGAATTGAAATTTGAATTGAATAGAAATGGATTTTAAAACGAATTTATAAAGAAGAATTCAATTTTGATTTGAATTGAAATGGAAGTTGAAAATGTTTTTGAAACGAATTCAAAACTATTTATATAATTCGTTTTAAATAGAAATCGACGATATATATATTATATATATATTATATATAATATAATGGCCTGAATAGAACGCGCCACGCCGCGGCAGTTCGCGAATTTCGACCATTTATTTCAAACGGGCATTACGGGAGATCCGACCGTCGGATTCTCCTAAAACCGGAACCGTTGGGTTCGTATCGAAAAGAGCTTTCTAATGAATGTTAGAAATTTGAAATCTAACGGTTGGATTTGGAGATATGTCCAAATCAAATTCAAAAAAGGTCGCTGTAAGTGCAGTTCGATGGCCATTGATGGAAATCGACTGTACGGGCCTTGATAAAATTATTAAAAATAGCAATAATTTGTGTAAAATCATAATAAATGATTTAGAAAGAATTGGGATGAAAAACTCCATACTTGAAAAGATAAAAATAAATTTTTATCGAAATGAACTAGTTTTGAACTAGAATTATAATCCTATTTATTTTTAAATAAATAAATTGAATTCGAAAAGGGTTTTAAAAATAACCAAAATTTCCAATGATTGCATTGGAGTGGATTTGAATCGAAATTGTCTTCGGAATATTTCGATGTTGGAATTCGTGATTATACAGGTGTTGTTATGGAAATTTGAAAGATATATATTGATATCGTTATTTCCAATACGACATTTGTTAGTCGTAGAATTCGATATTGAATATAAGCCGATATATTTTCTATTCAGAGCCTTGTATTGAATATCGAATGTGATTTGGGTTTGTCGTGAATGGTGTCTTCACTAACACTATTCTTGAACCCAGTTGAGAAAAGATTAAATCTTTTTATTTAGATTTAATGAAGTGTACCAATTAAATAATATTTAATTGGAATTGAATAGATATTGATTTTTGGGCTTATCGTGAACAGTGTTTTAAATAACACTTGTTCTTTAACCCGATAATTAATGAATGTGATTTTGGGTTTATCGTGAACCGTGTTTTAAATGACACTGATTCTTTAACCCAGTTAACGATTAAAACTGAGTGGAGTTTTAATGAATCTTTAATTAGATTGAAAAGATCGAAAATGGAGTATCACCAGTTTTGCTCCAGGCGATAGTTAAATCTTTAATTAGATTTGAACGTGAAATTTAGAAACTAACTGTCGGTTAGCCAAGCAGAATGGTTTTCTGGATATTGATCTGATGTTGGTTTCGGCCTTCGGGGTTAATATTTGGGGAATTATTCTCTTGATTAATTTATGGTTAGTGACTAATGAATTGGAATGAGGCGTATGTTGTGTTTGTGTAACACTTATTTAAAATATACGCGAGTTATTCGGAAAGACCGGGTTTATCCCATTCTGAATAACTGATACGACGATAAGTCGAAGATGAAGACGATGGTAGAAGACCGGAGGTCTTCACGTCGTTTGGGTGATAACTGATGATCTTGATTGGGCTGTACACCCAAGAAGATGGAAACAGTTAGTGATCGTCCAGACGTACTTGGAGATCGATGGATATGCGGGGTACTAGGTGCCTCCGGTTTCGTTCAGACCCAGAACGGACTTGTAAATGGACTGTGTGTCTGACATCGGATTTCATTCTGTGTGACTGATATCGGTTGCATAGGATGGTTTGCCTGTGTGGCATGCTAAGATGCAAATGATCAAGGCTTCTGTTGAAAAGCAAAGTCTTGTGGTGATGATCAAAGCACGGCCTTTGTGGCGTAGCTTTGTGTAACGTTTACCTCGCGTGTTTCACACCAGGTATGAACCAAAAACGGGAGACGGACCTCAGGGAGGACTTGCGTTTCTTTCTAGCTAGAAGTGGCGTCAGTGGTTTTACACGCCCTGACGAGTTTGACTTATGTGGTTGTTGCTGTTGCGAGGCGCCTCGGTTATATCGGTTTCGGCCGAATGCATTCTGGTCGGCTGACGGACCAGACTTACACCCCATAGGGTGGGGAGACGTATTGTTCAGGCATAATAATCCACTCCGTGTGGACCGGCCCTGACGATCCAAGGGGCAGTTGCGGCTGTTCCTGAGGGGCGGGCTAGAGCGTCTCGAATCGGTTGAGGACTATCTTTTGCCTCGGTTCATAGATGGAAATCCAATTTCCAAATACGTGACATTTGCGGTTTTATTTGTAAACCTATATATGGCGACATAGTGGCATGGGACGCTCATGCCGCCTATGATTGATACTTATGATTTGAAGTTGTTTTATGCACTATGCACTTATAATAGTATCAAACGACTTGTTTTAACCGTATCAAGCATTCTTTGGCTGTTATAAGGGAAAACCCTATCCCCCGGCTTGCGTTTGCATTGTGTGATAGGACCTGGGTCTTATAACAGCTTCATTTTTCTTTATTTAGCATTGCGCTGTTTGTTTCATGCACTGGTATTCTTGGGAGGAAACCCGTTCCGTGTTATACGGCGTGGTCCCTTGATTTACCTAACTTTAAGAATAAAGAATAATAACTGTTTTAGTTCTCACACCAGTCACATGACTGACCTGGAGTTTATTGTTTTAACCTAAACTCTGGGTGCCCTTATTTTCGACACGGGCAGCTAGTAGTTTTGGTTTTGCAGATTTATATTCACAGGATCCTGGTTTACAGCTGGAATGATATCCGGAAAGCTTTGTATCCGTATATCTCTTCTAGTTGTGTATTGTATTATTTTCCGCTGCTATGTATTTAAATGTAATTTAAATCTCTGATATTTCTGTGTAATATTTATTCGTACTCTGTATATTCTTGTAATCTGATGCATTGTTGTAATATACAATGAAATGTTCTTTTATATGCGTTCTGTTGTGGTTTGTTCTCGAACTATCCGACGCTTTCCTTTACGGGGAAGTTACGGGTCTTCACACTAGGGAATTTAGATATATAGGGAATATATATATATATATATTAATATAATATATATCCCTTAAAAATAGCCATTTAGCAAATGACCTCCGTTTTCGACGAAACCACTTTTGTTGGATCCGGAATATCAAATTAGAGTCAGGTTGCGAATTTCATAATTTTTGAAATTAATACGTGAGTGCAATAAATTTAAATGTATTTGGTAATTTAAATTGGATCAACCAGAAAATGACCATTTTTCAAAAGGTCTCCAAATTCGACGAAATTAATTTTGTTAAGACCGTATCGTCAAAACATAGCTAGATTTATTTTTCGGGAATTTTTAGAGTCAATATGTGGCCCCGGTAAATTAAAATGTACGATCAAATTAAATAATTAAATGTTTCATATTTTAATTTATATAAAAATGGGCTGAAACGACCAAATGGACTGATGAGACCTAGTCCATTGTGTCCGAAATAGGGGTATTTGGCTAGGGAAGACATTCGTTGGGTTCGATTAGGAGTTAATATCAACGAACAAATATATTTTTTGAATTAAATAATTAAATAACATAAAATATGCTATATATACCTTTGAAATACGCGTAACCCTAATTCCTTTATCTCTTCAATATGCCTCTTTCATTTTGAATGGCAGGAGAGCTCGGAATTTTAATCCATTCTATCTCCCAAACCATGTAATAATTTTTAATGCTCCCAACAAAAATTGTAGCGCCCAGTTCGATCTCCAATTTGATACGAGTTTGATAATCTATCGAGGAGTATAACGTTCGAATTTTGGGTCTGAAATCACTAACTTCGGGTGCGGAAATCGAGGCTATAGCCCACCGAGTCTGAAGCGGCTCTGGCCGGTGGTGGGGCGGACCATGGCGCACGGAGGGAAGGGGTTGGATCGATCTCCGATCGTCGTAGCAGGGAGCAACGGTGAAACCTAATGTTCCAGTGATGGGTTTTTTTATCCGACGGTGGAAGAAGAATAGGCGGCTGCGATTTTATTAAATGTTGTTAAAAAGGTAAATTGAGTTAATTAATATAATTAATTATTTAATTAATCCCCCAATGTTTAAAAACTCATATATTCTTCATACGAGGACGAAATGGGACGATTTCAGATCCGTTGGAATCGTGGCGAAGAGAGCTACAAATGGAGCAGACCAGAAAATGTTACAGTGAGTTTTTTTAAAAACATATTTAAAATTATGATTTTAAATAAAAATATAAATACATAGACTAAAATCAGTTTTAAAAATATAAATACATAGATTAAATTCAGTTTAAAAATATAATGTTTGAAATAAAAATATGGGTTTTTATATATATAATGTTTGATATAGAAATGTGAATTTTTATTATATATAGCTTTGAAATAAAAGTATGATTTTTATTTAAACTACAATGTATAAGAAGGGGGGATTTTTATTATATATAATTTGGTTTTAAGAATATGATTTTTATTATATAAATGGCATTGTTTTAAATTATAATACTTCATTACAAAAATGTAATTTTTATATGAAATACTTTGTTTTAAAAATATGATTTATATAAATATATAAGAATAAAAAGTCAAATTTTTATATAAATAATATTGAATAAAAAATATGATTTCTCGTTGTTAAAAAACTATACGATTTTTCATTGTTTAGAAAAAATATGATTTTTCCTTATATAGAAAAATATGATTTTTCACTGTATAGAAAAATGTGATTTTTTTATGTTGTAGCGGTTTAAAAATGTGATTTTTAATCAGGTATAGCTTAGATAAAAATGCGATTTTTAAATATATATAAGCATCATATTAAAAATGTGATTTTTACTATGAACAGCGCGAAAAAGATTGTGTTGGAATTTCGGGCAAATCCAAACTGTTAAGAAATTCAGAAACAAAACTGGCGGAGTGGAAACTGAAGATGAGAATTCCTTCTCACTCTATTTATTTTACAGTTAAATATATAATAGGATGCAGAAGGTGCTTAGTATCACCCGACACCTTTGATTGAGACCATGATTGTTTGTTTGGACTGTATTGTGATGTGATTGTGGTGTGAAATCGAAAATAAAATAATTATTATTAAAAAATGTTATTTTTAACATATATATATATATATATATATATATGAACGACATAAAATTATCTTGAAAAGAAATAAAATATTCATTTACACATCGGACGATTTGTTTATGTACACCCATTTATCTAATATGATTGGGACGATAAATTTTACACATCGCCCAACTGAACAAGTAAATAAACTGTTGTTGTTTGAAAACCCCACATGGGTATTGGGATGATATTTGACATACACAGTTCCCAATATTTAGTTTTATGTCAATCGATGGATTGACAGTCTGTGAGGAGCGTTATTTATTTATTTTAATGCTCAAACAGTTGTAAAATGAACTCTGGATGTCGTATGAATTTTTATTGGTTATTTATCATTATTGTTGTATACATGCGATGTATGAAATCCATATAAATAACATTATATGGTAATTGATTGGGTCTCATTCCAATTTGGAAAATAAAGAATATTTTAAAATAATATTCCGTAAAGGATATAAAATATTTATGTGTAATGACCCGAAAATCCCCGCCCTTTGGACCGACCATAAACCACACAGGTCTGACCCAAAAGTTAGAAATTCTCAAATGCATTAACTCTGGGCATACAACACATCAGAACAATAACAGCAGACTTTTATTACATCATGGTAATATAACATCAGAGTACAGAATATATCAGAGTACATCGAAATAAAATTACAGCGGAAGATAAATTACAATATATTTAATACATTGCAGCGGAAACAATAAAATAGATACATCGGAAGATAACTATGCTCTGGACACAGCTTTATGCTTCAATCCAGCATCCTGCTCGAGATAAGGACCTGTAGATAAACTACTCGACTGCCCGTGTGGAGAAGAGGGCACCCGAGTTTGTAAAGGTGGAAACAAACAACGGGTCAGTCATGGGACTAGTGTGAGAATTCTTAACTAATTAAACTAATAGTAATAAGGAAAATCCATGGACCACGCCGCTAATGCGGAACGGGTTTTATTCCAATGGATTGCCGTGCATAGATTAAAGTGAATCGCCAAAACAACGCAATGCTTTTTAGAAAAATGAA
Organism: Allium sativum; assembly: GCA_030737875.1. NCBI lineage: Eukaryota > Viridiplantae > Streptophyta > Magnoliopsida > Asparagales > Amaryllidaceae > Allium > Allium sativum. The sequence continues at coordinate 1,049,173,381 of CM060910.1, read as the reverse complement.
ACCATCATAAGACCCAGTTCCCATCACACAATGCAACGCACACCAGAGGATAGAGTTTTCCCTTATAATGGTCAAAAGATGCTTGATACGATAAAAACGATATTATTATTAGTGTATATATATTTCAAAACATTTCAAAGTAAATGTATCAATCCTAGGAAGCATAGGTACCATATGCTATGCCTCCATACTAGTAATACAATCAAAACCGCATGGGGCGTATTGGATTTTGGTTTCCATCATGAGTCAAGGCTAGGGAGGAGCTCCTTACCGATTCGAGACACTCTAGCTAATGTCTCAGGGTTCCCCGCAGTTAACCCTTGGATCCTGCAGGGCCGGTCCACACATACAGCTTCGTGGATTGGCAATTCCTGAACACACGTTTCCCGGTCCTATAGGACATATCCGAGGCGCCTCATTCCATCATCCACATAAGTAAAATGTCAGGGCTGGTAGGTCACTGACACCACTCTAGCTAGAAAGAAACGTGCTGCTCTCCCTGCGTTCCCTTCTCCCGTTTTAGACTCCGCCGGTGTGTGAGGCTCGCGAAGTCATGCTATACACAAAGCTATGCCTAAACAGACTATGCTTTGATCGTCCCACAAGGCCTGCTTTTCAACAAAGCCTTGATCATATGCATCTTAGCATGCCACATCATCACTCCATATCACACTACCAATCCTTTGCCGAAATATATGAACGGGTGTTAAGCAAGAGAATAAATTCTCCGCCACCAAACATCCATACATTCGACAGAAGATTAATAACATTATATATAATGGAGTACGATGTCAGACACACAATCCATTTATAAGCTTATGCTCTGGGTCTGAGCGAAAGCCAAATCCGTACAAATCAACACTACGTCTGGGCAACTCCTACTATTACCTTATCATGGTAGCGAGCCATTCTAAGCCAACAGTCATCATCGTCCATTCGATGTGGAGATTTGACGGTCTTCAATCGTCGTTTTCCAATCTTGGATTTTTAAACGTCGTTTAATTATTTGGAATGAGATAAACTCGGACTTTCCAAATAATCCTTGTATATATATATATTGAAAACCCTTCTTACACATTAATAATTGTTTTTATTAACGATTCATTCCTATTTTAATTATTTAAAATAATTAAATTTTTATATAACGACGCCTTAAGTCCATGGGCGACTATGGCGCTGCATTCAACCAATTTTGATTTTCACATTTCTCATAATCTAACCGTTGGATCTTAACGTAATATATATCATTGAAAAGATTTTTCCAAGACGTTCCTAACAGTTTCAGTTTCAAGAAAATCCGACGGTCGGATCTTCTTGTGTAGTCATTTAAAAGTACGATTTCAAAACGCGAACTACCACGCCCTATTCGTTCAATTTTGATTATATATATATAATCATTGAATCGTAATAACGTCGTTTGATTAAAACAACACTCCACACTATTACCGATACTTACAAAATTTTAATTCATTTGAAAATGAAGATAATATTACCGCATCCTAAATTCATTCTTTCCTTACATTGAAAATGTAAATTTTGATACACTCAAAATCTTTAAATTACATATAAAAATATAATTTCTAATGACAATGCAAACTCTACTCTTAATTCACATTGTGAAAACATGATTTGTAATTACAATGCAAACACTACATCTAATTCACATTGTAAAAATATAACTTTTAATTACAATGCAAACACTACATCTAATTCACATTGTAAAAATATAACTTTTAATTACAATGCAAACACTACATCTAATTCACATTGTAAAAATATAACTTTTAATTACAATGCAAACACTACATCTAATCCACATTGTAAAAAATATAATTTTAATTACAATGCAAACACTACATCTAATTCACATATAAAATAAATAAATTTTATTTCTATTGCTCATTCTCATTTTATGTTACATATATACATAAGAAAAATGCAATTCCGATCATACAATGAAATTGCATCCTTTAATTGCATAGAAAAATGTAGTTTTGTCATACGGTATACTTTCCTATAGACATTACATATAAAAATGTAATATTTAACACACAATGTAAATTCATGTTTTAATTACATATAAAAATGTAAATTTTATCCTACGGTGTAATTCCCATTTTAGTTACATATAAAAAATGTAATTTTTATTTTACTGTTCTCATTCATATCTAAATTACATATAAAAATATAATTTTTATCATACAGTGTAAATTCACATTTTAATTACATATAAAAATGTGATTTTCATCATACCATTCTAATTTATATATAAGCTACATAGAAAAATGTAATTTTTATCATGCAATGTAAATTTACATTTTAATTACATAAAAAAAAATGTAATTTTCATCATATGGTGTAAATTCCTATATAAATTACATATGAAAATGTAATTTTTATCATACGGTTCTAATTCATATATAAGTTACATAGAAAAATGTAATTTTTATTACACGATGTAAATTCATATATAAATTACAAAATAAAAATATAATTTCATTCATGCGGTGTAAGTTCACATTTTAGTTAACATATAAAATGTAATTTTTATTTTACATCGCAAAAATTCATTCTTTTATTTCATATGAAATTGCAATTTATTTTGCATCATAAAAACTCATTCTTTTACTTACAATGTAAAAATATTCACTTTTATGTTTACAATGTAAAGATATCAACTTTTTATTTTTATAATGTAAAAATATCAACTTTTATATTTTACAATGTAAAAATATCAACTTTTATATTTTACAATGTCAAAACGTCATCTTTTATTATTAATGTAAAGATATCATCTTTTAATATTTTACAATGTCAAAATGTCATCCTTTATTATTTTGCAATGTAAAAATATCATCTATTTACAATGTAAAAACCTCATCTTTTTATTTTCATTGCAAAAATATGATCTTTTGATTTACATCATAAAAATATCATCTTTTTAATTTCAACATAAAAATATCGTCTTTTATTTTCAATATAAAAATATCGTCTTTTATTTTCAATATAAAAATATCGTCTTTTATTTTCAATATAAAAATATCGTTCAAATTTCATAGTTTATTTCAGAATAATAAAAATAATACTTTAATGCTATAGAATAAATTAGAACATTTAGATCTGAAATAAATATGAATAAAAATATGATTTCGATTTAACCTTAGATCTCATTCTCTAACCGTAAATAAAATTCAATAACAAATGAAATTTCCAATACGGATCTATCATAATCATGAACAACAAACATATCACAGGCCATAATCATCCATTTATCTCACACATACATACCAAATCTGAATTAACATCACAATACATTTATTTTTATCGCGAGAAAATAATTTATATTAATTAAATAATAAGAATTTGAATTCTCACCTTGAAATTTGGCTGAAAATCAACTATTTCCGTTTCAGCTGCGGTCTGCGCCATCGCGAAGCTCTCGGAAGGACGAGTCCAACGCAACAAACGGTTCGTAAAATGGGCCTCGTATGAGAGAGTTATGTATTTTTAAAGATTGGAAAATTAAAATATAAAATAAATAAAATAATAATAAAAAAACATCGGACCTTCTTCCTCGTTTAATCGTTTGGCTGAACCCATCTACTGCTCCCTCCTCCTTCTGAACGCACCCCTCTCCGCTCCTCCTGGATTCGATCGGATTGCACCACATCGTTGAGCTTCAGACCACCTCCTTGCGCCTCCAACCACTTGCCGCTCCCCCCCCCCCCATTGTTCACCAAAACCCACCCAAAGCCGCAACGTTTTCAGCCAAAATTCGCAAAATCCGTGAACCAAAACCCGATCTTGACCATATGGATTCGAAGCTCTCTGAATTCTCTATGATTTGGTATATCATATGTCGATTTTCATTGAACGGATTGAGAGATCTTAACGTTTGAAATTCGGTGTTTTCTAGCCTTCGATTTTGTACAGGCGGCGGCTGCCATTTTGGGGTTAGGTTTATGGATTTGTTTATTATTATTTTATTATTTAATCTCGAAAAATGTGCTTAAAAGGTGAATTTTCGGACTTTCTCCGATTTGGGCCTGCTTACTGTCAATCTTAACATTTTGACACCTTCCGAACGCGATGGGCTATGTTCCGGGCTCCAATTCTGAGGTCTGTAACGTTTTTTTGTTTTTAATTTAAAAATACAATATTGAATAAATAATTTAATTTCTACCGTACATTTAAATATGCAGGGGCCACATACGGACTCCGAAAATTCTAAAAAAAATATTTTTGGCTTTCTTATGACGATACGGTCCTAACAAAATTTATTTCGTCGAATTCTGAGACTTTTTGAAAAATGTCTATTTTTCAGTCGATTAAAATTCACTGTAAATTGACAGAAAGAAATCTTTTTGCCACGGCCACAAATTAATTCCAAAAAGTATGAAAAAATAAACTTAACAATATTTTGACATTCCGGATCCAACAAAAGTGGTTTCGTCGAAAACGGAGGTCGTTTGCAAAATGACTATTTTCAAGGGCTATATATTTAATATTAAAAATACATTTTTAAACAAATAATTTACGAAACTCGAAATATATAAGTGTTTACTGTTTTTCAATGTAGAAACATCATTCTGAACTCAATGGAAGTGGTTTCGAGTTCAAATTCCTTTATATGCAAAAAGTAGCATTTTTGACCTATGCAAATTACTTGGCGACCTTTCTAAATTTTAATTTGGGCATAACTTTTGATTCCTGCTATGAAATTTCGATTTTTCGGATTCGTTGGAAATATGTTTTTAAATAGATTCTAATATTTTTGGTTTCATTAAAATCCGTTAAATTTTGCATCCTGTACGGTCAGTCAAATTTCAAGTTTGACTTTTCAAACTACCGCACTATTTCTAACTCTTTTTATAATTAAAATTAAATTATTCATTCTAACTTCGATTTAAATCAAATTTGTGATCATTATTATTTAAAATAGATTATTTTAAATATCAAAACTCATTAAAATCACTTAAAATAAATTTTAAATTGGCCCCAAAATTCAGGGTTGTTACATTATGCGTTGAATAAAACATCCTTGTGTTGAATAAAAATATTTAAAACAATAAAAATATCGTTTTTATTGAATGTATAAACCAATAAAATATTTATTATTTAAAAAGAAAAAGTTTATAAAATAAATATCACATTTTTATTGTATGTATGAATAAACAAAATATTCATTATTTGAAATAGAATATGTTAACGATAAAAATATACATTTTTATTGTGTATGTAGGAATGATTGAAAATATTCAATGTTTTAAAATAAAATGTTTATAAAATGGAAATTACATTTTATTGTATTATAAAATCATTAAAAACAACCATGTTAAATAAAATGTTTAAACAATGAAAATTACGTTTTTGTTTGTATTATAAAATCATTAAAAAGAATTATGTTAAACAAAAAGATTAAACAATAACAAATTCTATTTTTATTGTATGTTTGATTTATTAAAGAGATTTTACTAAATAAAAAATGTAAATCATTTACATGATAGTAAAGTAGAAAAAATGACCATTGATTGAAATAGAAAAGTTAAACAATAAAATTCACATTTTTATTGAGTGAAGAAATAATGGAAAATATTCATTGATTGAAATAAAAAGATTTAACAATAAAAATTTACATTTTCATTGTATATAAGAAATGATGAAAAAGATTCATGTTTGAATAGAAATATTTCAATATTAAAAACTACATTTTTAATGTAAGTATGACTCATCAAAATATTCATTGTTTGGATAAGAATATTCAATTTTGATATAAAATTGAAAATGAAGTTGAAATTGTTTTAAAATGAAATTATAAATATTTTAAAAAATAATTTTTAAATGGAAATCGATGAAATATTTGTAATATATATATTATATATATTTAATGGCCTGAATAGAACGCGCCATGCAGCGACCGTTCGCGAATTTCGACCGTTAACTTCAAATTGGCGTAAAGGAAGATCCGACCATCGGATTCTCCTAAAACTGGAACTATTGGGTTTGTATCAAAAAGATATTTCCAATGAATATAAGAGATTTGAAATCTAACAGTTAGATTTGGAGATATGTCAAAATCAATTTTTAGAAAAGGTCGCTATGGATGCAGTTCGGTGGCCGTTATTGGAAACCGACTATACAGACGATAATAAAATTATTAAAAATATGGAAAAATAATGTAAAATCATAATAAATGGTTTGGAAATATTTTTGATGAAAAATTCTAATTTTATAAAGATAAAAATATTTTTTTATCAACATGAACTAGTTATTAACTAGAATAATAATTTAATTATTTTTAGAAATAAATAAATTGGATTTGAAAATGGTTTTAAAATAACCATAATTTCCCAATATATATTTATATATATTGGAATGGATTTGAATGGAAATTATCTTCGGAATATTTTGATATTGGATTCCGTTATTATACGGATATTGTGAGGAATTTGGAAGATATATATATATATGTATGTATATATCGTTATTCCCAATACAATATTTGTTGGTTTCAGAATTTGATATTGAATATATAAGCCGATATAATTTCTATTCAGAACCTGATATTTATGTCAAATTGGATTTTGGGTTTGTCATGAAAGGTGTCTTTAATAACACTATTCTTAAACCCATTTTAGAAAAGAATAAATATTTTAATTAAGATTAAGGAAATTTTACCAATTAATTAATATTTGATTGGAATTGAATTGAAATTGGATTTTGGGTTTATCATGAACAATGTTTTAAATAACATTTGTTCTTTAACCCAACTAATAGTGAAGAAATAATTTGGAATTTATAAATCTTTTATTAAGATTTAAAAAGGGAATTTTCCAAAATAAAGTTTTCCAATTTACTATATTAAATTGGAATTGAATGGAATTCGATTAGGTAATAATCGAGATAAGCTTCTGTGAATGAAGGTCGTTACTATATATGGAATTTAAAAGGCTTTGTCGTTATTCCATTTATATTATTAGTCTGATATGGGAGTTAATATCGATTATATAATGATATGGTTTCCGCGTAGATTCCATTTTGATGGAAGATGATTTTAGGTTTATCGTGAACTGTGTTTTTAAATGACATTAGTTCTTTAACCCAGTTAAAGATAAGATTAATTTCTTAAATTCGAATAATCATTAAGTAATGATTTTTGAGATTAAAAAGAATAAATTTAAAAGGATTTATCTTTGATAAAATTAATTGGAACCTTTCCCTAAAAATGTATATATTTTATTAAAAGAATATTCTGAGGTTGAATGAGGCATAAGATGTGTTTTTATCGCACCTGATTATAAATTTCGCGAGTTATTCGGAAAGACCAGATTTAACCCATTCTGAATAACAAATACGATGACTAACAATCGAAGAGATTATAGACGGTGCAAGACCGGCGATCTTCACATCGAATGGATGAGTTGCTACTGATTCCCGTGATTGGAGTAGCTACCTTGAAGGGGCTACAGTGGTGGCCGTCCGGACGCACTTGTTGATTGTCCAGATAAGCGAGCACCTCTTTTCCATTACGGGACGAGGAATAAGGTGTCTCCGGTTTCATTCAGACCCAGAACGGACTTGTAAATAGATGTGTGTCAGACATTGGATTTCATTTCATGTAAATTGATTTCTATTTAATGTATACCTGTTTGGTGGCGGGGAATTTATTCTCTTGCTTAACACCCTTCTCTGAGAATCAGGAGCTCAGAGGTTCTATATTGGTAGTTATCGATTTCATGGCGTGGATTGTCAATGTAGGATGCCAAGATGCAAATGATCAAGACTTTTGTTGAAAAGCAGTGCCTTGTGGCTGATGATCAGAGCATAGCCCATTTAGGCATAGCTTTGTGTATAGCGTTACTTCGCGAGCCTTACACCCCGGTAGGAGTCTAAAACGGGACAAGGGAACTCAAGGAGTGCACACGTTTCTTTCTAGCTAGAATTGGTATCAGGGTTTTGCAAGCCCTGACATTTTACTTATGTGGTTGATGGATTATGAGGTACCTCGGATTTATTGGTCGATAGTGACCAAATTATAGGTTCAATAGGACCGGGAAACACGTGTTCAGGAATTGCCAATCCACTAAGGTATATTTGTGGACCGGCCCTGCAGGATCCAAGGGTTCACTATGGGGGATCCTGAGACATTTGCTAGAGTGTCTCGAATCGGTAAGGAGATCATTCCTAGCCTTGACTCATGATGGAAACCTAATTTCCAATACGACATTACGGTTTTGATTGTAAACCTATATATGGCGACATAGTGTGATGGGGCACTAATGCCGTCTATGATTGATACATTTACTTTCGAAATTGATTTCTACACTATGAACTTATAGTAATAAAAAAAGAGAAATTTTGTGTACCAAGCATATTTGGCTATTATAAAGTAAAACTCTATCCTCCGACTTGCATTGCATTATGTGATAGAACCTAGGTCTTATAATAGCTTCATTTTTTAAATTAGCATTGCGTTGTTTATTTATGCACTGGTATTCTTGGGGGTAAACCCATTCCATGTTATACGGCGTGGTCCCTTAATTTACCTAACTTTAAAATCAAATTAATAACTGTTTTGAGTTCTCATACCAGTCCCACGATTGACCTGGAGTTTATTGTTCCTTCCTAAACTCTGGGTGCCCATATTTTCCACACGGGCAGCTAGTAGTTTTGGTTTTGTAGATATTATATTCGTAGGATCCTAGATTACAACTGGAGCTATATTCGGAAAGCTTTGTATCCGTATATCTCTTTTAGTTGTGTCAGATGTTATTTTCCGCTACGCATTATACTTATGTATTATTTTCTGTTTCTATGTAAATTTAAATCTCTGATATTGTATTTCCCATTTGTAATATGTATTCATACAGTGATATATTCTTGTACTCTGATGTAAATTATTGTAATAAGCAATGAAATGTTCTTCTGTTTGTGTTCTGATTTATCGTGTTCTCATCTCAATCCAAGCTTTCCCATAAGGGGAAGTTTGGGTCGTTTCATTTGGTATCATAGCTTTGACTTACAGAGCTAGAGAACAAGACACATTAGAACCGAACGAAAGAAATTGTCAGAGATTAGATTAGTAATATCCAATAAGAATGACTCGTTAGAGATGGGATCAGTAGTATCCTAGAATGAGTCCGAAGAGTGTTATTTTTAAAATAAAAATGAAAACAGATTTTGTTTTGAAATTTTAAATCCTATTAAATGTATTTGATTATTTATTTTATATTAAATTTGGAAAATCAAGTATATGAAGATTTTGAATATGCGCGTAATTAACGTGTATTCGAAGTCTCAAATATACTGGGTAGATATAGAATCACATCCTAGTCGCCCGGAGATATTCTGATGATGGTTCGGAACATCATAAGCATTCATGTTCGAGTTTCAAAAGTGGGATATCTATATATTTCCAACTGACTAGTGTGAGAACCAAAACATAGATAGGGTCTATTGTAGTGATTTGGCATCAAAAATGTGATTTTTGAGTACATATAGAGAAGATATATGTTTGACAATTTAATTAACAAATTGTTTGATGGTTGTGTTGTATGATTATTAGTTTGACTAATTAAAATATTAGAATGATAATTAATTTAACCAATATGAGAAAGAATAATAAATTTAGCCAAATTGAATCAAAATATTGGACTGAATTGAAATTTTTTTAGAATTGCATATATGTACATGTGTATGTAACGAACAGGTCATAGCAAGGAGGGTAGAGAAGAGGAATAAAATTTTATGCCCGACAAATAGGTATATATTTAATGTTTTGTTTGGGTTTGATGATTTTATGAGCCGATTGGCTAGCCGCTTGGCTTTTTCTTTTTCTTTTGGATTGGTGAGGGCCCTGCGTGGCAAGTTACGGTTTTAAATATCAACCCGTACAAAGGAGGTTATGGCGAAATTTTTCGAAAATTTAGGGTGTTAGCCAAATTTTTGAGAAATTAGAAAATTCTTAGAAAATGAAAAGTTGAAGAATGAAAGCCAGAATGAAAGTTGAGTTGGTTAGTTAAACAACTTTCAGCTCATTTCCTTTTCGAGGACGAAAAGATTTTAAGTGGGGGAGATTGTAACAACCCAGATTTTCAGAACAAATTTAAATTTTTTATTTTAACAATTTTAATGAATTTTGAATATTTAAAAATAATTTATTTCAAATAATAACAACAAAAAATTTATATAAATCGAAGTTAGAACGAATTTTTTTTAATTTAATTATAAAATGAGTTTAAAATGGCGCGGTAGTTTGAAAATTTGATTTCAAACTTTAATCGAATGTACAGGATTCAAAACAAATCGGATTTTAGTGAAACAAGAAATACTAGAATCTATTTAAAAATATCTTTCTAACAAATGTGAAAAATTGAAATTTCATAGCTAGAATAAAAAGTTATGTCTAGTTTAAAATTTAAAATAGTCGATATGCACTACAAGAAAACCCTGATTTTGCAGTGGAAAAATCCGTCGCTAAAGGGCATTTAGCGACGGATTTGCAGCAAAATATGTTGGTCGCTAAAAAACACATCAGTATTCTAGGCACAATTTAGCGACGGAAATTAGCGTCGATTCTCCATCACTTTACCATCATTTATGATTTATTATCATTTCATTTGTAAAATATTTTCACCGACGTTTTACCGACGGATACATATATAATAATAAAATAATTAAATATTTATCCGTCGCTAAATGCACTTTAATTTAGCAAGGGATTACCGATGAATATAAATGACGAACATTTTGCATTTCAGTTATCCGTCGGTAAATCGTACGTATCTATTTACACGTGTACATCCATTTGCTATCCTTTGGTAAACCGTCGCTATCTTCAAATTTTTAGTTTCAATTTAGCGACGTTTTACTCTCGATTTTTGTAAAATTTCCGTCGGTAATCCCTTTCTGTTCTGTTATTTATTTATTTTCCAACTATCACCATTACTAGTCGATAGTGTTATATATATACACACACACACGTATGTACATATATATATATATGTATGTATGTATGTTTGTATATATGCATGCACATAAAATGAGCGACATTAACAAAAAAAGAAAATGCAATTGCTAGTTTTTTTATCATAACAATATGTTTTGATTACAGCTAATATTCCACAAACAATACCGTCCATAATCATCCATCAATTCGTACATACACTAGACTGAATTATAACTAACAAAACTATTCAACTAGTGCTAGTGGTATAACATAAAAAAACATCCTTACTCATAAAAGAAGCATTTACAACAAAATATATCAAGCTACCATACCCGAGTAACTCATGAAGATGACGATGACGAAGCATCTGCATAATCAGATTCATCATTTATCTGAAGCATTGTCGTCACTTGTTTCATTTATGCTTGAAAGTTTTCTATCTGTTTTTTGTTGTTGTGCAAGCCTTGCCTACTCTTCCTCAAGTCTTTGGCAATTAGCTCGCTCACGCAATCTCTCTGCCTCAATCCTAATCCGCTCTACTCTCTCATTCTCGAGCTCTAAGCTCATTTCCTCAACGATTTTTTATAGCTCATAAACATCATCTTCATTGTCAACACACTGAGAGGCTATAAAGAGATTACACAAAAATAGTGTAAAAACAACGGTATAAAAACATTACGTTCTAAGTGGAATATACTAAACAATAGTACAAAAACAACTAAACAAAAATATAGCCTAAAATATACTACATTAAGCAACCAAATGCAGTATAACAACAGCAACGAAAATAGTGTTGCTTTGTACCTTACCAACTCAGTGCAAAAAAATGGAAACAGGATGCCGAAAAATTCAGGCAAATATACCATCAGAGTCGGCTCTAACCTTTAGGTTGCCCTAGGCAAACTATAATTTGGTTGCCATTAAAATAAAATAAAAACTAATACCAAATATATTTCTTCTTTCTTGTGTACTAGCATGAAAGATGCACATGTTAGCATAAACTACATTATAACTAATACGTCCTTCCATATAATCATATTGCTCAATTTTATCTTTTCCCCGAATCACCAGGTAGCAAATTTACATGAGAATTCATCCAGAACACATGAATCTACTATTTGTATAAACAAAAGATATCCTAAAATATATCCATTTTCATAGTTGGTAATGTTGGAAATTTAAACACAAAATAAACAAAAGATGTAACAAACCATATTATAATAACATGTTAAAACCATAAATCAAGGCAGAATTAAATTTTAAAATAAGAATCAAGGGGAATGGGTTGCGCCATTGCGTTCGTCTCGAAATTCTGCTTGGAAACGAGTCCGATTTTTCGAAAAACGGATTCGTATGAGGGAGATATGACCCCCCGAAGTTTCAGGAATTTTCAGAATCGAAAACAGCTCGAAATTCGAATTCAAAATTAGAATTCAAACCCCAGCGCAGACTGGGCGGGAATTTTCCCGCCCAGGACCAGGTCGACCTGGGGGTCGACACTATGGTCGACCTCCCAGGCGCCAGGTTGACCCTATGGTCGACCTGGTGCCAAAACCCAGTTTTGAGCCTGGGTTCATTCTGATGTTTTTGGTCTCGTTTTCAGTCTAGATTCGTTCGTCTAATCCTATATAAACAGCCCCCTAACCCTATTCTCTTTACACCATTCTTCTCTAACCTTATGCTGCACAAATTCTTGATGGACATGACTTCTTCTTCTTCTTCAAATTAAATTAAAAATAAATTAAAATAAAACACGAAGACTATTTCTTAAAGACTACGCCTAGGAATTGCATATTGGGGATTTTCTGCTACAATCAAATCGAGATTCAACGACTATTTTCTAGATTCAACTTCTGCATCTCAATTTCTTAGTCCACGATCTGTAAGTTGTAGTTACTTTGAGATTTAAACTTGTTAATTGTAATTTGGACATGAGATAAAGTGAAATTGGACTTAAGTATGATAATTCACATCTATTCTAGTTTCCATCTTGGATCTTGACATTTGGGAATATTGCTATGAAATCAGTTTGGACCTATTCATGTTGTAAATCAAACTCTTTCATGTCCATAACATTATCATGCCTGTGATGTTGAATTAGTCTATTATTTACAAGTTTGGGACTATCACCTTATACCATGACTATCACCTTATTATGCTAGATTTGAAATCCTATTATTTTCTATATGCCAGTGATGTTGTAACCAATTATCTCAAGTTATGTCATGCTAGTCTTGTAATCCCTTTTATCACTTTATGCTCGTCCTTTTTGCCTATCATAGTTTTGATGTTATTCCCTTTAATTCTGGATTTGGATTTACTTGCAATTTAGATCGATTCACGTTTTCATGCAATGGGAATACGATTTGGGTAGATTAGGCAAAACATGAATTGGTTATGAACATGAATCATGAACTTGATAATAGACATAAGTTGAAACATGAAACTTGACATGAAATTTGAACATGGACATGACACTAGAATGAACTTGAAAATGGCCAACTCGAGGTTGGGTTGAGTTTGCAGTGTAATTCTTCCCGGAACCGCCCAGCAAATCCAGTTACTGCAAACAATAGGATCCAATGTGGGTAGTTGGTCATATCACGCTTGAAACCCGAGGTCGGACTGAGTTGTGGTGTAATTCTGCCCGGAACCGCCCGGCATATCCAATGACCACAACAACAAGTCTGATGTGAGAGGTTGGGGTGCATTAATGAATTAATGCCACTTGATAGGGTTAAGTCATGACCATGAAAGACAACACTTAACCAACTTGACATGCTAGACTGATAAGGGTTAAGTCACGAATTTAAATGACAACACTTAACCTGTTGGACGGAAACCCTAGTTACGCGGTCCATTTCAGCAGTAACCCAATTAGATGTATCATGGTACCCTGGAACTTGGCAGGGTGGGGCACGATTACTGGGCTGATTATAAGCAACCAGAACGACGTTTGAGATGGAACTAGCACAGGTGACTACATTCGTGATAGGGTCGTATGACACAGAGACACGATGAGCTAGAACTTGTAGGGAGCCGATCGATTAATGGATCGTTCCGTAGGACCCCGAAATGGGTCATTTCATGATATTGGGCCAAGGGATCATTTCATGGTTAATATATGACATGGGTTTGGGATACTAGTACAGTTGGTGCAGCGAATCTTGAACATGCGATGCTATACTTGATTTATACTTGAATTACCATGCTATCTTAGTCTGTCTTTCCCATCTTGACAGCTTCCTTATGTTTACTTTCAGTTTATACATTTCATGTTACCTTTACTTGTTTTTATGCTGAAAGTCACTAGGATTTACCAGTCTTTATGACTGACCCGTTTTCTTTCACCTCTTTTTCTTTCATTCCCCCCCTCCAGGTTCTCAGGGAGGAAACTCTAGCACTTAGCTTGGATTTTTCTTTCGTTCGGTTCAGCTCATGTATGGTTTGATCTTGAGCTCTGCTACGGTTGCATTTCTGCTATCTTGGGGAATTATGCTATTTTTGTTGTTTAAGCTTTTATGCTTCTTTATTTATGCAAGACAGAATTTGTTGTAATGGAAAATGATGACTTTGGCTATTTGGTACTTTGGATGAAAAAGGCTTTGACTATTTGAAAGTAATGAAATTTATCTTTTGATTCTTCCGCTGTTTTATTTATGTCTGTCTTGTAATATTTCTGTGATTGTTTACCTCGATAACGCTCCTCCAAAACTAGTGCATTCCCTTTGTGAGTGACCCTAGCGGAGGTGGGGTGTTACACTTGGTATCAGAGCAGAAGGTTACCAGACTGGGCAAAAGTTTTTAAAACCTTCTAAAACTATTTTCAAAACCGTTTTACAAAGAAGCATTTTTCAAGAAAAGTCTTATTTTATTTAAAGGCTATTCCCCAAAAGCCATTAGCAATATCCTTTGTTTCCTCGTTTTGAATCTCTTCTTTTTCATTTCAGCATGTCCGGGAATCTTAACCTTCCAGAGGGTATGCCAATTCCTGGCTGGTTCAGGAGGTACTTAGAAGCTAGAGCCAATGATGTAAGCCCAGCGGATATTCCTCCTCCAGCTGCAGCGGCTCCTCCTCGTCCTCCTCGTGCAAATGCTTTCTCAAAGATCTATAGAGATTTTAAGGCCATGGGTGGAAAGGATTTCAAGGGAACTGAATCATTCATAGAAGCGAGGAACTGGCTCAAAGAAATTAAGGATCTGTTCGTTATCTTCGAGGTGGACGATAGGCAGAAGGTACAGTTGGCAGTATGGTTGCTCAAAGACGAAGCTTCCTATTGGTGGGAAGTCACTAATGTTGAAAGACCTATTGACACAAGGATGGATTTCAGGATAAGGTTTGAAATGAAATTCCTCTCACAAGCTGAACAAAGTCTACAACTGGAAAAGTTCTTATCTCTTAAGCAAGGAAGTATGACTGTCAAGGAGTACGTCAATCAATTCAATCAGCTGGCCCGATTTGGATTGGACTTAGTGAATACTCCTCATAAGAAGGCTCTCCGTTTTGTCAAGGGATTGAATGAGCCATTTCACAGCTTGGCTATGACCCACATACCTATGGGGGCTACTTACGAAAGGTTTGTAGACATGGCACTCTTAAATGAGGAAGACAAGGGCAGGAACGAGGCAAAAGCAGAAGTGCCTCAAGATAAGAAGGGGGAGGGTCACTTCCGAAAAGGTTGAGTTGATACGAAGACAGATGAAAACGGCCCAAGATAGACAGAAATCCTACGTGGACAAGAGAAGGACAGACCTAAAGTTCGAAGTCGGAGATATGGTCTTTATAAAAGTTTCTCCTTTACGCATGTGGTTTGCTTTGGAGTGGTTGGAAAGTTAGCACCGAGGTTTGTAGGACCGTTCCCTATCATCGAGAGGATTGGACAGATGGCCTATAAGGTAGAGTTACTCTAGAGGTTGGCCGGAGTACACAATGTCTTTCACGTTTCGCATCTCCGAAAGTGCTTACATGAGTCTGCCGAAGTGGTTGAGCCAAGCATCCTTGAAGGTGTAAAAGTGGAAAAAGAAGCAACGTTGAGGCGAGTTCCGATTCGTATCTTAGGAACGGAGATCAAGAAGCTAAGGAATCGAGAATTCAAGCTAGTTAAATACAGTGGATTGAAGCCCAAGAAGACACAACTTGGGAAACCGAAGAGAAGATACGCGCGCTATACCCAATTCTTTTCTAGGGTACATTCTCGATCTCTTTTTCCTATAAGTTTACATACCTTCGTATCATGTACATGCTTTTGCTATCCATGTTTGTCTTGTTATCTTCTCGATCCTATATTGAGAACCTTAGGTAGAACCCTTTTGGATGTAAACATGTGATTGAAACATGTTATGGTTGATGATTGCAAGTGGTTGCTCGTGGTTTCATAACACACATTAGGCACTAGATCGGCTCAGTCACATATCTCATATTGCATATGCATGGGTGCTTATACTTGTATATGGATGAAAACTTGATATGCTATCATTTGGATGTTGCATATGAATGAATGTTTGTGCACTCATGTAGACATTATAAAGTATGTTAGGAATTTGCATACATGTTGTGTAACACCCCACATCCGTTAAGGTCACTCACAAAGGGAATGCCCTAACTTCGGTGGAGAGTTATAGGTAAAAGATACAGATAAATTACAGGACAGACGAAATTAAAACAGCAGAAAAATAGGACTTTACTTTATTGATCAAATAGTTTGTACAACAATTATTTTCCAATACCAGAAATCTGTCTTACAAAATAAAGAAGCATAAAATAACACTTATATTCCCCAATGTAGCGTGAGCCAGCCATAGCAATGGAAAAGAGAATCCAAGCAAAACTTCGACTAATCTTCAGCTTGGAAAGAAAACTGGGCTAAGTAGTAATATTCCTTCCCTACGAACCTGGGGAGGGGAAACGAAAGACAAGAAAGCGAAAGAAAACAGAGCCAAACATAAAGTCTGGTAAGTTTAGTAACTTTCAGCACGTGAACAGGTAAAAAGCAACATGGCATGAATTAACTGAATACAAGACTACACCATGATGATGGGAATCATAAGGTTAGAACAAGATATGATAAGGTAAGATAAACTGGATGCACTTCTATACTTTCTTTGCTTCGCCACTACCTTATTATTCTAATTTCTATATCCCTGCACCACCTAACTAGTAATCTGTATAAACTGATAAGAACAAATACGTCATCCCAATCCGTGCAATTGAGGTTGTTTCAGGTGTACACCTATTATTTATTACCTAGATCTAATCTTGGGTTTTCTATCGAGCGCATTCTAGATCCAACCAGGGTTTACGCTACCCAAGGCTACTGGGGTTTATGCTACCTATTGAACGTTTCTCAGATTTTAGGGTTTACATGACCTAGGTCCAACTAGGGATTATGCTACCTATCGAGCGATGCCCCTAATCCAGGACACACTACCCAGAGTGGTATATGTTCCTAGACTTTCCCCACGCATGTGTCGTGGATCGTTATCGCTGTCTAGATGCACATGTCCTCTATATGTGCGACCCGAGTCTCGTGGCAGGGCAAATCAAGAAACATGGAACTCGGTCGGGAGCTTTCAGATATCTGCCGATGCAGATGCTAAGGTCTGTTTTTCCAGTGGCTATGGTCCGACTTGACCCCTCCCTCAACTAATGAAAGGCACACCTTGAAAAATGAGAACTATACGCAGGCCCTCTATGCCCCACTAACCCATGGCCATCCGCACCCATAACTAGATAGCAAGTATATGGTCTTCTGTAGTTCTCCGCCTTTCCGCTGTACGTGTCTCGACTGACTCAAGATGTTAGGTAGACGACGAGTTGCTATCACAGGGCTACTGGTCTTGCCGAATCACGCTAGTCCATCTTAGTCTTTAGGTTGCCTTATACTGCAACCAAGGCATAGCCTTGGTTCTTCTAACGCAGACCTTAACCTCTGTGAGCCCAGGCGGATCATCTGCAGCCTCATAGAGGGATACCAAGAGTACCCTCACGTCTCCTCAAAGCCACGTGCTTCGTAACCCAGTTTGTTGGAGCCTTCTTTAAGATCAGATGGATGTTTGCTCCTTCTCGTGTTCTACTAAGGTTTACTACTTAGTTCCCTTAACTAAGGTTTACCACTTAGTTTCCTAAACCGTCGTTTTCTTAACTAAGGTTTACAACTTAGTCCTCTTAACCCAGGTTTACTACTTAGTTCTCTTTCTCGTCCAGTTGGATTGGTTAAGTGTCATTAGTCAATTCAAGTTAACTTAACCCATTCATTTGTCATGTTAAACTGGTTAAGTGTTATTAGTAGTTCATGTTGACTTAACCCTACCACAAATCAAGTTATATTAGCTAAGTATTTCTTATTACTTAACCCCACCCCTTCATCTTGTATTGGTTAAGTGTTCCCATAGTTAACTTAACCCTAACATCTGTTTAATTCACATGTTCTAATGGTTAAGTATTGTCCCTTCATGTTTTAACTTAACCTTGTTCATTTGGCACACTATGATGGCTAAGTGTTCTAAGTTTACTTAACTCCACCTTCTAGTCTAGTTAACGTGTTAAATTGTCTAAGTGTATTTTACTTAACCCCACCATCTAGTCCAGTTAACATGTTATAACGGTTAAACCTTTTCTTAACCTCACCCACTTGTCTATTCAACATGTTATAATAGTTATTTAACCCCTACAAGTCTTGTCTTGTTAACATGTTAAGTTAGTTAAGTGTTCCTATGGACTTAACCTCCCATTCTAGCTTAACTGTTTCTTAGCTTTAAATTATTCATTTAAAGCACCAACCACTCACATTAGACAGATATTATTGCGGTCACTGGATGTGCCGGTCGGTTCCGGACAGATTTACACCGCAACTCAGTCTAATCTCGGGTCCTTTTTGGGCTCAATGCTCTAACCACCCACATTATATAGGTATTGTTATGGCTGCTGGATTTGCCGGGCGGTTCCGGGCAGTCTTATACCGTAACTCAATCTAACCTCGGGTTAGACATATTCGTCTTTCCTAGATTTACATATTTATCCTTTTAGTCCATATGTAAATTGCTAACAACTCTTTTAAACAAATTTGGCCTATATCATATTCATATTTCATGCCCACTAACATACCAATATTCTAGGGCCAAATCTTGATTTACCTATCATTTAACCCAACCTGCAGTTTTATGCCAATTTAGATCTATTATTCCCATTTACATTTCATGTCAAAACTGGATTTGATACTCTAGTTTACAATTTATGCCTAAATTTTAGTTTACTTGCAAATACTAGATTCAATATATCAAATTACATCTTCTATAATTCACGTCAAATTACCCCAATTTGCATCTAATAGCCATGTTATAATACATGCTCTAAATTGTGCCAAATAATGTAGATTTCATGTTATACCCAAATAACCCCGCATTCATAACGTACGTATACCATGATTTCACAAGTTTTCTAAATACTCATGAAATGAAACTAAAAGGGAATAGAGGATAAACATGAGAATTGACATAAAAGAATAGGCATGCAAAAGCGAGCCAAATACAAGGATAATGGATCCAATGGTTTTGGTGTACATAATAGCGAATAGGAATAAACTAAGCAAGTCACACCCTAGGAATGAGATCCAACAAAATGCCAGTTCGGTGTACAACATGGTTTGTAACTATAGTGTTATGGGCATAAACGATTAAACATAATAGTCTTAGGCAATTAACCACAGTAGTCATAGTCATGGTCAAAGGTAGAAACCTCATAGTTATGAATCATAGGCGATTAACCACAATAGTTATGGATAATTAACCAAAATAGTCATAGGCAATTAACTGTAATAATTTCTAAGTCATGGTCGTAGACAATAGTCTTATGTTCATAATCATAGGCAATAATCTCATAGTCATGAGTCATAGGTGATTAGCCACAATTGTCCTTGTCATAGTCATAGGCAATAGTCTTATGTTCACAGTCATAGGCATAGGCATAGTCTTATGTTCACAGTCATAGGCATAGGCATAGTCTTATATTCACAGTCATAGTCTTAGGCCATTAACAATAGTTTCAACATCATAGGCGTAGGCACAGTCTCATAATTAATCACAATAGTTCTTAATTAGATCCAAAGGCATATACAAGCACAGATTCAAATGAGAGGATCAGGCATATTCTTGTATCCATTTAATTACATGCCACAAATAGATCTAGACGTTCAAATCTAAAAAGTAACCGACTTACATTGATCGGTTTTAGAAAAGGATAATAAGATAACATTGAGGTGATTTCCTATGATTCGCGCGACGTTGCTCGAAGCCGTTGAATTAGCCATTGCTTCCCTTCTTGATGCTTTAACTTTATTTGAATCTCCAATATGCAGTTCCTAGCCGTAGTCTTCAAGAATAGTCTTCGTGTTTTATTTTAATTTATTTATTTCAAAAGAAGCCATATCCATCAAGAATTTGTGCAGCATAAGGTTAGAGAAGATTGGTGTAAAGAGAATGAGGCTAGAAGGCTGTTTATATAGGATTAGGCGGACAAATTTAGACAGAAAACGAGACCAGATACATCAGAATGAACCCAGGCTCAAAACTGGGCTTCAGCACCAGGTTGACCCCCAGGTCGACCATAGGGTCGACCTGGTCCCTGGGAGGTCGACCATAGTGTCGACCCCTAGGTCAACCTGGTCCTGGGCGGGAAAATTCCCGCCCAGCCTGCATTATGGTTTGAATTTGAATTTCAAATTCGAATTTCGAGCTGTTTTCGATTCTGAAAATTCCTTAAACTTCGGAGGGTCATATCTCCCTCATACGGACTCCGTTTCTCGAAAACTCGGACTTGTTTCCCAGCAGAATTTCGAGAAGAACATAATGGCGCAACCTATTTCCCTTGATTCTTGTTTTAAAAATTAATTCTGCCTTGATTTATGGTTTTATCATGTTATAAAAATACGGAGTGTTACATTCTCCCCCTCTTAAAAGGATTTCGTCCCCGAAATCTTTAAGTTAGGGAGAATGTATCCTACCATCCAATCACCCATCTACTCAACCATTCAATCACAGGCATTCATTGTCCTTAAAAAGATTTCTAATGCTTTAATGTTCATATGCATAGTGTGTGTATATGTCTTTATCTAATGCAAAATCAGGCGGTCTACTGATTCAGTTTACCTCCTTAATGCGAATTATGTCAGTGTCATGCGTCCAATCATGTATGCAAGCATCCCTAGTTATGTAAATACTACATGTGTGCATAGCCATTCATCCATATGCAATATCCATATGATAACATATCCAGTTAAATCCGTTAAGTAAATACATATATGCTAATGCAATATGAAAGTGACTGAGTCGTTCTAGCGCCTATGGTGTGTATATGCATCCACGAGCAACCATGTGCAACCATCAATCATAACATGTTTCAAATACATGTTTACATCCATTGGCTTCTACCTAAGGATCGATGATACGCCCTAGAGGATATACCTTAAAAGCTAGAAAGTATGCATAAAATTCCTAAAAAAAGAGATCAAGGATGTATCCTTAAGAAAAAGGGTATGATGCGTGTATCTAGTCTTTAGTCTTCTAAGTCACATCTTCTTGAGCTTCACTATTTTGTACCTTATCTAATTAATCTTCACGATTGCGAAGCTTCTTGACCTTCATTTCCACAAACTGTCGTTGATCGGATAACTGGTTTTGCATTGTCAACTGGATATATGCGGAAGTCTATCCCGCGTTTTAGGGGTAAACTCCTAACCTAATCAAAAACATCCGCGTACTCATGGACTACTCTAATGGATTGCAAATTGTCGATAAATGCATTAAGCAATTCTAGCTAGCTAAGCCTAACTGATTCTTTACATGGAATCTCAAGGGTATTTCCAACGCAAGTCAAAAGTCTAACTACCCTCCTTTCAGAATTACTAGCCAACAAACCCATGCCTAGAATCAACTCATAGCCCATGGAACCAAAAACATAAGCATTAGGCTTAAACTCAACACTTAATATAGTTATTCTCAAATCCTTACAAACCAAAGGTAAATGGGCCGAACCACCAATTGGATTTAAGACACAAATGGGATCAAGTACTAAGGTGTAGAGACTCAACTATGGAAGTAGATATGAACAAATGCGAAGCGCTAAGATCAAAAGAGTACTAACTGGTTGATCAAAACAAAAAGCTAAACTTTTCCAACAGAGACTTTTACTATCTCTCTCTCAGGTATTCTGGTGGTGGAAGCATGCACTCTCCCTTCTGAAAATCCTGTCCCTCGTCCTTGCCCTTGTCATTACTTATATGCCCCATTATATCATGGAAAAGATACTTCCGCTCGTCTTAGGTTTTATAATTCCTTCTTTCTTCATGGGTCGAGTTTATATCCATGAATTTCTCATCCTTGCGTTGAGCTCCCTAACCAAACTCCCTCATCCTCATCTTTACCATCCCTGTGTAATCATATTGACAAGTTTCTCAAAAGCTGCCTCCATCGCACGGAAAACCCTCCAAAGCTTGAAAGAAAACTAGCTGCAGGTGAAACTACTATGGCTATAGATGGGAGTCGGGCACAACTTTGCCCTTCGATGGGTACCGTAGTCTTATCAAGCCTACAGAACCATGCCGCAATGAGGTTACCTCCCAGAAAGCCAGGAGCCCCGAAGACTCAAGAAAGTAGGGGACAAGAATTCAAACAGAGGACCAGAAGATAATGCGTATGGCTTTTAGGGAATATGCCTTTAAAACAAAACTTTTCTTTTGAAAAATGCTTCTTTAAAAACTGTTTTGGAAATAAACTTTTTTTTTAATCTTTTATCTGATCCGGTAGCCTTCAGCTCTGATACCACGTGTAACACCCCACATCCGTTAAGGTCACTCACAAAGGGAATGCCTTAACTTCGGTGGAGAGCTATAGGTAAAAGATACAGATAAATTACAAGACATACGAAATTAAAACAGCCGAAAAATAGGACTTTACTATATTGATCAAATAGTTTGTACAACAATTATTTTCCAATACCAGACATCTGTCTTACAAAATAAAGAAGCATAAAATAACATTTATATTCCCCAATGTAGCGTGAGCCAGCCATAGCAATGACAAAGAGAATCCAAGAAAAACTTCGACTAATCTTCAGCTTGGAAAGAAAACTAGGCTAAGTAGTAATATTCCTTCCCTGCGAACCTTGGGGGTGGAACGGAAGACAAGAAACCGAAAGAAAACAGAGTCAGACATAAAGTCTGGTAAGTTCTGTAACTTTCAGCATGTGAACAGGTAAAAAGCAACATGGCATGAATTAACTGAATACAAGAATACACCATGATGATGGGAATCATAAGGTTAGCACAAGATATGATAAGGTAAGATAAACTGGATGCACTTCTATACTTTCTCTGCCTCGCCACTACCTTGTTATTCTAATTTCTATATCCTTGCACCACCTAACTAGTAATCTGTATAAACTGATAAGAACAGATACGTGATCCCAATCCCCGCAATTGAGGTTGTTTCAGGTGTACACCTATTATTTATTACCTAGATCTAATCTAGGGTTTTCTATCGAGCGCATTCTAGATCTAACCAGGGTTTATGCTACCCAGGGCTACTGGGGTTTCTGCTACCTATTGAACGTTTCTCGGATTTTAGGGTTTACGCGACCTAGGTCCAACTAGGGATTATTGAAACACCCTACCTCTGTTAGGGTCACTCTCAAAGGGAATGCCCTAATTTTGGTGGAGGTTTATAAGTATAAGTCACATATACACTAGACAGATATAAAAAAACACATATTTTTGAACAGTGGAAAACAACAGCAACTTTTATTTCATTAAAATACGTGTTACACAAACCATGCCATAATTTGTCTTACAATACTTCCAAAAACATAACATCTTCATAACTGTCTTGATTACATTATTTAAAGAAGCATAAAAACATAAGTAAACTGCATAAGTCCCATAATTGCTGTCCAAAGCCATAGTCCAAAACGAAAAAGATCCAAGCAATACATTCTTTCTCTTCAAGCTGGATGTGAAAACTGGTCAAGCTGCGGTATTCCCTCCCTGTGGACCTGGGGGGGGGGGGGGGGGACGAAAGAAAAGAAGATGAAAGAAAAGTAGAGTCAGACATAAAGCCTGAGTAAGTCTAGGACTATCCAGTCTATGAATAAAGAATTGGGCATGATAAGTATAAACTGGAAATGGGAAAGCACTATAAACTAGGTTAAGTTATCTAGAGTCGAATATACTATCGTACCCCGTATTAATCTCTGCACCCTGGTAAACTAGTTCCCAACAGGCACCCCATAATCAGGGTGAAGTGATCCATTTCAAATGATCGGCTCCTACTCACATAGTTACATGTGTCTTACGACCCCCGATGTTGTTGTTACCTATGCTGGTCCCACCATGGGGTGTATCAAGTCCCATGGTGGCGGCCCGACACAATTCTAGAATGCAAAGGTATACTACTGGTGCCCAGTGCCTTATTTTTCTGCGCCGGAGTGTGTGCACGCCCGCACCCCGTTAGAACCTACACTGATGCACCACCGCCATCGCTTTGACCTCTTACAGTCAGCCCAGTAATCGTGCCCCACCCTGCCTAGTTCAGGGTATCCTGATACACCTTGTAGGGTTACTGCAGAAAAGGGTCCCCCGCTACTAGGTTTTCTATTTCTAGCTAACATGCTAAGTTGGTTAAGTGTTTTGTAAACCTAACCCCCAATCAGTCTGTATAGTTTAGCATGTTCCATTTTTGA
Source organism: Allium sativum (assembly GCA_030737875.1). Taxonomy (NCBI): domain Eukaryota; kingdom Viridiplantae; phylum Streptophyta; class Magnoliopsida; order Asparagales; family Amaryllidaceae; genus Allium; species Allium sativum. The sequence continues at coordinate 1,049,148,704 of CM060910.1, read as the reverse complement.
TTAAGTATTAATTCAATTTACTTAATCCTACCAATCCTGACTCAGCCTTAATTGTCTTATTAAAGCCTCGACCTCTCACATTAGACAGATATTGTTGTGGCTGCCTGTTGCCGGTTGGGTCCGGGCAGTCTTATGCCACAACTCAGTCTAACCTCAGGTCCTTATTGGGCTCCGTGTTTAACCACCCATATTAGGTATTGTTGTGACTACTGGACAACCGGGCGGTTCCGGGCAGGTTTACATCACAACTCAATCCAACCTCGGGTTAAACACATCGTATTTTCTAAATTTACCTATTTTGTCTCTTTTCTTTTTATATGTAAATATTTGCGGCCCATTATTCAAATTCATCTTTATTGGGTAAAATTAATTTACACCAATTAATTGTTTTTCAAGGTCGTTGGCATGCGTCAAACATGCCAACACATATGTTTTATAGTTTAACCCAAACGTCATTACCCCCGTTTTATACGTTCGCTACAATATAACATATGTTGGGTTTAGCATTTAAACCCAACTTAGCCACATGAAAAGGAGGAGGCTTAGAACATGGTGTTTATATATTCTAAGCAACATAAAAGGGGAGTGTGAACGCATGAACTTGCAACATGACGATCTAATTAACATGAATTAGGCACTTGTGAACTTGCATTGTAATAGCATATAATCATGGCATAAACATACCTATACATGAATCATGGGTTTTAATCTATTCACATAATCATGGCATAAACATACCTAAACATGAATCATGGTTTTTAATCTATTCATGTAAACTTGCAATTGGAATGTAAATCTAACTTAATTATATGTCACATAAAATTATCATATGAGTTTGATAACAACATAGGCCTAAAACATGTTTCCAATTAGGCATAACACCAAACGTAATCTAGTCATGTTCATAGGATTAACACAAGTTCACAAAGATGCTTGCTTTTGTCATTAATACAAAAGTATGGTTTTACACTTGAATCATGACGCCAATTCCAACATAAATTCATATAAATCAAAATACCCAAATGGATCCAACTACACTAAAACTGATCATAAAAAAAATGTACATCATGTTGGCATAATAGTGAATCATATACTTGCATGAATCCCAAATAAACTACCACAAACATATAGTCGTTAACATAAATCATATACTTGCAACTATCCAATAGGTGTTGAAATAAACTACCACAAACATATAGTTGTTAACGTTCAACATGAATCACATTACTTGCAAATATCCAATAGGCATAACATCGTTATACCACAATATCCCAAATCGATTCGTAATTAGAATCATAGCAACGTACAATTATGAATTATTATCACCACAAATTAAGTACAATTCCATTTCTCATTTTACACAAATCAAAACACAATTATTAATTCACATCGGAATAGCACTCTACTTACAACGTATGACGAATCTTCAATTCAGGAATCTGAATTCTGAATTTGGAGATGCTATCCTTTGTTGTAGGCGTGGTTTTGATTTAATTGACGTTGCTTTAAGCTTTCGAATTGTCTCCTAATTGTCTCTCAATTTCTGACGGCTATTCCTAGTCTTTCCTCAGCAGCATGATGGTCTCATCTCCATTTTTGTTTGTATGAATTAGGGTGAGTCTTAGGTCCTTTTTATAGAGTTTGTGAGTTGATTAGGACCGTCGATGGAGATTGGTTTAATAATATCCGTTCATTTTAAGGAGAGACCAGTAAGGAACTGACACCTAGCCCTAGTGACAAGGCAAGGCTCAGAAAATCGACCAAGCACAGACCAGGCCAGCCAGGGGGGCTAGGTTCGACCTGGCTCAGGGGCCAGGTCGACACGCCAGTCGACACCGTGTCGACTTGGCAGTCGACACGGGTGACCCAGGTCGACTACCCATTCGACCTGGGTGCCTTGGGCGGGAAAATTCCTGCCCTGGCCAATCCGGCCCGATTTTGAATTTTGAATTGGTTTTTTTGAGCTGTTTTGAATTTTAAACTGAATTCTGAAACTTCCGAAGGCCATATCTTCTTCATACGAAGTCCGTTTTATGCAAACTCGGACTCTATCCCAAGCAGAATTCCGAGACGAACGCAATGGCGAATCCCGTTTCCCTTAATTCTTTGATTTGAAATTAGTTATACTTTAATTTTTGAATTTCACTGTTATAGAATACACGGGGTGTTACATTCTCCCCCACTTAAAAAGGATTTCGTCCTCGAAATCTTCAAGTTTAGGAAGAATGTATATCCTAACATCCAAACGTCCATCTACTCATCCATCAAACACGAGCATCCATTGTCCTTACAAGACTTCTAATGCTTCATGATCATATGCGAAGTGTGTGTACATGTACTTATCTAATGCAAAATCAGTCGGTCTACTGATTCAGTTGATCTCCTTAATGCAAATTATGTAAGTGTCATGAATCCATTATGTATGCAAATTTTCCTATTCATGATTCTACATGAGTGCTCAATCATTCATATATAAATGCAACATCCATATGACAACACATTAAACTTCAACCATATACGAATATAAATACATATATGCATATGCAATATGAAGTGACTGAGCCGATCTAAAACCTAAATTGTGTGTGTATATGCAACCACGAGCAACCACTAGCAATCACTTGCAACCACTTGCAACCATCATCCATAACATGTTTCAATTACATGTTTTCATCCAAAGAGTTTCTACCTAAAAGATAAGGTCGAGGAGATATACCTAAAAAGATAGATAAAAGCGCAACTTAAGGAAAAAGAAAGATCAAAGATGTACCCTTGAAAAGAAAAGGGTTGGCTGCGCGTATTTTAGCTTCAGTTTCCCAAGTTGCGTCTCCCTCGGCGTCGCTCCACTGAACTTTGATGAGCTTGACTTCGCGGTTGCGTAGCTTCTTCACTTCCGTTCCTAATATGCGGGTTGGAACTTTCCTCACGGTTGCTTCGCGTTCCACTTCAGCTTCTTCTAGGATATTTGGCTCTACCACTTCAGCAGATTCATGTAGACATTTCCGGAGGTGCGAAACGTGAAAGACGTTGTGAACTCCGGCCAGCTTTTCGGGTAGCTCTAATCTATAGGCCATTTTCCCAATTTTCTCGATAATAGGAAATGGTCCTACGTACCTTGGTGCTATCTTTCCTGTGGTTCCAAAACGAACAACGTTCCTTAGCGGAGATATCTTAAGAAAAACTCTGTCCCCAACCTCAAATTCAAGGTCGGTCCTCCTCTTGTCGGCGTAGGATTTTTGTCTGTCTTGGGCTGTCTTCATTCTTCTCCGTATTAAGTCTACTTTTTCTGAAGTCTCTCGGATCATATCTGGTCCAAGTATGAGCTTGTCAGTAGACTCCCACCAACAAGTGGGCGATCGGCACGGTCTTCCATATAAAGCTTCGAAGGGTGCCATTCCGATGGTGGCTTGGTAGTTGTTGTTGTAGGCAAATTCCACCAAAGGAAGTTGGTCTTCCCACGTCCCTCCGAAGTCAAGGACGCACAGTCTTAAAAGGTCCTCCAAATCTCTGTTCACTCTTTCTGTCTGGCCGTCGGTTTGGGAATGATAGGCTGTGCTCAAGCATAACTGTGTGCCTACCGCTTCTTGCAGACTCCGCCAAAACTCACTTGTGAAGATAGGGTCTCGGTCACTAACAATGCTGGAGGGTATTCCATGGAGTCGAACAATTTCCTTGAGGTAAAGAGATGCTAGGGATGAGGCAGTTCTTTTACTCTTGACAGGTAAAAAGTGGGCGCTTTTAGTAAGCCTATCCACTATTACCCAAATGCTAGTGTTGCCTCTTCTAGACCTAGGCAGCCCATCAATGAAGTCCATTGAGATGCTATCCCACTTCCACTGCGGGACCTCTAGAGGATGGAGCAGACCGCCAGGTTTCTTCTGCTCCGCCTTAACCTGTTGGCAGGTCATACACTTAGAAACGAAATCTGCCACGTCCTTCTTCATGCCATTCCAAAAGAAAGTTCTTTTTATGTCCTTGTACATTTTATCTCCGCCTGGATGTATCGTCATCTTGGAGTGATGTGCTTCCTCGAGAACCTTCTTTACTAAATCCCTTGTTTGTGGGACGCATAGTCTTCCGTCCCGCTTTAGCCAACCTTTATCGTCGATGGAGTATCTTTTGAGGTGACTTGAAGTCTCACCCCTAATTAGCCTATTAATCATCTCCACAAGCTGAGGGTCTTCGCGTTGTGCTGTCCCTATTGAGTCCACTAAAGTCGGGCGTACTTCGAGAGATGCTAGCAAACCCGGTACAAAATCGGAGGAGGGCCTAAAGTCAAAGCTGGCTATAAACTCTAGGCTTTGCCTTTCAACAAACAGCGGGCTTAGGGTCAGTTTCTTTCGGCTCAACGCGTCTGCCACTACGTTGCCTTTGCCCGGAGTATAGGAGATCTCGAAATCGTACGAGGCAAGAAACTCCATCCACCTTTGTTGCCTTAGGTTAAGATCTTTCTGCAAAAAAAGATATTTCAACAATTTATGGTCAGTGTAAAGTTTGAACTTCTCACCTAGGAGATAGTGTCGCCAAGACTTGACTGCAAAGACGATGGCAGCTAACTCAAGATCGTGGGTCGGGTAGTTCTTTTCATGCACTTTCAACTGCCTTCCACCATAAGCTACTACCCTTCCTTCTTGCATTAAGACAGCGCCTAGCCCTGTCCCACATGCATCTGTATAAATTGTGAACATCTTGCTTCCATCTGGCAACGTCAAAACTGGGGCTGTTGTAAGAGCCCTTTTTAGTCGTTGGAAAGCAAACTCGCAATCCAAGTCCCAATTGAACACTAGATTGTTCTTTGTCAGCCTTGTGAGTGGAGTTGATATTTTTGCAAAGTCTATGATGAATTTCCGATAGAAGCCTGCTAGCCCGAGAAAGCTTCGGACTTCTGTTGCGTTCTTTGGTGTCTTCCAGTCCTGCACCGCTACTACCTTAGCAGGGTCCACAGCTAACCTTTCTTTGGATACTATGTGCCCAAGGAACCTCACTTCCTCTCTCCAAAAGTGGCATTTGGAGAATTTGGCTTTTAGCTGATGGACTCGCAGAATTTCCATGATTGCCCTTAGGTGCTGAGCATGTTCCTCTTCACTCTTTGAGAAGATAAGGATATCGTCTACGAAGACCACTACGAACTTATTGAGGAATTCTCTGAACACCCTACTCATCAGGTCCACAAAGTAAGCGGGTGCGTTTTTCAAGCCAAAAGGCATGACAAGCCATTCAAAGAAGCCGTCTGGGGTTCTGAATGTCGTTTTATCGATGCTATCTTTAGCCAACCTTAGCAGATGAAACCCGGTCGCCAAATCGAGTTGGGAGAAAACAGACGCTCCTACAAGCTGATCAAATAGATCGTCAATTCTGGGGAGAGGGTGCCTATTCTTTTTCGCTAGCTTATTGAGCTCCCTATAGTCAACACATAGACGGAGTGAACCATCCGCCTTTGTGGCGAACACCACTGGAGCGCCCCATTCTGAAATGCTCCTCCTAATGAACCCCTTCTCTAGAAGCTCTTTAATCTGTTTACTGAGCTCTTTCCTTTCCCGCAGAGTCATGTGTCTAACGGGCAACGCAACGGGCATTGCATTATCTACAAGATATATGCGAAAGTCTATCTCCCGCTTTGGAGGCAAGCCCTTCACCTCTTCGAAGACATCCGGATATTCCCAGACAACTCTAACCGATTGCAAACTTTCAACAGAGGCATCTAGCGATTCAAGATAACTAAGCATAACCGCATACGAGGGATTACAAGTAATTTCTGGAGTGTTACCGAGTTGGGTCAGAAGCCTAACCACCCTTTTCTCACAATCCAGGATGGCACCATTACTGGATAGCCAATCCATGCCCAAAATCAAACCATATCCCGAGAAGCCCAAAACAAAGGCACTACATCTAAATTCTATGCTTAGAGTAGAAATTTTCAATCCCACACAGATCATAGACAAATGAGCCGGGCCCCCAATTGGATTTGAAACAATTAAGGGGTCCTCTACCATACTAGTTTCTAGGTGCAGAGATTCTACTAAAGCAGATGAAATAAAGGAGTGTGATGCACCAGAATCAAATAAGGTGCGAACTGGGTGATCATAAAGATAAACTACACTTTCTACAGAAGTATTTATACCTCGCTGTTGCAGAGGTGGCTCTTCTAACACATGAACCTGTGCCCCTGAGGTGGATGCAACCCTCTGCCCCTGCCCTCGCTTCTTTGGGCAATCTTTAGCCATATGGCATGTCTCACCGCAAGAAAAGCACCCACCATTCAACTTGGCCTTCTTTTTCCGGCAATCTTTCACTAAGTGCCCCACTTTGCCATAGAAATTACACTTCCTCTTCTCTTTGTTGTCTTTCCCGCCCTTCTTAAAGTCTGTCTTCTTAGGCTGTAAACCCTCTTTCTTCCCTTGATAGCTTTCTGCCTTTGTCTCCTTATTGCCCTTATCCTCTTCGTTCAGCAATGCCATCTGCACCAACCTTTCATACGTAGCTCCCATGGGTATATGGGTCATGGCCAAACTGTGTAATGGCTCATTCAATCCTTTGATAAAGCGGAGAGCCTTCTTGTGCGGAGTGTTGACTAGGTCCAGTCCGAACCTAGCCAGCTGATCGAACTGATTAACATACTCTTTGACTGTCATATTCCCTTGCTTAAGAAATAAGAATTTTTCCAACTGAAGACTCCTTTCAGATTTTGAGAGAAATTTAGCCTCAAACCTTGCCCTAAAGTCCTCCCATGTTTCCACTGGTCTTTCTACATTAGTGACTTCCCACCAGTAGGAAGCCTCGCCTTTAAGTAGCCATACTGCCAGTTGTACTTTCTGCCTATCTTCTACCTCAAAGATGACGAATAAGTCCTCGGTTTCCTTCAGCCAATTCCTGGCTGCCACGAAGGACTCGGTTCCATGAAAGTCATTTCCTTCCATAGCTTTAAAATCTTTACATATCTTAGCAAAAGTATTACCCCGCGGAGGAGGTGGAGGAAGAGGTGCTGCTGCAGCTGGTTGATTTCCTACAGCTGGGGGAGGAGGAACGGTAGGACCTGGCTGAGTGGCCCTTGCTTCTAAGAATCGTCTAAACCAACCAGGTATTGGTATACCCTCTGGCAAGTTAAGTTCTTCGGACATGCTGAAACAAAAAGGATGGATTCAAAACGAAGGATAAAAGATAGTACCTATGGCTTTGGGGGACTATGCCTTTTTAAAATAAAATAATATTTTATCTTTAAAAATTCTTCTTTAAATTTTCTTTTGAAAATAAATTTTCAAAACTTTTTATCTTATCTGGCAAACCTATGCTCTGATACCAAGTGAAACACCCCCCCTCCATTAGGGTCACTCTCAAAGGGAATGCCCTAATTTTGGTGGAGGTTTATAAGTATAAGTCACAGATACACAAGACAGATATAAAAAGACACATATTTTTGAACAGCGGAAAACAACAGCAACTTTTATTTCATTAAGATACGTGTTACACAAACCACGCCATAATTTGCCTTACAATACTTCCAAAAACATAACATCTTCATAACTGTCTTGATTACATTATTTAAAGAAGCATAAAAACATAAGTAAACTGCATAAGTCCCATAATTGTTGTCCAAAGCCATAGTCAAAAACGAAAAAGATCCAAGCAATACATTCTTTCTCTTCAAGCTGGATGTGAAAACTGGTCAAGCTGCGGTATTCCCTCCCTGTGGACCTAGGGGGGACGAAAGAAAAGTAGAGTCAGACATAAAGCCTGAGTAAGTCTAGGACTATTCAGTCTATGAATAAAGAATTGGGCATGATAAGTATAAACTGGAAATGGGAAAGCACTATAAACTAGGTTAAGTTGTCTAGAGTCGAATATACCATCGTACCCCGTATTAATCTCTGCACCCCTGTAAACTAGTTCCCAACAAGCACCCCATAATCAGGGTGAAGTGATCCATTTCAAATGATCGGCTCCTACTCGCATAGTTACATGTGTCTTATGGCCCCTGATGATGTAGTTACCTATGCTGGTCCCACCATGGGGTGTATCAAGTCCCATGGTGGCGGCCCGACACAATTCTAGAATGCAAAGGTATACTACTGGTGCCCAGTGCCTTATTTTTCTGCGCTGGAGTGTATGCAGGCCCGCACCCCGTTAGAACCTACACTGCTGCACCACCGCCGTCGCTTTGACCTCTTACAGTCAGCCCAGTAATCGTGCCCCACCCTTCCTAGTTCAGGGTATCCTGATACACCTTGTAGGGTTACTGCTGAAAAGGGTCCCCCGCTACTAGGTTTTCTATTTCTAGCTAACATGCTAAGTTGGTTAAGTGTTTTGTAAACCTAACCCCCAATCAGTCTTTATAGTTTAGCATGTTCCATTTTTGATTAAGTAATAATTCAATTTACTTAATCCTACCAATCCTGACTCAGCCTTAATTGTCTTATTAAAGCCTCGACCTCTCACATTAGACAGATATTGTTGTGGCTGCCTATTGCCGGTTGGGTCCAGGCAGTCTTATGCCACAACTCAGTCTAACCTCGGGTCCTTATTGGGCTCCGTGTTTAACCACCCACATTGGATAGGTATTGTTGTGACTACTGGACAGCCGGGCGGTTTCGGGCGGTTCCGGGCAGGTTTACATCACAACTCAATCCAACCTCGGGTTAAACACATCGTATTTTCTAAATTTGAATATTTTGTCTCTTTTCTTTTTCTATGTGAATATTTGCGGCCCATTATTCAAATTCATCTTTATTGGGTAAAATTAATTTACACCACTTAATTGTTTTTCAAGGTCGTTGGCATGCGTCAAACATGCCAACACATATGTTTTATATTTTAACCTAAACGTCATTACCCCCATTTTATACGTTCGCTACAATATAACATATGTTGGGTTTAGCATTTAAACCCAACTTAGCCACATGAAAAAGGGGAGGCTTAGAACATGTTGTTTATATATTCTAAGCAACATAAAAGGGGAGTGTGCACGCATGAACTTGCAACATAACGATCTAATTAACATGAATTAGGCACTTGTGAACTTGCATTGTAATAGCATATAATCATGGCATAAACATACCTATACATGAATCATGGGTTTTAATCTATTCACATAATCATGACATAAACATACCTAAACATGAATCATGGTTTTTAATCTATTCATGTAAACTTGCAATTGGAATGTAAATCTAACTTAATTATATGTCACATAAAATTATCATATGAGTTTGATAACAACATAGGCCTAAAACATGTTTCCAATTAGGCATAACACCAAACGTAATCTAGTCATGTTCATAGGATTAACACAAGTTCACAAAGATGCTTGCTTTTGTCATTAATACAAAAGTATGGTTTTACACTTGGATCATGATGCCAATTCCAACATAAATTCATATAAATCATAATACCCAAATGGATCCAACTACACTAAAACTGATCATAAAAAAATGTACATCATGTTGGCATAATAGTGAATCATATATTTGCATGAATCCCAAATAAACTACCACAAACATATAGTCGTTAACATAAATCATATACTTGCAATTATCCAATAGGTGTTGAAATAAACTACCACAAACATATAGTTGTTAACGTTCAACATGAATCACATTACTTGCAAATATCCAATAGGCATAACATCGTTATACCACAATATCCCAAATCGATTAGTAATTAGAATCATAGCAACGTATAATTATGAATTATTATCACCACAAATTAAGTACAATTCCATTTCTCATTTTACACAAATCAAAACACAATTATTAATTCACATCGGAATAGCACTCTACTTACAACGTATGACGAATCTTCAATTCAGGAATCTGAATTCTGAATTTGGAGATGCTATCCTTTGTTGTAGGCGTGGTTTTGATTTAATTGACGTTGCTTTAAGCTTTCGAATTGTCTACTAATTGTCTCTCAATTTCTGATCGCTATTCCTAGTCTTTCCTCAGCAGCATGACGGTCTCATCTCAATTTTTGTTTGTATGAATTAGGGTGAGTCTTAAGTCCTTTTTATAGAGTTTGTGAGTTGATTAGGACCGTCGATGGAGCTTGGTTTAATAATAGCCGTTCATTTTAAGGAGAGACCAATCAGGAGCTGACACCTAGCCCTAGTGACAAGGCAAGGCTTAGAAAATCGACCAAGCATGGACCAGGCCAGCCAGGGGGGCTGGGTTCGACCTGGCTCAGGGGCCAGGTCGACACGCCAGTCGACACCGTGTCGACTTGGTAGTCGACACGGGTGACCCAGGCCGACTACCCAGTCGACCTGGGTAGCCCCAGGTCGACTACCCAGTCGACTTGGGTGCCTTGGGCGGGAATATTCCCGCCCTGGCCAATCCGGCCCGATTTTGAATTTTGAATTGGTTTTTCTAAGCTATTTTGAATTTTAAACTGAATTCTGAAACTTCCGGAGGCCATATCTTCTTCATACGGAGTCCGTTTTACGCAAACTCGGACTCTATCCCAAGCAGAATTCCGAGACGAACGCAATGGCGTATCCTATTTCCCTTAATTCTTTGATTTGAAATTAGTTATACTTTAGTTTGTGAATTTCACTATTATAGAATACACGGGGTGTTACAATTATGCTACCTATCAAACGACGCCCCTAATCTAGGACACACTACCCAGAGTGGTATATGTTCCTAGACTTTGCCCACGTATGTGTCGTGGATCGTTATCGTTGTCTAGATGCACATGTCCTCTATATGTGCGACCCGAGTCTCGTGGCAGGGCAAATCAAGAAACACGGAACTCGGTCGGGAGCTTTCAGATATCTGCCGATGTAGATGCTAAGGTCTGTTTTTCCAGTGGCTACAGTCCTACTTGACCCCTCCCTTAACTAATGAAAGGCACACCTTGAAAAATGATAACTATACACAGGCCCCCTATGCCCCCACTAACCTATGGCCATCCGCACCCATAACTAGATAGCAAGTATATGGTCTTTTGGAGTTCTCCGCCTTTCCGCTGTACGTATCTCGACTGACTTAAGATGGTAGGTAGACGACGAGTTGCTATCACATGGCTACTGGTCTCTCCGAATCACGCTGGTCCATCCTAGTCTTTAGGTTGCCTTATACTGCAACCGAGACATACCCTAGGTTCTTCTAACGCATGCCTTAACCTCTGTGAGCCCAGGCGGATCATCTGCAGCCTCACAGAGGGATACCAAGAGTACCCTCATGTCCCCTCGAAGCCGCGTGCTTCGTAACCCAGTTTGTTGGAGCCTTCTTTTAGATCAGATGGACGTTCGCTCCTTCTCTTGTTCTACTAAGGTTTACTACTTAGTTCCCTTAACTAAGGTTTACCACTTAGTTTCCTGAACCGTTGTTTTCTTAACTAAGGTTTACAACTTAGTCCTCTTAACTAAGGTTTACAGCTTAGTTCTCTTTCTCGTCCAGTTGGATTGGTTAAGTGGCATCAGTCAATTTAAGTTAACTTAACCCATTCATTTGTCATGTTAAATTGGTTAAGTGTTATCAGTAGTTCATGTTGACTTAACCTACCACAAATCAAGTTATATTGGCTAAGTATTTCTTATTACTTAACCCCACCCCTTCATCTTGTATTGGTTAAGTGTTTCCTTAGTTAACTTAACCCTAACATCTGTTTAATTCGCATGTTCTAATGGTTAAGTACTGTCCCTTCATGTTTTAACTTAACCTTGTTCATTTGGCACACTATGATGGCTAAGTGTTCTAAGTTTACTTAACTCCACCTTCTAGTTTAGTTAACGTGTTAAATTGGCTAAGTGTATTTTACTTAACCCCACCTTCTAGTCTAGTTAACATGTTATAACGGTTAAACCTTTTCTTAACCTCACCCACTTGTCCAGTCAACATGTTATAACAGTTATTTAACCCCTACAAGTCTTGTCTTGTTAACATGTTAAGTTGGTTAAGTGTTCCTATGGACTTAACCCTCCCATTCTAGCTTAACTGTTTCTTAGCTTTAAATTATTCATTTAAAGCACCAACCACTCACATTAGACAGATATTGTTGCGGTCACTGGATGTGTCGGTCGATTCCGGGCAGATTTACACCGCAACTCAGTCTAACCTCGGGTCCTTTTTGGGCTCAATGCTCTAACCACCCACATTAGATAGGTATTGTTACGGCTGCTGGATTTGTCGGGCGGTTCCGGGCAGTCTTATATCGTAACTCAATCTGACATCGGGTTAGGCATATTCGTTTTTCCTAGATTTACAAATTTATCCTTTTAGTCTATATGTAAATTGCTAACAACTCTTTTAAACAAATTTGGCCTATATCATATTCATATGTCATGCCCACTAACATACCTATATTCTAGGCCCAAATCTTGATTTACCTATCATTTAACCCAACCTGCAGTTTTATGCCAATTTAGATCTAGTATTCCCATTTACAGTTCATGTCAAAATGGGATTTGATACTCTAGTTTACAATTTATGCCTAAAGTTTAGTTTACTTGCCAATACTAGATTCAATATATCAAATTACATCTTCTATTATTCACGTCAAACTACCCCAATTTGCATCTAATAGCCATGTTATAATACATGCTCTAAATTATGACAAATAATATAGATTTCATGTTATACCCAAATAACCCTGCATTCATAACGTACGTATACCATGATTTCACAAGTTTTCTAAATACTCATGAAATGAAACTAAAAGGGAATAGAGGATAAACATGAGAATTGACATAAAAGAATAGGCATGCAAAAGCAAGCCAAATACAAGGATAATGGATCCAATGGTTTTGGTGTACATAATAGTGAATAGGAATAAACTAGGTAAGTCACACCCTAGGTATGAGATCCAACAAAATGCCAGTTTGGTTTACAACATTGTTTGTAACTATAGTGTTATGGGCATAAACGATTAACCATAATAGTCTTAGGAAATTAACCACAATAGTCATAGTCATGGTCAAAGGTTGAAACCTCATAGTTATGAATCATAGGCGATTAACCACAACAGTCATGGATAATTAACCAAAATAGTCCTAGACAATTAACCTAAATAGTCATAGGCAATTAACTGTAATAATTTCAAAGTCATGGTCGTAGACAATAGTCTTATGTTCATAATCATAGGCAATAATCTCATAGTCATGAGTCATAGGTGATTAGCCACAATTGTCCCTGTCATAGTCATAGGCAATAGTCTTATGTTCACAGTCATAGGCATAGGCATAGTCTTATGTTCATAGTATTAGGCATAGGCATAGTCTTATGTTCACAGTCATAGTCTTAGGTCATTAACAATAGTTTCAACGTCATAGGCGTAGGCACAGTCTCATAATTAATCACAATAATTCTTAATTAGATCCAAAGGCATATACAAGCACAGATTCAAATGAGAGGATCAGGAATATTCTTATATCCATTTAATTACATGCCACAAAGAGATCTAGACGTTCAAATCTAAAAAGTAACTGACTTACATTGATCGGTTTTAGAAAAGGATAATAAGATAACGTTGAGGTGATTTGGTATGATTCGCGCGACGTTGCTCGAAACCGTTGAATTAGCATTTGCTTCCCTTCTTGAAGCTTTAACTTTATTTGAATCTCCAATATGCAATTCCTAGCCGTAGTCTTCAAGAATAGTATTCGTGTTTTATTTTAATTTATTTATTTCAAAAGAAGCCATGTCCATCAAGAATTTGTGCAGCATAAGGTTAGAGAAGAATGGTATAAAAAGAATGAGGCTAGGAGGCTGTTTATATAGGATTAGGTGGATGAATCTAGATAGAAAACGAGACCAGATACATCAGAATGAACCCAGGCTCAAAACTGGGCTTCAGCACCAGGTCGACCAGGTCCTTGGGAGGTCGACCATAGTGTCGACCCCCAGGTCGACCTGGTCCTAGGCGGGAAAATTCCCGCCCAGCCTGCACTGGGGTTTGAATTTGAATTTCGAATTTGAATTTCGAGCTGTTTTCGATTCTGAAAATTCCCGAAACTTCGGAGGGTCTTATCTCCCTCATACGGACTCCGTTTCTCGAAAACTCGGACTCATTTCCAAGAAGAATTTCAAGACGAACGCAATGGCACAACCTGTTTCTCTTGACTCTTGTTTTAAAAATTAATTCTGCCTTGATTTATGGTTTTAACATGTTATAAAAATACGGGGTGTTACATGTTGGACTCATTACACTAACATATTTAGCATTAAGGAGGTCTACTGAATCAGTAAACGCCTGATCTTTTGCATTAGATAAGTACATATACACACACTCTTGCATAAGTTCATACAGCATCAAAAATCTTGTAAGGACAATGGTTGCTTGTGGATGATGGTTGAGTAGATGGATGATTGGATGATAGGATGCATTCTTCTTAACTTGAAGATTTCGGGGACGAAATCCTTTAAGGAGGGGAGAATGTAACAACCTGTATTTTAATAACATGTTAAAACCATAAATCAAGGCATAATTAAATTTTAAAATAAGAATCAAGGGGAATGGGTTGCGCCATTACGTTCGTCTCGAAATTCTTCTTGGAAGCGAGTCTGAGTTTTCGAAAAATGGATTCCATATGAGGGAGATATGACCTTCGAAGTTTCAGGAATTTTCAAAATTGAAAACAGCTCGAAATTCGAATTCAAACCCCAGCGCAGACTGGGCGGGAATTTTCCCGCCTAAGAGCAGGTCGACCTCCTAGGGGCTAGGTCAACCTGGTGCCAAAACCCAGTTTTGAGCCTGGGTTAATTAAAATGTTTTTGGTCTCATTTTCTGTCTAGATTTGTTTTCCCAGTCCTAAATAAACAGCCCCTAACCCCATTCTCTTTACACCAATCTTCTCTAACCTTATGCTGCACAAATTCTTGAAGGACATGACTTCTTCTTCTTCTTAAAATTAAATTAAAAATAAATTAAAATAAAACAAGAAGACTATTTCTTAAAGACTACGGCTAGGAATTGCATATTGGGGATTTTCTGCTACAATCAAATCGAGATTCAATGATTCAACGATTCAACGACTAGCTTCTAGATTCAACTTCTGCATCTCAATTTCTTAGTCCACGATCTGTAAGTTCTAGTTACTTTGAGATTTAAACTTGTTAATTGTAATTTGGACATGAGATAAAGTGAAATTGGATTTAAGTCTGATAATCGATTCACATCTATTCTAGTTTCCATCTTGGATCTTGACATTTGGGAATATTGCTATGAAATCAGTTTGGACTTATTCATGTTGTAAATCAAACTCTTTCATGTCCATAACATTATCATGCCTGTGATGTTGAATCAGTCTATTATTTACAAGTTTGGGACTATCAACTTATGCCATGACTATCACCTTATTATGCTAGATTTGAAATCCTATTATTTTCTATATGCCAGTGATGTTGTAACCAATTATCTCAAGTTATGTCATGCTAGTCTTGTAATCCCTTTTATCACTTTATGCTCGTCCTGTTTGCCTATCATAGTTTTGATGTTATTCCCTTTAATTCTGAATTTGGATTTACTTGTACTTTAGATCAATTCACGTTTTCATGCAATGGGAATACGATTTGGGTAGATTAGGCAAAACATGTATTGGTTATGAATATGAATCATGAACTTGATAATAGGCATAAGTTGAAACATGAAACTTGACATGAAATTTGAACATGGACATGACACTAGAATGAACTTGAAAATGGCCAACTCGAGGTTGGGTTGAGTTTGCGGTGTAATTCTGCCCGTAACAGCCTGGCAAATCCAGTTACTGCAAATAATAGGATCCAATGTGGGTAGTTGGTCATATCACGCTTGAAACCCGAGGTCAGACTGAGTTGTGGTGTAATTCTGCCCGGAACCGCCCGGCATATCCAGTGACCACAACAACAGGTCTGATGTGAGAGGTTGGGATGCATTAATGAATTAATGCCACATGATAGGGTTAAGTCATGAACATGAAAGACAACACTTAACCAACTTGACATGCTAGACTGATAAGGGTTAAGTCACGAATTTAAATGACAACACTTAACCTATTGGACGGAAACCCTAGTTACGCGGTCCATTTCAGCAGTAACCCACTTAGATGTATCATGGTACCCTGGAACTAGGCAGGGTGGGGCACGCTTACTGGGCTGATTATAAGCAACCAGAACGACGGTTGAGTTGGTGCACTAGTTTAGGTTCAGGCCGACTATGGTCGTGCACGTAGTCCGGAGTTGAAAAAGCAGGCATTGGGCATCAGTAGGTTTACACTGTGTGTGCTTGATTCGTGTCGGTGGTTGGCACCCTAGGGCTTGATACACCCTATGGTGGACCCAGCACAGGTGACTACTTTGGTGATAGGGCCGTATGACACAGGCACACGACGAGCTAGAACTTGTAGGGAGCCGATCGATTAATGGATCGTTCCGTAGGACCCCGAAATGGGTCATTTCATGATATTGGGCCAAGGGATCATTTCATGGTCAATATATGACATGGGTTTGGGATACTAGTACAGTTGTTGTAGCGAATCTTGAACATGCGATGCTATATTTGATTTATACTTGAATTATCCTGCTATCTTAGTCTATCTTTCCCATCTTGACAGCATCCTTATGTTTACTTTCAGTTTATACATGTCATGTTACCTTAACTTGTTTTTATGCTGAAAGTCACTAGGACTTACCAGTCTTTATGACTGACCCATTTTCTTTCACCTCTTGTTCTTTCGTTCCCCCCCCCCCAAGGTTCTCAGGGAGGAAACTCTAGCACTTAGCTTGGATTTTTCTTTCTTTCGGTTCAGCTCATGTATGGTTTGATCTTGAGCTCTGCTATGGCTGCATTTCTGCTATCTTGGGGAATTATGCTATTTTTTGTTTAAGCTTTTATGCTACTTTATTTATGCAAGACAGAATTTGTTGTAATGGAAAATGATGACTTTGGATATTTGGTACTTTGGATGAAAAAGACTTTGACTATTTGAAAGTAATGAAATTTATCTTTTGATTCTTCCGCTGTTTTATTTATGTCTGTCTTGTAATATTTCTGTGATTGTTTACCTCGATAACTCTCCTCCAAAACTAGTGCATTCCCTTTGTGAGTGACCCTAGCGGAGGTGGGGTGTTACAAAAGATATCCTAAAATTCCCTAAAAAATATACAAGCACAAAATTGGCTACTTGGATTAATTCCTAGTTCTCAGTAACAATACAACGTCAGTCTAGCCATTTTTAAAGCCTTGTAGTTGAGTAGCGATCAAGTGAGAACATAGCAGTTGAGTCAGGATCAATTCTTGTTAGCTAGCCGCAAATATGGTTTTGAGATAAACCAACCTAAAGCAGGTCAGTTTTGTTAACCACACACAAGAAATATCAAAACATGCAAAACGAGGCCTACTTGCATGATGGCAGAGAAAAATAAAAAATGAGACATCAACAGCTTAAAAGTAACATTCACAAAGTAATTGAATATGTGTCGAGTTCAACAATTATAAATACAATAAACGAATAATTGCATAAATTGTTTCACGCAGTTACCTGATTCTATGGATGGCCGGTTAAGGTCAGTAAAAGGAGTTGACGCCGACTGCATCGATCAAATTTGGTATGAATGGTAAAATACTGATAAGATAATAGAAATGAAGATATTTCTAAGCATGAAACAGTTAAGAACCCTACCCACAAGAAACCGCACAATCCAGTTTACCAACGTAACCACTTGAAGAACCCTTCTGTTTGAACGCTAGCCTAGGTGAAAAAACAAACACAGAAGTTACATAAATTATTAGTAATCCATATTATATGATTCCATCCATTGAAAAAGTACATATAATTTCAAATTTTAGTTTTTGTAGTCAAAATAGTTAAATCAAAATGAGCAACAAAAGAAGTGGGATATGAATCGTAATTGTAGCCTGAAGAACAGTACTTGCATAATCTGATGTTTGTTATTATTACTTTTGTCATATACTTTCCTATTTTGAAGAAGGTAAAAGTAAACCTTCAGTTGGCAACAACAACGTTAAATGAATGGCATATTTTAAGTTAAATGAATCAAATGTATGATTTATTATACGAGAATAAAATCATACATAATAACAGCTTAACCGGTAGTACTACTATGTAAGACCCGTTAATTACTTAAATTTTTAACATATTACAACTTAATTAATGATGCATGCAAAGGATAATGTGAATTATAAGCCACATAAATTTACATTGGGTCTTCATTCTACTGCAAAGGACATGTAAATAAAATTTGGTTTTTCAAAGGTTGAGAAAATGTATTAAAAATAAATCAGTGAGTAAACACTTCATCAGCCTGTAGACTTGAAGTTTGTCAAAGTTAGATATGAGAGAAAAAGATTTTTTTTTGGATGAAGGTATATCATAAATAATTTCCAGTTAAAAGAACATTTTTCGGAATACAATTTATGTTAGCGATAACTTTAGTTTATTGGTTGTTGCATTGACGCAACAAGAGATGTAAATTAATTAGTGAAAAAAAAAATCATAATAAAAGAAATGCAAATTAATTTGTAATTTGGTTTCATAAACAAAATAGTGGTACCAGTGATAAATGGAGTCAATTTGTATATATCATGTGTTCTAACATCTAAGCAGGTCATCCTACCAGTGACTGGTATTGGCTTTATGATGGCAGGCAGTTGGAGGAGGAACTGGACTAAATACCTACTGTGTATTTCTTCCTTTTATATCTCAAGAAAAATACAGCAATTTCAAATCTAAATACAACAACGTACAAATCGAAACTTCAAGAGATCTTCCAAAAGCAAAAGTGGGGTTTACCTACTTACACAGTAACTCGCGGCGATGGCCTTGACCATTCCCCACGTTTTCTGGCCTTCGTCACAGTCAGCGGTATAAAGTTCGACGCTATCGGTCTTTCCACTTCTTCGAAGGAGACTCACAACAAAGTTTCTCACATGGCTTTTGACCACTTTGCCCCCACTCTTCCCTCGCCTTCCCCTTCCGATGTGAGTCAGCTCCCTTACAAGAGTCAACTACAAATCTATGCACCATAGCACCTCTTACTTGTATTGACATAAAAGAAAGATTAGGAGCACCTAACTATAAGACTGGAAGTAATGGAACGTCTTTTATGCCTCTATTTTCATCCATTGTTGAAATTGGAGACGACAGTTTTTTTGGTGAGGCGGCAATTACAAATCTGATTGCAGCAGGGAGCTCGGATCTAGCATCCCCTTCTATACTGTTCGCACCTTCAATCAAAACAACAGATTACAAATTACATTTAACTGAATGGTTCAAAACCATCAAAATAATGGAGAAAAAAGAGAGGAAAAGGGATCACCCAAACTCCCTCTTTCCAAAATTGAGCCAAGAAGATTCAATTAGCTTCTCTGTCGCCGTGTACTGGAAGTCTTGAGGAAATAAGGTATGAGATAGGAGCGCGAGATTTAGAAGGAATGAAGGGGTCAATACGTATGAAACCCTAACAGCGCTGGCAAAAGAAGCAAGTAACGACACAGAAGATGGATTTGGTGCGTAAATGCGATGAATTTTGGGATGCTTGTGATCTAGAGTTCGGAGGCAAGGGAGGGAAATTGATTCACTGATTTGGGTAGATCAATGATTGGGAGTTCAAGACTATTGAGGTTTCTAAGCAATTAGGATTTAGGTGGCGAACGAAAAGTAGAAGAGGGAATTGAAAATTAGAAGTGTGGGAGTTTGATTTGCAGTAAGACGAAGAGGTGGGAAGTTAAATCATTTGCTATAACACGAAGTGGTGGCAATGTTTAACGTTACCATTTAACAAAAAACGGAACTAACAAAATATTATCATAAGTTATTAGTCATTATTAATTATGAATAATTTACGAATAACCATTTGTTATAGTAAATTATAAATAATTAAAAGCATTCTATTACAATAGGAAGCTATTGTAAAAAATATTATTTAAAACTTTTTTACAACTATTTTGGTAGACATTGTAGATATTATTACTTTTACAATGATGTTATAAATAATATAATTTCATTATTAATGATTAATTACTAAATATAATATTACTAAAGATTAATTATTATATATTAATAAATAACATAATATTATTAATGATTAGTAATTAGTAATTTAATATTATAGTTAATAATTAATGATTAACTATTAAATAATAAAACATAATCGGTACTAATTTAACAGCTAAAGCCTTTATATATATACACACACACAAACTTAAAAATGCCTTTCATATTATTATTACAAATTAAAAAAGAATTTTAATGATTAAAAACAAAATTTGAACATTTATTCTAAACTAATATTAAAAAGTAAGTCGATGAAATTCTAGGTTATTACATTGAATTTGACAATTATGTTAACTTTAATAATTTATGATGGTTTATTTTCATAAATTTAGTGGGTGTAACGGGTAATTTTTAATCAACGTTAAGCTATTATGTTTGGTGGATTAAAACCATACACAAACAAGCAGCAGTTATAGGCATATGTCACAACCGTTGCAGCGGAAAATAGCGACAGAAATTTTCTGTTGTTAATTTGAAGCAATTTGCGATGGATTAGTTAGGGATGACAGAATACGACGGCAACAAATAAAAGAAAAAAAGATTAAAAATACAAAAACTATCTCTTGCAAATCACTTGGAAATCCGTCGCAAATTAACGACGGAAAATTCTGCTTCTAAAAAATTGATGCTAATTCAGTGTTTTCTTGTAGTGACGGAATTTATATATATTTTAATATAATATATAGCCCTTAAAAATAGCCATTTGGCAAACGACCACCATTTTCGACGAAACCACTTTTGTTCGATCCGGAATATCAAATTAGAATCAGGTTTCAAATTTCATAAATTTTGAAATTAATATGTGAGTGCAGTAAATTTAAATGTGTTTGGTAATTTAAATTGGATCGACCAGAAAATGACCATTTTTCAAACAGTCTCCAAATTCGACGAAATTAATTTGTTAGGACCATATCGTCAAATCATAGCTAGATTTATTTTTTGGGAATTTTTACAGTTAATATGTGGCCCCGGTAAATTAAAATGTATGATCAAATTAAATAATTAAATGGCTTATATTTTAATTTAAATAAAAATGGGCTGAAACGATCAAATGGACTGATGAGACCTAGTCTATTATGTCTGGAATAGGGGTATTTGGCTAGGGAGACATTCGTTGGGTTCGATTAGGAGTTAGTATCAACGGAAAAATATTTTTTTGAATTAAATAATTAAATAATATAAAATATATTATATATACACCATTGAAATACGCGTAACCCTAATTCCTTTATCTCTTCAGTACGCCGCTTTCATTTTGAACGGCAAGAGAGCTCATAATTTTAATCCATTCGATCTCCCAAACCATGTAATAATTTTTAATGCTCCCAGAGCAAAAATTGTAGTGCCCAGTTCGTTCTCCAATTTGTTATGAGTTTGATAATCTATTGAGGAGTATAACATTCGAATTTTGGGTCTGAAATTGCTGACTTTGGTGCGAATGTCGAGGATCTAGGCCCATTGAGTCTGAAGCGGCTTTGGCCAGTGGTAGGGCGGACCATGGCGCGCGGAGGGAAGACGTTGGATCGATCTCCGATCGTCGGAGCAGGGAGCAACGGTGAACCCTAATGTTCCAGTGATGGTTTCTTTTATCCAATAGTGGAAGAAGATTAGGTGGCAACGATTTTATTAAATGTTGTTGAAAAGGTAAATTGAGTTAATTAATATAATTAATTATTTAATTAATCCACCAATGTTTAAAAACTCGTATCTTCTTCATACGAGGACGAAATTGGACGATTTCAGATCCACTGGAGTCCTGGCGAAGAGAGCAACAACATGGAGTATACCAGAACATGTTATAGTGAGTTTTTTTAAAACATATTTAAAATTCTGATTTTAAATAAAAATATAAATACATAGATTAAAATCAGTTATAAAAATATAAATACATAGATTAAATTCAGTTTAAAAATATAATGTTTGAAATAAAATTATGGATTTTTATATATATAACGTTTGGTATAGAAATGTGAATTTTTATTATGTATAGCTTTAAAATAAAAGTATGATTTTTATTTAAACAATGTATAAGAAGGGGGATTTTTATTATATATAATTTGGTTTTAAGAATTTGATTTTTATTATATAAATGGCATTGTTTTTAAATTATAATACTTCATTACAAAAATGTAATTTTTATATGAAATACTTTGTTTTAAAAATATGATTTATATAAATATATAAAAAGAAAAAGTTAGATTTTTATATAAATAATGTTGAATAAAAAATATGATTTTTCATTGTTAAAAAAATATATGATTTTTCATTGTTTAGAAAAATATGATTTTTCCTTGTATAGAAAAATATAATTTTTCACCGTATAGAAAAATGTGATTTTTTTTTATGTTGTAGCGGTATAAAAATGTGATTTTTAATCATGTCTATCTTAGATAAAAAATGTGATTTTTAAATATATATATATAAGCATCATATTAAAAATGTGATTTTTACTATGAACAACGCGAAAAAGATTGTGTTGGAATTTCGGGCAAATCCAAACTGTTCAGAAATTCAGATATAAAACTGGCAGAGTGGAAACCGAAGGTGAGAACTCCTTCTCACTCTATTTGTTTTACAGTTAAATATATATTAGGATGCAGACGGTGTTTAGTATCACCCGACACCTTTGATTGAGACCATGATTGTTTGTTTGGACTGTATTGTGATGTGATTGTGGTGTGAAATGGAAAATAAAATATTCATATGTTAAATAAAATATATTTTATTGATAAAAATGTAATTTTTAACGTATATATATGAACGACATAAAATTATCTTGAAAAGAAATAATGTGACGACCCCAAACCCCTGTTCCATGGTGGCAAGGGTAATCTATGGAATATAACACATAAACAAATAACAGCAGAACGGAAATATATAAATACACCAGATAATTTACATCAGAATACACTAGATAAACATAATCCTCAGAGTTACACAGTATACAGGATCACACTTAGTACAGAATAAAGTTTCAGCTTTATATAAAATGTCTATAGTGGAATCAAACATAATATACATAACAGAGCTGAACAGCACAAAAAGAAAGAAGTGATAGAATCCATCTTCAGCTCCATAGCTATCCAAAAGGAGCCTGCTAAAACCTGAATACAAGGCTGCCTGCGTAGAAAATAGGGCACCCGAATAATTTGCAAGTGAAACAAACTACGAGTCAGTCATGGGACTGGTATGAGAATTCTACTTAACTTATTTTACAATAAGGTCAATCACAGGACCACGCCGCTAACACGGAACAGTTTTACTCCATTGGCTTTCCAATGCTAAAAACAAGTAAATCATTTAAACATCGCAATGCTTTATACAAAAATGAAGCCATTATAAGACTCAGGTCCCATCACACAATGCAACGCAAGTCGGAGGATAGAGTTTTACCATATAATGGACAAAATATGCTTAATACGTATAAAACAAAATCATTTCATATTATTACTAGTGTTTATATGTTTCAAAAACAACTACAATCATTAATATCAATCATAGGTGACATGGGTACCATATATCATGCTGCCATATATAGGTTTACAATCAAAACCGCACGATATCGTATTTGGAAATTGGATTTCCTTCATTAACCAAGGCAAGGGATCGTCCTTACATCTTCGAGACGCTCTAGCCCGTGTCTCAGGATCAGAACGCATCGACCCTTAGGAGCCACAGGGCCGGTCCATACTGAGTGGATTAAAATGCCAGAACATTGCGTTTCCCCGCCCTATGGGGCGTAAATCTGGTATGTATAAAGACCATCCATCGGCTCCACAAAGACCGAAATAACCGAGGCGCCTCGCTATCCATCATCGACATAAGTAAAACGTCAGGACTTGTAAAACGCTGACACCACCCCTAGCTAGAAGGAAACGCATGCCCTCCCTGGATCCTTCTCCCGTTTCTGGTTCATACCGGGGTGTGAGGCCCGCGAATCAATGCTATACACAAAGCTATGCTATTTAAAGTCATGCTTTGATCATCAACCTCAAGACTCTACTTTTCAACAAAAGCCTTGATCACAGCAACTCTGTATGCTATGTTTTCAATCTACAACGTCAGACACACATCCATTTACAAGTCCGTTCTGGGTCTGAACGAAACCAGAGGCACCTTATTCCTCATCCCATATGTCCAATACATGAGAGAGACCCTCGCACATCCAGTCGATCTCCAAGTATGTCTGGACGACCACCACTTATTACCTTGTCTTGGGATGCTTCCCAATCAAGACATCAGCAATCATCCAAACGATGTGAAGACCTCTGATCTTCAACCACCGTCTTCATCGTCGATTTCTAATCGTCGATCAATTATTTGAAATGAGAATTAACTCGGCCTTTTCAAATAATTAACATATGCTTAGAATTCAAATCAATTCAATTCCTAGTTAAATTATTTGACATCCACAATTCGGTTCATTAATGTAATTTTCATGTCAAACACATTCAACCATCAAATATCCAATAAATCGAGTAAATTCGGTTTATTTCCATTCCATATCATTTATAATATTTTATAATGATTTATTGCTATTTTTATTTATTAACAAATATCCCATTTATTCAAACGACGCTTCAGGCCATAACGCGGCCATGGCGCTGTTTTTCCCCAGATTTGATTTACACATATCTGAAAATCTAACTATTGGATCTTTACAAATTTTAAATCATTGGAAAGACCTTTTTAAAGCCGACCCAACGATTCTAGTTTTGGGAAAATCCGACGGCCGGATCTCCTGGTACAATCGTTTAAAGTTACGATTTCAAAATACGAACTGCAGCGTCGTTATTCGTTTTATTTTAATTAGATTTATATATATATTTATATATTCCATTCCAGCGTGGTTTTTATTCAGATTTGAATTAAACATTTCACACAATCTAACCGTTGGATCCTTACAAATTTGGTATCGTTGGAAGGATATTTTCAAAGCGGACCCAACGGTTTCGGTTTCGGGAAAATCCGATGGTCGGATCTCCCGGTACAATCGTTTAAAATCAGATTTCACAATACGAACTACAGCATCGTTATTCATTTTATTTTAATTATATTTATATATATAAATAAATATAATCCGTTCTTCCATTTCCAAAACATATTAACTTCATATATGCGGTAAAAATAATATTTTTACCCAACAATTGTTTATTTCAACACATGACTATTTTTAATACTTCATATATATAATAAAAATGTGATTTTTATTGTTAAAAAAATTTATTTAAAACATGAATATTTTTAGCGATTCGTATATATAATAAAAATGTGATTTTTATTGTTAAAACAATTTATTTCAAACATGAATATTTTATTTATTTCATATACATGACAAAAATGTGATTTTTATCTTTCAAACAAATTATTCGTCATATGAATATTTTTCCAACACATGGATATATTTCCACACATGAATATAAATCAAACACATGAATATTTCAGAAAATTTCGGCAGCATAACGGCAGGGGGTTTAAAACCGGCACCATCCCGAATACGGCTCCTCGCACTACCTTACGCCTCACAGCGTTCCCTAAGGGGCTTATCCTTATAATCTAAATATTTCGATCGTTTTCATATCACAATGGATTTTTCCATAAACAATTCAAATTTTGTTTCAACCACAAACAATCATTCTCAACCATTCGCATTTATCAACTAAATTTCACGTCAACCAAAATCCAAACTATCATAACCAATATATATCGTCCATGCTCTGTGGACGAGGGGAGTATGTATATATAGATATACGTATATAAATATATTTCATTTCATTTCAACTCCATTCAACGAACATATAATGTTTACAACGCATATACAACTTATACATCGCACATATAATTTATACAATGCTTATACATGAGGAGCACAACGCTTATATAACTTGTACATCGATTATATAATTTATACATCGCCATTCCATATCGTTTTGAATTTAGAAATCTCACATTGGATTCCACTCCTCCAAGAATCGTAGGAAGCTCCAAAAATTCTCCGGTCTCTTCTAGAATGTAGAAGACGTCCTCACGAGTCCAATGTCTCTTGTTTCACTGGATTTCAACAAAATAGCAAAAAGATATGATTTTTATAAGTTTGCAACGCTTTTATTTGTTGAAATCAGTTAAAATAAACAAAGGCCGTACCTTTCAGCAAATGGTTCCAAACTATGTTTGGATTTTTCGCAAAATCCGTGAAGCGATGCGAGGATCGGGCTATGCAGCGTCGAAGGGGGAGGAGTCGCGCACGTGCGCAATGGGGTGGGGTCCACTTTGGTGGTCTGTGCTAGCCTCGGCGGCGGCTCAAAGGTCCCAACTTCGGAGGTGCGATTTGGCTTCAACACTCGACGAAAAATTCCACAGTAGGTATGGATTTGAAGCTCTCGATGCGTACTGTAAAAACCTCAACTGGGTCGAGAGATTTTACTGAGTGGTTTGCGAGAATTTGAAGAGAGAAGGGGAGAATCTGGTTTCGCCGTGTATCAGGAGGGGTCCGGGAGAGAGAAATGAAGTGGAGAATTATGGTTGGCCAATAATATATATTCAATTATTTATTTCCAAAAATACGCCTTTCTCTTTACGAACTCCAATTCAAACCCAACGACTGTCATCCCCAGCTACATACCCCCATTCTAGACATAATGGGATATGTTTCGTCGGCCCATTCGACTGTTTCAGTCAGTTATTCATCAGATTAAAATATAAAACATCCAAATTTGGATTTGAACGTACATTTTATTTTGCCGGGCCCACATACTACTTCTAAAAATTCCATAAAAATTATATCTGGCTATGTTGTGACGATACGGTCCCAAAAAACCTGATTTCGTCGAATTTGGAGATGGTTTGAAAAATGGTCATTTTCTGGTCGATCCAAATTGACTGAAATTAACCAAACACGTTTTCCTTTGCCACGCTCACATATTAACTCCAAAAATTATAGAATTTGAAACCATGCAATAATTTGACATTCCAGATCCAACAAAAGTGGTTTCGTCGAAAACGGAGGTCATTTGCAAAATGTCTATTTTCACTGGCTATAATAATTCCATAGCGACTTTTCTGAAAATTCATTTGACCATAACTTTTGATTCCCGCTATGAAACCTCGATTTTTCAGATTCGTTAGAAAGATATTCTTAAACAGATTTAAAAATTTTTGGTTTCACTAAAATCCATTTTATTTTACATCCTGTACATCCAGTCAAAGTTCAAATTCAAATTTTTAAACTGCCGCGCCATTTCAGGCCTAGTTTTATAATTAAAATAAATATATTCGCTAAAACTTTGATCCAAATAGTTTTTTTGTCGTTATTATTTAAAATAATTTATTTTAAATATTCAAAATCCACTAAAATAGCCAAATTAAAAATTTTTAAATTGGTTCTGATTTTCCGGGTTGTTACAATCTCCCCCACTTAAAATCTTTTCGTCCCCGAAAAGGAATGAAGCCGAAAGTTGTTTAACTAACCACTCAACTTCCATTCTTCCTTTCATTCTTCAACTTTTCAGTTTCTAAGAATTTTCTAATTCTTCAAAAATATGGCTAACACCCTAAATTGTCGAAAAATTTCGCCATAACCTTCTTTGTACGGGGAGGGGTTTGGAAATTTATTGGGCTGTATTAGGTACCCAACAAATCCTTAAAAGCATATACATATTTATAATGATATATTCCGATGTCCACAGGGGAGTGCGTATAGATCATAACTCCAGAGAATAAATTCTCGTCACCTATAAATGGTTTTTGTGCCTTAATGACCAGAGAGACGTGTTTATTGTCATCTCCAGATCCATATGGGGTTTTTACTAATCTAGCAGTTTTCCGTTGCATTTTTATATAGTCTGTATTAGTCTTCTGTTCAACCTGTAATATAGTCATCGCCATACAAGCCTCTCGCTTGTACGGTAAATCTTCAACCTTGTCACATAAGCTCCAAATGCTTATGTGGTATATGATAAAGTATGTTATCTTCACGAATTATGCCATGTAGTGTAGTTTAAAATTAATGTTACTATCCTATGGCGACGTTTATTATTTCACACAGAACAACCAGCACTCCGCATCCAATGGCATTCACAGGAGTTGATATATAAATAAAATTGCGCATCCAACTCATTAAGGTTTACCTATTTGTCGGGCACGCAAATAAATTCTTTACTCAACAGCAAATCCATTTACCTGTTCAAACATATATAATGTACATGCATGTATTTCAATCAATTTCAAATCAGTTTAATATTTGATTTAATTGCATAAATTTACCTTCATTCTCTTATTGGTTTTATTATTCCAATGTTATCTATTTAAACTAACAATCACACAACACAAATAACAATCAATTTGTTGATTAACTTTTCAAAAATCTACTAATTAATTCATATACTCTTTTAAAATCATTCAGACTATATAATTAAAAAAATTACATCCATGAAAAGGAAACAACAGCAAGGTAGAAAACAATACGAAAATGCAAAATATGGTAAATGTACCTTGCACCAGAGTTAATCAGAGATATCCACCCTGCAATTGGGATAGGCTTTCTTAATGCTCTCCTCAGTTTCCCAAGTACAGTCTCGCGGATCTCCACTCCATTGCACTTTGACTAAGTGAACCTGCTTGTTCCTCAGCTCTTTAGTTTCTTTGCCAATAATCTTTATTGGCTCTCTCCTCACTGCCAATTCTGGAGTAATTTCCAAATCTTATTGCGTGGCTTCTTCCACGGCCAAGTCTGGATCATGTACATGCTTTCGAAGTTGAGATACGTGAAACACATCATGTACTCCAGGCAACCATTCAGGCAATTAAACTCTATAAGCGAAAGTTCCAATTCGTTCATGTACAGGAAATGGACCAATAAATCTGGGTGCCAACTTCCCTGTTTTACCGAATCGGACTACTCCTCTCATCGGAGAGACTCGTAAATACACATAATCACCAACAACAAATGCTAAATCTCTTCTCCTCGAGTCTACATAGCTCTTCTGTCGGCTATGAGCCGTTTGCGGTCGCTTCTTAATGAAATCGACTTTGTCTGAAGCTTCTCGGATCATATATGGTCCCAATACAAGTCTATTGCCATGTTCTACCCAACATGCGGGAGATCTGCATGGTCTACCATACAATGCTTCGAGTGGTGACATTTTCAGGCTTGCTTGGTAGCTGTTGTTGTATGAGAACTCATTCAAATGTAAATGGTCTTCCTATGATCCGCCAAAATCAATAACACATGCCCCCCAATAAATCTTCTAGTATATGGTTCACCCTCTCAGTTTGGCCATCTGTTTGAGGATGATATGCGGTGCTCAGATTCAATTTTGTCCCGAATTTTGCTTGGAATGCTTCCCATAATTTACTAGAAAAAATCAGGTCACCATCACTAATGATACTCAAGGGAACTCCATGCAGTTTAACAATCTCTTTGAAATAAATCTGCGCCAGACTCTGAGCAGTTCTATTTGATCGGACAGGTATAAAATGGGTGATCTTCGTGAAACATCTACGATTACCCAAATACTATCATTTTCTTTCCGGGTTCTGGGAAAACCATCTATGAAACCCATAGAAATTTGTTCCCACTTCCAACCTGGAATTTCCAACGGTTGCAACAATCCGGCGAGTTTCTGTTGATCGCTTTTGACTTGTTGACAAGTAGAACATCGGCTAACGTACAAGGAAATGTCTCTTTTCATAGATCTCCACCGGAAAGTGCATTTGATATCATTATACATTTTACTCACTCCCGGATGGATACTAAGTTTGGATCTGTGACATTCATCCAGCGCTTCTTCCGAAGCTCAGAAATGTTTGGAACACAAATTCGACCATTTAACCTCAGAATCCCATCGTTATCAATCTGAAAACTCAAGGCCTTGCATTTATGAATTCTCTCTCTGATCTTCTGAATGAAGTGATCATCCTTCTGAAGAACATATATGTTATCAATCAATGAAGGCGTGATTATAAGATTGGCGATGATTACAAACTTTCTGCTGAGCGCATTAGACACAACATTGGCTTTCCCTGGCGTATATAAATTATCAAGATCTTATGCCACGAGAAATTCTAACCAACGCTGCTGCCTCATATTCAGGTCCTTCTAGGTGAATAAATACTTCAATGATTGATGTCGGTATATAATTCGAACTTCTCACCCTATAGATAATGTCTCTAGATTTTCATAGCAAACACGATGGCTGACAATTCAAGATAATGAGTTGCATAATTCTTCTCATGTGGCTTCAACTGACGACTAGCATAAGTGACTACTTAGCCTATTTGCATTAATACTGCACCAAGACCTTCTTTAGAAGCATCTGTCCAGACTTTCATGTCTTGATTGCCATCGATAATTGTTAACACTGGAGCAGTAGTCAATCTTAACTTTAGCTCTTGGAAAGCTGTCTCACATTCTGGAGTCCAATTGAACCTTGAATGTTTCCTAGTAATCTTTGTTAAGGAACTAGATATCTTCGAAAAATCTTTAACCAACTTCCGATAATAGCTAGCCAACCAAAGAAAACATCGGACTTCTGTGGGAGTAGTTGGCTGCTTCCAATCTTGAATAGCTGTGATCTTACTGGGATCCACAGAAATTCCTTTTTTGATACAACGTGGCCAAGGAACTTGACTTCTTCTAGCCAGAATATACATTTGGAAATTTCGGCTTTTAAAATATTCTTCCTCAGAATCTTTAACACTTATTCCAAATGTTTTGCATGCTCACTTTCTGACTTTGAGAAGATCAATATGTCATCAATGAAAACCAGTACGAATTTATTCAACACTTCTCTAAATACTCTGTTCATTAGATCAACAAAATAGGCTGAAGCGTTACATAATACGAACGACATTACTAACCACTTGTAGAATAAATCTGGACCTCTGAATGTTGTCAGAGGAACACATTCCTCAGCAATACGAAGCTGATGGAAACCGGTAGCTAGGTCCATTCGTGAAAATACTTGCGCACCATTCAATCGATCCAACAAATCGTCAATTCGCGGAAATGGATATTTATTCTTTAATGTTTGCTTATTCAAGTAACGATAATCCACACATAGTCTGAGAGTACCGTCTGACTTTGGGACAAACACCACTGCTGCTCCCCAATCAGAGAAACTAGGTCTGATCAGACCCTTCCATACAAGGTGTCGAGTTTGATTGTCTAACTCTTATTTTTCCTCAAGGTCATTTTTCGAATAGCGTGAACTACTGGCCTTGCATTCGGAACTAAAGAAATTTTTAAATCAATTTCTCTACGCGGAGGTAAGCTAACAACTTCTTCAAACACATCCACATAATTCTTGATGACAGGAATATTTTCTACGTTGACCGAAATATTCTCTATGATGACAGGAATATGTTCCATTTGAGCAGGAGAAACATCCAGAGCTGACCAAAAGTCTTTTCTACCTGAATTCGGACCTTCGCATGGTATAACAATATTGGCAAGCTTCATTTTAACTTTAACAACCCTTTCTACACATTTAACTTCAGCTTCGTATTTGGTTAACCAATCCAATCCTAAAATAAGATCGAGTTCGGTAAAATTCATGACGATCGAGATATAAGGAAATCGATAATGGGAAAAAGAGACAAGCACCCAACAAATCCAACTAAGATTGAGGGAACCCCTAATCGGATTATGGACAGTCATGGGTGTTTTGAGCTTTTTCCGTTTCAAATCCAGCATCTTAACCGCATTACTTGCAATAAAGCTTCGTGATGCACCTGTATCAAACAATACTTTAACTAGAATGTTTTTGACAGTAAGTGTGCCTTTTAAAACATCTGGCCTTCCCCTGACTAGCTGAGGGTGCAGAAGTTTTTGCCACTTTATTTACATGTACCTGTTCAGATTTCTTTAAGAGCCGACAATACTTTTCAAGATGACCAGTCTGATGGCATTGACTGCATTTTCTATTCTCTTGAAACTTGTTCTTGGATTTAAATCCACTCTTTATTCTTTTCTTCAAGGGTCCACAATTTATCGACAAATGCCCTTTCTGATTACAATTAGAGCAGATGACAGTTGTTACTAGTTCTTTCTCAGATTTAACCTTTTTCCTCTTGACTCTAGGCTTCTTTCTGACGCCAAATGTCGTACTTTCCTCAGGCTATGTACTTGTCTCTGGGCTATAAGTTTCTAATTTCCTTTTGCTGCTAGTAATGACTTCCTCTTTTTTGCCCAAAAGACCTTGCTTATCAAGATCTTCATAGTGATAAGCCATGTATATCATTTCAAAAAAAGGAATTTTCACATGGGCCGTTACCCAATTTTGGTACTTTCTTTGAAGCCGGTTAATAAACCTCAGATTCTTCCTCTTAGGATTTTCAACTAGCTCGGGTGCAAAACGAGAAAGTCTACTGAATTTATCCTGATACTCCTGAATGGTCATATCTCCTTGTACCAAATAGTAGAATTCATCACATAGACGATTGGTTGATTCTAGAGGAACAAATTTTTCGTTGAAAATTTCTTTGAATCTATCCCAGGTAATATTACCTTTTGGATTATCCTTAATAACAGTTTCCCACCAGATTAAAGCTTCGTCTTTGAGTGCCCAAGATGCCAGTAATCTTTTCTGATCATCTCTCAGCTTAGAACCTTCAAAAAATTTCTCAGTAGAGCGCATCCATGCTTGTGTTTGAATAATGGATTCATTGCCCAAGAACGGTACTCCACCCAGATTTCGAGACTTCTTTAATAGAGCTTCAATATCTGGTTCTGACCTACCTCTTCTACTTCTACCACTCATTTTCTACAATGTCTGCAAATAGCAGAAAAAGTGTTAGGCCAACAGAAAAGGTATTTTAAAGCATAGAGACATATACTTGAATGTAAATGTGTCTATCGGGGTGTATTTCATTCTGCTACACTCATTCTAGGATATTACTAATCCTCTCTATAATGAGTAATTCATCTCAGAACACTACTGTTTCTATTCCTGACAAATTCGTCAATATGTTATATTCCAGAACTAAGCTTATCCAAAGCTCTGATACCACGTGTGACGACCCAAAACCCCAGTTCCACGGTGGAAAGGGTAATCTTTGGAATATAACACATAAACAAATAACAGCAGAATATAAATATATAAATACACCAGATAATTTACAATAGAATACACTGAATAGACATAATCATCAGAGTTACACAGTATACAGGATCACACTTAGTACAAAATATAGTTTCATCTTTATATAAAATGTCTACAGCGGAATCAAACATAATATACATAACAGGAGCTGAACAGCATAAAAAGAAAGAAGTGATCGAATCCATCTTCAGCTCCATAGCTATCCAGAAAGAGCCTGCTAAAACCTGAATACAAGGCCGCTCGTGTAGAAAATAGGGCACCCGAGTTCGCAAGTGAAACAAACTACGAGTCAGTCATGGGACTGGTATGATATGTATAAAACAAAGCAACTACAATGCAACGCAAGCCGGAGGATAGAGTTTTACCTTATAATAGCCAAATATGCTTGATACGTATAAAACAAAGCATTTGATATTATTACTAGTTTTTATATGTTTCAAAAACAACTACAATCATAAATATCAATCATAGGCGGCATAGGTACCATATATCATGTCGCCATATACAGGTTTACAATCAAAACCGCACGATGTCATATTTGGAAATTGGATTTCCGTCATGAACCAAGGCAAGGGGTCATCCTTACCGCTTCGAGAAGCTCTAGCCCGTGTCTCAGGATCAGAACGCATCAACCCTTAGGAGCCACAGGGCCGGTCCACACGGAGTGGATTAAAATGCCTGAACACTGCGTTTCCCTGCCCTATGAGGCGTAAATCTGGTCTGTATGAAGACCATCCATCGGCTCCGCAGAGACCGAAATAACCGAGGCGCCTCGCTATCCATCATCCACATAAGTAAAACATCAGGGCTTGTAAAACGCTAACACCACTCCTAACTAGAAGGAAACACATGCCTTCCCTGGATCCTTCTCCCGTTTTTGGTTCATACCGGGGTGTGAGGCCTGCGAATCAACACTATACACAAAGCTACGCTATTTAAAGTCGTACTTTGATCATCAACCTCAAGACTCTGCTTTTCAACAAAAGCCGTGATCACAACAACTCTTTATGCTACGTTGTCAATCTACAACGTCAGACACACATCCATTTACAAGTCCGTTCTGGGTCTGAACGAAACCGGAGGCACCTTATTCCTCATCCCATATGTCCAATACAGGAGAGAGGCCCTCGCACATCCGGTCGATCTCCAAGTACGTCTTGACGACCACCACTTATTACCCTGTCTTGGGATGCCTTATAATCAAGGCATCAGCAATCATCCAAACAATGTGAAGACCTCCGGTCTTCAACCACCGTCTTCATCGTCGATTTCTAATCGTCGATTAATTATTTGAAATGAGAATTAACTCGGCCTTTTCAAATAATTCACGTATGTTTAGAATTCAAATCAATTCATTTCCTGGTTAAATTATTTGACATCCACAATTCAGTTCATTAATGTAATTTTCATGTCAAACACATTCAACAATCAAATATCCAATAAATCGAGTAAATTTGGTTTATTTCAATTCCATATCATTTATAATATTTTATAACGATTTATTGCTATTTTTATTTATTTAAAAATAGCCCATTTATTCAAACGACGCTTCAGGCCATAACGCGGCCATGGCGTTGTTTTTCCATAGATTTGATTTACACATATCTGAAAATCTAACCATTGGATCTTTACAAATTTTATATCATTGGAAAGACCTTTTCAAAGCAGACCAACCGGTTCCAGTTTTGGGAAAATCTGACGGTCGGATCTCCCAGTACAATCGTTTAAAGTTACGATTTCAAAATATGAACTGCAGCGTCGTTATTCATTTTATTTTAATTATATATACAAATATAATCCATTATGGCGCTGTTTTTATTCAGATTTGAATTAAACATTTCACACAATCTAACCATTGGATCATTACAAATTTGGTATCGTTGGAAAGATATTTTCAAAGCGGACCCAACGGTTTCGGTTTCGGAAAAATCTGACGGTCGGATCTCCCGATACAATCGTTAAAATCATGATTTCAAAATACGAACTGCAACATCGTTATTCATTTTATTTTAATTATATATATATAATCCGTTCTTCCATTTCCAAACCATTTCCACTTCATATATGCAGTAAAAATAATATTTTTACCTAACAAATGTTTATTTCAACACATGACTATTTATAACACTTCATATATATAATAAAAATGTGATTTTTATTGTTAAAACAATTTATTTAATACATGAATAGTTTTAGCGATTCGTATATATAATAAAAATGTGATTTTTATTGTTAAAACAATTTATTTCAAACATGAATATTTTATATATTTCATATACGTGATAAAAATGTGATTTTTATCTTTCAAACAAATTATTCGTCAAATGAATATTTTTCCAACACATGAATATATTTCCACACATGAATATTTCAGAAAATTTCTTTAGCATAATGGCAGGGGGTTTAAAACCAGCATTGTCCAGAGTACGACTCCTCGCACTACCTTACGCCTTGCAGCGTTCCCTAAGGGGCTTATCCTTATAATCTAAATATTTAGATCGTTTTCATATCACAATGGATTTTTCCACAAACAATTCAAATTTTATTTCAACCACAAACAATCATTCTCAACCATTTGTATTTATCAACCAAATTTCACATCAACCAAAATCCAAACTATCACAACCAATATATATCGTCCATGGTTTGTGGACGAGGGGAGTATATATATAGATATACGTATATAAATATATTTCATTTAATTTCAACTCCATTCAACGCACATATAATGTTTACAACGCATATACAACTTATACATCGCACATATAATTTATACAATGCTTATACATGAGGAGCACAACGCTTATATAAATTGTACATCGATTATATAATTTATACATCGCCATTCCATATCGTTTTGAATTTAGAAATCTTACATTGGGTTCCACTCCTCCAAAAATTGTAGGAAGCTCCAAAAATTCTCCGGTCTCTTCTAGAATGTAGAAGACGTCCCCGCGGGTCCAATGTCTCTTGTTTCACTGGATTTTGACAACATAGCAAAAAGATATGATTTTTATAAGTTTGCAATGCTTTTATTTGTCAAAATCAGTTAAAATAAACAAAGGCCGCACCTTTCAGCAAATGGTTCCAAACTAGGTTTGGATTTTTCGCGAAATCCGTGAAGTGATGCAAGGATCGGGCTATGCAGCGTCGAAGGGGGAGGAGTCGCGCACGTGCACAGGGAGGTGGGGTCCACTTTGGTGGCATGTGCTAGCCTCGGCGGCGGCTCAAAGGTCCTGACTTCGGAGGCGTCATTTGGCTTCAATACTCGACGAAAAATTCCGCAACAGGTATGGATTTGAAGCTCTCGATGCGTACTGCAAAAAATTCAACTGGCTCGAGTGATTTTACTGAGTGGTTTGCGAGAATTTGAAGATAGAAAGAGAGAATCGGGTTCTGCCATGTATGAGGAGGTGTCGGGGAGAGAGAAATGAAGTGGAGAATTATGATTGGCCAATAATATATATTTAATTATTTATTTCCAAAAATACCCCTTTCTCTTTATGAACTCCAATTCAAACACAATGACTATCATCCTTAGTTAAATACCCCCATTCCGGACACAATGGTATATGTTTTGTAGGCCCATTCAACTGTTTCAGTCAGTTATTCATCAGATTAAAATATAAAACATTCAAATTTGGATTTAAACGTACATTTTAATTTGTCGGGGCCACATACTACTTTTAAAAATTCTAGAAAAAATATATCTGGCTATGTTGTGACGATACGGTCCCAATAAAACTGATTTCGTCGAATTTGGAGACCGTTTGAAAAATGGTCATTTTCTGATCGATCCAAATTGACTGAAATTAACCAAATATGTTTTCCTTTGCCACGCTCACATATTAACTCCAAAAATTATGGAATTGGAACCTAGCAATAATTTGACATTTTGAATCCAACAAAAGGGGTTTCATCGAAAACGGAGGTCATTTGCAAAATGTCTATTTTCACCGGCTATATTAATTCCATAGCGTCCTTTCTATAAAGTCATTTGTCCATAACTTTTGATTCCCGCTATGAAATCTCGATTATTCAGATTCGTTAGAAAAATATTCTTAAATAGATTTAAATATTTTTGGTTTCACTAAAATCCGTTTTATTTTGCATCCTGTACTGTCGCGCCATTTCAGGCCTTGTTTTATGATTAAAATAAATATATTCGCTATAACTTCGATCCAAATAGATTTTTTTATCGTTATTATTTAAAATAATTTATTTTAAATATTCAAAATCGACTAAAATAGCCAAATTAAAAAAATTTAATTGGTTCTGATTTTCTAGGTTGTTACAAATAAAATATTCATTTACAAATTGGACGATTTTTTTATGTACGCCTATTTATCTGATATGATTGGGACGATAAATTTTACACATCGCCCAACTGCAAAAATAAATAAACTGTTGTTGTTTGAAAACCCCACACGGGTATTGGGATGATATTTGACATACACGGTTCCCAATATTTAGTCGTACGTCAGTCGATGGATTGACAGTCTGTAAGGAGCGTTATTTATTTATTTTTATGCTCAAATAGTTGTAAAAACCAATAAAAATATTTAAAACAATAAAAATATCGTTTTTATTGGATGTATAAACCAATAAAATATTCTTATACAATAAAAATCACATTTTTATTGTATGTATGAGTAAACAAAATATTCATTATTTGAAATATAATATGTTAACCATAAAAATATACATTTTTATTGTGTATGTAGGAATGATTGAAAATATTCAATGTTTTAAAATAAAATGTTTATACAATGGAAATTACATTCTGTTGTATTATAAAATCATTAAAAGAACCAGTTAAATAAAATGTTTAAACAATGAAAATTACATTTTTGTTTGTATTATAAAATCATAAAAAAGAATTATGTTAAATAAAAAGATTAAACAATAAAAAATTATATTTTTATAGTATGCTTGATTTATTAAAGAGATTTTGCTAAATTAAAAATGTAAATCATTTACATGATAGTAAAGTAGAAAAAATGACCATTGATTGAAATGGAAAAGTTAAACAATAAAATTCACATTTTTATTGAATGAAGAAATAATGGAAAATATTCATTGAATGAATTTAAAAGATTTAACAATAAAAATCTACATTTTCATTGTATATAAGAAATGGTGAAAAAGATTCAAGTTTGAATAAAAATATTTCAATATTAAAAATTACATTTTTAATGTAAGTATGACTCATCAAAATATTCATTGTTTGGATAAGAATATTCAATTTTGAAATAAAATTGAAAATGAAGTTGAAATTGTTTTGAAATGAAATTATAAATATTTTGTAAAATATGTTTTAAATGGAAATCGATGAAATATATATAATATATATATTTATATTTAATGGCCGGAATAGAACGCGCCGCGCAGCGACCATTCGCGAATTTCGACCATTAACTTCAAATTGGCGTAACGGAAGATCCGACCGTCGGATTCTCCTAAAATCAGAGCCGTTGGGTTCATATCGAAAAGAGTTTTCTAATGAATATAGGATATTTGAAATATAACAGTCAGATTTGGAGATATGACCAAATCAATTTTCAGAAAAGGTCGCTATGGATGCAGTTCGGTGGCCATTATTGGAAACCGACTGTACGGGTGATAATAAAATTATTAAAAATATGGAAAAATAATGTAAAATCATAATAAATGGTTTGGAAAGATTTTTGATGAAAAATTCCAATTTATAAAGATAAAAATATATTTTTATCAAAATGAAGTAGTTATTAACTAGAATAATAATTTAATTATTTTTAGATATAAATAAATTGGATTTGAAAATGGTTTTAAAATAACCAGAATTTTTCAATATATATTTATATATATTGGAATGGATTTGAATGGAAATTATCTTCGGAATATTTCGATATTGGATTCCGTTATTATACGGATATTATGAGGAATTTGGAAGATGTGCGTGTGTGTATATATATATATATATATATATATATATATCGTTATTCCCAATACAATATTTGTTGGTTTCAGAATTCGATATTGAATATAAGCCGATATAATTTCCATTCAGAACTTTATATTTAATGTTAAATTGGATTTTGGGTTTGTCGTAAATGGTGTCTTTAATAACACTGTTCTTAAACCCATTTTAGAAAAGAATAAATCTTTTAATTAAGATTTAGGAAATTTTACCAATTAATTAATATTTGATTGGAATTGAATTGAAATTGGATTTTGGGTTTATCGTGAACATTGTTTTAAATAACATTTGTTCTTTAACCCAATTAACAATGAAG
Organism: Allium sativum; assembly: GCA_030737875.1. NCBI lineage: Eukaryota > Viridiplantae > Streptophyta > Magnoliopsida > Asparagales > Amaryllidaceae > Allium > Allium sativum. Next base: position 1,049,109,342 of record CM060910.1, on the reverse strand, counting down.
AACTAATTTGGAATTTATAAATCTTTTATTAAGATTTAAAAGGGGAATTTTCCAAAATAAAGTTTTTGAATTTACTATATTAAATTGGAATTGAATGGAATTCGATTCGGTAATAATCGAGATGAGCTTTTGTGAATGAAGGCTGTTACTATATATGGAATTTAAAAGGCTTTGCCATTATTCCATTTATACTATTAGTCTGTTACGGGAATGTATATCGATTATATACTGCTATGATTTTCGTGTAGATTCCATTTTGATGGAAGATGATTTTGGGTTTATCGTGAACTGTGTTTTTAAATGACATTAGTTCTTTAACCCAGTTAAAGATAAGATTAATTTCTTAAATTCGAATAATCATTAAGTAATGATTTTTGAGATTAAAAAGAATAAATTTAAAAGGATTTATCTTTGATAAAATTAATGGGAACCTTTCCCTAAAAATGTATATATTTTATTAAAAGAATATTCTGAATTGGAATGATGCATAGGATGTGTTTTTATCGCAACTGATTATAAATTACGCGAGTTATTCGAAAAGACCGGGTTTAACCCTTTCTGAATAATAAATACGACGACTAACAGTCGAAGAAATTGAAGATGGTGCAAGACCGACGATCTACACATCGAATGGATGAGTTGCTACTAATGCCCGTGATTGGAGTAGCTACCTTGAAGGGGCTACAGTAGTGGCCGTCCGGACGTACTTGTTGGTTGTCCGGATAAGCGAGCACCTCTCTTCCGTATTGGATATATGAGACGAGGAAGAAGGTGTCTCCGGTTTCGTTCAGACCCAGAATGGACTTGTAAATGGATGTATGTCAGACATTGGATTTCATTTCATGTAAATTGATTTCTACTTAATATATATCTATTTAGTGGTGGAGAATTTATTCTCTTGCTTAACACCCTTCTCTGAGACACACGAGCTTAGAGGTTATATATTGGTAGTTATCGATTGCATGGCATGGATTGTCAACGTGGCATGCCAAGATGCAAATGATCAAGGCTTTTATTGAAAAGCAGAGCCTTGTGGTTGACGATCAAAGCATAGCTCATTTAGGCATGGCTTTGTATATAGCGTTACTTCGCGAGCCTCACACCCCAGTAGGAGTCTAAAACGGGACAAGGGCACGCAGGGAGCGCACACGTTTCTTTCTAGCTAGAAATGGTATCAGGGTTTTGCAAGCCCTGACATTTTACTTATGTGGTTGACGAATTATGAGGTACCTCGAATTTATTGGTCGATAGTGATCAAATTATAGGTTTAATAGGATCGGGAAACGTGTGTTCAGGAATTGCCAATCCACTATGGTATATTTGTGGACCGGCCCTGCAGGATCTAAGGGTTCACTACGGAGGATCCTGAGACATTTGCTAGAGTGTCTTGAATCGGTAAGGAGATCGTCCCTAGCCTTGACTCATGATGGAAACCCAATTTCCAATACGACATTACGGTTTTGATTGTAAACCTATATATAGCAACATAGTGGGATGGTGTGATGGCCCGCCCCGCACCAGCCGACATTTCCAATGGAAGTGCGTTGTGCCGATGTCCAACTAGCACAGGACGGTCACCAAAGAAAGGAAAGGTAAGGAATTTGAACTAACAAGGAACCTGTAGAATGTCTCACAGCACATGGAATAAAATATAATAATAACATACTTGACATAAAACAGGCGAGACAGTGCATAAGCTGAAAACTAAACTATAATCATCATAGCAGCGGAAATCCGAAATACAGCTTATGATCCATAACCATTATTACAACTTCAAAATACTGTTTCTAAAGCAAAAGAAAGGAGAGGTAGACTACTAATGCCCAAAGCAGTGACCATCAACAACACAAGGAGTAGATAATACGTAGGATCCTTCTGCTCATCTCTGGATCAGCTACTCGTACATACCTAGCTAACATATCTCTAGTCTGCCCATTTAAGAGCACCCAAAGTAATAAGAAGAGACATAAAACTCTGGTTCAGACAAAAGTCTGGTATGAGCAATAAGCAGCAAGAAAGAATAATAACAGGTATACTAAACCATACCTGGACCTGGACCTGCAACCAAAGAGTTAGCACTACATACTGTACAATACTCTAAGGTGCCACTAACATATGGTGTAAAGAATACGGGGGTGGGGGTGTGCATGACATAGTGATGGCAAGCAATCAAGCATAGCAACCATCCTCACATCTCTCACTCAGTGCGTAAAGCATACGATATCCACCGCTTTGATCACCCATTCCTTGCTATGATCACTATGCCTCATGGAGTCATAATGACATCACTGTACTGATCCATAGCCACTAGTCCTTGCTATGTCCACTCTGCCCCCATGAAGTCATGACGACTCCACTGCACTGGATCATAGACATGCTACGATCACTCTGCCGCATGGAGTAATAACTACCCCACTGCACTGATACGTAGCCTAACATCCGTCTTGGGGTGAATCAAAGTTATAGACGTCGATAACCCCTTTGCACACGTCCCACAGCAAAGTCCAATCATGAAGTTAACTCATTGGTTCCCAACTTGATCCTGAGCTCTACTTCCTATTTGGACTACCTTTGCCTCTCGGTTTTGGTCTTCATCCGGATCGGTTCGGATACGTGTAGTGCCTCAATCGCCATCAGTTCGGTTCGGTGCCTGTAGTCCACGTCTGGGTTTGGTTCATGGAGTCCCTTGTGCGGCTTGGTTCGGAGGAGGCAGTGGTACACAGTGCTTATTCCTCCTTGGTTCGGTTCGGTGGTTGCTTTCATGTTTGGTTCGGTGGCTCTCCTTCTCCAGATGTCAGTTCGATTTGATGCAAATCCATGGTTCGTGGTTCCTTCCGTCAAAATACTCCGATCCGACCTCACTCTCCTTCATTAGTCTGATCCGATCCCACTCTCCTTCATTAGCCCCGCTCCGATCCCAATCCAACTATAGTGGCCTTCCTTTTTGCCATGCTTTATCTTGTGCCAAGTTCCAGTTCGGTACGGTACTCTCTTGCCCGGTCCACTATCCGATCTGAGTCCCTTCAACCGATCCGATCTGAAACCCTGCACAATTTTCCTACTACTTTTCCAGTGTCTGTTTTACGCCATTCGACGGCATTTTCGACCAATCTAACTTTTCTAATCAATCTCAAAACATACCATACAGTCATGGAAACATATAGAATTGACCACTAACACCAAAACGACAATTTGATAGGTTAAAACAGATCAAACATAGCCAAAATCCCATATTTTCCCTTAAGCATGTTTAAGCAAAAATAATGATAGGATTAGTAAAACTTAACCAAATTTTCTAGCAGAGGCCTAAAACAATATTTCGAAATTTATAAATATTTTTCTAGAATTTAATCATGTTTAAATTCTCTAATTAACACTAATTACCCTTAATTAACCGTAATTAGTGAGGAACTATGCAAATCACTCACCTTGGCCACAATAAAATACCAAATCTGAAATTATCCTCTATTTGGCGTTGTTCCCAAGACTACACAGCAGCTCCAACCTAGATTAGGTGTTTATTTGGATTGATTTGACATAGATTAGGCTAAAACTTGATTAAATGGTGATTAGAAGGTGATTTGGGGTGTTTTAGCAAGTGGAGGCCATTGCTAGGTTGAGAGGAATGATAGGTGGCGGCTGAAAAATGAGAAAAGGGTGTTCTCTAAACCCTAACAGCCCTTTTAAACTCCTAATCCCGAAATTCCCCAATGGGAATAGCTGTTAATCACCCTATTTGGCCCGGTTAAGCTGTTTTTCACCCTTTGAACCTTAATTCATCCATATCTCCCAAACAGTAAGTCCGTTTTTCACTTATGACCACTCTACAGAAATGTAAACCATCATCCGGATCTAATGGAAGTGGTTCCAAGTCAAAACTCCTTCCCAATCAAAAGTTATGGCCGAAACAAGATTAGCTAGGGGCAAAATGGTCATTTAAAAATCGGCAAAAATCATGAACATGGGAAATGACCCCAATAGTCGTCCTCCAAAGTTACATGACCATACGACTTCGTATGTGAAAGAAATAAATATTCTATGATCCTCCGATGCGTAGAATGTGGGTCGTTACATTCTTCCCCCTTAAGAATTTTCGTCCCCGAAATTCCTTAACCCAAAAACATACAAAGGATCCCACATGCCTACCAATCATTCACAAAACAATAAAGCATACAAAACAACACAACAAGCCTATCCTAGCATGTGGTTTACTAACAAGGGAGTACTATACCGATATAAAAAACTTATCAGGCAAAGAGTTCTGGATACTTCCTCCTTATGTCCTCCTCTGTTTCCCAAGTACAGTCTTCCTCATCATCACCCCACTGAACTTTGACTAGTTTCACCGCCTTCCTTCGAAGCTACTTCGTACCGTTCTCAACAATACGCATAGGCTTGCGGTTCCCAACCGCCTCGGGTTCAACCTCGATATCATCCAACAGATCTGATGAAATAGCCACATGAAATACGTTGTGAACTCCCGCCATCTTCTCTGGTAATTGAACTTTATATGCCAAATTCCCAATTTGCTCGAGAACCGGGAATGGACCAACAAATCTTGGTGCTAATTTGCCTCTCCTGCCAATTCGAATCATGCTCTTTAATGGAGAAATCTTGACAAACACCAAGTCACCAACGGAGAATTTTAAATCTTTTCTCCTCTTATCAGCATAACTCTTCTGTCTATCTTGAGCAGCCTTCATTCGCTGTTGGATAACCTTAATCTTATCTGAAGTTTATCTTATCACATCTGGTCCAAGCACAAACTTCTCACCAGTTTCTAACCAACATGACGGTGAGTTGTATGGTATTCCGTACAAAGCTTCAAATGGAGCTATACCAATACTGGACTGATAACTATTATTATATGCAAACTCTACTAGATGCAAATTGTCATCCCATGATCCACAAATTCCAATATGCAAGCTCTCAAGAGATCTTCTGACACTCGATTCACCCTCTCTGTCTGACCGTCGGTTTGAGGATGATACGCGGTACTGAGATGTAATTCTGATCCTAACGCCTTTTGTAGGCTCTTCCAAAATCCACTAGTGAACAATGGATCTCGGTTACTCACAATGCTTTTAGGTACTCCATGAAATCTCACTACCCATTTCATATATAGCTCAGTTAACTTAGCTGCCATTCTATTCGACTTGACGGGTATAAATCTTGCACTCTTGGTCAATCGGTCCACAATCACCCAAATGCTATCATGGCCCGACCTAGTCCTAGGTAACCCATCAATGAAATCCATTGAGACTTGTTCCCATTTCCATTCTGGAACTTCTAGTGGTTGCAACAAACCACTAGGCTTCTTTTACTCAGCTGTAACTAGCTCGCAATTCATGCATTTGGATATAAACTTCCCAACGTTTCTTTTCATCCCTTCCTAGTAGTAGGTCTGCTTCATGTCTCGATACATCTTGTTACCACCGGGGTGTATAGTCAGTTTTGAGTGATGACATTCTCTAAGCACTTCATCTCTCAATCCATTGACATTGGGTACAACCAGTCTACCATTCTTTCTAAGCCATCCATCTCGATCAAGCCCATACTCGTTCATCTCCTCATCGATGCCTATCTCTAACTTGGAGATGATTTTCAATAAGTTAGGATCGCCCCTCTGACTGGAACCAATCTGCTTAATCAAAGTGGGTCTGACCGTCAAACTTGCTAACACTTCTGGATCCAATTCGCACTTTGGTCTGAAATCATACCCAGTGATGTACTCCAACTGCTTCCACTCAAGAAACATAGCCCCTAAACTGGCATGTCTTCTACTCAATGCATCAGCTACCGCACTGCCCTTTCCTGGTTTGTATGCGATATCAAAATCATAGGAAGCCAAGAATTCTAACCATTTTTGCTATCGAAGATTTAGATCCTTCTGAGAGAAAAGATACTTTAACAACTTATGGTCAGTAAACAACTCGAATCTTTCTTCCAAGAGATAATGTCTCCACATCTTCAACGCGAACACAATCGCTGCTAATTCTAAATCATGGGTAGGATATCTTCTCTCTTGCAGTTTCAATTGCCGACTTGCATAAGCTACAACCCTACCTCTTTGCATTAATACAGCACCTAGTCCGGTACCACATGCATCTGTATATACTGTCATCTCTTCATTCCCCTTAGGAATGACTAACACTGGTGCACATGTACACTTTTCCTTTAAACTCTTGGATGCGTTCTCGCACTTTTCGTCCCAGATGAAAGCTTGATTCTTCTTAGTCAACTGAGTCAACGGTGCTACTATCTTGGAGAAGTCTTGGATAAACTTATGATAATATCCAGCTAACCCTAAGAAACTTCTTACGTCTGTTGCATTCTCGGGCGTAGACTAATCTTGTACCATAGCCACCTTCGTAGGGTCCATGGCACATTCTCTGAAACAACATGTCCCAAGAATCTCACTTCCCTCCTCCAGAAGTGACACTTAGAAAACTTTGCTTTCAATTGGTGTTTTCTCAACATCTCCATCACTATCCTCAAGTGTTCCTTGTGTTCTTCCTCTGTCCTCGAATAAACAAGTATATCGTCCACGAACACAAGAACAAACTTATTCAACTGATCTTTGAATACCCTATTCATAAGATCCACAAAATACGCGGGTGCATTGGTTAACCCGAATGGCATGACCAACCACTTATAGAATCCAGACGGCATCCGAAATGCCGTTTTAGATATACTCACACTTTCCACTCTAAGCTGGTGAAAACCTGTTGCAAGATCCAACTGGGAGAATACTCTCGCGCCACTCAACTGATCAAACAAATCATCTGTCCGTGGTAGAGGATACTTGTTCTTCCTTGTCGCCTTATTCAACTCGCGGTAGTCCACACACAAACGAAGGGAACCATCTGCCTTGGTAGCAAACACAACTGGTGCTCCCCACTCAAAAATACTACTTCTGATAAATCCCTTCTTTAAAAGATCGCTTACTTGCACCCCGAGCTCTCGCTGCTCCCTTGGCGCCATACGACGAAGTGGCATCATTATAGGTCTGACATCTTTCACTAAATCAATACGGAACTCAATCTCTTGGTGTGGTGGAAGTCCGGTCACTTCCTCGAAGATGTCCGGATACTGGCCAGCCACGGGCAAATCTGATAACTCATCATGTGGGATGTCGAAGGAATTTAGAAAACTAGCCATTACCCCATCACTAGGAAGACCACCAAACACTACCCTCCGCCCATCATCCTATCTAACTGTCACCAAAAAGCCCTCACAGTCTACCACCACCCCGTATCTTTGGAGCCAATCGACTCCCAAAATAATGCCAAACCTAGAAAAGCCCAAAACAAAGCAATCACAAACAAACTTGCATCCATGACTCGATAAGACTACATTACGACAAATAATACAAAGGTTAGTCGAACCACCAACCGGGTTCGTCACTACTAAAGGTCTATCCACTATCTCGGGTTCCAATCCCGACCTATCTACTAAGTCACTAGATATGAAGGAACGGAAAGCTCCCGTATCAAACAATACTCGAACAGGAACATCATAAACAGAAAGCATACCTTGAATGATGACATTCTTTCCTTTCTCCGCCGCAGTTGGGGCATTCGACGAAGAAGGAACGGCATTGATATCATATGCTTTCATAATCTGCTTTTCTTTAGGGGGTTGCGGACACTTATCCTTGTGATGTCCCACTTGGCCACAGTTGAAGCACTTCCTATCCGCTGGCTTGGCCCGACATTCTTTGGCATAGTGGCCCTTCTTACCACAGCTGAAGCACTCAACATCTTTCTTATTCTTTTTCTTTTGGCCATCCTTGGTCTGATTCTTCTTTCTCTTATTCTGAGAACCATTCTTGCCTCCACCGCTTGCTTGCGGCTTTGGGTCCTCTGCAGATGCAACCTCAGTTTTCGTCTTAGGGTATAGACTCTCTGATCTCAAAGCTTTCCCCACAATCGATTCAAACGTCTCATCGATGTGGTTAATAAGCCTTTTCCCCAAGTACTGATCCAAGCCTGTTATTAACTTCTCATTTTTCTTCTCGGGATTGTCAATGAGGGATAATCCATACTTCGATAAAGTATCGAACTCTGCAATGTACTTTGAGACTGCCCTACCGCTCTACTTAAGCTACAGAAATTTCCTAAACAACTCTGACTTCTGGGCAGCTGGGATGAACTTATCACTGGATCGGACCTTAAACTGATCCCATGTAACTTGATCATCTGGAGTAGCTGCCTTAATAGCATTCCACCAATTCATTGCCCGTCCGTGCAGCTGACGGGATGCTAACTTCCTCTTTATCGCATCCTCGATACCTAAGTCTTCGAAGATACGCTCACAGCTATCCAACCAATCTTGAACATCCGTGGCCGATTCCATTCCGTGGAACGGCTTTCCACCAAGACTAGTGTAATCCTTGCATAGCTTTGCGAAATCGGCCCTAGACGCGTGCACCACTGCACTACCACCATTAGCAGCATTAGGAACTGCCCTCTGAACGTCCCTAAGCATCTCTCTCATGAAGTCAGTGAACATAGTCCTCATGCCAGGAGCATTCCCATTATTGGCACCTCTACCAGTACCCCTCGTATATCGGCTCATCGTTCAATCTGTAAAGAGAAACGATTAACCATCCTCTTTGTGGTGTCAGTGCAGTGCGACTTCATCCTTAGCTATACTAATAGTATATATATATAGCTTTTGAAAACCAAAATAATCACAAATACGCGCTCCTATATACGTATTATCTCTCTCTGGTGTCTTTTCCTAGGTTAACTACGCAACCTGGCTCTGATACCAAGTGTGACGGCCCGCCCTGCACCAGCCGACATTTCCAATGGAGGTGCATTGTGCCGATGTCCAACTAGCAAGGGACGGCTGCCAAAGAAAGGAAAGGTAAGGAATTTGAACTAACAAGGAACCTGTAGAATGTCTCACAGTGCATGGAATAAAATATAATAATAACATACTTGACATAAAACAGGTGAGATAGTGCATAAGCTGAAAACTAAACCATAATCATCATAGCAGCGGAAATCCAAAATACAGCTTATGATCCATAACCATTATTACAACTTCAAAATACTGTCTCTAAAGAAAAAGAAAGGAGAGGTACACTACTAATGCCCAAAGAAGTGACCATCAACAACACAAGGAGAATATATGTAGATAATACGTAGGAGCCTCCTGCTCGTCTCCGGATCAGCTACTCGTACATAACCAGCTAACCTATCTCTAGTCTGCCCATTTAAGAGAACCCAGAGTAATAAGAAGAGACATAAAACTCTAGGTCAGACAAAAGTCCGGTATGAGCGATAAGCAGCAAAACAGAATAATAACAGGTATACTAAACCATACCTGAACCTGGACCTGCAACCAATGAGTTAGCACTACATACTGTACAATACTCTAAGGTGCCACTAACATATGGTGTAAATAATACGGGGGTGGGGTGTGCATGACATAGTGATGGCAAGCAATCAAGCATAGCAACCATCCTCACATCTCTCACTCAGTGCGTAAAGCATACGATATCCACCGCTTTTGTAACACCCCGTAATTTTATAACATTAAAATTCACAAATTAAAGTATACTTAATTTTTAGAAAAGAATTAAGTGAAATGGGTTGCGCAGAGAAATATATATATATTGATATATATATATATATAAATTAAAAATTAAATAAATAAATATGCAAAAAAGTTCAAAACAGCGAATTGGGAGGGGGGAATGACCGAACCGGCCCATTTTTGAGGTCGACCCGAGCCCTGCTGTGTCGACTAGGGGTTAATCCAGGGTGTTTTGCTGTCAACCCGTGGGCCGATTCGCTCAAATGCAGATTTTGCATTTGGTTGGTTCTCATGGTTCAGGGTTAATCTAATGGTCCTAAATAACTTCCTACACCTATAAATACATCCTAATGTTAACCCTAAACCTAATTAAAATTGAAACTAAAGCCGTTATGCCGTCGCCATGGAACTCAGTGTAGCCGCCGCCAACTAAAGAGGAAGATAGCTAATCAATTCAACCTAATTCAAGCTTAGAGCTTCAACAACGAATCAACTAACGTCGCTACAGCAATTCTGCATCAAGTTTGATCAATTGTTCATAATTCTTTAACCACGAAAGGCAAGTTTGATTTCTCTAATCAAGATAATTATTAAATTAAGTAAGATTAGATATAATTGTGGATTATATGGATATGATGTGAATTATTGACCGTATGATATGATTATGTTGTTAAATTGTGATGTTATCATACACGTTGTAAAGTTATGATCTATGTTGTAATTCTATGATTGGCTTTTGTATAATCAAATCATCATGTTGTTTAAATGCTAGTTTGGTTATATTGATTCATATAATAGATCATATGTATGTATGAAAGTTTAGATGTTGATTTAGACATAAATCACATGCAATTTAGTAAAGATTATGACATCTATTTTAGAACAAAAGTTAGGCTATGACATGTATGAGTTATATGCTAAATCTTTACATGCTAGTTTATATGTTTAGAGGTAAATTTACACCATTATTATGTTGCATAAATCACATATGCAAGTTTACATAAAAATATGAGTTTGGAATATGAATCATGTTATGCAAGTTTGTGGTTATTGCCAATGTAAATTTTGTGATGAAAATCTTATTCATAACATGCAGGTTCATACCTTTTAGGCTTATGTTTAGATCTATGATTTTATGCAAGTTATGTGGTAAATTCTCATATGCAAGTTAGGCCTATTTTGTATGTTATGTGAATATGTGGTATTTTTTCCTTTTTCATGTGTTAGACTATTTTTAGTCTATCATATATTCTATGCGAACGGACGCCGCGGGGGTTATGGGAAAAATATTGATTATGTTAATAAATGTGAATTGGCATGTAATAGCCTTAAAAGAGGCATATATGTAAATTGAGATAATAATTGGCAAAGTGATATATGGACATAATTAATGTGAATTATGGTCATAAAGATAATTGGAATTTTATTAACATATTTGATTAGGAATAATTAATCCAAATATGGGATGAAAATATTGATTATGTTAATAAATGTGAATTGGCATGTAAATGAGGCATATAACGAATTTGAGATATTAATTAAGGTGAATTGCCTTAAAAGGCGAAAAATTTAATGAAGGCATTAATTGGAAAATTAATGTGTAGTAATGGACATAGTTTAATTATGGACATAGATTAATTTGAATTTGAATAGGGATATTAAATATTTGGAATTGGCACAAATGCCTAAAAAGGCATGAAATTAATTTGAGATGTAAATTGGTACAATTTATGTACTATAAATAGTGGACATAATTAAGGTGACATATTTATACATAAATAAATATGGAAATGATTTGTAATTTGAATAGGGAAAGTAATTCAAATATTGGGGAAAATTAATTATGTATAATTAATTGCCTAAGACACGAGGTTGGACTCATTTGTGGTGTAAGACTGCCCGGACCCGCCCGGCAAATCCAGCAGCCACAAATGGTAGCCCAATGTGAGAGGTCAAAGGCCCAAACTAAATGCGTAACAATTGTATGGACACGAGGTTAGGCTCGTTTGTGGTGTAAGACTGCCCGGACCCGCCCGGCAAATCTAGCAGCCACAAATGTCAGTCTAATGTGAGAGGTCCTACAGGGGTTACGATAGTAATAAATTAAGAAACACTTAACCAAAGTAAATATGTAGTGGGACATGAGGGGGTTAAGTGGGTGCCTCGGGTGGCATGAGGAATCTAGTGGGTGACATGTGGGTGACATGAGGATGTCATGAGAAATACGATTAGAAAAATGGAGTAATTTGAATATAAACAATTATGGCATGTAATTCAAATTATTGGATAAAATAGGTATTGACACCTATGAAGGGAAAAGTTTTAATTAATTGATTAATTAATTAAAAATGGACATGGTAAATGAAATGGACTACTTAACCGAATCTGATCCCTAGGGATTGTAAGAACTTAAGTTTAAGTTGGGGGTTAAGTAAACTGGGTTATACGGAATGAGTGGGTTAAGTAAATCTTGGGTAGGTGGGTAATATTAGTACATATAGGCCCACAAACTTAACCGTAAATTAATATGTCTGAACCAGTGAGAGGGTTAAGTAAATCTTGGGTAAATGGGTAATATTTGTGTATATAGGCCCACAGACTTAACCAATACAACCTGTTAATTAAACAAAAGGGTGAGACTAGGTTAAATTAGAAAACACTTAACCAAATTTATACATGTAAGTGGACATGGGGTTAAGTGGGATGTATTAGAGGGGACCAAGCCTTGGTGGGAAGCTTGGTGGGGTAGGTATTGACACCTATGAAGGGAAAGGTTTTAATTAATTGATTAATTAATTAAAAATGGACATGGTAAATGAAATGGACTACTTAACCAAATCTGATCCCTAGGGATTGTAAGAACTTAAGTTTAAGTTGGGGGTTAAGTAAACTGGGTTATATGGAATGAGTGGGTTAAGTAAATCTTGGGTAGGAGGCCGACAAACTTAACCGTAAATTAATATGTCTGAACCAGTGAGAGGGTTAAGTAAATCTTGGGTAGGTGGGTAATATTTGTGTATATAGGCCCACAGACTTAACCAATACAACCTGTTAATTAAACAAAAGGGTGAGACTAGGTTAAATTAGAAAACACTTAACCAAATTTATACATGTAAGTGGACATGGGGTTAAGTGGGATGTATTAGAGGGGACCAAGCCTTGGAGGGAAGCTTGGTGGGGGCCCTTTTCAGTCCAGTAGCCCATTAAGTATCTTTGTGAGCTCGACCCAAGTCGAGGACATGACACTCCTACTGGGCCTGATTGTTAGAGGCCAAAATGGGTTAACGGTGGCAACGCAAGTCCAACGGGGTCATGTGCGTGCGTGGGCCCGGGCTGGTAGGTAAGACGTTGTTGCATCGTGTAGGTATAAGCCGTGCATCCTTAAGTTGTATTGGGTTGCCACTTTAGGGGAGTGATACACCCCACTGTGGGACCAGCACGGGTATCTACGAGTTAGGGAGCCAATCGAATGGGGCAGGGTAGTGGGTACATCTAGTGGAGATAGGAGCAGACGGCACCTATGTAGTCAGCTAGGGGTACACGAAGCTACCATTATTAATTAATCATTAAAGGGGTACATCTAGTGGAGATAGGAGCAGGCGGCACCTATGACGTCAGCTAGGAGTACATGGAATTACCATTGAAGGGGTACATCTAGTGGGGATAGTGGGTACATCTAGTAGTACACGAAGCTATCATCATTCTATTTAGTCAAGAGGGATCAAGTTTCTAGAGTGACTAGTATGGGTGCAGTTAGTGTTAGTACAGTACAGTACGGTAGAGTATAGTAATTACCCTATATTGATTAGGAAGCGCCTTTAACGTTATCTTTGCTCATCCTATTATTTTTGGTTGCTTGGTCTTGCCGTTAATTCATAGTCATTTCCTTATTTACCAAGCTTATGTCTTATCCTAGTTACTTTGATAATTATATTGTTGGAGTTATCGGACTTGCCAAACTTTATGTCTGACCCCCTTTGTTTCCACCTCTTTTCTTCCTTTTTCCCCCCAGGTTCTTAGGGTGGGAAGCTTGATTTGGATCTCTTTGGGAGAACTTGGATTTGGATTGCTGAAGTAAAGCTCAACCTATCTCTTTTATGGCTATTTATGAGATTATGCTTTTTATATTATGTACTCTGATTTTGTCAAGATGGATATTATGTACTTGACTTTAGTCTTTGGGTTTTGGTGATGTAACCAAACATATTTACCTTCCGTTGCAATAAATAAAGTTTTAAATTTTCAAGTACTATTTCATATCTGTCTTGTTGTGATTTTCTGTTCTATATTCACTTAAAAAGCTCCATAGAAGTTAATGCATTCCCTTTTGTGAGTGACATTAATGGACATGGGGTGTTACAGCTTTGATCACTCATTCCTTGCTATGATCACTCTGCCTCATGGAGTCATAATGACACCACTGCACTGATCCATAGCCATTAGTCCTTGTTATGTCCGCTCTGCCCCCATGAAGTCATGACGACTCCACTGCACTGGCTCATAGCCATTCTACGATCACTCTACCCCATGGAGTAATAACTACGCCACTGCACTGATACATAGCCTAATATCCGTCTTGGTGGTTAATCAAAGCTATAGACGTCGATAACCCATTTGCACACGTCCCGTAGCAAAGTCCAATCATGAAGTTAACTCATTGGTTCTTAACTGGATCCTGAGCTCTACTTCCTATTTGGACTACCTTAGCATCTCGGTTTTGGTCTTCATCCGGATCGGTTCGGATATGTGTAGTGCCTCAATCACCATCAGTTCGGTTCGGTGCCCGTAGTCCTCGTCTGGGTTTGATTCATGGAGTTCCTCGTGCAGCTCAGTTCGGAGGAGGCAGTGGTACACAGTGCTTATTCCTCCTTGGTTCGGTTGTTGCTTTCTGGTTCGGTTCGTAGGCTCTCCTCCTCCAGATGTCGGTTCGGTTTGATGCAAATCCATGGTTCGTGGTTCCTTCCTTCGAAATACTCCGATCCGATCCTACTCTCCTTCATTAGTCTGATCCGATCCCACTCTCCTTTATTAGCCCTGATCCGATCCTAATCCAACTATAGTAGCCTTCCTTTTTGCCATGCTTCATCTTGTGCCAAGTTCCAGTTCGGTTCGGTGCTCTCTTGCCCGGTCCACTATCCGATCCGAGCCCCTTCAACCGATCTGATCCGAAACCCTTCACAATTTTCCTACGACTTTTCCAGCAACTGTTTTACACCATTCGACGGCGTTTTCGACCAATCTAACTTTTCTAATCAATCTCAAAACATACCATACAGTCATAGCAACATATAGAATTGACCACTAACACCAAAACGACAATTTGATAGGTTAAAACGGATCAAACATAGCCAAAATCCCATATTTTCCCTTAAGCATGTTTAAGAAAAACTAATGATAGGATTAGTAAAACTTAATCAAATTTTCTAAAAGAGGCCTAAAACAATATTTCGAAATTTATAAATATTTTTCCAGAATTTAATCGTGTTTAAATTCGCTAATTAACACTAATTACCCTTAATTAACCGTAACTAGTGAGGAACTATGCAAATCACTCACCTTGGCCCCAATAAAATTCCAAATCTGAAATTATCCTCTGTTTGGCGCTGTTCCCAAGACTACACAGCAGCTCCAACCTAGATTAGGTATTGATTTGATGTAGATTAGACTAAAACTTGATTAAATGGTGATTAGAAGGTGATTTAGTGTGTTTTAGCAAGTGGAGGCCTTTGCTAGGTTGAGAGTAATGATAGGTGGCAGTTGAAAAATGAGAACAGAGTGTTCTCTAAACCCTAACAGCCCTTTTAAACTCCTAATCCCGAAATTCCCCAATGGGCCTAGCTGTTAATCACCCTATTTGGCCCGGTTAAGCGGTTTTTCACCCTCTAAACCTTAATTCAGCCATATCTCCCAAACGGTAAGTCCGTTTTTCACATATGACCACTCTACGGAAAGGTAAACCATCATCCGGATCTAATGGAAGTGGTTTCAGGTAAAACTCCATCCCAATCAAAAGTTATGGCCGAAACAATATCAACTAGGGGCAAAATGGTCATTTAAAAATCGGCAAAAATCATGAACATGGGAAATGACCCCAATAGTCATCCCCCAAAGTTACATGACCATACGACTTCGTATATGAAAGAATTAAATATTCTACGATCCTCCGATGCATAAAATGCGGGTCGTTACAGATGGGGCAGTCATGCCGTCTATGATTGATAGATTTACTTTCGAAATTTGTTTCTACACCATGCACTTATAGTAAAAATAAAGGAGAACTTCCGCGTACCAAGCATATTTGGCTATTATAAGGTAAAACTCTATCCTCCGGCTTACGTTGCATTGTGTGATGGGACCTGAGTCTTATAATAGCTTCATTTTTTAAATTAGCATAGCGCTGTTTATTTATACACTGGTATTCTTAGAGGTAAGCCCGTTCCGTGTTATACGGCGTGGTCCCTTGATTTACCTAACTTTAAAATCAAATTAATAACTGTTTTGAGTTTTCATACCAGTCCCATGAATAGCCTGGAGTTTATTGTTCTTTCCTAAACTCTGGGTGCCCATATTTTCCACACGGGCAGCTAGTAGTTTTGGTTTTGCAGATATTATATTCACATGATCCTGGATTACAGCTGGAGCTATATTTAAAGCTTTGTATCTGTATATCTCTTTCAGTTGTGTCAGATGTTATTTTCTGCTATGCATTATACTTACGTATTATTTTCCGCTGTTATGTAATTTTAAATCTCTGATATTGTATTTCCCATTTGTAATATGTATTCATACTCTGATATATTCTTGTACTCTGATGTAAATTGTTGTAATAAGCAATGAAATGTTCTTCTGTTTGTGTTCTGATTTGTCGTGTTCTCAGCTCAATCTAGGCTTTCTCGTAACAGGAAGTTTGGGTCGTTTCACTGGTAGATATGGTTGTGCACATCACAAAGGGTTGCCACTTTAGGAAAGTGATACCTCTTACTATGGGGCCGGCACAGGGTATCTGCGGAATAGGGAGCCGATCGATTAGGGTAGTAGTTATGTTACGTCTAGACTCTAGTAAAAAGGTTTAGGAGTCTTGTAATGTTTCTATGTCTGTTTACCTATAACGCTTCATGAAACTTAATGCATTCTCTTAATGAGTGACATTAACGGACGTGGGGTGTCACAACTGACTCAGAGTTTATTGTTTCCCACCTAAACTCTATGTCATATTTTCCACACGGACAACTAGTAGTTTTGGTTTTGCAGATTTATATTTTAACAGGATCCTGGTTTACAGCTGCAGCAATTTTCAGAAAGCTTTGTATTCGTGTATTTCTTTCCATTATGGTAGTTGATGTTTTCCACTGCATATTATGTTTATGTATTTAAATGTAATTTAAATCTCTGATATATTTCTGTTGTATATTATTTATTTCATACTCTGATATCTTCTGCTCTAATGTAAATTGTTGTAACAGCAATGAAATGTTCTCATGTTTATGTTCTGATGCATCGTGTTCTCATTACAATCTGTGTTCTCCCATCTCTTCGGACGCCAGGCAAATTCGGGGCGTAACAATTTGTATGTGCAGCAACAGGAAATGCAAATTTTTGGGAAGGTATTTAAGGCATAAAGAGAAAATTTAGTGAATTAAATTTATTTAATAATGTCTATTATTTTTTTTGAAAATTGGTTCACTTTATTTCTACTAAAAAAAGAAAGTACAAGAAAACAGGTTAGCATACTAACCTTTACAATATAAAAGAGAAAAGAAATAGAAATACAAGTAGCTGAAATACATTGAAATTAAAAATAGCCCACACAGTGGCCATCAACACTCACTAGTGCAAGTCTGCACTCCTTGAACCATCTTCTCTTCATATTTGCATTGTCATCTTCATGCCGAAAGAATACATTTCAGATAAGCAGTCCTTGTTCCTAAACCAACCTATCCATCCAAACAACCCATATAGATATGTAGACAAAAACATCTAAGCCCATTGCTAATGATATCCCAGATAAAACAATTCCAAATACAAGGTCTGGTTGATGATTCATAAACTCTTATGAATCAATACTTGTGCTAGAAATAATCAATATGGAAATCACAGCTGTAAAAACCATTGCCTCCATAAAACAAAACAGGCCTTGGATGATGAGATAACTCAATGAAAGCAAGAGAAAACCTTTCTATCAGCTGCAGATGAACTGGCAACAATCCATCCTATTCCTTCAAACCTCAACCGGGTCCAAATGCCTTAAGTTCATCCATTTCCAAATACTCACTGTTTCTCAAAATATGGATGAAGCATTGTAGATCTACCCAAATCACATATAGGTTTTCAGGACTAACATAACCAAACTAAGGATAACATTAGAAAGATGACAAACCAATACTACGGAAACTCAATCGAACTCAAAAATTGGAAGATCGGTTGGAAAGCTTGGAACTGAAGCTATTCAGTTGCGCCGGGTATGCCGAATCCCAAACTAGTGATGTCTTGATAATCCAATCTCAAATTGATTAGAACTAGAAATATTAGATAACTAAGAAATAAGGATCTCGAAATGGATTATTAGATCTGGAGCTTTATGGAGTTAGGCAGGTGAAGCAAATCTTGATAAAAATCGCTGAGCGATTCGGTTCAAAATGAAAACAACCCAAAAAGGGTTGAAAAAGGCAAAAGACAATTTTTCAGATTTGAAATTTAATTGCGGAAAACAGACGAAAAACTGAAGTATTATCAACGAAGATTATCGTTGAAGGTTTTTGAAGAAAATACGGTTGAAGACGATCGCAGTTGAATTAAAGATCTGAGATCTGTAATTATGGATGAAAAATGAAACTAGACCCGAAATTAAATGGAAAAAAACAGATGAAACACAGAAGTCTTATCAACAAGAGAGCCTCTTTGAACGTTGAAAAAGTAAAGCGATGTAAGAATCTGATAGAAATGTGAAGAAAAAGGAAGAACCTCAAGCATGACGAAAGCTGTAGAAATCTTCTCCAGTCGCCATTGACGAGGTTCAGAATTCTATGTTAATAATGTCTAATTATTTATATATACAGACATATGCAAGGGTCTAATGTCGGCTATGGTGATAGTGTACAATAACGGGGACTACTGAGTATAAGGAGGAAGAAATATTTTACTAGGTAATTAAGAGATTAATTTATTAGCTAATGATATTTAATTTATTTTAGTTCAAAAATAAAATTGTAATGCAATATAAAATTCACACGATATCATATTTGGATAAAATCACTGGCATTGGATTCTTATGCATATAAACATTGCTTTGGAAATTGATACAACTTAATTTAGAGCTAATGGATATTTTTGGTTAAATTAAACGTATTTTTAATTTAAACGAAAACAAATCGTTATTCTAGCAAATAAAATTTGGTCAGCAAACTCACTTTATGTATTCGTTTATAATGTTATTATAAATGAATTTTTATCTTAAATAATTTTTATATGTTGTTTGTTAGTTGTTTTGGTGCATTGAAATATTATTGTAGCTATTATATATATATATATGTATGTATGTATGTATGTATAAGTTGTATTTAGGCTTGGTGGTTGTGGCTATTATATATATATATATATGATATTTCCAGCAGTATCATTAGCGGATTCACGCAGTACCATTAGTGGATGATTTCCCTATGCGCCCCACAATATATATAGTGGATGACCTTCTATACCGCGGTATCCTGCCTTGAAGCAGAATTGGTATTATTTATGTTGGCTAACATCTATGGATGTAGGATAAAAGGTTGGAGGGATCCAACTGGATTCCTCAAAATTTATTATTTGTTTGTTTTCATATACATTATCATATATGATGTGTTAGAAAACCTGTGATTGATAATTGGGTGTTTTGGATGTTTGAATATCACTGGCCCTAAATATTGATATATAAAAATGTAGTGAAAAGGAATTTTGGGATTTAAAAGGGAAAATATTTTTTCTAAAATAGAATTTGAATTTTTAATAGGCTAGGAAATATTAACTTGTTTCAAAATAGAAAAACAAGTAGTTGAATTTATAAACGATATTTATAAATGAAGTTAAATAAATTATCGTTGGATAATTTTGGGGACGTAAATTCAAATGTGAATTTAAAAAGGGGAATTATAATAAATCCATACGGATTTATGATTGGAATTCAACTACGTCGAATTTATAAAACTAAATTATTTTCAGAAAGGATATTTAAATTGTATTAGATATAATTGAAATTAAATATCAAATTAGATTCTATAATTATACATATAAGTTATAATAATACAATATTTCAAAGAAGGAGTTTGGTTTCAAATAGATTTTGAAATGGAACTTGTTTCAATATATAAAACAATAAGGTTAAATTTATAAATGATGTATATAAATCTAGCGAAATAAATTATCATTAGATGATTTAGAAGTTTAAATTCAAGTATGAATTTAAAGTTCATTGGAAAATGTTTTGAAATGGAATGGTAAATTTTATTCCAGAATTTTGAATAGAAATCGAATCATGAAAATCCAACGGATTTATAATTGAAATTCAATTATATCGAATTTTGTTAAATTATTTTTTTCAAAGGGAACTGGATTTCAGTATAGAAGAATAAATTACAAATAAATTTATATCTGAATTATGAAAAAAAATCGATGATTAGGGATAATCAGAAATATAAAGCTGGAATAGGAAAATTGGTTTTGTATATATTAAAATAAATAATAATGGAGTTGAAATTTATTAATAAATGAAGTTTAAACATTTATATTTAAATATAATTAAAACGAGCTCACATCAACACGGTAGTTTGTAATTTGATGTTTCGAACTTCAATTGAGTATATAGAACTCAACTTAAGTCGGAACTCTTTGAAACAAGAATCGTCAGGATCGATTGAGTATTAGATTTCTAAGGGAAGAGAATAATATGTATTTCGCCTTATAGATTTTAAGTTATGTCAAAATCAGATTTCCAGAAAATAGTGGTATAATCGTTTATAAATTATAACGATTAAATAAATCGAAGGATTTTAGATTAATAAATTTCGGATTTGTATTATAAAAACTCAGACTTGAGTTATAAAATAAATATGAACTCAAGTGGAGTAGGTGAACAGATTTTTCAAAAATATGATTTTTAAGTATCGAATAAAGTTAACTAGTTAGGCGAGATTATTTATTGGAGTTTGGATCGAAATTGGACTTTGGATAAGTGAATGGGGCTTGTGAATTTTTATTCGAAATCGGATGTGAAACTTGAGTTGGAAACAACAATCAGTTGATTTATAAGCATATTAAAAATATATTTGAATGTGATGTGTTCAAATAAAAAGTAAAATAGGCAAAAGAGCTATTTAGAGAATGAATTAGCAAATTGAGTAAAAAAAGGATTGGGTTAAGTCGGAATAAATTGGGAATGGTTAGATATATGTAGCAGGTTTGGAATGAAGAGAATGAAGATTATATTTTGAGTGCCCGACAAAAAGGTACATGTTTAAATTCAATATGAGAATTCATGATCTTATTGGGCACGCTGCTTGGCTTTTTGATTTTCTTTTTGAATGGAAAGGGCCTAAAGAGGCGAGTTGTAGTTGTACCGATTGACCCATATAAAGGAGATGCTAAAGAAATTTTCTGAAAATTTAAGGAGTTGGGATAGTTTTACGAAAAGTTGATAAATAGAAATCAATATATCAATATATATATATATATATAGAATTCGACAAGGGAACAAACTTAAAATAAAATATTATAAAAAAAAAGGAAATCTATAAATTTTAATGTACTAAGAATAGAAAGAGAAACATATACACGTTTAAAAAAATGGATAATTGGTCTTATATGATGTTTATTTTTCCAGACAAGTAGTCTTCTCCATTTTGAAATTAAGAATGATATTCGGTCAAGCTCTGGGAGGTAGTTATACCCGAACTTGATTGATTTCATTATTAATCGATAAATAGAATGGTTCGGTCTCGAAGATCAATGTTTAAATAAGATTTAGTTGAATACAGTACTTTGGGTTGTTGTAACGATGTTTTACGCAACATTTGTTTTAACGCAAGTAAGTGGAATTTTGGAAATATAATAATAAATATTTCCTAAGTATAGAAATAAATGAGTTCGTAAAAGAGATAAGTAATTGGAATGTTGTCTAATTATAAATAGAAGATATTTTCTAAGTACATAAAATAAAAGAAGGCGATATATGAAAATGTCTTCCGAATAGTGTAAGAGGCCAAGATGATTGTTGAAAATATTGGGTTAACAAATATTGATAAGGAAATGGAAAAGTGATTTAATTAATGAAATATTAATTAAGGGGCCTAGTGATTGTTTGATTCTTTGGATGAATGTTTGTTTTTCTTCGATAGTTAAATAACCGACAATCAAAGTATTGGCCACTATCGTTGTCAATTTAGAGAGATCGGTTGGATTGTTATCCGAGAACCACTCCGTATTGGTAGTAGCGTTGCAATCATATTATATGAAGACAATCAAAGATGGAGTAAAATGCAATGGATTTTTCTGTTAATCCTAGGTAGAGATTGCCTAAGATGGATTAATGGAAAGTGTTTCTTCGGTTTCGTTTAGTCCCAAAACGAACTTGTATGGACGAATGTCGGACAGAGTATATCCAATGATCGCATATGTTGGTCTGTACAAATATACATATGGTGGCGGAGAATTTATTCTCTTAGCATGATATCCATAATATATTTATAAAAATCAATTAGTGGTTAATGGATCGGACAATGTGGCATTCAAAGTGATTGTGATATCAATGAAAATTAAGTAATCGTAACCTCGAGCCTCACAATCGAGAAATGAAAAAACTTGGGCAGGCGGCATGGCTAAGTGGATAGCATTCAATTAGGGTGTATTATGAGCTATCTAAAGAAAATTCATTTCCTTCTTTAATTTATCGATGTTGTCCCTTTCTGGAAACGGTTGCTGATCCCAACCGTTGGTTATAAACATCTGATTCACTCAAGTGAAATGATTGGTCGTTCTAGTGTGGTCGGGTTGCAAGATGTTCTTGTTGAATCCAGTGTATTCCCCTTTAGAGGTACACTATCAGAAAGTGGTTCCATACCATGTAATAGTTGGAAATTTGTTACCTAATAAATGCCCACAATTTTGATTGTATATTATATATGCGGAGCGTGAGATGCAAGCGTTCCGTTAGATTGCTATTTATTTGATTTAAACACTATTATAATATCTGAATAGTATTAATTTTAAAGTAATGTTTTGGGTTATCGTAAGGTAAAAACCATCCGTGTTTATGTGTGGATCGGTCTTACAATTATCCTTTCTTTTAAAAGAATTATTAGAAGTTAAACCAAGTGGTTGGAGTTTACTCACACCAGTCCCATGATTGACCCAGGGTTTATTTTGTTTTGTAAAACGGACATCGTATGAAGAAGATATAAAGGTTAGAAGTTTGTATACATATAAGGAGAATATATAAACAAATCAGACCAGAAATTCAAAATAAATTGAATTAGAGGAGCGGGAAACCAACGCGGGAATACAACCCGTTAGGGGTCAACCCACGCCCTAAAGTGGTCGACTTGTGGTCGACCCACACTAGGGCTTGTCGACCTTAGGGTCGACCCACTCCAGATCTAGGGAGATTCATTTTCTGAGCGTGGACTTTGTTTGTTTTCTAGGTTCGTTGGAGATAGCCTATATAGGCCAGCATTTCTATTGTTTTCCTACACCTAAAACAATGGAGACAAGGAGATGCTGCCTCAGCTTGGATTAAATTAGACTGTCTTCTACAACAACAGCCTATACATACATCATAGACATTTCTTTTGCTCTGATCCAATCTCTATGAGTTAATGTTACTTTTAGATATAAAAAGTTAACAGTAACCTTGACATGTTAGTAAACCGAATCTGAGCCTATGCCTATTAAGAAACTGATTTATATCTAAACAGATCTGCTATTATTAAATGTAATTTTCCATACACTTATTCTGTTGTTCAGTTGCTATTATATGCCTATTTTTGTTAGTATATGCCTATTTATGTTCTTCTCCCTCTTTTATTCCCTTTTAATTTTATAAGCCCAGGCCATCTTCGAGCCTAGGCCAATCTCGTAAGAGACATACGTGTGAACGAAATTGGAAAAATTAGAGAATGTTTGGGAATCAAAATAAAAGAGGGAAATTTGGAGCATTCCTTTTATTGTGGAATATGACTGAAATTTGGGGTGTATGAACATGTAAATATGTCGGCTTATTTCAAAGAATAAGTGGAACATGTAAATGAAACTGTATGTCACCTGTGTAACCAGTTAAATCTGGTTGGGGGAGGGGGAGGGGTTAAGCTAATCGGTTAAAACTATAGGGTTAAGTAAACCTATTTAATTTGTTGTGGTCGTATGGACATTGTTCACCTGTGAAACTTAACCTATTGACTTTTTGGGGGTTAGGCTATAAGACTTAACCTATGGAAATCTTAGTTGATTGGGGGCACAAGTTTAAGGGTTTGACTTGTGTCATCTGTTGTGTGGGACCCATATTAGTCAGTAACCCATTCTGGTATTAAATGGGGACCCCACACTAAGTAGGGAACATAGCACGCTTACTGAACTAATTGTAAGAGGTTCATTTGGGAAGGGGTGTTTTGATGGCGCGTTCCAACAGGGTCATGTGCGTACATGGGTCTGGCCTGCCTAGGAAAATAAGCCGCTATAACACCTGTAAATAGGTCTGTGTCCTTCTATAGGTTGCCACTTTAGGAAGTAATACACCCTACTATAGGACTGACATAGGGTATTTATGTGTTAAGGAGCCGATCACTTAGGGGAAGTAATTAGGGTACATCTAGTCCTGCTTATTTAGGTACCATTATTTCTGTTTGGGGAAACACCTGTTATTTCTGTTGGGTACATGTTATTTCTGTTTGGGATAAAACCCGTTACTAGTAGTACACCTAAGTTTACCGTTATGTTTATGTTGCGATCATTCAATTTCTGTTAAGTAATAGGAAAATACCTAACTCGATATACTAATATTGATGCAGAGAAAGTAATTGAGAAGCATAGTTTATTCTGTTTATTATGTCCATCTTGTTTATACATGTTATATGTTATTGTTATCTCTCATCCAGTTTATTTGCCTGCCTTAGTACTTTTATTTCTTTATATGCTAAAAGTCATTGGACTCGCCAGACTTTATGTCTGACCCATTTTGTTTTCTTTATTAGGGGTTGCGGAAAGGATCGTTAAGGAAAAACAAACATTAGAGGGGGTGAATAGTGTTTTTGAGAATTTTAACAAAATCTAAAAAATATATGATAAACTATATGAATCAAACACCAAAAAAACAATCGCTGACACAGAATCAAACACATATGCAAAATAAACAGAAATACAAATGTAGAAAAGGAAAGAATACACTGGATTTTATGCTGGTTTGGATTGCTCCTACGTCCAGTCCCATGCAATGCTGGATTGC
Organism: Allium sativum; assembly: GCA_030737875.1. Lineage (NCBI taxonomy): Eukaryota > Viridiplantae > Streptophyta > Magnoliopsida > Asparagales > Amaryllidaceae > Allium > Allium sativum. The sequence goes on along the minus strand of CM060910.1, from coordinate 1,049,084,327 downwards.
ATAGAGTTTCATTACTATATCAAAATCCAATTACAACCTCCTTGATTTCATAGCTACAAGGGATACCACCGATTCCAACCTCCTTGATTTCACGGCTACAAGGGATACCACCGACTATTCATCCTTGATTTCACGGCTACAAGGGATACCATTTATATGTTAAAATTTTACAAAGAATTCTATAGTTATTACAATATTATGAAATCTGAATATAAATTAAACTATAAATCTATAAATTCTTATATTTAAACCACATATTTAAGACATAAAATCATATATATATATATATCAAAATATTAAGTTAAATATACAAGTTTTTATAAATCTTGAAAAGATCAAAATTAGTATTAAGTTACAAATAGTATTTGTGATAATATAACCCAAAATTGTTATGAAATCATATGTAGAAATATATATGTTAAACTATGTATATTTGAACTATATATAAGAGATAAATAATTTTATATTTTATGATAATATAAAAATTATATTAATTTTGTATATCATATTATCATGTCTATATAATTTTATTAATTTATATACTTTATATATATTTAGAAATAAGATATAAGAAAATAAGTAGACAGACATAGTTAACAAACAGAATTTGAACTATCATTTACTTATTGAAAAGATGGAGGGAAGTTTAAAAATTCAAAATTTGAATTTATTGGAACATATAACGATAAGCTCATTTTTGTATGTCGACATACATGCATAATTTCAAAGGACATATGGTTTTGTGACTCTTGGTTTTAAATTATCGATTTATATTTCAGGTTTAACTATTTCCTGAAATAATATTAATCCTAACAAACATCCAAAATGTATTATTATATTTATTATTATTATATTATTATTTTGAATTTCAAATATGAATTTTAAATTTTAAATTTAAATTTTAAAGTTTATATTTCAAATTCAAAGCTAGGAAAACAAAACAAAGCAAACGAAACATCCATTCAACCAAAAAGAATTTAAAAATTAATTAAGTCGTACCCGGTTTTTGGATCCATTTCTTCAATATTTTCTAAATTATTGTGAAACACATATTTGAAACTCCGGTTTCTTGCTCTCCATTGCTTGATGACGATTCTAAATCATATTTACATGTTCCAGAATTTGACGATGAGATTGATGATTTAGTAGTTTAGCCAACTTGTCTATAAAATTTTGAACTTTGAGTGAATGGACACTTCAACTACTATAACCCCAAAAGTCATATCTCTTTATAAACTCTTCTTTTCTTGATTGATGAATAATAATCTTGGCGTCTTTCGGCCAATAGTCATCAGACATAACTCATTCCCTGCAAAACAACATACCTTTTCTGTAACACCCCGTAATTCTATTAATATTAATATTCACAAATTAAAGAATAACTAATCTCAGACGTGAGAATTGTGGGAAATGGGTTGCGCCATTGTGTTCGTCTCGGAATTCTGGTTGAGATAGAGTCCGAGTTTGCGTGAATTGGACTTCGTATGAAGAAGTTATGGCCATCGGAAGTTTCAGAAAATTCAAAACAGCTCGCAGGAAATTTAAAATTCAAACTGAAAGTGCAGAAGCGGGCTGGGCGGGAAAAACTCACGCCCAGGCAAGTCGACTGGGGAGTCGACACTAGTGTCGACCTCCACCCCCCCCCCCCGGTTGACTGCCATGTCGACCTCCCCCCCCCCCCCCCCCAGGTCGACTATAGTGTCGACCTGGGTGTCGACCTGGTCAGTCGGCTAGGGTTTTGACTGAGCCCAATCTTGAGCTGCTGATGTGTCTTTAGGGCTGAGTTGGCAAATTAAACGGTTCAGGTTAGTTCTGAGTTGATCTGACGGTCTAAATAAACCCTAAACTCTATAAATACCTAGGTAGTCTCTCACTCTAAACTCACATGAAAAATAGAATAGCCACCGTCATACCGCCGCCATGGAACTCAGTCTAGCCGCCGCCAACTAAGAGGGAAGAAAGCAAATCAAAACCCTAATTCTACTCAATTCTAAAGCAAATCAAGACTCTCTTTCTTCTCTAATTGTGAGTATGATGATCTTAACAAGATTATTATTAAACTAATTCGATTAAGTCATGAATGGATTATAAGTGAATGATGTGGATTGTCATATATGTTGTTGTAAATCTTATGCTATCATGTATGTTATAAATCCTATGCTATGTGATGATGACATCCTATATGTTGTAAATCATGCTATGATGATGTTGTATAGGTTGTAGTTTTCTATGCTAAATTGAGATGAATCATACATGTTATAAAGTCATGATGTTATTATGCTAGTTAGTTCATGTTAATCAAATCATAATGTTGGGCTATGTTGATCTATATGACAAACCATGTATGCAAGTTAGATTGATTAGTAAAGATTATGAACATATGCCATGACATCTCTTTAGAGCTAGAATTATGACATCTAGAATTATGCTATGACATATGTGAGTTCTATGTATTAGATGCTAGTTCACACCATTATTATGTTGCATAAAACCCCATATGCAAGTTTACACATGAATTTGGGTTATGATCATATCATGTAAATTGTGACATTTAACAAGTTGACACCTTTAGATCCTTAACATGTGTAGTTTATGCAAGTTTCACCCCTATTATGATTAGATTCATTTTAATTGTCTATATGTTGTGATAATTTATTTTTGTGCTATAAGTTAGACTATTCGAGTCTAACGTATATTCTGCGTTGAATAAGCGAACGTATAAACGTGGGGTAGGGGTAATATTAAGGATTTAATATTAAGAAGTTGGGGTGCAATTGATATGATTTTGCATGCCATAAGTGGATGGCCATAATTGAGTCAATTATGGACATCATTAAAATTGGAAGTAATTAATAATTTGAATAGGGAATTATTAAAACTGGGGTAAAAGATTATAAGTGTTAATCAATGCTTAGGACACGAGGTTGGACTCGTTTGTGACGTAAACCTGCACAGACCCGCCCGGCAAATCCAGTGGTCACAAATGTCAGCCCAATGTGAGAGGTCCTAGGCCTAAACTAAAGCATAACAGTTGTAAAGACACGAGGTTAGACTCTTTTATGGTGTAAGACTGCCCGGACCCGCCCGGCAAATCCAGCTGCCATAAATGCCAGTCTAATGTGAGAGGTCTTTATGAGGTTATGGCCTGAATGAATTAAGAAATACTTAACCAGATAAACATGTAAGGTGGGACATGGGGGTTAAGTTGGTGCCTTGGGTGACATGAGGAATCTAGTGGGTGCCCTTAGTGGCATGTGAAATACGATTAGTAAGACTTAACCAAACACACATGTAAATGAACATGACTAAGAGGGTTAAGTGGGATGTACTAGTGACAAGCTTAGGTGGGTAGCTTGTGGGGGCCCATTTCAGCCAGTATCCCAAACGTATCTTGGGGGGCTCGACCCAAGTCGAGGACAGGACACGCATGCTGGGCTTGACTATAAGAGGCCAAAACGGGGTAGCGGTGGCAACGCAAGTCCAACGGATTTCATATGCGTGTGTGGACCCGGGCTGGTAGGTAAGACGTTGTTGCATCGTGTAGGTATAAGCCATGCATTCTCAAGTTGTATCGGGTTGCCACTTTAGGGGAGTGATACACCCCACTGTGGGGCCAGCACGGGTATCTACGAGTAGGGAGCCGATCGAAATTGGGTAGTGGGGTACACCTAGTGGAGATAGGGGCAGACAGCACCTATGTAGTCAGCTATGGGTACGCAAGGCTATTTATATAGTTTCTGTGTGAAGTAAACGGGATCAACCTTTAGGGTGACTGGTGCGGTGCAGTGTAGTAATGTGCGGTGCAGTGTAGTAATTATTCATTAGTAATTAGGTGTGCCTTTAACGTTATCTTTATCTGCTCTTCCATACCCAATAGTTCATAGACATTTCCTTGTTTTCCAGCTTATGCCTTAGTCTAGTTATTTTGATGATAGTATTGTTAGAATTATCATACTCGCCAGAATTTATGTCTCACCCCCTCTATTTCTATCCTTTTCACCCTCCATGTCCTCAGGTTGGACCTAGCTCTAGTGGAGTTTGATTGGATTGCTTTATCTCTCTTTTGGAAAGCTTGGACCGTTGAAGTAAAGTCCAGCCTGTTATCTTCTTTAATGGCTATTTATGTAATGGGGTTATGTATTTTGTTTTATCAAGATGGATATTGTACTTGACTCTGATTATGGTTTTATGATGTAACAAACATGTTTAAATTCCGCTGCAATAAAATGAAGTTTTAGATTTCCAAGTACTACTTATTATATGTCTTGTTGTAATTTTTCTGTTCTATATTCACTTATAACCTCCATCGAAGTTATTGCATTCCCTTTGTGAGTGACATTATTGGACGTGGGGTGTTACACGTGGTATCAGAGCTTAAGGTTACCAGAACAGATAAATTTTTTAGAAAAACTATTTTTCTAAAGTATTTTTGGAAGAAGTGTTTTCAAAAACATGTCTTAATGAGTTATTTAAAAAGGAAGTTTTTATGAAAAACATAATCCCCAATAACCATATATCTTTATCTTTCGAATTCTCCATTTTGAATCTTTCCTTTTTCGTTTCAGCATGGCTGAAGATTTTAACCTTCCGGACGGTGTAACGATACCAGGATGGTATAGGAGGTTATTAGAGGCTAGGGCCGCTGCAGGTCCAGCAAATGTTCCACCACCAGTTGCACCCGCTCCTCCTCCTCCTCGCATAGATACTTTTGCAAAGACGTGCAAGGAATTCAAGGCTATGGGTGGAAAACCTTTTCTAGGGTCAGAAACTTTTGTGGAAGCTAGAGATTGGCTTAAGGAGGTGGAAGAATTGCTAGAAATCTTTGAAGTAGAAGAAGGAAGGAAAGTCAAATTAGCAGCTTGGTTAATGAAGGGAGAGGCCTCGTTTTAGTGGGAGGTCACTAATGGGGAGCGTCCTGTTGACTCTTGGGCGGATTTCAGGCGTAGGTTCGAGGTGAAGTTTCTCTCAAGGGCGGAAGAGAATCTATATATGGAAAGGTTCTTGACGTTAAAGCAAGGAAGCTCATCAGTGAAAGAATATGTTAACAAATTTAATTAGTTAGCAAGGTTTGGCTTGGACTTAGTGAACACGGCGGAGAAGAAGGCTTTGAGGTTCGTTAATGGCTTGAATGAACCATTGCAAGGGTTGGCTATGACCCACATCCCTATGGGGGCCACCTTCGAGAAGCTAGTAGAAATGGCGCTCATGCACGAGGAGAAAAGCGCTAATGCTAATAAGGCACCCGAGAAGAAAGGGGATCATAAGAAACCACAACAACAAAACAAGAAGGGTGGTAAAGACAATAATGGCAAGGGAAAGAAGAAATGCTTTAACTGTGGGACACCAGGCCATCTCAGCAAGGATTGCAGAAAGAAAAAGAAGACTGGCTGTTTTCATTGTGGTGAAGCGGGACATCTAGTGAAGGACTGCCCAAAGAAGGGGCAGAGGGCAGGGTCTACCTCGGGAGTACAGGTGCAGGCTCTTATGGCACCAGGGCAGGCAAGGGGACAAGTTCAGCCTCTTGCGGTCCCACCGCTGCAAGAATGAGGTAGAACCGTTTCTGTTGAAAGCTGAGTTTTTCTGTTTGATCATCTTATCCGTACCTTATTCGATTCAGGCGCATCGCATTCGTTTATCTATACATCATTAGTTGAATCACTGCACTTAAACACCAGTTTAGTAGAGGATCCCTTAGTTGTTTCGAATCCAATTGGGGGCTCAGCTCATTTGTCCATGATGTGTTTGGATTTGAAAATTTCTATACTTAGCGTTGAGTTTAGATGTGATGCTTATGTGTTGGGCTTCACGGGCTATGGGCTAATTTTAGGAATGGATTGGTTATCCAGAAATGGGGCCGTTCTTGATTGTGAAAGAAGAGTAGTTAGGCTCGTGACTCCCCTGGGCAACACTCTCGAAATCTTTTGTAATCCCATAAATTCTTTTATGCTAAGTTATTTTGAATCGCTTGACGCGTCTGAGGAAAATCTACGATCTGTTAGAGTGGTCCGAGAATACTCGGATGTGTTTGAGGAGGTGATGGGCTTGCCTCCAAAGCGGGAGATAGATTTTCAAATATATCTTGTGGATAATGCAAAACCATTATCTTTGCCAGTACGCCACATGGCTCCTCGTGAAAGGAGGGAACTCGATAAGCAAGTGAAGGAGTTGCTTGAGAAGGGGTTCATAAGACGAAGTATATCGGAGTGGGGTGCTCCAGTAGTATTTGCCATGAAGGCGGATGGGTCCATTAGACTGTGTGTGGACTATAGAGAACTTAATAAGCTTACTAAGAAGAACAGACACCCACTGCCGAGGATTGACGATCTCTTCAATCAGTTAGTTGGCGCCTCAGTGTTTTCACAGTTGGACTTAGCCACTGGTTTCCATCAGTTGAGAGTGGCTGAGGATAGCATAGACAAGACTGCCTTTAGGACTCCGGACGGTTTCTATGAATGGCTAGTGATGCCCTTCGGTTTGACAAACGCACCCGCATACTTTGTTAATATGATGAGTAGGGTGTTTAGGGAGTACCTTAATAAATTCGTGGTAGTCTTTGTAGAAGACATCTTGATCTTTTCTAAGGATGAAGAAGAGCATGCCCTACATCTTAGGGAAGTGTTGGAGACCCTACAGGCGCATAGCCTTAAAGCTAAATTTTCTAAGTGTCACTTCTAGAGGAAGGAAGTGCGATTCTTAGGGCACGTGGTTTCCAAAGATGGGATAGCTGTGGATCCCACGAAGGTGGTGGCTATCCAAGATTGGAAGGTCCCTAAAAATGCTACCGAAGTAAGAAGTTTCTTGGTGTTGGCTGGCTACTATAGGGAGTTTATCAAAGACTTCGCAAAGATATCAGCTCCAACAACACGCTTGACGAAGAAGAACCTAGTTTTCACATGGGACGTAGATTGTGATGATGCGTTCCAACGTTTGAAGAGAGCTTTGACTTCAGCCCCAGTCTTAGTGCTGCCAGACGGGAGTAAGCCATTTACTGTTTATACCGATGCTTGTGGAATAGGACTAGGCGCAGTCTTAATGCAAGAGGGAAGGGTAATAGCCTATGGTGGAAGGCAGTTGAGAGCGCATGAGAAGAATTACCCCACACATGACCTAGAGTTGGCCGCTATTGTTTTCGCGCTTAAGTCTTGGCATCATTATATTCTTGGCGAGAAATTCGAATTATTCACTGACCATAAATCTTTAAAATACTTATTCTCTCAAAAGGACTTGAACTTAAGGCAGCAAAGGTGGATGGAGTTCTTAGCATCCTACGACTTCGAGATAGCATATACCCCTGGCAAGGGTAACGTAGTGGCCGATGCCTTAAGTAGAAAAAGATTATCCTTAAGTCCTTTGCTTGTTGAGCGGCGAAATTTAGAATTCATTTCGATGTTTGACTTTAGACCTTCCGTTGACTTTGTACCCGGTTTGCTAGCATCCTTGGAGGTCAGACCTACGCTTTTGGGACGGATTGGCGAGGCACAGCGAGACGACCCACAGTTGGTTGAGTTAGTAGAAAAGCTCAAAAGAGGGGAGTCATCAAGCCATCTCCGTAGGTATACCCTAGATGATAAGGGTTGGTTACGTAGGTATAGTAGACTTTGTGTACCTCGAGACAAAGGGTTGAGGAAGGCTATTCTTGACGAAGCACATCGTTCGAAGATGACCATTCATCCCGGCGGGGACAAGATGTACAAGGACATGAAGCGAGTTTTCTTCTGGGCCGGTATGAAGAGGGATGTGGCTGAGTATGTCGCTAGATGCTTGGTGTGCCAACAAGTAAAAGCGGAGCAAAAGAAACCCGGTGGGTTGCTTCACCCATTGGAGGTTCCACTATGGAAGTGGGAAAGTGTCTCGATGGATTTTGTGGATGGATTACCAAGATCAAGGCAGGGTAATATGGGGATTTGGATTATAGTAGATGTTATCCATCTGATCGACCCAAGTGAATATGGGTCGGTTTTAAGCGTTTTGAAGAAGGGATCGGTCCTGTCGTTATTAAAAGGGAGCGGTCGTAGCGCAAGATTCCTGGTCGTCCTAAAGATGGTCGCTTTCAGTCGCTCTCAAAAATACAAGATTCCTGATCGTTCTAAATCTGGTCGCTTTCATGAGCCCTGGTTGCTCCAATAAGCCTCAAAGCTTCAAAGCTTCAATATCACTCAGTTCTGCGAAGGCCCCAGGTCGCTTCAAACACAAAGATGTTCCGGTCGTTCCATAGGCCAGAGGTTTTGGATAGCTCCAAAGGCCAAAGGTCTGGTCGCTCCGAAGATGCAAAACTATCGGTCGCTCTTAAGGCCAACTCCTCCTGGTCGTCCTAAAGACAGAAGGATCCTGGTCGCTCCGGACTGCTGAAGAGACCCGGTCGCCCCAGACATCCAAAGGTCCTGGTCGTTTCAGTCGAAGAAAGTCTTTGTTTGCTTCCAGATACAGAAAGCTGGTCGCTCTAAAAAGCAGAAGGAATCTGGTCGTTCCAAATAAAAGACGATGGCGCTTTATTCTTCCAAGCTTCCTGATCGGTCCGCTTGGCATCCTGGTTGATCCGCTCCGCATATAAGCCTTCTGGTCGTCTTACTGCATCCTGGTCGCTTTTCTTTCCAATAAAGCTCCCTGGTCGGTCGGAATGAATAAAAGAACGTGACAGCTGGAAACAACTGGTGACAACTGGCAGTGGCATTTTCGTAAATACCGAAAATACCGACCAGACCCCTGAATACAAGATTTCGGCCATTTCTCCGCCTATAAATAGGACCCTACCTCCATCATTTTGGGGGGACTTTACAGGAACTACGGGGAGGTGTTGTCTAATTGCTTTCGGGATTTCTTCAAGCATTCCTACATCTCTTCTCTATCATCAATCATAAGTCTATGGAGCATTGGAGCATGTGGAGCATAGCTTTCATGGAGGAACAAGCATAAGCATTTCACGCACTTCTTCGTTTCTTCTTGATCATTCACCCAAAGATCTAAGGAGCTTTCATCCATGGCTTTCAAGGAGGGATTGGCATAAAATACTTCAAGCTTTCATCCATTCTTTCAATCGGTTGTAAGGACAAATGCATGTCAAAGGAGCTTGTATGAATGCATAATGGAGCAAATGTTGTAATCTTGTGGTTATTAATGAAATCCAATCTTTAAAGTGGACGTAGACTCGAATAAGAGTCGAACCACTGTAAAATTCTTGTCTTCTTTCTTTATTTTGGTATTTTGATGCTTTTGAATGTTGGATATGGCCTCACATAACTTTAAAGGTTTTCTAACGTCCCGCCTCTGAAAAGGTGACGTGCTTTCTAAGCATCTCGCCTCTGATTAGGTAACGTGTTTAGAAATACCATTTTGGTTGTTATACCAATTTTCGGTATCAACAATTAGGCGCCCACCGTGGGGCCAGATCTACTTTCTGGCATCAAATATACTACGAAGATCTTGAGATCTTGAAGCTAAGCCTTAAAATAGCTCGCTCCAGCTTGCGATTTGGACCTTCCGACGAACTCTCCTCAAAGTTCAAGTTGCTTTCTGAAATAATGCCGCCAAAAGTGAGCATGGAAGCGAGAACTAGGACATCTAATGAAAGAAATCGGGAGGAAACCCCCATGATCAACCAATTTGAAGCAGGCGAAACATCAAATAGAGGCATGAATGTTACAAGGGGCGAGCTTGATCAAGCTGTCGCTGGATTGACGCAACAGCTAGAGATAGCTAACAAAGCCATGTTGACAAAACTTGATTCGCTCTTTGCTCTTCAGGCCGCTACGGCAAAGGTGGCCTCTAAACCCATTCGTGCAGAGGATGCTGGTTCTTCTTCTTCTAGTCCAAATCGAGAAAAATCTTTTCAAGAAATCTCTAATCCTGGTAAAGGAAAGCCCGATAATCCAAAGCAAGCCGCTCGGAACCATAATGGAGAAGCTACTTCTTGTCGAGTTGCCGATACTGCCAAAGGGGCACTTTCCAATCGAGAAAGGCCAGGGCCCCTAAGTCGCAACCGTGAAGGTTTGGAAAGGCAAGCCTCCGGCCAAGACATAGGCGTCCGCCCCGCAGAAAGCCTCGACGAGAAGGATCGCCTTCTGAAGATGGTCCGACAGATTATGAAGGAGGACAAGCACCGAAACGACAATGAAGCAGAATGGGAATTCGCGCCATCTAAAACCCCCCTTACCGAAAGAATCAAGAAAACGACCTTCCCGCGAAAGTTCAAACCGCCCACCATCCAAGCTTATAATGGGACAGGTGACCCTAATGTGTTCTTGTTCCGATACGATCAACACATGGATGGGGCACAAGCAACTGACGAGCTTAAGTGCTTGTACTTCCCGGTGTATTTGGAGGGGATTGCGTCATTATGGTTCACAAAGTTGCCTCCCAGATCTATTGATAACTTTGCCACATTGGCAAGATGCTTCCGAGACCAGTTCCGCCTCCAAACAACAAAGGTCAGAGATATCATGTCCCTCAATGAACTAGAACAAGCTCCTGGTGAAACGATAAGGTCTTTCTTGAATCGTTTTAATGTTGCCGCTGCAGAAGTAGGGACCCAAGAGCCGAGGCTAATTCTAATGGCCTTAAAGGGGGGCATTGATAAGCTGTCTGAGTTCGGAAGATGGCTAAAAAGAAAGATACCTGAGACGCTAGAGAAATTTTATGACAAAGCCGATGAATACATGTGTCTTGAAGACGATCCTATCTATTCCATTGGCAATGTCAAAGCTAAGGTGGTCCCGGAAAGGAAGGAAGCTCCCAAAAAGAACAGTCAAGAAAATTTTGGGGAAGGTCAAAAGAGAGGAAGCAGTAATGATGCTAGAAATGATAAGGATTCCAAGAAACGGCGTTTCTTCAAGCCAACGGATTTTACTCCGTTGAATGATACAATCGAGCACATATATATGGCAACGAAGGATGCAGAGGGCTATCCGAGCCCAAAGCCAGTAAAGGTGTCCGAAGAAGCTGCAAACTCAGGGAGGTTCTGTCGATTTCACAATCGACCGGGACACGACACTAATGAATGTCGACACCTGAAAAACTTGATTGAAGAATTGATAAGGCAAAATCGTCTCCAGGAGTATGTAAAGCGTTCATCAGATACCGAGCCTGCCCAGGGGCAGCAGGTCCATCCAAGTCAAGATAGAAGAACACTTGCGAATATTCCTCGACCTGTTATCAATATAATCAGTGGTGGACCTCATCCTGCAGGGGATACATGGGAGGATATGATCAGGTATACTAATGAACCGAGAAGCGTTCTAAAAGGAGACGGTTTTGAGGTTTGCAATAATTCTCTTCGTCGAAAAATGCCTAAAACATCCTGTGAAGATGTTATCTTCCGGGATCGGGACTCCGACGGAATGTTAGTTCCAACTATTGACCCAATGGTGATCACTATTGGCTTGGGTCCAGCAATAGTAAAGAAGGTGTTGATTGATAACGGAGCATCTGTGAACGTTCTGTTTTACAGTACTTTCTCTAAAATGGGTCTATCCATGGATAATGTGCGAGCTAGCAAAGACAAAATACACGGGTTCACTGGCGTACCAACTCAGCCAATAGGTGTGATTGATCTCCTTGTCGAGCTAGGAGAGGGAGAGAGGCAAGTCTCCATGATACAATCTTTTGTTATAGTTGACTCACCTTCAGGGTATAATGCATTCTTGGGAAGGCCAGCACTTGCCGACTTCAGGATAGCTCTTGCTCCTTGATGCTTGATGATGAAGTTCCCGACCACAAATGGGGTGGGAGTTATCAAAGGGGATCCTCAGGAATCGAGAGAATGCTATATGGAAGAACTGATTGAAGCTCGGAAATACGAAATTCAGAAGGATGCGGAGACTCCTCTCTGCATCCATGAGGCTCCTTTATAAGCAATTAATGACCTCCCCCCACGCTGGAGCATATAACGACATACAGGAGTCTTTCGCCCCAATTGGGAAGGGCCGTTTATTGTCAATCAAAGCTTCTTGACGGTACCTTTAAACTCGAAACTACAGATGGAATAGAACTCCCAAGGGCCTGGAACAGTGATCACCTTCGTCGTTATTTCAAATGATTTTCTAACTCATATTCTTTTGTACTTTTCTATGAAAATACTTTGTATGAAATTGCATGAGTATAAATCCGGCAGCACTCCTGATTCTGTCTAAGCTTTATATTCGCATGTCTTTGATCATATATCCGAAAGATGCACAACTATGGTTACAGGACACGATACCATCGTCATCCTGTTTTCCGACATAAAACTCGCCATAGCCTTACTGAAGAAATATGGTCCAAAAGCAGGCGCAAATTTAACCCAAACCCTCTCCGAGGATTCTCAGTCGAATAATAAACTGAGTCTTCTCCAGGGGTGCTCGATCAAATAACCCAAAGTCAAACAAAATCTGATCGCGTTATAACCGAGTTTCTTAACCCAAACCCTCTCCGAGGATTCTCAGTCGAATAATAAACTGAGTCTTCTCCAGGGGTGCTCGGCCAAATAACCCAAAGTCAGACAAAATCTGATTGCGTTATAACCGAGTCTCTTAACCCAAACCCTCTCCGAGGATTCTCAGTCGAATAATAAACTGAGTCTTCTCCAGGGGTGCTCGGCCAAATAACCCAAAGTCAGACAAAATCTGATTGCGTTATAACCGAGTCTCTTAACCCAAACCCTCTCCGAGGATTCTCAGTCGAATAATAAACTGAGTCTTCTCCAGGGGTGCTCGGCCAAATAACCCAAAGTCAGACAAAATATGATCGCATTATAACCGAGTCTCTTAACCCAAACCCTCTCCGAGGATTCTCAGTCGAATAATAAACTGAGTCTTCTCCAGGGGTGCTCGTCCAAATAACCCAAAGTCAGACAAAAATCTGATTGCGTTATAACGGAGTCTCTTAACCCAAACCCTCTCCGAGGATTCTCAGTCGAATAATAAACTGAGTCTTCTCCAGGGGTGCTCAGTCAATATGTCAAAGTCAGATAAAACTTGACTACGATATTACTGAGTCTTTAACTTAAGACACCTTCAAGAAGCACTTCCTCACCTCTCAGATATCTAATACATTCAGATACAAAGGGTAAGAGATTATGGATAACACATGCGAAGGTCGTATGAAGAATGAAAAAGCTCCAAATGTCACAATGCAATGACAGACGCTTTCTAAATTCTGATCACGGCTTAAAAACATCCAAATCTCAAATCTATTTTCAATGTATTAAAGTTGAAATATCCCATTGGTGCGGGGGCATATAGCAAAAGCAGCTCCTTGATTTCTCACATACCAAAGGATCATCTCAACCGTTTATAAGTGGGAAATTCATAAATAAGCAAAATGTGTAAAGTGTGGTGTGCAAGCATAATGTACAAACCAGAATGCACAGAAGAAAGTAATAACAAAGCATTACCACACCGCATTCAAACGCAGAATCGAGTCACAACATTATTAAGTGCAAATTATTCAAGTCATAAGCGAGGGCCGGCACCCGCATATACATCCGGTCTGAATGAAAGATTGATAAATGCAAAGCAAGAAGCCAAGCCACTATTTCTTTGGGTCTCTAGATCTCAATGAAGGACCCTTAAGAGTTGGCGAATCAACGGTCTTCTTCTTCTTGACAGCACGCTTATGATGTTTCCGCTTAGAAGGAGAAGCATCCTCTTTACCTGAATCAACAATGATGTCGTCGATAGTTGCCTCAGAATCATGCTCTTCTTCCTCACGGAGCTTACTAATATCTCGGTCAAGGGTTTCGATAGCATCAATTCTCTCCTCCTGCGAACCTGGTTGGGGGAATGTTAGTCCTTTGGAAACACCAGCAAGTAAGCCTGTATTGAATAAAGGCAAGTCAGTTTCAACGGCATCCATCACCATAGCAGTATACCCGCCAACAGGAGGTGATGGTGAAAGCGAATTCGTTGCATAATTATAGCAACTCATGAGCTTAGAATACTCCAAAGAAGCAAAAAAGTAATCTAAATCTAGTATCACTTCATCCATATCATCTCTACCTGGAGCAGAAGGATGTGTGCTGATTTCATAATCATCGAGATTTATTGTTTCCTCCAAATCACTGTTTCCTCCAGCTGCAGGGGGAGGAATTGCAACATCTGCATGGAGTACAGGGCTTGAGATTATGGCACCATCAGTTAGTTTGGTGAAAGTATCCTCAATAAATATACCTAAAGACTTAACCCCGGATGATTCCCCCCGATGGATCCCAAGAGAATTTCTGCCTTCAGCTAAGGCCTCTCGATCATCTTCATCCAGCAACTCAAGTTGGAGCTGGTAGTCATCGGAATCTTTGTAACGCTTCAAAACCTCCTCCCAAACACGAGCAAGCGTATCTCCATAGCCTTCTCCTAGGAAGCGGGGGCTTCCCCCATACATAACACTGCAGACATAGAATTCTAGGAAGGTTGCTTCGTCTTCTTCCTTAATTCTGCGGGCTTGGTTCAGAGATTCTTGCTTCTCTTTTTCTAAGGAGGAGGACTTGGCTGTTTCGACTTCAAGCTTATCGTGAAGAGAGGCGATTTCAGATTCACGAACAGATACAGACCTTCTGCTCAAAGCCAACTGAGCTTCAGCTTCTTCTTGTGCTTTTACAGCATCGTCAGCCCGCTTATTAAGCTCGACCTCTGTATTCTTGGCATCTTCGAGCTCCTTGCGAAGCTTTTCAATCTCGGATTCTAGCTCATTAACCCTGGAACCCCGTTCTAAAACAGAAATCTTCGTATCCTGAGCTTTCACAACTTGGATAAGTTGAGCCTTTTCGTCCTCCAGGGTTTTAATGCTTTCAATCCGTTTGGTGTTAAGATTCTGAAAATCATAACAAAATTGTTCCCATGCTTTGAGGCGCTGATCAACGGTTTTGCCAATATCATCCAGGATTCCCCGAGCTTTCGCCACCATCTCTGTCATGTCCCGTCTATCTGTGGGATGGACATCCACATCAAAGTTCAAACCCCTCAAATCCCAATCTCCAAATCTATGACTAAGAGGGGGGCTGGGGCATCCAAGTTCCCTTTCCACGTCAAGTATTTCACGCGGCCTCGACATGATAGCTTGAAGCTCGGCCTGGGTGGGATAAGGAGGAACGTATCCTGGGGCACGCTTCTGGGGGATCTCCGTAAGAGGGTCATCTCCACTCCTTCGTCTTCTCCTTTGAGGCTCCTCCCTTTTCTGCCTTGCCTCCTTCTCCGCCGATTGTTCATAATCATCAAGCCAGGCTCTTTGCTCTGGAAGCTGTTCATAAGAAGGATGAGAAGAAGTGGGATGTTGGCCGTGTGATTTTTGGGGTTGAGGAGGAGCTTGCTTAATCTTTTTCTTTGGCCGAGCAAGTGTATCAGAACTTTGCCTCCTTTTCCGGAAATCGTCAATGAATGATGACTTCATTCCTAAAAAGAAAAATAATAATGAGTTCATTTAGCACTTGAGAACATGGAAGTAAAGCAAGATATAGAGTAAGAAGTTAAAAGTGCAACTCTGAAAGCAAGCTTAGTCCTAAAAGCAAAAACAAAAACATGCCTAATGAGCCTGTGTTAGACTCTGATCCTAAGTTTATTCTCATATCTGGAACTGGTCAGGAATCTCCGGAATGTTGGGATCAGATTGAACATTAGGAACTGCGAAACCTGAAACAGGGGTATCATCTTTGCTAAGGTATCGCACGGACTCTAGATCAGGAAGTTCGCCAAAAGTACCCACGGAGTCTCTATCTTGAGTACTTGCCATAGTCGGATCCTCAAGAACATCTCCAATGTTCTGTTCAACATTTAAGGTAGTTTCTCCTACCGCGAGTTGCTTACCCTCACGTTGAACAAGTTCTTCCTCAGTATTTGAGGGAGGCTGATCCCCCGTAGTTTTCTCCAGGATTTCCGGGATGACAGCTTGTTCTTCAGAAACAACCTCTGTGGCTCTCTCCAGAATCGTCAAGACATCGGCCTGCTTTTTAGGAGAATCTTTATGTTCCTTAAGGGCACTCGAAGGTTTTTTATTACCACTACCACTGCCGGCTTATGCACATTTTGTCAAGTACTTCTTAGCCGTTCTTTTCGCCGTCAGGGTACGGGATGGGGGAAGCAGCTTGTATTGTCGAAGGAATTCTTCGCAAATTAAAAACTGTCTACTTCTTTCAGTTTCGCTCACGGATAACAATGATTCCAGCAGAGGTTCATTAATGTCCGTGTCTTGATCAGAAGGAGTCTCTGTGAAAAAAAAAGTAAAATCAATACATGATCATCAGAGGTAAAATAGAATTCCTATGAACATTTACCTCCTTCGGCCCATCGACCGAAAAAGTTGTCGGGACACCGCACATAGAAAAATTGGTCGGGAAATCCTTTGATACTCTCAAATAAGCCAGTTATAACCCTGGATCTCCTGCTTTCCATGAAGATAAAGGAGGGACGCTCCTTCTTTCGTCTCTTAAAAGAGTATAACGAGCATATATCCTTGAAGGTGGGCTTGCGCTTTAAAACTCTCATAAACAGCACATATAAGCATGTAACAATAAAGTAGCCATTAGGAGCCAGTTGATAAGGAGCGATAGCCAAATTTTTCAGAATCATTTCTAAGTAAGGGTTGAAGGGAGGAATCGCTCCACTCTGTAACATCCCCTTACAAACTGTTACGTATCCAACGGGGGGGCGATCAGATAAATCGTCTCTCTCTGGGAATTTGACTTCATCTTCGGAAAGGCTAAATTGTTTGCATATTCTATGATACGCATCAACATCAAGTTTTGACACACAACTATCAGCAGGTGTGTAAGAAAGACATCGAATGATTGGGGAGTTCTGATCAACATTCATCTCAGTGGTAGCAGCAGAAGAAGTTTCAATATTTTGATCAGAGGTCCCAGCTTCTCTAGTTGGAGAGGTTCCCTCAACAAAATGGCGAGATTTTCATCTGGTCGTCATTTCTACACAAACAAGTATGTTGGAAAAACAAACTACAGGAATATTAATAAAGCTCAAAAACAAGGTTGGCGTTGGCTGGTTAAAACACTTGGTCGTTCTAAAATGGCATCTGGTCGCCTTAAACTACGAAAGCCTTGATCGCACCGAGTCAACCATTTCTTGGTCGGGAAAATCCCCTCAAGGCAAAACAAAACTAGAAATCCTTGATCGCTCAAAAACTGGTTAAGACCTGGTCGCTCGAACCCCGTCAAGGCCCGGTCGCTCAAAACTGGAAAAGCGCCTGGTCGCTCTAAAAACAGCCAAGCCCCGGTCGCTCAAAACTGGCAAAGCGTCTGATCGCTCCAAGCCAGTCAAGCCCCAGTCGCTCAAAGCTGATAGAGCACCTGGTCGCTCCAAGCCAGTCAAGCCCCGGTCACTCAAGACTGATAGAGTACCTGGTCGTTCCAAGCCAGTCAAAACCTTATCTCGTAAAATTAGCCTCTTCTGGATCGGTAAAAACATCCTAAGGCTGGTCATTATAAAGTTAATTCGAAATCAGTTTCAACCTGGACGGTCGAGGTTAAAATCCACCTGGGTCGGTCCTGTCAGATAAAGTTGATTCAAGCCAAACTGTTCTGGTCGGCCAAAAAGAGGGCTGCTCGTCTAAAACCGATCACCCAGTTAGTCTAAAAACGACCAAGCTGTTCGCATAGAGGAAAAGGAGCATGATTTTTTGTTGAAAATACATAGCGATTCAAGTAAAAATCATACGTGTTCGAATCATTCAGACATGTACACAAGCATATCGCGATCAATATCACAGCAAAGAAAAACATGAGTGTTCTCATTTCAAAATCATCACTTACCAATTCAAATTGGATGCTACTTTGCTAGTAAACATTTCAATACACATAGGGATTCGAGTTCACAAATTCAATTATAGGTTGCAATTGTACATCCAAGACCGGTTTGAATTCACAGATTTAATCACATATTACCATACTGCATCTAAAACCGATCCAAATACAATCCAAACCCAAGAATTTAGCTAAATCCAGAAGACAATGTTGGTTCTACACGAATAAACAAAAAAGTAAGAACGTACACCTGAGATTGGATTAGCAAGTTGAAAAAGCTTCGATCGAATTTCCAAACTCCAGCGATATGCAAAGTTGAACGATCGTGATTTGAATTATTTGCAGAAATTTGAAGATGGATTGAAGTCTTGATTCAAACCGGTAGAAACGGGATGGAGATCGAAGAATTCTTCTTCAAAGGAGCGCCGCCATTAAAGTGAAAAATTATGGGGTCGAGAAAGTGAGGAACACCAAGGGTCAAAAGAGATTTATATAGGCAGGACGACCAGCCTCTTCATCAGAAACCGACCCCTCAAGCTAATTCCAAAACTGACCTCTGAGAACTGCGTCCAAGACCGACCCTTAATTGAAGTAGATCAATCCACTAATGTTTCGAAGCCCACAGTTTTTATAAAAATTATGAAACTTCGAGGGGCAAAATGTTATCCATCTGATCGACCCAAGTAAATATGGGTCGGTTTTAAGCGTTTTGAAGAAGGGATCGGTCCTGTCGTTATTAAAAGGGAGCGGTCGTAGCGCAAGATTCCTGGTCGTCCTAAAGCTGGTCGCTTTCAGTCGCTCTCAAAAATACAAGATTCCTGATCGTTCTAAATCTGGTCGCTCTCATGAGCCCTGGTCGCTCTCATGAGCCCTGGTCGCTCCAATAAGCCTCAAAGCTTCAAAGCTTCAATATCACTCAGTTCAGCGAAGGCCCCAGGTCGCTTCAAATACTAAGATGTTCCGGTCGTTCCATAGGCCAGAGGTTTTGGATAGCTCCAAAGGCACAAAGGTTTGGTCGCTCCGAAGATGCGAAACTATCGGTCGCTCTTAATGCCAAAGCCTCCTGGTCGTCCTAAAGACAGAAGGATCCTGGTCGCTCCGGACTGCTGAAGAGACCCGGTCGCCCCAGACATCCAAAGGTCCTGGTCGTTTCAGTCGAAGAAAGTCTTTGTTTGCTTCCAGATACAGAAAGCTGGTCATTTCAAAGCTGGTCGCTCTAAAAAGCAGAAGGAATCTGGTCGTTCCAAATAAAAGACGACGGCGCTTTATTCTTCCAAGCTTCCTGATCGGTCCGCTTGGCATCCTGGTTGATCCGCTCCGCATATAAGCCTTCTGGTCGTCTTACTGCATCCTGGTCTCTTTTCTTTCCAATAAAGCTCCCTGGTCGGTCGGAATGAATGAAAGAACGTGACAGCTGGAAACAACTGGTGACAACTGGCAGTGGCATTTTCGTAAATACCGAAAATACCGACCAGACCCCTGAATACAAGATTTCGGCCATTTCTCCGCTTATAAATAGGACCCTACCTCCATCATTTTAGGGGGACTTTTCGGGAACTACGAGGAGGTGCTGTCTAATTGCTTTCGGGATTTCTTCAAGCATTCCTACATCTCTTCTCTATCATCAATCATAAGTCTATGGAGCATTGGAGCATGTGGAGCATAGCTTTCATGGAGGAACAAGCATAAGCATTTCACGCACTTCTTCATTTCTTCTTGATCATTCACCCAAAGATCTAAGGAGCTTTCATCCATGGCTTTCATGGAGGGATTGGCATAAAATACTTCAAGCTTTCATCCATTCTTTCAATCGGTTGTAAGGACAAATGCACGTCAAAGGAGCTTGTATGAATGCATAATGGAGCAAATGTTGTAATCTTGTGGTTATTAATGAAATCCAATCTTTAAAGTGGACGTAGACTCGAATAAGAGTCGAACCACTATAATATTCTTGTCTTCTTTCTTTATTTTGGTATTTTGATGCTTTTGAATGTTGGATATGGCCTCACATAACTTTAAAGGTTTTCTAACGCCCCGCCTCTGAAAAGGTGACGTGCTTTCTAAGCATCTCGCCTCTGATTAGGTAACGTGTTTAGAAATACCATTTTGGTTGTTATACCAATTTTCGGTATCAACAGTAGACAGACTTACTAAAAGCGCCCATTTCATTCCCGTGAAGAGTAAGAGGACTGCTCCATGGTTAGCTTCTGTATATGTCCGAGAAATAGTTCGTTTGCACTGTGTTCCTTCTAGCATAGTGAGCGACCGCGATCCTATTTTCACTAGCGAATTTTGGAGAAGCTTACAAGAGGCGGTAGGGACTTAGTTATGTTTGAGCACCGCATATCATCCTCAGACGGACGACCAGACCGAGAGGGTGAATCGCATTCTGGAGGATCTTTTGAGGCTATGTATCCTAGACTTTGGAGGTACGTGGGAAGAACATCTTCCATTGGTAGAGTTCGCATATAATAACAGCTTTCAGTCTAGCATTGGCATGGCACCTTTCGAAGCTCTTTATGGACGACCTTGTCGTTCACCTACATGTTGGTGGGAATCTACGGATAAGATCTTACTTGGGCCCGATATGATTAGGGAGACTTCGGAGAAGATCGACTTGATTCGAAGGAGGATGAAGACGGTGCAAGATAGGCAGAAATCTTATGCGGATAAGAGGAGGACAGATCTTGAGTTTGAGGTTGGGGACATGGTCTTTGTCAAAGTGTCTCCATTACGGAACATTGTTCGCTTTGGGTCCGTTGGGAAATTAGCACCAAGGTTTGTAGGGTCGTTTCCTATTAAGGAGAAGATTGGACAGATGGCGTATAGAGTGGAGTTGCCTGAGAGACTTAGTGGTGTACACGACGTATTCCATGTGTCACATTTGAGGAAGTGCTTGCACGAGACCGTGGAAGTGGTAGAGCCGAGCTTTCTTAGAGAGGTGGAGATAGAGAGTGATGCGACGAGCTCCTACACGCATTCTTGGGTCGGAGATCAAGAAGTTGAGGAATCGAGAGGTCAGACTAGTCAAAGTACAATGGGGAGATGATGAGAGCAACGCTACTTGGGAGACGGAAGAGAAGATGCGTTCACAATACCCTTTTCTTTTCGAGGGTATGTCCTTTAATTTCTCCTTTATCGCTTATCTTGTACTTATCTTACCTTTAGAGTATCCTCTCTCTAGTGTCTTTGACCTTTAGTTAGGATAATCCTATGTTTGAAACATGTGTTTGAGACATGTTATGTATGATGGATGCAAAGTGGATGCAAGTGTTTGCTAGTGGTTGCTCGTGGATGCATACACACACACACTATTAGGCACTAGATCGGCTCAGTCACTTCATATTGCATATTGCATATAAATGGATGTATTTAGTAAAATGGATGTATGATGATTGTATTATCATATGGATGCTGCATTCATATGATGATTGTGCACGCATATAGATATAATATGTAGCATTAGGGAACTTTTGCATACATAATGGACGCATGACACTATCATGATTTGCATTAAGGAGGTCAACTGAATCAGTGGACCGCCTGATTTTGCATTAGATATGGACATATACACACACTTCTTGCATATGTTCATGAAAGCATTAGAAGTCTATAAGGACAATGGATGCATGTGTTCGATGGTTGAGTAGATGGTTGTTTGGATGTTAGGATATACATTCTTCTTGACTTGAAGATTTCGTGGTCGAAATCCTTTAAGGAGGGGAGAATGTAACACCCCATAATTCTGTTAATATTAATATTCACAAATTAAAGAATAACTAATCTCAGACGTGAGAATTATGGGAAACGGGTTGCGCCATTGTGTTCGTCTCGGAATTTTGGTTGAGATAGAGTCCGAGTTTGCGTGAATTGGACTTCGTATGAAGAAGTTATGGCCATCGGAAGTTTCAGAAAATTCAAAACAGCTCGCAGGAAATTTAAAATTCAAACTGAAAGTGCAGAAGCGGGCTGGGCGGGAAATATTCACGCCCAGGCAGGTCGACTGGGGAGTCGACACTAGTGTCGACCTTCCTCCCCCCCCCCCAAGGTCGACTGCCATGTCGACCTCCCCCCCCCCCCCCTAGGTCGACTATAGTGTCGACCTGGGTGTCGACCTGGTCAGTCGGCTAGGGTTTTGACTGAGCCCAATCTTGAGCTGCTGATGTGTCTTTAGGGCTGAGTTGGCAAATTAAACGGTTCAGGTTAGTTCTGAGTTGATCTGACGGTCTAAATAAACCCTAAACTCTATAAATACCTAGGTAGTCTCTCACTCTAAACTCACATGAAAAATAGAATAGCCACCGTCATACCACCGCCATGGAACTCAGTCTAGCCGCCGCCAACTAAGAGGGAAGAAAGCAAATCAAAACCCTAATTCTACTCAATTCTAAAGCAAATCAAGACTCTCTTTCTTCTCTAATTGTGAGTATGATGATCTTAATAAGATTATTATTAAACTAATTCGATTAAGTCATGAATGGATTATAAGTGAATGATGTGGATTGTCATATATGTTGTTGTAAATCTTATGCTATCATGTATGTTATAAATCCTATGCTATGTGATGATGACATCCTATATGTTGTAAATCATGCTATGATGATGTTGTATAGGTTGTAGTTTTCTATGCTAAATTGAGAAGAATCATACATGTTATAAAGTCATGATGTTATTATGCTAGTTAGTTCATGTTAATCAAATCATAATGTTGGGCTATGTTGATCTATATGACAAACCATGTATGCAAGTTAGATTGATTAGTAAAGATTATGAACATATGCCATGACATCTCTTTAGAGCTAGAATTATGACATCTAGAATTATGCTATGACATATGTGAGTTCTATGTATTAGATGCTAGTTCACACCATTATTATGTTGCATAAAACCCCATATGCAAGTTTACACATGAATTTGGGTTACGATCATATCATGTAAATTGTGACATTTAACAAGTTGACACATTTAGATCATTAACATGTGTAGTTTATGTAAGTTTCACCCCTATTATGATTAGATTCATTTTAATTGTCTATATGTTGTGATAATTTATTTTTGTGCTATAAGTTAGACTATTCGAGTCTAACGTATATTCTGCGTTGATTAAGCGAACGTATAAACGTGCAGTAGGGGTAATATTAAGGATTTAATATTAAGAAGTTGGGGTGCAATTGATATGATTTTGCATTCCATAAGTGGATGGCCATAATTGAGTCAATTATGGACATCATTAAAATTGGAAGTAATTAATAATTTGAATAGGGAATTATTAAAACTGGGGTAAAAGATTATAAGTGTTAATCAATGCTTAGGACACGAGGTTGGACTCGTTTGTGACGTAAACCTGCCCGGACCCGCCCGACAAATCCAGTGGTCACAAATGTCAGCCCAATGTGAGAGGTCCTAGGCCTAAACTAAACCATAACAGTCGTAAAGACACGAGGTTAGACTCTTTTATGGTGTAAGACTGCCCGGACCCGCCCGGCAAATCCAGCTGCCATAAATGCCTGTCTAATGTGAGAGGTGTTTATGAGGTTATGGCCTGAATGAATTAAGAAATACTTAACCAGATAAACATGTAAGGTGGGACATGGGGGTTAAGTAGGTGCCTTGGGTGGCATGAGGAATCTAGTGGGTGCCCTTAGTGGCATGTGAAATACGATTAGTAAGACTTAACCAAACACACATGTAAATGAACATGACTAAGAGGGTTAAGTGGGATGTACTAGTGACAAGCTTAGGTGGGTAGCTTGTGGGGGCCCATTTCAACCAGTATCCCAAACGTATCTTGGTGGGCTCGACCCAAGTCGAGGACGGGACACGCATGCTGGGCTTGACTATAAAAGGCCAAAACGGGGTAGCGGTGGCAACGCAAGTCCAACGGGTTTCATATGCGTGTGTGGACCCGGGATGGTAGGTAAGACGTTGTTGCATCGTGTAGGTATAAGCCGTGCATTCTCAAGTTGTATCGGGTTGCCACTTTAGGGGAGTGATACACTCCACTGTGGGGCCAGCACGTGTATCTACGAGTAGGGAGCCGATCGAAAGTGGGTAGTGTGGTACACCTAGTGAAGATAGGGGCAGACGGCACCTATGTAGTCAGCTAGGGGTACGCAAGGCTATTTATATAGTTTCTGTGTGAAGTAAACGGGATTAACCTTTAGGGTGACTGGTGTGGTGCAGTGTAGTAATGTGCGGTGCAGTGTAGTAATTATTCGTTAGTAATTAGGTGTGCCTTTAACGTTATCTTTATCTGCTCTTCCATACCCAATAGTTCATAGACATTTCCTTGTTTTCCAGCTTATGCCTTAGTCTAGTTATTTTGATGATAGTATTGTTAGAATTATCATACTCGCCAGACTTTATGTCTGACCCCCTCTATTTCTATCCTTTTCCCTCTCCAGTTCCTCAAGTTGGACCCAGCTCTAGTGGAGTTTGATTGGATTGCTTTATCTCTCTTTTGGAAAGCTTGGACTGTTGAAGTAAAGTCCAGCTTGTTATTTTCTTTAATGGATATTTATGTAATGGGGTTATGTATTTTGTTTTATCAAGATGGATATTGTACTTGACTCTGATTATGGTTTTATGATGTAACAAACATGTTTAAATTCCGCTGCAATAAAATGAAGTTTTAGATTTCCAAGTACTACTTATTATCTGTCTTGTTGTAATTTTTCTTTTCTATATTCACTTATAACCTCCATGGAAGTTAATGCATTCCCTTGGTAAGTGACGTTAATGGATGTGGGGTGTTACATTTTCAAAGAATCAAGTGACTTTTCAAAATAACAAATTGTAATTTGAAATAATATCATCATGATGATTCTGTGGCATATCCATTTAAACTTTTGAAGAAATCATATCATGATAACTTGATATTTCAATAAAATTGAATGCAGACTCATCTAATACTGATGCAAGACATGAATTAAAACTAGTTTTCAAAATTTGCTATTTAAATTTTCAAAAATCAGATTATGAACTTTTTGAAAAACCTTGCTCTACTACCAATTATTTGGGATTGCGGAAAGGATCGTTAAGGCAAAACAAACAATAGAGAGGGGTGAATAATATTTTTAAGAATTTAGACAAAATCTAAAATATATGTGATAAACTATATGAATCAAATACCACAGAAACAATCACTGACATAGAATCAAACACAGATAAAAAATAAACATAAATAAAAATGCAGAAAAGGAAAGAACACACCGGATTTTATACTAGTTCGGATTGCTTCTACGTCCAGTCCCACGCAACGCTGGATTGCAAAGAGTTTTATTACTATATCAAAATCCAGTTACAACCTCCTTAATTTCACGGTTGTAAGGGATACCACTGATTCCAACCTCCTTGATTTCACGGCTACAAGGGATACCACCGATTATCCGTGCTTGGTTTCATGGCTGCAAGGGTGAAACGATCCGAACTTCCCCGATAAGGAAAGCACAAATTGAGTTGAGAACAAGCCACATCCGAACATAAACAGAAGAAAATTTCATTGCTTATTACAACAATTTCATCAGAATACAAGAATATACAGAGTAAGAATAAATATTACATAGAAAATATCAGAGATTTAAATTACATTTAAATACATCACAGCGGAAAATCAAAACAAAACACAACTGAAAGAGATATACGGATACAGAGCTTTCCGGATATCGTTCCAGCTGTAAATCAGGACCCTGTAAATATAAATCTGCAAAACCAAAACTACTAGCTGCCCATGCGGAAAATAAGGGCACCCAGAGTTTAGATTAAAACAATAAACTCCAGGTCAGTCATGTGACTGGTGTGAGAACTAAAACAATTATGAACCTTTATTTTAAAGTTAGGTAAATCAAGGACCACGCCGTATAACACGGAACGGGTTTCCTCCCAAGAATACCAGTGCATAAAACAACAGCGCAATGCTAAATAAAGAACAAAGAAGCTATTATAAGACCCAGGTCCCATCACACAATGCAACACAAGCCGGAGGATAGGGTTTTACCTTATAATAGACAAGAATGCTTGGTACGTGAAATTTCATGATTTATTATTACTATAAGTGTATAGTGTCAAAACAATTTCAATCATAAGTATCAATCATAGACGGCATAAGTGCCCCATACCACTATGTCGCCATATATAGGTTCTACAATCAAAACCGCAAAGTCACGTATTGGAAATTGGATTTCCATCTGTGAACCAAGGCTGTAACACCCCACCTCCGCTAGGGTCACTCACAAAGGGAATGCACTAGTTTTGGAGGAGCGTTATCGAGGTAAACAAACCCAGAAATATTACAAGACAGAACATAGATAAAACAGCGGAAGAATCAAAAGATAAATTTCATTACTTTCAAAAAGAGTCAAAACCTTTTTACAGCCAAAGTACCAAATAGCCAAAATCATTATTTTCCATTACAACAAATTTTGTCTTGCATAAACAAAGAAGCATAAACTTAAAAACAACAAAAGTAGCTTAATTCCCCAAAGGTAGCAGAAATGCAGCCATAGCATAGCTCAAGATCAAACCGTACATGAGCTGAATCGAAAGCAAGCGAAATCCAAGATAAGTGCTAGAGTTTCCTCCCTGAGAACCTGGGGAGGAAACAAAAGAAAAAGGGGCGAAAGAAAACGGGTCAGTCATAAAGACTGGTAAGTCCTAGTGACTTTCAGCATAAAAACAAGTAAAGGTAACATGACATGTATAAACTGAAAGTAAACATAAGGATGCTGTCAAGATGGGCAAGATGGACTAAGACAACGTAATAAATCAAGTATAGCATTGCATGTTCAAGGTTTGTTACACCAACTGTACTAGTATCCCAACCCATGTCAAATGTTAACCATGAAGTGATCCCTTTGCCCAATATCATGAATGACCCATTACTAGGTCAAACGGAATGATCCACTAATCGATCGGATCCCTACAAGTTCTAGCTTATTGTGTGTCTGTGTCATACGACCCTATCACGAATGAGTCACCTGTGCTAGGTCCACCATATCATGTATCAAGCCCTAGGGTGCCAACTACCGACACGAATCAAGCATGCATAGAAAAACCTACTGATGCCCAATGCCTGCTTTTTCAACTCCGGACCATATGCATGACCATAGCCCGCCTAAACCTACACTGGCGCACCAACACAGCCGTCGTTCTGGTCGCTTACAATCAGCCCAGTAATCGTGCCCCACCCTGCCTAGTTCCAGGGTACCATGATACATCTAGTGGGTTACTGCTGAAACGGACCGCGTAACTAGGGTTTCCGACCAATAGGTTAAGTGTTTTCATTTAAATTTGTGACTTAACCCTTATCAGTCTAGTATGTCAGGTTGGTTAAGTGTTGTCATTCAAGTTCATGACTTAACCCGCCTATGTGTCATGTCAAATTTGGCTAAGTGTTGTCGTTCAAGTTCATGGCTTAGCCCTACGAATCATGTGTCAAGTTGGTTAAGTGTTGTCTTTCATGTTCATGACTTAACCCTATCATGTGGCATTAATTCATTAATGCACCCAAACCTCTCACATCAGACTTGTTGTTGTGATCACTGGATATGTCGGGTGGTTCCGGGCAGATTTACACTACAACTCAGTCTGACCTCGGGTTTTCAAGTGCGATATGACCGACTACTCACATTGGATCCTATTGTTTGCAGTAACTGGATTTGCCGGGCGGTTCCGGGCAGGTTTACACTGCAAACTCAACCCAACCTCGAGTTGGCCATTTTCAAGTTTATTCTAGTGTCATGTCCATGTTCAAATTTCATGTCAAGTTCGTGTCAAGTTTCAAGACAAGTTTCATGCCCACATCCAGATTCAAGTTATAACCATGTTCATGTTTCAAGTTTTGCCTATTATCAAGTTCATAATTCATGTTCATAACCATTTCATGTTTTGCCTAATCTACCCAAATCGTATTCCCATCGCACATAAACGTGAATCGATCTATACTACAAATAAATCCAAATCCCGAAATAAAGGGAATAACAACAAAACTATGATTGGCAAAAGGGACGAGCATAAAGCGATAAAAGGGATTACAAGACTAGCATGATATAACTTGAGATAATCGGTTACAACATCACTAGCATATAGGAAATAATAGGATTTCAAATCTAGCAAAACAAGGCGATAGTCATGATAAAAGTTGACATAAAAGAATAGGCATGCAAAAGCAAGCCAAATACAAGGATAATGGATCTAATGGTTTTGGTGTACATAATAGCGAATAAACTAAGCAAGTCACACCCTAGGTATGAGATCCAACAAAATGCTAATTCGGTGTACAACATGGTTTTCAACTATAGTGTCATGGGCATGAACAATCAAATAGTCTTAGGCAATTAACCACAATGATCATAGTCATGGTCATAGGTAGAAATCTCATAGTTATGAACCATAAGCGATTAACCACAATAGTCATGGATAATTATCCAAAATAGTTCTAGGCAATAGTCATAGGCAATTAACAGTAATTGTTCAAAGTCATGGTCATAGACAATAGTCTTATGTACATAATCATAGGCAATAATTCATAGTCATGAGTCATAGGTGATTAGCCACAATTGTCCTTGTCATAGTCATAGGCAATAGTCTTATGTTCACAGTCATAGGCATAGGCATAGTCTTATGTTCACAGTCATAGGCATAATAATAGTCTTATGTTCACAGTCATAGTCCTTGGCCACAAACAGCAGTTTCAACGTCGTAGGCATGATAATGTTATGAAAGAGTTTGATTTACAACGTGAATAGGCCCAAACTGATTTCAAAGCAATATTCCCAAAAAGTCAAGATCCAAGATGAACAAGAATAGATATGAATCAATTATCATACATATATCCAATTTCAATTTACAACATGTCCATATTAAGTTTATAGTTTTTATCTAAAAGTAACTTGAACTTAAAGATCGTGGTCTAATTGAGATGCAGAAGTTGAATCTATAAACTAGTCGTCGAATTGTTGAATTGTTGAATCTTGATTTGATTGTAGAAGCAAATCCCCAAATATGCAATTCCTAGCCGTAGTCTTCAAGAAATAGTCTTCGCGTTTTATTTTAATTTAAATTTAATTTAGAGGAAGTAGAAGAAGCCATGTCCATCAAGAATTTGTGCAGCATAAGGTTAGAGAAGAATGGTGTAAAGAGAATGAGGCTAGGAGGCTATTTATACAGGATTAGGTAGACGAATCTGGACAGAAAACGTGATCAGATACATTAGAATGCATCAGGTTCAAAAACTGGGTTCGGGAGGTAGGTCGACCCCCAGGTCGACACTATGGTTGACCTGGTCCCTGGGAGGTCGACACTATGGTCGACCCCTAGGTCGACCTGGTCCTGGGTGGGAAATTTCCCGCCCAGCCTGTTCTGGGTTTTGAATTCGAAATTCGAATTTGATTTTCGAGCTGTTTTCGATTCTGAAAATTTCTGAAACTTCGGAGGGTCATATCTCCCTCATACGGACTCCGATTTTCGAAAAATCGGACTCATTTCCAAGTAGAATTTTGAGACAAACGCAATGGCGCAACCCGTTTCCCCTGATTCTTATTTTAAAAATTAATTATGCCTTGATTTATGGTTTTAACACGTTATTAAAATTCGGATTGTTACATTCTCCCCTCCTTAAAGGATTTCGTCCCCGAAATCTTCAAGTTAAGAAGAATGTATCCTATCATCCAATCAACCATCTACTCAACCATCATCCACATGCAATCATTGTCCTTAAAAGATTTCTAATGTTATATGAACATATGCAGAAAGTGTGTGTATATGTTCCTTATCTAATGTAAATGATCAGGCCTGATTGATCTTCTTAATGCAAAATATGTTTAGTGCCATGAATCCAACATGTATGCAAATAGTCCTAGTCACATAAACACTATATGTGTGCACAAACATCCATTCATATGCAACATTCACATGATAACATGTTCAATTTCATCCATAAACAAGTATAAACACTCATGCATATGCAGTATGAAAATGTATCTGAGCCGGTCTAGTGCCTAATGTGTGTTATGCAACAACGAGCAACCACTCGCGACCACTTGTAACCATTTGCAAACATCAACCTTAACATGTTTCAATCACATGTTTACATCCAAAAGGGTTCTACCTAGGGTTCTCAAGATAGGATTGAGAAGATAAGCAAGATAAAACAAAGCATCTAGGAGAAGAAGTTAAAGATGTACCCCCAGAAGGTCCTGCTTGCGGGCCTTGCCCTTGCTTCTTAGGGCAGTTCTTGTTGATATGTCCGGTATCACCACACTGAAAGCATGCTCTCATATTCATCTTTTTCTTTCTACAATCCTGGACTATATGCCCCTCAATACCACATAATTGGCATTTTCTTTTCTCACGTGTCTTGTTATCATTATTGTTGTTGTTGTTCTTGCCTCCTTTCTCGGAGCCTACCTTCTTGTTTTGAGACTCATTCGCCTTGACCTCCTTCTTGTCATTCTTGTCTTCTTCATTTAAGAGTGCCATGTCTACTAACTTTTCGTAAGTAGCCCCCATAGGTACGTAGGTCATATCCAAGCAGTGAAGTGGCTCATTCAATCCCTTGACAAAACGGAGAGCCTTCTTATGCGGAGTATTCACTAAGTCCAGTCCAAACCGAGCCAGCTGATTGAATTGATTGACGTACTCCTTGACCGTCATACTTCCTTGCTTAAGAGATAAGAACTTTTCCAGCTGTAGACGTCGTTCAGCTTGCGAGAGGAATTTCATCTCAAACCTTATTCTGAAATCCATCCATGTTTCAACCGGCCTCTCGGCGTTAGTGACTTCCCACCAATAGGAAGCTTTGTCTTTGAGCAACCATACCGCCAACTATACTTTTTGCCTATCGTCCACCTCGAAGATAACGAATAGATCCTCAGTTTCTTTGAGCCAGTTCCTCGCTTCTACGAATGATTCAGTTCCCTTGAAATCCTCTCCACCCATGGCCCTAAAATCTTTACAGATCTTTGAGAAAGCAATTACACGAGGAGGAGGAGGAGGAGGAGGAGGAAGAAAGGCTGCAGCTGGAGGAGGAATATCTGCTGGGCATACATCGTTGGCCCTAGCCTCTAAGTGCCTCCTGAACCAGCCAGGTATTGGCACACCCTCTAGAAATTTAAGATTCCTAGACATGCTGAAATGGAAAAGAAGAGATTCAAAATGAGGAAACAAAGGACAGTGCTAATGGCTTTTGGGGAATAGCATTTAAATAAAACAAGACTTTTCTTGAAAAATGCCTCTTTGTAAATGGTTTTGAAAATAGTTTTAGAAGGTTTTAAAAACTTTTGCCCAGTCTGGTAACCTTCTGCTCTAATATCAAGTGTAACAGCCCACCTCCGCTAGGGTCACTCACAAAGGGAATGCACTAGTGTTGGAGTAGCGTTATCAAGGTAAACAAACCTAGAAATATTACACGACAGAACATAGACGAAACAGCGGAAGAATCAAAAGATAAATTTCATTACTTTCAAAAAGAGTCAAAACCTTTTTACAGCCAAAGTACTAAATAGCCAAAATCATTATTTTCCATTACAACAAATTCTGTCTTGCATAAACAAAGAAGCATAAACTTAAAAACAACAAAAGTAGCTTAATTCCCCAAAGATAGTAAAAATGCAGCCATAACATAGCTCAAGATCAAACCATACATGAGCTGAACCGAAAGCAAGTGAAATCCAAGCTAAGTGCTAGAGTTTCCTCCCTGAGAACCTGGGGGGAAACGAAAGAAAACGAGGCAAAAGAAAACGGGTCAGTCATAAAGACGGTAAGTCCTAGTGAGTTTCAGCATAAAAACAGGTAAAGGTAACATGACATGTATAAACTGAAAGTAAACATAAGGATGCTATCAAGATGGGCAAGATAGACTAAGATAACGTAATAAATCAAGTATAGCATTGCATGTTCAAGGTTTGTTACACCAACTGTACTAGTATCCCAACTCATGTCAAATGTTAACCATGAACTGATCCCTTGGCCCAATATCATGAATGACCCATTACTAGGTCCAACGGAACGATCCACTAATCGATCGGCTCCCTACAAGTTCTAGCTCGTTGTGTGTCTATGTCATACGGCCCTATCACGAATGTAGTCACTTGTGCTAGGTCCACCATAAGGTGTATCAAGCCCTAGGGTGCCAACCACCGACACAAATCAAGCATGCACAGATAAACCTACTGATGCCCAATGCCTTCTTTTTCAACTCCGGACCATGTGCACGACTATAGCCCGCCTGAACCTACACTGGCGCACCAACACAGCCGTCGTTCTGGTCGCTTACAATCAGCCCAGTAATCGTGCCCTACCCTGCCTAGTTCCAGGGTACCATGATACATCTAGTGGGTTACTGCTGAAACGGACCACGTAACTAGGGTTTCCATCCAATAGGTTAAGTGTTGTCATTTAAATTTGTGACTTAACCCTTATCAGTCTAGTATGTCAGGTTGGGTAAGTGTTGTCATTCAAGTTCATGACTTAACCCGCCTACGTGTCATGTCAAATTTGGCTAAGTGTTGTCGTTCAAGTTCATGGCTTAGCCCTACGAATCATGTGTCAAGTTGGTTAAGTGTTGTCTTTCATGTTTGTGACTTAACCCTATCATGTTGCATTAATTCATTAATGCACCCCAACCTCTCACATCAGACTTGTTGTTGTGGTCACTGGATATGTCGGGTGGTACCGGGCAGATTTACACCACAACTCAGTTTGACCTCGGGTTTTCAAGTGTGATATGACCAACTACTCACATTGGATCCTATTGTTTGCAGTAACAGGATTTGTCGGGCGGTTCCGGGCAGGTTTACACTGCAAACTCAACCCAACCTCGAGTTGGCCATTTTCAAGTTTATTCTAGTGTCATGTCCATGTTCGAATTTCATGTCAAGTTTCAAGACAAGTTTCATACCCACATCCAGATTCAAGTTATAACCATGTTCATGTTACAAGTTTTGCCTATTATCAAGTTCATAATTCATGTTCATAACCATTTCATGTTTTGCCTAATATACCCAAATCGTATTCCCATCGCACGTAAACGTGAATCGATCTATACTACAAATAAATCCAAATCCCGACATAAAGGGAATAACATCATAACTATGATTGGCAAAAGGGACGAGCATAAAGCGAAAAAAGGGATTACAAGACTAGCATGATATAATTTGAGATAATTGGTTACAACATCACTAGCATATAGGAAATAATATGATTTCAAATCTAGCAAAATAAGGTGATAGTCATGATAAAAGTTGACATAAAAGAATAGGCATGCAAAAGCAAGCCAAATACAAGGATAATGGATCCAATGGTTTTGGTGTACATAATAGCGAATAAACTAAGCAATTCACACCTTAGGTATGAGATCCAACAAAATGCCAATTCGGTGTACAACATGGTTTTCAACTATAGTGTCATGGGCATGAACAATCAAATAGTCTTAGGCAATTAACCACAATGATCATAGTCATGGTCATAGGTAGAAATCTCATAGTTATGAACCATAAGCGATTAACCACAATAGTCATGGATAATTATCCAAAATAGTTCTAGGCAATAGTCATAGGCAATTAACAGTAATAGTTCAAAGTCATGGTCATAGACAATAGTCTTATGTTCATAATCATAGGCAATAATTCATAGTCATGAGTCATAGGTGATTAGCCACAATTGTCCTTGTCATAGTCATAGGCAATAGTCTTATGTTCACAGTCATAGGCATAGGCATAGTCTTATGTTCACAGTCATAGGCATAAGCATAGTCTTATGTTCACAGTCATAGTCCTTGGCCATTAACAGTAGTTTCAACGTCATAGGCATGATAATGTTATGAAAGAGTTTGATTTACAACGTGAATAGGCCCTAACTGATTTCAAAGCAATATTCCCAAAAAGTCAAGATCCAAGATGAACAAGAATAGATATGAATCAATTATCATACATATATCCAATTTCAATTTACAACATGTCCATATTAAGTTTATAGTTTTTATCTAAAAGTAACTTGAACTTAAAGATCGTGGTCTAAGAAATTGAGATGCAGAAGTTGAATATATAAACTAGTCGTCGAATTGTTGAATCGTTGAATCTTGATTTGATTGTAGAAGCAAATCCCCAAATATGCAATTCCTAGCCGTAGTCTTCAAGAAATAGTCTTCGCGTTTTATTTTAATTTAAATTTAATTTAGAGGAAGTAGAAGAAGCAATGTCCATCAAGAATTTGTGCAGCATAAGGTTAGAGAAGAATGGTGTAAAGAGAATGAGGCTAGGAGGCTATTCTTATAGTATTAGGCAGACGAATCTGGACAGAAAACGAGATCAGATACATTAGAATGCATCAGGTTCAAAAACTGGGTTCGGGAGGTAGGTCGACCCCCAGGTCGACACTATGGTTGACCTGGTCCCTGGAGGTCGACACTATGGTCGACCCCTAGGTAGACCTGGTCCTGGGTGGGAAATTTCCCACCCAGCCTGTTCTGGGTTTTGAATTCGAAATTCAAATTTGATTTTCGAGCTGTTTTCGATTCTGAAAATTTCTGAAACTTCGGAGGGTCATATCTCCCTCTTACGGACTCCGATTTTCGAAAAATTGGACTCGTTTCCAAGTAGAATTTTGAGACAAACGCAATGGCGCAACCTGTTTCGCCTGATTCTTATTTTAAAAATTAATTTTGCCTTAATTTATGGTTTTAACACGTTATTAAATGTATCCTATCATCCAATCAACCATCTACTCAACCATCATCCACATGCAATCATTGTCCTTAAAAGATTTCTAATGCTATATGAACATATGCAGAAAGTGTGTGTATATGTTCCTTATCTAATGCAAATGATCAGGCCTGATTGATCTTCTTAATGCAAAATATGTTTAGTGCCATGAATCCAACTTGTATGCAAATAGTCCTAGTCACATAAACACTATATGTGTGCACAAACATCCATCCATATGCAGCATTCACATGATAACACGTTCAATTTCATCCATAAACAAGTATAAATACTCATGCATATGCAATATGAAAATGTATCTGAGCCGATCTAGTGCCTAATGTGTGTTATGCAACCACGAGTAACCACTTGCGACCACTTGCAACCATTTGCAAACATCAACCACAACATGTTTCAATCACATGTTTACATCCAAAAAGGGTTCTACCTAAGGTTGTCAAGATAGGATTGAGAAGATAAGCAAGATAAAACAAAGCATCTAGGAGAAGAAGTTAAAGATGTACCCCCAGAAGGTCCTGCTTGCGGGCCTTGCCCTTGCTTCTTAGGGCAGTTCTTGTTGATATGTCCGGTATCACCACACTGAAAGCATGCTCCCATCTTCATCTTTTTCTTTCTTCAATCCTGCACTATATGCCTCTCACTACCACAGAAGTGGCATTTTCTTTTCTCACATGTCTTGTTATCATTATTGTTGTTGTTGTTCTTGCCTCCTTTCTCGGAGCGTACCTTCTTGTTTTAAGACTCATTCGCCTTGACCTCCTTCTGGTCATTCTTGTCTTCTTCATTTAAGAGTGCCATGTCTACTAATTTTTCGTAAGTAGCCCCCATAGATACGTAGGTCATAGCTTTGAAGTGGCTCATTCAATCCCTTGACAAAACGGAGAGCCTTCTTATGCGGAGTATTCACTAAGTCCAGTCCAAACCGAGCCAGCTGATTGAATTGATTGACGTACTCCTTGACCGTCATACTTCCTTGCTTAAGAGATAAGAACTTTTCCAGTTGTAGACTTCGTTCAGCTTGCGAGAGGAATTTCATCTCAAACCTTATTCTAAAATCCATCCATGTTTCAACCGGCCTCTCGGCGTTAGTGACTTCCCACCAATAGGAAGCTTCGTCTTTGAGCAACCATACCGCCAACTGTATTTTTTGCCTATCGTCCACCTCGAAGATAACGAACAGATCCTCAGTTTCTTTGAGCCAGTTCCTCGCTTCTACGAATGATTCAGTTCCCTTGAAATCCTTTCCACCCATGGCCCTAAAATCTTTACAGATCTTTGAGAAAGCAATTGCACGAGGAGGAGGAGGAGGAGGAAGAAACGCTGCAGCTGGAGGAGGAATATCTGCTGGGCCTGCATCGTTGGCCCTAGCCTCTAAGTACCTCCTGAACCAGCCAGGTATTGGCACGCCCTCTGGAAAGTTAAGATTCCCGGACATGCTGAAATGGAAAAGAAGAGATTCAAAATGAGGAAACAAAGGACAGTGCTAATGGCTTTTGGGGAATAGCCTTTAAATAAAACAAGACTTTTCTTGAAAAATGCTTCTTTGTAAACGGTTTTGAAAATAGTTTTAGAAGGTTTTAAAAACTTTTGCCCAGTCTGGTAACCTTCTGCTCTAATACCAAGTGTAACACCCCACCTCCGCTAGGGTCAGTCACAAAGGGAATGCACTAGTTTTGGAGGAGCGTTATCGAGGTAAACAAACCCAGAAATATTACAAGACAGAACATAGATAAAACATCGGAAGAATCAAAAGATAAATTTCATTACTTTCAAAAAGAGTCAAAACCTTTTTACGACCAAAGTACTAAATAGCCAAAATCATTATTTTCCATTATAACAAATTCTGTCTTGCATAAACAAAGAAGCATAAACTTAAAAACAACAAAAGTAGCTTAATTCCCCAAAGGTAGCAGAAATGCAGCCATAACATAACTCAAGATCAAACCATACATGAACTGAACCGAAAGCAAGTGAAATCCAAGCTATGTGCTAGAGTTTTTTCCCTGAGAACCTGGGGGGGAAACGAAAGAAAACGAGGCAAAAGAAAACGGGTCAGTCATAAAGACCGGTAAGTCCTAGTGACTTTCAGTATAAAAACAGGTAAATGTAACATGACATGTATAAACTGAAAGTAAACATAAGGATGCTACCAAGATGGGCAAGATAGACTAAGATAACATAATAAATCAAGTATAGCATTGCATGTTCAAGGTTTGTTACACCAATTGTACTAGTATCCCAACCCATGTCAAATGTTAACCATGAAGTGATCCCTTGGCCCAATATCATGAATGACCCATTACTAGGTCCAACGGAACGATCCACTAATCGATCGGCTCCCTACAAGTTCTAGCTCGTTGTGTGTCTGTGTCATATGGCCTTATCACGAATGTAGTCACCTGTGCTAGGTCCACCATAGGGTGTATCAAGCCCTAGGGTGCCAACCACCGACACAAATCAAGCATGCACAGATAAACCTACTGATGCCCAATGCCTGCTTTTTCAACTCTGGACCACGTGCACGACCATAGCCCGCCTGAACCTACACTGGCGCACCAATACAGCAGTCGTTCTGGTCGCTTACAATCAGCCCAGTAATTGTGTCCCACCCTACCTAGTTCCAGGGTACCATGATACATCTAGTGGGTTACTGCTGAAACGGACCGCGTAACTAGGGTTTCTGTCCAATAGGTTAAGTGTTGTCATTTAAATTCGTGACTTAACCCTTATAAGTCTAGTATGTCAGGTTGGTTGAGTGTTGTCATTCAAGTTCGTGACTTAACCCGCCTACGTGTCATGTCAAATTTTGCTAAGTGTTATCGTTCAAGTTCATGGCTTAGTCCTACGAATCATGTCTCAAGTTGGTTAAGTGTTGTCTTTCATGTTCATGACTTAACCCTATCATGTGGCATTAATTCATTAATGCACCCCAACCTCTCACATCAGACCTATTGTTGTGGTCACTGGATATGTCGGGCGGTTCCGGGCAGATTTACACCACAACTCAGTCTGACCTCGGGTTTTCAAGTGCGATATGACCAACTACTCACATTGGATCCTATTGTTTGCAGTAACTGGATTTGCCGGGCAGTTCTGGGCAGGTTTACACTGCAAACTCAATCCAACCTCGAGTTGGCCATTTTCAAGTTTATTCTAGTGTCATGTCCATGTTCAAATTTCATGTCAAGTTCGTGTCAAGTTTCAAGACAAGTTTCATGCCCACATCCAGATTCAAGTTATAACCATGTTCATGTTTCAAGTTTTGCCTATTATCAAGTTCATAATTCATGTTCATAACCATTTCATGTTTTGCCCAATCTACCCAAATCGTATTCCCATCGCACGTAAACGTGAATCGATCTATACTACAAATAAATCCAAATCCCGAAATAAAGGGGATAACATCAAAACTATGATAGGCAAAAGGGACGAGCATAAAGCGATAAAAGGGATTACAAGACAAGCATGATATAACTTGTGATAATTGGTTACAACATCACTAGCATATAGGAAATAATAGGATTTCAAATCTAGCGAAATAAGGTGATAGTCATGATAAAAGTTGACATAAAAGAATACGCATGCAAAAGCAAGCCAAATACAAGGATAATGGATCCAATGGTTTTGGTGTACATAATAGCGAATAAACTAAGCAAGTCACACCCAAGGTATGAGATCCAACAAAATGCCAATTCGGTGTACAACATGGTTTTCAACTATAGTGTCATGGGCATGAACAATCCAATAGTCTTAGGCAATTAACCACAATGATCATAGTCATGTTCATAGGTAGAAATCTCATAGTTATGAACCATAAGCGATTAACCATAATAGTCATGGATAATTATCCAAAATAGTTCTAGGCAATAGTCATAGGAGTTTAACAGTAATAGTTCAAAGTCATGGACATAGACAATAGTCTTATGTTTAAAATCATAGGCAATAATTCATAGTCATGAGTCATAGGTGATTAGCCACAATTGTCCTTGTCATAGTCATAGGCAATAGTCTTATGTTCACAGTCATAGGCATAGGCATAGTCTTATGTTCACAGTCATAGGCGTAGGCATAGTCTTATGTTCACAGTCATAGTCCTTGGCCATTAACAATTGTTTCAACGTCACAGGCATGATAATGTTATTAAAGAGTTTGATTTACAACGTGAATAGGCCCAAACTGATTTCAAAGCAATATTTCCAAAAAGTCAAGATCCAAGATGAACAAGAATAGATATGAATCAATTATCATACATAGATCCAATTTCAATTTACAACATGTCCATATTAAGTTTGTAGTTTTTATCTAAAAGTAACTTGAACTTACAGATCGTGGTCTAAGAAATTGAGATGCAGAAGTTGAATCTATAAACTAGTCGTCGAATTGTTGAATCGTTGAATCTTGATTTGATTGTAGAAGCAAATCCCCAAATATGCAATTCCTAGCCGTAGTCTTCAAGAAATAGTCTTCGCGTTTTATTTTAATTTAAATTTAATTTAGAGGAAGTAGAAGAAGCCATGTCCATCAAGAATTTGTGCAACATAAGGTTAGAGAAGAATGGTGTAAAGAGAATGAGGCTAGGAGGCTGTTTATGTAGGATTAGGCAGACGAATCTGGACAGAAACGAGATCAGATACATCAGAATGCATCAGGTTAAAAAACTAGGTTCGGGAGGCAGGTCGACCCCTAGGTCGACACTATGGTCGACCTGGTCCCTGGGAGGTCGACATTATGGTCGACCCCCAGGTCGACCTGGTCCTGGGCGGGAAATTTCCCGCCCAGCCTGTTCTGGGTTATGAATTCGAAATTTGAATTCGAATTTCGGGCTGTTTTCGATTCTGAAAATTTCTGAAACTTCGGAGGGTCATATCTACCTCATACGGACTCCGATTTTCAAAAAATCGGACTCGTTTCCAAGCAGAATTTCGAGACAAACGCAATGGCGCAACCCTTTTCCACTTATTCTTATTTTAAAAATTAATTCTGCCTTGATTTATGGTTTTAACACGTTATTAAAATTCGGGTTGTTACAGAGGCAAGGGATCGTCCTCACCGGCTTCGAGACTCTCTAGCCCGAGCCTCAGGTTCAGAGCGCATCGACCCCTTGGATCGTATGGGCCAGTCCACCGATGTGGATTATTATGCCTGAACACTGCGTTTCCCCTCCCTTTGGGGCGTAAATGAGCCAAATGACTCCATCGGCTCCACAGTCACCGATATTTCCGAGGCGCCTCGCAATCCAACAACCACACAGGTGAAAATAATATAAATGTCAAGGCTGGTAGGTCACTGACACCACCCTAGCTAGAAGGAAACGCATGTCCTCCCTGAGG
Source organism: Allium sativum (assembly GCA_030737875.1). Lineage (NCBI taxonomy): Eukaryota > Viridiplantae > Streptophyta > Magnoliopsida > Asparagales > Amaryllidaceae > Allium > Allium sativum. The sequence goes on along the minus strand of CM060910.1, from coordinate 1,049,044,563 downwards.
TCCTCTCCCGTTTCTGGTTAACACCGAGATGTGAGGCTCGCGAATCAATGCTACACAAAGCTATGCCACACAGGCCGTGCTTTGATCATCAACCACAAGACTTTGCTTTTCAACAGAAGCCTTGATCATTTGCATCTTATCATGCCACATAGGCAAACCACTCCATGCAATCGATATCCATCAATCACATAGAATGATATCCAATGTCAGACACACAGTCCATCTACAAGTCCGTTCTGGGTCTGAACGAAACCGAAGGCACCTTGTACCTCGCATATCCATCGATCTCCAAGTACGTCTGGACGATCACCAACTTATTCCCTCCTTTTGGGTGTACGGCCCAATCAAGATCATCAGGAATCATCCAAACGATGTGAAGACCTCCGGTCTTCAACCACCGTCTCCATCTTCAACTTATCGTCGTATCAGTTATTCAGAATGGGATAAACCCGGTCTTTCCGAATAACTCGCGTATATTATAAACAAGTGCTACACAAACACAACATACGCCTCATTCCAATTCAGAATATTCTTTTATTAAAATATTCACATCTTTAAGGAAAGGTTCCCGTTAATTTTATCAAAGATAAATTCTTTAAATTTATTCTTTAATCTTCGTTTGAATATCAATTCAAACCAAATTATGGTTTATCCAAACTAGTCGGGATTAACGAACCTTACCGAAGTAATAATTTGTTTTAATTTCCCAATCCCAACCTATTCATCCCATGAACTAAAACTGGTAATACTTCATATCTAACACCACGGTGTTATCGGTAAATTCAATTACCATTTCACATTCAAATCTAATTAAAGATTTAACTATCGCATGGAGCAAAACTAATGATACTCAATTCTCGATCATTTCAATCGAATTAAAGATTCATTAAAACTCCACTTGGTTTTAATCTTCCCAAAAATCAATATTAATGATTGTTTAACTTGGGAAATCATATCCTGTCTTTAACTGAGTTAAAGAACCAATGTCATTTAAAACACGGTTCACTATAAACCCAAAATCACATTCCATTCTATCAGCCTTTAACCGTAAATTAGCAAGTGAACAATTCCCTAAGTATTAACCCCGAAGGCCGAAACCAACATCAGATCAATACCCAAGAAACCATTCAACTTAACTAATCTTCAGTTAGCTTCTGATTTTCTTAACTCCATTGGGACTAAGAACAGTATTATTAAAGATACCGTTCACGACAACCCAAAATCACATTCCATTTACAATGGAATTTTCATGGAAAACAAATCGATATATATAATCAATATAAACTTCCATATCCGACTAATAATATAAATGGAATAACGGCAAAGCCTTTTAAATTCCAGATATATTAGTTGCCTTCCTCCACAGAAATTCACTTCGATTATTACCAAATCGAATTCCATTCCATTCCAATTTATTTTATTAAATTGGAAAACTTTACTTTGGAAAATCTCCTTTAAATCTTAACAAAAGATTTATAAATTCCAAATCACATTTCACTGTAAATCGGGTTAAAGAATGAATGTCGTTAAAACACAGTTCACGATAAACCCAATTCACATTCCATTAATTATCGGGTTAAAGAATAAGTGTTATTTAAAACACCGTTCACGACAAACCCAAAAATCAATTCAAATTCAATTCCAATTAAATACCATTTAATTGGTATACTTCATTAAATCTAAATAAAAAGATTTATTCTTTTCTCAACTGGGTTTAAGAACAGTGTTAATGAAGACACCATTCACGACAAACCCAAATCCCATTTGATATTAAATACAAGGCTCTGAATAGAAAATATATCGGCTTATATTCAGTATCAAATTCTACGACCAACAAATATCGTATTGGAAATAACGATATAAATATATCTTTCAAATTTCCATAACAATATCTGTATAATCACGAAATCCAACATCGAAATATTCCAAAGACAATTTCGATTTAAATCCATTCCAATTCAATTATTGGAAATTCTGGTTACTTTTAAAACCCCTTTCAAATCCAATTTATCTATTTTTAAAAATAAATGGATTATAATTCTAGTTCAAAACTAGTTCATTTCGATAAAAATCTATTTTTATCTTTTCAAATATGGAATTTTTCATCATATTTCTTTCCAAATCATTTCTTATGATTTTACACAAATTATTGCTATTTTTAATAATTTTATCAAGGCACGTACAGTCGATTTCCATCAACGGCCATCGAACTGCACTTACAGCGACCTTTTCCAAATTTGATTTCGACATAATTCCAAATCCGGCCGTTATATTTCAAATCTCTAATATTCGTTAGAAATCACTTTTCGATACGAACCCAACGGTTCTGGTTTTAGGAGAATCTGACGGTCGGATCTCCCGTAATGTCCATTCGAAGTCAATGGTCGAAATTCGCGAACAGCCACGGCGCGGCGCATTCTATTCAGGCCATTATATTATATTATGTATATATATAATATATTTCACCGATTTCCTTTTAAAACGTATTTTATAAATCGTTTTAAATTCGTTTTCAAAACGATTTCAACTTCCTATTCAATTTCTAATCAAAATTGAATATTCCATATCATCGATATATATCTATATAAATGATAATATTTTCAAAACGTTATATTTTGAAATTACTTCCTTTTCTATATTCATTATAAAATGAATATAATTGATATAAATATCGTTCATGTCAAAATGGCGCAAATCTAATCAACATGGTTTTATATCTTTCAAAAACTTCGTTATTCTATTCAACAAATGAATATTTTCTTTAACACATGAATTTTCTTTTATTCAACACATGAATATATATTTTATTCAACACATGAATTTTCTTTTATTCAAAACATGAATATATATTTTATAATATTTTTTATTTTTTAAATTGGAATGAGGCCCAATCAATTACCATATAATGTTAATTATATGGATTCCCTACAACACATGTATATAATAGCAACGATAAATAATCAACCATCATCCAGAGTGCACCACACAGCTGCATAAACATTAAATATAAATAGTTAACGTTTACACAGTCTGTCAACCAATCGATCGACATACAGCTAAATAATTGGGATTAGTGTACGCCAAATATCATCCCAACACCCGTGTGGGTTTCAAATCAACAAACACAGATTTTTATTTGTGCAGTTGGGGGTTTTGTAAAATTTATCATCCCAATCAATATCAGTCAAATGTGTGTACATAAACAAATCGTCCGATTTGTTTATAAATATTTATTTTATATTCACGTTAAAAAAATTATATTTTTAACTATAAAATATTTATTCAATCCACATCACACAATCAATTTTTCACAACCAAGTCATCCATGGTCTGTGGACGACGGGTGTCGGGTGCTACTAAGCACCGCCTGCATCCTAGTAAATATTTCAACTAAAAAACAAATTAAAAGTGAGAAGTTCTCACCGAGAGCTAAACCAAACGCCACGACTCTTCATATGTAGAAAATCTTTGCCTTGCTTGCCTTTCATCACTTTCGGCGTTCGTATTCGCTACATATATAAAAATCACATTTTTATATCAATGCTATTAGAATCACATTTTTGTTTCAACGCTAGATATATAATAAAAATCAGATTTTTATTTCGATACATATATAAAAATCGCATCTTTATATTGTTGCTACGTATATAAAAATCACATTTTTATAACTACGCTATATGGATAAAAATCACAATTTTATACTGCTACTATATAGATAAAAATTCTATTTTTATACCGCTACTATATAGATAAAAATTCTATTTTTATACGGCTACTATATAGATAAATATTCTATTTTTATACCGCTACTATGTAGATAAAAAATCTATTTGTATACCGCTACTATATAGATAAAAATTCTATTTTTGTAACGCTACTATTTAGATAAAAATTCTATTTTTATACCGCTATATATAGATAAAAAAATCTATTTTTATAATGGTGTTCATATAATAAAGATCATATTTTTATCACGCTAACTTCATAATAAAAATTATATTTTTATATCACCACTCATATAAAAATCACATTTTTATATTCTCTATTATATAAAAAATCATATTTTTATTATCTCTAAAATATAAAAATTATATTTTTAATCTTTCTATAATATAAAAATCATATATTTACTTCGTTAAAAAATATAATCTTTTTCATTCTAAAAATCAAATCTTTTTATTCATATCCACATTATAAAAATCTTATCTTTACCTTGCTAAAAATCCACATAAAAATCTAACTTTTCTAATAAAAATCATGCCTTTTCTAATCTAAAAATATAATCTTTTCTTTTCAGTTTTATATATAAAAATTATATATATAAATTATATCCCTATTAGCAAAACAAAATCAGATAGAAAATAAAGAACTTACATCGATCGAGGAAGGAGGGGGGAGATTCACTGCCATCGACTGGAAAAAAGGGGGGAGCTGCTCGCTGGCGGGGTCGGAGGACTGGCGCGCGAGGTGGATGGGGTCCGTTCAGGGAGGAGGCGACTGTATCGAGCAAAGGGGCTAAGATTCATGACCAGGGGGAGCGGAAAGGAGAGGAGGAGAAGAAGAGAGGGGGCTCGCCGTTGCACGTGGATGTGGCGGGTCCGCCTGGAGGGCGGCGCGGCAGTGGATCGCCCCCTTCGTCGAGCAATTTGTTTTTTTTTTCTTTTTCGATTTGAACGAATGGGTAGGAGAGAAGGGGGCGTTGACTATATAAATAAATATATATTTTTTATTTAAATAAATTCTAAAAAGTCATTTTTATTTCAAACTCAAAATTGAACTCACCGACTGTCACCGCTAGCTAATTACCCCCATTCCGAACACAATGGTATATGTATCGTAAGCTGATTCGATCGTTTTGATCAGTTTTTGTCAAAATCAAAATATAAATCTATATATTGAATTTGAACGTGCATTTCAATTTACCGGGGCCACATACTAATTCTAAAAATTCCCGAAAAATATTTTCTAGCTTCGTATTGACAATACGGTCCTAACAAAACTAATTTCGTCAAATTCTGAGATCGTTTGAAAAATGGCCATTTTTAGATCGATCCAAATTGACAGAAACTGACAAAACACGTTTTCTTTTTCCACGCTCACATATTGACTTCAAAAATTATGAATTTTGGAATCTAGCAATAACTTGACATCCCGGATCCAACAAAAGTAGTTTCGTCGAAAACAGAGGTCGTTTGCAAAATTTCATTTTTAAGGGCCAAAATCCCATAGCGACTATTCTGAATTTTCAACTGGGCATAACTTTTTATTCCAGCTATGAAATTTTGATTTTTCAGATTCGTTGGAAAGATATTCTCAAATAGATTCTACTACTTTTGGTTTTGCCAAAATCCGGTTTATTTTGAATCTTGTACATTCATTTGAAATTTGAAATCGAATTTTTGAACTAACGCGCCATTTTCAATTCCTTTTATAATTAAAAATAATTATTTATATTCTAACGACGATCTATATAAATATATTCGTTCTAATTCTATTAAAATAAATTTCTCGTTGTTATTATTTAATATAATCATTTTAAATATTCAAAATTCACTAAAATTGCCAAAATAAAAATTTTAAATTGGCTCGGATTTCCGGGTTATTATAATCTCACCCACTTAAAACTTTTCATCCCCGAAAAGGAACGAAGCTAAAAGTTGTTTATCTAATCAACTCAACTTTCATTATTTTCATTATGGCTTAAGTTCTTCAACTTTTCTGTTTCTAAGAACTTTCCAAAATTTTCAAAAATTTGGCTAACACCCTAAATTTTTGAAAAATTTCGCCATAACCTCCTCTGCATCGGGAGCTTCAGGATATTTCAAATAGCCTCCCATGGCCCTCACCAATCCAAAAAGAAAAAGAAACAGCCAATCGGCTCAGAAAATCATCAAAAACCCAAGAAATACAATAAACATGTACCTATTTGTCAGGCAAACAATTTTATTCCTCTGCTCTAGCCTCCTTGCTATGACCTGTTCAATGTAAGAACATGTATATGCATGCAAATGCGACTAATTTTCAATACAACTCACTATCTGGTTCAATCTGGCTCAAGGTTCAATATTTAATTAATCGAACAATAATCAAACAACATAATCAGCAATCAATTTGTTGATTATCATTTCAAATTCATAACTTTGATATATAGCCAAAAATCATGTTTTTGATGCCAAGTCACAACAATTTATTCTAACTATATTTTGGTTCTCACACCAGTCAATTGGAAATATATGAATATCACGCCTTCGAAACTCGAACCCAAACGACTGATGATGTACAGTCATCAATAGTTTCATCTCCGGGTGACTAGAGTGTGATTCTATATCTACCCAATATATTAAAACTTCGAATACCCGTGGATCAGATGTATATGCAAAATATTTATATATTGGATTGCCCAAATTCAATACAAAATTATATTCAAATACGTTGAACAAAGTTTAAATTTTCAAAACAAAATTCGTTTTCATTTTAAAAATATACTCTTCACACTCGTTCTAGGATACTACTGATCCCATCTCTAACGAGTCATTCTCATTGGATATTACTAATCCAATCTCTGATGAATTCTTTCGTTTGGTTCTAACGTGTTTTTTCTAGATCTCTGTAAACCAAATCTTTGATACCAAAATGAAACGACCTGAACTTCCCCGGTAAGGAAAGCACGGATTGAGTTGAGAACAAGCCACATCGGAACACAAACAGAAGAACATTTCATTGCTTATTACAACAATTTCATCAGAATACAAGAATATACAGAGTAAGAATAAATATTACACAGAAAATATCTGAGATTTAAATTACATTTAAATGCATCGCAGCGGAAAAATAATACAAAACACAACTGAAAGAGATATACAGATATAGAGCTTTCCGGATATCGTTCCAGCTGTAAATCAGGACCCTGTGAATATAAATCTGCAAAACCAAAACTACTAGCTGCCCGTGTGGAAAATAAGGGCAGCCAAAGTTTAGGTTAAAACAATAAACTCCAGGTCAGTCATGTAACTGGTGTAAGAACTAAAACAGTTATTAATCTTTATTTTAAAGTTAGGTATATCAAGGGACCACATCATATAACACGGAACGGGTTTCCTCCCAAGAATACCAGTGCATAAAACAATAGCGTAATGCTAAATAAAAAACACTGAAGCTATTATAAGACCCAGGTCCCATCACACAATGCAACACAAGCCGGAGGATAGGGTTTTTACCTTATAATAGCCAAGAATGCTTGGTACGTGAAATTTCATGTTTTATTATTACTATAAGTGTATAGTGTCAAAACAATTTCAATCATAAGTTTCAATCATAGACGGCATGAGTGCCCCAAACCACCATGTCGCCATATATAGGTTCTACAATCAAAACCGCAAGGTCACGTATTGGAAATTGGATTTCCATCTGTGAACCGAGGCAAGGGATTGTCCTCACTGGCTTCGAGACTCTCTAGCCCGAGCCTTAGGGTTAGAGCGCATCGACCCTTGGATCGTCAGGGCCGGTCCACCGATATGGATTATTATGCCTGAACACTGCGTTTCTCCGCCCTTTGGGATGTAAATGAGCCTAATGACTCCATCGGCTCCACAGTCACCGATATATCCTAGGCGCCTCGCAATCCAACAACCACACAGGTGAAAATAATATAAATGTCAGGGCTGGTAGGTCACTGACACCACCCTAGCTTGAATGAAACGCATGTCCTCCCTGAGGTCCTCTCCCGTTTCTGGTTCACACCGTGATGTGAGGCTCGCGAATCAACGCTACACAAAGCTAAGCCACACAGGCCGTGCTTTGATCATCAACCACAAGGCTCTGCTTTTCAACAGAAGCCTTGACCATTTGCATCTTAGCATGCCACACAGGCAAACCACTCCATGCAACCGATATCCATCAATCACACAGAATGATATCCAATGTCAGACACACAGTCCATTTACAAGTCCGTTCTGGGTCTGAACGAAACCGGAGGCACCTTGTACCTCGCATATCCATCGATCTCCAAGTACGTCTGGACGATCACCAACTTATTCCCTCCTTTTGGGTGTACAGCCCAATCAAGATCATCAGGAATCATCCAAACGATGTGAGGACCTCCGGTCTTCAACCACCATCTTCATCTTCGACTTATCGTCGTATCAGTTATTCAGAATGGGATAAACCCGGTCTTTCCGAATAACTGGCGTATATTATAAACAAGTGCTACACAAACACAACGTACGCCTCATTCCAATTCAGAATATTCTTTTATTCAAATATTCACATCTTTAAGGAAAGGTTCCCATTAATTTTATCAAAGATAAATTCTTTAAATTTATTCTTTAATCTTTTTTTGAATATCAATTCAAACCAAATTATGGTTTATCCAAACTAGTCGAGATTAACGAACCTTACCGAATTAATCATTTGTTTTAATTTCCCAATCCCAACCTATTCATCCCATGAAGTAAAACTGGTAATACTTCATATCTAACACCACGGTGTTATCGGTAAATTCAATTACCATTTCACGTTCAAATCTAATTAAAGATTTAACTATCGCCTGGAGCAAAACTGGTGATACTCCATTCTCGATCATTTCAATCTAATTAAAGATTCATTCAAACTCCACTTGGTTTTAATCTTCCCAAAAATCAATATTAATGATTGTTTAACTTGGGAAATCATATCCTGTCTTTAACTGGGTTAAAGAACCAATGTCATTTAACACACGGTTCACTATAAACCCAAAATCACATTCCATTCTATCAGCCTTTAACCGTAAATTAGCAAGTGAACAATTCCCTAAGTATTAACCCCGAAGGCCGAAACCAACATCAGATCAATACCCAAGAAACCATTCAACTTAACTAATCTTCAGTTAGCTTCTGATTTTCTTAACTCCATTGGGTCTAAGAACAGTATTATTAAAGATACCGTTCACGACAACCCAAAATCACATTCCATTTACAATGGAATTTTCATGGAAAACAAATCGATATATATAATCGATATAAACTTCCTTATTTGACTAATAATATAAATGGAATAACGGCAAAGCCTTTTAAATTCAAGATATATTAGTTGCCTTCCTCCACAGAAATTCACTTAGATTATTACCAAATCGAATTCCATTCCATTCCAATTTATTTTATTAAATTGGAAAACTTTACTTTGGAAAATCTCCTTTAAATCTTAACAAAAGATTTATAAATTCCAAATCACATTTCACTGTAAATCGGGTTAAAGAACGATTGTCGTCAAAACACAGTTCACGATAAACCCAATTCACATTCCATTAATTATCGGGTTAAAGAATAAGTGTTATTTAAAACACCCTTCATGACAAACCCAAAAATAAATTCAAATTCAATTCCAGTTCCAATTCCAATTAAATACCATTTAATTGGTATACTTCATTAAATCTAAAGAAAAAGATTTAATCTTTTTCTCAACTGGGTTTAAGAACAGTCTTAATGAAGACACCATTCATGACAAACCCAAATCCCATTTGATACTAAATACATGGCTCTGAATAGAAAATATGCCGGCTTATATTCAATATCAAATTCTGAAACCAACAAATATCGTATTGGAAATAACGATATAAAATATATCTTTCAAATTCGCATAACAATGCCTGTATAGTCACGAAATCCAACATCGAAATATTCCGAAGATAATTTCGATTCAAATCCAGTCCAATTCACGTATTGGGAATTTTGATTATTTTTAAAACCACTTTCAAATTCAATTTATTTATTTCAAAAATAAATTGATTTTAATTTTAGTTCAAAACTAGTTCATTTCGATAAAAAAAAAACTATTTTTATCTTTTCAAATATGGAATTTTTCATCTTAATTCTTTCCAAATCATTTCTTATGATTTTACCCAAATTATTTCTATTTTTAATAATTTTATCAAGGCCCGTACAGTCGATTTCCATTAATGGCCATTGAACTGCACTTACAGCGGCCTTTTCCAAATTTGATTTGGACATAATTCCAAATCCGACCGTTAGATTTCAAATCTCTAATATTCTTTAGAAAGCTCTTTTCGATACGAACCCAACGGTTCCGGTTTTAGGAGAATTCGACAGTCGGATATCTCGTAATTTCCATTCGAAGTCAATGGTCGAAATTCGCGAACTGCCGCGGCGCGGCGCGTTCTATTCAGGCCATTATATTATATATATAATATATATTTCGTCGATTTCCTTTTAAAACATATTTTATAATTCGTTTTCAAAACGATTTCAACTTCCTATTCAATTTCTAATCAAAATTGAATATTCCATATCATCGATATATATATATATAAATGATAATATTTTCAAAACGTTATATTTTGAAATTACTTCCTTTTCTATATTCATTATAATAACGAATATAATCGATATAAATATCGGTCGTGTCAAAATGGCGCAAATCTAATCAACACGGCTTTATATCTTTCAATAACTTCGTTATTCTATTCAACAAATGAATATTTTATTCAACACATGAATTTTCTTTTATTCAACACATGAATATATATTTTGTTCAACACATGAATTTTTTTTATTCAACACATGAGTTTTCTTTTATTCAACACATGAACATATATTTTATAATATTCTTTACTTTCCAAATTGGAATGAGGCTCAATCAATTACTATATAATGTTAATTATATGGATTCCCTACAACACATGTATATAATAGCAACGATAAATAATCAACCATCATCCAGAGTGCACCACACAACTGCATAAGCATTAAATATAAATAATTAACGCTTATATAGTCTGTCAACCAATCGATCGACATACAGCTAAATAATTAGGATTAGTGTACGCCAAATATCATCCCAACACCCGTGTGGGGTTTCAAATCAACAAACACAGATTTTTATTTGTGCAGTTGGGTGATGTGTAAAATTTATCATCCCAATCAATATCAGTCAAATGTGTGTACATAAACAAATCGTTCGATTTGTTTATAAATATTTATTTTATATTCACGTTAAAAAAGTTATATTTTTAACTATAAAATATTTATTCAATCCACATCACACAATTAATTTTTCACAACACATCAATCAAACAACCAAGTTATCCATGGTCTGTGGACGACGGGTGTCGGGTGCTACTAAGCACTGTCTGCATCCTAGTATATATTTCAACTAGAAAACGAATTAAAAGTGAGAAGTTCTCACCGAGAGCTAAACTAAATGCCACGACTCTTCATATGTAGAAAATCTTTGTCGTGCTTGCCTTTCGTCACTTTCGTCGTTCGTATTCGCTACATATATAAAAATCACATTTTTATATCAATGCTATTAGAATCACATTTTTGTTTCAACGCTAGATATATAATAAAAATCAGATTTTTATTTCGCTACATATATAAAAATTGCATCTTTATATTGTTGTTATGTATATAAAAATCACATTTTTATAACTACGCTATATGGATAAAAATCACATTTTTATACCGCTACTATATAGATAAAAAATCTATTTTTATATTGCTACTATATAGATAAAATTCTATTTTTATACTGCTACTATATAGATAAAAATTCTATTTTTATACCGCTACTATATAGATAAAAATTCTATTTTTATACCGCTGCTATACAGATAAAAATTCTATTTTTATACCGCTACTATACAGATAAAAATTCTATTTTTATACCGCTACTATATAGGTAAAAATTCTATTTTTATAACGGTGTTCATATAATAAAGATCATATTTTTATCACGCTAACTTCATAATAAAAATTATATTTTTATATCACCACTCATATAAAAATCATATTTTTATATTCTCTATTATATAAAAATCATATTTTTATTATCTCTATAATATAAAAATTATATTTTTAATCTTTCTATAATATAAAAATCATATTTTTACTTCGTTAAAAATCTAATCTTTTTCATTCTGAAAATCAAATCTTTTTATTCATATCCACATTATAAAAATCCTATCTTTACCTTGCTAAAAATCCACATAAAAATCTAACTTTTCTAATAAAAATCATGCCTTTTCTAATCTAAAAATATAATCTTTTCTTTTCAGTTTTATATATAAAAATTATATTCCTATTAGCAAAACAAAATCAGAAAGAAAATAAAGAACTTTCATCGATCAAGGAAAGAGGGGGGTTCACTGCCATCGACTGGAAAAAGGGGGGAGCTGCTCGCTGGCGGGGTCGGAGGACTGGCGCGCGAGGTGGATGGGGTCCGTTCAGGGAGGCAGCGGCTGTATCGAGCAAAGGGGCTAGGGTTCGTGACCTGGGGAAGCGGAAAGGAGAGGAGGAGGGGGCTCACCGGTGCACGTGGATGTGGTGGGTCCTCCTGGATGGCGGTGCGGCGGTGGATCGCCCCCTCTATCGAGCGATTTGTTTTTTTTTTCTATTTTGAACGAATGGGTAGGAGAGAAGGGGGCGTTGACTATATAAATAAATATTTATTTTTTATTTAAATAAATTCTAAAAAGTCACTTTTTATTTCAAAATCGAAATCGAACTCACCGACTATCGCCCCTAGCTAATTACCCCCATTCCAAACACAATGGGATATGTATTGTAAGCTGATTCGATCGTTTCGATCAGTTTTTGTCAAAATCAAAATATAAATCTATATATTTAATTTGAATGCGCATTTCAATTTACCGGGGCCACATACGAACTCTAAAAATTCCCGAAAAATATTTTCTAGCTTCGTATTGATAATACGGTCCTAACAAAACTAATTTCATCAAATTTTGAGATCGTTTGAAAAATGTCCATTTTCAGATCGATCCAAATTGACAAAAACTGACAAAACACGTTTTCTTTTGCCACGCTCACATATTGACTTCAAAAATTATGAATTTTGGAGTCTAGCTATAACTTGACATCCCGGATCCAACAAAAGTGGTTTCGTCGAAAACAGAGGTCGTTTGCAAAATTTTCATTTTTAAAGGCCAGAATCCCATAGCGACTATTCTGAATTTTCAATTGGGCATAACTTTTTATTCCCGCTATGAAATTTTGATTTTTCGGATTCGTTGGAAAGATATTCTCAAGTAGATTCTAATATTTTTGGTTTCTCCAAAATCCGGTTTATTTTGAATCTTGTACATTCATTTGAAATCGAATTTTCGAACTACCGCACCATTTTTAATTCCTTTTATAATTAAAAATAATTATTTATATTCTAACGACGATCTATATAAATATATTCATTCTAATTCTATTCAAAATAAATTTCTCGTTGTATTATTTAAAATAATCATTTTAAATATTCAAAATTCACTAAAATTGCCAAAATAAAAATTTTAAATTGGCTCAGATTTCCGGGTTATTACAAAGGGATACCGCCATTTATCCCAAATACAACCCAAATAATTACAAACATTCCTGTAACTCTTCAATAGCACTTGATTCAGAGGGTAATGAGTAGAGAGCGTAGAGAGAAGAAGATTAGTGAAAACAGGATTGAATTTGGCACAGTATTGGTGTAGGAATCATAAAAATGATAAGAATTAATGGTTTAATAAAGTAGAGCGAAAGTGGAGAAGAAGAGATGATTAAAAATTCGAATTCAAGCCCTTTTTATAGTGTATGAAAGGTTGCAACGCTTCAGAACCATCACAACTAGTGAAAAGACACTTCCTTTCAAAATTGAGAAAATGACACTTATATGTTGACATAGTGTTTTATATATGTCGACATATGCTTAGCGTAAATATAAATTTTAAGCGTCTTTTAAGTGTTTTGATATAAATATAATTTTAGAAATTCTTGAATTAAAATATAGTGTTATAAATTAATATTGTAAAGTAGGAAATCATATGAAAACATAAATATAAACTATATAAACATATTTATAAAATTATAAAGTTTAAAACTATAAAAATATAAAGTATAAGAATATAAATATGTAAAACTTAAGTGTGGAAACAAAAGTAAATTAAGAAAGGAAAATAGAAAAGATAGAAAATAAAATAGAGAGGACTAAAGATTGAATTTGAAAACAGAATTTGAAAATCAGAATTTGAATTTGAACCTGGAGTGCTATTTAGAGTCTTACATAATCTAGACTCCATAACTATATTAGTCTTGAACTCTTGAAATCTTGAAAACTCATGAATCTTGAAATTTCTCTGAACTATGAATCTCTAATATCTTTAAACTGTATAGTCTTCAATAATATTTCCTGTATATAAATCCTGCATACGTGTGTGTGTGTATATATATATATTCTATCCAAAAATGTTAGTATATATTTTATAATCAATTAATATTGAAATAAGGTTGTTGTAATCAAAACTCCATACTTCAACAATCTCCCCCTTTTTGATGATGACAACCTTAGTTTATAAAATATCATACTGTATATACTTGTTGATGATTACCCCTCTAATACTCCCCATGTCTAAATGAATCCTATAAACTATGTCTATATTTTATAATTCCCCCCTCCTCCCCCCCCCCCCCTTTGTCATTATCAAAAAGAAATTCTAAAAATACTCCCCCTAAATCCTATATCTATCTATACTTATCCAATAATATTTGATTATATTCTAAAGAACTAGTATAAATAACTCCCCCTAAATTTATGCCATAATTGTTTCTAACTATCCCTGATTCTTTGATATCCTTATATCTCCTTCTAAACCTATGATTCTAAACCTATAATATTATAACTCCCCCTAAATTTATGACTATGCTAATCTAATAAACTAAATAAAAGGATAATAAATTAAGCGAACAACTTAATATCAATTCAAACAAGTAAATCAATTTAAACAAGCAATTCAAACAAATAATTCAAGCAAACAAGCAATTCCAAAAATCAATTTAAATGATTAAATCAACCAAAGTATTCTAGAACCTTCAACTAATCCTTAGAAACTCTAAAACTCCCTCTTAATTTAATACAAGACTGAACCTATCCTAAACTCTAATTCCTTTAAAACTATAATAAGATCTTAATCTATCTTAGAAATAACTCTGAAGATATCTTTAAAATTATGATATAAGTAAAGCAATTCAATCCAATCAATTTAAGTTTTGTTGCCACAAAACATCTATTCAAACATGAAACCAAACATTTCTTGTAACTTCTATTTATCCTAAAACCTATAAACCTCCTATCAATTACAAATGGATAAGTATATTTCTAACAAACCTATCAACCACTAATGAAATTTAACTATGTCAAGTAAGTTAATCAAGTTATTTAAGTCAAATAAACCAAACAAACCAAATAAGTGAATCAATTCAATCAATTCAACCAAGCCAAACAAGTCGATCAAGTTAATCAAGACAATTTAAATATGTTATGTATTTGATTAATAATCCTAAATTTTTAATTAGATAAAAACTTTTCATACTATATACTTGTTAGTGGAGTAAAAGTTAACATGTAATCCAGTGTGCTAGTTATAATGCAGTATGTCATATGCAAATCGATATGAAGTGATATATTGAATGAAATGCAACTTGTGACATGAATAATTTTAATTTGAGATGTACTGTAATTTAGAATAGTGGTGTATGATATGAAATAAGATGTGTAATGATAGTATGCATAATGATTTGGTAATTATATCTATATATTCAAAGTACTATCTGTAACATCCCGTATATTCATCACTTCAATTTTGAATATTTAATTTAGTTTAAATATTGGATTAGTAATAAAAATGGATTTTTATATCAATTAAAACAAATTTGAACATATAAGAATACATGTTAAATTTAAACGAGCTTGTAATAGAGCGGTAGTTCGTAATATTTAGTTTTGAACTTCAATTGAGTGTAAGAATCCATTATAAACTAGAATTCACTAAAACAAGAAATATTCAAATCTGTTAAACTATAATTTTCTAATAAAAGAGAAAAATCAAGATTTCGTATTTTATATTGTGAGTTATGGCCAAATCAAATTTTCAAATAGTCGTTGTGAAATCGTTTATAAACCGTAATGATTTATTTAATATAATAAATCAATTTTAAACCAAATTAATATTGATTTAACGTGAAAACGAAATTTCGGGTTTAATATTTTAAGTTAATATTTTCTTGAAATTTTATGAAATCAGTTTGTGTATATTTATATGATAGTAATAATTTATTTGTTATTTTTGAATCGATTTATATTAAATTGAATTTAAGGTTAAATCATTAAATTAATTTAATATCTTATGTATATGGTCGAATTACACCGTGGAAACTATTCCACTATGTTCAGAATGGGGGTATGAGCCTAGGAATGTCTTTTATCACATTCAAATAGGGGTTTGATATCGCAGGATATTTTAATTTAAGGTACACCAGTTAAATAATAAAATAAAACTTTTAATTAAATTAAAAAAATATAGGGGTCGACTTAAATTTCTTTAGCACAAGCTATTCTTAATAGCAGCGGTGTCTTCTCTTTTCAATCTCAATACGAATCCTTTTTCTTCTACTTGAAGCTTCAAACAAGGAATGAGTAGACCTACTACTTTCAGCGTTCTTTCTTTTCTTTCATTTTCAAGTAGACTTCTGTTCTTCTTTCAGCAGGCTTGACAATACACTGCAACCTAATGTCAACGCCTAAACCTACCTCTACAATTAAAAACGATGTTCTTCTTATCCTCCTCACCACTCTCTACAAAATAACCTCTCGCGATCATCATTTTTCCCATATCTCCAGTCAAACAAAGTATTTGTATTTCTTTGCCTTTTATTCCTTTCGTTTCCTTTTCTCCTTAACAAATCAAATCGGAATTGCTTAAGTTCTTTTCAGTTTCCCTTTTTCTTAGAAAAATCGAAATAAACCAAAACTAATGCTATTCCTTCACAATTCGTAAATCGATCGACCAAAGATTATAATAAAAAAAGGGGATCAAACTCGCGATGGAAAAACACAAGTTTTTATAAAGATTGGAAGCTCGACATTTAACGGGGTACTCGAGATTAGGGTATAAGATGCGTTGGTGTGATTCGATGGGTTCTGGAGTGGTGCATTGCGCTAGTGATAAACTCGAAGCTTCAATCTAGTGTTCTGGAGATTTTGCATTATACTAATAGTAGAGGGAGTAGTGCGAACATATGGTGCTTTTGGATTTTTCTCAATGTCAGATGATGAACGAAAGGACCAGAGTTCGAATAATGAGGGACGGAGATATAATGAAAGGACCAGGGAAGGCCGATGTTGTTAACTGGAGTGTGCGCGAACTGTGTTTAGCAGTGGATTGGATGTCGATAACAGTTTGAGGGAGTTTGGAGCCATCGATTTGGGTTCGTGATTTTGGGTTGTCGGAAATGGATTGGTGAATGGAGTAGTTCGATGTTGATAGTTGAACGATGTGGGTTTTCGGGAGTGCCACAATAAAGAAAATGGAGTTGGATCTCTGATTTTTAGCAATGTCGATTCTCAACTGTGTAAGAATCAGACTGTCAATTGGAGCAAATAATCTGGACATAGACAGTTGATGGAGTAAGTCATGACAATCACTATATTATAATGTTGCGGTAGGGATGGATGCACTAGATCAGACTGTTGCCAGGAGGAGAGGTCTAGACAGTGAAAGAATGATAAAGATGAGGAGTTGCAGTGATGTAGGGGTCAGTTTTGGGTAGTGCAACGACAACAGTAGTGGCTTCTGATGGAAAAAAATGGTGAAGCTTGATGGTAAGACGTTTGAAGAAATGCCGTATTGGAGATGATTGAAGTATTCAAGAGCTGTTCGGGAATTTATTTCATCGATTGGATAAGAAAATTGCAATCATAATAAGGTATATGTTTTTAATAAATTTAAAATGCATAAAAATTAATTTAACTAGTCCATTTAAATCAATATCGCTTAATCAAAGTAAAAATGAATAATCGTAGGTGTTCGATAAAAATATTCTAGATAATGAAGTATTTGCGTAGCTAAGGCGATTCAGAAATTAAATGGAATACTCAGCAAAAGGAAACCCAAGGTGAGTTCAACTCACTTAGTTAAATTATTGGGAACCATTGTTAATAGTTCAAATTTATTTTATTGCTTGATGGTTGATAAATTGATTGATAAAAAGTGATAATAGTATATAATAATATTGTATAATAATAATAATGGTGATTGGATAATTCCCGCAGTACCATTAGCGGATGCCCGCAGTACCATTAGCGGATGATTTCCCTATGTGCCGACAATATATACAGTGGATGACCTTCTATACCGCGATATCCTGCCTTAAAGAAGGATGGGTACGTATTATTATTACTGATTAACATCTGTGGATGCAGGAAAAGCGGGTTGGAGGGATCCAACTGGATTCCTCACATTTATATTAGGGTGCGTTTTTTATAGGTCCCTATTAAGTTTCAAAATTAAGCTCACATCCGATCATAAACTTAATATAAGTTAGGTCCCTATTTTTGAAAATCGGCTGAAAAATTCCCGTCTTACTCTTACACAGTTCCAGAACCCTAAAACCACGATCCAATTTCATTTCTACCGTCCACACAAATTAGAAAATCCCGATCCCCAGTCGCCCCCCTCCTACAATCTGACATCACCGTCGTTCCCCCCGCAATAGCCGCCGCGTCGCCCACCGATGGCCCCACCGCCGTCGAAAAACCGCTACAGCCCCAAAACTGCACCCCACCGCGAGTGACCACCGTCGTTGCCCCTGACTGGACTGCCTCCACCTCAGGCGCCGCCTGCTCCCCCTCCTCCACTACCCAGCGCCGCCATTCCCCCCCCCCCCCCCCAAAGCCCGCTGCAAGCTTTTTTTATTTCTTTTATTTTATTTTATTTATTTAATGTTATCACCTAATTCTTGCAAATCAGTATGCAACTATACAGTAGTGTTGCATGATTGTATGATTTTCAATTAGTACATTTTTTTTACGGTTATCAATTTTTACTCGATCTTTGTTGATGGATTAATCCGATCTTCTATAATTTTATAGTTTTGTCGATTGATTAATTATTGTATAACGTTTTAATGTTATTGTAGATAGTACAGTTTTATTTATTAAATTTTCAGTATATTTGTTCTATATTTGGAATATGTGTATAAAAACATGCATAAGTTGTGAATATGAGCATACAAATATGCAAATATTATTAAAACATGTGTAATATGCAAATTTGTTTATTCAGGACTTTTGCATAAGTAACTATAATTTGTTATGAGTCGGTGAATATTTGAAATTTTTAATTTAGATTTCTTGCAGAAATGTATATAATTATCTTCTATATTTGCTTGCTGATTTACAAATATTAACAAAATTATTGTAAGAGTTCATGAATGATTGTAA
Organism: Allium sativum; assembly: GCA_030737875.1. Taxonomy (NCBI): domain Eukaryota; kingdom Viridiplantae; phylum Streptophyta; class Magnoliopsida; order Asparagales; family Amaryllidaceae; genus Allium; species Allium sativum. Next base: position 1,049,025,303 of record CM060910.1, on the reverse strand, counting down.
GATATTGGTATTAATATTTGGAAACATGTTTGAATGTGGTCAGAATGCTCAAACACTTGTGGAAAACAGTTCATAACAGATGACTACTAGTGTCCAGTTATTCCGAATAATTGCACTATAGTGTGCAATTTTTATGTTTTTTTGCACAATTCTATGATGTTATTACGAATTTTTTTACAGTTGTGAGCTTATGTCTGTAATATTTGCATACTTGTGTACATATATTCTATATAGTAGCACACCTGTGTGCTATTATTGAAAATACATGCTTTGTTTGCTATTATTAGTAAAAATTGCACACTTGTGTGCAATTATGAAGATTATTTGCACATGTTTGAGTATGTATCAACAATATTTGCGAACTTTTGTACTGTTATTCAAAATACATGAACACTTGTGTGACATTAGACAGAATACTTGCAGACTGGTACGCATATATTTAGAACAGTTTGAAACCTTTTGTTAATAACTTTCTAATTCTTTTTACAGGTATCTATGGTGGAAGATGATCCTATATGAGATGTTAAAAGAGAGAGAGCGTTAGTAATTACTGAACAGCCGTCTAAATCTCAACAGTTCGTGAAAGAATGAAAATTCGAATAAGTACGGAAGAATCCCAAAAAGGATAGTGTGTATAGGAATAATCTTAAGGCATTCATCGAACTGATAGAGAAATTAAAGAAAGATGATCTTTATACGTATAAGCATTCTGTATTTCTTGAAAGTATAATGTTGTGAATTTTTATGGGTTGTTATAAATTTAGTTCAATTTTTTAATATTAATTCTATATTTTTTAGAGTTATTTTTTCCAGAAATACTTTGTATGCAATCATTCTATATAGTTGGATAGAAGTATGCAAATATTATGTATAGTTGCATAGATGTATGCAAAAATACCGAATATTTGTATCAACTTTTCTCGTATATTGCATAGATGAATAAATGTATGAAAAAAATTCATAAAAGCTACATAAAGGTATGAAATTATTTTTGTAAATGGATAATGTACACAAGTATTATACATTGTTGCATAGAAGTATGCAACTATTCTCTTTATTTGCATGCAAGTTTTGAAAATTTATCGTTTATGCTTACTCTGTTTTAACTTTGTCTACTTTTTTCACCTATTAATCCTGAATTTTTTAATTTAATCAGCTGATTCTACAGTTTTAATTTCGTTATTTATTCGTATAATTTTATGAAGTTTAGTTCATACATGTCAGTATTTAATAAAAAATAAAACATCTTCTGGAGTAATGTTGCAAATATATGCAGTTACATCAGCAATTATATTGAAAACATGCATATAAGTATGCAAAATATGACGAATAACTGTACACATGACAACATCAATTCATAATTTCACAAAATAAAAAGGTAATTCAGTTTACACACTGTATAATCATGCACACGTAGTTCAAAAAAGAAAATAGCACTCAACCTTTTCTAACAAATATAAACACCCCTTTCTTCCACTTTAATTTCTTCATCTCTAATGATTTCTTTGTCCTCACTTCTCTGCTTCATTATGTTAATGACAAACATGCACCAATATTTGCAGGACCATTGTTAAAAAAAGAAAAAACATTAATCAGCCTTATCTGCATGTATTCAAATAAAATTACAAAAACATAGACATATAATTATAACTAGATGCATACATATACGCAAATAACAGTAATATCTGCATGTTTACATGAATTTTTTTAGAATATTTGCACATATTATATTAAAAAATAGATCTAGAACACTAGTAATATGCATATATTAAGAATATATTCATATATGTATGCAATTAATCATCAGGCACGCAAATAAATAGAAAATAAAAGGAGCTGAATATTTGTATGCATATATACAGAAAATATGCATACTTCCACGCAACTTTTCTGAATAAATCCAAACACATATTATACCAATAGTTGCATTTTTATATGCTCATATTCAAAATATATGCATATTTTTATACATAAATGCAGAACAGATGAAAAAATATGTTGACAAACTAAATCGTAAATACGGCTGTAAAATTAAACTAACTGAATTATAATTAAACTATCCATCAAAAAAATTCTTAATTAAAATAATTCAGAATAAAGATTCAACAAAAATCGATTGCAAAACTGAAATCAATAAACAAAATTTAAAAAAAACTAAAAGGTATAAATTACCTGGACGAAGACGGCTGCTTGAATACCCCAGTCGCCCCCCTCCTACGATCTGACATCGCCGTCGTTCCCCCCGCAAAAAATAGCCGCCGTCCACACAAAAAGATGTCGCTGCCATTAGCAGGTAAAAAGAAATATCGAATCAGATCCTAAAATTATGAAATATCTGAATATAGATTGATGTAGACCATCGTTAAAAATTGCACAGCCATGAAGAATAAAATATATGTTTCTGAGAAAATAAATTCCGCAATATGTGTATCATCCCTAGTTAATTGCGACGATAATTAAGAAAAAGGGCAATTGGGGGAAAATATTAGCCGCATTTGAAAAACAGGGATGAAATTTTTATGTTTTAGAAGAGGAGGATGTGAGCCTAATTAAGTTTGCTTTTAGGGACCCGAGCCTTATTTTCACTTTATATTATTTGTTTCACATATATGCTGATATACGATAATCCATGGTAGCTTATGATATGGTTGGATGAGTGAGTAACCCTGATTGTTGATTTTGGATATTGTAATCCTAAATAATAATATATGGATTTCAGAATAGAAATGAAATATTAAAAGAATTTTAAAAGGAAATATTTATTTCCAAACAGAAATGGTTATTCAAAATCCAGATTAAATAGAATGTATAAAAGGTAAATATTTGTTTAAACCAAATATCATGAAGAGGTGATTTTATAAACGACATTTTAAGAAGTGGAATTATTTTATTGGGGAATTTAAGAAAATGGTATATTGTGTGAAATTTGGAAAAGGAGTAGAAGATGAATATAAAATTGATATTTAATAAATTAAAATTTTCCAGTTACAAGGAAAATATAAAATAAATTATATAACTCAACAATTAGAAGTTATAAAAAGATCGAAACTCGAATTTTCAAGTATAAAATCGTATTTGACTAAGTAAGTCAAGTGTGGATTTGAGTTGGGAAACATTATTCACGAGTGAGGTGAATAGGTGTTAAAGCAAATGTGCTGAAAACAGAAATTTGAATTATAAAAAAAGCATAAAGGATATTTAATTTCAAATAAAAATGGATACTTAGAATTCAAATTAAATAGAATTTAAAAGTAAATATTTGTTTTAAAATAAATATTTTGTAAAACTCGATTTTATAAGGGACGTTGATAAAAGAGGTGAAGTTATTATTATTGGAGAATTTTAAAGAAATATATTTTGAGTAAGAATTTGGGAGAAAAATAGAAATCGGATTTGAAACCGGTATTTGAAATAGATGTGAATTTTCCAAGTGAAAAGGGAATACAAGACAACTATATAATTAGAAGTTATAACTGAAACTTGAATTTTGTGAGTGCAAAATATAATTGACTAAACAAGTCAAATATGAATCGCATTTCACAATTGAAATGGATAAGAGATAAAGCAAATATTTTGAAAATAAAGGAAGGTTAGGATGAGTTTTCTTAAATTTATTAATTCTAATTGGATTTAAGTCGAACTAGATTGAATAATAATAAAGACTACATTAAAGAATTTTATAAGATGGTGGATAATGAATATTAAAAATAAAGAAGTTACAAATAATATTTTTATATGTATATTTTGATATGGAATGTAGTATTATAGAAATAAAGCTGAGTTGAGTTATAATAAAACTACAGATATATAATGGAAATTATTTATGAAATCAAGACTTTATTTTACGAAGTGTAAAATGAAAATGAATTGGTAAGGGAAATTATATCATATAAGAAGTACTTTGTTCTAATTAGAAATAAATAAACGTTTAACAATATTTTGAAAATCGTACCTTCGTTAATGGTGGTAGCAAATGGGTCAAAAATCATATTTGTAAATAAAATAATTGAAATGGTTATAAGTTGAGCTAAATATCTCGTTTCAAACGATAATGAATAATTGAAATTTTTATTCATTAGAAGTTTTGGAATGAAGTTAAAGAAATTAAAAACTGACTGGAGATTAGTGAGTTGAATGATTTTCTGAATGTTGATCTGATGTTGGTTTCGGCCTTCGGAGTTGATGCTTAGGGAATTATTCTCTTCCAAGTTCACGGTTAGGGACTAATGACCAAGATGAGAATACGTGCTTAAAGGATTTTAAAATGAAAGGGGATTTTGAATATTCTTATATATATAAATATAAGAAGAGAAATGGGTATTCAAATTATTGGAAAAATGGAGAAGTTTCGAATTAATGAATGGTTAATCAAAAGAGACTAATATGATAGAGAATATTCATAGTTGTTACTTCTTTTCGCTTTTGTATCTCCCAGGAACAATTATATTGCTAGCAACCATAAGGTGACAATATATTCGATACACTCAAGAGAAATGAGTGGTCGGTCATGTGTGTGAAGACCCGTAACTTCCCCGGTGAGGAAAGCGCGGATAGTTCGAGAAAAAGCCACAACAGAACGTAGACGGAAGAACATTTCATTGTATATTACAACAATGCATCAGATTACAAGAATATACAGAGTATAAATGAATATACATTACACAGAAATATCAGAGATTTAAATTACATTTAAATACATAGCAGCGGAAAATAATACAATACACAACTAGAAGAGATATACGGATACAAAGCTTTCCGGATATCGTTCCAGCTGTAATCCAGGATCCTGTGAATATAAATCTGCAAAACCAAAACTACTAGCTGCCCGTGTCAAAGTAGGGGCACCCAGAGTTTAGGTTAAAACAATAAACTCCAGGTCAGTCATGTGACTGGTGTGAGAACTAAAACAGTTATAAATCTTTATTTTTAAAGTTCGGTAATTCAAGGGACCACGCCGTATAACACAGAACGGGTTTCCTCCCAAGAACACCAGTGCAAAAAACAACAACGCAATGCTAAATAAAGAAAAATGAAGCTATTATAAGACCCAGTTCCCATCACAAAAGGCAACGCAAACCGGAGGATAGGGTTTTTACCTTATAATAGCCAAGAATGCTTGATACGTTTAAAACAAATCATTTGATACTATTATATGTGCATAGTGTATAAAAGAATTTCAAATCATAGGTATCAATCATAGATGGCATAAGCGCCCCATCCCACTATGTCGCCATACTAGGCTTTACAACTAAAACCGCAAATGTCACATATTTGGGAATTGGATTTCCGTCTGTGAACCGAGGCAAAAGAAAGTCCTCAACTGATTCGATACTGTCTAGCCCGAGCCTCAGGAACAGCCGTAACTGCCCCTAGGATCGTCCGGGCCTGTCCATTGATGTGGATTATTATTCCTGAACACTACGTTTCCCCGCCCTTTCGGGCGTAAATGAGCCAACGAATGACTCCATCGGACCCGGATCGTCCGATCAAACCGAGGCGCCTCGCAACAGCAACAACCACACAGGTGAAAAGTATATAAATGTCAAGGCAGGTAGGTCACTGACACCACCCTAGCTAGAAAGAAACGCATGCCCTCCCTGAGGTCCTCTCCCGTTTCTGGTTCACAACCGGGGTGTGAGGCTCGCGAATTCACGTTACACAAAGCTATGCCACACAGGCGGTGCTTTGATCATCAACCACAAGACTTTGCTTTTCAACAGAAGCCTTGATCATTTGCCACTTAAGCATGCCACACAAGCAATTCATTCTATGCGTTTGATATCCATCAGTATATAACCCCTGAGTTCGTACGTCTCAAAGAAGGGCGTTAAGCAAGAGAATAAATTCTCCGCCGCCAAACAAATAAATATTTAATAGAAATCAATCACACAGGACTAAAATTCAATGTCAGACACACAGTCCATTTACAAGTCCGTTCTGGGTCTGAACGAAACCGGAGGCACCTAGTACCCCGCATATCCATCGATCTCCAAGTACGTCTGGACGATCACCAACTGTTTCCATCTTCTTAGGTGTACAAGCCAATCAAGATCATCAGTAATTACCCAAACGACGTGAAGACCTCCGGTCTTCAACCACTGTCTTCATCTTCGACACCACGTCGAAACAGTTATTCAGAATGGGATAAACCCGGTCTTTCTGAATAACTCGCGTATATATTAAACAAGTGTTACACAAACACAACATACGCCTCATTCCAATTCAGAATATTCTTTGGGAAAGGTTCTCATTAATTTTATCAAAGATAAACTTTTTTAAATTTATTCTTTAATCTTCTTTTGAATATCAATTCAAACTAGTCGGGATTAGCGAACCACACCGGAGTAATCATTTATTTTATTCCCCAATCCCAACCTATTCATCCCATGAAGTAAAACTGGTAATACTTCATATCTAACACCACGGTGTTATCGGTAAATTCAATTACCATTTCATGTTTAAATCTAATTAAAGATTTAACTATCGCCTGGAGCAAAACTGGTGATACTCCATTCTCGATCTTTTCAATCTAATTAAAGATTCATTAAAACTCCACTTAGTTTTAATCTTTAACTGGGTTAAAGAATCAGTGTCATTTAAAACACGGTTCACGATAAACCCAAAATCACATTCCATTAATTATCGGGTTAAAGAACGAGTGTTATTTAAAACAGTGTCCACGATAAACCCAAAAATCAATATCAATTCAATTCCAATTAAATATTATTTAATTGGTACACTTCATTAAATCTAAACAAAAAGATTTAATCTTTTCTCAACTGGGTTCAAGAACAGTGTTAATCAAGACATCATTCACGACAAACCCAAATCACATTTGATATTAAATACAAGGCTCTGAATAGAAAATATATCGGCTTATATTCAATATCAAATTCTACGACCAACAGATATCGTATTGGAAATAACGATATATATATCTATATCTTTCAAATTTCCATAACAACATCCGTATCATCACGAAATCCAACATCGAAATATTCCGACGACAATTTCGATTCAAATCCATTCCAATGCAATAATTATTGGAGATTCTGGTTATTTTCAAAACCATTTCAATTCCAATTTATTTATTTAAAAATAAATAGAATTATAATTCTAGTTCAAAACTAGTTCATTTCGATAAAAATCTATTTTTATCCTTTCAAATATGGAGTTTTCCATCCCAATTCTTCCCAAATCATTCCTAATGATTTTACACAAATTATCGATATTTTTAATAATTTTATCAAGGCCCGTACAGTCGATTTCCATCAACGGCCATCGAACTGCACTTACAGCGACCTTTTCCAAATATGATTTGGACATAATTCCAAATCCAACCGTTAGATTTCAAATTTCTAATATTCGTTAGAAAGCTCTTTTCGATACGAACCTAACGGTTCTGGTTTCAGGAGAATCCGACGGTCGGATCTCCCGTAATATCCGTTCGAAGTCAATGGTCGAAATTCGCGAACTGCTGCGGCGCGGCGCGTTCTATTCAGGCCATTATATTATATGTACAATATATATAATATATACTTCGTCGATTTCAATTCAAAACGTGCTTTATAAATCGTTTTAAATTCATTTTCAAAACGATTTCATCTTCATATTCAATTTCAAATCAATATTGAATATTCCAATATAAATTCGTTTTAAATTCATTTCAGTTCTACTTCAATTCAAATCCATTTCAGTTCAATTTCAATACGTTTTACATTCAATTCAAAACGATTTCAATCTAATTCGAATTTCAATTCTATTCAGTTTAATTCGAATTTCATTTCAATTCAATTTAATTCGAATTTCAATTACTTTCAAAATATCAGATTTTGAAATCACTTTCGATATTCATTTTAAAATGAATAAAATCGATATAAATATCGTTCACGTCAAAATGGCGTCAATCTAATCAACACGGCTTCATATATTTCTATTTTCAAATATTTCTATTTCAAATATTTCTATTTCAAATATGGAATGAGGCTCAATCAATTACCATATAATGTTAATTATATGGATTTTCTACAACACATGTATACAATAACAACGATGAACAATCAACCATCATCCAAAGTGCATTCTACACTGTATAAGCATCAAATATAAGTGTTCAACGCTTATAACAGTCTGTCAATCAATCGATCAACATACAACTAACTATTGGGATTAGTGTATGTCATGTATCACCCCAATACCCGTGTGGGGTTTTCAAACAATCAAACACAGATTTTATTTGTGCAGTTGGGCGATGTGTAAAATTTATCGTCCCAATCAATATCAGTCAAATGTGTGTATATAAACAAATCGTCTGATTTGTAAATGAATATTTATTTCTTTTCAGAAGAGTTTTATGACGTTCCTTAACACGTTAAAAATTATATTTTTAACGTCAAAAATATTTATTTCAACACTTTACTATTTTTAACTAACACTTTTTATTTTAGAAAATTTCGGCGGCATAACGGCACGATACTAGAAACGGGACAAGGCCTAGCCTTATCCGCAGTCTAATAATGGCCCACGCCATACCCAAATCAAATTATCTCAATTCATTCATTTTCCAAACCAATTTCAACCAAATCACTCAATTCACAAATCAACCAAACGTACATGGTTTCAAACAAAGGTGTCGGGTGCTTCTATTAAGCACCGTCTGCATCCTATTATATATTTCTAACTAGAAAATGAAATTTGAGTGAGAAGTTCTCACCTTGATTTTTCTCCAACGCCTTTTCTGAACTGCTGAATTTTTGATTGAGCTCCAGGCTTCGCATACAAGCTCAAATCCTCAATCCATCTTTTTTTCTAGCACAAGCACGACATTCTGAACAACTTTTTCCTAAGGGACTTTTTGCCGAAAACGCCCCAATTCCCCAGAATTCGCGGAAGTACACGAATTTTACCGCTTTTGAACAGCAGACTTCGAACGCGTTTTTCGAGCAGCTCCGAACTCCAAAACACGACTTCCATATAGCCAAATCGAAGAGAATTTTGTGCTCTACAACTTCGGTCTAGAGGTACTTTGGCCAGAAACGCACCGTTTGAGAGATATAAGCCAAAACAGTCTGGGGTGTTTTGTGCAAAACGGGAATTTTGGTGAAAATGAGTTTTTGAGTGGAGCGGGGCCCACGGCCGGAGTTGGGTGGCCAGCGTGCAGTGGCGGACCTGATGGACGTGGGGGAGGGTGCTAAGGGCGGTGGTGGGGTCTGTGGTGGCTGCGGTGGTGGTGGTTGGTGATTTGGAGCTTAGGGTTTGCAAATGGAGAGAGGAGAGAGGAGGAGGAAGAGGAGGAGGAGGAGGGGGTGCGGCGGCCTGAGGTGGTGCGGCGGTGGCGGTGGGAGGAGGGGCAGCGGCGGTTTGGGAGCGGTGGCCATTAAAGAGGAAGAGGAAGAAAGTGAGAAACAAAAGGAAGGAAAAGTGATTATATGCTAGTTTCTCGCGTATCGCCTGAACGCTAACGATCTCCAATCGCCGCGGATTTCAGATACGAGATAGTAGACGTGAAGACGAGTCCAAGGAAACAAGTTTCGTCGAATTCCGAGTTCGTTTGACCGTCCAAAAAAATCACGAATATGCTCAGATATTGCCCAAAAATGCGATTTTGGCGCACCTTTTCTTCTCGCACGCTCACACGCTAACTCCAAAAATCATGCCCTCTTGGATTTAACCATTATTAGACGATACGAATCCAGAAAAAAAAGTAGAATCGAATTCCGAGGTCGTATCAGTAATGTTCCTTTGTAAAATGACTGCTCGCTTTACCCTGAACTGTTTTAGCTCGCACGGCCACATACTGACTCCGTTCGATGCGCCCTTTGGAACATAACAATAATTTGTCATTATGAATCCATAAAAATTTATCTCGTCGAATTCTGAGCTCGTATGCAAAATCTCACTTTTATGGGCTATGTTTTGTTAACCGAACAACTCCAGCCATTAGCCACTATTCCGGATATCGGAATATATCAAAGCTTATACTTTTCGGAGTTCTAAACCGCATTTTGAACTCAATGGAAGTGGTTTCGAGTCCAAATTCATCCGTATGCAAAATATGACTTTTTGGGACATGTGTAATTTACATAGCGACTATTCTGAATTTTCAACTGGGCATAACATTTGATTCCCGCTATGAAATTTCGATTTTTCAGATTCGTTGGAAAGATATTCTCAACTAGATTCTAATAATTTTGGTTTCGCCAAAATCCGGTTTATTTTGCACCCGGTATGTTCAATTGAAATTTAAAATCGAATTATCGAACTACCGCACCATTTTCAATCCCTTTTATAATTATATATGATTATTTATATTCTAATGATGATATATATAAATATATACATTCGAATTATATTCAAAATAAATTTCTCGTCATTATTATTTAAAATAATTCATTTTAAATATTCAAAATTCATTAAAATTGCCAAAATCAAAATTTTAAACTGGCCCAGATTTCCGGGTTATTACAATCTCCCCCACTTAAAACTTTTCGTCCCCGAAAAGGAACGAAGCCGAAAGTTGTTTTATAAACCAACTCAACTTTCTTTGTTTTGACTACGGCTTAAGTTCTTCAACTTTTCAGTTTCTAAGAACTTTTCAAATTTTTCAAAAATTGGGCTAACACCCTAAATTTTAGAAAAATTTCGCCATAACCTCCCCTGCACCGGGAGCACGGGAAAATCCCGAAATTGCCATACAGGCCTTCTGATCTCAAAAAGAAAAAGCCAATCGGCTCATAAAATCATCATCACCCAAACAAAACAGTAAATTATGATAAACATGTACCTATTTGTCGGGCAAACAAATTTTATTCTTCTGCTCTAGCCACTTTGCTATGACCTGTTCAATGTAAGTACATGTATATGCATGCAAATGCGACAAATTTTCAATACAATTCACTATTTCATACAATTTGGCTAAAGGTTCAACATTTTAATTAATCAAACTATAATCAAACAACACAATCAGCAATCAATTAGTTGATTATCATTTCAAATTTATAACTTTGATATATAGTCTAAAAATCAGATTTTTGATGCAAAATCACAACAATAAGCCTTATCTAATTTTGGTTCTCACACCAGCCCATAGGAAATATATAGATATCACACCTTCGAAACTCGAATACCAATTCTGATGATGTTCGAACTATCATCAGAATCATCTCCGGGCGACTAGAGTGTGATTCCATATCTATCCAGTATATTAAAACTTCGAATAGACGCTACCTAGGCGCATATGCAAAATCTTTATATATTGGATTGTCCTAATCAATATGAAATAAATAATCAAATACGAATAATTGATTTTAAATTTTTAAAACAAAATTCGTTTCATCTTAAAAATATACTCCTCACACTCGTTCTAGGATACTACTGATCCCATCTCTAACGAGTCATTCTCATTGGATATTACTAATCCAATAATCTGATGAATTCTTTCATATGGTTCTAATGTGTCTTGTTCTCTGAGCTTTGTAAACCAAAGCTCTGATACCAACTGTAAAGACCCGCAACTTCCCCGGTGAGGAAAGCGCGGATAGTTCGAGAACAAGCCACAACAGAACGCAGACGGAAGAACATTTCATTGTATATTACAACAATGCATCATATTACAAGAATATACAGAGTATAAATGAATATACATTACACAGAAATATCAGAGATTTAAATTACATTTAAATACATAGCAGCGGAAAATAATACAATACACAACTAGAAGAGATATACGGATACAAAGCTTTATCGTTCCAGCTGTAATCCAGGATCCTATGAATATAAATCTGCAAAACCAAAACTACTAGCTGCCCATGTCAAAATAGGGACACCCAGAGTTTAGGTTAAAACAATAAACTCCAGGTCAGTCATGTGACTGGTGTGAGAACTAAAACAGTTATAAATCTTTATTTTTAAAGTTCGGTAATTCAAGGGACCACGCCGTATAACACGGAATGGGTTTCCTCCCAAGAACACCAGTGCATAAAACAACAGCGCAATGCTAAATAAAGAAAAATGAAGCTATTATAAGACCCAGTTCCCATCACACAATGCAACGCAAGCCGGAGGATATGGTTTTTACCTTATAATAGCCAAGAATGCTTGATACGTTTAAAACAAATCATTTGATACTATTATATGTGCATAGTGTATAAAACAATTTCAAATCATAAGTATCAATCATCGACGGCATAAGCGCCCCATCCCACTATGTCGCCATACTAGGCTCTACAACTAAAACCGCAAATGTCACGTATTTGGAAATTGGATTTCCGTCTGTGAACCGAGGCAAAAGATAGTCCTCAACCGATTCGAGACTGCCTAGCCCGAGCCTCAGGAACAGCCGCAACTGCCCCTTGGATCATCAGGGCGGTCCACCGATGTGGATTATTATGCCTGAACACTACGTTTCCCCGCCCTTTGGGGCGTAATTGAGCCAACGAATGACTCCATCGGACCCGGATCGTCCGATCAAACCGAGGCGCCTCGCAACAGCAACAACCACACAGGTGAAAAGTATATAAATGTCAGGGATGGTAGGTCACTGACACCACCCTAGCTAGAAAGAAACGCTTGCCCTCCCTGAGGTCCTCTCCCGTTTCTGGTTCACAACCGGGGTGTGAGGCTCGCGAATTCACGTTACACAAAGCTATGCCACACAGGCGGTGATTTGATCATCAACCACAAGACTTTGCTTTTCAACGGAAGCCTTGATCATTTGCCACTTAAGCATGCCACACAAGCAATTCATTCTATGCGTTTGATATCCATCAGTATATAACCCCTGAGTTCGTACGTCTCAGAGAAGGGCGTTAAGCAAGAGAATAAATTCTCCGCCGCCAAACAGATATATATTTAATAGAAATCAATCACACAGGACTAAAATCCAATGTCAGACACACAGTCCATTTACAAGCCCATTCTGGGTCTGAACGAAACCGGAGGCACCTAGTACCCCGCATATCCATCGATCTCCAAGTACGTCTGGACGATCACCAACTGTTTCCATCTTCTTGGGTGTACAGCCCAATCTAGATCATCAGTAATTACCCAAACGACGTGAAGACCTCCGGTCTTCAACCACCGTCTTCATCTTCGACACCACGTCGAAACAGTTATTCAGAATGGGATAAACCCGGTCTTTCTGAATAACTCGCGTATATATTAAACAAGTGTTACACAAACACAACATACGCCTCATTCCAATTCAGAATATTCTTTGGGAAAGGTTCTCATTAATTTTATCAAAGATAAACTCTTTTAAATTTATTCTTTAATCTTCTTTTGAATATCAATTCAAACTAGTCGGGATTAGCGAACCACACCGGAGTAATCATTTATTTTATTCCCCAATCCCAACCTATTCATCCCATGAAGTAAAACTGGTAATACTTCATATCTAACACCACGGTGTTATCGGTAAATTCAATTACCATTTCACGTTTAAATCTAATTAAAGATTTAACTATCGACTGGAGCAAAACTGGTGATACTCCATTCTCGATCTTTTCAATCTAATTAAAGATTCATTAAAACTCCACTTAGTTTTAATCTTTAACTGGGTTAAAGAATCAGTGTCATTTAAAACACGGTTCACGATAAACCCAAAATCACATTCCATTAATTATCGGGTTAAAGAACGAGTGTTATTTAAAACACTGTCCACGTAAACCCAAAAATCAATATCAATTCAATTCCAATTAAATATTATTTAATTGGTACACTTCATTAAATCTAAACAAAAAGATTTAATCTTTTCTCAACTGGGTTCAAGAACAGTGTTAATCAAGACACCATTCACGACAAACCCAAATCACATTTGATATTAAATACAAGGCTCTGAATAGAAAATATATCGGCTTATATTCAATATCAAATTCTACGACCAACAGATATCGTATTGGAAATAACGATATATATATCTATATCTTTCAAATTTCCATAACAACATCCGTATCATCACGAAATCCAACATCGAAATATTCCGAAGACAATTTCGATTCAAGTCCATTCCAATGCAATAATTATTGGAGATTCTGGTTATTTTCAAAACCATTTCAAATCCAATTTATTTATTTAAAAATAAATAGAATTATAATTCTAGTTCAAAACTAGTTCATTTCGATAAAAATCTATTTTTATCCTTTCAAATATGGAGTTTTCCATCCCAATTCTTCCCAAATCATTCCTTATGATTTTACACAAATTATCGATATTTTTAATAATTTTATCAAGGCCCGTACAGTCGATTTCCATCAACGGCCATCGAACTGCACTTACAGCGACCTTTTCCAAATATGATTTGGACATAATTCCAAATCCAACCGTTAGATTTCAAATTACTAATATTCGTTAGAAAGCTCTTTTCGGTACGAACCCAATGGTTCCGGTTTCAGGAGAATCCGACGGTCGGATCTCCCGTAATATCCGTTCGAAGTCAATGGTCGAAATTCGCGAACTGCCGCGGCGCGGCGCGTTCTATTCAGGCCATTATATTATATATACAATATATATAATATATACTTCGTCGATTTCAATTCAAAACGTGCTTTATAAATCGTTTTAAATTCATTTTCAAAACGATTTCATCTTCATATTCAATTTCAAATCAAAATTGAATATTCCAATATAAATTCGTTCTAAATTCATTTCAGTTCTACTTCAATTCAAATCCATTTCAGTTCAATTTCAATACGTTTTACATTCAATTCAAAACGATTTCAATCTAATTCGAATTTCAATTCTATTCAGTTTAATTCGAATTTCAATTCAATTTAATTCGAATTTCAATTCCTTTCAAAATATCAGATTTTGAAATCACTTTCGATATTCATTTTAAAATGAATAAAATCGATATAAATATTGTTCACGTCAAAATGGCGTCAATCTAATCAACACGGCTTCATATATTTCTATTTTCAAATATTTCTATTTCAAATATTTCTATTTCAAATATGGAATGAGGCCCAATCAATTACCATATAATGTTAATTATATGGATTTTCTACAACACATGTATACAATAACAACGATGAACAATCAACCATCATCCAAAGTGCATTCTACACTGTATAAGCATCAAATATAAATGTTCAACGCTTATAACAGTCTGTCAATCAATCGATCAACATACAACTAACTATTGGGATTAGTGTATGTCATGTATCACCCCAATACCCGTGTGGGGTTTTCAAACAATCAAACACAGATTTTATTTGTGCAGTTGGGCGATGTGTAAAATTTATCGTCCCAATCAATATCAGTCAAATGTGTGTATATAAACAAATCGTCTGATTTGTAAATGAATATTTATTTCTTTTCAGAAGAGTTTTATGACGTTCCTTAACACATTAAAAATTATATTTTTAACGTCAAAAATATTTATTTCAACACTTTACCATTTTTAACTAACACTTTTTATTTTAGAAAATTTCGGCGGCATAACGGCACGATACTAGAAACGGGACAAGGCCTAGCCTTATCCCCAATCTAATAATGGCCCACGCCATACCCAAATCAAATTATCTCAATTCATTCATTTTTCAAACCAATTTCAACCAAATCACTCAATTCACAAATCAACCAAACATCCATGGTTTCAAACAAAGGTGTCGGGTGCTTCTATTAAGCACCGTCTGCATCCTAGTATATATTTCTAACTAGAAAATGAAATTTGAGTGAGAAGTTCTCACCTTGATTTTTCTCTAACGCCTTTTCTGAACTGCTGAATTTTTGACTGAGCTCCAGGCTTCGCATACAAGCTCAAATCCTCAATCCATCTTTTTTTCTAGCACAAGCACGGCATTCTGAACAACTTTTGCCTAAGGGACTTTTTGCCGAAAATGCCCCAATTCGCCAGAATTCGCGAAAGTACACGAATTTTACCGCTTTTGAACAACAGACTTCGAACGCATTTTTCGAGCAGCTCCGAACTCCAAAACACGACTTTCGTATAGCCAAATCGACGAGAATTTCGTGCTCTACAACTATAGTCTAGAGGGACTTTGGCCAGAAACGCACCGTTTGAGAGATATAAGCCAAAACAGTCCGGGGTGTTTTGTGCAAAACGGGAATTTTGGTGAAAATGAGTTTTTGAGTGGAGCGGGGCCCACGGCCGGAGTTGGGTGGCCAGCGGGCGGTGGCGGGCCTGATGGACATGGGGGATGGTGCTAAGGGCGGTGGTGGGGCCTGTGGTGGCTGCGGTGGTGGTGGTTGGTGATTTGGGGCTTAGGGTTTGCAAATGGAGAGAGGAGAGAGGAGGAGGAAGAGGAGGAGGAGGAGGGGGTGCGGCGGCCTGAGGTGGTGCGGCGGTGGCGGTGGGAGAAGGGGCAGCGGCGGTTTGGGAGCGGTGGCCATTAAAGAGGAAAAATGCAAAAAGAGGAAGAGGAAGAAAGTGAGAAACAAAAGGAAGGAAAAGTGATTATATGCTAGTTTCTCGCGTATCGTCTGAACGCTAACGATCTCCAATCGCCGCGGATTTCAGACACGAGATAGTAGACGTGAAGACGAGTCCAACGAAACAAGTTTCGTCGAATTCCGAGTTCGTTTGACCGTCCAAAAAAAATCACGAATATGCTCAGATATTGCCCAAAAATGCGATTTTGGCGCACCTTTTCTTCTCGCACGCTCACACGCTAACTCCAAAAATCATGCCCTCTTGGATTTAACCATTATTAGATGATACGAATCCAGAAAAAAAAAGGTAGAATCGAATTCCGAGGTCGTATCAGTAATGTTCCTTTGTAAAATGACTGCTCGCTTTACCCTGAACTGTTTTAGCTTGCACGGCCACATACTGACTCCGTTCGACGCGCCCTTTGGAACATAACAATAATTTTTCATTATGAATCCATAAAAGTTTATCTTGTCGAATTCTGAGCTCGTATGAAAAATCTCACTTTTTAAGGGCTATGTTTTGTTAACCGAACAACTCCAGCCATTAGCCACTATTCCAGATATCGGAATATATCGTAGCTTATACTTTTCGGAGTTCTAAATGGCATTTTGAACTCAATGGAAGTGGTTTCGAGTCCAAATTCATCCGTATGCAAAATATGACTTTTTGGGACATGTATAATTTACATAATGACTATTCTGAATTTTCAACTGGGCATAACATTTGATTCCCGCTATGAAATTTCGATTTTTCAGATTCGTTGGAAAGATATTCTCAACTAGATTCTAATAATTTTGGTTTCGCCAAAATCCGGTTTATTTTGCACCCGGTATGTTCAATTGAAATTTAAAATCGAATTATCGAACTACCGCACCATTTTCAATCCCTTTTATAATTATATATGATTATTTATATTCTAACGATGATGTATATAAATATATACATTCGAATTATATTCAAAATAAATTTCTCGTCATTATTATTTAAAATAATTCATTTTAAATATTCAAAATTCATTAAAATTGCCAAAATCAAAATTTTAAACTGGCCCAGATTTCTGGGTTATTACAATGTGTGGGCTGGGTTGCAAGACATTCTTGTTGAACCCAATGTATTCCCCTCTAGAAATACACTATCGGAAGGTTGTTCCATACATTATCATAGTTGAAAAGCCAATCTCCAATAAGCGCCCGCGGTTTTGATTTTATACTATATATGTGGATCGTGAGATGCAAGCGTTCCACTGGATTGCTATTTATTTGTATTTAGACACTATCATAATGTCGGAAAAGATATTGATTTCAAAAATGTTTCGTATTATCATAAGGTAAAAACCGTCTGTGTTTATGTGTGGACTTTTCTTACGATTATTCTTTTCTTTCAAAAAGATTTTTAACTTTAAAATCAAGTTGGATGATACCAATAATTTAGTGGGTTTTTCTCACGCTGGTTCACCAGACTGACCTGTGGCCTTTATAATGTTCGGGTCAAACCCAATTAGGTCAGACTGAGTTGTGCAGGTTCAAGGTAAGTTGATACAGACTTCATGAGACAAGATGGAGGAGTTCAGACGTATGATATAGTATTCCGTTGTGTGTTGTAAATGAGGACAGACTGTTATAATAGTCTAGATGTACACTGTGCTCTGATAAATTGTGAGTAATATTTCAAGTTTTCAATAAAGATTTATTTTTGTATTATATTTCATTCTGCTGCTCTGATATTATGGTTAGTTCTTCTTCTTCTTCTTCTATTCTAATATTTCTTTCTTTCTTATCTCACCCTCTAACTTCTTTAACATTCTGGATTTTCAGTACTCGAGTTTGGACACAAGATGTATTTGTGTCGAAAATTCGAGCATCGAATTTTCTGATTCGTTACACTATCTAACTATTATGCATATATACATATATATATATTATAAATTATTTGAATTAAACAAGGATAATATATATTATTTTCTAGACTCAGGTTAATGATACTTATGAAAGAGATTGAGAGGAGAGTAAAGATAAAAGTTTTATAGTATTCAAAATAATTATATGAGTAATGTGCAGTTAGATAATCTTAGTAGGATGCTTCTTTAATATAGTAAAAATTGAAGATCTTTTAAAGAGAACATAGAATTGTATCATATAAATTGAACATGTAGTCATAATTGTATATATAAAAAATATTTTTAAAAAAGACTTAAAATTTAATTTGTTATGAAATATAAATCAATCTGTTGACACAAATCAATTTTAAATTTAAACATTTAGAAATCAAAATATGTTAATTTGCTAAGGAACCATTTATATGTTAAAATTTTAGAAAGAACTCTATAGTTATAACAAAATTATGAAATCTGAATATAAATTATACTATAAATCTATAACTTCTTATATTTAAACCACATATTTAAGACATAAAATCATATATATATATATATATATATATCAAAATATTTAGTTAAATATACAATTTTTTATAAATCTTAAAAAGATCAAAATTAGTATTAAGTTACAAATAGTATTTGTGATAATATAACACAAAGTTGTTATGAAATCATATGTAGAAATATATATGTTAAACTATATATGTTTAAACTATATATAATAGATAAATAGTTTTATATTTTATAACAATATAAAAATTATATTAATTTTGTATATCATATTATCATGTCTATATAATTTTATTAATTTATAAACTTTATATATATTTAGAAACAAGATATAAGAAAATAAGTAGATAGACAAAGTTAATAAACAGAATTTGAAGTGTCATTTACTTATTGAAAAGATGGAGGGAAGTTTGAAAATTCATAATTTGAATTTATTGGAACATATGTCAACAAGCTCATTTATGTATGTCGACATACATGCATAATTTCAAAGGACATATGGTTTTGTGACCTTGGTTTTATATTATTGATTTATATTTCAGGTTTAACTATTTCCTGAAATAATATTAATCCTAACAAACATCCATAATTTATTATTATATTTATTATTATAATATTAATATTTTGAATTTCAAATTTTAAATTTCAAATATGAATTTTAAATTTCAAATTTGAATTTGAAAGTTTATATTTCAAATTCAAACTAGGAAAACAAAACAAAGCAAATAATACATCCATCCAACCAAAAAGAATTTAAAAATTAATTACGGCGTACCCGCTTTTTAGATCCATTTCTTCAATATTTTCTAAATTCTGAATTGTTGTGAAACACATTTTTAAATCTCCAGTTTTTGGCTCTCCATCGCTTGATGATGAATCTGAACCATATTTGCATCTTCCAGAATTAGACGATGAGATCGATGATTTAGTAGTTTAACCAACTTGGCTATAAAATTTTGAATTTTGAATGAATGGACACTTCAACAACTGTAACCCCAAAAGTCATATCTCTTCATAAACTCTTCTTTTCTTGATTGATGAAAATCATCTTAGTGTCTTTCGGTCAATAGTCATCAGACATAACTCTTTCCCTGCAAAACAACATACCTTTTCAAAGAATCAAGTGAATTTTCAAAATAACAAATTTTACTTTGAAATAATATCATCATGATGTTTCTGTGGCATATCCATTTGAACTTTAAACAAACCATATCACGATAACTTGATATTTCAATAAAATTGAGTGCAGATTCATCTAATACTGATGCAAGACACGAATTTAAACTAGTGTTCAAAATTTTCCATTTAAAATTTTCAAAAATCAGATTATGAACTTTTTGAAAGACCTTGCTCTACTACCAATTGTTTGGGATTGCGGAAAGGATCGTTAAGGGAAAACAAACACTAGAGGGGGTGAATAACGTTTTTAAGAATTTAAACAAAATCTAAAATATATGTGATAAACTATATGAATCAAATACCACAGAAACAATCACTGACACAAAATCAAACACAGATGCAAAATAAACAGAAATAAAAATGCAGAAAAGGAAAGAACTCACCGGATTTTATACTGGTTCGGATTGCTCCTACGTCCAGTCCCATGCAATGATGGATTGGATAGAGTTTTATTACTATATCAAAAACCAATTACAACCTCCTTGATTTCATGGCTGTAAGGGATACCACTGATTCCAACCTCCTTGATTTCACGGCAACAAGGGATACCACTGATTATCCGTCCTTGATTTTATGGCTACAAGGTATACCACCATTTACCCTAAATATAACCCAAATAATTACAAACATCCCTATAACTCTTCAATAGCACTTGATTCAGAGACTAATGAGTAGAAAGCGTAGAGAGAAGAAGATTAGTGAAAACATAATTGAATTTGGCAGAGTATTGGTGTAGGAATCATAAAAATGATAAGAATTAATGGTGTAATGAAGTAGAGTGAAAGTGGAGAAGAAGAGATGATTAAAAATCTGAATTCAAGCCTTTTTTATAGTGTGTGAAAGGTTGCAATGCTTCAGAACCGTCACAATTAGTGAAAAGACATTTCCTTTCAAAATTGAGAAAATGACATTTATATGTCGACATAGTGTTTTATATATGTCGACATATGCTTAGCGTAAATTAAATTTTAAGCATTTTTCAAGTGTTTTGATACAAATATAATTCTGGAAATTCTTGAATTAAAATATAGTGTTATAAATTGATATTGTAAAGTAGGAAATCATATGAAAACATAATATAAACTATATAAACGTATTTTTAAGATTATAAATTTTAAAACTATATAAATATAAAGTATAAGAATATAAATATATAAAACTTAAGTATGGAATGAATAGTAAAGTAAGAAAGGAAAATAGAAATGATAGAAAATAAAATAGAGAGGATTAAAGATTGAATTTGAAAACAGAATTTGAAAATCATAATTTGAATTTGAACCTAGAGTGCTATTTAGAGTCTTACATAATCTAGACTCTATAACTATATTATTCTTGAACACTTGAAATCTTGAATACTGATGAGTCTTGAAATTTCTCTGAACTCTGAATCTCTAATATCCTTAAACTGTACAGTCTTTGGTAATATTTCCTGTATATAAATCTCGCATATGTGTGTGTATATATATATATATATTTTGTATAAATGTGTTAGAATATATTTTATAATCAAATAATATTGAAATAAGGTTGTTGTCATCAAAACTCCATTCTCCAATATCCTTTCCTCTCTTTCCTTCCCCCTAGGTTTTCAGGGTGGGAACGCTCAGGCATGACTAGGACTTTCTTTCTCTTCTGTTTCTGCTTGGATCTCGATCTGCTTTGATGTATCGCTTCGACTATTTATCCACTATGTTATGGCTACTTATGGGGATTATGATTTTTCATTTCTGTACTATGATGGGTTTTATAGCAAGATAGATGTTTTTATTTGATGTACTTGATTCCAGTATTTTAGTCTGATATTGTAACTGGATTTAAGACTATGATGTTTTCTATCAAAAATTAAAGTTTTAAATTTCCGCTGCTATTTTATATATCTGTCTTGTGAGATTCTGTTTCTGTTTAACTATAACACTTCACAGAACTTAATGCATTCTGATAAAGAGTGACAATAATGGACGTGGGGTGTCACATTTGGTATTAGAGCGGAAGGCTATAAGATCAGATAAAAGTTTTGAAAAAATGTTTTCAGAAGAAAAGTATTTTCATGAAAAGTCTATTTTTTTAAAACATATTCCCCAAGGTTATATAGAATATATTTTCGATTCTTTGTTTGAATCCCTTTTCCTTTTCTTTTCAGCATGTCTGGGGAACCGAATCTTCCCGAGGACATTCAAATACCGGCTTGGTTCTGTAGATATCTTGAGGCTACGGCGCCTGCCGGAGGCTAAAGAGATGCCCCCCCACCTGTAGTCGTTGTTCCTCCACCTCAGCGGGTGGATACTTTTTCTAAGATATGCAAGGACTTTTTTGCTATAGGAGGAAAACCATTCCGTGGAACTGAAAACTTTTGTGGAAGCATGGAATTGGCTACGAGAGACAAAGAACTTGTTTGGAATTTTTCAGGCCGACGACCGTAGAAAGATACAGTTGGCCACATGGCAGCTTATGGACGAGGCTGGTGGGAAGTGACACAAGCAGGGCGTCCATTAGATACTTGGGATGATTTCCGATAGAGGTTCGAGATGAAGTTTCTTTCTCTGGCAAAAGAGAGTATGCAGATGAAGAGATTCTTGGCACTTAAGTAAGGAATTATGTCTGTTAAAGAGTATGTCAATAAGTTCAATCAGATGGCAAGGTTTGGTCTGGAACTGGTGAATACCCGGCACATGAAAGCTTTAAGGTTAGCAAGAGGGTTGAATCAACCTCTCCAAGCATTGGTATTATCTCATATATCTATGGGAGCTTTTTTTGAAAGACTTGTTGACATGGCATTGATGCACGAACAGGGTAAGGATGAGAATAAAGAGGTCAAGACTGATGAGACGCAAAACAAGAAAGGGTGGCCCCAGAAAGAACTGTAAAAGAAAGGTGGAAACGACAAAATTCTGAACAAGAGGAAATGTCATGGTTGTTAGAGCTTGGGTCATTTGGTCAAGGATTGCATAAAAAGGAAGAATGCTTGTTTCAGCTGTGGAGAAGCTAGACACTATAGTAAGGAATGCCCGAAGAAGCAAGGACAGGAGCAAAGGGCAGGACCTTCTGGAGGGTAGGTGCATGCTCTCGAGGCTAGTGGACCGGACAAAGGTTGGAAAGTTTCTGTTGAAGGTTTGATTTTCCTTTCCGATCATCCAGTTAAACTCTTTTTTATTATGGCACTTCTCATTTTTTTATATTTGATTTTGTGGTTGATTCTTTGCACCTTAGTACTAGTATTGTTTTCGACCCCATTATCGTCTCAAACCCCATTAGGGGAATGGCTCATCTGTCTATGATATGTCGAGTTTGAGGATATCCGTGTTGGGCATCGAGTTCGAGTGCGACACGTATGTGCTTGATTTTATGGATTATGGTCTGATTCTAGGGATGGATTGTCTAGCCATGTATGGTGTCATCCTAAACTGTGAGAGGAGGGTAGTTAAACTTCTGACTTGCCGTTGGAGGACTCTCGAGATTTCCTATGACCCAAAGGGATCGGTCATGCTTAGCTTCCAAGAATCACTTGATGCTTATGTCGATGATTTGCGATCTGTAACCATAGTCTATGAGTATCCGGATGTTTTTGATGAGGTTAGGGGCATACCTTCGAGGCGAGAGATTGATTTTCGGATATACTTGGTGGATAATGTGAAGCCAGTCGCATTACCTGTGCGCTACATGGCTCCTAGGGAAAGAAGGGAACTTAGCAATCAAGTAGGGGAGCTACTTGAAAAGGGGCTTACTAGGTGAAGTATTTCAGAATGGGGTGCTCCATTCGTCTTCTCAACCAAGGAGGATGGCTCACTTTGTCTATGTGTAGATTACAGGGAGTTGAATAAACTTGTCAAAAAGAATACGCACCCACCCCCGAGGATAGATGATATGTTTGACCAGCTTGTTGGCGCATCTGTTTTCTCGCGATTAGATTTAGCCACGGGATTTCATCAGTTGAGGGTGGTCGAGGACAATATAGATAAGACCACTTTCCAGACTCCAGATGGCTTCTTTGAGTGGCTAGTCACGCCTTTTGGGTTGACGAATGCACCTGCGTATTTTGTGGATCTGATGAGTAGGGTGTTTAAGGAGTTTTTGTAGAAGTTCGTGGTGATCTTTGTGGATGACATCCTGATTTTCTCGAAGAGAAAAGAAGAGAATGCCCTACATTTAGGAGAGGTATCGTGGACTCTCAGAATACACCAGCTTAAGGCGAAATTATCCAAGTGTCACTTTTGGAGAAAGGAGGTAAGATTTCTAGGGCATGTGGTCTCCAAGGATGGGACAGCAGTGGATTCCGTGAAAGTTGTTGTTGTTCAAGATTTGAAGGTTCCAAAGAATGCAATGGAGGTGAGAAGTTTCTTGGTTTGGCATGATACTATAAAAAGTTTATCGGGACTTCGCAAAGATTTCCGCACCACTCACCAGACTAATGAAGAAGAATCTGATCTTTGCTTGAAGTATTGATTATGAGGATGCTTTTCAGCGATTAAAGAGGGCTCTGACAATAGCCCCAGATCTGACATTGCCTGATTGGATCAAGGTGTTCACAGTGTACACCAATGCATGTGGTATAGGGCTCGATGTCGTCTTGATTCAGGAGGGAAGGGTAGTATGTTATGGTAGTAGAAAGTTGAAGGTTCAAGAGGGGAACTACCTTACCCATGATTTGGAGTTGGATGCTATAGTGTTCGCACTTAAGACTTGGCGGCATTATCTCTTGGGAGAAAGGTTCGAGTTACACACGGATCATAAGTTGCTCAAATATATGTTCTCGCATAAGGATCTCAATTTGAGACAGCAAAGATGGATGGATTTCCTAGCATCCTATGAATTTGAGATTGCTTATACCCCTGGCAAGGGTAACGTAGTGGCAGACGCATTGGGTAGGCAGAGGATGACCTTGAGTCCTTTATTCGTAGAGAGGAAGAATTTGGAGTACACATCGGCCTTTGATTTTAGGCCATCTACGAATCTTACACCTGGTTTGTTGGCATCTTTAGAAGTGCGACCTGCTCTTATGGATCGAATAGGATTTCTGCAGCAAGAGGACCAAAAGATAGTAGACATCTTGGATAAACTCAGTGGAGGGGAGATTTCTAGTCACCTTAGTAGATATTTCATGGATGGAAAAGGGTGGCTACGACAAGATGGTAGGCTTTGTGTTCCCCGAGTTGGATATTTGTTGAGGACAGTCCTTGAGGAAGCCCATCACTCTAGGATGACTATCCATCCGGGCGATGATAAGATGTATCGAGACATGAGGAGAGTTTTCTTTTGGGCTAGAATAAAGAAATATGTAGCAAAATTCATAGCTCGATGTTTAGTATGCCAGAAAGTAAAAGCAGAACGGAAGAAGCCTAGCGGTTTGCTTCATCCTTTGGAAATCCCACAATGGAAATGGGAGAGCGTCTCTATGGATTTCATCAATCGTTTTCCTAGGAAGAGGAAAGGCAACAACAGTATCTGGGTTATAGTAGGCAGGCTTACTAAGAGCACTCATTTCATTCCTGGTAAGAGCAAGAGAAAGACAAAATGGTTAGCATCAATTTATCTTCGTGAGATAATATGTCTACATAGAGTGCCTTCTAGCATAATGAGTGATCGTGATCCCTTCTTCACTAGTGAGTTGTGGAAGAGCCTGAAAGAGGCACTAAGGACACAATTATGTTTAAGCACCGCATACCACCCTCAGATAGATGGACAAACTGAGAAAGTGAATAGAGTTCTTGAGGATCTTTTGAGGCTTTGTATCCTAGACTTCGGAGGGACTTGGGAAGAGCACCTTCCATTGGTGGAGTTCGCCTACAACAACAGTTATCAGACTAGTATTGGCATGGCACCCTTCGAGGCACTATATGGACAGCCTTGCAGATCACTGACTTGTTGGTGGAAGTCCACAGATAGGCTTCTACTTGGACCTGAGATGGTTAGAGATACTTCATAGAATATTGATCTTATCCGCAGACGTATGAAGATAGCTCAAGACATGCAGAAGTTCTACGTCGATAATAGAAGGACTGACATTGAGTTTGAGGTGGCAGACATGGTTTCCATCAAAGTATCACCTTTCAGGAATGTGGTTCGCTTTGGATTTGTTGGGAAATTGGAACCAAGGTTTGTAGGGCTATTTCCCATAGTGGAGAGGATAGGTTAGATGGCCTATAGGGTAAGATTACCAGAGAGGTTGGAGGGTGTTCATGATGTTTCCCACATTTCCCATTTGCGGTGATGTCTTCACGATTCAGCGGAGCTGGTTGAGCCAAGCATGCTTAAGGAAGTGGAGGTAGAAAAGGAGGCAACAGTTAAACAAGTTCCTACCTGAATACTTGGATCATAGGTTAAGAAACTGCACAACAAAGAGGATAAGTTAATAAAAGTTCAATGGGGAGAAGACCACGAGGATGCAACTTGGGAGACTAAAGAAAGATTCGCGATTCATACCTTTTTCTTTTTGAGAGTATGTTCTTAACATCTTTTTCCAAGCTTTTATTAGTACTTGCTTCTATCATTCGAGTATATTCTATCTTTCGAACCTTTCGATCCTTAGGTAGAATCCAATGGGTGTAAGCATATGTTTGAGACATGGTATGTTTGATGGATGCAAGTGGATGCAAGTGTTTGCTAGTGGTTTCTCGTTGATGCATATACACACACTAGGCATTAGATCAGCTCAATCACTTGCATATTGCATATGAATGTGTGTGCATAAAGATTTTATATGGATGAAAATGGATGTATCATCATATGGATGTTGCATTTGGATGAATGATTGTGCACACATATAGATCTTACATGTTATACTAGGATTGTTTGCATACATTTTGGTTACATGGCACGAACATAAATCGCATTAAGGATGTCAACTGAATCAGTCAACCGACTGATTTTTGCATTAGTGTAAGGACATATACACACACCATTGCATATGTTCATACAAGCGTTAGAAAAAACTTAAGGACAATGGATGCTTGTGGATGGTGGATAAGTAGATGGTTGTGGTTCTTAAGATAATGACATTCTTCTTGACTTGAAGATTTCGGGGATGAAATCGTTTAAGTAACGGAGAATGTAACACCCCGTAATTTTAAAAGGACCGCCATAAACGTTTGTATAATTGTGGCATTGGAAACTGTAGAAAAAGATACTTATCCCTCACGCACAAAATCTCCCCTCGCTGCTACAAAGCCTATGGAAATAGAAAATAGATCCGAATTTTAAAAACAGAAGGCATTCTATGGCACTCCATCCTCCCCCCTTTTCGGAGACATTGCCCCCCACCACTCCACTTAGAGACTCAAGTAGAGATAAGACGAGTGTGGGATCTGCGATGTCGATAAAATCGACATGGTACGAAAAGAGAAAAGGAAAAGAAGTTGAGAATGTGCCCGAGGCTAATGAGATGAATCCCTAAGAGCAAAAGGTATACCTAAAGAAGGTATTTCCTAGGTTTTACTTTGATGAGATTATCTTTTTGCCGAAGTTTCACCTGGTCGCGGGGTTGATTGATAAATAATCATTTGATCGAATCTTTGACATCTGTAAGTAATATATGACTTCCATGAACCGTTCTTTGAATTTTCCTACTTTGATAGAAAAGAAGAAGACAACGACAACTGGTCTTAAGCATTGGGCCAACTTGGATCATGAGAGGATTAAAGCAAGAGAGGGTGGGATTAATGACTTGAAGCAGCAGTTGAATGTGACCAACAATAAGATAGAGGAAATGGTTACGGCAACCATTCAGACCAGGAAGGATTATAAGAAGCGTTAGACTCCCGCTCCACTTGATTTGTGGTCGTTGAGGAGAATAACAAAGATATTACAAAAAAAATTAATTTAGAAAAGAACTTGAAGAAACTGAGTGGTTGAGAAAGGAGGATGAGGAATTGAGGAGATAGTTGAAGGACAACAAGGCAGAGGTAGAAGAATAAAGAAGGGCCAAAGTAGTAGCAAAGGCATCAAATAAAGAAGTGCTTGAGCACGCAGATGATGGTAGAAGCGTGTTCGAGATCCAACTTGAGGAGCTTAGGGCCAAAGCTAAAAAAATGAGTCTGAAACTCAAAGGAAACACAAAAGTGCTATCTTGGGATTTTATGCTCAGGTAATTCGTCATTGTGACATTTCTTGGGTAGGCGACTATGAAAGTATATTTCCCATGACATGAAGATATTTCGGGATGACGAAGCTGCTACTTTGAATGTTAAAGAGGAGGATGAGGCAGCACCGGTGTAATAGCCTGAAATTTTGGTGATAATCAATTTAGTTATTTACTTAGATTCCAAAAATGGAATTTTTGCAAACGATGGAATTTGACCATGAAATTTGCACCATTGCATTCGTGATGGAATTCTGGTTAACTTTCATGTTTGGAACTTTGCGAACAGAGCCCATATGAAAAAGTTATAGATGAAATACGAAAATGGGTAGAAAATAAATAAAAGAGAATAAATTATATATATTAATAAATTAATTTACTCCCCTCCCACTACCAGGTCGACCAGAGCGGTCGAGCCGGCGGTCGACCGCTTGATTGGCCGCTTGGTCGATGGCAACAGGCGGTGGCTAGGGTTTTGATATATAATATATTATGTTAACGAACGGATCTTTATTAAATTAAATCTAACGGCCTAGGGTCATTTCTAAGCCTATAAATAAAAGGCTTGACCTCCATTCTGTTATTCATATTTTCTAGATGCAACAATGAAGTTCTGCTATTTCCAGTCCTCCAATCTCTTCTAAAAACACGAATTATAAACATATACAAATCAGATTTATAATATTGGAGAGATTAGATTCAGATTTATGAAAAAGAAACAGTTCTTCACTTAGGTAATTTAAATTATTGAATTTCTTTCTTTTTTTTTCCTATTTTTCTTTCAGATCTACAAATCTAAACCTTTGTTTGTAAATCTTCTTTGGAAATAAATTGTAGATTTGTAGGATTTGGGAATTTTAAGCCCAAAAGCTGTGTCAGATTAGATTTGGATAGCTTTTAGGTGAGCATGAAACTAAATACATTGTTTATAATAATTCTATGTATTTCGTTTGTGTTGAACAAGAATTATATGCCTAAAGGTATATAAGATTCATTGTTCTTATCAGATCTAAAATATTATATTGAAAGTTTAGACATAGATTTGTAGACCTTTTTAAATAAATATCATCGTATAGCCTACAATTGCATTTTAGATTTATTGTAGATATTGTAAACACCTTGGATCTGGAAATTAGACCTAAAAACCATTGTTAGATTTGTAGTTTTATGGAAGATTGATAGAATTGGGTGTTGAATTCAAATTGTGCGGTATTGGTTAAAATAACTAAAAATACTGTTGTGTTTAGTATTATTTTTGGTTTTACTTGATTATTGTAATTTTGTTATATAAAATATATTATTTGATATCTACAAGGAAAATAAATAAACCAAATAAGAAGATATGTGCAAGTTCACATATTTTTCTATGTAGTTTGCAACAGATATTCTAAATAAAATACTAACTTGTTTCCTTGTAATTTGGAATGACGTCAAATCTTCCCTTTTTAATAATTTGAGCAAAATTTACAATAATTACAGTGAATAACCTTTTATAAAAAAATTGAATCTTAAAACAAGATTAAACACAAAAAGGTTGTTTTGGTCACTAGTTTATACCAAAACATAAAAATAATAAATAATAAGAAAATTCAAATTAGTAACCATGTTAACTTCACATTTAAATATAAATATACATATTAATCTTATCCATCCAAATCTACTTAAATAGCGCTATTATTAAATAAATGTTGTGTGTTAACATATGTTTGAATTAGAAGTGTTTCCATTTTATGGGAATAAATGTACGGTAATAATTCCTATAATGAATGGAAATTAAACGTTCATGACCATTGCAACAATCTATAAGAAATTTGTTGTTACAATAAAGAGGTCATAAGTAAAGTAATAAATATTATAAACATATTTTTTTCTGGGGAATTAATTGAATAGGATAAGTATGCCTAAATCATTACAATTAAATTGGTACTTAGGAATAGAGATTTGTAACTCCAACTAGGGAATAAATAAATAGCAAATATATATATTAGGAGCATTCTGGAGCACCCCTGTTTTGTTGCACCCCTTTAGCATCCCTACCCGTTCGTGAGCTACACCAATCCAAATCCAATAAGAATGTGTAGATGTTCAATCCACACATATATAATCATCTATCTAAAATTTGAACTCATTTCGACATTCATAACATTTTCTAAATCTTAGCTCAATTATTCACCGTTTAGACATTTATTTGAACTGTTAATTTTAAACATCAAATATATTATTCTACGAATGTCGGAATGAGCTCAAATTTTGGATAGATGGTTATTGTTAACTCCATTATAAACACGGTTCACAACAGA
The DNA here is from genome assembly GCA_030737875.1 of Allium sativum. NCBI lineage: Eukaryota > Viridiplantae > Streptophyta > Magnoliopsida > Asparagales > Amaryllidaceae > Allium > Allium sativum. Next base: position 1,048,994,977 of record CM060910.1, on the reverse strand, counting down.
AAGCGTTGACTGTATAACAGAAAGCTCATTCAGGCATTGTGTCGAACATATCAAGTGTAAACAATTAGATTACATATATTGGACCATTCACCCATACTGCTCGTTCATCCATGATGGTCGGTCACCGTCTGAGTTGATCGGTCGGTCACAATCTGAGTTGATCGGTCGGTCATTAAGAGAAGCATGATTGAGCACCCAAGGGTCCTGCGCCAGGAGTCGAGCACCCAGGGGTCCTGCGCCAGGGGTCGAGCACCCAGGGGTCCTGCGCTAGGGGTCCTGCTCCAGGGGTCTTGCGCCAGCGGTCCTACGCTAGGGGTTCTGCACCAGTTGTGTACAGCTACCTCCAACTGTCCAGTGGCAGTTTCATAAATACATCGGCGTGCGACCCAAAACCTGAACACCATAATTACAGAATTGCCACGTGGTCCAAACTTTTTCTATGAATACCCCATTTCACCACCATTCAAAGGACAGATCTAAGCCACCCCGAAGGGCTGTCATTTCGGTTCTCTACCATTCTAAAATGCTCCATGCTCTCTCCAAGCTCCATTAATGACTTCTCCAACTCACTTCATCTTCCTCCAACGATGTGAAGAACAAATCACCTTCATTTTCCATTAGAAATTTCTCCAATTCAACTCAAGTGATCTCCTACCGCCATTAATCTTCTCCCAAGCCTAGATCTAACACTGATTCGCCATGGAATCAAGAAATCTTGTCTAAATCTCCGAGTGATTGAAGATCTACACTTCAACCGCCACTAATTAAGAGATCTCCTCCATTCCTCCATGAATCCAAGTAAGATCTAAACCTAAAAGAGAATAAAGTGAGGAGAACCGCTATAAAAAGAGATAAATGAAGAATATGAGCGAATTCATGTATTTTATAATCTCCAAAGTGATAATGAGAATTGCATTCAAAGTGGATGTAGATCTACTTTAGATCGAACCACTATAGAATCTTTTGTTCTCTACTTTTTGCATTTGATTTATGATTGTGGCCTCATTTTCTTAATTCTTACCGTTTGGTGAAGTACGGTTCACGTACCTTTTGGTGTTTGAACGATTTTTGGATAAAACATTTGGCGTCCACCGTGGGGCCGCATCCGCGCTTCCTTCTCTCACACTCTCTCAAGGTTGAAGGCCTTGCATTGAAGTCCTAAACCACCTCCTTCTCCGAAATCATGGAAAAATCTAACAGAGCTACAAGAAAAACTATTGGAGGAAACGATAATGTCGCTAATGAGACTACGCCACTTACTAACCATTTTGAAGTTGGCGAAAACTCGGTAAGTGGAGCCGGTGTGACTAAAAATGAGTTGAGTGGCGCTATTGCCAACCTGAACCAACGAATGGATGCTTCTACTAAAGCTATGATGGAACCTGATGCCATCCATAATGCTCAACTGAATCGAGTCCCTCCGAAAGTCCATTTGATCTCGAAGAAAATGGCAACTCGTCCGCTTTTGATCTTAACCTCAACGACAACATGGAAGATGATTATGATTGGTTATGTGACAAAGACGAAGCTAATATTGAAAAATTGAAATCAAAAGCTAAGAATCACTCCGAGATGAATGCTCGAAGGGTTATCAGTCCTGCCACGGGGGTACCTCCTCGACAGGAAGGTAAAGTACCTAAGCTCTCTAATCAAGATCGTTTGCCTAGACGAACATTTGGTAAGGAGTTCAGCTTCAAGGAGCGGTATAACACTGAAGAATGCATATCGGATATGATAGAACAAATCATAAACAAGAATCAAGCTGGCAATGGCGGTGAAAGAGAATGGGACTTCTCTCCTGACAGGACTCCGTTCACCAAAAGAACCCTTAAAGAAGAGTGTCCAGAGAAGTTCAATCCTCCAACTTTACCTCCGTACAATGGCCTTGTTGATCCTAACTACTTTCTGTTCAAATACAAGTGGTATATGAGTGCGGCTAAGGCGACTAATGAAATGAGATGCACAAACTTTCCTCTCTACTTAGAAGGTGCTGCATCATTATGGTTCACTAAGCTACCACCTAAATCCATAAACCGGTTCTCTGACCTGACCAAAGAGTTCAAGGAGCAGTTCCGCTTGTATGCTACCAAAGCCAAGGATGCTATAACGCTCTTAGCAATGAAACAGAGGCCAGAGGAAATTGTTAAAACCTTCCTCAGTCGATTCAATGTTGCCTTGTCTGAAGTAAGAAATCCAGAGCTACGCATAGTCCTCATGGCTTTCCTTGACGCTATAGACAAAACAAGCGAATTCGGGAGATGGATAAAGATGAAGGAACCGAATACGCTTGACAGGTTCTATAAGAAATCAAAGGAGTACATAAGAGTGGACGATAATCCTGTACCTCTTCAGATCATTATTGTTAACCAACTTCTCGAAGCTCCCAAAAGTGCTGCTATTCAATGTAATCAACAGAAAACTCAGGGGCAGAAGCGAGCCAATGATGGGAACGGCAACAAAGAAAATAAGAAGTTTCACCTTCATGACTCGTCAGTGCTGACTCCTCTGAATGACACTCCTGAAAACATTTACCTTGCCACAAAGTATGTAGAAGATTACCCGGAGCCTTGGCCAATGAAGCTGAATGACCACCTAACCAAATCCGGCAAGTTTTGTCGGTTTCATAATCAGCAAGGCCACTATACCAATGAATGTAGGCATCTGAAATCATTAATTGAAGAGCTGATTAGGAAGGAATGCCTATAACAATAGGTGAAGAATCTCCAAGAGGCAAATCCTTCTGCAACTCCCTAGGGGTAAGGGGCATCAGATGACTAATCTGATCCAAGCAACAGAGCTCTTGCTCAAACTAATCCAAGGCCGATAATCAACTGACAACCTTTGATGATGATCTAATATCTACGGCTCGGAATAAGCGATCACTATCGCCTTTACTTTACTTTTTCCATTACTTTACTTTTTGCATTACTTTACTCTTTGCTATGTTATACTTTCTTGTTCAAAGTCTGTAATGATTTATATGCATTGTACCGAACAATAGCTTTATGAATGAAATCATATCTGCATATATATATATCTATTATTTGCAAAATATACAAAATTTGCTAAAGACGATTTTCTCATCGCAGGCTGTTCCATAGACGTTCGCTTCCTCAAATTCTGACCAAGTTAGACAGCCCTAGTAACATCAATTCAAATATCAAGTGCTATAACCATTAATATGCAAGGGTGAAAAGCACCACTTTGAAGAGTGAATATGAAAAGTCCCAATGAGTCAGGTGACGAAGAGGGAAGCGAACAACCACAGATCCGAAATCCCGAAGGTCGCGGGAATTCATTGTGCAAAACGAAGCACGAGAGTTCACTATAAGTGAAACGAAGCATGGGAGTTCGTGGAGCGAAATGATGCAACCCTCTAAGGTCGCAGGAATTCGTTGCACGAAACGAAGCATGGGAGTTCACTATAAGTGAAACGAAGCGTGGAAGTTCATGGCGCGAAGCATGCAACCTCCAAGGCTGCGTGAATTCGTTGCGCGAAACGAAGTGCTGGAGTTCACTACAAGTGAAACGAAGCTTGGAAGTTCATGGCACGAAGCGATGAAACCCTCCAAGATCGCGGGAATTCGTTGCGTGAAATGAAGTGTGGGAGATCACTATAAATGAAATGAAGCGTGGGAGTTCGTGGCGCGAAGCGATGCAACCCTCCAAGGTCGCAGGAATTCGTTGCGCGAAACGAAGCGCGAGAATTCATTATACGTGAAATGAAGCGTAGGAGTTCGTGGCGCAAAGCGATGCAACCAGTCGCAGGAATTCATTGCGCGAACTGAAGCACAGGAGTTCACTATAAGTGAAACGAAGAGTGGGAGTTCGTGGCATGAAGCGATGCAACCCTCCAAGGTCGCGGGAGTTCACTATAAGTGAAACAAAGCGTGGGATTTTGTGGCGTGAAGCGATGCAACCCTCCAAGGTCGTGGGAATTTGTTGCGCGAACCAAAGCGCAGGTGTAACAATCTAGAAAATTGGAACCAATTTAAAATTTTTATTTTGGCAATTTTAATGAATTTTCAATATTTAAAATGATTTATTTTAAATAACAACGACTAGAAATTTATTTTGAATAGAATTAGAACATATAAAATTATTTAAATTGAAGTTAGAATATAAATATTTATTTTAATTATAAAAGGAATCGGAAATGGCGCGGTAGTTCGAAAATTTGATTTCAAACTTCAAATGAATGTACAGGATTCAAAAAAACTGGATTTTAGTGAAACCAGAAATATTTGAATCTATTTGAAAATATCTTTCCAATGAATGTGAAAAATCAAGATTTCACAACGGGAATAAAAAGTTATGTCCAGTTGAAAATTAAGAATAGTCGCTATGGAATTTTATATAATATATAGCCCTTAAAAATAGCCATTTTGCAAAAAATCTCCATTTTCGACGAAACCACTTTGGTTGGATCCGGAATGTCAAATTATTGCTAGATTCCAATTTCCACAATTTTTTGGAATTAATATGTGAGCATAGCCAAAGAAAACGTGTTTGATCAAATTTAGTTGAATTGGATCGACCAGAAAATGACCATTTTTCAAACGATCTCCAAATACAACGAAATTAGTTTTGTTAGGACCGTTTCATCAAAACATAGCCAGATTTATTTTTCTGGAATTTTTGGAGTCCGTATGTAGCCCCGGTAAATTAAAATGTGTGTTAAAATTAAATATATATATACTGATTATGTTTTAATTTTGATAAAAACTGATAAAAATAGTCGAAATGGCTTACAATACATGTCCCAATGTGTTCAGAATAGGGGTATTTAGTTAGGGGTGATAGTCGTAGGGATTCGTTTGAAGCTAGGGTGCGAAATTCACTTTAAGAAATAATTAAAAATAAATAAAATTAAAAACATATATATTAGTGGGTCAAAGCCCTAATACCATTCAAAGCCGAGGTCAAACATTCTCCCCGCGCCTCCATAAATTGAAACCGATGACGGAAATTTCCCTCATCCTCCTCCTCGAAATCCCCACCATCCACGCCTCCATTTCAATCCTCCCCAGAGGCAAAACTCTTCCCCTCCACGAGCTGTATAGATTCAACGGTGAAAATGAAGATCTTTGGCATGTATACCTCAGATTTGGAGCTCGAACGCTGAGCTTTTGAAGTCGCTTCCACGGCGGCGTAGGGGTTCGAGCGGGCCCATGTACAGGGCGACGAAGTTGGTGCCAAGGCGCACGACGTAGCACCCCCTAATCAGTCTCCAGCAGCTTGTGGCGGCGCTGATTTTGAACCCAAGGTTGGAAGGCTAGTTCGAAGATGGTCCAGAATGTTTAACAGTAAGTTTTTTCATTTATTTTTATTTATTTTAAGTGATTAGTTAATAATATATATAGCATTGTAAAATCAGTTTTTTTATAAATATATAAGGCATTGTAAATTAAATTTTTATAAATATATAAGGCATTTGTAAAATCAGTTTTTTTAATTTATATATAACATGAATTTTTAAAATAAAAATAGCATGGTTTTAAAAATATAAAAATATGATTTTTAAAAATATATAGAAAAATATGATTTTAAAAATATGATTTTTAGTGTATATATAACGAAAATAAAAATGTGATTTTTATGTAGAAAATAAAAATGTGATTTTTATGTAGAAAATAAAATTGTGATTTTTATGTATATAATAGCGTTATAAAAATATGATTTCATTGAATTGAAAAATATGACTTCATAGAATTAAAATATATGATTTCTTTATAAATAGAAAATATGATTTCTTAGATTAGGAAAAATAAGATTTTTCATTGTACAAAAATATGATTTTTTTCGTATGTTTGAAATATTTTTATAAGGATAAAAATATGATTTTTATATAGAAAACTGAGTTATAAAAATGTGATTTTTATAATATCAATAACAGTATAAAAACGCGATTTTTAAATATATAAATATCATATTAAAAAGTAGATTTTTACTATGAACAACGTGGAAAAGTTTGCGTTGGAATTTCGGGCAAATCCAAATGGTTTAGAAATTCGGAAATAAAACTAGAGTAGTGGATCCCAAAGGTGAGAACTTCTCACTTTAATTTATTTTCTAATTAAATATATATACGAGGATGCAGACAGTGCTTAGTAGCACCCGACACCTTTGTTTGAAACTATGTTTGTTTGGTTGTTTGGTTGAATGGGTTATTTGTTTGAATTTGGTTTGGGAATGAATTGAATTGATTAGAATTTGGTTTGTACATGGCGCGAGCCATTATTAGGTGAGGGATAAGGCTAGACCTTATTCTGGTAATAGTATCGCACCGTTATGCTCATGAACTTTTCTAAAAATATTAGAACAATAAAAATATAATTTTTATTATATAAATGGACTGTATAAATTATTTATGTGTTGAAATAAATATTTTATCATTAAAATATAATTTTTAACGAGTATATGAATGAAAATAAATATTCATTTACAAATCAGATGATTTGTTTATGTACACACATATAACTGATATGGATTGGGATGATATACTTTACACATCGCCTAACTGCACAAAGAAAATCGGTGTGTGTTGATTGAAAACCCCATATGGGTATTGGGACGATATTGGACGTACACTAATCCCAATACTTAGTTGTATGTCAATCGATGGGTTGACAGACTGTTGTAAGCATTAATTATTTATATTCAACACTTATGCAGTTGAGTAATGCACTGTGGATGATGGTTGACTGTGTTTGATGATTGTTGTGTACACTTGTGTATGAAATCCATATAAATAAAATTATATGGTAATGACTGTGTCTGATTCCAATTCGGAAAGAACGAATATTTTAAATTAACGAATATTTTAAAATGACGAATAATGAATATTTTAAAATAACTAATATTTTAAAATAATATTCAGTAATGGACCAAAATATGATTTTGATGTCCGATTTGGGATGGACATGAAAATATTGAAATGTATGAAGCCGTGTTGATTAGATTAAAGCTATTTCAACGTGAATGATATTTATATCGATTTTATTCATTTTTAAAATAAATATCGAAAAGGAAAAGATTTCAAAATCTGATATTTTGAAAATATTATCATTTATATATTATAATGATAAGGAAAATTCAATTTTGATTTAAAATTGAAATTGAAATTAGAATCGTTTTAAACTGAATTTATAAAATACGTTTTAAATGGAAATCAACGAAATATAATATATATATATATATATTATATATATATTTAATGGCCCGAATAGAATGCGTTGTGCCGTGGCAGTTCGCGAATTTCGACCATTGACTTCGAATTGATATTACAGGATATCCGACCATCTGATTCTCCTAAAACCGGAACCGTTGGGTTCGTATGGAAAAGATATTTCCAACGAATACAAAAGATTTGAAATCTAACTGTTGGATTTGGAATTATGTCCAAATCAAATTTGGAAAAGGTTGCTGTAAGTGCAGTTCGATGACCGTTTATGGAAATCGAATGTACAGGCCTTGATAAAATTAATAAAAATATTAATAATTTGTGTAAATTCATAATAAATGATTTGGAAAGAATTGGGATGAAAAATCCCATATTTGATAAGATAAAAATATATTTTTATCAAAATGAACTAGCTATGAACTAGAATTATAATCCAATATTTTTAAATAAATAAATTCGATTTAAAATAGTTTTAAAAATAACCAGAATTCCCAATATATGAATTGGAATAGATTTGAATCAAAATTATCTTCGGAATATTTCGATATTGGATTCCGTGATTATACAAATATTGTGGAGGAATTTGGAAGATATATGTATATCGTTATTCCTAATACGATACTTGCTGATTTCAGAATTTGATATTGAATATAAGCCGATATAATTTCTATTCAGAGCCTTGTATTTGATATTGAATTGGATTTTGGATTTGTCGTGAATGGTGTCTTAAATAACACTATTCTTAAAGCCCGTGTGAAAATAATAAATCTTTTAATTAAGATTATTAGAGCTTCCAGTTAATTAACATTTAATTGGAATAAAATGGGATGTGAATTGGGTTTATCGTGAACTGTGTTTTAATGACATTCATTCTTTAACCCGATTTACAATGAAATGTGATTTGGAATTTATAATTCTTTTTATTAAAATTTAATGGAAATTTTCCAAAGTAAAGTTTTTCAATTTAATATATTAAATTGGAATTGAATGGAATTCGATTTGGTAATGATCGAAGTGAGCTTCTGCGGAGGAAGACTGTTAATATATATGGAATTTAAAAGGCTTTGTCATTATTCCATTTATATTAATAGTCGGATACAGAAATTGATATCAATTATATATTGATATATTTTCCGTGAAGATTCCATAATTAATGAAATGTGATTTTGGGTTTATCGTGAACTTTGTTTTAAATGACATTAGTTCTTTAACCCAGTTAAAGATAGGATTACATGTCTAACATTGTATTTCGAACTGTATGGTTGATCTCTGCTAAATATATATTTGTTTGGTGGCGGAGAATTTATTCTCTTTCTTAACACCTTTCTCTAAGAGTTACGAGCTTAGAGGTTATATATCGGTAGAAATCAATAGTACAGTGTAGATTGTCGATGCGACATGTTTGATTTTCCAAAGATAAATAATCATTAATATTGATTTTTGAGAAGATTGAAACCAAGTGGAGTTTTAATGAATCTTTAATTATATTGAAATGCGAATGTGATAATTTAAAATTATAAAATTTGGGAAATGATCGAGAGTGGAGTATCACCAGTTTTGCTCCAAGTGATAGCTAAATCTTTAATTAGATTTGAATAGAAATGGTAATTAATTTTACCGATAACATCGTGGTGTTAGATATGGGGTATTACCAGCTTTGCTTCACGGGATGAATAGGTTGGGATTGGGAAATAAAAGGAATGATTACTTCGGTACGGTGCGTTAATCCCTACTAGTTTGGATAAACCTTAATTTGATTTGAACTGATATCCAAAGGAAGATTAAAGAATAAATTTAAAGAATTTATCTTTGATGAAATTAATGGGAACCTTTCCCAAAGGATATGAATATTTAAATAAAAGAATATTCAGAATTGGAATGAGGCGTATGTTGTGTTTTTATAGCATTTGTTTATTATATACGCGAGTTATTCGGAAAGGCCGGGTTTATACCCATTCTGAATAACTGATCTGGTGATGAAGACGATGGTTGAAGACCAGAGGTCTTCACATCATTTGGATGATTACTGATGTCTTGATTGGGTTGTACGCCCAAAACAAGGTAATAAGTGGTGATCGTCCAGACGTACTTCAAGATCGACCGGATATGCGAGGACCTCTCTCCTGTATTAGACATTTGGGACGAGGAATAAGGTTCCTTCGATTTCGTTCAGACACAGAATGAACTTGTAAATGGATGTGTGTCTGACATTGGATTTTATTCTGTGTTGATTGAACTCTATTAAATATATATCTGTTGGGCAGTGGAGAATTTATTCTCTTGCTTAACGCCCTTCTCTGAGACGTACGAGCTCAGAGGTTATATATCGATAGACATCAGTCACATAGCGTGAATTTCCTATGTGGCATGCTGAGATGCAAATGATTAAGGAATCTGTTGAAAAGCAGAGTCTTGTGGTTGATGATCAAAGCACGGCTTTAATATAGCATAGCTTTGTGTAGCGTTAATTCGCGAGCCTCACATCCCGGTATGAACCAGAAATGGGAGAGAACTGCAGGGAGGACATGCGTTTCTTTCTAGCTAGGAGTGGTGTCATGGTATAGAGCCCAGACATTTTTCCTTATGTGGATGATGGAATGCGAGGCGCCTCGGATATATTGGTTACTACGGAGCCAATGGATATTGAGTCATCTGGCTCATTTACGCCCCATAGGGCGAGGAAACGCATTGTTCAGGAATTACTAATCCTCAAACGTAAGAGAGGATCGGCCCTGAAGATCCAAGGTGCAGTTACGGCTGATCCTGAGACATGGGCTAGATTGTCTCGAATTCGGTAAGGACGATCCCTTATCTTGGTTCATGACGGAAATCTAATTTCCAATACGTGACATTTTGGTTTTGATTATAGAGCCTAGTATGGTGACATGATTGATGGTACCCATGCTTTAGCGACCCGGGTTTTCGCGATCCTGGTTATCGACATAAACTTAATGTCGATTATCCAAGCATCGGAAATACCGGATAGTTAATAGAAAGAAGTTAGAGTGTAACAACCCGCATTCTACACATCGAAGGATCGTAGAATATTTATTTTTTCTCGTAAGGAGTCGTATGGTCGTGTGACATTGGGAGATGACTGTTGGGGTCATTTCCCATGTTCACGATTTTTGCCGAATTTTGAATGACCATTTTACCCCTAGCTGATCTTGTTTTGGCCATAATTTTTTATTGGTAAGGAATTTTGACCTGAAACCACTTCCATTAGATTCGGATGATGGTTTACCTTTCCGTAGAGTGGTCATATGTGAAAAACGGACTTGACGTTCGGGAGATATGGACGAAATAAGATTTAGAAGGTGAAAAACTGATTAATCGGGCCAAATGAGGTGATTAGTGAATGGGCCCATAACCCATTTCGGGATTTGGGTTATGGGGAGGCTAAAATGATTTTGGTTTTCATTCTATTTTAGTTTTCTAGCCGCCATTTACCTCTTAGAAACCCTAACAATGGCCTTCACCTTCTAATTTCATCCCAACTCGCTCTCTAATCAAGGATTAAGCTTAGCAACATCAAATCAAGGAGAAATAGCACCATTTAAGAGTTAGAGCTGCTGTTAGACATTGGTATTCGCCCAAATCAGAGGAGTTTCAGTTCTGAAAGTTTTTAATTGTGGCAAAGGTGAGTGATTAGCCTTGTTTTTACACTAATTATGGTTAATTAAGGGTAACTAGTGTTAATTAGCGAATTTAAACATGAAATTCTGTAAAAATATTTATAAATTTCAAAATATTATTTTAACCTCCATTAGAAGTTTGAGTTAATTTGGTTAAGTTTTGTTATTCCTGTCATTAGTTAATGTTAAATATGATTAAGGGGAAATATGGATTTTGGGTATGTTTAATCCATTTTAATATATCAAATTGTTGTTTTGGTGTTTGTGGTCAATTCTACATGTTGCTATGACTGTATGGTATGCTTTGTGATTGTTTAGAACAGTTAGAATGGTCGAAAACACCGTTCGTGTGGCGTAAAAACAGTCGCTGGAAAAATATGCAGGAGCCAGCCCGGATCGGATCGCCACTACCCGACCCCAACCCATCATCGAGCACTACCCAACCTGAACCGTGGGTCACCTACCCTTCACGAGTCGAAGTACGAACCAAACGACGGAACTCTCCATGAAGTAAGTCATGAACCGTGTTGGAGCACTACGAGCCAGAGCAAGAAGCCACGGACTAGACCACGAGCCATCAGGGGAGCACTGCCACGAACCGACCCGATGGTCACGATCCATCATGAGCTGGAAGCCATCACGATTCGAGGACAGGAGGGCGAGCCACGAACCAAAGCTAGGAGGGGCGATACATGAGCCGAGGAAGCTGGTCACGAACCGTAGCACTATGAATGAAGGAGTCACGAATCGAGCATATCTGAACTGAAGTATGGACACGAATGGAAACTGAAGTGCGAACGGGATAATGACCAAACCCGAGATACAAAGGTATCCAAATGGGAAGTAGAACTTAGTATCCAGTTGGGAACCAATAAGTTAACTTCATGAGTTGGGCTTTGCTGCGGGACGTGTGCTAAGGAGTTTTCGACGTCCATAACTTTGATTCACCACTGAAAGACGAATGTTAGGCTACAATTAGTGCAGTAGGGTAGTTATTACTTCATGGGGCAGAGTGATCGTAGCATGGCTATGAGCCAGTGCAGTGGAGTTATCATGACATCATAGGGCAGAGTGGACATAGCAAAGTATTAGTGTTTACGGATCAGTGCAGTGGAGCCGTCACGACTCCATAGGGCAGAGTGATCGTAACAAAGTATTGGGTGATCAAAGCGGTGGATATCGTATGTTTTTCGTACTGAGTGAGAGATGTGAGGATGGTTGCTATGCTTGATTGTTTGCCATCACTATGTCATGCACACCCCCACCCCCGTATCCTTTACACCATATGTTAGTGGCACCTTAGAGTATTGTACGGTATGTTATGCTAACTCTTTGGTTGCAGGTCCAGGTTCAGTATGGTTTACTATACCTGTTACTGTTCTGTTTTTCTGCTTATCGCTCATACCAAACTTTTGTCTGACCCAGAGTTTTATGTCTCTTCTTATTACTCTGGGTGCTCTTAAATGGGCAGACTAGAGACAGGTCAGGTGACTATGCACGAGTAGCTGTGCCGGAGACGAGCAGGAGGCTTCCACGTTTGATATATATATATATTCTCCATGTGTCGCTGCTGGTCACTACTTTGGGCGTTAGTAGCGTACCTTCCTTATTTTGCTTTAGAGACAGTTTTTAAAAGTTGTATTAACGATGATGTGGAACATAAGCTGTATTTGGATTTTCCGCTGCTATGATGGTTTAGTTTTCAGCTTATGCACTGTCTCGCCTGTTTTATGTCAAGTATGTTATTATTATATTTTATTCCATGCGCTTGAGACATTCTACAGGTTCCTTGCTAGTTCAAATTCCCTTCTTTCCATTCTTTGGCGACCGTCCCATGTTGGTTGGACATTGGTCCAGCGTACTTTCATTGGAATTGTCGGCTGGTGCGGGGCGGGCTGTCACATTTGGTATCAGAGCTCTAGGTTGCGTAGTTAGCCTAGGGAAGGCACCAGAGAGAGATAGTACGTATATGAGAGCGCGTATTTGAGATATTTTGGTTTTCAAAAGCTATATATATACCATTAGTATATTTAAGGATGAAGTCGCACTGCATTGGCACCATTGAAGAGATGGTTAATCGTTTTCTCCATACAGATTGAACGATAAGCCGATATATGAGGGGTACTGGTAGAGGAGCTAATAATGGGAATGCTCCTGATATGAGGACGATGTTCACTGACCTCATGAGAGAGATGTTTAGGGATGTTCAGAGGGAAGCTCCTAATGCTGGAAATGGTGGTGGTGAAGTGGTGCTGGCGCCTTAGGCCGATTTCGCCAAGCTATGCAAGGATTACACTAGCCTTGGTGGGAAGCCGTTCCAGGGAACGGAATCGGCTACAGAAGTTCAGGATTGGTTGGATAGCTGTGAGCGTATCTTCGAAGACTTGGGTATTGAGGACGGGATGAAGAGAAAGCTAGCATCCCGTCAGCTGCAAGGACGGGTGATGAATTGGTGGAATGCTATTAAGGCGACTACTCCAGAGGATCAAGTTACATGGGATCAGTTTAAGGCCCGATTCAGTGATAAGTTTATCCCAGCTCCTCAGAAATCAGAGTTGTTTAGGAAATTTCTGGAGCTTAAGCAGAATGGTAGGTCAGTCTCAGAGTACATTGCAGAGTTCGATACTTTATCGAAGTATGGATTATCCCTTATCGATACTGCCGAGAAGAAGAACAAGAAGTTTATAACTGGTTTGGATGGATACTTGGGGGAAAGACTTATTAACCACATCGATGATACGTTTGAATCGATTGTGGGGAAAGCTTTGAGATCAGAGAGTCTATACCCTATGTCGAAGACTGAGGTTGCATCTGCAGAAGAGCCAAAGCCGCAAGTAAGCGGTGGAGGCAAGAATGATTCTCAGAATAAGAGAAAGCAGAATCAGACCAAGGATGGCCAGAAGAAAAGAATAAGAAAGATGTAGAGGGCTTTAGCTATGGCAAGAAGGGCCATTATGCTGAAGAATGTCGAGCAAAGCTAGCGGACAGGAGGTGCTTCAACTGTGGCTAAGTGGATCATCACAAGGATAAATGTCTGCAACCCCCTAAAGAAAAGCAGATTATGAAAGCATATGCTATCAATGTTGTTCCTTCTTCGTCGAATGCTCCAACTGCGGCGGAGAAGGGAAAGAATGTCGTCATTCAAGGTATGCTTTCTGTTTATGATGTTCCTGTTCAAGTATAGTTTGATACCGGGGCTTCCCGTTCCTTCGTATCTAGTGACCTGGTAGATAGGTTGGGACTGGAACCTGACATAGTCGATAGACCTTTAGCGGTGATGAACCCGATTGGTGGTTCAACTAGCCTTAGCATGATTTGTCGTAATGTGGTCTTATCGAGTCATGGATGCATGTTTGTTTGTGATTGCTTTGTTTTGGGCTTTATTGGGTTTGGCATTATTTTAGGAGTCGATTGGCTCCAAAGATACGAGGTGGTGGTAGACTGTGAGGGCTTTTTGGTGACAGTTAGAGAGGATGATGGGCGGAGGGTAGTGTTTGGTGGTCTACCTAGTGATGGGTTAATGGCTAGTTTTCTAAATTCCCTTGACATACCGCATGATGAGTTGTCAGATGTGCCCGTGGCTGGCTAGTATCCGAACATCTTCGAGGAAGTTATCGAACTTCCACCACACCGAGAGATTCAGTTCCGTATTGATTTAGTGAAAGATGCCAGACCTATAGTGATGCCACTTCGTCGTATGGCACCAAGGGAGCAGCGAGAGCTCGGGGTGCAAGTAAGCGATCTTTTAAGAAGGGATTTATCAGAAGAAGTGTTTCTGAGTGGGAAGCACCAGTTGTGTTTGCTACCAAGGCAGATGGTTCCCTTCGATTGTGCGTGGACTACCGCGAATTGAATAAGGTGACGAGGAAGAATAAGTATCCTTTACCGTGGATAGACGATTTGTTTGATCAGTTGAGTGGCGCGAGGGCGTTCTCCCAGTTGGATCTCGCGATAGGTTTTCATCAGCTTAGAGTAGAAGCTGAGAGTATAGCTAAAACGGCCTTTCGAACGCCGTTTGGATTCTGTGAGTGGTTGGTTATGCCATTCGGGTTGACCAATGCACCAGTGTATTTTGTGGATCTTATGAATAGAGTATTCAGGGATCAATTGAATAGGTTTATTCTTGTGTTCGTAGACGATATCATGGTTTATTCGAGGACAGAGGAAGAACACAAGGAACACTTGAGGATAGTGATGGAGGTGTTGAGAAAACCCCAATTGAAAGCAAAGTTTTCTAAGTGTCACTTCTGGAGGAGGGAAGTTAGATTCTTGGGCCATGTTGTTTCAGAAAATGGTATTGTCGTGGACCCTGCGAAGGTGGCTACGGTACAAGATTGGTCTACTCCCAAGAATGCAATAGACATAAGAAGTCTCTTGGGATTGGCTGGATATTATCGTAAGTTTATCCAAGACTTCTCCAAGATAGCAGCACTGTTGACTCAGTTGACCAAGAAGAATCAAGCTTTTGTTTGGGACGAAAAGTGCGAGAATGCATTCAATAGTCTAAAGGAAAAGTTGACATGTGCACCAGTGTTAGTCATTCCTAAAGGGAATGAAGAGATGACGGTATACACAGATGCATGTGGTACCGGGCTAGGTGCTGTATTGATGCAAGGAGGTAGGGTTGTAGCTTATGCTAGTCGGCAAATAAAATCGCATGAGAAAAGATATCCTACCCATGATTTGGAATTGGCAGCGGTCGTGTTTGCATTGAAGATGTGGAGACATTATCTCTTAGGAGAAAGATTCGAGTTGTTCACCGATCATAAATCGTTAAAGTATCTTTTATCTCAGAAGGATCTAAATCTCTGACAGCAAAGATGGTTAGAATTCTTGGCTTCCTATGATTTCGATATCGCATATACACCAGGAAAGGGCAATGCGGTAGCTGATGCATTGAGTAGAAGACATGCCAGTTTAGGGGCTATGTTTCTAGAATGGAAGCAACTGGAGTACATCGCTGGGTATGATTTTAGACCAAAGTGCGAATTGGATCCAGAAATGTTAGCAAGTTTGACGATCAGACCCACTTTGATTGAGCGGATTGGTTCCACTCAAAGGGACGATCCTAACCTATTGGAAATCATCTCAAAGTTAGAGATGGGAATCGACGAAGAGATGAACAAGTATGGGCTTGATCGAGATGGATGGTTTAGAAAGAATGGAAGACTAGTTGTGCCCAATGTCAAGGGATTGAGAGATGAAGTGTTTAGAGAATGTCATCACTCGAAACTGACTATACATCCCGGTGATAACAAAATGTATCGAGACATGAAGCAGACCTACTACTGGGAAGGGATGAAAAGAGACGTTGGGAAGTTTATATCCAAATGCATGAACTGCCAGCTAGTTAAACCTGAGAAAAAGAACCCTAGTGGTTTGTTACAGCCATTGGAAATTCCCGAATGGAAATGGGAACAAGTCTCAATGGATTTCATTGATGGGTTACCAAGAACTAGATCGGGCCATGATAGATTTAGGTGATTGTGGACCGATTGACTAAGAGTGCAAGGTTTATACCCGTCAAGTCGAATAGAACGGTAGCTAAGTTAGCGGAACTATATATGAAATGGGTAGTGAGATTTCGTGGAGTACCTAAAAGCATTATGAGTGACCGAGACCCGTTGTTTACTAGTGGGTTTTGGAAGAGCTTACAAGAGGCTCTAGGGTCAGAACTACATCTCAGTACCGCGTATCATCCTCAAACCGACGGTCAGACAGAGAGGGTGAATCGTACATTAGAAGATCTCTTGAGAGCTTGCATATTGGATTTTGGTGGATCATGGGATGACCATTTGCATATAGTAATAGTTATCAATCCAGTATCGGTATGGCTCCATTTGAAGCTTTGTACGGAAGACCGTGCAACTCACCGTCATGTTGGTTAGAAACCGGTGAGAAATTTGTGCTTGGGCCAGATGTGATAAGAGAAACTCAGATAAGATCAAAGTTATCCAACAACGAATGAAGGCTGCCCAAGATAGACAGAAGGGTTATGCTGATAAGAGGAGAAGAGATTTAAAATTCTTCATTGGTGACTTGGTTTTTGTCAAGATTTCTCCATTAAAGAACGTGATACGATTTGGTAGGAGAGGCAAGTAAATACCAAGATTTTTTGGTCCATTCCCAGTTCTCGAGCAAGTTGGGAATTTGGCTTATAAAGTTGAATTACCAGAGAAGATGGCAGGAGTTCATAACGTATTTCATGTTTCCCGGTTAAGAAAATTCGTGCACGACCCTAGTGTGACTATTTCACCGGATCAGTTGGACGATATCGAGGTTGAACCCGAGGTGATTGGGAACCACAGGCCTATGCATATAGTTGGGAACGATACGAAGCAACTTCGAAGGAAGGTGGTGAAACTAGTCAAAGTTCAGTGGGGTGATGATGAGGAAGACTGTACTTGGGAAACAGAGGAGAATATAAGGAGGAAGTATCCATAACTCTTTGCCTAGTAAGGTTTTTATATCGGTATAGTACTCCCTTGTTAGTAAACCGCATGCTAGGATAGGTTTGTTGTGTTGTTTTGTATGCTTTATTGTTTTGTTAATGATTGGTAGGCATGTGGGATCCTTTGTATGTTTTGGGTTAAGGAATTTCGGGGACGAAATTTCTTAAGGGGGGAGAATGTAACGACCCGCATTATACGCATCGAAGGATCGTAGAATATTTATTTCTTTCTCATAAGGAGTCGTATGGTCGTGTGACATTGGGGGGACGACTATTGGGGTCATTTCCCATGTTCACAATTTTTGCCGATTTTTGAATGACCGGTTTGCCCCTAGCTGATCTTGTTTTGGCCATAACATTTGATTGGTAAAGAATTTTGACCTGAAACCACTTCCATTAGATCTGGATGATGGTTTACCTTTCCGTAGAGTGGTCATAAGTGAAAAACAGACTTGCCGTTTGGGAGATATGGATGAAATAAAATTTAGAAGGTGAAAAACTGCTTAACCGGGCCAAATGAGGTGATTAGTGAATGGGCCCATAACCCATTTCGGGATTAGGGTTATTGGGAGGCTGAAATGAGTTAGGTTTTCATTCTGTTTCAGTTTTCTAGCCGCTATTTACCTCTTAGAAACCCTAACAATGGCCTCCACCCTCTAATTTCATCCCAAATCGCTCTCTAATCAAGGATTAAGCATAGCAACATCAAATCAAGGAGAAATAGCACCATTTCAGAGTTAGAGCTGTTGTTAGACATTGGTATTGACCCAAATCAGAGGATTTTCAGTTCTGAAAGTTTTTAATTGTGGCAAAGGTGAGTGATTAGCCTTGTTTTTACACTAATCATGGTTAATTAAGGATAATTAGTGTTAATTAGCAAATTTAAACATGATTAAATTCTGGAGAAATATTTATAAATTTCGAAATATTATTTTAAGCCTCCTTTAGAAGTTTGAGTTAATTTGGTTAAGTTTTGTTAATCCTGTCATTAGTTATTGTTAAACATGATTAAGGGGAAATATGGATTTTGGGTATGTTTGATCCATTTTAATATATCAAATTGTTGTTTTGGTGTTTGTGGTCAATTCTACATGTTGCTATGACTGTATGGTATGCTTTGTAATTGTTTAGAACAGTTAGAATGGTCGAAAACGTCGTCGTGTGGTGTAAAAACAGTCGCTGGAAAAATATGCAGGAGCCAGCCCGGATCGGATCACCACTACCCGAACCTGACACGATCGTGGAGCACTACCCGACCCGAACCGTGGGTCGCCTACCCTTCACGAGTCGAAGTACGAACCAAACGATGGAACTCTCCATGAAGTAAGTCATGAACCGTGTTGAAGCACTAGAGCCAGAGCAAGAAGCCACGGACTAGACCACGAGCCATCAGGGGAGCATTGCCACGAACCGACCCGATGGTCACGATCCATTATGAGATGGAAGCCATCACGAGTCGAGGATAGGAGGGCGAGCCACGAACCAAAGCTAGGAGGGGTAATCCACTAGCCGAGGAAGCTGGTCACGAACCGTAGCGCCATGAATGGAGGAGTCACGAATCGAGCATATCTGAGCTGAAGTATGGACACGAATGGAAACTGAAGTGCGAACGGGATAATAACCAAACCCGAGATGCAAAGGTAGTCCAAATGGGAAGTAGAACTCAGGATCTAGTTAGGAACGAACGAGTTAACTTCATGAGTTGGGCTTTGTTGTGGGACATGTGCTAAGGAGTTATCGACGTCCATAACTTTGATTCACCACCGAAAGACGAATGTTCGGCTACGGATCAGTGCAGTGGGGTAGTTATTACTTCATGGGGGCAGAGTGATCGTAGAATGGCTATGAGCCAGTGCAGTGGAGTTATCATGACTCCATGGGGCATAGTGGACATAGCAAAGTATTAATGGTTATGGATCAGTGCAGTGGAGTCGTCACGACTCCATGGGGCAGAGTGATCGTAACAAAGTATTGGGTGATCAAAGCGGTGGATATCGTATGCTTTATGCACTGAGTGAGAGATGTGAGGATGGTTGCTATGCTTCACTGTTTGCCATCACTATGACATGCACACCACCACCCCCCCCCAGTATCCTTTACACCATATGTTAGTGGCACCTTAGAGTATTGTACGGTATGTTGTGCTAACTCTTTAGTTGCTGGTCCAGATTCAGGTATGGTTTAGTATACTTGTTATTGTTCTGTTTTGCTGCTTATCGCTCATACCATACTTTTGTCTGACCCAGAGTTTTATGTCTCTTCTTATTACTCTGGGTGCTCTTAAATGGGCAGATTAGAGACAAGTCAGGTGACTATGCACGAGTAGCTGTGCCGGAGACGAGCAAGAGGCTTCCACTTATGATATATATAGATATTCTCCCAGTGTCGCTGCTGGTCACTACTTTGGGCATTAGTAGTGTACCTTCCTTATTTTGCTTTAGAGACAGTTTTTAAAAGTTGTAATAATGATGATGTGGAACATAAGCTGTATTTGGATTTTCCGCTGCTATGATGGTTTAGTTTTCAGCTTATGCACTGTCTCGTTTGTTTTATGTCAAGTATGTTATTATTATATTTTATTCCATGTGCGGTGAGACATTCTACAGGCTCCTTGCTAGTTCAAATTCCCTTCTTTCCTTTCTTTGGCGACCGTCCCGTGCTGGTTTGACATTGGCACAGCGTACTTTCATTGGAAATGTCGGCTGGTGCGGGGCGGGCCGTCACATAGAGGGTGAGAATATATAAGATAGATAATTAGAATATAAGAAGAAGAAGACAACTACAACATCAGAGTAACACGAATCTCACAGCCGAACGAATAAAATATAGCATAACTTTGAAATAAAACCAGTATATGTATACGATAACATTTATCAGAGTACAATACTTACAACACAGAGGAAATAACAATAGTTATATAATTCTGAAGCCTCCTTCTCTAAGCTCTCAGGATATCTGTAAAATCCTGACTACTTGACTGTCCGTACAAAATTGGGCACCTAAGAGTTTTGGGAAAACAAAACAAACTTCGGGTCAGTCATGGGTCTGGCATGAGTAAACAATTTTAAAACAATTGAGAAAATAAACGATATCTCATAAGACCTCGCTGTATAACACGGAATGGGTTTTTCCCTTATGAGAATCCAAAACACTTGATTCAACATTCAAAAATCTTTTTGAAAGAAACGATAATCTTTATATCAAACTCATTTGATATTATAATAGTGCCTATCAACCACAATATAATAATCAGCTAGCAGAACGCTTTCATCTCACGTTCCACATACATAATATATAATCAAAAACCGCAGGCGCTTATTGGGTAATGAATTCCAATTGGCAAGGTATGGGACTACCTTCCGACAGTGTATCTCTAGAGAGGAATACACCGGGTTCAACAAGAACATCTTGTAACCCAGGCTAAACATGACCGGTCACTTATTTCGCTTGAGTGTACCGAATGTATTATCACCAACGTTTGGGATTAGCAACCATTTCCCGAAAGCGACAGCATCGAAATTGGTTATATAAGTAAAATGGAATTTCTCTAGATCAGGTGGCAATACACCCTAATTGGCAGCAAACCACTTAGCTATGCGACCTACCCGATTTTATACCATTCCGGTTTGTGAGGCTTGAGGCCAAAACGTACAGATCACACCTTTCTTTACTTTGAATGTCACATCGTCATACCCGCCAAATCACAAATTGATTTCCTCAAAATTACAATGGGTATACAGCTAAGAGAAACGAATTCCTCCGCCACCAAACGTAAGTACATTTGAAGTGATCAACTTATGCAATAAATTAAATATACTCTATCAGACATTCTTCCATACAGGTCATCCTGGGACTGGACAGACCAAAGGTACTATTCTGTAAATCCATCTTAAGCAATTTCTACCTAGGATTTTCTGAATAGCCCTTGCATAACTCTGTCTTCAATTATCTTCAACATATCTGATTCGCAACGCTAATGCCATACAGAGTGGTTTTCAGATAATATATCTGATCTCGGTCTCTCTGTATTGACAACGGAAATTGTCAAAATCTTTGATAATCAGTGATTTAACTATCAAAGGTAAACATGTGTACAAACAACGGTCGTATTCCCAAATGGAAATCTTACCGATCAATCATCATTTCATTTCCCAATTTCCCATTTGTCATTTCCATATATTCATAAATTCCTTATTTTCTAAAATTAGAAAATATACATTATTAACTTTGGAAAACGTTTCCATTTCTGATTCATGCATCAATATCTTCCCACCTTTATCAGTCTCTAACTATAAACTAGTAAGTGAACAACTTCCCAAGTATAAACCCCGAGGGCCGAAACCAACATCAAATCGATACCCAGAAAGCCATTCAACTCAACTAATTTCCAGTCAGTTTCTAATCTCAGTAATTCTATTTAAATTCCTAATTCAAACCCCAAATTCCTTTATAATATTTTATTTGCAAAATATTTACTTAAATCCTTTATTCACATTAAACGTGAATAATATTTCTTCTTTGCAATCAAAACAGATTGATTTCGTATTTAAAAACAATATCCCAAATCTAATTTCTATTTATACTTCTAATTATAGAATTATTCATATAAAATCTCATTTTATTCTTCTAACACATATAATCCCATTTATAATCACCTTTATAAATGCTGCTCAAATCCCATTTAAAATATCGGTGTTAAAACTGATTCTTACTTCTCTATATAAATTCAGTCTTATATATTCTGTTTATCAAATGATAAATATTTTATTTACTTTATAAAACATTATTTATAAATTAATCTTCTCAATCTATTTGTTAAAACTGATTTCCTTTAATATCCACTTCAAACAATCTTCTCATAATTCTTTTATATCTCATCAAATATTCCTTTTATAATTCTATTTACTTTCTAAATAAATATTCCTTTTATACTTCTATTTATTTTCTATATAAATAATCCTTTTATACTTCTATTTATTTTCTATATAAATAATCCTTTTATACTTCTATTTATTTTATATGAATCCTTTTATATAATTCTATTTATTTTATATAAATCCTTTTATATAATTCTATTTATTTCATATAAATCCTTTTATATAATTATATTTATTTCAAATATAAATATTTCATTTTCAATATTCACTTTGAAAAATTCCTTTTTACATTCCAGTATTTCATATGGTATTTAAAATACAAAATATCATAACCAGCGTCATCATAATCAATCACATATTAAATATCACATCATATATCATAATATATGAAAACAAACAGTATTATAATAGTGAGGAATCCAGTTGGATACCTCCAACCTGTTTCCCTGCATCCACAGATGTTAAACAATACAAATAACATCGATTTAATTTCAATATGAAATATTCTGATAAACAGAATCAATATTTGATTAATGATTTATATATATATATATATATATATATCGTTATCTATAATTTCAACCAATAAATCAACAATTCAACCAAACAATCAAATACACAGCAATCAATCATCATTTATCAATACTAGAATATATTTATAAAAATATAAACTATACAGAATTAGTGAGATTTACTCACATTGGACGATCATCGTTAAATAACAATAATTGTCGTTGATTCAGACAGACAATTTATTTCACTATAAATTGTAACGAGCTCCTATTCACTCCTTGTCAATTCCATTGTCTAGCCCTCGTCCATATGATCCCAACGGATCTGACCATTCGAAATTCTGATACAGTATGGCCATGATATGAAAATTTTAAGTCAACACACTACTTGAATTTAATTAAAACTAAATTATTTTATTGGGCCTCTCGTATTTACCTATCCCGACCCAAAACAGTTAACCGCACCAGTAACATTCCTTCTTTCCCGTGCTAAAAAGGAGCCGACACCCTCCAGTTCTTCGTTTCCGTTGCGGTGTATTCCCCGTGCAAATGCTCCTCCAACACTTGTTAAAAAATCAAGCAAAAATCACAATTAAACTCCACAACTGAATTTCCATCTCCTCGTCTCCTTTACACAAAAATCGCATCACCCATGGAAAGTCCGACATCGACTGTATCGCATTAACACAGTGATTGTTGCATCACTTTTTGTTCCCGTAACCCACTAGAATTTTCACAAAGTTGCGCCTCCATCACTTAAAAATTTATCTCACATCGATGCTCTATCTCCATGAATCGGCTAACCCTAAGACCTGCTATTGAACAAAAGCAAACAGAAATGCATTCGAACACAGCAGTATTTATATTGAATTGTAGAGGATCATCTCAGGAACCATAAAATATTTATCTCGGGATTTGTACTTTATTTCAATTTGTTTAGGAATTTTGAACTTTCATTTTTGCTGGAAAAAGGAAGATAGCAGCGGCGGGAGTGAAGTTGACCACTAAAGAAAAAGTGTTTAGGTTAAAAGAGGGTTGGGATTATTTATAGGAAGTTTTAATTATTTTTATATTGATTATTATATTAATTTATAACCAATCGTTATTCCGTTCATCGTTTAAAAATTTCTATGATCACATAACATATCCAAATTCGACAAAAATGGACATATGGCTATAGTTCGACATTACGGACCCAACGAAACTTGTTTCGTCGAATTCCGAGTCCGTCTGCTCACACAACGTATTTTTAAAGTCAAATTACTGATTGTTTTTCACATTAAAATCTCGTACGGCCACATACTAACACCAAAAATCACGAAAATTGAAATCTAACAATAATTTAATATTTCGGATCCAATAAAATTAGTTTCGCCGAAAACGGAGGTCGTTTGTAAAAATGGCTATTTTTAAAGCTTTAAATAAACCCATTTAAATATTAATATATTTAAAAATAATTAAATTAAATATTAATAAATTAATATTATCGTTTATATATTCACAATAAAATATAATACAGCTCCAAAATAATCCTATCTGAATTTATAACTCGACATTTCAAATCCAGATTAAATCAGTATTCAATTTATATTGAAAATCCATTTATAATATAAATAAACTGTTATAAATTATAAAGATATTCCATAGCGACTTTTCGAAAATTTGATTTGGACACAACTCACAATCTACACGACGAAATATCAATTTTTCTCTTCCATTAGAAAAATATACTTCACCAGCTCTGAACGTTTCTTGTTTCATAGAAATCTGACTTAAAACGGATTCTGTATATTCATTTAAAATTTGAATTGCCAAATTACGAACTACCGCACCATTTCGAGCTCGATTTAAATTATAATATAATTATACGTTCAACTATTATTTATATAATATATTCATTAATATAATTCAACTCTAAACCGAATTATATATTTTAAATTGTCCAATTCACACCATATTGTGAATTCTGCTATTTCCGACTATTTCGAAAATAAATATATTATTATATTATTTATATTAATTAAATATTTATTATTCAATTGAACAACCATTTAATTCTTTGAATCACTATTTAAATAATTAAATAAATAAATTATACCGTAGAAATACGGGACGTTACATTCTTTCCCCCTTAAAATAATTTCATCCTCGAAATTGCAAAGCTAGAAAACAAACCCTATTAACCGGGTTAAAATTATTTGTTTACTTATTTAACCTCTGTTTCACCGTACCAATTAATTTCAATTAAATATAAATTAATTTCTATTAACAAAAATTTTAAAAAAAATCAGAAAATTTTCTAACACCCGAAATTTTCGAAAAATTTCGCCAGCACCTCCTTTGTACGGCTCAATCAGTACAACTACAACTCGCCTCTTTAGGCCTTCTCCAACCCAAAAGAAAATCAAATAGCCAAACGGCTCGCCAAATTGGCTCATAAATCACCAAACTAATATATAAATAAACTTGTACCTTCTGGTAGGGCATATCATTTTATTTCTTGCACTTGCTTCTACTCAATACCTGCTGATCAAATATCCATCTATACCAATCGATGTCCAATCAATTTCAATCAAATCTCTACACAATTATTTGCTTACATCCAAGCCAAATTTCATTCTCAACTCAGATTCCATTACCAATTTCAACTCTTACTTACCAGTCCAATACCATTTCAGATTCCTATCTCACAATTCAAAATCTGATTCTACTTGATATATTATATTCCAGTTCAATCTCTAGTTAATTGGTTTCAATTCAATTTATATTTCTTTCACAAATTACTATTTAATTTGTTTTTAATTTAAAACAATCTTCCTGGGAGTTTTAAACAATTTAACTTTTCTAAAATCAAATATCCCTTTTTCGTAATCAAACATCTTGTTTTTCTCAAATCAATTCAAAAATAATATTTTTGGTAGTAATCCGTCACTTATAACTCGAAAATGAACACTGATGATGTGGCCAGCATCATCAGGGTTATTTCCCAGCGATCGAAGTGAGCTCAATACTATATCACTTTTCAAAGCCATTTCTAAACATTTCCATTTTGAAATACATTTCAAAATATTATTTACAATGCTTGTAGACAATTTAAAATCTCCCAGGATTTTAAAAATCTCATATATTAATTCCAAATCCATTTACAAACAACTTTCCAAATTCTAGAATTTTAAATTTCAAATTCTGATTTAATTTCATATTTAATCCATCTGATTCCATATATTACACTTATATGAATTCTGATTGGTTATTTACATAACCATTTAATTTATAATCTTACTCGATTGTAATAATAACCAATATATCCAATATATTATAATCATTTCAATATAAATCCTTTATATAAAAAATATTATTTGGGTTAAATTATTTTGTTTACCCTCTTTTCAAAACATACTGTGTCGGTTCATCGTATTCAAGTGTTTAGAAACTCCTACCGATACAGTGGATCAAACTTATCGACCCGAATTCATAAACAACTCAACCAATTAATCTCCGCAATATAAAACCATTTTTATAAAATCTACAAATACGTTCACTCATATATATACACTCAAACTCAATCTAGGGTATTTCTAACCCCATCTCTACTAAGTCACGCCATAGAGCCAAGGTAATCACTTAACCTTAAGCTCTGATACCACTGTAACGACCCGGGTTTTCGCATTCCTGGTTATCGACATAAACTCAGTGTCGACTATCCAGGCATCGGAAACACCGGATAGTTAATAGAAAGAAGTTAGAGGGTGAGAATAGATAAGATAGAAAATTAGAATAGAATAAGAAGAAGACAACTACAACATCAGAGTAACACGATTCTCACAGCGGAACGAATATGATATAACATAACTTTGAAATAAAACCAGTATATGTATACAATAACATTTATCAGAATAAAACACTTACAATACAGTGGAAATAACAATAGCTATATAATCCTGAAGCCTCCTGCTCCAAGCTCTCAGTATATCTATAAAATTCTGACTACTTGACTACCTGTACAAAATTGGGCACCCAAGATTTTAGGGAAAACAAAACAAAATAAACTCTGGGTCAATCATGGGACTGGTATGAGTAGACAATTTTAAAACAGTCGAGAAAATAAATGATATCTCATAAGACCATGCCGTATAACACGGAACAGGTTTTTCCCTTATGAGAATCTAAAACACTTGATTCAACATTCAAAAATCTTTTTGCAAGAAATGATAATCTTTATATCAAACTCATTTGATATTATAATAGTGTTTATCAACCACAATATAATAATCAGCTAGCAGAACGCTTTCATCTCACATTCCACATACATAATATATAATCAAAAACCGCAGGCACTTATTGGTTAATGAATTCCAACTGGCAAGGTATGGGACCACCTTTCGACAGTGTATCTCTAGAGAGGAATACACCGGGTTCAACAAGAACATCTTGTAACCTAGGCTAAACATGACCGGTCGCTCATTTCGCTTGAGTGTGCCGAATGTATTATCACCAACTGTTGGGATCAGCAACCGTTTCCCAAAAGGGACAACACCGAAATAGATTATAGAAGTAAAATGGAATTTCTCCAGATCAGGTGACAATACACCCTAATTGGCAGCTAACCAATTAGCCATGCGACTTACCCGATTTTGTACCATTCCAGTTTGTGAGGCTTGAGGCCAAAACATACAGATCACACCTTTCTTTACTTTGAATGTCACATCGTCATACCCGCCAAATCACAAATTGATTTCCTGAAAAATACAACGGGTATACAGCTAAGAGAAACGAATTCCTCCGCCACTAAATGTAAGTATGTTTGAAGAGATCAACTTACACGATATATTAAATATACTCTATCAGACATTCTACCATACAGGTCGTCCTGCGACTGGACAGACCGAAGGTACTATTATGTAAATCCATCTTAGGCAATTTCTACCTAGGATTTTCTGAATATCCCTTGCATAACTCCATCTTCAATTATTTTCATCATATCCGGTTCGCGACGCTAATGCCATATGGAGTGGTTTTCGGATAATATATGTGATCCCGGTCTCTCCGTATTGACAACGGAAATTGTCAAAATCTTTGATAGTCGGTGATTTAACTATCAAAGGAAAACATGTGTACAAACAACGGTCGTATTCCCAAATGGAAATCTTACCGATCAATCATCATTTCATTTCCCAATTTCCCATTTATCATGTCCACATATTCATAAATTCCTTACTTTATAAAATTAGAAAATATACATTATTAACTTTGGAAAACGTTTCCATTTATGATTCACGCATCAATATCTTCCCACCTTTTCCCAAGTATAAATCCCGAGGGCCGAAACCAACATCAAATCGATAACCAGAAAGCCATTCAACTCAACTAATTTCCAGTCAGTTTCTAATTTCAGTAATTCTATTTAAATTCCTAATTCAAACCCCAAATTCCTTTATAATATTTTATTTGCAAAATATTTACTTAAATCCTTTATTCACATTAAATGTGAATAATATTTCTTCTTTGCAATAAAAACAGTTTGATTTCGTATTTAAAAACAATATCCCAAATCCTGTTTCTATTTATACTTCTAATTATAGAATTATTCGCAAAAAATCTCATTTTATTCTTCTAACACTTATAATCCCATTTATAATCATGTTGCTCAAATTCCATTTAAAATATCGGTGTTAAAACCGATTCTTACTTCTCTATATAAATTCAGTCTTATATATTCCGTTTATCAAATGATACATATTTATGTACTTTGTAAAACATTATTTATAAATTAATCTTCTCCATCTATTTGTTAAAACTGATTTCCATTTAATATCCACTTTAAACAATCTTCTCATAATTCTTTTATATCTCATCAAATATTCCTTTTATAATTCTATTTACTTTCTAAATAAATATTCCTTTTATACTTCTATATATTTTCTATATAAATAATCCTTTTATACTTCTATTTATTTTCTATATAAATAATCCTTTTATACTTCAATTGATTTTATATAAATCCTTTTACATAATTCTATTTATTTTATATAAATCCTTTTATATAATTCTATTTATTTCATATAAATCCTTTTATATAATTCTTTTTATTTCATATATAAATATTTCATTTTCAATATTCACTTTGAAATTTTCCTTTTTACATTCCAGTATTTCATATGGTATTTAAAATACCAAATAACATGACCAGTGTCATCACAATCAATCACAGATTATATATCACATCATATATCACAATATATGAAAACAAACAGTATTATAATATTGAGGAATCCAGTTGGATCCCTCCAACCTATTTCCCTGCATCCACAGATGTTAAACAATATAAATAGCATCGATTTCATTTCAATATGAAATATTCTGATAAACAGAATCAATATTTGATTAACGATTTATATATATATATATATCGTTATTTATAATTTCAACCAATAAATCAACAATTCAACCAAACAATCAAATACACAGCAATCAATCATCATTTATCAATACTAGATTATATTTATAAAAATATAAACTGTACAGAGTTAGTGAGATTTACTCACAATGGATGATCATCGTTAAATAACGATAATTATCGTTGACTCAGACAGACAATTTATTTCACTATAAATTATAACGAGCTCCAATTCACTCCTAGTTAATTCCATTGTCTAGCCCTCGTCCATACGATCCCAATGGATCTGACCGTTCGAAATTCTGATACAGTATGGCCAAGATATGAAAATTTTAAGTCATCACACTACTTGAATTTAATTATAACTAAATTATTTTATTGGGCCTCTCGTATTTACCTATCCTGGCCCAAAACTGTTAACCGCACCAGTAACATTCCTTCTTCCCCTTGCTAAAAAGGATCCGACACCATCTAGTTCTTCGATTGCCATTGCGGTGTATTCCCCGTGCAAAAGTTCCTCCAACACTCTTTAAAAAAATCAAGCAAAAATCACCATTAAACTCCACAACTGAATCTCCATCTCCTCATCTCCTTTACACAAAACTCGCATCACCCATGGAAAGTCCGACACCGACTGTATCGCGTTAACACAGTGACTGTTGCATCACTTTTTGTTCCCGTAACCCACTAGAATTTTCACAAAGATGCGTCTCCATCCCTTAAACCTGAATATAAACACGAAATCTCACATCAATGCTCTATCTCCATGAATCGGCTAACCCTAAGACCCTCTATTGAACAACAGCAAACAGAAATGCATTCGAACACAGTAGTATTTATATTGAATTGTAGAGGATCATCTCAGGAACCATAAAATATTTATCTTGGGATTTGTATATTTTATTTCGATTTGTTTAGGATTTTTGAACTTTCATTTTTGCTGGAAAAAGGAAGATAGCAGCGGCGGGAGTGAAGTTGACCACTGAAGAAAAAGTGTTTAGGTTAAAAGAGGGTTGGGATTATTTACAAGAAGTTTTTATTATTTTTATATTGATTATTATATTAATTTACAACCAATCGCTATTCCGTTCATCGTTTAAAATTCCTACAATCACATAACATATCCAAATTCGACTAAAATAGACCTACGGCTACAATTCGACATTACAGACCCAATGAAACCTGTTTCGTCGAATTCCAAGTCCGTCTGCTCACACAGCATATTTTTAAAGTCAAATTATCAATTGTTTTTCGCATTAAAATCCCGTACGGCCACATACTGACTCCAAAAATCATGAAAATTGAAATCTAACAAAATATTCCGGATCCAACAAAAATAGTTTCGCCGAAAACGTAGGTCGTTTGTAAAAATGGCTATTTTTAAAGCTCTAAATAAACCCATTTAAATATTAATATATTTAAAAATAATTAAATTAAATATTAGTAAATTAATATTATCGTTTATATATTCATAATAAAATATAATACAGCTCCAAAATAATCCTATCTGAATTTATAACTCGACATTTCAAATCCAGATTAAATCAGTATTCAATTTATATTGAAAATCCATTTATAATATAAATAAACCGTTATAAATTATAAAGGAATTCCATAGCGACTTTTCGAAAATTTGATTTAGACACAACTGACAATCTACACGATGAAATATCGATTTTTCTCTTCCATTAGAAAAATATATTTCGCTGGCTCCGAACGTTTCTTGTTTCTCAGAAATCCAACTTAAAACGGATTCTGTGTATTCATTTAAAGTTTGAATCGCCAAATTACGAACTGCCGCGCTATTTCGAGCTCGATTTAAATTATAATATAATTATACATTCAACTATCATTTATATAATATATTTGTTAATATAATTCAACTCTAAACTAAATTATATATTTTAAAATGTTCAATTCACACCATATTGTGAATTCTGCTATTTTCGATTATTTCAAAAATAAATATATTATATTATTTATATTAATTAAATATTTATTATTTAATTAAACAACCATTTAATTCTTTGAATCACTATTTAAATAATTAAATTAATTAATTATACCGTAAAAATATGGGACGTTACACATGCCATATATGATTGATACATTTATATTTGAAATTGTTTTATACACTGTGCACTTATAATAGTATCAAATGATTTGTTTTAAACGTACCAAGCATGTTTGGCTATTATAAGGGAAAACCCTATCCTCCGGCTTGCGTTGCATTATGTGATGGTACCTAGGTCTTATAATAGCTTCATTTTTCCAAAAAGCATTGCACTGTTTGTTTTATGCACTGATATTCTTGGGAGGAAATCCGTTCCGTGTTATATGGCGTGGTCCCTTGATTTACTTTTGAAGTAAAAGATTTAATAACTGTTTTAGTTCTCACACCAGTCATATGACTGACCTGGATTTTATTGTTTTAACCTAAACTCTGGGTGCCCCTATTTTCCACACGGGCAGCTAGTAGTTTTGGGTTTACAAATTTATTCTTATAGGATCCTGGTTTATAGCTGGAGCTATATTCGGAACGCTCTGTATCCGTGTATTTCTTTCAGTTGTGTTTTGTATTATTTTCCGCTGCATTGTAATTTGTAAATCTCTGATATTTATTAAATGTATATTATTTATTTATATTCCGTATATCCTTGCACTCTGATGTAAGTTGTTGTAATAGCAATGAAATGTTCTTCTGTTTGTGTTCTGATTAGTCGCGTTCTCAGACAATCCGTTCTTTCTCTTCGGAGACCGGGAAAGTTCGGGTCGTTACACATGGTATCAGAGCTTTGGTTTACAGAGCTCGAGAACAAGGCACATTAGAACCAAACGAAAGAATTCATCAGAGATTGGATTAGTAATATCCAATAAGAATGACTCATTTGAGATAAGATCAGTAGTATCCTAGAATGAGTACGAAGAGTGTAATTTTTAAAATAAAAATGAAAACAAATTTTGTTTTGAAAATTTAAACCATTTTTTACGTATTTGAATATTATTTTTATATTGATTTTTGGACAATCGAGTATATGGAGATTTCGAATATACGTGTAATTAACGTGCATTCGAAGCATCAAATATACTGGATAGATATAGAATTACACTCTAGTCGCCCGAGAATGATCCTACTGATGATACGTAGCATCAGTAGTTTATTTTCAGTTTCAAAAGTGGGATATCTATATATTTCCAATTGACTGGTGTGAGAACCAAAATTTAGTTAGGGTTATTGTTGTGATTTGGCACTAAAAATATGATTTTTTAATATGTATTAAAATTATATATTTGAAACGATAATCAACTAATTGATTGCTGGTTGTGTTGCTTGATTATTAGTTTAATTAATAAAGTTATTGAAACCAATATGTAAACAAAAGGTAAACTTAGCGAAATCAAATCAAATATTGAACTGAATTGGAAATTTGATTGCAATTGCATATATGTACATGTGTATATAATGAACAGGTCATAGTAAGGAGGCTAGAGAAGAGGAATAAAATTGTATGCCCGACAAATAGGTACATGTTTACAAATTTATTGGGTTTGGATGATTTTATGAGCCGCTTGGCTTTTTCTTTTTCTTTTTGGATGATGAGGGCCCTGCGTGGCTAGTTGTGGTTTTAAATGTCACCCCGTACAAAGGAGGTTATGGCGAAATTTTTCAAAAATTTAGGGTGTTAGCCAAATTTTTAAAGAATTGGAAAATTCTTAGAAACTAAAAAGTTGAAGAATGAAAGCCAAACTGAAAGTTGAGTTGATTAGTTAAACAACTTTCAGCTCTGTTCCTTTTTGAGGACGAAAAGATTTTAAGTGGGGGAGATTGTAACAACCCGGAAAACCGGAACCAATTTAAAAAAATTATTTTGGCAATTTTAATGAATTTTGAATATTTAAAATGATTTATTTAAAATAATAACAACTAGAAATTTATTTTGAATAGAATTAGAACGTATAAATTTATTTAAATTGAAGTTAGAATATTAATATTTATTTTAATTATAAAAGTAATTGGAAATGGCGCGGTAGTTTGAAAATTCGATTTCAAACATCAAATGAATGTGCAGGATTCAAAATAAACTGGATTTTAGTGAAACCAGAAATATTTGAATCTGTTTGAAAATATCTTTCCAACTAATATGAAAAATCAAGATTTCATAATGGGAATAAAAAGTTATGTCCAGTTGAATTCAGAATAGTCGTTATGGAATTTTATACAATATATAGCCCTTAAAAATAGCCATTTTTACGACGAAACACTTTGGTTTGATCCGGAATGTCAAATTATTGCTAGATTCCAATTTTCATAATTTTTGCAATTAATATGTGAGCGTAGCCTAAGAAAATGTGTTTGGTCAAATTCAGTTGAATTGGATCGACCAGAAAATGACCATTTTTCAAACGATCTCCAAATTCGACAAAATTAGTTTTGTTAGTACCATATCATCAAAACATAGCCAGATTTATTTTTCTAGAATTTTTGGAGTCCATATGTGGCCCCGGTAAATTAAAATGTGCGTTAAAATTAAATATATACTGAGTATATTTTAATTTTGATAAAAACTGATCAAAACAGTCGAATTGGCTTACAATACATATCCATTGTGTTCGTAATGGGGGTATTTAGTTAAGGGTGACAGTCATTGGGATTCATTTGGAGTTAGGGTGTGAAATTCACTTTAAGAAATAATGGCAGACTTCTTTTCAGCTCTGACCCCATCTGTACCTTCCTCGAGCCACTCCCCCCTCACATCAATCGCTTCACCTAATATTCCACCACCTCCTCCTCTTCCTGTCCCTCCGCCAGCCCCGCCTGATCCATCCACCTCGTCTCCGCCTCCCCCGATTCTCCCGACCTTCTCTGATCTTCCCCCATCTGATTTTCCTCCTCTTGGTAACTCTTCTGAGAAATTACCTAGTCAACGTCGCTGGACTTCTTTCTTTCAGCATCTGCCTCGCAATGCAGGGAAGTACAACCCCGTTGACATGGTACCATCCTTTGATGAGAATGGCGCTATGGAATACACTGACGACATAATAGACGCTGGCATGAAAGTCTGGAGCGACTCCTTAGTTGGGTTTTTCCTAGATATCTTAATTTCTATGCTGTTCTTCAAAAGGTTAGCTCTAACTGGAAATTAAGAGGTACTTTTACAGTCATGTCTGACGGAGTTCTTTTCCTATTTCAATTTACACATCAGGAAGATCGAATGAAAATTCTTATGGGTGATCCGCTTATCATGAGGAATAAGCTTTTTATAATAAAACCGTATGATCCGCAAGTTAGCAACGTTTGCGGCCAGATCAAAGCTGTGCCGATTTGGGTACAATTTTCTAATATACCTCTTTTTTCTTGGTCGCACCCTGGTATTAATTGGCTTGCTTGCCGGCTTGGTAAGATGACCCGTCTGGATGAAAGCACGGAGAAACTTGAAAGGTTACATTATGCAAGATGCCTCATAAAGATCAAACCGGACAAGGAGATTATTGACGACTTCCTCGTTAAGATCCCAGGTGGTGGAACACAGCGCGTTAAAATAACTTATCTATGGAGGCCTCTAGTCTATACAGGTTGTAAAGTCTTTGGTCATAGCACGGAAAAATGTGAAAATCAACCAGTGAACGATCAAAGAATAGAGGAAAACACTAGAAGGAAAGAGACGAAAACTAATAACAATGTTCAGGAAAAACAAGCTACTGTCATTACTAAAACTAGCAATGTAGGACATATCAAAACCTCCGTGAGAAATGTGGATCGATCATATGGAAGGAGGCCCGTGTTGCATAATTCTCAAGCTTGGCAGAGGGTAGATAAAAACAAAAGCAGGTAGCATACAGGAAGAATAAAGTGAAGAGTACTCTTGGAGATTACTGGCCTACACACAACAAAATATCATTACCATCCGCAAGCAATAGTAAAGGTGATCAAAGCATTTCAATACAAGAAGAACTAAAGGATGGTGAGATAAGGATGCAAGATGGATGTGAAAGTGAGAAAGAGAAGTTGCAGGGAGGAAAAATTGATGTTAATGTCCCACAAAGCAGCATGAACATTGGAAAAGGTAAAGGTGTACCTCTTTCAGCGACTAATAGCTATAATGTATTACAAAGTCTAGAGAAAGAAGGAGTCACAAGAATTGATTCTATGGAAATTAACAATGACAAAGAACATGCTCAAGCTTTCATGCAAGGGAATCAAGGAAAAGACAAAGTATGTATTGAAAATAGTAATGTTAGCAAGGAGATTGAGCAAAATGATAAAGCGAAACAAAGTCAGCATAAAGATGGCAATGTGCAAACTGATACCCAGTTCTTGCTTGCAAAGACTAGTCTTAGTGCGACAGCAAATGACACTTCCATGGAAGACATGAACCAGCTTTTAGAGCAATTGACAGGCGGTGAGAAACTGAGTGAGCATCCATGTGAAGAAACTGGTCAAATAGCTAACATGTTTGAATGCACCACCAGTGATTTTGAGCCTACGCTTGTAGCAGCCTTGCCTGCTGCGTGTTTTCTTAATAAAGTTACTACTGTGGATCAGTTAAATTCTGAGGGAAGCAACCGGGACAAACTTGATACTGTTTTTTCATCCAACTGCAAAGCTCCAGAAACTTCCTCTAGTAAAAATAACAGTAGGAAAACAGCGGCTTCTGGTAGTAAGAGTCATGAAACGGAGAGTGTTAAATATCCTTATGGGGATATAGCCCCGCCTCCTGGTTTTAAGGCAGCCATAGAATCAAATTTATATGACGCAGAAAGAAATAGCGGTGAAAAAAGGAGTAGCAGGAAGAGCAAAGCTCCGTTGGTCGATCAAGGTCAGGTCCAAATTCGATCTATGGAAAATCAAAACCAAAATGATGAGTTTACCAACGCAGTACAACATTAGCGTCTGGAACATCCGTGGAGCTCACGATGACTTGAAGCTTGATCAATGTAAGAACATGATAAGGAAGTACAACTTGAGCGCGCTGGCGATTCTCGAAACTAAGCTGAATGAAGCGTTAACTTCTAGGGTTGCCAGGTACATCAATCCCGAATGGGATTTCTTACACAATTTAAATAACTCGAGTTATGGTAGAATTCTTTTAATTTTTGACCCTTCTATGCACAAGTTTTCGATTATAACATCTTCTTATCAGCACATACACTATCACTGCATACATGTGCCTTCATCTACTTCATTTTACTTTACCTTTGTTTATGCATCCAACTCGTATAATGCTAGGGAAACCCTTATAAACACCTTCTTGACTATAGGCAGCACACTCATCCCTGGGTGGTGTGTGGCGACTTTAACTTTCCTTTAAAACTTACGGATTGAATAGGTGGTATCCCCGTTGCTTAGTCCGAGATTAGAGCTATTAACATTGCTCTGAAAGATTGTGACCTGTTTGAAATAAAAGCTATTGGTTTGTCTTACTCATGGAATAATAGTAAGAGAGATGGCCCCATAATCTATTCTAAAATTGACCATGCTTTCAGTAATTTGACTGCTCTTAATTCGTGGCCTTTTTTGATAGATGAACTGCCTGCTCCTCTGCTTTCAGATCACTCTCTGCAGGTTCTTAAAATTTGTGATACATCCTAGCTTTAAATTCTTTAATGTTTGGACGTTAGAATCTGATTATTTTAACATTGTCAAACATCAATGGGATGCACCTATTCATGGAAATCCCATGGTTATTCTCAGTAAAAAGCTTAGTAATCTAAAGAAAATTCTTAAGACTTGATTGATTTCCAAATTTGGTAGTGGTACCAACCAATCTAAAATTTATGAACAACAACTAGCGACTGTACAACATGCCATGCAACAAGACCCTAATAATCCCTCCCTCATTCATGATGAAATTATGACTGCTAATGCCTATAGAAATGCATTAGTCTCTGAATCTTTGATGAGTAGGCAAAAGTCTAGAATCAGGTGGCATGAAGAGGGAGACAGTAATACAACATATTTTCATGCAGTGCTTAAAGAAAAACATAACAGGGAGACAATTCATTGTGTCACCGATACGAATGGTCAACTGCATGCAACGCTTCCTGAGGTACAAACTGCCTTTGTTAACTACTTTGACAATCTCTTAGGTAACACTGCTAATTTTATTCCGAATCTATATATAATTGACCCTATGATTCTACCAGTCCTAAATCAATCACATGTTGATTCGCTGAGTACTACCATTTCTGATTCAGAGATCAGTGCAGCAATGCTCTCGCAAAATCAGAATTCGTGTGGCAGACCAAACGGATTTAATGCTACCTTTTATAAACTCTGCTGGAATACTGTTAAAAATGATGTCTTTAAAGCTGTCCATCAATTTTTCAAGAGAGCCAATATGATGAATTCTTTTAATTACACCAACATTGCATTAATACAAAAAAAAAATGCTTCATCTGTTAGTAACTTTCAGCCAATATCTTGTTGTAACAACATATACAAATGCATTGCTAAGATTTTGGCCAATAGGATTAAGTTAATTCTCCCTGACATTATATCCACGAATCAATCTGCTTTCCTGCCGAATAGAAGTATTATTGACAATGTTCTTGTTGCCCAAGAACTTCTTAATGGGTACAATAGGGAAAAATGCTCACCGAGAATCATGCTTAAGCTTGATATTAGGAAAGCGTTTAATTAGGATTTTGAGTTATATGAACTTCCCGCAGTGTTATGTTTCATGGATATTTTCTTGCATTAGCTCTGCTAGATTTTCTATTAATGTTAATGGCTCATTAGTTGGATTCTTCGAAAGTAAGCAGGGTATTCGCCAAGGAGATCATATCTCCGCGTATCTTTTTATTATTGTCATGGAGTTACTCACTAGAATGCTAGATAATCTTGTTGACTGTAATAAGTTTAAATTGCACCCTAGATGTAGGAACCCCATAATTACATCTCACATGTTTGCTGATGATCTAATTATTTTCTGTAAACCTGATGCTAACACTCTTTTGAATATAATGGCAACTCTTGAAACTTTTTATAAAATGACTGGTTTGAAAGTCAATGTTGAGAAATCTGAATTTAAAGTTGTCGGTATCTCTAATTTCCATATCATGCAAATTCGCAACTTGATTGGTTTAGCTTGTAACACGGACACTACATCTTACCTTGGCTTGCCTTTAGTGACTTCTAGGATCACCACGATGCAATGCTTACCCCTATATGATAAAATCATAGCCAGGCTTGACTGTTGGTCTTCTAGGATGCTTAGTCAAGCAGGTAGAGTTACATTGATTAAAGATGTTATTATTTCAATGCAAGTTTATTGGTGTAGAACTTTTATACTGCCGCAAAAATTAATTCACATGATTAGAACTGCTTTTATGCGCTTTTTGTGGAAAGGTAGTGTGCATATGAAGTATATAGCGCCTATTTCTTTTGTCAAAATAGAGAAACCTATTTCCAAGGGTGGTTTGGGCATTATGAATATGCGCAAATGGAATATTGCTGCTGTAGGTAAGCATTTGAATGACATTTTATGTAGGAAGAATAGCTTGTGGGTTGAATGGTCCTATATGCATGTCTTAAATAACAATAGTCTCTGGTTGGTGGCGGAAAACCAAAAGCATAGCTGGATGTGGAAAAGTTTGATTAAGAATAAACACCTTTTTTAACCTTTTTTCAGATTTGGGGTTAATGCATTTCCGTTCGCTAAATTTTGGCATGATCCTTGGTTGGATTTTGGCACCATTATAGGCAATGATCTTACGTATCTTGATATTATTCAAACTGGTGTTAGTTTTTCCGCGACTGTTGACTGTGTCATGAACGGAAGATAATTTATTCTTCCAGCTTCTTCCAACCAATTTATCAATGATGTTTAGAATACAATTTGTGCCAACGTTGTGTTTGGTAACCACTTCAAGCATGCACATTGGAAATGGCAAGGTGAGATATACTCAGTTAAAAATATGTACAAAGAATTAAATGATGTTGCAACATTGCTTTCTTGCAGATGGAGTACGATAATCTGGCGCAAGGAAAGTGCGGCGAAAGAGAATTTGCACTTATGGAAAGTCTATCACCATGCGCTCATGACAAAGGACAAGCTGATTCAACGCGGAATGCTCCTCAATCCTACCTGTTGTTTGTGTGGTCACGAGGCTAAAACGGTTGACCATCTTTTTCTTCGATGCTTGGCAATAACGCCTATACTAATATCAACTTTGGAGAAAGCTGGAAGTGGTGGGACTGTTTTACCCATTGACTGGGAACAATTAATGAGTAAATGCAAAGGAAGGAACCCCAAAAAGAGAATTGCCTGTTATGTTTTGAAGAAATACTTGAGGCACATTTGGAGAGAGAGGAATCTAAGAACTTTTCAGCCTACAAATGAGCCTACGTTTACTCAGCTAAAGCACCTGCTTTGGATGGACATAAGGGACGGGTTGAAGTTCTTGAAGTTCTCTTTTGATCCAGGAATCTTAAGTTTCTATGGCATAACGCTTCCATTTTGCAAATTGTAATTATTTGTTTTGTTAGCCTCTGTTAAACATTGATATGCATTGTTTTCATTGTTGTCTTTTGTTTATTTTCCCTCCTTGTTTTCTTTGTAATCGTCTTTGGTGTATCAATAAAGTGGTAGGGGACCACTCAACCCCGTCGGCCTTGCCAAAAAAAAATTAAATAAAATTAAAAACATATATATTAGTGGGTCAAAGCCCTAATATCATTCAAAGTTGTGGTCAAATATTCTCCTTGTGCCTCCAGAAATTGAAACCGACAAAGGATATTTCCCCCGTCCTCCCCCTCGAAATCCACACCATCCATGCCTCCATTTCAATCCTCCCTAGAGGCAAAACTCTTCCACTCCACGAGTTGTATATAGTCAACGACGGAGATGAAGATCTTCAGCGTGAATACCTCGGATTTGGAGCTCGAACGGTGAGATTTTGAAGCCACTTCCACGGCAGCGCAGGGGTTTGAGTGGGCCCATGTACAAGGCGGACGAAGGTGGTGCTAAGGCGCACGACGCAGCACCCCCTGATCAGTCTCCGGCGGCTTGTGGCGGCGCTGATTTTGAACCCTAGTTTGGAAGGCTAGTTCGAAGATGGTCCAGAACGTTTAACAATAAATTTTTTATTTATTTTAAGTAATTAGTTAATAATATATATAGCATTGTAAAATCAGTTTTATTATAAATATATAACGTATTTTAAATTCAGTTTTTATAAATATATAAGGCATTATAAATTCAGTTTTTATAAATATATAAGGCATTTGTAAAATCAGTTTTTTTAATTTATATATAGCATGAATTTTTAAAATAAAAATAGCATGGTTATAAAAATATAAAAATATGATTTTTAAAAATATATAGAAAAATATGATTTTTAGTATATATATAGCCAAAAAAATGTGATTTTTATGTAGAAAATAAAATTGTGATTTTTATGTAGAAAATAAAATTGTGATTTTTATGTACATAACAGCGTTATAAAAATACGATTTAATTAAATTGAAAAATATGATTTCATTGAATTGAAATATATGATTTCTTTATAAATAGAAAATGTGATTTCTTAGAATAGAAAATTAAGATTTTTCATTGTACAAAAATATGATTTTTATCGTATGTTTGAAATATTTTTATGAGGATAAAAATATGATTTTTATATAGAAAACTAAGTTATAAAAATGTGATTTTTATAATATCAACATCAGTAAAAAAATGCGATTTTTGAATATATGAACATCATATTAAAAAGGTGATTTTTACAATGAACAGCGTGGAAAAGATTGCATTGGAATTTCGGGCAAATCCAAACGGTTTAGAAATTCAGAAATGAATCTGGAGGAGTGGACCCAAAGGTGAGAACTTCTCACTTTAATTTATTTTATGGTTGAATGGGTTATTTGTTTGAATTTGGATTGGAAAATGAATTGAATTGATTAGAATTTGGTTTGTACATGGCGCGAGCCATTATTAGGCGAGGGATAAGGCTAGACCTTATTCCGGCTCTAGTATCGCACCGTTATGCTACTGAAATGTGTTGAAATAAATGTTTTATCATTAAAATATAATTTTAAACGAGTATATGAATGAAAATAAATATTCATTTACAAATCGGACGATTTGGTTATGTACATACATTTAACGGATATGGATTGGGACGATATATTTTACACATCGCCCAACGGCACAAATAAAATGGGTGTGTGTTGATTGAAAACCCCACATTGGTATTGGGATGATATTGGACATACACTAATCCCAATATTTAGTTGTATGTCAATCGATGGGTTGACAAACTGATACGTTAATTATCTATATTTAACGCTTATGCAGTTGTGTAATGTACTCTGAATGATGGTTGACTGTGTTTGATTATTGTTGTGTACACGTGTGTATGAAATCCCATGGTAATTGACTATGTCTGATTCCAATTCGGAAAGAACGAATATTTTAAATTAACCAGTATTTTAAATTGATGAATAATGAATATTTTAAAATAACTAATATTTTAAAATAATATTCGGCAATGGATCAAAATATGATTTTGATGTCCGAATTGGGATAGACACGAAAATATTGAAATATATGAAGCCGTGTTGATTAGATTAACGCCATTTCGACGTGAACGATATTGATATCGATTTTATTCATTTTTAATATGAATATCGAAAAGGAAAAGGTTTCAAAATCTGATATTTTGAAAATATTATCATTTATATATTATAATGATAAGGAAAATTCAATTTTGATTTAAAATTGAAATTGAAGTTAGAATCATTTTAAAAGGAATTTATAAAATACATTTGAAATGGAAATCGACGAAATATATGTATAATATATATATTAAATATATTTAATGGCCTGAATAGAACGGCCGCGCCGCGGCAGTTTGCGAATTTCGACCATTGACTTCGAATTGACGTTACAGGAGATCCGACCGTCGGATTCTCCTAAAACTAGAACCATAAGGTTCGTATCGAAAATAGCTTTCCAACGAATACAAAAGATTTGAAATCTAATGGTTGGATTTGGAATTGTGTCCAAATCAAATTTGGAAAAGGTCGTTGTAAGTGCAGTTCGATGACCGTTTATGGAAATCGACTGTACGGGCCTTGATAAAATTATTAAAAATATTAATAATTTGTGTAAATTCATAATAAATGATTGGGATTAAAAATCCCATATTTGATAAGATAAAAATACATTTTTATCAAAATGAACTAGCTATGAACTAGAATTATAATCCAATATTTTTAAATAAATAAATTGGATTTAAAATGGTTTTAAAAATAACCAGAATTTCCAATATATGAATTGGAATGGATTTGAATCGAAATTATCTTCGGAATATTTCAATATTGGATTCCGTGGTTATACGAATATTGTGGAGGAATTTGGAAGATATATATATTGTTATTCCCAATACAATATTTGTTGATTTCAGAATTTGATATTGAATATAAACCGATATAATTTCTATTCAGAGCCTTGTATTTTATATTGAATTGGATTTTGGGTTTGTTGTGAATGGTGTCTTAAATAACACTGTTCTTAAACCCCGTGTGAAAAGAACAAATCTTTTAATTAAGATTACTAGAGCTTCCAGTTAAGTAACATTTAATTGGAATAAAATGGGATGTGAATTGGGCTTATCCTGAACTGTGTTTTAATGACATTCATTCTTTAACCCAATTTACAGTGAAATGTGATTTGGAATTTATAAATCTTTTTATTAAGATTTAATGGTAATATATTAAATTGGAATTGAATGGAATTCGATTTGGTAATAATCAAATTGAGCTTCTATGGAGGAAGACTGTTAATATATATGGAATTTAAAAGGCTTTGTCGTTATTC
This sequence comes from Allium sativum, assembly GCA_030737875.1. Taxonomy (NCBI): domain Eukaryota; kingdom Viridiplantae; phylum Streptophyta; class Magnoliopsida; order Asparagales; family Amaryllidaceae; genus Allium; species Allium sativum. The sequence continues at coordinate 1,048,952,102 of CM060910.1, read as the reverse complement.
CATTTATATTATTAGTCGGAAACGGAAATTGATATCAATTATATATTGATCTATTTTCCGTGAAGATTCCATAATTAATGAAATGTGATTTTGGGTTTATTGTGAATTGTGTTTTAAATGACATTAGTTCTTTAACCCAGTTAAAGACAGGATTACATGTCTAACATTGTATTTCGAACTGTATGGTTGATCTCTGCTAAATATATATATGTTTGGTGGCGGAGAATTTATTCTCTTGCTTAACACCCTTCTCTAAGACGTACGAGCTTAGAGGTTATATATCGGCAGAAATCAAAAGTACAGTGTAGATTGTCAATGCGGCATGTTTGATTTTCCAAAGATAAATAATCATTAATATTGATTTTTGATAAGATTAAAACCAAGTGGAGTTTTAATGAATCTTTAATTATATTGAAACGTGAATGTGATAATATAAAATTATCAAATTTGGGAAATGATCAAGAGTGGAGTATCACCAGTTTTGCTCCAAGCGATAGCTAAATCTTTAATTAGATTTGAACGGGAAATGGTAATTAATTTTATCGATAACACCGTGGTGTTAGATATGGGGTATTACCAGTTTTTCTTCATGGAATGAATAGGTTGGGATTGGGATATAAAAGGAATGATTACTTCGATAAGGTGCGCTAATCCCGACTAGTTTGGATAAACCTTAATTTGGTTTGAACTGATATACAAAGGAAGATTAAAGAATAAATTTAAAGAATTTATCTTTGATAAAATTAATGGGAACCTTTCCCAAAGGATACGAGTATTTAAATAAAAGAATATTCAGAATTGGAACGAGACGTATGTTGTGTTTTTATAACACTTGTTTATTATATACGCGAGTTATTCGGAAAAGCGGGGTTTACACCCATTCTGAATAACTGATTTGACGACAAGTTGACGATGAAGACAGTGGTTGAAGACCGGAGGTCTTCACATCGTTTGGATGATTACTGATGTCTTGATTGGGCTGTACGCCCAAGACAAGGTAATAAGTGGTGATCATCCAGACGTACTTGGAGATCGACCGAATAAGCGAGGACCTCTCTCCTGTATTGGACATATGAAACGAGGAATAAGGAACCTCCAGTTTCGTTCAGACCCAGAACAAACTTGTAAATGGATGTGTGTCTGACATTGGATTTTATTATGTTTTGATTGATCTTTATTAAATATATATCTGTTTGGTGGCAGAGAATTTATTCTCTTGCTTAAAGCTCTTATCTGAGACGCACGAGCTCAGAGGTTATATATCGATAGGCATCAATCGCATGGCGTGAATTGCCTGTGTGGCGTGCAGACATGCAAATGATCAAGGCTTTTGTCGAAAAGAAGAGTCTTGTAGTTGATGATCAAAGCACGACTTTAATATAGCATAGCTTTGTGTAGCGTTAATTCGCGAGCCTCACAACCCAGTATGAGCAAGAAACGGGAGAGGACTACAGGGAGGACGTGCTTTTTTTTCTAGCTAGGAGTGGTATCATGTTATGGAGCCCAGACATTTTTACCTATGTGGATGATGGAAACCGAGGCGCCTTGGATATATCGGTTACTATGGAGCCGATGGATATTGAGTCATCTGGCTCATTTACGCTCTATAGGGCGGGAAACACATTGTTCAGGAATTACTAATCCTCAAACGTAAGAGAGGACCGGCCCTGAAGATCCAAGGTGCAGTTGCGGCTGATCCTGAGACATGGGCTAGATTGTCTCGAATTCGGTAAGGACGATCCCTTGCCTTGGTTCATGACTGAAATCCAATTTCCAACACGTGACATTTCAGTTTTGATTGTAAAGCCTAGTATGGCAACATGATAGATGGTACCCATGCTGCCTATGGTTGATACATTTATATTTGAAATTGTTTTATACACTATGCACTTATAATAGTATCAAATGATTTGTTTTAAATGTATCAAGCATGTTTGGCTATTGTAAGGGAAAACCCTATCCTCCGGCTTTCGTTGCATTGTGTAATGGGACCTGGGTCATATAATAGCTTCATTTTTCCAAAAAGCATTGCACTATTTGTTTTATGCACTGATATTCATTGGGGGAAACTCGTTCCATGTTATACGGCGTGGTCCCTTGATTTACTTTTAAAGTAGAAGATTTAATAACTGCTTTAGTTCTCACACCAGTCACATGAATGACTTGGAGTTTATTGTTTTAACCTAAACTTTGGGTGCCCCTATTTTCCACACGGGCAGCTAGTAGTTTTGGGTTTGCAGATTTATTCTTACAGGATCCTGGTTTACAGCTGGTGCTATATTCGGAACGCTCTGTATCCGTGTATTTCTTTCAGTTGTGTTTTGTATTATTTTCCGCTGCATTGTAATTTGTAAATCTCTGATATTTATTAAATGTAAATTATTTGTTCATACTCTGTATATTCTTGCACTCTTATGTAAATTGTTGTAATAGCAATGAAATGTTCTTCTGTTTGTGTTCTGATTTGTCACGTTCTCAAACAATCCGTTCTTTCTCTTCTCTTTGGAGGCCGGTGAAGTTCGGGTCGTTACACTAGGAGTTCACTATAAGTGAAACGAAATGTGGGAATTCATGGCGCGAAGCGATGCAATTTCATCTAACTGTCGCTGGAGTTTGCACTGCAAAACGATACGACGACTAAAAATTCTTTCCATAGAGAAAGCAACTTCTCCACGGGAGAAGTCAACAATGCTCGATGAACTATATTGTGTTAATTCAATCGACAGAAGAAGAAGAACGTCGGATTATAATGACCTCTACGAAGCATGGGGCATCCAACGGAGTCTCCAATGTCAAAACTGATCAACAAAGAAAACAAACATTCAGTAGTACAAATTCTTCCCGTAGAGAAGACTAATAACGACCTCCTAAACAAAGGGCATGAATATCAAGGCTCCTAAAAGAGGAAGCAGAAAATAAATCACAGATATGTATTTCCCAAATGAGAAATGTCGCTTATTATCACTTGAGTCATTAAAACAATGACGCCTGAAATCCACAGTCGGCTTTAGTCGATTAGTTGATCTGTAGCGTTAACGCAAATTCGAATTAGAATATCATGTTTGTACAGATAATATTTGACGAGTTATAAACCGTCGAATTAAGCAGTCCCGTGCAAACACTTTTTCAATTCAAAATAAAATTCGCTATGATTCGTTTTTAATGATTAAACTAATATGTTATTAATGTGGATGATCAATAACAAAGTATAAGTCTAAAATCGTGCAAATGCTTGTTTTAATTACCAAACCGATGACATGAGGCATATGAATTCAAAGTATGATTCGCCATAGTAAACAAAGAGCTACAACTGGACCTCAACGCAAAAGTATATCAACAGCAATGTTCATTTCGAAGCCCGCATTTTTTACAAGCAAAAAAATATAAGCTTTGAGGGGCAAATGTTAACTCCATTATAAACACGGTTCACAATAGAAGGCGTCGATTGTATAATAGAAAGCTCATCCAGGCAATGTGGCGAACATATCAAGTGCAAACAATCAGATTACATATATTGGACCATTCACCCATACTGCTCGTTCATCCATGATGGTCGGTCACCACCTGAGCTGATCGGTAGGTCCTTAAGATAAGCATGATTGAGCACCCAAGGGTCCTGCGCCAGGGGTCATGTGTAGGGGTCGAGCACCCAGGGGTCCTGCACCATGGGTCCTGCGCCAGGGGTCGAGCACCCAGGGGTCCTGCTCCAAGGGTCCTGCGCTAGTTGTGTACAACTGGCTCCAACTGTTCAGTGGCAGTTTTGTAAATACGCCGGCGTGCGACCTAAAACCAGAACACGATAATTACAGAATATCCGCCTGGTACAAACTTTTCCTATAAATACCCCATTTCACCACCATTCAAAGGACTGATCTAAGCCACCCCGAAGGGATATCATTTTCGGTTCTCCACCATTCTCAAGGGCTTCATGCTCTCTCCAAGCTCCGTTAATGGCTTCTCCAACTCACTTCATCTTCATTCAACGATGTGAAGATCAAATCACCTTCATTCTCCATTAGAAATCTCTCCAATTCAAATCAAGTGATCTCTTATCGCCATTAATCTTCTCCCAGGCCTAGATCTAACACTATTTGCCATGGAATCATGGAAGCTTGTCTAAATCTCCAAGTTATTGAAGATCTACACTTCAACTGCCACCAATTAAGAGATCTCCTCCATTCCTCCATGAATCCAAGTAAGATCTAAAGCTAAAAGAGAATAAAGTGAGGAGAATCACTATAAAAAGGGAGAAATGAAGAATATGAGCGAATTCATGTATTTATAATCTCCAAAGTGATAATGAGAATTGCATTCAAAGTGGATGTAGATCTACTTTAGAACGAACCGCTATAAAATCTTTTATTCTCTACTTTTTGCATTTAATTTGTGATTGTGGCCTCATTTTCTTAATTCTTACCATTTGGTGAAGTATGGTCCACGTACCTTTGGTGTTTGAACCATTTTTGGTTAAAATAGTTATATATGTACGGATTGAACATCTACAAATTCTTGTTCGATTCGGATTGGTGTAGCTCGCGAATGGGTAGGGGTGCTACAAAACAGCGTTGCCCCGGATCGCTCCTCCACATATAAACATACATTCACATAAGAATTAAATAGAATAAAATTTGTGATAATTTTTGGGAGTTACAATAATTATATTAGAATTTAAATGGGACTAATATAAATGGAATTTAATAGTAAAACGACCGCCTTAGGAAAACATGACTGTTGGTTTCATAAATGGCAATAAATAGGTTAATTGATGCCTTAGGAAATACGAATGTTAGGGCCATTAGTGGCAGGCAAGTTAATTAATAATAATAATAATAATAATAATAATAATAAAAGGAATATGAAGGGGGAATTAATGGGGATTGACTGGGGTAGTAAATACCAAGTCCAATAAGGAAATTAATAAATAGGCATCCTAGGATAGAAAGTTATAGGTTCTTCTTATTCTATTCTAGTCAATCTAGAATTAATTTATGTAAGAATAAGAATTAGACTTAGTGGGTTAATGATGCAAGGTCAATTGCCCTATTCACAGAAGTCTGCACCTTCCATTAGTCGGATATACGTACAACTAATGTAAGATATCATTAACCATAGTAACCCATGACGATAGTTAATTGCGTAGGAAGGATTATTTCCTAAAACAAGGTTTATCTCAAATTTGAGGTATTAAGTGGTTGTAAGACCCGCCTTCCGTCCTGAAAGAAGAAACCTTAAGAAGGAAATAATTTATAAGCATAAGACTTCTTTGGGATAGAGGTATTAAGTAGTTAGATCCACCCTGAAAAGGTTATTAAGTGATCGCATAGCTCGCCTCCTTATAAATAAGAAATATTATATGGTAATTGGGTACGAGTCTGGTAATCGATGCGTAGGTCCTCTTCCTCTATGTATTAAGTGATTGGGTTGAGAGTTTGCCTTGGTATTATATATTAAATGATAGTTGCGGAGGTACTATGAGTCTTCCTATCTTGTAGGAAATATTAAGTGGCTAGTGGATTATTTAATAAGGCCGGCTAGATAGTAACAAGGTGGTCTGCCATGAGGGCCTTAAATTGTGTTATGCTCCTACCTAAACCAAGTATTAATTGGCTAGTTACTATCTCTTGCCTTATACTGGGTTCTAGGATATTTGTGTGAATGATGGAAGCCTAAAATTAGTAGGACTTAGTAGCTATTGTCCTTTAATTTATGTTAGTGTATAGTAAACCAGCGAGTAAGGTATTAAGTGATCGATACTTTCGCATTGGGTCTTAAGTGATCAGAAGGATTCACCTTTATTTTATATTGATAGTGAGGTCTTAAGTGGCTATGTAGAAATAATAAACCTCCTTATGGAATAGTGAGTAGTTGGGATCCTACCTCTTAGTCTTGGTAATTAGTTGAATGGTGGTTTAAAGGCTTCATACTTATGCGTAAATGTTTTACCTCGGTATTGCGATATCGTATGTATGGCAAACTACTTTGGGTGTAGAAGTTGGTCATTGTACGTAAATCTTTACAAAGTTAGGTTAGAATTACTAGCCTTATTAGACATATGTTTTGATTCTAACCAAACGGGATATATTTGTGTATTGTAGACAGTGTTATACATTTTCTACACACTAGGATTTGTTGCTATGACCCCCTCCTTATAACAACTCTCAGGTTTAGTTTGAGGAAGACAGGTGGTTTAGTTTGAAGAAGACAGGTCTTAGCATGTGTTAAGTTTGGTTTTTGGTTCTCGTTCTCTCATGCTCGATATCGATGTGACGATGTGCTTCAAGGTAGTCGTCTTAGTCGGTATTAGTTATCTTATTTTGTTTACGCTGTATTGGTTTTTTATACTCTAATTATGCTCATGCTTACTATTTGCTGGTACTAAATGTGTACTCTCCATTCTTGGACAGGTTTGAGTTTCGGTTTTTGTCGAAATTCGGGCTTGGAAAAGTGTAAGGTATTACATTTGGTATCAAAGCATAGGTTTAAACGATCAGAGGAATTAATAAATTAGGATTAGTGACAGAACATATTCGCATTTCTTTTCTACTATCTTTTGTCTTTCTTACTTGACTCTAAATTATTTCGATGATGAGGTAGTTGTGGGCCTATTTAATTAAGATAGGTTTTAAAAGACTAGGAGTTAGAAATGCTTTGAGTTCGAGTATTCAACCAATCCTGATTTACCTCATGGCGCATTTGGCGATTTTGTTTTGAAGAGCATGAGGATGGAATATGGTGAATCCCATGGATTTGAGCTTATTGACTGGACAAAAAGCTAGCTACAATTGAGATAGTCAAGTTTTATTATTTTTGGACTTATTGGGAGTTCCGGTCGATGATCTTATTTTGGTCTTGAAATGGAAAATTCACGTTAATATGTTGTTATAGTCCGGAAATATAATTAAGAAACATACTCATCGTAAATCTGGATATTCTTTTGATGATCATTTAAGCCCTTAGTCTTATATATTCGAAGAGATTTTAGTTTTTAAACTGTTTCTGAAATTAAAGAGGGTTTTCAGTAAATTTAAATTATGATTTTCGAGAAATTGTTTTATGAATAAAGACTTGAGTAAAACAAAATATAATCTTAGAACTTTAAATCTAACCATGTTTTGGATCGTTGTCTTCTGTGTAATTTTAGTAAATAATCCGTCTTGGTGAAAAGAAGGAATTTGAAATGGTAAGGAATAACCCTGAAATCTAGAACTATAATTACGCGTTCCTTATGATTTCTAATATTTCTCTTTTCAAATATTTTGGATGATTTATAGAAATGATCACATTTAACTTTTTTAGACAATCCAAAACGTGGAAAGGTTGTTCCAGTTAGTAGAATAAACAAGAATATAAAATTTTAAATGTATATTTATATTATGAGACCCTCACTTAAAATAATAAAATTTTAATATAAAAAACTTTCCAAAATTTTCTTTCGGAAGGGACTAAGGAAATTCCTATTCAACTTGGGTATTTGACTTCATAAATTGTTTGGGTTGTTTGTCAGCTAGGTAAGGGGAAAATCCATTCTATTTATTTTGGATTTCTCACTAAGTTTCTTTTTTAGAATTCATTCGTTCATTTGGTGGTCGCGGCCTTTTGTAGAGACTACTATGAATCTTTGGGACTATTCGGAGTTGGACTACGGTCTTTGGTGACTCTGTGATGAGGACAAGTATTTTTTGGAATCACGTCATATCTTAAGAGATAAAGCAGAGCGATTAATATTTTTATCTGACCTTAATAAGTTCAAGGTTCAACTATTGTCCAACTACTCACTAGGACTTGCACCGGCCCTTTGCTAAAAAGTTTTTGAGTTGGGTCAGTGTTTTTGTTGCATTTGCCTTTGCCATATCTTGCTGGGATAGATTTTGATGAAGGCAATCATCATTTCGGAGGTGAAGTATTGAGCTGTCTTTGGATGGTTTTCTGAGGAGAATCTCGATGAGATTTTTAAAGGCATTCGTTTTTATGTGGACTTGAATGTTCTTTGCTTTGGCTGACTTTAGAGATTTTGCAACAGATCTCGTTTTCCTAAATGGTTTTAAGTTCGGAAATCTAGGTTTGAACTGCCCATGTTGATATGTGATTCATTTAGCACATTATTCTGAAATTGGGAAGTTATGACTGGATTTGTCTCTTGATGCAATAATCAATCTTTTCTTTGATCGGTATTGTAACTATAAAATTGTACCGCATCATCTTTGATTCGGCTTGTTGTCCTTGTGTGTTGTTTCGTGGAGTTACTTTCTATATTTTCACTTATCCACCTTTGTCTTTAGGCAATGTTAGGTGAATCTCTATGCATGCCAGTTTTGTGGTGGGTTTCTCTTGTCCTCTCAAATTCTCTCTTAGAAGAGATGGTGATGTGGGAACCTCCAACAACTCCATAAATATCTGCAACATGAGATTGAGCATTTTGCTATCATGATATGACTAGTCAAGGGTCGCGAAAATGGTTTAAGCTCCAACCGCAGAGCAAGACATCGCCTTTTTTATGGGCAATGTTTTGGTATAACTGCATTGCTGTTGTCTTTGTTCTTTTTCTCTTTCCAGTAATTTTCCCTTAGCTTTGTGGTAGTTCTTGCTTGTAACAGTTAGTGTTGTTGTTCCTATAAATCACATGACGATGTAATGGGATTTCATGTGTGTTTGGCTTTCACGCTTCATTTTATTTGAATTAGAAATGAAATCTCATTTTCTTATCTACTAACAGTTGTCATAGAGCTGGAAAGTATAAAATTTTGCACTGGATAAATTTTAGCGAAGAATAGATTTTTGCGTTATTTCTTCATGGGTATTTATTATTTGTAGCCTATTCCTTCTATGCTAAAATTTATTTTTGAGTTTTATATATGGTTTCGGTTTTCGCGTTTTACGCGTGACCGACTTACATCTATGCAAACATGTTACTAGATTCGTTCAAGTTTCCATAAAAATATATTTCCAAAACATTCTACAAATGCTATTTGAAAAAAAAACATATATATAATAATACATCAATTTTGAAATTTACATTTTTGAATTCATTTTCTTTTAGGTTCAATTTATGTAAAAACACGAATTTTGGTGCGTTAGTTAACGTATGTTTAAACATCTATTTTGTAAAAAAAAAATGGTTTAAATATAGTAAAGCGCACATTGTTAAAAAAAAATTTAGCCAAATATGATAAAGAAAGTAAAATAATACCAAAAAAGAATTTCACATTTTACATAAGAAACTTTTAAAGCAGAAATTTGCTTTTATGGGAATTCCAATTTTACAAAGTGTAAGGAAGGTTCTAAATGGTTTTTAGCGGTGCATTAGAAATGACAATGCGATAAAGACGTTAACGATAATAAGGAAAGGAATGTTTTGGCAGTGAAAACGTTGTTTCCATACCTTATTAATGATGCGTGCGAGTTATTAATTAACTCGTTTTACATTTTAGAGTTTGTCTTAAGCCTCCTTTGCAGTCTACAGGTGGAAAATTTCAATGTATTTTAGTGCTATTGAGGTAAAATTACGTTGTAGCATGGAAATTGGAACATTTGTGAGTGGATGGAATGTTAAATTTCTCCGCTTTGATCTTTTTTTCGGTTTAGGAGAAATTAACAGGAAACGACTTAGATGCGTTGACGTGTTGAATGGTAGGATTCGGATGCAAAATTGATTGCCTCACGATTCTGTTCGCAGCTATGTGAGTGTTATGAATGAAAAATGTTTTCAAAATTTTGCATTCATGTAGAACAGACGGTATATTTTAGAATGTTTGCATCATGTTTTCAAAAGTGTTTTCAAAAATGAAATGCATACATATATGAGGATCCGATTTAGAATAGTTAGGCATGCATAGTTTGTGATTGCAGTCCATCATGTACACTGTGTACATGCGCATGTTGGTAGCAAAATTGGATGTACACTAATTGATTGTGTAGTTTAGGAAAATTAGGTGTCAGTACCATGATTTCGTCATTAGTAAAATTTTGCGAAGAAATTTCTTTTAAAGAGGGAAGAATGTAACAACTCGTGGATGTACACTAATTGATTGTGCAGCTTAGGAAAACTAGGTGTCAGTACCATGATTTAGTAAACTTTTGTGAAGAAATTTCTTTTAAGGAGGGAAGAATGTAACAACTCGTGGATGTACACTAATTGATTGTGCAGTTTAAGAAAATTAGGTGTCAGTACCATGACTTTATCATTAGTAAAATTTTGCGAAGAAATTTCTTTTAAGGAGGGAAGAATGTAACAACTCGTGGATGTATACTAATTAATTGTGTAGTTTAGGAAAATTAGGTGTCAGTACCATGACTTAGTAAAATATTGCGAAGAAATTTCTTTTAAGGAGTGAAGAATGTAAGAACTCGTGGATGTACACTAATTGATTGTGTAGTTCAGGAAAATTAGGTGTCAGTACCATGACTTCGCCATTAGTAAAATTTTGTGAATAAAATTCTCTTAAGGAGGGAAGAATGTAACAACTCGTGGATGTACACTAATTGATTGAGCAGTTTAGGAAAATTAGGTGTCAGTACCATGACATCATCATTAGTAAAATTTTGTGAAGAAATCTCTTTTAAGGAGGGAAGAATGTAACAATTAGGTGTCAGTACCATGACTTCATCATTAGTAAAATTTTGCAAAGAAATTTCTTTTTAGGAGGGAAGAATGCAACAAGTCGTGGATGTACACTAATTGATTGTGCAGTTTAGGAAAATTAGGTGTCAGTACCATGACTTCGTCATTAGTAAAATTTTGCGAAGGAATATAACAACTCGAAATTTTGGCGATAATTAATTTAATTATTTAGTTAGATTCCAAAAATGAAATATTTGTAAATGATGGAATTTGACCACGGAACATGCACCGTTGTGTTCGTGACAGAATTCCAGTCAATTTTCATGTTTGGAACTTCGCAAACGGTGTCCGTACGAAAAAGTTACAGACGAGATACGAATACCGATGGAAACTAAATAAAAGAGAATAAATTATAAATAGTAATAAAATAATTTCCTTCCCCGCCCACTGCCAAGTCGATAAGAGCGGTCAACAGAGGCGGCTAACCGCTTGTTCGACCACTTGGTCGATGGCAGCAGGTGGCGGCTAGACTATTGATATATAATTTATTATATTAATGGAAGATCTTTATTAAATTAAATCTAATGATCTAAGATTTTTTCTATGCCTATAAATAAAGGGCTAGACTCTCATTCTCTTATTCATATTTTTTGGAGGCAACAGCGAAGTTTTTCCATTTCCAATCCTCTAATATCTTCTAAAACACAAATTATAAACATATACAAATCAAATTTACCAGATCAGAGAGACTAGATTTAGATTTATGAAAAAGAAATGGTTCTGCGCTTAGGAAATCTAAATTATTTAATTTCGTTCTTTTCCTATTTTTCTTTCAGCTCTAAAAATCTGAATCTTTGTTGTAAATCCCCTTTGGAAATAAATTGTAGATCTATATGATTGGGAATTTTAAGCCTAAAAGCTATGTCAGATTGGATTTGGATAGCTTTCAAGTGAGTGGGAAATTATATACATTGTTTATAATAAACCTATATAATTCATTTGTGTTAAATTAGAATTATATGCCTAAAAGTTTATCAGATTTGTATTTCTAATCATATCTAAAATATTATGCTGAAAGTTTAGACATAGATTTGCAGGCCTTTTTAAATAAATACCATTTTATAGCCTAGAATTGTGTTTTAGATTTATTGTAGTTATTGTAAATACATTGGATATGGAAATTAGTCCAAAAACCATTGTTAGATTTGTAGTTTTGTGCCAAATTCATAAAATTGGATGTTGGATTGTAATTGTGTAGTATTGGTTAAAATAATTAATAATCATATTGTGTTTGGTATTGTTTGTGGTTTTACTTGATTATTGTAATTTTTTCTTTTTGTTCTTTTCGTAAAAAAAGGCATTATTCGAAATCTACAAGGAAAATAAATAAACCAAATATGAAGAGATGTGCAAATTCATGTATATTTGTACGTAGTTTTCAACAACTATTCTAAATAAAATACTAACTTGTTTTCCTTGTACTTTGAAATGACGTCCAATCCTCCATTTTTAATAGTTTGGGAAAATTTTACATTTGTTTTAGTAAATAACCTTTTATAAGATTTTTAAATATTGAAACAAGATTAAACACAAAAGGGTTGTTTTTGTCACTAGTTTAGACTATAACATAAATAATAAATAATAAGAAAATATAAATCAGTATCTATGTTAACTTCACATTTAACAATAAATATACATATTAATCTTATCCGTCCAGATCTACTTAAATAACGCTATTATTAAATAAATGTTTGTGTGTTAACGTGTGTTTGAATTAGAAGTGTTTCCATTTTGTGAGAATAAATGTATGGTAATAATCCCTATAATGAATGGAAATTAAACATTTGTAACCATTGTAAAATAAGTATGGAACTTATTGTTGTAATAAAGAGGTCATGAATATGGTAATAAGTATTATAAGTATATTTGTTTTGGGGAATTATTGAATAGGATAAGTATGCTAAATGGCTACAAATAACTTGGTACTTAGGAATTGATATTCGTAACTCCAAGTAGGAAATAAATAAATAGCAATTATAAATATATGCATATATACATTCACATAAGAATTAAATGGAATTAAATTTGTATTAATATTTGAGAGTTACAGTAATTAGATTAGAATTTAAATAGGGCTGATATAAATGGAATTTAATAGGAAAATGAATGCTTTAGGAAAATATTACAGTTAGTGTCATAAATGCACTAAATAGGTTAATTGATGCCTTAGGAAATATGACCGTTAGGGCCATTAGTGGAAGATAACTTAATTAATAATAATAAGAAGAATAGAAAGGGAAATTAATGGGGATTGATTGGCATGGTAAATACTAAATCCAACAAGGAAATTAATAAATAGAATTCCTAGGATAGGAAATTATAAGTTTTCCTTATTCAATTCTAGTCAGTCTAGAGTTAATATAATTAGAAATAAGAATTGGAGTTAGTGGGTTAATAATGCGAGGTCATTTTCCTTATTCGACAAAAGTTTGCACTTTCCAACCGTCGGATATATGTACAGTTGATGTGAGATATCATTAACCATAGGAACTTGTGAGTATAGTTAATTGTGTAGCAAAGATTATTTCCTAAAATAATGTTTGTCTCAAGTGCGAGTTATTAAGTTGTTGTAGGGCCCGCCTCTCGTCCCAAAAGAGGAAACCTTAATAAGGAAATAATTTATAACCGTAAGCCTGCTTCGTTATGGAGGTATTTAGTAGTTAGATCCACCCTAAAAAGGGTATTAAGTGATCGCATAGCTCACCTCCCCGTAAATAAGAAGTATTAAATGGCTATAGAGTACGGGTTTGGTAATCCTTGCGTAGGTCTGCTTCCGCTAGGTATTAAGTGACTAGGTTGAGAGTCCGCCTTGGAATTAGGTATAAATGACAGTTACGGAGGAAGCAGAGTCCGCCTATCTTGCGGGAAGTATTAAATGGCTAGGGGATTATCTAATAAGGTCGGCCAGATAGTAACATGGGGGTCCTCCATGAGGGTCTTAAATGGTGTCGCGCTCCTATCTAAACTTGGTATTAAGTGGTTAGTTATTATCTCTTTCCTTATGCGGGGTATTTAGGTATTTGCGTAAATGACGGAAGCCTTAAATTAGTAGGACTTAGTCTCTAGTCTCCTCGAATTTATATTAATGTATAGTATACCACTGAGTAAGGTATTAAGTGATCAATAGTTCCGCCTTGGATCTTAATTGATCAGAAGGATCCACCCTTATCTTATATTGATAGTGCGATCTTAAGTGGCTATATAGAAATAATTTACCTCCTTGTGGAATAATGAGTAGATGGGAGCCCACCTCTTAGTCTTTGGTAATTAGTTAAATGGTGGTTTAAAGGCTTCATACTTATGAGTAAACATTCCATCTTAGTATTGGATATTGTTATGTTAGGGAAACTACTTTGGTTATGGTAGTTAGTCGTTATGCATAAACCTTTACAAGGTTTGGTTAGAATTACTAGCCGTGTTAGACATATGTTTTGGTTCTTACCAAATGGGTTACATTTGTGTATTGTAGACAGTGTTATACATTTTCTACTCACCATGACTTGTTGTTCTGACCCCCTCCTTATAACATCTCTCAAGTTTAGTTCGAGAAAGACAAGTCTTAGAGGTGTTCAGTTTAGTTTTTGGTTCTCATTCTCTCATGCTCGATATCGATGTGATGATGTGCTTTAAGGTAGTTGTGTTAATCAGTATTAGTTATCTTATTTTGTTTCCACTACGAGTTAGTTTTATTTTACTTTGATTATGCTCATGCTTATTATTTGCAGGTACCAGATTTATACTTTCCATTCTTGGATGAGTTTGGGTTTCGATTTTTGATGAAATTCGGGTTTGGAAAAGTGTGGGCTGTTACAATTGGCGGCTTGGTACTTGAATGAAGAGTGCCAAATTCTCGAGGAAAGGAGACGCCAATTGGAGGTGGATGTCAAGGTAGAGGCAGCAGAAGACACCACTCTTAGAAAAGGGAAGACACTTATGACCGAGAGCGTCACCGTTGCCCATTCAACCGATGTGTGTGCTTCCCAAATCCTATTATTCCGCCAACAGGCACCAATGGCCCGTTTCATTCAATTATCACCAGTCTAGGATACGATCCCGAGAAACCTGGACTGGGTACAGGAACCTTTTTGTTGTCGATGGAAGAAGGCACTACTTCAATGGAAGGCGTTGAACATGAATCATGAGGAATATCTACTCTTTCTCTATTTTTTGAGAAGATGATTAGAGCTTTTGAGGAAGCCGCTCGGCTTTTCGTCTAGTTACCATAGAAAAAAGGAAGACCAAATATGCTTCGTAGTCGTGCCACAGGTGCACTTTGGATAAAAAATTCCCTTTTCTTTACACTAATAACAAATTCTGGGATTTTTTTTGATATAAAGCGTACAAAGAGCTCATGAACATGGATTTCGGGAACGTCGAGTTCTTTAGAGACTTAGAGCTGAGGGAGATAGACTCTAATGGAAATAGCAGCATAGAAAGATGTTTGTAAGAATGGATGAATCGATGGTTGACCTGGGAAAGAAGAAAGATGAGGAGGTGGTGAGTTGAGTGGGCCAAGCATGCGAGAATTGGCTGAGCAAAAACAAATCCATCTCGCCATTGAACAAAAGGGAAGAAGGTGGAGAGTAAAGCCCAAGAAGAGAAGATTGAAGCTTGGAAGAAAGTTAAGGAGGAATTTGAGAAGTTTCAAGATTCAGCAACTATGATTGAACTCATTCCTTTACCTTTGAAGATGATTCCTTCCCTGGGTAACGAGGAATAAATGACCGAGATATTGGATGAGGCTGAGAGAACATCCGATCAAGATCTGGCTGTAGGCTTCGAGACCAAACCCCGCCCCCGACCAACACCATCTAAGGGAACGAAGATGCCTGTGATAGTGGGAGTAGGGTGAAGAGGAAGGACACAAAGAGCAAGTCACTGTCGAAGAAACTTGGTTTGAAGACGAAGGGTGATTCTTCCAAGTGACTTACTAATTGTATTTGATTTATTTTTTCTTCTTGACTGGATGTAATGCGAATACGACCCTTGATCTTGGCTCATACAGTAACACTTGTATTAGTTTTGTGATATTGTATTGATCTGTAAATAAAAGTTTGGCTTTTTATTTATTTTCATGTGAATTTTTTCTAAGCGTTCGAGTTTTTTGTACACTTTCCACTAATTGTACTTGTGTATTATAACTCATCTATTAGGTTTAAATATATTAGCTTAAAACTTCGCTCTTGAAATCTCCTTTCTGTCGTGAACTCAAGTCATGTGAAATTTGAAGTTGTTGATTCGATTCTTAAGATTTCCTTTCGATCGTTGATCTTGAGTTATAAGGAATTTGAAGTTAGGTGCTCCACTCTCATAACTTTCGTCCGGTAGCCAGTCCCATGTCGTGAGAATTTTGGAGACTCACATGTTGTTGTTTCAGGTTCGAGTTATGGATATCATTCCATTCGTTCTTTATAATCTCTTATCGTTTCATTTTGGTTAGAGTTAACAACATCCTTTATTTGCCTGTTTATACTCAAATCCAAGCTCTGAGGATCACAGTTCACCAAGCGAACAGTTGATCACATTCGATTAGCTTGGAGTGGTTGCCACAAGTTCATAGACTAAGGCTCAATGTTTGGGCACTCAAGTCGTGAGTGCCATGAGTCATTTAAACTCAGCCTTGTCGCTCGTTCAAGGCTCAAGTTGGTTTATAGGTGGTCAAATCATATCCATATAGTTGTAGCGCAATGACGGACTTGAAGGAATGAATCAACAACAAGCTCTAAGGCATTGTATTAACCGTGATGCGCTCGTGCATGAAATTCAGTCGTATCAAAACTAACATACTATGCATATAAGAGGGAACGAAGAACATGAGGTGCTAAGAGCCACTGCTAAAAAACTAATGAAAATTTTAGGCAACATCTACCTTATTAAATAGTCTGAATTGAAAATAAAACACTATTAAAAGTGGAAATACAAATCACTAAATAAAGGCTTAAGTAAAGTAGCAACAAAGATGCTTGTTATTCCATTCTCTTGATAGACTGATGTCATCAACGGTCGTTAGCTTAAAGGTTTCATTTCTAAGCCTCCGTTTAGTGACATAAGGACCTTCTCAATGAGGACCAAGATCAGTCGGCGTGGGAAATATCCTTTTCAAGACTAGGTCGCTAATGTCAAAGTGCTTTGGATAGGCTTCGGTATTGAAATATCGAGTGACCTGTTAGCGATGTGCGACTGCTCTGAGTTCAGCTTCTTCTCAATTCTCATCTAACAAGTTTAAAGACTCCACAAGGAGGTCTCCACCGGTTCGAGGATCGTAGTATGTCACAAGGTGATATTAGACTTCAAGCTTAATGGGAATTACAACTTTGGTGCTATAAAAATAGAGAAATGGAGTACGATCAGTCGTTGACTTGGAGGTAGTTCGGTGTGCCTAAAGGGCTAACGGAAGTACATCTATCCACTTGCCTTCGGCCTTTTACAAACACTTTTTGAGCATGGACTTACTGATTTAATTGACTACTTCAACTTATCCGCCGACTTAATGGATGAGCAACTACCAAAAATCGTTTTCCAATGCGGTAACGTCATCAAAATTCTTTGAACTCATATTCGTAGTTATTGAATTAGGTCGTGTTATCAGAGATGATTGTTTTGGAAACTCCAAAGCGAGAAATAATGTTGCAAACAACAAAGTTGATTGCTTTCTTCGTAGTGGTTGTTATAAGAGGCTCGTTGTCAGCCCATTTGGTGAAGTAATCAACCATGGTGATGGCATAACGAGCACCTCCTTTAGCCATTGGCAAGGTCCCAATGATATCGATTCCCCAAATGACAAATGGCCATCGATTGACCATTTGCATGAGTTTAATAGGCAGTGCTCTTAAAATTTTGGAGAATCTCTAGCATTTTCAGATTTTTGGGTGTAACTGGCTTCATCTCGATCAACAGTTGGCCAAAAATAGCTATAGCAGAGAATTTTCTTTTCCAAAGTTGGCCCTCCATTGTAGTCTCCTGACTCGCTTTCATGAACTTCATGTAAAATTTGTTTGGCATCGTTATGGGCTACATATCAAGTAGTGGAGTGGAGAAACCTCTTCGATATAGTACTCCTTGAACGATATAGTGAGATAATTTACGAAGAAGTGAACGTTTCTCATTTATGTTCTCTGGTAGGATTACCTGCCGTATGAAATCTTTGATTAGAGTCATCCATGACTTCGGCTCAGGTACAGGCTCTGTCGTTAATATCCAATCAGTCTCCATCTGATTGATACTTAGGGACTTGAGTACTTCGACCGAGACAAGTCTCATGAGTTGTGCACTCGGAACTTCAAGCTTTGCCAATGAATCCTCCTTTTTATTTTGATCTCGAGGAATGTGCATAATAGTATAGTGCTCGAAATTACTAACTAATTCCTTTAATCGAGCAAGATAAGGAGCTAGTCATACTCCTTTGGATTGAAATTCTCCTTACACTTGGCATATAATGAGTTAAGAGTCTGAAAAGATTTTAATGGTATTGACATTCAACTCTTTTGCAATTTTAAGTCCAGTAACCAAGACTACATATTCGGCATCATTATAGTTGTGGGGAACTCGAGTTTCAACACATAACAAATAAGGTCTTTCTCAGGAGTTACAAGTATAACTCTGGCGTCAGAACACTGATTGTTGGAAGATCTATCCACATATAATTTCCATTGGATGTTGGGTGACTCTTTGCTTTTCGATGGATCGTCGAGAGTAATGAATTTTACAATGAAGTCCACTAAGGCTTGCCTTAGAATATCTCTTTGAGGGATGATTGCGAGATCGAGATGAATAAGTTTGATAGTCCATTTAAAGAGTCTACGAGATGTCACTGGTCATCGAAGGACCTGGCGTAGTAGTTGAACAATATAGACTTTGATTGGCTAAGATTGGAAATAAGGGCGAAGCTTCTAAGAAGATATTAACAGGCAGTATGCGAGCCTTTCAAGTTTCAGACAATTTCTTTCACCTCCCGTTAACCTCTTATTGATGTACTATACATACCTCTAAATATGA
This sequence comes from Allium sativum, assembly GCA_030737875.1. Lineage (NCBI taxonomy): Eukaryota > Viridiplantae > Streptophyta > Magnoliopsida > Asparagales > Amaryllidaceae > Allium > Allium sativum. Next base: position 1,048,933,489 of record CM060910.1, on the reverse strand, counting down.
CTCTCCTATGCATAAGCCATGAACTGATAGCATGCACATAAGCAACTAATTAGACGAATAGATCCTCGTGATCCATAGGATTTGAGGTCTTTCCACGTGATTCAATAGGTCTTGGAATGCAGCAATAGATTCTGGTGACCAAGCAAAGTTGTGTTTCCCCCTTTTGGATCAGATCAAAGAAAGAAATGCATTTTTCAGTAGCTCTGGAAATGAATCTACTTAGGGCATGACCTTCCCATTGAGACTCTGAACGTCTACATGTTTTCTGGAACTTTGATTTTTCAGATTGCTCAAATTTTCTAAGGATTGGCTTTAACCCCTCTCGATTTGACAATAAAAGCTAAGAATTTTTCTAATATTATGGTAAAAGAGAATTTCAAGGGACTGAGGTTCATGCCGTATTTGCAAAGAACATCGAACATCTCCGCAAAGTCGTTGATGTGGTCACCAGACAGTCACGACTTCACGGGTATGTCAGCTAATGTACTTTTGTCGATATGTTGGGGTAACATTAATATGAGTTTGCGAGAAAATGAATGGGATTGAAATTTGCAACGTATCAGATGATTACAATAGTGAAAAGGCTCATCTAGATGCATGAATGTTTCCGATGCATCTGGATAATTTATGAGACGACCCAAACTTCCCCGTAAAGGAAAGCCGGATTGTTGAGAACGCGACAAATCAAAACACAAACGACAGAACATTTTGTTGCTTATTACAACAATTACATCAGAGTACAAGAATATAACACAGTATGAATAAATAATTTACAACATAAAATATCATAGATTTAAATTGCATTTAAATACATAACAGCGGAAAAATAATACATAACACAACTGAAAGAAATACACGGATACAGAGCGTTCCGAATATAGCTCCAGCTGTAAATCAGGATCCTGTAAATATAATATCCGCAAAACCAAAACTACTAACTACCCGTGTGGAAAATAAGGGCACCCAGAGTTTAGGTTAAGGCAAAAAAACTCCAGGTCAGTCATGTGACTAGTGTGAGAACTAAAACGTTTATTACAGCCTTACTTTAAAAATAAAGTAAATCAAGGGAACACGCCGTATAACACGGAATGGGTTCCCTCCCAAGAATACCAGTGCATAAAACAAACAACGCAATGCTTTTTGGAAAAATGAAGTTATTATAAGACCCAGGTCCCATCACACAATGCAACGCAAGCCGGAGGATAGGGTTTTCCCTTATAAAAGCCAAACATGCTTGGTATGTTTAAAACAAATCATTTGACACTATTATAAGTGCATAGTGTATAAAATAACTTCAATTATAAATATATCAATCATAGGTGGCGTAGGTACCATTATATTACGTCGCCATACTAGTTCTACAATTAAAATCGCACAATGTCGTAATGGAAATTGAATTCCATCTGTGAACCAAGGCCAGGGATCATCCTGTGCACATTCGAGACACCCTAGCAAGTGCCTTTGGATTCAGTCGCAATTGCACCCGGATCGGTAGGGCTGGTCATCCGTTGATGATTAGTTATACCGTAAACTATATGTTAGCCGGTTCTATCGAACCTCTAAAATGGTCAGTATGTCGACCATATCCATCAGTCCCGTAGTGACCGATATAATATCCATCAGCCCCGCAGTGCCGATATATCCAAGGTACCTCATCTCCAGTCAAGTAATAATAGGGTGCAACATCCACATGAGTAAGAAGTTTGGGCCCCATACCATGATGTTACTCGTAGCTAGAACTAACATATGTCCATTTCCCTATTGTCCTTCCCGTTTTTGGTTCACACCGGGGGTGTGAGGCTCACAAATTAACGCTACATAAAGCCATGCTATATTAAAGTTGTGCTTTGATCATCAACCACAAGACTTTGCTTTTCAACAAAAGCCTTGATCTTTTGCATCTTAGCATGCCACACTGACAATTCACGCCATGCGACTGATGTCTATCGATATATAACCTTTGAGCTCGTACGTCTCAGAGAAGGGCATTAAGAAAGAGAATAAATTCTCCGCCGCCAAACAGATATATATTTAATAGAAATCAATCAACACAGAATAAAATCCTATGTCAGACACACTTCCATTTACAAATCTGTTCTGGGTCTGAACGAAACCGGGGGCACCTTATTCCTCATCCCATATGTCCAATACAGGAGAGAGGCCCTCGCATATCCGGTCGATCTCCAAGTACATCTGAACGATCACTATTTATTACTTTATCTTGGGTGTGCATCCCAATCAAGACATCAGTAATCATCTAAACGATGTGAAAACCTCCGGTCTTCAACCCCCGTTTTCGTCGTCGACATATCGTCGAATCAGTTATTCATAATGGGTATAAACCCGGCCTTTCTGAATAACCCACATATTTTATAAACAAGTGCTATATAAAAAAACAACATACGCCTCATTCCAATTCTGAATATTCTTTTATTTAAATATTCATATCATTTGGGAAAGGTTCCCATTAATTTTATCAAAGATAAATTCTTTAAATTTATTCTTTAATCTTCCTTTGGATATCAATTCCAAACCAATTTAAGGTTCATCAACTAGTCGGGATTAGCGAAGCTTAACGAAGTAATCATTTGTTTAATTTCCCAAGCCCAACCTATTCATCCCATGGAGAAAAACTGGTAATACTCTATATCTAACACCACGGTGTTATCGGTAAATTTAATTACCATTTCACGTTCAAATCTAATTCAAGATTTGACTATCGCCTGGAGTAAAACTGGTGATACTCCACTTTCGATCATTTCCCAAATTTGATAATTTAAATTATCACATTTCAATCTAATTAAAGATTCATTAAAACTCCACTTAATTTTAATCTTCCCAAAAATCAATATTAATGATTATTTAACTTCGGAAACACAAACATGCCGCATCGACAATCTACAACGTACTATTGATTTCTACCGGTATATAACCGCTTTGCTCGTACGTCTTAGAGAAGGGTGTTAAACAAGAGAATAAATTCTCCGCCACCAAAACAGATATATATTTAGCAGAGATCAACCATACAGTTCGAAATACAATGCTAGACATGTAATCTTTCCTTTAATTAGGTTAAAGAACCAATGTCGTTTAAAACACAGTTCACGATAAACCCAAAATCACATTCCATTAATTATGGAATCTTCACAGAAAACAGATCAATATATAATCGATGTCAATTTCCATATCTGACTAATAATATAAATGGAATAACGACAAAGCCTTTTAAATTCCATAGATATTAACAGTCTTCCTCAATAGAAGCTCACTTCGATTATTATCAAATCGAATTCCATTCAATTCCAATTAAATATTAATTAATTGGATAACTTTACTCCGGAAAATCCTATTAAATCTTAATAAAAGATATATAAATTCCAAATTATATTCCACTGTTAATCGGGTTAAAGAACGAATGTCGTAAAAAACATAGTTCACAATAAACCCAATATCACATTCCATTAATTATGGAATCTTCACAGAAAACAAATCAATGTCAATTTCCGTATCCGATAATAATATAAATGGAATAATGGCAAAGCCTTTTGAATTCCATATATATTAACAGTCTTCCTCCACAGAAACTCACTTCGATTATTATCAAATCGAATTCCATTCAATTCCAATTAAATATTAATTAATTGGAAAACTTTACTTTGGAAAATCCTATTAAATATTAATAAAAGATTTATAAATTCCAAATTACATTCCATTGTTAATCGGGTTAAAGAACGAATGTCGTTGAAAACACAGTTCACAATAAACCCAATATCACATTCCATTAATTATGATTTTACACAAATTATTGATATTTTTAATAATTTTATCAAGGCCCGTACAGTCGGTTTCCAATAACGGCCACCGAACTGCACTTACAACGACCTTTTCCAAATTTGATTTGGACGTATCTCCAAATCCAACCATTAGATTTCAAATCTCTTGTATCCATTGGAAAGCTCTTTTTGATACGAACCCAACAGTTCTAGGTTTAGGAGAATCCGACGGTCGGATCTCCCGTAATGTCCATTCGAAGTCAATGGTCGAAATTCGCAAACGGCCACTATGCAGCGCGTTCTATTCAGACCACTAAATATATATATATATATAATATATATTATATATATATATATTTTGTCGATTTCCATTTAAATCGTTTCTTATAAATCGTTTTAATTTCATTTTTAAAAATGATTTCAACTTCGTTTTCAATTTTAAATCAGAATTGAATATTCTATATCATTAATATATAAATGATAATATTTTCAAAATATCGTATTTTGAAATAATTTCCTTTTCGATATTCATTATAAAAATGAATAAAATCGATATAAATATTGTTCTCATCCAAATGGCGCATGTCTAATCAACACGGCTTCATATTTTTCAATATTTTCGTGTCCATCCCAAATCGAACATCAAAATCATATTTTGATCCATTACTGAATATTATTTTAAAATATTGATTATTTTAAAATATTCGTTATTTTAAAATATTCGTTATTTCTGAACTGGAATCATACACAGTCAATTACCATATAATTTTATTTATTTGGATTTCATACACACATGTACACAACAATAATCAAACACAGTCAACCATCATCCAGAGTGCATTACACAACTGTATAAGCATTAAATATAAATAATTAACGCTTACTACAGTCTGTCAACCAATCGATTGACATACAACTAAATATTGGGATTAGAGTATGTTCAATATCATACCAATACCCGTGTGGCATTTCAATCAACAAACACAAATTTTATTTGTGCAGTTGGGCGATGTGTAAAATATATCGTCCCAATCAGTATCAAATAAATGGGGGTACATAAACAAATCGTCTGATTTGTTTATGAATATTTATTTCAACTCATGACTATTTTATACAGTTCATATATACAATAAAAATGATATTTTTATTGTTCAAATATTTTATTTCATACATGAATATTTTATATATTTTATATATACAATAAAAATGATATTTTTATTTTCCAAATATTTTATTCAATACAATACAATCAAACAAGTCGTCCATGGTCTTTGGATGAAGGTGTTAGGAGCTAGTAAGCACCGTCTACAACCTAGTATATATTTAACTGTAAAATAATTAGTGAGGAGTTCTCACCTTTGGTTTCCACTCCGCCAGTTTTATTTTTGAATTTATGAACGGTTTGAATTCTGTTAGCTTCCAGTCGGTTCCATCGCAATCTATTTTCAAGCGGTTTATATTAAAAATCACATTTTTAATACAGTGCTATTTATTTAAAAATCCCATTTTTATTCTGCAACTTCATATATTTAAAAATCATATTTATAAAATTATTTCTAAAACCATATGCTAATTTCATTTTTAAAACCAATGTATATTTTTATCCTTTTTATAAAACAAAGTATATTTTTACATTTTTAAAACAAAGTATAGTTTTATATTCTAAAACAAAGTTATTTATTTTCTAAAACAATGTTGTTTATTTTCTAAAACAAAGTTATTTATTTTCTAAAACAAAGTTATTTATTTTTATAAACTAATTATATTGATGATTAAACTTAATTAAGGTTGTAATTAACCTTTCCGTAATCACTTCCTTCTGCTGTGTCTTCTCCAGGCTTCACGACGGAACCTCCTTCATTACCTAGGGTTAACAACAGCTGCCACCAGACTGTCGTACCTCGATCCATCACCACCCCTTGATGCGTTGCCACCTCGCCTACCAATGCCCTCCCTGCTGTCCATCTTGCACCCACCACGGCTCCACAAAACGCGCCTAAAGTTCTCAAGTTCGTGCTCAGAAATCGAGCATAATACCTCGTGAGATTGGATAAAAAGGGGATGGATTTAAAGAGCATCAAAATCTCTATCGAGTTTGTGCTTGGAGCCGCAGAAATCCGTGGGTGAATCGATCAGAAATTGGGGATAAATTTTGGAGCAATATCGCCCCTTGAACGAACAGGGACGGCTGCTTCTGTTTAGGAAGTTAGGGTTTTGGAAAATATAAAGGTTATTTATATTTTATTTAATTATTATTTTATTCTAGTTTTACTTGTTTATGCCACTAACTCCAAACGAACCCCAATGACTGTCGCCCCTAGCCAAATACCCCGATTCCGGACACAATGGGATATGTTTTGTAACCCAATTTGGCTGTTACGATCAGTTTTTTTTTGAACTAAAATTTAAATCAATATATATTGAATCTGAACGCACATTTTAATTTACTAGGGCCACAAACTGACTCCAAAAATTCCCGAAAAATAATCTAGCTATGTTTTGATGATACGGTCCTAACAAAACTAATTTCGTCGAATTTGGAGACCGTTTGAAAAACGGTCACTTTCTAGTCGATCCAAATTCAAAACAGAATTGACCAAACACGTTTAAATCCGCCACACTCACATATTGATTCCAAAAATAATGAAAATTGGAATCAAGCAATAATTTGATACTCCAGATCCAACAAAAGTGGTCTCGTCGAAAATGGAGGTCGTTTGCAAAATCGCTATTTTTAATGGCTATATATTATATAAATTCCATAGCGACTATTCTGATTTTTCAATTGGACATAACTTTTTATTCCCAATATGAAATCTGGATTTTTCACATTGGTTCGAAAGATATTTTAAAACAGATTCAGATATTTCTAGTTTTACTAAAATCCGGTTTATTTTGAATCCTGTACATTCATTTAAAATTTGAAATCGAATTTTCAAACTACCGCGCCATTTCCTATTTCTTTTATAATTAAAATAAATATTTATATTCTAACTTCGATTTAAATAAATATATACGTTCTAATTCTATTCAAAATAAATTTCTTGTCGTTATTATTTAAAATAAATCATTTTAAATATTCAAAATTCATTAAAATTGCCAAAATAAAAATTTTAAATTGGTTCTGATTTTCTGGGTTGTTACAATCTCCCCCACTTAAAATATTTTCGTCCTCGAAAAGGAACGGAGCTAAAAGTTATTTAACTAATCAACTCAACTTTCATTCTGGCATTCATTCTTCATCTTTTCAATTTCTAAGAATTTTCCAATTCTTCAAAATTTTGGCTAACACCCTAAATTTTTGAAAAATTTCGCCATAACCTCCTTTGTATGGGGAGACATTTAAAACTGCAACTCGCCTCGCAGGGCCCTCATCAATCCCAAAAGAAAAAGAGAATGCCAAGCGGCCAACCTTAGGCTCATAAACTCTTTAAAAGAAAAGGAAAATGCCAAGCGGCCAGCCTTAAGCTCATAAAGTCTTTAAAAGAAAAAGAAAAATGCCAAGCGGCCATTCTTAGGCTCATAAACTCTTTAAAAGAAAAAGAAAAATGCCAAGCGACCAGCCTTAGGCTCATAAACTCTTTAAAAGAAAAAGAAAACTAGTAAACACGTACCTATTTGTCGGGCATAAAATTTTATTTCTCTTCTTCAGTTTATCCATAATCTGTTCAACAATGTGTATATATACATGTATAGATGTATGCAGTTCCAATCAATTTTCAATTTGGCTAAATTTGCCTTTCATTCACATGTTGGTTTAATAAATAATCAAACAACACAATCAGCAATCAATTAGTTGATTATCGTTTCAAACACATAACTTTATATATATACAAAAAATAGTGTGTCAAATCACAAACAATAAATTCTAGCTATGTTTTGGTTCTCACACCAGTCAATTGGAAATATATAAATATCTCACTTTCGAAACTCGAACACAAATACTGATGATGGGCACCCATCATCAGAATCATTCCCGGGCAACTAGAGTGTGATTCTATATCTATCCAGTATATTAAAACTTCGTACACACACTAGCTAGGCGTATATGCAAAATCTTCATATACTAGATTGTCCAAATCAATATAAAATAAATATATTCAAATACGTATAATAAGGTTTAAATTTTCAAAACAAAATTGGTTTTCATTTTTATTTCAAAAATAACACTCTTTACACTCATTCTAGGATACTACTGATCCCATCTCTAACGATTGATTCTTATTGGATATTATTAATCCAATCTCTGATGAATTCTTTCGTATGGTTCTAATGTGTCTTGTTCTCGAGCTCAGTAAACCAAAGCTCTGATACCAAATGAGACGACCCAAACTTCCCCGTAAAGGAAAGCCGGTTTGTTGAGAACACGACAAATCAAAACACAAACGACAGAACATTTCATTGCTTATTACAACAATTACATCAGAGTACAAGAATATAACAGAGTATGAATAAATAATTTACAACAGAAAATATCAGAGATTTAAATTACATTTAAATACATAACAGCGAAAAAATAATACATAACACAACTGAAAGAAATACACGGATACAGAGCGTTCCGAATATAGCTCCAGCTGTAAACCAGGATCTTGTGAATATAATATCTGCAAAACCAAAACTACTAACTGCCATGTGGAAAATAGGGACACCCAGAGTTTAGGTTTAAACAATAAACTCCAGGTCAGTCATGTGACTGGTGTGAGAACTAAAACGATTATTAAATCTTTAATTTAAAAATAAAGTAAATCAAGAGACCACGCCATATAACACGGAATGGGTTTCCTCCCAAGAATACCAGTGCATAAAACAAACAGCGCAATGCTTTTTGGAAAAATGAAGCTATTATAAGACCCAGGTCCCATCACATAATGCAACGCAAGCCGGAGGATAGGGTTTTCCCTTATAATAGCCAAACATGCTTGTTACATTTCAAACAAATCATTTGATACTATTATAAGTGCATAGTGTATAAAACAACTTCAAAAATAAATGTATCAATCATAGGCGGCGTAGGTACCATTATGTTACATCGCCATACTAGTTCTACAATTAAAATCACTCAATGTCATATTGGAAATTGAATTCAATCTGTGAACCAAGGCCAGGGATCATCCTGTGCACATTCGAGACACCCTAGCAAGTGCCTCGGGATTCAATCGCAACTGCACCCGGATCGGTAGGGCCGGTCATCCGTCGATGATTAGTTATATCATAAACTATATGTTAGCCGGTTCTATCAAACCTTTAAAATGGTCAGTATGTCGACCATATCCATCAATCTTGTAGTGACCGATATAATATCCATTAGCTCCGCAGTGCCGATATATCTGAGGTACCTGGTCTCCAATCAAGTAATAATAGGTTGCAACATCCACATGAGTAAGCAGTCTGGGCTCCATACCATGACGTTACTCGTAGCCAGAACTAACATATGTCCATTTCCCTGCTGTCCTTCCCGTTTTTGGTTCATACCGGGGGTGTGAGGCTCGCGAATTAACGCTACACAAAGCCATGTTATATTAAAGTTGTTCTTTGATCATCAACCACAAGACTTTGCTTTTCAACAAAAGCCTTGATCCTTTGCATCTCAGCATTGCACACTGACAATTCACGCCATGCGACTGATGTCTATCGATATATAACCTCTGGGCTCGTACGTTCCAGAGAAGGGCGTTAAGCAAGAGAATAAATTCTCCACCGCTAAACAGATATATATTTAATAGAAATCAATGAACACAGAATAAAATCCAATGTCATACACACATCCATTTACAATTCTGTTCTGGGTCTGAACTGTAATAACACGGAAATCTGAGCAATTTAAATTTTTTATTTTGGCAATTTTAACGAATTTTGAATATTTAAAATGGATTATTTTAAATAATGACGACGAGAAATTTGTTTTGAATAGAATTAGAACGTATATATTTATATAGATCGTCATTAGAATATAAATATTTTATTTTAATTATAAAAGGAATTGAAAATGGAATGAGACAACAAAGAATTTCATTCGATCCGAATCGATCGCTAAACCGACTAAGACCGTTCGAAACCCCTGATTGTTTTGAGAACACAACAAATTGGAACGCAAACAGAAGAACATTACATTGCTTATTACAACAATTCATCATAATACAAGAATATACAGAGTATGAATCAATATTACACATCATAAAATATCAGAGATCACAATACATTACATAGCAGCGGAAAAAATAATACAAAACACAACTGAAAGTAATACACGGATACAGAGCTTTCCGAGTATCGTTCCAGCTGTAAACCAGGATCCTGTGAATATAAATCTGCAAAACCAAAACTATTAGCTACCCGTGTCGAAAATAAGGGCACCCATAGTTTAGGTTAAAACAATAAACTCCAGATCAGTCATGTGATTGGTGTGAGAACTAAAACAGTTATTTAAAGCTTTACTTTAAATCAGATATATCAAGGGACCACACCGTATAACACGGAACGGGTTTCCTCCCAAGAATACCGGTGCATATAATAAAACAGGGCAATGCTTTTTGGAAAAACTGAAGCTATTATAAGACCCAGGTCCTATCACGCAATGCAACGCAAGCCGAGGGATAGGGTTTTCCCTTATAATAGTCAAACATGCTTGGTATGTTTAAAACAAATCATTTGATCCTATTATAAGTGCATAGTGTATAAAACAACTTCAAATCATAAGTATCAATCATAGACGGCATAAGTGCCCCATACCACTATGTCACCATATATAGGATTACAACTAAAACCGAAATGTCTCGTATTGGAAATTGGATTTCCATCTATGAACCGAGGCTAGGGATCCTCCTCACCGAATTCGAGACTCTCTAGCCCGAGCCTCAGTAAAAGTACTTAGTCAAGCCCTTGGATCGTCAGGGCCGGTCCACCGATGTGGATTAAAATGCCTGAACACTGCGTTTCCCCGCCCTTTGGGGCGTAAATGAGCCAAATGACTCCATCGGCTCCACATAGTCACCGATATATCTGAGGCGCCTCGCAATCCAACAACCACACAGGTGAAAATAATATAAATGTCAGGGCTGGTAGGTCACTGACACCACCCTAGCTAGAAGGAAATGAATGCCCTCCCTGAGGTCCTCTCCCGTTTCTGGTTCACAACCAGGGTGTGAAGCCCGCGAATCAATGCTACACAAAGCTATGCCACACAGGCCGTGCTTTGATCATCAACCACAAGACTTTGCTTTTCAACAAAAGCCTTGATCATTTGCCACTTAGGCATGCCACACAGGCAAATCACTCCATGCGATTGATATCCATCAATATATAACCCCTAAGCTCGAATGTCTCAGAGAAGGGCGTTAAGCAAGAGAATAAATTCTCCGCCACCAAACAGATATATATTTAATAGAAATCAATCACACAGAATAAAATCCAATATTAGACACACAGTCCATTTACAAGTTCGTTCTGGGTCTGAACGAAACCGGAGGCACCTTGTACCTCGCATATCCATCGATCTCCAAGTACGTATGGACGATCACCAACTGATTCCCTCCTCTTGGGTGTACAGCCCAATCAAGATCATCAGTAATCACCCAAACGATGTGAAGACCTCCGGTCTTCGACCACCGTCTTCATCCTTGACACATCGTCAGTTATTCAGAATGGGATAAACCCGGTCTTTCTGAACAACCCGCGTATATAATAAACAAGTGTTACACAAACACAACATGCGCCTCATTCCAATTCAGAATATTCTTTTATTCAAATATTCTTATACTTTGGGAAAGGTTCCCATTAATTTTATCAAAGATAAATTCCTCCAATTTATTCTTTGATCTTCCTTTGAATATCAATTCAAACCAAATTATGGTTTATCCAAACTAATAGAGATTAACGAACCTTACCGAAGTAATCATTTGTTTTAATTTCCCAATCCCAACCTATTCATCCCATGAAGTAAAACTGGTAATACTTCATATCTAACACCATGGTGTTATCGGTAAATTCAATTACCATTTCATGTTCAAGTCTAATTATAGATTTAACTATCGCTTTGAGCAAAACTGGTGATACTCCTTTCTTGATCATTTCAATCAAATCAAAGATTAATTAAAACTCCAATTGGTTTTAATCTTCCCAAAAATCACTATCAATGATTATTTAACTTGGGAAATCATATCCTGTCTTTAACTGGGTTAAAGAACCAATGTCATTTAAAACACGGTTCACGATAAACCCAAAAATCAATTCAAATTCAATTCCAATTAAATATCATTTAATTGGTATATTTCATTAAATCTAAATAAAAATATTTAATCTTTTTCTCAACTGGGTTTAAGAACAGTGTTAATGAAGACACCATTCACAACAAACCCAAATCCCATTTGATATTAAATAAAAGGCTCAGAATAGAAAATATATCGGCTTATATTCAATATCAAATTCTACGACCAACAAATATCGTATTAGAAATAACGATATAAATATATTTTTCAAATTTCCATAACAATACCTGTACAATCACGAAATCCATCATCGAAATATTCCAAAGACAATTTCGATTCAAATCCATTCCGATTCAATTATTGGAAATTCTGGTTACTTTTAAAGCCATTTCAAATCCAATCTATTTATTTAAAAATAAATGGATTTTAATTCTAGTTCAAAACTAGTTCATTTCGATAAAAATCTATTTTTATCTTTTCAAATATGGAATTTTTCATCCCAATTCTTTCCAAATCATTTCTTATGATTTTACACAAATTATTACTATTTTTAATAATTTTATCAAGGCCCGTACAGTCGATTTCCATCAACGGCCATCGAACTGCACTTACAGCAACCTTTTCCAAATTTTATTTGGACATAGTTCCAAATCCAACCGTTATATTTCAAATCACTTATATTCGTTAGAAAGCCCTTTCCGATACGAACCCAACAGTTCTGGTTTTAGGAGAATCCGACGGTTGGATCTCCGGTAATGTCCATTCGAAGTAAATGGTCGAAATTCGCGAACTACCGCTGCGCGGCGCGTTCTATTCAGGCCATTATATATATATATAATATATAATATATATAATTCATCAATTTCCTTTTAAAACGTATTTTATAAATCGTTTTAAATTCGTTTTCGAAACGATTTCAACTTCATATTCAATTTTGAATCAAAATTGAATAATCCACATCATCGATATACAAATGATAATATTTTCAAAACGTTATATTTTGAAATCACTTCCTTTTCTATAATCATTATAAAAACAAATATAATCGATATAAATATCGTTCGCGTCAAATGGCGCATATCTAACCAACATGGCTTTATATATTTCAATAACTTCGTCATTCTATTCAACAAATGAATATTTTCTTCAACACATGAATATATATTTTTATTCAACACATGAATATATATTTTATTCAACACATGAATTTATATTTTTATTCAACACATGAATATTCTTTTTATTCAATACATGAATTTATTTTATTCAACACATGAATTTATTTTATTCAACACATGAATTTTTTATTCTATTCAACACATGAATTTTCTTTTATAATATTCCTTATTTTCCAAATTGGAATGAGACCCAATCAATTACCATATAATGTTAATTATATAGATTTTCTACAACACATGTATATAATAGCAACGATAAATCATCAACCATCATCCAGAGTGCACCACACAACTGCATAAGCATTAAATATAAATAATTAACGCTTACACAGTCTGTCAACCCATCGATTGACATACAACTAAACAATCGGGATTAGTGTACGTCAAATATCATCCCAATACCCATGTGGGGTTTCAAATCAACAAACACAGATTTTTATTTCTGCAGTTGGGCGATGTGTAAAATTTATCGTCCCAATCAATATCAGTCAAATGGGTGTAAATAAACAAATCGCCCTATTTGTTTATTCATATTTATTTTATATACACGTTAAAAATTATATTTTTAACTATAAAATATTTTATTCATTTCATCTCACATCACACAATCAATTTTCACAACACATCAATCAAACAAACAAGTCATCCATGGTCTGTGGACGACGGGTGTCGGGTGCTGCTAAGCATTGTATGCATCCTAGTATATATTTCAACTAGAAAATAAAATAAAAGTGAGAAGTTCTCACCGAGAAGCTAAACCAAACGCCGTGACTCTTCATATGTAGAAAATCTTCGCCGTGCTCGCCCTTTTATTACTTTCGTCGCCCGTATTCGCTACATATGTAAAAGTCACATTTTTATCGCTTTATCCCAACAAATAAAAATCATATTTTTATTTCTACTTCATATATTTTTACAACGCTTCCTTCTATATAAAAATTATATTTTTATATCTCTACTCCTTATATAAAGATCGAATGTTTATTTCGCTACATATATAAAAATCATATTTTTATATTCTCTATTATATAAAAATTCTATTTTCAATCCGCTACTCATGTAAAAATCGAATTTTTATCTTCACTTCATATATATAAAAATCGAATTTTTACCTCCACTTCATATATATAAAAATCGAATTTTTATCCAATGTAAAGTCTAATTTTTCTTCTATTAAAAATCATAACTTCTTCCTTATAAAAATCCTACCTTTCATGTATATAAAAATCTTAACTTTTCAAATTAAAAATCTAATCTTTCTATTTTTAAAAATCTTTTTGTTCATTAAAAATCAAATCTTTTACTACGATAAAAATCATAGCTTCATGTATAAGAAAGATCACATTTTTAATATTGAACCGTAGGTAAAAATCATATTTCTAATTTAAACCATAGCATAAAAATAATATTTTTATTTAAGGCAAAAATCCTATTTTTTTTCTCTAGCAACAATGTATTTTAATTTAAATAAAAGCAGAGAGAAAAGAAATAAACTAAAAAAAGTAACATAATATAAACTTACTGTTATTGGCGAACGTTGAACAGCGTCAGAGGGGGAGGAGGAGGGTCGGACTAGGCGCGGCATCGCCTAGGGGAGGGTACGATAGGTGAGGCGGCGGCGGTCACTGGATCTGGGCAGTGGAGTTTTGGTTATGTGAGATGGAGCTCGCGTTGACCGTGAAGGAGGAGGGGGGGTGCTCCATCGCGCTGGCGGCGACGGTCCTTGGATGGCCGGACTCCGACAGTGGCGTCGCCCCAGGAGTGACTGCAACGGGGCTAGGGCGCGATGCCCCTTTCCTTTTTTTTAGAACGGTGAAGGATAGAAAGGGGATGAGGGCTTATATGTAATATTATATTTTATTTATTTATTTCTCCTAAGAGTTGACTTTCCATTTGAGCTCCAAACTAGACCAAACGACTGTCGTCGCTAGCTAATTACCCCCATTCCGAACACAATGGGATATGTTTCGTAAGCCAGTTCGGCCTTTTCGATCAGCTTTCGTCAAAATCAAAATATAACTCTATATATTGAATTTGAACGCACATTTCAATTTACCGGGCCCACATATGGACTCTAAAAATTCCCGAAAAATTATTTCTTGTTTCGTATTGATGATACGGTCCTAACAAAACTAATTTTATCGAATTCTGAGACCGTTTGAAAAATGGCCATTTTCCAGTCGATTAAATTCAACTGAAACTGGTCAAACGCGTTTAACTGCGCCATGCTCACATATTGATTCAGAAAATTATGAATTTTGAAATGTAGCATTAACTTGACATCACGGATCCAACAAAAATGGTTTTGTCGAAAACCGAGGTCGTTTGCAAAATTTTCATTTTTAAGGGCCAAAATTCCATAGCGACTATTCTGAATTTTCAACTGGGCATATCTTTTTATTCCCGCTATGAAATTTCAATTTTTCGGATTCGTTGGAGAGATATTCTCAATTAGATTATAATATTTTTGGTTTCGCTAAAATCCGATTTATTTTGAATCCTGCACATTCATTTAAAATTCGAAATCGAAATTTCAAACTACCGCGCCATTTTCAATTCCTCATATAATTAAAATAAAATATTTATATTCTAACGAAGATCTATATAAATACATACGTTCTAATTCTGTTCAAAATAAATTTCTCGTTGTCATTATTTAAAATAATCCATTTTGAATATTCAAAATTCGTTAAAATTGCCAATATAAATTTTTTAAATTGGCTCAGATTTCCGGGTTATTACAAGAACGAAACCGGAGGCATCTTATTCCTCGTCCCATATGTCCAATACAGGAGAGAAGCCCTTGCATATGCGGTCGATCTCCAAGTACGTCTGGACGATCACCACTTATTACCTTGTCTTGGGTGTACAGCCCAATCAAGACATCAGTAATCATCCAAATGATGTGAAAACCTCCGGTCTTTAACCGCCATCTTCCTCGTCGACTTATCGTCGAATCAGTTATTCAGAATGGGTATAAACCCGACCTTTATGAATAACCTGCGTATTTTTTAAACAAGTGCTATATAAAAACACAACATATGCCTCATTCCAATTCCGAATATTCTTTCATTTAAATATTCATATCATTTGGGAAAGGTTCCCATTAATTTTCTCAAAGATAAATTCTTTAAATTTATTCTTTAATCTTCCTTTGGATATCAATTCCAAACCAATTTAAGGTTTATCAACTAGTCGGGATTAGCAAACCTTACCGAAGTAATCATTTGTTTAATTTCCCAAAACCCAACCTATTCATCCCATGGAGCAAAACTGGTAATACTCTATATCTAACACCACGGTGTTATCGGTAAATTTAATTACCATTTCATGTTCAAATCTAATTCAAGATTTGACTATCGCCTAGAGTAAAAATGGTGATACTCCACTTTCGATCATTTCCCAAATTTGATAATTTAAATTATCACATTTCAATCTAGTTAAAGATTCATTAAAACTCCACTTATGTAACACCCCACCTCCACTAGGATCACTCCTTAGAATGTACTAGCTTTGGAGGGGCGTTATTGTGAAGGTAAACTTGCACAGAGATATCACAAGACAGAATATATAAAAATAAGTATAAGTAAAGCAGCGGTAGCAGATAAAACCCATCATCATCATCTCAGAAAACCAACATAGTCAAGTACATACTATCAAAAATGTCATGATCCAAAGTACAACACAAGTCTAGATACGTGATAACGAAATACATGGTAAAACATCAGTACTAATCCCCAGAAATAAAAGATAAGCCACAGCTAGCTCAGATCCATACATGAGCTATCCAACAAGCAAGCCAAAGATCCACTAAGTAGATGTAGCCCCTCCCTGAGAACCTGTGGGGGGGGGGGGAAACGGAAGAAAAGAAGCGAAAGAAAACAGGTCAGTCAAAAAGACTGGTAAGCCCTACTACGATCAATCTATAAACTAATAAAGTTAACAGCATGGTGGAAACTGAGATGAACATACTGGTAATAGATAAAGGTGACATCACATAGACGAGATTAAACTTTGCACCACAGTGTACTAGCAAACCCACAAAACAGATCTTGATCCCTTAGCCCAAACTTTGGCCCAATAACATGAAGTGACCTTAGTATAAGGTCCAGCCCCACGGTCTAGTCGATCGGCTCCCTATAATCCTAACACGTCAAGTGTTGGTGTCCATACGGCCCACATGGATGTAGTCAGACTGTGCTGGGTCCACCTTCGGGTGTATCAAGCCCTAAGGTGTCAACCCCAGACACCTAAGCAATAATGCACAGTCCAAGCCTACTGGTACCCGTGCCTCGAGTTTGTCCAACATCGGACTACGTGCACGTCCGTAGCCCGCCGGACCCGCACCGCTGTACCACTCAGCCGTCGCTTTGGTCGCTTATATCAGTCCAGTAATCGTGCCCCGCCCTAGCCTAGCCTCTAGGGTTCTGAATGATACCAAACTGGGATTACTGCTGGAACAGACCACGTTGCTAGGGTTTCTAAGAGGGTTAAGTGTGGTTTTAACCCCTCACTAATCCTGGATTAAATTAGTTAAGTGTAACCACTTAACCCCATCTAATCCTCGCATCCCCATTATTAGTTAAGTATTAGTGGGCCATGACTTAACCCTAATCATGAGGCATTAATTACTTAACGCACCCAACCTCTCACATTAGACATCCGTGGTTACCTGGGAAGATTTACACCACGTCTAGGTCTAACCTCGGGTCTTATGGTGCAACATGACCAACTACCCACATTAGACCCCACGTTGTGGTTACCTGGGAAGATTTACACCACAACTAGGTCTAACCTCGAGTTGGCCATATCATGTTATCTAATGTCATGTCCACTTTAGAACATATTTACAAGTTAACATATACTTGGGTAGACCTAACTTAATAGGTAAATTCCCAAGGGGTAGACCTAACTTAATAGGTAAATTCCCAATCTTTTAGTTTCATGTATTTTTAAGTTTACCCAAACCCTCCCAACGTCATTATCTCGCTTACATATTCGTCATAACGCTTAAGGGTATAAAAGGTAACTTGGCATAACATACATGATGAACTTCACATATCATAATAAACATGCATACATGTTAAACTTGCAAATCATGTCATAGTGAATTCGCATAAACATGCATAGCTTATTAAATATGCATAACATGGTAAGGTGAACATGCATAGTCCATCAAACTTGCATAACATGGTAAGGTGAACTTGCATAAGCATGCATAATCCATTAAACTTGCATAACATGGTAAGATGAACTTGCATAAGCATGCATAATCCATTAAACTTGCATAACATGGTAAGGTGAACTTGCATAAACATGCATAATCCATGAAACATGTAGAACATGGCATAATAAACTCGCATAAGCATGCATAACTTGTGAAACATGTAAAACATGGCATAGTAATCTCGCATATGCATGCATAACTTATGAAACATGTAAAACATGGTATAGTGAGTTCGCATAAGCATGCATAACTTATGAATCATATAAAACATGACATAGTGAGTTCGCATAAGCATGCATAATCAACTAAACTCACATAAATCTCAACTTTCACCAAACATTAACTTTAGAGTTTGTAAAGTGAAGGTAAGAGGGCTTACAAGTATAAACAAGCCACAAATCCACCAAATAAGATGAAGAAGCCCTTTTAAAACCCCAAAACAAAGCTTTAAATAAGAAAACCCTTTTGCAAAATCCCAAAACACAAACTTTAGCAAATCAAACTTGCAACTTAATGAAGTATGCAAGTTATTAAGCATTCATACAACATAGAAAAGGTTGTATGATCATCATATCTTCATAGGATTTAACTTTGAGGGAGGTGGAGGCTAGGTTTTAGGTGGAGGCCATTTGGGGATTCAAATTGACATAGTTTAGTTGCTAGATTGATTAATGAGGCTTTAGGGTAGGATTAGGGGTATATTTATAGGGAATTAGAGTGTTTTAAGCCCTAGGATTAACCCTAGGTTAGTTTTGGCCCGTCAGATCTCAGAATTCTCCAAAACCAAGCCACCAGACCCAACCCAAACCAGAAATGGTGCACCAGGCTAAACTGCCTGGGCACCCCCTGTCGACAGGGCTGTCGACACCCTGGGGGCCCTGTCGACATGCCTGTCGACATGGGGCCCCTGGCGGGAATTTTCCCGCCTAACCCTGATTAGCCCTAATCCCTGCTTTTAATTCGAAATTTAAATCTGTTTTTAGCATAGAAATTTCTGAAAACTTCAATGGGCCTTAACCGGGTCATACGGACTCCGATTTTCGAAAACTCGGACTCTATTTCGCGTATTTTTCCGAGACGAACGCAATGGCATAGCCCGTTTCCCCTGATTCTGATTTTTGAATTAAATTCTGCCTCGATTTATGTTATAACAGTTTATTGAAAATACGGGTTGTTATATTCTCCCCTCCTTAAAGGATTTCGTCCCCGAAATCTTCAAGTTAGGAAGAACGTATCCTACCATCCAATCATCCATCTACTCAAAACATCATCCACGAGCAACCATTGTCCTTAAAGATTCTAAATGCTGTATGAACATATGCAAAAGTGTGTGTATATGTACCTATCTAATGCAAAGATCAATGCAAAATATGTTAGTGAAATGTATCCATATGTATGCAAATCCCTAACATAATGTATAATATCTACATGCGTGCTCAATCATACATCCATATGCAACATCCATGTGATTGCATACAAATTTCATCCAAGAATAAGCATAAACACCCATGCACATGCAATATGAGGAGTGTGTGAGCCGATCTAGTGCCTAATGTGTATCATGCATCCACGAGTAACCACTTGCAAACACTTGCAACCACTCGCAACCATCAAACATAACATGTTTCAAACACATGTTTCATCCAAAGGGTTTCTACCTAAGGTTCTCATGACAAGATTTGCACGATAACTAGATAAACATGGATAGCAAAGAGAAAGATATACTAACAAAGGAAAGAGATTGAGAGTGTACCCTCAAAAAGAAATGGATAAAGCCCACGCATCTTCTCCTCGGTTTCCCAAGTTGCGTCCTCTTCGGCTTCACTCCATTGAACTTTCACTAACCTGACCTCACGATTCCTTAGCTTCTTGGTCTCTGTCCCCAAGATACGAATCGGAGCTTTCCTTAAAGTTGCTTCTTTCTCTACTTCCATGTCTTCAAGAATGCTAGGTTCAACCACCTCAGCGGACTCATGTAAGCACTTTCGGAGATGCGAGACATGAAAGACGTTATGCACTCCGGACAACTTTTCGGGCAATTGCACTTTATAAGCCATCTTCCCAATTCTTTCAATGATGGGGAAGGGTCCAACGAATCTTGGTGCTAACTTCCCAACAGCTCCAAACCGGACCACATTCCGTAAAGGAGAAACCTTTACGAAAACCTTGTCCCCAACCTCAAACTCTAATTCGGACCTTCGCCTGTCAGCATAGGATTTCTGCCGGTCTTGGGCCGCTTTCATCCGTCTTCTAATCAACTCGACCTTCTCGGATGTATCCCTAATCATGTCAGGTCCAAGTATAAGCTTATTTGTGGACTCCCACCAACATGTAGGTGACTTGCACGGCCTCCCATATAAAGCCTCGAATGGTGCCATCCCTATGCTCGCCTGGTAACTGTTGTTATATGCAAACTCAACAAGAGGAAGGTGGTCTTCCCAAGCACCACCAAAATCCAGAATGCAAAGCCTCAACAAGTCCTCAAGTACCCTATTCACCCTTTCTGTTTGGCCGTCTGTTTGTGGGTGATAGGCCGTACTCAGGTTCAATCTCGTGCCCATAGCCTCCTGCAAACTGTTCCAGAACTGACTAGTAAAGATGGGGTCTCGGTCACTGACTATGCTGGAAGGGACTCCATGTAGTCGCACTATCTCACGAAGATATACTGATGCTAGTCCAGATGCGATCCTTTTGCTCTTTACTGGGATAAAATGAGCACTCTTCGTGAGCCTATCCACAATGACCCATATGCTCGTATTTCCCTTCCTGGACCTTGGAAGCCCATCAATAAAGTCCATAGAAATGCTCTCCCACTTCCATAGCGGGACCTCTAGCGGATGTAATAGCCCACCGGGCTTCTTCGACTCAGCTTTTACTCTCTGACAAATAACACATCTCGAGACAAACTCCGCCACATCCTTTTTCATTCCATGCCAGAAGAAAACGCGCTTCATGTCCTAATACATCTTATCACCACCTGGATGTATAGTCATCTTGGAGCGATGTGCTTCCTCAAGAACTTTCCTCACCAAGTCTTCTACCATCGGAACACAAAGCCTTCCATCCCTCCTCAGCCAACCCTTATCGTCTATAGAATATCGAGTAAGGTGACTAGATGTCTCCCCTCGAGCCAGCTTGTCCATGATCTCAATTATCTGAGGGTCTTCCTTCTGTGAAGCCCCGACTTGATCCAGAAGGGTAGGCCTGAGCTCTAGAGATGCTAGAGAACCGGTCATCGACTCCATTGCCAAAGAGAAATCAAAGGTCGCCAAGAACTCTAAATTCTTCATCTCAACAAATAGAGGACTTAGTGTCAACCTTTTCCTACTCAACGCATCCGCTACAACATTCCCCTTACCAGGGGTATAGGATATCTCAAAATCATAGGAAGCCAAAAATTCCATCCATCTCTGCTGTCTTAGGTTCAGATCTTTCTGCGAAAAGAGATACTTCAAGGACTTATGATCAGTATATAGCTCAAATCTCTCTCCCAGAAGATAATGACGCCATGCCTTGAGTGCATATACAATCGCTGCCAGCTCTAGATCATGAGTGGGATAATTCCTCTCATGCACCTTAAGTTGCCTCCCACCAAAACATATAACTCTGCCCTCTTGCATCAGAACGGCGCCCAATCCCGTGCCACAAGCATCAGTGTACACGGTAAATATCTTACCACCATCGGGTAAGGCTAGAACTGGTGCGGAGGTAAGGGCTCTCTTGAGTCTCTGAAAAGCAAGCTCACAATCCATATCCCAAGCAAAGACTAAGTTCTTCTTCGTCAACTTAGTAAGAGGAGCGGATATCTTCGCGAAGTCCTTGATGAACTTCCGGTAAAAACCCGCAAGACCCAGAAAGCTCCTCACCTCGGTTGCACTCCTTGGAGTCTTCCAATCCTGAACTGCAACCACCTTAGCGGGATCCACCGCCAAGCCTTGCTTGGATACGATATGCCCAAGAAATCTGACTTCCCTTCTCCAAAAGTGGCACTTGGAGAACTTGGCTTTTAACTGGTGTGCTCTGAGTGTGTCCATCACCTCTACTAGGTGCCTCGCATGCTCTTCCTCATCCTTGGAGAAGACCAGAATATCGTCCACAAAGACCACGACAAACTTATTCAAGAACTCCCGAAACACCCTACTCATCAAATCCACAAAATACGCGGGTGCATTTGTCAAACCGAACGGCATAACAAGCCATTCAAAGAATCCGTTTGGAGTTCTGAATGCAGTCTTGTCTATACTGTCCTCAGCCACTCTGAGCTGATGGAAACCCGTAGCAAGGTCAAGCTGAGAGAAAACAGAAGCACCAACAAGTTGATCAAAGAGATCGTCGATCCTCGGTAACGGGTGTCTGTTCTTCTTAGTCAGCTTATTCAATTCTCTATAATCCACACAGAGTCGAAGAGAGCCATCTGCCTT
Organism: Allium sativum; assembly: GCA_030737875.1. Classification (NCBI taxonomy): domain Eukaryota; kingdom Viridiplantae; phylum Streptophyta; class Magnoliopsida; order Asparagales; family Amaryllidaceae; genus Allium; species Allium sativum. Next base: position 1,048,910,683 of record CM060910.1, on the reverse strand, counting down.
AGTTGCAAACACCACAGGCGCTCCCCATTCGGATATACTTCTTCTGATGAAGCCCTTCTCAAGCAATTCTTTCACTTGCTTGCTCAGCTCCCGTCTCTCACGCGGAGCCATATGCCGAACGGGCAAAGAAACAGGCTTAGCATTATCTACCAGATAGATGCGAAAGTCAATCTCTCGTTTAGGGGGCAACCCCTTAACTTCTTCAAACACATCTGGATAATCTCGGACCACCCTTACAGACTGAAGGGCCTCCTCTGATGAGTCGAGAGATTCTAGATAGCATAACATGACGGGATTCTTCGGATTGCATGAAATCTCTAAGGTGTTGCCCAGGCGAGTCACAAGCCTTACAACCCTATGCTCACAATCCAGAATGGCTCCATATCTAGACAGCCAATCCATGCCCAAGATCAATCCGTATCCCCTGAAACCTAGAACATACGCACTACACAAGAACTCTACGCTGAGTATAGAGATCCTTAGATCCTCACATATCATAGATAGATGAGCAGAACCCCCAATGGGATTCGAAACACAAACGGGATCATCCACTAAGCTAGTACTGAGGTGCAAGCTATCAACAAGATCAGATGAAATAAAGCTATGTGATGCACCGGAATCAAACAAGGTACGTACTGGAAGATCAGAGATATAAACAAGGTTCTCAACAGAAACACTACCTCGCTCGGGAACTGAAGCGGCATTGAGAGCATGAACTTGCCCTCCTGAAGATCCAGCCTGTCCTTTCTTCTTTGGGCATTCTTTGCTGAAGTGCCCAGTCTCTCCACAAGAAAAGCATCCACCACTAAGCTTCCTTTTCTTCTTCCTGCAATCCTTAGCAAAATGCCCAGCTATGCCACAGTAATTGCACTTCCCCTTGCCTTTGTTATTGCCCTTCTTGTTCTTATTCTGATTTCCTTGACTGCTTTGACCTTGGTTGCCTTTGCCTTGAGAATCAGCCTTCTTTGCTTGAGTATCGCCCGACTTGACTTCCTTCTTTCCCTCTCCCTGAAGCAGAGCCATATTGACCAAACTCTCGAAAGTGGCTCCATGCGGAATATGTGACATCGCCAAGCCCTGTAGCGGCTCATTCAATCCTCTGGCAAATCGAAGAGCCTTCTTCTCCGGGGTGTTTACTATATCCAAACCAAAGCGGGCCAGCTGATTAAACTTGTTCACATACTCCTTGACAGACATATCCCCTTGCTTTAATGCAATGAACTTCTCCATTTGTAAGTTCGCCTCAGCTGAAGATAGAAACTTGGTCACAAATCTAGCCCTCAAATCGGCCTAAGTCTCAACGGGCCTCGTCCCATTGGTGACCTCCCACCAATAGGCCGCCTCATCCTTCAAAAGCCATACTGTCAATAGGATTTTCCTCTCGTCATCAATCCCAAAGATAGCAAACAAGTCCTCCGTGTCCTTCAGCCAATTCCTAGCTTCGACGAAAGATTCCGTGCCTAGGAAATTCTTGCCTCCCATTGCCTTGAAGTCTTTACAAACCTTTGTAAACTCAATCTGAGGATGCTGAGGGGGAGGAGGTGGAAGAGGAGCCTCAGCAACGGGAGGGGGAGGAACATTAGCAACGGGAGGGGGAATATTAACTGCTGGAGGAGGGGGAGCAGGGACCACCGGAGGAGGAATATTAGGGATAGGATTCTCCACTACAGGACGAGGAGTGGGAGTAGGGTTGGCGGGACCAGCTGCCGCCCTAGCTTCTAGAAGCCTCCTATACCAGAGTGGTACGTTCACTCCATCTGGGATGTCAAGATTCTCAGCCATACTGAAACGAAAGATAAGATAAGATTAGGTCAAGGGAACGAAGGATAAGGCTGATGGCTTTTGGGGATTAGCCTTAAAATAATCTAGACTTTATTTTGGAAAATACTTAGTAGGTTTTTGAAAATAGTTTTTCAAAAAGGGTTTTTTTTTCAAAAGTTTTGTTCAATCTTGTTAACCTTGTGCTCTGATACCAAATGTAACACCCCACCTCCACTAGGATCACTCCTTAGAATGTACTAGCTTTGGAGGGGCGTTATTGTGAAGGTAAACTTGCACAGAGATATCACAAGACAGAATATATAAAAATAAGTATAAGTAAAGCAGCGGTAGCAGATAAAACCCATCATCATCATCTCAGAAAACCAACATAGTCAAGTACATACTATCAAAAATGTCATGATCCAAAGTACAACACAAGTCTAGATACGTGATAACGAAATACATGGTAAAACATCAGTACTAATCCCCAGAAATAAAAGATAAGCCACAGCTAGCTCAGATCCATACATGAGCTATCCAACAAGCAAGCCAAAGATCCACTAAGTAGATGTAGCCCCTCCCTGAGAACCTGTGGGGGGGGGGGGGGGGGGAAACGGAAGAAAAGAAGCGAAAGAAAACAGGTCAGTCAAAAAGACTGGTAAGCCCTACTACGATCAATCTATAAACTAATAAAGTTAACAGCATGGTGGAAACTGAGATGAACATACTGGTAATCGATAAAGGTGACATCACATAGACGAGATTAAACTTTGCACCACAATGTACTAGCAAACCCACAAAACAGATCTTGATCCCTTAGCCCAAACTTTGGCCCAATAACATGAAGTGACCTTAGTATAAGGTCCAGCCCCACGGTCTAGTCGATCGGCTCCCTATAATCCTAACACGTCAAGTGTTGGTGTCCATACGGCCCACATGGATGTAGTCAGACTGTGCTGGGTCCACCTTCGGGTGTATCAAGCCCTAAGGTGTCAACCCCAGACACCTAAGCAATAATGCACAGTCCAAGCCTACTGGTACCCGTGCCTCGAGTTTGTCCAACATCGGACTACGTGCACGTCCGTAGCCCGCCGGACCCGCACCGCTGTACCACTCAGCCGTCGCTTTGGTCGCTTATATCAGTCCAGTAATCGTGCCCCGCCCTAGCCTAGCCTCTAGGGTTGTGAATGATACCAAACTGGGATTACTGCTGGAACAGACCACGTTGCTAGGGTTTCTAAGAGGGTTAAGTGTGGTTTTAACCCCTCACTAATCCTGGATTAAATTAGTTAAGTGTAACCACTTAACCCCATCTAATCCTCGCATCCCCATTATTGGTTAAGTATTAGTGGGCCATGACTTAACCCTAATCATGAGGCATTAATTACTTAACGCACCCAACCTCTCACATTAGACATCCGTGGTTACCTGGGAAGATTTACACCACGTCTAGGTCTAACCTCGGGTCTTATGGTGCAACATGACCAACTACCCACATTAGACCCCACGTTGTGGTTACCTGGGAAGATTTACACCACAACTAGGTCTAACCTCGAGTTGGCCATATCATGTTATCTAATGTCATGTCCACTTTAGAACATATTTACAAGTTAACATATACTTGGGTAGACCTAACTTAATAGGTAAATTCCCAAGGGGTAGACCTAACTTAATAGGTAAATTCCCAATCTTTTAGTTTCATGTATTTTTAAGTTTACCCAAACCCTCCCAACGTCATTATCTCGCTTACATATTCGTCATAACGCTTAAGGGTATAAAAGGTAACTTGGCATAACATACATGATGAACTTCACATATCATAATAAACATGCATACATGTTAAACTTGCAAATCATGTCATAGTGAATTCGCATAAACATGCATAGCTTATTAAATATGCATAACATGGTAAGGTGAACATGCATAGTCCATCAAACTTGCATAACATGGTAAGGTGAACTTGCATAAGCATGCATAATCCATTAAACTTGCATAACATGGTAAGATGAACTTGCATAAGCATGCATAATCCATTAAACTTGCATAACATGGTAAGGTGAACTTGCATAAACATGCATAATCCATGAAACATGTAGAACATGGCATAATAAACTCGCATAAGCATGCATAACTTGTGAAACATGTAAAACATGGCATAGTAATCTCGCATATGCATGCATAACTTATGAAACATGTAAAACATGGTATAGTGAGTTCGCATAAGCATGCATAACTTATGAATCATATAAAACATGACATAGTGAGTTCGCATAAGCATGCATAATCAACTAAACTCACATAAATCTCAACTTTCACCAAACATTAACTTTAGAGTTTGTAAAGTGAAGGTAAGAGGGCTTACAAGTATAAACAAGCCACAAATCCACCAAATAAGATGAAGAAGCCCTTTTAAAACCCCAAAACAAAGCTTTAAATAAGAAAACCCTTTTGCAAAATCCCAAAACACAAACTTTAGCAAATCAAACTTGCAACTTAATGAAGTATGCAAGTTATTAAGCATTCATACAACATAGAAAAGGTTGTATGATCATCATATCTTCATAGGATTTAACTTTGAGGGAGGTGGAGGCTAGGTTTTAGGTGGAGGCCATTTGGGGATTCAAATTGACATAGTTTAGTTGCTAGATTGATTAATGAGGCTTTAGGGTAGGATTAGGGGTATATTTATAGGGAATTAGAGTGTTTTAAGCCCTAGGATTAACCCTAGGTTAGTTTTGGCCCGTCAGATCTCAGAATTCTTCAGAACCAAGCCACCAGACCCAACCCAAACCAGAAATGGTGCACCAGGCTAAACTGCCTGGGCACCCCCTGTCGACAGGGCTGTCGACAGGGCTGTCGACACCCTGGGGGCCCTGTCGACATGCCTGTCGACATGGGGCCCCTGGCGGGAATTTTCCCGCCTAACCCTGATTAGCCCTAATCCCTGCTTTTAATTCGAAATTTAAATCTGTTTTTAGCATAGAAATTTCTGAAAACTTCAATGGGCCTTAACCGGGTCATACGGACTCCGATTTTCGAAAACTCGGACTCTATTTCGCGTATTTTTCCGAGACGAACGCAATGGCATAGCCCGTTTCCCCTGATTCTGATTTTTGAATTAAATTCTGCTTCGATTTATGTTATAACAGTTTATTGAAAATACGGGTTGTTATAACTTAATTTTAATCTTTCCAAAATTCAATATTAATGATCATTTAACTTTGGAAACACAAACATGCCGCATCAACAATCCACACCGTACTATTGATTTCTGCTGATATATAACCTCTAAGCTCGTACGTCTTAGAGAAGGGTGTTAAGCAAGAGAATAAATTCTCCGCCACCAAACAGATATATATTTCAACCATAAAGTTCGGAATACAATGCTAGACACGTAATCTTGCCTTTAACTGGGTTAAAGAACCGATGTCGTTTGAAACACAGTTCATGATAAACCCAAAATCACATTCCATTAATTATGGAATCTTCACGGAAAACAGATCAATATATAATCGATGTCAATTTCTGTATCCGACTAATAATATAAATGGAATAACGACAAAGCCTTTTAAATTCCATATGTATTAACAGTCTACCTCCACAGAAGCCCACTTCGATTATTATGAAATCGAATTCCATTCAATTCCAATTAAATATTAATTAATTGGAAAACTTTACTTTGGAAAATCCTATTAAATCTTAATAAAAGATTTATAAATTTCAAATTACATTCCACTGTTAATCGGGTTAAAGAACGAATGTCGTTAAAAACACAGTTCACAATAAACCCAATATCACATTCTATTAATTATGGAATCTTCACGGAAAACAGATCAATATATAATCGATGTCAATTTCCATATCCGACTAATAATATAAATGAAATAACAACAAAGCCTTTTAAATTCCATATATATTAACAATCTTCCTCCATAGAAGCTCACTTCGATTATTATCAAATCAAATTCCATTCAATTCCAATTAAATATTAATTAATTGGAAAACTTTACTTTGGAAAATCCTATTAAATCTTAATAAAAGATTTATAAATTCCAAATTACATTCCACTGTTAATCGGGTTAAATGATGAATGTCTTTAAAAACATAGTTCACAATAAACTTAATATCACATTCCATTAATTATGGAATCTTCACGGAAAACAGTTCAATATATAATCGATGTCAATTTCCGTATCCGACTAATCATATAAACGGAATAATGATAAAGCCTTTTAAATTCCATATATATTAACAGTCTTCCTCCACATAAGCTCACTTTGATTATTATCAAATCGAATTCCATTCAATTCTAATTAAATATTAATTAATTGAAAACTTTACTTTGGAAAATCCTATTAAATCTTAATAAAAGATTTATAAATTCCAAATTACATTCCACTGTTAATCGGGTTAAAGAACGAATGTCATTAAAAACACAGTTCGCAATAAACCCAATATCACATTCCATTAATTATGATTTTACATAAATTATTGATATTTTTAATAATTTTATCAAGGCCCGTACAGTCGGTTTCCAATAACGGCCACCGAACTGCACGTACAGCGACCTTTTCCAAATTTGATTTGGACGTATCTCCAAATCCAACCGTTAGATTTCAAATCTCTTGTATTCATCGGGAAAGCTCTTTTTGATACGAACCCAACGATTTCAGTTTTAGGAGAATCCGACGGTTGGATCTCCCGTAATGTCCATTCAAAGTCAATAGTCGAAATTCGCGAACGACCACTGCACGGCGCGTTCTATTCGGTCCATTAAATATATATTATATATATTTCGTCGATTTCCATTTAAATCGTTTCTTATAAATCGTTTTAATTTCGTTTTTAAAAACGATTAGAACTTCATTTTCAATTTTAAATCAAAATTGAATATTCTATATCATTAATATATAAATGATAATATTTTCAAAATATCGTATTTTGAAATAATTTCCTTTTCTATATTCATTATAAAAATGAATAAAATCGATGTAAATATCGTTCTCGTCCAAATGGCGCACGTCTAATGAACACGGCTTCATATTTTTCAATACTTTCGTGTCCATCCCAAATCGGACATCAAAATCATATTTTGATCCCTTACTTAAAATTATTTTAAAATATTCATTATTTTAAAATATTCGTTATTTCTGAATTGGAATTAGACACAGTCAATTACCATATAATTTTATTTATATGGATTTCATACACACATATACACAACGATAATCAAACACAGTCAACCATCATCCAGAGTGTATTACTCAACTGTATAAGCATTAAATATAAATAATTAACGCTTACTACAGTCTGTCAACCAATCGATTGACATACAACTAAATATTGGGATTAGTGTATGTTTAATATCATCCCAATACCCGTGTGGGGTTTCAATCAACAAACACAGATTTTATTTGTGCAGTTGGGCGATGTGTAAAATATATTGTCCCAATCAATATCAAATAAATGAGTGTACATAAACAAATCGTCCGATTTGTTTATGAATATTTATTTCAACTCATGGCTATTTTATACAGTTCATATATACAATAAAAATCATATTTTTATTGTTCAAATATTTTATTTCATACATGAATATTTTATATATTTATATATACAATAAAAATGATATTTTTATTTTTCAAATATTTATGTACAATAAAAATGATATTTTTATTTTTTAAATATTTTATTCAACACAATACAATCAGACAAGCCGTCCATGTTCTGTGGACGACGGTGTCAGGAGCTACTAAGCCCCGTCTACAACCTAGTGTATATTTAACTGTAAAATAATTAGTGAGAAGGAGTTCTCAACTATGGTTTCCACTTCGCCAGTTTTATTTCTGAATTTCTTAACGGTTTGAATTATGTTCGCTTCCAGTCGGTTCCATCGCAATCTATTTTCAAGCGGTTTATATTAAAAATCACATTTTTAATACAGTGCTATTTATTTAAAAATCACATTTTTATTCTGCTACTTCATATATTTAAAAGTCATATTTATAAAAATCTGTTTTTTATTTCTAAAACCATATGCTAATTTCATTTTTAAAACCAATGTATATTTTTATCCTTTTTTTAAAACAAAGTATATTTTTACATTTTTAAAACAAAGTATATTTTTATATTCTAAAACAAAGTTATTTATTTTTATAAACTAATTATATTGATGATTAAACTTAATTAAGGTTGTAATTAACCTTTCCGTAATCACTTCCTTCTGCTGTGTCTTCTCCAGGCTTCACGACAGAACCTCCTTCATCACCTAGGGTTAACAACAGCCACCACCAGAGGCTGCCGTACCTCGATCCATCACCACCCCTTGATGCGCGGCCACCTCGCCTACCAGCGCCCTCCCTGCCGTCCATCTCGCACCTGCCACGGCTCCGCAAAATGTGCCTAAAGTTCCCGAGTTCGTGCTCAGAAATTGAGCATAATACCTCGCGAGATTGGAGAAAAATGGGATGGATTTAAAGAGCATCAAAATCTCTATCGAGTTCGTGCTTGGAGCCCCAGAAATCAGTGCGTGAATCGATCGGAAATTGGGGATAAATTTTGGAGCAATATCGCCCCTTGAATGAACGAGGATGGCGGCTTCTGTTTAGGAAGTTAGGGTTTTGGAAAATATAAGGGTTATTTATATATTATTTTATTCTAGTTTTACTTGTTTATGCCACTAACTCCAAATAAACCCCAATGACTGTCGCTCCTAACCAAATACCCCGATTCGTGACACAATGGGATATGTTTCGTAACCCAATTAGGCTGTTACGATCAGTTTTTCTTTAAATTAAAATATAAATCAATATATATTGAATTTGAAAGCACATTTTAATTTACTGGGGCCACATACTGACTCCAAAAACTCCCGAAAAATAAATCTAGCTATGTTTTGACGATACGGTCTTAACAAAACTAATTTCGTCGAATTTGGAGACCGTTTGAAAAACGGTCACTTTCTGGTCGATCCAAATTCAAACTGAATTGACCAAACACGTTTAAATCCGCCACACTCACATATTGATTCCAAAAATTATGAAAATTGGAATATAGTAATAATTTGACATTCCAGATCCAACAAAAGTGGTCTCGTCGAAAACGGAGGTCGTTTGCAAAAACGCTATTTTTATGGCTATATATTATATAAATTCCATAGCGACTATTCTGAATTTTCAACTGGACATAACTTTTTATTTCCGCTATGAAATATGGATTTTTCAATTCGTTGGAAAGATATTTTAAAACAGATTCAGATATTTCTGGTTTCACTAAAATCCGGTTTATTTTGAATCCTGTACATTCATTTGAAATTCGAAATCGAATTTTCAAACTATCGCATCATTTCCTATTTCTTTTGTAATTAAAATAAATATTTATTTTCTAACTTCGATTTAAATAAATATATACGTTCTAATTCTATTCAAAATAAATTTCTTGTCGTTATTATTTAAAATAAATCATTTTAAATATTCAAAATTCATTAAAATTGCCAAAATAAATTTTTTAAATTGGTTCTGATTTTCCAGGTTGTTAAAATTTAATTATGCTATTTAACAAATTTATTTTTTTAATTTATTTTAAAGTAATAAATTTACAAGCGAGGATCGTTGAGGATGTTTTTTGTATGCTGTGATCATATCAAACTTAGTTTAAATTAATTAATTAGTTTTTGCAAACTATTGAATGATATTATTTATTAAAAACAAATAATTTATTAAAAAATTATGAACCAAATTATTTATAAATGATAAACCAAATTATTTAGGTATCCGATCATATACCCCGTTTGTACTTTGTTGCATGGTGTGAGGTTTCGGATGGAACCACGAGATTCCAACAAACTTGTATCGGTTCTAATAGGTGGCGAGACGAGATTAGGGCAAAATCCCGTCTCGCTCAAAAAAACACAATTTTTTTTGAAACCATTATAATTAGAAGAAGAGGAGGGGGAAACAAGAAAAAAAACATGTAAAGAATCAATCGAACAAAGAAGCATAAGAATATTTTTTGAATCTAGCAGCAATTGAATACTTACCTCAATTAGCGACAATCTTCAGTAAAATCTAGCGATTATTCCCAAATTCGAGCTTCCATTAATATCAATCTTCTTTCAAATCCTATTTGAGCATCAGGAAGCATGCTTCGAACATAAGACTGCTTGCTCCAGATCGAGCATCTTATTTTGGAGTTCGTTTAGATGGAATTTTATTGAAGCGGAAGACAAATGCTATTTTCGAATCGAGCATCAGGTAGCAACGAGCTACTGTTTTATTCGTATTGTTAATTTTATACCCTAGTTAGCTGAAGCGAGAGACAAATGTTTAGGGAGGGAGAATGAATAAGAGATGGACCTAGTAAACTTAGCTGGGTTGATTTTATAAGGGGGATTGTTAAAGGGACTCCACTTTTGGTTAAGGGGAGGGCAAATTTTAAATTATTGTTCAATTGTTAAGGGGAGGGCCAAAAAAATTAGCCTCCCCTTAAACATTTAATTAAAAATTCCAATATTAACCCCATAATAATATTTAATGTAAACTTCAAAACCTAAACCCTAATTAATGAGCATAATTTAACAAAATAAAAAAGGGATATAGTTAACATAATGGAGACACAAGAAAGTAGAAAGTTAATTGTGTGGGTGATCAGAAAATATCAGATCAGGTAAGTTAATGAATATCGCTTTGGAATTGGATGGTTCAATTTAAAATGCCTAAATATTCATGAACAAATTTGATCAAATTTTATAATCAGAACATTAATTGAGATGCGGATGTTTTGCGCCCTGGAAATGGTAAGAAATTGTATTCATGCGTATGTAAATCAGCGTGGAATATAAAAATATGCGGTGGCTCAACACCGTATTAAGTACTAAAGCAATGAACTATTAAATTAAATTAAACGGCAAAACATGGCTGAGATAGGTGTTTTAAAGCGACATGCGTTGGCCGAATATGAAGATTTCATTGCAAACATATATAGAAAACATTTACTTTACATTGCAAACATGAAATGTAAAAGATAAAATTTATCAATTATAAATGGGTATATAAAGAGGCTTATAATTTTAATTAATTTCCAAAAAAACGAATACAAAGTCCTATACATGTCAAACAAATCATACAGTCAATGCATTCGTTTAGCGCACATCTTTTATATATTCTACTAAGTATAAATACACATTGAAGATGAAAAAATGGAGGAAATGTTTCTAGAACTCAGCAGCCATTACTGATTTATGACATATTTCAAGAGAGCATCATTTTACTAAATATTGTTGTTCGTAGCTACTGAAGTATCATTGATGTCCCCATAATGTCTATGAACCATCTTCTTATTCTCTGAAAAATATGAAAATAAAATAATGTTCTCAGTCATGAATTATAGGTCCTTATGATGCAAACCTTAATTGTATGCTTCAATCAAAAAAGAACGATAGTGAATTGTATGTTGTGACGAGGGGTGATTTAGTCCATGTTTTTTTTCTAAAATGGAAAAAACCAAACCCTCCTTTAACAAAATAATTTTAAAGTGGAGTCCTCTTAAAATTGTCATTCCCTTAACCAAAAGTGGAGTCCCTTTAACAATCTCCTTTATAAGTGGTACTGTGTTCTTTGTTTTTCATGAATCAAATAGCAATATTTGTTGGACTACTTTATTTTTTTTATACAAGTATAGCGTAATGTTAGGTTTGTAATTTATTTATCATGCCTGTTATTTCATATTCATTCCAAATTTAAAACGGGTACCGAAACTGAAATCGAAACTTCCGAAATTATCGAAATTTTCTGAAAATAAGAAAATTTCAACTGATTGAAACCGAGACCTAAATCTGAGTTTTCAAACCTTGCTTTGTTGTATCAAATGCATTTTAGTTTATTCCACTTTTCCGTTCTCAGAATCTCAAATGCCTGAATTTCATATTTCCGCATTCCGCTCCTAGCAAGTAGCAACCCATTCTTAAGCCAAACAAAAATGAAAAATGGATTGGTTGCACCAAATACAACACGATTCCCAAAATAATGTATCCACGACCTAAATGACCAAAACGTCACGAGTCCTCAAAATAAAATTGAAATGTCAAAGTTTCGGATGTTCTTTCCGCCATTGCTAGTGCTACTCGCACTAGTTTCCTTGATAATATCTTCCTCCTCCCATGAATTTCCGTTAGAGGGAAAAGTATTAGAGCTGAATGATAAAAATTTCGATTCAGCAATCTCATCTTTCGACTTCATTCTCGTCGACTTTTACGCGCCATGGTGTGGTCATTGCAAAAAGCTGTCCCCCGAGGTTAGTGATTTCTGTTGTAATCGTGAATCTATTGTACTTTTCGGATTTTGGTTTATCAGTTTTTTGGTCAGATCTATGCAAATATGTTTTGCTTAGTGATAGTGCGTTGAAACATAGTTTTAGGGTCAGAGTAAATGCGTGGTAAACGGATAATGCTTTACTATGTCTTTGCAATGAGTTTGTAAGATAGTACACTATAACGTACTAATATAAGTAGTGAGTGGTTTATCTAAACTGCGAAAATAAATTTTGTATTTGTATAAAGAAAATATTTGGTACCAAAATTGATGTTGAACAATAAAGAAAGTAATATTCAAATTTTGATGATACTGCAAACATGAAGCCAATGTACCTGGAACAATAAAGTTCATGCAATTTTGAAACTACATAGTGTTAGTCATAAATTTTCATTTTACTACCTTATGGACCAATATATTTTTGGTTCCCTTGCAACATATATGTTAATTCAACTTTTAACTTCATATTCACATTGCTTAAACCAGTGTAGTCAATAGCAAATAGCGCAAGGCCCGCGCCATGTGCTATTTTGCACTGTGCACTATGCACCTGCTATTTGGTCCGTTTTTTCAAAGAAATTAATCAAGTATTTTGCGCTATACCCAAACCATTCAAGACTCCAAGTATAAACATTACCATACTTAAGACATGTACTATATATTTTTTGATGTAAAATGTAATTATTTTAAAGAAAAATTAATAATTTCGTATTGTACATTCAAAATAATTGATAGATATAATATAATTTGTGCCTTACAGATTTGAAACTTATTCTTATTTTTGTGGACTGTGATGAAATTTATTCATATTAATGAGTCGTGGTGAGATAAAATTCTAGAAGAAATTGCATGAAAATACACTTTTGCATGATATGTAGAAGATTTTCTAATGATAAGAACTAAGGGAAAAAAACATGTAAAGTTATAAAGTGAAAATAAGGTCAAATGAAAACAAAATATACAAAGTCTACAATAACATGATTCAAATAAACAATGTCAACCATGATTCAAGTATACAATAATAAAACATAGAACTTATACTTCAACATTTTTGAAGGCTAGTTGCTAGTTTCATCCAAATAGAAACCATCATCATTATCCAAACAGTCATCGGTTTTTTCTTCTTACGAGTCATACTCTGCGTTGTTTTCATCTGATACAACAATGTGCTTTTTTGGGGTTTATTCACTGTCCAAACATTTAAAAAAGAATCAAAATAAAATCGCATGTTATTTAGAGTTATGCGCTGTGATAAAATAATGCGCTATTTTTACGCTATAGTGAACCCCTGCGCTATTATGACTACAATAGCGCAAACACTGTGCTATGCGCCATTTGTCGCTATAGCGCACTATAACGTGCACTTTGATAACACTGGCTTAAACCCTAGCAATATTACCAACTGCGATATCAACGTAATCTATGTATGACCTACATGTGAACATAGAGAATATTTATAGGTATATGTTATAAACAATGTTATTATTGACGCACGACGCAAAAACGCGCAGACTCTCTCTGGAGTCTTGGCGCACGACGCGGCAAATGACGTGCGCCTTTTTAATTTACTATGCATGTTATTTTTTTAATAAATTTAATATTTTAACAAATGATTTAAAAAAATCAATATTTTTTGCTAAAACATATGAAACAAAGATTCTTATGCATTTTACAAAAAAAAAAAAGCATAAATTTTCAAGCATAATAGTTTTCAATTCCAAATAATAATACACATTACCGATAAGCTAGAAATCTGAATCCAACAATTATATTTTCCAAATCAATGTTTGTATCATCAGATTCATAAGCTTCCGCTTCTTTTCCATCCGTACCATTTAGATTTGTTTTTTCTTCGTCAAGTAAAGGAACTGAAGCAAATGCTGAAAAATCTCTCGATGTGGATGTTCTTCTACTTGGATATCTAGCTTCCTCCACTCTGCTGCTCTAGCAGCAACACCCCAAATTAATTCATCTTCATTGTCAAATACAAGCCATCATCGGTATCAAATGCATCATCCATATTTCCAGTTAACAATTCATTACAATCATCATTCAAAGATATTGGATCAACAATGTCACGAATATTATACTTTCTTTTTAATGTTCGATTGTATTTAACAAATAACAAACCATGAAATATTTTTATGTTGCAGACAAATCATACAAAGATATTAGACATATTCACACATGCAAAAAAAAAAAAAAAAAAAAAAAAAATCTACCCAAGGGTATGTTTCAAAGCTGCTTGAATGTTAATTTTCTGAGAATGCTTTCTCTTCCTCCAAAGCTGGTTCTCTTGATTTATCGTTCACGAGTTCTCAGTCTCATTCATTTGCTTTTGCATCTATGTTAGGCAATATTTTATGATCTTTTATACATTACATTATATACTTCTGACATATTAAAAATGAATTTAAACTATGTTGGATAATAAACATATGTCAATTTTAAATGTCGGCATGCTAGGTCAGCAAATTACATAAATGTAAGATTATTAACTCGCCGATGATAATTGAATAAGAAATAATAATGATGCAATTATGTTTTCAAATATCTTTAAAAAGATATTAACAAAGTTATTCACATTTCATGTCATTATGATAATAATAGTAATAGCAGTAGTGACGGTGGTTGCAGTGAAGATAAAAGTATTTGCAGCAGTAGTTATTGCAGTTTGAAATTTAAAAAACCCATAAAATAAAGGAAAGACGCGTTATTTCGTGTCGTGCGCCATTTATGCACCGCACGCCATTTGGCGTGCCTTTCATATGCGTCGTACCACAAGCAGAAATGATGCAAACGTCGCGCCGCGCTGAGCCGTGCGCTATGGCGCACGCCTAGGCGTGCCTTTCATAACTATAGTTATAAATCATAAAAAAACTAGGTGCAAAAATTAGGGAAAAATTTATATGAAGTCAACAAAGATTTGCTTCCGTGAGATAGTCGATCTACATGTAAACATAAAGAATATAATTGAAGATTAACTTGATAGTAAGAAGGGGAATGTTGTGTTAAAATTGCTTGATAATTTTCAATTTTGTTATCGATAATGAATGAGTAAAATAGAAATGAAATCATGTAAAGAGGAAAATTAACTAGAACAATGGAAATAGAAGTGGAATGAAAAATGATATAGTTATTAAAACCTAGAAATTAATTAAAATTAATTAGAGGGTCCAAATGAAAATAAACTCTAATATCATTGAGAGATTAGTGTATGACAAGAGATTGAGTGAGAAGAATTCAAATGGTTGGATGTTAGGGAAAATATTCTAAAGCGTTGATAAATTTGTCATCCTGGTGTATGGTACGTGCATCCTACAAAAATGGATTTATACATAATGAACTACATGATTATTTTCAAACAATAAATGTTATGCATTAATGCAAATATACATATATCAAAATTATAGTGGTATTGACAGAAAAATTTGCTTTCATGAGATAGTCAATCTGCATGTAAACATAGAGAATATAATTTAAGATTAGCTTGGTAACAAGAAGTGGAACGTTGAGTTGAAAATGAATTTATACATGGTAATCTACAAGATTATTTTCAAACAATAAATGTTATGCATCAGTTTAAATGTACATATCAAAATGTAGTGGTATTGAGAATAACACATTTACATTAATATGCAAATACACTTTGAAATGCTTAACATTTTATTGTTTAGAATACCTCATTAGTTATTATGCTAAAGAAATGTATAATTTTTTTAATTAATAAAGAGACTGTAATATATAGCAATGATGTTGATTCAAAGAAATAGGATATATTAGCAAATAGCAGTAGGATAATATGGAAAATGACATTATATTCAATCGCCTTGAAATTAGTTGAAGGCAAAAGAGATACTATAACTTATTGGATCAATGAAAATTGAGGCTAACGCCTTTCAGTGAACCAAATAAGAACGCCTTTAAATGCAAAAAAAAAAAAAAAAATTAAAGATCAAAATTACACTATAAAACCTAACTTAATAAACTTTACAATTAATTTAACATAATTAGCTCTCTTGTATGGTTGAAACATTGTTGAGGTTAAAATAAAAAATGTTTAAAATGGACGGTAAATCTACCTAACGAAGAAACAAAACAAAAGAAAAAGAAAGAACTCAAAAATCCGATTATAGATCTAGAGAAAAGTATGTGTAGGTTAGAAATCATAAAAATTTAAGTAAAAAGATTAAGACAATTTACCGAAAGTTGACAAAAATTTGCTTTGTGTGAGATAGTTGATTTGCATGTAATAATTGAGAAAATAGTTGAAGACTAACTTGATGATAAGAAGGAGAATGGTAAGTATTGAAACTGGTGCATCGATTTCTAATTTGTGATTAATAATGGATGAGTAAAATAAAAATGAAAACATATAAAAGAGAAAAATAAGCAAAGCTACGAAAATGGAAGTAGAATGGACAATTGTTATAGTTGCTAAAATTAAGAAATTAATTATAATGAAATGAAGTAGAAAGGTTAAATGAAAAAAATTCTAAAATCATCGAGAGGCTAGTACTTGACATGAGGTTGAATGAGTGAAGATTTCAAATAGTTAGATATTAAGCTTTATATAAATAGAATAGATATGCATAGCTCAATACGTTTTGCTTGCATAGATTGGTAAATAATTTATTTTAAGGCAAGGACAAAACCAAGAATTTGACAATGCGAAGCCAAATTTTTTAGCGACTTGTCTGGAATATTTCATAATAAAATAAACTACCTAAGAAACAGATCAACTAGTCAAGAATGTAAGTGAATAATACAAAGAGGTGTGTTCGTTAGAAGTAGCTAACCTCATTGGCTAGACATAAGCTCATGTTTTACTCATTTTAATTATGACACAAGTGGCAAGGCTATCCATCATCGTTTGCTTACTTCATTCCAGTAAACGTTTGCCAATTCAACCATTTTATTATGGAATATCCTCCATGTACATAATTGTTAAAGTGGTTTGAGTATTGACGGAGAGTATGCTAATATCCAACTTCGGTTTTTTAACAACCAATCGTCATTTTCACACTGTGATCATTTTATATTCAAATAAAACATCATTTTTTTTGTTAAAAACTAATTTAGTTCAAATTTGAATGACTCATTGTCATATTTCAAATTAGTTTAATATTGAATTCAAGTTTTCAATTTCATAATTTTATATCACAAATTAGTTCATTATCAGATTCAAATTTCAATTTAAAACTTTCATGTCACAGTTACCATTTCAAATGTTATATTATATTCAACATAGTTTGGGCTCATAACAGCTTAGTTTGGAAATAGACATTTATTCATAATAGTGTGTATATATAATAGTTAAATTTAAAATATAATTGTTTGATTGAAAATAGATATTTATAGAATAGTATGAAAATAAGTAGTATAAGAGAGAATAGTTTAAATAGAAATATAAAATAATATTAATTTTAAAAAGTTATATATAATATTTTTGAATAAAGTAGTTTATTTCTTTTTAAACCATTTGAATCAAATTTCAAGCTTTAAAATTCGCTTTAAATCGTTTCGATTTCATATTTTAATTAGGAACAAATTTCAAATCATTTCAAGCTTCAAGTCAGTTCACATTTGAATTTTCCCATTGTAAATAAACTTCAAGTTAAACAGTTTAAATCTTAAATTCCAATTTAAAGATATTACATTAAATTGGTTTCAATCTTAGATTTCAAATTTCAGATTTACACTTGTAATAATTCAATTTCCGTGATTTAAATTTAAATTTCAAATTTTAAGGTTTAAAACCAATAATTTCAAGTTGAAATTAATTTATTAATTTCATTTGATAAATTCAAATTTATAAATTTGAAAACATTTCCTTTGATCAAATTCGGTGTTCATAATTTAATTTTCTACACTGTGGCCAAGTGATCATTTAATTAAAATTTCAATTATATGAGTATATATCATTTCAACTCATATCAAAAGGTCAAATGTATATATCATTTCAACGTATTTCATAGTTTAGATACTCGATGTCCTAAAGATGTATATAACAACTCATGCAATTTCAATGGTATTTAGGGTGATGACATGGATGCATCATAGTCAATAATAATCAAGTTATAATATCCAATCAATAATCATCTCGATCAACAAACATATACACATGCAGTGAACATCCAAAGCAAATAAAATACCACAACATTAACTGGTTATTAAATGACGTTTAACTAGCAATCTGATTTTCAATGGTATTTAAGTATCGCTTCAAATCAATGTCAATTTAATGTTACTCCAAATTTAATCCATTGAAAATCTATTTAAACGTATATTTAAAATTTTAAATGGTCAATTAAAATAAAATGTCACATTAATGTCAATTATCACATATCAAGTGCCAGTTAATAGTTATATTCAATTTTAGTGTCAATTTAACTTCTCAAATGGCAATTAAACGAATCATATAATATCAGAAATTAATTACAGTTGCAATATAAATTTTAATACGTCCTGAGTGACTTTACAATCTAATCTTTGATTTTACGTACTGAAATCCAAACAAACGCGAAATTTTCAACATTCGCCAGTTTCAACCAAGTCAGTTTCATATTATCTGGAATTTTGATACGAATCCAATGGAGCAACCAGATCTTATATGTAATAGTCATTCACATTATAACATTTGAATCTAAATTAGAATAAAATAACAAAAAAACACAGCCACTCACCAAGCACACGTCTGCAGCCTTCCCCCCCACGTTCTTCATGCTAACTATCGAGAAAACGGAACTTCCCCCCACGTTCTTTATACTAACTACCGAGAAAACCGAACTCAACATCAACGTTAAAACCCGAATTTTGATCAATGATTTCTCTCTCTTCACCATTCTATAGGACATTCCACTACTTCCAATCAACAACACTCGCCAGGCGCCACGTGCTGCACCCCGCCACCAACGGTCTACGTCTCCTTATCTGCTCCGTTGCCACACTAAATTTTTAGGGTTTTCGAACACTATTTTGCTAATTCTGACTACTTCAATTGAAGATAGGTCATGACATTACTGACGTTGCACTCCGTTCGACGAGTTCTACAAAACGCATATCTTCATTTTGTTGATTGATGTCCGAATTAACAACTCTTAATTCAACACTTGGGTTTCCTCAGTTTCGAGCTTTGGCTACAATTTCTGATCGAACCAAGGCTCAAATCGAAAATCGGACACCAGCCGCCTAGAGCTTTCTGATGATATAAAACTTGATATATTTCAGAGAGGTTGACTTTTTATCGTAGTTTTTTTTTTTTTTTTTGATAATCACCGTTAACGGATGATTAATAGATTTCATGATTTAGGATTAAAACTAACGTTAGAATTGAGAATGAGGTTGCTGGGGTTTCACAAAGATAATGTATGCATAGATAACAATTTGATTCTCGGGTCAAAACAATTACAATAGTCCAAAAATCTATTTTGATCACCAAACTAGTGTACGTTGTCCCATATATCGAAATATAGGTTTTGGTTACTTTTAAACGTAATGGAACTATCTAAAATTCCAAAAATACAATCCTGATAAATTTTATTTTCTTGTTGTTAATTTAATTTTGAATTATTGTTCACAATCAGTGTATTAAAAAACGCGCCTCAGGCGCGCCTCAAGGCGAGGCGGTGGCTGAAACGCCTGGAGGCGTGATTCAAAAGGCGGTTTCCCCCTAAGGCGTACGCCTCAGTGGTTTGAGGCGTGGAAAGCGTGAAAAAACGCACGCCTCAGAGCCTCAACTATCTGAGGCGTACGTTTATATATTAAAAAAAAAACCCTAGCGTACCTCATGAATCGAAATCGATTCCTGTTATGGAATCGAGTTCGATTCCTGTTAAGGAATCGAACTCGATTCCTCAATCAATTTTGAAAGAGTTTTTTTTTTTTGTCGTCTTTTTTTTTTAAAAACTGCTGTGGATTGTTTTTTTGGTCTGTCTTTCTTTTTTCTGCTGTCTTCTTATTTATAAGCACTGTCTTGAGCAATTTTAATTATGTGTTAATGTCAAGACTACTTAAATAATGAGCAAACGGGATTATGTGTTGCGCTTTTTTTTCCCCCGAAAGGCTTACGCCTCAACGCGTCGAGGCTTACGCCTCGCCTCATGGACCCGAAAACGCCTCACGTACGCCTTTTGCGTTTTAAAACATTGTTCACAATTGCAGTTTAACGATGTTAAATTATTGTCTCGAAATTCACTTTCATTGTTTTTAGTAACTCATACTTACTAATATTAAAATACAACGTTCAAACTTTAATTTCATCAAAATACGATTTTGATTTCATTTAACTGCTCATTTTATTTAACGTAAAATGCGCGTGTTTCGACGTTAACTTGTTAATTGCAATTGCATCTTTACCATTAAAATTTTAAAATTCCACATCAACTTACTTCCAGTTTAACTTCAATTAACTAAGTTTTATTACAGATGCATTTTTACGGGATTTTTTTAAAGATTTTGTTATATTTTAGAATTCCAATAAAAATCAAATATTACTAATTTGAAACCTGATTTCAATTTCTGTAATCAAATTAATCCAATTACACTTTAAATAAATTAAATTAAATTTTTTAACAATCTTATTCACAATTTGTATATTTAATTTAATATTTTTATATGGTTAAAAATACAGGTCGTTACAAAATCAGTCAATATGCAATTTTATTTTTGATTTTACACCTTATGTTCCTTCTCTTAGCTCATTTTTTAAACTAAAACCAAACTTATTGTGGAATCGATTATGTACATTTATTCCAGCCATGAACTCAAAGTTCATTATGATTATTGGTCCCCGTCTGGAATCACTCCATTGATGACGACTATCGATTCCATAGTTGGATTCTATTTCTGTATTCATCCCGGTCCTGTATGTGGGTCGATTTGTGATACAGATTCCATGTGTGAAATTTATAGCTATATTGATTTAATTCATTCAAAAAATGAAAAACATCTCTCTTTTTCGCCAATATGTGTGTTTGGGTGGAAGTGATCTAGGGTTTTAATGAGAACTCGTATGTTTTATTTAGAATAGAATTGGTAGCCTAGAATCGTCCACCTCACCTATAAGAGGCGTGCAGGGACCGGTGCACAAAGCTTGTGTCTCGTATGCCTCATGCAGGTAATGCGTACCTTTTGGATAAAACATTTTTTTTATCTATGTTATTAGGTCCTACTGTTTATGTCTCTCGTCTTGAGGCATACCTCAAGTGTGGTTTTTCAAATGTATCGTTTGTGATGCAGTGATAATAATGATGATGAAAAAATAATATAAAATTTAATTTTGTTTCTCGAATAATCAACCTTATCATTACGCAAAAGCATAAATATGAAGAATAATATCCCTCATGGCTAGTGCAGTTGGTTGAAGAAATCAACTTTCACAGGTGAGGTCGAGAGTTTGGTTCACACTTGGTACTTTGCCATAGTTTACAGGCAATATCGTGTTTCTCCACCTCTTAATCGAAAAAAACGAGAAGATTGTCGAATGCTAATCGTAAATCAAACAAAAACATATAACAAGTTTAAATGATAGGCAGCAGCATTCAAACACAAGAAAATGAAATAAAATTATAATCATTAATTATCTCCATAAGCAAGAGAGAATGACTTATTTTCATATCCAATTATTTATGGTTGATATAAAATCGTTTTTCATCTTATTCAATTGGGTCTTCAAAAGAATCACGATAACATATTACTTCATCGTTTTTGTTTTTAGAATACATTATGAGAAATGAGTGTTTTGGAAACATATAACATTTTGCAAATCATAGTTATGAATGGCGCGCTACGGCGCGGTGCGACATCTGCGCCATTTCTTCTTGCGGCGCGACGCATATGAGAAGACACGGCAAAGGCACACGGCGCAAAATGGCGTGCCTTTTGTTTTGTTTTTCGTTTTTTGCTTATTTTTTGCATTTTACATAAAATTATTGTTAATCATATTATTGCGTTTGCTAACGTTTTGTATTTGGTTTTTATTTATTTTGTGGGTTCTGATGGATGACTTTTCTAAAGTATTGTTGATCATATTATTGCGTTTGCTAACGTTTTGTATTTGATTTTTATTTATTTTTTGGTTTCTTATGGATAGCTTTTCCACAGTTCTTTTTCCTTGAAGAGAAACAAATACATCGATATTGAAAATACAATTTATTTTATGTAATACTCTTATATCAAATTGTAATATTGCTTGTATAAAAAACATGTATTTCAATTGATTGTGTATTTTTTTTTCAAATAGTCTGTAGACCAAATTGATTATCAATAAATATTTATCACTTTATTTTTATTATTTTTGCATAAAGTTATCAATTGTATTGGGGAAACAATATTACCAATCGATATGCTATTCTTCCTCACCAGTTGTTCTTTGTGTTGCTAAATATGACTACATCATAACAATAACAAGACTTGATATAATCTAATTGTCCTTATGAATCCGATGATGAAGATGTTAATTTGGAAAATATGATTGTTGAATCGGATTCGGAATCATAGTTTATTCGTAATATGTATTATTATTTTGGATTTTGAAAATTATTATGCTTGAAATTCTATGCTAATGATGTCAAATGTGGTGATGTTTCTTTTTGCAAAATCGTAAAAACTTTGATTGCATATATTTTAGCAAAAAATACTGAAGTTTTAAATTTGTTGTTATATGTTAAATTAAAAAAACAAAAATGCACAGTAAATCAGAAAGGCGCGCGCTATTTGCCCGCCGTGTTAATAACTATGTTGCAAATATACAAACCATACCATTTTAGTTTGAGAAACTTATAACTCTACTTGCTCAAAACAATGAACGAGCACAATCTTAAATTTCATAGGTGACCAGAAAGCAGTCTTAACTAACATAATCTTAAATTTGATAGGTGATAAGAAAGCAGGTCTCAGTTATTTGAATTTGTGATCTCCAACTTCCTAATTTGATTAGAAAGCATGCAACAAAAGCTGATTTTATCAAGTGACCAAAGTGGAAGAAAGTGCATGTTGTAATTACATGTAGAGCAGCTACCAGAGAATGGAGAAAGATTTTCTTTTGTCCAAGCTCCAACCTCATGTGGAAAAAACAACATATGCAGATTTAATTATGCCCTTATTTTGTTTTCAGTATTCTGTTGTGTCCAACCTATACCCAAGGGAAAGTCCCCATGGGCCTATTATTTGGTCCAGATCCAGGCCTATATGTTTGAGGCATCCATAAATTCCTAATTTTTTCCGAATGACATCGTTGCAAGCTGAACATGGATATGATGCGTCCGATGCATCTAATGCATCACATTCATAGATAATGCCCATGTCTTTGTTTCGTTTGGATGAACCATAAACCATTGAAAATTAACAGTTATCTCAGACATGCCCGACGCTAACGATTAATTACCCCAGCTTCCCGCTTTCCTTCTCTCATTCTTTTGCTCAAATCTTCTTTCTCTTCACTTTAATATCAATATATCTTCACTCAATCTTCCTCAATGGCTGAACCATGCAACGATGTCAATCATTCAAATTCTGATGCAGAAGAGATTTGGTTATATTCAACCTATTGGAGACTTAAAGCACGACAGAAAGCTCTATTCAGCCAAATTTACATATCTGAATATAAAAGAATTCACTGGTCTAACGGTACAATGTACGATCATGTTGAATGTATCGACGTAAATTACTATTGGAAAAACTATATTTTCTGACATTGTGTGAACCGCTGAAAGGCTATGGTTTAAAGCTGACGTCTGATATGTGCGTTAGAGAAATGCTAGACATCTTTCTTTATATAATTGTTTTGCCTCTCCCTACAGTGTGTTGCTGGAAGATTTCAATGTTCAAATAGAGCCGGGTTTGTGTCTATTTTCACAAAGTTTTGAAAGTTGTTGAATTCAGTGTAGTCAAGGCGCTCGCCTAGGCGCCAGAAAAGCGCTCGAGGCAATGAAGCGCTAAAAAAGCACCGAGGTGAAAAAGCGCGCTTCAGTTTTTCCCCCTTTTTTCCAGGCCCAAATCGAGCCCAACCCACTTCGCGCTGCAGTTTTTTTAAGTGCTGCAGTTTTTGAAGTGCAGTTTTTTTAAGTGCATTTTTTTAAGTGCAGTTTTTGTTAAGTCCAGTTTTTAAGTGCTGTTTTTTAAGACAGTTTTTGTTAAGTGCAGTTTTTAAGTTCTATTTTTTAAGTGCAGTTTTTTTTGCTGTAAAACAGCATAAGTCATGAGGCGCCCAAAAAAGCCCTAGGCGCCAGCCTGGGGCTTTTTGGGGCTTTTTCGTTTTGACTACACTGGTTGAATTATTGTCCAAGTACTAGACTAGTACAATCGATTAAATAATCTCGGAACAAATTAAGGAATTACACTTGTATTATCCATTTTAAAAAATTATATCGTGATTATTGATGTTACACATGCAGCTTTACATATACACAAGGTTTTAAATCTCGGATTTCGGTCGCGTTTCATCTCGACAATTTTAGAGACTTGATCTCGTATCGGGGGAGATCTCAGAGGGGTTTGTCTCGGATTTCCATCTCGGCTCTGAAAACTCATACCGGAACAATCTCGGAATATATGATATATTAAAAATTGATATTCTTGCATTACAATTTTCATTAGTGTTATTATAAAAATAATAACTTAGACTTGAACTGTAGAATTACTTTATTATTCTTAATGTACGAAACAACATTCCTAATAATAAATCAAAATATGCTTAAAATAAAAAAATAACACAAATACAAATAGATTAGTGCTTAGAACTTATAATTCATGAACATGAATTGTTGTTAGAGAAAGAACATAAAAAAAGATCCAAAACATTAAACAATGAGCATAAGTAGAACATAAAATACATATTTTGATGGATAACATACTAGTTAGAGAAATGATGAATATGAAAATCATAAGCATTGTAGAACATATTTAAATATACGGTATGGTCGTTTAACATGTAGAATATAAAATAGCAGGAGATTATCATGTCTATATTTGAGTTTTTTAATTATTATTTTTGTTTAGGCACTGGTTTAAATTTAACCAAAAAAACCATGATCTCAGACGATATTTCAGTATCTCGTCTCGATCGATATATCGTTCAATATTGCAATATCTCGATTCTCAGACGATATATTCGAAACTAGATTTACTGTGATAATTTGCTGTTTCGTTTCGGGAGGTGCCGAAAACGAGATCTTGGAGGAGGTCTCGGACGATATTTTCGAGATCTGAAACAATGCATATACATATTTCAGGTTTGCAACGATATGTTATACTACGCAGAATAATATGGTTGTATGTGCATTTGATTTAACATTTACACTTGCAAGAGTAGGAAGAAATTGCTTTCGATGCCAAAGTTTGTCATAATTTCATCCAAAGTTGCAACGATTGAGACCTAAAATTTATGATGTATGATGATGATCTCAATCTAGTCCTAGAAGAATTTCTATGGGAGTACTGTAGTATTTGAACGTTCAAGACTAACAACCACTTGAAAAATTGCAACAAATTCTATGGCAATTGCCCGAGATATCATTAGAAATGAACTAGTTGCTGCTGGATTACGTTTGGAATTGTTTGTATTTTATATTATATCGTTATTGTATCTGTAATTCGGATTTTGTATCATTATTGTATATGTAATTCAAATTTTGTACCATTATTGTAGTTGAATTATCAAAATTTCAAATTAAGTTGCATTTTCAAATCAAAATTTTCGAATTAAGTTGCATAGCTCATTCGGTGAGGGCTGTTTAGCGACTGTGGACCAAAGGTCCATGAGGTTGTGGGTGCTAGTCCTAGCCCTCTTTGCTTTGTATCCCTTAAGGCGGAAATCGTTCCCTCTGTTATACCGACAAATCGGGTTGGGAATTTAATACTTTCTCTGGGTTAGCTAAAAAGGAAGGCTGGTGTGGCGGACATTCGAGTTCCATGGCTCTATCTTCGATTTTATTAGATAGAGTTTTAGAAAATAACAAATTAACGATCTCCTTTCAAATACCCTTTTCAGATGGTCCTTTCACAACACAAAAATGCATTCTCCTTCCGTCTAATCTGCTTCTTTAGTCACCTTCAAATGCCTTTTAGTTAGCCCTTTCGTCAAAACACAGGAACACTTACCTGGTCTTCTAAGTCATTGTAAGTGGTCAGTAGTTATTATCTTTTTGTACAAGCTGTAAAATGGTTTTAGAGAAGATGTGATTTATGGTGGCTCATGCAAATTTGAGAAATTATGTGCACTGATAGGACAGTCACTAAGAGGTATCTCAAGACTTTATTTGATAAATTTACTCGCTGAAGTAAAAGTTTCCGCGACAGTGCTGGATAATATATGCCTAATCCTAATAGCACTGTTATAAGAAAGGAAATACCTTGCTTGTTAATTCTATAATTAAAATCATACTTACAAGAACTCTTATGCTGACTTGCCCAGCCCTATCCAAATTGAGAGCAGGCCTTGAAATAGTCAGTAAACCAAAATAACTCATATCTTCAAATTATCTGCAAACCGAAACAACTCAGAATTGAGGATAGGTACCTCTTTTATAAAAAGGAAAACACTTTTTGTTTCTTTCTCCTGGTAAAGCTCATCTAGAGTAGAATTAGAATCTGGGGATAAAACTTTCTTACTAAAATCATTTGTGCTTCTACCCGCCTAAATGAATGAGTTACTAGTACAATTCTCATGGCTCCTTTACCATGCAGAATATTTAGTATTTACCTCGGTGATCTATGTCTTTCTAAGGTAATGCCGTGTATATGCCACGTCACCAGTGTAGTCTATAGCGCATAGCGCAACGCTTGCATTTTGCGCTAAGCGCAACGCTTGCATTTTGCGCTATGCGCGCGCTATTGCGTTCATTTTAAAAAATGTAATCAAGTATATTCTGCGTAACTGAATTTTATTTTTTTTGTTTTCTTTTACATATCTTGCGTCATATCCAAACCATTCAAGACTTGAAATACAAGCACTACCACACTTTATGCATGTATTAAATAGTTTTTTTTTATGTTAAATGTAATTATATTACAAAAAAATTGATAAGTTCATATTGTACATTCGAAATAATTGATGGATATTATATATTTGTCTTACAAATTTGAATTTTATTCTTATATTTGTGAGTTATAATGAAATTTAAATCTATTTATCAATTATGGTGATATAAAACTTCAAGAAAAAAATGCATGAAAATGCACTTGTACAAAATGTTTTAAAAAAAAAATCTACTAACAAGTACTAAGAAAAAAATTATAAATAAGAAAAGTTGTAAAGTGAAAATAAGATCAAATGAAAATAATATATGAGTCTACAATAACAAGATTCAAATAAACTAAAGTTAAATGTGATTCAAGTGTACATTTACAAAACATAGAAATTATATTACTTTTAAAGTTTTACAACATAGTAATTAGTTTCATCTAAATCATAACCATTAATCATTATTTAAACGATCATCAATTTCTTCTTCTTTCGGGTCATACTCTACAACATTTCCCCCCTGAGTTGTTATAAATACAACAGCGTGCAATTTTTGGCTTAATTCACTATCCAAATATTAGAAAAAAGACAAAAACAAAATAGCGCGCTATTTAGAGCTATGTGCTATGATAAAATAGCGCGCTATTTTTGCGCTATAAGGAAGCCTTGCGCTATTACAAGTACAATAGCGCAAGCACTGTGTTATGCGCTATTTGTTGCTATAGCACACGCTTTGATAACACAACATGTCACTTAACAACTTCGTTGTCTCCCGAACTCTTTACGTGCATACACTTGATATTATTCTCGGCCAGTGGTGGCATATAAGATTTTAGCTATTACCAGTAGTACGGCTGTTGTATGTTCTCTAGCTTGAACCACTACTCTAATTTGCTAAACAGCCAATAATTTTATGTGTGGATACTATCCATTCATTATCCATCTCTTTCATTAGAAATGGTCATATTTTGTCTACATGCTTTATTTCTTTCTCAGACTTTCTCTTTATATCTGTAACTTTGCAGTTAGATGCTGCTGCTCCGGAACTTGCTGGGTTGAATGAATCCATAGTGATAGCTAAAATCAATGCCGACAAGTACACAAAGCTTGCTTCCAGATATGACATAGAGTATGTTTCCACAATTTTATTTTTACCTTTTTTTTTTTTTTTTTTTTTGGGGGTGAAAGAAGCATTTGTTGTGTGAAAGAATTTTGTATAATTGAAATGTTATTGATGAAAAATCAGTTAGACGATGACATTCTGACTCAGTTTTTTCTTAATCTCACCGATGATAATAAAAAGGACAAATATATCCTCTTCATCTCCAAACATGAAATTTTTGGAAGCTAAACAGGCAACACTACTGCCAGGTTCCTCGGAAAATTAGCTCACTTGAAGCCATTGACCTTTCTCAAATATTTGTCGTAACATTGGTAAGAGCATCTCTAGCAGTAAACTATTTTCGTGAGCAGGAATTGAAAAAAAAAAAGCGTGAATTCCTCCCACTTCTTCAGCAGGAAACACTGATTTAAAAAAACAAGAACAAAATTCTATAATCGGCTTTTTGAAAACTGTTTATAGATTAAGGTGTTTTCAAAAACTGTTTACGTTAATTTTAGGCTTATTTTAATGTAAACGGAATCTGAAAACCATTAGAATATAGACGGCTTTCAGTTTCCTGTTTTAAACCTACGCTAAAAAAAGGGGGGGGGGGGGTGGGCGGGGGATCCCGGTTTCTTTCCTCGCCCCACGCTCAAATCACCACTGTTGGACCTCGAGGAAGAAGAAAAAAACATGGATTCTTCCCGAACTTACACTGTTGAAGATGCTCAATCGAGGCTGCGTTTGGCCTCACATATCAAACTTGGTTCTGCTGCATATATTTAAGCTCTTGTGTAACCGGTGGTTGTAACAAAATTTTTCTGATATGATTTTTGGGGGACATGCAACCACCCATGCACCAAGAAATTTGATGTGTAATTTAAATGTATAAGCTAAACATTTTTTACATCATGAAATGCAAACTATAGAAAAAAGAGATGAACAACTCATGCCCTCTTGTTGATTATGTTTTGAAAACTACTGGTTTGACTACAACATATTTCTGAAGTTTCTTTGGAATCTGTGTACTATTTTAGTTAGTTGTGTTACTTTTTTGGTAATTTAACTCTTGTCCGTGTCCTAAAAGCAAATTTGACCTCGATTTCCTTCTGAAATTTCAGTGGTTTTCCTACACTAAAGCTCTTCATGCATGGCGTTCCTATTGACTATAGAGGACCCAGAAAAGCAGATCTACTAGTTCGGTATCTAAAGAAGTTTGTTGCTCCGGATGTTTCTATTCTTGACTCGGATTCTGCTATTCATACTTTTGTTGAAAATGCTGGCAAACAATTTCCTATATTCCTGGGATTTGGATTGGATGAATCACATATTGCTGAACTGGCCAAGCAATTCAAGAAAAAATCATGGTTCTCTGTGGCTAAAGATTTCTCTGAAGATGTTATGGTAACTTATGATTTTGACAAAGTTCCTGCCTTGGTATCTCTTCATCCGAACTATAATGAACAGAGTGTGTTCTATGGTCCTTTTGAAGGTAAACATTTGCTATAAAAACCAGGATACTTTTGCTATTTTTTAATGATGATTGTCAATGCCATGAGGATTTTAAGAGCAACAATGAATGATTTTAAGATATTTTGTTGTTTTTCTAATATATATTTTTAAATCACACAAACTTTATCCATTATCCATCATGACGTAAATATGAACTTTAAGCTGCTCGCTAATGGTAGATGTTTGTATGATCAATCTAAGAAAAGATTGGATGCTTTTTCAAGTTAGAAACTAATGAATTCCTCAAGACATCAGCACTCCTTACCTTTGGGAGCTGGTAACAGTTTGTTTCTGACGATGCCCAGTATATTGTAAACTGATATTCCTAAACCAAGTTTGTGGCTTTTATAGATGCCAAGATATTTAGTTATTTACTGTAATGTTGATATTCCGAAATACCTTGGTTATGTAATCCATGCATGGATTCCATGTTTGCGTAAAATGATCGGTTGTACTTTGATTAACAGAGTGTTATTGAACATGTAGGGAAATTCTTAGAGGATTTTATTAAACAAAACCAGTTGCCACTAACCGTGCCTATAAACTTTGATACGCTCAAGCAACTGAATGAAGATAAGAGGAAAATCGTTTTAGCTATCATGGAAGATGAGGCTGAAGAGAAATCAATTAAATTTATCAAAATATTGAGGTCGGCGGCAAATGCTAATCGTGACTTGGTGTTTGGATATGTTGGGGTCAAACAATGGGAACAATTTGTTGATACATTTGGTATCAGTAAGGGCTCCGAATTGCCGAAACTGATTGTATGGGACGGTACTGAAGAATACCTTATTGTAAGTCAGTCACATACCATCTCTATATTATAATTTTTAGGCTTTAAATGGTTATCCATCTCACCCTGTATAGAAATCCGAGATTTGACAGCTCTTAGTTATTAGAGTTCCAAATCTTCTTCGTTTCATCTAGGATACCAGCTCTAGAATTTCTACAAAATTCAAGATTTGAAACCTTTTGAATTCCATCACATTCATTCTTATGTCTGTGAGATAGAGATATATAGGAGTTTCCAGCTAGAAAGTCCTTAATGTTATAATTGCAAAGTCAAAATTGTTAATGTGAATGAATATTCTCCTTTTCAGGTTGAAGGATCTGAAAGTATATACGATGATGGTGATCAAGCATCGCAAGTTAGCCGATTTATCGAAGGATACAGAGAAGGAAGAACAGTAAAGAAGAAAGTGATTGGCCCTTCGTTCATGGGGTTCATTCATTCTCTAGTTAGCATCAATTCAGTGTATTTGATAGTCTTTTTAGTTGCTGTTTTCATGCTAATCCAACACTTTGGTAACGTGAACGATGATGCTTATCAACCAAGGCACACAATACAAGCTCAGTCGGAAGACAACAAGGCAACAACCACTGAAGGTGGAAGCAGCAATGATTACCAACCTGGAGATAAAAAGATTGATTAACTCGTTTAAAATAATGTATAAGTTCCAAATTTTTGTATCTCCGAAGGTTCCAAACAATCACGAAACCACATGATTTGAATAGTTGAATATTTATTAAAATTGTTAATGCTAAGATGGAAATCATGTTTGGTTTTGATTCTCTCTTTTAAGCTGTAAAATCTGACGGTGTGCTAAATCTCTGTTTTTCAGTTCGCAAATATCAATGCTTGATGTATATTACCTATGTTATGCTTTGTTAACGTCTAACTTCGGGGTGCAAATCCTTTATGTCAGAAGTCACTGTCTCGATGTGCTAAGAAATCAGCATATGATGTGTAGATATTTATTTTGCAAATAGATCTTTAAGCAAATGTCTTTTGGATTTAATCGCAAAATTTAATTCGTTGTGATTGGTTGAGCACATAGAGCACTCTATTTGATTTTCTCCTCTAATTTCGTGGGCATATAGCATATGTTACTCGGGATGTATTTGTGTTTGATTACGTAGACTTCCTATTCTATTCATGCATTGTTAATATCAGAAAAATAGCATGACAAAATTAGAGAAAAATTTAGGTATACGGACAAAAGACTAAAAATTTAGATTGAAGGACACTTTTTAGTGTAAAATAAAAAATGATGGTGGGCCTCTGAATTTCTTGATTTACATTAAAAAAATGTTCTTTTGGCTAAACTTTTGACCATTTGTCCTTGTATCTAAATTTTTGTCTAATTTTGTCCTTATAAAGACATTTCTTAGTGAAAAGGCATAAGGACAAAAGACCAAAAATTTAGTCATAAGAACGTTTTTAGTGTAAATCAAGAAATACAGGAATCTACCATCATTTTCTATTTTACACTAAAAAATGTCCTTCAACCTAAATTTTTAGCCTCTTGTCCTTATGCCTAAATTTTATTTCAATTTTGTTCTTCACACTATTTTTCTATATTTTCGAATTTCAAATTGCATATCCAAAAATGCATAATTCATAATTTGCAGCAAATACAACATATAATTGTAGCAAATTCATCATAAAAGCAAATACATAAATTGCAGCAAAACAACAACAAATTCATCATAACAACGAACACATAAAATGCTGCAAATACAACATAAAAATCAAATACATCATATATGTAACTTGCCATAACCTAAAACTACGTAAATCATAAACACAGATACATCATACATGTCATGAATTATAGCAAATACCAAAAATCATCTAA
Source organism: Allium sativum (assembly GCA_030737875.1). Taxonomy (NCBI): domain Eukaryota; kingdom Viridiplantae; phylum Streptophyta; class Magnoliopsida; order Asparagales; family Amaryllidaceae; genus Allium; species Allium sativum. The sequence goes on along the minus strand of CM060910.1, from coordinate 1,048,878,400 downwards.
ATAGCTCACATGTAATTTAATATGTTGCATTCGTTTGCCATTTTCCCATGGTGGCTTCAAAAATTCACTAACTAGCAAATTGTAATAGACTATCAATTAGTGAAGGAAAAAAACATTGCATTTAAAGTTTCAAACAACTTTAATTTACAAAATTGTTTAACCAAACACACATGCTGCTCTCTGGAAATGTGAGAAGCTCAACAAATTATCATGCTGCTCTTTGAAACAGGGATCTACAATCAATAACCAGATACGCGGATTAGTCATAGTAATTTTAAATACTGTATGATACAATCACAACTAGAAGTAAACTGAAATAAGCATATATAATGGTAGTAATGTTCTATGCATGGTTCAATCTTGGAGTTGCAAACTTAGAGTTTGCAACTTAGTTGAGAAACTGAGTTTGTAAACTCAGTATGCAAGCAAACTGAGTTTGTAAACTCAGTTTCTCAACTGAGTTGAAAACGCTATGTTTGCAACTTAGTTTGCTTCCAAACTGAGTTTACAAACTCAATTTGCAACTGAGTTGCAAGCAGAGTTTGCAACTGAGTTGCAGACTGAGTTTGTAAAATTCATTTTGCAACTGAGTTGCAAACTCTGCTTGCAACCGAGTAGCAAACTGAGTTTACAAACTCAGTTTGCAACTGAGTTGCAAACACAGAGTTTGCAACTTGGTTGCAAACTGAGTTTTATCAACTCAGTTTGCAACTATGTTATCCATGTGAAGAAGTCAAAGTTCAATCAAAACTATAACGTCCCAGTTTTTGATTAATTTTGTAATACAATTTTTTATATAGATAATTTCAATAATTGGGTTAAATTAAATAAATTCAAAATAATAAATTATGGATAAATTTTAAGAGTATATATTTTAATGGTTTAAAATACTTTAACCATTGTATATAGATATATAAATTCAAGCAAATAGTGTTTTATCAATTTTTTTTAAATTTGTTTTAAACTCTTATAAAAATATAGTTAATATTGAATTTGAATATTCTAGAAAATTAGAATAACAATTATTTAAAAATCTTATGTATTTTAACTTGTTGTATATATGTATGTATATATATACATATATATATATATATGTGTGTGTGTGTGTGTGTGTGTGTGTGTGTGCGCGCGCAAGTAAATATTATTTTAACCTTTTTTCTTTCAAACTTGTTTTAAATTCATATAAGTATAGAATTACATAAAGAATTAAATGAGAATATTTAAAATAAAATTCCAAATTACTTCACACACAAGTATAAAGGACGTGACCATTAATTTAGAATTCATTTGATGGTAATGGAATATGTATGGAACCTTTAAAAGCCTAAGCACATGCCTAATATAATCTATAGGCGGCCTAAACCTTATTTACACATGGCTACACATATTCACATGTATTCCCTGAAGGCTGTACACATGCAATGGTCAACCTTTGCACATAGCCGTGGCCTTCTTTTCTTGAGAAGCAATAGAACTAGTACAACCTAACATAGCTACTCTTTCAAATCAAACTACACACACACTAGCATTGTTTCATTCATTTCCATCACCTAAACAACAGCTACCCTATATCTATAAATTCCACATGGCTATACATTTGCTTCTTTTAAATGGGTTGTACATATATAGTACGTCATGCATTGTTATAAGGCAAGCTACCACCTGAACAGGACTATATATAAGACATAGCTTCATTCTTCCCATCAAAACTTCATACAGATATAAACTAGGCACAGCTGAAACCACTGTTTCATTCTTTCCAATCAACTTCACAACAACTATACAACTATATTCTTTCCCATCTAAACAAGCACAGCTATATAACATAGGTCTTCTTCAAATCAAAATGTATGCACAACTAAGAAAGACCATAGCTTCACACTCTTCCAATCAAACTTAGCTTCATTATTTCTAATCACATTTAAAGCCTACCCCCTTATTACATTTCATACTTCGAGTGCAAGTATCTTGTTGCACCTATAAATACACACATATGCCATCCCATATTTCACACACGAAAAGCAACCTAAAAACTGAAACAAGAAAATGGCAGTAGTGTGAAACCCTGAGTCTGAAACCAAAGTAAAAAGTGGAAGAAACAATAGTAGAAAATGGGGATAAAACCTGGAACTAATAGCGAAAACATGAACCTGGATTAAAAAAAACAGTGGTCTGAAAGCCTGAACTGTGAACAAACAAAGGTGAGTAAACTCCTTTTTTTTTTTTGAATCCTTTATTGATGGATATATAATGATGCCAATATATATATATATATATATATATATATATATATATATATATAGATTCATATATGGATGTGTTGTTTTGGTTAATTAAATCTTCATACTGGACTAAACATTAAAACGGTCTGGAATCAATTTACACATGAGCCTGTAAACAGAATAAATCAGACTCTGTTTATTAAATAAAACAGGTACCTTGGATAATAAAATCAAGAACTCATAGTTTAGTACGTTTGAGGATTTGATTGCAACATAGAAGTTGTTCAATATTGAGAGTAGTTTAATATAAAAAAGGTTACTTCAAATAAGAACATATATCTGTATAAAATGCAGTAAAGAGATTTTTAAATCAAATTTTCGATCATGGAAATTTATAATTTCAGATATACGAATGGATTTATACTGGTAAATAGTGATTTGTAAAACAAACATCATGATTTTTAATACCCTATGGATCAAGTTAGAAGTTATTTAAGATCTGGGTTAAAAAACTTTAAATCGTCGGTTTAGGTGAATGTTTTCGAAAATTGTTTCTATGGGAGATATGTGGTAGTTAGGGGAAGGCACAGATTAATTCTGGTGAACTCTGGTGGTTAGGGGAGGAGAGGCGAGGTGGTTTTTGATCCTGAAGCAGTTTTTAGGACCCCGGGTTTTGATCGGTTCGTGCACACATTTGTAATGATCGAGTTTCGGTATTTTTGGAGTGGAGTGCGTGGAGGTGAGGTTCGCTGTAACACCCTACCTCCGTTAAGGTCACTCACAAAGGGAATGCATTAACTTCAGTGGAGCATCATAAGTGTATAGAACAGATAAATTACAAAACAGACAAAATTTAAATAGCGAAAAATAAATAAAACTTTACTTTATTAATAAAACAGCAGCTTGGTAAATCAGCTTGTACAAAGATTGTTTTCCAACACCAAAACACCCTTACCCATTACAACAAAGCATCTGTCTTGTTTAACAAAATAAAGAAGCATAAAATGACAATGATATTCCCCAATAAAACATGAGCCTGCCATAGCAGTGGAAAAGAGAGTCCAAAGCAATACATCGTCTATCTTTGAGCTTGGAAAGAAGACTGAGCTAAGTGGTGATATTCCCTCCCTGTGAACCTTTGGGGAGGGGGGTAACGGAAGAAAAGAAGGCGAAAGAAAATGGGTCAGACATAAGTCTGGTAAGTCCAGTGATTATTCAGCATGTAAATAGGTAAAAGGATCATGACATGAATAAACTGAATACCAGACATAACCATGATAATAAGCATAGCAAGACAACAAATGATGATCGTTAGATATGACAAGGTAAGATACAATGAATGCGCTTCGGTTCTTTCTCTGATTTCCTATTTTCTCTGCACCACCCAACTAGCATCCTAACTAGTGTCTTTTATGGAACGATCTGTATCCCCTACTAGTGTCCCAACTAGTATCCTGTGAAAAAGGACCTGTATTCCCTACTAGTGTCCCAACTAGTATCATGTGTTATAAAATAAGGTGATCTCAACCCCGCAATTGTGGTAGCCTTCAGGTGTACATCTAGTATGAGGGTCTTACCTCAATCAGCCTAATTGTTAGGAAGATGTTAGATGTACCCTTACTACCCTATCGATCGGCTCCCTACTTGCATTAATTTTTCCTTGTGTCTGTGTCAATCGGCCCTCTCTTGCATGTAGATACCCTGTGTTGGTCCTACCATAAGGTGTATCAATCCCTATGATAGCAACCCGACACAAATTCTATATGCACAGTTTATACTTCTGATGCCCAGTGCCTGCTTTTCCACTCTGGAGAACATGCATGCCCATACTCCATCAGAACTACACTGCTGCACCCCCTTCCGCTATTTTGACCGCTTATAATCAGCCCAGTAATCGTGCCCCGCCCTGCCTAGTTCATGGTACCGTGATACATCTATGTGGGTTACTACTGAAATGAGTCCCCGTTACTAGGGTTTTCTAGGGTTTATTTATATACCCCCTAAATTGGCTAAGTGTTATCCACCCATTCAAGTTAACTTAACCCATCCACACGCCATGTCATGTTGGTTAAGTGTTTCTTATTAACTTAACCCTTCTCATTCATCATGTTGTAATTGGTTAAGTGTTTTCTATTAACTTAACCTTGTTCATTCATCATATTATATTGGTTAAGTGTTACCCATTAACTTAACCCCACTCGTTCATCATGTTATATTGGTTAAGTGTCGTCAATCTAGTCGAGTTAACTTAACCTACACACTTGTCATGTTACATTGGTTAAGTGTTGCCTTCTTGTGTTACTTAACCCTACCACTTGTCATGTCTGTTTCTTAGCTTTAATTTATTCATTAAAGCACCAACCTCTCGCATTAGATCTATATTGTTGCGGTCGTTGGATGTGCCGGGCGGTTCCGGGCAGTCTTACACCGCAACTCAATCTAACCTCGGGTTTTTGGGCTTAATGCGCTAACCTCTCACATTAGATCTATATTGTTACGGTTGCTGGATATGCCGGGCGGTTCCGGGCAGTCTTACACCGTAACTCAATCTAACCTCAGGTTAGGCATATTCATCTTTTAATTAATTTACATATTTACTATTTATATGTAAATTATCTACCAATGTTGTCAGTTCAAGTCATGCCCCCATTTACCCTCTAAATTATGTCCATAATTCTAGGTATACAAATTCTACCATTTCATGCTACTAATCATTTACATGATTATGAGCCAATCTATGCCAATAGCATGTAGTTAAATATTTTTCCCCAATGTCTCCCCCATTATTCATTCGCGTAATTCACATAGAACGTTAGGCTTGCAAATTTGCCTAAAATATAAACAAAAGGGAAAAGAAAGGGACATGTAATATTTCAGTAGGCATAAACAATATAGATCAACATGCGTAGTATAAATTTGAGATAGAATGACATAAACTTAATCAAGCACATGAACATAATCTTGCATTTAAATTAGATCCAATTAGCATGCAAATTAGCATAGGTCTAATTGTATAAGCATGAACTTATATAGATCTTAAACATGGGTACTAGCTTGGATCTAACATATAACATGTATGAACATAACTTAGCATGTAATTCAATGTACATAAAAGAACCACAAATTTAATACAACATGATAGGTTCAAATGTATCAGTCCTAATAGTCTCAAAGACATAGGATGTATAACATGATAGGTTTCATCATATAAGTCACAACAGTCCAATAGGCATGATAGGTTTTCTATGTCAGCCACAACAGTCCAATAAGCATGATAGGTTTTTCTATGTCAGTCTCGACAGTCTAATAGGTATAATAGGTTTTTCTATATCAGTCTCAACAGTCCAATAGGTATGATAGGTTTTTCTATGCCAGTCACAACAGTCCAATAGGCATGATAGGCTTTTCTATGTCAGTCACAACAGTCCAATAGGCATAAAAAATTCAGAATTCACAAAAGGATAGGCACGAATAGAAGTAGGCATAGTTCTAGATCCAGTTATTACAGTCATGATTTCTTATTAGGTGTTTAAATCGGAACAATAACTGAATTTACAGAAAAAGGACGGATCTTGATTTCTGGGATCTGATTTCTGAATTTGAAAAGCTATCCTTTGATGTAGACGTTTGATTTGATGTTCTTCTTAATGGATTACTAGTTTGGATTTGATTTTCTAGTTTGGAGAGGATGAAGAAGGCTAGGGTAGATTGTAGACGAACATCATGACGGCACCATAGTTTTAGGGTTATGATGTTAGGGTTTAGGTTTAGCTACGTATATATAGATGTCTATGATTATTTAGAGCCCTTAGATGAACTAGGAGTCCATCAGAACCACCCAACTCAAATACACATCATCCAGCCACTCATAAGAAGACACATCATCACAGAACACTCCAGAATTCTATGCTGGATCGGTATGGGCGCACTTGGCAGGTGCGCCAGAGCATTTTTGTACTGGCGCACTTATGAAGTGCGCCAGTGCATTCTGGTCGACTTCCGGTTTTTCTACCTAAATTCGTTCGTCCATATCTTCTTCATACGGTATCCGTTTTATGCAAACTCGGATTCTATCTTAAGCAGAATTCCGAGACGAACGCAATGGCGTAACCCGCTTCTTTTAATAATTAATTATTCTTTAATTATCTCTTATGTCCCGTTTTAAAATTACGGGGTGTTACATTCGCTGAAGTGGCGGTTGCAGGGGATTAAAATGGTCTGAGATGATCATAAGAGGACGATTCGTGTTGACGATCTAGTGACACATTTTTTGTTTCTAGGGTTGAGAGGTGAAATTTGAAATGAGGGGTTGGACGTGGATGATATCCATTGAAGTTGTGGTATGTGGGCGGCGATACGGTGGTCCTTAGGGGGGTCGGAGGTGTTATGCACGTGCACAGTGGAGGATGTACACAACGGTGTACATTAGTGATGGTTTGGGTTGTTGGTTTTCGTTGAGATGTGTTGCTGAAGCATTGGGTTAAAAGTAGGAAGGGTTAGCAAGTCCAAGCATGGTATGTGTGTGATCAGCAGAGAAGTAATATGTTGATTGAATTTATCAGTGGTTGTGTGGGCTTATGTAAATCTGGAAAGAAAAGACGACACAAGAAAGGAAACAGAAGAAACGAAGGGGAAAGGGGGAATGGGTCTGTATGTGAGTTGGGCCTGTGGGCTTAGTATTTTAAAAGGAAAATAAAATAAAAAAGGTAAGGAAAGTAAATGCTAATTTAGTTTTAAATATATTACATAAACAGCGTTTTAGTTTAAAGGAAAAACTTAGACCCGCATTTTAAATTACGGATGGAACTTTTTATTTTTGGTTTGAAGGACGCGTGCTTCACCCCACTAACCCCACTAACAAACCGTTCCCCTTTTCATTCGTTCTAGGGTTTTGTCTCGATCAAAAAATCATCAGTATATTCGATCTAAAAAAAAATCAATCCCTAAAATCAGTAATGTCGACAACTGAAACAGATTCTTCAACTTCGACTTCTAATTTGCCGATAGGCGATTAGGTATTCAAGGCAAGATCCCCGAATCGTGCATCATCAACTCCTCAATCGAAGGAAAAATCTCCAAAAAGTGGGAAATCAAAAGGTAGAGTTGCAAAATCAAGAGCAGTTAAACAACTCGCACTGCAAATCGGCGATGAAGAAGGTACTGTGCGTTCAAGGAAGCGTCCTAGGGTTTTGAAGGTATTAGATTTTGTTGAAATTTTGTATGTTTCGTCTAAATGAGAACGAGAAAATCCTGATACATGAATTACAAAATATAATGATAGTTATAGATATCACTTTGCCTCTTAGCATATCATTTTGCATTCCAGCGAAATGTAATGATAGTTATAGATATCAGTTTGCCTCTTAGCATGTCATTTTGCATTCCAGCAAAATATAATGATAGTTATAGATATCAGTTTGCCTCTTAGCATGTCATTTTGCATTCCAGCAAAATATAATGATGGTTATAGATATCAGTTTGCCTCTTAGCATGTCATTTTGCATTCCAGCAAAATATAATGATAGTTATAGATATCAGTTTGCCTCTTAGAATATCATTTTGCATTCCAATAAAATATAATGATAGTTATAGATATCACTTTACCTTTTAGCATATCATTTTGCATTCCAGAAAAATATAATGATGGTTATAGATATCACTTTACCTTTTAGCATGTCATTCTGCATTTCAGCAAAATATAATGATGGTTATAGATATCACTTTGCCTCTTAGCATGTCATCTTGCATTCCAGTGAAATATAATGTCATTTTGCATTCCAACGAAATATAATGATGGTTATAGATATCACTTTGCCTCTTAGCATGTCATTTTGCATTCCAGCAAAATATAATGATAGTTATAGATATCACTTTGCCTCTTAGCATATCATTTTGCATTCCAGCAAAATATAATGATAGTTATAAATATCACTTTGCCTCTTAGCATATCATTTGGCATTCCAGCAAAATATAATGATAGTTATAAATATCACTTTGCCTCTTCGCATATCATTTTGCATTCCAGCGAAATATAATGATAGCTATAGATATCACTTTACCTCTTAGCATATCATTTTGCATTCCAGCGAAATATAATGATGGTTATAGATATCACTTTGCCTTTTAGCATATCATTTTGCATTCAAGCAAAATATAATGATAGTTATAGATAGATATCACTTTGCCTTTTAGCATATCATTTTGCATTCAAGCAAAATATAATGATAGTTATAGATATCAGTTTGCCTTTTAGCATATCATTTTGCATTCCAGCAAAATATAATGATAGTTACAGATATCAGTTTGCCTTTTAGCATATCATTTTGCATTCAAGCAAAATATAATGATAGTTATAGATATCAGTTTGCCTTTTAGCATATCATTTTGCATTCCAGCAAAATATAATGATAGTTACAGATATCAGTTTGCCTTTTAGCATATCATTTTGCATTCAAGCAAAATATAATGATAGTTATAGATATCAGTTTGCCTTTTAGCATATCATTTTGCATTCCAGCAAAATATAATGATAGTTACAGATATCAGTTTGCCTTTTAGCATATCATTTTGCATTCAAGCAAAATATAATGATAGTTATAGATATCAGTTTGCCTTTTAGCATATCATTTTGCATTCAAGCAAAATATAATGATAGTTATAGATATCAGTTTGCCTTTTAGCATATCATTTTGCATTCCAGCAAAATATAATGATAGTTACAGATATCAGTTTGCCTTTTAGCATATCATTTTGCATTCGAACAAAATATAATGATAGTTATAGATATCAGTTTGCCTTTTAGCATATCATTTTGCATTCCAGCAAAATATAATGATAGTTACAGATATCAGTTTGCCTTTTAGCATATCATTTTGCATTCGAACAAAATATAATGATAGTTATAGATATCACTTTGCCTTTTAGCATATCATTTTGCATTTCAGCAAAATATAATGATAGTTACAGATATCAGTTTGCCTTTTAGCATATCATTTTGCATTCGAACGAAATATAATGATAGTTACAGATATCACTTTGCCTTTTAGCATATCATTTTGCATTCCAGCAAAATATAATGATAGCTATAGATATCACTTTGCCTTTTAGCATATCATTTTGCATTCGAACAAAATATAATGATAGTTATAGATATCACTTTGCATTTTAATTTGTTATCTAATGCATGATTAAGATTTGTGAAAGAAGATAGTTATAGAGGAATGGTTTGCACAATCTTTGGTTTTGACCTTTTTTTTTTTTTACTTAGTTTTGCCTTGTTATTACTGTTGTTGTGTGTGCCATGTATTTTTAGTCATTGAATTGGTTTAAACGTGAAATAAAGGCCTGATGTCCTATAAGTAATGACAGTTCCATATAGCATTTTTAGTAATTGTGATTTCGGATGAATTAAGATATAAATAAAATGACAGTTCCATATAGCATTTTTCTAATGGTACCATTTCTAGTAACATGATTGTCCTATAAGTAATGATAATTTCATATGACATTTTATTCTTAAATTGCTTAGAATATTGATAATGTTAATTATGATAGCTTAATATATCATTTTTATCCATGTTCACTACCAATTTTACTGTTATTATATTGTTACTTACTCTTGTTTTATTGTTACTTACTGGTATCAATAACAGTATGTTATTTACTGTTACTTTTAATAGTATTAAAATGATAGTTTTATATATCATTTATAATGTTTTGGTGAATTTGTCTATTACGCTGAATTTGTGATGTTATATTAACATTTAAACATTTGTGTATGCACAGAATACTGCAACAAAAAATACAAAAAAAAAAGAGAAAGGACAAAGAAAAAGAAAGAAATCGATACAAATCAGTATCGTTGTAGTTTAATGGCCATGATCAAAACAATGGAAAAAATTAAAAAAGGAAAAGGTTTTACAGCAGATCAATTAGATTTCATTAAACAAACACCATTTCATCAGTTCATTTTTTCTATATATGAAGGTTATGTAACTTTGAAAGAATGTAGAAAATCAACTTTGACTGTGGATATTCTTATTAGTACATTTTCTGATGAGAATGAAGATTTCAAAATTGGGAAAAAAAGTTTAAAAATTATGACTGAAGATATTGCATTGCTGTTTGGTTTGCCAATACATGGAAAAAACTTGTTTCCTTTACCAAAATCTTCTTTTCAACACCTATCTGACTACTGTAAAGAATTTGTTGTAAGGAATTTTGGAATAGTTGATCATATTACTAAAATACATACCATTGCTAGAATTAACTTTGTTGTTGAAAATGAAAATTATCAATATCAAACTGATTTACCAAAACTAATAATAATTCTAGCAATGATAACTTTCTTTTTTCCAGATAACCAAATGTATTTACCTTGGGGTTATCTACAGTACTTAATTGATGAAGAAAAAATGTTTGATGTATCATGGCCATTAACAATACAATGTTCGCTGTTACGTTCACTAAAAGTGTTCAAGTCCAAGCCACGTCAAATGTCCGGATGTTCCATGCTTATTTTGGTAAGAGATACCCTTTTTATTAATGCATTATTCAGGCAACACCCTATGTTATTAACTTAATTGCTTCTCTAAGTACACTTAAACCAGTTACATTGAAATGATAGTTCTACATATCATTATTTTATGTTACTTTTTAACTCAACTTTAATCATTGAAACCTCCTTTTTTTCAAAGGTTTTAAATTTTGTTAATTAAACATCAGAATTTGCTTTTTTTGTCAATGTTTTTGTTCAAATGTTACATTGAAATATGTAATGATAATTTCACATATCATTTTATATAACCTTCTGTTTTTAGCTACAATTGGTTTATTAACATAGATATAAAATTTCTATCTTCTTCCTTATTATATAACACATACATTTTTGTTTGTAAATTAAAATGATAGTTGAAAATAGTATTTAATTAACTTTCACAGTTACACTGCATATTTTATTTTCCTGCATACCCAAACATATAATTTTCTCAAATGCTTTTATTTTTACTTTTGCAGTATTTTCTTTGCGAACATGTTAATTTAATTGAAGAAAAAGCAAAATGCAACAATAATTTCCCAAGGTTTGTGAAATGGGATATAAGCTGTCTGAAGAACAATGTCACAAATGATACATTAACCAGAATGGATGATGAAAAGGTAATATTCAATTTACATTTTTGTCCTGTAAATTAATATTTAATCATTTAGATACTTTATTATTCTTTTTGAACAGATTTTTGAGAACTTGAGACAAATTACTGAAACTGAGATGACTTTACTGCAACAAGAAAAATTGAAAGTTCAACATGCTCCACACAGATCTGAAATGGAAAATGATGATGATAATAATCAAATTGCCTCTCTTCAGCAGTATATACAACAACTGGAAAGTAAACTAAGAAAAACTGAAGAAGAGCTGAAAAATGAAAGAGCTGAAAGAATAAAAGAGAAAGAGTTGACTGTAGGATTGAAAAAAGAAATTGAGAAATTGAAATAAAAAACAACCAGCACAGAAGAAGGAGATGAAAGCCAAAATGTAAATAAGCAAAATGAAATTGATTTCGAAGGTCCCACATTTGATCTGAAAATCACACAACAAATGCTAATTCTACAGGAAAAAAGGAAAGAAGCAGAAAGGAGAGAGAAGGAAAAATCAAAGTCAAAAATAGAAATAGCCCCAAGCTCATTGGTTAATAGGGTGACAACAAGGGCTGCTCGAAAGAAATCAGAAGCTGAGGGAAAAGTTGATGAAAGGAAAAATGAACATGAAGAAAATATAGAAAAAACCGATCTGGAAAAGGAAGATGAAAATAAAATTAGTATCGACGAAGAAATTGACAGCGAGTTGAAAGATGTATCAAACATTGAAGAAGAAAGCGATGAAGAAAACATTGAAGAAGAAAGCAATGAAGAAAATGACACCGGTACGGACAATACAGTCAAACTAGTAGATGTTGATGCATACTTGCCAAAAAGGGAAAACTATCAAACTAGTTTAAAAGTCAAAAAAAGCAAGCTTCTAAATCTTCTTGAAGAAAGCAAGAAAAGCATAGTTCTTTCGTATTTTGAAACAAATGAGAATGAGAAGTAAGTAATTATATTATCATTAATAGTTTTTCATTACAATTTCATCGAAATAATACCTACTAACTTATTTTGTGTTTATGTAAAATGCAGCTCAGTGGTTTTCATATCAGATGATGGTAAAAGGGGTGGGATTACAATTGTAAAATCTATGCTTGAATCTATTTTGCTGGAATTGTACACAGATGGCCAGGTATTTTTCTTTTTATTTGTATATAACTTATATTCACATTTAATAGGATGGAAAAATAGACAATGTACACGTATGTTCAAAATGATATATATGAACTTATCATTTTGATATAAAGCCTCAACTATACATAGTATATATAAACTGTACATGCAAAAAAGAGCCTTGCATGCTATGATAATAGCTGGGATATGATTAACAGGAAAAATTGAAAATAAACAGGTGTATTTGAAATGATACATAAATGTATCATTTTGATATAATGCCACTACCACACCTGGAAAATTAGCAACATACGTATTATGCTTATATTCATATTGAATGAATAGACGAAAACAAATATAGACAAATATTTTGTAAATGATATAAAACTTATCATTTTTGTATAAAGCTACTAACACAGGTTATTATTTTCTTTATTCTATCAGATAATTGACTGGTATGTTCAAAACCAAGAGTTGTATGAGCACAGCTATACCTTCTCCACTATAATGACGGTAAGGCAAACCTTTTTTAAAAGTAAGGTTAAGTTCTTTAAAAATTATGCTAAAAAAATTTAATATGCAGAATGCAATAAGCAATGATTTGGATAATGTGATACACAAACTAGTTCTTCCTATGATAGAAAGTATTGTTCTGAATGAGTATACCGACAACATATTCTTTCCGTTGCATCATATCAACCATTGGACGCTTTTGAAATTGAACTATGTCACAATGCAATGGACCCATTATGATTCAAATAAGCCTCTAACTAGATCTACAAGGATGTCAAATCCAAGCTACAAGCACGCTATTGATCAGGTAAAATAATTAGTATCTTGATGGACAAAAACTAAATAATGCTACATTCAACTATCATAATTTAATTATTTTCTACATATCCAGAGAAAGAAGATTGAAGGGCTATTTGAGAAAAAATGGCAGGAAAAGGGAATCTTGAATAAAAGTTTCGGGAAAAAAACACTAATACAAGAACCATCCCCGCGGCAAGAACCATCCTCGTAAGTATTTAGTCATTCCTAAAATATAAATTTAGTGGTTTCCAATTTTCATTCACATAAAGCACACGAAAAGTATTTAGTAATACCTTTGTAACAGTGATATCGTAACCATCCACGCGGCAACACTCAACTATTTTGTAAACTGTCTTAAAAAAAGCTCAATAATTGATTGTTACTAAATGCTTTTCTTGCCATTTGTAGGAATGACTGTGCTTGGTTTGTAATGACAAACATTAAATTGCTTGACAATGGAAATCTTCCGCAGATGTATGAAAAGGAAGAGATCGACCGACTCAAAGCGGATACAGTATTTCAAATCATCTACAACGGCGGAAAAGGAACAAATGAAACCAGTAGCAGAGCAAAAAGATTGATTTTTAATTGCAATTAGATTTGATATATTGAAGTTTACTTGTAATTTTCTTATAAGTTTCCTTGCTATATTTCTAGAAAGCACAATAGACTTATGCTAACTGTTTAGTCTGTAATAATATGTGCTGATAACATCATTTGTAGTACGGTAACGTTGAAAGTTTGATATGTTTCATTTCATCATCAAATTGCAATATTGTTGTTTTGCATGCAATAAGATGCTGTTAAATTGCATGTAATGATATCAAAATGATATGATGTTGTCTCAAAAGTTTTCCAACATTACAGAATATCAAAATGATATATGAAACTATCATTATTTAAAAATATTTTCTATTTTTTGCTGTCGACGAAATCTAAACATTAATTAGTACAATAGCAGTTGTAATAGCTTTAAACATTAAAAAATATAAATTATCTTATTCTCAAAAGCACAGTGCTATATGCAGATAGCGTAAATTGTCTGTTTAAATAATACTGTCAACTAACAAAATGACAAAATGCATGCTAAACATAAATAACCATCAACCACTATTATAATTAGCAGAAATTGACGAACAATGTTATAACCAAAGATAATATGGCATCATAAACATTATGTAATATAACCATTATACATAATTATAACCATCCTACAATATTATAGCAATACAAACGTAGAACAAAAATCAAAATCGCCATATCACTGTCAAACATACAATATTATAAACAGCATACAGAAACTAAGCAACATTAAAATTAAAAAAAATTGCAGATAGCATTATTAAATGACAAACAATAATACATCCACTAAACATACACAGAAGCCAAAAGCAAATCTAACATAAATCAATCACTCAAACAACATTATCATAATAGTCATATAGTCAAACAGTTTACATATATGAATTGCATAATAAAAAAAATGATAACTATATGTATCATTACAGTATAAAAATTGGTCATTATGGAAAAAAACAGTATTAAACATCAACGTATAGAAGAAGCCTCACAGTTTCTTTTGTTGTGGCCTGTAGAATTACATTGGCTACATTTATTTCTTTTATTCTGAGAATAGCCATAGCCACCACGTCTCTTTGTAGAAGGTCTACCAGCTCCGCGAACTTCTTTAGGAGGCCTAATAATAACATCATTTTCAGCAATAACTGGCTTATCAAAATTAGGAATTGGATTAATGGCTTCAGCATATGAAGATCGAAAAGCGTCAACAGTAAAGTAGTGCTCCACATAGTCGTAAACTGATAACCTTGACTTATTAATACATTTGATTGCATGAGCACATGGAAATCCGGTAATTCTCCATTGATTACAGCTACATAAATGATTTTTGAGATCAACAAAATGAGATTTAGGGGATTTTACTTCGAACACAAAGTCTGAAGACTTGTAAACATCCTAGCCAAAACCAACATCGACTAACTTAGACAAGCGTTCCTCCATAACAGGACAAAGAGTCGTTGTCCACAAACGACATTCCTCCCTTCGCCTAGCCATTTGCTCCATAACTTTCACTCGAATACCATCCAAACAAGAAGTTATCGGCATTACTCTATCTTCCAAAATCCAAGAGTTGAAGCTTTCTGCAACATTTGAAGTATATTCACCATACCGCTTTCCTTGAAAAAACAAATCTGCCCAGTGATCAAAAGGTTTATCTTGTAGAAAATTTTCAGCAGCCATACCCCCAATATTCTTAAATTTAGAAAGATATCGCTCAAAATCATACATATTAGAAGCTCTAGCACAAAGTTTGAATAACTCTACAACAGAAGAATCACCTTTAGCTGCCTTCACAACACTACCAATATTTTGTTCCATGTGAAGCAAACAATAGCTATGATATGAAGAAGGAAATACTTTAGGAACACCTAATAAGAGACCCCAATGACGATCAGACATAAAAACTAGAGATCGGTCTTCATTTAGCATTTCTTTCAAATGGGACAAAAACCAAGACCAGTTAGATTCGTTTTCATGTGAAACAATCCATAGCAAGAGGAAAGAAACCTGCAAAATAATTAATTAATGACCTTCCAAAACAAAGATACATGAGCCTCATTAAGCTTCAGAAATATGATAGTAATGTCTAGCAAACACAATTGAATTAGAATCAAAATGATATATGAATATATCATATATTATATATTAGTCTTTTAGTACCTTACTGTCTAAACATTAATACTACAAACACTTCCAGTGGAACCATTGATAAATAAAGCAAACAAATCTAGTGTAAGCATTGTTGCATTAAAATTAGTTAATGTGCATAAAAATGATAGTTTCATGTATCATAGGTATAAAAAGAACCAAGAAAAAGAAAACAAAAGTAAAATTAAACTCGTACCTTGATTAGCATTTTTAGAAGTAACAGCTAACAAAACTCCAGGTCTTCCCTTCAAATGAGCAGCATCTAAAAATATTAATGGTCTGCAGTGTTTAAAACCAAGCAAGCAAGCACCAAAAGCAAGACAAATTCTCTCAAACTGATTGGTTGAAGAATCAACATCCATAGATACATAACTACCAGGATTATACTGTTGCAATGCCTCCGAATACCAACGTAAATCATTATATGACATCGCATCATCCCCATAATCTCTTTCAATGCTAACTGTTTTCCGCTATAAGCATAATAGTATGATAAATTGAAATTATACTCTCTTCTAAATTCCGCAATGATATCCTTTGACTTCTTCATAGGAGCATCCCGAATTTGATCCAAGATCAAAGATTTAACAAATCTACTTGAAATAGTTACTCTATTAACATCTCTAAGACCCGCTCCACACGAATGATTAAAATTATAAGTTCTAATAAAAAATCGAGAGAGCAAGCCCGGATCCGAAGAAGCATTAACATAAAACTTGCAACCATCATTAATCCAAGAACAATTTACCGAAATTCTATCCGGAGCGTTTCTAACAAAAATCAAAGCATAACCATATTTTATTTGATACGCCATTAAAAACTCTCTAAAATCCTCAGCTCCATTAAAACAAAAACCAAGAAAATCCGCAATATTTTTCTGAGAACCTTTCTTTAACATATCTTTCAAATAATGAGATGAATCGGCATGTGACTCGCAATTTGTTCCAGAATTACTACCAATCGAAGTGCTTTGTATGCTTTCAGAACCCAAACCACAGCCATTACTATCAGATTCCATAACACCAACATTCTCCTTAACCGTAAACTTGAAATACTGACTCTTCTTAAAAGTTAGAAGACATAAAATGCTAAGCAAGTCTGAATCAGTGTCGATAACTATAGTCTTATTCTCAAGAACATAAGAAATCTCAATAGAAAACCGATTAAGATGTGGCCAAACATCACATATTTCACTCTCATTGTATTCAAAGATAACAAGCAAACTATTTGCTTCATTATTGATAGTATCAGAACTGCCAAAAAAAATCCAATTAAAATACTTAAACGAATAAAACAGTAACAGCAAATGTTAAATTTACATATCATAACAAAATAGAACCAATGTTGCGGCTGGATTAAACAAGAATACATTAACTAAAAACCGTATGATAAATAAACATATCACTGGCAAGATTATAGTCTAAATGTGAATACTGCAGTAATGCTATATAAACATAGCATAAAATAACAAACCACATATAATATTCACTGGAACGACGGAACATCATCAAACTATAAAACAATAAACATTGTTGAAGAAATGAAAAAATAAAAATTAAAATCTTACTTCTCCATTGAAATAAATCCAAATTCGATATCAATTACTGGAAGAAGAACAAGCTGTATAACCTAGATGAGCAAAAAATCGATTATTAATCGATAACAATTATATGCAATAAAAAACAGAAATACTCGAAAGAAATTAAAGAAGCATACCTGAATTTACCTAATTGTTTAATGAAGATAGAAATCGCCAATGGAGATCTGTAGCAATGAAAGAAGACGAAAATCGATTGACAATGGAGAAATCAAATACAAAATTAGAGTGAGCGTAGTCTTGAATCGAGAAATCGGTGATGAAGAAGATCGCAACCAAATTAAACAGAAGAAAAAATTTAAATGTTGCTGAGTCTTTTTCCTTGGAACGAAAGTTTAACGACCGCTTCCTTCAGACGAAAAAAAAAGAGCCGCGTCCGTAGGCCCAAATAATTTGAATAAAACTTCCTTCAGCCCATTTTCCTGTTACATAAATACATATATATTGGTGTGGGCTGATTTGCCTAGGCTTAGCACATTTCAATAAAAAGAAAAAAAGTAAAGGTGTTTTATGTTAAATTAAAAAGTAAATAAAATATATATTTAAATTATATATATAAAGAATATATATATATAAGTTAGATCAAGAGCATATATGATCAAATAGTTTGGCTCGTAGTTGTGTAGTTGAATCGTTTGATGGGATGTATAAATAATTCGACGTAGTATCGAGTTTAAACAATTCAATTTAAATAAAATGATTTATTAAGTAATTAAAAGTGAATTAAAATTAATCGCACGTAAATTTAGTCTTGAACTAAATTAATGCGTAAACTATTAATCAACAATGATTTGCAATTCAGTAAATCCTGAATTGTTGTTCACTTAATTTATTTATTAATTAAGTTGTGTTTAATTATGTTAATCGTAATTATATATTATATATTGACATTTCTTAGTGGAAATAAACACCGTTCCATTATATATTTGATTGGCTGAATTGTTTGGACAAACCGCTAGCAGAAATAAACACCGTTCTGCTATTGTGTTAGTTTGACATCTATAAATTAGTAACTATATGTTGTTGAGATGTAATATTTTCAATTGATAATATTGAATTGTATTTATATGGTTGTTTGTGTAAATTGAGTTAACAACCTGAATATCGTCTATTAAAAGAACCTCTATATGCCATTGGGACTGCTAAGTGATATTTTCTGTAAAGTAAATCATAAGCTAACTTAAGTAGTTAATCATTTGAATAATTATTTTAAGAAACAATTAAAGGTGATTATTTTAAATTAATCGTATTTTTAATTAATTTAAAAAGAAAAGATTAACTATACTCAGTTAATCATATTGTTTTTAGGTTAATTAAAATCAACTGTTATAAATGGTAATTGATTATTAAATTAATTTGTTTCCAATTAACGTAATAGAAATAGTTTTTAATAGTGATTGATAAACGTTGAAATATTTTATTTAGAGTAAATTAATATTGATAGATTTTGGTAAGTTAATTATGCAGTTAATAAAGAAGTTGAAATTTGATACATTACACAAGAAAATGCTTTAACTTAATTAATCCCTTAATTAAGTAAATTTTAAAGATAATTTAATTATTAAAGAATAAGGAATTAAGTCAATTCATTTGAATAAATTTCTTGGTTTTAATGTTTAAATTAATCAAGATAACCTGACGAATATTTTCAAAACAACAACGTTGTTTTGAAATGGTTTAAGATTTGGAAATCAAATGGATTAACAAATTTTGGTTAGTCGAATATCTTGAATATCGAACTTCTACGAATTGGACAATGAGAAAGATTTCGACTCAAGGTCAAAGAGGTAATTAAAATACTGCAACTTGAATGATTTCACTATTATCCGATAGATAGTATTGTTTGTGTTCAAAATGTGTGTTAGAGTTGAATATCGCTTTCAGCTATGAAAATGTATATTCAAGAGTGAGATTTTCACATAATATTGATAATAAGAGTTCCTAAGTTTAAAAATACTTATGTTTTCAAAAAAGTATGAATAACTTTGAAAACCCGTAACTTCCCCGTAAAGGAAAGCGTCGGATAGTTCGAGAACAAACCACAACAAAACGCATATACAAGAACGTTTCATTGTATATTACAACAATGCATCAGATTACAAGAATATACAGAGTATAAATGAATATTACACAGAAACATCAGAGATTTAAATTACATTTAAATACATAGCAGCGGAAAATAATACAATACACAACTAGAATGAGATATACGGATACAAAGCTTTCCGGATATCGTTCCAGCTGTAAACCAGGATCCTGTGAATATAAATCTGCAAAACCAAAACTACTAGCTGCCCGTGTCAAAATAGGGGCACCCAGAGTTTAGGTTAAAACAATAAACTCCAGGTCAGTCATGTGACTGGTGTGAGAACTAAAACAGTTTTTAATCTTTATTTTCAAAGGTAAATCAAGGGACCACGCCGTATAACACGGAACGGGTTTCCTCCCAAGAATACCAGTGCATAAAACAAACAGCGCAATGCTAAATAAAGAAAGATGAAGCTGTTATAAGACCCAGGTCCTATCACACAATGCAACGCAAGCCGGGGGATAGGGTTTTCCCTTATAACAGCCAAAGAATGCTTGATACGTTTAAAACAAATCATTTGATACTATAATAAGTGCATAGTGTATAAAACAACTTCAAATCATAAGTATCAATCATAGGCGGCATGAGCACCCCATCCCACTATGTCGCCATATATAGGATTACAACTAAAACCGCAAAGTCACGTATTTGGAAATTGGGTTTCCATCTATGAACCGAGGCAAAAGATAGTCCTCAACCGATTCGAGACTGCCTAGCCCGAGTCTCAAGATCAGAACGCATCGACCCTTGGAGCGACAGGGCCGGTCCACCGATGTGGATTAAACTTAAATCCTGAACACTGCGTTTCGCCGCCCTTTGGGGCGTAAGCGAGCCAACGAATGACTCCATCGGACCCGGATCGTCCGATCTAACCGAGGCGCCTCGCAACAGCAACAACCACATAAGTCAAACTCGTCAGGGCGTGTAAAACCACTGACGCCACTTCTAGCTAGGAGGAAACGCAGGCCCTCCCTAAGGTCCGTCTCCCGTTTTTGGTTCATACCGGGTGTGAAACTCGCGAAGTAAACGTTACACAAAGCTACGCCACAAAGGTCGTGCTTTGATCATCACCACAAGACTTTGCTTTTCAACAGAAGCCTCGATCAATTGCCACTTAGGCAGGCCACACAGACAATTCACCCCATGCGATTGATATCCATCAATATATAACCCCTGAGCTCGTACGTCTCAGAGAAGGGCGTTAAGCAAGAGAATAAATTCTCCGCCGCCAAACAGATATATATTTAATAGAGATCAATCACACGGACTAAAATCCAATGTCAGACACACAGTCCATTTACAAGTCCGTTCTAGGTCTGAACGAAACCAGAGGCACCTAGTACCCCGCATATCCATCGATCTCCAAGTACGTCTGGACGATCACTAACTGTTTCCATCTTCTTGGGTGTACAACCCAATCAAGATCATCAGTAATCACCCAAACGACGTGAAGACTTCCGGTCTTCGACCATCATCTTCATCTTCGACTTATCGTCGTATCAGTTATTCAGAATGGGATAAACCCGGTCTTTCCGAATAACTCGCGTATATTTTAAATAAGTGTTACACAAACACAACATACGCCTCATTCCAATTCATTAGTCACTAACCGTAAATTAATCAAGAGAATAATTCCCCAAATATTAACCCCGAAGGCCGAAACCAACATCAGATCAATATCCAGAAAACCATTCTGCTTGGCTAACCGACAGTTAGTTTCTAAATTTCACGTTCATAGGGAAAGGTTCCCATTAATTTTATCAAAGATAAATTCCTGGAATTTATTCTTTAATCTACTTTTGAATTTCGATTCAACTAGTCGGGATTAACGAAACTTACCGAAGTAATCATTTGTTTTAATTTCCCAATCCCAACCTATTCATCCCATGAAGTAAAACTGGTAATACTTCATATCTAACACCACGGTGTTATCGGTAAACTCAATTACCATTTCACGTTCAAATCTAATTAAAGATTTGACTATCGCCTGGAGCAAAACTGGTGGTACACCATTTTCGATCTTTTCAATCTAATTAAAGATTCATTAAAACTCTACTTAGTTTTAATCTTCGACTGGGTTAAAGAATCAGTGTCATTTAAAACACGGTTCACGATAAACCCAAAATCACATTCCATTAATTACCGGGTTAAAGAACGAGTGTTATTTAAAACACTGTTCACGATAAACCCAAAAATCAATATCAATTCAATTCCAATTAAACATTATTTAATTGGTACACTTCATTAAATCTAAATAACAAGATTTAATCTTTTTTTCAACTGGGTTCAAGAACAGTGTTAATGAAGACACCATTCACGACAAACCCAAATCACATTCGATATTAAATACAAGGCTCTGAATAGAAAATATATCGGCTTATATTCAATATCAAATTCTACGATTAACAAATGTCGTGCTGGAAATAACGATATGGATATATATCTTTCAAATTTCCATAACCACATCTGCATAATCACGAATTCCAACATCGAAATATCCCGAAGACAATTTCGATTCAAATCCACTCCAATGCAATCATTGGAAATTATGGTTATTTTTAAAACCCTTTTCTAATTCAATTTATTTATTTAATAATAAATAGAATTATATTTCTAGTTCAAAACTAGTTCATTTCGATAAAAATCTATTTTTATCTTTTCAAATATGGAGTTTTTCATCCCAATTCTTTCTAAATCATTTCTTATGATTTTACATAAATTATTACTATTTTTAATAATTTTATTAAGGCCCGTACAGTCGATTTCCATCAATGGCCATCGAACTGCACTTACAGCGACCTTTTTCGAATTTGATCTAGACATAATTCCAAATCCAACCGTTAGATTTCTAATTTCTAATATTCTTTAGAAAGCTCTTTCCGATACGAACCCAACGGTTCCGGTTTTAGGAGAATCCAACGGTCGGATCTCCCGTAATGTCCGTTTGAAATAAATGGTCGAAATTCACGAACTGCCGCGGCGCGGCGCGTTCTATTCAGGCCATTATATTATATATATAATATATACTTCGTCGATTTCTATTTAAAACGAATTATATAAATAGTTTTAAATTCGTTTCCAAAAGCAATTTCAACTTCCATTTCAATTCAAAGCAAAATTGAATTCTTCTTTATAAATTCGTTTTAAAATTCATTTCTATTCAACTCAAATTTCAATTCAATTTGAATTCATTTCAATTCGCTTTCCATTCAATTCGAATTCGTTTTCAATTCAATTCATTTCGAAATCGTTTTCAATTCAGTTCATTTCGAAATCGTTTTCAATTCAATTCATTTCGAAATCGTTTTCAATTCAATTCATTTCGAAATCGTTTTCAATTCAATTCATTTCGAAATCGTTTTCAATTCAATTCATTTCGAAATCGTTTTCAATTAAATTCATTTCAAAATCGTTTTCAATTCAATTCATTTCGAAATCGTTTTCAATTCAATTCATTTCGAAATCGTTTTCAATTCAATTCATTTCGAAATCGTTTTCAATTCAATTCATTTCGAAATCGTTTTCAATTCAATTCATTTCGAAATCGTTTTCAATTCAATTCATTTCGAAATCGTTTTCAATTCAATTCATTTCGAAATCGTTTTCAATTCAATTCATTTCGAAATCGTTTTCAATTCAATTTATTTCGAAATCGTTAAAATCGATATAAATATCGTTCACGTCAAAATGGCGTCAATCTAATCAACACGGCTTCATAAATTGCTATTTTCAAATATTCTATTTCAAATATTTCTTTTTCAAAATAGTTGTTATTATCAAAATATTTCGTTCAACACATGACCAATCTCAAAGGATGAGTACTGTCAACACATGAACCGTTATTTTATATTGATAAAGATGTGAATTTTATTATCAAAATATTTCGTTCAATACATGACCAATCTCAATGGATGAGTACTGTCAACACATGAACCGTTATTTTATATTGATAAAGATGTAAATTTTATTATCAAAATATTTCGTTCAACACATGACTAATCTCAAAGGATGAGTACTGTCAACACATGAACTTTTATTTTATAATATTCTTTATTTTTTAAATTGGAATGAGGCCCAATCAATCACCATATAATGTTAATTATATGGATTTTCATACAACACATGTATATAATAGCATTGAAAAATAATCAACCATCAACCAAAGTGCACTACACTGTATAAGCATCAAATATAGACATTTAACGCTTATAGCAGCTTGTCAATCAATCGATCGACATATTTAATCAATCAGGATGAGTGAACTTCAAGTTTCATCCCAACACCCGTGTGGGGTTTCAAACAATCAAACAAATATTTTATTCGTGCAGTTGGGCGATGTGTAAAATTTATCGTCCCAATCAATGTCCTTTAAATAGGTGTACATAAACAAACCGTCTGGTTTGTAAATGAATATTTATTTATTCACATTCACGTTAAAAATTATATTTTTAATGATAAAACATTTTATTCCAACATATGAATTTCTATTCAGTTCATTTATTCAATAAAATGATACTTTTATTTTTCTAACATATTTTAGAAAATTTCGGCGGCATAACAGCACGATACTAGAAACGGGACGAGGCCTAGCCTTATCCCCGGTCTAGTGAAGGCCCACGCCATTCACACATCAATCATATCAATTTCATTTCACCAAACAATTCAAATCAACTCAAACAATCCAACTAACGACACAGCCAAACAAACAAGTCCATGGTCTGTGGACGATTGTGTCGGGTGCTACTAAGCACCGTCTGCATCCTAGTATATATATATATATATAACTAGAAAAATAAATTGAAAGGTGAGAAATTCTCACTGATAGCTATCCTAGCTCCACGGCACTTCATTGCAGGAAATCTTCGCCAACTCGCCTTTTTGTCGCTTTCGCCCGTATTCTCTACATATGTAAAAATCTATTTTTATTTCGAAGTTCAACATAAAAAAATTCTATTTTTATTTCGAAGTTCACCATATAAAAATTCTATTTTTATTTCGAAGTTCAACATATAAAAATTCTATTTTTATTTCGAAGTTCAACATATAAAAATTCTATTTTTATTTCGAAGTTCAACATATAAAAATTCTATTTTTATTTCTTTAAAAATATAAAGATCATATTTTTATGGTTTCAAAACCCAAATCTTTTTTTATTTAAAAATATAATCTTTTCTCAACTAAAGACCAAATCTTTTTCATATCAAATATCGAACCTTTTTCATATTAAAATCTTATCCCTTTACAAATTAAAAACCAAATCTTGATCTAAAAATCTATTCTTTTCTTGTATAAAAAGTCTATTCTTTTCTTGTATAAAAAGTCTATTCTTTTTGAATGCATTCTATATAATTAAAACTGAAGATAAACAATGCTATATTATCTTTAACATCTGAAAATAAATTCAAAGCAGTTTTACTTTAAAATCTGAAAATAAACAACGCAGTTTTATTTTAAAATCTGAAAATAAACAACGCAGTTTTATTTTAAAATCTGAAAATAAACTATATTATTTACTATAAAAAAAATCAGTTTTTCCCTTTTAAAAACCAGTTTTTATTTCCTTTAAAAAAATAGTTTTAACCTTTTTTTAAAAATAAAACCAGTTTTAAACTTTTCAAATCAGTTTTAAAGTAAATTTAAAAAAAAAATCAGTTTTTATATTTCCATTATAAATCAGTTTTTTTAATCTTTTCAAAAATCTGTTTTTATAATCTTTTCAAAAATCTGTTTTTAACTTCTTTTAAAAATCTGTTTTTAACTTCTTTTAAAAATCAGTTTTTATAATCTTTTCAAAAATCTGTTTTTAACTTCTTTTAAAAATCAGTTTTTATAATCTTAAAAAAAAGGTATTCTTTCTTTAAACAAATCAGTTTTTTTTTCTTTTACAAAATTCAGTTTTATTATTTTTAATAAAAAAACAGTTTTATTACAGAATAATAAAAAAAAAGGATAAAATAAAATAAAATACTCACCGATCTGCGAAGGGGGAAAGAAGGCGTCGGCGGCAGCTTCGTGGTGGGTGGATGCTCCGCGAGGGGGAGGGCTGCTCTAGGGTTTCGAACGGGGGGGGCGGGTTGGAGACGTCGGCGGCAGCTTCGAGGTGGGTGGTGGTTCGCGTTGGGGGGGGGGGATGGAGGAGATGAGAGGCGATCGGAGGGTGGAGGAAAAGGCGGGGGAGGCGCTGGAGGGCGGCGCGGTCCTAGTGGCCGTGGCGCGGCGTCGAATTCCCTCCCCCCCGTCACGATTTTTTTTTTATTGCCTTGAAATCGCTTCTGAAGGAAAAGGGGGGGGGGCATCGGTTAAAAGGGGGAGAAGATATTTTTTTTTATTATTTAATTATTAAAAAGTTGACTTTTTCATACGACCTCTAAACGAGGTCCACCGCCTGTCATCCATAGCGTTTCACCCCCATTCCGAACACAATGGGATATGTATCGTAGGCTGATTCGATTATTTGAATCAGTTTCCGTTGAATTTACATTTAAATCACTATATTGAATTTTAAACGTACATTTCAAATTACCGGGGTCACACACTAACCCTAAAAATTCCAGAAAAATATTTTCTAGCATCGTATCGACGATACGGTCCTAACAAAACTAGTTTCGTCGAATTCTGAGATCGTTGGAAAAATGGCCATTTTTCAGTCGATTAAAATCAACTGAAACCGGTCAAACGCGTTTTCCTTTGCCACGCTCACATATTGATTCGAAAAATTATGAAATTTGGAATCTAGCAATAATTTTACATCCCGGACCCAACAAAACTGGTTTCGTCGAAATCCGAGGTCATTTGCAAAATTTCCATTTTTAAGGGCCTGAATTCCATAGCGACTATTCAGAATTTTCAACTGGACATATCTTTCGATCCCCGCTATGAAATTTCGATTTCCCGGATTCGCTGGAAAGATATTATCAAGTAGATCCCAATGTTTTTGGTTTCACTAAAATCCAGATTGTTTTGCACCCGGTACATTCAATTGAAGTTTGAAATCGAATTATCGAACTACCGCGCCATTTTCAATTCTATTTATAATTATATATAAATATTTATATTCTATCGACGGCGTATATAATATATACGTTCTAATTATATTCAAAATAAATTTCTCGTCGATTCTATTTAAAATAATCTATTTTAAATATTCAAAATTCGCTAAATTTGCCAATTTAAAATTTTCAAACTGGCTCGCATTTTCCGGGTTGTTACAATTAGTGGATATTTTAAATCAATTAATTAAATATTATTTAGAAGAAGCTTTAGTAGATCCAGTGGAAACAAATATGTTTATTTAATTTTATATTTGATAGTTAAATCACCGACTATCAAAATATTTACCATTACTATCGTTTTCGTTTCGAAAAGAATGGAATTTAAATTCCACTTCGATACGATATATACATTGCGAGTCATAGATTATTGAAGACCATTTAAGATGAAGTTTATGCAAGGGTTGTTTTGTGAATCCTAGGTAGAAATTGCCTAAGATGGATTTACAGGATCGTGCCTTCGGTTTGTCCAGTCCGAAGACAACTTGTATGGACGAATGTCTGACAGAGTATGCCTAACAGATCATATGATTGATCTCATTAAGCTATGTTTTGTGGAGGAGTAATTTGTTTCTCTTAGCTTTATACCCATAGTATTAGGGAAATCAATTTGTGATATTGGCGGGTTAACGATGTGGCATTCAAAGTGAATAAAGATGTGATATGTATAAAAGGTAAGCGTGGCCTTAAATTTCACAACTAGGAAATGAAAAAAATCGGGCAGGTAGCATGGCTAAGTCACTCGCTCCCTATTAGGGTGTATTATCACCTATCTAGAGAAAATTTCCTTCTTATTTTTATCGATGTTGTCCCTTTTGGGAAAAGGTGGGTTGCATCCAACCGTTGGTGATAATACATTCGATACACTCAAGCGAAATGAATGGTTGGTCATGTATGGGCCAGGTTGCAAGATGTTCTTGTTGAACTCAGTGTGTTCCTCTCTAGAGATACACTATCAGAATGTGGTTCCATACCTTCTCATAGTTGGAAATCCATTATATAATAAGCGCTCGTGGTTTTGATTATATACTTTGTATGTGGAGCATGAGATGCAAGCGTTCCGCTAGATTGCTTTTTATTTGATTTAGACACTATTATAATATCAGAAGAGTTTTGAATCAAAGATGTTTTGTGTTATCGTAAGGTAAAAACATCCATGTTTATGTGTGAATCAGCCTTACGATTATCTTTTTATTGATCCCTTAAAAAATCCACGCGCACATTGATTTACAAAAAACTAAATGGAAGATACAAAACGGACATCATCAGGGTGGTCATGCATAATGTTATCTGAGGCACTTAAACGACTCACGAAAGATAGGAAGCAACTGTGCAGAACAAGATTCAAACATCAAATCCAAGACAAGTCAATGGCCGAGCGCGATCGGGGGTGATGGCACAATATACTATGAGTAGTGCGACTCAATAAAAATAAAGGTTGTACATCATATAAAAGTCGCCCACAACAATGGAAGACGCTTGACCCAATATCAAAAGTTCGGTCGTACATGTCAGAGCAAGGGTCAAGGTTGCGCGTACATTTGATAACCACTCATCGATTTCCAGATATAGCCATGCCCGAAGAACACCGGCTAAAGTCACCCACTCAACTACTCAATATGCTCGCTCCTATAAAGTCGCTCGCACATGACAACTGGATACAACTACAAACAGTTGGCTATAGCTAGGCGATGGCATGCTTGTAATTAATGGGATGAACGACCCATAGCCTACACTTACAGACTTCAAATCATTTCCTGAAGGGGGCTCACCTATAAATACGCCATGGCTGCCAGCGTAAAGGGGATCAAATTTTTGAACCACAAAGTGCTGCTAAATCGTATTCTCAGTCACTCCTCAAGCATTTGGAAGGAATGATCATCTTCTCCACTCGAAGTTCCATCACCCATTTGGCCATGGCATCAAGTACAATCTTGTAATTAGGGGAAACAAAGACATCCTCCTTCTTAATCATTCACCCATCCTTCTCCTCCTCAAACTCTACCATTCTCTCATAAAATTCTAGGATTGATATGTATGAATGAGAGTATATTGAGTGGATATAGAGATGTATGAAAAAAGATAGTTTATTTATTTTGTAATCCCCGTTATAAGAATTCAAGCTATCTTCATAGTGGACGTAGGCCTAATATAAGGCTGAACCACTCTAAATCTTGTCTCTGTATTATCTTCCACGCATTTTCATTTTCTTTTGTTATCAAGTATGGCTCCACTTATTTCCCTACCATATTGGTGAAGCACAATTTTAGTACCTTTGGCGTTTAAGCCATTTTTTGGTGAAAACACTTTTCTTTCAAAAGAAAATTTTAAAAGTTAAATCAAGTATTGTGGATTCTTGTATTTGAAAAACCTGTTCCTTGTTATACTGCGTGGTCTTATGAGATATCTTTTATTTCCTCAAGATGTTTTAAAATAGTTTACTCACACCAGTCCCATGACCGACCCAGAGTTTATTTTCTATGTTTTCCCTATACTCTTGGGTGCCCAAATTTGTACGGGCAGTCAAGTAGTTCAGGATTTTACAGATATATTGGAGGCACTTGGAGCAGGATGCTTCACATGTTAGATATTTCGAGTTTATTCCACTGTGTTGTATATGTATTGTACTCTGATAATGTATGTAAGTGAAAATACAGTTTTGTATTTCTAAGGTGACGATTGTGAGATTTTGTGTTTTTGTTTAATTCTATCTTCTATCTATTCTATCTTATCTTTCCTCATCCTCTAATTTCTTTCTTCGACATCTGGGTTTTAGTATTCTTTGGGTTGGACATGTGTTGTATTTGTTCGACTCAAGTGGTATCGAAATTCGGGTCGTCACATTTGGTATCAGAGTATAACGTTGAGTAATAACCTTGGCTCTTTAGCGTAACTTGAAAGAGATGGGGTTAGTAATACCCTAGATTGAGTTGAGTGTATATCTGATCGTGTAATTGTTAATTAATATAAAAACTATTTTATATTGGGTTGATTAGTTTGACGAGTGATTTATGAATTCTGATCGATACGGTATGGTAAAATGTATTGATAAGTGTTTCTAAACACTTGAACAGAGTAATTCGACACAGTATTATTTATGGATGTGTCAATGATTGTTATTATAATCAAATAGGATTATAAGAATAGAAATGTTTATATTAAACCAAACTGAATTTGTATAAGAATGAAGTATACAAAAAAGACAAATAGGAAAATTGTTTGAGTAAAACAAAATATTTTGTGAAAATTCAAAGGTTTTGAATTCACAATAGAATCAAGATATGTGATTTCAAACTGGTCTGGAATAAAAACCAGAAATTTGGATACTGGAATTTGAAAATTTAATCGAAGTTTAGAAATTAAAACCTAATTGGAGATTGGTTAAGTTAAAATAATTTTCTGAGTATTGATCTGATGTTGATTTCGGTCTTCGGGGTTGGTACTTAGAGGATTATTTTCTTACCGATTTATAGTCAGGGACTGATGAATGTTGAAGAATAGCAATAAATAAAAATGTTTTCCAACTGTAATAACAGATATATTTATAGTTATGAAAATGACCGTGATAGATAGCAAATTGCTGATGTGTGTATTGAATGTTTTGATTGCTATGAGATGTTTTGGTAGGTAATCAGTGTATTTTGGATGCCTTATTTGTTATGATTATTAGGGAATGACCCATATATGTGTTTTGTTATAATTCTATTACTTTGAATATAACTGGAATCTCCTCGTTACCCTTTAATTTCGAGGTCGAAATTCTTTTAAGAGGGGTAGATTGTAACATTCTAGTTTTCGATTAATTCTATAATATAGTTTACTATAGATTATTTCATTAATTGGGTTAAATTAAATAAATTCAGAATAATAAATTATGGATAAATTTCAAGAATATATATTTTAATGGTTTAAAATACTTTAACCATTGTATATAGATATATAAATTTAAGTAAATAGCGTTTTATCAAAAAAAAGTTATATTTTTATATTTGTTTTGTGCTTTTGTAAAAATATAGTTAATATTGAATTTGAATATTCTAGAAAATTAGAATAACAAATATTTAAAAATCTTATGTGTTTTAACTTGTATATTTTTATATATGTATATATATATATATATATATGCAAGTAAATATTGTTTTAACCTTTTTGCTTTCAAACTTGTTTTAAATTCATATAAGTATAGAATTACATCGAGAATTAGATGAGAATATTTAAAATAAAATTCTAAATACTTTACACACAAGTATAAAGGACGTGACCATTAATTTAGCATTTATTTGATGGTAATGGAATATGTATGCAACCTTTAAAAGCCTACGCACATGCCTAATATAACCTATATGTAGCCTAAATCTTATTTACACATGGCTACACATATTCACATGTATTTCCTGAAGGTTGTACACATGTAATGGTCAACCTTTGCAGATAGTTGTGGCCTTCTTTTCTTGGGAAGCAATAGAACTTATACAACCTAACCTAACTACTCTTTCAAATCAAACTACATACACTAGCATTGTTTCATTCATTTCCATCACCTAAAATGCTACTACCATATATCTATAAATTTCACATGGCTATACATTTGCTTCTTTTAAATGGGTTGTACATATATAATACATCATGCATTGTTATATGGAAAGCTACCACCGAAATAGGGCTATATATAAGACATAGATTCATTCTTCCCATCAAAACTTCCCACGGATATAAACTAGGCACAGCTAAAACTATTGTTTCATTTTTTCCAATCAACTTCACAACACCTATACAACTATATTCTTTCCCATCTAAACAAGCACAACTATATAACATATCTCTTCTTCAAATCAAAATGTATGCACAAATAAGAAAGTCCATAGCTACACACTCTTTCAATCAAACTTAGCTTCATTATTTCTAATCACATTTAGAGCCTTACCTCTTAATACATTTTATACTTCGAGTGCAAGTATCTTGTTGCACCTATAAATACACACACATGCCATCCCATATTTCACACACAAAAAACAACTTAAAAACTAAAACAAGAAAATGGTAGTAGCATGAAACCCTGAGTCTGAAACCAGAATAGAAAAGTGGAAGAAACAATAGTAGAAAATGTGGACAAAAACTGGAACTAAATAGCAAAAATATGAACCTGGAATCCAAAGAACAGTGGCCTGAAAGCCTGAACTGTGAACAATACAATTGACAATGAGTCCGCAAGCCATACACCAAGTTCGAAGACTGTCATATAACTCAAAAGTTAATACCATAAGCCATCAACGTAAATCAGTACAAAACAAGTACTAAAATAACATTCTCAAATTTTAACGTACCATATCAGTAATGAAATGAACTGTTAGATCGGGATAATCGAAAGACGACATGTCCATTTTTGCATTTTGTATGTCGTAATATTTGTTTTCGAATTCACTGCAATTATTGCCTTCATTTGGTATATTCTCTGATACCTATTCCGAAAAGAAGTTCAATGTCAACGATTAAAAGAAGAAAATTCGATTATATGGTGCCAAATTATTCCATTAAGTTCGCCAGCTTGCCGCCGAATGAAAATGAACTAATCACGACTCTCTTTCTCATTGTTGCATACTTGATCAACGTGATTCCTTTGTAGATTTAACCCTAATATACTAAATCATATTTCATTAACCCTAATTTAAATAAAACACAACAAAGTACGTTTTCATGGCTTTATAGAACATATTCTACATTATGCGCACTTTCTTCTGTGAGAACTACTCTAGTTTCTATCACTTGAATCAATCTCATTGAGGTATGGTTGTTTCATGAGATAAAACTTGTTGAATTTGAATAGACCGTATAAAAACATTACTAGGTTAAAAAGAATTAGATTAAAAATAAAAAGGTTATAATTAACAAATTATAATTTAATTTTATGACAACAATTTTGTTTTGTACATCTCATAACATTTTTTTTAGTTTAAAAAATGTGACCACCTCATAATCGTTTTTATAATGTAAGTAACAATGCCCTTAAATAAATGGGCAACCACTACAGAATGAGGTCTTCTTATAAAAATAGAGTAACTTCCTTTTTAGCTTTCCATATGTCATGTGCGTAACCATGGCTTATGATGTGAAATCATCAAATATTTTTAGGGGAATGGATAATACATGAGATCATCGCATGTAAAAATATATGCATTAGTTACCAAATATATCGGTATATCACCATTATAATACCTCTCATAACAAATTTAATTTTTAATGAAGATTTCACAAACGACGCACAGCCCGCAATATTTGAAAACTAATATTTTTCAAATGCAAATACTATCACATGCACATCCATTTTTTAAATATCTGATATTTTTTAGAATAGAAAAAGCATACAAATATCATAGTTTCTCTTGTTTTATTGACAGACCAATCAACAAGTTTAAATTTCAATAGTATGAAAAAACCACTTTACAATTTTTTTTTTGAAAACATAAAAAATGTTAAAAGGCCCATGGCCTATGAGTATCGGGCATAAAAACCCGGTATCCAACAAACTAAAGCATAAGCAAACCGTAGCTGCTTCTCAGCTATACACAAATAATCTCCAAAAAACCTAAAAATGGCGAGCTCTCAAGAGAGAAAATTCTCTATCTTCTTCTTCAATACTCTCGAGTGCTTCAAGGCGGCTTTCAAATGAAATCTTCTCTGTTCTCCTTCTTCCTCTCAAGAGAATCGAGTTTGTTTTTGACTTCACAATCTTTCAAAATGAATCTTTGGCTATCAATTTTAGCGGTGTTGTTCAGATCCAAACCAATCGAGGTTCCATAGCTTTTTGTAGGTCTTTTGAGATCTCTAAAATCATCAGACTTTCTTCCTCTGCTGTTATCACCTTCACTCCAGTTAGATAAGTTATAGATCTAATTATTTAACATGCTTTTGTAGTGATGTTTCCCCACTTCTACGCAAAACACTGAACTTTTCTTCATATTTTCTCTTCTTCAAGAATTTATTGTACTCTGGATCACTGCTAGAAGCACTTCTCTCTGTATCAGGTAAATACAGTAGATTATTATTCGATTTATGAGTAAAAATATATTGTTCCAAGTAGTAATTGGTCTACTTCCCTTACAGATATATTTTCTAATATCAAATCCAGGATAATCTGCTCCAGAGAGGAAGTTAGAGTGACAATAAATATCCTGATAGCACCCTGGATCACTGCTAGGTGGAAAGTGATCTCTTCCCCCTGTAACAGGCAAGTTTCGTGCATTATTGTTCGTATAATTAGCTATATGATAGTTTTTGCCTAGATTAATATGTTTACTTCCCTTGTAGTAATAAATACTATTATTAGGGCTGAGATGGCCTCCTCCATGAAGGAAGTCATAGTGGCTATACTGGTCTCTGTTGCCATTTACCCCTAAATCATTGGCTTTTGGGTTGGGTTGATATCTTAAAGACTTTTTTAGAGCACAGCTTCCCATTATGTAAAAAAATATTCAACTTGCTTATCATAATCTGGATCTTTACTAAATTTGGCCTGATTATATATGTCTTCATTTCTTTGTCTATTGGCTTTTCTCAAAATAATATGACGATCATCTAAGATGCTATTCAAAGTTGATTGCAATTGATTTCCTTATTTGAGTGTAGCCTTAGATTTCTTTATCTTTGGATATAATATAATGCAGTTGTTAATATAACACATGCTCTATTGAATTTGTCAGACTTAGGCTTGTAATATTTCAAAATGTAGTCAACAATGCCCCTGATATCTAATATGGGAATATTTTGATTGAATGCACACAAATGTACTGGGAATAAATACAATAAAAAAATAAATGATTGGAGCTTTCAATATCCTTTTCGCAAAACAAGCAAGTGTTTTTAGTATCTTTACTCCATTTGCTGCATTTCTCTCTAGTAGGAAGTATATTCAGAAGTGAAAAAAAGCACAATGAGCCATTTTTGGACAATTAACTTTGCACTAAAAAACCTTATGCCAATTAACCTCCACCTCATCCCCCTTACGAAATTCTCACATTTTTTTAAAAGAAATTTCTCCTTTGAACATAGCTTCCAAAACCATTTGTCTTTAAAACTGTTTTGATCAATTTGAATATTTTGAATTGTTGTTATAAAGATAAGGGAAGCAGGACTATTTTGAAGGCTCCAATAGTTATTTGTAATAGTTTTTTGAACGGTGTCATTGACCCCACCTAATATATACAAGTTATTCCATCCAAGAAGATTAATCAGTGAATTTCCAAAAATCTATGGGTAAAGCCATGTACTGGTTTGACATCCATCCTTCAATTTTCTCTCAATAAGTTTTTCCCCATTTCTCTTCAATCTAAAATATTTTTCCACACATAAGAATGCCGACTTTCCTTTCTAGCAGTCCAATCTTAATTCTTTAAGTTTTAAGCTTTCATCCATCTAGACCAACGAGATTTCCCTTCCAAAAATTTCCAAAATAGTTTATATTTACACACCTCTAAAAGATCTCTGATATTTCTGAGCCCAAGTCTTCCAAATTTCTTTTGCTTGCAAACTATATCCCATGCAATTTTGTGCTACTTGCCTTTCCAAATAAAATTTGCGCACATTTTTTCAATTTTCTGAATAGCATTAACATGTATGTTGTGTAATCAAATCCAATATATGATAACTGCTCTGATGACTGTATGTGTGATGTAATGACCCGGAAAATCTGAACCAATTTAAAAATTTTAAATTGGCTAAAATAGTGGATTTTAAATATTCAAAATAAATATTTTAAATGATAGTAATGTAAAGTGAGTTTGAATCGACGTTTGAAAATGAATATAAATAATTCTAATTATAAACAAGGCCTGAAATGGCGCTGTAGTTTCAAAAATTGAATTCAAACTTTGTCGGACTGTACCGGGTGCAAAACAAAACGGATTTGAGTGAAACCAAAAATATTTAAATCTGTTAGTGAATACCTTTCTAAATTATCTGAAAAATCGAAGTTTCATAACGGAAAGCAAAAGTTATGGCCAAATGAATTTTCAGAAAGGTCGCTATGGAATTTATATCGCCCGTGAAATTGGCCATTTTGCATACGACCTCGGAATTCGACGAAACCTCTTTTGTTGGATCCGGGATGTGAAGTTATTGGTAGGTTTCAAATTTCATAATATTTGAAGCTAGTATGTGAGTGTGGCAAAGGAAAACGTGTTTTGGTCAATTACAGTTAAATTGGATCGACCAGAAATGGGCCTTTTTGCAAACGGTCTCAGAATTCGACGAAACTAGTTTTGTTGGGACCGTATCGTCAGAACATAGCTAGATTTATTTTTCTGGAATTTTTCGAATCAGTTTGTGGCCCTGGAAAATTGAAATGTACATCCAAATTGAATATTGAATGTTATATATTTTAATTTGAAGGAAACTGACTGAAACAGTCGAATGGGCGTTTGAAACATATCCCATTGTGTTCGGAATGGGGGTAAAATGCTAGGGACGACAGTCGTTGGGTTTGGATTGGAGTTCGTGTGCGAAAACCCTATTTTTCGAATTATAAATATCTCTCGGCCAATCATAAATTAAATAAAATCAAAAAATCAAAAAAAAACCCCTCGTAACCCTCGATTGGACGACGGCTGTAGCTCGCCGCTTCCCAGCCATTTTCTGGCCGCTCCGATCAATGAACCACCCCGCCCCTTTGGAACTTTTTGAAGATCTCCTCGAGGGCTTCAAATCCATAGCAGCCCCACCACCCCTCGTCGCGTATCGAAGCCGAATCGACCTCTCTAAGGTCCGACCTTTGGACCGCCGCCACAATAGCTGGGCCCCACCAAGCTACCCCCAGCCTCAACCACCACGCGCCTGTGCGCCTTCCCACCCTCTTCGACACCATATAACCTGATCCTCGTATCGTGCAACGGTTTGTGAACTAGATCGAAACCTAGTTTTGAACCAATTCTGAGAGGTACGGCTTTGGTTTATTTTCAATAGTTTTAACACCTTTAAACCGTTGTAAACTTTGAAAAATCATATCTTTTTCGTTTCTTGTCGAAATTCAGTGAAACAAGAGACAGTGGACTCGTGTGGACGTCTTCTACATTCCAGAAGAGACCGCATATTTTTCTGAGCCTTTTGCTATTTTTGGTGGAGTGGAACCCAATGTGAGATTTCTAATTTATAAACGATATGGAAGACGACGATGTATAAATTATATAGTCGATGTATGAGTTATATAAGCGTTGTACACCTCTTTTATAAGCGTTGTATAAGTTGTACGTTCGATGTATAAGTTATATTGCGTTGTAAAAATTATATATGTGTTGAAATAGAAGTGAAATGCTATATATATATATATACACACACGCCCCTCATCCACAAACCATGGACGATATTTATTGGTTGTGATTGGTGTGAAAATTGATTGATAGCGAATGGTTGGTTGGAATTGTTTGTAGTTGATATTGATTGATTGTGGTTGAAAAATACCCGTTTGTTGTTGAGAAATATTTGGTTGAAACCACATAGGATTAGTTTGTGGAAATGAAATAAATATACATGCCGCCTGCGTGCGAACTAGATGCATGATTCCCCATTGTCAAAAACCGCGAGGTTTTAAGGTAGAGCGAGGAGCCGTACTAGGGACGGTCCCGGTTTTAACTACCCTACCGTTATGCTGCCGAAATTTTGAATAATATTTATGTGTTTGAATTATTTTCATTTGTTGAAACTATATTTATTTGTTGAATAGAAAACCTTCATGTGTTGAATTGAAACTCATTCGTGGATTAGAAATTCATGTGTCGAATGGTATTCGTGTTTTAAATATAAAATTACATTTTTTCTCTCTATATATATAAACTATAGGAAACCTTCATGTGTTGACTCGATATTCATTCGTTGAATTGAAATTCATATGTTGAATGGTATTCGTGTTTTAAATATAAAAATCACCTTTTTATCGATATATACAAACTATAGAAAACCTTCATGTGTTGAATCGATATTCATTCGTTGAATTGAAATTCTTGTGTTGAATGTTATTCATATTTTGAAATAAATTGTTTTATAATAAAAATCACATTTTTATCATCTATATGAACTATATAAAATAATCTTGTTTTGAAAGGAATTGTTTTATAATAAATATCCTATTTTTATTACCTATATGAACTATATAAAATAATCTTGTTTTGAAAGGAATTGTTTTATAATAAAAATCCTATTTTCATTACCTATATGAACTATATAAAATAATAGTGTTTTGAAATGAAGTGTTTTACAATGAAAATCACATTTTTATTATATAAATGAATTGTTAAAAATAGTGAAGTGTTGGAATAGAAGACAGTTTGATAAAAATATCATTTTTATCAAAAGTATGAAAATCATATAGTTTGAAATCGAAGAATCGATATATATATATATATATAGAGAGAGAGAGAGAGATAGAATTGAAATATATCGAATAACGATGCTGCAGTTCGTATTTTGAAACCGTGATTTCAAACGATTAGTACAGGAGATCCGACCATCGGATTTTCCTGAAATCTCAACCGTTGGGTTCGCTTTGGAAATATCTTTCCAACGGCACCAACTTTGTAAAAATCCAACGGTTGGATTGTCTGGAATGTTTTATTCAAATATGAAGAAAAATAGCGCCAGAATCGATTATATATATATATAAATATAATTATATATAATCGAATAACGTCACCGCAGTTCGTATTTTGAAATCGAAACTTCAAACGATTATACCGGGAGATCCGACCGTCGGAATTTCCCGAAACTGGAACTGTTGGATTCATTTTGAAAAGATCTTTCTAATGATGTAAATTTTGTGAAGATCCAACAGTTAGATTTTTAGATATGTGTAAATCAAATCTGAAGAAAAACAGCGCCATAGCCGCGTTATGGCCCGAAGCGTCGTTTTGAATAAATTGGCTATTTTAAAAATAAATAAAAATAGCGATAAATCGTTATAAAATATTATAAACGATATGGATGTGAAATTTAGAAATTAACTGAAGGTTGGCTAAGTCGAATGGTTTCCTGGGTGTTGATCTGATTTTGGTTTCGGCCTTCGGGGTTAACATTTGGGAAATCGTTCTCTTACTGATTGACGGTTAGTGACTAATGAATTGAAATGATGCGTAGTTGTGTTTGTGTAGCACTTGTTTATTATATACGCGAGTTGCTCAGAAAGACCGGGTTTATCCCATTCTGAATAACTGAATCGACGATAAGAAATCGAAGATGAAGATGGTGGTCGAAGACCGGAGATCTTCACCTCGTTTGGATGGTAACCGAGGTCTTGATTGGGAGGCATCCCGAATATGGATAATGAGTGGTGATCATCCATACGTACGTGGTGATCGATGGGTTTGCGAGGTATATAGTGCCTCCGGTTTCGTTCAGACCCAGAACGGACTTGCAAATGGACAGTGTGTCTGACATTGGAATTTATTCTGTGTGATTGATAGCCATCAGTTGCACGGTGTGAATTGCCTGTGTGGCATGCTAAGATGCAGTGATCAGGGCTTCTGTTGAAAAGCAAAGTCTTGTGGTGATGATCAAAGCACCGCCTGTGTGGCGTAGCTTTATGTATAATGTAAAATCGCGAGCCTCACACCCCGGTATGAACCAGAAACGGGAGAGGACATCAGGGAGGGCATGCATTTCCTTATAGTTAAAAGTGGCGTCAGTGGTTTTACACGCCCTGATGAGTTTGACTTATTTGGTTGTTGCTATTGCGAGGCGCCTCGATTATATCGGTCGATCCGGGACCGATGGAGTCATTCGTTGGCTCATTGACGCCCCAAAGGGCGGGGAAGCGCAGTGTTCAGGTATAATAATCCACTTCGGTGGACCGACCCTGACGATCCAAGGGGCAGTTGCGGCTGTTCCTGAGACACGGGCTAGAGCGTCTCGAAGTCGGTAAGGACTATCTTTTGCCTTGGTTCATGACGGAAATCCAATTTCCAAATACGACACCGTGCGGTTTTGATTGTATATATATATGGCGACATGATATATGGTACCCATGCCGTCTACGATTGATAGTTATGATATGAAATTGTTCTTGAAACATATAAACACTAGTAATAATATCAAATGCTTTTGTTTTATTCGTATCAAGCATATTTTGGCCATTATATGGTAAAACTCTATCCTCCGGTTTGCGTTGCATTGTGTGATGGGAACTGAGTCTTATAATGGCTTCATTTTTATGAAAAGCATTGCGATGTTTAAAAGAAAGATTTGTTTTTAAAGCACTGGCGATCTGATGGAGTAAACCCGTTCCACGAAAGTGGCGTGGTCCTGAGATTAGCCATATATTAAATGTGTTGAGTAGATTTCTCATACCAGTCCCATGACTGACTCGTAGTTTGTTTCACTTTCAAACTCGGGTGCCCCTTTTTCTACACGGGCAGGCTTGTATTCAGGTTTTAGCTGGCTTTCTCTGGATAGCTGGAGCTGAAGATGAATTATGTTATTTATCTCTTTTTATGCTGTTCAGCTCCTATTGTACATATTATGTTTGTTTTCGCTGTAGACATTTATGTATAGCTGAACTGTATTTGTACTAAGTATGATCCTGTATACTGTGTAACTCTGATGATTACGTTTATCCAGTATATTCTATTGTGCATTATCTGGTGTATTTATTTATTTCTATTCTGCTATTATCTGTTTCTGCGTTATATTCCAAGGATTACCCTTGCCGCCGTCAGTACGGGGTTCGGGGTCGTCACATGTGAGTTCCATTCTACCAGCCAGTGACAGTAATCTGCTAGACCATTCTTCTAACTTGCTATGAATAATGTCAAATAGTCTTGAACTGTCTCTCTAACTAATCTGATTTATGCTTAATGGAAGGCCAAGATACTTGACTGGTAATTTTCCTTCTTTAAACTTCAGGAGATTAAGATATTCTTTGTAACGACCTAGATTTTTAACCGTTTTATTTAATAATTTAAAATTGTTTTAATTGTTGTTTTAAAATTTAGTTAGCTTGAATTCAATAATTTTGAATATTTTATTAATATAAATAACATGATAATAATTTAATGTCGAAATAGTCGGGATTAGTTAAATTTGCTGTATAATATAAATTTGGCAATACATAAATAATTATTTTTGTTTGTTTTGAATTATATCAATGTATTCGTTTATTAAACAATGTCAGAACATATAATTTATAATTTTATTATAAAACGAGCTGGATTAGTGCAGTAGTTCGTAATATTACGTTTTGAACTTCAATTGGTTATACATGATCCATAATAAGTTGGATTTCTTTAAAACAAGAAATATCCGAATCTATGGGACAATATTTTTCTAATGGCAGAGAAAATTCGAGTTTTTATGTGGTAGATTTTGTTTTATGACCAAATCAAATTTTCAAATAGTCGCTATGGAATTCGTTTATTAATTATAACGTTTATTTATATAACTAAAAGGGTTTTTAAATTTATCGAATATCGATTTGGCTTGGAATTCAACCTGGAGTATTTTAAAGTTTATGAAATTATGCTCAAGTAAATCTGAATATATTATTATTATTATTATATCGAGGTATTTTAAAATTAATTTATTTTAATTTAAATTGGACCCTTAAAAAAGAACTTTATTCAAACGAACTCCGTTTTCAATGAAACAAATTTATTAAGACCGTAATAGCTAATTATTCTCAGATTGCGAGTTTCGCCTCAGTTGGAGTAATTCTATGAGTGTAGCAAAATTAAATGCAAATAAAACGACTATTTGGACTCGAACAAGCACCGTTTGAGCAAACAGACTAGGAATTCGATGAAACAAGTTACATTAGGACCGTAATGTCAAAATATACCATGACATTCATCTTCATCATGAACGGAGATCATATGTGATCATAGGAACCAATAAACTTCGATCGGGAATAGCGATAGGTATGAACAAATATTGTTAGTCACCTCATAAAATATCGCTAGTCGTTATCAACAAAAATCTTTAGTCAAATCGTATAAAATTAAATAAAAAAATTAATAAAAATACTCTATATAAACTATCATGTGTGCTGCTATTCACACCCCAATTTCCTCTTCTGGCCACCAAAACTAAAGGCCACCATAGAGAATATCATTTTCTTCTTTCAGCTACCGTACGTTAAAAATATTAATATGAACAAGCACCCCACTACGAAACGAAAGCTTCGGTTTCTTCCTGCCTAATTTACAATCATATTTCGGTTGGTTCCGAATTCATATTGTTAATTCGGTTGATTATGGCCGAATGAAGAAAAATGATGTGGAGGCCAGAAGTGTAAAAAATATAATCAAGTTTATTAAATTTTGTGTGGTGGCCAGAAGAGTAAATTGGGGTGTGAATAGCAGCACACAATTTCTCCTCAGCGATCCCTCCCCCCCCAATTATCATTTCCTGTTCTTACCAAACTCGATCACTTTAGTAAATCTGAGATCCTGTCCACTTGAAAAAAAAAATGAGAAATGAAAATTAAGAACAATTCCTAAAAAATATGTCTTATTGGATTCGACTTCAAGTTCTTATAAGGAAATAGGGTGCGATGGATTTCTCAGCATGGCCACTCGATTTCGAGGAGTAGATCTAGAAGAGTTTTGATGCAATCTTGTTTCGCGTGACATCTGAAGTGAATGTGGAGTCTCTGTTAAACCTGTGTGAATTTCCTATCCTTATCGATGTACTGGTTGATGAAAGAGTTCCTCTTGGAGATCACTTTGTCCCTGTCTGGAGTAGAAAATGCTGCAGCTAGCGTGGAACTTAGTTTGAGTTAATGAAGAGATTTTTGCCTGCGATTTTTGCATTGTCTCAGGTCTACGTAAGGAAGGATTTCAAAATTTGTTGTTATCTGTATCTTGTTCTTGCTAAGTTCGGTTATGGCAGCAGTTAGGCTCGAGATTCTGGATGATGAAGGGGATTCATGAAACTTTTGGTCGCATGAACACTGTTGCAAGCGTTTTACGTCGACACTAGGTTTTTTTAGTGAACTTGAATGGGAGATTTTGGTGACGACAAGAAGGAGGATGGGATGAGGAGTTTTTTGGTGGCACTTTCAGTCAAATTCGTCAAGGGAGGGCAGGTGTTAAGCTTAGGAAATCCATGACATTGGTGAAGAAGCTTTCAACAGCAGGTTTCATGATTCTGGACAGGGAAGAAAGCGGTTTACACGGCCTAATTAGTTTTAAAACGTAATTAAGGTATTAACAAGGTAATTAATATAATGTATAAAATATTTAATTATCATAAACCTATAATAACCATAACTATTTCATATGTTATCATAATTAAAAAGAATCAGCAGCATTAGAATCATATTCGCAAGCACTGCGCGTACGAGTTGGAATGGAAGGATTCGAAGACAATTGGAATTTTATATAGTTTCAAACGCTCGTATGAAACTATATAAAACAACCAGAATCGTCAATCATGATGAAAAGTCAATCATGATGAAAAGTTAGTTAACT
Organism: Allium sativum; assembly: GCA_030737875.1. Taxonomy (NCBI): domain Eukaryota; kingdom Viridiplantae; phylum Streptophyta; class Magnoliopsida; order Asparagales; family Amaryllidaceae; genus Allium; species Allium sativum. The sequence continues at coordinate 1,048,835,201 of CM060910.1, read as the reverse complement.
CCCATGCTTTCTGAAATACTATGATGTGTTAAATTTATATTTATCGTTGATAGCATATATTGTGTGATTAATTAGATGAATTGGATGAATTATTGGTTGTTGATTTCCATGGATGATCATTGTTTAATCATTGTTTTGTCGGGATTTATATTTCGTAGTTTAAATGTTTTAAAATAGAAATTCTATTTTGTATGCATCTATAAAATCATATTAAGATCTGTGATGCAGGACAGAATAGGTTGGAGGGATCCAATCGGATTCCTCAAATGAGTTGTATATTACATGTTTTTCAGATATTATATAATAATTGTTCATTTTAAATAATATTAAATCTTGTTTGGATATTAATTGTTGAATTGGACGTTGATTGTCTGAAGTGGATGTTGATCATTGAATTCGAAGTCAACATTGAAATGTTATTAACCAATAGACGGTGTTGGTAGTAGATAGCCTGAAATCCATCATTTAGGACGTTGATTTGTCGTCAGGTGAGTTGACGTAGCTTTAGTTATAAAAACCTATTTTTATAATTGAAGCAAGATTTTCAATTATATTTCATAAATTATATAAAATAGAAGTTTATAAATAAATGGTTATAATTGGTTTTTATAAAATTTTATTACATGATTTATGTAGCAATGCTTAGTTTTAATCAGATTTATATGCAAGAAGTCAGGAATTAACCTATGGGTAAATAGTTGGGAGTAATTGTCCTGATGGAACAATTAAGTAATTTTGTTGAGTTAATCATATTATTAATTAATTCAAAGGAAGAAATTAGTTGAAATCAGTTAACAAGTTAACTGATGATTTTCAGTTGACCGAATCAACTGTTTTGAGTTGAAATTAATATAATAGAAATGATTTTGACGAATAATTTTTCAAACTAAAAAAATGTTCTTTAAAGTGAATCTTTCAGTTTATCGTGTTTAAAGTAATTATTAAACTATTTATTTTTAATGAATTTAATTATCATTTAAAATGATTAACTATCTTGTTTGTAGTAAATCAGGAAGTTAACTACTTTACCGTAGTTAATGTTAAAGTCAATTATTATATTAATTATTAATAATTTAAGTTAATACCCTTTTAATTGGAAGTTTAATTAAGAAATAATCAAATTTATGATAAGACACAAGTTGAACCTTGAAAAGAGTTTACGAAGGGATGCTAGGATGAAATTCATCTTTACAAAAAAAGTTTATAAAGGAAATTAAAGTTAATGCGATGATTTGAATTGACATTTACCTTATTAAGTAAAATGATTTGAAGTTGAAATGAGATTTTCAAGGAAAATAAAAGAAGCTTTGTGACGTTGTGGCTATATTTTCAAGATAAAGGAAATAGCTTGTGAATTCACTATTCTCGAAGAGATAAGATTTGGTATTTGTTTCCAAAATAACAAAAAACAAAAAAGGTTTGTTGAGTAAAATATATGGAATTAAAAAATAGAATGTGTTTTAAATAGATAAAACAAGAAGCTGATTTTAAACAACATTTATAAATTTAGTAAAAATATTTATCTTGGGATAAATTGAAATATAAATTCAAGTTGAAATTATATAGAAAAGTGGAAATTGGTTTTAAATCTGATATTTGTAATTGGATTTGAGCTCAACGATTATAAACAGGATTATAAATGTTTGGAATAAAAGTGAGATTTTTTATGAATAATTCTAAATAGAGGTTGTAAATGGAATTTGGATTTGAGAGGTAAAAATCAAATGGATTTAATTATATAAAAAGAAATATTATTTGTGATTGAAAGTGAATGACGCTTTTAAAGCAAATATTTTGCAAAATGAAAATATTTATAATGTGAAATTTGAGTAAACTTAAAATAATGGATTTATTCCGAAGTTCGTAATATTAATCGAATATAGAATATTCGAAAGAGAGTTATTGATTGAAATTCGATTTAATCGAATTCAAGGAAGTACTTTTTACTTTTCGTTTTTAAGTAAGATTTAATTATTTATTTAACTATTAATTAAGTTATTTATTTATTTAAAACTAATAAATAAAATTTATATTTTAAAATTATATATTTCGGAAGCAGGGATTATAACGCTATCGTTATAATCAATGTTTCCATAAAAAAATGGATTTTTAATTGAATCCAAGAGTTTCTTAAGGAAGATTTGTTAAGATTTAAGTTGTGACCTTTGACCATTTCGAAGTTAAAAATGATTTCAGTTAAGGTCTGAGAGGTAAGTATACCCCAATTTGATTAACTTCATGATTGACTGATGAATGGTTAAGGTTCGGTAGTGAGGATTGGTTAGTTAATAAATGATTAATGGTTTGAGTTATGTTAACGATGTTTATATGACCTCAGTGTAAACAAATAAAAAGATTTTGGAAATATTTTCCAAAGTAAAATAGAAATGTTTCTAAGCATAGAAAATGAAGTGGATTGGTATAGGGGAAGTTAAGTAATGGGAAATGGAAATGTTTTCCGAAATGTGGCACATGATGGAAATATTTCCAAGGAATTTGAAAGGCTAAACGGGTTTTGAAGAATATCTAGGTAAAGTTATTGAAAGAAATTGGAAAATGAATAATTTAATAAGAAGTTAATTTGAAAAGGGTCAGTATTGCTTGATGGTTGATCGTTAAAAATTTCCATTTGGAAATAGGAACGTTGGATGTATGTATGATTCCTTTGATTGTTAAATCACCGGCTATCAAAGTTTTGATTTATTTTATATTTCCGTTGTCAATACAAAGAGACCGGGATCAGGTTTATTATCTGAAAACCACTCCGTATTGGCAAAAACATTATGAATCAAGTTATGCTGAAGATAAATTGAAGACGGAGTAAAATGCAAGGGTTGTTCTGTCGATCTTAGGTAGGAACTACCTAAGATGGATTGATTGGACGGTATCTCCGGTTTGCCCAGTCCCAGGAAAACGTATATAGACGAATGTCTGAAAGAGTATTTTTTTATGGTCACTGTGACAGCCACCTACTGCCCCCGCACTAAAAAGAGGAATAATGCGCTGAAAGGTGTGCCAAGCAGCTATGGATGATCATCAGAGTATGATAACACAAGCGGAACTTGTCGTAAGTCCCACAGCGCAAGGATAAAGTACAATAGAACATATACAACAAGTAATAGTAGTGAAATCCAATTGCACGGAAACTGAAAACTCTTAACAGAATCAGAAGAAAGATCCGTACAACTTAGGACAATGTTTCTGTTCAAAGGTCCTCACTACATCGCTCAGAGTATATAGAATCAACGGAAAACATATAATACTAGATAGTAATAAAACTGGTACGTGAGCCTCCTGCTCGTCGTCGATCAACATCATAGTCTCCACTAAAGCATCACCTGTCACCTGCTACTCTGTCTGCCCATCCACAACCGAATGAACAACCCAAGGTAATAAGAGGGAAACATAAAACCTTGAGTCAGACAACAGTCTTAGTGAGCGATAAAATAGCTAACAAACTTCTTCAATAAAGTATATGAGAATGGGTGAATAAACAAACTAATCTACCCAGCTCCAGAGAAGAACTCCCAACTGCCGTCCCCACACCTGACAGTGATAGCCTTTACAATCCAAACATCCAAAGGAATAATAATTCAGCCATCGTAACTAGAACAACCATTCATACATAGCCATAACAACTAAACCATCATCACAACAAAGCATTCAAACCTCCATGACTGACTCTAGCTATCACCACCAACCTTGCTTTGAAACCATCGTTAATCGTATGACGGCCAATCTTGCCATAAGTCAAGGGCTAATGGTAACCCCAGTTCTAGCATAAACTCCATATGCCTTTCAACGATACATATGTATGTCCAACCTTGACAACTAGGCATTTCAACGATACCCAGGGTACTCGACCTTCAATTGGTCTTTTGGGTGCCCATATCGTACCTTTGCTTTGAGCCTGCTAGAGCTTACGACAACAATAATCTCTCGGCCTTCGCATCTCTAGTCATCAAACCCGACGACTTTTCATAGCTTAAGCAACCATTTCTCACCAACCCACGACCTTTGAGTTGTCACTTCATTCGCTGTTCTACACCGATCAACGAACTCATTCAACACTTCTAATATTCCTTCTTGAATTTTCTTTGAATTCCTTTCGACCGATCCTCCCGGACCAACCGGTCCTTCTTGACCGACTGATCCCCCCTAGCGACCGATGCTTCCAGACCGACCGATCCTATCCTCCCTGACAGACCGGTCCTCCCTGACCAACCGGTCCTCCCTGAACCGACCGGTCCTTCCTGACGGACCGGTCCTTCCTGATGGACCGGTCCTTCCAGACCCACCGATCCTTCCAGACCCACCGGTCCTTCCAGACCCACCGGTCCTTCTAGACCCACCGATCCTTCCAGACCCACCGGTCCTTCCAGACCCACTGGTCCTTCCTGACCCACCGATCCACTGTACAGTCCCATTCGAACTCCTATTTCGACTAAAAACTTTGCCAAACAACAAATTCAACAATACCGACTCATCCAATACATCCAATACAATCATATGCATGTTATGTAACCACTAACATCATGAAAATGACAACTACCATCAAATTATGCAAATTTCACCAAAAACTATAATAAATGAACATATGATCTAAATTGCAGATCTAACATGCCTAAACATGTAAAATGACATAAGAATTACCGGTTTTAAACATTCTAACTAGATCATAGGGTGACTCATATGAAAATGGACTTACAGGGGTATAGATCTATGATAAAACATTTAAATATGATGAAAATCATGTTCTAACATTTATATACTACATTGCATCCATGTGAGAGATGTAAACCACTCACCGATTTACCAAAACAAGCTTAAACTGATGAAATAAAAATCCAGACAGCAAGCACATCACACCAAATCCCTCGATCCGATGAATCCTTGCCTTAATTTATGTAGATCTAGCCTCCAATGGTATAGATCTTCAATTTCCCTTCTTGGATTATGATTTTTAATGGTGGAAAGGTGTTAGAGTAAGGAGGAGCTCAATGCACCAATTGAGAGAATGGAAAACTAAAACCATTTCGCATATCCCTTACCCCCTATTTATACCCTTCCAATATCCCACCAATGGGCCTTTCCAAATCAGCTCATTGTGCCTCTCCAAACCTGAACTACCAACTGAAAAACCTTAAAACAACGATTTCTCCCAAACCGCTGAGCCAAATCTTTAATGTAACCACTCTATGGGAAGACAGTCATCAATTCCTTTTGAATGACACAGGTCTTACCCTCTGATTCGACCTGAGTCGAAAGTTATTCCCTATACAAGATTGACAGGGGCAAAATGGTCACAAACAAAATTGATAAAAATTATGGACATGCCTTACATCCCCATAAGCAACATATCAAAATAAGAGAATGATCCAACCCTCAGGGAATAAAATAAAAATATTTTACGATCTTCCGATACATAAAATGCTGGTTGTTACATTCTTCCCCCTTAAGAATTCCCCTCCCCTCCCCCCTCGAAATTCCAAGCAAACACAAACAATCACAACAATTACGCATGCCTATCATCCATGAGAAGCCAATTCTATCACTCATGCTAGCAACCATCATGCCATGCATCTATAGCCTTATCCTAGCATGCAGAATTCTATTAAACAACAATAAGATACAACGATACAATGATGATACAATATCAAAGGGTCCTACCGACGAAAAGTTCTGGATGAGTCGCTCTCATGCTCTCTTCCGACTCCCACGTACAATCGTCTCTATCTTCACTCCATTGCACCTTGACTAGTTTAACCGTCTTCCTCCTAAGCCGTTTCCTGTCACTCCCCACAACACGAAGTGGCTTACAAGCTCTCGCAACTGCGGTCTCTACTTCTAGGTCTTCGTACTGCTTTGGAGGTAGCATCACATTCAAATCATGCACAAACTTCCGTAGAAACGACACATGGAACACATTATGCACACTCGACATCTTCTCGGGGAACTTCAATCTATATGCGAGCTTTCCAATTCGCTCGACTATCGGGAATGGCCCAACAAACCTAGAAGCACACTTTCCTTTACTTCCAAATCTAACTGTATGCTTCAATGGTGAAATCTTCACAAAAATCATATCGCCCATGTCGAATTCCAAGTCCTTACGACGCTTATCGACGTAACTCTTTTGACGGTCTTGAGCCGCCTTCATTCGTTGCTGAATGATTTCGATACGATCCGAGGTCTCTCTTATCATTTCTGGCCCAAGTACCAACTTATCTCCAGTTTCTAACCAACATGATGGAGAATTGCACGGTCTCCATTACAACGCCTCGTATGGTGCCATCACAATGCTAGACTGGTAGCTATTATTATATGTAAACTCTACTGGATGCAGATGGTCTTCCCAAGATCCGTCGAGGTCTAACACACAAACCCTTAGAAGATTTTCCAAAACTCGATTGACCCTCTCGGTCTGACCATCAGTCTAGGGATGGTAAGCCGTACTAAAACACAACTCAGTTCCCAAAGCTTCCTGCAAACTCTTCTAACATCCACTCGTGAATAATGGATCTCGGTCACTCACTATGCTCATGGGATACCATGGAATCGAACTATCCACTTCACATAAAGTTCAACCAAATTCGATGTCGTCCTAGTCGACTTGACAGGAATGATCCTTGCACTTTTGGTCAAGCGATCCACGATAACCAAATTCCTTCATTCTCTGCCCTCGTTCTAGGTAGTCAATCGATAAAGTCCATCGATATTTGCTCCCATTTCCATGTAGGAACTTCCAATGGCTGAAGCAACCCACTAGGCTTCTTCTATTCATCTTTCATTAACTGACAGTTCATGCATTTGGAAATGAACTTTCTAATATCTCGCTTCATCCCTTCCCAGTAGTAAAATCGCTTCATTTCCTGATACATCTTATTGCCACCGAGATGAATCGTCAATTTCGAGTGATGACATTCTCTCAGAACCTCATCTCTCAACCCATCAATATCAGGAACCACCAATCGACCTTGCTTTCAAAGCCAACCTTCTCGATCGACCTCGAACTCTTTATTCTCTGGTTCCAACTTCTGGATAAACTCAACAAGCTTTACATCTTTCCTTTGGCTCTCGCCAATCCATTCAATAAGAGTAGGTCTTATCGATAAGACTGCCAACATTTCAGGTTCCAACTCATACCTTGGCCTGAAATCGAACCTTGCCAAATACTCGAGGGTCTTCCATTCCAAAAACGTTGTTCCCAAACTTGCGTGTCTTCCACTCAACATATCTGCAACTGCGTTACCTTTTCCAGGAGCATAGGCTATATTGAAATCATACCATGCCAGAAACTCTAGCCATCGTTGCTGCCGAAGATTCAAATTCTTTTGGGAGAAAAGATACTTCAATGACTTGTGACCTGTGAACAACTCGAATCGAACTCCCAACAGGTAATGTCTCGACATCTTCAGAGCAAACATAATTGCCGCCAACACCAAATCATGAGTTGGGTATTTCTTCTCATATGGCTTCAGTTTTCGACTCCCGTAGGCCACAATCTTATCCTTCTGCATTAGCACAGCTCAAAGCGTAGTACCACATGCATCGGTATATAAAACCATCTCTTCATTCCCACTTGGAATGGTCAACGCAGAAGCACTCGTTAATCTCTCTTTTAGGATCCCGAACGCTTGTTCACACTTTGCATCCCATGTGAACACTTGATTCTTCTTTGTCGGTCCCGTCAACAGTGCAGCTACCTTGGAGAAATCCTTGATAAACCGTTGGTAATAACCAGCCAACCCAAGGAAACTTCTCACATCTGTCGCATTCTTAGCTCTATCCCAGTCATGGACTATTGCCATCTTAGCGGGGTTAACTGCTATCCCACTTCCAGAAACTACATGGCCTAAGAAGCTCACTTCATTCTTCCAGAAGCGACACTTTGAAAACTTGGCTCTTAGTTGAAGCTTTCACAAGATTTCTAATACCACTCTTAAATACGTCTTGTGCTCTTCCTCATTCCATGAGTAAACCAGGACGTCATACACGAACACAAACATGAACTTGTTCAACCGATCTCTAAAAACCCTATTCATAAGATCCACAAAATACGATGGCACATTAGTCAAACAAAATGGCATCACCAACCATTCGAAGAACCCAAATGGTGTCCTAAAAGAAGTCGTTGGCTCACTATCCCTAGTCACCCTCAACTGGTGAAATCCCATTGCCAAATCCATCAGAGAAAACACTTTGGCTTCGTGAAGTTGATCAAATAAGTCATCTATCCTTGGCAACGGATACTTGTTCTTCTTTGTCACCTTGTTCATCTCACGATAGTCCACACACAATCTTAACGAGCCATCCGCCTTGGTTGCGAATACGACCGGTGCACCCCATTCGGATACACTCCTACGAATGAATCCTTTTCCCAAAAGATCATGAACTTGCTCCTCTAACTCTTGCTATTCTTTAAGCGCCATCCGCCTAAGAGGCATAACGATCGATCAAGCATCCTCGACCAAATCGATCCTAAACTCGATCTCACGATGAGGCAGCAACCCTTTGAACTCGTCAAAGACATCCTCATACTCATTAGTGATCAGCATAGATGACAAGTCTTCTTGTGGAATCCCAAGCGAATATAGATAGCTCACGAAGACACCCTCTTCGCACTTACATCTAATCAACACCTTTCACCCTTCCACATCCCCGACCCTCACCTCTAGCTTCTCACAATTCACCCTTGCTGCATACCTCTTGAGCCAATCCATGCCCAAGATGATCCCAAACCCAGCGAAGTTAAGAACAAATCAATCACACATAAAATATCAACCATGACTCGACAACACTAGGCCACGATATAACATGCAAAGATTGGACAAACCCCCAACTGAGTTAGTCACTACGAAGGGTCTATCACAAATCTCGAGTTCCAAACCCAAGCGACAAACAAGCTCATTGCAAATGAATAGATGTGATGCTCCAGTATCAAAAAGTACACAAATTGAAACACCATTAATAAAAAGAGTACCTTGCACCATGACACCCTTTCCCTTCTCCTCGGCAGTAGGAGCTCTTAAAGAAGTCGGCACAGCTTCCAAAGCATATGCCTTCACAACCTGCTTGAACTTAGCTGATTCTGGACAGTGTTACTTCTCATGCCCAGGCTTCCCACACTTAAATCACTTCTTCTTAGCTTTGGGATTCTCGCACTCACTAGAAAAATGGCCTTTCTATTGGCAGTTAAAGAAAACCACCTCACTCTTAGGCTTCTTATGGCCATTCTTCCCTTTCTGTTGTTTCTGCTTCCTTTTCTTATTATTACCACCCTGCTGTGGTTTTTGAGCTTACTTGGTTGCAGTGACAACATTTGCTTCCTTAGGGAACAAGCTCTCACGGCGAACAGCTTTGTCCACGAGCTTCTCGAATGAATCATCAAGATGATCCACTAGCGGCTTTCCTATATAAGCATCCAGACTCATGACGAACTTCTCGTTCTTCTGATATGGTGTATCGATGTATGAACGAGCATATCTGGACAAGGCCTTGAAATCAAAAATGTAGTCAAGGACTGATCTTCCGTTTTGCTTCCACTCAACAAACTTCTTGAAGAGAACGAATGTCTGAGAAGTGGAGATAAACTTTGCTTCAAACTTAGCTTGGAATTTCTCCCATGAAATTCCTTCCTCTGGAGTCTCGAGTGTAACAGAATTCCACCATTCCATGGCCCTTCCTTGTAGTTGCCTTAATGCAAGCTTTCTCTTTATTGCATCCTCAATTCCCAAGTCATCAAAGATACGAACACAAGAATCCATCCACTTCTGAACCTCTTCAGCTGGTTCAGTTCCCTTGAATGGTTTTTCCCCTAGAGATGTAAAGTCCTTGCATAGCTTTGCGAAATCTACTACTCTAGAACTCTCACACCTACATCTATCGATGCTGCCACTGGAGCGGGTACCCTTCGCATAAATGCTTCTGCCATAGCTTCAAACATGGTCGGGTAATTTGGTTTACCGTCATTTCCCCCTCCAGTATTGGCTCCCCTAGTAGTGTGTCTTGATTCTCGTCTACTCATTCTAAATCTGCAATTTAGAATAATTAGCCACTTTCAAGAAAAGCAAAACTGCTAAAGAGATACAACCGCTACTACTATATATGCTAATACATATAGTAAGCATCCAACTAAAATCTTCAAATATGTCTTTCATATGTAATTACGTCTTCAAAATTTGGCTAAAATCATTGACCAAAGCTCTGATACCAAATGTGATGGTCGCCCATAACCCCCGCACTAAACAAGAGGAATAATGCGCTGAAAGGTGTGCCAGGTAGCTATGGACGACCATCAGAGTATGATAACACAAGCGGAACTTATCGAAAATCTCACAGCGCAAGGATAAAATACAATAGAACATATACAACAGGTAACAGTAGTGAAATCCAATTGCAAAGAAACTGAAAACTCTTCATAGAATCAGAAGAAAGATCTGCACAACTTAGGACAATATTTCTGTTCAAAGGTCCTCACTACATCCCTCAAAGTATATAGAATCAGCGGAAAACAGATAATACTAGATAGTAATAAAACTGGTAAGCGACCCTTCTTCTCATCGTCGATCAGCATCATCATCTCCACTAAAGCATCACCTGTCACCTGCTACTCAGTCTGCCCATCAATAACCAGATGAACAGCCCAAGGTAATAAGAGGGAAACATAAAACCTTGAGTCAGACAACAGTCTTAGTGAGCGATAAAACAGCTAACAAACTTCTTCAATAAAGTATGTGAGAATGGGTAAACAAACAAACTAATCTACCCAGATCTAGAGAAAAACTCCCAACTGCCTTCCCCACACCTGACAGCGATAGCCTTTACAATCCAAAACATCCAAAAGAATAATAATTCAGCCATCGTAACTAGAACAACCATTCATACATAGCAATAGAAACTCAACCATCATCACAACAAAGCATTCAAACATCCATGACTGACTCTGGCTATCATTGCCAACCTTGCTTTGAAACCATCGTTAATCGTATGATGACCAACCTTGCCATAAGTCAAGGGCTAATGGTAACCCCAGTTCTAGCATAAACTCCATACGCCTTTCAACGATACATATGTATGTCCAACCTTGACAACCAGGCCTTTCAATGATAACCAGGGTACTCGACCTTCAATCGGTCTTTTGGGTTCCCCAATCGTACCCCTTCTTTGAGCCTACTAGAGCTTACGACAATGATAATCTCTCGGCCTTCGCATCTCTAGTCATTGAGCTCGACGACTTTTCATAGCTCAAGTAAACAACTCATGACCTTTGTGTTGTCTCCTCATTCGTTGTTCTACACCGATCAACGAACTCTTTCAACACTTCGAATATTCCTTGAATTTTCTTCGAATTCCATTCGACCGATCCTCCCAGACCAACCGGTCCTCCCTGACCGACCAGTCCTCCCAGACAACCGATCCTCCCAGACCAACCGGTCCTCCCTGACCGACCGGTCCTCCCTGGCGACCGGTCCTCCCTGGCGACCGGTCCTCCCTGACCAATCGGTCCTTCCTGACCGACCGGTCCTTCCTGACCAATCGGTCCTTCCTGACCGACCGGTCCTTCCTGACCCACCGGTCCACTGTATAGCCCCATTCGAACTCCGATTTCGACCAAAACTTCGCTAAACAACAAATTCGACGAAACTGACTCATCCAATACAATCATATGCATGTTATGAAACCACTAACATCATGAAAATGATAATTACCATCAAATTATGCAAATTTCACCAAAAACCATAATAAATGAACATATGATCTAAATTGCGGGTCTAACATGCCTAAACATGTAAAATGACATAAGAATTATTGGTTTTAAACATGCTAACTAGATCGTAGGATGATTCATATGAAAATGGGCTTATAGGGGTATAGATCTATTATAAAACACTTAAATATGATGAAAAACATGTTAACACCCAGAGTGTATTTTCAAATACTTCATTGCATCCATGTGAGAGATGTAAACCACTCAACTGTTTTGCTAAAACAAGCTAAAATTGATGAAATAAGAATCCGAACAGCAAGCACCTCGCACCAAATCCCTTGATCCAATGAATCCTTGCCTTAATTGATGTATATCTAGCCTCCGATGGTATAGATCTTCAATTTCCCTTCTTGGATTATGATTTTTAATGGTGGAAAGGTGTTAGAGTAAGGAGGAGCTCAAGGCACCAATTGAGAGAATGGAAAACTAAAACCTATCCCTTACCCTCTATTTATACCCTTCCAATAGCCCACTAATGGGCCTTCCCAAATCATCCCATTGTGGCTCTCCAATCCTGAACTGCCAACTGAAAAACCTTAAAACAACAGTTCCTCCCAAACCGTTGAGCCAAACATTTAATGTAACCACTCTACGAAAGGCAATCATCAATTCCTTTCCAATGGCACAGGTCTTACCCTCGGATTTGACCTAATTCAAAAGTTAAGCCCTGTACAAGACTGACAGGGGAAAAATAGTCACAAACAAAATTAATAAAAATTATGGACATGCCTTACATCCCCATAAGCAACATATCAAAAAATGAGAATGATCCAACCCTTAAGGAGTAAAATAAAAATATTTTACGATCTTCCGATACGTAAAATGCGGGTCGTTACAGTCACGTACATTGATTTCTTCAAATATACCAAGTTTGGTGGCAGAGAATGAAACTTCTCTTAACTTAACACCCAGAGTGTATTTGTGGATGTCAATTAGTGATTTGATGAATCTGATAATGTGGCATTCAAAGTAAATGATGGCAATATGTTCTAAAAAGAAAAATTGTGATCTCAAGCCTCATCAACCGGGAAATGATAGAAATCGGGCAGGCAGCATGACCAAGTGCGTCATTCCCATTAGGGGTATTATCACCTGATCTAAAGAAATTCCTTTTGCTTCTTATTCTATTCGCTGCTGTATGCTTTCAGTAATGGTTGTTGATCGCAACCGTGGGTGATAATATGCTCAGTACACTCAAGTTAAATGAGTGGTCAGTCATGTGTGGCCGGGTTGCAAGATGTTCTTGTTGAACCCTGATGTATCCTCACTGGAGTACACTTATCGAAAGGTGGTCCCATACCTTGTCATGTTGGAAATCCAATCATTAATAAGCGCCATCCGGTTTTTGATTTATACTATATATGTAGAGCGTGAGATGCAAGCGTTCTGGTAGATGGTTATTTATTTTTGATTTGATTGACACTATTATAATATCACTGAATTTTGATAAAAAAATGTTTTGGGTTATCATAAGGTAAAAACCGTCTGTGTTTATGTTTGGACTGGTCTTAGAATTATTCTTTTCTTTCAAAGGATTTTCTAAAGTTAAGCAAGATGTTTGTGATGACAGACTAATCCAAGTGAATTTTGTCTTGCTTCAAATGTGCTCGGGTCATCCCGAGTATATTTCCATGTTAGGTATTACTTTGGATCTTCAGAGGAGCTGAAGACGAGACGTATTCCCGTATTTTCTGGTTTTAGCTTATTTCCATGTGTGAGTTGTATTTGGTGTATACTCTAATATGGAGTAATCATATATATATATATATACACACACACACACACACAATTTTCCTTTTGTATAATGAGTATTGATATAGTATATTTTATTCATTCCGATGTGAGATTCTGATCTTCTTACTCTTCTATTCTGATATTTCTTTCTGTTCTAACCTTCTGATTTCTTTCTATTAACAATCCGCTTTTTCATGCTTTTGGGTTGGACATGAGTAGTTAAATGTCAGCCTAAATGATACGGAAAAGTTTGGTTGTTACATTCTTCTTTGTGTATAGCTTTCTTACTAAATTATATCTTGCTTTTATTTGTATTAACCGAAAGACCTGCAAATTTTTCCACGTTCCCCAGAATTCTTTTAATAGTATCAGCACTTTTCTGTTAGCTATCACAAATAAAAGCATATCATCAGCATATAATAAATGTGTAATATGTGGTTTATTTTTGTTAACGGGTTTAATGTTTCCCTTTAATAGTTCAATCTTCATTTGCGTGGAAAAGTATTCCATGACAATAGAGAATAGATATGGTGATGATTGATCACCTTATCCAATTCCTCTTGCTGTGAATAAAACCTTTTGGGGAACCATTAATCATAACAGAATAAGTCAAATTGTTTATGCATTCCTTAATTAAAACACAGAACTCATCATTGAAGCCCATTTTTTGCATAACATAAATGATAAAATTTATGTAATTTTTATCAAATGCTTTATGCAGGTCTATCTTAATGTACATTAGATTTTTATTTTTAATGTCGGAATTCTTTATTAATTCATGTGCTAAAAAAGAATTTTCTGAAATTATCCTACCAGGAATAAATGCACTTTGGTTTTCAGAAATAATAAATTTGAGAAAAAAATTCAATCTGTTGCAAAAAAGAGTAGAAATGATTTTATAAATGAAATTAAAACAGGCAATTGACCTATAATCTTCTATCCCTAATGGAGTTTCTACTTTAGGAATTAGGGTTAAAAAAGTATGATTTGTATTTTTCAACAACTTTGCAGAATTAAAAAATTCAGAAATATATTCAAATAAACAAGATTGCATTTCAACCCAGTGATTTTTATAAAATTTAGCTCCAAACCCATCTGGGTCAGGACTCTTATCATTATTTGCATTAAAAATGATGTTTTTAACGTCTTCAGATCTAATTGGTGCTATAAGAATATCTGAACAATTATTGTTAACAGTATATTTGAATTCAATATTGAGAAAGTTATTAGAATAAGTAGAAGTGTTATATAATGAGCAAAAATAATTAATAGCCTCTTTTTCAACGAAAGAGGCCTTATTAATTATTTTTCCATTAGGGTCAATAAGTTTCCCAAAATCATTTTTGTTTCTTCTATTAGACATTCTAGTATAAAAAACTTGTTGGCTTCATCTCCTGAAGTTAACCAATCTAACTTGGCCTTCTATCTAAGATTGATAGAGTTGACATGAAGAGCATTGACCAGGTTGGCTTGTGCATTAAAAAATGAGTCAGCCTTAACCTTGCCTGAGCAGTTTTCATCTAAATCGTTTTGGAGTCTTTCACACTCATCCCTAATTGCTTTTATATCATTATTATTTCTAGAATTATTCCAGTTCTTAAGATTACTTTTGACATTCTGCAATGTTTTATTAAACTTATATTAAGTAGTTTCATACAAGTTATTTTTAAAACTGTTTGAGACAACTTCTTTGTAATATTCCTCATATACGCAATCATTAAAAAATCTAATAAGAGAATTATTAACCTTGAGTTTGTTCAAGACAAAAGAAATTTGAATGGGGATATGGTCAATGGTATTTTGGGGTAATGTACTGCATTTCACATTAGAGAAAAGGTTAATAAATTCTTGGTTTAATAGAACCCGTCTAATTTACAATGAATGTTTCTAAATTCACCTAATTTCTAGGTGAATTTATTGCCTAATATAGGGGGTTCTATTAATCCAGATTTAATAATGAATTTGACAACGCTTTCCAGTTTTTGAAAAGGAACAGGGCTACCTCCCTTCTTCTTATAACTATGAAATACAATATTAAAGTCCCCAATTAACATCCAAGGGATGTTAATAGTATCACTAAACTGCTCAATACAATTCCACAACTTTAGCATGTCTTCTTCAAAATTAGAAGCATAAATAAAAGTGATTTTTAATAATAGTCCACCTTTATTTTTAATGTTGCAATGTATAAATTGCAAATCAATAAAAAATAATATTAAGATTCCATATGTTAGGATTATGTAAGACCATAATTCTTCCATTGCCTCCCATTATGTTATTTTTAACAATATTCCAGCTAGAAAATCTTCTTATTTGTAGTTCAGATAATTTCTGATCATTAAACTCCTGTTCAAGCAATCCAATTATACATGGTTCGTACTTATTCAAAAAATTTAAAAGGTCAAGTTGCCTTTCAGGGGAGTTGAGTCCCCTTATATTTCATGCTATAATATTCATCAAAAATATAAAATTATAAATTTAGGATACAATCCAAGGATATAGATAAGATACAGTGGAGCACTATGTTAGTTGTTATCTGCTTTAATCTCCAACTGCTTTCCACTTTTTTTGAAACTTGTTTTGTCTGTGGCTTTATGTTATTTCTGCCATTTGACATTTTTTTCTATATGCTTTTTCCTAAAATCATGATCATTGGCATCCTCAGTTCTTCAATAGAAACTATGTCTGTTAAACTTTTGGTCATGGTCTTCTTCTTTTTTAAATTGTATTGCAGATAGTGAGGCAGAGACAACACGGTTTACTACATTCTGAAATTTTCTTCAGTAACAGTAAAATGCTGAGAAGGTGCAAGACCATCAGCTAACAGAGATGCATCAGTGTATATTGGATTAGCAGAAAGAAGTGTGGCACAGTGACCAAACCCATCTCCACTTGAATTATTATTAACTAAATTTGTAATATAATTTGAGTCCTTCAAAGGGGAGGAAGGCTCAATGATCTGTAAATTTGTAACCCCTTCTGTATATTCTTGTATGATGCCGATAGATATATTCCGCTCTTTCATTACTGAGGAATTACCTCTTGGGTACCCACAGTTTTGTTTAGAGTATAATCAGTCTACATGTTTTCAAGAAAATTTGTAGATCCTTGGTATTGCCGAGTAATAATGGTCGGATCAGAATTACCCATTTTGCTATTGAATATTGTCGTAGAGTCAATATTCATATCATCGCCATTAAGTGTAGGAGGAATACTTGCCGAACTTGATGCATTTTGAGATGGATCATCTGAGTGGTTTCCAACATTGTTAATTTCTTTGAGATTATCAGGGGCTGAATTATCTTTTGGCTTTTCTCTCCATTCTTTTTTATCAACACAGTTTTACAGAGAATTGCCAAAACATTAACAGTCCTTGCATTTGGCCAGAATCCATTTATATGAAATTTGTTGTGTGATGATTTCCCCATCGTGCATAGAAATGGCAGCTTCATTGGGTAATTCTATATCCGCATTGATTTCAATAAGAATGTGTGCATAGCTTAAACAGGCTTCTTTAGCTGTTTACTCATCCAATTTTAAAGAAATACCCACTGCACTAACTTTAACACTGAAGGTTTCCTTGTCCCATAGCCTTAGACTTAATTCTGGAAGCCTGATCCAAATAGGCATTATGCTTAGCCTGATCCAAATGGTGGATACCTATCATCTGATTCAATTTCTGGCATAGTGTTACCGTTAATGAAGTAAGCCTCCCTCTTAACAGTTTCTCACTATCTTTAGGATTTGAGAATCTAATTATGAAAAGTCGTTGTCCCATATGAATATCTCAAATGTCCTATTAGGGTTCCATGTTCGTGCAACAAACGCCCTAAAATGATGATAGGGCGGTCTCTTGCCAAATACATAGGCAACTACTGAAAACTCCCATTTATCTTCTGTCCTTTTGCTGGTCTTTTCACTCACAATGATCATCTTGTTGTTGTTGTTAATGGAAACAGGAGCAATGTAAATCAATTCAAAATCAGAACTCTACCCACCATTTTTAACCATATCAGCCCAAGAAGAGGGCTTTGCGGCATTGAGAAAATTCATCTTTACCGAATGTCCTTGTTCTTAAGAATTTTTATTCTGATTCTTGGGATGGAATTGATTTCCTTTGAATGCTGGATAGGGTTTCTAATTTAATTTAAAAGGGGAATTCCATTCCTATCCCCTTATGAAAGTGTGCGGAACCAGCAGATCTCTGATCAGATCTCATTGATTTCTTACGATTTTGCACTAACGTGAATCCATCCTCATCAGCAATGAAAACAGAAGATGACCGAGGAAAACTAGAGTTGAGATTAGGAATAGGGGAGGAGAGAGATGGGATAGAAGAAGAAATGCCCCCATTCTGATCAGGCTTATCATCAGAGATTGGATTTGGATTGATTTTGAAGGCATCCATGGCTGCAAAGCTTTCCTAGAATTTTTTCCAAATTAAGAGTTTAATCTACTTTATCAAACCAACTATTAGGGAGGGATATTTACTGTGAGTTGCCCAAAATCAATTTCTCTAAAGCAAAAAAAAAAAAAAAAAACAGGTTGGCTTGTCTTGTGCGATTTCTTCTTCTCAGGTAAGATCACACTTCTACTTCTTAGATAAAATCGCAGATATTGCCGAATCTTCCTCTTTTCCTGGCTTCCTCCTTGAAAATAATCTTCATACTTTCCTCTACAAAATTTATCCCACTCCTATCAAATCGTTCTCTCAAATCTAAGTCCCCTTTTCTTTGCTGTAAATTTCTTCTCATTTGTTGATCTGAATTTTCGGATCTGACTTTCCAGATTTAAATCACTCGCTGGTTATACAAATTTGTCTTCGCAACCACATATTCTTGGATATGCAAATTTCTCATTTCATAACCGTTCTCATTCCCTAATCGCTCGAAACTACTTCTTTAGAAACATGTGAATCCTATCTGGTCGCCTAATTCATCATTAAGGTACTTTGATTACGTAATTGTTTTTTATTTGATCCAACTACACGTTGCTTTTGATTTTATAGTTTATTATTTTATTATTTACTACTCCAATTTCGATTTTTCACTTCTATAAAGATGTAAAATCAAATTGCGAATTTGTGTATTTAGATGTGTAATTAATAATTATTTGATTTCTCCATTCTTATTAGGCAACTTAGATTACTTATTTCATGTTGATTATCTCTTCAAAGAAGATAGATTTGGTCGAGTCCATAAAGGTAAATTAGAGAGCACATGCCAAGAATACAAATAAATTGGTTAGATACTAGATTGGAAACAAATATTACCTGTTATTCCATGGAATAAGTTCTTGCCTAACTTTTCCAATTCCTAAGTAAAGAAACTGTCAATATTTATGTATGCCGAAGTTTTAGATTATATTTCAGTTTTTGCCTTACAAAACCTAAATAAAAAAAAGTTGATTCAATATGAGATTGCTTTGGATTATATTTCAGTTTTTGCCTCATATGAATTTTAATTTGGTGATAATTGATTTGGATATGAGAGATACGGTATAGCTGGATTTTGGAATATTTTCACTTGCTGCTAAAACTGAAATATAACAATAGTAAAAATCCTACAATGAAATTCATGGCTTAGCAATATCCAGTTGATGGATTATGTCTAGCATATGCGGTAAGCAGTCGTCTTAGAGCATTTCTTCCATTCTCATCAAAAACAGGATGACCTGGAAATGTTCTAGCCAAATCCTTCTTAATCTGGACCATCCATTTTCCAGGCAAAATACTGTCATCCAGTTTCTCATTATCGATGTAATTTAAATCAGAATCACCAGAAACTTTGTTATCTGCAGTATCACTCTCTGGGTTTAGCTATCTCTCATAATAGCCTTCCACTTTTCTTGCTCTAGCACAAACAAATATACACAAATTTATTTTGATTAAAGAAAATTGCTTGCCATAATGAGATTACTTATTTACCTGTAAATTGATTCAGTTTTAGGTTATTTCCAATTTTATGTTCATTTCCTTGTCAATATGCATTTTAAATGAGATCGTTTCTCTCTGAGTGTCACTAATCCTATAAGCTAGCCCAAACAAATATGGATGTTAACTAAGATTTTCTAATTTTTTTTTACCATTTCCATAAATATATTGATATTGATAGGTTTATTTCCCTTTTGATCTTTCAATCGTTTATTAATTGGTGCTTCCTATTCATAGCGATAAAATAGTCTGTTTTATTTGATATCTTTTATGTCTAATTAATACATGCTGGTCTTTTCATTCTGAGGATTCCAACCATATATGGTTGCACTATATTTACTCTTTTTACTCCTTAGACAGTACAAAATATAAGTTATGATTTTTTTCTCTCTTACTACGATAATGTATAAGCTGCAAGAGATGATTTTATCATTAATTCTTGACGTCTTTTGAAGGACATTGCTGTTGGTACCTTTTCTTTTGGTTGGTATAACAATGATTATTTTTAAGATGTATACTGCATTGTTTTAAGGTTGTTTTTGTTGTTTGATTGTTTCATCAACATAATCTCACCCCTTACATTATTTACTTTCTAGACTTTAACTGAAAAGAAACACTAAATTTAATCACTAAGTTGTTGATTAATTTTTTTCCTTTGTTTACTATATAATTCAGGTTGGGTTTCACAATGCATATTATCAAAAAAAAAAAAAAAAACTAATTAGAAATCATTCACTGTTATGTTTATTTTTTACTTTTTTGTTGTTCTATCCGATGAAAATTATGTATGGTGTTCCATGTACTATGATTACTACAAGATTTCGGGTATGTTTTGATATTCTTGTCTTTTTTAATAACTAAATAAGGGAATTAATGATGTAAATGGTGTTTTAGATATTCTTATCAAATCGACCGTTATGAAGCTTTGTTCAATATCACTTGATCAAAATTACTTTTTGTAAAGCCAAAAAAATACTCTTTTTTTCTTGGAGTTGTTTTCTTTAATATTTGTAACAATCTATTTTTTTTTA
The DNA here is from genome assembly GCA_030737875.1 of Allium sativum. Lineage (NCBI taxonomy): Eukaryota > Viridiplantae > Streptophyta > Magnoliopsida > Asparagales > Amaryllidaceae > Allium > Allium sativum. Next base: position 1,048,814,734 of record CM060910.1, on the reverse strand, counting down.
AATATCCGTTAATTTTAAATCAACTCCATATTTTTAAAATATCATATAATAGAGCTAAATAGATTATTTATAAAATGTGACAAATAAATATAACAAATTGTTAAATCATTCATGCTTTTGTCGGTAAATTTAAAATTACAATATTTTTTTTAAATTATATAATATAACGCTTGGTTTTCCCACCGTTGTACGGTTATTCTAGTAGTTTTTAGTCTGACTGATTGTCGTAACTATATAAAAACATTGAAGCTTCAAAAGGAAATATGAATAACATGGACATTTGTGAGTACAATGTTGTGTCTTCTAATCTTTCCTACAAAAACATTAGGCAGAACTGAACTTATTTCCAGTAATTGCATCAAGAATTGTGATCAACTTGTAGGATATGGGAATTTGTTTCTGTGGCTAGGGGAGTGGAGGCTGCATTATTTTCATTATACATGACTAGAAATATAGTCAATATCCATGACATTAACTCGGACGATTTGATTCTTCTCATCTTTTGTAGGAACATGGTGAAGAGCATCCATTACTAGTATATCCCAATCATTATGCCTCAGAAATGAAAACGAATTGTGTTTTAGAGCATATAATTAAAGTTGATTCATATATACAATATAAAAAAAAGAAATATATAAATAAACATAAATATATAGTAGTATGTAACATTGATTTGATTTTTGATAGGTAAAAAGTATAGTATATATACATTCAAAAAGAGAAGAGTAATGTCACATCGAGCTATTCAACCACAATTTGGAGACAAGTAAACGATGACTAAGAGACTGTGCTTTTTATTACCAATTGGTTTTAGGAACACTTGTTTCATACTCTAGTACATGTACATGAAACATATTACAATTTCTCAATGTGAGGACAAGGCTAACACCACCACTGTCAACAGAATCTGACATGAATGAAACGAAACGAGTACTAACATAGCCAATTGGTTTTGTGATAATTTGGGGTTCTCTAACATGGTATCGGAGCAAGATTTAATTTGTGCACATAACTGCCACACTTGTTCACGTCACCCAATGAGATCCACGTGTTAGGCTCAGGATATGCCGCATGTGCGAGGGCGTGTTGAGATAAGTTCCACATCGGAGAATTTATAAAATAAATTCTAAATAAATATTAAGAGTCCACCCTTTATATTATCAATTGGTTTTGTGATAACTTGGAGTTCTCTAACAATTCTAACAACTTTTAATTTGAAATTTCCTGAACCTTGCGGTCCAAAAACTGGAAATGTGCAAGAAATGGTGTTTCTTTTGTAACCAACTGCAAGTGCTGCATTGTACTATAGCCTTCGTAAGATTGGCTACCCAATAGCTTCTACAACCTTCTTGTTCTCACTAGCTTTTTCGATTGCTTTCCCGGAAAGCTAGGAAATAAATAGGTTACAGCTGCGATTTATCAGTCTTTTTGGCTCATTCTGCAAATTAAGCAACCAAATTACAAAACTTGTGCTCGCACATCAGTTAGTGAAGTTCACTAGTCAGATCGTTATTGATCGGATACTCACATGGATCAGAACCAATCCAGCTACAAAACTTGTGCGATTCAGATGAATTTTTTTCGAGGATGCACGACTTGGTCTTCCAAGTTTTCCTGCAATGTTTCGGCCCGATCCAATGTGTTTTACGTCTATAAATTACATCATCTATGACACTTCAAAAAAGTATCTTCGCTTGGCAATCACATGGAGGCTACCATTTTTCTAAATCATCTTTTCTTTCTCTATTTTTTTCAACCAAACAACTGTACATTAATCAAAAGGTGTAAATAAAAGATTACATGAAGTGGATGTAAATGGATTATCGAATCACTATAAATTTCATGTTTTTTACTTTTCCACACTTATTATTTGTGATATGTGTGTGATTTATGGAAAACACTATTTAGGATTTGTGGTCAAAAATCCAACAAACAATATATTTCCAAAGAGGGTTTTATTGAGGTATTTGGTTCATCAAAAATTGATGAAAATAGAAACATCTAACTGTTATCTGTTAGTTCAATTAATTTCATAGCATAAGTGAAGGCCCCTTGATTACAATTTGACTATTCATTAAACAAATCCCATTCAAATTTGGAGCATTTTTGGATAGTGCTGCATGTTATTTGAGTAGAGAACTAACTTAAATGCTTGTTAAAGTTTAAAGTTGGTTTGTGATGCTAATTCAAAACCAACTTTGATGTTTGATATACCATCTTAATTGGTGTTAATTTAGAAACATGTTCAAGTGTTTAACATTAGGTTAGTTGATGCTTATTTGGTATGTGATGCTAAATTACAAATATGTTTGGCATTAGATAATTGTTACTACATGTGTGTCACTAATGCAGACCTATTATATGACATTAATTTAAATTTACCCCAGAACTCAATGCTTATTTTAGTTCATTTTTAGAACATTTAGCTTTAAAAATCCCATAATATGGGATACCATGTTTTCCCTTTGCAAATTCGAAGCTGTGATTGCCCTCTTTTGGTATGGACTTTCAGCAGTCTAGAATCAACATGAATGAATTTGGTTGACGTGACCTGCATGTGAGAACAGTTAGGGTACGTTCGGAGATAATTCTAGGCGCGTTACCGTTGCATTCGCGTCTGATGCATCGAACGCGAGCAACGCCCACAAGCAGACAAAATGCACGCTTGTGAACGTTAGAAGTTGTTCCTGATCCTTACCCTTTATTATTACTCCCTCCTACCTCTTCACTTTATAACTACACAATCTTCTTCCTCTTCTATTTTTCTTCCAACTGAATCAGCACTAATCAGGTTTTTTTTTCCAGTTTCTTGTTTATGTTATTTTCCATTATTCAACATAGTTTTTTCCTTATTTTTTTTATTTATTTTTGATAAATATTGGATTTTCATTTTTCGGTATAGCCAATCGAAAATCTGCACATCATTGATTGTTTAACACAACTCAGATTATGTTGCAATGTGTCGTTGAAGCATACGGTGCTTGTGGCCGTAACAAAAAAGGTGTTCACAAAGCAATTGCAGATAATATAAGTTCAACAAAGCCATACAAAACTATCTAGACATCGCACCGGTAGAAGAAAGCAAGATCCGAAATAAATATGATAGCCTTCGACGAGAGCGGATGAAATGGGATGCGCGAATGAACAAGACTGGTGCTGGTTGGGACCCTTGTAAAGGAATGGTTTCTGGAAGCGACGAATGAACAATACTGGTGGGAATATCATGTGAAGGTCTATGAACTTTAATTGTTAACGTTTATTTATAGATAGTTTCTTACAATTTATTTCTTACTTTTAGAAATTTAGACCGGTTATTATAAAATATAAGAAATGTCCGCTAGAAAATTTGAAGATGATGCAACAATTTTTTCGTGGGACGAATGCAACTTGTCAATCGTCGTACACACCTGCTGCTACCGTACAACCGTCATAGACTGGTACGCCGCCTTCAACATAGAGCACGTTGGATAGAACTTGGGCTTTTGATGGGTTTTTTAATCCATTGGATGAAATACGAAATGATCCTATTCCAAATTTGAATGGCCATCAAATCCTCCATTTCAACAAACTCCAATGAATCAACCAACTTACGAAGCTCCAATTAACCCTCCTTCAAACCAAAATTCAATGAATGCTCCTTCACAACTGTAACGACTCGGAAAATACGAACCAATTTAAAAATTTTAAATTGGCTAAAATAATAGATTTAAATATTTAAAATAAATATTTTAAATAATAACGATGTAAACGGAGTTTGAATCGACAATTGAAAAGGAATATAATTAATTCTAATTATAAACAAGGCCTGAAATGGCGCTGTAGTTTCAAAAATTGAATTCAAACTTTGTCGGACTGTACCGGGTGCAAAACAAAACGGATTTGAGTGAAACCAAAAATATTTAAATCTGTTAGTGAATGCCTTTCTAACAAATCTGAAAAATCGAAGTTTCTTAGCGGAAAGCAAAAGTTATGGCCAAATGAATTTTCAGAAAGGTCGCTATGGAATTTAAATAGCCCGTGAAAATGGCCATTATGCATACGACCTCGGAATTCGACGAAACCACTTTTGTTGGATCCGAGAGGTGAAGTTATTGCTAGGTTTCAACTTTCATAATTTTTGCAGCTAGTATGTGAGCGTGGCAAAGGAAAACGTGTTTTGGTCAATTACAGTTAAATTGGATCGACCAGAAATGGGCCTTTTTGCAAACAGTCTCAGAATTCGACGAAACTAGTTTTGTTGGGACCGTATCGTCAAAACATAGCTAGATTTATTTTTCTGGAATTTTTCGAATCAGTTTGTGGCCATGGCAAATTGAAATGTACGTTCAAATTGAATATTGAATGTTTTATATTTTAAATTGAAGGAAATCTGACTGAAACAGTCGAATGGGCCTACGAAACATATCCCATTGTGTTCGGAATGGGGGTAAAACGCTGGGGACGACAGTCGTTGGGTTTGGATTGGGGCTCTTATGTAAAAGGGGGTATTTTCGAAATTTAAAAATATATAAATTAAAGAAAAAATCGGATTGGCCAATCATTATTCATCTTCCCCGATACCCCCCTGAAGTTGACGGCGAAACTCTACCAACCTTCCCCCTCATTTTCCGACCGATCCAAGAAGAATTAGCACCACCTCCAATTAGGGATTTTGTAGAGCTTCGAATCCTCTTCAAATCCATAGCAACCCCACCCCCTATCGTTCGCCGTACCTCGAGTTTCGAGCCCAGGAAGTTATCGTCTTCCAGCCGCCGCCGTGACTGGTGGGGACCACCGAACTGGGTGAGACGACCTGACGCGGGGAGCTGGTTCCAAGCCCTTTCGAGTGGCGAAGGCCGATCGACGTATCGTTGCGCGGATTTCGAGAAAGGTGAAAACCTAGTTTTGAACCATATTGAAAAGTATACGGCCTTGTTTATTTTCAACTGTTTTAACACCTTTAAACCGTTGCAAACTTTGAGAAATCATATCTTTTTCATGTGTTGACGAAATTCAGTGAAACAAGAGACAGTGGACTCGTGTGGACGTCTTCTACATTCCAGAAGAGACCGCATATTTTTCTGAGCCTTCTGCTATTTTTTGGTGCAGTGGAACCCAATGTGAGATTTCTAATTTATAAACGATATGGAAAACGACGATGTATAAATTATATGGTCGATATATGACTTGTATAAGCGTTGTACACCTCATGTATAAGCATTGTATACGTCGTACGTTCGATGTATAAGTTATATATGCGTTGTAAAAATTATATATATGTGTTGAAATAGAAGTGAAATGCTATATATACATATACATACATACATAGATACATACATATATATATATATATATATATATATATATATATATATATATATATATACACACGCCCCTCGTCCACAAACCATGGACGATATTTATTGGTTGTGATTGGTGTGAAAATTGATTGATAGCGAATGGTTGATTGGAATGGTTTGTGGTTGATATTGATTGATTGTGGTTGAAAAATACCCGTTTGTGGTTGAGAAATATTTGGTTGAAACCACATAGGATTAGTTTGTGGAAATGAAATAAATATACATGCCACCTGCGTGCGAACTAGATGCATGATTCCCTATTGTCAAAAGCTGCGAGGCTTTAAGGTAGAGCGAGGAGCCGTACTAGGGACGGTCCCGGTTTTAACTACCCTGCCGTTATGCTGCCAAAATTTTGAATAATATTCGTGTGTTAGAATTATTTTAATTTGTTGAAACTATATTTATTCGTTGAATAGAAAACCTTCATGTGTTGAATTGAAATTCATGTGTTGAATGGTATTCGTGCTTTTAAATATAAAAATCACCTTTTTATCGATATATACAAACTATAGAAAACCTTCATGTGTTGAATCGAAATTCATTCGTTGAATTGAAATTCAGGTGTTGAATGGTATTCGTATTTTTAAATATAAAAATCACCTTTTTATCGATATATACAAACTATAGAAAACCTTCATGTGTTGAATCGAAATTCATTCGTTGAATTGAAATTCATGTGTTGAATGGTATTCGTCTTTTTAAATATAAAAATCACCTTTTTATCGATGTATACAAACTATAGAAAACCTTCATGTGTTGAATCGATATTCATTCGTTGAATTGAAATTCATGTGTTGAATGGTATTCATATTTTGAAATAAATTGTTTTATAATAAAAATCATATTTTTATTACCTATATGATCTATATAAAATAATCTTGTTTTGAAATAAATTGTTTTATAATAAAAATCATATTTTTATTACCTATATGATCTATATAAAATAATCTTGTTTTGAAATAAATTGTTTTATAATAAAAATCATATTTTTATTACCTATATGAACTATATAAAATAATCGCGTTTTGAAATGAATTGTTTTACAATAAAAATCCCCTTTCTTTCATATACATGAATAGTTAAAAATAGTGAAGTGTTGAAATAGAAGTCAGTTGGATAAAAATATCATTTTGATCGAATGTATGAAAAAGAAATGGTTTTGAAATCGAAGAATCGATTATATATATATATATATAAATATAATTAAAATGAATCGAATAACGAAGCTGCAGTTCGTGTTTTGAAACCGTGATTTCAAACGATTAGTGCAGGAGATCCGACCATCGGATTTTCCCGAAATCGCAACCGTTGGATTCGCTTTGGAAATATCTTTCCAACGGCACCAACTTTGTAAAAATCCAACGGTTGGATTGCCTGGAATGTTTAATTCAAATCTGAAGAAAAACAGCGCCAGAATCGATTATATTTATATATATATATATAAATATAATTATATTAAATCGAATAACGACGTTGCAGTTCGTATTTTGAAATCGAAACTTCAAACGATTATACCGGGAGATCCGACCGTCGGATTTTCCCGAAACTAGAACCGTTGGATTCGTTTTGAAAAGATCTTTCTAATGATGTAAATTTTGTGAAGATCCAATGGTTAGATTTTCAGATATGTGTAAATCAAATCTGAAGAAAAACAGCGCCACGACCGCGTTATGGCCCGAAGTGTCGTTTTGAATAAAGTGGCTATTTTAAAATAAATAAAAATAGCGATAAATCGTTATAAAATATTATAAACGATATGGATGCGAAATTTAGAAACTAACTGAAGGTTGGCTAAGTCGAATGGTTTCTTGGGTGTTGATCTGATGTTGGTTTCGGCCTTTGGGGTTAATATTTGGGAAATCGTTCTCTTACTTATTTATGATTAGTGACTAATGAATTGAAATGATGCGTAGTAGTGTTTGTGTAGCACTTGTTTATTATATACGCGAGTTGCTCAGAAAGACCGGGTTTATGCCATTCTGAATAACTGAATCGACGATAAGAAATCGAAGATGAAGACGGTGGTCGAAGACCGGAGATCTTCACCTCGTTTGGATGGTAACCGAGGTCCTGATTGGGAGGCATCCCGAAATATGGATAATGAGTGGTGATCGTCCAGACGTACGTGGTGATCGATGGGTTTGCGAGGTATATTGTGCCTCCGATTTCGTTCAGACCCAGGACGGACTTGCAAATGGACAGTGTGTCTGACATTGGAATTTATTCTGTGTGATTGATAGCTATCAGTTGCACGGTGTGAATTGCCTGTGTGGCGTGCTAAGATGCAGTGATCAGGGCTTCTGTTGAAAAGCAAAGTCTTGTGGAGATGATCAAAGCACCGCCTGTGTGGCGTAGCTTTGTGTATAACGTGAAATCACGAGCCTCACACCCTGGTATGAACCAGAAACGGGAGAAAGGACCTCAGGGAGGGCCTGCGTTTCCTCCTAGCTAGAAGTGGCGTCAGTGGTTTTACATGCCCTTACGAGATTGACTTATGTGGTTGTTGCTGTTGCGAGGCGCCTCGGTTAGATCGGACGATCCGGGTCCGATGGAGTCATTTGTTGACTCGCTTACGCCCCAAAGCGCGGCAAAACGTAGTGTTCATGCATTTTAATCCACTCCGTGTGGACCGTCCCTGTCGCTCCAAGGGTCGATGCGTTCTGATCCTGAGGCTCGGGCTAGGCAGCCTCAAATTCGGTAAGGACTATCTTTTGCCTTGGTTCATGACGGAAATCCAATTTCCAAATACGACATCGTGCGGTTTTGATTGTATATATATATATATGGCGACATGATATATGGTACCCATGCCGTCTATGATTGATAGTTATGATTCGAAATTGTTTTTGAAACATGTAAACACTAGTAATAATATCAAATGCTTTTGTTTTATTCGTATCAAGCATATTTTGGCTACTATAAGGTAAACCTCTATCCTCCGATTTGCGTTGCATTGTGTGATGGGAACTGAGTCTTATAATGGCTTCATTTTTATAAAAAGCATTGCGTTGTTTAAAAGAATGATTTGTTTTAAAGCACTGGCAATCCAATGGAGTAAACCCGTTCCACGAAAGTGGCGTGGTCCTGTGATTAGCCATATTATAAATGTGTTGAGTAGATTTCTCATACCAGTCCCATGACTGACTCGTAGTTTGTTTCACTTTCAAACTCGAGTGCCCCTTTTTCTACATGGGCAGCCTTGTATTCAGGTTTAGCTGGCTCTTTCTGGATAGCTGGAGCTGAAGATGGATTCTATTGTTTATCTCTTTTTATGCTGTTCAGCTCCTATTGTACATTATGTTTGTTTTCCGTTGTAGACATTTATGTATAGCTGAACTGTATTTGTACTAAGTATGATCCTGTATACTGTGTAACGATGATTACGTTTATCAGTATATTCTATTGTTCATTATCTGGTGTATTTATTTATTTTTGTTCTGCTATTATCTGTTTATGTGTATATTCCAAGGATTACCCTTTCCACTGTCAGTACGGGGTTTGGGGTCGTCTCATTTGGTATCAGAGCTTTGGTTAAGCTTAGTTCTAGAATATAACATATAACGAACTCGTCATAAATAGAACCAGTAGTGTTCTAGGACGGGTAACTCTATACAGATAGGATCAGTAATACCCTAGTATGAGTAAAGCAGAATGAGATTACACCTCGATAGACACATTTACATTTGAAGTATTTATTTCTATGTTTTAAAATATCTTTTCTGTGACCTGACACTTGATCTGCTATTTGCAAAAGTACTAGAAAATGAGTGTCAGAAACAGAAGGAATGCAGAACCGGATATTGAGGCCCTATTAATCAAATATCGAAATATGGGTGGAATACCGTTCTCTGGTGAAAAATCTATTATGAAGACACAGGCTTGGGTTCGCTCTGCTGAGAAAATCTGTAGTGACCCGCAAATCCGTACGATTTGAGTCGACTAATAACACCGCATGTCCAACCCAAATTGCACAGAAATATGAATCATTATTAGAAAGAAGTTAGAGGATGAGAAAAAGAAAGAAAGAAACATTAGAATAGAAGAAAACAAAGATCACAAAACTCACAGCGGAACGAATAAAATATATTATATAACATAATTTTTGAAATACAAATCAGTAACTTTATATACATACCATCATCAGAGCACAACAGTTATTGCTAGAACAGTTATAAACACCTGTTTCCAGATACAAACATGGTTCACAGCGGAATATATGATAATCTATAGCTAACTGGTAAAGCCTCCTTCTTTCAGCTCCTCCAAATGAATCTGTAAAATCCCTACTACTTGACTGCCCGTACAAATTTGGGCACCCAAGAGTTTAGGGAAAACAACAAAATAACTCTGGGTCAGTCATGGGACTGGTGTGAGTAAACTCCAACCAATTGTTTAACTTTCAAAATCCTTTCGAAATAAAAGATAATAGTAAGACCAGCCCACACATAAACACGGACGGTTTTTACCTTACTATAACCCAAAACACTTTGATACGAAAATCCAATGATATTATAATAATGTCTTCATCAAATAAATAACCAAATAGCAGAACGCTTGCATCTCACACTCCACATATATAGTATAAAATCAAAAACCGCATGGCGCTTATTGGAGATTTGATTCCGACTATGACAAGGTATGGAACCACCTTCCGCTAGTGTATCTCTAGAGAGGAATACACTGGGTTCAACAAGAACATCTTGCAACCCGGCCCACACATGACCGACCACTCATTTCGCTTGAGTGTATCGAATGTATATCACCAACAGGTTGGATCAGCAACTGTCTCCCGACTGGGACAGCATCGAATAGAATAAGAAATTAAATTAACCTCTAGATAGGTGATTATACATCCTAATGGGAGCGACCCACATAGCCATGCTGCCTGCCCGATTTTTGTCATTTCCCGGTTGTTGAGGCCTGAGGCTATGATTACTTATCATTTTCTGATAGCACAATCACTTTGAATGCCACATCGTCAGACCCGTTAATCACTAATTGATTTTCACAAATATTCTGGATATTAGGCTAAGGGAATAAATCCGTTGGAACCAATATATTTATACAGACCAACTCATTAGATCATTGGAAATACTTTATCAGACATTCGTCCATATACGTTCGTTCTGGGATTGAACGAAACCGAAGGCACAATTTCTATTAATAGAAAAGCCCTTGCATTTTACTCCGTCTTCAATATATTCAGCATACTTGGTTCGCAACACTTATGCCAATACGGAGTGGTTCTTCGGATAATAATCCAACCGGTCTCCCCATATTGACAACGATGGTCAAAACTTCGATAGTCTGTGATTTAACTATCGAATAAAAACAAGTGTTCAATCAACATATCAAACAAATCGCTGGGCTCTTTAATTAATATTTCATTAATTAGATCTCTTCTCCATTCCCCTATCAATATATGTTAACCAAATATTTTCAATAATCATCTTGGCCTCTTATGCCATTTGGAAAACATTTCCGAATATCGCCCTCCTTTATTTTCTGTATTTAGAAAATATATTCTATTTGCAATTGAAAACAATTTCAACTACTTATCACCTTTTCTACTACCTTAATTGTACTTGGGAAATATTTGCTTTTATATTTCCAAAGTTCCACCACTTGGGATAAACGAATGTTGTGTAAAACATCGTTACAACAACCCAAAATATTTTATTCAACTAACTCTTTTCAAACACTTCTCTTCGAGGCAGGATTCTGCTATTTATCAATTAAAAATGAAATCAATCAAGTTGGGGTAAAATTACCTCTCAGACCTTAACTGAAAACATCCTCAACTTCAAAACGGCAAAACCACTAACCTCGAATAAACACACTATACAATCCAATTATTCATTTTTAAAACATGTATAAAGTTCGCTTTCTATTTCTACTTTAGATTTCCCTTTCTGTTTCCAATACTCTATTTTGATTTCATTTCCTTATCGAATTCTACATATATCGATACATTGATTTATAACTATCAAATTATCTTAAAAATATTCTAACTCCTTAAATTCCCGGAAAAATTCGCCATAACCTCCCCTGCACCGGGAGCATCAGGATATTTCAAATAGCCTCCCGTGGCCCTCAACGATCCAAAAGAAAAAGAAAAAGCCAAGCGGCTTGCCGATACGGCGCATAAAATCTCATATATGAAGTTAAACGTGTACCTTTTTGTCGGGCACATAAATAAAATCTTCATTTACTTCCTCACATACCTGTCTAACACATGTTCACCTGTTTCAATTCAATTCAACTCAATTCAATCGTCTGAATTCAGTTTTCGCTCATTTATTCTTTAATTAGCTATTTTGCCTATTTCACTTCTTTGTTTGAATATAACATGTTCAAATAAAATATTTAACTTGATCATAACCAAATTGAATTTCAATTTCAATTCTAGTTTCCTTTTTGATTTCGAATATAAATTTTCAAATCGAATTTACTTATTCAAAACCCAATATCCATTCGAAATCTCATTAACTAATTTCTATTCAATTTAGTTAATTCTATTCAATAAATCAAAAATCTGGTTTCTGTTTCAAAAATCATTTCACTTACTTCACTGGAGCTCACATTTACTTTATATCTCCAGTGTGGATTTTCTAATGGAAAATTCGGAATTTATTTCTTTAAAATTCCTTTATTTATTTAATTAAACCATTATGGGTTTAAAACGATTTTTGGCGTTGCTTTTCTAAAAATTTGATTTTGACATAACTCAAAATTTATACGACGAAATCCAGATTTTTCTCTTCCATTAGAAAACTATTATCTAATCAGTCCTAACGTTTCTTGTTTCAAAGAATTCCGACTTCAATTGAGCTCTGTATACTCAATTGAAGTTCGAAATGACAATTTACGAACTGCAACGCTGCGGCGAGTTCGTTTTAATTATAATTATATATATAAGCGTTTTAAAACTTCGTTTATATAAATTCAACTCCATTTTAACTCTATTTGAATTTTTCTTGATTCAAATTCCATTTTCACTTTTATTTGAATTCTATATTCAAATTCCAATTTCACTTCTATTTGAATCCTCTATTCAAATTCCATATTTCAAATTCCATTTGAATTATATAGTTAAATCCCATAGTTTAAAATTCCATTTGAATGCTATATTCAAATTCTATAATTTAAATTCCATTTGAATTCCTTTTTGAATTCTACATTCAAATTCCCTATTCAATTCTCGTTGAATTCAAATTCCATATTTATTCTATTTGAATTTCAAATATCCAAACTCCGATTCAATTCTATTTTGAAATTTCAAATATCCAAACTCCTTTTTTACTTTATTATTCAAATTCTACTTAAATCCTCTTATTTGAATTCTATTTTTAAATCTCTATTTGAATTTTCTATTTTCAATCTTCCATTTCAAACTCCATTTAAATTTTCATATTCAAATCTCTATTTGAATTTTCTTTATTTGAATTCCTATGGATTCAAACTCTATTTTAATTCCTTTGAATTCAAATTCTATATTTCATTCTAATTTTGCATATTCAAATTCTATTTGAACTTCTATTTGAATTTCTAATATTCAAACTCCCTTTCTTTACTATTTAAAATTCAAATATTTAAACTCTTTTTCTAATTCTACTATTCAAATCCCATTTGACTTCTATTATTCAATTTCTATTTTGAAATTTCTTTATTCAAATTCTATATTCAAATGTTATACTAAAATTTTATTTATATATTTAAAAATCCCATTTCAAATCCTATTTAAATTTTCTTTTGAATTTTAAATATTCTAACTCCTTTCTAATATTTAAATTCTATTTGGATTTCTACTTAAAAATTCTATTTCCAGTTCTATTTTGAAATTTCATTTCAAAATTCTATTTTGAAATTTTATTTCAAAATTTCATTTTTGAATTTCTATATTTTTAAATTCTACTTGAATTTCAAATTCTATTTGGGAAAAATAGAATTTTCTTTTTAGACCTCAAATATCCTTCTCATGATATTTTAATAAATTAACACTTGGCCCAGTGATAATTAAAACAATCAAATCACCCAATTTTCAATCATTTGATTTTTAACACGTTATATATTAATATATATGAAATCAAGCAAACAAACAAACAGATAATATATTTTTGAGGAATCCAGTTGGATTCCTCCAACCTGTTTTCCTGCATCCACAGACGTTAGTCAACATAGTAATACCCATCCTGCTTCGAGGCAGGATATCGTGGTATGAAGGTCATCCACTATCATAGCGTGGGGCGTATAGGGTAATCATCCGCTAATGAAACCGCGAGCATCCGCTAATGAGACCGTGGGAATCCAACCAATCATCAACCCAATATATATATATATATATATATATATATATATATATATCCTAAATAACTAATATATATTTAAAGCAATCAGAAAGCATTCAACAAGCAACAAACAATTATTTTTAACAAATAATAATAATTATAAATAAAAGGTAAGTGAGATTTACTCATTGGGATCGCAGTTGTCGAATATCCTGTTTATTTCCAAATAACCGGCTACGAACCTTCTCGAATGAATTTGCACCTATGATAATTTTATTTAAAATTTACTGATCAACATTTATTTAATTTAACGAATAAATAAATTTCTTATATATATATATTTCTTTTTTCATTCATCTAATTTATTATTTTATCAAATGATTCGCTAAATAAATTTTTTCTTTTCATTTTCTCAATTCTAGATTAACAGTTAATAACATTTCCTTTAACTGTATACCAAACTTTGGTTTTTTAACTAATATACAAAATAAAATATGTAAAACAAATTCAAATAAGGATTCACCTCTTATTACTTTGAATTTTCCAATCCTGAACCCTACCACAAATCAACAGCAATTCCCACCGTGCTCATCCGACATTTCCTTAAAGTCTGTTTTTTCCATTATGGCTACTTCCAGTGATCAAAACCCACAGTACTGAACCCACCCACTCGCGGATCCATCTTGAACCCATGAATGCTACAATAAATCGATCGACGGTCTGGATCTTCGAATGGCCTTTTACCTTATCGCGCACCATTCCAGACACGTCGCTACATACCTCGCTCCATCATCGAAGCATCACGCCGTTCTAGAGATCACCGAAGTTCTTCCCATTAACCACGATCCTCCGCGCCACAATCGGCTCGACCGTAACCCATCACGACTTCACATCAGTGTTGCCGCTCCGTACTTGAACGCGAAAAGCTTCACACTCCCTCCCACGTCGCTCACGAACCCCAGATCTAAACTCGTGAAATTGAAATCGATCTGGCCCTAATTTGCTTTGACCGATTTTGATTTGAATAGGGGAGTTCTGCCATTTTAGTTTTAACAGAAGAGATGATTAAATAGGAGTGTAGGTGCGGTATATAACCATTGAAGCTTTGGAGTTCGATTTTGCTGAGGACCAAAATGAATTGAAGAGGAAGGAGTGTTGCAATTTATAACAGGAGGAGGAATAGTACACCGGTCGGCTAAGTACATAACAAATCTTTTATTTCCTTTAAATAAGATTTTTGATTCGATTTGTATTTAATTCGACTAGACTTAAAGAGATTTTCATTTCTTTTCAACTGATTCTGATTTGATCTTCGATTCGATTTTGATCCTATCCATCTAAAATATCTCGGGGTTCACAGTTAAAAATCGTGAACCGCTATTTTAGCATACCGACCATCGTTATAATGTTATAACGCTATACTGAACTCAACAGAATATTTTCTGAAATTTATTTCGAATGTGGATATATAAAATAACCATATTAAATCGATATAGTATACTTTAAATTCAAAAACAATTAAATTCTATGATGATAAAATATTTTTATTATCATCTATATTCAAATACAATTAATACTGATCATCTGAATTGTTTTGATTCAATTCTAACTTCGAATTGAATATATTTCGTATTACGATAATTATATCGATAATTCAATATAAAAATCGATTTATATTATCAGCTCTGTATTAAAAATAATATTAAATATTCAAAATAAACCAACCAGAAAATCTGGGTCATTACAAAATCTTTGATGGTTTAAAGCTGAGGGATGACCAGAAAAGATTACTGGCATCCTGGGCACTCAAAGATGAAGCTTTGTTCTGGTGGGATTCAGTTATTGAGAATAATCCAGAAGGTGATGTCACCTAGGATAGATTCAAAGTGATTTTCCTGGAAAGATTTACTCCTCCAGAAGCGACTGAGCGATTATGTGACGAATTTTCTTATCTGATACAAGGTGATATGACCATCCCAGAATATCATAATAAATTCAACGAACTTTCTCACTTTGCTCCTCTTCTGATTAAAGACCCAAAGAGGAAGAATCTGAGATTTATTCAAGGCCTGCAAAGGAAATATCAGAATAGTATAATGAGGAATGTGAAGCTTCCTTTCTCAGAAATGATTTATATGGCTTATCAGTATGAAGATCTAGACAAGAAAGGTATGTTACAGTACGAAGAGGAAGTCAGCACTAGTGATAAAATTGAGTCTGAAACTGATCGTCCTGAGGACAGTACGATGTCTGAGATCAGTAATAAGCCCAGTGCCAAGAGGAATAGGGCTAAATCTAAGAAGGAACCAGTAACAACTGCCACATGCTCTAACTGCAATAAACAGGGGCATCTGACCAGGAAGTGTAAAACCTCGAAGAAACGAAAGAAGGGGCTTAAACCCGATAACCAGTTTCGAGAGAATAGAAAGTGCGATCAATGCCGTCGGACTGGCCATCTTGAAAAGGACTGCAGGCAATCTAAGAAATCCAAAGCAGCGCATGTAAATGAAGTGGTAGAAGTACCTGCATCTTCGTCTGCTCAGGAAAGGTCTGATGTTTTAGAATGCACGCTCAATGTCAAGAACATTACAGTTAAAGTACTGTTTGACACAGGCACGTCACGAAGCTTTATTTCAAAGAGTGCAGTCAACAAATTGGATTTGAGATTGAAGAAGCTCAAAGAACCAATGACTGTCCAAAATCCAGTAGGGGGTTCCATCAATCTCAGTTGGGTTTGTGCAGTACCTGTCTCTTTTTCCTACTATAAATTCGCTACTATCTCTATCGTTATGAATTTTAATGAATTCGATCTTATTCTGGGATTGGATTGGCTAACCAAATATGAAGCAGAGGTTAGATGCGCCGAGAGATTGAAAAGGCAAAGGCCCAATCGTGGAATTATATAACCATACCATGTGAAGGCCCGAATTCTAATAGAAAGGACTTCTGGACAGCTTTGGATGTTTCTCCAGCTCAAATAGAAAATATCCCTGAAGTCACAGAGAATATTCTTTACCTCATCAAAGACATTCCTATCGTCAAAAATTATGCGGATGTGTTTGAAGAAGTTGTTCGCTTACCTCGCAGAGAGAAATAGATTTCAAGATCGCTTTGATTCCCAATGCAAGGCCGGTAGTTCATGCTATTCGAAGAATGTCCTTGAAAGAGAAAGAAGAACTTGACAATCAAACACGACAGCTAGTATGGAAGGGTCTGATCAGGCCTAGTTTCTCTGATTGGGGAGCAGCAGTGGTGTTTGTCCCAAAATCTGACGGTACCCTACGGCTATGTGTGGATTATCGTGATTTGAACAAGTAGACAATAAAAAACAAATATCCATTGCCGCGAATTGATGATTTATTGGATCGTCTGAATGGAGAACAAGTATTTTCAAGAATGGACCTAGCTACAGGCTTCCATCAACTTCGAATTGCCGAAGAGTGTATTCCAATGACAACATTCAGAGGTCCAGACTTATTCTACGAGTGGTTAGTAATGCTGTTCGGCTTATGTAACGCTCCAGCATACTTTGTCGATTTGATGAATAGAGTGTTCAGAGGAGTTTTGAATAAATTTGTTCTGGTTTTTATTGATGATATTCTAATCTTCTCTAAATCAAAGGCCGAACATGAAAAGCATTTGGAAAAGGCAATTGGATAGCTGTAGAGTAAAGTTTTTATTTGCGTGCCCGACAAATAGATAAACCTTAATGAGTTGGATGCGAAATACTATTATATCAACTCGTGTGAATAAGTATTCTCAAGAATGGACCTAGCTACAGGCTTCCATCAACTTCGAATTGCCGAAGAGTGTATTCCAATGACAACATTCAGAGGTCCAGACTTATTCTACGAGTGGTTAGTAATGCTGTTCGGCTTATGTAACGCTCCAGCATACTTTGTCGATTTGATGAATAGAGTGTTCAGAGGAGTTTTGAATAAATTTGTTCTGGTTTTTATTGATGATATTCTAATCTTCTCTAAATCAAAGGCCGAACATGAAAAGCATTTGGAAAAGGCAATTGGATAGCTGTAAAGTAAAGTTTTTATTTGCGTGCCCGACAAATAGATAAACCTTAATGAGTTGGATGCGAAATACTATTATATCAACTCGTGTGAATGCCATTGGATGTGAAGTACTGGTTGTTCTGTGTGAAATAATAAACATCGCCATAGGATAGTAACAATTAATTTTGAACTACACTACATGGCATACTTCTGAAGATAGGCATACTTCATCATATACCACGTAAGCATTTGGAGCTTGTGCGACGAGGTGGAAGATTTACCATACGAGCGAGAGGCTTGTATGGCGATGACTATATTTTACAGGTTGAACTGATGACTGATATGGACTATTTGAATTGTAACGATAAAATTGCAAGATTAATAAAAAAACCACACGGGTCTGGAGTTGACAATAACCACGTCTCTCTAGTTATTAGATACAACACATGGACTATTTATTTCCTACACGGGACGAGGTGACGAGGATTTATTCTCTGGAGCATTTAAAATACACACTCCCTCAGGCTTTGACAGGGTGACGAGAATTTATTCTTTGGAGTTACTATCTATACACGCTCCCCTGTAAACACCAGAATATATCACTATAAATATGTGTATGCTTTATAGGATTTATTGGGTACCTAATACGGCCCAATAAATTTCCAAACCTCTCCCCGTACAAAGGAGGTTATGGCGAAATTTTTCAAAAATTCCGGGTGTTAGCCAATTTTTTTGAAGAATTTGAAATTTCTCGGAAACTGAAAAGTTGGAGAATGGAAGCCAGATTGAACGTAGAGTTGATTAATCAAACCACTTTCGACTTTGTTCCTTTTCGGGGACGAAAAGTTTTAAGTGGGGGAGATTGTAACGACCCGGAAAATCTGAACCAATTTAAAAAAATTTAATTGGCTAAAATAATGGATTTTAAATATTTAAAATAAATATTTTAAATAATAACGATGAAAACGGAGTTTGAATCGACAATTGAAAAGGAATATAATTAATTCTAATTATAAACAAGGCCTGAAATGGCGTTGTAGTTTCAAAAATTGAATTCAAACTTTGTCGGACTGTACCGGGTGCAAAACAAAACGGATTTGAGTGAATCCAAAAATATTTAAATCTGTTAGTGAATACCTTTCTAACGAATCTGAAAAATCGAAGTTTCATAGCGGAAAGCAAAAGTTATGGCCAAATAAATTTTCAGAAAGGTCGCTATGGAATTTATATAGCCCATGAAAATGGCCATTTTGCATACGACCTCGGAATTCGACGAAACCACTTTTGTTGGATCCGGGAGGTGAAGTTATTACTAGGTTTCAATTTCATAATTTTTGAAGCTAGTATGTGAGCGTGGCAAAGGAAAACGTGTTTTGGTCAATTACAGTTAAATTGGATCGACCTGAAATGGGCCTTTTTGCAAACGGTCTCAGAATTCGACAAAACTAGTTTTGTTGGGACCGTATCGTCAAAACATAGCTAGATTTATTTTTTTGGAATTTTTCGAATCAGTTTGTGGCCCTGGCAAATTGAAATGTACGTTCAAATTGAATATTGAATGTTTTATTTTTTAAATTGAAGGAAAACTGACTGAAACAGTTGAATGGGCCTACGAAACATATCCCATTGTGTTCGGAATGGGGGTAAAACGCTAGGGACGACAGTCATTGGGTTTGGATTGGGGTTCGTGTGTAAAAGGGGGTATTTTCGAAATTTAAAAATATATAAATTAAAGAAAAAATCGGATTGACCAATCATTATTCATCTTCCTCAATACCCCCTTGAAGTCGGCGGCGAAACTCTTCCAACCTTCCCCCTTATTTTCCGACCGATCCAAGAAGAATTAGCCCCACCTCCAGTTAGGGATTTTGTAGAGCTTCGAATCCTCTTCAAATCCATAGCAACCCCACCCCCTATCGTTCGCCGTACCTCGAGTTTCGAGCCCAAGAAGTTATCGACTTCCAGCCGCCGCCGTGACTAGTGGGGACCACAGAACTGGGCGAGACGACCTGGCGTGGGGAGCTGGTTCCAAGCCCTTTCGAGTAGCGAAGGCCGATCGACGTATCGTTACGCGGATTTCGAGAAAGGTGAAAACCTAGTTTTGAACCATATTGAAAAGTGTATGGCCTTGTTTATTTTCAATTGTTTTAACACCTTTAAACCGTTGCAAACTTTGAAAAATCATATCTTTTTCATGTGTTGACGAAATTCAGTGAAACAAGAGACAGTGGACTCGTGTGGACGTCTTCTACATTCTAGAAGAGACCGCATATTTTTCTGAGCCTTCTGCTATTTTTTGGTGGAGTGGAAACCAATGTGAGATTTCTAATTTATAAACGATATGGAAAACAACGATGTATAAATTATATGGTCGATGTATGACTTGTATAAGCGTTGTATAGGTCGTACGTTCGATGTATAAGTTATATATGCGTTGTAAAAATTATATATATGTGTTGAAATAGAAATGAAATGCTATATATACATATACATACATATATATATATATATATACGCCCCTCGTCCACAAACCATGGACGATATTTATTGGTTGTGATTGGTGTGAAAATTGATTGATAGCGAATGGTTGATTGGAATGGTTTGTGGTTGATATTGATTGTGGTTGAAAAATACCCGTTTGTGGTTGAGAAATATTTGGTTGAAACCACATAGGATTAGTTTGTGGAAATGAAATAAATATACATGCCGCCTGCATGCGAACTAGATGCATGATTCCCCATTGTCAAAAGCTGCGAGGCTTTAAGGTAGAGCGGGTAGCCGTACTAGGGACGGTCCCGGTTTTAACTACCCTGCCGTTATGCTGCCGAAATTTTGAATTATATTCGTGTGTTAGAATTATTTTCATTTGTTGAAACTATATTTATTCGTTGAATAGAAAACCTTCACGTGTTGAATTGAAATTCATTCGTTGAATTGAAATTCATGTGTTGAATGGTATTCGTGTTTTTAAACATAAAAATCACCTTTTTATCGATATATACAAACTATAGAAAACCTTCATGTGTTGAATCGAAATCCATTCGTGAATTGAAATTCATGTGTTGAATGGTATTCGTGTTTTAAATATAAAAATCACCTTTTTATCGATATATACAAACTATAGAAAACCTTCATGTGTTGAATCGAAATTCATTCGTTGAATTGAAATTCATGTGTTGAATGGTATTCGTGTTTTTTAATATAAAAATCACCTTTTTATCGATGTATACAAACTATAGAAAACCTTCATGTGTTGAATCGATATTCATTCGTTGAATTGAAATTCATGTGTTGAATGGTATTCATATTTTGAAATAAATTGTTTTATATAAAAATCATATTTTTATTACCTATATGATCTATATAAAATAATCTTGTTTTGAAATAAATTGTTTTATAATAAAAATCATATTTTTATTACCTATATGATCTATATAAAATAATATTGTTTTGAAATAAATTGTTTTATAATAAAAATCATATTTTTATTACCTATATGATCTATATAAAATAATCTTGTTTTGAAATGAATTGTTTTATAATAAAAATCATATTTTTATTACCTATATGAACTACATAAAATAATCGCGTTTTGAAATGAATTGTTTTACAATAAAAATCCCCTTTCTTTCATATACATGAATAGTTAAAAATAGTGAAGTGTTGAAATAGAAGTCAGTTGGATAAAAATATCATTTTGATCGAATGTATGAAAAAGAAATGGTTTTGAAATCGAAGAATCGATTATATTTATATATATATATATATATAAATATAATTAAAATGAATCGAATAACGAAGCTGCAGTTCGTGTTTTGAAACCGTGATTTCAAACGATTAGTGCGGGAGATCCGACCATCGGATTTTCCTGAAATTGCAACCGTTGGGCTCGCTTTGGAAATATCTTTCCAACGGCACCAACTTTGTAAAAATCCAACGGTTGGATTGTCTGGAATGTTTAATTCAAATATGAAGAAAAACAGCGCCATAATTGATTATATATATATATATATATATATATATAATTATATTAAATCGAATAACGACGCTGCAGTTCGTATTTTGAAATCGAAATTTCAAACGATTATACAGGGAGATCCGACCGTCGGATTTTCCCGAAACTGGAACCGTTGGATTCGTTTTGAAAAGATCTTTCTAATGATGTAAATTTTGTTAAGATCCAATGGTTAGATTTTCAGATATGTGTAAATCAAATCTAAAGAAAAACAGCGTCATGGTCGCGTTATGGCCCGAATCGTCGTTTTGAATAAAGTGGCTATTTTAAAATAAATAAAAATAGCGATAAATCGTTATAAAATATTATAAACGATATGGATGCGAAATTTAGAAACTAACTGAAGGTTGGCTAAGTCGAATGGTTTCTTGGGTGTTGATCTGATGTTGGTTTCGGCCTTCAGGGTTAATATTTGGGAAATCGTTCTCTTACTGATTTATGGTTAGTGACTAATGAATTGAAATGATGCGTAGTAGTGTTTGTGTAGCATTTGTTTATTATATATGCGAGTTGCTCAGAAAGACCAGGTTTATCCCATTCCTAATAACTGAATCGACGATAAGAAATCGAAGATGAAGACGGTGGTCGAAGACCGGAGATCTTCACCTCGTTTGGATGGTAACCGAGATCCTGATTGGGAGGCATCCCGAAATATGGATAATGAGTGGTGATCGTCCAGACGTAAGTGGTGAACGATGGGTTTGCGAGGTATATAGTGCCTCCGGTTTCGTTCAGACCCAGAACGGACTTGCAAATGGACAGTGTGTCTGACATTGGAATTTATTCTGTGTGATTGATAGCTATCAGTTGCACGGTGTGAATTGCCTGTGTGGCATGCTAAGATGCAGTGATCAGGGCTTCTGTTGAAAAGCAAAGTCTTGTGGAGATGATCAAAGCACCGCCTGTGTGGCATAGCTTTGTGTATAACTTGAAATCGCGAGCCTCACACCCCGGTATGAACCAGAAATGGGAGAAAGGACCTCAGGGAGGGCTTGCGTTTCCTCCTAGCTAGAAGTGGCGTCAGTGGTTTTACACGCCCTGACGAGTTTGACTTATGTGGTTGTTGCTGTTGTGAGGCGCCTCGGTTAGATCAGACGATCCGGGTCCGATGGAGTCATTTGTTGGCTCGCTTACGCCCCAAAGGGCTGCGAAACGTAGTGTTCAGGCATTTTAATCCACTCCGTGTGGACCGGCCCTGTCGCTCCAAGGGTCGATGCGTTCTGATCCTGAGGCTCGGGCTAGGCATCCTCGAATTCGGTAAGGACTATCTTTTGCCTTGGTTCATGACGGAAATCCAATTTCCAAATACGACATCGTGCGGTTTTGATTGTATATATATATATATGGCGACATGATATATGGTACCCATGCCGTCTATGATTGATAGTTATGATCGAAATTGTTTTTGAAACATGTAAACACTAGTAATAATATCAAATGCTTTTGTTTTATTCGTATCAAGCATATTTTGGCTATTATAAGGTAAACCTCTATCCTCCGGTTTGCGTTGCATTGTGTGATGGGAACTGAGTCTTATAATGGCTTCATTTTTATAAAAAACATTGCGTTGTTTAAAAGAATGATTTGTTTTAAAGCACCGGCAATCCGATGGAGTAAACCCGTTCCACGAAAGTGGCGTGGTCCTGTGATTAGCCATATTATAAATGTGTTGAGTAGATTTCTCACACCAGTCCCATGACTGACTCGTAGTTTGTTTCACTTTCAAACTCAGGTGCCCCTTTTTCTTCACGGGCAGCCTTGTATTCAGGTTTAGCTGGCTCTTTCTGGATAGCTGGAGCTGAAGATGGATTCTATTGTTTATCTCTTTTTATGTTGTTCATCTCCTATTGTACATTATGTTTGTTTTCCGCTGTAGACATTAATGTATAGCTGAACTGTATTTGTACTAAGTATGATCCTGTATACTGTGTAATTCCGATGATTACGTTTATCAGTATATTCTATTGTTCATTATCTGGTGTATTTATTTATTTATTTCTGTTCTGCTATTATCTGTTTATGTGTATATTCCAAGGATTACCCTTGCCACCGTCAGTACGGGGTTTGGGGTCGTCTCACTTCACGTCAAGGTTCAAGAAGACGACGTGATGAATATGAAGACAAGATGACTACACTCATTGACCTAATGCACGAGAGACAGATGAAAAAATCTCGCATGCATTCTGATAATCCGAATACCGGTAATAGCGTAGAATCAACTAGAAGTTCTACAAATTTTGCAAATATGGTTACTTGCATTCAACGTCTTGGAGAAGGAGGTGAATTTGATGTTGCAGAAACAATATTATTTGGTATGAAACCCAACAAGAAAGAGGTATTCACTGTTCTTCCCAACGACATAGCAAAAAGTTGGTTAATATCAGGCTTGCAGAAAAACGCTACACAAAAGAATACCAAAGTTTTCTAATAAAACAAAGTGGTGCCAACAAGTAGGATGTGCATGTCAATTTGTTATTTTATTTCTGTTGTATTTTTTTTAATGTAGTAGTTTTTATACATTGCAATCAGTATTTAATTTTCAAACCTAGAAATTAAAAATAAAAAACACAAAATAAAAATATCCTGCTCAAATACCCCATTCACAATAAAAAAACACATTCCCGTTCGCAACAGTGCCACGCTCAAATACCCTGCTCAAATGTTACGCTCAATTGCTCCATTACCATTAGTCAAAAACGCGCCCTTAGACCTTTCAATAGCGAAATATCAAAAGTTCAAATTTCAATAGCGACAGTGCTTTTTCAAAACGTTTCATTTTCAAGGAGGATTAAGAAAGGTCTAGTTTTGCCTAAAGTACCTTATTGTCCCAACTAACTCCACCACACGTGAAGAATATCATTTATCTAATTTACTATTATTTGTATATATAAATGCACATATGTACGTAAACACAAAAAATTATTGAATATAATAACCATTCATCTCTATTTTTAATAAAGGAAATTGATTTTGTGAATATTATAGAATATAATAACCATTTATCTCTACTAATAAGGGGAATTGATTTGGTAAGGTTCCCCAATGCATCATCGCATCAACCGTCGTTAAAGTTTATTAACACCCTCTTGTTTTTTCATACCATATCGCACTGATACATCATGTACATGTGTATGCGCATTGTACATGCCATAGAGTAGAATGAACAAAATAAATTTTGGCTCTAATACATAGACATTGAGATGGACTATCAATTGGGTTGTGCCAGACCATATATTTTGATTCATTTGAGGCTTAGAATAATTCCTATTTTTAGTTGAAAAACGATTTGTTAGGGTCATAAAATAATTAATATTTAGTTTAACTCGTTGTTAAATTTAAACTGATTAAGATTTAGTATAATTTAATTTACAATTACATTTTAAGTAATAAACTATTGATGATCGAAACAGGGATCGTATCTAAAACCAAAAACGGAATTTTTTAAATTTCAGTAACTGTTCGAAATTAAAAAAAAATTAAATGATCGAAACTCAGTTCTTGAATTATGGTTCAGTTCAACAACGAAAGATTCTATAACGACCCAGGGAATTAACGACCCCGAAAATCGACACAAAACACCATATCGACTATTCAAGTACCGAAAATACCAGATCATTAATAGGAAGAAGTTAAATGGTGAGAAATAGAAAGAAAAAAGTTAGAATAGAAGAAGAAGAATCATTAATACAACAAAGTTAGAGTAAACACGAATCTCATAGCGGAACGAATAAAATATATTATATAACAACTTTTGAAATACAAAACTGTGTTTGTACTTACATACATCATCAGAGTCATCACATATATTTCCCAGTATAACCATTTTAATCTGCAGAACGTTTTCTTTTAAATCATTATTCACTTTAAAACAAGAATATTATTTCTTTACAGAAGTAAGGACACTTTTATCAATAAATCTGTATTTAAATAGCAAATACCATTACAAGTTAAAATTTCATCTATCGAGTTATTTTATAAATTCATACTTCATAAATTATGTTTATAAACTTCTTGTTAACTATATACCAAGTTTATAACTTAATCTCGATTACATATTCGATTACAGATTATTGGTTCCAAACTAAATATTAACCATTTTTCAAATTATGAATTATATAATATATAATTTCAAAACAATAAATTATATTTATAACATTCGACATAGTAGAATTCTAATTATAAATCCTTATGGATTTATTCCAATTCTATTTACATTTCGAACATTGCAATAATTTCATCATTTTCTTTGAAACGATTTCCCACATGCCTTTAAATTCATTTTTGAATTTACATTCCAAAATTATTCAATGATAATTATTTCGTTTCATTCAGTGATAATTATTTCATTTCAATTATATACATCATCCATAAATTTAACCACTAGTTTTTATTATTAAATAGTTAATATTTACTAGCCCATTTTGAAGTTCAGTTTATATTTTGTAAAAATAGATTATTCCTTTTCAAAACTCAAATTCAATTCCAATATATTTTTGTGGTATTTAAATACCAACGATTTCCGGGTCAGTGTAATTCAAACATCCAAAAAACACAATAATCAACCACAGATTATTTGTCCCATCATATAACGTAACATATGAAAAACAGTAATAAAATTGTTGAGGAATTCAGTTGTATTCCTTCAACCTGTTTCCTTGCATCCACAGATGTTAATCAACATAAATAACACCAATTTCATGCCAACATGAAATATTTTAGAAAATAGAATCAATATTTAAACAATGATATATATATATATATATATAACTATATATATATATAATCCCAACATTTTTTTTGCAATTCATCCAAACAACCATCATACAACATTCAATCATTATTTATCAGTTCTAAAATATGTTTAAAAAATTATAAACTGGGCAGAGTTAGTGAGTTTACTCACATTGGTTGTTGATCGTTGCAAAAACAATTAACGTCAGTTGATTAAATCAGGCGTTTCATTTTGCCATAAATTGAAACGATCTCTAAAACTTTTCAAACCCATTTCAGCACGTAACCTGCGACCCTACGATCCTAACAGATCCAAATTTACCCAATTCTGATAACTAACGGATAAGTTATGGACATTACAAATTAATACACTATTTATATTAAAATTTAACTTAAATTTAATTTATTCTGGGCCTTCCCCCTTTCTTCCTGAACCCGGCCCAAAACTAATACAACCCGCCCGCTTCAATATTTCTTCTTCTTCCCAGCATATTTTAATTTGAACCATTCCAGTGAAAAAATTTCCACCATAGCCACTTCTTCTACCTTCGCATTCTCTTTATCTGCCCCACTAAAATTCAAATGAAAATTACCATCGGACTCCCCTTCGAAAAAGCAATCTCCCATCACCATTTATGCAACTCGTACTACCCTTAATCCTCGCGTCAAACTACAGGTTCACAACCCATGGTAAAACCACCGAACAAAAGTATCACCAAAATCCATCAAAATTCATCCGCTAGTGCATCTTGACTTACTGCTCATCACGCCACCATCGATTTCCCTTTTGAACCCTGCCATCGTTGATACACATCAGCCCAAGGAAGCTACACAAATTTTCGAACATGAGAAAATATGTAGTGCTACAAGAAAAAGGTAGGAAACTGAAGCTCTGGCTTTATTGAGTTCAAGGAGATTTATTTTATAATTTTTCGTGGAAGAGTGAATTTGTTATGATTTTTATATCTATAGGAAAAGCTTCGCTATTTTGATTTCCTAAAGAAGAAAGAGTGGTGGTGGTCGTGTGTATTTATATTACTACAATACCTGATGACAAAGGAGTATTGGTTCCTGTATATTAGAGTATATCGGCTCGCATGTGAAAGAAATCATCCAAAGTAACTGTGTATGCAAGATATTATTAATTAACTTAGGGTATGGGGAAAAGAATAGTTGGCATGGAAGGAAACTTTTATATATATTATTTTTATATTCCATGAAACTAATACATGAAGTAGCAAACAAAAACCACCACATATGAGCTCCGTTTATGGTGAAATTTGTAATCTTAAAATAATAAATATTTCGGACATGATGGAACTATTTCATCGAATTTCGAGTCTATTTGTAAAAGTTCCTTTATAATTCCAAAGTCCAAACGGTTAAATAATACTCATTTAAACTGCGAGTGGTCATAAAATAAATCCAAATAACGCGAAACCAAAAATCTTACAATAATTAATCACTACGGATTTAATAAAATTAATTTGGCCGAAAACGAAAGTCGTTTGAAAATTCGTTATTCTATAATCCCATATTTAATTGATATAATATAAATCGAATAATAATATAAATTAAATTCCAAAAAAATTCAAATTAATAACAATAAATTATTATTATTCTATATATATATCCAAACATAATTCATATAGCTTCGAAAATAAATAAAATACAGATTTATACTTGACGTTTCAATTTTAAGTTAAAACCACACTTAATTTATAATAAAAACCCATTTTTATTTATTAAATAAATCGTTATATTTTTATAAACAATTCCATAGCGACTTTCTGAAAAATTGATTTGGACATAACTTACAATCTATAAGATGAAATCTCGATTTTTCACTTCCATTAGAAAAATATAGTTCAATAGATTCAAACGTTTCTTTTTCGAAGAAATCTGACTTATAACGAATCCTATATACTCAGTTTAAGTTCAAAACGTAAAACTACAAACTACCACGACGTTACGAGCTCGTTTTAAATTATAATATAATTAATACAATAAAACGTCATTTAATTAATAAATTCGTTATTATAACACAAATCTAAACTCAATTAAATTCCTTATATAATCCAATTCACATAGTATTGCCAATTCAACTATTTTGAAATTTTAATTTTATTATCCCTTTTTTATATTAATTAAATAATCAACACTATTTAATTTAAATCATTTAAATTGCCAAATCGCTTATCCAAGTAATTAAATAAATTATTCAATCGTTAAAAATTCATGACATTACATTCCTTCCCCCTAAAAAGAATTTCATCCCCGAAATTATTAAGGTAGGAAAATTGCTACAAACTCTATTAATTATATTAAAATCATTTGTTTTACTTCTTGATTTCAGTTTCAACTAAATTAATTAATTTCAACTAAAATTATAATTCATTCCCACTAACGAAAATTTTCAAAAATTCTAAAAAAAAAAATTCTAACATCTTAAATTTCCAAAAGAATTCGTAAACTTCTCCTTTGCACGACTTAATTGGTACAACTTCAACTCGCCTCTGTAGGCCTTCTCCAATCCAAAGAAAATCCCAACAACTTGGTGGCTTGCCAAATAGGCTCATAGAAGTCTCATACTCAAATATAATATAAACTTGTACCTTTTTGTTGGTGTCCCTTCCATTTTCCATCAATTCAATCTATACCCTTTCATTGCCAATTGATCTCCAATCTATTTATCCTCAAGTCCAATCATTCTCTTATTCCCAAGCAAAATTCCGTTTCAAATTCCAGTTCCGTTCGCAATTTCAAATTCTTACTCATCAATCCAATTTCTCAACCAAGTTAAGTTTCATTCCTATATTCCATCAACTAATTAAATTTTATAATCAGTTATCTAAAATTTAAAATCTGGTTTTATTTCAATATCATTTTCATTCAATTTAATTTCCACTTGACTAGTTTCAGTTAAACTTATATTTGCTTTCACAATCTTTATTTAACTTCCTTAAGTTAATTTATAAATTCATCTTGCATGCTTGTTTTTAATTCAAAACAATCTCTTCCTGGGTGGTTTTTAAACAACTTCTCTTTTCTAAAATAAGTATTCTTTTTCAGGATTCAAAACAAATTGTTTTCTCAAAATAATTCAAAATAATATCTTTGATAGTAATCCATCACTTGGAAACTCGAAAAAAAACCAATAATGTTGCGCGGTCTTCATCGAAATTATTTTCTAGCGACCGAAGTGAGTTCAATACTATATCACTTTCAAATTTTATTTTTAAACACTTACATTTTGAAATTACTTCAAACATTCTTTAGATGCTTGGAAAACATTTCCAAGCTTCCCCCAAGATCTTAAAATTTCCATATATTTAATCCAAAATTCATTTTCAAACTCTTTTCCCAATTTCTGGGATTCTAATTCCAAATTCTGATTTAATTCCAGATTTAGTTCATCTGATCTTATAAATTACGCTTATATGAATTGAAATGACCCGAACTTCCCAGCCGGTCTAAACCGAACAAGAAGACGGAATGCTTGGAGAATACGACACATCAGAACAAAGAACAAGAGAACATTTCATTGCTATTTCAACAATTTACATCAGAGTACAAGATATCAAAGTACAAATAAATAATATACAATGGAAAAATATCAGAGATTAATAAATTACAAAATAATGTAATTTTGAATACATAAATATAATGTGCAGCGGAAAATCATCAACTAACATAACTGAAGGAAATACACAGATACAAAGCATTCCAGGGTATAGCTCCAGCAGTAATCCAGGATCCTGTGAAAAGAAATATTTGCAAAACCAAAACTACTAGCTGCCCGTGGAAAAATATGGGCACCCAGAGTTTAGGGAGAAACATTAAATTCCGAGTCAGTCATGAGTCTAGTGTGAGAACTAAAATAGTCATTTACTTTTATTTTAAAGTTGGGTAGGTCTTGAGACCATGCCTTATAACACTGAATGGGTTTACTCCCATGAATACCAATGCATAAAACAAACAACGCAATGCTAAAAGGAAAAATGAAGTTATTATAAGACTCGGATCCCATCACATAATGCAACGCAAGCCGGAGGATAGTGTTTTACCTTATAATAGCCAAACATGCTTGATATACGAAATTTCTTTTATTATTATAAGTGCAGAAATCAATTTCGAATATAAATGTATCAATCTTGGAAGACATAGTACCCTACCCTACTATGTCTCCATATAGGTTTACAACTTAAATCGAAAGTTGTGTATTGGAATTTAGGTTTCCATCTATGAATGAGGCAAGGGACCTTCCTCATCTGATTCGAGACAATTTAGCACATGCCTCAGGACCCAGACTCGGGTGACCCCTAGGAGCGACATGGTCGGTCAGCTATCGCTGATTAGTTATACCATAAACAATACATTCCTTGGTTTAATCGGACCTAAAACCTGGTCTGTACGTCGACCATCTTAGTCAGTATGTTGACCATCAAGGGCCTTGTATGGTCGAATCTGAGGTATCTCGCTTTCCATCATCCAACATCCACATAATTAAATATGTCTGGGCTCTATACCACGACATCACTTCTAGCTAGAAGGTAACATAAGTCCATTTCCCTACGGTCCTACATCCCTTTTTTGTTCATACCGAGGTGTGAGGCTCGCAAATTTACGCCATGCACGAAGCTACGCTGTATTAAAGTGTGCTTTGATAATCATCCACAAAGCTCTGCTTTTCAACAAAAGCTTTGATCCATGCATCTCAACATGCCACATTGTCAGTTCATACCAAACAACTGATGTCTACCGATATATAACCTCTGAGCTCGTACATCTCAAAGAAATGTGTTAAGCTAAGAGAATAAATTCTCCACCACCAAACAGGTATATATTTAGTAGAGATCAATTAATATAGCACAAACTGCAATGTTAGATACACAATCCAATTGCAAGTTCATTTTGGGTTTGAACGAAACCGAAGACACCTTATTCCTTGTCCCATATGTCCATTATAGGAGAGAGGTCCTTGCATATCCGGTTGATCTCCAAGTACGTCTATATGACCACCACTTATTACCTCGTCTTGGGTGTACCGCCCGATCGAGTCATCAGTAATAGCCCAAATGATGTGAAGATCTCCAGTCTTCACCACCTTCTTCATCTTTGACTTTTAATCATCATAACAGATATTCAGAATGGGTTAAACCCGGTCTTTCCTAAAATCTCACATATCTTTAAAATCAAATGATAAATAAAGATAACACACATCCATTCCAATCCAGAATACTCTTTTACTCTGGAAAGGTTCCCATTTATTTTATCGAAGATTTAAATCATTTAAACTTTTTTTTAAATCTTCCTTTGGATATCATTTCAAAAGATTTTGTTATATCTTTTCACAAATTAAACCAAACTAAGGTTTATAAAACTAGTCGAGATTATCGAACCTTACTGAAGTAATTATTTATTTTATTATTCCCAACCTATTCATCCCATAGAGCAAAGATGGTAGCACTCCATGTCTAACACCCGTTGTTTTATCAGTAAATTTAATTACCATTTAATGTTTAAATCTAATTAAAGATTCATCCATCGCTTGAAGTAAAACTGGAGGTACTCCATCTCGAGCATTTCTTGAATTCGGTAAATTAAATTACCTCCTTTTACATTTCAATCTAATTAAAGATTCATTAAAACTCTAATTCGGTTTTAATCTCAAAAATCATTACTTAATGATTATTCAAATTTTTGGAAATTAATCATATCTTTGCTTGGGTTAAAAAACAACTGCCATCTAATAGCACCATTCACAATAAACCCAAAATCGCCTTCCGTTTAATATGGAATCTTCATGGAAATATGAAACATTTATAATTGATATAAATTTCTGTATTTGACTAATACTATAAGTGGAATAATGATAAAGCCTTTTAAATTTCAAAATAGTAAAGGTCCTCCTTCACAGAAGCTCATCTCGATTATTATTAATGGAATTCCATTCAGTTCCAATTTTATTAGATAAACTGGAAAACTTTCTTAAATCTTAATTAAAAGATTTATTCCTTTCACAACTGGGTTCAAGAACAGTATTATTTAAGATACTATTCACAACAAACCCAAAATCAAATTTGATATTAAATATAAGACCTTAAATGGAAATCATATCGACTTACATTCAGTACCAAATTCCAAAAATGGTAAATTTTTAATTGAAATAACGACATCTATACCTTCCAAATTCCCACGACAATATCCATATGATTACGGAATCCAATATCGAAATAGTCAAAGATAATTTTCATTCAAATCCATATATATTGGAAAAATATGGTTATATAAAACCATTCACAATCCATTTTATTAAATAAAACTGTTGAATTCTTACACTCGTTGTCAACTAGCCTGTTCAGATAAAAATATCATTTATCTTTTCAGAACTGGACTATTTCATCCAAAATCTTTTATAACCATTTATTATGATTTAACATAATTTTCTCTATTTTTAATAATAATATAAAAATAGGCTCTTTTAGTTAAATGATGTTTCAGGTCATTTAGCTGCACTAGCGCTGTTTTTATACAAATTTGAATTGAATATATCTCAAATTATAACCATTGGATTTTAAAACTCTTATTATCATTTGAAAGATCTTTTTGATACGAACTCAGTGGTTCCAGTTTCAGGAGAATCAGACGGTCGGATCTCCCGATATGCTGAATTGAAGTTGACGGTCGGAATTCACGAACGGTCGTTCCGTGACACGTTCCATTCAAACCATTTAAATATATATATATATAATATTTCATCGATTTCTATTAAAAATGTATGTTATAAAACGTTTATAAATTCATTTAAAAACGATTTTAAATTCCATCCCAATTTTGAATCAAAATTGAATCTTCCAATAATATTAAAATAATAATATCTTCAAAATATCAGATTTTGAAATCAAATTTTCTCGATATTCATTATAAATATAAATAAAATCGATAGAAAATCCATTCGAGTTAAAATTTCGTTTATTTACTTAACTCAGCTTCATATTTGAAATTACTATTCATTTCAAAATACTTGAAGAAATCACAATAAAGTGAAAAATTAATTCAAATCAATTCATTTCAATGATGAATATTCATAATAATTTTATAATCATTGTGTCCATCCAAAATCAGACATCAAAATCAAACTTTAACTTTTCACAGAATATTATATTAAAATATTTGTTTATTCTGGATTGAAATGAGATTCAATCAATTACTATATAATTTTAGCTATATGGATTTCATACATCACATGTATTCAACAATAGTGGTAAACAACTATTAAACATTCAGTTCACATCCATAGTGCATCTACAATTGTATAAGCATTATGTAATTTAATAACGCTTACAACGGTCTGTCAATCAGTTGATTGACATACAACCACACACAAGGGAGATGTGTGAATTAATTATCATCTCAAGACCCGTGTGGTGTTTTCATCCAATAAATAATCAATTAATAAATTATTTATTTAATCTAGTTGATATCCCTTAAATAGGTGAACGTAAACAAGCCGTTCGACTTGTAAATGGATGTTTAATCCAATTTCAACTACCACAAAAAATTTAACATCATTTTAACATGTTAATTATTTCAAAATCACATTCAAATCATAACACAAATAATCATCCATTCATTCATCTGGTTTTCAAACAACTGTGATGTAAGCTACCATATACCGTATAACAATTTGTGATAATTAATGAAATAAATATCTACATAGACAATCAACATATATCCAGTTATAAAATAAAATAACCATACAAATTAGTTGAGTGAGAGAGTTCTCACCTAGATCGGTTTTGAAATTATTATAAAATAATTGCTTTAATTAAATTAAACAGTGCATTTAATTTAATCAATATTTTTAACAGCTTTCGTTTCTGTCCAAATCGGTTTCATTGTGTAGTGCTCGATAAGAGGATTCCAACACACTTGATTTCGTCCCATTAATTAAGATAAATAACAATTTTAATTAACCTAATCACTCCATCTTCTTTGTTAAAACCTGTACCCAAAAAAACCAACATCGACTTTTTTCTCCACCTGTGCAAGCCACAATAGATCGCCGGAATTTGATCGAAGGTGCCCACGTCGTAGGTCACGGCGTCGCCTCCCTCCGCCTCAAGTTGGGGGTAACACAATCGCACTACATGCTCAAAAATCAAGCTCGAACACGACAACTTCGGGAAGGAATTCGGCCAACTCGCGCCCTTGTTTCAGATCATGGCCATTGGTATTACAGATCTCTGGATGCTCTAGAATTTTCATTTTGGAAGATTCTAACAATTCTCGTTAAATTGTGAGATAATGGGGGTCGAAGTTGGGATGCTTGCTGCCATCGATTTGGTTTGTAGCAACGCAAAAATGAATTAGAGATTAGGGTTTATCATTTTTCTAGAGTTATATATAATATTTAATTAACAAATTACTTCAATATGGCTCCGAACTCCAAATGAATCCCAACGATTTTCTCCCGTAACGAAATATCCCCATTCCGGACACAATGGGATATGTTTTATAAGCCAATTTGATCATTTTGATCAGTTTTTATCAAAATTAAATATAATTCAATATAACATTCAAAACTGATTTTCAACATATGTTCTAATTTGCCACGACCACATACTGACTCCAACAATTATAAATTTGGAATCTAGCAATAATTTAATATTCCGGATCCAACAAAATTTGTTTCGTCAAAAATTGAGGTCATTTGAAAAAGGGCCATTTTTAAAGCGTATATAATATCGATAAAATATTAATAAATTCTATAACGGCTATTTGAAATTTTAATTTGGTCATCACTTAAAATTTATCTCAATCTCTTATATTTGTTAGAAAGATATTAGTAAATATATCCTAACATTTCTTATTTTACTGAAACCCGACTTATTTCGCAATCTGTACATTTTATTTAAAGTTCGAAACTAAATTTTCAAACTACCGCGACGTTGTGCATTCGTTTTAACTAAATTTTACATTCTTACGTTCAAACTCCATTTTAAAATAAATTATAAGTCATTAATTATCAAAATAAATCATTTCAAGTATTTAATTTCCATTAAAACCAATTAAAAATAAATTTTAAATTGGTTCTAAAATTCAGGATTGTTACATGAATTCTGATTGGTTATTTACATAACAGTCTCAATTATAATCTTACTCGATTATAATAATAAACAACACATCCTATATACTATAGTAATCCCAAGA
Source organism: Allium sativum (assembly GCA_030737875.1). Lineage (NCBI taxonomy): Eukaryota > Viridiplantae > Streptophyta > Magnoliopsida > Asparagales > Amaryllidaceae > Allium > Allium sativum. The sequence continues at coordinate 1,048,779,138 of CM060910.1, read as the reverse complement.
TATATATTTCTTTTACATCAAAATATACTTTGGTAAAATAATTTCATTAACCCTCTTTCAAAAACATACTGTGTTGGTTCATCGTATTCAAGTGTTTAGAAACCTGTTATAGACATTTGGTGTCCTACGGTCAACCAGAATTCATAAGCCACTCAACCAATATATCTCCACAATATAAAACCATCTTTGTACAATCAACAAATACGCTCTCTCGTGTACATACACTCAAACTCAATCTAAGGTATTACTAACCCCATATCTATTGAGTTACGCCATAGAGCCAAGGTTATCACACAACCTTCAGCTCTAATACCACTTTAAAGACCTGAGGAATTTACGACCCTGAAAATCAACGTAAAACACCGTATTGAATATTCAAGTAGTGAAAATACTGAATCATCAATAGAAAGAAGTTAGAGGATGAGAAATAAAAAGAAAGAAAGTTAGAATAGAAGAAGAAGAATCGTAAATACAACAAAATCAGAGCAAATACGAATTTAACAATAGAATAAATAAAATATATTATATAACAACTTTTGAAATACAAAATTGTATTTGTACTTACATACATCATCAGAGTACATCACATATATATCACAGCGGAAATAAACTCTATACATATCTAACATTGAACCCTCCAGCTCTAAGCTCCTCCAAGTATATTTGTAAAATCTCAACTACTTGACTGTTTGTAAAAATTTGGGCATCTAAGAGTTTAGGGTAAAATAAACTCTAGGTCAGCCATAGAACTGGTGTGATTAAACTCCAACCACTTGGTTTAATTAAAAAAATTATTTTCAATGAAAAGATAACCGTAAGAACGATCCACACATAAATACAAATGTTTTTTACCTTACAATAACCCAAAACATTCTTTAAATCAATATTATTCTAATATTATAATAGTGTCTAAAACAAGTAAATAACAATCTAGCGGAACGCTTGCATCTCATGCTCCACATACTGTAACATCTCGAGATTTTGCAAAAAATTGAAATATTAAATTTAATATGATTTTAAACAATGTTGGTTTAAATATTAAAATTAATGATTTACGTCGTAAATTTATAAGGTATGGAATTTAACTTGTCTTGTTAAACAATGAATTTCAATAGCTATATATGAAAATGGCTTATGTTTGACAACTTACTTATTTTGAAATAGGAAGTTAATATTGAATTTACAATATATAATTGGTTAACTAATTTTGGAACTCCATATATATTGAAAACTTTAATGTATTGAACACAGTAATAATATAGAATCCATTGTTTGTACAATGAACGTCAACTAGATATAAATATAATTATCCGCATGGATTGTAAATATAGTTATAATTTGGTTTGTATTGTAAGTATTGAGAATTGAAATCATATATTGAAACTTTAGAATTTAATTGAATTAAGAAATTTATAATTTAGCTTTAACCTGTGTTACTGTGAAACTGTATGGCTGAAACTTAATTAATTTGTGAAAGTAATTAAATTTAACTTATTTTGACAATTGTGACTTGTGTTGATTGCAAATCAATTGGTGATTTTGTTTATATGGGTAAACATTGAGACGAGAATTAAATATGGGATTAATAGATGATAGATTAGTTAATTATTATAATTAAGATTCAACTGAAATCTATGTAGATTTATATGATACAAGCTTTAGTAAATTCATTAACGATAAATTTCAATAGGTTATTAGGTAATGACTTACACTTAATTTTGAATGAATAGGTAGTTGGGTCATAATGGTTAACTAAGAGATGTTGTCATCGAATAAAACTTACTATTTAAATAAATTGATGGAACATAAATATAATTTAATGTGAAATTGAGTAATAACCGTGGTTGGAAACAATTGGAAATAATGGAATTGTAATAAATGTTGAATTAATAACCAATTAATTTTATAATTGAAATCTAATATTGGAAGTTATTGTAATGAGATCTTTGATCAATTTTAATTTGAGTATATGAAGCAATTTGAAATGAGGCATTATGATAACATTATCACGTTATATTTTAAAGGAATGATTAATGAAAAAAATTTGATTACCTTAAAAATTTGATTGATTCCTATAAGTAATATTGTCACATTAAAATTGATTAATGAAACAAAGCAATTTATAACATAGGTAATTGATTCCGATAATTAATATAAGCCTTATTTTAGGAGAATAACATTTGGAATTGAACTAAAAGATGAATAAATGGAAAATTCAATACTTAGTTATTTGATTAAACAATGAAATTATTTTGCTATTAATACATCTCATACTTAAATCCAAACATAATCTCCCTGACATTACAAACTCAAAAGTCATAAATCATTCATATCTCACCTTTTTAAAGGAAAAAAACCATGTCTTCACATTTTGCAAAAATAAAAACAATTCCAATATGTGTGTGTAGACAATATTTTAGATGGTGCATGAGGGATGTTGTGCATGCGTTTCTCTGGAGATGCTCGAGCTTGGGTTGATTGTGATGGAGAGGGAGAGCTCTTGAATAGATGATCGCCGGTTCTGTCGATTTGAAATTTCGTGGAGAGAATAAAGAGAAAGAAAGGAGATAAGTTGAGTTTTGTTTGGCCATGGATTTTGAGACCTGTAGCTTGCATTCGTAAAGGAGAAGAATAGGAAGGTGGTGTGGCATGAGTTAGTGGGTTCGTATCGAAATTCCGGACAACATGGAGTAGTCACGTACTGACTATGAGACTGTTCAATTTTGGGCCAAAAAATTGGATTTCAATTGCGTGTGAAACCAATGGTGAGTAATTAAACATGGTCATGCTTAACTAAAATATTCGATTGTTAGTTAAATTAAATTCAAGCAATGATATGATTGTATTGATGGATGTTTAATAGTTTAATCGCATGTTTATGTTAAGTTGCTTCGATACTGTTTGTTTAACTGTCAATTAAATGTGATGTTTAATTGCTAGTGTTACACCAAAAAATAGTACTAACACCCAATTGACTAGGATTTGTAGAGAATAATAATCTAAAAACATAAAAAAATCAAGCAGAGACACGAGATTTATAGTGATTCGGCGTAAACGAGTCTACATCCACTTCATAGTTTCTCCACTCATCCAGAAATTACAAGTAAAATGAATATAATCACTCGAATACAATAAATAATTCTCTTCGAATTCATTGGTTTGATTGGATGAAGCACGGATATCCATTGTTAATGTACAGCCATGGCACACACAAGCCAAAAAAATGCCAAAAGTCCCTGAAAATGCCCCCAAATCATGTATTTATATATGTTTTCACTGAGCAAGTCGGATGCCATGTGGCTCCCATCCCTTGAATCTCATATTTGGATGTGTTAAGGTGTAGACAATGCATCAGGTTAGTGGGTACGTGAGGGTAACTGCCCCAATATTTCAGGCGTTAGAATAGGTCTTCCATTGTTCGGTGGAGTAACAGCAGGTGATAGTCGGCTTGGATAGGGGGCACTCCGATCCGATCCGAAAGGGGGGATCCGAACCAGTGACATTTGCATGTACAATTCAAGTTTTCTTACCTTCTACCCGTCCATCCAAGTGATTGTCAATCAATATAATTTCATATTCAAGTCCCTGGCTTTGGGTAGCCTGGTCACAAAGCAGGGTAACATTTTTTCCCTAAAGTACATCTTATCGCAGATGAGATGTGCTTTGAATAAGTCGAGCTGAATCTTTTTGGAACGTCATCCACCCTTGAGGAGGCTTTATTAGATTGTTGTGTCCTATTGAGTAGTTACGCCATATGGATTTTTTTCCTGTATACATGGCTTATCATATATCGCACTACTTCCGTTGATGCTTATCGGGCCAAATTCCATGGCTAGAGTAGTCAAGATGATCAACTAATCGTTTAAACCTCGTCAAATCAAGAGGTTGAATTCCTTTATCATAAGTCATGTATGATCATTGGCTCCTGTGTGAGATCATACATGCACAAGTTAATGCCAAACGACGTCGTCTTCCTATGCAAGTCAAGTGTATTACCGAATCAGACTTTCTTTTATGTATAAGTCAATGTATGAAATGGTCATCCAAGTCATAGGGTAGTATCAAAATCTTCGGGCATTGAGCTAGCATCTGGACCATTGGAATAGAGTGCATCAGATTTGGCATATGAATTTGTCATTTTTGCTTGGATTTGGACTATTGAGATACCAGGATATTAATCTAGGGCACCACAATTGCATTGAATCGTAACAATAAGGCATCTGAAAGCCATGATTACTTCGAATCATTTTATAATCCCGTGATTACACATGAGTCAATACGAGATGTTGTTGAAAACATGCAAGCCAATAGCTGGTAGGATCATCACAATCGTAAGGCAGTAGAGGAGTTTATCACACTCTCCATTTGATGCAGTTGCGGATCAAGTCTTTGGATTCATGCTTGTTCTGTTAGTTGGCTCACTTGGATGGTCAAGATGAATCATGTCATATTCCAAAGATATAGTGTATATGTTCTGAATCATGCGTCGAGTCAGGGCCATGTTCAAAGTCAATCTGTCAGTTGAAGGTGATGCTCCCAGCATCAATGGAGGCTGAGCAAAGTTAGTGCTTATTCCCTCAGCATCAGTGGGGGTTGGGCCAAGTTAATCGGACATCTAGTCATCTAGCTTTTATTCTTTCTTTCATCGCATCGGGTTGGAGCTGCAGGTTCAGCAATCTTAGTTGACTCATACCGTTATGTACTCTTTCTTAAGTCGTTAAGAGTTGGAGTTATATACGTGAATGGTCGAATCACATTTTCTTTGGTGTCATCCCATCTCTTTAGTCAGTAAGTGAAGATTGCCTCATCGGGTGTCGGCGGACTTTAGTACTCTCATCGAATCAGCCGCGGAGTCGGGTAAAGTCATCAAATAAGCAAGCTAATGAATATCGTTAGGAAGTTAATCGAGCCCCTCCATTCATGCTTCAACATAGTATGGAATAGCTATCATGGTCTTTTTGAGTTTACTTCTCTTACTCATATCCACTGAGCTTAATAAACAAGATTGTTGACTTGATCAATAAAATGGGCTTTCTCTAGAGTCACACAATCCTATTATTCTTTCTCGGGTGCTTTTCCATTACCCCTACCATTTCGAGAGTCGGATGGTCCTCCATCTTTTGTAATGATAACATTGAGACCATCCATCTCAACGTTAGTATCCTCTTGTTGCAGGAATCTGTATGTTTCAGAGGTGAATTTTCCATGGCCTCCTGGTGGGTTTCGATATGCAGAGAAACTTTGAAGTCCGAGTTATCCAAAATACCAGATACTGCTGCCATCAACACCATAGACGGTTAATGTCGATCTACGGATGCCACTTCGGCGTTCAATCTTTTGAGGAATGAATGCAGGATCTCGCCAGAACTCTATTTGATTGGAGTGAGTCACATGACGTTTTTGGGTCGAGAGATGTGGATGTGGACCTTTGACTGCTGAACGAAGTGGGTGACCAACGCGTTCCAGCGGTTGATCAATTAAGATGCATGTCGCCAAAATTGTATAGTAGCGATGTTAGTCAAGATCTAGAAATGGTAGCTTGGAGTGCAGGGGATTGTTGAAATCTATGATGTCTCGTGTGAAAGAGTTTTTGATTGATGTTGCTGACGTCACCTTTGAGTTGTGCCGCCTCTGGTGAATCATCAACTAACGTTGGAAATCTGGCCTTCGTTTTTGGGAGGTTGTTGACAACTTTCCAATTTAGTGTTGTTTCCCCCAGCATGAACACTACACCATAATGGCCATTTGGCAATTCTTAATTTTTTTCAACTGCCAACACTTATATGTGTTGTAGACTAGTGACACTAATATGTGTTGCTATAGTAAAAATGTGTCACCAAAAATATATGTGTTGATATGCCTAGTCAATTTTTTTTATTCTGAGGGCAAAATGGTAAGTTCTCACCCATAACCCTAATCGGTACCTCAATGCTTTCTCCCTAATTCTTATTCCTAACAAGGTCGTGTCATAACCAAATTTGGAAAAAAATTGGACTGCGAAGAATCAACATCAATGATTACCTAATCGATATCGATATTAGAGATACTGAGGATTTTGGATTTCTCAAATTGGTATTAGCCTCTCAAATCTCTCTCCATCCGTTTCTCAATCTTGACTTCGAATTGGGGCTTCTAGGAATCATGGCGGCTTCTAGGAGTCACGATAATAGGTAAAAAAAAAAATCAATTTCCCTTTCATTGTGTTTGGACTATAGATGAATTTTTTCTATAGACTTCTAAAATAAAATAGATGTATGGAAGGTTTACGTTAGAATGAGAAGGTCTTCTAAAATATATGGAAATGTAGTTAATTCAAAAAGTCATGGTGGGTATTAGAATCTTTAAGCTTGATTAAAGAGTAGCTAACCTATACAGGTTGTTTGTTTCGAATTCATCATGTGGGAAGTGCAATATGCTGAAACGTGTCTATCTTTGATTTAACTAAATTTAATGCTCGATAGTGCCTGGTTCCTTAAACATGCATATGCTAAGTTGAATATTAACAATTTTTATATATTTGGATGAGTAAATTCAAAGGATGAATATATGCTACTTTTGTTTAAAAATATTTTTGTGTAAGAAAATAAATAAATCTTTATCTGTGTTTGTTAAAAAGGGTAGTATGACACATGTTGCAAATACAAAGATGTAATTTTACATGTTACAAATACAAAGATAAAGGTTTGCCGACTGTCGTTTTCCTTTTGAATATTGGTCTCTTATAATATAGTCTTCCTAATTTGTGTCGCCGGTAATGTAATAAATTTGGTTGATCGATTTTGTGTTTATTCAACTTTGCAATGCTTAGAGTTTGTTTTCTCGATGCTCCTATACTTCTTTCTTTCTCGATCTACACAGACTGTGCATGGAAAGTGCTTCAGTCTAATGCATGCTCAATTATACGGAGTTGCAGTTTGAATTTTGAAATACTTCGCTTAAGGAATTTGGGTTTTCAATGCTATAGATAAGATTGGGTTATATATTTTAGGTTGCTGGAAAACAGTTTTCTAGTATTGAAATCCCACTGTGGATTACTTAATACTAAACAAGATACTTTTTTTAACCAAAATGCATGGGTGTATCAAATACTTCTGGTCTGGATTAATCCTCGATTAATCCATGCTTAAGCATTTAATTCCTATCCCACATTTTCCACCTGTGGTCCATCTAACGGTTTTTATAACCTTGATAACCAGTTATCCCTATCTCTTAAGAACATCGTATACTTTGACTTGGCCATGTGGTATAGGTGGTTAAGCCAAGAAGAATACCCACATATTTTCAAGGTGCAGAGTATTAAAATTTAAGTTGTTAACACATTGGTATTTTACATAACATATTCCATCACACTCTCGTAATCTTGTACATCTTGCATTGGAGGTTCTTGAAGAAAACAAAAGGCTTAAAAAGGAGCTTAAATTGCAAGATTTCATCGTGTTCAATAGACAAAAGATGTGTCAAAATTAAGAAGGTATGACTTTGAACTTATAACATTTAACACTATTTGAAACTTAAATGATGCTATTTAATTAAATGCACGCATGAAGCAGTGAAACGGAGAAAAAGATAAATTTTGGTGGTACAAGCTATGCAAAATTTTGGATGCAAGTGAAACATCCCATCTCCGTTGAGGTCACTCACAAAGGGAATGCGTTAACTTTGGTGAAGCATTTTAGGTAAAAGACACAGATAATTTACAAGATAGACATATAAGCAGCGGAAAACAGAAATTATTTATTAAATGGCATGGTTCAGTTAAAACATTACAAGCATTGTCTCAAAATCCAACTTCTAAATTATTACAACCAAACATCTGTCTTGATTTAAATGTCCAAGTACATAAAGAAAAATAAAACATAAGTAAAGCAGCATAAATTCCCAATAAAAGTGTAACCACAGCTATAGCCCAAGAAGAGAGAATCCAAGAAATACATCTACTCTTTTCAAGCTTGAAAAGGTCTGCACTAAGCTGAAGTATTCCCTCCCTGCGGACCTGGGGGGGGGGGAGGGGGGAATGGAAGAAAAGAAGGCGAAAGAAAATAGGTTAGACATAAGTCTGGTAAGTCCAGTGATTATTCAGCATGCAAACAGGTAAAAGGATCATGGCATGAATAAACTGAACATAGGACAATACCATAGAAATAAGATAACATAAGATAAGATAAACTGAATGTACTATCGCACTCATTTCTATTTCTCTGCACCTACTACGAATGTTTCAACTACCATCATGTGTTCATAACAAAGTGATTCCTTTCCCGATCGGCTTCTACTCGCATGCATTTGCTACTTGTGTCATTCGGCCCCGCTCGATTGTAGATACCTGTGTTGGTCCCACCATGAGGTGTATCAATTCCTATGGTGGCAACCCGACACAAATTCAAGATGCACAGTGTATACTATTGATGCCCAGTGCCTTCTTTTCCACTCCGGAGTATGTGCACGCCCATACTCCGTTGGAACTACACTGCTGCACCCTCCGCTGCTATTTTGACCGCTTATAATCAGTCCAGTAATCGTGACCCACCCTGCCTAGTTCAGGGTACCATGATACATCTATGTGGGTTACTGCTGAAATGGGTCCCCGTTACTATGGTTTCCTAATCAACATGTTATAACGGTTAAGTGTTCTCTATTTTACCTAACCCCACCCATCTGTTTGATTAACATGTTGTATTGGTTAAGTGTTCCCTTAATTAACTTAACCCTACCATTCTTAGCCTGTCTGTTCCTTAGCTTTAATTCATTCATTAAAGCACCAATCTCTCACATTAGATATGTCTTGTTGCAGTCGCTGGATGTGCCGGGCGGTTCCGGAAAGTCTTACAACGCAACTCAATCTAACCTCGGGTTTTTCAGGCTTAATGCGCTAACCTCTCACATTAGATCATATTGGTGCGGTTACTGGATGTGTCGGGTGGTTCCGGGCAGTCTTACATCGCAACTCAATCTAACCTCAGGTTAGTCGTATTCATCTTTTAATTAATTTACATATTTACAATTTATGTTCATATGTAAATTATCCACAAGTGTTGTCAAATCAAGTCATGTCCCATTTACCCTCTAAATTATGTCCAAATTAAGCCATTTCATGCTATTAATCATTTACATGATTATGAGCCTATCTATGCCAATATCATGTAATTTAATATTTTCACCCAATGTCTCCCCCGTTATTTGTTCGCACAATTCACATAGAACGTTAGACTCGCAAATTAGCCTAACTCATAAACAAAAAGGGGAAAGAAAAGGGACATGTAACATTCCAATAGGCATAAAGCAACATAGGTCAATATGTGTAATATAAATTCGGATAGAATGACATAAACCTAATTAAGCATATAAACTTGATCTTGCTTTTAAATTAGATCCAATTAACATGCGAACTAGCATAAATCTGATTGTATAAACATGAACTTATATAGATCTAAAACATGGGTACTAGCTTGGATCTAAACATATAACAAGTATGAACATAACTTAGCATGTAACTTACATACATAAAAGAACCACAAATTTAATACAACATGATAGGTTCAATGGTATCAGTTCCAATAGTCTCATAGGCATGATAGGTTTTACTATGTCAGTCACAACAGTCCAATAGGCATGATAGGCTTTACTATGTCAGTCACAACAGTCCAATAGGCATGAGCAATTCAGAATTGACAAAAGGATAGGCACGAATAGAATTAGGCATAGTTCTAGATCCAGTTATTACAGTCATGATTTCTTATTAGGTGTTCACATCTAAACAATAACTGTACTTACAGATAAAGGGCGAATCTTGATTTCTGGGATCTGATTTCTGAATTTGAAAAGCTACCCTTTGATGTAGACGTTTTATTCTCTAGTTCTTCTAATTGATTCCTAGTTTGAATTTGATCTCTAGTTTGGGGTAGATGAATGGAGGCTAGGCCAATTTGTAGATGAACAACATGACGGCTTCATAGAATGAGTTCTAGGGTTGAGGTTTGGGGTGATTATATAGAAGTCTAGGTTCAATTTTAGCCTTTAGATTAGTCTAGGAGAAATCAGAGCCACCAAACCAAAGAGATGTGTCATCCAGTCAACCATAACATGACACATATGCCCTAATACCTCAGAAATCAGTCATTGGCCAATCATAGAAGGCCACATCAGCACAGGGCTGTAAAAATTCGTCACAGGAGCTGGATCTGGGAGGGGTCGACTCCTTATAGGGGCCCTTAGGGGGGGGGGGGGGGTCGACACCCTGAACGGGAAATTTTCCGCTCAGTCGATTTTGAATTTTGAACTATTTTTATTATTTATATTTATTTTCTGCTTGAACTTGAAATTTTCTGAACTCCATAACTTCTTCATGTGGAGTCCGATTCACGCAAACTCGAATTCTATCTCAAGAAGAATTCTGAGACGAACGCAATAGTGTAATCCGTTTCCCTTAATTCCCACTTTTAAAATTAAGTATTTTTTAATTCGTTACTTTAATGTTCACAGAAAATACGGGGTGTTACATTCTCCCCTCCTTAAAGGATTTCGTCCACGAAATCACTAAGTTAAGAAGAATGTATCCTAACATCCAACATCCATCTACTCAACCATCAATCACAGGCATCCACTGTCCTTAAAAAGATTTATAATGCTTTCATGATCATATGCATAGTGTGTGTATATGTCCTTATCTAATGCAAAATCAGGCGGTCCACTGATTCAGTTGACCTCCTTGATGTGAATCATGTCAGTGCCATGAGTCCATTATGTATGCAATTATTCCTAATTATACTTTCTACATGAGTGCACAATCATTCAAACAAATGCAACGTCCACATGATAACACATCAAGTTCCAATCCATATATAAATTCATATATGCATATGCAATATGAAAGTGATTGAGCCGATCTGGTACCTAGTGTGTGTATATGCATCCACGGGCAACCACTAGCAACCACTTGCAACCATCAATCATAACATGTTTCAAATACATGTTTACATCCACTGGTTCTTACCTAGGGATCAAGACTAGGACCTAGGAGATATACTTAAAAGGATATATATAAGCATGCATAAACTTTATGGAAAACAAGAGATCAAAGATGTACCCTCAAAAAGATAAGGGTAGGCTGCGCGTATCTTGTCCTCAGTCTCCCAAGTAGTGTCTTCCTCTGCATCACTCCATTATACTTTAACTAGCTTGACTTCCCGATTGCGTAGCCTTTTAACTTTTGTACCCAATATACGAGTTGGAACTCTTCTCACCGTCGCTTCTCGCTCCACTTCTATTTCCTCTAGTATGCTTAGCTCCACAATTTCTGCCGACTCATGTAAGCACTTTCGTAGATGAGAGACATGAAAAACATTATGAACTACAGCCAATCTTTCGGGCAACTCTACTTTATAAGCCATCTTCCCAATCCTTTCAATGATAGGAAATGGCCCTACAAATCTTCGTGCCAATTTTCCTGCAGACCCAAAGCGAACGACATTCCTCAAAGGAGATACTTTAAGGAAAACCCCATCTTCAACCTCAAACTCAAGGTCGGTCCTTCTTTTATCAGCGTAGGACTTCTGTCTATCTTGTGTGGTCTTCATTCGTCTTCGTATCAAGTCCACCTTCTCTGAAGTTTCTCTGATCATGTCAGGCCCAAGTACGAGCTTGTCTGTAGACTCCCACCAACAAGTTGGTGATCGGCATGGTCTTCCATATAAAGCCTCAAAGGGTGCCATGCCTATGGTGGCTTGGTAGCTATTGTTGTAGGCGAACTCCACCAAAGGAAGGTGATCCTCCCATGTTCCCACAAAATCAAGAATGCACAATCTCAAGAGATTTTCTAATACTCTGTTCACCCTTTCCGTCTGACCATCGGTTTGAGGGTGATAGGCGGTGCTTAAGCATAGCTGTGTGCCTACAGCCTCTTGCAAACTCTTCCAAAACTCGCTCGTAAAGATAGGATCTCGATCACTTACTATGCTAGAAGGTATTCCATGCAGTCGAACCACCTCTTTAAGATAAATGGATGCTAACGATGAGGCAGTCCTCCTAGTTTTAACAGGTATAAAGTGAGCGCTTTTAGTGAGCCTGTCCACTATTACCCAAATGCTGGTACTGCCCCTTCTTGACCTAGGCAACCCATCAATAAATTCCATCGAAATGTTATCCCATTTCCACTGTGGGACCTCTAGAGGATGAAGCAGACCACCAGGCTTCTTCTGTTCCGCCTTGACTTGCTGGCATATCAAGCATTTAGAGACAAACACAGCTACATCCTTCTTCTTTCAATTCCAGATGAAAACCCTTTTTATGTCTTTATACATCTTGTCCCCGCCTGGGTGTATGGTCAACTTAGAATGGTGTGCTTCTTCAAGAACGGTTTCCACCAAATCCCTTGCTTATGGGACGCATAGTCTTCCATCCCGTCTCAACCAACCCTTGTCATCGATGGAGTATCTATTGAGGTGACTAGAAGTCTCACATCTAGTTAGCTTATCCATCACATCAACTAGCTGAGGGTCTTCACGTTGCACGGTTCCTATTGAGTCCAAAAGAGTAGGCCGTACCTCTAGCGATGCTAACAAAGCAGGTACAAATTCAAAGGAGGGTCTAAAGTCAAAGTTTGCTATGTACTCCAAGCTTTGCCTTTCTGCAAAGAGAGGACTCAAGGTCAGCTTTTTCCTACTCAAGGCGTCTTCTACAACATTGCCCTTGCCGGGGGTATAAACAATCTCAAAATCGTATAAAGCCAGAAATTCCATCCACCTTTGTTGTCTTAAGTTAAGATCTTTCTGTGAGAAAAGGTACTTTAATGATTTATGGTCAGTAAACAATTCAAACCTTTCTCCTAGTAGGTAATGACGCCATGACTTAAGGGCGAAAACAATGGCAGCTAGTTCTAAATCATGAGTTGGGTAGTTCTTCTCATGTACCTTCAACTGCCTTCCTCCATAGCAAACTACTTTGCCTTCTTGTATCAAGACAATGCCTAATCCTATACCGCAGGCGTCTCTGTATACGGTAAACATCTTGCTTTCATCAGGCAATATCAGAACTGTGGCTGTTGTCAGAGCCCTTTTCAATCGTCGGAAAGCAATGTCGCAATCCAAATCGCAGGCAAAAGTTAGGTTCTTCTTTGTAAGTCTAGTAAGTGGGGCTAAGATCTTTGCAAATCCTTAATGAACTTTCTGTAAAAGCCTGCTAGCCCGAGAAAACTTCGCACTTCGGTTGTGTTCCATGGAATCTTCCAATCTTGCACCACAACCTACTTTTGCAGGATCCACAACTATCCCCTCTTTGGATACTACATGTCCAAGAAACCTTACTTCTTCTCTCCAAAAATGGCATTTGGAGAATTTTTCTTTCAGCTGGTGTGCACAAAGAGTATCCATAACTTCCCTTAAATGCAAAGCATGTTCTTCCTCACTTTTTAAGAAAATCAAAATGTTGTCCACGAAGACCACTACAAATTTATTAAGGAATTCTCTGAATACCCAAATCATCAAGTCTACGAAGTAGGCAGGTGCATTTTTCAAGCCGAAAGGCATGACAAGCAATTCGAAGAAACCATCCGGGGTCCTGAACGCGGTCTTATCTATGTTGTCTTCAGCCACTCTTAGGTGATGAAATCCGGTGGCCAGATCTAGTTGGGAGAAAACCGAGGCACCTACGAGTTGGTCAAACAAATCGTATATTCTAGGAAGTGGGTGCCTATTCTTCTTGATCAGCTTGTTTAGCTCCCTATAGTCCACACACAGATGAAGTGAACCATCTGCTTTGGTTGCAAACACCACTGGAGCACCCCATTCAGAAATACTCCGCCTTATGAACCCCTTTTCAAGCAACTATTTGAGTTGCTTGTTGAGCTCTTTCCTTTCTCTTGGGGCCATATGTCTAACGGGTAAGGCAACAGGTTTTGCATTATCAACAAGGTATATATGGAAGTCTATCTCTCGCTTTAGAGGTAAGCCCTTCACCTCTTCAAAGACATCCGAGTATTCACGGACTACTCTAAGAGATTGCAAGTTTTCAATAGATGCATCAAGAAATTCTAGATAGCTAAGCATAACAGAATTCATGGGGTTACAAGAGATTTCGAGAGTGTTACCGAGGCGAGTCATAAGTCTAACCACTCTCTTTTCACAATTGAGGATGGCACCATTTCTGGATAACCAATCCATGCCTAGAATCAACCCATAGCCCATGAAGCCCAAAACATAAGCATTACATCTAAACTCAATGCTTGGTATAGAAATTTCCAAATCCAAACAAATCACGGAAAAATAAGCCGAGCCCCCAATTGGATTTGAAACAAACATGGGATCCTCTACTATACTGGTATCTAGGTGCAGAGATTCAACTAAAGCAGTAGATATAAAAGAGTGCGATGCACCAGAATCAAAAAGAGTACAAACTGGATGATCAGAAAGATAAACTAAACTCTCAACAGAAATATTTCTACCTCTTTCTTGCGGAGGTGCCATGAGAGCATGAATCTGTCCTCCAGAAGTAGATCTAGTCCTCTGCAATTGCCCTTGCCTTTTTGGGCAATCCTTAGCCATATGTCCTATCTCGCCGCATTTAAAGCAACTACCCATCTTCCTCTTCTTCTTCCTGCAGTCTTTAATTAGATATCTAGGTATGCCACAAATTTGCACTTCCTCTTTTCATGGGGTTTTTTATTCTTCTCGCCTTTCTTGGGATCAGTCTTCTTATTTTGCGATCCCTCCCCTTTCTTGTCTAGAGGTTCATCCACCTTTGCCTCTTTCTTGCCACCCTTGTCTTCCTCCTGTAACAGTGCCCTGTCCACCAATCTCTCAAAAGTCGCACCCATATGTATATGGGACATAGCTAGGCTGTTCAGTGGCTCATTCAACCCTTTCACAAAATGGAGAGCCTTTTTATGTGGAGTGTTTACTAACTCCAGTCTGAATCTAGCCAGCTGGTTGAATTGGTTGACGTATTCCTTAACCGATAGGTTTCCTTATTTGAGTGCTAAGAACTTCTCCATCTGTAGGCTTCGTTCAGCTTACGAGAGGAAATTCATTTCAAATCTCATTCTGAAATCCTTCCAAGTTTCAACTGGTCTCTCAGCATTAGTAACTTCCCACCAATAAGAGGCTTCGTCCTTAAGTAACCATATAGCCAATTGTATCTTCTGCCTATCGTCCACTTCGAAGATAACAAACAAATCTTCTGTTCCTTGAGGCAGTTTCTTGCTTCCACAAATGACTCAGTCCTATTAAAGTTCTTTCCACCCATGGCTCGAAAGTCTCTACATATCTTCGAGAAAGCATTCACACGAGGAGGAGGAGGAACAGCTGCAACTGGGGGAGGAGGAACGTCTGCTGGGCCTGCATAATTAGCCCTAGCCTCCAGGTACCTTCTGAACCAACCAGGTACCGGTACACCCTCAGGAAGATTAAGATCCCCAGACATGCTGAAACGAAAAGAAATGGTTCAAAACAAAGGATAGAAAGATAGTGCATATGGCCTTAGGGATTATGCCTTTATAATAAAACAACACTCTTCTTGAAAATGCTTCTTTAAACTTCTTTTTTTGAAAAATAGTTTTCAAAAACTTTTATCTAATCTGGTAAACCATTGCTCTGATGCCAAGTGAAACACCCCACCTGGGTGAAGGTCACTCACAAAGGGAATGCATTAACTTTGGTGAAGCATTCTAGGTAAAAGACAGAGATAATTTACAAGATAGACATATAAGCAGTGGAAAACTAAAATTATTTATTAAATGGCATGGTTCAGTTAAAACATAACAAGCATTGTCTCAAAACCCAACTTCTAAATTATTACAACAAAACATCTGTCTTGATTTAAATCTCCAAGTACATAAAGAAACATAAAACAAAAGTAAAGAAGCATAAATCCCCAATAAAAGTGTAACCACAGCCATAGCCCAAGAAGAGAGAATCCAAGCAATACATCAAATCTCCTCAAGCTTGAAAAGGTCTGCACTAAACTGAAGTATTCCCTTCCTGCGGACCTGGAGGGGAGGGAGGGGACGGAAGAAAAGAAGGCAAAAGAAAATGGGTCAGACATAAGTCTGGTAAGTCCAGTGATTATTCAGCATGCAAACAAGTAAAAGGATCATGGCATGAATAAACTGAACATACGACAATACCATAGAAATAAGATAACATAAGATAAGATAAACTGAATGTACTATCGCACTCATTTCTATTTCTCTGCGCCTACTACGAATGTTTCAACTACCATCATGTGCTAATTACAAAGTGATCCCTTTCCCGATCGGCTCCTACTCGCATGCATTTTCTACTGTGTCATTTGGCCATGCTCGGTTGTAGATACCTGTGCTGGTCCCACCATGGGGTGTATCAATTCCTATGGTGGCAACACGACATAAATTCAAGATGCACTATGTATACTATTGATGCCCAGTGTCTGCTTTTCCACTCTGGAGTACGTGCACACCCATACTCCATCGGAACTACACTGCTGCACCTCCTGCCGCTATTTTAACCGCTTATAATCAGCCCAGTAATCATGCCCCACCCTGCCTAGTTCAGGGTACCATGATACATCTATGTGGGTTACTGCTGAAATGGGTCGCCATTACTAGGGTTTCCTAATCAACATGATATAATGGTTAAGTGTTCTCTATTTTACCTAACCCCACCCATCTGTTTGATTAACATGCTGTATTGGTTAAGTGTTGCCTTAATTAACTTAACCCCACCATTCTTAGCCTGTCTGTTCCTTAGCTTTAATTCATTCATTAAAACACCAACCTCTCACATTAGATATGTATTGTTGCGGTTGCTGGATGTGCCGAGCGGTTCCGGGCAGTCTTACACCGCAACTCAATCTAACCTCGGGTTTTTGGGCTTAATGCGCTAACCTCTCACATTTGCTCTATATTGTTGCGGTCGCTAGATGTGCTGGGCGGTTCTGGGCAGTCTTACAGCGCAACTCAATCCAACCTCGGGTTAGGCATATTCATCATTTAATTAATTTACATATTTACAATTTATGTTCATATGTAAATTATCCACAAGTGTTTCCAAATCAAGTCATGTCCCATTTACCCTTTAAATTATGTCCAAATTATGCCATTTCATGCTACTAATCATTTACATGATTATGAGCCAATCTATGCCAATAGCATGTAATTTACTATTTTCCCCAACATCTCCCTCGTTATTCATTCGCACAATTCACATAGAATGTTAGGATCGCAAATTAGCCTAACTCATAAACAAAAAGGGAAAAGAAAAGGGACATGTAACATTCCAAAAGGCATAAAACAACATAGATCAATATATGTAATATAAATTCGGCATAGAACGACATAAACCTAATTAAGCATATAAACGTGATCTTGCTTTTAAATTAGATCCAATTAACATGCGAACTAGCATAAGTCTAATTGTATAAACATTAACTTATATAGATATTAAACATGGGTACTAGCTTGGATCTAAACATATAACATGTATGAACATAACTTAGCATGTAACTTACATACATAAAAGAACCACAAATTTAATACAACATGATAGGTTCAATGGTTTCAGTCTCAACAGTCTCATAGGCATGATAGGTTTTACTATGCCAGTCACAACAGTCTAATAGGCATGATAGGCTTTACTATGTCAGTCACAACAGTCCAATAGGCATGAGCAATTCAGAATTGACAAAAGGATAGGCCCGAATAGAATCAGGCATAGTTCTAGATCCAGTTATTACAGTCATGATTTCTTATTAGGTGTTCACATCTAAACAATAATTGTACTTACAGAAAAAGGATGGATCTTGATTTCTGATTTTGAAAAGCTATCCTTTGATGTAGACATTTGATTCTCTAGTTCTTCTAATTGATTCCTAGTTTGAATTTGATTCTCTAGTTTGGGGTAGATGAATGGAGGCTAAGCCAGTTTGTAGATGAACAGCATGGCGGCTTCATAGAATGAGTTCTAGGGTTGAGGTTTGGGGTGATTATATAGAAGTCTAGGTTCAATTCTAGCCTTTAGATTAGTCTAGGAGAAATCAGAGCCATCAAACAAAGAGATGTGTCATCCAGCCAACCGTAGCATGACACATACGCCCTAATACCTCAGAAATCAGTCATTAGCCAATCAGAGAAGGCCACATCAGCACAGGGCTGTAAAAATTCGTCATAGGAGCTGGATCTGGGAGTGGTCGATTCCCTACAGAGGGGTTGACACCTATGTCGACTCCCCTATAGGGGGGTCGACACCTATGTCGACTCCCCCTGGGGGGTGGGGGGGGAGGGTCGACACCCTGAGTCGGAAATTTCCCGCTCAGCCGATTTTGAATTTTGAACTGTTTTTATTATTTAATTATTATTTATATTTATTTTCTGCTTGAACTTGAAATCTTCTGAACTCCATAACTTCTTCATACGAAGTCCAATTCACGCAAATTCGGATTCTATCTCAAGCAGAATTCCGAGACGAACGCAATGGCGTAACCCGTTTCCCTTAATTCCGAATTTTAAAATTAAGTATTCTTTAATTCGTTACTTTAATGTTCACATAAAATACGGGGTGTTACAGTAAGGCTCGTTATATGGCTGGAGTTTCGCATTTTGGATGTAAGTTTAGCTTTGGGCATCGGCGTCAACCCTTTGTTGGTGTTGTGAGTGCAGCTCTCGTGTCTTTGTCTTGTTATCTTGCACACACTTGCATTCTGTAAATGAAGTAGTATTCCTGCAATGTCATATGTTTGCAAGTTTGTCATATATTTCAATCAAATATAGTTATAGCCAATACATTAATAATCTAAGTAATAAACAATAAATCACATCACAAATCAAACAAGGGTTTCAATCCAACATCCCAGCAAATAATGCAATAAAAATTATTACTAAACTAAGTAATAAGCGAAAAGGGGTGTGTTGTGTTTGTGTATGCCCCCAATCAATCTTGAATAAAGTGTCTACCCAGGGCTTGTGCGAGAATGATTAGGATCGACATTAGATTGCCCTCAATCCTTCTGTAGGGAGTGCGAGCTCGGCTTCCTATCTTTCCCTCAATCCTTCAGTGGGGTAGGAACCCTTTTTCTCTAGAACTTGCTCTCAATGCCTTTATACTCTTCTGTCGTATGCCGAGGTTAGAGTGTGGTTAAGGAGGTCTTTAATCGTGGTGCACCGTCACACCCTATAGATGTTGTCTTCCCATTCTTTATACTCTCTCTCAAATCACGAGAGTTAGAGTGGTGGACGTCATCTTCCCATCCTTTTTCAGATCATGAGAGTTAGAGTGGTGGATCGAATGGGATTTAATCTTGGCGCGCCCATCACACTCGTCCTAGGTTTATGCTTCTATCCAAGCTATAAGGATTAGAGTTAGTTGGGAAAATAGTCAGATCACGTTTGCCAAGGCTTTGCGTTCCTCCGATCAATCTATGAGAGGAGTGATTGGCACCAAACTTTGGGTACCTGCATCATTCATATTGCATGAGTTATTTATGTCAAAAGCTCAGGAAGCATGTAAAAGTAAGTTGCATGATTGAAGAGTAAGCATATCAAGGGGCAGTGCTGCCTCCTTTATTTGGATTCATATAATCTGGTGGTGTCAAGCATAGGATCAAGCCATGTAGATGGTCGAACTACATCCATCTGGAATTGGATTATGACTTTGAAATGTAAACGTCAATGCACAGTTATCTTGAGGTCTGCCATGTGTGAGGCAAAAAGTGGATGGTCATCTCGGATCCACCGTGAGCTATACAACTTCTCTCGGGCGGAGGACGTGGCTTTGTAAATGAACAGTTCTAGCGGGCTCATTACAGCAGTGCTCCATAATTCTACATGCAGGTGCTAAAAGTCTGATCGGTACTAGATCCAGGGTCCCTACACCATTCACATATAAATTCAACTTAGTTAATCACGTCAACAATTCATAACACATGCAAATATAAGAGTCATGGTTAAAGTATAATCTTGTTAAAGGGATGAATATCATTTTTTGCAAAAATGTCACTGCATGCTCTCTGTAGGTCCATTTTTCTTTGCCCTGTTTCTTCTAGGGGCAACTACAAAGGTCTTTAGCTGACGAAGGATATCTTTTCAAATCATCTCGGGGAGGGAGTCCCCAGAATAAATAGACCTTGATCGGGATCTTGGAATGGTAAAGGCGGTTAAGTGGACTCTGATGAGCGAATTACGAGGTCGCTTCTCCTTTGAATCGCCTTCTTGCCTCCATATCAAGGGCAAGGAATGAGGGTTAGGTAATCAAATCAAAACCACTAATTGTGGAACCTCATCTTGTCGATGTATAATGGAAATCAGTAGGAGAGCAATTACCCCATGTTTATAGAAACTTTGCACTTATCATGTCAGGAAGTGGATGCGAGGGCTATGAAGATAAACATGCCTCATCCACCCGCTTCTATCTTCGATCCCATGTCGGGAATAAATGGAGAGTCAATCAACATCCAACCCTAAGTGTTCCATATCTTTAACTCGCCAATCTTCGGGCAAGACTGAAGCAGTCGGTCATGCAGGGTAATGTTTAGCTTTATGCTAGATAGTGGAACCGTGAGTAATCCATGCTAAGATGTTGGGGTTGCCCCCTGCATCTGGGGAACGATTCAATCAATGAATGGTTGATGAAGGTAGTCAAATTGTGAATCTTCAAAGCATATACACCTTATCTTCGGATTCTAACCTCCCCATGAACAAGTGTCGAAGTGATTGCATGTGATGACACTGCTAAGTATATGAAAGAAATATTCTGAAGCCACTGGCTTAGACAATATCGGGGCCTACCTAAATTATTCAGCAGGTTTTGAAAGGCTTCAATGCAATTCAGGGGCCATGAATGCACTTTTTGGGAGCTCTGGAAATAAATCTACTCATTACTGCCACCTTTCTTGCCAAGCTTTAAACAAATCTAATACTCTGTGGCTCAAAATGTTCTTGATTGCTACAATCTGGTCAGGATTGATTTCATTCAGCGTAAGCTAACTAAAAGTCCTAGATACTTCCTTGACACAACGCAAATGAGCATTTCAAAGAGTCTAGCTTCATTCCATAGTGTTGGGAGATACTGAACATCTCTCCCAAATCTGAAACATGGTCGGTTGATCCCTTGGGTCCACAAGCATATCATCTACATAAACTTCCATGGACTTTCCAATTTAGTTGTTGAACATACGATTCACCAAGCGTTGGTACGTTGCTCCGACATTCTTCAGTTCGAAAGGAATAACCATGTAGCAGTATAGTCCAAGTTTTGTGATCAAGCTGGTATGTTCTTGATCAGGCACGAGCATAGAAATCTGGTTGTAACCCGAATATGCATCATAAAAGAGAGTAGTTCATTTCCAGCTGTCAAATCCACTAGCTGATCAATTCTGGGTAATGGGAAGCTGTCTCTTGGGAAATCCTTATTCAAATCTTAAAAATCGATGCATGTTCGTTGCTTCACGTTAACCTCCTTAACAAGTACAAGGTTCGATATCAAGTCGAGATATGCAACATCTCTGATGAATCCACCATCTCTCAGCTTCTCTGCTTCTTCTTTCAAGGCAGTCGACCTCTCTGAGCCCAACATACCCCTCTTTTGCTTAGCATATGGATACTTCGGGTTTATGTTCAGTGCATGACTCATAATCGACGGTGAGATCTCACACATGTCAGTATAGGTCCATGCAAATGCATCCAGATTGGATCGTAGAAAATATGTCAGTTCCCTCGTCAGGAGGTGGTCCAAATGAGGTATGATTTTCAAGACCTTTTCCAGGTCGTCGTTATCAATCAAAATATCCACAGTTGCTTCACTAAGTGTCCCCCTTTTGCTTCTCAAATCTTCATCCTCTTTGGGATCTATGTCTTTGGACAGGTAATTAGGAGACTCCTTCCGCAATGTTCCTTTACTTGTTATGCCGATATCTCCTTCATAGGAGGGGAAGCATTCTTGGGTTTCGTGCCATCTCCATCGTGTAGCATCTTCCATTCAGCCAAATAACAATATCTTTCAGTTACATAAAAGACACCAAGATGCGATGTAAGCTCTGAATTCTGCTAGGGCTAGTTGCATGGTTGCGGATGAGCAGTCAACTTGCTATCATCTGAGTAAAGATCCATAGGTCCCATCATAGCCTGTTGCGGCTCAGCTGGTACCTAACTCTAGGCACCAAAATGTGTTAATTTATCCCTTATCCAATGGAAATCAATCGTCATCGATGCGGTTGATAGCAGATGATTGTAAAGGTTTGCTAAGTTCTTCAAGGAGTGAACCACAGGACATTTGTCTTTCATCATGTCACATAAGTGAAATGTAGCTTTGTAGTGTTAGGATCCTTAGTCGTTTTCTGGTAACCTGTCACTAAGAACCATCATTGCTAAGATCATCCGAGTCATCTTCGGGATAGTGCCCGGGCTGCTCCATATCAATGTCATTCGAGATTCCGCTGGTTGAGCAAGTCTAAGTCATGTGTGAACCAGATGGTCACTACTCGCTCAGGAACATCAGTTGCATTGGGGAGGTCTATACACCATTGGAACCATAAAAAGGAGATTGTCTAGAAGTAGTCTTTTTCACACATGCCATAGTAAACATGTCGAATCTGTTCAGAAACTCCCTTAATTGAACATTAGTGAATAAGGGTGGTCATGTCTTTTGGGAGAATTCTAATCGTCACCGTTTAGTTGTTGATATTCTCGGACTAAGCGTTGGAGTATTGGTTGTAAAGCCTTGGCAATTAATGTTGGCCACTGTGCTGCGGCACTTTTGTTCAAATGTAAGCCCTTTTTTTCAAGTTTTAAGCCCTTTTGTTCAAATTTAGGTTGTACTCGAAAAATATTTTGTTTTTGAAATGACCGTATCTCGACCCGATTGTAGGAGTCCAGAAATGGCTAGTGATATAGGTTGGTATATCTACAAGAGTTGGTGTGGATTTTCCTTCAAATCAAGCAGGTTCGAATCGCCCCTTTTGGTTCTGATCGGGTAGTGGTAGTGCCTCCAGGTCTGTTCGGAGGGTTGTTACCAGCAACATTTAGGCCTTCAATTCGGTTCGGTCTGGCATCGTCGTTTTGGTTCGGTCCGTCACATCTGGAATGTTGAGAATTCAAATCTCTCAGTGAAAGCACCAAAATATTAGACCAAAAAATGGTACTACACCCAATTGACTAGGATTTTTAGAGAACAATAATTTATAAACAAAAAAAAACAAGTAGAGACACGAGATTTATAGTGGTTCGGCGTTAACGGGTCTACATCCACTTCATAGTTTTTCCATTCATTCAGAAATTACACGTACAATGAATATAATCACTAAATCACTCGAATATATTAAATAATTCTCTCTAAATTCATTGATTTGATTTGATAAAGCGTAGATATCCGTTGTTGAGGTACAACCATGGCACACACGAGCCAAGAAAATGCCAAAAGTCCTTGAAAAATGCCCCCAAATCATGTATTTATAGATGTTTTCACTGAGCAGGTCGGATGCCACGTGGCTCCCATCCCTTGAATCTCGAATTTGAATGTGTTAATGTGTAGAAAACACATCAGGTTCATGGGTACGTGAGGGTAATTGCCCCGATATTTAGGGCATTAGAATAGGTCGTCCTTTGTCCGGTGGAGCAACAGGCGATAGGCGGGTCGGATTGGGGGGCATTCTGATCCGATCCAATCCAAAAGGAGGATCTGATCCGATGCGAAAGGGGGGATCCGACCCGGTGACATTTACATGTACAATTCAAATTTTCCAACCTTCTATCACTCCATCCAAGTGATCGCCAATCAATGTAAGTTCATACTCAAGTCCCTGGCTTTGGGTAGCTCGGTCACCAAGCAGGCTACCAGCTAGTTTAACCCGACATCTGATAGCTACTAAATTAATGTGATATTGACCCTTTGGATGAATTGATCTTGATGGATGCCTTGGACTGATATGCTTGATGTGTTAATGTTTAGTTCATCCTGTTATTTACCTTGTTTATATATGTCTTTTGTTTGTGTTGATTATTTCCCGAGATGTTATAGGCATCAAATAAACCTGGAATTAATCATTAAAATGAATTAAGAACGTAGGTTGTAATGATAAATACCTATGACCCTGATTTAGATTGAAATGATATGCATCGTTTTCCAAAATACTAAAATTAAATTTTAAGTACTACTTGGCCATAGGATAGAAAATTATATACGAGCACCGATTGGTTAAAAAAAATTTGTTTGAAATGTTGTTTTAAAAGTAATATAAACAAGATTTTATGAATTGCTTTCCTTTGAAATTGTACTTTAAAATTTTGGAATTTAAAGTTAAATGAAATATTTAATGTTGTAAACTAAAGCTAAAGATTTGCGATTTAACATGAATTGAACATATTGAAATTGAATTGTTTAAGATCTAAACAATTGTCCATCTTCAAATTTTACTTTAAATTAACCCAATTTAAAGTAATATTTGATTTGTGAACTCTAGATTGGCTATAAAATAAAATGATTCCAAATGAGAATTCAAAGTTAAAATTTAATTGAATCAGAATATCTTAATTTAATTGATTTGAAAAGGAGTTGGATCGAAGTGAAATACTGAAATTGAGCTGCATTGATTTGAAATTTGAAATGCGACTTCAAGTTTAATTGAAAATTTGGAAGAAACAATTCTAATTTTAACTATAGAATTTTAAACCAATGCACATAAACTATTTTGGTAAATAACCATTCTACTTATAAAAATTCTATTTTTTTAATATGTATATTTGTAACTAATTTAAACAACTCTAATAAATAAATATTTTACTATATAAACCATTTTACTTTATAAACTATTTTATTTTACTTTTTTACTTATGTATGTATTAATTATTTTAACAATCGAGTATATATTTTGTACTTTTCTTACATATTTAACTATATATATATTTAACTTAATTTTGATAAATACTATTTTATATATCCAAACTATTTATTTAAAACTTTTATTTTCCTAACTATTTGTTTCAAACTATTTCAAATATATATATATGTATCTAAACTATTTTAATACATTTTCTTCAACTATTTAAAATATTCCAAATTATTTTAAGATTGGAATTGTTTCAAGATCTAAGTTTGGTTTTAAATGGAGATTTCAATATGAAAAATATTCTATCTTGACTATTGAAATGTGTTTAAAGCAAAAATCTGATATTTTGATACGAATTATGAACCTCTTTGAAATGTAAAAGAACTGACCGGTGTGAAAAATGTAAATGTTCGGTTGTTAAGGTGTCTGGGATCGGATATTGTCATACTCTCTGCCAATACCAAAAACCAGTTTAACAATTGTGTACGTGGCGAAGAATCCAGAGTGAAGTAGGTTAGTTTGGCGAACACAACTGGAATGAAGTAAGAGAACGATGATGAATGTCCTTGACCTTCGGGTCATAATTAAAATGACTAAAACATGGCTATACTAGACCAAGTGGGGTTAGCTACCCCCATCGGCAACACTTCTTCCTTTATTACTATAGTCCCGTGGTTGATTTGATTTGAAAGATGCGCATCGTTGATTTGGGAGTGTTGTTCCGAGGATGGCGGTAGTTGCGGTTATGCGTTACCACCATCCTGGGCGTGCAACTAGTATATTCCTACTCTTGGCATTCCTCGTATGCCTTGTCATATTATCATGATCGAGCCCCATATGAGTTTGATTTGTAGCGTACCTATGTAGTTCCCTCTAATAGCCACTAGGTTGCGGTGGACTTTATGGTATCCGTATATACTATGGTATTATAAACGGTGTAAGGGTAAAAATGTAATCCCATTTATGCTATTTTAATATTTTATATTTAACCATAGACACTATTATAATAGCATATTGTATTATATAGTATCTAGTTTGACAGATGCTTTCGAGATGGAAATTCCCGTGACATCTTTCAAATTATTACACTCACGAATGCATTGGATAGGAGATGTGAATTACCATAAGCATCTCTGACACCGTGACACTCATATTATTACATGGTTTTGATTTGACTGATATGAGAATATTTTAGATTTGATCCGAGTACTTTTGTCTTTTCATTTGTGCTTGAGTCAGCTTGAGTTTTTCAGTTATTGAAGTTACCACTATGAACATAAAGATGGAGCTTGACGGACGTTTTTATTATTATTCTGTTGCATATATTGGCATGTTTTATGATAGTTAACTCTGATAAATTCATGTAATGTAAACAACTTCATGAACTGTTATTTATTTATTTTATTTTGTCCTTTTGCTACCAGATTCTGTGGTTGCTTTCTTATTTCTTCTTTTCCTTATATTAATTCCATAAGTCGACATTTGTGGAATTTTGTCGATTTAAACGACCAAAAATCTAGGTTTTACACATACATAGTATATAATGAAAAGCACGGGATCTTATTGGAGAATGGATTTCCAACTATGGCAAGGTATAGGACCAACTTCCGATAGTGTATCCTTAGAGAAAATACACTAAGGATTCAACAAGAACATTTTGCAGCCGTGGCTAAACATGACCGGCCACTCATTTCGCTTGAGTGTTCTAAAGATATTGTTACCCTATAAATTGGGCCCACCGTATTCCCGGGAGATACAGAAATGAAAGAAGAACAAATGAATTTTCTCTACATGATGACAATACACCCTATAGCCATGCAACCTATTCCATTTTATACCATTTCCCGATTGAAGAGGCTTGAGGCTAATTACCTTTTTAGAACATTTAGCCACCATTAACTTTGAATGTCGCATCATCATACTTGCACAATCACAAACTGATTTGCCCAAAAATATCATAGGTATAACGCTAAGAGAAATGAATTGCTCCGCCACCAAACGTGAATATGTTTGAAGAGATCAACTTACGTAATCTATTAGGTGTACTCTGTCAGACACTCATCCATACAAGTTGTCTTAGGACTAGACAAACTAAAGACACTATCCTGTAAATCCATCTTAGGAAATTTCTACCTAGTATCGCCATAATAGCCCTTTCATAACTCCGTCTTCAATTATCTTCAACATATTTGATTCGCAACATTTATGCCCATACTGAGTGATTTTCAGATAATAAACCTGATCCAGGTCTCTCCGCATTAACAATAGAAAAATGGGTCAAAAACTATGATAGCTAGTTATTTAACTATCAAAGGAAAACATCCATACAAACAATGTGTAACAACCCAGTCTCCTACAGACCGATTTTTTTTTTTTCAAAATTCCAATCTATCGAAACTCAAGTTGGCTTGTCTGGTATCCTGCAGAAAAGGAAGAGATAAAGAATATATCAAACCTCAGAAAAACATCTCACAGTGGAATGGGATAAAATATAATAAGATCAAATATAGCCTTACCAAGGTAATAATACTGCCTAACCAGTATTCAAAGCTATAGTATCTCTACCACAAACCCAATTTGCGAGTGTGCTATGAGGAGGGGCCAGAACACAAGATCTAGTGACCGGAATTTAACTACACATTTTGGATAACCCTACTTATACCATTCAGTTACATTTTCTTATTTATTAGGTTACTTGGGTTAACAACACTCAACGCTTACACACAAGTCATAACTATCTACTCTCCAATAGATTAACCTAATACAGTATATACGAAGCTACACACAATATTAAGGTATACCCCATGGTACCCCACTCTCACGATCTTTGCCGTAATGCCATTAAATATACTCAGTCCCTCATCCTGCGCCGGAACGACATACGGGTCTCTTTATAACAACGCTACGTTCCGCATAGAACGTCCATCGCCATGCTACGTAAGCGTACGGACTGCCACCTTCGAACTATTCGATCGAATAACCATCGAACCATTCGATCGAATCACCATCGAACCATTCGATCGAATCAGATTCCATCACAGAGTAATGCACTTGAGCCTACGATACACCACCCGGAGCAGACATTCAGGTATCTAGACTTTCTCATGTATGTATCATTAATCGTACTCGATGCCTCAACCTCTATGATACACCATCCAGAAACGGTATGCATGTATTCGCATGTATTATCTACTATGTCCCGAGTTCCGTAACAAGGCTCTATCAAATACATAGAACTTGGTCAAGATCCTTTTCAGATATCTATATACACAGATGTTGTAATCTACATATATATGGTGGCTATGGTCCCACCCGACCTCTCTCTCAACTAGTGAAAGGCCAACATATATGAGAGCTAGTGATGTGCCCCAAACAAACAATCTAAGTCCAAATTGGCGTGTCTCGCAACCAAAGCCTCGATAATAAAAGGTCAATGGTCTTTTGGTTTAGCCCTCCGCCTATCCGCATCACGCTGATTGCCGATGACTGGTACCCGACGATTACTATCAATTAGATGGTTAGACCCGCCTAAGGCAAACAGATGAGATGGTCATAACCCACATATTCACAAGGCACCAGATTCATCCAATCACCTAAGCCACCATACAACCTTCTGACTGCCCACTATTGCGGCAATCAAGGTATACTCACCGGGTAGTAACGCGCAGACCCAACCTCTGCGAGCACAGCCTAAACACTGCCACCACATAGAGGACTACCAAGAGTACCCTCCACGTCCCAGGATGTCGCGTGCTTCCCCTTCTAGTGCTTTGGAGCTAGCAGAATATCAAAAGAACATGCAGAATAATCATATGGACGTGTGCTACCCTTGTGTCTCATGGCAACACGATGATCTACACTGTTGGGTTCTTCACTCTCAGACGTACGGACTGGTCCAAGCGCATTAGGTTAACTTGTTATTTGTCCCTATATCTAAACATTTAATTATGCACTTCCTCTGCCTCATTAGATTTTTAACAACCTGGAAAATCCGAACCAATTTAAATTTTTTATTTTGGCAATTTTAATGAATTTTGAATATTTAAAATGATTTATTTTAAATAATAATGATGAGAAATTTATTTTGAATAGAACTAGAACGTATATATTTATTTGAATCGACGTTAGAATATAATATTTATTTTTAATTATAAAAGGAATTGAAAATGGCGCGGTAGTTTGAAAATTCGATTACAAATTTCGAATGAATGTACAGGATTCAAAATGAACCGGATTTTAGCAAAACCAAAAATACTAGAATCTATTTGAAAATATCTTTCTAACGAATCCGAAAAATTGAAATTTCATAGCGGGAATAAAAAGTTATGCCCAGTTGAAAATTCAGAATAGTCGCTATGGAAATATAGCCCTTAAAAATGGAAATTTTGCAAACGACCTCCGTTTTCGACGAAACCACTTTTTTTGGATCCGGGATATCAAATTATTACTAGATTCCAAAATTCATAATTTTTGGGATTAATATGTGAGCGTGGCGAATGAAAACGTATTTTGACAGTTTAAGTCAATTTGGATCGACTGGAAAATGATCATTTTTCAAACGGCCTCCAAATTTGACGAAGTTAGTTTTATTAGGACCGTATCGTCAATACAAAGCTAGAAATGATTTTTTTGGAATTTCTGGGGTCCGTATGTGGCTCCAGTAAATTGAAAGGTACGTTTAAAATTCAATATATTGATTTATATTTTAATTTAAAGAAAAGCTGATCGAAATAGTCAAATTGGCTTACGGCCATATCCCATTGTGTCCGGAATGGGGGTAATTAGCTAGGAACGAGAGTCGGTGGGTTCGATTAGGAGTTCGAATAAAAAAAACATAACATTTTGCAGAATTAAATTAAATAAATAAATACTTGGTCAACCCTCCTTTATCTCTCCTCATTCAAAACGCACGATAAAAAAAGAGAGCAGAACCCATCGCTTCCTCTTCAGCCGCTACTCCTCCTTCCCGCCATCAGCAGCCGCCGCACCCCTCCTCCACCTCCTCCTCTTCCTCCTCCCCTCTCTCTCCTCCTCTTTTCCTCTTTAGATCTACAAACCCTACATCTAAATCACCGCCACCCTAGCCACCACGGCCACCATCACTACCGCCGCCACCCCTCAGCCACCTCCCCACGTCCAGTCAGGCCCGCCTCCGCCCTTTGGCCACCCAGCTCCGGCCATAGGCCCCGCTATGTCCAAAAACTCATTTTAAAAAAAAATCGTGTTTTTGCAAATAACACCCTGAGCTTCCACAGCCCATAACTCCCAAACCGAGCGCTTTTGGCCTAAACTCCATTTACCAAATTCGAAGAGCACGATTTTCTCCTCGATTTGGTATATGATAGTCCTATTTTGGATTGTGGCGCTGTCGGGAAAACGTGTCCAAAGTCTGTTGTCCGAACACTATTAAAATACTGCCTTTTCGCGATTTTCGGCGAAATGACACATTTATGGAAGGAAGACCACTAAGCGATAGTTGTCCGGAATGGCGCGTTTAAGCTGGAAAAAGAAGATGGTGTGAAGATTGGAGCTCGTTTGCAAATTCTGGAACCAGAACAGCAAATCTGGGTGATAGAAAATATGTGAGTTTTCTCCGCTTTAAAGCTTCTATGGTTTTTGACATATGAATTACGTAAAGCTATGATTTTTATTTATATAAAGTTATGATTTTTAATAACATAAAGTTATGATTTTTAGTTATGTAAAATATCATTTTTGGTTAGTTAAAAATAGAATTTTTATCGTAGGAAGGAAATATTTTTGGCAAGATTAAAAATATAATTTCTAACCAGTGTATGGCATGGAAATTTTTTAGAAAGATAAAATTATGAATTTTACCTATGTAGTAGCGTTATAAAAATATGATATTTATGTACATGTAGCGACATTAAAAATATGATTTTTATATAAGTAGGGTATTAAAAAAATAATTTTTAGCGAAGTAAAAATATAAATTTTAGAACTGAAATAAAAATGTGATTTTTACTATGAACAGCGTGAAGAAGATTGCGTTGGAATTTCAAGCAAGTCAGGACTATTCTGAAATTCAAAAATAAAAATGGCGGAGTGGATCCCAAAGGTGAGAACTCCTCACTATAATTTTATTATATAATTATTTATTTTATAACTGCATATATGAACTGTTCCCCCATCGTCCACAGACCATAGACGGCTTGTTTGATTGTTTGGTTTGGTTGATTAGATTATTTGGTTGAATTTGGTTGTTTGGGTGAAATGAATTGATTATAATTGTTATGTGTGTATGGCGCGAGCCAATATCAGGAGAGGGGTAATGCCAGACATTACCCGGTTTTGATATCGTGCCGTTATGCCGCCGAAATTTTCTAAAATATGTTAGAACAATAAAAATATCATTTTTATTGTATAAATGAACTGAATAGAATATTCATATGTTGAATAAAATAATTTATCGTTAAAAATATAATTTTTAATGTGTATATGAATAAAATAAATATTCATTTACAAATTAGATAATTTGTTTATGAACACCCATTTGACTGATATTGATTTGGACGATAAATTTTACACATCGCCCAACTGCACAAATAAAATTCATTATTTGTTGATTGAAACCCCACACGGGTATTGGGATGATATATGGCATACACTAGTCCCGATAATTAGCTGTATGTCGATCGATGGATTGTCAAGCTGTTGTACGCGTTAAATATTTATATTTGATGCTTATGCAGTATAGAATGCACTCAAGATGATGGTTGATTGTTTATTATTGTTGTTATATACATGTGTTGTATGAAATCCATATAATCAACATTATATGGTAATTGACTGTGTCTGATTCCAGTTCAGAAAGAACGATTATTTTAAAATAACGAATATTTTAAAATAATATTCAGAAAAGAATCAAAATATGATTTTGATGTCCGATTTGGGATGGACACGAAAATATCTGAATATATAAAGCCATGTTGATTAAATTAACGCTATTTCGATGTAAACGATATTTATATCGATTTTATTCATTTGTATAAGGAATATAGAAAAGGAATTGATTTCCATATCTAATGTTTTGAAAATACTATCATTTATATATCGATGATATGGAATATTCAATTTTGATTTGAAATTGAATATGAAGTTGAAATCATTTTGAAAACGAATTTAAAACGATTTATAAAATACGTTTTAAATGGAAATCGACGAAATTTATTATATATATATTATATATATAATATAATGGCCTGAATAGAACGCGCCGCGCTGCGGCAGTTCGCGAATTTCGACCATTGACTTCGAACGGACATTACGAGAGATCCGACCATCGGATTCTCCTAAAACCGAAACTGTTGGGTTCGTATCGAAAAGAGCTTTCTAACGAATGCAAGAAATTAGAATTCTAATGGTTGGATTTGGAATTATGTCCAAATCAAATTGGGAAAAGGTCATTGTAAGTGCAGTTCGATGGTCGTTTATGGAAATTGACTGTACGGGCCTTGATAAAATTATTAAAAATATCAATAATTTGTTTAAAATCATAATAAATGATTTGAAAAGAATTGGGATGAAAAAAATCCATATTTAAAAAGATAAAAATAGATTTTTATTGAAATGAACTAGTTATTAACTAAATTATAATCCAATATTTTTAAATAAATAAATTGGATTTGAAATGGTTTTAAAAATAACCAGGATTCCAATATATGAATTGGAATGGATTTAAATCGAAATTATCTTCGGAATAATATTTCGATATTGGATCCCGTGATTATACAGATATTGTGGAGGAATTTGGAAGATATAGATATATTGTTATTCCAATACGATATTTGTTGATTTCAGAATTTTATATTGAATATAAGCCGATATATTTTCTATTTAGATCCTTGTATTTAATATCAAATTGGATTTTGGGTTTGTCGTGAATGGTATCTTTAATAATACTGTTATAAACCCCAATGGAGTTAAGAAAATTAGAAACTGACTGGAGATTAGTTAAGTTGAATGGTTTCCTGGGTATTGATCTGATGTATTGGTTTCGGCCTTCGGGGTTAACACTTAGAGAATTTTTCTCTTACTAATTTACGGTTAGAGACTGATGGAATGTGAATTGGGTTTGTTGTGAACTGTGTTTTAGCGACATTCGTTCTTTAACCCGATTTACAGTGAAATGGGATTTGGAATTTATAAATCTTTTGTTAAGATTTAAAGGAGATTTTCCAAAGTAACGTTTTCCAATTTAACATAGTAAATTGGAATTGAATGGAATTCGATTTGGTAATAATCAAAGTAAGCTTCTGTAGAGGAAGGCGTTTAATATATGTGGAATTTAAAAGGCCTTGTCGTTATTCCATTTATATTATCGATTGGATATGGAAGTTTATATCGATTTGTTTTCCATGAAGATTCCATTGTTAATGGAATGTGATTTTGTGTTGTCGTGAATGGTATCTTTAATAATACTGTTCTTAGACCCAATGGAGTTAAGAAAATCAGAAACTAACTGGAGATTAGTTAAGTTGAATGGTTTCTTGGGTATTGATCTGACGTTGGTTTCGGCCTTCGGGGTTAATACTTAGGGAATTGTTCACTTGCTAATTTACGGTTAAAGGCTGATGGAACAAAATGTAACTTTGGGTTTATCGTGAACCGTGTTTTAAATGACATTGGTTCTTTAACCCAGTTAAAGACAGAATATGATTTCCCAAGTTAAACAATCGTTAATATTTATTTTTGGGAAAATTAAAACCAAGTGGAGTTTTAATGCATCTTTAACTAGATTGAAATGATATCCAAAGGAACATTAAAGAATAAATTTAAAGAATTTATCTTTGATAAAATTAATGGGAACCTTTCCCAAAGTATAAGAATATTGGAATAAAGGAATATTCTAGATTGGAATGAGGCGTATGTTGTGTTTTTATAGCACTTGTTTATTATATACGCGAGTTATTCAGAAAGACCGGGTTTATCCCATTCTGAATAACTAATTCGACGATGTGTCGAAGATGAAGACGGTGGTTGAAGACCGGAGGTCTTTACATCGTTTGGATGATTACTGATGTCTTGATTGGGTTGTACACCCAAGATGCGGTAATAAGTGGTGATTGTCCAGACGTACTTGAAGATCGACGGATATGCGAGGGCCTCTCCCCTGTATTGGACATATGGAGGAGGAATAAGGTGCCTCCGGTTTCATTCAGACCCAGAACGAACTTGTAAATCGATGTGTGTCTGACATCGGATTTCATTCTATGTGATTGATAGACATCGGTTGCATAGCGTGAATTGCATGTGTGGCATGCTGAGACGCAAATGATCAAGGCTTCTGTTGAAAAGCAGAGTCTTGTGGTTGATGATCAAAGCACGGCTTTAATATAGCGTAGCTTTGTGTAGCGTTAATTCGCGAGCCTCACACACCGGTGTGAACCAGAAACGGGAGAGGACTTTAGGGAGGACATGCATTTCTTTCTAGCTAGGAGTGGTGTCAGCGTTTTACTAGCCCTGGCATTTTACTAATGTGGATGATGAATAACGAGGCGCCTCGGTTATATCGGTCGTTCTGGGGCCGATAGTTTGGTCGGATATGACCAGTTTACGCCCCATAGGGCGGGGAAACGTAGTGTTCAGGCATTTTAATCCACATCGAGTGGACCGGCCCTGATGATCCAAGGCTTGTCTGTGTGCTTGCCTGAGACATGGTAGGCTAGATTGTCTCGAAGCGGTAAGGACGATCCCTTGCCTTGGTTCACAGACGGAAATCCAACTTCTAATACGACATTTTGCGGTTTTGATTGTAGAGCCTAGTATTGGCGACATGATATATAGTACCCATGCCGTCTATGATTGATACTTATGATTGAAGTTGTTTTGACACTATAACTTATAGTAATAATAAAATATGAAATTTCACGTACCAAGCACTTTTGGCTATTATAAGGTAAAAACTCTATCCTCAGGCTTGCGTTGCATTGTGTGATGGGACCCGAGTCTTATAATAGCTGCATTGTTCTTTATTTAGCATTGCGTTGTTGTTTTATGCACTGGTATTCTTGGGAGGAAACCCATTCCGTGGTATACGGCGTGGTCCCTGAATTTACCTAACTTTAAAATAAAGATTGATAACTGTTTTAGTTCTCACACAAGTCACATGACTGACCTGGAGTTTATTATTTTAACCTAAACTCTAGGTGCCCCTATTTTCCACGAGCAGCTAGTAGTTTTGGTTTTGCAGATTTATATTCACAGGATCCTGGTTTACAGCTGGAATGATATTCGGAAAGCTCTGTATCCGTATATTCTTTTAAGTTGTGTTTTGTGTTATTTTCCGCTGCATTGTAACTTGTAAATCTCTGATATTTAGTAAATGTGTAATATTAATTCATACTCTATATATTCTGGTACTCTGATGTAAATTGTTGTAATTAGCAGTGAAATGTTCTTCTGTTTGTGTTCTGATTTGTCATGTCCTCAAAACAATCCGGGCTTTCTTTCACGGGGAAGTTCAGTTCGCTTCAGATTTCTAGTTAACTTGGCTATTTCAAATCTTATTAACTCCTTATTCAGGTTACCAAGTTCTTCTTGCTTATTAATTTCAGTTATATAACTTACTCCATTTAAATTCATTAATAAGCCTTTAACATGTTACTCTTATTAGCAGAATTCAGATTCTCAGGTTTTCAGATAACATGTTCTTCTTATCAACAGGATTTAGATCCTCAAGTTTACAGATTACTTAATGTATAATGTAACACCCCGTATTTTCTATGAACTTAAGAATTACAAATCTGAGTATAATTAAAATATAAAATCAGAATCAAGGGAAACGGGCTGTGCCATTGCGTTCGTCTCAGAAAAATACGCGAAATAGAGTCCGAAATTTCGTAAATCGGAGTCTATATGACCAAGTTATGGCCTTCCAAAGTTCTGGAAAAAAAATTAAACAGCACAGACCAGGTCGACTGGGGAGTCGACCCTAGAGTCGACCTGCCCCCAGGGGGTCGACCCTAGAGTCGACCTGCCCCCAGGGGGTCGACCCTAGAGTCGACCCTAGTGTCGACCTGGGGGTCGACCTGCTTCCCGAATCTGCTTTTCTGCCTGGGTGCGTTCTGATGTATCTGGTCTCGTTTTCTGTCTAGATTCGTCTGCCTAAACCTATTTAAACAGCCCCAAACCCAGCCTTCTCTGCACACAATTCTATTCTGCTTCTACTCTGCCTCTGTTCTAAATTAAAAATAAAAAAGGCGTTGCTACTCTGCTGAAATCAAAACTAGAAGACCATCAACATCAACCTAAATTCAATTAGAGATTAGAGCTTCTGCAACGGTTCTACAACAACTAGAGTTCTTTCTTTAATCCAATTAAGGCAAGTACAGTTATTCTCCGCTATAAACGTTAATTCTGATTGTTACATGAATTATAAATCTGAGGTTATATCTGTTCTGTTCTGTTTGGATCTATCTTATTTTGTATCTCTTTCCTCTTTCTGTTTTATAGCCAGGCTACCACGAGCCTGAGCCAATCTCATAAGAGATTAACATACGCTAAAATGTTTGGGACAATAAAATGAATGATGCATGAATTGGGCATGACCAATAGGTGATTGATTTGAGGAAAGAACATGGACTGTAGCTAGAACAAAATTTGAGGCATATGACTGGACATGTTATATTTATAATATAAATTGTATTGAACGTATGATTTGAGATAAAGAGAATATGGCTTAGGCATAAAGATTTACATGAGAGTAGGGTATATATTAATGTAAATAAACACCTAAGTAAGAGATCTTTGGGATATATGACATGCATAGTAATCAATGGCTATATTTGGTATAATTTATATAGGGATCTTCTGTACTATGCAAGTTTAATAAAAATTGAAACATATGATAAATGGTTAATTTAGGACCATAATCTGTGTTATGAAAATTTAATGCAAACATAGGGTATATGATAATATTGTGAATCAAGAATATTATTTATGCATGTGAACTTAGGCAAGATTTATAATTGGGCAAGATATGTTTGTGAAACTTTAAGAAATGATTAAATCTGTTATAATTGCCTAATTTGCTAGTTTTGTTACATTGCCTAATCTGCTAGTTCTGTTATATTGCTTAATCTGCTAAGTCGCCTAGTCTGAGAAATCTATTATCTGCTATATCTGTTGGGTTGATATAATTAGTCCGCTATTGACATAATCTAAATTGGCTATAGTTATGAATAATTGACATGTATATTAGGCATGGGTATAAATGGGAAATCATTAATTAATTGGCCGCAAAGATAAACATGGCTAACTCGAGGTTAGAATGAGTTTGCGGCGTAATTCTGCCCGGAACCGCCCGGCATATTCCAGTGGTCGCAAACAATAGGTTCTAATGTGAGAAGTTAGTCATAACGTGCTTGAAACCGGAGGTTAGACTCAGTTTGCGACAGAAACCTGCCCGGAACCAACCGGCCTAACCAGTAGCCGCAAACTGTCAGTCTAATGTGAGAGGTTTGGGCATTAATATTTAATTAATGAAAATCTGAGATAATTATAATATCTAAAACGTGTTGGGTAAGGTTAAACCAATTGGACCAATGAATCTGATAAACCCGTTTCGTGAATCCGTAAGCCCAATACAAAGTTAGATAATCTGTAACCAGTTAATCTGTAAGTCTATTAATCTGAAACCAGATAATCTGTAAGCCCGTTAACCCGGACATCTGATTCGTTAGTCTGAAAACCTGTTAACTTGATTGTCTGATCTGTGAACTAGTTAAACTAAATTTTGTATGTCTGAAACTTGTAGACAAGTTAAACTGAAATCTGTTAGTCTGGGGACACAAGGTTAGGAGGGGAATTACTTGTGTCATCTGTTGTTTGGGACCCATATTAGTCAGTAACCCTTTCTGGTATCAAAACTTTGACCCAACAGTAGGTAGGGTCCGGGCACGCTTACTGAACTAATTATAAGTGGTTCATTCTGATAATGGCGAGGGGTGTTGATGGTGCGTTCCAACCGGGTCATGTGCGTGCATGGATCCCGGTCTGCCTCTGAGGATGTAAGATGCCGTGACATCTGTAAATAGGTCTGTGCCAATTGGTTGTCGCTTTAGGGAGTGATACACCTTACTGTGGGGCCGACACAGGATATTTATGTATTAGGGAGTCGATCGCTTGGGGTAGGGTTTTAGGGTACACTTAGTTCTGTCTGTTTCTGTTGGTACCGTCTGTTTCTGTTGGGTGGTAACACCTGTCTATTTCTGTGTGGTACCGTCTGTTCGGGTGGTAAAGGCCCATTACTAGTGTACACCTAATTCTACATTCTGTTTCCGTAGGGATTAATCTGTTTCTGCTTCTGTCTGTTTCTGATCGGGTAGTAAAAGCCCATTATTAGCATTCTGTTTCTGTTAAATTATTCTGTACCCGTTCCTGCTTCAGTTTAGACATTAGGGTGACACCTAATTCTGTTATACTAGTATTAGTGCAGAGAAGTGTAAAGCAATAGTATGACATTCTGTTATATCTGCTACACCTGTTACAGTTATCTCTCATCCAGTTTTATGTTCATGTCATATTATTATTATCTGTTCATATGCTGAAAGTCACTGGACTTGCCAGACTTTTTGTCTGACCCTTGTTGTTTCGCCTCCTTTCTTCTGTTTCCCCCCAGGTTATCCAAGGAGGGAATACTTTAGCTTGATCTGGATTTCTCTTTGCTTGAAGTGCTTAAAGTATGGCTTGGCTCTGTATAGCTTCCGTTCCATGGGGATTATGATTATAAACCATGCATTTTGAAGGCTTTTGTACAAGACTGATATTTTGTACTTGAATTCTGAGATTTGAAAGGATGTAACCATATTGATTTCTGTTTCCGCTGTAATAAAGTTAAAAATTTTCAAGTACTGTTTTATCTGTCTTGTAAGTTTCTGTTCTGTTTACTAAAATGCTCCACCAAAGTTAAGGCATTCCCTTTGTGAGTGACCTTAACGGAGGTGGGGTGTTACACTTGGTATCAAAGCTGAAGGTTACCAGATTTTATAAAAAGTTTTGAAAACTATTTCCAAAAAGGTTTTGAAAGGAAGTATTTTCAAAAATAAAGCTTATTTTGAAAACATAATCCCCAAGAGCCATATATCTTTCTTTCAGTCCTTTTTGTACTGAACCTTTCCTTTTTCGTTTCAGCATGTCTGAAGCATCTGAGATACCAGAGGGTGTTCATGTACCCGGTTGGTTTCGTCAATATCTTGAGGCTAGGACCGCCGCTGCAGGTCCAGCAAATGATCCCCCTCCCCCACCCCCTCCTCGTGCAATTGCTTTCTCAAAGATCTGTAGAGATTTTAGGGCCATGGG
The DNA here is from genome assembly GCA_030737875.1 of Allium sativum. Classification (NCBI taxonomy): domain Eukaryota; kingdom Viridiplantae; phylum Streptophyta; class Magnoliopsida; order Asparagales; family Amaryllidaceae; genus Allium; species Allium sativum. The sequence continues at coordinate 1,048,740,036 of CM060910.1, read as the reverse complement.
TGGGAAGGATTTCAAAGGAACTGAATCATTTGTAGAAGCGAGGAATTGTCTCAAAGAAACTGAGGATCTATTCGTTGTCTTCGAGGTGGACGATAGGCAAAAGGTACAGTTGGCGGTATGGCTGCTCAAAGACGAAGCTTCCTACTGGTGGGAAGTCACTAACGCCGAGAGGCTGGTTGAGACATGGATGGATTTCAGAACAAGGTTTGAGACAAAATTTCTCTTGCAAGCTGAACGAAGTTTACAACTGGAAAAGTTCTTATCTCTTAAGCAAGGAAGTATGACGGTCAAGGAATACAACAACCAGTTCAACCAACTAACTAGGTTCGGATTGGATTTAGTCAACACTCAGCATAAAAAGGCTCTCCGCTTTGTTAAAGGATTGAACGAGCCACTGCACAGCCTAGCCATGACCCATGTACCCATGGGAGCAACTTACGAGAAATTGGTGGATATGGCACTACTGCACGAGGAAGACAAGGGCCCGAAAGAGACAAAGAAGGAGGAACCACAGAATAAGAAAGTAGGGCCCAAAAAGGAAACACAAAGGAAGGATGAGAAGTATGAAGATAAGAAGGGGAAAAAGTGCTTTACTTGTGGAGGCTCGACTCATCTGAACAAGGATTGCAGAAAAAGGAAGGGCGCTTGCTTCAACTGTGGGGAGATGGGACACTTCACTAGGGACTGCCCGAAGAGACAAGGACAAGGAGGGCAGGCGAACACTATTGAGGCTAGCGGCTAGGATAGAAATAGGAAAATTTCTATAGTAGGTTTAATTTCTTTATCTGATTATGGAGTTAAGACTTTTTCTGATTCTGGTATTTTTATTTTGTAATCGATACTCTGCACTTTAATACTAGTATTATTTCCGAATTCCGCTGTAGACTCAGACCCATAAGGATTATGGCTCATCTGTTTGAGATTGGGGTTTGAGGGATATCTGTGTTAGGCGTCAAATATGACGCATATATTCTGAGTTTTTGTGGGATATGATTTTATCATGCTTAGCTTCCGAAGAATCATTAGGGAACCTGATCTGTACCAGTAGTCTGTAAATATCTGAATACTTCTGATAAGATTTCCCGTTTTGACATTGTCTAAAGAGGGTAACCCTCTGGGTTTCAATCTGATGTTGATTTCGGTCTTCGGGGTTGACCCTTAGGGGAATTATTTTCTCAACCAATGTCTGATAGGAATCAAGTTTTTGTTTTATCTGTACTCGCTTCCATCACTCGACTGTATCCTATCGATCGAGTGTTCAACTTATAGATAGGAATCCTAATGGGTGTAAACATGTGTTTGAGACATGTTATGTTTGATGGATGCAAGTGGATGCAAGTGGTTGCTAGTGGTTGCTCGTGGACGCATATACACACACTAGGCACTAGATCGGCTCGAAAACACTCTCATACTGCATATGGATGTGTGAGCATTTTAATTTTTTATGGATGCAAAATGGTTGAATCAGCACATGGATGTTGCATATGAGTGGATGGTTGTGCACTCATATAGAAATGATATGTATCAAATAGGAAAATTTCATACATATTGGACTCATGGCACTGACATAATTCGCATTAAGGAGGTCAATTGAATCAGTAGACCGCCTGATCTTTGCATTAGATAAGGAACATATACACACGCTTTTGCAAATGTTCATACAGCACTAGAAATTTCTAAGGACAATGGATGCTTGTGGATGATGACTGAGTAGATGAGTGATTGGATGGTAGGACACATTCTTCTTAACTTGAAGATTTCGGGGACGAAATCCTTTAAGGAGGGGAGAATGTAACACCTCGTATTTTCTGTGAACTTAAGAATTACAAATCTGAGTATAATTAAAATATAAAAATCATAATCAAGGGAAAGGGGCTATGCCATTGCGTTCGTCTCGGAAAAATACGCGAAATAGAGTCTGAAATTTCGTAAATCGGAGTCCATATGACCAAGTTATGGCCTTCCAAAGTTCTGGAAAAAAAATTAAACAGCACAGACCAGGTCGACTGGGGAGTCGACCCTAGAGTCGACCTGCCCCCAGGGGGTCGACCCTAGAGTCGACCTGCCCCCAGGGGGTCGACCCTAGAGTCGACCCTAGTGCCGACCTGGGGGTCGACCTGCCTCCCGAATCTGCTTTTCTGCCTGGGTGCGTTCTGATGTATCTGGTCTTGTTTTCTGTCTAGATTCGTCTGCCTAAACCTATTTAAACAGCCCCAAACCCAGCCTTCTCTGCACACAATTCTATTCTGCTTCTACTCTGCCTCTGTTCTAAATTAAAAATAAAAATGGCGTTGCTACTCTGCTGAAATCAAAACTAGAAGACCATCAACATCAACCTAAATTCAATTAGAGATTAGAGCTTTTGCAACGGTTCTACAACAACTAGATTTCTTTCTTTAATCCAATTAAGGCAAGTACAGTTATTCTCCGCTATAAACGTTAATTCTGATTGTGACATGAATTATAAATCTGAATCTGAGGTTATATCTGTTCTGTTCTGTTTGGATCTATCTTATTTTGTATCTCTTTCCTCTTTCTGTTTTATAGCTGGGCTACCACGAGCCTGAGCCAATCTCATAAGAGATTAACATACGCTAAAATGTTTGGGATAATAAAATGAATGATGCATGAATTGGGCATGACCAATAGGTGACTGATTTGAGGAAAGAACATGGACTGTAGCTAGAACAAAATCTGAGGCATATGACTGGACATGTTATATTTATAATATAAATTGTATTGAACGTATGATTTGAGATAAAGAGAATATGGCTTAGGCATAAAGATTTACATGAGAGTAGGGTATATATTAATGTAAATAAACACCTAAGTAAGAGATCTTTGGGATATATGATATGCATAGTAATCAATGGCTATATTTGGTATAATTTATATAGGGATCTTCTGTACTATGCAAGTTTAATAAAAATTGAAACATATGATAAATGGTTAATTTAGGACCATAATCTGTGTTATGAAAATTTAATGCAAACATAGGGTATATGATAATATTGTGAATCAAGAATATTATTTATGCATGTGAACTTAGGCAAGATTTATAATTGGGCAAGATATGTTTGTGAAACTTTAAGAAATGATTAAATCTGTTATAATTGCCTAATTTGCTAGTTTTGTTACATTGCCTAATCTGCTAGTTCTGTTATATTGCTTAATCTGCTAAGTCGCCTAGTCTGAGAAATCTGTTATCTGCTATATCTGTTGGGTTGATATAATTAGTCCTCTATTGACATAATCTGAATTGGCTATAGTTATGAATAATTGACATGTATATTAGGCATGGGTATAAATGGGAAATCATTAATTAATTGGCCGCAAAGATAAACATGGCTAACTCGAGGTTAGAATGAGTTTGCGGCGTAATTCTGCCCGGAACCGCCCGGCATATTCCAGTGGTCGCAAACAATAGGTTCTAATGTGAGAAGTTAGTCATAACGTGCTTGAAACCCGAGGTTAGACTCAGTTTGCAACAGAAACCTGCCCGGAACCAACCGGCCTAACCAGTAGCCGCAAACTGTCAGTCTAATGTGAGAGGTTTGGGCATTAATATTTAATTAATGAAAATCTGAGATAATTATAATATCTAAAACGTGTTGGGTAAGGTTAAACCAATTGGACCAATGAATCTGATAAACTCGTTTCGTGAATCTGTAGGCCCAATACAAAGTTAGATAATCTGTAACCAGTTAATCTGTAAGTCTGTTAATCTGAAACCAGATAATCTGTTAGCCCGTTAACCCGGACATCTGATCCGTTAGTCTGAAAACCTGTTAACTTGATTGTCTGATCTGTGAACTAGTTAAACTAAATTTTGTATGTCTGAAACTTGTAGACAAGTTAAACTGAAATCTGTTAGTCTGGGGACACAAGGTTAGGAGGGGAATTACTTGTGTCATCTGTTGTTTGGGACCCATATTAGTCAGTAACCCTTTCTGGTATCAAAACTTTGACCCAACAGTAGGTAGGGTCCGGGCACGCTTACTGAACTAATTATAAGTGGTTCATTCTGATAATGGCGAGGGGTGTTGATGGTGCGTTCCAACCGGGTCATGTGCGTGCATGGATCCCGGTCTGCCTCTGAGGATGTAAGACGCCGTGACATCTGTAAATAGGTCTGTGCCAATTGGTTGTCGCTTTAGGGAATGATACACCTTACTATGGGGCCGACACAGGATATTTATGTATTAGAGAGCCGATCGCTTGGGGTAGGGTTTTAGGGTACACTTAGTTCTGTCTGTTTCTGTTGGTACCGTCTGTTTCTGTTGGGTGGTAGCACCAGTCTGTTTCTGTGTGGTACCGTCTGTTCGGGTGGTAAAGGCCCATTACTAGTGTACACCTAATTCTACATTCTGTTTCCGTAGGGATTAATCTGTTTCTGCTTCTGTCTGTTTCTGATCGGGTAGTAAAGGCCCATTATTAGCATTCTGTTTCTGTTAAATTATTCTGTACCCGTTCCTGCTTCAGTTTAGACATTAGGGTGACACCTAATTCTGTTATACTAGTATTAGTGCAGAGAAGTGTAAAGCAATAGTATGACATTCTGTTATATCTGCTACACCTGTTACAGTTATCTCTCATCCAGTTTTATGTTCATGTCATATTATTATTATCTGTTCATATGCTGAAAGTCACTGGACTTGCCAAACTTTTTGTCTGACCCTTGTTGTTTCGCCTCCTTTCTTCCGTTTCACCCCCAGGTTATCCAAGGAGGGAATACTTTAGCTTGATCCGGATTTCTCTTTGCTTGAAGTGCTTAAAGTATGGCTTGGCTCTGTATAGCTTCCGTTCCATGGGGATTATGATTTTAAACCATGCATTTTGAAGGCTTTTGTACAAGACTGATATTTTGTACTTGAATTCTGAGATTTGAAAGGATGTAACCATATTGATTTCTGTTTCCGCTGTAATAAAGTTAAAAAATTTCAAGTACTGTTTTATCTGTCTTGTAAGTTTCTGTTCTCTTTACTAAAATGCTCCACCAAAGTTAAGGCATTCCCTTTGTGAGTGACCTTAACGGAGGTGGGGTGTTACATATAATTAAGTTCAACTTATTGCATTTCATAAGTTTTCCCTTCTTTTCTTTACTTATTACAACAACAGATTTCCAGATTACTTAATTTATAATTAAGTACAACTTATCTCATTACATAAGTTATCTCATTTTCTCTATCATTTATTATAACCTAAGTTATAATTTCCACATGTCCTAGGACAAGCCTACACTACTACAAAACAGGTTAGTTGCTTCGCCTCATTTGCTACGGTTATGCTTACAACCGAAGCAAATACTATCATTTGCTTCGGTTTTTCACACAACCTGAGCAAATGCGCCGAAGCAAATATGTTAACTACTTCTGTTGTGCTCACAACGGAAACAAATAGTATCATTTGCTTCGGTTGTGTTAAAATCTGAGCAAATGCACCGAAGCAAATAATGGTATTTGTATCGGTTCCTTATGAACCAAAGCAAATAATGTTATTTGCTTCGTTCCCTTAGAACAAAAGCAAATGCATTATAACAATTAACAATTTATTCTAATTAATGAGTAGCAACAAGTAATTTAAAATTATTAAATATTGTAATTAATCAATAACTGTTATTTTCTTTTAATTATATATTATAATTTATGTTAATACTTATTAAATAAATATAATAATTAATAATCGATATTAAATAATTATTGAATAATTATCAACTATTACTTAATAAATAATGCTTGAAATTTAATATTAAATCAAAAATTAATACTTATTAATTAGGAATTAATGTTCAGTATTCAATAATCAGTATTTAGTCATTGTCAATTAATAATAAAAATTATTAATTAATTCTCAAAAATTATGTTAATAATTAATATTAAATAATTAATTTTCAATAGTTGTGTAATAATTAATACTGTTAGCTGCTACTAAAATTTAATACTTATAAAGTGATATTTAGTATGTAGTAATTAATTTTAACAAATAGTTAATAAAATAATAACAACTTAAAGATTAATAATTTGTAAATGGAAACTTTTATACTTATTTAACTTTAATTTACCATCAATGATTATTAGTAAATAATTTGTAATTATGAATTATTATTTAAATTTATTTTTTACACATAATTATTTTATATAATTAACTATTAATAATTTGTAAAATTATAATTAATATGTTTTAATTATTAATAATTAATAAATAATAGATAACTTACTAAATAATTAATATCAAAGAATTAATATTAGTATCAGATATTTAATAATTAATATTCAATTATAATTAAAAAATTGTATTTAATAATTAATAAGTATGAAGTGATAATTAATATTTACTATTAAATGAATAACAATAGGAAATGGAATTTCAAAGAAATTTAAAATTTTATGTAATAAATATGAAGTTATTCTTAGATTTGTAATCATAAATGATTTGTAATTGGGAAATTGTAAAAACCAATGTTAATAATTAGTAAATTACAAAATAATTAAGAAGAAATATTTACTATAATTAATAATAATGTATAAATAAATTCATAATTGATAACTGTTATAGAAAATTAATAAAGATTATCTTATATAATAATTTATTATAGTTAATTATTAATATCTAGTGGACTATAATTAATTAATATTGAATTAATTACATCTAATATTATATAAATAATCACCGATATTGAATAATTAATGTTTAATATTCGATAATTAACAAGTAATATTTAGTATTTATTAATTAATAATTATAGAATAGTTTTCAAAATAAATTAATAACCTACAAGAAAAATACCATATTGCAACTAGCTATTCGCAACGGGAGACAAATGACAGTTGCAGTAAATGATATTTAGCAACAGACCTATTATAGCAGTTGCAATAGATGAGATTTAGCAATGGTCTTTTTTTCCTGTTGCGAAAAACATATTTTTAGCAACTGCGTTTCCCTTCCTGTTGCAAAAACATACTTTTAGCAACTGTGCTTCCATAACAGTTGCAACAAACATATTATTTGCAACTGTGCTTCCAAGCCTGTTGCGAATAAATATCTTTAGCAACTGTTTTCGCCACTTGCAATAACTGTATTTTTTACAACTGAAAAAGCCTGTTGTGAAAAACATACTATTAAAAATCAACATTAGCTTTTAATGATTAACTTTTACTAATTAATTTTAAATAGTTACTATTAAATGGTTAACTACTAGTAATTATATAATAATTAAAATTAAAATTTAATAATTATTAATTAACAATAAAATTTAAGCATTATAAAGTGATATTTATAACTGACAACTAAATACTATGAATTAATACTTTAATAATAAATAAAAATGAAGTAATTATTTAATAATTAATATAACGTCTGATGATAAATACTAAATATGTAATAACTAATAATTATTAATAATTGTTAAGCAATATATATGTATGATTAACATTTAATAATTAATATGTACTAAATGTGTAATAATTAATATTAATAAGTAGTAACATATGGGTATAATTAACATTTAATAACTAATATTCAATTATAGTCATGTAGTAATAATAAATTACAAATGGTAATTAAAAAATAAGAAGTTAAATTTTTAATAATTAATAATTACTATTTATTAATGAATATTTAATAAGTAATATTGAAACTAGTAATTAATAATTAATATATGTATTAATTATTAGTATAGCAGTACATTCTGATAATTAGGGGGGGTGAGCATTTGGTTGTTTTGGTTTATCCGATCATGAAATTTGTCAATCCAAACTAAAATTGTTAAAAATGAAAACCAAACCAACCAAATTAAGTTTGGTTGGTTATCCGATTTAACCGAACTAAAAATATTTTAGACCTTATGTTTGTAATATTAACTATAATTTGAAATAAATCATATATATATTATTAGAGTATTATTACTTATGATTCTTATGGTTTCTAAAAGTAATTTTAATACATATGTGATGATTAAAATTTAATTGGAAAATCAATCTAACATAAAATATTTATTACAATATCAATAATTTTGAAAATATAAACCGGTCTAATTTCAAAACCAAACCAAATTGACCAAAATAATTTGGTTTGGTTGGTTTATTTGGTTTACCCAAATAATGCTCACCCCTACTGATAATAGCGTATGCTTGCTTTAATGTTCAATGATTTGTTATACTTGATAATAATTATAATATTATAATTTATATATGTAACTTCGTCGGTCATCACACAGCGCAAGCACAACAGCTTCAATATCCAACCCGATTCGATGTCTAGAAACTTCATATTAGAAAACCGTATTCCCACCTCCCTCATCCCATACGAGCCGCCAAATCGACAAATCCCTAATCTAAACCTAAATTGCCTTTTCCTCCATCAAATACATCGCAATCCCTCCGTCCTTCACCCACATATCCAAAAGCCGTCGTATCCCCCTACGAGCACCCACATCCCGAGCGGGTTCATGTGTCCGAACAGCTAGTTCAACGCAGGGCATGATCTAAAATGGAGGACCACTAAGCGGTGATTTCAGTTAATGATGATGCTCAACAACATAGCTTCCCATCCATGCCCGTAAACATGAGAAACGCAACTGTCAAAGCTATAGTCTCTTCTACGTTGCTTCAAGAGGCTGCAGTTTTTTGTTCTTACATGTCCAAATTAGGAGGAGAATTCCTTTGGTATGTAGTCCTTTGATTTATGTGAAATTTAAAACCATGTCAGAAATTAGACAAGTTATTAAATAGTTTATAAGAAATCCTTTGATTTCCAATCTATTTTCCTTGGTAACGCGGTCCCATGTGAAAATGAACGAGATTTAGCATTCTGTCCATGCTCATTTTAAGGATATTTGATTATACTTAGCATGCAAGACATGTTGTAGCTATGATGTATTTCTGTCTAGTTTGTAATTCATATTGTTTGTAATAGTCAGTTGAAAACCAAAACATTTAAAGCAAGGCTTTGCATGCCTCGGAAAGTATTTTCTGCAAATAGGATAAATGTATACATATAAGAAATCATGATGTGGCTATTAAATTGATCTTTAATTATATATTGTAAATTATACTGGAAGGTTTGACTTACCTTGGCAAATTATACTGGAAGGGTTGATTTCGTTTTGTATATGATAGCAACAAATTGAAGGGTGAATGATTTTTTTCTTCTCTTCTTTTTGCCACATGATATTCAGCTTTTACTTGCAGTTCGGACAAAGTTGGAACATGTAATTAGCCAACTGGCTCATGATGTGGTTGAAAAAAATTTACTTGTACATGGAGATTTGGTAGTCAACCCTTCAGATGATCATTTCTAGTTCCAACGTCCTCGGATCCGGCTTTATTTTATACACTTTATCCTCTTCGAAAACACATTCCAAATTGCTTACTTCTTCTGGATACTTGTAAGTATCATTCTGTTCTCATTTAGTTTTTATAATGTCAGTCATTGCACACATTGTAAATAAAGAAATAACAATATCAAATTATGGACCGATGTTAACCAAGGTTCATTGGTGTTAGAATATATAAAAAATTAATGTAACACAGAATTTTTTTTGTATTATAATTTATATCAAATAATATTGCATGTGTTTCAACAAATAAGATTACCAATGTTATTAACCCAAAATCCGTCAGTAATTTTACATCTTATGTTTGTTTTTGCCATAAAATAGGTTACTTATGGGTTTCGGGCTTGCATCATGGATAAAATTGGTTTTGTTATTCCCGGCTTATTATTGGGTATTTACATTTACCATTTCTTCTGCATATGATCAAATTCTAAATTTGACATTTAACTAAAACATTCATTTATATCAACTCCAATGCCACATGGGAATCATTCAGATTTTGTGTAGTTACAACACATTACCACTATATGCTATTGTCACTCAGGTGAACTAAAACACTTGATCTTTTTCTTGCGCTTTATTTAACCGCTTGATCCTAATATGTTTCGGCATGTTTAGAGTGTGCTTGGTTTGTCTTTTTCGGGTCATTTTTAATTTTCTATTTTGAAAAACACTAAAACCATGTTCCCTTTGTCATTTTCGAAAATTCATTTTTAAAAAATCTATCATTTTCCAAAATGGGCCCAACAAAGAAATATGAAAACATTTTTTTCTTGTTTTCCCCATTTTGAGGCCCAAATGAAAAATCGAAGAACCAAAGCTGAAAACAAAGCAAACGCGTTAAACAAAGCCTAACCATTTTATACATTGTATGAAATTGTATACTGTAATGGATGTATAAAACTGTATACAATTTTTTTTAACTGAGCCCTAAAGGGCATAGCTTGTCAGAGTATATAACATAAAACCTTACATTAAGATAAATATACAATATTAAATATAATTTGTCAGTGAACTTAGAGGAGAATGATGACATGCAACATGTTCCAAAGTCAGTAGGAGTAATAATGATGCTAGTGAAATTTTAAGATAAGCATACAATCTTAAATATGCATTTATGTGTTAAGAAAATATTAGGATAAAGAAATCATATAATTTGTAAACTATATGTACATTAGGAAATTATTGTTACTTGAAGTTACGCTTGAAATCAGCTATTTTATATGTGATTGATGGGTTTTCTTGGTTTTATCGAATCAAAGAGTACTGACAGATTAGTCAAAGATGGTCACGTCCAATTTAACTGATTTTCTAATTTTGTTTTAGTTTTGTTGGTGCTAATTATGAATGATATGTTCTTCAAATTTATTTTCTGCCATTGGATCAAAGTGATTTCTGTATTCGTTGTTGTTGAGTAATAACAGTATCTTCATTATGGGTGTCTATTTGTTCTGTTTATGTTAAGAAACAAACGTTTCAATACTTGACGTTAGTAATTTTACTACGTTGGATCTCTTATAAAATATTAGCTGTAAATATATGATTCCAATGTGTCAACTCTAATTTTGATGTTGTTTCTTTTTTCAAAAATAAAATAAAATAATGTAAGTGAATAATAATGTTCACCACTGCATGGTAAAATTTCATTTTGTTGCTACATTAAATCCATAAACCTGGACTTCAGCAATATGTTCCTTTTTCGTATTTTTTTATAGTGGCAGTTGGTGTACTTGTAGGCAGCCCCATCTCAAATGTTCCTGCCCTCTAATGCATATGCAAGAATGCATCCCTCTAATTTGAATTAGCAGCCATAAACAACTATTGCATATAGACGGTTTGCTTTCAAATGCAACAATTTTCCACACTTCCAAATCCAATTTCAATTGCGGAATCAAACTGTTGGAATTCCAGTAATTAGAAATAGTTGTACAGTTTCGATTTTTTAGTGTAAAACCTGAATTTACGACCATTAAAATTTTTAGTACCGTTCTATGTCCTCTTGTTTTGTATTTCGTGTTATATATGATTCAGTAACTTGAATGCGTTGGGTTCTAACATCTATAATATGCTTCAGAACTTTTAATATATGATGAGTAGCCTTTGAATTGTTACGACTCTGTTTTTAGCTAGATTGAATTTTGGACATATATGAGTATATTGGTGAATAGGGTTAGCCACTTAGATCCAAATTGGTTTAGCCAGAGAGCTACACTGGCATAATTTAATTGGTTTATATAATCCCTTATGTAGTGGCAAATCTGCTTTGATGTAAACAATGTCACAAAAGTATTACTCACTTTCAGTTCCATAGTGGCAAATCTTCTGTCTTTTTTTTTTTAAATTTCATTCTGGAAATTTCTTATTTAATCCACATTTTTTCTTTTTAAGTTTGCATTTTCAAACTAGTGTCATATTTCTCTATTTCTTGATGCCAAGTACAAATTTATTCCTTAACTGTTATTATTAATTGTTTGGGCATACACATTAATTTAGTTGTAAATATGTAAACAAAAATTATAAATGCAGATTATACTAAATATTATTGATCCAATGTGATAGTCATCCTTTGATTAATTATCCATTTATTAGATGATAAATTAATATTGTTGAGTTTTGACGTTATATGCGTCAGGGTTATCATCTTGATATTGCAAGTTTTTAATATAATTATATTACTCTTGTTTTGACCTTTTTCATACTTTACTCGTTGTAGTTATCCATGGTATTCTAATAGGACACTGCTCATATTCCAACAAACTGCACAAAAATCAGTTGCAAGTTAGTCATGTTTGCCTGATACATGGCATGTATGTTTGTTGGTGTTTTGCAGGTTCACTTCAAGTTTTAAGGTAATTTTTCTTTTTTCTTCACATTTTCTCCTCAAGCACCGCTATATTATACAGAACATTTAAACCTGTTATGCTTTTAATAAGTATATTTGTAAGCATGGGTAGCGGTCATTTAAATCTGTTATGCTTTCAATAAGTATATCTGTAAGCATGGGTATCTTTTGTTGCAAAACTATTCAACCTTTTATATGCTCCTTGTAAAAAGGCAATATCTAGTAGAGGTAGTTAGCTGCCAGCTTAGTCATGTGTGCTTATGTCCAGGTTTCTAATGCATGGTTTTACATTTCATGAATAATCAACATGCTCCAAAACCTTTTGTTAAGTTCTATCATTTTATTATTGTAAACAATAAGGCTGATTTATCAAACCCGACAAAGATAACCTATGTGATACTTTTTTTGTTTCAAAATTTGTTGATTTTTAGTTTATTAATATTGTATATTTCCAAGTAGGTTGTGACAGGTGAATGAATCTAATTCCAGTGCCAATCAAAAAGGGTGGTCTAAGTTTGGGTAACAAATTGTTAGTGTGATATTTCTACTAAGGCCAAATTCGGAGATGTACAACATTCAAGAGGATGTCGGAACAGCTGTGGCTTAGCATAAAGACTTCGTTTCACTATAGTGTTTCATAGGATAGAGTAGAAATATTATTAGAAAATACTCTATTCGAAAACAATGTATTGTGTAAGAGAAGAAATTGTCGTACATGAATGATGTATGAAAATTATAGAAATTTTTGTTATAATTGTTTATACTGTTAAAACTTTGTTAAAATAAAAATTTTATTTGTTTATTTCATTTTGTGATATATACTAGAACTAAAACGAATACATTTAATATCTAATATCTATAAGCTGTAAAAATTTTTTTTAACGATTTATGAATCTATTGCAACGGTCATATACTATTGCAAAAGTATCTATTGCAACAACAAAAGCCTGTTGCAAAAAAGTATACTGCAACATCTTATTGCAACAGGAAAAAACTGTTGCGAAAAGTGACCAACCTTTTGCAACTTCGACTATATAGACGGGCGCTGGCCTGTTGCAATAGGTCTACTGCAATAGATATGGCCTGTTGTGAAAAGTGATTTTTGTTGTAGTGATAATTACAGAAAAATAAATATTTAAAAAAAAATGTTTAATAATTAAGACTAATACTTAAAAGCTATAATATGCAATGCTTGCGCTTAATAATTATTAATGATTAATATAAATAACAGTTAGTATTTATTAATTACATGTAATAATTAATAAACTATATCTAAATATTAATGTTTAAGATTTTAAATTTAATCAGTAAGTAATATTTAGCAATCAAGATGTAATATTTATTAATTAATTTCTAATTGTTATTCACTAGTAAGTGGTATACTATCATTATCAGCTCGTCTGCTATAATCTGAGAACAGGCGCTAGCAAATCATTAAACTCGCTTCGCAAACCTAAGAAAAGATGCTTCGTAAATCATTTGTAATTTCTAATTGTTGGGATTCTAGATGCAAGCCTCAAAGCTACTGTCCTTATACTACCTCCACTTGCTTCGTAAATTATTCTACCAGTTCTTATAATCACGTGCTTCTACCCTTTAGGTTTTCACACTTCTCATTCCGTCGCCCCCTTTCTTTCCTTGTTCTTCGTTTTTTTTTCTTACTTTGAGATTGATTATTCAAAATATCGATCTGAAATAGCCGAGATCTAAAGCTTCACTCTTTCGATTGTTCCTGACTTCGTGAAGAGTGCCTTATGTGACGTCGATCTGAAACAGCTGCAATTTGGTGTTAATTTTATCTGCCTCATCATGTAATATCGATTTGAAACAGCCGAGATCTGAAGCTTCAACTCTTTCGATTGTTCATGACTTCGTGAATAGTGCCTTATGCGGCGTGGATCTCAAGTTTCGTTTTCTTCTAATGGTAACACTAAAGCAGCCGCGCCTTCAGTTGGAGATAAGCTTCCATATATCAAGTTCAATTGGGTTTATCTACATTCTCTTTGATTTTTTCTATGTTTGTTTTCACTCTAATCTAAACTCTTGTATTCTTTCTATTGTTGGCTTGGTTTAGTTTTGGGTATATTTTTCTGCATTATGTTTGTTATGTACCCAGGATTATTTTAAATCCTTTAACACATCTGTTCTAAATTGAGTTATGACCTGAAATCTAATTTGTTATCCTTTATATTTACTCTGTCTATGCCCTATTGTTTTCATTCTCTTTGGCGTATGCTAGAGTTTCACCATTGCATTTTTTCCCACGACTATAATAATATGAATATTATTTTATTGTACCAGTTGTTTTAACCAGTTTTCCCATGTACTATTTTTTTAGCCTTTCGTATACCGTTCTATATCTTATGTAGGTTGTAGTGCAGTATTCTGAACACTGACTGATCTCGACTTGGTTGATACAGCTGATTAATATGTTGGATCTTTATTTCTCTGTGTGAACAACTCAGCTTGCACACTAAAACGGATAATATTAATTCCATTGTGAAAGATTGAACCAACAGCAATAATAAGTCTAATGCACAACCTAGAGCTGCCTCGTTGTGTGAAATGTAAAAATGTTACTTACTCTAAACTTGATTTTACAAGTTCGAAGGACAAGTTGTATGCATGTAACTTTATATTATGTAACTCTTTTATATTTGGTTTAATAACGTGTTATTATATATATAACGCTAAGACCTATTTTAAGTATACAAGATGAAATTAAATGATGTTATTAGGAGAATATCATCACTAGTTGAAGGTGAGCCACAAAAATGGTGGTTATATGCGCATTTGCGTCCATAATATATCACTTATACGTGCATGGATATAATAGTCAAGCATAATATATGATGCTCACTGTAATGACCCGGGGGATTTGCGACCTCGGTAATCGACATACAACACCATGTCGACTATCCAAGCATCGGAAACACTGGATAGTTAATAGAAAGAAGTTAGAGAGTGAGAATAGATAAGATAAAAAATTAGAATAAAAGAAGAAGAAGAACATACAACAGAATCAGAGTAACCGAATCTCATAGCGGAACGAATAAAATATACTATATAACATAGCTTTGAAATATAAATCTGTATTTGAATATACATATCATTATCAAAGTACAACACTTACAACACAGCGGAAATAAACAATTTCTATAAAATCCTGAAGCCTTCTACTCCAAGCTCTCCAAATACATCTGTAAAATCCCGACTACTTGACTGCCCATACAAAATTGTGCACCCAAGAGTTTAGGAAAAACAAAATAAACTCTGGGTCAGTCATGTGACTGGTGTGAGTAAACTCCAAACACTTGGTTTAACTTTTCCAAATCTTTTTCAAAAGCAATGATAATGATAAGACCGATCCACACATAAATACGGATGGTTTTTACCTTACAATAATCCAAAATATTTCTTAAGATCAATATTTTCTGATATTATAATAATGTCTAAATCAAGTAGATAGTAATCTAGTAGAACGCTTTCATCTCACGCTCTACATATATAATATACAATCAAAAACCGCAAGCTCTTATTGGGTAATGGATTCCAGCTATGACAAGTTATGGAACCACCTTCCGATCAGTGTATTCTAGAAGCGATACACTGGAGTTCAACAAGAACATCTTGTAACTCGACCACACATGACCGGCCATTCGTTTCGTTTGAATGTTCCGAATATATTATCACCTTATGGTTGGTATACCAATATAACCGTTCCCGAGAGATACAAAATTGAAAGACGTAGCAAATATGAATATTCTCTAAATGGTGACAATATACCCACCCACTTAGCCATGCGGCCTGCCCGATTTATGTCATTTCCCAGTTGATGAGGCTTGAGGTCATAACTTATCTTTTAACAGATGACTCCTTCATTTACGTTGAATGCCACATCGTCATACCCATCAAATCACAAATTGATTTACCGAAAAATACCACGGGTATGAGCTAAGAGAAACGAATTCCTCCACCACCAACATAAATATGTTTGAAACAATCAACTTACGCGATCTACCAAATATACTCTGTCAGGCATTCATCCATTCAAGTTGTCCTGGGATTAGACAACCCGAAGGCACTATTCTGTAAATCCATCTTAGGCAATTTCTATCTATGATTTACTAAATAGCCCTTGCATAACCTCATCTTCAATTATCTTCATCATATTTGATTCACAACGCTAATGCCATACAGAGTGGTTTTCAGATAATATATCAGATCCCAGTCTCTCCGTATTGGCGACGGAAATGGTCAAAATCTTTGATAGTCGGTGATTTAACTATCAAAGGAAAACATGTGTACAAACAATGGTCATATTTCCAAATGGAAATCTTACCAATCAATCATCATTTCATTTCCCAATTTCCCATATATCATTTCTATATATTCATAAATTCCTTATTTTCTAAAATTAGAAAATATACGTTATTAACTTTGGAATACGTTTCTATTTCTGATTCACGCATCAATATCTTCCCACCCCTATCAGTCTCTAACTGTAAACTAGTAAGAGAACAACTTCCCAAGTATAAACCCCGAAGGCCGAAACCAACATCAGATCAATACCCAGAAAGCCATTCAACTCAACTAATTTCCAATCAGTTCTAATTTCAGTAATTCCATTTAAATTAATAATTCAAACCCCGAATTCCTTTATAATATTTCCTTTGCAAAATATTTACTTTAATCTAATTTTTCATATAGAATGTGAATAATATTTCTTTATATAATCAAAACAGTTTGATTTCGTATTTAAAAACAATATCTCAAACCCAAATTATATTTATATTTTTATTTGCAGAATTATTCATACAAATCTTATTTCATTTCCAACATTTATAATCTCATTGCAAATTTCCTTTATAACTACTATGTTCACATTCCATTTCAATTATCGGTGTTAAAACCGATTTTACTTCTTTATACAAATTCAAATTTATATATTCAATTTATCAAATGATAAATATTTCCTTAATTTATAAACATTGTTTATAAATTATTCTCCTCAATTTATCAGTTAAAACAAATTTCTATTAAATATTTACTTGAAATCTATATCATGTTACACACGTGTGCGAAGCATGGGTCTAAACCTTCCTAATGTAAAATTCTATTTTTATAAAATTCTATTCATTTTCCAAATGTTTCCTTTTATAATTCTATTTACTTTCCAAATAAATATTCCTTTTATAATTATATTTATTTTCCAAATATTTCCTTTTATAATATCATATTTATTTCCTATAAATATTTCATTTTCAAAATACATTTTGAAAATTCCTTTTTACATTCCAGTATTTCTTATGGTATTTAAAATACCAATTAAACATACTAGTGTCATCATAATCAATCACAGGTTTTATATCACATCATATATCATAATATATGAAAACAAACAGTATTATAAATATTTAGGAATCCAGTTGGATCCCTCCGACCTGTTTCCCTGCATCCACAGATGTTAAATAATATAATTAACATTACTTTCATTTCAATATGAAATATTCTGAACAACAAAATCAATATTTGATTAACGATTTATATATATATATATATATATCGTTATCTATAATTTCAACCAATAAATCAGCAATTCAACCAAACAATCAACACACAACAATCAACCAACATTTATCAATTCTAAAAATATGTTATAGAAATACAAACTGAATAGAGTTAGTGAGATTTACTAACATTGGACGATCATCCTTAACTTAAGATGAATTGTCGGTTGATTCAGACAAACAATTTATTTCGCTATAAATTGTAACGAGCTCCAATTCACTCCGAATCAGTTCCATTGTGTAGCTCTCGTCCATACAATCCCAGTGGATCTTGTTTCGCCCAATTCTGATAATGTACAAAGGAGTTATGTATTTTCTAAGTTTTGACATACAAATAAAATAGTTTAAACTATTTATTTTACACTAATTACTTCGTTAACCATAAATCAAGTGATTACCAATATAACCCGCTTGCTCATTATTTTCTTCATCCCGATTCGAACTGCTAGAAACCCAAATCTCTATAGCCACTTCCCATTCCATTCACGAATCTCCCTCTCCATCTTTCTGGAAATCAAACAAAATATACCGAAAATTTTCTCATCCTCTCCTCTACACACACATACCACTTTCACACTACTCCATCATCCTCTCCATGCTTCGATTTATTGCCATCAAACCCGACAGTAAGCACGCAACCATGAAAAAGGGCATCACGCTCCATCGAACTATGTCGACGCATGTGTCTCGTTCCCCGGAGTTCACCCATCACCTTCCTTGGTCCTCCGTCACCACCCAGTAGGAACAACAGCAAGCCCTAGGACCACAAAAGTTTCTTCGAACCCCAGATCAGTTATCACACAGCATAAGACATACGTAGAATTAAAGAGAATCCCTTTCTGAATCCAACTATATACATATTTTGATTTATAACATTTTACTTGAATTATTGCAGATTTTAGCATTTGGGTTTCTTCACATTTGTTTTGGCTGTGAAGAATAGATGGTGGCGTATATTTGTTTTGACCAGTAAAGAAGTGATTTAGGGTTAAGGGTAGAAGCGATATTTATAAAATAAGTTTGGCTTCCATGAGAAGCTTCATTCAGTTTTTATATTAATTTATATAGTCAGCGATACTCGTATTTGTCTTCTAAAAACCGTATGAACACACACGATGCCCAAATTCGATGAAAACGGACATACACCTATAGCTCGACATTGCGGACCCAACGAAACTTGTTTTGTCGAATTCCGAGTCCATTTTATCACACAACGTATTTTTAAAGTCAGAATATTGACTGTATTTCACATTAAAATCCCGTACGGCCACATACTGACTCCAAAAATCACGAAAATTGAAATCTAACAATAATTTAATATTCCGGATCCAACAAAATTAGTTTCGTCGAAAACGGAGTTCATTTGCAAAAATGGCTATGTTTAAAGCTCTAAATAAATCCATTTAAAAATTGACATGTTTAAAAATAATTAAAATAAATTAATATTATTGTGTATATTCACAATAAAATATCATAAAACTCCATAATATTCCTATCTGAATTTATAACTTGACATTTCAAATCCAGATTAAATATTAATTCAATTTATATTAAAAATCCATTTATAATACAAATAAATTATTATAAATTATAAAGGAATTCCAGAGTGACTTTTCAAAAATTTGATTTGATCATAAACCAAAATCTACCCAACGAAATCTCAAATTTTCTCTTCCATTAGAAAAATATACTTCGCCATCTCCGAACGTTTCTTGTTTCACAGAAATCCGGCTTGAAACAGATTCTGTATATTCGTTTAAAGTTCGAATCGCCAAATTACGAACTAATGTGCCATTTCGAGCTCGATTATAATTATATTATAATTGTATGTTCAAATTTCATTTAAATAATAAATTTGTTATTATACTTCAATTCTAAACTGAATCAAATCAGTTAAAAGATTCAATTCACACAATATTGTGAATTCTGCTATTTCCGACTATTTCGGAAATTAAATATATTATTCTATTATTTATATTAATTAAATATTCAAAATTATTAAATTCTAGTCATTTTAAATTACCAAACCATTATTTAAATAATTAAATAAGTTAATTATTATACCGTATAAATACGGGTCATTACATTCTTCCCCCCTTAAAATAATTTCGTCCTCGAAATTGTTAAGGTAGAAAACAAACCCTATTAACCGGGTAAAAAATATTTGTTTACTTCTTTAACTTCAGTTTCAACTGAAAAAATAAATTTTAATTAAATTATTAATTTATTCTTACCAATAAAAAATTTCAAAAAATTCTGAAAATTTTCTAACACCCGAAATTTTCGAAAATTTTCGCCAGCGTCTCCTTTGTATGGCTCAATCGGTACAACTACAACTCACCTCTCTGGGCCTTCTCCAACCCAAAAGAAAATCGAACAGCCAAGCGGCTTGCCAAATCGGCTCATGAATCTCATATTCATATAAAATATAAACTTGTACCTTTTTGTCAGGCATATCACTATATCTTTTCCATCTGTTACCAATTCTGCATATACCAATGTCATCCCAATCAAACTCCAATAATTTATCCTCAACACAGCTATTCGTTTATCCAAGAAAAATTTCATTTCAAACCTAAGTTCTATTCTTGATTCCTAACTCATAATTCACTAATCTGGTTCCGTTTCAAATTCCTATGTATCTCCCAATCCAATTACCTAACCAAGTTAAGTTACATTCCACAAAATTTACTAACTAATCAATTCCTCTAATAAGTTATCTTTATCTCAGAACTTTAATCCTATTTTCAATTGAAGAATCAAACCATTTACTCACCTGAGTCCAATCAAATTTCAACATCTAATTTTACTCGATATTTTCTATTTCAATTCAATTTCCATTTAACGGGGTTTAACACAAATTCAATTTGTTTCCACAAATTTCAATTTAATTTGATTTTAATTCAAATAGTCTCTTCCTGGGAGTTTAAAATAGCTTTTCTTTTCTAAAAAATCAAACTTCCCTTTTTAGGATTCAAAACAACTTGCTCAAAACAATTCAAATTGAATATCTTTGGTAGTAATCTGTCACTTAGAAACTTAAAAATGAATACCGATGATGTCCAAATCATCATCGGAATTATTTCGCAGGACCGAAGTGAGTTCAATACTATATCACTTTTCAAAACCATTTCTTAATCATTTCCATTTTGAAATACATTTCAAAATATCATTCACAATGCTTGTAAAGCAATTTAAAATCTCCCCGGATTTTAAAATTCTCATATATTAATTCCAAATCCATTTACAAACAACTTCCCAAATCTCCAGGGTTTTAATTTCAATTTTGATTTAAATTTAGATTTAATTCATTTCGTAATACTTATACGAATTTTGTTTGGTTATATATGTATAACCAATTTTAATCTTATTCGATTAATATAACAACCAACACATCCAATATACTATAATATATCAAATGTCTATACTTTGTTTATATCAAAATATAATTTGGATAAAATTATTTCATTAACCCTCTTTTCAAACCATATTGTGTCGGTCTATCGTATTCAAGTGTTTATAAACCCCTACCGAAACAGTGGATCAAACTGATCGTCCCGAACTCATAAACAACTCAACCAATAAATCTCCACAATGCAAACCATTTTTATAAAATCTACAAATACGCTCTCTCGTATATATACACTCAGCTCAATCTAGGGTATTGCTAATCCCATTTCTACTGAGTTACGCCACAGAGCCAAGGTAATTACTTAACCTTCAACTCTGATACCACTATAACGACTCGGGGGATTTGCGACCTCGGTAATCGACATACAACACCATGTCGACTATCCAAGCATCGGAAATACCGGATAGTTAATAGAAAGAAGTTAGAGGGTGAGAATAGATAAGATAGAAAATTAGAATCGAAGAAGAAGAACATACAATAGAATCAGAGTAACATGAATCTCACAGCAGAACGAATAAAATATACTATATAACTTAACTTTCAAATATAAATATGTACTTGAGAATACATATCATTATCAAAGTACAACACTTACAACACAGCGGAAATAAATAATTGCTATAAAATCCTGAAGCCTCTTGCTCCAAGCTCTCCAAATACATCTGTAAAATCCCGACTACTTGACTGCCCGTACAAAATTAGGCACCTAAGAGTTTAGGGAAAATAAAATAAACTCTGGGTCATTCATGTGACTGGTGTGAGTACACTCCAAACATTTGGTTTGACTTTTCGAAATCCTTTTCAAAAGCAATGATAATCGTAAGACCTGTCCACACATAAATATGGATGGTTTTTACCTTATGATAACCCAAAATATTTCTTAAGATCAATATTTTCTGATATTATAATAATGTCTAAATCAAGTAGATAGGAATTTAGTAGAACTCTTTCATCTCACGCTCTACATATATAATATACAATCAAAAACCATCGGCTCTAATTGGGTGATGGATTCTAACTATGACAAGGTATGGAACCACCTTCCGATCAGTGTACTCTAGAAGCGATACACTGGAGTTCAACAAGAACATCTTGCAACTCGGCCACACATGACCGGCCATTCATTTCACTTGAATGTGGTTGGTATACCAACATAACCGTTACCGGGAGATACAGGATTGAAAGAAGTAACAAATATGAATATTCTCTAGATGGAATATACTCTACTTGGGTGCAACCCACTTAGCCATGCTGCCTACCCAATTTCTGTCATTTCCCAATTGATGAGGCTTGAGGTCGTAATGTATCTTTTAACAGATCACTCCTGCATTTACTTTGAATACCACATCGTCATACCCGTCAAATCACAAATTGATATCCCCAAAATTACCAAGGGTATAAGCTAAGATAAACGAATTCCTCCACCACCAAAGTAAATACGTTTGAAACGATTAACTTATGCAATCTACTAAATATACTCTATCAGGCATTCGTCCATTCAAGTTGTCCTGGGACTGGACAACCCGAAGGCACTATTCAGTAAATCCATCTTAGGCAATTTCTACCTAGGATTTACTGAACAGCCCTTGCATAATCGTCTTCAATTATCTTCATCATATTTGATTCGCAATGCTAATGCCATACGGAGTGGTTTTCAGATAATATATTAGATCCCAGTCTCTCCGTATTGGCGACGGAAATGGTCAAAATCTTTGATAGTCGGTGATTTAACTATCAAAGGAAAACATATGTACAAACAATGGTCATATTTCCAAATGGAAATCTTACCGATCAATCAACATTTCATTTCCCAATTTCCCATTTATCGTTTCCATATATTCATAAATTCCTTATTTTCTAAAATTAGAAAATATACATTATTAACTTTGGAAAACGTTTCCATTCATGATTCACGCATCTATATGTTCCCACCCCTATCAGTCTCTAACTGTAAACTAGTAAGAGAACAACTTCCCAAGTATAAACCCCGAAGGCCGAAACCAACATCAGATCAATGCCTAGAAAGCCATTCAACTCAACTAATTTCCAGCCAGTTCTAATTTCAGTAATTCCATTTAAATTCCTAATTCAAACCCCAAATTCCTTTATAATATTTTATTTTCAAAATATTTACTTTAATCTAATTTTTAGCATAGAATGTGAATAATATTTCTTTATATAATCAAAACAGTTTGATTTCGTATTTAAAAACAATATCTCAAACCCAAATCCTATTTATGTTTTTATTTGCAGAATTATTCATACAAATCTTATTTCATTTCCAACATTTATATTACCATTGCAAATTTCATTTATAACTAGTACGTTCACATTCCATTTCAATTATCGGTGTTAAAACCGATTTTACTTCTCCATGTAAATTCAAATTTATATATTCAATTTATCAAATGATAAATATTTCCTTAATTTATAAACATCGTTTATAAATTATTCTCCTCAATTTATCTGTTAAAACAGATTTCTATTAAATATTTACTTGAAATCCATATCATGTTACACCCGTGTGCAAAGCACAGGTCTAAACCTTCCTAATGTAAAATTCTCTTTTTTATAAAATTCTATTCATTTTCCAAATATTTCCTTTTATAATTCTATCTACTTTCCAAATAAATATTCCTTTTATAATTATATTTGTTTTCCAAATAAATATTCCTTTTATAATTATATTTATTTTCCAAATATTTCCTTTTATAATATCATATTTATTTTCCAAATATTTCCTTTTATAATATCATATTTATTTCCTATAAATATTTCATTTTCAAAATACACTTCGAAAATTCCTTTTTACATTCCAGTATTTCTTATGGTATTTAAAATACCAATTAAACAGATCAGTGTCATCATAATCAATCACAGGTTTTATATCACATCAAATATCACAATATATGAAAACAAACAGTATTATAAATATTGAGGAGTCCTATTGGATCCCTCTAACCGGTTTCCCTGCATCCACAGATGTTAAACAATATAATTAACATTACTTTCATTTCAATATGAATTATTCTAATCAACAGAATCAATATTTGATTAACGATATATATATATATATATATATATATATATATATATCATTATCTATAATTTCAACCAATAAATCAACAATTCAAACAAACAATTAACACACAACAATCAACTAACATTTATCAATTCTAAAAATACGTTATAGAAATATAAACTGAATAAAGTTAGTGAGATTTACTCACATTATACGATCATCGTTAAATAATGATTAACTGTCAGTTGGTTTAGATAGACAATTTATTTCGCTATAAATTGTAACGAGGTCCAATTCACTCCAAATTTGTTCCATTATGTAGCTCTCATCCATAAGATCCCAGTGGATCTTGTTTCGCCCAATTCTGATAATGTATGCAGAAGTTACGTATTATCTAAGTTTTGACATACAAATAAAATAGTTTAAATTATTTATTTTACACTAATTACTTCATTAACCATAAATCACGTGATTACCAATATAACCCGCCTGCTCATTATTATCATCATCCCGATTCGAACTATTAGAAACCCAAATCTCCATTGCCGCTTCCCTTTCCATTCATGAATCTCCCTCTCCATCTTTCTAAAAATCAAACAAAATATATTGAAAATTTTCTCATCCTCTCCTCTGCACACACATACCACTTTCACACTGCTCCATCATCCTTTCCTTTCTTCGATTTATTGCCCTCATTGTAACATCCCGCAAATCCGTACCAGTTGAGTCGGCTGAATACAACACACGTCCAACCTAAACTGCACGAAAATACGAATCATCAATAGATAGAAGTTAGAAGATGAGAAATGGAAAGGTAGAAAATTAGAATAGAAGAAAATAAATAGAAGATCGGACTGAACAATAACACAGAGTCTCACAATTGCAGCGGAATAAAATATAATATATAAATAATAACTTTTGAAATACAAATTGTACTACCACTTACATACTTCATCAGAGTATATCACATATACAATACAATGGAAATAAACTCTAAATATCTTACGTTGAAGTCT
This sequence comes from Allium sativum, assembly GCA_030737875.1. Taxonomy (NCBI): domain Eukaryota; kingdom Viridiplantae; phylum Streptophyta; class Magnoliopsida; order Asparagales; family Amaryllidaceae; genus Allium; species Allium sativum. Next base: position 1,048,714,840 of record CM060910.1, on the reverse strand, counting down.
CCTGCTCCAAGCTCCTCCAGATAAATCTGCAAAATCCTGAACTATCGGACTGCCCACACAAATTTGGGCACCCAAGAGTTTAGGGAAACATAGAAAGTAAACTCTGGGTCAGTCATGGGACTGGTGTGAGTAAACGATTTTAAAACATCTTGATTTTGACTTTTAAAATCTTTTTGAAAGAAAAGATAATCGTAAGACCGATCCACATATAAATACTGATGGTTTTTACCTTACGATAACCCAAAACATTTTGAAAACAGTATTTATTCTGATATTATGATAGTGTCTAAATACAAATAAATAGCAATCCAGCAGAACGCTTGCATCTCACGCTCTACATATATAGTATACAATCAAAACCGTGGGCGCTTATTGGAGATTGGATTCCGACTATGACAAGGTATAGAACCACCTGCCGATAGTGTATCTCTAGAGGGGAATACACTGGGTTCAACAAGAACGTCTTACAACCCGACCCATACATGACCGACCACTCATTTCTCTTGAGTGTATCGAATATATTATCACCAACGTTTGGGAGCTACCCACCGTTTCCCGAAAGGGACAACATCGAAAGATTTAATAAGTAAAAGGAATTTCTCTAGATAGGTGACAATATACCCTAATGGGAGCGACCCACATAGCCAGGCTGCCTGCTCGATTTTTTCCATTTTCCGGTTGTGAGGCTTGAGGCTGAACCTACCTTTCAATATAGCACGTCTTCATTCACTTTGAATGCTACATCGTTAAACCTACCAATATCACAAATTGATTTCCCCAATACTACGGGTATAAAGCTAAGAGAAACGAATTCCTCCGCCACCAAACACAGTTTGAAGAGATCAATCATATGATCTGTTAGGTGTACTCTGTCAGACATTCGTCCATACAAGTTGTCCTGGGACTGGACAAACCGAAGACACTATCATGTAAAAAAAAATAGCCTTTGAATTACTCCATCTTCAGTTATCTTCAATAATCTCTAAAACGCGATGCATAAATCAAATCGAAGTGGGATATTAATCCCGGACTCTTCAAAGCGATCAACGTAATGTATTTTACGATCAGTTGATTTTTAAGAAAAAGCTTATTTCAATATTTACAACATTTCTTGTACAAAGGAAATAGTTATCGACTAAAATGAACTGAATTAAGTAAACTTCGGTTTTTATGGCCTTTATTTTATGAGCTTCGACCAACAGAATGGTATGTCTGCATTGTTTAAATCCATACATTTTGGTTATCTTTTATAAAAGAACCACTTAAGCGTGTGCTTCGCACACGGTACTTTATTCATTTTTGACTATCTTTTAGAAATGAACAATTAAAGCGTGTGCATCGCGCACGGTACTTTACTCTAAAATGTCTGCTTGTTTATACGATATTTTATATCTTTGTTTCACTTTAAAATGTCGTTTTATTTCTAAATACACAGTTATCGATTTAACTGTTAAAATAGCTGATCAAATATTTGTAATTACTGAGTTATAATTACGGGTCACTTGTAAATTAAATTTTCACTATGGAATTATCATAACCATTTATTATCTATGTGTATAATTATTTTATATACTTCAAAGTTTTCTTTTATTTCCTTTCTATTTTATATTTCTTTTTCCACTTTCATTTTAAACTTGTCCAAATCTCGGACCAAATATCCTTAGCAACTTCATTTCTTCTCTTTTACTTCTCTTTCTTTCTTTATTTTCCTTTTTTATTTCTTTTCTTTATTTCCCTTATATTTTTCATTTCATTTTCTTTGGCCCGGTCAGCCCAATTCCTTAGCTCGATTTCCTTCCATCCCCTTTTATTTAATTTCTTTTATTCTTTTATTTTATTCATTTCTTACTTAGCCCAAAAATCCCAACATCCCTAGGTCCATGCGTATTCTCCACTGCCGGCCCAATTACCTTTTCCCTTTTTTCTTTCCTTCCTTAACTACGTAATTTCACGGCCCATAAACATTCGGTCCACCTCCCTTTTATATATACTGTATGTATTTCCCGGCCCATACACTTTAGCCCAAAAGACCCCTTGCGCGCTTCTATTCCCTTTCTTTCCTTGCCGTTGTTCCCCCCTTTGATTTCCTTCCACTACTCTCTTCTTTCATCTATAACATACTACGCCATTTCCTTTGTTTTTAAAAAAAACTCGGCCAAGTCTGTAGTTTACTAGCTTGAAGCAACGCACTTTTTTTTCTTCTTCTTTTTCTTCTTGTTGTTCCTCTCTACTTCTTTACTGATGTACGCTCTCTTCTTTCCTATATTATAATAACATGTTGCACTCACTTCTATTGTTTTAGATCCTTATACACTATATATATTTTCTTTTATACAAACTAACTTGGCCCAATATACCCTCTGCTCAAACCCATGCGCACCCTGTCCCTCTTCTTCTCTACTACTGTCACTCTCTCTTCTTATTTGTTAATACATGTTGCGCCTCCTTTAATTATTCCAATTCATTTTTGTAACGACCCAGTTTCTGGACTAATTCTATAATCTATGATTTATAGATTTTACTAGTAATTGAATTCAAACAGAAAAAAAATGGATTTAAATATTATGGAAATTCAAGGTAATAAATTATATATATAAGTGGAAATATATGTGTCTACAAGTTAACATAAGCAGGGAACTTAGAATTTAAAAAGATATATTTTGTATTGCATATTGAATCAAAGAGGATAGTGTCGAATGTAAAGTTCAAAATCTAAGTCTACTTGTTTATGCAATATATATATATATATATACACACACAAGATACATGAACAAGTTTAAAACTATGTACATTGCATGATGGATAGTCAAACAAGGATGAGTAACATCTGCACCAAATATAGTTGTTGGAGTATCATTAACTAGAAGAATGCACCTGGAAATAGCATCTAGAAGAACTGTGTTTCGACTACCAATCTTTTTGCACATAAATTCATTTATGACCCATGTTAAAATGACGTTGAGCAAAGAAGTTTTGACATATATCTTTTGTTTTATGTAAGGCATGTCGGACTCAAATTCAACATTTTATTTTAAAAGCAATATTCGACAACTATTGTTTATATGTTAATACATGCTTTGTCCGACAACATTTGTGAGACTATTCCAATATCAGCTCACATTTCACATCACCTGAAATTGATAACACAATGTACTAAGCTGGTATAGTAAGTCTACTTCTCCAGCAAAAATGAAATCTCCATACAAAAGAGCCATGTTTGTGCAAGCAAATCCACCGACTTGCCATGTATGATGCTTAGTGCATTACGTTGGCATGTGTTTTCCAGCTAGTTCTATGTATTTAAAAGTATGCTTCTAGATTAAAATAAGAATGACATGAAATCTAACCAACAGTTGGAAAGATACAATAGCCTGCTAGTGAACTCAGGCATTTAAAATGAAAAGGGAAGATTTAACAACATAGACCAGTAAAGAAAATAACTAGCATAGGAAAATAGGCCTGAAATGAGATCTTACATAGTTTAAGGCAATACTATGTACAGGAAAGGGCTGAGCACATGTAATCTGTACAACAACCATCAAATCCAATAGATAGTTTGTTTTACTTAAGAACTAAGGATGTTTCTTTTTATAGGACCTATGCATGCACATGTAAGTGTAGAAGAAACAGGGCACGACTATGTTTCTTAGAAGCAGAATTAAAAGATTTAGATTTGATTTATACAGTTGTAAACATCAACATCACAGCTTACTTCATACTGGTGCCTAAATAACTTCTACCCAACATAACACCTCCCCAATATAGAGACAAGTTTTGTTCATCTATAAATACCTATAGGAACCTTAGAACTTCATACATTAGTTCACTAAAAACAAATGAAAAACAGAAGGAATGGAATACCTAAAATGGAAAAGGAAGAGGCTATTGGCAAAGGCAGTAACAGTTTGGTGAGTAAAAACCTTAATCTCTTCAATGTCTATATTAAATCTTAGTATGTTTTTACCTATATGTGTGCTTATATAAAGTCAAATATTGATGTTGCTTAGGAGTTTAATCTCTGAAATATAGATTAGCTTAAGACAAGTGTTTTAACAACCCACAAGCACAGCCTTTTTAAGTATAAGAGATACCCTGAAATGTCTTAATGTTTTTAGATCAAATGCAGTGTAATCAAATTTATAGTTATGTACCTTGTCTAGGTTGTTTAATCATGTCTAGGGAGGAGGTCGCGAATTATGGCACTATGTCTGGAGGAAGATGGGGGATCAAAGACCTAGGGATAAATGCTAATTTAAATTTTAATAGTTTAATTTGAAAAAACGAGGTCGAAATTTGAATTTACTGTGTATTTTACTTGCCGTGTTCATAGCTGAACTACGACGATGGGGTGATGGTTTAGTTGATCGCACGGAGGAGGAAAGGGTCCATGGGTCATCGTCGACCTCTGACAGGAACCGGGAGGTGACCGGTGGCTCGTACAGGTGAGGTGTGGTGATTTTGTGTGAAGCCGGTACTGATGAAATAAAGGTTAAAACTCCATAATATTGTTTGATTGGAGAAACCTAATCCTAGGTTCGGGAATGGATAAGATGGGTGGAGGGGAGCTTGTGGTGATGGAGTAGGCGACGGGATGGTCAATGGCACGGCGGTACACGTGAATGGTGCACAGTGTGCATGGTAGAGTGACGTAGCAGATTTAAACGGTGAAGGAGAAGAAAGGATGGGTAGGAAGGGGATTGGATCACTTCAAGTTGACCCATAAAAATTGGTTGCTAAGTTTGTAATTTAGATGGAGTATTGATCGCAAGGGGCTTACCACTGTTTGGTTACACCTGGTAAAGGGGCGGAGGTGAAGAACGAAACAGAATTTGTTGTCTGGATTTTGTTTTGTGGCAACCCAGGCTGGGCCAATTTGGGCCGACAAGAAAAGAAAAGAGGAAAAAAACTAACAAGGAAAATGGGCCATGAGATAGACCAGAAATTAAATAATAAAAGAAATGTGTTTGTTTTAAAATCCTATAGTTTAAAAAAAACTAATATGTTTGATTTATATAATAAATGAATAAACAAATAAGAATTTAATAGATAAATAAGAGAAAGAAAGGATCAGATATATGTTGAGCATTTCTTAATTTTAGAATAGACGCTAATGTGTACACTTGAGTTCAGATCTAGGATATTTATATATATTCATATATAATCTATTAAATAAAAATAGAAGTATTAATAAAATCGATTAATTCATTTCCTAAGATTTTGAAACTAAAAAAAATACTGTGAAATGAGTCGTTCTCCAAGATCAGATATTCCAGTTAGTTTGAAATAAAACATCGAATTAGTATTATATGTTAATATTGTGTTAAAAATCATTTGTTGTGCTATGAAGTAATAAATTGTAACACCTCGTGTATTCTATAACAGTGAAATTCACAAAATAAAGTATAATTAAATTCAAATCAAAGAATTAAGGGAAACGGGACACGCCATTGCATTCGTCTCGGAATTCTGCTCGGGATAAGTCCGAGTTTGCGTAAAACGGACTCCGTATGAGGGAGATATGGCCTCCGGAAGTTTCAGAATTCAGTTTAAAATTCAAACAGACAAAACAGCTCAGAAATTAGATTTAAATTTCAGAAATCGGGCCAGATTGGCCAGGGCGGGAATTTTCCTACCCAAGGCACCCAGGTCGACTGGGTAGTCGACCTGGGGCACCCAAGTCGACTACATAGTCGACCTGGGGCACCCAGGTCGACTTCATAGTCGACCTGGGGGTCGACTGGGTAGTCGACCTGGCCCCTGAGCCAGGTCGAACCCATCCCCTCCTGGCTGGCCTGGTCTGTGCTTGGCCGAATTTCTGAGTCTTGCCTTGTCACTAGGGCTAGGTGTCAGCTCCTGATTGGTCTCTCCTTCAAACGAACGGCTAATATTCATCCAAGCTCCATCGACGGTCCTAATCAACTCACAAACTCTATAAAAAGGACCTAAGACTCCACCTAATTCACACAAACAAAAATGAATATGAGACCGTCATGCTGCTGAGGAAAGACTAGGAGTAGCCGTCAAAATTGAGAGACGATTAGGAGACAATTCAAAAGCTTAAAGCAATGACAACTAAATCAAAACAACGCCTACAACAAAGGATAACATCTCCAAATTTAGAATTCAGATTCCTGAATTGAAGATTCTTCATACGTTGTAAGTAGAGTGCTATTCCGATGTGAATAAATAATTGTGTTTGATTTGTGTAAAATGAGAAATAGAATTGTATTTGATTTGTGGTGATGATAATCCATATTTGTATGTTGCTTTGATTCTAAACGATTTGGGATGTTGTGGTATCACGATTGGATATTTGCAAGTATGTGATTCATGTTGGAAGTTAGCAACTACATGTTTGTGGTAGTTTAATTGAGATTCATGCAAGTATATGATTCACTATTATGCCAACATAATATATATTATAATCACTTTTAGTGTAGTTGGATCCATTTGGGTATTATGACTTATGTAAATTTATGTTGGAATTGGCATCATGATTCAAGTGTAAAACCATACTTTTGTGTTAGAGACAAAAGTAAGCATCTTTGTGAACTTGTGTTGACTCTATGAACATGACTAAACTATGCTTGGTGTTATTCCTAATTTAAAAACATGTTTTAGGCCTATGTTGTTATCAAAATCATATGATAATATATGTGACACATAGCTAAGTTAGATTTCCATTCCAATGGCAAGTTTGCATGGATAGATCAAAAACCCTGATTTCATGTTTAGGTATGTTTATGCCATGATTATATGAATAGATCAAAACCCATGATTTCATGTTTAGGTATGTTTATGCCATGATTATATGCTATTACAATGCAAGTTCACAAGTGCCAAACTTATGTTAATTAGTTCGCTATGTTGCAAGTTCATGTGTTCACACTCCCCTTTTTATGTTACTTAGAATATATAAACACCATGTTCTAAGCCTCCCCTTTTTCATGTGGCTAAGTTGGGTTTAAATGTTAAACCCAACATATGTTATATTGTAGCGAACGTATAAAACGGGGGTAATGACGATTGGGTTAAAATATAGAACATATGTGTTGGCATGTTTGACTCATGCCAACAACCTTGAAAAACAATTAAGTGGTATAAATTAATTTTACCCAATAAAGATGAATTTGAATAATGGGCCGCAAATATTTACATATAAAAAGAAAAGAGACAAAAATATGTAAATTTAGAAAATACGATGTGTTTAACCCGAGGTTGGATTGAGTTGTGATGTAAACCTGCCCGGAACCACCCGACTATCCAGTAGTCACAACAATACGTATCCAATGTGGGTGGTTAAACACGGAGCCCAATAAGGACCTGAGGTTAGACTGAGTTGTGGCGTAAGACTGCCCGGACCCAACCGGCAACAGGCAGCCACAACAATACCTGTCTAATGTGAGAGGTCGAGGCTTTAATAAGACAATTAAGGCTGAGTCAGGATTGATAGGATTAAGTAAATTGAATTAATACTTAATTAAAATGGAACATGCTAAACTATACAGACTGATTGGGGTTAGGTTTACAAAACACTTAACCAACTTAGCATGTTGGCTAGAAATAGAAAACCTAGTAGCGGGGGACCCTTTTCAGCAGTAACCCTACAAGGTGTATCAGGATTCCCTGAACTAGGCAGGGTGGGGCACGATTACTGGGCTGACTGTAAGAGGTCAAATCGACGGCGGTGGTGCAGCAGTGTAGATTCTAACAGGGTGCGGGCGTGCACACACTCCGGCGCAGAAAAATAAGGCACTGGGCACCAGTAGTATACCTGTGCATTCTAGAATTGTGTCGGGCCGCCACCATGGGACTTGATACACCCCATAGTGGGACCAGCATAGGTAACTGCAACATCGGGGGCCGTAAGACACATGTAACTATGTGAGTAGGAGCCAATCATTAGAAACGTATCACTTCACCCTGATTATAAGGTGCCTGTTGGGAACTAGTTTATATGGATGCAGAGATTAATATGGGGTACGATAGTATATCCGACTCTAGACAACTTAACTTAGTTTATGGTGCTTTCCCATTTCCAGTTTATATTTATCATACCCAGTTCCTTATTCATAGACTGAATAGTCCTAGACTTACGCAGGCTTTATGTCTGACTCTACTTTTCTTTCGTCTTCTTTTCTTTCGTTTCCCCTCCCCCCTAGGTCCACAGGGAGGGAATACCGTAGCTTGACCAGTTTTCACATCCAGCTTGAAGAAAAAGAATGTATTGCTTGGATCTTTTTTTCGTATTGGACTATGGCTTTGGACAGCAATTATGGGACTTATGCAGTTTACTTATGTTTTTATGCTTCTTTAAATAATGTAATCAAGACAGGTATGAAGATGTTATGTTTTTGGAAGTATTGTAAGACAAATTATGACATGGGTTGTGTAACACATATTTTGTTGAAATAAAAATTGCTGTTGTTTTTCGCTGTTCAAAAATATGTGTATTTATATCTGTCTTGTGTATCTGTGACTTATACTTATAAACCTCCACCAAAATTAGGGCATTCCCTTTGAGAGTGACCCTAACGGAGGTGGGGTGTTTCACTTGGTATCAGAGCATAGGTTTACCAGATAAGATAAAAAGTTTTGAAAATTTATTTTCAAAAGAAAATTTAAAGAAGCATTTTTAAAGATAAAATATTATTTTATTTTAAAAAGGCATAGTCCCCCCCCCCCAAAGCCATAGGTACTATCTTTTATCCTTCGTTTTGAATCTATCCTTTTTGTTTCAGCATGTCCGAAGAACTTAACTTGCCAGAGGGTATACCAATACCTGGTTGGTTTAGACGATTCTTAGAAGCAAGGGCCACTCAGCCAGGTCCTACCGTTCCTCCTCCCCCAGCTGCAGGAAATCATCCAGCTGCAGCAGCACCTCTTCCTCCACCTCCTCCGCGGGGAAATACTTTTGCTAAGATATGTAAATAAAGCTATGGGAGGAAAGGGCATTCATGGAACCGAGTCCTTCGTGGTAGCCCGGAATTGGCTGAAAGAAACCGAGGACTTATTCGTCATCTTTGAGGTAGAAGATAGGCAGAAGGTACAACTAGCAGTATGGCTACTTAAAGGCGAGGCTTCCTACTGGTGGGAAGTCACTAATGCAGAAAGACCAGTGGAAACATGGGAGGACTTTAGGGCAAGGTTTGAGGCTAAATTTCTCTCAGAAGCTGAAAGGAGTCTTCAGTTGGAAAAATTCTTATTCCTTAAGCAAGGGAATATGATAGTCAAAGAGTATATTAACCAGTTCGATCAGCTGGCTAGGTTCGGACTGGACCTAGTCAACACCCCGCACAAGAAGGCTCTCCGCTTTGTCAAGGGGTTGAATGAGCCATTACACAGTTTGGCCATGACCAATATACCCATGGGAGCTACGTATGAAAGGTTGGTGCAGATGGCATTGCTGAACGAAGAGGATAAGGGCAATAAGGAGACAAAGGCAGAAAGCTCTCAAGGGAAGAAAGAGGGTTTCCAGCCTAAGAAGACAGACTTTAAGAAGGGCGAGAAAGACAACAAAGAGAAGAGGAAGTGTAATTTCTGTGGCAAAGTGGGGCACTTAGTGAAAGATTGCCGGAAAAAGAAGGCCAAGATGAATGGTGGGTGCTTTTCTTGCGGTGAGACAGGCCACCTGGCTAAGGATTGCCCAAAGAAGTAGGGGCAGAGGGCTGAATCCACCTCAGGGGCACAAGTTCATGTGCTAGAAGCGCCACCTCTGTAGCAGCGAAGTATAAATACTTCTGTAGAAAGTGTAGTTTATCTTTATGATCACCCAGTTCGCACTTTATTTGATTCTGGCGCATCACACTCCTTTATCTCATCTGCTTTAGTAGAATCTCTGCACCTAGAAACTATAATGGTAGAGGACCCCTTAATTGTTTCAAATCCAATTGGGGGCCCAGCTTATTTATCTATGATCTGTGTGCTATTGAAAATTTCTATTCTAAGCGTAGAATTTAAATGTAGTGCCTTTGTTTTGGGCTTTTCGGGATATGGTTTGATTTTGGGCATGGATTGGCTATCCAATAATGGTGCCATCCTGGATTGTGAGAAAAGGGTGGTTAGGCTTCTGATCCAACTCGGTAACACTCTGGAAATTACTTGTAATCCCTCGTATGCGGTTATGCTTAGTTATCTTGAATCGCTAGATGCCTCTGTTGAAAGTTTGCAATTAGTTAGAGTGGTCCGGGAATATCCGGATGTCTTAAAAGAGGTGAAGGGCTTGCCTCCGAAGCGAGAGATAGACTTCCGCATATATCTTATAGATAATGCAAAGGCAGTTGCGTTGCCCGTCAGACACATGGCTCCACGGTAAAGGAAAGAGCTCAGCAAACAGATTAAAGAGCTTCTAGAGAAGGGGTTCATTAGGAGGAGCATTTCAGAATGGGGCGCTCCACTGGTGTTCGCTACAAAGGCGGATGGTTCACTCCATCTATGTGTTGACTATAGGGAGCTCAACAAGCTAACGAAAAAGAATAGGCATCCTCTCCCCAGAATTGACGATCTGTTTGATCAGCTTGTAGGAGCGTTTGTTTTCTCCCAACTCGATTTAGCGACCGGATTTCATCAGCTAAGGGTGGCTGAAGATAGTATCGATAAGACAGCATTCAGAACCCCAGACGGCTTCTTTGAATGGCTTGTCATGCCTTTCGGCTTGACAAACGCACCCGCTTACTTCGTGGACCTAATGAGTAGGGTGTTCAGAGATTTCCTCAATAAGTTCGTAGTGGTCTTCGTAGACGATATCTTGATCTTCTCAAAGAGTGAAGAAGAGCATGCTCAGCACCTAAGGGCAATCATGGAAACTCTGCGAGTCCATCAGCTAAAAGCCAAATTCTCCAAATGCCACTTTTGGAGAGAAGAAGTGAGGTTCCTTGGGCACATAGTATCCAAAGAAGGGTTAACTGTAGACCCGGCTAAGGTAGTAGCGGTGTAGGACTGGAAGACACCAAAGAACGCAACAGAAGTCCGAAGCTTTCTCGGGCTAGCAGGCTTCTATCGGAAATTCATCAGAGACTTTGCAAAGATATCAGCTCCGCTCACAAAGCTGACTAAGAAGAATCTAGTGTTCAATTGGGACTTGGATTGCGAGTTTGCTTTCCAACGACTAAAAAGGGCTCTTACAACAGCCCCAGTTTTGACGTTGCCAGATGGAAGCAAGATGTTCACAGTTTATACAGATGCATGTAGGACAGGGCTAGGCGATGTCTTGATGCAAGAAGGGAGGGTAGTAGCTTATGGTGGAAGGCAATTGAAAGTGCATGAAAAGAACTACCCGACCCACGATCTTGAGTTAGCTGCCATCGTCTTTGCACTCAAGTCTTGGCGACACAATCTCCTAGGTGAGAAGTTCGAACTTTACACTGACCATAAATCGTTGAAATATCTTTTCTCGTAGAAAGATCTTAACTTGAGGCAACAGAGATGGATGGAGTTTCTTGGCTCGTAAGATTTCGAGATCTCCTACACTCCGGGCAAAGGTAATGTAGTGGCAGACGCGTTGAGCCGAAAGAAACTAACCCTAAGCCCGCTGTTTGTTGAAAGACAAAGCCTAGAGTTTATAGCCAGCTTTGACTTTAGGCCCTCCTCCGATTTTGTACCGGGTTTGCTAGCATTTCTCGAAGTATGCCCGACTTTAGTGGACGCAATAGGGACAGCACAACGCGAAGACCCTCAGCTTGTGGAGACGATTGATAGGCTCATTAGGGGTGAGACTTCAAGTCACCTCAGCATATACTCCATCGACGACAAGGGTTGGCTAAGGCAAGACGGAAGACTATGCGCCCCACAGACAAGGGATTTAGTAAAGAAGGTTCTCGAGGAAGCACATCACTCCAAGATGACGATACATCCAGGCGGAGATAAAATGTACAAGGACATAAAGAGAACTTTCTTTTGGAACGACATGAAGAAGGACGTGGCAGATTTCGTTTCTAAGTGTATGGTGTGCCAACAGGTTAAGGCGGAACAGAAAAAGCCTGGCGGTCTGCTCCATCCTCTAGAGGTCCCGCAGTGGAAGTGGGATAGCATCTCAATGGACTTCATTGATGGGCTGCCTAGGTCTAGAAGAGGCAACACTAGCATTTGGGTAATAGTGGATAGGCTTATTAAAAGCGCCCACTTCTTACTTGTCAAGAGTAAAAGAACTGCCTCATCCCTAGCATCTCTTTACCTCAAGGAAATTGTTCGACTCCATGGAATACCCTCCAGCATTGTTAGTGACCGAGACCCTATCTTCACAAGTGAGTTTTGGCGGAGTCTGCAAGAAGCGGTTGGCACACAGTTATGCTTGAGTACAGCCTATCACCCTCAAACCGACGGCCAGACAGAAAGAGTGAACAGAGTTTTGGAAGACCTTTTAAGACTGTGCGTCCTTGACTTCGGAGGGACGTGGGAAGACCATCTTCCTTTGCTGGAATTTGCCTACTACAACAGCTACCAAGCAACCATCGGAATGGCACCCTTCGAAGCTTTATATGGAAGACCGTGCCGATCGCCCACTTGTTGGTAGGAGTCTACTGACAAGCTCATACTTGGACCAGATATGATCCGAGAGACTTCAGAAAAAGTTGACTTAATACGGAGAAGGATGAAGACAACCCAAGACAGACAAAAATCCTACGCCGACAAGAGGAGGACTGACCTTGAATTTGAGGTTGGGGACAGAGTTTTTCTTAAGGTATCTCCGCTAAGGAACGTTGTTCGTTTTGGAACCACAGGAAAGCTAGCACCAAGGTTCGTAGGACCGTTTCCTATTATTGAGAAAATTGGGAAAATGGCCTATAGATTAGAGCTACCCGAAAAGCTGGCCGGAGTTCACAACGTTTTCCATGTTTCGCACCTCCGAAAATGTCTACATGAATCTGCTGAAGTGGTAGAGCCAAATATCCTAGAAGAAGCTGAAGTGGAACGCGAAGCAACCGTGAGGAAAGTTCCAACCCACATAATAGGAACGGAAGTGAAGAAGCTACGCAGCCGCGAAGTCAAGCTCGTCAAAGTTCAGTGGAGCGACGCCGAGGGAGACGCAACTTGGGAAACTGAAGCTAGAATACGTGCAGCCTACCCTTATCTTTTCGAGGGTACATCTTTGATCTTTCTTTTTCCTTAAGTTGCGCTTTTATCAATCTTTTTAGGTATATCTCCTCGACCTTATCTTTTAGGTAGAAACTCTTTGGATGAAAACATGTAATTGAAACATGTTATGGATGATGGTTGCAAGTGGTTGCAAGTGATTGCTAGTGGTTGCTCGTGGTTGCATATACACACACAATCTAGATTTTAGATCGGCTCAGTCACTTCATATTTCATATGCATAAATGTATTTATTCGTATGTGGTTGAAGTTTAATGTGTTGTCATATGGATATTGCATTTATATGAATGATTGTGCACTCATGTAGAATCATGAATAGGAGAATTTGCATACATAATGGATTCATGACACTTACATAATTTGCAATAAGGAGGTCAACTGAATCAGTAGACCGCCTGATTTTGCATTAGATGAGTACATGTACACACACTTCGCATATGATCATGAAGCATTAGAAGTCTTTTAAGGACAATGGATACTCGTGTTTGATGGATGAGTAGATGGATGTTTGGATGTTAGGACGTACATTCTTCCTGAACTTGAAGATTTCGGGGACGAAATACTTTTAAGTGGGGGAGAATGTAACACCCCGTGTATTCTATAACAGTGAAATTCAAAAAATAAAGTATAATTAATTTCAAATCAAAGAATTAAGGGAAATGGGATACGCCATTGCGTTCGTCTCGGAATTCTTCTTGGGATAGAGTCCGAGTTTGCGTAAAACGGACTCCGTATGAGGGAGATATGGCCTCCGGAAGTTTCAGAATTCAATTTAAAATTCAAACAGACAAAAACATCTCAGAAATCAGATTTATATTTCAAAAATTGGGCCAGATTGGCCAGGGCGGGAATTTTCCCGCCCAAGGCACCCAGGTCGACTGTGTAGTCGACCTGGGCTACCCAGGTCAACTGGGTAGTCGACCTGGGGCACCCAGGTCGACTACATAGTCGACCTAGGGGTCGACTGGGTAGTCGACCTGGCCCCTGAGCCAGGTCGAACCCAGCCCCTCCTGGCTGGCCTGGTCTGTGCTTGGCCGAATTTCTGAGTCTTGCCTTGTCACTAGGGCTAGGTGTCTGCTCCTGATTGGTCTCTCCTTCAAACGAACGGCTAATATTCATCCAAGCTCCATCGACGGTCCTAATCAACTCACAAACTCTATAAAAAGGACCTAAGACTCCACCTGATTCACACAAACAAAAATGAATATGAGACCGTCATGCTGCTGAGGAAAGCCTAGGAGTAGCCATCAAAATTGAGAGACGATTAGGAGACAATTCAAAAGCTTAAAGCAACGACAACTAAATCAAAACAACGCCTACAACAAAGGATAGCATCTCCAAATTTAGAATTCAGATTCCTGAATTGAAGATTCGTCATACGTTGTAAGTAGAGTGCTATTCCGATGTGAATAAATAATTGTGTTTGATTTGTGTAAAATGAGAAATAGAATTGTATTTGATTTGTGGTGATGATAATCCATATTTGTATGTTGCTTTGATTCTAAACGATTTGGGATGTTGTGGTATCACGATTGGATATTTGCAAGTATGTGATTCATGTTGGAAGTTAGCAACTACATGTTTGTGGTAGTTTAATTGAGATTCATGCAAGTATATGATTCACTATTATGCCAACATAATATATATTATAATCACTTTTAGTGTAGTTGGATCCATTTGGGTATTATGACTTATGTGAATTTATGTTGGAATTGGCATCATGATTCAAGTGTAAAACCATACTTTTGTGTTAGAGACAAAAGTAAGCATCTTTGTGAACTTGTGTTGACTCTATGAACATGACTAAACTATGCTTGGTGTTATGCCTAATTTAAAAACATGTTTTAGGCCTATGTTGTTATCAAAATCATATGATAATATATGTGACACATAGCTAAGTTAGACTTACATTCCAATGGCAAGTTTGCATGGATAGATCAAAAACCATGATTTCATGTTTAGGTATGTTTATACCATGATTATATGAATACAAAACCCATGATTTCATGTTTAGGTATGTTTATGCCATGATTATATGCTATTACAATGCAAGTTCACAAGTGCCAAACTTATGTTAATTAGTTCGCTATGTTGCAAGTTCATGCGTTCACACTCCCCTTTTTATGTTACTTAGAATATATAAACACCATGTTCTAAGCCTCACCTTTTTCATGTGGCTAAGTTGGGTTTAAATGTTAAACCCAACATATGTTATATTGTAGCGAACGTATAAAACGGGGGTAATGACGATTGGGTTAAAATATAGAACATATGTATTGGCATGTTTGACGCATGCCAACAACCTTGAAAAACAATTAAGTGGTATAAATTAATTTTACCCAATAAAGATGAATTTGAATAATGGGCCGCAAATATTTACATATAAAAAGAAAAGAGACAAAAATATGTAAATTTAGAAAATACGATGTGTTTAACCCGAGGTTGGATTGAGTTGTGATGTAAACCTGCCCGGAACCGCCCGGCTGTCCAGTAGTCACAACAATACCTATCCAATATGGGTGGTTAAACACGGAGCCCAATAAGGACCCGAGGTTAGACTGAGTTGTGGCGTAAGACTGCCCGGACCCAACCGGCAACAGGCAGCCACAACAATACCTGTCTAATGTGAGAGGTCGAGGCTTTAATAAGACAATTAAGGCTGAGTCAGGATTGATAGGATTAAGTAAATTGAATTAATACTTAATCAAAATGGAACATGCTAAACTATACAGACTGATTGGGGGTTAAGTTTACAAAACACTTAACCAACTTAGCATGTTGGCTAGAAATAGAAAACCTAGTAGCGGGGGACCCTTTTCAGCAGTAACCCTACAAGGTGTATCAGGACACCCTGAACTAGGCAAGGTGGGGCACGATTACTGGGCTGACTGTAAGAGGTCAAATCGACGGCGGTGGTGCAGCAGTGTAGGTTCTAACGGGGTGTAGGCGTGCACACACTCCGACGCAGAAAAATAAGGCACTGGGCACCAGTAGTATACCTGTGCATTCTAGAATTGTGTCGGGCCGCCACCATGGGACTTGATACACCCCATAGTGGGACCAGCATAGGTAACTGCAACATCAGGGGTCGTAAGACATATGTAACTATGCGAGTAGGAGCCGATCATTAGAAACGTATCACTTCACCCTGATTATGGGGTGCCTGTTGGGAACTAGTTTATATGGATGCAGAGATTAATATGGGGTACGATAGTATATTCGACTCTAGACAACTTAACTTAGTTTATGGTGCTTTCCCATTTCCAGTTTATACTTATCATACCTAGTTCTTTATTCATACACTGAATAGTCCTAGACTTACTCAGGCTTTATGTCTGACTCTACTTTTCTATCGTCTTCTTTTCTTTCGTTTCCCCTCCCCTCTAGGTCCACAGGGAGGGAATACCGCAGCTTGACCAGTTTTTACTTCCAGCTTGAAGAAAAAGAATGTATTGCTTGGATCTTTTTTCGTTTTGGACTATGGCTTTGGACAGCAATTATGGGACTTATGCAGTTCACTTATGTTTTTATGCTTCTTTAAATAATGTAATCAAGACAGTTATGAAGATGTTATGTTTTTGGAAGTATTGTAAGACAAATTATGACATGGGTTGTGTAACACGTATTTTGTTGAAATAAAAATTGCTGTTGTTTTCCGCTGTTCAAAAATATGTGCATTTATATCTGTCTTGTGTATCTGTGACTTATACTTATAAACCTCCACCAAAATTAGGGCATTCCCTTTGAGAGTGACCCTAACGGAGGTGGGGTGTTTCATAAATCGAATAAATGAGTTGAAATAAACTGTTTGTACGTTTTAATTAATTTCAATCGACTTGTGTTGATTATTGTTCTGAAATTTGGGATAAGGTTATATGAGTTAATTTAATTTAATTGACGTGTTATGAAGATATATATATATATATATATATATATATATATATATATACATACATACATACACGATACGAAATAGATGTAAATAAACAGTTTTGATTGATCACACTGTTTAGATTTGATAGTTATAACACCGACTATCAAATATTCTCTACGTGTTAGTTCGAAGAGACCGGGATGGGAACTGGACCCAAAACCACTTCGAATCGACACTACGTAAACTAACTTGCAGGGAAGATTATACGAGTTAAAGAATTGAAGACTGTAGATCTTCGTAAGAGGAAGAACTACTTGTTGAAACTCTCTGGGTAGCTACTGGAGACATATCAGCAGTGATTCTGTCGTGAGTGAAATCTCCGGATTTGCAAGGACTACTCGATACTGTTCCATGTGGTGATTCCTATACTAGATGCAGTAGGAGAGTATCTTCGGTTCATCCTGTTCCTAGATGACTTGTACAGACGAATGTCTGACAAAGTATTTCCTAAAAACCACGTACGTTGATTTCTACAAATATGCCGAGTTGATGGCAAAGAAGGGCACTTCTTTTACATCCAGCGTGTATTTATGGACGTCAATTAGTGATTTGACGGATCTGACAATGTGGCATTCAAAGTAAACAGCGGCCAGATATTCTAAAGGTAAATTCTAACCTCAAGCCTCATCACCCGAGAAATGATAAAAATCGGGCAGGCAGCATGGCTATGTGGGTCGCTCCCATTAGGGTGTATAATCACCTATCTAGAGAAAATTCATTTCCTTCTTTAATCTATTTCGATGTTGTCCCTTTTCGGGAAACGGTGGTTTGAGCCCAACCGTTGGTGATATACATTCGATACACTCAAGCGAAATGAGTGGTCGGTCATGTGTGGGCCGGGTTGCAAGACGTTCTTGTTGAACCCAGTGTATTCGCCTCTAGAGATACACTATCGATAGGTGATTCCATACCTTGTCATAGTCGGAATCCAATCTCCAATAAGCGCCCGCGGTTGTGTTTGCATACTATATATGTGGAGCGTGAGATGCAAGCGTTCTGCTAGATTGATATTTATTTGTATTTAGACATTATTATAATATCACAAGAAGATATGATTTCAAAAATGATTTGGGTTATCGTAAGGTAAAAACCATCCATGTTTATGTGTGGATTGGTTTTACGATTATCATTTATTTCAAAAGGTTTTTTTATGTTAAATCAAACTGTTTTAAAATCGTTTACTCACACCAGTCCCATGACTGACCCAGAGTTTCTTTTTCCGTGTTTTCCCTAAACTCTTGGGTGCCCAAATTTGTACGGGCAGTCAAGTGGTTTCAGGATTTTACAGATTCACTTCAAAGAGCTTGCAACAGGAGATTTCAATGTTAGATATAGAGTTTATTTCCGCTGTATTGCATATGAATTGTATTCTGATGATATATGTAAGTACAAATACCAGTTTGTATTTCAAGTATTGTTATATAGTACATTTTATTCAGTTCCGCTGTGAGATTCGTGATACTCTGATTATGTTGTGTTCTTCTTTCTCTTCTATTCTAACTTTCTATCTTTCTATTTCTCACCCTCTAACTTCTTTCTGTTTACAATCTGTTAAATTTTTGGTGTTTGATTAGTCGATATGTGATATAGAATATGTATTAGTATCGACGATCAGGATCGGAATAATTACGGGTCATTACAGTTGGTATCAGAGTAATGGTTTAGAAATAACCTTGGCTCTGTGGCGTAACTCGATAAAGATACGGTTGGTGATACCCTAGATTGAGTTTGTGTGTATATATATGTGCGCGTATTTGTAAAATTTATATAAAAACTATTTTATATTGTGTTGATTGATTTGTCGAGTAGGTTATGAATTCTGATCAATACGGGATTACAAACTGTATCGATAGGTTCTTATAAACTCTTAAACAGAGTAACTCGACACAGTATTGTTTTGAAAAGATGGATAAATGCAATAATTTACCCAAAAATATATTTTGATATAAAAAGAATAAATTCTAAAATCATTATAAATGGTTGCTATTATAATCTAGTATTAGATTAAGATGGGTATATAAAACCAAGTGGAATTGGTGTAAGAATAAAATGAGCCGAACCAAAACTAAATTCAAAACCAGATCTTGAATTCAAAATCCCAGGAAGTTAGTAAGATATTTTCAGAAATATTATCAAATAATATAATATTATTTTGGCAAAATTTAGATTCGGGAACGACAATTTAAGTGGGTTAGGACAGTAAAGGTGAACTAAGTAGACTAGAGATGACTGAAGTTAGGTGGATAAAATTAAATTGGATTGGAGTTTAAAAGGAGAATTTGAAAAGATAAGTATGGTTGAACAGACTTGATTCAAACCAATGAGTTTTGGACTATAATCAGATATATTTGAGGTTTGTTAAGAATTAGGATACAGAGTTAAGAAATTGGAATCTAACCGAAGACTAGTTGAGTTAAATGATTTTCTGAGTATTGATCTGATTTTAATTTCGGTCTTCGGGATTGATGCTTAGAAGATTATTTTCTTACCAGTTTACGATTAAGATCTGATAAATGTGGAAGAACAGCAAAGTGTGGATATGGGATAGAGATGTTTTCCAACGGTAATAACCGATATTCGTAAGTTATGAGTATAACTAGGATTGATAGCTAACTGTTGTGTTTTGATTCCCATGAAACGTTTGGTAGATAACCGTATATCTGGATACCCTGTTTGCTGTAATTATTAAGGGATGACCCATGTGTATGTTGATATAATCTATAATCTTGAATATAGCTAAAATCTCCTCGTTACTTTTAATTTCATGGACGAAATTCTTTTAAAGGGGATAGAGTGTAACGACCCAGTTTCTGGACTAATTCTATAATCTATGATTTATAGACTTTACTAGTAATTGAATTCAAACAGAAAAAAATGGATTTAAATATTATGGAAATTCAAGTAATAAATTTATATATATATATAAGTGGAAATATATGTGTCTATAAGTTTACACAAGCAGGGAACTTAGAATTTAAAAAGATATATTTTGTATTGCATATTGAATCAAAGAGGATAGTGTCGAATGTAAAGTTCAAAATCTAAGTCTACTTGTTTATGCAATATATATACAAGATACACGAACAAGTTTAAAACTATGTACATTGCATGATGGATAGTCAAACAAGGATGAGTAACATCTGCACCAAATATAGTTGTTGGAGTATCGTTAACTAGAAGAGTGCACCTGGAAATAGCATCTAGAAGAACTGTGTTTCGACTACCAATTTTTTTGCACATAAATTCATTTATGACCCATGTTAAAATGACGTTGATCAAAGAATTTTGACATATATCTTTTGTTTTATTTAAGGCATGTCGGACTCAAACTTCAACATTTTATTTTAAAAGAAATATTCGACAACTATTGTTTATATGTTAATACATGCTTTGTCCGACAACATTTTTGAGACTATTCCAATATCAGCTCACATTTCACATCACCTGAAATTGATAACACAATGTACTAAGCTTGTATAGTAAGTCTACTTCTCCAGCAAAAATGAAATCTCCATACAGAAGAGCCATGTTTGTGCAAACAAATCCACCGACTTGCCATGTATGATGCTTAGTGCATTACGTTGGCATGTGTTTTCCAGCTAGTTATATGTATTTAAAAGTATGCTTCTAGATTAAAATAAGAATGACATGAAATCTAACCAACAGTTGGAAAGAGACAATAGCCTACTAGTGAACTCAGGCATTTAAAATGAAAAGGAAAGATTTAACAACTTAGACTAGTAAAGAAAATAACTAGCATAGGAAAATAGGCCTGAAATGAGATCTTACATAGTTTAAGGCAATACTATGCACAGGAAGGGGCTGAGCACATGTAATCTGTACAACAACCATCAAATCCAATAGATAGTTTGTTTTACTTAAGAACTAAGGATGTTTCTTTTTATAGGACCTATGCATGCACATGTAAGTGCAGAAGAAACAGGGCACGGCTATGTTTCTTAGAAGCAGAATTAAAAGATTTAGATTTGATTTATACAGTTGTAAACATCAACATCACAGCTTACTTCATACTGCTGCCTATATAACTTCTACCCAACATAACACCTCCCCAATATAGAGACTAGTTTTGTTCATCTATAAATACCTATAGGAACCTCAGAACTTTATACATTAGTTCACTAAAAACAAATGAAAAACAGAAGGAATGGAATACCTAAAATGGAAAAGGCAGAGGCCATTGGCAAAGGCAGTAACAGTTTGGTGAGTAAACACCTTAATCTCTTCAATGTCTATATTAAATCTTAGTATGTTTTTACCTATATTTGTGCTTATATAGAGTCAAATATTGATGTTGCTTAGGAGTTTAATCTCTGAAATATAGATTAGCTTAAGACAAGTGTTTTAACAGCCTACAAGCACAACCTTTTTAAGTATAAGAGAAACCCTGAAATGTCTTACTGTTTTTAGATCAAATGCAGTGTAATCAAATTTATAGGTGTAGTTATGTACCTTGTCTAGGTTGTTTAATCATGTCCGGAATGGAAATGAACTGAGAACCAAATAGAGAGCATGACCTGTGAACATAACAAAAATAAAGAGCTTAATAATTATGAAGAAACCCTATTGTTCTTATTTTAAGCATCTAATTCATAGGGTATTTATATGTTCGATGCATACATACATCTTCAGGTTGATGCTACTGATGGTAATCACCATCTGTGCATGTTGTTTTTCTAAGGTTAATACAAAACAGTTGAACTGTCTGTCAAAAGGGATGATATATTCATCATCCTGTTACTGTATAAATCAACAACCAAGAATTTTAGTTAGTTATAGTAGCGTGATCAACATCGAAGTCGCTTTTTATGGTTTGTGAATGATCTAAATTTAGTTTCAATTCAAATAACAACCTATATCATCTGAACCCATTAAAGTACAATAAGAAAGTAAAAATCTTACTTTCTTCAAATGTCATTATATTTAGATTCAAGTATATGAGTGGATCAACGTCTGAAAATGATGAATTTTAAAATAATAATCAAGATTTTTAGTTACTCGGAGCGTGAGAATTTATGTTTTAACTGAAAAGTGAACTTTTGAGCAAACCACGGCAAGGGAGGAGGTCGTGGATCATGGCACTGCGTCTGGAGGAAGATGGGGGATCGAAGACTTAGGGAAAATGCTAATTTAAATTATAATAGTTTAATTTGAATAAACGAGGTCAAAATTTGAATTTACTACGTATTTTACTTACCGTGTTCATAGCCGAACAGTGACGACGGGGTGATGGTTTAGTTGATCGCACGGAGGGGGAAAGGGTCCATGGGTCGTCGTCGACCTCTGGCTGGAACCGGGAGGTGACCTGTGGCTCGTACAGGTAAGGCGTGGTGATTTTGTGTGAAGCCAGTACTAATCAAATAAAGGTTAAAACTCCATAATTTTGTTTGATTAGAGAAACCTGATCCTAGGTTCGGGAATGGATAAGATGGGTGGAGGGGCGCTTGTGGTGATGGAGTAGGCGGCGGGATGGTCAATGGCACGGTGGTACACGTGAATGGTGCACTGTGTGCATGGTAGAGTGACGTAGCAGATTTAAACGGTGAAGGAGAAGAAAGGATGGGTAGGAAGGGGATTGGATCACTTCAAGTTGACCCATAAAAATTGGTTGCCAAGTTTGTAATTTAGATGGAGTATTGATCACAAGGGGCTTACCACTGTTTGGTTACACCTGGTAAAGGGACGGAGGTGAAGAACGAAACAGAATTTGTTTTCTGGATTTTGTTTTGTGGCAACCCGGGCTGGGCCAATTTGGGCCGACAAGAAAAGAAAAGAGAAAAAAAAACCAATAAGGAAAATGGGCAATGTGAATGACCAGAAATTAATTAATAAAAGAAATGTGTTTGTTTTAAAATCCTAAAGTTTAAAAAAAACTAATATATTTGATTTATATAATACTTGAATAAACAAATAAGAATTTTATAGATAAATAAGAGAAAGAAAGGATCGGAAATATGTTGAGCATTTCTTAATTTTAGAATAGACGCTAACGTGTACACTTGAGTCCAAATCTAGGATATTTATATATATTCATATATAATCTATTAAATAAAAATAGAAGTATTAATAAAATCGATTAATTCATTTCCTTAGATTTTGAAACTAAAAAAAATACTGTGAAATGAGTCGTTCTCCAAGATCAGATATTCTAGTTAGTTTGAAATAAAACGTCGAATTAGTATTGTATGTTAATATTGTGTTAAAAATCATCTATTGTGCTATAAAGTAATAAATCGAATAAATGAGTTGAAATAAACTTTTTGTACGTTTTAATTAATTTCAATCGACTTGTGTTGATTATTGTTCTGAAATTTGGTATAAGGTTAAGTGAGTTAATTTAATTTAATTGACATGTTATGGAGATATATATATATATATACATACATACACGATACGAAATAGATTTAAATAAACAGTTTTGATTGATCACATTGTTTAGATTTGATAGTTATAACACCGACTATCAAATATTCTCTATGTGTTAGTTCAAAGAGACCGGGATGGGAACTGGACCCAAAACCACTTCGAATCGACTCTACGTAAACTAACTTGCAGGGCGGATTATACGAGTTAAAGAATTGAAGACCGTAGATCTTCGTAAGTGGAAGAACTACTTATTGAAACTCTCTGGGTAGCTCCTGGAGACATTACAGTAGTGATTCTGTCATGAGTGAAATCTCCGGATTTGCAGGGACTACTCGCTACTGATCCATGGGGTGATTCCTATACTAGATGCAGTAGGAGAGTACCTTCGGTTCATCCTGTTCCTGGATGACTTGTATGGACGAATGTCTGACAAAGTATTTCCTAAAAACCACGTACGTTGATTTCTACAAATATACCGAGTTGATGGCAAAGAAGGGCACTTCTTTTACATCCAGAGTGTATTTTTGGACGTCAATTAGTGATTTGACGGATCTGACAATGTGGCATTCAAAGTAAATAGTGGTCAGATATTCTAAAGGTAAATTCTAACCTCAAGCCTCATCACCTGAGAAATGACAAAAATCGGGCAGGCAGCATGGCTATGTGGGTCGCTCCCTTTAGGGTGTATAATCACTTATCTAGAGAAAATTCATTTCCTTCTTTAATCTATTTCGATGCTGTCCCTTTTCGGGAAACGGTGGTTTGAGCCCAACCGTTGGTGATATACATTCAATACACTCAAGCGAAATGAGTGGTCGGTCATGTGTGGGCCGGGTTGCAAGACGTTCTTGTTGAACCCAGTGTATTCGCCTCTAGAGATACACTATCGACAGGTGGTTCCATACCTTGTCATAGTCGGAATCCAATCTCCAAAAAGCGCCCGCGGTTGTGTTTGTAAACTATATATGTGGAGCGTGAGATGCAAGCGTTCCGCTAGATTGATATTTATTTGTATTTAGATATTATTATAATATCACAAAAAGATATGATTTCAAAAATGATTTGGGTTATCGTAAGGTAAAAACCATCCGTGTTTATGTATGGATTGGTTTTACGATTATCATTTAATTCAAAAGGACTTTTTTTACGTTAAATCAAACTGTTTTAAAATCGTTTACTTACACCAGTCCCATGACTGACCCAGAGTTTATTTTTCCGTGTTTTTACCTAAACTCTTGGGTGCCCAAATTTGTACGGGCAGTCAAGTGGTTTCAGCATTTTACAGATTCACTTCAAAGAGCTTGGAGCAGGAGATTTCAATATTAGATATAGAGTTTATTTCCGCTGTATTGCATATGAATTGTATTCTGATGATATATGTAAGTACAAATACCAGTTTGTATTTCAAGTATTGTTATATAGTATATTTTATTCAGTTCCGCTTTGAGATTCGTGATACTCTGATTATGTTGTGTTTTCTTTTTCTTCTATTCTAACTTTCTATCTTTCTATTTATCACCCTCTAATTTCTTTCTATTTACGATCTGTTAAATTTCTGGTGTTTGATTAGTCGATATGTGATATAGAATATGTATTAGTATCGATGATCAGGATCAGAATAATTACGGGTTGTTACAGTTTGTATCAGAGCAATGGTTTAGAAATAACCTTGGCTCTGTGGCGTAACTCAATAAAGATATGGTTAGTGATACCCTAGATTGAGTTTGAGTGTATATATATGAGTTCATATTTGTAAAATTTATATAAAAACTATTTTATATTGTGTTGATGGATTTGTCAAGTAGGTTACGAATTCTGATCAATACGGGATTACAAACTGTATCGATAGGTACTTATAAACTCTTAAACAGAGCAACTCGACACAGTATTGTTTTGAAAAGATGGATAAATGCAATAATTTACCAAAAAATATATCTTGATATAAAAAGAATAATTTCTAAAATCATTATAAATGGTTGCTATTATAATCTAGTATTAGATTAAGTTGGGTATATAAAACCAAGTGGAATTGGTGTAAGAATAAAATGAGCCAAACCAAAGCTAAATTCAAAACCAGATCTTGAATTCAAAATCCCAGGAAGTTAGTAAGATATTTTCAGAAATATTATCAAATAATATAATATTATTTTGTCAAAGTTTGGATTCGGGAACGACAATTCAAGTGGGTTAGGACAGTAAAGGTGAACTAAGTAGACTATAGATGACTGAAGTTAGGTGGATAAAATTAAATTGGATTGGAGTTTAAAAGGAGAATTTGAAAAGATAAGTATGGTTGAACAGACTTGATTCAAACCAATGAGTTTTGGACTATAATCAGATATATTTGAGGTTTGTTAAGAATTAGGATACAGAGTTAAGAAATTGGAATCTAACCGAAGACTAGTTGAGTTAAATGATTTTCTGAGTATTGATCTGATGTTGATTTCGATCTTCGGGATTGATGCTTAGAAGATTATTTTCTTACCTGTTTACGTTTAGGATCTGATAAATGTGGAAGAACGGCAAAGCGTGGATATGGGATGGAGATGTTTTCCAACGGTAATAACAGATATTCGTAAGTTACGAGTATAACTAGGATTGATAGCTAACTGTTATGTTTTGATTCCCATGAAACGTTTGGTAGATAACCTTATATTTGGATACCCTGTTTGCTGTAATTATTAAGGGATGACCCATGTGTATGTTGATATAATCTATAATTTTGAATATAGCTGAAATCTCCTCATTACTTTTAATTTCGGGGACGAAATTCTTTTAAGGGGGATAGATTGTAACGACCCAGTTTCTAGACTAATTCTATAATCTATGATTTATAGATTTTACTAGTAATTGAATTCAAACAGAAAAAAATGGATTTAAATATTATGGAAATTCAAGGTAATAAATAAATATATATATATATATAAGTGGAAAATATGTATCTACAAGTTAACATAAGCAAGGAACTTAGAATTTAAAAAGATATATTTTGTATTGCATATTGAATCAAAGAGGATAGTGTTGAATGTAAAGTTCAAAATCTAAGTATACTTGTTTATGCAATATATATATATATATACAAGATACACGAAAAAGTTTAAAAATATGTACATTTCATGATGGATAGTCAAACAAGGATGAGTAACATCTGCACCAAATATAGTTGTTGGAGTATCGTTAACTAGAAGAATGCACCTGGAAATAGCATCTAGAAGAACTATGTTTCGACTACCAATCTTTTTGCACATAAATTCATTTATGACCCATGTAAAAATGACGTTGAGCAAAGAAGTTTTGACATATATCTTTTGTTTTATGTAAGGCATGTCGGACTCAAACTTTAACATTTTATTTTAAAAGCAATATTCGACAACTATTGTTTATATGTAATACATGCTTTGTCCGACAACATTTGTGAGACTATTCCAATATCAGCTCACATTTCACATCACCTGAAATTGATAACACAATGTACTAAGCTTGTATAGTAAGTCTACTTCTCCAGCAAAAATGAAATCTCCATATAGAAGAGCCATGTTTGTGCAAGCAAATCCACCGACTTGCCATGTATGATGCTTAGTGCATTACGTTGGCATGTGTTTTCCATCTAGTTCTATGTATTTAAAAGTATGCTTCTAGATTAAAATAAGAATGACATGAAATCTAACCAACAGTTGGAAAGAGACAATAGCCTGCTAGTGAACTCAGGCATTTAAAATGAAAAGGAAAGATTTAACAACATAGACTAGTAAAGAAAATAACTAGCATAGGAAAATAGGCCTGAAATGAGATCTTACATAGTTTAAGGCAACACTATGCACAGGAAGGGGCTGAGCACATGTAATCTGTACAACAACCATCAAATCCAATAGATAGTTTGTTTTACTTAAGAACTAAGGATGTTTCTTTTTATAGGACCTATGCATGCACATGTAAGTGCAGAAGAAACAGGGCACGGCTATGTTTCTTAGAAGCAGAATTAAAAGATTATATTTGATTTATACAGTTGTAAACATCAACATCACAGCTTACTTCATACTGCTGCCTATATAACTTCTACCCAACATAACACCTCCCCAATATAGAGACTAGTTTTGTTCATCTATAAATACCTATAGTAACCTCAGAACTTCATACATTAGTTCACTAAAAACAATGGAAAATAGAAGGAATGGAATACCTAAAATGGAAAAGGCAGAGGCCATTGGCAAAGGCAGTAACAGTTTGGTGAGTAAACACCTTAATCTCTTCAATGTCTATATTAAATCTTAGTATGTTTTTACCTATATGTGTGCTTATATAGAGTCAAATATTGATGTTGCTTAGGAGTTTAATCTCTGAAATATAGATTAGCTTAAGACAAGTGTTTTAACAGCCTACAAGCACAACCTTTTTAAGTATAAGAGAAACCTTGAAATGTCTTACTGTTTTTAGATCAAATGCAGTGTAATCAAATTTATAGGTGTAGTTACGTACCTTGTCTAGGTTGTTTAATCATGTCTGGAAAGGAAATGAACTGAGAACCAAACAGAGAGAATGACCTATGAACATAACAAAAGATAAAGAGCTTAATAATTATGAAGAACCCCTGCTGTTCTTATTTTAAGCATCTAATTCATAGGGTATGTATAAGTTTGATGCATACATACATCTTCAGGTTGATGCTACTGATGGTAATGACCATTTGTGCATGTTGTTTTGCTGAGGTTAATACAAACAAGTTGAACTGTCTGTCAAAAGGGATGATATATTCATCATCATGTTACTATATAAATCAACAACCAGGAATTTCAGTTAGTTATAATAGCGTGATCAACATCGAAGTCGCTTGTTATGGTTTGCGAATGATCTAAATTTAGTTTCAATTCAAATAACAACCTATATCATCTGAACCCATTAAAGTACAATAAGAAAGTAAAAATCTTACTTTCTTCAAATGTTATTATATTTAGATTCAAGTGTATGAGTGGATAAACGTCTGAAAATTATGAATTTTAAAATAATAATCAAGATTTTTAGTTACTCAGAGTGTGAGAATTTCTGTTTTATCTGAAAAGTGAACTTTTGAGCAAACCACGGCAAGGGAGGAGGTCGTGGATCATGGCACTGCGTCTGGAGGAAGATGGGGGATCGAAGACCTAGGGAAAAATGCTAATTTAAATTTTAATAGTTTAATTTGAATAAATGAGGTCGAAATTTGAATTTACTGTGTATTTTACTTACCGTGTTCATAACTGAACTGCGACGACGGGGTGATGGTTTAGTTGATCGCACGGAGGGGGAAAGGG
This sequence comes from Allium sativum, assembly GCA_030737875.1. NCBI lineage: Eukaryota > Viridiplantae > Streptophyta > Magnoliopsida > Asparagales > Amaryllidaceae > Allium > Allium sativum. The sequence goes on along the minus strand of CM060910.1, from coordinate 1,048,686,142 downwards.
TCCATGGGTCGTCGTCGACCTCTGAATGGAACCGGGAGGTGACCGGTGGCTCGTACAGGTGAGGCGTGGCGATTTTGTGTGAAGCCAGTACTGATGAAATAAAGGTTAAAACTCCATAATTTTGTTTGATTGGAGAAACCTGATCCTAGGTTCGGGAATGGATAAGATGGGTGGAGGGGCGCTTGTGGTGATGGAGTAGGCGGCGGGATGGTCAATGGCACGGTGGTACACGTGAATGGTGCACAGTGTGCACGGTAGGGTGACGTACCGGATTTAAACGGTGAAGGAGAAGAAAGGATGGGTAGGAAGGGGATTGGATCACTTCAAGTTGACCCATAAAAATTGGTTGCCAAGTTTGTAATTTAGATGGAGTATTGATCGCAAGGGGCTTACCACTGTTTGGTTACACCTAGTAAAGGGACGGAGGTGAAGAACGAAACAGAATTTGTTGTCTGGATTTTGTTTTGTGGCAACCCGTGCTGGGCCAATTTGGGCCGACATGAAAAGAAAAGAGGAAAAAAAACCAACAAGGAAAATGGGCCATGAGATGGACCAGAAATTAATTAATAAAAGAAATGTGTTTGTTTTAAAATCCTATAGTTTAAAAAAACTAATATGTTTAATTTATATAATAAATGAATAAACAAATAAGAATTTAATAGATAAATAAGAGTAAGAAAGGATTGGATATATGTTGAGCATTTCTTAATTCTAGAATAGACGCTAACGTGTACACTTGAGTTCAAATCTAGGATATTTATATATATTCATATATAATCTATTAAATAAAAATAGAAGTATTAATAAAATCGATTAATTCATTTCCTAAGATTTTGAAACTAAAAAAAATACCACGAAATGAGTCATTCTCCAAGATCAGATATTCCAGTTAGTTTGAAATAAAATGTCGAATTAGTATTGTATGTTAATATTGTGTTAAAAATCATCTATTGTGCTATGAAGTAATAAATCGAATAAATGAGTTGAAATAAACTGTTTGTACGTTTTAATTAATTTCAATCAACTTGTGTTGATTATTGTTCTGAAATTTGGGATAAGGTTATATGAGTTAATTTAATTTAATTGACATGTTATGAAGATATATATATATATATACATACACTATACGAAATAGATTTAAATAAACAGTTTTGATTGATCACACTGTTTAGATTTGATAGTTATAACACCGACTATCAAATATTCTCTACGTGTTAGTTCGAAGAGACCGGGATGGGAACTGGACTCAAAACCACTTCGAATCGACTCTACGTAAACTAACTTGCAGGGACGATTATACGAGTTAAAGAATTGAAGACCGTAGATCTTCGTAAGCGGAAGAACTACTTGTTGAAACTCTCTGGGTAGCTTCTGGAGACATTTCAGCAGTGATTCTGTCGTGAGTGAAATCTCCGGATTTGCAGGGACTACTCGCTACTGATCCATGGGGTGATTCCTATACTAGATGCAGTAGGAGAGTACCTTCGGTTCATCCTGTTCCTGGATGACTTGTATGGACGAATGTCTGACAAAGTATTTCCTAAAAACCACGTACGTTGATTTCTACAAATATACCGAGTTGATGGCAAAGAAGGGCACATCTTTTACATCCAGAGTGTATTTGTGGACGTCAATTAGTGATTTGACGGATCTGACAATGTGGCATTCAAAGTAAATAGTGGCCAGATATTCTAAAGGTAAATTCTAACCTCAAGCCTCATCACCCGAGAAATGACAAAAATCGGGCAGGCAGCATGGCTATGTGGGTCGCTCCCATTAGGGTGTATAATCAACTATCTAGAGAAAATTCATTTCCTTCTTTAATCTATTTCGATGCTGTCCCTTTTCGGGAAACGGTGGTTTGAGCCCAACCGTTGGTGATATACATTCGATACACTCAAGCGAAATGAGTGGTCGGTCATGTGTGGGCCGGGTTGCAAGTCGTTCTTGTTGAACCCAGTGTATTCGCCTCTAGAGATACACTATCGACAGGTGGTTCCATACCTTGTCATAGTCGGAATCCAATCTCCAATAAGTGCCCGCGGTTGTTTTTGTATACTATATATGTGGAGCGTGAGATCAAAGCATTCCGCTAGATTGATATTTATTTGTATCTATACATTATTATAATGTCACAAAAAGATATGATTTCAAAAATGATTTGGGTTATCGTAAGGTAAAAACCATCCGTGTTTATGTGTGGATTGGTTTTACGATTATCATTTATTTCAAAAGGATATTTTTACGTTAAATCAAACTGTTTTAAAATCATTTACTCACACCAGTCCCATGACTGACCCATAGTTTATTTTTCCGTGTTTTCCCTAAACTCTTGGGTGCCCAAATTTGTACGGGCAGTCAAGTGGTTTCAGGATTTTACAGATTCACTTCAGAGATCTTGGAGCAGGAGATTTCAATATTAGATATAGAGTTTATTTCCGCTGTATTGCATATGAATTGTACTTCGATGATATATGTAAGTACAAATACCAGTTTGTATTTCAAGTATTGTTATATAGTATATTTTATTCAGTTCCGCTGTGAGATTCGTGATACTCTGATTATGTTGTGTTTTTATTTTTCTTCTATTCTAACTTTCTATCTTTCCATTTCTCACCCTCTTCTTTCTATTTACGATCTGTTAAATTTCTGGTGTATGATTAGTCGATATGTGATATAGAATATGTATTAGTATCGATGATCAGGATCGGAATAATTGCGGGTCGTTACAATTTTGTTAAAAACAACATGTTGTGACCATATTGTTTGTTCACTTTTTTCAGCCCAGCACCCACTCCGCGCCTCTCTCTCCTATCCCCTGTGTCCCCTTCCCATTCCTTCTTTGTGTTATTTTCTTTTTAATGTATATTTGAATGAAGGTCATAACCTAAACAGAGTCCTGCCTTCTTATCCCTTCTAGTTCCTAACGCATACGACCCAGAGACCAATACAAGAAGTAAAGACGCTGGTTCTTGCAAATGGAAGTCTCAAAACCTTTTTCTTTTTTTATGTGTTTCTTCTACACATAGTGCACAGCGTGCACCATGCACGTGCACAGCTTCCTCAACTACCGTGAGTCCACCGCAACCTTACCCGCATGTCACGCCTTCACTCACGGTCGCCAATGACGGTCATCTCAGGTGCACAACTACTCTTCCTCAAAAACGCCGTTCAACCCCATTAACCCGAATATTCAGTTTCAGTTTGACTCGAACATGCGATGCCCACTCTCGATTCCAATCGCTGGAAGGTTTGTTGCCGCCACCGTGTTGAAGTCCACCATTTAGAGCTGAGTGGTAACCCCCTTTCATCTCAGGCATTCCATCATTACGGTAAAATGCTAGAAAATATCTCAATATGTATTTAATACCATTTATTAGCTGCTTCGACTAAGTGCATCCTCTAGTCTCGCATTTGTTGTCTTGAATTCATCCATTCAGTATTTTTGGCAAGCAAACGAAACATGATTTTGCTTTTATTAGAAATGTCTTCTCTCTTTTTTTACTGTAAAACCCAATAAGTGATGGATGCATTTGCCAAAATCATTAGAAAAATATTAGTTATCTTCTTTTGTCTCTAAATGGAATTTTTAAAACAAGAAACCAACATCAAAAGCATTCCATTCTTTCGCATGACTGTTAACCTTTTTTTTCTTTTTTTTTCCTGTTGTTTCCTTTCTTCTTATTACTGTCTTTCCTTAGTTGCTTTTTGATCCTTTTTTTTCTATTCTCCCCAATGTACCATCATGCACTGGTGCATGTGCATACGGCTCCGGTCACCGGACGACCGTCAGACCATTTTCTGTAAATTCCACCTTTATCCCAGATCATCATTGACAGACTGCCATGTCTCCATGTGCCCCCGTTCTCTAAATCACTACCCAGTTTCCTTAAAAACTCCTCTATTTTGTACATAGCATCTTATATCCGCACCTCATACACACAATTTAGGGTGCATACTCCATACGCACAGTTCCACTTACTCGAAGACCACACACATATTATATTTATTGGGGTAACAGTAAGTAAACTTAGATTCGGTTTATCTTGGATTACTTTATCATTTAAGGTGTATGAACTAAATGATCGTAGAAATGAAGTTTAAATATTGAATTCATAAACCATCTTTCTATTCAGAACTGAAAATAAGCGGACCAAAATAAATAAATAATCCAATATATAGTTGCACTGCGTGATTTTGGAAACAATAAAGTAACATCTCATGTATAAACTTAATCAATTAGTTCATCAAACGCAAGTATTAACTCTAGGTAGTTTACTCACTATAACATGTATACTGTTTCAGTTCTTTGTTCGCTTTCCATTTGTGTTTCCAAATCTCAAGTTTTGATACCATTTATCAAATTCAGGTTTTTTCTTCTTTTTTTTCAGGTCTTAGTCCAGTATACTAACCACATCAACACACATATCCAGGTATATATTTTTGGTATAATCAAAATATAAATAAGGGAAAGAGTTTCACCTTTAGTTCTCTTTGTTTTTCTTTGTTTTTCGCCCACTGTTTATATCTTTTTCTTCTTTGTCAGGTCTTCCATTTAGGCCAATGATCACGGGGCTTTCAGTTTGTATTCAGAAAACCATTTCAACACATTCCAACTGCTTCTTGTTTCTGGTATTTTAATCACACAAAACTACTCATTGTTTGCTGCCATTATCACTTCCAGTTTGGCCGAATAATTCCACTGAATGTATACCATACTAGATGAGTATTTATGGATGCAAACAATGATAAAATATTGGCTAGCGTAGGCTTGGTAAGGGTAGACATAAGACAGATTTTGGCAGGTGTGAAGGCTGCTGCATATTTGATAGAAAGTGACGTTGTGTTTAGGCTAATCCCTTAAGTCTGCCTAGACTAGTATGCACATGGACTAGCTAATCTGGGAGTGCACACACGTGTACTTGTCTATGTACTAAAATGTTTGAAAACTTAAGCTTGGTTTCTAAGTATCTATAAGCTATCACTTCTTTGATTTGAATAACATGACTGTCTATATAAGCTACAAGGAGGATGTACTAGGCTATATGTTCATTTATTTGAAAATATGTAGTTTAAGCCATCACTCGATTGAAAATACATAATAGGTATCAGCTAATTCATCCTATATAAGCCACAGTCATGTGCAAATGTGATTGACTAATCAAATGCTTAACTCTTAAGGCAAGTATTGTAGCCTACAATCAATTTACAATCCTATATGCTACTGGGTATAGTTTCCTATTTAATGAAAAGGGTATGCTAGTTTTTATCTACATCTTTAGATGCTATGTTGCTTAGGATAGCTTGTGTCATGGTTTGATTGAAAGGGATGTAGCTGCTGTGTGGTTTGTATTGGTTGAGGAAATGTTGCCTAGGTCCTAGCTGTGTTCTTAGCTAATTTGAAAAAGATGTAGCTGGTTCTAATGCTTTAGAAAGAATATATGTTTATTTATTTTATGTACACACTCTGTATACAGTTGTGTTCTAACTGATCCTAAGGGATAAATGCACGGCCAAGCTATTTATGTTTTGATCACAATACACAAAAGATATTACATCCTTATTATTTCCTCATTTCTTTCTCCATAAGTAAACTACATTTCACTTAAGTTATTTCCATTAAAATTTACTTAAGTGTTACCTTATTTTTAATTCACATGTTTCTAAAAGCCAATATAAAATACTATTATCTTTTATACGTATACATATTCATTTTTTTAAGGGATTACAATACATATATATACCCGTATAGGATTTATTTAAAAAGATCGTTTAATATTTTCAAATATTTGAAATCAAATTTATCCAATCATGCTAATCACTTAAGCGGTACATTACACTCATACCCGACGGTGAGCACACAACCACGTAAAAGGGCATCGCACTCCACCGAACTATTTCGACGCTTGTGTCTCGCACCCCGGAGTTCACCCATCACCTTCCTTAGTCCTCCGTCACCACCCAGTAGGAACGGCAGCAAGCCCTTGGACCACGATAGTTTTTTCGAACCCCAGATTAGTTGTCGCACAACATAAGACATACATAGAATTGAAGAGAATCCCTTTCTGAATCCAACTATATACATATTTTTATTTATAACATTTTACTTGAATTATAGCGGATTTTAGCATTTGGGTTTCTTCACGTTTGTTTTGGCTATGAAGAATAAATGGCGGTGTATATTTGTTTTGACCAGTGAAGAAGTGGTTTAGTGTTAAGGGTAGAAGGGATATTTATAGAGTAAGTTTGGCTTCCATGAGAAGCTTCATTCAAATTTTATATTAATTTATATAGTCAACAATACTCGTATTTGTGTTCTAAAAATCCATATGATCACACACGATGCCCAAATATGATGAAAATGGACATACGCCTATACCTCGACATTACGGACCCAATGAAATTTGTTTTGTCGAATTCCGAGTCCATTTTCTCACACAACGTATTTTTAAAGTCAAAATATTGATTGTATTTCACCTTAAGATCCCGTATGGCCACATACTGACTCCAAAAATCACGAAAATTGAAATCTAACAATAATTTAATATTCTGGATCAAAAAAAAAATAGTTTCCTTGAAAACGGAGTTCGTTTGCAAAAATGACTATTTTTAAAGCTCTAAATAAATCCATTTAAATATTAATATATTTAAAAATAATTAAATTTAGTAGTAATAAATTAATATTATCGTATATATTCACAATAGAATATCATACAGCTCCATAATATTCCTATCTGAATTTATAACTCGACATTTCAAATCCAGAATAAATCCGTATTCAATTTATATTAAAAATCCATTTGTAATATAAATAAATCGTGATAAGTTATAAAGGAATTCCATAGCGACTTTTCAAAAATTTGATTTGATCACAAATGAAAAATCTACTCGACGAAATCTCGAATTTTCTCCTCTATTAGAAAAATATACTTCACCAGCTCCGAACGTTTCTTGTTTCATAGAAATCCGGCTTAAAACGAATTCTGTATATTCGTTTAAAGTTCGAGTGGCCAAATTACGAACTGCCGCGCCATTTCGAGCTCGATTATAATTACTATATAATTATACGTTCAAATTTGATTTAAATTATAAATTCATTAATATATTTCAATTTTAAACTAAATTAAATCAGCTAAATGATTTAATTCACACAATATTGTGAATTCTTCAATTTCCCACTATTTCGAAAATTAAATATAATACTCTATTATTTATATTAATTAAATATTCAATATTATTAAATTCTGGTTATTTTAATTTACCAAACCATTATTTAAATAATTAAATAAATTATTTATTATACTATAAATATACGGGTCATTACACTCATAAGATTGGCCTTTGACATTTTAACAAGATAATACTAAAATTATTGGATTGAACGTCAAACCGTAATGCTCCATGGTCGAGGATTTTGAAGGTGTAATCAATTAAATCGTAAAAGCCATATAAAAAATAATACATTAATTATATAATTAATATGATTAATTTAACTTGATACAAGAAGTAGAATTATGAAAATAGATGAAATTACAAAGTTGAGGGTCAAAATTGGCTTATTGCATTTAATCAATGATTAGTAGAACATTTTTTATGTACCGATGTCAACATCCTAACAAATTTTTTTTTGTAGATATTCTAAAGCAGAATGGAGTCTTGGCACTATCTTTTGTGAGAGTTTGGCTTGTTTCTGAAAGTTCGTCTTTAGTAGCGAGATGCATATTGTAAATTTTTCATTATCTTCACTGTTTTGAAACTGTGATTTTGGTTAGTAAGTTAGAGTTATTAGTTTGCATTTGGTTCTTTGTTATAAATTATTGATGCACCTGATTTTGTACAATTTCTATGTTAGTTGTTTCATTTTGTTGTATAAAGTACAAGTTATTAACACCATCAATGAATGATATTGTTTTGGATTATGTTAGTCAATAATGTATGGGTTATTAACATTATCAATAGTTTTTTTGTATACCGTGTTGTTTAATGTATATTTGTTCTCTAGTGTAATTATATAACTACAAGCAATAATTGTTTATTTTGATATGTATGTTCAAATTGTTATACATTTGAGAAATATAGCGACTTGTAAGGCAATTTTTTTTTTCAAATGAGGGGTTTTATGATTCGGTTGTGACTACATCAAAAGCAACAAGTAGGGCCATCTTTTATCCCATGATGAACTTTTTTGCTTCTGTTGTTGGCACAACTACAGCAAAAGGTATTGTTTTTACTTCGACTCGATAACCGAAGCAACAAGCTTTGGTCTGTTGTGTCTTCTGTATTTGCTTCGGTTGTTGAACTGAAGCAACATGAGGTAAATAACTGAAGCAACAGAGCTATTTTGTAGTAGTGCTACCTATTATCTTTCCTGTTCCCCTTTCAAAGTTTATTCATAATAGGTTATAATCATTACCCGTTCATTTTAACATTTATTTGTCGTAACATTCATTCATTTCCATTAATTACAATTAATGTCATTTATTTCTATCCTGTTATATACATATACTCATATATGTTTATGCACCAGACCTCTCACATTAAGCCGACCACTTGTGGATGCTGGATTTGTCGAGCGGTTCCGAGCAGATTTCTACCACAGGTTGAACTTAACCTCGTGTATTAGCACCGTTATATGTATGTTTATGCACCAGACCCCTCACATTAAATTAACCACTTGTGGATGCTGGATTTGTCGGGCGGTTCCGGGCAGACTTCTACCACAAGTTGAGTTTAACCTCGGGTCTAAATGCGGTTACAATTTTATAATTATTGTAAATTTAGGCATATTCATTCTTCCAAATTTTACTGTACTTCTTATTTACAATATTTTAGCATAATAACATTCTTAAACAAATATTCATGTTCGTTGTAAATTTCATAATTACAACATTCACAGAATTTCCCAATTCAAACAGGTGATTTATGGAGATAGGTTTTATACAGCAGAAATGTTCTCAGATCAGGTTTCAGGATTACAATACTACAGAAGTTCCACCATTTACACGAATGATACAATACATTTTTTATTACAATATTACTAAATTCAACATATCTCAATAGGTTAAATTTTTCAGCAGATCAATCATTTCGGTAGATTACACATTTCAGCAGGTTACAACAGGTTAAACATTTTAGCAGATTAATACATTTTTTACAGGTCCCTATTAAGTTTCAAAATTAGGCCCACATCCAGTCATAGTTTATAATATAAACCCGCCCCCTATTTTTGAATACCAGCCTCCTTTTTTGTAAGATCCGCATCCTACCTTCATGGTTCCGCCTGCTGCTTATTTTGTTACGCCTCCTGCATTTTCTTCCAAAAAAAAAAGTGCGATGGTGATTAATTTTTTTCCTTCTAAAATCTGAAAATAATAGCAGAAGTCCATGCCAAGAAAAAAAGTTGCATATATGTATGCAAGTATTGCCAATACTTACGTACAAATATGCAATTATTGTTTAAATGGAATTATGCTAACGGTTTGCCTGCAGGTATGTTGCACACATGAGTGCATGTTTCAGATTTATTTGCACACTTGAATACGAATAAAAATGAACTGAGTTGCACTGTTATGAAATAATGCATATTTTTATGCAAGAATGATGCAATACTTGCATAGAAATATGCAAAAAAATCAAACGTGAATGCAACTCTGGAAATACTTGCACATATATATGCAAGAAATTGTAATTCTTGCATAACATTATGCATTTAACTGCATTTTTCGCTGTTTTTGCGTGTTTTTTGATTTTTATTGACCGTTTTTTTGTCGAATGCATAATTTATTTAAATAATAATTTTCGTATTTTTTATTTATTTTTTCGCTACTTTTTAAAAATAGGTACCTAATTTATAATAAGTTTATGACCGGATGTAAGCCTACTTAAGTTTGCTTTTAGGGATGTGTGCCTAATTTTCACTTTATTGTACATATTAACAGGGAATACCAAACGATAGATAAACCATTATCAAAAAGGTATAAATTAAATCCACTCACCTAACAGCTTTCCAGTTCATGAATCTTGTCCAGACCTAGCATTCCATGGCTCTTCTAACTGAATCTAGAATCTAAATAATCATGGATTCACAATTCTTAGACAAACAGAAAAAGGGAAAAAGAAGAGAAATCTAAATTAACCGGATCCAAGAATTTACCTCACTTCAATCAGAATTCTGAATACCTATTTGTAAATATACATTCTTTTCGTCCATATCTTGAATCGGAATTTTTTACGACTAATTATTCTATTTTCTAAAGAGATTTGAGGAGGAATAAGAATGACAGAGTCTAGACAATCTCTCAGGAAATATGAGATTTAGGCTAGTGTGACGATCCCAAAACCCCATGACGCGGTGTTAAGGATAATCATTGGAATATAACACATTAATCATCATTAGCAGATCACAGATAATAGCATAAACAGAAAATAGAATAATTTACACATATATGACAGCGGAATCATATAGATATCATCACATCAGAGAAGCACAGTACAGGATAAAACTTAGTGCATAATGATACATAATCAGTCACCATCGCCTGAGCCGGAATCATACATGAAGAGTACAAAAAAGGAATATCAGTCTACATCGCCAATGGCGGAATCATAATATAGATACAATAATGGCGGAGAAAATCCAAGTCAGCACAGTGTAGTCAAGCCTCGCCAAGAGCCAAAAGATGCGTCAGAAACCTGTAACTAGGCTGCCTATGTGAAAATGAGGGCACCCGAGTTTGCAAGGTGAAACAAACTACGAGTCAGTCATGGGACTGGTATGAGAAATCTATTCAACTTATTAACACCAATAATAAGGCAAATCAAAGGACCACGCCACTTTCGCGGAACGGGTTTACTCCAATGAGTGCTAGTGCATGAAATAAAGTAAATGATTAAATCAACGCAATGCTTTTTATAAAATGAAGTCATTATAAGACTCAGGTCCCATCACACAATGCAACGCAAGCCGGAGGATAGAGTTTTTACCTTATAATGGCCAAAGATGATTCATACGAATAAAACAAAGGTGTTCGATATTATTACTAGTGCATATATGTTTCAAAAGCAATTCAATCATAAATATCAATCCTAGGCGGCATAGCTACCATCTACTATGTCGCCATACTAGTAATACAATCACATTCGCATATTTCGTATTGGAAATTGGATTCCTTCACGAGTCGAGGCAAGGGGCAAGCTCCTCTCCGTTCGAGACACTCTAGCAAATGTCCCAGGACCCCACTATGATCCTTGGAATCGGCTGGGCCGGTCCTCTCTTACTTTTGAGGATTGGCAATTCCTGAACACACGTTTCCCGGTCCTTACAGACCTATAATCGAGGCGCCTCGCATTCCAACAACCACACAGGTGAAAAGTATATATAATGTCAGGGCTGGTAGGTCACTGACACCACCATAGCTAGAAAGAAACGTCGTGCACTCCCAGTGGTCCGTCTCCCGTTTTTGACTCATACCGGGGTGTGAGGCTCGCGAATTCACGTTACACACAAAGCTACATCACACAGACCATGCTTTGATCATCAACCACAAGACTTTGCTTTGCAACAGAAGCCTTGATCATATGCCACTTAGGCGTGCCACATAGGCAATCCACTCCGTGCGACTGATTTCTGTCAATGTATAACCTCTGAGCTCGTACGTATCAGAGAAGGGTGTTAAGCAAGAGAATAAATTCCCCGCCGCCAAACAGATATATATTTAACAGAGATCAATAAACACAGAATAAAATCCAATGTCAGACACACAGTCCATTTACTAGTCCGTTCTGGGTCTGAACGAAACCGGAGGCATCAATTCCTCGCATATCCGTACAATCAACAGTATGTGTGGACGGCTACTACTTCAATTCCTTCATGGTAGCTACTCCAATCACGAGCATCAGTAGCGCCCATCCATCCAATGTGGAGATCGTCGGTCTTCAGTCGTCTTCGACTCTTCGACTTCTCAACGTCGATCGATTATTTGAAATGAGATAAACTCGGCCTTTTCAAATAACCCACGTATACTTAGATTTTCAAATCAATTAACCACGTGGTTGGACTATTCAACATTCACATTTCAGTTATTTAGTTATAATTTTCATGTCAAATACATTCAACCATCACATATCAAGCAAACACAACAAAATTGGTTTATTTCCACTCTATATCGTCTATAGTACTTTATAACGATATATCGCCATTTTTATTTGATTTAAAACGGCCATATTTAATTAAACGACGTTTCAGGTCGTGTCGATGCACTGGCGCTGCTTTTCACTAATTTTGTTTTACACATATATGAAAATCTAACCGTTGGATCTTCACAAATTTTACATCATTAGGAAGGTCTTTTCAAAACGAATCCAACGGTTTCAGTTTTGGGAAAATCCGACGGTCGGATCTTCCACACTAACCATTTGAAGTTACGATTTCAATTTACGAACTGCAGCGTCGTTATTCGATTTAATTTAAGTATATTTATATATATATAAATATAATCGTTTCTGGCGCTGTTTTTCTTCAGTTTTGAATTAAACATTCCAGACAATCCAACCGTCGGATCTTCACAAAGTTGGTGCCGTTGGAAAGATATTTCCAAGGCGAACCCAACGGTTGAGGTTTCGGGAAAATCCAATGGTCGGATTTCCCGCACTAGTCGTTTGAAATCACGGTTTCAAAACATGAACTGCACGGCCACGTTTCGTTTTTATTCTATTTATATTTATATATTTATATAAATATAGTTCATTCAAAAATTCCTATATCGTTTCCACTTCAATTATTTCACTAACGCCTTTAAATTTTGGAAAATTTCGCCATAACCTCCTTTGTACGGGAGGGTCTGGGAAAATTCCCAAATAGCCACACGGGCGTCTCATATCAAAAGAAAAAGAAAAAGCCAAGCGGCTAGCCATCAGGCTCATAAAATCATCACCCAAACAAAGCGGTAAATGTGTACCTATTTGTCGGGCACAAAATTTTATTTCTCTTCTCTAGCCCCTTTTGCTTTAACCTGTTCAATAGATATGCATGTACATATATACAATTTCTAACATTCATCAATTTCCATTCAATTTCATATTTGATTTGCTTTGGTTTAAAAACACCATTCATTCTAATGTTGCATGCATAGGCTAAAATCATATCATTAGCTAGTTAATGTATATTTCAACTCATGCACGTTTATTTGAACAAGTGGCTATTTTTAACACTTCACATTTCAAAGATGATAATCTTGGCGAACTAAAATATATTTCAACACATGACTATTTTATTTAGTTTCTATGCATATTAAAAATAATATTTCTATCACAAATATTTATTTCAACGTCCGCATATCTTTAGCATATCACACATATGATAAAAATGATATTTTTATCATTTAAAATATTTATTCGACAAATAGATGTTTCAGCACTTCATAGTTTCAATAAAAATGTAATTTTTATTGTTCGATCTTTTTATTCAACACATGAACTTTTCCACTACACACACTTCTCAATAAATGAGCATCTCCACACATGGACATTTTATTTATGTTGTTTATATTGGAAAGATGAGATTTTTATTGTTGAAACTATTTATATAAGGCGAATATTTTTCATACTTCATATATAATAAAAATGTGATTTTTATTGTTTAAACACTTCATTCATTCACAAATGAATTTAATTTTCATACAACACTTTTCAACACATGAATATTTCCACACATGGACATAGTTTCAATATATGACTTTAATTTCAACGCATGAAAATAATTTCAACGTATGAAAATAATTCTAACACACAAAGATTATTCAAAATTTCGGCAGCATAACGGCAGGGTAGTTAAAACCGGCACCGTCCCTAGTACGGCTCCTCTCTCTACCTTAAAACCTCGCGGTTTTTGACAATGGGGATTCATGCATCTAATTCGCACGCAGGCGGCATGTTTATTTTTATTTCCACAAATATTTCCAATTCATTTCAATCACCAATGGGTATTTTTCAACCACAACCAAACAATATCAACCATAAACAATTATTCAACCATTCGTATTTTTCATCCAATATTTCACACCAATTCACCACAATAAATATCGTCCATGGTTTGTGGACGAGGGGAGTATATATATATAATATAATATATATTTGCTATATTTCACTAGCATTTCAACACATATATCAATTATTCTATGCATGTAAAATTCATACTTCGCTTATATAGCTTACACTACGCATGTACATGAGGTATACAACACGTATGTAATCTATATTTCGCTTATATAAATTATACACGACATTTTCCATTCAATTTCACGTTAATTTAGATTTATCACCTTGGTTTTCTGAGCGCTAAAAATCGATACGATGTCAGAAAAATCCGCAGCTTCTTCTATTGGGTAGAGAGCTTCCTTGCGGTCTCGATGTTTCCTGTTTCATCGAATTTCGTCAACACACCAAAAAGATATGATTTTTCAAAGTGTATAGATCAAAGAAAAACTCACTTTCACGATGGTTCAAAACTAGGTTTGCGGTTTTCGCGAGAACCGGGGCACGAGGGGACGATCAGGGAGTTGGACGTGGAAGAGCTTCGAGAGGGCTACAGGCGCGCGGCGGTTTGGTGGCGTTCGGTGGTTCAGATCGGCGGCCACGGCGGTTTAAAGGTCGGAACTTTGGAAGGGGATATCTCGACATAGAAGCAACGATAGGGGGAGCTCCTTATATGGATTTGAAGAGGGGAAGGAGAACTACAAAAAGTTGAACTGGGGGAGGAGCTAATTCGGGCTGTGGCGATCGAAAATCGCCAGGGAAGGGGGGGAAGCTTTTCTGTCGTCGATGTCGGGGTCGGGGGGGTTTTCTGATAATATTTTTTTTATTTATGAATGGAGAAATATGATTGGCCGAGGACTATATTAAATTTTTAAATAGTGTTTTCTCAAACGAACTCCTTTTTAAACCCAACGACTGTCGCCCCTAGCTAAATACCCCCATTCCGGACACAATGGGATATGTTTCGTAGGCCAATTCGACTGTTACAGTCAGTTATTCCTAAAATTAAAGTATAAAACATTTAATTTTTAACTCTGAACGCACATTTCTATTTGCCAGGGCCACAAACTGATTCGAAAAATTCCAGAAAAATAAATCTAGCTATGTTTTGACGCTACGGTCCCAACAAAACTAGTTTCGTCGAATTCTGAGGTCGTTTGAAAAATGGCCATTTTCTGGTGGATCCAATTTAATAGAAATCGACCAAACACATTTTCTTTTGCCACGCTCACATACTAGCTTCAAAAATTATGAAATTTGAAACCTAGCAATAGTTTGACATCCCGGACCCAACAAAAGTGTTTCGTCGAATTCCGCGGTCGTATGCAAAATATCAATTTTCCAGGGCTATATATTCTATATACCGACTCTTCTGAAAATTCATTCGGCCATAACTTTTGATTCCCGTTATGAAACTTCGATTTTTCAGATTCGTTAGAAAGGTATTGACTAACAGATTTAAATATTTTTGGTTTCGCTAAAATCCGTTATATTTTCCATCCTGCATAGTCGGTCAAAGTTTGAATTCAAATTTTCAAACTGACTCACTATTTCTAATTCACTATTTTATTGAAATATTCTATTTCAATTATTCAAATTCCTTTGAAATAACCAATTTAAAAATTTTAAATTGGCTCGTATTTTCCGGATTATTACAATCTCCCCTACTTAAAACTTTTCGTCCTCGAAAAGGAAACAACAGTAAAGTAGGAAATAAAATGTAAATGCAAAGTATTGTAAAGGTACCTTGCACCGGAGTTAGTCAGAGATATCCACTCTGCATTTGGGGTAAGCTTGCTTAATGCTTTCCTCAATTTCCCAAGTACAGTCTCTAGGATCACTGCTCCATTGCACTTTAACTAAATGAACCTTTTTGCTTCTGAGTTCTCTTGGTTCTTTGCCAACAATCTTTAATGGCTCTCTTCTGAGTGCTAATTCTGGAGTTACCTCCACATCCCGTTGCGCTGCTTCTTCTACAACAAGATCTGGATCATGCACATGTCTCCTAAGTTGAGATACGTGAAAAACATTGTGCACTCCAGGCAACCAATCTGGTAATTGAACCTTATAAGCAAGAGTTCCAATTCGCTCAAGTATAGGAAAGGGACCAATAAATCTCGGTGCCAACTTCCCAGTCTTGCCAAATCTGATTACTCCTCTCATCGGAGAAACCTTTAAATAAACATGATCACCAACAGCAAATGTCAAATCTCTCCTTCTAGAGTCTGCATAACTTTTCTGTCGGCTTTGGGCGGTTTTCAATCGCTTCTTGATGAGGTCCACTTTATCAGATGCTTCTCTAATCATATCGGGTCCTAGTACAAGTCTGTTGCCAGGTTCTACCCAACATGCTGGAGATCTGCAGGGTCTGCCATATAATGCTTCAAATGGTGACATTCTCAAACTTGCTTGATAGCTATTGTTATATGAGAATTCTGCCAAATGCAAATGATCTTCCCATGACCCACCAAAATTGATTATACAAGCCCGCAATAAATCTTCTAGAATTCTATTCACCCGCTCTGTTTGGCCATCTGTTTGTGGATGATAAGTGGTGCTCATATTCAGTTTTGTTCCCAATTCTGTCTGGAAAGCCTCCCAGAACTTGCTAGTAAATAGGGGATCTCTATCACTGACTATGCTGATGGGAATTCCATGCAGCTTAACAATTTCTTTGAAATATATCTGTGCTAGACTTTGAGCGGTTCTATTGGACCTGACAGGTATAAAATGGGCAGTCTTCGTGAAGCGATCTACGATTACCCAAATGCTGTCATTACCTTTCTTGGTTCGTGGCAAACCATCTACGAAATCCATGGAAATCTGTTCCCATTTCCAGCCTGGGACTTCCAACGGTTGCAACAGTCCAGCTAGCTTCTGTTGGTCACTCTTGACCAATTGACAAGTAGGGCATCTGCTAACATACAAAGAAATATCTCTTTTCATTGCCTTCCACCAGAAAGTGCGTTTGATATCGTTGTACATTTTACTCACACCTGGATGGATGCAAAATTTGGATTTATGGCATTCGTCCAGCACTTCTCTTCGAAGGCCTGGAATATTTGGGATGCAAATCCTATTATTTAACTTGAGAACCCCCCTATTGTCAATACGGAAACTCGTGGTTTCACCTTCCTTGACTCTCTGAATGAATTCATCGTCTTTTTGAAGGGCTGAAATCCTATCAATCAACCCAGGTGTAATTATAAGATGGGAAACGATTGCGGTCTTTCTACTAAGCGCGTCCGCTACTACGTTAGCTTTCCCCGGCGTATACAGGATATCAAGATCATACGCTACGAGAAATTCTAGCCAACGCTGCTGTCTCAGATTCAGATCTTTCTGGGTATATAAATACTTCAATGATTGATGATCTGTGTACAGTATAAATTTCTCGCCCAATAAATAATGCCTCTAGATTTTCAATGCAAAAACGATGGCTAGCAGCTCAAGATCATGAGTCACATAATTCTTCTCATGCGGTTTCAGTTGGTGGCTTGCATAAGCGACTACTTGGCCTCTCTGCATTAACACTGCACCAAGACCTCTAATAGAAGCATCTGTCCAAACCGTTAAATCCTGATTGCCATCAATAATTGTTAACACTGGAGCGGTGGTCAGCTTCAATTTCAATTCCTAGAAAGCTTCTTCACAGTCGGAAGTCCACTTAAACTTCTCGTGTTTCTTTGTGAGCTTCGTTAACGGACCGGATATCTTCGAAAAATCCTTAACGAACTTTCGATAATAACTAGCCAACCCCATAAAACTTCTAACTTCTGTGGGAGTAGTGGGTTGTTTCCAGTCTTGAATCGCTGTTATTTTGCTTGGGTCAACAGAAATTCCTTTCTCTGACACGACATGGCCAAGAAATTTAACTTCTTCTTGCCAGAAGACACATTTAGAGAATTTGGCTTTGAAGACGTTCTTCCTTAGAATCTCCAATACTTGTTCTAAGTGTTTTTCATGCTCGGGTTTTGATTTGGAATAGATTAAAATATCATCGATGAATACGAGGACAAATTTATTCAGAACTCCCCTGAACACTCTATTCATTAGATCGACAAAGTATGCTGGAGCGTTACATAGGCCAAACGGCATTACTAACCATTCATAAAATATGTCTGGACCTCTGAAAGCTGTCAAAGGAACACACTCTTCTGCTATTCTCAATTGATGAAAACCTGTAGCTAGGTCCATTCGGGAAAATACTTTCGCCCCATTCAATTGGTCTAGCAAATCATCAATGAGGGGTAATGGATATTTATTTTTAAGCGTCTGTTTGTTGAGGTCTCGGTAATCAACACATAATCTAAGAGTATCGTCTGACTTCGGGACAAACACAACAGCTGCACCCTAATTAGAAAAGCTAGGTCTGATTAGACCCTTCCACAACAGTTGACGAGTTTGATCGCCTAATTCTACTTTTTCTTTCGGAGTCATTCTACGAATTGGATGCACCACTGGTCTGGCATTGGGAATTAGATCGATTCGGAATTCTATTTCTCTTTGCGGAGGTAAGTTCTCAACTTCTTCAAACACATCCGCATAGTTTCTAACAATCGGAATCTTTTCCATGGAAGTGGGGATAAGTTCCAATGCTGACCAAAATTCTTCTCTATTCGGATTCGAACCATGACAGGGAATTGTAATATATCCAAGCTTCGTTCGAATTTTAACGATTCTTTCCGCACAATTCACTTCGGCTTCATATTTCGTTAACCAATCCAGCCCGAGAATAATATCGAATTCGGGGAAATCCATAACGATTAAATCAAAAGGAAACTTGTATCGAGAAAAAAGAAGTAGGAACTTTACAATATGAACCTAGAGTAATAGGACCCCCTATCGGGTTATGAACTTCAACCGATTCTTTGAGCTTTCGCTGTTTTAACTTTAATTTGTGCACTGTGTTTCTAGCAATAAAACTACGCGATGCACCTGTGTCAAACAATACAGAAACAGGAATATTTTTAATTGTAAGGGTACCTCCCAAAACATCGGGTTTACCTGCTCCATCGGAAGCAGCTGGCGGGCTAGACCCGTCATAGACATGAGCTACTGTAGCTTTCTTCAGCAAAGGACAGTCTTTGACTAGATGATCGGTCTTGCGACAGTTGAAGCACGAGCGAGGGTTCTGAGAGCCTTGGCTCGAGCCTTGAGAATTTGTCTTCTGTCTCTTCGGAGCTGTGCAGACGTTTGAGTAGTGCCCCGGCTTATCACAGTTAAAGCAATTTCCTCTTGGCGGCTTGACAGTCTGAGGCTTTGAAGATGCTGCTTGGCTTGACTCGCCTTGATTTATAGCAGGCTTGCGCTTGTTTCCGGCTTGGCTTCTAGCGCGATCCTGATCCAGATGCCTTTGATCAAGGTCTTCATAGTTGCATGTCATTTCCACTAGCTCGTTGAATTCCAGCTTGACATGGGCCATGGCTCTATCATGATATTGTCGTCTTAGTCCTAGGATAAACCTCTTATTTTTGGATTTCGCAGTGGCGACGAGCTCTGGAGCATAGGGCGACAACATTGTAAATTTGTTCAGATAATCTTGCACGGAAAGATCCCCTTGTTGGAGATTGGCGAAGTCATCGTGCATTCTTTCTAGAGCTTGTTCTGGGACATATTTCTCCTTGAAGAGTTCTTTGAATCCATCCCATGTTCTTTCAGCTTCTCTATTCCCGGCGGTAAGAGATTCCCACCATAATTCAGCTTGTTCCTGCATAAGCCAGGCGCCCATAATAGCTTTGTCTTCGTCTCCAAGCCTTAGGCCTTCAAGAATTTTCTCGCATGTTTTGAGCCATGCAAGGGCCTCTATTACGGTGCCAGTTCCCGAGAAGGTCTTGCCTCCTAAGTTCTTATATCTCTTAGCTACACGGTCAAGCTCGAAGTATTGAGCTGCCAGAGGTTGTATCAAAGGTCCTTCTTGAGCTGGGATTTCTCCCCTTCCTCGGCCTCGGCCGGCACGACCTCCTCTAGCGGCGGCTGCTCTGGTAGCCATTTGTCAAATTCTGTATAAGCAATGAAAAAAAGTCAGCTAACAGAAATGATAGTCTATTGCATAGTTAAGCAGAAAATCTACGGAAAGATAACGATGGACTGATCAATTGTTTTTGCTATTCTGCTCAGCTCATTCTAGGACCTTACTAGTCCTATCTCTAATGAGCGACTCGCCTTAGAATACTATTGATCCTATTTTGACGAAGTGTTTAATGTGTTAGACTCCAGAACTAAGGTTAACCAAAGCTCTGATACCAGCTGTGACGATCCCAAAACCCCGTGACGCGGTGTTAAGGATAATCATTGGAATATAACACATTAATCATCATTAGCAGATCACAGATAATAGCATAAACAGAAAATAGAATAATTTACACACATATGACAGCGGAATCATATAGATATCATCACATCAGAGAAGCATAGTACAGGATACAACTTAGTGCATAATGATACATAATTAGTCACCATCGCCTGAGGCGGAATCATACATAAAGAGTACACAAAAGGAATATCAGTCTACATCGCCAATGGCGGAATCATAATATAGATACAATAATGGCGGAGAAAATCCAAGTCAGCACAGTGTAGTCAAGCCTCGCCAAGAGCCAAAAGATGCGTCAGAAACCTGTAACTAGGCTGCCCGTGTGAAAATGAGGGCACCCGAGTTTGCAAGGTGAAACAAACTACGAGTCAGTCATGGAACTGGTATGAGAAATCTATTCAACTTATTAACAACAATAATAAGGCAAATCAAAGGACCACGCCACTTTCGTGGAACGGGTTTACTCCAATGAGTGCTAGTGCATGAAATAAAGTAAATGATTAAATCAACGCAATGCTTTTTATAAAATGAAGCCATTATAAGACTCAGGTCCCATCACACAATGCAACGCAAGCCGGAGGATAGAGTTTTTACCTTATAATGGCCAAAGATGATTCATACGAATAAAACAAAGGTGTTCGATATTATTACTAGTGCATATATGTTTCAAAAGCAATTCAATCATAAATATCAATCCTAGGCGGCATAGCTACCATCTACTATGTCGCCATACTAGTAATACAATCACATTCGCATATTTTGTATTGGAAATTGGATTCCTTCATGAGTCGAGGCAAGGGGCAAGCTCCTCTCCGTTCGAGACACTCTAGCAAATGTCCCAGGACCCCACTATGATCCTTGGAATCGGCTGGGCCGGCCCTCTCTTACTTTTGAGGATTGGCAATTCCTGAACACACGTTTCCCGGTCCTTACAGACCTATAATCGAGGCGCCTCGCATTCCAACAACCACACAGGTGAAAAGTATATATAATGTCAAGGCTGGTAGGTCACTGACACCACCATAGCTAGAAAGAAACGTCGTGCACTCCCAGCGGTCCGTCTCCCGTTTTTGACTCATACCGGGGTGTGAGGCTCGCGAATTCACGTTACACACAAAGCTACATCACACAGACCATGCTTTGATCATCAACCACAAGACTTTGCTTTGCAACAGAAGCCTTGATCATATGCCACTTAGGCGTGCCACATAGGCAATCCACTCCGTGCGACTGATTTCTGTCAATGTATAACCTCTGAGCTCGTACGTATCAGAGAAGGGCGTTAAGCAAGAGAATAAATTCCCCGCCGCCAAACAGATATATATTTAACAGAGATCAATAAACACAGAATAAAATCCAATGTCAGACACATAGTCCATTTACAAGTCCGTTCTGGGTCTGAACGAAACCGGAGGCATCAATTCCTCGCATATCCGTACAATCAACAGTATGTGTGGACGGCTACTACTTCAATTCCTTCATGGTAGCTACTCCAATCACGAGCATCAGTAGCGCCCATCCATCCAATGTGGAGATCGTCGGTCTTCAGTCGTCTTCGACTCTTCGACTTCTCAACGTCGATCGATTATTTGAAATGAGATAAACTCGGCCTTTTCAAATAACCCACGTATACTTAGATTTTGAAATCAATAAACCACGTGGTTGGACTATTCAACATTCACATTTCAGTTATTTAGTTATAATTTTCATGTCAAATACATTCAACCATCACATATCAAGCAAACACAACAAAATTGGTTTATTTCCACTCTATATCGTCTATAGTACTTTATAACGATATATCGCCATTTTTATTTGATTTAAAACGGCCATACTTAATTAAACGACGTTTCAGGTCGTGTCGATGCACTGGCGCTGCTTTTCACTAATTTTGTTTTACACATATATGAAAATCTAACCGTTGGATCTTCACAAATTTTACATCATTAGGAAGGTCTTTTCAAAACGAATCCAACGGTTTCAGTTTTGGGAAAATCCGACGGTTGGATCTTCCACACTAACCATTTGAAGTTACGATTTCAATTTACGAACTGCAGCGTCGTTATTCGATTTAATTTAAGTATATTTATATATATATAAATATAATCGTTTCTGGCGTTGTTTTTCTTCAGTTTTGAATTAAACATTCCAGACAATCCAACCGTCGGATCTTCACAAAGTTGGTGCCGTTGGAAAGATATTTCCAAGGCGAACCCAACGGTTGAGGTTTCGGGAAAATCCAATGGTCGGATTTCCCGCACTAGTCGTTTGAAATCACGGTTTCAAAACATGAACTGCACGGCCACGTTTCGTTTTTATTCTATTTATATTTATATATTTATATAAATATAGTTCATTCAAAAATTCCTATATCGTTTCCACTTCAATTATTTCACTAACGCCTTTAAATTTTGGAAAATTTCGCCATAACCTCCTTTGTACGGGAGGGTCTGGGAAAATTCCCAAATAGCCACACGGGCGTCTCATATCAAAAGAAAAAGAAAAAGCCAAGCGGCTAGCCATCAGGCTCATAAAATCATCACCCAAACAAAGCGGTAAATGTGTACCTATTTGTCGGGCACAAAATTTTATTTCTCTTCTCTAGCCCCTTTTGCTTTAACCTGTTCAATAGATATGCATGTACATATATACAATTTCTAACATTCATCAATTTCCATTCAATTTCATATTTGATTTGCTTTGGTTTAAAAACACCATTCATTCTAATGTTGCATGCATAGGCTAAAATTATATCATTAGCTAGTTAATGTATATTTCAACTCATGCACGTTTATTTGAACAAGTGGCTATTTTCAACACTTCACATTTCAAAGATGATAATCTTGGCGAACTAAAATATATTTCAACACATGACTATTTTATTTAGTTCCTATTCATATTAAAAATAATATTTCTATCACAAATATTTATTTCAACGTCCGCATATCTTTAGCATATCACACATATGATTAAAATGATATTTTTATCATTTAAAATATTTATTCGACAAATAGATGTTTCAGCACTTCATAGTTTCAATAAAAATGTAATTTTTATTGTTCGATCTTTTTATTCAACACATGAACTTTTCCACTACACACACTTCTCAATAAATGAGCATCTCCACACATGGACATTTTATTTATGTTGTTTATATTGGAAAGATGAGATTTTTATTGTTGAAACTATTTATATAAGGCGAATATTTTTCATACTTCATATATAATAAAAATGTGATTTTTATTGTTTAAACACTTCATTCATTCACAAATGAATTTAATTTTCATACAACACTTTTCAACACATGAATATTTCCACACATGGACATAGTTTCAATATATGACTTTAATTTCAACGCATGAAAATAATTTCAACGTATGAAAATAATTCTAACACACAAAGATTATTCAAAATTTCGGCAGCATAACGGCAGGGTAGTTAAAACCGGCACCGTCCCTAGTACGGCTCCTCGCTCTACCTTAAAACCTCGCGGTTTTTGACAATGGGGATTCATGCATCTAATTCGCACGCAGGCGGCATGTTTATTTTTATTTCCACAAATATTTCCAATTCATTTCAATCACCAATGGGTATTTTTCAACCACAACCAAACAATATCAACCATAAACAATTATTCAACCATTCGTATTTTTCATCCAATATTTCACACCAATTCACCACAATAAATATCGTCCATGGTTTGTGGACGAGGGGAGTATATATATATAATATAATATATATTTGCTATATTTCACTAGCATTTCAACACATATATCAATTATTCTATGCATGTAAAATTCATACTTCGCTTATATAGCTTACACTACGCATGTACATGAGGTATACAACACGTATGTAATCTATATTTCGCTTATATAAATTATACACGACATTTTCCATTCAATTTCACGTTAATTTAAATTTATCACCTTGGTTTTCTGAGCGCTAAAAATCGATACGATGTCAGAAAAATCCGCAGCTTCTTCTATTGGGTAGAGAGCTTCCTTGCGGTCTCGATGTTTCCTGTTTCATCGAATTTCGTCAACACACCAAAAAGATATGATTTTTCAAAGTGTATAGATCAAAGAAAAACTCACTTTCACGATGGTTCAAAACTAGGTTTGCGGTTTTCGCGAGAACCGGGGCACGAGGGGACGATCAGGGAGTTGGACGTGGAAGAGCTTCGAGAGGGCTACAGGCGCGCGGCGGTTTGGTGGCGTTCGGTGGTTCAGATCGGCGGCCACGGCGGTTTAAAGGTCGGAACTTTGGAAGGGGATATCTCGACGTAGAAGCAACGATAGGGGGAGCTCCTTATATGGATTTGAAGAGGGGAAGGAGAACTACAAAAAGTTGAACTGGGGGAGGAGCTAATTCGGGCTGTGGCAATCGGAAATCGCCAGGGAAGGGGGGGGAAGATTTTCTGTCGTCGATGTCGGGGTCGGGGGGGTTTTCTGATAATATTTTTTTTATTTATGAATGGAGAAATATGATTGGCCGAGGACTATATTAAATTTTTAAATAGTGTTTTCTCAAACGAACTCCTTTTTAAACCCAACGACTGTCGCCCCTAGCTAAATACCCCCATTCCGGACACAATGGGATATGTTTCGTAGGCCAATTCGACTGTTACAGTCAGTTATTCCTAAAATTAAAGTATAAAACATTTAATTTTTAACTCTGAACGCACATTTCTATTTGCCAGGGCCACAAACTGATTCGAAAAATTCCAGAAAAATAAATCTAGCTATGTTTTGATGCTACGGTCCCAACAAAACTAGTTTCGTCGAATTCTGAGGTCGTTTGAAAAATGGCCATTTTCTGGTGGATCCAATTTAATAGAAATCGACCAAACACATTTTCTTTTGCCACGCTCACATACTAGCTTCAAAAATTATGAAATTTGAAACCTAGCAATAGTTTGACATCCCGGACCCAACAAAAGTGTTTCGTCGAATTCCGCGGTCGTATGCAAAATATCAATTTTCCAGGGCTATATATTCTATATACCGACTCTTCTGAAAATTCATTCGGCCATAACTTTTGATTCCCGTTATGAAACTTCGATTTTTCATATTCGTTAGAAAGGTATTGACTAACAGATTTAAATATTTTTGGTTTCGCTAAAATCCGTTATATTTTCCATCCTGCATAGTCGGTCAAAGTTTGAATTCAAATTTTCAAACTGACTCACTATTTCTAATTCACTATTTTATTGAAATATTCTATTTCAATTGTTCAAATTCCTTTGAAATAACCAATTTAAAAATTTTAAATTGGCTCGTATTTTCCGGATTATTACAATCTCCCCTACTTAAAACTTTTCGTCCTCGAAAAGGAAACAACAGTAAAGTAGGAAATAAAATGTAAATGCAAAGTATTGTAAAGGTACCTTGCACCGGAGTTAGTCAGAGATATCCACTCTGCATTTGGGGTAAGCTTGCTTAATGCTTTCCTCAATTTCCCAAGTACAGTCTCTAGGATCACTGCTCCATTGCACTTTAACTAAATGAACCTTTTTGCTTCTGAGTTCTCTTGGTTCTTTGCCAACAATCTTTAATGGCTCTCTTCTGAGTGCTAATTCTGGAGTTACCTCCACATCCCGTTGCGCTGCTTCTTCTACAACAAGATCTGGATCATGCACATGTCTCCTAAGTTGAGATACGTGAAAAACATTGTGCACTCCAGGCAACCAATCTGGTAATTGAACCCTATAAGCAAGAGTTCCAATTCGCTCAAGTATAGGAAAGGGACCAATAAATCTCGGTGCCAACTTCCCAGTCTTGCCAAATCTGATTACTCCTCTCATCGGAGAAACCTTTAAATAAACATGATCACCAACAGCAAATGTCAAATCTCTCCTTCTAGAGTCTGCATAACTTTTCTGTCGGCTTTGGGCGGTTTTCAATCGCTTCTTGATGAGGTCCACTTTATCAGATGCTTCTCTAATCATATCGGGTCCTAGTACAAGTCTGTTGCCAGGTTCTACCCAACATGCTGGAGATCTGCAGGGTCTGCCATATAATGCTTCAAATGGTGACATTCTCAAACTTGCTTGATAGCTATTGTTATATGAGAATTCTGCCAAATGCAAATGATCTTCCTATGACCCACCAAAATCGATTATACAAGCCCGCAATAAATCTTCTAGAATTCTATTCACCCGCTCTGTTTGGCCATCTGTTTGTGGATGATAAGTGGTGCTCATATTCAGTTTTGTTCCCAATTCTGTCTGGAAAGCCTCCCAGAACTTGCTAGTAAATA
The DNA here is from genome assembly GCA_030737875.1 of Allium sativum. Taxonomy (NCBI): domain Eukaryota; kingdom Viridiplantae; phylum Streptophyta; class Magnoliopsida; order Asparagales; family Amaryllidaceae; genus Allium; species Allium sativum. The sequence goes on along the minus strand of CM060910.1, from coordinate 1,048,659,534 downwards.
GGGGATCTCTATCACTGACTATGCTGATGGGAATTCCATGCAGCTTAACAATTTCTTTGAAATATATCTGTGCTAGACTTTGAGCGGTTCTATTGGACCTGACAGGTATAAAATGGGCAGTCTTCGTGAAGCGATCTACGATTACCCAAATGCTGTCATTACCTTTCTTGGTTCGTGGCAAACCATCTACGAAATCCATGGAAATCTGTTCCCATTTCCAGCCTGGGACTTCCAACGGTTGCAACAGTCCAGCTAGCTTCTGTTGGTCACTCTTGACCAATTGACAAGTAGGGCATCTGCTAACATACAAAGAAATATCTCTTTTCATTGCCTTCCACCAGAAAGTGCGTTTGATATCGTTGTACATTTTACTCACACCTGGATGGATGCAAAATTTGGATTTATGGCATTCATCCAGCACTTCTCTTCGAAGGCCTGGAATATTTGGGATGCAAATCCTATTATTTAACTTGAGAACCCCCCTATTGTCAATACGGAAACTCGTGGTTTCACCTTCCTTGACTCTCTGATTGATTCTCTGAATGAATTCATCGTCTTTTTGAAGGGCTGAAATCCTATCAATCAACCCAGGTGTAATTATAAGATGGGAAACGATTGCGGTCTTTCTACTAAGCGCGTCCGCTACTACGTTAGCTTTCCCCGGCGTATACAGGATATCAAGATCATACGCTACGAGAAATTCTAGCCAACGCTGCTGTCTCAGATTCAGATCTTTCTGGGTATATAAATACTTCAATGATTGATGATCTGTGTACAGTATAAATTTCTCGCCCAATAAATAATGCCTCTAGATTTTCAATGCAAAAACGATGGCTAGCAGCTCAAGATCATGAGTCACATAATTCTTCTCATGCGGTTTCAGTTGGTGGCTTGCATAAGCGACTACTTGGCCTCTCTGCATTAACACTGCACCAAGACCTCTAATAGAAGCATCTGTCCAAACCGTTAAATCCTGATTGCCATCAATAATTTTTAACACTGGAGCGGTGGTCAGCTTCAATTTCAATTCCTAGAAAGCTTCTTCACAGTCGGAAATCCACTTAAACTTCTCGTGTTTCTTTGTGAGCTTCGTTAACGGACCGGATATCTTCGAAAAATCCTTAACGAACTTTCGATAATAACTAGCCAACCCCATAAAACTTCTAACTTCTGTGGGAGTAGTGGGTTGTTTCCAGTCTTGAATCGCTGTTATTTTGCTTGGGTCAACAGAAATTCCTTTCTCTGACACGACATGGCCAAGAAATTTAACTTCTTCTTGCCAGAAGACACATTTAGAGAATTTGGCTTTGAAGACGTTCTTCCTTAGAATCTCCAATACTTGTTCTAAGTGTTTTTCATGCTCGGGTTTTGATTTGGAATAGATTAAAATATCATCGATGAATACGAGGACAAATTTATTCAGAACTCCCCTGAACACTCTATTCATTAGATCGACAAAGTATGCTGGAGCGTTACATAGGCCAAATGGCATTACTAACCATTCATAAAATATGTCTGGACCTCTGAAAGCTGTCAAAGGAACACACTCTTCTGCTATTCTCAATTGATGAAAACCTGTAGCTAGGTCCATTCGGGAAAATACTTTCGCCCCATTCAATTGGTCTAGCAAATCATCAATGAGGGGTAATGGATATTTATTTTTAAGCGTCTATTTGTTGAGGTCTCGGTAATCAACACATAATCTAAGAGTATCGTCTGACTTCGGGACAAACACAACAGCTGCACCCCAATTAGAAAAGCTAGGTCTGATTAGACCCTTCCACAACAGTTGACGAGTTTGATCGCCTAATTCTTCTTTTTCTTTCGGAGTCATTCTACGAATTGGATGCACCACTGGTCTGGCATTGGGAATTAGATCGATTCGGAATTCTATTTCTCTTTGCGGAGGTAAGTTCTCAACTTCTTCAAACACATCCGCATAGTTTCTAACAATCGGAATCTTTTCCATGGAAGTGGGGATAAGTTCCAATGCTGACCAAAATTCTTCTCTATTCGGATTCGAACCATGACAGGGAATTGTAATATATCCAAGCTTCGTTCGAATTTTAACGATTCTTTCCGCACAATTCACTTCGGCTTCATATTTCGTTAACCAATCCAGCCCGAGAATAATATCGAATTCGGGGAAATCCATAACGATTAAATCAAAAGGAAACTTGTATCGAGAAAAAAGAAGTAGGAACTTTACAATATGAACCTAGAGTAATAGGACCCCCTATCGGGTTATGAACTTCAACCGATTCTTTGAGCTTTCGCTGTTTTAACTTTAATTTGTGCACTGTGTTTCTAGCAATAAAACTACGCGATGCACCTGTGTCAAACAATACAGAAACAGGAATATTTTTAATTGTAAGGGTACCTCCCAAAACATCGGGTTTACCTGCTCCATCGGAAGCAGCTGGCGGGCTAGACCCGTCATAGACATGAGCTACTGTAGCTTTCTTCAGCAAAGGACAGTCTTTGACTAGATGATCGGTCTTGCGACAGTTGAAGCACGAGCGAGGGTTCTGAGAGCCTTGGCTCGAGCCTTGAGAATTTGTCTTCTGTCTCTTCGGAGCTGTGCAGACGTTTGAGTAGTGCCCCGGCTTACCACAGTTAAAGCAATTTCCTCTTGGCGGCTTGCCAGTCTGAGGCTTTGAAGATGCTGCTTGGCTTGACTCGCCTTGATTTACAGCAGGCTTGCGCTTGTTTCCGGCTTGGCTTCTAGCGCGATCCTGATCCAGATGCCTTTGATCAAGGTCTTCATAGTTGCATGTCATTTCCACTAGCTCGTTGAATTCCAGCTTGACATGGGCCATGGCTCTATCATGATATTGTCGTCTTAGTCCTAGGATAAACCTCTTATTTTTGGATTTCGCAGTGGCGACGAGCTCTGGAGCATAGGGCGACAACATTGTAAATTTGTTCAGATAATCTTGCACGGAAAGATACCCTTGTTGGAGATTGGCGAAGTCATCGTGCATTCTTTCTAGAGCTTGTTCTGGGACATATTTCTCCTTGAAGAGTTCTTTGAATCCATCCCATGTTCTTTCAGCTTCTCTATTCCCGGCGGTAAGAGATTCCCACCATAATTCAGCTTGTTCCTGCATAAGCCAGGCGCCCATAATAGCTTTGTCTTCGTCTCCAAGCCTTAGGCCTTCAAGAATTTTCTCGCATGTTTTGAGCCATGCAAGGGCCTCTATTACGGTGCCAGTTCCCGAGAAGGTCTTGCCTCCTAAGTTCTTATATCTCTTAGCTACACGGTCAAGCTCGAAGTATTGAGCTGCCAGAGGTTGTATCAAAGGTCCTTCTTGAGCTTGGATTTCTCCCCTTCCTCGGCCTCGGCCGGCACGACCTCCTCTAGCGGCGGCTGCTCTGGTAGCCATTTGTCAAATTCTGTATAAGCAATGAAAAAAAGTCAGCTAACAGAAATGATAGTCTATTGCATAGTTAAGCAGAAAATCTACGGAAAGATAACGATGGACTGATCAATTGTTTTTGCTATTCTGCTCAGCTCATTCTAGGACCTTACTAGTCCTATCTCTAATGAGCGACTCGCCTTAGAATACTATTGATCCTATTTTGACGAAGTGTTTAATGTGTTAGACTCCAGAACTAAGGTTAACCAAAGCTCTGATACCAGCTGTGACGATCCCAAAACCCCGTGACGCGGTGTTAAGGATAATCATTGGAATATAACACATTAATCATCATTAGCAGATCACAGATAATAGCATAAACAGAAAATAGAATAATTTACACACATATGACAGCGGAATCATATAGATATCATCACATCAGAGAAGCATAGTACAGGATACAACTTAGTGCATAATGATACATAATTAGTCACCATCGCCTGAGGCGGAATCATACATAAAGAGTACACAAAAGGAATATCAGTCTACATCGCCAATGGCGGAATCATAATATAGATACAATAATGGCGGAGAAAATCCAAGTCAGCACAGTGTAGTCAAGCCTCGCCAAGAGCCAAAAGATGCGTCAGAAACCTGTAACTAGGCTGCCCGTGTGAAAATGAGGGCACCCGAGTTTGCAAGGTGAAACAAACTACGAGTCAGTCATGGAACTGGTATGAGAAATCTATTCAACTTATTAACAACAATAATAAGGCAAATCAAAGGACCACGCCACTTTCGTGGAACGGGTTTACTCCAATGAGTGCTAGTGCATGAAATAAAGTAAATGATTAAATCAACGCAATGCTTTTTATAAAATGAAGCCATTATAAGACTCAGGTCCCATCACACAATGCAACGCAAGCCGGAGGATAGAGTTTTTACCTTATAATGGCCAAAGATGATTCATACGAATAAAACAAAGGTGTTCGATATTATTACTAGTGCATATATGTTTCAAAAGCAATTCAATCATAAATATCAATCCTAGGCGGCATAGCTACCATCTACTATGTCGCCATACTAGTAATACAATCACATTCGCATATTTCGTATTGGAAATTGGATTCCTTCATGAGTCGAGGCAAGGGGCAAGCTCCTCTCCGTTCGAGACACTCTAGCAAATGTCCCAGGACCCCACTATGATCCTTGGAATCGGCTGGGCCGGCCCTCTCTTACTTTTGAGGATTGGCAATTCCTGAACACACGTTTCCCGGTCCTTACAGACCTATAATCGAGGCGCCTCGCATTCCAACAACCACACAGGTGAAAAGTATATATAATGTCAAGGATGGTAGGTCACTGACACCACCATAGCTAGAAAGAAACGTCGTGCACTCCCAGCGGTCCGTCTCCCGTTTTTGACTCATACCGGGGTGTGAGGCTCGCGAATTCACGTTACACACAAAGCTACATCACACAGACCATGCTTTGATCATCAACCACAAGACTTTGCTTTGCAACAGAAGCCTTGATCATATGCCACTTAGGCGTGCCACATAGGCAATCCACTCCGTGCGACTGATTTCTGTCAATGTATAACCTCTGAGCTCGTACGTATCAGAGAAGGGCGTTAAGCAAGAGAATAAATTCCCCGCCGCCAAACAGATATATATTTAACAGAGATCAATAAACACAGAATGAAATCCAATGTCAGACACACAGTCCATTTACAAGTCCGTTCTGGGTCTGAACGAAACCGGAGGCATCAATTCCTCGCATATCCGTACAATCAACAGTATGTGTGGACGGCTACTACTTCAATTCCTTCATGGTAGCTACTCCAATCACGAGCATCAGTAGCGCCCATCCATCCAATGTGGAGATCGTCGGTCTTCAGTCGTCTTCGACTCTTCGACTTCTCAACGTCGATCGATTATTTGAAATGAGATAAACTCGGCCTTTTCAAATAACCCACGTATACTTAGATTTTCAAATCAATTAACCACGTGGTTGGACTATTCAACATTCACATTTCAGTTATTTAGTTATAATTTTCATGTCAAATACATTCAACCATCACATATCAAGCAAACACAACAAAATTGGTTTATTTCCACTCTATATCGTCTATAGTACTTTATAACGATATATCGCCATTTTTATTTGATTTAAAACGGCCATATTTAATTAAACGACGTTTCAGGTCGTGTCGATGCACTGGCGCTGCTTTTCACTAATTTTGTTTTACACATATATGAAAATCTAACCGTTGGATCTTCACAAATTTTACATCATTAGGAAGGTCTTTTCAAAACGAATCCAACGGTTTCAGTTTTGGGAAAATCCGACGGTCGGATCTTCCACACTAACCATTTGAAGTTACGATTTCAATTTACGAACTGCAGCGTCGTTATTCGATTTAATTTAAGTATATTTATATATATATAAATATAATCGTTTCTGGCGCTGTTTTTCTTCAGTTTTGAATTAAACATTCCAGACAATCCAACCGTCGGATCTTCACAAAGTTGGTGCCGTTGGAAAGATATTTCCAAGGCGAACCCAACGGTTGAGGTTTCGGGAAAATCCAATGGTCGGATTTCCCGCACTAGTCGTTTGAAATCACGGTTTCAAAACATGAACTGCACGGCCACGTTTCGTTTTTATTCTATTTATATTTATATATTTATATAAATATAGTTCATTCAAAAATTCCTATATCGTTTCCACTTCAATTATTTCACTAACGCCTTTAAATTTTGGAAAATTTCGCCATAACCTCCTTTGTACGGGAGGGTCTGGGAAAATTCCCAAATAGCCACACGGGCGTCTCATATCAAAAGAAAAAGAAAAAGCCAAGCGGCTAGCCATCAGGCTCATAAAATCATCACCCAAACAAAGCGGTAAATGTGTACCTATTTGTCGGGCACAAAATTTTATTTCTCTTCTCTAGCCCCTTTTGCTTTAACCTGTTCAATAGATATGCATGTACATATATACAATTTCTAACATTCATCAATTTCCATTCAATTTCATATTTGATTTGCTTTGGTTTAAAAACACCATTCATTCTAATGTTGCATGCATAGGCTAAAATTATATCATTAGCTAGTTAATGTATATTTCAACTCATGCACGTTTATTTGAACAAGTGGCTATTTTCAACACTTCACATTTCAAAGATGATAATCTTGGCGAACTAAAATATATTTCAACACATGACTATTTTATTTAGTTCCTATTCATATTAAAAATAATATTTCTATCACAAATATTTATTTCAACGTCCGCATATCTTTAGCATATCACACATATGATTAAAATGATATTTTTATCATTTAAAATATTTATTCGACAAATAGATGTTTCAGCACTTCATAGTTTCAATAAAAATGTAATATTTATTGTTCGATCTTTTTATTCAACACATGAACTTTTCCACTACACACACTTCTCAATAAATGAGCATCTCCACACATGGACATTTTATTTATGTTGTTTATATTGGAAAGATGAGATTTTTATTGTTGAAACTATTTATATAAGGCGAATATTTTTCATACTTCATATATAATAAAAATGTGATTTTTATTGTTTAAACACTTCATTCATTCACAAATGAATTTAATTTTCATACAACACTTTTCAACACATGAATATTTCCACACATGGACAAAGTTTCAATATATGACTTTAATTTCAACGCATGAAAATAATTTCAACGTATGAAAATAATTCTAACACACAAAGATTATTCAAAATTTCGGCAGCATAACGGCAGGGTAGTTAAAACCGGCACCGTCCCTAGTACGGCTCCTCGCTCTACCTTAAAACCTCGCGGTTTTTGACAATGGGGATTCATGCATCTAATTCGCACGCAGGCGGCATGTTTATTTTTATTTCCACAAATATTTCCAATTCATTTCAATCACCAATGGGTATTTTTCAACCACAACCAAACAATATCAACCATAAACAATTATTCAACCATTCGTATTTTTCATCCAATATTTCACACCAATTCACCACAATAAATATCGTCCATGGTTTGTGGACGAGGGGAGTATATATATATAATATAATATATATTTGCTATATTTCACTAGCATTTCAACACATATATCAATTATTCTATGCATGTAAAATTCATACTTCGCTTATATAGCTTACACTACGCATGTACATGAGGTATACAACACGTATGTAATTTATATTTCACTTATATAAATTATACACGACATTTTCCATTCAATTTCACGTTAATTTAGATTTCTCACCTTGGTTTTCTGAGCGCTAAAAATCGATACGATGTCAGAAAAATCCGCAGCTTCTTCTATTGGGTAGAGAGCTTCCTTGCTGTCTCGATGTTTCCTGTTTCATCGAATTCTGTCAACACACCAAAAAGATATGATTTTTCAAAGTGTATAGATCAAAGAAAAACTCACTTTCACGATGGTTCAAAACTAGGTTTGCGGTTTTCGCGAGAACCGGGGCACGAGGGGACGATCAGGGAGTTGGACGTGGAAGAGCTTCGAGAGGGCTACAGGCGCGCGGCGGTTTGGTGGTGTTCGGTGGTCCAGATCGGCGGCGGTGGCGGTTTAAAGGTCGGAACTTTGGAAGGGGATATCTCGACGTAGAAGCAACGATAGGGGGAGCTCCTTATATGGATTTGAAGAGGGGAAGGAGAACTACAAAAAGTTGAACTGGGGGAGGAGCTAATTCGGGCTGTGGCAATCGGAAATCGCCAGGGAAGGGGGGGAAGCTTTTCCGTCGTCGATGTCGGGGTCGGGGGGGTTTTCTGATAATTTTTATTATTATTTATGAATGGAGAAATATGATTGGCCGAGGACTATATTAAATTTTTAAATAGTGTTTTCTCAAACGAACTCCTTTTTAAACCCAACGACTATCGCCCCTAGCTAAATACCCCCATTCCGGACACAATGGGATATGTTTCGTAGGCCAATTCGACTGTTACAGTCAGTTATTCCTCAAATTAAAGTATAAAACATTTAATTTTTAACTCTGAACGCACATTTCTATTTGCCAGGGCCACAAACTGATTCGAAAAATTCCAGAAAAATAAATCTAGCTTTTTTTTGATGTTACGGTCCCAACAAAACTAGTTTCGTCGAATTCTGAGGTCGTTTGAAAAATGGCCATTTTCTGGTCGATCCAATTTAACAGAAATCGACCAAACACATTTTCTTTTGCCACGCTCACATACTAGCTTCAAAAATTATTAAATTTGAAACCTAGCAATAGTTTGACATCCCGGACCCAACAAAAGTGGTTTCGTCGAATTCCGAGGTCGTATGCAAAATATCAATTTTCCAGGGCTATATATTTTATATACTGACTCTTCTGAAAATTCATTCGGCCATAACTTTTGATTCCCGTTATGAAACTTCGATTTTTCAGATTCGTTAGAAAGGTATTGACTAACAGATTTAAATATTTTTGGTTTCGCTAAAATCCGTTATATTTTCCATCCTGCATAGTCGGTCAAAGTTTGAATTCAAATTTTCAAACTGACTCACTATTTCTAATTCACTATTTTATTGAAATATTCTATTTCAATTGTTTAAATTCCTTTGAAATAACCAATTTAAAAATTTTAAATTGGCTCGTATTTTCCGGATTATTACAGCTAGGCTCTACTAGCCTATTTATAGGTGTTCAAGAAAATGGATATGATCTTGTACACGCAGCGCTGAGTCAGCAACAAATGTGGTTTGAAAAACTGTCATAGGGTCGACCCAGCCTCCTTGGATCGGCCCAGGCACAGCTCAGGTCGACCATATGGGTCAAGGTGCGCATTGTCTTCAGTTTGAATTTATGGAATATTTTGAATATTATATTTACATATAAATCCCTTATATATATACAAAATTTCCAATGCCCGTTTTATACGTATATATATATATATACACGCAACTTTTATTTAATTTTCAAAATTCAAATGGGGTTATGCCATCATTTAATTCTTTCCTATTTTCATTAATTGCAGGCTTATTTTGAATTTCTCTTCTATATATATATATATATATATATATATATATATATATATATATATATATGCACATGCAAAAATATATACATATATTTTTGTACTTCCTTATATGTGCGTTTATACATATTTTCCCTTTAAAACATGTATTATTTTAGTTGTTTCTCTGAAGTAAAAATGTGGCACCCGCGAGAATCGAACTTGCGCCACTCTCTTGGAAGCCACATGCTCTTACCAACTGGATTACATAGGCTTTTGTTAACAAGGATAAAAACAATGATAGTCATTGTTCTTTTCTTATACCTCTTTTTCATGTTTTTGTAATATTTCATTTAAATGTGTCTCTTTCATTTTAAATCCGCTTTCTACAATCCATAGGTCTAAATTGACCAGAAAATCACTACGGACACAATGGCCCTAATCACATGACCAAATTATATAAGCTCTTCAAATTTTATTTCATTTAATTATAAATGCGGGGTGTTACATTCTCCCACCCTTAGGAAATTTCATCCTCGAAATTTGGTAACGGTAAAATCAAGTAATTCCTCGCGTAAATCACAACCGTCATATGTGCATCCAATTTTTCAACCATTTGTGTTCTAGTGCAAAGTGTAATTCAACATAATAATATATAAATGAAATGAATGCCTAAGCGGTACCTACTATATGAATGCAAATTTTTCTTGAAAATCTCTTTGAAAACATGATGCACACATCCTAAATATACTGGCAATTTCTATATGAATGCAATATTTGAAAATCAAAAATGCTTTTTCATCCAAATTTTCCCACACTCTTGCTGAGCAAGAGCGTAGTTCATCCAATTTTTGCATCCAAAACCCTACCAAGCTACTTTATTTTTCGAATTTCAGAAAAATCTAATTTTCTAAATTCGATTTCTTATGTTACAAAAAGGTAGAAAATAGAAAGCTTCACATCCTTCCTTTTTCTTTCAGTCACCTTTTCTATTCGTACATGGATTTTATGTAACTATTACATAAAGATTCCCTATTTTCCTATCCAAGCACAACCCACATAAGAAAACTTTCTTTATTACAGATTTTCTTTTTCAATTTATCTTAGAAAAATTTATTCTTATTCACATTTTCTCAAAAGTTTCGATTTTTCTTTCACTGTCATGTTTGTTGCTTTGATAAATTTGTTGTTTCCTTCTTAGTTATATCATTACTCTTTTTCTTAGCTTATTTAACTTAATCCTCTGATCTAAGTTTAGTTTCAAATAGGCCTTCTAGTCCTTCAACTAAAGCAAGAAAACAAACGCTCTACACGGCTACTACTAAAGGCCAAGAATCTCAGGAATATGTCCCCCTTAGACAGAAAGTTCAAACTATGGAATCAATGATAGGTTTAGGTGTTACCCTAACTACCGAACATGAACAAAAAAACAGAACAATACCAACAGAAATATAATAACGGGTTTTACCACTAATAGGAAAATTAGCAACAGGTTGTATGCTAACGGTCATTTCCAAGAAACACCCCAGTTTTTTCAGTGCTTACGCATTCAATAAGAACTTAACATTATTCCAAGATAATTCTCGCTGTCTACTCCATTGCCTCAAAAACTTTTCCCATATTCCGTAGGCACTAATCCTTACCTACTCCATGATTTTTAAAAATGTGGTTTAGCTTCCTCATTTTATTTTCCTTCCAAAAGTTAAAAGTTTTAAAACTTTATGTTCCTCACCAAAACTAACTTTTGCCAAACCATAAAACATGTCATCTCAAAAACTGCAAGTCAAAATTTTTTTTTCAAATCACAAAAATTGAAGTAGACAAGGACAACTATTTCTCAATCAGGTTAACAACTGTTCTTACTTACGATGTCAGTTAAACTACTCACAACTTGGTGCAAACATCTACTCTATTCTTAATTTCTATAACTTAATTCGTCCACCTAACAAAATTTTATGTAAGAACAATTATAAAAAATGATTGTAAAAAGAATTGAGATTTCAAAACTTTCTTTACTAAATTCTAATTTTCAACAAAATGCAACCTTTTCTATGTTTTTCTTTTTTAATCCTTTCATACTATATAACTTGAAAACCAGCGAGCTATACATGCTCTATGATATGTACCTTTTACTGAGAGAAATTATTTTAGATAAAATTTTCACAAGAAATCACTATTTCCAAAATATACCCCATTTTACTTCAAAACTCAGTATGTACTTTTCGAATATGTTCCTTACATATTTTAAAACTGTAACTTTTAAGATCAAGACTTGAAAACACCATAAAACATCTTCCAAAAGTTTTTACAATTTCAAGTTCTTCAAAGTTAACAATGGGGTTAGACTCAAAGTGGGTTTCCAACTTACCAAGGCTTTCCTAGACACTCCCACAAAGTGAATTCTCTCAACTATATATGTTTCGAATCCATTTATCTCTTTTTAACCTTTTCCAATTTATAAGATTTTACTGCCAAACTCACTAACCTGAAATACTAACCCACTAACCTGAAATACAAACATATGGGATTCACCTTTCTTCCTTACAAAGTATATTGTACACTTCCCACCCAAATTACCTAAGGGTCTCAGATTTCCATGTTCATTCCTTTAGTGTACAAAACAGATATCCCAACTTTTACCATATCATGCTTTCTCTATATAGTGGGTTCCTCTATGGACCTTAATATTTTTATATATATATAATATTTAAATTATTATTTAAAAAAAATACAAATACATTCACTCACTATCTATACAGGAATCCTTAACCTAGGCTCTGATACTAGATGTAACAACCCAAACTCCAACAGACTGATTTTTTTTTTCAAAATTCCAATCTATTGAAACTCGAGTTGGCTTGTCTAGTATCATGCAGATAAGAAAGAGATAAAGAATATATCAGAGCTTAGAAAAACATCTCACAGCGGAATGGGAAAAAATATAATAAGATCGAATATGGCCTTACCAAGGTAATAATACTGCCTAACCAGTATCCAAAGCTATCATATCCCTGCCACAAACTCAACCTGCGAGTGTGTTATGAGGAGGGGTCAGAACACAAGTTCTGGTGGCTAGACTTAAACTACACATTTTGGATAACCCTACATATACCGTTCAATTACTTTTTCTTATTTATTAGGTTACTTGGGTTCACAACCCTCAAGGCTTACACACACGTCATACACATCTACTCCCCAGTAGATTAACCTAATACGGTATATATGTAGGTGCCCCCAATATTAAGGTACACCCCATGGTACCCCACTTGCACGGTCTCTGCTGTTATGCCATAAAAATATATGCAGTCCCTCATCCTATGCCGAAATGACATACGAATCTCTGTATAGCAGCGCTACGTTCCGCATAGGACCGCCATCGCCACACTACGTAAGCGTACAGACTTCCACCTTTGAACCATTCGATCGAATCAGAATCCATCATAGACTAATGCTCTAGAGCCTACGGTACACCACCCAGAGTAGACATGCATGTATCTAGACTTTGTCACGTACATATCATTAATTTTACTCGATGTCTCAACCTCGATGATACACAATCCGGAAACGGTATGCATGTATCCGCACGTATTATCTGCTATGCATCGAATTCCGTAACAGGGCTCTATCAGATACACAGAACTCGGTCGGGAGCCTTTTCAGATATCTGTATACACATATGTTATGGTCTACATTTTCACGGTGGATATGGACCCACCAGACACCTCCCTCAACTAGTGAAAGGCCAATAGATATGAGAGCTAATGACGTGCCCCTAACAAACAATCAACATCCAAATTGGTGTGTCCCGCAACCAAAGGCTTGATAGTAAAAGGTCAATGGTCTTTTGGTTTAGCTCTCCACCTTTCTACATCATGCTGACTGTCGATGACTGGTACTTGACGATTACTATCAATCAAATGGTTAGACCAGCCTAAGGCAAACAGATGAGATGGTCATAACCCTCCTAGTCACAAGGCAGCAGATTCGTCGAATCACCTAAACCACCCTACATCCTTCTGACTGCCCACTATCATGGCAATCAAGGTATACTCATAGGGTAGTAACGCGCTGACACAATCTCTGCGAGCACAACCTAAATGCTTATACCGCACAGAGGACTGCCAGGCGTACCCTACACGTCCTAAGAAGCCACATGCTTCCCCTTTCAGTTCCTCGGAACCAGCAGAACAACAGGAAGAACAGGTTGAATAATCTAATGGACATGCGCTTTCCTCGTGTCTCATGACACCACAATGATCTACCCCAATGGGTTCTTCACATTCCGACATACGGACTAGTCCAAGCGCCTCAGGTGAACGTGCTATTAGGCCCTATGTCCAAATATTTAATAATGCGCTTGCTCTACCTCATTAGATTTCCAGTTAACTTGGTTATTTCAAATCATATTAACTCCTTATTCAGGTTGCTAAGTTCTTCTTGCATATTAATTTCAGTTATATAACTTACCCCATTTAAGTTCATCAATAAGCCTTTAACATGCTTATTAGCATATTTCAGTTTCTCAGGTTTCCAAATAACATGTTCTTCTTATCAACATGATTTAGATTTTCAAGTTTACAGATTACTTAATGTATAATCAAGTACGTATTGCTGCATTTCATAAGTTTTCCCTTCTTTTCTCTAGTTATTGCAACAGTGGGTTTCAGGTTTCCAGATTTACAGATTACTAATTTATAATTAAGTACAACTTATCTCATTACATAAGTTATCTCATTTTCTCTATCATTTATTATAACCTAAGTTATAATTTCCACTTGTCCCTAGGACAAGCCTGCCTATTATCTTTCCTTTTCACCTTTCAGGTTTATTCATAATAGGTTATTATCATTCCCCGTTCATTTTAACATTTATACTGTCAAAACATTCATTCATTTCCATTAATTACAATTAATACCATTTATTTCTATCATGTTATATACATATATTCATATATGTTTATGCACTAGACCTCTCACATTAAGTCAACCACTTGTGGATGCTGGATTTGTCGGGTTATTCCTGGCAGACTTCTACCATAAGTTGAACTTAACCTCGTGTCTCAGCACCGTTATATGTATGTTTATGACCAGACTCCTCACAATAAATTAACCAATTATTGATGCTGGATTTGCCGGGCAGTTCCGGCCAGACTTCCACCACAAATTGAATTTAACCTCGTGTCTAACAGTAGTTACAATTTTCTATTTACTATAAATTTAGGCATATTCATTCTTCCAAATTTTACTGTAATTCTTATTTACAATCTTTTGGCATTATAATATTCTCAAACAAATATTCATGTTCATTGTAAATTTCATAATTGCAGCATTCATAGAGTTTCCCAATTCAGATAGGTGATTTATGGAAATAAGATTTATACAACAGAAATGTTCCCAGATCAGTTTTCAGGATTATAGTACTACAAAAGTTCCATCATTTATACGAAGGTTACAATTCATTTTTAATTACAACTGTACTGACTACCACATATCTCAGCAGATTAAACATTTCAGTAGATTAATCATTTCAGCAAATTACACCTTTTAGCAGGTTACAACAAGTTAAACATTTCAGCAGATTAATAATTCCAGCAGATTTATTATATATACTAACGGGGAATGCCAAACAATAGATATACCATTATCAAAATGGTATAACTTAAGTCCACTCACCTAATAGCTTTCCAATTCATGAACCTGGTCCAGACCTAGCATTCCATGGCTCTCCTAACTGAATCTAGAATCTAAATAACCATGGATTCACAATTCTCAGACTAACAGAAAAGGGGGAAAAGAAGAGAAATCTAAATTAACCAATCCAAGAATTTACCTCACTTCGATCAGAATTCCAAACACCCATTTGTTAATATACATTCTTTTCCCCCACATCTTGAACCAAAATTTTCTAAGACTAATTATTCTATTTTCTGAAGAGATTTGAGGAGGAAGAAGAATGGCAGAGTTTGGACAGTCTCTCAGAAAATATGAGATTTAGGTTAGGCTCTGCTAGCCTATTTATAAGTGCTCAAGAAAGTGGATATGATCTTGTACACGCAGCGCTGAGTTAGCAACGAATGTGGTTTGAAAAATACTCTAGATTCGCCGAATAAACCTGCTCGGATGTGACAACAAGGAATTTAGCTCGATCTGAATCGATCGCTAAACCGACCAAGACCATTCGAAACCCCTGATTGTTTTGAGAACACGACAAATCGTAACGCAAACAGAATAACATTTCATTGCATATTACAACAATTCCATCAGAATACAAGAATATACAGAGTATAAACAAATATAATACATCAGAGAAATATTCTTCTGTTTGCGTTCTGATTTGTTGTGTTCTCAAAACAATCAGGGGTTTTGAACGGTCTTGGTCAGTTTAGCGATCGATTCAGATCGAGCGAAATTCCTTGTTGTCACAGCTGGTATCAGAGCCCAAAATGAAACGACCAAGAATTTCGCTCGATCCGAATCGATCGCTAAACCGACCAAGACCGTTCGAAACCCCTTATTATTTTGAGAACACGACAAATTGGAATGCAAACAGAAGAACATTTCATTGTATATTACAACAATTCCATCAGAATACAAGAATATACAGAGTATGAATAAATATTACACAGAAAATAGCGATGTATTTAAATGTAATTTAAATCTCTGGTATTTTCTGTGTAATATTTATTCATACTCTGTATATTCTTGTATTCTGATGGAATTGTTGTAATATACAATGAAATGTTCTTCTGTTTGCGTTCCAATTTGTCGTGTTCTCAAAACAATCAGGGGTTTCGAATGGTCTTGGTCGGTTTAGCGATCGATTCGGATCGAGTGAAATTCCTGGTCATTTCACCGGATTAGGGGTGGGTCGACCCACCTACACCTTGGGTCGACCTAGGGTCGACCCAGCCCCCATGGGACGACCCATACGTCGACCTAGGCAAATCTTGGGTCGACCCATATGGGTTTAAGTGCGCATTGTCTTTAGTTTGAATTTATGAAACATTTTGAATATTATATTTACAAATAGACCCCTTATATGTATACAAAATTTCCAATGCCCATTTTACATGTATATATATAAGCGCAACTTTAGTTTCATTTTCAAAATTCAAACGGCGTTATGCCGTCATTTAATTCTTACCTATTTTCGTTGATTGCAGGTTTATTTTGAATTTCTCTTATGCATGTATGTATATATATATGCACATATATATGCATATATTTACATATGGATGTATATATATATATTTGTACTTCCTTATATGTATAATTTTCCTTATAAATGCGTTTATACATATTTTCCTTTTAGAACATGTAATATTTTAGCCGTTTATCTAAAATAAAAATATGGCGCCTGCGGGAATCGAACTTGCGCCACCCTCTTGGAAGCCACATGCTCTTACCAACTGGACTACATAGGCTTTTGTTAACAAGGCTAAAAACAATGGTAGTCATTGTTCTTTTCTTATACCTCCTTTTCATGTTTGTTGTAATAATTCATTTAAATGTATCTCTTTCATTTTAAATCCGTTTTCTGCAATCCATAGGTCTAAATTGACCAGAAATTCGCCACGGACGCAATGACGTTAATCCCGTGACCAAATTCTAGAAGCTCTTCAAATATTATTTTATTTAATTAAAAATGCGTGGTGTTACACAACGATCCTATTTCCAAATGGAAATTCTACCAATCAATCATCAATCAATATTGGGCCCTTTAAATTAATTTATCATTAATTTATTCATTTTCCAGTTTCTCTTTTTCTCCAACTCATTTAGCCTCATACAATTTTTGGAAAATGTTTCCATCTATTATAAACTATTTATCTTCTATATCCCAGAAAATATATCTTATTAACATCGGAAAACATTCCCACATATATTCACATTTTCTTATTTTCTATATTTAGAAAATATATGTTATTAACATAAAAAAACATTTCCATTTCTTATTCATGCATTATTATTCTTCCACATTCATTAGTCCCTAGCTATAAACTAGTAAGAGAATAATTTCCTATTTATCAACCTCGAAGGCTGAAACCAACATCAGATCAACACTTATGGAACCATTCAACTCGAGTAATTTCCTTAACTCCATTTCTTAATTTCTTATCAAATAATTACTTACGCAACTCTCGGATTCAATTTACAAATCCACTTCTTTAACAAAAATCATTGATTAACGATCACATTATAATCCCTACTTCCGAAATATTTAACTTTAAAATATAACTTTTATTTTATTATTTTGAATAAGTAATAAATGAATAAGTCTTGATTACAACTGGAAAGTAAATAGCACTTTACTGAATTCGAGATAATCAAATTTCAATGTTTAACTCTTTTTTGAATAACCTATATTTGATTAACATTCCGAACTTCAGAATAATTTACCATTTTAGGTTAACTCAATTTCTAAATTCGTTTTTGAATTTATCATTTCCAAGTATTTAACAATTTCCCAGTATAACCATTTTAATCTGCAAAACGTTTGCTTTTAAATTATTATTCAAATTGGAATGTGAATATTATTTCTTTATAGAAATCTGGACTTATTTTATCAATAAATATTGATTTAAATAGTAAATACCATTGTAGACTAAAATTTCATCTATTTAGTTGTTTTATAAATTCATACATCATAAACTCTGTTAACAAGTCAACTTCTTGTTAATTATATATCAAGTTTATAACTTAATCTCGATTACATATTCAATTACAAATTATTGGTTTCAAACCAAATATTAACTATCTTGTCAAATTTTGAATTATATAATATATAATTTCAAACTAAATAAATTATTTTTATAATATTCAATAGAGTTAAATTCTAATTTTAAATCTATATGGATTTAATTCAATTCTATTCACATTTCGAACATCAAAATAATTTCATTGTTTAATTTGAAACGATTTCCTATTTCTCTTTAAATTCATTCTTGAATTCACATTCCTAAATTATTCAATGATAATTATTTTATTTCATTCAGTGATAATTATTTCATTTCATTTATAAACATCATTCATAATTTTAACCACTGGTTTTTATTATTAAATAGTTATTATTTTCTAGCCTATTTGAAGTTTAGTTTCTATTTTGTAAAAATAGATTCTTCCATTTCAAACCCCAAATTTGTAACAACCCGGATTTTCAGAACCAATTTAAATTTTTTATTTTAGCTATTTTAATGGATTTTGAATATTTAAAATGATTTATTTTAAATAATAACGACTAAAAATTTATTTCAGTCACAGTTAGAACATATAAATTTATT
The DNA here is from genome assembly GCA_030737875.1 of Allium sativum. NCBI lineage: Eukaryota > Viridiplantae > Streptophyta > Magnoliopsida > Asparagales > Amaryllidaceae > Allium > Allium sativum. The sequence goes on along the minus strand of CM060910.1, from coordinate 1,048,640,903 downwards.
TTAATTATAAAAAGAGCCTGAAATGACACGGTAGTTTGAAAATTCGATTTTAAATTTCAAATGAATGTACAGAATTCAAAATAAACCGGATTTTGGCAAAACTAGAAACATTAGAACCTGAATTATATCTTTCTAACGAATGTGAAAAATTCAGATTTCATAACGAGAATTGAAAGTTATGTTTAGTTTAAAATTTGAAATAGTCGCTATGGAATATATATATATATATTATATAATATATAGCCCTTAAAAATATCCATTTTGTAAATGACATTCGTTTTCGAAGAAACCATTTTGTTGGATTCAGAATGTCAAATTATTGCTAGATTCCAATTTTCATAATTTTTGGAATTGATATGTGAGCGCGGTGAATTTAAACGTGTTTAGTACTTTCAATTTGAATTTGAACGACTGGAAAATGACCATTTTTTAAACGGTCTTCAAGTTAGATGAAATTAGTTTTGTTAGGACCGTATCGTCAAAATATATCTAGATTTATTTTTCTGTAATTTTTGGAGTTAGTATGTGGCCCCGGTAAATTAAAATGTACATTTGAATTCAATATATAAGAATTATATTTTATTTTTGACAAAAACTGACTGAAACAGTCGAATTGGCTTACATGACATATCCCATCGTGTCTGGAACAAGGCTATTTAGCTAGGGCGTCAGTCGTTGGGTTTGATTTGGAGTTCAGATGTAAAAAATAACATTTTTGGAATTAAAATAAATTAAATATAAATATAAGCCAATCAAAAATTTTCTAACCCTAATTTATTTCCAGTCAAACCAGAAGCTGCTATAAACCGATTTACGGTGGAAATGAGCTCAGAACTTCTCTCCTAAAAAACTCTCGATCCATACAATGAATTCGTTCGATTCTTAAGGCAATTTTGTAGAGCTCTTTGTGTTCTTCAAATCCATACGGGATTGGCTATCTGTCGTTGCGTATTTTCTTCGAACCACTCGCCCAAACGTTCGTCGTTCCCAGGCGAATTCCGAACGAAAGCCACTGTCAAGTTGATCAGGGGGGACGCGCTTGGAGCCCTCTCGTAGGCGGAGAGCGTGGTGCCGTTTGATCATCACCAAAGTGACTGTGTTGCTCGCGAAATCCAAACCTAGTTTGGAACAAAAGGGTTTGAACGCGACCTGTGTCTGACTGAGGAAGAAGGGGTTTAAATTTAATTAATTATTATGTTAATTTCTTTTAAAATGTCATGAACCTTTAAAAATTCGCAACTTTCTCATATGGTGTCAAAATCGCGTGAAACAGGATCTGTTGTGATCGTGTGGATGAGAGCTTCACAACAAGACTAACTAGGTCAAATTTGGAGCACTTTAAAATTTCAGGCAAATTTGAACTCGAACAAAATTAAAATAGAAATTCAAAAATAAAACTAGCGGAGTGGGAACGGACGTGAGAACTCTTTCTCACTCTAATTAATGTACAGTTAAATATATTTTAGGATGCAGATGGGGCTTAGAAGCCCCCGACACTATTTATTGTACAAACCATGGTTGTTTGTTTGAATTGTATTGTGGAAATTTGGATTGTGGCTGTAAAATTGATTATGATATGATTGCGAATAAAATATTTAAACAATAAAAATATGGCCTTTCAGTAGCATTATTGACTAGCGTTTGGGCCTGTTCCTTTTAAAATTCGTCCAATACGGAGAACTGAATGCTATCAGCTAAATAGATACGGTGTATTGAACGCTATACATACAATGGAAAAAAGGTCGGAAGACAATTTATTTTGTGTGGGAATTAAAATTTTGCGCGTAACCTCCTAAAAAGAAATGATCTTATTTCCCCTCGTTATCTGCTCCAGAAAACAATCCGTAAAATCCCTAAATTCAAATCATGAAACCCTAGCCACCTTCCTCTGTAATGGATCGCAAATTTATCTCGCTCTCTCGTGCAGTCCATCCCAATTGTTGAATGTAGCCACCAAGTTGAACTATAGTCGTCAACTGCTGACCTCGGACCATAGATCGCCATCTCTCTAATTTAAACTGCTGTGACAGGTAAATCTTTTGTTTATTTTTCAACTTGAAAGTATTAACTGCAGTTTTTTTTTTAATTTTTTAAGTCCATTTCTACATATACCACCATCAATTTATTGCTTTTGGTCTAGAAGAAAAAAAAAAAAAAAAATTGAGTTAAAGAAAGAAAGATTTTTATATGTATTTTACAATAATTACGAAAGGGCTATGCATTGAAAAAAGTTGCTTTAGATATGTTTATGTCTTAAACCAATTTCTTTAACTGGGCTACTGAAGTTAATCCAAGTATATTTTTTATAGAAAAGGAAGCACTAGTATTACCTGTAATGATCAACCGTTGTATGGTCTTATCACTTGCACTATTAGTTTTTCATATTTCATGCAAAAATGAGGTGAATACACAATGGATAAGAAAATAAGTTCCTTTGACTGCTACTGCTTTGATCTTTCTACGAGCGTGGGTTCTATTGCTGCTTTGAATGTTACTGCCTATTGCTTCTTCCATAGAGCAAGTTCCTTTGTTAGCTGTTTATTTTTGGCACGTAGTTCCAGAATGTAATGCTCTAATCTTTCATCTACTAGTGGAGCATACAACTTATAGAGTGTTGCATGCTTGTTTTTAGTTCACTGCACCAGTTTACTACATCTAGGCACTATATATAGACATGTATGTTTCTAACTCATATTTGCTTGGCAAATTATAACCTTAATTTTTAATCATTTAGGTATTTAGGTTGCCTTATATCTTTTTGCTATTTTAGCAAAACTCAAAAATGTAAACAAGTGCTCTGCTTGAATAAGCCTTTTTTCTAAATTTCCAATTTGTCATTTTATATATTGTTATTTAGATAATTTAGCAGTATATAATAATCTTATCATGACCTTTTGCAACTCCATGGCATGCTTCTTTGATAAAAGTGACTTTAATAAGATATACAGATGACTATATGGGGTTAATCTTTGCACAATGTTAAATTTTCTAAAGCTGTTTCAGTGTTGTTTTCATATTTGTACAAAATATGCTATGCAGGTATTATACATTACCAAGACTTATCCATGCTAACAGAACTATATTGTCAGTTTTAATCTTGGTTTTAAATTTTGTTATGTTATTCCTAGTGCATTGTTTTATTTGTATGGACAAATCTACTGATACTCCATTTGACATTGGGTTCACCATTTATATAGACAATTCTTTCAGGACCATCCTTTCATACATCTGGCATAATCTTTCCTTTGCATATATAATCTTTCTTTCTTTTTCCCTTTTTTTTGGTTGTAAAAAAATATCTGATAAGTTCATAAGCTTTTAGTTTACCCTTAACTTAACCTGATGCAGTTTAATTAGACCTAATACATAATGCTAAGGCAAAGGCCAATCTGTGAAAGAATCAATGTCTTATTAGATTGTAATTTTTTTTTTTTTTTTTTTTTTTTTTTTTTTTTTTTTTTTTTTGTGGGTAGGGGGATGGTAATTGATCAGTTCATCAACCAGATAGGCACAAGTGCATTATCTTACTATATGTATGTCAAAAGAAAACTTTAAATGCTCAATTTTTGTTTTAAATGTCAACTAAAAGCATTATTTGTTCTAATTCATAAATTACCTGCTATAAAAGCGTATTAATCCAAAGAACCTCTTCATCAAATTATCAACATTTCATTTAACAGACTATATCACAAGAGTTAAATGAGCAAATGTGTAGTTGCCACAATTGGGAAAAAAATATATATTATGCATGCTATAGCAGGTTAACACATTTCAGATGTGCCCAAACTGGAAAGTATTTAGTGTTATATAAACTTTGGCAATGATAGGAAATTATTTTGATATTTATGTGAATTAATTTTCATTTAGTTTTCATAGGAATTAATTTTAGGGAGCAGTTTTGATATTAACCCTTTTGTGAATTAATTTTCTTTCACTTTTGCAGTGTTATTTGCATTTAGTTTTCAATTTTAAGGAGCAGCTTTCAATATAAAGGAGTGGTTATTTTCATTTAGTTTTCAATATTAAGAAGCAGTTTTCAATATTAAGGAGCAGTTATTTTCATTTAATTTTCAATATTAAGGAGCAGTTTTGCAATGTTATGTTCATTTAGTTTTCAATATTGAGGAGCAGTCTTGATATTTACGGGAATTAATTTTCATTTTGATAAAAACTTTGGTACAAGTTTTTTCTAGCAAGGCATATAAATGCCTATGAAATTGCTTCTTTGTTCTGTCACATTCTCTGTACAAACTAAAAGCACCTTTATCTTTTGGTTTCCTTTTGCTTCTTTTACTACTGTAGATTAAGATTGCAATTTGCAAGTCATTCTATGAAATTTGCAATCACAGTTAATCTTTTTAACAGAAATCAAAGCTCTTTTTTTACCATGCAATGTTTGTATAACTACCAATATTATACTACTAAATTACTGAACTTTCATTTAATAGGAAGACCAATACTGTACTACTAAATTGCTGAACATTCATTTAACAGGAAGATATAAATTGGAAGAAATTTGTATTGATTTTGTTCCAAGTTCTCCAACCATTTAGCCTACTTAACAGAATTAGTTGCCTTATGGCCCAAAAAGTCTTATGATATTAATTTCTCTCCCTTATGTAATACTATGTCCTGTACTGGTTTTAAGAATCGTTGGGTTTATAATCATAGAAACATGTTCACTGCAATGCTCTTATGCATAAGAGAAAATTATGATGAAAACCAATATGCGGCAATACTAACCCTTCCAATGCATCTAACCTTTGTCATTGATATTGCCTACCTCTTGTGATTTACACCTAGTAATCAATACTATTATTGTTTTATATAAAGAGTCTTATGTATGATATAATGGAGTCTGTTGCACAAGCCATAATATGTGTATTTTTCAAAATAGGCGAAACTACGATGCCGGCTGTGGTTAAATTATAGGTCATGTCGCCTACTGTGGAGTTGAGTGATCAGGGAAGAGTAGTGTCCAGCGATTGAGTTTCATATGCCGGAATTTGTTCACCAACTGTAAGACCAGGGAGACCGTCTGGGATGGAAGGTGTGATTTCCAAGCAGATTGAAGATGTAGTAACCAGTTCTGGTATGATAGATTTGAAGGAGCTATCTTTGGTCAACAAGAAGGCTGCATGGATGGCTTATTTGGACATTTACCGTCTCAATGCTGACGGGTCTCTATTTGATGTTGCACTGTTATTTGCTATAGCTACGTTTTCCCACTTGCAGATCACTCTTGTATCGCTTAATGAAGAAGGAAGAGTAATTGCACTTTCTGGGGAGAAAGAAAGCAAATCAAAATTAGAACCTGTGAACAAGAAAAGTGGAACCTCAATTTAAAAGGCATCCCGTTTTCTCTAACGTGCATGCTTCACAAGAACTATATATCTGTTGCTCTCACCGCCGGAGAAGAGTCTGTAATGGATACTGTTGTTACTATTGTAATAGTCGCCTAGTGTCAGTTCACAAAGCAGGAGGCTTGGTTCTTCTTTACAATTCTTCACTCAAGGAATGCATTACACTCACAAAAAGGAAGGCGAAGGAGCTGCAGAAAATTTTGATGGATGCCATGTCATCGATAATGGAGGTGGATTCCGATTGATTCAGGTTTTTATTTTTAGTTTTGAAGCAAAGTAGCAGCAACAATTTTTTACTTTTTTTTTTGGTTTGTTCTGTTAGTGTGGTTTATTCTTCAAACTGGGAGTACTTCCTTTGTTGGAAGTATTTCTAGCAAATATATTCTTGAATTTTATAAACTAATATCCATTACAAGTTAAGTGCAGCATTGGAAAAAAACAGAAGAAGAAAAAATGTTGCCTTGTCACCTCTTAGGCATTTTCTATATTACTTACCCTACAATGCTATTCAAAAAAAAAGTCTAGTGTGTCTATTTATCTGTGTTTGTAATTGGTATTGATAACAATATGTCACTGTTGTTAATATTTTAGGTATGTGTCTTCTTTAAGTAATGAAGTCTATGTTACAATAAACTTTCATGTAACTATATAAATGTTTATACTAGTGTTTTATATTTGGAGTTGACTTAATTTTCTTCTGATCAGATGCTATGTATAGTCTTACTTGGTTAATTCAGAACTTACTGGTAGAATTGTTCTGATGAATCTCATTGATTGATTCACAGGTAACTTGCATAGTTATACATTCGTCCATCTTGAATTTCACCTAAATGCCTTAGATCCCATTTGTAGTGCTTAAAGCTCTTAATAATATGAACTCTCTGATTTGCAAACCTGATCCGCTGCTATTAAAAGACATACCAGCAGCAGTCTAGTTTATAATTGCAAACTGGAGTACTTGTCACCCAATATTTATGTATCTCTATATATTTGCTAGCCTTCTAAAAATATAGTTTATTGATGTTTGGATGTAACTGGTTTGCCCTTCTAATTTTTGGTTCTTTTTTATTTATTTAACAGGCATTGCTAAATTATGAAAAATGTAGAATTCTTACTGAAATCTCTATTTACATGTTACCTTCACTTCAGAGTCCTATAGCTGTTGAGGTAAGCTATTTCATTTTGAAACATCTGTAATGTAGATGGATATCATTTGAGTACTGTAATGCTTATCATGGTTTTAAACCACTATTTTTGTAGACATTGTTAATCATTATGAGGCTGATTCCTGATGTTGGTAAAGATTATGCTGGGTCCATAATTAATTAAAGCAAAACAATTTTGACGTATCAAACATTCTGGATAATGCTATTTAAGAATATGCACTGTTACTTAAGTTAGGAAAAGTAACGTTAATAGCATATATGTGACAAATTTAAAATTCTTACTCGACAATAAATGCTTGGACACAAAAGACACACGATGGAGATCCCGTAAAATTTTGATTAAGAAAATAAGAGGAAAACGAGTCTGTATGCTTGGACTTTATTTAGACGCAATTTAGAATGTGATCTGATTTTTTTTGGTTAAATCAATAGTTATATAATTTCTCACAAGTGTTTGAGATAAGAGGTAGGGTTGCAAAAGTAATGAATGCTATGTATAACATAAGGAACTGCATCTATAATTACGTTAACTTGCATTCTGCTCGAGTCAGAAGGAAATGTTTTAAGACACTAATAATGAACTTAAAATAAATGTATAAATATAATACAACACAGATACAGTTGGTTACCATTCTACTCATGAATATAAATGTTTCCTTGTTTGAACAACATCAGCCTTAGATAAACTAATGCTTGTCATATTATGCCCTTTTTAACGAGATCAGAACCATGCGAAAGAAAATAGTAATTAATGGAAATTATACTAGCTACTGAGTTTCAAGCAAAAGTAAATCGATACTCATACGACAATACATACAGAAAAGTAACTTTTATAGTAGAAATCTCATTTAAAGCGTATACATAAACACACTTCTAAAAAGGAAAAATTTTCCAACTGATATTCAAATCGTTGATTCTAATTAGGATAATTCTTATTTTCAGACGTTTACAATAGAATTTTATATGACATCAAGATAGTTAGCATTATATATTGGGTACTCTAAATATGGTTAGAGGAAAATTTCTAAAAGAATGTTAAGTAATTGCACTTTAATGTCGATACAACACAAACTATTGCCAAAATATATCTATAGGAAAAGCTAGAAGAAATACTAATTACATATGTAGCTACATTACAGAAAGATAACAAATTCATTGAAGATAATGATTATGTTATAACATATTAGTTTATTAGTATTTTTTCTATATATCTTTCTATTACAAGTGCACAACTGAAATGATGCGTAAATGAAGCCTCTAGAAACATGGAAACTAGCATTCTAATGTTGTAATCAAGCCTTTTATATTCGATAAGTTATCAAAGGAGAGGAAGGATATTTGAATATATTTTTCTATTTTGTTTTGTTTCACTTCTACTACAAATTCAAATTGAATACAAAATTTTATGGGATCTTTGTTGTGTGTCTTTTGTGTCCAAGCATTTATTGTCTAGTCATGTGCGAGCTATGGAAGCTTGTTTTCCTCTTTGCTGTCATGTTGTTTGTCCCATCCTTGCCCGATTATTTTGTAGGGCCTCTTTCTTATCAGATCTAATTTATCACTCTCCCGCCCGATTATTTTGCTTAGTAGCTCCATCAACATTAGCTTCTAGCAAGAGCTTTTGGATCTGCTTTTCGACAACTCATGTGCCTTCCTCCCAAAGCATACTTAGTGATTGTTTTTAGCAGAAGTGGAGCTTTTTCGTATCGCTTGGATGTCGGCTCGCTGGTCCTGAGTGGCTCTTCTGTTTTGAATTCTGTTGGTCTGCGCCTGCATCTAATCTGATTTTGGTTGGTGAGTTATATTTTAGATTTGCTTTTGGTTTTGTAAGTTGGATTTGGGGATATCTCTGCAGTTTTGTGGCTTTTATTTTCAGTAGTGTTCCTCCACCACTTCCGCTTACCATGGCGATAGGTTTGCTATGGTTGGAATCTGAAGGGCTTGTGGTTTTGGACTGTCGCTGATGTTTCTCTTGCATACATATCCGTATGCCATGTCTGTGTGTCGGAAATGTTTTAGTATGCTATTTTCTAAGTCTGGTTTCTGTTTGAATTGATGTTTCTTCGGCAGTTGCTCAGCAGAGGAGTTCAACTAATTCTTCTTGCCGCGCTATGTTTCTATGGTAATTTTCATTAGCTCATGACAAATCTTTCCTTAATTGTATGGTATGATGCAAGTAGTTTGGTGATGTGGTATTTGGCTGTCATTGGACCAGAGGTGAAGCTGGGAGGGAATTTGGTAGTTTGGTTATGCTGTTGTATGGTAATTTGGCTTTTGCCCCCAAGAGATTTACATAGTGGTATTTCTCACCTTGTTTGGTGAATGTATCTATGTTATGTGTATGCCATTAGGCAACTGTTTTGAGTGATTTTTTATATTGCTCCCTGCTGGGTGCTTTGCTAGTCAAAAAAAAAAAAAAAAAAAAAAAAAAAAAAAAAAAAAAAAAAAGAGTTTTTTTATGCAAAACAATTTTGTTTTCCATAATTAATTTTAGAGGAAGGTAAAATCTGAATAAGCACTGTTTAGTTTGGAAAAGTTGTAAAGTTTAATATATGTTTACTCCCTTCATGCTGAACGATTTTATTGTATAGGTCACAAACCACTAAAGGTATTTGGATAGCAAGATGTCATGATATTGAGATGCATGGTTGTTATAGATTTGGAGGGTTCAGATGGGAGAGAAAGGAGAGGTAACTGTTTAAGAATATGCCTCCTTTTACAGATGTCTACGGTCAGGTTATTTGGTATTTACGTTTGACCATGTTGTTTGAGAGCAGTTAAACTCTCTTAACCAATTAGATAGCTTAAAATTATGGTACTTTTCTGCATATTGGTCTCATGTTATATTAACATTTTCTGTTTTCATTTAGGATGATACCACATTTGAGAAACAGAGTGCTTTATTTGCTCCAGCTATGTCAGGCATGGTGCTGTTAAACATGTAAGATTACTAACTTATTTTAGTTAATAGATTAGGAATGCATGTAAGATAAACCTGTAAGATTACTCTGAAATAGATTAAGCCTATGTTTCAAGTAGCAAAATAAGGATTACTCATAGCATGTAATTAGTCAAAGCCTAAGCACTACAACAAAATGAGGATTAGACAGCAATTATGAATAGCGTTTCCGCTTCTTCTCGTTAAACGATGCGGCATACAGGGTGGCTAACGCTATTTGAGACAAAAATATTACTTAACCAACGCAATACGAAAAAAAGGGGCGCGGGATAATAAAATTTGTGCGGGAACTAAAAATAAATGCTTTTCCCATTACTTTCAGAAAAACGGCTCTTCCCTTTCACTCCATCGCCTAACACAACTAAATTAAAAATCCCCAAAACGCGAAACCTTCAATCGTCAAACAACCGTTAGCAGAAACCGGTCTCGCATCTCTCGGATTTAATTGGGTATACGAGGTACTACATGCTTTATTATATATTTTTCACTGCTCATGGTTATGGATCTTTATTTATTTATTATTCGAATTTTCAGATGAAAACTAGCATGAAATCAACGTGTTTCGAAATGTATTAGTTGACTAATCTATGTATTAGTTAAATGAAAACACTAATGTCATGAGAATTTACTTGATTGTGTAGATCTGTTAGATCTGGTATTTATTTGACACTTTAGAATATCACTGCTAGATATAACTTCAACATTTTTCTATGGAGCTGGTGTGGGCCTGAATTTCGCTGTCATGTTTTTTATGCTTGTGGTTCATTCAAGATAATGATGCAAAATGTTATCTTCTTGGACAACCTAACTGTTTTGTATGAATTCTGGCTTTAACATTTATGAATAGTTGAGGGTTTAGTTGTATTGCCCAAATTTGCCTCGCTTCATGTTCATTTATGGTTGACTTGATTTGGCATGTTTACACATTCCTTTTGTGCCAGTTGTATTCAAAATAAGGATTTAAGTAACTACATGTATAGTCAATTTGATTCGTACTGATTTTTAGTTATGCGTATAAAGTGTAAACATCTAAGAGTGTTCTTTTCAGATATGGCTAAATCCTCTGTTGTGTTTGGGATATTATGCTTTAATATGCTCTTATTATTTACTTATATATTTACAGTGGGTCAAGGAACCAACAATACTAGTAACATGGATTGAGTATGCAAATATGTTTCACCCGGTCGATCAAATTTGGTTTTTGTCGATGGGCATTGCAAGGTATGATACAGACCCATCTATTATTGTCCACTGATTGATGTTTATCATTTTGTCACCAGTTTGAGTCCACCCTGCAATAGTCATTTTTAGAGAGCATACTTTGACAGTCTATACACATGTAAACAATTTCAAAAATACATCCCATGTTCTGTGATCTGTACATTATAGTTTCAGTTGACTTAGAGGATGTTGCTGGTTGTAGTGGGTCTGAAAGGTGTAGGGACAAGTTACCTTAGGACTAGAGGCACACTCCTCTATGATTTAAATTGAACCCATGTCCATGACATCTACAGCGGTTGTCTGGAGGATACAGAAGAGTGTGGCTGATCTAGAGTACAAACCCGAGTAATCGATAGGTGGTAGCATTGAGAATTAATTGAAGGCATTGTGCAGTCGGAATTGGTGGCTACTTCATGCAAAAACAAAATATAAGACTGGGGTGGAGACATACCTAGATGTTGTCATCGTCATTAAGTATGGTGTAGGAACAGCATGGCCGCTTTTGTAAGTGCTGATGTCTCTACATGATTTAACTTTGTGCAGTAAATTATGTTCTTTATTTTTGTATTGCTTGGGCCAGTAGCTGCATGATCAGTGCAGTTTTTGCTGCTTTCATAATCCCATTTCTTTTCATTATGATTTCAGATGGAACACTTGCATAAATATGTATGTGTAGATGCATTTTTTTAGGATTTATGTTACTTAGGTATATAGAAATAGAAAGTGTACAAGAAATACAACGTCGTGAGCGGCACGTGCAACAATATCCGCACAAGAAACAAAGTCTAATGTAACAACTGGCAATACCAAGTCTTATTTTATCTTATATATACGAATACCGTTAACAAGCTTATAACAGTCAGTATTTGAAATGTAAATTTTAAATTTTTCAGAAAATTCGTAAATGATGAGCGATATTACTTCAAAAGAAATGACCATAAGTCTTCTAACTGTTCATGGGAAACGCATAACCGTTTTGAGTATAGATGATGGTGGAGTAAAGGGCATCATACCAAGAACAATTCTTGCTTTTTTTGAATCCGAACTTTAGTAATGAATATTTAATTGATTTATTTTTAGGCTCTGGATTATATGGAAACCATGAGATATTATCTTTGGTGGTTATGGAAATATGAGAGGCATAGTTTACATCAGATTGATTCCAAAGTTTTTCTAACATTTAGTTAAGAATGATCTTAAGTTTGGATAGGATTTCTTTTTTCCTTCTAATATTTGTTGCATTATGTATGTCATCTTATGTTTATTTAATAGCTACAGTTTTATTCTTAAGTTGTTTTCAAAATTAAGGTGCATGGTTAATTTTCATTGAGGTTAGTAGTGAATTGTTGACCTGCTTTTTAGTCAAAGCCGTCGCACATGAAATCCTTGATCAACAATACGCTCAAGTGTCGGAAATACCGTCAGAAGACAGGCAGCGATTTGGTCAAAGTCGCATCACAAATAAAGAAAGGCCCGGAACTCCTACCAAATGACCTTTTTTGGGCCCGAAAATAGCGATTACGGAGCTGAGCTCTGTAACTCTTGTAGATCTCTGAATTAACTTCAGTTTGAGCTTTCGTTTGGCTAAAACGGACTTACGGTTTGAAAGTTATGCCCGTTTCCGTAAACGCATGCAGAACCGGAAACTTGGAATTTGGAAATTGGCTTGACCTCCCGGATCGGATCGGACCCGCTCCGACTCCTCTCTTCGAAGAAGCATAACATTGGATGGTTTTGGCAGAGCTCTGACTCGGTTCGGATCGGGTGGAATGGAGCAATCCGACCCGCTTCGCATCGGATCCTCACAAGAGCACAAAGTCTTCGGGTTGAAGACACCAACTCGGTTCGGATCGGAAGTCCGAACCGACCCGCCTTGCACCAGATGTACAGCAACACGTCTCGCCTTCGGTTGGAATTCTCCGGATCGGTTCGGAAGGAAGAGGACCCGAACCGAACCGCTTCGACCTGCTGCTACACCTCAACCTTGACCTGTTCCCAAGGAGTAACTATCTCCTATTAATCCGGATCGGCTTACACCTGTCCTAGCACGATCTGAAGACCACTCTCCACTATCTCCGAGATGGCCTCTCCACATGCCACGTGCCCCTCCGATCCGATCCGATTTAGGACTCCCAGCATCTCCTCTACGCCTATAAATACACCACGAGATGGTCCTTTCAAGGGACTTTTCCAGCACTAACATCTCCGGACCTCCATTACCAAGTATTCAAGGACTTTGGGTACTCCTCAACTCAATCAAACACGAGGCTGTCGTGCATAAATTCAATCTCTTTTCTCCTCTTCTTCATTGTAAACACGAGGATTCCGTGTATAATCGGATCTCACGGATTGTGAGACACCATTGTAATTGTAATTCCTCAGGATATGAGAAACTATAAAGTGGACGTAGGCTTGGATTGAGCCGAACCACTATAAAAATCCCGTGTGTTGCCTGTTTTTTCTGCTTTTTATCTGTAATCTGTGATTTGTGAGGATTTCACATAGAGTTTGGGTGTTAGGCCCAAATTTCGGTCTAACATTTTGGCGCGCCAGGAAGGGGCACACGATACAACTTCTTCTACTAGCTTGAACGAAAGCGGATTATTTGGCTATTGGATCAATGGTCAAGCGAAAGAAAGACGGAACCTTCTCTCGTGCTGAGGATGTTGGCACTGAAGGCACAAGGAACGAGGCAAGCCAGGAGGCTTCCTCTCATGAAAATCCATCAGCATACTTAACCAGAGATGAAATGGATGGCGTTCTCGATGAATTGAGAACCCAGATGGCTAGGCAAGATGATCTCCTCCGCAAACAACAGGAGATGATCGACCAATTCTTCGCTCGGATGGAAGGTAGGCCGAGTGGCAACACACAACTCGCTGGAAATAGCACGGAAATAGCCCCAGCAGCAGCTGCAAACCAGATCGGTTCGGATCCGATCCGAACCGAGGGCCAAAACTTGAATCAAACGCAGATGGAAATGGGGGACATTCCCCACCGGATCGGTTCGGACCCGATCCGAACAACAACCCTGCATGAGCCTGGGGGCAGCAGCCTCCCCTCTGGAAATCAAGGCTTCGCTCCTGTTCGACCTACATCCGCACCGGTTCGGGTCGGAAATACCACACAAATTCAACATCAAGCTCCCCGGTTCGGAACAGGCGAACCTGTTCGGATCGGCACCTCCGATCCGAACCGTGATCCTCTCAATAACCTCCCTCGCTTCTCCGAACCGCAGCAAGGGGGCACCTCCGAACCGAACCGGATGACCTGCCAAGCTCCTTATACTCTTCCACACTCTTCCGAACTCAACGCTGGGGGCACCAGCTCTGGCTTTAGCAGCTTGCAACAGCTCTTTGAAGGCGATCGGCTCGCCAACCTCATTGAACGCCTCTCGAGAGGCCGCACTTATCAGAATGACATGGATGATGTCAATCACAATCCATTCACACAGGAAATTAGGAATTCCCGCAACCCTCCGGATTTCAAACTTCCACAACTGGAACCCTACAACGGCAGGGCAGATCCTACTGTGCACCTAATGCGCTATAAACGACATATGGAAGTTCAATCGGCATCGGAAAACGTCATGGCAAAGTGCTTCCCTCTCTTTTTGACTGATATTGCTGCTATGTGGTTTCGGCAGCTGGAATCTGAATCGATCAACAGCTGGAACATGTTGGTCGCTCGCTTTATTGAACAGTTTCGGGTCCATATCGCTCGACCCAAAAATGTCATGTCACTCACTACAATCAAGCAGAGACCCAAAGAAACTCTGCGATCATTTCTGGAAAGATTCAACATTGCAGCAGCATCAGTTGATCGGCCTGAGCCATCTATGGTATTGATGGCGGCAGTATCCGGCGTTCTAGACAACTCGGAGTTCAAGAAATCCTTGTACCGAGACCCACCAAGGAATCTCAGCGAATTCTATCTTGAATCGGATAGGTTTTTGCGTGAAGAAGACGCAACCTCCGAGAAGAAAGTTCTCGATGTTAACATGCTCAAAGATGGAGAACCGTCTGATTCTGACAAAGGCAAAGGAAAAGCTGCCGTCAAGAATGACCGCAGCGCTCAGCCCCGGAGAGGGCCCAGATATGAAAAGTACACAGAACTCAATTCGTCACTAACCGACATCTACGTGAACACAAACGGTGACGTCTCCTATCCAAAGCCTCCTAGGAGGGAGCCATCACAAAGAGAACGCGATTCTGGGAAATATTGCATATTTCACGATATGGACGGTCATGACACAAATGACTGTAGACACTTGCGAGATCTGATTGAGGAACGGGTTAGACGTGGAGAGCTACCCGAGTATGTGAAACAACCAACAGCACCTGTACCTGTGCTGCCACCACCTGCTCCCCGGAGAGGGAATGACCCTGGAACGAGCTCCCATCGGCTCGTCATCAACTGATCTGGATTGGATCACTCTGCGTTTTCAGCATTTCTTAGGATTTAAGATATGTCTCTTTGCTTTCTTTAGGTTTTCCGATTGGCTAAATCGGAGTACACACGTTCGGGGTTAGGATTTAGCTCCAAATCGTGCTCTGCACTCGATGACAAACCAATTAGGATTTGCTTTGGTTTTGTACTTTGAATTGAATAAGGAAGGACTATCCGAGCATGGATTATGTTTGGCAATTTAAGTATCTTGTCAGGTTGTGGCAGGATTCTCAATCTCAACTAAAGTATGGCTTATACTTATCTCGGACCCCTAGGCATGGATTATGCCTAGGGACAGACTGTCTTGTCAGGTTTTGGCAAGCATAGCTCCATACCGACATGAGTATGGATTGTACTCACTAGGATTCTTAAGTATGGATTGTACTCTGGAACGGCTTATTGTTTTGTCAGGATCTGTCAAAGGAACTCAATAAAACTCGAGTATGGTTTGTGCTCAGTTTGAACTTCCTGGTATGGCTTATACCCGGAAGGTTAGGTCCCTCGTCAGGTTTTGGCAGGATGATTCGAACGTGTCTTGAGTATGGTTTATGCTCAAACAAGTGCCCAAGCATGGTTTATGCTCGAAAGTGTAATCAATTTTGTCAGGATTTGACACACCTTTTTGCTCTCTTTTCTTAGCAGGTATGGATTATGCTTGCAGCTGGCAGGCCCGGCGTGGCCTTGGATTATCCAAAACACATCTTCCTTCAACCAGCAAGATATGTTCTGGGGGGCAAAATGTTGACCTGCTTTTTAGTCAAAGCCGTCGCACATGAAATCCTTGATCAACAATACGCTCAAGTGTCGGAAATACCGTCAGAAGACAGGCAGCGATTTGGTCAAAGTCGCATCACAAATAAAGAAAGGCCCGGAACTCCTACCAAATGACCTTTTTTGGGCCCGAAAATAGCGATTACGGAGCTGAGCTCTGTAACTCTTGTAGATCTCTGAATTAGCTTCAGTTTGAGCTTTCGTTTGGCTAAAACGGACTTACGGTTTGAAAGTTATGCCCGTTTCCGTAAACGCATGCAGAACCGGAAACTTGGAATTTGGAAATTGGCTTGACCTCCCGGATCGGAACGGACCCGCTCCGACTCCTCTCTTCGAAGAAGCATAACATTGGATGGTTTTGGCAGAGCTCTGACTCGGTTCGGATCGGGTGGAATGGAGCAATCCGACCCGCTTCGCATCGGATCCTCACAAGAGCACAAAGTCTTCGGGTTGAAGACACCAACTCGGTTCGGATCGGAAGTCCGAACCGACCCGCCTTGCACCAGATGTACAGCAACACGTCTCGCCTTCGGTTGGAATTCTCCGGATCGGTTCGGAAGGAAGAGGACCCGAACCGAACCGCTTCGACCTGCTGCTACACCTCAACCTTGACCTGTTCCCAAGGAGTAACTATCTCCTATTAATCCGGATCGGCTTACACCTGTCCTAGCACGATCTGAAGACCACTCTCCACTATCTCCGAGATGGCCTCTCCACATGCCACGTGCCCCTCCGATCCGATCCGATTTAGGACTCCCAGCATCTCCTCTACGCCTATAAATACACCACGAGATGGTCATTTCAAGGGACTTTTCCAGCACTAACATCTCCGGACCTCCATTACCAAGTATTCAAGGACTTTGGGTACTCCTCAACTCAATCAAACACGAGGCTGTCGTGCATAAATTCAATCTCTTTTCTCCTCTTCTTCATTGTAAACACGAGGATTCCGTGTATAATCGGATCTCACGGATTGTGAGACACCATTGTAATTGTAATTCCTCAGGATATGAGAAACTATAAAGTGGACGTAGGCTTGGATTGAGCCGAACCACTATAAAAATCCCGTGTGTTGCCTGTTTTTTCTGCTTTTTATCTGTAATCTGTGATTTGTGAGGATTTCACATAGAGTTTGGGTGTTAGGCCCAAATTTCGGTCTAACATGAATATTATGTAGTGGATGATCAACTTGAAACTGTTACGTAAACTCTCGAGTTTGGTTTATGGATACCTTAAGACAGTCGTATAAGCTACCATTTAAATACTGTCGCTTAAAATTTGACTGGTGATATATTAGTAATGTATCACATAGTGAATCTTTTCATGGTTGAATGGTTTTTGATTATTAAATGCTGATGTTTTTTAAAGCTTTACAGAAATATTTAGTATGTTATTATTTCTAGTAGATTTGTCCCTTTTGTCTTGCATTTGCAAAAAAACCTTGATAGATTTGTTTTGTTTTGTCATATTTTAAAACAAAATTTTATACAGAAGGAGTAAATTTAGTAAAGGAACGGTAATGGACCGAGGCAATATGTCAATTATAATGTTTTTAAACTAATTTCAGGAATGCATTGTTTAATGTTATAGCTTTGCATAAAATGTAAGATCAAAATCCTAAAATCTGAAACTATCGGTATATAAACTAGCATATAATAACAATGGTGTTGTGGTTTAACTTTAAATTTAACAGTGATATTTATTGTGTAGAAACTCGACGAGATGATGCAAGGATTACATATTATTACGACATGATAGCTGGAACAAGCACAGGACCGGTGACTGCAATGTTAACTGCCCTTGGCAAAGATGCTCGTCCATTGTATGCTGCCAACGACATAAATGATTTTTATTTGGATAATTGCCCTAAAACATTTCCCAAGAAAAGGTAACAACTTCTAGTATAATTCCTATTTAAATACTTGAAGAAATAGGTCAATGATCGATGCAGTGTAATTATTGCAGTGGGATATTCATACCTATTCACAGCTTGTACAGCATGTTCAATGGGCCAAAACATGATGGAGAATTTCTGTGTACTAATGTATGGAAATTGGTCGAAGACAAAAAATTAATGTAAATTCTGACAAATGTTATTCCAACTTTTGATATTAACTTTCTTCATCCCACGACCTTACTAGACATTTGAGGTGTTGCTTTCTTTCATTTTGTGACTTATGATCACCATCTACAACCAAAAAAAAATCCACCTGTTTATATTTTTGGAATGGACATTTTTCTACAAAGAAAATTATAAATCCTATCACAACCTTGCCAAAAAAATATAAGTCCTATCACCTTGATTTAACCAATCAATTTTCGTTCTCTAAGTTTTTTCAACGACAACTTTGTTTAATAGGTTAGATAAGTGCTTGGTTTTTCTGGCCTATATTGAGTGATTAAGTCCTTGTCGTGTGGATTTTGAATCAATTACTTATAAAGTGGTCAACTTCGCTATTGATTCTTTCACATAGCTGCGGCATGCTTTCTTTTGATTTATTCCCAGATTTAAGTGCTTTGAGTTCGCCTATCAAAACAAAAATTGGATTTCCTATAACATTAATATTTAGAGCCTGCTCCCCATTTATGAAGATTAATCAAGCTGAATTTCACTTCGCATAATCACACATATGTTGCTGTCACTGTAAACTTCATGATGCGCAAAAACCTTACTGTATTAATGTGGTATATATACCAGTAAATATAGGTATGTAGCAGATGTTTTCACATAGGGGTGTATCAGAGTTCTGTTCTTTGTACTTGTTATATTGGATCTTCAGTTTATAGATGCAACAAACCACAATTATCTACTTAGCAAATTACATGAACGTGCTATGAAATTTTGATGTGCTGGTCTACTCTTGTTGAAATTTTGCCTGTTTCATTGACTTATTATTAGGTTTCTCAGGCCATGTCAAATTTAATGCAGAAATATAATGCTGAAGCGAACTTGTTGGATGGTGGATGCATGGACATAGGATGTCATAGTGGCTTGAACACCTAGGATGCATACAACACTAATAACAGTGAGGCGCTTCAAACTTGATTTATAATTTTATGAAAATAATAACTTTTTTGATCATCATGGTTGCAAAATGGTATTTGATTTTCATGTTTCAACCGTTGTTTGGAATCATAAATTGGTTGTTTTTTCCATTAAATTGAAATTCTTTACTGTAAAATCAAATAAAAGTTCACTTTACTTTACATATAATTGATTTTGGTATGGTCAAGCACCCTGCAGTTCACACATATTTCAAAGAGTCCACGAGTA
This sequence comes from Allium sativum, assembly GCA_030737875.1. Classification (NCBI taxonomy): domain Eukaryota; kingdom Viridiplantae; phylum Streptophyta; class Magnoliopsida; order Asparagales; family Amaryllidaceae; genus Allium; species Allium sativum. Next base: position 1,048,621,700 of record CM060910.1, on the reverse strand, counting down.
TATTGTTTTTGTGATACTATGCATCCATACTCGCATCAGTTTTTCGAATATGGATGGTTATTCACTTTTCAGATATGAATTTTTTTCAGTTATCCATTGACAAACTTAAACGATGATGAAGGTCTGGGTTGACTTTTATTATCATGCACCAGGAAGTTTAGTTTTAACAGTTTAATGAAGATTGAAAGACACCGTCGTTTGAGGAAAAGACTGCAAAATAAATTAATTTTCTAATCAGTGTCAACCATTAGAACATGTGCTCCCGAACAACTTATCTAAATTCTTGATTTTCATATTATCTCTAAATTAGATATTTTTTGTTGTATATTTCGTCTTTTCTTTGAGTAAATAAACAGCTAATGTCCATCTCTATATCATCTCTGAATTCTTGTATATTTCGTACTCACAAACAGCAGCTTAATCTCATCAATGTTATCTACAGCAAATCTCCTCCATGTTATCTTGAAATATACCCAATGAATGCTACAGTATAGTTGATACAATTTTCTGTATTCAACCTCAATTGTACCAGTAGCTGACAGGCTAAATATAAGTCATTGATAGGTACCAGGAAAATCAGCTAAAGAATGCTTTGATCGAGTCAACAACAGCCTCATAATGCCAGCTCATCCCCAACCTCGTTCAAAGGCCAAAAGGAGTCATTGCATGACCCCAATTGCAAGTTTCAGTCTAGCCGATAACAAACCTATCATCCCTCTGACCACGACAGCTCGAAAGTCGAGCAACAAAAAGAAGAGTCTCGTTGCATAGAAAACCATAAGGCACTTGCTAAGTAAACACACCATAGACGACCAAAATCAAGAAGCATATTACTTCTCAGTTCTCGAAACCTCTCCAGTTCCCCTTGTCATGCTTTCACCCGACACTAGTTCAACAACGATTATTAGTCCTCAAGGGATCTCATCTTGCAGTCATAGCAAGAGGCTATCGAGGTTCACCAAATCGAACAATCCTAGTCCCGTAGTGCTCAAAAAGATTAGAAAAAACATGGCGTTGCATGAGAAGTATATCAATCAGCTTCACAGTAGAGAAGATAGGAGGAAGCATGATGCAAGCAGCAATAGAGTAGTTAAAGGCAAGGTTGTGGGTGGTGATAAAATAGGAATAGTTAAAGCTACAAAGAGCGCTCTTATATCAGAAGCTCAAGAGGTTATTGTCTGGTTTAATAAGAGTCAGGCCAACATGCTAGATGTTGCTGCTGCTGATGAGGATGATTATGATGTTGACGATGAAGAAGATGTTGATGATGAAGATGACAAGTGAGTTATAATCCTCTGTCCCTATTTTACCATTTTTATTTCACTTACTAAAATCATTGATTCATTATGGAGTCATAGTCAATGTAGCCCTGTAATCTTAAGATATTGTTAACTGTGGAAACATTGTTGTTCAGAGTCATACAATATCAAATATACTATCAAATTAGTATTCTTAATACTACTTCAGACAGCCTAAATGTTATTTAGTCATAAATGAGCTTTGTGCTTATCTAGTTTAGTAGAACGAAGTTATGTGGAAATAACATCATACTCACTGTACTTCCTCCTCTTATGTTTCAGACATTGCTGGATGTTGGATTATATTTTCAGTCACGAGGCAGTCATTTTGAATGCTTCTTGACATTTTGCAAAGTGAGAGTCACTTTGAGTGCTACTTGATACTATTGGTTAAAAGAATAGTTTAGTTTGGTTATGTTAACAAACTTAGTACAACTTTATTTGGATAAATATACCATTGAACCTGTATTTTTTTTTATTGATATATTTAAGACGAGGATAATTTTTTTCCGTTTTGTGAGTATAATCAGGATATTTACTGATTTTTCTTCTTTTGAAATTTAGCATTTCTTAGTTAAATGGTATTAGTTGATTGCAATTATCTAATTAAATCAATTCTATGGTTATCTCTAGCTAGAGACATTTTGACTAAGTTCTTTATTTAGTTTTAAAATACAGAAAACTCCTTACAAAACAATATACAAATTAGATCATTCTTTATGGAAAATCATCATAAAAAAATTCAAAAAATGATGTAAAAACCATTCACATTTCAGAACTTATTTTAATTTGTATTTATCTTCATCATCAACACCCTGCAGTTCACTTCCCTTTACATACAATTGTTTTTGGTATGGTCTGGAGCTAGGTGAACTGGGATCGACAAGGGAGAGTTCAGCAGCACAATCATACGGAAGAGACACAATAATCTACCGAAACAACAACAATACATACAGAACACCTTCGACTTCATCGAGCAGAACGGGCAGACATTATCCATCTGTTCCTAATCCAACGGAGCACATTCTGCCACATTACCTGTTTCATCATTCCATTGCTACTGTTGCTACTGAATTGAGAGTTGAGAAGGGTAACAGCATGATCGATGCTTTGAGGACTACTAGCTCGAGCAGAGACGAAGTAGGTTTGGTATCATTGAGTAATGCAAGCAATCTAGAAGTTAGTGAGTGGGTGGAGCAAGATGAGCCTGGGGTTTATATTACCATTAGAGAGTTGCCTGATGGGTTCAGAGGGCTTAGAAGAGTCAGACTCAGGTATCCATCTTCTACATTATAGTGTAGTGCATGTAAAAACCTTTTATAAAATCGTTAATTTAAAATTTCTATATAGATTGATAGAAATAAACTGAATTTTTTAAATTTGTATGTGCATTCAAACTCAGGATCTTTTTGTATTCATAGGTTGTCTAGGTGAGTTCTGCCTACAAGCAAACCAAACGTTATTGTCTGATTTATGTCCTAAGTAATGACATTTTGTACTTACTAGCATATTGGATTGTTCCAGTTTTTAATATAACTGTTTTGTATATGTTGCCAGTTATTGTTAGGACAATCCTGATACTGAATGAGAAAATTATTTCGAATTTTGTAGAGTTTTCCATTGTAGTTAATGTCTTCTGTTTTTGCAAAAAGTGAATAAGAGTTTTATTTAAAAGCTCACTTTCGGAATTTGCCATTATTAATTCGAACTAGGACACTCCATGGAAAATCCAAATTCATTGGTCATATGGAAATCAAAATTTGGTGACTTTGTCATAGTTGCATTTTTGCAATCACTCGGGCTTGTTCGGTTCACTAACTGCATTATATTTTTTGTCATAGCTGCACTTTTTCCTTTTTTTTTTACTTTGTCAGATATACGACATAACAATTACTAACATCTTGATGGTTTTATTTAACATTAGCAGGACCACAATTGTTGCAGTTAAGGAGAAGATGTCAGAAGCCAAACAAGAATAAATCTTTCGTTTTTTGTTTTGTAAGCAACTTGTTGATGCAAAAATGTGACATTATGTATAGTATATTACATGTGGATACAGAACAGCTAATAAAACAGTTTGTATGAAATAATTAGTTTGAATATGTGAAAATTTATTTGAATGATGTGCATAAAATACCAAGTACGGATATACGAAAAGTTGTTTGAACAATATACATGAAATATTATGTAGTAATTTATTTATTCGTTGTTTGTAAAATTTGTTACATTTATATGCGTATAAAAAATGTTAATCTTTAAATGTGTGTTTATACAATAAAAAAAAAGCTGGAAGGACGATACATAAAATTTGTAAATTAATAATATAGACAATAGCGTTTCAAAAACGCTATTGAATACAAACGCTATAGAAAGAAATACCACAGCAAACGCTATAGAATCATGCATAAAAACGCTATATAATCATACATACAAACGCTATAGAATCATACTTACAAACGCTATAGAAGGCATGTATCAGATGGTATATTGTATAGCGTTTTTGTTTGACAGCAAACAAAAACGCTATGCAAAAATTATTTTTCATAGCGTTTTTTATTCCGCTATCTAAAGTAGAAGGTCTAACATAGCATGTCGTTACAGGCGTTCTCTGAAACGCTATGTTAGGGTATAATAGCGTTTTTCAAACGCTATGAAAGCCCTGTTTTGTTGTAGTGATTTTTATTGTATAAATGAAATATATAAAATATTCATGTGTTGAGTAAACTATTTGAACAACAAAAATATAATTTTTATTGAATGTATGGACTATTAAAAATAGTCAAGTGTTGAAATAAATATTTTATTGTTAAAAATACATATATGAGCAGCATAAAATTCTCTTCAAATGAAAATAAATACTCATTTACAAATCGAACAATTTGTTTATGTACACCCATTTAACTGACATTGATTGGGATGATTAGTTTTACACATCGCCCAACTGAACAAATAATATTCAGTATTTGTTGGTTGAAAGTCCACATGGGTATTGGGATGATATCTGACGTACACTAATCCCAATTGTTTAGTTGTATGTCAATCGATTGGTTGAAAGACTGTTGCAAGCGTTAATTATTTATATTTAATGCTTATGCAGTTGTGTAATGCACTCTCGATGATGGTTGACTGTGTATAATTATTTGTGTACATGTGTGTATGAAATCCATATAAATAACATTATATGGTAACTGATTGTGTCTAATTTCAATTTAGAAAGAACAAATATTTTAAAATAACGAATATTTTAAAGTAATATTCAGTAAAGAATTAAAATGTGAATTTGATGTCCGATTTTGGATGAACACGAAAATACTGAAATGTGTGAAGCCGTGTTGATTAGATTTGCGCCATTTCAACGCGAAAGGTATTTATATCGATTTTATTCATTTTTATAATGAATATCGAAAAGGAAATTATTTCAAAATTTGATATTTTCAAAATATTACCATTTAAATATGGTAATGATAAGGAGTATTCAATTTTGATTTAAAATTGAAAATAAAGCTAGAATCATTTTTAAAACAAATTTATAAACGATTTATAAAATACGTTTTAAATGGAAATCAACAGAATACATATAATATATATATATATATATTAATGGCCAGAATAGAACGCGTCGCGCTGTGACCGTTCGCGAATTTCGACCATTTACTTCGAGTTGACATTACGGGAGATCGGACCATCAGATTCTCCTAAACCAGAACTGTTGGGTCCGTATCAGAAAGAGCTTTCCAAGAGTATAAGAGATTTGAAATCTAACGGTTGGATTTGGAATTATGTCCAAATCATATTTGGAAAAGGTCGTTACGACTGTACGGGCCTTGATAAAATTATTAAAAATATTAATAATTTTTGTAAAATCATAATAAATAATTTGGAAAGAATTCGGATGAAAAATTCCAAGTCTGTGAAGATAAAAATATATTTTTATCAAAAATGACCTAGTTATTAACTAGAATAAGAGTCCAATATTTTTAAAGAAATAAATTGGATTTGAAATGGTTTTAAGAATAACCAGAATTTTCCAATGAATAAATTGGAATGGATTGGAATGGAAATAATCTTCGGAATATTTTGATATTGGATTTCGTGGTTATACGAATATTGTTTTGGGAATTCGGAAGATACAGATATCGTTATTCCGAATACGATATCCGTTAGTTTCAGAATTTGATATTGAATATAAGCCGATATAATTTCTATTCAGAGCTTTGTATTTAATATTAAATTGGATTTTGGGTCGTGAACGGTGTCTTAAATAACACTGTTCTTAAACCCAGTTGAGAAAAGAATAAATCTTTTAATTAAGATTTAGTGAAGTTTTCCAATTAATTAATATTTAATTGGAATTGAATAAAAGAATTGGATTTTGGGTTTGTCGTGAATGGTGTCTTAAATAAAACTGTTCTTAAACCCCATGTGAAAAGAATAAATCATTTAATTAAGATTATTAGAGTTTCCAATTATATTTAGTAATTGGAATAACAAAGAATGTGAATTGGGTTTATTGTGAACTATGTTTTTAACGACATTCGTTCTTTAACCCGATTAACAGTGAAATGTGATTTGGAAATTATAAATCTTTTAATTAAGATTAAAGGAATTTTCCAAAGTAAAGTTTTCCAATTCAATAAATTAAATTGGGATTGAATGGAATTCGATTTGGTAATAATCGAAGTGAGCTTATGTGGAGGAAGACTGTTAATATATATGGAATTTAAAAAGGTTTTTCGTTATTCCATTTATATTATTAGTCAGATACGGAAATTTATATCGATTGTATATATTGATCTATTTTCCGTGAAAATTCCATGGTCAATGGAATGTGATTTTGGGTTTATCGTGAACTGTGTTTTAAATGACATTAGTTCTTTAACCCAGTTAAAGACAGGATTATATGTATAACATTGTATGTCAAACTATATGGTAGATCTCTGCTAAATATATATCTGTTTGGTGGCAGAGAATTTATTCTCTTGTTTAACACCCTTCTTTGAGATGTACGAGCTTAGAGGTTATATATCGGTAGAAATCAATGGTACGGTGAAGATTGTCGATGTGGCATGTTTGTGTTTCCAAAGTTAAATAATCATTAATTAATGATTATTGGAAGATTAAAACTAAGTGGAGTTTAATGAATCTTTAATTAGATTAAAATGTGAATGTGATAATTTAAATTATCAAATTTGGGAAATGATCAAGAATGGAGTACCACCAGTTTTACTCCAAGCGATAGTTAATTCTTTAATTAGATTTGAACGTGAAATGGTAATTAAATTTACCGATAACACCATGGTGTTAGATTTGGAGTATTACCAGTTTTGCTCCATGGGATGAATAGGTTAGGATTGGAAAATAAAACAAATGATTACTTCGGTAAGGCTTGATAATCCCGACTAGTTGATAAACCTTAATTTGGTTTAGAATTGATATCCAAAGGTAGATTAAAGTATAAATTTAAAAGAATTCATTTGATAAAATTAATGGGAACCTTTCCCAAAAGATAAGAATATTCGAATAAAAGAATATTTTGAATTGGAATGAAGCGTATGTTGTGTTTTTACAGCACTTGATTATAAGATATGTGAATTTTTCGAAAAGGCCGAGTTTATACCCATTCTAAATAATTGATTAAGTCGATGATGAAGATGGTGGTTGAAGACTGGAGTTCTTCACATCGTTTGGATGATTACTGATGTTTTGTTTGGGTCGTACACCCAAGACAAGGTAATAAGTGGTGCTTGTCCAGGCGTACTTGGAGATCGGCTGGATATGCGAGGACCTCTCTCCTGTATTGGACATATGGGATGAGGAATAAGGTGCCTCCAGTTTCGCTCAAACCCAGAACGAACTAGTAAATGGATGTATGTCTGACGTTGGATTTTATTCTGTGTTGATTGATCTTTATTAAATATATATCGTTTTGGTGGCGGAGAATTTATTCTCTTGTTTAACACCCTTCTCTGAGACGTACGAGCTCAGAGGTTATATATCGATAGACATCTGTCGCATGGCATGAATTGCTTATGTTGCATGCTGAGATGCAAATGATCAAGGCTTTTGTTGAAAGCAGAGCCTTGTGGTTGATGATCAAAGAACGACTTTAAATAGCATAGATTTGTGTATAGCGTTAATTCGCGAGCCTCGCACCTCGGTATGAGTCAAAAATGGGATCATGACTACAGGGAGTGCATGACGTTTCCTTCGAGCTATGGGCGGTGTCATGGTATGATGCCCATACATTTATATTTTTTACCTATGTGGATGATGGATAGCGAGGCACCTCGGATGTATCGGTCACTACGGGGCTGATGGATAGGTCCGATAGGACCGGGAAACGTGTGTTCAAGAATAATTAATCCACAAACGTAAGGGTGGACCGGCCCTGAAGATCCAAGGGTTCACTGTAGGGGATCCTGAGACATTTGCTAGAGGGTCTCGAATCGGAGAGGATCCATCCTTGGCCTCGACTCATAGATGGAAATCCAATTTCCAATACATGAATTTTCGGTTTTAATTGTAGAGCCTAGTATGGCGACATGATATATGGTAGCCGTCTATGATTGATACATTTATATTTGAATCGATTTTTGACACTATACATTCATAGTAATATCAAAATGATTTGTTTTAAACGTACCAAGCATGTTTGGCTATTATAAGGGAAAACTCTATCCTCTGGCTTGCGTCGCATTGTGTGATGGGACTTGAGTCTTATAATAGCTTCATTTTTCAAAAAAGCATTGCGTTTTTTATAAACTGTTTTATGCACTGGTATTCTTGGGAGAAAACCCGTTCTGTGTTATACGGCGTGGTCCATTAATTTGCTTTATTTTTAAAGTAAAGTTTTAAATAACTTTTTTAATTTTCACACCAGTCCCATGACAGACCTGGAGTTTATTGTTTTAACCTAAACTCTATGTGCTCATATTTTCCACACGGACAGCTAGTATTTTTTGTTTTGCAGATATTATTTTTTCAGGATCCTGGATTACAACTAGAGCTATATTCCGAAAGCTCTGTATCTGTGTTTTACTTTCAGTTGTGTTATGTATTATTCTTCCGCTGTTATGTATTTAAATGTAATTTAAATCTTTGATATTTTTCTGATGTATAATATTTACTCATATTCTGTTATATTCGTGTACTCTGATGTAAATTGTTGTAATAACAATGAAATGTTCTTCTGTTTGTGTTCTGATTTGTCGTGTTCTCAACTCAATCTGGGCTTTCTCGTAAGTGTGAGTTTGGATCGTTACATTTATGGTATCAGAGCTTTGGTTTACAGAGCTCGAAAACAAGACACGTCAGAACCAAATGAAAGAATTCATCAGTGGTTGAATTAGTAATATCCAATGAGAATGACTCGTTAGAGATGAGATCAGTAGTATCCTAGAATGAATTTCAAAGAGTGTTATTTTTAAAATAAAAATGAAAAAAAATTTTGTTTTGAAAATTTAAACCTTATTATACATATTTGAATATATATTTTTTTGAATTTGGACCATCGGGTATATGAAGATTTCGCATATATGCCTAGCTAGCATGTGTACTAAGTCTCGAATATACCACATGGATATACAATCACACTTTAGTCACCCGGAAATGATTCTACTAATGACTACGTAGCATTAGTAGTTTTTTTTGAGTTCAAAGGTGGGATATCTATATATTTCCTATTGACTGCTGTGAGAACCAAAACTTAGATAGTGTTTCTGTTGTGATTTGACACTAAAAATATGATTTTGGAGTATATATAGAAGATATATGTTTGAAAATCTAATTAACTAATTGATTTATGGTTGTGTTGTATGATTATTAGTTAACTAATTAAATTATTAAAACCAATATGTGAATGAAAGTAAATTAAGCCAAATTGGATCGAATATTGAACTGAATTGAAATTTTATTGGAATTGCATACATGTACATATACATACATACATACATACATATATATATATATATGTGTGTGTGTGTGTGTGTGTGTGTGTGTGTGAACAGGTCATAGCATGGAAGCTAAGAAGAGGAATAAAATTGTATGCCCAACAAATAGGTACATGTTTACTGTATTTCTTGGGTTTTGATGATTTTATGAGCCGATTGGCAAGCCACTTGGCTTTTTCTTTTTCTTTTGGATTGATGAGAGCCTTGTGAGGCAAGTTGCGGTTTTAAATATCAACTCGTACAAAGGAGGTTATGTCGAAAATTTTCGAAAATTTAGCCAAATTTTTGAAAAATTAGAAAATTCTTAGAAACTGAAAAGTTGAAGAATGAAAGCCAGGATAAAAGTTGAGTTGGTTAGTTAAACAACTTTCTGCTCCATTCCTTTTCAAGGATGAAAAGATTTTAAGTGGGGGAGATTATAACAACCCAGATTTTCAGAACCAATTAAAATTTTTATTTTAGCTATTTTAATGGATTTTGAATATTTAAAATGATTTATTTTAAATAATAATGACTAAAAATTTATTTTAATAGAAGTTAGAATGTATAAATTTATATTAATTATAAAACGAGCCTGAAATGGCGTGGTAGTTTGAAAATTCGATTTTGAATTTCAAATGAACGTACAGAATTCAAAATAAATCGGATTTCAGTAAAACCAGAAACATTAGATTCTGTTCAATTATATCTTTCTAATGAATGTGAAAAATCCAGATTTCATAATGAGAATTGAAAGTTAAGTCCAATTTAAAATTTGAAATAGTCGCTATGGAATTTACATATATTTTTTATAGTGAAAATTAGGGTCACATCCCAAAAAGAAAACATAATTCACGCCATATCCCTCCCATGTTTGAAATACAAACCCATGCCCTATTTTTCACTTCCGCCTGCTCTTCTCAAAAGTTTCGCCTTTTACTAATTTCTACCAAAATTTTTGGTGCTACCACATAAAAAAATTCTAAAATCTGGAAATATTCTTGGAAGTCCACGCAAAAAAAAAGTTGCATACATGTATGAAACTTTTGCCTATAGTTGCATACATGTATGCAACTATTGTTTTCTTCAGAAATTCTGGACCGAAACTTGCATACTTGTGTGCAACTAATTGGAATACCTGCACACATGTATGCAAGTATTTCATGCAGACTAAACTGATATTAATGCATGTGAATTTATGCATACTTGTATGCCAAAATTACATAGTACTTGCATAAATGTATGCAAAAATATCAAAATCAGATGCATGAGTCAAAAACATGTCATGGATGTATGCAGGAAAATACAGATTTGTGCATACTATTATGTATTAAACTGCAATTTCGTTGTTTTTTTCTTTTTTCTTTTTTTTTTGACGCCTTGTTTGATTGTTTTTTTATCTGAATTTTTCAGCGTTTATGCATTTTAATTAATTATGAATTTACGTTTTTTTTTCTTTTTTTATAATTTTTTTGTGAGTTTTCAAAAAATTGGGACTAAATTTACAATAAGTTTATGATCGAACCTGAGCCTAATTTAAAAACTTAACAGGGAATTGTAAAAAACGCACCCTTTTATATAAGGATTAATTGTCAAGAATAATCCAAAGTTTAACGTGTCTTCCCATAATAATCACAAGTTTGGATTATTTCTGAATAATCTGAACTTTGAGGGGTGTCTTCCCATACTGATCCCAATGACCCCTTGACGTGTTATTTTGGGATCAATATGGGAAGACACCCGCAAACTATGGATTAATATGGGAAGACCCAAGTAAATGGGATTAATATGGGAAGACACCCCTAAATTATTCAGAAATAATCCAAACTTGGGATTATTATGGGCAGACACGTTAAACTTCAGATTATTCTTGACAATTAATCCTTTATATAAAATATATGTAACACCCCACCTCCATTAAGGTCACTCACAAAGGGAATGCCTTAATTTTGATGGAGCGTTTTAGTAGACAGAATAGAATATTACAAGACAAATAAGTAGTACTTGAAAAATTATAACTTTATTACAGCGGAAGCAGAAATAAGTTTGGTTACATCTTTCTAAATCACAATACCAAAAATCAAGTACACAATTATCAGTCTTATACAAAATCCTTCAAAATGTAAAGTTTCAAAGCCATAATCCCCAACATAAACTGCTATGAAAAGATAGAGTCAAAGCCAAGTAATACTCCAAGCACTTCAAGTAGAGAAAATCTGAATCAAGCTCCTATGTTTCCACCCTGAGCACCTTGGGGGGGGGGGGGGGGGGAAGGAAAGAAAAGGGGCGAAAACAAAAGAGGTCAGACATAAAGTCTGGCGAGTCCAGTGACTTCCAGCATATAAACAGGTAATATTATCATGACATGTAAATAAAGCTGGATGAGAGATTACATCAACAGGAATAACTGATATACTTTAAGTTAACAGAAGAAATAGAATGATGTAAACCAAGTTATGTTCCTTACTTACATCTTACTTCTCTACACTAATACTAGTATAGCAGGGTTAGGTGTTACCCTAATCTCTAAACTGAAACAGAATCGAAACAGAATAATCTATACAGAAACAGAATGCTAGTAATGGTCCTTCACCACCCTAACAGACAGAAGGTACAGAAGCAGAATACTAATAATGGGCCTTTACCACCCTAACAGACAGAAGGTACAAAAACAGAATATTAATAATGGGCCTTTACCACCCAACTAATGGGCATTTACCACCCCAACAGACAGAAGGTATGGAAACAGAATCGAAAACGGAATCAGAGACGGAAACAGAATAATCTCTACGAAAACAAAATGTTAGAATTAGGTGTACACTAGTAATGGGCCTTTACCACCCCAATAGACGGTACCACACAGAAACAGACAGGTGTTACCACCCAACAGAAACAGACGGTACCAACAGAAACAGACAGAACTAAGTGTACCCTAAGTCCTACCCCAAGCGATCGACTCCCTAATACATAAATACCCTGTGTCAGCCCCACTGTAGGGTGTATCACTTCCTAAAGTGGAAACCTATTGGCACAGACCTATTTACAGATGTACCGGTGTCTTACATCCTCAGAGTAGACTGGATCCATGCACGCAAATGACCCGGTTGGAACGCACCATCAACACCCCTCGCCATTATCAGAATGAACCGCTTATAATTAGTTCAGTAAGCATGTCCGGACCCCTACATAGCGTGGGGTCAAAGTTTTTGATACCAGAAAGGGTTACTGACTAATATGGGTCCCAAACAACAGATGACACAAGTATTTTCCCTCCTAACCTTGGGTCCCCAGACTAACCGATTTCAGATTAACTTGTTTACAGGTTTCAGACATACAGAGTTCATATTTACTAGTCCATAGATCAGACAATCAAGTTAACAAGTTTTCAGACTAATGGATCAGATGTACAGTTTTAACAGGCTTACAGATTGTCTAACATTGTATTGGGCCTACAGATTCATGAAATAGGTTTGTTAAATTCATCAGTCCAGTTGGTTTAACCCTATCCACCCAACACGTTTTAGACATCATATTTATCTCAGATTTGCATTAATTAAATATTAATGCACAAACCTCTCACATTAGGTCGGTAGCTTGTGGCCGCTGGATATGTCGGGTGCGAGCAAACTTCTGCCACAAGCCAGATCTAACCTCGTGTCTAAGCATATTTTAGTTATACCTACGACCTCTCACATTATACTGATAGTTTGCGGTCGCTGGTTAAGACGGTTGGTTCCGGGCAGGCTTCTACCGCAAACGGAGTCTAACCTCGTGTCATAGCCACTTTATTCCATTACAGAAAATATCTGACTAATTATGTCCATTTAGCAGATTTAACTTCTTTACAAGTTATGGCAGATTATCCAAAGTTCTATTAACATGTTTTGCTCAATTTTAGATTGAGCCTCCAAATTACAATTATTCAGCTTTCAACAGATTAAGCAATTCAACAGAGTTAGCAGATAACAGATCTAGCAGATTAGGCAATTTAGCGGATTAGCAGAACAGGCAATTCAACGGATTTAGCAGATTAAGCAATTCATCAGATTAGCATATTTAACATTTCTTAAAAATTCTATTTACGTATCTTGCCTAATCATAAATTAAGCCTAAACTTACACGCTCAAATCATGGTCATAATTCATAATACAATATATGCCCTCAAATTTTCGTTAAACTTTGCACAGTACAGAACACTCTCTAAAGCCCCAAATCATGAATTGAATTATGCCAAATTATAGCCTTTAATGCTAATATCCAAAAATCCATATTTAGGCGCATTTACATTAATAGTTATCCCATTTTAATATAGGTCTTTACGCCTAAGTTTTATATTCCTTTTTCAAGTCATGAATCGTTATATAAAATATACCCAAAAATCTAGATCTTTAAATTATATCCTTTCAAAATCAGATCTTAATTTTTATATGCATTATGTCCCCAAGTTTCAAGTCATATGTTATCATTCAATGATTCCTCTTCTTCCAAATCACAGAGTATGCATAGATCTAGATCTAATTTACAACATACGTCCTTTTCTCAAATCAATAACAGATCAGTCATGTCCAATTATGCATTATTCATTATTTACCCCAAAATTTAGCGTTCGTGCATTAATCTCTTATGAGATTTGGCGCAGGCTCGTAGTAGCCTGGCTATAGAACAGAAAAAAGAAAGAAAATAGTCACAGAAAAACAGATCTGATAGATAAGAATATGCATAACCTCAGATTCAGAATTATAACCATGTCAAGATCATAATTAAAGTTCATATCTGAAAATAACTGTACTCACAAAAAGGGAACGATTCTTGTATTCTGGAATTTGTATTCTGACACTGAACAACTCTCCTTTGGTGTAGACTATCGATTAGATTAGAAAATAGTTGTTTTCTTTTAATTCTATTCAGATTGGAAGAAGATGCACTAGATCTAGCTTAGATTTCAGCAGAGTAGCGACGCCATTATTTTATTTTAATTAGAATAGAGCCAGAGTATAGGCAGAATGAAATTGTGTGGAGAGAAAGTGAGGTTTGAGGGGCGTTTTTATAGAAGTATAGGGTGATATAGAGCCTTCAGATCAGTCTAGAAGTCATCAGAACCACCTAGCTCGAAGACAGGTCATCCAACCACTCAGAAGAAGACACGTCATCACAGAACACTCCAGAATTCTATGCTGGATCGGTATGGGCGCACTTGGCAGGTGCGCCAGTGTATTTTTGTACTGGTGCACTTCACAAGTGCGCCAGTGCATTCTGGCCTATTTCCGGTTTTTCTGCCTAACTTCGTTCGTCCATATCTTCTTCATATGTTATCCATTTTACGCAAACTTAGACTCTATCTCAAGAAGAATTTTGAGATGAACGCAATGGAGCAACCCGTTTCCCTTAATTCTTCTCCTAAGAAATAAGTATACTTTAATTTGTTACTTATACGTTCATAGAAAATACGGGGTGTTACATTCTCTCCTCCTTAAAGGATTTCGTCCCCGAAATCTTCAAGTTAAGAAGAATGTGTCCTATCATCCAATCATCCATCTACTCAACCATCATCCACAAGCATCCATTGTCCTTAGAAAACTTCTAATGTTTTATGAACATATGCAAAAGTGTGTGTATATGTCTCTTATCTAATGCAAAGATCAGGCAGTCTACTGATTCAGTTGACCTCCTTAATGCGAATTATGTTAGTGCTATGAGTCCAATTATGTATGCAAGAAATCCTATTTGATACGCTTCATTTCTATATGAGTGCATAACCATTCATCCAAATGCAACATCCATGTGATGAGTCAATCATTTTGCATCCACAAAAATTGAAAAATGCACACATATCCATATGCAGTATGAAGTGTTATTGAGCCGATCTAGTGCCTAGTGTGTGTATATGCATCCACGAGCAACCACTTGCATCCACTTGCAACCATCAAACATAACATATTTCAAACACTTGTTTACACCCATTAGTTTCTACCTAAAGGTCGAAGATTCGATCGATAGGATATAGCTGAGTGATAGAAGCAAGTATGATTAAAATAAGAGCTCTGTTCCTATTAGACATCGGTTAAGAAAATAATTCCCTAAGTATCAACCCCGAAGACCGAAATCAACATCAGATTGACACCCAGTGAATTACTCCCATTAAACAATGCCAAACTAGAAATCTACTTCACGCTTCGAGTAAAAAAACCTAACCTTATCAGAAATATTCAGATACTTACAAACTACTGGTACAGATCAGATTATCAAATGATTCTTAGGAAACTAAGCATGATAAAACCATACCATATCCCATAAAAACCAGAATGTTCGCATCATAGTCAACTTAACGCCTAACATAGATACCCTCAAACCCCAATCTATCACAAACAGATGAGTCGTAACCCTCATGGGGTTGAGACTATAGCGGGATCAGAAACAAGACTAGTATTAAAGTGCAGAGTCTCAATTATAGAATCAAAATGCCAGAATCAAAGAGAGTTTTAACTCAATAACCAGATAAGGAAATTAAACCTTCTGCAGAAATTTTTCCTATCACTATCCTATCCACCAACCATGAGAGCATTCGCCTGCACTCTAGAAGTAGGTTCTTTCCTCTGCCCTTGCCTTCTGAAGCAATCCTTGATCAGATGTCCTGTCTCACCGCACTGAAAACAACTAGTCTTCTTACATGTTAACAAATCTTTCTCTAAAGTTGCCCCCATCGCGCGGAAAACCCTACGAAGCTCGAAAGAGGATTAGCCGTAGGTGAAATTACTATGGCTACAGATGGAAGTTAGGCACTTCTTTGCCCTTCGATAGATGCCGTAGTCTCATCATGCCTCTGGAATCATGTCGCGATGAGGTTACCCCCCAGAAAGCCAGGAGCCCCGAAGACTCAGAAAAGAAGGAAACAAGGATTAAACAGAAAGTCAAAAGATAGATATATGACTTTGGGGACTATGTTTTTCAAAATAAACTCTACTTTTGAAAATACTTCCTTTTTAAAACCTTTTTGAAAATAGCTTTCAAAAACTTTTTATCAAATCTGGTAACCTTCTGCTCTGATACCAAGTGTAACACCCCACCTCCGTTAAGGTCACTCACAAAGGTAATGCCTTAACTTTGATGGAGCGTTTTAGTAGACAGAACGGAATATTACAAGACAGATAAGTAATACTTGAAAAATTATAACTTTATTACAGCATAAGCAGAAATAAGTTTGGTTACATCTTTCTAAATCACAATACCAAAACTCAAGTACACAATTATCAGTCTTATACAAAATCCTTCAAAATGTAAAGTTTCAAAGCCATAATCCCCAACGTAAACTGCCATGAAAAGATAGAGTCAAAGCCAAGCAATACTCCAAGAACTTCAAGCAGAGAGAATCAGAATCAAGCTCCTATGTTTCCACCCTGAGCACCTTGGGGGGGGGGGGGGGGGCAAAACGGAAAGTAAAGGAGCGAAAACAAACGAGGTCAGACATAAAGTCTGGCGAGTCCAGTGACTTCCCGCATATAAACAGATAATATTATCATGACATGTAAATAAAGCTAGATGAGAGATTACATCAACAGGAATAACATATATTCTTTAATTTAACAGAAGAAATAGAATGATGTAAACCAAGTAATGTTCCTTACTTACATCTTACTTCTCTGCACTAACACTAGTATAACAGGGTTAGGTGTTACCCTAATGTCTAAACTGAAACAGAATCGAAACAGAATAATCTATACAGAAACAGAATGCTAGTAATGGGGCATCACCACCCTAACAGACAGAAGTTAGAGAAGTAGAATACTAATAATGGGCCTTTACCACCGCAACAGACAGAATGTACGAAAATAGAATACTAATAATGGGCCTTTAACACCCAACTAATGGGCATTTACCACCCCAACAGACAGAAGGTACGGAAATAGAATCGGAAACGAAATCAAAGACGAAATCAGAGTAATCCCTATGGAAATAGAATGTTAGAATTATGTGTACACTAGTAATGGGCCTTTACCACCCCAACAGACGGTACCACGCAGAAACAGACAGGTGTTACCACCCAACAAAAACAGACGGTACCAACATAAACAGACAAAACTAAGTGTACCCTAAGTCCTACCCCAAGCGATCGGCTCCCTAATACATAAATACCCTATGTCGGCCTCACAGTAGGGTGTATCACTCCATAAAGTGGCAATCTATTGGCACATACCTATTTACAGATGTCACGGTGTCTTACATCCTCAGATCAGACCGGATCCATGCACGCACATGACCCGGTTGGAACGCACCATCAACACCCCTCGCCATTATCAGAATGAACTGCATATAATTAGTTCAGTAAGCATACCCAGACCCCTACATAGCGTGGGGTCAAAGTTTTTGATACCAAAAAGGGTTACTGATTAATATTGGTCCCAAACCACAGATGACACAAGCATTTCCCGTCCTAACCTTGTGTCCCCGGACTAACAGATTTCAGATTAACTTGTTTACAAGTTTCAGACATACAGAGTTCAGATTTACTAGTTCACAGATCAGACAATCAAGTTAACAAGTTTTCAGACTAACGGATCAGATGTACAGTTTTAATAGACTTACAGATTGTCTAACTTTGTATTGGGCCTACAGATTCATGAAACGGGTTTGTTAAATTCATCAGTCCAGTTGGTTTAACCCTATCCACCCAACACGTTTTAAACATCATATTTATTTCAGATTTGCATTAATTAAATATTAACGCACAGACCTCTCACATTAGGTCGGTAGCTTGTGGCCGCTGGATATGCCAGGCGGTTCCAGGAAGACTTCTGCGACAAGCCAGACCTAACCTTGTGTCTAAGCATATTTTAGTTATGCCTACGACCTCTCACATTTGACTGACAGTTTGAGGTCGCTGGTTAAGCCGGTTGGTTTCGGGAAGGCTTCTACCGCAAACGGAGTCTAACCTCGTGTCATAGCCACTTTATTCCATTACAGAAAATATCACACTAATTATGTCCATTTAGCAGATTTAACTTCTTTACAAGTTACGGCAGATTATCCAAAGTTCTATTAACATGTTTTGCTCAATTTTTGATCGAGCCTCCAAATTACAATTATTCAGCTTTCAACAGATTAACCAATTCAACAGATTTAGCAGATAACAGATCTAGCAGATTAGGCAATTTAGCATATTTGCAGAACAGGCAATTCAACAAATTTAGCAGATTAAGCAATTCAGTAGATTAGCAGATTTAACATTTCTTAAAAATTATGTTTACATATCTTGCCTAATCATAAATTAAGCCTAAACATACATGCTCAAATCATGGTCATAATGCATAATATAATATATGCCTCCAAATTTTCGTTAAACTTTGCACAGTGCGGAACATCTCTAAAAGCCCCAAATCATGATATGAATTATGCCAAATTATAGCCTTTAATGCCAATATCCAAAAATCCATATTTAGGCGCATTTACATTAATATTTATCCTATTTTAATACAGGTCTTTACGCCTAAGTTTCATATTCCTTTTTCAAGTCATGAATCGTTATATAAAATATACCCAAAAATCTAGATCTTTAAATTATATCCTCTCAAAATCAGATCTTAATTTTTATATGCATTATGTCCCCAAGTTTCAAGTCATATGTTATCATTCAATGATTCCTCTTCTTCCAAATCACAGAGTAAGCATAGATCTAGATCTAATTTACAACATACGTCCTTTTCTCAAATCAATAACAGATCAGTCATGTCCAATTATGCATTATTCATTATTTACCCCAAAATTTAGCGTTCGTGCATTAATCTCTT
This sequence comes from Allium sativum, assembly GCA_030737875.1. Taxonomy (NCBI): domain Eukaryota; kingdom Viridiplantae; phylum Streptophyta; class Magnoliopsida; order Asparagales; family Amaryllidaceae; genus Allium; species Allium sativum. The sequence continues at coordinate 1,048,602,692 of CM060910.1, read as the reverse complement.
ATGAGATTTGGCGCAGGCTCGTAGTAGCCTGGCTATAGAACAGAAAAAAAGAAAGAAAATAGTCACAGGAAAACAGATCTGACAGATAAGAATATGCATAACCTTAGATTCAGAATTATAACCATGTCAAGATCATAATTAAAGTTCATATCTGAAAATAACTGTACTCACAAAAAGGGAACGATTCTTGTATTCTGGAATCTGTATCCTGACATTGAATAGCTCTCCTTTGGCGTAGACTATCGATTAGATTAGAAAATAGTTGTTCTCTTTTAATTCTATTCAGATTGGAAGAAGATGCACTAGTTCTAACTTAGATTTCAGCAGAGTAGCGACACCATTATTTTATTTTAATTAGAATAGAGGCAAAGTATAGGCAGAATGAAATTGTGTGGAGAGAAAGTGAGGTTTGGGGGTGTTTTTATAGGAGAATAGGGTGATTTAGAGCTTTTAGATCAGTCCAGAAGTCATCAGAAACATCCAGCTCGAAGAAAGGTCATCTAGCCACTCAGAAGAAGACACGTCATCACAGAACACTCCATAATTCTATATTGGATCTGTATGGGCACACTTGGCAGGTGCACCAGTGTAATTTTGTACTGGCACACTTCACAAGTGCGCCAGTGCATTCTGGCCTGTTTCCGGTTTTTCTGCCTAACTTCGTTCGTCCATATCTTCTTCATACGGTATCTGTTTTACGCAAACTCGGACTCTATCTCAAGTAGAATTTCGAGACGAACGCAATGGCGCAACTCTTTTCCCTTCATTATTCTTCTAAAAATTAAGTATACTTTAATTTGTTACTTGTACGTTCATAGAAAATACGGGGTGTTACAATATAGCCCTTAAAATAGCCATTTTGCAAACAATCTCCATTTTCGATGAAACCACTTTTTTTGGATCCGAAATGTAAAATTATTGCTAGTTTCCAATTTTCATAATTTTTGGAATTGATATGTGAGCGCGGTGAATTTAAACGTGTTTATTACTTTTAGTTTGAATTCTATTGACTGGAAAATGTCCATTTTACAAATGGTCTTCAAATTGGATGAAATTAGTTTTGTTAGGACCGTATCATTAAAACATAGCTAGATTTATTTTTCTGTAATTTTCGGAGTCAGTATGTGGCCCCGGTAAATTAAAATGTACGTTTGAATTCAATATAAGAATTATATTTTAATTTTGACAAAAACTAACTGAAACAGTCGAATTGGCTTACGGGACATATCCCATTATGTCCGTAATTGGGGTATTTAGCTGGGGTCGACATCCGTTGGGTTTGACTTGGAGTTCGGAGGTAAAAACTAACATTTTGGAATTAAATTAAATATAAATACTAGCTAGTCAAAATTTGTCTAACCCTAATTTATTTCCAGTCAAACCCGAATCCGCTCTAAACTGATTTACGATGGAAACGAGCTCAGAACTTCTCTCCTCAAAAACTCTCGATCCACACAATGAATTCATTCGATTCTTAAGGAAATTTTGTAGAGCTCTTTGTGTTCTTCAAATCCATACGGGATTGGCTATCTGTCATTGCGTATTTTCTTCGAACCGCTCGCCCAAACGTTTGTCATTCCCAGGCGTATTCCGACTAAGAGCCATCGTCAAGTTGATTAGAGGGGGAACGCACCTGGAGTCCTCTCGTAGGCGCAGAGTGTGATGCCGTCATAACGTCACCAAAGTGACTGTGTTGCTTGCGAAATCCAAAACTAGTTTGGAACAGAAGGGTTTGAACGCGGCCTGTGTTTGATTGAGGAAGAAGTGGTTTAAATTTAATTAATTATTATGTTAATTTCTTTTAAAATGTCGTGAACCCTTAAAAATTCGTAACTTTCTCCGATGGTGTCGAAATCACATGAAATAGGATCCGTTGTAATCGTGGGGACGAGAGCTTAATAACAAGACTAACTGGGTCAAATTTGGAGCACTTTAGAATTTTAGGCAAATTTGAACGCGAACAGAAATAAAACAAAAATTCAAAAATAAAACTGGCGGAGTGGAAACGGACGTGAGAACTCTTTCTCACTCTAATTAATTTACAGTTAAATATATTTTAGGATGAAGACGGGGATTAGAAGCCCCCGATACTATTTATTGTACAAACCATGGTTGTTTGTTTGAATTGTATTGTGGAAATTTAGATTGTGGCTGTAAAATTGATTGTGAATAAAATATTTGAACAATAAAAATATAAATTTTATTGAATGTATGGACTATTAAAAATAATCAAGTGTTGAAATAAATATTTTTTCGTTAAAAATATAATTTTTACGCATATATGAGCGACATAAAATTCTCCAGAATTGAAAATAAATACTCATTTACAAATCGGACGATTTGTTTATGTACACCCATTTAACTGACATTGATTGGGATGATAAGATTTACACATCGCCCAACTGCACAAATAATATTCAGTATTTGTTAGTTGAAACCCAACACGGGTATTGGGATGATACTTGACATACACTAATCCCAGTTGTTTAGTTATATTTCAATCGATTGGTTGACAGACTATTGTAAGCATTAACTATTTATATTTAATGCTTATGCAGTTGTGTAATGCACTCTGGATGATGGTTGACTATGTATAATTATTGTTGTGTACATGTGTGTATGAAATCCATATAAATAGCATTATATGGTAATTGACTGTGTATGATTCTAATTCAGAAAGAACGAATATTTTAAAATAATGAATATTTTGAAATAATATTTAATAAAGTAATAAAATGTGAATTTGATGTCCGATTTTGGATGGACACAAAAATATTGAAATGTGTGAAGCTGTGTTGATTAGATTTGTGCCATTTTAACGCGAACGATATTTATATCGATTTTATTCATTTTTATAATGAATCTCGAAAAGGAAATTATTTCAAAATCTGATATTTTGAAAATATTACCATTTAAATATTGTAATGATAAGGAGTATTCAATTTTGATTTAAAATTGAAAATGAAGTTGGAATCATTTTTTAAAACGAATTTATAAATAATTTATAAAATACATTTTAAATGGAAATCGACGGAATACATAATATATTATATATATATATATATATATATATATTAATGGCCTGAATAGAATGCGTCGCGCCGCGACCATTCATGAATTTCGACCATTGACTTCGAATGACATTACGGGAGATCCGACCGTCGGATTCTCCTAAAACCGGAACCATCGGGTTCATATCGGAAATAGCTTTCCAACAAATATAAGAGATTTGAAATCTAACAGTTGGATTTGGAATTATGTCCGAATCAAATTTGAAAAAGGTCGCTATGGATGCAATTCGGTAGCCGTTATTGGAAACCGACTGTACAGGCCTTGATAAAATTATTAAAAATATTAATAATTTGTGTAAAATCATAATAAATGATTTTGAAAATTTTGGATGAAAAATTCCACGTTTGTGAAGATAAAAATATATTTTTATCAAAATGAACTTGTTATTAACTAGAATAAGAATCCAATATTTTTAAAGAAATAAATTGGATTTGAAATGGTTTTAAGAATAATCAAAATTTTCCAATGAATAAATTGGAATGGAAATAATCTTCGGAATATTTCGACATTGGATTCCGTGGTTATATGGATATTATTATGGGAATTTGGAAGATATATATATCATTATTCCCAATACGATATCCGTTAGTTTCAGAATTTGATATTGAATATAAGCCGATATAATTTCTATTCAGAGCCTTGTATTTAATATTAAATTGGATTTTGGTTTTGTCGTGAACGGTGTCTTAAATAACACTGTTCCTAAACCAGTTGAGAAAAGAATAAATCTTTTAATTAAGTTTTAGTGAGGTTTTCCAGTTAATTAATATTTAATTGATATTGAATAAAAGAATTATATTTTGGGTTTGTCATGAGTGGTGTCTTAAATAACACTATTCTTAAACCACTTTTAAAAGAATAAATCTTTTAATTAAGACTATTAGAGTTTCCAATTATATTTAGTAATTGGAATAAAATGGAATGTGAATTGGGTTTATTGTGAACTGTGTTTTTAATGACATTCGTTATTTAACCCGATTAATAGTGAAATGTGATTTGGAAATTATAAATCTTTTAATTAAGATTAAAGGAATTTTCTAAAGTAAAGTTTTCCAATTTAATAAATTAAATTGGGATTGAATGGAATTCGATTTGGTAATAATCAAAGTGTGCTTCTATGGAGGAAGACTGTTAATATATATGGAATTTAAAAGGCTTTGTCACTATTCCATATATATTATTAGTTGGATATAGAAATTTATATCGATTGTATATACTGATCTGTTTTCCGTGAAGATTCCATGGTTAATGGAATGTGATTTTGGGTTTATCGTGAACTGTGTTTTAAATGACATTAGTTCTTTAACCCAGTTAAAGACAGGACTACATGTCTAACATTGTATTTCGAACTGTATATTTGATCTCTGGTAAATATATATCTGTTTGGTGGTGGAGAATTTATTCTTTTACTTAACACCCTTCTCCGAGACGTACGAGCTTAGAGGTTATATATCAGCAGAAATCAATGGTATGGTGAAGATTGTCGATGTGGCATGTTTGTTTTTCCAAAGTTAAATAATCATTCACTAATGATTGTTGGAAGATTAAAATTAAGTAGAGTTTTAATGAATCTTTAATTAGATTAAAATGTGAATGTGATAATTTAAATTATCAAATTTGGGAAATGATCGAGAATGGAGTACCACCAGTTTTACTCCAAGCGATAGTTAAATCTTTAATTAGATTTGAACGTGAAATGGTAATTAAATTTACCAATTACACCATGGTGTTAGAAATGGAGTATTACTAGTTTTGCTCCATGGGATGAATAGGTTGGGATTGGGAAATAAAATAAATGATTACTTCAGTAAGGCTCGATAATCCCGACTAGTTGATAAACCTTAATTTGGTTTAGAATTGATATCCAAAGGAAGATTAAAGTGCAAATTTAAAAGAATTTATATTTGATAAAATTATTGGGAACCTTTCCCAAAGGATAAGAATATTTGAATAAAAGAATATTGTGAATTGGACTGAGGCGTATGTTGTGTTTTTACACACTTGATTATAAGACCTCGGAAAGGCCGGGTTTATACCCATTTTGAATAATTGATTCGATGATAAGTCAACGTTGACGACGGTGGTTATAGATCAGAGTTCTTCACAACGTTTGGATGAATACTGTAACAACCCGAAAAATTAGAATTATTTTAAAATTTTTAATGAATTTTGGATATTCAAAATGATTTATTTTAAATAATAACGACTAAAAAATTATTTATTTTTCAAAGTTAGAACGAATAAATTTATTTTAATTATGAAACAAGCCTGAAATGGCGCGGCAGTTTGAAAATTCGATTCCAAATTTCAAATTAATGTACAGGATTAAAAATAAACCAGATTTTAGTAAAACCAGAATATTTGAATTTGTTTCGAAATATCTTTCCAGCAGATGTGAAAAATCTAGATTTCATAACGGGAATAAAACGTTATGTCCAGTTTAAAATTCAGAATAGTCACTATGGAGTTTATATATATATTTCAATATAATAAATAGCCATTTTGCAAACGACCTCCGTTTTCGATGAAACCACTTTTGGTGGATCCGAAATGTCAAATTATTGCTAGATTCCAATTTTCATAATTTTTGGAATTAATATGTGATCGTCGAAAATTTAAATGTGTTTGGTAATTTCAATTTGAATTTAATCGACTGGAAAATGACTATTTTTTAAATGGTCTCCATATTCGACGAAATTAGTTTTGTTAGGACCGTATCGTCATAACATAGTCAGATTTATTTTTCTGGAATTTTTGGAGTCCGTATGTGGCTCCGGTAAATTAAAATATACGTCTGAATTCAATATACATTGAATTATATTTTAATTTAAATGAAAACTGATCGAAACAGCCGAATTGGCTTACGAAACATATCTCACTGTGTCCGTAATGGGGGTATTTAGCTAGGGGAGATAGTCATTGGGCTTGATTTGGAGTTCAGATGTAAAACCACTATTTTTGGATTTTATATAAATATCAGCGAATCAGAAAATTTAGAATTATTAAATAAAAATCAGTAAACCTCTGCTTTCTCTCTCCCCGACTTCGACGAACGGCAGAAAACCAACTCCACCTTCTCTCTTCGATTCCTTGCAATTCTCTCAACGAAATCCATCGATTCTTCAGGGAAATTTGTAGATCTCATCCCCACCTTCAAATCCATAGTAATTTGGTATTTTTTGTTGAATATTCCGAGAGATCCGAGGCCACAAAGTTCACCCGCCTCGACCGGAGCTGCGGCTCCCTCCGACAACTGAGCTCGACGCGGTTGGGACCCCAGGCGCGGTTTTCCAAGCACTACGTCGTGGTGCAAGTTGATCATCTCCAAGCTTCGTGGATTGAAGGAAAATTGAAAACCTAATTTTGAACCATTTCTAAAGGTAACGGGTTTTCTAATTTAAATGATTTACAACACTTTAAAACGTAGCTAATTTGATTTTTAACTATAAAAATCATATCTTTCTCATACGAGGTCCAAATCGGGCGAAACTGGATCTGTTGCGATCGTGGAGCCAAGAGTTTCGCAACAATACTGACCGGATCCAATTTGGAACACGTTGGAATTTCGGGGAAATCCAAACTATTCATAAATTCAGAAATAAAACTGGCGGACTGGAAACCAAAGATGGGAACTCTTTCTCACTTAATTTATTTCTCAGTAAATATATACTAGGATGCAGACGGTGCTTAGTAGCACCCGACACCATTAATTGTACAAACCATAATTGTTTGTTTGGATTGAATTGACTGTGTTGTGTTTATTGAATGAATAAAATATATAAAATATTCACATATGGAATAAAATATTTGAACAATAAAAATATCATTTTTATTGAATGAATAAAATATATAAAATATTCATGTATGGAATAAAATATTTGAACAATAAAAATATCATTTTTATTAAATGAATAAAATATTTAAAATATTCATGTCTGGAATAAAATATTTGAACAATAAAAATATCATTTTTATTGAATGAATAAAATATATAAAATATTCATGTGTTGAATAAAATATTTTATCGTTAAAAATATAATTTTTAATGTATATATGAACGGTATAAAATTCTCCTAAAATGAAAATAAAATTCATTTACAAATCGGACAATTTGTTTATGTACACTCATTTGACTAATATTGATTGGGACGATATATTTTACACATCGCCCAACTGCACAAATAAAATCTGTGTGTGTTGATTAAAACCCCACACGGGTATTGGGATGATATTTGACATACACTAATCCCAATTGTCTAGTTGTATGTCAATCGATAGGTTGACAGACTGTTGTAAGCGTTAATTATTTATATTTAACACTTATGCAGTTGTGTATTGCACTCTGGATGATGGTTGATTGTTTATCAGTGTTGTTGTATACATGTGTGTATGAAATCCATATAAATAACATTATATGGTAATTGACTGTGTCTGGTTCCAATTCAGATATAACGAATATTTTAAAGTAACGAATATTTTAAAATAACGAATATTTTATAATACTATTCAATAAAGGATTTAAATCTTATTTTAATATTCGATTTTGGATGGACACGAAAATATTGAAATATATGAAGCCGTGTTGATTAGAGATGCGCCATTTTGACATGAACAATATTTATATCAATTTTATATTGAATATCGAAAAGGAAAATATTTCAAAATCTGATATTTTGAAAATATTATCATTTTAATATTATAATGATGTGGAATATTCAATTTTGATTTAATATTGAAAATGAAGTTAGAATCGTTTTAAAACAAATTTATAAACGATTTATAAAATACGTTTTAAATTGAAATCGATGAAATATATATAATATTATATATTATATATATTAAATGGCCTGAATAGAATGCGCCACGATCGTTCGCGAATTTCGACAATTGACTTCGAATTGACATCATGGGAGATCCGGCCGTCGGATTCTCCTAAGTCCGGAACCGTTAGGTTCGTATCGAAAAGAGCTTTATAACAAATATAAGTGATTTGAAATCTAACGGTCAGATTTGGAGATATGTCCAAATCAAATTTGGAAAAGGTTGCTATGGATGCAGTTCAGTGGCCATTATAGGAAACCTACTGTAAGGGCCTTAATAAAATTATCAAAAATATTAATAATTTGTGTAAAATCATAATAAGTGATTTGGAAAGAATTGGGATGAAAAATTCCATATTTGAAAAGATAAAAATATATTTTTCTCGAAATGAACTAGTTATGAACTAGAATTATAATCCAATATTTTTAAATAAATAAATTGGATTTGAAATGATTTTAAAAATAACTAGAATTTCCAATATATGAATTGGAATGGATTTGGATCGAAATTATCTTGGAATATTTCGATATTGGATTCCGTGATTATACAGATATTGTGGAGGAATTTTGTAACAACCTGGAAAATCAGAACCAATTTAAAAAATTTATTTTGGTGAATTTTGAATTTTTAAAATGACTTATTTTAAATAATAATGACAAGAAATTTAATTTGAATAGAATTAGAACATATATATTTATTTGAATCGACGTTAGAATATAAATATTTATTTTAATTATAAAAGGAATTGAAGATGGCGCGGTAGTTCAAAAATTCGATTTCAAATTTCAAATGAATGTACAAGATTCAAAATAAACCAGATTTTAGCAAAACCAAAAATATTAGAATCTATTTGAAAATATCTTTCCAACTAATCCGAAAAATTGAAATTTCATAGCGGGAATAAAAAGTTACGCCCAGTTGAAAATTCAGAATAGTCGCTATGGAAAATATAGCCCTTAAAAATAACCATTTTGCAAACGACCTCCGTTTTCGACGACACCACTTTTGTTGGATCCGGAATGCCAAGTTATTGCTAGATTTCAATTCTCATAATTTTTGAAAGCAATATGTGAGCGTGGCGTAGTAAAATGTGTTTTGACAGTTTCAGTCAATTTTGATCGGCAAGAAAATGGTCATTTTCCAAACGGTCTCCAAATTTGACGAAATTAGTTTTGTTAGGACCATATAGTCAATACGAAGCTAGAAATAATTTTTCTGTAATTTTCTGAATCAATATGTGACCCCAGTAAATTGAAATGTATGTTTAAAATTCAATATAATGATTTGTATTTTAATTTCAGCGAAAACTGATCGTAACGTTCGAATTGGCTTGCGGGACATATCCCATTGTGTTCATAATGGGGGTAATTAGCTACGGGTGATAGGCGGTGGGTTCGATTTGGGGTATAAATGAAAAAGTTACTTTTAGGATAATAAAAATAATTAAATAATTTAAATATATAATCATATGTCGGGGGGTTCTAACCCTAAATCTCTTCAATCAAAAAAAATCCACCCCCTTCTATAAAGAAACCCGCACCTCTCTCTCCCTCGTCGACGTCGACTTTCTGCTCCACCCTCCTCCGCCGCAATCTCCCGTGCCACCACCCAAGTCCAGCGAACACCTCCCTCTCCTCCCCGCTACTCCTCCCTCCTCAGTACAAACCGTCGAGCCCCTTACCCCTAAAGAACCCATGCCCTAGCCCCCGTGAAGTCCCCTAGGCCGCCGCCGGCAAGAGCAGCCCCACCCCGACCTTCAACGACCCGGCGCCACCCTCCCCTTAGCCAACTCCGACTGTAAACCCCTCTCATTCGTGAAAATCCTTTAAGTGATGTATGTTTGTTTTTTTTATAAAAACCACCTTGTTTTTATTTTATTTTATTTCTTTTTCTTTAGAAATTTATGTATATAAAGTTAGTTTAAAATTCAAATTTTTATAGTGTAGAATATCTATATAAAAATATGATTTTTATAGCGTATGAAAAATCTGATTTTTATATATGTAAATAGAGAAGAAAGTTATAATTCTTATATGGAGAAAGCTACGATTTTTATAAATAATCTAGCATGATAAAGAAGTGATTTTTATAAATAATCTAGCATGATAAAGATTCAATTTTTATATGTGTGATTGCAAGATAAAGATTCAATTTTCATATATATCGTGTCAAGATAAAAATGTGATTTTTATATGAAGTTCATTAGAATAAAAATGTGATTTTTATGATATGAATAGCGAAATAAAAATACGATTTTTATGTATAGAGATTTGAAATAAAAATATGATTTTTATCATGAAGGGAAGAAAATAAAAATTAGATTTTTTATACATGAACGAGTGGGTTAAAAATATGTTTTTTAGCTTATGAATGTTATTAATAAAAATCAATCATGTAGGATATCGTGTTCACTTAAGTTTGTAGCCGACGAGGCGTTCATCTTCTTTGCTTTGAAAGAATGGAGGAGTGGAACCCAAAGGTGAGAACTCCTCACTGAAATTTTCTTATACAGTTATTTATTTTATAACTACATATATGAATTGTTCCCTGTCGTCCATAGACCATGGACGACTTGTTTGATTGTTTGGTTTAGTTGATTAGATTGTTTGGTTGGATTTGGTTTTTTGGGTAAACTGAACTGATTGTAATTGTTGTGTGTATGGTGCGAGCCAATATCAGGAGAGGGGTAATGCTAGACATTACCCAATTTTGATATCGTGTCGTTATGTCGCCAAAATTTTCTAAAATATGTTAGAATAATAAAAAAATCATTTTTTTATTGTATAAATGAATTGAAGAGAATATTCATATGTTGAATAAAATATTTTATCGTTAAAAATATAATTTTTAACGTTGATGTGAATAAAATAAATATTCATTTATAAATCAGACGATTTGTTTATGAACACCCATTTTACTGGTATTGATTGGGATGATAAATTTTACACATCGCCCAACTGCACAAATAAAATCTGTGTTTGATTGATTGAAACCCTACATGGGTATTGAGATGATATATGACATATACTAGTCCCAGTAATTAGTTGTATGTCAATCGATTGGTTGATAGACCGTTATAAGCATTGAATATTTATATTTGATGCTTATGCAGTGTAGAATGCACTTTGGATGATGGTTGATTGTTTATCATTGTTGTTCGATACATGTGTTGTATGAAATCCATATAATAACATTATATGGTAATTGACCGTGTCTAATTCTAGTTCAGAAAGAATAAATATTGTAAAATAACGATTATTTTAAAATAATATTCAGTAATGGATCAAAATCTGATTTTGATGTCCGATTTGGGATGGACACGAAAATATTTAAATATATAAAGCCGTGTTGATTAGATTAACGCCATTTTGACGTGAATGATATTTATATCGATTTTATTCATTTATATAATGAATATTGAAAAAGAATTGATTTCAAAATATAATGTTTTTAAAATACTATCATTTATATATCGATGATATGGAATATTCAATTTTGATTTGAATTGAATATGAAGTTGAAATCGTTTTGAAAACGAATTTAAAACGATTTATAAAATACATTTTAAATGGAAAACGATGAAATATATATTATATATATAATTTAATGGACTGAATAGAAAGCGCTGCGCTGCGGCAGTTCGCGAATTTTGACCATTGACTTCGAACGGACATTATGGGAGATCTGACCGTCGGATTCTCCTTAAACCAGAACCGTTGGATTCGAATCAAAAAGAGATTTCTAACGAATACAAGAAATTAGAAATCTAACGGATGGATTTCGAATTATGCCCAAATCAAATTTGGAAAAGGTCATTGTAAGTGCAGTTCGATGGCCGTTTATGGAAATCGATGTACGGGCCTTGATAAAATTATTAAAAATATCAATAATTTGTGTAAAATCATAACAAATGATTTGGAAAGAATTAGGATGAAAAATTCCATATTTGAAAAGATAAAAATAGATTTTTATCAAAATTAACTAGTTATGAACTAGAATTATAAATCCAATATTTTTAAATAATTAAATTGGATTCGAAATGGTTTTAAAAATAACCGGAGTTTCCAATATATGAATTGGAATGGATTTGAATCGAAATTATCTTTGGAATATTTCGATATTGGATTCCGTGATTATATGGATATTTTGGAGGAATTTGGAAGATATATATATATATATATCGTTATTCCAATACAGTATTTGTTGATTCCAGAATTTGATAGCCTTGTATTTAATATTAAATGTGATTTTGGGTTGGTCGTCAATTGTGTCTTCATTAACACTGTTCTTGAACCCAGTTGAGAAAAGATTCAATATTTTTTATTTAGATTTAATGAAGTATACCAATTAACTGATATTTAATTGGAATGGAATTGAAATTGGTCTTTGAGTTTATCGTGAACGGTGTTTTAAATAACACTTGTTCTTTAACCCGATTAACAATGGAATAAGTTTTTGGGTTGTCATGAATGGTATCTTTAATAATACTGTTCTTAGACCCAATGAAGTTAAGAAAATCAGAAACTAACTGGAGATTACCTAAGTTGTATGGTTTCCTGGGTATCGATCTGATGTTGGTTTCGGCCTTCGGGGTTAATACTTAGGGAATTGTTCACTTGCTAATTTACGGTTAAAGGCTGATGGAATGGAAGGTGATTTTGGGTTTATCGTGAACCACGTTTTAAATGACATTGGTTCTTTAACCCAGTTAAAGACAGGATATGATTTCCCAAGTAAAACAATCGTTAATATTGATTTTTGGGAAGATTAAAACCAAGTGGAGTTTAAACGCATCTTTAATTAGATTGAAATTATATCCAAGGTAAGATTAAAGAATAAACTTAAAGAATTTAGCTTTAATAAAATTAATGGGAACATTTCCCAAAGTATAAGAATATTTGAATAAAGGAATATTTTGGATTGGAATGAGGCGTATGTTGTGTTTTTATAGCACTTGTTTATTATGTACGCGAGTTTTTCAGAAAGACCAGGTTTATCCCATTCTGAATAACTGATTCGACAATATGTCGAGGATGAAGACGGTGGTTGAAGACCAGAGGCCTTCACATCGTTTAGATGATTACTAATGTCTTGATTGGGATGTACACCCAAGACAAGGTAATAAGTGGTGATCGTCCAGACATACTTGGAGATCGACCGGATATGCGAGGAACTCTTCCCTATATTTGACATATGGGGAGGAATAAGGTGCCTCCGGTTTCATTCAGAACTAGAACGAACTTGAAAATGGATGTGTGTCTGACATCGGATTTCATTCTTTGTGATTTATAGACATTGGTTGCATAGCGTGAATTGTCTATGTGGCATGCTGAGATGCAAATGATCAAGGCTTCTGTTGAAAAGCAGAGTCTTGTGGTTGATGATCAAAGCACGGCTTTAATACAGTGTAGCTTTGTTAGCGTTAATTCTCGAGCCTCACACCCTGGTGTGAACCAGAAACGGGAGAGGGCTTCAGGGAGGGCGTGCGTTTCCTTCTAGCTAGGAGTGGTGTCAGCGTTTTACTAGCTCTGACATTTTACTTATGTGGATGATGGATTGCGAGGAGCCTCGGTTATATCGGTCGTTCCGGGGCCGATGGTTTGGTCGGGATATCACCAGTTTACGCTCCATAGGGCGGGGAAACGCATTGTTCAGGTATTTTAATCCACTCCATGTGGACCGGCCTTGACGATCCAAGGGTCGATGCGCTCTAAGCCTGAGGCTCGGGCTAGAGAGTCTCGAAGCGGTAAGGACGATCCCTTGCCTTGGTTCACAGATGGAAATCCAACTTCCAATACGTGACAATTGCGGTTTTGATTGTAAAGCCTAGTATTGACGACATGATATATGGTACCCATGCCGTTTAGGATTGATACATTTATATTTGGAGTTGTTTTATACACTATGCACTTATAATAGTATCAAATGATTTGTTTTAATGTACCAAGCACGTTTGGCTACTATAAGGGAAAACCTTATCCTCCGACTTGCGTTGCATTGTGTGATAGGATCTGGGTCTTATAATAGCTTCATTTTTTCAAAAAGCATTGCGTTGTTTTGTTATATGCACTGGTATTCTTGGGAGGAAACTCGTTCCGTGTTATACGGCGTGGTCCCTTGATATATTTGATTTTAAAGTTATGTTTTAAATAACTGTTTTAGTTCTCACACCAGTCACATGACTGACCTGGAGTTTATTGTTTTAACCTATACTCTGGGTGCCCCTATTTTCCACACGGGCAGCTTGTAGTTTTGGTTTTGCAGATTTATATTCACAGGATCCTGGTTTACAGCTGGAATGATATTCGGAAAGCTCTGTATCCGTATATTCTTTTCAGTTGTGTTTTGTATTATTTTCCACTTCATTGTAACTTGTAAATCTCTAATATTTTTCTGATGTGTAATATTTCTTCATACTCTGTATATTCTTGTATTCTGATGAAATTGTTGTAATAAGCAATAAAATGTACTTCTGTTTGTGTCCCGATGTGTGTTGTTCACAAATTCAATCCGTTCTTCCTCTTCTCCTCGGAGACCGGGGAGGTTCTGGGTACTTACAGTGGTAACAAAGCTTTGGTTTACAGAGCTCGGAGAACAAGGCACACTAGAACAGAATGAAAGAATTCATCATAGATTGGATTAGTAATATCCAGTAAGAACGACTCGTTAGAGATAGGATCAGTAGTATCCTAGAACGAGTGTGAAGAGTGATATTTATAAAATAAAATTGAAAACAAGTTTTGTTTTGAAAATTTAAACTTTATTATTTGTATTTGAATATTTATTTTAAATTGATTTGGACAATCAAGTATATAGAGATTTTAATATACGTCTGATCCATGTGTATTGGAAGTCTCAAATATACTGGACGGATATAGAATCACACTCTAGTTGCCCGGGGATGATTTTGATGATCGTCCGGATATCATCAGAATTTGTGTTCGAGTTTCAAAAACATGATTTTCTGTATATGTATTAAAATTATGTATTTGAAACGTTAACCAACTAATTGATTGAGGTTGTGTTGTATGATTATTTGTTATCTAATAAAACCATTATGTGAAAGAACGGTACATATAACCAAATTGTATCAAGTATTGAACTGTATTGAAAATTTATCGCATTGGCATACATGTAAATGTACATGCATTGAACAGGTCATAGCAAGGAGGCTAGAGAAGAGGAATAAAATTGTTTGCCCAACAAATAGGTACATGTTTATTGTATTTCTTGGGGTTTTTGACGATTTTATGAGCCGATTGGCTAGCCGCTTGGCTAGCCGCTTGGCTGTTTCTTTTTCTTTTTGATTGGAGAGGCCTATGTGGTGGTTTGGGGATTTTCCCGGTGCTCCCGTGCAAAGGAGGTCATGGCGAATTTTTTCGAAAATTTAGGGTGTTAGCCAAATTTTTGAAAAATTTGAAAAGTTCTTAGAAACTGAAAAGTTGAAGAACTTAAGCCATAATGAAAATACTGAAAGTTGATTTGGTTAGTAAAAAAAACTTTCAGCTACGTTCCTTTTCGGGGACGAAAAGATTTTAAGTCGGGGAGATTGTAACAACCCGAAAAATCAGAAACAATTTAAAATTTTTATTTGACCATTTTAGTGAATTTTGAATATTTAAAATGATTTATTTTAAATAATAGCGATGAGAAATTTATTTTGAATAGAATTAGAACGTAAATATTTATTTGAATCGACGTTAGAATATAAATATTTATTTTAATTATAAAAAGAATTGAAAATGGCACGGTAGTTCGAAAATTCGATTTCAAATTTTAAATGAATGTACACGGTACAAAATAAACCGGATTTTAGCGAAACCAAAACTATTAGAATCTATTTGAAAATATCTTTCAACGAATCCGAAAAATTGAAATTTCATAGCGGGAATAAAAAGTTATGCCCAGTTGAAAATTCAGAATAGTCGCTATGGAAAATATAGCCCTTAAAAATAGCCATTTTGCAAACGACCTCCTTTTCGACGAAACCACTTTTGTTGGATCCGGAATGTCAAGTTATTGCTAGATTCCAATTCTCATAATTTTTGAAAGTAATATGTGAGCATGGCGAAGTAAAACGTGTTTTGATAGTTTCAGTCAGTTTGGATCGACCAGAAAATGGCCATTTTTCAAACGGTCTCCAAATTTGACGAAATTAGTTTTGTTAAAACCGTATCGTCAATACAAAGCTAGAAATAGTTTTTTTGGAATTTTTTGAATCAATATGTGACCCCAGTAAATTGAAATGTACGTTTAAAATTCAATATTATGATTTATATTTTAATTTCAGCGAAAACTGATCGTAACGTTCGAATTGGCTTGCGGGACATATCCCATTGTGTTCATAATGGGGGTAATTAGCTAGAGGTGACAGGCGGGGGGTTCGATTTGGGGTATAAATGAAAAAGTTATTTTTTGGATAATAAAAATAATTAAATAATTTAAATATATAATCATATGTTGGGGGGTGCTAACCCTAAATCTCTTCAATAAATAAAAAACCCACCTCCTTCTGTAAAGAAACCCGCACCTCTCCTGCCCTCGTCGACATCGACTTTCTACTCTACCCTCCTCCGCCGCAATCTCCCATACCACCACCCAAGTCCGGCGCACACCTCCCTCTCCTCCCCGCTACTCCTCCCTCCTCAGTACAAACCGCCGAGCCCCTTACCCCAAAACAACCCGTGCCCTAGCCCCCGTGAAGCCCCCTAGGTCGCCGCCAGCGAGAGCAGCCCCATCCCGACCTTCAACGACCCGGCGTCGCCCTCCCCTTAGCCAACTCCGACTGTAAACCCCTCTCATTCGTAAAACCCCATAAGTGATGTATGTTTGTTTTTTTTATAAAAACCACCTTGTTTTTATTTTATTTTATTTCTTTTTCTTCAGAAATTTATGTATATAAAGTTAGTTTAAATTCAGATTTTTATAGTGTAGAATATCTATATAAAAATATGATTTTTATAGCGTATAAAAATTTGATTTTTATATATGTAAATAGCGAAGAATGCTATGATTCTTATATGTAGAAAGCTAAAATTTTCATAGGTAATCTAGCATGATAAAGAAGTGATTTTTATAAATAATCTAGCATGATAAAGATTCGATTTTTATATGTATGATAGCAAGATAAAGAAGTGATTTTTATAAATAATCTAGCATGATAAAGAAGCGATTTTTATAAATAATCCAGCATGATAAAGAAGCAATTTTTATAAATAGTCTAGCATGATAAAGATTCGATTTTTATATGTATGATAGCAAGATAAAGATTCAATTTTTATATATATCATGTCAAGATAAAAATATGATTTTTATCTGAAGTTCGTTAGAATAAAAATGTGATTTTTATGATATGAATAGCAAAATAAAAATACGATTTTTATGTGTAGAGATTTGAAATAAAAATATGATTTTATCATGAAGGGAAGAATATAAAAATTAGATTTCTTATATATGAAATAGCGGGTTAAAAATGTGATTTTTAGCTTATGAGTGTTATTAGTAAAAATCAATCATATAGGATATCGTGTTCACTTAAGATTGTAGTCGACGAGGCGTTCGTCTTCTTCGCTTTGAAAGAATGGAGGAGTAGAACCCAAAGGTGAGAACTCCTCACTGAAATTTTCTTATACAGTTATTTATTTTGTAACTGCATATATGAACTGTTCCCCAACGTCCACAGACCATGGACGACTTGTTTGATTATTTGGTTTAGTTGATTAGATTGTTTGTTTGGATTTGGTTGTTTGGGTAAAATGAACTGATTAGAATTGTTGTGTGTGTATGGCGCGAGCCAATATCAGGAGAGGGGTAATGCTAGACATTACCCGATTTTGATATTGCGTCGTTATATTGCCAAAATTTTCTAAAATATGTTAGAACAATAAAAATATCATTTTTTATTGTATAAATGAAATGAAGAGAATTTTCTTATGTTGAATAAAATATTTTATCGTTAAAAATATAATTTTTAATGTTGATGTGAATAAAATAAATATTCATTTACAAATCAGGCTATTTGTTTATGAACACCCATTTTACTGATATTGATTGGGACGATAAATTTTACACATTGCCTAACTGCACAAATAAAATCTGTGTTTGATTGATTGAAACCCCACATGGGTATTGGGATGATATATGACATACACTAGTCCCAATAATTAGTTGTATGTCAATCGATTGGTTGACAGACTGTTATAAGCATTGAATATTTATGTTTGATGCTTATGCAGTGTAGAATGCACTCTGGATGATGGTTGATTGTTTATCATTGTTGTTCGATACATGTGTTGTATAAAATACATATAATATCATTATATGGTAATTGACTGTGTCTGATTCCAGTTCAGAAAGAATAAATATTTTAAAATAACGATTATTTTAAAATAATATTCAGTAATGGATCAAAATCTGATTTTGATGTCCGATTTGGGATGGACACGAAAATATTTAAATATATAAAGTTGTGTTGATTAGATTAACGCCATTTTGATGTGAACGATATTTATATCGATTTTATTCATTTGTATAATGAATATCAAAAAAGAATTGATTTCAAAATATAATGTTTTGAAACTACTATCATTTATATATCGATGATATGGAATATTCAATTTGATTTGTAATTGAATATGAAGTTGAAATTGTTTTGAAAACGAATTTAAAACGATTTATAAAATACGTTTTAAATGGAAATCGATGAAATATATTATATATATATATATAATATAACGGCCTGAATAGAAAGCGCCGTGCTGCGGTAGCTCGTGAATTTCGACCATTGACTTCGAACGGACATTACAGGAGATCTGACCGTCGGATTCTCCTAAAACTGGAACCGTTGGGTCCGTATCGAAAAGTGATTTCTAACAAATAGAAAAGTTTTAATTCTTACAGTTGGATTTGGAATTATGTCCAAATCAAATTTGGTAAAGGTCGCTGTAGGTGCAGATCGATGGCCGTTTATGGAAATCGACTGTACGGGCCTTGATAAAATTATTAAAAATATTAATAATTTGTGTAAAATCATAACAAATGATTTGGAAAGAATTGGGATGAAAAATTCCATATTTGAAAAGATAAAAATAGTTTTTTATCGAAATGAACTAGTTATGAACTCGAATTATAAATCCAATATTTTTAAATAATTAAATTGGATTTGAAATAGTTTTAAAAATAACCGGAATTTCCAATATATGAATTGGAATGGATTTGAATCGAAATTATCTTTGGAATATTTTGATATTGGATTTCATGATTATACAGATATTGTAGAGGAATTTGGAAGATATGTATATAGGTATTCCAATTAGGTATTTGTTGATTCCAGAATTTGATATTGAATATAAGCCGATATATTTTCTATTTAGAGCCTTGTATTTAATATTAAATGTGATTTTGGGTTTGTCGTGAATGGTGTCTTCATTAACACTATTCTTGAACCTAGTTGAGAAAAGATTAAATCTTTTTTATTTAGATTTAATGAAGTATACCAATTAAGTTAAAATTAAATGGAATGGAATTGAAATTGTTCTTTGGGTTTATCGTGAACGGTGTTTTAAATAACACTTGTTCTTTAACTCGATTAACAATGGAATAAGATTTTGGGTTGTCGTGAATGGTATCTTTAATAATACTGTTCTTAGACCCAATGGAGTTAAGAAAATCAGAAACTAACTGGAGATTAGCTAAGTTGAATGGTTTCCTGGGTATTGATCTGATGTTGGTTTCGGCCTTCGGGGTTAGTACTTAGGGAATTGTTCACTTGCTAATTTACGGTTAAAGACTGATGGAATGGAAGGTGATTTTGGGTTTATCGTGAACCGTGTTTTAAATGACACTGGTTCTTTAACCCAGTTAAAGACAGGATATGATTTCCTAATTTAAGCAATCGTTAATATTGATTTTTGGGAAGATTAAAATCTAGTGGAGTTTTAATGCATCTTTAATTAGATTGAAATGATATCCAAGGGAAGATTAAAGAATAAATTTAAAGAACTAATCTTTGATAAAATTAATGGGAACCTTTCCCAAAGTATAAGAATATTTAAATAAAGGAATATTCTGGATGGGAATGAGGCATATGTTGTGTTTTTATAGCACTTGTTTGTTATATACGTGAGTTATTCAAAAAGACCGGGTTTATCCCATTCTGAATAATTGGTTCGACGGTATGTCGAGGATGAAGACGGTGGTTGAAGAACGGAGGTCTTCACATCGTTTGGATGATTAATGATGTCTTGATTGGGCTGTACACCCAAGACAAGGTAGTAAGTGGTGATCATCCAGACGTACTTGGACATTTGCGAGGACCTCTTCCCAGTATTGGACATATGGGGGAGGACCTCTTCCCTGTATTGGACATATGGGGAAGGAATAAGGTGCCTCCGGTTTCGTTCAGACCCAGAATGAACTTGAAAATGGATGTGTGTCTGACATCGGATTTCATTCTGCGTGATTGATAGACATTGGTTGCATAGCGTGAATTGCCTATGTGGCATGCTGAGATGCAAATGATCAAGGCTTCTGTTGAAAAGAAGAGTCTTGTGGTTGATGATCAAAGCACAGCTTTAATACAGCGTAACTTTGTGTAGCGTTAATTCGCGAGCCTCACATCTCGGTGTGAATCAGAAATGGGAGAGGACTTCAGGGAGGGCATGCGTTTCCTTCTAGCTAGGAGTGGTGTCAGCGTTTTACTAGCCCTGACATTTTACTTATGTGGATGATGGATTATGAGGCGCCTCGGCTATATCGGTCATTCTGGGACCAATGGTTTGGTCGGGATATGACCAGTTTACGCCCCATAGGGTGGGGAAACGCATTATTCAGGCATTTTTATCCACTCCGTGTGGACCGGCCCTGACGATCCAAGGGTCGATGCGCTCTGACCCTGAGGCTCGGGCTAGAGAGCCTCGAAGCGGTAAGGACGATCTCTTGCCTTGGTTCACAGATAGAAATCCAACTTCCAATACGTGACAATTGCAATTTTGATTGTAGAGCCTAGTATTGGCGACATGATATATGGTACTCATGCCATCTAGGATTGATACATTTATAATTGGAGTTTTTTTAATACACTATGCACTTATAATAGTATCAAATGATTTGTTTTAATGTACCAAGCATGTTTGGCTATTATAAGCGAAAACCCTATCCTCCGGCTTACGTTGCATTGTGTGATGGGACCTGGGTCTTATAATAGCTTCATTTTTCAAAAAAGCATTGCGCTGTTTTGTTATATGCACTGGTATTCTTAGGAGGAAACCCGTTCCGTGTTATACGGTGTGGTCCCTTGATATATCTGATTTTAAAGTTATGTTTTAAATAACTGTTTTAGTTCTCACACCAGTCACATGACTGACCGGAGTTTATTGTTTTAACCTAAACTCTGGGTGCCGCTATTTTCCACACGGGCAGCTTGTAGTTTTGGTTTTGTAGATTTATATTCACAGGATCCTGGTTTACAGCTGGAATGACATTCAGAAAGCTCTGTATCCGTATATTCTTTTCAGTTGTGTTTTGTATTATTTTCCATTGCATCGTAACTTGTAATTATGTGATATTTTTCTGTTGTGTAATATTTCTTCATACTCTGTATATTCTTGTATTCCAATGAAATTGTTGTAATAAGCAATGAAATTTTCTTCTGTTTGTGTCCCGATGTGTCTCAAATTCTGTCCATTCTTCCTCTTCTCCTCGGAGACCGGGGAGGTTATTCCCAACACAATATTTGTTGATTTCAGAATTTGATATTGAATATAACCCGATATTATTTCTATTCAGAGCCTTTTATTTAATATTGAATTGGATTTTGGGTTTGTCGTGAATGGTGTCTTCATTCACACCGTTCTTAAACCCAGTTGAGGAAAGAATAAATCTTTTAATTAAGATTTAGTGAAGTTTTGCAATTAATCTAGATTTAATTGGAATTGAATAAAGGCATTGGATTTTGGGTTTGTCGTGAATGGGGTCTTAAATAACACTGTTCTTAAACCCCGTGGGAAAAGAATAAATCTTTTAATTAAGATTAATAGTGTTTCCAGTTAATTAACATTTTATTGGAATAAAATGGAAAGTGAATTGGGTTTATTGGGAACTGTGTTTTAACAATAGTTGTTCTTTGACCCGATTTACAGTGAAATGTGATTTGGAATATATAAATCTTTTATTAAGATTTAATGGAATTTTCCAAAGGAAAGTTTTCCAATTTAATATATTAAATTGGAATTGAATGGAATTCGATTGGTATTAATCGAAGTGAACTTCTGTGGAGGAAGAATGTTAATATATATGGAATTTAAAAGGCTTTGTCGTTATTACATTTATATTATTGGTCGGATACGGAAATTGATATCGATTATATATTGATTTGTTTTTCCGTGAAAATTCCATTTTTATGGATGAGGATTTGGGTTTATCGTGAACTATGTTTTAAATGACATTAGTTCTTTTCCTCGGTTAAAGATAGGATTACATGTCTATCATTGTATTTCGAACTGTATGGTTGATCTCTGCTAAATATATTTCTTTTTAGTGGCGGAGAATTTATTCTATTGCTTAACACCCTTCTCTAAGACGTATGAGCTTAGAGGTTATATATCGACAGAAATAAATGGTATGGTGTATATTGTCGATGTGGCATGTTTAATTTCCCAAAGTTAAATAATCATTAATATTGATTTTTGGGAAGATTAAAACTAATTGGGGTTTTAATAAATCTTTAATTAGATTAAAAATGTGAATGTGATAATTTAAATTATCAAATTTAGGAAATGATAGAAAGTGGAGTATCCCCAGTTTTGCTCCAAGCGATAGTTAAATCTTTAATTAGATTAGAATGTGAAATGGTAATTAAATTTACCGATAACACCGTGGTGTTAGGTATGGAGTATTACTAGTTTTGCTCCATGGGATGAATAGGTTCGGATTGGTAAATTAAACAAATGATTACTTCGGTAAGGTTCGCTAACCCCGACTAGTTGATAAACCTTAATTTGGTTAGAATTGATATCCAAAGGAAGATTAAAGAATAAATTTAAAAGAATTTAACTTTGATAAAATTAATGGGAACCTTTCCCAAATGATTTGAATATTAAAATAAAAGAATATTCAGAATTGGAATAAGGCGTATGTTGTGTTTTTATAGTAATTGATTAATACGCGAGTTATACGGAAAGGCCGGGTTTATACCCATTCTGAATAACTGATATGATGATAAGTCGAAGATGAAGACGGTGGTTGAAGACCGGAGGTCTTCACATCGTTTGGATGATTACTGATGTCTTGATGGGCTGACACGACCCGAACTTCCCCGGTAAGGAAAGCCCGGATTGCATTGAGGACAAGACATAATAGAACGCAAACGGAAGAACATTTCATTGTTAATTACAACAAATCCATCAGATACAAGAATTTACAGAGTATGAATAAATATACATTCGATAAATATCAGAAATTACAATAAATTACTTAGCAGCGGAAAATAATACAAAACACAACTGAAAGTAATACACGGATACAGAGCTTTCCGAGCATCGTTCCAGCTGTAAATCAGGATCCTGTGAATATAAATCTGCATAACCAAAACTACTAGCTGCCCGTGTGGAAAATAGGGGCACCCAGAGTTTAGGTTAAAACAATAAACTCCAGGTCAGTCATGTGACTGGTGTGAGAACTAAAACAGTTATTAACCTTTATTTTAAAGTTCGGTAAATCAAGGGACCACGCCGTATAACACGGAACGGGTTTCCTCCCAAGAATACTAGTGCATAAAACAAACAGCGCAATGCTAAATAAAGAAAAATGAAGCTATTATAAGACCCAGGTCCCATCACACAATGCAACGCAAGCCGGAGGATAGGGTTTTTACCTTATAATAGCCAAAGCATGCTTGATACGTTTAAAACACATTATTTTGATATTACTATAAGTGTATAGTGTCAAAACAATTTCAATCATAAATATCAATCATAGGCGGCATGAATGACCCATACCACTATGTCGCCATACTAGGTTCTACAAATAAAACCGCAAAATCACGTATTGGAAATTGGATTTCCGTCATGAGCCGAGGCAAAAGGCAAGCTCCTCTCCGATTCGAGACACTCTAGCAAATGTCTCAGGACCCCACTATGATCCTTGGATCTTTAGGGCCGGTCCTCTCTTACTTTTGAGGATTAGTTATTCCTGAACACACGTTTCCCGGTCCTAACAGACCTATATCTGAGGCGCCTCGTATCCAACAACCACACAGGTGAAAAGTATATAAATGTTAGCCAGTTTAAGCACTGACACCACCCATAGCTAGAAAGAAACGTCGTGCTCTCCCTACAGTCACTATCCCGTTTTTGACTCATACCGAGGTGTGAGGCTCGCGAATTCACGTTATACACAAAGCTGCGCCACACAGGTCGTGCATTGATCATCAACCACAAGACTTTTCTTTTCAACAGAAGCCTTGATCAATTTCCACTTACGCGTGCCACACTGGCAATTCACTCCATGTGACTGATGTCCATCGATATACAACCTCTGAGCTCGTACATCTCAGATAAGGGCGTTAAGAAAGAGAATAAATTCTCTGCCGCCAAACAGATGTATATTTAATAGAGATCAATCAACACAGAATAAAATCCAATGTCAGACACACAATCCATTTACAAGTTCGTTCTGGGTCTGAACGAAACCGGAGGCACTTTCCTCGCATATCCATCGATATCCAAGTACGTCTGGACGATCACCAACTGTTTCCCTCATCTTGGGTGTACAGCCCAATCAAGATCATCAGTAATCACCCAAACGATGTGAAGACTTCCGGTCTTCAACCACCGTCTTCATCTTCGACTTATCGTCGAATCGGTTATTCAGAATGGGTAGAAACCCGACCTTTCTGAATAACCCACGTATATAATAAACAAATTTTACACAAACGCCTCATTCCAATTCAGAATATTCTTTTCTTCACAAAATCACATTCTTAGGGAAAGGTTCCCATTAATTTTATCAAAGATAAATTCTTCTAAATTTATTCTTTAATCTTCCTTTGGATATCATTTCAAACTAGTCGGGATTAGCGAACCACACCGAAGTAATTATTTATTTTATTTCCCAATCCCAACCTATTCATCCCCTGGAGCAAAACTGGTAATACTCCATATCTAACACCACGGTGTTATCGGTAAAATTAATTACCATTTCACGTTCAAATCTAATTAAAGATTTAACTATCGCTCTGGAGCAAAACTGGTGATACTCCATTCTCGATTACTTTTCAGATTTGATAATTTAAATTATCAATTCACATTTCAATCTAATTAAAGATTCTTTAAAACTCCATTTAGTTTTAATCTTTTCAAAAAAATCAATATCCTGTCTTTAACTGGGTTAAAGAACCAATGTCATCTAAAACACGGTTCACGATAAACCCAAAATCACATTCACATTCAATTTCCAATTAAATATTATTTAATTGATACACTTCATTAAATCTAAAATAGAAAGATTTAATCTTTTTCTCTATTGGCTTAAGAATCGGTGTTAATGAAGACACCATTCACGACAAACCCAAATCACATTTGATATTAAATACAAGGCTCTGGATAGAAAATATACCGGCTTATAATCAATATCAAATTCTGAAACCAACAAATATCGTATTGGAAATAACGATATAAAATATATCTTTCAAATTCCCATAACAATACCTGTATAGTCACGAAATCCAACATCGAAATATTCCGAAGATAATTTCGATTCAAATCCAGTCCAATTCACGTATTGGGAATTTTGATTATTTTTAAAATCACTTTCAAATTCAATTTATTTATTTAAAAAATAAATTGATTTTAGTTTTAGTTCAAAACTAGTTCATTTCGATAAAAATCTATTTTTATCTTTTCAAATGTGGAATTTTCATCCCAGTTCTTCACAAACTATTTCTTATGATTTTACACAAATTATAGTTATTTTTACTAATTTTATCAAGGCCCGTACAGTCGATTTCCATCAACGGCCATCGAACTGCACTTACAGCGACCTTTTCCAAATTTGATTTGGACATAATTCCAAATCCAACTGTTAGATTTCAAATTTTTGATATTCATTGGAAAGCTCTTTTTGATACGAACCCAACGGTTCCGATTTCAGGAGAATCCGACGGTCGGATCTCCCGCAACGTCCATTCGAAGTCAATGGTCGAAATTCAAGAACTGCCGCGGCGCGGCGCGTTCTATTCAGGCCATTATATTATATATATAATATATATTTCGTCGATTTCCTTTTAAAACGTATTTTATAAATCGTTTTAAATTCGTTTTCGAAACGATTTCAACTTCCCTTTCAATTTCAAATCAAAATTGAATTTTCCTTTATAAATTCGTTTTAAATTCATTTCAAATTGATTTCAATTCAAATCGATTTCAATTCAATTTCATTTCAATTCAACTTCAATTTGAATTCATTTTAATTCAATTTCAATTCGAATTCATTTCAATTCAACTTCAATTCGAATTCATTTCAATTCAATTTAAATTCGAATTCATTTCAAATCAATTTCAATTCGAATTCATTTCAATTCAATTTTAATTCATTTCAATCTAATTTAAATTCGAATTCATTTCAATTCAATTTCAATTCGAATTCATTTCAATTCAATTTCAATTCAATTTCAATTCAATTTAAATTCGAATTCATTTCAATATATTCGATTTGAAATCAGTTTTCGATATTCATAAGGAAAATGAATAAAATCGATATAAATATCGTTCACGTCAAAATGGCGCATCTCTAATCAACACGGCTTTATATATTTCAATAAATTCGTTATTCTATTCAACAAATGAATATAAATTCCATTCAACACATGAATCTATATTTCTTTCAACACTTGACTAATCTCAACGAATGAGTACTGTCAACACAACTATTTTTGTTATTTAATATATTTTATAAAATTATGGTATCTATCGTTTTATTTTCAAATCAGACTCCAACTGTAAAGTAGTGTCTAATCTTAAATATGATAAAGATGTAAATTTTATTGTTAAAATATTTCATTCAACACATGATAATTTTCAACACGTGATTATTCTTTCTATTTTCCCGATTGGAATGAGGCCCAATCAATTACCATATAATGTTAATTATATGGTTTCCATACAACACATGTATATAATAGCACTGACAAATAATCAACCATCATCCAAAGTGCACTACACTGTATAAGCATCAAATATAGATATCTAACGCTTACAACAGCCTGTCAATCAATCGATCGACATACAACTAATTACTGGGATTAGTGTATGTCGTATTTTATCCCAATACCCGTGTGGTGTTTCAAATCAATAAACATAGATTTTTATTCATTCACATACCCGTTAAAAATTATATTTTTAACGATAAAATATTTTTAACTATATAAATATTTTATTTCATTTCACATCACACAATCAATTTTCACCACAACAAACAATCAAACATACAAGCCATCCATGGTCTGTGGACGACGGGTGTCGGGTGCTACTAAGCACCGTCTGCATCCTAGTATATATTTTAAGTAGAAAAAGAAATTTAAAGTGAGAAGTTCTCACAGAGGGTTCCACTCCGCCGTGCTTTGCTTTTGAACTGCTGAACCGTCCGAATCTGCTTGAATTTCCTATGCAGTTCTCTTTACACTGTTCAAATAAAAATTATATTTTATCACTTCATTCAATAAATAAAAATTGTATTTTTATTTCATATATTTTTACAACACTTCATTCTATATAAAAATTATATTTTTATATTTCTACTTCTTATATAAAGATTGAATTTTTATTTCACCGTTATAAAAATCGCATTTTTATATTGTTATCTTTAAAATAAAGATCACATTTCTACTTGTTCACTTTCAATTTAAAAATCATATTTTTATAATCACTCCATATGGATAAAAATTCTATTTTTACATCACTACTACATAGATAAAAATTCTATTTTTACAATATTAAAGATTTCGCCTTTTCAAAAATAAAGATTTCGCCTTTTCAAAAATAAAGATTTCGCCCTTTCAAATATAAAGATTTTGCCTTTTCAAATATAAAGATTTCGCCTTTTCAAATATAAAGATTTCGCCTTTTGTCAAATATAAAGATAATATTTTTATATTCACTATTATATATAAGCTCTATTTTCAATACACTACCTATGTAAAAATTATATTTTTATATTTCATATATGATAAAAATCATATTTTTATATCTCATGTCATATAAAAATCGCATCTTTATTATTTCTATAACTATAAAAATCGCATCTTTATTATTTCTATAACTATAAAAATCGCATCATTATTATTTCTATAACTATTACATGAAAACGATATATATATATATATACACATTATTAACTAAACTTAATAAATAAATAAAACTAAGTAATTTAAATTACCTTTCACATTTGCAATGAAGGGGGGGCTGAAAGTGGCGGTGGGTGGTCTTCTTCGATGAAGGGGGGAATTGAAGATTAAAGAAGGAGAGAGGAGGGGGGACTCCAGCTGAGCTACGGCGCGAGGGGGGGTTGTGCTCAGACGGAGGAGGCGGTGGGTTTGGATGCGGCGCGGTTTTCAGGTGGAAGGGGACTAGGGTGCGTTTTTTTTTTTTTTGAGGAGGGTCGGAGAGGAGGCTGACGCGACGGAGGGAGGGGTTCCTCCTTGGTGGCGGCTGGCGCCAGGATCCCCGATGGTGGCGCAGTCCCCCGCGCGATGGATCTTCCCGTCGCTCCTTTTTTTATTCTTTATCGATCTGTAAAGTGATTTGGGGGAAGGAGGGAGTTGACTGGGTTAAGGAGAAAAGGGGCGGGCCTCCTTTTTATTTAAATATAATTTATTATTTATTTAATTTCGAAAAAAAAAACAACTTTTTATTTCGAAGTCCAAACGAGACCCAACGACTGTCGCCCCTAGCTAATTACCCCCATTCCGAACACAATGGGATATGTTTCATAAGCTGATTCGATCGTTTCGATCAGTTTTCGTCAAAATCAACATATAACTCTATATATTGAATTTGAACACGCACTTCAATTTACTGGGGTCACATACTAACTCGAAAAATTCCAGAAAAATATTTTCTAGCTTTGTATTGACAATACGGTCCTAACAAAACTAATTTCGTCAGATTCTGAGACCGTTAGAAAACTGGCCAATTCCCAGTCGATTAAAATCAACTAAAACTGGTCAAACGCGTTTTACTTTGCCACGCTCACATATTGATTCGAAAAATTATGAAAATTGGAATCTAGCAATAACTTGACATCCCGGATCCAACAAAAGTGGTTTCGTCGAAATCCAAGGTCGTTTGCAAAATCTCCATTTTTAAGGGCTAGAATTCCATAACGACTATTCTGAATGTTCAACTAGACATATCTTTTGATTCCCGTTATGAAATTTCGATTTTTCGGATTCATTGGAAAGATATTCACAATTAGATTCTAATATTTTTGGTTTCGCTAAAATCTGGTTTATTTTGAATCCTGTACATTCAATTGAAGTTTGAAATCGAATTATCGAACTACCGCGCCATTTTCAATTCTATTTATAATTAAAATAAAATTATATATTCTAACGACGACGTATATAAATATATACGTTCGAATTCAATTCAAAATAAATTTCTCGTTGATATTATTTAAAATAATCATTTTAAATAATCAAAATTCGCTGAAATTGCCAAAATAAAAATTTTAAACTGGCTCGCATTTCCGGGTTGTTACAATCTCCCCCACTTAAAACTTTTCGTCCCCGAAAAGGAACGAAGCCCAAAGTTGTTTTACAAACCAACTCAACTTCCATTATTTTCTTTACGGCTTAAGTTCTTCAACTTTTCAGTTTCTAAGAACTTTTCAAATTTTTCAAAAATTTGGCTAACACCCTAAATTTCCGAAAAATTTCAACATAACCTCACCTGCACCGGGGACTTCGGGATATTTCATATAGCCTCCCATGGCCTTCTTCAACTCAAAAGAAAAAGAAAAAGCCAAGCGGCTAGCCAATCGGCTCATAAAATCATCATCACCCAAACAAAAGAGTAAATTACGGTAAGCATGTACCTGTTTGTCAGGCAAACAATTTTATTCTTCTGCTCTAGCCTCCTTGCTATGACCTGTTCACACATATATATGTACATGCATGCATTTCGAACAATTTTCAATACAGTTCAATATTTGGTCCCGTTAGGCTAAATGGTTTAAAATTTTCAAACACATAAACAAACAACACAACCAGCAATCAATTAGTGAATTAACATTTCAAATTCATAATTTAATATATATACAGAAAATCATGTTTTTGATGCTAAATCACAACAATGTATTTTAGCTATATTTTGGTTCTCACACCAGTCTAATGGAAATATATAGATATCACACCTTCGAAACTCGAATATGAATATTGATGATGATGCACCATCATCAGAATCATCCACGGGTGTCTAGAATATGATTTTATATCCATCCAGTATATTAAAACTTCGAATATACGTTCATGACGCGTATATGCGAAATCTTTATATACTCGATTGTCCAAATTCAAAATAAATAAATATTCAAATACGTATAAAACGATTTAAATTTTCAAAACAAAATGGTTTTCATTTGAAAAATATACTCTTCACACTCGTTCTAGGATACTACTGATCCTATCTCTAACGAGTCATTCTAATTGGATATTACTAATCCAATATCTGATGAATTCTTTCGTATGGTTCTAATGGGTCTTGTTCTCGAGCTCTGTAAACCAAAGCACTGATACCAAACTGACACGACCCGAACTTCCCCGGTAAGAATAGCCCGGATTGCGTTGAGGACAAGACATAATAGAACGCAAACGGAAGAACATTTCATTGTTAATTACAACAAATCCATCAGATACAAGAATTTACAGAGTATGAATAAATATACATTCGATAAATATCAGAAATTACAATAAATTACTTAGCAGCGGAAAATAATACAAAACACAACTGAAAGTAATACACGGATACAGAGCTTTCCGAGCATCGTTCCAGCTGTAAATCAGGATCCTGTGAATATAAATCTGCAAAACCAAAACTACTAGCTGCCCGTGTGGAAAATAGGGGCACCCAGAGTTTAGGTTAAAACAACAAACTCCAGGTCAGTAATGTGACTGGTGTGAGAACTAAAACAGTTATTAATCTTTATTTTAAAGTTCGGTAAATCAAGGGACCACGCCGTATAACACGGAACGGGTTTCGTCCCAAGAATACCAGTGCATAAAACAAACAGCGCAATGCTAAATAAAGAAAAATGAAGCTATTATAAGACCT
The DNA here is from genome assembly GCA_030737875.1 of Allium sativum. Taxonomy (NCBI): domain Eukaryota; kingdom Viridiplantae; phylum Streptophyta; class Magnoliopsida; order Asparagales; family Amaryllidaceae; genus Allium; species Allium sativum. The sequence continues at coordinate 1,048,571,475 of CM060910.1, read as the reverse complement.
AGGTCCCATCACACAATGCAACGCAAGCCGGAGGATAGGGTTTCTACCTTATAATAGCCAAAGCATGCTTGATACGTTTAAAACACATTATTTTGATATTACTATAAGTGTACAGTGTCAAAACAATTTTAATCATAAATATCAATCATAGGCGGCAAGAATGACCCATACCACTATGTCGCCATACTAGATTCTACAAATAAAACCGCAATATCACGTATTGGAAATTGGATTTCCGTCATGAGCCGAGGCAAGGGGCAAGCTCCTCTCCGATTCGAGACACTCTAGCAAATGTCTCAGGATCCCACTATGATCCTTGGATCTTCAGGGCCGATCCTCTCTTACTTTTGAGGATTAGTTATTCCTGAACACACGTTTCTCGGTCCTAACAGACCTATATCCGAGGCGCCTCGTATCCAATAACCACACAGGTGAAAAGTATATAAATGTCAGCCAGTTTAAGCACTGACACCACCCATAGCTAGAAATAAACATCGTGCTCTCCCTGTAGTCACTATCCCGTTTTTGACTCATACCAAGGCGTGAGGCTCGCAAATTCACGTTATACATAAAGCTGCGCCACACAGGCCGTGCTTTGATCATCAACCACAAGATTTTGCTTTTCAACAGAAGCCTTGATCAATTGCCACTTACGCGTGCCACACTGGCAATTCACTCCATGCGACTGATGTCCATCGATATACAACCTCGGAGCTCGTACGTCTCAGAGAAGGGCGTTAAACAAGAGAATAAATTCTCTGCCGCCAAACAGATGTATATTTAATAGAGATCAATCAACACAGAATAAAATGCAATGTCAGACACACAATCCATTTACAAGTTCGTTCTGGGTCTGAACGTAACCGGAGGCACTTTCCTCGCATATCCATCGATCTCCAAGTACGTCTGGACAATCACCAACTGTTTCCCTCATCTTGGGTGTACAGCCCAATCAAGATCATCAGTAATCACCCAAACGATGTGAAGACTTCCGGTCTTCAACCACCGTCTTCATCTTCGACTTATCGTCGAATCGGTTATTCAGAATGGGTAGAAACCCGGCCTTTCTGAATAACCCACGTATATAATAAACAAATTTTACACAAACACAACAAACACCTCATTCTAATTCAGAATATTCTTTTCTTCACAAAATCACATTCTTAGGGAAAGGTTCCCATTAATTTTATCAAAGATAAATTCTTCTAAATTTATTCTTTAATCTTCCTTTGGATATCATTTCAAACTAGTCGGGATTAGCGAACCACACCGAAGTAATTATTTAATTTATTTCCCAATCCCAACCTATTCATCCCCTGGAGCAAAAATGGTAATACTCCATATCTAACACCACGGTGTTATCGGTAAAATTAATTACCATTTCACGTTCAAATCTAATTAAAAATTTAACTATCGCTCTGGAGCAAAACTGGTGATACTCCATTCTCGATCACTTTTCAGATTTGATAATTTAAATTATCAATTCACATTTCAATCTAATTAAAGATTCATTAAAACTCCACTTAGTTTTAATCTTTTCAAAAAAATCAATATCCTGTCTTTAACCGGGTTAAAGAACCAATGTCATCTAAAACACGGTTCACGATAAACCCAAAATCACATTCACATTCAATTTCCAATTAAATATTATTTAATTGATACACTTCATTAAATCTAAAATAGAAAGATTTAATCTTTTTCTCTATTGGCTTAAGAATCGGTGTTAATGAAGACACCATTCACGACAAAGCCAAATCACATTTGATATTAAATACAAGGCTCTGAATAGAAAATATACCGGCTTATATTCAATATCAAATTCTGAAACCAACAAATATCGTATTGGAAATAACGATATAAAATATATCTTTCAAATTCCCATAACAATACCTGTATAGTCACGAAATCCAACATCGAAATATTCCGAAGATAATTTCGATTCAAATCCAGTCCAATTCACGTATTGGGAATTTTGATTATTTTTAAAACCACTTTCAAATTCAATTTATTTATTTCAAAAATAAATTGATTTTAATTTTAGTTCAAAACTAGTTCATTTCGATAAAAATCTATTATTATCTTTTCAAATGTGGAATTTTTCATCCTAGTTCTTCACAAACTATTTCTTATGATTTTACACAAATTATAGATATTTTTACTAATTTTATCAAGGCCCGTACAGTCGATTTCCATCAACGGCCGTCGAACTGCACTTACAGCGACCTTTTCCAAATTTGATTTGGACATAATTCCAAATCCAACCGTTAGATTTCAAATTTCTGATATTCATTGGAAATCTCTTTTTGATACGAACCCAACGGTTCTGGTTTCAGGAGAATCCGACGGTCGGATCTCCCGCAACGTCCATTCGAAGTCAATGGTCGAAATTCACGAACTACCGCGGCGCGTTCTATTCAGGCCATTATATTATATATATATAATATATATAATATATATTTCATCGATTTCCTTTTAAAACGTATTTTGTGCATCATTTTAAATTCGTTTTCGAAACGATTTCAACTTCCCTTTCAATTTCAAATCAAAATTGAATTTTCCTTTATAAATTCGTTTTAAATTCATTTCAAATTGATTTCAATTCAAATCGATTTCAATTCAATTTCATTTCAATTCAACTTCAATTTGAATTCATTTTAATTCAATTTCAATTCGAATTCATTTCAATTCAGCTTCAATTCGAATTCATTTCAATTCAATTTAAATTCGAATTCATTTCAATTCAATTCGAATTCATTTCAATTCAATTTCAATTCATTTCAATCTAATTTAAATTCGAATTCATTTCAATTTAATTTCAATTCGAATTCATTTCAATTCAATTTCAATTTCAATTCATTTCAATTCAATTTAAATTCGAATTCATTTCAATATATTCGATTTGGAATCATTTTTCGATATTCATAAGGAAAATGAATAAAATCGATATAAATATCGTTCACGTCAAAATGGCGCATCTCTAATCAACACAGCTTTATATATTTCAATAAATTCGTTATTCTATTCAACAAATGAATATAAATTTCATTCAACACATGAATCTATATTTCTTTCAACACTTGACTAATCTCAACGAATGAGTACTGTCAACACAACTATTTTTGTTATTTAATATATTTTATAAAATTATGGTATCTATCGTTTGATTTTCAAATCAGACTCTAACTGTAAAGTAGTGTCTAATATTAAATATGATAAAGATGTAAATTTTATTGTTAAAATATTTCGTTCATCACATGATAATTTTCAACACGTGATTATTCTTTCTATTTTCCCGACTGGAATGAGGCCCAATCAATTACCATGTAATGTTAATTATATGGATTTCATACAACACATGTATATAATAGCACTGACAAATAATCAACCATCGTCCAAAGTGCACTACACTGTATAAGCATCAAATATAGATATCTAACGCTTATAACAGCCTGTCAATCAATCGATCGACATACAACTAATTACTGGGATTAGTGTATGTCGTATTTTATCCCAATACCCGTGTGGGGTTTCAAATCAACAAACACAGATTTTTATTCATTCACATACCCGTTAAAAATTATATTTTTAACGATAAAATATTTTTAACTATATAAATATTTTATTTCATTTCACATCACACAATCAATTTTTACCACAACAAACAATCAAACATACAAGCCATCCATGGTCTGTGGACGACGGGTGTTGGGTGCTACTAAGCACCGTTTGCATCCTAGTATATATTTTAAGTAGAAAAAGAAATTTAAAGTGAGAAGTTCTCACAGAGGGTTCCACTCCGCCGTGCTTTGCTTTTGAACTGCTGAACCGTCCGAATCTGCTTGAATTTCCTATGCAGTTCTCTTCACGTTGTTCAAATAAAAATTATATTTTTATCACTTCATTCAATAAATAAAAATCGTATTTTTATTTCATATATTTTTACAACGTTTCATTCGATATAAAAATTATATTTTTATATTTCTACTTCTTATATAAAGATTGAATTTTTATTTCAACGTTATAAAAATCGCATTTTTATATTGTTATCTTTAAAATAAAGATCTTCTACTTGTTCACTTTCAATTTAAAAATCATATTTTTATAATCACTCCATACGGATAAAAATTCTATTTTTACATCGCTACTACATAGATAAAAATTCTATTTTTACATTATTAAAGATTTCGCCTTTTCAAAAATAAAGATTTCGCCTTTTCAAAAATAAAGATTTCGTCCTTTCAAATATAAAGATTTTACCTATTCAAATATAAAGATTTCGCCTTTTCAAATATAAAGATTTCGCCTTTTGTCAAATATAAAGATAATATTTTTATATTCACTATTATATATAAGCTCTATTTTCAATAAACTACCTTTGTAAAAATTATATTTTTATATTTCATATATGATAAAAATCATATTTTTATATCTCATGTCATATAAAAATCGCATCTTTATTATTTCTATAACTATTACATGAAAACGATATATATATATATACATTATTAACTAAACTTAATAAATAAATAAAACTAAGTAATTTAAATTACCTTTCACATTTGCAACGAAGGTGGGGGGCTGAACGTGGCGGTGGGTGGTCTTCTTCGATGAAGGGGGGAAATGAAGATTAAAGAAGGAGAGAGGGGGGGGACTCCAGCTGAGCTACGGCGGGGGGGGGGGGGGGCTGTGCTCATACGGAGGAGGCGGTAGGTTTGGATGCGGCGCGGTTTTCAGGTGGAAGGGGACTAGGGTGCGGTTTTTTTTTTTTTTTTTTTTTTTTTTTTTTTTTTTTTTTTTTTGAGGTGGGTCGGAGAGGAGGCTGACGCGGCGGAGGGAGGGGGTCCTCCTTGGTGGCGGCTAGCGCCAGGATCCCCGGTGGTGGAGAAGTCCCCCGCGTGATGGATCTTCCCGTCGCTCCCTTTTTTTTTCTTTATCGATCTGTAAAGTGATTTGGGGGAAGCAGGGAGTTGACCGGATTAAGGAGAAAAGGGGTGGGCCTCTTTTTTATTTAAATATAATTTATTTAATTTCAAAAAAAAACTTTTTATTTCGAAGTCCAAACGAAACCCAACGACTGTCACTCCGAGCTAATTACCCCCATTCCGAACACAATGGGATATGTTTCGTAAGCTGATTCGATCGTTTCGATCAGTTTTCGTCAAAATCAACGTATAACTCTATATATTGAATTTGAACACGCACTTCAATTTACTGGGGTCACATACTAACTCGAAAAATTCTAGAAAAATATTTTCTAGCTTCGTATTGACGATACGGTCCTAACAAAACTAATTTTGTCATATTCTGAGACCGTTAGAAAAATGGCCAATTCCCAGTCGATTAAAATCAACTGAAACTGGTCAAATACGTTTTACTTCGCCACGCTCACATATTGATTCGAAAAATTATGAAAAATGGAATCTAGCAATAACTTGACATCCCGGATCCAACAAAAGTGGTTTTATCGAAATCCGAGGTCGTTTGCAAAATCTCCATTTTTAAGGGCCAGAATTCCATAGCGGCTATTCTGAATTTTCAACTGGACATATCTTTTGATTCCCGCTATGAAATTTTGATTTTTTGGATTCCTTGGAAAGATATTCACAATTAGATTCTAATATTTTTGGTTTTGCTAAAATCCGGTTTATTTTGAATCCTGTACATCCAATTGAAGTTTGAAATCGAATTATTGAACTACCACGCCATTTTCAATTCTATTTATAATTAAAATAAAATTATATATTCTAACGACGACGTATATAAATATATACGCTCGAAATCAATTCAAAATAAATTTCTCGTTGATATTATTTAAAATAATCATTTTAAATAATCAAAATTCGCTAAAATTGCCAAAATAAAAATTTTAAACTGGCTCGCATTTCCGTGTTGTTACATGGGCTGTACACCCAAGATGAGGTAATAAGTGGTGATCATCGAGACGTACTTGGAGATCGATCGGATATGCAAGGACCTCTCTCCTGTATTGGACATATGGGACGAGGAATAAGGGGCCTCCAGTTTCATTCAAACCCATAACGAACTATTAAATGGATTACATTGGATTTTATTCTGTGTTGATTGATCTCTATTAAATATATATCTGTTTGGTGGCGGAGAATTTATTCTCTTGCTTAACCCCCTTCTCTGAGACGTACGAGCTCAGAGGTTATATATCGATAGACATCAGTTGCACGGCGTGAATTGCCAGTGTGGCATGCTGAGATGCAAATGATCAAGGCTTCTGTTGAAAAGCAGAGCCTTGTGGTTGATGACCAAAGCACGGCTTTAAATAGCATAGCTTTGTGTAGTGTTAATTTGCGAGCTTCGTACTCTAGCATGAACCAGAAACGGGTTAAAGGACGGCAGGGAGGATATGCGTTTCTTTCTAGCTAAAAGTGGTGTCATGGTATGGAGCCCAGACATTTTTACTTATGTGGTTGTTGAGAAGCGAGGTACCTTAGATATATCGGTCAGTACGGGGCCGATGGATGATATGGTCGACATACTGACCATTACGCCCCATAGGGCGGAGAAACGTATTGTTCAGGGATTAGTAATCCACTTAGGTGGACCGGCCCTGCATTTTCCTAGGTGCAGTTGTGGCTGTATCCTGAGGGACGGGCTAGAGTGCCTCGAATTCGATAAGGATGATCCATTACCTTGGTTCATAGATGGAATCCAATTTCCAATACGACATTGCGGTTTTAATTGCAGAACTAGTATGGCGACATAGTAACATGGGATACTATGTCGTCTACGATTGGTACATTTATATTTGAAGTTGATTTCTTCACTTATACAGTAATAATAAAAGATAAAATTTTGCGTACCAAGCATTATTTGGCTATTATAAGGTAAAACTCTATCCTCCGGCTTGCGTTGCATTGTGTGATGGGACCCGAGTTTTATAATAGCTTCATTTTCTTTAAAATTAGCATTGCGCTGTTTGTTATATGCACTGGTATTCTTGGGCGGAAACCCATTTTGTGTTATATGGCGTGGTCCCTTGATTTACCTGATTTAAAAGTAAAGTTTTAAATAACTGTTTTAGTTCTCACACCAGTCACATGACTGACCTTGAGTTTATTGTTTTAACCTAAACTCTTGGTGCCCTTATTTTCCATATGGGCAGCTAGTAGTTTTGGTTTTGCAGATTTATTTATATAGGATCCTGGATTTACAACTGGAGCTATATTCGGAACGCTCTGCATCCGTGTATTTCTTTCAGTTGTGTGATGTATTATTTTTCCGCTGCTATGTAATGTAATGTAATTTAATCTCTGATATTTTTCAATGTGTAATATTTATTCATAATCTGTAAGATTCTTGTACTCTGATGTAAATTATTGTAATAGCAATGAAATGTTCTATTGTTTGTGTTCTGATTTGTCGTGTTCTCAAATCAATCTGGGCTTTCCCAAGAGGGGAAGTTTGGTTCGTTTCTATTGGAATCAGAGCTCCAGAACAAGGCACATTAGAACTAAACGAAAGAATTCATTAGAGATTGGATTAGTAATATCCAATAAGAATGACTTGTTAGAGATGGGATCAGTAGTATCCTAGAATGAGTTGAAAGAGTGTTATTTAAAAAAAAAAGTGAAAATCAATTTTGTTTCGAAAATTTAAACCTTATTATACGTATTTGATTATTTATTTTATATTGAATTTTGACAATCTAGTATATGAAGATTTTGCATATACGCCTTGCAAACGTGTATACGAAGCCTCAAATATACTGGATAGATATAGAATCACACTCTAGTCGCCCGAAGATGATACTGATGATTACTAGTATCATCAGTGTTTATGTTTAGGATATCTATATATTTCCAATTGACTGGTGTGAGAACCAAAATATAGTTAGAATATATTATTGTGATTTGGCATTTAAAATATGATTTTTACTATATATATTAAAGATATATGTTTGAAAAGCTAATTCACAAATTGATTACTGGTTGTGTTGTTTGATTATTAGTGTAACTAATAAAAATATTGGAATGATAATTAATTAAATCAATATGAAAATGAAAGGTAAAATAAGCCAAATCGAATCAAATTTTGAATTGAATTGAAAATTGTCTGAAATTGCATACATGTACATATATATATATGTGTGAACAGGTCATAGCATGGAAGCTAAGAAGAGGAATAAAATTGTATGCTCGACTAATAGGTACATGTTTACTAATTTATCGTGTTTTGATGATTTTATGAACCGATTGGCTAGCCGCTTGGCTTTTTCTTTTTCTTTTAGATTGGTGAGGGCCCTGCGTGGCTAGTTGTGGTTTTAAATGTCTCCCCTACAAAGGAGGTTATGGCGAAATTTTTCGAAAATTTAGGGTGTTAGCCAAATTTTTTAAGAATTAGAAAATTCCTAGAAACTGAAAAGTTGAAGAATGAAAACCAGAGTGAAAGTTGAGTTGGTTGTTTAAACAACTTTCAGCCCAGTTCCTTTTCGAGGACGAAAAGATTTTAAGTGGGGGAGATTGTAACAACCCGAAAAATCAGAACCAATTTAAAATTTTCATTTTAGAAATTTTATTGAATTTTGGATATTTAAAATGATTTATTTTAAATAAAAACGACTAAAAATTTATTTATTTTTCGAAGTTAGAACAAATAAATTTATTTTAATTATAAAACGAGCCTGAAATTGCGCGACAGTTTGAAAATTCGATTTCAAATTTCAAATGAATGTATGGGATTCAAAATAAATTAGATTTCAGTAAAACTAGAAATATTTGAATCGTTTGAAAATATCTTTCCAACGGATGTGAAAAGTCCAAATTTCATAACGGGAATTAAAAGTTATGTCCAGTTTAAAATTCAGAATAGTCGCTATGGAATATATATATATATTAATATAATAAATAGCAATTTTGCAAACCGCCTTCGTTTTTGATGAAACCACTTTTGTTGGATCTGGAATGTCAAATTATTGTTTGTAATAACCCGAAAATCTGGGCCAGTTTGAAATTTTTATTTTGGCTATTTTAGCGAATTTTGATTATTTAAAATGAATTATTTTAAATAATATCGACGAGAAATTTATTTTGAACATAATTCGAACGTATATATTATACGCGACGTCGTTAGAATATAAATATTTATATATAATTATAAATAGAATTGAAAATGGCGCGGTAGTTCGATAATTCGATTTCAAACTTCAATTGAATGTACCAGGTGCAAAACAATCCGGATTTTAGTGAAACCAAAAATAATGGAATCTAATAGTGAATATCTTTCCAACGAATCCGAAAAATAAAATTTTCATGTCTGGTATCAAAAGATATGTCCAGTTGAAAATTCTGAATAGTCGCTATGGAATTCAGGCCCTTAAAAATGGACATTTTGCAAATGACCTCGGATTTCGACGAAACCACTTTTGTTGGGTCCGTGATGTCGAATTATTGCTAGGTTCCAAATTTCATAATTTTTCGAATCAATATGTGAGCGTGGCGAAGGAAAACGCGTTTGACCAGTTTCAGTTGATTTTAATCGACTGGAAATTGGCCATTTTTCCAACGGTCTCAGAATTCGACGAAACTAGTTTTGTTAGGACCGTATCGTCAATACGAAGCTAGAAAATATTTTTCTGGGATTTTTCGTGTTCGTATGTGGCCCCGGTAATTTGAAATGTACGTTTAAAATTCAATATAGTGATTTAAATGTAAATTCCAAGGAAACTGATTGTAACGATCAAATCAGCTTGCGATACATAGCCCATTGTGTTCGGAATGGGGGTAATTAGCTAGGGACGACAGTCGTTGGGTTTCGTTTCGGGTTCGAATAAAAAGGGTTGCTTTTTGAAATTTAATTAATAATAAAATATAAAATTCTTTTCCTTTACACCACCCATCCTATTCTTTCTCTCCCCTAAGTCGTTCTTTTCAGATAAAAAAAAAAAAAGAGAAACACGGATCGAAGCCCCCCCAATCACCGATCCGCCGCCCATCGTGGCAGCGCCACCCCCCACGAGCCCTGCTCCACGCTAACGCCTCTCCTCCCCTCCCTCTCCTCTCCACCGAGCTCTGTTCAAGGAACCCCGAGACCCCCCAATCCACAAACCCTAGCCGCGCCCTGAGCATCACAGCCCGCCGCCACCACCTATGACCAGCGCCCCCTCAGCCCCCTCCGAAGATCTCGAATCCCCACCTTCCTTGTCCAATCAACTATAAGTTAATTTAATTTAATTTTTTTTAAGGAGCATTGGTTTTTATTTTTCTGTTTTTATAAAAAAAATCAACATGATAATTTTCAGATTTTTAAAACAAGAAAAATTTGATTATATAAAAAAAACTGAATTTGATTATAAGTAAAAACTGAATTTGATTATATTTAAAAACTGAATTTGATTATATTTAAAAACTGAATTTGATTATATTTAAAAACTGAAGTTAGATTTTTATTTTATATAGTATATAGTTTAGATTTTTAATAGAAGAGAATTTTGATTTTAATATGTATAGGGCATTGAAGTAAAAATAGAAAAGGCGAGATCTATGAATTAAAAATGTGATTTTTATATATTGAACCTTGAAATAAAAATTCGATTTTTATATATTGAACTTTGAAATAAAAATTCGATTTTTATATATTGAACTTTGAAATAAAAATTCGATTTTTATATATGTAGTGGCTACGGGCAACAAAGGCGATAAAAAGGCGAGTTGGCGAAGATTTCCTGCATTAGAAGTGCCGTGGAGCTAGGATAGCTATATGTGAGAACTTCTCACCTTTCAATTTCTTTTTCTAGTTATATATATACTAGGATGCAGACGGTGCTTAGTAGCACCCGACACAATCGTCCACAGACCATGGACTTGTTTGTTTGGTTTCATAGCTAAGTTATATGATTGGGTTTGAATGTGGTTTGTGGTGTGAAAAATCGAATCGATAAATTGGTTAGGATTAGACGTGCGCCGTTATAAGGCGAAGGAGTAAGGCTAGGTTAGACTCTTACTCCAAATTTTGTGGTTTGCATAACGAATTGATTTGATTGATGTGTGAATGGCGTGGGCCTTCACTAGACCGGGGATAAGGCTAGGCCTCGTCCCGTTTCTAGTATCGTGCCGTTATGCCGCCGAAATTTTCTAAAATATGTTAGAAAAATAAAATATCATTTTATTGAAGAAATGAACTGAATAGAAATTCATATGTTGGAATAAAATGTTTTGTCGTTAAAAATATAATTTTTAACGTGAATGTGAGTAAATAAATATTCATTTACAAACCAGACGGTTTGTTTATGTACACTTATTTGAATGACATTGACTGGGACGATAAATTTTACACATCGCCCAACTGCACAACTAAAATCTGTGTTTGATTGTTTGAAACCCCACACGGGTGTTGGGATGAAATATGAATTTCACTCATCCTGATTGATTAAATATGTCGATCGATTGATTGACAGGCTGTTATAAGCGTTGAATATCTATATTTGATGCTTATACGGTGTAGTGCACTTTGGTTGGTGGTTGATTATTTATCGTTGCTATTATATACATGTGTTGTATGAAAATCCATATAATTAACTTTATATGGTAATTGATTGGGCCTCATTCCAGTTTTAAAATAGAAATATTTGAAATAGAAATATTCGAAATGGAATATTTGAAAATATCAATATATGAAGCCGTGTTGATTAGATTGACGCCATTTTGACGTGAACGATATTTATATCGATTTTAAAACGATTTCGAAATGAATTGAATTAAAAACGATTTCGAAATGAATTGAATTGAAAACGATTTCGAAATGAATTGAATTGAAAACGATTTCGAAATGAATTGAATTAAAAACGATTTCGAAATGAAGTGAATTGAAAACGATTTCAAAGTGAATTGAAAACGAATTCAAAGTGAATTGAAAACGATTTCGAAATGAATGAAAACGATTTCGAAATGAATTGAATTGAAAACGATTTCGAAATGAATTGAATTAAAAACGATTTCGAAATGAATTGAATTGAAAACGATTTCAAAGTGAATTGAAAACGAATCCAAAGTGAATTGAAAACGATTTCGAAATGAATTGAATTGAAAACGATTTCGAAATGAATTGAATTGAAAACGATTTCGAAATGAATTCGAAATGAAGTGAATTGAAAACGATTTCGAAATGAATTGAATTGAAAACAAATTCAAATTGAATTGAAAGTGAATTGAAAACGAATTCAAATTGAATTGAAATTTGAATTGAATAGAAATGAAATTTAAAACGAATTTATAAAGAAGAATTCAATTTTGATTTGAATTGAAAAGAAGGTTGAAATAGCTTTTGAAACGATTTTAAAACTATTTATATAAAATTCGTTTTAAATAGAAATCGAAGAAATATATATTATATATATTATATATATAATATAATGGCCTGAATAGAACGCGCCGCGCCGCGGCAGTTCGTGAATTTCGACCATTTATTTCAAACGGACTTTACGGGAGATCCGACCGTCGGATTCTCCTAAAACCGGAACCGTTGGGTTCGTATCGAAAAGAGCTTTCTAACGAATATTAGAAATTCAAAATCTAACGGTTGGATTTGGAGATACGTCCAAATCAAATTCGAAAAAGGTCGCTGTAAGTGCAGTTCGATGGCCATTGATGGAAATCGACTGTACGGGCCTTGATAAAATTATTAAAAATAGCAATAATTTGTGTAAAATCATAAGAAATGATTTAGAAAGAATTGGGATGAAAAACTCCATATTTGAAAAGATAAAAATAGATTTTTATCGAAATTAACTAGTTTTGAACTAGAATTATAATTCTATTTATTTTTAAATAAATAAATTGAATTCGAAAAGGGTTTTAAAAATAACCAGAATTTCCAATGATTGCATTGGAGTGGATTTGAATCGAAATTGTCTTCGGAATATTTCGATGTTGGATTTCGTGATTATACAACTGTTGTTATGGAAATTTGAAAGATATAGATATATATATCGTTATTTCCAATACGATATTTGTTAGTCGTAGAATTTGATATTGAATATAAGCCGGTATATTTTCTATTCAGAGCCTTGTATTGAATATCAAATGTGATTTGGGTTTGTCGTGAATGGTGTCTTCACTAACACTGTTCTTAAACCCAGTGGAGAAAAGATTAAATCTTTTTATTTAGATTTAATGAAATGTACCAATTAAATAATATTTAATTGGAATCGAGTCGATATTGATTTTTGGGTTTATCGTGAACAGTGTTTTAAATAACACTCGTTCTTTAACCCGATAATTAATGAATGTGATTTTAGGTTTATCGTGAACCGTGTTTTAAATGACACTGATTCTTTAACCCAGTCGAAGATTAAAACTAAGTGGAGTTTTAATGAATCTTTAATTAGATTGAAATGATCGAAAATGGAGTATCACCTGTTTTGCTCCAGGCGATAGTTAAATCTTTAATTAGATTTGAACGTGAAATGATAATTGAATTTACCGATAACACCGTGGTGTTAGATATGAAGTATGACTAGTTTTACTTCATGGGATGAATAGGTTGGGATTGGGAAATTAAACAAATGATTACTTCGGTAAGGTTCGTTAATCCCGACTAGTTTTGAATTGATATTCAAAAGTAGATTAAAAAAATAAATTCAAGGAATTTATCTTTGATAAAATTAATGGGAATCTTTCCCTATGAATGTGAAATTTAGAAACTAACTGTCGGTTAGCCAAGCAGAATGGTTTTCTGGATATTGATCTGATGTTGATTTCGGCCTTCGGGGTTAATATTTGGGGAATTATTCTCTTGATTAATTTACGGTTAGTGACTGATGAATTGGAATGAGGCGTATGTTGTGTTTGTGTAACACTTATTTAAAATATACGCGAGTTATTCGGAAAGACCGGGTTTATCCCATTCTGAATAACTGAAACGACGATAAGTCGAAGATGAAGACGATGGTCGAAGACCGGAGGTCTTCACGTCGTTTGGGTGATAACTGATGATCTTGATTGGGCTGTACACCCAAGAAGATGGAAACAGTTGGTGATCGTCCAGACGTACTTGGAGATCGATGGATATGCGGGGTACTAGGTGCCTCCGGTTTCGTTCAGACCCAGAACGGACTTGTAAATGGACTGTGTGTCTGACATTGGATTTTAGTCCGTGTGATTGATCTCTATTAAATATATATCTGTTTGGCGGCGGAGAATTTATTCTCTTGCTTAACGCCCTTCTCTGAGACGTACGAGCTCAGGGGTTATATATTGATGGATATCAAACGCATGGAGTGAATTGCCTGTGTGGCATGCCTAAGTGGCAATTGATCAAGGCTTCTGTTGAAAAGCAAAGTCTTGTGGTGATGATCAAAGCAAGGCCTTTGTGGCGTAGCTTTGTGTAACGGTTACTTCGCGTGTTTCACACCCGGTATGAACCAAAAACGGGAGACGGACCTCAGGGAGGGCATGCGTTTCTTTCTAGTTAGAAGTGGCGTCAGTGGTTTTACACGCCCTGACGAGTTTGACTTATGTGGTTGTTGCTGTTGCGAGGCGCCTCGGATTGATCGGTCGTTCTCGAACCGATGGAGTCATTTAGTTGGCTCACTTACGCCCCAAAGGGCGGGGAAACGTAGTGTTCAGGCATTTTAATCCACATCGGTGGACCGGCCCTGTCGCTCCAAGGGTCACTCGAGCTCTGATCCTGTGGCTCGGGCTAGAGAGTCACGAATCGGTTGAGGACTATCTTTTGCCTCGGTTCATAGACGGAAATCCAAATTCCAAATACGTGACATTTGCGGTTTTAATTGTAAAACTAGTATGGCGACATGATATATGGTACCCATGCCGCCTATGATTGATACTTATGATTTGAAGTTGTTTTATACACTATGCACTTATTATAGTATCAAATGATTTGTTTTAAACGTATCAAGCATTCTTTGGCTGTTATAAGGGAAAACCCTATCCCCCGGCTTGCGTTGCATTGTGTGATAGGACCTGGGTCTTATAATAGCTTCATTTTTCTTTATTTAGCATTGCGCTGTTGTTTTATGCACTGGTATTCTTGGGAGGAAACCCGTTCCGTGTTATACGGCGTGGTCCCTTGATTTACCTAACTTTTAAAATAAAGAATAATAACTGTTTTAGTTCTCACACCAGTCACATGACTGACCTGGAGTTTATTGTTTTAACCTAAACTCTGGGTGCCCTTATTTTGACACGGGCAGCTAGTAGTTTTGGTTTTGCAGATTTATATTCACAGGATCCTGGTTTATAGCTGGAACGATATCCGGAAAGCTTTGTATCCATATATCTCCTTCTAGTTGTGTATTGTATTATTTTCTGCTGCTATGTATTTAAATGTAATTTAAATCTCTGATATTTCTGTGTAATATTCATTTATACTCTGTATATTCATGTAATCTGATGCATTGTTGTAATATACAATGAAATGTTCTTCTATATGCGTTCTATTTTGTCGTGTTCTCAACGATAGGGCGTTTCGAACGGTTTGGGTCGGTTTAGCGACTGGTTCGGACCGAGCGGAATTCCTTGCCGTCACAGTTGGTATCAGAGCTTTGGTTTACAAAGCTAGAGAACAAGGCACATTAGAACCATACGAAAGAATTCATTAGATATTGGATTAGTAATATCCAACGAGAATGACTCGTTAGAGATGGGATCAGTAGTATCCTAGAACGAGTGTGAAGAGTATATTTTTGAAAATGAAAACTATTTTGTTTTGAAAATTTAAATCAACTATTCGTATTTGATTATCTATTTATATTGAGTTGGACAGTCCAGTATATAAAGATTTTGCGTATACGTCTGATCCGCGTGTATTCGAAATTTTAATATACTGGATAGATATAGAATTACGCTCTAGTCGCCCGGGGGTGATTCTGATGATTGATATATCATCATCAGAATTTATATTCGAGTGACGAACGTGTAACATCTATATATTTCCATTAGACTGGTGTGAGAACCAAAATTAGATAGGGCCTATTGTTGTGATTTAGCATCAAAAATCTGATTTTTGTATATGTATCAAAAGTATGAATTTGAAACTCTAATTCACTAATTGATGGATGTTTGTGTTGTTTGTTTAATTGTTTGATAATTTTGAACCATTATGCCTAATTGAATCAATAATGAATTGTATTGAAATTTGGTCGCATTTGCTTGCGTATACATATATATCATTGAACAGGTCATAGCAAGGAGGCTAGAGCAGGGAATAAAATTTGTTTGCCCGACAAATAGGTACATGTTTATTACATAATTTACTGTTTTGTTTGGGTGATGATGATTTTATGAGCCTATTGGCTAGCCGCTTGGCTTTTTCTTTTTCTTTTTGAGATCTGAAGGACCGGGGAAGCTATTTGAAATTCCCCGATGCTCCCGGTGCAGGGGAGGTTATGGCGAAATTTTTCAAAAATTTAGGGTGTTAGCCAAATTTTTGAGATTTTAGAAAATTCTCAGAAACTGAAAAGTGGGAGAATGGAAGCCAGATCGAACGTAGAGTTAATTAATCAAACCACTTTCGACTTTGTTCCTTTTCGGGGACGAAAAGTTTTAAGTGGGGGAGATTGTAATAACCCGAAAATCTGGGCAAGTTTGAAATTTTTATTTTGGCAATTTTAGCGAATTTTGATTATTTAAAATGAATTATTTTAAATAATATCGACGAGAAATTTATTTTGAATATAATTCGAACGTATATATTATACGCGACGTCGTTAGAATATAAATATTTATATATAATTATAAATAGAATTGAAAATGGCGCGGTTGTTCGATAATTCGATTTCAAACTTCAATTGAATGTACCGGGTGCAAAACAATCCGGATTTTAGTGAAACCAAAAATAATGGAATCTAATAGTGAATATCTTTCCAACGAATCCAAAAAATAAAATTTTCATATCTGGTATCAAAAGATATGTCCAGTTGAAAATTCTGAATAGTCGCTATGGAATTCAGGCCCTTAAAAATGGACATTTTGCAAATGACCTCGGATTTTGACGAAACCACTTTTGTTGGGTCCGTGATGTCGAATTATTGCTAGGTTCCAAATTTCATAATTTTTCGAATCAATATGTGAGCGTGGCGAAGGAAAACGCGTTTGACCAGTTTCAGTTGATTTTAATCGACTGGAAATTGGCCATTTTTCCAACGGTCTCAGAATTCGACGAAACTAGTTTTGTTAGGACCGTATCGTCAATACGAAGCTAGAAAATATTTTTCTGGGATTTTTCGTGTTCGTATGTGGCCCCGGTAATTTGAAATGTACGTTTAAAATTCAATATAGTGATTTAAATGTAAATTCCAAGGAAACTGATTGTAACGATCAAATCAGCTTGCGATACATAGCCCATTGTGTTCGGAATGGGGGTAATTAGCTAGGGACGACAGTCGTTGGGTTTCGTTTCGGGTTCGAATAAAAAGGGTTGCTTTTTGAAATTTAATTAATAATAAAATATAAAATTCTTTTCCTTTACACCACCCATCCTATTCTTTCTCTCCCCTAAGTCGTTCTTTTCAGATAAAAAAAAAAGAGAAACACGGATCGAAGCCCCCCCCAATCACCGATCCGCCGCCCATCGTGGCAGCGCCACTCCCCACGAGCCCTGCTCCACGCTAACGCCTCTCCTCCCCTCCCTCTCCTCTCCACCGAGCTCTGTTCAAGGAACCCCTAGACCCCCCAATCCACAAACCCTAGCCGCGCCCTGAGCATCACAGCCCGCCGCCACCACCTATGACCAGCGCCCCCTCAGCCCCCTCCGAAGATCTCGAATCCCCACCTTCCTTGTCCAATCAACTATAAGTTAATTTAATTTAATTTTTTTTAAGGAGCATTGGTTTTTATTTTTCTGTTTTTATAAAAAAAATCAACATGATAATTTTCAGATTTTTAAAACAAGAAAAATTTGATTATATAAAAAAAACTGAATTTGATTATAAGTAAAAACTGAATTTGATTATATTTAAAAACTGAATTTGATTATATTTAAAAACTGAATTTGATTATATTTAAAAACTGAAGTTAGATTTTTATTTTATATAGTATATAGTTTAGATTTTTAATAGAAGAGAATTTTGATTTTTATATGTATAGGGCATTGAAGTAAAAATAGAAAAGGCGAGATCTATGAATTAAAAATGTGATTTTTATATATTGAACCTTGAAATAAAAATTCGATTTTTATATATTGAACTTTGAAATAAAAATTCGATTTTTATATATTGAACTTTGAAATAAAAATTCGATTTTTATATATGTAGTGGCTACGGGCAACAAAGGCGATAAAAAGGCGAGTTGGCGAAGATTTCCTGCATTAGAAGTGCCGTGGAGCTAGGATAGCTATATGTGAGAACTTCTCACCTTTCAATTTCTTTTTCTAGTTATATATATACTAGGATGCAGACGGTGCTTAGTAGCACCCGACACAATCGTCCACAGACCATGGACTTGTTTGTTTGGTTTCATAGCTAAGTTATATGATTGGGTTTGAATGTGGTTTGTGGTGTGAAAAATCGAATCGATAAATTGGTTAGGATTAGACGTGCGCCGTTATAAGGCGAAGGAGTAAGGCTAGGTTAGACTCTTACTCCAAATTTTGTGGTTTGCATAACGAATTGATTTGATTGATGTGTGAATGGCGTGGGCCTTCACTAGACCGGGGATAAGGCTAGGCCTCGTCCCGTTTCTAGTATCGTGCCGTTATGCCGCCGAAATTTTCTAAAATATGTTAGAAAAATAAAATATCATTTTATTGAAGAAATGAACTGAATAGAAATTCATATGTTGGAATAAAATGTTTTGTCATTAAAAATATAATTTTTAACGTGAATGTGAGTAAATAAATATTCATTTACAAACCAGACGGTTTGTTTATGTACACTTATTTGAATGACATTGACTGGGACGATAAATTTTACACATCGCCCAACTGCACAACTAAAATCTGTGTTTGATTGTTTGAAACCCCACACGGGTGTTGGGATGAAATATGAATTTCACTCATCCTGATTGATTAAATATGTCGATCGATTGATTGACAGGCTGTTATAAGCGTTGAATATCTATATTTGATGCTTATACGGTGTAGTGCACTTTGGTTGGTGGTTGATTATTTATCGTTGCTATTATATACATGTGTTGTATGAAAATCCATATAATTAACTTTATATGGTAATTGATTGGGCCTCATTCCAGTTTTAAAATAGAAATATTTGAAATAGAAATATTCGAAATGGAATATTTGAAAATATCAATATATGAAGCCGTGTTGATTAGATTGACGCCATTTTGACGTGAACGATATTTATATCGATTTTAAAACGATTTCGAAATGAATTGAATTAAAAACGATTTCGAAATGAATTGAATTGAAAACGATTTCGAAATGAATTGAATTGAAAACGATTTCGAAATGAATTGAATTAAAAACGATTTCGAAATGAAGTGAATTGAAAACGATTTCAAAGTGAATTGAAAACGAATTCAAAGTGAATTGAAAACGATTTCGAAATGAATGAAAACGATTTCGAAATGAATTGAATTGAAAACGATTTCGAAATAAATTGAATTAAAAACGATTTCGAAATGAATTGAATTGAAAACGATTTCAAAGTGAATTGAAAACGAATCCAAAGTGAATTGAAAACGATTTCGAAATGAATTGAATTGAAAACGATTTCGAAATGAATTGAATTGAAAACGATTTCGAAATGAATTCGAAATGAAGTGAATTGAAAACGATTTCGAAATGAATTGAATTGAAAACAAATTCAAATTGAATTGAAAGTGAATTGAAAACGAATTCAAATTGAATTGAAATTTGAATTGAATAGAAATGAAATTTAAAACGAATTTATAAAGAAGAATTCAATTTTGATTTGAATTGAAAAGAAGGTTGAAATAGCTTTTGAAACGATTTTAAAACTATTTATATAAAATTCGTTTTAAATAGAAATCGACGAAATATATATTATATATATTATATATATAATATAATGGCCTGAATAGAACGCGCCGCGCCGCGGCAGTTCGTGAATTTCGACCATTTATTTCAAACGGACTTTACGGGAGATCCGACCGTCGGATTCTCCTAAAACCGGAACCGTTGGGTTCGTATCGAAAAGAGCTTTCTAACGAATATTAGAAATTCAAAATCTAACGGTTGGATTTGGAGATACGTCCAAATCAAATTCGAAAAAGGTCGCTGTAAGTGCAGTTCGATGGCCATTGATGGAAATCGACTGTACGGGCCTTGATAAAATTATTAAAAATAGCAATAATTTGTGTAAAATCATAAGAAATGATTTAGAAAGAATTGGGATGAAAAACTCCATATTTGAAAAGATAAAAATAGATTTTTATCGAAATGAACTAGTTTTGAACTAGAATTATAATTCTATTTATTTTTAAATAAATAAATTGAATTCGAAAAGGGTTTTAAAAATAACCAGAATTTCCAATGATTGCATTGGAGTGGATTTGAATCGAAATTGTCTTCAGAATATTTCGATGTTGGATTTCGTGATTATACAACTGTTGTTATGGAAATTTGAAAGATATAGATATATATATATATCGTTATTTCCAATACGATATTTGTTAGTCGTAGAATTTGATATTGAATATAAGCCGGTATATTTTCTATTCAGAGCCTTGTATTGAATATCAAATGTGATTTGGGTTTGTCGTGAATGGTGTCTTCACTAACACTGTTCTTAAACCCAGTGGAGAAAAGATTAAATCTTTTTATTTAGATTTAATGAAATGTACCAATTAAATAATATTTAATTGGAATCGAGTCGATATTGATTTTTGGGTTTATCGTGAACAGTGTTTTAAATAACACTCGTTCTTTAACCCGATAATTAATGAATGTGATTTTGGGTTTATCGTGAACCGTGTTTTAAATGACACTGATTCTTTAACCCAGTCGAAGATTAAAACTAAGTGGAGTTTTAATGAATCTTTAATTAGATTGAAATGATCGAAAATGGAGTATCACCTGTTTTGCTCCAGGCGATAGTTAAATCTTTAATTAGATTTGAACGTGAAATGATAATTGAATTTACCGATAACACCGTGGTGTTAGATATGAAGTATGACTAGTTTTACTTCATGGGATGAATAGGTTGGGATTGGGAAATTAAACAAATGATTACTTCGGTAAGGTTCGTTAATCCCGACTAGTTTTGAATTGATATTCAAAAGTAGATTAAAAAAATAAATTCAAGGAATTTATCTTTGATAAAATTAATGGGAATCTTTCCCTATGAATGTGAAATTTAGAAACTAACTGTCGGTTAGCCAAGCAGAATGGTTTTCTGGATATTGATCTGATGTTGGTTTCGGCCTTCGGGGTTAATATTTGGGGAATTATTCTCTTGATTAATTTACGGTTAGTGACTGATGAATTGGAATGAGGCGTATGTTGTGTTTGTGTAACACTTATTTAAAATATACGCGAGTTATTCGGAAAGACCGGGTTTATCCCATTCTGAATAACTGAAACGACGATAAGTCGAAGATGAAGACGATGGTCGAAGACCGGAGGTCTTCACGTCGTTTGGGTGATAACTGATGATCTTGATTGGGCTGTACACCCAAGAAGATGGAAACAGTTGGTGATCGTCCAGACGTACTTGGAGATCGATGGATATGCGGGGTACTAGGTGCCTCCGGTTTCGTTCAGACCCAGAACGGACTTGTAAATGGACTGTGTGTCTGACATTGGATTTTAGTCCGTGTGATTGATCTCTATTAAATATATATCTGTTTGGCGGCGGAGAATTTATTCTCTTGCTTAACGCCCTTCTCTGAGACGTACGAGCTCAGGGGTTATATATTGATGGATATCAAACGCATGGAGTGAATTGCCTGTGTGGCATGCCTAAGTGGCAATTGATCAAGGCTTCTGTTGAAAAGCAAAGTCTTGTGGTGATGATCAAAGCAAGGCCTTTGTGGCGTAGCTTTGTGTAACGGTTACTTCGCGTGTTTCACACCCGGTATGAACCAAAAACGGGAGACGGACCTCAGGGAGGGCATGTGTTTCTTTCTAGTTAGAAGTGGCGTCAGTGGTTTTACATGCCCTGACGAGTTTGACTTATGTGGTTGTTGCTGTTGCGAGGCGCCTCGGATTGATCGGTCGTTCTCGAACCGATGGAGTCATTTAGTTGGCTCACTTACGCCCCAAAGGGCGGGGAAACGTAGTGTTCAGGCATTTTAATCCACATCGGTGGACCGGCCCTGTTGCTCCAAGGGTCACTCGAGCTCTGATCCTGTGGCTCGGGCTAGAGAGTCACGAATCGGTTGAGGACTATCTTTTGCCTCGGTTCATAGACGGAAATCCAAATTCCAAATACGTGACATTTGCGGTTTTAATTGTAAAACTAGTATGGCGACATGATATATGGTACCCATGCCGCCTATGATTGATACTTATGATTTGAAGTTGTTTTATACACTATGCACTTATTATAGTATCAAATGATTTGTTTTAAACGTATCAAGCATTCTTTGGCTGTTATAAGGGAAAACCCTATCCCCCGGCTTGCGTTGCATTGTGTGATAGGACCTGGGTCTTATAATAGCTTCATTTTTCTTTATTTAGCATTGCGCTGTTGTTTTATGCACTGGTATTCTTGGGAGGAAACCCGTTCCGTGTTATACGGCGTGGTCCCTTGATTTACCTAACTTTTAAAATAAAGAATAATAACTGTTTTAGTTCTCACACCAGTCACATGACTGACCTGGAGTTTATTGTTTTAACCTAAACTCTGGGTGCCCTTATTTTGACACGGGCAGCTAGTAGTTTTGGTTTTGCAGATTTATATTCACAGGATCCTAGTTTACAGCTGGAACGATATCCGGAAAGCTTTGTATCCGTATATCTCCTTCTAGTTGTGTATTGTATTATTTTCCGCTGCTATGTATTTAAATGTAATTTAAATCTCTGATATTTCTGTGTAATATTCATTTATACTCTGTATATTCATGTAATCTGATGCATTGTTGTAATATACAATGAAATGTTCTTCTATATGCGTTCTATTTTGTCGTGTTCTCAACGATAGGGCGTTTCGAACGGTTTGGGTCGGTTTAGCGACTGGTTCAGACCGAGCGGAATTCCTTGCCGTCACATTGTTAGATTCAAATTTTCATAATTTTTGGAATTAATATGTGAGCGTGGTAAATTTAAATGTGTTTGGTAATTTCAATTTGAATTTAATCAACTAGAAAATGACCGTTTTTCAAACGATCTCCAAATTTGACGAAATTAGTTTTGCTAGGACCGTGTTGTCAAAACATAGCTAGATTTTTTTTTAGAATTTTTAGAGGCTGTATGTGGCTCCAGTAAATTAAAATGTACGTTTGAATTCAATATACATTGAATTATATTTTAATTTAAATGAAAACTGATCGAAACAGCCGAATTGGCTTACGAAACATATCCCATTATGTCCGGATTGGGGGTATTTAGCTAGGGGAGATAGTCGTTGGGCTTGATTTGGAGTTCGGATGTAAAATCACAATTTTTGGATTTTAAATAAATATCGGGGAATCAGAAAATTTAAAATTATTAAATAAAAATCAGAAAACCTCCGCTTTCTCTCTCCCCGACTTCGGCGAACGGAGGAAAACCAACTCCACCGTCTCTCTTCCATTTCTTGCAATTCTCTCAATGAAATCCATCAATTCTTCGGGGAAATTTGTAGATCTCATCCCCACCTTCAACTCCATACTAGTTCGGTATTTTTTTCATTGAGTATTTCAAGAGATCCGAGGCCACGAAGTTCACCCACTTCGACCGTAGTTGCGGCTCCCTCCGACTACCGAGCTCGACGTGGTTGGGACTACCAAGCGCGGTTTTCCGAGCACTACGTCGTGGTGCAAGCTGATCGTCTCCATGCTTTGTGGATTGAAGGAAAATTGCAAACCTAATTTTGAACCATTTCGGAAGGGAACAGGTTTTCTAATTTTAGTGATTTACAACACTTTAAAGCGTAGTTAATCTGATTTTTAACTATAAAAATCACATCTTTCTCATACGAGGTCCAAATCGCGTGAAACTGGATCCGTTGCGATCATGGAGCCGAGAGCTTCGCAACAAAACTGACCGGGTCCAATTTGGAGTAGACTGGAATTTCGGGCAAATCCAAACTATTCAGAAATTCAGAAATAAAACAGGTGAAGTGAAAACCAAAGGTGATAACTCTTTCTCAGTTAATTTATTTCCCAGTAAATATATACTAGGATGCAGACGGTGCTTAGTAGCACTCGACACCATTGATTGTACAAACCATGATTGTTTGTTTGGATTGAATTGATTGTGTTGTGTTTATTGAATGTATAAAATATATAAAATATTCATGTATGGAATAAAATATTTGAATAATAAAATATCATTTTTATTAAATGAATTAAATATATAAAATATTCATGTATGGAATTAATTATTTGAATAATAAAAATATCATTTTTATTGAATGAATAAAATATATAAATTATTCATGTATGGAATAAAATATTTGAACAATAAAAATATCATTTTTATTGAATGAATAAAATATATAAAATATTCATGTATGGAATAATATATTTGAACAATAAAAATATCATTTTTATTGAATGAATAAAATATATAAAATATTCATGTGTTGAATAAAATATTTTATCGTTAAAAATATAATTTTAAACGTATATATGAACGTCATAAAATTCTCCTGAAATGAAAATAAATATTCATTTATAAATCGGACGATTTGTTTATGTACACTCATTTGACTGATATTGATTGCGACGATATATTTTACACATCGCCCAACTGCACAAAAAAAAATTGTGTGTATTGATTGAAACCCTACATGCGTATTGGGATGATATTTAACATACACTAATCCCAATTGTTTAGTTATATGTCAATCGATGGGTTGACGGACTGTTGTAAGTGTTAATTATTTATATTTAATGCTTATGCAGTTGTGTAATGCACTCTGGATGACGTTTGATTGTTTATCAGTGTTGTCGTATACATGTGTGTATGAAATCCATATAAATAACATTATATGGTAATTGACTGTGTCTGGTTCCAATTCGGATATAATGAATATTTTAAAGTAACGAATATTTTATAATACTATTCAATAAAGGATTAAAATCTGATTTTAATGTCCGATTTTGGATAGACACGAAAATATTGAAATATATGAAGCCGTGTTGATTAGAGATGACACGAACGATATTTATATCGATTTTATTCGTTTTTATAATGAATATCGAAAAGGAAAATATTTCAAAATCTAATATTTTGAAAATATTATCATTTTAATATTATAATGATATGGAATATTCAGTTTTGATTTAAAATTGAAAATGAAGTTAGAATCAATTTAAAACGAATTTATAAATGATTTATAAAATATGTTTTAAATGGAAATTGACAAAATATATATAATATATATATAATATATATATTAAATGGCCTAAATAGAACGCGCCACGACCGTTCGCGAATTTCGACCATTGACTTCGAATTGACATTACGGGAGATCCGACCGTCGGATTCTCCTAAAACTGGAACCGTTGGGTTCGTATCGAAAGGAGCTTTCCAAAGAATATAAGAGATTTGAAATCTAATAGATTTGGAGATATGTCCAAATCAAATTTGGAAAAGGTCGCTACGGATGCAGTTCAGCGGCCGTTATTGGAAACCGACTGTAAGGGCCTTAATAAAATTATTAAAAATATTAATAATTTGTGTAAAATCTTAATAAATGATTTGGAAAGAATTGGGATGAAAAATTATATATTTGAAAAGAAAAAAAAATACATTTTTATCGAAATGAACTAGTTATGAACTAGAATTATAATCAAATATTTTTAAATAAATAAATTCGACTTGAAATAGTTTTAAAAATAACCATAATTTCGAATATATGGATTGGAATGGATTTGAATCGAAATTATCTTTGGAATATTTTGATATTGGATTCCGTGATTATACGGATGTTGTGGAGGAATTTGGAAGATATATATATCGTTATTCCCAATACGATATTTGTTGATTTCAGAATTTGATATTGAATACAAGCCGATATAATTTCTATTCAGGTCTTGTATTTAATATTGAATTGGAGTTTGGGTTTGTCGTGAATGGTGTCTTCATTAACACTGTTCTTAAACCCAATTGAGGAAAGAATAAATCTTTTAATTAAGATTTAGTGAAGTTTTCCATTTAATTAAGATTTAATTAAGATTTAATTGGAATTGAATAAAAACATTGGATTTTGGGTTTGTCGTGAATGGTGTCTTAAATAACACTATTCTTAAATCCCATGTGAAAAGAATAAATCTTTTAATTAAGATTTTTAGTGTTTCCAGTTAATTAACATTTAATTGGAATAAAATGGAATGTGAATTGGGTTTTTTCTGAATTGCATTTTAAAGACAGTCGTTCTTTGACCCGATTTGCAGTGAAATGTGATTTGGGATATATATAAATCTTTTATTAATATTTAATGGGATTTTCCAAAGGAAAGTTTTCCAATTTAATATATTAAATTGGAATTGAATGGAATTCGATTGGTAATAATCGAAGTGAGCTTCTGTGGAGGAAGACTGTTAATATATATGGAATTTAAAAGGCTTTGTCCTTATTCCATTTATATTATTGGTCAGATACGGAAACTGATATCGATTATATATTGATTTTTTTTCCATGAAGATTCCATTTTTATGAAAGAGGATTTAGGTTTATTGTGAACTGTGTTTTAAATGACATTAGTTCTTTAACCCAGTTAAAGACAGTATTACATGTCTGTCATTGTATTTCGAACTGTATGGTTGATCTCTGTAAAATATATAACTTGTAACGACCCGCATTCTACACATCGAAGGATCGTAGGATATTTATTTCTTTCACATACGAAGTCGTATGGTCATGTAATTTTGGGAGACGACTATTGGGGTCATTTCCCATGTTCATGATTTTTCCCAATTTTTAAATGACAGTTTTGCCCCTAGCTGATCTTTTTTCGGCCATAACTTTTGATGTGCAAGGAGTTTTGACCTGAAACCACTTCCATTAGATCCGAATGATAGTTTACCTTTCCGTAGAGTGGTCACATTAGCCAAACGAACTCACCGTTTGGGAGATATGGCTGAAACAAGTTTCAGGTGGTGAAAAACAGCTTAATTGGGCTTAACCGGGTGATTAACAGCTAGGCCCAAAGGGGAATTTCGGGATTAAGAGTATAAGAGGGTTGCTAGAGTTTAGAAAACGGATTTTACTTCATTTTCCAGCCGCCTAAGATATTCCTCTCAACCTAGCAATGGCCTCCACTTGCTAAAACACCCCAAATCACCTCCTAATCGCTAATTAAGCCAAATCTACATCAAATCAAAGAGGATTAGCACAAGAATCAAGGTAGAGTTTCTGTATTTCCTTGGTATTCGCGCCCAAACAGAGAATCATTTCAGATCTTAAGTTTATTTGTGGAAAAGGTGAATGATTTGCAAGGTCTCTCACTAATTATGGTTAATTTAGGGTAATTAGTGTTGATTAGCGAATTTATACACTAATAAATTCTGGAAAAATATTTATAAAATTCGAAATGATGTTTTAGACCTCTGTTAGAAAATTTGGATAGTTTGGTTAAGTTTTACTAATCCTATCATTAGTTTTGCTTAAACATGCTTAAGGGAAAATATGGGGTTTTGGCTATGTTTGATCCATTTTAACCTATCAAGTTGTTGTTTTGGTGTTTGTGGCCACTTCTATTTGTTGCTATGATTATATGGTATGCTTTGTGATTTGTCTAAAATAGTTAGAGTGGTCGAAAATGCCGTCGAATGGTGTATAAACAGTCGTTGGAAGTTGTAAGAAAAGTGCAGGAAAGTACCCGAACCGGATCAGAGCACGGACCGACCCGAGGTGCAACTCGCGAACCGAACCGCTCGTGGAGTGTCTTCTCCGAACCGATCCGCCAGAAGCTCTTCGACCCGAACCTCGTGAAGTGAAGAAAAAGGGGAAGCCGAACCGATCCGGGGAGGAATAGTCCAAAAACCCGAGATGCAAAGGTAGTCCAAGTAGGAAATTTGTACTCAGGATCCAGTTGGGAACCAACGAGTCAACTTCATGATTGGGCTTTGCCGCGGTACGTGTGCTAAGGGGTTGTCGAGGTCTATAACTCTGGATCACTATGTGTAGGGGGTACGTGAACGGATTCAGGACCACAGTGGTCTAGGTATGACTAATGGGCTATAGACCAATGAAGCGGGGTCATTTGTAAAGATTTAGCCATGACTCCGTATGGTAAGCTTGGTGGTAGCAGTAGTCATACAAGTCGAACTCCGTCACTACTTCGATGGTTCTAGTGGTTGAGAGTGGTGGAAATCGTATGCTTTACGCACTGAGTGAGAGACGTGAGGATGGTTGTCATGCTTGATTTGCCATCACTATGACATGCACGCCACCACCCCCGTATTCTTTACACCATATGTTAGTGGCACCTTAGAGGATTGTACAGTATGTAGTGCTAACTCTTTGGTTGCAGGTCCAGGTTCAGGTATGGTTTAGTATACCTGTTATTATTCTGTTTTGCTGCTTATCGCTCATACCAGACTTTTGTCTGACCCAGAGTTTTATGTCTCTTCTTATTACTCTGGGTGCTCTCACGAGCAGACTAGAGACAGGTTAGCTAGTGAAGCACGAGTAGCTGTACCGAAGACGAGAAGGAGGCTTAAACGTATGATATATATAGATATTCTCCCTGTGTCGCTGCAGGGTCACTACTTTGGACATTAGTAGTGTACCTTTTTCCTTTGCTTTTCTTTAGAGACAGTTTGAAAAGTTGTAAAAATGGTGATGTGGAACATAAGCTGTATTTTGATTTCCACTGCTATGATGTGTAGTTCTAATTTTCAGCTTATGCACGGTCTCACCTGTTTTATGTTAAGTATGTTGTTATTGTATTATATCCCATGCGCTGTGAGACATTCTACAGGTTCTTGATTAGTTCATTCTCTTCTTTCATTTCTTCTGACGACCGTCCTATGCTGGTCGGGCATGTGTACAGTGCACTTTCGAAAGAAATGTCGGCTGGTGCGGGCCGTCACACTTGGTATCAGAGCTCTTGGTTGCGTAGTTAACCTAGGGAAAGACACCAGGGAGAGATAATACGTATATGAGAGCACGTATTTGTGATTATTTTGGTTTTCAAAAGCTATATATATATATATACTATTAGTATATCTAAGCATGAAGTCGCACTGCACTGACACCACAGAGAGGATAGTTAATCGTTTCTCTTTACAGATTGAACGATGAGCCGATATACGAGGGGTGCTGGTAGAGGAGCCAACAATGGGAATCCTCCTGACATGAGGGCTATGTTTACTGATTTCATGAGAGAGATGCTTAGGAATGTGCAAGGAGCAGCTCCCAATGCTGCAAATGGTGGTGGTGTAGCGGTGTAGGCGCCTAGGGCCGATTTCGCCAAGCTATGCAAGGATTACACTAGTCTTGGTGGAAAGCCGTTCCACGGGACGGCATAAGCTATAGAAGTTCAGGATTGGTTGGATAGCTGTGAGCGTATCTTCGAAGACTTAGGTATCGAGGATGCAATGAAAAGAAAGCTAGCGTCCCGTCAGCTGCAAGGACGGGCAATGAATTGGTGGAACGCTATTAAGGCAGCTACCCCAGAGGATCAAGTTACGTGTGATCAGTTTAAGGCCCGATTTGGTGAAAATTTTATCCCAGCTGCTCAGAAATCAGAGTTGTTTAGAAAATTTCTTGAGCTTAGGCAGAATGGTAGAGCCGTCTCGGAGTATATTGCTGAGTTCGATACTTTATCAAAGTATGGATTATCTCTTATCGACACTCCCGAGAAGAAGAACGAGAAGTTCATAACAGGCTTGGATCAGTATTTGGGGGAAAGGCTTATTAACCACATCAATGAAACATTTGAATTGATTGTGGGGAAAGCATTGAGGTCAGAGAGTCTTTACCCTAAGTCGAAGACTGAGGTTGCATCTGCAGAGGAGCCAAAGCCGCAAGCAAGCGGTGGAGGTAAGAGTGGTTCTCAAAATAAGAGGAAGCAGAACCAGAATAAGGATGGCCAGAAGAAGAAGAAAGATGTTGAGTGCTTTAGCTGTGGCAAGAAGGGCCACTACGCTAGTAATTGTCGAGCAAAGCCAGCAGACAGGAAGTGCTTCAACTGTGGCCAAGTAGGACATCACAAGGACAAGTGTCCGCAATCCCCTAAAGAAAAGCAGATGGTGAAAGCATATGCCCTTAATGTTATTCCTTCTTCGTCGAATGCCCCAACTGCGGCGGAGAAGGGAAAGAATGTCATTTTTCAAGGTATGCTTTCTGTTTATGATGTTCCTGTTAGAGTTTTGTTTGATACCGGAGCTTCCAGTTCTTTCATATCTAGTGACCTGGTAGATAGGTTGGGATTGGAGCCCGAGATTGTCGATAGACCTTTAGTAGTGACGAACCCGATTGGTGGTTCGACTAGCCTTAGCATGATTTGTCGTAATGTGGTCTTATCGAGTCATGGATGCATGTTTGTTTGTGATTGCTTTGTTTTGGGCTTTACTGGGTTTGGCATTATTTTCGGAGTCGATTGGCTCCAAAGATACGGGGTGGTGGTAGACTGTGAGGGCTTTTTGGTGACAGCTAGAGCGAATGATGGACAGAGGGTAGTGTTTGGTGGTCTGCCTAGTGATGGGTTAATGGCTAGTTTTCTAAATTCCCTCGACATCCCGCATGATGAGTTGTCAGGTTTTCCCGTGGTTGGCCAATATCCGGACGTCTTCGAGGAAGTAACCGGGCTTCCACCACACCGAGAGATTGAGTTCTGTATTAATGTGGTGAAAGATGCCAGACCTATAGTGATGCCACTTCGTCGTATGGCGCCAAGGGAGCAACGAGAGCTCGGGGTGCAAGTAAGCGATCTTTTGAAGAAGGGATTTATCAGAAGAAGTGTTTCTGAGTGGGGAGCACCAGTTGTGTTTGCTACCAAGGCTGATGGTTCCCTTCGATTGTGTGTAGACTACCACGAGTTGAATAAGGTGACGAGGAAGAATAAGTATCCTCTACCGTGGACAGATGATTTGTTTGATCAGTTGAGTGGCGCGAGAGTGTTCTCCTAGTTGGATCTCTCGACAGGTTTTCATCAGCTTAGAGTGGAAGCTAAGAGTATAGCAAAAACGACATTTCGGACGTCGTCTGGATTTTATGAGTGGTTGGTCATGCCATTCGGGCTGACTAATGCACTAGCCTATTTTGTGGATCTTATGAATAGGGTATTCAGAGATGAGTTGAATAAGTTTGTTCTTGTGTTTGTGGACGATATACTTGTTTATTCATGGATAGAGGAAGAACACAAGGAACATTTGAGGATAGTGATGGAGGTGTTGAGAAAACACCAGTTGAAAGCAAAATTTTCTAAGTGTCACTTCTGGAGGAGAGAAGTGAGATTCTTGGGCCATGTTGTTTCAGAGAATGGTATTGCCGTGGATCCTGCGAAGGTGGCTACGGTACAAGATTGGTCTACGCCCAAGAATGCAACAGACATAAGAAGTTTCTTGGGATTAGCTGGATATTATTGTAAGTTTATCCAAGACTTCTCCAAGATAGCAGCACCGTTGACTAAGTTGACCAAGAAGAATCAAGCTTTCGTCTGGGACGAAAAATGCGAGAATGCATTCAAGAGTCTAAAGGACAAGTTGACATGTGCACCAGTGTTAGTCATTCCTAAGGGGAATGAAGAGATGACGGTATACACAGATGCATGTGGTACCGGACTAGGTGTTGTACTGATGCAAGGAGGTAGGGTTGTAGCTTATGCAAGTCGGCAATTGAAACCGCACGAGAAAAGATACCCTACCCATGACTTGGAATTAGCAGCGATCGTATTCGCATTGAAGATGTGGAGACATTATCTCTTGGGAAAAAGATTCGAGTTGTTTACTGATCATAAGTCATTAAAGTATCTTTTCTCTCAAAAGGATCTAAATCTCCAACAACAAAGATGGTTAGAATTCTTGGCTTCCTATAATTTCGACATCGCATATACACCAGGAAAGGGAAATGCGGTGGCTGATGCATTGAGTAGAAGACATGCCAGTTTAGGGGCTATGTTTCTAGAATGGAAGCAACTGGAGTACATCGCTGGGTATGACTTCAGACCAAAGTGCGAATTGGATCCAGAAATGTTAGCAAATTTGACGATCAGACCCACTTTGATTGAGCGGATTGGTTACAGTCAGAGGGACGATCCTAACCTATCGGAAATCATCTCAAAGTTAGAGATGGGAATCGACGGAGAGATGAACAAGTATAGGCTTGATCGAGATGGATGGCATAGAAAGAATGGAAGACTTGTTGTGCCCAATGTCAATGGATTGAGAGATGAAGTGCTTAGAGAATGTCATCACTCAAAACTGACTATACATCCCGGTGGTAACAAGATGTACCGAGACATGAAGCAGACCTACTACTGGGAAGGGATGAAAAGAGACGTTGGAAAGTTTATATCCAAATGCATGAATTGCCAGCTGGTTAAAGCTGAGCAAAAGAAGCCTAGTGGTTTGTTACAACCATTAGAGATTCCAGAATGGAAATGGGAACAAGTCCCAATGGATTTCATTGATGGGTTACCAAGGACTAGATCGGGCCATGATAGCATTTGGGTGATTGTGGACAGATTGACCAAAAGTGCAAGATTTATACCCGTCAAGTCGAATAGGACGGCAGCTAAGTTAGTTGAACTATATGTAAAGTAGGTAGTGGGATTTCATGGAATGCCCAAAGGCATTGTGAGTGACCGAGATCCGTTGTTCACTAGTGGATTTTGGAAGAGCTTACAAGAGGCGTTAGGATCATAATTACATCTCAGTATCGCGTATCATCCTCAAACCGACGGTCAAACAGAGAGGGTGATCGAGTGTTAGAAGATCTCTTGAGAGCTTGCATATTAGACTTTAGTGGATCATAGGATGACCATTTGCATCTAGTAGAGTTTGCATATAATAATAGTTATCAATCCAGTATTGGTATGGCTCCATTTGAAGCTTTGTACGGAAGACCGTGCAACTCACTGTCATGTTGGTTAGAAACTGGTGAGAAGTTTGTGCTTGGACCAGATGTGATAAGAGAAACTTCAGCTAAGATTAAGGTTGTCCAACAACGAATGAAGGCTGCCCAAGATAGGAAAAAAGTTATGTTGATAAGAGGAGAAGAGAATTAAAGTTCTCCATTGGCGACTTGGTGTTTGTCAAGATTTCTCCGTTGAAGAGCGTGATACGATTTGGCAGGAGAGGCAAGTTAGCACCAAGATTTGTTGGTCCATTCCCAGCTCTTGAGCAAATTGGGAATTTGGCATATAAAGTTGAATTACCAGAGAAGATGGCAGGAGTTCATAATGTATTTCATGTTTCCCAGTTAAGGAAGTTCGTACACGACCCATATGTGACTATTTCACCTGATCAGTTGGATGATATCGAAGTTGAACCCGAGGCGGTTGGGAACCGCAGGCCTATGCGTATTGTTGGGAACGATACGAAGCAGCTTCGAAGGAAGGCGGTGAAATTATTCAAAGTTCAGTGGGGCGAGAATGAGATTGGCTGTACTTGGGAGACAGAGGAGAGCATTAGGAATACGTATCCAGAACTCTTTGCCTGGAAAGATATCAGTTTCGATTTAGTTTTTCCGCATGCTAGGATAGGTTGTTTTATTTGTTTTGCATGTTTGATTGTTATATATGATTGGTAGGCATGCGGGATTCTTTGTATGTTTTGGGTTAAGGAATTTCGGGGACGAAATTTCTTAAGGGGAGGGGGGGGGGAGAGTGTAACGACCCGCATTCTACGCATCGAAGGATCGTAGGATATTTATTTCTTTCACATACGAAGTCGTATGGTCATGTAATTTTGGGAGACGACTATTGGGGTCATTTCCCATGTTCATGATTTTTCGCGATTTTTAAATGACCTTTTTGCCCCTATCTGATCTTGTTTTGGACATAACTTTTGATTAGAAAGGAGTTTTGACTTGAAAGCACTTCCTGTAGATCCGGATGACGGTTTACCTTTCCGTAGAGTGGTCACATTAGCCAAACGGACTCACCGTTTGGGAGATATGGCTGAAACAAGTTTCAGGTGGTGAAAAACAGCTTAATTGGGCTTAACCGGGTGATTAACAGCTAGGGCCAAAGGGGAATTTCGGGATTAAAAGTATAAGAGGGCCGCTAGGGTTTAGAAAACGGATTTTACTTCATTTTCCAGCCGCCTAAGACATTCCTCTCAACCTAGCAATAGCCTCCACTTGCTAAAACACCCCAAATCACCTCCTAATCGCTAATTAAGCCAAATCTACATCAAATCAAAGAGGATTAGCACAAGAATCAAGGTAGAGTTGTTGTATTGCCTTGGTATTCGCGCCCAAATAGAGAATCATTTCAGATCTAAAGATTATTTGTGGCAAAGGTGAGTGATTTGCAAGGTCTCTCACTAATTATGGTTAATTTAGGGTAATTAGTGTTTATTAGCGAATTTATACACTAATAAATTCTGGAAAAATATTAATAAAATTCGAAATGATGTTTTAGACCTCTGTTGGAAAATTTGGATAGTTTGGTTAAGTTTTACTAATCCTATCATTAGTTTTGCTTAAATATGCTTAAGGGAAAATACGGGGTTTTGGCTATGTTTGATCCATTTTAACATTTCAAGTTGTTGTTTTGGTGTTTGAGGCCACTTCTATTTGTTGCTATGACTATATGGTATGCTTTGTGATTTGTCTAAAATAGTTAGAGTGGTCGAAAATGCCGTTGAATGGTGTATAAACAGTCGCTGGAAGTTGCAAGAAAAGTGCAGGAAAGTACCCGAACCAGATCGGATCGGATGGGAGCACGGACCGACCCGAGGTTCAACTCGCGAACCGAACCGCTCGTGGAGTGTCTTCTCTGAACTGATCCGCCAGAAGCTCTTCGACCCGAACTGGAGGACAGCTCAAGGACTAAACTCTGACCCGTGTAGTCGCCTCCGAACCGAACCGGTAGGGGAGGCTGTGTGATGACCATGGCCGATCCGAACCACGTTACCTGACCCGAACCGATGCACCATGGAGGAGCTTGAGGAATTTGACCCGATCCGAGGTGATGAAGGCCACGAGCCGAACCGAAGAGCTTGGACTTGAGGTGTGGATCACGAACTGAACTGGGAGTACAATCTGAAGTGAAGAAAAAGGGGAAGCCGAACCGATCCGGGGAGGAAGAGACCAAAAACCCGAGATGCAAAGGTAGTCTAAGTAGGAAGTTTGTACTCAGGACCCAGTTGGGAACCAACGAGTCAACTTCATGATTGGGCTTTGCTGCGGGACGTGTGCTAAGGGGTTGTCGAGGTCTATAACTCTGGATCACTATGTGTAGGGGTACGTGAACGGATTCAGGACCACAGTGGTCTAGGTATGACTAATGGGCTATAGACCAATGAAGCGGGGTCATTTGTAAAGATTTAGCCATGACTCCCTAGGGTAGGCTTGGTGGTAGCAGTAGTCGTACAAGTCGAACTCCGTCACTACTTCGATGGGTCTAGTGGTTGAGAGTGGTGGACACCGTATGCTTTACGCACTGAGTGAGAGACGTGAGGATGGTTGCCATGCTTGATTTGTTTGCCATCACTATGACATGCACGCCCCCACCCCCGTATTATTTACACCATATGTTAGTGGTACCTTAGAGTATTGTACAGTATGTAGTGCTAACTCTTTGGTTGCAGGTCCAGGTTCAGGTATGGTTTAGTATACCTGTTATTGTTCTGTTTTGGTGCTTATCGCTCATACCAGACTTTTGTCTGACCCAGAGTTTTATGTCTCTTCTTATTACTCTGGGTGCTCTCACGAGCATACTAGAGATAGGTTAGCTGGTGAAGCACGAGTAGCTGTACCGAAGACGAGCAGGAGGCTTCCACGTATGATATATATATATATATATATATATATATATATATATATATTCTCCCCGTGTCGCTGCAGGGTCACTACTTTGGGCATTAGTAGTGTACATTTTTCCTTTGCTTTGCTTTAGAGACAGTTTGAAAAGTTATAATAATGGTGATGTGGAACATAAGCTGTATTTGGATTTCCGCTGCTATGATGTGTAGTTCTAGTTTTCAACTTATGCACTGTCTCGCCTGTTTTATGTTAAGTATGTTGTTATTGTATTTTATCCTATGTGCTGTGAGACATTCTACAGGTTCTTGATTAGTTCATTCTCTTCTTTCATTTCTTCTGACGACCGTCCCATGCTGGTCGGGCATGTGTACAGCGCACTTTCGGAAGAAATGTCGGCTGGTGTTGGGCAGGCCGTCACATAATTGTTCGGCGGCGGAGAATTTATTCTCTTGCTTAACACCCTTCTCTAAGATGCATGATCTTTAGAGGTTATATATCGATGGAAATAAATGGTACGGTGTAGATTGTCGATGTGGCATGTTTGATTTCCCAAAGTTAAATAATCATTTATATTGATTTTTGGGAAGATTAAAACTAATTGGGGTTTTAATGAATCTTTAATTAGATTAAAAATGCGAATGTGATAATTTAAATTATCAAATTTGGGAATTGATCGAGAGTGGAGTATCACTAATTTTGCTCCAAGCAATAGTTAAATATTTAATTAGATTTGAATGTGAAATGGTAATTAAATTTACCGATAACACCATTGTGTTAGATATGGAGTATTACCAGTTTTTCTCCATGGGATGAATAGGTTGGGAATGGAAAACTAAAAAAATGATTACTTCGGTAAGGTTTGCTAATCCCGACTAGCTGATAAACCTTAATTTGGTTAGAATTGATATCCAAAGGAAGAATAAAGAATAAATTTAAATGAATTTATCTTTGATAAAATTAATGGGAACCTTTCCCAAAGGATTTGAATATTTAAATAAAAGAATATTTAGAATTGGAATGAGGCGTATGTTGTGTTTTTATAACACTTGATTATAAAATACGCGAGTTATTCGGAAAGGCCAGGTTTGTATCCATTTTGAATAACTGATACGACGATAAGTCAACGATGAAGACGGTGGTTGAAGACCGGAGGTCTTCACATCGTTTGGATAATTATTGATGTCTTGATTGGGCTATACACCGAAGATGAGGTAATAAGTGGTGATCGTCCAGACGTACTTGGAGATCGACCGGATATGCAAGGACCTCTCTCCCGTATTGAACATATGGAACGAGGAATATGGTGCCTCCGGTTTCGTTCAGACCCAGAATGAACTATTAAATGGATGTGTGTCTAGCATTGGATTTTATTCTATGTTGATTGATCTCTATTAAATATATATCTGTTTAGTGGTGGAGAATATATTCTCTTGCTTAACACCTTTCTCTGAGACGTACGAGATCAGAGGTTATATATCGATAGACATCAGTTGCATGGCGTAAATTGCCAGTATGGCATGCTGAGGTGAAAATGATCAGGGCTTCTGTTGAAAACAAGAGTCTTGTGGTTGATGATCAAATCACGGCTTTAAATAGCATAGCTTTGTGTAGCGTTAATTCGCGAGCTTCACACCCCGGTATGAACCAAAAACGGGTTGAAGGACGGTAGGAGGACATGCGTTTCTTTCTAGCTAGGAGTGGTGTCATGGTATGCGACCCATACATTTTTACTTATATGGTTATTGGAAATCGAGGTACCTCGGATATATTGGTCCCTACGGGAATGATGGATGATATGGTCGACATACTGACCATTACTCCCCATAGGGCGGAGAAACGTATTGTTCAGGGAATATTAATCCACTTAGGTGGACCGGCCCTGCATTTTCCTAGGTGCAATTGCTGTTGTATCCTGAGGGATGGGCCAGAATGCCTCGAATTTGGTAAGGATGATCCCTTGCCTTGGTTCATAGATGGAATCCAATTTCCAATACAACATTGTGGTTTTAATTGCAGAACTAGTATGGAGACATAGTAGCACGGGATACTATGTCGTCTATGATCGATACATTTATATTTTAAGTTGTTTTCTTCACTTATATAGTAATAATAAAAGATAAAATTTCGCGTACCAAGCATTATTCGGCTATTATAAGGTAAAACTCTATCCTCCGGCTTGCTTTGCATTGTGTGATGGGACCTGAGTCTTATAATAGCTTCATTTTCTTTAAAATTAGCATTGCACTATTTGTTATATGCATTGGTATTCTTTGGAGGAGACCCGTTTTGTGTTATACGACGTTGTCCCTTGATTTACCTAATTTTAATGTAAAGTTTTAAATAACTGTTTTAGTTATCAAACCAGTCACATGACTGACCAGGAGTTTATTGTTTTAACCTAAACTCTGGGTGTCCCTATTTTCCTCACGAGCAGCTAGTAGTTTTGGTTTGCAGATTTATTTATATAGGATCCTGGATTTACAACTGGAGCTATATTCGGAATGCTCTATATTCGTGTATTTCTTTCAGTTGTGTTATGTATTATTTTTCGGCTGCTATGTAATGTAATTTAATCTCTTATATTTTTCAATGTGTAATATTCATTCATACTCTGTAAGATTCTTATACTCTGATGTAAATTATTGTAATAGCAATGAAATGTTCTATTGTTTGTGTTCATATTTGTCGTGTTCTCAACTCAATCCGGGCTTTCCCAAGAGGGGAAGTTTGGGTTGTTTCTAATACTGATGTTTTGATTGGGCCGTACACCCAAGACAAGGTAATAAGTGGTGATCGTCCAGACGTACTTGGAGATCGGCCGGATATGCAAGGATCTGTCTCCTGTATTGGACATATGGGATGAGGAAAAAGGTGCCTTCGGTTTCATTCAAACCCAGAACGAACTAGTAAATGGATATATGACATTGGATTTTATTCTGTGTTGATTGATCTCTTTTAAATATAATATCTATTTGGTGGCGGAGAATTTATTCTCTTGCTTAACACCCTTCTCTGAGACGAACGAGCTCAGAGGTTACACATCGATAGACATTAGTCGCATGGCATGAATTGCCTTTGTGGCATGATGAGATGCAAATGATAAGGGCTTTTTTCGAAAATCAGAGTCTTGTAGTTGATGATCAAAGCACAGCTTTAAATAGCTGTAACACCCCACCTCCGCCAATGCCACTCTTGCAAGTACACTGGCTTTGGAGGGACGTTAAACGAGGTAAACATGCATGTAGATATCACAAGACAGAACATATAAGTAAAAACAGAGTAAATAAAGCAGCGGATAAAACTAATATTTCAAAACCATAGTCAAGTTACATCAAAGTACCGAGTCATTACTTTCCACAAAACGAAGTCTAGAAAAACATAAACTGAAAACTGGAAATAACATAAAGTAAACTATCCCCAAAGTAGAATAAGGCCATAGCATGCTCAAGTCCAAACCGTACATGAGCTATCCAGAAAAGCAGCTAAAGATCCAAGCTAGGTACCAGTGTTCCCACCCTGTAAACCTAAGGGGGGGGGGGGGGGAAACGGAAGAAAAGAGGCGAAAGAAAACGGGTCAGTCAAAGAGACTGGTAAGTCCTATCTACTATTAGTATAAAAACTAATAAAGTTAATTGAACATGTAAAATAGAGATGAGACATAGGGTGATAACCGGCATGGTGAAAAGTTAACAAGATAGATCAAGTGTGGCATCGCATATACAAGGTTAAGTTGCACCAAGTGTGTACTAGTAATCCATGTCAAGTATAAACAAGAAATGATCCCTTGGCCCAATCTTGGCCCAATATCCCGAGATGACCTAGATCAAGGTCCAACAACACGGTCTAATCGATCGGCTCCCTAAAAGCCTAACTCGTCAAGTGTCGGTGTCATACGGCCTAATCACGAAGTGTAGTCAAACTGTGCTAGGTCCACCCTAGGGTGTATCAAGCCCTAGGGTTCCAACCCCGGACACAAATCAAGCATGCACAGCCTAAACCTACGGGTGCCCGTGCCTGCTTTTTCAACTCCGGACTATGTGCACGACCATAGTCCGCCTGAACCTACACCGGCGCACCTACTCAGCCGTCGTTTTGGTCGCTTACATGTCAGCCCAGTAATCGTGCCCCACCCTAGCCTAGTCCCTAGGGTATCATGATACAATCAAGAGGGTTACTGATGAAAAGGACCTCGTAACTAGGGTTTCCTAACGGGTTAAATGTGGTTAACCCAATCCAATCAAGCATCAAGTTGATTAAGTGTACCCAAGGTTCATGACTTAACCCTATCAACCCATCGTGTTCATGTTGGTTAAGTGTTACGTGGTCCATGACTTAACCCTATCATGTGGCATTAATTAATTTAATGCACCTTAACCTCTCACATTAGACCTTGTTGTGGTTACTAGTTAAGCCGGGCGGGTCCGGGTAGCTTTACACCACAACCTAGTCTAACCTCGGGTTTAAGCACAACATGACCAACTACTCACATTGGGTCCTATTGTTTGTAGCCACTAGTTAAGCCGGTCGGTTCCGGGTAGATTTATGCTACAAACTC
Organism: Allium sativum; assembly: GCA_030737875.1. Lineage (NCBI taxonomy): Eukaryota > Viridiplantae > Streptophyta > Magnoliopsida > Asparagales > Amaryllidaceae > Allium > Allium sativum. Next base: position 1,048,530,983 of record CM060910.1, on the reverse strand, counting down.
AACCCAACCTCGAGTTGGCCACACTCATATTTTCTAAGTGTCATGTCCGTCCTTATGTTTACAAGCATAATCACAATTCAATGTTCATGTCATATTTTAAAACCATGTTTTCATGTCATTAATATTACCCAAACCCAACGCATTCCCATCGCATGTACGTTTCGCATAACATAACATAGATCAAAAGAGGGAACTTGGCAAAAACATGACAAAAAGGGCTTAAGGTAATAAGGTTGGCCACAAGTTAGACATGGTGGCATATGAGGCATAAATATGTTCATTTAAACTTGCATGTTACATCATAAGCCTCAAAACATGCATAACATTCAAACTTAGCGAATAGGTGATACATGGTCCTAGATGACATAGAATGATGACTAGAAGTTCGCATATAAGATTATATGCAAGTTATCATAAAGGTTATGAGAGTTCTCATGTTGCATAATGCAACATTTCAACATAAAGCTTATAGCTTTTAACCCACAAGGTCAAGGTGATAGCTTTACAAACATGCATAGAATAAACCTATGCATAACATGATAGAATCAAAGCACATATCATACTTATGCCCAAACCCAAACTTGCAACATGTCATATTTAACTTCATAGTTAGAATCTAAGAGTAGTATAGGGCTTACAATGTTATGAAGACTTATAAAATATAAATAAGATTGAGACGAAGCCACTAGCAACTCTAAAAACCCCAAATGAATACAAGCTCCAAGAAGCTCCTTTGATTATATGAAGAAAGACCCTTGTTTTAATGAAGAAAGATTGAACTTTGGCCTTGAATCAAGCTTTGGAACTCTCAAACAAGCTTAGGAACTCTCATATGAATGAAGATGGAAGCTATGACAAGAGGGTGGAGGCCATGATTAAACATTTTGGCATAGTTTAGTTGTAGAATTGATTTATGATGATTTAGGCTAGGTATTAGGGTCCTTTTATAGAAGATTAGGTTAGTTTAGACCATAGGATTAACCCTAATTCAGATCTGGGCCATCAATTCACGTCACTAGCCTCCAAACATGTCTTGAGAAACAAGTCAGGTGCACCCAGGCCAGACTGGCCGACCACCCAAGTCGACAGGGGTGTCGACTGGGCAGTCGACACAGCCTGGGGTGTGTCGACTCCCAAGTCGACTCCCCAGTCGACTTGGGGTGGCGGGAATTTTTCCCGACTGCCTGGCCCAGCTGAATTTGAATTTCTGATTTCAAATTTGAATTTGAAATTTTCTGAAAACTTCGACGGGCCATAACTTGATCATACGGACTCCGATTTTCGAAAACTCGGACTCTATTTCGCGTATTTTTCCGAGACGAACGCAATGGCACAGCCCGTTTCCCTTGATTCAGATTTTATCATTAAATTCTGCCTTGATTTATGTTATAACTTGTTATTCAAAATATGGGTTATTACAATAGCACAGCGTTATCTATAGTGTTAATTCGCGAGCCTCACACCTCGTTATGAGTCAAAAATGGGATTGTGACTGCAGGGAGTGCACAGCGTTTCCTTCTAGCTATGGGTGGTGTCATGTTTTGGAGCCCAGACATTTATATTTTTTTAACTATGTGGATGATGGATAGCGAGGTGCCTCGGATATATTGATCACTACGGGGCCGATGGATAGGTCCGATAGGACCGGAAAACGTATGCTCAGGAATAATTAATCCACAAACGTAAGGGTGGACCAGCCTTGAAGATCCAAGGGTTCACTGTGGGGGATCCTGAGGCATTTGCTAGAGTGTCTTAAATCAGAGAGGAGCCATCCCTGGCCTCGACTAATCAAATGGAAATCCAATTTCCAATACGTGACTTTTCGGTTTTAATTGTAGAGCCTAGTATGGCGGCATGATATATGGTACCCATGCCGTTTATGATTGATACATTTATATTTGAAGCGATTTTTGATACTATACACTCATAGTAATATCAAAATGATTTGTTTTAAAATTACCCAGCATGTTTAGCTATTATAAGGGAAAACTCTGTCCTCCGGCTTGCGTTGCATTGTGTGATGGGACCTGAGTCTTATAATAGCTTCATTTTTAAAAAAGCATTACGCTATTTATAAACTGTTTTATGCACTGTTATTCTTAGTAGAAAACCCGTTCCATGTTATACGGCGTGGTCCCTTGATTTACTTTAAATTTAAAGTAAAGTTTTACATAACTGTTTTAGTTCTCACACCAGTCCCATGACTGACCTGGAGTTTATTGTTTTAACCTAAACTCTAGGTTCCCGTATTTTCCACATGGGCAGCTAGTAGTTTTGGTTTTGTAGATATTATTTTTCTAGGATCCTGGATTACAACTGGAGCTATATTCAGAAAGCTCTATATCCATGTATTTCTTTCAGTTGTGCTATGTATTATTCTTCCACTACTATGTATTTAAATGTAATTTAAATCTTTGATATTTTTCTGATGTATAATATTTATTCATACTTTGTTATATTTGTGTACTTTGATGTAAATTGTTGTAATAACAATGAAATGTTCTTCTGTTTGTGTTCTGATTTCTCTGTTCTCAACTCTATACGGGCTTTCCCGTAAGGGCAAGTTTGGGTCGTTACATAATTCTTTTCCAATATATTTTTATGCTATTTAAATGCCCATTATTTCAAGGTCAGTGTAATTCAAACATCCCAACACACATTAATCAACCACAGATTGTTTGTCACATCATATAACGTAATATATGAAAAACAACAATAAAAATGTTGAGAAATCTAGTTGAATTCCTCCAACCTATTTCCCTACATCTACATATGTTAATCAACATAAATAACACCAATTTCATATCAATAAGAAATATTTTAGTAAATAGAATCAATATTTAAACAACGATTTATGTATATATATAACTATACCTATAATTCCAACCAATTTATTTGCAATTCATCCAAACAACCATCATACAACATTCAGTCATTATTTATCAGTTTAAAAATATGTTTAAAAATTATAAACTAGACAGATTTACTGAGCTTATTCACCTTGGTCGTTAATCGTTGCACAAAAAACAAGTTGATTAAATCAAGCGTTTTATTTTGCCATAAATTGAAACGAACTCCAAAAATGTTCAAACTAATTTCACCCCTTTGCCTGCGACCCTACGATCCTAATGGATCCAAATTTGCGTAATTCTGACAATAAACGGATAAGTTGTGGACGTTAAAACTAATACATTATTTATATTAAATTTGAACTTATATTTAATTTATTCTGGGCCTTTCCCCTTTCTTCCCGAACCAGACCCAAAACTAATACAACCCGCATGCTTCAATATTTCTTCTTCCTCCCTACGTGTTTTCATTCGAACCATTCTAGTGGGGAAAAACCCACCATAGCCGCCTCTTCTATCTTCTCATTCTCCTTCTCTACCCCATTAAAATTCAAACGAAAATTTCCATCTAACTCCCCTTCAAAAAAGAAACCACCCCATCATCATTTTATGAAACTCGCCCCACCCCTAACCTTCACATTGAACAGCAGGTTTACAACCAACTGTAAAACCACTGATTAAAAGTATCACCAAATTTCATCAAAATTCACCCGCCAGTGCATCTCGACTTACTGATCACTATGCCACCTTAGATTTCCCTTCCAAACCTTGCTATCGTCGATACACGTCAGCCCAAGACTACTGCATAAATTTTTTAATATGAGAAAATATGTCAAGCAACACAAAAAAGGTAGGAAACTAAAGCTCTGACTTTGCAGAGTTCAAGGAGATTTATTTCATAATTTTTCGTGGAAGATTGAATTTGTTATGATTTTTTTATCCATGGGAAAAGCTTCAATAATTTGATTTCCAAGAGAAAAAAGATTGGTGGAGGTCGCGTGTATTTATAGTGTTATAATACGTTATGGACAAAAAGTATGGGTTACTGTATAATTAGGGTAGGTTGGCTGGCATGTGAAAAAAATCACCTAGGGTAGCTGTGCAAATGGCAGATTATTAATTAGCTTAGGGTAAGGGAAACAAATACTTGGCAGGGATGGCAACATTTATATATATTAATTTTATATTCCACGAAACTCGTATATGAAGTAACAAACAAAAACCACCACATATGAGCTCCGTTCATGGTGAAATTTGTAATCTTTCAACAATTAAATATTTCGGACATGAGGGAACTGGTTTCATCGAATTCCAAGTCTATTTTGTCAAAGTTCCTTTTTAATTCCAAACAGTTAAATAATACGCATTTAAATTGCACATGGTCACAAAATAAATCTAATTAACGCGAAACCGAAAATCTTACAATAATTAGTCACCACGGATTCAATAAAATTAGTTTCATTGAAAAAGGAAGTCATTTGAAAATTTGTTATTTTTATAATCCCATATTTAATTGATATAATTTTAATTGAATAAAAAGTTAAATTAAATTCCAAAACAATTCAAATTAATAGTAATAAATTATTATCATATATATATATATATCCAAACAGAATTCATACAGCTTCAAAAATAAATAAAATGCAGATTTATACTTGACGTTTCAATTTCAAGCCAAAACGACGTTCAATTTATAAAAAAAAACCCTTTTTATTTTATCAAATAAATCGTTATATTTTATAAACTATTTCATAACGACTTCTTGAAAATTTGATTGGACATAACTTACAATCTATAAGATGAAATCTCGTTTTTTTTACTTCCATTAGAAAAATATAGTTCAATAGATTCAAACGTTTCTTGTTTTGAAGAAATTTGACTTATAACAGATCTTATGTACTCTGTTGAAGTACAAAACGTAAAAATTATAACTACCGCGACGTTAAGAGCTCATTTTAAATTATACTACAATTAATGCATTCAAACGTCGTTTACTTAATAAATTCGTTATTATAACACGAATCTGAACGAAATTAAATTTCTTATATAATCCAATTCACATAATATTGCTAATTTAACTATATCCGACCGTTTCGGAAATTTAATTTTATTATCCCATTTTTTATATTAATTAAATAATCAACATTATTTAGTTCAAATCGTTTAAATTGCCAAATAGCTTATCTAAATACATAAATAAATAAATTATTCAATCGTTAAAAATCCGAGACATTACAGATTCATTCCATTCATACTTGTTCAATCCATATTTTAAGTCCTCTAAGCTAAAGTAAACTAAAGGAGTCCCTGAATCCCCGATATTTGACTTTCAAAGCACCTAAAAATTACACTTTATTTTGTAATAATTTCAAAGAATCAATGGAAGCATCATCATGCATGAGCATTTCGCTTGATTCTTTTATCAAAATTGTAGTCATGCAATACATATGTATGTTTGATTGTATATTTGTACTTCGCATTTTAAACACTTACTTGTTTTATAGCGGCGAAAGTAAAAAATACTACAACAAAGATATAAAACTTATTGAAGATATGATTAAGTCTCAAAAGTAGACTTACTTTTATTCTCAAATTATTTGTGTACAAAAAAAACATTGTTCACTCATACATATCAAAACCGTAAAATATCATCATTCATGCAGTTCAAACTTCATAAATAGTTAATAGCTCTTAATTTAATTTAGTGCTTAGAACTTGAACTTAGTATTATACCCTAAGTTTGTTAATTTGGTTTATAAGAAAACAAATTAATCTTTTAAAGTTTTCGAAGCAAATGCTAAAAATCCCAATTTATTAGATGTAAAAGAAAACAACAAGACTTCAAACGTATTTACTATTAGTTAGGCTAAATCGAAAAAAGAAATGTAGTGATCAAAGTGCGCTTAGTGCTATACGAGACGCATTAATGAGGCTTTACTGAAACTTAAACTACATATACTCATATGTAAGATTGAAAATCCAAGTTACATTAATTCAAAACAACCATTAAAAAATTCATACAAAATACTTTGATCGTTTGCACTATTTGACCATAAGCGATGATTATCGAAACTCTGTTATGTGATTGTTTTACTGTTTGATCTTCTTAATAATGTCGGAAAATTCATAGTTTAAAAAAAAAATCATATGTTCATAATGTTGGAGAACTCATATGTGCATACCACTGAAAAATTTAGGTGATATTTGGTTTGTTTTATATTTTGAATTTACAAGATCAACTACAAAAAAGGAGATGAGTCAAGGGATGCATGGGATAGAAGGAAGATGGAGGGAATGACGGACGTGATAGGAAGGTAGAGAGGATGACGGGATGATGAATTTTTTCCCCCTTTGGATATTCCCCAAAACATGAAAAATAAGAAAAGGATTTTTTGTTTTGTTTTGTATATTAATTCTATTTTCTAAAATAATCATTTTTTATGACATACATGCATTGTTTGCAGTTATATATGAGCGAAAATACAAAACTAATGTAAACTGAATGTACCCTTAAATGCTAGAAAACTTACACGATTGCAATGTTGGAAATTTTATATGTTTGTAATGTTAATTCATATTTACTGCTTATTCAAGGTTTTAAATCATAGATTATGATCATTTTTCGTTGCATATCGGAGAAGATATCAAATTTTTAGATGAGTATATCTTAGTGTAAATCTTAAACTGATATTGCGGGTTTTGAAGCTCATTTCGAAAAGAACCTGGAGTAACTTATGTTTCTGAAATTGATGTTCTAGTGATTAATTGGATATAATTTTCTCGACATAAGTGAAAATTGTGACATACTTTTGGATAGGAAAAAGATCTAAAGTTAATTTTTTCAAGAAGAATGGTAGTTTAATTAGCTTAATTTATTTGGCACAAATTAATAATATACATTTATTTGAATATAAAAAAAATGAACTTTTATGTTGTTACTCATAAGGTAAAAAGAAAATATATTTAGGAGTTGGTAGATAGTAACTAACGTTATCATGGCTCTCGACTAGTCGTCAATTAGTCGAGATTGAAGCCTCGACTGGAAGCCTCGACTTGCCGATTATCGACTGGAAGCTGCAGCAGAAGGAAGAAAACAAAAAAAAATGCGAAGTAGCTATACGAAGAAGGAATAAGAGATAGGAAAACCAAATGAACGTGGAGTGAAAAGGAAAAATTGGAAAATTTAATAAATGAAACTTACCGCATACATCTTCAGCAAATCACGTTCAATTTTTACAACAAATCGAGCATCGTTGAGGATAATTTGAGCTTATTCGAGCATCTACTTCAACCAAAATCGAGTAGACAAGGTTCGATTTGATGTCTTTTTTGTTTTCTTTTCTCTTTTTGGCTTTCTTTCTGATTGGATCTAATGTCGTATTTTGTTTTCTTTTCTACTTGTCATTTTTTATCTGATTGGATCTAATTTTGTTTTAGATTCATATGAATGGGTAGGAAGATTTAACGTTAAGATTTCAAGTGTTGGTGTGGGATGAATACTTGTGGGCGGTAAAAATTTAAATGGTTAATTATTAGATGGCTACTTCTTTTTCAAAGCTTTCCAATGAAGTAATTATTCAACTTCTACTTTAATTACTGGAGACTTTAATGTACTTCTAACTGTTGCATTTATATCTTTTTTTATACATTAAAAATGCAGAATTTGTTGTTACTTTAATTACTGGAGACTTTAATGTATATATTTATTTATTTATCGACTAGTCTACGACTAGTCCACTAGTCGACTAATTGGACCTCTATCGACTCGACTCGAGTTATCTCCATAACAACCATGATAGTAAATGAATTGATACTAGTTTCTTTTAAATCGATATGAAAAATAGGTGGAACCCAATGCATGAGGCTCCCGCGCAATAGCGGGCTTTGGAGATTGAGATTTTTATTCATGTTCTAAGTGAGATTTGAGTATTTTGGACAAATGTGTTGAAAGAGAGATGGAATAAAACTTAATGTCCCCTCATATCTTAGTGTGAAAATGAGATGTTAGAGGAAATCTCAGTTAGGATATAGGAGATTTGAAACCATGTATTTCATACTCAGTATGTTTGAATATAAAGAAGAAGACTAGTCCGTTCAACGGAAGTGGTTATGCTTTCAAAATAAAGAGCAGTCATAACTAACTGTTGATGATGGTGACAATTTTTGAATTTCTGGTTATAAGGTTTTTTTCCTTAACATAATCATATCTAAACATTATATATTCTAAATTGATGTACATTCTTAAATTATCTTGATCACTCTAGCTCGATTAAAAGGTAGTTTCATTACATCGTAAAGATATTTTAAATAAACAATGTACAAGTAGTCAATGGCTATTGACAAACAATAATAACTATGAAACTTCAAAATATTCAAGAGTCATCGTATTTTTTTCCAATAAGATCATATTTTGATATCGAACTTTTGAACTTTTACTTACTAGGAATCAACTATATTAAATGTGTTAATTAATTTACCTTGTTAAAAAACATTTCATCAACGTTCTTGAGCTAAAGGATAGTTTGAAAATATGGATTTCCACAAAAAATTTAGTGTTGAACCATATTTAACTAGATCACTATCTTATCATGTCATTATACAATAGATTAAGGTAAAAGTCATCATTTTCTATTTGTGTACGAGAGACGACCATGATGTTAGATCTCCCAATTAAAGGGGGTATAATTAAAACTTCATATAGTTCTAAAAATCACTGCTAAACAATTTTCTATTAGGTACAATATTTGTTAAAGACGAAACATTTTTCCTAAGTTGTCGCTAGAAGCACTAATTGCACAAATAAAACAATGAGCCTATGCTTTTATTCTCTATCTCATTATCGCTTGTTTATTGACCATTCTGAAATACGCCTTAGTTTACAACGGTTTCCTTTTTGTGGTTTCAATAATTTGAAAAATATATCATAGTGTGGTCACATGTAGTAAAGTTTACAATCAAGATTTCAACCTGGGATTTAAATCCAAATTCGTAAAGTTCGACATTTAAATTGAAATTCAATTTAAACCATAAGTCATGGATTTAAGGTGTCCATATTTTTAAAATATGTACCAAGGTTCAAGATTTTGCTTTTGTCCTTTTAAAATTCTCGGTCTAGTTTGTAAATTTCGATTTCGAAATATTACACGTAAATTTGTTTCATTTATTGAAATTAGTTATATATTTCGCTTTTAATTGAAAAATAAACTATAAATGAAGAATACGGTTAAACATAAACATTTATAACATTAAAAAATATTTGTTCATTTCTTTGTTTTGTTTCCATCATTTATATATTTTGTAATTTTATATATTTTCTAAGTTTAAATTTAAAATTTTGATTAAGCCTAATTTTTGATGTAAGCTCCTGAAAATAACTTATTGTAAAAATAGGCTTGTTTCATAACTTATTATGAAACTAGGTCTATTTTGTGCAGGGCCAATAAGCCTTACGCATTCCAAAAACACGCATAAACAAAAGTGTTCGTACGCATTTTCAAAACGCGTAATTTTTTTTTTGTTCATGCGCGTTTGAAAACATGCGTGAACAATTTTGTTCATACGCGTTTTTGGAACGCGGAAAGCTTATTGACCCTGCACAAAACATGCCTAGTTTTATAATAAGTATGAACCATACCTATTTTTATAATAAGTTATTTCCAAGTGCTTACTTCAAAATTTTGTCCTTTTAAATATTTATATATTTAAAACTCAAATTAATTCATTTTCAAGTTTTTCTCTTAAATGTGAAGGTTAATACTGCTTTTTATTGCTCAGATTGTCGATTTGGTTTCATTTAATCCATATTGAAACCGAAGCCAAAAGGATCAAAATTTCGACGTTTCGGTTGAAGCCTTAATACTTGATAGTCTGTATGCATACGCTTGGAAATTAATTTTGATGTTTGCGCTTCAACAAGTAATAACTTTTCTCTTTCATTACAATTTTAGTATATGCTAAATATATATCTTTTTAATCACAATTTTCGACTGATTTGAATTGGAATAATTGCAAATGGAAAGATGCGATCTAAATCGGAAGATTTCTAGCAACAATGTTTACAATGTAACATTCAACTATTAGATTGCAACAACTTTCAAGCAAGTTTAAAATAAATACAACCATTTTAACTTGCATTTATTAATCATGAAAACTTGATAATTTTGTTTATGTTGAAATATTTTTTTGTTGAAATCGTATATTTAGTAATTTAAATAATAAGTATAGTAACATTTGTATAATGTAAGGGCTGGATCAAAGAAGCTGGAAGGTACTATTGTTCGATACGCTCATTTATATTCATTGTCGTAAAAAAAGTTCTAGATATCTGCATAGGTCCCCAGTCTAGACGCTAGGTGGGTTTACCACCTAGAAATTTGCCTAGGTCTTCCTAAACAAGACGTACCGTAATGACCCAATTTTTTTTAAGAAATATTTAAAACAAATTATTTTGAGAATTAACGACTTAGAATTTATTGAAAACAAAGTTTGAACGTATAAGTTTATACTAATTTTAAGACAAACTCGTAATGTCGCAGTAATTCAAAATGTTTAGTTTTGAATTTCAATTGAATATATAGAATTCAATATAAGTCGGATTTCTGTAAAACAAGAAGTGTTAGGATCTATTGAATTATAATTTTGTAACGGAAGTGAAAAATAAAAATTTTGTGTAAAAAATTGTAAGTTATGTCCAAATCAAAATTTCAAATAGTCGCTATGAAATCGTTTATAAATTATAATGATTTATAAATTTTAATAAAATGATTTTATTATAAATTGAATATCGATTTGACTTGGATTTTAAAAATATTGAGTTATAAACCTAAGTATTTTTATTTTAAAGCTATATGATATTCTATTTGGATATATATGATAAAATTTTATTATTATTAAATATAAATGTTTTTGAATTTATTAATATTTTGTTGGTTTTATTTCAGCCTAAAAATTAGCCATTTTTCAAAGGACCTTCGTTTTCGACGAAACCAATTTTATCAGATTCGGAACGTCAAAATTTTGTCAAGTTTGAAATTTCAAGCCAACTGGAATTTGTATGTAAGCGTGGTAAAAATAAACGCATATTGAAATTCATTTAGAATTCAATAAAAGTTAGAAATAAGACCATTTTTCAAAGGGTCTCCAAATTCGAGAAACTAGGCTTGCTAAAACTGTATTTGTGAAATGTAGCGAGATTTAAAATTTCATAATATTTGGAGTTAGTATGTAACGACTCGTATTTTTAGTGGTTTATTTTGAACATTTAAATTTATTTTAAATATTGTATTGGAAATGTAAATTGATTTTATATGGAATTTATTAATTAAAAAAACGACAATTGTACGTATAATTTATAATAAAATTTAAAACGAGCTCGTAATGTCACGGTAGTTCATAATATTACGTTTTGAACTTCAATTGAGTATGCAGGATCCGATATAAGTCGGAATTCCGTAAAACATGAAACATTTAAATCTACTAAACTGTATCTTTCTAACGGAAGTGAAAAATCGAGATTTCGTTTTATAGATTGTATGTCTAAATCAAATTTTCAAAAAGTCGTTGTGGAGCCGTGTATAAGCCATAACGGTTTATTTAATTAAATATTGGTTTTGAATTCGGACAAGATCTTTTGAGACATAGTTATAATTTAATTTAAAGTATTTTTCTGTAATTTTTATTATGAAAAATAAGCAACTTTCTATTTGGAGTATTTTGCACCCTATATGAACATTTTGGGATTTCACAATATAAATTAACCTATCTATATTATTATACTTTTCGGATAATGGCATATCACTTAACACGACAGTATCTTTGTTTTTGTTTATTTTAGTCCGTAAGTGAATGAAATTCTATGTAGCGGAATATGTTAATCTTTAAATAAAAAATAACTATAAAGCTTCTAGTGTACGTTAGTCTTTAATTAATAAAATAACTATAAAGCATTCTAGTGGAAGCCATTATATTCCTTCCTTATGAAGCCACATTATGTCGTATGTAGGAAGCCACCTCGTTTTATATATTCGTGATTCCTCTTCCTCATTTTTGGGCAAAATTGCACTCTTAAGCACTCTTCAGAAGATAAAAAAAAGTTTCTTTCTAAAATCCCTAGCTGCCAGATGCTTTTCCAAAATCACTTATTCTCGATTTCGTTCTTTCTCCACTGTTAATTCGAATCATTGAAGATTTAAATCAAATCCAGTACCAAATGAAATCGGGTACAGTTAGGTTTGTTGAAATCCTTGTTTTGAGAGCTTCCACCCTATATGTGACGACCCCAAACTTCCGTGGTACGAAAGTAAGAATAATCATAGGAGTATAACATAATTACAACAACAAATCTCAGATAATAGCATAACAGATAAATCATTGCAGCAGAAATGGAAATGTCATCACAACATAACATCACAGACATCAGAGTACGCAGTTACAAGATACACTTAGCAAAATAGAAGTCTCAACAAAGAAAGAAATAAGTCTCAATCTCCACCAAATACATCAAATCTCAATAAAGTCTAAATGTCTCAAGAAGCAAATAAAAGATAAAAAGGAAAATGTCCTTCATCTTCTTCCTCAAGCAAGCTCCAATCCAGAATGCATCCTTACCTAGACCTGTCATTTGGCTGCCCATGTGGAAAGAGGGCACCCGAGTTTGCAAAGTGAAACAAACTATGAGTCAGTCATGGGATTGGTATGAGAAATCTTTCTTAACTAACAATATGGCTAATCACAGGACCACACCGCTAATGCGGAACGGGTTTACTCCATTGGATTGCCAGTGCATATGTTTAATAAATTTTATTTCAAAACAACGCAATGCTTTTTTTTTTTTAAAATGAAATCATTATAATACTCAAGTCCCATCAAACAATGCAACGCAAACCTGAGGAAAGAGTTTTACCTTATAATGATAAAAAAATGCTTGATACGTGGAAAATAATGTTTAATATTATTATTATTGTCTAATCAGTATTAAAATACTTCAAAGTAAATGTATCAATCCTAGACAGCATAGGACCCCATCCTAATATGTCGCCATATATAGGTTTACAATCAAAACCGTAATGTCGTATTGGAGATTGGGTTTCCATCATGAGTCAAGGCTAGGGACGACCTCCTAACCGATTCGAGACACTCAAACAATGTCTCAGGGTCCCCCACAGTGAACCCTTGGATCCTGCAGGGCCGGTCCACAAATATACCTTAGTGGATTGGCAATTCCTGAACACACGTTTCCCGGTCCTATTGAACCTATAAAATGGTCACTATCGACCAATAAACCGAGGCGCCTCATTCCATCGACCACATAAGTAAAAATGTCGGGCCTTGTAAAAACTGAAACACCACTTCTAGCTAGAAAGAAACGTGTGCACTCCCTGCGTTCCCTTGTCCTGTTTTTGACTCTTACCGAGGTGTGAGGCTCACGAGGTAACATTATACACAAAGCTATGCCGAAAATAGGCTATGCTTTGATCATCATCCATAAGGCTCTGCTTTTCAACAAAAGCCTCGATCAATTGCATCTTGGCATGTCACATTGACAATTCATGCCATGCGATCGATAACTACCAATATATAACCTTTGAGATCATGCGTCTCAAAGAAGGGTGTTAAGCAAGAGAATAAATTCTCTGCCACCTCAGATATATATTAAATAGAAATCAATTTAATTTACATGGAATGAAATTTAATGACGGACACACATCCACTTACAAGTCCGTTCTGAGGCTGAACGAAACCGGAGACACCTTATTCCTCGTCCTGTATGTCCAATACGGAAGAGAGGTGCTCGCATATCCAGACAATCAACAAGTACGTCCGGACAACTACAACTTTAACCATTTACTGGTGGCTAACCAATACCGGGCATCAGTAGTTATCCTTTTGATGTGAAGATCGCCGGTCTTCAATTGCCGTCTTTAAGATCTTCAATTTAGATCGTCGTATAATCATTTGAAATGAGATTTAACTCATTCTTTTTAAATGATTCTTGCATATATATATAGTTTCAAAAAAATTCATGTCGTTAATAGTATTGAATAACGATTTATCGCTATTTTTATATACATAAAAATAGCTAAATTAATTTAACGACGCTTTGGGTCAATAGGCGGCCCTGGCGCCGTTTTTATCAAAATTTGATTTACACTTATCTCAAAATCTAGCCATTTGATTTTAAAAAAATTTATATCAATGGAAAGATCTTCCCAAAGCGGTCCTAACGGTTCTAGTTTTGGGAAAATCCGACGGTTGGATCTTTCGGTATAATCGTTTAAAGTTACGATTTCGAAACGCGAACTACCGTGTGCGATTCGTTTAATTTTAATTTATGTTTATATATATAATTATATACATAAACTATTCGCCGATTTCTCTAACGTATTTAACATGCCAAATAAAAGAATATTTTCATTGGCACATCATATCTATGTAAGGTATAACAGAATATATATCATTTACATGGAAATTGATCCAATGACGAGGCAACTTTGCATATAAACTCTAATATATGCAAATGTAAATATAAATGAAATTTTGACAGTGCATATAAATTATAATATATGCAATGTAATATAAATGTGCTTTTAACAACGCATATAAATCCTAATATATGCGATGTAAATATAAAGGTAATTTTAACAATGCATATAAATTCTAATATATGCAATGTAATTATAAATGTAATTTTAACAACGCACATAAATTCTAATATATGCGATGTAAACATAAACGTAATTTTTACAATGCATATAAATTCTAATATATGCGATGTAAACATAAAGGTAATTTTAACAATGCATATAAATTCTAATATATGGGATGAAAGCATAAATGTAATTTTAACAACGCATATAAATTCTAATATATGGGATGTAAACATAAATGTAATTTTAACAACGCATATAAATTCTAATATATGCGATGTAAACATAAATGTAATTTTAACAACGCATATAAATTCTAATATATGCGATGTAAACATAAATGTAATTTTAACAACGCATATAAATTCTAATATATGCGATGTAAACATAAATGTAATTCTAACAACGCATATAAATCCTAATATATGTTATGTAAACATAAATGTAATTCTAACAATGCATATAAATTCTAATATATGCGATGTAAACATAAATGTAATTTTAACAATGCATATAAATTCTAATATATGCGATGTAATTATAAATGTAATTTTAACAACGCATATAAATTCTAATCTATGCGATGTAAACATAAATGTAATTTTATCCATTTCATTAAAAACAAAGTTTTTAACGTAAATTTGTTTTATTTTGAAAACACGCATGTTTGTCCAACTTCTATTATTACATTAAAAAGGTGAATTTTTAATGTAAAACATATTTTCTTTTTTAAAACATGAATCTTTACCTGCATCTTTACTATTACATTAATAGTGAATTTTAATGTAAAACATAATTTCATTTTTAAAACATATCTCTTTTTCTATATTTCTATTATTACGTTAAAAGTGAATTTTTAATGTAAAACATGTTTTCTTTTTAAAACATGCATCTTTTCACTAATTTCTAACTTTACATTAAAATGAATATTTTGATGAAAAACATGTTTTGATTTTAAAATATGAATCTTTTCTTATTTTTAACATTACATTAAAAATGTATACTTTTAATGAAATCATGTTTTGATTTTAAAGCAGGAATACTTTTCTTATTTTTAACATTACATTAAAAATGTATATTTTTAATGAAATCATGTTTTGATTTTAAAGCATGAATACTTTTCTTATTTTTAACATTACATTAAAAATGTATATTTTTAATAAAATCATGTTTTGACTATAAACCATGTACATTTTCCTTATTTTCAACATTAAATTAAAAACGTATATTTTTTTCCTACTTTCATTCTGGACACTAAATATGTAATTTTTAATGAAACCATGTTTTTATCCAAAACATGAACATTTTCTATTTTTTCATTCTTGTCATTAAAAATGTATTTTTTTTTACTGAAATCATGTTTTTATTAGAAACATGTGCAATTTCTATATCCTAACATTATATCAAAAATGTGAACTTTTTAATGTAATGTTCTTCTTTATTTTTATTTTTCTAAAACATGAACATTTATATGTTTATAATAATTCCATAAAATGATAGAAATTTATATTTTATTTGATTAAAAATTCTAGTTCAATCAAACAATAACAAAAGTGACATTTTATTTGATTGAAAATTCTAGTTCAATCAAACAATAACAAAATTGATATTTTATTTGATTGAAAATTCTAGTTCAATCAAACAATAACAAAAGTGACATTTTATTTGATTGAAAATTCTAGTTCAATAAAACAATAACAAAATTGATATTTTATTTGATTGAAAATTCTAGTTCAATCAAACAATAACAAAATTGATATTTTATTTTGACAATAAAAATGAACATTTTATTGTAGATCTATATTTGACAAAACTGCGTCTCATATCCTAAAATAAAATATGATATTTATATCATAACATCAAACCACTATACATAGATCTGAAATAAAAATAAATTTTTTATTTCAAATCAAGATCAGATAATAAACCATAGATTCAAACAAGATCTAACAAACATAAGAAACATGATCAATAATAAACATTCAACAGTATCAAATCACAGATCTGATTTAATTCTCATTACTATACGGATTTAACTGACGATGATTAATTAAATTTTTAATTATAAAAAGTATAAGAAATCTCACTGTCGTTTGAATCTAAGTGGTTTAGATCTGCAAATTTTTGCCAAAATTCGATTAGCTCAGAATCGGTTCTAGTTAGGACAGCAGCATAGATCTCGGTTTCAAGATCGTACAGGATCCGAAATCGTTCGATTCAGATTCAATATAAGTGAGTTATGGATTAATTCGTATTGTTAACATTTAAATTAAATTAATAAATTAACTAAAATAGAAAATAACCCTTCTTCCTTAACATAAACCCAAGGCCATAAGCTTTTTACGATGGGTTCAATTCTAGGTTTAACCTTTGCGATCAAATGGTGCAGTGGTTCGAAATCGAATGGTGCAGCGTCGGAGCGGAGGAAGAGGGGCACGTGCGCCACAGGTGGGGCCCAATTCGGTGGTGACCTGGTGGTGTGGTAGGGGGGAAGTCGGTAGGTATGTGGTCACGGTTCTCGGAGCTCGTGCCACTTGGGGATGATCCAACCGTACAGAACTGAAGACGATGAAAATCTCTATGATATTGTCTAAAGGAATGAAGTGTTTAGAGGTGTGAATCGATGGGAATTAATGAAGGAAGGAAGGAAGAATTTCGGCCATGGATTTGAGGTAGGCGGCGGCTACAGGAGTTTAGGGTTTGGAAGAAGACAAAAAGGATTTTATAATATTTTATTCCTAATTTTTACAAATAAATCCATAAATTCTTAACAACTCCAATTCAGTCCAACAGGAGTTGTTTCTACCTAATTGCCTCTGTTCTGGAACTAATGGGCTAGGTCCTATCAGCCCAAACGACTGTTTTTGGCCTGATTTCTTTAATTTAAAATTTAAATCCTTTATTAAATTAATTCGATCGTATATTTAAATTCACGAGTGCCACATACGGACTCCGAAAATTCCCGAAAAATAAATATAGCTATGTTTTGACGATACGGTCCTAACAAAATTAATTTCGTTGAATTTGGAGACTGTTTCAAAAATGGCCTTTTTAACGGTTGATTAAATTCAATAGAAATTATCAAATCAGAGTTTAATTTACTACGCTCACAATTTAATTCCAAAAATTCTGGAAAATTAAACTTAGCCATAATTTGACATTCCAAATTCGACAAAAGTGGTTTTGTCGAAAATGGATGTAACAACCCAAGAAATACGAGCCAATTTAAAATTTTTAAATTGGTTATTTCAATGGGATTTGAACAATTGAAATAGAATATTTCAATAAAATAATGGATTAGAAATAGTGCGGCAGTTTGAAAATTTGAATTCAAACTTTGACTGATTGTGGCGGGTGGAAAATATAACGGATTTCAGTGAAACCAAAAATATTTAAATCTGTTTATGAATACCTTTCTAACGAATCTGAAAAATCGAAGTTTCCTAGCGGGAATCAAAAGTTATGGCCAAATGAATTTTCAGAAAGATCGCTATATAGATTATATAGCCCTGGAAAATAGATATTTTGCAAAGGACCTCGGAATTCGACGAAACCACTTTTGTTGGGTCCGGGATGTCAAACTATTACTAGGTTTCAAATTTCATAATTTTTGAAGCTAGTATGTGAGCGTGGCAAAAGAAAATGTGTTTGGTCAATTTCTGTTAAATTGGATCGACCAGAAGATGGCCATTTTTCAAACGATCTCAGAATTTGACGAAACTAGTTTTGTTGGGCCTGTAGCGTCAAAACATAGCTAGATCTATTTTTCTGGAATTTTTCGAATCAGTTTGTGGCCCTGGCAAATTGAAATGTACGTTCAAAGTTCAAATTAAATGTTTTATACTTTAATTTGAAAAATAACTGACTGTAACAATCGAATTGACCAACGAAACATATCCCATTGTGTCCGGGATGGGGGTATTTAGCTAGGGGTGACAGTCGTTGGGTTTGAATCGGGATCCGTATGGAAAAACACCATTTAAAAATTTAATAAAACCCTTGGTCAATCAAAATTTTCCTTTCATAATTTAAAATAAAAAAAAATCCAGAAAACCTCGTTCTCTCTCTCCCACCGACGACTCGCGACCTCCGTCCTTTCCAGCCAAATCGCCGCCGCCACAGGCGACTACAACCTCCTCCACCACCAGCAATCAACGTCGCCGACCCTCCTCTACAAATCAAGACAACCCCCGACCCCCCTCGCCGCTTCCACCTCGAGAACGACGCCTGTGAACGTCGACATTTCCCACCGCCGCCCCGACCAGATCCGACCACCGAGTTCCCCTAGACCACCACCGATCGACTCCCCTCTCCTCCCTCTTCCATGTTGTACCTTCCGATCGTAGTATCGTGCCTCGGTTCTCGCGAAAACTGCAACCCTAGTTTTGAACCATCGTGAAAGGTGAGTCCTTTTTGATGTTTGAACTTTGAAAAATCATATCTTTTTAGTGTGTTGACGAAATTCAATGAAACAGGAAACATCGGGACCGCAAGGAAGCTCTCTACCACATAGAAGAGACCGCGGAATTTTCTGCGTCATCTACGATTTTTAGCACTCCGAAAACCAATGTGAGATATCTAAATTTAAATGAAATTGAATAAAAAATGTCATGTATAAATTATATAAACGAAATATAATTTATATGCATGTTGTATACCACATATACATGCGTAGTATAAGTTGTATGAGCGAAGTATGAATTATACATGCATTGGTTAAATGATATGTGTGTTGAAATGCAAGTGAAATATAGTAAATACATACATATATATATATATACTCCCCTCATCCGCAAACCATGGACGATATTTATTGTTGTGAATTGGTGTGAAAAATTGGGTGAAAAATTCAAATAGTTGAATAATTGTTTGTGGTTGATATTGTCTGGTTGTGGTTGAAAAATACCCATTGGTGATTGAAACAAATTTGAAATAATTATGGAAGTGAAATAAAACATGCCGCCTGCATGCGAATTAGATGCATGAATCTCCATTGTCAAAAACTGCGAGGTTTTAAGGTAGAGCGAGGAGCCGTACTAGGGACGGTGCCGGTTTTAACTACCCTGCCGTTATGCTGCCGAAATTTTGAATAATATCTATGTGTTAGAATTATTTTCATATGTTGAAATTATCTTCGTGTATTGAAACTAAAGTCATGTGTTGAAACTATCCATGTGTGGAAATGTTCATGTGTTGAGAAGTGAAGTGTGGAAATTAAATTCATGTGTGAATGAATAAAGTGTTTAAACATTAAAATCACATTTTTATAATACATATGAAGTATGTAAAATATTCGCCTTATATATAAATAGTTTCAACAATAAAAATTTCATCTTTCTTATATGAACAAACTATATAAAATATCCATGTGTGGAAATGCTCATGTGTTGAGAAGAGTGTGTGTTGGAAAAACTCATGTGTCGAATAAAAAGTTGAACAATAAAAATTACATTTTTATTGAAACTATGAAGTATTAAAAACATTCATGTGTGGAATAAATATTTTAGATGATGAAAATACCATTTTTATCATATATGTGATTTGCTAAAGATACACTAGTGTTGAAATAAATATTTGTGAATTGAATATTATTTTTAACATGTAAAGGAACTATATAAAATAGTCATGTGTTGAAATATATTTTATTTCGCCAAAAATACCATTTTTAATGAAATGTGAAGTGTTAAAAATAACCACTTGTTCAAATAAATATGCATGAGTTGAAATATTCATTAATTAGCTAATGATGTGATTTTTGCTTATGTATGCAACATTAGAATGAATGGTGACTTTAAACCAAAGTGAATCAAAAATGAAATTGAATAGAAAATGATAAGTGATGAAAATTGCATATATGTACATGCACATTTATTGGACAGGTTATAGCAAAGAGGCTAGAGAAGAGGAATAAAATTATGTGCCCGACAACTAGGTACATGTTTACTATTTTGTTTGGGTAATGATTTTATGAGCCTATTGGCTAGCCGCTTGGCTTTTTCTTTTTCTTTTTGACATGAGACGCCCGTGTGGCTATTTGGGAATTTTCCCAGCCCCTCCCGTACAAAGGAGGTTATGGCGAAATTTTCCAAAATTTAAAGGCGTTAGTGAAATATTTGAATTGAAAATGATACTGAAATCGTCGAATGGACTATATTTTTATAAATATATAAATATAATAAAATTAAAACGAATCATGGCCGTGCAGTTCGTATTTTGAAAACGTGATTTCAAACGACTAGTGCGGGAAATCCGACCGTTGAATTTTCCCGAAACCGCAACCGTTGGGTTCGCCTTGGAAATATCTTTCCAATGGCACCAACTTTGTAAAGATCCAACGGTTGGATTGTCTGGAATGTTTAATTCAAATCTGAAGAAAAACAGTGCCAGAATCGATTATATTTATATATAAATATAAATATAATTAAATTAAATCGAATAACGGCGCTGCAGTTCGTATTTTGAAATCGTGATTTCAAACGACTAGTGTGGGAGATCAGACCGTCGGATTTTCCCAAAACTGGACCCGTTGGATTCGTTTTGAAATGATCTATCTAATGATATAAAATTTGTGAAGATCCAACGGTTAGATTTTCAGATATGTGTAAAACAAATTTAGTGAAAAACAGCGCCAGTGCTTCGGCATGACCTGAAATGTCGTTTAATTGAATATGGCCGTTTTTAAATAAATAAAAATGGCGATATATCATTGAAAAATATTATTGACGATATAGAATGGAAATAAACCGATTTTGCTTGGTTTGCTTGAGATGTGATGGTTGAATGTATTTAACATGAAAACTATGCTAATGAACTGAAATGTGAATGTCGAGTGATTTAACCATGTGATGAAATGATTTGAAAATCTAAATATACGTGGATTATTTGAAAAGACCGAGTTTATTCTCATTTCAAATAATCGTTCGACGATGTGAAATCGAAGAGTAGAAGACGGTTGAAGACCGACGATCTTCACATTGGATGGATGGGCGCTACTGATGCTCGTAATTGGAGTAGCTACCTTGAAGGAGCTGAGATAGTAGCCGTCCGGACATATTGTTGATTGTGCGGATATGCGAGGAATTGGTGCATCTGGCTTCGTTCAAACCCAGAACGAACTTGTAAATGGACTTTGTGTCTGACATTGGATTTTGTTCTGTGCTGGTTGATCTCTATTGAATATATATCTGTTTGGCGGCGGAGAATTTATTCTTTTGCTTAACGCCCTTCTCTGAGACGTACGAGCTCAGAGGTTATATATAGATAGAAATCAGTCGCATGGAGTGGATTGCCTGTGTGGAACGCCTAAGTGGCATGCGATCAAGGCTTCTGTTGCAAAGCAAAGTCTTGTGGTTGATGATCAAAGCATGGTCTGTGTGACGTAACTTTGTGTATAGCGTGGATTCGCGAGCCTCACACCTCGGTATGACTCAAAAACGGGATAGTGACTACAGGGAGAACACGACGTTTCTTTCTAGCTAGGGTGGTGTCAGTGACCTACCAGCCCTGACATTATATATACTTTTCACCTGTGTGGTTGTTGGAATGCGAGGCGCCTCGATATTGGTCTGTAAGGACCGAGAAACGTGTGTTCATGAATAATTAATCCTCAAAAGTAAGAGAGGACCGGCCCTGAAGATCGAAGGATTGCTGTGTGCGGTCCTGGGACATTTGCTAGAGTGTCTCGAACGAAGAGGAGCTTGCCCCTTGCCTCGACTCATGAAGGAATCCAATTTCCAATACGAAATATGCGGATGTGATTGTATTACTAGTATGGCGACATAGTAGATGGTAGCTATGCCGCCTAGGATTGATATTTATGATTGAAATCACTTTTGAAACATAAATGCACTAGTGATAATATCAAACACTTTTGTTTTATACGTATGAAGCATTTTTGGCCATTATAAGGTAAAACACTATCCTCCGGCTTGCGTTGCATTGTGTGTGGGACCTGAGTCTTATAATGGCTTCATTTTATAAAAAGCATTGCGATGATTTAATCATTTACTTTATTTCATGCACTAGCACTCATTGGAGTAAACCCGTTCCGCGAAAGTGGCGTGGTCCTTTGATTTGCCTTATTATTGTTGTTTAATAAGTTAAGTAGATTTCTCATACCAATCCCATGACTGACTCGTAGTTTGTTTCACCTTGCAAACTCGGGTGCCCTCATTTTCAAGCGGGCGGCCTAGTTACAGGTATCTGGTGCGCTTTTGGCTATGGCGAGGCTTGACTACATTGAGAAGACTTTGACTCTTTCCGCCATTGTTGTATCTATATTATGATTCCTCCATTGGCGATGTAGACTGGTATTTATTTTGTGTACTCTTTATGTATGATTCCGCCTCTGGCGATGATGATTGGTTATGTATTATTATGCACTAAGTAGTATCCTGCACTGTGCTCTCTGATGTGGTGATATTTATATATAATTCCGCTGTCATATTGTGTAAATTATTCTATTTCTTGTTTATGCTATTATCTGTACTCTGCTAATGATGATTAATGTGTTATATTCCAATTATTATTCTTAACACTGTGGTACGGGGTTTTGGGATTGTCACAGCTGGTATCAGAGCTTTGGTTAACCTTAGTTCTGGAGTCTAACACATTAAACACTTCGTCAAAATAGAATCAGTAGTATTCTAAGGCAAGTAGCTCATCAGAGATAGGACTAGTAATGTCCTAGAATGAGCCAAGAAGAATAGCAAAAACAACTTGATCAGTCCATCGTTATCTTTCCTTAAGTTTTCTGCTTAACCATACAATAAATTATCATTTCTCTTGGCTGACTCTTTTCTTGCTTATATAGAATTTGAAAAATGGCTACCCGAGCAGCCGCTGCTAGAGGAGGCCATGCTGGCCGTGGCAGAGGACGGGGAGAAGTCCCAGTTGAAGAAGGACCCTGGATACAACCCCCGGCCGCTCAATACTTCGAGCTGGACCGCGTAGCTAAGAGATACAAAAACCTAGGAGGCAAGACCTTCTCGGGAACTGGCACAGTAATAGAGGCCCTTGCATGGCTCAAAACATGCGAGAAGGCACTAGAAGGCCTAAGGCTTGGAGACCAAGATAAAGCTATTATGGGTGCTTGGCTTATGCAAGAACAAGCTGAACTATGGTGGGAATCTCTCACCGCCGGGAATAGAGAAGCTGGAAGAACCTGGGATGGATTCAAAGAACTCTTTAAAGAGAAATATGTCCCACAACAAGCCCTAGAACGAATGCACGATGACTTCGCCAACCTCTAGCAGGGGGATCTTTCAGTGCAGGATTATCTGAATAAATTTACACTATTGTCCCCTATGCTCCAGAGCTTGTCGCCACTGCAAAGTCCAAGAATAAGAGGTTCATCCTCGGGCTGAAGCGACGGTATCATGATAGAGCCATGGCCCACGTCAAGCTAGGATTTAATGAATTGGTGGAAATGACATGCAACTACGAAGACCTTGACCAAAGGCATCTGGAGCAGGATCGCGCTAAAAGCCAAGCCGGAAACAAATGCAAGCCTGCTGTGAATCAAGCTGAGTCAAGCCAAGCAGCATCCTCGAAACCACAGACTGGCAAGCCGCCAAGAGGAAGCTGCTATAACTGTGGCAAGATGGGGCATTTCTCTAATGTCTGCACAGCCCCGAAAGGCGGAAGACAAATTCACAAGGTTCAAGCTAGGGCTCTCAGAACCCTCGCTCCTGCTTTAATTGCCGCAAGACAGATCATCTTGTCAAAGACTATCCTTTGCTGAAAAAGGCCGCAGTAGCTCACGTGTATGACGGGTCGAACCCGCCGGCTGCTTCCGATGGAGCAGGTAAACCCGATGTTTTGGGAGGTACCCTTACAATTAAAAATATCCCTGTTTCTGTATTGTTTGACACAGGTGCATCACGTAGTTTTATTGCTAGTAACACAATGCACAAATTAAAGTTAAAACAAAGAAAGCTCAAGGAATCGGTTGAAGTTCATAATCCGATAGGGGGTTCTATTATTCTCAGTTCATGTTGTAGAGTGCCAATCTCTTATTCTTCCTACAAATTTCCCATTAATTTAATCATCATGAATTTTTCTGAGTTCAACGTTACCCTTGGGTTAGAATGGTTAACGAAATACGAAGCTGAAGTAAATTATGCGGAAAGAATCGTTAAAATTCGAACGAAGCTTGGATATATTACTGTACCATGTCATGGTTCGAATCCAGATAGAAAGGAATTTTGGTCTGCGTTAGAAGTTGTCCCCACTTCCTTAGAAAAGATTCCTATTGTTAGAAACTATGCGGATGTGTTTGAAGAAGTTAAAAACTTACCTCTGCAAAGAGAAATAGAATTCAGAATCGATCTAATTCCTAATGCTAGACCAGTGGTTCATCCAATTAGAAGAATGACTCCAATGGAAAAGGAAAATTAGGCGATCAAACTCGTCAACTGCTATGGAAGGGTCTGATCAGACCTAGCTTTTCTATTTGGGGTGCAGCTGTAGTGTTTGTCCCAAATTCAGACGGTACTCTTCGATTGTGTGTTGATTACCGAGACCTCAACAAACATACGCTCAAAAACAAATACCCATTACCTCGTATTGATGACCTGCTTGACCAATTAAATGGGGAGAGAGTATTTTCCCGAATGGACCTAGCTACAGGTTTCCATCAATTGAGAATTGCAGAAGAGTGTGTTCCTTTGACGGCTTTCAAAGGTCCAGACATATTTTATGAATGGTTAGTAATGTCGTTCGGCCTATGCAATGCTCCAGCATACTTCGTCGATCTAATGAATAGAGTGTTCAGGGGAGTTCTGAATAAATTTGTCCTCGTATTCATCGATGATATTTTAATCTACTCCAAATCAAAACCTGAGCATGAAAGACATTTAGAACAAGAATTGGAGATTCTGAGAAAGAACGTCTTCAAAGCCAAATTCTCTAATTGTGTCTTCTGGCAAGAAGAAGTGAAGTTTCTTGGCCATGTTGTGTCAAAGAAAGGGATTTCTGTAGATCCGAGTAAAATTACAGCAATTCAAGACTAGAAACAGCCTACCACACCCACAGAGGTTGGAAGTTTTATGGGGTTGGCTAGTTATTATCGGAAATTCGTTAAGGATTTCTCGAAGATATCCGGCCCGCTGACAAAGCTTACAAAGAAGCATGAGAAATTTAAATGGACCTCTGACTGTGAGGAAGCTTTCCAGGAATTGAAATCGAAACTGACAACTGCTCCAGTGTTAACCATTATCGATGGCAATCAGAATTTGACGGTTTGGACAGACGCTTCTATTAGAGGTCTTGATGCTGTGTTAATGCAAAGAGGCCAAGTAGTCGCTTATGAAAGCCGCCAGCTAAAACCACATGAGAAGAATTATGTAACTCATGATCTTGAGTTGCTAGCTATAGTTTTTGCTTTGAAAATCTGGAGGCATTATTTATTGGGTGAGAAATTTGTGCTGTACACAAATCATCAATCATTGAAGTATTTATACACTCAGAAAGATCTGAATTTGAGACAGCAGCATTGGCTAGAATTTCTTACAGCGTATGATCTTGATATCCTGTATACGCCGGGAAAGGCTAACGTTGTAGCGGATGCGCTTAGTAGAAAAACCGCAATCATTGCCAATCTTATAATTACGGCTGGATTGATTGATAAGATTTCTTCCCTTCAAAAAGACGATGAATTCATTCAGAGAATCACACAGAGGGTCAAGGAAGGAGAAACCACAAGTTTCTGTATTGACGATAAAGGGGTTCTCAGGTTAAATGATAGGATTTGCATTCCAAATATTCCAGGCCTTCGAAGAGAAGTGCTAGATGAATGCCATGAATCCAAACTTTGCATTCATCCCGGTGTGAGTAAAATGTACAACGATATCAAACGCACTTTCTGGTGGAAGGCAATGAAGAGGGACATTTCTTTGTATGTTAGCAGATGCCCTACTTGTCAATTAGTCAAGAGTGACCAACAAAAGCTAGCTGGATTGTTGCAACCATTGGAAGTCCCAGGTTGGAAATGGGAACAGATTTCCATGGATTTCATAGATGGTTTGCCGCGAACCAGGAAAGGTAATGACAGCATTTGGGTAATCGTAGATCGCTTCACGAAGACTGCCCATTTCATACCTGTCAGATCCAATAGAACTGCTCAAAGTCTAGCACAGATATATTTCAAAGAAATTGTTAAGCTGCATGGAATTCCCATCAGCATAGTCAGTGATAGAGACCCAATTTTTGCAAGAAAATTCTGGGAGGCATTCCAGATAGAATTGGGAACGAAATTAAATTTAATCACCGCCTATCACCCTCAAACAGATGGCCAAATGAAGAGGGTGAATAGAATTCTAGAATATCTACTACGGGCTTGTATTATTGATTTTGGCGAGTCATGGGAAGATCACTTGCATTTGGCAGAATTCTCATATAACAATAGCTATCAGGCAAGGTTGAGAATGTCGCCATTTGAAGCATTATATGGTAGACCGTGTAGATCTCCAGCATGTTGGGTAGAACCTGGCAACAGACATGTCTTAGGACGCGATATGATTCGAGAAGCATCGGATAAAGTCGATTTCATCAAGAAGTGATTGAAAACTGCACAAAGCTGACAGAAAAGTTATGCAGATTCTAGAAGAAGAGATTTGACATTTGCTATTGGTGATCATGTTTATTTGAAAGTATCTCCGATGAGAGGAGTGATCCGATTCGGTAAAACTGGGAAGTTAGCACCCAGGTTTATTGGTCCCTTTCCTATACTCGAACGAATTGGAACTCTTGCTTATAGGGTTCAATTACCTGATTGGTTGCCTGGAGTGCATAATGCGTTTCACGTATCTCAACTTAGAAGACATGTGCATGATCCAGATCTTGTTGTAGAAGAAGCAGCGCAACAGGATATAGACATAACTCCAGAATTAGCAGTCAGAAGAGAGCCATTGAAAATTGTTGGCAAAGAAACTAGAGAACTAAGAAGCAAAAAGGTTCATTTAGTTAAAGTGCAGTGGAGTAGTGATCCTAGAGACTGTACTTGGGAGACTGAGGAAAGCATTATGCAAGATTACCCCAAATGCAGAGTGGACATCTCTGACTAACTCCGGTGCAAGGTACCTTCACAATACATTGCATTTACATTTTGTTTCCTACTTTACTGTTGTTTCCTTTTCGGGGACGAAAAGTTTTTAAGTGGGGGAGATTGTAACAACCTGGAAAATACGAGCCAATTTAAAAATTTTAATTTGGTTATTTCAATGGGATTTGAACAATTGAAATAGAATATTTCAATAAAATAATGGATTAGAAATAGTGTGGCAGTTTGAAAATTTGAATTCAAACTTTGACTGACTGTGTCGGGTGGAAAATATAACGGATTTCAGTGAAACCAAAAATATTTAAATCTGTTTATGAATACCTTTCTAACGAATCTGAAAAATCGAAGTTTCATAGCGGGAATCAAAAGTTATGGCCAAATGAATTTTCAGAAAGGTCGCTATATAGAATATATAGCCCTGGAAAATAGATATTTTGCAAACGACCTCGGAATTCGACGAAACCTCTTTTTTTGGGTTCGGGATGTCAAACTATTGCTAGGTTTCAAATTTCATAATTTTTGAAGCTAGTATGTGAGCGTGGCAAAAGAAAATGTGTTTGGTCAATTTTTGTTAAATTGGATCGACTAGAAGATGGCCATTTTTCAAACGATCTCAGAATTCGACGAAACTAGTTTTGTTGGGACCGTAGCGTCAAAACATAGCTAGATTTATTTTTCTGGAATTTTTCGAATCAGTTTGTGGCCCTGGTAAATTGAAATGTACGTTCAAAGTTCAAATTAAATGTTTTATACTTTAATTTGAAAAATAACTTACTGTAACAGTCGAATTGGCCAACGAAACATATCCCATTGTGTCCGGGATGGGGGTATTTAGCTAGGGGCGACAGTCGTTGGACTTGAATCGAGATCCGTATGGAAAAACACCATTTAAAAATTTAATAAAACCCTTGGCCAATCAAAATTTTCCTTTCATAATTTAAAATTAAAAAAACTCCAGAAAACCTCGTTCTCTCTCTCCCACCGACGACTCGCGACCTCCGTCCTTTCCAGCCAAATCGCCGCCGCCACAGGCGACTACAACCTCTGCCACCACCAACAATTGACGCCGCCGACCCTCCTCTTCAAATCAAGACAACCCCCGACCCCCCTCGTCGCTTCCACCTCGAGAACGACGCCTGTGAACGTCGACACTTTCCATCGCCGCCCCGACCAGATCCGACCACCGAGTTCGCCTAGACCACCACCGATCGACTCCCCTCTCCTCCCTCTTCCACGCTGTACCTTCCGATCGTAGTATCGTGCCTCGGTACTCGCGAAAACTGCAACCCTAGTTTTGAACCATCGTGAAAGGTGAGTCCTTTTTGATGTTTGAACTTTGAAAAATCATATCTTTTTAGTGTGTTGACGAAATTCGATGAAACAGGAAACATCGGGACCGCAAGGAAGCTCTCTACCACATAGAAGAGGCCGCGGATTTTTCTAAGTCATCTACGATTTTTAGCACTTTGAAAACCAATGTGAGATATCTAAATTTAAATGAAATTGAATAGAAAATGTCATGTATAAATTATATAAAAGAAATATAATTTATATGAGTGTTGTATACCACATATACATGCGTAGTATAAGTTGTATGAGCGAAGTATGAATTATACATGCATTGGTTAAATGATATGTGTGTTGAAATGCAAGTGAAATATAGTATATATATATATATATATATATACTCCCCTCGTCCGCAAACCATGGACGATATTTATTGTTGTGAATTGGTGTGAAAAATTGGGTGAAAAATTCAAATAGTTGAATAATTGTTTGTGGTTGATATTGTTTGGTTGTGGTTGAAAAATACCCATTGGTGATTGAAACAAATTTGAAATAATTGTGGAAGTGAAATAAAACATGTCGCCTGCGTGCGAATTAGATGCATGAATCTCCATTGTCAAAAACCGCGAGGTTTTAAGGTAGAGCGAGGAGCCGTACTAGGGACGGTGCCAGTTTTAACTACCTTGCCGTTATGCTGCCGAAATTTTGAATAATATCTATGTGTTAGAATTATTTTCATATGTTGAAATTATCTTCGTGTATTGAAACTAAAGTCATGTGTTGAAACTATCCATGTGTGGAAATGTTCATGTGTTGAGAAGTGAAGTGTGGAAATTAAATTCATGTGTGAATGAATAAAGTGTTTAAACATTAAAATCACATTTTTATAATATATATGAAGTATGTAAAATATTCGCCTTATATATAAACAGTTTCAACAATAAAAATTTCATCTTTCTTATATGAACAAAGTATATAAAATATCCATGTGTGGAAATGCTCATGTGTTGAGAAGAGTGTGTTTTGGGAAAACTCATGTGTCGAATAAAAAGTTGAACAATAAAAATTACATTTTTATTGAAACTATGAAGTGTTAAAAACATTCATGTGTGGAATAAATATTTTAGATGATGAAAATACCATTTTTATCATATATGTGATTTTCTAAAGATACACTAGTGTTGAAATAAATATTTCTGAAGTGAATATTATTTTTAACATGTAAAGGAACTAAATAAAATAGTCATGTGTTGAAATATATTTTAGTTCGCCAAAAATACCATTTTTAATGAAATGTGAAGTGTTAAAAATAACCACTTGTTCAAATAAATATGCATGAGTTGAAATATTCATTAATTAGCTAATGATGTGATTTTTGCTTATGTATGCAACATTAGAATGAATGGTGACTTTAAACCAAAGTGAATCGAAAATGAAATTGAATAGAAAATGATAAGTGATGAAAATTGCATATAGGTACATGCACATTTATTGGACAGGTTATAACAAAGAGGCTAGAGAAGAGGAATAAAATTATGTGCCCGACAAATAAGTACATGTTTACTGTTTTGTTTGGGTGATGATTTTATGAGCCTATTGGCTTTTTTTTTCTTTTTGACATGAGACGCCCGTGTGGCTATTTGGGAATTTTCCCAGCCCCTCCCGTACAAAGGAGGTTATTGCGAAATTTTCCAAAATTTAAAGGCGTTAGTGAAATATTTGAATTGAAAACGATATTGAAATCGTCGAATGGACTATATTTTTATAAATATATAAATATAATAAAATTAAAACGAATCGTGGCCGTGCAGTTCATATTTTGAAACCGTGATTTCAAACGACTAGTGTTGGATATCCGACCGTTGAATTTTCCCGAAACCGCAACCGTTGGGTTCGCCTTGGAAATATCTTTCCAACGGAACCAACTTTGTAAAGATCCGACGGTTGGATTGTCTGGAATGTTTAATTCAAATCTGAAGAAAAACAGCGCCAGAATCGATTATATTTATATATAAATATAATTAAATTAAATCGAATAACGACGCTGCAGTTCGTATTTTGAAATCGTGAGTTCAAACGACTAGTGTGGGAGATCCGACCGTCGGATTTTCCCAAAACTGGACCCGTTGGATTCGTTTTAAAATGATCTTTCTAATGATATAAAATTTGTGAAGATCCAACGGTTAGATTTTCAGATATGTGTAAAACAAATTTAGTGAAAAACAGCGCCAGTGCTTCGGCACGACCTGAAACGTCGTTTAATTGAATATGGTCGTTTTTAAATAAATAAAAATGGCGATATATCGTTGAAAAATATTATTGACGATATAGAATGGAAATAAACCGATTTTGCTTGGTTTGCTTGAGATGTGATGGTTGAATGTATTTAACACTAAAACTATGCTAATGAACTGAAATGTGAATGTTGAGTAATTTAACCATTTGATGAAATGATTTGAAAATCGAAATATATGTGGATTATTTGAAAAGACCGAGTTTATTCTCATTTCAAATAATCGTTCGACGATGTGAAGTCGAAGAGTTGAAGACGGTTGAAGACCGACGATCTTCACATTGGATGGATGGGCGCTACTGATGCTCGTGATTGGAGTAGCTACCTTGAAGGGGCTGAGGTAATAGCCGTCCGGACATATTGTTGATTGTGCGGATATGCGAGGAATTGGTGCCTCCGGCTTCGTTCAAACCCAGAACGAACTTGTAAATGGACTGTGTGTCTGACATTGGATTTTGTTCTGTGCTGGTTGATCTCTATTGAATATATATCTGTTTGGCGGCGGAGAATTTATTCTTTTGCTTAACGCTCTTCTCTGAGACGTACGAGCTCAGAGGTTATATATAGATAGAAATCAGTCGCATGGAGTGGATTGCCTGTGTGGCACGCCTAAGTGGCATGCGATCAAGGCTTCTGTTGCAAAGCAAAGTCTTGTGGTTGATGATCAAAGCATGGTCTGTGTGACGTAGCTTTGTGTATAGCGTGGATTCGCGAGCCTCACACCTCGGTATGACTCAAAAACGGGATAGTGACTGCAGGGAGAACACGACGTTTCTTTCTAGCTAGGGTGGTGTCAGTGACCTACCAGCCCTGACATTATATATACTTTTCACCTGTGTGGTTGTTGGAATGCGAGGCGCCTCGATATAGGTCTGTAAGGACCGGGAAACGTGTGTTCAGGAATAATTAATCCTCAAAAGTAAGAGAGGACCGGCCCTGAAGATCGAAGGATTGCTGTGTGCGGTCCTGGGACATTTGCTAGAGTGTCTCGAACAGAGAGGAGCTTGCCCCTTTCCTCGACTCATGAAGGAATCCAATTTCCAATACGAAATATGCGGATGTGATTGTATTACTAGTATGACGACATAGTAGATGGTAGCTATGCCGCCTAGGATTGATATTTATGATTGAAATCGCTTTTGAAACATATATGCACTAGTGATAATATCAAACACTTTTGTTTTATACGTATGAAGCATTTTTGGCCATTATAAGGTAAAACTCTATCCTCCGGCTTGCGTTGCATTGTGTGATGGGACCTGAGTCTTATAATGGCTTCATTTTATAAAAAGCATTGCGATGATTTAATCACTTACTTTATTTCATGCACAAGCACTCATTGGAGTAAACCCATTCCGCGAAAGTGGCGTGGTCCTTTGATTTGCCTTATTTTTGTTGTTTAACAAGTTAAGTAGATTTCTCATACCAGTCCCATGACTGACTTGTAGTTTGTTTCACCTTGCAAACTCAGGTACCCTCATTTTCACACGGCAGCCTAGTTACAGGTATCTGGTGCGCGTTTGGCTATGGTGAGGCTTGACTACATTGAGAAGACTTTGACTCTTTCCGCCATTATTGTATCTATATTATGATTCCGCCATTGGCGAAGTAGACTGATATTTATTTTGTGTACTCTTTATGTATGATTCCGCCTCTGGCGATGATGACTGGTTATGTATTATTATGCACTAAGTAGTATCCTGCACCGTGCTCTCTGATGTGGTGATATTTATATATGATTCCGCTGTCATATTGTGTAAATTATTTTATTTCTTGTTTATGCTATTATCTGTACTCTGCTAATGATGATTAATGTGTTATATTCCAATTATTATCCTTAACACCGTGGTACGGGGTTTTGGGATCGTCACAGCTGGTATCAGAGCTTTGGTTAACCTTAGTTCTGGAGTCTAACACATTAAACACTTCATCAAAATAGAATCAGTAGTATTTTAAGGCGAGTAGCTCATTAGAGATAGGACTAGTAATGTCCTAGAATGAGCCAAGAAGAATAGCAAAAACAACTTGACCAGTCCATCATTATCTTTCCTTAAGTTTTCTGCTTAACCATACAATAAATTATCATTTCTGTTGGCTGACTCTTTTCTTGCTTATACAGAATTTGAAAAATGGCTACCCGAGCAGCCGCTGCTAGAGGAGGCCGTGCTGGCCATGGCAGAGGACGGGGAGAAGTCCCAGTTGAAGAAGGACCCTTGATACAACCCCCGGCCGCTCAATACTTCGAGCTGGACCGCGTAGCTAAGAGATACAAAAACCTAGGAGGCAAGACCTTCTCGGGAACTGGCACAGTAATAGAGGCCCTTGCATGGCTCAAAACATGCGAGAAGGTACTAGAAGGTCTAAGGCTTGGAGACCAAGATAAAGCTATTATGGGTGCCTGGCTTATGCAAGAACAAGTTGAACTATGGTGGGAATCTCTCACCGCCGGGAATAGAGAAGCTGGAAGAACCTGGGATGGATTCAAAGAACTCTTCAAAGAGAAATATGTCCCAGAACAAGCCCTAGAACGAATGCACGATGACTTCGCCAACCTCCAGTAGGGGGATCTTTCAGTGCAGGATTATCTGAATAAATTTACACTGTTGTCCCCCTATGCTTCGGAGCTTGTCGCCACTGCAAAGTCCAAGAATAAGAGGTTCATCCTCGGGCTGAAGCGACAGTATCATGATAGAGCCATGGCCCACGTCAAGCTGGGATTTAATGAATTGGTGGAAATGACATGCAACTACGAAGACCCTAACCAAAGGCATCTGGAGCAGGATCGCGCTAAAAGCCAAGCCGGAAACAAACGCAAGCCTGCTGTGAATCAAGCTGAGTCAAGCCAAGCAGCATCCTCGAAACCACAGACTGGCAAGCCGCCAAGAGGAAGCTGCTA
This sequence comes from Allium sativum, assembly GCA_030737875.1. Classification (NCBI taxonomy): domain Eukaryota; kingdom Viridiplantae; phylum Streptophyta; class Magnoliopsida; order Asparagales; family Amaryllidaceae; genus Allium; species Allium sativum. Next base: position 1,048,496,953 of record CM060910.1, on the reverse strand, counting down.
TAACTGTGGCAAGATAGGGCATTTCTCTGATGTCTGCACATCCCCGAAGAGGCAGAAGACAAATTCACAAGGTTCAAGCTAGGGCTCTCAGAACCCTCGCTCCTGCTTTAATTGCCGCAAGACGGATCATCTTGTCAAAGACTGTCCTTTGCTAAAAAAGGCCGCAGTAGCTCACGTGTATGACGGGTCGAACCCGCCGGCTGCTTCCGATGGAGCAGGTAAACCCGATGTTTTGGGAGGTACCCTTACAATTAAAAATATCCATGTTTCTGTATTGTTTGACACAGGTGCATCACGTAGTTTTATTGCTAGTAACACAATGTACAAACCAAAGTTAAAACAAAGAAAGCTCAAGGATTCGGTTGAAGTTCATAATCCGATAGGGGGTTCTATTATTCTCAGTTCATGTTGTAGAGTGCCAATCTCTTATTCTTCCTACAAATTTCCCATTAATTTAATCATCATGAATTTTTCTGAGTTCGACGTTATCCTTGGGTTAGAATGGTTAACGAAATACGAAGCTGATGTAAATTGTACGGAAAGAATCGTTAAAATTCGAACGAAGCTTGGATATATTACAGTACCATGTCATGGTTCTAATCCAGATAGAAAGGAATTTTGGTCTGCGTTAGAAGTTGTCCCCACTTCCTTAGAAAAGATTCCTGTTGTTTTAAACTATGCGGATGTGTTTGAAGAAGTTGAAAACTTACCTCCGCAAAGAGAAATAGAATTCAGAATCGATCTAATTCCTAATGCCAGACCGGTGGTTCATCCAATTAGAAGAATGACTCCAAAGGAAAGGGAAGAATTAGGCGATCAAACTCGTCAACTGCTATGGAAGGGTCTGATCAGACCTAGCTTTTCTAGTTGGGGTGCAGCTGTAGTGTTTGTCCCAAAGTCAGATGGTACTCTTCGATTGTGTGTTGATTACCGAGACCTCAACAAACAGACGCTCAAAAACAAATACCCATTACCCCGTATTGATGACCTGCTTGACCAATTAAATGGGGCGAGAGTATTTTCCCGAATGGACCTAGCTACAGGTTTCCATCAATTGAGAATTGCAGAAGAGTGTGTTCCTTTGACAGCTTTCAGAGGTCCAGACATATTTTATGAATGGTTAGTAATGTCGTTCGGCCTATGCAATGCTCCAGCATACTTCGTCGATCTAATGAATAGAGTGTTCAGGGGAGTTCTGAATAAATTTTTCCTCGTATTCATCGATGATATTTTAATCTACTCCAAATCAAAAATTGAGCATGAAAGACATTTAGAAAAAGTATTGGAGATTCTGAGAAAGAACGTTTTCAAAGCCAAATTCTCTAAGTGTGTCTTCTGGCAAGAAGAAGTGAAGTTTCTTGGCCATGTTGTGTCAAAGAAAGGGATTTCTGTAGATCCGAGTAAAAATACAGCAATTCAAGACTGGAAACAGCCTACCACACCCACAAAGGTTAGAAGTTTTATGGGGTTGGCTAGTTATTATCGGAAATTCGTTAAGGATTTCTCGAAGATATCCGGCCTGCTGACAAAGCTTACAAAGAAGCATGATAAATTTAAATGGACCTCTGACTGTGAGGAAGCTTTCCAGGAATTGAAATCGAAACTGACAACTGCTCCAGTGTTAACCACTATCGATGGCAATCAGAATTTGATGGTTTGGACAGACGCTTCTATTAGAGGTCTTGGTGCAGTGTTAATGCAAAGAGGCCAAGTAGTCGCTTATGCAAGCCGCCAGCTAAAACCGCATGAGATGAATTATGTAACTTATGATCTTGAGTTGCTAGCTATCATTTTTGCTTTGAAAATCTGGAGGCATTATTTATTGGGCGAGAAATTTGTATTGTACACAGATCATCAATCATTGAATTATTTATACACTCAGAAAGATCTGAATTTGAGACAGCAGCGTTAGCTAGAATTTCTTACAACGTATGATCTTGATATCCTGTATACGCCGGGAAAGGCTAACGTTGTAGCGGATGCGCTTAGTAGAAAAACCGCAATCATTGCCAATCTTATAATTACGCCTGGTTTGATTGATATGATTTCTGCCCTTCAAAAAGACGATGAATTCATTCAGAGAATCAGTCAGAGGGTCAAGGAAGGAGAAACCAAAAGTTTCCGTATTGACGATAAAGGGGTTCTCAGGTTAAATGATAGGATTTGCATTCCAAATATTCCAGGCCTTCGAAGAGAAGTGCTAGATGAATGCCATAAATCCAAACTTTGCATTCATCCCGGTGTGAGTAAAATGTACAACGATATCAAACGCACTTTCTGGTGGAAGGCAATGAAGAGGGACATTTCTTTGTATGTTAGTAGATGCCCTACTTGTCAATTAGTCAAGAGTGACCAACAAAAGCTAGTTGGATTGTTGCAACCGTTGGAAGTCCCAGGTTGGAAATGGGAACATATTTCCATGGATTTCATAGATGGTTTGCCGCAAACCAGGAAAGGTAATGACAGCATTTGGGTAATCGTAGATCGCTTCACGAAGACTGCCCATTTCATACCTGTCAGATCCAATAGAAATGCTCAAAGTTTAGCACTGATATATTTCAAAGAAATTGTTAAGCTGCATGGAATTCCCATCAGCATAGTCAGTGATAGAGACCCAATTTTTGCTAGCAAATTCTGGGAGGCATTCCAGATAGAATTGGGAACGAAATTAAATTTAAGCACCCTCTATCACCCTCAAATAGATGGCCAAACGAAGAGGATGAATAGAATTCTAGAATATCTACTGCGGGCTTGTATTATTGATTTTGGCGGGTCATGGGTAGATCACTTGCATTTGGCAGAATTCTCATATAACAATAGCTATCAGGCAAGTTTGAGAATGTCGCCATTTGAACCATTTTATGGCAGACCGTTCAGATCTCCAGCAAGTTGGGTAGAACCTGGCAACAGACTTGTCTTAGGACCCGATATGATTCGAGAAGCATCGGATAAAGTCGATTTCATCAAGAAGCGATTGAAAACCGCACAATGCCGACAGAAAAGTTATGCAGATTCTAGAAGAAGAGATTTGACATTTGCTATTGGTGATCATGTTTATTTGAAAGTATCTCCGATGAGAGGAGTGATCCGATTCGGTAAAACTGGGAAGTTAGCACCCAGGTTTATTGGTTCCTTTCCTATACTCGAACGAATTGGAACTCTTGCTTATAGGGTTCAATTACCTGATTGGTTGCCTGGAGTGCATAATGTGTTTCACGTATCTCAACTTAGAAGACATGTGCATGATCCAGATCTTGTTGTAGAAGAAGCAGCGCAACAGGATATAGACATAACTCCAGAATTAGCAGTCAGAAGAGAGCCATTGAAAATTGTTGGCAAAGAAACTAGAGAACTAAGAAGCAAAAAGGTTCATTTAGTTAAAGTGCAGTGGAGTAGTGATCCTAGAAACTGTACTTGGGAGACTGAGGAAAGCATTAAGCAAGCTTACCCAAATGCAGAGTGGACATCTCTGACTAACTCCGGTGCAAGGTACCTTCACAATACTTTGCATTTACATTTTGTTTCCTACTTTACTGTTGTTTCCTTTTCGGGGACGAAAGGTTTTAAGTGGGGGAGATTGTAACAACCCGGAAAATACGAGCCAATTTAAAAATTTTAAATTGGTTATTTCAATGGGATTTGAACAATTGAAATAGAATATTTCAATAAAATAATGGATTAAAAATAGTGTGGCAGTTTGAAAATTTGAATTCAAACTTTGACTGACTGTGCCGGGTGGAAAATATAACGGATTTCATTGAAACCAAAAATATTTAAATCTGTTAATGAATACCTTTCTAACGAATCTGAAAAATCGAAGTTTCATAGCGGGAATCAAAAGTTATGGCCAAATGAATTTTCAGAAAGGTCGCTATATAGAATATATAGCCTTGGAAAATAGATATTTTGCAAACGACCTCGGAATTCGACGAAACCACTTTTGTTGGGTCCGGGATGTCAAACTATTGCTAGGTTTCAAATTTCATAATTTTTGAAGCTAGTATGTGAGCGTGGCAAAAGAAAATGTGTTTGGTCAATTTATGTTAAATTGGATCGACCGGAAGATGGCAATTTTTCAAACGATCTCAGAATTCGACGAAACTAGTTTTGTTGGGACCGTAGCATCAAAACATAGCTAGATTTATTTTTCTGGAATTTTCCAAATCAGTTTGTGGCCCTGGCAAATTGAAATGTACGTTCAAAGTTCAAATTAAATGTTTTATACTTTAATTTGAAAAATAACTGACTGTAACAGTCGAATTGGCCAACGAAACATATCACATTGTGTCCGGGATGGGGGTATTTAGCTAGGGGCGACAGTTGTTGGGTTTGAATCGGGATCCGTATGGAAAAACACCATTTAAAAATTTAATAAAACCCTTGGCCAATCAAAATTTTCCTTTCATAATTTAAAATAAAAAAAAACTCCAGAAAACCTCGTTCTCTCTCTCCCACCGACGACTCGCGACCTCCGTCCTTTCCAGCCAAATCGCCGTCGCCACAGGCGACTACAACCTCTGCCACCACCAGCAATCGACGCCGCCAACCCTCCTCTTCAAATCAAGACAACCCCCGACCCCCCTCGTCGCTTCCACCTCGAGAACGACGCCTGTGAACGTCGACACTTCCCACCGCCGCCCCGACCAGATCCGACCACCGAGTTCGCCTAGACCACCACTGATCGACTCCCCTCTCCTCCCTCTTCCATGCTGTACCTTCCGATCGTAGTATCGTGCCACGGTTCTCGCGAAAACTGCAACCCTAGTTTTGAACCATTGTGAAAGGTGAGTCCTTTTTGATGTTTGAACTTTGAAAAATTATATCTTTTTAGTGTGTTGACGAAATTCGATGAAACAGGAAACATCGGGACCGCAAGGAAGCTCTCTACCACATAGAAGAGACCACGGATTTTTCTGAGTCATCTACGATTTTTAGCACTCCGAAATCCAATGTGAGATATCTAAATTTAAATGAAATTGAATAGAAAATGTCATGTATAAATTATATAAACGAAATATAATTTATATGCGTGTTGTATACCACATATACATGCGTAGTATAAGTTGTATGAGCGAAGTATGAATTATACATGCATTGGTTAAATGATATGTGTATTGAAATGCAAGTGAAATATAGTAAATACATACACACACACATATATATATATATATATATATATATATATACACTCCCCTCGTCCACAAACCATGGACGATATTTATTGTTGTGAATTGGTGTGAAAAATTGGGTGAAAAGTTCAAATAGTTGAATAATTGTTTGTGGTTTATATTTTTTGGTTATGGCTGAAAAATACCCATTGGTGATTGAAAAAAATTTGAAATAATTGTGGAAGTGAAATAAAACATGCCGCCTGCGTGCAAATTAGATGCATGAATCTCCATTGTCAAAAACCGCGAGGTTTTAAGGTAGTGCGAGGAGCCGTACTAGGGACGGTGCCGGTTTTAACTACCCTGCCGTTATGCTGTCGAAATTTTGAATAATATCTATGTGTTAGAATTATTTTCATATGTTGAAATTATCTTCGTGTATTGAAACTAAAGTCATGTGTTGAAACTATCCATGTGTGGAAATGTTCAAGTGTTGAGAAGTGAAGTGTGGAAATTAAATTCATGTGTGAATGAATAAAGTGTTTAAACATTAAAATCACATTTTTATAATATATATGAAGTATGTAAAATATTCGCCTTATATATAAATAGTTTCAACAATTAAAACTTCATCTTTCTTATATGAACAAAGTATATAAAATATCCATGTGTGGAAATGCTCGAGAAGAGTGTGTGTTGGAAAAACTCATGAGTCGAATAAAAAGTTGAACAATAAAAATTACATTTTTATTGAAACTATGAAGTGTTAAAAACATTCATGTGTGGAATAAATATTTTAGATGATGAAAATACCATTTTTATCATATATGTGATTTGCTAAAGATACACTAGTGTTGAAATAAATATTTGTGAAGTGAATATTATTTTTAACATGTAAAGGAACTAAATAAAATAGTCATGTGTTGAAATATATTTTAGTTCACCAAAAATACCATTTTTAATGAAATGTGAAGTGTTAAAAATAACCACTTGTTCAAATAAATATGCATGAGTTGAAATATTCATTAATTAGCCAATGATGTGATTTTTGCTTATGTATGCAACATTAGAATGAATGGTGACTTTAAACCAAAGTGAATCGAAAATGAAATTGAATAGAAAATGATAAGTGATGAAAATTGCATATATGTACATGCATATTTATTGGACAGGTTATAGCAAAGAGGCTAGAGAAGAGGAATAAAATTATGTGCCCGACAAATAGGTACATGTTTACAGTTTTGTTTGGGTGATGATTTTATGAGCCTATTGGCTAGCCGCTTGGCTTTTTTTTTCTTTTTGACATGAGACGCCCGTGTGGCTATTTGGGAATTTTCCCAGCCCCTCCCGTACAAAGGAGGTTATGGCGAAATTTTCCAAAATTTAAAGGCGTTAGTGAAATATTTGAAGTGAAAACGATATTGAAATCGTCGAATGGACTATATTTATATAGATATATAAATATAATAAAATTAAAATGAATCGTGGCCGTGCAGTTCGTATTTTGAAACCGTGATTTCAAACGACTAGTGCGGGAAATCCTACCGTCGAATTTTCCCGAAACCGCAACCGTTGGGTTCGCCTTGGAAATATCTTTCCAACGATACCAACTTTGTAAAGATCCGACGGTTGTATTGTCTGGATTGTTTAATTCAAATCTGAAGAAAAACAGGCGCCAGAATCGATTATATCTATACATAAATATAAATATAATTAAATTAAATCGAATAACGACGCTGCAGTTCGTATTTTGAAATCGTGATTTCAAACGACTAGTGTGGGAGATCCGACCGTCGGATTTTCCCAAAACTGGACACATTGGATTCGTTTTGAAATGATCTTTCTAATGATATAAAATTTGTGAAGATCCAACGGTTAGATTTTCAGATATGTGTAAAACAAATTTAGTGAAAAACAGCGCCAGTGCTTCGGCACGACCTGAAATGTCGTTTAATTGAATATGGCCGTTTTTAAATAAATAAAAATGGCGATATATCGTTGAAAAATATTATTGACGATATAGAATGGAAATAAACCAATTTTTCTTGGTTTTCTTGAGATGTGATGGTTTAATGTATTTAACATGAAAACTATGCTAATGAACTGAAATGTGAATGTTGAGTTATTTAACCATGTGATGAAATGATTTGAAAATCTAAATATACGTGGATTATTTGAAAAGGCCGAGTTTATTCTCATTTCAAATAATCGTTCGACGATGTGAAGTCAAAGAGTTGAAGACGGTTGAAGACCGACGATCTTCACATTGGATGGATGGGCGCTACTGATGCTCATGATTGGAGTAGCTACCTTAAAGGAGTTGAGGTAGTAGCCGTCCTGGCATATTGTTGATTGTGCGGATATGCGAGGAATTGGTGCCTCCGGCTTCGTTCAAACCAGAACGAACTTGTAAATGGACTATGTGTCTGACATTGGATTTTGTTCTGTGCTGGTTGATCTCTATTGAATATATATCTGTTTGGCGGCGGAGAATTTATTCTTTTGCTTAACGCCCTTCTATGAGACATACGAGCTCAGAGGTTATATATAGATAGAAATTAGTCGCATGGAGTGGATTGCCTGTGTGGCACGCCTAAGTGGCATGCGATCAAGGCTTCTGTTGCAAAGCAAAGTCTTGTGGTTGATGATCAAAGCATGGTCTGTGTGACGTAGCTTTGTGTATAGCGTGGATTCGCGAGCCTCACACCTTGGTATGACTCAAAAACGGGATAGTGACTGCAGGGAGAACACGACGTTTCTTTCTACCTAAGGTGGTGTCAGTGACCTACCAGCCCTGACATTATATATACTTTTCACCTGTGTGGTTGTTGGAATGCGAGGCGCCTCGATATAGGTCTGTAAGGACCGGGAAACGTGTGTTCAGGAATAATTAACCCTCAAAAGTAAGAGAGGACCGGCCCTGAAGATCGAAGGATTGCTGTGTGCGGTCCTGGGACATTTGCTAGAGTGTCTCGAACGGAGAGGAGCTTGCCCCTTGCCTTGACTCATGAAGGAATCCAATTTCCGATACTAAATATGCGGATGTGATTGTATTACTAGTATGGCGACATACTAGATGGTAGCTATGCCGCCTAGGATTGATATTTATGATTGAAATCGCTTTTTAAACATATATGCACTAGTGATAATATCAAGCACTTTTGTTTTATACGTATGAAGCATTTTTGGCCATTATAAGGTAAAACTCTATCCTCCGGCTTGCGTTGCATTGTGTGATGGGACCTGAGTCTTATAATGGCTTCATTTTATAAAAAGCATTGCAATGATTTAATCATTTACTTTATTTCATGCACTAGCACTCATTGGAGTAAACCCGTTCCACGAAAGTGGCGTGGTCCTTTGATTTGCCTTATTATTGTTGTTTAATAAGTTAACTAGATTTCTCATACCAGTCCCATGACTGACTCGTAGTATGTTTCACCTTGCAAACTCGGGTGCCCTCATTTTCACATGGGCAGCCTAGTTACAGGTATCTGGTGCGCTTTTGGCTATGGCGAGGCTTGACTACATTGAGAAGACTTTGACTCTTTCTGCCATTATTGTATCTATATTATGATTCCACCATTGGCGATGTAGACTGATATTTATTTTGTGTACTCTTTATGTATGATTCCGCCTCTGGCGATGATGACTGGTTATGTATTATTATCCACTAAGTAGTATCCTGCACTGTGCTCTCTGATGTGGTGATATTTATATATGATTCCGCTGTCATATTGTGTAAATTATTCTATTTCTTGTTTATGCTATTATCTGTACTCTGCTAATGATGATTAATGTGTTATATTCCAATGATTATCCTTAACACCATGGTACGGGGTTTTTAGGATCGTCACAATGGAGATCTTTTGTAAAATGGCCTTTTATACGGTGAAGCGACCCGAACTTCCCCGGTCTCCGAAGAGATGAGAAAGAACGAATTACTGTGAGGACAAGACAAATCGGAACGCAGACGGAAGAACATTTCATTGTTATTACAACAATTCCATCAGAATACAATAAATTACATAGCAGCGGAAAATAATACAAAGCACAACTGAAGGTGATATACGGATACAGAGCTTTCTGGATATCATTCCAGCTGTAAACCAGGATCCTGTGAATATAAATCTGCAAAACCAAAACTACTAGTTGCCCGTGTCGAAAATAAGGGCACCCAGAGTTTAGGTTAAAACAATAAACTCCAGGTCAGTCATGTGACTGGTGTAAGAACTAAAACAGTTATTAAAACTTTATATTAAAAGAGAGTAATTCAAGGGACCACGCCGTATAACACGGAACGGGTTTTCTCCCAAGAACACCAGTGCATAGAATGAACAACGCAATGCTTTTTCAAAAAATGAAGCTATTATAAGACCCAGGTCCCATCACACAATGCAACGCAAGCCGGAGGATAGGGTTTTCCCTTATAATAGCCAAACATGCTTGATACGTTTAAAACAAATCATTTGATACTATAATAAGTGTATAGTGTCAAAACAATTTCAACCATAAATATAAATCATAGACGGCATAAGTGCCCCATACCACTATGTCGCCATATTAGGCTCTACAAATAAAGCCGAAATACACGTATTGGAAATTGGATTTTCGTCATGAGTCGAGGCAAGGGGCAAGCTCCTCTCCGCTTTCGAGACACTCTAGCAAATGTCCCAGGACTACACACTCTGGGCAATCCTTGGATCTTAAGGGCCGGTCCTCTCTTACGTTTGAGGATTAATTATTCCTGAACACACATTTCCCGGTCCTTACAGACCTAAAATCGAGGCGCCTCATCCAACAACCACATAGGTGAAAAGTATATAAATGTCAGGGCTGGTAAGTCACTGACACCACCAAAGCTAGAAAGAAACGTCGTGCTCTCCCCGCAGTCCTTATCCCGTTTTTAACTCATACCGAGGTGTGAGGCTCGCGAATTCACGTTATACACAAAGCTGCAACGTAGGCCGTGCTTTGATCATCAACCACAAGACTTTGCTTTTCAACAGAAGCCTTGATCCATGCAACTCAGCGTGCCACACAGGCAATTCATGCCATGCGATTGATATCTATCGATATATAACCTCTAAGCTCGTACGTCTCAGAGAAGGGCGTTAAGCAAGAGAATAAATTCTCCGCCGCCAAACAGATATATATTTAACAGAAATCAATCAACATAGAATAAAATCCAATGTCAGACACACAATCCATTCACAAGTTCGTTCTGGGTCTAAACGAAACCGGAGGCACTTTCCTCGCATATCCATCGATCCCCAAGTACGTCTGGATGACCACCGACTATTTCCATCCTCTTGGGTGTACAGCCCAATCAGGATCATCAGTAATCACCCAAACGATGTGAAGACTTCCGGTCTTCGACCACCGTCTTCATCTTCGACTTATTGTCGAATCGGTTATTCAGAATGGGTATAAACCCGGCCTTTCCGAACAACCCGCGTATATTAAAACAAATGTTACACAAACACAACATACGCCTCGTTCCAATTCATTAGTCACTAACCGTAAATCAACAAGAGAACAATTTCCCAAACATTAACCCCGAAGGCCGAAACCAACATCAGATCAATACCTAGGAAACCATTCTTCTTAGCTAACCCACAGCTAGTTTCTAAATTTCATATTCTTAGGGAAAGTTTCCCATTAATTTTATCCAAGATAAATTCTTTGAATTTATTCTTTAATCTTCCTTTGGATGTCATTTCAAACCAAATTATGGTTTTCCAAACTAGTCGGGATTAGCGAACCACACCGAAGTAATTATTTATTTTATTTCCCAATCCCAACCTATTCATCCCATGAAGCAAAACTGGTAATACTCCATATCAAACACCATGGTGTTATCGGTAAAATTAAATACCATTTCACGTTCAAAACTAATTAAAGATTTAACTATCGCTTTGGAGCAAAACTGGTGATACTCCATATCTCGCTCACTTTCCAAATTTGATAATTTAAATTATCAATTCACATTTCAATCTAATTGCAGATTCATTAAAAACTCCTTTTACTGGGTTAAAGAACTAATGTTATTTAAAATACAGTTCACGATAAACCCAAATCACATTCTATTTATTATCGGGTTAAAGAACAAGTGTTATTTAAAACACTGTTCACGATAAACCCACTAATCAATTCTATTTAAAACCCATTTTAAATCCAATTTATTTATTTAAAAATAAATGGGTTTTAAACTAGTTCATTTCGATAAAAATCTTTTTTTATCTTTTCAAATATGGAGTTTTTCATCCTAATTTTTCCCAAATCATTTCTTATGATTCTATACAAATTATTGATATTTTTAATAATTTTATCAAGGCCCGTACAGTCGATTTCCATCAACGGCAATCGAACTGCACTTACAGCGACCTTTTCCAAATTTGATTTGGACGTATCTCCAAATCCAACCGTTAGATTTTGAATTTCTAATATTCGTTAGAAAGCTCTTTTCAATACGAACCCAACGGTTCCGGTTTTAGGAGAATCCGACGGTCGGATCTCCCGTAATGTCCGTTCGAAGTCAATGGTCGAAATTTACGAACTGCCGCGGCGCGGCGCGTTCTATTCAGGCCATTGTATTATATATATATATATATATATATATAATATATATAATATATATTTCGTCGATTCCTATTTGAAACGAATTTTATAATTAGTTTTAAATTCGTTTCAAAAACAATTTCAACTTCCATTTCAAATCAGAATTGGATTTTTTCTTATAAATTCGTTTTAAAATTCATTTCTATTCAGTTCAAATTTCAATTCAATTCGAATTCGTTTTATATTCAATTCATTTCGAATTCGTTTTATATTCAACTCAATTCGAGTTGGTTTTATATTCAATTCAATTCAAATTGGTTTTCTATTCGATTCAATACAAATTGGTTTTCTATTCGATTCAATTCAAATTGGTTTCTTATTCGATTCAATTCAAATTGGTTTTCTATTCGATTCAATTCAAATTGGTTTTCTATTCGATTCAATTCAAATTGGTTTTCTATTCGATTCAATTCAAATTTAAAAACGAATATTGTAACGTCCCGTATTTTAGTTTATTTATTTTAATGTTGAGTTAGAAATATAAATAAATTTTATATGGAATTTATTGATTTAATGATCAATATGCGATTTAATTTCGAATATATCGAATTATCAACAAACAATTGAGTTCGCAGTTATTATCTGAATAGAAACGGTGCATTCGACAAAATAATTTCTATATTGAATTAGAATGGTAATAATTATTTATAATCGATAAATTTAATTGTTTTCAAATCAACTAATATTTTAGCTAGTTGAAATTTATATTAATTGTCAATTTAAATATGTTATTTCTCTATACAACCAAATTTAATTTTAGAACCTGTTCTTTTCAGTCTAGAATAACAGATGTGTTGTGAACCTTGGTCGTAAAGTTAAAATAAGCAGTTCGGGGTTTCAAAGTAAGGGGACCGTGAGATATTTAGTCATTTCATTAAAACTAATTCAAAAACAAATTTTTATTCATCTGACCAATTCCTACTCCGCAGACCTAAAACGAAAAATCGCACAGGCCTATTTTATACATCGAGCAACAATTTCTGTCTCCCACCTTTGATCCTAAGAAAAACATGATTTAATGGCAGCGTACTTATTGTTTCCTAACCCTCTTCTATAAATTCAAGGCCATCACATGTTCCTCAAACCAGAGAAACACACAAATAAAATCGATTTGAGCCTGTTCTCTTTCTATTTCTTTTCCTTTTCTCTAGTTAAAATCGAAATCAAATACTTCGGAAAAGAAAAAGGAAAAAAATCATCAAATCGCGTATCGCGATGTATACAAGAAGCTCGACATCACGTTGGTGGCCTCGAGTCTCTATTTAATGAAGTCGCGTAGAGTTGGAAGGGGGAGTTCGAAGGGACTGGGGCACCAGAAGGGATGGCGCATGGAGTTGGCCGAGGTCAGAATCTCCGTAGTCGATGTCAAGGGTGTCGAGGATGGAGCGATGAGTGGAGGAGTGCGATGCTTGGGATAGACGGACTGGTCTACTGTTCGACGATGGAGAGGGGAGTTTCTGGCATTGTAAGAGATGTGCGATGGGATAAGAAAGATGCTGCGTTTTTAGAAAAGGGTTCAAACTGTTCAATGAATGAGTGATGGTGTCAACAGGTTGTTGTTTGAAATCAAACGATGAGGAAGCACTATTTTTATTCAAAAAGGAGGAAAGATTACAAACGGGGGTTAAGGTATAATTTAGTAATTTGTTTGATTTAATTATTTTTATTTCGAGAAGTTAAAATAAATAATAATCGATTATTAAAATCGAATAAATCAAGGTATATCTTGTTACTTTTAATTCCAGAATTTACATGGATATTGATTAATCCAATTAGGAATTTATTAAAGAAAGCAGTACAACCCTATATGGTTAGCCAGTACACAAATTAAATCGTAAATAAATCGTTAAGTATGTAATTAAGGAAAGGTTAAATTTTTAATTTTTCCATTATGAATCGTTGATATAAACAGTGTATATTGAATTTATACAAGGTTCCAAAAATCTGGAAAGCAAGACGGATTAGTCTGTAGCAGTGAGATATTTGAGCTAGAAGCGGGTAAAGAATTTTTGGGACAGCTGGAGTTTTGAATGAACCAATTTAAGGTCTGGATAGTCGACGAAACAAAATCATGGTGAGTAAATCTCACTCACCTTTAGAATTATTTTTATTTCATTAAAAATAATTGTTTGTTGCTTGTGTGAATGTTTTATGGTTGTTTTATATATATTAGTTATTTAGGCTATTATATATATATTGGGTTGATTGATTGGTTGGATTCCCGCAGTCTCATTAGCGGATGCCCGCAGTTCATAGCGGATGATTACCCTATACGCCCCACGCTATGATTAGTGGATGACCTTCTATACCGCGATATTCTGCCATGAAGCAGAATGGGTATTATTTATGTGCTAACATCTGTGGATGCAGGAAAACAGGTTGGAGGAATCCAACTGGATTCCTCAAAAATATATTATCTGTTTGTTTGTTTGTTTGATTTCATATTTTTTTTTCATATATGATGTGTTAAAAATCAAATGATTGAAAATTGGATGATTTGATTGTTTTAAATATCACTGGGCAAATTAAAAGGATATTTGAGATTTAAAAAGGAAAAATTCTATTTTTAAATAGAATTTGAATTTTAAATGGAAATAAAAATATAAACTTATTTTTGAAAAATAAAACAAGTAGTTTCTTCATAAACGAAGTTTATAAATAGTTCTTTTATAACGAAGTTATAAATGAAGTGGAAAGAATTATCATTTGATAATTCAGAAATAGAAATACAAGCGTGAAATTGGGATTTGAAATGAAATTTCAAAATAGGATACGAAATGAATTTTTTTTAAATATATAACTCAAATGAATTTTGAGTATAACATTTGAATAGTAAAATTAGAAAAGGAATTTAAATATTTGAATTTTTAATAAAAGAAAAAGAAGTTTGGATATTAGAAATTCAAATAGAAGTTCAAATAGAATTTGAATAGACGAAATTAGAATGAAAAATAAAATTTGAATTCAAAGGAATTCGAATAAAGAAATTCAAATAGAGATTTGAATGTAGAATTTCAAAATAGAATTTGAAATAAACTTTGAAAATAGGATTTTCAAAGTAGAATTGGAAATAGAATTTCAAATAAGATTTCAAGATAGGAAATCCAAAAGGTTTTGAAATAGAAATTGAATTCAAGGGAATTCAAATGGATTTGAGTGAAGAAATTCAAATGGTGTTAAAGATAAGTTTGAATATTAGAATTCAAATGGGGTTGGAAATGAATTTGAATATTAGAATTCAAATGGAAATGGAAAATGAAATTTGAATATAAGGGATTCAAATTGAATTCAAATAGGATTTAATCTATGGGATTTGAATAAGGAATTCAAATGGATTTTAAACTATGGAATTTTGAATATAGAATTTAAAAAGGAGTTTGAATATTTGAATTTCAATAGAATTCAAATATAGAAATTGGAATATAGAAGTTCAAACGGAATTTAAATATAGAGTCTGAATAAGAGAATTAAAATGAATTCAAACATAGAATTTGAATATAGGGAATTCATTTTAAAGAAGTTTAAAGGTTTATATATATAAATATAATTAAAACGAACTCGCCGCAGCGCTGCAGTTCGTAAAATAGCGATTCGAACTTCAATCGAGTATACAGGACTCAATTGGAGTCGGATCTCTTTGAAACAAGAAACGTCAGGACCGATTTGTTAATAGTTTTCTAATGAAAGAGAAAAATATGAATTTCGTCGTATAGATTTTGAGTTATGTCAAAATCAAATTTTCAGAAAAACAGCGCCAGAACTATTTAAAAACCATAACGATTTATTCATTTTATAAAAGGATTTTAAACAAATAAAATCCGAATTTCTATTTAGGAAATTTCAGATTTGAGTTATAAAATATATGTGAACTCAGGTGGAGTAATGAATTGATTTTTGAAACAGAAATCAGATTTTTGATCATTGAATAGAATTAACTAATTCTAATAGTAATTAGTAAATGAGATGTTGAATTGATATTGGGCCTTAAATAAGTGAATTCGATTTGAAAATTTATATAGAAAAGAGAACTAGAATTGAAATTGAAATTCAATTTGGTTATGAACGAGTTAAATATTTTGTTTGAACATGCTATGTTCAACAAAGAAGTGAAATAGGCAAGATAACTAATTAAAGAATAAATGAGCGGAACTGAATTCAAACGATTGGTTTGAGTTAAATTGAATTGCAAACAGGTGAACATGTGTAAGCAGGTTTGATATGAAGTATATGAAGATTTAAATTTATGTGCTCGACAAAAAGGTACATGTTTAATTCATATATGAGATTTTATGCGCCGTATCGGCAAGCCGCTTGGCTTTTCCTTTTTCTTTTGATTGGGGAAGATACCGGGAAGCTATTTGAAATTTCCCGATGCTCCCGATACAGGGGAGGTTATGGCGAATTTTTCTGGAAATTTAAGGAGTTAGAATATTTTTAAGGAATTTGACAATTAGAAATCTATATATCGATATATATAGAATTCGATAAGGAGACGAAATCAAAAATAGAATATTGTAAACAAAAAGGGAAATCTATAAATTAGAAATAGAAAGAAAACCATACACGTGTTTTAGAATGAACAATTGGATTGTATAGTGTGTTTATTCGAGGTAAGTGGTTTCGCCGTTTTGAAGTTGAGGATGTTTTCAGTTAAGGTCTGAGAGGTAATTTTACCCCAACTTGATTGATTTCATTTTTAATGGATAAATAGCAAGATCCAGTCTCGAAGAGAAGTGTTTGAAAAAGAGTTAGTTGAATAAAATATTTTGGGTTGTTGTAATAATGTTTTACACAACATTCGTTTTAAACCCAAGTGATGGAATTTTGGAAATATAACAAGTAAATATTTCCTGAGGATAGTTAAAGTAGTCGAGAAAGAGATAAGTGATTGAAATTGTTTTCAATTTCAAATAAAATATATTTCCTAAGTATAGGAAATAAGAGAAGGCGATATATGGAAATGTTTTCCAAATAGCGTAAGAAGCCGAGATGATTATTGAAAATATTTGGTTAACAAATATTGATAAGAGAGTGTAGAAGAGATTTAATTAATGAAATATTAATTAAAGAGCCCAGTGATTTGTTGATGTGTTTGGATGAACACTTGTTTTATTCGATAGTTAAATCACCGACTATCGATGTTTTTGACCATCGTTGTCAATATGGAGAGACCGGTTGGGTTATTATCCGAAGAACCACTCCGTATCGGCATTAGCGTTGCGAACCAAGTATGCTGAATATATTGAAGACGGAGTAAAGTGCAAGGGCTTTTCTATTTATAGAAATAGTGCCTTCGGTTTCGTTCAATCCCAGAACGAACGTAAATGGACGAATGTCTGACAGAGTATTTCCAATGATCAAATGGGTTGGTCTGTATAAATATATATGGTTGCAACGGATTTATCCCTTAGCATAACATCCAGAATATTTGTGCAAACTTAACTAGTGATTAACGGATCTGACGATGTGGCATTCAAAGTGTTTGTGCTATCAATGAATGGTAAGGATTCGTAGCCTCAGGCCTCAACAACCGGGAAAGGACAAAAATCGGGCAGGCAGCATGGCTATGTGGGTCGCACCCATTAGGGTGTATAATCACCTATCTAGAGGTTCATTTAATTTCTTATTCTATTCGATGCTGTCCCAGTCGGGAGACGGTTGCTGATCCCAACCGTTGGTGATATACATTCGATACACTCAAGCGAAATGAGTGGTCGGTCATGTGTGGGCCGGGTTACAAGATGTTCTCGTTGAACCCAGTGTATTCCTCTCTAGAGATACACTAGCGGAAGGTGGTTCCATACCTTGTCATGTTGGAAATCCAATCTCCAATAAGCGCCATGCGGTTTTTGATTTTAAAAATATATATGTGGAGCGTGAGATGCAAGCATTCTACTATTTGGTTATTTACTTGATGTAGACATTATTATAATATCACTGGATTTTCGTATCAAGGTGTTTTGGGTTATAGTAAGATAAAAACCGTCCATGTTTATGTGTGGGCTGGTCTTACTATTATCTTTTCTTTCGAAAGGATTTTTTTTTAAAAGTTAAACAAGTGGTTGGAGTTTACTCACACCAGTCCCATGACTGACCCAGAGTTTATTTTGTTTTGTTTTCCCTAAACTCTTGGGTGCCCAAATTTGTACGGGCAGTCAAGTAGTCGGGATTTCACAGATTCATTTGAAGGAGCTGGAAGCAGGAGGCTTCACCGGTTAGCTATAGGCTATCATATATTCCGCTGTGGACCTTGTTTGTATCTGGAAACAGGTGTTTATAACTGTTCTAGAAATGACTGTTGTGCTCTGATGATGGTATGTGTATAAAGTTACTGATTTGTATTTCAAAGGTTATGTTATATAATATATTTTATTCGTTCCGCTGTGAGTTGTGATCTTCGTTTTTCTTCTATTCTAAGTTTTCTATCTTATCTATTCTCACCCTCTATCTTCTTTCTATTAATGGTTCGTATTTCTGTGTGATTTGGGTTGAATGTGTGGTGTATTTAGTCAACTCAGATAGCTCGGATTTGCGGGTCGTTTCAAATATAATCGATATAAATATCGTTCGCGTCAAAATAGCGCATCTCTAATCAATACGGCTTTATATATTTCAATAATTCCATTATTCTATTTGACAAATGAATCTATATTTTTGTCAACACGTGACTAATCCCAACTAATGAGTACTGTCCACGTGTGACTATTTTTGTTATTTAATATATTTTATAAAAATTATGGTATCTATCGTTTGATTTCAAATTAGACTCTAATCGCAAATTAGTAAGAGAACGATTCCCTGAATATTAACCCCGAAGGCCGAAACCAATATCAGATCAATATCCAGGAGACCACTCATCTTATCTATTTTCCAATTAGTTTCTAATTTTATATATGATAAAGATGTAAATTTTATTATTAAAATATTCCGTTCAACACATGACTAATCTCAACGGATGAGTACAGTCAACACATGAACCTTTATTTTATAATATTCTTTATCTTCTAAATTGGAATGAGGCCCAATCAATCACCATACAAAGTTAATTATATGGATTCCATACAACACATGTATATAATAGCAATGATAAATAATCAACCATCATCCAAAGTGCACTACACTGTATAAGCATGAAATATAGATATCTAACGCTTATGACAGCCTGTCGATCCATCGATCGACATACAACTAATTATTGGGATTAGTGTATGCCGTATTTTATCCCAATACCCATGTGGGGTTTCAAACAATCAAACACAGATTTTATTTGTGCAGTTGGGCGATGTGTAAAATTTATCGACCCAATCAATATCAGTCAAATCAGTGTATATAAACAAATCGGCCGATTTGTTTATAAATATTTATTTATTCACTTTCACGTTAAAAAGTATATTTTTAACGATAAAATATTTATTTACTAGCATTCACTATATTCATATTCGCGTTAAAAATTTATATTTTTTATGATAACTAATTTATTTCAACCATCTACATTTTATTATCGATTTCACATTAACAACACAAACAAATTTTCACAGCTCATCAACCAAACAAACAAGCCATCCATGGTCTGTGGATGACGGGTGTCAGGTGCTATTAAGCACCGTCTGCATCCTAGTATATATATATATATATGTATATAACTAGAAAAAGAGATTTTTAAAAGGTGAGAAGTTCTCACCAATAGCTATCCTAACTCCACGGCACTTCATTTATAGAAATCTTCATTGTTCTCGCCTTTTTGTCACCTTCGTTGCCCGTATTCTCTACATATGTAAAAATCGAATTTTTACTTCGCTATTCAATATATAAAAATCGAATTTTTATTCTTTTTATTCAATATATAAAAATCGAATTTTTACTTTGCTATTCAATATATAAAAATCGAATTTTTACTTTTTATTCAATATATAAAAATCGAATTTTTACTCCACTACTACATAGATAAAAATTCTATTTTTACATCGTTACTATATAGATAAAAATTCTATTTTTACCACACTATTCTCTATATAAAGATTTCGCCTTTTCAAATTTAAAGATTTCGCCTTTTCAAATTTAAAGATTTCGCCTTTTCAAATTTAAAGATTTCGCCTTTTCAAATTCTCTATTATATAGAAATTTTATTTTCAATACACTACTTATATAAAAATAGTATTTTTATATCTTTTACTATATAAAGGTCATACTTTTGATTCACTACATATATAAAAATCCAATTTTTAACACTTCTATAATGTAAAAATCATATTTTTATCCTTCCACAGTATAAAAGATTATATTTTTATTCTTTCTATAATATAAAAATCGTATTTTTAATCTTCAATTCCACAAAGAAAAATCGGGTCTTTATATTTTTCTAAACAACCCTATTATATATTTATATACAATATTTATAAAAATATGATTTTTATTTCTAAAAATCATATATATATATATATATATATATTCTTGTTATCCTTTTAAAAATCCTACCTTGTTCAGTAAAAAAACAAAACTGAAAATTAAAACAAAAGGTAAAAGCTTACATTGATTTACAGCGGGGAGGGATGGGGGTGAGTGAACGTCGGGCGGTGGCGCTCTAAGGAGGGGGGGAAGCTACTGCAATTCGTCGGAGGGTGGTGGTCTCACGACAGGGGGTGCGGGTTCGGGTCTGGGTGCGAGCGCGTAGGGGTTTGGGTGAGGGAAAAGAGAGGGTCGCGAGAGGACTGGAGGAAGGTTTGGGGAAGAAGGAGGAGGGGGAGGCGGAGGTCAGAACGGGGGGCGCGGGCGGCGATCGCCAGGGGCGCGGCTGCGCCTTCTTCCTCTTTTCTTTTCTGATTTTAAATCGGGGGGGGGGGGGGGGGCAGAGGGATTTAAGGGAAAGAGGGTTTTAATTTTTTATTTAATTATTTTTTCCAAAAAAAAGTTGATTTTTACATACGACCTCTAAACGAGGCCCACCGCCTGTCGTCCATAGCGTTTCACCCCCATTCCGAACACAATGGGACATGTATCGTAAGCTGATTCGATCGTTTCGATCAGTTTCCGATAAAATTAACATATAACTCTATATATTGAATTTGAATGCGCATTTCAATTTACCGGGGTCACATACTAACTCGAAAAATTCCAGAAAAATAATTTCTCACTTCGTATTTACGATACGGTCCTAACAAAACTAATTTCGTCGGATTCTGAGACCGTTAGAAAAATGGCCAATTTCCAGTCGATTAAAATCAACTAAAACTGGTCAAACGCGTTTTCCTTTGCCACGCTCACGTATTGATTCGAAAAATTATGAAATTTGGAATCTAACAATAATTTGACATCACGGATCCAACAAAAGTGGTTTCGTCGAAATCCGAGGTCGTTTGCGAAATTCCCATTTTTAAGGGCCTGAATTCCATAGCGACTATTCAGAATTTTCAACTGGACATGTCTTTTGATTCCCGCTATGAAATATTGATTTTCTAGATTCGTTGGAAAGATATCCTCAATTAGATCCTAATGTTTTTGGTTTCACTAAAATCCGGATTGTTTTGCACCCGGTACATTCAATTGAAGTTTGAAATCGAATTATCGAACTACCGCGCCATTTTCAATTCTATTTATAATTATATATAATTATTTATATTCTAACGACGAGTATATATTATACACGTTCTATTCTATTGAAAATAAATTTCTCGTCGATATTATTTAAAATAATTCATTTTAAATGTTCAAAATTTGCTAAAATTGCCAAAATAAAAAATTTAAACTGGCTTAGATTTTCGGGTTGTTACAATCTCCCCCACTAAAAACTTTTCGTACCCGAAAAGGAACAATGTCGAAAGTGGTTTGATCAATCAGCTCTACGTTCGATCTGGCTTCCATTCTCCAACTTTTCAGTTTCTGAGAATTTTCAAATTTCCAAAAATTTGGCTAACACCCTAAATTTTCGAAAAATTTCGCCATAACCTCCCTGCACCGGGAGCCACGGGAAAATCCCGAAATTGCCATATAGGCCTTCTGATCTCAAAAAGAAAAAGAAAAAGCCAAGCAGCTAGCCAATCGGCTCATAAAATCATCATCACCCAAACAAAATAGTAAATTATAGTAAGCATGTACCTATTTGTCGGGCAAACAAATTTTATTCTTCGGCTCTAGCCTCCTTGCTATGACCTGTTCAATGTAAGTACACGTATATGCAAGCAAATGCAACTAATTTTCAATGCAATTCAATATTTGATTCAATTAGGCATAATGGTTCAAAAATTATCAAACAAATAAACAGTCAACACAAACATCAATCAATTAGTGGATTAACGTTTCAAATTCATAATTTTGATATATATACAAAAATCACATTTTGATGCCAATTCACAACAATGTATTCTAGCTATATAAGTTTTGGTTCTCACACCAGTCTAAATGGAAATATACAGATATCACACCTTCGTCACACGAACATAAATACTGATGATGTCATGACAATTATCAGTACCATCTTCGGGCGATTAGAATGTAATTCTATATCTATCCAATATATTAAAACATCGAATATACGTTCATGATGCGTATATGCAAAATCTTTATATATTGGATTGTCCAAATTCAATACAAATAAATATTCAAATACGTATAAAATGATTTAAATTTTAAAACAAAATTGTTTTCATTTAAAAAATATGCTCTTCACACTCGTTCTAGGATACTACTGATCCTATCTCTAACGAGTTATTCTAATTGGATAATACTAATCCAATATCTGATGAATTCTTTCGTATGGTTCTAATGTGCCTTGTTCTCGAGCTCTGTAAACCAAAGCTCTGATACCAAATGAAGCGACCCGAACTTCCCCGGTCTCCGAAGAGATGAGAAAGAACGAATTACTGTGAGGACAAGACAAATCGGAACGCAGACGGAAGAACATTTCATTGTTATTACAATAATTCCATCAGAATACAATAAATTACATAGCAGTGGAAAATAATACAAAGCACAACTGAAGGTGATATACGGATACAGAGCTTTCCGGATATCATTCCAGCTGTAAACCAAGATCCTGTGAATATAAATCTGCAAAATCAAAACTACTAGCTGCCCGTGTCGAAAATAAGGACCCCCAGAGTTTAGGTTAAAACAATAAACTCCAGGTCAGTCATGTGACTGGTGTGAGAACTAAAACAGTTATTAAAACTTTATTTTAAAAGAGAGTAATTCAAGGGACCGCGCCGTATAACACGGAACGGGTTTCCTCCCAAGAACACCAGTGCATAGAATGAACAATGCAATGCTTTTTCAAAAAATGAAGCTATTATAAGACCCAGGTCCCATTACACAATGCAACGCAAGCCGGAGGATAGGGTTTTCCCTTATAATAGCCAAACATGCTTGATACGTTTAAAACAAATCATTTGATACTATAATAAATGTATAGTGTCAAAACAATTTCAATCATAAATATAAATCATAGACGGCATAAGTGCCCCATACCACTATGTCGCCATACTAGGCTCTACAAATAAAGCCGAAATACACGTATTAGAAATTGGATTTTCGTCATGAGTCGAGGCAAGGGGCAAGCTCCTCTCCGCTTTCGAGACACTCTAGCAAATGTCCCAGGACTACACACTCTGGGCAATCCTTGGATCTTCAGGGCCAGTCCTCTCTTACGTTTGAGGATTAATTATTCCTGAACACACGTTTCCCGGTCCTTACAGACCTAAAATCGAGGCGCCTCATCCAACAACCACATAGGTGAAAAGTATATAAATGTCAGGGCTGGTAAGTCACTGACACCACCAAAGATAGAAAGAAACGTCGTGCTCTCCCCGCAGTCCTTATCCCGTTTTTACTCATACCGAGGTGTGAGGCTCGCGAATTCACGTTATACACAAAGCTGCCACGTAGGCCGTGCTTTGATCATCAACCACAAGACTTTGCTTTTCAACAGAAGCCTTGATCCATGCAACTCAGCGTGCCACACAGGCAATTCATGCCATGCGATTGATATCTATCGATATATAACCTCTAAACTCGTACGTCTCAGAGAAGGGCGTTAAGCAAGAGAATAAATTCTCCACCGCCAAACAGATATATATTTAATAGAAATCAATCAACACAGAATAAAATCCAATGTCAGACACACAATCCATTCACAAGTTCGTTCTGGGTCTGAACGAAACCGGAGGCACTTTCCTTGCATATTCATCGATCCCCAAGTACGTCTGGACGACCACCGACTATTTCCATCCTCTTGGGTGTACAACCCAATCAGGATCATCAGTAATCACCCAAACGATGTGAAGGCTTCCGATCTTCGACAACCGTCTTCATCTTCGACTTATCGTCGAATCGGTTATTCAGAATGGGTATAAACCCGGTCTTTCCGAACAACCCACGTATATTAAAACAAATGTTATACAAACACAACATACGCCTCATTCCAATTCATTAGTCACTAACCGTAAATCAACAAGAGAACAATTTCCCAAATATTAACCCCGAAGGCCGAAACCAACATCAGATCAATACCCAGGAAACCATTCTTCTTAGCTAACCCACAGCTAGTTTCTAAATTTCATATTCTTAGGGAAAGGTTTCCATTAATTTTATCCAAGATAAATTCTTTGAATTTATTCTTTAATCTTCCTTTGGATGTCATTTCAAACCAAATTAGGGTTTTCCAAACTAGTCGGGATTAGCGAACCACACCGAAGTAATTATTTATTTTATTTCCCAATCCCAACCTATTCATCCCATGAAGCAAAACTGGTAATACTCTGTATCTAACACCATGGTGTTATCGGTAAAATTAATTACCGTTTCACGTTCAAAACTAATTAAAGATTTAACTATCGCTTTGGAGCAAAACTGGTGATACTCCATATCTCGCTCAGTTTCCAAATTTGATAATTTAAATTATCAATTCACATTTCAATCTATTTGCAGATTCATTAAAAACTCCTTTTACTGGGTTAAAGAACTAATGTTATTTAAAATACAGTTCACCATAAACCCAAATCACATTCTATTTATTATCGGGTTAAAGAACAAGTGTTATTTAAAACACTGTTCACGATAAACCCACTAATCAATTCTATTTAAAACCCATTTTAAATCCAATTTATTTATTTAAAAATAAATGGGTTTTAATTTTAGTTCAAAACTAGTTCATTTCGATAAAAATCTTTTTTTATCTTTTCAAATATGGAGTTTTTCACCCCAATTTTTCCCAAATCATTTCTTATGATTTTATATAAATTATTGATATTTTTAATAATTTTATCAAGGCCCGTACAGTCGATTTCCATCAACGGCCATCGAACTGCACTTACAGCGACCTTTTCCAAATTTGATTTGGACGTATCTCCAAATCCAACCGTTAGATTTTGAATTTCTAATATTCGTTAGAAAGCTCTTTTCGATACGAACCCAACGGTTCCAGTTTTAGGAGAATCCGACGGTCGGATCTCCCGTAATGTCCGTTCGAAGTCAATGGTCGAAATTTACGAACTGCTGCGGCGCGGCGCGTTCCATTCAGGCCATTATATTATATATATAATATATATTTCGTCGATTCCTATTTGAAACGAATTTTATAAATAGTTTTAAATTCGTTTCAAAAACAATTTCAACTTCCATTTCAATTCAAATCAAAATTGGATTTTTCCTTATAAATTCGTTTTAAAATTCATTTCTATTCAGTTCAAATTTCAATTCAATTCGAATTCATTTTATATTCAATTCAATTCGAATTCGTTTTATATTCAATTCAATTCGAGTTGGTTTTATATTCAATTCAATTCAAATTGGTTTTCTATTCGATTCAATACAAATTGGTTTTCTATTCGATTCAATTCAAATTGGTTTCCTATTCGATTCAATTCAAATTGGTTTTCTATTCGATTCAATTCAAATGGTTTTCTATTCGATTCAATTCAAATTGGTTTTCTATTCGATTCAATTCAAATTTAAAAACGAATATAATCGATATAAATATCGTTCGCGTCAAAATAGCGCATCTCTAATCAATACGGCTTTATATATTTCAATAATTCCATTATTCTATTCGACAAATGAATCTATATTTTGACTAATCCCAACGAATGAGTACTGTCCACGTGTGACTATTTTTTTTATTTAATATATTTTATAAAAATTATGGTATCTATCGTTTGATTTCAAATTAGACTCTAATCGCAAATTAGTAAGAGAACGATTCCCTGAATATTAACCCCGAAGGCTGAAACCAACATCAGATCAATATCCAGAAGACCACTCATCTTATCTATTTTCCAATTAGTTTCTAATTTTATATAAGATAAAGATTTAATTTTATTGTTAAAATATTCCGTTCAACACATGACTAATCTCAACGGATGAGTACAGTCAACACATGAACCTTTATTTTATAATATTCTTTATCTTCTAAACTGGAATGAGGCCCAATCAATCAACATACAAAGTTAATTATATGGATTCCATACAACACATGTATATAATAGCAACGATAAATAATCAACCATCATCCAAAGTGCACTACACTGTATAAGCATGAAATATAGATATCTAACGCTTATAACAGCCTGTCGATCCATCGATCGACATACAACTAATTATTGGGATTAGTGTATGCCGTATTTTATCCCAATACCCGTGTGGGGTTTCAAACAATCAAACACAGATTTTATTTGTGCAGTTGGGCGATGTGTAAAATTTATCGACCCAATCAATATCAGTCAAATCAGTGTATATAAACAAATCGGCCGATTTGTTTATAAATATTTATTTATTCACTTTCACCTTGAAAATTATATTTTTAACGATGAAATATTTATTTACTAACATTCACTATATTCATATTCGCGTTAAAAATTTATATTTTTTACGATAACTAATTTATTTCAACCATCTACATTTTATTATCGATTTCACATCAACAACACAAACAAATTTTCACAACTCATCAACCAAACAAACAAGCCATCCATGGTCTGTGGATGACGGGTATCATGTGCTACTAAGCATCGTCTGCATCCTAGTAGATATATATATATAAATAGAAAAAGAAATTTTTTAAAGGTGAGAAGTTCTCACTAATAGCTATCCTAACTCCACGACACTTCATTTATAGAAATCTTCATCGTTCTCGCCTTTTTGTCACCTTCGTTGCCCGTATTCTCTACATATGTAAAAATCGAATTTTTACTTCGCTATTCAATATATAAAAATCGAATTTTTATTCTTTTTATTCAATATATAAAAATCGAATTTTTACTTTGCTATTCAATATATAAAAATCGAATTTTTACTTTTTATTCAATATATAAAAATCGAATTTTTACTCCGCTACTATATAGATAAAAATTCTTTTTTTACATTGTTACTATATATATAAAAATTATATTTTTACCACACTATTCTCTATATAAAGATTTCGCCTTTTCAAATTTAAAGATTTCGCCTTTTCAAATTTAAAGATTTCGCCTTTTCAATTTTAAAGATTTCGCCTTTTCAAATTCTCTATTATATAGAAATTTTATTTTCAATACACTACTTATATAAAAATAGTATTTTTATATCTTTTACTGTATAAAGGTCATATTTTTG
The DNA here is from genome assembly GCA_030737875.1 of Allium sativum. NCBI lineage: Eukaryota > Viridiplantae > Streptophyta > Magnoliopsida > Asparagales > Amaryllidaceae > Allium > Allium sativum. The sequence goes on along the minus strand of CM060910.1, from coordinate 1,048,469,645 downwards.
ATTCACTACATATATAAAAATCCAATTTTTAACACTTCTATAATGTAAAAATCATATTTTTATCCTTCCACAGTATAAATGATTATATTTTTATTCTTTCTATAATATAAAAATCATATTTTTAATCTTCAATTCCACAAAGAAAAATCGGGTCTTTATATTTTTCTAAACAACACTATTATATATTTATAAACAATATTTATAAAAATATGATTTTTATTTCTAAAAATCATATATTTATATATATATATATATATATTTTCTTGTTATCCTTTTAAAAATCCTACCTTGTTCAGTAAAAAAAAAACTGAAAATTAAAACAAAAGGTAAAAGCTTACATTGATTTACAGCGGGGAGGGATGGGGGTGAGTGAACGTCGGGCGGTGGCGCTCTAAGGAGGGGGGAAGCTGCTGCAATTCGTCGGACGGTGGTGGTCTCACGACAGAGGGTGCGGGTTCGGGTCTGGGTGCGAGCGCGTGGGGGTTTGGGTGTGGGAAAAGAGAGGGTCACGAGAGGACTGGAGGAAGGTTTGGGGAAGAAGGAGGAGGGGGAGGCGGAGGTCATAACGGGGGGCGCGGGCAGCGATCGCCAGGGGCGCGGGCGGCGATCGCCAGGGGCGCGGCTGCGCCTTCTTCCTCTTTTCTTTTCTTGTTTTTCTTTTTTTTTCTGATTTTAAATCGGGGGGGGGGGGGGGGGCAGAGGGATTTAAGGGAAAGAGGGTTTTAATTTTTTATTTAATTATTTTTTCCAAAAAAAGTTGATTTTTACATACGACCTCTAAACGAGGCCCACCGCCTGTCGTCCATAGCGTTTCACCCCCATTCCGAACACAATGGGATATGTATCGTAAGCTGATTCGATCGTTTCGATCAGTTTCCGATAAAATTAACATATAACTCTATATATTGAATTTGAACGCGCATTTCAATTTACCGGGGTCACATACTAACTCGAAAAATTCCAGAAAAATAATTTCTAACTTCGTATTGACGATACGGCCCTAACAAAACTAATTTCGTCGGATTCTGAGACCGTTAGAAAAATGGCCAATTTCCAGTCGATTAAAATCAACTAAAACTGGTCAAACGCGTTTTCCTTTGCCACGCTCACATATTGATTCGAAAAATTATGAAATTTGGAATCTAACAATAATTTGACATCACGGATCCAACAAAAGTGGTTTCGTCGAAATCCGAGGTCATTTGCGAAATTCCCATTTTTAAGGGCCTGAATTCCATAGCGACTATTCAGAATTTTCAACTGGACATGTCTTTTGATTCCCGCTATGAAATATTGATTTTCCGGATTCGTTGGAAAGATATCCTCAATTAGATCCTAATGTTTTTGGTTTCACTAAAATCCGGATTGTTTTGCACCCGGTACATTCAATTGAAGTTTGAAATCGAATTATCGAACTACCGCAACATTTTCAATTCTATTTATAATTATATATAATTATTTATATTCTAACGACGACGTATATATTATACACGTTCTATTCTATTCAAAATAAATTTCTCGTCGATATTATTTAAAATAATTCATTTTAAATGTTCAAAATTCGCTAAAATTGCCAAAATAAAAATTTTAAACTGGCCCAGATTTTCGGGTTGTTACATACGGGCTATAAATTATACTATATTCCATAGCGACTTTGCTGAATATTCAACTAGCCGTAACTTTTGATTCCCGCTATGAAATTTAGATTTTTTGGATTCGTTGGAAAGATATTTTTAAACAAATTTAAATATTTTTGGTTTCACTAAAATCCGTTAAATTTTGAATCCTGTAAATTCAGTCAAAGTTTAGCTTTGACTTTTCAAACTACCATACTATTTCCAATTCCTTTTGAAATTAAAATAAATATATTCGCTCTAACTTCAATTAAAATAAATTTTTAATTGTTATTATTTAAAATAAATTATTTTAACTATTCAAAATTCACTGAAATAGCCAAAATAAAAATTTTAAATTGGTTTTGATTTTCCGGGTTGTTACAATCTCCCCCACTTAAAAGCTTTTCGTCCCCGAAAAGGAAACAATAGTAAAGTAGGAAACAAAACAGAAAATGCAAGGTATTGTAAATATACCTCAACACAAGAGTCACTCGGAGATGTCCACTCTGCACTTGGGATAAGCCTGTTTGATGTTATCCTCACTCTCCCATGTACAGTCTCTAGGATCCCCGCTCCACTGCACTTTGACTAAGTGGGTCCTCTTGTTCCTCAGAACTCGAGTTTCTTTGCCAACTATTTTCACTGGCTCCCTCCTTACTGCTAAGCTCGGGGTAATCTCCAAATCTTGTTGTGCTGCTTCCTCCACAACTAAGTCTAGATCATGAACATGCTTCCAAAGTTGAGACACATGGAACACATCATGAACCCCTGACAACCGGTCGGGCAACTGCACTCTATAAGCGAGAGTTCCAATCCTTTCAAGAATAGGGAATGGACCAATGAATATCAGCGCCAATTTTCCAATCTTCCCAAATCGAATTACACCTCTCAATGGGGAAACCCTCAAGTATACAAGATCACCAACAGAGAATTCTAAATCCCTTCTTCGTGAGTTTGCATAGCTCTTCTGTCGACTTTGAGTAGCCAGTGATCGCTTCTTAATAACATCAACTTTATCTGCTGCTTCACGAATCATGTCGGGGCCCAATACTAATCAATTGCCGGGTTCCACACAACATGCGGGAGATCTGCATGGTCTTCCATATAATGCTTCGAATGGCGACATCTGCAAGCTTTCTTGGTAACTGTAATTATAGGAGAACTCAACCAAGTGCAAATGATCTTCCCATGACCCGCCAAAATCAAGGATGCATGCTCGCAACAAGTCTTCTAATATGTGGTTCACCCTCTCAGTCTAGCCATCTGTCTGAGGATGATAAGCGGTGCTCGTATTCAACTTGGTCCAAGCTCTTCTTGGAAAGCTTCCCAGAACTTGCTAGCAAATATCGGATCGCGATCACTAACGATGCTACTGGGAACTCCATGTAGTTTGACAATCTCTCTGAAATAGAGCTGCGCCAAACCTCGAGCTGTTCTATTAGACTTGACAGGGATAAAATGGGCAGTCTCTGTGAAGCGATCTACAATCACCCATATACTATCATTCCCTTTTCTAGTTCAGGGAAAGCCATCAATAAAGTCCATAGAAATTTGGTCCCACTTCCAACCTGGAACCTCTAGCGGTTGCAACAATCCTGCTAGCTTCTGCTGATCTCTTTTGACTTGCTGGCAGGTGGGACATCTGGCAACATATATAGAAATGTCTCTCTTCATAGATCTCTACCAAAATGTGAGCTTGAGGTCATGATACATCTTGCTCACCCCTGGATGAATGCTGAGCTTGGATTTGTGACATTCATCCATAACTTCACTTCTGAGCTCAGGAAGATTCGGTACACAAATTCGTCCCAACAGCCTCAGAACCCCTTTGTCGTCAATCTGGAAACTCGTGGGTTCTCCTTCCCTAACTCTTTTGCTAATTCTCTGAAAAAATTCATCATTCTTCTGAAGATCAGAGATCTTATCGATCAAGGAAGGTGTAATAATGAGATTGGCGAGGATAAGATTGGTACTGGCCATATTCTTCATGTTGAGTGCATCAGCTACTACATTGGCTTTCCCTGGTGTGTATAAGATGTCCAAGTCATAGGGTGCAAGGAATTCAACCCAACTCTGTTATCTCAAGTTCAAATCTCTTTGGGTAAACAGATACTTTAAGGATTTATGGTCAGCATACAGCTCGAATTTCTCCCCCAAGAGATAGTGCCTCCATATCTTCAGAGCAAATACGATGGCCATTAGCTCAAGATCATGAGTGGCTTAATTCTTCTCATGTGGTTTCAATTGGCGGCTAGCATATGCGACTATTTTTTCCCTTTGCATTAGCACCGCACCAATACCTTAAATAGATAAAAGGATAACATGTTAAAATAAGATTTGACATTAAAAATGTCAACTCTGACATGTTTATTTAGATAAAAAGAATAACCTTCTCTAGAAGCGTATGTCCAGACTTTCAAATCCTAATTGCCATCAATAATGGTCAACACAGGAGCAGTGATTAACCTCAGTTTCAGTTCTTGGAAAGCTGCCTCACATTCGGGTGTCCAAATGAACTTTGTATGCTTCTTATTCAGCTTCGTCAATGGATAAGATAATTTCAAAAAATCCTTAACAAATTTCCGATAATAGTCAGCTAGTCCTAAGAAACTTCTGACTTCTGTGGGAGTGCTAGGCTGCTTCCAATCTTGGATGGCTGAGATCTTTCCTAGATCTACTGAAATGCCTTCCTTTGATACAAGATGGCCGAGGAATTTCACCTCTTCTTGCCATAATATGCATTTGGAGAATTTGGCTTTCAACACATTTTTTCGTAAAATCTCTAAGACTTCTTTCAGATGCTTTTCGTGTTCATAATTGGATTTAGAAAAGATCAGGATGTCATTGATGAACACCAGCACGAATTTATTTAAAACATCTCAGAATACTCTGTTCATCAGATCAACAAAGTATGCTGGAGCGTTGCATAAGCTGAAGGGCATCACTAGCCATTCATAATAAAGTCTGGTCCTCTGAAAGCTGTCAAAGGAACACATTCCTCGGCAATGCATAGTTGGTGGAAACCTGTAGCTAGGTCCATCCTAGGGAATACGTTCGCTCCGTTCAAGCGGTCTAACAGATCATCAATATGTGGCAGCGGACATTTATTTTTTAGAGTCTGCTTATTTAGGTCACGGTAGTCCACACATAGTCTGAGGGTACCGTCTGACTTTGGGACAAATACCACTGCTGCACCCCAGTTTGAGAAGCTAGGCCTGATTAGACCCTTCCACAAAAGTTGCTTAGTTTGATTGCTCAGCTCCTCTTTTTCTTTCAGAGTCATTCTCCGAATAGGATGAACAACGGGCCTTGCATTCGGAACTAAGTCAATCCTGAAGTCGATTTCTCTGTGCGGAGGTAAGCTGTCAACTTCTTCAAACACATCAACATAATCTCTGACGACAGGAATATCCTCAATAGAAGCAGGAGTGACTTATAGAGAAGACCAAAATTCTTTCCAATCTGTGGCTGAGCCGTGGCATGGAATAGCAATAATATCCCCGAACTTGGTTTTAATTCTGACTACTCTTTCAGCACATAGTAACTCAGCCTCATACTTTGTTAGCCAATCTAGCCCAAGTATGATATCATATCCAGAAAAACTCATAACGATCAAGTCAAAAGGGAACTAGAAGTAAGAATAAGAAATAGGCACTTTACAGTACTGGTCGAGGATAAGTGAACCTCCTATCGGACTATGGGCTCTAATTGATTCTTTAAGTTTTCTGGGTTTCAATTTAAGCTTTTTAATCGTGTCACTAGAAATAAAACTTCTTGATGCACCAGTGTCAAACAAACATGTAATAGGAATGTTCTTAATGTTAAGAGTACCTCCTAAAACATCAGGTTTACTTGCTTCTTTGGAAGAAGCCTTTCCAGCTGCTCCATCATAAACATGTGCTACCTTAAAATTCTTCAGCAACGGGCAGTTTGGCTTGATGTGCCCCTTCTGGTGACAATTATAGCACTCCCTCTTATCCTGAGAACTTTGACTAGGCCTATACTCATTTCTCCTTGGCCTCTTGGGAGCTCAGCACTCATAGTCGAAGTGCCCCACCTTCTAGCAATTGAAGCATTTCGCCCTGGATTTGTCCCTTTTCTTTTTCCCTTGGGGCTTGGCGATAGAAGAACTGCCCACCTCTGGTTTTCAATCAGCTTGTTTCTTTTGTTGTTGTTCTGATTCTTTTCACGCTCCTACCGTGCATTTCTATCATTATCCTCATAACGGTTAGCCATCTCGATCACTTCATTGAAGGCGAGCTTGATGTGAGCAGTGACCTTGTCCAGGTACTTCTTGGAGAGGCCATTGATAAATCTCTTGTTCTTCTACACTAGTTCCTGAACTAGCTCTGGAGCGTAGCAGGAAAGTTCCTGAAACTTCCGCACATATTCTGAAATGGTCATGTCACCCTGCTGCAAATTTACAAATTGATCATGGAGCCTCTTAACTTCCTTCGGAGGGATATAATTATCGTTGAAGAGCTATTTGAACCTGGCCCAAGACATGTTGGCCACATCATTTCCCATTTTGACTGTATCCCATCAAATTTCAGCTTGGTCTTTCAATAGCCATGTTGCCAAGAAGCTCTTGCGTTGATCTTCCAATTCCAAACCTTCAAAGATTTTCTCACAGTTCTTCAGCCATGCCTGTGCCTCAATCATAGTCTCTCGGCCGGTAAAAGATAAGCCCCCTAAGTTTCTGTACTTCTTGGACATTTTGTCCAAATCAAACAGTTGTGGGGGTGGTGTCACAGCCTCTGGAGTGGGCTATCCCTGGGTCGTAGGAGTCTCATCTCTAGCAGGTCCTCTAGCCCCACCTCTACCTCTGGCTCTAGCTCGTGCTCTGGTGCTCATTTCTTAGTTAGTTCTGTACCATCAAGGAAAGAGTCATACTAAGAGAAATGATAATTTCAAAGGAAAGGTTAAAAGCAGAGACATATGATAAGATGATAATGATGTAATGACTGATTAATATGTGTTATTATGCTAGGCTCATTCTAGGACATAACCAATCCTATCTCTAATGAGCTACTCGTCTTAGAATACTACTGATTCTATCTAGAGGAATTGTTCTAAATATTTTATACTCTGAAGCTAAGGTTAACCTATAGCTTTGATACCAACTGTGACGACCCCAAACTTCTGTGGTACGAAAGTAAGGATAATCATAGGAGTATAACATAATTACAACAATAGCAGATCTCAGATAATAGCATAACACATAAATCATTGCAGCGGAAATGGAAATGTCATCACAACATAACATTATAAACATCATAGTACGCAGTTACAGGATACACTCAGCAAAATAGAAGCCTCAACAAAGAAAGAAATAAGTCTCAATCTCCACCAAATACATCAAAGCTCAATAAAGTCTAAGTGTCTCAAGAAGCAAATAAAAGATAAAAAGGAAAATGTCCTTTATCTTCTTCCTCAAGCAAGCTCCAATCCAGAATGCATCCTCGCCTAGACCTGTCATTTGGCTGCCCGTGTGGAAAGAGGCCACCCGAGTTTGCAAAGTGAAACAAACTACGAGTCAGTCATGGGACTGGTATGAGAAATCTTTCTTAACGAACAATATGGCTAATCACAGGACCACGCCGCTAACGCGGAACGGGTCTACTCCATTGGATTGACAGTGCATATGTTTAATAAATTTTATTTCAAAATAACGCAATGCTTTTTTAAAAAAAAATGAAATCATTATAAGACTCAAGTCCCATCATACAATGCAACACAAACTGGAGAATAGAGTTTTACCTTATAATGATAAAAAATGCTTGATATGTGGAAAATAATGTTTAATATTATTATTACTGTCTAATCAATATTAAAATACTTCAAAGTAAATGTGTAAATCCTAGACGGCATAGTATCCCATCCTACTATGTCGCCATATATAGGTTTACAATCAAAACCGTAATGTCGTATTGGAGATTGGGTTTCCATCATGAGTCAAGGCTAGGGACGAACTCGTAACCGATTCAAGACACTCTAGCAATGTCTCAGGGTCCCCCGCAGTGAACCCTTGGATGCTGCAGGGCCGGTCCACAAATATACTTTAGTGGATTGGCAATTCCTGAACACACGTTTCCCGGTCTTATTGAACCTATAAAATGGTCACAATCAACCAATAAAACTGAGGCGCCTCATTCCATCAACCACATAAGTAAAAATGTCGGGCCTTGTAAAAACCCAAACAACACTTCTAGCTAGAAAGAAACGTGTGCACTCCCTGCGTTCCCTTATCCCGTTTTTGACTCTTACCGGGGTGTGAGGCTCGCGAGGTAACGTTATACACAAAGCTATGCCAAAAATAGGCTATGCTTTGATAATCATCCACAAGGCTCTGCTTTTCAACAAAAGCCTCGATCAATTGCATCTTGGAATGTCACATTGACAATTCACGCCATACGATCGATAACTACCAATATATAACCTTTGAGCTCATGCGTCTCAAAGAAGGGTGTTAAGCAAGAGAATAAACTCTCCGCTACCTCAGATATATATTAAATAGAAATCAATTTAATTTACAGGGAATGAAATTCAATGTCGGACACACATCCACTTACAAGTCCGTTCTGGGGCTGAACGAAACCGGATATACCTTATTCCTCGTCCCGTATGTCCAATATGGAAGAGAGGTGCTCGCATATCCGGACAATCAACAAGTACGTCTGGACAACGACCACTTTAACCCTTTACTGGTAGCTAACCAATATCGGGCATCAGTAGTTATCCTTTTGATGTGAAGATCGCCGGTCTTCAATCGCCGTCTTTAAGATCTTCAATTTAGATCGTCGTATAATCATTTGAAATGAGATTTAACTCGGTCTTTTCAAATGATTCTCGCATATATATAGTTTAAAAACATTTCATGTCGTTAATAGTATTGAATAACAATTTATCGCTATTTTTATATATATAAAAATAGCTAAATTAATTTAACGACGCTTCGGGTCAATAGGCGGCCCTGGCGCTGTTTTAATCAAAATTTGGTTTACACTTATCTCGAAATCTAACCATTGGATTTTAACAAAATTTATATCGATGGAAGGATCTTCCCAAAGCGATCCTAACGGTTCCAGTTTTGGGAAAATCTGACGGTTGGATCTTTCGGTATAATCGTTTAAGATTATGATTTCGAAACGCGAACACCGTGCACGATTCATTTAATTTTAATTTATGTTTATATATATATATATGTATAAACCATTTGACCATTTCTCTAATGTATTTAACATGCCAAATAAAAGAATATTTTCATTGGCACATCATATCCATGTACGGTCAAACAGAATATATATCATTTACATGAAAATTGATCCAATGACGAGTCAACTTTGCATATAAACTCTAATATATGCAAATGTAAATATAAATGAAATTTTGACAGTGCATATAAATTCTAATATATGCATTGTAATATAAATATGCTTTTAACAACGCATATAAATCCTAATATATGCGATATAAATATAAATGTAATTTTAACAACGCACATAAATTCTAATATATGCGATGTAATTATAAATGTAATTTTAACAATGCATATAAATTTTAATATATGCGATGTAAACATAAATGTAATTTTAACAACGCATATAATTTCTAATATATGCGATGTAAACATAAATGTAATTTTAACAACGCATATAAATTCTAATATATGCGATGTAATTATAAATGTAATTTTAACAACGCATACAAATTATAATATATGCGATGTAAACATAAACGTAATTTTAACAACGCATATAAATTCTAATATATGCTATGTAATTATTAATGTAATTTTAACAATGCATATAAATTCTAATATATGCGATGTAAACATAAATGTAATTCTAACAACGCATATAAATTCTAATATATACGATGTAAACATAAACGTAATTTTAACAATGCATATAAATTCTAATATATGCGATGTAAACATAAATGTAACTTTAACAATGCATATAAATTCTAATATATGCGATGTAATTATAAATGTAATTTTAACAACACATATAAATTCTAATATATGCTATGTAAACATAAATGTAATTTTATCCATTTCATTAAAAACAAAGTTTTTAATGTAAAAATATTTTATATTGAAAACACGAATGTTTGTCCAACTTCTATTATTACATTAAAAAGGTGAATTTTTAATGTAAAACATATTTTCTTTTTTAAAACATGAATCTTTACCTAAATCTCTACTATTACATTAAAAGTGAATTTAAATGTAAAACATAATTTCATTTTTAAAACAAGTCTCTTTTTCTATATTTCTATTATCATGTTAAAAGTGAATTTTTAACGTAAAACATGTTTTCTTTTTAAAACATGAATCTTTTCACTAATTTCTAACTTTACATTAAAATGAATATTTTAATGAAAAACATGTTTTGATTTTAAAACATGAATCTTTTCTTATTTTTAACATTACATTAAAAATGTATATTTTTAATGAAATCATGTTTTGATTTTAAAGCATGAATACTTTTCTTATTTTTAACATTACATTAAAAATGTGTATATTTTTAATGAAATCATGTTTTGATTTTAAAGCATGAATACTTTTCTTATTTTTAACATTACATTAAAAATGTATATTTTTAATGAAATCATGTTTTGATTATAAACCATGTACATTTTCCTTATTTTCAACATTACATTAGAAATGTATATTTTTTTCCTACTTTCATTCTTGACATTAAATATTAAATTTTTAATGAAACCACGTTTTTATCCAAAACATGAACATTTTCTATTTTTCCATTCTTGTCATTAAAAATGTAATTTTTTTTAGTGAAATCATGTTTTTATTCAAAACATGTGCAATTTCTATATCCTAACATTATATTAAAAATGTGAACTTTTTAATGTAATGTTCTTCTTTATTTTTATTTTTCTAAAACATGAACACTTATATGTTTATAATAATTCCATAAAATGATAGAAATTTATATTTCATTTTTGTTGAATATACAAATTCAACAAAATGTCAAAATTTGATATTTCCTTTTGATTGGAAATTATAACTCAATCAAATAACAGAAGTGTATATTTCATTTTGGTTGATAGTCCTATAACATAAGTGATATTTTATTTTGATTGAAAATTCTAATTCAATCAAACAACAACAATGATATTTTATTTGAATTGCAAGTATAATGCTAATAAAATATAATAATGGTGATACTTCATTTTTGTTGAATATTTTGATTCAACAAAAATAACAACAAAAATGTTCGATTCATTTTTATTGCAAATTCAATCAATAACAGCAAAAGCGATATTTTATTTGATTGAAAATTCTAGTTCAATCAAACAATAATAAAAGTGACATTTTATTTGATTGAAAATTCTAGTTCAATCAAATAATAACAAAATTGATATTTTATTTAATTGAAAATTCTAGTTCAATCAAGCAATAATAAAAGTGACATTTTATTTGATTGAAAATTCTAGTTCAATCAAACAATAACAAAATTGATATTTTATTTGATTGAAAATTCTAGTTCAATCAAACAATAACAAAATTGATATTTTATTTTGACAATAAAAATGAACATTTTATTGTAGATCTATATTTGACAAAACCTTAAATAAAATATGAAATTTATATTATAACATCAAACCACTATACATAGATCTGAAATAAAAATAAATTTTTATTTCAAATCAAGATTAGAAAATAAACCATAGATTCAAACAAGATCTAAAAAACATAAGAAACGTGATCAATAATAAGCATTCAACAGTTTCAAATTACAGATCTGATTTAATTTTCATAACTATATGGATTTAACTGGCGATGATTAATTAAATTTTTAATTATAAAAAGTATAAGAAATCTCACTATCGTTTGAATCTGAGTGGTTCAGATCTGCAAATTTTTGCCAAAATTCGATTAGCTCAGAATCAGTTCTAGTTAGGACAACAGCATAGATCTCGGTTTCACGATCGTACAGGATCTGAAATTGTTCAATTCTAATTCAATATGAGCGAGTTATGGATTAATTCATATTGTTAACATTTTAATTAAATTAATAAATTAATTAAAATAGAAAATCACCCTTCTTCCACAACACAAACTCAAGGCCGTAAGCTTTTCACGATGGGTTCAATTCTAGGTTCAACCTTTGGGATCAAATGGTGCAGTGGTTCGAAGATCGGATGGTACAGCATTGGAGAAGAGGAAGAGGGGCATGTGCGCCGCAGGTGGGGCACAGCTCGGTGGAGGCCTGGTTGTGCAGCAGGGGAGGAAATCGGCGGGTTTGTGGCCACGGTTCTCGGAGCTCGTGCCACTTGGGGATGATCCAACCGTACAGAACCGAAGAGGATGAAAATGTCTATGATATTGTCTAAAGGAATGAAGTGTTTAGAGGTGTGAATCGATGGGAATTAATGGAGGAAGGGAGGAAGAATTTCGGCAATGGGTTTGAGGTAGGCGGCGGCTACAGGAGTTTAGGGTTTGGAAGAAGACAAAAAGGATTTTATATATTTTATTCCTAATTTTTACAAATAAATCCATAAATTCTTAGCAACTCCAATTTAAGTCCAACAGGAGTTGTTCCCACCTAATTGCCCTTGTTCATGAACTAATGGGCTAGGTCCCGTCAGCCCAGACTACTGTTTTTGGCCTGATTTCTTTAATTTAAAATTTAAATCCTTTATTAAATTAATTCGATCGTATATTTAAATTCATCGGGGCAACATACAGACTCCGAAAATTACCAAAAAATAAATCTAGCTATGTTTTGATGATACGGTGCTAACAAAATTAATTTCGTTGAATTTGGTGACCATTTGAAAAATGCCTTTTTAACGGTCGATTAAATTCAACATAAATTATCAAATCAGAGTTTAATTTACTACGCTCACAATTTAATTCCAAAAATTCTAGTAAATTAAACTTAGAAATAATTTGACATTCCAGATCCGACAAAAGTGGTTTCGTTGAAAACGGAGATTGTTTGTAAAATGACCTTTTATACGGGCTATAAATTATACTATATTCCATAGCGACTTTTCTGAATATTCAACTGGCCATAACTTTTGATTCCCGCTATGAAATTTTGATTTTTCAGATTCATTGGAACGATATTTTTAAATTGATTTAGATATTTTTGGTTTCACTATAATCCGTTAAATTTTGAAACCTGTATATTCGGTCAAAGTTCAGCTTTGACTTTTCAAACTACCGTACTATTTCCAATTCCTTTTGAAATTAAAATAAATATATTCGCTTTAACTTCGATTGAAATAAATTTTTAATCGTTATTATTTAAAATAAATTATTTTAGCTATTCAAAATTCAATGAAATAGCCAAAATAAAAAAATTTAATTGGTTCTGATTTTCCGTGTTGTTACACTATAAGTCTCGTTTCAGGTGCGATTTGATATTGAGACACGCAATCTTGGGGAAGCGAACTTTTAGGGCTGGCTGTAGGTGATGATTTAGGCGAAGTTAGGTGTTTCGGAGTTGCATGGTGAACCAGAGGGGAAAGCTGAAGTGTTGGGGGGTCATCACGGGTGTGCATCGGTCAACTCTAGGGGGACGTGGGAGCCACAACATGTTTGTTTCACTATGGAAGAATAGGAGTGCGATTTGACGTGGGGGCTAGTGGGTTGATGGTGTCGGTATTAGTTTTGCCGTCGGCGTCGGTATTGGTCTTGCCGTTGGGGTCAGGGCGTGGAAGAGGTTGTTTTTTGTGACGGCCTGGAATTTCGCTCGATCCGAATCAGTCGTTAAACCGATCTAGACCATTCGAAACCCCTGATCGTTTTGAGAACACGACAAATCAGAACGCAGACGGAAGAGCATTTCATTGCTATTACAACAATTCCATCAGATACAAGAATATACAGAGTATAAATAAATAAATTACATGGCAGTGGAAAAATAATACAAAGCACAACTGAAGGTGATACATGGATACAGAGCTTTCCGAGCATCGTTCCAGCTGTTAATCAGGATCCTGTGAATATAAATCTGCAAAACCAAAACTACTAGCTGCCCGTGCGAAAAATAGGAGCACCCAGAGTTTAGGTTAAAACAATAAACTCCAGGTCAGTCATGTGACTGGTGTGAGAACTAAAATAGTTATTAATACTGGTTTTAAAGTTAGGTAAATCAAGGGACCACGCCGTATAACACGGAACGGGTTTCCTCCCAAGAATACCAGTGCATAGAACAAACAGCGCAATGCTAAATAAAGAAAAATGAAGTTGTTATAAGACCCAGGTCCCATCACACAATGCAACGCAAGCCGGAGGATAAGGTTTTCCCTTATAACAACCAAAGCATGCTTGGTAAGTTTAAAACAAATTATTTGATACTATTATAGGTGTATAGTGTCAAAACAGTTTCAATCATAAGTATCAATCATAGGCGGCATAGCTACCATCTACTATGTCGCCATACTAGTTCTACAATTAAAACCGCAATACACGTATTGGAAATTGGATTTCCGTCATGAGTCGAGGCAAGGGGCAAGCTCCTCTCCGCTTTCGAGACACTCTAGCAAATGTCTCAGGACTACACACTCTGGGCAATCCTGGATCGGCTGGGCTGGTCCTCACTTACGTTAGAGGATTAGTTATGCCTGAACACACGTTTCCCGGTCCTTACAGACCTATAATCGAGGCGCCTCATTCCAAAAACAACAAAGGTGAAAAGTATATAAATGTCAGGGCTGGTAAGTCACTAACACCACCAAAGCTAGAAAGAAACGTCGTGCTCTCCCAGCGGTCCGTATCCCGTGTTTGACTCATACCGAGGTGTGAGGCTCGCGAATCCACGCTATACACAAAGCTGCCACGTAGGCAATTCATGCCATGCGATTGATATCTATCGATATATAACCTCTAAGCTCGTACGTCTCAGAGAAGGGTGTTAAGCAAGAGAATAAATCCTCCACCGCCAAACAGATATATATTTAATAGAAATCAATCAACACAGAATAAAATCCAATGTCAGACACACAATCCATTTACAAGTTCGTTCTGGGTTTGAACGAAACCGGAGGCACTTTCCTCGCATATCCATCCATCTCCAAGTACGTCTGGATGACAACCAACTGATTCCCTCATCTTGGGTGTACAACCCAATCAAGATCATCAGTAATCACCCGAACGATGTGAAGACTTCCGGTCTTCGACCACCGTCTTCATCTTCGACATATCGTCGAATCGGTTATTCAGAATGGGTATAAACCCGGTCTTTCCGAACAACCCGCGTATATTAAAAACAAATGTTACACAAACACAACATACGCCTCATTCCAATTCATCAGTCACTAACCGTAAATCAACAAGAGAACAATTTCCCAAATATTAACCCCGAAGGCCGAAACCAACATCAGATCAATACCCAGGAAACCATTCTTCTTAACTAACCTACAGCTAGTTTCTAAATTTCACATTCTTAGGGGAAAGGTTCCCATTAATTTTATCCAAGATAAATTCTTTGAATTTATTTTTTAATCTCCCATTGGATGTCGTATCAAACCAAATTATGGTTTTTCCAAACTAGTCGAGATTAGCGAACCACAACGAAGTAATTATTTATTTTATTTCCCAATCCCAACCTATTCATCCCATGAAGCAAAACTGGTGATACTCCATATCTAACACCATGGTGTTATCGGTAAAATTAATTACCATTTCACGTTCAAATCTAATTAAAGATTTAACTATCGCTTTGGAGCAAAACTGGTAATACTCCATTCTCGCTCAATTTCTAAATTTGATAATTTAGATTATCAATTCACGTTTCAATCTAATTGCAGATTCATTAAAACTCTCTTTTACAGGGTTAAAGAACTAATGTCTTTTTAAAACACAGTTCACGACAAACCCAAATCACTTTCTATTTATTTATTGGGTTAAAGAACAAGTGTCATTTAAAACACCCTTCACGATAAACCCTCAAATCAATTCTTATTTACATCCCATTTCAAATCCAATTTATTTATTTAAAAATAAATGGGTTTTAATTTTAGTTCGAAACTAGTTCTTTTCGATAAAAATCTATTTTTATCTTTTCAAATATGGAGTTTTTCATCCTAATTTTTCCCAAATCATTTCTTATGATTTTACACCAATTATTAATATTTTTAATAATTTTATCAAGGCCCGTACAGTCGATTTCCATCAACGGCCATCGAACTGCACTTACAGCGACCTTTTTCAAATTTGATTTGGATGTATCTCCAAATCCAACCGTTAGGTTTCAAATTTAAAATATTCGTTAGAAAGCTCTTTTCGATACGAACCCAACGGTTCCGGTTTTAGGAGAATCTGACAGTCGGATCTCCCGTAATGTTCGTTCGAAGTTAATGGTCGAAATTCGCAAACTGCCGCGGCGCGGCGCGTTCTATTCAGGCCATTATATTATATATATAATATATATTTCGTCGATTTCTATTTAAAACGAATTTTATAAATAGTTTTGAGTTCGTTTCAAAAACAATTTCAACCTTTATTTCAAATTCAAATCATAATTGAATTCTTCCGTATAAATTCGTTTTAAAATTCATTTCTATTCAATTCAAATTTCAATTCAATTTGAATTCATTTCAGTTCGTTTTCAATTCAATTCAACTTCGTTTTCAATTCAATTCGAATTGGTTTTATATTCAATTCAATTCAAATTGGTTTTCTATTCAATTCTATTCAAATTGGTTTTCCATTCGATTCAATTCAAATTGGTTTTCTATTCGATTCAATTCAAATTCGTTTTCTATTCGATTCAATTCAAATTGGTTTTCTATTCGATTCAATTCAAATTCGTTTTCTATTCGATTCAATTCAAATTGGTTTTCTATTCGATTCAATTCAAATTCGTTTTCTATTCGATTCAAATTCAATTTCGTTTTCTATTCAATTCAAATTCAATTCATTATATATTCAATTGAAATCAAATTCGTTTTCTATTCGATTCGAATTCATTTCGTTATATATTCAATTCGAATTCATTTTATATTCAATTCAATTCAAATTCCAAAACGAATATAATCGATATAAATACCGTTCACGTCAAAATGGCGTCAATCTAATCAACACGGCTTCATATATTTCTATTTTCAAATATTCTATTTCAAATATTTCTTTTTCAAATATTTCCTATTCAAATATTTCTATTTCAAATACTTCTATTTTTAAAATATTTCGTTCAACACATGACTAATCTCAATGGATGAGTACTGTCAACACATGAAACTTTATTTTATATTGATAAAGATGTAAATTTTATTATTAAAATATTTCGTTCAACACATGACTAATCTCAACGGATGAGTACGGTCAACACATGAACCTTTATTTTATAATATTCTTTATTTTCTAAATTGGAATGAGGCCCAATCAATCACCATATAATATTAATTATATGGATTTTCATACATCACACGTATATAATAGCATTGAAAAATAATCAATCATCAACCAAAGTGCACTACACCGTATAAGCATCAAATATAGATATCTAACGCTTATAACAGCCTGTCAATCAATCGATTGACATATTTAATCAATCAGGATGAGTGAACTTCAAATTTCATCCCAACACCGTGTGGGGTTTCAAACAATCAAACACAGATTTTATTTGTGCAGTTGGGCGATGTGTAAAATTTATCGTCCCAATCCATGTCCTTCAAATAGGTGTACATAAACAAATCGTCCGATTTGTAAATGAATATTTTATTTTATTCACTTTACGTTAAAAATTATATTTTTAACGATAAAATATTTTATTTTAACACATGAATTTTTATTCAGTTCATTCACAAAATAAAAATGATATTTTTATTTTAGAAAATTTCGGTGGCATAACGGCACGATACTAGAAACGGGACAAGGCCTAGCCTTATCCCCGGTCTAGTGAAGGCCCACGCCATTCACACATCAATCCAATCAATTTCATTTCACCAAACAATTCAATTCAACTCAAATAATCTAACCAACTACACAACCAAACAATTAAACAAACAAGTCATCCATGGTCTGTGGATGACGGGTGTCGGGTGCTACTAAACACCGTCTGCATCCTAGTATATATATATATAACTAGAAAAAGAAATTGAAGAGTGAGAAGTTCTCACCGAAAGCTATCCCAACTGCACGACACTTCATTTATAGAAATCTTCATCGTTCTCGCCTTTTTGTCATCTTCGTTGCCCGTAGCCACTACATAGATAAAAATCACACATTTTTATATTACTTCTTTTTAAAATAAAAATCACATTTTTATTTGTTTACTTTCAATTTTAAAAATCATATTTTTATAATCACTTCATATATTTAAAAATCGAATTTTTTTCATCGCTATTCAATATATAAAAATCGAATTTTTACTTCGCTATTCAATATATAAAAATCGAATTTTTACTTCGTTATTCAATATATAAAAATCCTATTTTTACTTCGCTATTCTATATATAAAAATCGAATTTTTACTTCGCTATTCAATATATAAAAATCGAATTTTTACTTCGCTATTCTATATATAAAAATCGAATTTTTACTTCGCTATTCAATATATAAAAATCATTTTTTTCATACTATACTAACAATATAATCTCTTTGTTATCAAAAATATAAACTTTCATGTTATAAAAATATAACTCTTCATTGTATAAAAATATCGCCTTTTCAATATGAAAAATATCGCCTTTTCAATGTTATAAAATATAGTTTTTCCATTGTTAAAAATTCGACCTTTCTATTATTAAAAATCCTAACTTTCTAATTTAAAAATCCTAACTTTCTAATATAAAAATCCTAACTTTATAATATAAAAATCCTAACTTTATATATAAAATATCTGAACTTTATACAATAAACAGATTTTACAAATTGAAATAAAAAAAAAGGAGAACTTACAGCGAATTGGGGGGGGGTATCTCGCTGGCGGTGGCCTGGGTGGCGTCGACGCCGGGTACAGGAGGTTGGGTGGTGCGGTGGTTTTTCTGGTGGAGGGGGTCGCAGTTCGCAACAGAGGGGGGGTCGCATCTGGGCGGCGACGCGATTGCTGAGGGGGGGGGGGTTGCCTCGCGCGGCGGTCGGCGCCGCTAGGGGGGTGGCGTCGCTCTGTCGATCGCGGTTTTTTTTTTTCGTTTTTTTTCTGGATTCTGATTCAATTTGGAAATAAAAAGGGGGGCAGAGGGAATTAAGGGGAGAAGAGGAAGGGTATTTTTTATTTAATTATTTAATTATGAAAAAGTTGACTTTTACATACGACCTCTAAACGAGGCCCACCGCATGTCGTCCATAGCGTTTTACCCCCATTCCGAACACAATGGGATATGTACCGTTAGCTGATTCGACCGTTTCGATCAGTTTCCGTTAAAATCAACATATCACTCTACATATTGAATTTGAACGCGCATTTCAATTTACTGGGGTCACATACTAACTCTAAAAATTCCCGAAAAATATTTTCTAGCTTCGTATTGACGATACGGTCCTAACAAAACTAGTTCCGTCGAATTCTGAGACCGTTGGAAAAATGGCCATTTTCCAGTCGATTAAAATCAACTAAAACTGGTCAAACGCGTTTTCCTTTGCCACGCTCACATATTGATTCGAAAATTTATGAAATTTGAAACCTAGTAATAATTTGACATCACGGATCCAACAAAAGTGGTTTCGTCGAAATCCGAGGTCGTTTGCAAAATTCCCATTTTTAAGGGCCTGAATTCCATAGCGACTATTCAGAATTTTCAACTGGACGTATCTTTTGATTCCCGCTATGAAATTTCAATTTTTCGGATTCGTTGGAAAGATATTCTCAAATAGATCCTAATGTTTTTGGTTTCACTAAAATCCGGATTGTTTTGCACCCGGTACATTCAATTGAAGTTTGAAATCGAATTATCGAACTACCGCGCCATTTTCAATTCTATTTTTAATTATATATAATTATTTATATTCCAACGATGATGCGTATAAATATATACGTTCGAATTATATTCAAAATAAATTTATCGTCGATATCATTTAAAATAATCCATTTTAAATCTTCAAAATTCACTAAAATTGCCAAAATAAAAATTTTAAACCGGCTCAGATTTTCCGGGTTATTACATTTTTGGTTGTGTTGATCGGCTAAAGGAAGCTAGAATTGTTCCACTAAAGAAGAAAGGTTTGGAATGTGGTATAAGGAGTTTTAGCAGTTGTTAAACAAATCGCTGGGTTAGGAATGCTTAAGCAAGGTGTTTAATTATTTAGGTGCTTTTTTATGAAACTGGGAATTTAAGTTAGGTGGAAAAGTAGTGAAATGCACTGTGTATCAATTGTGTAGGTGCAGGAGTCGATATTTTCAACAGTGGGGAGGTAAGGTTGTTTAATAAAACTGGAAGAGGTGATTGAGTTGTAAAGATATTGGATATACTCTAGCATAAATTATAGGTACATATATGAGTTCAGTATACTCATATGAGTTGCAGTCTTACAGTGGTTTATCCCATTATTGTAGCAGAGAATTTTCAACATTGCGAAATTTCAAGTATAAAGGGATTCGTCGGTGTGTTTAATTTGGCGTTCCGTTGGGAAATTGAAGCGGAGAAGGGGAGGAGTAACATCTTTGAATGGTTACACAAGAGAGAAGGAAGTTAGAATCCCTTCATCACGACGTACAACCGATAATAATGGTAATTATAAGTTTAGTGACAGTAATAATAATTATTAATTAAATAATTTCAATTTAAATAAAATTTGAAATCACTAATTATTGTATTCATGAACAGAATTTGATGACATTAGTTATGCTGAGATTATAGCGACAAATCTTCGTTGTAGAGCTGATGTGGCTGAACAAAAGCTAATGGAATTCTGTGATAAAATCAAACACCTGTTTGATTTTAAACTGAAATAAAGACAAAATCATCAACTGTAAAACCAGGTGAGTAAACTCACTAACTCTGACTCGTTTATATTTTTATATAAACGAGTTTCAAATTTACTTATAGTAATTTTATACAGTGTGATGGTTATTTGGATGAATGGTTAATAAAATTGGTTGAAATGGTTGATATAGTTATCAATTATTAGTTTTGTTTACTATGATATTTCATGTTTATGTGAAATTAATGTTGATTAACATATGTGGATGAAGGGAAACAGGTTCGAGGGTTCCAACTGGATCCCTCAACATTTATATTATTGTTTGTTATTTATTATGTTGTGTTGTGTTGAATCACCCTAGCCCTAGAATTTTGGTATTAAATACCATAAAATATGTTTGAATATAGAAAATGAAATTTGAGTTTTAAAAAAGAATCTTATTTCCAAAAATAGAAATTTAATTTCGAATAGAGTAGAAATTAAAAACAGGTTAATGGAGAAAACAAGAAGTTGTTTATAAACGAGAGTATTAATTAAGTGAATTATTAATCATTGGATAAATTGAAATATAAATTCAAATTTGAATTTATACGAAAAAGTAGAAATCGGTTTTGAAACCAATATTTGAAATCAGATTTGAACTTTGCAAATTATAAAGGAAATTATAAATGTCTAAAACTAATAACGAGATTTTCAATAAATAATTGTAAATAGAAGTTATAAACGTAATTTGAGTTTGATGTGAAAATGGATTTGATTATGTAAAAAGAAATATTACTGACAATTAAAGTGAATAATCATTTAGAGAAAATATTTTGCAAATGAAAGCATTTATAAAAGAAATCTGGGTTGGGAATGTGAATTCAAATAGAAATTTGAATGATAAGGGAAATGGAAATCGTTTTTGAAAGGAAACGTTGAATTTTATTCCAAATTCGGAACATAAAACAAATTGAAACAAAATCCAAGGGATTTATAATCATACTTTGATTAAGTCGAATTTTATTATAATGGTTTAGTTCAGGAAGGATATTTAAACTCTATTTAGTATAAAACTATAATTTAAATGAAATATATTAAGAAGTGAATATTTCAATGTTTATAGCTATGGAAATACAATTCCACGTTTTGAAATAGTTAAGATTTATTTTAAATTAGAATTATTAAACAAGTCTAGATTCCTATTAACGAAAGATACTGATATTTGAAAATGAATAATGATTGAAAGCAAATGTTTTGCGAATGGAAATAATCATAAGGGAAATTGAATAAACTTGGAATGATAAGATTTATTCCAAAGTTTGGAATATTTATCGAATATAGAGTATTCGAATGAGAGTTGTTTATTGGAATTCGATTATATCGAATTTAGCAACGTAGTTATTTTTACTTTCCATTTCAATTAAATTTAATTATTTATTTACTTATTAATTTATTTATTGAAATTAATAAGTAAAAGTTATATTTTTATGAACCAAATATTTGGAAACGGCAATTATACGCTACCGTTATAATAAATGTTTTATAAATCTAAACAGCGATTATAACGCTACTATTATAATACATGTTTTATAAGTCTAAATAGCGATTTTAACGCTACTGTTGTAATAAATGTTTTATAAATCAAATATTTGGAAACATCGATTTATAACGCTACCATTATAATCATTGTTTTTCGTAAAAGAAGTGGATTCGTAAATTGAATCTGAGGGTTACGTATGAGATATTGGTTAAAGATTGAAGTGGTGAGCTTTGTCCATTTTGAAGTTAATAATATCGTTCAGTTAAGGTCTGAGAGGTAATTATATCCCAACTTGATTGGCTTCATTGTCAACTAAGGGATGATTTAGATTTGACAGCGAGATGGTTAAGTGAAGTAAGTTAATGAGTGTTAATGGTAGATTCTCATAACGATGTTTTATTTAACATCTGTTTTAGAAGTTTTGGAAACGTTTTCCAAATAATATCAGAGATGTTTCTAATATAGGAAATGAGATAAATTGGGTTGATAAGAAGTTAAGAAATGAAAATGTTATCCAAATATAGAAATGGTTATTGTTAACTATAAAAATGAATGGGCCGAATGAAATGGATGATACTGAAATGTTTCCCAATGTAACAACATATATCTTCTACATATTAGAAATAAGGAATTATGGATATATGGAATTGTTTTACCAATGTGATAAGGAATATTTTCTAAAATATAGGAAATAAAATAGTTAGATAATTGGAAATGATTTTTTAAAAGAATCGTAAGAGCTTAATCGGGTTATGAAGAATATTCGAGTAAATATATTGAAAGGGAATCATGAAATGAATTGATTAGTTTAATGTTAATTGAAGGACCAGTATTGTTTGATGGTTGATTGTTAGAATTTCCAATTGGAAATAGGATCGTTGGTTGTATGGATGTTTCCTTTGATAGTTAAATCACAGACTATCAAAGTTTTGGTTTATTTTATACCTCCGTTGTCAATACGGAGAGACCGAGATCAGATTTATTATTTGAAAACCACATCGTATGGGCATAAGCATTGCGAATCAACTTATGTTGAAGATAATTGAAGACGGAGTAAAGTGCAAGGGTTGTTCTGTAATCTTAGGTGGAAATTGCCCAAGATGGATTAACAGGATGATGCCTTCGGTTTGTCCAGTCCCAGGACAATGTATATGGATGGATCTGATAAGGTGTATTTCAAAGTAAATGGCGATAAGAAGTTCTAAAATGAAATCATGACCTCAAGCCTCATCAACCGGGAAATGACAGAAATGGGCAGGCAGCATGGCCAAGTGGGTCATTCCCGTTAGGGGTATTATCACCTGATCTAGAGAAATTCAATTTGTTTCTTATTCTATTTGATGTTGTATGCTTTCGGTAACAGTTGCTGATCACAACCATTGGTGATAATATGCTCGATACACTCAAGTTAAATGAGTGGTCAGCCATGTGTGCCGGGTTGCAAGATGTTCTTGTTGAACCTCAGTGTATCCCCTCCAGAGTACACTGATCGGAAGGTGGTCCCATACCTTGTCATGGTCGGAATCCAGTTTCCAATAAGCACCTTGCGGTTTTGAGTTTATATTATATATTGAGCATGAGATGCAAGCGTTCCGCTAGATTGCTATTTATTTGATTTAGACACTATTATAATATCACTGGATTTGATATCAAAAATATTTCGGGTTATCGTAAGGTAAAAAGCATCCGTGTTTATGTGTGGATCGGTCTTACGATTATCTTTTCTTTCGTAAGTATTTTTAAAAGTTAAACCAATGGTTGGAGTTTACTCACACCAGTCCCATGACCAACCCAGAGTTTATTTTATTTTACTCTAAACTCTTGGGTGCCCAAATTTGTACGGGAAGTCAAGTAGGTGGGATTTTACAGATTCACTTGGAGGAGCTTGAAGCAGGAGGCTTCATCAGTTAGCTATAGTCTATCATATTTTTCTGCTATGTACTATGTTGTATCTGGAAACAGGTGTTTATAACTGTTACAGGAATAATTTTTGTGCTTTGATGATAGTATGTATATACAGTTACTAATTTATATTTCAAAGTTTATGTTATATAATATATTTTATTCGTTTCGCTGTGAGATTTATGTTCTTCTTTTTCTTCTATTCTAATTTCTCTTTCTTTTTATTTCTCGTCCTCGAACTTCTTTCTAATAATGATTCGTATTTATGTGCAATTTAGGTTGGACGTGTTCTGTTATTAGTCGACTCAAAGGGTGCGGAAATTCGATCCATTACAGTTGGTATCAAGCTGAAGGTTGAGTAGTAACCTTGGCTCTATGGCGTAACTCGATAAAGATGGGGTTAGTAATACCATAGATTGAGTTTGAGTGTATATATATGAGCGCGTATTTGTAGATTTGATATAAAAATAGTTTTATATTGTGTTGGTTGATTTGTCGAGTGGTTTATGAATACTGTTCGATACTGAATGTGCAACAGTATCGATAGGCGTTTCTAAACTCTGGAACAAAGCAATTCGATACAGTATTGTTTTCAAAATAGGTAAATGAAATAATTTTGCCTAAAAATTATTTTTGATATAAAAGGAATAATTTTCTGAAATTATTGATTTGGTTGTTATTATAAATCAGATTAAATTATGAAATATTGGAATGGTTACATATAACCAAATATAATTTGTATATGGATAATGTGTACAAATGAAATAAACCAAGAATAAGTTCAAACTAGAATTTGAATTTAAA
This sequence comes from Allium sativum, assembly GCA_030737875.1. Classification (NCBI taxonomy): domain Eukaryota; kingdom Viridiplantae; phylum Streptophyta; class Magnoliopsida; order Asparagales; family Amaryllidaceae; genus Allium; species Allium sativum. Next base: position 1,048,444,957 of record CM060910.1, on the reverse strand, counting down.
TCCCGGGTGTTTAGAAAATATTTTCTTAAGTATTTTTATAAGGAATATAACATTAGTTTGAAGGATTTTTGAATAAGGATGATTTTGAATGGCTTTTGAAAGTGATTAAGCACTCAAATCACTTCAGTGGCGAGAAAATAATTCTGATAATGGATCGCGACATTATCGATATTCATTTTCAAGTTTCTAAGTGACGGATTGCTACCATAATAATTCATTAATGGAAAATTTGTTGAAAAGAACAAGTTGTTTTTTTTTAAAGTAAAAAAATTCAAATGTTTTTAATTTGAAGATGATTATAAATATATGTGTATGATTATATGATTCCAAACCGATTTGGAAATAAAAGCTGGGAATTTAAATTCTGAATTTAAATTTTACTTGTGCAAGTTAAATGAATCGGAATGGTACAAGTAATTTGAATAGATTAAAAATTTAACTTAGGTTAAGTTAAATAGAATTGTGTTTGATTGAAAATTAAATCGAGCAACTTATAAATTGAAGATGAATGAAATTGATTTGAATTAATTTGGATGGATGGTGAATTGAATGTTAGCTATTGAATGAAAATCATCCAAAACTAAACGGAATGATATTTGAAATCAATTGAAATAAAATTTGGTTGCAATTGGATGTAAACTTGGCCAAGTGAATTATGGACTGATTCATAAGTAAATAATATGAGTTGGATTGTAATTTTGATAAACCGAAGCAAATTAGATTGTTTGATCCCATGAGAAGTAAGTAAATTAATTTAAAAACCAATGTTAGAACTGAATAATGGAATTGGTTTAGCTTATAAATCCATGTAAAGGATGTAGAACTTAGAAATTTAGTGTTTTTGCTTGAATTAAAAGGATGAATGATTATTTAAACTTTATGATTTGAGAATCACCTGTTGAATTGAGTTAGTACAGGTATCTGGAGCCATTGGCATGAGTCCGCAGCGTAAAGTGAATATGAATTGAGCTCGCTTTCTTAACAACGCTTACATAAGGTATGCCTATGCAAAATAAAAATAAAATGGGTTTTGAAATTTGTTTTTCGACCTTGTGTGTCAACGTATATCTGTAGTTCCCGCGATATCACAGAAGTCCCTTCGTACAGGGGAGACTCTGCCGAAATTTTTCAGAAATTCAAGGTGTTAGAAAATTTTCAGAATTTAGAAAAAAATCATGAGCAAGAATGAATTAATATTTTAACAGAAATTAGTTGGTTCAGTAAAAACTGAATTTAAGAAGTAAACTAAAGAATTTATACCTTAGTTCATAGGGCATGTAACATTTTTCCTACCTTAATAAATTTCGGGGACGAAATTCTTTTAAGGGGGAAGGAATGTAACGACCCGTATTTTTAGTGGTTTATTTTAAACATTTAAATTTATTTTAAATATTGTATTGGAAATGAAAACTAATTTTATATGGAATTTATTAATTAAAAAAAACGACAATTGAACGTATAATTTATAATTAAATTTAAAACGAGCTCATCATGTCGCGTAGTTCTTAATATTACGTTTTGAACTTCAATTGTGTATGTAGGATCCAACATAAGTTGGAATTCCGTAAAACAAGAAATATTTGAATCTACTAAATTGTATCTTTCTAACGGAAGTGAAAAATCGAGATTCCGTTTTATAGATTGTAAGTTATGTCTAAATCAAATTTTCAGAAAGTCGTTGTGGAGTTGTGTATAAGCCATAACGGTTTATTTAATTAAATATTGGTTTCGAATTTGGATAATATCTTTTGAGACGTAGTTATAATTTAATATACAGAATTTTTCTATAATTTTTATTATGAAAAATAAGCAACTTTTTATTTGGAGTATTTTACACCCTATATCAGTATTTTGGGATTTCACAATATAAATTAACCTATCTATATTATTATACTTTTCGGATCATGGCACATCGCTTAACATGATAGTATCTTTGTTTTTGTTTATAGTAGTCCGTAAGTGAATGAAATTCTATGTAGCGGAATATGTTAATCTTTAATTAATAAAATAACTATAAAGCATTCTAGTGGAAGCCATTCTATTCCTTCCTTATGAAGCCACATTATGCCGTTTGTGGGAAGCCACCTCATTTTATACATTTTTGATTCCTCTTCCTCATTTTTTAGGGCAAAATTGCACTCTGAAGCACTCTTCAGAAGAGAAAAAAAGTTTCTTTCTAGAATCCCTAGCTCCCAGATGCTTTTCCTAAATCACTTATTCTCGATTTCGTTCTTTCTCCACAACTAATTCGAATCATTGAAGATTTAAATCAAATCCAATACCAAATGAAATCAGGTATAGTTAGGTTTGTTGAAATCCTTGTTTTGAGAGCTTCCACCCTATTAGTCTCTTTGCAGGTGCGATTTGATATTGAGACATGCAATTTTGGGGCAGCGAACTTTTAGGGCTGGTTGTAGGTGATGATTTAGGCGGAGTTAGGTGTTTCGGAGTGGCATGGTGAATCCGAGGAGAAAGCGCATGTGTTGGGGGGGTCATCACGGGTGTGCATCGGTCAACTCCGGGGAGACGTGGGTGCAGCAACATGTTTGTTTCGCTATGGAAGAAGAGGAGTGCGAGTTGATGTGGGAGCTAGCTGGTTAATGGTATCGGTATTGGTGTTTCCGTTTTGGTCAGGGCGTGGAAGAGGTTGTTTGTGGTTGTGTAGATCAGCTGAAAGGAGCTGTAATTGTTCCACTGAAGAAGAAGGGTTTGGAATGTGGTATAAGGAGTTTTAGCAGTTGCTAAACAAATTGTTGAGTTAGGAATGCTTAAGCAAGGTGTTTAATTGTTTAGGTGCTTTTTTCTGAAACTGGGAATTTAAGTTAGGTGGAAGAGCGTGAAATGCGCTGTGTATCAATTGTGTAGGAGCAGGAGTCGATATTTTCAACTGTGAGGAGGTAAGGTTGCTTAATTAAACCAAAAGAGGTGATTGAGTTGCAAGAATATTGGATATACTCTAGTATAAATTATAGGTACATATGTGAGTTCAGTATACTCATATGAGTAGCAGTCTTACAGTGGTTTATCCCATTACTGTAGCAGAGAATTTTCAACATTGCGTGATTTCAAGTATGAAGGAATTCGCCGGTGTGTTTCGTTTGGGGTTCCGTTGGGAAATTGATGTGGAGAAGGGGAGGAGGAACATCTTTGAATGGTTACACAGAAGAGAAGGAAGTTAGAATCCCTTCGTCACAACATACAACCATTAAGAATGGTAATTATAAGTTTAGTGACAATGATAATAATTATTAATTAAATAATTTCAATTTAAATAAAATTTTAAATCGCTAATTATTGTATTCATGAACAGAATTTGATGACATTAGTTATGTTGAGATTATAGCGACAAATCTTCGTTGTAGAGCTTATGTGGCTGAAACAAAAGCTAATGGAATTCTGTGAAAAAATAAAACACCTGCTTGATTTTAAACTGAATAAAGGCAGAATCATCAGTTGCAAAACCAGATGAGTAAACTCACTAACTCTGACTCATTTATATTTTTATATAAACGAGTTTATATTTATTTATAGTGATTTTATATTGTGTGATGGTTGTTTGGATGAATGGTTGATAAAATTGGTTGAAATGGTCGATATAGATTATTAGGTTTGTTTACTATGATATTTCATATTTATGTGAAATTAATGTTGATTAACATCTGTGGATGCAGGGAAACGGGTTAGAGGGATCCAACTGGATCCCTCAACATTTATATTATTGTTTGTTATTTATTATGCTATGTTGAATCACCCTGGCCCTAGAATTTTGGTATTAAATACCATAAAATATTTTCGAATATAGAAAATGAAATTTGAGTTTTCAAAAAAGAAATTTATTCCTAAAAATAGAAATGTAATTTCGAATAGAGTTGAAATTAAAAACATGTTAATGGAGAAAACAAGAAGTTGTTTATAAACGAGAGTATAAATTAAGTGAATTATTTATCATTGCATAAATTGAAATATAAATTCAAATTTGAATTTATATAAAAAAGTGGAAATTGGTTTTGAAACCAATATTTGAAATGAGATTTGAACTTGGCAAATATTAAAGGAAACTATAAACAAGATTATAAATGTTTGAAATTGATAATGAGATTTTCTATAAACAATTGTAAATAGAAGTTATAAATGGAATTTGGGTTTGATGTGGTAGAATAAAATGTATTTGATTATGTAAAAAGAAATATTACTCACAATTAAAGCGAGTAATCATTTAGAGCAGATATTTTGCAAATGAAAGAATCTATAAAAGAAATCTTGGTTGGGAATGTGAATTCAAATAGAAAATTGAATGATAAGGGAAATGGAAATCGTTTTCGAAAGGAAACGTTGAATTTTATTCCAAAGTTTAGAATATAAAACAAATTGAAATAAAATCCAAGGGATTTATAATCATACTTTAATTAAGTCGAATTTTATTATAATGGTTTAGTTCAGGAAGGATATTTGAACTATATTTAGTATAAAACTATAATTTAAATGAAATATATTAAGAAGTGAATATTTCAATATTAATAGCTATGGAAATACAATTCCATGTTTTGAAATAGTTTAAGATTTATTTTAAATTAGAATTATTAAAGAGGTCTAGATTCCTATTAAGGAAATATACTAATATTTGAAAATGAATAATGATTGAAAGCAAATGTTTTGCGAATGGAAATAATCATAAGGGAAATTGAGTTAACTTAGAATGATAAGATTTATTCCGAAGTTCGGAATATTAATCGAATATAGAGTATTCGAATGAGAGTTGTTTATTGGAATTCGATTATATCGAAATTAGTAAAGTAGTTATTTTTACTTTCCATTTGAATCAAATTTAATTATTTATTTGCTTATTAATTTATTTATTGAAATTAATAAGTAAAAGTTATATTTTTATAAACCAAATATTTGGAAACAGCGATTATACACTACCATTATAATAAATGTTTTATAAATCTAAACAGCGATTATAACGCTACTATTATAATAAATGTTTTATAAGTCTAATCAGCGATTTTAACGCTACCATTGTAATAAATGTTTTATAAATCAAATATTTGAAATAGCGATTTACAACGCTACCGTTATAATCAATGTTTTTCATAAAGAAGTGGATTCGTAAATTGAATCTGAGGGTTACGTATGAGATATTGGTTAAAGATTGAAGTGGTGAGCTTTGTCCATTTTGAAGTTAATAATATTGTTCAGTTAAGGTCTGAGAGATAATTATAACCCAACTTGATTGACTTCATTGTTAACTAAGGGATGGTTAAGGTTCGGTAGCGAGATGGTTAAATGAAGTAAGTTAATGAGTTTTAATGGTAGGTTTGCATAGCGATGTTTTATTTAACATCTGTTTTAGAAGTTTTGGAAACATTTTCCAAATAATATCAGAGATGTTTCTAATATAGGAAATGAGATAAATTGGGTTGATAAGAAGTTAAGAAATGAGAATGTTATCCAAATATAGAAATGGTTATTGTTAACTACAGAAATGAATGGAGAAAGAAATGGATAATACCGAAATGTTTTCCAATGTAACAACATATATCTTCTAAATATCGGAAATAAGGAATTGTGGATATATGGAATTGTTTTACCAATGTGATAAGAAATATTTTCTAAAATATAGGAAATAAAATAGTTAGATAATTGGAAATATTTTTTTTCAAAGAATCATCAGAGTTTAATCGGGTTTTGAAGAGTATTTGAGTAAATATATTGAAAGGGAATTTTGAAATAATTTGATTAGTTTAATGTTAATTAAAGGGCCAGTATTGTTTGATGGTTGATCGTTAGAATTTCCATTTGGAAATAGGATCGTTGGTTGTATGGATGTTTCCTTTGATAGTTAAATCATCGACTATCAAAGTTTTGGTTTATTTTATACCTCTGTTGTCAATACGGAGAGACCGAGATCAGATTTATTATCTGAAAACCACTCCGTATGGGCAATAAGCATTATGAATCAACTTATGCTGAAGATAATTGAAGACTGAAGTGCAAGGGCTATTCTGTAATCTTAGGCGGAAATTGCCCAAGATGGATTAATAGAATGATGCCTTCGGTTTGTCCAGTCCCAGGATAACGTATATGGACGGATCTGACAAGGTGGAATTCAAAGTAAATGGTGACAAGATGTTCTAAAATGAAATCGTGACCTCAAGCCTCATCAACCAGGAAATGACAGAAATCGGGTAGGCAGCATGGCCAAGTGGGTCATTCCCATTAGGGGTATTATCACCTGATCTAGAGAAATTCAATTTGCTTCTTATTCTATTCAATGTCGTATGCTTTCAGTAACAGTTGATGATCACAACCGTTGGTGATAATATGCTCGATACACTCAAGTTAAATGAATGGTCAGCCATGTGTGGCCGGGTTGCAAGATGTTCTTGTTGAACCTCAGTGTATTCTCTCCAGAGTACACTGATCGAAAGGTGGTCCCATACCTTGTCATCATCAGAATCCAATTTCCAATAAGCCCCCTGCGGTTTTGAGTTTATATTTTATATGGAGTGTGAGATGCAAGTGTTCCGCTAGATTGCTGTTTATTTGATTTAGACACTATTATAATATCAATGGATTTATCGTAAGGTAAAAACCATCCATGTTTATGTGTGGATCGATCTTACGATTATCTTTTCTTTTGAAAGGATTTTTAAAAGTTAAACCAATGGTTGGAGTTTACTCACACCTGTCCCAAGATTGACCCAGAGTTTATTTCGTTTTATTTTACCTTAAACTCTTGGGTGCCCAAATTTATATGGACAATCAAGTAGGTGGGATTTTACAGATTTACTTGGAGGAGCTTAAAGCAAGAGGCTTCATTAGTTAGCTACAATATATCATATTTTTCCGCTGTGTACTATGTTGTATGAGGAAACAGGTGTTTATAACTGTTCCAGGAATAACTGTTGTGCTCTGATGATGGTATGTATATATAATTACTAATTTGTATTTCAAAGTTATAACTGTTGTGCTCTGATGATGGTATGTATATACAGTTACTAATTTGTATTTCAAAGTTTATGTTATAAAATATATTTTATTCGTTCCGATGTGATATTTATGTTCTTCGTTTACTTCTATTCTAATTTCTCTTTCTTTCTATTTCTCTTCCTCCAACTTCTTTCTAATAATGATTTGTATTTCTGTGCAATTTGGGTTGGACGTGTGTTGTTATTAGTCGATTCAAAGGGTACAGAAATTCGGGCCATTACATAGTACGTGATCGTTGCAAATTAAAACACGTGTTAAAATTCTATATTAAACATTATATTGAGTTATATTTTAATTCTGAGAAAAAAATGATTTAAATGATTGAATTAGCTCCCGAAACATATTACATTGAGTTTGGAATATGAGTATTTGGTTAGGGACGACATTCGTTGGGATTTGTTTGGAGTTCGAAACGTTAAACTTCAAGACTAAGCAATAATTAAATTAAATAATAATATTATAAGGTATAAATCCCCTTATTTTTGCTCAAACCCTAGCCACATTAAAGCAGCCGCCACCCACATTATTAATGGCCAAATTTATCCCCTTATTTTTGCTCAAACCCAAGCCATATTAAAGCAGCCGCCACCCACGTTATTAATGGCCAAATTTGTTCGATTTTCATTTCTTAATTTCTCCCTATCCGCTATGAATTTGATCCAGGTTCCAAATGAAAATTGAAGAGATTTCTTAGAGCTTTACTTTCATACGGCTATTGTAATGAACATGGATTTTCGACCCGAAAATCAGCACAAAAAACACCATGTCGAACATTCAAGCATCAAAAATACCAGAACGTTAATAGAAAGAAATTAGAGGGTGAGATAAGAAAGAAAGTAATATTATAATAGAAGAATAAGAAGAACCAATATAGCACAGAGTCTTACATTGCAGCAGAACAAAATATAATATAGAAATAACTTTTATTGAGAGTTTGAAATAATACTTACAAAATCAGAGTACATCAATACATCTAGACAGTTATAATAGCTTGTCCTCGTATATATGACACACAGCGGAATAATAAAGGTATAGCATCATACATCTGAACTCCTTCAGCTCGTCTTTGGACTTCACAGCATCCGATAACATGAACCTATACAACCCGGTCTAACCCAAGCATTACAAACACCAGATTAGTCTGGTGAACCAAAGTGAGAAAAACTCACTAAGTTTATAATATCATCCAACTTGATTTTAAAGTTAAAATCCTTTTGAAAGAAAAGGATAATCGTAAGACCAAATCCACACATAAAGACGGACGGTTTTTACCTTACGATAAACCAGAACATTTTGAAATTAGTATCTTATTCTGATATTACAATAGTGTCTAAATACAAACATATAGAATCTAGCTGAACGCTTGCATCTCACGCTCCACATATATAGTATACAAACAAAACCGCGGGCGCTTATTGGAGATTGGATTAGGACTATGACAAGGTATGGAACCACATGCCGATAGTGTATCTCTAGAGGTGAACACACTGGGTTCAACAAGAACATCTTGCAACACGACCCACAAATGACCAACCACTCATTTTGCTTAAGTGTATTAAATGTATATCACCAACGGTTGAGAGCTACCCACCGTTTCTTGAAAAGGGACAGCATCGAAATAGATTAAAGAAGCAAAAGGAATTTCTCTAGATAGGTGATCATACACCCTAATGGGAGCGACCCACGTAGCCATGCTGCTTGCCCGATTTTTGTCATTTCCCGGTTGATGAGGCTTGAGGTTTAAAATCTTCCTTTCAGAACATCTGACCCTCCATTTACTCTGAATGCCACATCATCAGTTTTGCCAAATCATTAATTGGTGTCCACAAAAATATTCTGGTCGTTAAGCTAAGAGAAGGGCCCTTCTCGGCCACTAACAGAAATACGTTTGTAAAAATCAATGTACTTGAGTCTTAAGAAATACTCTGTCGGACATTCGTCCATACAAGTCATCCAGGTACAAGATGAACCGAAGGCACCCTCCTACCACATCTAACATAGGAATCACCCTATGGATTGGTAGCGAGTAGTTCTTGCAATCCGTAGATTTCAATCTTAACCGAATCATTGTCGAATATATATATCTCTAGGGATCAGCCAGATAAATTCGACAATAGTTCACTCGCTCATGAAGATTTACGGTCTTCAATTGCTCTATCTCGATCAGCATTAGATATCTTCCTCGTTTACGTATTTGTTGGTCGGAATGGTTTTCGAATACAAATTTGATCCCGGTCTTTCCATACCAACAATGCATTGGGTATGATTTTGATAGTCGGTTATTTAACTATCATATAAACAATCATAAAGTTAAATAAATCCATTGGTTGATTATACAACGTCACTTGGCCATTAAAAATAATATATCAGTTGTAATACCAAAATAATGTATCATCTTTAGTATATTAATACTTTCAAATCATTCTATTTATATACTTAGAAAAATTTCTTAAAATTATATCTAATTTTTGGTTAAATTCCCTTTCAGAACACTTACCATAACATTATATATTGACTAATATTTGGGAATTCGATTTGACTTATCATCGTAAAACAATCTTTATGTAATCACCTTTTTATTTTGTTATTTAAAGCAAATAATCGTCACTTATTCTTTTAGAATAAACTCATTCTAAATCTCATTTCTTTACTTTGAAAATATCATTATATTTTCGCAAATCTCCTTTTATTCCTTTTATTTTAGAACACTCATTTCATATTCTCAGGCCCTTATTATTCCCTTTTTAATTTGGAATTCCATAATATATATTTCCAAATTCTTCAAATTACATTATTATTCCTCAATATAAATTGGTTGCGTAAACAATGGCGTCCTCCTTCAACAATGTTACTACTCGTGCCTCTCTCCCTCCCCCTCCGTCTTACCACTCATCTAACCTGACCATCACCTCCAACCTTCCTCTTTTGCCGCTAGACACTGATTCCCTCCCTGTCCATTGCTTCCCTTCTGTCTCATTGCCTCCTTCACCTAACTCTAAGTCATACGCTCAAGTTGCGGCCTTGCCGCCGCCGCTTCAACCCATCCTCCCAAATCCTCCCTCCAAAGAGCGTCGAATTCTCCCTCCGTTCACCTTAGTGCGCCCGATGATCGAGTTTTTGAAATTTGAACATCGTTGCCTAAAGTGTGCAGATAGAAGACACATGGCTAATCAGTGTAGGAATACGTCTATCTGTTATTTTTGCTCGTTCTTTGGCCATAATAGCTCGTGTTGTCCCGAAAAAAGAAAATCATCTTTTCATAACAAAGCTGACCTATCGCTCCATCCCAAAAATGCTTGTATAATGAAGAGCCGCAGGGCATTAAGTCTGCATAGTCAGAAAACGGGGTCCCACAAGTCTTCTCAAGTTTCGAATCGTAATTATGTCTCTAATACTTCAAAACCACATTATGCACCAAAATTATCTCTCTCTTCAAACAATTTACCATCTTCTGTTTCCTCTCCACTCTCTAAATCGCATCAAAAATTTCCAACATTGCTAGAGATGGAGGACGCTTGCTTATACCTTTCTGCAACCATCATCGATGGCCTCTGGTCCATTGAGGTGATCATCTGTGCTCTTGACTCAGCTCTTGGAGTTCACTTTGATTGGCCAATCTGGAACACTTCGGATAACACCTTTCTGAATAGCTTTCCTGAGATTGATTCGAAGAACCATGCACTACAACTGAAAATCCTGTCCAAATAAGATGGAATAGTTCTTTTGCAACAAGATCCTACCCATTCAGGCACTCCTGAACCCTCTTTTGTATAGGAATCTTGGATTAAAATCAGCGGCTTTCCAGAATTCATGAGATCTAGTTCAGAAGCCATCAGGGAAGCTCTCAAGCCTATGGGACGTTTAATTGCACCAGACTCATGCGATTGGTCATGGGTTGACCATCATTACCTTTATGCCACGGTGCAACTATACGACGGAATTTCGACCCCTTGTACTTACATTGCTCATTTGAACAACCATGCCACAAAGCTCCTTATTGAGAGGTGGGAACATGCTCATCCTCCTCAACGCCCTGAAACACTTCTTTTAGGAATGGATTATGATCAGGTTAGCTATATCTTTCGAACGTTGGCTCAGCACGATATGCAGATCAAAGACAACAGATATGATGCAATGTCAGACGAAGCGGAGAGACTAGGGCCAGGGCTCATCCCATCTCAACAACAGGATTTGGCCATGCTGATGCAACGCAATGTGGATCAGGAGGTACCTAGATGAGATCCATTTGCAGACCTAGATCTTTCAGTCCCCTTTCATCTACAATTTCCACCTCAACAGGAACAGCAAGATCAAGCCAACCAAGAGCAACAGGATTCAACATCTCCTCATGTTTCCTCTGCATCAATAAGACGGAGTGCCAGAATCAAAAAGCACGTTCTCTTCCTCCAGGCACTTCTGGTAGTTTTTTTTGAACCTGTTGTTTTTCTTCTGCTAATAAAGCTTTAAATAAAAAATTGACAAATTGCATGGGCGTGAGTCTACATGATACACACTATTCTGCCATGCAAACCCTAGAACAGCATCGTACTAATCAAAATCAATGAAGATTGTATCTTGGAATATTAGAGGGTTAGGGGACCCCACTAAATCACGCTGTCAATTTAAATATCTTCCCTCTTAGTGTTGATATCTTATTTATATAAGAAACTAAAATTTCTAATCCACCCACTTCTCTTATTCGTCAACTTTGTGGTCCTCATTTATCTGGTTGGTCTCACATGGATGCCATTGATACACTAGGGGTCTAATTACATCATGGAATGAGCACGTTTGGTCGTTTTGTCACTCTCTATCTCACCCATCTGTTTTGCATGTGACCCTTCGTCATATTCATTCAAACACCACATTTCACTTCACTAACGTATATGCACCAAATGACCCTAAAAAAAGATCAGATGTTTTGCAATATTGCCTCAATTTCTCACAACTTATTAATGGTCCCTGGATCATTGGAGGAGACTTCAATACCGCTCGCTTTATCTTTGAACGTAATTCGGACACTGCCTCTCCTGACGCTGATTCTTTTAACTCATTCATCAACTCCTATTCTCTTATTGATCCACCCATCAAATAATCGTTGATTCACATGGTCAAGCAGAAGAGATGATCTTTCTTTGTTCAAAATTGATAGATTTTTCTTTAACTTAGCTTCGGATGATCTCTTTCTCTTATCACTGGTTAATGGTCTTGCCACAACCATCTCTGATCACTGCCCAATTGTGCTTGACATTGAAGAAAACTCACTGCTTAAACACCCATTCAAATATGAGAGGTTGTGGGCACTTGAGCCTTCTTTTGATAATTTTATCAAACACATTTGGTCCTAACCTATGAATTGCAATTCTGCCACAACAAGAGTGGTTTGTAAGCTTCGTTCATTGCGCAAACTGGTACGTCCATGGGCCCAAAACATTTGGAACTCCGTTAAAACCAGAATTTCCTCCACTCAAGATGCCATCCTAAATCTAAACATCATTAAAGAAAATCATCCTCTTTCATTCTCCAAACGATAAGACCTGAAATACCAAGAAGCAGAATTAGAAAGACTCATTAAGCAAGAAGAAATTGGATGGAAACAACGCTCTAAAGCTAAATGGATCAATGAAGGGATAAAAACAATGCATACTTTCACTGTCTGGCCAACGGTCATCGTCGCGCATCCTTCATTTCAGAAATCATTCACAACAACTCCACAATAATAGATACCAAAGACATCTATACCCTTTTTACTCAATACTACAAAGACATTCTGGGCTCATCTCCATCCCCCTCCCCGTTGATTGATAGGAAAAAACTATACCCCAACCCTGAGCACATAGCCATTGATCACCCATTCTCAAAAGAGGAAGTCTAGGTTGCTCTTAAGGATACGGCGGCAGATAAGGCTCCTGGACTGGATGGCTTTGGCCCATGCTTCTTCAAACACTTTTGGCTCAATATAAAGCATGATTTAATTGAGATGTGTTCTGAATTCTTTTCCAACCCATCAGTAGTTGTTATGCTCAATTATGCTAATATCATCCTAATCCCTAAATTTTCTGGAGCTAACACTCTTCCCTCCTTCAGACCCATCAGCCTCCTCAATACTACCTTCAAAATCATCACAAAAATCATAGCTAATGGACTCCAAAAGCACATCTCTGATTTGGTGGGTAAAGAACAATCCGCTTTCATTTCGGGAAGAAACATATTAGGCTGTGTTGCGGCCACTCAGGAGGTTATCTCATTCTGTCACACCATTAATACCCCTGGTGTTCTCCTTAAGCTTGACTTTTCAAAAGCATTTGATTCGGTCAATTGGAATTTCATTTTGGAGCTCATGTCTCACCGAGGATTCCCTTCGAAATGATGTAATTGGATTAAACAAATTCTGATCACTAGCTATTCAACTGTTTGTATTAATGGGGAAGTTGGAGGTAAAATAAAATCTAAAAGAGGCTTAAGGCAAGGAGTTCCCCTTTCACCTTTAATCTTTGTCCTAATAGCAGACGTTTTTAATCAGATGGTGAAATTGTCTCTCGCTCACAATATTCTATCAGGCATATCTCTACCAAATTCCAATCTTAGCACCGCCAACCTTCAATTGGTTGATGACACAATTCTCTTCACTGCTCCCACCCCTCCAAATATCCATTGTCTCAAAGTCCTTTTATACACCTTCGAACTCATATCGGGTCTCTCTATCATCTTCAATAAAAGTTCCATTATCATGTTGGGTAATTTCTCTAACCTTGGTCCCTCAATTGTTGAATGCCTTAATTGCAAGATAGGAACATTCCCCAACACCTACCTTGGAATACCTTATCTCAAAAATCGAATCTAGATTTGCTAATTGTAAGGCAAACTCCTTATCCTCTACTGGCCCCCTTGTTCTCGTCAAGAATGTCCTCTCAGCAATGCCAACCTACTGGATGTCTTTTCATAAGCTATCCATCTGGGTTATCAATAAAATTGATTCTATTAGGAGTTCTTTTCTTTGGAACGGTGATAAACTGAAAAGACTTGTCAATTGGCAAACAGTATGTTTACCTCACTCTCATGAGGGTCTGAATGTCCCTCAGCTTGCCTCTTTCAACCTGGAACTCTTAGCTAAATGGATTTGATGTACTATCTCACCGCACCACTTCATTTGGAAGGATTGGATTTTATTGCGACTCTATAATGCAAATCCATTCTTTATCCTTCACTCCATCCTCAAGACCAACGCCATTCTGGATGGGCATTCTACCCTCGCTCTCCAGGGTTAAACATCGTTTTCATGTAAAAGTAAGCAGTGGAGAATCGTGTTTATTTTGGCAAGACATTTGGAATGGGCAGATTCCTCTCTCCCCTTTATTTCCTAATCTTGGTTCTCTTAACACTTCTAGCCCACAAACAGTTGCAGAAGTCTTTAATTTAGGCCCATTGCGCCTTTTCCCTCATTCGTTGTTTGGGCTTAGCACTCTACAAGAACTCGTTTCAATCGGAGAAATTATGAACTCTTTCCAACTTTCAAATGGACCAAATTCCTTCTATTGGGCTTTGGCCCCTTCAAATATATTTTCTGTTCGAGCTTGTTATAATCACCTTATCCACCCTGGTCGTTGCTATTCTTTCTCTTGCATCTGGAAATGTCACCTCCCTCCATGCATAATCTTCTTCCAATGGCTACTCATCCACAACCGCATCAACACAAAAGATAGACTCCGTCATTTCAATGTTAAAGTTGACCCAGCCTGTGTTCACTGCAACCTCAATACCGAATCCTTAACCCATCTCTTCTTCGAATGTGATTTTTCCTTCGCTGTCTGGTGTTGACATGTAAAATTGTCACACGCCAACACCCAATGTGTATGTGTGAACAATTATCCAAATAAGCAGTAAAGTAAAGAAATGCGAGGAGACATCAGCTCGTGAAGGGGTTCAAAATTTCGAGTCCCGCGCCTGGAGGCTCGAATTTCCTGTTTCGGAGCTACTTTTGGGGTGCGAAATTTGCTGTTTGTGGGCCCCGCTGCTCACCTACTCCCACCTAACCTTCCTCCTATAAATACACCAAACCTTGGCCTTCATTTGGATCCTTCTCCCTTGGAAATTTTGTACCTTAAGAGCTCCAAACACTCATTAATGGCTTCCAACACCTCCACCATGGCCATGGAAGATGAGATGGATAATTAAAACATGGCATGCATGTTTTCCTTCAACACTTGAACATCAACAAGGATCTTCATGCTACTCTTAAACTTCATGGACATGACCATTGAACTTGGATATTGTTGACCAAGTCAACTTTTTTAACGAAGAAGAAGAAGGGCAACTTAGTCAAAGTGTAGAATAAACACATATTTTGTTATTCTATTGTAACTCTTTGTACTTAGCTATTGTCCGAACTTGTACAACTTTGTAATTGACCAAAGATATGATGAATGATGATTATAAAGTGGACGTAGGCGTTAGTGCCGAACCACTATAAAAGCCGTGTCTCCCCGCATTTTCTTTACTTTACTGCTTATTTGGATAATTGTTCACACATACACATTGGGTGTTGGCATGCGACAATTTTACAGGTCAACATTTTGGCGCGCCAGGAAGGGGGCGCACAGCTTCGACCTCTGCATCGGATTAACTATTCGAATTTATCTTCAAACCTCGACTTCAACCTCAACCTTTCCCACTTCACACCATGGGTGTTAAACGCAAGAAGCTCCCGGTTATCACTGAAGCTCATGAAGCGACTAGAGATGAAGTAAGTCATGAACTTTCTTCGAATGAAGTTCCATCAAACTATGTCACTCGAGAAGACATCGATGGAATGATCAAGAATCTCACCTCATATTTGAACGCTCGACTCGAGTGACAGGAAGACGCCTTCAATGCCTTCCTCGTTCGCATTGAAAATAGAATAAGGAGCGCCTCAAGGCCGACTGCCCAGGGTGACATTATTGGAACTAGCACCAACATTCCTCCACCTGCGACTCGAGACGCGGGGGCAGCCCCACCTTACTAACCAACAGGCCTACGCCGCCCCTCAGAACGGCGCCAGTTCCGCTACACTCGGGGGCACCCCTAATCCCAACGTCGCTCCAGCCCATGATGCTACCTTACTTGGACAAGTTGCGGGTTCCGCAGAAGGAAATGTTGCTCAAGCGCCAACGCGCACAGCTTTGGATGGTAGCGCTCCCACGGTTCCGGGAGCCAGGATTGCACCTAATGTGGCCCCCAAGTTGGAATCCAACCAGACTACCTTTACAATCAACTGATTCCCAACTTGGACTTAAACACTGGGGGCACCAGTGCCGCTTTAGATAATTTAAACCAATTGCTCGCTTTTGGAAACGGGTCTGAGATTGCGGATGTCCTCCGTCAGTTCACTCGAGGCGGCGCTTCTTCTATGGACATGGACTATGTGACTAGCATCCCGCTCTCTTTGGATATCAAGAACTCTCGGAACCCACCTGACTTCAAGCTGCCTGGCTTGGATTTTTATAACGGTCGCAAGGACCCAACCGCTCACCTCATGAGATACATTCGACATATGGAAGTTATCTTGGCTTCGGAAAATTTCATGGCCAAGTGCTTCTCGCTCTTCTTAACAGACATAGCTGCAATGTGGTACAGGCAGCTGGAGTCAGACTCCATTACTTCTTGGAATGCTTTGATTACCCGATTTGTGGAACAGTTTAGAGTCAACATAGCTCGCCCAAAAAGCTTCATCACTCTCAATAGCATTAAGAAGAAGTCCGGCAAGACTCTGCGAAAGTTCTTGAAATGGTTCAACGCTGCAGTCGCCTCAGTCTACAGACTTGACCCTTCCATGGTTTTAATGGCCGCAGTACCTAGTGTTCTAGATAAATCTGAATTCAGGACTTCATTACACCGGGACCCGCCAAGGGACCTTGGCGATTTCTACTTTGAAGACGAAAGGTTCCTTCGAGAAGAAGATGTGAAGGCCAACAATAGAAGAAGGTCATCGATGTTAATACTGTTAAGGACATAAAATCTCCCGATCCTGGAAAAGCTAAAGATTCTGCTCAGCAACCTCCAAAGGGGAATGATCGCGATAGCGCTAATACGCAACAAAGGTACTCAACTTTCACGGAGCTTACTCACACTCTCAAGGAGATCTACCATGAAGTCCACCCTATTTCTCCCTTCAAAAGGCCTTTCATTCGGGATCCCCCTCGACAACTCACCAATCCCGGCCGATATTGCATATTCCACGAAACCGATAGTCACAATACAAACGACGGTCAACATCTTAAGAATGTTACTGAAGAGCGTGTTAGGCATGGAGAGCTGGTGCAGTTTGTTCAGACCCCTCAAAGGAATCCGGACGGGTCCGAGACCAACACCCGCCGCGACATCATCATTCGCTAAGTCTCTCACTGGATCTGTTGTCTAGGGTCCAAGCCTCCCTAGCATCAGTATCTTACGACTTTTCGATCTTCTATTTTTATTATGGTTTTCTATGACTCTCAAATAATGCGCTCCTCACTTATGGCTTTCTCATTCTAGCTCTCTAGTCTTAAATATTTGGGCTTCAGTCCATGGCATTGTATTTAAGGACCTTAGTCCTCTGGATGTATCCTTCCTTTTGGGTATTAATGAAAAGTTTACTTTTCTTGACATCTTCTCTTATTTCGATAAGGTCGCTTCGACTCTACTTGCCGAGGTGGTCTCACCAATGTGGGATCTCCTTGATTGCTACTTGCCAAGGTGGTTTCACCAATGTGGAATCTCCCTGATTGCTATGTGCCAAGGTGATCTCACCAATGTGAGATCTCCTTGATTGCTACACGCCAAGGTGATCTCGCCAATGTGAGATCTCCTTGGCTGCTACATGCCAAGGTGATCTCACCAATGCGAGACCTGCCTGATTGCTACATGCCAAGGTGATCTCACCAATGCGAGATCTCCTTGATTGCTACATACCAAGGTGATCTCACCAATGCGAGATCTCCTTGATTGCTACGTGCCAAAATGATCTCACCAATGTGAGAGCTCCTTGATTGCTACGTGCCAAGGTGATCTCACCAATGTGAGATCTCCTTGATTGCTATGTGCCAGGGTGATCTCACCAATGTGAGATCTTCTTGATTGCTACACGCCAAGGTGATCTCACCAATGTGGGATCTCCTTGATTGCTATCAGCCATGGTCATTTCACCAGGTGAGATCTTCTTGATTGCTACACGCCAAGTCTACCTCACCAACGTGAGATCACCTTGAATGAAGTCCATTGAATGAATATGATGATGGAAGCGGTGTCGATAACATGGCAAGACCACCCACACATGGTTATATGCACACCTTTTCTATGCAGGTTACTGGGCTCCTCCAATCTCTTGGACACTCTGGCTGTTCAGGCTTCCTATTAATACGATCCCAAGCGATCGTTGGATTTCTCTCCTTAATATGATCCCAAGCGATCGTCGGATTTCTCTCCTTAATACGATCCCAAGCGATCGTTGGATTTCTCTCCTTAATACGATCCCACGCGATCGCGGTCTTACACTAATGTGGTCTGAAGCGATCACGGATTTCTAGTTCATCGGCTCTGGTTTCCCAGATAATATGACCCGGCGTGGTCATGGCCCTTCCGTCTTATGAATGTAAAAGCTCGTCCGGACTTCTCCTAGCTTTGGTTTCCGGATTTCTCTTCTCCTCACAAAACACACCTTCCATGGATCAAGCAAGATATGTTTTGGGGGGCAAATGTTGACACGCTTTTTCGTCAAAGCTGTCACACGTCAATTATCTGGTGCGTGACGCGCTCAAGTGTCAAAAAGCACAAAACAGCAGGGTCGAAGTTGCATCACAAACGCAAGGACCAATGGACTCTTAGTCGACCCGTGCTCCGAGCCGAAGGCGAGCCGTCAAGCGGGTCCGGGTGCAGTGCTGGTGGGGGTCCGTGTCAGATGCTCAGATTCCTTCACTTTGCACCAGCAAAACCGCGGATTCCTTCACTTCGCATCCAGGAGCTTCGACGCCCTAAAACAATGAGATTTCAGCACCAAGAAGTTCGCCCCTTTCTCCTCCTCAAATTTCGCACCCCTCGGGGGTACGAAATTTCGAATCCCCTGGCGGGGGGTCGAAATTTCGAGCCCCTGCAGGGGGTTCGAAATTTTGAGCCCTACGCCTAGGGGCTTGAATTTCCTATTTCGGGGCTACTTTTGGGGGGCAAAATTTGCTGTTTGTGGTCCCCGCTGCTCACATACTCCCACCTAACCTTCCTTTTATATATACACCAAGCCTTGGCCTTCATTTGGATCTTTCTCCCTTGGAAATTTTGGACCTTAAGAGCTCTAAATACTCATTAATGGCTTCCAACACCTCTACTACGGCCATGGAAGATGAGATGGATAATTAAACATGGCATACATGTTTTCCTTCAACACTTGAACATCTACAAGGATCTTCATGCCACTCTTGAACTTCATGGACATGACCATTGAACTTGGATATTGTTGACTAAGTCAACGCTTTTCAACGAAGAAGAAGGGAAATTTAGTCAAAGTGTAGAATAAACACATGTTTTGTTATTCTATTGTAACTCTTTGTACTTAGCTATTGTCTAAACTTGTACAACTTTGTAATCGACCAAAGATATGATGAATGACGATTATAAAGTGGACGTAGGCGTTAGTGCCGAACCACTATAAAAGCTGTGTCTCCCTGCATTTCTTTACTTTACTGCTTATTTGGATAATTGTTCACACATACACATTAGGTGTTGGCGTGCGACAATTTTTCACGTCAACATCTGGGCTGTTATAAGTTCATTCATTCTCGGTTATATCGATCTTTCTTTGATTATTGGCAGTATAGCCCCCCTGAACCATCTATGGATTCCTTGGTGGCAATCTTTTCTTGGTGTATTTGGTTAGAGTGTAACGCTTATGTCTTCGGCAAACCCAAAAAGCTTTTGATGGGAACATGTTACCAAATCTTGCATCTATTCGAACAATGGACAGGCACCATCAGGCATGCTAGATTCAGACTCTCGCTCCTCAGGCCGCATTCTCCAGGTACTCAGGGCAGCAGTTCCCTGTTCCCATACTGATGTGGTACTCAGCAAGTTGTTTTATTTTGGTTGTATTTTATTCACAAATATGTGATTAGCTGCTTAATGTATACATTATCAGTACTCTTTAGACTGCCTATTACTAGCTTTAGACTAGTTGGGCCTGTCAACCAAGTATTATTACTAGCTTTATTATATGCATCTACACGTAACCGGTTGTGTAGTGGCATGCTACACACCTGTCTTCCTCCAAAAAAAATATAATTACTTTAAAAGCCCACCATTTTAACTAATATTATCCTTTGATAATCCTGAAGTCATTCAAGTTGGGGTATTTAATTACCTCTCAGACCTTGATCAACAATGTTCTTATCCTAAGATAGATCTCAGTTGTAAAACCCAAAAATCCATATTTCATTCCCCATATCAGAACAAATCCCGTTTTGATTATATCTTGATGAAACCTCATTTCTTATTTAAAGTAGCGGATCTATATTGCATTTTTATAACTCAACTCATTTAACTTTTCAAATTCAAACTTGGGTTTTCATTTGATTTTCATTTCAAACCTTTATCAGCCCTTAACCGTAAAATAGTAAGAAATTGATTCATTAAAAATCAATACCGAAGGCCGAAACCAACATCAGATCAATATTCAGAAAATCAGTTACCTCAACTGATCTCCAGTTAAGTTCTAATTCTTTAATTTCAAATTCTAGCATTTATTTTATTCAAATGTCATTTCTAGTAACCAATTCCAAAAATATAACTTCAATAGAAATTTCAGGTTTTATAACTTCACCAAATCTTGGATTTCATATAATTCAATAATTCAAAAATAATTAAACTAAAAACTTTGGTTTAATCATAACTTATATTATTATAAACCTTAAATCGCTTAAATATTTGTTTAACAATAAATATGGCTTTAAAAATTCGCAAACTTACATTACTAAGTTTTCCACTCCTAGATCATTACTTCGATTATTATTATATAAATAATCATTGATTCAATATAATTCCATTTTAATTGTTACTTAAAAATAATTAATTTTAGTTATAAATCGTTACATTAACCCTTGCTCACTTGCTTATCCATCTTAGTAATATAAGAATTAGCTTTATAAATCATTAAGATGTGGGGCGTGCTTCGCACACGGCAGATTTTGGTACAAAAATAGTAGTTGGTAGTTAAACAAACAAATATATATGTGGTTGGTTCATTCCCCTTTTATTAACTTCATTTAAAATAATATATTTAAAAGTCTATATTTAGTTGTAAAATAAATTTCATAACTTTATTTCTATCGATTCACCTGACGGCAAATCAATCTTTATAAAACAGTTTGTATTCTGGCCATGTGCTATACATTCCTCCACTAATACCACTCATTGGTTACCAAACAAATTTTGAATCTGGGTTTAACAATCAATAACCAATTCAATAATCCAATCATATGGGTTCAATAGTTCATAATATGATCATATACAGATATATAATCAACTCAACTAATAGCGGTCACCCAATAATAATAATTCTAGCATCCATCTTAATTTTAATACATTTATATTATTATAAACGTAACCAACAAGGTAAATTACCTCTATTGGAAATAAATCGTTAAAAATAACGATGTTTTTCCATTTAAATTAAACAACCATTTAATTCAAATAATGGATATAAAATATTTAACAACCATTCAAACAATCATACAATCAACCAATATTTTGCAATCATAGCATACAAACAATGAACCTGACTTATAAAAATTATAAGTGGGAGAACTGAGTGAGTTTAACTCACCTTTGGTTTCCATTTGTCGTTTAAACGGTTGAATTTAATTAAATTAAACAAGTGTTTAATTTAATCAAAAATCTAGCTGTGTCCAACTCTATCCGAACCAGTTCCATACGGTCATACTTGCTGATATAGTTCCAATGTCCCTGGTTTTGCTTGATTCCATTAACAGATGAGAACGTTATATGTATTACATGCATATGATTTAATTAAATAATTAATACCCTAACTACCTATTTCTACTTATGTTTTTAAATTTTGATTATCCGGCTCGGATAATTCTTCTTCCCGTTTATACTTGTTTCAATGGTCCCCCAATTATTATTTTCTCACCATCCTTGTTTCAAGCTAACCAACGTACTTAATATTAATTAGTTGCATAATAAAATATACTTAGGCACTAAATATTTATTAGGCACTTTCATACAAATATGGCCATATTAAAATATTCAATAGGCACACTTAACTAAGGACTATTTCTCACTTGTTACTGTACCTCAACTCTAGCCTTCGTTGTATTCCAACGTACCACTTCCGAAACTTCCTTGGCGCGATAAAGGCTGAAGCCTACCCACTTAATTCTCCTTTTTTTAAAGGCCCAGCCCAGGCCCATCAGCCTTCCCATGTTCAAACCAATCTGCACCCATCTGTTAGCTCTAGAGTCCAGACTTCATCTTCCCAAAAGTTTTCCTCAAAACCTCATCCCCTGTACATGCAAAAACACTTTCTTCCCAAATGCTTTACTGTCGCACCTGTTCTTGTTCAACTCCGCCACCCTAAAAGTCCTTCCCAAAAATAGTGTACACACTGAGAAAAGCTCCCCCAACATGCTTCTCCTCCCATGCAAAAAAAAAACACGTCTCCCCATATATATATTTCGCGCAACATTCCCTGAACCCATCCCTTGCTTGCCACTTCACGTTGTTTCTCCTTCCCCACTTTTAGCTTTCTGTTCCATTTCTTCCAGGCGCATTCCTTTTTTTGTCCTCTCCTATACACCACACCTATTAAGCTTCCCAACATCTTAATTTTTTCCTCTCCACTGTTCGAAAACAAATGCCAACTTCTCTTCCTCAAAAATATGAATGCATCCTCTCTTTTCTTCTTTTCTAAGATCTGCTTCTACCCTAAACCGGCAAGCTGAACTTCATTAACCCGGTACCCCGAACGCTGCTTCTCCTCACCTGCTGCATGTCTCTCCTTCCGCATCACATTCTCTTCTTCAATTATTTCCAGATCTTATATTTAATCTTATAAATATCTGCAATTGTTTTGATGTTTGCTTTTTGATTCTCTGAATTCCTAATAGTGTTGACGTATTCTTGTTATATCTTGAACATTGTTAATATGAATTCTAAATTTTTTTTGAAGATCTGAAAAACAATTGAAATTTCACACATCTCTGCAGTTATGAGGTTCTTCCAATTCATTTTAGAAAGGCTTGAAAATTTATACTCATTACAGCACATTATTATTTTTCAGTCGTGATAATTTCATTGGTTTTCAGATTGGCTTGGATATTTTTTTATCTGTCTTGAATCAGTGATACATCTTGAAATTTCATTGTTATTCATGATTATTATGATTGAAATTAGTTTTCTTTGTTTGAAATCATTTGAGATTCTAGATATTTTGAATATCATACACCACTTAAAATTGAAATTACCAATCTTGTGTGAATAATTCTTTATATCTCAAACTTGACATTGTTTCAAGTGATTTCAAATAAATTATTTTGGATCATGAATATCTATCAAATCTGATGTAAATGATTTTTTTTTTGGGCTTGTCTGAAATATTTTGGAAAAATTCTTTGAAAATTTAGTTCTGAAAATCACTGTTATTTCATGATTATTTGATTTAAATATTTGTTTGTTTTAAAATCATTTGAAATTATTGATTTATTGAATCACACACATATCTTGAATCTGAAACTAATAATTTGGTGTGATCGATTGTAACAACCCGAAAAACTGGGCCAGTTTAAAATTTTTTATTTTGGCAATTCTAGCGAATTTTGATTATTTGAAATGAATTATTTTAAATAAAATCAACAAGAAATTTATTTAGAATTGAATTCGACGTATATATTTATATACGTCGTCGTTAGAATATAAATAATTATATATAATTATATAAGGAATTGAAAATGGCGCGGTAGTTCGATAATTCGATTTCAAACTTCAAATGAATGTACCGGGTGCAAAATAAACCGGATTTTAGTGAAACCAAAAACTTAGGATCTAATTGAGGATATCTTTCCAACGAATCCGAAAAATCAAGATTTCATAGCGGGAATCAAAAGATATGTCCAGTTGAAAATTCTGAATAGTCGCTATGAAATTCAGGCCCTTAAAAATGGAAATTTTGCAAACGACCTCGGATTTCGACGAAACCACTTTTGTTGGATCCGGGATGTCAAGTTATTGCTAGGTTTCAAATTTCGTAATTTTTCGAATCAACATGTGAGCGTGGCAAAGGAAAACGCGTTTGACCAGTTTTAGTTGATTTTAATCGACTGGAAATTGGCCATTTTTCAAACGGTCTCAGAATTCGACAAAACTAGTTTTGTTAGGACCGTATCGTCAATACGAAGCTAGAAAATATTTTTCGGGAATTTTTCGAGTTAATACGTGACCCCGGTAAATTGAAATGCGCGTTCAAATTCAATATATATAGTTATATGTTGTTTTTGACGAAAACCGATCGAAATGATCAAATCAGCCTACGATACATATCCCATTGTGTTCGGAATGGGGGTGAAACGCTATGGATGACAGGCGGTGGGCCTCGTTTAGAGGTCGAATTTAAAAGTTGCTTTATGGGATTAAATATAATATAATAATTATTATAAAACCCTTTAATTTCCCCTTTCCTCTTCTCAAACCGTTGACTCAGAAAAAAAAAGAAAAAAAAAACGAAATCGAAAAGGGCGGAATCGCTCCACCGCCGCCTTGGCCGCCCACCGCACAACCACCCTCCTCCACGTCGTCGCTGGTGGCCTCTTTCTCCCTCCCGCTCCTCTCTTCTCCGTTCCAGTCAAACCCCAGCACCCCAAAACCCACAGACCCACCACTTCCCGAACCCTACAACTTCGCCGCACCTTCAGGTGGCCGCCGCCGTGCCTCTGTCGCACTCCTCCAGCTCCGACGAGCCCCCACCGCGAGCAAACACCCCCCCTCCAACCGATAGCCCAGTGAGCTTTTTCATTTATTTATTTACGTTGTTTTGATTTCAATTTTCTGAATTAAAATAGCATGTTATAAAATTCAGATTTGAGTACAAGTTATATATGTTTAATGATAGGATTTTTATCATGAAAGGTTGAATATTTTTATCATGAAAGGTTAGATATTTTTATTCATGGAAGATTATATTTTTAATATGAAGTCGAATTGACAAAAATATGATTTTTATATATTGAACATCGAAGTAAAAATATGATTTTTATATATTGAACATCGAAGTAAAAATATGATTTTTATATATTGAACATCGAAGTAAAAATATGATTTTTATATATTGAACATCGAAGTAAAAATATGATTTTTATATATTGAACATCGAAGTAAAAATATGATTTTTATATATTGAACATCGAAGTAAAAATATGATTTTTATATATTGAACATCGAAGTAAAAAATATGATTTTTATATATTGAACATCGAAGTAAAAATATGATTTTTATATATTGAACATCAAAATAAAAATGTGATTTTTTATATATTGAATAGCGAAATAAAAATTCGATTTTTATATATGTAGTGGCTACGGGCGAAGAAAGT
Source organism: Allium sativum (assembly GCA_030737875.1). NCBI lineage: Eukaryota > Viridiplantae > Streptophyta > Magnoliopsida > Asparagales > Amaryllidaceae > Allium > Allium sativum. The sequence goes on along the minus strand of CM060910.1, from coordinate 1,048,419,359 downwards.
GATAAGAGACGAGAACAGTGAAGATTTCCTGCATTAGAAGTGCCGTGGAGCTAGGATAGCTATTTGTGAGAATTTCTCACTCTTCAATTTATTTTTCTAGTTATATATATATACTAGGATGCAGATGGTGCTTAGTAGCACCCGACACAATCGTCCACAGACCATGGACTTGTTTGTTTGATTGCAAAAAGTTAGTTAGATTATTTGGTTTGAATGGAATTGTTTGGTGAAATGGAATTGATTTGATTGATGTGTGAATGGCGTGGGCCTTCACTAGACCGGGGATAAGGCTAGGCCTTGTCCCGTTTCTAGTATCGTGCCGTTATGCCGCCGAAATTTTCTAAAATATGTTAGAAAAATAAAAATATCATTTTATTGAATAAATGAACCGAATAGAATATTCATAGATTGAATAAAATGTTTTATCATTAAAAATATATTTTTTAACGTGAAAGTGAATAAATAAATATTTATAAACAAATCGGCCGATTTGTTTATATACACTGATTTGACTGATATTGATTGGGTCGATAAATTTTACACATCGCCCAACTGCACAAATAAAATCGGTGTTTGATTGTTTGAAACCCCACATGGGTATTGGGATGATATTTGAAGTACACTAATCCCGATTGTTTAGTTGTATGTCGATCGATTGATTGACAGGCTGTTACAAGCGTTAGATATCTATACTTGATGCTTATACAGTGTAGTGCACTTCGGTTGATGGTTGATTATTTTTCAATGCTATTATATAAGTGTGTTGTAGAAAATCCATATAGTTAACGCTATATGGTAATTGATTGGGCCTCATTCCAATTTGAAAAATAAAGAATATTATAAAATAAAGGTTCATGTGTTGACAATACTCATCCGTTGAGATTAGTCATGTGTTGAACGAAATATTTTGATAATAACAACTATTTTGATAATAACAACTATTTTGAAAAAGAAATATTTGAAATAGAATATTTGAAAATAGAAATATATGAAGCCGTATTGATTAGATTGACGCCATTTTGACGTGAACGATATTTATATCGATTTTATTCATTTCGAAATGAATTGAATTGAATATAAAGCGATTTCGAAATGAATTGAATAGATAACGAATTTGATTCGAATAAAAAAACCAATTTGAATTGAATCGAATAGAAAACGACTTTGAATTGAATTGAAAACGAATTCAAATTGAATTGAAAGCAAATTGAAATGAATTCAAATTGAATTGAAATTTGAATTGAATAGAAATGAATTTTAAAACGAATTTATAAAGAAGAATTCAATTTTGATTTGAATTGAAATGGAAGTTGAAATTGCTTTTGAAACGAATTTAAAGCTATTTATATAATTTGTTTTAAATAGAAATCGATGATATATATATATATTATATATATAATATAATGGCCTGAATAGAACGCGCCGCGCCGCGGCAGTTCGTGAATTTCGACCATTTATTTCAAACGGACATTACGGGAGAGGACCTCAGGGAGGGCATGCGTTTCTTTCTAGCTAGGGTGGTGTCAGTGACCTACCAGCTCTGACATTTATATACTTTTCACCTGTGTGGTTGTTGCTGTTGCGAGGCGCCTCGGTTAGATCGGACGATCCGGGTCCGATGGAGCCATTCGTTGGCTCATTTATGCCCCAAAGGGCGGGGAAACGCAGTGTTCAGGCATTTTAATCCACATCGGTGGACCGGCCCTGACGATCCAAGGGCCCACCTGAGTCTGGGTCCTGAGGCTCGGGCTAGACAGTCTCGAATCGGTTGAGGACTATCTTTTGCCTCGGTTCATAGATGGAAATCCAATTTCCAAATACGTAACATTGCGGTTTTATTTGTAAACCTATATATGGCGACATAGTGGCATGGGACGCTCATGTCGCCTATGATTGATACTTATGATTTGAAGTTGTTTTATACACTATGAACTTATAATAGTATCAAATGATTTGTTTTAAACGTATCAAGCATTCTTTGGCTGTTATAAGGGAAAACCCTATCCCCCGGCTTGCGTTGCATTGTGTGATAGGACCTGGGTCTTATAACAGCTTCATTTTTCTTTATTTAGCATTGCGCTATTTGTTTTATGCACTGGTATTCTTGGGAGGAAACCCGTTCCGTGTTATACGGCGTGGTCCCTTGATTTACCTAACTTTGAAATAAAGATTAACTGTTTTAGTTCTCACACCAGTCACATGACTGACCTGGAGTTTATTATTTTAACCTAAACTCTGGGTGCCCCTATTTTCCGCACGGGCAGCTAGTAGTTTTGGTTTTGCAGATTTATATTCACAGGGTCCTGATTTACAGCTGGAACGATGCTCGGAAAGCTCTGTATCCGTGTATCACTTTCAGTTGTGCTTTTGTATTATTTTCCGCTGTGACGTATTTAAATGTAATTTAAATCTCTAATATTTGTCGAATGTAATTTATTCATTTTTACTCTGTATATTCTTGTAATCTGATGCATTGTTGTAATATACAATGAAATGTTCTTTTGTATGCGTTCTGTTGTGGCTTGTTCTCGAACTATCCGACACTTTCCTTTACGGGGAAGTTACGGGTTTTTACAGTTTGGTATCAGAGCTTTGGTTTACAGAGCTCGAGAACAAGACACATTAGAACCATACGAAAGAATTCATCAGATATTGGATTAGCAATATCCAATTAGAATTACTCGTTAGAGATAGGATCAGTAGTATCCTAGAACGAGTGTGAAGAGTATATTTTTCAAATGAGAACAATTTTGTTTTGGAAATTTAAACCATTTTAAAACGTATTTGAATAATTTATTTATTTTGAATATGGACAATCTAGTATATAAAGGTTTTGCATATACGCGTCATGAACGTATATTCGAAGTTTTAATATACCGGGTAGATATAGAACCGCACTCTAGTAGCCCGACAATGTTCTGATGGTGGTTCGAAACATCATCATCATTTATTTTCGAGTTTCGAAGGTGTGATATCTATATATTTCCATTAGACTGGTGTGAGAACCAAAATTACATAAAGCCTATTATTGTGATTTGGCATCAAAAAATGTGATTTTTGTATATGTATCAAAATTATGAATTTGAAACTCTAATTCACTAATTGATTGATGTTTGTGTTGCTTGTTTAGTTGTTGGTTAAATTTTGAACCATTATGCCTAATTTGATCGAATAATGAATTGTATTGAAATTTGGTCGCATTTGCTTGCATATATATGCACTTACATTGAACAGGTCATAGCAAGGAGGCTAGAGCAGAGAATAAATTTTGTTTGCCCGACAAATAGGTACATGTTCATTACATAATTTACTGTTTTGTTTGGGTGATGATGATTTTATGAGCCTATTGGCTAGCTGCTTGGCTTTTTCTTTTTGAGATCCAAAGGACCGGGAAGCTATTTGAGATTTCCCGATGCTCCCATTGCAGGGGAGGTTATGGCGAAATTTTTCGAAAATTTAGGGTGTTAGCCAAATTTTTGAAATTTTAGAAAATTCTCAGAAACTGAAAAGTTGGAGAATGGAAGCCGGATCGAACGTAGAGTTGATTAATCAAACCACTTTCGACTTTGTTCCTTTTCGGGGACGAAAAGTTTTAAGTGGGGGAGATTGTAACAACCCGAAAATCTGGGCCAGTTTAAAATTTTTTATTTTGGCAATTCTAGCGAATTTTGATTATTTGAAATGAATTATTTTAAATAAAATCAACAAGAAATTTATTTAGAATTGAATTCGACGTATATATTTATATACGTCGTCGTTAGAATATAAATAATTATATATAATTATATAAGGAATTGAAAATGGCGCGGTAGTTCGATAATTCGATTTCAAACTTCAAATGAATGTACCGGGTGCAAAATAAACCGGATTTTAGTGAAACCAAAAACTTAGGATCTAATTGAGGATACCTTTACAACGAATCCGTAAAATCAAGATTTCATAGCGGGAATCAAAAGATATGTCCAGTTGAAAATTCTGAATAGTCGCTATGAAATTCAGGCCCTTAAAAATGGAAATTTTGCAAACGACCTCGGATTTCGACGAAACCACTTTTGTTGGATCTGGGATGTCAAGTTATTGCTAGTTTTCAAATTTCGTAATTTTTCGAATCAACATGTGAGCGTGGCAAAGGAAAACGCGTTTGACCAGTTTCAGTTGATTTTAATCGACTGGAAATTGGCCATTTTTCAAACGGTCTCAGAATTCGACGAAACTAGTTTTGTTAGGACCGTATCGTCAATACGAAGCTAGAAAATATTTTTCGGGAATTTTTCGAGTTAGTACGTGACCCCGGTAAATTGAAATGCGCGTTCAAATTCAATATATATAGTTATATGTTGTTTTTGACGAAAACCGATCGAAATGATCAAATCAGCCTACGATACATATCCCATTGTGTTCGGAATGGGGGTGAAACGCTATGGATGACAGGCGGTGGGCCTCGTTTAGAGGTCGAATTTAAAAGTTGCTTTATGGGATTAAATATAATATAATAATTATTATAAAACCCTTTAATTTCCCCTTTCCTCTTCTCAAACCGCTGACTCAGAAAAAAAAAGAAAAAAAAAACGAAATCGAAAAGGGCGGAATCGCTCCACCGCCGCCTTGGCCGCCCACCGCACAACCACCCTCCTCCACGTCGTCGCTGGTGGCCTCTCTCTCCCTCCCGCTCCTCTCTTCTCCGTTCCAGTCAAACCCCAGCACCCCAAAACCCACAGACCCGCCACTTCCCGAACCCTACAACTCCGCCGCACCTTCAGGTGGCCGCCGACGTGCCTCTGTCGCACTCCTCCAGCTCCGACGAGCCCCCACCGCGAGCAAACCCCCCTCCAACCGATAGCCCAGTGAGCTTTTTCATTTATTTATTTACGTTGTTTTGATTTCAATTTTCTGAATTAAAATAGCATGTTATAAAATTCAGATTTGAGTACAAGTTATATATGTTTAATGATAGGATTTTTATCATGAAAGGTTGAATATTTTTATCATGAAAGGTTGGATAATTTTATTCATGGAAGATTATATTTTTAATATGAAGTCGAATTGACAAAAATATGATTTTTATATATTGAACATCGAAGTAAAAATATGATTTTTATATATTGAACATCGAAGTAAAAATATGATTTTTATATATTGAACATCGAAGTAAAAATATGATTTTTATATATTGAACATCGAAGTAAAAATATGATTTTTATATATTGAACATCGAAGTAAAAATATGATTTTTATATATTGAACATCGAAGTAAAAAATATGATTTTTATATATTGAACATCGAAGTAAAAATATGATTTTTATATATTGAACATCAAAATAAAAATGTGATTTTTTATATATTGAATAGCGAAATAAAAATTCGATTTTTATATATGTAGTGGCTACGGGCGAAGAAAGTGATAAGAGACGAGAACAGTGAAGATTTCCTGCATTAGAAGTGCCGTGGAGCTAGGATAGCTATTTGTGAGAATTTCTCACTCTTCAATTTATTTTTCTAGTTATATATATATATATATACTAGGATGCAGACGGTGCTTAGTAGCACCCGACACAATCGTCCACAGACCATGGACTTGTTTGTTTGATTGCAAAAAGTTAGTTAGATTATTTGGTTTGAATGGAATTGTTTGGTGAAATGGAATTGATTTGATTGATGTGTGAATGGCGTGGGCCTTCACTAGACCGGGGATAAGGCTAGGCCTTGTCCCGTTTCTAGTATCGTGCCGTTATGCCGCCGAAATTTTCTAAAATATGTTAGAAAAATAAAAATATCATTTTATTGAATAAATGAACCGAATAGAATATTCATAGATTGAATAAAATGTTTTATCGTTAAAAATATAATTTTTAACGTGAAAGTGAATAAATAAATATTTATAAACAAATCGGCCGATTTGTTTATATACACTGATTTGACTGATATTGATTGGGTCGATAAATTTTACACATCGCCCAACTGCACAAATAAAATCGGTGTTTGATTGTTTGAAACCCCACACGGGTATTGGGATGATATTTGAAGTACACTAATCCCGATTGTTTAGTTGTATGTCGATCGATTGATTGACAGGCTGTTACAAGCGTTAGATATCTATACTTGATGCTTATGCAGTGTAGTGCACTTTGGTTGATGGTTGATTATTTTTCAATGCTATTATATAAGTGTGTTGTAGAAAATCCATATAGTTAACGCTATATGTTAATTGATTGGGCCTCATTCCAATTTGAAAAATAAAGAATATTATAAAATAAAGGTTCATGTGTTGACAATACTCATCCATTGAGATTAGTCATGTGTTGAACGAAATATTTTGATAATAACAACTATTTTGATAATAACAACTATTTTGAAAAAGAAATATTTGAAATAGAATATTTGAAAATAGAAATATATGAAGCCGTGTTGATTAGATTGACGCCATTTTGACGTGAACGATATTTATATCGATTTTATTCATTTCGAAATGAATTGAATTGAATATAAAGCGATTTCGAAATGAATTGAATAGATAACGAATTTGATTCGAATAAAAAAACCAATTTGAATTGAATCGAATAGAAAACGACTTTGAATTGAATTGAAAACAAATTCAAATTGAATTGAAAGCAAATTGAAATGAATTCAAATTGAATTGAAATTTGAATTGAATAGAAATGAATTTTAAAACGAATTTATAAAGAAGAATTCAATTTTGATTTGAATTGAAATGGAAGTTGAAATTGCTTTTGAAACGAATTTAAAGCTATTTATATAATTTGTTTTAAATAGAAATTGACGATATATATATTATATATATAATATAATGGCCTGAATAGAACGCGCCGCGCCGCGGCAGTTCGTGAATTTCGACCATTTATTTCAAACGGACATTACGGGAGATCCGACCGTCGGATTCTCCTAAAACCGGAACCGTTGGGTTCGCATCGAAAAGAGCTTTCTAACGAATATTTGAAATTCAAAATCTAACGGTTGGATTTGGAGATACGTCCAAATCAAATTTGAAAAAGGTCGTTGTAAGTGCAGTTCGATGACCGTTGGTGGAAATTGACTGTACGGGCCTTGATAAAATTATTAAAAATAGTAATAATTTGTGTAAAATTATAAGAAATGATTTAGAAAGAATTGGGATGAAAAATTCCCTATTTGAAAAGATAAAAATAGATTTTTATCGAAATGAACTAGTTTTGAACTAGAATTATAATTCTATTTATTTTTAAATAAATAAATTGGATTTGAAATGGTTTTGAAAATAACCAGATTTTCCAGTGATTGCATGGGAATGGGTTTTAATCGAAATTGTCTTCGGAATATTTCGATGTTGGATTTCGTGATTATACAGATGTTGTTATGGAAATTTGAAAGTTATAGATATATATATCGTTATTTCCAATACGATGTCTGTTGGTCGTAGAATTTGATATTGAATATAAGCCGATATATTTTCTATTCAGAGCCTTGTATTTAACATCAAATGTGATTTGGGTTTGTCGTGAATGGTGTCTTCATTAACATTGTTCTTGAACCCAGTTGAGAAAAGATTAAATCTTTTTATTTAGATTTAATGAAGTGTACCAATTAAATAATATTTAATTGGAATTGAATTGATATTGATTTTTGGGTTTATCGTGGACAGTGTTTTAAATAACACTCGTTCTTTAACCCGATAATTAATTGAATGTGATTTTGGGTTTATTGTGAACCATGTTTTAAATGACACTGATTCTTTAACCCGGTTAGCGATTGAAACTAAGTGGAGTTTTAATGAATCTTTAATTAGATTGAAAAGATCGAGAATGGAGTATCACCAGTTTTGCTCCAGGCGATAGTTAAGTCTTTAATTAGATTTGAACGTGAAATGGTAATTGAATTTACCGATAACACCGTGGTGTTAGATATGAAGTATAACCAGTTTTACTTCATGGGATGAATAGGTTGGGATTGGGAAATTAAAATAAATGATTACTTCGGTAAAGTTCGTTAATCCCGACTAGTTTGAATTGATATTCAAAAATAGATTAAAGAATAAATTTGAAAGATTTATCTTTGATAAAATTAATGGGAACCTTTCCCTATGAATGTGAAATTTAGAAACTTACTGTCGGTTAGCTAAGCAGAATGGTTTTCTGGATATCGATCTGATGTCGGTTTCGACCTTCGGGGTTAATATTTGGGAAATTATTCTCTTGATTAATTTACGGTAGTGACTGATGAATTGGAATGAGGCGTATGTTGTGTTTGTGTAACACTTATTTGAAATATACGCGAGTTATTCGGAAAGACCGGGTTTATCCCATTCTGAATAACTGATACGACGATAAGTCGAAGATGAAGACGATGGTCGAAGACCGGAGGTCTTCACGTCGTTTGGGTGATTACTGATGATCTTGATTGGGCTGTACACCCAAGAAGATGGAAACAGTTGGTGATCGTCCATACGTACTTGGAGATCGATGGATGTGCAGGGTACTAGGTGCCTCCGGTTTCGTTCAGACCCAGAACGGACTTACAAATGGACTGTGTGTCTGACATTGGATTTTAGTCCGTGTGATTGATCTCTGTTAAATATATATCTGTTTGGCGGCGGAGAATTTATTCTCTTGCTTAACGCCCTTCTCTGAGACGTACGAGCTCAGGGGTTATATATTGATGGATATCAAACGCATGGAGTGAATTGCCTGTGTGGCATGCTAAGATGCAAATGATCAAGGATTCTGTTGAAAAGCAAAGTCTTGTGGTTGATGATCGAAGCACGGCCTTTGTGGCGTAGCTTTGTGTAACGTTTACTTCGCGAGTTTCGCACCCCGGTTGTGAACCAAAAACAGGAGAGGACCTCAGGGAGGGCATGCGTTTCTTTCTAGCTAGGGTGGTGTCAGTGACCTACCAGCCCTGACATTTATATACTTTTCACCTGTGTGGTTGTTGCTGTTGCGAGGCACCTCGGTTAGATCGGACGATCCGGGTCCAATGGAGCCATTCGTTGGCTCATTTACGCCCCAAAGGGCGGGGAAACGCAGTGTTCAGGCATTTTAATCCACATCGGTGGACTGGCCCTGACGATCCAAGGGCCCACCTGAGTCTGGGTCCTGAGGCTCGGGCTAGACAGTCTCGAATCAGTTGAGGACTATCTTTTGCCTCGGTTCATAGATGGAAATCCAATTTCCAAATACGTAACATTGCGGTTTTATTTGTAAACCTATATATGGCGACATAGTGGCATGGGACGCTCATGTCGCCTATGATTGATACTTATGATTTGAAGTTGTTTTATACATTATGCACTTATAATAGTATCAAATGATTTGTTTTAAACGTATCAAGCATTCTTTGGCTGTTATAAGGGAAAACCCTATCCCCCGGCTTGCGTTGCATTGTGTGATAGGACCTGGGTCTTATAACAGCTTCATTTTTCTTTATTTAGCATTGCGCTGTTTGTTTTATGCACTGGTATTCTTGGGAGGAAACCCGTTCCGTGTTATACGGCGTGGTCCCTTGATTTACCTAACTTTGAAATAAAGATTAACTGTTTTAGTTCTCACACCAGTCACATGACTGACCTGGAGTTTATTGTTTTAACCTAAACTCTGGGTGTCCCTATTTTCCGCACGGGCAGCTAGTAGTTTTGGTTTTGCAGATTTATATTCACAGGGTCCTGATTTACAGCTGGAACGATGCTCGGAAAGCTCTGTATCCGTGTATCACTTTCAGTTGTGCTTTTGTATTATTTTCCGCTGTGATGTATTTAAATGTAATTTAAATCTCTAATATTTGTCGAATGTAATTTATTCATTTTTACTCTGTATATTCTTGTAATCTGATGCATTGTTGTAATATACAATGAAATGTTCTTTTGTATGCGTTCTGTTGTGGCTTGTTCTCGAACTATCCGACACTTTCCTTTACGGGGAAGTTATGGGTTTTTACATCGATTCATTGAATCTAGAGTTTTTCATATTACTCAAATGATTTTAAATAAACGTATTTTTTTAATCATTGGACCATGAATCATCTTGTGTGACCAACATCTTAACAAGTCTGAATTGAAACTATTTCTGCTATGCTTCTCTGATACTGTTTTCAAATAACTGCCTGCTTTAATCAGACTACTGCTCTGATAATTGTGCCAAATTTGTAATCTTGTCTGTTTGGGCTTTGTGTTTGAAATTTCTTTAATCTAAGATATCTAGGGTGTGAATAAATTCCTTGATAAAGGAGACTACAATTGGTATCAGCTTTTTCCATCCATCTGTTTTTGAATTTTCACCTTGTATAGACACCATACACATTTTATTCCCCTTGTATAAATCTGTGTAAATTCCTCTTGTAATTGATTTTCAATTTTAAAATTATTTATCGATTATTCATTCAGAAATTGAAATCAATATCCAAATTGAACTGCATTTATAATTCATCAAAATTATTATCAGATTTTGAAATTGTGATAAATTGTGATTGCAGTATATTTCACAACAAGAGGAGATTTTATTTGGATTTTCATGATGGTTGAATAATTATTATAATATCTTTGAACTGGCAATTATTTCACGACCATCTCCTTTATTTATCACCCGTCTGTCATCCATTATGTCTTTTATATTAATGTGGAGAGTTTAATTTAAAAAAAAACTTTTGAATAAATAGTAAAAATATTTATGATAGAAATTGGACTATGTTATTATTCAGAATCAGTGATAATTGAAAATTTTCAATAATCCTGATACAGTCGAGCATATTTCATAATATAATTAATTTAGAAATATATATTTCACAGTCCATTTCTGTACCTACCACAGTTCTATCATTCATATTGGTTGTATATACCGAGGAGTTTTTCCATTCAAAGCTGAAAATAATAAAAATATAATTAATATATAAGAGTGTCTCTAACCTCATTTAAAAATCCATGCTCTGGTTATGCATGGTTATGAGACGTCTTATAATTAAAGCTGCGACTGATCCCATTTAAAAATCCAAGCTCTGGTTATGCGTGGTCAGTGTGCTCTTAAATAAAAAATAAATAAAAAGGAAATAAAGTGCTAAAAATAGAAATAAATTTGAAATTCTCCTCTGAGTATAAAAACCAGCCTATCAATCCATCTTCTATTCTGTGAAATATGTTAAAAAAATTTGACGTATTATGATTTGTTGATTGATAGATATTGGGATTTGAGATTATTCGATTTTGTCACTTAAATTGAATTATTAATTATAGTCCAAATCCATCACTATTTTTTAGCCTCAGTTTTATAAAATTCTTTTGGAAAATAATTGAAAATATATGTTTTTGAAACTCTCTCCATAATATATAAAATTCATCGTAAATCCGTCATTTTCTAAAATGTGAAATATGCCACCAGTTCTCAGAATATTATGATTTTTGTTTGACTGATTGAGATTTATGATGACTGTTCTTCCTCTTAAGCTGATATTGTATTTGTTAGTCATTTTTTATCTATATTTTAAATTCTGTATCCTTTTGATGATAACAAAAAGGGGAGAATGGATTAGATTTTGATTTATGAGTGAATATTTTATAAGTATTTTTAATTTTGAAAATTTATTAAATTCATTCACTTCACTCATGCACAGTTATAGGGGGAGTTTCTGTTGTAGGGGGAGCTAATAAATAGGGGGAGTTCATTTTTCACTGTAAAACACATTTGTTGGATTCAAAAATCTTTTATTTGTTTGTCATCATCAAAAGGGGGAGACTGTTGTATATAACGGTGTTGTATACACAATTATATGATTTTTGTTTGATGATAACAACCAAATATATTTTATAAATGTGTTTGTTATTGTACTGTTATATCACATTACAGACAGGAATATAATATTTATATTTAAGTGAAATACTACTGTATAAAAGTTCAAATATTATCACAGTATTTTATTTAAATAGAAATATTTTATTTCATACTTTCAAACAGTACAACTCTTGTAACTCCACTATTTACATCTCACATCTCAATTTCATTTCATACAATTCCATATACACTGCTTCTCACTACATTTTCACTACAACAGTCACACTCAGTTTACTGACTCATACAGACATATAAATACATTCACTATTATACACACTGACACTGCAATGTACTTGTCTTCTATCTTTTATCTTCTGTCTTCACAGCTTACAAGTCAGTCCAGTCTTCATACAGTCAGTTCAGTCTTCATACCTGTCATACAAATGAACACACACACAATACACTACAATAGAAATAATACTGAACACATACGAATATAATTTTTAATTTTTTAAAATTTTATTTGCCTCAGTTTTCTGGTGTGTTTCTCATCATGTTTCTGACTCGATCTGATTTGTATTCGTCTAGTACCCACTGATCGGCCTCAACTTGCCACACTGGTTTGCTGATCAGAACCAGCGTCAAATTAGCTGATTCTGACCAGCCTCAACACAGTGCAGTAGTCTGCTGATATAAAATAATATATATTTCAAGTGAACAAATAAAAATGACAGTCATCATCAAGCAAAGTCAACATAATCAACAAAGCCAAGTAGTCGAGCAAGTGGCTCAAGTGGACAATGCTAGCCATGTTCAAGACAGCCAAGAGTCAGGTCAAAAACAATGCAAATACAAGTGGTAAATAAGCATGGTCGAATACAAGTTTCAGGTGCACTCAGGTCATGTGCACACAGCCAAGAAGGAGGCAGATACACAAAGTCGAGCACAAGCATAAATTCAACATTTCAGGACAGTGGCATCAACATAAATTCAGTTTTTAGCATGGGTACATTTTCAGTTTGGATGAATACATGGTATAGCAATAAGGCAAGTATACATGAATGATCAAGAAAGAATGTATATATGTATACATGGTCGAGTACACAATCTGTTTCAGGTGGCAACATGGAATGCAAGCCAGCAAATACTCAAGCCAAAGGCAAATGATAATGGAGTGCAAGTGTATAAACCCAAGTTAACGTGAATGAATGGCATGTTCAAACAAATCAGGATGGTCGAGCACGTAGAAGAAGTCAGCCAAATGGATAAACAAATGCAAGAGACAAAAGTGCAGCATACTCAAGTCAGCAAGCAAAAGTGCTACATGGACCAAGACAAATATACAACTGCATGTTAGCCTGGATCAAAACAGTTTTCAAGCAAGTGCCAAGTGGTCACACACATGCACAACAAACCATGATGCACAAGGCAGTATGAGCATATGTGGTACTTTGTGAATGGAGACTACTGAAAGTGTAAAAGTAAAGCACAATAAAATAGCATGTATACAAGCATGGTTGAGTTCATAACAGCATAGAGGATCTCATTTAAGTTTCTGTCTACATGAAATCAAATGCAGCATACAACTCTGAAACAGTAAAGAACAAGGCAGATTGCAAGGCAGTATAAAGATGCAGCAGAAGTAAAGTAGGTTACATGATGCATCACAAATCAGGGGACAGTATACATGTCTACGTGGAAACAAGAAAGTGACACAGCAAACAATGAAGGTACATGGTCAATTCTATTCAAAGATACAATGGAGTATACATGCAGCAGTTCAAGGAAAAGTCTCATTCTAAAATTTGTTGTAAATGAGCAATCAAGGCTCATTTTAACAGCAAAAAGTTTTGGAAAATATTCATTTCAGGTTTCCAAATATATAATGTTTTCAAGGCAATTTCAAATTCAACAGTGGGGGCCAAGAATTGTTTTAATTCCTAAAACCATGCATGGAATTCGAAACAAAGGATGAAAAACATGCAAGGATAAATACAGCAGATATTTTTCCTGTTTTGCCATAATCATTCAAGCCGATCTTATCAAGAGAATTAAAAAGAGGAAACTTGCAAATCAGGGACAAACCAGTGAGCAGCATTGGTGACAAGAGTTTAAGGAGGAAAAATCTTTTTCAATCTGTTTCCAGTTTTAGATAGAAACTGTTTGTTTTATTTCAGAAAGTCTCGGCAAATTTAACAATCAATAATTCTTCAATCATTCTGGAATTATATTTAAGGAAAGGGTATAATCGATTTCAACTTTTCAGAGAAACGTGTTCTTTGATGCAAAATCCATGCAAGGAGATTATATGGAAACAAATCAGACCATTTCAATCGAGGAACCAAAAGAGGAAACCGAGCAAATTATCCATTTAATCAGATCGAATCATTGTGAAATTAGAGATTAAAATTAGGGTCTGTTTTGCCCTATTATATACACCTATCATCACTGGCATTAAGCATCGAATACAAAAACAACTCGCAAGAAAATTAAAAAGCAAGAATTTTCAGAAATACTCACAATTTTCGATCGAGCCAGAGAACAATTCCAAATCAGTGACGAGCGAAAGAGAGAAGCCCCAAATCACTGACCAGAGAGAAACAACGTGAAGAAGAACATTAGAGAACCAGATTACATCAATCTGAAGCTATCGCGATTAGATTTGGGGCAAACATTAAAACCCTAGCCGCCATTTATTTTTCCAGAGATAAAAGGGATCGGGCAGACTAACTTTAAACTAGAAAAGGGGATGACCCTTTATTACTAAACTCCTTCATTTTCTTTTAGGTTTTTTTTTTGTTTAATTCATGTTGTATTTTATTTTTGTTCTGTAAACGATCAACCAGTTTCTAGTGTCTGTAAAATACTAGGGTGAATCAGTCAGGGTGTTGACTGACAGTTGACAGAGTCTGTAAAATCTGGGTTACGTGTTACGGGTTTGTAATACGGGAAAATCTGGTCGAGGGTATATCGATCAGTCTACAGTTTTGAGCGTAGGGTTAGGACAGGAGCAGGCGTTGCGAGTGTACATGGTCTTGTATGCGGGATCTGTTTATAACACCTAGTGGAAACCTTAGGAATGCAGCAGTAGGCAGGGTTTTGCCGAAGCTGGGTATATCTGGTGTGATTTATTTTCTGCTATAATCTGTGATATGTTTATTATTATATCTCGTTAGATTTTTAATTCAGTTTAAAACTATGATAAACCCTATTCACCCCCCTCTAGGGTTAATCTAGATCCAACAGTCAGTATCAAATTTCACATAATTAAGTGAGCGCTTTATGAACCAGTTTCGACTTCACGGCCGAAAATCCAAAAGTGTCATAGAGTTGTCAAGGATTAAACAGGCTCCAGGTGAATATCTGAAATCATATTTGGACTGCTTCAACCTGGCTGTCACTGAAGGTAGTGACCCTCATGAACCTACTATTCTGATGGCCTTGATAGAAGGAGTTGACCCGGACATAGAATTCGGGGATTATCTATCTGGGAAACCACCCCCTACTAGGGAATTGTTCTACGAAAAGGCTATTATTCGCTTAAGGTGAAAAGAAGCTCATGCAAATAGGAAGAGAAAGCCCGAAGTTCCCTCGAGGGAAGGTGTCCAAAGTAATGTTGCTGTGAAGCAATCCAGTGACAGTTCGGGGAATGTTGAGGTGAACGTCGGCAACCAGAACGGAGGTAACAACAATAAGAATGGAAATGGCAATAGGAGGAGTAGGAACAGAGGGAACAATTCCAGCAAAAGACCTCGATTCCAAACTTTTGAGAATTATTCGCCATTGAATGATACCTTGGAAAACATTTATTTGGACACATATAACATATTGCAATATAAGAAGCCGCCACCCAGAGACTCCACTGAAAAAGAGATCGCCACGGGAAAGTTTTGTTTGTTCCATGGAACCCACGGTCATTCCACCAACGAATGCCATCATTTGAGAGATGTAGTTGAAAAATTGTTGCGGGAAGGGAAGTTAGACGAGTACAAGGTTGCCCCACGGGACAGGGGGCAAGGTGGGCAAGCCCCGAACCAAAACCAGCCTACTTCTAAACCCACAGCCCAGCAGAAAGGTAAGGGGATCGTTATCAATACCATTGTAGGCGGACCCCATCTAGCTAGCCATAGTTTTAAAGCGATGGATCTGTACATTAACGCTGCCAAGCACTTTGAGGTAGGAGAATGTAGTACGAAGACATTACTCCAGTAAAATAGAAAAAGACGATGTCAGACGATGTCATATTAGTAGAGATGATACCGGAATTCAATCACCAACTAAAGACCCACTGGTAATTACCATGGCCATTGGCCTCGCCTTGGTCCATAAGGTGTTGGTGGACAAACGGAAGCTCAGTCAATATCCTCTTCAAGAAAACTTTTGAACAAATGAGACTCGAAGCAAGAGAGCTAAAGCCCTGCAAAGGATGGATACGGGGCTTAAATAGGACGTCAACAACTTCAATGGGCTACGTAGAATTACCAGTGACGTTAGGACAAGAGATTGCTAGAGAGTGAGAATCCTGCCATTTGTAGTTTTGGATGTTGAGTCACCCTATAATGCTTTCCAGAGAGTGAGAATCCTGCCATTTGTAGTTCTGGATGTTGAGTCACCCCACAATGCTTTCCTAGGCCGACCGGCCCTCGCCGAGTTTAGGGCATGTATTACATCTTGGTGCTTACTTCTTAAATTCCCGACAGATGCAGGAATAGGGGTGATGAGAGGTGATCAAGCAACGGGACGAGGTTGTTACATGACAGAGTTGAAGATGCTAATGAAGGGGTTGAATATAGAATCTAAGGACGTTTCTCCCCCTTCGAAGGAAACTAAGCATAGCAATTAAGGGGTCAAGCCCCAGGAGAGTCGCCCTTATAAGTGCTCGAGGATATAGATCCCAGAGAGGATAGAGAACCCGAGGACAGAAAGGCGACTCCAAACGAGACGACAATAGATATATCTCTTAATGAGGCAGATTTGACAAAAGTACTAAAGATCGGATCGCAGCTAGATCCAATTCGAGCAAAAGAGTTGGCTGGTTTCTTAATGGCAAATTTAGATGTATTCACCTGGACTCACGCTAACATGTGTGGGATTTCGCCTGCTATTATCATCCACTCTTTAAGCATCAATCCAAATCACCCGTCGGTCAAGCAGAAGAGACGGATGTTAGGCCCAGAGCGGTAAGCAGCTTTGAAGGAAGAGGTAGAGAAATTGAAGGATAATGGATTCATTAAGGATTTGAAATATCCCGACTGGATATCAAATCCTGTCCTGGTCAAAAAATCTAACGGGAAGTGGCATACATGTATTGACTTCTCTGACTTGAACAAGGCTTGTCCGAAGGATAGTTTTCCTCTTCCCAGGATTGATCAACTAGTAGACTTGACGGCCGGACATGAGCTTTTATCCTTTATGGATGCCTATTCGGGGTACAATCAAATTCCCATGCACATACAGGATCAGGAGCACACAAGTTTCATCATAGACTTGGGGTTATATTGTTATGTGGTAATGCCATTTGGATTAAAGAATGCAGGAGCCACGTATCAGTGTTTGGTCAACCGCATGTTCTACAATCAAATCGGAAAAACCATGGAGGTTTATGTGGATGACATGCTTGTAAAGTCTAGACAATCTTCCGACCATACAAAGGACTTAGCCGAAATGTTTGACATTCTTCGAAGGTATGGGATGAAGTTAAACCCCCTAAAATGCTCATTTGGGGTCGCATCTGGGAAATTCCTTAGGTTTATCGTGAGTTCTCGAGGGATTGAAATAAACTCTAGTCAAATAGCAGCAATAAGTAATATTGAAAAACCACGAAAAATTAAGGATGTTCAAAGCCTGGCCGGAAAAGTTGCTGCATTGAGCAGGTTTATCTCCAAAGCCACAGATAAGTGCGTACCTTTCTTCGATCTGATAAAGCGAGGGAAACGAAATTTTGAGTGGACTCCTGATTGTGTGGAGGCATTCCAGAATCTATTAAACTTATTAGAGTAGCCTCCAATATTGTCAAACCTGTGAAACATGAGGATTTGTTTGTCTACCTAGCGGTATCATCTCATGCCGTCAGTACGGCGTTGGTACGTGAAGAAGATAAAGTCCAGAGGCCGGTATACTACGTGAGAAAGAAGCTAGTCGTTGCCGAACGTAACCATTCAAAAATAGAAAAACTTGCTTATAGCCTCTTGATTGCTTCCCACAAACTTCGTCATTACTTTCAGGCTCACCCGATAGTTATATACACCGATCAACCTTTAAGGCAAGTGTTGCAAAAACCCGAAGCATCGGGGCGGTTACTTAAATGAAACATCGAGTTGAGTCAATTCGATTTGAATTTTCAGCCACAGAGATCAATAAGGAGGCAAGCATTGGCCGACTTTATAGCTGAATTCACAATTCCCGAAGAGGAAACGGTGGGCGACAAGGTGGTTACTTTAGAACAAGAATTAGAGCTTAGTCCATGGAAGCTATATACGGACAGAGCCAAGAATGATCGAAGGTCCGGCGCTGGAATTGTTTTAATCACTCCTGAAGGACGATCTATTTACTATGCCTTGCGATTAGAATTTGCTGCTACCAATAACGATTCCGAGCATGAAGCCCTGATTGTCGGGCTGAAACTCGCTAAAGAACTAGGAATGAAGACACTGGATATATGCTGTGACTCCAAGATAGTTGTATGCCAGGTACGGGAGGAGTTTGTTACTAAAGGACCTCGGGTCGTTACTTATCTCAAAAAAGTAAAGGAGTTGTTGGGTAATTTGGAGCGTTACAACATAACACACATTCCAAGAATAGAAAATTAGAAGGCAGACCGGTTGGCAAAACTAGCAAGTTCTGACAACCCCGAAGAAACTAAAATGGTTCTAATAGAGATTTTGGAATCACCGAGTTTCGACCTGATGGAGGTGGAACTAGCTTAGAAGTTAATCCAGAGAGAGAATCATGGATGACACTGATCAAGAACTTCCTCAAGAGTGGAACCCTCCCATTGAAGAAAAGCGAAAGATGAGCTGTAACACATAAGGCTGCTAGATACATTTTACAGGACGACGTCCTTTATCGCCAAGGGTTTTCAATGCGCCTACTACGGTGTATCACACATGAAGACATCAAATGTGTACTGCAAGAAGTACACGAAGGTGAGTGTGGGGACCACACCGGGGGGCCAAACCCTAGCAAAGAAAGTGTTGCGGTTTGGATATTTTTAGCCTACCATGAATAAAGACGCGGCTGATTATTTACGACGCTGCGACAAATGTCAAAGATTCGCCAAAATTCCTAGAGCACCTCTGTCTCAGCTTAAGTCAATGGTAAGCCCATGGCCGTTTGCCACATGGGGAATTGATATTATTGGAGTGTTACCTATTGCCAAAGGGAGAAACGCCATCGTCTCCGTGGACTATTTCACTAAATGGGTGGAAGTTGAACCTTTAACCACAATCACGGCAAGGAAGGTGATTAGTTTTGTGGTCAAAAATAATATCTGTCGGTTTGGGATACCAAAAACTAACATAACTGATAATGGAACCCAATTTGACAGTACTGAATTTAGAAACTTCTGCCAGAAATACAAGATTGATAAACAATACACCGTTGTAGCTCACCCGCAGTCAAACAGCCAGGTTGAAGTAATAAACAAGGTCATTAAAACTATTCTCAAGAAGCGATTAGAGTGGGCCAAAGCCAAGTGGGTAGATGAGTTTCCACTAGCTTTGTGGGCCTACAGGACAACCTTTAAGATGACTACTGGCCATACCCCTTTTTCACTCTCCTTCGGGTCAGAAGCAGTGATCCCGATACAACTAGAAGTCCCTTCTCATCGAGTAGAATACTATGACCCAATGATGAATAGAACACTCCTCCTAGAGTCTCTTGATATGGTTGAAGAAAAAAGAGACGAAGCAGACTTGCGTGCCTCAAGTCATCGACATCAAGTAGCACGTTATTATGACCGGAAAGTTCGCTTTAAAACCTTCGAACCAGGAGACTTAGTATTGAAACGAGTCTTCCCGCCTTCAACCCAATTGGGTCCAAAATGGGAGGATCTTACGCCATCCAACGGAAGCTTGATACAGGAGCATTCAAGCTAACGATCGTGGACGGTGAAGAGATTCCCAGAGCTTGGAATGCTCAGCACTTGCGAAGATATCTGAGCTAAATATGAAATGCCTTCCTTTTCGTTTTTGTAAACTATGTAAAAAGGCACGACTTGCGTTAAAAAGTCTGTTTATATGAACAAAGGATTATGAAGTGGATGTAGGCTAGGACTTAGCTGAACCACTATAAAAACATCGTATGTCATTTATCTTTCCTGCACTGTTCTTATATTTTGTGACTGCTTTGTCTTGATTATGAAATACTAAATATCGAATTATGTTAAAAAAATATTAAGAACAATTCACATGCAGGAGCAAGCGAAATGACCGTTTGCATCATAGGATAGAAGGAATGGGAAGACGACATTCCTAACTCTAAATCTCACGAATTGAGAGAGAGTATAAAGGATGGGAAGACGACGTCCCTTGAGGCATGAAGGTAAACCCCGATAAGAGACTGCCTCGATAAAATTCTAACCTGGCTATAAAACAGGAGAGTATAAAGAAGCTAGAAGTATAAGCATCAACGACAAAAGAGATTTAGCTCCGCCAGAGAGCCGGGGGCAACTGAATGTTAAGTCTAATCAATCTCGAATAAACCTCAATTAGTCAGTCTATTCAAAATTGATTGGGGGCATACATATGTACATGTTCCCCTGATAATGACTTTATTGTATAGCTGCGATATGACATGTTGTTTATCTGCATTCTTAATTAAATAATAAATTTACAAGTATTTGATATTGCGAGAAATAAACTGCTTTATTCACAAATACGTGAATTTGTACAGGAAAACAAAGCCAAAGGTGCAAGGGCCGCACTCGCTACTACAATAGCGGACCAATGGAATATTCAAAACAAAAAACAAAACGCATTGTCACTTGGACTTTGGAGTAGACTTGGGCCTCTTGGCATCCTTATGAGCTTTTTAGCTTCTTTTTCAGCATCGGACATGAGACGGTTTTGTTTCTTCTTCTCTGTAATTGAGATACCAGAGTCAATAGATTTCTTCCCAGGAGTCGGAGCGTTGGGATCGAGAGAAGAATTTTTAGCTAGCTCCTCTATAGTTGACCTAGTTGAAAGCTTAACAACTAACCTTGATCCAGCATCCACCACTGCAAGGGGCTTAAGGCTTTCCGGGTCTATCTCCTTGACCTTCAGTTGCATGTGTTTGTCTTGTTTGGCCTTCATTTCAGCCAAAGTCACGTCATCAGCATTTTTTGAATCCCCAATTATAGTAACATCGGAATCTTCTTCATGTCCATCATTACCATTGTCATCTTTCAAAGCGTCTATCATTTCATCATCATGAGAAGTGTCGGCTTTTGGCGGTATGGGAGTCTTGTTGATAGCCTCCTCCTTTTTGCCTTCAGCTCCCCCTCGGGAATCAACGATGGTAGCCTTATCCTATCCTTCCTGAGTCTCTTCGACGGATTTTTCCCTAATGGCGGTTCCCCGTTGCTCGTCAGTTTTCTCGGTTGGTTCAACACCTACAGAATGAGAAGCAACAGTTATCAACTCAGGAGAAAACAAGGAATCTTCGATCGATTGCCCAATGATGTGACGAAAGGTGGAAACTGCCTTGACAAATTGGGGTGAAAAGGTGGAAATACCTTCTGATGATTTCTCAATTGGGGTCGCTACCGTCCCTGATGTCGATTCGGGTATAGGAGATAAAAGAGGCGCTTTAGGAATTCCCGGATTCTCGGGATCATATCCTCTACTCCAGTAGCTTCGACGGTAACAAAGAGGAACCAACTTCAAGGATGTTCTTTCCTTTGGCCTAGCGTTTCTCCTCTTCCATGGCAGCAGCAATAAGGCGACGCCCCTCGGCCAGGCGTGCCGGTTCATCATCTTTCAGATACTTCTCCATGAGCTCTTCTTCATCAACGGAGTCTACTTTAAGTTCGTCCTTTTCCCACTCAATGATTTGATTCCACACGTGAACTAGGGTGGTCGGATATTCCTCGATCCAAGAGATGTTTCGGCGACGGATTATATGAGCAAAGAATTCTATCATCAGTTCGCCAAATCTTTCCAATTCCTTCTTAGCCTCAGACAGCTGTGTGTGGGCCTCCTCGGCGGACTTGATAGCGTTATCCGCGTTCCCCTCAGCCAAGGCAGCTCTAGTCTCGGCCTCCATTAACTTGGCCTCCAAGTCAGCATTTCGTTTCTCCAACTCGGCATTCTTCCTCGCTAACTCGGCCTTTTCTTGCTCAAGAGTACTGTAAGCTAGTTGCACCTTGACACTTTCTGACTTAGCATCTTCAACTTGTTTCTTCGGATCTAAACGCTCTTGACTGTGAGATTCCAGTAGGTCATGATAACGCTTTTGTAATTCTTCAAATTTCTTTTTGAAGTTGTTGGCATCTCGTTGAGCAACGGCAAGTTGAGCTTGTGTATCTTCTATGACCTTCTCCAGATTTTTCAGAACCTTCCCATCGGAGTCTGCAACTTTCTTCATTGCATCGACGTCTGCAATTAGGGCTCGAATGATTCTAGATAGATTGCGTGAATACTTGTACATCTCCGAGTACTGTTTCTCTACTGTGTCGATCTTTGCCCTAGCATCATCTGCCCACTTTGAAGAAATAGGCTCAAGTGCGGGTAGGAAAGTTAAATGCTCGAAGTAGTGATCTGGGAACTGCTCCTTCAAATAAGCCAGTTTCATTTTGGAATCAGAGTCCATTGGTGGGGATTTGGAATAAGATAGCTCAAAATGTTTCCACTTGGCGGGGACGATGGCTGCATCACCTTTTCAGGTCGCTTCTCAGAGACTTTGTACTTGTCTCGCGAATCAGTGTGTTTCGGTGGACTTTTTCTCGAGAATATCTATCTTGGGGAAGAATTCGGTCTTTGGACTGTGATGTGTCTCCCTCACGACGACTTTGGTGGCTCTTATATCTGTTCGGATCCGACCGAACAGGAGAACGAGAGCGTAAAGTGTGAGGTCGATGGGAATCATGATGCCTTCTGTCATCTCTGCCCCGGTTCTCACGGCGATCATGCTCGGTGTCAGAAGGAGGTCTGGACATTCTATAGCGAATTTTTCTGACATCATAGTAAGGGCGTGAGATTGTACCTGCACAATAATATAAGTGGAGTTCAGAATCGACATTCACATAAGACATAAGTGTTGTGACGTGCGGTGCTAATGTGTTATGTGCATCCTAAGTGACGTTCCCCCCAACAAACCCGAGCCTGAAGCCAGACTAGCATGAGTAGGCTCTTTGGTCTTCACGGGAGTAGTCTCTTCTGAAGAAGTGAAGGTTAAAGGATTCGTTCCGAAGTCCTATGAAGTATAAATAGTTTCGGGCAGGGGAAGATTTCCTAAACCCTTAAATGTAGAATCGTCGGTAGTAGGAGCATCTCCGAGAGGAGCATCTAGTGGAAGCTCTTTAGGGGATGTTGACTTTTCAGGAGAAATGGCGTCATCAGGAATGGTATACCCTTCTCTGTACTTCTCAGCTATGTTGGGTAATTCATCGTCCTGAGTTGAGGACAGAGAGGGAGGAGTCCTAATGGGTATCGTCGGACCTTTTGAGCCCTCACCCGTCTCAGGGATAATGTCTACCGGAGGTATGTACACATATGGACCTGTCCCGTAACCTATACTACGGGTAATAGATAGTAACCCGCGATGATGGAGATACTCATTTTTAAGAACATCGTCGATGGTTAAGAACTTCTGATCACCATTGAGCAGCTGGTGCAAACGATCAAAGTATAATTGACCCGATATTTGCTTTGGATTATCAACTGCGAGTAAAAATGAAAGCAAGTTAATGTGTTGACATAAACATTTAAAGTTGGAATTTAGAAAGTCGGTGCTTTACTTGATTTGGTCCATCTCCTGGCGCACCCCGGTTGCTATCTGATGTAAAACCATTCGGGTTTTGAGTCACCTACCTTGCTGCTATATGGAACAGTGATGATTTTCCTTTTTGGAACTGATTCAAAGTATGAGAAGGAGGGAGTCTCTTGAATCCGATGCTTGAAATTATAAAAAAAAGTGGACGTCATAGAAGGTAGGCTCTATACCTAAAATCTCTTTGTATGCTATATACAAGGTGTATAAATAAGCATAAGAGTTGGGATGTAACTACATAGGGCAATTTGCATCTGTCTCAGAAAATCGACGACAAAAGGCGGAAACGGAGGTATTGCTCCAACAAGACACATTAATCGGGTAATAGCCATAAATCCTTCTGGTGGATTGTGGGGGTGATCTGTTTTCGAAGGCAACTGGGTATCTCTTTTTAGTATCCCATGCTTTAGACATATTCGAGTGAGTCTATCATCATCGATCGTCGACTCAACAGAATCTATGGGTAATTCCAATATGGTGGCAGTTTCAAACTCGTCGGGAGCACGATCATCTCCTATCTCTCCTTCCTCTTCCTCACCAAGAGAGACATCACCCCCGAAATATACTTCACTATTATGTGCTTCCATTTCATAATCTGGACCCTCATCATCCCATTCAGGGTCTGAGGAAGAGGATATGTCATCAAGAGTGAGTTTCTTGGATGTTTCTGTGACTTCTCCCTTTTCTGCTAATCTAGATGAACGTCTCTCTGCCATGGTCGCTAAACTATTGAAGAAGCAATAGCATAAGTTAGAGTAAAATAGCCCATATCCCCCCGTGCATATGTGTAAACTAAGGTGTGTACAGTGTGTGCAAGAGATGCAAAGTAAATACGTAAGAGCATAATGCAGAAGTTTGGCGAAGCAGTAATGTTCACAATAGTTTTAAATGTTTGCTCATGTTCATAAGGCACTATCTTAACTGTTCATTAAGTTATAGGTCACGGCATACATTGATCGGGCAAGTAGGATATTTCTTGGCATTGAGTTTCAATTCGATTCAGGTGCATATGCCAGGACCGGATCGGACACCTCATGAAGAAAAGGGTTCGGGTTGAGGGAAGCATCATGCTTGGTTCAGAGCAGAAGTTAATGCCTTACAGAAAAAATTGGTTCGGTTAGGAAATGGGTTCTCTAAGAAGTCTGGATCGGTTCGCATACCTATGCTTTCCCTTGTCTACTTCTTTCACTCTGACCCGCCCCGATCAGATGAACCCCTCTCACTCCTTCACTCTTATGCCTCTTCACCCGAACCGATCCCATACCTTCCTCTCTTCTTCTTCTTCGTCCTCTCTCTCCCTTAACCAACACCGAACCCAATCTCATGCCAAAAACCCAAGTCAAAGCCAAGCACTTATGTGCTGACACGTTCAACATTAGATCCTAATCCCATCCGTTACTGCTTCGAGATGGCGGTGAGGCCATAAACGACGATGGCGGAGGGGGGGAAGGCCATGATGTCAAGGTCAACCGAACACCATTCCCAAATCGCTCAAATTATCCACAAATCCTAATTGAAATCAGCCATAATGAAGTTAAGCGAAGTTATGAGCCAGCCTACCTATGTGCTCGATTTGAAGATTAAAGTGAGGATTCCGGAGTTTTTGAAAGTTAGAGTTTTTTGTGCAAAACTTAGAAGATGATAAGAATGAAAGGAAGAGAAGAGAGATGGAGGTGTGGCAGATTTTTATATGGATTTGAGGTGGCTCTTAGTATTCCTAATACTTCGTTCTAATCGGACCGGAGCTGGCCCACATTGTAATGACCCAGATTTCCGTAACATCGGAGTTGACTATATACATCATACGTCCAACCCAAATATCACGAAAATACGAAACATTTTTTTTTAGAAGAAAGAGATAGAAGAAGAACAGAAATAACAACACATAATCTCACATCGCAGCGGAACAAAATATAATATATCATATCTTTGAAATACAAAATCTTAACTGTATAACATACACTTATCAGAGTACAACACTTACAACACAACGGAACCACTATAACTAGATAACGCTGAAGCCTCCTGCTCTAAGCTCCTTTAGATATATCTGAAAAATCCTGAACTACTTGACTGCCCGTACAAATTTAGGCACCCAAGAGTTTAGGTAGAACAAAACAAATAAACTCTGGGTCAGTCATGGGACTGGTATGAGTAAACAGTTTAAAACAGTTTCAGAAAACTAAATGATATCTCATAAGACCACGCCGTATAACACGGAATGGGTTTTTCCCTTATGAGAATCCAAATGCTTGATTTAACTTTCAAAAATCCCTTTTGAAAGGAACGATAGCTTTATATCAAAACTCCTTTGATATTATAATAGTGTCTAAATCAAGTAGATAACAATCTAGTGGAACGTTTGCATCTCACGTTCAACATATATAATATATAATCGAAACCGCAAGCACGTATTGGGTAATGGATTTCCAACTATGACAAGGTATGGAACCACCTTCCGCTGGTATATCTCTAGAGGAGAATACACCGAGTTCAACAAGAACATCTTGCAACTCAGCCACACATGGCCGACCACTCATTTCGCTTGAGTGTATCGAATGTATATCACCAACGATTGGGATCAGCAACCGTTTCCCGAATGGGACAGCATCGACAATAGATTTTTTGAAATAAATGAAACTCTAGATCAGGCGATTATACACCCTAATAGGTGCGACCTACATAGCCATGTTGCTTGCCCGATTTCTGTCATTTACCGGTTGATGAGGCTAGAAGCTACGCTTTATCATCACACCAGATTCACTTCGAATGCCACATCGTCAAATCCATCAAATCACCGATTGACGTCTACAACAATATATTACGTGCTAGCTAAAAGAAGTTTCCTTCTCCGCTTCCACTCTTGGTACGGTTGAAGAAATCAATGTACGTGAGCTTTCTGGAAATACTTTGTCAGACATTCATCCATACATGTCACCCAGGAACAGGATGAACTGAAGGCACTATTTCTATTAATAGAAAAAGTCCTTGCACTCTACTCCGTCTTCGATTATCTTTATATAATCTGATTCGCACGCTACTGCCGATATGGAGTGGTTCTTCGGATAATAATCCAACCGGTCTCTCCATATTGACAACGATGGTCAAAACTTCGATAGTCTGTGATTTAACTATCGAATAAAAACAAGTGTTTCGATAGTCGATGATTTAACTATCGAATAAAACAAGTGTTCATCCAAACATCCAACAATAACTGAGCTTTTAATTAATATTCCATTAATTAAATCTCTTCTCTATTTCTTATCAATATTTGTTAACCAAATATTTTCAATAACCATATTGGCCTTATACGTTATTTGGAAAACATTTCCATATATCGCCTTCTTTTATTTTCTAAACTTTAGAAAATATATGTTATTTATAATTGGAAAATATTCCAATTACTTATCTCTTTTCCAATCTCGTTTATTCCTATACTTAGGAAATATTTATTATTCTATTTCCCAGCTTACACTTATTTGGGTTAAAACGGATGTTGTGTAAAACATCGTTACGACAACCCAAATACTATATTCAACTAACTCTTATCTAACATTGATCTTCGAGCCTGAAATCTTATTGTTCATTTGTTAATAATGCAATCAATCAAGTTGGGGTA
Source organism: Allium sativum (assembly GCA_030737875.1). Taxonomy (NCBI): domain Eukaryota; kingdom Viridiplantae; phylum Streptophyta; class Magnoliopsida; order Asparagales; family Amaryllidaceae; genus Allium; species Allium sativum. The sequence goes on along the minus strand of CM060910.1, from coordinate 1,048,392,022 downwards.
TAACTACCTCTCAGACCTTGACTGAATAACATTTATAACGTCAAAACAGATATGACTACTTACTCGAATAATCAATACCATACACTACTTCTTCACTTTTAAACACATATACACTTTCTCTTTCTATTCTTTTGAGATTTTGTTCCTAGTCTTCCTTTTTGATTATACTATTCTATTTCTAAGTTTGTTTCCTTATCGACTTCTATATATATCGATACGTTGATTTCTAACTATCAAATTATCTTAAAAATATTCTATCTCCTTAAATTCCCGGAAAAATTCGCCATAACCTCCTTTGTACCGGGACCATCGGGAAAATCCCCAAACTGCCACACAGGCCTTTTCCAATCAAAAAGAAAAAGAAAAGCCAAGCGGCTAGCCGATACGACGCATAAAATCTCATATATGAATTAAATACGTACCTTTTTGTCGGGCATTCTATTTATATACCTTCTAACGCTTTATTCCAAACCTGTCTCCTGTATGTCTATACCTGTCCAATCTATTTTAACTATACCAATCTTTTTAACTAAATTTGTTAATTAACTTCTTAGTCTAATCCACTTCTATTTATCCAAATCTATTTATTATAGATCCCATTTGAATTTCTATATTCAAATTCCATTTAAAATACTATATTTAAATTCTATAGTTAAACTCCATTTGAATTCTATTATTCAAATTCTATTTCAATTCCTTATATTCAAAGTCCATTTGAATTCTCTGCATTATTTATAAACAACGTTTATAACTTCAATTCAAATCCCACCTTTCCATTTATAAACAACGTTTATAAATTCAATTCAAATCCCATATTTTCATTTATAAACAAAGTTTATAAATTCGATTCAAATCCCATATTTTCATTTATAAACAAAGTTTATAAATTCGATTCAAATCCCATATTTTCATTTATAAACAAAGTTTATAAATTCGATTCAAATCCCATATTTTCCTTTATAAACAAAGTTTATAAATTCGATTCAAATCCCATATTTTCCTTTATAAACAAAGTTTATAAATTCCATACTTGTTTTATATATTCAAACAAGTTAATATTTTCCCTAGTTCATAAAAATTCAAATTCTATTTATAAAATAGAATTCCCTTTTCAAATCTCAAATACCCTTTTCGATATTTATTATAAATCAATATTCAAGCCCCAGTGATATTTTAAACAATCAAATCAACCAATTTTCAATCATTTGATTTTTAACACATCATATATGAATATATATGAAATCAAACAAACAACAACAGATAATATATTTTTGAGGAATCCAGTTGGATTCCTCCAACCTGTTTTTCCTGCATCCACAGACGTTAGTCAACATAGTAATACCCATCCTGCTTCGAGGCAGGATATCGTGGTATGAAGGTCATCCACTAATCATAGCGTGGGGCGTATAGGGTAATCATCCGCTAATGAAACCGCGGGCATCCGCTAATGAGACTACGGGAATCCAACCAATCATCAACCCAATATATATATATATATATATATCCTAAATAACTAATATATATTTTAAAACAATCAGACAGCATTCAAACAAGCACAGACAATTATTTTTAACTATATAAAAATATTTTCTAAGTAAAAGGTGAGTGAGGTTTACTCACCGATGATTTTATTTTCTCGATCTATTCTGATTCCCACTTCTATTCCATTGAGAAGTAACGATGTCAAGCCAATCATCTCGTTTCACCGAGATCTAAATCTTTGTCAAATCCTTCCTTCCCATTTACTGTTCAAGCCACCATCTTCTTCCTCGTCAGCCGAATCCAAATTAACATGAGCTCTCGTTCTTCCTCATTGAGACCGCAGCACTTTCCTCATCCCAAAATCGAGCTCCCCAAATCGATAGTTGATCGGTGTTCTACTCGAGCTGGACCTCAAGAATTGGTAGCCGCGTCCCTCAACCTGCTGACACCCTGAAGCCATCGACCGACCTTCCATCATTATCGAGAAAAGCCCACAACTTCGAACCCAGTTGAGATCGTAACCTCCCCTCAACCAAAGTCACGCGCGTCCAAGCTTGGTTCGAGCTCCCCATACATCACGCTACCTAATTCGAGTGGTATCCAAACCCATCTCCGAAATCGGGTACCCCCTTCCAGCTCTACACAGTATCCCCGTTTCGCTCGAGATGTAGATTGAGTTGCGGTTTTTATTTCATAAGAAGAAATCGGTTTAAGTTATTAGGGAGGCATACGGGATTTATAGGAAATGGGTATGGTAATTGAATTGAATAACGAGGCCCAATTGAATAAGGAGAAGAGAAGGCCACTGTTTGTTTTGTTGGTGGAGATAAGGAGGAATACATGTTTGTTTTCAGTCCACACAAAGAAGAATTCTCTTTTAAAATATTTTATTTTATTTTAAATTCTTTAAAAATTGGTATCCTTAAATTTAAATCACTTCGTGATACCCAACTCTTTTCTGAACCCGACGACTGTCATTTCTAGGGTAATACCCCTATTCCGTACACACTGGGATAGGTTACGAAGTCCAATTCGATCATCTTAAGGCGATATTAATTTAAACTGATTTAAATTAAATTCAAAACCATTTATTTCTTTGATAATAAATTTTAATATTATTATTCTAATTCACACAGGATTTTCTATTGATCGATTGAACTGTAATTTAATTCAGAAATAAATTTTTAATTCAATCCACTTCGTATTCTAATAACTTGATGTATTCGATATTAAATCGAAACTGATTATTAAATTGATAACTTAATATAAAAATTCCATTTATATTTATCCACCCAATATTTAAAACTATATTAAATATTCAAAAACTAACCCCTAAGGATCCGGGTCATTACAATCTTCCCCACTTAAAATAATTTCGTCCTCGAAATTGCTAAGGTAGAAAAAGTGCTACAAACCCATTAACTTTTCAGAACTTATTTATGTTGATATTCAACATTTCAAACTTCCTTACGTAACTCTCTTTTGAATCAATCCCTATTCGATAACTCCTCCCTTCGAATAACTATATTCGATATTCTCTCTTTCGAATAACTAGATTCGAAAACCTCTCTTCGAATAAACTATATTCGATTTACTCTATTTTATTTACTCTTATCACTTAACTCTATTGGATTTAACTCTTTTCGATTAACTCCATCGAATAACTAAATTCGATAACTCCTTCGAATAACCAATATTCTATAACTCACTTCGATTAAACTAATCGATAACTCTTTTCGATTAACAAATAATCGATAACTCCTCCGATTTACTAATAATCGATAACTCCTTCGATTAACTAATAATCGATAATTCCTTTCGAATAAAACTATATTCGATAACTCCTTTAATTCTATCCGAATAACCAATATTCAATTAACTCCTTTTAACTTTATTCGAATAACTCCTTTAATTCTATCCGAATAACCAATATTCGATTAACTCCTTTGCTTCTATTCGAATAACTAATATTCGATAACTCCTTTCGCTTGACTCTAGATCGCAGCGATCACAATGGTTACGCCTGATTCCCCCAAGAAACATCCGACCGCCCTAGGCTATCTGCAGCCCTGCGAATTATGCTAGCAATCGTACGAAATGGCAATGTATCCTGAGTAACTATGTTTGACTAATTCTATCTCAATAACAATATTCGATTAACTTTAATTGAATAACTAACATTCAATTAAATCCTAATTCGATTTACCATGTTCAATTTACTCTATCTTGTTAACTCTTAATTTGAATAACAAATATTCGATAAATTCTAATTGAATAACAATATTCAATTAACTCTACGGATTAACTCTAACTGGTTAATTCTTTCTTTAATCAATTTATTCTAACTCTAATCGATTATTTCTAACTCTAATCAACTTCTCCTATTCGAATAACTCTTATTGGATAACGTTTATTCATTTATAAAGATTTACTTTTAGTAGCGGTTCTTCACTTTATAACTGTTCTCTTTAATAAACAAATCGGCCGATTTGTTTATATACACCGATTTGACTGATATTGATTGGGATGATAAATTTTACACATCGCCCAACTGCACAAATAAAAATATGTGTTTGTTGATTTGAAACCCCACACGGGTGTTGGGATGATATTTGGGTACACTAATCCCAATTATTTCATCGTATGTCGATCGATTGGTCGACAGACTGTGTAAGCGTTGATTATTTATATTTGATGCTTATACAGTTGTGTGGTGCACCTTGGATGATGGTTGATTGTTTATCATTGCTATTATATACATGTGTTGTATGGAATCCATATAATTAACATTATATGGTGATTGATTGGGCCTCATTCCAATCGGGAAAATAATGAATATTATAAAAGAAAATTCATGTGTTGAATATAAAAATAGTCATGTGTTGACGATGTTCATGTGTTGAGTGAAATATTTTATACAATAAAATTTACATCTTTATTATATTTAAAATTAGAACTACTTCCTAGTAGGAGTCTATTTAAAAATCAAACGATAGATATCATAAATTTTATAAAATATTTTACATAACAAAAATAGTCGTGTGTTGAAAGAAATATAGATTCAAGTGTTGAATAGAATATATATTCATTTGTTGAATAGATTAACGAAGCTTCTGAAAAATATAAAGCCGTGTTGATTAGAGACGCGCTATTTTATCGTGAATGATATTTATATCGATTTTATTCGTTTTATAATGAATATTGAAAAGTGATTTCAAAATTTAATATTTTGAAATGAAATTCAAATTAAATTAGATTAAAATTCAAATTGAAATTATATTGAATCAATTTGAAATGAATTCGAATCGAATAGAAAATGAATTCGATTTGAATTGAATAGAAAGCGAATTTGAATTCGAATTGAATAGAAAGGAATTCAAATAGAATTAAATTGAAATTGAATTTAAAACGAATTGAAATCGTTTTGAATGAAATTTAAAACGAACTGAAATTGAATTGAAACGAATTTGAATTCGAATTAAATAAAATTGAAATGAATTCGAATTGAATTGAAATGAAATCGATTTGAAATTGAAGATGAAGTTGAAATTGTTTTTGAAACGAATTTAGAACTATTTATAAAATACGTTTTAAAAAGGAAATCGATGAAATATATATAATATATATATATTATATATATAATGGCCCGAATAGAACGCGCCGCGCCGCGGTAGTTCGTGAATTTCGACCATTGACTTCAAATTGACGTTGCGGGAGATCCGACCATCGGATTCTCCTAAAAATGGAACCATTGGGTTCGTATCGAAAAGAGCTTTCCAATGAATATTAGAAATTTGAAATCTAACGGTTGGATTTGGAGTTATGTCCAAATCAAATTCGAAAAAGGTCGCTGTAAGTGCAGTTCGATGGCCGTTGGTGGAAATCGACTGTACGGGCCTTGATAAAATTATTAAAAATATCTATAATTTGTGTAAAATCATAAGAAATGATTTGGGAAAAATTGGGCTGAAAAATTCCATATTTGAAAAGATAAAAATAGATTTTTATCGAAATGAACTAGTTTTGAACTAGAATTAAAATCAGTTTATTTTTAAAATAAATAAATTGAATTTGAAAGTGATTTTAAAAATAATCAATATTCCCAATACGTGGATTGGACTGGAGTTGAATCGAAATTATCTTCGGAATATTTCGATGTTGGATTTCGTGACTATACAGATATTGTTATGGGAATTTGAAAGATATATTTTATATCGTTGTTTCCAATACGATATATGTTGGTTTCAGAATTTGATATTGAATATAAGCCGATATATTTTCTATTCAGAGCTTTGTATTTAATATCAAATATGATTTGGGTTTGTCGTGAATCGTGTTTTAGATGACATTGGTTCTTTAACCCAGTTAAAGGCAGGATATTGATTTTTGAAAAGATTGAAACTAAGTGGAGTTTTAATGAATCTTTAATTAGATTAAAAAGTGAATTGATAATTTAAATTATCAAATCTGACAGGTGATCGAGAATGGAGTACCACCAGTTTTGCTCCAAAGCGATAGTTAAATCTTTAATTAGATTATAACGTGAAATGGTAATTAATTTTACCGATAATACTGTGGTGTTAGATATGGAGTATTACTAGTTTTGCTCCAGGGGATGAATAGGTTGGGATTGGGAAATAAAATAAATAATTACTTCGGTGTGGTTCGCTAATCCCGACTAGTTAGAAATGATATCCAAAGGAAGATTATAGAATAAATTTAGAAGAATTTATCTTGGATAAAATTAATGGGAACCTTTCCCTAAGAATGTGATTTTGGTGAATAAAAGAATATTCTGAATTGGAATGAGGCGTTCGTTGTGTTTGTGTAACATTTGTTCATTATATACGTGGGTTATTCAGAAAGGCCGGGTTATACCCATTCTGAATAACCGATTCAACGAGATGTCGAAGATGAAGATGGTGGTTGAAGACCAGAAGTCTTCACATCGTTTGGGTGATTACTGATGATCTCGATTGGGCTGTACACCCAAGATGAGGGAAACAGTTGGTGATCGTCCAGACGTACTTGGAGATGGATGGATATGCGAGGAAAGTGCCTCCGGTTTCTTTCAGACCCAGAACGAACTTGTAAATGGATTGTGTGTCTGACATTGGATTTTATTCTGTGTCGATTGATCTCTATTAAATAAACATCTGTTTGGCGGCGGAGAATTTATTCTCTTGCTTAACGCCCTTCTCTGAGACGTACGAGCTCAGAGGTTGTATATCGATGGACATCAGTCGCATAGAGTGAATTGTCAGTGTGGCACGCGTAAGTGGCAATTGATTAGGGCTTCTGTTGAAAAGCAGAGTCTTGTGGTTGATGATCAAAGCACAGCCTGTGTGGCGCAGCTTTGTGTATAACGTGGATTTGCGAGCCTCACACCCCGCTATGAGTCAAAAACGGGATACAGACACAAGGAGTGCACGACGTTTCTTTCTAGCTAGGGTGGTGTCAGTGACCTACCAGCCCTGACATTTATATACTTTTCACCTGTGTGGTTGTTGGATACGAGGCGCCTCGGATATAGGTCTGTATGGACCGGGAAACGTGTGTTCAGGAATAACCAATCCTCAAAAGTAAGAGAGGACCGGCCTTGGAGGTTCCAAAGGGTCAGAGTGGGGTCCTGAGGCATTGCTAGAGTGTCTCGAACGCGGAGAAGAGCTTGCCCCTTGCCTCGACTCATGACGGAAATCCAATTTCCAATACGTGATATTGCGGTTTAATTTGTAGAACCTAGTATGGCGACATAGTGGTATGGGTCATTCATGCCGCCTATGATTGATATTTATGATTGAAATTGTTTTGACACTATACACTTATAATAGTATCAAATAATGTGTTTTAAACGTATCAAGCATGCTTTGGCTATTATAAGGTAAAAACCCTATCCTCCGGCTTGCGTTGCATTGTGTGATGGGACCTGGGTCTTATAATAGCTTCATTTTTCTTTATTTAGCATTGCGCTGTTTGTTTTAAGCACTAGTATTCTCGGGAGGAAACCCGTTCCGTGTCATACGGCATGGTCCCTTGAATTACTTTCTTCTAAAGTAAAGTTTTAAATAACTGTTTTAGTTCTCACACCAGTCACATGACTGACCTGGAGTTTATTGTTTTAGCCTAAACTCTAGGTGCCCCTATTTTCCACACGGGCAGCTAGTAGTTTTGGTTTTGCAGGTTTATATTCATAGGGTCCTGATTTACAACTGGAACGATGCTCGGAAAGCTATGTATCCGTGTATCACTTTCAGTTGTGTTTTGTATATTTTTCCGCTGCTATGTAATTTATTGTAATCTCTGATATTTATCGAATGTAATTTATTCATTTATACTCTGTATATTCTTGTATCTGATGGAATTGTTGTAATATCAATGAAATGTTCTTCCGTTTGCGTTCTGATTTGTCTTGTACTCAATTCTATCCGGGCTTTCCTTACCGGGGAAGTTCGGGTCGTCTCAGTTTGGTATCAGAGCTTTGGTTTACAGAGCTCGAGAACAAGACACATTAGAACCATACGAAAGAATTCATCAGATATTGGATTAGTAATATCCAATTAGAATGACTCGTTAGAGATAGGATCAGTAGCATCCTAGAACGAGTGTGAAGAGTATATTTTTCAAATGAAAACAATTTTGTTTTGAAAATTTAAATCGTTTTATACGTATTTGATTATTTATTTATTTTGAATATGGACAATTGAGTATATATAGATTTCGCGTATACGCGTCATGAACATATATTCGAAGTTTTAATATGCTGGATAGATATAGAATTACACTCTAGTCGACCGGAGATGATGTTGATATTGACCATGGCATCATCAATATTTATGTTTGTGTTTCGAAGGTGTGGTTTCTATATAATTCCATCAGACCGGTGTGAGAACCAAAATATAGATAGATTTTTTGTTGTTAATTGGCATCAAAAACATGACTTTCTGTATATGTATCAAAATTATGAATTTGAAACTTTAATTCACTAATTGATTGATGTTTGTGTTGTTTGTTTATTTGTTTGATAATTTTGAACCATTATGCCTAATAGATTCGAATAGTGAATTGTATTGAAAATTAGTCGCATTTGCTTGCATATACATGTATATCATTGAACAGGTCATAGCAAGGAGGCTAGAGCAGAGAATAAAATTTGTTTGCCAGACAAATAGGTACATGTTTACTATAATTTACTGTTTTGTTTGGGTGATGATGATTTTATGAGCCTATTGGCTAGCCGCTTGGCTTTTTCTTTTTCTTTTTTGAGATCAGAAGGCCAATATGGCAATTTCGGGATTTTCCCGTGGCTCCCGGTGCAGGGGAGGTTATGGCGAAATTTTTCGAAAATTTAGGGTGTTAGCCAAATTTTTGAAGAATTTGAAAATTCTCAAAAACTGAAAAGTTGGAGAATGGAAGCCAAATCGAACGTAGAGTTGATTAATCAAACCACCTTCGGCTTTGTTCCTTTTCGGGGATGAGAAGTTTTAAGTGGGGGAGATTGTAACAACCCGAAAATGCGGGCCAGTTTAAAATTTTTATTTTGGCAATTTTAGTGAATTTTGAATATTTAAAATGAATTATTTTAAATAATATCGACCAGAAATGTATTTTGAATAGAATTCGACGTATATATTATATATATCGTCGTTAGAATATAAATAATTATATATAATTATAAATAGAATTGAAAATGGCACGGTAGTTCGATAATTCGATTTCAAAATTCAGTTGAATGTACCGGGTGCAAAACAATCCGGATTTTAGTGAAACCAAAAATAATAGGATCTAATTGAGAGTATCTTTCCAACGAATCCAAAAAATTGAAATTTCATAGCGGGAATCAAAAGATATGTCCAGTTGAAAATTCTGAATAGTCGCTATGGAATTCAGGCCCTTAAAAATGGGAATTTTGCAAACGACCTCGGATTTTGACGAAACCGCTTTTGTTGGGTCCGTGATGTCAAATTATTGCTAGATTCCAAATTTCATAATTTTTCGAATCAATATGTGAGCGTGGCAAAGGAAAACGCGTTTGACCAGTTTTAGTTGATTTTAATCGACTGGAAATTGGCCATTTTTCTAACGGTCTCAGAATTCAACGAAACTAGTTTTGTTAGGACCGTATCGTCAATACGAAGCTAGAAAATATTTTTCGGGGATTTTTCGAGTTAGTATGTGACCCCAGTAAATTGAAATGCGCGTTCAAATTCAATATATAGAGTTATATGTTGATTTTAACGGAAACTGGTCGAAACGGTCGAATCAGCTTGCAGTACATATCCCATTGTGTTCGGAATGGGGGTAATTAGCTATGGACGACAGGCGGTGGGTCTCGTTTCGAGGTCGAATAAAAAAAGTTGCTTTTTGAAAATTAAATAAAAAAAACCCCTTGCCCCTTTATCTATCTCCTCAGCCCCCCCCCCCCCCCCCCCGTTCATTTATAAATTCTACGATTAACATGTACAATAAAAAAGATTATTTTTATTGTATAAGAAATTTAACAAATTCTATGATTAACATGTACAATAAAAAAGATTATTTTTATTGTATAACAATTTTAACAAATTCTACGATTAACATGTACAATAAAAAAGATTATTTTTATTGTATAACAATTTTAACAAATTCTATGATTAACATGTACAATAAAAAAATTATTTTTATTGTATAACAATTTTAACAAATTTTATTCTATCCAATTATATCCAACGGATCACCGCAATCAAAATCAATCAATTCAAATCTCGTACAACACACAATTGAATTTTAACAGCGTGTGTATATATATATATATATATATATATATATTTCTCAACACAATAACAATTAATTTTAATTTTAAATTAGAGATCTCGCAGTGCTTTGGAATTCTTCAAAAATTGTAGATCGCTCTAATTTCCCTAGTCGCTTCTAAAATGTAGTAGACACTGTCATGATCCAAACAGTTCCTGGTTCATGTGATTCCGACATCGTATGAACCAGTTATGATTTTTATCGTGTTTATATTATTTCAAATTTAATTAATAAATTAATTAAATTAAAAATTATACCTTCTTCTTCTTTCTGAACCAAGGCCGGCACGTTTTCTTATTTGTTCAATCTTAGGGTTCGGGTTTTCTCCAAATCAGTGAGGTTTGAAGGCGATCAGGTGACGCCACGACGTAGGGGGAGGAGCGGCGCACGGAGTGGGGCCCACGACAATAAGTTCGATCCCCCTAGGAGGCGAGCGGGCGCTGCAAACGGCCGAACTTCCTGGCCTTGGTGCGGTCAAAATACTCCACTATAGGGGGTGTTGTCCGTATGGATGTGAAGAGCAAGAAAAGTACTCCAATACTGTCCAAAGAATGGAGTGATTTTGCTGAGAGGATTGAGAGTTATTGGGAGAGGAAGGATCGAATGTTTCTAGCCATTAAACAGAGATGGAGGTGGCAGCTATAATAGAATTAGGGTTTTGATAATGTTAAAGTATTCATAATATTATATTAATTAATTCTCTAATTTTCAAGAAAACCTGTTAACGCTTACTAACTCCAAATCCAGCCTACCAACTGTTGCCCCTAGCCAAATACCCCCATTCCGGACACAATGGACTAGGTCTCATCAGCCCATTTGACCGTTTCAGCCTATTTTCTTTAAACTAAAATATAAACTTTTAATATTAAATTTTGATCATACATTTTAATTTACCGAGGCCACATACTGACTCCAAAAATTCTCGAAAAATAAATCTAGCTATGTTTTGATGATACGGTCTTAACAAAATTAATTTCGTCGAATTTGGAGACCGTTTGAAAAATGACCTTTTTAATGTCGATCTAATTCAACAGAAATTATCAAATGCATTTTAATTTACCACGCTCACATATTAATTTCAAAAATTATGGAAATTTAAACCTAGCAATAATTTGACATTCCAGGTCCAACAAAAATGGTTTCATCGAAAAAGGAGGTCGTTTGTAAAATGGCTATTTTTAATAGCTTTATTATTATTTAAAAATGGAATTTTTAAATTACGACACATTTTCTGTTAAAATTTCTAAAAATAAAATTTTTAAATTGGTTCTGCTTTTTCGGGTTGTTACACATATAGTTTAGCACAATATTTTAACTCATTCTCAGTCAGTTGTTCTCTTTTATTGCATACTCTAGAATCTGCCCAATCGTCTGTCATACCTATAAAGTAAAATAATGTAGAAAACAAGAAAAGAAACAATTTAAACTTGCAATTATGAATTTAACTTAAATTTTTATTTGCCTCGGTTTTTGGTTTGATTCTCTTCATATTTCTAGATAGGGTCAGATATGCATATATATATGTATGTATGTATGTATGTATGTATGTATGTGTGTGTGTGTATATATATATATATATATATACGCAAACAACTTATAATAGTTACAGTGAAACATTGTAAATACTACATGATTCAAGCAAGTTTCCACATTAGGAAAACTACAAAGTTTAAGCCATGTGGCTCAACTCAATGTTGTACAAAAGGCCACATTCAAAACGACCTCGACAAATTCTAAATGCATAAACAATTCATGTCAAAACTTCTCAAATTTCAATATGTACACAAGTTGGCTCGACAAGTACACATGAGAGTGCACATCACCAATTTCAAACCAATTTCAAAATCAAATTGATGTCAAGTTGCCAACAACAGGATCAATCAACCTCATAAATAGAGATAGTTTTCAATTTTAGGTCAATACAAGTGCATAAACATAAAATAGCTACACATACAAACAGGTAAGAACATAACATAAGTGCACAATGCTAGTGCAAGCCAGTACAACGTGCAACTTAGCAAGCATGGATCAGGCTTAAATCAAATAATTTTCAATTTAAATCAGAACTATGCAAAGCACCTATGCACAACACAGGGTACAACAGGTATAAGAAGTAGCTCAACAGGATGGCAACTCAAACTAGTGCAACATAAAGACAATAGGCCAGCGACAAAGAGAAAAACTGGTCACATTTAAACAAAAATAAGTTCTAGTTGAGATGAAGCACAAAAACCACAACTACACACAAGCTAAAAGTCTCAAGCAACTCATAGGCGCAAAAATGGAGCAATTGCAAGTTCTCAAGCAATTCATAGGAGCAAAAATGAAGAAACAGCAAGTACAAATCACAACATGTGTAGCAACAAATGTCAAGAAAATTTCAAATGTATTATATGTTCTGATCAATCAAGTGATGCATCGGTTTTGCAAATATCAAGGTCGAGTTAAAATAAATTTTGCATGGTAAATAAAGCAAGTGTAGTACCATTTTCTTTGCAATTCACAAAAGCAACGCCAAACAAAGTAGGTGGCAATGAAATTTCAATAGTGGATATGAATTGAAGTTTCAAGTTGAACAAGTCAACTTTATCAAGCAATTTATAGCCAAAGCCCAATAACCAAAGCCAAGTCAAAATCAAATGCAATTCAACCGAAAAACTATATATATACACACATACACGCACACACACACACACACACACACACACATATATATATATATATATATATATATATATATATATATATGCAAGCGTCAGGTTTGGTGCAAACGATCGGGTTGCCCTAGGCAAGACAAGGGAAACCGTGGGGTAAAAGAATTGTTCAGTTGCCCAAAAGGAGGGATGATGAAAAAACTTCTAGCTGGAGGGGCTATTGGGAAATTAATAAAAGAAAATACAAAAGAACGCATGCAACAGGATTCGAACTTCCCACCAACAGGTTGCAATTCATGCATGCTTCCACTCCGCCACAACCAGCCTTGCGAAGCGTTTATTACAGTACCTTTTAAAACGTTACATCCTGGTAACCATCCGCCACTTCCTCCTCCCCTCTGTTGCCCCGTCCGATGGGTTTCCCCAGGCGGCCGCCTGGCCTGCCTAGCCCTGAAGCCGGGCCTGGCAGGCGTTCGGTTGCACCCCAAAAATGGAGCACCCCATTTGCCCCTTGATTTCCACCTCTCCTTTATATTAAAGAATGTAGTGGAGGGGGGGAGAGAGTGTAATGTCCCATATTTTCGATAATTAGATATTTAACATATTTTATTAATTTAAATATTGATTTGGGAATATTAATGGATTTATAATATATAACTCGTTTATTAAAAGATGTATAAACGTATAATTTATATTTAATTATAAAACGAACTCGAAACAACACGGTAGTTCAAAGTTTATGATTTGAACCTCAATTGAATATAAAGGATCCGATATTAGTCGAAATTCTATGAAACAAGAAATTGCTTGAATCTAATTGATTATATTTTACTAATGAAAGAGAAAAATGGAGATTTCATATTATAGATTGTAAGTTATGTCCAATTTTAATTTTAAAATAATCACTATGGAATTCGGTAATAAACGATAACGTTTATATAATAAAATATAAAGGGTTTGTGTATATGTTTAAATACCATTTAACCTAGAATTTTGAACATTTAGTTTAAAATCTATATTGGTTTATTTGAACCCGTTTAAGATTTCATTTGGGGATATACGATAATAATAATTTTTTATTATTTAAATTGAATTGTTTTGGATTTAATTATATTTAATCAATATATATAGGCCATAGAAATAGCTTTCTTTTCAAACGACCTCCGTTTTCGATGAAACAAATTTTAATGGAATATGTAAAGCTGGTTATTGCTAGATTTCCAGTTTGGAGCCAATCGAAGTTATTTTATCTGTGCGTGCAATTTAAAGGTGAACCAACTAATAAACTGGAGTTTAAATAGCATCGTTGTACAAACAGAGGCGGTTTTCAATGAAATTAATTTCATTGGGACCGAAACGTTGAGACGTAAGGGGTGGATCCATTTTCACTATGGTTGAAGTTCGCGTGTGTCGGTCCGAATTTAACAGTTAATGGTTATAAGAGGTAGGGTTTAATATCGTATATTAAAATGTAAAATAAAATATAGCTTAATTTCTAAGTAAAAGGGTTACATACAAATATACCCTATGTCATTTCTTTCACATGTGTCTATATTTACTTATCACCTCCAAGCTCAGAGAAGCTACCTTATCAACCTAGTTCCTTCGCTCTTAAGTATCAAACATTTTCCTTTTACAGTACTAACTGTATCCTATACATTGTACACAGTTAGCAGTGCCTAACTCTTATCTACAACGTGCCTATGATTGTATTAGAAGTGAAATGACATTTCTCCTTCTTTCCTCTTAAGTTTCTTCGAATCTGACTTATGCACAAGGAAAAAACGCAATACCTATTTTGAAACTGGACAATCTATAACACCTTAGCAAGTACGGGATGATGGACAGTGTTCCTATCTCATGATTCTTTCGTGTATATAAATATAGTAGCAAATATCATTCATCCCATTTTTCCTCTGAAGCCAGAACTCTCCCCTCAATCCAAGAATCCATTTATCTCCTCAAACTTTTACATCTTCAGCTTCATTCGAATGCAACCATAACCAATCCAAGCTAATACCTCTTCTTTTCTTCTTGTATATACAGAGAACGAGAGCCTTGAAGTTGAAATAAAACTAAAATGAAGATGAAGTAACAAACGTGGTGGGTTCAATGAACAGTAGGCTTCGAATTGATAAAATATGAAAGAAGCTGCATGAGAAGTGCGAGCAGAATGGTGATGAAACGAAATACAGTGGGAATATGTTCTAAAACAAAGGGGAAGTTGCTTTCAAATGAACATGCGGCCTCAAAATGTTAACGTGGGTAAGAAATTATATGAAGGAGAGCAACAACATGTTTCGAAGATTAAGTGGAGTTGGCGAGGTGTGCAGGTTCGGGTGGTTTCCGGTTCGGGCATGAAGGAGTCTGGCGCAGCATTGTTTAGTGGAGGTGAGCTCACGGAAGCACACAGGTGAGAAAGAAGCTTCTGTTTTTTCTGGAAGCAAGCATTTGAGTTGAAGGTGGAGCTGGCGATGCTCATGTAGACAGAGAAAAAAAGTAGCAGTAAGGTGGAGTGGTCCGTTGTTATCGAAGTGCAGAAGAAAATAATAGAAGAACGATGCGTGGGGGGATGTTCGAAAGTTGTGGGGAAGATTTATAAAACACTTAGGGAAGGATTTCAAAATGGAAGAAGATGGAACTGTAGATAGAGGTGGTGGGTAGTAATTTTGTTTGGGTCTAACATAAAATTTGTAAGGCCATGTAAACTAAATTATACATAGTTTAGTTTTAATCCGAATATATATATAAAACATAGGACGATTATTTAATTACTTATTAAAGTGGCTTAATTCCTATTATATTATAATAATGTTATTTATACACCAAAACTCATTATTTCAATAAAGTTACAAAAAGTTAGATACCGCTATTTCTACAAATGTAATCTGAGAATGGTTATTAACGTTAATAAAAATTAATTTAGGTCTAATAAATTCAATTTAAACTAAACACTTATAAAATTTGTAACACGCTCATTTGTTATCAAAATCCGACAAGACCGAAGACATTGGACCGTATCGACAGCATAACAGTATAGAGAAGGTTTGATCAAAGATGGTTGCTATCGAAACAAATCGTTCTGACGGCGAAGGGAAAACCCAAGGTGAGTTTACTCACTCGATTTTTATCCCACTTATATTTATATAAATCGGGTTTAACATTTGTGTGCAATGGTTGTTATTGTTGGATGTTTATTCAATATATATTTATATATTGATCGAACTGATTAAATTAAACGTTCGTTTAATTTAATTTAATTTAATTTAATTTAAAGAAATCATTATTCTTAACAATTTTAACTGATGGAGGTAACTTACCTCATTAGTCATGTTTATAATAATATAAACGTGTTAAATTTGAAGATAGACGTTTGGATTGTGGTTATTTGTTAATTGCTGAATATTATATTGAATGAATGATATTGTTTGAGGTAACATATTTGGGTGTAGATAAAAACAAGTTGGACGGATCCAACCGGATTCCTCAAATTTATTCAATATTATTTATTTTCACATTATCATTATATGAACTGTTCTGATTGGAGGATTAATTTGGTTGTTGATCGTAGATTGGAAACTCAATGTTTGTTTTGTCTTAACCAATGGGCGGTATTGGTTGGGTAATTGGCAACATATGGCCTATAAATCAATCGTTTTACAAATATTGATTTACCATCAGGTGAATTGATAGAAATGATAAAATTTATTTTATAACTGAATATAGATTTTTAAATCTATTATTTGGAATAAAAGTTTATAAATAGGAAACAAATATTTATTATTTAAGTTTATAAATGATTATTGAATTGTTTTATATAACAAGTACTTATGTTAATAAGATTTTTAAGTAAGTGAGCAGAGACTAAAGTAATGATTAAGAGCTGGATTCTTGTTTCTAAGAAATAATTAGATGAAATTATTTAAATTGATTATATTATTAATTAATTCAAAGGAGCAATTAATTGGAATTGGTTAAAAAAATAACCGTGTTTGGGGTTGTCTGAGTTAACCATATTAACTGGGATTGATTATTAAATTAATTGTTGTAAATTTATCAAATGAAATGATTTAACGAATATTTGATTAATTATTAATAAGAAATTTAATGTTTATTTCAGTAAGTGCGGAAGTAAATTATTAATTTAATTAATAATTTAAGTAAGCGCTTCGTAAATGAAATCCATTTAAGTAAATAAACGGTTTCGGAATGGGATATAAATGAGTTTAAAAAGAGGCTATAAACGAGTTTTTATATTAAATCCAATATTATAACGAAGTTATAAAAGTGATTTTAAGAGATTACGATGACTTGAAATAAATGTTCATATAACATTTGAATTAAGTAAGATAGAATCGAGATAAAAGGGTTTTATATTAAAACCGAGTTTATAAATAAGGTTTATAAAGGACCAGTGAAGTTAAAACAATGATATTGAGTTCAAAATACTTAATAATGAAATCAAGTGAAATAAATGGGATTGAAACGAGATTTTCAAACTGGGAAATGGTTTAAAAGCAAACGTTTTGCAGATTTGAACGGAGTTAAAGAAATTAGAAACTGACTGGAGATTAGTTGAGTTGAACGACTTCTTGAGTGTCGATTGATGTTGGTTTCGGCCATCGGGGTTAATATTTAGGGAGTTGTTCTCTTACTAGTTTTTGGTTAGGGATCAATGAATGTTGAAGTAACGGGAATAGAAAGAGATTTTGAGAATACAACAAGATTTTCGACATTTAAGAAATTTACGAGATGAGTTTGAATAAAGTTATTAAAAGGGAAAGTGTTAGTTACTTTTTTCAATAACTAAAACCAAAGTGATTTCGTGACGATGTTTATGTGAAAGGGTTGAAACCAAAGTTGGTATATATATAATTCTAATGCATTTAAAAGAGTTTGAAAATACCCCTATAGTATAATACGATGTATATGGTGTGTTTTAAAAATATTGAAAGATTAAGAAGTTAATTAGTTTTTAAATTAAAAAGGCCAAGTGAAGCAGAGAACTAGACTAGTGAACTCATTTTATTTTCATGGTTGAATGGATGATTATTTGATGGTTAAATAACCAACTATCAAATCTGACCTATACGATTGTAGGTACAGAAAGACCGGGATCGAATTTATATTCAAAAACCATTATGAACCAGCAAATATGAAATCTTCAAAGATGTAGATTGAAGATGAAGCAGTAAAGACTGTAGTTCATAAACGGAAGGAATACTTGATAAATTACCCTGGAATTCAACCAGAGTATTTTGATGGTAACTCGGTCATGATAGAATCTGCGGATTTGCAAGGACTACTCGCTACTGATCCATAGGGTAATTCAAGGATGCAGTAGGAGAGTGCCTTCGGCTTTCCAGTCCCAGAACAACTTGTATGGACGAATGTCTGACATAGTATTTCCAAAGGGATCGCATACGTTGATTTCTTCAAACGTACCATAGTTGTTGCGGAGAATGGTCGTTCTCTTAGCTTAACAACTGGAGTGTTTTTAGGGACGTTAATTAGTGATTTTTTGGTGGATCTGACAATGTGGCATTCAAAGTGAAAGGTGGCCAGATGTTCTGAAAGTTAATTATAACCTCAAGCCTCACAACCGGGAAATGACAAAAATCGAGCAGGAAGCATGGCTAATGGGTCGCTCCCAAGTAGGGTGTATAATCACCTATCAAGAGAAACTCATTTCCTTCTTTATTCTATTCGATGCTGTCCCTTTCGGGAAATGGTTGTTGATCCCAATCGTTGGTGATATACATTTGATACACTCAAGCGAAATGAGTGGTCGGTCATGTGTGGTCGGGTTGCAAGATGTTCTTGTTGAACCCAGTGTATTCCCCTCCAGAGATACACTATCGGTAGGTGATTCCATACCATATCATAGTCATAATCCAATCTCCAATAAGCGCCCGCAGTTTTGATTGTATACTATATATGTGGAGCGTGAGATGCAAGCATTCCGCTAGATTACTATTTATTTGTGTTTAGACATTATTATAATATCAGAATAAGATATTGATTTCAAAAATGCTTTGGGTTGTCATAAGATAAAAACCGTCCGTATTTATGTGTGGACTGGTTTTACGATTACCAATTTCTTTTGAGAAAAATGTTTTGACTTAAAAATCAAGTGGGATGATATTATAAACTTAGTGGGGTTCTCACTCTGGTTCACCAGACTGATTCGGCATTTGAAATGCTCTGGTTAGACCGGGTTTCGCAGGTTCAGATAATTGGACAGTACAAAGTTCAGAAGACATGCTGGAGGAATTCAAACGTATTAGTATTTATTCCGTTGTGTGTTGTATATGGAGCCAGGATGTTATAACTGTCTAGGTATATTGATGTACGCTGATGATTTGTAAGCTTTATATAAAGCTCTCAACAAAGATTATTTCTAAATTATATTTTGTTCCGCTGCGATGTGAGACTCTGTGTTGTGTTGATTCTTCTTCTTCTTCTATTCTAATATTTCTTTCTTTCTTATCTCACCCTATAATTTTTTTCTAATAACTATCTGGTGTTTCGATACTTGGGTTTCGGCATGTAATATGGGTTTTATGTATTATTGTTGAAATACAAGGATCGAACCCCTCGGTTTATTACAGTGGTATCAAAGCATAAGGTTTAGTAATAACCATGGCTCTATGGCTTAACTCGATAGATATAGGGTTTGTAGTACCCTAGATTGAGTTTGAGTGTATATATACGAGGGCGTGTTTATGGATTTTATATACAAATGTTTTGTATTGTGTTATTTGATCTGTTCGATTTGAACTGACAATGGGAACGATATTATTTTGTAAAGATGGTCGAATGAAATAATTTTGGCCAAATTATATTTTTTGTATAGAAAATAAATAATTTTATCAAATTTTTGAGATGTTAGTTGGTTTGATTGGTTGGATGGAATTCAAATTGATTGGAAATTTGAAATGACTTAATTTAGAAAAGATAATTTTAATATGAAATTAATAAATGAGATTGTATGAATTATAATGTAACTAATAAAAGTTAAATGGAAATGTCTAGATCAGAATTTAACTTGGAGCTAAGTAGAATGAAAACAAAATGGACTAAAATAGATGATTTTTGAAATAAAATCAAGATTTGAAATGGAGGTGAATAAACTAGAAAATTAAATAGTTAATCGAATATGGATTTGGAACTTAACTTGGTTGAGTCAAGTTGATATTGGAGTTAAAATAGATTTTGAAGTTAAATGAAATTAATTTGGAATTTGGAAACTGAGTAAAATATTAATTGAATTGTTTAGTTAAGTTGGTTGTGTATTGACTATGATTGTGCATTGATTGTTGATTGTTTGTTAGATTGGATGAATATAAATGCAACAATGGTTTTATAAAAAGGTTATATGAATTTGTTTTCGATTTATAAATTGGATTTTGGAAAATCAATGGGATTTGTAGCATTCTTTCTACCTTAGTAATTTCGGGGACGAAATTCTTTTAAGGGGGAAAGAATGTAATGTCCCATATTTTTGGTAATCAGATATTTAATATATTTTATTAATTTAAATATTGATTTGAAATATAAATGGATTTATAATATATAATTCGTTTATTAAATGATGTCTGAACGTATAATTTATATTTAATTATAAAACCAACTCAAAACGACGTGGTAGTTCGTAATTTATGATTTGAACTTCAATTGAATATAAAGGATCCGATGTAAGTCGAAATTCTGTGAAACAAGAAACATTTAAATCTAATTGATTATATTTTTCTAATGAAAGAGAAAATGGAGATTTCATATTATTGATTGTAAGTTATGTCCAATTCAAATTATAAAGTAGTCGCTATCGAATTCGTTAATAAACGATAACGTTTATTTAATAAAATATTAAGGGTTTGTGTATATGTTTGAATACCATTTAACTCGGAATTTTGAACATTTAGTTTAAAAGCTATATTGCTTTATTTTGAACCAGTATAAGATTTCGTTTGGGGATATACGATAATAATAATTTATTGTTATTTAAATTGAATTGTTTTGGATTTAATTATATTTAATCAATACATATAGGCCTTAGAAATAGCTTTCTTGACCTCCGTTTTCGACGAAACAAATTTTAATGGAATACGTATAGCTGCTTATTGCTAGATTTCCAGTTTGGAGCCAATTGGAGTTATTTTATTTGTATATGTGATTTAAAGGTGAACCGACTAATAAATTGGAATTTAAATAGTGTCATTGCACAAATAGAGTCGGTTTTCAAACGAAATTAATTTCTTTGGGACCAAAACGTTGAGATGTAAGGGGTGGATCCATTTTCATTATGATTGAAGTTTGCGTGTGTCGGTCTGAATTTAACGGTTAACGGTTATAAGCGGTTGGGTTTAATACCATATATTAAAATGTAAAATAAAATATAGCTTGATTTCTAAGTAAAAGGGGTACATACAAATATACCCTATGTCATTTCTTTTCACATGTGTCTATATTGATTTATCACCCCCAAGCGTAGAGAAGCTACCTTATCAACCTAGTTCCTTCGCTCTTAAATATCAAACATTTTCCTTTTACAGTACTAACTGTATCCTATACATTGTACACAGCTAGCAGTACCTAACCCTTATCTACAACGTGGCTATGATTGTATAAGAAGTGAAATGACATTTCTCCTTCCTTTCCTCTTTTTTTTGAAGATTACTTTTTTGTATATATATATTCTCAAAACTACCAACATGTCTGGCAGGTAACCCGAAGATATAATTTACCCGGAAAATAAATCACTGCATGTATAGAAGAGTAGATAGATGAGCTCCGGACAAGCCACCGCTCATCATACTTCAAAATCAAGTTCCAGCAAGGCCACCACCCAATATTGAAGTAAATCTATTCTACCCAATACAACAGTCACTCCAAAACCAAAGAAGTATGAAAACCAAAAAAGACTCATAAGTACATCAACCAGAAAAAACAAAACATAGACAGAACCAGGATAGAGCAGACGACCATCCAGTTGAAGACCACTACAAAGTGGAATTGCTACCGGGAAGGCAAGAGGCTGCCCAACCAATCGGATCTGAAGACCTAGATACTCCAGCAAACCAGGCTGATTGCTCAGAACTACTGAAATCTCCTGCTTCCCAGCTCCGTCAAATCCTACCGCAACTCATCCTGAGAAGACCAAAGTCCAAGCCAGCATGCTTCAAACAAAAGCTCCCGATACACCAGCTAAGTCAATCCAAAACAACCTGTAATCAAGATCCTTCTCCAAAAACCACGACTAGGTAAAAGCACCAAAAGCACAAATCCTGTCCAAGCAGGTCAACAACCAAAACCTATAATTCAGGTTCTGCATAACTAGTAAACGATATAAGATCTTGGGGGTGACAGTGTGAGAAAGGGACAACGGAATCAGAAAATATGTAAGCAAAAATCAAACAATACCTTACTTAGGTGTGGCCAAGACCAAAAAAACATCGAAGGTAACAGCCAAACTCCTAGAAGGGGAGCCAAGAACATCCCTGAAAGGCCTACCTCGAAAAACAAGGAAAACATCGTTCCTAACTCTTCGAATAATGGTAAGAGGATCCATAGCCACTTCGTCAAATATAACCTTATTCCGCGAGCATCAGATATGCCAGCAAATAAGACAGGAAAGTAGACGAAGCAGGATCAAGTGAAAAGATTTACCTGAGATGCCGGTCCACCAAAATCTTAGTAAACCTTCAAGGGAGGTGGCACTACCTCGGCAGCCCATTAGATTCCCGAAATAATTCCAGACAGACCTGGCACAAGACCCAGAGATCAATAAATGAAAAGAGGATTCCGAAAATCCAGTACTGTAGCACCTACAACGGGACACGAAAGGGATGCCGATTCTCTGAAGGTTCTCATCTATTGGTAATCCATCATGCAAGGTTCTCCACATAAACAGAGAGACCTTAAGGGGAATCCGGGCATTCCAAATGAAAGAAAAAAGATGAAGGCATGGACCCTGTGTCCTCACCGAAAGCCACACAACCTTCAACGAGAAGGGACTACCGTCCCAAATGGTCCCATTGCCATGAGTGTCCGTTAAGGCTTTTATATATTGCATTTGTTTCCACGTTTTGCTAGCAAAGTACGGGATACCGGTGTAATTCGTTCCAAAAAGCCTGTGGTACTTATCGTGGAGGAACGTCGCCCATAGCGAGTCATTCGCTTCAAAGCTCACCCAAAATTTGCAAGCAAAAGCCGAGCAGATGTCCTTAGGGTTACGGAGGCCCAGGCCTCCCTCAATTTTGGGACGACAAACGGAGTTCCAAGAAATCCAGTGATGGCGAGAAGCGTTATCCCTAGTACCCCAGAAAAAGGAAGCAGCCAATGATCTGCAAGAGCGAAAGAAGGAAGCAGTAGGAGTCATAGTAGCAAAAATATGAGATCCCATAGAGTTAAGGACAGACTTAATGAGAATTAGTCTACCAACTTGAGAGAGGAGGGTTGCATTCCAACGGACGATCTTACCCCTTACTTTGTTAGTTAGGGGATCAAACAAGGCGTTAAGTTTTCTGCCTCGATATAATACAATACCTAGGTAAGGAAGCGGAAGCGAGGCCACCTTGAAACCAGTAAAGGTCTCGATCCAGGTTGACCTGACCAAAGTCAGGTCTTTCGCGGGTACGAAGCAGCTTTTAGATGTGTTAATGAGTTGCCCCAGCATCTCTCATACTACTGAATAAGGCGCATCAAGCTACGAATAGACCGACGACTACCATTATTAAAAATGATGATGTCGTCAACGAAAGATAAGGAAGATATAAGAGGACAACCACTAGGAATCCCAAACCTTTGGATCTTCCCAGCAATCATTTGAGAGTGCAGTCCTCGAACGAAAGCTTTGGCAGCAATAACGAACATAGAAGGGGAAAGGGGGCCCCCCTTGACGAAGACCCCTCCCAGACCTGAAATAACCGAAGGTCGATCCATTGATAAGGACTGAAAACCAACAGTTGGAGATGAGCCTCCAAACAACATCGATTAGGGATTCCGGAAAGCCGAAATCCCTCAGAACCTTAATGATGAAGAACCAAGACATGTGGTTGTAAGCCTTTGCCATATCTAGCTTAACGACCACATTAGAGCCACAGACCTTCTTATCGCTCTGTGCAATGAGCTCCTGAGCTAACAGGACGTTATCAGTGATCAAATGTCCTTTTACAAATCCAGCCTGAGAAGAAGATATAATACGCTCGAGAAACGGTGCTAGCCTAGAAGTTAGAACCTTAGAGATGACCTTATTTGAGAAATTACACAAGCTGATCGGTCGGAAATCCACACAAGAGCTAGGATGATCGCATTTAGGGATAAGGATCAAGTTGGTGGAGGTCCAACCCTTCGGGAGATCGCCACCTGAGAAGAAAGACTGAATAGCGAGACAGAAGTCTACTTGAATAATTAGCCACACATTCTCGTAGAAAACTCCGTTGAAACCATCAGGCCCACTCACACTGTCCTTACTTAGAGTAAATATGCAAGCGCGTATTTCTTAGAAGAAGGAGGTGCGGCAAGATCGGAGTGATCCAATGAGAGGACCAGTCTAGGAATGAAAGCTAGCAAGGACGGATCAGAAACAGATACATAGGGAGAGCTGAGAAAGGACCCGAAATGAGACATAATTGTTTCTTTGACTTCATCCAGGGTAGAAGCCATAGAGAGATCAGGGCGCTGAATCTGGAGAATCGTGAGAAGACTATTATTCTTACGAATAGACGAGTGAAAAAACTTGGAGTTTGTATCACCATCAATAACCCATTTGATTTTCGCTTTTTGGCGAAGATGGTCCTGCTTAATACGAAGCTCTGATGAGAAGGCAAGTTGGGCCATCACCCATGCCTCCTTGTTGGCAGTAGAGGGATCCTCATCAAAAAACACCTCCGCCATAATGAGGGTTTCTTCAGCCGCCCGAACGCGGTCGAAGATATTCTTGAAAACAAGAACATTCCGCACCTTAAGGCAAACTTTAAGACGTTTCAACTTACGAGAAAACACCATACCTGGGGGACCATACACGGGGGAGTTCCAGGAGTCTTCCAAGACACTAAGGAATGTATAGTGAGATGTCCACATACTCTGGAACCTAAAGGAGGACGGACCAGAGAAGGACAGAGGAGTGCAACTAAGAAGCATGGGAGCATGGTCGAAGAAGGTACGATGTAGATGGAGAACTTGAAAAGAAGGCTGAACCATCCTTCAGAAGTGAAGACTCTGTCAAGCCTAGATAGAGTACGGTTTGGCCCGTCTTGGTTGTTACACCAAGTAAAGGCCGATCCTACAAAAGAAACTTCAAAGAGACCCGGGCTGACGATGAAGCATTGAAATCCGCAACCGCCAAACAGTTGACGGCATTGGCTCCTTGTTTTTATGCTTGGCTAATGACAACATTGAAGTCGCCACCCAAAACAGAAACAGGAAAATCCAAATCGAATAGAGAGATAATATCGGGCCAAAGGACCAATCTCTCAATCCTGTCGCACTTGGCGTAAACCACAAAGAACAAAAAGGAAGAGGAGAATAAGGGAAACGAACAAGCCACAGAGAGCAGCTGATCTAAATCAAAGGCAGGGTGGATGACAACACCTTTGGACCAAATGATCCAAATCTTGTCGGACACGTTGGCTAAGGCACCTCCAAAGCCAAGAGATAAAACCAACTTGGTGATCGCCTTCGGACCCATTAATGGTTCCAATAGCGCTACCAAGCAGATAGAGTGCTTTCTAACATGTGCTTGAGTGTAGCTGCCGACACAGCATTACCTATGACCCGAACATTCCAGAAATGGAAGTTCGCCATTAAGAGCTAAACAAAACAATAAGACACACGGGAGGGAGGCGATAGGACCTAAGCACACCGCACAACTCAGCTAAAATACAGCATGTGTCGAGTAGATCTAATGATCTTCTTGGATGCCGCTATAGAGCACGTGCGAATGGTGCGGGGGGTGCGAGGGTCCGGTCGCAGCCAACGATGCATGGCCCGGGATGAAGACCTAATCGGTGGCCCGCAGGAAGTAGAAAAACTCGAAGAGTGACTAGCATCGCAGTCTGAAGCAGACATCGACACGCTAGACCTAGAGGGATAGGAATTCTTAGTAAAACGAGATAAGCGATCATTTATGATTGCTATCTCAGCCTTGCTGAGAAGTGGAGAGTAGAGAGGTGGAGAGGGTATCTCTGTCGAGCGAAGAAAAGAAGGAGAGACAGAAGCAGGGAACACAACAGCGGCTAGAGTTGAACACGGAAGGAAAACTATAACGAAATGATGGGCAAAAATGTAGGGTGCGTTAAGCTGCGCACCACTAGTTCCTGTGTGAACTTAACCAAAATTGAACTGTCATAATATTGACAGCCCAGCGTAGTATGGAAAATTCCTACTCTCAATCTCGGAAACGCAACATATTGTGAAGGCTTATATGAACAACAATCTGCCTGGCAAGCCGTATTGTGGACCATGAGTGGATCCACTATACG
Source organism: Allium sativum (assembly GCA_030737875.1). Taxonomy (NCBI): domain Eukaryota; kingdom Viridiplantae; phylum Streptophyta; class Magnoliopsida; order Asparagales; family Amaryllidaceae; genus Allium; species Allium sativum. The sequence goes on along the minus strand of CM060910.1, from coordinate 1,048,365,612 downwards.
TCTACAATAAGAAGACCTCCAAGACTGATAAGCCGACACCATATGAAGCGACGGACACAAACAATGAAAACTCGCAAGCCATAACCATCTAAATAGAGTCTTCGATGACACGATAAAGGCCTCGTGAAGACTCTCTCGCCCAGAGAACCCAATGAGAACAAAATACAGTACTAAGAGGCCCTCAGAAAAACAAATAATCAGACATGCTGATAAGCCAAAAAAAAAACTTTAGCTCAAAGACCACGCTGGGAACACAAACATAAGCTCGAAAGTAGCTAAAAACAAAGCCAATAGAACACAAAAGTCTAGAGCAGCCCGAAGTGGAGATAGCAAAACCTCCACCTAAGACTGATAGAACTGAGGATCCAGCCAAATAGAACACAAGGGGCAAAGCCAACAACTCTCCATAAAAGAAATCAACTACCCTCGCATTCACAGCCAATAAGCTCTGATTGGCTCAAATCTGGTAACGCAGGGTAGGATGGGGGAATAGACAAAATAGACGAGCCAGGAAATAGAAAAACATGCACAGCCAAAAAACAGTGGCTAAAATTCAAGTTAAAAGCAAAACCCACCTGCCTGGTAATTCCAGATCCCACACAAACACATTGATGACCGAAATAGAAGTGTATCACCCCATCAATAGAACCCAAGCGAACCATCTTGCTTAAGCCGACATTCTCCACCTCACCTGATAGAACATAACCATCGCAAGCTGAAATAGAACAAGCCAACAATCGCTTAGCAACCTTACCACAAACCAATTCCAAGATCCTGACAGTCTCAGTTGCCACGCCTGGCTTGAGAGGCTGCAAAGTGAGATTGCCAGCATCCCAAAGTTGCGACGTCGATGCCACATAATCGCCACTTCAACGCCAGTTGCGGTCAATCATTGCAGACCCTGACACGAGCCGAGATCCAGAAACCGAACCATAGGAAACTAACAACTCGGGAACATGAGCGTCTATAATCGAAGTCTTGGCAACCAGATCCAAATGACATTTACGGCGTCGGCGACGCTTGATCTTAATAGAACAAGTGCTGTCAGTTGAACCATGCACCAAGGACGAACAAACAGGGCTAACCTTCCGAGGCTCGATCGAAGGAAGTGTTTGGATTGGGGCCACCAACTCCCCAACGCGAGTTCTTCCCAGACATGGGCCAGCGAAGGCGAGTGGATTAGGAGCTCCAGTGCAAAACAAGGAACCAAACATCAAACCAGTGGGCGACGCCCGAAGCTCATGATTTACTGGAGAAAAAGCTAACACCCTTAAATGACAAACAAGGCACAAAAGGGGTGATGAAATCCCCTTCGCCCTGTTTTCCATTAGAACAGTATGCATCCCCAAAACCAGACGGATAACCATCAGCAGGCCGCCTTGCCGAGAGGGGAAACAAACCCAGAGTCCCTGAGAAAACCGGAATCAGCTCCAAGAACAGCCCTTCAACCACCATGTATCGATGCTGCAATAACGTGACAAAAGTACTCAGATCCCCCATGTGAACCTCAATAAAAGAGATACCAGATAGAAAAACCGAGACTGGACCAGGAACCGCCTTGCCTATATTGGAAGAGATAATTTTGATCGATGGGCAAGGACGATTAAAGGTCCCCTAAACAAGAAAACCGCCTTTAGCAAAATTCGACTTCATAACCTAAGATCTAGGTTGAAATTGAATACCCAGAAATAAGCAAACTTGCAAAAAAGACGGAAGAGAGATCTCGACAACCAAAGACCAAGATAACACGAGAGCAAGAGAGCTAAAAGAAAATCGATAGGAAATCGCCAGAGGAGATCAGAGAGAAACCATGGAAATAGCCGTTGGTGTACTTTTGTTTCTGTTCATCCTCATTCTCAAATTCTAACTAAAAAGTAACTATAGTAAAATAACAGTTGAATGCTTTCCTTTCCTCTTAAGTTTCTTCGAATCTGACTTATGCATAGGGAAAAAACGTAGTACCTATATTTGAAACTGGACACTCTATAACACCTTAGCAAGTACGGGATGATGGACAGTGTTCTTATCTCATAATTCTTTCGTGTGTGTCTGTGTGTGTGTATATATATATATATATATGTATGTATGTATGTATGTATAGTAGAAAATATCATTCATCCCATTTTTTTCCTCTGAAGCCATAACTCACCCCTCAATCGAAGAATCTGTTTATCTCCTCAAACTTTCACATCTTCAGTTTCATTCGAGTGCGACCATAACCAATCCAAGCTACTACCTCTTCTTTTCTTCTTGTATATACAGAGAACGAGAGCCTTGAAGTTGAAATAAAACAAAAATGAAGATGAAGTAACATACGTGGAGGGTTCAATGAATAGCAGGCTTTGAAAAGATAAAATATGAAAGAAGCAACAAGGGAAGTGCAAGCAGTATAGTGATGGAAAGAAATATAGTGGGGAGATGTTCTAAAATAAAGGGGAAGTTGCTTTCAAGTGAACATGCGGCCTCGAAATTTAACGTGGGTAAGAAATTGTATGAAGGAGAGCAACAACATGTTTCGAAGATTAAGTGGAGTAATTGGCGAGGTGTGCAGGTTCGGGTGGTTTCCGGTTCGGGTATGAAGGAGCATGGCGCAACATTGTTTGGTGGAGGTGAGCTCACGGATGCACACAGATGAGGAAGAAGCTTCTATTTTTTTTTTTGGAAGCAAGCATTTGAGTTGAAGGTGGAACTGGCGATGCTCATGTAGACGGAGAAAAAAAGTAGCAGTACGGTGGAGTGGTGCGTTGTTATTGAAGTGCAGAAGGAAATAATAGAAGAACGATGCATGGCGGGAATGTTTGAAAGTTGTGGGGAAGATTTATAAAACACGTAGGGAAGGATTTCAAAATGGAAGAAGATGGAACTGTAGATAGAGGAGGCGAGGTAGTGATTTTGTTTGGGCCTGTCTTAAAATTTGTAAGCCCATATAAACTAAATTATACATAGTTTAGTTTTAATCCGATTATATACAGAAAACATGGACAGATTATTTAATTATTTATTAACGTGGCTTAATTCCTATTATATTATAATAACGTTATTTATACACCAAATCCCATCTATCTACCTATAAATCTATAAAATAAAAGTAAAGCAGAAGCTTTTTAAGCTCTCTCCTTAATTTTTTCAATTATCTCAACTCTCCTTAATTCTCTCAATTCTCCCAAATCCCCTTAAAACTCTAGAGATATTTTTAATACAATAATTATCGACCTCTCTCCTTAATTTTAGGATCTTCATTCTCCTTGAATCTCTCCAATTTTAAACATTTTGTTTTTAAATTTCTAATCTATATCTATACTATCTGCACTAGGGGTGAGCAAACCCCGGTTCAGTTCGGTTTTGGGGTAAAACCGAAACCGAAACCGAAAGGCCTTGGTTTTAAAAATCGATAACCGAAACCGTAACCGAAGCATCAGTTTCGGTTTTAAAACCTCGGTTTTGGTTTTTGTCGGTTCGGTTTCAGTTTTAAAACCGATTTATACAAAAAATATTATAAATTTAAACAACCACAAAAAATAAAAAATAAAAAAATTTGTTTCAACCGAATGTAGTGAGACACATAGTACAGAGTACAAACTAATAGACTATAAATCATCCAAAGTAGTACAAAGCTAAGTTATCTAGCTCTAAGCCGAAGACAAGAAACAAAAAAAGAAAATGAGCAGGAACACTCTAATGAACCACACTACAGCAGACTAGTAGCAACTTGGAATTCTAGAGAATCTAAAGAAACAAGAAATGGACATTTTATATTAGTCCACTCCTAATCCTGTATTTAGCTAAATCAAATGAGTGAAGCAGTGGCCAGTGTGTATATACTATATAATACGAAAAAACATGTAGCAAGAGACAATGTGCAACTTTTTATAATTCGGTTCGGTTCGGTTTGGACCTAAAACCGAAACCAAAATATTAGTACGGTTCGGTTTTTTGATTTTCGGTTTCGGTTTTTTTCGATTTTTGGTTTTTTCGGTTCGGTTCTTATTGGTTTCGGCTCGGTTTTGGTTTATTTCGGTTTCTTGCTGACCTCTAATCTGCACTGTAAATACTGAGATATCAACTCTCAAGCAATCCACGTGCATTTGCAATCTGAATCGTCTCACCTTTTAACTCTGCCATTTCCTATCGTTACTCATCAGCTAAGCCCCGAATCGAATGGCTGTGCTACCATTAACGCCCTAATTCCCTTTTTTTCTCCAAGTCAAGAGTATCGTCTTCTCTAACCTTCGACATATGCAATTATACCTTCTTCATCGCTTTCTCCTAACAAGTGACACCCTTCTCTCCCAAAATTGAATATTTCAACGATTTCATCTCAGTAGGTACAGTTTTTTTAATCTTTTGTATTCAACCATCATTATCTAAGAATCGAGGAATTATTTTTTCATTAATTTTAAGTTCATTTTAATACGGTTTGATATTTGTTATGTCTATAAATCTGGGCTTCAGAAGAACTCACAGCGAATCAACAATTTTTGGTTTTTTGTTTCCAGTCGCTTCACTCCTAATTATTGTCAACTGTCTATGGCTTTATATTGTTCTCTTTCCGTTGATATTTGATTTTCTCAGAAACACAAATATTGAGTTTTTCTTCACTCCATCAAACATGCATAATGAATATAAATGTTAGAGTTGAATAGTAAAGATGCTTTGAAAAAGTAACGGGTGCAAATGTTTCTGCGGTATTTTGTATATTCAATTTGATGCTGGCTATTTACTTTATTTGTATCCTTGATCGTTTATCTTACCAACAGCATTTAATCTGTTTGATTACCTATATAAGGGAGAACTATGTCTGATTCAATCATTTTCTTTTAGTATTATGATAAAGATATTCTTTATGGTAACTATTTTGTGTGATTCCATGCTGTAATTTGAGAGATTATATTTTAGCTCTAGCTTAACTTAATGAAAGCCTTGTTTTTTCTATATGGTTTGTGTTATGAAATTACGCTAGATAATGCACATGAAAGTTCTTTAACCAACACAGGCAACATAACACAATCAAAATATAATTTAATCAATATATTATCTTTTTCTACCTTTATACCTCATTAGTGGTTGCATTTAGTATGTTTTCTTTGAGTTGATGTTGCCTACATGTTGTCAAACTAATGCTCATACACGCCCATAATACTGTTATTTTATAAGGGTGGTGCGAACCCGTGCAAAATGGATGTTACTGTATATTTGCAAATGAAATATAGGAGATGACACGCAAAAGGTATTTTTAATTATATATCTGCAAGATTATTTGTCATGTGTTATGATTTGAAAAAAAGTGCCGTTGAATTTCAATTCCTAAATTTAAAGCACGTTAACAACAAGTATTTTTGATATAAATTGTTGTCTATAATTCTATATAAACTATAAACTTGATTACGATGGTATTCGTCTAATTAATTCTCATCGTTTTTACATCTGGTGTCTAATTGCTCTGCAAATAATATGTTTGTCAATTTGGTAAAGAAACAAACTCTGCATAAAGTTGATATATAAAATTATTATAGTGAGAATGCATGTAACCTTACATGCATCTTCATTTATTTCTAAATTTTATACTAGAACTTGATTATCTTTTAAATTTAGTCAGATAAGAATAATATAGTACCATGTGGACATAAATACCTTTGGCTTTGAAATTTTGAAATGGCGCATGAATGACAAAATTCGTGAAATATAGATTATTGTAAATACATGTATAAACATTATTATTTGCATGTTTCTTACTTAGTATGAATATGCTAGATGTTGAAATTTAGATGAGGGCATAAAAAGGAGGAATAAGTTCATGACATGAAAAATTATTGAGAAGATGGTAGAAAAAACATACCACTTTTAGTAAATACTAATGCAGAATTTTCACAATTTCTCAAGAACTACTTTCAGGTCACTTCTTTATGGATTGGATGCTCTTCAAGAAATCAACAATAGGTGACTATATCTTTTAGTAAATACTAATGCACGCTATATTAACATCTATGAAATATTTTTCTTTGTTTTCTATTTTTCAGGAGTTAAATTACAGTCAAATGAATGTTTTCAATGGTTGTCCATCACCGTAGTTTAAATGTTTTTAATTTTTCTTTAAGATAAGAAGTGTTCTTTTGGCAAGAATGCACAAAATATTTCAAGTGCTTTCATAATATAGTTTATTTATATTTATTACTGCAAAGATAAATAGTACCAATAACATTAGCAAGCACGACGATAAGAAAAACAAATTATTAATGATGATAGGTCACGAATTAAAATAAAATACAAACCAAATACCATTTTAAATAGTTAGTTATTGCATACACGTAAGTGTGATAATAGTTACGGTATGAAAAACTGATTTCCATTTAAGTCGGGAAACAAAAGTCTACCTGTTTTTTAAATGGATAAGGAGATCTAATAGGCTGCATAATGATATTACTATATTAATAAGAGTGCACTTTTATGTTATGCTTCTTTTGTCATTCATAGTCGATACATCAGATTCATCAAAAAGTTGATGAAGTCGATAAAATCGGTTCTTTTGTCCTTTCCAGAAAATGAGAAATACAAAGATATGCTCATAACACATTTAAATTGTTCAGGAATAACAGCTCACACTTTGCATTTACAGAAAATAAGATAAAGTCGATAAAATTTGTTTCATCTCTTAATCTATATTCAACTTGTATTTTCCAAAAAAAAAATCAAGCTTTTAATTTTGGTGGTGTAAAAACCCGCAACTTCCCCGTAAAGGAAAGCGCGGATAGTTCGAGAACAAGCCACAACAGAACGCATACAAAAGAACATTTCATTGTATATTACAACAATGCATCAGATTACAAGAATATACAGAGTATAAATGAATAAATATTACACAGAAATATCAAAGATTTAAATTACATTTAAATACATAGCAGCGGAAAATAATACAATACACAACTAGAAGAGATATACGGATACAAAGCTTTCCGGATATCGTTCCAGCTGTAAACCAGGATCCTGTGAATATAAATCTGCAAAACCAAAACTACTAGCTGCCTGTGTCAAAATAAGGGCACCCAGAGTTTAGGTTAAAACAATAAACTCCAGGTCAGTCATGTGACTGGTGTGAGAACTAAAACAGTTATTGATCTTTATTTTTAAAGTTAGGTAAATCAAGGGACCACGCCGTATAACACGGAACGGGTTTCCTCCCAAGAATACCAGTGCATAAGACGAACAGCGCAATGCTAAACAGAGAAAAATGAAGCTGTTATAAGACCCAGGTCCTATCACACAATGCAACGCAAGCCGGGGGATAGGGTTTTCCCTTATAACAGCCAAAGAATGCTTGATACGTTTTAAAACAAATCATTTGATACTATAGTCAGTGCATAGTGTATAAAACAACTTCAAATCATAAGTATCAATCATAGGCGGCATGAGCGCCCCATCCCACTATGTCGCCATATATAGGATTACAACTAAAACTACAAGATCACGTAATTGGAAATTGGATTTCCGTCATGAACCAAGGCAAAAGATAGTCCTTACCGAATTCGAGACTGCCTAGCCCGAGTCTCAGGATCAGAACGCATCGACCCTTGGATCGTCAGGGCCGGTCCACACGGAGTGGATTAAAATGCCTGAGCACTACGTTTCGCCGCCCTTTGGGGCGTAAGCGAGCCAACGAATGACTCCATCGGACCCAGATCGTCCGATCTAACCGAGGCGCCTCGCAACAGCAACAACCACATAAGTCAAACTCGTCAGGGCGTGTAAAACCACTGACGCCACTTTTAGCTAGGAGGAAACGTAGGCCCTCCCTGAGGTCCTTTCTCCCGTTTCTGGTTCATACCGGGGTGTGAGGCTCGCGAATTCACGTTACTCAAAGCTGTGCCACACAGGCTGTGCTTTGATCATCACCACAAGGCTTTGCTTTTCAACAGAAGCCTTGATCATTTGCATCTTAGCATGCTACACAGGCAAACCATTCTATGCAACCGATATCAGTCATAGAGAATGGAATCCGATGTCAGACACACAGTCCATTTACAAGTCCGTTCTGGGTCTGAACGAAACCGGAGGCACCTAGTACCCCGCATATCCATCGATCTCCAAGTACGTCTGGACGATCACCAACGGTTTCCATCTTCTTGGGTGTACAGCCCAATCAAGATCATCAGTAATCACCCAAACGACGTGAAGACTTCTGGTCTTCGACCACCGTCTTCATCTTCGACTTATCGTCGTATCAGTTATTCAGAATGGGATAAACCCGGTCTTTCCGAATAACTCGCGTATATTTAAATAAGTGTTACACAAACACAACATACGCCTCATTCCAATTCATCAGTCACTAACCGTAAATTAATCAAGAGAATAATTCCCCAAATATTAACCCCGAAGGCCGAAACCAACATCAGATCAATATCCAGAAAACCATTCTGCTTGGCTAACCGACAGTTAGTTTCTAAATTTCACATTCATAGGGAAAGGTTCCCATTAATTTTATCCAAGATAAATTCTTTATATTTATTCTTTAATCTATCCTTTTGAATTTCGATTCAACTAGTAGGGATTAACGAACCTTACCGAAGTAATCATTTGTTTTAGTTTCCCAATCCCAACCTATTCATCCCATGAAGTAAAACTGGTAATACTTCATATCTAACACCACAGTGTTATCGGTAAATTCAATTACCATTTCACGTTCAAATCTAATTAAAGATTTAACTATCGCCTGGAGTAAAACTGGTGATACTCCATTCTCGATCTTTTCAATCTAATTAAAGATTCATTAAAACTCCACTTAGTTTTAATCTTTAACTGGGTTAAAGAATCAGTGTCATTTAAAACACGGTTCACGGTAAACCCAAAATCACCTTCCATTAATTATCGGGTTAAAGAACGAGTGTTATTTAAAAACACTGTTCACGATAAACCCAAAATATCATTCCATTAATTATCGGGTTAAAGAACAAGTGTTATTTAAAAACACTGTTCACGATAAACCCAAAATATCATTCCATTAGTTATCGGGTTAAAGAACAAGTGTTATTTAAAAACACTGTTCACGATAAACCCAAAATATCATTCAATTAATTATCGGGTTAAAGAACAAGTGTTATTTAAAAACACTGTTCACGATAAACCCAAAAATCAATATCAATTCAATTCCAATTAAATATTATTTAATTGGTACACTTCATTAAATCTAAATAAAAAGATTTAATCTTTTCTCAACAGGGTTCAAGAACAGTGTTAATGAAGACACCATTCACGACAAACCCAAATCACATTTGATATTCAATACAAGGCTCTGAATAGAAAATATATCGGCTTATATTCAATATCAAATTCTACGATTAACAAATGTCGTATTGCAAATAACGATATAAATTTATATCTTTCAAATTTCCATAACAACACCTGTATAATCACGAATTCCAACATCGAAATATTCCGAAGACAATTTCGATTCAAATCCACTCCAATGCAATCATTGGAAATTCTGGTTATTTTTAAAACCCTTTTTAAATTCAATTTATTTATTTAAAAATAAATAGAATTATAATTCTAGTTCAACTAGTTCATTTCGATAAAAATCTATTTTTATCTATTCAAATATGGAGTTTTTCATCCCAATTTTTCCCAAATCATTTCTTATGATTTTACGCAATTTATTATTATTTTTAATAATTTTATCAAAGCCCGTACAGTCGATTTCCATCAATGGTCATCGAACTGCACTTACAGCGACCTTTTTCAAATTTGATTTGGACGTACCTCCAAATCCAACCGTTAGATTTCAAATTTCTAATATTCGTTAGAAAGCTCTTTTCGATACGAACCCAACGGTTCTGGTTTTAGGAGAATCCGACGGTCGGATCTCCCGTAATGTCCGTTTGAAATAAATGGTCGAAATTCGCGAACTGCCGTGGCGCGGCGCGTTCTATTCAGGCCATTATATTATATATATAATATATATAATATATATTTCGTCGATTTCTATTTAAAACGAATTATATAAATAGTTTTAAATTCGTTTTCAAAAGCAATTTCAACTTCCATTTCAATTCAAATCAAAATTGAATTCTTCTTTATAAATTCGTTTTAAAATTCATTTCTATTCAATTCAAATTTCAATTCAATTTGAATTCATTTCAATTTGCTTTCAATTCAATTTGAATTCGTTTTCAATTTAATTCAATTCCAAAGTCGTTTTCTATTCGATTCAATTCAAATTGGTTTTCTATTCGATTCAATTCGTTGTATATTCCATTGAAATCAAATTCGTTATATATTCAAAACAAATTCGATTCGAATTCGTTTTCTATTCAATTTGATTCAAATTTCATTTCAAAATATTCGATTTCGAAATCACTTTTCAATATTCATTTTAAAATGAATAAAATCGATATAAATATCATTCACGTCAAAATGGCGTCAATCTAATCAACACGGCTTCATATATTTCTATTTTCAAATATTCTATTTCAAATATTTCTATTATTAAAATATTTCGTTCAACACATGACCAATCTCAATGGATGAGTACTGTCAACACATGAACCTTTATTTTATATTGATAAAGATGTAAATTTTATTACTAAAATATTTCGTTCAACACATGACCAATCTCAATGGATGAGTACTGTCAACACATGAACCTTTATTTTATATTGATAAAGATGTAAATTTTATTACTAAAATATTTCGTTCAACACATGACCAATCTCAATGGATGAGTACTGTCAACACATGAACCTTTATTTTATATTATTCTTTATTTTCTAAATTGGAATGAGGCCCAATCAATCACCATATAATGTTAATTATATGGATTTTCATACATTACACACATATAATAGCATTGAAAAATAATCAACCATCAACCAAAGTGCACTACACTGTATAAGCATCAAATATAGATATCTAACGCTTATAACAGCCTGTCAATCAATCGATCGACATATTTAATCAATCAGGATGAGTGAACTTCAAATTTCATCCCAACACCCGTGTGGGGTTTCAAACAATCAAACACAGATTTTATTTGTGCAGTTGGGCGATGTGTAAAATTTATCGTCCCAATCAATGTCATTCAAATAGGTGTACATAAACAAACCGTCCGGTTTGTAAATGAATATTTTATTTTATTCACTTCACGTTAAAAATTATTTTTTTAACGATAAAACATTTTATTTTAACATATGAATTTCTATTCAGTTCATTCTTTAAATAAAATGATATTTTTATTTTTCTAACATATTTTAGAAAATTTCGGCGGCATAACGGCACGATACTAGAAACGGGACAAGGCCTAGCCTTATCCCCGGTCTAGTGAAGGCCCACGCCATTCACACATCAATCAAATTCACCAAACAACCAATTCAAATCAAGTCATCAAATTAATTTATGCAACCAAACAAACAAGTCCATGGTCTGTGGACGATTGTGTCGGGTGCTACTAAGCACCGTCTGCATCCTAGTATATATATAACTAGAAAAAGAAATTGAAGAGTGAGAAGTTCTCACCAATAGCTATCCAACCATCTCGACTCTTCTTTGCAGAAGTCTTCATCGTTCTCGCCTTTTTGTCTCCTTCGTTGACCGTAGCCACTACATATATAAAAATCGAATTTTTACTTTGCTATTCAATATATAAAAATCACATTTTTACTTCGATATTCAATATATAAAAATCACATTTTTACTTCGATGTTCAGTATATAAAAATCACATTTTTACTTCGATGTTCAATATATAAAAATCACATTTTTTACTTCGATGTTCAATATACAAAAATCACATTTTTACTTCGATGTTCAATATATAAAAATCACATTTTTACTTCGATGTTCAATATATAAAAATCACATTTTTACTTCGATGTTCAATATATAAAAATCACATTTTTACTTTGATATTCAATATATAAAAATCGAATTTTTACTCTGATATTCAATATATAAAAATCGAATTTTTACTCTGATATTCAATATATAAAAATCGAATTTTTCCAAGGTTAAAAATCATAGCTTTCATCAATAAAAATCCCATTTTTTTCTACAATAAAAATCTAACCTTTTTGTTATTAAAAATACAATCTTTATATTACCATTTACTATAAAAATAATATTCTTTACTTCTACAATATAAAACAAAATAATAATAAAATAAATAGATAAAAAGAAGGCTTACAGCGAAATTGGGAGTGGGGAAGGCGGATTGGCGGTGGTCCGCGCAGGCAGAGGGAGGCGGGAGGCTAGGGTTAGGCGCGGTTTTGGATTCCAGTGGGGGCTAGGGCGTCGGCTGTTTTGTCAGAACAGGGAGGAAGAGGGGCGGGAGGAAGGGTAGAGAGGAGGGGGGAGTGGCGGAGGTGCCATCGACGAAGGGAGCGGCGTTGCGGGTTCACGAGGGGAAAGAAGAGGGGCTCGAGGTCGCGAGTTTCCAGAAGGGGAAAGGAGAAGAAAGGAGAAGGGGAATCAGAGGTTTGGGGGAGGAGGCGTGGCGGGTGATGGAGTGCGGCGCCAGGCGCCGACGGTGGGAGGAGCGGCGGCTCCTCCCCCTTCCTTCTCTCTCTTCTTTTTTTTTTTATATTGAAAGAATACGGTGAGGAGAGAGTTTTACGCTGAGGGAATATATATTTATATTTTTTTATTTTATTTTATTTCAAAAAGTTGACTTTTTTTATTCGATCTCAAAAGAGGCCCACTGCCTGTCGCCCATAGCGTTTCACCCCCATTCCGAACACAATGGGATATGTATCGTAAGTTGATTCGATTGTTACGATCAGTTTCCCTTGCATTTACATTTAAATCACTATATTGAATTTTAAACGTACATTTCAAATTACCGGGGTCACATACTAACTAGAAAAATTCCAGAAAAATATTTTCTAGCTTCGTATTGACGATACGGTCCTAACAAAACTAGTTTCGTTGAATTCTGAGACCGTTGGAAAAATGGCCATTTTCCAGTTGATTAAAATCAACTGAAACTGGTCAAATGCGTTTTCCTTTGCCACGCTCACATACTGATTCGAAAAATTATGAAATTTAAAACCTAGCAATAATTTGACATTGCGGATCCAACAAAAGTGGTTTCGTCGAAATCCGAGGTCGATTGCAAAATTTCCATTTTTAAGGGCCTGAATTCCATAGCGACTATTCAGAATTTTCAACTGGACATATCTTTTGATTCGCGCTATGAAAGTTTGATTTTTCGGATTCGTTGGAAAGATATTATCGATTAGATCCTAATGTCTTTGGTTTCACTAAAATCCGGATTGTTTTGTACCCGGTATGTTCAATTGAAGTTTGAAATCGAATTATCAAACTACCGCACCATTTTCAATTCTATTTATAATTATATATAATTATTTATATTCTAACGACGACGTATATAATATATACGTTCTAATTATATTCAAAATAAATTTTCTCGTCGATACTATTTAAAATAATTCATTTTAAATATTCAAAATTAGCTAAAATTGCCAAAATAAAAATTTTAAACTGGCCCAGATTTTCCGGGTTATTACAATCTCCCCCACTTAAAACTTTTCATCCCCGAAAAGGAACAAAGTCGAAAGTGGTTTGATTATTCAACTCTACGTTCGATCTGGCTTCCATTCTCCAACTTTTCAGTTTCTGAGAATTTTCAAATTCTTCAAAAATTTGGCTAACACCCTTAATTTTCGAAAAATTTCGCCATAACCTCCCCTGCAATGGGAGCATCGGGAAATCTCAAATAGCTTCCCCGGTCCTTCAGATCTCAAAAAGAAAAAGAAAAGGCCAAGCGGCTAGCCAATAGGCTCATAAAATCATCATCACCCAAACAAAACAGTAAATTATGTAGTAAACATGTACCTATTTGTCGGGAAAACAAATTTTATTCTCTGCTCTAGCCTCCTTGCTATGACCTGTTCAATGCAAGTGCAAGTATATGCAAGCAAATGCGACCAATTTTCAATACAATTCAATATTTGATACAATTAGGCGTAATGGTTCAAAATTATCAAACAAATAAACAAACAACACAAACATCAATCAGTTAGTGGATTAGAGTTTCAAATTGATAATTTTGATACATATACAAAAATCATGTTTTTGATGCCAATTCACAACAATAAGCCCTATCTAATTTAGGTTCTCACACCAGTCAATAGGAAATATAAAGAAATCACACCTTCGGAGCACGAACATAAATATTGATGATGCCATGGTCATTATCAACATCATCTCCGGGCGACTAGAGTGTGATTCTATATCTATCCAGTATATTAAAATTTCAAACACACGTGGATCAGACGTATACGCAAAATCTTTATATACTGGACTGTCCAACTCAATATATATAGATAATCAAATACGAATAATTGTTTTAAATTTTCAAAACAAAGATTGTTTTCATTTTAAAAATATAATCTTCACACTCGTTCTAGGATACTACTGATCCCATCTCTAACGAGTCATTCCCATTGGATATTACTAATCCAATATCTGATGAATTCTTTCGTATGGTTCTAATGTGTCTTGTTCTCTGAGCTTTGTAAACCAAAGCTCTGATACCAAATGTAAAAACCCGCAACTTCCCCGTAAAGGAAAGCGTGGATAGTTCGAGAACAAGCCACAACAGAACGCATACAAAAGAACATTTCATTGTATATTACAACAATGCATCAGATTACAAGAATATACAGAGTATAAATGAATAAATATTACACAGAAATATCAGAGATTTAAATTACATTTAAATACATAGCAGCGGAAAATAATACAATACACAACTAGAAGAGATATACGGATACAAAGCTTTCCGGATATCGTTCCAGCTGTAAACCAGGATCCTGTGAATATAAATCTGCAAAACCAAAACTACTAGCTGCCCGTGTCAAAATAAGGGCACCCAGAGTTTAGGTTAAAACAATAAACTCCAGGTCAGTCATGTGACTGGTGTGAGAACTAAAACAGTTATTGATCTTTATTTTTAAAGTTAGGTAAATCAAGGGACCACGCCGTATAACACGGAACGGGTTTCCTCCCAAGAATACCAGTGCATAAGACGAACAGCGCAATGCTAAATAGAGAAAAATGAAGCTGTTATAAGACCCAGGTCCTATCACACAATGCAACGCAAGCCGGGGGATAGGGTTTTCCCTTATAACAGCCAAAGAATGCTTGATACGTTTTAAAACAAATCATTTGATACTATAGTCAGTGCATAGTGTATAAAACAACTTCAAATCATAAGTATCAATCATAGGCGGCATGAGCGCCCCATCCCACTATGTCGCCATATATAGGATTACAACTAAAACCGCAAGATCACGTATTTGGAAATTGGATTTCCGTCATGAACCAAGGCAAAAGATAGTCCTTACCGAATTCGAGACTGCCTAGCCCGAGTCTCAGGATCAGAACGCATCGACCCTTGGATCGTCAGGGCCGGTCCACACGGAGTGGATTAAAATGCCTGAGCACTACGTTTCGCCGCCCTTTGGGGCGTAAGCGAGCCAACGAATGACTCCATCAGACCCGGATCGTCTGATCTAACCGAGGCGCCTCGCAACAGCAACAACCACATAAGTCAAACTCGTCAGGGCGTGTAAAACCACTGACGCCACTTTTAGCTAGGAGGAAACGTAGGCCCTCCCTGAGGTCCTTTCTCCCGTTTCTGGTTCATACCGGGGTGTGAGGCTCGCGAATTCACGTTACTCAAAGCTGTGCCACACAGGCTGTGCTTTGATCATCACCACAAGGCTTTGCTTTTCAACAGAAGCCTTTATCATTTGCATCTTAGCATGCTACACAGGCAAACCATTCTATGCAACCGATATCAGTCACAGAGAATGGAATCCGATGTCAGACACACAGTCCATTTACAAGTCCGTTCTGGGTCTGAACGAAACCGGAGGCACCTAGTACCCCGCATATCCATCGATCTCCAAGTACGTCTGGACGATCACCAACGGTTTCCATCTTCTTGGGTGTACAGCCCAATCAAGATCATCAGTAATCGCCCAAACGACGTGAAGACTTCTGGTCTTCGACCACCGTCTTCATCTTCGACTTATCGTCGTATCAATTATTCAGAATGGGATAAACCCGGTCTTTCCGAATAACTCGCGTATATTTAAATAAGTGTTACACAAACACAACATACGCCTCATTCCAATTCATCAGTCAATAACCGTAAATTAATCAAGAGAATAATTCCCCAAATATTAACCCCGAAGGCCGAAACCAACATCAGATCAATATCCAGAAAACCATTCTGCTTGGCTAACCGACAGTTAGTTTCTAAATTTCACATTCATAGGGAAAGATTCCCATTAATTTTATCCAAGATAAATTCTTTATATTTATTCTTTAATCTATCCTTTTGAATTTCGATTCAACTAGTAGGGATTAACGAACCTTACCGAAGTAATCATTTGTTTTAATTTCCCAATCCCAACCTATTCATCCCATGAAGTAAAACTGGTAATACTTCATATCTAACACCACAGTGTTATCGGTAAATTCAATTACCATTTCACGTTCAAATCTAATTAAAGATTTAACTATCGCCTGGAGTAAAACTGGTGATACTCCATTCTCGATCTTTTCAATCTAATTAAAGATTCATTAAAACTCCACTTAGTTTTAATCTTTAACTGGGTTAAAGAATCAGTGTCATTTAAAACACGGTTCACGGTAAACCCAAAATCACCTTCCATTAATTATCGGGTTAAAGAACGAGTGTTATTTAAAAACACTGTTCACGATAAACCCAAAATACCATTCCATTAATTATCGGGTTAAAGAACAAGTGTTATTTAAAAACACTGTTCACGATAAACCCAAAATATCATTCCATTAATTATCGGGTTAAAGAACAAGTGTTATTTAAAAACACTGTTCACGATAAACCCAAAATATCATTCCATTAATTAACGGGTTAAAGAACAAGTATTATTTAAAAACATTGTTCACGATAAACCCAAAAATGAATATCAATTCAATTCCAATTAAATATTATTTAATTGGTACACATCATTAAATCAAAATAAAAGGATTTAATCTTTTCTCAACAGGGTTCAAGAACAGTGTTAATGAAGATGCCATTCACGACAAACCCAAATCACATTTGATATTCAATACAAGGCTCTGAATAGAAAATATATCGGCTTATATTCAATATCAAATTCTACGATTAACAAATGTCGTATTGCAAATAATGATATAAATTTATATCTTTCAAATTTCCATAACAACACCTGTATAATCACGAATTCCAACATCGAAATATTCCGAAGACAATTTCGATTCAAATCCACACCAATGCAATCATTGGAAATTCTGGTTATTTTTAAAACCCTTTTTAAATTCAATTTATTTATTTAAAAATAAATAGAATTATAATTCTAGTTCAACTAGTTCATTTCGATAAAAATCTATTTTTATCTTTTCAAATATGGTGTTTTTCATCCCAATTTTTCCCAAATCATTTCTTATGATTTTACACAGTTTATTATTATTTTTAATAATTTTATCAAGGCCCGTACAGTCGATTTCCATCAATGGCCATCGAACTGCACTTACAGCGACCTTTTTCAAATTTGATTTGGACGTACCTCCAAATCAAACCGTTAGATTTCAAATTTCTAATATTCGTTAGAAAGCTCTTTTCGATACGAACCCAACGGTTCCGGTTTTAGGAGAATCCGACGGTCGGATCTCCCGTAATGTCCGTTTGAAATAAATGGTCGAAATTCGCGAACTGCCTCGGCGCGGCGCGTTCTATTCAGGCCATTATATTATATATATATATAATATATATTATATATATTTCGTCGATTTCTATTTAAAACGAATTATATAAATAGTTTTAAATTCGTTTTCAAAAGCAATTTCAACTTCCATTTCAATTCAAATCAAAATTGAATTCTTCTTTATAAATTCGTTTTAAAATTCATTTCTATTCAATTCAAATTTCAATTCAATTTGAATTCATTTCAATTTGCTTTCAATTCAATTTGAATTCGTTTTCAATTTAATTCAATTCCAAAGTCGTTTTCTATTCGATTCAATCCAAATTGGTTTTCTATTCGATTCAATTCGTTGTATATTCCATTGAAATCAAATTCGTTATATATTCAAAACAAATTCGATTCGAATTCGTTTTCTATTCAATTTGATTCAAATTTCATTTCAAAATATTCGATTTCGAAATCACTTTTCAATATTCATTTTAAAATGAATAAAATCGATATAAATATCATTCACGTCAAAATGGCGTCAATCTAATCAACACGGCTTCATATATTTCTATTTTCAAATATTCTATTTCAAATATTTCTATTATTAAAATATTTCGTTCAACAAATGACCAATCTCAATGGATGAGTACTGTCAATACATGAACCTTTATTTTATATTGATAAAGAAGTAAATTTTATTACTAAAATATTTCGTTCAACACATGACCAATCTCAATGGATGAGTACTGTCAACACATGAACCTTTATTTTATATTGATAAAGATGTAAATTTTATTACTAAAATATTTCGTTCAACACATGACCAATCTCAATGGATGAGTACTGTCAACACATGAACCTTTATTTTATATTATTCTTTATTTTCTAAATTGGAATGAGGCCCAATCAATCACCATATAATGTTAATTATATGGATTTTCATACATTACACACATATAATAGCATTGAAAAATAATCAACCATCAACCAACGTGCACTACACTGTATAAGCATCAAATATAGATATCTAACGCTTATAACAGCCTGTCAATCAATCGATCGACATATTTAATCAATCAGGATGAGTGAACTTCAAATTTCATCCCAACACCCGTGTGGGGTTTCAAACAATCAAACACAGATTTTATTTGTGCAGTTGGGCGATGTGTAAAATTTATCGTCCCAATCAATGTCATTCAAATAGGTGTACATAAACAAACCGTCCGGTTTATAAATGAATATTTTATTTTATTCACTTCACGTTAAAAATTATATTTTTAACGATAAAACATTTTATTTTAACATATGAATTTCTATTCAGTTCATTCTTTAAATAAAATGATATTTTTATTTTTCTAACATATTTTAGAAAATTTCGGCGGCATAACGGCACGATACTAGAAACGGGACAAGGCCTAGCCTTATCCCCGGTCTAGTGAAGGCCCACGCCATTCACACATCAATCAAATTCACCAAACAACCAATTCAAATCAAGTCATCAAATTAATTTATGCAACCAAACAAACAAGTCCATGGTCTGTGGACGATTGTGTCGGGTGCTACTAAGCACCGTCTGCATCCTAGTATATATATAACTAGAAAAAGAAATTGAAGAGTGAGAAGTTCTCACCAATAGCTATCCAACCATCTCGACTCTTCTTTGCAGAAGTCTTCATCGTTCTCGCCTTTTTGTCTCCTTCGTTTACCGTAGCCACTACATATATAAAAATCGAATTTTTACTTTGCTATTCAATATATAAAAATCACATTTTTACTTCGATATTCAATATATAAAAATCACATTTTTACTTCGATGTTCAATATATAAAAATCACATTTTTACTTCGATGTTCAATATATAAAAATCACATTTTTACTTCGATGTTCAATATATAAAAATCACATTTTTACTTCGATGTTCAATATATAAAAATCACATTTTTACTTCGATGTTCAATATATAAAAATCACATTTTTACTTTGATATTCAATATATAAAAATCGAATTTTTACTCTGATATTCAATATATAAAAATCGAATTTTTACTCTGCTATTCAATATATAAAAATCGAATTTTTCCAAGGTTAAAAATCATAGCTTTCATCAATAAAAATCCCATTTTTTCTACAATAAAAATCTAACCTTTTTGTTATTAAAAATACAATCTTTATATTACCATTTACTATAAAAATAATATTCTTTACTTCTACAATATAAAACAAAATAATAATAAAATAAATAGATAAAAAGAAGGCTTACAGCGAAATTGGGAGTGGGGAAGGCGGATTGGCGGTGGTCCGCGCAGGCAGAGGGAGGCGGGAGGCTAGGGTTAGGCGCGGTTTTGGATTCCAGTGGGGGCTAGGGCGTCGGCTGTTTTGTCAGAACAGGGAGGAAGAGGGGCGGGAGGAAGGGTAGAGAGGAGGGGGGAGTGGCGGAGGTGCCATCGACGAAGGGAGCGGTGTTGCGGGTTCACGAGGGGAAAGAAGAGGGGCTCGAGGTCGCGAGTTTCCAGAAGGGGAAAGGAGAAGAAAGGAGAAGGGGAATCAGAGGTTTGGGGGAGGAGGCGTGGCGGGTGATGGAGTGCGGCGCCAGGCGCCGACGGTGGGAGGAGCGGCGGCTCCTCCCCTTCCTTCTCTCTCTTCTTTTTTTTTGATATTGAAAGAATACGGTGAGGAGAGAGTTTTAAGCTGAGGGAATATATATTTATATTTTTTTTATTTTATTTTATTTCAAAAAGTTGACTTTTTTTATTCGATCTCAAAAGAGGCCCACTGCCTGTCGCCCATAGCGTTTCACCCCCATTCCGAACACAATGGGATATGTATCGTAAGTTGATTCGATTGTTACGATCAGTTTCCCTTGCATTTACATTTAAATCACTATATTGAATTTTAAACGTACATTTCAAATTACCGGGGTCACATACTAACTAGAAAAATTCCAGAAAAATATTTTCTAGCTTCGTATTGACGATACGGTCCTAACAAAACTAGTTTCGTTGAATTCTGAGACCGTTGGAAAAATGGCCATTTTCCAGTCGATTAAAATCAACTGAAACTGGTCAAACGCGTTTTCCTTTGCCACGCTCACATACTGATTCGAAAAATTATGAAATTTAAAACCTAGCAATAATTTGACATTGCGGATCCAACAAAAGTGGTTTCGTCGAAATCCGAGGTCGATTGCAAAATTTCCATTTTTAAGGGCCTGAATTCCATAGCGACTATTCAGAATTTTCAACTGGACATATCTTTTGATTCGCGCTATGAAAGTTTGATTTTTCGGATTCGTTGGAAAGATATTATCGATTAGATCCTAATGTCTTTGGTTTCACTAAAATCCGGATTGTTTTGCACCCGATATGTTCAATTGAAGTTTGAAATCGAATTATCGAACTACCGCACCATTTTCAATTCTATTTATAATTATATATAATTATTTATATTCTAACGACGACGTATATAATATATACGTTCTAATTATATTCAAAATAAATTTTCTCGTCGATACTATTTAAAATAATTCATTTTAAATATTCAAAATTAGCTAAAATTGCCAAAATAAAATTTTTAAACTGGCCCAGATTTTCCGGGTTATTACAGGTGGTTAGTGGATTTTTGATATTTCTGCACTACATATTTCAATGTATGTATCCATTGAAATAAAATTTTAAACTATCAAATGGATGCATACTTTCATATGTCTTTTCTTTAGTTTCCATGCTCGATCATCAATTAGAAAGGCAAAACACATCAAGTTGGGAAGGGCTAGGATTCAGGAGCACCATAGGTTGACATGTTCTCCCATCACTCTTCAAGAACCTATTAAATTATGGTCAGAAGTTTTTGATTTATCTCATTTTCTGATACTGAAAGAATTTGATTGTTGATCATAAAGTTTTGATTTTTCTTATTTTCTGATAGTGTTTAGGCGTTAAGGTAAGGAAACTGATATTATAGTGATGAAACTTAATGATAACTTGGTTGACCTTCGTATCGTTGTTGCAACTTTACTTACATGTCAAATTAACGTAGTCAGTTTATAAATGAATTTTGTTTCTGAGTAAATTTATTTAGAATTAAATTATGCAAAAATCATTTAGGATTCCTTTAAAATAATAGTGGACTTAGAGGTTTGTACTTCATACCGACACTGAAGATTAATTTTCAATCACATACTTTATGTTGATTGGTCGTCAATTGTAGATTTGACATTTGAAGAATTCCTTTGTCATAGAAAGGTCCTTTAGATTCCCCGACCTTTCTTCCCTTTTGCTTAACTTCAAATGCAGTCCTTACCTGGGCTATTTTAGCCAGCGATGAATTCTAGATACCCTTTAAAACCAGTCACTTAAATTTCCTATTGCACTAGATATTTTTTTTCACTTTATGTACCTAAATTATTGAAATTAACGATTTCCCCTGTATATGGTTAATTTTTCTGCACTTGCATACAATCATGTTAAACTCAGTTTTCTAATATTGGTGCTCAGGATTATGAAATAAAGCTCCTTGAAGGAATCATACATTCTTTGAAGCAGGTTTTTTGATATTCAAAATTCCAAGTACAAAGATAATGTTGCATTTTAACTAAAAAGGTATGTGGTAAATTTTATTTCAATTACATTTATTTATATATTTCTAGACTTTTGAAATAAAAACCAAAATAACATACAGTTAAATTTGAATTTACGTTTATTAACGTCAATTTGTTAGATCTCTTCCATATTTCCATTCCATAACTCAACTGATTAAAAAAGGCATAAATATTCCCAAATCTGCTCAGTTGGATTTTTTTTTAATGGATTAAACTAAGACGAATAAATGTTGAATGGAAATTTTTGTATATTAAACATCAGCCATAAGAAAATCAAAGGCATTAAATGTAGAACTGAGAATGTGTTTGAAATTTATAAAGAGAAAGAAAGAACCTAAAACACAATTGAACAATTTCGTTTTCAGTGCAATTATTAGTTTGTTATTTTCAAAATTTTTTGATATATTTAAGTAATAGAGTTAGTAATTTATATCTTAAACATAATTGGTGTAGCTCACCAGTGTGTATCATAAAGCGTTCTTTATTTTTTATGACACTACAAAGTTTGTGCTTAGATGAAAGATGCAACTTCTTATTTATTTATAATCTAGACCAATGCATCATTTCAGTTAATTAAACAGCAAAATACTCGGTATATTCATAATTTGATATTAACTAAAATCTACTTCCACATCAGTGGATTTATATCAGTCAAACATCGTATATTCAGTTTCACTTTCATGGAAGTTTAGTGCTAAGAGAACCATATTTTACGGTTGATAGCACCAAGATGGTATTTAGAAGCCTTAGCCCAAAATTAATTGTAATTGAAGATCGATTATAATTCAGCTACTTCCTATCATTCTAACTGTTCTTCTATTATGTTCTCAAGCACTTCTATTATTGAGCCATACAATACATGGTTCTTCGTAAAAATAGGATTTTCCTTTCAAGATACACGATCTTTGACTGAGCAATTGTTACAAATTTTAACATTCATGTTAAACTGATGTTATTTTCATGGATTTTTGGACGGTTGACTACATCACTTATATATAAATTAGGTAGGAGCGATATAAAAATAGTTAGGATATACTTTTTCTGTTGTCTAACTGATATAAAATTTATTTATTTTTGGTTGAATCATAGTTGGCTAAAACTATTTTTTTTCTTTAATAATTTTGAGTTTCTGTTTTTATTATGGCTGCAGAGGCATGGATTGATGAATGGTTGTTCCGCTTCACTATTGAGTTGATAGTTACATTCCTTATCAAATAGCGTGGATCCACTATCTGCATAAAGGTAAGATAATCATGTATCAATTACGATTTTGCTTCTCGCCTTTCATAGGTTATCCTGTGTCGTCCTTCTACATAAAATATATTGAAACTTTTAATTTATCAATCACCTTAATTATATGTTTTGATAAACAATGCTCAGTTTTATTTTGCGAATCAGATGCCACTGATTCCTATACGTATTGATATTCGCACGATATATAAAACGTTGATTCTTATATATGTTTTGGTGGTGTTGTTTTGCTATTTAATTTCCAATTCTTTTAAGATCATTGTTTTTATATTCGTATAAAATCCGAGAAAACATATCATTGTGGTTAAGACGGTACCAGGAACGAAATTTTTCCATATGATCTATGTAAAAATAAGCGTTTATGTTATGTTCATTTTACTACATATAATAATCAACATTTACTCTTTTATCAACATAATATTTACCCTCGACTGATTCAGTAAAATGAAAACAAAATTATGTTGAGTTGATGTAACGTTATGATATCTGCTAACTCCATTATATGATAGCAATCATGGAACAATATTTCATCCAAAATCAATGCACGGTATATTTTATGGTCAGCATATACTATCGCGTGCAATATGCATTATGTCTTTTTTTCCTTTCATTGTTTTCTTAGTGTGCAAAACTAACTTTTGTTTCTACTGGAATTGGAGATAAAAGGCAGGCTGTTGATCATAGTCCCTAGATATTGACAGTTGGTGGGTGAACATGAAAATTAAGTCATGGTAAGTACATTTTTTTCTCTATATTGTCAAGTTTAATCACATTTCTTTGTACTGACACGAAAATATTGTGTCTTCATTTACGGAATGATCCAACAAAACATTCTGGAACATTTCAAGTGCTGATAGTTTACAATGTATTCAGTTTTCACTTTTGCATCAACATATGTAAACTTTTGATGAGCATAGTTCATTCATTTATGCAATGACAGCATCCGAATATGGTGGAGGAATAAATAATTAATGGTTTTTTAACTTGAACCAAGCTAATATATTTAGATATTTCACATTACTATGTAAGCTAAAGAGTTTCTTATCAACTAGGGGAGTTATTGTCTATATTTAGCATACATGGAAGTCAATCGGCTAACATTTTGATATTTGAACATATTGTTTTTAAAACCCCTAATATCATATGTTGAACTGGATTTTCAAAAGAAAAGAAGTTGGTACTGACATTTATATCATAATTTATTCTGCAAAATTATTTGTGATACCCCAATCCCCATACTTCTTTAGAACTCTGAATTGAATAAATTTGCTAAACTTAGATTAAATTTAAAACTAGACCAGTTAAAGTTAATTTCAATACCATAAACTTACTTAAAACAATAATTTTCACTTATATCTCAATTTTTGTAGTTGCTATCTTGAAGATTTTTCGATACTATAACAACTAATTAAACTTCTCCTACTTTATATTATTTTCAAAATCAAGTTGAATGCACTTAAATTTGTCACTAACTAAACTTCAAATTGAAATTACATTACAATTTATTAAACTTTAAGTTAAAACTAAAATAATTTACCTGAATTTTTAATTGAAGCTAAAGTTTACTACATGTAGAATAAAAATTAATTTTAACATTAATTAACCTTGAATTCTAATTAAATTAGTCAGCTAAAATCTTAGCTAACCTTGAAATTAGAGATAAGATTCTCTGCACTTTTTTATGTACATTTTACGACGTCAGTGCAAAAATTTATGTGTAACGACCCGGAGATTTTCGGCCCCGAAAATCGATATAAATACCATCACTGCATCTTATACCGATCCTCCAAGCACCAAAAAACACTGGATAGTTTAGAAAGAATTTAGAGGGTGAGATAAGAAAGAAAGAAATTTTAGAATAGAAGAAAGAAGAAGAACACATCAGAATCTCACAGCGGAACGAAAAAAATATAATATCAAATCCCTTTATACAAAGAAACCGTATATACATACCAATCATCAGAGTACAGCATATATACCAATCACAGCGGAATATAACTAGCGGTGAAGCCGCCTGCTTCTAGCTCCTGAATCTCCAAGTGAAACCTAACCTGGAACATACTCGGTCTGACCCGAGCACATTTGATTTAAAACAAAATACACCGGGTCAGTCTGGAATACTATCAGTGATAAATTCACATAACACACACTGGGTTAACTTTGGAAAATCCTTTCGGAATCAAAGAATAATAGTAAGACCAGCCCACACATAAACACGGACGGTTTTTACCTTACTATAACCCAAAACAGTTTTTGAAATCATAGCTTGCTCTGGTATTATCATAATGTCTAAATACAAATAAATACCAATCTAGAGGAACGCTTGCATCTCACGCTCCCCATATATAGTATATAATCGAAAACCGCGGGCGCTTATTGGATATTGGATTTCCAACTTGACAAGGCATGGGACCACCTTCCGAACGTGTATCTCTAGAGGCGAATACACTGGGTTCAACAAGAACGTCTTGCAACCCGGCCCACACATGACCGACCACTCATTTCGCTTGAGTGTATCGAATGTATACCACCGACGGTTGGGATCAGCAACCGCCACCCGAATAGGGTCAGCATCGAATAGATAAAGAAGCAATAGGAATTTCTCTAGATAGGTGATCATACATCCTAATGGGTGCGACCCACATAGCCATGCTGCCTGCCCGATTTTTGTCATTTCCCGGTTGATGAGGCTTGAGGCTAGAATCTCTTTTCAACATCTGGCCACCATTCACTTTGAATTCCACATCGTCAGATCCGCCAGGTCACACTTGATTAACGTCCATAAACACACTCTAGCTGTCAGGCTAGAGAATAACCATTTCTCTGCCATCAACTATGGTACGTTTGGAGAAATCAACACATGTAATTCCTTTGGAAATACTCTGTCAGACATCCGTCCATACATATCACCCAGGATCAGGATGAACCGAAGGTACTCTCCTACTGCATCACATATAGGAATCACCCCAAGGATCAGTAGCGAGTAGTCCTTGCAAATCCGTGGATTCAACCACGACAGAATCACAAATCGAATAACTCTGGTTGCAATCCAGAGAGATTCAACCAGTGGTCCTTCCGCTTATGAAGATCCACGGTCTTCACTTGCTCCGTCTTCAATCGACGTCTTCACGTACTTGTTGGTCGGAATGGTTTTCGAATATAATTTGATCCCGGTCTTTCCGAACCAACAATCGTATTGGTCTGGTTTGATAGTCGGTGTTTTAACTATCAAAATAACAGTGTTTCAAACATCACAACAAATGAGTACACTGGTTCAGTATTCAACATCACTTGGTCTTTAACACTGATTTACTTTTTGGTTAAATTAAACCTCTAACTCTTTAATATTCAAAAATACGATATTTGAATCTCTAATTCGCTTTAACTCTAATTGATTAACTAATACTTGACTTAATTCCATTCGCTTGACTCTAGATCACAGCGATCACAAATGGTTACGCCTGATTGCCTCAGGAAACATCCGACCGCCGTAGGCTATCTACAGCCCTGCGAATTACGCTAGCAGTCGTACGCAAATGGAAACTTTTCTTGATTAACTATATTTGACTAATTCTAACTATATTCGATCAACTTAAATTGGATAACAGATGTTTACTATAATTTGAAACACATTCTTATTTCTTTGGAACTAACATTATAATGCGATTTGGTTTCCGAACCTTGCATTAGAGTTTGGTATTCTCGTATAGGATCAAATCTCAACACTTCACTTGCTCCCAACTAATACTATTCCTTGATGATAGGGAAGCCAACCAAGTTGGGGTATTTTAGTTACCTCTCAGACCTTAGTCAACAACCTTCTTACCTCAGAATATATCAGCTTGAACTTAACCACTTCACGAATCTTATTTACTATCTGGGTTTCCAATTTGGGTTTAAACTGTTTCTTACATTCGAAGACCCGCTCAAGACTTTCTCTACTTGATTTCTTAATTAAGTAAATATTCACCACCACACTTTAACCCTTCTTTCACCGTTGACCCATTGTTTCATGATATAAATACTTGGTCAAATGTTTTGGGTTCCGTCTACTTAGACATTCCCATAATAACCTTTATTGTCCCTTTTTGATTTCAATCTAGCTCTAAAGCCGTTGTTTGCATTTGAAATCTCATTTAAATCCTTTTTATTTAATTCCTTTATTTAAGTAATACCCATTTAAAGCACTACCTTAACTGCAAGTACCCTTCTGCTTTTACCCCTTTTGGTTTATAAATTAACCCTCATCAGGTAGTTTATTTCCAATTATTTGATCCTTCTTAGGATAAACCTTTATCGCCATTTTGGCCAACCTCATCGTCAATTAAACACTTGTTAATTGGATTCTTATTTACCAAAATCTTGTTTGAAACTTGGATTCGCAAACCACTTTAATAAATTCTTACTTGATATGAAATTGAATTCACTATTTTAAGTTTAAATTAAAGAATTATTTGCTTTAATCTCCACTATATAAAGATATAGTTAACTTTAATCTTAGTCCAACATAGCATTATTA
This sequence comes from Allium sativum, assembly GCA_030737875.1. Classification (NCBI taxonomy): domain Eukaryota; kingdom Viridiplantae; phylum Streptophyta; class Magnoliopsida; order Asparagales; family Amaryllidaceae; genus Allium; species Allium sativum. The sequence continues at coordinate 1,048,337,532 of CM060910.1, read as the reverse complement.
TCATATTTAAAAACTCACTTGATAATAATCAAGGTTATTGACAATAACCAATTTAATTATCCCTTTGGATTATAGTTATCAATGATTAACTAATATCCAACTCTATTCGTTAACTTTAACGAATATTTAACCCAATATATATCACTTTGTCTATTTCACTCAAATACGGTGGATTAACCAACCATACACATCAGTTAACAATTAACTGAATTCAATTTGTCATTTCCCTTTTCTAAAATTAATTAATTAACTTAATTAATTAAAATCACCCTTTAATTGTTTGAAAACAATTAATCCCTTTTTACCCGTTCATGGGAAATGCTTGATTTCTGCTTCTCAGCTGATCCAAACCATTTAACTAAATATCTTAATAACTCGATTTGATATATTTAATTTAAATTCCCAATTTAAATACTCGTATAAAATAATCGAATAACTTTATTTTCTGTTATAAATAAAAATATAACTTTGAAACACCGTCAATTTCCCTGGCGGTAAAACTAAGTTAAAATCTCACGACTAGACCCGTACTGCCCCTCTACTCAATCAACACAAACAGTTGATTTAATCACAACAACGATGGTTGTATATACACCCATCAACATTTGAAATAGTTTTTGGTGTCAAACGATGTGAACAATCCATATATATGCACACAACCAAAATACAGTAACATTGAGGAATCCGGTCGGATCCCTCCAACCTGTCCTTCTCTGCATCACAGATGTCAGTTGATCACGATATACGGATTAAATAGTTGGCAGAACATAAATAGCTGCAACCATCAAACAACAGCAAACAATTTGCATCCATTGCATCAAATCAGCCAATTTAAACTGTAAACAGTAAAATATATTTAACTGTGAATATACCACATCACAGTATTTCAGAAGGTGTGAGAATTAACTCACCAGAGTTTATTCTAGTCAACGGTTGATGCGTTTGTCGCTTTTAATTTGAACCATTCGTCCAAAAATAGCTGAATTTTCAACTGCGTCGAATTGACTTCTACTCAGTGCCATCGGGTAGGTCTCGTCCCTGCGATCCCAACGGATCCTGTTTCGTTGAATTTCGTCAACGTATGACGAAGTTATACTAGTTCAAAGTTTGTATGAAATATACGATTTATAAATTTACTAATTATTAATTAATTAATTAAATGTTGACTAATTACCCTTTTTAAACTTGCTGCCACGTTAGCACTTGAGGACGCGGTTTCTTCCTTCTGAGATGCTCAAACCCGATGCTTCTCTTCTCTGCCAACCGAACGAAGTCCCCCTTCTTCAAACCACCGGCGCCACCTCATCAGGAGACCGGACCTCGACCTGCTACCCTCGCCGGAACCGGGACTCCACCGTGCCCATACGCCAGCGTCGCCCCCCTTCAATTGATTCCCCAAATCGCCGGAAATCCGGTCTGAACAGATTCCGTTCATTGCCCCAAATCCCACTCTACAGTTCACCGACGGTGACGATACCAGGTTCAACTATTCACCGGCCTCGTCTCACTGATCGCCAAAGCGACATCCCTATTGCCGGACCGCATCTGAGATCTCCAACCGGCGCGGCTGAGCTCCGCCATCGAGCTGACCCCGCCTTGACCGTCACCTGCCCTTCGCTGGAGCTCCGACGATCATCCCGAACCGCTAGCTAGGAAAAACGAACCCACTTCACGCTGCACTGTCTGTCTCATGTGTCATCCTCTCTTTTTATTTATTTATTATTTTACTCGAGAGGAGGAGCTTGGATTTTCTTTGCATCAGAGGAGTTTGGTTTGATTGCGAATGGAGAGAGTGTGGTTACGTTTTTGCTATTGGAAAGAAAAGGAGTGAGGCTTTATATATATATATATACAGCGGAGCGGATACGGAGATAAGATTAATGTCCATCACATAAGCAGCATAGCATGTAGCCGAAGAAGTCTAGGGTGGCGCAGCGTATTATCCTTTCACTAGGGTGGCTGTTTGCTTGTCAATTTGACGGGTTGAGATGAAAGTTTGCATTTTGTTACACTGAAATGGGGAGGCTGTATTTGGTGAAATGATCTTTTTAATAGAGGTCGTACTGTTTTGGAAGTTGTAGTTGTCTGCTTCAAGTTTCTTTGGCTAAAAGGAAAATAAAGATAGGGAATAGGCATACGTATAAAATACTAGAAATAGGTAGCTGATTCTTGTGTTCTATTTAATAGGGTTGCAGTTGAAACTTCATATCGGTTTGCTGAAATGAACACACAAGGCGGGCATTAATTTTGAAAACACATGCACAGTAGGTATGAATATGTTGGTAGCAGTGGGTATTCCTTTCCCAGGCCAGCTTTTGGTAGCTGTTGAGTTTTCATTGTCAATATACTGGTAGTCTGTGCTACAACTTCTGTCTGATGATGCATGTGACAATTCAGTGTATAGGGGAAAGGAAACGAGAGTGTAGATGTGTGGGTATGTACATTCCAGGATGTGTAGGCATGACGGTTAGTACCATGTAGGTCTGCGGCTAGTATAATGGATACAGGGTAGCTTGCCTTGCTAAAAAAAATTGTTGCGTCAAGTGTAAATGTGTTTGTCCTAGTTATAAATGGTTTTGACGTTCGCAAAATAAAGCTTTGTTCATGAACGGACCCCTATCGACAGAAATAAAAGTGCCATTGTAACGAGTATGCTGTCACGATTCCAAAAATATAATAATATCAGTAGTTTAACTTATATTATGAAATCCCAAAATTCTGATACAGGGTACAAAATACTCCAAATAAAAAGTTGCGTATTTAATTAATTAAAAATTTCAGTAAAATTCTAAAAATTAAATTAACACTACGTCCCAAAAGAACCTTGTCTAAATTCGAATTCCGTATGCAGTTATTTCAAATAAACTGTTACGGTCGATGAACGATTCTATAACGACTATTTGAAAATTTGATTTGGACATACAAAAAAATCTACACGATGAAAACTGGATTTTTCTCTGCCATTGGAAAGATATCGTCAAACCGGTCTCGACGTTTCTTGTTTCGAGGAAATCCGACTTATTTTGAACCCGGGACGACCCCTTGAAGTTCAAAATACCAAAACGCGAACTACCGTGCCGCTGCAGCTCGTTATTTAATTAAATTATAAACCTTATCGTGCGATCGTCGTCAACTGCGCGATATCGTCGATATATTTTAAATACATATCATATTTGACCATTTTAAACTGCCTGGTCATCCTGTATTGCCGACACAACATTTTCTGACCGGTCTGGAATTAAAATATTATTTTATTATTTATTTAAATAATAAATTCCATATTAAATCTTTAAATTCGATTATTTAAATTTAAACCCCTATTTTAAATAATTAAATATTTAAAATAATCCAATTAAATAGACGGGAAAATACGGGTCGTTACATTCCTTCCCCCTTAAAATAATTTCGTCCTCGAAATTGCTAAGTAGAAGAAATGTCATCAATTATTACCTTTGCAATATGTTTAAATTTAAAACTCGATTTTTATTTTCAAACTGACCCAAATGGTTTTAAACCGATTTAATTCAAATAAGAGGATTTCCCAAAAATTTCCAAAAATTTTCTAACTCCTTAAATTTTAGAAAATTTTTGGCAGAGTCTCCCCTGCACGGAGGACCATCTGCAATATCGCAGGATCAAGAATTAAATATCCATCGACTCTCATGGTCGGAAAATTCAAAATTCCAACTCAAAATCCAAAATTTTCATATTCGCGTAAGCGTACCTTTTGGCGAGCATTATTATGCGATAAGTAATATTTTATTCGAGCTTGCATACTTATTTTGCAGCTCTGTTCAAACTGGATTCAAATAACTCCAGTATTTCTTGGCTGGATTCTAAACTGGATTGGCACTTGCACCTGTTCTCACTCAGATAAATTTCATCAGTATCCACAACAAATGTCAGTTATATTCAAAACACCCGTACTATTTATACCAACCCATTTATACACACAATTCAATCCGTACGAAGTTATAACCAAGTCTTAAAAATCCAATTTTTCTTTGATTACCGATTCGGATTTATCACTCTGGATTGATTATCCAACTTATTTACTCCAGATGGGGTTTTAACCTGTCTATTCATATTCAGATTTATATTCAAGCAATCACAACACAAATCCAAACATATCACACAACCAACGAACACTGCAACAATCCAACCAAATCATCCGGATTTAACATTTCTATTTCTTGTTTGGTTTCACTTTGGTTTTACTTATTCCAGTATCACTTGGTTCATATCAATTTTGATTACTTATTTAATTGCCCATATGATTAATAATTCCAAAGTATTTTATTCAATTCAAATCCGATATCCATAGCTCGACTTAACTAAGTTAAGTCGTACTTCCATACTTAGTTTAATTCCATTCAAATCAATAACAATCAAATAAGATATATATATATATATATATATATATATATATTCAAAAATATAATTTTGGGTAAAATTATTTCATTTACCCTATTTAAAACAATACTATATCGAATTGCTTTGTTCGAGAGTTTAGAAACTCCTATCGATACGGTTGTACACCCTGCATCGACCAGAATTCATAAACTACTCAACAAATCAATCAATGCAATATAAAACCATTTTATATCAAATCTACAAATACGCTCTCTCGTATATATACACTCCAACTCAATCTAGGGTCCTGCTGACCTCATCTCTATTGAGTCACACCACAAAGCCAAGGTTATCTCTAAACCAATAGCTCTTATACCACTGTAACGGGTCTAGGCTTTTCAACCATCAACCACTGGGCTAACCTCCCAGCGTGGCACTACAGAGATACCTCAGAACTGCTTTTACGGCCAGCCTCACGACTCGACCAACCCACATTGTCGGGAGATGTAGGGGTAAGAGTCTCCCGTTCGCCACCAAACGCGAAGCGAGAACCCCCTATCATCCGTACCAATTAAGCAACCAGCTTTGATACCACTGTAACGACCCGGAGATTTTCGGCCCCGAAAATCGATATAAATACCATCACTGCATCTTATACCGATCCTCCAAGCACCGAAAAACACTGGATAGTTTAGAAAGAATTTAGAGGGTGAGATAAGAAAGAAATTTTAGAATAGAAGAAAGAAGAAGAACACATCAGAATCTCACAGCAGAACGAATAAAATATAATATCAAATCCCTTTATACAAAGAAACCGTATATACATACCAATCATCAGAGTACAGCATATATACCAATCACAGCGGAATATAACTAGCGGTGAAGCCGCCTGCTTCTAGCTCCTGAATCTCCAAGTGAAACCTAACCTGGAACATACTCGGTCTGACCCGAGCACATTTGATTTAAAACAAAATACACCGGGTCAGTCTGGAATACTATCAGTGATAAATTCACATAACACACACTGGGTTAACTTTGGAAAATCCTTTCGGAATCAAAGAATAATAGTAAGACCAGCCCACACATAAACACGGACGGTTTTTACCTTACTATAACCCAAAACAGTTTTTGAAATCATAGCTTGCTCTGGTATTATCATAATGTCTAAATACAAATAAATACCAATCTAGAGGAACGCTTGCATCTCACGCTCCCCATATATAGTATATAATCGAAAACCGCGGGCGCTTATTGGATATTGGATTTCCAACTTGACAAGGTATGGGACCACCTTCCGAACGTGTATCTCTAGAGGCGAATACACTGGGTTCAACAAGAACGTCTTGCAACCCGGCCCACACATGACCGACCACTCATTTCGCTTGAGTGTATCGAATGTATACCACCGACGGTTGAGATCAGCAACCGCCACCCGAATAGGGTCAGCATCGAATAGATAAAGAAGCAATAGGAATTTCTCTAGATAGGTGATCATACATCCTAATGGGTGCGACCCACATAGCCATGCTGCCTGCCCGATTTTTGTCATTTCCCGGTTGATGAGGCTTGAGGCTAGAATCTCTTTTCAACATCTAGCCACCATTCACTTTGAATTCCACATCGTCAGATCCGCCAGGTCACACTTGATTGACGTCCATAAACACACTCTAGCTGTCAGGCTAGAGAATAACCATTTCTCTGCCATCAACTATGGTACGTTTGGAGAAATCAACACATGTAATTCCTTTGGAAATACTCTGTCAGACATCCGTCCATACATATCACCCAGGATCAGGATGAACCGAAGGTACTCTCCTACTGCATCACATATAGGAATCACCCCAAGGATCAGTAGCGAGTAGTCCTTGCAAATCCGTGGATTCAACCACGACAGAATCACAAATCGAATAACTCTGGTTGCAATCCAGAGAGATTCAACCAGTGGTCCTTCCGCTTATGAAGATCCACGGTCTTCACTTGCTCCGTCTTCAATCGACGTCTTCACGTACTTGTTGGTCGGAATGGTTTTCGAATATAATTTGATCCCGGTCTTTCCGAACCAACAATCGTATTGGTCTGGTTTGATAGTCGGTGTTTTAACTATCAAAATAACAGTGTTTCAAACATCACAACAAATGAGTACACTGGTTCAGTATTCAACATCACTTGGTCTTTAACACTGATTTACTTTTTGGTTAAATTAAACCTCTAACTCTTTAATATTCAAAAATACGATATTTGAATCTCTAATTCGCTTTAACTCTAATTGATTAACTAATACTTGACTTAATTCCATTCGCTTGACTCTAGATCACAGCGATCACAAATGGTTACGCCTGATTGCCTCAGGAAACATCCGACCGCCGTAGGCTATCTACAGCCCTGCGAATTACGCTAGCAGTCGTACGCAAATGGAAACTTTTCTTGATTAACTATATTTGACTAATTCTAACTATATTCGATCAACTTAAATTGGATAACAGATGTTTACTATAATTTGAAACACATTCTTATTTCTTTGGAACTAACATTATAATGCGATTTGGTTTCCGAACCTTGCATTAGAGTTTGGTATTCTCGTATAGGATCAAATCTCAACACTTCACTTGCTCCCAACTAATACTATTCCTTGATGATAGGGAAGCCAACCAAGTTGGGGTATTTTAGTTACCTCTCAGACCTTAGTCGACAACCTTCTTACCTCAGAATATATCAGCTTGAACTTAACCACTTCACGAATCTTATTTACTATCTGGGTTTCCAATTTGGGTTTAAACTGTTTCTTACATTCGAAGACCCGCTCAAGACTTTCTCTACTTGATTTCTTAATTAAGTAAATATTCACCACCACACTTTAACCCTTCTTTCACCGTTGACCCATTGTTTCATGATATAAATACTTGGTCAAATGTTTTGGGTTCCGTCTACTTAGACATTCCCATAATAACCTTTATTGTCCCTTTTTGATTTCAATCTAGCTCTAAAGCCGTTGTTTGCATTTGAAATCTCATTTAAATCCTTTTTATTTAATTCCTTTATTTAAGTAATACCCATTTAAAGCACTACCTTAACTGCAAGTACCCTTCTGCTTTTACCCCTTTTGGTTTATAAATTAACCCTCACCAGGTAGTTTATTTCCAATTATTTGTTCCTTCTTAGGATAAACCTTTATCGCCATTTTGGCCAACCTCATCGTCAATTAAACACTTGTTAATTGGATTCTTATTTACCAAAATCTTGTTTGAAACTTGGATTCGCAAACCACTTTAATAAATTCTTACTTGATATGAAATTGAATTCACTATTTTAAGTTTAAATTAAAGAATTATTTGCTTTAATCTCCACTATATAAAGATATAGTTAACTTTAATCTTAGTCCAACATAGCATTATTATCATATTTAAAAACTCACTTGATAATAATCAAGGTTATTGACAATAACCAATTTAATTATCCCTTTGGATTATAGTTATCAATGATTAACTAATATCCAACTCTATTCGTTAACTTTAACGAATATTTAACCCAATATATATCACTTTGTCTATTTCACTCAAATACGGTGGATTAACCAACCATACACATCAGTTAACAATTAACTGAATTCAATTTGTCATTTCCCTTTTCTAAAATTAATTAATTAACTTAATTAATTAAAATCACCCTTTAATTGTTTGAAAACAATTAATCCCTTTTTACCCGTTCATGGGAAATGCTTGATTTCTGCTTCTCAGCTGATCCAAACCATTTAACTAAATATCTTAATAACTCGATTTGATATATTTAATTTAAATTCCCAATTTAAATACTCGTATAAAATAATCGAATAACTTTATTTTCTGTTATAAATAAAAATATAACTTTGAAACACCGTCAATTTCCCTGGCGGTAAAACTAAGTTAAAATCTCACGACTAGACCCGTACTGCCCCTCTACTCAATCAACACAAACAGTTGATTTAATCACAACAACGATGGTTGTATATACACCCATCAACATTTGAAATAGTTTTTGGTGTCAAACGATGTGAACAATCCATATATATGCACACAACCAAAATACAGTAACATTGAGGAATCCGGTCGGATCCCTCCAACCTGTCCTTCTCTGCATCACAGATGTCAGTTGATCACGATATACGGATTAAATAGTTGGCAGAACATAAATAGCTGCAACCATCAAACAACAGCAAACAATTTGCATCCATTGCATCAAATCAGCCAATTTAAACTGTAAACAGTAAAATATATTTAACTGTGAATATACCACATCACAGTATTTCAGAAGGTGTGAGAATTAACTCACCAGAGTTTATTCTAGTCAACGGTTGATGCGTTTGTCGCTTTTAATTTGAACCGTTCGTCCAAAAATAGCTGAATTTTCAACTGCGTCGAATTGACTTCTACTCAGTGCCATCGGGTAGGTCTTGTCCCTGCGATCCCAACGGATCCTGTTTCGTTGAATTTCGTCAACGTATGACGAAGTTATACTAGTTCAAAGTTTGTATGAAATATACGATTTATAAATTTACTAATTATTAATTAATTAATTAAATGTTGACTAATTACCCTTTTTAAACTTGCTGCCACGTTAGCACTTGAGGACGCGGTTTCTTCCTTCTGAGATGCTCAAACCCGATGCTTCTCTTCTCTGCCAACCGAACGAAGTCCCCCTTCTTCAAACCACCGGCGCCACCTCATCAGGAGACCGGACCTCGACCTGCTACCCTCGCCGGAACCGGGACTCCACCGTGCCCATACGCCAGCGTCGCCCCCCTTCAATTGATTCCCCAAATCGCCGGAAATCCGGTCTGAACAGATTCCGTTCATTGCCCCAAATCCCACTCTACAGTTCACCGACGGTGACGATACCAGGTTCAACTATTCACCGGCCTCGTCTCACTGATCGCCAAAGCGACATCCCTATTGCCGGACCGCATCTGAGATCTCCAACCGGCGCGGCTGAGCTCCGCCATCGAGCTGACCCCGCCTTGACCGTCACCTGCCCTTCGCTGGAGCTCCGACGATCATCCCGAACCGCCAGCTAGGAAAAACGAACCCACTTCACGCTGCACTGTCTGTCTCATGTGTCATCCTCTCTTTTTATTTATTAATTATTTTACTCGAGAGGAGGAGCTTGGATTTTCTTTGCATCAGAGGAGTTTGGTTTGATTGCGAATGGAGAGAGCGTGGTTACGTTTTTGCTATTGGAAAGAAAAGAAGTGAGGCTTTATATATATATATATATATATATATATATATATATATATATATATATACAGCGGAGCGGATACGGAGATAAGATTAATGTCCATCACATAAGCAGCATAGCATGTAGCCGAAGAAGTCTAGGGTGGCGCAGCGTATTATCCTTTCACTAGGGTGGCTGTTTGCTTGTCAATTTGACGGGTTGAGATGAAAGTTTGCATTTTGTTACACTGAAATGGGGAGGCTGTATTTGGTGAAATGATCTTTTTAATAGAGGTCGTACTGTTTTGGAAGTTGTAGTTGTCTGCTTCAAGTTTCTTTGGCTAAAAGGAAAATAAAGATAGGGAATAGGCATACGTATAAAATACTAGAAATAGGTAGCTGATTCTTGTGTTCTATTTAATAGGGTTGCAGTTGAAACTTCATATCGGTTTGCTGAAATGAACACACAAGGCGGGCATTAATTTTGAAAACACATGCACAGTAGGTATGAATATGTTGGTAGCAGTGGGTATTCCTTTCCCAGGCCAGCTTTTGGTAGCTGTTGAGTTTTCATTGTCAATATACTGGTAGTCTGTGCTACAACTTCTGTCTGATGATGCATGTGACAATTCAGTGTATAGGGGAAAGGAAACGAGAGTGTAGATGTGTGGGTATGTACATTCCAGGATGTGTAGGCATGACGGTTAGTACCATGTAGGTCTGCGGCTAGTATAATGGATACAGGGTAGCTTGCCTTGCTAAAAAAAATTGTTGCGTCAAGTGTAAATGTGTTTGTCCTAGTTATAAATGGTTTTGACGTTCGCAAAATAAAGCTTTGTTCATGAACGGACCCCTATCGACAGAAATAAAAGTGCCATTGTAACGAGTATGCTGTCACGATTCCAAAAATATAATAATATCAGTAGTTTAACTTATATTATGAAATCCCAAAATTCTGATACAGGGTACAAAATACTCCAAATAAAAAGTTGCGTATTTAATTAATTAAAAATTTCAGTAAAATTCTAAAAATTAAATTAACACTACGTCCCAAAAGAACCTTGTCTAAATTCGAATTCCGTATGCAGTTATTTCAAATAAACTGTTACGGTCGATGAACGATTCTATAACGACTATTTGAAAATTTGATTTGGACATACAAAAAAATCTACACGATGAAAACTGGATTTTTCTCTGCCATTGGAAAGATATCGTCAAACCGGTCTCGACGTTTCTTGTTTCGAGGAAATCCGACTTATTTTGAACCCGGGACGACCCCTTGAAGTTCAAAATACCAAAACGCGAACTGCCGTGCCGCTGCAGCTCGTTATTTAATTAAATTATAAACCTTATCGCGCGATCGTCGTCAACTGCGCGATATCGTCGATATATTTTAAATACATATCATATTTGACCATTTTAAACTGCCCGGTCATCCTGTATTGCCGACACAACATTTTCTGACCGGTCTGGAATTAAAATATTATTTTATTATTTATTTAAATAATAAATTCCATATTAAATCTTTAAATTCGATTATTTAAATTTAAACCCCTATTTTAAATAATTAAATATTTAAAATAATCCAATTAAATAGACGGGAAAATACGGGTCGTTACATTATGTTTTTTTCTTCTTTATTTTTTCAGGTTTTTTTTGGAATGATTATATCAACAGTTATTTGCTCCAGATGGTATTATTAACGTAATTTCTACTTCTAAAAAAATTATGGTTTTTAACGAAACATTTCGCCTGTTTATGATTTTTTACGTTTTGGTTTCTATATGCTTTGAATTTTTTTAGCATCATACGAAAATAAGAATTACCAGATTATTATTTACTTCAATAGTTAATTATTTTCTTTAACGTATTCAAAATTTCCTAATCTCCTTTGACCCACAGGTTTTACCGACTTAATTCTTAAAGGGACAGTTAATGCAATCTAATCTCAGTGGTGAACCCATGTCACCCGCCTCCTCCTTTTATGGTCTGCATACAATTATCATATTGATCACAATGCTGCGGTTAACTGGAAATTGATACAAAATAATTACATAACAATCATAAAATCATGTTTGAATACAAAAAGTCTGCATAATAAGTATGTAACACGTTATTATCGAATAGATTACTAAATTATATTCCTATATATGTTTGTTAGGTTAGGCGCAAGTTGGACATGTTCACAGCTGGAGAGAAGTTCCTATGACCAGCTTAGCATCCACAAGGAGCACATGAAGATGGCATCATGTATTGTTGTTTGTATTGAAATGCCTAGGACAAAAATGGTAGCAATGAAAACCGTATTATTAGATTGTTATGTGTATTAAAATGCCTGGGATAAAAAAGGGCAGTGGTAGACCATAGAAATGATTTTTCATTCATGTCAATTAGAAACGCAAGTTCTGTTTTGAAATATGATGTTGCTTGCAAGTTGCAATCCATATTTATGCTGTACAGAATCAAATTGCCTTCAATTGGCAATGAACATACACTAAATAAAATTGCTTCATAATTGCCTTCGTTCTTCACTTACAGTGGTGTTGATGAGGATGAGAAGTATGTTTATAATTTATTTTAGTTATTTCATGCATAATTTTTTGATGACGTGATGCCCCAACACCCAATGTTGTACATTGGCCTGCAGTTTTCCAAAATTATCACAAAAAGATTGAAGGTATGAAATTAAACAGTGCATATGAGGTTGCATTATCTATGTGAACATACAATGGTTGTTATTATCATTTGATGTGGCCATTTTTAATTTTCTTTGGAATTACTATAGTAAAATATTATATTGATTAATTATCAGGAAATTACACCGTAAATAAATTTTTAACTCATTCATTTTTTTAAGAAAAGTAAACAATAACAATTATTGGGAAGATTGAATTGATGGTAGACCCTCCAAATATGCGTAGATTCAAACAAGTAAACATTAATTATTTCATTCATGAAAAAAAATATGGGTTATAACTTAGTTTTCATAAGAATAAACACATGCCAAGCTCATTCAATAGACATGCTTTCAATGCTATTTGCACAGTCATCTTGTATACATCATCTGAATTTGCACATCAGTCTTCCTACTCTTTTGTTGTTTTACATTTTGATATTGATATTTTAAAGTCTACATGATTGTTTACACATAATTTAATTATTAGCTCCTAAAATTTTATATTTAAGTTCACACATTTTAATTAATTACAAAAATCAAAATTAAGTAAGTTTAGTTAACCAATATTTCTTTCAAACACTAAAAAATAACAAGAAAAGAATATATTTTTTTGGGCTTAAAATGCCTACGCTTCAAATTTTCTATAATAATTTAAGTCTTTCACAATTCTTTTTTGATGTTATACATTTAATACCATAATTTATAATTCATTACATAGTATTAGAACTAATTAAGTAACTTTAGCGAGCTATTGTCCATTAATTCGCCTAATAAATCGCATCAAGATTAACTATATTCACATTAAAAAGAGAGAAAAATAGTGATTCAAATATTTAAACACATCAATCAGATAACATAGATTATACACATAATAAGAATCACAAGTTCAAAGTTTAACTCATTTACATTGGTGTATTTATCTTGTGTAACATTGGAATGTTAGCACGAAGCACTCATATTTCAAAATTTATTTAGTAATTTACAAAATACTCCAATATTGTAAATTTATGCCAATATGTTTAAATTAATTATATGGTTTTGAATTTACCAAATAAATTCAATTAGTAAATGTTGTTAATTCATCTAATTAATGTAAAAAATGATGTTTTAAAATGTATATCATATTCATATAAAGAAAGAAGGCGAAATCAATTTTCCTTTCAAATATAAAGTTAAAAAAGTCAAACAATTTAAATAATATATGTAAACAATAATAGTGAATTTAATATATTATACATTTATCTTAATATATTTTTCATTTTAATATAAAGATACGTAATTTAAATATCAAAATAATATATATATATATATATAAGAATAAAATTAGGATCTCAATAAGTTTATGTATATTGTAGAATTCTATTTTTAACTTCAAATATCCATACTTTAACATTTATATGGTTAAGTACAACTTCCCCAATTGTTTCCTAATCTTTCATGTTTAGATACATGTATTTAAATTACGTAAGAAATATCAAATCTAAAGTATTTTAATATAACCTATATATTAGTCGTATATGTATGCACACACATACTAATAAAAATAACAATAAAATATGTGTTTAATTATATAGATATATAGATCACACACATAAATTAATGTACATAAACAATAACAACAAAGTTCAATTGTAAATAAACTATAATCATTTTATGCACATAAACAATAAATTTATCGTAACTATGATCATTTTATGTACATAAACAATAAATTTATCATACACAATGTTAAAAAAATTCCATTTTTAACTTCAAACAACTCCGTATTAAATTTTCTGTAATTTTTTTTTAATGTAATTTTTTATAAGATCCTTCTCATTTTATTCTTATTATCTACTCTTAAGTTGATTTATTTTAACCAATTACATAATTTCAGATTTAACACATATAAAATAAATAATTTAAATTATATTTATTAATTCATTTAAAATAATCAAAACATGTCAATTTCAACAAAAATACTTGCTTACAGTAGTAAGAACATAACATTGTTGTTTTACTTTAAAGAAATATAAGTTACATAACACATACCATACATAAACAATAACAATAACGATAATTTATATTATATTTGTTGTCTTGATTTATCGTATGTTGTATAATAATGTTCGTTTTAACATTAAAATTTTAAAAATTGCATTTTATAATATTATCGTGTGCAACGCGGGTTACGCACTAGTCTATCTATTACAGGTGATAGAAAATAAAACAGAGAAAAAGTTGAGTTGGATCGTTTATTCTTTTTAGTATACCTGACGTGTCGCGTAGAAAGGCTGCCTTCAGTTTCAAGTAAATTATCGTAAATATAGAAGTCGGTTACGGAATAATCAAACCGACCGTTAGGGAGGTTTGCCTACCATGGGAGCTAATCAAATTTAGTCTAAAGCCAAAATATTCCGCTCCCTGTTTCACGCAGAATTTTCTTGCTCGCATAAATCTCGTTCTTCTCCGACTTTCCCTCGTTCCGCATCAAATTTTCCCAAATCTTGCCTCAAAATTTCCCCTTTATTTGCTTTCAATCAAAATTTTGAATACAAATTTCCTCTTTATTTGTTTTGCTACTGACCCGATTTACCTTATATGAGAAGTCTTATTTCAAGTATTTCCTCCACCCGTGTCGCCCTCTGTAGTGCAAAATCAGAGATTTGGGCAGCGGAATACGAATTAACCCAATGATCTAGTCTGTCAACAATTTCAACAACGCCAACAATAAAAACAAGTGGCACAAATTTATAGAGAGAACAAAAATAGAGGAAAGAGCACACCAATTTTTAACGTGGTTCGGCTTTGCCTACGTCCACGGAGACCCAACAACCTTTATTTCTCAGTGAAGAAATGAGTACAACAGATTACAATAGAGAGAAGACTAATGGTGGATTACTCCTTTTTTTTTCATACAATAACATGACCCCTAATTATATAGGGATTTCTTGGAGATAAAGAATAGAAGTTTCTAGGACATGAAGAAAAATAAATATCTTCCTTGATTTGATTGGAGCATAAATGGATGGCATAATTATGGTCTCAATCTCTTTCCCTTTCTTCATCAATTGATTGATTGGCCTATTAATTATTTTTCTTCCAAAAAAAAATCTTCCTCTTATCCCTTTCCATAAACAAGCCAATTAATTGATTGACAATCAATCAATTTCTTTCCTTCTCCACTAATATTTGAATCATTAATTTCAACACTCCACCTTGATTCAAATATGGCAATCTTTCTTCATTAACTCATCTTCAACAATCAACATAGAAGTTGTTGGGCCCAGCGCCCCATGGCGCTCAAGTAACAGGAAGCAAACTGATCAAGTTTGAGCAATGCTCAAACTTGTCCTTTGGAAGTGACTTGGTCATCATATCTGAAGGATTATCTGAAGTACCCACCGTCAATAATTTGATCTTGCTTCGTTCTTCCTCAAGCATAAGAAAGAAGCCTCTAACATCAATGTGCTTCGTCCGTGAACTATAAGCCTGATTCTCAACAAGATGAATCGCACTCTGACTATCTGAAAATAGCTCCACTGTCCGCTGCTCCATTGAAAGATCATCCAACAACTGAAGTAAGTACAATCCTTCCTTTGTTGCTTCCACAATCGACATTAACTCTGCTTCGGTAGTCGACAAAGCTACGATTGACTGCAACTTTGATCTCCACGAAATCGGGCCTATGCCAAGTGTAAAAACATAGCCCGACACCGACTTCCGTCCATCTCTATCCCCAGCATAATCTGAATCACAGTATCCTCTAAGAGAGATGTCTCCATCTACTCCACCATATAACAAGCCAACTGAAGAAGTTCCACGAAGATATCTGAGTATCCACTTCACTGCTTGCCAATGCTCTTTACCTGAGTTAGACATATATCGACTGACAACACCAACTGCATGAGCTAAATCAGGCCTTGTGCATACCATAGCATACATAAGGCTTCCAACCGCACTAGAATAAGGAATATTACACATATCCCTTTTGTCTTCATCCGATGTGGGACACATATCTTTGGATAGCTTGAATTGAGAGCCTAATGGAGTAGCCACCGGTTTAGCATTCTCCATACCGAATCGAGATAGGACTTTCTCGATGTATTGAGTTTGAGTGAGCCTCAAAAATCTTTGCTTTCTATCCCTCTGAATATTCATCCCCAAAATTCTTTGTGCATTTCCCAAATCTTTCATCTCAAATTCCTTACTGAGCTCCATTTTCAACTCCGAAATTTTTGACATACTCTTAGAAGCTATCAACATATCATCAACATAAAGTAACAAATAGATGATATCATCATTACAATTTTTAAAATAGACACATTGGTCCTTAAAGCTTCTAGAGTAACCATGTGAGATCATAAACTTATCAAATTTCTTATACCACTGTCTAGGAGACTGTTTTAAGCCATAAAGAGATTTGTTAAGTTTACAAACATGACCTGGCCTGCTGCTATCAATGAACCCTTCTGGCTGCTGTAGATAAATGTCCTCCTCAAGATCACCATGCAAGAATGCTGTCTTGACATCTAGTTGTTCCAACTCCATGTCAAAGTGAGCAACCAATGCCAAAAGAATGCGAATGGAAGTATGTCTAACGACTGGAGAAAATATATCATGAAACTCCACATCTTTCTTCTGAACGTAACCCTTCGCCACTAATCTTGCTTTGTACCTCAAGTCACCATTGCCGCCATCTTTCACCTTATAGATCCATTTACATCCAATTGCTCTCTTACCGGAAGGAAGTGACACTAAATCCCAAGTGTGATTTTTGTGCAAAGACTCAATCTCCTCCTCCATTGCTATTAGCCAACTGGAGCTATCAACTGAACTAATGGCATCTTTGTAGTCTCTTGGTTCATCATGAAATATGCTTAATGCATAAGCTGCCATGTCATCAAAGTCAATATCTTCAATGCTTAATCCCACAAAATCATCAAGCCATGTAGGTCTTTTCTTCTCTCTCGTTGGTCGAGTTTGAATTTGAGCTCCACCTTGAGATTGATCTTCTATCTCTTCCCTATCAACCACGGTGTCATCTGAATCACCATTTTTACTTGTATGAAAGTCTGATGATCTGCCTTGTGTTTGGTATTCTGAATTTGTCCTCTCAACATCATCATTAACTGAAGAAGAAGGCTCCACCTTCAACATAGCCTTCTCATCAAATGTAACATGCCTGCTAGTAACAATCTTCTGGGTAGTAGGACACCACATCCTATAACCCTTAATTCCTTTCTTATAACCAAGAAAAATACACTTGCGCGATCTTGGATCCAACTTCCCTTTGCTCTCATGCACATAAGCTGGACAACCAAACACTCTGAGAAAGGAATATGATACAGGCCCTCCCTTCCATACTTCTTCAGGAATCTTCATATCTATGGCGGTAGAAGGTGTGCGGTTGATAAGGAAAACCGCCGTAGATAATGCTTCTGCCCAAAATCTCTTATTTAATCCTACAGTCAGCCGTAAGCAACGAGTTCTTTCCAACATAGTCCGATTCATTCTCTCTGCAACCCCATTTGACTGAGGGTCTCCTGGTGTGGTGTAGTGTCTTTTGATTCCCTCGGACTCACAAAATTTGATGAATTTTTGAGAAGTGAATTCACCACCATTATCTGAACGAAGAACCTTCACTTTCTTTCCAGACTGCTTCTCAACAAGAGATTTCCAACTTTGAAACCTATCAAAAGTTTCATCTTTGGACTTCATAAAGTAAACCCATACTTTTCTAGAAAAATCATCAACAAATGAAACGAAATACCTGGCTCCTCCATAAGATAGGCATGGTGCGGGGCCCCAAACATCAGTATGAACATACTCTAAAACATCTTTAGACTTATGCTCTGCAATGCCAAAAGAAACCTTCGTCTGCTTTCCAAGTACACATCCTTCACAAAAGTCAAGTTTTGAATGATGAACACCATCAATCAAGCCTCGCTTTCTCAATACTTCTAAATTGCGCTCTCCAATGTGGCCCATACGAAAATGCCACAATCTGGTAGAATCAGAATCAACTGAATCAATAACTGAAGCAGACTCCACAACAGCAGTTGTACCCTTCAGCAAATACAGATTTCCAGCTTTTACCCCTTTCATCACTATCAATGAGCCATTTGTAATTTTTAATGAATCTTTTTCTATTACACACTTTAAGCCAAAATTGCATAATGCTCCAATGGAGATCAAACTACGCCTTAAATCAGGCACATGCCTGACATCACATAAAGTGCGAACAACACCATCAAACATCCTGATTTTTACTGTTCCAATACCAATCATGCGACAAGCAGCATTATTTCCCATGAGAACCTCTCCTCCATCAAACTGACGATAAGTGGAAAAAACGTGCCTATCCGGTGTCATGTGATAGGATGCACCCGAGTCAATAATCCACATAGTGCTCTTCATAGGAGAGGCAGAGGCTGTAAAAATGCCAGGATCATTATCTGAATCTGATGTCTCCGCCGTAGATGTTGAAGCCTTCTGGGGAACAGCTTTGTTTTTATTCTCCAACTTGGGGCAATTTGCAATATAATGTCCAGGTTTTCTGCAATAATGACAAACTCCCTTCCGAGCTCCTCTTGACTGAGATCTGGACTTAGCTCTATCTCCACCATATTTGGGTCTACTTTGACTTCTTCCTCTCTATGCAACAAGGCTTTCAGAATCATTCTCCATGCTCATGCTTGCCAACTTTCCTCTCAACATCTCATTATGCAAATTTGTCTTCACATCCTCCAAGCAAATAGACGAACGCCCATAGATCATAGAGTTAACAAAAGTGTTATACTCTGCAGGCAAAGAACATAAAAGAATAACAGCTTGCGCCTCATCCTCAATCTTTACATCAGCTGCTCGAAGATTCATGACAAGTGTGTTGAGGGCATCTATATGAGCAAATACATCTGTTCCAGGCCTCATTTTGAAAGAATAAAGTTGTTGCTGTAAGATGATACGGTTGGTGAGAGACTTGTCGTAGAACTTTCTCTGAAGAGCATCCCACAATTCCTTAGCAGTTTTCACATGAGAAAACTCTCTAAGTACTTCGTCAGAAAGGCTAAGTTGGATGGTAGTAAGAGCATCCTCTTCCAATTCTTCTAACTCTTCAGGTGGTAATTTCTTCAATTTCTCTGGATCTGAGACAACTTTAAATGTCCTCTCTTTCTTCAACACCGCTTCCATCTTCATCTTCCATGTGCCAAAATCCCCCTTTCCATCAAATCTAGCAACTCCATAATTTGTAGCGCTTCCACCACCGTTATTCTTTGCGGAATTTGACATGGTTGAAAAAGTCTTTGAACAAGACGACTGGCTCTGATACCAATCTGTAGTGCAAAATCAGAGATTTGGGCAGCGGAATACGAATTAACCCAATGATCTAGTCTGTCAACAATTTCAACAACGCCAAAAATAAAAACAAGTGGCACAAATTTATAGAGAGAACAAAAATAGAGGAAAGAACACACCAATTTTTAACGTGGTTCGGCTTTGCCTACGTCCACGGAGACCCAACAACCTTTATTTCTCAGTGAAGAAATGAGTACAACAGATTACAATAGAGAGAAGACTAATGGTGGATTACTCTTTTTTTTTTCATACAATAACATGACCCCTAATTATATAGGGATTTCTTGGAGATAAAGAATAGAAGTTTCTAGGACATGAAGAAAAGTAAATATCTTCCTTGATTTGATTGGAGCATAAATGGATGGCATAATTATGGTCTCAATCTCTTTCCCTTTCTTCATCAATTGATTGATTGGCCTATTAATTATTTTTCTTCCAAAAAAAATCTTCCTCTTATCCCTTTCCATAAACAAGCCAATTAATTGATTGACAATCAATCAATTTCTTTCCTTCTCCACTAATATTTGAATCATTAATTTCAACACCCTCTTCGTCTGACTATGCAATCACCGTGTTTTTCACTTCCTCCATGGAAAACCCTACTTACTCGACGCCAAAGTCGACGACGCGATTTATCACCATACCTAGCTTCTAAACCAAGTGGATGCTAACCTTTCTTCCGCCGTTGTACGCAAGAACCAGCCTTCGGTCCCTAGCTGTCGATTTCGGAACTAGCTACACCATTGTCAAATTTCAACCAGGTCTCGGATTTTTTGCTTAATCTGTCTAAATATGAACTTGTCCCAAATAGATTTAGCTCGGTTCCTTTCTAAATCTTTCCAAGAAATGGGTTAAATTTATAGTTATTGGGCGAAGAACTCTGCTTCTTGTCACAAATTGGTCGAGTTTAAACTTCTATTTCTAATGTCGATTCTTATAGTTCTCAGCTGTTGGTTATTGTTAATCATTGATTTTATATGTTTGATGAAGGTTGTCTTTGGCGAGTGGTATTGCGGCTTCAGCTGCTTATAATTGGTCAAAGCACAATATGAAACCAGTGTCAGGATCATTCGTGCAAGGTATTATTTTATTAATGTGTTTGCAACTTTTAATATTTTGATTTTTGGTAGATGTAGCATTTAGATTTTTTTTTTTTTTTTTTTTTGTCTAATACAAATCTGAAGTGGTCCAAATATTGTTTAGGAAGACTTCCATCATTTCTTTGAATATAAGAGCTACATTAGTAGCGTATCAGTATAGATCCTGAGTCCTGAGGCATATCTAAATTTTGAATTGCAATCTGTACAAGCAACGTCCTTAATGACAATATAATTGATCATTATACAATTTGAGAATGTACTTTGGGAACTTGTGGAAAGAGTCTTATTATTTACTTGGGAAGTTAGATTATACATATAATTATTATCATAAATATAATGAATGAATTATTATCGTAAATACATTGAACAAGTGAGAGTTCAATGAAATCGGTGGAAGCTGAAATGTTGAAGTATCTGATTTCTATACTGCATAATAAATTGATACCAATACAATTATATTGATACATATGACATACATTTTTATGCTTCAAAATATCATGAACTTGCCATGCTTGGTTCGTGGATAACTCTACATTTCCATAAACATGACAAAGGTAGTTTTGTTAAAAAATATTCTGTTTTACAATTTAGCCGATCTCATATTTTATTCAATTTTAAATGCCTTTGTTTTCCATAATAAATATATATGTTTATTCTGTAAGATAATCAACAGCATTTTTTTATGTGTATTCTATTTTCAACAAGGGCTTCTTAATTCTGTTTGTAACGTATTTTTTTAAACAAATTCTTGTTTCTTTCAGTATTTTTTTAAACAAATTCTATTTTCAACAGCATTTTTTTTATGTATGAAACTAATATCCATGATTGATAAAGCACTTAACCACTTCCTATGGAATGGTTCATAAAACTCCAGGTAACCAATTCTTGTTTCTTTCAGTAAATTCTCCAAGTCTAGATCTAGAAGGGCCTAGGCATTTATAAGATTAAAATTTGGGATATTGAGGCTGCTTCTGAGCACATATACTTTATTATTAGCAAAGAGGATAATCTTTGGGCTACTTGAATTCAATCACATATCTTACGTGATAAGCACTTCTAGAAGATGCACATAGCTTCTAATCCATCTTGGCTATTGAGAAGTCTTTAATTTGAATTTTACCATACTAGAGATGATATAGCCCCCTTTTTGTGCACATAATTGATGACATTGGGCCCACTTTTTCTGGCACATGCCATGAATTCCACTAGGAATTATTCTCGACAATATTATGGCATATAACCGAGAAACAGCAAAGGGAATTTTGGAGAATGCTTTGACATGCTCATTTATTATTAGCAAAAAACACTTGCGGGTGATTTAGACTATTAAAATGTGACATAAGAGTATATAACCATGTGATTTAATTTTTATTCGACAGTTTCATTTGATATTGTTTGCGATATTGTTTTCTGCAGTGTTCGGATTTCGCGTTTGTGATATTGTTTTTTGCTTGTACAAGTTTCTGCTATGCATAACGTGCGTATTACATGCCATGCGAGATTTTGATTTTACAATGTTTTGTTAGTTGTTTGGATATTCTGATTTTGCAATGGTGTTTTTCTCATTCTAGTTGATAAGTTGATGTGCGGGATGTCTGACTTTGTTCATTAGTAGTCTTTGGAATTGACGGATTTGTCTATGATTGGAGTGGAAAATTGTTTTCTTTTGGAGTTTGGGTTGTGGCCCTTGTTAGTCATGGTCCTTGTAACAATGAGCTTTAGAAGAACAAGTTTCTATTGTTAGAGAATGAGATGTTAAAATTTTGTTTCGGTTATGTGAAGTAGACCGCACTCAAGTTGTTATGCTAAAGTTTTTTATTATTACCTCTAAATGAAATGATTGATAGAGGAGGAGTTGGTCCCAGCCAATTGCTAAAGTCAGTATACATTCAACAAATTTCATTACTTCTAAGTTCTAAATGAATGGTTTATTTTGCATTTTCATTACTTCTAAATGAAGCATGAATTCTATGCTCATTTCGTTTCATTGTTGGATTGTATAACATGCATGTTAGGTTCACAGCCTCATTGCCATGGAGTTATGGACTATATTAGAAAACTGTAGAATAAATACATTGTCGATTGAGGAATAGAATATTTACTACCCTCTAATTGTGAATCCATCATTAAATGGGGCATAGAAAGCGACTGTTATCTAATATACAAAAAATAAACATCATTGGAATGTAGTATGTATGGCTTTATATGCGCTATTAAACGCTCTATTAAGTGTGCTTTTATTGCTATTAAATTAAAGTTACATAATGCCAACTATTAGTTATATATGAATACATGAAAACAATAGTCTTGCTCCTACCTTATTTAGTTATTTCCCAGACTTACAAAAAACCATAATAACATTGTTGTTCATTGTTATTTCTCTAACAAGTTAATTTTTTAATGTTACAGGTCCAAAAAGAATCGCTAACATTGGACTGGACGACAAGGTACAAACTTTGCCTAGGTATCCGTATAGCAAGAGGTTTCGCTTATTTACACAAAGACTATGCTGGAGATTGTAATGGAGACATCAAAGGGATGGATGTTTTACTCGATAAAGATCTCACTGCTAAAATATTGTTCAAAACAATCTAGAATATCCAAATTTTGGTCAAAATTTAATAGACCAACGTTTTATCTTAGAAAGATCTTAAAAATTATAGCCTATGAATCATTCTCATTCTTGCGCATTGTTTCTTTTCCACAACAGGATCTTATATTTATATATGAATTAGTTCCTACTACAGTTAATATACATTTCCTTCAATATAAATCTACAGCCAAACAATTCCATGCTACTGTTTTTTCCCTATAATTTTGCATATTTGGTCAAGGAGCAATCTTACCATGTGCATGAGACTGATAGTAATATTTGAGCAACATTATCATTCTATTAGTCGTTTAGCGGAATCGTTTGTAAATATCTAAACAGCTTCAAAAGCATTATGCAGGAATCTCTCTCATTTGTGGCATCATCGTCTCAGAATATGACGCTGTTGCAGAATATGATGGATTAGTAAAAGGGCATGATATGATATTTTTAAACCGGTATGCGTAATTTTTTTAAAACCTATTTTTTTGGCAAGAAAACAACAATGTTCTTGTTAAATTTTTATTTGATTCACAAAGTGCTTCATGAAAAATTTGAAAGATGATTTAAAGGTTGTTCTTCTTTCGTGGATATGAAGCAGGATAGAAGATGATGAAGAAGAAATGAGAGATTTCTGAAGAGAGCTCAGAAATTAGATTGATATATATATATATATATATATATATATATATATATATATATATATATTTTGCTTTAAGAAATTATAACCAGCAGTGTTGCATCTTATTTGTATGAAATGAACTTTTAATATCTGAATTTGTATTGTCTAACATGATCATTTGGTAGTTTGCTTTGATTGGTTAGTTTGTTTGTATCATCTTGCAGTGTTGCTTGTTATTCATGAGTTAGTTTCCATGTTTACCCTTTTGTATTATGTTTTCATCAGTTGTTTGCTTGTATGATCAGTTTTATATTCTGTTTTTAATCTTGCCATGTTTATTATGTATGCCTTATTCATGAACATGCTTAGATTGGAAAAGGAAAAAGAAAAAAAATCTAAGACTTGCTGCTGGAATGTACATGGTTTGTTTGCTAATTGTTTTGCTTTTGTTTGCATCAGAGATTGAGTATATTGTTGATTAAAAATCGGTGTAGAGAATAAAACGCAGTCAATGGTGAACAGTTCAAAGTTAGAGGAATGAGGGTCTCTTAAGTGAAATTCTGCTCATCAATCGGTTTTGCACTATCAGTACTATCTCACTCTTTTAATTTTATTCATGAAAAAAAGAAAATTTTCCATGTTTCGTTTCCTATTTTTCAATTTTTGTGGTATTCAACTACTAAAATTCCAAAATTGAGGGGTTGGAACTCGTAACAAATATTATGTTTTCTTCAACTTTCGGAAGAAACACAAAAAGTTGTTCACACGGATCTTTTATGTATCCATCCTTATGGTATTCAATATGAAATATAACATTATTTGTTAAAACATATTTCAAGTCAGATTTTATTAAAAAAATATAGGTAATTTAAGAGAAAATAGAATTAATTAAAAAAGTGAAAATTCAATTAAACTGAATTTTACATGTAAATATGTAAACCAACGTGAGACTAAGAAAAGTGATTAATAAATATTGACATGTAAAATTCAGTTTAATTGAATTTTCACTTTTTTAATTAATTCTATTTTTTTTAACAAAATATGACTTGAAATATGTTTTAACAAATAATTTTTTATTTTATATTGAGCAACCTAACGGTTGGTTTTTCCACCGTTGTGCCGTACTAGCATTTCTCATCTGCCCAGTTATATCCCGCCATCATATTCACTTTCTCCACTTTCCAAATTTCCGCCGCCCAAATCCAACTTCCTCCCGTTCATCGCAGCAAAGCCCTAGATTTGTCGGCCGGTTTTTCTGTCATGACCTGCCGATTTGTGCCATAAACTCGGATCCAGTTGGAACACATTTTCGCCAGTATTACTACCGCCGATCTTCTTTAATTCGCGACAGCAATTCGATTTCAAGCAGTGTTTGCAGATCATATTTTGGTGGATGTTGTCTCTTCCATTGATTTATAGCATGTTACATTTTTTTTCCCTTCTTATCTTATTATCGTTAAATGTACGGATTCGAATTTTATACGCATAAGTTGAAGTACTACGTCTAAAATTATACAGACGACAGTTTATAACTCGATTCCAAGATGTTGTCATAAGGAAATATGGTACTCCCGTTGTAATTAAGGGTGAAAATCTATTATCTGTTTGTACTTTTGATTGAATGGAGATTACTGATCTACTTCGGGAGATGTTGTCCAACCGTGAGTTGGTCGACTTTTAATTGATGCCTTCATCTTGGTTGTACGAAATCAGTCTGCCCCCTTTTCCCAGTTTTATCCAATTGTTTGTGAACTGACTTCAGTTTATTAATTTCTCCTTCCTCTGTATGATTTCAAAAACTTTATGCTTATGCAATTAATAACTTAATTGTGGTACTTTATTTTTAGCCTCTTCCTCTGTATGAATTGATCTTAATTTTCAGTTACAATTTCCCACTGCCTAATCATTGTTTTCTTAATTTACCTATTCTACATATCACTGCTTATGATTATGAAGCCCTTTTTACAACCTGATTTGCATTTGTTATATCTTCTGATAGGTTTTCCTACTTATCTCCTAAAGCATGTGGCTGCTTACCTTCTAAACTATCCCACCTGCTACATCCTTCTTTTTGAATAATGATGCTTTAAGAAAATATTTGGCTTTGAAGTTTCAAGTTCGTTTTAAGCCTTTTCATCAATTTTCTCTGCAATATATTATGGTTTAGCTTTTTAAAAATCAAAAAGTGCTAAAAAAACCTGTTGATGCTGTTGACAGCATGGCTGAGAATGAATCAGTAAGAGCAACTGAAGACAAATTGGATAAAATGTCGGACTTGAAAGCTGTTGTTTCAGAAGGGCCGAGAAGACATCTTCTTGGCCATTTGGTGTTGCCACATTCGGTGATCCAAGATTATGAAATTAAGGACTATGCTATGTCGAAAAATGGAGGCATTAATTTAACAGTAGAACAACTGGGTTCAGACAAGAAACTATGGGAAAATCCAGTGGTGTTCAAAATAGGAAGGAAAAAAAATTAAGGGTGGAGAAGGCAAAGAAGTTGATATAACAGGAAGCAGAGAGATAAGGATGATGCTTTCTGGAGTTGTAAGATGAACTTTTCTACAGTTCAGACTTGCTATGTTACACCTTGAATTCTTTGTTTCCAATTCAGTTAAATATTTTGAATGAGAATGCATGCGAGGAGATGACAGTGTTTTTCTAAACGACCAGAGTTTATTGTTGTCATGAGGCATCCTTTGCATGCTTACTTGATACCAAGGACTAGGAATTTGAAGCAAGAATAACAGTGGTGCTGCCACAGGTATGAATTGATTATATTTACACCTGTGTCGTCAGTTTATGTCCAGTGCATTACATCAACCTTTTGTATGTGGTTTTTTCAGTTACAATGGCAAAAGAAAATCAAAATCATAGAGCTACATATTTTTTGCAAAAAAGAAGATTCCGTTATATGACACCTAACGTTATTACGTCCAGTGTATAGCCCCAAAAAAAAAAAAAAAAAAGTATATGCATCTTGGAAGCACACCATAACGACGAGTAATAGAATTCAAACCCTCACTATTCCTTGAGCTACATCAAGGAAAGCTAATAGACAAATTTAAGCCTAAAAGACACTCTGCACAGGGATTACACTACATGTAACTCATATTTTACAAACTTTACTTTGATATATTGTCAACAAAGATTCTTTCTTTTATAACTACATACATATCTACATTAATGTTTCAAGAGTTTGACTTGAAAGGAGGTGCGGTGCTCGTTCCTATTACTGATCTCTGCGATTTATTCTCCATTTTCCCAGACTGTACCTTCCATATTCTTTTTGGGTTCCTATTACCGAACTTTAGGTGCATTATGTCACATGTAACATGATGATTTGTTTTCTAATATCTTCATATATTCAAAGATTCATAATAGTGCTACATTATCTTCATCGGTTTGGTAAGGTGGATCCATACACATGCTCCGAGTGCATGTTACAATTCATACCAGTAATACTTTTTCTTCTTTCTTCATTATGGACATTAAATTGCTGAATCAGGTCATTGCATTAATTTGTTAGGAAATCTAAACTTGGTATGGGTACAAACGTTTTAAACCAAAAAAAAAAAAAAAAAAAAAAAAAAAAAAAAAAAAGAGAAAATTTTCATAATTAAACAACGGTATTGCTCCTTCTACAACAAAGACTACTCTTTGTTTTGGGACTGGTCGTTCCACTTATTGGGATGATGAAATAAATCGATGTTAAAATTGGTGTGTTAGAAAAAACATTAATGCTCTTCAATTGAATTGCAACAAGTCACATTAGTCTTTGACGACAGAGTATTAAAAGATCATACTACCATGGATACTATTTAGATGCCACGAAGTCAAGTGTAAGTTTGTGAATGGTTGTTAAACAACAAAATATGGTACTCCCATCGCAGTTATGTTAGAACGCATACCAATAATATTTTATTTTTTTTTACTTATTTTTCCTTCTTCCTTCATTATGAGATTTAATTGTTGAATCGGGTAATTGCATTAATCTGTTAGGAAATCAAAGCAAGGGAATGGCATAAACATTTTAAACAAAAAATTCAGTTTTTTAAACAGAAATACCTTTCATAATTAAACATCAGTACTTTATATAACATATTTTTAATGAATTAATAATACCGTCAACACAAGACTATATTACCCAACCTCTTTATTTTTTGTTATATAAAGGTATAAGTCTTTATATAGCATATTTTGAATGCCTCGTATTAGCAGTGAATTGTCTAATATTGATTGATGATTCCTCATACATCATATGCTTCAAATTCTATATGCATTAAACATCGGAAAATATCTACTGTGCTACCATTGTATTACAATTTCCGCCCTCTTGAGATTACTTTCAACGTCCTCATAGGTCTGTCAAATTATAGAGTTATTTTATATCAAAGCCGTTTTAAAATTTTGATTGTCTTGATTTTTCTGTACTCTCTTTAATCATTTATCCGCTTTATAGTTCAAAATTCAAATCCCTTTTTTTAGCAAATTTTGATTCTTGATTTGCTTTACTGATCCCCATTTTATTCCACACACACACACACACACACACACACACACACACACACACACACACAAAAACACACTTATTTTTTATTACTATTTTATCTGGACATGTTTTGAGGTTAGCTTGGTTAGTAATAATAGCTAATGACAGTATTCAGTAAGATATGGGTAGGTTCTACAATGATGTATGTTAGGTTGATCAAAATAAAGATTCATAATGATAACTTGGGTTTTCCCAAATACTGTTTTCAATAGTTTTGGTATTCCTTCATTAACCGATTTGTTGATTGATTTTGTTAATTGCAAATTACATGCCTTTAGAATGTAAAATCTTTGTGTGTATTGTTGTATATAATGTTGTTGTATACACAATTATATGATTTTTATTTGATGATAACAACCAAATATTTATTATTTTAAATGTGTTTGCTATTGTACTGTTTCATATATACATCACATACAGGAATATAATATTCATATTTAAATAGAATACGAATGTACAAAAATTCAAATACACAATATTTTATTTAAATATAATATTTTATTTCAACTTTTCAAACAGTACAAATTTTATACTCCACTATTTGTGCATCTCAGTATTGCAATACATTTCATACTCACAGTTCCTCACTACAACACTCATATACATTTTACACTCAGTTGTACATTTTCATCTATACATACACTGTTACAAACACTCTTTAACTGACACTGTTCTTGTCTTCAGTCTTCTGTCTTCACAGCATCTTCCAGTCAGTTCAGTCTTCATACCTGTTACATACAGTAATACACACATAGTATTTGGAATAGAAATAATATTTCAAAATTCTAGCAGATAAAATTTTTATTTTAAAATTTTGTTTGCCTAAGAATTTTGATGTGTTTTCTCATCATCTTTCTAACTTGATCAGCCACGACATAACCATATTGGTTTGCTGATCAGAACCAGCATCAAATTCAGCTGATTCTGACCAGCCCCAACACAGTGTAGTTAGTTTGCTAATGTTTACTACAGGTGACACATACATACAAGACATGTCAAAAATCAAAAGAGAAATGGAAGTGCAAACTTTCAGATCAGCAAACACAAGCTGGAAATCATGAACAAACAGGACAATGCAACATGATCAATGATAAAAGTACAAGGGCCAAGGTGATACAACCACCATGAACAACAAAGCAACAATTGTGATAACACAAACATGTAACATGGAGTTTCAGCAAGGAACAAGAATCAAGCAGCAAAGGAGAATATACATAGGTGAAATAGTGTAGAGCACATGAAGTATTGGACATGTCATTATGATGACACAGTGCAACAGCAAAAACAAGAAACTCAAGTCAGCATGAATAATGAAGGTGATGACATGTAAGCAGCAAGGGGTTCATAGTTCAGCACAAAGTGTCGAGACAATTAAAGTGACAAAGTAGCATATGTGTGAAACAACATGTCAGCATGCATCATGGATGAAGATGGATGATCAAGGCCAAGTATACAATGGTGTTCAGTGAATCATGTGTCGAGAAGCACAAGTGCAACATATATGAAAGGCTCAGCAAAATGGATGCACACCCAAAAACATCTCAACAATGTGGCAAGTTAAAGATATGTGCAAACTCGACACAACAATACATGGATGCAAACAGCAAGCTCATTTCAGACATGTGCATCAGTATGCATGAATACAGGCATAACAGGATTGAAGACAAGGGAAAAATGGGAAACTCAGTGAGTTCATGTAAAACAATTTCAGGATGCAGTTTCAAGTGCAGAGAGTACATGTGTGTGCTCATGCAAAATTTATATCAGTACAGCAAGTTTCAAGTGCCAAAGACAGTTTACAAATGAATGAATATTTGGCTAAAACATATCTTTTCTGAAATCATAGTTTGGTTTAAATGGCAAGAAATCGACAGGAATTTTTTATGGTGGCATTAATGCATTCATATATAATCAATTCAAGATACAAATGTTTATGTTCTGAAATCATGCGTGTATGCATGGCAACAGTTTAAGTGCTAGAAATTTGTTTCCAGATTTCATCTACAGTCATGAAATTCACGGCAATGCAAGGGATAATCAAGAAGCAAGAAATCAGTTTTCTATTGGAAAATTATTTCCAGTTTTTCAGCAATCATTTTTGGAAATGGATAAAACTGGCAAGTTTTTTAGCATCTTTGACGTCTGTTTTAATGAAATCGAATCCATCTTTGGCAAGGTTTCAAAACATTTCTTAAATCATGATAGGAGCAAGAAAACAATTTCAAGTTTGTTTCCAGTTTTAGATAGATGTTTTTGGCAAGTTATCATTTAGAAGAAATCACAATTTTTAGGCAAGAAAATACAATTAATTATTTCTTGATTCATAGAGGGACAAAGACCAATTTCATGTCTGGTTTCACATCTTCTATCACGCAAACAATTTCAATGCAGAAGAATCCATTTCATTGAAGGCAAATCAAAAGAGGAAACCGTGAAAATCAAGGCTGAGCCATTCACGTGAAATCAGAGGTTTTTAGGGTTTCAAATTACCCTATAAATTCACACCAATTCATCATTGGCAATGAGATTGAAACCAAAAACAATTCAATCGAAAATCAATCCAACAATTCAGAAAAAAAATCGAATCAAATTCAGAGAACTTACCAAATATTTTCGACCTCAACACAAGACAGTCATTCGAACGAGGGCATCATTATCGTCTTCAAGCTTCGGAGATCAATTTCAAAAATAACATCAACAATCGATCGATTTGGACGAAGCAAGAGAAACCCTAGCAAATTTTCCAACCGCCATTTTTTTTCAAAGACAAAAGTGATCGGGCAAATGGAATAATGAGCGGGCCGACATACTTAGTGTTTGGCTAAGCAAAGATTCACTATAAAAGGGGATGACCCTTTATGTTTTAAACTCCTTGGGTTTCCTTTGTTTTTATTTTTTTATTTTTTTTGTAATTTTAATTTGAGTTGTAAATCATTCTGAATCAGTTTCTAGAGGTTTGTAAAAATATAGGGGATTCAGTTAGGGATTAACTGACAATTTACTAGTGTCTGTAAAACTAGGGAAAAATCTGGTCTAGTGGATATAGACTAGTATAGGGTTTTGAGCGTAGGGTTAGTACAAGAGCAGGGAGTGCCAGTTTATAGTGTCTGTAAGCGGGATCTGTTATTATCTCGTAGTAGAAACCTTAGGAATGCAGCAGTAGGCAGGGTTTTGCCGAAGCTGGGTATATCTGTGTGTGATTTATTTTCAACACTTTTATTTTTGCTACATTCTGTGATCTGTTTATTATTTTAATATCCTGTCAGATTTTTAATTCAGCGAAAAACTCTGATAAACCCTATTCACCCCCTCTAGGGTTAATCTAGATCCAACAAGTGGTACCAGAGCAGGTATTTCTTTAACTCTAGAGTCATGGGTAATCCTAGTCGTCAGTCTAGTGAGAGTCAGTCCAGTTCATCTCCAACTATTTTCGCTGGAATAGATTTTTTAAACTGGAAATCCAAAATGGAATTTTATTTAAAATCTGTTAATATTAAATGTTGGGATATTGTTAACAATGGGTTTGATAGTGTAGATATTACTTTCAATGCTCGTGCTATGAAAATTATATATGATTATCTTAGTACTGAACAGTTCAATCTTATCTGTCATTGTTTATCTGCATAGGAAATCTGGGATACTCTCAATACGATGTATGGAAGATCTGACAACTACAACTCAAAACCCGAGAAGGTCGACTCAGATTCAAAGTTCTACTTAACAGGATTTACAAACGAACATTCAGATGGATCGGTCGATGGAAATTCAACAGACAATGAGACAGGAAATTTCTCATACGAAGATTTAGTTTATATGTATGCTGATCTAACTAAGTCTGTTAATAAACTCCAATCTAAAAACCAATTTCTGAAATCAAAAAATCTTGAGTTGACCAGCAAAATTAATGATTTGGAATCACAACTTGAATATATTAAAAACTCTTCAAATTCAGACTGCAAAAATTGTTTGAAATTGGAAACCAATCTTGTTCATCTCAATAAAAATATTCAAAAGTTTGAAAATGAAATTTTGATCTTAAAAGAGAACAAGATTGAGTTATCAAGTTCGAATAATTTTCTGCAAAAGGAATTTGAAATTTTTAAGACTGCTATAAATTCCAAACTTGAAATTGCTGAAAATGAAAATTTGGTGAAAAGTGATTTGATTTTGAAAGAACTTGAAAATGAGATTGAAAAATCCAAGAAATTTGAGTTTGAAAAACAAAAACATTTTGAATTTGAAATTGCTGAGTCCCAAACCAAAATTAAATTGCTTAATGATGAAAATTTGGTTTTGAAATCTGATTTTGAAAGATGTAAGATCATTAAAAATCGTTGTTCAGATTTAATAAAAGAAAATGGTGATCTTAAAACTGAAATTCAACAACTTGAAACAATTTTGAGTAAATATTTTGATGGAGAAAAATCTTTGAATATTTTGTTGAAAAACCAAATTTCTGTTGGAAATAAATGTGGTCTTGGTTTTGGGAAAAATAATGATCTTAGAAAACGAAATTCAAATGATTTGAAAAATCCATCAAACTGCTTTGGTAAGAATCGTTTTGAAAATTTGAACTCTGATGAATTTAAAGGATTTTTAAATCATAATAGAGATGAGAATTTGTTTTTTATCAATCATGGTTATAACGTCGACGACTAGTCGTCGACAAATCGAGAAGTCACCTGGAGAGATTCCACGACTCTCGACTTGTGCAATTCCACGATGGTGGGCCGAATTGAGCCCAGAACCCTAATTCGAGCCCAAAAACCCTAGTTGAGCTGAAGTCGATTTCGATTTTGCTCTTCGTTTCAGTTGAACAAGCATCGATAAAAAAAACCTAACTGCATCTCGCTGCCTCGCCGCTGCCTCCCTTCTGCCTTGCCGCTGCTCCTCCTGCTGCCTCGTCCGCCGCCAGCCCAAGTATGTTAATCGATTTGTGTTCCTTTTTTTTCCATCGACAGGAATTATTTCAGTAGCAGTTTTTTTTAATTAACTGAGCAGTGTCTAATTAGCTGATTTGGTGACTTAGCCCTGACTTGTTTTTACTTAACTGATAAGTTTTTTTTTTGACTGAAATGTTTTTTTCAATTAACTGATGATTTGTGTTTTTTTTTGAGTGAAATGTTTTTTTTTTACTTAACTGATAAGGTTTTTTTTTTGACTGAAATGTTTTTTACTTAGCAGGTTTTTTTTAATCGATTTGTGTTTTTTTTGACTGAAATGTTTTTTTACTTAACTGATAAGGTTTTTTTTTTTTGTGACTGAATTAGTTTTAATTAATGGTTGATCAGTTTTTAATTATATTCGCAGCGGTTGAAATGGAGAATAACACAGAAAATACTTGGCATGAGATGACTAAAGGTCCTAAAAGGAAAGCTAAATCAAATGATCCCGGTTGGAAGTATGCATTTTGGCCAAACTTGAGCAATAAAGATGTGGTTAAATGCGTTCTTTGCGGGAATGAAAATTATGCCGGCATTAACAGATTCAAGCAACATTTGATTGGCGGTTTTCCGGATATTCATAAATGTCCAAAGACAACTAGAGAGATTGGTAGAAAAATGAGTGATTTTATGCAAAGTAAAAAGAAGATTAAACGGGTGCAATTTGATGATGATGATGATGATGAGGTTTCAAGAAATCGAATCCACTGCAGCCTCCAATACTATTCCAAAAAAGAAAAAGAAGGCATTTGAATTTCAGAAAGTCCAACCTAAATCTTCTAAATCAGTTGGTTCGATGCTTATGAGGACACCGGAACAAGTTATTGAAGATAGTCATTCCAAAGGTACGAGTCAAACAACCTTGGAAAATCGCCTCAGAACGCAAGAAGAGAAAGAAAAAGTTCATATGCACATTGCCAATTTTTTCTACGAGTGTGGAATACCTTTTAATGCTGCCAACTCTAGAAGTTATGAAGTCATGGTTGAGTCCATAGGCCAATATGGACCGGATTTGAAGCCCCCCACATTTCATGAATTAAGGGTTCCTTTATTTAAAAAAGCAAAAGAAGAGACAGAAAAGCAGAAGGAGAAGCATGAAAAATCTTGGAAAATATACGGATGCACGCTTATGTCGGATGGGTGGACGGATAGACGAGGAAGACATCTTATAAACTTTCTTGCCAACAGTCCCGAAGGTACTTTCTTCTTGGGTTCGGTTAATGCTTCTAGTGAATCACACGATGCATCAATGTTGGCTGACTTACTTGGTAGCAAGATCAAGGAAATAGGTGAGAAAAATGTTGTACAAGTTGTGACAGATAATGGTGCAAATTATAAGGCAGCAGGTGAGCTCTTAGAGTCTAGATTTCCTACTTTATTTTGGACTCCATGTGCTATCCATTGTCTTGATTTGATGTTGGAGGACATAGGCAAGTTGCCGGGCTTTAAAAAAACAATTAATCAAGCAAGAAGATGTACTACATTTATTTATAGGCACGGGCGTATACTTGATGCATTGAGGGACAAGACTAATGTGAGGGATTTAGTGAGGGCTGGAGCTACGAGGTTTGCCACTGCTTTTCTCACATTGCAAAGTTTGTACAAGAATCGGGAGTCGTTGCGTTTTTTGTTTTGTGCCGAGGATTGGAATAGGTCTAAGTTAGCAAAAACAGAAAATGGAAAGAAAGACTGTGACACTGTTTTCATCACTTTTTTGGAATAGTGTTGAAGAGTGCATTCAAGCATCACAACCTCTTCTTGTGGTGTTACGGATTGTTGATGGGATGAGAGACCCGCTTTGGCAGAGATTGCATATACTATGGACATTGCAAAAAATAAGATCAAAGCGTCATTCGAGAAGAAACGAGCATTGTTGAGCAAATTGGTTAAAATCATTGATGATCATTGGAAGAACCAAATGGAAAAACCAATATATGGGGATGCTTTATTTCTTAATGCGGGTAAATACTTTGATGTTCTAGAAAATGATCATGTTTATGCCTCTCGGTTAAGAGACAATTTTAATGATGTGCTTGAGAAGATGATCATAGATCGGGGTACGCGGAACAAGATAAGTAATTATGCCGATGACTATAAAAATTCAAGGGAAACATTTTCAAGAGAGATGGCACTTGAGCAAAGAAAGCAAAAAAATCCTCGTAAGTTTCGTATATTTTTATGTTTGATGCACAATATTAATGGCGCAATTATATCCTCGCAAGGAGTACTAAAACACAATTATATTTATTAATTTATGTTAGTTGATTGGTGAGATGCTTATGGGGGTTGTGCACTTGAGCTTCAATCATTTGCGAAGCGTGTTGTTGGTCTTTGTTGTTCATCTTCCGGTTGTGAACGTAATTGGAGTACATTTGAGTTTGTAAATTCCCATATATTTTAAGATATTTGTTTTCAGATTTACACTATTTATACTTTAGGTCTAATTGCATTTTATATTTTTAGATTCATACAAAAAAGGAATAGATTGGAACATCAACATTTAAATGACTTGGTTTATGTCCAATACAACCGAAAAATAGATTCAAGATTCAAAAAAGGCGTGAACTTGGAAGGAATTTTGATCCACTTGTACTTGATGACTTCGAATGGAATAATGAGTGGATTAGCAATGAAGAGGATACTTTTTGGAGTGCTGTGAATGAAGCTCAACGTGCATCACATGCGCTTGAGGGACGCAATCTTCCAACGAGATCTCATGTTCGTTCTAGTAGTGATATGTTGGTCTACACTCGTCGTAACACTAGTTCAACATTTGGATTAGTTGATGAAGAATCTGATGAATAAGCCATTCCTCTTGATGATGAAGAAGTGGAGGATGATTATGGTGTACCATTACCCGATCCAAGCAATGTCAATGTTGAAGGAGATGGAGATGATATTGAGATGGATGATTTTGCTTGAGTTCATACTCATTTTATGATCTATTATGGATATTATGGGTTTTATTTTGTTGTGACTAGGATCTATCATGTTATGTTTGTTGAATTTGAACCTATTATTATGTTATCTTTGTTGAATTTGAACCTATTATTTTTTTATCTTTATATCTAATTGTATTATATATTTAAGTCTAATAAATATATGCATATAAAAGACTTGTCGACTAGTCACGACTAGTCGGACGACTTGTCGACTAGTCTTCTAGACGGTAGTGGATCGACTTGGCTCGACTTGGCGTCGTAATAACCTTGGTATCAATCCATTTAAACATCCTTGGATCCCAAAAGGAAATAAAACAACTTGGACTAAATTTAAACAAATTTGGGTTCCTAAAGGTACAAAAGTAGATTCGAATGGTTTGTTGTATAAACAAGTCTGGGTACCAAAATGTGAATAAAATTGTGAGTGGTTTTGCAAATTTTGTTAGACCACTCGATCCTATAAATTCATAGGTACCAAAGGATGGATGAGGAACTACTGTGCTAAATTTTTTTTTTGAAATCAAGCTGGTTTATACTTCTGTATCATTTACAATTCCTTTAGCCAAGATTTGTTGAGTCAAGAGATTCTGGTTTACACTGATCTTAGGTATGATCTTTGAACTCATCTTTGTAAATATATTTTTCTTGTTTATTTCTCCTTCTGACTCCTTCTGTTTTTTTTCGATTTGTCACTGCTATATTTTTCTTCTTTGGGCTTCCTTAACCTCCAATTGCAGAATTCATATTTTTCTGGAAATTCTCTTCATTTGTATAAAACTCTGATGGTTTTAATTTCTAGATCTTGAATTTATTTTTGTAAATATCTACATTTGATTTGAAGTTTGTTTTCTAATTTTCTGAATTCATAACAGTGTTGATGTATTCTTGTCATATCTTGAACATTGTTAATTAGAATTCTAAATTCTTGAAGATTTGAAAATTTGATGAAGTTTCACATACCTCTGCTGTTTTGAGTTTCTTCTAATTCATTTTAGAAAGGCTTGAAATATTATACTCATTATAGCACACTGCTACTTCTTAGTTATGATAATTTCATTGATTTTCAAATTGGCCTGGAAATTTTATTTTGTCTTGTTTCAGCGATACATCTTGAAATTCATCTTTATTCATGATCATTACGTTTGAAATTGGTTTGTTTGAAATCCTTTGAAATTCTTGATATTCTGAATATCACACACCTCTTAAATTTGAAATTATCAATCTTGTGTGACTGATTCATTATATCTCAAATCTTGACATTGATTTAAGTGATTTCAAATAAATTATTTCTAATTTCCTGGATCATGAATATCACTCAAGTTTGATATAAATGATCTGAAATTATTCTTGGCTTGTCATAAATATGTTGGAAAATTCCTTTGAAAACCCGGTCTTGAAATTTGCTCTTATTTCATGATTATTTGATTTAAATATTTGTTTGTTTAAAATCATTTGAAATTATTGATTTATTGGATCACACACATACCTTGAATCTGAAATTAATAATCTGGTGTGATTAATTCATTGAATCTAGAGTTTTTCATATTCCTCAAATGATTTCAAATAAGTGGTATTTTTAATCTTGGATCATGAACATCTTTACATGACCATCATCCTTTGACGAGTCTGTTGTGCTATTGGTTTCTGTGCTGCTCTGATACTGTTATTTAAAAAATGTTTTCAAAAAGTTGCTTGGTTTTGACTGCTGCTATGATAAATGAAATTAATTTGCTTGTCTTGTCTACTTGGGCCTTATGATTGAATTTCTGTTTGTATCTGATATCCTGGTTTGTGTCTGGTGCCTTTTTTACAATCCTCATTAATTGAGACACCAAATGGTATCAGAAATGCTGATTTTTTTGTATATATATTTTTTCTATTCCCTCTTGCTTTGTATAGAACTTTTCAATTTCCTATTGTAATTGATTTTCAATTATTGATTATTCATTCAGAAATTGAAATCAACATCCAAATTGAACTGTATTTATAATTCATCAAAATTATTATCAGTTTTTGAAATTGTGATGAATTGTGACTGCAGTGTATTTCACAACAAAAGGAGATTTTATTTAGATTTTCATGATGATTGAACATTTATTATAATATCTTTGAATTGGCAATTATTTCACGACCATCTTCTTTATCTACCATTATTCTGTCATCCATCATGTTTTTTATATTAATGTGGAGAGTCTAATATTTCTTTAAAAAAAAACTTTTAGAATAAATAGTGAAGATATTTGTGATAGAAATTGGACTATGTTATCATTCAGAATTAGTGATAATTGAAAATTTTCAATGATCCCAGTACAGTCGAGCATATTTCATAATATAATTAATTTAAAAATTTATTTCACAAACCATTTCTGTACCTATCACATTTCTATCATCCATATTTGTTTTATATACTGAGGAGTTTTTCTATTTAAAGCTAAAAACGATAAGATATATAATTAATATATAAGTGTGTCTCTAACCTCATTTAAAAATCCAAGCTCTGGTCATGCATGGTTAAGAGACAACATATAATTTAAGCTGCAACAGACCTCATTTAAAAATCCAAGATCTGGTTGTGTGTGGTCAGTGTGCTCTTAAATCAAAAGAAAAGAAAATAATTTGCAATAAATTAATTTTTATATGAAATTCACCTTGGTGTGTAAAAAAAGGCCTATCAATCCATTTTCTAATCTGTGAAATGTGTTAATATTTTATGATGTATTATGATTTGTTGATTGATAGCTATTGGGATTTGAGATTATACAATGTCACTCAAATTGAATTATTAATTTTAGTCCAAATCCATCACTGTTTTTTTGTACTTCGTTTTTTTTTTTTGAAAATAATTGGAATTGAATGTTTTTAAAACTCTCTCCATTTTTATAAATTCATCGTAAATCCGTCATTCTCTAAAATGTGTAATATGCCACTAGTTCTCAGTTTATTATGATTTTTGCTTGACTGATTGAGATTTATGATGACTGTTCTTTCTCTTATGCTGATATTATATTTATTAGTCACTTTTCATTTATACTTTAAATTCTGAATCCTTTTGATGATAACAAAAGGGGGATAATGGATAGAGATTTAAATTTATTTGAGTGAATATTTTATAAATATTTTTAATTTTGAAAATTCATTTATTTTTTCTTTTCACTCATGCACAGTTATAGGGGAGTTTCTGTTGTAGGGGGAGCTTTCAAATTGGAGGAGTTATGTTCTTCACTGTCAAACACGTTTATTGGACTCAAAATCTTAATATTTGTTTGTCATCATCAAAAGGGGGAGATTGTTGTATATAACGTTGTTGTATACACAATTATATGATTTTTGTTTGATGATAACAACCAAATATTTATTATTTTAAATGTGTTTGCTATTGTACTGTTTCATATGTACATCACATACAGTAATATAATATTCATATTTAAATAGAATACGACTGTACAAAAATTCAAATAAACAGTATTTTATTTAAATAGAATATTTTACTTCAACTTTTCAAACAGTACAAATTTTATACTCCACTATTTGTACATCTCAGTATTCCAATACATTTCATACTCACAGTTCCTCACTACAACACTCATATACATTTTACACTCAGTTGTACATTTTCATCTATACATGCACTGTTACAAACACTCTTTAATCGACACTGTTCTTGTCTTCAGTCTTCTGTCTTCACAGCATCTTTCAGTCAGCCCAATCTTCATACTTGTCACATACAGTAATACACACACAGTATCAGGAATAAATTTAATATTTTAAAATTCCAGCAGATAAAATTTTTATTTTAAAATTTTGTTTGCCTCAGAATTTTGGTGTGTTTTACCATCATCTTTCTGACTTGATCAGCCACGACATAACCATACTGGTTTGCTGATCAGAACCAGCATCAAATTCAGCTGATTCTGACCAACCCCAACGCAGTACAGTTAGTTTGCTAATGTTTACTACAGATGACACATACATACAAGACAGGTCAAAAATCAAAGAGAAATGGAAGTGCAAACTTTCATATCAGCAAACACAAGCTGGAAATCATGAACAAACAGGACAATGCAACATGATCAATGATAAAAGTACAAGGGCCAAGGTGATACAGCCACCATGAACAACAAAGCAACAATTGTGATAACACAAACATGTAACATGGAGTTTCAGCAAGGAACAAGAATCAAGCAGCAAAGGAGAATATACATAGGTGAAATAGCGTTGAGCACATGAAGTATTGGACATGTCATTATGATGACACAGTGCAGCAGCAAAAACAAGAAACTCAAGTTAGCATGAGTAATGAAGGTGATGACATGTAAGCAGCAAGGGGTTCAGAGTTCAACACAAATATGGTTCAGCACAAAGTGTCGAGACAATTAAAGTGACAAAGCAGCATATGTGTGAAACAACAACATGTCAGCATGCAACATGGATGATGATTGATGATCAAGGCCAAGTATACAATGATGTTCAGTGAATCATGTGTTGAGAAGCACAAGTGCAACATATATGAAAGGCTTAGCAAAATGGATGCACACCCAAAAACATCTCAACAATGTGGCAAGTTAAAGACATGTGCAAACTCGACACAACAATACATGGATGCAAACAACAAGCTCATTTCAGACATGTGCATTAGTATGCATGAATGCAGACATAGCAGGATTGAAGACAAGGGAAAAATGGGAAACTCAGTGAGTTCATGTAAAACAATTTCAGGATGCAGTTTCAAGTCCAGAGAGTACATGTGTGTGCTCATGCAAATTTTTTATCAGTACAACAAGTTTCAAGTGCCAAAGACAGTTTACAAATGAATGAAAATTTGGCCAAAACATATTTTATCTGAAATCACAGTTTGCTTTAAATGGCAAGAAATCGACAGGAATTTTTTATGGTGGCATTGATGCATTCATATATAATCAATTCAAGATACAAATGTTTATGTCCTGAAATCATGCGTGTATGCATGGCAACAGTTTAAGTGCTAGAAATTTGTTTCCAGATTTCATCTACAGTCATGAAATTCACGGCAATGCAAGGGATAATCAAGGAGCTAGAAATGAGTTTTCTATTGGAAAATTATTTCCAGTTTTTCAGCAATCATTTTTAGAAATGGATAATACTGGCAAGTTTTTTAGCATGAACAATTTAAAGATTTTTTTTTGACATCTGTTTTAATGAAATCGAATCCATCTTTGGTAAGGTTTTAAAACATTTCTGAAATAATGATAGGAGCAAGAAAACAATTTCAAGTTTGTTTCCAGTTTTAGACAGATGTTTTTGGCAAGTTATCATTTAGCAGAAATCACAATTTTTGGGCAAGAAAATACAATTAATTATTTCCATATTTAGAGAGGGACAAAGACCAATTTCATGCCTGGGTTCACATCATCTATCACACAAACAATTTCAATGCAGAAGAATTCATTTCATTCAGAGCAAATCAAAAGAGGAAACTGTGAAAATCAAGACCGAGCCATTCGCGTGAAATCAGAGGTTTTTAGGGTTTCAAATTACCCTATAAATTCACACCAATTCATCATTGGCAATGGGATTGAAACAAAAAACAATTCAATCGAAAATCATCTGAACAATTCAGAGCAAAAATCGAATCAAATTCAGAGAACTTACAAAAAAAATTCGACCTCAACACAAGACAGTCATTCGATCGAGAGCATCATCATCGTCTTCAAGCTTCGGAGATCATTTTCAAAAATAACATCAACAATCGATCGATTTGGACGAAGCAAGAGAAACTGTAACGTCCCGCATTTTTGGTCGGTTTGAATTTGAATATTTAAATCAGTTTAAATATTGAATTCTGAATATAAGTGGATTTATATTTTAATTAAAACGAAGTTGAACGTATATAAATATATATTAATTATAATCGAGCTCAGAACGACCCTGCAGTTCGTAATTTAACGTTCTGAACTTCAACTGAGTGTACCGGACTCGTTTTGAATCGGATTTCTTCGAAATGAGAAATTTCGGAATCTGTTGAACTATATCTTTCTAATACAAGCGAAAAATCAGGATTTCGTCGTATATACTGCAAGATATGTCCAAATCAAATATTCAGAAAGTCACTGTAAAATCATATATCGACCATAAAGTTTATTTGATATAACTTGATATCGGTGGCAAATCTGGAAAAGTTCTTTTGAGGCGCAGCGATAATTTAATTTTTAGAATTTTACTGTAATTTGTATTATTATATTTTTGGGATCGTGACACCTCGCTGGACACGACCGTATCCTTATTTCTGTCCGTAGCGACTCGGACATGAATGAAATCTTACGTAACAGGGTAGACTAAAAATGTAAACATAAAATACATGCACCCTAAAACTAAAGATTTCAGGAAGTTTACCTACCTTAAATTGTCAACATATAGAAAAGAAATACCATGCCGCATCTCCCTAAAACACGCATGGCCATCCCTATTTGGTTTTGCACATGTTCTCAAAGGGTATTCACTTCTTTTGTACCAAACTTAGCTATAGAGTATATCTAAAACTTGGCCATTAAGTAATGCTGACGAACCTAGTTGTATACACGTTGTAACGGTACTCAGCTAAGAAAAGTATTATATATATTTTGCGCAGAGTACAAACCTATCCTAGAATACCCATACCCAAGCAATATAGAGTTCTTCCTTTTCGTATAGACTAGCACTGAAGTATATAAATGGAAAATATATATATATATGTCTACCGACATACTAAATAAACAATATATAGACAAACTACGAAGCTACAGACCCATACTCTACAGTGCCTGCCCATTTGTTCATTTACTTAATGACTAAGCTCCCTTTAGACCTAGCTACCCCTACCGTTAATACTTACATATGAAGGAATCAACAGTCAGCTACCCCTATATCTCTACAAACTCTATGCACGTCTTATTACTTCGCCATTAAGGGTTGGAAAATGTATAAATATAGACTGCCTTCATTGTCTTCTGGATCATCTGAAAAACGAGAGAGATCGAAACAACAGCAACAAATAAAAACTTCCATTCTAAACTAAATCGAAAGGCCTTGCTATGCTGTCAGACGTGTAGTAACATGTAACGGCAGGAGGCTCTCGGCGGAAGCAACAAGGAGTGCTGTGTGCATGCTTTTGCATGGAGAAAGGGGAAGGGGTTGCCGTGAAGAGTTGTGTTCGGAAGAGGATGCACATGAATGGGCGGCGGTGATCTTTCATCTTCAGCAGTGAAAGGGGTGAGTATGGTGGCTCCGACAGGATCGATGGTATAGTTTCTGGATGGGTGCACTGTGTAGAGCTCGAGAGGGATGATCCAGTACGGTGTTTATGGGTCTTTAGCAGCAACAGGACGTGTCGCGTTGAGTGGAGGAGTTCATAAGTAAATTGAATGTGAAGACATTGGTGGTTTCATGAAATGTGTACGTATAAGGGGTAGAACCTGGGTGTTGTGCATGCGTGGATAGTAGCATAGGGGAGGGAGCTGGTTCTTTTGTGTCAAGAGGAAGGAAAATGTTCGGTGATGGAGAATTAAGAAGTGCAGG
This sequence comes from Allium sativum, assembly GCA_030737875.1. Lineage (NCBI taxonomy): Eukaryota > Viridiplantae > Streptophyta > Magnoliopsida > Asparagales > Amaryllidaceae > Allium > Allium sativum. The sequence goes on along the minus strand of CM060910.1, from coordinate 1,048,293,697 downwards.
CGGTTGCAAAGTAGAACTGTAGTTCGAGGTTGCCATATGAAGTGTGGGAGCACGGGCTGTCTTCAGACGTGAAGATGATTGAGTGGAGAAACGTGGGTTTTGTTGTGTTCAAGAAGAAGGCATTGTTGTTTCAAGTGGGCATGAGAATACGCGAGATACAGTTTTGAATTACCGGTGCAGTTTGCTGTGTATATTTTACGTATGGGAGTAAGAGTTTTGGGTACTGAATGAGTAAGAGCACGACAGGTGTTTAAATACACTGGAAGGAGCGAATTTGTGTTTGTTAGAGAAGTTTAAAACGAGAGTAAAAGGAAAGGACGACGGGGGTGTCACTGAAGCTTGCGGTCTGTAAGCGAAGACGTACCGATCATTTCGGTAACATGCTAAATATAAAGAATGACTGATAATGATGGATCAAATGGACGTAGACCATGCATTGAAATTGATCCGGAACAGTTGGAGCTCGTTGGAAATTATAACGTCTGATCCGGGGTACCGACGCAAATCGTTATTTAACGGTTAACGCGCGAAGGTGAGTAAATTCACTCACTCTGATCTATTTTAAAATATTTTAATTATATTTCAATATTGGTTGTATGCTGTGTGATGGTCTTTTAGGTAGATTACAATTAAATTGGTTGAAATAATATAAACCGTTATATATCTAAAACTGACGATTGAACACTGATATTTCATAATGATATGAAATTAATGATATTTATTGTGGCTAACATCTGTGGATACAGGAAGCCGGTTAGAGGAATCAAACCGGATTCCTCAATATTTGTATGTACTGTTTGTTGTATAGTATTTATATATACGACCTGAACCTAAATAACATTATTAGGAATTATAATCTGATAGGCTAGTTAATATTTAGTTTTAAACCAACAAATTATAATAGGATATGAAATCAGTATTTAGTTATAAACTTGATATTGATTTAATAAGAACCTGACATAGAAACAGAGTTTATCAAATGAAATGTGAATATGGCAGCGTATTGCAGTAGTTATAAAAGAGAATATAGCAGCGTATTGCAATAGCTATAAACGAGAATACAACAGCGTTTTGCAATAGTTATAAAAGAGAATATAGCAGCGTATTGCATTAGTTATAAAGGAAAAGATAGCAGCATTAGTTGAAATATAACGGTTTTAAAGTAAGTAGATAAGTTATAATGTTTTAAAAAGATATACTGAGCATGATAAGGAAGGTGATATAATTTTAAAGAAATTAGAACCCGTTGTACGTTAGTTGAGTTGAGTAACTTTCGAGGCGTCAATCTGATGTTGGTTTCGGCCTTCGGGGTTGATACTTAGATATTTATTCACTTACCGATTTATAACGAGGAACTAATAGAGTAGAAATAAAGGGAAGTAAGAAAGAGTTTATAGAAATATGGGAAACTAGAAAGTTAGTATTAAATAAAAGGGTCAGTGTTTGTGAATGGATGTTTGTTTTTACTTCGATAGTTAAATAACCGACCATCGAAGTGTTTTGACCATCGTGTCAATACGGAGAGACCGGTTGGATTTATTATCCGAAATTCACTCCGTGTAGGCATAAGCGCTGCGAATTATATTTAAGTAAAATTGAAGACGGAGTTAAACGCAAGGGTCGTCCAGTTCCAGAAAAGATGCTATCTGTTTGTCCAGTCCCAGGACAACTTGTATGGACGAGTGTCTGACAGAGTATTTCCAACGGTCACGCCGTTGATTTGTATGAATATACCAAGTTGGTGGGGAGAAGGTAACTTCTCTTTATTCTACACCCAGCGTGCATTTGTGAAATCAATATATGATTAAGGATTTGATAATGTGGCATTCAAAGTGAATGGTGATCAGATGTTCTGAAGATAGACGTAGCCTCTAGCCTCACAACCAGGAAGTAACAAAAGTTGGGCTAGGCAGCATGGCTAGTTGGGTCATCCCCAAGCAGGGTGTATTGTCACCGATCTAGAGAAAATTCATATTTATACTTCTTTTCGATTCTGTATCTTCAGATGACGGTTGGATGGCCTACAACCGTGGTGGCAATATATTCGCGACACTCAAGCTAAATGAGTGAGCGGTCATGTGTGGCCGGGTTGCAAGACGTTCTTGTTGAACCCTGAGTGTATCCCCTCTAGAGTACACTATTCAGAAGGTGCTCCCATACCTTGTCTTTTAAAATCCAATCTCCAATAAGCGCCCTGCGGTTTATGATTTTATACTTTATATATATGGAGCGTGAGATGCAAGCGTTCTGCTACTTGTATGATTATTTGTTTAGACATTATCATAATATCACTGGTTTTTGATATCAAGAACACTTTGGGTTATAGTAAGGTAAAAGCCGTCCATGTTTATGTGTGGGCCGGTCTTACTATTATCTTCTTATTTGAAAAGGATTTTCAAAGTAAACAGTATGGTTGGAATTTACTCACACCAGTCCCATGACTGACCCAGAGTTTATTTTGTTTGTGTTTTCCCTAAACTCTTGGGTGCCCAAATTTGTACGGGCAGTCAAGTGTTTCAGGATTTTACAGATTCACTTGGAGGGACTCAAAGCAGGAGTTTTCACCGTTAGATATTTAGAGATTATTTCCGCTGTGATGTATATGAGTTATACTCTGATATGGTATGTATATATACAAATTCAGATTTGTATTTCAAAGTTATGTTGTAATAAAATTTATTCATTCCGCTGTGAGTTTCGTGATTACTCTGATTCTGATGTTCAGTGAGTTCTTCTTCTTCTTCTATTCTATTAGTTCTGTCTTGTCTTTCTCACCCTCTAAATTCTTCTATTAATGTCCCGGTATTTTCGATGCTCGAGAAATTGACAGTGTATTTATGTTGATTTTCTAGGTCGAAAATTCCGCGCCATTACAGTTGGTATCAGAGCTGAAGGTTAAGTGATTACCTTGGCTCTGTGGCGTAACTCAATATAGATGGAGTTAGTAATACTCTAGATTGAGTCGAGTGTATATATATATATATATATATATATATATATATATATATGAGTGCGTATTTGTAAATTAATATCAAAACTGTTTTATATTGTGTTGACTGGTCAGTCGAGTGGTTTATGAATTCTGGTCGAAACAGTAATGCAAACTGGGTCGATAAGTGTTTCAAAACTCTTGAACATAGTAATTCGACACAGTATGTTTTGAAAAGAGGGTAAATGAAATAATTTTACCCAAATTATATTTTGATATACAAAGAAGTATATATTCAGATTATTACAATATATTGGATGTGTTGATCATTCTTATGATCGAATAAGATTTATAATTGACTTGGTTATATAAATAACCAATAGAAATATTATATTAGTATAATATGAAAAACCAGATGAATAAAATCTGAGTTTAAAACTAAAATTGAAATAAAACTCTAGGAGTTTGAGAAGATGTTGTAAATAAATTTTGGATTAAATATATGGAAATTTTAAGATCCTGGGTAAATTTAGAAATGTTTTCTAAACGTTGTGAAGTATATTTCGTAGTGATTTCAAAATGAAAATGTTTGAAAATAAGTTTTGAAGGTGATATAGTATTGAACTCACTTTATCGCTGGGAAATAAATTCCGATGATGAAGTCGACCATCATCGGTGTTCATTTTCGAGTTGCTAAGTGACGAATTACTACCAAAGATTTTGTTTTGAAACAAAGTTATTAGAAGTTCAAATGTTTTGAATTTGCTATTATGATATATGATTTCAAACTGATTTGAAATAAATCCCAGGAATTTGAATTCTGAAATAGAAATTTAACATATGAAGTGAAATAAATTAAATAGTAAAAATGAATAAATAATTTAGAGTTTAACTTAATCTGAGTTGAATAAAAATTGGATTAGATAAGGGGTAATCCGGAATGGAATTAAGTTAGAATGTGATATGGAGTTTAAATATTGAATTCGAAGTGGATATAAGCAAATGACTGGATTTGAAGATAAGTTGATTGGAGGTAAAGTGGAAATGCACTTATATGTGTTGAAGGGTATCAAATTGAAGAGATAAAGATGATGAACGACCCGACGAAAGGGTACGAGTTTATATTTGAATATGGGATTTATGAGTCTGTTTGGCAAGCCATTTTGGCTGTTTGATTTTCTTTTGAATTGGAGAAGGCCCAGAGTTGCAAGTTGTAGCAGTACCGATAAGCCATGCAGAGGAGATGCTGGCGAACTTCTCTGAAAATTTAAGCTGTTAGGAAATTTTCAGAATTTTCGAAAATATTCGGTAATAAGAAGAAATTAATATTTTAATCAGAATTAATCAGTTCAGTTGAAACTGAAATTATGAAGTAAACCAAAAAGATTTTCAACCTGTTTATAACAGAGATTGTGGCATTTTCCCTATCTTAGCAATTTCGAGGACGAAATTATTTTAAGGGGGAAGGACTGTAACGTCCCGCATTTTTGGTCGGTTTGAATTTGAATATTTAAATCAGTTTAAATATTGAATTCTGAATATAAGTGGATTTATATTTTAATTAAAACGAAGTTGAACGTATATAAATATATATTAATTATAATCGAGCTCAGAACGACCCTGCAGTTCGTAATTTAACGTTCTGAACTTCAACTGAGTGTACCGGACTCGTTTTGAATCGGATTTCTTCGAAACAAGAACCGTCGGAATCTGTTGAACTATATCTTTCTAATAGAAGCGAAAAATCAGGATTTCATCGTATATACTGCAAGATATGTCCAAATCAAATATTCAGAAAGTCGCTGTAAAATCATATATCGACCGTAATAGTTTATTTGATATAACTTGATATCGGTGGCAAATCTGGACAAAGTTCTTTTGAGGTGCAGCGATAATTTAATTTTTAGAATTTTAATGTATTTTTTAATTAATTAAATATGCAACTTTTTATTTGGAGTATTTCGTATGCTGTATCGATATTTTGGGATTTCAAAATATGAATCAATCTACCGGTATTATTATATTTTTGGGATCGTGACACCTCGCTGGACACGACCGTATCCTTATTTTTGTCCGTAGCGACTCAGACATGAATGAAATCTTACGTAACAGGGTAGACTAAAAATGTAAACATAAAATACATGCACCCTAAAACTAAAGATTTCAGGAACTTTACCTACCTTAAATTGTCAACATATGGAGAAGAAATGCCATGTCGCATCTCCCTAAAACACGCATGGACATCCCTATTTGGTTTTGCACATATTCTCAAAGGGTATTCACTTCTTTTGTACCAAATTTAGCTATAGAGTATATCTAAAACTTGGCCATTAAGTAATGCTGACGAACCTAGCTGTATACACGTTGTAACGGTACTTAGCTAAGAAAAGTATTATATATATATATTTTGCGCAGAGTACAAACCTATCCAAGAATACCCATACCCAAGCAATATAGAGTTCTTCCTTTTCGTATAGACTAGTACAGAAGTATATAAATGGAATATATATATATATATATATATATGTCTACCGACATACTAAATAAATAATATATAGACGAACTACGAAGCTACAGACCCATACTCTACAGTGCCTGCCCATTTTTTCATTTACTTAATGACTAAGCTCCCTTTAGACCTAGCTACCCCTACCTTTAATACTTACATATGAAGGAATCAACAGTCACCTACCCCTATATCTCTACAAACTCTATGCACGTCCTATTACTTTGCCATTAAGGGTTGGAAAATGTATAAATATAGGCTGCCTTCATTGTCTTCTGGATCATCTGAAAAACGAGAGAGATCGAAACAACAACAACAACAAATAAAAACTTCCATTCTAAACTAAATCGAAAGGCCTTGCTATGCTGTCAGACGTGTAGTAGCATGTAACGGCAGGAGGCTCTCGGCGGAAGCAACAAGGAGCGCTGTGTGCATGCTTTTGCATGGAAAAGGGGGAAGGGGTTGCCGTGAAGAGTTGTGTTCGGAAGAGGATGCACATGAATGGGCGGCGGTGATCTTTCATCTTCAGCAGTGAAAGGGGTGAGTATGGTGGCTCCGACAAGATCGATGGTATAGTTTCTGGATGGGTGCACTGTGTAGAGCTCGAGAGGGATGATCCAGTACGGTGTTTATGGGTCTTTAGCAGCGACAGGACGTGTCACATTGAGTGGAGGAGTTCATAAGTAAATTGAATGTGAAGACATTGGTGGTTTCATGAAATGTGTACGTATAAGGGGTAGAACCTGGGTGTTGTGCATGCGTGGATAGTAGCATAGGGGAGCGAGCTGGTTCTTTTGTGTCAAGAGGAAGGAAAATGTTCGGTGATGGAGAATTAAGAAGTGCAGGCGGTTGCGAAGTAGAACTGTAGTTCGAGGTTGCCATATGAAGTGTGGGAGCATGGGCTGTCTTCAGACGTGAAGATGATTGAGTGGAGAAACGTGGGTTTTGTTGTGTTCAAGAAGAAGGCAATGTTGTTTCAAGTGGTCATGAGAATACGAGAGATACAGTTTTGAATTACCGGTGCAGTTTGCTGTGTATATTTTAGGTATGGGAGAAAGAGTTTTGGGTACTGAATGAGTAGGAGCACGACAGGTGTTTAAATACACTGGAAGGAGCGAATTTGTGTTTGTAGGAGAAGTTTAAAACGAGAGTAAAAGGAAAGGACGATGGGGGTATCACTGAAGCTTGCGGTCTGTAAGCGGAGAAGAGAACGTACCGATCATTTTGGTACCAGGCTAAATATAAAGACGGGCTGATAATGACGGATCAAATGGACACAGACTATGCATTGAAATTGATCCGGAACAGTTGGAGCTCGTTGGAAATTATAACGTCTGATCCGGGGTACCGACGCAAATCGTTATTTAACGGTTAACGCGCGAAGGTGAGTAAATTCACTCACTCTGATCTATTTTAAAATATTTTAATTATATTTCAATATTGGTTGTATGTTGTGTGATGGTCGTTTAGGTAGATTACAATTAAATTGGTTGAAATAATATAAACAGTTATATATCTAAAACTGACGATTGAACACTGATATTTCATAATGATATGAAATTAATGATATTTATTGTGGCTAACATCTGTGGATACAGGAAACCGGTTAGAGGAATCAAACCGGATTCCTCAATATTTGTATGTACTGTTTGTTGTATAGTATTTATATATACGACCTGAACCTAAATAACATTATTAGGAATTATAATCTGATAGGCTAGTTAATATTTAGTTTTAAACCAACAAATTATAATAGGATATGAAATCAGTATTTAGTTATAAACTTGATATTGATTTAATAAGAACCTGACTTAGAAACAGAGTTTATCAAATGAAATGTGAATATGGCAGCGTATTGCAGTAGTTATAAAAGAGAATATAGCAGCGTATTGCAATAGCTATAAAAGAGAATACAACAGCGTTTTGCAATAGTTATAAAAGAGAATATAGCAGCGAATTGCATTAGTTATAAAGGAAAAGATAGCAGCATTAGTTGAAATATAACGGTTTTAAAGTAAGTCGATAAGTTATAATGTTTTAAAAAGATATACTGAGCATGATAAGGAAGGTTATATAGTTTTAAAGAAATTAGAACCCGTTGTACGTTGGTTGAGTTGAGTAACTTTCGAGGCGTCAATCTTATGTTGGTTTCAGCCTTCGGGGTTGATACTTAGAAATTTATTCACTTAGCGATTTATAACGAGGAACTAATAGAGTAGAAATGAAGGGAAGTAAGGAAGAGTTTATAGAAATATGGGAAACTAGAAAGTTAGTATTAAATAAAAGGGTCAGTGTTTGTGAATGGATGTTTGTTTTTACTTCGATAGTTAAATAACCGACTATCGAAGTGTTTTGACCATCGTGTCAATACGGAGAGACCGGTTGGATTTATTATCCGAAAACCACTCCGTATAGGCATAAGCGCTGCGAATTATATTTAAGTAAAATTGAAGACGGAGTTAAACGCAAGGGTCGTCCAGTTCCAGAAAAGATGCTATCTGTTTGTCCAGTCCCAGGACAACTTGTATGGACGAGTGTCTGACAGAGTATTTCCAACGGTCACGCCGTTGATTTGTACGAATATACCAAGTTGGTGGGGGAGAAGGTAACTTCTCTTTATTCTACACCCAGCGTGCATTTGTGAAATCAATATGTGATTAAGGATTTGATAATGTGGCATTCAAAGTGAATGGTGATCAGATGTTCTGAAGATAGGCGTATCCTCTAGCCTCACAACCAGGAAGTAACAAAAGTTGGACTAGGCAGCATGGCTAGTTGGGTCATCCCCAAGCAGGGTGTATTGTCACTGATCTAGAGAAAATTCATATTTATACTTCTTTTCGATTCTGTATCTTCAGATGACGGTTGGATGGCCTACAACCGTGGTGGCAATATATTCGCGACACTCAAGCTAAATGAGTGAGCGGTCATGTGTGGCCGGGTTGCAAGACGTTCTTGTTGAACCCTAAGTGTATCCCCTCTAGAGTACACTATTCAGAAGGTGCTCCCATACCTTGTCTTTTGAAATCCAATCTCCAATGAGCGCCCTGCGGTTTATGATTTTATACTTTATATATGTGGAGCGTGAGATGCAAGCGTTCTGCTACTTGTATGATGATTTGTTTAGACATTATCATAATATCAATGGTTTTTGATATCAAGAATACTTTGGGTTATAGTAAGGTAAAAGCCGTCCATGTTTATGTGTGGGTCGGTCTTACTATTATCTTCTTATTTGAAAAGGATTTTCAAAGTAAACAGTATGGTTGGAATTTACTCACACCAGTCCCATGACTGACCCAGAGTTTATTTTGTTTGTGTTTTCCCTAAACTCTTGGGTGCCCAAATTTGTACGGGCAGTCAAGTGTTTCAGGATTTTACAGATTCACTTGGAGGGACTCAAAGCAGGAGTTTTCACCGTTAGATATTTAGAGTTTATTTCCGCTGTGATGTATATGAGTTACACTCTGATATGGTATGTATATATACAAATTCAGATTTGTATTTCAAAGTTATGTTGTAATAAAATTTATTCATTCCACTGTGAGTTTCGTGATTACTCTGATTCTGATGTTCAGTGAGTTCTTCTTCTTCTTCTATTATATTAGTTCTATCTTGTCTTTCTCACCCTCTAAATTCTTCTATTAATGTCCCGGTATTTTCGATGCTCGAGAAATTGACAGTGTATTTATGTTGATTTTCTTGGTCGAAAATTCCGCACCATTACAGAAACCCTAGCAAATTTTCCAACCGCCATTTTTTTCAGAGACAAGTGATCGGGCAAATGGAATAATGAGCAGGCCGACATACTTGGTGTTTGGCTAAGCAAATATTCACTATAAAAGGGGATGACCCGTTATGTTTTAAACTCCTTGGGTTTCTTCTGTTTTTTTTTTTTGTAATTTGAGTTGTAAATCTTTCTGAATCAGTTTCTAGAGGTCTGTAAAAATCTAGGGGATTCAGTTAGGGATTAACTGACAGTTTGCTAGTGTCTGTAAAACTAGGGGAAAATCTGGTCTAGTGGATATAGACTAGTCTAGGGTTTTGAGCGTAGGGTTAGTACAGGAGCAGGGAGTGCGCGTAACACCCCACGTCCATTAATGTCACTCACAAAGGGAATGCATTAACCTCCGTGGAGGTTTTAAGTGAATATAGAACAGAAAAATTACAACAAGACAGATAATAAGTCGTACTTGGAAATCTAAAACTTGATTTTATTGCAGCAGAAATTAAACATGTTTGTTACATCATAAAACCATAAATCAGAGTCAAGTACAATATCCATCTTGATAAACAAAATACATAACCCCATTACATAAATAGCCACTAAAGAAGATAACAAGCTGGACTTTACTTCAGCGGTCCAAACTTTCCCAAAGAGATAAAGCAATCCAATCAAACTCTACTAGAGCTAGGTCCACCCTGAGGACCTGGAGGGGGAAAAAGGATAGAAATAGATGGGGTCAAACATAAAGTCTGGCGAGTATGATAATTCTAACAATACTATTTTCAAAATAACTAGACTAAGGCATAAGCTGGAAAACAAGGAAATGTCTATGAACTATTGGGTATGGAAAAGCAGATAAAGATAACGTTAAAGGCACACCTAACTACTAACGAATAATTACCACACTGCACCACACCAGTCACCCTCAAAGTTGATCCCACTTGCTTCACTTAGAAGTTATATAAATAGCCTTGCGTACCCCTAGCTGACTACATAGGTGCCGTCTGCCCCTATCTCTGCTAGGTGTACCCCACTACCCACTTTCGATCGGCCCCCTACTCGTAGACACCCGTTCTGGCCCCACAGTGGGGTGTATCACTCCCCTAAAGTGGCAACCCGATACAACTTGAGAATGCACGGCTTATACCTACACGATGCAACAACGTCTTACCTACCAGCCCGGGTCCACACACGCATATGAAACCCGTTGGACTTGCGTTGCCACCGCTACCCCGTTTTGGCCTCTTATTGTCAAGCCCAGCATGCGTGTCCCGTCCTCGACTTGGGTCGAGCCCACAAAGATATGTTTGGGATACTGGTTGAAATGGGCCCCCACAAGCTACCCACCTAAGCTTGTCCACTAGTACATCCCACTTAACCCTCTTAGTCATGTTCATTTACATGTGTGTTTGGTTAAGTCTTACCAATCGTATTTCACATGCCACCAAGGGCACCCACTAGATTCCTCATGCCATCCAAGGAACCTACTTAACCACCATGTCCCACCTTACATGTTTATCTGGTTAAGTATTTCTTAATTCATTCAGACCATAAACTCATAAAGACCTGTCACATTAGACTGGCATTTATGGCAGCTGGATTTGCCGGGCGGGTCCGGGCAGTCTTACACCATAAAAGAGTCTAACCTCGTGTCTTTACAACTATTATGCTTTAATTTGGGACTAGGATCTCTCACCTTGGGCTGACATTTGTGACCACTGGATTTGTCGTGCGGGTCGGGGCAGGTTTACGTCACAAACGAGTCCAACCTCGTGTCCTAAGCATTGATTAACACTTATAATCTTTTACCCCAGTTTTAATAATTCCCTATTCAAAATATTAATTAATTCCAATTTTAATGATGTCCATAATTGACTCAATTATGGCCATCCGTTCATGGCAAGCAAAATCATATCAATTGCACCCCAACTTCTTAATATTAAACCCTTAATGTTACCCCTACCCCACGTTATACGTTCGCTTATTCAACGCAAAATATACGTTAGACTTGAATAGTCTAACTCATAGCACAAAAAGAAATTATCACAACAACAACATATACATATGACTAAAATAGATCTAATCATAAAAAGGGTGAAACTTGCATGTGTGATAGATGTCCAACGCCTAGACTTACATAGGCAAAACTACAACTTGCATAAACTACACATGTCATGGGTCTAAAGGTGTCAACTTGTTTGGTTAAATGTCACATCTTACATAATATGATCATAATCCCAATTCATGTGTAAACTTGCATATGGGGTTTTATGCAACATAATGATGGTGTGAACTAGCATCTAACACATAGAACTCACACATGTTCTAACCAAATTTTAGATCTAAATAGATGTCATAGGATATGTGAGATTATACATACTAATCAATCTAAACTTGCATAGGTACATGTGATTTATCATGTGAATCATCATAGCCCTAAACATATATATAATCAACATCATGATTTGATCAAGCATAAGCTAACTATAACATAAATAATAGCATTATGACTTTGTAACATCGCAACTTAGCATAGAAACTTGCAACATATATATAATATCATCATAGCATGATTTACAACATATGGGATATCATCATCACATAACATAGGATTTACAACATACATGATAGCATAAGGTTTTCAACAACATATATGACAATTCACATCATTCACTTATAATCCATTCATAACTTATTCTAATTAGTTCAATAATAATCGTGTTAAGATCATCATACTCACAATTAGAGAAGAAAGAGAGTCTTGATTTGCTTTAGAATTGAGTAGAATTAGGGTTTTGATTAGCTTTCTTCCTTCTTAGTTGGCGGCGGCTAGACTGAGTTCCATGGCGGCGGTATGACGGTGGCTATTCTATTTTTCATGTGAGTTTAGAGTGAGAGACTACCTAGGTATTTATAGAGTTTAGGGTTTAGTTAGACCGTCAGATCAACTCAGAACTAACCTGAACCGTTTAATTTGCCAACTCAGCCCTAAAGACACATCAGCGGCTCAAGATTGGGCTCAGTCAAACCCTAGCCGACTGACCAGGTCGACACCCAGGTCGACTCCCCAGTCGACTGCCCAGTCGACTTGGGGGGGTGTCAAGTGCCCAGTCGACTCCCCAGTCGACCTGGGGTGCTGGGCGGGAAATTTCCCGTCTAGCCTGTTTGACTCCGAATTTTGAATTTTAAATTTCTGAAATCTGTTTTGAATTTTCTGAAACTTCCGATGGCCATAACTTCTTCATACGAAGTCCAATTCACGCAAACTCGGACTCTATTTCAACCAGAATTCCGAGACGAACACAATGGCGCAACCCGTTTCCTACAATTCTCACGTCTGAGATTAGTTATTCTTTAATTTGTGAATATTAATATTAACAGAATTACGGGTAGTTACATTCTCCCCTCCTTAAAGGATTTCGACCCCGAAATCTTCAAGTCAAGAAGAATGTATATCCTAACATCCAATCGTCCATCTACTCAACCATCAAACACAGGCATCCATTGTCCTTATAGACTTCTAATGCTTTATGAACATATGCAAAATGTGTGTGTATATGTTCCTTATCTAATGCAAAATCAGGCAGTCCACTGATTCAGTTGACCTCCTTAATGCAAATCATGATAGTGCCATGCGTCCATTATGTATGCAAAAGATCCTTAATGCTACATATTATCTCTATATGCGTGCACAATCATCATCTGAATGCAGCATCCATATGATAATACAATCATCATACATCCATTTTACTAAATACATCCATTTATATGCAATATGAAGTGACCGAGCCGATCTAGTGCCTAATGTGTGTGTATATGCATCCACGAGCAACCACTAGCAAACACTTGCATCCACTTTGCATCCATCATACATAACATGTCTCAAACACATGTTTCAACCATAGGATTATCCTAACTAAAGGTCAAAGATACTAGCGAGAAGATACTCTAAAGGTAAGATAAGTACAAGATAAGCGATAAAGGAGAAATTAAAGGACATACCCTCGAAAAGAAAAGGGTATCGTGAACGCATCTTCACTTCTGTCTCCCAAGTAGCGTTGCTCTCATCCTCTCCCCATTGTACTTTGACTAGTATGACCTCTCGATTCCTCAACTTCTTGATCTCCGACCCAAGAATGCGCGTAGGAGCTCGTCGAATCGTCGCATCACGCTCTCTCTCCACCTCTCTAAGCAAGTTCGGCTCTACCACTTCCGCGGTCTCGTGCAAGCACTTCCTCAAATGTGACACATGGAATACGTCGTGTACACCACTAAGTCTCTCAGGCAACTCCACTCTATACGCCATCTGTCCAATCTTCTCCTTAATAGGAAACGGCCCTACAAACCTTGGTGCTAATTTCCCAACGGACCCAAAGCGAACAACGTTCCGTAATGGAGACACTTTGATAAAGACCATGTCCCCAACATCGAACTCAAGATCTGCCCTCCTCTTATCCGCATAAGATTTCTGCCTATCTTGCGCCGTCTTCATCCTCCTTCGAATCAAGTCAATCTTTTCCGAAGTCTCTCTAATCATATCGGGCCCAAGTAAGACCTTATCCGTAGATTCCCACCAACATGTAGGTGAACGACAAGGTCGTCCATAAAGAGCTTCGAAAGGTGCCATGCCAATGCTAGACTTAAAGCTGTTATTATATGCGAACTCTACCAATGGAAGATGCTCTTCCCACGTACCCCCAAAGTCTAGGATACATAGCCTCAAAAGATCCTCTAGAATGCGATTCACCCTCTCAGTTTGGCCGTCCGTATGAGGATGATATGCGGTGCTCAAACATAACTGAGTCCCTACCGCTTCTTGTAAGCTCCTCCAAAATTCGCTAGTGAAAATAGGATCGCGGTCGCTCACTATACTAGAAGGAACACCGTGCAAACGAACTATTTCTCGGGCATATACAGAAGCTAACCATGGAGCATTCCTCTTACTCTTCACGGGAATAAAATGGGCGCTTTTAGTAAGTCTATCTACTATAACCCAAATCCCCGTATTACCCTTCCTTGATCTTGGTAATCCATCCACAAAGTCCATCGAGACACTTTCCCACTTCCATAGTGGAACCTCCAATGGGTGAAGCAACCCACCGGGTTTCTATTGCTCCGTTTTTACTTGTTGGCACACCAAGAATCTAGCGACATACTCGGCCACATCCCTCTTCATACCGGCCCAAAAGAAAACTCTCTTCATGTCTTTGTACATCTTGTCCCTACCGGGATGAATGGTCATCTTCGAACGATGTGCTTCGTCAAGAATAGCCTTCCTCAAACCTTCGTCTCGAGGTACACAAAGTCTACTATCCCTACGTAACCAACCCTTATCATCTAGGGTATACCTATGGAGATCGCTTGATGACTCCCCTCTTTTGAGCTTTTCTACTAACTCAACCAACTGTGGGTTGTCTCGCTGTGCCTCGCCAATCCGTCCCAAAAGTGTAGGTCTGACCTCCAATGATGCTAGCAGACCGGGTACAAAGTCAACGGAAGGTCTAAAGTCAAACATCGAAATGAATTCTAAGTTTCGCCGCTCAACAAACAAAGGACTTAAGGATAATCTTTTTCTACTTAAGGCATCGGCCACTACGTTACCCTTGCCAGGGGTATATGCTATTTCGAAATCGTAGGACGCTAAGAACTCCATCCACCTTTGTTGCCTTAAATTCAAGTCCTTCTGAGAGAATAAGTATTTTAAAGATTTGTGGTCAGTGAATAATTCGAATTTCTCGCCAAGAAGATAATGACGCCAAGACTTAAGCGCGAAAACAATAGCGGCCAACTCTAGGTCATGCGTAGGGTAATTTTTCTCATGCGCCCTCAACTGCCTTCCACCATAGGCTATTACCCTTCCCTCTTGCATTAAGACTGCGCCTAGTCCTGTCCCACAAGCATCGGTATAAACAGTAAATGGCTTACTCCCGTCTGGCAATACTAAGACTGGGGCTGAAGTCAAAGCTCTCTTCAAACGTTGGAACGCATCATCACAATCTATGTCCCATGTGAAAACTAGGTTCTTCTTTGTCAAACGTGGTATCGGAGCTTAAGGTTACCAGAACAGATAAATTTTTTATAAAAACTATTTTTCTAAAGTATTTTTGGAAGAAGTGTTTTCAAAAACATGTCTTAATGAGTTATTTAAATAGGAAAGCTTTTATGAAAAACATAATCCCCAATAGCCATATATCTTTATCTTTCGAATTCTCCATTTTGAATCTTTCCTTTTTCGTTTCAGCATGGCTGAAGATCTTAACCTTCCGGTTGGTGTAACGATACCAAGATGGTATAGGAGGTTATTAGAGGCTAGGGCCGCTGCGGGTCCAGCCAATGTTCCTCCACCACTAGTTGCACCCGCTCCTCCTCCTCCTCGCACTGATACTTTTGCAAAGACGTGCAAGGAATTTAAGGCTATGGGTGGAAAACCTTTTCAAGGGTCAGAAACGTTTGTGGAAGCTAGAGATTGGCTAAAGGAGGTGGAAAGATTGCTAGAAATCTTTGAAGTAGAAGAAGGGAGGAAAGTCAAATTAGCAGCTTGGTTAATGAAGGGAGAGACCTCGTTTTGGTGGGAGGTCACTAATGGGGAGCGTCCTGTTGATTCTTGGGCGGATTTCGGACGTAGGTTTGAGGCGAAGTTTCTCTCACGGGCGGAAGAAAATCTATATATGGAAAGGTTCTAGACGTTAAAGCAAGGAAGCTCATCAGTGAAAGAATATGTTAACAAATTTAATCAGTTAGCAAGGTTTGGCTTGGACTTAGTGAACACCCCACGTCCATTAATGCCACTCACAAAGGGAATGCATTAACTTCCATGGAGGTTTTAAGTGAATATAGAACAGAAAAATTACAATAAGACAGATAATAAGTAGTACTTGGAAATCTAAAACTTGATTTTATTGCAGCGGAAATTAAACATGTTTGTTACATCGTAAAACCATAAATCGGAGTCAAGTACAATATCCATTTTGTTAAACAAAATACATAACCCCATTACATAAATAGCCACTAAAGAAGATAACAAGCTGGACTTTACTTCAGCGGTCCAAGCTTTCCCAAAGAGATAAAGCAATCCAATCAAACTCCACTAGAGTTGGGTCCACCCTGAGGACCTGGAGGGGGAAAAAGAATAGAAATAGAGGGGGTCAGACATAAAGTCTGGCAAGTATGATAATTCTAACAATACTATTATCAAAATAACTAGACTAAGGCATAAGCTGGAAAACAAGGAAATTTCTATGAACTATTGGGTATGGAAACACTACACCAAAACAGGTGATTCCCAACGAGTATAACCGTCGCAAACAATTTCCACAACGCTTATAAGCGTTGCTATGAGGGCGTGGCAATTTAGTACCAACGCTTATAAGCGTTGGTAGATTTTCTTTAGCAATGCTTATAAGCGTTGGTAGATTTTCTTTAACAACGCTTATAAGCATTGTAAGATTTTTGTGTGCAACACTTATACATGTTGCAATATATTTGTTTGCAATGCCTATACATGTTACAAAATTTTAATTCACAAGAAATATAGATTTTAATAATAACAGAAATATGTATTCACAACTCGCATATTCTAACATTAATAGTCAATTAATAACCAACATGATGATAATATAGACGATATTTAATATAAATCAAAAACTAATATTAAACTCAATGCATAGTAATGGATAACATTCATAATCACATAACGACATAGAATATCAGTTAACAATAAACAAGCACAATACATAATTAAGATGTCAAATTCAATAAATAATTAGTTTGCTAAATTCAAGACATAAATGAGATTCTACAAATGCCGAATACGAAACTCTAACCATATAACGAAGCCTCCATCTGAAAATTCACATAATTTGTACAGTCCATTTTGAGGACCATCATAAATTAGTGCATCCGGTTTTCTGCTGCCTCTGAAAATTCACATAACTTGTACTACACCATTAGAACTACCATCTAATTTTCCGCTGCATCTAGAAGTGCCTGCATTTAATGAATATCACATTAAATTGAAAATTTTCGGTTTCTTGTTAAAAAGAGAAAAACATGAATTTACATCTCGCACAACAGAAAATTTCGGAGTGACTAAAAAATATCAAATGGCTACGACTCAGTTTTTCTGAGCCATACGACTTAGTTATCTGAGCCACAAGGCTCAGTTTTGCTGAGCCACAGGCTCAGAAAAACTGAGCCTTACGGCTCAGTTAACCTGAGCCATAGGCTCAGTTTTTCTGAGCTTATGCCTCAGCAAAACTGAGCGCTATAAGCTCAGTTTTTCTGAGTCAATAAGCTCAGAAAAACCGAGCGCTATAGGCTCAGTTTTGCTGAGCCATATGGCTTAGTAAAGCTGAGCCTTACATCTCAGTTAACCTGAGCCATAGGCTCGGTTTTTCTGAGCTTATGGCTCAGCAAAACTAAGCGCTATAGGCCCAGTTTTTCTGAGCCGATAAGCATGGAAAAACAAAGCACTAGGCTCAATTTTGCTGAGCCATAAAGCTCAGCAAAACTGAGCCTTACGGCTCAGTTAACCTGAGCCATAGGGTCAGTTTTTCTGAGCTTATGGCTCAGCAAAACTGAGCGTTATAGGCTCAGTTTTTCTGAGCCGATAAGCTTGGAAAAACTGAGCCATAGGCTCAGTTTTGCTGAGCCATAAGGCTCAGTTTTTTAGCTTATGGCTCAGCAAAACTGAGCGCTATAGGCTCAGTTTTTCTGAGCCGATAAGCTCGAAAAAACTGAGCGCTATAGGCTCAATTTTGCTGAGCCATAAGGCTCAGCAAAACTGAGCCTTACGGCTCAGTTAACCTGAGCCATAGGCTCAGTTTTTCTGAGCTTATGGCTCAGCAAAACTGAGCGCTATAGGCTCAGTTTTTCTAAGCCGATAAGCTCGAAAAAACTGAGCGCTATAGGCACAGTTTTGCTGAGCCTTATGGCTCAGAAACCTGAGCCATAAGGCTCAGCACAACTGAGCCTTATCCTGAGCCATAGGCTCAGTTTTTCTGAGCTTATGGCTCAGCAAAACTTAGCGCTATAGGCTCAATTTTCCGAGCTGATAAGCTCGGAAAAACTGAGCCTTACGGCTCGATTAACCTAGGCCATAGGCTCAGTTTTTCGGAGCTTATGGCTCAGGAAAACTGAGCGCTATAGGCTCAGTTTTTCTGAGACGATAAGCTCGGAAAAACTGAGCGTTATAGGCTCAGTTTTGCTGAGCCTTACGGCTCACAAAAACTGAGCCATATGCTCAGTTTTTCTGAGCTTATGGCTCAGTGAAACCTCAAGGGTTGATCCACGTTAAACTATGATATTTATAAATGAAATGCTCATTTACGATTCATAAATACTGTAAATTTATCAAAGAACTTTCACGGAAAAAAGTAATTAACATATTCATTCACTGGCGAGTCATTTAGCTGAAACTGAGCCGTGAGGCTCAGTTTCGCTAAGCCTAAAAGCTCAGTTTCACTGAGCCTTTCGGCTCTTCGCTGAGCCTTAATTTACTTACATAATTCATTTAATCTATGAATCTGGAACTAGTACTTAATTTATTAAATGATGTGATGCATTTAGTGATACAACCAAACTTTTATCAATATCATGCAAGCCATTAGACAGAATCGCCGTGTACAGCCCACGTAAACTACATCTTCTACACGAGCTACTATATCAATTACTATTTGCAAACTTTACAGAAAGAAGAAATAATTCACAATAGTTGGGAAACGAGTACATTTAAAACTAATTCCTCTCACCTACCAATACCATAGCAGATTATGTGTAGACTGATGTCAAGTGTTACAACTTTAGATTAGTTCATGAAACCTTTTTACCATCAAAAATTAAACAACCAACAGAACAGCACAAGCTACATCGCAAGTTCCATAACAGTCATATTTGAGAATAAAAATTGCTACTTTAAACCACAAATCAACAAAAATACTACAAAATCGCAAACACGGTGGGAGATCTAATATATCTATCGGCTACCACATTTTTCAGCATACTTATTAATCCTTTAAGCATAATATTTTTGGTGTGTTACATTAAGTTACTTTGCATTCGTAGCGCATTAAATTATAACATTCAAAACTGTGAAACTCATATAAAACTAGCAAACATATACTTAAAAGCACTCAATAAGGGTATACGGAATAAATGGAACCCAATTCTAAAAATAGTTGCCGAGCCAAAAGGATCTCTACAACAAAATACTTAAATAATTTGTACAACAAAACAGTATGGTATTAGTTGATTACCATGACAGTAAAGTTCCATAGGCATGGGAAATGAAACAAGCCAAGCCTCATCTGCCATAAGCGTGTGTGATGCAACTATGCTAAAATGGCAAATTCAAGGAAACCAATGTATGTATGTCCTTCCTCTACCCAAATTCTACACTAATTATAATTATAATTATATATATATAACTCCTGGAAAACAAAGATGTTTTACCGATATAGGTTCAGTAAAACTTGCAGTGTTACAACCAGAATACATCGAGAATAAAAACATTAATGATCATATGTGTTATGACCAGCAACAACAGACAAGCTAAGCAGAATTTGACTAGCAGTGGAAGAAAATAAATGAATTTCAGAAGTACTTACATCGACAAACTTGTAACAAATTTCATCCTTTGTCCCCCCAGCAAATTGGCTCAGATAATATATGCTAGAATTGGTTACATCCTTCCAAAACAAAATAAAACAATAAATCAACATTAGGCATATGTTGCATGTTATGCATCTGCTTCCAATTTTGTTGATGAAGACATACCTGTTTGCCTTCAATAAGTTCGATTTTCCCTTCCTGATTAGAAATGTGATAACCACATTATGTTAAGTCATATGATCACCCATGATTTCACATTTGTTTAGATCACTGGAAGATTGTCCACCTGATTTTGTTGCTAGAAACAAAAGAAGCAACTCAAATTTAATTCTCATATATTGAATATGCAGCAAAAAGATCATTATTCTGTGTGATACTAGAATGCAGCAAGGAAACATCATTAGCAAGGAAACATCATCACGCACTTCAAACTATATACGTCACGTAGAATAAAACGTCAATGCGAAATCAATGTTTTGCATGTACATCCATCTTTGTCATTAAGTAAAAAATGTTGGACGGCTAAGAAAACGATGAACGCACAAACCAGTTAAACGAGCTTATAATAATGAAAGAAAAATTTGACCACATAAAATAAAACATATCGATTATGTGCCTCTTAGCCTTGGTTCTAACGGATTTCCCCGGCGAGTTAGGCATACATCAATCTCCTACAAACACACAAAGCGATTAAAAGGTCAGATCTTAACCACAATTTACCAGTCGAAGCCCAAACTTCTAAACTCAGTACGATTTTCACCTTACTAAAACCAGATAAGTTCATTTCAGGCGTTATATAATCAAGAGTACTGCAAAACAAATAAAAAAGGTTAAATTAAAAAGAAATCCATGAAAATAAACGGACAAAAAGGGTAAAATACCTAAAGAAATCTTGGCTAAGAATTAGAATTTCTTCAGATTTTGTGGCATCAGCCGCAGTGTTGGCAGTTTCGTTGGGCTCTTTCACAAGCTTAACTTTCTGGAAATAGATAGTGAGGTCAGTCGTCGGTGAACTTTCTACAGTTGTCACCGATTTGGAGGTTCTTCGGCATCTAAATTTGGGATTCAGCGTTTTGCTGGTCTTTTTGTACCAATGGTTATTTACTGCGGTTATTGTTTTTATACCTCTAAATTCAAACCTAACACCTTATACAACCTAACTCATTGTGAATCCTAAGAACTGGATAAATGAAATTTATAGCCGAAATCAACAAAGCACGAATCGAACAAAATTTATACCTGAAGCGATTGAATTCGAGTTAAATGCGAGTTGAATGCAGCACAAATCGAACAAAGATCCCAAAATCGAACGCGAGTTGTTCGCAGAAGCGACCCCAACACCCGATTAGAGAGGAACAAATTCGAATTTTTTAATATTAGACATGCTGGGATTCGAGGGATTTGGATGCGATTCTTTTTCCTTCTGAAATCATGAGATTTGGATTTGTGATTTAGGCGGCCGTTCTTGGCGTTGGCCAAAGGAAGGATAGATGAGAAATAGGGTTACGGATGGTAGTTTACGTTTTTACCCTCAGAAAACACCCTTAACAACCCAAATAAGCGTTAGGACTAAAAAATTATTATTATGTATTTTTGGCAACACTTTTTTAATATAGCAATGCATATTACGGTGACTACCCTACAACACAAATAAGTGTTGGCAATTGAAAAAAAAGGGTTACCAAATGGCCATTTTGGTGTAGTGAAAAGCAGATAAAGATAACGTTAAAGGCACACCTAACTACTAACGAATAATTACTACACTGCACCACACCAGTCACCCTCAAAGTTGATCCCACTTGCTTCACTTAGAAGTTATATAAATAGCCTTGCGTACCCCTAGCTGACTACATAGGTGCCGTCTGCCCCTATCTCCGCTAGGTGTACCCCACTACCCACTTTCGATCGGCTCCCTACTCGTAGATACCCGTGCTGGCCCCACAGTGGGTTGTATCACTCCCCTAAAGTGGCAACCCGATACAACTTGAGAATGCACGTCTTATACCTACACGATGCAACAACGTCTTACCTACCAGCCCGGGTCCACACACGCATATGAAACCCGTTGGACTTGCGTTGCCACCGCTACCCCGTTTTGGCCTCTTATAGTTAAGCCCAACATGCGTGTCCCATCCTCGACTTGGGTCGAGCCCACAAAGATACGTTTGGGATACTGGTTGAAATGGGCCCCCACAAGCTACCCACCTAAGCTTGTCCACTAGTACATCCCACTTAACCCTCTTAGTCATGTTCATTTACATTTGTGTTTGGTTAAGTCTTACTAATCGTATTTCACATGCCACTAAGGGCACCCACTAGATTCCTCATGCCACCCAAGGCACCTAATTAACCCCCATGTTCCACCTTACATGTTTATCTGGTTAAGTATTTCTTAATTCATTCAGACCATAACCTCATAAAGACCTCTCACATTAGACTGGCATTTATGGCAGCTGGATTTGCCGGGCGGGTCCGGGAAGTCTTACACCATAAAAGAGTCTAACCTCGTGTCTTTACAACTGTTATGCTTTAATTTGGGCCTAGGACCTCTCACATTGGGCTGACATTTGTGACCACTGGATTTGCCGGGCGGGTCCGGGCAGGTTTACGTCACAAACGAGTCCAACCTCGTGTCCTAAGCATTGATTAACACTTATATTCTTTTACCCCAGTTTTAATAATTCCCTATTCAAAATATTAATTAATTCCAATTTTAATGATGTCCATAATTGACTCAATTATGGCCATCCACTCATGGCATGCAAAATCATATCAATTGCACCCTAACTTCTTAATATTAAATCCTTAGTGTTACCCCTACCCCACGTTATACGTTCGCTTATTCAACGCAAAATATACGTTAGACTTGAATAGTCTAACTCATAGAACAAAAAGAAATTATCACAACAACAACATATACATATGACTAAAATAGATCTAATAAAAAAAAAGGTGAAACTTGCATGTGTGATAGATGTCCAACGCCTAAACTTGCATAGGCAAAACTACAACTTGCATAAACTACACATGTCATGGGTCTAAAGGTGTCAACTTTTTTGGTTAAATGTCACATCTTACATAATATGATCATAATCCCAATTCATGTGTAAACTTGCATATGGGGTTTTATGCAACATAATGATGGTGTGAACTAGCATCTAACACATAGAACTCACACTTGTTCTAACCAAATTTTAGATCTAAATAGATGTCATAGGATATGTGAGATTATACATACTAATCAATCTAAACTTGCATAGGTACATGTGATTTATCATGTGAATCATCATAGCCCCAAACATATATATAATCAACATCATGATTTGATCAAGCATAAGCTAACTATAACATAAATAATAACATCATGACCTTGTAACATCGCAACTTAGCATAGAAACTTGCAATATATATATAATATCATCATAGCATGATTTACAACATATAGGATATCATCATCACATAACATAAGATTTACAACATACATGATAGCATAAGGTTTTCAACAACATATATGACAATTCACATCATTCACTTATAATCCATTCATAACTTAATCTAATTAGTTCAATAATAATCTTGTTAAGATCATCATACTCACAATTAGAGAAGAAAGAGAGTCTTGATTTGCTTTAGAATTGAGTAGAATTAGGGTTTTGATTAGCTTTCTTCCTTCTTAGTTGGCGGCGGCTAGACTGAGTTCCATGGCGGCGGTATGACGGTGGCTATTCTATTTTTCATGTGAGTTTAGAGTGAGAGACTACCTCGGTATTTATAGAGTTTAGGGTTTATTTAGACCGTCAGATCAACTCAGAACTAACCTGAACCGTTTAATTTGCCAACTCAGCCCTAAAGACACATCAGCGGCTCAAGATTGGGCTCAGTCAAACCCTATCCGACTGACCTGGTCGACACCCAGGTCGACTCCCCAGTCGACCTGGGGGGGGTGTCGAGTGCCCAGTCGACTCCCCAGTCGACCTAGGGTGCTGGGCGGGAAATTTCCCGCCTAGCCTGTTTGACTCCGAATTTTGAATTTTAAATTTCTGAAATCTGTTTTGAATTTTCTGAAGCTTCCGATGGCCATAACTTCTTCATACGAAGTCCAATTCACGCAAACTCGGACTCTATTCCAACCAGAATTCTGAGACGAACACAATGGCGCAACCCGTTTCCCACAATTCTCACGTCTGAGATTAGTTATTCTTTAATTTGTGAATATTAATATTAACAGAATTACGGGGTGTTACAGTGCGAGTTTACAATGTTTGTAAGCGGGATCTGTTATTATCTCCTAGTAGAAACCTTAGGAATGCAGCAGTAGGTAGGGTTTTGCTGAAGCTGGGTGTATCTGTGTGATTTATTTTCAGCACTTTTATTTTTGCTGCATTCTATGATATGTTTATTATTTTAATATCCTGACAGATTTTTAATTCAGCAAAAAACTCTGATAAACCCTATTCACTCTCCCCCTCCCCGTCCGTCCTACCTCTAGGGTTAATCTAGATTCAACATGTATATCTTTTCAATTTGTTGAATTTCAGGCCAAAATATGTATTGGGAACATATCAAATATTTCATAATTATCCTTGAATAATGTAATTATCCCTTAAAAATTAACATACATACCTTAACTTTTTAGAGAAGAATCCTAAGTGAGATTTACTGAGATTAATGGAAAGCTGCTTTTTTTTGTTCTACTGACTTAATATGAAAACTGAGTATCCTATTCTCTAACTAACTCTTCTAATCACATGTAATACAGCATATGCATAGTAGGTAATAATCATATTTGCATATAATTGGTTTTTACGTCTTTCCATTCCAAAGCTTTGATTCAAAAAATTTATCTCTTTTGGATGTTCAATCCCAGTTTAAAATGCACTAAAAATCTTCCTTTTACAAGTGTAACAGGCATTTTTTATTTTTCTACAGGGTAATTACTACTGAAAGCAGATATAAGATTGATTTGCCTTTCTCACCTAACTCATATTACAATTTTCTTTTATAGTTTTCGTTACATCTTCACAGAATTTGAATAGTACATTTTTCATTCCTTAGCATGTCCATGGCCAGCTACCTTTCTGAACAAGTCTATTTTCATGTTCACTTGCAAACGGCCAGCCAGCAATTAGGGAGTTTCTAGCGAGAATGGAAGCCTAGCAGATTGTCTGGTATGTACTCAGTCTGTCTCTAACTCTTATCGCTCTTTTTTTTTAATTTATCAATGTGCGCTAGGTCGATTTGATCTAATACCCTGTTGTGTTAGGCTGACTAGATTTCCACAATCAAAAATTTGATTTTCTTCATACAGAACATCCAATTTTTATTCATACTTGATTCCAACTATTTATAGTTCAATTTGCTTCAAACAGTTGTTGGACGTCTGCTCATGCTATTGTTCAACCCTTTTTTTTGAAGGAAATCCTTTTACTACTGGTCCAGATTTTCAACCCCCTACTTATTTGAAATTTCTTCATGTCAAAAATATTGGAAATGGAGATAAAAGATCAGAAGATTGAAATCAAAACTTAAATAAACAGCTGAGGACAGATTTGCCAACCAGACAACAAAGAAAAAAAGAATCATCAGTAGCAGTCACGGATACAGATTTAAATTTGATCTAACCCAAAAGTGGAAAACAGTTCTCATTCATTTTAGCTGGCCAGGAGATGCTTTAAATTCAAGAGTTTCCATGCGATTGCTTTTTTCTCATAGATCTCCCAAATGATAGGGTAGAAGTAATCGCAAAAGTTGTTGCTTGGTCCAAGTTCAGGTTCTTATCAACATCATCGGCTATATCTGTCTCCACTTATCTGTAGCATTATGAGTCGTAGGGGATTCTGTCTTTCCAGTTTTCAGTGGATATCTTTTCTTTATCATCTAATCCACCCACTTGAGTTAGAATCTTATGTTCCATTGTTAAGTTGAGTATCTAACATAGTACTAGGATCATCCGTATACGTGCTTTGGACTTCCACAGCTGTAAGGATGCTAGAATTAACCTGTGGATGACTTAATTTAAATTGTGAATTGGTTTTAGAATTAATGATCACATTTCTTTGATTAAAAAAATTTAACTGTTTATCAACTTTGGGTGTTGGTAAAATGACATTATACATATATAATCTATAAGATAACATACTACTATTTATATTATTAGGTGAAGCCAGGAAGTTAGTATTAACAATCCCTAAATATAGTCAAATTTGCCCTTGAAATAAACTCTTAATTCCCTTTACAACTTTGTGGATGTAAATAATTATTTATAACTGTTAACCATAACAGACCTTAAATGATGAGCACTTGGTGCAACTGATGTTGCCATTATACTTTTAATCATAAATTTTTAACGTCACTGAACCGTACTTTGGTCATATATTTTACCCTCCCTGTGTATAATTAATACTTATCTATGGCTTTAAGTTTCAGGATTTTGTGCTTTACTGGTGCTATGATGCAGATCTACCTCCTTACGTTGGATTTTTATCATTTTAGCTTTACATTTTATATGTTTACTGTTATTATTTATGATACAGTCAACGTTACTATTTATGATACAGTCAACGACAACTTCACAACATGAGTGTCCAATGCTTGGAGTGAATTAATTTGTCTGTTTAGATGATTGTCAAGAATATAACTTACATTAAACCATTTTACCAAACGCTTTGAAAAACTGTTTTTATGCATAAGGAATCAAGTTATGATGTGTTATACAATGGGTAAAACATCCAACTGCATTGATGACCAGATTGAAGATATATTGGAAAATTGTGTGTTATATTCTATATAATAAATTTACTTGGTAGATAAAGAAAAGACGAATAGTGGTTGTGATTTATTTTTAGCACAGATATCGAGCAGCTGCAAATTACACATGCATTCCAGTTTCTCTGTACAATCTACCACGATCTCCTCATACATTATGGATCCGCAACTTCTAATTGCACGATCCATGTTTCTTTCCCATCTCATCTGTCTTTCCAAAAAAAAAAAATATACAGAATTTGTTATCTCTAATTACAACCGAATCACATACCAACGATCGATAATCGCTTTGAATCCCAGAAAATCTCTGTTGATAAAATCAAAAATGGTGTAAAACTAGGGCTGTCAATGAATAACCGAAAACTCCGATATCCGTCCGAATCCGTATACGAAATATCCATTATCCGGCATTATCCGAAAAACGGATACGGATATCCGATATCCGAAAAGTTTTTCGGATATGGATATGGTTATATTAGTATCTGTATCCGAAAAATATTCATCTGCTTAATTGATGTAATATATATAAGGGTGTTATTGACACTCCAAATATTGTTAAGGGGGGTCAAATTTTAAAAACACTCCAATTATAAAAAAATGTTAGAGGGAGTCACGTACTTAATGTTTTATGTTCCCTTTTTACCCTAGTAATAACAACATTTACCATCCCAAATCTCAATCAATTTTAAATGCAAAAAAAAAAACAATCCTTAAATTATTTGCAAACAAAAAAAGAGCAATCGTTTGGAGATAAATAATGGCGCAAACGAAGAACATGAAACATATGAGATTATTGATAATTTAACAAATGAGAAATGAAATTATTAAAAAAAAAAGGGATCGACAGATGAGAAATGAAATTATTTAAAAAAAGCAATAGACAAATGAGATTATTGAAATTTTTATGTAAAAATCTAATGCAGTTCGACTAATATACCTTAATTTTATTTTTAATTAACAACTAAAAAAAGGATTATTGTAAAGAAGATTAATTTGGTAAAATAAACTTTATTTGTTAAAGGGGTGCTCCCTGCATTGATACTCCCCTTAACAATTTCTTTATTTTTTTAAACTGATCCCCCCTTAACAATACTTGGAGTGTCAATAACAATCCCCATATATAAATCATAACAAGAAAATAGAGTTAATAATTATTTTGTAACTATTGGATGTTACTATAATATAAATTTTTGTCCATTTTTAGTGAAAAATGGTAGTCTTAATGTTTAATTTTGGAATGTTTTTGTATATGCTTATGTGTATTAGTATAAAGCAATGTTTCATCATTACATTCCTTTATTTTCAGGTTTTTTTATAAACATTAGTATAGAAATTATTTTATGTTGATACAAACATTTTTATTTATACTCTTCAAAATTCATTAATAACTGGCGGAGCGGATAAATATCCGATATCCATCTGTATCCGGAAAGTAAGCGGATACGGATATCCGATATCCGAAAATAATTCCGAATACGGATATGGCACAATCCGTATCCGTAAGCATCCGTTGACAGCCCTATGTAAAACCCCTGATTTGGACAGTATCGTATTTGGAAATTACCTATGCAGGGTTTCGAGTTGGGGTTCCGTTGCTTTAATTTTCTCTGCCCTAGGTAACCATCTCTCCAATCCTTTCATTTATGTTTTGATCTCCTCCTATTCTGATTTAGTTCTTATAGTTTTACGTTTGAACACTTCCGCAACTGTATTTTTAGTTAGGAGATGGGAGGATCTTATTTTATTTTCCAGGCTTTGTCGTGCCTTTTCTGTTTTGGATTGAGGTACGCGATTGCTGGATGGTACAAATGAAGCAACTAGGACTGCGTCGATGATACTGCAGTTGTATTGAATATCCACTCTGCATTTAGATGATAATTTGCAGTGATCGCTTTCACCTTTTTTTTTTTGGGAGTTCAATGTCTCCACATTCTGTCTTTATTGACTACATAAAACGCTACTAATATAGGTTCATTCATGTATGTATGTTCCTGCTACAAATTACAATTGCGTTATTTACAAATTTTGTAGAAACTGATCTATAAAAAAAAGATAAATGTCTTCCACGGATTATGGAAACTTTATAATTCTCATATTCTTAGATTTTGCCTTCATTAACTTTTTCAAAAATTCAGTTTCTCTCTAATTTTTATGACAAATTGTTCGCTATAACAGTGTTTTATGTGCCACTTTTCGTTGCATGTGATACAAGTTAATGAACACAGTTTTTTACTTTAGCATATACATAAATTTGCAAGAGTAGCAACTCCAAGTAGAACAGCGAGAATAGTTACATCCTGCCATTAAGACTGATCTATTTGTGAACAGACCCTATAGCCCAATTTGGTTTCGAATAGATTCTAAAGCATAAGGTGGATATGATTCAAGGGAAGCGGAAAAAAAAACATACTGGATTGCTTGGAGAAGTACAGAACATAAAAACAAGAACAAGACAATGCTGTAAGAGAGACTACAGAGTTAAATTCTAATAAGAATTATTTTGGTGGTTTTGTTCGTTTATGTACAGATTTTGTTAAAATTATAACTATTAATTGTTAGGATTTCAGTATACTTTAACAATATCCAATCGTGAAACCCTAGATCCAAATATGTAACCATATTGATTTATTTGAGAACAAATCAGAAAATAAATAACTTGATTAGCGGAAGCATACCTGAATCTATATTTAATCAGTGCAATACCTGAATCCGTAGTCGATTGTTAAACGAGAAGATGTATTAGGTTTGGTCTTCCAAATTGACACAAACCCTAGATCTGAAATCAGCTCTCCGTAGAAGAGGTTAGAGAGTTGCTAAGGCTTGTGTAATTCGGGGACCATAACCCTTTATATATAGAGTTAGCATTTTGTAATTCGGCCCTTCAACAAATTATAAAATGCCCTGGTATCTACACATTAGGCCCATGATAACTTAAACTTTAAGCCTATTAATTCTAATCGAAAATTAAATCACTTTAATTAGGCTTTACACCAAAATAGCACAACACATTTTATTTTACATATGTGACCCAATTGTCGAAATATTCCAACAATCTCCCCCTGGGCCACATATGAAATAACCTTAAAATGTGTTTAACTTTATGAGCTCCAAAATTTGCTATTTGTAACATATGGTGTATCTGAAACAATCTCGTCCATTAATTGGGTTGACAAAGGATCAAAGCGGCATTCATTACATTTATCGTAACTAAACCCATCGATGGTCACATATATCAATACAATCAAACGACATAGATCAATCATGGATGCATAACATGGAAATTACATGAAATGTGATCTATACATGTCTATTTCCAACTGGTCCTTCTTTAGTGAGATCAAATGTTTAATATTTAAACAACCTGAGTGCAAAGAAAAATTCATTACTTTATTTCTGATCAAAAAAAGAACTTGATATGCATATATCTGTAACTGAAGTATAGAGCAATGGGTCATATGATATTACCAAATACAAACTCCCCCTGAACCAAAATATCCTTACATAAAGTTACACCAATTGAGCTACATGCTCATGAAAGACCTTAGGTGGTAACCTTTTGGTAAGCGGATCCGCCATAATGGAGTTTGTCTAAGTGTGCTATATGAATTACAATATATTTTGCACTCTTCCCTTATTGGAAAATAATATATACTTTACTGTCACAATATTACTTGGTCTTTCAATTCTTTATCAATAACTGGAGTCTTGTGACAAAATTTCATTATTATTTTCCATATTTGGATGTCTTATAATTAACCAAAGACGATATTTTCAAAGTGGTGAAAACTATAAGTGCCTAAGTGACACTTTTCCCTTATATAGTTTCACCCATAAAATATATTATCATTGCTAGAAGTGGATCTTTTACAGTAATGACATCCAAAATATCTAGATCGTAATTCTTTATGATCTCCAACCGATCCAATCTTTTATCTATGAGCATATGATCTTTTATTTTATTCCTTAAAGATATCTTATAACCATTTTGGCTACTAAATCAGTGATCCACTTTTAATATCAGTAAGGTATCTGCCAAATAATACATGCATATCCATATGTGTATATACATTAGTATGCATTGGAATTCAAACTGCAAATGCATGAAAAATCTTATACATTTCTTTAGTTTCAAGGATGGCAACATTTATCTGTTTTGGTAAAAGAAAATCAACTGAATCACAGTTTACATACTTAACCTTTGAAGCATTTATCTTCCTAATTCTTTTGTAATAATCCAAAATATCACCCCATGAACAATAATGGTGAATTTGAATCCCAAATACAAAAGACATCTTAAGTAGTTTCACCAATGTCTCCATTGAGAAATATAACTTTAATCTCCATCAGGTAATGCTCAAAAGTACAAACTGTAGTAAGCTCCAAAGTGATCGATTCAGAATCGTTTACTAAGTCCAAAATGAAACATTCTTAAAAGAAAAGAAAATTTCCTTTTAATAATAGTGCTTTCGATAAAAGTGCCTTATAAAATTCAATATTACCCACTTGATCCCTTTTGGCTTTGAATAGTTATTCATAACCAATGATCTTATTACTTAAGTTAGAGGGCGATTTCAAACTTTATTATCCATATAGATTTATGCTATATGTTCATTTCTTAAATCCACATTTTAAATTAGTACCTTACATGGATTGATGTAAGTCCATAGCATCATCTTTATCAATCCATTATTTATTTATGAAGAAATACTACACAATAATCTGAAATAGCATTTCTTCCATTTAGGAGGATTTCCATTGCGATCTTGCATTTTGAGGTTGTGAAGTTTGTTTTCTTGAAACAGTAACCTTAGCTGATAGAAAAAATTATCTTCAACATCGTCTTATTATTATTCTTAATTTACTTCTTCTTAATAAAAGAAAACAAATCTTAAACTTTAAGCGAAGAAGCAACTGCAGTTGAATCAAAGATAATGATTCTCTTTAAAGACAATGATATTACTTTATTTCTCTCCCCAAACTCAACATCCTCAAAAAAAAAAAAAACTATTGCATTTCCCGCTTTAAAAGTTTTCCTTAGTGTGGGTTCATTAAAAAAATTATAAACTTTAAATCGCTTAGAGTATCAATAAAGTATTTTCTATTTTTATGATATCTCAATCTATAACTCCTTGGTAAACTGAAACAAATAATTATATTAATCACCAAAACAAGATTTGAGATATCATTACAAGCTATTTAGCATAAGTAGCCATAACTTATATATCAGACATTAAGAGCTTCGATTACATAAGATTTTGAATTTATTCATAAATTAACATTACTATTTCTTGATGAACAATAATAACCTAATATGTTCACGTTAGAAATATAAAACCGAAATCTGTCTAAATGACAGCATAAAAAAAACAAATAAATCCAAAAATTTTGACTTAAATCTCAATAATAACTATAAAATATCAAGTATATTTTACTTTATATGTCTGTATATCTCATTAAAGAAACAACTATAAAAAAAATCGTATGTTATCTCTTTTCTTTGAGATCCTCAGCGACTTCTTAATCCTTATTCATACATTTACTTACAATGTATATCAAATGAGTACTTTTCAATCATAAAAACTTCAATCTCTGTTTTAATTACCAAAGCGCTAAATTAGTCCAATAAAATAACATATTATTCTTAAAATAATTTTAATCTTTAAATGAATATACTTAAGATAGCACCAAAAAATAACAATAACTTGTGCGTCTTTAGCTTTTGAAGCAATATCTTTATCCGTATAGTACTCATTTATATTATTATTATTTTATATACTTTGACTTTATGTAATCAAGCACCACAAAGAGTGTTTGATTTCCCTTATTGTTTTCACAAAAACCATTTCCATTCTCAGTAGATAACTTATACAAAATTAGTTATCGTTACCTATAGCACATCCTTGAAAACTTCTAAAGTATTTACTTAATGATCATTTAACTCTTGCCTTTGAATTCCATCACCTTTCAATATTCTTCATAACATTATAAGAATATTTAACCATAGTAGGGTTGGTTGTAACCCTCTTAGTTACAAGAGTTAAATCTATAAAGTCAATAACATGCTCTCAGACAAATCCTTATATTTATCCCAAAACAAGATGGAAATATTCTTTAAATTGACAGATAATTCAGTTAAATTAGCTGAAAATAAACAAAAAATAAAATGAAGATTGACCGTATATGCTCATAGCCAAATATCAACCATAGTAAATTCAAATAATTGGTGAGTCTCTTCTCAAGATACCTAGTACACATTAATATCAAGTCTTTGGACAGTAATATTAACTGTAAGTGGTACTCTTGTTGTAATGATCAAATACTGACAATAAATTCAAGTCAAATAACAACCTTCCTTTGGGCCGATTAATTATTCACTCGAAAAACCTTATAATTGTCACGTATTTATCATCACACATGTGTAAGTGATTCGGCCAAACATTAGCCTTCCTTTGGGCCGACTAATATTCGCATGAATAACTACACACAAATATTAAACATTTTCATGAACCACCAAAATATAGAGGTCACTTTGGTGACATATTATTTTAAAGTTAATTCACTACTAATGTAAAATATTTACAACTGTAAAGAGACGCCAAAATTATATTTGAATTGATCCTTAATATATGTATTAATATATTTTGAGTGTTACAAAGCACTTCGCTTTAGGTCCGTATGACAACTGAAATATCAAAATTATAACCATAGCACGACAGATTTTTAATTATAGATGTCATAATCTTTTGCTTTAGGCATGTGATTATATTCATGATATTCCCTAAATAAATATGATGTCAGATATCATAAATAAATCACAATATCATAGGTGAATGACATAATAAGATTCCACATATAATCATACGTAAACTACATAATAGATGCACTGGATACCATGAACGAATGTGGCTAGCTATGAATAACATGCATGTGACTGAATCCAATAAATTGGAAGTATCAACAAACCATCTATTAGATGTAAGCTTAAAGTTGAATTACAGCTTCAAGCTAGCTGCGTGGCCATTGTTCAAAAGTATTATATATCCTAAACTTGATGGATTTCCAAAACTCACGCGTTCAACCAACAAAAAAGAAAAACTTGATGAAAAGTTCAAACTTCAGTGCTAAAGGTTGGCAGACTTTTATTAATTATGTACCACAAAAAATAACGTAAATTACTAAATTCTAGTTACCAGAACATTTGAGTTAGCAATTAGCATGAAACATAATCGATTCAAAGTTCAAGTTAATCTGTTCAGTGAGAAAAAAAATGACCATTTCAAAATTTTCATACTATAATTGCTACTCAAATGCAGGAAAAGTGACTTTAAGTCGAGATCCACGTACATGCTTGTTGAGTTCGTACAGCACATACACGGGAGAAAATATCTAGCTTGATCCTTTCAAATATATTATCGTGCAGGTAGGATTGACTTTTACATTCATCTAATGTGCTAGTCAACTTCAGTTTGCATGATATGTCAGGATATACTAACCAAAAAAAATTCTAATATACTCTACCCAGAGTAAATCTAAGCAACCCAAAAAAAAAGTAATTTTAGTAAACACCGTTGTCTGCGCATGATGAACAAGTCACCTAACCAATATACATATTACATATAATCCGCTCATCAAATTGATTAAATAAGACTTCCAGTATTGATATAATGAAGGTGCCAAAACTAAAATAAATGCAGACAGTTAGTTCAATGCAATATGCCAAGCCATCATAATTTATGTCGATCTATTAAATGAAAGAGGAAAACAAAAAAACAATTCTAAAATCTAACGTTACCCTTAACCTTATATGCAGGTCAATAGCACATTAGATTCAGAAGCAAAAAATTCTTCCAGACTTGAAGCGGTCAACATAATATACCCAGAACATTACTTAATGTTCACGCAAAATATATCAAACCTCATAAATCTAATTTTGTTTATTCCTATTACACTGAATTTAAATTTTTTTTTTTTAATAGATGGATCTGCAGTCTATATTGTATTGAAATAGAAAACAAGAATTTCTCAATCAGCTCAATGATGGGTTGCTCCGATACCACTTGTTAGGATTTCATATATACTTTAACAATAACCAATCATGAAACCCTAGATCTGAATAAGTAACCCATATTGATTTAATTGAGAACAAATCAGAAAAGCGGATAAATAGATTAGCGGAAGCGTACCTGAATCCGTAGTTATCATTGTAGTACCTGAATATGTTGCTACGGAGAGGATGAATTAGGTTCGGTCTTACAAATTGACATAAACCCTAGATCTGAAATCAGCTCTCCGTAGAAGAGGTTAGAGAGTTGCTAAGGCTTGTGTAATTCGGAGACCATAACCCTTTATATATAGAGTTGGCATTTTGTAATTCGGCCCTTCAACAAATTATAAAATGCCTTGGTATCCACACATTAGGCCCATGATAACTTAAACTTTAAGCCTATTAATTCTAATTGAAAATTAAATCACTTTAATTAGGCTTTACACCAAAATAGCACAACACATTTTATTTTACATATGTGATCCAATTGTCGAAATATTCCAACATTAATTACTGCCAATTTGTAATTGAGCTATCTCTGCTTGGTTACTTTTTCATTATAGTTCAATTAATTCCACATATGTGATTAGGATTCTGAATATGTTAAACTGGGATTTTTTAACTGCTCACCATAAAATTATCTATGAACAGTTTGTATGCTAAGTTTGTATGTATGTATTTTGTACCATAAAATTATCTATGAACATGTTTATCTTTTTTTGTTCAAGCATACAGAAGATTAACTTCTCTCTGTTGTCTTCCACTTTCTCAAAGTATATTCCTCAAATCATTCTTTCAGATTACTAATTTCAGTTTTCTCTTTGACTGCAGGATTCTAGCATCCTGTTATGCACCGTCTTTGCTGCTTTGCTTCCCGATATTGCCATCAGGTATTGATTCTCTTTCTTCTTCCATTAACTTATCCTACTATCTTTACATCTGCGTTTTACAATTTATCCTGATTAGTACTAATCTTTTGAACCTTTGATCTATGTTTTTTTGTTTTTATTAGCTTTAATTGTTCTTGATTGTGATTCCCTATGTTGTAGGAGAAACTGCGTCTCCCAATCTTTTTTTTAACAAACTCATCTTCAGATCTCGGTTGAAGTTGGTTCTGATTTTATTATCACTACCTTTCCTTTACTTATATCGAACGACGTTTCCATTCTAGAAGCAAGCAGTCAGTAAATCACATTTGATAATTTATTACAATTTAAATTGTATGACAGAGTTTTTTTCAGAGTCTGGAGTTATTACTGATTGTTGACGATTCATGCATAAGACTTTGATAGAATGGTTCATGCATCAGGTAATAGTTTATGCTCAGTTTTAGGCATTTTTCTCACTGAGTTATTGGGTTAACTCTAAGATATAGCTATTTAAACTTAGGACTCTAATACAGTAGTATTTCTTTATTTTTTTCCATGATTTTCTTTTGGTCTGAAACCAGAACTTTAATTCATGAGGAAGCGTTTGTTATCCTCTGTTACATCTTATATTTGTTTTTTAGTATGTGAATCACATTACATTTTGTTATTTTTTACTGGAAAGGTTGTTTATTCTATTTTTTTCTTTAAAACGAATAAATGTTATTTTTTAAATATGTACATGATACTGATAATTATCATTGTTGAAAATTTTATGAATTATTTAAAATATGAAATAAGTTTATGATGGCTTCTATTTGTGAATAGTCCCACATCATGGGATTATAAGAAAGATGCAAGTATTTATACTTGTTTCTAAGAAGTCATGTTGGGGCCTTGGGCTCCCAATGCATGCATTGTTGTGAGGGAGACCATGCATCATGATCACCACACACGCGCGCGCAATCGCCTGGCCCGGCCCAGCCCGGTTCGGGATTGGCCTTGGGGCTTAGCTATGTGGTGTAGACACTTATATTTTTGGTCCAGAAAACACTGCATTTTTCAAACAACTTTTTAAATACGGAAAATATTTCTGAGCCGATTTTTATATGAAGCGGTAAACTTTTGAGCAAGTATTTCGCAGATCCTATTTTCCTCCACTGACCAGTATTTTCATCCAGCCCTAATCCCGTCTATATATTATCTTCAGTTGTAGACGAGTTGTACGAAAAAGAAAAAAAATCTGTTTTCTCTTCCTCCGCCATTACAAAAATATTCTTCCAGAAATTTTCGAGCAGTTAAATTCGAAAGTGAAAATCTGCACTGATTTGTTGTGCAAAGCAAATCAGTTATTCATTTTAGAGAGGCTGTTTATCCTAGAGGCGGCGGAAGTACGAACTGGTTTTGCACCACCGACCAGATCGCCGAATCGTCTTCAAGAAAGCGACAAAGTACGTGACTCAGCCATTGTTTCCTAACAATTTGTAGATGATCAGAAACCATGGCTTCGACAACAACCACAGATGATGCTACTCCTCCCTCTGCATTCCAGATCCCATTGGTGACTGCTGCCCCGTTTCGTTTCGAAGGTCTACACTTCAAACGATGTCACAAGAAGATGGAGTTCTACTTGACGATGAGGAAGGTGGCTGCTGCTTTGACCACCGACAAACCGCAGCTGCCAGACAAGCCTGATGGAACTGATGAAGCGCAGATGACATCCTGGACTGAACAATCAAAGCAGTTGCAGACCTGGACTGAACAGGATTATCTGTACAAGAATTTTATTCTGAACGGATTGAGCGATGATCTGTATGATTACTATAACTCAAAGGACAAGACAGCAAAGCATATCTGTGAAGCGCTGCAGAAGAAATACGATACAGAGGAGGCAGGGGCAAAGAAGTATGTTGTAAGCCGCTATCTCAAGTACCAGATGACAGACGATAGGTCGTAGAGATGCAGTCTCATGAGCTGCAGAAAATAGCTCATGAGATTATCTCTGAAGGTATGGTTTTGGATGAACAGTTTCAAATTGCTGTTATTATTGACAGACTGCCCCCAGGTTGGAAAGACTTTAAAATTTTCTTACAGCACAAGACTAAGGAATTTTCCTTAGAGAGTTTGATCACTCGCCTTCGCATTGAGGAGGCGGCACGCAAACAGGACCAGAAAGAGGAAGTGTTGCTTGTTTCAAACAACAACACTAAAAAGACCAAACCCGCAGTTCTAAAACCAAACCAGAAGTCTTTTAAGAATCAGAACAGACACAACAAACAGAATGGGAATCCACAAGAAAACCCAAAAAGACAGCAAAAATCAGCCCAAAAGAATGGCTCTCGACAGTTGTTTCTATGTTACAATTATGGAAAACCAGGTCATATGGCACGAAAGTGTCGGAACAAGCCTAGCTCTGTACCACAGGCTAACTTGACTGAGGAGGAGCCTCTTATGGCTATGATTACTGAGATTCACCTTGTTGGTGGATCAGAGGGTTGGTGGGTAGACACTGGTGCTTCTCGCGATGTCTGCTATGATCGTGCTATGTTTTCCACATACACGGCTGCTGATGATCAGAAAGTGTTGCTGGGAGATTCTCACACCACTAAAGTTGCAGGGATTGAAAACGTGGAGATCAAGTTTACCTCTGGAAAGACTGTGATCCTCAAAGATGTTTTGCATACTCCAGAGATGAGGAAGAATCTGGTGTCTGGCTATCTCCTAAATAAGGCAAGATTTACTCAATTTATTGGGGCTGATTTGTATACCATAGTGTATAAGGGAAACTTTGTAGGAAAGGGTTATGCTTGTGAGGGAATGTTCAAATTAAATGTTGAATCTAATAAAGTGAATAATTCTGCTTATATGTTGTGTGATTTTAATATTTGGCACTCTAGATTATGTCATGTTAATAAACAAATAATTCATAACATGAGCACTCTAGATATGATACCTAAGATAGCAGAATCTGAATCTGATAAATGTGAATTCTATACACAAGCAAAAATCACAAAGAAACCTCATAAATCTGTTGATAGAAAATCTGAACCCTTAGACTTGATTCATTCTGACATATGTGAACTTGATGGCACATTGACTAGACATGGACATCGTTATTTTATCACTTTTATCGATGATTGTTCTGATTTCACATATGTTTATCTTATGAAAAATAAAAGTGATGCTTTTGACATGTTTAAAACATTCAAAACTGAGATTGAGAATCAAACAAATAGGAAAATCAAGAGATTTCGTAGTGGTAGAGGAACAGAATATGAATCCAATTCAATTCTGGACTTCTATAAATTACATGGTATTGTATATGAGAGAACTGCACCCTATTCACATGAAATGAACGGTAAAGCTGAAAGAAAAAATAGGACTTTTACCGAATTAGTAGTTGTCATCCTACTAAATTCTGGTGCAGCAAAACATTGGTGGGGGGATATTTTATTGACTGTATGTTATGTTCTAAATAGAATCCCTAAATCTAAGAATAAAATTTCACCTTGTGAAATTTTAAAGAATCATAAACCCAATGTCTCATACTTTAGAACTTGGGGTTGTCTAGCATATGTTCGCATTCCAGACCCTAAGAGAATAAAATTGGCAAGTAGAGCATATGAATGTGTATTTGTAGGCTATGCTATTAATAGCAAAGCATATCGATTTTATGATATAAATGCACATAACATAACTGAATCAAATGATGCCGATTTTTATGAAACTAAATTTCCTTTTAAATTAAGAAATAGTGGGGGCACATTAAGTACGCCTATTAGAACAGAACTTAATAAAAGTTCTGAAGCTGAACCTAGAAGAAGTAAAAGAGCAAGAGCTGTAAAAGATTTTGGTTCGGATTTTAGCGCTTATATTATAAAGGAGGATCCCTTAAACCTCCAAGAGGCCTTATCTTCATTAGATGCCGATTTCTGGCGAGAGGCTATAAATGATGAGATGGATTCTCTTGAATCCAATAAGACTTGGCATTTGGCAGATTACCCCCTGGTTGTAAATCTATAGGCTATAAATGGGTACTTAAAAAGAAACTAAAACCTGATGGTACTATAGATAAATACAAAGCATGACTAGTAGCTAAAGGTTTTAGACAAAAATAAAATATAGATTTCTTCGATACTTTTTCACCTATAACTAGAATAACATCCTTCGAGTATTAATCTCACTTGCTTCCATTCATAATTTACTAATACACCAAATGGATGTTAAAACCGCTTTTTTGAACGGTGAATTAGACGAAAAAATTTATATGGACCAGCCTGAAGGATTTGTAGTACATGGTCAAGAACATAAAGTACATTATATGGTTTAAAACAAGCACCTAAACAATGGCATGAAAAATTTGATAACTTAATCATTTCAAATGGTTTTAAAGTTAATGAAAGTGACAAATGTATTTATTACAAATTTGAGAATGACATTTGCACTATTATATGCCTTTATGTAGATGACCTAAACATTCATGCCATAAATTCAGTCAAATCCTTATTAAGTGCCAATTTTGACATGAAAGATCTAGGTAAGGCGAGTGTAATCCTTGGTATTAAAATTACTAGGTCAGAAAAGGAAATTTCTTTGGATCGGTCTCATTACATTGAGAAGATACTAAAGAAATACAATTACTTCGACTATAAACCTGCATGTACACCATACGATCCAAGTGTAAAGTTATTTAAGAACACTGGTAAAGGTGTAAGATAGTCTGATTATGCGAGCAACATTGGCAGCCTTCGGTATGCCACTGATTGTACTAGACCCGACATTGCCTATGTTGAGGGATTATTGTGCAAGTTTACCAGTAGACCTAGTATAGAGCACTGGCATGCTATTGAAAGAGTCATGAGATACCTTAAACGAACTATGAACCTTGGATTACATTATGAAAAGTTTCCAGCTGTACTTGAAGGACTCTCAGATGCAGACTGGAATACTTTATCAGATGATTCTAAAGCGACCAGTGGCTATATATTTAGCATCGCTGAAGGAGCTGTTTCTTGGAAATCCAAGAAACAGACTATTTTGGCTCAGTCCACTATGAAGTCTGAGATGATAGCACTAGCTACAGCTAGTGAAGAAGCAGAGTATTTGAGAAATCTGCTAGTAGAGATTCCCTTATGGGAAAAACCGATACCGGCTGTGTTGATACATTGCGATAGTACCGCGGCTATTGCAAAAGTTCAAAACCGTTATTATAACGGTAAGAGACGACAAATACGTCGTAAGCACAACACGGTTAGAGAGCTACTCTCTACAGGTACCGTTAGAGTAGATTACGTACGTAGCGAAGAAAATTTGGCAGATCCTTTGACGAAAGGACTGTCCAGAGAGAAAGTCCATAATTCTTCTAAAAGAATGGGACTATTGCCCTTAGATTGTTGAGTCACGTACAATGGTAACCCGACCTAAATGACTGGAGATCCCAAGAAATAGGTTCAATGGGTAAAAACAAGTTGTGTAGTGATAGAATTGAACATGCTATATAATAAACTAAGAAGCATGTATTCCTGAAGCGATAGAGGATGAGTTAATAGAAACTCTTAATGAGATCTATACTCTATTTGGAGTGGAGTACCTACCTTCAGGAGTACTCTTGATAGATTCACCTATGTGAATGTGAAAATGTGGCCGTTTCTATGGATTTTTGGGCAAAACTTCTAGAGCGTTCACTAAACTGGGATAGACGTGTATGGCCATAAATGCACGTGCTTAATTGATTGCACTATAGAAAAGATTGTGTGTGGTTTGATGTCAGGAATAGAGTTCAAGACTACGTGTCACTCTAGTAAAACCTAAATCTTATTCACTATGCATAGGTTCAAGTCGGATGACACCTTTGTTTATGCACAGTCTTATGTTTTTAGAAAGCGCTCGATGATATTTTAAAAAAAATTCAAGTGGGGGATTGTTGGAAATTTTATGAATTATTTAAAATATGAAATAAGTTTATGGTGGCTCCTATTTGTGAATAGTCCCACATCATGAGATTATAAGAAGGATGCAAGTATTTATACTTGTTTCTAAGAAGTCATGTTGGGACCTTGGGCTCCCAACGCATGCTTTGTTGTGAGGAGGGAGACCATGCATCATGACCACCACACACGTGCGTACGACCGACCGGCCCAGCCAGGCCCTGCCCGGTTCGGGATTGGCCTTGGGCCTTGGCTATTTGGTGTAGACACTTATATTTTTGGTCCAGAAAACATTGCATTTTTCAAACCAGTTTTTAAATACGGAAAATATTTCTGAGCTGACTTTTATATGAAGCGGTAAACTTTTGACCAAGTATTTCGCAGATCCTA
The DNA here is from genome assembly GCA_030737875.1 of Allium sativum. Classification (NCBI taxonomy): domain Eukaryota; kingdom Viridiplantae; phylum Streptophyta; class Magnoliopsida; order Asparagales; family Amaryllidaceae; genus Allium; species Allium sativum. The sequence goes on along the minus strand of CM060910.1, from coordinate 1,048,251,935 downwards.
TTTTCCTCCACTGACCAGTATTTTTGTTCAGCCCTAATCCCATCTATATATTATCTTCAGTTGTAGATGAGATTGTACCGAAAAAAATCTGTTTTCTCTTCCTCCGCCATTACAAAAATATTCTTCCAGAAATTTTCGAGCAGTTAAATTCGAAAGTGCAAATTGGCACTGATTTGTTGTGCAAAGCAAATCAGTTATTCATTTTAGAGAGGCTGTTTTATCCTAGAAGCGGCGGTGGAAGTATGAACTAGTTTTGCACCACTGACCAGATTGTCTTGATTTGTTGTGCAAAGCAAATCAGTTATTCATTTTAGAGAGGCTGTTTTATCCTAGAGGCGGCGGTGGAAGTATGAACTAGTTTTGCACCACCGACCATATTGTCGAATCATCTTCAAATAAAGCGACAAAGTACATGACTCAGCCATTATTTCCCAACAATCATGGAAAATTAGATTATTATGGTGCATAAACTTCCATTTATGGCTAACATCAAGTTCTATCAACCGTAAATTAAGGATAGCATAATTAAAGAGAGCATGCTAGATAAGATGCATATTGTGCAGTAGAGGACAATAGGCATGCTGGAAATATCAAGTAGTTGAAGAGAGCAGCTAGAGAAGGAGTGCGATTTTGTTTCACATCTTTTAAGGGATGTGAACAAAACACTCGGTCCCCATAAGTGGAAATCAGGGGGGTTCATATGGGTCCCCCTGATTTCCACCAATCAGGGTGGAGTGTTTTGTTCACATCCCTAAAAAAGATGTGAACAAAATCCTATTCCTAGAGAAGATGCATATGTGTACTATTAACGGTGAAGAGGTGATGCAGAGCTAATCTGAGATTTGATTGTACCGTTTATGCTTTACTGTTTTCCTTCAACTTAAGTTCTCGTAGCTATAAAATTAACTTTTCTATATAAAATAGTTTCCATATATGTGTGTAATATTTTTATATACTGGTTTTTATACAAATTTCTATTATTATAATATATATTGTAGTTGCTAATATCTGTAGCTGATATTTATTCTTTTTTACAAATACACTCTGATCACTGCGGTATGCAAGTTTCTCACTCATCTCACAAATTTGTCAATACATTTAGTAATTTGATCATTTTAATTGATATTTGGTTTAGTTCCCTTTTTCTATGCATGCTTTATTTTATTTCAGTCTGGTTAGTGAACTATTTTGTTATTCACTTCAGTAATTGAAAGCATGCCAGCAGCTCTTCTTAAATGAATTATCAAAAAAAAAGAAAAAAAAAGCACTGCAATAACACGAATTCAAACCCGCCAAATTCAACAGTCCTTGATACAACGAGTACAGGGAAATAAGAATATAACAAGGGAAATAAGAGTGCAAATTCATAGAAAAGAAAGTGTTTTGTATCCATACAAATGGTTTCAAATATAATACATAGCAACACTATGGTTTACAATAACAATTTTCATGTTAAATGCATTACTTTAAATTTTTACAAATTTTAAAAAAGAATCAACATTAAGCAGATTTTATATCTACGCAGTTTACACTAACTCCAGTCAAAGAATAATAAAACATTACACCGTGTTTATACTATATTGACGTAATTTTCCTACAATAATTTTTTTAAAAAAACCTAGAATGAATAGTTGGAATTCAGAGGGAGATATATGTGCAGCCTAAGAAATATAGCGGAACATTTCCATATATATATATATATATCTGTGTGTGTGTGTGTGTGTATGCGTGCGCGTGTGTGTGTGTAGAGATGGGGATAGGATCAAGAGCACCCCAATAGTGTAGCATACCTTTAGCCTTCCTAATTTCCACCACACATTCCTCATTCCTTCTCCTCCCACTAGCTCCCTCTCTTCCCACTAACTTATTTAATTATAAATAAGCGGCTACAATTCGGGCGCAAATGGGGTGCTAGGAAATTAAGGTGCCATAGAGCGTGCTTCATATATATATATATATATATATATATATATATATATATATATATATGAGGAGGATTCCGCTACACCTCTTATATTGCACGTGAACTCTCCCCCTTAATCTCCACCACTCATTCTCTCTCTTCCCATTTCAATATTGTTTCTTAGTGGGAAGAGAGAGAATGAGTAGGGAAATGGGCAGTGGAGATTAAGGCGGAGAGTTCACGTGCAATATAAGAGATGTAGCGAAACCCTCCTATATATATATATGATATTATAATGCAAAACCTTGGCCAAACCAGTCAAGTAAAGCCTTTCTAGGTTTTCCTTTTATAGCTTTTTTTTTCAAATGGTGTTTAACATTCTTTCCCCTGACTTCATAATTTTGACTGTGTAATAGGAATACCCCGTCTCCACATTTTCCCCCAACTTTCCCAAAATAGAAACGCACAACATTGACAGAAAGGAACACAAGCTCAAGATACATATCCAAAATAACCAATATGATCAATCCCTTCTACCAGATCCGAATTAAAACCGTTGGTCTACCTCAGCACGCTGTGTCGATTTCACCCTTGCTAATTTCTAATTCCTTCACTTCATAGGTTTGTCCATCAGCTTGATTGCCTGTAGGTATTCCTAATTGAGATGTATTTGATTTTGCTTTACTTTATTCATGATTTCTTCTGTTTTTTCCTATGTCAGACAACATTCAAGAAGACGACATATTACCAAATCGGTCAAAAATTGACCTACGTCGTTCACTAGATTAAATGTTTATGTGTTATGCGATGTAAGTCTTCTCATATATTTTTTTCTTCTCTTATATGTTTTAATATCGTTGCATCCAGGTTCCTTATGAGTATATTATTTTTGCCGAAAAGCATTCAAGGTTCAGTTGTACGCACCTGATGGAAGATGAATTTATTGTTTGTACAACAATCTTAAGGTATATGCTTCTCTGTTTATTTATTCTTGAAAAAGTCATTGGATTTTATTATTGCATTGCTTCTCAATGGGAACCTAAATTGTTCTACGTGCTTTATACGTATTCCACATAATGAACTATGCTTTCGTGTTTCACATGTTTTCTTAAACCTTCTGCAATTCGGAGCGCGATAACTGCTATAGTAATCATGCCTTCTAAAAAATCACACGAGAAATGAGATGCATTCAAATAGAAGGTGACCGCAAGTTTTAATGTATAATTTTGTAATTGAAGGCTGAATTAAATTTGATGATAATTTTGATATATCAGATAGAAGGCATCCCTGTTATTGATGATTCACAATTCGGAATGTCATCTTCAAAGTTCCCACTATCAAGATGAGTATCGGCTAATACCTACCTCAAAAGTATCAAAAAGGGGTAGGGAGAGGTGCAACAAAGTAAAGAAAGTTTACTAATCACATATGCGACAAAGTGAAGAAATTTTCATCATAATTTGCTCACACTGTGATTAGGTTGTTCGTATATTGACAAGTATACTGATCATGTTTGTCTACTCCAAACTTAAATGGTATCTAACTACATTATTACTATGTTCTCAGATTATATTTCCTTTGCATGATGAAAGCGATAAGTATAATTATATGTGATGCACATGACAACGCAGGTGCTATTTCTAAGAACACTCGGCTGAAAGATAGATGTAAAAGGAAGACTAAACCATGAAGTTGTGTCCGTGTACGTAAGTCGTATTTGTTTGGTTGTGTCTGTCTGTCGACATTTTTTCATTTCTGATGTCCTTATCTAACTCTGTACAACTGTAGACTTTTTATACATATTCAATGCAAAGTTGTTGTTGCCTGCAGTTGTACATATCTATTTTCATTTTTATTTACATAATATAACACTGTTAAGGCTATGCAGACATGAATGTGGTATTATGTGACAACGTTTCTGACGTCCTTTGCTTCTGTATTTACCTGTCGGCATTACCTCTGCCTCTGAACATTTTCTGAATTCAACGATTACTTTAATATGTCCGTATGACAGTGGCTTTTCCTCATATTTTCATCCCCCAACTGGAATGTAGATGTATTATACCACAAGCTATTTCCTATACTTGATTTTGTATTATGTGTGATCAAATCAAGTGATCAGTTTGAGTAGAAATGCAAAATCCCAAATTGGTAGCTCGTTCCATGTCACTGGACATGTAGATAGTTAACTGCCAGGCAGATGTTCCAAAAATAATCTACTTCAAAAAACATGTTTACTGTGTTTATAGAAACACGTGATGTAATATATGAAGTTAAATAAACGAAAATGAGGTACGTCCTCAGGAAACACGTCTTCGTACTTTAAGTGATTAGCTGGAAAGGAGGAGAACCTAGCGTTTGGTGAAGAACCGCATGGACATCTTCCCAATGTCCCAACATGTACATGCTTCAACGTGCCTATAACATACACATCTTACTTTAAAACTACATTGTTGTTGTTTGATTTATGTAACTGAAAAGTCGGTTGTGTACGAATTATGCAGGATCTATAATATGGCTATGCGGAATATGATATGATAACAATATATATATCATAGATAACTTTAAATGCAGTAAAGTAAAGTAAAGTAAAGTAACGACACCAGGATTTTATACTGGTTCGGACCTCCCGTCCTACGTCCAGTCCCGAAGCTCCTCTTCGGAATTTCTACTAATCAACACCCTCGCTTCACCCGGAGGAACAGGTTCACAACACTACTTGATTTGCGGGCTACAAGTTTACCCACTTGATTTCACGGGCTACAAGCTTACCCACTTGATTTCACGAGCTACAGGCTTACCCACAAGACGATTACAAGAGTTTGACCTTGAATGTGTTCTTTCTTCAACACTGATTAGTCAATGATTGAGTACAACCTGCCTATAATCTTATCCTCAAATATATATTGATGTTTGCAAAGATTTGGAAGTGGATTATCGAGTTGAATCACAAGTGTGTTAAATATGCTTGGAGATTCAAACGATAATTGAATGCTTTTGAGTGCTTTTAGAATGCTAAGAATAATACAATATAGATCAGAGAATGGAGAGAAAATTCGGTGATTTGGATGAATGAAAGATGATGTATTTATAGCAAATGAGAAGTTGTAATTATTGGTGAAAAGTTGCAATCAAAAGAAGTGATTTTTAATGAAGAGAAATGGATGCAACTTTTCAAGAAAGAAGATGACTCTTTACAAATTTCTAAAAGATGTTGACAAGAAAAAAGTAACAGGTTGACAGGTTTTTGACCGTTATTTTAAAACGTTGTTGACCTATTAATTTTAACAGGTTGACCGATTAAGTTTAAAAAGCTGTTGACCTGTTAAATTTAATAGGTTGACAGGTTTTTGTCAACATACATCAAAAATGAGTTTTCATGTATATTTTTGAAGAGAATAAGAAGTATGATTATTTGAGGATAGATTTTAACATAAATAACTCTAAATAACCATCTTCTAACCTATAAAACATTGAATCTTCTTTTTGTCAATCATGAAGCTCCTTCTTGTCATAAATCAAAGTAAGCATTGAAACCATTGACTCAACATTCTCCCCCTTTTTGATTGATGACAATATAGCTTGATATTTTAATCTTTATTTCTATCTCCCTCTGTATATATGCTCTGTCTCCCCCTGTATATATGATCTCCCTGAAAAATATAACTAAGTTTCTGCAAGAAGAGATGTTAGTAACTTTCTCCCCCTTTGTCATCGACAAAAAAGGTATAGTAAACAAGAGAGAGATTAAATAACGTAAGACATCACACCCAGAGTATATCATACATTACAAACCATACCAAAACATACAAGACCAATCAAGTTTTCGTAGCATACATAACACAAATCACATATAAAAGCTAATAGAGTTGTTTTAAAGAGTTAATATCATAACCATAGATAGAAAGAACTACTGAGGAGGTATATCAGAGTCGGTTTCGTCTCCTTCTTCTTCTGATGATCCTTCCTCCTCATCTTTTTCTCCTTCTGAGGAATCCTCTTCCTCATCTCCCTCTACTTCCTGCTTCTTATCTGTTCCTTCTTTTTCCTTATCATCATCAACTTGTTCTTCTTCTCCCTCATGCCTACCTGGTTCAACATATGAAATTCCATGACCACGACTATGCAGAGTACTTTCTCCAGAACTAGTGGTCTCCTCCGAAGTAGACCATGTGAAAGTAGGAGGCATTGGTCGTTTTCCTGGATTTTGAACATGTGTGGTTGAGGAAGAAGCTCCACATGAAATTGCTCCCCAAAGAATGTCAAAAAAGGACTTAAGTTTGTTGAATCGTTTGTCCATCTTGGTATCTAAGCGATCAAGTTTTTTATCGGTTCGCTTAAGTCTTGCTTCCAGAAGAAATTGATTCCTTGCTATTTGTTCAAGGGATTCCTTTGTTGTAGAAGTGGGTGAAGGAATCTTAACATCTTCTGGTCTCGATGTAGGAACATGTGATGTAGAAGGTTCAGGAGGACATTGATGTATGTATTGCTAAAAAGGAATAATGTTCAAGTATGGCTCTGGAAGTTTCATTCTCTTCTTCGAAGCTTTATTTATACATTTCGGCTTTGAAATTTTGGATTCTGGAGATTGAATTCCGCAATTTATTAAAAGACGCATAATGTATTCATTGTAAAAGATATGTGGACAAGAGAGTCTGTTTACCGTTAAAATCTCATCAAATATCAACTCAATCCAATTAATATTGATATCTCCATAGATGGCGTATGATGCCCTAAAATTTTCTCTGTAAATGGCATCAAAGTTTCCGGTTCTTGGTAAAATTGAATGAGTGATACTATGATGAAGAATTCTCGGCGTAGGTCTTAGATTAATTCCTTTTGCACTTGACTTATGATCTTCAATGAACAAGTGACTAACTTTATCTCTTATATGAACAGGACAGAAATCAGTTGAAAAAGATATACCATTATTTGGAGATTGAAGAACTTTTGCCATTCTATCTTTAGAGATAAACACATGTTGGCCACAAACTACTGACCATAAGCAATCAGATGAGTTCTCTGGCTTGAATTTCTCCAAGTTGAGATTAACGTAGAATAATTTAATCAAAATATGATTAATCTCAACATTGTTGTCTTCAAAACTAAGAAGAGACTGAATTCTTGCCCTGGTTGTTATTTCTCTAACATTATAGAGAAAGAAATCGTCGAACTTAATGAACACACCTTGGTGAAAGGTATAATTTTCATTTTGTTCCATCTTCTTACCGCTATTGGATCCATAAGCCAATTTTTGATTTGAGTGTCGATGGGTTGAATTGATGTTGAGGAGGTTGAAGTTTTTGATTTCTTTGCTATTGGTGCCATTGGAGATTGGAAGAGATGAAATTTTTAGAAGTTAGGGTTTGAGGGAGAAGGTGTTTTGAGGATTTGAAGAAGTAATGAACGAAATGGTTCGGCGGTTTTGGAGTTTTGAACCGACATGTTTTTATAAAAAAACAGTTATAATAGAGACCGGTCGGCCTATAAAATAAAGGCGGTCGACCTAAAAAGTTTCGGGTTGGAGAAAATGAAAGAAATAGTACAAACCGGTCGACCGAAATGTTTAACCGGTTAATCGTTTTCTTGCTGAAACAAAACCGGTCGACCTAAAAATGTATACCGGTCGACCTAAAATTTCTCTATTTTAAAAAAAATATGAAACCGGTCGACATAATTTTTATGACCGGTCGACCGAAAACCTCTCTGGATTGTGAAAAACAAAACCGGTCGACCTATAATTTTGGACCGGTTGACCTAAAAACTCTCTGGTTTGAAAATCATCTATTTAGTCGACAGCTTTTTATTTTAGGTCGACAGGATATGTATAAAACTGTTTTTTTTTCCGGCTATTTTGAATGAAATCAATACTCAAATAACTTTTTATTATAATAATAGGAAGAAAACATATGAAAAGAGGAACTAAAAACATTATTAAACGGAATATAAAGAAATCTCCTTAGACCCAATATAATCATTATTTCCTTGGTTCCCAGGGATAATATTTTCCGCTTGCTCCTTCATTGTTGTAATTCCTATCCCATGAGTTGGGTGTTCTTGATGATGATGGTATATGTATTGGCTCATGAACGTTATGCCTGTTAGAACTACAGAAGAATGAAGCTATTTGTTCGAGATAAGTCAAACGAGAAGTTGTTAATTTTTGCTCATAGTACATCTCCTTCTGATAATGATGTATTTCGTCAATCTTATCCTTTGTTCGAGGAGAGCAAAATAGTGCTTTCTTGCTTCGTTTAGGAGTTGGTGTGGTTCCCGGTGTACGAGAATGTGGATGGAAACTGGGTGGATGTTCTGGTGTTTTCGGGGAGTAGTATTCTTCTGGTTCCGAACTAGTGATGGAGATATGTGAATGTTGAGCACATTTATCACAAATGTGTTCCATTATATAGGAATATAGAATGTTAAGCGAGACTCTTAGAAAGAGATGCAGAAAAAACATTTAGAAGGAGTATGTATATATATAGGTTGTAATGAAGTAGAAAGTAATGGATGAAAAACATTCAAAAATAAGAACCACTAAAAATTTGTAAAACTCAAAATGAATTTCTAAAAATAGTAAAAGACTATTAATTAGCTAAGTTTTAAAAAAATGTATCGGCTAGAAACCAAACAGTGTATATGTATACTTATATATTATACACCAAGTTCGTTTCTAGAAATCAAGCCGAGCTCTCTACGTAAAGAGATAAAACTAGATTCGAGTAGAGGCTTGGTAAAAATATCTGCTAACTGGTTGTCAGTCGGGACATATTCGAGACATATTGTCCCTTTTTCAATATTGTCTCGTAAGAAATGATGTCGAATATCAATGTGCTTTGTTCGGGAATGATTGACTAGATTTTTCGATAAATTTATTACACTTGTGTTATCACAATATATGATGGAGTTTGATAAATGAATATTAAAGTCTCGAAGTGTTTGTTGCATATATAAGACTTGAGTACAAGCTAGTGCTGCTGATATGTATTCAGCTTCACATGTTGAGAGCGAAACGCAATTTTGTTTCTTACTAAAACAAGAGACAAGTGATTTTCCAATAAAATGGCACGTACCACTTGTACTCTTTCTATCCGTGCGAGATCCACCAAAATCAGCATCGCTATATGACACTAATTCAAATGAACAATCTTTAGGGTAGAAAAGACCAAAATCTTTGGTTTTATTAAGATATCGTATAATACGTTTCACAGCTCGTAAATGTGATTCTTTAGGATTAGCTTGAAACCTTGCACATAAACAAACACTCATCATAATATCAGGACGACTTGCCGTAAGATACAGGAGAGAACCGATCATGCTTCGATGTAACTTCTGGTCAACATTCTTTCCAAATTCATCTTTTTCAAGATGTGTGGTCGTACTCATAGGAGTTGGTTTACCAGAGGTATTTTCTAGTCTGAAGCGTTTAACTAGATTTCCGCAATATTTTTCTTGATTGATAAAAATACCATTTGAAAGCTGTTTGATTTAAAGACCAAGGAAATATGATAGTTCTCCCATATGTGACATTTCAAATTCTTTGGTCATAATATTTGCAAATTCTTTGCAAAGTTCATCGTTTGTTGAACCAAAGATAATGTCGTCTACATATATTTGGATAACTAATATATCTTTTCGAGAATGTTTAATGAATAAAGTCTGATCAACTTTTCTAATTTGAAATCCCGAATCTATGAGATAGCTTCTTAATCGTTTATACCAAGCACTAGGTGCTTGTTTCAATCCATATAAAGCTTTCTTAAGTTTATATACATGATCCGGATATTTCTCATGTACGAACAAAGGAGGTTGTTCGACATATACATTCTCTTTGATAAACCCATTTAAAAAAGCACTTTTGACATCCATTTGATAAAGTTTGAAATCATGATGACAAGCAAAGGATAGTAAGATTCGAATAGCTTCTAATCGAGCTACGGGAGCAAAGGTTCCTTCATAATCGATACCTTCTTCCTGATTATATCCTTGTGCTACTAATTTTGCTTTATTTCTAGTAATGTTCCCTTGTTTATTGGCCTTATTTTTATATACCCATTTAGTTCCTATAACTGATTGATCAGTCGGCCTTGGAACAAGTTCCCATACATCATTGCGCTCGAACTGGTTTAGTTCTTCTTGCATGGCAATGATCCAGTATTCATCAGTAGCAGCTTCCTTAGGATTTTTAGGTTCGATATTTGAGATAAACGCAACATGACCCATTTGATTAAGTTGACTCCTTGTTCTAATTTGTGATGTTACTTCTCCAATAACATTTTGAACTGGATGATCTCTTAGAATTCTCGGAGGAGATCTAAATCTTGGTGGAGAAGGTACAATAACAGGTTGAGGAATATTCTCAATAATTTCTGAGTCAGTCATTATTTGTGATGGTAGGATTATCAGTGACTATAGTTTCTTCGTCATCCGATATATTATGAGACGGTTTATAGAATTCGTCAAAAGATACATGAAGTGATTCTTCAATAGTTTTAGTTCTCTTGTTGAATACACGATAAGCCTTGCTTCGATCCGAATAACCAATAAAGATTCCTTCATCAGCTTTTGAATCAAATTTACCAAGATGATCTTTCGTGTTTAAAATAAAACATTTTGAACCAAAAACTTTGAAGTATGAAATATTTGGCTTTCTTTCATTAAATAATTCATAAGGTGTATTTTTAGTAAGAGGTCGAATGGATACACGATTCAAAACATAACACGCAGTTGCTACAGCTTCTGCCCAAAAATGTTTTGGTAAAGTACTTCCATTTAATAATGTCCTTGCACATTCTTGTAATGTCCGATTTTTTCGTTCTACAACTCCATTTTGTTGTGGAGTTCGAGGAAACGAAAAATTATGATTAATACCTTTCTTTGTACAAAAATATTCAAATTCATTATTTTCGAACTCTCCGCCATGATCACTTCTTATATTCTTAACCTTAAGTCCTTTTAACTTTTGAATTTTCTTGACGAAGGATTAGAAATGAGTAAACGTGTCACTTTTATTTTTCAAGAAAATCACCCATGTATAACGAGAATAGTCATCAAGAATTACAAACACATATCGACTATGATTTATGGATTGTATTTGAGTAGGTCCAAATAAATCCATATGCAATAACTCAAGTGGTTGTAATGTTGATATTACCTTCTTAGATTTAAATGATGATTTTTTCAATTTTCCTACTTGGCATGCGTCACAAAGATTGTCAACTTTAAAGCTAAGTTTGGGTAAACCTTTAACTAGTTCGTTCTTGGCTAGCTTGTCAATAGTTCTGAAGTTTATATGACAGAAACGTTTGTGCCATAGCCATGGATCATTATCATTTGCTACAAGACACATATCTGAATTATGATTGATATTCATATTCAGAATATAGATGTTTCTATCTCTATGTCCTTCAAAAGCTATATTTTGATCTTTATCTAAAATACTACATATTTATTATCCGAAAAAGAAATGGTAAAACCTTTGTCGCACAATTGACTGATACTTAATAAATTATGTTTCAAATTCTTAACTAACATGACATTTGTAATAAGAGGTAAGTTAGATGTACCAAAATTGCTCACATCGCCTTTGCCGATGATATAGCATTTTGAATTATCTCCAAAAGTGACTGAACCACCATCCGAATACGTGATATTTGTTAATAAGCTCTTGTCTCCAGTCATATGCTTTGAGCAACCACTGTCCAGTATCCACTTTCCTCTTTTCTTAAGTGGGACCTATAAGAAATAAAATTAAGTCTATGGTACCCACTTTTTATAGGGTCCTAAGAGTTAGGTCTTAGGAGTCCAAACCCGTACGGGTCCGGTATCCCCTTTATACAAAAAATTAGGATTATGATGCACAGTACTCAAAAAAATTTGAATATACTTGTTCCTAATCAAATTGTTATTTGTTTTAGGAACCCATATTTTTATAGTTTTGACATTCTTCTTTTGAAATTTCACAATCGGTTTTGGTTTGGAATATAATAAACTAAGATTTTTCTTAGCTTTAGTTTCTTGTACTACCTTATTTTTCCTTTTTCTTTTACCAAGATGTTTCTTGATAACTTGTTTCTTATATCCAAACCCTTGCTTATTTGTAGCTGGTTGTGAACTCTCAATATTTTTTGTCAAATTTTCTCGACCTTTGTTAAAGTTAGAAACATTTTTAGTAATATCGTCTAACTTTGTTTGTAAACTAGTTTTTCAAGATCTAGAGATTTAACTTTTGCTTTAAGCTCATGATTCTCAGTAGTAAGAGTATAATTCTTCTCTTTTTGAACTTCAATTTCTTGAGTCAAAAGAGATAGTTGAGAGTCAATATTAGATGATGATTCTTGAGCCTTTTCAAGTTCCTCTTCTAATATATTTTCTTTTCATCTTTTAACATATCTCGTTCAAATTCTACTCTACTTAAATCAGCTTGAGCTTGTTTGCATTGCCGTTTCATATCTTTAAATTTATATATCAACTCAGCATTTATATCAAGAACTTCTTCAAAAGAAGGAATTTGTACCTCATCTTTTTTAGTTATAAAGCATATATTTGCTTGTTCATTATCTGAGTCGCTTTCACTTTCGGATGAAGATGAATCTGAATCATCCCAAGTTACTGAGAATGCCCGTTTCTTTGACTTGTCCTTTTTGTGTTTGAACTTATCATTTTCTGTCTTCTTCTTTTGTTCCAGACAATCCTTTTGCATGTGTCCCTTCTTATGACAGTTAAAGCATTCTACATTCGATGATGATTGTAACGACCCGGATTTTGAGCGACTTTGGTTATCGACATAAGCTCGATGTCGATAACCAAAACATCGAAAAATCCTAGTAATTAGTGAAAGAAATTAGAGGGTGAGGAAAAATAAGATAGAAATTTAGAATAGAAGAAGAAGAAGAACACAACATCAGAGTAACACGAATCTCACAACGGAACGAATAACATATAATATATATAACATAACTTGAAATATACATCTATACTTGAATATACATCAAGTTATGTTATATATATTATATGTTATTCGTTCCGCTGTGAGATTCGTGTTACTCTGATGTTGTGTTCTTCTTCTTCTTCTATTCTAAATTTCTATCTTATTTTTCCTCACCCTCTAATTTCTTTCACTAATTACTAGGATTTTTCGATGTTTTGGTTATCGACATCGAGCTTATGTCGATAACCAAAGTCGCTCAAAATCCGGGTCGTTACAGTTGGTATCAGAGCTTAGGTTAAGAATTACTTGGCTCTGTGGCGTGACTCGGTAGAGATAGGGTTAGTAATACCCTAGATTGAGTTTGAGTGTATATATATACGAGAGAGCGTATTTGTTATTTGATATCAAAACCGTTTTATATTGTGTTGACTAGTCTGTTGAGTGGATTATAAATTTTGGTCGAATCGTGGGACGCCACGATGTCGACAGGAGTTTATAAACACTTGAACAGGAGATTGGACACGATATTGTTTTTAAATAGTTGAGTTGATTGTTAGGATTATAATCGAATTAGATTATAAACCAGAAATAGTAATATATAACCAATAGAATTTGTATATGAAATCAAATATACAAATGTGATAAATTGAAATTTGATTTCCAACCAGAATTTAGAATTTAAAATCCTGGGAGTTTGGAAAATATTTTTTCTAAATGGAGTTTGAAAGAAATATAGTACCGAACTCATTCAGTAGCTGGGAAATAATTCTGATGATGGTCGCAACATCATCAGTGTTCATTTTCGAGTTTCTAAGTGATGAATTGCTGCCTTAGAAAAGTTTTGATGGAAATTTGTTTGGAAAGAAAACAAGTTGTTTGAAAATTCAGATGTTTTGAATTTGGGATAGATATAAATATATGTATATATTTATATAACTTCAAAGGAATTTTGAAATAGGAATGGAAATATAGATTTCAAATAGAAGTAAATTAAAGGAATTTGAATATATATATAATTCAAATATAAGTGAAATAGAATTTGAATTCAAAGGAATTCAAATGAGTTTGAATAAAGAAAATTCAAATAGAAATTGTATAAGAAAAATTGAAATGGAGTTTGAATTAAAAGGAATTCAAATGAATTTGAATAAAGAAAAGTCAAATAGAGATTTGAATATTAGAATTTCAAAGAAAATATAAAGTTTGAAATAGAATTTTAAATAAAAGGAGTTTAAATAGAATTTGAATTCAAAGTGAAATTAAATAGAATTTGAATTCAAAGAAGTTAAAATAGAATTTAAATTCAAAGGATTTCAAATAGATATTGAACAAAGGAATTTAAATAGAAATTGAATAAAGGATTTCAAATGGAATTTGAATAAGGGATTTGAAATGAGTTTTGAATAAAGGATTTCAAATAGAGATTGAAAATAAGAAATTCAAATAGAATTTGAATAGAAGAAATTCAAATAGAAATTGAATAGAAGGAAATTCAAAGGAGTTTGAATAAAGAAATTCAAATGGAATTTGAATATTTTAAATTAAGATAGAGGACTTGAAAAATTGAAGAGAAATAGATCGGGAATATTATGTTGAAATGGAAAAATGGATTGGATATATATTAAAAATATATCAGAATGGAGTTGAATTTATTATAAACAAAGTTAAAACGTTTATATTTATAAATATAATTAAAACGAGCTCGCCATAGCGTGGCAGTTCATAAATTGGCGATTCGAACTTCAATTTAGTATACAGAACTCAATTGAAGTCGGAATTCTTTGAAACAAGAATCGTCGGGACCGGTTGAATAATAGTTTTCTAATGAAAGAGAAAAATCTGGATTTCGTCGTATAGATTTTGAGTTATGTCAAAATCAAATTTTTAGAAAAGCAGCGCCAGAACCATTAGAAAACCATAATGGTTTAATTAAATAAATAAAAGGACTTTTAGGAAATAAAATCCGAATTTGACATTAGAAAATCCAGACTGGAGATATAAAATAAATATGAAAACCAGTGAATTAAGTGGAATGATTTTTAAGATAAAAATCATATTTTAAATGGTTAAATAGAATTAACTAAATGGGAGAATAATTAGTTAAAGGAAATTTGAATCGAAACTGGGTTTTTGATAAGTGAAAGAGATTGAGAATTTATATTCAAAATCGAATATATAACTCGAGTTGAAAATATAATTAGATTAGTCTATAATTAAATTGACTTTTTATTTGAACAAGTTATATTCAAATAAAAAGGGTGAAATAGGCAAAACGGTTAATTAGCAACTAGTTAATGGGAATTTGAACGATTGGAATTAAATTTAAATTAAGTAAGTTAAATGGATAGAAATGAATAAATTGAGTAAAATCAATGTGAATGAAATATGAATTGGGTGTGAAGAAAGGAAAAACCAAAAGAGTTAAAAAGAAAATATATTTGTAAATCAAATATAAAGGAAATATATTTGTAACACAAATACAAAGGACGTTATGTGCAAACAAATAGAAGGAGAAATATTTGTAAAAACATTTACAAATAGAATTTAGAAGGGAATATTTGTAAAAACATTTACAAATAGATTAGGTAGGAATATTTATTTATAGAAAATAAATAGAATGTTATAAATGAGATATTTATTTGTCAAATAAATAGAAATTAATCAAAGGAATATTTAGAAGATGAATAGAAAATGGAAATCTGTTTTAACAGATAAATAGAAAAGATTAATTTATAAATAATAGTTTATAAATTAAATTAAATATTTATCATTCGATAAATGGAATATATAAGTCTGAACTTATATAGAGAAGAGATATTGGTTTTTAAAGCCGATAGTTTTAAATAGAAGGGGTACACAACACTTGTATAAGTGAGGTAACGTTATTAAAGAGAACATTTATAAAGTGAAGAACCGTTACCAAAAGTAAATCTTTATAAATGAATAAATGTTATCCAATAGGAGTTATTCGAATAGGAGAAGTCGATTAGAGTTAGAAATAATCGACTAGAGTTATAAATAATCGATTAGAGTTAGAATAAATCGATTAGAGAAAGAATTAACCAGTTAGAGTTGATCAGTTAGAATTAATCCGTAGAGTTAATTGAATATTAGTTATTCAATTAGAATTTATCGAATATTTGTTATTCAGATTTAGAATTAACCAGATAGAGTTAATTGAACATAGTTAATCGAATTAGGATTTAATTGAATGCTAGTTATTCAATTAAAGTTGATCGAATATAGTTATTGAGATAGAGTTTGTCAAACATAGTTACTCAGGATAAGTTGCCATTTCGTACGACCACTAGCGTAATTTGCAGGGCTGTAGATAGCCTAGGGCGGTCGGATGTTTCCTGAGGGAATCAGGCGTAACCATTGTGATCGCTGCGATCTAGAGTCAAGCGAGTGGAGTTAAATCGAATATTAGTTTATTCGGATAGAATTAAAGGAGTTAATCGAATATTAGTTTATTCAGATAGAATTAAAGGAGTTAATCGAATATTAGTTTATTCGGATAGAATTAAAGGAGTTAATCGAATATTAGTTTATTCGGATAGAATTAAAGGAGTTATCGAATATAGTTTATTCAAAAGGAGTTATCGATTATTAGTTAATCAAAGGAGTTATCGATTATTAGTTAATCGAAGGAGTTATCGATTATTAGTTAATCGAAGGAGTTATCGATTATTAATAAATCGAAGGAGTTATCGATTATTTGTTAATCGAAATGAGTTATCGATTATAGTTTAATCGAAAAGAGTTATCGATTAGTTTAATCGAAGTGAGTTATAGAATATTGGTTATTCGAAGGAGTTATCAAATTTAGTTATTCGATGGAGTTAATCGAAAAGAGTTAGTTCCAACAGAGTTAATTGATAAGAGTAAATTGAATAGAGTAAATCGAATATAGTTTATTCGAAGAAAGGTTTTCGAATCTAGTTATTCGATAGAGAGAATATCGAATATAGTTATTTGAAGGGAGGAGTTATCGAATAGGGATTGATTCGAAAGAGAGTTATGTAAGGAAGTTTGAAATGTTGAATATCAACATAAGTAAGTTTTTGAAAGGGTAATAGGTTGGTAGCACTTTTCCTACCTTAGCAATTTCGAGGACGAAATTATTTTAAGTGGGGAAGAATGTAATGACCCGGATCCTTATGGGTTAATTTTAAAATATTTGATACGGATTTAAATATTGGGTGGATAATATAAATGGAATTTTATATTAAGTTATCGATTTAATAATCAATTTCGATTTAATATCGAATATATTAAAATAACAGAATATGAAAATGGAATTAGTTGAATTCAAATTTTAATTTGAATTGAAAACAATTCAAATAATTAATATGAAAATTTAACGGTAATAATATTTAATTATTATCAAGGAGAATAAATAGTTTGAAATTTAAATTATATCAATTTAAATTATATCTTCCACAGACGATCGAACCGGACTTCGATACTTATCACAGTGTGTTCAGAATAGCGGTTTTACCCTAGGAATGGCAGTGATTGGATTCAAAAAGGAGTTCGGAGTCAAGGGGTACTTTATTTTAAAGGATACCGAAATAAGATATCTTCTTGGGTGGATGGAAATAAAACAACGAGGCAAAAGGAAAAAAGGGGAGCTCCCTGTCCATTGAAGAACCGCACCCTCTCCATGGTTTAAAACAAGTCCACGCAGAGATGTTTTCCACTACTTAAACAATATAAAGTCCTTAAATTCATTCACCACAAAAATCAAATAGAACAAATGGGGAAACTGCTTCTCCTTCTTTTTATCACAGATCGAATATGTGGGATTTGGGGATCTCGACGTCGGCTTGTTCAAAAAGAACGGATTGCGATGGAAGCCAAGTATCTGAAGCTCGAAGATCCAGAGCGCTCGCGATTTGGGATCGAAACAGTACAAAGGGAAGATCATCGATGGAGTTGCTGGTAATCTCGAACTGATAAAGGGTGCGATGGAATTTGTTGGAAATCGCTACTGTCTTGAAGCGCGTGAAGAGAGAATAAGATTCGAACTCTGGTTTTGGGGATTCTCGAATTCAAATTAGCAACGACAAGTGAGTATCGTGTTCTGAGTATGCTATGTGTGATCGACGAAGTCGCCAAGGTGAAAACATGTTCAATGAAGGCCTTGTTGAGGTGTCCGGTCACTGCAATTTTTATGGAGGTTGGTTGCGAGTTCGAAGGGGTATGGGAGGGGCTGCGTGTCAAATGTGCTGTTGCGATTGGGGCCCGAACAGTAAGGTTTTGGGACAACAGGTGTTCGAATTAATGAGGCATTAGAAATGAGGTTGAGCCAGTGTTCTGTTGGAGGGTGGAAGAGGGATACGGCGACCTAGATCAAAGTATGTCAGATCTGAGTTTGAAAGGATAAAGTTTGGGAAGGAAGGGTAAGCTCAGGGGAGTCGTACATTGTAGCATGCAGGAAATACAATTATATGGAAGATGACTAAGCTTTATAAAATCATAGGAACAAAATAAATTTATTCGAGACAAGTTGAGGGGATTTCGTAGCTGCGAGAGATACGAACTAGAGTTGATTCTGGAGTCGCTTTGAATTTTTAATTCAGAATAAGTCGATCAGCAAATAAATATCACGGTGAGTAAACCTCACTCACCATTTATTTAGATTTTTTTTATATAGTTAAAAATAATTGTCTGTGCTTGTTTGAATATTGTTTGGTTGATTTAAATATATTAGTTATTTAGGACTATTATATATATATATATTGGGTTGATTGATTGGTTGGATTCCCGTAGTCTTATTAGCGGATGCCCGCAGTTTTATAGCAGATGATTACCCTATATGCCCCACGCTATGATTAGTGGATGACCTTCTATACCGCGATATCCTGCCTCGAAGCAGGATGGGTATATTACTATGTTGACTAACGTCTGTGGATGCAGGAAAACAGGTTGGAGGAATCCAAATGGATTCCTCAAAAATATATTATCTGTTGTTGTTTGTTTGATTTCATATATATTCATATATGATGTGTTAAAAATCAAATGATTGGAAATGGATTGATTTGATTGTTTAAAATATCCCTGGGGCTTGATTATGGATTTGTAAAAATATCGAAAGGTGCATTTGATATTTAAAAAGGGAATTCTATTTTAAATAATATAGAATTTGAATTTTTAATAAAACGATAGAAAATATTAACTTGTTTTTGAAGGTATATAAAACAAGTGATCGAATTTATAAACCTTGTTATAAGTGAAAATATGGGATTTGAATTGAATTTATAAACTTTGTTTATAAATGGAAGATAGGATTTGAATCGAATTTATAAACTTTGTTTATAAATGAAAATATGGGATTTGAATTGAATTTATAAACTTTGTTTATAAACGGAAGATAGGATTTGAATCGAATTTATAAACTTTGTTTATAAATGAAAAGGTGGGATTTGAATTGAAGTTATAAACGTTATTTATAAATAATGCGGAGAATTCAAATAGAATTTGAATATAGGATTCAAATGGAATTTAAACAATAGAATTTGAATAGATTTGAATAATAGAATTCAAATGGAGTTTAAATATAGGGATGCAAATAGAATTCAAATGAAGTTTAAATAAAGAGAATTCAAATAGAATTGAATTGGAATTTGAATAGAGAAGTCGATAAGGAAACGAGGGTATGAGTATAATTAGAATTTGTTAATATGCAGTTAAAATATATTTGAACATGTCATGTTCAAATATGAAGTTAAAATAGACTGAAAAGTTAAGCAACAGATTTAATTAACAAATTGAGTTAAAACGATTGGTATAATTAAAATAGATTGGACAGGCATAAATATACAAGAGACAGGTATGGAATAAAGTATAGAAGTAAAATAAATAGAATGCCCGACAAAAAGGTACGTATTTAATTTCCATATGAGATTTTATGCGCCGTATCGGCAAGCCGCTTGGTTTTTTTCTTTTTCTTTTTGAGATGAGAAGGACCGGGAAAGCTATTTGAAATTTCCCGATGCTCCCGGTACAAGGGAGGTTATGGCGAATTTTTCCGGGAATTTAAGGAGATAGAATATTTTTAAGATAATTTGATAGTTAGAAATTAACATATCAAAATATATAGAAGTCGATAAGGAAACGAACTTAGAAATAGAATAGTATAATTAAAAAGGGAAGTATAAGAATAAAATCTCGTAGGAATAGAAAGAGAAAGTGTATATGTGTTTAAAGGTGAATAATCAGTTGTATGGTATTGATTATTCGAGTAAGTAGTCTTGTCTGTTTTGACGTTAAATGTTATTCAGTCAAGGTCTGAGAGGTAATTATACCCCAACTTGGTTGATTTCATGATATACCGATAAGTAGCAAGATTCAGGCTCGAAGATCAATGTGGAATAAGAATTAGTTAAATACTGTATTTGGGTTGCCGTAACGATGTTTTACACAACATCTGTTTTAACCCAAATAAATGTAAGCTTGGAAATAGAATAATAAATATTTCCTAGTATAGAAAATAAAAAGAAGGCGATATATGGAAATATTTTCCAAAGAACGAAAAAGGGCAATATGGTTATTGAAATATTTGATTAATAAATATTGATAAAGAAATAGAAAAGAGATTTAATTAATGGAATATTAATTAAAGGTTCAGTGATTGTTGGATGTTTGGATGAACACTTGTTTTATTCGATAGTTAAATCATCGACTATCGAAACACTTGTTTTTATTCGATAGTTAAATCACAGACTATCGAAGTTTTGGCCATCGTTGTCAATATGGAGAGACCGGTTGGATTATTATCCAAAGAACCACTCCATATCGGCAGTAGCGTGCGAATCAGATTATATAAAGATAATCGAAGACGGAGTAGAGTGCAAGGACTTTTTCTATAAATAGAAATAGTGCCTTCAGTTCATCCTGTTCCTGGGTGACTTGTATGGATGAATGTCTGACAGAGTATTTCCAGACGATCACGTATATTGATTTCTCCAACCGTACCAAGAGTGGAGGCGGAGAAGGAAACTTCTTTTAGCTAACACATAATGTACTGTTGTAGACGTCAATCGGTGATTTGATGGATTTGACGATGTGGCATTCAAAGTGAATCTGGTGTGATGATAAAGCGTAGCTTCTAGCCTCATCATCCGGTAAATAACAGAAATCGGGCAGGCAGCATGGCTAAGTCGGTCGCACCGAAGTAGGGTGTATAATCACCTGATCTAGAGTTTCATTTACTTCTAAAAATCTATTGTTGATGCTGTCCCATTCGGGAAACGGTTGCTGATCCCAACTGTTGGTGATATACATTCGATACACTCAAGCGAAATGAGTGGTCGGTCATGTGTGGCCGGGTTGCAAGATGTTCTTGTTGAACCCAGTGTATTCCTCTCTAGAGGTACATTAGCGAAAGGTGGTTCCATACCTTGTCATAGTTGGAAATCCATTACCCAATACGTGCTTGCGGTTTTGATTGTATATATATGTGGAACGTGAGATGCAAGCGTTCCACTAGATTGTTATCTACTTGATTTAGACATTATTATAATATCAAAAGAGTTTTGATATAAAGATAAATCAAGTGTTTGGATTCTCATAAGGGAAAAACCCGTTCCGTGTTATACGGCGTGGTCTTATGAGATATCATTTAGTTTTCTGAAACTGTTTTAAACTGTTTACTCATACCAGTCCCATGACTGACCCGGAGTTTACTTTGTTGTTTTCCCTAAACTCTTGGGTGCCTAAATTTGTACGGGCAGTCAAGTAGTCGGGAATTTACAGACATACTGGAAGAGCTTGGAGCAGGAGGCTTCAAGATCATATAGCTATAGTTATTTCTGCTGTGTTGTAAGTGATGTACTTTGATATTGATGTATATTCAAGTATAGATGTATGTTTCAAGTTATGTTATATATATTATATGTTATTCGTTCCGCTGTGAGATTCGTGTTACTCTGATGTTGTGTTCTTCTTCTTCTTCTATTCTAAATTTCTATCCTATTTTTCCTCACCCTCTAATTTCTTTCACTAATTACTAGGATTTTTCGATGTTTTGGTTATCGACATCGAGCTTATGTCGATAACCAAAGTCGCTAAAAATCCGGGTCGTTACAATGATGGTCTGTTTGATCCGAACTTCTTTCTGTTGTATCGACTAGCTTTTCGTTGCTTTAAGAATTTTTTGAATCCTTTTTCAATGAATGCTAGATCCTCATCTTCGGAATCTGAGATGTCTTCATCAACATGAAAAGCTACATTTTTCTTTTCTTCTTTTTGTTCTTTTCGAGCCTGCAAGTTATCTTCATAGGACATAAGATTTCCTGTCAATTCATCTGGCTTCATGGTGGAAAGATCATTAGCTTCTTCTATGGCTAATACTTTTCCTTCCCATTCATTAGTCAGTGAATGTAGGACTGTTGAAACTACATCAAAATCTGAGTATTTTTGCCCTAATCCAATAAGTGCGTGATGAATGGTTTGAAACCTAGAATACATCTCATTGATCGTTTCATTCGGCTTCATTTTGAAATTTTGAAATTGACTTTTCAACAAAGCTATTTTTGCTTGTATAACCTTGTTAGCACCTTCTTGAGTGGTTTTTAGCGTTTTCCAAATTTGAAAAGCAGTGGTACAAATACTAACACGGTTATACTCATTTTGGTCTAATGCACAAAACAACATATTGATTGCTTTTGCATTTACAGCAGCTGCGGTTTTCTCAGTAGCCGTCCATTCTGCATACTCAGTAGTTGGATTTATTATCTCTTTCTGAGTAGCATTCCAAGCATCATAGCTAGTTGATTGCATATAAAAAGCCATACGTGTTGCCCAATAACTATAGTTTAGGCCATTAAAGAAAGGAGGTCTTTGTGTCGATTGACCTTCTGTGTAAGTGGTGTTACTAGTGCTAGCGTTATTTGCCATATTACTAGAATATATCAAATAACTGTGTTACGGTTATGAGATGACCAAGCTCTGATACCAAATGAAAAGTCGGTTGTGTACGACTTATGCAGGATCTATAATATGGCTATGCGGAATATGATATGATAACAATATATATATATCACAGATAACTTTAAATGCAGTAAAGTAAAGTAAAGTAGAGTAACGACACCAGGATTTTATACTGGTTCGGACCTCCCGTCCTACGTCCAGTCCCGAAGCTCCTCTTCGGAATTTCTACTAATCAACACCCTCGCTTCACCCGGAGGAACAGGTTCATAACACTACTTGATTTGCGGGCTACAAATTTACCTACTTGATTTCACGGGCTACAAGCTTACCCACTTGATTTCACGGGCTACAAGCTTACCCACAAGACGATTACAAGAGTTTAACCTTGAATGTGTTCTTTCTTCAACACTGATTAGTCAATGATTGAGTACAACCTTCCTATAATCTTATCCTCAAATATATATTGATGTTTGCAAAGATTTGGAAGTGGATTATCGAGTTGAATCACAAGTGTGTTAAATATGCTTGGAGATTCAAACGATAATTGAATGCTTTTGAGTGCTTTTAGAATGCTAAGAATAATACAATATAGATCAGAGAATGGAGAGAAATTTCGGTGATTTGGATGAATGAAAGATGATGTATTTATAGCAAATGAGAAGTTGTGATTATTGGTGAAAAGTTGCAATCAAAAGAAGTGATTTTTAATGAAGAGAAATGGATGCAACTTTTCAAGAAAGAAGATGACTCTTCACAAATTTCAAAAAGATGTTGACAAGAAAAAAGTAACAGGTTGACAGTTTTTGACCGTTATTTTAAAACGCTGTTGACCTATTAATTTTAACAGGTTGACCTGTTAAGTTTAAAAAGCTGTTAACCTGTTAAATTTAACAGGTTGACAGGTTTTTGTCAACATACATCAAAAATGAGTTTTCATGTATATTTTTGAAGAGAATAAGAAGTATGATTATTTGAGGATAGATTTTAACATAAATAACTCTAAATAACCATCTTCTAACCTATAAAACATTGAATCTTCTTTTTGTCGATCATGAAGCTCCTTCTTGTCATTAATCAAAATAAGCATTGAAACCATTGACTCAACAGTAACGTCCCGCGTTTTCTGACCATTTTATTTGAAATATTTTATTTATTTAAAATATTTTTTTTGAGTTTAAATAATCGATCTTAACCATTTTAATTTGAATATTTAAATTGTATTAATAATATAATAATATTTTATTTTTGGCAAATTTGGGAAAATGTCGATTTTGCCGTATAACGTGAACGGGCGATTTAAAATGGTTTATTATTGGTTGTATTGAAATTGTCATGGCGATTTCGTTATTAAAACGACGTTATAACGTTTAATTTATAATTTAGTTAAATAACGAGCTGCAGCGGCGCGGCAATTCGCGATTTGGCGTTTTGAACTTTAAACGGCCGTATAGGGCCCAAAGTAAGTCGGATTTTCTCGAAACAAGAAACGTTAGGACCGGTTGGACAATATTTTTCTAATGAAAGAGAAAAATCGAGTTTTCGTGTTGTAGAATTTATTTTATGTCCAAATTAAAATTTGAAAAGGGTCGCTATGGAATTTCCTTTATTATTATAACGTTATTTATATTAAATAAAGGGGTTTTTAAATATTTATAATATCGATTTGGCTTCAAACTCAACCCGGGATATTTTATCTTGATAGTATACGATATTCTAGTCATGTATGGCCAATTTCAATATTTTAATATTATAATATTGTGGTATTTTAAAATTGGTTTATTTTATTTGAATTGGCCAGTTATAAAAGGGCCTTTATTCAAACGACCTCAGTTTTCGATGAAACAAATTTTATTGAGACCGCAACGTCAAGTTATTGCTAGATTTCAAGTGGCGCGTCAATTGGGGTTAATATGTAAGCGTGGCAAAATAAAATACAAATAAAAACGATCAATTTAAATGTGAACGAGGGCCATTTGAGCAAACGAACTCGGAATTCGAAAATACAAGTTTCATTAGGACCGTATCGTCAAATTATACTGTGCCGTCCATTCGCATCTCGAATGGGGTTTGTATGTGAGCGCAGCAGCGAATAAACGATGTTTGAAATTGCGATAGACACGAAATAAAATATCGTTAGTCAACGTCGCTCGTCACGTCAATATAAAATATATTATTCCTGCATTATATAAACCCCCTTCATCAAACCCTAGCCACCAAATTCTGAAACCTTCATGTAAATTTGCAAATAAACCCTCAACGCTAATCTAGTTATATCTCTCGATCCGTGAAGTTTTTGATATGGGGTGCTGAAGCAAAATCGTAGATCGGGAGGAGAGGAAGCTACAGCCAAAAGTTGGGGTTGATTGGAGCTCGGTGGTGGTCAGAAATTGGCGAGAACCGTGGAAAATTGTTTACGTTTTTGGCTCAAATTGAAGATGTAGGGTTGATTTTGAGTGACGGGACCTTAGGGCTTTCGAAGGGGAGAGATAAGCCTTCGATTTGGCTGTGGTCGGAAGGTCTGAAATTGTGTGTGGTGGTCGCAGTTCATAGATGAACTGAGGTGGTTATTTTCTGGTTCGGGTTTGAAGTTATGATCGGAAATCTACACTTTTCAGGCGATGGGGGCCGAGTTGGGGTTGCAGGTCTGGGGGAATCGAAGCGTGGTGGCGAGGCCGAGGCGTTGGAGGTGGTGCGGCGGGCTCCGGTGGGGTGTAGTCGGAGATATTGGCCGATGAACGGATTTGGGTCAAGATGGGTTTTCAGGCGAGGGGGTCGTTTCTGGGCAGTGGTGCTTCGGCTGTGGAGGCTGCTCGCTGGGGCGATGGCAGTGGCGGACTCAGGCGGGTCTCCGGTGGCTCGGGTCGTCGACGGTGAGGCTTCAGGCGAGGTGGACTTTTTGCACGAGAACAGGAGGCTATCGGGTTCAAATTTTTGCCAAGGAAGGGAACGCGTTTAGCACTAATTGAGGATGACGTGGCCACATATAACAGTTAATTAAGGTAATTTTTTTATTTAAATTATTTAATTAATTAGTTAGTTAATTAATATCGTATAATTTGTCAATCTTTAAACAAGCGTATCTCTCACATAAGTGAACGAAATCTGACGAAACTGGATCCGTTGGGATCGCAGGGATGAGACCTAGGTGATGGCACTGACTAGGCTCTGATCTGACGCTATTGAAAATTGAGCTAATTTTGAATGTCCGATCAAGATTAAAAGCAACAAACACGTCAACCGTCAACCAGAACAAACTCTGGTGAGTTAATTCTCACACCTTCTGGAATCCTGTGATGTGGTACATTCACATTAAAATATATTTTACAGTTAACAGTTCAAATTGGTTGATTGGATGCGATGAATGCAAATGGTCTGTCATTATTTGATGGTTGCAGTTATTTATATTCTGCTAATTATTTAATTCGTATATTGTTATCAACTGGTATCTGTGATGCAGAGAAGGATAGGTTGGAGGGATCCGACCAGATTCCTCAAATATTATATGTTGTTTGTTTATAATATATTGTTGATATTTGACCTGATTTAACCCCATATGGTATAAAACCCCTGTTTGTGCGTGATGGTTGAATAGACACTTACTTGTGTTGTGTTTAAAATCAACCGACAGGGTTGATTTGGTGATTGGCAGTGAATGTCCTAAAATGGGTGTTTTAGACGTCGGTATTACCGTTCGGTGAAACGACGCAGTTTTAGAGTTATAAATTATTTTATAACTGAACTGAAGCTTTTCAGTTATTTTATACGAGAAAATTAAATAAGAAATTGATAAATAAATATTTTATCGATTTTATAAAAGGATTAAAATACAAGTTTCTGAACTTAACGAACGGTGAAAATATTAGTTATCTTTGATTAACTATAATTCAAAGTAATTCTTCTATCGTTTGATGTTAATACAGTAATTTATTCTTATTTACTTAAGAGTAATTAAAGTGATGGTATTAATTGGAATTCAATGGGAAGGTGATTAGTTGGAGTTAAGATTTGGTCAAGGAAGACGATAAGACTGTAAAAGGGATGTATAATCAATAGGTTCAAATAAAATTGGTAAATGCAATTCGTAAGTGAACATAGAGTTTTAAATAAGATTTTTTTTCTAAATGGTTAAATTTAGAAAAGGTAAATTCAATTAAAAGAAAATGTTAAGAGAGATGAAATTATAATGGAATGTGGTAATGGTATTTAAGTTGAAATATAAGAAGTTGTTTAATCTTGTATAAAGGAATCCAAGCGAGGTATAGTAAGGGTTTTTTTTCTAAAACAAACGATAACTTTGAAAGGTTAAATAATGGTTTAAACGAAACATTTCAATTAGAATAAAAGATTTCAAAGGCAAGGGGGAACACATAGAGGGATTCTGGTTAAAGGCTGGTAAAGGGGATTTACTAAACCCAAAGGTTATAGGTGGAATTATGGTTTAAGATTAAAAATGTGTTTTAGTGAAAACTTACTTAATTAAGGGAATTAAGTAAAAAGGGGTTATTAAACGATGATTTCAAATATGGGAAATGGTTTATAAAACCCGACTTGAAATCAAGGTGGTAACGAGATTTAATATGAGGGTTTAAGTTGTAAGCTGATATTATTCTGAGATAACGACGTTGTCAATCAAGGTCTGAGAGGTAAATAGAATACCCCAACTTGAACGGCTTCGTTATTATCAAGGAATGGTATTAGTTCGAAACGAGTGAAAGGTGTTGTGATTGATGTGATGTCCCAGACGTGAAGTATTGAAAATGAATGCGAGATTTGGGGAAATAAATAATATTTCAAGTATTAGTTTTCAAAAGAAATAAGAATATTGATTTCAAATTATATTGAAGATGTGTTATTTAATTAGAGTTGACCAAATATAGTATTTGAGGTAGAGTAGGTCAAACATAGTTATTCAAGAAAAGTTGCCATTGCATACGACTGCTAGCGTAATTCGCAGGGCTGTAGATAGCCTACGGCGGTCGGATGTTTCCTGAGGGAATCAGGCGTAACCATTGTGATGGCTGCAATCTAGAGTCAAGCGAATGGAGTTAAGTCGAATATTAATTAACCGATAGGAGTAATCTAGTCAAGTTAGTCGAGTTAAATAAGTCGAGTTAGTCAAGTTAGAGTTAATCAATCAAAGTAAATCAATTAGAGTTAATAAGAGAAAATGTGGTTTATATCGTGAATTATATTTCAAAGAGGTCAATTTGTGTTAAGTGCTGAATCAGCAAACTGATGTTATTCACACTATTGTTATTCGATAGTTAAATCACCGACTATCGAAATTGACCAATACGATTGTTGGTATGTAAAGACCGGGATCGAATTCATATTCGAAAACCATTCCGACAAACAAATACGTGTAGAGATCAGAAGATGATCGAGATGGAGTATTGAAGACTGTGGATTTTCATAAACGGAAGGACAACTAATAATTTCTGGTTATCTCCCAGAGATAAACTGTGGTTCTGTCGTGGTTGGAATCTACAGGTTGCAAGGACTTCTCGCTACTGATCCATGGGGTGATTCCTATATGAGATGCAGTAGGAGAGTACCTTCGGTTCATCCTGTTCCTGGATGACTTGTATGGACGAGTGTCTGACGGAGTATTTCCAAAGGACCACGTACGTTGATTTCTTCAAACGTATTATAGTTGGTTAGCTCCCAACTAGAGTATTTTTGTGGATGTCAATTAGTGATATCTAGAGGATCTGACGATGTGGCATTCAAAGTGAATTGTGGCCAGATGGGTAAAGGTAAATTCTAGCCTCAAGCCTCATCAACCGGAAAATGACAAAAATCGGGCAGGCAACATGGCTATGGGTCGCTCCCATTAGGGTGTATGATCACCTATCTAGAGAAAATCCATTTGCTTCTTTAATCTATATTCGATGTTGTCCCTTTTTGGGCAAGCCGTTGCTGATCCCAACCGTCGGTGATATACATTCGATACACTCAAGCGAAATGAGTGGTCGGTCATGTGAGGGCCTGGTTGCAAGACGTTCTTGTTGAACCCAGTGTATTCGCCTCTAGAGATACATAGTCGGAAGGTGGTCCCATACCTTGTTAAGTTGGAAATCCAATATCCAATAAGCGCCGCGGTTTTAGATTGTATACTATATATGGGGAGCGTGAGATGCAAGCGTTTCTCTAGATTGTTATTTACTTGTATTTAGACATTATGATAATATCAGATCAAAGTATGATTTCGAAAATGGTTTGGGTTATAGTAAGGTAAAAACCGTCCGTGTTTATGTGTGGACTGGTCTTACTATTACCCTTTGATTTCGAAAGGATTTTCCAAAGTTAAACAAGTGTGTGTTATGAAAATTTATCACTGATAGTATTCCAGACTGACCTGGTGTATTTTGTTTTAAATCAAAAGTGCTCAGGTCAGACCGAGTATGTTCCAGGTTAGGTTTTCGCTTGGAGTTTCAGGAGCTGGAAGCAGGAGGCTTCACCGTTAGTTATATTCAGTTATTATCCCGCTGTGTAGTTATATGTTATGCTCTGATGATTGGTATGTATATACAATTCTTTTGTATAAAGAGATTTGATATTATATTTTATCTGTTCCGCTGTGAGATTCTGATGTGGTGTTCTTCTTCTTTCTTCTATCCTAATATTTCTTTCTTTCTTATCTCACCCTCTAATTTCTTTCTCATGACAATCCAGTGTTTTCGATGCTTGATTAGTCGACATGGTGGTTTTATGTCGATTTTCGGGGTCGAAAATCCGTTGGGTCATTACAATTTATGTGCACAAACTTCCTTTATTTCCTTTCTAAACCCTTCATTTCAACATAACCTAAACTACTCGTGTGTGTAGCACAGGTTCCAACCTAGTTATTTCAATAAAGATACAAAAAGTTAGATACCGCTATTTCTACAAATGTAATATGGGAATGGTTATTAACATTAATAAAAATTAATTTAGGTCTAGTA
Organism: Allium sativum; assembly: GCA_030737875.1. NCBI lineage: Eukaryota > Viridiplantae > Streptophyta > Magnoliopsida > Asparagales > Amaryllidaceae > Allium > Allium sativum. Next base: position 1,048,222,222 of record CM060910.1, on the reverse strand, counting down.
AATTCAATCTAAACCAAACACTTATATAAAAATTAACGCGCTCATTTGTTATCAAAATCCGACAAGACCTAAGACGTTGGACCATATCGACAACATAACAGTATAGAGCAGGTTTGATCAAAGATGGTTGCTACCGAAACAAACCGTTCTAACGACGAAGGGAAAACCCAAGGTGAGTTTACTCACCCATTTGTAATCCCACTTATATTTTATATAAGTCGGGTTTAATATTTGTGTGCAATGGTTCTTATTGTTGGATGTTTATTCGATATATATTCATATATTGATCGAACTGATAAAATTAAACGTTCGTTTAATTTAATTTAAAGAAATCATTATTCTTAACAATTTTAATCGAGGGAGGTAACTTACCTCGTTGGTCACGTTTATAACAATATAAACGTGTTAAATTTAAAGATAGATGTTTGGATTGCCGTTTTTTGTTGATTGTTGAATATTATATTAAATTGAATGATATTGTTTGAGGTAACGTATTTGGGTGTAGATAAAAACAGGTTGGAGGGATCCAACTGGATTTCTCAAATTTATTCCATATTATTTATTTTCATATTATCATTATATGAACTGTTATGATTGGATGATTGATTGGTTGTTGATCGTTGATCGGAAACTCAACGTTTGTCTTGTTTTAACCAATGGGCAGTATTGGTTGAGTAATTGGCATCATATGGCTATAAATCAATCATTTTACAAATATTGATTTACCGTTAGGTGAATCGATAGAAATGAAGTTATAAAATTTACTTTATAACTGAAGATAGATTTTTAAATATATTATTTTGAATAAAATTCTATAAATAGGAAATAATTATTTATTATTTATTATTTAAGTTTATAAATGATTATTAAAAAAATTTAAAATAACAAATACTTATGTTAATAAGATTTTTAAGTAAGTGAGCAGAGATTAAAGTAACGGTTAAGAGTTGGATTCCTGTTTCTAAGAAATAATTAGATGAAATTATTTAAATTGATTATATTAATAATTAATTCAAAGGAGGAATTAATTGGAATTGGTTAAAGAAATAACTGCGTTTGGGGTTGACTGAGTTAACCATATTAACTGGGATTGATTATTAAATTAGTTGGTGTAAATATATCAAATGAAATGGTTTAACGAATATTTGATTAATTATTAATAAGAAATTTAATATTTATTTTAGTAGGTGAGGAAGTAAATTATTAATTTAATTAATACATTAAGTAAGCGATTCCTGAACGAAATCCATTTAAGTAAATAAATAGTTTCGGAATGGGATATAGTTGAGTTTAAAAAGAGGTTATAAACGAGTTTTTATATTAAATCCAAGTTTATAATGAAGTTATAAAAGTGATTTTAAGATAATACGATGACTTGAAATAAATGTTCATATAACATTTGAATAAAGTAAGACAGAATCGAGGTAAAAGGGTTTTATATTAAAACCGAGTTTATAAATAAGGTTTATAAAGGATCAGTGAAGTTAAAATGATGATACTGAGTTCGAAATATTTAATAATGAAATTAAATGAAAGAATGGGATTAAAACGAGATTTTCAAACTGGGAAATGGTTTAAAAGAAAACTATTTTGCAGATTTGAACATAGTTAAAGAAATTAGAAATTGACTGGAGATTAGTTGAGTTGAACGACTTCTTGAGTGTCGATCTGATGTTGATTTCGGCCTCCGGGGTTGATATTTACTAGTTTTCGGTTGGGGATCAATGAACGTTTAAGTAACGGGAATAGAAAGAGATTTTTAGAATATAAAGAGATTTTCGCAATTTAAGAAATTTATGAGATGAGTTCGATAATTTTATTAAAGGGGAAAATGTTAGTTATTGTTTTCGATAATTAAAACCAAAGTGATTTCGTAACGATGTTTATGTGAAAGGGTTGAAACCAAAGTTAGTGTATATATAATTCTAATGCATTTAAAAGTGTTTGAAAATACTCCTATTGTATAATAAGATGTATATACTGTGTTTTAAAAATATTGGAAGACTAAGAAGTTAATTAATTTTTAAATTAAATAGGCCAAGTGATGCTGAGAACTGGACTAGCGAACTTGTTTTATTTTCATGGTTGAATGGATGATTATTTGATAGTTAAAGAACCGACTATCAAATCTGACATATATGATTATTGGTACGGAAAAATCGGGATAGAATTTATATTCGAAAACCATTCCGAACCAGCAAATACGAAATCATTGAAGATGCAGATTGAAGATGGAGCAGTGAAGACCGTGGTTCATAAACGGAAGGGCTACTTGATAAAATGCCCTAGAATGTAACCTGTGTATTTTGATGGTAATTCGGTCGTGACAGAATCTGCCAATTTGCAAGGACTACTCGCTACTGATCCATAGGGTAATTCAAGGATGCAGTAGGAGAGTGCCTTCGGTTTGTCCAATCCCAGGACAACTTGTAGGACGAATGTCTAACATAGTATTTCCAAAGGGATCGGTACGTTGATTTCTTCAAATGTACCATGGTTGTGGCGGAGAATGGGCGTTCTCTTAGCTTAACAACTGGAGTATTTTTGGGGACGTTAATTACTGATTTTCTGGTGGATCCGATGTGGCATTCAAAGTGAAAGGTGGATAGATGTTTTGAAAGTTAATTATAACCTCAAACCTCACAACCGGGAAATGACAAATATCGGGTAGGAAGCATGGCTAAGTGGGTCGCTCCCAAGTAGGGTGTATAATCACTTTTCTAGAGAAACTCATTTTCTTCTTTATTCAATTTGATGTTGTACCTTCCGAGAAACAGTTGTTGATCATAACCATTGGTGATCTACATTCGATACACTTAAGCGAAATGAGTGGTGGTCATGTGTGGTCGGGTTGCAAGATGTTCTTGTTGAACCCAGTGTATTCCCCTCTAGATATAAACTATCGGTAGGTGGTTCCATACCTAGTCATTGTCGGAATCCAATCTCCAATAAGCGTGCGCGGTTTTGATTTTATACTACATATGTGGAGCGTGAGATGCAAGCTTTCCGCTAGATTGCTATTTATTTGTATTTAGACATTATGATAATATCAGAATAAGATATTGATTTCAAAAATGTTTTGGGTTATCGTAAGTTAAAAACCATCCGTGTTTATGTGTGGACTAGTCTTACGATTACCCATTTCTTTTGAAAAGAAATGTTTTGACTTTAAAATCAAGTTGGATGATATTATAAACTTAGTGCTCTGGTTCACCAGACTGATCCGACATTTGAAATGCTCTGGTTAGACCGGGTTTCGTAGGTTCCGGTTATTGGACACTACGAAGTTCAGAAGACGTGCTGGAGGAGTTCAGACGTATTAGTATTTATTCTGTTGTGTGTTGTATATGGGGCAAGGATGTTATAACTGTCCAGGAATGTTGATGTACTCTGATGATTTGTAAGTTTTATATCAAGCTCTTAATAAAGATTATTTCTATATTATATTTTGTTCCACTGCGATGTGAGACTTTCTGTTCTGTTGATTCTTCTTCTTCTTCTTCTATTCTAATATTTCTTTCTTTCTTTTATCACCCTCTAATTTCTTTCTAATAACAATCTGGTGTTTCGATACTTGGGTTTTGGCAAGTAATATGGGTTTTATGTATTATTGTTGAAAAACAGGGATCGAACCCCCTAGGTCGTTACTGTAATAACCCGTAAAATGCGAGCCAGTTTGAAATTTTTATTTTGGCAATTTTAGTGAATTTTGAATATTTAAAATGAATTATTTTAAATAATATCGACGAGAAATTTATTTTGAATAGAATTCGACGTATATAATTATATACGTCGTCGTTAGAATATAAATATTTATATATAATTATAAAAGGAATTGAAAATGGCGCGGTAGTTCGATAATTCGATTTCAAACTTCAATTGAATATACCGGGTGTAAAACAATCCGGATTTTAGTGAAACCAAAAATAATAGGATCTAATTGATAATATCTTTCTAACGAATCCGACAAATCGAGATTTCATATCGGGAATCAAAAGATATGTCCAGTTGAAAATTCTGAATAGTCGCTATGGAATTCAGGCCCTTAAAAATGGACATTTTGCAAATGACCTCGGATTTCGACGAAACCAGTTTTGTTAGGTCCGTGTTGTCAAATTATTGCTAGGTTTCAAATTTCATAATTTTTCGAATCAATATGTGAGCGTGGCAAAGGAAAACGTGTATTGACCATTTCAGTTGATTTTAATCGACTGGAAATTGGCCATTTTTCAAATGGTCTCAGAATTCGACGAAACTAGTTTTGTTAGAACCGTATCGTCAATACGAAGCTAGAAAATATTTTTATGGAATTTATAAAGTTAATATGGGACCCCGGTAATTTGAAATGTACGTTTAAAATTCAATATAGTGATTTAAATGTAAATTCAACGGAAACTGATTGTAACAGCCGAACCAGCCTATGATACATATCCCATTGTGTTCGGAATGGGGGTGAAACGCTATGGACGACAGGCGGTGGGCCTCGTTTAGAGGTCGTTTGTGAAAGTCAACCTTTTTGCAATTAAAAAAATAAAATAAAAATAAATTAAATAATATAACTTTTATAATAAACCCCCCCTCTCTCGTTTTCATTCACAGAAAAAAAATTAGAAAAAAAAAAGAAAAGAAAAAAAAACGAGATCGCCCCCCCTGATCGTTTGCCGCCGCCGCCGGAGGGGCGCGACGCCTCCCTGACTCCCCCCTCCCTCTGCTTCTTCTCCTTCCCCTGATCTTCATCTTCAAATCGCCCCCCCTCAGATGCGAACAACCACCGCGACCCCCCCTTGCATCGAAGAACGCGAACGCCGCAAAACCCAGAGCCACCTCCGACCGCCGCCTGCCCCCTTACCCACATCCGACGCTCCAGCCCCACCCCACCACGGATCCGCGACCGCACCCTCTTCCACCCACCTGAACCCGCGAGTAGACTCCCCCCCTGTAAGTCTTTTCTTCTTCTTTTTATTTTTATTTATTTTATTTTGTTTTATATAAAGTGGAAAAAAAGAAAAAAAAAAGATAAAATACTGTTTTTATTTTTAAAGTTTAAAACTGTTATTTTTGCTTGTTTAAAAACTGATTTTTTTTGACAAGATTTAAACTTTATTAAAGACAGTATTTTTAAATTAGAAAAGACAGTATTTTTAAATTAGAAAAGACAGTATTTTTAAATTAGAAAAGACAGTATTTTTAAATTAGAAAAGACAGTATTTTTAAATTAGAAAAGACAGTATTTTTAAATTAGAAAAGACAGTGTTTTTAGAATTATAAAAGACGTGATTTTTAAAGCAGAAAAGATTTGATTTTTAAAGTGATAAAAATATGATTTTTATATTTTTAAAGTATTAAAAATATAATCTTTACTATATAGAAATATTAAAAATATGATTTTTATATTTTTAAAGTATTAAAAATATAATCTTTACTATATAGAAATATTAAAAATATGATTTTTATATTTTTAAAGTATTAAAAATATAATCTTTATAGGATAGAGAATATAAAAATATCATCTTTGTATATGTAGCGAAATAAAAATCTGATTTTTATTTTATATACGTTGAAGTAAAGTGATGATTTTTATAATGATGAAATCTATATTTTTGAAAAGGCGAAATCTTTATATAGAGAATAGCGTTATAAAAATATAATTTTTATCTATATAGTAGCGTTGTGAAAATATGCTTATTTTTATATATTGAATAGCATAGTAAAAATTCGATTTTTAAATATATGAAGTGATAATAAAAATATGATTTTTAAATTGAAAGTGAATAAATAAAAATGTGATTTTTATTTTAAAGACATCGAAATATAAAAATGTGTGATTTTTATATATGTAGTGACTACGGGCAAAAGAAGATGATAAAAAGGGCGAGAACGACGAAGATCTCTACAATAGGAGTGTCGTGAAGTTGGATAGCTATAGGTGAGAACTTCTCACTCTAAATTCTTTTTTTCTAGTTATATATATATATATACTAGGATGCAGACGGTGCTTAGTAGCACCCGACACCCGTCATCCACAAACCATGGATGGCTTGTTTGTAAAATTGTTTGGTTGTGTAGTTGATTAGATGATTTGATGTGAAATTGAATTATTTGGTGAATTGAATGGATTTGATTGATGTGTGAATGGCGTGGGCCTTCACTAGACCGGGGATAAGGCTAGGCCTTGTCCCGTTTCTAGTATCGTGCCGTTATGCCGCCGAAATTTTCTAAAATATGTTAGAAAAATAAAAATATCATTTTTATTGTGTAAATGAACTGAATAGAAATTCAAGTGTTGAAATAAATATTTTATCGTTAAAAATATAATTTTTAACGTGAAAGTGGATAAATGAATATTTATAAACAAATCGGCCGATTTGTTTATATACACTGATTTGACTGATATCGATTGGGTCGATAAATTTTACACGTCGCCCAACTGCACAAATAAAATCTGTGTTTGATTGTTTGAAACCCCACACGGGTGTTGGGATGAAATTTGATGTTCACTCATCCTGATTGATTAAATATGTCGATCGGTCGATTGACAGACTGTTATAAGCGTCAGATATCTATATTTGATGCTCATACAGTGTAGTGCACTTTGGTTGATGATTGATTATTTTTCAAAGCTATTATATACATGTGTTGTATGGAATCCATATAATTAACATTATATGGTGATTGATTGGGCCTCATTCCAATCGGGAAAATAATGAATATTATAAAAGAAAATTCATGTGTTGAATATAAAAATAGTCATGTGTTGACGATGTTCATGTGTTGAGTGAAATATTTTATATAATAAAATTTACATCTTTATCATATTTAAAATTAGAACTCCTTCTCAGTAGAAGTCTAATTGAAAATCAAGCGATAGATACCATCGTTTTATAAAATATTTTACATAACAAAAATAGTGAGGTGTCGACAGTACTCATGTGTTGAGATTAGTCGTGTGTTGAAAGAAATATAGATTCATGTGTTGAATAGAACAAATATTCATTTGTTGAATAGAATAACGAATTATTGAAATATAAAGCCGTGTTGATTAGTTTTGCGCCATTTTGACGTGAACGATATTTATATCGATTTTATTCGTTGTATAATGAATATTGAAAAACGATTTCGAAATGAATTGAATTGAAAACGATTTCGAAATGAATTGAATTGAAAACGATTTCGAAATGAATTGAATTGAAAACGATTTCGAAATGAATTGAATTGAAAACGATTTCGAAATGAACTGAATTGAAAACGATTTCGAAATGAATTGAATTGAAAACGATTTCGAAATGAATTGAATTGAAAACGATTTCGAAATGAATTGAATTGAAAACGATTTCGAAATGAATTGAAAACGAATTCAAATTGAATTAAAAGTGAATTGAAATGAATTCAAATTGAATTAAAATTTGAATTGAATAGAAATGAATTCGAATTGAATTAAAATCAAATCGATTTGAAATTGAATGTAGAAGTTGAATTGTTTTAGAAACAAATTTAAAACGATTTATAAAATTCGTTTTAAATAGAAATCGACGAAATATATATTATATATATTATATATATAATATAATGGCCTGAATAGAACGCGCCGCGCCGCGGCAGTTCGTGAATTTCGACCATTTATTTCAAACGGACATTGCGGGAGATCCGACCGTCGGATTCTCCTAAAACCGGAACCGTTGGGTTCGTATCGAAAAGAGTTTTCCAATGAATATTAGAAATTTGAAATCTAATGGTTGGATTTGGAATTATGTCCAAATCAAATTCGAAAAAGGTCGCTGTAAGTGCAGTTCGATGGCCGTTGTTGGAAATCGACTGTACGGGCCTTGATAAAATTATTAAAAATATCTATAATTTGTGTAAAATTATAATATGTGAATTGGAAAGAATTGGGCTGGAAAATTCCAAATTTGAATAGGTAAAAATAGATTTCTATCGAAATGAACTAGTTTTGAACTAGAATTAAAATCAATTTATTTTTGAAATAAATAAATTGAATTTGAAAGTGATTTTGAAAATAATCGATAATTTCCAATACGTGGATTGGACTGGAGCTGAATCGAAATTATCTTCGGGATATTTCGATGTTGGATTTCGTGACTATACAGATATTGTTATGGGAATTTGAAAGATACATTTAATATCGTTATTTCCAATACGATATTTGTTGGTTTCAGAATTTGGTATTGAATATAAGTCGATATATTTTCTATTCAGAGCCTTGTATTTAATATCAAATGTGATTTGGGTTTATCGTGAATCGTGTTTTAGATGACATTGGTTCTTTAACCCAGTTAAAAACAGGATATCGATTTCTGAAAAGATTAAAACTAAGTGGAGTTTTAATGAATCTTTAATTAGATTAAAATGTGAATTGATAATTTAAATTATCAAATCTGAAAAGTGATCGAGAGTGGAGTATCACCAGTTTTGCTCCAAAGCGATAGTTAAATCTTTAATTAGATTTGAACGTGAAATGGTAATTAATTTTACCGATAACACCGTGGTGTTAGATATGGAGTATCACCAGTTTTGCTCCATGGGATATATAGGTTGGGATTGGGAAATAAAACAAATAATTACTTCAGTGTGGTTCGCTAATCCCGACTAGTTTGAAATGATATCCAAAGGAAGATTATAGGATGAATTTAGAAGAATTTATCTTTGATAAAATTAATGGGAACATTTCCCTAAGAATGTGATTTTGTGAATAAAAGAATATTCTGAATTGGAAAGAGGCGTCCGTTGTGTTTGTGTAACATTTGTTAATTATATACGTGGGTTATTCAGAAAGGCCGGGTTATACCCATTCTGAATAACCGATTCGACGAGATGTCGAAGATGAAGACGGTGGTTGAAGACCGGAAGTCTTCACATCGTTTGGGTGATTACTGATGATCTTGATTGGGCTGTACACCCAGGATGAGGGAATCAGTTGGTGATCTTCCAGACGTACTTGGAGATGGATGGATATGCGAGGAAAGTGCCTCCGGTTTCGTTCAGACCCAGAACGAACTTGTAAATGGATGGTGTGTCTGACATTGGATTTTATTCTGTGTTGATTGATCTCTATTAAATATACATCTGTTTGGCGGCGGAGAATTTATTCTCTTTCTTAACGCCCTTCTCTGAGACGTACGAGCTCAGAGGTTGTATATCGATGGACATCAGTTGCATGGAGTGAATTGCCAGTGTGGCATGCGTAAGTGGCAATTGATCAGGGCTTCTGTTGAAAAGCAAAGTCTTGTGGTTGATGATCAAAGCACGGCCTGTGTGGCATAGCTTTGTGTATAACGTGAATTCGCGAGCCTCACACCTCGGTATGAGTCAAAAACGGGATACGGACCCAAGGAGTGCACGACGTTTCTTTCTAGCTAGGGTGGTGTTAGTGACCTACCAGCCCTGACATTTATATACTTTTCACCTGTGTGGTTGTTGGATATGAGGCGCCTCGGATATAGGTCTGTAAGGACCGGGAAACGTGTGTTCAGGAATAACTAATCCTCAAAAGTAAGAGAGGACCGGCCTTGGAGGTTCCAAAGGATCAAAGTGGGGTCCTGAGGCATTGCTAGAGTGTCTCGAACGCGGAGAGGAGCTTGCCCCTTGCCTCGACTCATGACGGAATCCAATTTCCAATACGTGTATTTCGGCTTTATTTGTAGAGCCTAGTATGGCGACATAGTGGGATGGGGCACTCATGCCGTCTATGATTGATATTTATGATGTGAAATTGTTTTGACACTATACACTTATAGTAATATCAAAATAATGTGTTTTAACGTATCAAGCATGCTTTGGCTGTTATAAGGTAAAAACCCTATCCTCCGGCTTGCGTTGCATTGTGTGATGGGACCTGGGTCTTATAACAGATTCATTTTTCTTTATTTAGCATTGCGCTGTTTGTTTTGTGCACTGGTATTCTTGAGAGGAAACCCGTTCCGTGTTATACGGCGTGGTCCCTTGTTTTACCTAACTTTAAAAACCAATATTAATAACTGTTTTAGTTCTCACACCAGTCACATGACTGACCTGGAGTTTATTGTTTTAACCTAAACTCTGGGTGCCCCTATTTTCCGCACGGGTAGCTAGTAGTTTTGGTTTTGCAGATTTATATTCACAGGGTCCTGATTTACAGCTGGAACGATGCTCGGAAAGCTCTGTATCCGTGTATTATTTTCAGTTGTGATTTTGTATTATTTTCCGCTGCTGTGTAATTTATTGTAATCTCTGATATTTATTGAATGTAATTTAATCCTTTATACTCTGTATATTCTTGTATCTGAAGGAATTGTTGTAATAGCAATGAAATGTTCTTCCGTCTGCGTCCTTTTGTGTGTTGTTCTCAAAGTATTCGTGCTTTCCTTCACGGGGAAGTTACGGGTCCTTATAGTGGTATCAGAGCTTTGGTTTACAGAGCTCGAGAACAAGACACATTAGAACCATACGAAAGAATTCATCAGATATTGGATTAGCAACATCCAATTAGAATGACTCGTTAGAGATAGGATCAGTAGTATCCTAGAACGAGTGTGAAGAGTATATTTTTCAAATGAAAACAATTTTGTTTTGAAATTTAAACCATTTTATACGTATTTGATTATTTATTTATTTTGAATATGGACAATCGAGTATATAAAGATTTCGCGTATACGCGTCATGAACGTATAGTCGAAGTTTTAATATACTAGATAGATATAGAATCACATTCTAGACACCCGGGGATAATTCTGATGATGTGGCCACATCATCAGTATTTATGTTCGTGTTTCGAAGGTGTGACTTCTATATATTTCCATTAGGCTGGTGTGAGAACCAAAATTAATATAGTTAGAACACATTGTCGTGAATTGGCATCAAAAACATGATTTTCTGTATATATATCAAAAATTATGAATTTGAAACTCTAATTCACTAATTGATTGATGTTTGTGTTGTATGTTTGATTGTTTGCTAATTTTTAACCATTTATGCCTAATATAATCAAATATTGAATTGTATTGAAAATTGGTCGCATTTGCTTGCGTATACATATTCTTACATTGAACAGGTCATAGCAAGGAGGCTAGAGCAGAGAATAAAATTTGTTTGCCCGACAAATAGGTACATGTTTACTACATAATTTCCTGTTTTGTTTGGGTGATGATGATTTTATGAGCCTATTGGCTAGCCGTTTGGCTTTTTCTTTTTCTTTTTGAGATCTGAAGGACCGGGGAAGCTATTTGAAATTCCCCGATGCTCCCGGTGCAGGGGAGGTTATGGCGAAATTTTTCGAAAATTTAGGGTGTTAGCCAAATTTTTGAAATTTAGAAAATTCTCAGAAACTGAAGAGTTGGAGAATGGAAGCCAGATCGAACATAGTGTTGATTAATCAAACCACTTTCGACTTTGTTCCTTTTCGGGGACGAAAAGTTTTAAGTGGGGGAGATTGTAATAACCCGTAAAATGCGAGCCAGTTTGAAATTTTTATTTTGGCAATTTTAGTGAATTTTGAATATTTAAAATGAATTATTTTAAATAATATCGACGAGAAATTTATTTTGAATAGAATTCGACATATATAATTATATACGTCGTCGTTAGAATATAAATATTTATATATAATTATAAAAGGAATTGAAAATGGCGCGGTAGTTCGATAATTCGATTTCAAACTTCAATTGAATATACCGGGTGTAAAACAATCCGGATTTTAGTGAAACCAAAAATAATAGGATCTAATTGATAATATCTTTCTAACGAATCCGACAAATCGAGATTTCATATCGGGAATCAAAAGATATGTCCAGTTGAAAATTCTGAATAGTCGCTATGGAATTCAGGCCCTTAAAAATGGACATTTTGCAAATGACCTCGGATTTCGACGAAACCAGTTTTGTTAGGTCCGTGTTGTCAAATTATTGCTAGGTTTCAAATTTCATAATTTTTCGAATCAATATGTGAGCGTGGCAAAGGAAAACGTGTTTTGACCATTTCAGTTGATTTTAATCGACTGGAAATTGGCCATTTTTCAAATGGTCTCAGAATTCGACGAAACTAGTTTTGTTAGAATCGTATCGTCAATACGAAGCTAGAAAATATTTTTATGGAATTTATAAAGTTAATATGGGACCCCGGTAATTTGAAATGTACGTTTAAAATTCAATATAGTGATTTAAATGTAAATTCAACGGAAACTGATTGTAACAGCCGAACCAGCCTACGATACATATCCCATTGTGTTCGGAATGGGGGTGAAACGCTATGGACGACAGGCGGTGGGCCTCGTTTAGAGGTCGTTTGTGAAAGTCAACCTTTTTGCAATTAAAAAAATAAAATAAAAATAAATTAAATAATATAACTTTTATAATAAACCCCCCCTCTCTCGTTTTCATTCACAGAAAAAAAATTAGAAAAAAAAAAAAGAAAAAAAAAAAACGAGATCGCCCCCCCCCCCCCCCCCGATCGTTTGCCGCCGCCGCCGGAGGGGCGCGACGCCTCCCTGACTCCCCCCTCCCTCTGCTTCTTCTCCTTCCCCTGATCTTCATCTTCAAATCGCCCCCCCTCAGATGCGAACAACCACCGCGACCCCCCTTGCATCGAAGAACGCGAACGCCGCAAAACCCAGAGCCACCTCCGACCGCCGCCTGCCCCCTGACCCACATCCGACGCTCCAGCCCCACCCCACCACGGATCCGCGACGGCACCCTCTTCAACCCACCTGAACCCACGAGTAGACTCCCCCCTGTAAGTCTTTTCTTCTTCTTTTTATTTTTATTTATTTTATTTTGTTTTATATAAAGTGGAAAAAAAGAAAAAAAAAAAGATAAAATACTGTTTTTATTTTTAAAGTTTAAAACTGTTATTTTTGCTTGTTTAAAAACTGATTTTTTTTACAAGATTTAAACTTTATAAAAGACAGTATTTTTAAATTAGAAAAGACAGTATTTTTAAATTAGAAAAGACAGTATTTTTAAATTAGAAAAGACAGTATTTTTAAATTAGAAAAGACAGTATTTTTAAATTAGAAAAGACAGTATTTTTAAATTAGAAAAGACAGTGTTTTTAGAATTATAAAAGACGTGATTTTTAAAGCAGAAAAGATTTGATTTTTAAAGTGATAAAAATATGATTTTTATATTTTTAAAGTATTAAAAATATAATCTTTACTATATAGAAATATTAAAAATATGATTTTTATATTTTTAAAGTATTAAAAATATAATCTTTACTATATAGAAATATTAAAAATATGATTTTTATATTTTTAAAGTATTAAAAATATAATCTTTATAGGATAGAGAATATAAAAATATCATCTTTGTATATGTAGCGAAATAAAAATCTGATTTTTATTTTATATACGTTGAAGTAAAGTGATGATTTTTATAATGATGAAATCTATATTTTTGAAAAGGCGAAATCTTTATATAGAGAATAGCGTTATAAAAATATAATTTTTATCTATATAGTAGCGTTGTGAAAATATGCTTATTTTTATATATTGAATAGCATAGTAAAAATTCGATTTTTAAATATATGAAGTGATAATAAAAATATGATTTTTAAATTGAAAGTGAATAAATAAAAATGTGATTTTTATTTTAAAGACATCGAAATATAAAAATGTGTGATTTTTATATATGTAGTGACTACGGGCAAAAGAAGATGATAAAAAGGGCGAGAAGGACGAAGATCTCTACAATAGAAGTGTCGTGAAGTTGGATAGCTATAGGTGAGAACTTCTCACTCTAAATTCTTTTTTTCTAGTTATATATATATATATATATATACTAGGATGCAGACGGTGCTTAGTAGCACCCGACACCCGTCATCCACAGACCATGGATGGCTTGTTTGTAAAATTGTTTGGTTGTGTAGTTGATTAGATGATTTGATGTGAAATTGAATTATTTGGTGAATTGAATGGATTTGATTGATGTGTGAATGGCGTGGGCCTTCACTAGACCGGGGATAAGGCTAGGCCTTGTCCCGTTTCTAGTATCGTGCCGTTATGCCGCCGAAATTTTCTAAAATATGTTAGAAAAATAAAAATATCATTTTTATTGTGTAAATGAACTGAATAGAAATTCAAGTGTTGAAATAAATATTTTATCGTTAAAAATATAATTTTTAACGTGAAAGTGGATAAATGAATATTTATAAACAAATCGGCCGATTTGTTTATATACACTGATTTGACTGATATCGATTGGGTCGATAAATTTTACACGTCGCCCAACTGCACAAATAAAATCTGTGTTTGATTGTTTGAAACCCCACACGGGTGTTGGGATGAAATTTGATGTTCACTCATCCTGATTGATTAAATATGTCGATCGGTCGATTGACAGACTGTTATAAGCGTCAGATATCTATATTTGATGCTCATACAGTGTAGTGCACTTTGGTTGATGATTGATTATTTTTCAAAGCTATTATATACATGTGTTGTATGGAATCCATATAATTAACATTATATGGTGATTGATTGGGCCTCATTCCAATCGGGAAAATAATGAATATTATAAAAGAAAATTCATGTGTTGAATATAAAAATAGTCATGTGTTGACGATGTTCATGTGTTGAGTGAAATATTTTATATAATAAAATTTACATCTTTATCATATTTAAAATTAGAACTCCTTCTCAGTAGAAGTCTAATTGAAAATCAAGCGATAGATACCATCGTTTTATAAAATATTTTACATAACAAAAATAGTGAGGTGTCGACAGTACTCATGTGTTGAGATTAGTCGTGTGTTGAAAGAAATATAGATTCATGTGTTGAATAGAACAAATATTCATTTGTTGAATAGAATAACGAATTATTGAAATATAAAGCCGTGTTGATTAGTTTTGCGCCATTTTGACGTGAACGATATTTATATCGATTTTATTCGTTGTATAATGAATATTGAAAAACGATTTCGAAATGAATTGAATTGAAAACGATTTCGAAATGAATTGAATTGAAAACGATTTCGAAATGAATTGAATTGAAAACGATTTCGAAATGAATTGAATTGAAAACGATTTCGAAATGAACTGAATTGAAAACGATTTCGAAATGAATTGAATTGAAAACTATTTCGAAATGAGTTGAATTGAAAACGATTTCGAAATGAATTGAATTGAAAACGATTTCGAAATGAATTGAAAACGAATTCAAATTGAATTAAAAGTGAATTGAAATGAATTCAAATTGAATTAAAATTTGAATTGAATAGAAATGAATTCGAATTGAATTAAAATCAAATCGATTTGAAATTGAATGTAGAAGTTGAATTGTTTTAGAAACAAATTTAAAACGATTTATAAAATTCGTTTTAAATAGAAATCGACGAAATATATATTATATATATTATATATATAATATAATGGCCTGAATAGAACGCGCCGCGCCGCGGCAGTTCGTGAATTTCGACCATTTATTTCAAACGGACATTGCGGGAGATCCGACCGTCGGATTCTCCTAAAACCGGAACCGTTGGGTTCGTATCGAAAAGAGTTTTCCAATGAATATTAGAAATTTGAAATCTAACGGTTGGATTTGGAATTATGTCCAAATCAAATTCGAAAAAGGTCGCTGTAAGTGCAGTTCGATGGCCGTTGTTGGAAATCGACTGTACGGGCCTTGATAAAATTATTAAAAATATCTATAATTTGTGTAAAATTATAATATGTGAATTGGAAAGAATTAGGCTGGAAAATTCCACATTTGAATAGGTAAAAATATATTTCTATCGAAATGAACTAGTTTTGAACTAGAATTAAAATCAATTTATTTTTGAAATAAATAAATTGAATTTGAAAGTGATTTTGAAAATAATCGATAATTTCCAATACGTGGATTGGACTGGAGCTGAATCGAAATTATCTTCGGGATATTTCGATGTTGGATTTCGTGACTATACAGATATTGTTATGGGAATTTGAAAGATACATTTAATATCGTTATTTCCAATACGATATTTGTTGGTTTCAGAATTTGGTATTGAATATAAGTCGATATATTTTCTATTCAGAGCCTTGTATTTAATATCAAATGTGGTTTGGGTTTATCGTGAATCGTGTTTTAGATGACATTGGTTCTTTAACCCAGTTAAAAACAGGATATCGATTTCTGAAAAGATTAAAACTAAGTGGAGTTTTAATGAATCTTTAATTAGATTAAAATGTGAATTGATAATTTAAATTATCAAATCTGAAAAGTGATCGAGAGTGGAGTATCACCAGTTTTGCTCCAAAGCGATAGTTAAATCTTTAATTAGATTTGAACGTGAAATGGTAATTAATTTTACCGATAACACCGTGGTGTTAGATATGGAGTATCACCAGTTTTGCTCCATGGGATATATAGGTTGGGATTGGGAAATAAAACAAATAATTACTTCGGTGTGGTTCGCTAATCCCGACTAGTTTGAAATGATATCCAAAGGAAGATTATAGGATGAATTTAGAAGAATTTATCTTTGATAAAATTAATGGGAACATTTCCCTAAGAATGTGATTTTGTGAATAAAAGAATATTCTGAATTGGAAAGAGGCGTCCGTTGTGTTTGTGTAACATTTGTTAATTATATACGTGGGTTATTCAGAAAGGCCGGGTTATACCCATTCTGAATAACCGATTCGACGAGATGTCGAAGATGAAGACGGTGGTTGAAGACCGGAAGTCTTCACATCGTTTGGGTGATTACTGATGATCTTGATTGGGCTGTACACCCAGGATGAGGGAATCAGTTGGTGATCTTCCAGACGTACTTGGAGATGGATGGATATGCGAGGAAAGTGCCTCCGGTTTCGTTCAGACCCAGAACGAACTTGTAAATGGATTGTGTGTCTGACATTGGATTTTATTCTGTGTTGATTGATCTCTATTAAATATACATCTGTTTGGCGGCGGAGAATTTATTCTCTTGCTTAACGCCCTTCTCTGAGACGTACGAGCTCAGAGGTTGTATATCGATGGACATCAGTCGCATGGAGTGAATTGCCAGTGTGGCATGCGTAAGTGGCAATTGATCAGGGCTTCTGTTGAAAAGCAAAGTCTTGTGGTTGATGATCAAAGCACGGCCTGTGTGGCATAGCTTTGTGTATAACGTGAATTCGCGAGCCTCACACCTCGGTATGAGTCAAAAACGGGATACGGACCCAAGGAGTGCACGACGTTTCTTTCTAGCTAGGGTGGTGTCAGTGACCTACCAGCCCTGACATTTATATACTTTTCACCTGTGTGGTTGTTGGATATGAGGCGCCTCGGATATAGGTCTGTAAGGACCGGGAAACGTGTGTTCAGGAATAACTAATCCTCAAAAGTAAGAGAGGACCGGCCTTGGAGGTTCCAAAGGATCAAAGTGGGGTCCTGAGGCATTGCTAGAGTGTCTCGAACGCGGAGAGGAGCTTGCCCCTTGCCTCGACTCATGACGGAATCCAATTTCCAATACGTGTATTTCGGCTTTATTTGTAGAGCCTAGTATGGCGACATAGTGGGATGGGGCACTCATGCCGTCTATGATTGATATTTATGATGTGAAATTGTTTTGACACTATACACTTATAGTAATATCAAAATAATGTGTTTTAACGTATCAAGCATGCTTTGGCTGTTATAAGGTAAAAACCCTATCCTCCGGCTTGCGTTGCATTGTGTGATGGGACCTGGGTCTTATAACAGCTTCATTTTTCTTTATTTAGCATTGCGCTGTTTGTTTTATGCACTGGTATTCTTGGGAGGAAACCCGTTCCGTGTTATACGGCGTGGTCCCTTGTTTTACCTAACTTTAAAAACCAATATTAATAACTGTTTTAGTTCTCACACCAGTCACATGACTGACCTGGAGTTTATTGTTTTAACCTAAACTCTGGGTGCCCCTATTTTCCGCACGGGCAGCTAGTAGTTTTGGTTTTGCAGATTTATATTCACAGGGTCCTGATTTACAGCTGGAACGATGCTCGGAAAGCTCTGTATCCGTGTATTATTTTCAGTTGTGATTTTGTATTATTTTCCGCTGCTGTGTAATTTATTGTAATCTCTGATATTTATTGAATGTAATTTAATCCTTTATACTCTGTATATTCTTGTATCTGATGGAATTGTTGTAATAGCAATGAAATGTTCTTCCGTCTGCGTCCTTTTGTGTGTTGTTCTCAAAGTATTCGTGCTTTCCTTCACGGGGAAGTTACGGGTCCTTATATTTACAGAGAGTTAGTGGATGGAGAGAGAAAGTGATTGTGTGGTGGAAAACAGGGAGGCCAAATCACTTTCTCTCACCCTCCACTACATTCTTTAATATAAAGGAGAGGTGGAAATCAAGGGGCAAATGGGGTGCTCCATTTTGGGGTGCAACCGAATGCTTGCAAATTATAGCACAGAAATCAGAGAAGGATACGAATTTAAAAATCCTATTAAAAACCCTTCATTCATCGCTGGCAAATTATAGCATAGAAAAAGGTCGAGAAAACGCGTAATTGGAAAGGGCAGAAATTCATATGAATTTTCCCAACAACAATCAATCCCGACTAACAATGAAACCACAACCGACTCTGAAGCGACTAGAGAAAAGATCAACTACGAAGAACTCAAGGGAAATCAATTATCATCGACCGATTTAAATTAGGAGCGATGTTTTTGAAATTGAATAGAAATCCCTAGTTTTTTCAATTAGAAAGCATCAAAGTAAAGAAGCAAAACGTATCGGGTTGAAGAAATAACAAGGGAAGCCAACGGGCTTAAATACAAAGAGCTATAGGCCGGTGTTTTATATCACATAGGGTTTACTTGTTTCAGTTTCCAATTTTATTTCAGTTGTATTTTTATTTTCAAAAACTCTAGTTTATCAAGGATGCAAACCACGGGACATGCTTTGAGTTGAGGTAGGGTTTTAAGCATAGAGTTAGAATAATTAGTGAGCGATAGTTGTGAGTGTACCGGTGTGTGCAGGCGTTGTACTGTTTAACTCCTAATAGAAACTTAGGGGTAAAGTTTTGGATGTATCGCTAGAACGATCAGATGAGTGAGAGTTTACAGTGGTTGTAGGAATTGTATTGTTTAACTTCTAGTAGAAACCATAAGGGCAGCAGTGGACAAGGTTTTTTCGAAACTAGGTAAGCTAATGTGTGATTTACTTCCCGCAATTACTCTGATTGTTATTCAGTTGATATATTATTAATTGTTATTCTACGGAATAATTATAATAAACCATATTCACCCCCATCTAGGGTTAGTTTAGATCCTACAAGTGATATCAGAATAGGTTTGGATAACTCATGAGACATAAAGATCACAAATAGTGAATTTCCTACTTGTTAATCCAGCAATAGGCAGTTCAGTATTACTCCAACTATTTTTGATAGAGTAGACTTTTAAAATTTGAAATTAAGATTGAAATTTTATATAAAATCTATTGATTCTAAATGTTGGGACTTTATTCAGGATGGGTGTGATATGGTGGATAAGAAAACCGTTACAATTAATGTTCATGCTATGCATATTCTGTATCTTATATTAATGTTGATCAATTTGACCATATCTCTCATTATTAACAGCTCAAGAAATTTAGAAAACTCTCGATTCAATATATAGTAGAAAAGTGAATAAGGGAACAAAACCCTTGAAAGTCGACTTGATTAAATAGTTGTGCCTATCCGGATTTGCAAAAGAAAATTTGAACAATAAAAGGCTGGAAATTCAAAGTGAAAATACTGCTTGAACAACGAAAAGGAAATTACTCATTTTTAGGAAAAATTTCAAAAGTTAGAAAAGGAAATTCAAATTTCGAAGAAAAATGAAACTGTATCAATTTCCAAGAACAAGAATTTACAAAAGCAATTGGAAAGTTTCGTAAAGATAGAAAATTCTAAAATCGTGATTTTTGAAAAAGAAATTAACAAGGTCAAAGAAAATTTCAAAACCATTTAAAATGTAAAAGTGATTATGAAAATAACTAAGCTAAAATTGTTCGAATAAGTCACGACTTTGAAAAGTGATCAATAGAATAATGGATATTGAACAATTGAAATATGAAAAACACGAAACTATTTGAAAATAAAATACTTGAAGTTGAGATGAAAAATAAAATGACTTGGGAAGGAAAATTTAGCCATAAAAACAAATGATCTTGAAAAAAAGAAAATGCCATTAGTCATTGTTCTAAGTTAATGAATGAGAATAATCTTTTAAATCTAAATTTAATAAAATTGAATTGATTATTCAACCAACGTCGTTTGAAGAAAAATCTTTTTATAAGCCATTAGAAAATAAACTCTTTGCGATTAACTAAAAAAGACTTGGATTTGAAAAAGTGTACAAACAATCATTCTACTAATAACATGGCTAATTGGAGAAGCATGATGCCTAAGTATATAAATCTTGGTAGTATTGAATAAAGTGCTAATAAAAATAAAATTGTTAAACAGATTCAGATTCCAAATTACATGAAAATGGATTACCTTAAATTTAAATAAATTTGGATTCCTAAAAAATTCAATTTTTAAAAATAGTAGTTTGCCATATAAATAATTTTGGGCACAAGGATTTCAGTTGAAAATAGAAAAAAAAACTTGCTTTTGAACATATTGAAAAAGGGGATTTTGAAATTTTCAACAAATCTTCAAAATGCTTATTGTGAAAATTTTGGACGTAAATAAGCTAATTGCTTGTTTAGTAATAAAATTAATTTGATTAAACAAATATGGATATCAAAAGGTAAAACGAAGAATTTTGTTAAATTTAAATGAGTTTGGGTTCCTAAAGGTACTTTTGTAAATGCTAATAGATATTTGTATATATAAGTTTGAATGCCAAAACGAACAAACGAATTTAAGGGTGGTAAAATATTTTTTGTTAGACCACTCAATCTTGACTAAGGAACAACTTCGAGAGAGATACAATTCAATTTTTTTGATATCGTTGTTGAACAAAATATCATTATTGAACCAAATTTTTAATGTTTCTTAGCGTAGAATCTTGATTTGGAGACCCATAACTTCAAAATATCGGCGGTAAGTCAGGTATGATCTCTAAACTCATATTTATATTTCTTGTTGATGTTGTTTTGTATTGCTACTGCTGTAGTATTTCTGCCATATCTTGAGCTTTTGAGCTTCAAATTGCAAAATTCAAGATGTTTGGAAAAATAGTTTGAAATCTTTAAAACTTTTGCATTTTGTGATGTTCCAGAGTTTAAACTTAAACTGATGAAAAACAACAATATATCCGAAGTATGGTTTATAAATAGTTTTCAAAATTTTGACTTTGCTGTAATGTTTGGATCATACCTTGAACATTATTATTTCGAGTTATGAAATTCATGAATTTATGGAAAATTAACGAATTATCCCACAGCTTTACTATTTTGTGTATTGCTAATTCATTTAGGAAAGTCTTGAATTTTTCATACAGTTCAGCATATTACTCAAAAACCATTTTAATTTCATATAGCTTCTGATTGACTTAGCAAGTTAGATCTAAAATTGTCCTTATTTATTGGTATGTTGTATCTCGTGTGTTATGTAACGATGGTCGGAACAAATCCCTCCTTCTTTGCACGCATATGAGCTGGCACACAGTTGCCACATAACAAAAGGAATCCTTGATGTTACGTGCCTATCAGCTCATATTTGCACACAACTCCTTCAATTTATTACGTGATGTGGGACTATTTATTAAAACCATCATTCCTACCTTAACAACATGCGAGGCAATTCTAACACCCCCTGACTCGCATCATACGAGTATCTTTTGAGAGCACTGCCTTACCTGCATGGCCCAGTCCGTAATCTTTAACTCTGATACCACTGTTATGAAATGACGGTTGGAACAAAGTCTCCCTTGCTTGCACGCATATGAGCTGACACACAACTCCCATATAACAAAAGGAATCCCTGATGTTACATGCCTACCAACTCATATTTGTACACAACTTCAATTTATTTTGTGATGTGGGACTTAATTCCAATCCGTCATTCCTCCTTAACAACATGCGATACAATCCTAATATCGTGGACTATCATGTTTTTGACTTAGTTTGATTTCTAAAATTTTAGGTTTCATCGAATGATTTCAAATGAACTGTTTTTGATCAGAATTATTGATCGACACTAGTATAACATACATGTGATTGTTAATTTGTGATTGAAAGTAACATAGAAAACGTTGCATTTCTCATACAATTAGACTTTTCGAAAATTCTTGAGTGGGTATGTGGATTGTAATGTAATTTGAAATCATTGCTTGAGATATTATTGCAATTAGGATTCAAGTAGAATAATGTATTAGCTTGTTCGACTAATTGATTTTTGAAACTAACTTTCAATATGCACATCTTTTCATAAACAACCCTTCTTGTGGAGAATTAGTATTCATATACTTTCAATTTTTAGAAATATTCCTAATTGTTCACTAAAAAATTAAATTATTAACGAATTATACCGTTTTGGGAATTATCAAAATTGTTTATAGATCTTTTTAAATTATGAAGAGTAGTGATTATATTATATTTCATAAAATAAGAAAATATTATTTAAAATCTCATGAGAATAGATTCTACAATATTTTTAAATTAGTGTTTATTTTATGAACATCTCTTTCACCGCCATCTTTCGGTCGTACGTGAAAGTTATAAATAACGAGAAGAGTATGGATTATGTTTTTGAGATAAAGAAATATTTTTTAAGATATAATTTTATTTTAGGTAATCACTTTCATTTGAAATATTATAAAATTGCTTCATATGGGAATCAGTTTAATGCTTACATTCTCATTCAAAAGTCCTCATAGTTAGCGTATTCGGGTTTTTGAGCGGTCTTAGTCGATTTTGCGATCGATTAGGTCCGGGCAAAATACGAATCGTTACAGTTGGTATCAGAGTACATCGAATAATACAGCAGCAGAAGATAATTTACAATAAATTTAATACAATGCAAAGGAACCAATCAACTGATACAGCGGAAGTCTATAAATGCTCTGGACATAGCTTTAAGCTTCGATCTAGAATCCTACTCAAAATATCTGCAAAATAAGCTACTCGACTGCCCGTGTGGAAAAGTGAACACCCGAGTTTGCAAAGTGAAACAAACTACGAGTCAGTCGTGGGACTGGTATGAGAAATCTTTCCTAACTTATCGAACAATATGGCTAAACATTGGAACACGCCGCTAACGCATAATGGGTTTACTCCATTGGATTACCAGTGCATAAGTTTAATAAATTTTTATTCAAACAACGCAATGCTTTTTATAAAAATGAAATCATTATAAGACTCAAGTCCCACATATAAGGGACAGATAGAAGTTAAGTATGTTTTTAATCTCATTTAAAAGTCATCACGTTCTACATGGTTAGAAAATACTTGACAATTTTTCATGTTACTGCTAACCTCATTTACAAGTCCTAATGGCTATGCATGGTTAGATGTGCTTAAATTACTTAAAATGTGCTTAAATTTATATATAATATCTAATTGAAAATTTTGGAACAATCATTCTTTTATTTGAAATTGACAAACTCTCTTCATTCAATCATTCTTCTAAAAGTATAATTTGTTATTAATAAATGAACAATTATGATTTTTGATTGATTGATTGAGAATTGAGATATATATTTCCCTCTCAATTGAATTTATAATCCATAGTCAAAATTCATCACTATTTTAATGCCTATCACTTTTTTGATGATGACAAAAGGGGTAGAAAGGTTAAGATTTTGATGAGTGGGTAAATTAGAAATGTTTATAATGTTAGAAATTCATTTGAATGGAAATTTTCTCGTTCTCCAATATATACATTTATGTAGAGCGAGTTTAGTTGTAGAGGAGCATTTAAATTGGAAAAGCGTACTCGTATCACGATAAACACAATTATTTACAATTTGAAATCTAAGTATATGTGTGGCATCATCAAAAGGGGAGAATGTTGAATATATTGATATGATTTTTGTTTGATGATTATAAATATATATTTTCCAGTTAATGTATTTATATATGTACTATTATATTTTGCACAAACAATAAATAAATATTTGCGATAATTAAATATTTAACTCAAAAATTTTAAATTTTAAATACAATTTTTTATTCAAACAAATATTTTATTACACTTTTGGATATTACACATTTTTGATCCTCTCTATTACACAATCACTATACAAACAATCATTTGTACATACATTTCCTCACTACACTCATACACTGCGGTATAATATTTTCACTCACTCTAAATCGGTTGTGTTCTTTTATCATGCATTTCATAATTTGTCTAGTCGTCCGTCATATATGTCAAATAAAATAATGTATCAAACTGAATGAATATCAATTTAAATTTGCAAATATGAATTTGATTTTTTTTTAAATTACCTCAGCTTTTGTGTTGTTTATCTTCGTCTTTCTAGACAGAGTCGGATACGCATGCGCGCGCACACACACACACACACATATAAATATATATATATGTGTGTGTGTGTGTGTTTGTGTGTACTTGAATAACTTGTAATATTTATAGTGAAACATTGTAAAAACTACAAGATCTGACCATGTACCACCGTCATGGACAACTACAAAAGGTCAAGTCATGTAGCTCAACTCAGTGCAGTGTAAGAGACCATAATCAAAAGGACCCCAACAAATTCAAAATGCATAAACAATTCTTGTCAGACTGCTCAAATTTCAATATGTACATAAATTCAAAATGCATAAACAAAGTCTCATGCAACACATACGTGCAAAAATGAAGCAATAGCAAGTTCCCAAGCAACTCACAAGTGCAAAACTGAAGAAACAACAAGTACAAAATCACAACATGTATAGCAACAAATATCAAAAAAATTCAAGCATAGTATTAGTTCTGATCAATCAAGTGAATGTATCAGTTTTGCAAAACCCAAGGCCGAGTTAAAGGAATATTTGCACAGTAAATAAGGCAAGTGTAGTATTAGTTTCTCTGCAATTCACAAAAGTAAGGGAGAACAAAGTTGGTGGAAAAGAAATTTTCAGTAGTGGATACAAATTGAAGTTTCAAGTTTAAAAATTCAACTTTATCAAGCAATTTATTGTCAGAGCTGAATAACCAAAAAAAAGTCAATGATCAAATGCTACTCAAGTGAGAAATAAATATATATGTAGCCAGCCTTAGTCATCAAAATCAGAGAAGAATACGGATTTAAAAATCCTATAAGTACCCGTCATTCGTCATTGGCAAATTGTAGCACAGAAAAAGGTCAAGCAAATTCATAGTCGAAAAGGGTACAAATTCGTATGGATTTTCTTAGTAAACAGTCAATCTCGACTAATAGTGAAGAAACTACAACCAACTCTGAAGCTACCAGTGAATAGATCAATGATGAAGAGCTCAAGGAAATCAATTATCGTTGATCGGTGCAAATTAGGAGCGGCTTTTTTAAAACTGAAGAGAACACCCTAGTGTTTTTAATCAGAAAGTAATGAAGTAAAGAAGCAAAAAAGAATCAGGCCAAAAAAAAACAAGTGAAGTCAATGGGTTTATAATATATATAGATTTCGGCCGGCCTTTTATGCTACACATAGGGAAGGATTTCAAAATGGAAGAAGATGGAATTGTAGACAGAGGAGGCGGGGTAGTGATTTTGTTTGGGCCTATCTTAAAATATGTAAGGCCATGTAAACGAAATTATACATAGTTTAGATTTAATCCGAATATATACAAAAAACATGGGCCGATTATTTAACTATTTATTAACGTGGCTTAATTCCTATTATATTATAATAACGTTATTTATACACCAAAACCCATCATTTCAATAAAGTTACAAAAGTTAGACACTGCTATTTCTACAAACGTAATCTGAGAATGGTTATTAACGTTACTAAAAATTAACTTAGGTCTAGTAAATTCAATTTAAACCAAACATTTATAAAATTTGTAACTTGCTCATTTGTTATCAACATCCGACAAGACCTAAGACGTTGGACCATATCGACAGCATAACAGTATAGAGCGGGTTTGATCAAAGATGGTTGCTACCGAAACAAAGCGTTCTGACGAAGAAGGGAAAACCCAAGGTGAGTTTACTCACTCGCTTTTTATCCCACTTATATTTTATATAAGTCGGGTTTAATATTTGTGTGCAATGGTTGTTATTGTTGGATGTTTATTCAATATATATTCATATATTGATCGAACTGATTAAATTAAACGTTCGTTTAATTTAATTTAAAGAAATCGTTATTCTTAACAATTGTAATCGATGGAGGCAACTTACCTCATTGGTCACGTTTATAATAATATAAACATGTTAAATTTAAAGATAGATGTCTGGATTGTGATTATTTGTTGATTGCTGAATATTATATTGAATTGAATGATATTGTTTGAGGTAACGTATTTGGGTGTAGGTAAAAACAGGTTGGAGGGATCCAACTGGATTCCACAAATTTATTCAATATTATTTATTTTCATATTATCATTATATGAACTGTTCTGATTGGATGATTAATTAAATTGTTGATTGGAAACTCAACGTTTGTTTTATTTTAACCAATGGGCGGTATTGGTTGAGTAATTGGCAGCATTTGACCTATAAATCAATCGTTTTACAAATATTGATTTACCGTCAGGTGAATCGATAGAAATGAAGTTATAAATTTATTTTATAACTGAAGATGGATTTCTAAATCTATTATTTGGAATAAAAGTTAATGAATAGGAAATAAATATTTATTATTTATTATTTAAGTTTATAAATGATTATTGAATTGTTTTATATAACAAATACTTATGTTTATAAGATTTTTGAGTAAGTGAGCAGAGATTAAAGTAACGACTAAGAGCTGGATTCTCGTTTCTAAGAAATAATTAGATGAAATTATTTAAATTGGTTATATTATTAAATAATCCAAAGGATGAATTAATTTGAATTGGTTAAAGAAATAACCGTGTTTGGGGTTGACTGAGTTAACCATATTATCTGGGATTGATTTTTAAATTAGTTTTTGTAAATTTATCAAATGAAATGATTTATTGAATATTTGATTAATTTTTAATAAGAAATTTAATATTTGTTTCAGTAAGCGAGGAAGTAAATTATTAATTTAATTAATAATTTAAGTAAGCGCTTCATAAATGAAATCCATTTAAGTAAATAAACGGTTTCGGAATGGGATATAGTTGAGTTTAAAAAGTGGTTATAAACGAGTTTTTATATTAAATCCAAGTTTATAATGAAGTTATAAAAGTGATTTTAATATAATACGATGACCTGAAATAAATGTTCATATAACATTTGAATTAAGTAAGATAGAATCGAGGTAAAAGGGTTTTATGTTAAAACCGAGTTTATAAATAAGGTTTATAAAGGATCAGTGAAGTTTAAACGATGATATTGAGTTCGAAATACTTAATAATGAAATTAAATGAAATGAATGGGATTAAAACAAGATTTTCAAACTGGGAAATGGTTTAAAAGAAAACGTTTTCCAGATTTAAACATAGTTAAAGAAATTAGAAACTGACTAGAGATTAGTTGAGTTGAACGACTTCTTGAGTGTCGATCTGATGTTGGTTTCGGCCTTCGGGGTTGATATTTACTAGTTTTTGGTTAGGGATCAATGAATGTTGAAGCAACGGGAATAGAAAGAGATTTTTAGAATATAAAAAGATTTTCGCGATTTAAGAAATTTATGAGATGAGTTTGATAATTTTATTAAAGGGGAGAATGTTAGTTATTGTTTTCGATATTTAGAACCAAAGTGATTTTGTGACGATGTTTACGTGAAAGGGTTGAAACCAAAGTTGGTATATATATAATTCTAATGCGTTAAAAAGGGTTTGAAAATACTCCTATTGTATAATAAGATGTATATACTGTGTTTTAAAATCATTGAAAGATTAAGAAGTTAATTAGTTTTTAAATTAAAAAGGCCAAGTTATGCTGAGAACTGGACTAGTGAACTCAATTTATTTTCATGTTTGAATGGATGATTATTTGATAGTTAAAGAACCGACTATCAAATATAACATATACGATTATTGGTACGGAAAGATCGGGATCGAATTTATATTCGAAAACCATTCTGAACCAGAAATACAAAATCATCGGAGATGGAGATTGGAGATGAAGCAGCGAAGACCGTGGTTCATAAACGGAAGGGCTACTTGATAAACTACCCTAGAATGCAACCAATGTATTTTGATGGTAATTTGGTCGTGATAGAATTTGCCGATTTGCAAGGACTACTCACCACTGATCCACAGAGTAATTCGAGGATGCAGTAGGAGAGTGCCTTCGGTTTGTCCAGTTCTAAGACAACTTGTATGGACGAATGTCTGACATAGTATATCCAAAGGGATCGATACGTTAATTTTTCAAACGTACCATAGTTGTGGTGGAGAATAGATGTTCTCTTAGCTTAACAACTGGAGTATTTTTGGGGACGTTAATTACTGATTTTCTGGTGGATCCGATGTGGCATTCAAAGTGAAAGGTGGCCAGATGTTCTGAAAGTTAATTATAACCTTAAACCTCACAACCGGGAAATGACAAAAATCGGGCAGGAAGCATGGCTAAGTGGGTCGTTCCCAAGTAGGGTGTATAATCACTTATCTAGAGAAACTCATTTCCTTCTTTATATATTTGATGTTGTACCTTCCGGGAAACGGTTGCTGATCCAAACCTTTGATGATATACATTTGATGCACTCAAGCGAAATGAGTGGTCGGTCATGTGTGGTCGGGTTGCAAGATGTTTTTGTTGAACCCAGTGTATTCCCCTCTAGAGATAAACTACCAGCAGGTGGTTACATACCTAGTCATTGTAACGACCCGTATTTTCAACTATATATAATTAATTAATTTAATTAGTTATTTAGAGAATTAAATGGTTGTTTAATTAAATAATGTTGAATATTTAATTAATATAATAATTAAATAATATATTTAATTCCGAAATATTTAGAATTAGCCGAAGTGGCAATATCGTCTGAACTGGACAAATTTGAAATATATAATTCAATTTAGAATTTAATTATATTAACGAAGTTATTTAAATTAAGTCAGTTGAACGAATAATTATATTATAATTAAAATCGAGCTCGAAATGGCATTGCAGTTCGTAATTTGGCGATTCGAACTTCAACTGAATATACAGGGACTATTTTAAATCGGATTTCTGTGAAACAAGAAACGTTTGGAGCTGGTGAAGTATATTTTTCTAATGGAAGAGAAAATTCGGGATTTCATTGTGTAGATTTTGATTTATGTCCAAATGAAATTTTAGAGAAGTCGCTATGGAATTCCTTTATAATTTATATCGATTTATTTATATAAAAAATGGATTTTTAAATATAAATAAAATATCGATGTAACACTGGGTTTGGAATATCGAGTTATAAATCCCGATATGGAGCTGTATGATATTCTATGGGAATATATACGATAATATTTATTTATATATATTTAATTTAATTATATTTAAATATATTTATATATTTAAAAGGGTTATTTCGAGCTTTAAAAATAGCCAATTTTGCAAACGACCTCCGTTTTCGACGAGACTAATTTTGTTGGATCCGTAATGTCAAATTATTGTTCGATTCCAAGTTTCATGATTTTTGAAATCAGTATGTGGCCGTATGGATTTTTAACGTGAAAACAGCCAGTATTTTGATGGTTAAAAATATGAGCGTGTGAGCAAACAGAGTCAGAATTCGACGAAACAAGTTTTGTTGGGTCCGTAATGTCAAACTGTAGTTGTATGTCCATTTTCGTCGAATTTGTGTATTATACGTGATCGCATGGATTTTTAATGATAAATACAAATAGCATTTGGTTATAATTGAATAAAATAAGCAAATAAAAATAATATAAAATATTATACACTTCCTATAAATACTGATACTAACTTCCCTAAAACCTAAATTCGTTCTCTAGTCAAATATAGTAGCCGCCATGTTTTCTACTTCCTGGGAAAATATTTCGTGAGTTCAAAATCTTCTAACAAATCAAAGAAAATACTATAAATCGAAATGGCTATATATTCAAACTCCTATAACCTTGCTCTTCAATCTGGTATGCGGTATAATGGGTTTCAGAACATTTTTGGCCGATGTTATTCACAGCAGCGTCCATCAAGAAGACCTAGGGTTGGGTTTCTTGGGTCGATTGGTCATCGATTTGAAAAGTTGGGTTGGTATCTGTATTCGGGGTAGGTTTGAGCTCGAATGGTGATGATTTAGTGGGGTACGGCATATGTTTTTGTCGCAAGTTCTGTACACAGCGTGGAGTAAATGCTTAAGTCACGATTTTTGTTTGAGGGCCGAGTTGAGTGTTTGGGGGTACGGAGATGAAGATGAGAGGACGAGGAGAAGTATGGTGGTCTTTGTTTGTATTTTAATGAGAAGATGAAGGAGGAATGACATTAGAATGGATTGGAAATGGCCATCGTTCCAGTAAAGTTTGAACTGGCATTTGTGGAAGGAGTGAGGGTGTGTACTGGAGAAAAGGAAACATTTGTTGGAGGGGAGATCGATGGGTTCATCGAGTTTGAATTAGAGGTGCGTCAGAGGAGTTTTGGGATGGGAGGAAGTCACATTTTCTTTTCATTGCCTAGAGGGGCTGTCGGGGAAGAAGATTAATGAGGAGAATAATTAGCGCTGGCCTAATTATGTTAAACGAGTGAATAAGGTTAATTTATATAATTATTTAAATATTAATGATCATTTATATGTATTTAAACTTATAAAATTTATATCTCGATCATACGTGATCAGAATTCAGTGAAACAAGCTCCTTTGGGATCGTATGGACGACGACGACGGCTACACAATGGAACTGACTGGGAGTGAATTCAAGCTCATTACAATTTATAGCGAAATAAACTGTCTGATCAGAGTCAACAATAGTTTATCGTTATTTAACGATGAACTGCCAATGTGAGTAAAACTCACCAACTCTGAACAGTTATATTTTTATAACGTATTTTTAGAACTGCTAAATGATGATTGATTGTTGTGTGTTGACTGTTTGATAGAATTGCTTATGTATTGGTTGAGGTTATAAATAACGATATATATATATAAATCGTTAATCAAATATCAATTCTATTTATCAGAATATTTTATAGTGAAATGAAGTTGATGTTATTATATTGTTTAACATCTGTGGATGCAGGGAAACAGGTTGGAGGGACCCAACTGGGTTCCTCAATATATAAATTACTGTTTTGTTTCATATATGGTGATATATGATGTGAGATATAATCTATTGTTGATTATGTGTGTTTGAATGATATCAATCATTATTATTTGGTATTTTAAATACCATAAGAAATACTGGGATGTAGAGAAGAGGATTTTCAAAATGTATTTTGAAAATAAATTATTTATATAAAATCAATGGATTTTATATATAAAAAGAAAAGGGTTTTTATAAAAGAAAATAATTATAAAACAAATAGAAAAGGAAATATTTGTGAAAACAAGTAGAAAAGGAAATATTTGTAGAAGTAGATTGAAAAGGGAATATTTGTAAAACATTTACAAATAGATTGAAATGGGAATATTTGTAAAACATTTACAAATAGAATTGAAAAGAAAATATTTATTTGTTAAATAAATAGGATTGGAAAAGAATATTTATTTGTTAAATAAATAGAATTGGATAGGAAATATTTATTTGTTAAATAAATGAAATTATAAAAGGAATATTTATTTGGAAAATAAATAGGATTATAAAAAGTGGATTAACGAGATATAAAAGAGTTATGAGGAGATCGTTTAAAGTGGATATCAAAACGAGTTAATTGAATATGATCGAGTTATAGTTAATCGATCAAGAGTTAGTCGGATATTAGTTATTTGAATAGAGTTAATTGAATTAGAGTTAGTTGGATTAGAGTTATACGAGTATAGTTTATTCGAAGAAAGAGTTATAGAATAAGGTTATTCGAAGAAGAGAATTAATCGAATATAGTTTATTCAAAAAGAGGTTATCGAATGTTAGTTATTCGAAGAGAGATTATCGAATATTAGTTATTCGAAAGGTGTTATCGAATATTAGTTATTCGAAAAGGAGTTAATCAAATATAGTTTATTCGAAAGGAGTTAATCGAATATAGTTTATTCGAATAGAGTTAAAGGAGTTATCGAATATTGGTTATTTGAAAGGAGTTATCGAATATAGTTTATTCGAAAGGGAGTTAATCGAATATAGTTTATTCGAAAAGGAGTTAATCGAATATAGTTTATTCGAATAGAGTTAAAGGAGTTATCGAATATTAGTTATTTCAAAGGAGTTATCGAATATAGTTTATTCGAAAAGGAATAAATCGAATATAGTTTATTTGTAAGGAGTGATCGATTAGAGTTAATCGAATAGTGTTAATCAATTAGAGTTATCGATTAGGGTTAATCAAATAGAGTTAATCAAATAGAGTTATCAAATAGAGTTAATAGAATAGATATAATCAAATAGAGATAACTGATAAGAGTAAATTGAATAGAG
This sequence comes from Allium sativum, assembly GCA_030737875.1. Classification (NCBI taxonomy): domain Eukaryota; kingdom Viridiplantae; phylum Streptophyta; class Magnoliopsida; order Asparagales; family Amaryllidaceae; genus Allium; species Allium sativum. The sequence goes on along the minus strand of CM060910.1, from coordinate 1,048,189,776 downwards.
TTAATCAAATAGTGTTAATCGAATAGAGTTTATCGAATATGGCTATTCGAAGAGAGATTATCGAATATAGTTTATTCGAAGGAAAGAGTTATTGAATAGAGATTTATTCAAAAGAGAGTTACGTAAGGAAGTTTGTTAAAGGTTCAAAAGGTGAACCTTGTCTGTTTTGAAGTTAGAAATGTTGTTCAGTTAAGGTCTGAGAGGTAGTTATACCCCAATTTGATTGGCTTCATTTTTAACTAAGGAATGGTTAAGGTTCGATAGTAAAGGTCGGTTAAGTAAATTTAGTTAATGAAGGTAATGGTTTGAATTGGCATAGCGATGTTTTATTTAAACATCTATTTAAATCCAAATGAAGGAGCTTTGGAAATGATTTCCAAATAAGAATCAAAAATGTTTTCCAATGAGTAATAACGTATATTTTCTAAAATTAGAAAAATGTTGAATATATGGAAACAGGAAATGGAAAATGATAAATTAATGATAAACGAACTAAAGAGATAAATGTTAATGATGTTTGATCGATATAATTTCCATTGGGAAATAATATAGTTGTTTGCACATGTGTTTTCTTTGATAGTTAACTTACCGACTATCGAAGTTTTTGACGATCTTTCCATCGTTAATACGGAGAGACCGGGATCAGATATGTTATCTGAAAACCACTCTGTATGGCATTAGCATTGCGATCAAATATGATGAAGATAATTGAAGACGGAGTTATGCAAGGGCTGTTCAGTTTACAGAATAGTGCCTTCGGTTTGTCTAGTCCCAGGACGACCCGTATGGAAGAATGTCTGACAGAGTATATTCAATGGATCGCGTAAGTTGATCTCTTCAAACATATGTACGTTTGGTGGCGGAGGAATTCGTTTCTCTTAGCTATATACCCGTTGTATTTTTGGGGAAATCAATTTGTGATTTGGTGGGTATGACGATGTGACATTCAAAGTGAATAAATGTGTGATCAGTCAGAGATAAGCGTGGCCTCTAGCCTCACAACCAGGAAATGACAAAAATCGGGCAGGCAGCATGGGTAAGTGGTTGGTTGCCAATTAGGGTGTATTATCACCTATCTAGAGATATTCATTTCATTCTATAATCTATTGTTGATGCTGTCCCATTTGGGAAACGGTTGTTGATCCCAACCATTGGTGATATACGTTCGATACACTCAAGCGAAATGAGTGGTCGGTCATGTGTGGTCAGGTTGCAAGATGTTCTTGTTGAACCCAGTGTATTCCTCTCTAGAGGTACACTATCGGAAGGTGGTTCCATACCTTGTCATAGTTGGTAATCCATTATCCAATAAGTGCTCGCGGTTTCGATTGTATACTATATATTTAGAATGTGAAATGAAAGCATTTCTGCTAGATGATTATTATATTGTGGTTGATAGACACTATTATAATATCAATGAGTTTTGATATAAAGATTATCGTTTCTTTCAAAATGATTTGAAAGTTAAATCAGATTATTTTGGATTCTCATAAGGGAAAAACCCATTCCGTTATACGGCATGGTCTTATGAGATATCGTTTTATTGCTCCAATTGTTTTAAATTGTTTTACTCACACCAGTCCCATGACTGACCCAGAGTTTGTTTTCTTTTGTTTTCCCTAAACTCTTGTGTGACGGCCTGGAATTTCGCTCGATCCATATCAGTCGTTAAACCGATCTAGACTGTTCGAAACCCCTGATCGTTTGAGAACAGGACAAATCAGAAAGCAGACGGAAGAACATTTCATTGTTATTACAACAATTCCATTAGATACAAGAATATACAGAGTATAATGAATAAATTACATTCGATAAATATCAGAGATTATAATAAATTACATAGCAGCGGAAAATAATACAAAGCACAACTGAAGGTGATATACGGATACAGAGCTTTCCGGACATCATTCCAGCTGTAAACCAGGATCCTGTGAATATAAATCTGCAAAACCAAAACTACAAGCTGCCCATGTCGTAACTGGTGTGAGAACTAAAATAGTTATTTAAACATTACTTTAAAAGAGAGTAATTCAAGGGACCACGCCGTATAACACGGAACGGGTTTCCTCCCAAGAATACCAGTGCATATCAATAAACAACGCAATGCTTTTTCGAAAAATGAAGCTATTATAAGACCCAGGTCCTATCACACAATGCAACGAAAGCCGGAGGATAGGGTTTTCCCTTATAATAGCCAAACATGCTTGGTACGTTTAAAACAAATCATTTGATACTATTATAAGTGTATAGTGTCAAAACATTTTCAATCATAAATATCAATCCTACGCGGCATGGGTACCATCTATCATGTCGCCATACTAGGCTCTACAAATAAAACCGAAATACACGTATTGGAAATTGGATTTCCATCATGAGTCGAGGCAAGGGGAAAGCTCCTCTCCGCTTCGAGACACTCTAGAAAATGCCTCGGGACTACACACTCTGGGTAACCCCTGGATCTTCAGGGCCGGTCCTCTCTTACGTTTGAGGATTAATTATTCCTGAACACACGTTTCCCGGTCCTTACAGACCTAAAATCGAGGCGCCTCATCCAACAACCACATAGGTGAAAAGTATATAAATGTCAGGGCTGGTAAGTCACTGACACCACCAAAGCTAGAAAGAAACGTCGTGCTCTCCCCGCAGTCACTATCCCGTTTTTGACTCATACCGAGGTGTGAGGCTCGCGAATTCACGTTATACACAAAGCTGCCACATAGGCCATGCTTTGATCATCAACCACAAGACTTTGCTTTTCAACAGAAGCCTTGATCCATGCAACTCAGTGTGCCACACAGGCAATTCATGCCATGCGATTGATATCTATCGATATATAACCTCTAAGCTCATACGTCTCAGAGAAGGGCGTTAAGCAAGAGAATAAATTCTCCGCCGCCAAACTGATATATATTTAACAGAAATCAATCAACACATAATAAAATCCAATGTCAGACACACAATCCATTCACAAGTTCGTTCTGGGTCTAAACGAAACCGGAGGCACTTTCCACGCATATCCATCGATCTCCAAGTATGTCTGGACGACCACCAACTATTTCCATCCTCTTGGGTGTACAGCCCAATCAGGATCATCGGTAATTATCCAAACGATGTGAAGACTTCCGGTCTTCGACAACTGTCATCATCTTCGACTTATCGTCGAATCGGTTATTCAGAATGGGCATAAACCCGGCCTTTCCGAACAACCCGCGTATATTAAAAACAAATGTTACAAAAACACAACATATGCCTCATTCCAATTCAGTCACTAACCGTAAATCAGTAAGAGAGCAATTCCCCAAATATTAACCCCGGAGGCCGAAACCAACATCAGATCAATACCCTGGAAACCATTCTTCTTAACTAACCTACAGCTAGTTTCTAAATTTCACATTCTTAGGGAAAGGTTCCCATTAATTTTATCCAAGATAAATTCTTTAAAATTTATTCTTGAGTCCTCCTTTAGATGTCATTCCAAACCAAATTATGGTTTTCCAAACTAGTCGAGATTAGCGAACCGCACCGAAGTAATTATTTATTTTATTTCCCAATCCCAACCTATTCATCCCATGAAGCAAAACTGGTAATACTTCATATCTAACACCACGGTGTTATCGGTAAAATTAATTACCATTTCACATTCAAATTTAATTAAAGATTTAACTATCGCTTGGAGCAAAACTGGTGATACCCCATCCTCGCTCATTTTCCAAATTTTATAATTTAGATTATCAATTCACATTTCAATCTAATTGCATATTCATTAAAACTCCTTTTACTGGGTTGAAAAACTAATGTCATTTAAAACACATTTCACGATAACCCCAAATCACATTCTATTTATTATCGGGTTAAAGAACTAGTGTTATTTAAAACACCGTTCACGATAAACCCACAAATCAATTTTATTTAAAACCCCTTTCAAATCCAAATTATTTATTTGAAAATAAACGGGTTTAATTTTAGTTCAAAACTAGTTCATTTCGATAAAAATCTATTTTTATCTTTTCAAATATGGAGATTTTCATCCCAATTTTTTCCAAATCATTTCTTATGATTTTACACAAATTATTACTATTTTTAATAATTTTATCAAGGCCCGTACAGTCGATTTCCATCAACGGTCATCGAACTGCACTTACAGCGACCTTTTCCAAATATGATTTGGACGTATCTCCAAATCCAACCGTTAGATTTCAAATTTCTAAAATTCGTTAGAAAGCTCTTTTCGATACGAACCCAACGGTTCAGGTTTTAGGAGAATCCGACGATCGGATCTCCCGAAATGTTCGTTCGAAGTCAATGGTCGAAATTTACGAACTGTCGCGACGCGACGCGATCTATTCAGGCCATTATATATATAATATATATATATATATATTATATATATTTCGTCGATTTCCCTTTTTAAACGAATTTTATAAATCATTTCAAATTTGTTTCAAAAATAAATTCAACTTTCATTTCAAATTCAAATCGATTTCAATTCTATTTCAAATTCGTTTTCTATTCGATTCAATTCAAATTCGTTTTCTATTCAATTCAATTCGAATTCGTTTTCTATTCAATTCAATTCGAATTCGTTTTCTATTCAATTCAATTCAAATTCGTTTTCTATTTAATTCAATCCGAATTCGTTTTCTATTCAATTCAATTTGAATTCGTTTTCTATTCAATTCAATTATAAAAACGAATATAATCGATATAAATATCGTTCGCGTCAAAATAGCGCATCTCTAATCAACACGGCTTTATATATTTCAATAATTCCGTTATTCTATTCAACAAATGAATATTTATCCTATTCAGTACATGAATCTATATTTTTGTCAACACACGACTAATCTCAACAAATGAGTACTGTCCACGTGTGACTATTTTTGTTATTTAATATATTTTATAAAAATTATGGTATCTATCGTTTGATTTCAAATCAGACTCCAACCGTAAATTAGTAAGAGAACGATTCCCTGAATATTAACCCCGAAGGCCGAAACCAACATCAGATCAATATCCAGGAGACCACTCATCTTATCTATTTTTCAATTAGTTTCTAATTTTATATATGATAAAGATGTTAATTTTATTGTTAAAATATTTCGTTCAACAAATGACTAATCTCAATGGATGAGTACGGTCAACACATGAACCTTTATTTTATAATATTAAAGATGTAAATTTTATTGTTAAAATATTTCGTTCAACACATGACTAATCTCAATGGATGAGTACGGTCAACACATGAACCTTTATTTTATAATATTAAAGATGTAAATTTTATTGTTAAAATATTTCGTTCAACACATGACTAATTTCAACGGATGAGTACGGTCAACACATGAACCTTTATTTTCTAATATTCTTTATTTTTTAAATTGGAATGAGACCCAATCAATCACCATATAGCGTTAACTATATGGATTCCATACAACACATGTATATAATAGCAACGATAAATAATCAACCATCATCCAAAGTGCACTACACTGTATAAGCATTAAATATAGATATCTAACGCTTATTACAGCCTGTCAATCAATCGATCGACATACAACTAATTATTGGGATTAGTGTATGCCGTATTTTATCCCAATACCTGTGTGGGGTTTCAAATCAACAAACACAGATTTTATTTGTGCAGTTGGGCGATGTGTAAAATTTATCGTCCCAATCAATGTCAGTCAAATCAGTGTACATAAACAAACCGCCCGTTTTGTAAATGAACATTTATTTATTCACATTCATTATATTCATATTCACGTTAAAAATTATATTTAAACACATGAATTTCTATTCAGTTCATTTATTAAATAAAATGATATCTTTATTTTTCTAACTTATTTTAGAAAATTTCGGCGGCATAACGGCACGATACTAGAAACGGGACAAGGCCTAGCCTTATCCCCGGTCTAGTGATGGCCCACACCATACACATATCAATCAAATTCATTTCAATTCACCAAACAACCAAATTCAAATCAAATAATCTAACTAATCTATGCAACCAAACAAACAAGTCCATGGTCTGTGGACAGTGGTGTCGGGTGCTACTAAACACCGTCTGCAACCTAGTATATATATTTTTAACTAGAAAAAGAGATTGAAGAGTGAGAAATTCTCACTAAAGCTAATCCAACTTCACGATACTTCAAAAGTAGAAGTCTTCACAGTCCTCGTCTTTCGTCACTTTCGTTACCCGTAGCCACTACATATATAAAAATCACATTTTTATATTCTTGCTATGTATATAAAAATCATATTTTTATAATCACTCCTTATAGATAGAAATTCTATTTTTACATCGCTACTATATAGATAAAAATTCTATTTTTACATCGTTACTATAAAGATAAAAATTCTATTTTAACATCGTTACTATATAGATAAAAATTCTATTTTTACATCGTTACTATATAGATAAAAATTCTATTTTTTACATCGTTACTATATAGATAAAAATTCTATTTTTACATCATTACTATATAGATAAAAATTATATTTTTATACCTCCTACATAATAAAGATCGAATTTTTATTAACTATATAATATAAAAATCGAATTTTTATTTTCTCTATACTATAAAAATCATATTTTTATTTCATATATATAAAAATCACATTTCCATTCACTTGACATATAAAGATCATATTTTTACTTCACTACTTAATTAAAAATTATACTTTTATTACTCTACATAAATAAAAATTATATTTTTACTACTTCTATAATATAAAAATCATATTTTTAATATGCCGCTAGTATAAAAACTATATTTTTAACCTTTCTACATTATAAAAATTTAATTTTTATTCTTGCAAATAAGTGAAAATCGAATTTTTATTACATTAAAAACTGAAAATAAAAATAATTAGAATAAAGAAAACTTACTGTGGTTGTACGATGAGGGAGAAGGGGCGTCAGGTGGTCGGCAGGCGAGGTGGGGTCTCAGCAGGTCAGAGGGAGGTGGCGCAGGTCAGGGCAGGGGGCGGTTGCGCGCAGGGGGCACGAGGTGGTTAGGGTTTGGATGGATCGAGAAGAGGGGGTTTGGGCTCGCCGTCGCGAGGTGGAAGCAGGGGGGTTTCGCCAGTCCAGCGTCGACCTGGGGAGGGAGCGCGCCTCCATTGGGGGGGTCTACGCATCGGTATTGAAGGGGGTTGGGGTGCTCGAAGTGCTGGAGGGGGGGAACTCTTGGTGGCGCGCGACGGCGTCAGGTGGGGGGTTTCTTCGACGAGGCGGTGGGCGGCGCCGCCTTGGAGGGGGCGCGATGGCGTGGACCCCTTTTCTTTTTCTTTTTTTTATAATCGATTCTGAAATGAAGAGAGAGAAAGAGAGTGGAGAGTATATATATTTTTTAATTTAATTTCAACTTTAAAATTCAAAAAGTTGACTTTTCTATCGAACCCCAATCGAGACCCAACGACTGTCGGCCCTAGCATAATACCCACATTCCGAACACAATGGGATATGTATCGCAGGTCAATTTGACCGTTTGAATCAGTTTCCGTTGGATTTAAAAATATAAATCTTTATATATTCAATTTAAACGCACATTTCAATTTACCGGGGCCACATACAACCTCTAAAAATTCCAGAAAATATTTTCTAGATTCGTATTGACGATATAGTCCTAACAAAACTAGTTTCGTCAAATTCTGAGACCGTTGGAAAAATGGCCATTTTCCAGTCGATTAAAATCAACTGAAATTGGTCAAACACGTTTTCCTTTGCCACGCTCACATATTGAATTCAAAAATTATGAAAATTGGAATCTAGCAATAATTTGACATCACGGATCCAACAAAAGTGGTTTCGTCGAAATCCGAGGTCGTTTGCAAAATTTCCATTTTTAAGGGCCTGAATTCCATATCGACTATTTAGAATTTTCAACTGGACATATCTTTTGATTCCCGCTATGAAATTTCAATTTTTCTGATTCGTTGGAAAGATATTCACAATTAGATTCTATTATTTTTGGTTTCACTAAAATCCGGTTTATTTTGCACCCGGTATGTTCAATTGAAGTTTGAAATCGAATTATCGAACTACCGCGCCATTTTCAATTCCTTTTATAATTATAAATAAATATTTATATTCCAACGACGACGTATATAATATATACATTCGAATTCCTATTCAAAATAAATTTCTCGTCGATATTATTTAAAATAATCCATTTTAAATATTCAAAATTCGCTAAAATTGCCAAAATAAAAACTTTAAACTGGCCCAGATTTTTGGGTTATTACATCTTGGGTGCCCAATTTTGTACAGGCCGTCAAGTAGTCAGGATTTTACAGATATACCAGGAGAGCTTGGAGCAGGAGGCTTCAGGCTTATATAGCTATAGTTATTTTCGATGTGTTGTAAATGTTGTACTCTGATAATGTTACTGTATACATATACTTATTTTATTTCAAGGATATGTTATCTATTATATGTTGTTCATTCCGCTCTGAGATTCATGTTACTCTGATGTTGTATGTTCTTCTTCTTCTATTCTAAGTTTCTTTCTTATCTATTCACACCCTCTGCTTTCTTTCTATTAGTTTTCTGGTTTCCGGTGTAATTTGGGTTGGACTTGTGTTATTTGGTCGGCTCATATTATACCGGAATTTCGGGACACTACAGTTGGTATCAGAGCTTAAGGTTAATTAATTACCTTGGCTCTGTGGCATGACTCAGTAGAGATAGATTTAGCAATACCCTAGATTGAGTTTGAGTGTATATATGTGAGCGCGTATTTGTTATTCAATATAAAATGTTTTATATTGTGGAGTTTTGTTGGTTGAGTTGTTTATGGGTTCTGGTCGATCAATTTGATCCACTGTATCGGTAGGAGTTTCTAAACACTTGAATACGATGGGTCGACAGGATATGTTTTGAAAAGAAGGGTAAATGCAATAATTTACCCCAAATTATATTTTGATTAAAGGATTTGTATTGGAATGATTATAAAATATTGGATATATTGGTTGTTATTATAATCGAGTAAGATTATAAATTAAATGGTTATATATATAGCCAAGTAGAATTCGTATAAGTGTCATGAATTGAATTAAATCTGAATTTAAATCATAATTGAAATTAAAACATGGGAAATTTGAATAAGTATTTGTAAATGAAATTAGATTAAATATATGAGAATTTTAAAATCCTAGGAGATTTTAAATTGGTTTACAAACATTGTGAGTGGTATTTTGAAAACTATTTCAAATTGGAAGTGTTTAGAAATGGTTTTGAAAGTGTTATAGTATTGAATTCACTTCGATCGCTAGAAAATAATTCTGATGATGACTGTGCAGCATCATCGGTGCTCATTTTCGAGTTCTAAGTGACGGATTACTACCAAAGATTTTGTTTTTGAATTGATTTGAGAAAAGCAAGTTGTTAGATCCAGATAAAGAAAAGTTTGATTTTTTGGGATATGGTAAACCGTTTAAAATAATCCGGGAAAGATCGTTTGAATTAAACATAAATTAAATAGAAATTTGTGGAAGCAAATATGAATTGGAACCAATTAACGGGAGATTGAATTGGAATATAATATATCAAGTAGAATCAGATTTTTCATTGTGAGATAGAAATCTGAAATGGTATTGGATTAGTGAGTTAGAATTGAAATCGAGAATGGAATTTGGTTTGAAATAAAAATTTAGCTTGGGTATAAGAGAATGGTTGGGTTGGAGATAATAGTGATTTGAGTTTGATTGGGATGACATTGGTATATGCTGAATTGATAGCAGATGTAAAGGAAATAATGATATGCCCAACAAAAAGGTACCAGTTTATATTATATACGGATTTGAGATTTTGATGAGCCGAATTGGCAAGCCGCTTGGTTGTTTGATTTTCTTTTGGGATGGAGCAGGCCCAGAGAGGCGAGTTGTAGCTATACCGATTGACCAATACAAAGGAAGTGCTGGCGAATTTTTCAAAAATTTCGGGTGTTAGAAAATTTTCAGAATTTTTGAAATTTTTTTTTAATAAAAATGAAATAATATTTAATTGAAATTAATTGGTTTAGTTGAAGCTGAAATTAAGAAGTGAACAAATAAGTTATAACCAGTCAACTGGGTTTGTTTCCTACCTTAGCAATTTTGAGGACGAAATTATTTTAAGGGGGGAAGAATGTAACGACCCGTATTTTCAGCGATATATAATTAATTTATTTAATTAGTGATTTACAGAATTAAATGGTTGTTTAATTCAACAATGTTGAATATTTAATTAATATAATAATTAAATAATATATTTAATTCTAAAATATTCAGAATTAGCTGAAGTGGCAATATCGTGTGAACTGGAAAATTTTGAAATATATAATTCAGTTTAGAATTTAATTATATTAACGAAGTTATTTAAATAACGTCAGTTGAACGTATAATTATGTTAAAATTAAAATCAAGCTTGAAATGGCACTGCAGTTCGTAATTTGGCGATTCGAACTTCAACTGAATATACAGGGTCTGTTTTAAATCGGATTTCTGTGAAAAAAGAAACGCTCGGAGCTGGTGAAGTATATTTTTCTAATGGAAGAGAAAAATCAGGATTTCATTGCGTAGATTTTGATTTATGTCCAAATCAAATTTTAGAAAAATCGCTATGGAATTCCTTTACAATTTTTATCGATTTATTTATATAAAAAATGGTTTTTAAATATAAATCGAATATCGATGTAACACTGGGTTTGGAATATCAAGTTATATATCCGGATATGGAGCTGTATGATATTATATATGAATATATATGATAATATGTATACATATATATATATATATGTATATATTTAATTTACTTATTTTTAAATATATTTATATATTTAAAAGGGTTATTTTGAGCTTTAAAAATAGCCAGTTTTGCAAACAACCTCCGTTTACGACGAAATCAATTTTGTTGGATCCGTAATGTCAAATTATTGTTAGATTCCAAGTTTCGTGATTTTTGAAATCAGTATGTGGCCATATGGATTTTTAACGTGAAAAACAGTTAGTATTTTGACGATTAAAAATATGATGTGTGAGCAAACGGAGTCGGAATTCGACGAAACAAGTTTCGCTGGGTCTGTAATGTCAAATTATAGTTGTATGTCCATTTTCGTCGAATTTGGGTATTATACGTGATCACAGGGATTTTTAATGATAAATACAAATAGCGTTTGGTTATAATTGAATGAAATAAAATATTATACACTTCCTATAAATATTGATACTAACTTCCTTAAAATCTAAATTCGTTCTCCGGTCAAATATAGTAGCCGCCATGTTTTCTACTTCTTGGGAAAATATTTCGTGAGGTCAAAATCTTCTAACAGATCAAAGAAAATACTATAAATTGAAATGGCTATATATTCAAACTCCTATAACCTTGCTCTTCAATCTGGTATGCGATATAATGGGTTTCGAAACATTTTTGGTCGATGCTATTCAGAGCAGCGTCCGTCAAGAAGACCTAGGGTTGGGTTTCTTGGGTCGATTGGTCATCGATTTGAAAAGCTGGGTTGGTATTTGTATTCGGGGTAGGATTGAGCTCGAATGGTGATGATTTTGCGGGGTACGACGTATGTTTTTGTCGCAAGTTCTATACATAGCATGGAGTAAATGCTTAAGTTGTGATTTTTGTTTGAGGGCCGAGTTGAGTGTTTGGGGTACAGAGATGAAGAGGAGATGACGAGGAGAAGTATGGTGGTTCATGTTTGTGTTTTAATGAGAAGATGAAGGAGGAATAGCATTAGAATGGATCGAAAATGGCCATCGTTCCAGTAAAGTTCGTACTGGCATTTGTGGAAGAAGAAGTGAGGGTGCGTACTGGAGAAGAGAAACATTTGTGGGAGGGGATATCGATGGGTTCTTCGAGTTTGAATTAGAGGTGCGTCGGAGGAGTTTTGGGATGGGAGGAAGTCACATCTTTTCATTGCCTGGAGGGAATGTCGAGGAAGAAGATTAATGAGGAGAATAATTAGCGCTGGCCTAATTAAGTTGTAACACCCCATAATTTTATAACATTAAAATTCACAAATTAAAGTATACTTAATTTTTAGAAAAGAATTAAGTTAAATGGGTTGCGCAGAGATATATATATATATTGATATATACATACATATATTAAAAATTAAATAAATAAATATGCGAAAAAGTTCAAAACAGCGAATTGGGAGGGGGAATAACCGAACAGGCCCATTTTTTAGTCGACCCGAGCCATGCTGGGTCGACTAGGGGTTAATCCAGGGTGTTTGGCTGTCAACCCGTGGGCCGATTCGCTCAAATGCAGATTTTGCATTTGATTGGTTCTCATGGTTCAGGGTTAATCTAACGGTCCTAAATAACTTCCTACACCTATAAATACATCCTAATGCTAACCCTAAACCTATTTAAAATAGAATAGTTACCGTCATACCATCGCCATGGAAATCAATGGAGCCGCCGCCAACTAAGAAAGAAGAAAAGCAAATTCAATTCTAATTCTCTCAACCCTATAGCAAAGCAAAACCCTCTCTTTTCTTCTCTAAATTGTGAGTATGATGATCTTAACAAGATTATTATCATTTTAATTAGGTTGAGCTATGAATGGATTATGAGTAGATGATGTGAATTATCATATATGTTGTTGTAAACCCCTTTTGCTATCATGTATATTGTAAATCCAATGTTATGTGATGATGATATCTTATATGTTGTAAATCATGCTATGATGATGTTATGTATGTTGAAAGTTTCTATGCTAAGTTGTGATGAATCATACATGTTAAAAAGGCCATGATGTTACCATCTATGCTAGTTAGTTCATATTAATTATATCATCATGTTTGGGTTATGTTGATCTATATGACAAGTCACATATGCAAGTTAGATTGATTAGAAAAGTTATGAACATATACCAAGACATCTATTATGACATCTAGAATTATGCTATGACATATGTGATATCCTATGCTAGTTCACACCATCATTATGTTGCCTAAAAACCCCATATGCAAGTTTATGTATAGATTTGGGCTATGATCATATCATGTAAATTGAGACATTTAACAAGTTGACACCTTTTGATCCTTAACATGTGTAGTTTATGCAAGTTTCACCCCTATTATGATTAGATTTATTTTAATTGTCTATATGTTGTGATAATTTATCTTTGTGCTAGGTGTTAGACTATACAAGTCTAGCCTATATTATGCGTTGAATAAGCGAACGTATAAACATGGGGTAGGGGTAATATTAAGGATTTAATATTAAAAAGTTGGGGTGCAATTGATTTGATTTTGCATGCCATAAGTGGATGGCCATAATTGAGTCAATTATGGACATCATTAAAAGTTGACTTAATTAATAATTTGAATAGGGAATTATTAAACTTGGGGTAAAAGATTTTAAGTGTTAATCAATGCTTAGGACACGAGGTTGGACTCGTTTGTGACGTAAACCTGCCCGGACCCGCCCGGCAAATCCAGTGGTCACAAATGTCAGCCCAATGTGAGATGTCCTAGGCCTAAACTAAAGCATAACGGTCGTAAAGACACGAGGTTAGACTCTTTTATGGTGTAAGACTGCCCGGACCCGCCCGGCAAATCCAGCTAACATAAATGCCAGTCTAATGTGAGAGGTCTTTATGAGGTTATGGCCTGAATGAATTAAGAAACAATTAACCAGATAAACATGTAAGGTGGGACATGGGGGTTAAGTAGGTGCCTTGGGTGGCATGAGGAATCTAGGGGGTGCCCTTAGTGGTATGTGAAATACGATTAGTAAGACTTAACCAAACACACATGTAAATGAGCATGACTAAGAGGGTTAAGTGGGATATACTAGTGACAAGCTTAGGTGGGTAGCTTGTGGGGGCCCATTTCGACCAGTATACCAAACGTATCTTTGTGGGCTCGACCCAAGTCGAGGACGGGACACACATGCTAGGTTTGACTGTAAGAGGCCAAAACGGGGAGTGGTGGCAACGCAAGTCCAACGGGTTTCGTATGCGTGTGTGGACCCAGGCTGGTAGGTAAGACGTTGTTGCATCGTGTAGGTATAAGACGTGCATTCTCAAGTTGTATCGGGTTGCCACTTTAGGGGAGTGATACACCCCACTGTGGGGCCAGCACGGGTATCTACGAGTAGGGAGCCGATCGAAAGTGGGTAGTGGGGTACACCTAGTGGTGATAGGGGCAGACGGCATCTATGTAGTCAGCTAGGGGTACGTAAGGCTACTTATAAAGTTTCTGTGTGAAGCAAGTGGGATCAACCTTTAGGGTGACTGGTGCGGTGCAGTGTAGTAATGCGCGGTGCAGTGTAGTAATGTGTGGTGCAGTGTAGTAATCATTTAGTAATTAGGTGTGCCTTTACCGTTATCTTTAACGTTATCCTAAACGCTATCTTTATCTTCCTAAGAGTTCATAGACATTTACTTGTCTTCCAGCTTATGCCTTAGTCTAGTTATTTTGATAATAGTATTGTTAGAATTATCATACTCGCCAGACTTTATGTCTGACCCCCTCTATTTCTATCCTTTTTCCCCCTCCAGGTCCTCAGGTTGGGCCCAGCTCTAGTGGAGTTTGATTGAATTGCTTCATCTCTCTTTGGAAAGCTTGGACCGTTGAAGTAAAGTCCAGCTTGTTATCTTTTTAATGGCTATTTATATAATGGGATTATGTATTTTGTTTTTATGAAGATGGATATTGTACTTGGTTATGATCTATGGTTTTATGATGTAACAAACATGTTTAATTTCCGCTGCAATAAAATGAAGTTTTAGATTTCCAAGTACTATTTATTATCTGTCTTGTTGTAATTTTTCTGTTCTATATTCACTTATAACCTCCATGGAAGTTAATGCATTCCCTTTGTGAGTGACATTAATGGACGTGGGGTGTTACACGTGGTATCAGAGCTTAAGGTTACCAGAACAGATAAAAATACTTTAGAAAAATAGTTATTTTTGGAAGAAGTGCTTTCAAAAACATGTTTTAATGAGAAATTTAAAGAGAAAATTTTTTAAGAAAAAAAAAACATAATCCCCAATAGCCCATATCTTTATCTTTCGAATTCTCCATTCTAAATCTTTCCTTTTTCGTTTCAACATGGCTGAAGATCTTAATCTACCCGACGGTGTAACGATACCAGAATGGTATAGGAGGTTATTAGAGGCTAGGGTCGCTGCAGGTCAAGCCAATGTTCCTCCACCACCAGTTGCACCCGTTCTTCCTCCTCCTCCTCCTCCTCGCGTAGATACTTTTGCAAAGACGTGCAAGGAATTCAAGGCTATGGGTGGGAAACCATTTCAAGGGTCAGAAACATTTGTGGAAGCTAGAGATTGGCTTAAGGAGGTGGAAGAATTGCTAGAAATCTTTGAAGTAGAAGAAGGGAGGAGAGTTCGATTAGCAGCTTGGTTGATGAAGGGAGAGGCCTCGTTTTGGTGGGAGGTCACTAATGGGGAGCGTCCTGTTGACTCTTGGGCGGATTTCAGACGTAGGTTCGAGGCGAAGTTTCTCTCAAGGGCGGAAGAAAATCTATATATGGAAAGGTTCTTGACATTGAAGCAAGGAAGCTCATCAGTGAAAGAATATGTCAATAAATTTAATCAGTTAGCAAGGTTTGGCTTGGACTTAGTAAACATGCCGGAGAAGAAAGCTCTAAGGTTCGTGAATGGCTTGAATGAACCATTGCAAGGGTTGGCTATGACCCACATCCCGATGGGGGCCACCTTTGAGAAGTTAGTAGAAATGGTGCTCATGCATGAGGAGAAAAGTGCTAAAGCTGATAAGGCACCCGAGAAGAAGGGGGATCAGAAGAAACCACAACAGCAAAACAAGAAGGGTGGTAAAGACAATAACAGCAAGGGAAAGAAGAAATGTTTTAACTGTGGAACCCCAGTCCATCTCAGCAAGGATTGCCGAAAGAAAAAGAAGACAGGTTGTTTTCATTGTGGCGATGCGGGACATTTTGTGAAGGACTGCCCAAAGAAGGGGCAGAGGGCAGGAGCTACCTCGGGAGGACAGGTGCAGGCTCTTATGGCACCAGGGCAGGCAAGGGGACAAGTTTAGGCTCTCGCGGTCCCACCGCTGCAAGAACGAGGTAGAACCATTTCTGTTGAAAGCTTAGTTTTTCTGTTTGATCATCTTGTTCGTACCTTATTCGATTCGGGCGCATCACATTCGTTTATCTCTACATCATTAGTTGAATCACTGCACTTAAACACCAGTTTAGTAGAGGATCCCTTAGTTGTTTCGAATCCAATTGGGAGCTCAGCTTATTTGTCTATGATGTGTTTGGATATGAAAATTTCGATACTTAGCGTTGAATTTAGATGTGATGCTTTTGTGTTGGGCTTCACGGGCTATGGGCTAATTTTAGGAATGGATTGGTTATCCAGAAATGGGGCCGTTCTTGATTGTAAAAGGAGAGTAGTTAGGCTCGTGACTCGCCTTGGAAACACTCTCGAAATCTTTTGTAATCCCATAAATTCGGTTATGCTAAGTTATCTAGAATCGCTTGACGCGTCTGAGGAAAATCTACGATCTGTTAAAGTGGTCCGAGAATATTCGGATGTGTTTGAGGAGGTGAAGGGCTTGCCTCCGAAGTGGGAGATAGATTTTCGAATATATCTTGTGGATAATGCGAAACCATTATCTTTGCCAGTACGCCACATGGCTCCACGTGAAAGGAGGGAACTCGAGAAGCAAGTGAAGGAGTTGCTTGAGAAGGGGTTCATAAGACGAAGTATATCGGAGTGGGGTGCTCCAGTAGTATTTGCCACGAAGGCGGATGGGTCCCTTAGACTTTGTGTGGACTATAGAGAACTTAATAAGCTTACTAAGAAGAACAGACACCCACTGCCGAGGATTGACGATCTCTTCGATCAGTTAGTTGGCGCCTCAGTGTTTTCGCAATTGGACTTAGCCACTGGGTTCCATCAGTTGAGAGTGGCTGAGGATAGCATAGACAAGACTGCCTTTAGGACTCTGGATGGTTTCTATGAATGGCTAGTGATGCCCTTCGGTTTGACAAACGCCCCAGCATATTTTGTTGATTTGATGAGTAGGGTGTTTAGGGAGTTCCTTAACAAATTCGTGGTAGTCTTTGTAGATGACATCTTGATCTTTTCTAAGGATGAAGAAGAGCATGCCCTACATCTTAGGGAAGTGTTGGAGACCCTACGAGCGCATAGCCTTAAGGCTAAATTTTCTAAGTGTCACTTCTGGAGGAAGGAAGTACGGTTCTTGGGGCACGTGGTTTCCCAAGAAGGGATAGTCGTGGATCCCGCGAAGGTGGTGGCCATCCAAGATTGGAAGGTCCCTAAAAATGCTACCGAAGTGAGAAGTTTCTTGGGGTTGGCTGGCTACTATAGGAAGTTTATCAAAGACTTCACAAAGATATCAGCTCCACTGACACGCTTGACGAAGAAGAACCTAGTTTTCACATGGGACGTAGATTGTGATGATGCGTTCCAACTTTTGAAGAGAGCTTTGACTTCAGCCCCAGTCTTAGTATTGCCAGACGGGAGTAAGCCGTTTACCATTTATACTGATGCTTGTGGGACAGGACTAGGCGCAGTCTTAATGCAAGAGGGTAGGGTAATAGCCTATGGTGGAAGGCAGTTGAGAGCGCATGAGAAAAATTATCCTACACATGACCTAGAATTGGCCGCTATTGTTTTCACGCTTAAGTCTTGGCGTCATTATCTTCTTGGCGAGAAATTCGAATTATTCACTGACCACAAGTCTTTAAAATACCAATTCTCTCAAAAGGACTTGAACTTAAGGCAGCAAAGGTGGATGGAGTTATTAGCGTCCTACGACTTCGAAATAGCCTATACCCCTGGCAAGGGTAACGTGGTGGCAGACGCCTTAAGTAGAAAAAGATTATCCTTAAGTCCTTTGTTTGTTGAGCGGCGAAGTTTAGAATTCATTTCGATGTTTGACTTTAGACCTTCCGTTGACTTCGTACCCGGTTTGCTAGCATCCTTGGAGGTCAGACCTACGCTTTTGGGACGGATTGGCGAGGCACAGCGAGACGACCCACAGTTAGTTTAGTTAGTAGAAAAGCTCAAAGGAGGGGAGTCATCAAGCTATCTCTGTAGGTATACCCTAGATGATAAGGGTTGGTTACGTAGGGACGGTAGACTTTGTGTACCAAAAGACGATGACCTAAGGACGACTATTCTTGACGAAGCACATCATTCGAAGATGACCATTCATCCCGGCGGGGACAAGATGTACAAAGACATGAAGAGAGTTTACTTTTGGGCCGGCATAAAGAAAGACGTGGCCGAGTATGTCGCTAGATGCTTGGTGTGCCAACAAGTAAAAGCGGAGCAAAAGAAACCTGGTGGGTTGTTTCACCCATTGGAGGTTCCACTATGGAAATGGGAAAGCATCTCGATGAATTTTGTGGATGGATTACCGCGATCGAGGAAGGGCAATACGGGAATTTGGGTTATAGTAGATAAACTTACTAAGAGCGCCCATTTTATTCCCGTGAAGAGTAAGAGGACTGCTCCATGGTTAGCTTCTATATACGTTCGAGAGATAGTTCGTTTGCATGGTGTTCCTTCTAGCATAGTGAGCGACCGTGATCCTATTTTCACTAGCGAATTTTGGAGAAGCTTACAAGAGGCGGTAGGGACTCAGTTATGTTTGAGCACCGCATATCATCCTTAGACGGACGGCCAGACTGAGAGGGTGAATCGCATTCTAGAGGATCTGTTGAGGCTATGTATCCTAGACTTTGGGGGTACATGGGAAGAGCATCTTCCATTGGTGGAGTTCACATACAATAACAGCTTTCAGTCCAGCATTGGTATGGCACCATTCGAAGCTCTTTATGGACGACCTTGTCGTTCACCTACATGTTGGTGGGAATCTACGGATAAGATCTTACTTGGGCCCGATATGATTAGGGAGACTTCGGAGAAGATCGACTTGATTCGAAGGAGGATGAAAGCAGCACAGGATAGGCAGAAATCTTATGCGGATAAGAGGAGGACAGATCTCGAGTTTGAAGTTGGGGACATGGTCTTTGTCAAAGTGTCTCCATTACGGAACGTTGTTCGCTTTGGGTCCATTGGGAAATTAGCACCAAGGTTTGTAGGGCCGTTTCCTATTAAGGAGAAAATTGGACAGATGGCATATAGAGTGAAGTTGCCCGAGAGACTTAGTGGTGTACACGACGTATTCCATGTGTCACATTTGAGGAAGTGCTTGCACGAGACCGCGGAGGTGGTAGAGCCGAGCTTTCTTAGAGAGGTGGAGATAGAGCGTGATGCGACAATTCGACGAGCTCCTACGCGCATTCTTGGGTCGGAGATCAAGAGGTTGAGGAATCGAGAGGTCAGACTAGTCAAAGTGCAATGGGGAGATGATGAGAGCAACGCTACTTGGGAAATGGAAGAGAAGATGCATTCAAGATACCCTTTTCCTTTTGAGGGTATGTCCTTTAATTTCTCCTTTATCGCTTAGCTTGTACTTATCTTATCTTTAGTATATCCTCTCGCTAGTATCTTTGACCTTTAGTTAGGATAATCCTATGGTTGAAACATGTGTTTGAGACATGTTATGTATGGTGGATGCAAAGTGGATGCAAGTGTTTGCTAGTGGTTGCTCGTGGATGCATATACACACACTATTAGGCACCAGATCGGCTCAGTCACTTCATATTGCATATTGCATATATATGGATGTGTTTAGTAAAATGGATGTATAATGGTTGTATTATCATATAGTTGCTGCATTCGGGTGGATGGTTGTGCACGCATATAGAATTAATATGTATCATTAGGAATCTTTTGCATACATATTGGACGCATGGCACTATCATGAATTGCACTAAGGAGGTCGACTGAATCAGTAGACCGCCTAATTTTGCATTAGATATGGACATATACACACACTGTGCATATAAACATTAAAGCATTAGAAGTCTTTTAAGGACAATGGATGCTGGTGTTTGATGGTTGAGTAGATGGACGATTAGATGGTAGGCTATACATTCTTCTTGACTTGGAGATGGCTATACATTCTTCTTGACTTGGAGATTTCGGGGACGAAATCCTTTAAGGAGGGGAGAATGTAACACCCCGTAATTTTATAACATTAAAATTCACAAATTAAAGTATACTTAATTTTTAGAAAAGAATTAAGTGAAATGGGTTGCGCAGAGAAATATATATATATATTGATATATATATATATATTAAAAATTAAATAAATAAATATGCGAAAAAGTTCAAAATAGCGAATTGGGAGGGGGAATAACCGAACCGGCCCATTTTTGAGGTCGACCCGAGCCGCGCTGGGTCGACTAGGGGTTAATCCAGGGTATTTGGCTGTCAACCCGTGGGCCGATTCGCTCAAATGCAGATTTTGCATTTGATTGGTTCTCATGGTTCAGGGTTAATCTAATGGTCCTAAATAACTTCCTACACCTATAAATACATCCTAATGCTAACCCTAAACCTAATTAAAATAGAATAGTTACCATCATACCATCGCCATGGAAATCAATGGAGCCGCCGCCAACTAAGAAAGAAGAAAAGCAAATTCAATTCTAATTCTCTCAACCCTAAAGCAAAGTAAAACTCTCTCTTTTCTTCTCTAAATTGTGAGTATGATGATCTTAACAAGATTATTATCATTTTAATTAGGTTGAGTTATGAATGGATTATGAGTAGATGATGTGAATTATCATATATGTTGTTGTAAACCCCTTTTGCTATCATGTATATTGTAAATCCATTGTTATGTGATGATGATATCTTATATGTTGTAAATCATGCTATGATGATGTTATGTATGTTGAAAGTTTCTATGCTAAGTTGTGATGAATCATACATGTTAAAAAGGCCATGATGTTACCATCTATGCTAGTTAGTTCATATTAATTAAATCATCATGTTTGGGTTATGTTGATTTATATGACAAGTCACATATGCAAGTTAGATTGATTAGAAAAGTTATGAACATATACCAAGACATCTATTATGACATCTAGAATTATGCTATGACATATGTGATATCCTATGCTAGTTCACACCATCATTATGTTGCCTAAAAACCCCATATGCAAGTTTATGTATAGATTTTGGCTATGATCGTATCTTGTAAATTGAGACATTTAACAAGTTGACACCTTTTGATCCTTTACATGTGTAGTTTATGCAAGTTTCACCCCTATTATGATTAGATTTATTTTAATTGTCTATATGTTGTGATAATTTATCTTTGTGCTAGGTGTTAGACTATACAAGTCTAGCCTATATTATGCGTTGAATAAGCGAACGTATAAACGTCGGGTAGGGGTAATATTAAGGATTTAATATTAAAAAGTTGGGGTGCAATTGATATGATTTTTCATGCCATAAGTGGATGGCCATAATTGAGTCAATTATGGACATCATTAAAAGTTGACTTAATTAATAGTTTGAATAGGGAATTATTAAAACTGGGGTAAAAGATTTTAAGTGTTAATCAATGCTTAGGACACGAGGTTGGACTCGTTTGTGGCGTAAACCTGCCCGGACCCACCCGGCAAATCCAGTGGTCACAAATGTCAGCCCAATGTGAGAGGTCCTAGGCCTAAACTAAAGCATAACGGTCGTAAAAACATGAGGTTAGACTCTTTTATGGTGTAAGACTGCCCGGACCCGCCCGGCAAATCCAGCTGCCATAAATGCCAGTCTAATGTGAGAGGTCTTTATGAGGTTATGGCCTGAATGAATTAAGAAACACTTAACCAAATAAACATGTAAGGTGGGACATGGGGGTTAAGTAGGTGCCTTGGGTGGCATGAGGAATCTAGGGGGTGCCCTTAGTGGCATGTGAAATACGATTAGTAAGACTTAACCAAACACACATGTAAATGAGCATGACTAAGAGGGTTAAGTGGGATATACTAGTGACAAGCTTAGGTGGGTAGCTTGTGGGGGCCCATTTCGACCAGTATCCCAAACGTATCTTTGTGGGCTCGACCCAAGTCGAGGACGGGACACGCATGCTGGGTTTGACTGTAAGAGGCCAAAACGGGGAGTGGTGGCAACGCAAGTCCAACGGGTTTCGTATGCGTGTGTGGACCCGGGCTGGTAGGTAATAGGTATAAGCCGTGCATTCTCAAGTTGTATCGGGTTGCCACTTTAAGGGAGTGATACACCCCACTATGGGGCCAGCACGGGTATCTACGAGTAGGGAGTCGATCGAAAGTGGGTAGTGGGGTACACCTAGTGGAGATAGGGGCAGACGGCACCTATGTAGTCAGCTAGGGGTATATAAAGTTTCTGTGTGAAGCAAGTGGGATCAACCTTTAGGGTGACTGGTGCGGTGCAGTGTAGTAATGCGCGGTGCAGTGTAGTAATGCGCGGTGCAGTGTAGTAATCATTCGTTAGTAATTAGGTGTGCCTTTACCGTTATCTTTAACGTTATCTTAAACGCTATCTTTATCTTCCTAAGAGTTCATAGACATTTACTTGTCTTCCAGCTTATGCCTTAGTCTAGTTATTTTGATAATAGTATTGTTAGAATTATCATACTCGCCAGACTTTATGTCTGACCCCCTCTATTTCTATCCTTTTTCCCCCTCCAGGTCCTCAGGTTGGGCCCAGCTCTAGTGGAGTTTGATTGAATTGCTTCATCTCTCTTTGGAAAGCTTGGACCGTTGAAGTAAAGTCCAGCTTGTTATCTTTTTAATGGCTATTTGTGTAATGGGATTATGTATTTTGTTTTTATGAAGATGGATATTGTACTTGGTTATGATCTATGGTTTTATGATGTAACAAACATGTTTAATTTTCGCTGCAATAAAATGAAGTTTTAGATTTCCAAGTACTATTTATTATCTGTCTTGTTGTAATTTTTCTGTTCTATATTCACTTATAACCTCCATGGAAGTTAATGCATTCCCTTTGTGAGTGACATTAATGGACGTGGGGTGTTACATATGTTAAACGAGTGATTAAGATTAATTAATATAATTATTTAAATATTAATGATCATTTATATGTATTCAAACTTATAAAATTTATATCTCGATCATACGTGATCCGAATTCAGTGAAACAAGCTCCGTTGGGATCGTATGGACGACGACTACACAATGGAACTGACTGGGAATGAATTCGAGCTTGTTACAATTTATAACGAAATAAATTGTCTGATCAGAATCAACAACCGTTTATCGTTATTTAACGATGAACTGCCAATGTGAGTAAAACTCACCAACTCTGAACAGTTATATTTTTATAACGTATCTTTCGAACTGCTAAATGAAGAATGATTGTTGTGTGTTGACTGTTTGATTGAATTGCTTGTGTACTGGTTGAGATTATAAATAACGATATATATATATATAAATCGTTAATCAAGTATCGATTTTGTTTATCAGAATATTTTATAGTGAAATGAAGTTGAAGTTATTATATTGTTTAACATCTGTGGATGCAGGGAAACAGGTTGGAGGGACCCAACTGGGTTCCTTAATATATAAAATACTGTTTTGTTTCATATATGGTGATATATGATGTGAGATATAATCTGTTGTTGATTATGTGTGTTTGAATGATATCGATCATTGTTATTTGGTATTTTAAATACCGTAAGAAATACTGGGATGTAGAAAAGAGGATTTTCAAAATGTATTTTGAAAATAAATAATTTATATAAAATCAATGGATTTTGTATATAAAAGAAAAGGGTTTTTATAAAAGAAAATAATTATAAAATCAAAGAACAAATAGAAAAGGAAATATTTATGAAAACAAATCGAAAAGGAAATATTTGTGAAAATAGACTGAAAAGGGAATATTTGTAAAACATTTACAAATAGATTGAAAAGGGAATATTTGTAAAACATTTACAAATAGAATTGAAGAGAAAATATTTATTTGTTAATTAAATAGGATTGGAAAAGAATATTTATTTGTTAAACAAATAGAATTGGATAGGAAATATTTATTTGTTAAATAAATATAAAGTGGATATCAAAAAGAGTTAATTGAATATGATCGAGTTATAGTTAATCGAACAAGAGTTGGTCGAATATTAGTTATTCGAATAGAGTTAGTTGAATTAGAGTTAGTCGGATTAGAGTTATTCGAATATAGTTTATTCGAAGAAAGAGTTATCGAATAAGGTTATTCGAAGAAGAGAATTAGTCGAATATAGTTTATTCGAAAAGAGGTTATCGAATGTTAGTTATTCGTAGAGAGATTATCGAATATTAGTTATTCGAAAGGAGTTAACGAATATTAGTTATTCGAAAAGGAGTTAATCGAATATAGTTTATTCGAAAGGAGTTAATCGAATAGAGTTAAAGGAGTTATCAAATATTGGTTATTTGAAAGGAGTTATTGAATAACGTTTATTCGAAAGGGAGTTAATCGAATATAGTTTATTCGAAAAGGAGTTAATCGAATATAGTTTATTCAAATAGAGTTAAAGGAGTTATCGAATATTGGTTATTCAAAAGGAGTTATCAAATATAGTTTATTCGAAAAGGTGTATATCAAATATAGTTTATTCGGAAGGAGTTAATCGAGAGGAGTGATCGATTAGAGTTAACCGAATAGTGTTAATCAATTAGAGTTATCGATTAGGGTTAATCAAATAAAGTTAATCCAATAGAGTTATCAATTAGAGTTAATATAATAGAGTTAATCAAATAGAGCTAACTGATAAGAGTAAATTGAATAGAGTTAATCGAATAGTGTTAATTGAATAGAGTTTACTGAATATGGCTTTTTGAAAGAGAGATTATTGAATATAGTTTATTCGAAGGAAAGAGTTATCGAATAGAGATTTATTCAAAAGAGGGTTACATAAGGAAGTTTGTTAAAGGTTTAAAAGGTGAACCTTGTCTGTTTCGAAGTTAGAAATGTTGTTCAGTTAAGGTCTGAGAGGTAGTTATACCCCAACTTGATTGGCGTCATTTTTAACTAAGGAATGGTTAAGGTTCGATAGTGAAGGTCGGTTAAGTAAATTTAGTTAATTAAGGTAATGGTTTAAATTGGCATAGCGATGTTTTATTTAAACATCTATTTAAATCCAAATGAAGGAGCTTTGGAAATGTTTTCCAAATAAGAATCAGAACTGTTTTCCAATGAGTAATAACGTATATTTAATAAAATTAGAAAATAAAAAATGTTGAATATATGGAAACAGAAAATGGAAAATGATAAATTAATGATAAACGAACTAAAGAGATAAATGTTAAATGATGTTTGATCGATATAATTTCCATCGGGAAATAATATCGTTGTTTGCACACGTGTTTTCTTTGAGAGCTAAGTCACCGATTGTCGAAGTTTTTGACCATCTTTCCATTGTCAATACGGAGAGACCGGGATCATATATGTTATCTGAAAACCACTCTGTATGGCATTAGCGTTACGATCAAATATGATGAAGATAATTGAAGACGAAGTTATGCAAGGGCTGTCCTGTTTACAGAATAGTGCTTTCGGTTTGTCCAGTCCCAGGATGACCCGTATGGAAGAATGTCTGACATAGTATATTTAATGGATCGCGTAAGTTGATCTCTTCAAATGTATATACGGTTGGTGGCGGAGGAATTCGTTTCTCTTAGTTGTATACCCATTGTATTTTTGGGGAAATCAATTTGTGGTTTGGCGGGTATGACGATGTGACATTCAAAGTGAATAAATGTGTGATCTGTCAAGATAAGCATGGCCTTTAGCCTCACAATCGGGAAATGACAAAAATCGAGCAAGAAGCATGGGTAAGTGGTTGGCTGCCAATTAGGTTGTATTATCACCTATCTAGAGATATTCATTTCATTCTATAATCTATTGTCGATGTTGTCCCATTCGGGAAACGGTTGTTGATCCCAACCGCTGGTGATATACATTCGATACACTCAAGCGAAATGAGTGGTCGGTCATATGTGGCCGGGTTACAAGATGTTCTTGTTGAACCTAGTGTATTCCTCTCTAGAGGTACACTGTCAGAAGGTGGTTCCATACCTTGTCATAGTTGGTAATCCATTATCCAATAAGTGCTAGCAGTTTTGATTGTATACTATATATGTAGAACGTGAGATGAAAGCGTTTCTGATAGATGATTATTATATTGTGGATGATAGACACTATTATAATATCAATGAGTTTTGATATAAAGATTATCGTTTCTTTCAAAATGATTTGAAAGTTAAATCAGATTATTTTGGATTCTCATAAGGGAAAAACCCGTTTCGTTATACGGTGTGGTCTTATGAGATATCTTTTTATTGCTCAAACTGTTTTAAATTGTTTTACTCACACCGGTCCAAAGACTGACCCAGAGTTTGTTTTGTTTTCCCTAGACTCTTGGGTGCCCAATTTTGTATGGGCAGTCAAGTAGTCAAGATTTTACAGATATTCTAGGAGAGCTTAGAGCAGGAGGCTTCAGGATTATATAGCTATAGTTATTTCCGCCGTGTTGTAAGTGTTGTACTCTTATAATGTTACTGTATACATATACTGATTTTATTTCAAGGATATGTTACCTATTATACGTTGTTCGTTCCGCTGTGAGATTCGTGTTACTCTGATGTTGTATGTTCTTCTTCTTCTTCTATTCTAAGTTTCTATCTTATCTATTCTCACCCTCTGCTTTCTTTCAGTTAGTTTTCTGGTTTCCAGTGTAATTTGGTTTGGACTTGTGTTATTTGGTCAGCTCAAATTGTACCATAATTTCGGGACACTACAGTCATAGTCGGAATCCAATCTCTAATAAGCGCGTGCAGTTTTGATTTTATACTATATATGTGGAGCGTGAGATGCAAGCATTCCGCTAGATTGCTATTGATTTGTATTTAGACTTTACTATAATATCAGAATAAGATATTGATTTCAAAAATGTTTTGGGTTATCGTAAGATAAAAACTCCGTGTTTATGTATGGAATGGTCTTACGATTATCCATTTCTTTTGAAAAAAAATGTTTTGACTTTAAAATCAAGTTGGATGATATTAAAACTTAGTGCTCTGGTTCACCAGACTAATCCGGCATTTGAAATGCTCTGGTTAGACCGGGTTTTGCAGGTTCAGGTTATTGGACGCTACGAAGTTCAGAAGACGTGCTGGTGGAGTTCAGACGTATTAGTATTTATTCCGTTGTGTGTTGTATATGGGGCCAAGATGTTATAACTGTCCAGATATATTGATGTACATCGATGATTTGTAAGTTTTATAACAAGCTCTCAATAAAGATTATTTCTATATTATATTTTGTTCCGCTGCGATGTGAGACTCTATGTTCTGTTGATTCTTCTTCTTCTATTCTACTATTTCTTTCTTTCTTTTATCACCCTCTAATTTCTTTCTAATAACTATCTGGTGTTTCAATACTTGGGTTTTGGCAAGTAATGTGGGTTTTATGTATTATTGTGGAAATACAGGCATCGAACCCCCTAGGTCGTTACAGAGAGTTAGAGAAGGGAGAGAGAAAGTGATTGTATGGTGGAAAAGAGGGAGGCCAAATCACTTTCTCTCCCCCTCCACTACATTCTTTAATATAAAGGAGAGGTGGAAATCTAAAGGCAAATGGGGTGCTCCATTTTTGGGGTGCAACCGAATGCTTGCAAATTATAGCATAGAAATCAGAGAAGGATACGAATTTAAAAATCCTGTGAAGTACCCATCATTCATTGCTGGAAAATTGTAGCATAGAAAAGGGTTGAGCAAACGCATAATCGGGGAGGGCGGAAATTCATATGATATTTCTCAACAACAGTCAATCTCGACTAATAATGAAACCACAACCGACTCTCAAGCTACTAGAGAAAAGATCAACTACGAAGAACTCAAGGGAAATCAATTATCATCGACGGATTCAAATTAGGAGCGATGTTTTTGAAATTGAATAGAAAGCCCTAGTTTTTTCAATCAGAAAGCATCAAAGTAAAGAAGCAAAAAGTATCGGGTTGAAGAAATAACAAGGGAAGCCAACGGACTTAAAATACAAAGAGTTATAGGCCGGTGTTTTATATAATATAGGGTTTACTTGTTTTGGTTTTCAATTTTATTTCAGTTGTATTTTTATTTTCAAAAACTCTAGTTTATCAAGGATGCAAACTACGGGACGTGGTTTGAGTTGAGGTAGGGTTTTGAGCATAGGGTTAGAATAATTAGTCAGCGATAGTTGTGAGTGTACCGTTGTGTGTAAGCATTGTACTGTTTAGCTCCTAATAGAAACTTAGGGGTGAAGTTTTCGATATAGGGCTAGAACGATCAGGTGAGTGAGAGTTTACAGTGGTTGTAGACATTGTTGTAACACCCCATTCCATTAATGTCACTCACAAAGGGAATGCATTAACTTCTATGGAGGTTTTAGGTGAATATAGAACAGTAAAATTTCAACAACACAGATATAAAATAGTACTTGGAAATTTAAAAACTTTATTTCGATTGCAGCAGAAGTCAAAACATGTTTGATTACATCATAACACCATAATCAAAGTCAAGTACAATATCTATCTTGATAAAACAAGTACATAATCCCATTACATAAATAGCCATTAAAAAGAAAGATAACAAGCTGGACTTTACTTCAGCAGTCCAAGCTTTCCAAGAGATAAGCAATCCAATCAGACTCCACTGGAACTTGGCCCAACCTGAGGACCTGAAGGGAGAAAAAGATGAAAAAGAGGGGGGGTCAGACATAAAGTCTGGCGAGTATGATAATTCTACAATACTATTATCAAAATAACTGGACTAAGGCATAAGCTGGAAAACAAGGAAATGTCTATGAAAGAGCAGATTAAGGACATAGACAATCGCTAAGGGAAACGTTATAGGCGCTCCTAAATACTAAAGGATAAACACTATACTACACCACACCAGTCACCCTAAAGATTGATTCCACTTAGCTTCACTTAGAAACTTTCTTAATGGCTTTACGTACTCCTAGCTGACTACATAGGTGCCGCCTACCCCTATCTCCACTAGGTGTACCCCACTTTCCATTTTTCGATCGGCTCCCTACTCGTAGATACCCATGCTGGCCCCACAGTGGGGTGTATCATTCCCCTAAAGTGGCAACCCGATATAACGGAGATGCACGGCTTATACCTACACGATGCAACAACGTCTTACCTACCAGCCCGGGTCCACACACGCATATGAAACCCGTTGGACTTGCGTTGCCACCGCTCCCTGTTTTGGCCTCTTACAGTCAAACCCAGTATGCGTGTCCCGTCCTTGACTTGGGTCGAGCCCACAAAGATACATTTTGGGATACCGGTTGAAATGGGCCCCCATTATTTCCCGCAAGCATTCCACCTAAGCTTGTCCCATTAGTCCATCCACTTAACCCACTTAGTCATGTTCATTTACATGTGTATTTGGTTAAGTCTAATCGTATTTCAAATGCCTCTAAAGGCAACCACTAGATTCCTCATGCCACCCAAGGCACCTACTTAACCCCTATGTCCCACCTTACATGATTATCTGGCTAAGTATTTCTTAATTCATTAAGGCCATAACCTCATAAAGACCTCTCACATTAGACTGGCATTTATGGCAGCTGGATTTGCCGGGCGGGTCCGGGCAGTCTTACACCATAAAAGAGTCTAACCTCGTGTCTTTACAACTGTTATGCTTTAGTTTGGGCCTAGGACCTCTCACATTGGGCCGACATTTGTGACTACTGGATTTTCCTGGCGGGTCCGGGCAGGTTTACGTCACAAACGGGTCCAATCTCGTGTCCTAAGCATTGATTATTATTAATTATCCACTTTTCCCAATTTTAATAATTCCCTACTTGAATTATTAATTAATTCCAAATTTAACAATGTCCATAATTGAATCAATTATGGACATCCATTTAAGGCATGCAAAATCATATCAATTGCACCCCAATTTATTAATTTCCTAATATTACCCCTACCCCACGTTTGAACGTTTGATCGCAAAATGTATGCTATACCCTATTAGTCTAACTCATAGCATAAAAGAAAATATTCACAACAGCAACATATATATGTGACTAAATAAATCATAACAAGGGGTAAAACTTGCATACATTACAACTTGCATAAGGTTATACATGTCATGAATCTAAGGATGTCAACTTATTCATAATTCACATAATATGATTTTGATCAAATTTCATAAACTTGTATAGGACATGTGTGAATCAACATCATTAACAATATGGTTTTATATGGGTACACCTAACTCAATAGGCAAATTCCCAAAAATCAAAATTCATTTAATCATAGATTCATGTATATGGGTACACCTAACTTAATAGGCAAATTCCCATATTAAAGATCCAATTAATTTGTAGATTCATGTATATGGGTACACCTAACCCAATAGGCAAATTCCCATAATCAAGATCTATTATAAAAAAAACATAAACTTTAAACATGATCCAATTCGCATAAATACTAACATCATGATTTTACAACTTGTATGATTCAACACAACTTAACATGACATCATTATCATATAACATAAGTATTTCAACATATGTGATAATATGAGATCTACAACATATATAAGATTTACAACATATCATATCATAATTTGCAACATAGCATGATATGATTTACAACATAGCATAGCATGATTAATCACATATGACATAGCATAGGATTATTTACAACATAATCACTACAACATAACAACATATATATGATAACATAATAGCATAACAAGAGATCCACAACATAATTTACAAATACATAACAATTCATATCACTTTCTTGTGATCCATTCATAACTTAATCAAATTATTTTATAATAATATTGTGAGATTCATCATACTCACAATTTTAAAGAAGAGAAATAGAAAGAGAGAGAGCTTTTGATTTGATTTGAGTAGATTTGGTTTGTAGATTAGGCCTTCTTCTTCTTTAGTTTGTGACGACTATGCTGAACTCCATGGTAACGGCATGTCGGTAGCTCTCCAATTTTTCAAGTGATTTAGGGTTAGAGTCTACCCACTTATTTATAGATGTTAGGATTCATTTAGGCCATTAGATTTAACCTAGAAATAACCGTAGCCATTCAGACAAGATGGGGTTTATCTTATTGACTCAGCAATGAGTCAGAAGTGACTCAGCAAACACTCAGCAAATTAATAAACTTCTATTCATGTTTACATTAACTGCCCATATATATATAAATATATATATATATATATATATATACACACGCACCTATTCATGAATTCAAATTAATCCATAATTAACTTATGACCATTCCTACACATTAATTTTCCAATTAATGTCTTAATTCCATTTTTCGCCTTTTAAGGCAATTCACATATCTCAAATTTGTTATATGCCTTTTTAAGGCTATTTCGTGCAAATTCTCAATATTAATTCTTTTAATTTGTGAATATTAGTATTAACAGAAATACGGGGTGTTACATTCTCCCCTCCTTAAGGGATTTCGACCCCGAAATCTTCAAGTTTATATCCTATCATCGACCATCTACTCAATCAACAAACACTGGCATCCATTGTCCTTATAGGCTTCTAATGCTTTCATGTTTAAATGCACAGTGTGTGTCTATGTCCGTATCTAATGCAAAATCAGGCGGTCCACTGATTCAGTTGACCTCCTTGATGCAATTCATGATAGTGCCATGCATCCATTATGTATGCAAAAGATCCTAATTGCTTACAAACTACTTCTATATGCGTGCACATCCATTCAACCGAATGCAGCATCTATATGATGGCACAACCATTATACATCCATTATACTAAATACATTCATTTATGCAATATGCAATATGTAGTGACTGAGCCGATCTAGTGCCTAAAGTGTGTGTATATATGCATCCACGAGCAACCACTTGCATCCATTTTGCATCCATCATACATAACATGTCTCAAACACATGTTTCAACCATAGGATTATCCTAACTAAAGGTCAAAGATACTAATAAGAGGACATACTAAAGATAAGATAAGCTAAGCTAAGGATAAAGGAGAAATTAAAAGACATACCCTCAAAAAGAAAAGGGTATAGCGAACGCATCTTCCCTTCTGTCTCCCAAGTAGCGTTGCTCTCATCATCTCCCCATTGCACTTTAACTAGTCTGACCTCTCGATTTCTCAACTTTTTGATCTCCGACCCAAGAATGCATGTAGGAGCTCGTCTAATTGTTGCATCACGCTCTATTTCCACCTCTTTAAGCAAGCTCGGCTCTACCACCTCCGCGGTCTTGTGCAAACACTTCCTCAAATGTGATACATGGAATACGTCGTGTACTCCACTAAGTTTCTCAGGTAACTCCACCCTATACGCCATCTTCCCAATCCTGTCTTTTATAGGAAACGACCCTACAAACCTTGGCGCTAATTTCCCAACGGACCCAAAGCGAACAACATTCCGTAACGGAGACACTTTGATAAAAACCATGTCCCCAATGTCAAACTCAAGATCTGTCCTCCTCTTATCAGCATACGATTTCTGCCTATCTTGTGCTGCTTTCGTCCTCCTTCGAATCGAATCAATCTTCTCCGAGGTTTCCCTAACCATATCGGGCCCAAGTAGGATTTTATCGGTAGATTCCCACCAACATGTAGGCGAACGGCAAGGCCTTCCATAAAGAGCTTCGAAAAGTGCCATGCCAATACTAGACTGAAAGCTATTATTATATGCGAATTCTACCAATGGAAGGTGCTCTTCCCATGTACCCCCAAAGTCTAGGATACAAAGCCTTAAAAGATCCTCTAGAATACGATTCACCCTCTCGGTCTGGCCGTCCGTCTGAGGATGATATGCGGTGCTCAAACATAGCTGAGTCCCTACCGCCTCTTGTAAACTCTTCCAAAATTCGCTAGTGAAGATGGGATCACAGTCGCTTACTATACTAGAAGGAATACCGTGCAAACGAACTATCTCTTTAATGTATACAGAAGCCAACCACGGAGCAGTCCTCTTACTTTTCACGGGAATAAAATGGGCGCTCTTAGTAAGTCTATCTACTATAACCCAAATCCCCGTATTACCCTTCCTTGATCTTGGTAATCCATCCACAAAATCCATTGAGACGCTTTCCCATTTCCATAGTGGAACTTCCAATGGGTGAAGCAACCCACCGGGTTTCTTTTGTTCCGCTTTTACTCGTTGGCACACCAAGCATCTAGCGACGTACTCGGCCACATCCTTTTTCATACCGGCCCAAAAGAAAACCCGCTTCATATCTTTGTACATCTTGTCTCCGCCGGGATGAATGGTCATCTTTGAGCGATGAGCATCTTCAAGAATGGCCTTCCTTAAGTCTTCGTCTTGTGGTACACAAAGTCTATTATCCCTTCGTAACCAACCCTTATCGTCTAGAGTATACCTAGGAAGATGGCTAGACGACTCCCCTCCTTTGAGCTTTTCTACTATCTCAACCAACTGGGGGTCGTCTTGCTGTGCCTCACCAACTCGTCCTAGAAGTGTAGGTCTAACCTCCAAGGATGCTAACAAACCAGGTACTAGGTCAACGGAGGGTCTAAAGTCAAACATGGAGATGAATTCTAAGCTTCGTCGTTCAACAAACAACGGACTCAAGGACAACCTTTTCCTACTTAAGGCGTCTGCTACCACGTTACCCTTGCCCGGGGTATATGCTATTTCAAAGTCGTAGGAGGCTAGGAATTCCATCCACCATTGCTGCCTTAAATTCAAATCCTTCTGAGAGAATAAGTATTTTAATGATTTGTGGTCAGTGAACAGTTCGAATTTCTCACCAAGAAGATAGTGACGCAAAGACTTAAGCGCGAAAACAATTGCGGCTAACTCAAGGTCATGAGTAGGGTAATTCTTTTCATGAACCCTCAACTGCCTTCCACCATAGGCTATTATTCTTCCCTCTTGCATGAGGACCGCGCCAAGTCCCGTCCCACAAGCATCAGTATAGACGGTAAACGGTTTATTCCCGTCTGGCAGCACTAAGACTGGGGCTGAAGTTAAGGCTCTCTTTAAACGTTGGAACGCATCATCACAATCTTCGTCCCACGTAAAAACCAGGTTCTTCTTCGTTAACCGTGTTAATGGAGCTGATATTTTTGCGAAGTCTTTGATAAACTTCCTATAATAGCCAGCCAACCCCAAGAAACTTCTTACTTCGGTTACATTTTTAGGGACCTTCCAATCTTGGATGGCCACCACCTTTGCGGGATCCACAGCTATCCCTTCCTTGGAAACCACGTGCCCTAAGAACCATACTTCTTTCCTCCAGAAGTGACACTTAGAAAATTTTGCCTTAAGGTTATGCGCTCGAAGGGTTTCCAACACTTCCTTAAGATGTAGGGCATGCTCTTCTTCATTCTTAGAATAGACTAAGATGTCATCCACAAAGACTACCACGAATTTGTTAAGGTACTCCCTAAACACCCTACTCATCAAATCAACAAAATATGCGGGGGCGTTTGTCAAACCAAAGGGCATCACTAGCCATTCATATAATCCGTCAGGAGTCCTAAAAGCAGTCTTATCTATACTATCCTCAGCCACTCTCAGTTGATGAAAGCCAGCGGCTAAGTCCAACTGCGAAAACACTGAGGCACCAACTAACTGATCAAAGAGATCGTCAATCCTCGGCAGTGGGTGTCGGTTCTTTTTAGTAAGCTTGTTTAGTTCTCTATAGTCCACACAAAGTCTAAGGGACCCATCCGCCTTTGTAGCAAATACTACTGGAGCACCCCACTCTGATATACTACGTCTTATGAACCCCTTCTCAAGCAACTCCTTCACTTGCTTATTAAGTTCCCTCCTTTCACGAGGAGCCATGTGGCGCACTGGCAAAGATACGGGTTTAGCATTATCCACAAGATAAATTCGAAAGTCAATCTCCCGCTTTGGAGGTAAGCCCTTCACCTCCTCAAACACATCCGGATATTCCCGGACCACCTCTACCGTTCGCAGATTCTCTACAGACGCGTCAAGCGATTCAAGATAACTTAGCATAACGGAATTTATGGGACTACAAAAGATGTCGAGAGCATTACCGAGGCGAGTCACAAGCCTAACTACTCTCCTTTCACAATCAAGAATGGCCCCATTTCTAGATAACCAATCCATTCCTAAAATTAGCCCATAGCCCGTGAAGCCCAATACATAAGCATCACATCTAAATTCAACGCTAAGTATAGAGATTTTCAAATCCAAACATATCATGGTCAAATGAGCCGAACCCCCAATTGGATTTGAAACAACCAAGGGATCCTCTACTAAACTGGTGTTCAAGTACAGTAATTCAACTAATGATGCAGAGATAAACGAATGAGATGCGCCAGAATCGAATAAGGTACGGACAGGATGATCAAACAGAAAAACTAAGCTTTCAACAGAAATTGTTCTACCTCTTTCTTGCAGCGGTGGGGCCGCAATAGCCTGAACTTGCCCCCTTGCCTGCCCTGGTGCCATAAGAGCCTGCACCTGTCCTCCCGAGGTAGACCCTGCCCTCTGCCCCTTCTTTGGGCAGTCCTTCACCAAATGTCCCGCATCTCCACAATGAAAACAACCAGTCTTCGTTTTCTTTCTACAATCTTTGCTGAGATGGCCAGGCGTCCCACAATTGAAGCATCTCTTCTTCCCTTTGCCATTATTGTTTTTACCACCCTTCTTATTTTGCTGTTGGGGTTTCTTCTGATCCCCTTTCTTTTCAACTGCCTTATCCTCATGCATAAGTGCCATTTCTACTAGCCTTTCAAAGGTGGCTCCCATAGGGATATGGGTCATAGCCAACCCTTGCAACGGTTCATTCAAACCTCTAACGAACCTCAAAGCTTTCTTCTCTGGCGTGTTCACCAACTCCAAGCCAAACCTTGCTAACTGATTAAATTTATTGACATACTCCTTCACTGATAAGCTCCCTTGCTTTAATGTCAGGAATTTTTCCATATTTAAATTCTCCTCTGCCCTTGAAAGAAACTTTGCCTCAAAACTTCGTCTGAAATCCGCCCATGAATCAACTGGACGTTCCCCGTTAGTGACCTCCCACCAAAACGAGGCCTCTCCCTTCATTAACCAAGCAGCTAAACGGACTTTCCTCCCATCTTCCACTTCAAAGATATCCAACAATTCCTTAGTCTCCTTAAGCCAGTCTCTGGCCTCCATAAACGTCTCAGTCCCGTGAAAAGTTTTTCCTCCCATAGCCTTAAATTCCTTGCACGTCTTTGGAAAAGTGTCAACACGAGGAGGAGGAGGAGTGGGTGCAACTGGGGGTGGAGGAACATCTGCTGGGCCTGCAGTGGTGGCCCTAGCCTCCAAATATCTCCTAAACCACCCTGGAATCGTCACACCTTCTGGGAGATTAAGATCTTCAGCCATGCTGAAACAAAAAAGGAAAGATTCAAAATGGAGAATTCGAAAGATAAAGATAAGGATATGGCTATTTGGGATTATGTTTTTCATAAAAACTTTCTCTAAATAACATGTTTTTGAAAGCACTTCTTCCAAAAATACTTTAGAAAAATATTTTTCAAAAAATTTTATCTGTTCCGGTAACCTTATGCTCTGATACCACGTGTAACACCCCACGTCCATTAATGTCACTCACAAAGAGAATGCATTAACTTCTATGGAGGTTTTAGGTGAATATAGAACAGTAAAATTTCAACAAGACAGATATAAAATAGTACTTGGAAATTTAAAAACTTTATTTCAATTGCAGCAGAAGTCAAAACATGTTTGATTACATCATAACACCATAATCAAAGTCAAGTACAATATCTATCTTGATAAAAAAAGTACATAATCCCATTACATAAATAGCCACTAAAAAGAAAGATAACAAGCTGGACTTTACTTCAGCAGTCCAAGCTTTCCAAGAGATAAGCAATCCAATCAGACTCCACTGGAACTTGGCCCAACCTGAGGACCTGAAGGGAGAAAAAGATGAAAAAGAGGGGGGGGTCAGACATAAAGTCTGGCGAGTATGATAATTCTACAATACTATTATCAAAATAACTGGACTAAGGCATATGCTGGAAAACAAGGAAATGTCTATGAAAGAGCAGATTAAGGACATAGACAATCGCTAAGGGAAACGTTATAGGCGCTCCTAAATACTAAAGGATAAACACTATACTGCACCACACCAGTCACCCTAAAGATTGATTCCACTTAGCTTCACTTAGAAACTTTCTTAATGGCTTTACGTACTCCTAGCTGACTACGTAGGTGTCGCCTGCCCCTATCTCCACTAGGTGTACCCCACTTTCCATTTTTCGATTGGCTCCCTACTCGTAGATACCCGTGCTGGCCCCACAGTGGGGTGTATCATTCCCCTAAAGTGGCAACCCGATATAACGGAGATGCACGGCTTATACCTACACGATGCAACAACGTCTTACCTACCAGCCCGGGTCCACACACGCATATGAAACCCGTTGGACTTGCGTTGCCACCGCTCCCTGTTTTGGCCTCTTATAGTCAAACCCAATATGCGTGTCCCGTCCTGGACTTGGGTCGAGCCCACAAAGAACATTTTGGGATACCGGTTGAAATGGGCCCCCATTATTTCCCGCAAGCATTCCACCTAAGCTTGTCCCATTAGTCCATCCACTTAACCCACTTAGTCATGTTCATTTACATGTGTATTTGGTTAAGTCTAATCGTATTTCAAATGCCTCTAAAGGCAACCACAAGATTCCTCATGCCACCCAAGGCACCTACTTAACCCCCATGTCCCACCTTACATGATTATCTGGCTAAGTATTTCTTAATTCATTAAGGCCATAACCTCATAAAGACCTCTCACATTAGACTGGCATTTATGGCAGCTGGATTTGCCGGGCGGGTCCGGGCAGTCTTACACCATAAAAGAGTCTAACCTCGTGTCTTTACAACTGTTATGCTTTAGTTTGGGCCTAGGACCTCTCACATTGGGCCGACATTTGTGACTACTGGATTTGCCTGGCGGGTCCGGGCAGGTTTACGTCACAAACGGGTCCAATCTCGTGTCCTAAGCATTGATTATTATTAATTATCCACTTTTCCCAATTTTAATAATTCCCTACTTGAATTATTAATTAATTCCAAATTTAACAATGTCCATAATTGAATCAATTATGGACATCCATTTAAGGCATGAAAAATCATATCAATTGCACCCCCAATTTATTAATTTCCTAATATTACCCCTACCCCACGTTTGAACGTTTGATCGCAAAATGTATGCTAGACCCTATTAGTCTAACTCATAGCATAAAAGAAAATATTTACAACAGCAACATATATATGTGACTAAATAAATCATAACAAGGGGTAAAACTTGCATACATTACAACTTCCATAAGGTTATACATGTCATGGATCTAAGGGTGTCAACTTATTCATAATTCACATAATATGATTTTGATCAAATTTCATAAACTTGTATAGGACATGTGTGAATCAACATCATTAACAATATAGTTTTATATGGGTACACCTAACTCAATAGGCAAATTCCCAAAAATCAAAATTCATTTAATCATAGATTCATGTATATGGGTACACCTAACTTAATAGGCTAATTCCCATATTAAAGATCCAATTAATTTGTAGATTCATGTATATGGGTACACCTAACCCAATAGGCAAATTCCCATAATCAAGATCTGTTATAAAAAAAACATAAACTTTAAACATGATCCAATTCGCATAAATACTAACATCATGATTTTACAACTTGTATGATTCAACACAACTTAACATGACATCATTATCATATAACATAAGTATTTCAACATATGTGATAATATGAGATCTACAACATATATAAGATTTACAACATATCATATCATAATTTGCAACATAGCATGATATGATTTACAACATAGCATAGCATGATTAATCACATATGACATAGCATAGGATTATTTACAACATAATCACTACAACATAACAACATATATATGATAACATAATAGCATAACAAGAGATCCACAACATAATTTACAAATACATAACAATTCATATCACTTTCTTGTGATCCATTCATAACTTAATCAAATTATTTTATAATAATATTGCGAGAATCGCACTCTAGTCGCCCGAAGATGATTCTGATGATAGTTCGAACATCATCAGAATTGGTATTCGTGTTTCGAAGGTGTGATATCTATATACTTCCTATTGACTGGTGTGAGAACCAAAATTTGATAGGGCTTATTGTTGTGATTTGGCATCAAAAATCTGATTTTTGTATATGTATCAAAATTATGAATTTGAAACTCTAATTCACTAATTGATTGATGTTTGTGTTGCTTGTTTAGTTGTTTGATAAATTTTGAACCATTTAGCCTATTTGAAACAAATATTGAATTGTATTGAAAATTGGTCGCATTTGCTTGCATATACATATACTTACATTGAACAGGTCATAGCAAGGAGGCTAGAGCAGAGAATAAAATTTGTTTGCCCGATAAATAGGTACATGTTTACTACATAATTTCCTGTTTTGTTTGGGTGATGATGATTTTGTGAGCCTATTGGCTAGCCGCTTGGCTTTTTCTTTTTCTTTTTGAGATCTGAAGGACCGGGGAAGCTATTTGAAATTCCCCGATGCTCCCGGTGCAGGGGAGGTTATGGCAAAAATTTTCGAAAATTTAGGGTGTTAGCCAAATTTTTGAAATTTTTGGAAATTCTCAGAAACTGAAAAGTTGGAGAATAGAAGCTAGATCGAGCGTAGAGTTGATTAATCAAACCACTTTCGACTTTGTTTCTTTTCGGGGACGAAAAGTTTTAAGTGGGGGAGATTGTAACAACCCGAAAATCTGGGCCAGTTTAAAATTTTTATTTTGGCAATTTTGGCGAATTTTGATTATTTAAAATGAATTATTTTAAATAATATTGGCGAGAAATTTATTTTGAATATAATTAGAATGTATATATTATACGCGTCGTCGTTAGAATATAAATATTTATATATAATTATAAATAGAATTGAAAATGGCGCGGTAGTTCGATAATTCGATTTCAAACTTCAATTGAATGTACCGGGTGCAAAACAATCCGGATTTTAGTGAAACCAAAAATAATGGGATCTAATTGATAATATCTTTCCAACGAATCCGAATGATCAAAATTTCATAGCGGGAATCAAAAGATATGTCCAGTTGAAAATTCTGAATAGTCGCTATGGAATTCAGGCCCTTAAAAATGGACATTTTGCAAACGACCTCGGATTTCGACGAAACCAGTTTTGTTGGGTCCGGGATGTGAAGTTATTGCTAGGTTTCAAATTTCATAATTTTTCGAATCAATATGTGAGCGTGGCAAAGGAAAACACGTTTGACCAGTTTCAGTTGATTTTAATCGACTGGAAATTGGCCATTTTTCCAACGATCTCAGAATTCGACGAAACTAGTTTTGTTAGGACCGTATCGTCAATACGAAGCTAGAAAATATTTTTCTGGAATTTTTCTAGTTAGTGTGTGACCCCGGTAATTTGAAATGTACGTTTAAAATTCAATATAGTGATTTAAATGTAAATTAGACGGAAACTAATCGAAACGATCAAATCAGCTTACGAAACATATCCCATTGTGTTCGGAATATGGGTAAAACGCTATGGACGACAGGCGGTGGGGTTCGTTTAGAGGTCGTATGAAAAAGTCAACTTTTTAATAATTAAATAATAATAAAAAAAAAAACCCTCCTCCTTAAAATCGTCTGCCCCCCCCCCCTTCCCTTCATTTTCGTTCACACTGGAAAAAAAAAAAGAAGAAGAAGAAAACCGGATCTCGAACTCGACGCGCCACCCTATCGTCGATCGCCAACCGCCTCCCTTCAGGCGTCGAGACCACCAAAGACCCCCTCCTCCCTCTCTCTCCTCCGCAGCAGCCAAAGACCGAAACCCTCCTGCCTGAAATCGAAGACCGAACCCCCTTCAACCCTCCACGCCCCACCGTGAACCATCGTAGCCCATCACCGCGACCTCCCCGCCTCCGGTCAGTCCTTGCGCCACCCCTTGCCTCCGCGCCATCTCACCCCTTTGAGAAAACCTGTAAGTGTTGTTGTTTATAATATACAGCTTAATTTATTTTTATATATGACTTGTATGTTAATGAAAAACATGATTCTTAATTTATATGAAGAAGTATAAAAAAGAAAAATAAAAATCTTATTTTCTTTTATGTAATAGCATGATTAAATTCAGTTTTTACAAGGAAAAAGAATAGATCTTTAAAATGGGAAAAAGGAATGATTTTTATAGTGTTGTCATGAACAAAAAGTAATGATTTTGAGTTAGAAAAAGAAGTGATTTTTAGTATGTAAAGTTACGATTTTTAATTATATAAAAATATGATTTTTTATATACAGTGTAGAGTAGCGATAAAAATGTAATCTTTTCTATATGTGTAGCAAATAAAATATGTTGTATAGATAAAGGTATGGTTTTTATAATTTAGCGTGGTGATAAAAATGAGATTTTTATAAAGATGAAATCTTTATTTTAGAAAAGGCGAAATCTTTATATGGAAAATAGCATGATAAAAATATAATTTTTATCTATATAACATAGAAATAAAAATAGAATTTTTATATACTGAACTTCGAAATAAAAATAGAATTTTTATATACTGAACTTCGAAATAAAAATAGAATTTTTATATACTAAACTTCGAAATAAAAATAGAATTTTTATATATTGAACTTCGAAATAAAAATAGAATTTTTATATATTGAACTTCGAAATAAAAATAGAATTTTTATATATTGAACTTCGAAATAAAAATAGAATTTTTATATACTGAACTTCGAAATAAAAATAGAATTTTTATATACTGAACTTCGAAATAAAAATAGAATTTTTATATATTGAACTTCGAAATAAAAATAGAATTTTTATATACTGAACTTCGAAATAAAAATAGAATTTTTATATACTGAACTTCGAAATAAAAATAGAATTTTTATATATTGAACTTCGAAATAAAAATATGATTTTTATATATTGAATAGCGAAGTAAAAATTCGATTTTTACATATGTAGAGAATACGGGCGAAAGCGACAAAAAGGCGAGTTGGCGAAGATTTCCTGCATTGGAAGTGCCGTGGAGCTAGGATAGCTATATGTGAGAATTTCTCACCTTTCAATTTATTTTTCTAGTTATATATATATATATATATATATATATACTAGGATGCAGACGGTGCTTAGTAGCACCCGACACAATCGTCCACAGACCATGGACTTGTTTGTTTGGCTGTGTTGTTAGTTAAATTGTTTGAGTTGATTTGAATTGTTTGGTGAAATGAAATTGATATGATTGATGTGTGAATGGCGTGGGCCTTCACTAGACCGGGGATAAGGCTAGGCCTCGTCCCGTTTCTAGTATCGTGCCATTATGCCGCCGAAATTTTCTAAAATGTGTTAGAAAAATAAAAATATCATTTTATTTAAAGAATGAACTTAATAGAAATTCATATGTTGGAATAAAATGTTTTATCGTTAAAAATATAATTTTTAATGTGAACGTGAATAAATAAATATTCATTTACAAACCAGACGGTTTGTTTATGTACACCTATTTGAAGGACATGGATTGGGACGATAAATTTTACACATCGCCCAACTGCACGAATAAAATATTTGTTTGATTGTTTGAAACCCCACACGGGTGTTGGGATGAAACTTGAAGTTCACTCATCCTGATTGATTAAATATGTCGATCGATTGATTGACAAGCTGCTATAAGCGTTAAATGTCTATATTTGATGCTTATACAGTGTAGTGCACTTTGGTTGATGGTTGATTATTTTTCAATGCTATTTCATACATGTCTTGTATGAAAATCCATATAATTAACATTATATGGTGATTGATTGGGCCTCATTCCAATTTAGAAAATAAAGAATATTATAAAATAAAAGTTCATGTGTTGACAGTACTCATCCATTGAGATTGGTCATGTGTTGAACGAAATATTTTAATAATAAAATTTACATCTTTATCAATATAAAATAACGGTTCATGTGTTGACAGTACTCATCCATTGAGATTGGTCATGTGTTGAACGAAATATTTTGATAATAACAACTATTTTGAAAAAGAAATATTTGAAATAAAATATTTGAAATAGAAATTTATGAAGCCGTGTTGATTAGATTGACGCCATTTTGACGTAAACGATATTTATATCGATTTTATTCATTTTGAAATGAATTGAATATAAAACGATTTCGAAATGAATTGAATATAAATTGATTTCGAAATGAATAGAATATATAACGATTTCGAAATGAATTGAATATATAACGATTTCGAAATGAATAGAATATATAACGATTTCGAAAGGAATTGAATATATAACGATTTCGAAATGAATAGAATATATAACGATTTCGAAATGAATAGAATATATAACGATTTCGAAATGAATTGAATATATAACGATTTCGAAATGAATTGAATATATAACGATTTCGAAATGAATTGAATATATAACGATTTCGAAATGAATTGAATATATAACGATTTCGAAATGAATTGAATATATAACGATTTCGAAATGAATAGAATATATAACGATTTCGAAATGAATAGAATATATAACGATTTCGAAATGAATTGAATATATAACGATTTCGAAATGAATTGAATATATAACGATTTCGAAATGAATTGAATATATAACGATTTCGAAATGAATTGAATATATAACGATGTCGAAATGAATTGAATATATAACGATTTCGAAATGAATTGAATTGAAAACGAATTCAAATTGAATTG
Organism: Allium sativum; assembly: GCA_030737875.1. NCBI lineage: Eukaryota > Viridiplantae > Streptophyta > Magnoliopsida > Asparagales > Amaryllidaceae > Allium > Allium sativum. The sequence continues at coordinate 1,048,146,129 of CM060910.1, read as the reverse complement.
AAAGCGAATTGAAATGAATTCAAATTGAATTGAAATTTGAATTGAATAGAAATGAATTTTAAAATGAATTTATAAAGAGGAATTCAATTTTGATTTGAATTGAAATGGAAGTTGAAATTGCTTTTGAAACGAATTTAAAACTATTTATATAATTCGTTTTAAACAGAAATCGACGAAGTATATATTATATATATTATATATATAATATAATGGCCTGAATAGAATGCGCCGCGCCGCGGCAGTTCGTGAATTTCGACCATTTATTTCAAACGGACATTACGGGAGATCCGACCGTCGGATTCTCCTAAAACCGGAACCGTTGGGTTCGTATCGAAAAGAGCTTTCCAAAGAATATTAGAAATTTGAAATCTAACGGTTGGATTTGGAGATACGTCCAAATCAAATTCGAAAAAGGTCGTTGTAAGTGCAGTTCGATGGCCATTGATGGAAATCGACTGTACGGGCCTTGATAAAATTATTAAAAATAGTAATATTTTGTGTAAAATCATAAGAAATGATTTGGGGAAAATTTGGATGAAAAACTCCATATTTGAAAAGATAAAAATAGATTTTTATCGAAATGAACTAGTTTTGAACTAGAAATATAATTCTATTTATTTTTAAATAAATAAATTGAATTTGAAAAAGGGTTTTAAAAATAACCAAAATTTCCAATGATTGCATTGGAGTGGATTTGAATCGAAATTGTCTTCGGAATATTTCGATGTTGGAATTCGTGATTATACAAATGTTGTTATGGAAATTTGAAAGATATATATCTATATCGTTATTTCCAATACGACATTTGTTAATCGTAGAATTTGATATTGAATATAAGCCGATGTATTTTCTATTCAGAACCTTGTATTGAATATCAAATGTGATTTGGGTTTGTCGTGAATGGTGTCTTCACTAACACTGTTCTTGAACCCAGTTGAGAAAAGATTAAATCTTTTTATTTAGATTTAATGAAGTGTACCAATTAAATGATATTTAATTGGAATTGAATTGATATTGATTTTTGGGTTTATCGTGAACAGTGTTTTTAAATAGCACTCGTTCTTTAACCCGATAATTAATGAATGTGATTTTGGGTTTACCGTGAACCGTGTTTTTTAAATGACACTGATTCTTTAACCCAGTTAACGATTAAAACTAAGGGGAGTTTTAATAAATCTTTAATTAGATTGAAAAATCGAGAATGGAGTATCACCAGTTTTACTCCAGGCGATAGTTAAATCTTTAATTAGATTTGAACGTGAAATGGTAACTGAATTTACCGATAACACTATGGTGTTAGATATGAAGTATTACCAGTTTTACTTCATGGGATTAATAGGTTGGGATTGGGAAATTAAAACCAATGATTACTACGGTAAGGTTCGCTAATTCCGACTAGTTGAATCGAAATTCAAAGGAAGATTAGAGAATAAATTCAGGAATTTATCTTGGATAAAATTTATGGGAACCTTTCCCTATGAATGTGAAATCAGAAACTAACTGTCGGTTAGCTAAGCAGAATGGTTTTCTGGATATTGATCTGATGTTGGTTTCGGCCTTCGAGGTTAATATTTGGGAAATTATTCTCTAGATTAATTTACGGTTAGTGACTGGTGAATTGGAATGAGGCGTATGTTGTGTTTGTGTAACACTTATTTAAAATATACGCGAGTTATTTGGAAAGTCCGGGTTTATCCCATTCTGAATAACTGATACGACGATAAGTCGAAGATGAAGATGATGGTCGAAGACCGGAGGTCTTCACGTCGTTTGGGTGGTTACTGATGATCTTGATTGGGCTGTACACCCAAGAAGATGGAAACAGTTAGTGATCGTCCAGACGTACTTGGAGATCGATGGATATGCGGGGTACTAGGTGCCTCCGGTTTCGTTCAGACCCAGAACGGACTTGTAAATGGACTGTGTGTCTGACATTGGATTTCAGTCCGTGTGATTGATCTCTATTAAATATATATCTGTTTGGCGGCGGAAAATTTATTCTCTTGCTTAACGCCCTTCTCTGAGACGTACGAGCTCAGGGGTTATATATTGATGGATATCAAACGCATGGAGTGAATTGCCTGTGTGGCATGCCTAAGTGGCAATTGATCGAGGCTTCTGTTGAAAAGCAAAGTCTTGTGGTGATGATCAAAGCAAGGCCTTTGTGGCGTAGCTTTGTGTAACGTTTGCTTCGCGAGTTTCACACCCGGTATGAACCAAAAACGGGAGAGGACGTCAGGGAGGGCATGCGTTTCTTTCTAGCTAGAAGTGGCGTCAGTGGTTTTACACGCCCTGACGAGTTTGACTTATGTGGTTGTTGTTGTTGCGAGGCGCCTCAGATTGATCGGTCGTTCTCGAACCGATGGAGTCATTTAGTTGGCTCGTTTACGCCCCATAGGGCGGGGAAATGCATGTTCAGGGTTTAAGTTTAATCCACATCGGTGGACTGGCCCTGAGGATCCAAGGGCCTACCTGAGTCTGGGTCCTGTGGCTCGGGCTAGAGAGTCACGAATCGGTTGAGGACTATCTTTTGCCTCGGTTCATAGACGGAAATCCAATTTCCAAATACGTGACTTTGCGGTTTTATTTGTAAACCTATATATGGCGACATAGTGGCATGGGACGCTCATGCCGCCTATGATTGATACTTATGATTTGAAGATTGTTTTATACACTATGCACTTATTATAGTATCAAATGATTTGTTTTAAACGTATCAAGCATTCTTTGGCTGTTATAAGGGAAAACCCTATCCCCCGGCTTGCGTTGCATTGTGTGATAGGACCTGGGTCTTATAACAGCTTCATTTTTCTTTATTTAGCATTGCGCTGTTTGTTATATGCACTGGTATTCTTGGGAGGAAACCCGTTCCGTGTTATACGGCGTGGTCCCTTGATTTACCTAACTTTCAAATAAAGATTAATAACTGTTTTAGTTCTCACACCAGTCACATGACTGACCTGGAGTTTATTGTTTTAACCTAAACTCTGGGTGCCCATATTTTGACACGGGTAGCTAGTAGTTTTGGTTTTGCAGATTTATATTCACAGGATCCTGGTTTACAGCTGGAACGATATCCGGAAAGCTTTGTATCCGTATATCTCATTCTAGTTGTGTATTGTATTATTTTCCGCTGCTATATATTTAAATGTAATTTAAATCTCTGATATTTCTGTGTAATATTCATTTATACTCTGTATATTCTTGTAATCTGATGCATTGTTGTAATATACAATGAAATGTTCTTCTGTATGCGTTCTGTTTTGTCCTGTTCTCAAACGATAGGGCGTTTCGAACGGTCTGGGTCGGTTTAGCGACCGGTTCGGGCCAAGCGAAATTCCTTGCCGTCACATCTCCCTTCCTTGCATGCATATGAGCTGGCATACAACTCCCATATAACAAAAGGAATCCCTGATGTTACGTTCCTACCAACTCATATTTGTACACGACTCCTTCAATTTATTCTGCGATGTGGGACTATTAATTCCAACCCGCCATTTCTCCTTAACAACATGCGAGACAATCTTAACTGTAGGATCCAGATTAACCCTAGAGGGGGGTGAATAGGGTTTATTGAAATTTATCACAGATTTCAGATATTATAGGATATTAAAAACTATTCACAGATCACAGAATATAGCAGAAACAGAAATGCAGAAAGTAAATGACACAAGATATACCCAGCTTCAGAAAAATTCTGCCTACTGCTGCATTCCTAAGGTTTCTACTAGGTGACCGCATATAAGGCCATGTACACTCGCAATCCCTGCTCCTATTCTAAACCAACGCTCAAAACCCTAGACTGACCTATATCCCTTAGGCCATATTTTCCCGAATTACAACACTGTAATCCATAAACCTAGTTTTTTACAGACTAGTAAACTGCCAGTTGAACCTTAACTGGATTCCCTAGTTTTTTTTACAGACATTAGAAACACTGATCAAATGGTTTACAAAAAGAATACAACACAAAATAAAATTCAAAAAAAAAAGACCTAGTCTTTTAAACCCTAGAAATAAAAACACTAAGGGTTATCCCCTTTTATAATCTAGCCGCCCTTTATTAATCCCTCTCTTAAAAAATTTCGGCAGCTGAACAAAAACTAGGGTTTGCTTCTGTGCTCCAAATCAACTCGCGATTGAATGCTCATGAATTAATCCTTGATATGTTGATTCCCCATGCTCCTATTGTTCAGATTTGGAGGACTTGCGATCGAAAAAATAAAGTGAGTAATTCAAAAAAAAAATCCTATTGCTCTTCAGGTTTTGTTGTTTAATTTTTCGATCTCTCTATCTAAGGCTGATGATGAATTGGTTGTTAATATAGGATTTAGAAATCCTATAAAGGCTCTCTGATTTCGTTAAAGTGACTTGAAATGGTTTGCGTGTTTCCCCTTTTGACAAATTCGATTTAAAATGGATTCCTTGATTAACAAACATGCTGTGAATTCTGGTTGAATTGTTGTCGAGAATTTATCACTATTTGTTGCTGTGAAACATTTCCTTTTTGACTGACCTTGAAATTGATATTTACCTTGATATAAAAACTGCCGTGAATTGTATTGAAAGATTGTTTTTGCCAAAATTGAGATGATGATATCCGGAAACATATGATTCGATTTTCTGAACACTGTAAGGATTTGAACAAATTCAGGAAACAAAAAACAACATCATTGAAATCAGCTTCCCAATATAAAAACTGATTTTGAAATCTTTCTCAAATATGTTTGCTGTTAAATTGAAGCTCGATTAAATCCTGGAAAGAAACAATTTGCCGAGAATGATTCCTACAACTGTCTTCAACATTCCTGTTTCTGCTGTAACGAACTAGAATTTTCGACCCAGAAAATCAACACAAAACCCATGTTAATTATTCATGGTATCAAACATTCCAGATCATTAATAGAAAGAAGTTAGAGGGTGAGAATAGATAAGATAGAAAATTAGAATAGAAGAAGAAGAACACAATTAGAGTAAACACGAATCTCACAGCGGAACGAATAAAATATAATACATAACATAACTTTGCAATTAACAGTATAATAACATTATCAGAGTACAACACTTACACACAGCGGAAATAACAATAGCTATAAAATCCTTAAGCCTCCTGCTTCAAGCTCCTCCAAGCATATCTATAAAGACCTGAACTACTTGACTGCCCGTACAAATTTGGGCACCCAAGAGTTTAGGGAAAACAAAACAAAATAAACTCTGGGTCGGTCATGGGACTGGTGTGAGTAAACTCAAATCATTTGGTTCAACTTTCCAAAATCCTTTTCAAAAGAAAAAGTAATCGTAAGACCGATCCACACATAAACACGGATGGTTTTTACCTTATGATAACCAAAAACTTTTGGAAATCAATACTTCTTTGATATTATAATAATGTCTAATCACAAGTAATTACAATCTAGCAGAATGCTTGCATCTCACGTTCCACATATAAAGTATACAAACAAAACCACGAGCGCTTATTGGAGATTGGATTCCAACTATGACAAGGTATGGGACCACCTGCCGATAGTGTATCTCTAGAGGCAAATACACTAGGTTCAACAAGAACATCATGCAACCCGGCACACACATGACCGACCACTCATTTCGCTTGAGTGTATCAAATGTATACCACCAACGGTTGGGAGCTACCCACCGTCTTCCCGAAAAGGGATAGCATCGAAGTAGACAATAGAATGGAATGGATTTTCTCTAGATAAGTGATATACACCCTAATGGGAGCGACCCACTTAGCCATGCTGCCTGGCCGATTTCTGTCATTTTCCGGTTGATGAGGCTTGAGGTCATAACGTCTCTTTGGAACATCTGACCACCCTTCACTTTTAATGCCACATCGTCATACCCGTCAAATCACAAATTGATTTCTTCAAAAATACCATATGTATAAAGCTAAGAGAAACGAATTCCTCAGCCACCAAACGTAAGTACATTTGAAGAGATCAACTTACGCGACCCGTTAGATATACTTTGTCGGACATTCGCCCATTCACGTTTGTCCAGGGACTGGACAAACCGAAAACACTATTATATAACAGGATAGCCCTTGCATAACTCCGTCTTCGATACTTGATCGCAACGCTAACGTCCATACAGAGTGGTTTTCAGATAATGCATCTGATCCCGGTCTCTCCATACTGACGACGATAAAATGGTCAAAACTTCGATAGTCGGTGATTTAACTATCAAAGTAAAACAGGTGTGAAACCAACGATATTATTTCCAGATGGAAATTCTATCGATCAATCATAAATCCACATTTATCTCTTTCTATAAAATTATCTTTAATTTATCCATTTCCCCATTTCTATATATTTGTAAATTCCTATTTTCTAAATTTCGAAAATATACATCATCAATTATTGGAAAACATTTCCATCTCTGTTTCTCGTATCACTGTCATTCCAGTATTCTTTCTCATCAACATTTCATTTTCTATGATTAGAAAATATCTCTGATTATATTTGGAAAATGTTTCCAAAATGTATTCATTTGATTTAAAACAGATGTTAAATAAAACATCACTAAGCCAATTTAAACCATTACACTCATTAACTAAATTCACTTAATCAACCTTCACTATCGAACTTTAAACATTTCTTAATTAAAAACGAAGTCAATCAAGTTGGGGTATAATTACCTCTCAGACCTTAACTGAACAACATTTCTAAGTTCGAAATAAACAAAGTTCACCTTTCAAATTCTTTAACAACTTCCTTACGTAACTCTCTTTCAAACAAATCTTTATTCGATAACTCTTTCCATTGAACAAACTATATTCGATTAACTCTATTCCATTACACTATTAGTTAACTATATTCTATTAACTCTATTTGATTAACTCTTTTGAATTAACCTTAATCAATTAACTCTTATCAATTTACTCCTATCAACTTACTTCCTTCGAATAAACTATATTCGATTAATTCCTTTAACTCTATTCTAATAAACTATATTCGATTTACTCCTTTCGAATAACTAATATTCGATAACTTCTTTTGATTAATACATTCTGATTAACACATTTTGATTAATTCATTTTGATTACACATTTTGATTAACTCCTATCGAATAACTAATATTCGAATAACTATGTCTGTTTCAACTTTATTTCGAATAGCTAATATTCGATTTAAATCCATTCGCTTGACTCTAGATCGCAGCGATCACAATGGTTACGCCTGATTCCCTCAGGAAACATCCGACCGCCATAGGCTATCTGCAGCCCTGCGAATTACGCAAGCATTCGTACGAAATGGCAACACATCCTAAATAACTATGTTGACTAACCCTATCTCAAATAACTATAGTCGATCAACTCTAATTGAATAACTAATATTCAATTAATTCTAATTCGATTAACTCTAACAGATTAACTCTAACTGATTATTCTGTTTCAAAAATCGATGTTGAAATCGATTCTTACTCCTCTATATAAGTCCTAACTTATATATTCTATTTATCCATGATAAATATTTCATTTAATTTATAAAATATTATTTATAAGTTTATCTTATCAATCCATCGGTTAGAATTGATTCTATTTAAAATCTTTGCTTTAATTCCATATCAAGTTATACCCAGGTGTGAAGCACGGGTTTAAATCTTTCAAATGTAAAATTCTCCTTTTATGTAATTTTAGTCACTTTTCCAAGTATTTCCTTTTAAAATCTATTTATTTACAAAATAAATCCCTTTTTGATAATTCTATTTATTTTAAAAAATATTTTTTTTGATAAAATCTATTGATTTTATAAGTAATTCCTTTGATAATCTCACTATTCCCTTTCTATTTATTTTACACATATTTCCCTTTTCTATTCTATTTATTCTTCAAATAAATATCCCTTTTCAACTCTATTTGTAAATAGTTTACAAATATTTCTTTTTCAATTCTTGTAAATGTTTTACAAATATTCCCTTCAATTCTATCTATTTGATTAACAAATAAGTATTCCCTTTTTAATCTATTTATTTTCTAAATAAATAGTTTTCTTTTCATAAAATCTTTTAATTTTATAAATATTTCTTTTTCAATATAACATTGAAAATTTCCTTTCTAACATTCCAGTATTCCTTATGGTATTTAACGTACCATATAACAATGATCGGCATCATTCAACCATACAAAATCAACAACAGATTTCATATCACATCATATAACACAATATATGAAGAAAAAAAAAGTGAAATAAATGTTGAGGAACCCAGTTGGGTCCCTCCAACCTGTTTCCCTGCATCCACAGATGTTAAACAATAAAATTAACATCAATTTCATTTCACTATGAAATATTCTACAAAACAGAACCAATATTTGATTAACGATTATATCTATATCGTTATCTATATTTTCAATCAACTGACTAGCGGTTCAACCAAACAGCCAACACCCAGCAAACAACCACCATTTATAGATTCTAAAAATACGTTATAAAAATATAAGTTGAACAGAGTTAGTGAGATTTACTCACATTGGACGACTATCGTTAAATAACGATAATTGGTCATTGATTTGATTCAGGCGTTTAATTTCACCATAAATCCAAACAAGCTCCAATTCGCTCCCGGTCAGTTCCATGGTGTAGCCACCGTCCATACGATCCCCTCGGATCCAGATTTTCGTAGTTCTGATAACGTATGAGATAATTATACATTTTATAATTTTGTACAAATTTAAATTAAATAATTTCCTTTACTCTAAATGGCTTAACCTTTTATAGTTCTTTCAGCCCACCAGCCAAAACCAATCCCGCTCCATATCCTTTCTCCTTTCTTTCTCCAATTACCTGCTTCTCTGATCTAAGACCAATCATTAAACCAGGATCAACTCTCACACACTCCCCGAATTTAAACTAGCAAACCACCCAATAACTCCACGACTTCAGAAAAATGTCGTACTCAATTTATACGAGCTTCTGCTCCTTACATACAAAGTATTTAAACCACCTTCACCAAACATCACAATTTCAAAACATGTCCAAGCAATACACAAGTCGACCCTTAACCCTCATAATTCCAGCAATCCATCTTCTCCCTTTCTTCTTCTCAACAAACCGGATCGAGACTTCCGATTCCCAACTCCATCCTTACAGTTAATTTGAAGCCCCTCCTGTATAGTTCGAGCAGTATTGGTTATCTCCAATGAACTCCTTCGAACCTGTTTCTTCTTTCAGGCTATAGCCGTGACCTCTCCTCACCTATCCCCTCGCCTCACTGACCCAGCTTGACATGCGTTTCCCCCTAAATCCGCAACCCTAGAATTCGGCTTCCGCATCTTCGATTTATATTTCGTGGGATTTTCAGGAGTTTTGTTTTTGATTTTCAATATCCGATTTTCTATTTTTGCTGTAGAAGAACTTATGGCGGCTCAATCTTTGACCATGGGAATGAATGAAATTAGGGTTGTATAGTTGATGACATTATATAGGGTGATTATTTGAATTTTATATTCACTTTTATTGAATCGCTACTAGTATTTGTATTCTAAAAATTTCTATGACCACATACAATACCCAAAAATCACGAAAATGGACATGCAGCTACAGTTCGACATTGCGGACGCAACAAAACTGGTTTCATCAAATTCTGACTTCGTTTGCTCACACAGCGTATTTTTAACCGTTAGAATATCAACTGTTTTTTCACATTAAAATCCCGTACGGCCACATAATGACTTCAAAAATCACGGAAATTGAAATCTAGCAATAATTTAATATTGCGGATCCAACAAAATTAGTTTCGTCAATTCTGAGGTCGTTTGAAAAACTGGCTATTTTTAAAGCTCTAAATAACCCTTTTAAATATATAAATATATTTAAAAAAATTTAAATTTAATATTTAAAAATAAATATTATCATATATATTCACAATAGAATATCATACTATTACACTGGAATTTATAACTCGATATTTCAAATCCAGTGTTACATCGATTTTCGATTTATATTTAAAAATCCATTTTAAAATATAAATAAATCAATATAAATTATAAAGGAATTCCATAGCGACTTTTCTAAAATTTGACTTGGACATAACTAAAAATCTACACAACGAAATCTCGATTTTCCTCTTCCATTAGAAAGATATACTTCACCAGCTCCTAACATTTCTTTTTTCACAGAAATCCGATTTAAAATGGACCCTGTATATTCAGTTGAAGTTCAAATCGCCAAATAACGAATTGTCATGCCATTTCGATCTTGATTGTAATTATATTATAATTATACGTTCAAACTGCCTGTAACGGTAAAGAATTTCGCTCGATCTGAATCGATTGTTAAACCGACCAAGACCGTTTGAAACCCCTGATCGTTTTGAGAATAGGACAAATTGGAACGCAAACAGAAGAACATTTCATTGTATAATACAACAATTCCATCAAATACAAGTATATACAGAGTATGAATAAATATTATACAATAGAAAGATATCATAGATTACAATAAATTACATAGCAGCAGAAAAACAATATAAAACACAACTGAAAGTAATACACGGATACAGAGCTTTCCGAGCATCGTTCCAGCTGTAAATCAGGATCCTATGAATATAAATCTACAAAACCAAAACTACTAACTGCCCGTGTGGAAAATAGGGGCACCCAGAGTTTAGGTTAGAACAATAAACTACAGGCCAGTCATGTGACTGGTGTGAGAACTAAAACAGTTATTTAAACTTTACTTTAAAAGAGAGTAATTCAAGGGACCACACCGTATAACACAGAACGGGTTTCCTCCTAAGAACACTAGTGCATAGAATAAACAACGCAATGCTTTTTCAAAAAATGAAGCTATTATAAGACCCAGGTCCCATCACACAATGCAACACAAGCCGGAGGATAGAGTTTTTACCTTATAACAGCCAAACATGCTTGGTACTTTTTAAAACAAATCTTTTGATACTATTATAAATGTATTATGTGAAAACAATTTCAATCATAAATATCAATCATAGATGGCATTAATGACCCATACTTCTATGTCGCCATACTAGGTTCTACAAATAAAATCGCAAGTCACGTATTGGAAATTGGATTTCTGTCATGAGTCGAGGCAAGGGGCAAGCTCCTCTCCGATTCGAGACACTCTAGCAAATGTCTCAGGACCCGACTATGATCCTTGGATCTTCAGGGCCGGTCCTCTCTTACTTTTGAGGATTGACAATACCTGAGCACACGTTTCCCGGTCCTAACAGACCTATATCCGAGGCGCTTCGCATTCCAACAACCACATAGGTGAAAAGTATATAAATGTCAGCCAGTTTAAGCACTGACACCACCAGTAGCTAGGAAGAAACGTCGTGCTCTCCCTGCAGTCACTATCCCGTTTTTGACTCATACCAAGGTGTGAGGCTTGCGAATTCACACTATACACAAAGCTATGCCACACAGGCTGTGCTTTGATCGTCAACTACAAGACTTTGCTTTTCAACAGAAGCCTTGATCATCTGCCACTTAGGCGTGCCACACAGGCAATTCACTCCATGCGATTGATGTCCATCGATATACAACCTCTGAGCTCGTACGTCTCAAAGAAGGGCGTTAAGTAAGGGAATACATTCTTCGACGCCAAACAAATGTATATTTAATAGAGATCAATCAACACAGGATAAAATCTAATGTCAGACACACAGTCCATTTACAAGTTCGTTCTGGGTCTGAACGAAACCGAAGGCACTTTCCTCGCATATCCATCGATCTCCAAGTATGTCTGGATGATCACCAACTATTTCCCTCCTCTTGGGTGTACAGCCCAATCAAGATCATTGGTAATCACCCAAACGATGTGAAGATTTCCGGTCTCCAACCACCGTCTTCATCTTCACCTTATCGTCGAATCGGTTATTCAGAACGGGTATAAACCCGGCCTTTCCGAATAACCCGCGTGTATAATAAACACGTGTTACACAAACACAACATACGCCTCATTCCAATTCAGAATATTATTTTATTCAAATTTTCATATTCTTAGGGAAAGATTCCCATTAATTTTATCAAAGATAAATTCTTCTAAATTTATTCTTCAATCTTCCTTTGGATATCATTTCGAACCATATTATGGTTTTCCAAACTAGTCGGGATTAGTGAACTACACCGAAGTAATTATTTATTTTATTTCCCAATCCCAACCTATTTATCCCATGGAGCAAAACTGGTAATACTCCATATCTAGCACCACGGTGTTATCGGTAAAATTAATTACCATTTCACGTTTAAATCTAATTAAAGGTTTAACTATCGCCTTGGAGCAAAACTGGTGATACTCCATTCTCGATCACTTTTCAGATTTGATAGTTTAAATTATCAATTCACTTTCAATCTAATTAAAGATTCATTAAAACTCCACTTAGTTTTAATCTTCTCAAAAATCTATATCCTGTCTTTAACTAGGTTAAAGAACCAATGTCACCTAAAACACGATTCACGACAAACCCAAATCACATTTGATATTAAATACAAGGCTCTGAATAGAAAATATACTGGCTTATATTCAATATCAAATTCTGAAACCAACAAACATCGTATTGGAAATAACGATATAAATATATCTTTCAAATCCCCATAACAATATCTGTATAATCACGGAATCCAACATCGAAATATCCCAAAGACAATTGCGATTCAAATCCACTTCTACTTTATATATATTGGAAATTCTGGTTACTTTCAAAACCAATTCAAATTCAATTTATTTATTTCAAAAATAAATTGATTTTAATTCTAGTTCAGAACTAGTTCATTTCGATAAAAATATATTTCTATCTTTTCAAATATGGAGTTTTTCACCCCAGTTCTTTCTAATTCATTCCTTATGATTTTACACTAATTACTGATATTTTTAATAATTTTATCAAGGCCCGTACAGTCGATTTCCATCACCGGCCATCGAACTGCACTTACATCGACCTTTTCCAAATTTGATTTGGACATAATTCCAAATCCAACCATTAGATTTCAAATTTCTAATATTCATTGGAAAGCTCTTTACGATACGAACCGAACGGTTCTGATTTTAGGAGAATCCGACGGTCGGATCTCCCGTAATGTCCATTCGAAGTCAATGGTCGAAATTCACGAACTACCGCAGCACGGCGCGTTCTATTCAGGCCATTATATATATATAATATCTATATATTATATATATTTCATCGATTTCCTTTTAAAACGTATTATATAAATCATTTTAAATTTGTTTTCAAAACCATTTCAACTCTATATTCAATTTCAAATCAAAATTGAATATTTCATATCATTACCATATAAATGATAATATTTTCAAAACGTTATATTTTGAAATCACTACCTTTTCTATATTCATTATAAAACGAATATAATTGATATAAATATCGTTCACGTCAAAATAGTGCCACTCTAATCAACACGGCTTTACATATTTCAATAAATTCGTTATTCTATTCAACAAATGAATATTTATTCTATTCAACACATGAATCTATATTTCTTTCAACACATGACTAATCTCAACACATGAGTACCGTCAACACATTACTATTTTTGTTATGTAATATATTTTATAAAATTATGGTATCTATCGTTTGATTTTTAATTAGACTCCAACCGTAGAGTAGTTTCTAGTCTTAAATATGATAAAGATGTAGATTTTATTGTTAAAATATTTTACTCAACACATGAATAGTTTCAACATATGAATATTCTCAACAAATGAGCATCGTCAACACATGACTATTTTTATATTCTAATATTCTTTATTTTTCCCAATTGGAGTGAGGCCCAAACAATTACCATATAATGTTAATTATATGGATTCCATACAACACATGTATATAATAGCAACGATAAATAATCAACCATCATCCAAAGTGCACCACACAACTGCATAAGCATCAAATATAAATAGTTAATGCTTATAACAGCCTGTCAATCAATTGATCGACATACAACTAATTATTGGGATTAGTGTATGCCGTATTTTATCCTAATACCCGTGTAGGGTTTTCAAATCAACAAATACAGATTTTTATTTATTCACCTACCTGTTAAAAATTATATTTTTAACGATAAAGTATTTTTAACTATATAAATATTTTATTTCATTTCACATCACACAATCAATTTTCACCACAACAAACAATCAAACATACAAGCCATCCATGGTCTATGGACGATGGGTGTCGGGCGCTACTAAGCACCGTCTGCATTCTAGTATATAATTTAAACTAGAAAAGAAAATTTAAAGTAAGAAATTCTTGCTGACTAGCTAAACCAACGCCATGACTCTTCTTATGTAGAAATCTTCGCCGTGCTCGCCTTCCGTCAATTTCCTCGTCCGTGGCCACTACATATATAAAAATCACATTTTTATATTGTTGCTATGTATATAAAAATCCTATTTTTATTATCACTCTATCTAGATAAAAATTTCTATTTTCACAATGCTACTATATAGATAAAAATTCTATTTTTACACCCCTACTATATAGATAAAAATTCTATATTTATCTTGCTATTCTCTATATTAAGATTTCGCCTTTTCAAATATAAAGATTATATTATTATAATGCTTATTTCTATATAAAAATTATAATTTTATATTTCTACTTCATATATAAAGATCGAATTTTCATTTCATCGCTATAAAAATCACCTTTTTATCTCAACACATATATAATAAAAATCAAATTTTTATTTCGCTACATATATAAAGATCAAATTTTTATATTCCCTATTATATAAAAATCATATTTTTAATATTTCTGCTTTATAAAAATTATATTTTTATATTTCACATATGATAAATATCATATTTTTCCTTTGCTACTTCATATGAGAAAAATCACATTTTTCTTCTGCAACAACAATGAACAAAAATCAAGACTTTGTATAAAATAAAATAAAATCTTTGCCACATTAAAAATCTAATCTTTATGTGAAGAAAAATCTAAACTCGATTAATTAAAGATCTAAACTGATTTAAATAAATAAAACAAACAGATTTTATATTAATAAAAATAAAAATAAAAACTTACAGTCAACGGTGAAAGGGGGGTTCCCACAGTGGGGCTGTGGCGTTGGGGAGGTGCGCCAGGCCTGTGGTGGTCGGAGGGGTCGCGTTTGATCGGCGATGGCAGGTTGTGGGCGGAGCAGTGACTAAAAGGGAGGGTTTTGGCTTCGGTTTGGGTGTGGGATTGAATGAGGGAAGAGAAGGGGGTGCGTGCTTCGATGGATTTGGCCGGAGTGGAGGAGAAAGGAAGGGGGTGCGGCGTCGTCGATCAACTGAGGAGGGGCGGGGTGGTGATTAGGGCGTCGGGATTTTACTGAGAAAGGGGAAAACAATTTGATCGAGCAAAAGTGAAATGGGGGGGGGCGTTAAGTAAAGGAATATATATATATATTATTTTAATTAAAAAAAAAGCAACTTTTTATTTCGACCTCGGAATCGAGCCTACCGCCTGTCGTCCATAGCTAATTACCTCCATTCCGAACACAATGGGATATGTATCGTAAGCTGATTCGATCGTTTCGAATAGTTTTCGTCAAAACCAAAATATAACTCTATATATTGAATTTGAACGTGCATTTCAATATACCGGGGCCACATACTAACTAGAAAAATCCCGAAAAATATTTCCTAGCTTTATATTGACGATACGGTCTTGACAAAACTAATTTGGTCAAATTTTGAGTTCATTTGGAAAATGACCAATTTCCAGTCGATTAAAATCAACTAAAACATGTCAAACGCATTTTCCTTTGCCACGCTCACATATTGATTCGAAAAATTACGAAATTTTGAATCTGGCAATAACCTGACATCACGGATCCAACAAAAGTGGTTTCGTCGAAATCCGAGGTCGTTTGCAAAATTTCCATTTTTAAGGGCCTGAATTCCATAGCGGCTATTCAGAATTTTCAACTGGGCGTAACTTTTGATTCCCGCCATGAGATTTCAATTTTTCGGATTCGTTGGAAATATATTCTCAATTATATTCTAATATTTTTGGTGTCGTTAAAATCCGGTTTATTTTGCACCCGATATGTTCAATTGAAATTTGAAATCGAATTATCGAACTACCGCGCCATTTTCAATTCCTTTTATAATTATAAATAAATAATTATATTCTAACGTCGATCTATATAATATATACATTCGAATTCTATTCAAAATAAATTTCTCGTCGATATTATTTAAAATAATTCATTTTAAATAATCAAAATTCGCTAAATTCGCCAAAATAAAAAATTTAAATTGGCTCGCATTTTCCGGGTTGTTACAATCTCCCCCACTTAAAACTTTTCGTCCCCGCAAAGGAACGAAGCTGAAAGTTTCTTAACTAATCAACTCAACTTCCATTTCATTACAGCTTAAGTTCTTCAACTTTTCAGTTTCTAAGAACTTTCCAAATTTTTCAAAACTTTAGCTAACACCCTAAATTTTTGAAAAATTTCGCCATAACCTCCCCTGCACCGGGGACTTCGGGATATTTCATATAGCCTCCCATGGCCTTCTTCAATCCAAAAGAAAAAGAAAAAGCTAAGCGGCTAGCCAAACGGCTCATAAAATCATCATCACCCAAACAAAACAGTAAATTATGGAAAACATGTACCTATTTGTCGGGCAAACAATTTTATTCTCTGCTCTAGCCTCCTTGCTATGACCTGTTCAATGTAAGTACACGTATATGCAAGCAAATGCGACTAATTTTCAATACAGTTCCGTATTTGGTTCAATTTGGCATAACGGTTCAAAATTATCAAACAAATAAACAAACAACACAACCAGCAATCAATTAGTGGATTAACGTTTCAAATTCATAATTTTGATACATATATAGAAAATCATGTTTTTGGTGCCAAATCACAACAAATAATCCTATATAGTTTTGGTTCTCACACCAGTCTAATGGAAATATATAGACATCTCACTTTCGAAACACGAACACAAATTATGATGATGATATATCAATCATCAGAATCATCTCCGGGTGTCTAGAATGTGATTCAGTATATTAAAACTTCGAATATACGTTCGTGACGCATATACGTGAAATCTTTATATACTCGATTGTCCAAATCAATATAAATAAAATATTCAAATACGTATAAAATGGTTTTAATTTTCATAATAATATTGTTTTCATTTGAAAAATATACTCTTCACACTCGTTCTAGGATACTACTGATCCCATCTCTAACGAGTCATTCTAATTGGATATTACTAATCCAATATCTGATGAATTCTTTCGTTCCGTTCTAATGTGTCTTGTTCTCGAGCTATGTAAACCAAAGCTCTGATACCAAATGTAATGGTAAAGAATTTCGCTCGATCTGAATCGATCATTAAACCGACCAAGACCGTTCGAAACCCCTGATCGTTTTGAGAACAGGACAAACTGGAACGCAAACAGAAGAACATTTCATTGTATATTACAACAATTCCATCAAATACAAGAATATAAAGAGTATGAATAAATATTATACAACAGAAAGATATCAGAGATTACAATAAATTACATAGAAGCGGAAAAACAATATAAAACACAACTGAAAGTAATACATGGATACAAAGCTTTCCGAGCATCGTTCCAGCTGTAAATCAGGATCCTGTGAATAAATATCTGCAAAACCAAAACTACTAACTGCCCGTGTGGAAAATAGGGGCACCCAGAGTTTAGGTTAGAACAATAAACTCCAGGTCAGTCATGTGACTGGTGTGAGAACTAAAACAGTTATTTAAACTTTACTTTAAAAGAGTGTAATTCAAGGGACCACGTCGTATAACACGGAACGGTTTCCTCCCAAGAACACTAGTGCATAGAATAAACAACGCAATGCTTTTTCGAAAAATGAACCTATTATAAGACCCAAGTCCCATCACACAATGCAACACAAGCCAGAGGATAGGATTTTTACCTTATAATAGCCAAACATGCTTGGTACATTTTAAAACAAATCTTTTGATACTATTATAAATGTATAGTGTCAAAACAATTTCAATCATAAATATCAATCATAGACGACATCAATGACTCATACCACTATGTCGCCATACTAGGTTCTACAAATAAAACCGCAAGTCACGTATTGGAAATTGGATTTCCGTCATGAGTCGAGGCAATGGGCAAGCACCTCTCCGATTCGAGACACTCTAGCAAATATCTCAGGACCCCACTATGATCCTTGGATCTTCAGGGCCGGTCCTATCTTACTTTTGAGGATTGGCAATTCTTGAGCACACGTTTCCCGGTCCTAACAGACCTATATCTGAGGCGCCTCGCATTCCAACAACCACACAGGTGAAAAATATATAAACGTCAGCCAGTTTAAGCACTAACACCACCACTTGCTAGAAAGAAACATCGTGCTCTCCCTGCAGTCACTATCCCGTTTTTGACTCATATCGAGGTGTGAGGCTCGCGAATTCACGCTATACACAAAGCTATGCCACACAGGCTGTGCTTTGATCGTCAACTACAAGACTTTGCTTTTCAGCAGAAGCCTTGATCATCTGCCACTTAGGCATGCCACACAGGCAATTCACTCCATGCGACTGATGTCCATCGATATACAACCTCTGAACTCGTACGTCTCAGAGAAGGGCGTTAAGCAAGAGAATAAATTCTCCACCGCCAAATAGATGTATATTTAATAGAGATCAATCAGCACAGGATAAAATCCAATGTCAGACACACAGTCCATTTACAAGTTCGTTCTAGGTCTGAACAAAACCGGAGGCACTTTCCTCGCATATCCATCAATCTCCAAGTACGTCTGGATGATCACCAACTATTTCCCTCCTCTTGGGTGTACAGCCCAATCAAGATCATCAGTAATCACCCAAACAATGTGAAGATTTCCGGACTTCAACCACTATCTTCATCTTCGACTTATCGTCGAATCGGTTATTCAGAATGGGTATAAACCCGGCCTTTTCGAATAACCCGCGTATATAATAAACACGTGTTACACAAACACAACATACGCCTCATTCCAATTCAGAATATTCTTTTATTAAAATTTTCACATTCTTAGGGAAAGGTTCCCATTAATTTTATCAAAGATAAATTCTTCTAAATTTATTCTTTAATCTTCCTTTGGATATCATTTCGAACCATATTATGGTTTTCCAAACTAGTCGGGATTAGCGAACCACACCGAAGTAATTATTTATTTAATTTCCCAATCCCAACCTATTTATCCCATGGAGCAAAACTGGTAATACTCCATATCTAACACCACGGTGTTATCGGTAAAATTAATTACCATTTCACGTTCAAATCTAATTAAAGGTTTAACTATCGCCTTGGAGCAAAACTGGTGATACTCCATTCTCGATCACTTTTCAAATTTGATAGTTTAAATTATCAATTCACTTTCAATCTAATTAAAGATTCATTAAAACTCCACTTAGTTTTAATCTTCTCAAAAATCAACATCTTGTCTTTAACTGGGTTAAAGAACCAATGTCACCTGAAACATGATTCACGACAAACCCAAATCGCATTTGATATTAAATACAAGGCTCTGAATAGAAAATATACTGGTTTATATTCAGTATCAAATTCTGAAACCAACAAATATCGTATTGGAAATAACGATATAAATATATCTTTCAAATCCCCATAACAATATCTGTATAATCATGGAATCCAACATCGAAATATCCCAAAGACAATTGCGATTCAAATCCACTTCTACTTTATATATATTGGAAATTCTGGTTACTTTCAAAACCAATTCAAATTCAATTTATTTAGTTCAAAAATAAATTGATTTTAATTCTAGTTCAAAATTAGTTCATTTCGATAAAAATATATTTTTATCTTTTCAAATATGGAGTTTTTCACCCCAGTTCTTTCTAATTCATTCCTTATGATTTTACACTAATTACTGATATTTTTAATAATTTTATCAAGACCCGTACAGTCGATTTCCATCACCGGCCATCGAACTGCACTTACATCGACCTTTTCCAAATTTGATTTGGACATAATTCCAAATCCAACCGTCAGATTTCAAATTTCTAATATTCATTGGAAAGCTCTTTTCGATACGAACCCAACGGTTCCGGTTTTAGGAGAATCCGACAGTCGGATCTCCCGTAATGTCCATTCGAAGTCAATGGTCGAAATTCACGAACTACCGCAGCGCGGCGCGTTCTATTCAGGCCATTATATATATAATATCTATATATTATATATATTTCATCGATTTCCTTTTAAAACGTATTATATAAATCATTTTAAATTTGTTTTCAAAACCATTTCAACTCTATATTCAATTTCAAATCAAAATTGAATATTTCATATCATTACCATATAAATGATAATATTTTCAAAACGTTATATTTTGAAATCACTACCTTTTCTATATTCATTATAAAACGAATATAATTGATATAAATATCGTTCACGTCAAAATAGCGCCACTCTAATCAACACGGCTTTACATATTTCAATAAATTCGTTATTCTATTCAACAAATGATTATTTATTCTATTCAACACATGAATCTATATTTCTTTCAACACATGACTAATCTCAACACATGAGTACCGTCAACACATGACTATTTTTGTTATGTAATATATTTTATAAAATTATGGTATCTATCGTTTGATTTTTAATTAGACTCCAACCGTAGAGTAGTTTCTAATCTTAAATATGATAAAAATGTAGATTTTATTGTTAAAATATTTTACTCAACACATGAATATTCTCAACACATTAGCATCGTCAACACATGACTATTTTTATATTCTAATATTCTTTATTTTTCCCAATTGGAATGAGGCCCAAACAATTACCATATAATGTTAATTATATGGATTCCATACAACACATGTATATAATAGCAACGATAAATAATCAATCATCATCCAAAGTGCACCACACAACTGCATAAGCATCAAATATAAATAATTAACGCTTATAACAGCCTGTCAATCAATCGATCGACATACAACTAATTATTAGGATTAGTGTATGCCGTATTTTATCCCAATACCCGTGTGGGGTTTTCAAATCAACAAACACAGATTTTTATTTATTCACCTACCCGTTAAAAATTATATTTTTAATGATAAAGTAATTTTAACTATATAAATATTTTATTTCATTTCACATCACACAATCAATTTTCACCCCAACAAACAATCAAACATACAAGCCATCCATGGTCTGTGGACGACGGGTGTCGGGCGCTACTAGGCACCGTCTGCATCCTAGTATATAATTTAAACTAGAAAAGAAAATTTAAAGTGAGAAATTCTCACCGACTAGCTAAACCCATGCCACGACTCTTTATGTAGAAATATTCGTCGTGCTCGCCTTCCGTCAATTTCCTCGTCCGTGGCCACTACATATATAAAAATCACATTTTTATATTGTTGCTATGTATATAAAAATCCTATTTTTATTATCACTCTATCTGGATAAAAATTTCTATTTTCACAACGCTACTATATAGATAAAAATTCTATTTTTACACCCCTACTATATAGATAAAAATTCTATATTTATCTTGCTATTCTCTATATAAAGATTTCGCCTTTTCAAATATAAAGATTATATTATTATAACGCTTATTTCTATATAAAAATTATATTTTTATATTTCAACTTCATATATAAAGATCGAATTTTCGTTTCATCGCTATAAAAATCACCTTTTTTTATCTCAACACATATATAATAAAAATCAAATTTTTATTTCGCTACATATATAAAGATCAAATTTTTATATTCTCTATTTTGTAAAAATCATATTTTTAATACTTCTACTTATAAAAATTATATTTTTATATTTCACATATGATAAAAATCATATTTTTCCTTTGCTACTTCATATGAGAAAAATTACATTTTTCTTCTGCAACAACTATGAACAAAAATCAAGACTTTGTATAAAATAAAATAAAATCTTTGCCATATTAAAAATATAATCTTTAGGTGAAGAAAAATCTAAACTCGATTAATTAAAGACCTAAACTGATTTAAATAAATAAAACAAACAGATTTTGTATTAATAAAAATAAAAGCTTACAGTCAACGGTGAAAGGGGGTTCCCACAACGGGGCTGTGGCGTTGGGGAGGTGCGCCAGGCCTGTGGTGGTCGGAGGGGTCGCGTTTGATCGGCGATGGCGGGTTGTGGGCGGAGCAGCGACTAAAAGGGAGGGTTTTGGCTTCGGTTTGGGTTGTGGGACCGAATGAGGGAAGAGAAGGGGGTGCGCGCTTCGATGGAGTTGGCCGGAGTGGAGGAGAAAGGAAGGAGGTGCGGCGTCGTTGATCAACTGAGGGGGGCCGGAGTGGTGATTAGGGCGTCGGGATTTTACTGAGAAGGGGGAAAACAATTTGATCGAGCAAAAGTGAAATGGGGGAGGGGTGTTAAGTAAAGGAATATATATATATATATATTATTTTAATTAAAAAAGCAACTTTTTATTTCGACCTCGGAATCGAGCCTACCGCCTGTCGTCCATAGCTAATTACCCCCATTCCGAACACAATGGGATATGTATCGGAAGCTGATTCGATCGTTTCGAACAGTTTTCGTCAAAATCAAAATATAACTCAATATATTGAATTTGAACGTGCATTTCCATTTACTGGGACCACATACTAACTAGAAAAATTCCCGAAAAATATTTCCTAGCTTCATATTGACAATACGGTCTTGACAAAACTATTTTCGTCAAATTCTGAGATAGATTGGAAAATGACCATTTTCCAGTCGATTAAAATCAACTGAAATGGGTCAAACGTGTTTTCCTTTGCCACGCTCACATATTGATTCGAAAAATTACGAAATTTGAAATCTGGCAATAACTTGATATCACGAATCCAACAAAAGTGGTTTCGTTGAAATCCGAGGTCGTTTGCAAAATTTCCATTTTTAAGGGCCTGAATTCCATAGCGACTATTCAGAATTTTCAACTGGGCGTAACTTTTGATTCCCGCTATGAGATTTCAATTTTTCGGATTCATTGGAAAGATATTCTCAATTAGATTCTAATATTTTTGGTTTCGCTAAAATACGGTTTATTTTGCACCCGGTATGTTCAATTGAAATTTGAAATCGAATTATCGAACTACCGCGTCATTTTCAATTCCTTTTATAATTATAAATAAATAATTATATTCTAACGTCGATCTATATAATATATATGTTCGAATTCTATTCAAAATAAACTTCTCGTCGATATTATTTAAAATAATTCATTTTAAATAATCAAAATTCGCTAAATTCGCCAAAATAAAAAATTTAAATTGGCTCGCATTTTCCGGGTTGTTACACTGCCGTTCAAATAATTTATTTGTTATTCTAATTCAATTCTAAACTGAATTAAATATCACAGATGATCCAATTCACACCATTTTGTGAATTCCACTATTTCTGATTATTTCAGAAATAAAACATATTATTATATTATTTTAATTAAATATCCAATATTATGTAATTCTGGCCATTTTAAATAACCAAACCATTATTTAAATAATTAAATAAATTAATTATATCGCTTAAAAAAATGCGGGTCGATACATTCTTCCCACCTTAAAATAATTTCGTCCTCGAAATTGCTAAGGTAGAAGACAGACCCTATTAACCGGTTTAAAAACTATTCGTTCACTTTTTACTTCAGTTTTAACTGAACCAATTAATTTCAATTTAAAATATTAATTAACTTTGATTAACGAAAATTTTCAAAATTACTTAAAATTTTCTCACCTGAAATTTTCGAAAAATTTCGCCAGCACCTCCCTTGTACCGGTCAATAGTTCAAACCCCAACTCCCCTCTCTAGGCCTTTTCCAATCCAAAAGAAAATCAAATAACCAAGCGGCTTGCCAAATTGGCCCATAAATCACCAAATCCATAAAATAAACGTGTACCTTTTTGTCGGGCATATCATTATATCATTTTATTTTGTTGCCAATTCAGCATATACCAAAGTCATCCCAATCAATCTCCAATCATCTGTTCTCAAATCCAGTCATCCTATTTCAAACCAAATCTCATACTCATTCTCAAATTCCATTACCAATTTCAATTCTTCTTTACCCGTCCAATATATTTACACAAATTCATAACTCACAAATCCAACTTTATTCGATATCATTCTATTTCAATTTAATTTCCCCTTATTGGTTTTTATTCAATTCCAGTTTGCATTCTCAAATTTCTATTTGATTTCCATTTCTGGTTTTAATTAAATTTCAATTTTCTTTCGCCAATTTTCTTTAAATTTGTTTTTAATTCATACTATCTTCCTGGGATTTTAAACAGTTTAGTTCTTCTAAAATAAATTATTCCCTTTCGGGATTCAAACAACTTGTTTTCTGCAAAACCATCCAACACAAAATCTTTGGTAGTAATCCGTCACTTACAACTCGAAAATGAACACTGATGATGTGGCCAGCATCATCAGAGTTCATTTCCCAGCTATCGAAGTGAGTTCAATACTATAACACTTTTCAAAACTCATATCTTAAACACTTTCATTTTGAAATCTTTTTCAAAATATCATTCATGATACTTGTAAAACAATTTATAATCTCCCAGGATTTTAAAATTTTCTTATACTTAACTCAAATCCACTTACAAACACTTTTTCCCCAGTTTCAGAATTTTAGTTCCAATTCTGATTTAATTCAGATTTAATTAATATGCTTTTATATTATACGAATTCAAATTGGTTATTTACATAACCATTTCAATAACAATCAACCAACAAATCACATATACTATAATACTTCAAATATAAATATCTTATTTTATATCCAAATATAATTTGGGTAAAATTGTTTCATTTACCCTCTTTCAAAACATACTGTGTCGGTTTATCGTATTCAAGTGTTTGGTATCCCTATCGATACAGTGGATCAAACTGATCGACTAGAATTCACAAACAACTCAACCAATAAATCTCCACAATATAGAACAACTTTATAAAAATCTACAAATACGTTCACTCGTATATATACACTCAACTCAATCTAGGGCATTACTAACCCCATCTCTACTGAATCACGCCACAGAGCTAAGGTGACCACTTAACCTTCAGCTCTGATACCACTGTAATGAACTGGAATTTTCGACCCAAAAAATCAACACAAAACCCATGTTAATTATTCAAGGTATCGAACATTCCAGATCATTAATAGTAAGAAGTTAGAGGATGAGAATAGATAAGATAGAAAATTAGAATAGAAGAAGAAGAACACAATCAGAGTAAACACGAATCTCACAGCGAAACGAATAAAATATAATACGTAACATAAATTTGCAATTAACAGTATAATAACATTATCAGAGTACAACACTTACACACAGCGGAAATAACAATA
Organism: Allium sativum; assembly: GCA_030737875.1. Lineage (NCBI taxonomy): Eukaryota > Viridiplantae > Streptophyta > Magnoliopsida > Asparagales > Amaryllidaceae > Allium > Allium sativum. Next base: position 1,048,120,793 of record CM060910.1, on the reverse strand, counting down.
GCTATAAAATCCTGAAGCCTCCTGCTTCAAGCTCCTCCAAGCATATCTGTAAAGACCTGAACTACTTGACTGCCCGTACAAATTTGGGCACCCAAGAGTTTAGGGAAAACAAAATAAACTCTGGGTCAGTCATGGGACTGGTGTGAGTAAACTCAAATCATTTGGTTTAACTTTCCAAAATCCTTTTCAGAAGAAAAAGTAATCATAAGACCAATCCACACATAAACACGGATGGTTTTTACCTTATGATAACCAAACACTTTTGGAAATCAATACTTCTCTGATATTATAATAAGATTTAATCACAAGTAATTACAATCTAGCAGAATGCTTGCATCTCACGTTCCAAATATAAAGTATACAAACAAAACCGCGGGCGCTTATTGGAGATTGGATTCCAACTATGACAAGGTATGGGACCACATGCCAGTAGTGTATCTCTAGAGGCAAATACACTAGGTTCAACAAGAACATCTTGCAACCCGGCCCACACATGACCGACCACACATTTCGCTTGAGTGTATCAAATGTATACCACCAACGGTTGGGAGCTACCCACCATCTTCCCGAAAAGGGACAACATCGAAGTAGACAGTAGAATGGAATGGATTTTCTCTAGATATGTGGTATACACCCTAATGGGAGCGACCCACTTAGCCATGTTGCCTGCCCGATTTCTGTCATTTCCCGATTGATGAGGCTTCAGGTCATAACGTCTCTTTGGAACATCTGACTACCCTTCACTTTGAATGCCACATCGTCATACCCGTCAAATCACAAATTGATTTCTTCAAAAATACCATGGGTATAAAGCTAAGAGAAAAGAATTCCTCCGCCACCAAACGTAAGTACGTTTGAATAGATCAACTTACGTGATCCGTTAGATATACTTTGTCGGACATTCGTCCATTCACGTTTGTCCTGGGACTGGACAAACCGAAAACACTATTCTGTAACAGGATAGCCCTTGCATAACTCCGTCTTCAATACTTGATCGCAATGCTAACGTCCATACAGAGTGGTTTTTAGATAATGCATCTAATCCCCGTCTCTCTATATTGACGACGTATAATGGTCAAAACTTCGATAGTCGGTGATTTAACTATCAAAGAAAAACAGGTGTGCAACCAACGATATTATTTCCAGATGGAAATTCTATCGATCAATCATCAATCCACATTTATCTCTTTCTATAAAATTATCTTTAATTTATCCATTTCCCCATTTCTATATATTTGTAAATTCTTATTTTATAAATTTAGAAAATATACATCATCAATTATTGGAAAACATTTCCATCTCTGTTTCACGTATCACTGTCATTCCAGTATTCTTTCTCATCAACATTTCATTTTCTATGATTAGAAAATATCTCTGATTATATTTGGAAAATGTTTCCAAAATGTATTCATTTGATTTAAAACAGATGTTAAATAAAACATCACTAAGCCAATTTAAACCATTACACTCATTAACTAAATTCACTTGATCAACCTTCACTATCGAACTTTAACCATTTCTTAATTAAAAACGAAGTCAATCAAGTTGGGGTATAAATACCTCTCAGACCTTAACTGAACAACATTTCTAAGTTCGAAATAAACGAAGTTCACCTTTCAAATTCTTTAACAACTTCCTTACGTAACTCTCTTTCAAACAAATCTTTATTCGATAACTCTTTCCTTTGAACAAACTATATTCGATTAACTCTATTCCATTACACTATTAGTTAACTATATTCTATTAACTCTATTTATTAACTCTATTGAATTAACCTTAATCAATTAACTCCTATCAACTTACTTCCTTCGAATAAACTATATTCGATTAATTCCTTTAACTCTATTCGAATAAACTATATTCGATTTACTCCTTTCGAATAACTAATATTCGATAACTTCTTTTGATTAATACATTTTGATTAACACAATTTGATTAATTCATTTTGATTACACATTTTGATTAACTCCTATCGAATAACTAATATTCGATTAACTTATATTCGAATAACTATGTCTGTTTCAACTTTATTTAGAATAGCTTATATTCGATTTAAATCCATTCGCTTGACTCTAGATCGCAGCGATCACAATGGTTACGCCTGATTCCCTCAGGAAACATCCGACCGCCATTGGCTATCCGCAGCCCTGCGAATTACACTAGCAGTCGTACAAAATGGCAACACATCCTAAATAACTATGTTGACTAACCCTATCTCAGATAACTATAGTCAATCAACTCTAATTGAATAACTAATATTCAATTAATTCTAATTCGATTAACTCTAACTGATTATTCAGTTTCAAAAATCGATGTTGAAATCGTTTCTTACTCCTCTATATAAGTCCTAACTTATATATTCTATTTATCCATGATAAATATTTCATTTAATTTATAAAATATTATTTATAAGTTTATCTTATCAATCCATTAGTTAGAATAGATTCTATTTAAAATCTTTTCTTTAACTCCATATCAAGTTATACCCGGGTGCGAAGCACGGGTTTAAATCTTTCAAATGTAAAACTCTCCCTTTATGTAATTCTAGTCACTTTTTCAAGTATTTCCTTTTAAAATCTATTTATTTACAAAATAAATCCCTTTTTGATAATTCTATTTATTTTAAAAAATATTTTCTTTTGATAAAATCTACTGATTTTATAAGTAATTCCTTTGATAATCTAACTATTCCCTTTCTATTTATTTTACACATATTTCCCTTTTCTATTCTATTTATTCTTCGAATAAATATCCCTTTTCTACTCTATTTGTAAATAGTTTACAAATATTTCTTTTTCAATTCTATTTTTAAATGTTTTACAAATATTCCCTTCAATTCTATCTATTTGATTAACAAATAAGTATTCCCTTCTAATCTATTTATTTTCTAAATAATAATTTTCCTTTTATAAAATCTTTTAATTTTATAAATATTTCTTTTTCAATATAACATTGAAAATTTCCTTTTTAGCATTCCAGTATTCCTTATGGTATTTAATGTACCATATAACAATGATCGCCATCATTCAACCATACAAAATCAACAACAGATTTCATATCACATCATATAACACAATATATGAAGAAAAAAACAGTGAAATAAATGTTGAGGAACCCAGTTGGGTCCCTCCAACCTGTTTCCCTGCATCCACAGATGTTAAACAATAAAATTAACATTAATTTCATTTCACTATGAAATATTCTGCAAAACATAATCAATGTTTGATTAACGATTATATCTATATCGTTATCTATATTTTCAATCAACTGACTAGCGGTTCAACCAAACAGCCAACACCCAGCAAACAACCATCATTTATAGATTCTAAAAATACGTTATAAAAATATAAGTTGAACAGAGTTAGTGAGATTTACTCACATTGGACGGCTATCGTTAAATAACGATAATTGGTTATTGATTTGATTCAGGCGTTTAATTTCACCATAAATCCAAACGAGCTCCAATCCGCTCCCAGTCAGTTCCGTGGTATAGCCACCATCCATACGATCCCCTCGGATCCAGATTTTCGTAGTTCCGATAAAGTATGAGATAATTATACATTTTATAATTTTGTACAAATTTAAATTAAATAATTTCCTTTATATTTTATAAAAATATATGTAATACCCCGTGAATTCTATAACATTAAGCTTCACGAATTAAAGTATAATTAATTATAAATGATGAAATCAAGGGAAATGGGTTACGCCATTGCGTTCGTCTCGGAAAAATACGCGAAATAGAGTCCGAGTTTTTGAAAATCGGATAACGTATGAAGAAGATATGGACGAACGAAGTTAGGCAGAAAAACCGAAAACAGTCCAGAATACACTGGCGCACTTGTGAAGTGCGCCAGTACAAAAATACACTGGCACACCTGCCAAGTGCGCCCGTACAAATCCAGCACCGAATTCTGGAGTGTTCTGAGGTGACGTGTCTTCTTTTGAGTGGCTAGATGATGTGTATTCGAGCTGTGCGATTCTGATGACTTCTGGACTGATCTGAAGGCTCTAAATCACCCTATTCACCTATAAAATAACACCTAGACCTAGCCTAAATCATACTATTTCATTTTAGCCTCAGGCCGCCGCCATTAAACCTAGAGCTCTGAATTAAAAATACAAAGAATAAAATTATAGAAGATGGAGGACAATTCTTGAAGGCTACAACTAGAAGCTACAACAACTACGACGCTTTAGACAACGAATTTGGGACTAATTGATTTGGGATTTTTATTTGGATTATTTGCTTCATATTGTAAGTTCTATGTTACTCTTTAGGCAAAAACGCTAAAACAATATGGACATGCCATGAATTGAAACCGGATTTAGGAACTATTGTTAATCCATTGTTTATATTGTTTATCTTTGAATTATAATTTGGGGATATTGCTATGGCAACGTTGCAAGTTGAACTTGTCATGATTTTGATGTTGTTATGAATCACTTGGGCTTAATTGTTTGGCAAGTTGGACTAATACATGTCCATGGAATCACTATGTTTATTGAAATCTTTATGTTGATTAAACCATGCCTATGATGCTAATTAAACCATGGCTATGACTATTGATGGAATTATGCCTGTGATGTTAATATACCCATCATGATTAATGAAAAATTGGGTATTGCTAGGTTATGATGAAAAGTTGGAATTATTATGTTTATAATGTTAGATATGTTAAAAATGCTAAATTGGAATCATTATGTTTATAATGTTAATTGAGAATCATTATATTAAAAACGCTAAATTGGAATCATTATGTCTATAATGTTAGTTGAGAATCATTATGTTAAAAATGCTAAATTGGAACCATTATGTTTATAATGTTAGTTGAGAATCATTATGTTAAAAACGCTAAATTGGAATCATTATATCTATAATGTTAGTTGAGAATCATTATGTTAGAAATGCTAAGTTGGAACCATTATGTTTATAATGTTAGATGAGAATCATTATGATAAATTGGAATCATTATGTCTATGAGAATTATTATGTTAAAAACGCTAAATTGGAATCCACTATGTCTATTAGGATTACTATGCCTTTAATGTTTCATGTTTATAATAAAATTATTATTATGCCCACAATGATTATTATGCCTATGATGAAAAATTGAAATCATCATGCTAAATTAAGTTGGAATCATTACTATGCCAAGTTATCATCATGCTAGTATTGAAACCATGTGATATGTTATAGGCTGTTTATTATGCAAGTGATGTTGGAATTGTCATATATGCCTATCACATGTTTGGTGTTATTCCCCTTTATCTCTTGAATTGTTTATGCTTGTGAACGATGTACGTTTATATACGTTGGGGATACGATTGGGTAGAATAGGCAAAACTTGTATTAATTATAGGCATAAACTGTGAAATTTGGCATAAGTAGAACATGAAATATGGCACGAAAACTTGAGTTGAACATGCCATAACTTGACTTTAAACATGCCTTAGTTGGGCACGAAGTTGATATATGAACATGATGTGGAAATAGCAAAATCTGATAAGAACATGGGCATGACTTTAGAAAACAAGAAAGTGGCCAACTCGAGGTTGGGTTGAGTTTGTAGTGTAAATCTGCCCGGAACCGCCCGGCAAATCTAGTTTCTACAAACAATAGGATCCAATGTGGGTAGTTGGTCACATCGCGCTTGAAACCCGAGGTTGGGTTGAGTTCGTAGCGTAAACCTGCCCGGAACCGCCCGGCAAATCCAGTGGCTACGAACAATAGGATCCAATGTGAGTGGTTCGGTGCATTAACGAATCAATTAATGCCAATTAGGGTTAAGTCATGAACATGAAAAGACAACTTAACCAACTTGAACACGATTCGTAGGGCTAAGTCATGAACTTGAAAACGACAACACTTAGCCAACTTGATATGACACGTAGGCGGGTTAAGTCGTGAACTGAAATGATATACTTAACCATCTTGACATGACTAGACTGGAAAAGGATTAAGTCACGAATTACATGACTTAATCTGTTAGGCGGGTTAGGTCACGAATTACATGACCTAATCTATTAGGCGAAACCCTAGACACGACCCCTTTCAGCAGTAACCCTCTAGAAGTATCAAGGTACCCTGGGGCTAGGCCGGGTGGGGCACGATTACTGGGCTGATTGTAAGAGGTGAACGACGGCAGTGGGGTACGCCAGTGTAGGTTCGGTGGACTACGATCGTGCACGTATCCGGGGCAGACACTGGGTATCCGTAGATTTATCTGTGCATCTTGAATCGTGTCAGGGGTTGACACCCTAGGGCTGATACACCCGAAAGTGGACCCAGCACAGGTGACTACATTCGTGATTAGCCGTATGACACGGGCACTTGACGAGCTAGAACTTGTAGGGAGCCGATCGACTAGATAATCGCTCCGTAGGACCCCGTACTTGGGTCAGACCCCGTTTCAGGGTCATTTCATGATATTGGGCCGTGGGATTTATTTCGTGATTAATTTGTGATATGGGCTTAGTATACTAGTACAGTCGATGCAACGAATCTCGAAAATGTGATGCTTTACTTGACTTGTCTTGACTTATCCTGATCACCTTAGTCTATCTTGTTCACCTTGACACCATTCTTAAGTTTAGTTCCAGTTCATACATGACAGGTTGTTTTAACCGTTTCTACACTGAAAGTCACTAGAACTTACTCAGTCTTTATGACTGACCCTTTTCCTTTCGCCTCTTTTTCTTTCGTCCCCCCCCCCCCCCCCCCCAGGTTCTCAGGGAGGGAATACCGCAGCTTGATCAGTTTTCACATCCAGCTTGAAGAGAAAGAATGTATTGCTTGGATCTTTTCCGTTTTGGACTATGGCTTTGGACAACAATTAATGGACTTTTGCAGTTCATTTATGCTTTCTTCATGCTTCTTTAAATAATGTAATCAAGACAGTTATGATTTTGGGAAGTATTATGGCATGGTTTGTGTAACACGTATTTTTAAGAAATAAAAGTCGTTGTTTTCTGCTGTTCAAAAATATGTGTTATTATATCTGTCTTGTATATCTGTGACTTATACTTATAAACCTCCACCAAAATTAGGGCATTCCCTTTGAGAGTGACCCTAACGGAGGTGGGGTGTTTCAATATAAGCTTAACCTTTTATAGTTCTTTCAGCCCATCAGCCAAAACCAATCCCGCTCCATATCCTTTCTCCGTTCTTTCTCCAATTACCTGCTTCTCTGATCTAAGACCCATCATCAAACCAGGATCAACTCTCACACACTCCCCGAATTTAAACTAGCAAACCACCCAGTAACTCCACAACTTCAGAAAAATGTCGTACTCAATTTATATGAGCTTTTGCTCCTTACATACAAAGTATTTAAACCACCTTCACCAAACATCACAATTTCGAAACACGTCCAAGCAATAAACAAGTCGACCCTCAACCCTCATAATTCCAGCAATCCATCTTCGCCCTTTCTTCTTCTCAACAAACTTGATCGAGATTTTCGATTCCCAACTCCATCCTTACAGTTAATTCGAAGCCCCTCCTGTATAGTTCGAGCAGTATTGGTCATCTCCACTGAACTCCTTCGAACCCGTTTCTTCTTTCAGGCCATAGCCGTGACCTCTCCTCACTTATCCCCTCGCCTCACTGACCCAGCTCGACATGCGTTTCCCCCTAAATCCGCAACCCTAGAAACCGCGCTTCAAACTAGAAGTGACGTTGAATTCCACAAAAAGGCTACTGCAGTGTAGAACTCGGCTTCCGCATCTTCGATTTACATTTCGTAGGACTTTTAGGAGTTTTGTTTTTTATTTTTAATATCCAATTTTCTTTTTTTGCTGTAGAAGAACTTATGGCGGCTCACTCTTTGACCGTGGGAATGAATGAAATTAGGGTTGTATAGTTGATGACATTATATAGGGTGATAATTTGAATTTTATATTCACTTTTATTGAATTGCTACGAGTATTTGTATTCTAAAAGTTTCTATGACCACATACAATACCCAAAAATCACGAAAATGGACAGCAGCAACAGTTCGACATTGCGGACCCAACGAAACTGGTTTCGTCGAATTCCGACTTCGTTTGCTCACATAGCGTATTTTTAACCGTTAGAATATCGACTGTTTTTCATATTAAAATCCCGTACGGCCACATACTGACTTAATAATCACGGAAATTGAAATCTAGCAATAATTTAATATTGCGGATCCAACAAAATTAGTTTCGTCGAATTCTGAGGTCGTTTGAAAAACTGGCTATTTTTAAAGCTCTAAATAACCCTTTTAAATATATAAATATATTTAAAAACATTTAAATTTAATATTTAAAAATAAATATTATTATATATATTCACAATAGAATATCATACTGTTACACTGGAATTTATAACTCGATATTTCAAATCCAGTGTTACATCGATATTCAATTTATATTTAAAAATCCATTTTAAAATATAAATAAATCGATATAAATTATAAAGGAATTCCTTAGTGACTTTTCTAAAATTTGATTTGGACATAACTAAAAATCTACATGACGAAATCTCGATTTTCCTCTTCCACTAGAAAGATATACTTCACCAGCTCCTAACATTTCTTGTTTCACAGGAATCCGATTTAAAATGGTCCCTGTACATTAGTTGAAGTTCAAATCGCCAAATAACGAACTGTCGCGCCATTTCGAGCTCGATTATAATTATATTATAATTATACGTTCAAACTGCCGTTCAAATAATATATTCGTTATTCTAATTCAATTCTAAACTGAATTAAATATCACAGATGATCCAATTCACACCATTTTGTGAATTCCACTATTTCTGATTATTTCAGAAATAAAATATATTATTATATTATTTATTTTAATTAAATATCCAATATTATGTCATTATTTAAATAATTAAATAAATTAATTATATCGCTGAAAAAAATGCAGGTCGTTAGATCTGCCATGTCGTATATTACTAGAATGAGTCTTTGCCATATTTAAAAATTGCATTCAAATCTGAATCAATTTTCAGGAAATGAATGTCAAATAATTTTTTGTAAAAAGATTTGATTGAGCTTTCCCAAAACGCTTTAACAAAAACTAGAAATAATTTGAAGGTTTGAAAACCTGAATTCCTGGAAAGATTTCTCATTAAATTTTTGCCAAAAAGTTAAATATTCTGAGAAACAGACATTATCTGTTTAATGCTTGCCCAAAATCATACTGTGATATAATTGCCCCATGATTTGTGCTGGAACCTTTATGTGGATTCATTCATGTGCACCATTCACTTGTGCTTAACTTGAATGCTTGTATATAATTTTGTGCTGCTGCATATTTTTTTGTTGACTTTGCTTTGTTCATTCATGAACCCATGAACCTGCAAGTTCACTCTGGTTTGTAGAACTTGGTTGTGCTAAACTTTATGCTCCATTGTATTTCCATTTGAGTTGAGCTCCCATGACCTTTTTGCATGTCCATGTTGTTACTTCACTGTGTGTAGTTGACCCCACTTGCACACATGCACATGAGACCATGCTTCATGTTGTACCCACTTATTTAACTGTGCTCGACCATTCAGTTGCATATAAGATGATACATGACTTTTGTGCTCCACTCTGACTTGGCTTGATCATATACTGAAACTTGTTTTAACTCCATGCTTTGATCATGTTTGAAATACATCATGTGCATTCTATAAAAAATGTTGTAGTTCTTCATTTAACTGAGCTCGACTATTCAGTTGCTCATGTGCATGATACACCACTTTGATTCTTGTTGAAATCACAATTCTTCCATTTGATTCATGCTAAACCATGCAGCAATGAGTTTGAGTACTGCCATGTATGTTTCCCTTTCCATGCTGCTAGCCTAAACACTATACACTTGAACTTGTCCACACTTACTTCATAAAATATTATTGCATGTATAATAGACTCTTGACCATGGCTCGACCAATCATCCATGTTTGTAGATGCTGGAAATTATGTATATGCTCCTATAATCATATAGTTCATGCCATTACCCTGTAGTCGTACCAGTTTTGTGTTTGCACCTTGTATTGTGTCGGCCACTTTGGCTTGCATTGTTCCTCTGTTGATTGTGCACTGAGTCGAGATGGTCCACGTGGCACTCCTCAGTTGCACACTGATTGGAGAGGCAGTGCACACGTGTATATTTATACACGTGTGTATATGCAGCCATCAGACAAGATTTCCTGTCCCTATACTATATACAAACTGACTAGACACAAATGAATCAGATCAAGTCATGAAAAATGATGAGAAACACACCTGAAAACTAAGGCAAATAAAAATTTAGAAATAAAATTTATATTCGCATGTATTCAGTTTTATTTCTATTGCAGTGTACTGTTTGTGTTTCTGTTTCATTTGACAGGTAAGCAGAAGATGACTTGACTGAGCTGTGAAGACCGAAGACTGAAGTGACAGTGTCAGTGCATGTAAATGGATATGAAAATGAAAAATGAGTGATATTATATATATGAGATGTATATACAGAGTGTTATAGTGAGGGGTTGTGTAACAACAGAATTGTACTGATGTTTGTATTAAACAAATTTGTCTGAAATAAAATATTATTTTATTATGCTTAAATTTGTGTTCAAGCAAATTTGTTTCTCGTATCAGTTTATATACAAGTACAATGTTCTGTGAAGTGTTTAAATAGTAGAGTTATAAAAAAAATTGTACTATTAGAATGTTTGAAATATAATATTCAAATTTAAATAAAATACTGTATGAAAATATAAATGTATGTACAGTCGTATTCTATTTAAATATAAATATTATATTCCTCTTTATGATGTATATATAAATCAGTACGATTTCAAACACATTTAAAATAATATTTATTTGGTTGTTATCATCAAACAAAAATCATATAATTGTGTATACAACAACGTTATATACAACAATCTCCCCCTTTTGATGATGAAAAACAAATAAAAGATTTTGAATACGATAAATGTGTTTGACAGTGAATATTGAACTCCCCCTATTTATTGAACTCCCCCTACTTATTAGCTCCCCCTACAACATAAAAGTCCCCTTATATCTGTGCATGAGTGAACTGAACTGAATAATAATGAATTTTCAAATTTTAAAATATTTATAAAATAGACACTCATAAATCAAAATCTCAACCCATTCTCCCCCTTTTGTTATCATCAAAAGGATACAGAATTTAAAATACAGACTAAAAATGACTAAAAAATATAATTTCAGCATAAGAGGAAGAACGATCATCATAAATCTCAATCAGTCAAACAAAAGATCATAATATTCTGAGAACAGGTGGCATATTTCACAATTTAGAGAATGACGGATTTACGATGAATTTCATACATAATGGAGAGAGATTTAAAAACAAATCATTTCCAATTATTTTCAAAAGATTTTTTATAAAAATAAATCACAAAAACAGTGATGGATTTGGACTATAATTAATAATTCAATTTAAGTGACAAAATCGAATAATCTTAAATCCCAATATCTATCAATTAACAAATCATAATATGCAATAAGATTTCAACACATTTCATAGATTAGAAAGAGGATTGATATGCTGGATTTTAAACACCAAGGAGAATTTCATATTAATTTTAATTTATAGTACATTATTTCCTTTTTCTTTTTATTTTATATAAGAGCACACTGACTATGCATAATCAGAGCTTGGATTTTTAAATGAGGTCAGTCGCAGCTTAAATTATAAGTTGTCTCATAACCATGCATGATCAGAGCTTCGATTTTTAAATAAAGTTAGAGACACGCTTATGTATTAATTATATATTTATCATTTTCAGCTTCAAAAGAAAAACTCCTCGATATATAAAACCAATATGAATGATAGAAATGTGATAGGTATAGAAATGGACTGTGAAATAAATTTCTAAATTAATTATATTATGAAATATGCTCGACTGTACCGGGATCATTGAAAATTTTCAGTTATCACTAATTTTGAATAATAACATAGTCCAAATTCTATCACAAATATTTTCATTGTTTATTCAAAAAGTTTTTTTTAACAAAAATTAAACTCTCCACATTAATATAAAAAACATGATGGATGGCAGAATGATGATAGATAAAGAAGATGGTCGTGAAATAATTGCCAATTCAAAGATATTATAATAAATGTTCAACCATTATGAAAGTATAAATAAAATCTCCTCTTGTTGTGAAATATACTACAGTCACAATTCATCACAATTTCAAAATCTAATAATAATTTTGATGAATTATAAATACAGTTCAATTTGGATATTGATTTCAATTTCTGAATGAATAAAAAATAAATAATTTTAAAATTGAAAATCAATTACAAAAGGAATTTAAAATGATTTATACAAGACAAAAATAGTGTGTGAAATCTATACAAAATGAAGATTCAAAAAGACAGATGAACAAAAATATATGGCACTTCTGATACCAAATGATGTCTCTATTTACGATGATTTTAACTCGACACTGGAGATGAACAAGGACGTTACAAATAATAGAATTTTAATCACAAAGCCCAAGCAGACACTGTTAACAAATCAAGCAAATTAATTTCATCTATCAGAGCATGGTATATATTTAATACCAAAACAAGCAATCACTAAAAAATATTTTCAAGAACAATATCTGAGCAGCACAAAAATCAGATTCAAATCAGATTTGTCAAGGTGTCGGTCACATAAGATGATTCAAAGAGTCAAAAATGGTTCACGATCCAAGATTAAAATACAGTTTATTTGAAATCATTTAAGAATATGAAAATCTCAGATTAGTAAATCAATCATACCAGATTATAAATTTCAGATCCAAGTTATGTGTGATTCAATAAATCAATAAATTTGAATGATTTTAAACAAACCAATATTTAAGTCAAATAATCATGAAAAGGCAGAGAATTTTAGGACCAGATTTTCAAAGAATTTTCACAAAAATTTTCTGACAAGTACTCAAGAATTTCAGATCATTTACATCAGGTTTAATAGATATTCTTGATCCAAAATAATTTATTTGAAATCACTTAAATCAATGTCAAGTTTTGAAATATAATGAATCAGTCACACAAGGTTGATAATTTCAAATTTAGGAGGTGTGTGATTATTTAAGATATCAACAATTTCAGATGATTTCAAACCAACAAATTCTAGCCATAATGATCATGAATAACGATGATTTTCAAGATGTATCACTGAGACTTAAGATAGATTAAAATTTCCAAGCCAATCCGAAAATCAATGATATTATCACAACTGATAAATAACAATGTGCTATAATGAGTATAATATTTCAAGCTTTTCTAAATTAAATTAGAAGAAACTCAAAACAGCAGAGGTGTGTGGAACTTCATCAAATTTTCAGATCTTCAAGAATTTAGAATTCTAATTAACAATGTTCAAGATATGATATGAATGCTTCAGCGCTGCTAGAGATTAAAAAAATCAGAAAATAAACTTCAAAACAATTGCAGAAATATTTACAAACTTGAATTCAAGATCTGGAAATTATTAAACATTAGAGTTTTATACAAATGAAGTGAATTTCCAGAAAAATATGAATTCTGCAACTGGAAGTTTAAGGAAGCCCAAAAAAGAAACAAAAACAAAAAATATGGATGTGACAAATTAAAAAAATAGAAGAAGAGGTAAAAGGAGAAATAAACAGAAAATAAAAACAGAGATATTTACAAAGGTGAGTTTAGAGATCATACCAGAATCCAATGTAAATCAGAATCTCTAACTCAAACAGACTTGGCTAAGGAACCGTGGATGATACAGAAATATAGACCAGTTTGATTTCAATTCTATTTTTGCTCAGTAGTTCCTCGGCCTCCTCTAGTACCTAACAGTTTGAATGATCGAGTGGTCTGATAAAGTTTGTAAAACCACTCTTAGTTATGTTTGTACGTTTTGGTACCCAAAACCTGTTTATATAACAAACCATCAGAATTTACAAAAATGCCTTTAGGGACCCAAATCTGTTTGAATTTAGACAAATTCATTTTATTTCTTTTTGAGGTCCAAGAATGATTGAATGACTTATAAAACAAATTCTTATTTTGTTTAGGTTTCAAAAAATCTTTTGAATTGCCAGAGTTTAAAATTTCAAAACAATCTTTTCCAAAACAATTTGAAGAGCTTTCAAAATTGTTTGAATTCATTCTATCAAAACGATTGAAATTCCCTAAGCCAAGTCCACTTTTATTTCTCGATGAAAATTGATTTTTCAACAACATATTTAAAGATTTTTCACTGTTTGAAAATTTAGCCAATGTTGTTTCAAGTTGTTGAATTCTAGATTTAAGATCACAGTTTTCTTTCATTAAATCTGAACAATGGTTTCTAGTTATCTTACTCTTTTCAAAATCAGTTTTCAAAATCAAATTCTCATCATTAAGAGATTTAATTTTGGTTTAGGACTCAGCAATCTCAAATTCAAATTGTTTTTGTTTTTCAAACTCAAATTTCTTGTATTTTTCAATCTCGTTTTCAACTTCTTTCAAAATCAAATCAGATTTCAACAAATTTTCTTTTCCAGCAATTTCAAATTTGGAATTTATATCAATCTTAAAAATTTCAAAATCCTTTTATAGGAAATTGTTCAAACTTGATAACTCAATCTTGTTTTCTTTTAAGACCAGAATTTCCTTTTCAAACTATTGAATGTGTTTATTGAGATGAACAAGATTGGTTTCCAATTTCAAACAATTTTTGCAATCTGAATTTGAAGAATTTTTAAAATATTCAAGCTGTGATTCCAAATCATCAATTTTGCTGGTCAACTCAGAATTCCTAGATTTCAGAGTTTTGTTTTTAGATTTGAGTTTATCAACAGATTTAGTTAAATCAATACAAATATAAACCAAATCTTCATATGAGAAATTTTCAGCTTCACCATCTGTTGATTCTCCATCGTTTGATCTATCTGTTTCACCTTTTATACATAGTTCTGAACCTGAGTTGACATTCCGGGGTTTTGAGCAACTGCTGTCAATTTGTACATACTTTGTATTGAGAGTATTCCAGATTTCCTGTGCAGTTAAACAACGAGAGATAAGTTTAAATTGATCAATACTGAGACAAGAAAAAATAATGTCCATAGCACGAGTATTGATAACAATATTCCTTTTATATGAAAAATCTACTCCATTAATAATAATATTCCAATATTTAATATGAACAGGTTTTATATAAATTTTCATCTTTATTTTCCAATTTTAAAAAATTTGTTCCATTGAAAGTTGTTGGAATATTACTAGACTGACTCTCACTAGGCTGACAACTAGGATGACCCATGACTCTAGAGTTAAAGAGATTACAGGCTCTGATACCACTTGTTGGATCAAGATTAACCCTAGAGGAGGGGTGAATAAGGTTTATTGAAATTTATCACAGAGTTCAGATATTACAGGATATTAAAAACTATTCACAGATCACAGAATATAGCAGAAACAGAAATGCAGAAAGTAAATGACACAAGATATACCCAGCTTCGGCAAAATCTTGCCTACTGCTGCATTCCTAAGGTTTCTACTAGGTGATAGAACAGATCCCGCATACAAGACCATGTACACTCGCAATTCCTGCTCCTATTCTGACCTTACGCTCAAAACCCTAGACTGACCTATATCCCTTAGGCCAGATTTTCCCAAATTACAACACCATAATCCGTAACCCTAGTTTTTTATAGACTAGTAAAATGCCAGTTGAACCTTAACTGGATTCCCTAGTTTTTTTTACAGACACTAGAAACACTGATCAAATGGTTTACAAAAAGAATACAACACAAAATAAAATTCAAAAACAAAGCCCTAGTCTTTTAAACCCTAGAAATAAAAACACTAAGGGTTATTCCCTTTTATAATCTAGCCGCCCCTTTATTAATCCCTCTGTTAAAAAATGTCGGCTGCTGAACAAAAAACTAGGATTTGCTTCCTTACTCCAAATCGACTCGTGATTAATTGCTCATGAATTAATCCTTGATACGCTGATTCTTCATGCTCCTATTGTTCAAATTTGGAGGACTTGCGAACGAAATAATAAAGTGAGTAATTTAAAAATATTTTTCTTGTTGCTTTTCAGGTTTTGTTGTTTTATTTTTCGATCTCTCTATCTAAGGCCGATGATGAATTGGTTGTTAATATAGGATTTAGATATCCTATAAAGGCTCTCTGATTTCGTGAAAGTGACTTGAGATGGTTTGCGTGTTCCCCTTTTGACGAATTCGATTTAAAATGGATTCTTTGATTAACAAACATGCTGTGAATTCTGATTGAATAGTTTTCGATAATTTATCAACGATTTGTTGCTATGAAACATTTCCTTTTTGATTGACCTTGAAATTGAAATTTACCTTGATATAAAAACTGTTGTGAATTGTATGGATAGATTGTTTTTGCTAAAAATGAGAAGATGATATCTAGAAAAATATGATTCGATTTTCTGAACCCTGTAAGGATTTGAACAAATTCAAGAAACAGAAAACAACATCATTGAAATCGGCTTCCCAATATAAAAACTGATTTTGAAATCTTTCCCAAAAATGTTTGCTGTTAAATTGAAGCTCGATTAAATCCTAGAAAGAAACAATTTGCCGAGAATGATTCCTACAACTATCTTCAACATTCCTGTTTCAGCCATGTCATATATTACTAGAATGAGTCTTTTCCGTATTTAAAAATTGCATTCAAATCTGAATCAATTTTCTGGAAATGAATGTCAAATAATTTTCTTGTAAAAAGATTTGATTGAGCTTTCCCAAAACGCTTTGACAAAAACTAGAAATAATTTGAAGGTTTGAAAACCTGAATTCCTGGAAAGATTTCTCATTAAATTTTTGCCAAAAAGTTAAATATTCTGAGAAACAGAAATTATCTTGCCCAAAATCATACTGTGATATAATTGCCCCATGACTTGTGCTGGAACCTTTATGCGGATTCATTCATGTGCACCATTCACTTGTGCTTGACTTAAATGCTTGTATATAATTTTGTGCTGCTGCATATTTTGTTGTTGACTTTGCTTTGTGCATTCATGAACCCATGAACCTGCAAGTTCACTCTGGTTTGTAGAACTTGGTTATGCTAAACTTTTTGCTCCATTGTATTTCCATTTGAGTTGAGTTCCCACGACCTTTTTGCTTGTCCATGCTGTTACTTCACTGTGTGTAGTTGACGCCACTTGCACACATGCACATGAGCCCATGCTTCATGATGTACCCACTTATTTAACTAAGCTCGACCATTCAGTTGCATATAAGATGATGCATGACTTTTGTGCTCCACTCTGACTTGGCTTGATCATGTAAACTCCATGCTTTGATTATGTTTGAAATACATCATGTGCATTCTATAAAAAAATGTTGTAGTTCTTCGTTTAACTGAGCTCGACTATTCAGTTGCTCTTGTGCATGATACACCACTTTGATGCTTGCTGAAATCACTGTTCTTCCACTTG
Source organism: Allium sativum (assembly GCA_030737875.1). Lineage (NCBI taxonomy): Eukaryota > Viridiplantae > Streptophyta > Magnoliopsida > Asparagales > Amaryllidaceae > Allium > Allium sativum. The sequence goes on along the minus strand of CM060910.1, from coordinate 1,048,103,362 downwards.
GTTCATATTAAACCATGCAGCACTGAATTTGAGTACTGCTATGTATGTTTCCCTTTCCATGCTGCTAGCCTGAACACTATACACTTGAACTTGTCCACACTTACTTCATAAAATATTACTGCATGTATAATAGACTCTTGTCCGTGACTCGACCAATCCTCCATGTTTGTAGATGCTGGAAATCAATCATATGATCCCATGATCATATAGTTCTTGCCATGACCCTGTAGTCGTACCAGTTTTGTGTTTGCACCATGTATTGTGTCGGCCACTTTGGCTTGCATTGTTCCTCTATTGTTTGTGCACTGAGTCGAGATGGTCCACATGGTTACTCCTCAGTTGCACACTGATTGGCGAGGCAGTGCACATGTGTATATTTATACATGTGTATATATGCAGCCATCAGACAAGATTTCCTATCCCTGTACTATATACAAACTGACTAGACACAGATGAATCAGATCAAGTCATGAAAAATGATGAGAAACACACCAGAAAACTATGGCAAATAAAATTTTTAAAAATAAAATTTATATTCGCATGTATTCAGTTTTATTTCTATTGTAGTGTACTGTGTGTGTTTCTGTTTCATTTGACAGGTAAACAGAAGATGACTTGACTGAGCTGTGAAGACCGAAGACTGAAAAGACAGTGTCAATGCATGTAAATGGATATGAAAATGAAAAATGAGTGATATTATATATATGAGATATATAGACAGAGTGTTATAGTGAGGGGTTGTGTAACAACATAATTGTACTAATGTTTGTATTAAACAAATTTGTCTGAAATAAAATATTATTTTATTGTGCTTAAATTTGTGTTCAAGCAAATTTGTTTATCGTATTAGTTTATATACAAGTACAATGTTCTGTGAAGTGTTTAAATAGAGTTATAAAAAAATTGTACTGTTAGAATGTTTGAAATATAATATTCAATTTTAAATAAAATACTATATGAAAATATAAATGTCTGTACAGTCGTATTCTATTTAAATATAAATATTATATTCCTCTTTGTGATGTATATATAAAACAGTACGATTTCAAACACATTTAAAATAATATTTATTTGGTTGTTATCATCAAACAAAAATTATAAAATTGTGTATACAACAACGTTATATACGACAATAACATCGTGGACTATCATGTTTTTGACTTAGTTTGAATCCTAAATTTTAGATTTCATCAAATGATTTCAAATGAACTCTTTTTGACTAGAATTATTGGTTGACACTAGTATAACATTTGTGTGATAATTTGTGACTGAAAATTTTCTTATGTAACATAGACAATGTTGCATTGCTCATACAATTAAACTTTTCGAAAATTTTTGAGTGGGCATGTGGATTGTAATGTAAGTTGAAATAAATGCTTGAGATATTATTGCAATTAGGATTCAAGTAGAATTATGTATTAGCTTGTTCGACTGATTGATTTTTGAAACTAACTTTCAATATGCACATCTTTTCATAAACAACCCTTCTTGTGGAGAATTAATATTTATATACTTTCGATTTTTAGAAATATTCCTAATTGTTTACAAGAAAATTAAATTATTAACGAATTAAACCCTTTTGGGAATTATCAAAATTGTTTATAGATTTTTTAAATTGTGAAGAGTAGTTAGTATACTATATTTCATAACATAAGAAAATATTATTTAAAATCTCATGATAATAGATTTTACAATATTTTTAAATTAGTGTATTTTTTATAAACGTCTCTTTCACCACCATCTTTCTGTCGTACATAAAAGTTGTAAATAATGAGAAGAGTATGAATTATGTTTTGGAAATAAAGAAATATTTTTCTAGATATAATTTTATTTTAGGTATTCACTTTCATTTGAAATATTATAAAATTGCTTCATATGTGAATCACTTTAATGCTTACATTCTCATTTAAAAGTCCTCACAGTTTTGCACTAATGGAACTCATATCAGGGACAAATAGAAGTTAAGTATGTTTTTAATCTCATTTAAAAGTCATCATGTTCTACATGGTTAGAAAATACTTGACAATTTTTTAAGTTACTGTTAACCTCATTTACAAGTCCTAATGGCTATGCATAGTTAGAATGTGCTTAAATTACTTAAAATGTGCTTAAATTTATATATAATATTTAGTTGAAAATTTTGGAACTATCATTCTTTTATTTGAAATTGACAAACTCTCTTCATTCAATCATTCTTCTAAATGTGTAATTTGTTATTAATAAATGAACAATTATGATTTTTGATTGATTGATTGAGATTTATGATATATATTTACCTCTCAATTGAATTTATAATTCATAGTCAAAATTCTTCACTATTTTAATACCTGTCACTTTTTTTATGATGACAAAAGGGGGAGAAAGATTAAGATTTTGATGAGTGAGTGAATTAGAAATGTTTATAATGTTAGAAATTCATTTGAGTGGAAATTTTCTCGTTCTCCAATATATGCATTTATGTAGAGCGAGTTTAGTTGTAGAGGAGCTTTTAAATTGGAAAAGCATACTCGTATCACGATAAACACATTTATTTACAGTTTGAAATCTAAATATATGTTTGTCATCATCAAAGGGGGAGAATGTTGAATATATTGATATGATTTTTGTTTGATGATTATAAACATATATATTTTCCAGTTAATGTATTTATATATGTACTATTATATTTTGCGCAAATAATAAATAAATATTTGCGATAATTAAATATTTAACTCAAAAATTTTAAAATTTAAATTTTGAATACATATTTTTATGGATTAATTGTCAAGAATAATCCAAAGTTTAACGTGTCTTCCCATAATAATCTCAAGTTTGGATTATTCCTGAATAATCCAAAGTTTAGGGGTGTCTTCCCATATTAATCTCATTTACTTGTATCTTCCCATATTAATCTAAAGTTTGAGGGTGTCTTCCCATATTGGTTCCAAAATAACACGTCAAAAAGTCATCGGGATCATTATGGGAAGACACCCCTCAAACTTCGGATTATTCAGAAATAATCCAAACTTGGGATTATTATGGGAAGACACGTTAAACTTCGGATTATTCTTGACAATTCAAACAAATATTTTATTACACTTTTGGATATTACACATTTTTTATCCTCTCTAGTACACAATCACTATACAAACAATCATGTGTACATATATTTCCTCACTACACTCATACACTACGGTACAATATTTTCACTCACTCTAAATCGGTTGTGTTCTTTTATCATGCATTTCATATTTGTCTAGTTGTCCGTCATATATGTCAAATAAAATAATGCAGCAAACTGAAAGAGTAACGATTTAAATCTTCAAATATGAATTTATTTATTTTTTTAAATTACCTCATCTTTTGTGCTGTTTACCTTCGTCTTTCTAGACAGAGTCGGATATGCATGCGCGCACGCACACACGCACGCGCGCACACACACACACACTCTCTCTCTCTCTCTCTCACACACACACACACACACACACACACACACATATATATATATATATATATATATACTTGAATAACTTGTAATATTTATAGTGATACACCGTAAAAACTACAAGATCCGACCATGTACCACCGTCATGGACAACTACAAAAGGTCAAGTTATGTGGCTCAACTCAGTGCAGTGCAATAGAACATAATCAAAACGACCACAACAAATTCAAAATGCATAAACTGCTCAAAATTCAAAATGTACACAAATTCAAAATGCATAAACAAAGTCTCATGCAACACATACGTGCAAAAATGAAACAATAGCAAGTTCTCAAGCAACTCACAAGTGCAAAAATGAAGAAACAGCAAGTACAAAATCACAACATGTGTGGCAACAAATATAAAAAAAATCAAGCATAGCATTAGTTCTGAACAATCAAGTGAATGTATCAGTTTTGCAAAACCCAAGACCGGGTTAAAGGAATATTTGCACAGTAAATAAGGCAAGTGTAGTATTAGTTTCTCTGCAATTCACAAAAGTAAGGGCGAACAAAGTTGGTGGCAAAGAAATTTTCAATAGTGGATACGAATTGAAGTCTCAAGTTAAAAAAGTTAACTTTATCAAGCAATTTATAGTCAGAGTTGAATAACCAAAACCAAGTCAAAGATCAAACGCAACTCAAGTGAGAAATAAATATATATATGCAACCAGCCTTAGTCAACAAAATCAGAGAAGGATACAGATTTAAAAATCCTATAAGTACCCATCATTCATCACTGGAAAATTGTAGCGTAGAAAAAGGTCAAGCAAATTCATAGTCGAAAAGGGTACAAATTCGTATGAATTTTCTCAGCAACGGTCAATCTCGACTAATAGTGGAACTATAACCAACTCTGAAGCTACCGGTGAATAGATCAATGATGAAGAGCTCAAGGAAATCAATTATCGTTGATCGGCAAATTAGGAGCGCTGTTTTAAAACTGAAGAAAACACCTTACTGTTTTCAATGAGAAAGTAATGAAGTAAAGAAGCAAAAAAGAATCAAGCCAAAAAAATAACAAGTGAAGTCGGCAGGTTTAAAATATATAGAGATTTCGCCTGGCCTTTTATGTCACTTCTATTTATTTAGTGTGGTGCTAAGAGCACCTCAATATGTTCTTCCTAATACAGCAATTAAAAATATAAAACTCATTAAATTTTGTATGTTTCCTAATACCACATTACCTTTCTATTCTAATCTCTCACTCAATCATTATTTGCCGAATTAATCATGTACTAAGCTAATCTAAATACCCCAATCCCTCGTAATCACTGTCTGTTTCGCATCTCTTATGGAAAAATTCAAATTTGTACGGTAATCTCTCAATTGTTTGGTGATCTGAAAACTCTAATCTCTCACTTGCTCTACTTGTTTGCTTAATTCAAACCTTATTCATAGCTTTTGTATATTGCCGCATCAAATTCATTGATCGACTTTACAAATGAGGACGAACGAATATCGAGCAAAATAGAAATAGGGTAAAACAGTGTGGTAGCCCCTATTATTTAAGTATGTGGTATTAAGAAGAGCACAATATTAATTCTTATGGTATTTATTAGTCGCGGTATTAGGAAGAACATATTGAGGTGCCCTTAGCGCCACACTTTATTTATAATTAGGGTTTAATTATTTCAGTTTTAAATTTTATTTCAGTTGTATTTTATTTCTCTAATTTATCTAGACTGCAGCTACAGGGCGTATTTTGAGAACTTGTAACTTAGTGGCTAAGTTGTCATAGAGTTTTGAGCGTAGTGTTAGAACAATTAGGTGAGCGATAGTCGCAAGTCTACCGATGTATGTAAAAGTAGCAATGTTTAACATCTAGTAGAAACTTCGAGGTAAAGTTTTAAGCTTAGGGTACAAACAATCAGGCAAGCGAATATCGCGAGTTTATAGTTGTTGTAACCGTTGTATTATTTAACTCATAATAGAAACTTTGAAAGCAATAGTAGGTACGGTTTTGCTGAAGTTGGGTAATTTCTATGTGTGGTGTACTGTTCGTACTCTGATTATTATATGTGCTAATTTATTATTAGCCGTTATTCCACGAAAAAATTTATAATAAACCATATTCATCCCCTCCCCCTCTAGGATTAAAAATATCCTACAAAGTCGTAATGGCATGTGAGGCAATGTCCAAGGTAGGATTCTACCATTTTACCCTTGCTTCTTGATCGTAGCCCCTAACTGCTGACTGCATACATCATCCGCAATAAAATCAAGATGCACCAATCAAATCACAAGCCAAGCGAGTAATACGAAGAGGTGCTTCGCTAGAGGTAGCTAACCTCAGTGGCCAGATGTAGATCATGTTTTAGTCATTTTAATTATGACACAAGTGTTAAGGCTATATATCATTATTCTCTTACTTCATTCGAGTAAACGTTTTCCAATTCAACCATACACAGTTGTTAAAGTGGTTCCCTCTCTGTCAATATCGAGCCTCGATCTCTTTAACAAACAATCATCATTTTACATACCGAGGATATTTTATGTTTAAATAAGACATCATACTTCATATCAAAAATCGATTTGTTTCAAATTCCAATTTTTATTATCATATCTCAAAACAGTTTAATATTGGATTTAAATACCAATTTCATAATCCCATATCACAAATCGATTCATTATCAAAAATTTAATTTTGATTTTAGTCTTTAATATCATAATTATCATTATCTAAATAAATTTTTATATTCGAAATCAAATTCATAAATTTCTTTTATTTCAAAATAAGTCATAAATCGATATAAACTGAATTTCATATATTTTTCAACGGTAAATTTCGATTCGTGACAACTGGTCCAATGATATTAATAAACAAGATAAATATACATATCAAGCTTGGAACATAGACCACTGAATCACATGAATAATGATATTTCTTATCTCGATATCATTAAAGGATTCTACTTTCTTCTATATTATTTTAAATAGTAGAAAGAACAAGTTCTTCTCTCTCCACTGACAATATAACCTGTATTCCTCGCCATCTTCGCCAACAAACATATGATAAGTAGCATATTTCGGAGAATACCACATTTCCGTTTCAACATGAACCCTAGAACACTCATACGAAAACTGCATAATCTCATTTATAGGCGTTGAAACCCTCTCACAAACCCAAGAACACTCATATGAAAACCACATAATCTCATTTATGGATGTTAAAATCACGGTACATGAATCAATTGCCAAACCATCGATGGCAGGATTTCTAAGCTGTGAAATTATCACGGGAGATCCAACCGGGACAACAACCAGGAGAAGCCTCCATAATAGTAATAAATGAGTTATAATAACCAGGTCGAAATTTCATAAATTATTAAGTATGAGCGTTTTATTTGTTTTAATTATGAATACGGACTTGTCGTACAAAACCCCTATATTAAATTACTACATAGCTAATCAGGATGTATTTGCCAAAATTATGGCCGTTGGACAAAGTTTGATGAATATAACTTATGTCGATTGAGTGGTTAGGGGTATAACTTATTTCCATAACTTGGCAAATAAACTAGAAATTTTTATTCTAATAGTATGAATTTTGCGAATAATCATATTTAGTATTTCTAGCATAAATTTTTATTTGAAAATATCATGTGCGGATTTTGTTTCGTTTATATTTTTGGTTTCATCACTACAATTGAAAAATCAAAATTTGAATTTTGAAAATATAAAAGGTACACTTGAAGTGCAAACACTCCACCATTAAACAATGACAACAACGTTTATTTGATTATTATTTTTAAAAACTAAACAAAAGTAATCATTGTTCTCACAACTCTATTTTTAGTTTTCAAAAGTTGAATGGGTTAAAATCCACTTAATTTCCAAAAGTTATGTGACTCTCAATCCACTCAATCTCCAAAAGTTAAGTGAGCACACTCAATCTCCACCATTCATTATTGTTGGATTTACTGAATGAGTTAATTAATATAATAAAATGTATTATTGTGGTTGTACGAAGATAAGGATTCTGAACCCTTGGCAACTGCCTGCGCTTGTAGTAGCAAGAGTAACACATGTTTTATTCATTTGAATATGCACCCAAAGTTTTCAATTTTGAATCCTTACGCACACACACAATAGATATGATTAACGCACACCGTAAGAAGAGTTTAAACTGCTCGTGTATATCTTGCCCCCCCCCCCCCCCCCCCCAAACAGACACATATTCAGCGGCAACAAAAATTGTGCAGCATTCCAAATACTTTCATATTTCCATGAAAGGCTTTCAATTAGATAAGAATAGTTATAAAAAGAGAAAGAAGCAACTATTATTTAAATGAGAATTTATGACAAAAAAGGCATTTGAGATGATTTACTATTCGAATGTCACCAAAGGCTCCTTATATACACGCGCATGTGTGTACATGCACGCACACGCGCGAGTGTGTGTTAAGAAATGTTTGATAACGCCCCCAACTAGTGCAGTGTTTCTGTAGTCGTCTTATTTCTACCATACAAACAGAATCAAAAAATATGACTGGTAGAAAAAGCGAAAGTCATTATTTAATTTCGGTTGTGTGATAAAAAATGGAAGGCTTCAGTGATGCTGCACCATTTAAGATGTCACTGAACTCTCCCCTATACACATGCAAGCATGTGCAAAGTGGATTCATTACTTGTTTACAATCTTTTCATTGTTGAAACTCATCTGCAACAAATTTCATTCAGAACACAACAAAATAAAGAATATTTGATTAGAACTTTCCATTCATAAGCCTAGAAGTTAGAATCTCAATAGCTCAAATGACAATCGACATTTGAACAATTTGTCCCTATAACTATATAACAATGTAATCTGTACACATAACAAAATCAAAGGAAACATGATATTTTCCATATCCACATTCACTCTAACCAATGGTACATGTTTAAAAATCCTAAACTAAAAAGAACAAGAACAGCGGTAACAAATAACTTTTACTATACGAAAGAGTAAGAAACAAAAGAAAAGGGGAGGGGGTGGGGGGGGGGGGGGGGGGGTGTTTGCAAAATCATATCCTATTTATTGCTGACTATAATTAAAAGGTCTATACATCTAATGAGCATGAACCAGACTTTACAAGGCATTTCTACTTGGCGATCCAATGAATTTACAACAATGAAGAAAGGTGGAGTGGTAAACGAATACCCGACAAGTATCTGTTTCATTCTTGTAAAAAATGAAAAGCAGGGTTCTCCAAAAGCTCGGGAATTGGACTCACGTCTCTGAATTCTCTCTCTTGTACAGAACTCGATATGTCATCAATCGAGAAAGGAATGCTGCATCATAAACAATAATTAAAGTAACCAACTGTTTTGAAAACAAATTAAAATTTCCAGTTTAAACATCTCTGTTACCTAGCCAGATCTATTAAATTCCATGGTACTACTTGGTTTACATACAAAAGGTTGCATGAGATATAAAACCCTTTTTTCAAGTATATAACTGGATTATACTCAAAAAGAACAAAGGACACTTTAGCCTAGTAATAATATTGTCCTAAGTTTACCTAGAATTATCATCCAACAAAAAGGAAGTGCTCTCTTCCTTGCTATCGTCTTCCGAAATTAATTCTTTCATTGTTGAAAGAACCTACATGTTGAGAGTCATAAGAATGAATGAGTCATATCATGGTAAACATGAACTTTGCATATTTTTGGGTACGAACATACATCCGGGGAAACACTTTGAGAATTATACTTGTCGTCCCAGTAATGTGTGCATATCCTATAAAGTTGCTGCACACTTAGGACCTACAGAAAGGAATTAAAGATAAATAATTAGATTTATGTTTCTACTTGTACAACTAAAGCACTGAAAATAAGAGAGTACCGGGCACAAATCACTTGATATGTCATCATAGGATAACCTGTATTTCTGAAATATTACCTGCATTCAATAGAATTAATCAAAACCTATATTGGGTGGAGGAAAAAAAAAAACTTATATTTAAGAGAAAAGATGAAATGGGATTTCCCCCAGGGGTTGTCTGGTTTAAAACATCATGTTAGCTCTGGCCAAAAAGATGAACCATAGTAGATAAAAAGTAACGATATGCACTCTCCAGAATAAGAATGCGTAACTTGAAAACTACTCCGAACCCACACTTCGCACAACGTATGGTATAAATAACATTAATTAATCTATGTGATATTTTGCAACAGCGAATCCAATGGATTTGCTGGTTAAAAATATAAAGGAAAAAGTGTAATTTCAGGTAGTGATGATAAAAGAAGAATCACAATTTCTTACCGATGGAGTGATGACAGATTGATGCTTTGATGACAAAATTGAAGCATTGATTTTACTTGGGTTTTTTTTTTTTTTTTTTTTTTTGGGGGGGGGGGGGCTCTTTTTTTGGAAAAAATGAAACCCATGTAATTCTATGAAAACGTTCGTGAGTTAGAATTTCCTTTTTAAATTGTAAGAAAAATAAACAAGTTAGGCTGAAGTGTTCTATTAGTTTATTGAACTTTATACTTTCACACATGATGGCTTTAGATGAAAAATTAAGTTCACACCATAATTTTAACGAGTGCACTTTATATCTTATATTCTAAACAGCTAACAATGATGATTGAATTTATACATTTTATTTTTAAATGAGTGAATGAAAAAAGAGGTTAAAATAATAAATGTTGCACAATGTCAAGAATCAAGATGGTATCAGTCATTCCGACCATTAATTTTGGAGTAATATTTATTAGTTTTAAATCTAATTTACTTAGAATCAATATTATTCAAACATAGATCATGCTTGATAATTCCTAAAACCATATTCCGGAGAGTAGAGCTAGGGAATTCGACCGATCTGCCTCGACCAACCTAAGCCGGGCTTTCATCATTGCAATGGTTGAATTTAGATAAACCGAGACAGTCCATTTTATATCTTATATAGTACACGGGATTGTTTGTCTAACTAACAATAGAACTTGAGATAAAACTGAGACAGTCGGATTTTATGCTCTTCTTTTAATTTATTACCAATTCCTTTTTGGTTCATTATATCAGCACCAATCCTTTTACCTTTTCCACCCTGCTAAAATTATGAAAATTAAAATGGAAAACATGCTCTTATATGTTATTAAACTTACCATATTCACTTTTTCACTTGTTATGCACTTTATCCATGGAAAAATACAATGAGAATAATACAACAACAACAAAGCCATATATCCCAAACAAGTTGGGGTTGGCTAGATATGAAACCCAAAATTAAGGTAAAATAACTAATAATAATATATAAAAAGAGTTTAAAATAACCAAACAGATTAAAGTAAAAAGGTTCAATAAAAGTGAAATAAAGTCCTTAAAAAAAATTAAAATTAAAATAATTAAACAGATCTAAAAATAATAATAATTAATATATATATATATACATATATATTTTAAAAAAAAAATCATAAGGTTCTGGTACATGGATTGCCAACTTCCATGCACTTCTATCTACCACAAGCTCTTCAGATATACTCCAATTTCTTAGATCTCTCTTTATTATCTCTTCCCATGTCATTTTAGGTCGACCTCTACCTCTCTTTGGGCCTTCGGCACGACCTATAACTCCAACGTGCACAGGAGCATCGCGTGGTCTACGTTGGATATGTCTAAACCATCTCAAGCGGTGTTGGACTAACTTCTCTTCAATAGGTGCAACTCCAAGTTTTTCCCGAAAATCCTAAGGTTTTGAGAATAATACATCTCAAAAAAAAAAAAAAAAAAAACCAAATGGTTGTGAAGAGGACAATAATGGTCTAAAAAAATAATGTCGAATTATTTTAGAATTCCCACTTTTCCTTTCCCTTTTTTACATTTTTTTCTCAGTGTTGTCTAATTTTAGGGTTTTTTTTTATAATTTATTGTCATGCTAAGTAGGAATTGATAGAAATTAGTTCTTAGGTAGCTTGGAATTCTGGAAATTTTAATATGTAATGTAATGAAAATGCTGACTAACCTAGTTTAATGCTAATTTATTGCCAACTATTTTTTAATTGAACTGAATTGTAACTAAATTTCCTTTTTAGAATGCATTCTTGATGAAAAGAATGAAAAAATAATTATGGATTGAACTTCTTTATCTTTGAATCTCATATCTTCTTTACTTCGACTGGTACTATTAAGTTATTGTTTTCGAAAAGTAAAAGAATGGGTAGTTCTGGTATATTGGGAAAAGCAAAAGATGATGTGTGATATTTTCTGTTTAAATAGTGGTGGGGAAAATCAAAAACTTAGGTATGAATATATTTAGTCTTCTTCATTTTTGATTCATTCTTATTATTATTTTTATCACAAGTGTTTGAAATATGTTATATTTTCAATGGAGTTCCTGTTTCATAGAACAAATCAATGAAATTCGACTAAAGCTCGTGCTTACATACTGAAAATAACAACAAAATATATACTTCTAGAACTTGAGCTTGGATTTCGATTGAAATTTACAGGTAAAAAGGAGAACGTAATAGGAAAAAATAAAGGTTTTTAACTGAACTAAGCGATTCCAAAATATGTTAGATAAAATGAGATAAACAGGATTTGCATGCCTGAGAATAAAGTGAATCAAGGAAAGTGAAGCTGTTCTAATATACCATAGATGTAAGTGTGTTAGTAGGATCTGAACTCGTCATTCTTGAGAGTATATTAAATCAAGGGGGGCTTAGCATTCAAACTCATGAGGGAAACAATACTACTTAACTAAGATCCAACTTTAATATATATGGTACAAGATTTGCCACACTCTAATTCACATATAATATGGTACTTACACATAGTTCCCATTAATGTGACAATTTTATTGGTCATTAATGAAACAGTACAAAATAACTGTGTAAATAGCAAAAATGTTGCTGAAAAAAGCAATCATATCAAATGCATAGTAGTTAGCATATGAAGTCTGAACATTTGAAGTCATCATATATAAGTGTGTGTTTAGCAAGGGAAGTAAGATGTGCATACCAAGAAACCCACAGCTTGCTTTGTGTGTATAAGTTCTTCAAAGCATGAACCCGCATACTAAACAACATTAAAATATATTAGAAACATAACTTGATTATCAACAAACGTAACTGGATTTTTAATGGAAGAAAAGCAGCGAGTATGACCTCTGCTCTGGTTTGGGTACACCATACTTCCAATTCATCTAAACCTGATTTCACATATTCTCCATTGCTGAAGGAGCAACATTCCCGTCGTAACAAGAGGCTGAAATAATTTGTTATTTTTGAATAATTTTTAGTTTCTTGAATTGTCTATATAGCTTGAGTACATGTGAAGGAAAAAAATACGTGATGGTGACGTGTTTCAACCAAAGTTGTACACATTACCTCCCCAATTGAATATGATGGCTTAATATTTTCATATGGGGAATCGTTATTATGTCGAATGAAATAGAATGTATCTCATAAAATTCAATATGAAGAATTCACTCATAATAAGCATAAACATACGATCGTAACCTGATGATTTTGAGTGTACTTGGGTATTAATGGTTCTACAACTAAAAATATATGTTGGTACTTGGTAAAGACATGGATAACAAACATTTCACAAAAAATCACCACAAGATATTCTGTGCAATTGACCATAAGAAATGCAAATGTATGGCAAACCTATTGAAGATCTGTACGTTGATGAAGCAGAAAACTTGAGCAAATAATTTCTGAATAAGAACTGGAGCCACCTGAAAAGAAGCTGACAAATAAGAAGTTTGACTGGATAAAAAGTGGTTCATTTGCACTGAAACAACACTGAATTCAACAGCTTACAAAGTTATCCTGTAATATCCCCAAAATGTCATCCAGATTATCTGTGATGCTACGCCAAGGACTACTTGGACCTTGTTTGCCAAAAGAACGCCCCGATCCTTTTAGTGCATTTGCTTTTGCAGTTTTTGGTGCCTTCAGTTTCAAAGAAATATATAGTCAACAATTTTTCTTTTTTTTCTTTTTTTTTGATGTCAACCTACCGTAGGATATATATTTCAGTACTAGCAAGTGCTCAGAAAAATTACATCCATGAAAGCTGTAGGTGTATCGGTGATCATGTTTGATAATAAGATCCTTGATTAACAATGTCACATATGCTATATTTAGCTCTTAACAGAAAACTTATATGCCATATGAGCAATTGAAATAAGTGACTGTACTCTCTGCATAATAAGTGGCTTTTACGTGACATTTATGGGGTTAATTAAGGTACTATATTGGATAGAGAGAGTAAATACGTAAAAGCATCATGAAATGTTACTCTAAAATAAATAACAAATACATCAAGAAGAGAACATAACGTATTTGTGCAGGATATCTTAATTTATATTTAAGAACTATTGAAGATGCACAAATCAGTACCTGGATGCATGTAGCAAGCAAAGAAGCAATTTCTTTTTTCATGTTATCACGGACCATTCCGAATATTTTCTCCACATAAGCTGCAAGTTGCTGCTTGAACAGCAAGGCAGGATATTTCGCCTCCACATGCCGTACCACACACAGTGCGTCTATAGGTAGATCTGAAGATGATGGAGAAGCACGAAAACTCTATAGAAAGAAGTATCACATGAGGGTACGATCACATATAACTAATTACGGAAAAACACATCTATACTTTTCATTGATGTACATTTAAGGATTGTCTTATGCAATTAATCCAAAAATTATTTGTAAACAGGAGGGATAAATATATTAACTTACTCGAGTCATTCTGCCAAACAGTGATGTTGGCGTGGGAGGAGGTTTGGCAGCAGCATTTGCAGCTTTAAGACTTTTTTGGAGCAAGAATAGTAAAGTAGATGCAGTTGATAGCCAGTATGCTAAATGATTGTTAGTTCCCTCCTGGTCACATGAAGAAAAGAAAAGGGAAGAATTTCTCTGTCATATCACAAATTGCATCCATGTACTATTTACTATTTAGCTTCCATGTTATTCTTCTACTTAATCTTCTCTTTTCGTAATTCTTGGAGGTCATATATATACTTATACTTTCACTTTGATATTAAATTAATCAAGGATCAAATAGTTTCTCCCAAACTAAATACCTATAATGAGTAAATTCGTGATTTTTTTTTTTTTTTCTGGAACAATAAATGCATCAGTACAGTAAACTTTCACACCTTCAATTTGTTGCAAGTTTCTAATGAATAAAAACAAACTAACTATGTACCCTACTTAATCACACTATGCCAAGTCCATTTCTGGAATCAAACTACTGTAGCAAGTTAGAGAGAAAATTGTACCTTGATTTCAGAACCAATCATTTGAATAAGCCGATCAAAGATGCTAGTTTTTTCAGCTTCAAAACATCTCCAGTGAAGCAGGCATTTATAAACAGTAATGGCAGCCACTGGCTTCCCATCGCTAAACCCAACATTTTTCATAACACAATTAATTAGTGTATTGACATTCTCAGGCGTTGATAACACCTAACGTCAAGTGAAACATATTAGTATTCTTCATGTAGTGCTTACAAAATAATACATGACAAAACCTTTTAGTGCGTACATGTTGTTCTACGTTAGATCTCCTCAAACGAGAATCAGATTTGCCATACACCGGTGGTGCACTACGAGGTGTCTGCAAAATTCATTGACATGTAAATGCTTGTGCACAAATACATACATACATACATACATGCATATATATATATATATATATATATATATATATATATATATATCCCCATACTAAATTTCAGACCTTCTGTTCTTCACCTGCATGATGGCCATTCTCTCTATGCTGTGTAAGATGAAACAAGCATGGATATAGTATCCTTAGAATATATATGCAAAATACTATTATTACAACACTTACATGTTTTGGAGAGTGTGATAAATGTTCAGATAATCGTTGCCTAAGAATTTTATCTTCATATTCAATGTTAGATAGCTTTTCTTGAAGCCTGTGATGATTATGGAATCAACAAATTTTCTAATATAAGTCGATTCTATTAGTGAGAATTAATTGTGAACTATAGGGTCTTTAGAACAGAAATTTAGATACCTTCGCATGGAATCATTTAGCTCGGATATCTTTGATTCGGCCTCTAAAGCTTTTTTCAACCTTTCTTCACTGACTTTAGCTGTTTCTTCATATTTCTTCTCTGTTTCATTAATCTTTGCCTCAAGAGAATTAACCAAATTCTACAAAGTTTCAAAAAGGCAGTGGATAAAATATAAGACTTACTGCATCAGTTCATCATCTAGTCACTAACCATACACATCCAGTACTTGTGAGCTATATTGCCCAGTGCACATATGCTGATACTACAGAATATTATTCAAGCACAATGACTTGAATATGTTAATTCTGTCAATAGAGTTAATAAATCCATTGTCTATATCTGTACGTATAAGACCAACATTAAAGCATTATAGATCATTTGCTATGTTACATGGTACACAAATGTTATGACATGCTACAGGGACACACCATCAGTTGTTTGAATAATGTCAATGTTGGCTGAGATCTTGTATATGTAGTATTTTCTAGTGTTTGAGGTGTATGTACATGATTATGAATTGGAAGTATCCGTTAACCTTAAGCTCTTCGTTTTCTGCAGTCAATTTGTCCACCATTGTCGTATCAACAACTTGGACCTCTTTTATAGTAGGATTTTCTTCTGCAGCCTTAATTGCCTCTCTCTCCTTGTTTAATTGATCAATGGTTTCTTTAAATTGTTGTTGCATCCCTTTTAATGCAGCCTGCAACTTTGTGTTTTCTTGTGTTTTGGCTTCTTCCATGTCAGCCTGTAGAATAAAAAAAGAAAATTCATAACAAATTTTAGACTTTAGATTATAGTGTCTTTGGATTTCATATCTTTAGCTTATACATCTTAGTTCGGTACGAATGAGTTTTTAGGTCGAGTCTTGTTTTGAAACTCTACGACTAAGGTTGTAAAATCACACACACACACACACACACACACACACACACACACATATATATATATATATATAATAGTCGTAAAATTATATATATATATATATATGTGTGTGTGTGTATATATATAATAAAGTACCAATTCTCTCAAATAAATAAGTGGCAAGTAAACAGTGTGTCATTTGTTAAAAATTGATTTGTGAAACAGTTCATTAAGATTATTTTGTATAATAAAATTGCTCACACATTCTATTTTAACATAACAATCCCTTAAATAATTTTAAAGGCCTTGAAGTTCTATATTATGGAAATAGGATATTATTTCAATATTAACATACAGTTAAACTTGACGAGCAAACTCATATGTGACAAAAAAGCTCGCATGTGCGACAAAAAGGTTAACAGACTGTTTATATATAGAAGTTATTGGAATCATCATTTGACAAATGGACTACAGTATATCAAAATTGAGTTACTTGAAATATTTATATAGTTAACTAGTGCGAAACGGTGGTGGTGCTAGACATAAATTTTAGATACGATGAAAAGTTAAACATGGCCGACAAACCATTTCAGACAGGGTAAAATTTTCAAAATGACTTATATATATATATATATATATATATATATATATATATATATATATATATATATATATATATATATAAAGGAATTGCAATTTTTTAGCTAGGTTTGTCTAGCTGGCCATACTCCTGCTCCGTCTCCGGTGTGGAACTTTTCTACGCAAACGAAAAGTTAAAATTAATGTTAACTAAAATAATTACATCACCAATGTGATATTTTGCAGTTGTGATTATGAAGGAAACTTAGAACTCATGTTAAATAATATCAACATTTAATGAGTTCATCACATCGTAAATGTACCATTAAATGAACTCTGAATATTAATGCGTTCAAATGTGAACTAATTTGTACATAGTAATATATTTTATTTTATTGTCTAAATTCACTGAAAATTGTAAGTTGCATTTCTTGTTCTAGGGGTGAGATATACGAAATATAAGAAAATGAAAATAGCATAAAATAAAAGAGAAAAACGTTTATCAGGGCATCACGTCACTATAGTTACTAAAATTTTACCAGACAATGTGATGTCGATAACACCAAGCATGTACAAACATGTTATAAATTAAAATTTCCAACCAACATCTCATTTATCACTCCATATGCTCATTTAAGGAGCTCTAATTTTTAGTATCTATAAATTAAATGTCTCCTCTCCTCCAGAAAAGGTGACAACTTCTTTTAGATAATAACAAACATAGATAGTGCTTGATTTTAATCATTTCAAAATGTCAAATATTACACAAAATTTTGAAATTATTATTCTTTATATTATAATAGATTTATTATAATATTTTTTGTTCTTATCAACATTATCACATTCAAAAATAAGTTATTTTTTCAACTGAAATTATGCTTCAAAGAATGATGCCAATGAAATTTGAACAGAGATCATGCTTACTTTTTTAAATAGCCATAAAATATAAGGTTGTGACATTTAAACTTGAATTTTGATTAAAAATTATAAATAAAAAGGACCATAATAGGATAAATAAAAAATTCGAATCAACTATGTGATTCTAAGGTTACTTATATTCAAGCCTTGGTGTTTGGGAATAAAGTTGATAAAGGGAAGTGGAGTTTCGAAAATAAATCAGATGTAAGTGTGGTTAGAGGATTGAACCTGTGATATTCTTGAGAATATATTGAATCAAGGAGAGTTGAGTTCTAAAATTATGAGAAAAATAATATTAATGTTGAGTGAGATAGGATTTAAAATACGTAGTATAAGTTAAATTCAAGAACTCGATGTATAAACGAAGTGTATTACTTTCTACTTGAGGAGATAGAATAGCAGGTTACATTCCAAACACCACACGGTTCAGTTTTCTTCAATCTTATTTGGAAAATTGCACATTATGATTTGATTATGTGCAGCTCTTAACAGTATACTTCTGAATAAAATAAAATCCACATTTAGAATAGCACACATATATATACCCTTCTGCGTTTTTCAAGCTGTAACCGCCATGTAAGTTCCTCGACTTCTTTCTCCAGTTTAGTTTTAGCAGCTTGAAGAGCACCTGTTTCTTTTGCTGCCTGTAAATTAAGAAGAACATGAACATTAAATGAAAATCAAATTGTATGAATGAGTGATTACACAAATAGCATGGTTCATTATTGTTAGAAGCTTAAAAGAAACAAATTGACTAAATTACTAGTGTATTTCAAACTAATGTTGAACAACTATTGGTGCGATCATCGTAAATAAATCAATGACAAAGATCAACAAACACACCCACGCACGCACGGATGCATACATACATACACACACATGCGCACACACACACACACACAGAGAGAGGATACACAAATATTTACGTATATACACGAGTATGTAATCAATGGCTCATATTTGTTACTGATTTTGAAGGACTTCGAAGTTTGAAATGATTGGAAAATGGATAATCTCGATAGTAAGTAGATCACATTGAAAGATATTGTTGCAGTTCAAACCAAGATTCAAATTCCTGTTTCCGGTTCCATTCTGTTCACGTAAAAGATTAAAATTCCGGTCCCGTTCCGGAAATCCTAGAAATTCTGATTTTACAATTCCAGTGCTTTTTTTGTAGATATGCAAATAAATATGTCGTACTAATCAAGATTGGTGAAGGTTTTTTTGTAGATACGCAAAATAAACACATTAGTAAATAGTATTACTTTCTTTATATTAATATTAAATAAATTTGGTGAAGTTTTTAAATTATTTTTTGTTAAAGGTTGATACAAATGTTATAGGATTGTATACACTTTATAATATAAACATTCTGTATCAACTGCTAACCCAGCTTGGCCCACCGCCAAAATTCAAAACCTCCTTGGTCACTTATCCATTCTCAATTTTCCAGGTTGCCAAAAACTATCGTGTTGGCTGATTCAAAGCGGGAACAACGTAAGAAATGAAAAGAAGAAAAGAATCGAGGTTGCTGCTTTTGTTCAGCGCTTCCCCAGATTGATTTTTCTCCCATTCGACATTGAAATTAAAGCAGTTAACATTCTATTTCGGACAATGCCGGAACCGGAACGAGAATGATGGAAATCCAGTGCGCCGAACGGATTTTAATACCTTGGTTCAAACTTATTTGACACTAAAGGGGAAAATTGAGGCAATGGAGGGGCATCAAAAGGAGGTGTTACACGTTTATTTGAGATATAAAAAGAATCAGAAGTTTCAAAGCTTATTTACCACATTTTTTAGGTCGGCCGTTTAAACATAAAATTAGACACAATTGGTGACACATAAGATTTGAATAATTGGATTCTTTTGTCTTTATCTTAAAGGTGGAAATCAATGGGCAATTCAATGGTAGAGATCCATCGTGTCATCAATATTGTCTATATTTTGTGTTTCAACAAACTTTCCAATTTTTTTTCGTTTTGAACTTATTTAACGTTAACTGCCATGAAGGGGTTACATATTTCTCTCTAACCCCGCACCCCCTTTCAAAGAAACACACACACATGTGTGTACATGCATACATGCACGTAACTATGCATATATGAAGGATTCCGCACTCCCTTCTTATTTAACACCACAAATTTCCATTTTCATCTATCTGTGCTTTTTTCTTGAACGGAACACAATTTGCAGATATGATCTTATTAGTATTAAGATCATCTTCACAAAAAATCTGAATACTTCCGAAATGTCTAACATTGCAAAAATTATTTTATAAATCACCTATTGCAATAAATATTTTTAGTAGGTAACAGAAGATTATGATTTCAAATAAGATGAAGTTTGGAACTAAGTCTATATTTTGCATGGATATCTTGATGCTAATGATAAAAGCTTATATGTGTATGTAATATGTATGGTATACAAACATGTATGTATGGATAAATGTGTGTGAATGCATGAGTAACCGAGCACTGTTACGAGTTCAGTGCATGCTTCATTGAAATTTACAAACAAAAGCTTAATTGTCTAAGTATTTTCTTTGGGATGTACGTGTGTCTCCCAGACATATATATTTAAAATTTGGAGTATAGCCTAGGCTCAGATTGGATCTGGATTTATCCAGCCAGATCAGAAGCTATATATGTCTATTTGAATAAAATATTTTTCCAGCCTGATCTTTGGTTCTAAATTCCCTACGGATATTCACGTTTGTGCATATATGTTAGTAATAATATAGTTATAATAAATGCATAAAAGAAGGCTCGGATTGTTCCATCCAGCTAGTGAACAATGAACACAGCTAATTGGAGTTCCGACATTTCCAGAAAAAACATTCCGTTTTTTCTTTTACTTCCTTTTCCTTTGTTATTTAAAGTAAAATAAAAAATGCTTCTTATTCTCAAACTATGTAGAATTGTAGATGTACGTGGACCTTTAGCTCCATCTTCTGATGTCCAAAGTTTTTATTGCCAATCTTCTTAGATAAAATTCTGGTAAAAACATGTATTTTTTTAGACATTATCTTTTGCAGATGGTTCCTTTTCCTTAGTTTGCAAGAATTTGCCGTTTACTTCTTATTATAGAACTTGTGTACGCTACTAATCTTTAGTCAGTACTAAACTTTAATCTAAATTTCCATACACAACTACTGTTATTGTTCTACTAGATACCTTTTTCGTGGAAGCATGATACATCTTCACACATCTCAATTCAAAAATAAATTTAACATGTATTTACAAATAACAAAAATGGGAATGTTTATATAAAGACATCAACCGTTCATATCTGATCTCACCAAAGTCGTTTTTTTATAGAAACTTGGCACATATATATGTATGTATGTATGTGTGTGTATACATACATACATACATACATACATATATATATATAAAAAAGATTTTACATCCTCGGTTGTACAACTCAAAACAAGTGACAGACTACTCACTCTGATAAAACTCACTCGTACTGAGATACTGTACAAACCAAAGATATAAAATCAAAGGCACCACAAAAGACATATCTAGCCCATTCTATAACAAAGACTACCTAAATGACTCCAGAAAAACATATGACACTCTTCTATCTAATAAGACTCTTACACTAAGTACCAGAAGAAGAGCCTGGCCCAGAGTCGAGTAGGCTATATAACTTCTTGAATTTCTTCATACCATTAGACACAAAGCGAACTGGACCATACATGGCTTTAGTTAAGTGGATTTACCGTGAACGGGTCTCTCTCTATGTGCTTGTGTATACATAATATTGTGTTTGAGGGTATCGACCAGCATTATTTAGTACCTCAAAACATGTAAATATATGAAATAGTGCATTGAAAGATTATTTTAAAAAAATGTCCACAAGTAGTGGCCCAACGGTATGATTCCTGCTTCCTGTTAACGAGGTCGCGGTTCGATGCCAGACTGCCCTGCTTTCATTCAATGCGTGGAGGTGGGTGCCCATAAATCCAATAAATCGGTTGGGGACTAATGAAAAATAGAACAATTAAATAGGACGATCCAAACCCGAACTCACTTCCCTAATTATTACAAAAACAACTCATTCAGTTTCATAAACTTTCATCTAAATTAATGATGGTAAAGTAAAACTAACAGAAAAACTTTGAAATTTTTAAGATTGGAAGGAGTTTTAAGAAGAGGAAGAGAAGGGGAAGGGAGTGTGAAGAGAGAACGGAGCGAGTCACAAGCGGATAGCAACCGATTTAAGATTAAGTGACTGGTGAGTTGAATATGTAGATTTTGGTTTAGAGGATTCATTAAGTGATTAACAATCATTAAGGCCAAATCACACATTTTTGGAAGGTTTTGTGTACTTATCATGTTGATTTAATTGGATATGAGTGAACCATGTTCGAGATTTCATCTGAGATGTCCTTTTCTCACATATACGAAACGAGACATCAAATCTCCTTCCTGTCTTCCCTGACACTCATCCCGTCCCAAATATTCAATCTCACCCGAAATATGGATCAAAATCTCAATTTGAGAACTAATCCGAAGTTGTGTCTTTTTCTTCTTCTGCATTATTTTTTTTTATTTCCATATAGGTTCAAAAGAATTACCAACCCCTTGATAATATTTATTTAAATTTTGTCTTGATAAGTCACAACAAAATACTTAATTTCTTTGTCATGTTCAAACAGTATAATATTATTCACTCATTACCAAACAAGTTAAGCAAACAGAGGATCACACTTCTCCAAAACATTAATTTCAATTCTTTTTAATGCAAATCAAGTATGCTACAACTTTTATTCTTAATCTGAAAACTATAGTTACAATTTTCGAAACATAAGTTACTCTGTGATATTCCCGTGGTGTACTTTAGGATTCGAGATAAGCGAAGATGCACATCTCGTCTGAGATATCTTCCTATATAATATAGCATAAACAGAAATTCCAAGATGAAACATGACCGAAATTTGAGTTTTTAAACTTGGGGGTTTGTTTAAATTTGAAATTCTCCATCGTGGTTGTCAGGTTAGTGAGTTGTCTTGAAATTTAAAAAGTTACCAAGAAACAATGACGAAATTACCAAAATTGGCAGTCGGAGGGTGGGAGAGAGACAATGAGACATAAACAACTCATTCAGTTTCATAAACTTTCATCTAAATTAATGATGGTAAAGTAAAACTAACAGGAAAACTTTGAAATTTTAAGATTGGAAGGTGTTTTAAGAAGAGGAAGAGGAGGGGAAGGGAGGGTGAAGAGAGAACGGAGTGAGTCACAAGTGGATAGCAACTGATTTTAGATTAAGTGACTGGTGAGTTGAATATGTAGATTTTGGTTTAGAGGATCCATTAAGTGATTAACAATCATTAAGGCCAAATCACACATTTTTGGAAGGTTTTGTGCACTTGTCATGTTGATTTAATTGGATATGAGTGAAC
This sequence comes from Allium sativum, assembly GCA_030737875.1. NCBI lineage: Eukaryota > Viridiplantae > Streptophyta > Magnoliopsida > Asparagales > Amaryllidaceae > Allium > Allium sativum. The sequence continues at coordinate 1,048,080,146 of CM060910.1, read as the reverse complement.
CATGTTCGAGATTTCATCTGAGATGTCCTTTTCTCACATATACGAAACGAGACATCAAATCTCCTTCCTGTCTTCCCTGACACACATCCCGTCCCAAATATTCAATCTCACCCGAAATATGGATCAAAATCTCGATTTGAGAACTAATCCGAAGTTGTATCTCTTTCTTCTTCTGCATTATTATTTTTATTTCCATATAGGTTCAAAAGAATTACCAACCCCTTGAAAATATTTATTTAAATTTTGTCAGTGGTTGTCATGTTAGTGTGTTGTCTTCAAATTTAAAAAGTTACCAAGAAACAATGACGAAATTACCAAAATTGGCAGTCGGATGGTGGGAGAGAGACAATGAGACATAGAAAACCTAATTGGATCAACTTGTAGCAAAGTCCACAAGCAGGAGGATGGTTAATCAAAGTGATCTAGATTTGGGAACTTGTTGAATTTGAGGATTACTAGCCTGCAAGGTAACTTGATGGACGGTTTGAATTAGAACTATTGTTTGAGGTGAAGAGACATGATCAGCCATATGTTTTTGAAACTTGAATTCTGATGGGGTGCAGAGAGATTTGCAACTAGCAGTCTGCTGACAGGAATGTGCGATGAAAGATTAAGTATGTGGCTATGTGTTTGACTGGATCTTTGTAGTCAAGGAAGTTACTTGAGAAGGATGATCTTGTGTAATGTTGCACAAAAAAAAAAAAAAAAAAAAAAAAACCGGGAGTGTTTGGGATTCACGTGTGTTTGTGCATTTTTTCTCACCTTTGGTATGGAGTTGAGTAACACTGGGGTCACTTAATTAACATTCATGTGTATACTAGATGGACCACCGTAGGGGAGCATCAGAACAGTAAATTAAATGAGGATTCTGATTATACCAGTGATGTATGCTCAAACAGTAACACGTGGAGAAGCTTTAGTGGTTTATAAACTTACCGAGGAAGGTAAGATGGACAAATAAGTCTATCATATAAGCTCAATATGTATTTTGTAGTGTGGCCATCCTGGGTGAGGCCTTTGGGACAAACTAGTTCTGTTAAATGCTATACCAACCAACACAGAAGACTCTTCATGCACTGTTGGGACAGACAAGTTCCACAAGTCGTGGGAGCCAAGCCACAATGCATTTTTTAATGGTAGAGCTCTATGATGAGCGAATCAAGATGCACTTTCAAGGTAGAGAAGTCTCGCTGATCATATCGTATGTGCACCTTAGAGACTGGACAAGTTCCACTAGTTGTGAAGGAAGGGTCACATCTTTGAAACAGATAAGTCTGTGGCAGTTAAGCCAAAATGAATAAAGGGATATTTCATCACTTTAATCGATATATACTGGTAAACTATTGTATGTTTGACATGGTAGGTTGAGATTTAAGCATTATTAGAATATATGAACAAGTAACCTAAAAGTGTATATCCAATATGTATGAGCATTGTTGATGTGAACATTTCATATAAATTGAAGTACAGGCAATTCATACAACTTGAAAAATGAATGTATACGTAGATATATTTCCAGAAGGAGTTCGACGAAGACATCCTTTATGCACAGATATATTATCGTATAAGATTAACCATTGTAAATCACAGGAAGGCATGAGAGCTTGTGTGATAAGCACGACTCGACTTACTTTAGTGCCTATAGGGGTAGAAGTGAAATTTTGTTCATTTATTTATTTGTGTTTACCATTTAATGACGTCCGAGGAACGCCTCACATCAGGACTTAGTTCCTGGCTTGTTTATTCCTTTACTATGAACTTTTGAGTATTCTCTATGGGTAAAACCAAGAGCAGTAGGATTTGCTTTGAAACTGAGATATAGTGACCAAAGATTAAAAAAGCACTAGGGAAGCTGAAGCAAAGAGAAGCCTTTGTTACTTGGGAGTGGTTATTGGGACACAAAATCAAGCACAGAATTAGACACAAGAATTATAAACCATTGAATTTGTTTGTATTTACATGGAGGGTAAGATTCAAAGAGAGATTTAATGTTGACATTTATTGTGCTCAATTTTGTGTTCAGATAGACTTTCCCATGCTACTTAGCTTATCATTTTACATTTTTGAAATTGTGTATTTGGTTATTTTATTGGTCCTTATTAATTTATGTACTATGATATTTGTAATGTTGTATTTATATATCGTATTTGGTTTATTGTCTGTGTGTGTATGTGTGTTATGTATCACATAATTTAAATTACAACAAACTCAAAGGGGCATGTCTGTGTGTATGAGTGGTGTTTTTTTTTTTTTGGGGGGGTTTGTGCTGGGGAGAATGAGGGGGTGGTTCTTTTTTTTTCCTTTTTTTTTTTTGGGGGGTTGGGGGGGGGGGGGGGGTTTGCAATACAGACTTATACAGTTAAGTATGGAATACATGTGTATATGAACATATTTCCATGTATATGGTTGTGTGCAGGTGTACATGTGTATGTATACATGTCTCCGGTCGATTTCTATTTTTTGGCTCACCACATAATTTGTATCAGATAACCTAAAGCACATTCAATATGGTAAATTTATATCATATACCTATGTGATCCATTTTATGACATGCTTGATGCAGATGCACCGATTAGAGGGACCTAGATGGGTAGATGATGACAGAAGTAACTTTGCATCGATTTGTATCAGATTTTGACAAGTAATCATGAGAAAATAATGTTTTACCATTTTAAGCTTTCGCAGCTCCCTTTTAGCAAGTCTCACCCTCCAAGCACATTGGGTTGCAATTGTGGCGCTCTTTAGTCTGGAATAATGTGATTGTGCAAGGTATTGGCGGCAATAACTCTAGGAAAAGAAATATCAACAGTTAACTATACAATAAATATTAGGAACTGGAATTTGATTTTCATATGATCGGGAACATTGAACAATGTTTTTTTTTTTCTCATTACTTTCCTTGACTTAACAAAAAAAATATGTTTAAGTGTACGTAATCTTGATCTTGAACATAAAATATGGGGGGGGGGATTAGAAAAAGAGACACCTCAACAACAAAAAGTTGGTTCCAAGTGTTTTCTACTATAAAAGAAAACACCTGCAATATAAATCTCTTCAAGAATGAATATAACAAATAAACTACATATGCTAACATATTTGTACCTGAATAACAGTTGCAGCTTTCGATTGGCGTCTGAAATGAAATTCTTTACGACAAGCCATTCCGCGCATACCGCTTTGAATAATAATGGATGAAATATATAAATTTCTGTAAGTTTCTTTTGCAAAATGCATGCGGAAACACGTTTGGATCCTTATACAAGCAGCTTGTCTCCGCATACTTTCAAAATGTTGTCGTGCAATTTCCCCTTTGCAAAAGAAAATTATCAAATTCAGGAGCTAAATATATAAGCAAGCATGTAGATTGCACAGCCCAAAGTTTGCCAAGTAGCAATTATCTCTTTGTCATTTACCAGCGTAAAATAAAATTTACTGCATCCACAAAACCCTTAGATATGGGTGAATGCGCCCAAGAAGACTCGGTGTGCTAATAAATGGCGTGATGATAGGGCTACAACAGAAGCAAATGGAGCCGAATAGTGTCGTACCCGTAACCATATCCACCCAAAAAAAAGTACTTTTATCCACGGATTTTTCAAAATGCATATCCGTATCCACATCCATGAATATTTTTGGATGTAAGTGCCAGTATATAAAAAAAAATGAAGATATTTTTGGATATCTAAAGCATGTCAGTGTCTGAGAAAAAGATGGATAACTTATATATTTGAAAATATTTGTATTCGAGAACTTTCGATTTCTATTTAGATCAAAATTTAAAATTTAAAATTTTGAGTTCTAATCAAAATTTGTATTTTTTATAAAGAAAATTGCAGTTTTCTGTTTCAAATTGTGGTTTGAAATCATAATATCCTTTTTAAATTTGATTTTTTGTACTTTTTGAATAAATATTGCAATTTTTAATCTAAAAACTGTAAAAAAAAATTAATCTAAAATTGCACTTTATTCAAACATTCTTGTTACAACAATCTAAAAAATTATCACAGAGCAGAATATATTTATTCAAATCACTCTTCGATCATCAAATGGATACAGACAGTATTTCATATGTTGTGCTTATTATGAACTTCTTAAATGTGAAATGCATTCTCTTAAAGCCTACTGAAAACATCAAACTACTAAAAACATTTGATACTAACTTATTATTAACTGTCCGACAAAAAAAAAAATACACTGAACTGAATTCAAGAACCATTTAATTTTCAACAAATTGTATATATAGATTTTGTTTATCGGTTTTAACTAAGTACCACTTCTGAATCATACTAGTAATGGTAACACACATACATACACACATGTATACGTATGTATGTACATACGTATAATCAGACCGAACAAATAGTTCTCGGATACAGACGTCATCGTATCCGATATTATTTGTATATCAGATATCCACTTTTCGGATATTGAATATTTTTCATATTTTCGAATATGGATCCGAATGAATTTAAAATCTTTGTGGTACTCATTGACATGCCTACTTGAGACAACCTGATTACCCAATGTTTATGTACTGTATGAATAATAGCAATCATATTACCTCTGCACAAGGATTGGATTTGTATTGCTGATTTCTGAAGCAAAATGAAATGTTTACGAGCATAGTATGAACGGATTTTTCTTTGGATAATGGCTGCTGATTTTCCAAGTACAGAATTCCTACGTGCATCAAGTTCAGCCATTTGACCAGCACGTAGAAAAATCTTGGTTTTCCCTATCTAAAAAGGAAACAATGATATGCATATATTAGCAAAAATGAGCCAAGAACACAAAACATGTCATTAAGTGATTGTCCATTATCCAAATGCGAACTTAAGTTACGGCATTTATTCTCACCTCTTACATTTAAACATGCATACATGCATGTATACACACACAATCATAAGAAAGTTTTGCATAATTTTATTGCGCCACTGATTTTTTTTCAAACACTAATTGAATTGGGAGGATATGGCTCACACCGCCTTTAAGAAAAAATGAAAAACATACATCCCTCCAAATAAAACAATATATCTTGCATCTTGGTATTAATAAAATTATTATTGAACTGATTTAAAACAGACTTTGTATTTTTTTCCTTTTACAATCATTATCAAATCTAATGTTTACGAACATGGCATGCTTGCATTACGAATATTCGTACTGAAAAATACTTGCAGCAAAAGATATAGATTTGGAAACTAAAAGCAAAATGAGGACCAGTGAAATTTGTTCCCAAAAACAAGGATGTAAACCCAATATCCACAGTTTAATTATTACATCCAAAAGAGAGTAGGATCCACAAGGAGAGATTAACCAAATAACAATTGTCATAAACATATCTACTAGTTATTTGAAAATTTCAGATTATCAATATTCTATTCTGCAATTTTGATACTCCGTTTCTTTGCTTTGGCATTTTATTCTGTCTTTCTCTATTCGTTGAAGCTCATCTAATATAATTTCAAACTTATTTTTTAACATTTTATATATTTCATATCAAAATATATAGGAAATCAGTCAACAAAAATTCTTTTTATAATTCGAAATAAACGTGCAACTTTCATGTTTTCCAAAGCACACTTGATTGATTTTCTGATTCAAAAATAAATAAATAAACGTACAATGACAGTTACTCATTAACATTTCACTTTTTTGAAATTTGATTTTAATGGTTCTTACTTTCTTATACCATTTATTTTTAAATTCTGTTTCAAATACTTCTGGAATATAACCTATAGTAATCTACCACAGATAAATAAACAAATGTTTATGATTATTATCCTTTTTTATGAAGTCATGATTTAACTACACAAATCATTATTTATAGTAATGGCATAAATTTCACTACGTATAAACTTTATTATTTATAACTTTTATTATTATTATTATAAACTATTTAGTCTTTTGTTATTTTTATTTATTGACGATAAACTTTAGTTGTATGTGTATGTATATATCACTTATATAACAGAAATAAATAATGAGGATCTAATCAATGCAGATTGGGGTTTTCACTATTTGAATTTGCTGTTTTTATCGTTGCACAATACAAAATTTATTTGTATCCAACTATATAGCAAGCAATTATTTTTGTCGTCCAGGCTCGGCCTGAACTGTGCTTAGACTTTAAAGACATTCCTAGCTCTTAGCGCTCTGCTTCAAAAAGCATAGATGTGCAAATATGGACATTTTTAAATGCAAAAAGCAAACATACGGATTCGGGTAAAAAGGGACAGGAGTGGAGTACGCTAGAATCTAACAAGTGAATATGACAACATGGAGCAACTGCCTTATTGTTTCTTCAATAATTTGGATAACCAAACTATAATATAACAACATTTATTTTATGTACTTTTTATGGTTTACCTGATATCCTTCAAGTCCAGATGCTTCCAACAGTTTTTTTGCAACAGTGACTTCATCAGGACTGCCACAGTATGAATGAAGAAGAAGAAAAAAATCAACTAAGAATAGTACAACAATCCAAAGAAGCCGTTATTTTACTCATTTATGGTTTCGTATGTAGTATACAGTACCTTCCATTTGCTGCATCAGGTGAGAGAATGCGAAAACGATCTATAAATTCATCAAATGTCCGCCTTGTTGGATATCCAGCACAGCTAATCCTAATAGCCTCCATCACCCCCTAAATCGCAGTAGAAAAGTTGTGTAAGAGATTATAAATATTAAATAGGACTCTCTGATTGTTGGTTTCTTTAGAATTTTCATATTTGTTCCTGAAATATCGGTTCTATCATAGATTGTATGAGCACAAGCTTTATAAAAATGTAAAATAAAATAATAACAGAAATACTAGCGATACAAGGATAACCAAGTGATGTTTCGAATGAAATGGTTAAGTCCCATGCTCATAAAAAAGCTAATGATTGATCTACAAAATTTGACAACAAGAAATCTCACCCCACATCGAAGTTGCTGAAGAACATTGTTATTCTCAAAGATTGCTGGCTTCAACAAATTATTTGGTTTGACACAGCGGATATAATGTGGCTCAGTCGCATTTAATGTTTCCAAGAGAGATTGTAGTTGTTGCTGCACGTATATTTGAACAAAATTATGTATACATATATACTGGCTAACTGTAAAATACTAATTGTTAAGAATTCTTTTTATATATCAGCACTGTTTTACCTTAAAGTTTGTGCCAATCGATGAAAATTTCGAAGATTTTGACGAGTTATCTGAAAGAGGTGGAAACAAACTTGATACAAAAGGACATTTTGACACATTCAAAAGAGATTGATGCTCTGCAACAACATAATCTTTGTTTTTATCCAAAAACAATTCAGTTTGATATGTGACCTGAAAGAAGAAAGAAAGAGGTCATATAACTTCTGTTATGGTAGTAAGCAACAAAATTGTACACCATATTTCCAAAACATGTTCATACATCACCGGCATAGTGGCAAATGGTAAAATCAGTACGTGCCAATTTTGGTTTGCTAAATCTCTTGTGGTCTTTGAACGTTTGATATAGCTTCTGTGCGAATGTGTCATGCGTTGATCTTGGTAATACACTATTCAAGAAGAATTTAACTCATAGTTGTGAGCATAAGATAGTTCTAGATATACTGATAATTTACTTAACAATGATCAACATACCAGCACTCATCCAGAAGAGCGATAATCCCGCCTGGTTTCTGGTAGTCAACAGTGATAAATTAAATAAAATTTAAAGTACTTAAAAGCATTTATATATCAAACATAGCAATGGCCTGGAGTTACTTCCATATAGTATGAATTTTAATTACAGTAAAGCAGCAGACAATCAGGCCAGCCATTGTACTCTATAACACTGCATATTATAGCTGAAAAATAACAGAAACCAAGCTAAGGCTGCATTTGGTTTGTCATTTTTAGTTTTAGGTGTTCATCCATCTGAAATTACGCAAGACGCATGTATATGAGCAAAAAGATCAGTTTTGAAAACAAAGTTACATATAAAACAGAAAACAACATTTATTTTGTTTTCCTTGTTCTGGAAAATTACACAAGCATAAAAAACAAATCCCTTCCATCATCCCTCGATCCACTTCGTTGTTCCCTCTTTCTTCCTTTTGTCTCCTCCGTCGTCCATTCACACTCTCATGCTTTGTAATTAACATTAAAAATGCAAAACTTAAAAGTCAAAATGGAACCAAACAGACCCTAACCTTTTCAATGAGATCAAGAACATCTTGATTATCAATGAATTCTATGTAGCTCCAGTTAATCTCTTCTTTAGTATATTCTTCTTGCTCCATTTTGAAAACATGCTGTGTCAATTAAAAGAGAGCAGAATATAACCCCCAAAAAAGGACGTATCAGCTGTTTAAGCAGTAATAATGGCCAATAAATAACAAGAAATAAAGAACTAGATTTATAACCTGATTAAAATGTTGCTGTAGTTTCTCGTTTGTTAGATTGATACAAAACTGCTCAAAACTGAAAGAACAAGACCTTTCGATTTAGCAAACAAAATAGGACTCTCTCTTCAAAAAAAAAAAAAAAAAAAGAAAAAAAAAAAAAAAATAGGTGAAACAATCAATAAGGCAGAGATGTAAACAGAACTAACACAGCTAACAAATTAAGTACAATTTATAGCTCATGAAATATTAGTTAACTGAGAGATGTAACTTAGCGGATAAGCAACAAAAATTGAGACAAAACAGGAAGGCTAAATTAAAATGATAATGAAACAGAAACACCCTGACTTGTTTTAATGATACACAAAAGCATACCAGTTAAGCACCTGTTTGTCTTGAAACTTTCAAAACCATATATATCCAGCACTCCGATCAAATTACTTGAATCAGAATCTTGACCGATGGAATTATTGATCTTATTGACCAGCCTACAGATATTTGTTTGAATAACATAATTCATAATTGATTGAAGAAATAGTTATAATAGAATGTTAAATGGCAATTTCTCAATATTACCAATCAAACAGCCGAGAATACACTATTTTAGCCAAGGAGTCTCTACTAATCACTGCAGCCTCTGGATCAAGACTTTTTGTTATATTTTCATCACGAGTCACCATGATGCGCTTGCATAAAGAATCTTCTAGTGCCTTCACATCACACCTAGAAATTCAAACATTTAGATCTTAAGATTTTCTACTGATTCTCACTTAAAAAGGGCACAGAAGTTTTCTAAAGTTCACGTACATAAAAAGCTCAGCAGCAGTTTGCAGATGAAATCGAGACTTCTCATCCTTTGGCTCCGATGAGCCTTCTTCTTTCCCTTCACCAAATTCAATATTTCCTAAATGAAGAATTGCGGCAACTACTCGAAAAATGGCATCCTGGATGAACAGCACAAGAGTCAAACATGGTAAGTTCAACTGTAAATTCTGTTCCCAACCACTGGTGTCAGAAATAAGAGGATGAAACCATTTTTTCGGATATTCCAAATTCTGTACTTAGGTGCCAGTACAAAATTGTACTATAAGCCTTGGTAGTATGTAACATACTACAAGTCAATATATGTCCAGTAGTTTGATCATGCGTCACGCAAGATTTGAACATGTGACCTCATGGATCAATGTCATAAGTCAGAACGTCTAATTACTAGAACAGCAAGATTCAAACTGTGACCTCATGGATCAGTCTCAGAACGCCTAACTACTAAGACAATGGTGCTGGACATTAGGACAATGGCGTTGGACATGTTGATCGTACATTTAATTTTAGTTATATATGATTCAAAAATTAATTAATTGATCTACTCGATTGATTACTGGATGACGGTAATAGAAAGGGGGAATATGGACAGAACTATTAGAGGGCCGAGGATCTCAGCTTCGATTGACTATTGTATCATAATTTAAAATTTTGAATATGTCGCCAGTGTGGCAAAGTATCACCTGTATTGCACTTTAAAATTAAAAAATGAACCCATTTTTCATGTATACATGTTATGAAGCTTGCATCTAGACAACTTTCGGCAGGAATCAACTTTAAAACCATCACCGTTTATGTCTAACACGCAGGGGTGGTGGGGGCATAATTTAGTGCATCAGTGTCGAAATCAAACATCTAAATTGACATTTGCAGTATAGCCATGCATTTGCATTTTGTACAATATGTTTACCTGTTCACCAGGACTTATTACAACAACTTCCATGGCTCTTCGAGTTGCCAAGTATTCTTTTGCATCATCTATCCCATCAAGCTCAAAGCAATCAGACTGGTTAAGGTAATGATATGTCCTTGGATTTTCCAGTTTGTATTTCTCTCTGTCCTGAATTGAAAGTAAACAAATGTTTGTATAAAATTACATACATTGCAGGGGAACAGAAGCCATAGTCAAAGGCAATGCCTTTTCTTCCTTTAGCATTTTAATATAAAGCTATTATAATTTCATAAGTTAATAATGTTTAAATAATTGATATAGTTACTCACAGAATATTGAATGCTCCAAATGAAGTATAGATGCTCAAAACCAAGTATATAATGAGAAAATATGCATGGAAGCTAAACACTTACCACTGAGATAATCAGCAACTCAATTTCAAAACTGATCTATAATTAAACCTGCCCACTGCTTAAACATATATATGATTTTTGAAACCCATGAATCTGATTACAATTTTCATGCATTTAATGATTTTTTTCGGAGTTAATACATTAAAAATTAGAGATCAACTGTGAACTCTAAAATCAATACAAATGTTAGTGTATACAATTTATGATTTTGGATGGAGTAGGATTATCAGTGTGCAATCACATAAAACCTACTATAACATGAATATAACTAGATTCCTTGGTGAACCTGCAAAAATTTAACATTCTTTTAGCACTATTAAGACAGTAGACAAAATACAAAGCATAAAGTATCTCAAGAGCAAAAACGAATCTTAAATGTCACTGGTTAGAGGCATAATAAAATCACTATATGCAAGGTATGTCTAAAGTTGAAGTGAATGTATACATACTAATTTCCGATATGACATTTAAGCTTGATATCATGATTATACATCGAATAAATCAAAAGGTATGTTATACATATCATGTTGGAGTGTGTGTGTGTGTGTGTGTGTGTGTGTGTGTGTGTGTGTGTGTGTGTGTGTGTGTGTGTGTAATACCTGAGGTGGTGCAGCACAAAGCATGTAGAAGCAGTGATAATTTCTCTCAGGGTTGGAAACTTGACAAACTCGAGATCTTTCAAGTAGATATGTTCTAATTGCAGCACCAGAAATTTTCCCCCTCCTATTAAATTGGATCTCGACAAATTTGCCAAAGCGGCTAGAAAAAATAATAGATTACTATCAAGATCAAGTTAGTTGAAGGTACTGGATTGAAACACAGTAAACCAGGAGAACTTATTTTTTAGTTTAATTAGCTATTTACCTATATCAGTATTATGGTTCTTAAAATTTATTAAGGAAAAATGAACTTTCAACTTTATAACTAAATTTGACATTTAGTTAAAAGGTTGAATATTCACTAGACCTCAATGATATCCAGGGATTGATATCAAATTTTAATAAGACTTCTGTGACAAGGAGCGCTAGGCAACAACAAAATATATTTGAATCTGCAATAAAATATTAAACACCTGGAGTTATTGTTCCTCACAGTCTTTGCATTACCAAATGCTTCGAGGACAGGATTGGACTGAAAGCGGCAAATACAATATTAATTTTATAAACAAAATATAAGTGATTGATCAATTAAAAAAATAAGATTATCACTTCCCAGATTACCTCCAAAACTTGTTGTTCCACGGTTCGTCCTTCAGCAGCAATTGTTCCACCCATGAAAGCAAGATACTGCATAAGCATTTTTGTGCTTTCAGTTTTACCTGCTCCACTTTCTCCACTCACTAGAATAGACTGGCTTAGTCCCTCATTTCTCATTAGCCTATAATCACCAAATATATCTTAGTTGTGTTGTTTTCCCTTTTATATTATGAATATTCTTTGCTAGGAGCGAAAGATGGTATAAATATCAATTTATCGTAGTTGCTAAAGTTCTGCAACAACAGTTGGAAGTTGAGACGTACGGTTTCAGTTTGCTTTCTAAACATTAAGACACGCACACATAGTAAAAGTTAAATTTGATTGTGTTTTATTTTTGCGTTGCTTAGTAATCCGATAGCATGCAGATACTGTGAAAATCGTATCACTTAAGCTGTTGCATGCAATTAATTATGAGATAATGTTCCAAATACTAACAGGACCAACCATGCATAGATAGCTAAGGTTTATATTATCCCAGTCAAATCCATGTTTTATTTATTAAACCTCAAATTAACTGTATATGCTAATGATCTCCACAAAATTCTACAGTACCTATATGCAGCATCGGCTACTGCAAAAGGATGTGGGTTTAGCTCGCCAAAAGCAGCACCTTTATATTGTTCCATCATTTGAGGGTCATAGAGATGAGGCAGTCTTCGAAATGGATTTACAGCAATCAATATACTGCCAGTATAGGTCTGATATGGTAAAATCAACATCAATCATCATTGAGATGCCCAAGATGACAACAAAGATGGAAAAAAAAAATCAATATAATCAAAAAAATTACATAGATTTCATTCATGTCATATCTTGATTTTAAATTTTGCAAAACTCCGGGTTCATGGAGATATGCTAGCTTTGTCATATCATCAACACCACAAGGTGGCGCATCAGGATCCTTCGGATAAACAGTTGATATTTTAGCAGTGACCTGCAGTTCCAGGAATTCGTGTTTAAGTAAATGTTAAAGCAGAAATGTAAAAAGGCTTTTCTGTTTTTTTTTTTTTTTTTTTTTTTTTTTTTTTTTTTTGTTGGTTGGGGGGGGGGGGGGGGGGGGGGGGGGATTGTTTTTCACCATAAATATAACTGTGTGTATGTGCTCTTACTTCGCATTCGAATTTTGCTGAATGTAAAATTTCATGATGAACATGGCAAGCAAAGAATCCCTAATTTTTCTTCAAGTTTTGGTTACAACTTATAATTAATATGCAACATTTTTTTTGTTTTCCATACCACTAAGATATTTAATTAATGTCTCCTTTGCACTTACTAATGACCCAAGAGAGAAAATTCACTGTTTAATTTTATGTAACATAGCATAAGCACGCAAATTTTCCTGGTGACCATTCAATAACTTTCCTTGCCATTTGAAGCATCAACTGGTTACTTAATAAATATACAAAATCTGACAGCTCAGAATAACCGGCAAATAACAATTCGATGGAATATATACCGTATCCCCGGAGCTGCTGTTTATCTTAAGTTCTTCAGCATTGACCTCCAAAACCTCTCCATCTATCCATGCTACTTTTGGGTCCTCTACCCAAACTTGTGATCCTACAGTGATACTACCTTGTGCTGCCTGTCATTTGAAACAAACAAAAAAATTACAAAATATTTTGGAATTAGAATATCTATGTACAACGCTAGCGGTTCCTCGCATATATTGTAGTATTGGTACATAAACTAGGAAACAACGCCCATCAATTTCATGCTTGTTGATCAAAACTTATTATGAAAAAGGGTAGAATCACTTAACATAAGATTGAACAAAATCGACATGTAGTTTTTTGTGGCTCTAGACTATGCAAAGGTGATATTATGGACAAAACCGGCATTGACATGACATGTACCTCCGACGTTTAATCTAGTTGATAAGTTCTCCTTTAGGGGGACTATACATGAAAATAGTGTTTGCATGTGCATGTGTGTGTGTCTGTGTAAGATAAAGAGATTGGTCGTTATGATGGGCGCATTGCTCGTTGCATCAACTTGATCCAGCTAGTCATGCCACTGCAGTATCAAATAAAGTACTATATAGCGAATGAATCACCTTTCTCTTATTAACTACAGTTTATTTATGCATCACTTCAATCCCCTCTTATAACAGTACTTACATAGTCATTTTACCACCCAGGCCCTATACTTCACACAATAGATATCAGCTACTCTAACAGTACTTATATAGTCATGTTACTACCCAGGACATATACTTCACACTGGCAGCCTCCCTACATTATCTTCAGTCACTCTAATAACCTTACATTAGTACTCAATTATACCTTTATTTTTGTATATATGCATGGCCCGAGTCATATTTTATGTCTGTATTTTCATGCCATGTTTGTACTAATTAAGTCTACAGATATATTAACATAACTCTTCTTTGCATGCCGAATAGTATAAAATTTTACTGTATTCTAGGCAGGGCCGATCCTAGGTTATTTGGTGCCCAAAGCTAATTATGAAATCAAGGCCCTTATAAAGAAACTAAAAATATATCATTGACTAAACAATGAAAGTAATTTATATTAATGAATAATGAGAAAAGGGATAAAAATAACTTTAGTAATAATTCAAGTTATACTACAAAAAATAAAATGCTTATAATAAAAAAATTAGTCTTCTAACTTACATTATGTAAATAGTATTTTTATATTCAAATTTATTGACAACACAATCTGAGTGAAGTTGCCCAAGAAAATTCCATACTAACCATATGGAGATCTGCCCAAAACAATATTATTTTGAATTACGCTTTTGATTTCGTTCTACCCATCGAGCGATTTGCATGAAAGTACAGAATCACACTGCCTAAGGAATAAAAATTTCAAAAGAAGAGTATTCTTAATTACTCTTTTGATTTTGGCCTGGCCGTATCCATCTTTTTAACAAAAAATTTGAAGCCAATAATTTAGTGCTTATATTTCACCAATGCTTGAGGTAAAAAAGGTCACATGCGTATGCTAAAGACAATGTCAATACCAATGGATACAATCATATATTTCTACAAGCAGCTCAAACAAATTTGTAAACAGTTTTTATTTTATAAGTCTCATTCGAAAGGCCAATCACAAAACATGCAGGTTCTAAGGAAATGCTGATATCAAATAAAACAAATAGAATTACAAACGTACCATATCAATGAATTCCAATCAGAATGCCAACAATATGTGAAAAACTCAACAAGACCGTTTTGATAGTAAATGACACCAAGAATGCCACCTTTTTTCTGTCAAGTCACCTCCTTATCAGGGCGGCCGATTTCAACTAAGTTTGTTAGCAAACATAAAAATAACAGGAAAAAATAATTTGAAAGCTAAACATGCTGAGAAACTATAATGCAAAATTTACCAATTCAGTTTTGATTTTGAATTTCGTCACTAGCAAATTTATGACAGAAAAAGGGAAGCTAACGAACAATTTTTTTTAAAAAAAAAACACGTGTGATTTATTTCTATTTTTATTTTTATTCATTTTCGAGAAGGGGATTAAGAATAAATTTTTAACGTGAAAAACGTACCTGACTTCATCGGAGAAGAACAAACAGAAATGATGAAGAAGGGTTCATATTACCCATAGCTAATTCGATATATACCAAAATGAAAGAAGAAAAGAGAAGAGAAACCCTAATTTTCAAATTATTTCTCCTCCTTTTCTCTTTCTATTTCTATAACTTGTGGAGCTTCTTGTCTTTTTTGGGGATTTTCATGCAAGAAGAAGAATGATACGTGAATTATTCGTGCCCTTAGATCGAAAAAGTTTGTTAATGCGGGGTATTTTAGGGAAAGGGAAAATAGAGCAAACGGCCTGCTTGCAGCACAACAATGCTAGGGAGCCCGAATCAAAACCTGGCATTTATTAGCTCCCTAATCAAAACCTGGCATTTATTACGAGGGATGACGTGGAACTGAGGATCCGCACTTTTTTCTCTAAAAATTCATACCACGTTGTTTTAAGGAATTGAAGATGCATCCACCGTTAACTATTCAACATGCAACATCAAGGTTCATGTTTACAATTTTTTCTTCTACGATTGAATTTCAAATACAAATTTAACAGATTTTGATAATATTGGAAGCCATGTTTTGTTGTTAAAAAGACTGATAAATTCCCTCAATCCCTAATTTTAATTTTATTTACTGACATTAACTTGTAGAATAGTCTAAAATTGTAAACAAATTCATTACGTTATCATTTCAGTTGTTATTATAAGTGTGTCAATTGTATAAGGGTGTTGCATCGTATTTAAAACTAGTATACATTGTTAAGAGTCCAACGTAGAACATTCAAATTATTCCATTTTGATTTATTCGGTATTTTCCGCTTGCTTGCATCAATATGTATTTTCTAACTTGATGCTTAATGGTGTATCTTCATTTGCAGAATTAGATGCAAACTCATTTAACCATTTCAGTACATAATTTTTACGCAACAAAATTGATACATGTTGCAAATGTAATGAAACTGAGGAAGTATCACAAAACTTGGTCTGTGTCAAGACGGTAAATGAAAATGCAATTGTATTCGAAAAAGAAGTTAGTACACCCAAAATTGGATCGAAATTTGATACCGATGAACAAGTATTTCAATGCTTTAAGGATTACAGAAAGCAAATGAGATATGCAATGAGAAGAAGATCAAGCAGGAGAGATGAAAACGGAAAATTGAAGTATGTGACATTTGCTTGTAGCCGATGCAGAAAACCAAATAATATGGATCTTGATTATGCTGCTGAAAATCCGTTGACGCCACAACCAACAAATAAAATATGTTGCATGGTAAAGCTCACTTCCAATTTAGGTGAAGATGGAAAATAGCGCATTAGTAAGATTTTTCTTGATCACAACCATGACTTGAGTGCTACAAAAGCTCGGTTCTTTCAATGCTATAGAAACATTGATGATCATGTCAAAAGACAACTCGAAGTTTGTGATATTGCAGGAATTGGTCCTAAAAAAGTTTTAATGCGTTTGTAGTAGAAGGAGGTGGCCACGAGAACTTAACGTTCATCGAGACGGACTGTAGAAACTACCTTGATAAGCGAGAAAATTGCGTCTCGGGGATGGGGATGCGGTTGCAATTCAAAATACTTTTTGAAAGTGCAAGCACATAATTCAAAATTCTTTTTCAGTATGGATTTAGATGATGATGAATGACTCAAAAAATGTTTTTTAGGCAGATGGCAGAAGTAGGAAGACATATAAAGAGTTTTGTGATGTAATTACTTTTGACACAACCTATTTGACAAATAAATACGATATGTCGCTTGCTCCATTTGTTGGGGTTAACCATCATGGCCAGTCAATTTCATTTGGATGTAGACTAATTTCAAATGAGATAACAAACACATTTGTATGGCTTTTTAAAACGTGGCTTGCTTGTATGTCTAACCTAGCACCTCAAGAAATAATTACCAATCAAGATCAGGTTACGAAAAAGGCAATAAACATAGTTTTCCCTAATACTAAACATCGACTATGCTTATGGTATATAATGAAGAAGGTGCCTGAAAAATTTGGAAGTCACGGCGATTACGAGTTAATCAAAAGTATCTTACATAAAATTGTGTATGATACATAAGAGTTGAGGGAGTTTGAAGATAGTTGGAAAATAATGTTAGACAAATTTGCATTGCATGAAAACACATGGTTATTAAAAATATACAAAGAAAGACATCACTGGGTGCCACGTTTAGTGAAAATGAATTTTTGGGTCAGGATGTCCACCACTCATAGAAGTGAAAGTGTAAACGCCTTTTTTGATGGATATGCTAATGCAAAAACTAGTTTAAAGCAATTTGTGGAGCAATAAAATTATGCATTGAAAGCAAAAATCGAGAAGGAAGGACAAGCAAATTTCAAATCTTTTCACATACCATTCATTGTGTAACTACATACGATATAGAAAAACAATTTCAAGGTGTTTAAAAACTCAAAAGGTTTAAAGAATTTCAGAAGGAGTTTCCCTGGTCTCCGAAGAGAAGAGAAAGAACGAATTATCTGAGAACACGACAAATCTAAACATAAACAGAAGAACATTTCATTGCTATTACAATTTACATCAGAGTACAAGAATATACAGAGTATGAACAAATAATATACATTTGATAAATGTTAGAGATTAAAATACATTACATAGCAGCGGAAAAATAATACATAACACAACTGAAAGAGATACACGGATACAGAGCTTTCCGAATATTGTTCTAGCTGTAAACCAGGATCCTGTGAATATAAATCTGCAAAACCAAAACTACTAGTTGTCCATGTGGAAAATAGGGGCACCTAGAGTTTAGGTTAAAACAATAAACTCCAGGTCAATCATGTGACTGGTTTGAGAACTAAAACAGTTATTAATTTGATTTTAAAGTAAGGTAAATCAAAGGACCACGCCGTATAACATGGAACGGGTTTTCCCCTAATTTTAATAATATTGGAAGTCGTGTTTTGTTGTTAAAGAGACCGATAAATTCCCTCAATCCCTAATTTTAATTCTATTTACTAACATTTACTTATAGAATAGTCTAAAATTGTAAACAAATTCATTACATTATCATTTCAGTTGTTATTATAAGTGTGTCAATTGTATAAGGGTGTTGCATCGTATTTAAAACTAGTATACATTGCTAACAGTCCAACGTAGAACATTCAAATTATTCCATTTTGATTTATTCGGTATTTTCCGCTTACTTACATCAATATGTATTTTCTAACTTGATGCTTAATGGTGTATCTTCATTTGCAGAACTAGATGCGATTTGGTACATAATTTTTACACAACAAAATTAATACATGTTGCAAATGTAATGAAACCGAGGAAGTATCACAAAACTTGGTCGGTGTCAAGACGTTAAATGAAAATGCAATTGTATTCGAAAAAGAAGTTAGTACACCTAAAATCAGATCGAAATTTGATACCGCTTGTAACGACCCGGATTTTAAGCCATTTAATTCTGAATATTTAAATTGGTTTTAAATATTTTATTTGCATTATAAAACAGATTTTTATAAGGAATTTATTTATTAAAAATCCAAAATAGACAATTATTGTAAGATTTTGGAGACGTATTCTTAGTTTGATTTATAAGATTTTACTACAATTTTTAATTAATTAAATACGCAACTTTTTATTTGGAGTATTTTACACCCTATATCAGCATTTTGGGGTTTCACAATATAAGTTAAACTATCGATATTATTATATTTTTGGGATCGTGGTACCTCACTGAACACGACCGTACTCTTATTTCTGTCCGTAGCAGTTTGAACATGAACGAAAACCTTATGTACCCAACATAACAATTAACCTATACCTGAGTATACATGAATATTTTTCATTAAAGGAAAAGGGGATACATAGTTATGCCTTAGTATCAAGACTATGAACAATATTTCTATAACAAAATCACTTCAAATGAAATTATATAAAAACCGCATGTTGAAAGACATCAATGAAACAATATGTATTCTGGGATGGTGCAAAAAGTTTGTGGGAACGTGACAGTGCTTCCACAGGTATATAAATGCAGGTTGATAAGGTCTGAGAGGTATACAAACTAAGGACTAGATACCTTAGTTAAAATTCCCGTACAAATTATTGTATTTGGGGTTTTAATGCATGTTTAACATATATATTTAAAACCCTTTATAACCCTTTAAAAATCTTATCAACCTTAAAGGTTTGAGAGGTATACAAACCGTAAAGAGCACAATTCCCTTATCAAATTATTAAATATATGATAGCAAACGACCATCGGGTTGATTCAGAACATCCCTTACAAATAAAAAAGCATTAATACACAGGTTGATGATGGAAATGTAGCGTTCTCTTTACGGTTTGCAAACCGTGCCTGCGAAGTAACTGCTTGTCTGTGAGTCCCAAGTAAATAATACCGTGCCAACCACGTGAATGTGGAGACCGAGGAGCCTGCCAAGCACGTAAGCGTGCTGAGCACGACCCCTACTTTCTTCCCTTATAAAAGCATGCTTGCTCTTCTTTTTCCAGAAAAAAAACGAAAAAAAAACTGAACTCCAACGCAAGAACAAATCGAGTTCATCGCATCGCCGGTTCTTCTCCCCTTCCGCTCGCACTCTCTCCTCTCGCAACTTCTCTCGCCACATCCCTCCGTCCTCTCCCTCCATGTTCGACACTCACGGAAAAAGAATGCTTCCCTGGAAGATCATACAGTGGACTTTGGCGAGACTGTGTGTAACACCCCGTATTTTCGGTAAACATTAAAGTTATGAATTAAAGAATAATTAATTTCAAATGTAAGAATTAAGGGAAACGGGTTACGCCATTGCGTTCGTCTCGGAATTCTGCTTGAGATAGAGTCCGAGTTTGCGTAAATCAAATTCTGTATGAAGGAGTTATAACCTTCAGAAGATTCAAGAATTTAAATGAACAGTTCAGAATATAGTTCAAAAATTCAAAATTCAAAATCTGAACCAGAAGCGGGCTAGGCGGGAAATTTCCTGCCCAAGGCCAGGTCGACCAGGAGGTCGACTAGGGGGTTGAACTACCCCCATACAGGTCGACCTGGGGGTCGACCTCCCCCTCGGGTCAGATCTAAAATCTGACGTGTTTTCTCCTGTGATGAATTTGTAACACCCCACCTCCGCCAGTGCCACTCTTGCAAGGGCACTGACTTTGGAGGGGCGTTTAAACAAGGTAATCATGCATGCAGATATCACAAGACAGAACATATAAGTAAACAAACAGAGTAAGTATAGCAGCGGATCAAAACTAGCATATCAAAACCATAAGTCAAGTTACAACACAGTACTTAATTATTTTCCATAAACAAAGTCTAGAAACATAAAACTGGTAACTGAAAAGGAAAACATGAAGTAGCTATCCCCAAGTAGAAAACCATAGCAAGCTCAAGTCCGAAGCATACATGAGCTATCCAAGAAAAGCAGCTAAGATCCAAGCTAAGTGCTGGTATTCCCGCCCTGTAAACTGTGGGGGGGGGGGGAAACGAAAGAAAAGAGGCGAAAGAAAACGGGTCAGTCAAAAGACTGGTAAGTCCTACCTACAATTGTACAACAACTAATAGAGTTAACAGTATATGTAAACAAGGATGAGTCATAGGATGATAACTGGCATGGTAAATCAAGTATGGTACCGCATAGACAAGGTTGAGGTTTGCACCAAGTGTACTAGTATCACAAGTCATGTCAAGTGTAAACAAGAAGTGATCCCCAGGCCCAAGTTTGGCCCAACATCATGAATGACCTAAATCAAGGTCCAACTAGCACGGTCTAGTCGATCGGCTCCCTAAAGCCTAACTCGTCAAGTGTCGGTGTCTTACGGCCCAACTACGAAGTGTAGCTAAACTGTGCTAGGTCCACCCTAGGGTGTATCAAGTCCTAGGGTGTCAACCACTGACACAAACCAAGCATGCACAGTTTAAACCTACTGGTGCCCGTGCCTGCTTTTTCAACTCCGGACCATGTGCACGACCATGGCCCGCCTGAACCTACACCGGCGCACCTACACAGTCGTCGCTTTGGTCGCTTACATGTCATCCCAGTAATCGTGCCCCACCCTAGCCTAGTCCCTAGGGTATCATGATACAACCAAGAGGGTTACTGGTGCAAAGGACCACGTAACTAGGGTTTCCTTAATGGGTTAAACGTGGTTAACCCAACTCATCCAAGTACCAAGTTGGTTAAGTGTACCCAAGGTTCATGACTTAACCCTACCAACCCATCATGTTTAATTGGTTAAGTATTCAAGCGGTCCATGACTTAACCCTACCAAGTGGCATTAATTAATTTAACGCACCCAACCTCTCACATTAGACCTTGTTGTGGTTACTAGTTAGGCCGGGCGGGTCCGGGTAGGTTTACACCACAACTTAGTCTAACCTCGGGTTTCCACGTGCAACATGACCAACTACTCACATTGGGTCCTATTGCTTGTAGCCACTAGTTAAGCCGGTCGGTTCCGGGCAGGTTTATGCTACAAGCTCAACCCAACCTCGAGTTGGCCATTCTCATGTTTTCTAAGTGTCATGTCCATCACATTACAAGTTTTCAAGCAATTGGGTAGACCTAACTTAATAGGTAAATTCCCAATGGGTAGACCTAACTTAATAGGTAAATTCCCAAGCTTATGTTTTTATGTCTTTTAAGTTTACCCAACCCCAAACGCAATCCCATCGCTTACTTATCGCAATAACGCATAAAGGATAGAAAGAGGGAACTTGGCATAATCATGACATAGAGGGGTTGGTGCCACAAGTTAAACATGGTGGCATGAGACAAAGATGTGATCATAAACTTGCATATCATGTTATCAACTTGCAAAATATTCATAAGCATGCATAACATCATTTTAACTTGCATAGTGTTCATATGCATGCATAACATGGTTTCAACTTGCATAAGGTTCATATGCATGCATAACATCAAACTTGGCAAATAGGTGGAACATGGTCATAGGTAGCATGAGATAAGTGCTAGTAACATGCATATAACATTATATGCATGTTAATGCAAGGGTTATGAGGGTTTCAAAGTTGCATTATGCAACATTTCCAACCAAAGATCATATATTTCTATGCATAAAGCCAAGGTAATGACTTTACTAACATGCATAGAGTAATCTTATGCATAAAATCACAAGATCAAAGCACATATCATGATTAACCCCAAACCCAAACTTGAAACATAACATATTAACTTCATAGTTAAAATACAAGAGTAGAAATAGGCTTACAATGCTATGAAGACTCAAATGAGTATAGCAAATGTAAGAAACCCCCTTATGCAACTAATTAAAACCCCAAAATGCAAGCAACTTGATCAAGACTCCTCCTTTATGATGCCAATAGAGAAACAAGACTTTAATGCAAGCTAAAGAGGATCATACAAGCCCAAATACACTTGTATGCATGGAAATCTCTTAGAAGATTGTTTAGGAATTTGATGAAGAGAGTGGAGGCCATGAGAGGATTGATTTTGCCATAGTTTAGTTGTAGGATAGATTAATGATGATTTAGGGTAGGTTAGGGTCTTATTTATAGATTAGGCTAGTGATTTAGACCATAGGATTAAACCCTAGTTCTCATCTCAACCCTCCAAATCGAATCTGGCCCCCCAAGCTCAACACAAACCCAAAGTGGTGCACCAGGCAGAACTGGGCGTCTGAGCCAAGTCGACAGCCAAGTCGATAGGGCTGTCGACCTAGTCAGACCCAGTCGACTCCCAAGTCGACAGGGCTGTCGACTTGGGTTCTGTGGCGGGAATTTTCCCGCCTTGGCCCAACTGGCCCAATTTCCGAGCTTATATTTGAATTTGAAAATCTGTTTTTATTTAGAAATTTTCTGAAAACTTTGTTGGGCCTTAATCAGGTCATACGGACTCCGATTTTCGAAAACTCGGACTCTATTTCGCGTATTTTTCCGAGACGAACGCAATGGCATAGCCCGTTTCCCTTGATTCAGATTTTATTATTTAATTCTGCCTTGTTTTGTGTTATATCATGTTCTTAGAATACGGGTTGTTACAGAATTTCTGTGTCATTAGGGCTTGCGTGGCATGTTCTGGTTGGTTCTCTTAGGATTGAATGGCTTTGATTTGCTCTAGGTTAATCCGACAGTTCCTATTTAATCAAACTTCTATATAAGCAACCTAAGTCTAAACCCTAAAGCCACACAAAAATATTCCTAAGACCGTCATGTTGTCAACACTCAACCTAGAGTAGCCGCCATTCTCATTCAAATAGAGAGCAAGTAGGAATTGCAAATCAAATCTAATTCAACTAAGAAAATTCAACGTCTACAACAAAGGGAGCTATTCAAATTCAGAATACAGATCCTAGAACTCAAGACTAGCCTCCTTTTTGTAAGTCCAATTATCATTTAGACCTAAACGATGTTAGAATTATGACTAAATAACGGGATATAGAACATCGCCTATGTAAATCTATGCCTATCCTTTTTGTTAAAACTGAATTGGTTGAGACTATGATTCTTTCTATGCTAAGTTGTGAATCTTGTTGTATGTAATTTGATGATCAAAGTTAAATGCTTTGGACCCATGTGTTGTATAATTTTCCAGTGACATATATGTTGTGTAGTTTAGCGATGATATATTATATTTTGGCAATGACATATCACGTTGAATAAATTGGAGATGACATATTATGTTGTATACTTGGTGATGACATAAATTGGCGATGACATATTATAATTTGGCGATGGCATATCATATTGTGTAGTTTGGCAGTGACAAACCATATTGTATAATTTGGCGATGGATATCACATTGTGTAAATTTTTGGCAATGACTTTTCATGACGCATGATTTGATAATAACACCTATATGTTATATGACAATTTGGTAATTTTTTTGTGGTTATGCAAGTTCAACCATGTTCACGTATATGACCAAAACTAGATGCTAATATGATTAGGTTCATGTTGGATTAGATCTAACTAATTTGCGAAGTTCACAATTACATGCCTAATGTTAAGTTTATGTAATTCTATGTAAAACCCATATTTCATGGTCCATGTTAAGTAGATCTAAATTTGCAAGTTCATAATTGAATGTATATTGTTCTATGCCAAGTTTATACGATACATGTGTAGTTAGATCCATATTTTTATGATGTTGGAATTATTACATGTTCCTTTTTTTTTTTCCTTTTGTGTATAATTTAGGCTAAGTATCGAGCCTAACATTTTATGTGATTCATGTGAACGTTTAACAGGGGTAACGTTGGGGGAAAAATATGAAATTATATATAGTTGGCATATTTGGCTCATGAACATGAAAATGTTTTATGGCATAAAGTGGTATAAATTTTTATACCTAGAAATTATGAACTTGATTTAAAAAGGAAAGTGGGGCTTGACTTGAATGACAATAATTTACATATAAATATAAAGAAGTAAATATGTAAATTTAGAAAAGATGAATATGCCTAACCTGAGGTTAGATTGAGTTACGGTGTAAGACTGCCCGGAACCGCCCGGCACATCCAGAAACTATAACAATATATATCTAATGTTGGAGGTTAGTGCATCAAGCCCAAAGGAACCCGAGGTTAGACTGAGTTGCGGTGTAAAACTGCCCGGACCCGACCAGCACATCCAGTAACCGCAACAATACCTATCTAATGCGAGTGGTTGGTGCCATGGTTATCACGTCGACGACTAGTCGTCTGTGACGACCCCAAACCCCGATAAGACGGTGCAAGGGT
Organism: Allium sativum; assembly: GCA_030737875.1. Taxonomy (NCBI): domain Eukaryota; kingdom Viridiplantae; phylum Streptophyta; class Magnoliopsida; order Asparagales; family Amaryllidaceae; genus Allium; species Allium sativum. The sequence continues at coordinate 1,048,055,173 of CM060910.1, read as the reverse complement.
AATCTTTGGAATATAACACATAAACAGATAACAGCAGAACAGAAATAAATAAATACTCCAGATAATGTATAATAGAATACAATGGATAAACATAATCATCAGAGTTACACAGTATGTACGATCATACTTAGTACAAAATACAGTTCAACTATACATAAAATGTCTACAGCGGAAAAGAAAACATAATATGTACAACAGGAGCTGAACAGCATAAAAAGAGATAAATGATAGAATCCATCTTCAGCTCCAGCTATCCAGAAAAATCCTGCTAAAACCTGAATACAAGGCTGCCCGTGTAGAAAAAGGGGCACCCGAGTTTGCAAGTGAAACAAATTACGAGTCAGTCATAGGACTGGTATGAGAAATCTACTTAACACATTTTCAAATATGGCTAATCACAGGACCACGCCACTTTCGCGGAAGGGTTTACTCCATTGGATTGCCAGTGCTTTAAAACAAGTAAATCTTTTAAATATCACAATGCTTTTTATAAAAACGACGCCATTATAAGACTTAGTTCCCATCACACAATGCAACACAAACCGGAGGATAGAGTTTTACCTTATAATAGCCAAAATATGCTTGATACGAGCAACACAAATCATTTGATATTATTTCTAGTGTATATATGTTTCAAAAACAATTTCAATCATAAGTATCAATCATAGACGACATTAATGCCCCATACCACTATGTCGCCATATATATATATATATATATATATATATATACACAATCAAAACGCTGTAGTTCGTATTTTGAAATCGTAACTTCAAACGATTAGTGCGGGAGATCCGACCGTCGGATTTTCCCAAAACTGCTACCATTGGATTCGTTTTGAAAAGATCTTTCTATGATATAAAATTTGTGAAGATCCAACGGTTAGATTTTCAGACATGTATAAATCAAATCTGAAGAAAAACAGCGCCAGAATCGATTATATATATATATATATAATTAAATTAAATCAAATAACGATGCTGAAAAACAAATATCCATTGCCGCGGATTGATGATTTATTAGATCGATTGAATGGAGCACAAGTATTTTCACGAATGGACCTAGCTACAGGTTTCCATCAACTTCAAATTGCCGAAGAGTGTGTTCCTTTGACAACATTCAGAGGTCCAGACTTATTCTACGAATGGTTAGTAATGCCGTTCGGCTTATGCAACGCTCCCGCTTATTTTGTTGATCTAATGAACCATGTATTCAGAGAAGTATTGAACAAATTTGTTCTGGTTTTCATTGATGATATATTAATCTTTTCTAAATCAGAAAGTGAGGCCTTGGTTTTCTTCGGTCTCTTCAGAGCCGATGGTGTGGTCGGATATGACCAGTGACGCCCCATAAGGCGGAGAAACGCAGTGTTCAGGCATTTTAATCCACATCGGTGGACCGACCCTGACGATCCAAAGGTCGATGCGTTCTGATCCTAAGACACGGGCTAGAGCGTCTCGAACTCGGTAAGGACGATCCCTTGCCTTGGTTCGCAGATGGAAATCCAACTTCCAATACGTGACTTTGCGGTTTTGATTGTAGAGCCTAGTATGGTGACATAGATATTCAACCCAACCCCGATAAGACGGTGCAAGGGTAATCCTTGGAATATAACACATAAACAGATAACAGCAAAACAAAAATAAATAAATACTCCAGATAATGTACAATAGAATACACTGGATAAACATAATCATCAGAGTTACACAGTATATAGGATCATACTTAGTACAAAATATAGTTCAGCTATATATAAAATGTCTACAGCGGAAAAGAAAACATAATATGTACAACAGGAGCTGAACAACATAAAAAGAGATAAATGATAGAATCCATCTTCAGCTCCAGCTATCCAGAAAGAGCCTGCTAAAACCTGAATACAAGGCTGCCCATGTAGAAAAAAGGGCACCCGAGTTTGCAAGTGAAACAAACTACGAGTCAGTCAAGGGACTGGTATGAGAAATCTACTTAACACATTTTCAAATATGGCTAATCACAGGACCACGCCACTTTCGTGGAACGGGTTTACTCCATTGGATTGCTAGTGCTTTAAAACAAGTAAATCTTTTAAATATCGCAATGCTTTTTATAAAAATGAAGCCGTTATAAGACTCAGTTCCCATCACACAATGCAACACAAACCGGAGGATAGAGTTTTACCTTACAATGGCCAAAATATGCTTGATACGAGCAACACAAACCATTTGATATTATTGCTAGTGTATATATGTTTCGAAAACAATTTCAATCATAAGTATCAATCATAGACGACATTAATGCCCCATACCACTATATCGCCATATATATATATATACACACACACACACACAATCAAAACCGCACGGTGTCATATTTGGAAATTGGATTTCCATCCTGAACCAAGGCGAAGATAGTCCTAACCAAGTTCGAGACGCTCTAGCCCGTGTCTCAGGATCAAAATGCATCGACCCTTGGATCGTCAGGGCCGGTCCACCGATGTGGATTAAAATGCCTGAACACTGCGTTTCCCCGCCCTATGGGGCGTCACTGGTCATATCCGACCACACCATCGGCCATCGGCTCCGAAGAGACCGAAGCAAACCGAGGCCTTGCTTTCCATCATCCACATAAGTAAAATACCCGGGCATGCAAAACTGAAAGCACCACTCCTAGCTAGAAGGAAACGCATGTCCTCCCTGATGTCCTTCTCCCATTTCTGGCTCATGCCGGGGTGTGAGGCTCGCGAAACAATGCTATACGCAAAGCTATGCCACACAGGCTGCGCTTTGATCATCAACCACAAGACTTTGCTTTTCAACAGAAGCCTAGATTAAATCGAGAAATTATATAACCATTCCGTGTGAAGGTTCGAATTCTGATAGAAAGGATTTCTGGGCAGCTCTAGATGTTTCTCCTGCCCAAATAGATCATGTTCCTGTAGTTCCCGAGAATATTCCGGTTGACATTGAAAATATCTCAGTTGTCAAGAACTATGCGGATGTGTTTGAAGAAGTGGTTAGCTTACCTCCGCAGATAGAAATTGATTTTAAAATCTCTTTAGTTCCGAATGCAAGGCCAGTAGTTCACGCTATTCGAAGAATGACCTTGAAGGAAAAAGAAGAGTTGGATAATCAAACGCGACAGCTAGTATGGAAAGGTCTGATCAGGCCCAGTTTCTCTGATTGGGGGCAGCAGTGGTGTTTGTCCCAAAGTCAGACGGTACTCTCAGACTATGTGTAGATTATCGTGACTTGAATAAGCAGACACTGAAAAACAAATATCCATTACCGCGGATTGATGATTTATTGGATCGATTGAATGGAGCACAAGTATTTTCACGAATGGACCTAGCTACTGGTTTCCATTAGCTTCAAATTGCTGAAGAGTGTGTTCCTTTGATGGCATTCAGAGGTCCAGACTTATTCTACGAATGGTTAGTAATGCCGTTCGGCTTATGCAACGCTCCAGCTTATTTTATCGATCTAATGAACTGTGTATTCAGAGAAGTATTGAACAAATTTGTTCTGGTTTTCATTGATGTTATATTGATCTTCTCTAAATCAGAAAGCGAGCATGAAAAACATTTGGAACAAGTGTTAGAAATTCTAAGAAAGAATGCGTTGAAAGCAAAGTTTTCCAAATGTATATTCTGGCAAGAAGAAGTTAAATTTCTTGGCCACGTCGTGTCAAAGCAAGGAATTTCAGTGGATCCCAGTAAAATCACCGCTATTCAGAATTGGAAACAACCTCATACACCCATAGAAGTCAAAAGTTTTCTCGGATTGGCCAGTTATTATCGGAAGTTCGTTAAGAATTTTTCGAAGATATCCAGCCACTTAACAAAGCTTACTAAGAAACATTCGAGATTCAATTGGACTCCCGAATGTGAGGCAGCTTTCTAGGAGCTGAAGTTAAAATTGACGACTGCTCCAGTGCTCATAATTATTGACGGCAATCAGGATTTAAAAGTCTGGATCGATGCTTCTAAAGAAGGCCTTGGTACAGTGTTGATGCAAAGAGGCCATGTAGTCGCTTATGCTAGCCGTCAATTGAAACCACTTTTGTTGGATCCGGGATGTCAAATTATTGCTAGGTTTCAAATTTCATAATTTTTGAAGTTAATATGTGAGTGTGGCAAAGGAAAATGTGTTTGGTCGATTTTAGTTAAATTGGATAGACTAGAAAATGGCCATTTTTCAAACGGTCTCAGAATTCGACGAAACTAGTTTTGTTGGGACCGTATCGTCAAAACATAGCTAGATTTATTTTTCGGAATTTTTGGGATCAGTATGTGGCCCCGGCAAATTGAAATGTACGTTCAAATCAAATATTGAATGTTTTATATTTTAATTTGAAGAAAAACTGGCTGAAACAGTCGAGTGGGCCTACGAAACATATCCCATTGTGTTCGGAATGGGGGTATTTAGCTAGGGATGATAGTCGTTGGGTTTGGATTGGAGTTCGTACGAGATAAGGGGTATTTTTGGATTTTTAAAAATATATCAATAAATTGAAGTGAAGTGAAATTGAAATATATATATATATATATATACATACATACTCCCTTCGTCCACAGACCATGGACAATATATATTGGTTGTGATATTATTTGGATTAGTTGATGTAAAATTTGGTGAATATCATGAATGGTTGATTTGAAATGATTGATTGTGGTTGAAATACCAATTGGATTAGTATATGGGAAAATTCGCCTGCGTGTGAACTAGATATTGAAAATCCCCATTGTCAAAAACCGCGAGGTTTTAAGGTAGAGCGAGGAGCCGTACTAGGGACGGTCCCGGTTTTAACTACCCTGCCGTTATGCTACTGAAATTTTCAATAATATTCATGTGCTAGAATTATTTTAATGTGTTGAAACTATATTCATATGTTGAATAGAAATTCATGTGTTGAATGAGTTCATGTGTTGAGTAAATTATTCGAAAGACAAAAATCACATTTTTATTATATATAAACTATATAAAATATTCATGTGTTGAATAAAGGACTAGAACGATAAAAATCATATTTTTATCGTATGTGTGAAGTCGAAAACGTTCATGTGTTGAATATATAGATTGAACAATAAAATCTACATTTTTATTGTGAATATGAAGTGTTAAAAATGGTGATGTGTGGAATAAATATTTTTGATGATAAAAATATCATTTTTATCAAATATATAAAGTGGATATGGTTTTGAAATCGAAGAATGAATTATATATATATATATATAATTAAAATAAATCGAATAACGAAGCTATAGTTCGTGTTTTGAAACCATGATTTCAAACGATTATTGTGGGAGATCCGACCATCGGATTTTCCCAAAACCGAAACCGTTGGGTTCGCTTTGGAAATATCTTTCCAACGACACCAACTTTGTGAAGATCCAACAGTTGGATTGTCTGGAATGTTTAATTCAAATCTGAAGAAAAACAGCGCCAGAATCGATTATATTTATATATATGTAAATATAATTAAATTAAATCGAATAATGACACTGTAGTTCGTATTTTGAAATCGTAACTTCAAACGATTAGTGCGGAAGATCCGACCATCGGATTTTCCTAAAACTGAAATCGTTAGATTCGTTTTGAAAAGATCTTTCTAATGATATAAAATTTGTGAAGATCCAACGGTTAGATTTTCAGATATGTGTAAATCAAATCTGAAGAAAAACAGCGCCACGGCCGCGTTATGGCCTGAAGCGTCATTTGAATGAATTGGCTATTTTTAAATAAATAAAAATAGCGATAAATCGTGATAAAATATTATAAACGATATGGAATGGAAATAAACTGAATTTGCTCGGTTTATGTGATATTTGATGGTTGAATGTGTTTGGCGTGAAAATTACATTAAAGAACAGAATTAGTGATGTCGAATAATTTAATCATTCAAATGAATTGATTTGAAATTCTAAATATACGTGAATTATTTGAAAAGGCCGAGTTGATTCTCATTTCAAATAATTGATCAACGAGTGAAAGTCGAAGATATGAAGATGGTGCAAGACTGATGATCTTTACGTCGAACTGATGCTCATGATAGGAGTAGCTACCTTGAAGGGGCAGAAGTAGTAGCCGTCTGGACGTACTTGTTGATTGTACGGATATGCGAGGTATCGAGTGCCTCCGGTTTTGTTCAGACCCAGAACGAATTTGTAAATGGACTGTGTGTCTGACATTGGATTTTGTTCTGTGCTGATTGATCTCTATTAAATATATATCTGTTTGGCGGCGGAGAATTTATTCTCTTGCTTAACGCCTTTCTCTGAGACATACGAGCTCAGAGGTTATATATCGATAGAAAGCAAAGTCTTGTGGTTGATGATCAAAGCGTAGCCTGTGTGGCATAGCTTTGCGTATAGCGTTGTTTCGCGAGCCTCACACCCCGGGTGAGCCAGAAATGGGAGGAGGACATCAGGGAGGACATGCGTTTCCTTCTAGCTAGGAGTGGTGCTTTGGGTTTTGCACACCTGGGTATTTTACTTATGTGGATGACGGAAAGCGAGGCCTCGGTTTGCTTCGGTCTCTTCGGAGCCGATGGTGTGGTCGGATATGACCATTGACGCCCCATAGGGCGGGGAAACGCAATGTTTAGGCATTTTAATCCACATCGGTGGACTGACCCTGACGATCCAAGGGTCGATGCGTTCTGATCCTAAGACACAGGCTAGAGCGTCTCGAACTCGGTAAGGACTATCTTTTGCCTTGGTTCAGGATGGAAATCCAATTTCCAAATACGACACCGTGCGGTTTTAATTGTATATATATATGGCGACATAGTGTTATGGGGCATTAATGCCGTCTATGATTGATACTTATGATTGAAATTGTTTTTGAAACATATATACACTAGCAATAATATCAAATGATTTGTGTTGCTCATATCAAGCATATTTTGGCCATTATAAGGTAAAACTCTATCCTCCTGTTTGTGTTACATTGTGTGATGGGAACTGAGTCTTATAATGGCTTCATTTTAATAAAAAGCATTGAGATATTTAAAAGATTTACTTGTTTTAAAGCACTGGCAATCCAATGGAGTAAACCCATTCCGCGAAAGTGGCGTGGTCCTGTGATTAGCCATATTTGAAAATGTGTTAAGTAGATTTCTCATACCAGTCCCATGACTAACTCGTAGTTCGTTTCACTTGCAAACTCGGGTGCCCCTTTTTCTACATGGGCAGCCTTGTATTCAGGTTTTAGCAGGCTCTTTCTAGATAGCTGGAACTGAAGATGGATTCTATCATTTATCTATTTTTATGCTGTTCAGCTCCTGTTGTACATATTATGTTTTCTTTTCTGCTGTAGACATTTTATGTATAGCTAAACTATATTTTTACTAAGTATGATCCTATATACTGTGTAACTCTGATGATTATGTTTATCCATTGTATTATATTGTACATTATCTAGAGTATTTATTTATTTATGTTCTGCTATTATCTGTTTATGTGTTATATTCCAAAGATTACCCTTGCACCGTCTTATCGAGGTTTGGGGTCGTCACAAACAATATAATTAAAAAGTTTCATCTTGGTATCAGAGCTTTGGTTTACAGAGCTCGGAGAACAAAACACATTAGAACCAAACGAAAGAATTCACCAGAGATTGGATTAGTAATATCCAATAAGAATGACTCGTTAGAGATGGGATCAGTAGTATCCTAGAACGAGTGTGAAGAGTGATGTTTTTAAAATAAAAGTGAAAACAAGTTTTGTTTTGAAAATTTAATTCAATTATTCGTATTTGAATATTTATTTGTATTGATTTGGACAATCCAGTATATAAAGATTTTGCGTATACGTCTGATCCGCGTGTATTTGAAGTTTTAATATACTGGATAGATATTGAATCACACTCTAGTCGCCCGGAGTTGATTCTGATGATGAGGCCTCATCATCAGTGTTTATATTCAACTGCCGAAAGTGGGATATCTATATATTTCCAATTGACTGGTGTGAGAACCAAAACTAGATAGGGCTTATTGTTGTGATTTGGCATCAAAAATGTGAGTTTTTGACTATGTATCCAAATTATGAATTTGAAAAGCTAATCAACTAATTGATTACTGGTTGTGTTGATTGATTATTGGTTGATTAATAAATTTGAACCCTTTAGCCAAATTGTACCAAATAGTGAGTTGTATTGAAAATTTATCGCATTTGCATGCATATACATGTACTTACATTGAAGAGGTCATAGCGAGGAGGCTAGAGAAGAGGAATAAAATTGATTGCCTAACAAATAGGTACATGTTTACAAATTTATTGGGATTTGATGATTTTATGAGCCGGTTGGCTAGCCGCTTGGCTGTTTCTTTTTCTTTTTGGATTGGTGAGGGCCATGGGAGGCTATTTGAAATATCCCGAAGTCCCCGGTGCAGGGGAGGTTATGGCGAAATTTTTCGAAAATTTAGGGTGTTAGCCAAGTTTTTGAAAAATTTGAAAAGTTCGTAGAAACTGAAAAGTTGAAGAACTTAAGCCGTAATGAAAATAATGAAAGTTGAGTTGATTAGTTAAACAACTTTCGGCTTCGTTCCTTTTCGGGAATGAAAAGTTTTAAGTGGGGGAGATTGTAATAACCTGGAAATCTGAGCCAATTTAAAAAATTTATTTTGGCAATTTTAGTGAATTTTGATTATTTTAAATAATAATGACGAGAAATTTATTTTGAATAGAATTAGAATGTATATATTTATTTGAATCGCTGTTAGAATATAAATATTTATTTATAATTTTAAAAGGAATTGAAAATGGCGCGGTAGTTCGAAAATTCGATTTCAAAGTTCAAATGAATGTACAGGATTCAAAATAAACTGGATTTTAGCGAAACCAAAAATATTTGAATCAAATTGAGAATATCTTTCCAATGAATCCGAAAAATCAAAATTTCATAGCGGGAATCAAAAGTTATGTCCAGTTGAAAATTCAGAATAGTCGCTATGAAATTCTAGCATTGTTTGAAACTATAGAAAATAGTATTGCTTTTAAAGGTACAAAGCATTGTTTGAAACTATAAATTTACATTATTTTTAAAATATAAAAGGCGAGATTTTTAAAGTTAAAAAATATGATTTTTATTATATGTGAAGATTAAAAATATGATTTTTATAAGATAGAAAATATAAAAATTCGATTTTTATATATATGAAGTGGAAATAAAAATATGATTTTTATATATTTAATAACCATATAAAAATGTGACTTTTATAGAAGAGGTTTTGAATAAAAAATATAATCTTTATAATGAAAACATCATGTTAAAGATGTTGTTTTTATCATCTTGAAAGCGAAATAAAAATGTGATTTTTATATATGTAGTGGATACGGTCGACGGAAGTGACAAAGGGCGAGCACGGCAAAATTTTCTACATATGAAGAGTCGTGACGTTTGGTTTAGCTCTTGGTGAGAACTCCTCACTTTTATTTTAATTTCTAGTTGAAATATATACTAGGATGCAGACGGTGCTTAGTAGCACCCGACACTCGTCGTCCACATACCATGGATGACTTGGTTGTTTGATTGTTGTGTTGTGAAATTTTATTGTGTGATGTGGAATTGAAATAGAATATATATTCATGTGTTGAAATAAAATATATATTCACATGTTGAAATAAAATATATATTCATGTGTTGAAATAAAATATATATTCATGTGTTGAAATAAAATAATTATTCATTTACAAATCGAACGATTTGTTTATGTACACCGATTTGACTGATATTGATTGGGACGATAAATTTTACACATCGCCCAACTGCACAAATAAAATCTATGTTTGATTGTTTGAAACCCCACACGGGTGTTGGGATGAAATTGGACATACACTAATCCCAATAATTAGCTGTATGTCGATCGATCGATTGACAAGCTATTATAAGCGTTGAATATTTATATTTAATGCTTATACAGTGTAGGCTGCACTCTGGATGATGGTTAATTATTTATCGTTGTTATTATATACATGTATTGTATGGAATCCATATAATTAACATTATATGGTAATTAATTGGGCCTCATTTCAATTTGGAAAATATAGAATATTATAAAAATGAAAATTCATGTGTTGAATGAAAGAAAATTCATGTGTTGGATAGAATAAATAGTCATGTGTTGATGATACTCATGTGTTGAGAATATTCATGTGTTGAAACTTATCATGTGTTGAGTAAAATATTTTAACAATAAAATTCTCATTTTTATCAAATATGAAATTAGAAACTAACTGGAAATCAGTTAAGATGAATGGTTTCCTGGGTATTGATCTGATGTTGGTTTCGGCCTTCGGGGTTAATATATAAGGAATTGTTCTCTTACCAATTTACAGTTAGAGTCTGATTAAGAATTAAACGATATAAAATCATAATTTTATAAAATATATTAAATAACAAAATAGTCATGTGTTGACAATACTCATGTGTTGAGAATATTCATGTGTTGAAAGAAATATAGATTCATGTGTTGAATAGAATAAATATTCATTTGTTGAATAGAATAACAAAGTTATTGAAATATATAAAGCCGTGTTGATTTGGTTTGCGCCATTTTGACGTGAACGATCTTTATATCTATTTTATTCATTTTTATAATGAATATAGAAAAGGAAGTGATTTCAAAATATAAAGTTTTGAAAATATTATCATTTATAGATTAATGATATGGAATATTGAATTTTGATTAGAAATTGAATGTGAAGTTGAAATCGTTTTGAAAACGAATTTAAAACGATTTATAAAATACGTTTTAAAAGGAAATCAATGAAATATATATAATATATATATATAATGGCCTGAATAGAACGCGTCGCACCACGGTAGTTCGCGAATTTCGACCATTGAATTCGAATGGATATTATGGGAGATCCGACCGTCAGATTCTCCTAAAACCGGAATCGTTGGGTTCGTATCGAAAAGAGCTTTCTAACGAATATTAGAAATTAGAAATCTACCAGTTGGATTTGGAATTATTCCCAAATCAAAATTGGAAAAGTTCGCTGTAAGTGCAGTTCGATGACCGTTGATGGAAATCGACTGTACGGGCCTTGATAAAATTATTAAAAATAGTAATAATTTGTGTAAAATCATAATAAATGATTTGTGAAGAAATGAGATGAAAAATTCCAAATTTGAAAAGATAAAAATAGATTTTTATCGAAATGAACTAGTTTTGAACTAGAATAATAATAATTTATTTATTTTTGAAATAAATAAATTGGATTTGAAAGGGTTTTAAAAGTAACCCGAAGTTTCAATAATTGAATTGGAATGGAATGTGATTTTGGGTTTACAGTGAATGGTGTTTTAAATGACATTGGTTCTTTAACCCAGTTAAAGACAGGATATGATTTCCCAAGTTAAGCAATCATTAATATTGATTTTTGGGAAGATTAAAACTAAGTGGAGTTTTAATGAATCTTTAATTAGATTGAAATGATCGGGAATGGAGTATCACCAGTTTTTCTCCAAGCGATAGTTAAATCTTTAACTAGATTTGAACGTGAAATGGTAATTGAATTTACTGATAACACCGTGGTGTTATATATGAAGTATGACCAGTTTTACTTCATGGGATGAATAGGTTGGGATTGGGTAATAAAATAAATGATACTTCGGTGTGGTTCGCTAATCCCGACTAATTTGAATTGATATTCAAAAGAAGATTAAAGAATAAATTTAAAGAATTTATCGATAAAATCAATGGGAACTTTTCCCAAAGTATAAGAATATTTGAATAAAATAATATTCTGAATTGGAATGAGGCGTATGTTGTGTTTGTGTAACACTTATTTATTATATACGCGAGTTATTCAGAAAGACCGGGTTTATCCTATTCTGAATAGCTGATTCGACGATGTGTCAAGGATGAAGACGGTGGTCGAAGACCAGAGGTCTTCACGTCGTTTGGGTGATTACTGATGATCTTGATTGGGCCGTACACCCAAGAGGAGGGAATCAGTTAGTGATCGTCCAGACGTACTTGGAGATCGATGGATATGCGAGGTACAAGGTGCCGCCGGTTTCGTTCAGACCCAGAACGGACTTGTAAATGGACCGTGTGTCTGTCATTGGATTTTATTCTGTGTGATTGATTTCTGTTAAATATATATCTGTTTGGCGGCGGAGAATTTATTCTCTTGCTTAATGCCCTTCTCTGAGACGTACGAGCTCAGAGGTTATATATTGATGGATATCAAACGCATGCAGTGAATTGCCTGTGTGGCATGTCTAAGTGGCAATATGATCAAGGCTTCTGTTGAAAAGCAAAGTCTTGTGGTTGATGATCAAAGCACGGCCTGTGTGGCATAGCTTTGTGTAGCGTTGATTCGCGAGCCTCACACCCCGATTGTAAAACAGAAACGGGAGAAGGACTTCAGGGAGGACATGCGTTTCTTTCTAGCTAGAAGTGGCGTCAGTGGTTTTACATGCCCTGGCGAGTTTGACTTATGTGGTTATTGCTGTTGCGAGGCGCCTCGGATATATCGGTGACTGTGTGGAGCCGATGGAGCCATTGGGATCATTTACGCCCCAAAGGGCGGGGAAACGCAGTGTTCAGGCATTTTAATCCACATCGGTGGATTCGGCCCTATCTCTCCAAAGGCTTGACTGAGTACTTGCCTGAGACATGGGCTAGATTGTCTCGAATTCGGTGAGGACGATCTCTTACCTCGGTTCATAGATGGAAATCCAATTTCCAAATACGTGACTTTGCGGTTTTGATTGTAGAGCCTAGTATAACGACATGATATATGGTACCCATGCCGTCTATGATTGATACTTACGATTTGAAATTGTTTTATACACTATGCAATTATAATAGTATCAAATGATTTGTTTTTAATGTACTAAGCATGTTTGGCTATTATAAGGGAAAACCCTATACCCCGGCTTGCGTTGCATTGTGTGATAGGACCTGGGTCTTATAATAGCTTCATTTTTCCAAAAAGCATTGCGCTGTTTTGTTATATGCACTGATATTCTTGGGAGGAAACCCGTTCCGTGTTATACATCGTGGTCCCTTGACATGTCTGATTTAAAGTAAAGTTTTAAATAACTGTTTTAGTTCTCACACTAGTCACATGACTGACCTGGAGTTTATTGTTTTAACCTAAACTCTGGGTGCCCCTATTTTCCGCACGGGCAGCTAGTAGTTTTGGTTTTGCAGATTTATATTTACAGGATCCTGATTTACAGCTAGAACGATATCCGGAAAGCTCTGTATCTGTATATCTCTTTCAGTCGTGTATTGTATTATTTTCCGCTGCTATGTAATTTAAATCTCCGATATTTTCTGTGTAATATTTATTCATACTGTGTATATTCTTGTATTCTGATGGAATTGTTGTAATGTACAATGAAATGTTCTTCTGTTTGCGTTCTGATATGTCTTGTCCTCAAAGTATCCGGGCTTTCCTTACCGGGGAAGTTACGGGTCTTTACACGTCGACTAGTCGTCGACAAGTTGAGAAGTCGCCTGGAGAGATTCCACGACTTTTGACTTCTGCAATTCCACGATGGTGGGCCGAATTGAGCCCAAAACCCTAATTCGAGCCCAAAAAACCTAGTTGAGCTGAAGTCGACTTTGATTTTGCTCTTCGTTTCAGTTGAACAAGCATCCATTAAAAAAAACCTAACTGCATCTTGCTGCCTCGCCGCTGCCTCCCTTCTGCCTCGCCGCTGCTCCTCCTGTTGCCTCGTCCGCCGTCAGCCCAGGTATGTTAATCGATTTGTGTTCTTTTTTTCCATCGACAGGAATTATTTCAGTAGCAGGTTTTTTTTTTTAATTAACTGAGCAGTGTCTAATTAGCTGATTTGGTGACTTAGCCCTGACTTGTTTTTACTTAACTGATAAGTTTTTTTTTGACTGAAATGTTTTTTTTAATTAACTGATGATTTGTGTTTTTTTTAGTGAAATGTTTTTTTACTTAACTGATAAGGTTTTTTTTGACTGAAATGTTTTTTTTACTTAGCAGGTTTTTTTTAATCGATTTGTGTTTTTTTTGACTGAAATGTTTTTTTACTTAACTGATAAGGTTTTTTTTTGTGACTGAATTAGTTTTAATTAACGGCTGATCAGTTTTTAATTATATTCGTAGCGGTTGAAATGGAGAATAACATAGAAAATACTTGGCATGAGATGGCTAAAGATCCTAAAAGGAAAGCTAAATCAAATGATCCCAGTTGGAAGTATGCATTTTGGCCAAACTTAAGCAATAAAGATGTGGTTAAATGCGTTCTTTGTGGGAATGAAAATCATGTCGGCATTAACAGATTCAAGCAACATTTGATTGGCGGTTTTTTGGATATTCATAAATGTCCAAAGACAACTAGAGAGATTGCTAGAGAAATGAGTGATTTTATGCAAAGTAAAAAGAAGAATAAACGGGTGCAACTTGATGATGATGATGATGAGATTCAAGAAATCGAATCCACTGCATCCTCCAATACTATTCCAAAAAAGAAAAAGAAGGCATTTGAATTTCAGAAAGTCCAACCTAAATCTTCTAAGTCAGTTGGTTCGATGCTTATGAGGACACCGGAACAAGTTATTGAAGATAGACATTCCAAAGGTACGAGTCAAACAACCTTGGAAAATCGCCTCAGAACGCAAGAAAAGAAAGAAAAAGTTCATATGCACATTGTCAACTTTTTCTACGAGTGTGGAATACCTTTTAATGCTGCAACTCTAGGAGTTATGAAATCATGGTTGAGTCCATAGGCCAATATGGACCGGGTTTGAAGCCCCCCACATTTCATGAATTAAGGGTTCCTCTACTTAAAAAAGCAAAAGAAGAGGCAGAAAAGCAGAAGGAGAAGCATGAAAAATCTTGGAAAATATACGGATGCACGTTTATGTCGGATGGGTGGACGGATAGACGAGGAAGACATCTTATAAACTTTCTTGCCAACAGCCCCAAAGGTACTTTCTTCTTGGGTTCGGTTAATGCTTCTAGTGAATAACATGATGCATCAATGTTTGCTGACTTATTTGGTAGCAAGATCAAGGAAATAGGTGAGAAAAATGTTGTACAAGTTATGACAGATAATGGTGCAAATTATAGGGCAGCAGGTGAGCTCTTAGAGGCTAGATTTCCTACTTTATTTTGGACTCCATGTGCTGCCCATTGTCTTGATTCGATGTTGGAGGACATAGGCAAGTTGTCGGGCTTTAAAAAAACAATTAATCAAGCAAGAAGATGTACTGCATTTATTTATAGGCATGGGCGTATACTTGATGCATTGAGGGACATGACTAATGGGAGGGATTTAGTGAGGACTGGAGCTATGAGGTTTGCCACTGCTTTTCTCACAGTGCAAAGTTTGTACAAGAATTGGGAGTCGTTGCGTTTTTTGTTTTGTGCCGAGGATTGGAATAGGTCTAAGTTAGCAAAAACAGAAAATGGCGAGAATGTTTGTGACACTGTGTTTTCATCACTTTTTTGGAATAGTGTTGAAGAGTGCATTCAAGCATCACAACCTCTTCTTGTGGTGTTACGGATTGTTGATGGGGATGAGAGACCCGCTTTGGTAGAGATTGCATATGCTATGGACTTTGCAGAAAATAAGATCAAAGCGTCATTCGCGAAGAAACGAGCATTGTTGAGCAAATTAGTTAAAATCATTGATGATCGTTGGAAGAACCAAATGGGAAAACCAATATATGGGGCTGCTTTATTTCTTAATCCGGGTAAATACTTTGATGTTCTAGAAAATGATCATGCTTATGCCTCTCGGTTAAGAGACGACTTTAATGATGTGCTTGAGAAGATGATCATAGATCGGGGTACGCGGAACAAGATAAGTAATTATGCCGATGACTTTAAAAATTCAAGGGAAGCATTAGCAAGAGAGATGGCACTTGAGCAAAGAAAGCAAAAAAATCCTCTTAAGTTTCGTATATTTTTATGTTTGATGCATAGTATTAATGGCGCAATTATATCCTCGCAAGGAGTACTAAAACAGAATTTTATTTATTAATTTATGTTAGTTGATTGGTGGGATGCTTATAGAGGTCGTGCACTTGAGCTTCAATCATTTGCGAAGCGTATTGTTGGTCTTTGTTGTTCATCTTCCGGTTGTGAACGCAATTGGAGTACATTTGAGTTTGTAAGTTCCCATATATTTTAAGATTTTTATTTTCAAATTTACACTATTTATACTTTAGGTCTAATTGCATTTTATATTTTTAGAGCCATACAAAAAAGAGGAATAGATTGGAACATCAACGTTTAAATGACTTGGTTTATGTCCAATACAACCAAAAAATAGATTCAAGATTCAAAAAAAAGGAGTGACCTTGGAAGGAATTTTGATCCACTTGTACTTGATGACTTCGAATGGAATAATGTGTTGCAATGAAGAGGATACTTTTTGGAGTGTTATGGATGAAGCTCAAGGTGCATCACATGCGCTTGAGGGACACAATCTTCCAAGGAGATCTCATGTTGGTTCTAGTAGTGATATGTTAGTCTACACTCGTCGTAACACTAGTTCAACATTTGGATTAGTTGATGAACAATCCGATGAAGAAGCCATTCCTCTTGATGATGAAGAAGTGGAGGATGATTATGGTGTACCATTACCTGATCCAAGAAATGTCAATGTTGAAGGAGATGGAGATGATATTGAGATGGATGATTTTGCTTGAGTTCATACTCATTTTATGATCTATTATGGATATTATGGGTTTTGTTTTGTTGTGACTAGGATCTATCATGTTATGTTTGTTGAATTTGAACCTATTATTATGTTATCTTTGTTGAATTTGAACCTATTATTATGTTATCTTTATATCTAATTATATTATATATTTAAGTCTAATAAATATATGCATATAAAAGACTTGTCAACTAGTGACGACTAGTCGGATGACTTGTCGACTAGTCTTCTAGACGGTAGTGGCTCGACTTGGCGTCATAATAACCTTGGTTGGTGCTTTAATAAATGAATTAAAGCTAAGTCAGGAATGGTAGGGTTAAGTTAATTAAGGCAACACTTAACCAATGCAACATGTTAACTAAACTGATGGGTGGGGTCAGGTTAACTTGGAAACTTAACCAATTTAACATGTTGATTAGGAAACCCTATTAACGAGGACCCATTTCAACAGTAACCCACATAGATGTTTCATGGTACCTTGAACTAGGTAGGGTGGGGCACGATTACTGGGCTGATTATAAGCGGTCAAAACGACGGCGGTTGGTGCGTCAGTGTAAGTTCCGATAGAGTATGGGCGTGCAAGTACTCCGGAGTGGAAAAAGCAGGCATTGGGCATCAGTAGTTATACACTGTGCATCTTAAATTGTGTCGGGTTGCCACCATAGGATTTGATACACCCCATGTTGGGACCAGCACAGGTATCTACAATCGAGCGGGGCCGTATGACACAAGTGGCAAACGCGTGCGAGTAGGAGCTGATCAATGAAAAAGGGATCACTGGGTTTTGAACTCACGATAATTGTTAAAACATCTAGTAGGTGCAGAGAATATGACATGAGTGCGATAATATGATTAGTTTATCTTGCCTTGTTTATCTTGCCCTGTTTAGCTTACCTTATCCTATGTTACCTTATTTCCTTATTATTGTCCTGTGTCCAGCTTATTCAAGTCATGGTTCTCTTATCAGTTTACATGCTGAATAATCACTGGACTTACCAGACTTTATGTCTGACCCATTTCCTTTCGCTCTCTTTTCTTCCATTCCCCCAGGTACCCAGGGTAGGAATAGCTCAGCCTAATTTGGACCGTTCTTCTTTCCAAGCTTGAAGACTCTGTGGTGTATAGCTTGGAACTTCTTATCTTTGGCTATGGCTTTGGACTCACTATTACTTGGGGATTTATGCAATTTTATTGTGTTTTATGCTTCTTTATGTAATAACCAAGACAGAGATTTTGATGTAGTGATTTGGAAGTTGGTTTGAAATAGTTTGCTATAATGTTTTGTTATGAACCACGTTTGAAATAAAGTTTGTTTTTTTCCGCTGCTTATATACATATATCTATCTTGTAAATTATCTGTGTCTTTACCTATGATGCTCCACCAATGTTAAGGCATTCCCTTTATGAGTGACCTTAATGGAGGTGGGGTATTACACTTGATATCAGAGCAAAGGTTTACCAGATCAGATAATTTTTTTTTGAAAACTGTTTTTCAAAAAGAAGTTTAAAGAAGCAATTTTCGAGAAAAAAAATGTTTATTTTAAAAAAAGGAATAATCCCCCAAAGCCATATGCACTATCTTTTTATCCTTTGTTTTGAATCTCTCCTTTTTCGTTTCAGCATATCTGGGGATCTTAACTTTTCAGAGGGCGTGCCGGTACTTGGCTAGTTCAGAAGGTACCTAGAGGCTAGGGCTAATGCCGCATGCCCAACAGACGTTCCTCCTCCCCTAGCTGCTGCGGTTCCTCTTCCTCGTGTAAATGCTTTCTCAAAAATATGTAGGGACTTTCGAGCCAGGGGTGGAAAGAACTTCAATGGAAATGAATCCTTCGTGGAAGCAAGAAACTGGCTCAAAGAAACTGAGGATTTGTTCGATATCTTCGAAGTGGATGATAGGCAGAAACTACAGTTGGCGGTATGGTTGCTCAAAGACGAGGCCTCCTATTGGTGGGAAGTCACTAACGCTGAAAGGCCAATTGAAACTTGGATGGATTTTAGGATGAGGTTTAAAATGAAATTCCTCTCACAAGCTGAATGAAGCCTATAGATGGAGAAGTTCTTAGCTCTCAAACAGGGAAATATGTCGGTCAAGGAATACGTTAACTAATTCAATCAGCTGGCTAGGTTCGGATTGGAGTTAGTAAACACTCTACATAAGAAGGCTCTCCGCTTTATTAAAGGATTGAATGAGCCACTACCCAGCGTGGCTATGTCCCATATACCTATGGGTGTGACTTATGAGAGACTGATGGACATGGCACTGTTACAAGAAGAAGATAAGGTTGGCAAGAAGGAGACAAAGGTGGAAGCATCTTAGGATAAGAAAGGGAAAGGATCACAGAGCAAGAAGACAGATTCCAAGAAGGGCAGGAAAAACAACAAAACCCGTGACAAGAGGAAGTGTAATTTTTGTGGCATTCCTAGACATCTGGTTAAGGACTACAGGAAGAAGAAAAGGAAGATGGATGGCTATTTTCATTGCGGTGAGGCAGGACACATGGCTAGGGACCGTCCTAGAAAGCAAGGGCAAGGGCAGAGAGCTGGATCTACTCCGGGAGGGCAGGTTCACGCTCTCATGGCACCTCCGCAAGAACGAGGTAGAAATGTTTCTGTTGAGAGTTTAGTTTATCTTTTTGATCATCCTGTTCGTACACTCTTTGATTCTGGCGCATCGCACACTTTTATATCTACTGCTTTAGTTGAATCTCTGCACCTAGACACCAATTTAGTAGAGGATCCCTTAGTTGTTTCAAATCCAATTGGTGGCTCAACTTATTTGTCGATGATTTGTTTGGATTTGGAAATTTCTGTACTAAGTGTAGGGTTTAGATGCAATGCCTATGTTTTGGGCTTCATGGGCTATGGGTTGATTCTAGGCATGGATTGGCTATCCAGTAATGGTGCCATCCTAGATTGTGAAAGGAGAGTGGTTAGACTCATGACTCGCCTCGGTAACACTCTTGAAATTTCTTGTAATCCCATGAACTCTGTTATGCCTAGCTATCTAGAATCTCTTAATGCGTCTATTGAGGATTTGCAGTCTGTTAGAGTAGTCCGTGAATACTCGGATGTCTTTGAAGAGGTTAAAAGGTTACCTCCAAAGCGGGAGATAGACTTCCGCATATACCTCGTTGATAATGCAAAACCCGTCGCTTTACCCGTTAGACACATGGCTCCAAGGGAGAGGAAAGAACTCAGCAAGCAAGTTAAAGAGTTGCTTGAGAAGGGGTTTATAAGGTGGAGTATTTCTGAATGGGGTGCTCCAGTAGTGTTCGCAACTAAAGCGGACGGTTCACTTCGCCTATGCGTTGATTATAGGGAGCTAAACAAGCTGACCAAGAAAAATAGGCACCCACTTCCAAGAATAGATGACTTGTTTGATCAGCTTGTAGGTGCATCGGTTTTCTCCCAACTAGATTTAGCTACCAGGTTTCATCAGCTGAGAGTGGATGAAGAAAGCATTAATAAGACCGCGTTCAGATCTCCGTATGGTTTCTTTGAGTGGCTTGTCATGCCTTTCGGCCTGACAAATGCACCCGCATACTTCGTTGATTTGATGGGCAGGGTGTTCAGGGAGTTCCTCAATAAGTTTGTGGTGGTCTTCGTAGATGACATTTTGATTTTCTCAAAAAGTGAGGAAGAGCATGCTCAGCATTTAAAAGAAGTCATGGATACTCTTCGAGCACATCAGTTGAAAGCCAAATTCTCCAAATGCCACTTCTGGAGAGAGGAAGTAAGATTTCTTGGACACGTGGTATCCAAGGAAGGGTTAGCCGTGGACCCCGCAAAAGTAGTTGCAGTACAAGATTGGAAGGTTCCACGGAATGCGACCGAGGTCCGGAGCTTCCTCGGGCTAGCAGGCTTTTACCGAAAGTTCATCAAAGACTTTGCGAAAATCTCAGCTCCGCTTACAAAGTTGACGAAGAAAAACCAAACTTTCAGTTGGGATTTGGACTGCGATATTGCTTTCCAACGATTAAAGAGAGCTCTAACAACAGCTCCAGTTCTGACATTGCCGGATGGGAGCAAGATGTTTACCGTATACACGGATGCATGTGGTATGGGATTAGGTGCTGTCTTGATGCAAAAAGGGAAGGTAGTAGCTTATGGAGGCAGCCAGTTGAAAGCACACGAGAAAAACTAACCAACCCATGACCTAGAGTTGGCTGCCATCGTCTTTGCGCTTAAGTCTTGGCACCGTTATCTCCTAGGTGAGAAGTTTGAATTGTATACTGACCATAAATCGTTGAAGTACCTTTTCTCGCAAAAAGATCTTAACTTGAGGCAACAGAGGTGGATGGAATTCTTGGCATCCTACGATTTCAAGATTTCCAATACCCCTAGCAAGGGCAATGTAGTAGCAGATGCCTTGAGTAAAAAGAAGCTGACCTTAATCCCTCTCTTTGTTGAAAGGCAGAGCTTAGAATACATAGCCAATTTTGACTTTAGCCCCTCCAGCGATCATGTGACTGGTTTGTTAGCATCGCTAGAGGTGTGGCCTACTCTTTTGGACTCAATAGGAACCGCACAACGAGAAGACCCTTAGCTAGTTGATGTGATGGACAAGCTAATTAGGGGTGAGACTTCTAGTCACCACAATAGATACTCCATCGATGGTAAGGATGGTTGAGGCAGGATGGAAGGCAATGCGTCCCACAAGCAAGGGATTTGGTGAAGAAGGTTCTCGAAGAGGCACACCATTCCAGGTTGACCATACACCCCGGTGGAGACAAGATGTATAAAGACGTAAAAACGGTTTTCTTTTGGAATGGCATGAAGAAGGATGTGGCTGAATTCATCTCGAAGTGCTTAGTATGCCAGCAAGTCAAGGTGGAGCAAAAGAGGCCTGGTGGTTTGCTTCATACTCTAGAGGTCCCACAGTGGAAATGGGATAGCATTTTAATGGACTTTATTGATGGGCTGCCTAGATCAAGAAGGGGGCAATACCAGTATTTGGGTAATAGTGGACAGGCTCACGAAAAGCGCTCACTTTATACCCGTTAAAAGTAGGAGGACTACTTCATCTTTAGCATCCATTTACCTTAAAGAGATAGCTCGACTCCATGGGATACCCTCCGGCATTGTTAGCGACCGAGATCCTATCTTTACGAGCGAGTTTTGGAAGAGCTTGCAAGAGGCTGTAGGCACACAGCTATGCTTAAGCACAACCTATCACCCCCAAACCGATGGTCAGATGGAAAGGGTGAACAGAGTATTAGAAGACCTCTTGAGATTATGCATTCTTGACTTCGGAGGAACATGGGAGGATCATCTTCCTTTGGTGGAGTTTGCCTACAACAATTGCTACCAAGCCACCATAGGCATGGAGCCCTTCGAAGCTTTATATGGAAGACCGTGCCGATCACCAACTTGTTGGTGGGAGTCTACAGACAAGCTCATACTT
This sequence comes from Allium sativum, assembly GCA_030737875.1. Taxonomy (NCBI): domain Eukaryota; kingdom Viridiplantae; phylum Streptophyta; class Magnoliopsida; order Asparagales; family Amaryllidaceae; genus Allium; species Allium sativum. Next base: position 1,048,033,123 of record CM060910.1, on the reverse strand, counting down.
GGACCAGATGTGATTAGAGAAACTTCAGAGAAAGTGGACTTGATACGAAGAAGAATGAAGACTGCCTAAGATAGACAGAAGTCCTAGGAAGATAAAAGAAGGACCGACCTTGAGTTTGAGGTTGGGGACATGGTTTTCCTTAAAGTATCTCCTTTGAGGAACGTCGTTCGCTTTCGATCCACAGGAAAGTTGGCACCAAGATTTGTAGGGCTGTTTCCTATCACTGAAAGGATTGGGAAGATGGCTTACAGAGTAGAGCTGCCCGAAAAATTGGCTGGAGTTCATAATGTCTTTCACGTTTCTCACTTACGAAAGTGCTTACATGAGTCTACGGAAGTGGTGGAACCAAGCATATTAGAGGAAGTAGAAGTAGAACGAAAGGCGACTGTGAGAAGTGCTCCAATTCGTATCTTGGGTACAGAAGTCAAAAAGCTACGCAACCGCGAAGTCAAACTTGTAAAAGTTCAATGGAGTGACGCTGAGGAAGACGCGACTTGGGAGACAGAGGCCAAGATACGCGCAACCTACCCTTTTCTTTTTGAGGATACATCTTTGATATCTTTTTCCTTAAATTTATTCATGCTCGTATCTATCTTTTTAGTATTTTTCCTCGGTGTTGTTCTCTATCCTTAGGTAGAAACCAATGGATGTAAACATGCATTTGAAACATGTTATGGTTGATGGTTGCAAGTGATTGCTAGTGGTTGCTCGTGTAGGCATATATACACACATTAGTTATTAGACCGGCTGAGTCACTTTCATATTGCATATGCATATATGTACTTGTATATGATTGAAGCTTGATGTGTTATCATGTGGATGTTGCCTTTGTATGAATGATTGTGCACTCATGTAGAAAATATGATTAGGGAAAATTGCATACATTATGGACGCATGACACCGACATGACTTGCATTAAGGAGGTCAATTGAATCAGTGGACCGCCTGATTTTGCATTAGATAAGGACATGTACACACACTATGCATATGATCATGTAGCATTAGAAGTCTTTTAAGGACAATGGATGCCTGTGTTTGATAGTTGAGTAGATGGACGATTGGATGGTAGGATATACGTTCTTCTTGACTTGAAGATTTCAGGGACGAAATCCTTTAAGGAGGGGAGAATGTAACACCCCGTATTTTCAGTAAACATTAAAGTTACGAATTAAAGAATAATTAATTTCAAATTTAAGAATTAAGGGAAATGGGTTACGCCAGCGTTCGTCTTGGAATTCTACTTGAGATTGAGTCCGAGTTTGCATAAATCGGATTACGTATGAAGGAGTTATGACCTTCAGAAGATTCAAGAATTTAAATGAACAGTTCAGAATATAGTTCAGAAATTCAAAATTCAAAATATGAAGCAGAAGCGGGCTGGGCGGGAAATTTCCCGCCCAAGGCCAGGTCGACCAAAAGGTCGACCAGGGGGTCGACCTCCCCACATACAGGTCGGCCTGGGTTCGACCTAGGGGTCGACCTCCCCCTTGGGTCAGATCTAAATCTGACGTGTTTTCTCCTGTGATGAATTTCTGTGTCATTAGGGCTTGCGTGGCACGTTCTGGTTGGTTCTCTTAGGATTAAATGGCTTTGATTTTCTCTAGGTTAATCCGATGGTTCCTATTAAATCAAACTTCTATATAAGCAACCTAAATCTAAACCTTAAAGCCACACAAAAATATTTGTAAGACTGTCATGCTGTCAACACTCAACCTAGAGTAGCCGCCATTCCCATTCAACTAGAAAGCAAGTAGGAATAGCAAATCAAATCTAATTCAACTAAGAGAATTCAACGTCTATAACAAAGGAGAGCTATTCAAATTCAGAATACAGATCCCAGAACTCAAGACTAGCCTCCTTTTTGTAAGTATAATTATCATTTAGACCTAAACGATGTTAGAATTGTGACTAAATAACTGGATATAGAACATCGCCTATGTAAATCTATGCCTATCCTTTTTGTTAAAACTGAATTGGTTGAGACTATGATTCTTTCTATGCTAAGTTGTGAATCTTGTTGTACGTAATTTGATGATCAAAGTTAAATGCTTTGGACCCATGTGTTGTATAATTTGCCAATGACATATATGTTGTGTAGTTTAGTGATGATATATTATACTTTGGCAATGACATATCACGTTGAATAAATTGGAGATGACATATTATGTTGTATACTTGGTGATGACATAAATTGGCGATGACATATTATAATTTGGCAATGGCATATCATATTGTGTAGTTTGGCAATGACAAACCATATTGTATAATTTGGCGATGGATATCACATTGTGTAAATTTTTGGCAATGACTTTTCATGACGCATGATTTGATAATAACACCAATATGTTATATGACAATTTGGTAATTTTGTTGTGGTTATGCAAATTCAACCATGTTCACATATATGACCAAAACTACATGCTAATATGATTAGGTTCATGTTAGATTAGATCCAACTAATTTGTGAAGTTCACAATTACATGCCTAATGTTAAGTTTATGTAATTCTATATAAAACCCCTATTTTACGATCCATGTTAAGTAGATCTAAATTTGAAAGTTCATAATTGACTGTATATTGTTCTATGCCAAGTTCATACGATATATATGTAGTTAGATCCATAATTTTTATGACGTTGGAATTATTACATGTTCCTTTTTTCCCCTTTTGTGTATAAGTTAGGCTATGTATCGAGCCTAACATATTATTGAGTCATGCGAACGTTTAACGGGGGTAATGTTGGGGGAAAATATGAAATTATATATAGTTGGCATATTTGGCTCATGAACATGAAAATGTTTTATGGCATAAAGCGGTATAAATTTTTATACCTAAAAATTATGAACTTGATTTAAAAAGAAAAGTGGGCTTGACTTGAATGACAATAATTTACATATAAATATAAAGAAGTAAATATGTAAATTTAGAAAAGACGAATATGCCTAACCCGAGGTTAGATTGAGTTACAGTGTAAGACTGCCCGGAACCGCCCGACACATCTAGCAACCGTAACAATATATATCTAATGTGGGAGGTTAGTGCATCAAGCCCAAAGGAACCCGAGGTTAGACTGAGTTGCGGTGTAAAACTGCCTGGACCCGACCAATACATCCAGTAACCGCAACAATACCTGTCTAATGTGAGTGGTTGGTGCTTTTATAAATGAATTAAAGCTAAGTTAGGAATGGTTGGGTTAAGTTAATTAAGGCAACACTTAACCAATGCAAGATGTTAACTAAACTGATGGGTGGGGTTAGGTTAACTTGGACACTTGACCAATTTAACATGTTGACTAGGAAACCCGAGTAACGGGGACTCATTTCAGCTGTAACCCACATACGTATCATGGTATCCTGAACTACACAGGGTGGGGCATGATTACTGGGCTGATTATAAGCGGTCAAAACGACGGCGGTTGGTGCGTCAGTGTAGGTTCCGACGGAGTACGGGAGTGCACGTACTCCGGAGTGGAAAAAGCAGGCACTGGGCATAAGTAGTTATACACTGTGCATCTTGAATCGTGTCGGGTTGCCACCATAGGATTTGATACACCCCATGGTGGGACCAGCACAGGTATTTACAATCGAGTGGGGCTGTATGACACAAGTGGCAAACGCGTGCGAGTAGAAGCCGATCAATGAAAAAGGGATCACTGGGTTTTGAACTCACGATAATGGTTAAAATATCTAGTAGGTGCAGAGAATATGGACATGAGTGCGATAGTATGATTAGTTTATATTGCCTTATTTATCTTGTCCTGTTTAGCATACCTTATCCTATGTTACCTTATTTCCTTATTATTGTCCTGTGTCCAGCTTATTCAAGTCATGGTTCTCTTATCAGTTTACATGCTGAATAATCACTGGACTTACCAGACTTAAGTCTGACCCATTTCCTTTCGCTCTCTTTTCTTCCATTTCCCCCCTAGGTACCCAGGATGGGAATAACTCAGCCTAATTTGGACCGTTCATCTTTCTACGCTTGAAGACTCTATGATGTACAGCTTGGAACTTCTTATCTTTGGCTATGGCTTTGGACTCACTACTACTTGGGGAATTATGCAGTTTTATTGTGTTTTATGCTTCTTTATGTAATAATAAAGATAGAGATTTTGATGTAGTGATTTGGAAGTTGGTTAGAAACAGTTTGCTGTACTGTTTTGTTATGAACCACGTTCGAAATAAAGTCTGTTTTTTTCCGCTGCTTATATACATATCTGTTCTGTAAATTATCTGTGTCTTTTACCTATAATGCTCCACCAAATTTAAGGCATTCCCTTTGTGAGTGACCTTAACGGAGGTGGGGTGTTACAATGTGATTGTGAAAATGTTTCGGTCTTGAATTGGAAAGGCAGTGCGTGTTTCAGCTTCAACGAGGAAGAGAGTGAGTTACTACCTTGATAGGTTATATTACTGGAGTTGGTATTATTGAAGGGAAAGGGGGTAGTTGCGGCAAATACAAAGGGGAGCTGATGTGTGTTTATAAGTGGATGAAGGAAGTTGTTGTTCTGCTTTGAGATGCTTGAGTCCATTTACAGTAGGCCACGAATCGAATTAATCTGGGAAGAGGATTAAGTGCGAGATTAAGAAGGGTTAGCTTAATTTAATAATGAAGTTGGAAGGTGTGTTAAAGGGTCGGTCCGGAAGTGGAATACAAGAAACGAGATTTGGCAGGTCGACGTAATTTATTTTCACTAACCATGGTAATTAAGGGATGATGGTCTAGAAATGGTGCTAGGAATTTATAGTGGAAGCAGCAGTTTTAAATTCTTTTGTGAAGAAAGGTTTATCACCACGGCTAATCATGGAATGTCATAATTAATATGAATCAGACGAAAACGATTACGATGGAATCGTAATGACGAGACTTACGTTGGGGAGCTAATGTGGCCAAGAATGAAGTTACTGACACTTCGTCGAAAAATTTAAAGTCCGTTTGAATTTAAGTCAAAGCTAAAGCAGAATCGTCAACTGCGAACAAGGTGAGTAAACTCACTAACTCTGACTCGTTATATTTTTATATAAATGAGTTTTAAATTTATTTATATTAATTTATAATACCGTGTGATGGTTTCTTGGTTGAATAGTTGATAAAATTGGTTGATAGGATTACATTGTTGATCGATTATTGGTTCTGATATTTCATATTGGTGTGAAATAATATTATTGATGTTATAAACATCTGCGGATGCAGGGAAATAGGTTGGAGGAATCCAATTGGATTCCTCAACATTTTATTTACTGTTTTATTTATTGTGATATATGATTGGCAATTGATAATGTTATGGTTGAATTACACTGGCCCCATAATTTGGTATTACAAATAATCCCACTAAAGTAATAGGAATTAGACCTAAGACGATTCCAAATAGAGAAACTTCAACAATTTCAAATTGTTTGAGGAGATAAAAAGAAAGGTATGATCTATCCCAAAATATTAATCTGAAAAATCCGTGAATCTGGTCCAGCTGGGCCAGGGAAAAGAATAGAAGAAGCATCTGACTCTTTCATGCGTACTCCACTTGGCTCGGGGGGATATAGCCCAGTTATTTAAATTACCGTAAAATATTTTAGAATGGAGAAAAGAAATTTAATATTTTAAAAAGGAAATTATTTCCAAAATATAGAAAGTAGATTTCAAATGGATTTAAAATAGAACCTTGTTTTATAAATATATAAAGTAGTTAGACTTATAAATGATGTTTATAAATAAAGTGAAATATCTATCACTGGATAGTATAAAAATATAAATTCAAGTTGGATTTATATAAGCAAAGTGGAATTCGGTGTTGACACCGATATTTGAAGTGGGATTTAAACGTAGTAGTTGTAAAAGAGAATTGAGTTGAGAAAAAGATAATTCGAATGGAAATTTGAATAAGAAATCGGTTTCAAAAGGAAACGATGGGTTTTATTCCAAATTTGGAATATAAAATAAATTGAGATAAATCCAATGGATTAATAAACGGGAAGTGTTAATTGAGTAACAGTTCTGTAAACAGAGTTTATAAATGAAATAGAATATGATGTGGCTTTAAAAATGTACTCAATAACTAGAAGTAGAGCAGTAATGATACTCAAGTTGATTTGAATAAACGAGTTTAGATTCCTATTAAGGAATGAAATTCATATTTGAAATGAATAATAGTTTGAAAGCAAATGTTTATGAATGGAAGGGGTTATAAACGAATATGGTAATGATTTGGAAATGATAAATTCAAAAGTGAATTTAGAATTTGAACCAACCTGAAATGGTAGATAAATTCCAAAGTTCGGAATATAAGTCGAATATAGATTATTCGAGAGTGAGTTATTTATTGGAATTCGGTTATATCGAATTTAGGGGAGTAGTTATTTTTACTTTCCTTTTTGAATAAAATTTAGTTTTTTAATTATTTATTTACTTATTAATTGAAATTAATAAGTACAAGTTATATTTTTATATACCAAATATTTAACAACAGCGATTTTACCGCTGTTGTTATAATAAATGTTTTGTAAATTCTAAATAGCGATTATAACGCTGCCGTTATAATAAATGTTTTGTAATTCTAAACAGCGATCTTAACGCTATTGTTATATTAAGTGTTCTATAATTCTAGACAGCGATTGTAACGCTGTTGTTAAAAGTAATGTTTTATAAATCAAATATTTGGAGACAGCGATTATAATGCTACCATTATAATCAGTGTTTTCCCATAAAAGAAGTATGTTCTTAGATTGAATCCGAAAATCGTGTAAGCGATGTTTTGTTTAAAGTTGTGAGCTTTGACTATTTCAAAGTTGAGAATATTGTTCAATTAAGGTCTGAGAGGTAATTATACCCCAACTTGACTGACTTCATGATAGATGGAGAAATAGTTAAGGTTCGATAGTGAAGATTGATTAGAAATAGGGTTAGTTAATAAATGATTAATGGTTTGAGTTATAATAACGATTTTTTATAACATCGTGTTAATTTAAAGGATTTCGAAATGTTTTTCCCCAAATAAAATGAGAGATATTTTCTACGCATAATGGATTGGTCAACAAGGAATTAAGAAAGTGAATTTGGAAATATTTTCCAATATTAATAAGGTATATTTTCTGATTATAGAAAATGAGGATTCGTGAATATTTATAAATGTTTTATAACTGGAATAGAAGATATTTTCTCGAATAAAGAAATTATAATATTGGAAATGTTTTTTTCAAAGAATCGAGAGGGGAAACCGAGCTTCAAAAGGATACGAAAGATGAGATAACAGGAATTGGAAATAATAATTTAATAAGAAATTAAATTAAAAGAGGCCAGTGTTGTTTGATGCATGATCGGTAGGATTTCCAATTGGAAATAGGACCGTTGATTGTATGGTTGTTTTCTTTGATAGTTAAATCACCGACTATCAAAGTTTTGATTTATTTTATACCTCCGTTATCAATACGGAGAGACCGGGATCAGATTTAATATCTGAAAACCACTCCGTATTGGCATAAGCGTTACGAATCAACTTATGTTGAAGAGATTATGAAGATGGAGTAAAGTGCAAGGGCCGTTCTGTTAATCCTAGAAAGAAATTGCCTAAGATGGATTAATCGAATGATGCCTTCGATTTGTCCAGACCCAGGACAACTTGTAAGGATGAGTATCTGACAGAGTATTTCCAAAGGGATTACGTACGTTGTTTCCTTCAAACGTACGAAGTTGGTGGCAAAGAAGGGAAACTTCTTTAGCCTAACAATCTGAGTATTTTTGTGGGAATCAATTAGTGATTTCCGATGGATCTGACGATGTGGCATTCAAAGTGAATAGTGGCCAGATGTTCTGGAAGATAATTCAAACCTCAAGCCTCACAACCGGAAATTGACAAAAATCAGGCAGGCAACATGGCTAGGTAGGTCGCTCCCATTAGGATGTATAATCACCTATATAGAGAAATTACAATTGCTTCTTTAATCTATCGATGTTGTCCCTTTCGGAAATGGTTGCTGGTCCCAACCGTTGGTGATATACATTCGATACACTCAAGCAAAATGAGTGGTCGGTCATGTGTGGGCCGAGTTGCAAGACGTTCTTGTTGAACCCAATGTATCCCTACTAGAGTACATTGATCGGAAGGTAGTTCCATACCTTGTATTGTTGGAAATCCAATCTCCAATAAGCGCACTGCGGTTTTTGATTTAATATTATATATGGAGCGTGAGATGCAAGTGTTTCGCCAGATTTTATATATTTGTTGTAGACACTATTATAGTATCACCAGATTTGATATCAAAAATATTTTTGGTTATCGTATGCTAAAAACCATCCGTGTTTATGTATGGATCGGTCTTACGATTATCATTTCTTTCGAAAGGATTTTGAAAGTTAAACAGATGGTTGGAGTTTACTTACACCAGTCCCATGACTGATCCAGAGTTTATTTTTTTGTTTCCCCTAAACTCTTGGGTGCCCAAATTTGCAGGGCAGTCAAGTAGTCGGGATTTTACAGATTCACTTTGGAGGAGCATGAAGCAGGAGGCTTCACCAATTAGCTATAAACTATCATATTTTTCCGCCGTGTACTATGTTGTATCTGGAAATAGGGGTTTATAACTGTTCCAGGAATAACTGTTTTGCTCTGATAATGGTATGCTTATACAGTTACTGATTTGTATTTTCAATAGTTTATGTTACCTAATATATTTTATTCGTTCCGCTGTGAGTTTGTGATCTTTGTTTTCTTCTATTATAATATTTCTTTCTTTCTATTTCTCATCCTCTAACTTCTTTCAAATAATGATTCGTATTTCTATGCAATTTGGGTTGGACGTGCAGTGTTATTAATCGACTCAAAGAGTATGGAAATTCGGGCCATTACATTTGGTATCAGAGCTGAAGGTTGAGTAGTAACCTTGGCTATGTGGCGTAACTCAATAGAGATGGGATTAGTAATACCCTAGATTGAGTTTGAGTGTATATATATGAGCGTGAATTTGTAGAACTGATATGATTTTTTTTATATTGTGTTGACTGGTTTGTTGAGTGGTTTATGAATTCTGGTCGATATAGAATATACAATTATATCGATAAATGTTTATAAACTCTCGAACAAAGCAATTCGATAAAGTATTGTTTTTAAAATGGGTAAATGAAATAATTTTGCCCAAAAATTATTTTGATATAATTTATGAATTATTATATATGAATGTGTTGATTGTTATTACAATCAAATGGAATTATGAAATATTGAAATGGTTATATATAACCAAATCTAATTTATATATGAATAAGATGAATTAAAATTTGAGAATTCAAATACCGGATGTTAAGAAATATTTTTTGGGGTATTTCCAAAGTTATATACTATTACTTTGAAGGGTTTTTAAATAAGAATAGTTTTAAATGGATTCTGAAAGTAATTAAGCACTGAAATCACTTCAGTGGCGAGAAAATAATTCTGATAATGGATCGCGACATTATCGGTGTTCATTTTCGAGTTTCTATGTGATGGATTGCTACCATAACAGATTTGTTAATAGAAATTGTTTAAGAAAAATAAAGTTGTTATAGAAATTCAAATGTTTTGAATTGAGTTGATTATAAATATATATGATTTTAAACTAATTTGAAAAAAAAAACCAGGAGTTTGAATTCTGAAATTAAAATTTTGCTTGTATAAGTTGAATAGATTAAAATCGTAAAAGTGAATCAAATGAATTGAAATTTAACTTAAGTTAAATAAAATTGGACTGGATTATAGATAATCCAGAATGAAATCAAACAAGTTGAATATATATTGAATGTTGTTAATTGAAATTGAATCGTGATAAATTTGGATTCAAGTATAATAAGTGGATTGACATAAATAGAAATCAGATTTGAATTGATAGAATGGAAGTGAACTAATCAGAAGTTGATTAGAGAGTTAAAAAAATGGAAGTTGGATTGATTTGAAACCAACTGGAAATGGATATATGTATGCTGAGCAGATATTAAATGGAAGCAAATGCAAGAGATAGAAATTTTGCCCGATAAAAAGGTACGTGTTTACAATATTACTTGGGTTTGATGTTTTATGAGCCTATGGGGCAAGCCGCTTGGCTTTTTGATTTTCTTTTGGAGAAGGCGTAGAAGGGTGTGTTGTGGTTGTACCTATTGAGCCGTGCAAAGGAGATGCTAGCAAAAAATTTCGAAAATTTAAAGAGTTAGACAATTTTCAAGAATTTTTTTTATAATTTAAAATCGAGTTGTTAATTGTAATTGAAATAAGAAAGCTAGAATCGGTTAATAAAATTTCAAATGGAATAATGACATTAATAAATGTATTTAAAATCAATTGGAATGAGTGTGGATATTGTAAAGACCCGCAACTTCCCCGTAAAGGAAAGTGTCGGATAGTTCGAGAACAAACCACAACAGAACACATATCAAAGAACTCTTCATTGTATATTACAACAATGCATCAGATTACAAGAATATACAGAGTATAAATGAATATTACACCGAAATATCAGAGATTTAAATTACATTTAAATACCTAGCAGCGGAAAATAATACAATACACAACTAGAAGGAGATATACGGATACAAAGCTTTCCGGATATCGCTCCAGCTGTAAACCAGGATCCTGTGAATATAAATCTGCAAAACCAAAACTACTAGCTGCCCGTGTCAAAATAGGGGCACCCAGAGTTTAGGTTAAAACAATAAACTCCAGGTCAGTCATGTGACTGGTGTGAGAACTAAAACAGTTAATCTTTATTTTTAAAGCTAGGTAAATCAAGGGACCACGCCGTATAACACGGAACGGGTTTCCTCCCAAGAATACCAGTGCATAAAACAACAGCGCAATGCTAAATAAAGAAAAATGAAGCTGTTATAAGACCCAGGTCCTATCACACAATGCAACGCAGCCGAGGATAGGGTTTTCCCTTATAACAGCCAAAGAATGCTTGATACGTTTAAAACAAATCATTTGATACTATTATAAGTGTATAGTGTATAAAACAACTTCAAATCATAAGTATCAATCATAGGCGGCATGAGCGTCCCATGCCACTATGTCGCCATATATAGGTTTACAAATAAAACCGCAAATGTCACGTATTTGGAAATTGGATTTCCGTCTATGAACCGAGGCAAAAGATAGTCCTCAACCGATTCGAGACAATCTAGCCTACCATGTCTCAGGAACAGCCGCAACTGCCCCCAGGATCGTCAGGGCCGGTCCACCGATGTGGATTATTATGCCTGAACAATACGTCTCCCCGCCCTTTGGGGCGCAAACGAGCCAACGAATGACTCCATCGGTTCGAGAACGACCGATCAATCCGAGGCGCCTCGCAACAGCAACAACCACATAAGTCAAACTCGTCAGGGCGTGTAAAACCACTGACGCCACTTCTAGCTAGAAAGAAACGCAAGTCCTCCCTGATGTCCTCTCCCGTTTTTGGTTCATACCGGGTGTGAAACTCGCGAAGTAAACGTTACACAAAGCTACGCCACAAAGGCCGTGCTTTGATCACCAACCACAAGACTTTGCTTTTCAACAGAAGCCTTGATCATTTGCATCTTAGCATGCAACACAGGCAAACCATCCTATGCAACCGATATCAGTCACACAGAATGAAATCCGATGTCAGACACACAGTCCATTTACAAGTCCGTTCTGGGTCTGAACGAAGCCGGGAGCACCTAGTACCCCGCATATCCATCGATCTCCAAGTACGTATGGACGATCACCAACTGTTTCCATCTTCTTGGGTGTACAGCCCAATCAAGATCATCAGTTATCACCCAAACGACGTGAAGACTTCCGGTCTTCGACCATCGTCTTCATCTTCGACTTATCGTCGTATCAGTTATTCAGAATGGGATAAACCCGGTCTTTCCGAATAACTCGCGTATATTTTAAATAAGTGTTACACAAACACAACATACGCCTCATTCCAATTCATTAGTCACTAACCGTAAATTAATCAAGAGAATAATCCCCCAAATATTAACCCCGAAGGCCGAAACCAACATCAGATCAATATCCAGAAAACCTTCTGCTTGGCTAACCGACAGTTAGTTTCTAAATTTCACATTCATAGGAAAAGGTTCCCATTAATTTTATCCAAGATAAATTCCTTGAATTTATTCTTTATTCTATTTTTGAATCTCCATTCAAACTAGTCGGGATTAGCGAACCTTACCGAAGTAATCATTTATTTTAATTTCCCAATCCCAACCTATTCATCCCATGAAGTAAAACTGGTAATACTTCATATCTAACACCACAGTGTTATCGGTAAATTCAATTACCATTTCACGTTCAAATCTAATTAAAGATTTAACTATCGCCTGGAGCAAAACTGGTGATACTCCATTTTCGATCATTTCAATCTAATTAAAGATTCATTAAAACTCCACTTAGTTTTAATCTTAGACTGGGTTAAAGAATCAGTGTCATTTAAAACACGGTTCACGATAAACCCAAAATCACATTCCATTAATTATCAGGTTAAAGAACAAGTGTTATTTAAAACACTGTTCACGATAAACCCAAAAATCATTCCATTAATTATCGGGTTAAAGAACAAGTGTTATTTAAAACACTGTTCACGATAAACCCAAAAATCAATACCAATTCAATTCCAATTAAATATCATTTAATTGGTACACTTCATTAAATCTAAATAAAAAGATTTAATCTTTTCTCAACTGGGTTCAAGAACAGTGTTAGTGAAAACACCATTCACGACAAACCCAAATCACATTCGATATTCAATACAAGGCTCTGAATAGAAAATATATCGGCTTATATTCAATATCGAATTCTACGACTAACAAATGTCGTATTGGAAATAACGATACAAATATATATCTTTCAAATTTCCATAACAACACCTGTAATATCACGAATTCCAACATCGAAATATTCCGAAGCCAATTTCGATTCAAATCCACTCCAATGCAATCATTGGAAATTCTGGTTATTTTCAAAACCATTTCAAATTCAGTTTATTTATTTAAAAATAAATAGAATTCTAATTCTAGTTCAAAACTAGTTCATTTCGATAAAAATCTATTTTTATCTTTTCAAATATGGAGTTTTTCATCCCAATTCTTCACAAATCATTTCTTATGATTTTACACAAATTATTACTATTTTTAATAATTTTATCAAGGCCCGTACAGTCGATTTCCATCAACGGCCATCGAACTGCACTTACAGCGACCTTTTTCGAATTTGATTTGGACGTATCTCCAAATCCAACCGTTAGATTTCTAATTTCTAATATCCGTTAGAAAGCTCTTTTCGATACGAACCCAACGGTTCCGGTTTTAGGAGAATCCGACGGTCCGATCTCCCGTAATGCCCGTTTGAAATAAATGGTCGAAATTCGCGAACTGCCGCGGCGCGGCGCGTTCTATTCAGGCCATTATTTTATATAAAATATATATATAATATATATATCGTCGATTTCTATTTAAAACGAATTATATAAATAGTTTTGAATTCGTTTCAAAAACATTTTCAACTTCCATTTCAATTCAAATCAAAATTGAATTCTTCTTTATAAATTCGTTTTAAAATCCATTTCTATTCAATTCAAATTTCAATTCAATTTGAATTTATTTCACTTCGCTTTCAATTCAATTTGAATTCGTTTTCAATTCAATTCATTTCGAAATCGTTTTCAATTCAATTCATTTCGAAATCGTTTTCAATTCAATTCATTTCGAAATCGTTTTCAATTCAATTCATTTCGAAATCGTTTTCAATTCAATTCATTTCGAAATCTTCGATTTCGAGATTACTTTTCAATATTCATTTTAAAATGAATAAAATCGATATAAATATCGTTTACGTCAAAATGGCGTCAATCTAATCAACACGGCTTCATAAATTTCTATTTTCAAATATTCTATTTCAAATATTTCCTATTATCAAAATATTTGTTATTATCAAAATATTCTTTATTTTCACGATTGGAATGAGGCCCAATCAATTACCATATAAAATTAATTATATGGATTTTCATACAACACATGTATATAATAACATTGAAAATAATCAACCATCAACCAAAGTGCACTACACTGTATAAGCATCAAATATAGATATTCAACGCTCATAACAGCCTGTCAATCAATCGATCGACATATTTAATCAATCAGGATGAGTGAACTTCAAATTTCATCCTAACACCCGTGTGGGGTTTCAAACAATCAAACACAGATTTTAGTTGTGCAGTTGGGCGATGTGTAAAATTTATCGTCCCAATCAATGTCATTCAAATAAGTGTACATAAACAAACCATCTGGTTTGTAAATGAATATTTATTTATTCACTTCACTATTTTCATATTCACGTTAAAAATTATATTTTTAACGATAAAACATTTTATTTCAACCTATGAATTTCTATTCAATTCATTTATTCAATAAAATGATATTTTTATTTTTCTAACTTATTTTAGAAAATTTCGGCGGCATAACGGCACGATACTAGAAACGGGACAAGGCCTAGCCTTATCCCCGGTCTAGTGAAGGCCCACGCCCTTCACACATCAATCAAATCCATTCATTTCACCAAACCATTCAATTTCAATCAAATAATCTAACCAATCTATGCAACCAAACAAACAAGTCCATGGTCTGTGGACGATTGTGTCGGGTGCTACTAAGCACCGTCTGCATCCTAGTATAAATATATAACTAGAAAAGAAATAGAAAGGTGAGAAATTCTCACCGATAGCTATCCAACTGCACGACACTTCACTTATAGAAATCTTCGCCTTTTGTCGCTTTCGCCCGTATTCTCTACATATGTAAAAATCGAATTTTTATGATGCTATTCAATATATAAAAATATGATTTTTACTTTCGACTTTCAACATATAAAAATATGACTTTTACTTTTGCTTTCAATATTTAAAAATATGATTTTTACTTTTGCTTTCAACATATAAAAATATGATTTTTCCTTTTGCTTTCAACATATAAAAATATGACTTTTCCTTTTGCTTTCAACATATAAAAATATGACTTTTCCTTTTGCTTTCAATATTTAAAAATATGATTTTTACTTTTGCTTTCAACATATAAAAATATGATTTTTCCTTTTGCTTTCAACATATAAAAATATGACTTTTCCTTTTGCTTTCAACATATAAAAATAAAAAAAATATGACAATTCTATTTTTACTTTCTTTAAAGAAACCAGTTTTAACTTTTTTAAAAATTTCAGTTTTTAATTTTTAAAACCTAAATCAGTTTTACTTACCTAAAATTAAAATCAGTTTTAAATTTTTAAAACCTAAATCAGTTTTTCTTACCTAAAATTAAAATCAGTTTTAAATTTTTAAAACCTAAATCAGTTTTTCTTACCTAAAATTAAAATCAGTTTTAAATTTTTAAAACCTAAATCAGTTTTTCTTACCTAAAATTAAAATCAGTTTTAAATTTTTAAAACCTAAATCAGTTTTTCTTTAAAAACATAAAACAATTTTTAACTTTAATAAAATCAGTTTTTAATACTAAAAAAAAAAATTTCAGTTTTTAATAATTTAAAAATAAAAACAAAATAAAAATACTTACAGACAAAAAGGGGGGGTTTTTCTGCTTTCGTCGGAGGGCTTCTGGCTTCGAGGGGCGGCGCTAGGGCTTTGAACGGGGGGGGGGGGGGAGGCTCGTGGGTGTCGCGAAGCTTAAGGGGGGGGTCGCGATTTGGCAGGGAGCGTTCGGGCCTTCGATCGATGGGGGGGGGGGAGGAGAACAGGCGGAGTCGGCAGAGGCGGTGTGGGGTGGTCTTCGTCGGCGGCTGCTGCTGCCTTCTTCTTCTTTTTTTTTTTTTTTTTTACTTATCGAAATAAAAGTGAACGGGGGGGGGGGGGGGGGGCAAGCAGAAGATAAAGGGGGGAAGGGAAATTAAAAATTATTTTATTATTATTATTTTTTTTAAATTTGCAAAAGGGTTGACTTTTACTCACGACCTTGAAACGAGGCCCACCGCCTGTCGTCCTTAGTGTTTCACCCCCATTCCGAACACACTGGGATATGTATCGCTAGCTGATTTGATCGTTACAATCAGTTTCCTTTTGAATTTTCATTTAAATCACTATATTGAATTTTAAACGCACACTTCAAATTACCGGGGTCACATACTAACTAGAAAAATTCCAGAAAAAATATTTTCTAGCTTCGTATTGACCATACGGTCCTAACAAAACTAGTTTCGTCGAATTCTGAGACCGTTGGAAAAATGGTCAATTTCCAGTCGATTAAAATCAACTGAAACTGGTCAAACGCGTTTTCCTTTGCCACGCTCACATATTGATTCGAAAAATTATGAAATTTGGAATCTAGCAATAACTTAACATCACGGACCCAACAAAACTGGTTTCGTCGAAATCCGAGGTCGTTTGCAAAATTGCTATTTTTAAGGGCTTTATATTATATTAAAATATATATAAATTCCACAGCGACTATTTCTAATTTTCAACTGAACATATCTTATCATTTCTAAGATGAAATCTCAGTTTGTTAACTTCGTTACAAAGATATAGTTATACAGATTCAAATATTTCTTGTTTCGTTCAATTCTGACTTATATTGAATTCTGTATACTCATTTGAAATTAGAAATCGAATTTTCGAACTACCGCGCCATTTTCTATTCTATTTATAATTATATATAAATATTTATATTCTAGCGACGACGCGTATAATATATATACGTTGAATTCTATTCAAAATAAATTTCTCGTCGATATTATTTAAAATAATCAAAATTCGCTAAAATTGCCAAAATAAAATTTTTAAACTGGCCCAGATTTTCCGGGTTGTTACAATCTCCCCCACTTAAAACTTTTCGTCCCCGAAAAGGAACAAAGTCGAAAGTGGTTTGATTAATCAACTCTATGTTCGATCTGGTTTCCATTCTCCAACTCTTTAGTTTCTGAGAATTTTCAAAATTTCAAAAATTTGGCTAACACCCTAAATTTTTGAAAAATTTCGCCATAACCTCCCCTGCACCGGGAGCATCGGGGAATTTCAAATAGCTTCCCCGGTCCTTCAGATCTCAAAAAGAAAAAGAAAAAGCCAAGCGGCTAGCCAATAGGCTCACAAAATCATCATCACCCAAACAAAACAGGAAATTATGTAATAAACATGTACCTATTTGTCGGGCAAACAAATTTTATTCTCTGGCTCTAGCCTCCTTGCTATGACCTGTTCAATATAAGTATATGTATATGCAAGAAAATGCGACCAAATTCCAATACAATTCAATATTTGGTTCAATCAGGCATAATGGTTCAAAATTATCAAACAAATAAACAAACAACACAAACATCAATCAATTAGTGGATTAGAGTTTCAAATTCATAATTTTGATACATATACAAAAATCATGTTTTTGATGCCAAATCACAACAAAGGCCCTATCTAATTTTGGTTCTCACACCAGTCTAATGGAAATATATAGATATCACACCTTCGTCACACGAATATAAATTCTGACGATGAGTACTCAACCATCAGAATCATCTTCGGGCCACTAGAGTATGATTCTATATCTATCCAATATATTAAAACTTCGAATACACGCGGATCAGACGTATACGCAAAATCTTTATATACTGGACTGTCCAACTCAATATAAATAGATAATCAGATACGAATAATTGATTTAAATTTTCAAAACAAAACTTTGTTTTCATTTTAAAAATATACTCTTCACACTCGTTCTAGGATACTACTGATCCCATCTCTAACGAGTCATTCCCATTGGATTTTACTAATCCAATATCTGATGAATTCTTTCGTATGGTTCTAATGTGCCTTGTTCTCTGAGCTTTGTAAACCAAAGCTCTGATACCACGTGTAAAGACCCGCAACTTCCCCGTAAAGGAAAGTGTCGGATAGTTCGAGAACAAACCACAACAGAACACATATCAAAGAACTCTTCATTGTATATTACAACAATGCATCAGATTACAAGAATATACAGAGTATAAATGAATATTACACCGAAATATCAGAGATTTAAATTACATTTAAATACCTAGCAGCGGAAAATAATACAATACACAACTAGAAGGAGATATACGGATACAAAGCTTTCCGGATATCGCTCCAGCTGTAAACCAGGATCCTGTGAATATAAATCTGCAAAACCAAAACTACTAGCTGCCCGTGTCAAAATAGGGGCACCCAGAGTTTAGGTTAAAACAATAAACTCCAGGCCAGTCATGTGACTGGTGTGAGAACTAAAACAGTTAATCTTTATTTTTAAAGCTAGGTAAATCAAGGGACCACGCCGTATAACACGGAACGGGTTTCCTCCCAAGAATACCAGTGCATAAAACAACAGCGCAATGCTAAATAAAGAAAAATGAAGCTGTTATAAGACCCAGGTCCTATCACACAATGCAACGCAGCCGAGGATAGGGTTTTCCCTTATAACAGCCAAAGAATGCTTGATACGTTTAAAACAAATCATTTGATACTATTATAAGTGTATAGTGTATAAAACAACTTCAAATCATAAGTATCAATCATAGGCGGCATGAGCGTCCCATGCCACTATGTCGCCATATATAGGTTTACAAATAAAACCGCAAATGTCACGTATTTGGAAATTGGATTTCCGTCTATGAACCGAGGCAAAAGATAGTCCTCAACCGATTCGAGACAATCTAGCCTACCATGTCTCATGAACAGCCGCAACTGCCCTCTGGATCGTCAGGGCCGGTCCACCGATGTGGATTATTATGCCTGAACAATACGTCTCCCCGCCCTTTGGGGCGCAAACGAGCCAACGAATGACTCCATCGGTTCGAGAACGACCGATCAATCCGAGGCGCCTCGCAACAGCAACAACCACATAAGTCAAACTCGTCAGGGCGTGTAAAACCACTGACGCCACTTCTAGCTAGAAAGAAACGCAAGTCCTCCCTGATGTCCTCTCCGGTTTTTGGTTCATACCGGGTGTGAAATTCGCGAAGTAAACGTTACACAAAGCTACGCCACAAAGGCCGTGCTTTGATCACCAACCACAAGACTTTGCTTTTCAACAGAAGCCTTGATCATTTGCATCTTAGCATGCCACACAGGCAAACCATCCTATGCAACCGATATCAGTCACACAGAATGAAATCCGATGTCAGACACACAGTCCATTTATAAGTCCGTTCTGGGTCTGAACGAAGCCGGGAGCACCTAGTACCCCGCATATCCATCGATCTCCAAGTACGTATGGACGATCACCAACTGTTTCCATCTTCTTGGGTGTACAGCCCAATCAAGATCATCAGTTATCACCCAAACGACGTGAAGACTTCCGGTCTTCGACCATCGTCTTCATCTTCGACTTATCGTCGTATCAGTTATTCAGAATGGGATAAACCCGGTCTTTCCGAATAACTCGCGTATATTTTAAATAAGTGTTACACAAACACAACATACGCCTCATTCCAATTCATTAGTCACTAACCGTAAATTAATCAAGAGAATAATCCCCCAAATATTAACCCCGAAGGCCGAAACCAACATCAGATCAATATCCAGAAAACCCTTCTGCTTGGCTAACCGACAGTTAGTTTCTAAATTTCACATTCATAGGAAAAGGTTCCCATTAATTTTATCCAAGATAAATTCCTTGAATTTATTCTTTATTCTATTTTTGAATCTCCATTCAAACTAGTCGGGATTAGCGAACCTTACCGAAGTAATCATTTATTTTAATTTCCCAATCCCAACCTATTCATCCCATGAAGTAAAACTGGTAATACTTCATATCTAACACCACAGTGTTATCGGTAAATTCAATTACCATTTCACGTTCAAATCTAATTAAAGATTTAACTATCGCCTGGAGCAAAACTGGTGATACTCCATTTTCGATCATTTCAATCTAATTAAAGATTCATTAAAACTCCACTTAGTTTTAATCTTCGACTGGGTTAAAGAATCAGTGTCATTTAAAACACGGTTCACGATAAACCCAAAATCACATTCCATTAATTATCAGGTTAAAGAACAAGTGTTATTTAAAACACTGTTCACGATAAACCCAAAAATCATTCCATTAATTATCGGGTTAAAGAACAAGTATTATTTAAAACACTGTTCACGATAAACCCAAAAATCAATACCAATTCAATTCCAATTAAATATCATTTAATTGGTACACTTCATTAAATCTAAATAAAAAGATTTAATCTTTTCTCAACTGGGTTCAAGAACAGTGTTAGTGAAAACACCATTCACGACAAACCCAAATCACATTCGATATTCAATACAAGGCTCTGAATAGAAAATATATCGGCTTATATTCAATATCGAATTCTACGACTAACAAATGTCGTATTGGAAATAACGATACAAATATATATCTTTCAAATTTCCATAACAACACCTGTAATATCACGAATTCCAACATCGAAATATTCCGAAGCCAATTTCGATTCAAATCCACTCCAATGCAATCATTGGAAATTCTGGTTATTTTCAAAACCATTTCAAATTCAGTTTATTTATTTAAAAATAAATAGAATTCTAATTCTAGTTCAAAACTAGATCATTTCGATAAAAATCTATTTTTATCTTTTCAAATATGGAGTTTTTCATCCCAATTCTTCACAAATCATTTCTTATGATTTTACACAAATTATTACTATTTTTAATAATTTTATCAAGGCCCGTACAGTCGATTTCCATCAACGGCCATCGAACTGCACTTACAGCGACCTTTTTCGAATCTGATTTGGACGTATCTCCAAATCCAACCGTTAGATTTCTAATTTCTAATATCCGTTAGAAAGCTCTTTTCGATACGAACCCAACGGTTCCGGTTTTAGGAGAATCCGACGGTCGAATCTCCCGTAATGCCCGTTTGAAATAAATGGTCGAAATTCGCGAACTGCCGCGGCGCGGCGCGTTCTATTCAGGCCATTATTTTATATAAAATATATATATAATATATATATCGTCGATTTCTATTTAAAATGAATTGTATAAATAGTTTTGAATTCGTTTCAAAAACATTTTCAACTTCCATTTCAATTCAAATCAAAATTGAATTCTTCTTTATAAATTCGTTTTAAAATCCATTTCTATTCAATTCAAATTTCAATTCAATTTGAATTTATTTCACTTCGCTTTCAATTCAATTTGAATTCGTTTTCAATTCAATTCATTTCGAAATCGTTTTCAATTCAATTCATTTCGAAATCGTTTTCAATTCAATTCATTTCGAAATCGTTTTCAATTCAATTCATTTCGAAATCGTTTTCAATTCAATTCATTTCGAAATCGTTTTCAATTCAATTCATTTCGAAATCGTTTTCAATTCAATTCATTTCGAAATCTTCGATTTCGAGATTACTTTTCAATATTCATTTTAAAATGAATAAAATCGATATAAATATCGTTTACGTCAAAATGGCGTCAATCTAATCAACACGGCTTCATAAATTTCTATTTTCAAATATTCTATTTCAAATATTTCCTATTATCAAAATATTTGTTATTATCAAAATATTCTTTATTTTCACGATTGGAATGAGGCCCAATCAATTACCATATAAAATTAATTATATGGATTTTCATACAACACATGTATATAATAACATTGAAAATAATCAACCATCAACCAAAGTGCACTACACTGTATAAGCATCAAATATAGATATTCAACGCTCATAACAGCCTGTCAATCAATCGATCGACATATTTAATCAATCAGGATGAGTGAACTTCAAATTTCATCCTAACACCCGTGTGGGGTTTCAAACAATCAAACACAGATTTTAGTTGTGCAGTTGGGCGATGTGTAAAATTTATCGTCCCAATCAATGTCATTCAAATAAGTGTACATAAACAAACCATCTGGTTTGTAAATGAATATTTATTTATTCACTTCACTATTTTCATATTCACGTTAAAAATTATATTTTTAACGATAAAACATTTTATTTCAACCTATGAATTTCTATTCAATTCATTTATTCAATAAAATGATATTTTTATTTTTCTAACTTATTTTAGAAAATTTCGGCGGCATAACGGCACGATACTAGAAACGGGACAAGGCCTAGCCTTATCCCCGGTCTAGTGAAGGCCCACGCCCTTCACACATCAATCAAATCCATTCATTTCACCAAACCATTCAATTTCAATCAAATAATCTAACCAATCTATGCAACCAAACAAACAAGTCCATGGTCTGTGGACGATTGTGTCGGGTGCTACTAAGCACCGTCTGCATCCTAGTATAAATATATAACTAGAAAAGAAATAGAAAGGTGAGAAATTCTCACCGATAGCTATCCAACTGCACGACACTTCACTTATAGAAATCTTCGCCTTTTGTCGCTTTCGCCCGTATTCTCTACATATGTAAAAATCGAATTTTTATGATGCTATTCAATATATAAAAATATGATTTTTACTTTCGACTTTCAACATATAAAAATATGACTTTTACTTTTGCTTTCAATATTTAAAAATATGATTTTTACTTTTGCTTTCAACATATAAAAATATGATTTTTCCTTTTGCTTTCAACATATAAAAATATGACTTTTCCTTTTGCTTTCAACATATAAAAATATGACTTTTCCTTTTGCTTTCAATATTTAAAAATATGATTTTTACTTTTGCTTTCAACATATAAAAATATGATTTTTCCTTTTGCTTTCAACATATAAAAATATGACTTTTCCTTTTGCTTTCAACATATAAAAATAAAAAAAATATGACAATTCTATTTTTACTTTCTTTAAAGAAACCAGTTTTAACTTTTTTAAAAATTTCAGTTTTTAATTTTTAAAACCTAAATCAGTTTTACTTACCTAAAATTAAAATCAGTTTTAAATTTTTAAAACCTAAATCAGTTTTTCTTACCTAAAATTAAAATCAGTTTTAAAATTTTAAAACCTAAATCAGTTTTTCTTACCTAAAATTAAAATCAGTTTTAAATTTTTAAAACCTAAATCAGTTTTTCTTACCTAAAATTAAAATCAGTTTTAAATTTTTAAAACCTAAATCAGTTTTTCTTTAAAAACATAAAACAGTTTTTAACTTTAATAAAATCAGTTTTTAATACTAAAAAAAAAAAATTTCCAGTTTTTAATAATTTAAAAATAAAAACAAAATAAAAATACTTACAGACAAAAAGGGGGGGTTTTTCTGCTTTCGTCGGAGGGCTTCTGGCTTCGAGGGGCGGCGCTAGGGCTTTGAACGGGGAGGGGGGGGGGCTCGTGGGTGTCGCGAAGCTTAAGGGGGGGTCGCGATTTGGCAGGGAGCGTTCGGGCCTTCGATCGATGGGGGGGGGGGGGAGGAGAACAGGCGGAGTCGGCAGAGGCGGTGTGGGGTGGTCTTCGTCGGCGGCTGCTGCTGCCTTCTTCTTCTTCTTTTTTTTTTTACTTATCGAAATAAAAGTGAACGGGGGGGGGGGGGGGGGGCAAGCAGAAGATAAAGGGGGGGAAGGGAAATTAAAAATTATTTTATTATTATTATTTTTATTTAAATTTGCAAAAGGGTTGACTTTTACTCACGACCTCGAAACGAGGCCCACCGCCTGTCGTCCTTAGCGTTTTACCCCCATTCCGAACACACTGGGATATGTATCGCTAGCTGATTTGATCGTTACAATCAGTTTCCTTTTGAATTTTCATTTAAATCACTATATTGAATTTTAAACGCACACTTCAAATTACCGGGGTCACATACTAACTAGAAAAATTCCAGAAAAAATATTTTCTAGCTTCGTATTGACCATACGGTCCTAACAAAACTAGTTTCGTCGAATTCTGAGACCGTTGGAAAAATGGTCAATTTCCAGTCGATTAAAATCAACTGAAACTGGTCAAACGCGTTTTCCTTTGCCACGCTCACATATTGATTCGAAAAATTATGAAATTTGGAATCTAGCAATAACTTAACATCACAGACCCAACAAAACTGGTTTCGTCGAAATCCGAGGTCGTTTGCAAAATTGCTATTTTTAAGGGCTTTATATTATATTAAAATATATATAAATTCCACAGCGACTATTTCTAATTTTCAACTGGACATATCTTATCATTTCTAAGATGAAATCTCAGTTTGTTAACTTCGTTAAAAAGATATAGTTATACAGATTCAAATATTTCTTGTTTCGTTCAATTCTGACTTATATTGAATTCTGTATATTCATTTGAAATTAGAAATCGAATTTTCGAACTACCGCGCCATTTTCTATTCTATTTATAATTATATATAAATATTTATATTCTAGCGACGACGCGTATAATATATATACGTTGAATTCTATTCAAAATAAATTTCTCGTCGATATTATTTAAAATAATTCATTTTAAATAATCAAAATTCGCTAAAATTGCCAAAATAAAAATTTTAAACTGGCCCAGATTTTCCGGGTTGTTACAGATATGCCAAAGAGCATATGGATTGAAGACAAGAAAATGATGATGGATTGTCCAAAAATGGTAGACAGATCGTTTGGAAAGAATTATGAATGGTCGAGTATTGGGATGAGAATTCGAAGGTCAGATAAGAACTTGGTCAAGAAGATATGGAATACAAAAATTTCAACTAAGCAGGCTATGAGGAATTAGAGTTGTAACATTTTTACTGCTGAGCAATTTCGAGGACGAAATTATTTTAAGGGGAAGGAATGTAACTACCCGGATTTTGAGCCATTTGATTCTGAATATTTAAATTGGTTTTAAATATTTTATTTGGATTATAAAACAGATTTTTATAAGGAATTTATTTATTAAAGATCCAAAATAGACAATTATTGTAAGATTTTGGAGATGTATTCTTAGTTTGATTTGTAGGATTTTACTGTAATTTTTAATTAATTAAATACACAACTTTTTATTTGGAGTATTTTACACCCTATATCAGCATTTTGGGGTTTCACAATATAAGTTAAACTACCGATATTATTATATTTTTGGGATCGTGGTACCTCACTGAACATGACCGTACTCTTATTTTTGTCCATAGCAGTTCGAACATGAACGAAAACCTTATGTACCCAACATAACAATCAACCTATACCTGAGTATACATGAATATTTTTCATTAAAGGAAAAGGGGATACATCGTTATGCCTTAGTATCAAGACTGTGAACAATATATTTATAACAAAATCACTTCAAATGAAATTATATAACAACCGCATGTTGAAAGACATCAATGAATCAATATGTATTCTGGGATGGTGCAAAAAGTTTGTGGGAACGAGAAAGTGCTTCCACAGGTATATAAATGCAGGTTGATAAGGTCTGAGAGGTATACAAACTAAGGACTGAATCCTTCGATAAAATTCCCGTACAAATTATTGTATTTGGGGTTTAATACATGTTTAACATATATATATATTTAAATCCCTTTATAACCCTTTAAAAACCTTATCAACCTTAAAGGTCTGAGAGGTATACAAACCGTAAAAAGCACAATTCCCTTATCAAATTATTAAATATACGATAGCAAACGACCATCAGGTTGTGAAACGACCTGTTATTTTGACCGTGCCGAATAGACAAAACAAGTCAACTCGAAATGTCCAAAACAACAGATTGTTATTAGCTTCTTGGGTAAACAGATTAAATCACAGATCACAGATACAGAGCAATATAATACCTCGCAGTGGAAATTACAAAATACAATAGTAGTTCACGAAGCTACTAAATAAAAATTTACATTAGAGTTTACATAGATAATACAACGGAAGACTTAAACAATGGATTTCAAATACATGAATAAATGATAACAATTTGAAACATAAACGCAGAAATAGCTGGATGACTGGAACAACAGAATGAGTAGGTATAAGTGAGAAAAACCCAATATAAGCTCCAAAATCCAGAAGTAAATCTCGAAACTGGAAACTCAATCTGACCCAAGCAATAATGCAAAACAAAACAACTCGGATCAGGACTAACATTCTCATGGAAGTAAATCAACTCAAATGAAATGTTCGATGAAATGCAATTAGTAACTTAAAGATGTTTGGGATCACCGTCCTCTAAGGATCCGTCAAACTAATACTATATAGTATAATACTCTATATACAATAGTGTCTATCAATAAAGTAAAAATATCAAAATAGCATAAGCGGGATTACCATGATTACCCTTACACCGTTTATATATTCCCATAGTATATACAGTACCGTAATTCCTCCGTAAACTAGAGGTTGATCAGAGGGCACTCCATATAAAATGGTACAAAACAAAGTCGTAGTGGGATCGTGTAAGGCATGTGATAAGGCACGCAAGGAATGCCAGGGTGGATTCACCGTTTGCAGAGCCGGACTGGTGGTAACGCATAGTAAGTACTACCGCCCACCTCGATACACACTCCTATAATCAAAGGGCTCAAATCGAATCTCAACAGTAATAGAATAATATCGAAGAAGTATGCTCGATAGGAGGTATGACCTCACTTAGTCCGTGCATAGCTCCTGTTTTAGCCACATCAAGATGACTCAAGGTAGTCAGGGTCTCGTAACTAATATGAAATACAAAAATAGAGTCGTTCGCCAAATCATCCCCTTCATTTTGGAACTCCACCGCGTACACAGTTGTCAAAGTAGTTTCTGGTATTGGCAGAGAGTATGACAATAGCCGATCCCGGTCTCTTTAACAACCAAACGTTACATTTTTCACACCGTGGCCATTATTTTATAAATCACCTTATAAAACAGTTTATACGAAATCTAATATTCGAATTTGAATTCAAAATTAAATATCTAACTTCGAATATATTTAATTTTGAAAACTACTCATTTGTATCGCTTAATCACATCGATTTCGAAAATATTCACATAATGACTTTCAAATTCAAAACGACTTACATTAAAACATATCTTAAAGGTCGCAGTTATCGTTTATATCAAAATAAAATATTTTAACTAGAATTTTAAAATAAAATTTTCCAAATCATTTTACTTCCAAAACATGACCGATGGTGTCCGTATATAGTTTTCTACCCTATGGTCAAGTGATACAGATATTTATCATTTCAACCCGCGATTTAAAAAATTTCTACGGGTTTATCATTTCAACCTACGATCCCAAATTCAGTAAAAAAAAAAACGTTCAGGACTATCATTTAAACCCATAACGATTTTCCCTAATCTAATGTCCATTCGGGTATGTATCATTTCAACCCTTAGTGATTTTTCCTAAACTAGGGGTATCTACAACATAACAAATCATCATATATCATCAATCATGTCATAGTCATATATAATCAGTGCACATACATGTCATATAAATATCGTGTCACATATGAAAGTGTATATTTTAAACAAACAACTTCTATTGGCAATCCTATACATTTCAAAACAGTTCATTTAGTTGGTCTAACGTTTATGAAATAATGTGAGTCAGGTGTGAGATAAACTCACCTTCTGTGGTACAGAAATGGAGACAACAGACGAAGTTGACACCGAATTGAAACAACGACTTCAAGGCACAAACCAGAATAGATTCAACTCACTATCACTCAATATATATTTTATCTTATAGGAGAATGTCAGAGAATTCCTCAACGGGTTGGTATGGTTATTGGGTTTTGGATCGGTTTTGAACTCAATGCCAAACATGACTCAACAAAATAGACACAACACCTCTTTTACACAAAATATTATATAAATATTTTAAAATTAACACAACGCTAAATACACCCATATTACATCAAAACCGTTATAATATAAAATATACATTCATATATAAGCACACAAAATTATATAAAATATTTATATGTACATATAATTTTTTCAACATAAATAAATATATAAATTTATATTTAAAAACAAATACACACGAAATACTTCAAAATCATTATCTACCTATATATATATTTAAATATACATGTTATTATATCATATACTATATATATTCAGAAGTATTTTTTTTTCAAAATAACTTAATGCCAATACACCCATAATTACACACGCACACGTACATTCTAACCACAAATGGGAACATACAAACTCACGCCGATTTCCCCCTCACACACCCACCCCCCCATACTGATGCATACTACGCAATATCCACACAAAATACACAACACACGCACACTCCAGAAATCATACAGACATAATAAAATATATAATATCACGCATTAATACATACACAAATTATATATGCTAATACCAGTATAATATCATACCACGCACACAATAGGGAGGCACAGGGAGTTCAGTAGAAAGGTCAGTGAGTTCGGACCGGACTCGGGTAGCAGGTGTGTTGTTCAAGTGGTGACTAGGCAAGAGAGGAGGGCGTAGATAAAAGGGCTTCACGTATGGTGGCACAGCAAGGTTGGCAACTGATCCATGAGTCGAGGAGGGAGAGCAAAGTTTGGTAGTTGGCTGGAGGTAGTCACGATGTCGGCAAGTAAGGAGATTAATGGCGGTGGGCTTGAGATGGGGCGCGACCACCAGGGGATGCTCGGCTTCAGCCGAAGGTTGGACGATGGGATGATACGCGATGAAAGGAGACAGGAATGGGAACGGTTTTCTTTGGTGGGGAAGATGATACACCATACACGATGGGAGAAAAGGGATACACGATGGGAGGAAAGGGTTATGGCGTTTGGGATAAATGGGATGGTGCAGATTTAATAAGAAGGGCTTAAAGTAGAGGAAGTGGAAAATATGCAAGAACGTGTGAACAAGTAAATAGGGAACGGTAAGGATATACATGCAGCTTTTAAACGCGGCATTGGAACCGTTCTTTGCCAAATGAAGCGGTGGCATTTTTGAATGAACGAAAACTTTCAAATTCAAAAAAAAAAAAAAAACGTTTTGAACCAAATGAAAAGTAACCTGCATGTCACGTATATGTATGTTCTTTCAAAACCAAATGAAAATAACGCATGGGTTGGAAAGCTTAAAATGGAAGTGGGACCTTTTACAACATGCACGCATGGCTTTTGACAAATGAATGCATGGCTTTGAAAAACCAAATGAAGCGTATGCATGAAAATCAAAAGGAACATGCATGATAAGAATAGTAAAATAAGTACTTAAATGTACCCACATACCAAGCTTTCGGAAATAAAAAAAATATTTAGTTGGTTTGGTAAAATAAAATTACAGTTTTTGCAGACCCAAAATGGTTAGAAATGCATGTAAGATCAAAAAAGGGACACATCGAACTCAAATAGCTCTGTTTCAAAAATGAACTACGCAAGCATTTTCAAAATTCAGCGCGAACCAAATACCAAAACTGACAGATGAATATATTGCGGAAATCAGTGCGATGAGACGGACACAATGGTATAAAATTTGCAGTGCCAGGATGTTCCGTTCAAAAATGCGTTACGGACCCCTTAAACGTAAAAATGCGGATGGAAAACTGATGTCAAAACGTCCGTTTTTCGCGAAACGAATTCCCCTGTTGGATTACTGACAACGAATAGAATATTATTCAACTTTGTACGAACTTGATTTGGAGAGATTTAAAAATCGATTAGATTTGAACGGTTATGCGCAGCATTGCACTGAAAATTGCACGATCGAAAAACATTCAAATTTTTCGATGAAATTTTCACTACTGCTACATCTCACTGTACGTATTTCAAATATCAAATTCCTGTTACGAGAAACCATAGAGATTTTCTAAATAAAAATATCAATTTAAATCAGAATTTAAATCGTTAAAAATAAGGGTTGTTACAATCTCCCCTACTCAAAACTTTTCGTCCCCAAAAAGGAACAAGACAGAGAAACAGTAATTAAATAATTAATATATTTAAACCAATGGTTCATATTTATTATCATACCTATATAATTAGAAATATATATATATATATATATATGTATACAAATCAAAAATTTAAAATATTTAAAAATAGTTTCAAGTATTCGCTCGACGTCTCGATTGGCAATATATATCTATCCCACTTTCGAAACCCGAAAATAGATATCGATGATGCCGCGGTCATCACCAAAATCATTTTCAAGCGACAAGCGTGTGACTCTATATCTATCTAATACACATAGGATTTAAAACATACGTTGATCAGACGTATACTCAAATCACTAGGTATTCGATATGCCAACTTTAACGTCAGGTAAATACTCAAAACATCTTTTCTGTACATATTTAAACAAAATATATACAAATTACAAATCATATTTTATAAATAATATATTTCAAATCATTAAAATCTTAAGTAGGGAAAATTATATCTCTCCCCTACTCATTTATTTATTAAAATTCAAATACATTAACAACATTATTATTAAATCATATATATAACAATATCATACAATTTTTTTTTCAAACTCAAATTTTCTATATTTAAACTTATAAAACATGTTTAATTCCATAAGTTTATTATATATATATGTATCATAAATAAAATATTGATAAACAATTTAAATATATAAATCCTTATATACATACATCTATAAACTATATCATTATAGATTTCAATTAAGATAAAATTATCTTCTTACAAAATCTACATCTACAAATCTTATACAAAATATATGAAATATATGGTTTATAAAATATAAAATCTAAAAATATAACCATAAAATCTTTCCAATTATTGGTATTACCGAAGCAAAGTGTTATTTCAAATATACATCTCAAAAATATATGTCAAAATTTTAACATTATATCAAGGGAATTATAATACCTAATCAAACAAATTTAGGTAGGGATAGACTCGCTAGAAGACTTTTACTCTCCTTCTACTTCTTATCTTGCTGTGGATAAGAATAAATTATAGAATTTGAGATAAAAGCTGAACGAACGAAAGAACATAATCAAAGAGGGTCTATGAAGAAAGATGAATCCCATTGAAAGGGAACTTCAGAAAAAGATTAAATATTAATAAAATTTTATATTCGAAAATATGTGGTTAAAACATTTTAAACCATTTTAAAAACCTTTTATACCTTCAAAATACGCTCTCTCAAGAAGGATTCTGCAACTAATTCCACTCATTCTAGGGTATCACTACCCTATCTCTAATGAGTTTTTACCCCATAGGCCAAAGCTTTGATAAACCAAAGCTTTGTTACCAACTGTAACGACCGGCTATTTTTACCATGCCGAATAGACAAAACATGTCAACTCAAAATATCCAAAACAACAGATTGTTATTAGCTTCTTGGGCAAATAGAATAAATCACAGAATCACAGATCACAGATACAGAGCAATATAATACCTCGCAGTGGAAATTACAAAATACAATAGTAGTTCATGAAGCTACTAAATAAAAATTTACATCAGAGTTTACATAGAAAATACAACGGAAGACTTAAACAATGGATTTCAGATACATGAATAAATGATAACAATTTGAAACATAAACGGCAGAAATAGCCATGATGACTGGAACAATAGAATGAGTAGGTACAAGTGAGCAAAACCCAATATGAGCTCCAAACTCCAGAAGTAAATCTCGAAACTGGAAACTCAATCTGACCCTGAGCAATAATGCAAAACAAAACAACTCGGATCAGGACTAACATTCTCATGGAAGTAAATCAACTCAAATGAAATGTTCGATGAAATGAAATTAGTAACTTAAAGGATGTTTGGGATCACCATCCTCTAAGGATCCGTCAAACTAATACTATATAGTATAATACGCTGTATACAATAGTGTCTATCAATAAAGTAAAAATATCAAAATAGCGTAAGCGGGATTACCATGATTACCCTTACACCGTTTATATATTCCCATAGTATATACAGTACCGTAATTCCTCCGTAAACTAGAGGTTGATCAGAGGGCACTCCATATAAAATGGTACAAAACAAAGTCGTAGTGGGATCGTGTAAGGCATGTGACAAGGCACGCAAGGAATGCCAGGGTGGATTCACCGTTTGCAGAGCCGGACTGGTGGTAATGCATAGTAAGTACTACCGCCCACCTTGATACACACTCCTATAATCAAAGGGCCCAAATCGAATCTCAACAGTAATAGAATAATATCGAAGAAGTGTGCTCGATAAGAGGTATGACCTCACTTGGTCCGTGCATAGCTCCCGTTTTAGCCACATCAAGCTAACTCAAGGTAGTCAGGGTCTCGTAATTAATATGAAATACAAAAATAGAGTCATTCGCCAAATCATCCCCTTCATTCTGGAACTCCACCGCGTACACAGTTGTCAAAGTAGTTTTCGGTATTGGCAGAGAGTATGACAATAGCCGATCCCGGTCTCTTTAACAACCAAACGTTACATTTTTCACACCATGGACATTATTTTATAAATCACCGTATAAAATAGTTTATACGAAATCTAATATTCGAATTTGAATTCAAAATTAAATATCTAACTTCGAATATATTCAATTTTGAAAACTACTCATTTGTATCGCTTAATCACATCGATTTCGAAAATATTCACATAATGACTTTCAAATTCAAAACGACTTACATTAAAACATATCTTAAAGGTCGCAGTTATCATTTAAATCAAAATAAAATATTTTAACTAGAATTTTAAAATAAAATTTTACAAATCATTTTACTTCGAAAACATGACCGATGGTGTCCGTATATAGTTTTCTACCCTGTGGTCAAGTGATACAGATATTTATCATTTCAACCCGCAATTTATAAAATTTCTACGGGTCTATCATTTCAACCCGCGATCCCAAATTCAGTAAAAAAAACTTTCAGGTCTATCATTTCAACCCGTAATGATTTTTTCTAATCTAATGTCCGTTCGGGTATGTATCATTTCAACCCTTAGTGATTTTTCCTAAACTAGGGGTATCTACAACATAACAAATCATCATATATCGTCAATCATATCATAGTCATATATAATCAGTGCACATACATGTCATATAAATATCGTGTCACATATGAAATTGTGTATTTTAAACAAACAACTTCTATTGGCAATCCTATACATTTCAAAACAGTTCATTTAGTTGATCTAACGTCTATGAAATAATGTTAGTCAGGTGTGAGATAAACTCACCTTCTGTGGTACATAAATGGAGACAACAGATGAAGTTGACACCGAATTGAAACAACGACTTCAAGGCACGACCCAGAATAGATTCAACTCACAATCACTCAATATATATTTTATCTTATAGGAGAATGTCAGAGAATTCCTCAACGGATTGGTATGGTTACTGGGTTTTGGACCGGTTTTGAACTCAACACCAAACATGACTCAACAAAATAGACACAACATCTCTTTTACATAAAATATTATATAAATATTTTAAAATTAACACAACTCTAAATACACCCATATTACATTAAAACCGTTATAATATAAAATATACATTCATATATAAGCACACAAAATTATATACAATATTTATATGTACATATAATTTCTTCAACATAAATAAATATATAAATTTATATTTAAAAACAAATACACAGAAATACTTCAAAATCATTATCTACCTATATATAATTAAATACACATGTTATTATATCATATACTATATATATTCAGAAGTAATATTTTTTTCAAAATAACTTAATGCCAATACACCCATTATTACACACGCACACAACACACACGTACACTCTAACCACAAATGGGAACATACAAACTCACGCCGATTTCCCCCTCACACACCCACTCCACCATACTGATGCATACTACGCAATATCCACACAAAATACACAACACACGCACACTCCAGAAATCACACAGACATAATAAAATATATAATATCACGCATTAATACATACACAAATTATAGATACTAATACTAGTATAATATCATACCACACACACAATAGGGAGGCACATTGAGTTCAGTAGAAAGGTCAGCGAGTTCGGACCGGACTCGGGTAGCAGGTGTGTTGTTTAAGTGGTGACTAGGCAAGGGAGGAGGGCGTAGATAGAAGGGCTTCATGTATGGTGGCACAGCAAGGTTGGCAACTGATCCGTGAGTCGAGGAGGGAGAGCAAAGTTTGGTAGCTGGCTGGAGGTAGTCACGATGTCGGCAAGTGAGGAGATTGATTGCGGTGGGCTTGAGATAGGGCGCAGCCACCAGGGATGCTCGGCTTCAGCCGAAGGTTGGACGGTGGGATGATACGCGATGAAAGGAGACATGAATGGGAACAGTTTTCTTTGGTGGGGAAGATGATACACCATACACGATGGGAGAAAAGGGATACACGATGGGAGGAAAGGGTTATGGCGTTTGGGATAAATGGGATGGTGTAGATTTAATAAGAAGGGCTTAAAGTAGAGGAAGTGGAAAATATGCAAGAATGTGTGAACAAGTAAATAGGGAACGGTAGGGATAGACATGCAAATTTTTAACGCGGCATTGGAACCGTTTTTTGCCAAATGAAGCGGTGGCATTTTTGAATGAACGAAAACTTTATAATTCAAAAAAAAAACGTTTTGAACCAAATGAAAAGTAACATGCATGTAACGTATATGTATGGTCTTTCAAAACCAAATGAAAATAACGCATGGGTTAGAAAGCTTAAAATGGAAGTGGGACCTTTTACAACATGCACGCATGGCTTTTGACAAATGAATGCATGGCTTTGAAAAAACAAATGAAGCGTATGCATGAAAATCAAAAGGAACATGCATGAGAAGAATAGTAAAATAAGTACTTAAATGTACCCACATACCAAGCTTTCGGAAATAAAAAAATATTTATTTGGTTTTGTAAAATAAAATGACAGTTTTTGCAGACCCAAAATGATTAGAAATGCATGTAAGATCAAAAAAGGGACACATCGAACTCAAATGGCTCTGTTTCAAAAATGAACTGCGCAAGCATTTTCAAAATTCAGCACGAACCGAATATCAAAACTGACAAATGAATATACTGCGGAAATCAGCGCGACGAGACAGACACAACGGTATAAAATTTGCAGTGCCAGGATGCTCCATTCAAAAACGCGTTACGGACCCCTTAAAAGTAAAAATGCGGATGGAAAACTGATGTCAAAACGTCCGTTTTTCGCGAAACGAATTCCGCCGTTGGATTACTGACAACGAATAGAATATCTTTCAACTTTGTCCGAACTGGATTCAGAGAGATTTAAAAATCGATAAGATTTGAACGGTTATGC
The DNA here is from genome assembly GCA_030737875.1 of Allium sativum. Taxonomy (NCBI): domain Eukaryota; kingdom Viridiplantae; phylum Streptophyta; class Magnoliopsida; order Asparagales; family Amaryllidaceae; genus Allium; species Allium sativum. The sequence continues at coordinate 1,047,998,103 of CM060910.1, read as the reverse complement.
GCAGCATTGCACTGAAAATTGCACGATAAAAAAACATTCAAATTTTTTGATGAAATTTTCACTACTGCTACATCTCACTGTACGTATTTCAAATATCAAATTCCCGTTATGAGAAACCATAGAGATTTTCAAAATAAAAATATCGATTTAAATCAGAATTTAAATCGTTAAAAATAAGGGTTGTTACAGGTTGATTTAGAACAACCCTTACAAAACAAAAGCATTAATACACGGGTTGATGATGGAAATGCAGCGTGCTCTTTACGGTTTGCAAACCGTACCTGCAAAGTAACTGCTTGTCCGTGAGTCCCAAGTAAATAATCCTGTGCCAACCACATGAACGTGGAGACCAAGGAGCTTGCCAAACACGTAAACATGCTGAGCACGACCCCTACTTTCTTCCCTTATAAAAGCTTGCTTGCTCTTATTTTTCAAAAAAAAAAAAAAAAAAAATAAAGAAAAAAAACTGAACTACAACGCAAGAACAAATCGAGTTCATCGCATCGCTGGTTCTTCTCCCCTTCCGCTCGAACTCACTCCTCTCGCAACTTCTCTCGCCACATCCCTGCGTCCTCTCCCTCCATGTTCGACACTCACGGAAAAAGAATGCTTCCCTGGAAGATCATATAGTGGACTTTGGTGAGACTGTGAGTGTGAAAATGGTTCGGTCTTTACTTGGAAAGGCAGTGCGTGTTTCAGCTTCAACGAGGAAGAGAGTGAGTTACTATGTTGATAGGTTATATTACTGGAGTTGGTATTATTGAAGGGAAAGGGGTAGTTGCGGCAAATACAAAGGGGAGCTAACGTGTGTTTATAAGTAGATGAAGGAAGTTGTTGTTCCTGCTTTGAGATGCCTGAGTCCATTTATAATAGGCCACGAATTGAGTTAATCTGGGAAGAGGATTAAGTGGGAGATTAAGAAGGGTTAGCTTAATTTAATAATGAAGTTGGAAGGTGTGTTAAAAGGTCGGTCTGGAAGTGGAATACAAGAAACGAGATTTGGCAGGTCGGCGTAATTTATTTTCACTAACCATGGTAATTACGTGATGATGGTCTAGAAATGGTGCTAGGAATTTATAGTGGAAGCAGCAGTTTTAAATTCTTTTGGGAAGAAATGTTTATCACCACGACTAATCATGGAATGTCATAATTAATATGAATCAGACGAAAATGGTTATGATGGAATCGTAATGACGAGACTTACGTTGTGGAGTTAATGTGGCCAAGAATGAAGTTACTGGCACTTCATCGAAAAATTTAACGTCCGTTTGAACTTAAGTCGAAGCGAAAGCAGAATCGTCAACTGCGAACAAGGTGAGTAAACTCACTAACTCTGACTCGTTATATTTTTATATAAATGAGTTTTAAATTTATTTATAATAATTTATAATACTGTGTTATGGTTGCTTGGTTGAATAGTTGATAAAATTGGTTGATAGGATTACATCGTTGATCGATTATTAGTTCTGATATTTCATATTCATGTAAAATAATATTATTGATGTTATTAACATCTGTGGATGCAGGGAAACAGATTGGAGGAATCCAACTGGATTCCTCAACATTTTATTTACTATTTTATTTATTGTGATATATGATTGGTAATTGATAAAGTTATGGTTGAATTACACTGGCCCCATAATTTGGTATTACAAATAATCCCACTAAAGTAATAGGACTTAGACCTAAGACGATTCCAAATAGAGATAATTCAATCATTTCAAATTATTTGAGGAGATAAAAAGAAAGGTATGATCTATCCCTAAATATTAATCTGAAAAATCCACGAATCTGGCCCACCTGCGCCAGGGAAAAGAATAGAAGAAGCATCTGACTCTTTCATGCATACTCCACTTGGCTCGGGGGATATAGCTCAGTTGTTTTAATTACCGTAAAATATTTTAGAATGGAGAAAAGAAATCTAATATTTTAAAAAGGAAATTATTTCAAAAATATAGAAAGTAGATTTCAAATGGATTTAAAATAGAACCTTGTTTAATAAATATATAAAGTAGTTAGATTTATAAATGATGTTTATAAATAAAGTGAAATATCTATCATTGGATAATATAAAACTATAAATTCAAGTTGGATTTATATAAGCAAAGTGGAATTCGATGTTGACACCGATATTTGAAGTGGGATTTAAACGTAGTAATTGTAAAAGAGATTTGAGTTGAGAAAAAGATAATTCAAATGGAAATTTGAATAAGAAATCGGTTTCAAAAGGAAACGATGGTTTTATTCCAAATTTGGAATATAAAATAAATTGAGATAAATCCAATGGATTAATAAACGGGAAGTGTTAATTGAGTAACAGTTCTATAAACAGAGTTTATAAATGAAACAGAATATGATGTGGCTTTAAAAATATACTCGATAACCAGAAGTAGAGCAGTAATGGTACTCAAGTTGATTTGAATAAACAAGTTTAGATTCCTATTAAGGAATGAAATTCATATTTGAAATGAATAACAGTTTGAAAGCAAATGTTTATGAATGGAATGGGTATAAAGGAATTTGGTAATGATTTGGAAATGATAAATTCAAAAGTGAATTTAGAATTTGAACCAACCTGAAATGGTAGATAAATTCCAAAGTTTGGAATATAAGTCGAATATAGATTATTTGAGAGTGAGTTATTTATTGGAATTCGGTTATATCGAATTTAGTTGAGTAGTTATTTTTACTTTTCGTTTTGAATAAAATTTATTTATTTATTATTTATTTATTTACTTATTAATTAAAATCAATAAGTACAAGTTATATTTTTATATACCAAATATTTAACAACAGCGATTTTACCGCCGCTGTTATAATAAAGGTTTTGTAAAATTCTAAACAGCGATTATAACGCTGCCGTTATAATAAATGTTTTGTAATTCTAAACAGCGATCTTAACGCTATAGTTATAATAAGTGTTCTATAATTCTAGACAGCGATTGTAACAATGTTGTTAAAAGTAATGTTTTATAAATCAAATATTTGGTGACAGCAATTATAACGCTACTGTTATAATCAGTGTTTTCTCGTAAAATAAGTATGTTCTTAGATTGAATCCAGAAGTCGTGTAAGCGATGTTTTGTTTAAAGTTGTGAGCTTTGACTATTTCAAAGTTGAGAATATTGTTCAATTAAGGTCTGAGAGGTAATTATACCCCAACTTGACTGACTTCATGATTGATGGAGAAATAGTTAAGGTTCGATAGTGAAGATTGATTAGAAATAGGGTTAGTTAATAAATGATTAATAGTTTGAGTTATAATAACGATGTTTTATAACATCGCATTAATTTAAAGGATTTTGAAATGTTTTCCCCAAATAAAATGAGAGATATTTTCTACGCGTAATTGATTGGTCAACTAGGAATTAAGAAAGTGAATTTGGAAATATTTTCAAATATTAATAAGGTATATTTTCTGATTATAGAAAATGATGATACGTGAATATTTATAAATGTTTTATAACTGGAATAAAAGATATTTTCTCGAATAAATAAATTATAATATTGGAATTTTTTTTCAAAGAATCGAGAGGGGAAATCGAGCTTCAAAAGGATACGAAAGATGAGATAATAGGAATTGGAAATAATAATTTAATAAGAAATTAAATTAAAAGGGACCAGTGTTGTTTGATGCATGATCGGTAGGATTTCTAATTGGAAATAGGACCGTTGATTGTATGGATGTTTTCTTTGATAGTTAAATCACCGACTATCAAAGTTTTGATTTATTTTATACCTCCGTTGTCAATACGGAGAGACCGAGATCAGATTTAATATATGAAAACCACTCCGTATTGGCATAAGCATTACGAATCAACTTATGTTAAAGAGATTATGAAGACGGAGTAAAGTGCAAGGGCTGTTCTGTCAATCCTAAGTAGAAAGTGCCTAAGATGGATTAGTTGAATGGTGCTTCCAAACCCAGGACAACTTGTAAGGATGAGTGTCTGACAGAGTATTTCCAAAGGAATTACGTACGTTGATTCCTTCAAACGTACGAAGTTGGTGGCAAAGAAGGGAAACTTCTTTAGCCTAACAATCTGAGTATTTTTGTGGGAATCAATTAGTGATTTCCGATGGACCAGACGATGTGGCATTCAATGTGAATGGTGGCCAGATGTTCTGGAAGATAATTCAAACCTTAAGCCTCACAACCGAAAATTGACAAAAATCGGGCAGGCAGCATGGCTAGGTGGGTCGCTCCCATTAGGATGTATAATCACCTATCTAGAGAAATTCCAATTGTTTCTTTAATCTATCGATGTTGTCCCTTTCGGGAATGGATGTTGATCCCAACCGCTGGTGATATACATTCGACACACTCAAGCGAAATGAGTGGTCGGTCATGTATGGGCCGGGTTGCAAGACATTCTTGTTGAACCCCAATGTATCCTGTCTAGAGTACACTGATCGAAAGGTGGTTCCATACCTTGTTATGTTGGAAATCCAGTCTCCAATAATTGCCGTGCGGTTTTTGATTTAATATTATATATGGAGCATGAGATGCAAGCGTACCGCTAGATTCTATTTATTTGTTGCAGACACTATTATAATATCATCATATTTGATATCAAAAATATTTTTGGTTATCGTAAGGTAAAAATCATCCGTATTTATGTGTGGATCGGTCTTACGATTATCATTTCTTTTGAAAGGATTTTGAAAGTTAAACAGATGGTTGGAGTTTACTCACAGCAGTCCCATGACTGACCCAGAGTTTATTTTGATTCGTTTCCCCTACACTCTTGGGTGCCCAAATTTGTAGGGCAGTCAAGTAGTCGGGATTTTACAGATTCACTTTGGAGGAGCATGAAGCTGGAGGCTTCAACAGTTAGCTATAAACTATCATATTTTTCCGCTGTGTACTACGTTGTATCTCGAAACATGGGTTTATAACTGTTCCAGGAATAACTGTTGTGCTTTGATAATGGTATGTTTATACAGTTACTGATTTGTATTTTCAATAGTTTATGTTACCTATAATATTTTATTCGTTCCGCTGTGATTTTGTGATCTTCGTTTTCTTCTACTATGATTTTTCTTTCTTTCTATTTCCCATCCTCTAACTTCTTTCTAATAATGATTCGTATTTCTGTGCAATTTGGGTTGGACGTGCAGTGTTATTATTCAACTCATAGAGTACGGAAATTTGGGCCATTACATTTGGTATCAGAGCTGAAGGTTGAGTAGTAACCTTGGCTATGTGGCGTAACTCAATAGAGATGGGATTAGTAATACCCTAGATTGAGATTGAGTGTGTATATATGAGCACATATTTGTAGATCTGATATGAAATTATTTCATATTGTGTTGACTGGTTTGTTGAGCGGTTTATGAATTCTGATCGATATAGAATATACAACTATATCGATAGGTGTTTATAAACTCTCGAACAAAGTAATTCGATACAATATTGTTTTTAAAATGGGTAAATGAAATAATTTTGCCCAAAAATTATTTTGATATAATTTCTGAATTATTATATATGAATGTATTGATTGTTATTACAATCAAATAGAATTATGAAATATTGAAATTGTTATATATAACCAAATCTAATTTATATATGAATAAGATGAATTAAAATTTGAGAATTCAAATCCCGGATGTTAAGAAATATATTTTTGGAGCATTTTCAAAAGTTATATACTATTACTTTGAAGGGTTTTTGAATAAGAATAGTTTTAAATGGATTTTGAAAGTAATTAAGCACTGAAATCACTTCAGTGGAGAGAAAATAATTCTGATAATGGATCGCGACATTATCGGTGTTCATTTTTGAGTTTCTAAGTGACAGATTGCTACTATAACAGATTTATTAATAGAAATTGTTTGAGAAAAATAAAGTTGTTATAGAAATTAAAATGTTTTGAATTGAGTTGATTATAAATATAAATGATTTAAACTAATTTTAAAAAAACCCAGGAGTTTGAATTCTGGAATTAAAATTTTACTTGTATAAGTTGAATAGATCGAAATCGTAGAAGTGAATCAAATGAATTGAAGTTTAACTTAAGTAAAATAAAATTGAACTGGATTAAAGATAATCCAGAATGAAATCAAACAAGTTGAATATATATTGAATGTTGTTAATTGAAATTGAATTGTGATAAATTTGGATTCAAGCATAATAAGTGGATTGACTTAAATATAAAACAGATTTGAATTGATAGAATGGAAGTGAACTAATCAGAAGTTGATTAGAGAGTTAAAAAAATGGAAGTTGGATTGATTTGAAACAAACTGGAAATGGATATATGTATGCTAAGCAGATATTTAATGGAAGCAAATGCAAGAGATAGAAATTTTGCCTGACAAAAAGGTACGTGTTTACAATATTACTTGGGTTTGATGTTTTATGAGCCTATGGGGCAAGCCGCTTGGCTTTTTGATTTTCTTTTGGAGAAGGCGTAGAAGGTGAGTTGTGGTTGTACCTATTGAGCCGTGTAAAGGAGATGCTGGCGAATTTTTTTGAAAATTTAAAGAGTTGGGACAATTTTCAAGATTTTTTTTGTAATTTAAAATCGAGTTGTTAGTTGTAATTGAAATAAGAAAACCAGAATTGGTTAATAAAATTTCAAATGGAATAATGACAAAATGTATTTAAAATTAATTGGAATGAGTGTGGATATGCCGAAGAGCATATGGATTGAAGACAAGAAAGTGATGATGGATTGTCCAAAAATGGTGGACAGATCATTTGGAAAGAATTATGAATGGTCGAGTATTGGGATGAGAATTCAAAGGTCAGGTAAGAACTTGGTCAAGAAGATATGGAATACAAAAATTTCAACTAAGCCGGCCATGAGGAGTTAGAGTTATAGCATTTTTACCGCTTAGCAATTTCGAGGATGAAATTATTTTAAGGGGAAAGGAATGTAACCACCCGGATTTTGATCCATTTAATTCTGAATATTTAAATTGGTTTTAAATATTTTATTTGGATTATAAAACAGATTTTTATAAAGAATTTATTTATTAAAAAATCCAAAATAGACAATTACTGTAAGATTTTGGAGACATATTCTTAGTTTGATTTATAGGATTTTACTGTAATTTTTAATTAATTAAATACACAACTTTTTATTTGGAGTATTTTACACCCTATATCAGCATTTTGGGGTTTCACAATATAAGTTAAACTACCGATATTATTATATTTTTGGGATCGTGGTACCTCACTGAACACGACCGTACTCTTATTTCTGTCCGTAGCAGTTCGAACATGAACGGAAACCTTATGTACCCAACATAACAATCAACCTATACCTGAGTATACATGAATATTTTTCATTAAAGGAAAAGGGGATACATCGTTATGCCTTAGTATCAAGACTGTGAACAATATTTTTATAACAAAATCACTTCAAATGAAATTATATAACAACCGCATGTTGAAAGACATCAATGAATCAATATGTATTATGGGATGGTGCAAAAAGTTTGTGGGAACAAGAAAGTGCTTCCACAGGTATATAAATGTAGGTTGATAAGGTCTGAGAGGTATACAAACTAAGGACTGGATCCTTAGATAAAATTCCCGTACAAATTATTGTATTTGGGGTTTTAATACATGTTTCACATATATATATTTAAAACCCTTTATAACCCCTTAAAAACCTTATCAACCTTAAAGGTCTGAGAGGTATACAAACCGTAAAGACCACATTCCCTTATCAAATTATTAAATATACGATAGAAAACGGCCATCAGGTTGATTCAGAACATCCCTTACAAAATAAAAGCATTAGTACACGGGTTGATGATGGAAATGCAGCGTGCTCTTTACGGTTTGCAAACTGTGCCTGCGAAGTAACTGTTTGTCCGTGAGTCCGAAGTAAATAATACCGTGCCAACCACGTGAACGTGGAGACCAAGGAGCCTGCCAAATAAGTAAACGTGCTGAGCATGACCCCTACTTTCTTCCCTTATAAAAGCCCGCTTGCTCTTCTTTTTCCAGGAAAAATGAAGAAAAAAAAACTGAACTCCAATGCAAGAACAAATCGAGTTCATCGCATCGATGGTTCTTCTCCCCTTCCGCTCGCACTTCTCCTCTCGTGAGTTCTCTCGCCACATCCCTCCATCCTCTCCCTCCATGTTCAACACTCACGGAAAAATAATGCTTCCCTGGAAGATCATGCTGTGGACTTTGGCGAGACTGTGAGTGTGAAAATGGTTCGATCTTGACTTGGAAAGGCAGTGCGTGTTTCTGCTTCAACGAGGAAGAGAGTGAGTTACTATGTTGATAGGTTATATTACTGGAGTTGGTATTATTGAAGGGAAAGGGGTAGTTGCGGCAAATACAAATGGGAGCTGACGTGTGTTTATAAGTGGATGAAGGAAATTTTTGTTCCTGCTTTGAGATGCCTGAGTCCATTTACATTAGGCCGCGAATTGAGTTAATCTGGGAAGAGGATTAAGTGGGAGATTAAGAAGGGTTAGCTTAATTTAATAATGAAGTTGGAAGGTGTGTTAAAGGGTCGGTCTAGAAGTGGAATATAAGAAACGAGATTTGGCAAGTCGGCGTAATTTATTTTCACTAACCATGGTAATTAAGGGATTATGGTATAGAAATAGCGCTGGGATTTTATTGTGGAAGCAGAAGTTTTAAATTATTTCAGGAAGAAAGGTTTATCACCACGGCTAATCATGGAATGTCATAATTAATATGAATCAGACAAAAACGGTTAAGATGGAATCATAATGACGAGACATACGTTGTGGAGCTAATGTGGTCAAGAATGAAGTTACTGGCACTTCGTCGAAAAATTTAACGTCCGTTTGAATTTAAGTTGAAGTGAAAGCAGAATCATCAACAGCAACAAGGTGAGTAAACTCACTAACTCTGACTCGTTATATTTTTATATAAATGAGTTTTAAATTTATTTATAATAGTTTATAATAATGTGTGATGGTTGCTTGGTTGAATAGTTGATAAAATTGGTTGATAGGATTGCATCGTTGATCGATTATTAGTTCTGATATTTCATATTGATATGAAATAATATTATTGATGTTATTAACATCTGTGGATGCAGGGAAACAGGTTGGAGGAATCCAACTAGATTCCTCAACATTTTATTTACTGTTTTATTTATTGTGATATATGATTGGTAATTGATAATGTTATGGTTGAATTACACTGGCCCCATAATTTGGTATTACAAATAATCCCACTAAAGTAATAGGAATTAGGCCTAAGACGATTCCAAACAGAGAAACTTCAATCATTTCAATTTGTTTGAGGGGATAAAAAGAAAGGTTTGATCTATCTCGGATGCGGCTATTTTTCATCAACACCAGAAATTTTTGTTTTCTCATATGTTATTTGATTATTTTATGTGAATTGTTAATGATAATTTTCATCAACACCGGAAATTAGGGTACGGATGTCGTCCTAAGGGAGCTTGGTGATTATTTAGTTCCTACAAGCTTGAGTCAGTTCACCGTTTCCTAGATATCAAGGTCTTAAGCCCAAAGATTAGTTACTCTTCGTTCAAGAGGTGTGTATCAGGCTTACGGGACATAAGGACCAACAGTTGCCTTGAGATAAGGGTTCCATAAGTGCGAAGCAAGTTAGAAAGCTAAACGACTTGTAAAAGGGCATCCTGGTAATTTGAAAGCATAATGGGATGCAATTAGAAATGTAGCAGTAGATAGTATAATGTGCGGAAATAGTAAGGACACAACAATTTATAGTGGTTTGGTTCTGATTGATCCTATGTCCACTTTAAGGGCTTTGATTATTTTATTTATGGTGGTAGTTACAAGGAAAATCCCCAATTCGATTTAGAAATTATAGTTTGAGCTCTCTCAAATGAGTACAGAATTTGAGATAGAGAAAAAGGTCCCCCAAAATGAGACCCCTGGGGTCTTATTTATAAACAAATCAAACTCCCCTCTGTCATTAGCTCAGCAGGAGCCTCTTTTGGGTGCGACAACATACTTTCGGCTGCTTTACAGCTTTCGGCTCCAGTAATTGTGTTTTGATGCTTTTCCTTCCTCTTGGAGTTATTATTAGGTTTATCCTGTTCTCATTCTTCAATGATAGGATCTTGGCTTCGGGACCATTGGGTTCGGTCTAGCTTTCGGAGTGTCGCGGCTTTCGGAGCTTAACCCCGATGTTGCCTTTCATTTGTATCGGTATCAAGTCTTTTAAGATAGATAGCTTCCGGAACCTCTTTTGGTCTTCAACGACAAGCTCTAGTTTCAGATTTGAGCTTTTATAACATTGCCCTTTTGCTTTCAATTCTTTTCTCTTCAGAACCTCCATCCCTTTCGGTATCGACACTAGGCATGTTCGTGTGGATAGCCCTCTTTCTTGTAAGCTTTGGTTTACTTTCGTTGAGTCTTTGGAATTAGTCTCGGTCTTGTGGACGCATGCTCTCGGTACATCTCTCAATGGCTTTCAGAGCTATCTTATGGGGGTCGACAAGCTTTGATTCTAATAGCTACCTTTCGGAATATTTTCCTTGTGTTCCTGCTTCTTATGGCTCCAACGTCTTTACCTTCTTCTGTCTCGACACTAAGTTAATTAGTGTTGATAACCCTTTCGTCTCCGTTTGCCTGGGTTGATGCTTCTTATTGTGTTTTGGATAATACAGAATACTTTCTTAGTTTCAGGTCTTTGGTCATGGGCTTCCGGCCCCTGCTCTTCTTTGCTTGCCTCCAGCTTCACATGTCATACTTTCGGAACTGAGCCCGTGTTGATGGCCTTTAATGTTGGCACTGTTTTTCCACCATAACCTTTCATATAAGTTCTAAGTCCTTTCTTCCTGCGTTCGCAATGATGGCTCCTTATCCAAATCTTCTCCCCTTTGCATTCGGCCTTAGTAGCTTGTTGTCGGCTTTGTGTCTCCGAGTTATTTACTTTGAGTTTGTAGCGCTCCGATGCCCCTTACTTTTTACTAGTTTCGGTATCGAGAGTCTGGTAGTGACACTATTGCTTTCCCCTAATCTTTTACTATCGGTGTTGTAGCTTTCAGACCCTACTCTTGGTATTGTTTTAGTTACCCTCAAGGCTTTTCTAACTTGATTCATATTTCATTATCTAAAGATATTTTTTCTTCTGACATAGGAGCTTCCACCTCTTAATATTTGGCTGATGCAAATTTTGGTGTTAATAGTTAGCCCCTAGTATAAAGAGGATTTTGTTCTTTAGAATAAAAATCCGATGACACATGTGTCGCCCTTCTGTAACTCAAGAAACACTAGATGGTTGCATTGGAGTTTAAGCGTCAACTTGTGAGTCTCTATGAGTTAGTTATATGATATGCGAGCCCGACAATTTACATCCCCGCGGTCCTTTATAGCATGAATTCAGAGACTTAAGACTTTTCTCTCAATAGGGAATAGGAAATTTGAAATTTAAACTTGGATACTTAGCATCAAGAGATTATACTTGAGAATGTGAAATAGCAATATAAGATTCAAACTTGGATGTTTGTGATATAAGTTTAGGAAACCATTCCTGATGATAAATAGAGCGATAGAAACCCATATCTAAGTGTCTCGAAAGTAAGGCTAGAGATCCCCTCCTGGAGATAATAGAAATACTAAAACTATGACTTAGGGATTTATACTAGATGTTCAGAATTCCATCTTTATGAATAGTAGAAATCCTAACAAAGCTACTTTGATCTGATGTTCGATGCTCTTCCCACATGGCCTCAAGTGTTGTTTTAACAAAACATCCATAATAAATGATATGGAGGTATCACAAACGCTCGGTCCCTTTAGTGTCCATGAAATGGATTTAGGAATAAATCCATGTGAGGTGTTGAGGAGATGTAGCTTTTGTTGTAAAGCTTCAAAGTAGAAGGCTTTGGATACCGACTAGAGTACCAACTAAGGAATTCTCATTTGTGATAATAGTCTTGACTCCTTTCTTGAGAATGATGATTGGAGTTTCAAGCCGAAACTCAGATGCGGCTATCTAGTAGGAGACCAAGAATCTACTTCTGGTAATAATATAAGTCCCGAACTAAACCCAAATTCAGGTTCTTTTATTGAAAACTAGAAATCCATATGTGTTAATTAATTGAAGTCCCAAACCAAATCGGCTAGATTCAAATTTTTAATTGAAGACCAGGAATCCATATATGTCAATTGATTGAAGTCCCGAACCAAACCCAAATTCAGGTATTTACAATAAAGGACCAGAAATCCACTTTTTGTTTTTGACTCAAGTACAGAACCAAACCCAGATTTGGGTATTTATGATAGAAGACCAGAAATCCACTTCTGGTATTTGATTAAAGTCTCGAGTATTTATGATAGAAGACCAGAAATCCACTTTTGGTATTTGACTGAAGTCCTGAACCAAACCTTGATTCAGGTATTTATGACAGAAGACCAAAAATCCACTTTTGCTATTTGATTGAAGTCCCGAACCAAACCCAAATTCACGTATTTATGATAGAAGACCAGAAATCCACTTCTGGTATTTGATTGAAGTCTCGTACCAAACCCAGATTTGGGTATTCATGATAAAATACTAGAAATCCATATCTGGTATGTGATTGAAGTCCCGAACCAAACCCAGATTCCGGTATTTATGATAGAAGACCATAAATCCACTTCTGTTATTTGACTGAAGTCCCAAACCAAACCCAAAATTCAGGTATTTACGGTAGAAGACCAAAAATCCATATATGTCAATTGATTAAAGTCCCAAATCAAACCCAGATTCAGGTATTTGATTGAAGTTTGCCCTTCGGCTTTATGAGCCACTGTCTGGGCTTTTTCTTTGACTTGTAAGCTATCTCCTTAAGCTTTGACTTGATTCAGTGAACCGCTTTTTTGGGCTTTGATTGGCCATTTTAGCCTTGTTCTTTAAGTAGAGGTTGTACGTGCTTTGTGTGCTCCCTTCGAGCTTTTATTCCCTTTTGCGGGATAGGAGGTGAGCAGAGGATGTATGTGCTTCGAGCACTCCCTTCGATCTTTTGCTCCCTTCTGCAGGATATGGTGGAATGTACTCATCTTTAGAGAAGAAATTAGAACGTACCTATCTTTAGGGAAGAGGTTGAGTGTACTCCTTTGGAGCATTGGTTTGAACGTACTCATTGAGAGCATTGGTTAAAACGTACTCATTGAAAGCATTGGTTGGAATGTACTCATTGAGAGCAATGATTAGAACGTACTCATTGAGAGCATTGGTTACAACGTACTCATTGAGAGCATTGGTTAGTTGAGTACACAACTCATGTAGCGATGAGCACACAGCTCGCGTCGTGGTGAGCACACAGCTCGCGTGGTGTAAAATCATAAAATACTTGAAGTGGAACCAGAGCTCAACAGATGGCCGAACGATCAATGACCATCAGATATGATATGGAAAGTGTATCCATGTTAAGCTAGTAGACAAGAAAAATTAACAAAATGTTGCGTAACTACCTAGCTTGAGAATTTACGAATAGAGTACAAAACCTATTATCAAACACGCAACAAAAGTTGCTGCGTTTGGATCTATAGCGTCGAAGCATTTTTAGAAAAAACCTTCGATGTCATGGTATCCCTAGTTTCTATCAAGGCTCACAATGCATCTCTAAAGCAAAACAACACAATAATCCATAACACTTGGTGGGAAATATCTTATCTACCCTAGACTTTTAGAGCTAGCTAGTCTAAATACTATTCTTGATTCCTTTTTGCTAAAAGAGAGGATTAGGTCCAAAGGTTTATCTAGGTCAACGTCTCACACTAGACTTAATATTGTAGACGTCTTAAATGGGCTCATAACCCCTAGTACGGTCATCTAAATACAAACCATGCATAGCATCTACAAACAAGCACGAGATATATATAAAACTTAGCAATTAATAGAGTGGCAACTACTCGATTCAGAAGAAGTGTCGCTAGGAGCTTACTCAATACCTAGCTACCTTTCTGAAACGTGGGACATGGGAGTGTCGCATGTCCCGAAGTTTGGCAAATGCGACAAGTTCGGGTCTTTGGACACCTACCAAAGTAATGATCCACAATTGTGGCAATTTCCATGAGTAGAGTTGGAAGATCCAGATCCGGAGGGTTCCTTCCTGCCTCCGAACCCTGAACCTTTTCCATAAAAACCAACAAACCTTGATTTAGGAGGCGTCGGCACAAAAATATCCCCAACTGCTACGACATATGTCTTGAGGTCAAGTGGTTGTTGACTTGTTCCTCATTTACCTTCGATGAACTCTTTTAGGCATTATTCTTGGATGATCCTTTGTATTATACCTTCCAACACCTTGCATTTTTTGGTTTGGTGTCTAGTTATCTTTTGATATTCACAATACTTCTCTCCCTTGAACGGTTCTGGACAATACTTAGATTTGAAAGACACTGAGAAATTGAGTTTCTCCTTCTACACGACATATATGTATGAGATAGGTTTTCTCAGGGCTATGGGATTTGCATTAGTTCCTTCTTGCTCTAGCCTTTATGGATCTTCATGAAACTCAAGTCTCCTATTTTGAGGTTCCTTATTACAGCGAGGCTTCCCACCTTCCCCATAATGATGGAGTTTCTCTCCTGACTGATACAATTCCTCCATGCGAACGAATTTGCTCGCTTGGTGATAAATTTATGGTAGGTCATTGCACCCATGTACATATAACTATCTCCAAAAAGGTCTATCCTTAATCAAACCTGAATGGACGGCGACAAGCTTATCACGGTTGCTCATATCGTTTGCTTTTGAAGCTTCAACATTAAATCGTTTTAGGTAATCATCTAAAGGCTCCTCTTGTCCTTGCTTTATATTTATAATGGAAGGGTAGTCCACAACTGGATCCTTATGGTAGCAAAATTGTGTAGAGAATTCATAAGAAAACTGTTCCCAAGAACGGATGGCCTTCCTTTGATATTGATGATACAATTTAATGGTTGCTCCTTGCAGTGTGACCGAAAACATTCGATGCCTAATGCATTCAGAAACATTATGGAAATCCATATAACTTTCAAATGCAGCGAGGTGTTCTTCAAGGTATGTAGTTCCGTCATATATGAAGCATGGTGGGTGGAGCTCCAGTCATTCTCTCTTTCCTATCTTCCGGTGGCAACAAGCTTTTATTTTCTTCTGAACCACTAGCCTTACTTAATACTTGATTGCTCCTTCGTAAAGTTGGATTGCTTTGTAGATCCATTAAAGATTTAATTTGGATATCGAACTCTTGAGGTGACATTACTCTTGACTCTTCTTCATATGATACTATATTTGAGGACAATCGGGCCAAGTCTACTTCGATAAATCTTCTCGTAGAATCAATATGTGTTGCTAAGAGCAATATTTCCAATTCGTTGCTTGTTGTTATGTTAAGGTTGAAGGCTTAGCTTCATCCCTTTGATTAGGTTTGGTTCTTTCCGAAGTCTTTTATTATTGGGTAACCTCCTATAAGCTCTTTATTTCAAGTAGTTGTTATAGGACCTCTATCTTTTCGGAATTTTCATCTCCAGAACTCAGGTTTATAGGTTGTGTTAGGATTGGGAGTTGTTTGCTCCTGCAACATTTGAGTCAAATGGTAGGGAGATATCTCGTTCTGCGTTGGCTATCTCTTTTGATGTTTGATTGGTTCTTTGTGAAACCAAGTTAACCTACAAATTTGATATAGATCTAGCTTGGCCATTGAATTCAGGAGGTGTCTTTGTGTCTGATCCTGTTTGATAGGATTCCATTCCACGAGCTCTTTGGACTGAACTCTCTTCAATCGATCTCCTAGTAGTGTCAACTTGCAAAGTCAAGTATAATGCTTTTAATTCATCATCCTTCCCTTCCGTTGGAATTAGAGGTTCTTCAGCTTCCAGATTTATGGAGTTGACACTCGATAGCATGTTATTTTAATAATGGAAGATGCATTGGAAACTTGCTCCCAGTTTTCTTGCGGTCTAACCATCTTTAAGGGATTCAGAAAATATTCTGTCATGATGGAATATAGGGTAAAGGTGGAGCAGGAAATAAGAAAGAGGATATGTGAGGAAAGACTGGAGATTTAAGGTGAAACAACGCCTCAATCAATGACACTTTAAGTAAAAAACTGAAGTTTGGAAGGTCCTTGCCGAGAATTTTTTTCCTTGATCTTACTTCTTCAAAACTTAGTCCAATCGGGATGGAACAACACAGTTAGGGATGTGGCTGTTAACCACAAGGTCAGGGTTCAAGCCCTCTTTATAACATCAAAATGTTAACGATATTTTTCGTCAACACCGGAAATAAGGGTATAGATGTGGTCCTAAGGAGGCTTAATGGCTATTTAGTTCCAACAAGCTTGAGTCAGTTCACCGTTTCCAAGATATCAAGGTCTTAAGCCCGAAGATTAGTTACTCTTCCTTCAAGAGGTAAGTATCACACTTACGAGACTTAAAGACCAACAGTTATCTTGGGATAAGGGTTCCATAAGTGCGAAGCAAGTTAGAAAGCTAAACAACTTGTAGAAGGGTATCTTGGTAATTTGGAAGTATAATGGGATGCAATTAGAAACATAGCAGTAGACGGTATAGTGTGCGAAAATAGTAAGTACACAACAATTTGTAGTGGTTCGGTTCTGATTGAATCTACTTCCACTTTAAGGGCTTTGATGAATTTATCTACGATGGCGGTTATAAGGAAAATCCCCAATTCGATTCACAAATTAGGGTTTAATCTCTCTCAAATGAGTATAGAATTTGGGACTGAGAATAAGGTCCCTCAAAATGAGACCCCTGGGGCCTTATTTATAGACAAATCAGACTCCCTTCTGTCATTAGCTCAGTAAGAACCTCTTTCAGGTGCAGCAATAGACTTTTGGCCGTTTGCACCTTTCGGTTCTGGTAATTCTGTTTCGACTGCTTTTCCTTCCTCTTGGAACTATTATTGGGTTTATATTGTTCTCGGTCTTCAGTGATAGGCTCTCAACTTCTGGACCATTGGGTTCGGTCTAGCTTTTGGAGTGTCAGTCTCGGCTTTTCGAGCTTAACCCCGATGCTACATTTCATATGTATCGTTATCAACTCTTTTGGGATAGGTAGCTTTCAGAACCTCTTTTGGTCTTCAACGACAAGCTCTGGTTTCAGCTTTGAGCTTTTACAATATTTCCGTTACGCTTTCAATTTTTTTTCCAGAATCTCCATCCCTTTCGGTATCGACACTAAGCATGTTAGTGTGGATAGTCCTCCTTCTTGTAAGCTTCGGTTTACTTTCAGTGAGTCTTTGGAATTGGTTTTGGTCTTGCGGAAGTATGCTCTCGGTACATCTCTCGATGGCTTTTGGTGTTGTCTTTTAGGGGTCGACAAGCTTTGACTCCAATAGCTACTTTTCGAAACGTTTTCCTTGTGTTCCTTCTTCCTATGCCTCCGATATCTTTACCTTCTTTTGTCTCGACACTAAGTTCGATAACCCTTTCGTCTCCGTTTTCCTGGTTTGATGCTTCTTGTCGTGTTTTGGATAATACGGAATGCTTTCTAGGTTACGGGTCTTTGTTATAGGCTTTCGGCCCCTGCTCTTCTTCGCTTGCCTCCAGCTTCACGTGTCATACTTTTGGAACTGAGCCCATGTCGATGGCCTTTAATGTCGGCACTATTTTGCCACTGTAACCTTTCGTATAAGTTCCAGTCCTTTCTTCGTACTTTTGCAATGATGGCCCCTTGTCCAGATCTTCTCTCTTTTGCATTTGGCCTTGGTAGCTTGTTTTCGGTCTTGTGTCTCTGAGTTGTTTTCTTTGAGTTTGTAGTGCTCCGATGCCCCTTTTTCATTACAGGTTTCAGTGTCGAAAGTTCGGTAGTGACACTATTGCTTTTCCCTAATATTTTACTATCGGTGTTGTAGCTTTCGGACCCTACTCTTGGTATTGTTTTAGTTACCCTTAAGGATTTTCTAACTTGATTCATATTTCATTGTCTAAAGCTCTTTTTTCTTCTGACATAGGAGCTTCCACCTCTTTATATTTGGACGATGCAAGTTTTGGTGTTAAGATGAACGATATCTGAAATGCTACCGTATGAATTATTAGGTATTATATAAAATTTATCTCCATCAGTTTCTCATGTTCTTTTAATTCAAGTAGTATGGATAAAATTATATGTAATTGCTTTGTATATCGGCTATCAATTATCCAAGTATGTGCTGGTTTTTCGTTTACATGTATTATGATATCTATACCATGTTGTAGAAAACTTGATTACCTATGAAAGCACTAAAGCATTTTTGGCAAAGAAGGATTTGCTTGCAAATACGTATTTGGCATATTACTGTGAAGTCCAAACTCTTGCCTCATTGGGTATACGAACACTATCATGTAATGATGAAAAATAAAACAGTAGTGGTTATAATATTGCCTTACACTTACATTCATGCTATTAGACGTAATAAGTTTTCAAGAATATAATAGAATTACTTCAATGCATGAACTAAATAATCAGTTTACACATTTAGTAAACAAAAGTTACGCATTTTGTTAAATAAGTTGAGTTGTGCTTTTTTCCTTTATTCATAAACAAGTACACTTTTTCCCCAATATTACCAGCACATACGAAGAATGAAATCGGATCATTTGGTTGGGCTTGGATGAAGAAGTGCAGAAGAATAAAGGTAAATCCTGAGTTGAAAAAGAACAAGGAAAAGTCCACAACCAGACCATCAAACATATATGAAGCAAAGTAAATGTTCATAGCATTGAGTGCAATGGCAGGTGGTATGATTCTCCATGTGGAAATGTAATTGAAACTGGATTTTGTTTGCATTATTGGCATTTAAATAAATAAAAGTTTAAATCCTTTGCAATATTGGTAGTCGGTCAAACCTTGGATTAAAAAACTTGCTATAAATTATTGAATTAATTAGTGTGTATACTTCAGAACACCAGAACATATTACTTGCTTATCAATACTCATTATATTTTTGATTTTTGCTATAATTCATAGTCAGCAGAACAGATTACTTACGCATCAATATCCGTTATATTTATGTTTTTTTCGATAATTCATATGTACGGTTTGATTTTGTTGATGGGCTAAAAGTTTGGATTGCAGCAGTACAAGGTCCAGGGATGAAGACAGTGAAGAGTAGTGATGTTAATTTTGAAAGAAGAAATGCAGGGAGAAAGAATGAGTGTTGCAATGATTGTATAAGTACGTATGTAATTCCACGTCAGCACTCATAGAATGTTAGGTTTTTGTTCGGGCATTCTAGCATATTTGCTGCTTGCTGTTAGTTCCCATGACGCAGTTACAATTCAATTAGTTGCCAGGGCAAGGGGGAAAAAATTAAGGACAAATTATTTTGAAATTTTAGACACAAGGACGTGCGCCTAAAACTTTACTCAATGGACAAATAGCCTGGCTCAAAATAACAAAATTCTTTTCTTTCGTTCATCCCTCTCTATTTGATCTCCTACTAAGCTACTATTACAAAAAACTTTTTCTAACTTTATCAAAAAGAATGAAATCATCTTTAATGGCAACCGAAACAAAATCTTCATTGTCCCCTATAGTCAAACCCCAAAACTTAGTCGAACAACAAAAATCGACACCAATTCAACCACAAATGGAACAACAAACACAGCTGCGAATGGAAACCCTAATTGAATGTGATAAAAATATTTAACAAATAGTGAAAACCCTAGTTGAAGAAGACCTACGAGTTAAACCGCAAGTTCAAAAAGAATTTCAAAGCCTAGTAAGAATCTTTACAAACCGTTGTTGATAACTACTCAACACTAAAACACCAGTGAACAAGAGAAACAGATTGAAACTAGAGAAAGAAGAACGAAAAAAAAATGATCCAAAAAGCAAAGAAGAAATTAAAAAGACAGACAAAGAAAGAAAAAATTGAAGTAAATGATACCATAGAATAAAAAATTTGATACTGCTGTTATTATTGTGTAATAATGCTGAAAATGTTCAATAGGAATAGTAGAAAAAGGGTATAAATTCAACCTGAAGATTTTGAAGATACAGGAACAGATTCGGTAAGATCATAAGCAAATAATAATATATATTGTTTGTTTGGATGATATAAAATATTTTAGACTATGAAAATATTGGTTTAATATCATTAAGAACAAAACTGATATTATTGTAGTATTAAAATGTAACAACCCGGAAAATCTGAACCAGTTTAAAAATTTTAAATTGGCTATTTTAGTGAATTTTAAATATTTAAAATAAGTATTTTAAATAATTGTGACGAAAAGTATGTTTGAATCAACGTTTGAATATAAATGTAATTAATTTGAATTATAAACATGGCCTGAAATGGCGCGGTAGTTTCAAAATTTCAATTCAAACTTTGACTGACTGTACCGGGTGCAAAATAAAACAAATTTTAGTGAAACCAAAAATATTTAAATCTGTTAGTGAATATCTTTCTAACAAATCTGAAAAATCGAAGTTTCATAGTGGGAGTCAAAAGTTATGACCAAATGAATTTTCAGAAAGGTCGCTATAGAATTTATATAGCCCGTGAAAATAGACATTTTGCAAACGACCTCAGATTTCGACGAAACCACTTTTGTTGGACCCAGGATGCAAATGATTTCTAGGTTTCAAATTTCATAATTTTTGAAGCTAATATGTGAGCATGGCGAAGAAAAATGTGTTTTGTTCAATTACAGTTAAATTGGATCGACCAGAAAATGGCCATTTTTCAAACGGTCTCAGAATTCGACGAAACTAGTTTTTTTGGGACCGTATCATCAAAACATAGCTAAATTTATTTTTCGGGAATTTTTAGAATCCGTATGTGGCCCCGGCAAATTGAATTGTACGTTCAAATCGAATATTGAATGTTTTATATTTTAATTTGAAGAAAAACTGATTGAGACAGTCGAATGGGCCTATGAAACATACCCCATTGTGTTCAGAATGAGGGTATTTAGCTAGGGACGACAGTCGTTGGGTTGGGATTGGAGTTCGTATGAACGGATGGGTATTTTAGGAATTTAAGGAATTAAAAATAATTAAAAATAAAGGTGGTGTAACACCCCACACCCGCTACGGTCACTCTCTAAGGGAATGCCATAACATCGGCGGAGTATTTTTGTAACACCCCGCGAATTCTATAACTGTGAAATTCACAAATTAAAGTATAATTAATTTCAAATAAAAGAACTAAGGGAAACGGGATACGCCATTGCGTTCGTCTCGGAAAAATACGCGAAATAGAGTCCGAGTTTTCGAAAAACGGAGTCCGTATGAAGAAGATATGGCCTTCGGAAGTTTCTGAATTAAGTTTAAAATTCAAACAGAATAAAACAGCTCAGAAAAAAAACAAGTTTAAATTCCAAAATCGGGCCCAATGGGCCAGGGCGGAAAAACACCCGCCTAATGCACCCAGGTCGACTGGGCTGTCGACCTGGTCTATCCAGGTCGACAGGGCTGTCGACAGGGCTGTCGACCTGGTCCAGAGCCAGGTCGAACCCAGCCCAACCTGGCTGGCCTATTCTATGTTGGTCGATTTTCTGCAGTCTGCTTTGTCATTAGGGCTAGGTGGCAGGCTCTAATTGGTCTCTCTTTCTAATGAATGGCTACGATCAAACCAAGCAACATCGATGGCCCTAATCAGTTCATAAACCCTATAAAAATGACCCTAGACTCAACCTAATCTATTCATTCAAAAATAAGAACGAAGCCACCATGTTGCCGAGGAACGACTAAGAGTAGCCACCAATTGGAGAGAGGATTAGGAGGCAAATTCTAAAGCATAAAGCGACTTAATCAAATCAAATCGCATCTCCAAATTCCTAAATTGGAGAATTCGCCACACAATTGTAAGTAGAGTATTATTTTGGTATGAACAAATAATTGTGTTGGTTTGTATACTTGATTGTGGCGATAAAGTAATTCATATTTGTGCGTTACTATGATTCTTATCGATTTGGAATATTGTATACGTTTGGAATTATGTTATTCATTATAAAAAAACTACATGTTTGCGGTAGTTTTATGCAAGTATACGTTTGGAATATTCGCAAATTATGTAATCCATGTTGAAGCTACATGTATGTAGTTGATTAATTGAAATTCATGCAAGTTTGGGGTTTTGCTACTATGCCATCATAATGTATATTTTTGTACAAAAATCATTTTGTACTAATTGGAACAAATTTGGGTTATTATAGTTCATATGAAACTATGTTGAAATTTTGGCATCATGATCTATAGCCATGCTTTTGTACTAGAAAACCTATTTGCGAACTTATGAATATGACTAGGCTATAATTGATATTTTGTATAATTGAAAACCATGTTAGGTCTATATTGTTAACAAGAATTATATGATGACATATGTGGTACATAGCTAGGTTAGATTCAAAATCCCTTTTGCAAGTTTGCATGACTAAAGTAAAAATCATGATTTCATGTTAGAAATATTTATGCCATTGTAATGTGAATAGATTTAAAATCATGATTAAGTTGAACTATACTTTTGTGTTAATAACAAAAGTAAGCACCTTTGTAAACATGTAGTAATCTTATGAACATGATTTGCTTATGTTTGACATTATGCCTAAATAAAAATATAGGTTTATGTTGTAGTTAAGACTATGTGTTAATAATGATATCCAATTTAGATTCTTATCTCAACTACAAGTTTACATGCTTTGATTCATGTCACTTATGCTTTATGGCCAAAGTATATGTTACAACTATGCAAGTACACCAGTTTCTATTTTGTAGTTCCAACGTCACATTGCAAGTTCATGCGTTCACATTCCCCTTTTTGTGTATGTAATCACGCTTTAAGCCTCCCTTTTTCTCATGGCTAAGTTGGGCTTAAAAAGACTAAGCCCAACATATATATATATATATATATATATATATATATATATATATATATATAATAAACGGACGTGTTAAACGGGGGAAAATAACGTTGGGTTAAACATATTAATAAATGAAAATATAAAGTAGAAGGGCCCAAATTCAAGTATGGGTTGGGCCCATGATTGGTGTAACCTTTACACCATTAACTTAATAATGGGCCGCAAATATTTACATATAAGAAAATAAAGAAGAAAGACAAAATATGTAAATGTAGAACATACGATGTGTTTAACCCGAGGTTGGATTGAGTTGTGATGTAAACCTGCCCGGAACCGCCCGGCTGTCCAGTAGTCACAACAATACCTATCCAATGTGGGAGGTTAAACATGGAGCCCAATAAGGACCCGAGGTTAGACTGAGTTGTGACGTAAGACTGTCCGGAACCAACCGGCAACAGGCAGCCACAACAATACCTGTCTAATGTGAGAGGTCAAGGCTTTAATAAGACAATTAAGGCTGAGTCAGGATTGTTAGGATTAAGTGAACTAAAGACTTAATCAAAATGGAACATGCTAAACTAAACGGACTGGTGGGGGTTAGGTTAGAAAACACTTAACCAACTTAGCATGTTGGCTAGAGATAGAAAACCTAGTAACGGGGGACCCTTTTCAGCAGTAACCCTAGAAGGTGTATCATGTTACCCTGAAACTAGGCAGGGTGGGGCACGATTACTGGGCTGATTGTAAGAGGTCAAATCGACGGCGGTGGTGTAGCAGTGTAGGTTCTAACGGAGTGCGGGCGTGCACACACTCCGGCATAGAAAAATAAGGCACTGGACACCAGTAGCATACCTGTGCATTCTAGGATTGTGTCGGGCCGCCACCATGGGACTTGATACACCCCATGGTGGGACCAGCATAGGTAACTACAACATCGGGGGCCGTAAGACACATGTAACTATGCGTGTAGGAGCCGATCATCATAGAATGGATCACATCACCCTGATTATGGGGTGCCAGTTGGGAACTAGTTTATATGGGTTCAGAGATTACCATGGAGTACGATAGTATATTCGACCCTAGACAACATAACCAAGTTATAGTGCTTTCCCACTTCTTGTTTATACTTATCATACCCAGTTCTTTATTCATAGACAGAATAGTACTAGACTTACTCAGGCTTTATGTCTGACTCTACTTTTCTTTCGTCTTCTTTTCTTCCGTTTCCCCCCCCCAGGTCCACAGGGAGGGAACACTGCAGCTTGACCAGCCTTAACATCCAGCTTGAAGAGGAGAAATGTATTGCTTGGACCTTTTCGTTTTGAACTATGGCTTTGGACAACCACTATAGGGCTTTTGCAGTTTATCTATGTTTTATTTATGCTTCTTTAAATAATGTAATCAAGACAGATTATGAAAGTGTTATGTTATGTTTTGGAAAGGATGTAAGACAATCATGGTGATGTATTGTAACACGTATTTGCTTTTATGAAATAAAAGTTGTTGTTTTTCCGCTGTTTACAAATATGTGTTCTTATATCTGTCTTGTATATCTGTGACTTATACTTATAAACCTCCACCAAAATTAGGGCATTCCCTTTGAGAGTGACCCTAACGGAGGTGGGGTGTTTCAATTTTTAGTGAATATAAAACAGAGAAATTACAGCAAGACAGATATAAGTAATACTTGAAAATTTAAAACAACATTTCATTGCAGCGGAAAGTAAAACATGTCTGGTTACATCACAAAACCATAATAAGAGTTAAGTACAAATATCCATCCTGCTAAATAAAAATACATAATCCCAATACATGAACTGATAGCCATAAAAGAAAAGGGTAAGCTGAGCTCTACATCTAGGGTCCAAGCTCCAAGAGAGTAATAAAAGCAGCCTGATCAAAGCCCACTCGTACTGGGCCCACTCTGAGAACCTGAGGGTTGGGAAAAAAAGATAAAAACAACGGGGTCAGACATAAGTCTGAGCGAGTCCTATAACTTTAACAATACAATCATTAAAGTAACCAGAGAAGACATAAACTTGATATACGGTAATGTCTAGGGATGAATGGCTACACTAAGCAGCTTGGTAGGCTTAGGATAAACTAAGGTAACCATAAAGAGGCATCTACCCACCCAAGGATAATTACTACACTGCACCACACCAGTCATTCCTACTTAAAGGTTGATCCCTCCCAAGGACTTAGAAAATTTACCCAGTAGTTTCGTGTACCCCTAGCTGACTACATAGGTGCCGTCTGCCCCTATCTCCACTAGGTGTACCCACTACTCCCAAGTGATCGGCTCCTTACCGTAGATACCCGTGCCGGCCCCACAGTGGGGTGTATCACTCCCCAAAGTGGCAACCCGATATAGTCAACGGTGCACGGCTTATACCTACACGATGCAACAACGTCTTACCTACCAGCCCGGGTCCACACATGCATATGAAACCCGTTGGACTTGCGTTGCCACCGCTAACCCGTTTTGGCCTCTTATAGTCAAGCCCAGTACGCGTGTCCCGTCCTCGACATGGGTCGAGCCCAATAAGATACATATGGGTTACTAGTTGAAATGGGCCCCCACAAGCTACCCACCTAAGCTTGTCCCTTTTTCTAGTGCATCCCACTTAACCCTTTAATCATGTTTAATTACATGTTTCCACTTGGTTATGTATTCTAATCGTATTTTCTATTGCCACCCAAGGCAACCCACTAGATTTCCACATGCCGCCCAAGGCACCCACTTAACCCCTCATGCCCCACTACATGCTTATCTGGTTAAGTGTTTCTTAATTGATTAAGAAACGTAACCTTTGTAAAGACCTCTCACGTTAGACTGTCTTTTATGGCAGCTGGATTTGCCGGTCGGTTCTGGGCAGCCTTACGCCATAACAGAGTCTAACCTCGTGTCTTTACACTTGTCACGTATTTAGTTTATGCCTAAGACCTCTCACATTGGGCCAATCATTTGTAGCCGCTGGATTTGCCAGGCGGTTCCGAGCAGTCTTATGCTACAAAAGGGTCCAACCTCGTGTCTTAGTCGATTAATTACACCTAATTAATCACCCCCATAATTTATATTAATTATCCCTAATTAATTACACAATTTTAAGAATATGGGTAGACCTAACTCAATAGGTAAATTCCCAATTCCATAGTATGGGTAGACCTAACTTAATAGGTAAATTCCCAACTCCATAATATGGGTAGACCTAACTTAATAGGTAAATTCCCAATTATGTCCATTCATTTTATGTTATACACATTTCTATTAACATGCATATTAACCCCATCGTTTCCCACGTAATTCGTTTTCATAACATGTCATATAAATGGGAAGATTCACTATAAATGTAATGGGTTCAATCTTAGCACAACGTTGGCTTTTACATGGGTTTAAAAGGTGTCAACTTGCATCATGGTATTAAACCCAACTAGCATCATTAAATAACCCAACTTGCATGAATACACATATGTTATATAAAGGTAACTTGCATAAGTGTTCATAGGTTACACAAAGGGTGAACTTGCATATGTGACTTGCATCATAAATAGGGTAAACATGCATATGTATGCATAGCATACAAAGGTGTCATCTTGCATATGTATGCATCTTATTTAAAAAGGGTAAACTTGCATGTCATAATGTATGCATAAAACCAACCACTTAGCATGCATGAAATCAAGTACTTAGCATGCATAAAACCAAACACTTAGCATGCATAAAATCAAATACTTAGCATGCATAAACCCAAACACTTAGCATGCATAAAATCAAATACTTAGCATGCATAAACCCAAACACTTAGCATGCATAAAATCAAATACTTAGCATGCATAAAGTCAAATACTTAGCATGCATAAAACCCAATACTTAGCATGCATAAACCCACATACTTAACTTGCATAAACATAGGGTTAACATTAAACATAGATTAGCAAACTAACATCATATCATATGACTTAAAACCCACTAATCCGCATACAAAACCGCATGATCTCATCATATCTCATCTACTTAATTTAGCAATTGGTTATTAAAGTGATAGAAACTCACTAAAACCAAGATTAGCAAACTTATGAAGTAGAACTAGTTGCTATATTTGAAGATGGTGATGATTAGAGGTTGATTAGCTTGCAACTTTCTTCATAAATTAGTGGAGGCTCCTCCTAAGTTTGATTTTGGCGGCATGATGGTATCAATTCTATTTTTAGTATGGATTAGGCTTGCATTAGGGTGTATTTATAGGATTAGGGTGTGTTTTAGACCATAGGATTAGCCCTAGGTTAGATAGGTCCGTCAGATTTAAGAAGTCTCTAGAGAATAGCCCAAAACACAGCCAAACCCTAAAATGGTGCACCAGGTTTAACTGGTCGAGCACCCCCTGTCGACACCCAAGTCGACAGGGCTATCGACTTGGTCCTACCCAGTCGACTGCCCAGTCGACAGGGCTGTCGACTCGGGTAGCTAGGCGGGAGTTTTTCCCTCCAGCGCCCAATGGCCCCAATTTTGAATTTTAAACCTGAATTTTAAATCTGTTTTGAACTTTGAATTTTCTGCAAACTTCATTGGGCCATAACTGGGCCATACGGACTCCGATTTACAAAATTTCGAACTCTATTTTGCGTATTTTTCCGAGACGAACGCAATGACGCAGCCCGTTTCCCCCAATTCTCACATCTGAGATTATTTATTCTGCAATTAGTGAATTTTAGCATTAACCGAAATTCGGGGTGTTACATTCTCCCCTCCTTAAAGGATTTCGCCCCCGAAATCTCTAAGATAAGGAGAATGCATATCCTACCATCCAAGCAACCATCTACTCAATCCATCAAACACGGCCATCCATTGTCCTTAAAACAATTTCTACTGATGTATGAGCATATGCAAAAAGTGTGTGTACATGTTCCCTATCTAATGTATGAACATATGCAAACCATGATAGTGCCATGCATCCAATATGTATGCGAGAGAACCCTATTGACACATACAATATCTACATGAGTGCACAATCATTCACCAAAATGCATCATCCAGATGATAACACAACCATTATACATCCATAAATATAGCTATCTACACACAATTATATGCAATATGCAATATGAAGTGACTGAGCCGATCTAGTGCCTAGAGTGTGTGTATATGCATCCACGAGCAACCACTAGCAAACACTTGCATCCACTTGCATCCATCAACCATAACATGTCTCAAACACATGTTTCAACCATAGGTTTACCCTATCTAAAGGTCAAAAGCACTAACGAGAGGACATACTAAAGATAAGATAAGTACTAGACAACGATAGAGGAGAAATTAAAAGACATACCCTCAAAAAGAAATGGGTACAATGAACGCATCTTCGCTTCCGTCTCCCAAGTTGCGTTGCTCTCATCTTCTCCCCATTGCACTTTGACTAGTTGAACCTCTCTGTTTCTCAACTTCCTAGTCTCTGACCCAAGGATGCGAGTAGGAGCTCGTCGAATCGTTGCATCACGCTATACTTCCAGTTCTCTAAGCAAGCTCGTCTCTATCACCTCTGCAGTCTCATGTAGGCACTTCCTCAAATGTGACACATGGAATACATCATGTACACCACTAAGTCTGTCGGGCAACTCCACTCTATATGTCATCCGTCCAATCCTTTCCTTAATAGGAAACGGCCCTACGAACCTTGGTACTAACTTCCCAACAGATCCAAAGCGAACCAAATTTCGTAACGGAGACACTTTGACAAAGACCATGTCCCCAACTTCAAACTCAAGGTCCGTCCTCCTCTTGTCCGCATAAGATTTTTGCCTATCCTGCGCTGCTTTCATCCTTCTTCGAATCAAGTCAATCTTCTCAGAAGTCTCCCTAACCATATCAGGCCCAAGCAAAATCTTATCCGTAGATTCCCACCAACATGTAGGTGATCGATAAGGCCTTCCATAAAGAGCTTCGAAAGGAGCCATACCAATACTGGACTGAAAGCTGTTATTATATGCGAACTCCACCAATGGAAGATGCTCTTCCCATGTACCTCCAAAATCTAAGATACAAAGCCTCAAAAGGTCTTCTAGGACACGATTCACCCTCTCAGTCTGGCCGTCCGTCTGAGGATGATATGCGGTGCTCAGACATAATTGAGTCCCCACTGCTTCTTGCAAACTTTTCCAGAACTCGCTAGTGAAGATAGGATCTCGATCACTCACTATACTAGAGGGTACCCCATGCAATCGAACTATCTCTCGAAGATATACTGAAGCTAGCCATGGAGCAGTCCGCTTGCTCTTCACAGGTATGAAATGGGCGCTTTTAGTAAGTCTGTCTACCACAACCCAAATCCCCGTATTACCCTTTCTCGATCTGGGTAACCCGTCAATAAAATCCATCGAGACGCTATCCCACTTCCATTGCGGAACTTCCAATGGGTGAAGCAACCCACCTGGTTTCTTTTGCTCCGCTTTCACCTGTTGGCACACCAAGCATCGAGCGACATACTCGGCCACATCTTTCTTCATACCGGCCCAGAAGAAAACCCTCTTCATGTCTTGGTACATCTTGTCCCCACCGGGATGAATGGTCAACCTAGAACGGTGTGCATCATCAAGAATAGCCTTCCTCAAACCCTCGTCTTGTGGTACACAAAGTCTACCGTCTCTACGCAAGCACCCTATCGTCTAGGGTGTACCTACTCAAATGGCTGGACGACTCCCCCCTTATGAGCTTCTCTACCAACTCAACCAACTGTGGGTCGTCCCTCTGTGCTTCTCCAATCCGCCCCAAAAGAGTAGGTCTGACCTCCAAGGATGCTAGCAAACCAGGTATATAGTCAATGGAAGGTCTGAAATCAAACATCGAGATAAATTCCAAGCTTCGTTGTTCCACGAACAATGGACTCAAGGACAACCTTTTTCTGCTCAAGGCGTCCGCCACCACGTTACCCTTGCCAGGGGTATATGCTATCTCGAAATCATAGGATGCTAAGAACTCCATCCACCTTTGCTGTCTCAAATTCAAATCCTTCTGAGAAAACAAGTACTTCAATGATTTGTGGTCAATGAATAATTCGAATCTCTCACCAAGAAGATAATGGCGCCAAATCTTAAGTGCAAAAACAATAGCGGCCAACTCTAAATCATGGGCAGGGTAATTTTTCTCATGTGCCCTCAACTGCCTTCCACCATAGGCTATTACTCTTCCCTCTTGCATTAAGACTGCGCCCAGTCCTGTCCCACAAGCATCGGTATAGACAACAAATGGCTTACTCCCATCTGGCAACACTAAAACTGGAGCAGTGGTTAAAGCTCTCTTTAACCGTCGGAACGCATCATCACAATCTACGTCCCATGCGAAAACAAGATTCTTCTTCGTAAGGCGGGTTAATGGGGCTGATATCTCCGTGAAGTCTTTGATAAACTTCCTATAGTAGCCAGCCAACCCCAAGAAACTTCTCACCTCGGTAGCATTCTTCGGAACCTTCCAATCTTGAATTGATACTACCTTCGCGGGATCCACAACTATCCCTTCCTTGGAGACCACGTGCCCCAAGAACCGCACTTCCCTCCTCCAGAAGCGACATTTAGAGAATTTAGCCTTAAGGCTATGTGCTCGAAGAGTCTCCAACACCTCCCCAAGATGTAGGGCATGCTCTTCTTCACTCTTAGAAAATACTAAGATATCATCCACAAAGACCACCACGAACTTATTAAGGAACTCCCTGAACACCCTACTCATCAAATCAACAAAGTATGCAGGGGCGTTCGTCAACCCAAATGGCATCACCAGCCACTCATAGAAACCATCCAGAGTCCTAAAGGCAGTCTTGTCTATGCTATCCTCAGCCACCCTCAACTGATGAAACCCCGTGGCTAAGTCCAAGTGAGAAAATACTGAAGCGCCAACCAACTGATCGAAAAGATCATTAATCCTCGGCAATGGGTGTCTATTCTTCTTTGTGAGCTTATTGAGTTCTCTATAGTCCACACAAAGTCTGAGGGACCCAACCGCCTTCGTAGCAAAAACTATTGGAGCACCCCACTCCGATATACTTCGCCTTATGAACCCCTTCTCAAGCAACTCCCCTACTTGCTTATTGAGTTCCCTCCTCTCACGAGGAGCCATGTGGCGCACTGGTAAAGATATAGGTTTAACATTATCCACCAGATATATTCGGAAGTCAATCTCCCACTTCGGAGGTAAGCCCTTCACCTCCTCAAACACATCCGAGTATTCACGGACCACTCTAACAGATTGCAAACTCTCGATCGAAGTGTCAAGTGATTCAAGATAACTTAGAATAACAGAATCCATGGGATTACAAGAGATCTCGAGAGTGTTACCCAAGCGGGTCATGAGCCTAACAACTCTCCTTTCGCAATTAAGAACGGCACCATTACTGGATAACCAGTCCATGCCCAAAATCAACCCATAGCCCATGAAGCCCAAAACAAAAGCATCACATCTAAACTCAATGCTAAGTATAGAAATCTTCAAACCCAAACATATCATGGACAAATAAGTGGAGCCCCCAATTGGGTTTGAAACAACTAAGGGATCATCTACTAGACTGGTGTCTAAGTGCAGTGACTCAACTAATGATGATGAGATAAACGAATGCGATGCACCAGAATCAAACAATGTACGGACAGGATGATCAAATAGAAAAACCAGACTTTCCACGGAAATAGTTCTACCTCTTCCCCGAATCGGTGGAGCTGCGAGAGCCTGAACTTGCCCCCTTGCCTGAGCTGGTGCCACAAGAGCTTGCACCTGTCCTCTTGAGGTAGACCCCGTCCTTTGCCCTTTCTTAGGACAGTCTTTCACTAGATGTCCTGCTTCGCCACAGTGGAAGCAGCTAGTCTTCTTCTTCTTGCGACAATCCTTGCTTAGGTGGCCAGGTGTCCCACAATTGAAACACTTCTTCTTTCCCTTGCCACCGTTGCCTTTCCCACCTTTGTTTTGCTGTTGTTGCTGAGGTTTCTTTTGATCTCCCTTCTTCTCGGGTGCCTTATTAGCATTGGGACCCTTCTCTTCTTCATGCATGAGTGCCATGTCAACTAGCTTTTCGAAGGTGGCCCCCATAGGGATATGAGTCATAGCCAACCCATGCATCGGTTCATTCAAGCCTTTCACGAACCTCAAAGCCTTCTTCTCCGGTGTATTCACCATGTCTAGGCCAAACCTTGCCAATTGATTAAACTTGTTGACATATTCCTTCACTGAGAGATTTCCTTGCTTTAGAGTCAAGAATCTTTCCATATACAAGTTTTCCTCCGCCCTTGAGAGAAACTTTGCCACAAATCTTTGCCTAAAATCCGCCCAAGAGTCAACGGGGCGTTCTCCATTAGTGACCTCCCACTAGAATGAGGCCTCTCCCTTCATTAACCAAGCAGCTAACTTGACTTTCTTTCCTTCTTCCATCTCAAAGATATCTATCAACTCTTCCACCTCCTTAAGCCAATCTCTAGCCTCCACAAAAGTTTCAGATCCTTGAAAAGGTTTCCCTCCCATAGCTTTAAATTCCTTGCAAGTCTTAGCAAAAGTATCCGTGCGAGGAGGAGGGGGAGGAGGAAGATCGGGTGCTACGGTTGGTGGAGGAACATTTGCTGGACCCGCAGTGGTGGCCCTGGCCTCCATCAATCTCGTATACCATACGGGTACTGTAATAACCCGGAAAATCTGGGCCAGTTTAAAATTTTTATTTTGACAATTTTAGCGAATTTTGATTATTTAAAATGAATTATTTTAAATAATATCGTTGAGAAATTTATTTTGAATATAATTCAACGTATATATTATACGCGTCGTCGTTAGAATATAAATATTTATATATAATTATTAATAGAATTGAAAATGGCGCGGTAGTTCGATAATTCGATTTCAAACTTCAATTGAATGTACCGGGTGCAAAACAATCCGGATTTTAGTGAAACCAAAAACATTATGATCTAATTGGTAATATCTTTCCAACGAATCCGACCAATCGAAATTTGATAGCGGGAATCAAAAGATATGTCCAGTTGAAAATTCTGAATAGTCGCTATGGAATTCAGGCCCTTAAAAATGGACATTTTGCAAACAACCTCGGATTTCGATGAAACCACTTTTGTTGGATCCGCAGTGTCAAATTATTGCTAGGTTTCAAATTTCACAATTTTTCGAATCAATATGTGAGTGTGGCAAAGGAAAACGTGTTTTGACCATTTCGTTTGATTTTAATCGACTGGAAAATGGCCATTTCTCTAACGGTCTCAGAATTCGACGAAACTAGTTTTGTTAGGACCGTATCGTCAATACGAAGCTAGAAAATATTTTTCGGGAATTTTTAGAGTTAGTATGTGACCCCAGTAATTTGAAATGTACGTTTAAAATTCAATATAGTGATTTAAATGTAAATTAAACGGAAACTGATTCAAACGATCAAATCAACTTACGATACATATCCCATTGAGTTCGGAATGGGGGTAAAACACTATGAACGGCAGGCGGTGGGCCTCGTTTCGAGGTCGTATGTAAAAGTCAACTTTTTCATAATAAAATAATAAAATAAATAATATATGAAATATATTTCTCCCCCTTTTTAACTCTGCCCCCCCCCCCCCCCCCCCGTTTATTTTTTTTCTCAGAAATCAAATATAAAAAAAAAAGAAAGGAGAAGAGGACGGAGCGGCCTCCTCCCTCGTCGCCGCCACCGGAGGCGCCCCCTCCGCCTCTTCTTCCCCTCCTTTTAAGCCTCCCACCTCGTCGATCCCTGTATCCCCTGAAGCCATAATCCACCGCCAAGCCCTAGCTAGTGCCACCACCGCATCCCTCCTTGGTGAGCACCCACCTGCGATGCCCCAACCACCCCCCCTTCCACCTCCAGCGAGCGCGAGGCCCCTCCACCTCTTCACCAGACCAGCGAATGCCAATTCTCCTCCCGGCGATTAAAAATCCGATTTTTAGTAATTGTTTTGCAATCAACACCCTACTCCCTCTTCGTTAGACGCTGTAAGTTCTTCTAACTTATTTCTCTGCATTTATTTAAGTGATTTTCAGTTTATAAAACAAAAATATGATTTTTATATTTTTAAAGAATTAAAAATATAGTCTTTACTATATAGATGATGTAAAAATATGATTTTTGCTTATGTAGAGAATTAGAAATATAATTTTTACATTTTAGGAATATTAAAAATAGCATCTTTATATGTGTAGAAAAATAAAAATGTGATTTTTATAATGAGATTTTTATAAAGGTGAAATCTTTAAATTAGAAAAGGTGAAATCTTTAAAGTAGAAAAGGCGAAATATTTGAAAAGACGAGATCTTTATATAGAAAACATCGTAGTAAAAATTCGATTTTTAAATGTATGAAGTGATTATAAAAATATGATTTTTGCTTATGTAGAGAATTAGAAATATAATTTTTATCTATACAACATAGTAGTATAAAAATATGATTTTTATATATTGAATAGCATAATAAAAATTCGATTTTTATATATTGAACTTCGAAGTAAAAATTCGATTTTTATATATTGAATAGCGAAATAAAAAAATATGATTTTTATTTTAAAGTCATCGAAATATAAAAATGTGTGATTTTTATATATATAGTTACTACGGGCAACGAAGATGACGAAGATGGGATAGCGATGAAGATTTCTCTCAATGAAGTGCCGTGGAGCTAGGATAACTATCTGTGAGAACTTCTCACCTTTCAATTAAAATTTTCTAGTTATATATATATATATATACTAGGATGCAGACGGTGCTTAGTAGCACCTGACACCCGTCATCCACAGACCATGGATGGCTTGTTTGTTAAATTGTTTGGTTGTGTAGTTGGTTAAACTATTTGGTTTGAATTGAATGGTTTGGTGAATTTGATTGATGTGTGAATGGCATGGGCCTTCACTAGACCGGGGATAAGGCTAGGCCTCGTCCCGTTTCTAGTATAGTGCCGTTATGCCGCCGAAATTTTCTAAAATATGTTAGAAAAATAAAAATATCATTTTTATTGAATAAATGAACTGAATAGGAATTCATATGTTGAAATAAAATGTTTTATCGTTAAAAATATAATTTTTAACGTGAAGTGAATAAAATAAAATATTCGTTTACAAACCGGACGGTTTGTTTATGTACACTGATTTGACTGACATTGATTGGGACGATAAATTTCACACATCGCCCAACTGCACGAATAAAATCTGTGTTTGATTGTTTGAAACCCTACACGGGTGTTGGGATGAAATTTGAAGTTCACTCATCCTGATTGATTAAATATGTCGATCGATTGATTGACATGCTGTTATAAGCGTTAGATATCTTTATTTGATGCTTATACAGTGTAGTGCACTTTGGTTGATGGTTGATTATTTTGCAATGCTATTATATACGTGTGATGTATGAAAATCCATATAATTAACATTATATGGTGATTGATTGGGCCTCATTCCAATTTAGAAAATAAAGAATATTATAAAATAAAGGTTCATGTGTTGACTGTACTCATCCGTTGAGATTAGTCATGTGTTGAACGAAATATTTTAATAATAAAATTTACATCTTTATCAATATAAAATAAAGGTTCATGTGTTGACTGTACTCATCCGTTGAGATTAGTCATGTGTTGAACGAAATATTTTAATAATAAAATTTACATCTTTATCAATATAAAATAAAGGTTCATGTGTTGACTGTACTCATCCGTTGAGATTAGTCATGTGTTGAACGAAATATTTTGATAATAACAAATATTTTGAAATAGAATATTTGAAAATAGAAATATATGAAGCCGTGTTGATTAGATTGACGGCATTTTGATGTGAACGATATTTATATCGATTTTGATCATTTTAAAATGATGTTGAAAAGTGATTTCGAAATCGAATATTTTGAAATGAAATTTGAATCAAATTGAATAGAAAACGATTTCGAAATGAATTGAATATATAACGATTTCGAAATGAATTGAATATATAACGATTTCGAAATGAATTGAATATATAACGATTTCGAAATGAATTGAATATATAACGATTTCGAAATGAATTGAATATATAACGATTTCGAAATGAATTGAATATATAGCGATTTCGAAATGAATTGAATATACAAAGATTTAGAAATGAATTTGAATCGAATAGAAAACCAATTTGAATTGAATCGAATTGAAAACGAATTCAAATTGAATAGAAAGCGAATTAAAACGAATTCAAATTGAATTGAAATTTGAATTAAATAGAAATGAATTTTAAAACGAATTTTTAAAGAAGAATTCAATTTTGCTTTGGATTGAAATAGAAGTTGAAATGGTTCTTGAAACGAATTTAAAACTATTTATAAAATTCGTTTTAAATAGAAATCGATGAAATATATATTATATATATATATTATATATATAATATAATGGCCTGAATAGAACGCGCCGCGCCGTGGCAGTTCGTGAATTTCGACCATTAACTTCAAACGGACATTACGGGAGATCCGACCGTCGGATTCTCCTAAAACCGGAACCGTTGGGTTCGTATCGAAAAGAGCTTTCTAACGAATATCAGAAATTTTAAATCTAACGGTTGAATTTGGAGATACGTCCAAATCAAATTCAAAAAAGGTCGCTATAGGTGCGGTTCGATGGCCGTTGTTGGAAATCGACTGTACGGGCCTTGATAAAATTATTAAAAATAGTAATAATTTGTGTAAAATCATAAGAAATGATTTGAGAAAAATTGGGGTGAAAACCTCCATATTTGAAAAGATAAAAATGGGTTTTTATCGAAATGAACTAGTTTTGAACTAAATTTAAAACCCAATTATTTTTAAATAAATGAATTAGATTTAAAAAGGGGTTTTAAATAATCGAATTTCTAATATATTTGATTAAATTTGAAATGGGTTTATCGTGAACAGTGTTTTAAATAACACTAGTTCTTTAACCCGATAACAAATAGAATGTGATTTGGGTTTGTCGTGAACTGTGCTTTAAATAACACCTAGTTCTTTAACTCAGTAAAAGGAGTTCTAACGAATCTGCAACTAGATGGAAATGTGAATCTATAATCTAAATTATCAAATTTAGAAATGAGCGGGAATGGAGTATTACCAGTTTTGCTCCAAAGCGATAGTTAAATCTTTAATTGGATTTGAACGTGAAATGGTAATTAATTTTACCGATAACACCACGGTGTTAGATATGGAGTATTACCAGTTTTGCTTCATGGGATGAATAGGTTGGGATTGGGAAATAAAATAAATAATTACTTCGTTACGGTTCGCTAATCTCGACTAGTTGGAAAAACCATAATTTGGTTTTAAAAGACATCCAAAGGAAGATTACAGGATAAATTTTAAAGAATTTATCTTGGATAAAATTAATGGGAACCTTTCCATAAGAATGTGGAATTTAGAAACTAGCTGTAGGTTGGCTAAGAAGAATGGTTTCCTGGGTATTGTTCTGATGCTGGTTTCGGCCTTCGGGGTTAATGTTTGGGAAATTGTTCTCTTGCTAATTTGCGGTTAGTGACTAATGAATTGGAATGAGGCGTATGTTGTGTTTGCGTAACATTTGTTTTAATGTACGCGGGTTGTTCGGAAAGTCCGGGTTTATACCCATTCTGAATAACCGATTCGACGATAAGTCGAAGATGAAGACGGTGGTCGAAGACCGGAAGTCTTCACATCGTTTGGGCAATTACTAACGATCCTGATTGGGCTGTACACCCAAGAGGATGGAAATAGTTGGTGGTCGTCCAGACGTACTTGGAGATGGATGGATATGCGAGGAAAGTGCCTCCGGTTTCGTTCAGACCCAGAACGGACTTGTAAATGGATTGTGTGTCTGACACTGGATTTTATTCTGTGTTGATTGATTTCTATTAAATATACATCTGTTTGGCGGCGGAGAATTTATTCTTTTGCTTAACGCCCTTCTCTGAGACGTACGAGCTCAGAGGTTGTATATCGATGGACATCAGTCGCATGGCATGAATTGCCTGTGTGGCACGCTAAGATGCAAGGATCAAGGCTTCTGTTGAAAAGCAAAGTCTTGTGGTTGATGATCAAAGCACGCCTACGTGGCAGCTTTGTGTATAACGTGTATTCGCGAGCCTCACACCTCGGTATGAGTTAAAAACGGGATACGGACCGCTGGGAGAGCACGACGTTTCTTTCTAGCTTTGGTGGTGTCAGTGACTTACCAGCCCTGACATTTATATACTTTTCACCTTTGTGGTTGTTGGAATGAGGCGCCTCGATTATAGGTCTGTAAGGACCGGGAAACGTGTGTTCATGCATAATTAATCCTCTAACGTAAGTGAGGACCGGCCCAGCCGCATCCAGGGTTGCCCAGAGTGCGTAACCCGGAGGCATTTGCTAGAGTGTCTCGAACGCGGAGAGGAGCTTGCCCCTTGCCTCGACTCATGACGGAAATCCAATTTCCAATACGTGTATTTCGGTTTTATTTGTAGAGCCTAGTATGGCGACATAGTGGGATGGGGCACTCATGCCGTCTATGATTTATATTTATGATTGAAATGTTTTGACACTGTACACTTATTATAGTATCAAATGATTTGTTTTAAACGTATCAAGCATGTTTGGCTATTATAAGGTAAAACCCTATCCTCCGGCTTGCGTTGCATTGTGTGATGGGACCTGGGTCTTATAATAGCTTCATTTTTCGAAAAGCATTGCGCTGTTTATTCTATGCACTGGTATTCTTGCGAGGAAACCCGTTCCGTGTTATACGGCGTGGTCCCTTGAATTACTCTCTTTTAAGGTAAAGTTTAAATAACTGTTTTAATTCTCACACCAGTCACATGACTGACCTGGAGTTTATTGTTTTAACCTAAACTCTGGGTGCCCCTATTTTCCGCACGGGCAGCTAGTAGTTTTGGTTTTGCAGATTTATATTCACAGGATCCTGGTTTACAGCTGGAATGATATCCGGAAAGCTCTGTATCCGTATATCACCTTCAGTTGTGCTTTGTATTATTTTTCCGCTGCTATGTAATTTATTGTAATCTCTGATATTTATTGAATGTAATTTGTTCATTATACTCTGTATATTCTTGTATTCTGATGGAATTGTTGTAATAACAATGAAATGTTCTTCTGTTTGTGTCCTGATTTGTCCTGTTCTCAACGATCAGGGGTTTCGAACGGTCTAGATCGGTTTAACGACTGATTCGGACTGAGCGAAATTCCAGGCCGTCACATTTGGTATCAGAGCTTTGGTTTACAGAGCTCGAGAACAAGACACATTAGAACCATAAGAAAGAATTCATCAGATATTGGATTAGTAATATCCAATTAGAATGACTCGTTAGAGATAGGATCAGTAGTATCCTAGAACGAGTGTGAAGGGTATATTTTTTTTTCAAATGAAAACAATTTTGTTTTGAAAATTTAAACCATTTTATACGTATTTGAATATTTATTTTGAATATGGACAATCGAGTATATAAAGATTTTTCATATACGCGTCATGAACGTATATTCGAAGTTTTAATATACTGGATAGATATAGAATCACACTCTAGTCGCCCGGACCTGATTCTGATGATTGACGCGTCATCATTAGTAATTAGTTTCGTGTTTCGAAGGTGTGATACCTGTATATTTCCATTAGACTGGTGTGAGAACCAAAACTTATATAGTTAGAACACATTGTTGTGAATTGGCATCAAAAACATGATTTTTTGTATATGTATCGAATTATGAATTTGAAACTCTAATTCACTAATTGATTGATGTTTGTATTGTTTGTTTAGTTGTTTGCTAATTTTTAACCATTAAGCCTAATTGGATCACATATTGATTTGTATTGAAAATTGGTCGCATTTGCTTGCATATACATATATATCATTGAACAGGTCATAGCAAGGAGGCTAGAGCCAGAGAATAAAATTTGTTTGCCCGACAAATAGGTACATGTTTACTACATAATTTCCTGTTTTGTTTGGGTGATGATGATTTTGTGAGCCTATTGGCTAGCCGCTTGGCTTTTTCTTTTTCTTTTTCTTTTTGAGATCTGAAGGACCGGGGAAGCTATTTGAAATTCCCGGATGCTCCCGGTGCAGGGGAGGTTATGGCGAAATTTTTCGAAAATTTAGGGTGTTAGCCAAATTTTTGAAATTTTGAAAATTCTCAGAAACTGAAAAGTTGGAGAATGGAAGCCCGACCGAATGTAGAGCTTAATAATCAAACCACTTTCGACTTTGTTCCTTTTCGGGGACGAAAAGTTTTAAGTGGGGGAGATTGTAATAACCCGGAAAATCTGGGCCAGTTTAAAATTTTTATTTTGACAATTTTAGCGAATTTTGATTATTTAAAATGAATTATTTTAAATAATATCGTCGAGAAATTTATTTTGAATATAATTCGACGTATATATTATACGCGTCGTCGTTAGAATATAAATATTTATATATAATTATTAATAGAATTGAAAATGGCGCGGTAGTTCGATAATTCGATTTCAAACTTCAATTGAATGTACCGGGTGCAAAATAATCCGGATTTTAGTGAAACCAAAACCATTATGATCTAATTGGTAATATCTTTCCAACGAATCCGACCAATCGAAATTTGATAGCGGGAATCAAAAGATATGTCCAGTTGAAAATTCTGAATAGTCGCTATGGAATTCAGGCCCTTAAAAATGGACATTTTGCAAACGACCTCGGATTTCGATGAAACCACTTTTGTTGGATCCGCAGTGTCAAATTATTGCTAGGTTTCAAATTTCACAATTTTTCGA
The DNA here is from genome assembly GCA_030737875.1 of Allium sativum. Taxonomy (NCBI): domain Eukaryota; kingdom Viridiplantae; phylum Streptophyta; class Magnoliopsida; order Asparagales; family Amaryllidaceae; genus Allium; species Allium sativum. The sequence continues at coordinate 1,047,957,650 of CM060910.1, read as the reverse complement.
ATCAATATGTGAGCGTGGCAAAGGAAAATGTGTTTTGACCATTTCAGTTGATTTTAATCGACTGGAAAATGGCCATTTCTCTAACGGTCTCAGAATTTGACGAAACTAGTTTTGTTAGGACCGTATCGTCAATACGAAGCTAGAAAATATTTTTCGGGAATTTTTAGAGTTAGTATGTGACCCCGGTAATTTGAAATGTACGTTTAAAATTCAATATAGTGATTTAAATGTAAATTAAACGGAAACTGATTCAAACGATCAAATCAACTTACGATACATATCCCATTGAGTTCGGAATGGGGGTAAAACGCTATGTACGGCAGGCGGTGGGCCTCGTTTCGAGGTCGTATGTAAAAGTCAACTTTTTCATAATAAAATAATAAAATAAATAATATATGAAATATATTTCTCCCCCTTTTTAACTCTGGCCCCCCCACCCCGTTTATTTTTTTTCTCAGAAATCAAATATAAAAAAAAAAAGAAAGGAGAAGAGGACGGAGCGGCCTCCTCCCTCGTCGCCGCCACCGGAGGCGCCTCCTCCGCCTCTTCTTCCCCTCCTTTGAAGCCTCCCACCTCGTCGATCCCTGTATCCCCTGAAGCCATAATCCACTGCCAAGCCCTAGCTAGTGCCACCACCGCATCCCTCCTTGGCGAGCACCCACCTGCGACGCCCCAACCACCCCCCCTTCCACCTCCAGCGAGCGCGAGGCCCCTCCACCTCTTCACCAGACCAGCGAATGCCAATTCTCCTCCCGGCGATTAAAAATCCGATTTTTAGTAATTGTTTTGCAATCAACACCCTACTCCCTCTTCGTTAGACGCTGTAAGTTCTTCTAACTTATTTCTCTGCATTTATTTAAGTGATTTTCAGTTTATAAAACAAAAATATGATTTTTATATTTTTAAAGAATTAAAAATATAGTCTTTACTATATAGATGATGTAAAAATATGATTTTTGCTTATGTAGAGAATTAGAAATATAATTTTTACATTTTAGGAATATGAAAATAGCATCTTTATATGTGTAGAAAAATAAAAATGTGATTTTTATAATGAGATTTTTATAAAGGTGAAATCTTTAAATTAGAAAAGGTGAAATCTTTAAAGTAGAAAAGGCGAAATATTTGAAAAGACGAGATCTTTATATAGAAAACATCGTAGTAAAAATTCGATTTTTAAATGTATGAAGTGATTATAAAAATATGATTTTTTCTTATGTAGAGAATTAGAAATATAATTTTTATCTATACAACATAGTAGTATAAAAATATGATTTTTATATATTGAATAGCATAATAAAAATTCGATTTTTATATATTGAACTTCGAAGTAAAAATTCGATTTTTATATATTGAATAGCGAAATAAAAAAATGTGAATTTTATTTTAAAGTCATCGAAATATAAAAATGTGTGATTTTTATATATATAGTGACTACGGGCAACGAAGATGACGAAGATGGGATAGCGATGAAGATTTCTCTCAATGAAGTGCCGTGGAGCTAGGATAGCTATCTGTGAGAACTTCTCACCTTTCAGTTTAAATTTTCTAGTTATATATATATATATACTAGGATGCAGACGGTGCTTAGTAGCACCTGACACCCGTCATCCACAGACCATGGATGGATTGTTTGTTAAATTGTTTGGTTGTGTAGTTGGTTAAACTATTTGGTTTGAATTGAATGGTTTAGTGAATTTGATTGATGTGTGAATGGCATGGGCCTTCACTAGACCGGGGATAAGGCTAGGCCTCGTTTCGTTTCTAGTATAGTGCCGTTATGCCGCCGAAATTTTCTAAAATATGATAGAAAAATAAAAATATCATTTTTATTGAATAAATGAACTGAATAGAAATTCATATGTTGAAATAAAATGTTTTATCGTTAAAAATATAATTTTTAACGTGAAGTGAATAAAATAAAATATTCATTTACAAACCGGACGGTTTGTTTATGTACACTGATTTGACTGACATTGATTGGGACGATAAATTTCACACATCGCCCAACTGCACGAATAAAATCTGTGTTTGATTGTTTGAAACCCTACACGGGTGTTGGGATGAAATTTGAAGTTCACTCATCCTGATTGATTAAATATGTCGATCGATTGATTGACATGCTGTTATAAGCGTTAGATATCTTTATTTGATGCTTATACAGTGTAGTGCACTTTGGTTGATGGTTGATTATTTTGCAATGCTATTATATACGTGTGATGTATGAAAATCCATATAATTAACATTATATGGTGATTGATTGGGCCTCATTCCAATTTAGAAAATAAAGAATATTATAAAATAAAGGTTCATGTGTTGACTGTACTCATCCGTTGAGATTAGTCATGTGTTAAACGAAATATTTTAATAATAAAATTTACATCTTTATCAATTTAAAATAAAGGTTCATGTGTTGACTGTACTCATCCGTTGAGATTAGTCATGTGTTGAACGAAATATTTTAATAATAAAATTTACATCTTTATCAATATAAAATAAAGGTTCATGTGTTGACTGTACTCATCCGTTGAGATTAGTCATGTGTTGAACGAAATATTTTGATAATAACAAATATTTTGAAATAGAATATTTGAAAATAGAAATATATGAAGCCGTGTTGATTAGATTGACGCCATTTTGACGTGAACGATATTTATATCGATTTTGATCATTTTAAAATGATGTTGAAAAGTGATTTCGAAATCGAATATTTTGAAATGAAATTTGAATCAAATTGAATAGAAAACGATTTCGAAATGAATTGAATATATAACGATTTCGAAATGAATTGAATATATAACGATTTCGAAATGAATTGAATATATAACGATTTCGAAATGAATTGAATATATAACGATTTCGAAATGAATTGAATATATAGCGATTTCGAAATGAATTGAATATACAAAGATTTAGAAATGAATTTGAATCGAATAGAAAACCAATTTGAATTGAATCGAATTTAAAACGAATTCAAATTGAATAGAAAGCGAATTAAAACGAATTCAAATTGAATTGAAATTTGAATTAAATAGAAATGAATTTTAAAACGAATTTTTAAAGAAGAATTCAATTTTGCTTTGGATTGAAATAGAAGTTGAAATGGTTCTTGAAACGAATTTAAAACTATTTATAAAATTCGTTTTAAATAGAAATCGACGAAATATATATTATATATATATTATATATATAATATAATGGCCTGAATAGAACGCGCCGCGCCGCGGCAGTTCGTGAATTTCGACCATTAACTTCAAACGGACATTACGGGAGATCCGACCGTCGGATTCTCCTAAAACCGGAACCGTTGGGTTCGTATCAAAAAGAGCTTTCTAACGAATATCAGAAATTTGAAATCTAATGGTTGGATTTGGAGATACGTCCAAATCAAATTCGAAAAAGGTCGCTATAGGTGCGGTTCGATGGCCGTTGTTGGAAATCGACTGTACGGGCCTTGATAAAATTATTAAAAATAGTAATAATTTGTGTAAAATCATAAGAAATGATTTGAGAAAAATTGGGGTGAAAACCTCCATATTTGAAAAGATAAAAATGGGTTTTTATCGAAATGAACTAGTTTTGAACTAAATTTAAAACCCAATTATTTTTAAATAAATGAATTAGATTTAAAAAGGGGTTTTAAATAATCAAATTTCTAATATATTTGATTAAATTTGAAATGGGTTTATCGTGAACAGTGTTTTAAATAACACTAGTTCTTTAACCCGATAACAAATAGAATGTGATTTGGGTTTGTCGTGAACTGTGCTTTAAATAACACCTAGTTCTTTAACCCAGTAAAAGGAGTTCTAACGAATCTGCAACTAGATGGAAATGTGAATCTATAATCTAAATTATCAAATTTAGAAATGAGCGGGAATGGAGTATTACCAGTTTTGCTCCAAAGCGATAGTTAAATCTTTAATTGGATTTGAACGTGAAATGGTAATTAATTTTACAGATAACACCACGGTGTTAGATATGGAGTATTACCAGTTTTGCTTCATGGGATGAATAGGTTGGGATTGGGAAATAAAATAAATAATTACTTCGTTACGGTTCGCTAATCTCGACTAGTTGGAAAAACCATAATTTGGTTTTAAAAGACATCCAAAGGAAGATTACAGGATAAATTTTAAAGTATTTATCTTGGATAAAATTAATGGGAACCTTTCCCTAAGAATGTGGAATTTAGAAACTAGCTGTAGGTTGGCTAAGAAGAATGGTTTCCTGGGTATTGATCTGATGTTGGTTTCGGCCTTCGGGGTTAATGTTTGGGAAATTGTTCTCTTGCTAATTTGCGGTTAGTGACTAATGAATTGGAATGAGGCGTATGTTGTGTTTGCGTAACATTTGTTTTAATGTACGCGGGTTGTTCGGAAAGTCCGGGTTTATACCCATTCTGAATAACCGATTCGACGATAAGTCGAAGATGAAGACGGTGGTCGAAGACCGGAAGTCTTCACATCGTTTGGGCAATTACTAACGATCCTGATTGGGCTGTACACCCAAGAGGATGGAAATAGTTGGTGGTCGTCCAGACGTACTTGGAGATGGATGGATATGCGAGGAAAGTGCCTCCGGTTTCGTTCAGACCCAGAACGGACTTGTAAATGGATTGTGTGTCTGACACTGGATTTTATTCTGTGTTGATTGATTTCTATTAAATATACATCTGTTTGGCGGCGGAGAATTTATTCTTTTGCTTAACGCCCTTCTCTGAGACGTACGAGCTCAGAGGTTGTATATCGATGGACATCAGTCGCATGGCATGAATTGCCTGTGTGGCACGCTAAGATGCAAGGATCAAGGCTTCTGTTGAAAAGCAAAGTCTTGTGGTTGATGATCAAAGCACGCCTACGTGGCAGCTTTGTGTATAACGTGTATTCGCGAGCCTTACACCTCGGTATGAGTTAAAAACGGGATACGGACCGCTGGGAGAGCACGACGTTTCTTTCTAGCTTTGGTGGTGTCAGTGACTTACCATCCCTGACATTTATATACTTTTCACCTTTGTGGTTGTTGGAATGAGGCGCCTCGATTATAGGTCTGTAAGGACCGGGAAACGTGTGTTCAGGCATAATTAATCCTCTAACGTAAGTGAGGACTGGCCCAGCCGCATCCAGTGTTGCCCAGAGTGCGTAACCCGGAGGCATTTGCTAGAGTGTCTCGAACGCGGAGAGGAGCTTGCCCCTTGCCTCGACTCATGACGGAAATCCAATTTCCAATACGTGTATTTCGGTTTTATTTATAGAGCCTAGTATGGCGACATAGTGGGATGGGGCACTCATGCCGTCTATGATTTATATTTATGATTGAAATGTTTTGACACTGTACACTTATTATAGTATCAAATGATTTGTTTTAAACGTATCAAGCATGTTTGGCTATTATAAGGTAAAACCCTATCCTCCGGCTTGCGTTGCATTGTGTGATGGGACCTGGGTCTTATAATAGCTTCATTTTTCGAAAAGCATTGCGCTGTTTATTCTATGTACTGGTATTCTTGGGAGGAAACCCGTTCCGTGTTATACGGCGTGGTCCCTTGAATTACTCTCTTTTAAGGTAAAGTTTAAATAACTGTTTTAATTCTCACACCAGTCACATGACTGGCCTGGAGTTTATTGTTTTAACCTAAACTCTGGGTGCCCCTATTTTCCGCACGGGCAGCTAGTAGTTTTGGTTTTGCAGATTTATATTCACAGGATCCTGGTTTACAGCTGGAGTGATATCCGGAAAGCTCTGTATCCGTATATCACCGTCAGTTGTGCTTTGTATTATTTTTCCGCTGCTATGTAATTTATTGTAATCTCTGATATTTATTGAATGTAATTTATTCATTATACTCTGTATATTCTTGTATTCTGATGGAATTGTTGTAATAACAATGAAATGTTCTTCTGTTTGTGTCCTGATTTGTCATGTTCTCAACGATCAGGGGTTTCGAATGGTCTAGATCGGTTTAACGACTGATTCGGACTGAGCGAAATTCCAGGCCGTCACAGGTACCGTCACACCCTCCGGAAAGTTAAGATCCTCAGCCATGCTGAAACGAAAAAGGAAAGATTCAAAACGGAGAATTCGAAAGATAAAGATATGGCTATTGGGGATTATGCTTTTCTTTCAAAAACTTTTCTCTTTAAAGACATGCTTTTGAAAATTACAACAAGACAGATATAAGTAATACTTGAAAATTTAAAACAACATTTCATTGCAGCGGAAAGTAAAACATGTCTGGTTACATCACAAAACCATAATAAGAGTTAAGTACAAATATCCATCCTGCTAAATAAAAATACATAATCCCAATACATGAACTGATAGCCATAAAAGAAAAGGGTAAGCTGAGCTCTACATCTAGGGTCCAAGCTCCAAGAGAGTAATAAAAGCAGCCTGATCAAAGCCCACTCGTACTGGGCCCACTCTGAGAACCTGAGGGTTGGGAAAAAAGATAAAAACAACGGGGTCAGACATAAGTCTGAGCGAGTCCTATAACTTTAACAATACAATCATTAAAGTAACCAGAGAAGACATAAACTTGATATACGGTAATGTCTGGGGATGAATGGCTACACTAAGCAGCTTGGTAGGCTTAGGATAAACTAAGATAACCGTAAAGACGCATCTACCAACCCAAGGATAATTACTACACTGCACCACACCAGTCATTCCTACTTAAAGGTTGATCCCTCCCAAGGACTTAGAAAATTTACCCAGTAGTTTCGTGTACCCCTAGCTGACTACATAGGTGCCGTCTGCCCCTATCTCCACTAGGTGTACCCACTACTCCCAAGTGATCGGCTCCCTACCGTAGATACCCGTGCCGGCCCCACAGTGGGGCGTATCACTCCCCAAAGTGGCAACCCGATATAGTCAACGGTGCACGGCTTATACCTACACGATGCAACAACGTCCTACCTACCAGACCGGGTCCACACACGCATATGAAACCCGTTGGACTTGCGTTGCCACCGCTAACCCGTTTTGGCCTCTTATAGTCAAGCCCAGTACGCGTGTCCCGTCCTCGACATGGGTCGAGCCCAATAAGATACATATGGGTTACTGGTTGAAATGGCCCCCCACAAGCTACCCACCTAAGCTTGTCCCTTTTTCTAGTGCTTCCCCCTTAACCCTTTAATCATGTTTAATTACATGTTTCCACTTGGTTAAGTATTCTAATCGTAATTTCTATTGCCACCCAAGGCAACCCACTAGATTTCCACATGCCGCCCAAGGCACCCACTTAACCCCTCATGCCCCACTACATGCTTATCTAGTTAAGTGTTTCTTAATTGATTAAGAAACGTAACCTTTGTAAAGACCTCTCACATTAGACTGTCTTTTATGGCAGCTGGATTTGCCGGTCGGTTCCGGGCAGCCTTACACCATAACAGAGTCTAACCTCGTGTCTTTACACTTATCACGTATTTAGTTTATGCCTAAGACCTCTCACATTGGGCCAATCATTTGTAGCCACTGGATTTGCTGGGCGGTTCCGGGCGGTTCCGGGCAGTCTTATGCTACAAAAGGGTCCAACCTCGTGTCTTAGTCGATTAATTACACCTAATTAATCACCCCCATAATTTATATTAATTATCCCTAATTAATTACACAATTTTAAGAATATGGGTAGACCTAACTCAATAGGTAAATTCCCAATTCCATAGTATGGGTAGACCTAACTTAATAGGTAAATTCCCAACTCCATAATATGGGTAGACCTAACTTAATAGGTAAATTCCCAATTATGTCCATTCATTTTATGTTATACACATTTCTATTAACATGCATATTAACCCCATCGTTTCCCACGTAATTCATTTTCATAACATGTCATATAAATGGGAAGATTCACTATAAATGTAATGGGTTCAATCTTAGCACAACGTTGGCTTTTACATGGGTTTAAAAGGTGTCAACTTGCATCATGATATTAAACCCAACTAGCATCATTAAATAACCCAACTTGCATGAATACACATATGTCATATAAAGGTAACTTGCATAAGTGTTCATAGGTTACACAAAGGGTGAACTTGCATATGTGACTTGCATCATAAATAGGGTAAACATGCATATGTATGCATAACATACAAAGGTGTCATCTTGCATATGTATGCATCTTATTTAAAAAGGGTAAACTTGCATGTCATAATGTATGCATAAAACCAACCACTTAGCATGCATGAAATCAAGTACTTAGCATGCATAAAACCAAACACTTAGCATGCATAAAATCAAATACTTAGCATGCATAAACCCAAACACTTAGCATGCATAAAATCAAATACTTAGCATGCATAAGCCCAAACACTTAGCATGCATAAAATCAAATACTTAGCATGCATAAAGTCAAATACTTAGCATGCATAAAACCCAATACTTAGCATGCATAAACCCACATACTTAACTTGCATAAACATAGGGTTAACATTAAACATAGATTAGCAAACTAACATCATATCATATGACTTAAAACCCACTAATCCGCATACAAAACCGCATGATCTCATCATATCTCATCTACTTAATTTAGCAATTGGTTATTAAAGTGATAGAAACTCACTAAAACCAAGATTAACAAACTTATGAAGTAGAACTAGTTGCTATATTTGAAGATGGTGATGATTAGAGGTTGATTAGCTTGCAACTTTCTTCATAAATTAGTGGAGGCTCCTCCTAAGTTTGATTTTGGTGGCATGATGGTATCAATTCTATTTTTAGTATGGATTAGGCTTGCATTAGGGTGTATTTATAGGATTAGGGTGTGTTTTAGACCATAGGATTAGCCCTAGGTTAGATTAGGTCCGTCAGATTTGAGAAGTCTCTAGAGAATAGCCCAAAACACAACCAAACCCTAAAATGGTGCACTAGGTTTAACTGGTCGAGCACCCCCTGTCGACACCCAAGTCGATAGGGCTGTCGACTTGGTCCTAACCAGTCGACTGCCCAGTCGACAAGGCTGTCGACTCGGGTAGCTAGGCGGAAGTTTTTCCCTCCAGCGCCCAATGGCCCCAATTTTGAATTTTAAACCTGAATTTTAAATCTGTTTTGAACTTTGAATTTTCTGCAAACTTCATTGGGCCATAACTGGGCCATACGGACTCCGATTTACAAAATTTCGGACTCTATTTTGCGTATTTTTCCGAGACGAACGCAATGACGCAGCCCGTTTCCCCCAATTCTCACATATGAGATTATTTATTCTGCAATTAGTGAATTTTAGCATTAACCGAAATTCGGGGTGTTACAGGTGGACCAATCACATTTCGTCTCTCTTCTGAACCCGCCCGTAACCCTCACGACGAAAGGCGGCTGGGGCTCAAAACTTCTCTCCTCCACAACGCACAATCCACTCAATGAAACCACCTGATTCTTTTGGCAATTTCGTAGAGCGTCTCGCGTTCTTCAAATCTACCCCAGTCTGTGCTTTTCTCGTTGTGTGATGGTGGAGAATTGGCCCTAGGAAGTCTGCCCGCCTCGAGTCGATTATCTCCTCCGTCGTGGCATCGGATTGTACCCCACCACCACCCATGGACGCGGATTTCAAGGCTCAACGGCGTAGTACTAGTGGATCGGCCTCATACTACACCGTTCGATCGCAAAATGAAAACCTAGTTTGGGACGGGTTTAAAAGATATACGGCCTTATGAAATTTGAAGGAAAACAACACTTTAAAGCGCTGCAAATTTTATTAACCTTATAAAAATCATATCTTTTTCGTTTGTAGTTGGAATTCAGTGAAACAAGAGACAGTGGACTCGTGTGGACGTCTTCTACATTTTAGAAGAGACCGCATATTTTTCTGAGCCTTCTGCTATTTTTGGTGGAGTGGAACCCAAGGTGAGATTTCTAATTTATAAAAGATATGGAGAACAATGATGTATAAACTATATAGTCGATATATGAGTTATATAAGCATTGTACACCACATGTATTAGCATTATATAAGTTGTATGTTCGATGTATAAGTTATATATGCGTTGTAAAAATTATATATGCGTTGAAATAAATTGAAATGATAATTTAAGTGAATGGAAATATATTTATATATGAATATATATATACCCCTCGTCCACAGACCATGGACGATATTTATTGGTTGTGATATTGTTTGGATTATTGGTTGATGTGAAATTTGGTGAATATCTTGAATGGTTGAATTGAAATGATTGATTGTGATTGAAATCCCAATAGGATTAGTGTATGGGAAATTTCGTCTGCGTGCGAACTAGATATTGAAAATCCCCATTGTCAAAAACCGCCAGGTTTTAAGGTAGAGCGAGGAGCCGTACTAGGGACGGTGTCGGTTTTAACTACCCTGCCGTTATGCTGCCGAAATTTTCTGAAATATTTCATGTGTTGAATAGAAATTCATGTGTTGAGTGACATTCATGTGTTGAATAAATTCTTTGAAAAATAAAAATCACATTTTTATCATCTATTTGAACTATATAAAATAATCGTGTTTTGAAATAATTTTTTTTATAATAAAAATCACATTTTTATCATCTATTTGAACTATATAAAATAACCGTGTTTTGAAATAAATTGTTTTACAATAAAAATCACCTTTATATTATATATATAAACTATAGAAAATATTCATGTGTTGAATAAAGGACTAGAACGATAAAAATCATATTTTTATCGTGTGTGTGAAGTCGAAAACATTCATGTGTTGAATATATAGATTGAACAATAAAATCTACCATTTTACTGTAAATATGAAGTGCTAAAAATATTCATTTGTTGAATAAATATTTTTAATGATAAAATATCATTTTTATCAAATATTTGAAGTGAAAATAGTTTTGAAATCGAAGAATGAATTATATTTGTATATAAATATATATAAATATAATTAAATTAAATCAAATAATGACACTGTAGTTCGTGTTTTGAAACCGTGATTTCAAATGATTAGTGCGGGAGATCCGACCATCAGATTTTCCCTAAACCGCAACCGTTGGGTTCGCCTTGGAAAAATCTTTCCAACGTCACCAACTTTGTAAAGATCCAACGGTTGGATTGTCTGGAATGTTTAATTCAAATCTGAAGAAAAACAGTGCCAGAATCTATTATATTTATTTATATATATATATAAAGATAATTAAATTAAATCGAATAACGACGCTGTAGTCCGTATTTTGAAATCGTAACTTCAAACGACTAGTGCGGGAGATCCGACCGTCGAATTTTCCCAAAACTGAAACCGTTGGATTTGTTTTGAAAAGATCTTTCTAATGATATAAAATTTGTGAGGATCCAACGGTTAGATTTTCAGATATGTGTGAATCAAATCTGAAGAAAAACAGCGCCATTGCCGCGTTATGTCCTGAAGCGTCGTTTGAATGAATTGGTTATTTTTAAATAAATAAAAGTAGCGATAAATTGTGATAAAATATTATAAACGATATGGAATGGAAATAAACTAAATTTGCTCGGTTTATGTGATATTCAATGAATGTGTTTGGCGTGAAAATTACATTAACGAATTGAATTATTGGTGTCAAATAATTTAACCATTGAAATGAATTGATTTGAAATTCCAAATATACGTGAATTATTTGGAAAGGCCGAGTTAATTCTCATTTCAAATAATTGATCGATGATTGAAATTCGAAGATATGAAGACGGTGCAAGACCAATGATCTGCACGTCGAATTAAGGGGTGCTACTGATGCTCATGATGGGAGTAGCTACCTTGAAGGGGCTGAAGTAGTAGCTGTCCGGACGTACTTGTTGATTGTACGGATATGCGAGGTATTGAGTGCCTCCGGTTCCGTTCAGACCCAAAACGAACTTGTAAATGGACTGTGTGTCTGACATTGGATTTTGTTCTGTGCTGATTGATCTCTATTAAATATATATCTGTTTGGCGGCAGAGAATTTATTCTCTTGCTTAACGCCCTTCTCTGAGACGTACGAGCTCATAGGTTATATATCGACAGAAATCAGTTGCACGGAGTGAATTCCCTTTGTGGCACGCCTAAGTGGCATATGATCAAGGCTTCTGTTGAAAAGCAAAGTCTTGTGGTTGATGATCAAAGCACGGCCTGTGTGGCATAGCTTTGTGTATAACGTGAATTCGCGAGCCTCATACCCCAGTATGAACCAGAAACGGGAGAGGACCTCAGGGAGGACATGTGTTTCTTTCTAGCTAGGGTAGTGTCAGTGACCTACCAGCCCTGACATTTATATTATTTTCACCTGTGTGGTTGTTGCTATTACGATGCGCCTCAGATATATCGGTGACTATGTGAAGCCGACGGAGTCGTAGGAGTCATTTACGCCCCAAAGGGTGGGGAAACGCAGTGTTCAGGCATTTTAATCCTCATCGGTGGACCGGCCCTAACGATCCAAGGGTCACTCGAGCTCTGATCCTGAGACATGGTAGGCTAGATTGTCTCGAATTCGGTAAGGACTATCTTTTGCCTTGGTTCGTGATGGATATCCAATTTCTAGATACGACACCATGCAGTTTTGATTGTGTGTGTGTGTATATATATATATATATATATATATATATATATATATATATGGCGACATGATATATGGTACCCATGCCGTCTATAATTGATAGTTATGATTAAAATTGTTTTTGAAACATATATACACTATCAATAATATCAAATGATTTGTTTTGCTCGTATCAAGCATATTTTGGCCATTATAAGGTAAAACTCTATCCTCCGGTTTGTGTTGCATTGTGTGATGGGAACTGAGTCATATAATGGCTTCATTTTTGTAAAAAGCATTGCGATGTTTAAAAGATTTATTTGTTTTAAAGCACTGGCAATCCAATGGAGTAAACCCGTTCCACGAAAGTGGCGTGGTCCTGTGATTAGCCATATTTGAAAATGTGTAAGTGGATTTCTCATACCAGTCCCATGACTGACTCGTAGTTTGTTTCACTTGCAAACTCGGGTGCCCCTATTTCTACATGGGCAGCCTTGTATTCAGGTTTTAGCAGGCTCTTTCTGGATAGATGGAGCTGAAATGGATTCTATCATTTATCTCTTTTTATGTTGTTCAGCTCTTGTTGTACATATTATGTTTTCTTTTCTGTTGTAGACATTTTATGTATAGCTGAACTGTATTTTGTACTAAGTATGATCCTATATACTGTGTAACTCTGATGATTATATTTATCCAGTATATTCTATTGTACATTATCTGGTGTATTTAATTATTTCTATTCTGCTGTTATCTGTTTATATGTTGTATTCCAAAGATTACCCTTGCACCATCTTATCGAGGTCGGGGTCGTCACGATCGTGGTATTAGAGCTTTGGTTAAGCTTAGTTCTGGAATATACCATATTAATGAACTAGTCAGACATAGAACCAGTAGTATTCTAGGATGAGTAACTCATTACAGATAGGATCAGTAATATCCTAGTATGAGTATAGCAGAATGAAATACACCTCGATAGACACATTTACATTCAAGTCTATGTCTCTATGCTTTATAATATCTTTTCTGTTGAACTGACACTTGGTATGCTATTTGCAGAAGTACTAGAAAATGAGTGACAGAAACAGAAGGAATGCAGACCCAGATATAGAATCTCTATTTATGAAATATAGAAATCTGGGTGGAGCACTGTTCTTGGGCGAAGAATCTATTTCTAAAACACGAGCTTGGATTCATTCTGCTGAGAAAATCTTTGAAGGTTTAAAGATGAGGGTTGACCAGAAAAGATTATTGGCATCTTGGGCACTCAAAGACGAAGCTTTGTTCTGGCGGGATTCGATTATTAAGGATAATCCAGAAGGTGATATCACCTGGGATAGATTTAAAGAGATTTTCAGTGAAAGATTTATTCCTCCAGAAGAAACTAAGCGGTTATGTGATGAATTCTACTATTTGATACAAGGAGATATGAATATCCCAGAATATCATAAGAGATTCAATGAACTTTCTCATTTTGCTCCGCATCTGATTCAAGATCCAAAGCGGAAGAATCTGAGGTTTATAAACGGTCTTCAAAGAAAATACCAGAATAAAGTAATGGGGCATGTGAAGCTTCCTTTTTCTGAAATGATATACATGGCCTACCAATATGAGGATCTCGATAGGAAAGGTATGTTGCGAAATGAAGAGGAAGTCAGTTCTAGCAGCAAAAGAAAATTCGAAACTGATCACCTAGAAACAAGTACACAGCCAGAGGCTGGTATGCAACCTGACGTAAGAACAAAGTCTGAAGGCAATAAGAGGCCAAGGGACAGTCAGAAAAAGGTTAAAGCAGTTATCTATTTAAAGTGTAATCAGCAAGGGCATTCGATGAGGAACTGTGAATCTTCGAACAGACGAAAGAATAATGGATCTAAATCCAAGAACAAGTTTCAAGAGAAAAGAAAATGTAGTCAATGTCACCAGGCTGGTCATCTTTCAAAGGCTTGCCAGCTATTCAGGAAATCAGAAGCAATCCAAATAAATTAAGTGACGGAAACTTCTGAACCCTCAGCTGGTCAGGAAAGGCCAGATGTTTTAGAAGGCATGCTTACTGTCAAAGATATTTCAGTTAAGGTATTATTTGATACAGGCGGATCGCGAAGCTTTATTGCAAAGAATGCGGTTAAGAAACTGGATTTGAATTTGAAGAAGCTCAAAGCACCAATTACTGTTCATAATCCGGTTGGGGGTTCCCTTGACCTTAGTTGGGTTTGTGGAGTTCCTGTCTCTTTTTCCCGTTATCGGTTCCCCACTATCGCGATCGTCATGAATTTTACAGAATTTGATCTTATTCTGGGATTGGACTGGTTAACCAAATATGAAGCCGAGGTTAGATGCGCCGACAGAGTCGTAAAGGCGAAGATTAAATCAGGAGACCATATAACCATTCCATGTGAAGGTCCGAATATGAATAGAAAAGATTTCTGGGCAGCTTTGGATGTTTCTCCTGCTCAATAGAGCCTGTTCCTGTCGTTTCCGAGAATATTCCAGTCGACATTGAAAATATCCCAGTAGTCAAGAACTATGCGGATGTGTTCGAAGAAGTTGTTAGCTTACCTCCACAGAGAGAAATTGATTTTAAAATCTCTTTAGTTCTGAATGCAAGGCCAGTAGTTCACGCTATTCGAAGAATGACCTTGAAGGAAAAAGAAGAGTTGGATAATCAAACGTGACAACTAGTATGGAAAGTGTAATGACCCACATTTTCAGCGATATAATAATTAAATTATTTAATTATTTAAATAGTGAATTAAAGGATTTAATGGTCATGGAATTAAATAATGGTGGATATTTAATTAAAATAATAAATTAATATAATATTTTTTATTTTGAAATAATCAGAATTGGCTGAAATGGCGATATGGTGTGAACTGGATCATCTGTGATATTTAGTTCAGCTTGGAGTTGAATTTGAATAACGAATATATTATATAAACGACAGTATGAACGTAGAGTTATAATATAATTAAAATCGTGCTCGAAATGGCGTTGCAGTTCGTAAATTGGCGATTCGAACTTCAACTGAATGTATAGGATTCGTTTTAAGCCGAATTTCTGTGAAACAAGAAACGTGTGGAGCTGGTGAAGTATATTTTTCTAGTGGAAGAGAAAAATCGGGATTTCGTCGTGTAGATTTTGATTTATGTCCAAATCAAATTTTAGAAAAGTCGCTGTGGAATTCCTTTATAATTTATAAAGGAATTATTTTTATTTTAAAAAGGAATTTCATTTTAAATCGAATATCGATTTAATCGGGATTTGAAATATCAAGTTATAAATCCCAATAGAACTGTATGGTATTCCAATGTGGATATATATACGATAATATTTATTTTTAAATATTAAATTTAATTATATTTAAATATATTTATATATTTAAATGGGTCATCCAAAGCTTTAAAAATAGACACTTTTGCAAACGAAGTCGAAATTCGACGAAACTAATTTTGTTGGATCCACAACATCAAATTATTGCTAGATTTCCAGTTTCGTGATTTTTAGAGTCACTGTGTGGTCGTATGGATTTTTAGAGTGAGAAAAGTCAGTATTTTAACGGTTAAAAATACGCTGTGTGAGCAAACGGAGTCGGAGTTCGACGAAACCAGTTTCGTTGGGACCGTAATGTCGAACTCTAGCTACATATCTAGTTTCGTGATTTTAGATGTTATGTGTGATCACATGAATTTTAGAGGACAAATAAAATTAGCGATTGGTTAAATATGAATAAAATAATCAATTTAAAATAAAATAAAATATTTAAATTTCCTATAAATACCTCTACAACTTTTCTTAACCTAATTTCTACCTCCCTTTAGTCAACGAAACATCGCGCCTCCACAAAATAAGAACACAGAAAAACATTTCGAGCAAACAGAAATCAAAGAAAAATAAAATAAATCTCCATAAATCCTCAGACAGCTATATTTGGAATCCTGAGCTGAAGCACTTCAATCTGGTATCCGTTCTGTGAAGTGCGACACTGCTTTTTGGATGCTCGAAAACCTACAGAAGACCTAAGGTTTGAAATTGGTGAATCTATGAGCAACGATTCGACATCTGGGTATTAGCGTTGGATTCGGGAGGCCGAGGCGCAGGTACTGAGAAGTTTTGGCAGAGTGCGGTTGCTTTTTGAGGAGGGCTGAAAGTGCCTGTAGCTTGAGGCAACGACCGTAGGCAGGTCGGTTTTTGTAGGGGATACGCCGAAGGTGAACTCAGGGGGTCGGTCTGGTGCGTGGTGGCAAGAGGAAGGGATTAGCGGTGGTAGTGGAGGCCATGGATGGCCGATGTGATGGTGGAGGAGGGGTCAAAGACGTGGTCAGCATGGCTGAGAGGATTGGATATCGCAGGAAGAAAGGTTGAAACGGGTTTGGGCTTTAATGGTGAAGCGGTGTTGGGACGATGGAAAACAAGGGTATGGGTCGGGTTTTTATTTAAAAGGGGGTGAGGCCCATTTAATTTATTTAGTCCAACATTTTATTTAAATATTATATGAACTTATAAACGTCATAACTTCATCATACGATACCGATTTTCAACGAAACAAGATCCGATAGGATCGTACGGAAGGACACTACCCAATGGAACTGACTGGGAGTGGAGTGGGGCTCGAATGAATTTAAGGCGAAATAAATTGTTTGATTCAAATCAAACAACAGTTTATCATTCTTTAACGATGAACTGCCAATGTGAGTAAATCTCACTAACTCTGAACTGTTTATAATTTCATGTTGTATTTTTAGAACTATTAAAAATTGTCTGATTGACTGTGTGTTGACTGTTTGATTGAACTGCTAGTCAGTTAGTGGAAATTATATATATATTTATCCTTTGATATATATATATATAAACTGTTAAATCCATATATATTGATTCTGTTAACAGAATAATTCATATTGAACTGAAAGTGATGATAATCATATTGTGTAACATCTGTGGATGCAGGGAAACAGGTTGGGGGAATCCGACTGGATTCCTCAATAGTTATTTTATTGTTTTTCATATATTGAAATATATGAAGTGATATACAACCTATTGTCGATTATATGTGTTGGGACGATATTGGTCATCGTGATTTGATGTGTTAAGTACCATGAAATATCGGAATGTGAAAAGGAGATTTTCAAAGTGTATTGAAATAAAAGATGTTATAAAATCAAAGGATTTTATAAAAGAGAATATTTATAAAGTGGAATATTTATAAATAAGAGAATATTTATAAAGCGGAATATGTATAAATAAGAGAATATTTATAAAGTGGAATATGTTTAAATAAGAGAATATTTATAAAGTGGGATATCTATAAATAGGGAGATATTTATAAAGTGGAATATTTATAAATAGGGAAATATGTTTAAGTGGAGTAATTAGAAAAGGAATTGTTCATGTATAAGAAGTTATGGAAATGTTTTCCAGCGTTAACGTATATTTTCTAAACATAGAAAATAAGGATATATGTATATATATATGATTGATGATTGATTTGATAAAATTTCCATCTGGAAATAATATCGTTGTTTGCACACTTGTTTTTCTTTGATAGTTAACTCACCGACTATCGAAGTTTTGACCATTTTAACGTTGTTAATATGGAGAGACCGGTTGGATTATTATCCAAAGAACCATTCTGTGTTGGCATAAGCGTTGCGAATCATATATGCCAAAGATAATTGAAGACGGAGTAAAGTGCAAGGGCTATTGTATAAGTCCTAGATAACAGTGCTTAAGATGGATGTACTGAATAGTGCCTTCGGTTCATCCTGTTCCTGGATGACTTGTATGGATGAATGCCTGACAGAGTATTTCCAAAAAGGTCACGTACATTGATTTCTTCAACCATACCAAGAGTGGAAGCGGAGAAGGAAACGTCTTTAGCTAACACGTAATGTACTGTTGTAGATGTCAATTAGTGATTTTCGATGGATCTGACAATATGGCATTCGAAGTGAATCTGATGTGATGATAAAGCGTAACCTCAAGCCTCACATCCGGTAAATGGCAAAAATCGGGCAGGCAGCATGGCTAAGTCGGTCGCTCCGAAGTAGGGTGTATAATCACCTGATCTAGAGTTTCATTTACTTCTAAAAACCTTTTGTTGATGCTGTCCCATTCGGGAAACGGTTGCTGATCCCAACCGTTGGTGATTTACATTCGATACACTCAAGCGAAATGAGTGGTTGGTCATGTGTGGCCGAGTTGCAAGATGTTCTTGTTGAACCCAATGTATTCATCTCTAGAGGTACACTAGCGAAAGGTGGTTCCATACCTTGTCATAGTTGGAAATCCATTACCCAATACGTGCTTGCGGTTTTGCTTGTATACTATATATGTAGAACGTGAGATGAAAGCGTTTCTGCTAGATGATGATTATATTGTGGTTGATAGACATTATTATAATATCAAAAGGTTTTTGATATAAAGATATTTTGGATTCTCATAAGGGAAAAACCCGTTCCGTTATACGGCGTGGTCTTATGAGTTATCGTTTACTTGTTCGAACTGTTTTAAACTGTTTACTCATACCAGTCCCATGACTGACCCAGAGTTTATTTTGTTGTGTTTCCCTAAACTCTTGGGTGCCCAATTTTATACGGGAAGTCAAGTAGTCGGGATTTACAGATACTTGAAGAGCTGGAGCAGGAGACTTCAGGATTATATAACTATAATTATTTCCGCTGTGTTGTAAGTGCTGCACTTTGATAATGATGTATATTCAAGTACATATGTATATTTCAAAGTTATGTTACATATATTATATGTTATTCGTTCCGCTGTGAGATTCGTGTTACTCTTATGTTGTGTTCTTCTTCTTCTTCTATTCTATGTTTCTATCTTATCTTTCCTCACCCTCTAATTTCTTTCATTAACCATCTGGTATTTTCGACTCTTGATGATCGATATGTGTTGTATATCAGATAATCAAGGTCGCATTTTTCTGGGTCGTTACAGTTGGTATCAGAGCATAAGGTTAAGTATTACCTGGGCTCTATGGCGTGACTTGGTAGAGATAGGGTTAGTAATACCCTAAACTGAGTTTGAGTGTATATATACGAGTGAACGTATTTGTGGATGATATAAAAATAATTTTATATTGTGAAGATTTATTGGTTGAGTAGTTTATGAGTTCTGGTCGATCAGTTTGATCCACTGTATCGGTAGGAGTTTATAAACACTCAAATACGATGGGTCGGCACGATATGATTTGAAAGAGCGTAAATGAATTTTTTTTACCCAAAGTATATTTTGATACATATTGGATATATTGGTTGATATTATAATCAAATTAGATTATAAAAATGTGAACTGATTATGCAAATAACCAATCAGAATTCAGATAAGTAGAATGAATTGAATTAAATTTGAAATTTAAATCAGAATTGAAATTTAAACCCTGGAAATTTGGAACAGAGTTTGTAAATAGACTTGGATTAATTATAGGTAAATTTTAAGATCCTGGGAGATTTTAAATTGTGTTCCAAGAAATTTTGAATGATATTTTGAACTGATTTCAAAATGAAAGTGTTTAAGAATGATTTTGAAAATGATATAGTATTGAACTCACTTCGATAGCTGGGAAATAACCCCGATGATGAGCTAGACATCATCGATGTTCATTTTCGAGTTGCTGAGTGACGGATTACTACAAAAGAATTTGTTTTTGAATTGTTTTGAGAAAAACAAAGATGTTTAGAACTCCCAGAATTTGATTTGTTTAATTTAAGTCAAATTAAATAGAAATTTGTAAAAGCAAATTGGAATCAAAATAAAGCCAGTTAAGTGGTAATAGAAATTGATTTGAAATAATATTATGTTGGTGAGTTAAGGATTCGGGATCAAGAACGAAACTTGAGTTTGAAATGAAAATTTAGCTTGGTAAAAAGCCAATGGTTGTGTTGGAGATAAAAGTGATTTCAGAATTTGATTGAGATAACATTGGTATACGATGAGTTGAAAGCATATGGAAGTGATTGAGTTGATATGCCCGACAAAAAGGTACAAGTTTATATTTCATATGGGGTATGAGATTTTGATGAGCCAAATTGGCAAGCCGCTTGGCTGTTTGATTTTCTTTTGGGTTGGAGATGGCCTAGAGAGGCGAGTTGGAGTTTGTCCTGTTGACCAGTACAAAGGAGGTGCTGGCAAAAAATTTCGAAAAGTTAAGGAGTTAGAAAATTTTCAGGATTTTTGAAATTTTTTGCTGATAAGAATAAATTAATAATTTAATTGAAATTAAATTAGTCCAGTGGAAACTGAAGTTGAGAAATGAACAAATATGTTCTAACCAGTTGATAGGGTCATCCTCTACCTTAGCAATTTCGAGGACGAAATTATTTTAAGTGGGGAAGAATGTAATGACCCGCATTTTCAGCGATATAATAATTAATTTATTTACTTATTTAAATAGTGAATTAAAGGATTTAATGGTCGTGGAATTAAATAATGGTGGATATTTCATTAAAATAATAAATTAATATAATATTTTTAATTCTGAAATAATCAGAATTGGCTGAAATGGCGATATGGTGTGAATTGGATCGTCTGTGATATTTAATTCAGCTTGGAATTGAATTTGAATAACGAATATATTATATAAACGACAGTTTGAACGTAGAGTTATAATATAATTAAAATTGAGCTCGAAATGGCGCTGCAGTTCGTAAATTGGCGATTCGAACTTCAACTGAATGTACAGGATTCGTTTTAAGCCGGATTTCTGTGAAACAAGAAACGTGTGGAGCTGGTGAAGTATATTTTTCTAGTGGAAGAGAAAAATCGGGATTTTGTCATGTAGATTTTGATTTATGTCCCAATCAAATTTTAGAAAAGCCGCTGTGGAATTCCTTTATAATTTTTAAAGGAATTATTTTTATTTTAAAAAGGAATTTCATTTTAAATCGAATATCGATTTAATCGGGATTTGAAATATCAAGTAATAAATCCCAGTAGAGCTGTATGGTATTCCGCTGTGGATATATATACGATAATATTTATTTTTAAATATTAAATTTAATTATATTTAATTATATTTATATATTTAAATGGGTCATCCAGAGCTTTAAAAATAGCCACTTTTGCAAACGAAGTCGGAATTCGACGAAACTAATTTTTTTGGATCTGCAACATCAAATTATTGCTAGATTTCCAGTTTTGTGATTTTTAGAGTCACTGTGTGGTCGTACGGATTTTTAGAGTGAGAAATAGTTAGTATTTTGACGGTTAAAAATGCGCTGTGTGAGCAAACGGAGTCGGAATTCGACGAAACCAGTTTCATTGGGACCATAATGTCTAACTCTAGCTACATGTCCAGTTTTGTGATTTTTAGATGTTATGTGTGATCACAGGAATTTTAGAGGACAAATAAAATTCGCGATTGGTTAAATTTGAATAAAATAATCAATTTAAAATAAAATAAAATATTTAAATTTCCTATAAATACCTCTACAACTTTTCTTAACCTAATTTCTACCTCCCTTTAGTCAACGAAACATCGCCCCTCCACAAAATAAGAACACAGAAAAACATTTCGAGCAAACAGAAATCAAAGAAAAATAAAATAAATCTCCATAAATCCTCAGACAGCTATATTTGGAATCCTGAGCTGGAGCGCTTCAATCTGGTATCCGTTCTGTGAAGTGCAACGCTGCTTTTTGGATGCTCGAAAACCTACAGAAGATGTAGGGTTTGAAATTGGTGAATCTATGAGCATCGATTCGACATTTGGGTATTAGCGTTGGATTCGGGAGGCCGAGGCGCAGGTACTGAGAAATTGTGGCAGAGTGCGGTTGCTTTTTGTGGAGGGCGAAAAATGCCTGTAGCTCGAGGTAACGACCATAGGCAGGTCGGTTTTTGGAGGGGATACACCGGAGGTGAACTCAGGGGGTCGGTCTGGTGCGTGGTGGCAAGAGGAAGGGATTAGCGGTGGTAATGGAGGCCATGGATGGCCGACGTGATGGTGGAGGAGGGATCAAAGACGTGGTCAACATGGCTGAGAGGATTGGATATCGCAGGAAGAAAGGTTGAAATGGGTTTGGGCTTTAAGTGTGAAGCGGTGTTGGGATGATGGAAAACAAGGGTATGGGCCAGTATTTTATTTAAAAGGGGGCGAGGCCCATTTAATTTATTTAGTCCAACATTTTATTTAAATATTATATGTACTTGTATACGTCATAACTTCATCATATGATATCGGTTTTCAGCGAAACAAGATCCGACAGAATCGTATGGACGGACACTACCCAATGGAACTAACTGGGAGTGGAGTGGGGCTCATATGAATTTACGGCGAAATAAATTATTTGATTCAAATCAAACAACAATTTATCGTTCTTTAACGATGAACTGCCAATGCGAGTATTTCTCACTAACTCTGAATAGTTTATAATTTCATGTTGTATTTTAGAACTGTTAAAAATTGTCTGATTGACTGTGTGTTGACTGTTTGATTGAACTGCTAGTCAGTTAGTGGAAATTATATATAAATATTTATATTTATCCATTGATATATATATATATATATATAAACCGTTAAATCTATATATATTGATTCTGTTAACAGAATAATTCATATTGAACTGAAAGTGATGATAATCATATTGCGTAACATCTGTGGATGCAGGGAAACAGGTTGGGGGAATCCGACTGGATTCCTCAACAGTTATTTTATTGTTTTTCATATATTGAAATATATGATGTGATATACAACCTGTTATCGATTATATGTGTTGGGACGATATTGTTCATCGTGATTTGATTTGTTAAGTACCATAAAATATCGGAATGTGAAAAGGAGATTTTCAAAGTGTATTGAAGTAAAAGATGTTATAAAATCAAAGGATTTTATAAAAGAGAATATTTATAAAGTGGAATATTTATAAATAAGAGAATATTTGTAAAGTGGAATATGTATAAATAAGAGAATATTTATAAAGTGGAATATGTATAAATAAGAGAATATTTATAAAGTGGGATATTTATAAATAGGGAGATATTTATAAAGTGGAATATTTATAAATAGGGAAATATGTTTAGGTGGAGTAATTAAAGAAGGAAGTGTTCATGTATAAGAAGTTACGGAAATGTTTTCCAGCGTTAAGTATATTTTCTAAACATAGAAAATAAGGATATATATATATATATATATGATTGATGATTGATTTGATAAAATTTCCATCTGGAAATAATATCGTTGTTTGCACACTTGTTTTTCTTTGATAGTTAACTCAACGACTATCGAAGTTTTGACCATTTTAACGTTGTTAATATGGAGAGACCGGTTGGATTATTATCCAAAGAACCACTCTGTATTGGCATAAGCATTGCGAATCATATATGCCAAAGATAATTGAAGACGGAGTAAAGTGCAAGGGCTATTGCATAAGTCTTAGATAACAGTGCCTAAGATGGATGTACTGAATAATGCCTTCGGTTCATCATGTTCCTGGATGACTTGTATGGATGAATGCCTGACAGAGTATTTCCAGAAAGGTCACGTACATTGATTTCTTCAATCGTATAAAGAGTGGAAGCGGAGAAGGAAACTTCTTTAGCTAACACGTAATGTACTGTTGTAGACGTCAATTAGTGATTTTCGATGGATCTGACAATGTGGCATTCGAAGTGAATCTGATGTGATGATAAAGCATAACCTCAAGCCTCACATTGAGTAAATGACAAAAATCGGGCAGGCATCATGGCTAAGTCGGTCGCTCCGAAGTAGAGTGTATAATCACCTGATCTAGAGTTTCATTTACATCTAAAAATCTATTGTTGATACTGTCCCATTCGGGAAACGGTTGCTGATCCCAACCGTTGGTGATATACGTTCGATACACTCAAGCGAAATGAGTGGTCGGTCATGTGTGGTCGGGTTGCAAGTTGTTCTTGTTGAACCCGGTGTATTCCTCTCTAGAGGTACACTAGCGAAAGGTGGTTCCATACCTTGTCATAGTTGGAAATCCGTTACCCAATACGTGCTTGCGGTTTTTCTTGTATACTATATATGTAGAACGTGAGATGAAAGCGTTTCTGCTAGATGATGATTATATTGTGGTTGATAGACATTATTATAATATCAAAAGGTTTTTGATATAAAGATATTTTGGATTCTCATAAGGGGAAAACCCGTTTCGTTATACGGCGTGGTCTTATGAGATATCGTTTACTTGTTCGAACTGTTTTAAACTGTTTACTCATACCAGTCCCATGACTGACCCGGAGTTTATTTTGTTGTGTTTCCCTAAACTCTTGGGTGCCCAATTTTATATGGGCAGTCAAGTAGTCTGGATTAACAGATACTTAAAGAGCTGGAGCAGGAGGCTTCAGGATCATATAACAATAGTTATTTCTGCTGTATTGTAAGTGTTGTACTTTGATAATGATGTATATTCAAGTACAGATGTATATTTCAAAGTTATGTTACATATATTATATGTTATTCGTTCCGTTGTGAGATTCGTATTACTCTGATGTTGTGTTCTTCTTCTTCTTCTTCTTCTTCTATTCTATGTTTCTATCTTATCTTTCCTCACCCTCTAATTTCTTTCATTAACCATCTGGTATTTTCGACTCTTGATGTTCGATATGTGTTGTATATCGGATAATCAAGGTCGTATTTTTCTGGGTCGTTACAGAAAGGTCTGATCAGGCCTAGTTTCTCTGATTGGGGAGCAGCAGTGGTATTTGTCCCGAAGTCCGACGGTACTCTCAGACTATGTGTAGATTATCGTGACTTGAATAAGTAGACGCTGAAAAAAATATCCATTGTCGCGGATTGATGATTTGTTAGATCGATTGAATGGTGCACAAGTGTTTTCACGAATGGACCTAGCTACAGGTTTCCATCAGCTTCGTATTTCCGAAGAGTGTGTTCCTTTGACAACATTTAGAGCCCAGACTTATTCTACGAGTGGTTAGTAATGCCGTTTGGCTTATGTAACACTCCAGCTTATTTTGTCGATCTAATGAACCGGGTATTCAGAGGAGTATTGAATAAATTCGTTCTGGTTTTCATTGATGATATATTGATCTTCTCTAAGTCAGGAAGCGAGCATGAAAAAGATTTGGAACAAGTTTTAGAAATTCTAAGAAAGAATGTTTTAAAAGCAAAGTTTTCCAAATGTATATTCTGGCAAGAAGAAGTCAAATTTCTTGGCCACGTCATGTCAAAGCAAGGAATTTCAGTGGATCCTAGTAAAATCACTGCTATTCAGAATTGGAAACTGCCTCGTACACCCACAGAAGTCAGAAGTTTTCTCGGGTTAGCCAGTTATTATTGAAATTCATTAAGGATTTCGCGAAGACATCTAGTTCCTTAACGAAACTGACTAAGAAACATTCAAGATTCAATTGGACTTCAAAATGTGAGGAAGCTTTCCAGAAGCTGAAATTAAAACTGACGACTACTCCAGTGTTAACAATAATAGATGGCAATGAGGACTTGGAAGTCTGGACTGACGCTTCTAGAGAAGGCCTTGGTGCAGTGTTAATGCAAAGAGGGCAAGTGATTGCTTATGCTAGCCGTTAGCTAAAACCGCATAAGAAGAATTACGTTACTCATGATCTTGAGTTGTTAGCCATTGTATTTGCTTTGAAAATCTGGAGGCACTATCTTTTGGGTGAGAAATTCGAACTATATACAGACCATCAGTCATTGAAGTATCTGTTCACCCAGAACGACTTGAATCTGAGGCAACAACGTTGGCTAGAATTTCTTGCAGCATACGATTTTGAGATTTTGTACACTCCAGAGAAAGCCAATGTTGTGGCTGATGCTCTAAGTAGAAACAATGTGATAATTGCCAGTTTTATTGTCATGACTTCATTGATCGATAAAATATCTGCTCTTAAAAAGGATGATCACTTCGTTCAAAGGATCAAAGAAAGATTACGTAAAGGCGAACCCTTGAGTTTTCAGATCGATAAGGAAGGAATTCTAAGGTTGAAGGGCCGAATATGTGTGCCAAACATTGCTGAACTCCGGAGAGAAGTATTAGATGAATGTCGCAAATCCAAGCTTAGTATCCATCCAGGGGTGAGCAAGGTGTATAATGATATCAAACGCACTTTTTGGTGGAGATCTATGAAACGAGACATCTCCTTATATGTAAGCCGGTGTTCTACTTGTCAACAAGTCAAAAGCGATCAGCAGAAGCTCGCTGGATTGTTGCAACCTTTGGAAATTCCCGGTGGAAAGTGGGAACAGATTTCTATGGATTTCATAGATGGTTTGTCTAGAACCAGGAAAGGAAATGACAGTATTTGGGTGGTCGTAGATCGTTTCACGAAGACCACCCATTTCATACCTGTCAAATCGAATAGAACTGCTCAGAGTCTGGCGCAGGTTTATTTCAAGGAAATAGTTAGACTGCACGGAGTTCCCATGAGCATCGTTAGTGATCGTGACCCGATTTTTGCTAGTAAATTCTGGGAAGCATTCCAAGCAGAATTGGGAACGAAGCTGAATTTGAGCACCGCATATCATCCTCAAACAGATGGCCAAACTGAGAGGGTGAATCGTATTCTTAAAGATCTATTGCGGGCGTGTATTATTGATTTTGGCGGATCATGGGAAGACCATTTACATTTGGCTGAATTCTCATATAACAACAGCTACCAGGCGAGCCTGAAAATGTCTCCATTCGAAGTATTGTATGGTAGACCATGTCGATCCCCTGCTTGTTGGGTTGAACCTGGTAATTGACTTGTATTGGGGCTTGATATGATTCGCGATGCTGCGGACAAAGTCGATTTCGTTAAGAAACGATTACTAGCCGCTCAAAGCCGATATAAGAGCTATGCAGATAAGAGAAGAAGAGATATGATTTGCTGTTGGCGACTATGTATATTTGAAGGTATCTCCGATGAGAGGAGTCATCCGATTCGGTAAAACGGGGAAATTGACGCCCAAATTCATTGGTCCATTTCCTATTCTTGAACGGGCTGGAACTCTCGGATATAGGGTTCAATTGCCTGATTGGTTGCCTGGAGTGCATGATGTATTTCATGTATCTCAACTGCGAAAGCAAGTGCATGATCCAGATCTCGTTGTAGAAGAAGCCGCACAACAGGATTTTGAAATTACTCTAGAATTGGCTGTGAGAAGAGAGCCGCTAAAGATAATTGGCAAAGTAACCAAAGAGTTGAGGAACAAGAAGGTTTACGTAGTCAAAGTGCAATGGAGTGGAGATCCGCGAGATTGTACTTGGGAAACAGAGGAAAGCATTAAGAAAGCCTACCCTAAGTGCAGGTGGATGTCTCTGATTGACTCTGGTGCAAGGTACATTTACCATACTTTGCATTACCATTTTGTTCTCTACTTTGTTGTTGTTTTCTTTACATGAATGTATAACTTTTTAATTATATAGTCTGAATGATTTTAAAAGAGTATATAAATTAATTGTATATTTTTGAAAAGTTAAAAACAAATTGGTTGTTGGTTGTGTTGTGTGAGTGTGAATTTGATTAATTAAATTATTAGAATGATAGTTAATTTAATCAATAGTAGAATGAATGGTAGAATTTATTCGATTAAATCACACATTGAACTGATTAGAAGATAGATAGAAATATGTACATGTGCATTACATATGTTTGAACAGGTAAATGGATTAGCTGTTGAGTAAAGAATTTAATTGCGTGCCCAACAAATAGGTAAACCTTAATGAGTTGGATGCGCAATTGTATTATTATACCAACTCCTGTGAATGCCATTGGATGCGGAGTGCTGGTTGTTCTGTGTGTAATAATAAATGTCGCCATAGGATAGTAACAATTAATTTTGAACTACACTACATGGCATACTTCTTGAGGATAGGCATACTTCATCATATACTACATAAGCATTTGGAGCTTGTGTGACGAGGTTGAAGATTTACCGTACGAGTTTTTGTATGGCGATGACTATATTTTACAGGTTGAACTGATGACTGATATGGACCATATAAAATATAACGGTAAATTGCCAGAGTAATAAAAACCCCACACGGGTCTAGAGATGACAATAAACACGTCTCTCTGGTCATTAAGGCACAAAAACAATTTATAGGGTGACGAGAATTTATTCTCTAGAGTTATGATCTATACACACTCCACTGTGGACACCGGAATATATCTCTTTAAATATGTGCATGCTTATCAGGATTTATTGGTTACCTAATACGGCCCAATAAATTTCCAAACCCCTCCACGTACAAAGGAGGTTATGGCGAAATTTTTCGAAAATTTAGGGTGTTAGCCAAATTTTTGAAGAATTTGAAAATTCTTAGAAACTGAAAAGTTGAAGAATGGAAGCCAGATGGAAAGTAGAGTTGATTAATCAAACCACTTTCGACTTTACTCCTTTTCGGGGATGAAAAGTTTTAAGTGGGAGAGATTGTAACAACCCGGAAAATCTGAACGAGTTTAAAAATTTTAAATTGGCTATTTTAGTGAATTTTAAATATTTAAATAAATAATTTAAATAATAGTGACGAAAAGTATGTTTGAATCGACGGTTGAAAATAAATATAATTAATTTGAATTATAAACATGGCCTGAAATGGAGCGGTAGTTTCAAAATTTCAATTCAAACATTGACTGACTGTACCGGGTGCAAAATAAAACGAATTTTAGTAAAACCAAAAATATTTAAATCTGTTAGTGAATATCTTTCTAACGAATCTGAAAAATCGAAGCTTCATAGCGGGAGTCAAAAGTTATGGACAAATGAATTTTTAGAAAGGTCGCTATAGAATTTATATAGCCCATGAAAATAGACATTTTGCAAATGACCCCAGATTTCAAAGAAACCACTTTTGTTGGATCCGGGATGTCAAATGATTGCTAGGTTTCAAATTTCTTAATTTTTGAAGCTAATATGTGAGCGTGGCAAAGAAAAATGTGTTTTGGTCAATTACAGTTAAATTGGATCGACTGGAAAATGGCCATTTTTCAAGTAGTCTCAGAATTCGACGAAACTAGTTTTGTTGGGACCGTATCGTCAAAACATAGCTAGATTATTTTTCAGGAATTTTTAGAATTAGTATGTGGCCCCAGCAAATTGAAATGTACGATCAAATCGAATATTGAATGTTTTATATTTTAATTTGAAGAAAAACTGATTGAAACCGTTGAATGGGCCTACGAAACATATCCATTATGTTTGGAATGGGGGTATTTAGCTAGGGACGACAGTCGTTGGGTTGGGATTGGAGTTCGTATGAACGGATAAGTATTTTCGGAATTTAAGGAATTAAAAATAATTTAAAATAAAGGTGGACCAATCACATTTCGTCTTCTCTTCTGAAACCGCCCGTTACCCTCACAACAAAAGGCGGCTGGGGCTCAAAACTTCTCTCCTCCACAACGCACGATCCACTCAACGAAAGCACCAGATTCTTTTGGCAATTTTGTAGAGCGTATCAGTTCTTCAAATGTACACCAGTCTGGGCTTTTCTCGTTGCGTGATGGTGGAGAATTGGCCCTAGGAAGTATGCCCGCATCGAGTCGATTATCTCCTCCGCCGTGGCATCGGACTGGACCCCACCACCACCCCTGGACGCGGATTTCGAGGCTCAACAGCGTAGCGCTAGTGGATCGGCCTCATACTACACCGTTCGATCACCAAATGAAAACCTAGTTTGGGACGGGTTTAAAAGGTATACGGCCTTATGAAATTTAAAGGAAAACAACACTTTAAAGTGCTGCAAATTTTATTAACCTTATAAAAATCATATCTTTTTCGTTTGTGGTCGAAATTCAGTGAAACAAGAGACAGTGGACTCGTGTGGACGTCTTCTACATTTTAGAAGAGACTGCATATTTTTCTGGGTCTTCTGCTATTTTTGGTGGAGTGGAACCCAAGGTGAGATTTCTAATTTATAAACGATATGGAGAACAATGATGTATAAATTATATAGTCGATATATGAGTTATATAAGCGTTGTACACCACATGTATAAGCGTTGTATAAGTTGTATGTTCGATGTATAAGTTATATATGCGTTGTAAAAATTATATATGCGCTGAAATAAAGTGAAATGATAATTGAAGTGAATGGAAATATATTTATATACGAATATATATATACACACTCCCCTCGTCCACAGACCATGGACGATATTTATTGGTTGTGATATTGTTTGGATTATGGGTTGATGTGAAATTTGGTGAATATCTTGAATGGTTGAATTGAAATGATTGAAATCCCAATAGGATTAGTATATGGGAAAATTCACCTGCGTGCGAACCAGATATTGAAAATCCCATTGTCATAAACCGCCAGGTTTTAAGGTAGAGCGAGGAGCCGTACTAGGGACGGTGCCAGTTTAAACTACCCTGCCGTTATGCTGCCGAAATTTTCTGAAATATTTCATGTGTTGAAATTATTTTCATGTGTTGAAACTATATTCATGTGTTGAATAGAAATTCATGTGTTGAGTGACATTCATGTGTTGAAAAAATTCTTTGAAAAATAAAAATCACATTTTTATCATCTATTTGAACTATATAAAATAATCGTGTTTTGAAATAAATTGTTTTATAATAAAAATCACATTTTTATCATCTATTTGAACTATATAAAATAACCGTGTTTTGAAATAAATTATTTTACAATATAAATCAATCACCTTTATATTATATATATAAACTATAGAAAATATTCATGTGTTGAATAAAGGACTAGAACGATAAAAATCATATTTTTATCGTGTGTGTGAAGTCGAAAACATTCATGTGTTGAAGACATAGATTGAACAATAAAATCTACCTTTTTATTATAAATATGAAGTGCTAAAAATATTCATGTGTTGAATAAATATTTTTGATGATGAAAATATCATTTTTATCAAATATTTGAAGTGAAAATAGTTTTGAAATCGAAGAATGAATTATATATATATTAATATAATTAAATTAAATCGAATAACGACGCTATAGTTCGTGTTTTGAAACCGTGATTTCAAATGATTAGTGCGGGCGATCCGACCATCGGATTTTCCCGAAACCGAACCTTGGGTTCGCCTTGGAAATATCTTTCCAACGGCACCAACATTGTAAAGATCCAACGGTTGGATTGTCTGGAATGTTTAATTCAAATCTGAAGAAAAGCAGCGCCAGAATCAATTATATTTATATATATATATATAAATATAATTAAATTAAATCGAATAACGACGCTGCAGTTCGTATTTTGAAATCGTAACTTCAAACGACTAGTGCGGGAGATCCGACCGTCAGATTTTCCCGAAACTGAAACCGTTGGATTCGTTTGAAAAGATCTTTCTAATGATATAAAATTTGTGAGGATCCAACGGTTAGATTTTAATATATGTGTAAATCAAATCTGAAGAAAAACAGTGCCATGGCCGCCTTATGGCCTGAAGCGTCGTTTGAATGAATTGGCTATTTTTGTATAAATAAAAATAGCGATAAATCGTGATAAAATATTATAAATGATATGGAATGGAAATAAACTGTATTTGCTCAGTTTACGTGATATTTGATGGTTGAATGTGTTTGGCGTGAAAATTACATTAATAAATTGAATTATTGGTGTGGAATAATTTAACCATTGAAATGAATTGATTTGAAATTCTAAATATACGTGAATTATTTGGAAAGGCCGAGTTAATTCTCATTTCAAATAATTGATCGACGATTGAAAGTCGAAGATATGAAGACGGTGCAAGACCGATGATCTGCACGTTGAATGGAGGGTGCTACTGATACTCATGATGGGAGTAGCTACCTTGAAGGGACTGAAGTAGTAGCCGTCCGGACGTACTTGTTGATTGTACGGATATGCGAGGTATTGAGTGCCTCCGGTTTCGTTCAGACCTAGAACGAATTTGTAAATGGACCGTGTGTCTGACATTGGATTTTGTTCTGTGCTGGTTGATCTCTATTAAATATATATATATTTGGCGGCAGAGAATTTATTCTCTTTCTTAACGCCCTTCTCTGAGACGTACGAGCTCAGTGGTTATATATCGATAGAAATCAGTCGCATGGAGTGAATTGCCTGTGTGGCACGCCTAAGTGGTAGATGACCAAGGCTTCTGTTGAAAAGCAAATCTTGTGGTTGATGATCAAAGCACGCCCTGTATGGCATAGCTTTGTGTATAACGTGAATTCACAAGCCTCACACCCCGGTATGAACCAGAAACGAGAGAGGACCTCGGGGAGGACATGCGTTTCTTTCTAGCTAGGGTGGTGTTAATGACCTACCAGCCCTGACATTTATATTATTTTCACTTGCGTGGTTGTTGCTGTTGCGAGGTGCCTCAGATATATCGGTGACTACGTGAAGCCGATGGAGTCGTAGGAGTCATTTACGCCCCAAAGGGCGGGGAAACGTAGTGTTCTGGAATTTTAATCCACATCAGTGGACCGACCCTGATGATCCAAGGGTCACTCGAGCTATGATCCTGAGACATGGTAGGCTAGATTGTCTTGAACTCGGTAAGGACTATCTTTTGCCTTGGTTCATGATGGAAATCCAATTTCCAAATACGACACCATGCGGTTTTGATTGTGTGTCTATATATATATATATATATATATATATATATATATATATATATATATATATATATATATATATATATGGCGACATGATATATGGTACCCATGCCATCTATGATCGATGGTTGTGATTGAAATTGTTTTTGAAACATATATACACTAGCAATAATATCAAATGATTTGTTTTGCTCATATCAAGCATATTTTGGTCATTATAAGGTAAAACTCTATC
Source organism: Allium sativum (assembly GCA_030737875.1). Classification (NCBI taxonomy): domain Eukaryota; kingdom Viridiplantae; phylum Streptophyta; class Magnoliopsida; order Asparagales; family Amaryllidaceae; genus Allium; species Allium sativum. The sequence continues at coordinate 1,047,924,457 of CM060910.1, read as the reverse complement.
CTCCGGTTTGTGTTGCATTATGTGATGGGAACTGAGTCTTATAATGGCTTCATTTTTATAAAAAGCATTATGATGTTTAAAAGATTTATTTGTTTTAAAGCACTGACAATCCAGTGGAGTAAACCCGTTCTGCGAAAGTGGCGTGGTCCTGTGATTAGCCATATTTGAAAATGTGTAAGTAGATTTCTCATACCAGTCCCATGACTGACTCATAGTTTGTTTCACTAGCAAACTTGGTTGCCCCTATTTCTACATGGGCAGCCTTGTATTCAGGTTTTAGCAGGCTCTTTTTAGATAGCTAGAGTTGAAGATGGATTCTATCATTTATCTCTTTTTATGCTGTTCAACTCCTGTTGTACATATTATGTTTTCTTTTTCGCTGTAGACATTTTATGTATAGCTGAGCTGTATTTTGTACTAAGTATGATCCTATATACTGTGTAACTCTGATGATTATATTTATCAGTGTATTCTATTGTACATTATCTGGTGTGTTTAATTATTTCTGTTCTGCTGTTATCTGTTTATGTGTTATATTCCAAAGCTTACGCTTGCACCGTCTTATCGGGGTCGGGGTCGTCATATAAAATATACAGTTAAATTAATTATCGTTAATCTTCACTGTCTATACCCCTAAAATTAGGGCTGTCAAAATTGCAACCAGCCCATTTAACCAACCCCATTAACCATGAATTAATTGGGCTGGGTCATACCCAATTATTAGGATGGGCTAATTGGGTTCCACCATTATGCCCAGTCACTTATACGGCTTACACGGTTCTAAACCATTATACCCAATTTTTCGTTCAATCCATTTAATTTGATAAGAAAATATTTTAGGGTTTCCGTCGTTGATTCTTGGTTCGCGATATTCATGTCGTAAAGCGATTATTCGAACATTTGTAAGGTTTGGCGACGGCTTTTGTAACCTTCGATTGCTCGCTGTTCTCTCGGATTCCAGCCCTAATTGGCGGCTTTGTGAAATTACAGTTATTGATCTTTCTTGTAGTTTCAGTTGATTTCATCTAAAGCTACATCGCTTTCAAATATTCATTTCGTATCTCCTTTCTTTACCCCTAATACTGATGAATTGAATGCATCTTTTAGCTTTTCGTTCTTTTTGTTGCTGATGAGTTTTTGTTTATTCTTCTCCTTTAGGCATAATTATGTTTGGTTATCCATATTATTTTCTAAGTTGTGGTATCTTCGTTCTTCTTCTATTCTTTTTTTGTTTTAGCTCTAGAAAGTTCTTCATAACTAATGGATAAAATTCTGTTCTTAATTGAGTACATCGTATCTAATCAAGTGACCTGGAGTTGAGGGCATTCCTTGGTTACTGATATTGGCGTGCAATACCACCTGAATTAATGCACACTCTTGATTTTAAAGTACATAGTCTACATCAACATTTGTTTATTTCTCAGTATAGAGTACACACACCATTAGTTGAACTATATTTTCTTTTTATTTACTTATTTATTAACACATGCACAAGCAAATGTTTTGTTTCCATGTAGCTTATGAATTCTGCATTTTCTGTAATTAAGGTTAGTGCAACCGTGTTTGATTTTGGTAATGTAATATATCTAAATTTAGGTAGATTTTTGTTTGCCTTGCCAGATAACAACTTACAGCTACTATATGCTGAGAGTATTGACAGAGACGAAATTTGAGATCGTATTCAAGTAGCTGTAGGTGCATTCATCTCTAAAATATGCAAATACCTCTTGTTGCGTAATGCCACTACTAATAAATTTTGAACTAATTAAAAACTAAAAATTCCCAAATTTAACATTTCCTTTATGAAACAGGTTTCTACTGCAGTTTCTGGTTTTGCTTCAAGTATTTGAGGGTTTTTGAATGCTACGACTTCTGCTTTTACTACAGCTTTGGATTGCTGAGGTACTGAATAATAAATAATTTATAGAAACAACAATCGTTAGATTTAGAACTAAACCTATCATTTTGTTGGTTTGCTGTACTCAGCACTTGTTTGTTTTATGCGAATGAGTTTCTGTGAATTTATTAAATATGTTTTGGGCTGTAGAAAAAAAAAATTCATAGCCTTGATCTCACATTTCATGTTATGCTTGGTTTTGGTTCTGCATTAGAAACTATACATTGATATTTGCATGCCACTAACCCTGTTATTTAGTATATGTTCTAACATGGATGTGCACAGTTCATATGTTGCCAAATGCAGTCAAAAATCTTGCCTTTGTTTAGATTTAGCATGTTCCCCGTGGTACGCTTGCGACCTGACTTTTAAATAGATTACTATGTTTACTATGACCCACTTGTAACAATGAACAAATTCACATATTCTTGATGTACTGTAACGACCCAGATTTTTGACTGTTTAAATCGACAATAAACCACACATGTCGACCCAAACCAATCGCCAACCCAGATAGTTATTTGGGAAAAAGCAGAAAAAGAAGAAAGGAAAGAAAGAAACAATCACAGAATCTCACAGCGGAAGGATCACATATAATAAGCAAATAAATATTCAAAAGCATTTAAACATATACATTCGAGTTACAGCATTTAAATCATCAGAGTTATACACTTACATACAGTAATGCAGCGGAAATAAAAATGTAGTGGATACATATACCAACTCCGTCTTCGATCTCCAAGGCCAAAAATCTTCATTATCTGCAACATCTGCTGACCCGAGCGTATTGCATAAAAAGAAAAACACAACAAACACTCGGATCAGCACTAAATCATCTCATATTAGTCAAATTAAAATACAGAATAATATCGGTATCATGGTGCAGTAACTCAAGAGATGTTACGGGATTTTTCCATCTCTCAAGGATCCGTTAAACTAATACATACATAGTATAATACGCTATTACAATAGTGTTTATTCAGTAAAGTATAATATCGAAAATAGTGTAAGCGGGATTACCATGTTACCCTTACACTGTTTATAGCATTGCCGTACAGTTTGCATATAACACACCAGTACGTCGGTGGATAGGGATGCGCCGTGATACGACAACGTTAAATCAAAATCGTAGGGGCTCGATCAGGATAATATGACAAGGCACTGAGGAAATACCCCGGTAGGATTCTACCGAATTCGCGGACCCAGGCCGGTGGTAACGCATTGCCGCAACTACCGCCCACCTCGAACGACATTCCCATATTCAAGGGGTGCACCCAAATCGATCACAGTAGTAATAGAGATGGTTTCGAAGGAGCGCGTTCGATCAGAGAAGCGATCTCATTAACCTGGGTATGGCTCCTGTTTTAGTCATTTCAATTATGACCCGAAGGTCAAGGCTAATCCATCATCGTTCTCTTTCTTCAAATCCAGTAATCGCCTCCATACCATCCGACTTCGGTTCTGGAACTTCCACCGCGTACACAGTTGTCAAAGTGGTATCGACACTGACAGAGAGTATGCCTTATGTCGACTCCGGTCTCCTTGACAACCCATCGTTTACATTTTTCACACTGGTCAGTGTTTTTACCTTTCAAAGGAGTTCGTGTTTCATATCAAAATATCATGTTTCGAAATTCATTTTCATATTCTAAATAGAATATTATTCAACTGGGATATTCCCATTTACGCTCAACATCTTGAACTAATTCCAGCTTATAAAATTTGAATATCCAATTAATTAACAATATATTTAAATAGTTTAAAGGTATAATTGAAATAATTTGAAATAATAGTTTGTAATAAAAGTAGAGTTTGACAAAATAATTAAAACATTAAAATAATTCATAAAATAAATAATTAATAATTATAAAGTATTTTATTTAAATAATTTATACAATAAATAGTTATAAGGAAATTTAATTTATTAACAAAATAGTTTTGAAAGATAGTTTTGACATACTATAGTTGGAATTAGCATCGTTTCGCCCAGATTTCGTTTACACTTGCAGTTGTATTTCAACTTCAAGTAAATCAATTCGAATTCACAATCCCGATCGACTTTATTTCAAATATACATTCATTTCAAATTTTGCCAATTCCAAATCAGATGGTTATTTTTAACCCGAGTGCCCAATTCAACGATCTTAATTCATAACAAATAAACCAAATCCGATTTCGATCATTTCAATTTATTCAAATTCCCACTTCGATATTTATTTTAAATTCAATACGTTGAATCCCGAAGCAACATTCAATTTCAAATCATGCTCCCATTTCGAATATTCAATTTATAACAAACTTTGAATTTTTCAATTCAATTTCATCGTTTCAAGATTTTAAATTTCAACAAATGTCGAGTTTACAATTCACCTTTAATTCAAATCAAGGCTGGTTTAAAGTAAATCTCAAATCAGACACACAGTTCAATCTCAATACATTCGATAAAATCATTTTCACTTATATTTAACCTTAATTACAACCCAAAATTATTTCCCCTTTTTATTTGCATTTCAAATTTCAAATTCAAAGGAAATAAATTATAAAACATTTCTTATTGTCGTTAAACAATAAATTTCAAAATTCATGGTTAAACAAATATATTTAACCAACCGGTGTCCGTATATAATTTGCTATCCTATGGCCAAGTGATTTAAATTTAATTTCTCGATATTCGGGATGGATCTATCATTTCAATCCAAATCGGGGTCACAGAGGTTTATCATTTCACTCTGTGTTCTTAATTCATTTTATCGATAAATCCCGGGTTTATTCGATGCCCGCAACATCAAGGGTAATTGGGATTTATCGTCACATGGGCACACCACATCATATACTGAATGACAAAACAATTCGAGCAATATTCATCCAGAAATCAAATCAATCAAGGCAGCTATCACATCGTTTATTCAACAGTAAATTGAATCATTTTACTAGTTATCAAGTGTCGGAATTCTAACTAGAAATTTAAATTAAATTTAAATAACTAATTTATCGATTTTCAATGCATGTTAACACTTGCATGTCAAATTTCAAGCAATCATTCACCAAATCAATCACAACCATACATCCAATTCATTTCATACATTAATTTGATAAATATGGGATGGATTCAGAATTTCGTGAGTGAAGGAACACTCACATTTGTGTTAAAATTTGAATCGGACGTCCAGAAAGGCCCAAAATTCGACAGTCTCCAATGGCAGTGAAATTAGTGTCAAAACGTCCGCAACTCCGCCACGATCCCAACGCAACAAACCGCGTCCAATTTCGAGTTCATATGCAAGAGTTATCAGTGTTTTTCTATAAGGAATTTAAATATATAAAATTAAATTAACACAATTTCTCACCCACTAAACGGATGACACGTCAGCACCTGATCCTTGTCTTCCCGCTCCATCCTAGTCCCGTGCGTGAACAGTACCCGTGAACAACCCCTAAACGATGTCCCTCTTTGACCATCCACCACGCCTTCCTCCGCCCAAATCAGGAGCTTCAACCACCGCCGGCGTGATGCCCATCGAAATCCGCTCCCACCTGTATCGGAGCCACCGCCTCCGGTGCCCTCCACTGCCGCCGACGAAGGGAAGAACGGAACTAGGTTTTCCGGTTTAAACACAAAATTCCGACCACCTAGTTGACGATAGGACCTCCGGCAGCATGCGTTACACTCGTATGATTCTCCTCTTCAAAACCCATCATCCAATTTCGTCGATTAACCTCCGGATCAAAAACCCCCAATTGCATGTGTGTATTTCGAAAATCTGAGACTTTGACCGTAAATTCCGACCAAACGAAGCGCTGCATGTCAGATCTGAGACTACCCGCGAGTTCGTGTCGTCGAGATCTTCGTTTTGACATATAATACTCTAGGGTTTGGAGACTTTTATTTTTGAAGCTTGTTTTGATTTTGGATCTAGGGTTTGGAATGAATTTTCAGCCATGGATGGAAAAATAGAAATGTGGAGATAGAGAATGGGCTGATGTGGTGGAGATTGGGCTTGTATATATATAAATATAAGGTCTAGACACATTAACACACACAGTTATCGCATATCCAAATTCGAACGTACATTTTTACATTACCGGGCCCACATACTGACCCCGAAAAATCCAGAAAAATTATTTTTGGTTATGTTTCGACGATACGATTCCAACGAAACTAATTTCGTTGAATTTCGAGACCGTTGGAAAAATGGCCTTTTTCGGGTCGATCCAATTTAACTGTCAACTGACAAAACGCGTTTTCTCTTACCACGCTTACATATTAATTTGAAAAATTATGAAAATTGAAACCTAGCAATAATTCGACATTCCGGATCCAATGACGCCAGTTTCATCGAAAACAGAGGTCGTTTGAAAAATGGCTATTTTACAGGCCCTTATATTTTCTGCAGCGACTATTCTGAATATTCATTTGATCATAACTTTTGATTTCCATTACGAAATTTCGATTTTTCAGATTCGTTGGAAAGATATTATCAAACAGATTTAAATATTTCTTGTTTCGCTAAAATCCGATTTGTTTTGAATCCTGTACAGTCGATTGAACTTTGAAATTAAATTCTCAAACTGCCGCGCCATCTCAGGCTCGTTATATAATTAAAATAAAATTATTCGTTCTTACTTCGAGTAAATAATTTTTCCGTCGTTATTATTTAAAGTAAATCACTTTAAATATTAAAAATTCTTTAAATTAGCCAAAATGACATTTTCAAATTGGTTCGGGTTTTCAGGTCGTTACATTCTCCCCCACTTAAAGTCTTTTCGTCCTCGAAAAGAGAACGAACCGATATTAAGTGCATATTTATTTCAAATTCATATTTAAAATTAATATTTCCAAAACAAGTATAGTTATAAAACTCGTAAATTTTTCTAACTCCCGAAATCACGGAAAATTTCGACAGCATCTCCTTTGTACGGAGAGGTCTGGGAAGAATCCCAAAATACATATGACTCAATATACATCTCATCCAACGATGAGGCATCCCAAAATGGGGAAAAACAAAATATAAAACCACAAAACCATATACCACAAGTACGTACCTCGTTTAGCGTTTATTTTGCGGTTTTTATTTACCTTTGCATTTAGTATTTAGCGCAAGCGAGCTTCAAAACGAAATGCGACTTCTTACACCTGCCAAAACTTACATATACATGAAAATCAACATATATACAATATATAGCAACTTACCTAACATACATTAATCATTTAACCCCAAAACTAATATTTCTATGCCAGGCCAGCAAACCAAATGAAGTTTATCCTTTGTCGCTTAAGTATACTCCCGTTCATATCACTTGTATTAAGCAAATTTTATTTTACCTATTCATATTATGCCATCGTCTATCTTACTCAAGTTCATTTCAACTTATTCATTTCAGTCGTTATTATCTCTTTACTCGGAAAATGGATTCGAATTAAATTTGTTTACTCAATTCCGATACATTTTCTATATATTTCCCATTCAAGTTACATGAAATATTATTCCATTAACATGCTTATTTACTCGGCTCACCCTCTCATGATTGGAATTTAGGAAATGTTCACCCTCGAAATTTTCCCAAATTTTAGTTCTCAAATCATTTTATTCAATTTCCTGAGTTAAACTCCATTTGACTCGATTCCTCTACTAAATAAAGCTATACTTTATCTGATAAAATAATTTTTACAATCCAAATTCAAGAGTTCTGTGACGACCCCTTAGTTCTTAAGTCCATTCCAACATTTCAAAGTCTAAAATTTCAAGGAACCGAGAGTAATAACCTTGAATCGATGTCGCAAATTAGGACGAACTTAAATTGCTTGATTCTGGTTTTGTATCCTAAGTTCAAAATACATACGTATTTATAAAATCTATAGAACACACCCTAAATTAAAATTCAACTTTAATTAATAAACGAAGAAATTTCAATCCTGTATAAATTTGAAAATACACTTTAAATACCCATGGAAATTTAGATCCAAAATTCTTTTCAAACAGGTTATGAAAGTACGGAGTGATCTCCCCCACTTAGACACTTCATAATAAACGTCGATAATGCGTGCACTCATTATCGAAGTCAATTTCTGATGTCCGAGAAGGGATTACACACTTAGTTCTTTTAAAATCCTTTAAACCATTTCTTTCGTAAAGACTTATAATACGATATAATTTCAAAATTTGACAAAACTATCTCAAAAGCACCAGAATCAAACCCTCAAGTCCATTTCATTTAAATCGCAATTGTTTTGCCCCCCCCAATTGTATTCAACAGATTTTATTTCCAAATATTTTCCAAATTCATTAAATTTCCGTATTAGATTTATAATTTAATCAACCATAATGGGTAATAACTTTATATCATCACCCACTAAGACAAATACATACATAATTGAACCATAATATATATATTTGATACATTTTAAAATATAGTCGAAAACCATATTATGTCAAGTCATTCTGTCCGATCATTTAGAAATTCCTATCGATTCTATGGCGTCCCATATATCGACCAGAATCTATAATTATTCAACAGAACAATTAACACAACATAAAATCATTTTATATTCAAAATACAAATACGCTCTCTCATATATTCACTCGAACTCATTCTAGGGCGTTACTAACCCCATCTCTAATGAGTTAATTCCCAAACAGAGCCAAGGTTATCGCTAACCATCGCTCTGATACCAACTGTAACGACCCAGATTTTTGACCGTTTAAATCGACAATAAACCACACATGTCGACCCAAACCAATCGCCAACCCAGATAGTTATTTGGGAAAAAGCAGAAAAAGAAGAAAGGAAAGAAAGAAACAATCACAGAATCTCACAGCGGAAGGATCACATATAATAAGAAAATAAATATTCAAAAGCATTTAAACATATACATTCGAGTTACAGCATTTAAATCATCAGAGTTATACACTTACATACAGTAATGCAGCGGAAATAAAAATGTAGTGGATACATATACCAACTCCGTCTTCGATCTCCAAGGCCAAAAATCTTCATTATCTGCAACATCTGCTGACCCGAGCGTATTGCATAAAAAGAAAAACACAACAAACACTCGGATCAGCACTAAATCATCTCATATTAGTCAAATTAAAATACAGAATAATATCGGTATCATGGTGCAGTAACTCAAGAGATGTTACGGGATTTTTCCATCTCTCAAGGATCTGTTAAACTAATACATACATAGTATAATACGCTATTACAATAGTGTTTATTCAGTAAAGTATAATATCGAAAATAGTGTAAGCGGGATTACCATGTTACCCTTACACTGTTTATAGCATTGCCGTACAGTTTGCATATAACACACCAGTACGTCGGTGGATAGGGATGCGCCGTGATACGACAACGTTAAATCAAAATCGTAGGGGCTCGATCAGGATAATATGACAAGGCACTGAGGAAATACCCCGGTAGGATTCTACCGAATTCGCGGACCCAGGCCGGTGGTAACGCATAGCCGCAACTACCGCCCACCTCGAACGACATTCCCATATTCAAGGGGTGCACCCAAATCGATCACAGTAGTAATAGAGATGGTTTCGAAGGAGCGCGTTCGATCAGAGAAGCGATCTCATTAACCTGGGTATGGCTCCTGTTTTAGTCATTTCAATTATGACCCGAAGGTCAAGGCTAATCCATCATCGTTCTCTTTCTTCAAATCCAGTAATCGCCTCCATACCATCCGACTTCGGTTCTGGAACTTCCACCGCGTACACAGTTGTCAAAGTGGTATCGACACTGACAGAGAGTATGCCTTATGTCGACTCCGGTCTCCTTGACAACCCATCGTTTACATTTTTCACACTGGTCAGTGTTTTTACCTTTCAAAGGAGTTCGTGTTTCATATCAAAATATCATGTTTCGAAATTCATTTCATATTCTAAATAGAATATTATTCAACTGGGATATTCCCATTTACGCTCAACATCTTGAACTAATTCCAGCTTATAAAATTCGAATATCCAATTAATTAACAATATATTTAAATAGTTTAAAGGTATAATTGAAATAATTTGAAATAATAGTTTGTAATAAAAGTAGAGTTTGACAAAATAATTAAAACATTAAAATAATTCATAAAATAAATAATTAATAATTATAAAGTATTTTATTTAAATAATTTATACAATAAATAGTTATAAGGAAATTTAATTTATTAACAAAATAGTTTTGAAAGATAGTTTTGACATACTATAGTTGGAATTAGCATCGTTTCGCCCAGATTTCGTTTACACTTGCAGTTGTATTTCAACTTCAAGTAAATCAATTCGAATTCACAATCCCGATCGACTTTATTTCAAATATACATTCATTTCAAATTTTGCCAATTCCAAATCAGATGGTTATTTTTAACCCGAGTGCCCAATTCAACGATCTTAATTCATAACAAATAAACCAAATCCGATTTCGATCATTTCAATTTATTCAAATTCCCACTTCGATATTTATTTTAAATTCAATACGTTGAATCCCGAAGAAACATTCAATTTCAAATCATGCTCCCATTTCGAATATTCAATTTATAACAAACTTTGAATTTTTTAATTCAATTTCATCGTTTCAAGATTTTAAATTTCAACAAATGTCGAGTTTACAATTCACCTTTAATTCAAATCAAGGCTGGTTTAAAGTAAATCTCAAATCAGACACACAGTTCAATCTCAATACATTCGATAAAATCATTTTCACTTATATTTAACCTTAATTACAACCCAAAATTATTTCCCCTTTTTATTTGCATTTCAAATTTCAAATTCAAAGGAAATAAATTATAAAACATTTCTTATTGTCGTTAAACAATAAATTTCAAAATTCATGGTTAAACAAATATATTTAACCAACCGGTGTCCGTATATAATTTGCTATCCTATGGCCAAGTGATTTAAATTTAATTTCTCGATATTCGGGATGGATCTATCATTTCAATCCAAATCGGGGTCACAGAGGTTTATCATTTCACTCTGTGTTCTTATTTCATTTTATCGATAAATCCCGGGTTTATTCGATGCCCGCAACATCAAGGGTAATTGGGATTTATCGTCACATGGGCACACCACATCATATACTGAATGACAAAACAATTCGAGCAATATTCATCCAGAAATCAAATCAATCAAGGCAGCTATCACATCGTTTATTCAACAGTAAATTGAATCATTTTACTAGTTATCAAGTGTCGGAATTCTAACTAGAAATTTAAATTAAATTTAAATAACTAATTTATCGATTTTCAATGCATGTTAACACTTGCATGTCAAATTTCAAGCAATCATTCACCAAATCAATCACAACCATACATCCAATTCATTTCATACATTAATTTGATAAATATGGGATGGATTCAGAATTTCGTGAGTGAAGGAACACTCACATTTGTGTTAAAATTTGAATCGGACGTCCAGAAAGGCCCAAAATTCGACAGTCTCCAATGGCAGTGAAATTAGTGTCAAAACGTCCGCAACTCCGCCACGATCCCAACGCAACAAACCGCGTCCAATTTCGAGTTCATATGCAAGAGTTATCAGTGTTTTTCTATAGGGAATTTAAATATATAAAATTAAATTAACACAATTTCTCACCCACTAAACGGATGACACGTCAGCACCTGATCCTTGTCTTCCCGCTCCATCCTAGTCCCGTGCGTGAACAGTACCCGTGAACAACCCCTAAACGATGTCCCTCTTTGACCATCCACCACGCCTTCCTCCGCCCAAATCAGGAGCTTCAACCACCGCCGGCGTGATGCCCATCGAAATCCGCTCCCACCTGTATCGGAGCCACCGCCTCCGGTGCCCTCCACTGCCGCCGACGAAGGGAAGAACGGAACTAGGTTTTCCGGTTTAAACACAAAATTCTGACCATCTAGTTGACGATAGGACCTCCGGCAGCATGCGTTACACTCGTATGATTCTCCTCTTCAAAACCCATCATCCAATTTCGTCGATTAACCTCCGGATCAAAAACCCCCAATTGCATGTGTGTATTTCGAAAATCTAAGACTTTGACCGCAAATTCCGACCAAACGAAGCGCTGCATGTCAGATCTGAGACTACCCGCGAGTTCGTGTCGTCGAGATCTTCGTTTTGACATATAATACTCTAGGGTTTGGAGACTTTTATTTTTGAAGCTTGTTTTGATTTTGGATCTAGGGTTTGGAATGAATTTTCAGCCATGGATGGAAAAATAGAAATGTGGAGATAGAGAATGGGCTGATGTGGTGGAGATTGGGCTTGTATATATATAAATATAAGGTCCAGACACATTAACACACACAGTTATCGCATATCCAAATTCGAACGTACATTTTACATTACCGGGCCCACATACTGACCCCGAAAAATCCAGAAAAATTATTTTTGGTTATGTTTCGACGATACGATTCCAACGAAACTAATTTCGTTGAATTTCGAGACCGTCGGAAAAATGGCCTTTTTCGGGTCGATCCAATTTAACTGTCAACTGACAAAACGCGTTTTCTCTTACCACGCTTACATATTAATTTGAAAAATTATGAAAATTGAAACCTAGCAATAATTCGACATTCCGGATCCAATGACGCCAGTTTCATCGAAAACAGAGGTCGTTTGAAAAATGGCTATTTTACAGGCCCTTATATTTTCTGCAGCGACTATTCTGAATATTCATTTGATCATAACTTTTGATTTCCATTACGAAATTTCGATTTTTCAGATTCGTTGGAAAGATATTATCAAACAGATTTAAATATTTCTTGTTTCGCTAAAATCCGATTTGTTTTGAATCCTGTACAGTCGATTGAACTTTGAAATTAAATTCTCAAACTGCCGCGCCATCTCAGGCTCGTTATATAATTAAAATAAAATTATTCGTTCTTACTTCGAGTAAATAATTTTTCCGTCGTTATTATTTAAAGTAAATCACTTTAAATATTCAAAATTCTTTAAATTAGCCAAAATGACATTTTCAAATTGGTTCGGGTTTTCAGGTCGTTACATGTACTTAATTTATATTGGCCAATCTTATTACTGAATTTATGGATGCTCTTATTTGGCATGCTCCTAACATACTTTATACCATTCTACTGTGCCTTGCTGAAGAAATACAGCACCTTAAGTTGCCTGGAAGTAATGTGGTTTAATAAGTAATGATAGAATTCTGTTATTTGTAGAAAGAAAAGGTTGAATCTAATAGATTATCCAGGGGATAATGGAGCTCATTTTATCATTTCGGTTTTCCTTTCATGTTGATCTCTTTGCTTCTTTCAGGTACACAACATACTTGTCAATTTCCCTCATTTTGAATTGTGTTCTCGTCCTCTCCAAAATGCCAAGTTCTTAACACCTACAATGATTTCATAACATTCTGAACAGTGTTAGGAAGACACAAATCTATTTTATAAAATCATATGAATGTTCCATATATAATCCAAATGGAAAGTGAGCTAAAGTTATTTTTTCCAACTGCATACCAGGTCTCCATTTTTTAATTATAATGATTACTGAATTGTTATGTATAAGGCCCTGACTATAGAACATGTTTGTAGTCCAATTCTAACATGATCTGGATGAAGAATAAGTTATTCTTTTAAGTATTAACTTTATGTGTATCTGAAGGATTCCGTAATTTTTCATATTACTATTTTATGTGTCTGAAGGTTTCCATATCTTTTGCATATTTCCATGCATTCGACTTAGTGATGGTCGTTGGCCAAAGGCAAAAATCACTATTGTGTTACCCCGTTTCTTCACTGATCTGATAACCATGTCCTATGTGACATATTACTATTGGGTCCAGCAAAGTTATTCTCTGTCAAATCAACTTAATATCTTTTTCATACATTTAATTTTGCAAATGAAAAAATGAATATGCAAATCAGTTTTAAACCATTTCATGAACCTTTAACTATCATCATTTCATTTGTATTGATATATAAATGAAAGACTAAAGTTTGTTCAGAATGTTATGAAATAGTGAAGCAGGTGCTAGTTCAATTGCAGTAAGCTGTAAACTTTAACCCAAAAATTGAGTGAGAATTATTATTTCATTATTCTGAACATGTGATACCGTTTTCATTATTATCAAATTCTTGCATCCTCATTTCAATTCTTGCAATTTAGTTGTTAATTCATGTCACCTTGCGTATACATTAACAATGAATTTGATGTGCAGGCTAAATTTCTACAAAGCTATCTGCATAAGAGGTTTCATTTTTGCAATTTACTAGTTAATTCTTGTCACCTGGAAGAAGATTTCATTTTTGCTTTCAAGCTGTCCATCTCATACATGATTTTCAATGGCATTCAAGCCATGGTTTAGAGAAGGTGACAATTTAGTTGTTAATTCCTGTCATCTTGCATTTTCAGTTCTTGCTTAAGTGGTATATGATTTTAAATTTTTGATGTGCAGGCTAAAATGAATTTCTGATCAAATCATAAAGGACTGTTATGTTGTTTTTAAGGAATTGATGATTTTTTGATTGGAGATGTTATGTATTTTCTGTATATTTAGATTTCTGTTGTATTATGTACTTTGATGTTTTTTTAATGATAGTTCAATTAATGTTTGTTAAATACTGCAAGTATTATTGTTTGAGTAATATTTTAATTCTATGTGATATTGTCCACGTATTCATTTTATGTGTGTTTTTCAACAATTTCAATTAAATGGGTTAAGCGGGTTAACCCATTAATTGTTGGGTTGGGTTGGGTTTTCCCATTTATTAAATGGGTATAATGGGCTGGGTATATTTTTTGTTAAATGGGTTGGGTTAATTTCCAACCAACTCATTTATACCTAACCCAACCCATTTGACACCCCTACCTAAAATCACTTCACCAGCCTTTCGCACGGATTAGAAAAGTGCAAAAATCTTCATTGATTTCTGCATTCCTCGTTAGATTGGATTTCGATTTGCGTTTGGGAAGATCAAGCCACCAGAGGACTTGAATGATTTGGAGATACCACTATCATTTCCTGATTACCCAATTCTTCGTCCTTCTCCTTAACCGATCTTCCGTCTAACGTAATTTCAATTTGATCTGTACAGGAACAAACTTCCTTTCCCCATATCTAAAGTGTTCTGATGTTTGTGAGTATTTTGAACGTTTTTTGCTTTATCGTGAATCTGGTAACCATCGCCAACAACTCATCTAATGCCTCCGTTCAAATCTGGAATCCTACTGAAGATCAAGCCATTAACCTCTCAACTGATCTTCTTCAAAACTGACCTACTCTTTGACACAGATCTGAACACTAAAAGGCAAGTTTATGGATGATGCTTTGGTTTTCCAGTGATACAGTGACTAATTTTTGTGATTTTTTGGATATTTCTGGATAACCGTATTACATCTCTGGATGTAATCGATACATTTGTTTTATGCACAATTGTTCATGCCTTCCAATATCGTATTTTGATCTACATTTTAATTCATGGCTAGGTATAAAAATGCGTTATAGTTGGCTAATTCTTAGAGCCTCAAAAGACAAATCACTCATTCAGTTCTACTCCCCGTTTCTAAAAAACTCTGTAGAATTTCCAATTTCCTATTGCCTTTTGAGTTTGCTTTCTAAGACCATGTACCCTTTTGTGACTTTGGGAAGCAATTTTTGGAAGTTGTTTAATGGTCAATTGGATTTGCATGCACTCAACTGCCAGAAACAGTGTGGAACACTAATTGTATTAATGCCATTTTCTGTACTTAGTTTGTTGAATATGTTTAAGGTATGTGCTGCTACAAATCAATGGATGTTGTGCAAACTTGAGATCAAATGCAAGAACATGGGCGTGGTATATTTAACTGCTTAGTTTAAAATCCTAGGAAGGCTAGGTATGGCCAACAGGGTTGTAACTATGCAAGGAGCATGAAGCATGTGATTTGAAGTGCATGAGGCACTTGTAGTGGGATTTATATGTTTTTTTCTTGTAACTTTTGTGTTGATTTACTTTATATACGTTTCACTTGTAGTTCAGGTTAGAATGCTAACCTTTCTATGTAATTTTCTTTGAAGTTTATGAAACATACTAATTTTAAAAAAACACATATTCATATTAAATTTTAATAAAAATGATACCTAAAATTTTATGAAAGAAAAACTTATATTGTTATAGTATACATATTACGGAAGAATGTTTTTATTATTTTAGCAAAAATGGTACCATAAAACATGCAAACTTATACCAAAAATCTAAACACGTTAAAATGATTTATTATTTAGGAAAAACTAATACCATAACGTAGGCAAAAATGATATCAAATACCTGAACACGTTATAATGTTTCAATATTTTGGCAAAACTGAATCCATATCACTTGCAAAAGTAATACCATATCACATGCAAAACTCATACCATACACCTTTACATTTTATATAACATGCATAACTGCTACCATACACCTTTACAATTTAAAATTATTTTGTTTTTCTATGGATTCTTCATTATTTTATTGACACTAATACCACATCACATGTAAAACTAACACCTGAAAATTAAAAATTGTAAAACTAATACCACATTACATGCAAAAATGATACATAGCAATGTACAGTAGCATATACGTTAATATGCATGTATATGCAAGTTAATATGCATGTATATGCAAGTTAACGCCAAAATGTGCACTAACTCCAGATTTTAGCGAATGCACCACCCTTTTACGGGGAAAACAATATAGAATATATATAAATAAATGAAAAAGGTAGGAAACAGAAAGTAAAGAGAGAGAGACACAATTTTTATAGTGGTTCAACCATTGGCAAGGCATACATCCACTTTGAATATCTTTTATTATGATCCTTGCCATGCCAAATACAATGAATTACAAATGATTATAATATTCTCCATACTAGAGATTAACAAGAAATCACAAGGACTAGTGGCTATCAGAGAATCACGATAACCAATCTAGATGACATTGGTTTTTCTATCTCTGGAGATGAAGTCTTGCTGATGAGGGTGAGTAATGGCTACTAGAGATGAAGATCTACTTTCACAGAGCCTTGGCAGCATTTCGGTATAGAAGAGATTGAATACCTTTATTTTTTGGAGAGCATGTTGTATTTATAGAGCTGTAGGAGGTATTGGACCAAGCCCAGGTACACATAGGCCTGGCATAACATAAAGAAGCCACGCCCAGAGTCCAATTGCCACATGACTTAACATCATGGACCAATACTGGTCCATGGCCTATGGACCAATGCTGGTTTATGGAACCAGACAATTTCGACATGCAAACTCCTTAACTTTCTTTCCTTAGTCCTTTGAGGCCTCTTGTTGAGATTTGTATGGATCAGACTTCGCTCAACTAGCTTTGGTGATCCATCGTCTCATCGGACATGCATTTCCCATCGGTCCATCGAGCAATCTTAGCTAGGTTGATTCGATTGACTTGAAACTTTGCTGATAGGTTCGCTGGATGCTTAGAGTCACCATAACATAAATGTCGAGTTGATATTAATTGTCCCTATGGATCAGTACCGATCCATAGGACATGGACCGGTACTCATCCATAGACTTAGCGGATTCTGCTTTGAAACTTTCTTGTGTGGCTATCCATCATCATTCCGAGCCTGCCTATCGAGTTCCATTTTGTCTTGATATCGCATTTTATCTATTCCTTACGAATATCCTTTTCAGGTTCATAACCTGGTTAACATTTTCCATCCAGAGTATGTTTTGTTGAAAACATGATGTGCTCTGGAATGAATCATCTTCAAGTCGTTCGCCTGGTAGACTTAGCTATCCATATTGACTTGGTTTATTGGAGTTGTCCTTGACTCCCTAACCATTTTCTTAAGCTTCTTGACTTGGATTGTCTTTGCCAGTAATAACAATATAACTTTGATTGGAACATTGTAGGATGCCTCAAACTGGCTAGTAAATCATGTGCGCGAGGTACACGTTACGTTGAACCAAGAGAATAGCCTATAACTATATTATTGGCATGATTTGATGCCAGGTCGTAAGGCTTAGGAAACTCCTATTTTTCTTCTTGAACTTCGGAGTTGATTCCTTTCACATATATCCCTTGGGTAGAATTTTTCTTTGGCTTTATATTAATAGTTATACTTGATCCTAAGATATATTTGATTGGTGTTAGTGTTTAACAGTTCCTATAGACCGTTGAATGGTGTATATGCTTATCTGAGCACATTTACAACATCCCCATTCTTGTATTGCCTTGGCCTATTCGTGGTCCTATAAAATGGGAAAGATTTCCGAGCCACTTGTGGCGACAGATCCGTTATCGACCTTTTCAACCGATAACGGGTAAGTTCCAAAAAATAAAAGAGAATGACATAAATTGCATTACTAATAAATATCGGCTATGTTGGCGAGATGCCCTGGTCGATGCATAGAATTCAATTGGCAAACATAAGTCGTTTCCTCCTTGAATTCTAAGCACTTTCCCTTCGTGGATTTATTTTGAAATGAAATGTATTTGATCACTTTGATCAGGAGGCTTACTGTATAAAGTGCATCGTTATCAGTTAGACCGTAATGTGGTCCCCTAATTTTCGGATTTTTGGGTGGTTTGAAGATTCAATCCAAATGTTGCTCAATTTGAGATCATCTCGATGCTTCAATTCAGGAATAAGAAATTAACTAGCCCTGAACTTGAATTTGTCTGCCCCATTGCACAATTTTACAAAATAATTATAGTGAATATGGACTATATTTGAGTTATCTTGGATACGAAAATAGCTCTCATGCCCTTAAACAGGCTTTTAGGATGAAGAAACATGCTTTTACAATATCCAATGCCCTGGATGTAACACCCCGTAATTTTAAGGGACATTATAATAATAAACTAAAGAATACTTGATTAAATATTGGGAACTAAGGGAAACAGACTGTACCATTGCGTTCGTCTTGGAATTCTACTTGAGATAGACTTCGAGTTTGCATAAAAAGGACATCGTATGAAGAAGATATTAAGGTTAGAAGTTTGTATACATATAAGTAAAATGTATATGAAAAACCAGTTTAGAATTCAAAGTAAATCAAAATAGAAGAACGGGAAGGAACGTAGGAATTCGACCCATCGTGGGTCGACCCACACAAGGGGGTGTCGACCCTAGGGTCCACTCCAGGGTCAACCCACCCCAGATCCATCCAGGTTCGCACCCTGAACGTGGACTTGTTTCTGAACAAGATTCGTTGGCGGCAGGCTATAAATAGGACAACATTTCTGTTGTTTTATTTACCCAAAACAATGGAGACAACAAGATGCTGCCTCGGTTTGGATTGAACTAGCCTATTTCTCTTCAACAACAGCTTATACCTATACAAGATCTCTGCTACAACATCAACATTCTTTTCTCAGTTCTTTAGATTCAATCTCTATGAGTTCGTGTTGCTTTCAAATATAAATATTTAACAAGTAATCTTGACATGTTTGTAAACCGGATCTAAAACTTATGCCTGTTAAGATGTTGATTAATATTTAAACGAATATGCTATAATGACATGAAATTTGCTGTACACCTGTTTTGTTCAGTTAATTCTATATGCATATTTCTGTTATTTATGCCTATTTATGTTCTTTTTCCTCTCTCATTCCTTTTTCTTTTTATAACTAGGCTACCTTCGAGCCTAGGCTGATATTGCTGAAATATGCGTACGAACGTAATTGGGAAATTTGGGGGCATAACCAGTATTATGAATATGACTTAAGTTTGGGGTATAACTTATACTATGCAATATAACAGAAATATGGGGTGTATGAATATGGAAATATTTAGGCTTAATACAAAGATTAAGGGAATATGTAAATGAAACTGTATGTCACCTATGTATTCTGTTTGATCAGTTAGGAGGGTTAAGTAAACTTGTTAATCTAGAGGGGTTGTAGGGACACTATTAACCTGTGTAAAACTTAAATTGTGTAAAGCTTAGTTGATTGGGGACGCAAGTCAAGGGGTTCTTGTGTCAATTGTAGTATGGGACCCATATTAGTTAGTAACCTGTTATGGTATTAAAGGAGGACCTTGCACTAGGTAGGGGTCAGGGCACACTTACTCAGACTAATTATAAGAGGTTCATTTGGGATGGGGTGTTCTTATGATGCCTTCCAATGGGGTCACGTGCGTGCATGGATCCGGTCTATTAGGGAAAATAAGACGCCATAACACATGTAAATAGGTTTGTGTCCTTCTGGTGGTCGCCACTTAGGAAG
The DNA here is from genome assembly GCA_030737875.1 of Allium sativum. Lineage (NCBI taxonomy): Eukaryota > Viridiplantae > Streptophyta > Magnoliopsida > Asparagales > Amaryllidaceae > Allium > Allium sativum. The sequence goes on along the minus strand of CM060910.1, from coordinate 1,047,904,400 downwards.
TAATACACCCTACTATGGGGCCGACACAGGGTATTTACATGGTAAGGAGCCTATCGCGGGGGTAGTAATTTGTGTACATCTAGTTCTGTTTAGGTACCTGTTATTTCTATTTGGGCTAATATTCGTTATATTCTGTTTAGGTACATGTTATTCTATTTGGGGTAAAACCCGTTGCTAGAAGTACGCCTAAATCTACCATTTATGCTATGTTGGGATCATTCTGTTTATGTTAAGTAGTTGAAAAACACTTAATGCGATTTACTAGTATTGGTGCATAGAAAGTATTTGAGAAGCATAATTCACCCTGTTCATCCTTTTTATACTCGTTATATACTGTTGTTATCTCTCATCCAGTTTATTTACTATCTCATTACTTCTATCTCTTTATATGCTAAAAGTCACTGGACTCGCCAGACTTTATGTTTGACCCATCTTGTTTCCTTTACTTTCTCTTCCTTTCCCCCTAGGTTCTCAAGGTAGGAATACAGGCTTGATTAGGACTCTCTCTCCTATTCTACTTCGAGTTGGATTTGCTTTTCTTTGCTTAGATGTATCACTTTGACTACCTATCCACCTTATTATGGCTGTTTTTTAGGGACTATGGATTTATATTAATGTACTCCGAAGGTTTTAGTACAAGACAAATACTTTAATTTGATGTAATTGGTTTCCAATATTTCAGACTTATGTTGTAACTAGATTTTTGGACCATGGTATTTTCTTTTGGAAAATAAAGTATTATATTTCCACTGTTATTTTATATCTGTCTTGTGTAATCCTGTGTCTGTTTAACTATAATGCTTCATGAAACTTAATGCATTCTGATAAAGAGTGACATTAACAGACGTGGGGTGTCACATTTGGTATCAGAGCTAAAGGTTACAAGATCGGATAAAAGTTTTTGAAAATTGTTTTCAAAAGGTTTCAAAAAGAAAGAGTTTTCAAAAGAGAAGTCTGTTTTTGAAAAACATATTCCTCAAAGCCATATAAATTATCTTTCGATCCTCTGTTTGAATCCCTTTTCCTTTTCTTTTTAGCATGTCTGGGGAACCGAATATTCCTGAGGGCGTTCAGATACCGGCTTGGTTCCATAGATGTCTCAAGGTTACGGCACCTGCCAGAGGCAAAGCAAACACCCTTCCCCCAGCTACAATCAATGTTCCTCCTCCTACGTAAGCGGATAATTTCTCTAATATATGCAAGGACTTCTGTGCTATGGGCGGAAAACCATTCTGCGGAACTGAAAGCTTTGTGGAAGCTCGGAATTGACTTAAAGAGATGGAGGACTTGTTTGGGATTTTCGAGGTTGACAACCGTAGGAAGATTCAGTTAGCCGCATGGCAGCTGAAAGATGAGGCTTCATTCTGGTGGGAAGTGAAGTAAGCAGGGTGTCCAGTAGATAATTGGGTTGATTTTCATTAGAGGGTTGAGATAAAGTTTCTCTCTCCGGTAGAAGAGAATATGCAGATGGAGAGGTTTCTGGCACTTAAGCAAGGAAACATGCCAGTCAAAGAGTATGTCAATAAGTTCAAACAGTTGGCAAGGTTTTGTTTGGAGCTGGTAAATACTCCACACAAGAAAGATTTGAGGTTCGCAAGAGGATTGAATGAACCCTTCCATGGACTGGCTATGTCTCATATTCCAATGGGAGCAACTTTCGAGAAGCTCGTTTATATGGCATTGATGAACGAAGAAGAGACAGGCGAAAGAAAGAGGCAAAGACAGATGAGACACAAAACAAGAAGATGTAGCCCAAGAAAGAACAACAAAAGAAAGATGGGTAGAACTACAAAGCTTAGAATAATAAGAAATGTCATGTTCGTAGAGGTTTGGGTCATGTGATCAAGAACTACAGAAAGAGGAAGAATTCTTGTTACAACTGTGGTGAAACTGGACATTAAAGTAGGGAATGCTTGAATAAGCAAGGAAAAAGGAAGTGGGTAGGACCTGTTGGAGGGAAAGTGCATGCTCTCGAGACTAGAAGACTAGACAGAGGTAAGAAAGTTTCCTTTGAAGGTTTGATTTCTCTTTCCGATCATCCAGTTAGGAATCTTTTTGATTCTGGCGCTTCTCACTCTTTTATATCCGATTCTGTGATTGAGTCTCTGCACCTTAGTACTAGTATTGTTTCTAATCCCATTGTTATCTCAAACTACATTAGTGGCACGACTCATCTGTCTATGATTTGTGGGGGTTTGAGGATATCTGTGTTAGGCATCGAGTTTGAGTGCGACACATTTGTGCTTGGTTTCATGGGCTACGGTTTGATTCTAGGGATGGATTGGCTAGACATGTATGGTGCCATTATAGACCGTGAGAGGAGGGTCGTTAGACTTTTGACTTTCCATGGAAGGACTCTTGAGATTTCTTATGACCCTAAGGGGTCTATTATGCTTAGTTTCCTATAATCGCTTGATGCTTATGTTGATGATTTGCGATCTGTACCAGTAGTCTATGAGTATCCTGATGTTTTTGAGGAGGTTCGGGGATTACCTCTGAGGCGTAAGATTGATTTCCATATATACTTGGTGGACAATGCATTGCATTGCTTGTGCGCTACATGGCTCCTAGGGAAAGGAGGGAGCTCAACAAGAAAGTAGGGGAGCTACTTGAGAAGGGGTTTATTAGGCGAAGCATATCGAAATCGGGTGATCCAGTCGTTTCGCAACGAAGGAAGATGGCTCGCTTCACTAAATGTGGATTACAGGGAGTTGAACAAGCTCACTAAGAAGAATAGGCACCCACTCCCGAGGATTGATGATCTGTTTGACCAGCTTGTTGGTACGTCTATTTTCTAGTAGTTAGATTTGGCTATGGGATTTCATCAGTTGATAGTGGTCGAGGATAGTGTAGATAAGACTGCTTTCAGAACGCCAGATGGTTTCTTTAAGTGGTTAGTCATGCCTTTAGGGTTGACTAATGCACCCGCATATTTTGAGGATCTAATGAGTAGGGTGTTCAGGGAGTTTTTGAATAAACTTGTGGTGGTCTTTGTTGATGACATCTTGATTTTCTCGAAGAATGAAGATGTAAAGACCCGCAACTTCCCCGTAAAGGAAAGCGTCGGATAGTTCGAGAACAAACCACAACAGAACACATACAGAAGAACGTTTCATTGTATATTACAACAATGCATCAGAATAAGAGAATATACAGAGTATAAGTGAATATTACACAGAAATATCAGAGATTTAAATTACATTTAAATACATAGCAGCGGAAAATAATACAATACACAACTAGAATGAGATATACGGATACAAAGCTTTCCGGATATCGTTCCAGCTGTAAACCAGGATCCTGTGAATATAAATCTGCAAAACCAAAACTACTAGCTGCCCGTGTCGAAAATAAGGGCACCCAGAGTTTAGGTTAAAACAATAAACTCCAGGTCAGTCATGTGACTGGTGTGAGAACTAAAACAGTTATTAATCTTTATTTTTAAAGCTAGGTAAATCAAGGGACCACGCCGTATAACATGGAACGGGTTTCCTCCCAAGAATACCAGTGCATAAAACCAGCAGCGCAATGCTAAATAAAGAAAAATGAAGCTGTTATAAGACCCAGGTCCCATCACACAATGCAACGCAGCCGAGGATAGGGTTTTCCCTTATAACAGCCAAACATGCTTGATACGTTTAAAACAAATCATTTGATACTATAATAAGTGTATAGTGTCAAAACAACTTCAATCATAAATATAAATCATAGACGGCATGAGTGCCCCATCCCACTATGTCGCCATACTAGGCTCTACAAATAAAGCCGAAATACACGTATCGGAAATTGGATTTCCATCATGGTGGCTCCTGATTCGAAAGATCGCTCGCGTAGTACAAATCACCGCGGCTTACGTCTCAGCGAGAGAAAACACCGCTATGCACATCCGCACTTTTGGGGACTCAAGTATCACCGCGGCTTACGTCCCAGCAAGAGAAAACACCGCTTACTCTATCCCTCCGAGCACGAAGCTCAATATCGGTCGACCGAATCCACTACACTAAAAAAAATGTATACTGATCAAACCACCAGTTTACCACCATCCCGGGCTGTGAGGCTCGCGGATCAACGCTATACACAAAGCCATGCTATATCAGCTGCGCTTTGATCATCAACCACCAAACTTTGCTTTTCAACAAAAGTTTGGATCACTGCATCTCAGTATGCCACACTATCAATCCATATCGTACCACTGATTTCTGCCAATATATAACCTCTGAGCTCATATGTCTCAGAGAAGGGCGTTAAGCAAGAGAATAAATTCTCCGCCGCCAAACAGATATATATTTAGCAGAGATCAACAAATACAATATAAAGGAATACAATGTCAGACACACCATCCATTTACAAGTCCGTTCCAGGTCTGAACGAAACCGGAGGCACCTAGTACCCCGCATATCCATCGATCTCCAAGTACGTCTGGACGATCACTAACTGTTTCCATCTTCTTGGGTGTACAACCCAATCAAGATCATCAGTAATTACCCAAACGACGTGAAGACCTCCGGTCTTCGACCATCGTCTTCATCTTCGACTTATCGTCGTATCAGTTATTCAGAATGGGATAAACCCGGACTTTCCGAATAACTCGCGTATATTTTAAATAAGTGTTACACAAACACAACATACGCCTCATTCCAATTCATCAGTCACTAACCGTAAATTAATCAAGAGAATAATTCCCCAAACATTAACCCCGAAGGCCGAAACCAACATCAGATCAATATTCAGAAAACCATTCTGCTTAGCTAACCGACAGTTAGTTTCTAATTTTCACATTCATAGGGAAAGGTTCCCATTAATTTTATCCAAGGTAATTTCCTGAATTTATTCTTTTATCATCCTTTGAATTTCGATTCAACTAGTCGGGATTAACGAAACTTATCGAAGTAATCATTTGTTTTAATTCCCCAATCCCAACCTATTCATCCCATGAAGTAAAAACTGGTAATACTTCATATCTAACACCACAGTGTTATCGGTAAATTCAATTACCATTTCACGTTCAAATCTAATTAAAGATTTAACTATCGCCTGGAGCAAAACTGGTGATACTCCATTTTCGATCAATTCAATCTAATTAAAGATTCATTAAAACTCCACTTAGTTTTAATCTTTAACCGGGTTAAAGAATCCGTGTCATTTAAAACATGGTTCACGATAAACCCAGAGTCATATTCATTAATTATCGGGTTAAAGAACGAGCGTTATTTAAAACACTGTCCACGATAAACCCAAAAATCAATATCAATTCAATTCCAATTAAATATTGTTTAATTGGTACACTTCATTAAATCTAAATAAAAAGATTTAATTTTTTTCTCAACTGGATTCAAGAACAGTGTTAGTGAAGACACCATTCACGACAAACCCAAATCACATTCGATATTCAATACAAGGCTCTGAATAGAAAATATATCGGCTTATATTCAATATCAAATTCTACGACTAACAAATGTCGTATTGGAAATAACGATATAAAGATATATCTTTCAAATTTCCATAACAACATCTGTATAATCACGAATTCCAACATCGAAATATTCCGAAGACAATTTCGATTCAAATCCACTCCAATGCAATCATTGGAAATTTTGGTTATCTTTAAAACCCTTTTCAAATTCAATTTATTTATTTAAAAATAAATAGAATTATAATTCTAGTTCAAAACCAGTTCATTTCGATAAAAATCTATTTTTATCTTTTCAAATATGGAGTTTTTCATCCCGAATCTTCACAAATCATTTCTTATGATTTTACACAAATTATTACTATTTTTAATAATTTTATCAAGGCCCGTACAGTCGATTTCCATCAATGGCCATCGAACTGCACTTACAGCGACCTTTTTCGAATTTGATTTGGACATAATTCCAAATCCAACCGTTAGATTTCAAATTTCTAATATTCGTTAGAAAGCTCTTTTCGATACGAACCCAACGGTTCCGGTTTTAGGAGAATCCGACGGTCGGATCTTCCGTAATGTCCGTTTGAGATAAATGGTCGAAATTCGCGAACTGCCGCGGCGCGGCGCGTTCTATTCAGGCCATTATATTATATATAATATATATAATATATATTTCGTCGATTTCTATTTAAAACGAATTATATAATGAATTCGTTTCAAAAGAAATTTCAACTTCCTTTTTAATTCAAATCAAAATTGAATTCTTCTTTATAAATTCGTTTTAAAATTCATTTCTATTCAATTCAAATTTCAATTCAATTTGAATCCATTTCAATTCGCTTTCAATTCAATTTGAATTCGTTTTCAATTCAATTCATTTCGAAATCGTTTTCCATTCAATTCATTTCGAAATCGTTTTCAATTCATTTCATTTCGAAATCGTTATATATTCAATTCATTTCGAAATCGTTATATATTCAATTCATTTCGAAATCGTTATATATTCAATTCATTTCGAAATCGTTTTCAATTCAATTTATTTCGAAATCGTTTATATATTCAATTCATTTCGAAATCATTTTTCAATTCAATTCATTTCGAAATCGTTTTCAATTCATTTCATTTCGAAATCGTTTTCAATTCAATTCATTTCGAAATCGTTTTCAATTCAATTCATTTTAAAATATTCGATTTCGAAATCACTCTTCAATATTCATTTCAAAATGAATAAAATCGATATAAATATCGTTCACGTCAAAATGGCGTCAATCTAATCAACACGGCTTCATAAATTTCTATTTTCAAATATTCTATTTCAAATATTTCTTTTTCAAAATAGTTGTTATTATCAAAATATTTCGTTCAACACATGACCAATCTCAATGGATGAGTACTGTCAACACATGAACTTTTATTTTATATTGATAAAGATGTAAATTTTATTACTAAAATATTTCGTTCAACACATGACCAATCTCAACGGATGAGTACTGTCAACAGATGAACTTTTATTTTATAATATTCTTTGTTTTTCAAATTGGAATGAGGCCCAATCAATTACCATATAAAGTTAATTATATGGATTTTCATACAACACATGTATATAATAACATTGAAAATAATCAACCATCAACCAAAGTGCACTACACTGTAAAAGCATCAAATATAGATATTCAACGCTTATAACAGCCTGTCAATCTATCGATCGACATATTTAATCAATCAGGATGAGTGAACTTCAAATTTCATCCCAACACCCGTGTGGGGTTTCAAACAATCAAACACATATTTTATTTGTGCTGTTGGGCGATGTGTAAAATTTATCGTCCCAATCAATGTCATTCAAATAAGTGTACATAAACAAACCGTCTGGTTTGTAAATGAATATTTTATTTTATTCACTTCACGTTAAAAATTTATATTTTAACGATAAAACATTTTATTTCAACCTATGAATTTCTATTCAATTCATTTACACAATAAAATGATATTTTTATTTTTCTAATATATTTTAGAAAATTTCGGCGGCATAACGGCACGATACTAGAAACGGGACAAGGCCTAGCCTTATCCCCGGTCTAGTGAAGGCCCACGCCATTCACACATCAATCAAATCAATTCCATCTCACCAAACAATTCAATTCATTTCAAACAAATAATTCAACTAATCTATGCAACCAAACAAACAAGTCCATGGTCTGTGGACGATTGTGTCGGGTGCTACTAAGCACCGTCTGCATCCTAGTATATATATATAATTAGAAAAGAAATTGAAAGGTGAGAAATTCTCACATATAGCTATCCTAGCTCCACGGCTCTTCATTTGCAGAAGTCTTCCTCATTTCGCCTTTTTGTCACCTTCGTTGCTGCTTTCACTACACACGTAAAAATCGAATTTTTTACTTCGCTATTCAATATATAAAAATCGAATTTTAGTTCGCTATTCAATATATAAAAATCGAATTTTTAGTTCGCTATTCAATATATAAAATTCTATTTTTCTATCGAAGTTCAATATATAAAAATTCTATTTTTCTATCGAAGTTCAATATATAAAAATTCTATTTTTCTATCGAAGTTCAATATATAAAAATTCTATTTTTCTATCGAAGTTCAATATATAAAAATTCTATTTTTCTATCGAAGTTCAATATATAAAAATTGAATTTTTACTCTTTTTTAAAGATCGTATTTTTATAACTCCACTCATATAAAAACCATATTTTATATATCGCCTTCACATGCATGAAAATCATATTTTTCTATAATGAGATATCTAATCTTTTAAAGTTTAAATATCAACACTTTGTTAGTTAAATAAAAAAAATTCTATTTTTAATTCTATTTAAAAAATCATTTTCTATTCTTCAATTCCATTTTAAAACAATTCTATTTTTGGCTTAAAACAATGTACATTTATAATTTCAAAAGCAATGTATATTTTCGAACTAAAGATGTTTATATTTTCAAACTTTACTTCGAAAACAATTCGAATTTATATACAATTTCCAGAATTTAAACAATGTATACGTTTTAAAAACTGCATTTCCTATGTTTTTAAAAACTGCATTTCAAATGTTTTTAAAACTGCATTTCCTATGTTTTTAAAACTGCATTTCAAATGTTTTTAAAACTGCATTTCAAATGTTTTTAAAACTGCATTTCAAATGTTTTTAAAACTGCATTTCCTAACAATGCTAAGAAAATTAATAAATAATTAAAATAAATAACGTTTAAAAATAAATAAAGAAAAAGAATCCATTACCTTCTTCAGTTTTTTCGCCTGTACGAGAGAAGCCAATATCGCGCCCCCCAGGGTTGAGCACGGCCGCCACCCCGCTGACTGAGACCTTGATCGAACAGCACCACCTGAAGCGGCGCAATGACCTCCGCCGGCGCCGAGAGTTAGGGGGAGCTCGGTGGGTCCCTCTGCCCTGGATTTGCGTGTGAAGTCGGCGACTATGGTTGCCAAATCCGAGCAACATACCACGGGATTCTCGATCATATCTATATGAATTGGAAGAGCTTCAGATGCTCTACAATTTCATGTATCAAGTTTCGGAATTTATTGTTTGGATTGGAAGGATTTTGAAGGCGAAATCTTGAGCCCTATCAGCCGTTCAGAGCAAAACAGGGGCGGCTTCAATAGTGAAAAGGGAATTTAGGGTTTTAACGTTATTTATATTTATTTTATAATATTATTTAACTATATTATTTCATGAATTCCAAGTTTAACGCTACGAACTTCAAATCAAACCTAACGACTGTCGCCCCTAGCGTTTTACCCCCATTCCGAACACAATGGGATATGTATCGCAAGCTGATTTGACCGTTTCAATTTGTTTCCGTTGAATTTACATTTAAATTACTATATTGAATTTTAAACGCACATTTCAAATTACCGTGGTCACATACTAACTAGAAAAATTCCAGAAAAATATTTTCTAGCTTCGTATTGACGATACGGTCCTAACAAAACTAGTTTCGTCGAATTCTGAGACCGTTAGAAAAATGGCCAATTTCCAGTCGATTAAAATCAACTGAAACTGGTCAAACGCGTTTTCCTTTGCCACGCTCACATATTGATTCGAAAAATTATGAAATTTGAAACCTAGCAATAACTTTACATCCCGGACCCAACAAAACTGGTTTCGTCGAAATCCGAGGTCGTTTGCAAAACGGCTATTTTTAAGGGCCTTATATATATAAAAATATATATAAATTCCACAGCGACTATTTCTAATTTTAAACTGGACATATCTTATCATTTCTAAGATGAAATCTCAGTTTGTTAACTTCGTTACAAAGATATAGTTATACAGATTCAAATATTTCTTGTTTCGTTCAATTCTGACTTATATTGAATTCTGTATATTCATTTGAAATTAGAAATCGAATTTTCGAACTACCGCGCCATTTTCAATTCCTTTTATAATTATATATATAATTATTATATATTCTAACGACGACGTATATAATATATACGTCGAATTCTATTCAAAATAAATTTCTCGTCGATATTATTTAAAATAATCTATTTTAAATAATTAAGATTCGCTAAAATCGCCAAAATAAAAATTTTAAACTGGCCTAGATTTTCCGGGTTGTTACAATCTCCCCCACTTAAAACTTTTCGTCCCCGAAAAGGAACAAAGTCGAAAGTGGTTTGATTAATCAACTCTACGCTCGATCTGGCTTCCATTCTCCAACTCTTTAGTTTCTGAGAATTTTCAAAATTTCAAAAATTTGGCTAACACCCTAAATTTTCGAAAAATTTCGCCATAACCTCCCCTGCACCGGGAGCATCGGGGAATTTCAAATAGCTTCCCCGGTCCTTCAGATCTCAAAAAGAAAAAGAAAAAGCCAAGCGGCTAGCCAATAGGCTCATAAAATCATCATCACCCAAACAAAACAGGAAATTATGTAGTAAACATGTACCTATTTGTCGGGCAAACAAATTTTATTCTCAGCTCTAGCCTCCTTGCTATGACCTGTTCAATGTAAGTATATGTATATGCAAGCATATGCGACCAATTCTCAATATAATTCAATATTTGGTGCTATTAGGCTAAATGGCTAAAAATTAGCAAACAAATAAACAAACAACACAAACATCAATCAATTAGTGAATTAGAGTTTCAAATTCATAACTTTGATACATAGACAAAAATCAGATTTTTGATGCCAAATCACAACAATAGGCCCTATCTAATTTTGGTTCTCACACCAGTCAATAGGAAATATATAGAAATCTCACTTTCGTCACTCGAAAATAAATACTGGCGACAGTGCCCCATCACCAGAATTACTCCCGGGCACTAGAGGGATTCTATATCTACCCAATATATTAAAACTTCGAATACAAGCCGCTAAGCGTGTATGCAAAATCTTTATATACTCGATTGCCCAAATTCAATTTAAATAGAATATTCAAATACGAATACTTAAGATTTGAATTTCCAAAACAAAGTGGGTTTTCACTTTTATTTTCAAAAACAACACTCTTTCGACTCGTTCTAGGACACTACTGATCCCATCTCTAACGAGTCATCCTCATTGGATATTACTAATCCAATTTCTGATGAATTCCTTCGTACGGTTCTAATGTGTCTTGTTCTCTGCTTTGTAAACCAAAGCTCTGATACCACGTGTAAAGACCCGCAACTTCCCCGTAAAGGAAAGCGTCGGATAGTTCGAGAACAAACCACAACAGAACACATACAGAAGAACGTTTCATTGTATATTACAACAATGCATCAGAATACAAGAATATACAGAGTATAAGTGAATATTACACAGAAATATCAGAGATTTAAATTACATTTAAATACATAGCAGCGGAAAATAATACAATACACAACTAGAATGAGATATACGGATACAAAGCTTTCCGGATATCGTTCCAGCTGTAAACCAGGATCCTGTGAATATAAATCTGCAAAACCAAAACTACTAGCTGCCCGTGTCGAAAATAAGGGCACCCAGAGTTTAGGTTAAAACAATAAACTCCAGGTCAGTCATGTGACTGGTGTGAGAACTAAAACAGTTATTAATCTTTATTTTTAAAGCTAGGTAAATCAAGGGACCACGCCGTATAACATGGAACGGGTTTCCTCCCAAGAATACCAGTGCATAAAACCAGCAGCGCAATGCTAAATAAAGAAAAATGAAGCTGTTATAAGACCCAGGTCCCATCACACAATGCAACGCAGCCGAGGATAGGGTTTTCCCTTATAACAGCCAAACATGCTTGATACGTTTAAAACAAATCATTTGATACTATAATAAGTGTATAGTGTCAAAACAACTTCAATCATAAATATAAATCATAGACGGCATGAGTGCCCCATCCCACTATGTCGCCATACTAGGCTCTACAAATAAAGCCGAAATACACGTATCGGAAATTGGATTTCCATCATGGTGGCTCCTGATTCGAAAGATCGCTCGCGTAGTACAAATCACCGCGGCTTACGTCTCAGCGAGAGAAAACACCGCTATGCACATCCGCACTTTTGGGGACTCAAGTATCACCGCGGCTTACGTCCCAGCAAGAGAAAACACCGCTTACTCTATCCCTCCAAGCACGAAGCTCAATATCGGTCGACCGAATCCACTACACTAAAAAAAATGTATACTGATCAAACCACCAGTTTACCACCATCCCGGGCTGTGAGGCTCGCGGATCAACGCTATACACAAAGCCATGCTATATCAGCTGCGCTTTGATCATCAACCACCAAACTTTGCTTTTCAACAAAAGTTTGGATCACTGCATCTCAGTATGCCACACTATCAATCCATATCGTACCACTGATTTCTGCCAATATATAACCTCTGAGCTCATATGTCTCAGAGAAGGGCGTTAAGCAAGAGAATAAATTCTCCGCCGCCAAACAGATATATATTTAGCAGAGATCAACAAATACAATATAAAGGAATACAATGTCAGACACACCATCCATTTACAAGTCCGTTCCAGGTCTGAACGAAACCGGAGGCACCTAGTACCCCGCATATCCATCGATCTCCAAGTACGTCTGGACGATCACTAACTGTTTCCATCTTCTTGGGTGTACAACCCAATCAAGATCATCAGTAATTACCCAAACGACGTGAAGACCTCCGGTCTTCGACCATCGTCTTCATCTTCGACTTATCGTCGTATCAGTTATTCAGAATGGGATAAACCCGGACTTTCCGAATAACTCGCGTATATTTTAAATAAGTGTTACACAAACACAACATACGCCTCATTCCAATTCATCAGTCACTAACCGTAAATTAATCAAGAGAATAATTCCCCAAACATTAACCCCGAAGGCCGAAACCAACATCAGATCAATATTCAGAAAACCATTCTGCTTAGCTAACCGACAGTTAGTTTCTAATTTTCACATTCATAGGGAAAGGTTCCCATTAATTTTATCCAAGGTAATTTCCTGAATTTATTCTTTTATCATCCTTTGAATTTCGATTCAACTAGTCGGGATTAACGAAACTTATCGAAGTAATCATTTGTTTTAATTCCCCAATCCCAACCTATTCATCCCATGAAGTAAAAACTGGTAATACTTCATATCTAACACCACAGTGTTATCGGTAAATTCAATTACCATTTCACGTTCAAATCTAATTAAAGATTTAACTATCGCCTGGAGCAAAACTGGTGATACTCCATTTTCGATCAATTCAATCTAATTAAAGATTCATTAAAACTCCACTTAGTTTTAATCTTTAACCGGGTTAAAGAATCCGTGTCATTTAAAACATGGTTCACGATAAACCCAGAGTCATATTCATTAATTATCGGGTTAAAGAACGAGCGTTATTTAAAACACTGTCCACGATAAACCCAAAAATCAATATCAATTCAATTCCAATTAAATATTGTTTAATTGGTACACTTCATTAAATCTAAATAAAAAGATTTAATTTTTTTCTCAACTGGATTCAAGAACAGTGTTAGTGAAGACACCATTCACGACAAACCCAAATCACATTCGATATTCAATACAAGGCTCTGAATAGAAAATATATCGGCTTATATTCAATATCAAATTCTACGACTAACAAATGTCGTATTGGAAATAACGATATAAAGATATATCTTTCAAATTTCCATAACAACATCTGTATAATCACGAATTCCAACATCGAAATATTCCGAAGACAATTTCGATTCAAATCCACTCCAATGCAATCATTGGAAATTTTGGTTATCTTTAAAACCCTTTTCAAATTCAATTTATTTATTTAAAAATAAATAGAATTATAATTCTAGTTCAAAACCAGTTCATTTCGATAAAAATCTATTTTTATCTTTTCAAATATGGAGTTTTTCATCCCGAATCTTCACAAATCATTTCTTATGATTTTACACAAATTATTACTATTTTTAATAATTTTATCAAGGCCCGTACAGTCGATTTCCATCAATGGCCATCGAACTGCACTTACAGCGACCTTTTTCGAATTTGATTTGGACATAATTCCAAATCCAACCGTTAGATTTCAAATTTCTAATATTCGTTAGAAAGCTCTTTTCGATACGAACCCAACGGTTCCGGTTTTAGGAGAATCCGACGGTCGGATCTTCCGTAATGTCCGTTTGAGATAAATGGTCGAAATTCGCGAACTGCCGCGGCGCGGCGCGTTCTATTCAGGCCATTATATTATATATAATATATATAATATATATTTCGTCGATTTCTATTTAAAACGAATTATATAATGAATTCGTTTCAAAAGAAATTTCAACTTCCTTTTTAATTCAAATCAAAATTGAATTCTTCTTTATAAATTCGTTTTAAAATTCATTTCTATTCAATTCAAATTTCAATTCAATTTGAATCCATTTCAATTCGCTTTCAATTCAATTTGAATTCGTTTTCAATTCAATTCATTTCGAAATCGTTTTCCATTCAATTCATTTCGAAATCGTTTTCAATTCATTTCATTTCGAAATCGTTATATATTCAATTCATTTCGAAATCGTTATATATTCAATTCATTTCGAAATCGTTATATATTCAATTCATTTCGAAATCGTTTTCAATTCAATTTATTTCGAAATCGTTTATATATTCAATTCATTTCGAAATCATTTTTCAATTCAATTCATTTCGAAATCGTTTTCAATTCATTTCATTTCGAAATCGTTTTCAATTCAATTCATTTCGAAATCGTTTTCAATTCAATTCATTTTAAAATATTCGATTTCGAAATCACTCTTCAATATTCATTTCAAAATGAATAAAATCGATATAAATATCGTTCACGTCAAAATGGCGTCAATCTAATCAACACGGCTTCATAAATTTCTATTTTCAAATATTCTATTTCAAATATTTCTTTTTCAAAATAGTTGTTATTATCAAAATATTTCGTTCAACACATGACCAATCTCAATGGATGAGTACTGTCAACACATGAACTTTTATTTTATATTGATAAAGATGTAAATTTTATTACTAAAATATTTCGTTCAACACATGACCAATCTCAACGGATGAGTACTGTCAACAGATGAACTTTTATTTTATAATATTCTTTGTTTTTCAAATTGGAATGAGGCCCAATCAATTACCATATAAAGTTAATTATATGGATTTTCATACAACACATGTATATAATAACATTGAAAATAATCAACCATCAACCAAAGTGCACTACACTGTAAAAGCATCAAATATAGATATTCAACGCTTATAACAGCCTGTCAATCTATCGATCGACATATTTAATCAATCAGGATGAGTGAACTTCAAATTTCATCCCAACACCCGTGTGGGGTTTCAAACAATCAAACACATATTTTATTTGTGCTGTTGGGCGATGTGTAAAATTTATCGTCCCAATCAATGTCATTCAAATAAGTGTACATAAACAAACCGTCTGGTTTGTAAATGAATATTTTATTTTATTCACTTCACGTTAAAAATTTATATTTTAACGATAAAACATTTTATTTCAACCTATGAATTTCTATTCAATTCATTTACACAATAAAATGATATTTTTATTTTTCTAATATATTTTAGAAAATTTCGGCGGCATAACGGCACGATACTAGAAACGGGACAAGGCCTAGCCTTATCCCCGGTCTAGTGAAGGCCCACGCCATTCACACATCAATCAAATCAATTCCATCTCACCAAACAATTCAATTCATTTCAAACAAATAATTCAACTAATCTATGCAACCAAACAAACAAGTCCATGGTCTGTGGACGATTGTGTCGGGTGCTACTAAGCACCGTCTGCATCCTAGTATATATATATAATTAGAAAAGAAATTGAAAGGTGAGAAATTCTCACATATAGCTATCCTAGCTCCACGGCTCTTCATTTGCAGAAGTCTTCCTCGTTTCGCCTTTTTGTCACCTTCGTTGCTGCTTTCACTACACACGTAAAAATCGAATTTTTTACTTCGCTATTCAATATATAAAAATCGAATTTTAGTTCGCTATTCAATATATAAAAATCGAATTTTTAGTTCGCTATTCAATATATAAAATTCTATTTTTCTATCGAAGTTCAATATATAAAAATTCTATTTTTCTATCGAAGTTCAATATATAAAAATTCTATTTTTCTATCGAAGTTCAATATATAAAAATTCTATTTTTCTATCGAAGTTCAATATATAAAAATTCTATTTTTCTATCGAAGTTCAATATATAAAAATTCTATTTTTCTATCGAAGTTCAATATATAAAAATTGAATTTTTACTCTTTTTTAAAGATCGTATTTTTATAACTCCACTCATATAAAAACCATATTTTATATATCGCCTTCACATGCATGAAAATCATATTTTTCTATAATGAGATATCTAATCTTTTAAAGTTTAAATATCAACACTTTGTTAGTTAAATAAAAAAAATTCTATTTTTAATTCTATTTAAAAAATCATTTTCTATTCTTCAATTCCATTTTAAAACAATTCTATTTTTGGCTTAAAACAATGTACATTTATAATTTCAAAAGCAATGTATATTTTCGAACTAAAGATGTTTATATTTTCAAACTTTACTTCGAAAACAATTCGAATTTATATACAATTTCCAGAATTTAAACAATGTATACGTTTTAAAAACTGCATTTCCTATGTTTTTAAAAACTGCATTTCAAATGTTTTTAAAACTGCATTTCCTATGTTTTTAAAACTGCATTTCAAATGTTTTTAAAACTGCATTTCAAATGTTTTTAAAACTGCATTTCAAATGTTTTTAAAACTGCATTTCCTAACAATGCTAAGAAAATTAATAAATAATTAAAATAAATAACGTTTAAAAATAAATAAAGAAAAAGAATCCATTACCTTCTTCAGTTTTTTTCGCCTGTACGAGAGAAGCCAATATCGCGCCCCCCAGGGTTGAGCACGGCCGCCACCCCGCTAACTGAGACCTTGATCGAACAGCACCACCTGAAGCGGCGCAATGACCTCCGTCGGCGCCGAGAGTTAGGGGGAGCTCGGTGGGTCCCTCTGCCCTGGATTTGCGTGTGAAGTCGGCGACTATGGTTGCCAAATCCGAGCAACATACCACGGGATTCTCGATCATATCTATATGAATTGGAAGAGCTTCAGATGCTCTACAATTTCATGTATCAAGTTTCGGAATTTATTGTTTGGATTGGAAGGATTTTGAAGGCGAAATCTTGAGCCCTATCAGCCGTTCAGAGCAAAACAGGGGCGGCTTCAATAGTGAAAAGGGAATTTAGGGTTTTAACGTTATTTATATTTATTTTATAATATTATTTAACTATATTATTTCATGAATTCCAAGTTTAACGCTACGAACTTCAAATCAAACCTAACGACTGTCGCCCCTAGCGTTTTACCCCCATTCCGAACACAATGGGATATGTATCGCAAGCTGATTTGACCGTTTCAATTTGTTTCCGTTGAATTTACATTTAAATTACTATATTGAATTTTAAACGCACATTTCAAATTACCGTGGTCACATACTAACTAGAAAAATTCCAGAAAAATATTTTCTAGCTTCGTATTGACGATACAGTCCTAACAAAACTAGTTTCGTCGAATTCTGAGACCGTTAGAAAAATGGCCAATTTCCAGTCGATTAAAATCAACTGAAACTGGTCAAACGCGTTTTCCTTTGCCACGCTCACATATTGATTCGAAAAATTATGAAATTTGAAACCTAGCAATAACTTTACATCCCGGACCCAACAAAACTGGTTTCGTCGAAATCCGAGGTCGTTTGCAAAACGGCTATTTTTAAGGGCCTTATATATATAAAAATATATATAAATTCCACAGCGACTATTTCTAATTTTAAACTGGACATATCTTATCATTTCTAAGATGAAATCTCAGTTTGTTAACTTCGTTACAAAGATATAGTTATACAGATTCAAATATTTCTTGTTTCGTTCAATTCTGACTTATATTGAATTCTGTATATTCATTTGAAATTAGAAATCGAATTTTCGAACTACCGCGCCATTTTCAATTCCTTTTATAATTATATATATAATTATTATATATTCTAACGACGACGTATATAATATATACGTCGAATTCTATTCAAAATAAATTTCTCGTCGATATTATTTAAAATAATCTATTTTAAATAATTAAGATTCGCTAAAATCGCCAAAATAAAAATTTTAAACTGGCCTAGATTTTCCGGGTTGTTACAGAAGAGGAGCATGCCCTGCATTTAAGAGAGGTCTTGAGGACTCTCATAACACACTATATTAAGGCGAAATTCTTTAAGTGCCACTTTTAGGGAAAGGAAGTAAGATTTTTAGGGCATGTGGTTTCCAAGGAATGGATAGCGGTGGATCCCGCAAAAGTTATTGCAGTTCAAGATTGGAAAGTTCCAAAGAATGCAACGGAGGTGAGAAGTTTTTTGGGTTTAGCCAGCTACTATAGGAAGTTTATTAAAGACTTCGCAAGGATATCAGCCCCACTCACTAAACTGACGAAGAAGAATCTGACCTTTGCTTGGAACATTGAATCTGAGGATGCTTTCCAGCAATTAAAGAGGGCTTTGAAAACAGCCCTAGTTCTGACATTACTTGATGGGAGAAAGGTGTTCACAGTGTACACTGATGCATGCGGTACAGGACTCAGTGTCGTTTTGATGCAAGAGGGAATGGTGGTATGCTATGGGAGTAGACAGTTGAAGGTTCATGAGAAAAACTACCCCACTCACGATCTGGAATTGGCTGCTATAGTGTTCGCACTTAAGTCTTGGCAACATTATCTACTTGGAGAGAGGTTCAAGTTATACACAGACCATAAATCTCTCAAGTATCTGTTCTCGTAGAAGGATCTCAATTTTAGATAGTAGAGATGGATGGAGTTCCTAGCATTATTGACTTTGAGATTGTTTACACCGCTGTCAAGGGTAATGTGGTGGCAGACGCGTTGAGTAGGCAGAGGATGACCTTGAGTCCTCTATTCGTAGAGATGCGTATCATAGAGTATATATTGTCCTTCGATTTCAGGCCTTCTACGGATCTTACACTTGGTTTCTTAGCATCATTTGAGGTGCGACCTACTCTTTTGGATCAGATAGGATATTCGCAGCGAGAGGACCTATAGATAGAAGATGTTTTGGATAGGCTCAACAGAGGAGAGACTTATAGTCACCTTAGCAGATATTCCACAGATGACAAAGGGTTGCTACGAATGGATTGTAGTGTAACAGCCCGCATTTTACGTATCGGAAGATCGTAAAATATTTTTATTTTATTCCCTGAGGGTTGGATCATTCTCATCTTTTTGTATGTTGCTTATGGGGATGTGTGACATGTCCATAATTTTTACCGATTTTGTTTGTGACCATTTTGCCCCTGTCAGTCTTGTACTGGGCATAACTTTTGACTCAGGTCGAATCAGAGGGTGAGACCTGTGCCATTGGAAAGGAATTGATGATTCCCTTTCCGTAGAGTGGTTACATTAAGGATTTGGTACAGCGGTTTCGGAGAAATCGCTGTTTTAAAGTTTTTCAGTTGGCTGTTCAGGTTTTGGAAGGCTAATGGGCTGATTTGGAGAAGGCCCATTAGAGTGTGTGTGGAGACTATAAATAGGGGGTAAGGGGTATGGAGAAAGGTTGGCATTTTCCATTCTCTTATGGGGAGGCTTTGATCTCCTTCTTCCTCTAACACCTTTCCACCATTAAAATTCCAAATCCAAGGAGGGAAATCGAAGATCTATACCATTCGAGGCTAGATCAACATCGTTTCAAGGGAGAATTCATCGGATTGAAGAGTTTGATTCGAAGTGTTCGCTGTCCGGATTGCTTTTGCATCGTTTTTGCTTTGTTTTGGGTAATCGGTGAGTGATTTACATCTCTCATTCGGATGCATGCAAGTATATAGGCCTTATGTTGTTAATTTCATCATTTCCATGTTATTTTCCTTAGATCTACACCATGCTAAGTTTCTTTTACATGTGAATCACTTTAGGATCTGATCTAGATAATTTAAATGGTAAGTTTCATGTTATTTCATGAGCTTATGCAAGTTAGATCTATATTTGTGTTCATATGTTCAATTATCATGTTTTTGGGAAATTTATGTGTTTTGATGGAAATTGTTAGATTGGTGATATTGTTGGTTGCATAACATGTTTGTGGTTGCGTTTGGATGAATTGGATGAGCCGGTTTCGTCGAATTCGTCGTTTGGCGAAGTTTTGGTCGAAATCGAAGTCGAAATGGAGCTGTGCAGGTTTCTGGTCGGTTTTGGAGCTAGTCGGGTCGGTTGAAGCGGACTGATGGCTCTGGTCGGTCCAGAAGGGTCTGGAGTGAGGTGGTCGGTCATAGTATGGCTTGGGAAGCAAGTCAGGGAGCTGGTCGGTTTAAGATGGTTGGTCCAGAAGGAGCAGAAGTGTTTCTGGTCGTTTTCAGATGGTGGCATTCTGATTGGCTTCAGATGGTGGCATTCTGGTCGTTTTCAGATGGTGACATTCTGGTCGGTTTCAGATGGTGGCATTCTGGTCGGTTTTAGATGGTGGCATTCTGGTTGGTTTTTACTGGAAGCAAATCCTAGTCGCTCTGAAGGAGCTGGTCGGTCAGGTGGAGCAAAATCTGGTCGGTCTTGACGGGGTCGATCCAAAGCTGGTCGGTCCCAAGGAGGTCTTGTCGATCCAAAGCTGCAAGGAGGTCGAGTCGATCCAAAGCTGCATGGAGGCGGGTCGTTCTGGAGCAAGACTGGTCGGTTTTTAGCTGGTCATTCTGGAGCAAGGCTGGTCGGTTTTTGGCGGGTCGTTCTGGAGCAAGACTGGTCGGTTTTTGGCTGGTCATTCTAGAGCAAGGTTCTGGTCGGTTTTGGCAGGGTCGTTTTCTGAAAAAGTACGTTTTCGGGTACGAACCAAAAAGGTCTGAAAAAAATATTTTTCAGGGGCAACCCCCCCCCCCCGAACCCTAGCCGCAGCGCAGTGATGTGTTTTGGTTCGGTGATGGCGTGACTTCGAGGTGATTCAAGTAGGAAGACTCGAAGTGATGAATGTGCTCGTTGATCAAGGTGGAACAACGAATGCGGAGACAACTCAAAGGTCGTGAGTTGGTGGATAATGGCTGCTCGAGAAGGTTGCTTGAGCTATGAAACATCGTCAAGGTTGGACGATTAGAGATGCGAAGGCCGAGAAGTCATTGTTGTCGTAAGTTCTAGCAGGCTCAAAGCAGGGGTACGATGGGTATCGTTGAAAGGCCCAAAAGACTGGTTGTTGGTCGAGTACCCTGGATCTTTCTGGTTGGGGAAAGGCCTAGTGTCAAGGTTGGACGTTGCCAAGGTTGGACATTGCCAAGGTTGGGCATATGGAGTTCATGCTAGAACTGCGGTTACCATTAGCCCTTGACATATGGCAAGGTTGGCCGTCATACGATAATGATGGTTTCGAAGCAGGATTGGTGGTGATAGCCAAAGTCTGTCATGTATGCTGGATGTTTTGCATATGCCATCTCACGTGGGTTATCCAACATCGAAGTAGATGTTCCTTGAGTGCTTGTCTGATATTGGTTTCGGCCTCTGGGTCTTGTATTCGAGGGATGTTGAATTCGACTAGGATAGTTTACGTGATATATATATATATATAATCTCGATGCCATGATTGCTATTGTTGGATGCCTCTGTTTTCCATGGATGAATGGTTGTTCTGGTTTCTATGGATTAATGGTTGAAATGCTTGGTGTAAAGGCTATCACTGTCCGATGTGGGGAAGATAGGGTTGAGTTCTTCTCTGGTGTTGTGGGTAGATAAGTTGTTCATTTACCCATTCTCATATACTTTCTTGTTGAAGTTTGTTAGCTGTATTATCGCTCACTAAGACTATTGTCTGACTCAAGGTTTTATGTCTCCTCTTATTACCTTGGGCTGTTCACCCGGTTGTGGATGGGCAGACTAAGTAGCAGGTTACAGGTAATGGAGCTTAGTGATACGAGGAAGCTGAGCGATGACGAGCAGGAGGCTGGCGTACCAGTGTTATTCTATCTAGTATTTTTGTTTCCGCTGTTTGAGTTGCTTGAGAGTTGTAGTGAGGCCTTATGTACAAACTTGGATATCAGTTGGATAATCTTTTTGGATGTTGAAAGAGTTTCAAAAGTTTGCTATATGATACCTCATTACTATCACCTGTTGTATATGTTCTATTATATTTTATCCTTGCGCTGTGAGTTCTACGACAGGTTTCGATGTGTTCACTTACTATGATGATCGTCCATAGCAGCCTGGCATGCCTTTCAGCGCATTATTCCTCTGGTTTAGTGCGGGGGTTATGGGCGGTCGTCACATGTAGGCTTTGTGTTCCCCGAGTTGGGAGTCTGTTGAAGACAGCCCTTGAGGAAGCCCATCATTATAGAATGACTATCCATCTGGGTGGCGATAATATGTATAGAGATATGAAGAGGGTTTTCTTTTGGGATGGAGAAAGATGTAGCGGAATTCGTAGCTCAGTGTTTGATATGCCAGCAAGTTAAAGCTGAACAGAAAAAGCCTGGCGGGTTGCTGCACCCTTTGGAGGTCCCACAGTGGAAGTGGGAGAGCGTCTCTATGGATTTTATTTATGGTTTACCTAGATCGAGGAAGGGAAATACTAGCATCTAGTTTATAGTAGACAATCTTACTAAGAGCGCTCATTTCATTCTAGTCAAGAGCAAGAGAACGACAACATGGTTGGCATTAGTTTATCTTCATGAGATTGTCCGACTACATGGAGTACCTTCCAGCATAGTGAGTGATCGTGATCCCATCTTTACCAGTGAGTTCTGGAAGAGCTTGCAAGAGGCACTTGGTATGCAGTTATGTTTGAGCACCGCATATCACCCTCAGAAAGATGGGCAGACTGAGAGGATTAACAGAGTTCAGGATCTCTTGAGGTTGTGTATCCTAGACTTCGGAGGGACTTGGTAAGAGCATCTTCCACTGGTGGATTCCGCCTACAACAATAGTTATCTGGCTTGTATTGGCATGGCACCCTTTGAGGTATTGTATGGACAACCTTGTAGATCACCGACTTGTTGGTGGGAGTCTACAGATAGACTTCTACTTGGACCTGAGATGATTAGAGAGACTTCAGAGAAGATTGACCTTATCCGTAGATGCATGAAGACAGCTTAGGACAGGCAGAAGTCCTATGCAAATAAGTGAGGAACTGATGTTGAGCTTGAGGCAGGAGACATGGTTTTCATCAAGGTATCAACTTTGAGGAATGTGGTTTGCTTTGGATCTGTAGGGAAATTGGTGCCAAGGTTTGTAGGGTCATTTCCGATAACAGGGAGGATTGGCCAAATGGCCTATAGGGTAAAGCTGCCAGAGAGATTGACAGGTCCTTCCCTCAGTACCCTTTTCTTTTCAAGGGTATGTTCTTAGCTTCTTTTTCCAAGCTTTTATCTGTACTTGTTTCTATCATTCGTATGTATCCTATCGACTGAATCTTCGACCTTTAGGTAGAAAACCAATGGGTGTAAACATGTGTTTGAAACATGTTATGTTTAATGGATGCAAGTGTTTTCTAGTGGTTTCCCATGGATGCATATACACACACATTAGGCACTAGATCAGCTCAATCACTTACATACTGCTTATGGATGTGTGTGCATTTTAATTTTTTTATAGTTTAAAATGGATGTATCATCATATGGATGTTGCATTTTGATGAATGATTGTGCACACATATAGAACTTACATGTTATACTAGGATTATTTGCATACATTTTGTTTACATGGCACAAACATAAATTGCATTAAGGAGGTCAGCTGAATCAGTCGACCACCTGATTTTTCGCATTAGTGTAAGGACATATACACACACTATTGCATATGCTCATATAAGCATTATAAATCTTTTAAGGACAATGGATGCCCATGATTGGTGGATGAATAGATGGATATGGATATTAGGATGTACGTTCTTCTTAACTTGGAGATTTCGGGGACAAAATCCTTTAAGTAGGGGAGAATGTAACACCTCATAATTTTAAGGGACATTATAACAATAAACTAAAGAATACTTATTAAATATTGGGAATTAAGGGAAACAGACTGTACCATTGTGTTCGTCTCGGGATTCTTCTTGAGATAGACCCCAAGTTTGCATAAAACGGACATCGTATGAAGAAGGTATTAAGGTTTGAAGTTTGTATACATATAGGTAAAAAAATATATAAACAAAACTAGTCCAGAATTCCAAATAAATCAAAATTGAATAGCAGGAAGGCACGCATGAATTCCCCACACAAGTGGGTGTCGACCCACCCCAGATCCATCCAGGTTCGTACCCTGAACCTAGACTTGTTTCTGAAAAAAAAATATTGGTGGTAGGCTATAAATAGGACAACATTTCCATTGTTATTATTTACCCAAAACAATGGAGACAAGAGATGCTGCCTCAGCTTGGATTGAACTAGCTTATTTCTCTTCAACAACAGCTTATTCGTATACAAGAATCTCTACTACAACATCAACATTCTATTCTTAGTTCTTTAGATCCAATCTCTGTGAGTTCATGTTGCTTGTATATATAAATATTTAACAAGTAATCTTGACATGTTAATAAACCGGATCTAAAACTTATGCCTATTAAGATGTTGATTAATATTCAAACAGATCTGCTATAATGACATGAAATTTGCTATACACCTATTTTGTTCAGTTAATTCTATGTGCCTATTTATGTTCTTCTTCCTCTCACATTCCTTTTTCTTTTTATAACCAGGCTACCTTCGAGCCTAGGCCGATATCACAGAAATATACGTTCGAACGTAATTGGGAATGGTAATTTAGGGGCATAACCTGCACTATGGACATGACTAAAGTTTGGGGGATAACTTATACTATGCAATATAAATGAAATATGGGATGTATGAATATGGAAACATGTAGGCTTAATACAAAGATTAAGGGAACATGTAAATGAAATTGTATGTCACCTATGTATTCTGTTTGGTCTGTTGGGAGGGTTAAGTAAACTTGTTAATCCGGTGGGGTTATAGGGACACTATTAGCCCATGTAAAACTTAACATGTGTAAAGCCTAGTTAATTAGGGACGCAAGTCTAGGGGTGCTTGTGTCAATTGTTGTATAGGACCCATATTAGTTAGTAACCCGTTATGGTATTAAAGGAGGATCCCGCACTAGGTAGGGGTCAGGGCACACTTACTGAGACTAATTATAAGAGGTTTATTTGGGATGGTGTGTTCTGATAATGCATTCCAACGGGGTCATGTGCGTGTATGGGTGCGATCTATCTGGGAAAATAAGATGCTATAACACTTGTAAATAGGTCTGTGTCCCTCTGATGGTTGCCAATTTAGGAAGTATTACACCCTACTGTGGGTCCGACACAGGGTATTTACGTGGTAGGGTGCTGATGGCAGGGGTAGTGTAATGTCCCAGTTTTTGACTAATTTGGTTAAACTACAATTTATAGATTTATATCATTTATTCATTTAAACTAGATGATATTGAATTTGAATATTATACAAAATTTAGAATAATCATTTGTTTAAAATCCTATGTGTGTATTTTCACTTGTTATACTTATATATACAAGTTATTGTCGTTTTGACTTTTTATTTGCATTTAAAATCTTGTTTGAGTACTTGACATTAAATTGATAAGAATAGAGTAAAATCAAAATAAATAAATGAGAATAATTGTTTTGTTTTCTTTGATTGCTACTTTAAATCTAGGAAGATCATAGCTACTAGTAGTTTAGATTTTCCTTAGATGCTAGATGTATCCAATCAGTATATATGTATACATGTAATATAAAATAGAAAAAACATGCATAGTTGATTTGCTTAGGAGCTAAGCTGAAGGCATTTAGTTGTACTGTAAAATCAAGTACAACCTCACTTTCACTTCAGGGCTGCTACATGTACATGTATCCTATCACCACATAAATGCCAGCATATCCTATTAACTACCTGCCCAAAAGCTTAACCCCTAGAATACATTAATACATGGCTGTGCACTTAGGCATGCTACAATTCATAGCTTGGCCATGACAGCCTGTAAAGAATCCAATAAAGAAGACCATAAGCATCATCCCTTAAATCAACTTATAGCATCCTAAAAACATGCCTTGACAAAAGCCTAGCACCGACCTAGTTTTTAGCATGTATTCCTTAAAGTTCTAAGCATAGATTTTTTTTCCACTTTGCACAGTTACATGTGCACACATTTATTGCCATGCATTTGAATGAACTGGGAGGTATTAAATGTTATAAGCCTTAACAAAATATCTCTTTTGAATCAAAACAATGGGCATAGCTACCTCTGCTCTTATGTCTACAACTATGAAGCTTCAAATTCAAGACTAGTTTTCACCTATATATACACACATATGACCTCACACACTCACACAATAAACTCTGGAAGCATACAAGAGATAGAGAGGGAAACAAATGGTAGCAAAACAAATTGTAGAAACTGGATATGCTAAAATCAATGCTTGGCTTAGTGAGTAAACTCTCTCCCCATTTGGTTGTTGATTTTACATAATATGAAGTAGTTATATATCTGCATGTATGATAAGATGTGTTAGTTAATCTGGGTCAAAACTAGAAATATTTAACATAAACAGTGAGCAAGTCATAAACTGAATGTATAGGAACATGGGACCAAACATGAGTAGATTTCCCCCATTTATATTCTGATTATGCTATATATGAACATCTATATGTGTTTAAACAAATTGAACTTTGCAATCTAAAGGGACCCTAAACAGTTTAACTATAGTCTGTAAGGCTCTGTTTTGCCTGTGTAAATAAATGTCAGTGAACAATACTTGAAACTGGGAATGAAGTTCTAAATAAAGTGCTTAATTGTAGTGGGAAAACTCCTTTCTTATTCTAAATCTATGGCTAATACAGACTTCTATAATATCAGCTACTCCTAAAAGTAAATCATTTGATTTCCATATAAAACCTGGACGAGAAAAGGGCAAATGCTAGGAACCTGAACATGGAAAACAAAGGCTAGACAGTAAACAAATCACACGAATTAATATTCTAACCAAATCAAGTGTGTAGAAGAGCCTTTTGGAAAGATATGACCACCTCCCAACGTTTAAGTAGTTTTGAATGAACCCAATCTATAAAATAGCTCATATAAATTGTGCATGATTGGTACTGCAAAATAAATATGGTACCTGAAGTTGGGTTATGTTATCCAAACAATTATGGTACATAAGATGCATTTTCTGGATGCTTCTCGAATGTCAGATGTGAACATTTTGATTTGTTTCCTTTCGCAAGCGCCACTTAGGGAATAGTTAAATCACGTTTGAGTTAAACGCTCAAATCATAACATGGTAAATCGGAGTAAGAATGAGGGGCATTGATGGGTTCTGAAAGCAAAGGGGGATGTGTGGCGATGGTCGAGGCAGTGTGACGGTGGGCGGTATGAATGTGCATGTGCATAAGTGCTTAGTGCACTATTTGTGTTCAAACATAAGACGTAGAAGGAAGCACTAGCAACAGTAGTAAAAAGGGGAAAAGAGAAGAAGCGTTAGACAGCGGTAGGTTGGGTGTGTGCAGTAAAATTGTGCGGTGATTCATATATACATGGGCATAAGAAAAGGAGTGTAACAACTGAAAGAAAGAAAATGGTTGGAGCAGCATGGGCGTGAGTGGCAAATTGTTTTTCCCGGGGAAGTTAACATTTAAATGGGAAAGATAATGAATGGTGTAAAGTTTCTTGTTGCTGTAGGGGTTCATAAGCTTGCGCCATCCCATGTTTTTTTCTAAAAAGAAAAGAAAAAACAAGTAGCGAAACCTGGGACAAAGAGGAGGAAGAAAAACAAGGAAATGAACGTGAGATAGTAAAGGGGTGAAGTGTTCTTGAGTTAGTAATGGGACGTGAGGGGTTCTTGTTGTTGCGTGAGTTGATCAGTAGGCTTTTGGCTAAGCATATACAAAAAAGAAATTAAAAAACAAAAACAAAACGTGAAGTAAAAAACAAAAAGTATGAAATAGAAAAGATGAATGAAACATAGAAGAAGCAGGGAGTGTTGACTGGCACTTCTGATTGCCATAAACGAACAACTAGAATACGTGAGATTGGATCATGTGTGATTTGGGGCTTTTGGCCCATATTTCTTTTATATAAAAAAAAGTGTAGATAAAAAGAAACGCAAGAGGACATAAATGCAAGTGACAAGGAAAGAAGAAGGGAGACGTCAGGAATGGGAAACAATGAAATAAAGAAAGATGGGAAGGGAATTTAAGTGGTACAACGCTTTTTTTGTAATGTATTAATGTCAACCTTCATTAAATTGATTTAATTGACGGTGCTTTTAATACCAAATACCGTTTAAAATAAATCAAATGTAAATTAGTCGTGATCAAAATTAATGCGTAAACTATGAATCGGTAATAATTTGTAATGCAATTAATACTGAATTGTTTGTTCAATTTATTAATTTATTAATTTAGTTATGTTTAATTACGTTAATCATAACTATATATTTTTATTGACATCTGTTAGTGGAAATAAACACAGTTCCACTGTAGATTTAATTGACTGAATTGTTTGGACACCCTATTAGCAGAAATAAACATCGTTTTGCTATTATGATTGTTTGACCTATTTTATGAGTTAACATATGTTGTTAAGATATAATCAGTTGATAATATTAAATTATATTTATATGACTGTTTGTGCAAATTAGGTTAACGACTTAATGTCGTCTGTTATAAGAATTGTTATATACCGATGGAACTGCTAAGTTATATTCTGTATAAAGTAACTTAGAAATAAATGCGAGCTGTGATAGTTGGATATAATTTTTTTTAAGAAAACAATTAAACGGATTATTTTAAATTAATTAGATTATTTATTAATTTAGAAAGGTAAGATTAATTGTAATATGTTAATCAGTTTTGTTGAATATAAACCAACGGTTTTAAATGGAAATTGATTATTAAATTAATCTGTTTCCATTACTTTTTAACAAATAATTGTTAAACATATAAATATTTCTGAAAGCTAATTAGTGTTTATAAATTAATAGATTTCAGATAAGTTAATTGTATAGTTAAATAGGGGTTGAATAAAATATCTAAGATAATATTTATAACTTAATAAATCTTTTAATTAAGTAAGTGAAGAAGATAATTTAGTTTAAAAGGAATGGAAATCAGGTTGATCATTTGGATTAAATTCCCCTGAGTTAATATTAAGTTAAATTGATAAATGGTTCACAACAACAACGTTGTTTAAAAATGGTTTAAGCTTTGGAAATCAATTGGATTTACAAACACTGGTATGTCGAATATTTTGGATATCGAACTTATACGAATCTTGACGATAAGTATGATTTCGACTCAAGGTCTGAGAGGTAACTAAAATACCCCAACTTAAACAATTTCACTATTATTCGATAGATTGTATTAGTTTGTGTTCAAAATGAGTGTTGGAGTTGAATATCATTTTCAATTATGAAACAGATATTCGGAAGTGAGTTTATCACGTTAGAGTTATAATAAGAGTTTTGTTGTTTAATTAGTAATTATGTTTTCAAATAAATATATTTACAAATTTAATAATTGAATTTAAATAATAAAGACTGTTTAAATATGGCTTGGCATATCTAATGGAGTTAATTCTAATTATTTTATTTTATATTTGATAGTTAAATCACCAACTATCAAATCTGGACCTTTTTCTATCGTTTTCGAAGAGACCAGAATCTAAATTCCACTTCGATTCGATATACATTTCAAGTCAGAGATTATATTGAAGACCATTTAAGATGGTGTTATGCAAGGGCTATTCTGTCGATCCTAGATAGAAATTGCCGAAGATGGATTTACAGGATAGTGCCTTCGGTTTGTCCAGTCCTAGGACAACTTGTATGGACGAATGTCTAACAGAGTATGCCTAATAAATCACGTAAGTTGATTTCTTCAAACGTATTTACGTTTGGTGGTGGAGGAATTCGTTTCTCTTAGCTTTATACCCGTGTTATTTTTAGGGAAATTAATTTGTGATTTGGCGGGTTTGACGATGTGGCATTCAAAGTAAATGAAGACATGTTATATCCAAAGGTAAGCTCATCCTCAAGCCTCAAAACCGGGAAATGACAAAAATCGGGCAAACAACATGGCTATGTGGGTCGTTCCTATTAGGGTGTATTATTGCCAATCTAGAGAAATTCCATTTCCTTCTTTATTCTATTCGATGCTGTCTCTTTCGAGAACAGTGGGTAGCTCCCAACCGTTGGTGACAATATATTCGATACACTCAAGCGAAATGAGTGGTCGGTCATGTGTGGGCCGGGTTGCAAGACTTTCACGTTGAACCCAGTGTTTACCCCTCTAGAGATACACAATCGACACGTGGTTCCATACCTTGTCATAGTTGGAATCCAATCTCCAATAAGCGCCCATGGTTTTGATTGTATACTATATATGTAGAGCGTGAGATGCAAGCGTTTTGCTAGATTGCTATTTATTTGTATTTAAACACTATTATAATATAAGAAGATATATATAATTTCAAAATGTTTTGGGTTATCGTAAGGTAAAAACCGTCCGTATTTATGTGTGGATCGGTCTTACGATTATCTTTTCTTTCAAAAAGGATTTTGAAAAGTTAAACCAATTGTTCTGGATTATCATAAGGAAAAACCCATTCCGCGTTTTTACGGCGTTGTCTTATGAGATATCCTTTATTTATGAAGCTGTTTTAAAAATCGTTTACTCACACCAGTCCCATGACTGACCCAGAGTTTATTTTTCTATGTTTTCCCTAATCTCTTTGGTTCCCAAATTTGTATGGGCAGTTCAATAGTTCAGGATTTTACAGATTATCTGGAGGAGCTCGGAGTAGAAGGCTTTAGTATTAGATATTTAGAGTTTATTCCGCTGTGTTGTGTAGATGATTTACTTTGATGATGTATGTAAGTTTAAGTACAGTTTGTATTTCAAAAGTGATTATTTATATATTATATTTTATTCCGCTTCGATTGTGAGATTTTGTGTTATGATTCAGTTCTATCTTCTCTCTAATTTCTTCTATTCTAATTTTCTGTCTTTCTATTTCTCATCCCCTAACTTATTTCTATTAATGATTCATATTTTCGTACAATTTGGATTGGACGTGAGATGTATTCATTCAACTTAAATGGTACGGATTTGCGGGTTGTTACAGGTAGTTCTGTTTAGGTACCTGTTTTTTCTGTTTGGGGTAATACTCGTTATATTCTGTTTAGGTGCCTGTTATTCTGTTTGGGGTACAACCCGTTGCAAGAAGTACACCTAAGTCTACCATTTATGCTATGTTGGGATCATTCTGTTTATGTTAAGTAGTTGAAAAACACTTAATGCGATATACTATTATAGGTGCAGAGAAAGTATTTGAGAAGCATAATTCACCCTATTCATCCTATTTATACATGTTATATATTGTTGTTATCTCTCATCCAGTTTATTTACTGTCTCGTTACTTTTATCTCTTTATATGGTAAAAGTCACTGGACTCGCCAGACTTTATTCTGACCCATTTTGTTTCCTTTTCTCTCTCTTCCCTTCCCCCCAGGTTCTCAAGGGTAGGAATACTCAGGTTTGATTAGGAGACTCTCTTCTGTTCTACTTGAAGTTGGATTTTCTTTTCTTTGCTTAGATGTATCGCTTTGACTACCTGTCTACCTTATTATGGCTGATTTTTTTGGGGAATATGGATTTATATTTATGTACTCTGAAGGTTTTAGTACAAGGCAGATACATTAATCTGATGTAATTGGTTTCTAGTATTTCAGATTTATGGTGTAACTGGATTTTCAGACCATGGTATTTTCCTTTGGAAAATAAAATATTATATTTCCGCTGTTATTTTATATTTGTCTTGTGTAATTCTGTGTCTGTTTACCTATAACGCTTCACGAAACTTAATGCATTCTGATAAAGAGTGAAATTAACGGACATGGGTTGCCACACTAGAACTCCATAATTTGGAGCTCATAACATTTCTGACTGCTTTAACAATATTTGGGTCATGTCTTAATAGTCAAATGAATTGTTGCTTATCTCAATTTCTTAGGTCCTTTTAAAGCAACAGCACATTTAGCGGACCTGAAATGGAGAGCTTCCCATGTTGATTTAGGCGACGGATTCATTATCGATTGCTCAAGTCGACAACGGTAAGTTCGATAAAAAGAAACAGTATGGAAAGTTTTCTAGGCTGAAGTTGGCATAATCATGAGCCGGTATCATTTAAAATCACATTTGACTCGTTGGACGCAACATGGATATGGTGCCGCACTTGTCCTTGGTAGGTGTTCGGTATTCTTTGATCGACACACGTCGATTTCAAGTTTCGAACGTCTTCTGTTACAACTGTATTACATTTAGGAAATGTGCGTACCTGATTGTCCTGAGTACGAGCTTCCTTGTGTAGAGCGGTATCGAGATATCTGACACGCAAACATTCTGGAGCGGCCGACTCTACTCAATCCAAAGCTGAATCGACTTCAGCCACGTACTCCTCCTTAGTTCATATTGGGGCTTCCTCTCATGACCTTACTGAAAAAACATTATCGTGACAGGGCATGTGCCTGACTTTTCGTGCTCAGTGTTTAAGCTAATTTCGAATCTGCCAAAGGGACACCCCTCTGTGGTCACACATTGAATGCTTCGGCATGTGTGCTATCAGTTCGGGATTTCTTCAGGTGATGTACAATTGTCAACTCAGGATGAAGTTGTGGATCAACCCCCATTTGATTTTACTCCTCTCCATTGCTGCATGTGCTTGAACGAGGCTATTCTTCCAATTGTCCTCCCTTAAGAGATATGCTTTAGAAGTTAGGAATTATGTTGTACCAGCTTCGCTTAAACAGTTACGCTGGGTAGGCTGGCATAGTTTTGCAACATTAACGGTGCACTTCTTAATAATGTCGTTATTATCGCCATTCCTTCAAGTCGCGTGATAGGCACTTCATTCGCCTTCTAGGAGTTATAGTCTGTCCCCTTGCAGGGTATTCCGTGATAATTGCGGCTAATTAAGTTATGGAGTTCCCGCCTTTAACTGAATGTTCCGGAACTTGATGTGCAATTGCCTTTGATATGTGGTGTTGCTTCTATATCACTCTCAATCTCACAACTTACAATTGGCTTGTATGCACTAATGGAATGATGCCTCTATTTTTCATTTTTTTTTACACATTCCTTTCATGTGGGGATAAAATTCGTTTCTTTGCATTTGAAAGGATCTAGCCATCTCTTAAACAATGTCTAGTGCTCGATTGACCATTGGCTTAAGTTTAGCTGGAACATGGTGAATTCCTAACCAAGCTTGACTGAAGTTTCTCATCTTTCTTTTGCAACGTAATATGCGCTCCATAGAGTTTGTCATGTTCTCTGATTTTGTGCAGAAAATTTGTACTTTTGACTTTTTGGACTGGTGCATTAGAGGGAGGATATAATTGAATTTCACAATGTGCATAGTTAGTAGTGGAGATTAGCTGTACTTTAGCCAAATGCCCATAGCTTTTCTTTTCTTGGCTTCACTTGTCACTTTCTGTGAATTTAGCCAAATCACTTTAGTTATTCGGATCTAAGTGCAGAGATTTGTTGGAGCTCGACACTGTTGATGATTTCACAATACCAACTTTCTTATTCTCCTGATTTGATGGGATCTTATAAAGGAGGGTCTTTCTTGTTGTTTTGGACAAAGGTTCTGTTGTCATTTTCTTCGTGACAATGGATAAGTTTTGAGAGAATATTTATAAGATAAAGTATAAGTTGCTTTATTTCGCTTATAATTAGTTATGTACGCAGATGGTCCATTTATGGTGTTTGAGAGTCATTTATGGCGTTTGAGAGCATCGGATCTGCTTTGCTTAAATAAAACATTGTACATTCCCTAGTCGACACTTAGAACCTGCATGGTGACTATTTGTAGACTTCTCTTTAAGCATCATTCGTACGGGCTCATAATCCAAAATAAAACATACTTGGCAATCTTGATGTGGAGTAACAAATTTTATAGAATGACTTTTGGCCAGTCACTTTCACGTCTGATGAAACGACATTTTCTCCTCTTAATGTGAGTTCTTATTGTAGCTTATGCAACTTTGAACAACATCCGAGGTGTGTTATTCCGTGTCGTTTATTGCATGTTGAACTTTGTTGATGGAGCTCATCCCCTAGATGCTTGGTTTTGAGATTATATAGTGGTCAACTGTTAGGAGGCGGCTTATTCATTTTCCATCACCTGAGTATGCCCTTTGGTCCTTATTAGGATTGAAGTTGCCCAATGCTTTATTCCTTCCAGTTTACTTTGGTTTGCTCTGGCTTAAACTTTTGCGGTTCCTCTGTTGCTAGCATTAGCCATGCGGGGGGGTTTTGCTACATTTTCTTTGGAGCTTAAAGTCCAAATAGATTTGAATTTATCTGAGTTCACTTGCCCATTATGCCATGGTTGAGGCAGATTTATATTTTTATCTCTCCATGGCGTAGGTTAGGCTGATGTTTCACACATGTAGTGCGTGCAGTCTATCCTATATATAAAAGATCTTAGCAATGAAAGATCATGATTTCATAATTTTCATGTGTTTTGTGTGTTGTGAATAACTGCTTGTGAATGTGACTTGATTATCCATGTAGCAGTTTATTAAATCACATAGTATCAATTTTTATGCGACATGCTTATGTATCAAATTTCAATGTTTATGAGGAGTTCGATTGAATTCCTGTGTTTTTCCCAGTTGGGAGAGTTAATCTTTACGACTACAAGAGTTATTTTTTTTGTTAGGAGATTATATACTCTACGCAATTTATTTAATTGCCCACGGTCTGTTTCGCATGGCTGCTAATATCCTCATAAATTAGTACTCTTGCTGGTTGACTATTTTATCACGACCGCATCTTTTCCAGCTTATCGCTACAGACTTAGTTTCACTTCAATTACTTTCTCTTATGATTTACGTGGGGACAGTTTGGATTTGGAGCGTCTTCTTAATGTTGCCTATCATCTTGGTTTTCTTCTTTTTGGGTCTATTCATATTTTCGGGAACCAGTTATCTTGCCGCCTGGTTTCAACAAATGCTAGGTTAACTACACAAGTCCTTAGATGACCTTATGACTCATCCATAATTTTGGGCAGTGTGTAATGACCTGGATTTTTAACTGTTTAATTAAACATTTAAAAATAGTTTTAAATTTTGATTTGAAATATAAGTAACTCGAATTCAATGATTTTGAATTATTAATTTAAATAATAAAATAATAAAATTAATTTTGAAATAGTCGGAGTTAGTTGGATTTGCAATATAGTATGAATTGGACAATATAGAAATATTTAATTAAATTAGATTTGAATAATAATGAGGAATCCGTTTATTACACATTGTTTGATCCTATAATTTAATATAAAACGAGCTCTAGAGTGCGGTAGTTTGTAGTTTTACGTTTTGAACTTTAAATGGACGTACATGATCCAATATAAGTTGGAATTCTTTGAAACAAGAATCATTCGAATCTATTGGATTATAATTTTCTAATGAAAGAGAAAAATCGATATTTCATATTGTGGATTTTGAGTCATGTCTAAATAAAAATTTTAGGAAGTTGCTATAAGATCGTTTATATACCATAACAATTTATATAATAAAATAAATTTTTTTAAAATACTAAATATCGATTCAACTTGAAATTCAATCTATAGCAGTTTATTTTGAAGTTATATGAAATTTTGTTTGAATATATATGATAATAATAAATTATTATTATTATTATTATATTGAAGTGTTTTAAAATTGATTTAATTCGACTTGATTTAGACCCTTAAATAGATATATTCTTCAAAGACCTCATATTTCAACGAAACGAATTTTATTAAATTTGTAATGGTTAATTTTTGCTTGATTCCTCGTTTCGTGCGAATTGAAGTTATTTTGTGAGTGTACGCAAATTAAAATGTAAATAAATCGAGAATTTGAACTCAAAATAGCGCTATTTGTGTAAATAGACTCGTATTTCGACGAAACAAGTTGCATTGGGTCTGTCATATCAAACTATAGTATAAACTCATTTTTCATCGCGAATGGAGTTCGTATGTGATCATACGAATAAATAAACATCGATCAGAAATGGCGACAGGCACGAGTTAATAAAATAATAATAATCCAAAATATCGTTAGTCGTTTCAAAGAAATATCGTTAGTCAATTTAAGAAAATGTGATATAAACCTCCTCTATATAATCACCCTAACCATAACCATAAACCCCAAATTATTCACCAGTTGGTATTTTTGCAAATAAACCTATTTAATTCTTTAATTTATATCTCCAAAACTGTAGAGAATTGGAGGATAACGTCAATCAGTAAGTTGGAGAGGATGTTGAGTGCGACCTATAAGTAAATTTTGGTGGTCAACGGTGAGGTGTAGTGGCCGGAATTGTCGAAATAGCGAGATAAGGGCTATTTCATTTTTCTGATGATTGGCATCGGTGGAGTTGATTTCAGGTGATGGAGTCTGAAGGTAAATTGAAGAAGTGGGTAAGGGCTTTTCGACTGGTACTGGTGCGGCGGTCGACGGTGGACTACGGTGGTTGCGGTGGCAAATCGAACATTCGAGTTTGTTTGGGTATGCTGGAATCAAACTTGGGTGGTTTTAGGCCGGAGGAGGCATCAAGGGGGTGTGATGTCCGATGAAGGGGGTGTGATGTCCGATGGTGAGTGTAGCTCAGGTGAAGGGCGAAGGCAATGGTAGCGGTCTGGGCTTTTATAGTTGTCGGTCGTTGGGGATAAGTGCAGTTGAACAGAAAAATTATTTCCGCGTTTTCTGGGTGGTCAGATCCAAGAAAAGGCCAGGATTTGTAGCGTTTGGGGATGGTAGAAGGGAGGTTGCGATTGAAGTGGAGTGGCGGTTGCTGGCGAAGTAGAATAGTGATGGTGAGGCTTAGAAAGGATCAGAAATTTTAGCAGTAGGAAGATGATTATGAAGAGATTAGGCGATAATTAGGTTAGTATAATCGAGGTAATTAATTTAAGTTAATGACATTTGTTTATATTAAAATGCGTTCAATCTTATAACATGTATAATTTGTAACACCCCGCCTCCGCTAGGGTCACTCGCAAAGGAATGCACTAGCTTTAGAGGGGCATTATTGGTAAACATGCACAGAAATATCACAAGACAGAACATATAAAAAATAGCGGAGGTAAAACCGAACTTTCATAAATTCAATAATAATTAAGGTCTAAAGCCTTTTACATCAGAGTACATCAAAACCTGTCTTGCAATAGTAAAGAGGCATAAAGACTTTTTCATAAATTATTCCCCAAGTAAAAACAGTAAAGTAGCCATAGCCAAGATAAGTCCTAGCCGTCCATGATGACCTTCAAGCAGAAGAAGTCTGAACTAAACAACAGCATTTCCTCCCTGTAACCTAGGGGGGGGGGAACGGAAGAAAAGAGGCGAAACAAAACGGGTCAGTCAAAAAGACCGAGTAAGCCCTATCTACTATCAGCATAAAAACTAGTAAAGTTAACTGTCATGAGAACTGTGATGAACATATGCATGATAACAAGATAGATAAGCTAAATCAAAATAACAGGATGAACTACTGAACTCAGATAAACTAAGGTGTCATGATAAATTACGATGTCAAGATAAAACAAGGTATCACATCGTCAGGTTTCTATCAAGTATAATATCCCCAAGATATCTATCACGTATAACGTCCCATGGTACCTATCATGTATGCCCGCTCTGCACCTACCGTACTAGTATCCCAACTGTATCACGTGTTATCCGTGAATGACCCTTACTCAAAAGTCGTGTAATGGTCCATATCAACCTAATATGCCGCATATATAGGTTACTCAACTCATATGTTTTATTACATGTAAATGTTCAGTCCCTTGCAGTAGACCATACGGGCTTTCCCATGAGATTCTATATTACTTTAACATAGTTCCATGATCCTTAAGATCGTTTTGGACTGTTACCCTAAACCTAGTTAGGGTCTTCCAACATGAATTATCGTCTGTACAACTAGGACTTATGCTACCCAGGGCTACTAGGGATTACGCTTACCTATTGCACGTTTTCGTATCTCGGTTATGGGTTCAACCACCTAGGGCCACTAGGGATTACGCTAACCGCCAACCGCGCCCTTTTTCCCATGCATTCATCGTGAATCGTTTTTTTCCATGACTGTATGCACATGTATCACATCGTGCCATCCGAGTCCTGTCACAGGGCAGGTCAAGAAATACAGGACTCGGTCGGGAGCTTTCGGTTTATCTACCGATGCAGATGCTAAGGTCTGTTTTTCTATACGTGGTTATGGTCCCACGCGACCCCTCCCTCAACTAGCGAAAGACAAGACAGGATAAATCCTGTACGAGAACACACTACTGGCCAACCCCCAATCCGAGCCTTACCGCACCCATAATTAGATAGCAATTATGGTCTATTGGGCGTTCTCTGCCTTTCCGTACGTACACGCTTGACCAAAGATGGAAGGTAGCCTGACGAGAAAATGCTATCTAGGGTACGACCGTGTCTCGTCGACTATGCCCTATCCATCCCCGTCTTTAGGTCGCTCGTATAGCAACCAAGGCATACTCTTGGTTCTTCTAACGCAGACCTTAACCTCTCATGAGCCTAGTACAATTACCTGGCAGCCCACAGAGGGATCCCAAGAATATCCTCACGTTCCCCGAAGCCGCTGCTTCGTTACCCAGTTCGCTGGAGCCTTTATCTAAATCAGATACTTGCTCCTACCCGTATACTTAAACGATGACCTACCGTATCAGGTTACTCATCTATCTATGAACTGGTCTAAATTTCCTTGACTAAGAATCATTACTTAGTTATCCTTCAACTAAGGTTTACCACTTAGCCTTATTCCCGTTATCCTTGTTAATTACGGTTACCCACCTAATTCTCCGAATTAGGGTTTATATAACAGATTAAGTGTCACTTAAGTTCACGACTTAATCCCGTCTACAAATCATGTCAAAATTGGCTAAGTATCCAAGTTCAAGACTTAACCCGTCTACAAATCATGTCAAAATTGGCTAAGTATCCAAGTTCAAGACTTAACCCTACAAACCATGCTCAAGTTGGTTAAGTATATATTAACTTGACCCTATCAAATTTCTTAGTCAAACCGGTCAAGTGTATTCAAGCGATTCGTGACTTAGCCTTATCATGTTTTCACGTTATATTGGTTAAGTATGGGTTAACTTAACCTCAATAAATTAACGAGTTAGATTGGTTAAGTTTAGGTCACTTAACCACATCAAATTAACGGGTTAGATTGGTTAAGTATAGGTCACTTAACCACATCAAATTAACGAGTTAGATTGGTTAAGTATAGGTCACTTAACCACATCAAATTAACGAGTTAGATTGGTTAAGTGTTTAACTTAACCCCATTAAACTACCAAGTGGGATTAATTAAGTTTAGGTTAACTTAACCCCATCCGATTACCATGTTTAGACTAATTGAGTCTAATCTTAACCCCATCCATTAACTGTATCTTTCGGTTAAGTGTCATTAAGGAAACTTACTTAACCTTACCAAGTTATCGTGTTGGATTGATTAAGTGTTGATTAACTTAACCCCGTCCACTAGTATAAAAATGGTTAAGTGTCATTAGGCAAATCAAGTTACTTAACCTACCCAACCTTGTCATGTTTTGTTAAGTATCATTAGCCTAATCAAATTACTTATCCCACTTGTCCATGTCATATTTGGTTAAGAGTCATTAATCAAATTGACTTAACCCTATTATGTGGCATTAATTACTTAATGCACCTTCACCTCTCACATTAGACTTTGTTGTGGTTACTAGTTAAGCCGGTTGGTTCCGGGTAGCTTTACACCACAACTTGGTCTAACCTCGGGTTCAAGCAAAACATGACCAACTTCTCACATTGGGTCCTATTGTTTGCAACTACTAGTTAGGCCGGTCGGTTCCGGGTAGTTTTACGTTGCAAACTCAACCCAACCTCGAGTTGGCCACTTTCTTGTTTAGTCTAGTGTTATGTTCATAGTCAAGTTTTCAAGCAATTGGGTAGACCTAACTTAATAGGTAAATTCCCAATGGGTAGACCTAACTTAATAGGTAAATTCCCAAGCTTATGTTTTTATGCATACTTACATGTCAACTTCCATGTTATATTTCAAGTCATGTTTTCAAGTATAAACACATGTCATATTTAACGTTACATGTTGTCATGTTTATACCCATTTACCCAAATCATATTCATGTCATTATGTTTTCCCATAATGTGACCCCAACGCTTTTTAAACTCGCATATACGTTCGCAACAACGTAATGGATTAAAAGAAGAGACTTGGCAAGGGCATGACAAAAATGGATATTAAGCCACAAGTTAATCATGGTGGCAAATGAGGCACACATGTGTTCATTAACTTGCATGTTACATTCTTAAGCCTCAAAAACATGCATAAACCCAAACTTGGCACATAAACGAATCATGGTGACAAAAGACATGGAATGATGACTAGAAACTCGCATATATCATCATATAAGGGTTATGACTTCATATGCAAGTTGACATAAAGGGTATGAAGGTTCTTATGTTGCATAATGCAACATTTCAACATAAAGGTTGTAGCTTTTTGCTCATAAGATCAAGATAATGGCTTCATAAACTTGCATGACATGATAGCATATATCATTCTCAATGATCAAACCCAAACTTGCAACATGAACATTTAACTTCATAGTTAATATCTAAGAGTAGGGAAAGGGCTTACATTGCTATGAAGGCCTAAATCGATTAAACTAAAGCTTGTGATGAAGCTTATGCATACCATCACCCAAAAACCCAAAGATGGATGCTCCAAATCAACAAAAACACCATCTTTATGAACAAAGATCAAAGCTTTTGCCTCGGAATCAACTTGAGAAGCTCTCATACTACCATAGGGACTCTCTAACACTCTCATGATCATGAAACCTCTCATAGAAATGAAGTGGAGGCTAGGATAGTTGAGTGGAGGCCATGAGAGTAGAAATTTTGCTATAGTTTAGTTACATGAGTGAATAATGAGGGTTTAGGGGAGGGTTAGGGGCTTATTTATAGAAGATTAGGCTAGTTAGGACCCTTAGATTAACCCTAGGACCAACCTGAACCGTCAGATCTCAAACCAGGCCCAAAAACCTAGCCAAGATAGAAAATAGGTGCACCAGGCAAGACTGCTCGTCTGAGCCAAGTCGACAGCCAAGTCGACAGGGCTGTCGACTTGGTCAGACCAAGTCGACTCCCAAGTCGACAGGGCTGTCGACTTGGGTACTGTGGTGGGAATTTTTCCCGCCTTGCCCAACTGGCCCAATTTTCCAAATTCAAGTTTGAATTTGAAATCTGTTTTTACTTAGAAATTTTCTGAAAACTTCGTTGGGCCTTAATCGGGTCATACAGACTCCGATTTTCGAAAACTCGGACTCTATTTCGCGTATTTTTCTGAGTCGAACGCAATGGCATAGCCCGTTTAACTTAATTCAGAATTTAAAATTAAATTCTGCCTTGATTCTCGTCTTAATCATGTTATTGAAATACGGGTTGTTACATAATTCGTTCATACGTTAACAAAATTGATAGTTGGAATCGCAGAGACGAAAGCTACACAGTCGAGCTGGAGCGGTGTGATTCAGAAGTGACTGGAATTTCATATATTTTCAGACGCCTGTTTAAAACTATATGAAACGACATGCGACATCATCGAATCGAAAATAATGTGATTTAACTCACTCATTTTGGAATCCTATGATGTGATAAAACTCGTATAACTTTAATCTACCGTTGATAGTATAAATTGGGTATTTGGGTGCCTTGGATGCTATTTGGTTATTAATGATTGACATTACTTATATTTATGACATTTAAATGCATTGGATTAAATTTCTATATCATATGTTATTATAAAATGATATAATGAATTGTGATGCAGAGAAGGACAGGTTGGAGGTTCTAACCGGATTCCTCAAATATTTTGTATGTTGTTTGTTTTCATATAATTTATATATAAGCTGTTTAATCTCAGTAACATTAAAAACCTATTTGGATGTTGAATTAAAATTCAATGTTGTTATGTTTTTAATCAATAGACGGTATTGATTAAGTGGTTGGCAACAAATGGTCTAAAAACCATGTTATTAAAACATTAATTCGTCGACAGGCGAATCAATATATTTTAAGTTATAAATTTTATTTTTATAACTAAAACGAAATTTTAAATTATATTTTTATTTACATTAGTAGTTTTATGAATAAGTCGATATTTATAATTTGTGTTTATGAAAGTAGTTATATAATATTAATATTTTAATAAGTTTTATAAGCGTAGAAGTTAGGATTTCACCTATGGATCAATGTTTTAGAATAATTGTTTTATAAAATGTTTAAGCGATATCACTAGATTGATTATATTAATCTAATAGGAAGAAGATATTGAAACCATTTAACAAGTAACTAATGGTTTCCAAGGTTGACCAAGTCAACGGTTCAATTTGTAATTGATTTTTAAATTATTTGGTCTTCAATTAATCTAATGAAATAAGTTTAGCAAATATTGGTTTTAAATAAATAATATTTCTTAAATATTATTTATCTTTATATTTAGCGATGTTTAGAAATGATTATTGAATTAATAATCATTAATGTAGTTAGTTATGGTTTAATAAAGTGATATACTAAACTATTTTCAATTAATAATGAAGTAAATTGCTTTTACTTCATTAAATGATGAAGTTACTTATTATTTTGATTATTGATAATTAAAGCGATTATTACTTAAATGGAATTTATTTAAGAAAGGAACCAAATTTGTAATAAGATTTAGCTGGATATTAGTTAAGGTTTCCAAGTGTTATAGAAAAGCGTTATAAAAGAGTTATAAGCTAAGATTATAGTTTTAAAAGAGACACTTACTTAATTTGTGAATTAAGAACAATGATTAGAATTGGAAGAAAATGATGGAAAAGAAAAAATAAAGATGTTAATGGTTTTGGGTAAGGAAGTTGATAAATGGATTTTTATTATAAAAATCAATGATTTAGTTTTATAATATGATGCTAGATGGCTTTGGGTAAAGTATTTGGTAAACGTGTTATCGTAGTATAATCCTAATAATAAATGGAATTGTACAAAGAGGTTTAAAGCAAAAGGTTAGTATTTTAGTAAATAATTTACTTAATGAACGAATTAAGTAAAAATGGTTATAATCGACAGAGATTTTCAAAAGTAATGATATAGTTTATAAAAACATATTTTAAATAAAATAGAAAATAAGATTTGGTTGATATTATAAGTATGGGTTTTTGAGTTATGAACTTTTATTTATCTCAAGATAAGAACATTGTCAACCAAGGTCCGAGAAGTAAATACAACACCCCAACTTGAACGACTTCACTATTATCAAGGGATGATATTAGTTTGTAATGGTAAAAGAGATAAAAGTGATTTTGTGGATATATATAGTAGTATTTCCAAGGTAAAAGAAATAAAAAGGTTTTTTATGTAAATATATAATGATAGTTTCGAAATAAAGGAAATTAGAGGAGTTTGGTAAATACGTTTATTCTAAAGAGTTAAGAAGAGTTATTGTTTTCAAATGACGAAAACAAAAGATATTTGTCGAGATAAGAATATAGAATCGATTTTAAGATCAATGAAGTAGTTTTAATAATTGGTTTTAATTAAAGGGTTTTAGCTGCTAATGTACTTGACCGTATTGTTTGAACTGGTAGTCGAAAATAATAATAATTATCAATGGAATATCTTATTGGAATTTTGATGTGTTGTGTCAAAGAGAACGGGATGGCAACTAGACCCAAAAACACTTCGAACCAATGTTGCATTCGAAACTAACTTGTAGGGATGTCTACGTGATTTAAAGATTGAAGACCATAGATTTTCACAAAGCGAAAGAACCACTTATAATCTCTGACTTGCAACTACAGATAAACTATGATTCTGTTGTCGTTGGAATCTATGGATTGCAAGGACTACTCAGTACTGATCTTTGG
The DNA here is from genome assembly GCA_030737875.1 of Allium sativum. Lineage (NCBI taxonomy): Eukaryota > Viridiplantae > Streptophyta > Magnoliopsida > Asparagales > Amaryllidaceae > Allium > Allium sativum. Next base: position 1,047,860,492 of record CM060910.1, on the reverse strand, counting down.
GGGTGATTACTATCTTGAATGCGGTAGGAGGGTGTTTTCAGTTCATCCTATTCCTGGACAGCTTATATGGATGAATGCCTAAAGTGTATTTCCTAAGAGTCACGTACATTGATTTATTTTACAAATATACCAAGTTTGGTGGCGGAGAAGGAAACTTCTTTTAGCTTAAAACCCAAATTATATTTGTGGACTTCAATTAGTGATTTGTTGGATTTGATGATGTGGCATTCAAAGTATGTGACGTTATCTGATAGGTAATCGTGAAGAGCCTTATCAACTAGGAAATAACAGAAATAGGGCAGGCAACATGGCTATGTGGGTCATTCCCATTAGGGTGTATTGTCACCATCTAGAGAAAATTCTTTTGTTTCTTCTTTCTCTTCTATATCTCCTGGGAATACGGTGGTTGCGCAACCATATGGTGACAATATATTCAGTACACTCAATTTGAATAAGTGATCGAGTTGCAAGATGTTCATGTTGAACCCCAGTGTATTGCTCTCTAGAGGTACACTAATTAGAATGTGGCCCTATACCTTATCATGTTGGAAATTAAAACTCCAATACGAGCCATACGTTTTTAGTTGTATGCCAACTACGTTGGACATTGAGATGCAAGCTTTTCGGCTATATTCTTATTTAGTTGTGGATTGATATACATTATTGTAATATCATTATATTTTGATATAAAAAGTGTTTTGGTTATCGTAAGGTAAAAACATGTGTCATGTTTATGTGTGGTCGTTTTTATGAGAGTTCCATTTTTTCAAAGGATTTTCTAAAGTTAAGAAAGTTGTTTACTGTATGAGTTTTATCATTATAATAATTCTAGACTGACAATCCTTGTGATTTTTCGTGTTGCAAAATGGTCTCGGTCAGGCTAAGTGCATTTTTAGGTTACATCAGGATTTGCTTGGAGCTTCAGAAGAGAAGCTGGAGTCGAGACGTAATTCCGTATTTTCTGATAATAAGTTATTCCGCTGTGTGTGTTGTATTTAAATTAATGTGTACTTTGATGTTGTAATCATATATAAAGTTTTCTTTTGAGTAAAGAGTTGTTGATGTATTATATTTTATCCATTCTGATGTGAGGTTCTAATTCTACTCTGATTATGTGTTATTGGTCTTCTTTATATTCTTCTATTCTATTTTTTGTTTCCTTCTTTTCTCACCCTCTATCAGCTAACAATCTGCTTTTCTACGCGATTTGAGTTGACATGTGTTATTAAATTCCGGCTTAAGCTATATGGAAAAAGTGGGTCATTACACACTGACATTCCTATTTCAAACTTAGGAAGCACGTAGACATTTGATTCGGGCATGAGATACGTTCGTCAATGTCAAGGCTCATCTTTATACCGCATTGGTAACTGGTTTTTGTTTCATGGCTGAGCTTGATGGAAAAATAAGTCGATGATTCAATGGATTGCTTCTCTAATGAAAACAGTCTCAAAATTTGATGCCTTCCGTACCACTTTCGGTTTCATCGAGTTCGACATTACCCTTACTACCTCCATTGTCGTTTGTTATTTCTATCTCATTTGCTAGCATCGTTCCTTTCTTCCATTCTAAGACTATGGTCTTATTCAGAGCAGGTCGCTGCATTTTGTAACTTGGATGATTCCTCAGCATGACTAGGAAGTGACGGTGTTAGTGTTGGATAAATAGGACTAATAATGGAGCTTATAAGGATGGCCTAGGAGAAGACCAATAGGGAGACTAGAAAAGGCCCAAGCATGGCGAGCGAAGCTGGAAAGGCTTTGGATTCTGCATGGGTTAGGGCTCATCATCACTTTTTCCATAAGCGATAATATTTTGGGTTGATCCAGGAGGTAGAGAACGCCACAAATTTTATTCGGATACCAGTTCAAATGACGTAGAGGCAAGAAGCGAGTTGAATCTCTCACTTTCATTATTTGAACCTACCCATGTTATGTAGTTATTTCTGACTTCCTGAATAACGATTGGGTTTGTACCCCTTATTGTATTTGAATCAATGCCGGAATTCATTATCAGATGTAAACAGTTCATCTCAACCTCATTTTCCTAATTATTTGAGCATATACCGGCCCTCATGTCATAGGATTTTTTGTGCGCTTCAAATTGTGTCTCGATTTTGTCGTAACTTGTTTTGTTTTATTTCATGATCACGCACAACATGTATTTCACTTTTTCTTGGTCGGGACTGTGCATGTGTCGGTTCATGTCATCTAGATAAGTGGCAGTTGGTATATACATGCAACCCAGTAATAAAATGTTATTGCTTGTTGTATGACTTTGCATTCTCTAGTTTGAGTTTTTGCATTCCCTATATGGGTCAATAGCTTTTTATTTTCTTATAGCACCATCTTTGGCCAGGGATGCATGGGTACTGTCCCTTTTGAGTTGACCGCACCTTTTTGAAGAGACACTATATGGAAATAGGATCGCTTTTGCTTGTCATAATTCTTGTATCATCTATATTTTGATACTTTTTGACATTTTTCCTTCATACTTTTTAGCATTCTACTATGTTATAGTACTATATTCTTAAATGCTACGTTTCATATTCATCACAATGTTGGGATAGACCTATGGTATTTTTTACCTTGATGTCATTTGAGGTCATTGCTGGTGGTGCTGCCCCCATATCATGGGTCATCATAGATTGGGATGAACTTAAATTCAATATATGCTAGGTGTTTCCCGCAGCTTATAGTGACTATTGGTCATGTTAATCTCTTTGGCATCTTAGGTTTAGAGCTATTGTTGTGGGTATTACCGATCTTAGTTTTCAGGGTGTATGATTGCTCCATTGGTTTCGAGTTACGTTATGTTTCGTAACCACCTTCTTAGCACCCATTATCTGAATCTTCTGACAAGACGGGCCATCAGGATAATCAAACTTTATGCCATGATGGTTAAGGCAACATGTCTTCTAAGGTAGGAATTCCTGTTTGTTAGGAATGGTTGTTGGATTTGTCTATTAAATGAGCTTTTTGGAGTTATAAGTATAGATGCTTGTTTTTTGGCAACTTCAAGTTTGCTTGCTGAATGGCTCTGACTTAACTCTAGGGAATGATAGTATCTCTTTGCTAGAAAACTCGATTCTAAGGGTCGAGGAATCTCATCCTTGAATTTGTGAGACAAAAGATTTTCTTTGAAGTTTCATGTGCAGAAGCTTAGCACTTACCCTTGTATAGACACGCAACAACTTGCTTAGGAGTCATAGTCTCTCTTTTGGACTTGCTGATCTCGGTTAGTGAATTCTTTTGTCTGATTTCATCAATCATCTCGTGCCTTAGCTAAAAGGGATTTCTGACCAACTATCGGTCGTTGGTGTCATCCGGAGTGATTTTTATTTGACTTTCATCTGAGTGCCCCCTGTTTGGTGGGCTCTTTTATCCACTCAATGTTTATCGATCGTCACGTGCCTTTATCCGAGGTCGGGACTAGCTTTTGCTAGTTGCGTTTCTCGTAGCCAGTATCATCACGATGTATATAAAGCATCTCACAGGAGCGAGATTTTTACTATCTCGATGTTTATCGATCGTCGCGTGCCTTTATCCGAGGTCAGGATTGGCTTGTGCCGGTCTCGTTTCTCGAGGCTGGATTCATCATGATGTATATCAAGAGTGCCACATAAGAGCGAGGTTTATTATCTGCCTGATGTTCATTGATCATCACATGCCTTTGTTCGTGGTCGGGGCCAACTTGTGCTGGTCGCGTTTCTCGAGGCCAGACTCATCACGATGTATATCAAGAGCACCTCATAGGTGCGAGGTTTTTTATCCGTCTGATGTTTATTGATTGTTTTGTGCCTTTATTCGAGGTGGGACTAGCTTGTGCCAGTCACGTCTCTCGAGGCTGGACTCATCATGATGTATATCAAGAGCGCCTCATAGGACCAAGGTTTTCGCACACTCAATTTGTATCGATCGTCACATGCCTTGTACCAAGGTCGGGACTATCTTGTGTCGGTCGCGTTTCTCGAGGTCGGACTCATCACGTTGTATATCAAGAGCGCCCCATAAGCGCGAGGTTTTAACACGCTCAATTTGTATCGATCGTCGCGTGCCTTGTATCGAGGTTGGGACCAGCTTGTGCCAGTTGCGTTTATCGAGGTCCGATTCTTTATAATTTTTATCGAGTGACCTCAAAGGAGCGAGGTTTTTTTGTATGCCTCAGCTAGGGTGAGGTCTTTTGTATGCTTCAGCTTAGGTTAGGTCTTTTGTGTGCCCTAACTTAGGTGAGGTCTTTTGTGTGCCTTCGCAGGTGGAAGGTGTTTGAGTGCCTTCACAAGTGGAAGGACTTGATTGTAATGCCGACAGCCTTTGGACGACATTGCGACTTTGTGATGTTGAATTCTTTGGATGATACCGATGACGTTGATAGTAGTAGGACATTGTTGATGCAAACCATATTTGGCTAACATTGATTTGATTACAATGCTAACATCGCATGACATGGTTGCTTCTTGATACACCAATCTTAGGAATAAAAGGAATTCCATAAAATGTTGCGAGTTCGATGGTTTCGTCCAGGAGCTTTTGATCAATATGCTTTGGTATTCTTCATAGCACGCTTGAGATCTTCGACTCAAGTCTAGCATTCAAATGCCTTGCCAAATTTCCCTTGACCTAATTTTATTCCCAACTTTTCTTCTTTACTGGGCATTAACAGACTAGATTGAGTCAAAGGTCTCTAATATCCCATGGCTTTTTGATTTTTAGCGCATCTTAACCATTTACTGAATCTTTCGCTAGAATTTTGGCCCTGCTCAATTGCCTTAGCGTTGGAGCTTATGGTATCTGATGTGACACGGTAATGGAATTTCTTCTTCTAGTTGTTCGATGCCGGATGTGTTTCAGTTTGTATATGGTAATTGATTTTCCTAATCTTAAACATTTTTTTGGGGTCATACACTAGACTATAATGACTGTCATTGCTTTAGCCATAACCTAGTGATACCTACACAATGTAAAAAATTCTAGATTAGCCATGTTATTGTAAGATAACTAATATAATATGCTTATTGGGTATCGTGTTCGCAGAATCGTATGGATGAACAAAGTTCAGGTTGGCCGAAATTTGTTTCCTCGATCCTCCTTTTTTTCCTCTTACATGGGCCTTCACAATAGTTCTCAAATTTAATGCTAGCCCGAGAATGCGTTTCACTCTTTTACATTTTTCGGAGTTCCTTTCCTCTTTTGACTTCAACTAGTCGCATGTTTGTGTAGTTGTTTCGCAAAGTCGGATGTGACATAAAACGGATCCATATGGACCGATACCGATTTATGAGGTATGGATCGATACCGATCCATGAGGTATTGACCAGAAGTGGTCCATCAAGTTAGCATTTTTTTCTCAAAATCATCAAATCATCTCTTTATGCCGCCCTAGGTGTGCATATGAATTTTTTTAAATTAATTTGATGTCATTTGGTTCTTGAAAAGTGTCGACTTCGACTAAGCTTTGCGATATGTTCTTCTACAGTAAATATTTGCTAAGTTTTCTTCTTTGGACCAGGATTTCTATCTGATCTAGAAGTGGTAGTTGGTCGTAGACATTTGCCTTCTCTCTGAATAAGTTTTAGATCTGATTTATAAAGTTTTCATTGCTTTTTCGATAGATCTTTCTAACCAAATTTTCATAGCTTGAACAATAGATATGCCTAGCCGAATTTTCATAGCTTCAGCAATAGATCTTCCTAACCAAATTTTCATAATTTCAGCGATAGATCTGTCTTCTAGATCATAAGGATATATAACATTAGCAGATAATCCAGATTTGATCCTTAATTTGATTTTTTAGTAAAAGCACCAAATGTTAACGCCAAAAATGGCACTAACCCCATATTTTAATGAAAGCACAACCCCTTTTCAGGGAAAACAATATATAATATATAAAAATAAATGAAAAGGTTAAGAAATAGAAAGTAAGGAGATAGAGATAATTTTTATAGTGGTTCTGCCATTGACAAAGCCCACATTCACTTTGAATATCTTTTACTATGATCCTTACAATGCCAAATACAGTAAATTATAGATGATTATAATATTCTCCAGACTAGAGATTAACTGGAAACCACAAGTACTAGTGGTTATCAGAGAATCACGGTAACCAATCTAGATGACATTGGTTTTGCTTTCTCTGGAGATGAAGTCTTGCTGTTGAAGGTGGGTAATGGCTGCTAGAGACGAAGATATACTTTTACAGAGCTTTGGCAGCATTTCGATATGGCAGAGATTGGATCCCCTTTTCTGTTAGAGAGCATGCTGTATTTATAGAGCTACAGAGGTTTTAGATCAAGCCCAGATACACATAGACCTGACATAACATAAAGAATCCACACCCAGAGTCTCATTGCCACATGACTTGACAGCGTGGATCGGTACCGGTCCATGGCCTATGGACTGGTGCTGGTCAATGGAACTAGCAAATTTCGAGATGCAAACTTCATAGCATGCTTTCCTTTGTCCTTTGAGGCCTCTTGCTGAGTTTTGTATGGATCCAGACTTTATTCGACTAGCTTTGGTGATCCATTGTCTCATCGCACATGCATTTCCTATCGGACCATCAAGCAATCTTAGGCGGGTTGATCCAACTGACTTGAAACTTTGCTGATAAGCTCGTTGGGTTCTTAAAGTCACCATAATATAAATGTCGAGTCGATATTCATTGTCCCTATGGATCAGTACCTGTGCATAATGCATGGGCCAGTATCGGCCACCGGACTTAGTGGATTTTGTTTTGAAAGCTTCTTATGAAGTTATCCATCATCTTTCTGAGCCTGTCTATCGAGTTCCACTTGTCCCGGTATCACATTGTATCTATTCCTTATGAATATTCTTTTCGGGTTCAAAACTCGATTAACAAGGTTTTAGAACCGATACTTATAAATATTGCAATGTATTATTGTGTGCAATTATATAAAATGTATGTACCAGTTTTGCGTAAAAATGATACTATTTTTTTGTAGAAATTTAGGATGACGAATTTGTCGATCCAAGACCAAGAAACAAAACAACAATAACAAGTATGGATATGAAAAGATTTATCTGCGGCTGAAAAAGCAAAAAATGAGACCACATATAGATGTGGACTTCAGATTGCGTACAAGATAATAAAAATTGTTAAAGAAAAAAAAGGATTGAATAAGAATCAAATCGACTTCCTGAAAAGCACTCTCTTCTACTAGTTTTTCAATGTTTTCTATGAGGAAAAAATAACTTTAAAGGAATGTAAGAAGCATCAAGAAAATCTAGATACTGTGTATAACAGCTATTCACCAACTCAAGAAACTTTCATCTTCAAAGAGGAAGAACCGAAAATTACAGTACAAGACATTAGTTTATTGTTCTAATTTCCATAAGAAGGAAAGAATATTGAACCGAAACAAAAAATGACAAGTAGAACAATACCTTCCGATTGCAAATCTATACCCTAAACAACTTAAATGAAGGGAATAGAAAGGTTTTGGCAAAGAAAGATGGATTTAGATATTTATAAAATTTTATAAAAAGTGAACAAAATTTTGGTCATTTTTAAAATAAAATTTTGGACTAGTATATATTGGAATTTGAAAAGGTCATAAAAAAAATTTTTGCAAAATCTTTTCTCTTCGATAATAAAAAAAACCGGGTTTCGATAATATTTGAAGGAGATATGACCAAAACAATGACAATTACATATTTAATTCAGAAATTAAGGGCGCAAAATGAATCTAAAAGATTGGTAGTTTCGACCTAAAAATATTCGAAATCTGAAAAATTGTTCAACATAAAAGTTATAGATATTTCAATTTTACACAATTTAAAAAAAAAAGTGAATCTCGACTCAATAACATAAAGTTATGACTGCTGCAACATAGGTCAAAAATCTAGAAAATAAAAAGGTCTTTGATTTCAGAGGGAAAAGCAGTCATAGCTAGGGTTTTCAAACGGAGCCCGCTTGTTGAAGGTGGAGGAAACTCAGATAGGTGTGGTCAGGTTAGTAGTGGAGGTAGTGGCCAAGAGGAGGATGGGCAACAAGGTTTTAATTGGAAAGGAAGGTGGTTGTTTGCACTTTTAGATCTTGGTTTGCACAATTCCTAAATTAATTAAATCTTGACATTAGAATGCATTAGAAGATAGAGATGGAGATTATGATTCAATTAGAAAAAAAAAAGAATTTACATGAGCATTGATTTGTGAAATAAATAAATTTCAGATTGAAAGACAGGTTTTAAGAGGAAGAAGGAGAATGACAGAGAGTTTAGAGAAATGAAAATGGGAAGTTGAGAAAAAGAATACGTACTTTTATTTCTTTAGAAGACTTTTGAAATTCAAACGTAAAATTATCAACGAGGTGTGAGGTGCCAAAGCCTTTTCCCAGAAGCCAAACAAATATCTCAATAAAGAGTAAAAGAGGACCTATTAGTATGAACACAAAAAATGTCTATTTGCTTGTTTTACACATTGTAAATCTCAGATTGAGAACAAACGGATGTGGATTTTCCCAAAATGAAAAATGTTGGTCAACTCAGAATTTAGAGAAGAATCATAAAAAAAAAAAAAAGATAAATTCAAATTTTGATAACTTGTAAATTTTAGCTTGAATTCAATTTTTAATCAATTTTTAACAAAAATGATTTTTTCAGAAAAAATTGCATTTTAATAAATTTGACAAACATATTACTCAATATTAAAAATTTATTATTTAAATGTTAAGAATGGACTTAAATTTAAAATAATAATATAAATCATGTTAACACACAATTAAGACCTTCATTAACAACCATTTTAAATTCAATAAATTAATTTGATTCAACAACTTAAATGGTCGGAATTTACGGGTTGTTACAATTGTTTATTCTCTTTCATTGATATATTGACTTGGAGGAATTTTCTAATTATATAGATCATTTGAATATGCACATGACTTCAGGTCATTCAAAATTGATGTCAATCGACTATTTGAATTACTAAATACTATATGCATAATTTATAATATGAGCTCACAACAACTTCGAGATTGTTAATTAAATATTCACATATATGTATATATACATGCATCCACGTATTACATATGTAATTAATTTGCATATTCTTTCTCATTGGAGTTATTGATTTTAAAACAAATTATTTATAAGGTTCCAAATCATTAATTTTTGCTTATCAAGTAATGTCAATGCGAATCTTAAAGATCGTATTATAATGTGTAAAACATCTGGTTTGGAAATGTATTGAACTTATGGTTCAAATAAAATACATAAAAAACTTCAAGTTATTAAAATCTATTCTTTAATACAATGTATAAATGTAAATATATAAGCAAGATACAACTCATTTTGAAAACTGTGAAACCTTTGGATGCATCATCGTTGCCCCATATGATGTAACTTATTTAGGAAGTACAGTGTTATTATTTCACACAGTTTCAATAAAGATTCAGGATTTTAAATTATAAAGTATTTCAAGTTCATTGATTGAGGAACTTCAGGTTCCTATGCACACACGCACACACATATATATATCAAGTATATTAATTTATGATGAACTTCTGGTTCTTAATCTTTTTTTTGTGCATACTTCTAATTTAGAAGATTTTATATTCTTGCTAATTGTCAAGATCTCAAACTTGTAAATTTTATCAATTTTTTTCCCATAGTTCGAGACTTCAGGTCTCAGATCTTGAGTTATACAACTTCTAGTTTAAAATATTCTTTACACAACTTCAAGTTGTAGTTCTAACCTTTTTATTTCTTCCATTACATCAGATATTACTTGGTAAATACATAGTATAATAATACATATGTCTATTCTTATTCCAAACACAAACATGCACCATTTAACTTACAGTTACTAATGCGTTTAATACATTTATTATAATATGGTAATATAATATATCACAATAATGATACATTTAATGCACTTACTATGAAAACAATGGGAATAACCATTATGTAGTCCAAATATATAAATCAAATAAATTTTACTTAAATCAATAGAGTAAAATTTGGATCTAGCTATAGTACTGATCAATGATAAAAATGAAATAAACAACTTAAAATTGTACTACATTTTTCAATAATCATTTTTCTAAAATACCATATATATGCATAATGTCTAATCAAGAATTGAGTAAAAGTGCATAATCATAAAACCAAGATTTTGCATGAATGGTTCGAAAAACTTGCAGATCCGTACATAAAATTCACAAACATAAAAATTACATGTTTAAGATTCAAATTATACAATCCATATAAAGATCTTTTAGATCTTTCTTTCTAAATTAAAATTACTTCTTACCATTATAGAAAAACTGCAAATTCTAAATTTTCCATTTCGTAACAAAAATTACTTTTGCATTCACTTCAGTTGTGCAAAACTAAGACCAGTATTTGCATCTTAACTTAATATGATCTTCGAGATGCATATTTTCATTATAAAAGTTTTTCTAAGAAACAATAAAATATATTGTAACAACCCAGAAAATCAGAACCAATTATTATTATTATTATTATTTTGGCAATTTTAATGAATTTTTAATATTTAAAATGATTTATTTTAAATAATAACGACTAGAAATCTATTTTAAATAGAATTAGAACGTATAAATTTATTTAAATCGAAGTTAGAATAAAAATATTTATTTTAATTATAAAAGGAATTGAAAATGGCGTGGTAGTTTGAAAATTCGATTTCAAATTTCAAACGAATGTACAAGATTCAAAATAAAACGGATTTTAGTGAAACTGAAAATATTTGAATCTGTTTGAAAATATCTTTTCAACGAATCTGAAAAATCCATATTTCAAAGCGGGAATAAAAAGTTATGTCCAGTTGAAAATTCAGAATAGTCGTTATGGAATTTAGCCCTTAAAAATAGATATTTTTGCAAATGACCTCCGTTTTCGATGAAACCACTTTTGTTGGTTTCGGAATGTCAAATTATTTCTAGATTCCAATTTTCATAATTTTTGGAATCAATATGTGAACATGGCGGATTTAAACGTGTTTGGTCATTTCAGTTTGAATCGACTGGAAAATAACCGTTTTTCAAATGGTCTCCAAATTCGATGAAATTAGTTTTGTTAGGACCGTATCATCAGAACATAGCTACATTTATTTTTCTGTAGTTTTTGGAGTCCGTTTGTGGCCCCGGTAAATTAAAATGTACTTTGAAATCAATTTGAGCTTAACCGTTGCGTTAGAATCGAAAAGTGCTTTCCAATGAATATAAGGGATTTGAAATCTAACGGTTAGATTTGGAATTATGCCCAAATCAATTTAAGAAAAAATCTCTATGAATGCTGTTCGGTGGCCGTTATTGGAAACCGACTATAAAGGCCTAAATAAAATTATTAAAAATATGGAAAAATTATATAAAAGTATAATTAATAATTTGGAAATATTTTGGATGAAAAACTCTGAGTTTGAAAAGATAAAAATATTTTTTTTATCAAAATGAACTAGTTATTAACTAGAATAATAATTCAATTATTTTAGAAATAATAAATTGGATTTGTAATGGTTTTATTATAATCAAATTTTCCAATGTATGAATTGAAGTGAAATTGGATTTTTGGGTTTGTCGTGAATGGTGTCTTAAATAACACTCTTCTTAAACCCAGTTGAGAAAAGAATAAATCTTTTAATTATGATTATTAGAATTTCCAATAATATTAGTAATTGGAATAAAATGAAATGTGGCTTAGGTTTATTGTGAACTGTGTTTTTAAAGACATTCGTTCTTTAACCCGATTAATAGTGAAAAATATAATTTTGGAATTTAAAAATATTTTAATTAAGTTTATTAGGGTTTCCAATCATATTCAGTAATTGGAATAAAATGAAATGTGAATTGGGTTTATTATGAACTGTGTTTTTAAAGACTTTCATTCTTTAACCCGATTAACAGTGAAAATATAATTTTGGAATTTGTATATCTTTTATTTAAGATTATTAGGGTTTCCAATTATATTTAGTAATCGGAATAAAATGAAATGTGAATTGGGATTTAGTAATTGGAATAAAATGAAATGTGAATTGGGTTTATTATGAACTGTGTTTTTAAAGACTTTCATTCTTTAACCCGATTAACAGTGAAAATATAATTTTGGAATTTATATATCTTTTATTTAAGATTATTAGGGTTTCCAATTATATTTAGTAATCAGAATAAAATGAAATGTGAATTGGGTTGAACTGTGTTTTTAAAGACATTCGTTCTTTGACCTGATTAACAGTGAAATATAATTTTGGAATGTATAAATCGTTTAATTAAGATTATTAGGGTTTCCAATTATATTTAGTAATTGGAATAAAATGGAATGTGAATTAGTTTTATTATGAACTATGTTTTTAAATACATTCGTCCTTTAACCCGATTAACAGTAAAAGTATAATTTGGAATTGATAAATATTTTAATAAGATTTAAATGGAAATTTTCCAAAGTAAAGTTTTTCCAATTTAATAAAAATTGGAATTGAATGGAATTCGATTTGGTAATAATCGAGATGAGCTTTTGTAAATGAAGACTGTTACTATATATGGAATTTAAAAAGGCTTCGCCGTTATTCCATATATATTATTAGTCTGATACAAAATTTATATCGATTATATATTGATCCGTTTTCCGTGAAGATTCCATAGTTAATGGAAGATGATTTGGGTTTATCGTGAACTGTGTTTTAAATGACAGTGGTTCTTTAACCCAGTTAAAGATAAGATTAATTTCTTAAATTTGAATAATCATTAAGTGATGATTTTTGATATTAAAAACAAATTGGGGTTTTAATAAATTTTTAATTAGATTGAAATGGGAACGAGATAACTAAATTTATCGAATTCTTGAAAGGATCGAGAGTGGAGCACCACCAATTTTACTCCAAACGATAGTTAAATCTTTAATTAGATTTGAACGTAAAAAGGATAATTAATTTTATACATAACACAGTAGGTGTTAGATATGGAGTGCTACCAGTTTTGCTCCATAGGATGAGTAGGTTGGGATTGGAAAATAATAAATGATTACTTCGGTAAGACACGATAATCCCGACTAGTTAACAAAATCTTTTGAAATTGATATCCAAAGGAAGATTAAAGAATAAATTTAAATGAATTTATCTTTGATAAAATTAATGGGAACCTTTCCCTAATAATATGAATATTTTATTAAAAGAATATTCTGAATTGGAATGGGATGTTTGATGTGTTTTTTTATATAGCACCTTATTATTGATTATAAAATACGCGAATTATTCGAAAAGACCGGGTTTAACCCAATCTGAATAATTAATACGATGACTAAAAGTCGACGATGAAGACGGTGGTTGAAGAACGGAGTTCCTCACATCGTTTAGATGATTACTGATGTCTTGATTGGGCTGTACACCCAAGGCAAGGTAATAAGTGGTGATCGTTCAGACGTACTTTGAGAACGACGGATATGCGATGACCTCTCTCCTGTATTAGACATATGGGACGAGGAATAAGGTGCCTCCGGTTTCGTTCAGACCCAGAACGGACTTGTAAATGGATGTGTGTCTGACATTGAATTTCATTCTACATTGATTGATTTCTATTAAATATATATTTGTTTGGTGGTGGAGAATTTATTCTCTTGCTTAACACCCTTCTCTAAGACGTATGAGCTTATAGGTTATATATTGATAGACATCAGTTGTATGGCGTGAATTTTCTATGTGGCATGCCAAGATGCAAATGATCAAGGCTTTTGTTGGAAAGTAGAGTCTTGTGGTTGACGATCAAAGCACAGCTTTAATTAGCATAGCCTTGTGTATAGCGTTACTTCGTGAGCCTCACACCCCGGTATGAAACAGAAACAGGAGAAGGATCCAGGGAGAACATGCATTTCTTTCTATCTAAGAGTGGTGTCATGGTATGAAGCCCAGAAATTTTTACTTATGTTGATGATGAAAAGCGAGGTACCTTGGATTCGAGTCCCTAGTGGCTCTTGATTTACTCCCCATTATACGGGAAAATGTATTGTTCAGGAATTATATATAATCCACTAACATATGTATGGACCATCCCTGTGGCTCTTAAGGCTTGACTAAGTACTTGCCCTGAGACATGGGCTAGATTATCTCGAATTCAGTAAGGACAATCCCTTGCCTTGGTTCATGATGGAAATCCAACTTCCAATATGACACCGTGCGGTTTTGATTGTACAACTAGTACATTGACATGATATATGGTACCCATGCCATCTATGATTGATACGTTTATATTTGAAGTTTTTTTAAACACTATGCACTTATAATAGTATTAAAATAATTTGTTTTAAACGTACCAAGCATATTTGACTATTATAAGGTAAAACTCTATCCTCCGGCTTGCGTTGCGTTGTGTGATGGGACCTGAGTCCTATAATAGCTTCATTTTTCAAAAAGAATTGCTTTGTTTTATTTTAAAGTAAGATTCATATGGATTAAACCCGTTCCGTATTATACGGCGTGGTCCCCTGATTTCACCAACTTTTAAAGTAAAGAAGTTAATAAACGTTTTAGTTCTCAAACCAGTCCCATGACCGACCTGGAGTTTATTGTTTTAACCTAAACTCTAGGTGCCCCTATTTTCCACATGGGCAGCTAGTAGTTTTGGTTTTGCAGATATTATATTCATAGGATCCTGGTTTACAGTTGAAGCAATATTCGGAAAGCTCTGTATCCGTGTACTTCTTTCAGTTATATTTTGTATTATTTTTCCGCTGCTATTTAAATGTAATTTAAATCTATGATATTTTTCTGTTGTATATTATTTATTTATACTCTGTTATATTCTTGTACTCTGATGTAAATTGTTGTAATAACAGTTAAATGTTCTTCTATTTGTGTTCTGATTTATCATGTTCTCAATTCAATCTGGGCTTTCCTTTACATGGAAGTTTGGGTCGTTTCATTGTGGTTTCAGAGCTTTAGTTTACAGGGCTCGAGAACAAGACACATTAGAACAATACGAAAGAATTCATCAGAGATTGGATTAGTAATATCCAATGAGAATGACTCGTTAGAGATGGGATCGGTAGTATCGTAGAATGAGTTTCAAAGAGTATTATTTTTAAATAAAAATGAAAATAAACTTTGTTTTGAAAATTTAAACCTTATCGTACGTATTTTTGTATTTTGTTTTAAATTGATTTGCACAATCGAGTACATGAAGAGTTTGCATATACGCCTAGCTAGCATGTATTTGAAGTCTCAAATATACTGGATAGATATTATAACACCCCCAGGTCCATTAATGTCACTCTCAAAGGGAATGTATTAACTTTCATGGGGTATTATTGGTGAATAGAACAGAATATAACAAGACAGATACATATATTGGTACTTGAAAATTTTAAAACAACTTTTATTGCAGCGGAGAAATAGTTTGATTATAACAAATTCATAAACAATAGTAAAACTAAGTACACTTAATATCCATCCCAACAGATTGTTTTCTAATTACATAGAATAAAAATCATCACCCCAACATAAGTAGCCATAAAAGAGATGAGCTGAACTTTACTTTCAGCAATCCAAGCACTTCCAAAAGAGTGAAAAAAATCTTGATTAAGCTCTACTACTACTAGTCCCACCTTGAGAACCTGGGGGAGGGGAAGGAAGAAAAGAGGCAAAAACAAAAGGGGGTCAGACATAAAGTCCGGCGAGTACCATAACTTTAACAATACAATTATGAAAGTAATTAGGATAAGGCATAAACTGGTAGAATAAGGAATGACTATGAAACAAGTGGGCATGACAAAGCAAACAAGAGGAATATTCTGGCGTTAATCTCGTTCCTAATCACTATAGGATAATTACTATACTGCTCCATTACTAGTCACCATAAAAGTTGATCCCGCCTACAGAACTTAATAAAGATAAGGGTAGTTTTGTGTACCCCTAGTTGCCTTCATAGGTGCCGCCTGCCCCTATATCCACTAGTTGTACCCACTACCCCCATGCGATCGGCTCCCTAACTCGTAGATACCCGTGCTGGTCCCACAGTGGGGTGTATCACTCCCCAAAGTGGAAACCCGATACCACTAAAGATGCACGGCTTATATCTACACGATGCAACAACGTCTTACCTACCAGCCCGGGCCCACGCACGCACATGACCCCGTTGGACTTGCATTGCCACCGTTAACCCGTTTCGACCTCTTATAATCAAACCAAGTAAGCGTGTCCCGTCCTCGATCTAACTCGAGCTCACAAAGATACTTAATGAGTTATTGGTTTGAAATGGGTCCCCCAGGCTTGACACAAGCTTTCCAACTATGCTTGGTCCCAACTAGAATTTTCCACTTAACCCCCTCTTATTCGTGTCTTCTTTACATGTTTAAATATGGTTAAGTGGTTCTAATCATATTTCACATGTCACCTACTTAACCCCCATGTCCCACTACATGTTTATCTTGGTTAAGTGTTACTTAATTCATTATAACCGTAACCTTGTAAGACCTCCCATATTAGACTCCCGTTTGCGGTCGCTGGATTTGCCGGGTGGGTCCGTGCAGTCTTATACCACAAATGTGTCTAACCTCGTGTCATTACAACTGTTACGCATTTAATTTATGCCTTCGACCTCTCACATTAGACTACCGCTTGTGGTTGCTGGATTTGCCAGGTGGGTCCAGGCAGTCTTACACCACAAACGAGTCTAACCTCGTGTCTTAGGCATTTGTTATTACAAAATTATTTCACCCCAGTATGAATTTATTATCCCTATTCAAATTTTCAATAATTTTCTAAATTAATTATGTCCATAATTGTCACCTAAATTATGTCCATACTTTTTAGGTATAAAAAATTATACCAATTAAGTCTCAATTTAGTTATATGTTTTTAAAGCCATTTTATGCCAATTCACAATTTACATAATTAGTATTTTCCTATTTGTCCCCATGCTATTCGTACGTTCAAATATGGAATACGTTAGACTTGCAAATAGTCTAACTTATATATATATATATATATATAAACATCACAACTTACATAACACATAAAAACAGATCTAACTTGCAAATGGGAATAAAATTGCATCGCCAACAATTTTGCATAGACAATGTCATAAAGAATCATATATTTGCATAAACTACCATGGATCTAAATATAGATCTAAACATGAAATTGTGAACTTGCATATATAAATTATGGGTCTCGCTTAACTTGCATATGTGAATATAATTTTCCCCCAAAAATGTGAATATAGTTTTTCACCTAAACTTGCATATGGATTTCTACGACTTGCATATGAATTTCTACAACTTGCATATGAATTCATCACATGATTTTGCATATAAACTAGCATATGTATATACTTGATTCACATATAAACTTGTGTACAATTCACATATAGACTTGCATAAGATTCATATTCAAACTAACATACAATTTAACATCATAAGATTCACATATGAATTAACATATGATTTAACAACCCAACTTGCATAAGATTCACATATGAATTAACATATGGTTTAACATTCCAAACTTGCATAAAATGAATCAAGTTAAATACAAAATAGATCTACAAAGTTAAAAAACATCATGCGATTCAACAGACATGTTCTCATAATCCAATTACAACCCATCATAATTAATTTAATAATTATATTGTGAAAGAAATAGTACTCACTAACAAAAGAACAGTCTTGTTTTTATGGGATCTGTATTCTGAAACTGAATTTCTCGCCTTTGATGTAGACTAATTGTTATTCTAATATAGATTAGATTTGACTTTGATTCTTACTTCTATCTTGTTTTTGAATTGAAGGGGAATGGCGGCTACTCTAGGTTCTCCATTGACAGCATGGCGGCTCTTGTTATGAATTAGTGTGATCTTATGTTGAGAGTTAGGTTGCTTATGTAGAATTTTAATTAACTTAGAGCCGTCAGATTAACCTACAAGCAATCAAGACCATTCTGTCAAGATAGAATAAGATCTCAGCCTTAACGACTCAGTAGTGAGTCAAAATATCGTCATCTTTCATATCTTCCCGAGGAGGGCAGGTCGACCCCTAGGTCGAACCCTTGGTCTACCTGTATAGGGAGGTCGACCCCCTGGTCGACCTGGCCTTGGGCGGGAATTTTCTAGGCCAATCCGCTTCCCTGTTTGAAATTTGAATTTCAAATTTTCTGAACCTGAGCTGTTTTTAATTTATTTAAATTCTGAAACATCGAAAGGCCATATCTTCTTCATACGGAGTCCAATTCACGCATACTCGGACTCTATCTCAAGAAAAATTCCGAGACGAACGCAATGGCAT
This sequence comes from Allium sativum, assembly GCA_030737875.1. Taxonomy (NCBI): domain Eukaryota; kingdom Viridiplantae; phylum Streptophyta; class Magnoliopsida; order Asparagales; family Amaryllidaceae; genus Allium; species Allium sativum. Next base: position 1,047,842,245 of record CM060910.1, on the reverse strand, counting down.
AACCTGTTTCCCTTAATTCTTACATTTGAAATTAAGTATTCTTAAATTCATTAATTTTTAATATTTAAAATCACGGGGTGTTACATTCTCCCCTCCTTAAAGGATTTCGCCCCCAAATTCTCCAAGTTAAGGAGAATGTATATCCCAACATCCAATCATCCATCTACTCAACCATCAAACACAGGCATCCATTGTCCTTACAAGATTTCTAATGCCGTATGAACATATGCAAAAGTGTGTGTATATGTTTCTTATCTAATGCAAAATCAGGCTGTCTATTGATTCAGTTGACCTCCTTAATGCAAATCATGATAGTGCCATGCATCCATTATGTATGCGAAAGAATCCTAACGATACATATTATTTCTACATGTGTGCACAGCCATTCATCTTAATGCAGCATCCATATGATAACACAACCATAATACATCCATTAATTTAAATATGCACACACATTTATATGCAATATGAAAGTGATTGAGCCGATTTAGTGCCTAAAGTGTGTGTACATGCATCCACGAGCAACCACTAGCAACCACTTGCAACCACTCGCAATCATCAATCATAACATGTTTCAAACACATGTTTACATCCATCGGTTTCTACCCTCAAAGAGAAAAGGATAGGCTGCGCGTATTTTCCCCTCAGTTTCCCAAGTCGTGTCTTCCTCAGCATCACTCCATTGAACTTTAACAAGCTTGACTTCACAGTTGCGTGGCTTTTTGACTTCCGTACCCAAGATATGAGTTGGTACTCTTCTTACAGTCGCATCTCGTTCCACTTCTACTTCCTCTAGTATTTTCGGCTCCACCACTTCCGTAGATTCATGTAAGCACTTTCGTAGTTGAGAAACATGAAAAACATTATGAACTCCAGCCAGTCTCTCGGATAGCTCTACTCTATAAGCCCTCGTCCAAGTCCTTTCAATGATATGAAATGGACCTACAAATCTTGGTGCTAGCTTTCCTACGGACCCAAAGCGAATGACATTCCTCAAAGAGATACTTTAAGGAACACCCTATCTCCAACCTTAAACTCAAGGTCGGTCCTTGTTTTGTCTGCATAGGACTTCTGTCTATCTTGTGCAGCCTTCATCCGTCTTCTTATCAAGTCCACCTTTTCTAAGGTCTCTCTAATCATGTCCGGCCCAAGTACGAGCTTGTCTGTAGACTCCCACCAACAAGTTGGTGATCAGCACGGTCTTCCTTATAAAGCTTCAAAGGGCGCCATGCCTATGGTGGCTTGATAGCTATTGTTGTATGCGAATTCCACCAAAGGAAGATGATCCTCCCATGCCCCTCCAAAGTCAAGAATGCACAATCTCAAGAGGTCTTCTAATACTCTGTTCACCCTTTCCGTCTGACCATCGGTTTGGGGGTGATAGGCTGTGCTAAAGCATAATTTTGTGCCTACTGCTTATTGCAAACTCCTCCAAAACTCGCTCGTAAAGATAGGATATCGATCACTCACTATGCTGGAGGGTATCCCATGGAGTCGAACTGTTTCTTTAAGATAAATGGATGCTAGGGACGAGCCAGTCCTTCTACTTTTAACAAGTATAAAGTGAGCGCTTTTAGTGAGCTTGTCCACTATCACCTAAATACTGGTATTGCCTCTTCTTAACCTAGGCAACCCATCAACAAAGTCCATCGAAATGCTATCCCACTTCCACTGTGGGACCTCTAGGGGATGGAGCAGACCACCAAGCTTCTCCTACTTTGCTTTCACTTGCTGACATACCAAACACTTAACGACGAACTCAGCTACATCACTCTTCATGCCATTCCAAAAGAAAACCCTTTTTATATCTTTATACATCTTGTCTTCGCCTGGGTGTATGGTCAATTTAGAATGGTGCGCCTCTTCGAGACCCGTCTTCACTAAATCCCTTACTTGTGGGACACACAGCCTTCCATCCCGTCTCAACCAACCCCTAACATCGATGGAGTATCTATTGAGGTGACTAGAAGTCTCACCTCTAACTAGCTTATCCATCACATCAACTAGCTGAGGGTCTTCTTGTTGCACGGTTCCTATTGAGTCCAAACGAGTAGGCCACACCTCTAGTGATGCTAATAGACCAGGCACAATTTCAGAGGAGGGTCTAAAACTAAAGTTTTCTATATACTCCAAGCTTTGTCTTTCTACAAAGAGAGGACTCAAGGTCAGCTTCTTCCTACTCAAGGCATCCGCTACCACATTGCCCTTGCCTGGGGTATAGGAAATCTCAAAATCATAAGAGGCCAGAAATTCCATCCACCTTTGCTGTCTTAAGTTAAAATCTTTCTGCGAGAAAAGGTACTTCAATGATTTATGGTCAGTATAAAATTCAGACTTCTCACCTAGGAGATAATGGCGCTAAGACTTAAGCGCAAAGATGATGACAGCGCACTCTAGATCGTGGGTTGGGTAGTTTTTCTCATGTACTTTCTACTGTCTGCCTCCATAAGCTACTACCTTCCCTTCTTGCATCAAGACAGCACCTAGTCCTGTACCACATGCATCCGTGTATACGGTAAACATCTTGCTCCCATCTGGCAATGTCAGAACTGGGGCTGTTGTTAGAGCCCTTTTCAAACGTTGGAAAGCAATGTCGCAATCCAAATCCCAAGCGAAATTTAGGTTCTTCTTTGTTAATCTTGTGAGTGGGGCTGAGATTTTAGCAAAGTCTTTAATGAACTTTCTGTAAAAGCCCGCTAGCCCGAGAAAGCTTCGGACTTCGGTTGCATTCCGTGGAACCTTCCAATCTTGCACTGCAACTACTTTTGCGGGGTCCACGGCTAACCCCTCTTTGGACACCACAAGTCCAAGAAACCTTACCTCTTCTCTCCAGAAATGGCATTTGGAGGATTTGGCCATCAGCTGATGTGCACGAAGAGTATCCATGACTTCCCTTAAATGCAAAGCATGCTCTTCTTCATTCTTTGAGAAGATCAAAATGTCATCTACGAAGACCACCACATATTTATTAAGGAATTCTCTAAACACCCTACTCATCAAATCAACGAAGTAAGAGGGTGCGTTTGTCAAGCCGAAAGGCATGACAAACCATTCAAAGAAACCATCCGAGGTTCTGAACGCGGTCTTATCAATGCTGTCTTCAGCCACTCTTAGCTGATGGAACCCGGTAGCCAAATCTAGTTCGGAGAAAACAGACGCACCTACAAGCTGATCAAACAAGCCATCTATTCTAGGAAATGGGTGCCTATTCTTCTTGGTTAGCTTGTTTAGCTCCATATAATCAACGCATAGGCAAAGTGAACCATCCGCTTTGGTTGCGAATACTACTGGAGCACCCCATTCATAAATACTCTGCCTTATAAACCCCCTTTCGAGCATCTCTTTGACTTGCTTACTGAGCTCTTTTCTCTCCATAGGAGCCATTTGTCTAATAGGTAGAGCTACGGGTTTTGCATTATCAACAAGGTATATGCGGAAGTCTATCTCCCGCTTTGGAGGTAAGCCCTTCACCTCTTCAAAAACATCCGAGTATTCTCGGACTGCTCTAACAGACTGTAGGTTTTCAACAGACGCATCAAGAGATTCTAGGTAACTAAGCATAACAGAATGTATGGGGTTAAAAGAGATTTCGAGAGCGTTGCCAAGGCGAGTCATAAGTCTAACCACTCACTTTTCACAATCGAGGATGACACCATTACTAGATAACCAATACATGCCTAGATTCAATCCATAGCCCGTGAGGCCAAGAACGAAGGCGTTGCATTCAAACTCAACGCTCAAGAAAGACACTCTCAAATCCCGACAAATCATTAAAAGATGAGCCGAACCACCAATAGGATTTGAGACTACTATGGGATCCGTAACTAGACTAGTATTTAGGTGCAGTGTTCCAACTAACGAAGCAGACACAAACGAGTGTGAAGCGCCAGAATCAAATAAAGTACGAACAGGATGATCAAACAGAAAAACCAAACTTTCAACAGAAATGTTTCTACATCTTTCCTGTCCTGGTGCCATGAGAGCGTGAACCTACCCACTTGCCTGCCCTGGTGCCATGAGAGCCTGAATCTGTCCACCATAAGTAGACCTAGTTCTTTGACTTTTTCCCTGTTTCCTCGTGCAGTCTTTAATTAGATGTCCTGCCTCTCCACAGTGGAAACAACCAGTCTTCTTCTTCTTCCTACAGTCCTTGCTCAGATGGCCTGGTGTTCCACAATTAAAGCACCTTTTCTTTCCTTTTCTATTGTTGTCCGTACCACCTTTCTTATATTACTGTTGTTACTTCTTTTGATCTCCTTTCTTTTCTGGTTCCTTATTAGCGTTAGCGCCTTTCTCCTGTTCATGCATAAGTGCCATGTCAACTAGTTTCTCAAAGGTAGCCTCTATAGGAATGTGGATCATAGCTAATCCATGCAGCGGCAATTTCAAACCTTTAACAAACCTCAAGGCCTTCTTTTCAGGTGTGTTCACCAAGTCTAAGCCAAACCTCGCCAACTGATTGAACTTGTTGACGTACTCCTTTACTGATAAATTCCCCTGCTTCAATGCCAAAAATCTTTCCATGTATAAATTCTCTTCTGCTCGTGAGAGAAATTTCATCTCGAACCTATATCTGAAATTCATCCACGTCTCTACTGGATGCTCTCCATTCGTGACCTCCCACCGAAACGAGGCTTCGTCCTTCATTAACCAAGCGGCTAATTGGATCTTCCTTCCATCTTCTACCTCGAAGATACCAAACAAGTCTTCTACCTCCTTAAGCCAATTTTGAGCTTCAACAAACGTCTCTGATCAGTGAAAAGGTTTTCCGCCCATTGCTCGAAAGTCTTTGCATATCTTTGAAAAAGTATCAACATAGGGAGGGGGAGGAGGAGCGGCTGCAGCTGGGGGAGGAGGGATGTCTGCTGGGCCTGCGGCGGTGGCCCTAGCCTCCATATACCTTCTGAACCAGGTTGGTATCGGTATTCCCTCGGGTATCTCCGGTAACCCAGACATGCTAAAAAGAAAATGAAGAGATTCAAAATGGAGAATCGAAAGAAAGATATATGGCTCTTGGGGGTTATGTTTTAAAAACAAACTTTTCTATTGAAAATACTCTCCTTAAAACATACTTTTGAAAGTATTTCTTTATAAAATGCTTTCGAAAAATAGTTTTTCAAAATCTCTTATCTGTTCTGTTAACCCTCGGCTCTGATATCACGTGTAACACCCTACTTCCATTAATGTCACTCTCAAAGGGAATGCATTAACTTTCATGGAGTATTATTGGTGAATAGAACAGAATATAACAAGACAGATACATATATTGGTACTTGAAAATTTTAAAACAACTTTTATTACAGCTTAGAAATAGTTTGATTACAACAACTTCATAAACCAACAGTAAACCAAGTACATTAAATATCCATCTTGACAGATTGTTTTCTGAGTACATGAAATAAAAAGCATAACCCCAACATAAGTAGCCATAAAATAGATGAGCTGAACTTTACTTTCAGCAATCCAAGCACTTCCAAAAGAGAGAAAAAGATCCTGATCAAGCTCCACTAGTACTAGTCCCATCGTGAGAAACGGGGGAGGGGGGAGGAGGAAAAGAGGCGAAAACAAAAGGGGGTCAAACATAAAATATGGCGAGTACCATAACTTTAACAATACATTTATGAAAGTAATTAGAATAAGGCATAAACTGGTAGAATAAGGAATGACTATGAAACAAGTGGGCATGGAAAAGCAAACAAGAGGAATATTCTGGCGTTAATCTCGTTCCTAATCACTATAGGATAATTACTATAATGCTCCATTACTAGTCACCATAAAAGTTGATCCCGCCTACAGAACTTAATAAAGATAAGGGTAGTTTTGTGTACCCCTAGTTGCCTTCATAGGTGCCGCCTGCCCCTATATCCACTAGTTGTACCCACTACCCCCATGCGATCGGCTCCCTAACTCGTAGATACCCGTGCTGGTCCCACAGTGGGGTGTATCACTCCCCAAAGTGGAAACCCGATACCACTAAAGATGCACGGCTTATATCTACACGATGCAACAACGTCTTACCTACCAGCCCGGGCCCACGCACGCACATGACCCCGTTGGACTTGCATTGCCACCGTTAACCCGTTTCGACCTCTTATAATCAAACCAAGTAAGCGTGTCCCGTCCTCGATCTAACTCGAGCTCACAAAGATACTTAATGAGTTATTGGTTTGAAATGGGTCCCCCAGGCTTGACACAAGCTTTCCAACTATGCTTGGTCCCAACTAGAATTTTCCACTTAACCCCCTCTTATTCATGTCTTCTTTATATGTTTAAATATGGTTAAGTGTTTCTAATCGTATTTCACATGCCACCCATGTCACCCACTTAACCCTCATATCTCACCATATGTTTATCTTGGTTAAGTGTTACTTAATTCGTTATAACCGTAACCTTGTAAGACCTCCTACATTATACTCCAGTTTGCGGTTGATAGATTTGTCGGGCGGGTCCGGGTGGTCTTATACCGCAAACGTGCCATTACAACTGTTACGCATTTAATTTATGCCTTCGACCTCTCACATTAGACTATCGCTTATGGTTACTGGATTTGCCGGGCGGGTCCGGGCAGTCTTACACCACAAACGAGTCAAACCTCGTGTCTTAGGCATTTGTTATTACAAAATTATATCACCCGAATATGAATTTATTATCCCTATTCAAATTTTCAATAATTTTCCAAATTAATTATGTCCATAATTTTCACCTAAATTATGTCCATACTTTTTAGGTATAAAAAAATTATACCAATTAAGTCTCAATTTAATTATATGTTTTTAAAGCCATTTTATGCCAATTCATAATTTACATAATTAGTATTTTCCCATTTGTCCCCACGCTATTCGTACGTTCAAATATGAAATACGTTAGACTTGCAAATAGTCTAACTTATATATATATAAAAACATCACAACTTGCATAACACATAAAAACAGATCTAACTTGCAAATGGGAATAAAATTGCATCGCCAACATTTTTGCATAGACAATGTCATAAAGAATCATATATTTGCATAAACTACCACGGATCTATATATAGATCTAAACATGAAATTGTGAACTTGCATATATAAATTATGGGTCTCGCTTAACTTGCATATATGAATATAATTTTCACCCAAAAATGTGAATATAGTTTTTCACCTAAACTTGCATATGGATTTCTACAACTTGCATATGAATTTCTACAACTTGCATATGAATTCATCACATGATTTTGCATATAAACTAGCATATGTATATACTTGATTCACATATAAACTTGCGTACAATTCACATATAGACTTGCATAAGATTCATATTCAAACTAACATACAATTTAACATCATAAGATTCACATATGAATTAACATATGATTTAACAACCCAACTTGCATAAGATTCACATATGAATTAACATATGGTTTTTGCATCCCAAACTTGCATAAAATGAATCATGTTAAATATGAAATAGACCTGCAAAGTTAAACAACATCGTGCGATTCAACAAACATGTTCTCATAATCCAATTACAACCCATCATAATTAATTTAATAATTATATTGTGAAAGAAATAGTACTCACTAACAAAAGAACAATCTTGTTTTTCTGGGATAAGTATTCTGAAACTGAATTGCTCGCCTTTGATGTAGACTAATTGTTATTCTAATATAGATTAGATTTGATTTTGATTCTTGCTTCAATCTTGTTTTTGAGTTGAAAGAGAACGGCGGCTACTCTAGGTTCTCCATTGACGTCATGGAGGCTCTTGGTATGAATTATTTGTGATCTTAGGTTGAGAGTTAGGTTGCTTATATAGAATTTTAATTAATTTAGAGTCGTCAGATTAACCTAGAAGCAATCAAGACCACTCAGTCAAGATAGAATAACACCTCAGCCCTAATGACTTAGCAGTGAGTCAAAATATTGTCATCTTTCAAATCTGGCCCCGGGGGGGGGGGGGGGGATTGGTCGACTTGTATAGGGAGGTCGACCTCTTGGTCAACCTGGCCTTGGGCGGGAACTTTATTGCCTAGCCCACTTCCCTGTTTGAAATTTGAATTTCAAATTTTCTGAACCTAAGCTGTTTTTAATTTATTTAAATTCTGAAACTTCGGAAGGCCATATCTTCTTCATACGGAGTCCAATTCACGCAAACTCGGACTCTATCTCATGCAGAATTCTGAGGCGAACGCAATGGCATAACCCATTTTCCTTATTTCTCACGTTTGAAATTAAGTATTCTTAAATTCGTTAATTTTTAATATTTAAAATCATGGGGTGTTACGAATATAGAATCACCCTCTAGTCGCCCGGAGATGATTCTGAAGATGGTAGCTACATCATCAGAATTTATATTCAAGTTCCGAAAGTAGGATATCTATATATTTCCAATTGACTGGTGTGAGAATCAAAATTTATATTAGGTTATTGTTGTGATTTGGCACCAAAAATATGAATTTTGAATATATATATATATATATATTAAAGTTATGCATTTGAAAATCTAACAAACTAAGTGATTGCTGGCTATGATGTTTGATTATTAGTTTAACTAATAAAAATATTGGAATGATAATCAATATAACCAATATGATAATGGAAAGGGAAATTAAGCTAAATAAAATATAATATTGAACTAAATTGATAATTATTTGAAATTGCATGCATATACATGTATATACATTGAACAGGTCATATCATGGAAGCTAAGAACAAGAATAAAATTGTATACCCGACATATAGGTACATGTTTATTGTATTTATTGGGGTTTTGATGATTTTATGAGCTGATTGGCTTTTTCTTTTGGATTAATGAGGGCCCTGTGAGGCTAGTTGCGGTTTTAAATATCAACCCGTACAAAGGAGGTTATGGCAAAAACATTCTAAAATTTAGGGTGTTACCCAAATTTTTGAAAAATTTGAAAATTCTTAGAAACTGAAAAGTTAAAGAATGAACGCCAGAATGAAAGTTGAGTTGGTTAGTTAAACAACTTTCAGCTCCGTTCCTTTTCGAGGATAAAAAGATTTTAAGTGGGAAGATTGTAACAACCCAGAATTTCAGAACCAATTTAAAATTTTTATTTTGGTAATTTTAATGAATTTTGAATATTTAAAATGATTTATTTTAAATAATAACGACTGAAAATTTATTCAAATCAAAGTTAGAACGAATAAATTTATTTTAATTATAAAACGAGCCTGAAATGATGCGGTAGTTTGAAAATTCGATTTCAAAATTCAATTGAATGTACAGGGTTAAAAATAAATCGGATTATAGCAAAACCAGAAATATTTGAATCTGCTTAATTATATATTTCTAGCAAATGTGAAAAATCTAGATTTCATAACGAGAATTGAAAATTATGTCCAATTTAAAATTTAAAATATATGGAATTTAATATAATATATAACCCTTAAAAATAACTATTTTACAAATGACCTTCGCTTTCGACGAAACCACTTTTGTTGGATCCAGAATGTCAAATTATTGCTAGATTCCAATTTTCATGATTTTTGGAATTAATATGTGAGTGTGGCAAAAGAAAACATGTTTTGTCAATTTTAGTTGAATTGGATCGACCAGAAAATGGCCATTTTTCAAACGGTCTCCAAATTCAATGAAATTAGTTTTGTTAGGACGATATCATCAAAACATAGCTAGATTTATTTTTCGGGAATTTTTGGAGTCGGTATGTAGCCCTGGTAAATTAAAATGTGCATTCAAATTCAATATATATTGATTTATATTTTAATTTAAAGAAAAATATATCGTAACAACCGGATTGGGTTACGAAACATATCCCATTGTGTCTAGTATGGGGGGTATTTAGCTAGAGGCGACAGTCGTTGGGTTTGATTTGGAGTTCGTATCGGTAAACATGGATTTTGAAAATAAAAGAATTAAATATAATAAAATATTTATTATATAAATACACCCCCTATCCAAACCCTAGCCCTATTTTCAAAGCAGCCGCCACTTATTGAAACCAACGGTCAAATTCACCTGAAACTAAATCCCCAATCATCCTCAATCCACACAGTTTCAATCCAAACTTATATAACAGAAATCAAAGATTCTTTTTCACTCTTTAATCTGATACGGGCGAGATTGTTTTTAATGGATTATTTTCCTTGGATTTTGTGCTTAAAGTCGTGATGTTCGAGCTTGGTTTCGTGACTGGAGGAGCCACCGAGTTGGCTGCGTCTCCAGGAGGAGGAGGGAACGACGGCCGACATTGTGGGAGGTTTTGATCGATGGCCAGCGCCTCGGTCTTTGTGCGAGTAGGAACCCTAATTTTTGGTGAATGGGTTAGCGTGGTCCAGGAAGAACGATAAGAGGAACGATGAATAGAGGAAGACGCCAACTTATTTTTCTGCATTAAGGTCAAAGGGGGTTTAATTATTATTATTTATATTATTAATAGTATTAATTGTATAGTGACTTATAAAAATCAATAACTTTTGACTATATTATCAGAATTGGACAAACCCAGATCCGTTGAAATCGTGACAGAAAACTCTACAGCATGGAACATAATAGACGACAATGGTGATGGTTTTAAAAATATGATTTTTAATTTATAAATCAGCATTGTTTTATGTTCAGATTTTATATAAACAAATTTGTTTTTAAAAATATAAATATACGTGGTTTTTAAAATATAAATATACATGGTTTTTAAAAAAATAAAATAATATGGTTTTAAAATAAAATGTGTATTTTTTTAAAATGTAAATAGCATTATAAAAATGTGATTTTTAAAATATATATAGCATAATAAAAATGGGATTTCTATATATATATATTAGCTTAAATAAAAATATGATTTTTAAGATACAAAGAGCATTGTGTAGAAGTGTAATTTTTATATAAAATACCATTATAATTAAAATGTGATTTTTAATGCAGAAAAATCATTGTTTTTAAATATTTGAAAAGCATATAATAAAAAAATGGTATCTTCATATATGAAAAACATTGTTTTTAAAAATGATTTTTTATATGAAAAGTTTTATTTTTAAAATGTGATTTTATTTAATATATATAGAGTCGACTAAAAATGCAATTTTTAAAATGCAAACATTGTATTAAAAATGTGATTTTTAATATAAACTGCGTGAAACACATTACATTGGAATCACAATTAAGAATACAACGCGCTGGAGCAAATCCAAACTATTCAGAAATTCAGAAATAAAACTGGCGAAGTGGAAACCAAAGGTGAGAACTCTTTATCACTCAATTTATATTACAGTTAAACATATACTAGAATGCAGACGGTGCTTAGTAGCACCCGATACCATTTATTGTACAAACCATGATTGTTTGTTTGGATTGAATTGACTGTGTTATGTGTTGATGGTGATGCTGAAATGTTAAAATATTAAAAATAATTTAATATTATTTTATGGTAGTTGAAATTAAATTATAAATATTCATTTATAATTTTAAACAGTGAAAATTGGTTAATTAGAAAAATAATTCAAATTGAATTAGAACTGGTTAAATTTATTAACCAGTGATTATTTTAAATAGACTGTTGTTGTATGAAAACCGCATATGGCTATTGGGATGATATTTGACACACTATTCCCAATATTTAGTTGTATGTCAATCAATGGATTGATAGGCTGTGATGAGCGTTATTTATTTATTTTAATGCTCACACAGTTGTAAATTTCACTCTGGATGTGAATGGACTGTTAATGATTACTTATCGTTACTGTCGCATACATGCGATGTATGACATCCATATAACTAAATTATATGGTAATTGATTGAGTCGCATTCCGATTCAGAAATAAAATAAAGGACACTTTAAAATAAAGAACATTTAAAAATAAAGAATATTTTAAAATAAAGAATCTTTTGAAAGAAAGAATATTTTAAAATAATGAAAATTTTAAAATAATATTCAGTGAGTAACAAAATTATGATTTCCGACTTTGGATGAACACAAAAATAATGAAATGTGAAGCCGTGTTAAGTAGCAAACGCCATTTTAACCCGAACGGGTTTATCGATCGATTTTATTCATTTTATAATGAATATAAGTGATTTCAAAATCTAATATTTTGAAAATATTATCATTTTATTATTATAATGATATAGAATATTCAATTATTATTTAGAATTTTAAAAAAAGTTGGAATCTTTTTAAAATGAATTTGTAAATATTTTATAAATACAATTTAAATGGCAATCGATGATATAATATATATATATATATATATAATGGCCTGAATAAAACGCGTCGCGTAGCGACCTTTCGAGAATTTCGACCATTAACTTCAAATTGATGTAACGTGAGATCCGACCATCGGATTCTCTTAAAACCGGAACCGTTGGGTTCGTATCGAAAAGATCTTTCCAATGAATATAAGGGATTTGAAATCTAATAGTTAGATTTGGAATTATGTCCAAATCAATTTCAGGAAAGGTCGCCATGAATGCAGTTCAGTGGCCGTTATTGGAAACCGACTGCAAAGGTCTTAATAAAATTATTAAAAATATGAAAAAATTATGTAAAATTATAATTAATAATTTGGAAATATTTTTGATGGAAAACTCTAAGTTTGAAAAGACAAAAATATATTTTTATCGAAATGAACTAGTTATTAAGTAGAATAGTAATCCAATTATTATAGAAATAATAAATTGGATTTGTAATGGTTTTATTATAATCAAGTTTTCCAATGTATAAATCGAAGTAAAATTGGATTTTTAGGTTTGTCATGAACGGTGTCTTAAATATCACTGTTCTTAAACCCAATTGAGAAAAGAATAAATATTTTAATTAAGATTATTAGAGTTTCCAATTATATTTAGTAACTGGAATAAAATGAAATGTGAATTGGGTTTATTATGAACTGTGTTTTTAAAGACATTCATTCTTTAACCTGATTAACAATGAAAATATAATTTTGGAATTTATAAATCTTTTAGTTAAGACTATTAAGATTATTAGGGTTTCCAATTATAGTAATTGGAATAAAATGAAATGTGAATTAGGTTTATTGTGAACTGTGTTTTTAAAGACATTCGTTCTTTAACCCGATTAACAGTGAAAATATAATTTTGGAATTTATAAATCTTTTAATTAAGATTATTAGGGTTTCCAATTAAATTTAGTAATTGGAATAAAATGGAATGTGAATTGGGTTTATTGTGAACTATGTTTTTAAAGACATTCGTTCTTTAACCCGATTAACAGTGAAAATATAATTTTGGAATTTATAAATCTTTTAAATAAGATTATTAGGGTTTCGAATTATATTTAGTAATTTGAATAAAATGGAATGTGAATTGGGTTTATTGTGAACTGTGTTTTTGAAGACATCCGTCCTTTAACCCAATTAACATTGAAAATATAATTTGGAATTTATAAATCTTTTAGTAAGATTTAAATGAAAATTTTCCAAAGTAAAGTTGTTCCAATTTAATAAAAAAAAATTGGAATTGAATGAAATAAGCATCTGTGAATGAAGACCGTTACTATTTATGGAATTTAAAAAGGCTTCGCCGTAATTCCATTTGTATTATTAGTCTGATACGGAAATTTATTTCGATTATATATTGATCCATTTCTGTGAAGATTCCAGAGTTAATGGAAGATGATTTTGGTCTATCATGAACTGTGTTTTAAATGGGTGTGGTTCTTTAACCCAGTTAAAGATAAGATTAATTTCTTAAATTTGAATAATCATTAAGTGATGATTTTTTATATTAAAAGAAAATTGGGGTTTAATAAATTTTTAGTTAGATTGAAACGGGAAGGATATAATTGAATTTATTGAATTCTTGAAAGGATCAAGAATGGAGCACCACTAGTTTTACACCAGACGATAGTTAAATCTTTAATTAGATTTGAACATAAAAAGGGAAATTAATTTTATCCAAAACACAGTGGGTGTTAGATATGGAGTGCTACCAGTTTTGCTCCATGGGATGAATAGGTTGGGATTGGTAAATAATAAATGATTACTTCGATAAGGCACGATAATCCTGACTATTTAATAAAATCTTTTGAAATTTATATCCAAAGGAAGATTAAAGAATAAATTTAAAAGAATATATCTTTAATAAAATTAATGGGAACCTTTGTAGCGACCCAAATTTCCGTTACCTTTTAGGCTGACCAAATAATACCAGTCCAACCCAAATTGTACTAGAAACCCGGATGCCAATAGAAAGAAATTAGAGGATGAGATAAGAGGGAAATAAATATTAGAATAGAAGAAATAATAAGAAGAAAATACAACAGAATCAGAATCTCACATCGCAGCGGAACAAATATAATCTAGAAATAACTTTTATTGAGAGCTTATAAAATATGTACAATCATCAGAGTACATCAATACATTTGGACAGTTATAATAACATGTCCTTATATACACCACATAGCGGAATAATTGCCAACATGTCTGAACTCCTACAGCACGTCTTATGAACTTCGTAGTGTCCAATAACATGAACCTATACAACCTGGGCTAACCCGAGCATTACAAATATTGGGTCAGTATGGTGAACCAGAGTGAGAAAAACTCGCACAGTTCAAGAGGAATCATCCAACTTGATTTTATAGTTCAGGATCCTTTTGAAAGAAAAGGATACTCGTAAGACCAAATCCACACATAAATACAGACGGTTTTTACCTTACGATAACCCAAACATTTTTGAGAAACATATACATATATATATATATCTTATGATATTATAATAGTGTCTAAATACAAATAAATAGTAATCTAGCGGAACGCTTACATCTCACGCTCCACATATATAGTATACAATCAAAACCGCAGGCGCTTATTAGAGATTGGATTCCGACTATGACAAGGTATGGAACCACCTGCCGATAGTGTATTCCTAGAGGGGAATACACTGGGTTCAACAAGAACGTCTTGCAACCCAGCCAACACATGACTGACCACCTATTTCGCTTAAGTGTATCAATTGTATATCACCAACGGTTGGGATCAGCAACCGTTTCCTGAAAAAGGACAGCATTGGATAGAATAAAGAATGAAATGGAATTTCTCTAGATAGGTGATTGTACACCCTAGTGGGAGCGACCCACATAGCCATGCCGCCTGCCCGATTTTTGTCATTTCTCGATTGATGAGGCTTGAGGCTACGTTTAATTATCAGCACATCACTTTGAATGCCACATCGTTAGATCCGTCAAATCACTAATTGACGTCCTCAAAAATACACTGGGCACGTTTGATGAAATCAATGTACGTGACCATCTGGAAATACTCTGTCAGACACTCGTCCATACAAGTCATCCAGGAACAGGATGAACTGAAGGGACCCTCCTATCACATCCTAGGAATCACCCTATGGATTGGTAGCGAGTGGTCCTTGCAAATTCATAGATTTCAACCACGACAGAATCACAGTGTATAAACCACTGGTAGCTAGCCAGAGGAATTCAATAGAAATCCTTCCGCTTATGAAGATCCATGGTCTTCAATGCTCCATCTCGACCATTTTCTGAACATCTTCAACGTTAACGTATTTGTTGATCGGAATGGTTTTTGAATATAAATTCGATCCTGATCTTTCCAAACCAACAATTGATTTGGCCAGATTTTGATAGTCGGTGTTTTAACTATCAGAATAAACAACCATCATCCATAGAGAAAAATGGATTCACTGGTCCAGTATACAGCGTCAGTTGGCTTCTTTAATTAAACAATCGTTAATTTGATTTCTAAAAACTTTCGGCATTTGGATTACCGCCTTTCCAATTTTTATTCAACTTATAATAAGTTTAAATAGGTTTAATTCAAATTAACGAAGTAAATGATTTCAGAATTCCCCCCCAAATATAATCAATGATATTTTCTGAAATAGAAAATGGACAATATAAGTTAGAAATCTTATTTGCATATTTTATCTTATTATATTCATACAAGTAATGGCGCTTAACATTTGAAATTTGTATTTCAAACATATTTTTAATTCACATAAGTATAGAATTGCATAGACTTATAAATAAAACGATAATTTACAAAGTGTGACAAAGGTTATAAATTGCAAATAAACGTTGTATAAACAAACTGACAAATGGAGTAAAATACCGTGTGCGATGCACATGCTTTAATTGTTTATTTACAAAGGCCAGTCACAACTGAATAATTTACTGTGTGCGATGCACACACTTTAGTTATTCGTTATAAAAGATAACAAAAAATTGGGTTTAAACTATATAGTCGTATACCCTTCCTGTTGGTTAAAGAACATAAAATAGAAAATAAATTATACTCATTCACTTATTCCCAGAAAACTTAAAATCCTTTGAATTGTCGTTTATGATATTCTTTAAGGAAATACTTATTTTGATCACTTCCATTATCCTCGTTTCTAAACTAATATCATTCTTGGATAATCATGAAGTCGTTACAAGTTGAGGAATTTTATTTACCTCTCATACCTTAAGACGACAACATTCTTATCTTTAGAATAGATATAAGTTTATTAGCGAAATCACATTCCAACACTTCTATTTACTATAGAATCCCGTTTATAACCACTGTTCTTAGTTGATTTAAATAACCCTATTTCACATTAGGATACTTATCCTTGGATATTATCATTAGATTTTCACTTTAATTATCAATTTCCATCCACTTAAGCTTTCATTCACTTCCAACCCTTGTTAGAAAACTTCCCTTTTAATAAAATTCCTTCCGGGGAATAGAGAAAAATTCTAACTCATATAAATATGAGTAAAGATATTTTTAAAAACCCTTTTTAGATATAAACGAGGTCTCACTCGACAAATCCCCTTTGTCACCATTTCCATCTCAACCTGGTTTCTTTTAACCACTATTTACTTTAAAAATTAACATTATACTTCTCATAGAAGTCTAGACTCGATTCAAACCAACTCGGTTTCATTTGAAAACTTTATCATATATTGAAATCTTGTCTTCCAAGTTACCTTACGAATTCATATTCATATTACATTTTAAAAATCTCATTTATAAGTCAACTTCTCGTTAATAGTCTAACATACTTTAAACCCAATAGTTTACCTTATTACAAAATAATTAATATCCCTTAAATAAATATTTTAAAGTGATACTTAATTCCAATAATAACTAACAATATAATAATTGTTTTTAATAATCAATTCCCATTCAAGTAGTCGATTTGGTCATCTCAAACAAGGCTACTTTGTTAACCATTTCCACTTGGTTATTTCTTTTAAATTAATAAATTAATCTGAATAATTCCATTTAATTTAATTAACAATCACATTAAATAAAATAACCTCGTTTAATTGTTTATTGGAAACAACTAATCTAATTCTTAACCATTTGGTTAATCACTGCTCATTTGCTTACGAACTCATTAACATTCAAACCTTCTTTTATATACTCGTTTTGTAATTATATGAAAAATATATAATTATTATTTTCCTTTAATAAATTCATTTTAAAATAATCTATATAAAATAGATTTCAAAATCTATCTTTAGTTATAAAACAAATTTATAACTTTCTTTCCATTGATTTACCTGACGGTAAGTCAAATTCTGTAAAATGATTTATTTATAGGCCGTCTACCGATAATCACTCAACCAATATCACCCATTGGTTGCTATCAAACAATTGTTGGGTTTGGGTTCAACAATCAATCAGATTAACAGTTCATATAATATGAAAGTAAACAACATATTTGAGGAATCTGGTTGGTGTAGCGACCCGGAAAAATTCGACACTCGAATTTTCGACATTTACACAAACTGTGTCCCATTCGAGTATCGAATCTCCAGAAAGCTAGAAGGAAGAAGTTGGAGGATGAGAAAGATAAGATAGAAATATTAGAATAGAAGAAGTAGAAGAACAACACAACACAGAATCAGAGTCTCACATCGCAGCGGAACAAAATATAATATGGAAATAAATCTTTATTGAGAGCTTTCAAAATTACTTACAGTATCAGAGTACATCAACATATCTGGACAGTTATATAACCTGTCCTCATATACAAACACACAGCGGAACAGTAGCTATATATATAACCATACGTTTGAACTCTTCCAGCTAGTCTCTGGACTTCGCAGCATCCGGTAACCTGGACCTGTACACCCCGGCCTAACCCGAGCATTTACAAAACACCGGGTCAGTCTGGTGAACCAGAGTGAGATAAACTCGCACAGTATTAAGGTATCACACAACTTGATTTTAAAGTAAAAATCTTTTCGAAAGAAAAGGATAATCGTAAGACCAAATCCACACATAAATACGGACGGTTTTTACCTTACGATAACCCAAAACATTTTTGAAACCAATATCTTGTCTGATATTATAATAATGTCTACATACAGGTAAATAATAATCTAGTGGAACGCTTGCATCTCACGCTCCACATATATAGTATACAAACAAAACCGCAGGTGCTTATTGGAGATTGGATTCCGACCTTGACAAGGTATGGGACCACCTGCCGATAGTGTATCTCTAGAGGCGAATACACTGGGTTCAACAAGAACGTCTTGCAACCCGGCCCTCACATGACCGACCACTCATTTCGCTTGAGTGTATCAAATGTATATCACCAACGGTTGGACTCAAACCACTGTTCTCGAATGGGCAGAATCGATAGAATAAGAAACAAAAGGAATTTCTCTAGATAGGTGATTATACACCCTAATGGGAGCGACCCACATAGCCATGCTGCCTGCCCGATTTCTGTCATCTCCCGGTTGATGAGGCTTGAGGCCACGCTTTATCAGCACATCTCATTCACTTCGAATGCCACATCGTCAGATCCATCAACAGTCACTAATTGACGTCCACAACAATACATTACGTGTTAGCTAAAAGAAGTTTCCTTCTCCGCTTCCACTCTTGGTACTGTTGAAGAAATCAATGTACGTGATTTTTTTCTGGAAATACTCTGTCAGACATTCATCCATACAAGTCACCCAGGAACAAGATGAACCGAAGGTACTCTCCTACTGCATCCTAGGAATCACCCTGAGAATCAGTAGCGAGAAGTCCTTGCAACCCGTAGATTCCAACTACGACAGAATCACATTTTATCTCTGGTTGCAAGTCAGAGAATTTTAGTAATCCTTCCGCTTATGAAGATCCACGGTCTTCAATAGCTCCATCTTGAATCAGCATCTTCATCGTATTCGTATTTGCTGGACGGAATGGTTTTTCGAATATAAATTCGATCCCGGTCTTTCCGTACCAACAATCGCATGGGCCAATTTTGATAGTCGGTTATTTAACTATCAAATAAAACAACCATTCATCCATAAAAGAAAATGGATTTACTGATTTAATACTCAGTATCATTTAGCCTCTTTAACGAACTGTCCGTTGGTTATATCCTTTACTTTTCCAATATTTGAAACATCGCTTTTACTTCTTATTTTAAAATAAGAATATCCTTCAGATTCAGCTTATTCAATCTTATAAACTTTTCGAAAACAGTTTATAATATCATTAACGAAAAATCATAACTTATGTTTTCCTCGACTATTCTCGTTTATAAACTAATATCATTCTTGGATAATCATGGAGTCGTTCAAGTTGGGGTATTTTTAGCTACCTCTCATACCTTGACCAACAACATTCATATCTTCAGAATAAATAGAAGTTTATTAACTACACGCTCCCTTGGAAACCTATTTAAATCTCGATCACTTTTACTCCACAAATGGTTAAGTAAACTCTTATAAAACTCTTTCGAGCGGTGTTAAAATCATTTACAATATCCTATACAATCTTCGATTCTATTATAATTAGAATCCTTATGAAAATCCCTTGATTACTTGATATTATTATATTACAAATCATTTCAAACTACTCAATTCATTTGGTTTTAAAACCATATAAACAACGCTCTTATAAATCTTATTTAATATCTTATATTGTTATCCTTTCAAAACAATTCAACTTATATTTATCGCACTCCCTTTAAATCGTACTCGACCACTTATTCTTTGTTTAGAAAACATATAATAATCCTTTGTAAAATCCCATGTCCAAAAATGGCTCGTCTCATTTGTAACAAATGTTACAAATCACATTCATAAACCCTTACTTCGATTCCATTTTCAAAACTTTAAATTTCCATTAACAAAATCTTTTGTAAATTAAGTACGACAACTCACCATTCGTTTTCATTTTCACATTTTTAACTTTGTTTACAAATCTCATCTGTAAGTCATTGTCGACAACTAATATTCGTGTCGTTATCCAAAACCTTAACTTCATTTAAAATCCTGCCTTCAGTTAATATTCCGAACTTCGGAATATCACATTCCGAATCTCGGAATAGAACTCACTTTGATTTATCATTCCGAACTTCGGAATGCCACATTCCGAACTTCGGAATAAATCTCGCTTCCATTTATTTAAATGAATCCCATTTATAAATTTCATTTATAAATTCATATTCATAATGTCAACTTCGATTTCATATGAAATCCTATTTCCAAATCACCACTCATTTCCAATCCGTTGATTTGTTAATCTCATTCATGAAATGTTCTTTAATCACATTTCGTATCATTTGAACATCGTTTGTTAAAAACGATCATCTATTTCAAATCATTACTCTTTGAACTCTTTTACACATTCTTGCATATTCACGATCCCATTTTTCTATTTCGATGCTTTATTTACGACTGTTAAGACCTTTACAAAACCTTTCCAACTTTTAAATAGTCAACACGATAAATTTCGCGTTTAAACATTTGTTTAAAAATCTCTTACATTTCTATTAGTTATATTTTACATATTTATGAAACTTATAAATCTAACTTCGACTATAATCACATTTCGAATTCATATAAAAATATATTTATAATTTTGAAACCGCTCGAAATCCATTAAATATCGGTTACGAAAATCATTTCTTTTAACCGACGGTACTTAAAGAGGCAAATGGCTACTATAGTACCAAACCGTGAAATATAGACTAATTCCACATTACATAATGAACAATATAATCATATTGATAATGTTATTCAGTTCAAAATAGCCAATCAATGTTCGGTTTCCATGATGTGAACACTTTAATAATGACGGTCGATAATAAATGTAACAGTCTATACTGTGCTAATAACAGAAATGCAAGCATTATAACGTTTATAGTGTTATAAACGTAACCACTGAGGTAAGTTACCTCAATTGGATTTAATCGTCAGAAATAACGATTAGTTTCAATTAAATTAAACCGTCGTTTAATTTAACTGTTTCAGCCCATACAACGAACGAACAAACAATAACCATAGACAAGCATAGCACACAATTATAAAACCCGACTTATATAAAATATAAGTAAGGGAAAAACTGAGTGAGTTTAACTCACCTTGATTCCATTCCACGTTGCACTGGTTCGTTTCAGTCAAATTAAACCAATGGTTAATTTAACTGAAGATCTCAGTTGCTTCAACTCTGTCCAATCCAGCTTGTTAACACGGTTCCAATGTCCCTGGTCTTGTCCAATTCTGTTACTGAATGAACAGATTATGAATCATACGTCATATGAATTTAGTTAACTAAATTAATTATCGAATTTTATTTTAATTGATTATTTAAATTAAAAATTATTCTAACTAGTTTACTTTTATTATAACATCGGTGTTAGAAGCTTGCTTAATCAACTGGCTCCGTAATAGACGAGTGAACACAAAATTTTATCTTCTACTAAACCCTGTTACAAACATCTTTTATAGCTTTTTGAACCAGTGGGTGTATATAGTTTCAAACACATTAAAGTTTAACTTAGACATACCGTAATTGGTTTTTTTTTTTTTTTGGCTTCCCGTGTAACCCCAAAACTTATACGTGCATGGTTCCAATTCGCCATATCAGACAATGCGTATAACACCAAAAATTGGAGCACTAATTATTTATTAAATCATACCTGCGTTTATAGACTTTAGATTAGGCATGCTCAAAGTTTTCCAGGCAATGCACTGTACCAATGTTTCTCTTCTTCCTATCTGGTATTCGCGCTCTTCACCATTTCTTCCCACCGCCCTTCCTTCTTCAACACTTCTTACGTGTTCCCTTTTCTCTTTTTTTTTTTTTTTTTCTACACGTTAGTGCCAAAGTGCACAAACCCATTTCCAGCCCCCCCCCACATTCTGTCTTGCGCCTCCTTTCTTTCCTTTTTTTTTTTTTTTTTCTCTACATACTTATCTCCACTTCCTTCTTAGGAAGTATAATGGAAAGCTACAGGATATTGTTTCCTTATTGCCGCCACTTTATGATATCCTCCTTACGTTGCCTTTCCATCACCCCCTTTCTTCTTTCCTTCCTCTTCCCATTTCTGTACGCCTGTTCTCCCTTTTTTTTTTTTTTTTTATAGGTTGGATCTGTTTTTTTTTTTTTTTCCATTACTGAAGCGATGAAGAAAAATAAGATGAGCGACTGTGTTTATATAGAAGGGAGGCACCGTGGGTAGCAAGGAAATCACGCATAGGTTTGCAGTGTAGCATATAGGTTAGCTGGGTTTGCATGTGGGTTGGTGGCTGTGCGCTGGACTTTGGGATTCTAACAACTTGGTCGGCACGTAGAGGAAATTTGGCAGACAAGAAACTGAAATGTTTGGGGCGCAAGGCAGTGGAAATTTTGGGGCGCAAGGAAAATAAAGTGTTTGGTACGCAAGTGTGGACGCAAGAACAAAAGGAACGTAAGCAAAAGGCTTGGGAAAAAAAAGAAAAGTGGGATGATTTTAATAATATTTTATTGTGTAAAGCTTAGCATTGGAGAAATGTGTCAAACTATCTACATAAATTCCCTATTTTTGACAAACAAATATGTAATCCTAGCATAAAAAAATATTCTGGACCCAATGGGACAGGTTTCGTCGAATTCCGAGACCGTTTGTGAAAACCCTTTAGAAAATATCGATGAAAAACACCGAGCAATAATTCCTTAAAATTACAGAAAAAATCCTAAAAATATGAGGCCTTGACATTTCACTAGACCTCTTCCTAAGGTTTCGTATGAAACTTGTTTCGTTGAATTTTGAGTTCGTTTGACCAGTTAACCATTCAAATAAAGTTACCTACACCACTATGTATTCATGTATGAGCGTTGCAGACTGAAATAAAAATACAGTCGTGTTCGGTGAGGTGTCGCGATCCCAAAAATATAATAATACCGGTAGTTTAACTTATATTGTGAAATCCCAAAATGTTGTCACAGGGTGTAAAATACTCCAAATAAAAAGTTGCTTATTTAATTAATTAAAAATTACCAAAAAATTCTAAAAATTAAATTATCACTACGCCTCAAAAGAACCTTGTCTAAATTCGAAACCGATATGTAGTTATATTCAATAAACCGTTACGGTCGAATAAACGATTACGCCGCTGTTTTTCTGCCAAATTGATTTGGGCATAACTTCCAATCTACACGACGAAATCCCGATTTTTCTCTTCCACTAGAAAAATATACTTCACCTGCTCTGTATGTTTCTTGTTTCCCAGAAATCTGATTTAAAACGGATTCTGTATATCCAGTTGCAGTTCAAAACTCTATTTTACGAACTGAAGCGCTGTTCTGAGCTCGTTTTATTTTATATATGAATATATATCGTCCAACTTCGTTTAAATAGCGATTTAAATATTAAAATCCATTTATATTCCAAATAAATATTTAAGATAAATAAAATATATAAAGTATTTGGCTGCCAAAAATACGGGACGTTACATTCTTCCCCCCTTAAAAATAATTTCGTCCTCGAAATTGCTAAGGTAAGAAAATACCCCTATAACCAGGTTAAAACCATTTGTTTACTCCGGTTTCACTAAACCAATTTATTTTAAATTAATTTATTAATTTAAACAAAAATTTTCAAAAATTCTGAAAATTTTCTAACACTCGAAATTTCTGAAAAATTTCGCCAGCACCTCCTTTGTACTGGTCAATAGCTCAAACTCCAACTCGCCTCTCTAGGCCTCCTTCAACCCAAAAGAAAATCAAACAGCCAAGTGGCTTGCCAAATAAGCTCATAAATCACCAAACCCATATAGAAATAAACGTGTACCTTTTTGTCGGGCATATCATTATATCCTTTCCATCTGCTGCCCTGTCAGCATATACAAATGCATCCCCAAGCAAAATACCAATTTTATCCTCAGAACCAAATCCTTCACGCATTCAAGCCAAATCCCATTCTTAACTCAATTTCCATCCATTGTCAATTCCAACTCTTAACTTACCAGTCCAACACCATTTCAGATTCCTGTCTCGCAATTCAAAATCTGATTCTGCTTAATATATTATATCTTGATTCAATTTCCCGCTAGTTGGTTTCAATTCAATTCATATTCAATTTCATTCCAATTTTTTTGACACTAGAATTTATTTTCCATACCTTTGTTAAACGATTTAATGAATTCTATCCAACTACTTGTCATCCAATAACAACCAATCCACAACCATCAACCAATACACAACTAAATAAACAAAATTTATTGAATTCACATTCAATATTAATATTTATTTTGGTTTCACCCATTTGATTATTATTCATTCATTTAATTTCCAATTTAATTTAATTACAACATCATTCTGAATTTAATTACACTTAACCAAGTTAAGTATCAATTCAACTTTTTAATTTGATTTGAATCCCATTCAAATCGATCAAACACACTAATATCTCAATAATTTAACAAAAAAATTTCTTTTCTATACAAAAATATAATTTGGGTAAAATTATTCCATTTACCCTCTTTTCAAAACAGTAATGTATCCATTGCCAGTTCTATGCTTTTTCAACACTTGAACCGATCAACGAACACAATACAAAACATTTGTATATAAAATTTACAAATACGCTCTCATATATATACATACACTCGATCTCGATCTAGGGTATTGCTAACCCAATCTCTATTGAGTTACACCACAGAGCCAAGGTTATTACTAAACCAATAGCTCTGATACCACTGTAGCGACCCGGAAAAATTCGACACTCGAATTTTCGACATTTACACAAACTGTGTCCCATTCGAGTATCGAATCTCCAGAAAGCTAGAAGGAAGAAGTTGGAGGATGAGAAAGATAAGATAGAAATATTAGAATAGAAGAAGTAGAAGAACAACACAACACAGAATCAGAGTCTCACATCGCAGCGGAACAAAATATAATATGGAAATAAATCTTTATTGAGAGCTTTCAAAATTACTTACAGTATCAGAGTACATCAACATATCTGGACAGTTATATAACCTGTCCTCATATACAAACACACAGCGGAACAGTAGCTATATATATAACCATACGTTTGAACTCTTCCAGCTAGTCTCTGGACTTCGCAGCATCCGGTAACCTGGACCTGTACACCCCGGCCTAACCCGAGCATTTACAAAACACCGGGTCAGTCTGGTGAACCAGAGTGAGATAAACTCGCACAGTATTAAGGTATCACACAACTTGATTTTAAAGTAAAAATCTTTTCGAAAGAAAAGGATAATCGTAAGACCAAATCCACACATAAATACGGACGGTTTTTACCTTACGATAACCCAAAACATTTTTGAAACCAATATCTTGTCTGATATTATAATAATGTCTACATACAGGTAAATAATAATCTAGTGGAACGCTTGCATCTCACGCTCCACATATATAGTATACAAACAAAACCGCAGGTGCTTATTGGAGATTGGATTCCGACCTTGACAAGGTATGGGACCACCTGCCGATAGTGTATCTCTAGAGGCGAATACACTGGGTTCAACAAGAACGTCTTGCAACCCGGCCCTCACATGACCGACCACTCATTTCGCTTGAGTGTATCAAATGTATATCACCAACGGTTGGACTCAAACCACTGTTCCCGAATGGGCAGAATCGATAGAATAAGAAACAAAAGGAATTTCTCTAGATAGGTGATTATACACCCTAATGGGAGCGACCCACATAGCCATGCTGCCTGCCCGATTTCTGTCATCTCCCGGTTGATGAGGCTTGAGGCCACGCTTTATCAGCACATCTCATTCACTTCGAATGCCACATCGTCAGATCCATCAACAGTCACTAATTGACGTCCACAACAATACATTACGTGTTAGCTAAAAGAAGTTTCCTTCTCCGCTTCCACTCTTGGTACTGTTGAAGAAATCAATGTACGTGATTTTTTTCTGGAAATACTCTGTCAGACATTCATCCATACAAGTCACCCAGGAACAGGATGAACCGAAGGTACTCTCCTACTGCATCCTAGGAATCACCCTGAGAATCAGTAGCGAGAAGTCCTTGCAACCCGTAGATTCCAACTACGACAGAATCACATTTTATCTCTGGTTGCAAGTCAGAGAATTTTAGTAATCCTTCCGCTTATGAAGATCCACGGTCTTCAATAGCTCCATCTTGAATCAGCATCTTCATCGTATTCGTATTTGCTGGACGGAATGGTTTTTCGAATATAAATTCGATCCCGGTCTTTCCGTACCAACAATCGCATGGGCCAATTTTGATAGTCGGTTATTTAACTATCAAATAAAACAACCATTCATCCATAAAAGAAAATGGATTTACTGATTTAATACTCAGTATCATTTAGCCTCTTTAACGAATTGTCCGTTGGTTATATCCTTTACTTTTCCAATATTTGAAACATCGCTTTTACTTCTTATTTTAAAATAAGAATATCCTTCAGATTCAGCTTATTCAATCTTATAAACTTTTCGAAAACAGTTTATAATATCATTAACGAAAAATCATAACTTATGTTTTCCTCGACTATTCTCGTTTATAAACTAATATCATTCTTGGATAATCATGGAGTCGTTCAAGTTGGGGTATTTTTAGCTACCTCTCATACCTTGACCAACAACATTCATATCTTCAGAATAAATAGAAGTTTATTAACTACACGCTCCCTTGGAAACCTATTTAAATCTCGATCACTTTTACTCCACAAATGGTTAAGTAAACTCTTATAAAACTCTTTCGAGCGGTGTTAAAATCATTTACAATATCCTATACAATCTTCGATTCTATTATAATTAGAATCCTTATGAAAATCCCTTGATTACTTGATATTATTATATTACAAATCATTTCAAACTACTCAATTCATTTGGTTTTAAAACCATATAAACAATGCTCTTATAAATCTTATTTAATATCTTATATTGTTATCCTTTCAAAACAATTCAACTTATATTTATCGCACTCCCTTTAAATCGTACTCGACCACTTATTCTTTGTTTAGAAAACATATAATAATCCTTTGTAAAATCCCATGTCCAAAAATGGCTCGTCTCATTTGTAACAAATGTTACAAATCACATTCATAAACCCTTACTTCGATTCCATTTTCAAAACTTTAAATTTCCATTAACAAAATCTTTTGTAAATTAAGTACGACAACTCACCATTCGTTTTCATTTTCACATTTTTAACTTTGTTTACAAATCTCATCTGTAAGTCATTGTCGACAACTAATATTCGTGTCGTTATCCAAAACCTTAACTTCATTTAAAATCCTGCCTTCAGTTAATATTCCGAACTTCGGAATATCACATTCCGAATCTCGGAATAGAACTCACTTTGATTTATCATTCCGAACTTCGGAATGCCACATTCCGAACTTCGGAATAAATCTCGCTTCCATTTATTTAAATGAATCCCATTTATAAATTTCATTTATAAATTCATATTCATAATGTCAACTTCGATTTCATATGAAATCCTATTTCCAAATCACCACTCATTTCCAATCCGTTGATTTGTTAATCTCATTCATGAAATGTTCTTTAATCACATTTCGTATCATTTGAACATCGTTTGTTAAAAACGATCATCTATTTCAAATCATTACTCTTTGAACTCTTTTACACATTCTTGCATATTCACGATCCCATTTTTCTATTTCGATGCTTTATTTACGACTGTTAAGACCTTTACAAAACCTTTCCAACTTTTAAATAGTCAACACGATAAATTTCGCGTTTAAACATTTGTTTAAAAATCTCTTACATTTCTATTAGTTATATTTTACATATTTATGAAACTTATAAATCTAACTTCGACTATAATCACATTTCGAATTCATATAAAAATATATTTATAATTTTGAAACCGCTCGAAATCCATTAAATATCGGTTACGAAAATCATTTGTTTTAACCGACGGTACTTAAAGAGGCAAATGGCTACTATAGTACCAAACCGTGAAATATAGACTAATTCCACATTACATAATGAATAATATAATCATATTGATAATGTTATTCAGTTCAAAATAGCCAATCAATGTTCGGTTTCCATGATGTGAACACTTTAATAATGACGGTCGATAATAAATGTAACAGTCTATACTGTGCTAATAACAGAAATGCAAGCATTATAACGTTTATAGTGTTATAAACGTAACCACTGAGGTAAGTTACCTCAATTGGATTTAATCGTCAGAAATAACGATTAGTTTCAATTAAATTAAACCGTCGTTTAATTTAACTGTTTCAGCCCATACAACGAACGAACAAACAATAACCATAGACAAGCATAGCACACAATTATAAAACCCGACTTATATAAAATATAAGTAGGGGAAAAACTGAGTGAGTTTAACTCACCTTGATTCCATTCCACGTTGCACTGGTTCGTTTCAGTCAAATTAAACCAATGGTTAATTTAACTGAAGATCTCAGTTGCTTCAACTCTGTCCAATCCAGCTTGTTAACACGGTTCCAATGTCCCTGGTCTTGTCCAATTCTGTTACTGAATGAACAGATTATGAATCATACGTCATATGAATTTAGTTAACTAAATTAATTATCGAATTTTATTTTAATTGATTATTTAAATTAAAAATTATTCTAACTAGTTTACTTTTATTATAACATCGGTGTTAGAAGCTTGCTTAATCAACTGGCTCCGTAATAGACGAGTGAACACAAAATTTTATCTTCTACTAAACCCTGTTACAAACATCTTTTATAGCTTTTTGAACCAGTGGGTGTATATAGTTTCAAACACATTAAAGTTTAACTTAGACATACCGTAATTGGTTTTTTTTTTTTTTTTTTTTGGCTTCCCGTGTAACCCCAAAACTTATACGTGCATGGTTCCAATTCGCCATATCAGACAATGCGTATAACACCAAAAATTGGAGCACTAATTATTTATTAAATCATACCTGCGTTTATAGACTTTAGATTAGGCATGCTCAAAGTTTTCCAGGCAATGCACTGTACCAATGTTTCTCTTCTTCCTATCTGGTATTCGCGCTCTTCACCATTTCTTCCCACCGCCCTTCCTTCTTCAACACTTCTTACGTGTTCCCTTTTCTCTTTTTTTTTCTTTTTTTTTTCTACACGTTAGTGCCAAAGTGCACAAACCCATTTCCAGCCCCCCCCACATTCTGTCTTGCGCCTCCTTTCTTTCCTTTTTTTTTTTTTTTTTCTCTACATACTTATCTCCACTTCCTTCTTAGGAAGTATAATGGAAAGCTACAGGATATTGTTTCCTTATTGCCGCCACTTTATGATATCCTCCTTACGTTGCCTTTCCATCACCCCCTTTCTTCTTTCCTTCCTCTTCCCATTTCTGTACGCCTGTTCTCCCTTTTTTTTTTTTTTTTTTATAGGTTGGATCTGTTTTTTTTTTTTTTTCCATTACTGAAGCGATGAAGAAAAATAAGATGAGCGACTGTGTTTATATAGAAGGGAGGCACCGTGGGTAGCAAGGAAATCACGCATAGGTTTGCAGTGTAGCATATAGGTTAGCTGGGTTTGCATGTGGGTTGGTGGCTGTGCGCTGGACTTTGGGATTCTAACAACTTGGTCGGCACGTAGAGGAAATTTGGCAGACAAGAAACTGAAATGTTTGGGGCGCAAGGCAGTGGAAATTTTGGGGCGCAAGGAAAATAAAGTGTTTGGTACGCAAGTGTGGACGCAAGAACAAAAGGAACGTAAGCAAAAGGCTTGGGAAAAAAAAGAAAAGTGGGATGATTTTAATAATATTTTATTGTGTAAAGCTTAGCATTGGAGAAATGTGTCAAACTATCTACATAAATTCCCTATTTTTGACAAACAAATATGTAATCCTAGCATAAAAAAATATTCTGGACCCAATGGGACAGGTTTCGTCGAATTCCGAGACCGTTTGTGAAAACCCTTTAGAAAATATCGATGAAAAACACCGAGCAATAATTCCTTAAAATTACAGAAAAAATCCTAAAAATATGAGGCCTTGACATTTCACTAGACCTCTTCCTAAGGTTTCGTATGAAACTTGTTTCGTTGAATTTTGAGTTCGTTTGACCAGTTAACCATTCAAATAAAGTTACCTACACCACTATGTATTCATGTATGAGCGTTGCAGACTGAAATAAAAATACAGTCGTGTTCGGTGAGGTGTCGCGATCCCAAAAATATAATAATACCGGTAGTTTAACTTATATTGTGAAATCCCAAAATGTTGTCACAGGGTGTAAAATACTCCAAATAAAAAGTTGCTTATTTAATTAATTAAAAATTACCAAAAAATTCTAAAAATTAAATTATCACTATGCCTCAAAAGAACCTTGTCTAAATTCGAAACCGATATGTAGTTATATTCAATAAACCGTTACGGTCGAATAAACGATTACGCCGCTGTTTTTCTGCCAAATTGATTTGGGCATAACTTCCAATCTACACGACGAAATCCCGATTTTTCTCTTCCACTAGAAAAATATACTTCACCTGCTCTGTATGTTTCTTGTTTCCCAGAAATCTGATTTAAAACGGATTCTGTATATCCAGTTGCAGTTCAAAACTCTATTTTACGAACTGCAGCGCTGTTCTGAGCTCGTTTTATTTTATATATGAATATATATCGTCCAACTTCGTTTAAATAGCGATTTAAATATTAAAATCCATTTATATTCCAAATAAATATTTAAGATAAATAAAATATATAAAGTATTTGGCTGCCAAAAATACGGGACGTTACAGTTGGATTCCTCCAACCTGTCCTTCCCTGCATCACAATGGGTTACCTCAAATTATTTATGATACATATTACAATAAACAGAAACAAAACAATTTAACTAACAACAGTCAACAAACAATTTATACCATCCATTCAATCATCAAATTATTTATTTATTTATTATAAACATAACCCATAAGGTAAGTTACCTTGTTTGGGTATAATCGTTAAAATACGATTAATTCGATCAAATTGAACAAATGCTCAATTTAATTCATGAATATTAAATAATATTTAACGTACAAATAAACAGTCATCCAATTGTTAACCATTAGCAAATATTTCATACAAAATAAAAACCCAATTATATAAAATATAAACGGGGTGAATTGAGTGAGTTAAACTCACCTTTATTCGTTCGTTGTCAAAACGTTTTGTTTTACTGGATTCCAGCTACCTTAAATTCTGATCAAAACAGCTCTGTAATATTACGTCCGTCAGTACGGTCCAACGTCTTTGATTTTTGCCCAATTCTGTCACTGTATGACACGGATATACCTACCTTTTTAAATAATATCATTAAAACTTAAAAATATATTAATTTCTAATTTACGTTATAAATATAAAACTCTCTATTTGGTATAAATAATCATGAATAGCAAGTTTGGTTATTTAACCTGATTCAAATCATGACTATTTATTAATCAAGTTGTGTTGCCAAATCGTCGAACAAGTGTCTTAATCTTATTTGTTATTATTTACTCTTCTCTCTAGTACACTATTTCCTTCTTCTACGTCACAAAGAAAAGATGATTTAAAAGTATCTAAAAATCCAACACTGATGTAATGACCCGGGTTTTTGGTCAACTAATTTTAAATATTTAATATGGATTTTTATATTTGATTGATAATATGAATGAAATTTTATATTGAGTTGTCGGTTTAAAAATCGATATATGATTTAATATCGAATATATTTAATCAATCATAATACAAAGTTAATTCAATTTGAAGTTAAAACTAAACTGTAAACAGTTCAGACGATCAGTACAAAATTCAATTTGAGTTTGAAAAATAGTATTAATCTATTATCGAAGAATAAATTGTTTGGAATTTAAATTTTATTGATTTAAAATTATATCTTCTACAGACGATCGAATTGGACTTCGTGACCTATCCCAGTGTGTCCGAAATAGGGATATTACCCTAGAATTGTCAGTTGTTTGGTTCAGAGAAGAGTTCAGAAGCATAGGAGAATTTAATTAAAAGATATTGGACCAAATTCAAAACTAATTAAATTAAAATATAATTCATAATATAATGATCGCACAAAATTGGGTGGAATTCCTTTTGCCACCTGAACATAGAACGGTGGCCTTCTCTCCTCTTCAAAAATCAGAAGGGAAAGAATTTGAACACGTTAATGGACTTGCTGTCCGGTTCAACACCCCACCCTTCCTCTATATAAACGCGATTAACTCCCTGTTTTTTCCTTTTTCCATCTGCATTACTCAGAAGCAAATCGGAGAAGGCAATTCATTCAAAATCGAAATGAAGTCGTTACCAGTTCTCCTTACTCATTTGTTCTACCCTAAAATATTCAGCTAAGCCTAAAATCAAATCCTTCGAAGGAAATAAAACCGCCCCTCTTTCATTTAGAAATTCGAATCAGTTCGAATTTACATTCTTAAAACCCCAAAATCAAGTTCTTCGAATCGTCCGAGGCTGCTTTCCAAAACCGCACATATATCATCAGTTGCGGTTGAGTTTCCAAACGGTCGAATTTAGGGTTGCGATGTCTTCCAGTCGTAGGCAAAGACAAGTCGAGTTCTACAAAGGGAATTCGAAGTTTGTTATCGCGATGGGTTTCAGATCTGGAGCGTTGGAATGAGGAGCGATCGCATTGAAAGGAAGTTCAATTTGGGAACTTGAGGGATGACGATAGGCTGAGTGAGTGAAGTTCGACGATGCGGGTATCTGCTGCTCGACAGGGTGTAGTAGGGGAGTCGATTTACTGATGTCGATCTAAGGGAGGTGGTGTTCGAAAGGGATTCGATTCTGGTCTCTTCTGCTATGCAATTTTGTAGATGAGGTATGACAACTTCAAGGGAGGCCGACATTGATGACCAGCAGTGCGTGGAGGAGATGTCTGGACAAGGAGCGATTGGAGCAATGCAGTGGTGAGGCACAGTAGCGGTAACATTTATGTACAAGAAGGGGAAGTTGAAAGTTTGAATTTGCTGTGAAGGCCAAGGAGTTAGACAGTGTAAGATAATCAAGGACGGACTTTACTTGGTCATAATAGGAGCTGCAACGAGTATTTGTAAGTTCAGAAGGAGACTTTGTTGAGCGGAGGACGAGTAGTGGAGGAGTGAGATTCGACAATGTCTTGTACAGCGGCAAGAGGGCTCGAATTTATAATTGGGAAAGAAAGGGTTTTCGCTCGGATCAAAGGTAATTTACTTAGCATATTAGTAAGAATTTAATTAACATCAGTTTAGATTTAATTAGTATACGGTCTAAAAAGAAGAAAAATTATATAGGAAGGTTATTTATTTGATTAAATAGTCAATTTAAATAAATAAATGTTAGTATATTTTTAGCATAAAACATTGTTAAGGATATTTTATAGTTAATTTATAAAGTTCTAATTCTTCCTAGGCAAGGAGAAATCAAACGAAATCATCCGTGTGGAGTTCAGAGATTCGGAAATCGATAAAAAAAGAAATTGAAATTGGTACAAGCGCAAAATAAAAACCCTGGTGAGTAAATTCTCACTCACCTCAATTTTAATTATTTTTATTCGTTAAAAATAATTGTTGTTGCTTGTTTGAATGTTGTTTGATTGATTTAAAATATATTAGTTATCTAGGATTGGTTGACTACTATATATATATATTGGGTTGATGATTGGTTGGATTCCCGCAGTATCATTAGCGGATGCCCGCGGTACCATAGCGGATGATTAGCCTATGCGCCCCACACTATGATAGTGGATGACCTTCATACCACGATATCCTGCCTCGAAGCAGGATAGGTATTATTTATGTTGACTAACGTCTGTGGATGCAGGAAAATAGGTTGGAGGAATCCAACTGGATTCCTCAAAAATATATTATTTGTTGTTGTTTGTTTGATTTCATATATATTCATATATGATGTGTTAAAAATCAAATGATTGAAAATTGGTTGATTTGATTGTTTAAAATATCAATGGGGCTTGAATATTGATTTATAAAAATATCGAAAAGGGTATTTGAAATTTAAAAGGGGAATTCTATTTTTATAAATAGAATTTGAATTTTAAATGAACTATAGAAAACATTAACTTGTTTTGAACATATATGAACGAATATTGAATTTACAAACTTTGTTTATAAATGAAAATATGGGATTTGAATTGAATTTATAAACGTTGTTTATAAATGGAAAGGTGGGATTTGAATTGAAGTTATAAACGTTGTTTAAAAAAAAATGCAGAGATATTCAAATAGACTTTGAATATAGAATTTGGATATAGAATTCAAATGGACTTTGAATATAAGGAATTGAATAGAATTTGAATAATAGAATTCAAATGGACTTTAAACTATAGAATTTGGATATAGAATTCAAATGGACTTTAAACTATAGAATTTGAATATAGAATTCAAATGGACTTTAAACTATAGAATTTGAATATAGAATTCAAATGGACTTTAAACTATAGAATTTGAATATAGAATTCAAATGGACTTTAAACTATAGAATTTGAATATAGAATTCAAATGGACTTTAAACTATAGAATTTGAATATAGAATTCAAATGGACTTTAAACTATAGAATTTGAATATAGAATTCAAATGGACTTTAAGCGATAGAATTTGAATATAGAATTCAAATGGACTTTAAAACTATAGAAAATATTAACTTGTTTTGAAGGTATATAAAACAAGTGATCGAATTTATAAACATTGTTTATAAATGGAAGATAGGATTTGGATCGAATTTATAAATGTTGTTTATAAATGAAAATATGGGATTTGAATTGAATTTATAAACGTTGTTTATAAATGGAAAGGTGGGATTTGAATTGAAGTTATAAACGTTGTTTATAAATAATGCAGAGAATTCAAATGGACTTTGAATATAAGGAATTGAATAGAATTTGAATAATAGAATTCAAATGGAGTTTAACTATAGAATTTGAATATAGTATTTCAAATGGAATTTGAATATAGAAATTCAAATGGGATCTAAAATAAATAGATTTGGATAAATAGAAGTGGATTAGACTAAGAAGTTAATTAACAGATTTAATTAACAAATTTAGTTAAAAAGATTGGTATAGTTAAAATAGATTGGACAGGTATAAATATACAGGAGACAGGTATGGAATAAAGTATAGAAGTGAAATAAATAGAATGCCCGACAAGAAGGTACGTATTTAATTTCCATATGAGATTTTATGCACCATATCGGCTAGCCGCTTGGCTTTTTCTTTTTCTTTTTGAGATAAGAAGGAACGGGAAAGCTATTTGAAATTTCCCGATGCTCCCGGTACAAAGGAGGTTATGGCGAATTTTTCCGGGAATTTAAGGAGATAGAATATTTTTAAGATAATTTGATAGTTAGAAATCAACGTATCAAAATATATAGAAGTCGATAAGAAAACGAACTTAGAAATAGAATAGTATAATCAAAAAGGAAATATAAGAATAAAACCTCGTAAGGATAAAAGAGAAAGTATATATGTGTTTAAAAGTGAAGAAGTAGTGGTATGGTATTGATTATTCGAGTAAGTAGTCTTGTCTGTTTTGATGTTAAATGTTATTCAGTCAAGGTCTGAGAGGTAATTATACCCCAACTTGGTTGATTTCATGATATACCGATAAGTAGCAAGATTCAGGCTTGAAGATCAATGTGGAATAAGAATTAGTTAAATACTGTATTTGGGTTGTCGTAACGATGTTTTACACAACATCTGTTTTAACCCAAATATGTGCAAAGCTTGGAAATAGAATAATGAACGTTTCCTAAGTATAGAAATAAACGAGTCGGAAAAGAGATAAGTAATTGGAGTATTTTCCAATTATAAATAAAAGATATTTTCTAAAGTTTAGAAAATAAAAGAAGGCGATATATGGAAATGTTTTCCAAATAACGTAAAAGGCCAACATGGTTATTGAAAATATTTGGTTAACAAATATTGATTAAGAAGTAGAGAAGATATTTAATTAATGGAATATTAATTAAAGGCTCAGTGATTGTTGAATGTTGGGATAAACACTTGTTTTATTCGATAGTTAAATCATCGACTATCGAAACACTTGTTTTTATTCGATAGTTAAATCACAGACTATCGAAGTTTTGACCATCGTTGTCAATATGGAGAGACCGGTTGGATCATTATCCGAAGAACCACTCCGTATTGGTAGTAGCGTGCGAATCAGATTATATAAAGAAAATCGAAGACGGAGTAGAGTGCAAGGACTTTTTTTATAAATAGAAATAGTACCTTCAGTTCAT
Organism: Allium sativum; assembly: GCA_030737875.1. NCBI lineage: Eukaryota > Viridiplantae > Streptophyta > Magnoliopsida > Asparagales > Amaryllidaceae > Allium > Allium sativum. The sequence goes on along the minus strand of CM060910.1, from coordinate 1,047,805,835 downwards.
CCTGTTCCTGGGTGACTTGTATGGATGAATGTCTGACAGAGTATTTCCAGAAAGGTCACGTACATTGATTTCTTCAACTGTACCAAGAGTGGAAGCGGAGGAGGAAACTTCTTTTAGCTGACACGTAATGTACTGTTGTAGACGTCAATTAGTGATTTTCGATGGATCTGACGATGTGACATTCGAAGTGAATCTGGTGTGATGATAATGCGTAGCTTCTAGCCTCAACATCCGGTAAATGACAGAAATCGGGCAGGTAGCATGGCTATGTAGGTCGCACCTATTAGCGTGTATAATCACCTGATCTAGAGTTTCATTTACTTCTAAAAATCTATTGTCGATGCTGTCCCATTCGGGAAACGGTTGCTGATCCCAACCGTTGGTGATATACATTCGATACACTCAAGCGAAATGAGTGGTCGGTCATGTGTGGCTGAGTTGCAAGATGTTCTTGTTGAACTCGGTGTATTCTCCTCTAGAGATATACCAGCGGAAGGTGCTTCCATACCTTGTCATAGTTGGAATTTCATTACCCAATACGTGCTTGCGGTTTTGATTGTATATTATATATGTGGAACGTGAGATGCAAACGTTCCACTAGATTGTTATCTACTTGATTTAGACATTATTATAATATCAAAAGAGTTTTGATATAAAGATAAATCAAGTGTTTGGATTCTCATAAGGGAAAAACCCGTTCCGTGTTATACGGCGTGGTCTTATGAGATATCATTTAGTTTTCTGAAACTGTTTTAAACTGTTTACTCATACCAGTCCCATGACTGACCCGGAGTTTACTTTGTTGTTTTCCCTAAACTCTTGGGTGCCTAAATTTGTACGGGCAGTCAAGTAGTCGGGAATTTACAGATATACTGGAAGAGCTTGGAGCAGGAGGCTTCAGGATCATATAGCTATAGTTATTTCTGCTGTGTTGTAAGTGATGTACTTTGATATTGATGTATATTCAAGCACAGATGTATATTTCAAGTTATGTTATATATATTATATGTTATTCGTTCCGCTGTGAGATTCGTGTTACTCTGATGTTGTGTTCTTCTTCTTCTTCTATTCTAAGTTTCTATCTTATCTATCCTTACCCTCTAACTTCTTTCTATTAATGGTTCGAATTTCCGTGATATTTGGGGTTGGACTTGTGTTTTTGGTCAGCTCAAATTCTACCGGATTTTCGGGTCACTACAGTTGGTATCAGAGCTTAGGTTGAGCGAATACCTAGGCTTGTTGGAATGTGCTCATTAGAGATAGGATCAGTTGTATCCTAGAATGAGTTGAGTGTATATATATACGAGAGAGCGTATTTGTTATTTGATATAAAAACCGTTTTATAATGTGTTGACTAGTCTGTTGAGTGGATTATAAATTTTGGTCGAATCATGGGATGCCACGATGTCGATAGGAGTTTATAAACACTTGAACAGAGGATTGGACACGATATTATTTTTAAATAGTTAAGTTGATTGTTAGGATTATAATCAAATTAGATTATAAAACAGAAATAGTTATATACATAACCAATGAAATTTGTATATGAAATCAAATATACAAATGAAATAAATTGAAATTGAATTCCAACCAGAATTCAAAATTTAAAATCCTGGGAGTTTGGAAAATATTTTTCTAAATGGATTTTGGGAAAAGAAAAATGAAGCACTGAACTCATTCAGTAGCTGGGAAATAATTCTGATGATGGTTGCAACATCACCAGTGTTCATTTTCGAGTTTCTAAGTGACGAATTGCTGCCTTAGAAAATTTTTGATGGAAATTTGTTTGAAAGAAACAAGTTGGTTGAAAATTCAAATGTTTTGAATTTGAGATAGATATAAATATATGGATATATTTATATAACTTCAAAGGAATTTTGAAATGTGAAATGGGAATATAGATTTCAAATAGAAGTAAAATAAAGGAATTTGAATATATATATATATATATATATATAATTCAAATAGAAGTGAAATAGAATTTGAATTCAAAGGAATTCAAATGAGTTTGAATAAAGAAAATTCAAATAGAAATTGTATAAGAAAAATTGAAATGGAATTTGAATTCAAAGGAATTCAAATGGATTTGAATAAAGAAAAGTCAAATAGAAATTTGAATATTAGAATTCAAATGGAATTTGGTTAAATAGAATTTCAAAGAGAATATAAAGTGGGGGTTGAATATTAGAATTCAAGAAAATAAATAGTTTGAAATAGAAATTGAACAAAGGAGTTAAAATAGAAAATGACTAAAGGATTTCAAATGGAATTTGAATAAGGAATTTAAAATAGAAATTGACTAAGGGATTTGAAATAGAAATTTGAATAAAGGATTTCAAATAGAATTTGAAGATAAGAAGTTGAATTAGAATTTGAATATAAGAAATTCAAATAGAAACTGAATAGAAGGAAATTCAATATAGAGTTTGAATAAAGAAAATCAAACAGAATTTGAATATAGGATTTCAAATAGAAGTGAAATAGATCGGAAATATTATGTTGAAATGGAAAAATGAATTTGATATATATCAAAAATATATCAGAATGGAGTTGAATTTATTATAAACAAAGTTAAAACGTTTATATTTATAAATATAATTAAAACGAGCTAGTCGTAACGCGACAGTTCGTAAATTGGCGATTCGAACTTCAATTTAGTATACAGAACTCAATTGAAGTCAGAATTCTTTGAAACAAGAATCGTAGGGACCAGTTGAATAATAGTTTTCTAATGAAAGAGAAAAATCAGGATTTCGTCGTATAGATTTTGAGTTATATCAAAAATCAAATTTTTAGAAAAGCAGCGCCAGAACCATTAGAAAACCATAACGGTTTAATTAAATAAATAAAAGGATTTTTAGGAGATCAAATCCGAATTGGCATTAGGAAAAAAATCCAGACTGGAGATATAAAATGAATATGAACTCCAGTGAAGTAAGTGAAATGATTTTTGAAACAAAGATCATATTTTAAATGGTTAAATAGAATTAACTAAATGGGAAAATAATTAGTTAAAGGAAATTTGAATCGAAATTGGGCTTTTGGATAAGTGAAAGAAATTGAGAATTTATATTCGAAATCGAATATATAACTCGAGTTGAAAATATAATTAGATTAGTTATAATTAAGTTGACATATATTTGAACTAGTTATATTCAAATAAAAAGGGTGAAATAGGCAAAACGGTTAATTAGCAACTAGTTAATGGGAATTTGAACGATTGAAATTAAATTTAACTTAAGTAAGTTAAATGGATCGAAATGAATAAATTGAGTAAAATCAATGTGAATGAAATATGAATTGGGAAATATAAAGGAAATATATTTGTAACACAAATACAAAGGAAGTTATGTGCAAACAAATAGAAGGAGAAATATTTGTAAAAACATTTGCAAATAGAATTTGAACAGGAAATATTTGTAAAACATTTACAAATAGGTTGAATGGAAATATTTATTTATAGTAAATAAATTGAATGTTATAAATGAGATATTTATTTGTTAAATAAATAGAATTTAATCAAAGGAATATTCAGAAGATGAATAGAAAATGGAAATCTGTTTTTAATAGATAAATAGAAAAGATTAATTTGTAAATAACAGTTTATAAATTAAATTAAATATTTATCATTCGATAAATGGAAATATAAGTCTGAACTTATATAGAAAAGAGATATTGGTTTTTAACACCAATAGTTTTAAATAGAAGGGGTACACAACACTTGTATAAGTGAAGTAACGTTATTAAAGAGAACATTTATAAAGTGAAGAACCGTTACTAAATGTAAATCTTTATAAATGAATAAACGCTATCGAATAGGAGTTATTCGAATAGGAGAAGTCGATTAGAGTTAGAAATAATCGATTAGAGTTAGAATAAATCGATTAGAGTAAGAATTAACCAGTTAGAGTTAATCAGTTCAGGTTAATCTGTAGAGTTAATTGAATATTAATTATTCAATTAGAATTGATCGAATATTTGTTATTCAGATTTAGAATTAACCAGATAGAGTTAATTGAACATAGTTAATCGAATTAGGATTTAATTGAATGTTAGTTATTCAATTAAAGTTAATCGAATATAGTTATTGAGATAGAGTTGGCCAAAAATAGTTACTCAGGATAAGTTACCATTTCGTACGACTGCTAGCGTAATTCGCAGGGCTGCAGATAGCCTAGGGCGGTTGGATGTTTCCTGAGGGAATCAGGCGTAACCATTGTGATTGCTGCTATCTAGAGTCAAGCGAAAGGAGTTAATCGAATATTGGTTATTCAGATAGAATTAAAGGAGTTATCGATTATAGTTTAATCGAAAAGAGTTATCGATTAGTTTAATCGAAGTGAGTTATAGAATATTGGTTATTCGAAGGAGTTACCGAATATAGCTTATTCGGAAGGAGTTAAGTGAAAAGAGCTAATCAAATAGAGTAAATTGAATAGAGTAAATCGAATATAGTTTATTCGAAGAAAGGTTTTCGAATATAGTTATTCGAAAGAGAGATTTTCGAATATAGTTATTCGAAGGGAGGAGTTATCGAATAGGGATCTATTCGAAAGAGAGTTATGCAAGGAAGTTTGAAATGTTGAGTATCAACATAAATAAGTTTTGAAAAGTTAATGGGTTTGTAGCACTTTTTCTACCTTAGCAATTTCGGGGACAAAATTCTTTTAAGGGGGAAAGATTGTAATGACCCGGGTTTTCGGTCAACTAATTTTAAATATTTAATATGGATTTTTATATTTGATTGATAATATGAATGAAATTTTATATTGAGTTGTCTGTTTAAAAATCGATATATGATTTAATATCGAATATATTTAATCAATCATAATACAAAGTTAATTCAATTCGAAGTTAAAACTAAACTGTAAACAGTTCAGACGATCAGTACAAAATTCAATTTGAGTTTGAAAAATAGTATTAATTTATTATCGAAGAATAAATTGTTTGGAATTTAAATTTTATTGATTTAAAATTACATCTTCTACAGATGATCGAATTGGACTTCGTGACCTATCCCAGTGTGTCCGAAATAGGGATATTACCCTAGAATTGTCAGTTGTTTGGTTCAGAGAAGAGTTCAGAAGCATAGGAGAATTTAATTAAAAGATATCGGACCAAATTCAGAACTAATTAAATTAAAATATAATTCATAATATAATGATCGCACAAAATTGGGTGGAATTCCTTTTGCCACCTGAACATAGAATGGTGGCCTTCTCTCCTCTTCAAAAATCAGAAGGGAAAGAATTTGAACACGTTAATGGACTTGCTGTCCGGTTCAACACCCCGCCCTTCCTCTATATAAACGCGATTAACTCCCTGTTGTTCCTTTTTCCATCTGCATTACTCAGAAGCAAATCAGAGAAGGCAATTCATTCAAAATCGAAATGAAATCGTTACCAGTTCTCCTTACTCATTTGTTCTACCCTAAAATATTCAGCTAAGCCTAAAATCAAATCCTTCGAAGGAAATAAAACCGCCCCTCTTTCATTTAGAAATTCGAATCAGTTCGAATTTACATTCTTAAAACCCCAAAATCAAGTTCTTCGAATCGTCCGAGGCTGCTTTCCAAAACCGCACATATATCATCAGTTGCGGTTGAGTTTCCAAACGGTCGAATTAAGGGTTGCGATGTCTTCCAGTCGCAGGCAAAGACAAGTCGAGTTCTACACAGGGAATTCGAAGTTTGTTATCGCGATGGGTTTCAGATCTGGAGCGTTGGAATGAGGAGCGATCGCGTTGAAAGGAAGTTCGATTTGGGAACTTGAGGGATGACGATAGGCTGAGTGAGTGAAGTTCGACGATGCGGGTATCTGCTGTTCGACAGGGTGTAGTAGGGGAGTCGATTTACTGATGTCGATCTAAGGGAGGTGGTGTTCGAAAGGGATTCGATTCTGGTCTCTTCTGCTATGCAATTTTGTAGATGAGGTATGACAACTTCAAGGGAGGCCGACATTGATGACCAGCAGTGCGTGGAGGAGAAGTCTGGACAAGGAGCGATTGGAGCAATGCAGTGGTGAGGCACAATGGCGGTAACATTTATGTACAAGAAGGAGAAGTTGAAAGTTTGAATTTGCTGTGAAGGCCAAGGAGTTAGACAGTGTAAGATAATCAAGGACGGACTTTACTTGGTCATAATAGGAGCTACAACGAGTATTTATAAGTTCAGAAGGAGACTTTGTTGAGCGGAGGACGAGTAGTGGAGGAGTGAGATTCGACAATGTCTTGTACAGCGGCAAGAGGGCTCGAATTTGTAATTGGGAAAGAAAGGGTTTTCGCTCGGATCAAAGGTAATTTACTTAGCATATTAGTAAGAATTTAATTAACATCAGTTTAGATTTAATTAGTATACGGTCTAAAAAGAAGAAAAATTATATAGGAAGGTTATTTATTTGATTAAATAGTTAATTTAAATAAATAAATGTTAGTATATTTTTAGCATAAAACATTGTTAAGGATATTTTATAGTTAATTTATAAAGTTCTAATTCTTCCTAGGCAAGGAGAAATCAAACGAAATCATCCGTGTGGAGTTCAGAGATTCGGAAATCGATAAAAAAAGAAATTGAAATTGGTACAAGCGCAAAATAAAAACCCTGGTGAGTAAATTCTCACTCACCTCAATTTTAATTATTTTTATTCGTTAAAAATAATTGTTGTTGCTTGTTTGAATGTTGTTTGATTGATTTAAAATATATTAGTTATCTAGGATTGGTTGACTACTATATATATATATTGGGTTGATGATTTGTTGGATTCCCGCAGTATCATTAGCGGATGCCCGCGGTACCATAGCGGATGATTACCCTATGCGCCCCACACTATGATAGTGGATGACCTTCATACCACGATATCCTGCCTCGAAGCAGGATAGGTATTATTTATGTTGACTAACGTCTGTGGATGCAGGAAAATAGGTTGGAGGAATCCAACTAGATTCCTCAAAAATATATTATTTGTTGTTGTTTGTTTGATTTCATATATATTCATATATGATGTGTTAAAAATCAAATGATTGAAAATTGGTTGATTTGATTGTTTAAAATATCAATGGGGCTTGAATATTGATTTATAAAAATATCGAAAAGGGTATTTGAAATTTAAAAGGGGAATTCTATTTTTATAAATAGAATTTGAATTTTAAATGAACTATAGAAAACATTAACTTGTTTTGAATATATATGAACGAATATTGAATTTATAAACTTTGTTTATAAATGAAAATATGGGATTTGAATTGAATTTATAAACGTTGTTTATAAGTGGAAAGGTGGGATTTGAATTGAAGTTATAAACGTTGTTTAAAAAAAATGCAGAGATATTCAAATAGACTTTGAATATAGAATTTGGATATAGAATTCAAATGGACTTTGAATATAAGGAATTGAATAGAATTTGAATAATAGAATTCAAATGGACTTTAAACTATAGAATTTGGATATAGAATTCAAATGGACTTTAAACTATAGAATTTGAATATAGAATTCAAATGGACTTTAAACTATAGAATTTGAATATAGAATTCAAATGGACTTTAAACTATAGAATTTGAATATAAAAATTCAAATGGACTTTAAACTATAGAATTTGAATATAGAATTCAAATGGACTTTAAACTATAGAATTTGAATATAGAATTCAAATGGACTTTAAACTATAGAATTTGAATATAGAATTCAAATGGACTTTAAACGATAGAATTTGAATATAGAATTCAAATGGACTTTAAAACTATAGAAAATATTAACTTGTTTTGAAGGTATATAAAACAAGTGATCGAATTTATAAACGTTGTTTATAAATGGAAGATAGGATTTGGATCGAATTTATAAACGTTGTTTATAAATGAAAATATGGGATTTGAATTGAATTTATAAACTTTGTTTATAAATGGAAAGGTGGGATTTGAATTGAAGTTATAAACGTTGTTTATAAATAATGCAGAGAATTCAAATGGACTTTGAATATAAGGAATTGAATAGAATTTGAATAATAGAATTCAAATGGAATTTAACTATAGAATTTGAATATAGTATTTCAAATGGAAATTGAATATAGAAATTCAAATGGGATCTAAAATAAATAGATTTGGATAAATAGAAGTGGATTAGACTAAGAAGTTAATTAACAGATTTAATTAACAAATTTAGTTAAAAAGATTGGTATAGTTAAAATAGATTGGACATGTATAAATATACAGGAGACAGGTATGGAATAAGGTATAGAAGTGAAATAAATAGAATGCCCGATAAAAAGGTACGTATTTAGTTTCTATATGAGATTTTATGCGCCGTATCGGCTAGCCGCTTGGCTTTTTCTTTTTGAGATAAGAAGGACCGGGAAAGCTATTTGAAATTTCCCGATGCTCCCGGTACAAAGGAGGTTATGGCGAATTTTTCCGGGAATTTAAGGAGATAGAATATTTTTAAGATAATTTGATAGTTAGAAATCAACGTATCAAAATATATAGAAGTCGATAAGAAAACGAACTTAGAAATAGAATAGTATAATCAAAAAGGAAATATAAGAATAAAACCTCGTAAGGATAAAAGAGAAAGTATATATGTGTTTAAAAGTGAAGAAGTAGTGGTATGGTATTGATTATTCGAGTAAGTAGTCTTGTCTGTTTTGACGTTAAATGTTATTCAGCCAAGGTCTGAGAGGTAATTATACCCCAACTTGGTTGATTTCATGATATACCGATAAGTAGCAAGATTCAGGCTTGAAGATCAATGTGGAATAAGAATTAGTTAAATACTGTATTTGGGTTGTCGTAACGATGTTTTACACAACATCTGTTATGGAAATGTTTTCCAAATAACGTAAAAGGCCAACATGGTTATTGAAAATATTTGGTTAACAAATATTGATTAAGAAGTAGAGAAGAGATTTAATTAATGGAATATTAATTAAAGGCTCAGTGATTGTTGAATGTTGGGATGAACACTTGTTTTATTCGATAGTTAAATCATCGACTATCGAAACACTTGTTTTTATTCGATAGTTAAATCACAGACTATCGAAGTTTTGACCATCGTTGTCAATATGGAGAGACCGGTTGGATCATTATCCGAAGAACCACTCCGTATTTGCAGTAGCGTGCGAATCAGATTATATAAAGAAAATCGAAGACGGAGTAGAGTGCAAGGACTTTTTCTATAAATAGAAATAGTGCCTTCAGTTCATCCTGTTCCTGGGTGACTTGTATGGATGAATGTCTGACAGAGTATTTCCAGAAAGGTCACGTACATTGATTTCTTCAACTGTACCAAGAGTGGAAGCGGAGGAGGAAACTTCTTCTAGCTGACACGTAATGTACTGTTGTAGACGTCAATTAGTGATTTTCGATGGATCTGACGATGTGACATTCGAAGTGAATCTGGTGTGATGATAAAGCGTAGCTTCTAGCCTCAACATCCGGTAAATGACAGAAATCGGGCAGGCAGCATGGCTATGTAGGTCGCACCTATTAGGGTGTATAATCACCTGATCTAGAGTTTCAATTACTTCTAAAAATCTATTGTCGATGCTGTCCCATTCGGGAAACGGTTGCTGATCCCAACCGTTGGTGATATACATTCGATACACTCAAGCGAAATGAGTGGTCGGTCATGTGTGGCTGAGTTGCAAGATGTTCTTGTTGAACTCGGTGTATTCTCCTCTAGAGATATACCAGCGAAAGGTGCTTCCATACCTTGTCATAGTTGGAATTTCATTACCCAATACGTGCTTGCGGTTTTGATTGTATATTATATATGTGGAACGTGAGATGCAAACGTTCCACTAGATTGTTATCTACTTGATTTAGACATTATTATAATATCAAAAGAGTTTTGATATAAAGATAAATCAAGTGTTTGGATTCTCATAAAGGAAAAACCCGTTCCGTGTTATACGGCGTGGTCTTATGAGATATCATTTAGTTTTCTGAAACTGTTTTAAACTGTTTACTCATACCAGTCCCATGACTGACCCGGAGTTTACTTTGTTGTTTACCCTAAACTCTTGGGTGCCTAAATTTGTACGAGCATTCAAGTAGTCGGGAATTTACAGATATACTGGAAGAGCTTGGAGCAGGGGGCTTCAGGATCATATAGCTATAGTTATTTATGCTGTGTTGTAAGTGATGTACTTTGATATTGATGTATATTCAAGTACAGATGTATATTTCAAGTTATGTTATATATATATTATATGTTATTCGTTCCGCTGTGAGATTCGTGTTACTCTGATGTTGTGTTCTTCTTCTTCTTCTATTCTAAGTTTCTATCTTATCTATCCTCACCCTCTAACTTCTTTCTATTAATGGTTCGAATTTCCGTGATATTTGGGGTTGGACTTGTGTTTTTGGTTAGCTCAAATTCTACCGGATTTTCGGGTCACTACAACTGAAGTTCTATAAACAATCTTTAGTTTCCAATGACCAGTTATAACAATGTTTATGTATTTGATTTAGACTTTTTAAACGACCACATTTAGTATAAAATAGATTAAATAAATTCAAATGGGATTAGGCGTTTATATGCATACATGCAACAAGCTTTAGTTTAAATTCGTAATTGGCATGTTAACCATTAACAACTTATTTAGGTGTGTTGACTAGGATGCATATTAACAGATTAGGAACAATCTAAGGTTTCAGACACGAACACTATTTAACTAAACCAACCTTAATGTATTTAATACTAGTCTGGGCTTCACCTCTTTCCTCCTTTTCACACTCTCTTCTGCGCAAGTTTCTAATAGCTGTAGCGTGTTTTCTGCTCCACCATAGTCTCCCTCAACTCAATCGTGTATTTACCAATCCTCTCCATCACATTGTCACCGAACCCCACTCCCTTGACTGCTCTGCATCCACGCAAGCATCATACCATACAACAGCTCCATTCTTTTCCCTTTTGTACTGCTCCCATTTATCCAGTCTACCACTCACGTATGAACCCCACTCATCACGTTAAACCCATGCTATTATGTACCTTTCATGTTTCTCCATCCCATACTTTATCTCGCGCCACTTCTCTCCATGCACCACACTTCCCTTTTTTCAAAAGTTACAACTCCATCCAAAAATCAGTCCAGCGCCCCCATACTTATTCTCGCATTCCACGTCCTCAGTACATCACTACGTCTCCACCCAATAAACCCCGTTCGCTTTCTTTGTTCTTTTATATATGTCGTGACCTGCGATGGTTCACGTCCCCACTACACGTTGTGCTTTGCTACCCACTTCTACCCTTTACCGTGCCATTTCACTTTACCATCATTTCATCGCCCCCGTTCCAGTTATGCCGCTCCCCCATCATCAGTACGAACATACCATCCCCTGCATTTCAATTTTCGAAAGCTGCATTTTTTATTTTTTTTATGTGAGGGACTTGCGGTTTTTAACAAATTCTGGAACGAACAGGAATGAGGGAACAAGGTGCATATATATAGGCGAAGAAAGCGTTGGGCTGAAGTAAACGTGGAGATCATGGTTTCTTAGTGTGGCGGCCAAGGAAAAAGTAAATTTATTTGTTTTATTATTACCCTATCACAACATGTGTGTGAGTATGTAATTTGGCTAAGACGCTGCAGACAGAAAGCTGCTAGAAATGTCGAACAAAGCATGTGTAGATGGCCAAAAATACTAGGGTAGGCTTATTTTTTTCTTTTTTCCTTAGGCCTGACCTCTGTGTAGTTAGCATTTGCTAGAAATTTCATTCGTTATTTTAGGCCACTAAAGCATATAGAGTAGGGTACACATGTGATAGTGACAGTGCTGCATGTCTTTGATGTGTGAGTTGCAGGCTTAGAGATTAGTGCTTAGGTGTGTATTGGGAGAAGACAATGCACTATGAAAATTCACTTTCAAACTTTAGCATACATAGATTTAAAGTAGCCTGTTGCGCGTACTATCGTTACTTAGGAGTTAAGTAGATTTACTTTTACATTTTTAATACGGTATTCGGTTTTACCGCTAACAGCTGTGTACTGCTAACCGTTTAATTTGTATCGTCACACACGAGCTTCGAACAAAATAAAAATGGATACACTGCTATGTCTCCTCGTTTCGGTCCTAATTAATTTCGCGAATAACCGACTCCGTTGCACAACGACGTTACTTTAATTTATCAGTTCATCTTTAAGTTTCGCGCACCGACAAAACAACTCTATTTGGCTCCAAACTGGAAGTCTAGCAATAGTTAATTGTACGCATTCCAATAAAATTTCGTTTCATCGGAAACAGAGGTCGTTTGAAAAGAAAACTATTTTTAAGGCCTATATACGGTCGATAATATAGAATTAAATTTAAAAAAATTCTACTTAAAATAAAAATAAATTATTATTATCGTATATATATCCAAATGGAATAATCAACATATATTTTAAACTCAATATTCAGAAATTCGGTTTAAAACGATATCAAAATATATAGAAATCCCTTTTTATTTATTTAATAAACACTATCGTTTATTAACGAAATTCCATAGCCACTATTTCAAATTTTGAATTGGACATATCTTGCAATCTATACAATGAAATCTCCATTTTTCTCTTACACTAGAAAGATATAATCAAATTGATCTAGACGATTCTTGTTTCGCAAAATTCCAACTTATATCCGATCCTGTATATTCAGTTAAAGTTCAAAATTCAATATTACAAACTGTAGCGTTGTTTCGAGCTCGTTTTAATTATATTATAAATTATATGTATTCAAACTTGATTTTATAAAAATAAATTCAATATAAAATCCATTATATATCCAATATAATATATAAACAAATTTAAATATTTCAATTTAAATGGCCGAAAAATCTGGGATGTTACATTCTTCCCCCCTTAAAAGAATTTCGTCCCCGAAATTACAAGGTAAGAAGAATACTACGATCACGATTATTTTAAAATATTTTTTTTTGAATTAGCCTCGAAATAAATTCAAACTCTTTAAATTTTCGAAAATTTCGCCAGCACCTCCTCTGCGTGGCTTGATCACAACAACTACAAATGCCACTCCGAGCTCAACTTTTCTAAAAGAAAATCAAAAGCCAAATGGCCAACCAACTCAAGGGGTATATAATCAATTACTCCAATCAATATATTAAGGTTTATGTAACACCCCACGTCCATTAATGTCACTCACAAGGGAATGCATTAACTTCTATGGAGGTTTTAGGTGAATATAGAACAGTAAAATTTCAACAAGACGGATATAAAATAGTACTTGGAAATTTAAAAACTTTATTTCAATTGCAGCAGAAGTCAAAACATGTTTGATTACATCATAACACCATAATCAAAGTCAAGTACAATATCTATCTTGATAAAACAAGTACATAATCCCATTACATAAATAGCCATTAAAAAGAAAGATAACAAGCTGGACTTTACTTCAGCAGTCCAAGCTTTCCAAGAGATAAGCAATCCAATTAGACTCCACTGGAACTTGGCCCAACCTGAAGACCTGAAGGGAGAAAAAGATGAAAAAGAGGGGGGGGGGGTCAGACATAAAGTCTGGCCAGTATGATAATTCTACAATACTATTATCAAAATAATTGGACTAAGGCATAAGCTGGAAAACAAGGAAATGTCTATGAAAGAGTAGATTAAGGACATAGACAATCGCTAAAGGAAACGTTATAGGCGCTCCTAAATACTAAAGGATAAACACTATACTGCACCACACCAGTCACCCTAAAGATTGATTCCACTTAGCTTCACTTAGAAACTTTCTTAATGGCTTTACGTACTCCTAGCTGACTACATAGGTGCCGCCTGCCCCTATCTCCACTAGGTGTACCCCACTTTCCATTTTTCGATCGGCTCCCTACTCGTAGATACCCGTGCTGGCCCCATAGTGGGGTGTATCATTCCCCTAAAGTGGCAACCCGATATAACGGAGATGCACGACTTATACCTACACGATGCAACAATGTCTTACCTACCTGCCCGGGTCCACACACGCATATGAAACCCGTTGGACTTGCGTTGCCACCGCTCCCTGTTTTGGCCTCTTATAGTCAAACCCAGTATGCGTGTCCCGTCCTCGACTTGGGTCGAGCCCACAAAGATACGTTTTGGGATACTGGTTGAAATGGGACCCCATTATTTCCCACAAGCATTCCACCTAAGCTTGTCCCATTAGTCCATCCACTTAAACCACTTAGTCATGTTCATTTACATGTGTATTTGGTTAAGTCTAATCGTATTTCAAATGCCTCTAAAGGCAACCACTAGATTCCTCATACCACCCAAGGCACCTACTTAACCCCCATGTCCCACCTTACATGATTATTTGGCTAAGTATTTCTTAATTCATTAAGGCCATAACCTCATAAAGACCTCTCACATTAGACTGACATTTATGGCAGCTGGATTTGCCGGGCAGGTCCGGGCAGTCTTACACCATAAAAGAGTCTAACCTCATGTCTTTACAATTGTTATGCTTTAGTTTGGGCCTAAGACCTCTCACATTGGGCCGACATTTGTGACTACTGGATTTGCCGGGCGGGTCCGGGCAGGTTTACGTCACAAACGGGTCCAACCTCGTGTCCTAAGCATTGATTATTATTAATAATCCACTTTCCCCAATTTTAATAATTCCCTACTTGAATTATTAATTAATTCCAAATTTAACAATGTCCATAATTGACTCAATTATGGACATCCATTTAAGGAATGCAAAATCATATCAATTGCACCCTAATTTATTAATTTCCTAATATTACCCCTACCCCACGTTTGAACGTTTATTCGCAAAATGTATGCTAGACCCGATTAGTCTAACTCATAGCATAAAAGAAAATATTCACTACAACAACATATATATGTGACTAAATAAATCATAACAAGGGTTAAAACTTGCATAAGGTTATACATGTCATGGTTCTAAGGGTGTCAACTTATTCATAATTCACATAATATGATTTTGATCAAATTTCATAAACTTGTATAGGACATGTGTGAATCAACACAGCTAACTCAATAGGCAAATTCCCAAAAATCAAAATTCATTTAATCATAGATTCATGTATATGGGTACATCTAACTTAATAGGCAAATTCCCATATTCAAGATCCAATTAATTTGTAGATTCATGTATATGGGTACACCTAACCCAATAGGCAAATTCCCATAATCAAGATCTATTATAAAAAAAACATAAACTTTAAACATGATCCAATTCGCATAAATACTAACATCATGATTTTACAACTTGTATGATTCAACACAACTTAACATGACATCATTATCAACATATGTGATAATATGAGATCTACAACATATATAAGATTTACAACATAGCATATCATAATTTGCAACATAGCATGATATGATTTACAACATAGCATAGCATGATTAATCACATGTGACATAGCATAGGATTATATACAACATAATCACTACAACATAACAACATATATATGATAACATAATAGCATAACAAGAGATCCACAACATAATTTACAAATACATAACAATTCATATCACTTTCTTGTGATCCATTCATAACTTAATCAAATTATTTTATAATAATATTGTGAGATTAATCATACTCACAATTTTAAAGAAGAGAAATAGAAAGAGAGAGAGCTTTTGATTTGATTTGAGTAGATTTAGTTTGTAGATTAGGCCTTCTTCTTCTTTAGTTTGTGACGGCTATGCTGAACTCCATGGCAACGGCATGTCGGTAGCTCTCCAATTTTTCAAGTGATTTAGGGTTAGAGTCTACCCACTTATTTATAGATGTTAGGATTAATTTAGGCCATTAGATTTAACCTAGAAATAACCGCAGCCATTCAGACCAGATGGGGTTTATCTTATTGACTCAGCAATGAGTCAGAAGTGACTCAGCAAACACTCAGCAAATTAATAAACTTTTATTCATGTTTACATTAAATGCCCATATATATATATATAAATATATATATATATATATATATATTTACACACGCACCTATTCATGAATTCAAATTAATCCATAATTAACTTATGACCATTTCTACACATTAATTTTCCAATTAATGTCTTAATTCCATTTTTCGCTTTTTAAGGCAATTCACATATCTCAAATTTGTTACATGCCTTTTTAAGGCTATTTCGTGCAAATTCTCAATATTAATTCTTTTAATTTGTGAATATTAGTATTAACAGAAATACGGGGTGTTACATTCTCCCCTCCTTAAGGGATTTCGACCCCGAAATCTTCAAGTTTATATCCTATCATCAACCATCTACTCAATCAACAAACACTGGCATCCATTGTCCTTATAGGCTTCTAATGCTTTCATGTTTAAATGCACAGTGTGTGTCTATGTCCGTATCTAATGTAAAATCAGGCGGTCCACTGATTCAGTTGACCTCCTTGATGCAATTCATGATAGTGCCATGCATCCATTATGTATGCAAAAGATCCTAATTGCTTACAAACTACTTCTATATGCGTGCACATCCATTCAACCGAATGCAGCATCTATATAATGGTACAAGCATTATACATCCATTATACTAAATACATTCATTTATGCAATATGCAATATGTAGTGACTGAGCCGATCTAGTGCCTAAAGTGTGTGTATATATGCATCCACGAGCAACCACTAGCAACCACTTGCATCCATTTTGCATCCATCATACATAACATGTCTCAAACACATGTTTCAACCATAGGATTATCCTAACTAAAGGTCAAAGATACTAATGAGAGGACATACTAA
Organism: Allium sativum; assembly: GCA_030737875.1. NCBI lineage: Eukaryota > Viridiplantae > Streptophyta > Magnoliopsida > Asparagales > Amaryllidaceae > Allium > Allium sativum. The sequence continues at coordinate 1,047,789,133 of CM060910.1, read as the reverse complement.
AGATAAGATAAGATAAGCTAAGCGATAAAGGAGAAATTAAAAGACATACCCTAAAAAAGAAAAGGGTATAGCGAACGCATCTTCCCTTCTGTCTCCCAAGTAGCGTTGCTCTCATCATCTCCCCATTGCACTTTAACTAGTCTGACCTCTCGATTTCTCAACTTTTTGATCTCCGACCCAAGAATGCATGTAGGAGCTCGTCTAATTGTTGCATCACACTCTATTTCCACCTCTTTAAGCAAGCTCGGCTCTACCACCTCCGCGGTCTTGTGCAAACACTTCCTCAAATGTGATACATGGAATACGTCGTGTACTCCACTAAGTTTCTCAGGCAACTCCACCCTATACGCCATCTTCCCAATCCTGTCTTTTATAGGAAACGACCCTACAAACCTTGGCGCTAATTTCCCAATGGACCCAAAGCGAACAACATTCCGTAACGGAGACACTTTGATAAAAACCATGTCCCCAATGTTAAACTCAAGATCTGTCCTCCTCTTATCAGCATACGATTTCTGCCTATCTTGTGCTGCTTTCATCCTCCTTCGAATCAAATCAATCTTCTCCGAGGTTTCCCTAATGTAATGGCTGGATTTTTTTTCAAGCTTCTGACATTCATTTTAATAAGGAAATTAAAATGTATCTAGAAGACTGAACCAATTAAAATAGGTATAATCACTTATATGTACGTATATACATATCTGATTTACACTATAACTTAATATATACAGGATATATTAACTAAATGTTTTAACAACTTAAGAAATAATGACGACACATTTTATAACATTAGGAAGTGTAGGGAAGCTAGCAACATGAAATAAGTGTGGAAATTCCTATTTTACAACTAACATGTATAAGTTGTCATATACTAAGCAAACAAGTAATGAGATTAACACCTATATATTTACATATTTATATATATATAAGTATAGCATGAAAAGTATAGGCATATGTATATATTTCTATATACATATGCTACGGCCTAAGTATATATATAAGTATATATATACACCAAGTTCATTTGCAAGAAGTATAGTCCAACCTTTAAACAAAATCAAGTCCAAAACCCCATCATTTAGAAATAGATTTGAATTTAATCATCACCTAATCCCTACACTATTACTTGCGGCTGAACTAATAATGAGAGCAAACAAATATCAAAGAGGAAAACTATTTTTCTCTTAAGTTTTGTGATGGTAAGTGTTGAGAGCATTTAATGCAAGCAAGGGGAGCATTTAATGAAAGCATATAGTCTTGTACTTAGAGGAGACCAAGGAAACGTTGGTAGAAATATCTCTTGTGGAAAGTACTTTAAAAACATGCTGTATAATGTTTGGACCATTCGAATGAGAGAGAAAGGGGTAGGTAGAAGACGTGGCTTTTTACTATTAAAAGCATAAGGGAAAAACTACTGTTTAAAGAGAAGAGTTGGCCTATAAATACACCATCATATCCATGCAAATGGTCTTTCACAAACACAAGAACATTTTGCTGAAAACAAAAACCATCCACAGCAAGAAATTTGTGAAAGCTTTTCAGGTGAGTAATCACTCACTTATGTCAAGTTTGATTTGCAAGCTTACAGTAAACAGTTTGTGTGCTTTCATGTTTATTATCAATGCAAGTTCATCAAGCTATTAACACCAGTATAGATGCTAGAACACCAAGTTCATATCATCATTTAACTATGTATGCAAGCGTTTTTAAAATGGAAATGAGTTCATCACCTTAATCTTGATCAAGGGAAATACTGTTGTTTTGTTTCCTGTCAAAACACAACTCTGTTATTTGAAACTAAACCTTGATGATCTAAAAACACAAACCATACAAGTGTATTGATGAGTTACCTTGTATACGAGAATATATATATATATATATATATACATTATAGCAAGAATAAAGGATCAACTATATATGTTTGAAACCAAGAATGCAAGGAAACAGATGATTCTCTGTATCAACATTTCAACCCGAAAATTCAAACATCGTAGAATTGAATTACAGAGATATGAATGTAATCAACAAACAAAATGATGATTTTTAAAAGTGGTTTCACGATTTTAAACGTTGGGATGAGGGAGAAAGCTTGAGATGGCCGAAAATGACATGTTGACCAAATTCCGGTGAACGACGAAGGTGGTGACCAAATCGTGGAGCATGGAGGAGCTGCACACATCGGGGAACTCGAGAAAAATACCCAATGATTTTTCCATCGAGTGATTTGAGCTGACGAACTCGATTTAGGTTTTGAAAGCAAAAATGGGTTCATCGGTTTGGCGACGACGTGGGGGACCCACGGTGGTGCGAGTTGGCCAGAATTAGGCGTGGAGCGGCGTCGAGACTTGGCGGAGCGGGTGGCGGCGGTGTGAAGTGTTCAGGTGGTCGGAGGTGGTGGTGCGAGCTCGATATAGGTGGAGTACTTTTTGAACTGTGTACTGGAAGTTGCGGTGAGGGGGTGAAATCGAGGTGGAGGTGACGATTGGTGGTGACAAGGCGTCGGTGATGATCAGTGGATGAAGTGGAATTTGTGGGTGGTGGTCCGGTGGTAGCACGGTGGCGTGGGGAGGCGTGCACGTGCACAGCTGTGCGCGTTTACACAGCAATGTCAAGCAAGGCTTGGCACTTGGATTTCAGGGTGATCAGCAAGGCTTGGCACGAAGGTCTGGCAACATGGGTTTGGCAACGTTTTCGAAGTGATCAACACCGTGGCACGAGAGTTTGGCAACACCGGAGTTAGCAAGGCAAGTCCAAAAAAGAATCGTTTTCAAAAGACAGTAATTAAATTAAGTCAATTTTAATTTAATTAAAAGTAATTAATCAGTAATTAATTATTTAAATAAAAATAGAGTTTTTATTTAATATGGCATAAACAAGTGGAACAGTAAAGATGACAGTGAGGTCAGAGAATCGAAGTTGTTCGAAGAAGTTCGTCGAGTTAGAACATGAGTTTTTAAAGATAATTTAACTTAAATAAATTATAAAACAATTTATTTAAGTTTAAATAAAAGAAATAAATATTTGACAAATCAAATCAGAGTATAGAACATCATCTGACAGTCGATGATAAGCAAGATTAAACACCGTGTGCCGGGCTCTTTCTATACACTTCCAAATAGTGATAAAAACTATATAACATCTTGTGTGCGTCGCACACACTTTAACTATACAATTGTAAATGATATTTAAGATACCCAGATATGAACCTGAGAATTTTATACTGTATATATAATTATAAATACAGGATGTGCAAACTGAATTAAAGACAGTTAAGCTGAAAATAAATTATCGACTATAAAAGATAATTCGTACATCGTTTCGAAGAGTCCGGAATTTACATTCCACTTCGACTCGGATTTATACGACGTATACCGAAATCGATAAAGATGAAGAATGCAAGGACTATTTCAAAATAGTATCTACGGTCTGTTCAATCCCAGAACAGATCCGAACAGTCGGATGTCTGACAACGTATATCGATCAGATTTTACACATCGACTTTACGTAAGTGTATTTTGTTGGTGGCAAAGAAATTCGTTTCTTTAGCCTTATACCCAGAATATGTTTGTGGAAACAAATGAGTGATCTGTCAGATAGGACGGTGTGATATTCAAAGACGTTGAAGAATAATCCATCAACGGTAACGTGACTTCAAACCTCACAACCCGAGAAAGACAATAGTTGGGCTAGGCAGCATGGCTAGTTGGGTCATACCCAAGCAGGGTATATTATCACCATCTAGAGTAATTCCTTTTGTTTCTTAATCTATGTTCATTGCTGTTACCTTCGGTAATCGGTGGGTCATTCCCAACCGTGGATGTGGTAATATATTCGTTACACTCAAGCTAAATGAGTGGACGGTCATGTGTGGCCAGGTTGCAGGATGTTCTTGTTGAACCCCAGTGTATCTTCTCTAGAGTACACTGATCGGTGGGTGCTCCCATACCCTGTCAGTTAGAAACCAAATTTCCATAAGCGCTCGACGGTTTTAGATTTTATTCTATGTACGTGAACGTGAGATGCAAGCGATTCACTAGATGATTATTTATTTGATAAATACTATCGTAAATATCAAACGTTTTGATATTAAAATACAAGGGTCGTTTTCCATATATTAGTTATGGATTGGGCATAAGATTTCTAAAGTAATTGAATCTATTAATAACGGAACACCTTATTCCTTATTTCCCTGCTTACATCTATTTAACTGTGTTTACTCACACCAGTCCCTTGACTGACCCGGAGTTTATTTTCTGTGTTTTCCCTAAACTCTTGGGTACTCATAATATTTATTATGAGTAGTCAAGTAATTCAGGTTGGCAAATGGAACCTTACGAAGTTCAAGTTGCAGGACAAGTCTAGTAGTTTTAACTACACCTATGTATCCAGTTAGATTTGTATTTCCATATCATGATGTATTATTATGTGAATGTACTATGATGTTGTAAGTTGTTGATGTATTATGATGTATCAGACCCTATGATGTAATGTATTTGTATTTTTAAATTCCGCTGTGAGATTTCTGATAACTTCTTATTCTTCTATTCTATTAGTTCTATCTTTTATATCTCATCTTCTAAATTCTTTCAATAATGACACGGATTTTTGGAGGGTCGAAAATCGCGCCGTTACACCTAACCATATCGGGCCCAAGTAGGATTTTATCGGTAGATTCCCACCAACATGTAGGCGAACGGCAAGGCCTTCCATAAAGAGCTTCGAAAGGTGCCATGCCAATACTAGACTGAAAGCTATTATTATATGCGAATTCTACCAACGGAAGGTGCTCTTCCCATGTACCCCCAAAGTCTAGGATACAAAGCCTTAAAAGATCCTCTAGAATACGATTCACCCTCTCGGTCTGGCCGTCCGTCTGAGGATGATATGCGGTGCTCAAACATAGCTGAGTCCCTACCGCCTCTTGTAAACTCTTTCAAAATTCGCTAGTGAAGATGGGATCACGGTCGCTTACTATACTAGAAGGAATACCGTGCAAACGAACTATCTCTTTAATGTATACAGAAGCCAACCACGGAGCAGTCCTCTTACTTTTCACGGGAATAAAATGGGCGCTCTTAGTAAGTCTATCTACTATAACCCAAATCCCCGTATTACCCTTCCTTGATCTTGGTAATCCATCCACAAAATCCATTGAGATGCTTTCCCATTTCCATAGTGGAACTTCCAATGGGTGAAGCAACCCACCGGGTTTCTTTTGTTCCGCTTTTACTCGTTGGCACACCAAGCATCTAGCGACGTACTCGGGCACATCCTTTTTCATACCGGCCCAAAAGAAAACCCGCTTCATATCTTTGTACATCTTGTCTCCGCCAGGATGAATGGTCATCTTTGAGCAATGAGCATCATCAAGAATGGCCTTGCTCAAGTCTTTGTCTTGTGGTACACAAAGTCTATTATCCCTTCGTAACCAACCCTTATCGTCTAGGGTATACCTACGAAGATGGCTAGACGACTCCCCTCCTTTGAGCTTTTCTACTATCTCAACCAACTGGGGGTCGTCTTGCTGTGCCTCACCAACTCGTCCTAGAAGTGTAGGTCTAACCTCCAAGGATGCTAACAAACCAGGTACTAGGTCAACGGAGGGTCTAAAGTCAAACATGGAGATGAATTCTAAGCTTCGTTGTTCAACAAACAACGGACTCAAGGACAACCTTTTCCTACTTAAGGCGTCTGCTACCACATTACCCTTGCCCGGGGTATATGCTATTTCAAAATCGTAGGAGGCTAGGAATTCCATCCACCGTTGCTGCCTTAAATTCAAATCCTTCTAAGAGAATAAGTATTTTAATGATTTGTGGTCAGTGAACAGTTCGAATTTATCACCAAGAAGATAGTGACGCCAAGACTTAAGCGCGAAAACAATTGCGGCCAACTCAAGGTCATGCGTAGGGTAATTCTTTTCATGAACCCTCAACTACCTTCCACTATAGGCTATTACTCTTCCCTCTTGCATGAGGACCGCGCCAAGTCCCGTCCCACAAGCATCAGTATAGACGGTAAACGGTTTATCCCCGTCTGGCAGCACTAAGACTGGGGCTGAAGTTAAGGCTCTCTTTAAACTTTGGAACGCATCATCACAATCTTCGTCCCACGTAAAAACCAGGTTCTTCTTCGTTAACCGTGTTAATGGAGCTGATATTTTTGCGAAGTATTTGATAAACTTCCTATAATAGCCAGCCAACCCCAAGAAACTTCTTACTTCGGTTACATTTTTAGGGACCTTCCAATCTTGGATGGCCACCACCTTTGCGGGATCCACTGCTATCCCTTCCTTGGAAACCACGTGCCCTAAGAACCGTACTTCTTTCCTCTAGAAGTGACACTTAGAAAATTTTGCCTTAAGGTTATGCGCTCGAAGGGTTTCCAACACTTCCCTAAGATGTAGGGCATGCTCTTCTTCATTCTTAGAAAAGACTAAGATGCCTTCCACAAAGACTACCACGAATTTGTTAAGGTACTCCCTAAACACCCTACTCATCAAATCAACAAAATATGCGGGGGAGTTTGTCAAACCAAAGGGCATCATTAGCCATTCATAGAATCCGTCAGGAGTCCTAAAAGCAGTCTTATCTATACTATCCTCAGCCACTCTCAGTTGATGAAAGGCAGTGGCTAAGTCCAACTGCGAAAACACTGAGGCGCCAACTAACTGATCAAAGAGATCGTCAATCCTCGGCAGTGGATGTTGGTTCTTTTTAGTAAGCTTGTTTAGTTCTCTATAGTCCACACAAAGTCTAAGGGACCCATCCGCCTTTGTAGCAAATACTACTAGAGCACCCCACTCTGATATAGTACGTCTTATGAACCCCTTCTCAAGCAACTCCTTCCCTTGCTTATTGAGTTCCCTCCTTCCACGAGGATCCATGTGGCGCACTGGCAAAGGTACGGGTTTAGCATTATCCACAAGATAAATTCGAAAGTCTATCCCTGCTTTGGAGGTAAGCCCTTCACCTCCTCAAACACATCCGGATATTCCCGGACCACCTCTACCGTTCGCAGATTCTCTACAGACGCGTCAAGCGATTCAAGATAACTTAGCATAACGGAATTTATGGGACTATAAAAGATGTCGAGAGCATTACCAAGGCGAGTCACAAGCCTAACTACTCTCCTTTCACAATCAAGAATGGCCCCATTTCTAGATAACCAATCCATTCCTAAAATTAGCCCATAGCCCGTGAAGCCCAATACATAAGCATCACATCTAAATTCAACGCTAAGTATAGAGATTTTCAAATCCAAACATATCATGGTCAAAAGAGCCGAACCCCCAATTGGATTTGAAAAAACCAAGGGATCCTCTACTAAACTGGTGTTCAAGTGCAGTAATTCAACTAATGATGCAGAGATAAACGAATGAGATGCGCCAAAATCGAATAAGGTACGGACAGGATGATCAAACAAAAAAACTAAGCTTTCAACAGAAATTGTTCTACCTCTTTCTTGCAGCGGTGGGGCCGCAATAGCCTGTACTTGCCCCCTTGCCTGCCCTGGTGCCATAAGAGCCTGCACCTATCCTCCCGAGGTAGACCCTGCCCTCAGCCCCTTCTTTGGGCAGTCCTTCACCAAATGTCCCGCATCTCCACATTGAAAACAACCAGTCTTCTTTTTCTTTCTACAATCTTTGCTGAGATGGCCAGGCGTCCCACAATTGAAGCATCTCTTCTTCCCTTTGCCATTATTGTTTTTACCACCCTTCTTATTTTGCTGTGGGGGTTTCTTCTGATCCCCTTTCTTTTCAACTGCCTTATCCTCATGCATAAGTGCCATTTCTACTAGCCTTTCAAAGGTGGCTCCCATAGGGATGTGGGTCATAGCCAACCCTTGCAACGGTTCATTCAAGCCTCTAACGAACCTCAAAGCTTTCTTCTCTGGCGTGTTCACCAACTCCAAGCCAAACCTTGCTAACTGATTAAATTTATTGACAAACTCCTTCATTGATAAGCTCCCTTGCTTTAATGTCAGGAATTTTTCCATATTTAAATTCTCCTCTGCCCTTGAAAGAAACTTTGCCTCAAACCTTCGTCTGAAATCCGCCCATGAATCAACTAGACGTTCCCCGTTAGTGACCTCCCACCAAAACGAGGCCTCTCCCTTCATTAACCAAGCAGCTAAACGGACTTTCCTCCCATCTTCCACTTTAAAGATATCCAACAATTCCTCAGTCTCCTTAAGCCAGTCTCTGGCCTCCACAAACGTCTCAGTCCCTTGAAAAGTTTTTCCTCCCATAGCCTTAAATTCCTTGCATGTCTTTGCAAAAGTGTCAACACGAGGAGGAGGAGGAGGAATGGGTGCAACTGGGGGTGGAGGAACATCTGCTGGGCCTGCAGTGGTGGCCCTAGCCTCCAAATATCTCCTAAACCACCCTGGAATCGTCACACCTTCTGGGAGATTAAGATCTTCAGCCATACTGAAACGAAAAAGGAAAGATTCAAAATGGAGAATTCGAAAGATAAAGATAGGGATATGGCTATTTAGGATTATGTTTTTCATAAAAACTTTCTCTAAATAACATGTTTTTGAAAACACTTCTTCCAAAAATACTTTAGAAAAATATTTTTCTAAAAAATTTATCTATTCTGGTAACCTTATGCTCTGATACTACGTGTAACACCCCACGTCCATTAATGTCACTCACAAAGGGAATGCATTAACTTCTATGGAGGTTTTAGGTGAATATAGAACAGTAAAATTTCAACAAGACAGATATAAAATAGTACTTGGAAATTTACAAACTTTATTTCAATTGCAGCAGAAGTCAAAACATGTTTGATTACATCATAAAACCATAATCAAAGTCAAGTACAATATCTATCTTGATAAAACAAGTACATAATCCCATTACATAAATAGCCATTAAAAAGAAAGATAACAAGTTGGACTTTACTTCAGCAGTCCAAGCTTTCCAACAGATAAGCAATCCAATCAGACTCCACTGGAACTTGGCCCAACCTGAAGACCTGAAGGGAGAAAAAGATGAAAAAGAGGGGGGGGGTCAGACATAAAGTCTGGCGAGTATGATAATTCTACAATACTATTATCAAAATAACTGGACTAAGGCATAAGCTGGAAAACAAGGAAATGTCTATGAAAGAGCAGATTAAGGACACAGACAATCTCTAAAGGAAACGTTATAGGCGCTCCTAAATACTAAAGGATAAACACTATACTGCACCACACCAGTCACCCTAAAGATTGATTCCACTTAGCTTCACTTAGAAACTTTCTTAATGGCTTTACGTACTCCTAGCTGACTACATAGGTGCCGCCTGCGCCTATCTCCACTAGGTGTACCCCACTTTCCATTTTTCGATCGGCTCCCTACTCGTAGATACCCGTGCTGGCCCCACAGTGGGGTGTATCATTCCCCTAAAGTGGCAACCCGATATAACAGAGATGCACGGCTTATACCTACACGATGCAACAACGTCTTACCTACCAGCCCGGGTCCACACACGCATATGAAACCCGTTGGACTTGCGTTGCCACCGCTCCCTGTTTTAGCCTCTTATAGTCAAACCCAGTATGCGTGTCCCGTCCTCGACTTGGGTCGAGCCCACAAAGATACGTTTTGGGATACTGGTTGAAATGGGCCCCCATTATTTCCCACAAGCATTCCACCTAAGTTTGTCCCATTAGTCCATCCACTTAACCCACTTAGTCATGTTCATTTACATGTGTATTTGGTTAAGTCTAATCGTATTTCAAATGCCTCTAAAGGCAACCACTAGATTCCTCATGCCACCCAAGGCACCTACTTAACCCCCATGTCCCACCTTACATGATTATCTGGCTAAGTATTTCTTAATTCATTAAGGCCATAACCTCATAAAGACCTCTCACATTAGACTGGCATTTATGGCAGCTGGATTTGCCGGGCGGGTCCGGGCAGTCTTACACCATAAAAGAGTCTAACCTCGTGTCTTTACAACTGTTATGCTTTAGTTTGGGCCTAGGACCTCTCACATTGGGCCGACATTTGTGACTACTGGATTTGCCGGGCGGGTCCGGGCAGGTTTACGTCACAAACGGGTCCAACCTCGTGTCCTAAGCATTGATTATTATTAATAATCCACTTTCCCAAATTTTAATAATTCCCTACTTGAATTATTAATTAATTCCAAATTTAACAATGTCCATAATTGACTCAATTATGGACATCCATTTAAGGCATACAAAATCATATCAATTGCACCCCAATTTATTAATTTCCTAATATTACCCCTACCCCACGTTTGAACGTTTATTCGCAAAATGTATGCTAGAACCGATTAGTCTAACTCATAGCATAAAAGAAAATATTCACAACAACAACATATATATGTGACTAAATAAATCATAACAAGGGGTAAAACTTGCATAAGGTTATACATGTCATGGATCTAAGGGTGTCAACTTATTCATAATTCACATAATATGATTTTGATCAAATTTCATAAACTTGCATAGGACATGTGTGACTCAACATCATTAACAATATGGTTTTATATGGGTACACCTAACTCAATAGGCAAATTCCCAAAAATCAAAATTCATTTAATCATAGATTCATGTATATGGGTACACCTAACTTAATAGGCAAATTCCCATATTCAAGATCCAATTAATTTGTAGATTCATGTATATGGGTACACCTAACCCAATAGGCAAATTCCCATAATCAAGATCTATTATAAAAAAAACATAAACTTTAAACATGATCCAATTCGCATAAATACTAACATCATGATTTTACAACTTGTATGATTCAACACAACTTAACATGACATCATTATCAACATATGTGATAATATGAGATCTACAACATATATAAGATTTACAACATAGCATATCATAATTTGCAACATAGCATGATATGATTTACAACATAGCATAGCATGATTAATCACATGTGACATAGCATAGGATTATTTACAACATAATCACTACAACATAACAACATATATATGATAACATAATAGCATAACAAGAGATCCACAACATAATTTACAAATACATAACAATTCATATCACTTTCTTGTGATCCATTCATAACTTAATCAAATTATTTTATAATAATATTGTGAGATTCATCATACTCACAATTTTAAAGAAGAGAAATAGAATGAGAGAGAGCTTTTGATTTGATTTGAGTAGATTTAGTTTGTAGATTAGGCCTTCTTCTTCTTTAGTTTGTGACGGCTATGCTGAACTCCATGGCAACGGCATGTCGGTAGCTCTCCAATTTTTCAAGTGATTTAGGGTTAGAGTCTACCCACTTATTTATAGATGTTAGGATTCATTTAGGCCATTAGATTTAACCTAGAAATAACCGCAGCCATTCAGACCAGATGGGGTTTATCTTATTGACTCAGCAATGAGTCAGAGTGACTCAGCAAACACTCAGCAAATTAATAAACTTTTATTCATGTTTACATTAAATGCCCATATATATATAAATATATATATATTTACACACGCACCTATTCATGAATTCAAATTAATCCATAATTAACTTATGACCATTTCTGCACATTAATTTTCCAATTAATGTCTTAATTCCATTTTTCGCCTTTTAAGGCAATTCACATATCTCAAATTTGTTACATGCCTTTTTAAGGCTATTTCGTGCAAATTCTCAATATTAATTCTTTTAATTTGTGAATATTAGTATTAATAGAAATACGGGGTGTTACAGTTTACCTGTATGACGGGCATTCCAAACTTCAATTTCAATTTCGAAGAAATCAGCCAACCGTTCTTCATCTGCCAATCTATACTTCCAATCTGTGTAATCGAGCCAATTCCCATAGCCTTATAGTATCTGCATTTATCTCAACTCATAATGCAAGTCACAAATACAGGGTCAAATATTTCATTTCACTTCATAACTCAATTTATTCCCAATTCATTATACTAGGATATATTTCCTTGCTTCCAATTCCTTCAATTCCTTATTGACCCGTTTAACGGATTTTATTCAATCAATCCAACATTCAAATAACAAACAATCAAATCATTTAAATTATATTTAACATTGATACTTCTGGTTTGCATTCACTTCGGTTTAACAAACATTAATATAAATTAATATCTGATTGATTTCCATTATTATCCAATCGATTTCTAAATCCCAATTTGCTTAATTCAATTCTATATCTAATTCAATTTGAGTTCCAATCAAATCAAGAAAAACAATCAAACAATCAATATTATTATAGAAAATAATTTCCTTTTTTATAAAAATAAAATTTAGGCAAAATTATTTCATTTACCATCTTTATAAAACAATTTAAAAATAATTTTATTGTCAATTACAAATACGTGCTCTCATATACACACACACATTCAAACTCAATCTAGGGTGTTTCTAACCCCATCTCTATTGAGTTATGCCACAGAGCCAAGATTACTACTTAACCTGTAACTCTGATACCAACTGTAGCGAACCAAATTTCCGGTACCTTTTAGGCTGACCAAATAACACCAGTCCAACCCAAATTGTACTGGAAACCCAGATGCCAATAGAAAGAAATTAGAGGATGAGATAAGAGAGAAAGAAATATTAGAATAGAAGAAATAATAAGAAGAAAATACAACAGAATCAGAATCTCACATCGCAGCGGAACAAATATAAAATAGAAATAACTTTTACTGAGAGCTTATAAAATAATTACAATGATTAGAGTACATCAATACATCTTGACATTGTAATAACCTGTCCTTATATACACCACATAACGAAATAATTGCCAATACATCTGAACTCCTACAACACGTCTTTTGAACTTCGTGGTGTCCGATAACCTGAACCTGTACAACCCCGGCTAACCCGAGCATTACAAATACCGGGTCAGTCTGGTGAACCAGAGTGAGAAAAACTTGCACGGTTTAAGAGGAATCATCCAACTTGATTTCAAAGTTCAAGATCCTTTTGAAATAAAAGGATACTCATAAGACCAAATCCACACATAAATACGGATGGTTTTTACCTTACGATAACCCAAACATTTTTGAGAACATATATATATCATCTGATATTATAATAGTGTCTAAATACAAATAAATAGTAATCTAGCGGAACGCTTACATCTCATGCTCCACATATATAGTATACAATCAAAACTGCAGGCGCTTATTAGAGATTGGATTCCGACTATGACAAGGTATGGAACCACCTGCCGATAGTGTATTCCTAGAGGGGAATACACTGGATTCAACAAGAACGTCTTGCAACGCGGCCCATACATGACCGACCACTCATTTCGCTTGAGTGTATCGATTGTATATCACCAACGGCTGGGATCAGCAATCCTTTCCGGAAAAGGGACATGACTGGATATAATAAAGAATGAAATGGAATTTCTCTAGATAGGTGATTATACACCCTAATGGGAGCGACCCACATAGCCATGCTGCCTACCCGATTTTTTTAGTTTCTTGGTTGATGAGGTTTGAGGCTACGTTTACTTATCAGCACATCATTTTGAATGCCACATCGTCATATCCGTCAAATCACTAATTGACGTCCTCAAAAATACACTGGGCACGTTTGAAGAAATCAATGTACGTGACCATCTGGAAATACTCTGTCAGACACTCGTCCATACAAGTCATCCAGGAACATGACCAACTGAAGGCACCCTCCTATCACATCCTAGGAATCCCCCTGTGGATTGGTATCGAGTGGTCCTTGCAAATCCATAGATTTCAACCACGAAAGAATCACAGTGTATAAACCACTGGTAGCTAGCCAGAGGAATTCAACTGCAATCCTTCCACTAATGAAGATCCACGGTCTTCAATGCTCCATCTCGACCATTTTCTGAACATCTTCAACGTTAACGTATTTGTTGGTCGGAATGGTTTTCGAATATAAATTTCATCTCGGTCTTTCAACCAACAATCGATTTGGCCAGTTTTTGATAATCGGTGTTTTAACTATCAGAATAAACAACCTTCATCCATAGAGAAAAATGGATTCACTAGTCCAGTATACAATGTCAGGTGGCCTCTTTAGTTAAACAATCATCGTTAATTTGATTTCTAAAAACTTTCGACAATTGGATTACTGCCTTTCCAAATTTTATTCAACTTATAATAAGCTTAAATAGGTTTAATTCAAATTAACAAAGTAAATGATTTCTTAATTTTTCCCCCAAATATAATCATTGATATTTTCTGAAATAGAAAATGGACAATATAAGTTGGAAATCTTATTTGCTTATTGTTGATACCGAAAACTGGTTCAACACCCAAAGGAAAGAAATTTGTGGAGAATGAATGAAGATTAAAACGATGCACAGAAAATTTAAAAAGATCACACATAGAGTTTTTATAGTGGTTCGACGAAGATGGTGCCTACGTCCACTTTATATGTTATTTCTCTTTTTGATTTGTTAGAATGATTACAATAATTCAATTCCTTTTCTGAACTAGGATATCAATATTTATAGATGATACAGTAATGGGCTGTTACTAATACGTGTTATCAGATCCATGAAAGTAGTTGCGGCTGGTGGATTTGGTCTTTGCCAAAGAATTAGTATTCCGCCCTAAATGCTCGGTTGAAATATCCTAAGCGGTTTGAATGAAGAGAATCTGGGATGAGCTATTCTTTAGGTTGGTTTCTTGGGCCTTAAATGAATGCATAATAAATGGTCAGATCCAGCCCTTCCACGCTTCCTCCAATCCGTATTTCATAATGTGTAGCGAGCCCATGGAACAGGCTCCTTTAACTCACCCGCTTCGAGTGCTAGAATCCTGGAATTTATCATATTGTCATGCCTTGATGGGGTGGTCCGAAAGGCACATCAACACTTTTCCCCCCAAAGTATAGTTCATTTAATAAGAAGTATACTTTGTTTCAAATCTTGAGTTGAATTCCGCATATCACTTTATTTCGCTGTCTGCTCCGATTCCTACCCAACGGGCACCACAAGTTGCGTCGAGTTTCGTCCTTTGGTTCAGAGTCATCAATGAGCTCAAAATAATAATATCATCTTATAAGCTTTATGTCACGTCGGCTGGCCTTTAACTCTTCCGCTTCTCACATGTCAACTCGACCCAATCAGATTAACCGGACTTGAGAAGTCATCCCTTCGCTTTATTATAAAAGTAACAATCCTATTTACCTTTCTTCTTTTACTTTTTACCATAACGGCGGCTGAACAATTGTTCCAAGACAGAAACAATCATCGTCTTCCTCCAAGCTTCATAATTTTCAGGTATGCATTTTTCCTTAAATTCGATGCTCATTCTTGCCCGAGGTCCACTGTATCTTCGATTATCTTTTTAGGGTTTCATTCGATCTGGTTAGCAGTGGTTTTTTTAAACCGTCGGAGTCAGCAATGGTACGGTTCTTCGAAGTGAGATCATCATTGATTGATTCTGGATTTACGATTTTGATACAGAGATCTTCTCTTCCCTCATTTCCTTAATTTACGAGTTGGGATGTCCTTAAACCCTTGTGCATACGAACTATTCGAGGGAAATGAGAAATATATCTGACTTTTACCCAATTCAAGTTTTGTTTCTAATCGCCCAGTTTTACTGGAGTGATACCCATGCAGGATGCAAATTTCTTATATTCTCTTGTGGCATTATTTTTCATCTTCTTTTTGTAGGCTCTTTGCATGCCCATGGTTAAGACACGAGACAATCGTAAGCAAGAATTGGGTGGACAATCGTCCTGTTCAATTAGGGTGGACAGTTCTTTGGAGTCCCCGAGTCACTCAGAATCTTCTTCGAACAAAGATCCTCAAAGTCAGTCGACGGACTTGTCACCTGCCCTCCCAATAGAGGTTGACCTGTCTGGGGCGATACCAACCCCAATAGCACCAGATATGATTCCTGGCTCGGAGATTTTGAGGGATCCTGTGGAGGCAAAAGAAACTAGGATGACTCTCAAGCAGCTACAAACCTTAACAGCTAAGCATAACTTCCCTCTCGACGATGTCCTCGTCCCGATTGATACTGCTAGACCCCACATTCCCCCAGATGATTATATGGCAATTTATGTTCCAATGTGCAATGTAGGAGCCATTCCACCTTTCTCTCTTCCAATTGTCGACTTTTTGCGCCGGATGAATTTGGCCCCGATGCAATTAAGCCCGATAGCTTACGGCCTTCTACTGTCAACCTGCTACCTGTACCTGAAATATTTGAAGTATCCTCCGACCTTCAACGACATAGCCTTTCTCTTTAATTTTAGGCATAATGAGACACAATCTCCCTCTACCCTTTATCTTGAAGCCATCCAGAGGTGGAAGATCATTGAAGAGGTTTCGACCAAAGCGGGCGATGCAATGCGAGACTGGTTTTGGATTAAACGGCAACCAGGTTGCGCCCAATATTGGCTGCGATGTGGTATGTTTCACCTCTCTTTCTTTACATACTTCTTATGTATCAGAATTCCTAGCTCTGATTATCTTCTGGTTATGCATTCTTTTCAGAGGGAGAGCCTACGAGACCTGACGAGGAAGTCTATAGAGAGCGTTACAGGCGACTGATCGATCTGACTAAGGAGACGCGGACATTTTGGAACTGCCTAATCGAGGAAAATCTGCATCGATATGGCCTTCTCGATCATAACAGGACAAGGGGATCGGTAAAAGATGGGCAGAATCGGCCATGCCCACTCAAGATGAGATGCCCCCAGCCGAAAGGAAATCAGGAAGTAAACAGGTGGTTCACTCGGCTGGAGGATCCTCTACCCAGCCTTCGCCAAAAAAGATAGATAAAATGGGACTCAAGAAACCTGTTTTCAAGAAACGGGTTGGAAAGGTCAGGTTTGTGGAAGTAGACAAGGATGAGGCCAAACCCCAACAGAAAAAGAAAGCTATCGCCCGGAAAGCCCCAAAGGTTGTGCAAGGGCAATCAAACAAAGAAAGGCCTGCTGAGACCTATCCAAAAAATTCGGGGGTAGCAGGACTCACGAACCACAGAAGGGGTGCGACACTTCTCCTCTCCTAGGCTTAGAAAATCTTCAGATTCCTGATACCATTCTCTCGCCACAGAGCTTGGACCCAACTCGATTCTTTACCAACCAATCTGAAGGAATGTCTTTCTCAGACAGGAACGATAACATTGACGGTAGGACTTTATAGTGATTTTCGAGGTTTGTTGCATATTATCCCTGAATGATTTGGGAATCATTCATTTTATTTTACCTCATAGGGGTTGAAGAAGAGTATTATGGGAATTTATTTGCCTCTCTCCCAACTGATCCTGGGTTGGACGATTTCTCTCTCCCACATACCGAAAGAGAAGGCCCCAACGAACCAGTGATAGTGGGAATAAGGAGAAAGAGGATATGAGGGATGACATGGAGAAAGAGATAGGAGCTGACATGAGGAAGGATAGGACAGACGAGCCACCCGAGGATCAGGGTAGGCAGAAAGAGAAACATCTGAAAAAGCATGGTCGGACGCTATGGGATCACGAAGCATCGAGCAACGCACCCAAGAGAAGGAAGATGGATAAACCTTCTACATCCGAAGGACTGAGAGCTGAGCATCCTCAGGTAGTGGCACACCGGTCCAGTCATGTGCGCGGACCCTCTTCCAGCGACCGTTTCTAAGAACTGGAACGAGATTTCCCTAACTTCGTATTCTCAGATATCGAGCCTGCCCCCGAAATACAGCCGTTGACCCGCAGTTTCCATCGGCGCATGCGCTATAACTTTGAGTATGTCTTTACTCAATATGATGCTATGCAAGAATATGCCGGACAAGTGAGTGGGGAGCTGAAAGGGAGACTCGCAGAGATTGCTGGTTTGAAAAGAGATGCCGACAATAAGAACAGAGCTATTGGATTTCTAGAAGAAAAAACCAAAAATCTGGAATTACAGGTGGCGACAAACAGAGAGGAGCACGAGAAGGAGATTGCAAAGTTGAACAATCAGATTTAGCAGAGAGGTCGAGAGTGTGAAACGATGAAGGAGGAGGTTGAGTCTTTGAGAAGGGACAAGGTCCGACTCGACCTTGAAGTTCAAAATCTGAAGGCGGCCCTTGATTCGGCCGAACTTGCTAAAGACCAAGCTGAACAAAATGCTGCTGCGGCCATCGAGTCTGCCAGCAATTTGAAGCAACGGCATGATATCGAGATCGAAGCTGTGAAAGTTTAGCATGTCCAGGAAAAAGGTGAGATAAAGAGGGGGCATGCTCGTCAGATTCTTATGTTGTGTCGATTTTCTTCATCGTAGAGACCTGCCTTGGATGCCTGGGTATCCTAAGTTCTTGACCGATGTGTGGAAAGTACTTCTGTGGGATGAGAAGAAGAAGGCTCAGGGTCGCCCGGTGGATGAAGCATTATTAATGGCTAAAATTCTGAATGACAAAGAACAAGCCATTGTGAGGGAAGCTCAAGGCCGGGAAAAACAAATGGTTGAGGCAGGATGTCTCAAGGAGAAGGGAAAGTCGATCCTTGGGGCTGAGGCGAGCGGTAGTCGGCCCTGTGTTTCTTCTCCTCCCGTAGCTGCAGGAGGGGGCTCGACTTCTTCCATCCCAACTGATACTGTCAGAGTTATGGGGGAGCGGGCAGTCAGCCTGAATGCTGAGAGTAAGTTTTTATTTTTGTCGAACCTATCGTCTTTTGACTGCATTTCATGTACTTCCTTTTTTCGGTAGGGGATTCTTCCAATACAAACAGGATGGATGAAGAGTCTGTTGCTAAGGAGATAGATGTTGCTAAGGAAGCAAGGGAGGCTGCAGAGGCGGTTAGGGTCGAGCCAATGCCTCCCAAGGACCTGGACATTAAGATCGTCAAAGAGTCGATAAGAGAAGACCGACCCTCTCTGGCTGACATGAAGAGCCAGAGGGAAAAAGAGTTGTCTGCGATGAAGCCAGAGCCTACTGAGGAGCTTCTGAGTACTCAGCTTTCCCAGCTTTTTCCTCCGGCCCTGCTTTCTTCAGCTCCTGGTCCTACTGCCCCCATTCTTCCACAGGCTTCTTCTTCAACTCCCAAACCCTTTGGTAGTACCCTCATAGGGGCGAGGCGTAGGTTGACCACGGAGGAGGCTCAGGAGATGATTAAGCAGAAAGAGCTAGCTGAGATGTTGGAGCAAGGGTTGATACGGCCTCCTTTTTAGGATCCACTTGTCTTCTTTTGGTTAATCGGAGATGTTTCGCCTGGGATGATGTTTAATTGATACCTGTCAAGTAACAACATTTTGTAATGATGTCAGAACATTTCGAAGAATCTACATATGGTGTAAACATGTGTAATTGTTAGCGTCGTGTAAATCTTAGACTCGGCCCCCCTGTTTTGTCAGGAATGAGTCGTGCTTCGCCTTTGTAGGGGATGTTAATCTCTACACTTGCCCCCAGTGTCGGGGTAGATGTTCAAAAGGCGATCCCTCCTTTCGAACCCAAGCAGAGCCACTCTCGATCGCAGCTCATATGCATTTGAGTAGGAGTGCCCATAGTCTTTTATACTTATCCTTTAGTCAGTAAAGGGTAAAGTTCTATTGTTTGAGCGGCCTTTTGTCATGGTGCACCATTCACGCTCGGGTGTCGTTTATGCTCTTCCTCAAGTCAATGAGGTCGAGAGTCGAGGTCTGATGGTCGATCAATATGCCTGGATAGGCGTCAGTCTTATCCTTGATTTATCCAAGGTAAAGGTTGTAAGGTCAGTCGTTCAATCACAATCACTGGCTCTTATAATTACAACAAATTAGAGCAGGAACGGAGATGCCTATTAATACGATAATGCGACCGATGATGGCCGCTTATTACAATGCTAGAAACAAATAAATCAATAATCTAAATGCAGAAAGAAGGTAAAAACTTTGAAATACAAATTCTAAGAAAGATAATGTCGTAAATGCTCCGCGTTCCATGCTCTTTGAAACAGCTCACCATCCACGGTTACTAATCTGAAACTTCCATTATCGAGCTTTCTTTAAATGACGTAAGGTCCTTCCCACTTCGGGCCCATATGCACAGGAACTGGAAAGATTCATTTCAAGACCAGATCGCCTACTTTGAAGGTTTTTGATCGGACCTTCTTGTTATAATATCGAGCGACCCTTTGCCTGTGAGCCTGAGCACGAAGATTTGCTTCTTCTCTTTTTTCGTCGATCATGTCCAAAGACGTTAAGAGAAGTGCCTTGTTAGTCAGGGGATCATAGTATGTTGTCCGGTGAGTCGGGACTTCAAGCTCGATCGGAAGGACTGCTTCGGATCCGTATGACAAAGCAAAGGGGGTATGGCCCGTAGCGGTCTTATGGGTAGTATGATATGCCTATAGTGCCAAGGGTAACTCGTCGACCCATTTTCCTTTAGCGCGTTCCAGTCGTTTCTTCAAAATGGTCTTAATGATATTATTGACCGCTTCGACTTGACCATTGGATTGGGGGTGTGCGACTGCAGTGTACTTCTTTTCAATATGATGTTTCTCACAAAAATCTCGAAATTCTAAACTGTCGAACTGAGTCCCGTTATCTGTGACAATAGTTCGAGGCACTCCATATCGGCATATGATATTCCTGACGATGAAGTTGATAACTTTTTTGTTGTGATTGTAGTCATATACTCAGCTTCTGCCCATTTTGTGAAGTAGTCTACCGCCACAATTGCATACCTTGCACCCCCTTTCGAAATAGGCAATGTTCCTATTATGTCAATTCCCCACACAACAAATGGCCAAGGACTAGTCATCGGGGTAATATTTGTCGGGGGTTCCCGTGGGATTTGCACGAATCTCTGGCACTTATCACATTTTTTGGCATAGTTGGATGCATCCCTATTGATGGTCGGCCAGAAATACCCATAGCGCAGTATTTTTTGGGCAAGGGCTTGCCCCCGGTGTGCGCTCCGCAATCCCCCTCATGTACTTCCTTCAGAATCCTTTTAATGTCGCTGTTGGCTATACACCGGAACATAGGAACAGAAAATTCTCTTCTATATAGTTGGCCTTGCTGAATGAGGTACCTAGAGGCTCGTCGTACCAAGGCTCGTTTTTCTTTTCGGGTAATTGCCCGTGGAGACGGAAATTTTTAATGGGAGACATCCATGATTCTTCTTCGGGTTCGACGACTGTCTGGTCGACATCCATTTGGTCGATGCTTGGCATCTTTAAGATTTATACGGGAACTAACTCAGTTTCGCTCGGATGGTCCGAACTAGCCATTTTAGCTAGCCTATCCGCTTTCTGGTTTTCTATTCGAGGAACATGGGAAATGTTGTATCAGTCGAAGCTCTGTAACAGCTTCTTGACTTCTTTGAGGTAAGAGGTCAGTCGCTCTCCTCGGGTTACGAATTCTTTTCTAACTTGGAAGACTACAAGCTGTGAGTCACAATAGATGTAGAGCAATGTTATCTTCAGGTCTTTCGCCAGTTTGAGTCCAGCAATCAGGGCTTCGTATTCAGAGTCGTTATTGGTTGCTAAGAATTCTAATCTCAGAGCATAATTGTAACACCCCGCCTCCGCTAGGGTCACTCGCAAAGGAATGCACTAGCTTTAGAGGGGCATTATTGGTAAACATGCACAGAAATATCACAAGACAGAACATATAAAATAGCGGAAGTAAAATCTAACTTTCATAACATGAATAAATAAGGTCTAAAGCCTTTTACATCAGAGTACATCAAAACCTGTCTTGCAATAGTAAAGAAGCATAAAGACATTTTCATAAATTATTCCCCAAGTAAAAACAGTAAAGTAGCCATTAGCCAAGAAAAGTCCAATCCATCCATGATGACCTTCAAGCAGAAGAAGTCCGAACTAAACAACAGTATTTCCTCCCTGTAACCTGGGGGGGGGGGAAACGGAAGAAAAGAGGCGAAACAAGACGGGTCAGTCAAAAAGACTGAGTAAGCCCTATCTACTATTAGCATAAAAACTAGTAAAGTTAACTGACATGAGAAACTGAGATGAACACAAGCATGATAACAAGATAGATAAGCTAAATCAAAATAACAGGATGAACTACTGAACTCAGATAAACTAAGGTGTCATGATAAATTACGATGTCAAGATAAAACAAGGTATCACATCGTCAGGTTTCTATCAAGTATAATATCCCCAAGATATCTGTCACGTATAACGCCCCGTGATATCTATCCTGTATTTTAGCTCTGCACCTACCGTACTAGTATCCCCACCGTGTCATGTGTTAACCAAGAATGACCCTAACTCAAAAGTCGTGTAATGGTCCATGTCAACCTAATATATCGCATATATAGGTTACTCAACTTGTATGTTTTATTCCATGTAAATGTCCAGTCCCTTGCCGTAGACCATACGGGCTTTCCCATGAGATTCTATATTACTTTAACATAGTTCCATGATCCTTAAGATCGGTTTGGACTGTTACCCTAAACCTAGCTAGGGTCTTCCAACATGAATTATTGTTTGTACAACTAGGACTTATGCTACCTAGGGCTGCTAGGGATTATGCTTACCTATTGCACGTTTTCGTATCTCGGTTTGGGTTCAACCACCTAGGGCCACTAGGGATTACGCTAACCGCCAACCGCGCCCTTTTTCCCACGCATTCATCGTGAATCGCTTTTCCATGACTGTATGCACATGTATCACATCGTGCCATCCGAGTCCTGTCACAGGGCAAATCAAGAAATACAGGACTCGGTCGGGAGCTTTCGATTTATCTGCCGATGCAGATGCTAAGGTCAGTTTTTCTTATACGTGGCTATGGTCCCACGAGACCACTCCCTCAACTAGTGAAAGACAAGACAGGATAAATCCTGTATGAGAACAAAACACTGGCCAACCCACATCCAAGCCTTACCGCAACCATAATTAGATAGCAATTATGGTCTATTGGGTGTTCTCTGCCTTTCCGTACGTACACGCTTGACCAAAGATGGTAGGTAGCCTGACGAAATGCTATCTAGGGTACGACCGTGTATCGTCGACTATCCCCTATCCATCCCCGTCTTTAGGTCGCTCGTATAGCAACCAAGGCATACTCTTGGTTCTTCTAACGCAGACCTTAACCTCTCATGAGCCTAGTATAATCACCTGGCAGCTCATAGAGGGATACCAAGAATATCCTCACGTTCCCCGAAGCCGCTGCTTCGTCACCCAGTTCGCTGGAGCCTTTATCTAAATCAGATACTTGCTCCTACTCGTATACTTAAACGATGACCTACCGTATCAGATTACTCATCTATCTATGAACTGGTCTAAATTTCCTTGACTAAGAATCATTACTTAGTTATTCTTCAACTAAGGTTTACCACTTAGCCTTATTCCCATTATCCTTGTTAACTACGGTTATCCACCTAATCCTCAGAACTAGGGTTTACATAATGGATTAAGTGTCACTTAAGTTCATGACTTAACCCGTCTACAAATCATGTCAAAATTGGCTAAGTATCCAAGTTCAAGACTTAACCCTACAAACCATGCTCAAGTTGGTTAAGTATATATTAACTTGACCCTATCAAATTACTGAGTCAAATCGGTCAAGCGTATTTAAGCGATTCGTGACTTAGCCTTATCATGTTTTCACGTTAGATTGGTTAAGTATAGGTTAACTTAACCTCAATAAATTAACGAGTTAGATTGGTTAAGTATAGGTCACTTAACCACATCAATTCATCATGTTAGATTAGTTAAGTGTTTAACTTAACCCCATTAAACTACCAAGTGGGATTAATTAAGTCTAGGCTAACTTAACCCCATCCGATTACCATGTTTAGATTAGTTGAGTCTAATCTTAACCCCATCCATTAACTGTATTTTTCGGTTAAGTGTCATTAAGAAAACTTACTTAACCTTACCAAGTTATCGCGTTGGATTGATTAAGTGTTGGTTAACCTAACCCCATCCACTAGTCATATAAAAATGGTTAAGTGTCATTAGGCAAATCAAGTTACTTAACCTACCCAACCTTGTCATGTTTTGTTAAGTATCATTAGCCTAATCAAATTACTTAACCCATTTGTCCATGTCATATTTGGTTAAGAGTCATAAATCAAATTAACTTAACCCTATCATGTGGCATTAATTACTTAATGCACCTTCACCTCTCACATTAGACTTTGTTGTGGTTACTAGTTAAGCCGGTCGGTTCCGGGTAGCTTTACACCACAACTTGGTCTAACCTCGGGTTCAAGCACAACATGACCAACTTCTCACATTGGGTCCTATTGTTTGCAACTACTAGTTAGGCCGGTCGGTTCCGGGTAGTTTTACGTTGCAAACTCAACCCAACCTCGTGTTGGCCACACTTATATTATCTAAGTGTCATGTCCATCATGTTTCCCAAAACATGTTACAAGTTTTCAAGCATTTGGGTAGACCTAACTTAATAGGTAAATTCCCAAAGGGTAGACCTAACTTAATAGGTAAATTCCCAAGCTTATGTTTTTATGCATACTTACATGTCAACTTCCATGTTATATTTCAAGTCATGTTTTCAAGTTGTATTTTCATGTCATTAGAAATTACCCATAACATAACCCAACGCTTTTAAACTCGCATATACGTTCGCGACAACGTAATGGATTAAAAGAAGAGACTTGGCAAAGGCATGACAAAAATGGATATTAAGCCACAAGTTAATCATGGTGGCAAATGAGGCACAAATGTGTTCATTAACTTGCATGTTACATTCTTAAGCCTCAAAACATGCATAAAGCCGAACTTGGCACATAAGCGAATCATGGTGACAAAAGACATGGAATGATGACTAGTAACTCGCATATATCATCATATAAGGGTTATGACTTCATATGCAAGTTGACATAAAGGTTATGAGGGTTCTCATGTTGCATAATGCAACATTTCAACATAAAGGTTGTAGCTTTTAGCCCACAAGATCAAGATAATGACTTCATAAACTTGCATGACATGATAGCATGTATCATACTCAATGATCAAACCCAAACTTGCAACATGAACATTTAACTTCATAGTTAATATCTAAAAGTAGGGAAAGGGCTTACATTGCTATGAAGGCACAAAAGATATGACAAAGCCCTTATGCAATCAAATAGACCCAAAATGCAAGCTCTAACATAAAAAACCCTTGAGCCAAAATGATCAAAACTCTTTCTTTATGATGCAAAGATAGAAACTTGACTTGAATGCAAGCTAATGACACTCATACAAGCTTGAAAACACTTGTATGCATGGAAAATCACTTAGAAATTTATTTAGGAATTTTATGAAGAGAGTGGAGGCCATGAGAGGATTGATTTTGCCATAGTTTAGTTGCATGAATGAATAATGAGGATTTAGGATAGGTTAGGGTCTTATTTATAGATTAGGCAAGTGTTTTAGGCCATAGGATTAAACCTAGATTCAATCCAAGCCATCAAAGCATGTATTGGGGAAGAAGTCAAGTGTAGGAACCATCTAGGGCCTTTAGATTAAAGATGAACCATGAGAACCATCCAAATGCAAAATCTGCATTTGAACGAATCGGCCCATGGGTTGACAGCCAAACACCCTGGATTAACCCCTAGTCGACCCAGCGGGCTCGGGTCGACCTCAAAAATCGGCCGGTTCGGTTATTCCCCTCTCCCAATTCGCTGTTTTGAACATTTTTGCATATTTATTTATTTAATTTTCAATTATATATATATATATATATTTCTCTGCGCAACCCATTTCACTTAATTAAGTATACTTTAATTTGGGAATTTTTCGTGAAACTTCGCGAGGCCATATCTTGGTCATACGGACTCCGATTTTCGAAAACTCGGACTCTATTTCGCGTATTTTTCCGAGACGAACGCAATGGCATAGCCCGTTTCCCTTGATTCAGATTTTACAGTTTAATTCTGCCTCCATTTATGTTATAACAGGTTATTGAAAATACGGGTTGTTACATTCTCCCCACTTTTTAGGATTTCGTCCCTGAAATCTCCAAGTTAGGAAGAACATATCCTACCATCCATCATCCATCTACTCAAAACATCATCCACAAGCAACCATTGTCCTTATACGATTTCTAATGCTGTATGAATATATGCAAAACGTGTGTGTACATGTTCCTTAGCTAATGCTAATGATCAGGCCTGAATAATCTTTCTAATGCAAAATATGTATAGTGCCATGAATCCAATATGTATGCAAATAGTCCTAGTCATATAGATACTATATGCGTGCACAATCATTCATTCATATGCAACAACCGCATGATAATACATTCGATTTCATCCATAAACAAGTATAAATACTCGTGCATATGCAATATGAAATGTGACTGAGTCGAGCTAGTATCTAATGTGTATTCGCGCATCCACGAGCAACCACTTGCAACCACTTGCAACCATATCAATCATAACATGTTTCAAATACATGTTTACATCCATAGGGTTCTACCTAGGATTCCCTGAAACAGGGTCGAGAAGATAAACAAGACAAACTCCTTACGGGGTTTGTAACAGAAAATAGGACCAAGAAGATGTCCACAAAAGATAGCCTACAAGTAAGCTCTACAGAAAACAGGGATCTAGGACATACTCCCAAAAAGAGATATCATGCGCGTATCTAGTCTTTGACCATCAGAGTCGTATTTCCTTGAGCATAATTCTATTGTACCTTGACCGTCTTTTAACTTCGCGATTTCGTAGCTTCTTATTTCCTGTTTCCATAGCATGAGCTGGAACTCATTTCTTCGCCGCCTCTCGTTCCACTTGCACTTATCCTTTTCCTAGAATACTTGGCGCAAACATGACTGCGTACTCATGATCTCATGCAAGCTTTCCAAAATTCACTAGTGAATCTTGGATCTCGTTTATATACTATAAGGCATTCCATGTAGAAGAACTTTCTCTTGAAAGTAAACAGATGTCAATCAGGTTATCATGCGCACTTGCTAGGGTGATCTCTATAACCCATGCATAAATGAAGTAAACCATCCGTCTTATTGGCGAACACCACTCGATCGGGCTTCAAAATTCCAATAAAGGCATCAAGGGATTCTAAGTAACTAGTCATGACAGAACCTCAAAAAGGTTACCCGATACTTCGAGGGCATTACCAAAGCTAGTCAAAAGGTCTAACTACCCTCCTATCAAAACCGAGAGTGGCACCCCCTACTGGATAACCACTTCATCCCTAGAATCCATCCATAGCTTATAAACATAAGCATTATTTCCAAACTCAACACTTGACATAGACATTCCCAAATCCAAACAAGTCATGTATAAATGGACTGATTCTCCAATAGGACTTTGAGACAAAAATGGGATTCTCTATTACGCTAGTACTTAAGGTGCAGAGACTCAACTATCGAAGCAAACTTAAATGATACGAACAACGAAGTCCTAACGGGATGATAGAGAAGAAAAGCTAAACCTTTAACAAGATCGTTACCCTCCTTCTGAGGTACTCTAGAAATGAGAGCATACTACTGCCCTCCCGATGATCTTGTCCTTGTCCCATAATACTTAACTATCCGCCCCGTTTTACCATGCCAAAGGTACTCTCTCGTCATGGGTTTCATTGTTCATCTTTCTCCCTCCTTTGAGGACTAAGCCATACCAACAAGTTGCTCATCCTTAAGCTCGTATCCTTTATCCTTCTTTCTCACGATCCTTTCTTATAACGCGGCCACTGGTCTCTCGAGAACCACCTCCATCGTATGGAAAGCACTTTCGTAGGTAGAAAAGACTAGTCGCAGTTAAAACTACTGTGACTACAGATGGAGGAAAGAAAGGAAAAGAGACTCAATTAAGGAAACAAGGATAGTGCTAATGGCCTTTGGGGAATAGCCTTTTTCTTTTAAAAGAAAATTTTCTTGAAAAATGCTTTTTGTAAACGGTTTTTTTTTTCAAATAGTTTTCAGAAGGTCTTTAAAAACTTTTGCCCAGTCTAGTAACCTTCTGCTCTGATACCACGTGTAACACCCCGCCTCCGCTAGGGTCACTCGCAAAGGAATGCACTAGCTTTAGAGGGGCATTATTGGTAAACATGCACAGAAATATCACAAGACAGAACATATAAAATAGCGGAAGTAAAATCAAACTTTCATAACATGAATAAATAAGGTCTAAAGCCTTTTACATCAGAGTACATCAAAACCTGTCTTGCAATAGTAAAGAAGCATAAAGACATTTTCATAAATTATTCCCCAAGTAAAAACAGTAAAGTAGCCATTAGCCAAGAAAAGTCCAAGCCATCCATTAACTGTATTTTTCGGTTAAGTGTCATTAAGAAAACTTACTTAACCTTACCAAGTTATCGCGTTGGATTGATTAAGTGTGGGTTAACTTAACCCCATCCACTAGTCATATAAAAATGGTTAAGTGTCATTAGGCAAATCAAGTTACTTAACCTACCCAACCTTGTCATGTTTTGTTAAGTATCATTAGCCTAATCAAATTACTTAACCCATTTGTCCATGTCATATTTGGTTAAGAGTCATTAATCAAATTAACTTAACCCTATCATGTGGCATTAATTACTTAATGCACCTTCACCTCTCACATTAGACTTTGTTGTGGTTACTAGTTAAGCCGGTCGGTTCCGGGTAGCTTTACACCACAACTTGGTCTAACCTCGGGTTCAAGCACAACATGACCAACTTCTCACATTGGGTCCTATTGTTTGCAACTACTAGTTAGGCCGGTCGGTTCCGGGTAGTTTTACGTTGCAAACTCAACCCAACTTCGAGTTCGCCACACTTATATTATCTAAGTGTCATGTCCATCATGTTTCCCAAAACATATTACAAGTTTTCAAGCATTTGGGTAGACCTAACTTAATAGGTAAATTCCCAAAGGGTAGACCTAACTTAATAGGTAAATTCCTAAGCTTATGTTTTTATGCATACTTACATGTCAACTTCCATGTTATATTTCAAGTCATGTTTTCAAGTTGTATTTTCATGTCATTAGAAATTACCCATAACATAACCCAACGCTTTTAAACTCGCATATACGTTCGCGACAACGTAATGGATTAAAAGAGGAGACTTGGCAAAGGCATGACAAAAATGGATATTAAGCCCTAAGTTAATCATGGTGGCAAATGAGGCACAAATGTGTTCATTAACTTGCATGTTACATTCTTAAGCCTCAAAACATGCATAAAGCCGAACTTGGCACATAAGCGAATCATGGTGACAAAAGACATGGAATGATGACTAGTAACTCGCATATATCATCATATAAGGGTTATGACTTCATATGCAAGTTGACATAAAGGTTATGAGGGTTCTCATGTTGCATAATGCAACATTTCAACATAAAGGTTGTAGCTTTTAGCCCACAAGATCAAGATAATGACTTCATAAACTTGCATGACATGATAGCATGTATCATACTCAATGATCAAACCCAAACTTGCAACATGAACATTTAACTTCATAGTTAATATCTAAGAGTAGGGAAAGGGCTTACATTGCTATGAAGGCACAAAAGATATGACAAAGCCCTTATGCAATCAAATATACCCAAAATGCAAGCTCTAACATAAAAAACCCTTGAGCCAAAATGATCAAAACTCTTTCTTTATGATGCAAAGATAGAAACTTGATTGAATGCAAGCTAATGACACTCATACAAGCTTGAAAACACTTGTATGCATGGAAAATCACTTAGAAATTTATTTAGGAATTTTATGAAGAGAGTGGAGGCCATGAGAGGATTGATTTTGCCATAGTTTAGTTGCATGAATGAATAATGAGGATTTAGGATAGGTTAGGGTCTTATTTGTAGATTAGGCAAGTGTTTTAGGCCATAGGATTAAACCTAGATTCAATCCAAGCCATCAAAGCATGTCTTGGGGAAGAAGTCAAGTGTAGGAACCATCTAGGGCCTTTAGATTAAAGATGAACCATGAGAACCATCCAAATGAAAAATCTGCATTTGAGCGAATCGGCCCACGGGTTGACAGCCAAACACCCTGGATTAACCCCTAGTCGACCCAGCGAGCTCGGGTCGACCTCAAAAATCGGCCGGTTCGGTTATTCCCCTCTCCCAATTCGCTGTTTTGAACATTTTTGCATATTTATTTATTTAATTTTAAATTATATATATATATATCAATATATATATTTCTCTGCGCAACCCATTTCACTTAATTAAGTATACTTTAATTTGGGAATTTTTCGTGAAACTTCGCGAGGCCATATCTTGGTCATACGGACTCCGTTTTCGAAAACTCGGACTCTATTTCGCGTATTTTTCCGAGACGAACGCAATGGCATAGCCCGTTTCCCTTGATTCAGATTTTATAGTTTAATTCTGCCTCCATTTATGTTATAACAGGTTATTGAAAATACGGGTTGTTACAATAATAGACCGAGCGCCCCTCAGGGGACAAAAGTACAATGCCGGCTCCTGAACGTTGTTTATTTCGGGCCCCATCCGTGTAGAGCTTCCAACTGACTGGCTTCTGCTCGATCCTCATGGGCTCAGGGTCCTTGTCTTGACATTCTTCCTCCGGGGTCGTGAACTCTGCTATGAAATCAGCTAAAGATTGTCCTCAGATCGATTTCCGAGGAATAAATGTTAAGTCAAACTGGCTTAATTCAATATTCCATTTTAGCAGTCTCCCACTCGCTTCTGGCCTTTGTAAGATTTTTCGAAGAGGCTGATCAGTGAATATCTTAATTGGATGGGCCTAGAAGTAGTGTCGAAGCTTCCTCGACGTGATTAATAAACTATAGGCCAATTTTTAAATTTTAGGATAATTGCGTTCGGCCTCGGTTAATTTTTTACTCACATAGTAGACTAGTCGCTGTACTCGATCTTCTTCTCGGACAAGAACTGAGCTGAGTGCATGTGCTGATACTGCTATGTAAACGAACAAGTCCTCATGATCGACAGGTTTGGAGAGAATGGGAGGCTTTTCAAGATGGTCGAGTAGATTGCGAAAAGCTTCGACACAGTCAGGTGTCCAAGCAAAGTTTCGCTTTCCTCTTTTTATTAATAAAAAGAATGACAGGCATTTATCAGTGGCTTTCGAGATGAACCGTCCCATAGCTGCTACCTTTCCCGCTAAACTCTGAACATCCCTTATCCGACGAGGTTCCGGGATCCCTTTAAGGGCTGCAATCTGATCAGGATTGATCTTGATTCCGCAGGAACTCACAATGAAACCGAGGAATTTGCCCAATGCCACTCCAAAAGAACACTTCAGCGGATTTAGCTTCATTCCATATATTCGTAGGATGTTAAACATCCTTGACAGGTCGTCCACATGCTCGGACGATTGTTTTGACTTTACCAACATGTCATCTACATATACTTCCATTGTTTTCCCAATTTGATCATGAAACATTCGATTGACTAACCTTTGATAGGTAGCTCCTGCGTTCTTCAGACCAAAAGGCATCACCACATAACAGTATAGTCCGAGATCCGTAATGAAGCTGGTGTGTTCTTGGTCAGGGACATGCATAGCAATTTGATTATATCCGGAATACACATCCATGAATGAGAGTAGCTTGTGCCCAGCGGTCGAGTCGACCAGCTGATCGATCCTTGGTAATGGTAAGCTGTCTTTGAGCACGCTTTGTTTAGGTCAGAGAAATCGATATAAGTTCTACATTTCCCATTAGCCATCTTCACAAGTACCAGGTTAGTTATCCAGTCGGGATAGGTTGAATCCCGGATGAACCCATTGGCCTGTAATTTCCCGATTTCCTCCTTCAAAGTTCTCAACCTTTCGGGGCCTAGCATTCGCCTTTTTTGCTTTACTGGAGTATATTTTGGGTTGATGCTGAGGGAGTGGGTTATAATAGACGGAGATATCCCACACATGTCAGCATGGGTCCAGGCGAACACGTCTAAATTTGCCCAAAGGAATTCAATTAACTCCCTCGTCCGGAGGGGATCAAGGTGAGATCCAATCTTTAGGACCTTGGTGGGATCATTATCATCGATGGGTATTTCTACGGTGGCTTCATTTGGGGCCGCCTTTCTACACCCCAACTCATCGTCATCTCGTGGATCGATGTCTTCGACCTCACAGGCTGACGGTCCTGGTCGCTATAATTGCTATGCTTCCTTATTCTCCCCCGAGGGGGGAAGATTTCTCAGACTCCTGGTTACCGCCATTCTGTAGCTCCTTCCATTCTGCCATATAACACGCTCGACCTGTTACCTGGTTTCCTCGCATAGTTCTGATTCCGCTATTTGTGGGGAACTTCAAAAGTAAACACCAAGGGGCGATACATGCTCGAAACACAGCCAGGGCAGGCCGCCCCAAAAAGCGTTATAATGCGAGTTGATATTCATTACAACAAATGGCAGAATCCTTACTGTTCGTCGATCCCCATCTCCTAATTCCACTGATAGCTTGACCTGGCCGATGGGTTCGGTGGTCGACCCATTGAAACCACGTATCTGACCTTCATACAGATCCAAGTCCTTTACATCTAATTTCATTTGGTCATAGGTCTACTTAAATAGGATGTTTACTGAGCTCCCGTTGTCAATCAAAACCTTTCGGACGGTAGCTGTGCCAATAACAGCTGTTATTACCAATGGATCGACTATAGGAATTTCTATACCAGATGATTCTCGCTCGCAGAAGATGATATCCTCGCCCATCGTTCTCCTTTGTTTGATAGGACTCGCGGCTTCACGGGGATCTACTTCTGCAACATCAAGATGTTTTGCGGCGTTGACGTATCGTTCCATGGTTCTGAAGCTATGACCTGCGGGATGCGGTCCTCCCACGATGGTATTAAGAACAATCCCCTTTCCTTTTTCTTGAGGGGTAGCAGGAGCCGTGGCTTGGTTTTGCTTAGGCATCGAAGTTCCTTGCCCCCTGTCCCTTGGAGCTGTTTTATATTCGTCGAGTTTTCCTTCTCAAATCAGCTTTTCCACGATGTCTCTAAGATGTTGACACTCATTGGTTGTATGCCCATAAATGTCATGGAATAAACAATAATTCCCAGTTACACGTTCCTTCTCTGTAGGCTCTAGTGGGGGCGGCTTCTTATATTGCATCGTATTGCAGGTATCAAGGTATATGTTCTCTAATGTGTCGTTTAACGCCGTATATGTTTCAAATACCTGGAAGCAGGGGCGCTTCCGGGAATTCCCTTGCTTCGAACTACCGCTGTTCGATCCTTCACCATTTCGCTTGCCACAATTTTCCACATTTACTTCGATTTTCCCCGAGTTATCCCCGGATTGTTTAACCGCGGCGTTGTTTCGAGTTGAAGGATTGAAGGCATCCCTCTGACCGTCTTCTTACAGCTGCGCATCTTCTTGCCTTAATCGGACGTTGGCTTTTTCATAGAATGCTTCAATCGTAGTCGGCGGTTTTCCAATCAAATATTTCCCGAACTCGGTTCGTTTGTCGATCCCATCGACCATGGCCATCAAAATAATCTCGTGATTGGGGTTGCTAACTTCGGTTGCCGCCCGATTAAACCGATTAAGATAATTTCTTAGGGATTCACCTCTCCCCTGCTTAACTGCTGACAGGGCCATGACATGTTTTGATTTGGTGGCCTGGAGACGGAACTGAGTTAGGAACTTTTCACTCAGGTCTTTAAAGCTAGATACGGATTTCGCGGGTAAACGGACAAACCACATAAGAGCTATACTGTGACGGCCCACCCCGCACCAACCGACATTTACTCCAAAAGTGCGCTGTACACATGTCCAGTTGGCACGGAGCGGGTCGTCAGAAGGAAAGGGAAGAAGGAAATGAGCTAACAAAGAACCTGTAGAATGTCTCGCGGCGCATAGAATAAAATATAATAATAACATACTTGACATAAAACAGGTGAGACAGTGCATAAGCTGAAAATCAGAACTAAACATCATAGCAGCGGAAATTCAAAATACAGCTTATTACAACTTTTCAAACTGTCTCAAAGCAAAGGTAAGATAAAGGAGGTACACTACTAATGCCCAAGTAGCGACCACCAACGACACAGGGAGAATGTGTATATATATGTATCATACGTGGAATCCTCATGCCCGCCTCCGAATCAGCTACTCGCGCATCACCAGCTAACCTGTCTCTAGTCTGCTCGTGTGAGCACCCAGAGTAATAAGAGGAGACATAAAACTCTGGGTTAGACATAAAGCCTGGTATGAGCAATAAGCATCTAAAGTGAATAATAACAGGTAGACTAAAACATACCTGAACCTGGACCTGCTACCAAAGAGTCAGCACTACATACTGTACAACACTCTAAGGTGCCACATCAAACGGTATAAAGATACAGAGGTGGGGGAGGTGTGCATGTCATAGTGATGGCAAACAATCAAACATAGCATCCATCCTCACATCTGTCACTCAATGTGTAAAGTATACGATATTAACCACTTCGATCACCCAACATACCTTGCTACGATCACTTTGCCCCATGAAGTCATAAATGGCTTCACTGCACTGATAACGTAGCCACTAATCCTTCTCTATGTCCACTTGCCCCATGGAGTTATTCACCCCATCTACGCTGGCTCATAGCCTTACTAATCCTTACTATGTCCACTTGCCCCATGGAGTTATTCACCCCATCTGCGCTGGCTCATAGTCTTACCAATCCTTACTATGTCCACCTGCCCCATGGAGTTATTCACCCCATCTGCGCTGGCTCATAGTCTTACTACGCATCAACTTGCCCCTCGAGTCGTAATGACTCTACTGCACTGATAACGTAGTCTTGCTACCATCACCTTGCCCCTCGAGTCATAATGACTCTACTGCACTGATAAATAGCCCATCATTCATTTATAGTGGTGAATCAAAGTTATGAATGTCGACAACTCCTTAGCACACGTCCCGCAGCAAAGTCCAACCATGAAGTGAACTCATCGGTTCCCAACTGGATCCTGAGCTCTAACTTCCCATATTGGACTACCTTTGCATCTCGGGTTATTGGTCAATACTGGGTCGGGTCGGGTTCCTCTTCAAGCCATCGGCTCGGGTCGGGTATCCTCCATTGGTTCAGGTCGGGTCCTCTTCTCATACGGTTCGGGTCGAGTATTTCTCCTTGGGTCGGGTCGGATGCCATCCCCCTCCAGTTCGTGCTTCCGCTCCGATCCGCCTCCTCATCCTTCACATGCTCCTATCTGATCCATCCTCCTGCTTCCGCTCTGATCCGTCCTCCTTAATCCGATCCGATCCCAGTTCAGTTAGCGTGGCCTTCCTTTTTATCAATTTTCTCAAGTGTCAGGCTCCGATCTGATCGAATCCCTTGCCCAGTTCAACATATCCGATCCGAGCCCCATATCCGATCCGATCCGAAACCTGCACTGTTTTCTGAAACTGTTCCAGCAAGTGTTTACGCCATTCGACGACGTTTTCGACCATTCTAACTATTGAACCCAATCACAAAGCATTTCATACAGTCATAGCAACATGCATAATCAACCACAAACATCAAAACATCAATATGATAGGTTAAAATGGATCAAACATACCCAAAATCCCATATTTCCCCTTAAGCATGTTTAGGTGAAACTAATGATATGATTAGCAAAACTTAACCAAATTAACCCAAATTCATATCAGAGGTCTAAAACATCATTTAGGAATTTATGAACATTTCTCCAGAATTTTATCATGCTTAAATTCGCTAATTAACACTAATTACCCGTAACTAGCCATAATTAGTGTAAACTATGCAAATCACTCACCTTAGCCACAAATAAACTAAGATCTGAAATAAATCTCTGATTTGATGTGAATCTCAATGTTAAACAGCAGCTCCAATGTTGCTTTGGTGTAGATCTTCCTTGATTAGAGGTTGATAAGCCAAATCCTTGACCAAAAGATGATTTGGAGGTGATTTAGAGGTTAGAGGCCATTTTTAGAGTTCCTTGGTGATAAGTGGAGGCTAGAAAACTGAAATGGAATGATTCTCCATCTCATTTCAGCCTTCCCATAACCCTAATCTCGAAATGGGTTATGGGCCTACTCACTAATCACCCGATTTGGCCCGGTTAAGCAGTTTTTCACCCTCCAAACCTTATTTCAGCCATATCTCCCAAACGGTAAGTCCGTTTGGCTATTATGACCACTCTACGGAAAGGTAAACCATCAAACGAATCTAACGGAAGTGGTTTCAGGTCAAAATTCCTTTCCAATCAAAAGTTTTGGCCAAAACAAGATCAACTAGGGGCAAAATGGTCATTTAAAAATCGACAAAATTCATAAGCATGGGAAATGACTCTAATAGATGTTTCCCAAAGTTACTTGACCATACGACTTCATATGAGGAAGAAATAAATATTCTACGATTCTCCGATGCGTAGAATGCGGGTCATTACACTCTCCCCCCCTTAAGAAATTTCGCCCCCGAAATTCCCTTATCAAAACACACACAAAGGTCCCGCATGCCTATCAATCATAAAACAACAATCAAACATACAACCAAGCAAAACAAATCTACCCTAGCATGCGGAAACTAAATTGCAAAGTAAATCTTACCAGGCAAAGAGTTCTGGATATGCCTTCCTAATGCTCTCCTCTGTCTCCCAAGTACAATCATTCTCGTCCTCGCCCCACTGAACCTTGACTAGCTTCACCGCTTTCCTTCGAAGTTGCTTCGTATCGTGCCCCACAATACGAATCGGCTTGTGGTTCCCAACCGCCTCGGGTTCTACTTCGAAGTCCTCTAACTGATCAGGTGAAATAGTCATATCTGAGTCGTGAACGAACTTCCTTAGTTGGGAAACATGAAATACATTGTGAACTCCCGCCATTTTCTCTGGTAAGCCAACTCTATATGCCAAATTCCCAACTAATTCAAGAACAGGGAATGGGCCAACAAATCTTGGTGCCAACTTGCCTCTCCTGCCAAATCGAATCACGCTCTTTAACGGAGAGATCTTGACGAACACCAAGTCACCAACGGAGAATTTCAAGTCTCTTCTCCTCTTATCAGCATAACTCTTCTGCCTGTCTTGGGCAGCCTTCATTCGTTGTTGAATGATCTTAATCTTATCGGAAGTTTCCCTCACCACATCTGGTCCAAGCACAAACTTCTCGCCAGTTTCTATCCAACATGATGGTGAGTTGCATGGTCTTCCGTACAAAGCTTCATATGGAGCCATACCGATACTGGATTGGTAGCTATTATTATATGCAAACTCTACTAGATGCAAATGGTCATCCCATGATCCACCAAAATCCAATATACAAGCTCTCAAAAGATCTTCCAATATACGATTCACCCTCTCCGTCTGACCGTCGGTCTGAGGGTGATATGCGGTACTGAGATGTAATCCTGACCTTAGAGCCTCTTGTAAGCTCTTCCAAAACCCACTAGTGAACAACGGGTCTCGGTCACTTACAATGCTTTTGGGTACTCCATGAAATCTCACTACCCACTTCATATTCAATTCTGCCAACTTGGCTGCCGTTCTGGTCGATTTGACTTGTATAAATCTTGCACTCTTAGTCAATCGATCCACAATTACCCAAATGCTATCATATCCCGATCTAGTCCTTGGTAAGCCATCGATGAAATCCATCGAGACTTGCTCCCATTTCCATTCGGGAATTTCTAATGGTTGCAACAACCCATTAGGCTTCTTTTGCTCGGCTTTAACTAGCTGGCAATTCATGCATTTGGATATAAACTTCCCAACGTCTCTTTTCATCCCTTCCCAGTAGTAAGTCTGCTTCATGTCTCGATACATCTTATTACCACCGGGATGTATAGTTAGTTTTGAGTGTTGACATTCTCTAAGCACTTCATCTCTTAAACCATTCACGTTGGGCACAACTAGTCTTCCATTCTTTCGAAGCCATCCATCTCGATCAAGCCCATACACATTCACCTCCTCATCGTTACCCATCTCTAACTTGGAGATGATTTCCAATAGGTTAGGATCGTCCCTCTGACTAGAACCAATCCGCTCTATCAAAGTGGGTCTGATCGTCAAACTAGCTAACATGACTGGATCCAATTCGCACTTTGGTCTGAAATCAAACCCCGCGATATACTCCAGTTGCTTCCATTCAAGAAACATTGCCCCTAAGCTGGCATGTCTCCTACTCAAGGCATCGGCTACCGCATTACCTTTCCCAGGTGTATATGCGATATCAAAATCATACGAAGCCAAGAACTCTAACCATCTCTGTTGGCGGAGATTCAAATCCTTCTGAGAGAAGAGATATTTTAACGATTTATGATCGGTAAACAACTCAAATCTTTCTCCCAAGAGATAGTGTCTCCACATCTTTAGCGCAAATACAATCGCTGCCAATTCCAAATCATGGGTAGGATAC
This sequence comes from Allium sativum, assembly GCA_030737875.1. Taxonomy (NCBI): domain Eukaryota; kingdom Viridiplantae; phylum Streptophyta; class Magnoliopsida; order Asparagales; family Amaryllidaceae; genus Allium; species Allium sativum. The sequence continues at coordinate 1,047,750,997 of CM060910.1, read as the reverse complement.
TTCTTCTCATGCGGCTTTAGTTGTCGACTAGCATAAGCTACAACCCTACCTCCTTGCATCAATACAGCACCCAGTCCGGTACCACAAGCATCTGTGTATACCGTCATCTCTTCATTCCCTTTAGGAATGACTAACATTGGCGCACGCGTCAACTTCTCCTTTAGACTCTTGAAGGCATCCTCACACACTCCGTCCCAGACGAAGGACTGATTCTTCTTAGTCAACCGAGTCAACGGTGCTGCTATCTTGGAGAAGTCCTAGATAAACTTACGATAATATCCAGCTAATCCCAAGAAACTTCTTACATCCGTTACATTCTTGGGCGTAGGCCAATCCTGTACCGTAGCCACCTTCGCAGGGTCCATGGCAATACCACTCTCTGAAACAACATGACCCAAGAATCTTACTTCCCTTCTCCAAAAATGACACTTAGAGAATTTCGCTTTCAATTGGTGTTTCCTCAACACCTCCATCACTATCCTCAAGTGTCCCTTGTGTTCCTCCTCTATCCTTGAGTAAACAAGGATATCATCCACGAACACAAGAACAAACTTATTCAACTGATCCCTGAATACTTGATTCATAAGATCCACAAAGTAGGCTGGTGCATTGGTCAACCCAAATGACATGACCAACCACTCATAAAATCCAGACGGCGTCCTAAATGCCGTTTTCGGAACACTCTCATCCGCCACTCGTAGCTGATGAAATCCTGTCGCGAGGTCCAACTGGGAGAACACTCTAGCTCCTTCCAGTTGATCAAACAAATCATCTATCCGCGGTAGAGGATACTTATTCTTCCTCGTCACCTTATTCAACTCGCGATAGTCCACACACAAACGAAGGGAACCATCTGCCTTAGTGGCAAACACAACTGGTTCTCCCCACTTGGAGACACTCCTCCTAATAAATCCCTTCTTCAAAAGATTGCTGACTTGCACCCCGAGCTCTCAATGCTCCCTTGGTGCCATACGACGAAGTGGCATCACTATAGGTCTGGCATCTTTCACAAAATCAATACGGAACTCAATCTCTCGGTGTGGTGGAAGCCCGGTCACCTCCTCGAAGACGTCCGGATACTGGCCAACCACGGGCACATCTGACAACTCATCCTGTGGGATGTCGAGAGAATTTACAAAACTAGCCATAACCCTATCACTAGGTAGACTACCAAACACTACCCTCCGCCCATCATCCGCCCTCACTGTCACCAAAAAGCCCTCACAGTCTACCACCACCCTGTATCTTTGGAGCCAATCGACTCCCAATATAATGCCATACCCAGTAAAGCCCAAAACAAAGCAATCACATACAAACATACATCCATGACTCGATAAGATCAAATTCCTGCAAATCATACTAAGGATAGTCGAACCACCAATCGGGTTCGTCACAACCAATGGTCTATCGACTATCTCGGGTTCCAGTCCCAACCTATCTACCAGGTCACTAGATATGAAGGAACGGGAAGCCCCAGTTTCAAACAAAACTCGAACTGGTACATCATAAATAGAAAGCATACCTTGAATAACCACATTCTTTCCTTTCTCCGCCGCAGTTGGGGCATACGACGAAGAAGGAACAACATCAATAACATATGCTTTCACAATCTGCTTCTCCTTAAGAGGTTGCGGACACTTATCCTTGAAATGTCCCACTTGACCACAGTTGAAGCACTTCTTATCCGCTGGCTTGGCCCGACAATCTTTAGCATAATGGCCCTTCTTACCACAGCTGAAGCACTCAACATCCTTCTTGCTCTTTTTCTGGCCACCCTTAGATTGGTATTGCTTCCTCTTATTCTGAGAGTTATTCTTGCCTCCACCGCCTGCTTGCGGCTTTGGCCCTTCTGCAGATGCAGCCTCAGTCTTTGACTTAGGGTAAAGACTCTTTGATCTCAAAGCTTTGCCCACAATCGACTCAAAAGTCTCATCGATGTGGTTGATAAGCCTTTCCCCCAAGTACCCATCCAAAGCAGTAATGAACTTCTCATTCTTCTTCTCAGGAGTATCGATAAGAGATAGCCCATACTTCGACAAAGTGTCGAACTCAGCAATATAATCAGAAACTGCCCTTCCGCTCTGCTTGAGTTCCAAGAACCTCTTGAACAACACTGACTTCTGGGCAGCGGGAATAAACTTCTCACTAAAGCGAGCCTTGAATTGATCCTAATTAACCTGATCTTCTGGAATAGCTGTTCTAATTGCATTCCACCAATTCATCGCTTGCCCTTGCAGCTGACGAGACGCTAGCCTTCTCTTCATCGCATCTTCAAGACCCAAGTCATCAAAGATACGATCGCAGCTATCCATCCAATCTTGAACATCTGTGGCCGACTCCGTCCTGTGGAACGGTTTCCCACCAAGGTTAGTGTAATCCTTGCACAACTTGGCGAAATCGACCCTAGGTGCCTGCACTACTGGGCCAACACCAACTCCGGGATTGGGAACTGCCCCTTGAACTTCTCTAAGCATGTCTCTCATGAGGTTAGTAAACATCGCCCTCATGTCAGCGGCATTCCCCTGGTTGGTCCCTCTACCAGCACCCCTCATGTCTCGGCACATCGTCAATCTGAAAAAGGGAAACGATTAACGACCCCATAGTGGTGCTAGTGCAGTGCGACTTCATCTTTATACTACTAATATTATATATATACATAGCTTTTGAAAACCAAAGTAATCACAAATACGCGCTCTCATATACGTACTATCTCTCCCTGGTGTCTTTCCCTAGGTTAACTACGCAACCTAGAGCTCTGATACCAAGTGTGACGGCCCGCCCCGCACCAACCGACATTTACTCCAAAAGTGCGCTGTACACATGTCCAGTTGGCACAGAGCGGGTTGTCAGAAGGAAAGGGAAGAAGGAAATGAGCTAACAAAGAACCTGTAGAATGTCTCACAGCGCATAGAATAAAAAATGATAATAACATACTTGACATAAAACAGGTGAGACAGTGCATAAGCTGAAAATCAGAACTAAACATCATAGTAGCGGAAATTCAAAATACAGCTTATTACAACTTTTCAAACTGTCTCAAAGCAAAGGTAAGATAAAGGAGGTACACTACTAATGCCCAAGTAGCGACCACCAACGACACATGGAGAATGTGTGTGTATATATATATATATATATGTATCATACGTGGAAGCCTCCTGCCCGCCTCCGAATTAGCTACTCGCGCATCACCAGCTAACCTGTCTCTAGTTTGCTCGTGTGAGCACCCAGAGTAATAAGAGGAGACATAAAACTCTGGGTCAGACATAAAGCCTGGTATGAGCAATAAGCATCTAAAGTGAATAATAACAGGTAGACTAAAATATACCTGAACCTGGACCTGCAACCAAAGAGTTAGCACTACATATTGTACAACACTCTATGGTGCCACATCAAACGGTATAAAGATACGGAGGTGGTGGAGGTGTGCATGTCATAGTGATGGCAAACAATCAAACATAGCATCCATCCTCACATCTCTCACTCAGTGCGTAAAGTATACGATATTCACCACTTCGATCACCCAACATACCTTGCTACGATCACTTTGCCCCATGAAGTCATAAATGGCTTCACTGCACTGATAACGTAGCCACTAATCCTTCGCTATGTCCACTTGCCCCATGGAGTTATTCACCCCATCTGCGATGGCTCATAGCCTTACTAATCCTTACTATGTCCACTTGCCCCATGGAGTTATTCACCCCATCAGCGCTGGCTCATAGTCTTACCAATCCTTACTATGTCCACTTGCCCCATGGAGTTATTCACCCCATTTGCGCTGGCTCATAGTCTTACTACGCATCACCTTGCCCCTCGAGTCGTAATGACTCTACTGCACTGATAACGTAGTCTTGCTACCATCACCTTGCCCCTCGAGTCATAATGACTCTACTGCACTGATAAGTAGCTCATCATTCATTTATAGTGGTGAATCGAAGTTATGAACGTCGACAACTCCTTAGCACACGTCCCGCAGCAAAGTCCAACCATGAAGTGAACTCATCGGTTCCCAACTGGATCCTGAGCTCTAACTTCCCATATTGGACTACCTTTGCATCTCGGGTTATTGGTCAATACTGGGTCGGGTCAGGTTCCTCTTCAAGCCATCGGTTCGGGTCGGGTATCCTCCATCGGTTCAGGTCGAGTCCTCTTCTGGTACGGTTCTTGTTGGGTCGGATGCCATCCCCCGCCAGTTCGTGCTTCCGCTCCGATCCGCCTCATCATCCTTCACATGCTCCTATCCGATCCATCTTCTTGCTTCCGCTCCGATCCGTCCTCCTTAATCCGATCCGATCCTAGTTCAGTTAGCGTGGCCTTCCTTTTTGCCAATTTTCTCAAGTGTCAGGCTCCGATCCGATCGAATCCCTTGCCCAGTTCAACATATCCGATCCGAGCCCCATATCCGATCCGATCCGAAACCTGCACTGTTTTCTGAAACTGTTCCAGCAAGTGTTTACGCCATTCGACGACGTTTTCGACCATTCTAACTATTGAACCCAATCACAAAGCATTTCATAGAGTCATAGCAACAAGCATAATCAACCACAAACATCAAAACATCAATATGATAGGTTAAAATGGATCAAACATACCCAAAATCCCATATTTCCCCTTAAGCATGTTTAGGTGAAACTAATGATAGGATTAGCAAAACTTAACCAAATTAACCCAAATTCATATCAGAGGTCTAAAACATCATTTAGGAATTTATGAACATTTCTCCAGAGTTTTATCATGCTTAAATTTGCTAATTAACACTAATTACCCGTAACTAGCCATAATTAGTGTAAACTATGCAAATCACTCACCTTAGCCACAAATAAACTAAGATCTGAAATAAATCTCTGATTTGATGTGAATCTCAATGTTAAACAGTAGCTCTAATGTTGCTTTGGTGTAGATCTTCCTTGATTAGAGGTTGATAAGCCAAATCCTTGACCAAAAGATGATTTGGAGGTGATTTAGAGGTTAGAGGCCATTTTTAGGGTTCCTTGGTGATAAGTGGAGGCTAGAAAACTGAAATGGAATGATTCTCCATCTCATTTCAGCCTTCCCATAACCCTAATCCCGAAATGGGTTATGGGCCTACTCACTAATCACCCGATTTGGCCCGGTTAAGCAGTTTTTCAACCTCCAAACCTTATTTCAGCCATATCTCCCAAACGGTAAGTCCGTTTGGCTATTATGACCACTCTACGGAAAGGTAAACCATCAAACGAATCTAATGGAAGTGGTTTCAGGTCAAAATTCCTTTCCAATCAAAAGTTATGGCCAAAACAAGATCAACTAGGGGCAAAATGGTCATTTAAAAATCGACAAAAGTCGTAAGCATGGGAAATGTCTCTAATAGATGTTTCCCAAAGTTACATGACCATACGACTTCATATGAAAAAGAAATAAATATTCTACGATTCTCCGATGCGTAGAATGCGGGTCATTACATATACTACTCAGGAAGATTGGAAAAGCCTTGCATTTGATTGTGTCAGGTGCAGCCGCTACTTCCATGTGCCACGAATATCTCATTAGATGCTGTTGTGGGTCTGAAGTCCCATCGTACTGGTCCATTTGGGGCATATTGAATCTCCTGGGAAATTCCGCTTGCAAAATGTCATCAGTGAACGGCGTATGGCTTCGGTCAATTTCCCAATCCTCATTTCTATGCCCGCGACTATCGTTCATAATTTGTCGTACCATTGCGGCTAGGTTTGGTGGAACCACTGTATCTGGATCGACTTCATCTACCGACGGACTCCTTCTACCCCTTCTGTCAGGAAATACCGTTCGGGCATTTCTTCTTCTTTAGTTTTCTTAGTCCCTCACAATATTCCGGGGAGGGCGTATAGGAGACCGATTTCTTCGAACAGCGTTTCGATTTACTGAAGGAGAAGGCTCCCCGTTGTGTGGGGCTACAGGGTCGGCTACTTCTAACTCAACCTGTTCAGCACGCCCTTGAGCACGTTCATCGGGCGGATTCTGATGTTCTTCCGTTTGCAGTAGTCAGGCAATTTCAATTCTCTCTAACGGACGTCGGGGTCGGCGTGGATCCCTGTCTTCTTCCGATGAAGACGAGCTTCCTGATACTCGGCCCGGCGGCGGAGAAGGGAGTCGATAGCCCCGGAGCTCCTGAGCTTGGTTTCTGAATTCTTTCCATTGCCTTGCCATGCGAGTCATGTCTTCACGCATAGCGGCATTCTCCTGAGAGTGGACCCTTAAGGCATCAGTAGTTTCCCTAAGTCGATCTACTATAGCCATGAATTCGTCTCGAGTTACAAAGGCAGAGGAAGGAGCTAAATCCCCTCCAGCGGGTAATATAGGCTGATCCGTAGTAGTTTCGATGGCAGTCGACCCACCAACTGCTCCCGTTGAGGATCCCACCTGCGGATTTTTTCCTGTATTGCGTGTCGTTTTCCCTGCCATTGCTAAACCAATGCAATAATAAGAAAATGGGATTTTTTTTCTTGGACTTGGTGATCCAAAAGTAGAGCAAAAAATCCGAAATGATCTGAGAAAGTTAAGTTCTCAGTGAAAGCACCAAAATGTTGATACCGAAAACTGGTTCAACACCCAAAGGAAAGAAATTTGTAGATAATGAATGAAGATTAATAGCAATAAACAATGCACAAAAAATTTAAAAAGATCACACACAGAGTTTTTATAGTGGTTCCGCGAAGATGGTGCCTACGTCCACTTTATATGTTATTTCTCTTTTTGATTTGTTAGAATGATTACAATAATTCAATGCCTTTTCTGAACTAGGATATCAATATTTATAGATGATACAGTAATGGGCCGTTACTAATACGTGTTATCAGATCCATGAAAGTAGTTGCGGCTGGTGGATTTGGTCTTTGCCAAAGAATTAGTATTCCGCCCTAAATGCTCGGTTGAAATATCCTAAGCGGTTTGAATGAAGAGAATCTGGGATGAGCTATTCTTTAGGTTGGTTTCTTGGGCCTTAAATGAATGCATAATAAATGGTCAGATCCAGCCCTTCCACGCTTCCTCCAATCCATATTTCATTGTGTGTAGCAAGCCCATGGAACAGGCTCCATTAGCTCACCCGCTTCAAGTGCTAGAATCCTGGAATTTATCATATTGTCATGCCTTAATGGGGCAGTCCAAAAGGCCCATCAACACTTATTTTATCTTGTTATATTCATACAAGTAATGGCGCTTAACATTTGAAATTTGTATTTCAAACATATTTTTAATTCACATAAGTATAGAATTGCATAGACTTATAAATAAAACCATAATTTACAAAGTGTGACAAAGGTTATAAATTGCAAATAAACGTTGTATAAACAAACTGACAAACGGAGTAAAATACCGTGTGCGACGCACATGCTTTAATAATTTATTTACGAAGGCCAGTCACAACTGAATAATATACCGTGTGCGATGCACACTCTTTAGTTGTTCGTTTTAAAAGATAACAAAACCTTTGGGTTTAAACAATATAGTCTTATACCCTTCCTGTTGGTTAAAGATCATAGTATAGAAAATAAATTATACTCATTCACTTATTCCCAGAAAACTTAAAATCCTTTGAATTATCGTTCATGATATTCTTTACGGAAATACTTATTTTAATCACTTCCATTATCCTCATCATTCTTGGATAATCATGAAGTCGTTACAAGTTGGGGTATTTTATTTACCTCTCAGACCTTGAGAAGACAACTTTCTTATCTTCTAAATAGATATAAGTTTATTAACGAAATCACATTCCAACAATTATTCCAACACTTCTATTTACTATAAAATCCCATTTATAACCACTGTTCTTAGTTTTGATTTAAATAACCCTATTTCACATTAGGATACTTATCCTTAGATATTATCATTAGATTTTCACTTTAGTTATCAATTTCCATCCACTTAAGCTTTCATTCACTTCCAAACCTTGTTAGAAAACTTCCCTTTTAAAAAAATTCCTTCCACGGAATAGAGTAAAATTCTAACTCATATAAATATGAGTAAAGCTTTTTTTAAAAACACTTTTAAGATATAAACAAGGTCTCACTCGACAAATCCCCTTTATCACCATTTCCATTACAACCTGGTTTCTTTCAACCACTATTTACTTTAAAAGTTAACATTATACTTCTCATAGAAGTCTAGACTCGATTTAAACCAACTCGGTTTCATTTGAAAACTTTATCGTATATTGAAACCTTGTCTACCGAGTTACCTTACGAATTCATATTCATATTACATTTTAAAAATCTCGTTTATAAATCAACTTCTCATTAATAGTCTAACATACTTTAAACCCAACAGTTTACCTTATTACAAAATAATTAATCTCCATTAAATGGTTATTTTAAAATGATACTTAATTCCAATAATAATTAACAATATAATAATTGTTTTTAATAATCAATTCCCATTCAAGTAGTTGACTCGGTTATCTAAAAAAGGCAACTTTGTTAACCATTTTCACTTGGTTATTTCTTTTAAATTAATAAATTAATCTAAATAATTTCATTTAATTTAATTAAAAATCTAATTAAATAAATTAATCTCATTTATTTGTTTATTGGAAACAATTAATCCTATTCTTAACCATTTGGTTAATCACTGCTCATTCGCTAACGAACTCATTAACATTCAAATCTTCTTTTATATACTCGTTTTGTAATTACATGAAAAATATATAATTATTATTTTCCTTTAATAATTTCATTTTAAAATAATCTATATAAAATATATTTCAAAATCTATCTTTAGTTATAAAACAAATTTATAACTTCCTTTCCATTGATTTACCTGACAGTAAGTCAAATTCTGTAAAACGATTTATTTATAGGCCATCTGCCGATAATCACTCAACCAATATCACCCATTGGTTGCTATCAAAAAACTATTGGGTTTGGGTTCAACAATCAATAATCAATCAGATTAACAGTTCATATAATATGAAAGTAAAAAACATATTTCTGGAATCCGGTTGGATTCCTCCAACTTGTCCTTCCCTGCATCATAATGGGTTACCTCAAATTATATATGATACATATTATGATAAACAGAAACAAAACAATTTAAGTAATAACAGTCAACAAACAATTTATACCATCCATTCAATCATCAAATTATTTATTTAATTATTATAAGCATAACTCATAAGGTAAGTTACCTTGTTTAGGTATAATCGTTAAAATACGATTAATTCGGTCAAATTGAACAAGCGCTCAATTTAATTCATGAATATTAAATAATATTTAATGTACAAACAAACAGTCATCCAATCATTAACCATTAGCAAATATTGCATACAAAATAAAAACCCTGTTTATATAAAATATAAATAGGGTAAACTGAGTGAGTTAAACTCACCTTTATTCGTTCGTTGTCAAAATGATTTGTTTTACCGGATTCCAGCTACCTTCATTTCTGATCAAAACAACTCTGTAATATTACGTCCGTCAGTACGGTCCAACATCCTTTGATTTTTGCCCAATTCTGTCATTGTATGACACGGATATACAGTTAAACGTTACCTTCCTTTTTAAATAATATCATTAAAACTTAAAAATATATTAATTTCTAATTTATGTTATATATATAAAAATCTTGATTTGGTATAAATAATCATGAATAGCAAGTCTGGTTATTTAACCTGATTCAAATCATGACTATTTATTAATCAAGTTGTGTTGCTAAATCGTCAAACAAGTATCTTGATCTTATTTGTTATTATTTACTCTTCTCTCTAGTACACTATTTCCTTCTTCTACGTCACAAAGAAAAGATGATTTAAAAGTATCGAAAAATCCAACACTGAAGTTCTATAAACAATATTTAGTTTCCAATGACCAGTTATAACAATGTTTATGTATTTGATTTAGACTTTTTAAACGACCACATTTAGTATAAAATAGATTAGATAAATTCAAACGGGATTAGGCGTTTATATACATACATGCAACAGGCTTCAGTTTAAATTCGTAATTGGCATGTTAACCATTAACAACTTATTTAGGCGTGTTGACTAGGACGCATATTAACAGATTAGGCACAATCTAAGGTTTCAGACACGAACACTATTTAACTGAACCAAACTTAATGTATTTAATACCAGTCTTGGCCTCACCTCTTTCCTCCTTTTCGCACTTCTTTTCAGCGCAAGTTTCTACTAGCTGTAACGTGTTTTTTGCTCCACCATAGTCTCCCTCAACTCAACCGTGTATTTATCCAATCCTCTTCATCACATTGTCACCGAACCCCACGCCCTTGACTGCTTCGCATCCACGCAAGCATCATACCATACCACAGCTCCATTCTTTTCCCTTTTGTACTGCTCCCTTTGTCTAGTCTACCACTCGTGTATGAACCCCACTCATCACGTTAAACACATGCTGTTATGTACCCTTCACGTTTCTCCATCCCATACATCATATCGTGCCACTTCTCTCCATGCACCACACTTACCTTTATTTAAAAGTTACAACTCCACCCAAAAATCAGTCTAGCGCCCCCATGCTTATACTCCCATTCCACGTCCTCAGTACATCACTGCGTCTCCACCCAATAAACCCCGTCCGCTTTCTTTGTTATTTTATATCTGCCGTGACATGCTATGGTTCACGTCCCCACTGCACGTTGTGCTTTGCTACCCACGTCTACCCTTTACCGTGCCATTTCACTTTACCATCATTTCTTTTCCCCTATTCCAGTTATGCTGCTCCCCCATCATCAGTACGAATAAACCATCCCCTGCGTTTTAATTTTCGAAAGCTGCATTTTTTTTTCATTTAAGAGACTTGCGGTTTTTAACCAATTCTGGAACAAACAGGAACGAGGGAACAAGGTGCATATATATATAGGCAAAGAAAGCGTTGGGCTGAAGTAAATGTGGAGATCACGGTTTCTTAGTGTGGCGGCCAAGGAAAAAGTAAACTTAATTATTTTATTATTACCCTGTCATAGCATGTGTGTGAGTATGTAATTTGGCTAAGACGCTGCAGACAGAAAGCTAATAAAAATGTCGAACAAAGCATGTGCAGATGGCAAAAAATACTAGGGTAGGCTTACTTTTTTTTCCTTAGGTCTGACCTATGTGTAGTTAGCGTGTGCTAGAAATTTCAATCGTTATTTAAGGCTACTAAAGCATATAGAATAGGGTACGCATGTGAAAGTGACAGTGCTGCATGTTTTTGATATGTGAGTTGCAGGCTAGAGATTAGTGCTTAGGTGTGTACTATGAGAAGACAATGCACTGTGAAATTTCGCTTTCAAACTTTAGCATACATAGATTTAATGTAATAACCCGGAAATTCTGAACCAGTTTAAAAATTTTATTTTGGTAATTTTAGCGAATTTTGAATATTTAAAATGAATTATTTTAAATAATATCGACGAGAAAATTTATTTTGAATATAATTCGAACGTATATAATATATACGTCATCGTTAGAATATAATTAATTATATATAATTATAAATAGAATTAAAAATGGCGCGGTAGTTCGATAATTCGATTTCAAACTTCAATTGAATGTACCGAGTGCAAAACAATCCGGATTTTAGCGAAACCAAAAATAATAGGATCTATTTGATGATATCTTTCCAACGAATCCGAAAAATCAAGATTTCATAGCGGGAATCAAAAGATATGTCTAGTTGAAAATTCTGAATAGTCGCTATGGAATTCAGGCCCTTAAAAATGGACATTTTGCAAACGACCTCGGATTTCGACGAAACCACTTTTGTTGGATCCATGATGTCAAATTATTGCTAGATTCCAAATTTCATAATTTTTCGAATCAATATGTGAGCGTGGCAAAGGAAAACGCGTTTGACCAGTTTTAGTTGATTTTAATCGACTGGAAAATGGCCACTTTTCTAACGGTCTCAGAATTCGACGAAACTAGTTTTATTAGGACCGTATCGTCAATACGAAGCTAGAAAATATTTTTCTGCCATTTTTAGAATTCGTATGTGACCCCAGTAAATTGAAATGTGCGTTCAAATTCAATATATAGAGTTATATGTTGATTTTAACGGAAACTGATCGAAACGATCGAATCAGCTTACGATACATATCCCATTGTGTTCGGAATGGGGGTGAAACGCTATGGACGACAGGCGGTGGGCCTCGTTTCGAGGTCGTATGTAGAAGTCAACTTTTTGCAAAATAAAATAATTAAATAAATTAAAAATTTAAAACCCTCCCTTCTCTCTATATTTCGTTGGCCCCCCCTTCACGTTTCATATCAGAAAGAGAAAAAAATAAAAAAGAGAAATCAGAAGGGGGGATCGCGACTTCGTCGCCCCCCCCCCCCCCCCCAGAAAATCGCAGCTGCCACCCTGTGGTTCGCCGCCCCTTCCACTTCTTCTCCTCCTTTCCCCTTCGATCGGCGCCACCTCCGAACCCACCTCCCCCCTCTTTGATGCGTCGCAGTGCCCCCCCCATCGGAAATCGAAGCCGCCACCGCCCTGTCAGACGCCGAGCCCCCCCTAAACCACCTGCGCCGTCTTTCTCCCTCCCTTGGCTAGCCAATCTCGATCCCGGCGCCTCCTAGCCCCATTTACAACTGTGAGTCCTCTATTTAATTTCAGTTTGCTTATTTAAAGTATTATTTAAAACTAATGTTTTCATTTATATAGTATATGAGAAGGTAGGGGTGTAAAGAAATGATTTTTGTAATAAAGGTATGATTTTTCTTAGTTTAGAGATACGATTTTATTAGTATAAAAAGATTACATTTTTAGTAATGTAAAGACGAGATGTTTAAAACAGAAGAGATTAGTTTTTTTAAAAATAGAAAAGTTAGAATTTTTAAAACGGAAAAGATTTGATTTTTCTAAATGAAAAGACCATATTTTTATAAGTGAAAGGCGGGGTTTTTGTTATAGAAAAGAACGGATTTTTATAAGTAGAAAGATTGAATTTTTACAGTTTGAGATGAATATAAAAATATAATCTTTATATTTGAAAAGGAGAAATCTTTATATAGAGAATATCGATGTAAAAATATAATTTTTTATCTATATAATAGCATAGTAAAAATTCGTTTTTTATATATTGAATAGCATAGTAAAAATTCATTTTTTATATATTGAATAGCATAGTAAAAATTAGATTTTTATATATTGATTAGCAAAGTAAAAATATGTTTTTTACATATGTAGTGGCTAAGGGCAACGAAATTGACAAAAAGGCGAGAACGGTGAAGATTTCCTGCATTCGAAGTGTCGTGGAGTTGGAATATCTATCGGTGAGAATTTCTCACTCTTTAATTTCTTTTTCTAGTTATATATATACTAGGATGCAGACGGTGTTTAGTATCACCCGACACCACTGTCCACAGACCATGGACTTGTTTGTTTGGTTGCATAGATTAGTTAGATCATTTGATTTGAATTTGATTGTTTGGTGAAATGGAATTGAATTGATTAATGTGTGAATGGCATGGGCCTTCACTAGACCGGGGATAAGGCTAGGCCTCGTCCCGTTTCTAGTATCGTGCCGTTATGCCGCCGAAATTTTCTAAAATAAGTTAGAAAAATAAAGATATCATCTTATTTGATAAATGAACTGAATGAAAATTCATGTGTTGAAATAAAATGTTTTATCGTTAAAAATATAATTTTTAACGTGAATGTGAATAAATAAATATTCATTTACAAACCGGACGGTTTGTTTATGTACACCTATTTGAAGGACAGTGATTGGGACGATAAATTTTACACATCGCCCAACTACACAAATAAAATCTGTGTTTGATTGTTTGAATACCCCACACCGGTGTTGGGATGAAATTTGAAGTTCACTCATCCTGATTGATTAAATATGTCGATCGATTGATTGACAGGCTGTTATAAGCGTTAGATATCTATATTTGATGCTTATACAGTGTAGTGCACTTTGGTTGATGGTTGATTATCTTTCAGTGCTATTATATACGTGTGATGTATGAAAATCCATATAATTAACATTATATGGTGATTGATTGGGCCTCATTCCAATTTAGAAAATAAAGAATATTATAATATAAAGGTTCATTTGTTGACTGTACTCATCCGTTGAGATTAGTCATGTGTTGAACGAAATATTTTAACAATAAAATTTACATCTTTATATTATAAAATAAAGGTTCATGTGTTGACTGTACTCATCCGTTGAGATTAGTCAGGTGTTGAACGAAATATTTTAACAAAAATAGTCACACGTGGACAGTACTCATTCGTTGAGATTAGTCGTGTGTTAACAAAAATAAATATTCATTTGTTGAATAGAATAAAGGAATTATTGAAATATATAAAGCCGTATTGATTAGAGATGCGCTATTTTGACGCGAACGATATTTATATCGATTTTATTCATTTTAAAATGAATATTGAAAACGATTTCGAATTGAATTGAATAGAAAACCAATTTGAATTGAATCGAATAGAAAACCAATTTGAATTGAATCGAATAGAAAACCAATTTGAATTGAATCGAATAGAAAACCAATTTGAATTGAATCGAATAGAAAACCAATTTGAATTGAATCGAATAGAAAACCAATTTGAATTGAATCGAATAGAAAACCAATTTGAATTGAATCGAATAGAAAACCAATTTGAATTGAATCGAATAAAAACCAATTTGAATTGAATCGAATAGATAACCAATTTGAATTGAATCGAATAGAAAACGAATTGAATTGAATATAAAACGAATTCGAATTGAACTGAAAACGAATCGAAATGAATTCAAATTGAATTGAAATTTGAATTGAATAGAAATGAATTTTAAAACGAATTTATAAGGAAGAATTCAATTTTGATTTGAATTGAAATGGAAGTTGAAATTGTTTTTGAAACGAATTTAAAACGGTTTATAAAATTCGTTTTAAATAGAAATCGACGAAATATATATTATATATATAATATAACGGCCTGAATAGAACGCGCCACGTCGCGGCAGCTCGTAAATTTCGACCATTTATTTCAAACGAACATTACGGGAGATCCGACCGACGGATTCTCCTAAAACCGGAACCGTTGTGTTCGTATCAAAAATAGCTTTCTAACGAATATTAGAAATTTGAAATCTAACGGTTGGATTTGGAGTTATGTCCAAATCAAATTCGAAAAAGGTCGCTGTAAGTGCAGTTCGATGGCCGTTGATGGAAATCGACTGTACGGGCCTTGATATAATTATTAAAAATATCAATAATTTGTGTAAAATCATAAGAAATGATTTGGGAAAAATTGGGATGAAAAACCCCATATTTGAAAAGATAAAAATAGATTTTTATCGAAATGAACTAGTTTTGAACTAAAATTAAAACCTATTTATTTTTAAATAAATAAAATGGAACTGAATTAGAATTGATTTGTGGGTTTATCGTGAACAGTGTTTTAAATAACACTAGTTCTTTAACCCGATAATAAATAGGATATGATTTGGGTTTATCGTGAACTGTGTTTTAAATGACACTAGTTCTTTAACCCAATAAAAGGAGTTTTAATGAATCTGAAATTAGATTGAAACGTGAATTGATAATCTAAATTATCAAATTTGGAAAATAAGCGAGAATGGAGTATCACCAGTTTTGCTCCAAAGCGATAGTTAAATCTTTAATTAGATTTGAACGTGAAATGGTAATTAATTTTACCGATAACACCGTGGTGTTAGATATGGAGTATTATCAGTTTTGCTTCATGGGATGAATAGGTTGGGATTGAGAAATAAAATAAATAATTACTTCGGTGTGGTTCGCTAATCTCGACTAGTTTGGAAAACCATAATTTGATTTGAAATGACATCCAAAGGAAGATTAAAGGATAAATCTTAAAGAATTTATCTTGTATAAAATTAATGGGAATCCTTCCCTAAGAATTGAAATTTAGAAACTTGCTGTAGATTAGTTAAGATGAGTGGTCTCCTGGATATTGATCTGATGTTGGTTTCGGCCTTCGGGGTTAATATTTGGGAAATTGTTCTCTTACTAATCTGCGGTTAGTGACTAATGAATTGGAATGAGGCGTATGTTGTGTTTGTGTAACATTTGTTTTTAATATACGCGGGTTGTTCGGAAAGTCCGGGTTTATACCCATTCTGAATAACCGATTCGACGATAAGTCGAAGATGAAGACGGTGGTTGAAGACCGGAAGTCTTCACATCATTTGGATAATTACTGACGATCCTGATTGGGCTATACACCCAAGAGGATGGAAATAGTTGGTGGTCGTCCAGACGTACTTGGAGATCGATGGATATGCGAGGAAAGTGCCTCTGGTTTCGTTCAGACCCAGAACGAACTTGTAAATGGATTGTGTGTTTGACATTGGATTTTATTCTGTGTTGATTGATTTCTGTTAAATATATATCTGTTTGGTGGCGGAGAATTTATTCTCTTGCTTAACGCCCTTCTCTGAGACGTACGAGCTTAGAGGTTATATATCGACAGATATCAATCGCATGACATGAATTGCCTGTGTGGCACGCTGAGTTGCATGGATCAAGGCTTCTGTTGAAAAGCAAAGTCTTGTGGTCGATGATCAAAGCACGGCCTTTGTGGCGTAGCTTTGTGTATAGCTTGGATTCGCGAGCCGCAAACCTCGGTATGAGTTAAAAACGGGATACGGGCCGTTGGGAGAACACGACGTTTCTTTCTAGCTTTGGTGGTGTCAGTGACTTACCAGCCCTGACATTTATATACTTTTCACCTTTGTGGTTGTTGGAATGAGGCGCCTCGATTATAGGTCTGTAAGGACCGGGAAACGTGTGTTCAGGCATAACTAATCCTCTGACGTAAGTGAGGACCGGCCCAACCGATCCAAGTGGCTTCCCAGAGTGTGTAGTCCTGAGCATTTGCTAGAGTGTCTCGAAGCGGAGAGGAGCTTGCCCCTTGCCTCGACTCATGACGGAAATCCAATTTCCAATACGCGTATTGCGGTTTTAATTGTAGAGCTAGTATGGCGACATGATATATGGTACCCATGCCGTCTATGATTTATATTTATGATTGAAACTGTTTTGACACTATACACTTATTATAGTATCAAATGATTTGTTTTAAACGTACCAAGCATGTTTGGCTATTATAAGGGAAAACCCTATCCTCCAGCTTGCGTTGCATTGTGTGATGGGACCTAGGTCTTATAATAGCTTCATTTTTCGAAAAAGCATTGCGATTGTTTATTCTATGCACTGGTATTCTTGGGAGGAAACCCGTTCCGTGTTATACGGCGTGGTTCCTTGAATTACTCTCTTTTAAAGTAAAGTTTTAAATAACTGTTTTAGTTCTCGCACCTGTCACATGACTGACCTGGAGTTTATTGTTTTAACCTAAACTCTGGGTGCCCCTATTTTCCGCACGGGCAGCTAGTAGTTTTGGTTTTGCAGATTTATATTCACAGGATCCTGGTTTACAGCTGGAATGATATCCGGAAAGCTCTGTATCCGTATATCACCTTCAGTTGTACTTTGTATTATTTTTCCGCTGCTATGTAATTTATTGTAATCTCTGATATTTGTCGAATGTAATTTATTCATTTATACTCTGTATATTCTTGTATTCTGATGGAATTGTTGTAATAGCATTGAAATGTTCTTCCGTCTGCGTTTTGATTTGTCCTGTTCTCAAAACGATCAGGGGTTTCGATTGGTCTAGATCGGTTTAACGACTGATTCGGATCGAGCGAAATTCCAGGCCATCACATTTGGTATCAGAGCTTTGGTTTACAGAGCTCGAGAACAAGACACATTAGAACCATACGAAAGAATTCATCAGATATTGGATTAGTAATATCCAATTAGAATGACTCGTTAGAGATAGGGTCAGTAGTATCCTAGAACGAGTGTGAAGAGTATATTTTTCAAATGAAAACAATTTTGTTTTGAAAATTTAAACCATTTTATTCGTATTTGAATATTTATTTATATTGAATATGGACAATCCAATATATAAAGATTTTGCATATACGCGTCATGAACGTATATTCGAAGTTTTAATATATTAGATAGATATAGAGTCACACTCTAGTCGCCCGGAGATGATGTTGATAATGACCATGGCATCATCAATATTTATGTTCGTGTTTCGAAGGTGTGATTTGTATATATTTCCATCAGACTGGTGTGAGAACTGAAACTAATATAGCTAGAATACATTGTTGTGATTTGGCGTCAAAAATGTGATTTTTGACTATATATCAAAATTATGAATTTGAAACTCTAACCCACTAATTGATTGATGATTGTGTTGTTTGATTATTGTTGCCTAATTTAATTTTGAACCATTATGCCTAATAGAATCAAATATTGAACTGTATTGAAAATAGGTCGCATTTGCTTGCATATACATATACTTACATTGAACAGGTCATAGCAAGGAGGCTAGAGCAGGGAATAAAATTTGTTTGCCCAACAAATAGGTACATGTTTACTATGTAATTTACTGTTTTGTTTGAGTGATGATGATTTTATGAGCCTATTGGCTAGCCGCTTGGCTTTTTCTTTTTCTTTTTGAGATCAGAAGGCCTGTATGGCAATTTCGGGATTTTCCCGTGGCTCCCGGTGCAGGGGAGGTTATGGCGAAATTTTTCGAAAATTTAGGGTGTTAGCCAAATTTTTGAAAATTAGAAAATTCTCAGAAACTGAAAAGTTGGAGAATGGAAGCCAGATCGAACGTAGAGTAGATTAATCAAACCACTTTCGACTTTGTTCCTTTTCGGGGATGAAAAGTTTTAAGTAGGGGAGATTGTAATAACCCGGAAATTCTGAACCAGTTTAAAATTTTTATTTTGGCAATTTTAGCGAATTTTGAATATTTAAAATGAATTATTTTAAATAATATCGATGAGAAAATTTATTTTGAATATAATTCGAACGTATATATTATATACGTCGTCGTTAGAATATAATTAATTATATATAATTATAAATACAATTGAAAATGGCGCGGTAGTTCGATAATTCGATTTCGAACTTCAATTGAATGTACCGGGTGCAAAACAATCCGGATTTTAGCGAAACCAAAAATAATAGGATCTATTTGATGATATATTTCCAACGAATCCGAAAAATCAAGATTTCATAGCGGGAATCAAAAGATATGTCCAGTTGAAAATTCTGAATAGTCGCTATGGAATTCAGGCCCTTAAAAATGGACATTTTGCAAACGACCTCGGATTTGGACGAAACCACTTTTGTTGGATCCGTGATGTCAAATTATTGCTAGATTCCAAATGTCATAATTTTTCGAATCAATATGTGAGCGTGGCAAAGGAAAACGCGTTTGACCAGTTTCAGTTGATTTTAATCGACTGGAAAATGATCATTTTTCTAACGGTCTCAGAATTCGACGAAACTAGTTTTGTTAGGACCGTATCGTCAATACGAAGTTAGAAAATATTTTTCTGCCATTTTTAGAATTCGTATGTGACCCCAGTAAATTGAAATGCGCGTTCAAATTCAATATATAGAGTTATATGTTGATTTTAACGGAAACTGATCGAAACGATCGAATCAACTTACGATACATATCCCATTGTGTTCGGAATGGGGGGGAAACGCTATGGACGACAGGCGGTGGGCCTCGTTTCGAGGTCGTATGTAGAAGTCAACTTTTTGCAAAATAAAATAATTAAATAAATTAAAAATTTATAACCCTCCCTTCTCTCCATATTTCGTTGGCCCCCCCCTTCACGTTTCATATCAGAAAGAGAAAAAAAAATTTAAAAAGAGAAATCTGAAGGGGGGATCGCGACCTCGTCGCCCCTCCCCCCCTAGAAAATCGCCGCCGCCACCCTGCGATTCGCCGCCCCTTCCACTTCTTCTCCTCCTTTCCCCTTCGATCGGCGCCACCTCCGAACCCACCTTCCCCCTCTTCGATGCGTCGCAGACCCCCCCCCCCCGCCCCCATCGGAAATCGAAGCCGCCACCGCCCTGTCAGACGCCGAGCCCCCCCTAAACCACCTGCGCCGTCTTCCTCCCTCCCTTGGCTAGCCAATCTCGATCCCGGCGCCTCCTAGCCCCATTTCCGACTGTGAGTCCTCTATTTAATTTCAGTTTGCTTATTTAAAGTATTATTTAAAACTAATGTTTTCATTTATATAGTATATGAGAAGGTAGGGGTGTAAAGAAATGATTTTTGTAATAAAGGTATGATTTTTCTTAGTTTAGAGATACGATTTTATTAGTATAAAAAGATTACATTTTTAGTAAAGTAAAGACGAGATGTTTAAAATAGAAGAGATTAGTTTTATTAAAATAGAAAAGTTAGAATTTTTAAAATGGAAAAGATTTGATTTTTCTATATGAAAAGACCATATTTTTATAAGTGAAAGGCGGGGTTTTTGTTATAGAAAAGAACGGATTTTTATAAGTAGAAAGATTGAATTTTTACAGTTTGAGATGAATATAAAAATATAATCTTTATATTTGAAAAGGCGAAATCTTTATATAGAGAATATCGATGTAAAAATATAATTTTTTATCTATATAATAGCATAGTAAAAATTCGTTTTTTATATATTGAATAGCATAGTAAAAATTCGTTTTTTATATATTGAATAGCATAGTAAAAATTCGATTTTTATATATTGATTAGCAAAGTAAAAATATGATTTTTACATATGTAGTGGCTAAGAGCAACGAAATTGACAAAAAGGCGAGAACAGTGAAGATTTCCTGCATTAGAAGTGTCGTGGAGTTGGAATAGCTATCGGTGAGAATTTCTCACTCTTTAATTTCTTTTTCTAGTTATATATATACTAGGATGCAGACGGTGTTTAGTAGCACCCGACACCACTGTCCACAGACCATGGACTTGTTTGTTTGGTTGCATAGATTAGTTAGATCATTTGATTTGAATTTGATTGTTTGGTGAAATGGAATTGAATTGATTAATGTGTGAATGGCGTGGGCCTTCACTAGACCGGGGATAAGGCTAGGCCTCGTCCCGTTTCTAGTATCGTGCCGTTATGCCGCCGAAATTTTCTAAAATAAGTTAGAAAATTAAAGATATCATCTTATTTGATAAATGAACTGAATGAAAATTCATGTGTTGAAATAAAATGTTTCATCGTTAAAAATATAATTTTTAACGTGAATGTGATTAAATAAATATTCATTTACAAACCGGACGGTTTGTTTTTGTACACCTATTTGAAGGACATTGATTGGGACGATAAATTTTACACATCGCCCAACTGCACAAATAAAATCTGTGTTTGATTGTTTGAAAACCCCACACGGGTGTTGGGATGAAATTTGAAGTTCACTCATCCTGATTGATTAAATATTTCGATTGATTGATTGACAGGCTGTTATAAGCGTTAGATATCTATATTTGATGCTTATACAGTGTAGTGCACTTTGGTTGATGGTTGATTATCTTTCAATGCTATTATATACGTGTGATGTATGAAAATCCATATAATTAACATTATATGGTGATTGATTGGGCCTCATTCCAATTTAGAAAATAAAGAATATTATAATATAAAGGTTCATGTGTTGACTGTACTCATCGTTGAGATTAGTCATGTGTTGAACGAAATATTTTAACAATAAAATTTACATCTTTATATTATAAAATAAAGGATCATGTATTGACTGTACTCATCCGTTGAGATTAGTCATGTGTTGAACGAAATATTTTAACAAAAATAGTCACACGTGGACAGTACTCATTCGTTGAGATTAGTCGTGTGTTGACAAAAATAAATATTCATTTGTTGAATAGAATAAAGGAATTATTGAAATATATAAAGCCGTATTGATTAGAGATGCGCTATTTTGACGCGAACGATATTTATATCGATTTTATTCATTTTAAAATGAATATTGAAAACGATTTCGAATTGAATCGAATAGAAAACCAATTTGAATTGAATCAAATAGAAAACCAATTTGAATTGAATCGAATAGAAAACCAATTTGAATTGAATCGAATAGAAAACCAATTTGAATTAAATCGAATAGAAAACCAATTTGAATTGAATCGAATATAAAACCAATTTGAATTGAATCGAATAGAAAACCAATTTGAATTGAATCGAATAGAAAACCAATTTGAATTGAATCGAATATAAAACCAATTTGAATTGAATCCAAAAGATGTTTTTTCAAAAGAAAATAAAAGATTTTTTTGGTTTTTGAATTGAATCGAATAGAAAACCAATTTGAATTGAATCGAATAGAAAACCAATTTGAATTGAATCGAATAGAAAACCAATTTGAATTGAATTGAATAGAAAACCAATTTGAATTGAATTGAATAGAAAACGAATTGAATTGAATATAAAACGAATTCGAATTGAACTGAAAACGAATTGAAATGAATTCAAATTGAATTGAAATTTGAATTGAATAGAAATGAATTTTAAAACGAATTTATAAGGAAGAATTCAATTTTGATTTGAATTGAAATGGAAGTTGAAATTGTTTTTGAAATGAATTTAAAACGGTTTATAAAATTCGTTTTAAATAGAAATCGACGAAATATGTATTATATATATTATATATATAATATAACGGCCTGAATAGAACACGCCACGTCGCGGCAGCTCATAAATTTCGACCATTTATTTCAAACGAACATTACGGGAGATCCGACCGACGGATTCTCCTAAAACCGGAACCGTTGTGTTCGTATCGAAAAGAGCTTTCTAACGAATATTAGAAATTTGAAATCTAACGGTTGGATTTGGAGTTATGTCCAAATCAAATTCGAAAAAGGTCGCTGTAAGTGCAGTTCGATGGCCGTTGATGGAAATCGACTGTACGGGCCTTGATATAATTATTAAAAATATCAATAATTTGTGTAAAATCATAAGAAATGATTTGGGAAAAATTGGGATGAAAAACCCCATATTTGAAAAGATAAAAATAGATTTTTATCGAAATGAACTAGTTTTGAACTAAAATTAAAACCTATTTATTTTTAAATAAATAAAATGGAACTGAATTAGAATTGATTTGTGGGTTTATCGTGAACAGTGTTTTAAATAACACTAGTTCTTTAACCCGATAATAAATAGGATATGATTTGGGTTTATCGTAACTGTGTTTTAAATGACACTAGTTCTTTAACCCAGTAAAAGGAGTTTTGATGAATCTGAAATTAGATTGAAACGTGAATTGATAATCTAAATTATCAAATTTGGCAAATAATCGAGAATGGAGTATCACCAGTTTTGCTCCAAAGCGATAGTTAAATCTTTAATTAGATTTGAACGTGAAATGGTAATTAATTTTACCGATAACACCGTGGTGTTAGATATGGAGTATTACCAGTTTTGCTTCATGGGATGAATAGGTTGGGATTGAGAAATAAAATAAATAATTACTTCGGTGTGGTTCGCTAATCTCGACTAGTTTGGAAAACCATAATTTGATTTTAAATGACATCCAAAGGAAGATTAAAGGATAAATCTTAAAGAATTCATCTTGGATAAAATTAATGGGAATCCTTCCCTAAGAATTGAAATTTAGAAACTAGCTGTAGATTAGTTAAGATGAGTGGTCTCCTGGATATTGATCTGATGTTGGTTTCGGCCTTCGGGGTTAATATTTGGGAAATTGTTCTCTTACTAATCTGCGGTTAGTGACTAATGAATTGGAATGAGGCGTATGTTGTGTTTGTGTAACATTTGTTTTTAATATACGTGGGTTGTTCGGAAAGTCCGGGTTTATACCCATTCTGAATAAACGATTCGACGATAAGTCGAAGATGAAGACGGTGGTTGAAGACCGGAAGTCTTCACATCGTTTGGATAATTACTGACGATCCTGATTGGGCTGTACACCCAAGAGGATGGAAATAGTTGGTGGTCGTCCAGACGTACTTGGAGATCGATGGATATGCAAGGAAAGTGCCTCCGGTTTCGTTCAGACCCAGAACGAACTTGTAAATGGATTGTGTGTCTGACATTGGATTTTATTCTGTGTTGATTGATTTCTGTTAAATATATATCTGTTTGGTGGCGGAGAATTTATTCTCTTGCTTAACGCCCTTCTCTGAGACGTACGAGCTTAGAGGTTATATATCGATAGATATCAATCGCGTGGCATGAATTGCCTGTGTGGCACGCTGAGTTGCATGGATCAAGGCTTCTGTTGAAAAGCAAAGTCTTGTGGTCGATGATCAAAGCACGGCCTTTGTGGCGTAGCTTTGTGTATAGCGTGGATTCGCGAGCCTCACACCTCGGTATGAGTTAAAAAGGGGATACGTTCCGTTGGGAGAACACGACGTTTCTTTCTAGCTTTGGTGGTGTCAGTGAATTACCAGCCCTGACATTTATACACATTTCACCTTTGTGGTTGTTGGAATGAGGCGCCTCGATTATAGGTCTGTAAGGACCGGGAAACGTGTGTTCAGGCATAACTAATCCTCTAACGTAAGTGAGGACCGGCCCAACCGATCCAAGTGGCTGCCCAGAGTGTGTAGTCCTGAGCATTTGCTAGAGTGTCTCGAAGCGGAGAGGAGCTTGCCCCTTGCCTCGACTCATGACGGAAATCCAATTTCCAATACGCGTATTGCAGTTTTAATTGTAGAACTAGTATGGCGACATGATATATGGTACCCATGCCGTCTATGATTTATATTTATGATTGAAACTGTTTTGACATTATACACTTATTATAGTATCAAATGATTTGTTTTAAACGTACCAAGCTTGTTTGGCTATTATAAGGGAAAACCCTATCCTCCGGCTTGCGTTGCATTGTGTGATGGGACCTGGGTCTTATAATAGCTTCATTTTTCGAAAAAGCATTGCGATTGTTTATTCTATGCACTGGTATTCTTGGGAGGAAACCCGTTCCGTGTTATACGGCGTGGTCCCTTGAATTACTCTCTTTTAAAGTAAAGTTTTAAATAACTGTTTTAGTTCTCGCACCAGTCACATGACTGACCTGGAGTTTATTGTTTTAACCTAAACTCTGGGTGCCCCTATTTTCCGCACGGGCAGCTAGTAGTTTTGGTTTTGCAGATTTATATTCACAGGATCCTGGTTTACAGCTGGAATGGTATCCGGAAAGCTCTGTATCCGTATATCACCTTCAGTTGTACTTTGTATTATTTTTCTGCTGCTACGTAATTTATTGTAATCTCTGATATTTGTCGAATGTAATTTATTCATTTATACTCTGTATATTCTTGTATTCTGATGGAATTGTTGTAATAGCAATGAAATGTTCTTCCGTCTGCGTTTTGATTTGTCCTGTTCTCAAAACGATCAGGGGTTTCGATCAGTCTAGATTAGTTTTACGACTGATTCAGATCGAGCGAAATTCCAGGCCGCAACATTTAAAATAGCCTGTTGCGCGTACTATCATTACTTAGGAGCTTAGTAGATTTACTTTTACATTTTTTATACAGTATTTGCATTTACCGCTAATAGCTATGTACTGTTAACCGTTTAATTTGTATCGTCACACACAAGCTTCGAACAAAATAAAAATGGATATACCGCTATGTCTCCTCATTCCGATATCAATTAATTTCACTAATAACCGACTCTATTTGCACAACGGCGTTACTTTAATTTATCGGTTCATGTTTAAATGTCGCGCACTGACAAAACAACTCTATTTGGCTCCAAACTAGAAGTCTAGCAATAATTAATTGTACGCATTCCAATAAAAATTCGTTTCGTCGGAAACGAAGTTTGTTTGAAAAGAAAACTATTTTTAAGGCCTATATACGGTCGATAAAACAGAATTAAATTTAAAACAATTCTATTTAAAATAAAAATAAATTATTATTATCGTATATATATATCCAAATGGAATAATCAACATATATTTTAAACTCAATATTTAGAAATTTTGTTTGAAACGATATAAAAATATTTAGAAATCCCTTTATATTTATTTAATAAACACTATCGTTTATTAACGAAATTCCATAGCGACTATTTCAAATTTTGTATTGGACATATCTTGCAATCTATACGATGAAATCTCCATTTTTCTCTTCCGCTAGAAAGATATAATCAAATCGATCTGGACGATTCTTGTTTTGCAGAATTCGGACTTATATCGGATCTTGTATATTCAGTTAAAGTTCGAAATTCAATATTACGAACTGCAGCGTAGTTTCAAGCTCATTTTAATTATACTATAAATTATATATATTCGAACTTGATTTTATAAAAATAAATTCAATATAAAATCCATTATATCTCCAATATAACATATAAACAAATTTAAATATTCCAATTTAAATGGCCAAAAAATCTGGGACGTTACAACCTTTCCCTAAGAATATGAATATTTTATTAAAAGAATGTTCTGAATTATAATGAGGTTTATGATGTGTTTTTATTATATAGCACCATATTATTGATCATAAGATACGCAAGTTCGGAAAGACAGGGTTTAACCCATTCTAAATAATTAATACGACGACTAAAAGTCGACGATGAAGACAGTGGTTGAAGACGGGAGTTCCTCAAATCGTTTGGATGATTACTGATGTCTTGATTGGGCTGTACACCAAGACAAGGTAATAAGTGGTGATCGTTTAGACGTACTTGGAGATCGATGGATGTGCAAGGACCTCTCTCTTGTATTGGACATATGGGACGAGGAATAAGGTACCTTCAGTTTCATTCAGACCCAGAACGGACTTGTAAATGGATGTGTGTCTGACATTGGATTTCATTCTGTATTGATTGATTTCTATTAAATTTACATCTGTTTGGTAGCGAAGAATTTATTATGTTGCTTAACACCCTTCTCTGAGACGTAAGAGCTTAGAGGTTACATATTGACAGACATCAGTTGTATGGCGTGAATTATCCGTATGGCATACCAAGATGCAAATGATCAAGGCTTTTGTTGAAAAGCAGAGTCTTGTGGTTGATGATCAAAGTCCACCTTTAATTAGCAAAGTTTGTGTATAGCGTTACTGCGCGAGCCTCACACCCTAATATGAACAAAAAACGGGAGAAGGATCCAGGGAGAACATGCGTTTCTTTCTAGGTAGGAGTGGTGCCATGGTATGGAGCTGAGACATTTTTACTTATGCGGATAATGGAAAGCGAGGCACCTCAGACTTGAGTCCCTTGTGGCTCTTGATTTACGCCCAATAGGGAGGGGAAACGTAATGTTCAGGTATTATATATCATCCACTAACATATGTGTGGACCGACCTTGTGGCTCCTAAGGGCTTGACTGAGTACTTGCCCTGAGACATGGGCTAGATTGTCTCGAATTCAGTAAAAACGATCCCTTGCCTTGGTTCATGGTGGAAATCCAACTTCTAATAGGACACCGTGCGGTTTTGATTGTAAAACTAGTATGACGACATGATATATGATACCCATGACGTCTATGATTGATATATATTTGAAGTTGTTTTAAATACTATGCACTTATGATAGTATCAAAATAATTTGTTTTAAATGTACCAAGCATTTTTGGCTATTATAAGGTAAAACTCTATCCTCCGGCTTGTTTTGCGTTGTGTGATGGACTTGAGTCTTATAATAGCTTTATTTTTCACAAAGCATTGCATTGTTTTATTTTAAACTAAGATTCATGTGGAGTAAACCTGTTCCGTGTTATATGGTGTGGTCTTATGATTTCCCCAACATTTAAAGTAAAGAAGTTAATAATTGTTTTAGTTCTCACCCCAGCCCCATGACTGACCTGGAGTTTATTGTTTTAACCTAAACTCTGGGTGCCCTATTTTCCACACGGGCAGCTAGTAGTTTTGGTTTTGCAGATATTATATTCATAGGATCATGGTTTATAGCTGAAGCGATATTCAGAAAGCTCTGTATCCGTGTACTTCTTTCAGCTGTATTTTGTATTATTTTTCCATTGCTACTTAAATGTAATTTAAATCTCTATTATTTTTCTGTTGTATATTATTTATCCATACTCTGTTATATTCTTGTACTCTGATGTAAATTGTTGTATTAACAATGAAATGTTCTTCTGTTTGTGTCCTGATTTATCATGTTCTCAACTCATTCCGGGCTTTCCTTTACGGGCAAGTTTGGGTCGTTTCAAATTATAAACCCAAATTATATGAAATACAAGTGGGACGAACTGAGTGAGTTATACTCACTTTGATTTCATTTGTCGTTGAAGCTATTCGGTTTTAGTTAAGTTAAACAGTCGTTTAATTTAACTAATAATTTCAGGTGCTTCCGTCTCAATCCAAATCAGTTCCAGGTTGTAGATCTCGTCACCACGATCGTAACGCAACTTGTTTGGTCCAATTCTGTTAACATATAAATAAGTTACTGAAACGATCCAAACTCGCCCTTACGGAAAATCCCGGATTGAGTTTAAAACACGAACAATCAGATACCAAACAATAGAACATTTCGTTGCTATTACAACAATTTATATCAGAGTTCTAGTATATAACAGAGTATGAATAAATAATATACATTTGATAAACATCAGTGATTCAAATTACAAAGCAGCGGAAAATCTATTCATAACACAACTGTAAGAAATACATAGATACAAGCATTTCGAATATAGCTCCAGCTGTAAATCCAGGATCGTGTGAAAGTAATATCTGCAAAAACCCAACTACTAGTTGCCCGTGAGGAAAATAGGGGAACTCAGAGTTTAGGTTAAAACAATAAACTCCAGGTCAATCATGGGACTGGTGTGAGAACTAAAACAGTTATTAAACCTTAGTTTAAAAATAAAGCAAATCCAAGGACCACTACGTATAACATGGAATGGGTTTTCTCCCAACAATACTAGTGCATAAAACAATTTATAAACAATGCAATGCCTTTTCAAAAATGAAGCTATTATAAGATTCAGGTCCCATCACACAATGAAGCGCAAGCCGGAGGATAGAATTTTCCTTTATAATAGCCAAACATGCTTGGTACATTTAAAAAAATCATTTGATAATATTATAAGTGCATAGTGTGTAAAACAACTTCAAATATAAATGTATCAATCATAGACGGCATGGGTACCATATATCATGTCACCATACTAGGCTCTACAATCAAAACCGAAATGTCAGGTATTGGAAATTGGATTTCCGTCATAAGTCGAGGCAAGGGATGTACTCCTCGCCGGCTTCGAGACACTCTAGCAAATGCCTCAGGGTTACACACTCTGGGCAACCCTTGGACGGTCCTCTCTTACGTTTTAGGATTAGTTATTCTTGAACACACATTTTTCGGTCCTATGGGACCTATCCATCGGCTCCGTAGTAACTGATATATCCAAGGCGCCTCGCTATTCATCATCCACATAGGTGAAAATATAATAAATGTTTGGGTTCCATACCATGACACCACCCATAGCTAGAAGGAAACATCATGCACTCCTTGGGTCCCTTATCCCGTTTTTGACTCATACCGAGGTGTGAGGCTCACAAATTAATGTTATACACAAAGCTATGCTATTTAAAGCCGTGCTTTGATCATCAACCACAAGACTCTGCTTTTCAACAGAAGCCTTGATCATTTGCATCTCAGCATGTCACATAGGAAATTCACGCCATGCGACTAATGTCTATCGATATATAACTTCTGAGCTTGTACGTCTCAGAGAAGGGTGTTAAGCAAGATAATAAATTCTCCGCCACAAACAAATATATATTTAATTGAGATCAATCAACATAGAAAATCCAATGTTAGGTACGCATCCATTTACTAGTTCGTTCTGGGTCTGAACGAAACCGGAGGCACCTTATTCCTCTTCCCATATGTCAAATACATGAGAGAGGTCCTTGCATATCCAGTCGATCTCTAAGAAAGTCTGGACGATCACCACTTATTACCTTGTTTTGGATGTACAACCCAATCACGACATCAGTAATCATCCAAACAATGTGAAGACCTTTGGTCTTAAACCACCATCTTCATTGTCGACTTATCGCCGAATCAGTTATTCAGAATGGGTATAAACTTGGCCTTTCCTAATAACTCGCGTATATTATAAACAAGTGCTACACAAACACAACATACACCTCATTCCAATTATGAATATTCTTTTATTCAAATATTCACATCATTAGGGAAAGGTTCCCATTAATTTTATCAAATATAATTTTTTTTTTAAATTTATTCTTTAATCTTCCTTTAGATATCAACTCTAACCAAATTAAGGTTTATCCAAACTAGTCGGAATTAGCGCACCTTACCAAAGTAATCATTTGTTTAATTTCCCAAGCCCAACCTATTCATCCCGTGGAGCAAAACTAATAATACTCCATATCTAACACCACAGTGTCTTCAGCAAATTTAATTTCCATTTCACGTTCAAATCTAATTAAAGATTTAACTATTGCTTAGAGTAAAACTGGTGGTACTCCATTCTCAGTCATTTCCCGAATTTGATAATTTAAATTATCATATTCTCATTTCAATCTAATTAAAGATTCATTAAAACTCCACTTAGTTTTATTCTTTCCAAAAATCAAAATTAATGATTATTTAACTTTGGGAAATCAAACATGCCGCATCGACAATCTATACCGTACCACTGATTTCTGCCGATATAGAACCTATGAACTCGTAC
This sequence comes from Allium sativum, assembly GCA_030737875.1. Lineage (NCBI taxonomy): Eukaryota > Viridiplantae > Streptophyta > Magnoliopsida > Asparagales > Amaryllidaceae > Allium > Allium sativum. Next base: position 1,047,720,528 of record CM060910.1, on the reverse strand, counting down.
GTCTCAGAGAAGGGTGTTAAGCAAAAGAATAAATTCTCCATCACCAAACAGATATATATTTAGCAGAGATCAATAATGCAGTTTGAAATACAATGTTAGACATGTAATCCTGTCTTTAACTGGGTTAAAGAACTAATGTCATTTAAAACACAGTTCATGATAAACCCAAAATCACATTCCATTAATTACGGAATCTTCACGGAAAATAGATCAATATATAATCAATATCAATTTCCGTATCCGAATAATAATATAAATGGAATAAAAACAAAGCCTCTTAAATTCCATATATATTAACAGGCTTCCTCCACAGAAGCTCACTTCGATTATTACCAAATCGAATTCCATTCAATTTCAAATTTAATATATTAAATTGGAAAACTTTACTTTGGAAAATTTCCATTAAATATCAGAATAAAGATTTATAAATTCCAAATCACATTTCACTATAAATTGGGTTAAAGAACGAATGTCGTTAAAAATACAATTCATAATAAACCCAATTCACAATCCATTTTATTACAATTATTAAATAAAATTGGAAACTCTAATAATCTTAACTAAAACATTTATTCTTTTCACACGGGGTTCAAGAATAGTGTTACTGAAAACACCATTCACGACAAACCCAAAATCCAGTTCTTTTATTCAATTCCAACTAAATATTAATTAATTGGAAAACTTTACCAAATCTTAATTAAAAGATTTATTCTTTTCTCAACTGGGTTTAAGAACAGTGATATTTAAGACACCGTTCACGACTAACCCAAAATCCCATTTGATATTAAATACAAGGCCCTGAATAGAAATTATATCGGCTTATATTCAATATCAAATTTTGAAACCAACAAATATCGTATTGGAAATAACAATATATATATATATATTTCAAATTTCCATAACAATATCTGTATAATCACGAAATCCAATATTGAAATATTCCGAATATTATTTCCATTCCAAATCCATTCCAATTTGTTCATTGGAAATTTTTGGTTATATTAAAACCATTCACATATCCATTTTATTTTATTTAAAAATTATTGGATTTCAAATCTAGTTAATAACTAGTTCATTTCGATAAAAATATATTTTTATCTTTACAAACGTGGAATTTTTCATCCAAATTCTTTCCAAATCATTTATTCTGATTTTACACAAATTATTGATATTTTTAATAATTTTATTAAGGCCCTTTCAGTCGATTCCCATAAACGGTCATCAAACGGCATTTACAGCGACCTTTTCCAAATTTGATTTGGACATAAATCCAAATCCAACCGTTAGATTTTAAATCTCTTATATTCGTTGGAAAGCACTTTCCGATACGAACCCAATAGTTCTGGTTTTAGGAGAATCCGATGTTCGAATCTCTCGTAATGTCATTTCAAAGTCAACGGTCGAAATTCGAGAATAGTCGTGGCGCAGCGCGTTCTATTCAGGCCATTAAATATATATCATATATATTTCGTCGATTTCCATTTAAAACATATTTTATAAATCGTTTATAAATTCATTTTAAAAACGATTCCAACTTCATTTTCAATTTTAAATCAAACTTGAATAATCCTTATCATTATAATATTTAAATGATAATATTTTCAAAAGATCAGATTTTGAAATATTTTTCTTTTCGATATTCCTTATAAAAACGAATAAAATTGATATAAATATCGTTCGCATTAAAGTGGCGCAAATTTAAACAACACGACTTTATATATTTCAATATTTTTGTGTCCATCCCAAATCGGGCATCAAAATCATATTTTTATCCTTTACAGAATATTATTTTAGAATATTCTTATTTTAAAATATTTGTTATTTTTTGAATTGGAATCAGACACAGTCAATTACCATGTAATGTTATTTATATGGATTTCATACACACATGTACATAACAATAATTATAAATAGTCAACCATCATCCAAAGTGCATTGCATAACTGCATAAGCATTAAATATAAATAGTTAACACTTACAACGGTCTGTCAAATCATCGATTGACGTACAACTAAACAATTGGGATTAGTGTACGTCAAATATCATCCCAATACCCATGTGGGGTTTCAACCATCAAATAACAATTATTATTTGTGCACTTGGGCAATGTGTAAAAATTATCATCCCAATCGATATCACAAAAATAGGCGAGCATGAACAAGTCGTCCGACTTGTAAATGGATGTGTAAACTTAGTTTAACTATCCAATAAATATATAGAATTTTATAACTTAGCTTATAAAATTCTATACAACGCCTAAATAATTTTATTCATCACAGTTATAAACTAAAAATAATATTTTTAGCTAGCTATTAATTTTTCTAAACATTTTAGAAAATTTCGGCAGCATAACGACGTGATGTTAAAATCGGAATAAGGTTTATCCTTATCCCTCGCCTAATACTGGCTAGCGCCATACACAAACCAATTCCAATCAGTTCACAATTATTCCACAACCAATTTTACAATCATAATCAAACCATGCAAAACTTCCAAATAAATTAATACTTAACTAACCCTAAATGCCCTTTACGGCGCCATAAGTGGCTACTCGCGGAGTATGAAACCCATGTGTTGGCAATATCCATACATCGCTTTCAATTTATGTGATTGTGCGAATTCGAGTGTTGAACTCCATATAATTCAAATAACATAATATGGTTTTTACAATAAATAGTATCGAGGGCTTCTAAGCCCCGTCTGCATCCTAGAATATTTTTAATTGTAAAATAAATAGAGTGAGAAGGAGTTCTCACCTTTGGTTTCCACTGCGTCATTCTTTATTGGACGGTTTTTGGATTTTCTCTAGCGCGTTGTATTCTTCACCGTGATTCCAACGTAATCTGTTTCACGCAGTTTACATTAAAAATCGCATTTTTATGCTATGTTCTTATTTATAAAATCATATTTTTATAAATCAGTTTTTATATAAAAATCATATTTTTATAAATTCTATTTATATTTTAAATATCATATTTTTATTTTTATGTTGTACATATAAAAATCACATTTTTACAATGCCATGTATACATTAAAAATCGTATTTTTTGGTGATACGATATATATAAAATCGTATTTTTACAATGCTATGATATATATATATATATATATAAATCGTATTTTTACAATGCTATGATATATAAAAGTCATATTTTTATAATGCTACTACATATATGAAAATTATATTTTTATATTGCTATTATGTATATATAAATCACATTTTTATATGGGTGCGTTTTTTACAGGTCCCTATTAAGTTTCAAAATTAGGCTCACATCCGGTCATAAACTTAATACAAGTTAGGTCCCTATTTTTGCAAATCGGCTGCAAAAATTCCCGTCTTACCCTTACGCAGTTCCAAAACCCTAAAACAACTATCCAAGTTCATTTCCGCTGTCAACACAAATTAAAAAATTCCAATCCCCAGTCGCCCCCCTCCGACGATCGGACATCGCCGTCGTTCCCCCTAGTAGCCGCCGCGTGGCCCACCGATGGCCCCACCACCGTCGACAAACCGCTACAGCCCAAAAACTGTTCCCCACCGAGAAGTGAACGCCGCCGCCGCCACTGACTGGACTGCCTCCACCTCAGGCGTCGCCTGCTCCCCCTCCTTTACCACCTAGCGCCGCCATTCCCCCCCAAACCCGCCATAAGCTTTTTTTATTTATTTTATTTTATTTATTTAATGTTATCACATAATTCTTGCAAATCAGTATGCATCTATACAGTAGTGTTGCATGATTGTATGATTTTCAATCAGTACGTTATAATATTTTTTTTTACGGTTATCAATTTTTACTTGATCTTTGTTGATGGATTAATCCGATCTTCTATAATTTTATAGTTTTGTCGATTGATTAATTATTATATAAAGTTTTAATGTTATTGTAGATAGTATGGTTTTGTTTATAAAATTTTCAGTATATTTGTTCTATATTTGGAATATGTGTATAAAAACATGAATAAGATGTGAATATGAGCATACAAATATGCAAATATTGTAAAAACATGTGTAATATGCAAATTTGTTTGTTTAGGACTTTTGCATAAGAAACTATAATTTGTTATGAGTCCGTGAGTATATGAAAATTTTAAATTAGATTTCTTGCAGAAATGTATATGATTATCTTCTAAATTTGCTTGCCGATTTACAAATATGAACAAAATTATTGTAAGGGTTCATGAACGAGTGTAAGATATTGGTATTAATAATTGGAAACATGTTTGAATGTGAATCGAATGCTCAAACACTTGTGGAAAACAGTTCATAACAGATGACCACTAGTGTGCAGTTATTCCGAATAATTGCACTATAGTGTGCAATTTTTATGTTTTTTGGCACAATTCTGCGATGTTATTACGAATATTTTTACAGTTGTGAGGATGTCTGTAATATTTGCATACTTGTTTACATATATTCTATATAATAGCATACATGTCTGCTAATATTGGAAATACATGCTTTGTTTTGCTATATTAGTAAAAATTGCACACTTGTGTGCAATTATGAAGATTAATTGCACATGTTTGAGTATGTATCAACAGTATTTGCGCACTTTTGTACTGTTTTTTAAAATACATGAACGCTTGTGTGACATTAGACAGAATACTTGCAGACTGGTACGCATATATATGTAGAACAGTTTGAACGTTAATAACTTTATAATTCTTTTTACAGGTATCTTTGGTGGAAGATGATCCTATATGAGATGTTAAAAAAGAGAGAGCGTTAGTAATTACTGAACAGTCGTCTAAATCTCAACAGTTAGTGAAAGAATGAAAAATCAAAGAAGTACGGAAGATTCCCAAAAAGGATAGTGTGTATAGGAATACTCTTAAGGCATTCATCGAAATGATAGAGAAATTAAAGGAAGATGATCTTTAAACGTATAAGCATGATGTATTTCTTAAAAGTATAATGTTTTGAATTTTTATGGGCTATTATAAATTTAGTTCAGTTTTTTAATATTAATTCTATATATTTTAGAGTTATTTGTTCCAGAAATACTTTGTATGCAATCATTCTATATAGTTGGGTAGAAGTATGCAAATATTATGTATAGTTGCATAGATGTGTGCAAAAATACTGAATATCTGTAACAACTTTGCTCGTATAATACGTAGATGAATAAATGTATGAAAAAAATTCATAAAAGCTACATACAGGTATGAAATTATTTTTGTAAATGAATAATGTACACAGGTATTATATATTGTTGCATAGAAGTATGCAGCTATTCTCTTTATTTGCATGCAAGTTTTGAAAATTTATCGTTTATGCTTACTCTGTCTTAACTTTGTCTACTTTTTTCACCTTTTAATCCTGAATTTTTTAATTTTATCAGCTGATTCTACAGTTTTAATTTCGTTATTTATTCGTATAATTTTATGAAGTTAAGTTCATACATGTCAGTATTTACTAAAAAATAAAACATCTTCTGGAGTAATGCTGCAAATATATATAGTTACATCAGCAATTATATTGAAAACATGCATATAAATATGCAAAATATTACGAATAACTGTACACACGACAACATCAATTCATAATTTCACAAAATAAAAAGATAATTCAGTTTACACACTATATAATCATGCACACATAGTTCAAACAAAAAAATAACAGCCAACCTTTTCTAACAAATATAAACACCCCTTTCTTCCATTTTAATTTCTTCATCTCTAATGATTTCTTTGTCCTCACTTCTCTGCTTCATTACGTTAATAACAAACATGCACCAATATTTCCAAGACCACTGTTAAAAAAGAAAAAACATTAATCAGCCTTATCTGCATGTATTCAAATAAAATAACAAAAACATAAACATATAATTATAACTAGATGCATACATATACGCAAATAACAGTAATATCTGCATGTTTACATGAAAAAATTCAGAATATTTGTACATAGTATATTAAAAAATGGATCTAGAACACTGGTAATATGCATATATTAAGAATATATTCATATATATATGCAACTAATCATCAGGCACGCAAATAAACAGAAAATCAAAGGAGCTGAATGTTGGTATGCATATATACAGAAAATTTGCATACTTCCACGCAAATTTCGGAATAAATCCAAACACATATTATACCAATAGTTGCATTTTTATATGCTCATATTCTAAATATATGCATATTTTTATACATAAATGTAGAACATATGAAAAAATATGTTGACAATCTAAATCGTAAATACGACAGCAAAATTAAACTAACTAAATTATAATTAAACAATCCATCAATAAAAGACAACAATTAAAATAAGTCAGAATAAAGATTCAACAAAAATCGATCACAAATCTGAAATCAAAAAACAAATTTGTAAAAAACGCACCCTAAAATGTATAAATTACCTGGACGAAGACGGCTGGTTGAATACCCCAGTCGCCCCCCTCCTACGATCTGACATCGTCGTCGTTCCCCCAAAAATAGCCGCCGCGTCGCCCACCGATGGCCCCACCGCCGTCGACAAACCCTCCTCTTCCTCCTCCTTCCCCAAAAATAGCCGCCGCCGTCCACACAAAAAGATGCTGCCGCCATTACTGAAAGAATTCTGAGCGCCTAAATTTTAGATCGATGGAATGAAAAAATTGAGAATGATGAAGGCACCGCCATGACACAGAACTATTTGAATGCGGGAAAAATAAAACCCTAATATGTTTTTTAACCTAATTACGGCGTGAATTAAGAGTGAAAGGGCAAATCTATAAAAAAAAGAGCGACTATTTGAAAATAGGGATGAAATTTAAATGTTTCTAAAGGGGAGGATGTGAGCCTAATTAGGTTTAGTTTTAAGGATGTGAGCCTAATTTTCACTTTTTATATTGCCATCCTTATAATAAAACTCATTTTTTTATAATGCCTTTCATATAATAAAATTCAAATTTTTATATCACTATTCATATAATAAAAAACATATTTTTATTATGCTATTCATACAATAAAAATCATATTTTAATCCAAAGCTATTAATATAAAAATCGTATTTTTAAAACAAGGTCATTTAAATAAAAATCACATTTTTATATGCTATATATAATAAAAATCACATTTTATCTAAGATTTTTCATATAAAAATCGCATTTTTAATCACATAAATAAATAAAAATAAAAACTCACCAGTCGTTTTGGGGTTGGAGATGGCAGCACCGGAGTCGTGGTTGGTCGGGGGAGCTAGGGTGGTCGGTGGCGGCTTGTTGGAGGTGGTGGCGGTGGTTTTTATGGGTTGTGCGGGTTTAGAGGAAATAAGGGAAGAAGAGGGGGCGGCGGAGCTTAGTGGAGGGTCGGAGAGGGTCAGGCGCAGGCGGCGTGGTGGCCTGAGTAGCTGAGGTGGCGCGAGCGTGGCGGTGGTGCGATAGGAAACGCAGCAGTGGTTTTTTTTTATTTCTGTAAAACCAGACTGGTGAAAGAGAGATAAAGGGGGGGTTTATAAATTAATTTATACTATATTTAAATTTCCTAAAAAGTCAACATTTTTATTCAACCTCCAAACGTGTAGTGACCCGAATTCCGGTTCAATTTGAGCTTACCAAATAACGCATGTCCAACCCAATTTGCACTGAAATCTAGAAAACTATTAGAAAGAATATAGAGGGTGAGGAAAGATAAGATAGAAACTTATAATAGAAGAAGAAGAAGAACACAACATTAGAGTAACACAAATCTCACAGTGGAACGAATAACATATAATCTATAACATAACTTTGAAATTGTAACAACCCGTAAAATCTGGGCCAGTTTAAAATTTTTATTTTGGCAATTTTAGCGAATTTTGATTATTTAAAATGAATTATTTTAAATAATATTGACGAGAAATTTATTTTGAATATAATTCGAACGTATATATTATATACGTCGTCGTTAGAATATAAATAATTATATATAATTATAAAAGGAATTGAAAATGGCGCGGTAGTTCGAAAATTCGATTTCAAACTTCAATTGAATGTACCGGGTGCAAAACAATCCGGATTTTTGTGAAACCAAAAACATTAGGATCTAATTGATGATATCTTTCCAACGAAGTTGAGAAACTGAGATTTCACTTTATAAATGATGAGATATGTCCAGTTGAAAATTCTGAATAGTCGCTATGGAATTCAGGCCCTTAAAAATGGACATTTTGCAAATGACCTCGGATTTCGACGAAACCACTTTTGTTGGGTCCGTGATGTCGAGTTATTGCTAGGTTTCAAATTTCATAATTTTTCGAATCAATATGTGAGCGTGGCAAAGGAAAACGTGTTTTGACCATTTCAGTTGATTTTAATCGACTGGAAATTGGCCATTTTTCTAACGGTCTCAGAATTCGACGAAACTAGTTTTGTTAGGACCGTATCGTCAATACGAAGCTAGAAAATATTTTTCGGGAATTTTTAGGGTTAGTATGTGACCCCGGTAACTTGAAATGTACGTTTAAAATTCAATATAATGATTTAAATGTAAATTTAACGGAAACTGATTGTAACAATCAAATCAGCTTGCGATATATATCCCATTGTGTTCGGAATGGGGGTAAAACGCTATGGACGACAGGCGGTGGGCCTCGTTTCGAGGTCGAATGTGAAAGTCAACTCTTTAGGATAAAATTTATTAATTAAATAAAAAAAAAAAAAAAAAGAATATTATCTCCCCCTTTACTACCCAGGCCCCCCCCCGATTTCCTTTTACAGAAAACTAAAAAAGAAAAAAAAAAAAAAGGGAAACGAAATCGAAATCGCCCCTTTCCCTCGTCGGAGCCGCCACCCCCGCGTCGGCCTCCTCCTCCAATCGCCCGCCACTCAGTTGAAGCCCCTGTCCCCTCTTCGGCCTCCTCCCCCTCGCGACTCTTTCCTCCTCCCTCCTCCACGCGAGGACAGCGAGCGCCCCCCCCGAACCCTAGCGCCGCCGATGAAGTCGAGCCCCCCCTCCGATCTGCAAGCCTCGATGAAGCCCCCCCGACCACTCGACGAGCCCCTGTAAGTTTTGGTTTTTTTTTATTTACTTATTTTCATTTAAACTGTAAAATTTTGTTGATTTTAAAAAACTGAATTTTTAGGAAGTTAAAAACTGAAATTTTATTTAAAGTAAAACTGAAATTTTATTTAAAGTAAAACTGAAATTTTTATAAAGTATAAAGCTGAAAATAAAAGGTTAAAACTGATTTTAAAATAAAAGAATAAAACTGATTTTAGGAATTTTAAAAACTTTGATTTGAAAAAGTTATTTTAAACTTTAAAGGTGAAAAGATTTAAACTTTAAAAGTGAAAGGTTTAGATTTTAAAAAGGAAAGGATTTGAACTTTTTGAAATAAAAATTCGATTTTTATATATTGAACTTTGAACTAAAAATTCGATTTTTATATATTAAATAGCGAACTAAAAATTCGATTTTTATATATTGAATAGCGAAGTAAAAATGTGATTTTTACGTATGTAGTGAAAGCAGCAACGAAGGTGACAAAAAGGCGAAACGACGAAGACTTCTGCAAAGGAAGAGCCGTGGAGCTGGATAGCTATAAGTGAGAATTTCTCACCTTTCTATTTTATTTCTAGTTATATATATATACTAGGATGCAGACGGTGCTTAGTAGCACCCGACACAATCGTCCACAGACCATGGACTTGTTTGTTTGATTGTTTGGTGATTGATTGTGATATTGGTTTGAATGTGGTTTGTGGTGTGAAAAATCGAATCGATAAATTGGTTAGGATTAGACGTGCGCCGTTATAAGGCGAAGGAGTAAGGCTAGGTTAGACCCTTACTCCAAATTTTGTGGTTTGCAAAATGAAATTGATTTGATTGATGAGTGAATGGCGTGGGCCTTCACTAGACCGGGGATAAGGCTAGGCCTCGTCCCGTTTCTAGTATCGTGCCGTTATGCTGCCGAAATTTTCTAAAATATGTTAGAAAAATAAAAATATCATTTTTTTTAAAGAATGAACCGAAGAGAAATTCATATGTTGAAATAAAATGTTTTGTCGTTAAAAATATAAATTTTAACGTGAATGTGAATAAATAAAATATTCATTTGCAAACCAGATGGTTTGTTTATGTACACTTATTTGAAGGACATTGATTGGGTCGATAAATTTTACACATCGCCCAACTGCACAAATAAAATCTGTGTTTGATTGTTTGAAACCCTACACGGGTGTTGGGATGATATTTGACGTACACTAATCCCGATTGTTTAGTTGTGTGTCGATCGATTGATTGACAGACTGTTATAAGCGTTGAATATTTATATTTGATGCTTATACAGTGTAGAATGCACTTTGGATGATGGTTGATTATTCATCGTTGTTGATATATGCATGTGTTGTAGAAAATCCATATAATTAACATTATATGGTAATTGATTGGGCCTCATTCCAGTTTTGAAAAAGAAATATTTGAAAAAGAAATATTTGAAATAGAATATTTGAAAATAAAGGAATATATGAAGCCGTGTTGATTAGATTGACGCCATTTTGACGTGAACGATATTTATATCAATTGAAAACGAATTCGAAATGAATTGAATTGAAAACGATTTCGAAATGAATTGAATTGAAAACGATTTCGAAATGAATTGAATTGAAAACGATTTCGAAATGAATTGAATTGAAAACGATTTCGAAATGAATTGAATTGAAAACGATTTCGAAATGAATTGAATTGAAAACGATTTCGAAATGAATTGAATTGAAAACGATTTCGAAATGAATTGAATTGAAAACGAATTCGAAATGAATTGAATTGAAAACGAATTCGAAATGAATTGAATTGAAAACGATTTCGAAATAAATTGAATTGAAAACGAATTCGAAATGAATTGAATTGAAAACGATTTCGAAATGAATTGAATTGAATATGAATTCAAATTGAATTGAAATTTGAATTGAACAGAAATGAATTTTGAAACGAATTTATAAAGAAGAATTCAATTTTGCTTTGAATTGAAATGGAAGTCGAAATAAATTTTGAAATGAATTTAAAACTGTTTATATAATTCGTTTTAAATAAAAATCGGCGAAGTATATATTATATATATTATATATATAATATAATGGCCTGAATAGAACGCGCCGCGCCGCGGCAGTTCGTGAATTTCGACCATTTATTTCAAACGGACATTGCGGGAGATCCGACCGTCGGATTCTCCTAAAACCGGAACCGTTGGGTTCGTATCGAAAAGAGCTTTCTAACGAATATTAGAAATTTGAAATCTAACGGTTGGATTTGGAATTACGTCCAAATCAAATTCGAAAAAGGTCGCTGTAAGTGCAGTTCGATGGCCGTTAATGGAAATCGACTGTACGGGCCTTGATAAAATTATTAAAAATAGTAATAATTTGTGTAAAATCATAAGAAGTGATTTGTGAAAGTTTGGGATGAAAAACTCCATATTTGAAAAGATAAAAATAGATTTTTATCGAAATGAACTAGATTTGAACTAGAATTATAATTCTATTTATTTTTAAATAAATAAATTGAATTTGAAATGGTTTTGAAAATAACCAAAATTTCCAATGATTGCATTGGAGTGGAGTTGAATCGAAATTGTCTTCGGAATATTTCGATGTTGGAATTCGTGATATTACAGGTGTTGTTATGGAAATTTGAAAGATATATTTGTATCGTTATTTCCAATACGACATTTGTTAGTCGTAGAATTCGATATTGAATATAAGCCGATATATTTTCTATTCAGAGCCTTGTATTGAATATCGAATGTGATTTGGGTTTGTCGTGAATGGTGTCTTCACTAACACTGTTCTTAAACCCAGTTGAGAAAAGATTAAATCTTTTTATTTAGATTTAATGAAGTGTACCAGTTAAATGATATTTAATTGGAATTGAAATGGGTATTGATTTTTGGGTTTATCGTGAACAGTGTTTTAAATAACACTTGTTCTTTAACCCGATAATTAATGAATGTGATATGGGTTTGTCGTGAATGGTGTCTTCACTAACACTGTTCTTGAACCCAGCTGAGAAAAGATTAAATCTTTTGATTTAGATTTAATGAAGTGTACCAATTAAATAATATTTAATTGGAATTGAATGGATATTGATTTTTGGGTTTATCGTGAACAGTGTTTTAAATAACACTTGTTCTTTAACCCGATAATTAATGGGATGTGACTTTGGGTTTATCGTGAACCGTGTTTTAAATGACACTGATTCTTTAACCCAGTCACAGATTAAAACTAAGTAGAGTTTTAATGAATCTTTAATTAGATTGAAAAGATCGAGAATGGAGTATCACCAGTTTTGCTCCAGGCGATAGTTAAATCTTTAATTAGATTTGAATGTGAAATTTAGAAACTAACTGGCGGTTAGCCAAGCAGAATGGTTTTCTGGATATTGATCTGATGTTGGTTTCGGCCTTCGGGGTTAATATTTGGGGAATTATTCTCTTGATTAATTTACGGTTAGTGACTAATGAATTGGAATGAGGCGTATGTTGTGTTTGTGTAACACTTATTTAAAATATACGCGAGTTATTCGGAAAGACCGGGTTTATCCCATTCTGAGTAACTGATACGACGATAAGTCGAAGATGAAGACGATGGTCGAAGACCGGAGGTCTTCACGTCGTTTGGGTGATAACTGATGATCTTGATTGGGCTGTACACCCAAGAAGATGGAAACAGTTGGTGATCGTCCAGACGTACTTGGAGATCGATGGATATGCGGGGTACTAGGTGCCTCCGGTTTCGTTCAGCCCCAGAACGGACTTGTAAATGGACTGTGTGTCTGACATTGGATTTCATTCTGTGTGACTGATATCGGTTGCATAGAGTGGTTTGCCTGTGTGGCATGCTAAGATGCAAATGATCAAGGCTTCTGTTGAAAAGCAAAGTCTTGTGGTGATGATCAAAGCACGGCCTTTGTGGCGTAGCTTTGTGTAACGTTTACTTCGCGAGTTTCACACCCGGTATGAACCAAAAACGGGAGAAAGGACCTCAGGGAGGGCCTGCGTTTCTTCCTAGTTAGAAGTGGCGTCAGTGGTTTTACACGCCCTGACGAGTTTGACTTATGTGGTTGTTGCTGTTGCGAGGCGCCTCGGATTGATCGGTCGTTCTCGAACCGATGGAGTCATTTAGTGGCTCATTTACGCCCCAAAGGGCGGGGAAACGTAGTGTTCAGGCATTTTAATCCACATCGGTGGACCGGCCCTGTCGCTCCTAGGGTCACTCGAGCTCTGATCCTGAGGCTGGGGCTAGGCAGTCTCGAATCGGTTGAGGACTATCTTTTGCCTCGGTTCATAGATGGAAATCCAATTTCCAAATACGAGACTTTGCGGTTTTGATTGTATATCCTATATATGGCGACATAGTGGGATGGGGCGCTTATGCCGCCTATGATTGATACTTATGATTTGAAGTTGTTTTATACACTATGCACTTATTATAGTATCAAATGATTTGTTTTAAACGTATCAAGCATTCTTTGGCTGTTATAAGGGAAAACCCTATCCTCGACTGCGTTGCATTGTGTGATGGGACCTGGGTCTTATAACAGCTTCATTTTTCTTTATTTAGCATTGCGCTGTTTGTTTTATGCACTGGTATTCTTGGGAGGAAACCCGTTCCGTGTTATACGGCGTGGTCCCTTGATTTACCTAACTTTAAAATAAAGATTAATAACTGTTTTAGTTCTCACACCAGTCACATGACTGACCTGGAGTTTATTGTTTTAACCTAAACTCTGGGTGCCCCTATTTTCGACACGGGCAGCTAGTAGTTTGGTTTTGCAGATTTATATTCACAGGATCCTGGTTTACAGCTGGAACGATATCCGGAAAGCTTTGTATCCGTATATCTTCTTCTAGTTGTTTATTGTATTATTTTCCGCTGCGTTGTATTTAAATGTAATTTAAATCTCTGATAATTCTGTGTAATATTCTTTTAAACTCTGTATATTCTTGTAATCTGATGCATTGTTGTAATATACAATGAAATGTTCTTTGTATGCGTTCTGTTGTGGCTTGTTCTCGAACTATCCGACGCTTTCCTTTACGGGGGAGTTGCGGGTCTTTACACGTGGTATCAGAGCTTTGGTTTACAAAGCTAGAGAACAAGGCACATTAGAACCATACGAAAGAATTCATCAGATATTGGATTAGTAATATCCAATGAGGATGACTCGTTAGAGATGGGATCAGTAGTGTCCTAGAACGAGTCGAAAGAGTGTTGTTTTTGAAAATAAAAGTGAAAACCCACTTTGTTTTGGAAATTCAAATCTTAAGTATTCGTATTTGAATAGTCTATTTAAATTGAATTTGGGCAATCGAGTATATAAAGATTTTGCATACACGCTTAGCGGCTTGTATTCGAAGTTTTAATATATTGGGTAGATATAGAATCACATTCTAGTTGCCCGGGGATGATTCTGATGATGAGGCATCGTCATCTGTGTTGTGTTCGACTGGCGAGAGTGGGTTATCTATATATTTCCATATAGGCTGGTGTGAGAACCAAAATTAGATAGGGCTTATTGTTGTGATTTAGCATCAAAAATCTGATTTTTGTCTATGTATCAAAATTATGAATTTGAAACTTTAAATTCACTAATTGATTGATGTTTGTGTTGTTTGGTTAATTGTTTGCTAATTTTGAACCATTATGCATAATTTAAATCGAATATTGAACTGTATCGAAAATTGGTCGCATTTGCTTGCATATATGTACTTACATTGAACAGGTCATAGCAAGGAGGCTAGAGCCGAGAATAAAATTTGTTTGCCCGACAAATAGGTACATGTTTACTACATAATTTCCTGCGTTGTTTGGGTGATGATGATTTTGTGAGCCTATTGGCTAGCCGCTTGGCTTTTTCTTTTTCTTTTTGAGATCTGAAGGACCGGGGAAGCTATTTGAAATTCCCCGATGCTCCCGGTGCAGGGGAGGTTATGGCGAAATTTTTCAAAAATTTAGGGTGTTAGCCAAAATTTTGAAGTTTTGAAAATTCTCAGAAACTAAAGAGTTGGAGAATGGAAGCCAGATCGAGCGTAGAGTTGATTAATCAAACCACTTTCGACTTTGTTCCTTTTCGGGGACGAAAAGTTTTAAGTGGGGGAGATTGTAACAACCCGTAAAATCTGGGCCAGTTTAAAATTTTTATTTTGGCAATTTTAGCGAATTTTGATTATTTAAAATGAATTATTTTAAATAATATTGACGAGAAATTTATTTTGAATATAATTCGAACGTATATATTATATACGTCGTCGTTAGAATATAAATAATTATATATAATTATAAAAGGAATTGAAAATGGCGCGGTAGTTCGAAAATTCGATTTCAAACTTCAATTGAATGTACCGGGTGCAAAACAATCCGGATTTTTGTGAAACCAAAAACATTAGGATCTAATTGATGATATCTTTCCAACGAAGTTGAGAAACTGAGATTTCACTTTATAAATGATGAGATATGTCCAGTTGAAAATTCTGAATAGTCGCTATGGAATTCAGGCCCTTAAAAATGGACATTTTGCAAATGACCTCGGATTTCGACGAAACCACTTTTGTTGGGTCCGTGATGTCGAGTTATTGCTAGGTTTCAAATTTCATAATTTTTCGAATCAATATGTGAGCGTGGCAAAGGAAAACGTGTTTTGACCATTTCAGTTGATTTTAATCGACTGGAAATTGGCCATTTTTCTAACGGTCTCAGAATTCGACGAAACTAGTTTTGTTAGGACCGTATCGTCAATACGAAGCTAGAAAATATTTTTCGGGAATTTTTAGGGTTAGTATGTGACCCCGGTAACTTGAAATGTACGTTTAAAATTCAATATAATGATTTAAATGTAAATTTAACGGAAACTGATTGTAACAATCAAATCAGCTTGCGATATATATCCCATTGTGTTCGGAATGGGGGTAAAACGCTATGGACGACAGGCGGTGGGCCTCGTTTCGAGGTCGAATGTGAAAGTCAACTCTTTAGGATAAAATTTATTAATTAAATAAAAAAAAAAAAAAAAAGAATATTATCTCCCCCTTTACTACCCAGGCCCCCCCCCCGATTTCCTTTTACAGAAAACTAAAAAAGAAAAAAAAAAAAAAGGGAAACGAAATCGAAATCGCCCCTTTCCCTCGTCGGAGCCGCCACCCCCGCGTCGGCCTCCTCCTCCAATCGCCCGCCACTCAGTTGAAGCCCCTGTCCCCTCTTCGGCCTCCTCCCCCTCGCGACTCTTTCCTCCTCCCTCCTCCACGCGAGGACAGCGAGCGCCCCCCCCGAACCCTAGCGCCGCCGATGAAGTCGAGCCCCCCCTCCGATCTGCAAGCCTCGATGAAGCCCCCCCGACCACTCGACGAGCCCCTGTAAGTTTTGGTTTTTTTTTATTTACTTATTTTCATTTAAACTGTAAAATTTTGTTGATTTTAAAAAACTGAATTTTTAGGAAGTTAAAAACTGAAATTTTATTTAAAGTAAAACTGAAATTTTATTTAAAGTAAAACTGAAATTTTTATAAAGTATAAAGCTGAAAATAAAAGGTTAAAACTGATTTTAAAATAAAAGAATAAAACTGATTTTAGGAATTTTAAAAACTTTGATTTGAAAAAGTTATTTTAAACTTTAAAGGTGAAAAGATTTAAACTTTAAAAGTGAAAGGTTTAGATTTTAAAAAGGAAAGGATTTGAACTTTTTGAAATAAAAATTCGATTTTTATATATTGAACTTTGAACTAAAAATTCGATTTTTATATATTAAATAGCGAACTAAAAATTCGATTTTTATATATTGAATAGCGAAGTAAAAATGTGATTTTTACGTATGTAGTGAAAGCAGCAACGAAGGTGACAAAAAGGCGAAACGACGAAGACTTCTGCAAAGGAAGAGCCGTGGAGCTGGATAGCTATAAGTGAGAATTTCTCACCTTTCTATTTTATTTCTAGTTATATATATATACTAGGATGCAGACGGTGCTTAGTAGCACCCGACACAATCGTCCACAGACCATGGACTTGTTTGTTTGATTGTTTGGTGATTGATTGTGATATTGGTTTGAATGTGGTTTGTGGTGTGAAAAATCGAATCGATAAATTGGTTAGGATTAGACGTGCGCCGTTATAAGGCGAAGGAGTAAGGCTAGGTTAGACCCTTACTCCAAATTTTGTGGTTTGCAAAATGAAATTGATTTGATTGATGAGTGAATGGCGTGGGCCTTCACTAGACCGGGGATAAGGCTAGGCCTCGTCCCGTTTCTAGTATCGTGCCGTTATGCTGCCGAAATTTTCTAAAATATGTTAGAAAAATAAAAATATCATTTTTTTTAAAGAATGAACCGAAGAGAAATTCATATGTTGAAATAAAATGTTTTGTCGTTAAAAATATAAATTTTAACGTGAATGTGAATAAATAAAATATTCATTTGCAAACCAGATGGTTTGTTTATGTACACTTATTTGAAGGACATTGATTGGGTCGATAAATTTTACACATCGCCCAACTGCACAAATAAAATCTGTGTTTGATTGTTTGAAACCCTACACGGGTGTTGGGATGATATTTGACGTACACTAATCCCGATTGTTTAGTTGTGTGTCGATCGATTGATTGACAGACTGTTATAAGCGTTGAATATTTATATTTGATGCTTATACAGTGTAGAATGCACTTTGGATGATGGTTGATTATTCATCGTTGTTGATATATGCATGTGTTGTAGAAAATCCATATAATTAACATTATATGGTAATTGATTGGGCCTCATTCCAGTTTTGAAAAAGAAATATTTGAAAAAGAAATATTTGAAATAGAATATTTGAAAATAAAGGAATATATGAAGCCGTGTTGATTAGATTGACGCCATTTTGACGTGAACGATATTTATATCAATTGAAAACGAATTCGAAATGAATTGAATTGAAAACGATTTCGAAATGAATTGAATTGAAAACGATTTCGAAATGAATTGAATTGAAAACGATTTCGAAATGAATTGAATTGAAAACGATTTCGAAATGAATTGAATTGAAAACGATTTCGAAATGAATTGAATTGAAAACGATTTCGAAATGAATTGAATTGAAAACGATTTCGAAATGAATTGAATTGAAAACGAATTCGAAATGAATTGAATTGAAAACGAATTCGAAATGAATTGAATTGAAAACGATTTCGAAATAAATTGAATTGAAAACGAATTCGAAATGAATTGAATTGAAAACGATTTCGAAATGAATTGAATTGAATATGAATTCAAATTGAATTGAAATTTGAATTGAACAGAAATGAATTTTGAAACGAATTTATAAAGAAGAATTCAATTTTGCTTTGAATTGAAATGGAAGTCGAAATAAATTTTGAAATGAATTTAAAACTGTTTATATAATTCGTTTTAAATAAAAATCGGCGAAGTATATATTATATATATTATATATATAATATAATGGCCTGAATAGAACGCGCCGCGCCGCGGCAGTTCGTGAATTTCGACCATTTATTTCAAACGGACATTGCGGGAGATCCGACCGTCGGATTCTCCTAAAACCGGAACCGTTGGGTTCGTATCGAAAAGAGCTTTCTAACGAATATTAGAAATTTGAAATCTAACGGTTGGATTTGGAATTACGTCCAAATCAAATTCGAAAAAGGTCGCTGTAAGTGCAGTTCGATGGCCGTTAATGGAAATCGACTGTACGGGCCTTGATAAAATTATTAAAAATAGTAATAATTTGTGTAAAATCATAAGAAGTGATTTGTGAAAGTTTGGGATGAAAAACTCCATATTTGAAAAGATAAAAATAGATTTTTATCGAAATGAACTAGATTTGAACTAGAATTATAATTCTATTTATTTTTAAATAAATAAATTGAATTTGAAATGGTTTTGAAAATAACCAAAATTTCCAATGATTGCATTGGAGTGGAGTTGAATCGAAATTGTCTTCGGAATATTTCGATGTTGGAATTCGTGATATTACAGGTGTTGTTATGGAAATTTGAAAGATATATTTGTATCGTTATTTCCAATACGACATTTGTTAGTCGTAGAATTCGATATTGAATATAAGCCGATATATTTTCTATTCAGAGCCTTGTATTGAATATCGAATGTGATTTGGGTTTGTCGTGAATGGTGTCTTCACTAACACTGTTCTTAAACCCAGTTGAGAAAAGATTAAATCTTTTTATTTAGATTTAATGAAGTGTACCAGTTAAATGATATTTAATTGGAATTGAAATGGGTATTGATTTTTGGGTTTATCGTGAACAGTGTTTTAAATAACACTTGTTCTTTAACCCGATAATTAATGAATGTGATATGGGTTTGTCGTGAATGGTGTCTTCACTAACACTGTTCTTGAACCCAGCTGAGAAAAGATTAAATCTTTTGATTTAGATTTAATGAAGTGTACCAATTAAATAATATTTAATTGGAATTGAATGGATATTGATTTTTGGGTTTATCGTGAACAGTGTTTTAAATAACACTTGTTCTTTAACCCGATAATTAATGGGATGTGACTTTGGGTTTATCGTGAACCGTGTTTTAAATGACACTGATTCTTTAACCCAGTCACAGATTAAAACTAAGTAGAGTTTTAATGAATCTTTAATTAGATTGAAAAGATCGAGAATGGAGTATCACCAGTTTTGCTCCAGGCGATAGTTAAATCTTTAATTAGATTTGAATGTGAAATTTAGAAACTAACTGGCGGTTAGCCAAGCAGAATGGTTTTCTGGATATTGATCTGATGTTGGTTTCGGCCTTCGGGGTTAATATTTGGGGAATTATTCTCTTGATTAATTTACGGTTAGTGACTAATGAATTGGAATGAGGCGTATGTTGTGTTTGTGTAACACTTATTTAAAATATACGCGAGTTATTCGGAAAGACCGGGTTTATCCCATTCTGAGTAACTGATACGACGATAAGTCGAAGATGAAGACGATGGTCGAAGACCGGAGGTCTTCACGTCGTTTGGGTGATAACTGATGATCTTGATTGGGCTGTACACCCAAGAAGATGGAAACAGTTGGTGATCGTCCAGACGTACTTGGAGATCGATGGATATGCGGGGTACTAGGTGCCTCCGGTTTCGTTCAGCCCCAGAACGGACTTGTAAATGGACTGTGTGTCTGACATTGGATTTCATTCTGTGTGACTGATATCGGTTGCATAGAGTGGTTTGCCTGTGTGGCATGCTAAGATGCAAATGATCAAGGCTTCTGTTGAAAAGCAAAGTCTTGTGGTGATGATCAAAGCACGGCCTTTGTGGCGTAGCTTTGTGTAACGTTTACTTCGCGAGTTTCACACCCGGTATGAACCAAAAACGGGAGAAAGGACCTCAGGGAGGGCCTGCGTTTCTTCCTAGTTAGAAGTGGCGTCAGTGGTTTTACACGCCCTGACGAGTTTGACTTATGTGGTTGTTGCTGTTGCGAGGCGCCTCGGATTGATCGGTCGTTCTCGAACCGATGGAGTCATTTAGTGGCTCATTTACGCCCCAAAGGGCGGGGAAACGTAGTGTTCAGGCATTTTAATCCACATCGGTGGACCGGCCCTGTCGCTCCTAGGGTCACTCGAGCTCTGATCCTGAGGCTGGGGCTAGGCAGTCTCGAATCGGTTGAGGACTATCTTTTGCCTCGGTTCATAGATGGAAATCCAATTTCCAAATACGAGACTTTGCGGTTTTGATTGTATATCCTATATATGGCGACATAGTGGGATGGGGCGCTTATGCCGCCTATGATTGATACTTATGATTTGAAGTTGTTTTATACACTATGCACTTATTATAGTATCAAATGATTTGTTTTAAACGTATCAAGCATTCTTTGGCTGTTATAAGGGAAAACCCTATCCTCGACTGCGTTGCATTGTGTGATGGGACCTGGGTCTTATAACAGCTTCATTTTTCTTTATTTAGCATTGCGCTGTTTGTTTTATGCACTGGTATTCTTGGGAGGAAACCCGTTCCGTGTTATACGGCGTGGTCCCTTGATTTACCTAACTTTAAAATAAAGATTAATAACTGTTTTAGTTCTCACACCAGTCACATGACTGACCTGGAGTTTATTGTTTTAACCTAAACTCTGGGTGCCCCTATTTTCGACACGGGCAGCTAGTAGTTTGGTTTTGCAGATTTATATTCACAGGATCCTGGTTTACAGCTGGAACGATATCCGGAAAGCTTTGTATCCGTATATCTTCTTCTAGTTGTTTATTGTATTATTTTCCGCTGCGTTGTATTTAAATGTAATTTAAATCTCTGATAATTCTGTGTAATATTCTTTTAAACTCTGTATATTCTTGTAATCTGATGCATTGTTGTAATATACAATGAAATGTTCTTTGTATGCGTTCTGTTGTGGCTTGTTCTCGAACTATCCGACGCTTTCCTTTACGGGGGAGTTGCGGGTCTTTACAGAAATATAAATCTATACTTGAATATACATATCATTTCCAAAGTACAGCACTTACAACACAGCGGAAATAACTGTAACTATATAAATCCTGAAGCCTCCTGCTCAAGCTCTTCCAGTATATCTGTAAATCCCGACTACTTGACTGCCCATACAAATTTGGGCACCCAAGAGTTTAGGGAAAACAAAACAAAATAAACTTCGGGTCAATCATGGGACTGGTATGAGTAAAACAGTTTAAAACAGTTTGAACAAGTAAATTATATCTCATAAGACCACGTCGTATAACGGAACGGGTTTTTCCCTTATGACAATCCAAATTTATCAAAAACCTTTTGATATTATAATAATGTCTATCAGCCACAATATAATAATCATCTAGTAGAAACGCTTTCATCTCACATTCTACATACACTGTATACAATCAAAACCGCAAGCACGTATTGGGTTTTCCAACTATGACAAGGTATGGAACCACTTTTGGCTAGTGTACCTCTAGAGAGGAATACACTAGGTTCAACAAGAACATCTTGCAACTCGGCCACACATGACCGACCACTCATTTCGCTTGAGTGTATCGAATGTATATCACCAAAGGTTGGGATCAACAACCGTTTCCCGAATGGGACAGATTTTTAGAAGTAAATGAAACTCTAGATCAGTTGATTATACACCCTAATAGGTGCGACCTACATAGCCATGTTGCCTACCCGATTTATGTCATTTACCGGATGTGAGGCTAGAAGCTACGCTTATCTTTTACATGCCACATCTTCATTCACTTAGAATGTCACATTGTCATACCCGCCAAATCACAAATTGATTTATCCAAAAATAACATGGGTATACAGCTAAGAGAAACAAATTCCTCCGCTACCAAACATGAATACGTTTGAAGAGATCAACTTACGCGATCTATTGGATATACTCTGTTAGACCTTCTTCCATACAAGTCGTCCTGGGACTGGACAAACCAAAGGAACTATTCAATACATCGATCTTAGGCAATCTTTACCAAAGATTTATACAACAAACTTTGCACTTTACTCTGTCTTCAATATATTCAGCATACTTGATTCGCAATGCTTATGCCAATACGGAGTGGTTCTTCGTATAATAATCCAATCGGCCTCTCCATATTGACAGCGTTAAAATGGTCAAAAACTTCGATAGTTGGTGAGTTAGCTATCAAAGAAAAACACGTGTGCAAACAATGATATCATTTCCAAATGGAAATCATATCGATCAATCATCATTTAACATTTATCTCTTTATTTCATTAATTTACTTATCTCATGTTTCCTTATATTCTAAATTCTTATCATCTATTATCAGAAAACATTTCTGATTAGTATTTGGAAAACGTTTCCAAAACTCCTTCACGATCAAACCTTACCATTCCTTAGTTAAGAAGGAAGTCAATCAAGTTGGGGGTATAATTACCTCTCAGACCTTAACTAAACAACGTTTTAACTTCGAATTGGTCAAAGTTTATCTTAAATCTTTAACAAACTTCCTTAAGTAACTTTCAGATTCTATTTACGAATCCACTTCTTTATTGAAAACATTGGTTATAACGATAACGTTATAATCCCTACTTTCGAAATATCTAACTTCCATTATAACTTTTATTCTTTAAATGTAAATAAATAATTAAACACCTGATTTATAAATAAATAAATATTGATTTAAACACCGGAAAGTATCGGTACTTTCTCGAATTCGATATAATCGAATTCGACGATATAACTCTCTTTCGAGTAATCTCTATTGGATCAACTCTTCTTTGAATAACCTATATTCGATTATCTCTCTTAGAATAACTTAATTCGAATAACTCATTCCGAATAACTTATATTCGATTAACTCCTCTTTCGAATAAACTATATTCGATCTCTATCTTTCGAATACGCTATATTCGAAAATCTCCTTTCGAATAACTTATATTTGATAATTCTCTCTTTTCGAATAACTAAATTCGATTAATTCCTTTCGGTTAAACTATAATCGATTAACTCCTTTCGATTAAACTAACATCGACTAACTCTTTTCGATTAAACCATAATCGATTAACTCCTTTCGATTAAACTAACATCGACTAACTCCTTTCAACTCGATTCGAATAACTAATATTCGATATCTCCTTTTAACTCGATTCGAATAACTAATATTCGATAACTCCTTTTAACTCGATTCGAATAACTAATATTCAATAACTCCTTTTAACTCGATTCGAATAACTAATATTCGATAACTCCTTTTAACTCGATTCGAATAACTAATATTCAATAACTCCTTATTCGACCAACTCTAATCGATTTATTCTAATTCGATTAACTCTATTTAAATTCTCTATTGGTTAATTCTAACTCTAACTGGATAACTCTAACTGATCAACTCTAACTGGTCAACTCTAACTAATTAACTCTAATTGATTAACTCTGACTGATCAACCCTACTGATTAACTCTAATTGATCAACCCTAACTGGTTAACTCACTTCGAATAACTCCTATTGAATTAACTCCTTTGATTTATTCCTTTTCTATTTGTTTACTTAACAAATAACTATTCCCTTTCCAATTCTACTTATTTAACCAATAAATAATTCTTTTCAATTCTATTTATTTAACAAATAACTATCTCATTTTAATTCTATTTATTTAACAAATAAACATCTCTTTTTTGTTTCTATTTATTTCCTAAATAAATAAATAATCCCATTTAATCTATTTGTAAATATCCTACAAATATTTCCTTTTCACTTCCATTTGTCAATGTTTTACAAATGTTTTCTCTTTCAATTTTATTTGACAAATACTCCTCTTTCTATTTGTTTGACAAATATTCCTCTTTCTATTTGTTTGATTCCTCTTTCTATTTGTTTGACAAATATTTTCCTTTATATTTGTTTGACAAATATTTTCCTTTATATTTGTTTTACAAATATTTTCTCTCTTTAACTCTTTTGATTTTATAACTTATTTCCTTTTATAAAATCCTTTTTCCTTATATATAAAAAATCCATTGATTTTATATAAATAAATTATTTTCAAAATATACTATGAAAATTCCTTTTTTACATTCCAGTATCTCTCACGGTATTTAGAATACCATATCACAATGATCGATATCATTTAAACACACATAATCATCAACATATTATATATCACAATATATGAAACAAAACAGTATTTAAATATTGAGGAACCCAGTTGGGTCCCTCCAACCTATTTCCCTGCATCACAGATGTTAATCAACATAATGACATCGATTTCATTTCAATATGAAATATTCATCTAAACAGAATCAATATTTGATTAACGATATATATAAATATCATTATCTATAATTTCAACCAATACATAAGCAATTCAACCAAACAGTTAACACACTACAATCAGTCATCATTTATCAGTTCTAAATATACGTTATAAAAATAGAACTGTTCAGAGTTGGTGACTTTTACTCACATTGGCAGTTCATCGTTAAAGAATGATAAACTGTTTGTTTGATTTGAATCAAACAATTTATTTCGCCTTAAATTCAAACGAGCTTTAATCCACTCCCAATCAGTTCCAGTGCGTAGCCGTCGCCCATACAATCCCAACGGACCTGACCATTCATGATTCTGATATCGTATGGCCAAGATATAACATTACGAAGTTAATACACATTGAACTTTAATTTAAACAAAAACCATTTATATTTAAATGGGCCTCACATGTTTGCTCAAGCCCATTACCTTCCAACCTGCACCGCTCCCTGTTTTCTCGTTCACTGAATGGTTCGATCTCCAGGAACCAAAGAAACACAGATTTTTTCCCTAAATCCTCAACTCCAATTGCCACTATTCCTTCCACATAAATTCAATGTAAAATCACCATTATCATCTTCATCTCACTCTTCATCTACTCAAATCACAAAGGATGAACTCGACGGCTCCCTGGTATTTGGGACGACGAGCTGGTACAGGGATATCCACAACAAGAATTGAACTGCACTTCACAAAAATTCTGCCAACCACCACGGTTTTTCATCACGAGTTCGAAACCAACACTCGATTTGTGAATTAATGACTCAACATAGCAAAACATGTAACCCTAGAACCCACAGAAAAACTCGAGTACCAGAAGTAGCATTGAACACTAGAAAATGGGTATGAGGTTGAAGTTTACATCAACACAAACTCATCTGTATACTCTATACGATTTCTAACTTTTTGTTTTGATTTCTATAAATTTTTGAAGCTCGAAATAGCTTACTGGAGGAAAACAAAAATATCACGGCGGGGTTTTTCTTGTGTTGACCAAATGAGAAAATAGAATTAGGTTTAGGTTTTGAAATGGTATTATATAGGAAAAGTAAATTATTTTTATATTCCATTATTTAATTATTTTTTAAGCATACGCTGTTTATATGTGTCCTATAAAATTCCCGTGGTCACATACAATGCCCAAAAATCACAAAATTGGTCATGCAGCTGCAGTTCGACATTACGGTCCCAACGAAACTGGTTTCGTCGAATTCCGACTCCGTTTGTTCCCACATCGTATTTTTAACCGTCAGAATATCAACTGTTTTTCACTCTTAAAATCCGTACGGCCACACAGTGACCCCAAAAATCACCGAACTTGGAATCTAACAATAATTTGATGTTGCAGATCCAACAAAAATAGTTTTGTCGAATTCCGATTTCGTTTGCAAAAGTAGCTATTTTTAAAGCCCTAAATAACCCTTTTAAATATATAAATATATTTAAAAGTAATTAAATTTAATATTTAAAAAAATAAATATTATCGTATATATTCACAACAGAATATCATACAGCTCTAGAATATTCCTATATGAATTTCTAGCTTGATATTTCAAATCCTGATTAAATCGATATTCGATTTATAATGAAATTCCTTTTCAAAATATAAATAAATTATAAAGGAATTCCACAATGACTTTTCTAAAATTTGATTTAGACATAAATCAAAATCTACACGTCCTGATTTTTCTCTTCCACTAGACAGATATACTTCACCAGCTCCTAATGTTTCTTGTTTCACAGAAATCCGATTTAAACGGCTTCTGTATATTCATTTAAAGTTCGAATCGCCAAATCGCGAACTCCCACGCCATTTCAGGCTCGATTATATTTATAATATAATTTATATGTTCAACCATCGTTAACTAAATATATTCGTTATCGTAATTAAATTCTAAGCTGAATTACATACTTTAAATTTCCCGATTCACACCATATCGCCATTTCAGCCAATTCTGATTATTTCAGATTAAATATATTATTTAATTATTATTTTAATTAAATACTCAAAGTTATTTAATTAAACGACCATTTGAATTCTAAATCACTATTTATATAATTAAATAAGTTAATTATATATCGCAGAAAAATGCGGATCGTTACATTCTTCCCCACTTAATATATTTTCGTCCTCAAAATTGCTAAGGTAGAAAACAAACCCTATCGACTGGCCAGACTTATTTGTTCACTTCTTAACTCCAGTTTCAATAAACCAATTTATTTCAATTTAAATATTAATCAATTCTTACCATCGAAAGTTTTCAAAAATCCTGAAAATTTTCTAATGCCTTAACTTTCGAAAAATTTCGCCAGCACCTCCTTTGTACTGGTCAATAGGTCAAACTCCAACTCGCCTCTCTGGGCAATCTCCAACCCAAAAGAAAATCAAACAGCCAAGCGGCTTGCCAAATTGGCTCACAAATCTCATGCTTATACCAAATATAAACTTGTACCTTTTTGTTGGGCATATCAACTCTAACACTTTCACCTGTTATCAATTCAACATATACCAGTGTTATCCCAATCAAACTCCAATCTATTTTTATCCACAGTATCATCCATTCGCTTATACCTAAGTCGAATTTCAATTCAAACCAGAGTTCCATTCTCGATTTTCAAATTCTTAACTCATCAATCCAATACCGTTTCAGATTCAAATTTCACAAATCCAGTCTTATTCGATTCAATTCAACTTCAATTACCACTTAACTGGCTTTACTTTAATCCCAATTTACTTCCACAAATTTTAATTTGATTTTTTAGCCATCTATTTCTAGGAGTTTTAAATAGGTTTGTTTTTCTCAAAAATTAACTTCCCTTTTCAGGATTCAAAACAACCTTGTTTCCTCAAAACAATTCAAAAACAAAATCTTTGATAGTAATCTGTCACTTAGAACTCGAAAATGAACACTGATTATGCTATAGTCATTATCAGAATTATTTTCCAGTTATCGAAGTGAGTTCAATACTATATCACTTTCAAAATCATTCTTAAACACTTTTATTTTGAAATCAATTCAAAATATCATTCACAAATGCTTGGAATACAATTTAAAATCTCCCAAGATCTTAAAATTTACATATATTTAATCCAAGTCTATTTACAAACTATGTTCCAAATTTCCAGGGTTTTAATTTCAATTTTGATTCAAATTCAGATTTAATTCATTTCGTAACACTTATATGAATATTATTTGGTTATTTACATAACCGTTTCACTTTTATAATCTTACTCGACTATGACAATAACCAATATAAATCCTTTATATCAAAATATAATTTGGGTAAAATTATTTCGTTTACCCTATTCAAAATATACCATGACGGTTCATCGTATTCGAGTGTTTATAAACTCCTATCGATACAGTGGACCGAACTGATCGACCAGAATTCACAAACAACTCAACCAACAAATCTTCACATTATAAAATCATTTTATATTGAATAACAAGTACGCTCTCTCATATATATACACTCAACTCAATCTAGGGTACTGCTAACCCGATCTCTACTGAGTCACGCCACAGAGCCAAGATAATTACTTAACCTTAAGCTCTGATACCAATTGTAGTGACCCGAAATTCCGGTCCAATTTGAGCTTACCAAATAACGCAAGTCCAACCCAATTTGCACTAAAATCCAAAAAACTATTAGAAAGAATATAGAGGGTAAGGAAAGATAAGATAGAAATTTAGAATAGAAGAAGAAGAAGAACACAACATCAGAGTAACACGAATCTCACAGCGGAACGAATAACATATAATATATAACATAACATTGAAATATAAATCTGTACTAGAATATACATATCATTTCCAAAGAACAGCACTTACAACACAACGGAAATAACTATAGCTATATAAATCCTGAAGCCTCCTGCTCCAGGATCTTCCAGTATATCTGTAAATCCTTACTACTTGACTTCCCGTACAAAATTGGGCACCCAAGAGTTTAGGGAAAACAAAACAAAATAGACTCCGGGTCAGTCATGGGATTGGTATGAGTAAAACAGTTTAAAACAGTTCGAACAAGTAAACGATATCTCATAAGACTACGCCGTATAACGAAACGGGTTTTTCCCATATGAGAATCCAAATTATCTTTATATCAAAAACCTTTTGATATTATAATAATGTATATCAACCACAATATAATAATCATCTAGCAGAAATGCTTTCATCTCACGTTCTACATATATGGTATACAATCAAAACCGCAAGCACGTATTGGGTAATGGATTTCCAACTATGACAAGGTATGGAACCAACTTTCGCTAGAGTGCCTCTAGAGAGGAATACACTGGATTCAACAAGAACATCTTGCAACCCGGCCACACATGACCGACCACTCATTTCGCTTGAGTGTATCGAATGTATATCACCAATGGTTGGGATCAGCAACCGTTTCCCGAATGGGACGACATCAACAATAGATTTTTAGAAGTAAATGAAACACTAGATCAGATGATTACACACCCTAATAGGTGCGACCTACATAGCCATGCTGCCTGCCCAATTTCTGTCATTTACTAGATGTGAGGCTAGAAGCAATGCTTATCTTTTACATGCCACATCTTCATTCACTTAGAATGTCACATCGTCATACCCGCCAAATCACAAATTGATTTATCCAAAAATAACACGGGTATACAACTAAGAGAAACGAATTCCTCCGCCACCAAACGTGAATACATTTGAAGAGATCAACTTAACCGATCTATTAGATATACTCTGTCAGACCTTCTTCCATACAAGTCGTCCTAGGTCTGGACAAACCAAAGGCACTATTCAGTACATCGATCTTAGGCAATCTTTACCTAAGATTTATACAACAGCCTTTGCACTTTACTCTGTCTTCAATATATTCAGCATACTTGATTCGCAATGCTTATGCCAATACGAAGTGGTTCTTCGGATAATAATCCAACTGGTCTCTCCATATTAACAACGTTAAAATGGTCAAAAACTTCGATAGTTGGTGAGTTAGCTATCAAAGAAAAACACATGTGCAAACAACAATATCATTTCCAAATGGAAATCATATCGATTAATCATCATTTAACATTTATCTCTTTATTTCATTAATTTACTTATCTCCTGTTTCCTTATATTCTAAATTCTTATTTTCTATTATCAGAAAACATTTCTGATTCATATTTGGAAAACGTTTCCAAAACTCCTTCACGATCAAACCTTACCATTCCTTAGTTAAGAAGGAAGTCAATCAAGTTGGGGGTACAATTACCTCTCAGACCTTAACTAAACAACGTTTTAACTTCGAAATGGTCAAAGTTTATCTTTAATCTTTAACAAACTTCCTTACGTAACTTTCAGATTCTATTTACGAAACCACTTCTTTATTGAAAACATTGGTTATAACGATAACGCTATAATCCCTACTTTCGAAATATATAACTTCCATTATAATTTTTATTCTTTAAATGTAAATAAATAATTAAACACCTGATTTATAAATAAATAAATCTTGATTTAAACACCGGAAAGTATCAGTACTTCCCGAATTCGATATAATCGAAATCGACGATATAACTCTCTTTCGAGTAATCTCTATTGGACTAACTCTTCTTCGAATAACCTATATTCGATTATCTCTCTTTGAATAACTTAATTCAAATAACTCATTCTGAATAACTTATATTCGATTAACTCCTCTTTCGAATAAACTATATTTGATCTCTTTATTTCGAATACGCTATATTCGAAAATCTCCTTTCGAATAATTAACATTTGATAATTTTGTCTTTTCGAATAACTAAATTCGATCAATTCCTATCGGTTAAACTATAATCAATTAAATCCTTTCGAATAAACTAGCATCGACTAACTCCTTTCGATTAAACCATAATCGATTAACTCCTTTCGATTAAACTAACATCGACTAACTCCTTTGAACTCGATTCGAATAATTAATATTCGATAACTCCTTTTAACTCGATTCGAATAACTAATATTTGATAACTCCATTTAACTTGATTCGAATAACTAATATTCAATAACTCCTTTTAACTCGATTCGAATAACTAATATTCGATAACTCATTTTAACTCGATTCGAATAACTAATATTCAATAACTTCTTATTCGACCAACTCTAATCGAATTATTCTAATTCGATTAACTCTATTTAAATTCTCTATTGGTTAATTGTAACTCTAACTGGGTAACTCTAACTGATCAACTCTAACTGGTCAACTCTAACTGATTAACTCTTATTGATTAACTCTGACTAATTAACCCTACTGAATAACTCTAATTGATCGACCCTAACTGATTAACTCTAACTGGTTAACTCACTTCGAATAACTCCTATTGAATTAACTCCTTTGATTTATTCCTTTTCTATTTGTTCACTTAACAAATATCTATTCCCTTTCCAATTCTACTTATTTAACCAATAAATAATTCTTTTCAATTCTATTTATTTAACAAATAAATATCTCCTTTTAATTCTATTTATTTAACAAATAAATATCTCTTTTTCGTTTCAATTTATTTCCTAAATAAATAAATAAATAATCCTATTTAATCTATTTGTAAATATCCTACAAATATTTCCTTTTCAATTCTATTCGTCAATGTTTTACAAATGTTTTCTCTTTCTATTTTATTTGACAAATACTCCTCTTTCTATTTGTTTGACAAATATTCCTCTTTCGATTTGTTTGATTCCTCTTTCTATTTGTTTGACAAATATTTTCCTTTATATTTGTTTTACAAATATTTTCTCTTTTTAACTCTTTTGATTTTATAATTTATTTCCTTTTATAAAATCCTTTTTCCTTATATATATATAAAATCCATTGATTTTATATAAATAAATTATTTTCAAAATATACTTTGAAAATCCCTTTTTTACATCCCAGTATCTCTCACGGTATTTAGAATACCATATCACAATGATCGATATCATTTAAACACACATAATCATCAACAGATTATATATCACATCATATATCACAATATATGAAACAAAACAGTATTTAAATATCGAGGAACCTAGTTGGGTCCCTCCAACCTGTTTTCTTGCATCACAGATGTTAATCAACGTAATAACATCGATTTCATTTCAATATGAAATATTCATCTAAACAGAATCAATATTTGATTAACGATATATATAAATATCGTTATCTATAATTTCAACCAATACATAAGCAATTCAACCAAACAGTTAACACACAACAATCAGTCATCATTTTTCAGTTGTAACAACCCAAATTTTAACAACATGTTAAAATCATAAATCTAGGCAGAATTAAATTTTAAAATAAGAACCAAGGGAAACGGGTTGCGCCATTGCGTTCATCTCGGAATTCTGCATGAAATCGAGTCCGTATTTTCGAAAATTGGAGTCCGTATGACCAAATTATGGCTCCCCAAAGTTTCAAAAATTTTCAGAGTTCAAAACAGTTCGAATTCGAGTTCAAATTCGAATTTCAAAACCAAGACAGACTGGGCGGGAAATTTCCCGCCCAGCACACCAGGTCGACTGGGGAGTCGACTGGGCAGTCGACACCCCCCCAGGTCGACTGGGGAGTCGACTGGGCAGTCGACACCCCCAGGACCAGGTTGACTGCGCAGTCGACTTGGGTGTCGACCTGGTCCCCGAGCCCATTTTTGGGCCAGTATTCGTTCTGATGTATCTAGTCCGATTTCTGTCCAGATTCATCTGCCTAAACCTATTTAAACAACCCCAAACCTAGCCTTCTCTACACACAATTCTATTCTGCTTCTACTCTGCCTCTATTCTAAATAAAAATAAAAATGGCGTCGCTACTCTGCTGGAATCAAAACTAGAAGCTAATCAACATCAACCTAAGCAACTCAATTCAAACTAGAGATTGAAGCTTCTGCAATGACGCCTAGACCATATTGAATCAAATCAGAAGATTAATCAAGTTAGACGTTTCAACGCGACAACGAATCGATTTGTCCTCTCTTAGTCAATCAATGTAAGTTCTAGTTGCTTTCCGATTTAAATATTTCACTATAATATGGCCATGAATTAAAGTGAAATTGGATCTAAGTGTGTTTATCGATTCAGATCTATTTATGTTGTTCATAATCTATTCAGCCTGTTGTAAATCAGCTTTCTTGATTCATGCTAATATTATTATCAAGTTGTAATCTTCATGCCTGTGGTGATGCTTTTCTCTCTGACCTCATTTTTATGCAAAATTCTATCTTCCCCTATTTATTTTCTTTCGATGAACCTTGGTCAATTTCGGACCTTGGCCTAAAATCACGACTTGCGTACGATATGTATACGGGGGAATTATGGGATTATTGCCTATATGAATATGATGGAATTATTGGCAACATGAAATCGGATATTATCATTGTATTTGCGAGTTTGGGCTTGATATGTAAATTTTGGTATAATCTTGTTATGAGGAAATTTGCATAAATATTATATGCATGGAATTTGGTGTAAATTTGGATCTATGTAATGTAACATGTAAATCAAATCAAAAGATTGGACAACTGGCTTGTACTGTAATAAAAAGGTTATGGTTTGGGGTAACTACATCATGAATCACGATTTGGGTTTATGGGATATGAAATTTAATACATGTAATGTTGGCTAGATCTTGACATATGTAAAAGGGCATGAAATTTGGTATAAATGAAAATTGTCTAGGATTAGGCATATACAAATTGGCATATGTAATTTGGCATGGATCTTGATAGATGTGTAAATTGGCATAAAATTAGCATACTTGTAAAACGGCATGAATTGAACATATGTAAATTTGGTATGAATTGGGCATATGTAAAACTGACATGTAACCTAGAACTTGGGCATATGTTAATTAAGAAAAATTTGGAATAGAAACATATATGATAATTTATGACTTGGAGAAAGTTTAATATGAACGCGCCTAAGTTGGGTTTTGGGCAGTTGGTTTGTATTGGACATTTAGAAGGCACGTAAACATGCTTATGAACTTGAAACATGAATTGGTTATGAATATGAATCATTAACTTGAAAATAGGCATAAGTGAAAACATGAAACTTGACATGAAACTCGCCATGAAAGTAGACACGAACTTGACTTGAAACTTGAACATGGACATGACATTTAGAATGAACTAGAAAATGGCCAACTCGAGGTTGGGTTGAGTTTGCAGTGTAATTCTGCCTGGAACCGCCCGGCAAATCCAGTTACTGCAAACAATAGGATCCAATGTGAGTAGTTGGTCATATCGCACTTGAAAACCCGAGGTCAGACTGAGTTGTGGTGTAATTCTGCCCGGAACCGCCCGGCATATCCAGTGACCACAACAACAGGTCTGATGTGAGAGGTTGGGGTGCATAAATGAATTAATGACTTGATAGGGTTAAGTCATGAACCGCTTGAATATAGTTAACCAATTTGACACGGTGGCTCGATAGGGTTAAGTCATGAACCGCTTGAATATACTTAACCAATTTGACACGATGACTTGATAGGGTTAAGTCACGAATCGCTTGAATATACTTAACCAATTTGACATAATGACTCGATAGGGTTAAGTCATGAACCGCTTGAATATACTTAAGCAATTTGACACGATGACTTGATAGGGTTAAGTCATGAACCGCTTGAATATACTTAACCAATTTGACACGATGACTTGATAGGGTTAAGTCATGAACCGCTTGAATATACTTAACCAATTTGACATGATGACTTGATAGGGTTAAGTCACGAACCGCTTGAACATACTTAACCAACTTGACACATGATTCGTAGGGCTAAGTCATGAACTTGAACGACAACACTAGGCAATTTGACATGACACGTAGACGGGTTAAGTCATGAACTTGAATGACCACACTTAACCAACTTGACATGCTAGACTGATGGGGTTAAGTCTCGAATTTAAATGACAACACTTAACCTGCTGGACGGAAACCCTAGTTACGCGGTCCTTTTCAGCAGTAACCCACTAGATGTATCGTGGTACCCTGGAACTAGGCAGGGTGGAGCACGATTACTGGGCTGATTGTAAGCGACCAGAACGACGGCTGAGTTGGTGCGCCATTGTAGGTTCAGGCGGACTACGGTCGTGCACGTAGTCCGGAGTTGAAAAAGCAGGCATTGGGCACCAGTAGGTTTACACTGTGCGTGCTTGATTCGTGTCGGTGGTTGCACCCTATGGCTTGATACACCCTATGGTGGACCTAGCACAGGTGACTACATTCGTGATAGGGCCGTATGACACAGAAACATGAACGAGATAGGACTTGTAGGGAGCCGATCGATTAATAGATCGTTTCGTGAGACCAAGTAATGGGTCATTTCATGACATTGGGCAAGGGATCATTTTATAGTCAACACATGACATGGGTTGGGTTACTAGTATGGTTGGTGCAGAGCAAATTGATATCATAGAAATATTTTAATAGGTAAAGCAGAGAAATCTTGCGATGCTTGACAGAAATCTTGCGAAATTATACTTAGTTTATCTTGAATGGAAACCTGGCGATGTTATACTTGACAAAAACCGTATGAGGTTATTCTTAGTTATCTTTCCTGTAGCTTATCTTGTCATCATGCTTATGTTTACTTTCAGTTTATTCATGCCATGTTATCTTTACTTGTTTTTATGCTGAAAGTCACTAGGACTTACTCAGTCTTTATGATTGACCCGTTTTGTTTCGCCTCTTTTTCTTCCGTTCCACCCCCTCAGGTTCGCAGGGTGGGAATACAGCTTAGTTCGGATCTTACCAAGCTCCAAAGCTCTTTTATGTACGGCTTGGATTTCTCTTGGCTATGGCTTGCTTTGCTTTATTGGGGAATGATTTATAACTATGGTTTTATGCTTCCTTGCAAGATAGATTTCGATGTAACTGACTTAATTGCATTTTGATGTAAAAGGCTTTTGACCTTACTAGATAAAAAAAAAAGCAATGAAAATTGGGTTTTCCTTCCGCTGTTTTATTTATGTTATGTCTTGTAATATTTCTGTGTATGTTTACCTAGATAATACTCCATCAAAGCTAGTGCATTCCCTTTGTGAGTGACCCTAGCGAAGGTGAGGTGTTACATTTGGTATCAGAGCAGAAGGTTACCAGACTGGGCAAAAGCTTTTAAAAACCTTCTGAAATTATTTTCAAAATGTTTACAAAGAAGCAAATTTTCAAGAAAATTTTGTTTTGATTAAAAGACATATTCCCCAGAGCCATATGCACTATCTTTCGATTCTCTCTTGAAATCTCTTCTCTCTCTTTTCACCATAGTTTCTAGGCATCCAACATATGTCGGAGGGCAAAGAAGTGCCCAACCTCCATCTGTAGCCGCAGTAGTTCCATCTGCGTCTAATCTTATTTCAAGCTTTGTAGGGTTGCCGTGCGATGGAGGTAGCTTTCGAGAAACTTGTCAACAAGCTATACAAGGATAGTAAGAACGAGGATAAAGAACACAAGCCTAAGGATGAGAAACTTGTTGATAAGGCGTAATCCACGAAGGAGGAAAAGGTGAAAGGGAAGAGGTCAAAGTAAAATAATAATGAAACCCATGACAAGAAAGAACATCGTTGGTATGGTAAAAAGGGACATGTAGTTAAGTATCATAGGACAAGGACAAGGGCAAAGAACAAGATCGTCGAGAGGGCAATTGTATGCTCTCACTACTAGCATACCTAAGAGAGGTGGTAACGTTTTTGTTAAAAGTTTAGCTTCTCTTTTCTATCGTACCATGGGAACTTTGTTTTTTTACATCGCATCCTTTTAATTCTGCCTCGATAGTTGAGTCTCTGCACCTTAGTACTAGCGTAGTAGAGGATCCCATTTTTGTCTCAAATCCTGTTGCGGAATCGGCTCATGTATTCATGATTTGTTTGGATTTGAGAATGTCTATGCTAAGTGTTGAGTTTAGAAGTAATGCTTATGTTTATGTTTTGGGCTATGGGTTGATTCTAGCGATGGAGTAGTTATCCAGTAAGGGTGACATTCTCGGTTTTGAAAAGAGGGTAGTTAGACTCTTGACTTGCCTCGGTAATACCCTCGAAGTCGCGTGTAACCTTTAGGGTTCTCTCATGATTAGTTACCTATAATCTCTTGATACATTTATTGATTCGCTCGAGTAGTGTTCACCACTAAGGCGGATGGTTCATTTCACTTATGCATGAGTTGTAGAAAGTCACCTTAGTAAGTACATTTGGCAACATGGTTGATATTTGTTATTTTCAAGAGATAGTTCTTCTGCGTGGAATACCCCCTAGTAAGTGAACGAGATCCAAGATTCACTAGTGAATTTTGGGGAGCTTGCATGAAACCATGAGTACGCAGTTATGATTAAGCCGAATATACTAGAAGAAGAATAAGTAAAAGTGGAACGAGAGGCAACAGTGAAATGAGTTCCAACTCATATTTTGGAAACAAGAATTAAGAATTTGTGAAGTTAAAGACGGTCAAAGCACAATGGAGTTAAGCTCAAGGAAACGCGTCTTAGAAGATTGAAGACTAGATATGTGCATCATATCTCTTTTTAAGAGTATATCCTTGGTCCCTCTTTTCCTATAGAGCTTACTTGCATGTTATCTTTTTCCTCTCGGTCCTATTCTCAATCAAATTTCTATTGCAAACCCCATAGAGAGTATGACTCATTTGTTAGTAATACATTTTGGGGCTTGAGGGTGTCCATTGGGTTGACTAAACTCTTTGGGTTTTATAGGTTACGGGTTGGTTTTAGGAAGGGATTCCCTTGTGACCTAAAAGGAGTCCATCATGCTTAGTTTCCTCGAAACGTATATTGGTTTGATTGAGTAATTCTTCGGGTGTCAGCCTGATTTCGGTCTCCGAGGCTGGTGCTTAGGGAGTTCTTTTCCTGATCAGTATATATGTGACATATATCTCCAGTTTTTACATGGCCTAATGGGCACAAGGTTTTTACTTGCTTCTATCATTCGGCTATACCTTTAGGTAGGAACAATTGGGTGTAAACATGTGTTTGAGACATGTTATGATTGATGGTTGCAAGTGACTACAAGTGGTTGGTAGTGGTTGCTCGTGGATGCATTTACACATTAGGCACTAGATCGGCTCAGTCACCTTTCATATTGCATATGCATGAGTGTTTATACTTGTTTATAGATGAATTTGAATGTGTTATCATGTGGATGTTGCATATGGATGGATGTTTGTGCACACATATAGTGTTTATGTGACTAGGACTATTTTCATACATGTGGATTCATGGCACTAAACATATTTTCATTTAGAAGATCAATCAGGCCTGATCATTTGCATTAGACAAGGAACATATACACACACTTTCCGCATATGTTCATACAACATTAGAAATCTATTAAGGATGATGGATACCTGTGATTGATGATTGAGTAGATGGATGATTGGATGGTAGGACACATTCTCGTTAACTTGAAGATTTCGGGGACGAAATCCTTTAAGGAGGGGAGAATGTAACAACCCGAATTTTAACAACATGTTAAAATCATAAATCTAGGCAGAATTAAATTTTAAAATAAGAACCAAGGGAAACGGGTAGCGCCATTGCGTTCATCTCGGAATTCTACATGAAATCGAGTCTGATTTTTCGAAAATCGGAGTCCGTATGACCAAGTTATGGCTCCCCAAAGTTTCAGAGTTCAAAACAGTTCGAATTCGAGTTCAAATTCGAATTTCAAAACCCAGACAGACTGGGTGGGAAATTTCCCGCCCAGCACACCAGGTCGACTGGGGAGTCGACACCCCCCCCCCAGGTCGACTGGGGAGTCGACTGGGCAGTCGACACCCCCAGGA
Organism: Allium sativum; assembly: GCA_030737875.1. Taxonomy (NCBI): domain Eukaryota; kingdom Viridiplantae; phylum Streptophyta; class Magnoliopsida; order Asparagales; family Amaryllidaceae; genus Allium; species Allium sativum. Next base: position 1,047,682,082 of record CM060910.1, on the reverse strand, counting down.
CCAGGTCGACTGCGCAGTCGACTTGGGTGTCGACCTGGTCCCCGAGCCCATTTTTGGGCCAGTATTCGTTCTGATGTATCTAGTCCGATTTCTGTCCAGATTCATCTGCCTAAACCTATTTAAACAGCCCCAAACCTTGCCTTCTCTACACACAATTCTATTCTGCTTATACTCTGCCTCTGTTCTAAATAAAAATAAAAATGGCGTCGCTACTCTGCTGGAATAAAAACTAGAAGCTAATCAACATCAACCTAAGCAACTCAATTCAAACTAGAGATTGAAGCTTCTGCAACGACGCCTAGACCATATTGAATCAAATCAGAAGATTAATCAAGTTAGACGTTCCAACGCGACAACGAATCAATTTGTCCTCTCTTAGTCAATCAATGTAAGTTCTAGTTGCTTTCCGATTTAAATATTTCGCTATAATATGGCCATGAATTAAAGTGAAATTGGATCTAAGTATGTTTATCGATTCAGATCTATTTCTGTTGTTCATAATCTATTCAGCCTGTTGTAAATCAGCTTTCTTGATTCATGCTAATATTATTATCAAGTTGTAATCTTCATGCCTGTGGTGATGCTTTTCTCTCTGACCTCATTTTTATGCAAAATTCTATCTTCCCCTATTTATTTTCTTTCGATGAACCTTGGTCAATTTCGGACCTTGGCCTAAAATCACGACTTGCGTACGATATGTATACGGGGGAATTATGGGATTATTGCCTATATGAATATGATGGAATTATTGGCAACATGAAATCGGATATTATCATTGTATTTGCGAGTTTGGGCTTGATATGTAAATTTTGGTATAATCTTGTTATGAGGAAATTTGCATAAATATTATATGCATGGAATTTGGCGTAAATTTGGATCTATATAATGTAACATGTAAATCAAATCAAAAGATTGGACAACTAGCTTGTACTATAATAAAAAGGTTATGGTTTGGGGTAACTACATCATGAATCACGATTTGGGTTTATGGGATATGAAACTTAATACATGTAATGTTGGCTAGATCTTGACATATGTAAAAGGGCATGAAATTTGGTATAAATGTAAATTGTCTAGGATTAGGCATATACAAATTGGCATATGTAATTTGGCATGGATCTTGATAGATGTGTAAATTGGCATAAAATTAGCATACATGTAAAACGGCATGAATTGAACATATGTAAATTTGGTATGAATTGGGCATATGTAAAACTGACATGTAACCTAGAACTTGGGCATATGTTAATTAAGAAAAATTTGGAATAGAAACATATATGATAATTTATGACTTGGAGAAAGTTTAATATGAACGCGCCTAAGTTGGGTTCTGGGTAGTTGGTTTGTATTGGACATTTAGAAGGCACGTAAACATGCTTATGAACTTGAAACATGAATTGGTTATGAATATGAATCATTAACTTGATAATAGACATAAGTGAAAACATGAAACTTGACATGAAACTCGCCATGAAACTAGACACGAACTTGACATGAAACTTGAACATGGACATGGCATTTAGAATGAACTAGAAAATGGCCAACTCGAGGTTGGGTTGAGTTTGCAGTGTAATTCTTCCCGGAACCGCCCGACAAATCCAGTTACTGCAAACAATAGGATCCAATGTGGGTAGCTGGTCATATCGCACTTGAAAACCCAAGGTCAGACTGAGTTGTGGTGTAATTCTGCCTGGAACCGCCTGGCATATCCAGTGACCACAACAACAGGTCTGATGTGAGAGGTTGGGGTGCATAAATGAATTAATGACTTGATAGGGTTAAGTCATGAACCGCTTGAATATACTTAACCAATTGGACACGATGACTCGATAGGGTTAAGTCATGAACCGCTTGAATATACTTAACCAATTGGACACGATGACTCGATAGGGTTAAGTCATGAACCGCTTGAATATACTTAACCAATTTGACATGATGACTTGATTAGGTTAAGTCACGAATCGCTTGTATATAATTAACCAATTTGACACGATGACTCGATAGGGTTAAGTCATGAACCGCTTGAATATACTTAACCAATTTGACACGATGACTTGATAGGGTTAAGTCATGAACCGCTTGAATATACTTAACCAATTTGACATGGTGACTAGATAGGGTTAAGTCATGAACCGCTTGAATATACTTAACCAATTTGACACGATGACTTGATAGGGTTAAGTCACGAACCGCTTGAACATACTTAACCAACTTGAAACATGATTCGTAGGGCTAAGTCGTGAACTTGAACGACAACACTTAGCCAATTTGACATGACACGTAGACGGGTTAAGTCATGAACTTGAATGACCACACTTAACCAACTTGACATGCTAGACTGATGGGGTTAAGTCTCGAATTTAAATGACAACACTTAACCTGCTGGACGGAAACCCTAGTTACGCGGTCCTTTTCAGTAGTAACCCACTAGATGTATCATGGTACCCTAGAACCAGGTAGGGTGGGGCACGATTACTGGGCTGATTGTAAGCGACCAGAACGACGGCTGAGTTGGTGCGCCATTGTAGGTTCAGGCGGACTATGGTCGTGCACGTAGTCCGCAGTTGAAAAAGCAGGCATTGGGCACCAGTAGGTTTACACTATGCGTGCTTGATTCGTGTCTGTGGTTGGCACCCTAGGGCTTGATACACCCTATGGTGGACCTAGCACAGGTGACTACATTCGTGATAGGGCCGTATGACACAGACACATGAACGAGATAGGACTTGTAGGGAGCCGATCGATTAATAGATCGTTTCGTGAGACCAAGTAATGGATCATTTCATGACATTGGGCAAGGGATCATTTTATAGTCAACACATGACACGAGTTGGGATACTAGTACGGTTGGTGCAGAGCAAATTGATATCATAGAAATATTTTAATAGGTAAAGCAAAGAAATCTTGCGATGCTTGACAGAAATCTTGTGAAATTATACTTAGTTTATCTTGAATGGAAACCTGGCGATGTTATACTTGACAAAAACCGTATGAGGTTATTCTTAGTTATCTTTCCTGTAGCTTATCTTGTCATCATGCTTATGTTTACTTTCAGTTTATTCATGCCATGTTATCTTTACTTGTTTTTATGCTGAAAGTCACTAGGACTTACTCAGTCTTTATGACTGACCCGTTTTGTTTCGCCTCTTTTTCTTCTGTTCCCCCCCCCCAGGTTTGCAGGGTGGGAATACAGCTTAGTTCGGATCTTACCAAGCTCCAAAGCTCTTTCATATACGGCTTGGATTTCTCTTGGCTATGGCTTGCTTTGCTTTATTGGGGAATGATTTATAACTACGGTTTTATGCTTCTTTACTATTGCAAGACAGATTTCGATGTAACTGACTTAATAGCATTTTGATGTAAAAGGCTTTAGACCTTATTAGATAAAAAAAGCAATGAAATTTGGATTTTCGTTCCGCTGTTTTATTTATGTTATGTCTTGTAATATTTTTGTGTATGTTTACCTAGATAATACTCCACCAAAGCTAGTGCATTCCCTCTGTGAGTGACCCTAGCGGAGGTGGGGTATTACATCAGTTCTAAATATACGTTATAAAAATAGAACTGTTCAGAGTTGGTGATTTTTACTCACACTGGCAGTTCATCGTTAAAGAACGATAAACTGTTTGTTTGATTTGAATCAAACAATTTATTTCGCCATAAATTCAAACAAGCTTTAATCCACTCCCAATCAGTTCCAGTGCGTAGCCGTCGCCCATACGATCCAACAGATCCGACCGTTCGTGATTTTGATATCGTATGGCCAAGATATAACATTACGAAGTTAATTCACATTGAACTTTAATTTAAACAAAAACAATTTATATTTAAATGGGCCTCACATGTTTGCTCAAGCCCATTACCTTCCAACCCGCACCGCTCACTGTTTCCTCCTTCTTCACCGAATGATTCGATCTCCAGGAACCAAAGAAACACAGACTTTTTCCCCAAATCCTCAACTCCAATCGCCACTATTCCTTCCACATGAATTCAATGTAAAATCACCATTATCATCTTCATCTCAATCTTCATCTACTCAAATCACAAAGGTTGAACTCAACGGCTCCCTGGTATTTGCGACGACGAGCTGCTACAGGGATATCCACGACAAGAATTGAACTGCACTTCACAAAAATTCTGCCAACCACCACTGTTTTCCATCACGAGTTCGAAACCAACACTCGATTTGTGAATTAATGACTCAACATAGCAAAACCCGTAACCCTAGAACCCGTGGAAAAACTCAAGGACCAGAAGTAACATCGAACACCAGAAAATGGGTATGAGGTTGAAGTTTACATCAAGACAAACTCATCTGTATACTCCATACGATTTATAACATTTTGTTTTGATTTCTATAAATTTTTGAAGCTCGAAATAGCTTACCGGAGGAAACAAAAATATCATGGCGTGGTTTTTCTTGTGTTGACCAAATGAGAAAATAGAATTAGGTTTAGGTTTTGAAATGTTATTATATAGGATAAATAAATTATTTTTATATTCCATTATTTAATTTATTTTTAAGAATACGCTGTTTATATATGTCTTCTAAAATTCCCGTGGTCACATACAATACCCAAAAATCACGAAATTTGTCATGCAGTTACAGTTCGACATTACGGTCCTAACGAAACTGGTTTCGTCGAATTACGACTCTGTTTGTTCACACAGCGTATTTTTAACCTTAGAATATCGACTGTTTTTCACTCTAAAAATCCGTACGGCCACACAGTGACCCCAAAAATCACGGAACTTGGAATCTAACAATAATTTGATGTTGCGGATCCAACAAAAATAGTTTCGTTGAATTCAGACTTCGTTTGCAACAGTGGCTATTTTTAAAGCCCTAAATAACCCTTTTAAATATATAAATATATTTAAAAGTAATTAAATATATTTAAAAGTAATTAAATTTAATATTTAAAAAAATAAATGTTATCGTATATATTCACAACAGAATATCATACACCTCTAGAATATTCCTATATGAATTTCTAGCTTGATATTTCAAATCCCGATTAAATCGATATTCGATTTATAATGAAATTCCTTTTTAAAATATAAAAAAATTATAATGGAATTCCACAGCGACTTTTCTAAAATTTTATTTGGACATAAATCAAAATCTACACGACGAAATCCTGATTTTTCTCTTCCACTAGAAAGATATACTTCACCAGCTCCTAATGTTTCTTGTTTCACAGAAATCCGATTTAAAACGGCTTCTGTATATTTGTTTAAAGTTCGAATCGCTAAATCGCGAACTGCCGCGCCATTTCAGGCTCGATTATATTTATAATATAATTTATACGTTCAACCATCGTTAACTAAATATATTCGTTATCGTAATTAAATTCTAAGCTAAATTACATACTTTAAATTTCCCGATTCACACCATATCGCCAATTCAGCCAATTCTGATTATTTCAGAATTAAATATATTATTTAATTATTATTTTAATTAAATATTCAATGTTGTTTAATTAAATGACCGTTTGAATTCTAAATCACTATTTATATAATTAAATAAATTAATTATATATCTCAGAAAAATGCGGGTCGTTACAAAACGAGACCCAACAACTGACATCCCTAATTAATTACGCCCATTCCGGATACAATGGGATATGTCCCGCAAGCCGATTCGGCTATTTCGTTCAGTTTTCGTTAAATTTAAAATATAAATTAATTTAATGTTCAAAATTGATTTTAACGTATATTTTAATTTACCAAGGCCATATACTGACTCCAAAAATTTCAGAAAAATAAATCTACCTATGTTTTGACGATACAGTCTGAACAAAACTAATTTTGTCGAATTTGGAGGCCATTTGAAAAATGGCCATTTTCCGGTCGATTAAATTCAAATTGAAATTACCAAACACGTTTAAATTCACTACGCTCACATATTAATTCCAAAAATTATGAAATTATGAAATTTTGAATCTAACAATAATTCGGCATTCCAGATCCAACAAAAGTGGTTTTGTCTAAAACAGAGGTCGTTTGCAAAATGGCTATTTTTAAGGGCTATATATTACTTAAAATATATATAAATTCCATAACGATTATTTTAAATTTTAAACTGGTCATAGCTTTTTATTCTCGTTATGAAATCTGAATTTTTCACATTTATTAGAAAGATATAATCAAACAGATTCAAATATTTCTTGTTTTACTGAAATCCGATTTATTTTTAACCATGTACATTCATTTGAAATTTGAAATCGAATTTTCAAACTACCGCACCATTTCCAGTTCGTTTTATAATTAAAATAAATTTATACTTTCTAACTTCAATTTAAATAAATTTTTAGTCGTTATTATTTAAAATAAATCATTTTAAATATTCAAAATCCATTTAAATAGCTAAAATAAAAAATTTAAATTGGTTTTGAAAATCTGGGTTGTTACAGTTACTAGCATTTTAATTTTCACGATTAACTTAAATAATTTAACTTCCTTAATTACTAATTATATAGGTTAATTACGTGGTTAACTCTAATCATACTAACCTAAGAAAATACGAACCGACAAAAATTTCTCTCCCTCTCATTCATTTTGCACCCACGCTGCCTCTCCATTCTCTTACCGCCGCGCCAAACGCCAATCACCAGAGTCCGATCAGACCCCATCAAATCGTGCTCCTTAAGCCTTGATTGTCGATGCTCCACCGTTGACTGCCAGATCCTCCCTGAATTGTCGTGCCTTCGAGCACATTTATGGTCGCCAGAAGCAACGATAAATGATCACTGCCGACCAATTAGAAGATCTCGCTGAGCTAAATAATATTGTAGTTGAGGATTAAAGATAAAGATCATCAGATTGTATGACAATTGGGGAAGAAGGTTAAAGCGATTTCTATCGTTCATTAAATATAGGCCACTGCAAAAAACGAGGTTGATAAAGGGTTACGAAATTTTTTGGTTGAGGGCTGTTGGATGATATTTATAAGGTGAGGATTATTAATATTATTAATTAAAATTTAGACATGAAGTAACCAGCTAAAACCAACTCATACGATTTTCGATTGAGATGAGAATTGAAATCCTAGCATAAAACAATATTCCGGACGTGATGGAACATGTTTCGTCGAATTTCGAGATTGTTTGTAAAAATTCCTTTACAATTCAAAACATGAATCGACACACGTTTAAATTGTGCACGATCACAAAATAAATCCGATTGACTTGAAAATTGAAATACTACAATAATAAATCATTATAGATTTAATAAAACTAATGTGACACCCCACGTCCGTTAATGTAACTCACTAAGGGAATGCATTAAGTATCGTGAAGCGTTATAGGTAAACAGACACAGAATAATTGCAAGACAGATATAAATAAGATAGCAGCAGAAATTTAATTTTTTATTTCAACATAAATCATAATACTGTGGTCCACAATACCATAAGTCACAAAAACCATTACAATAAAATAACTTCTGTCTTGCATCATCAGAGTACATAAGAATATAAAAAAACATAATTCCCCAGTTGAAAGACTTAAGCTATAGTATAGACAAGAACTTGAGTCATACTTCAGAAGTAGCTCCTAGCAAGATGATATCTGAGTCATGACTAAGCCTGTGTGTTTCCTCCCTGAGAACCTGGAGGGGGGAACAGAAGAAAGAAGGAGAAACAAAAGGATCAAACATAAAGTCTGGCGAGTCTAGTTACTTCTGGCCAGTAAATAAAGAAAAGTAACATGATAGGCATATAAAGTGGATAAGAGAGGTCACTACATAAATGGCAGGTGTGACAAGGTAGACAGGGTAAGGTGTATACACTTCTCTAATGATTACTCCACACTATTACTAGTATAACCAGAATGAGATGATCCCTTTCACTATAAGATGGTATACTTAGGCCATATGTCCAAAATATACCCTAACCACTACCCTAATCGATCGGCTCCTTACTCCGTAGATACTTTGTGCCGGCCCCCGGTAGGATGTATCACGTCCTACATTGGCAACGTCCCTTCACTGATATGCACAACCCCATATCTACTGGTGTCACGGTTGTCTTATCCGCCTCTGCCTGGCTCATGCACGCACATGGCCCGGTCAGGTTGCGCCGCCCACACCGTCGTCCACGTTTGGATCTCTTACAATCAGTCTGTAAGCGTGTCCCCTCTCCGCCTAGCACGGAGTATTTTATTTGATACTTACTCCGGGTTACTGACTGAAATGGGTCCCACACAATATGATACAAGCTCTCCCCTTTGTCTTGTATCCTCCACTAGTTTTTCACTGACTATGTATACCACTAGGTGTCCTTAATTACATAGCCCTATACCAATTATGCTCAACCTAAAAGGTGTCTTTAATTACATAACTTTATTATTTTCTCTGGTTATGTGTATCACTAGGTGTCTTTAATTACATAACCTTATCGGGTTAATTTCATGAGCCTATATGTACATATTACCCACCCCCTCCAGATTTACTTAACCCATCTACTATTCCAATCAATTTACTTAATCCTAACCTTAGTTCATAATCATACAATCCCTATGGATTAGATTTGGTTAAGTAGTCCAATTCATTACCATGTCCATTTATGGTTTATAATGGGCTAGACCTCCCATAATAGGCCGACAACGTGTGGATGTTGGATATGCCGGTCGGGTCCGGGCGGACTTATTCCATAGTTGGGCCTAACCTCATGTCTTAGCCCGATTCGTTTTTGCGTACTTAGACCTCCCACATTAGGTTCAACATTAGTGGCTGCTGGATATGCCGGATGGGTCCGGGTAAACTTCCACCACTAATGCAACCTAACCTCGGGTCATAAGTACAATTACCATTCCTAATTGTAATTACTAGACATTCCATTTTTAATTAATTAACCAATTAATTAATCCTTTCCTTTTATAGGTGTTAATACCCATTTTACCCAATAATTTGAATTATATGTCCGAAAATGTTCATATTCAAATTATGCCAATATTAACCCATTTCCCCCCGTTTCCTAACTAGTGCACTCATTAACTGGCGGCATGCCTAGACTAGACAATAGCCTAGTTATAAAGGATAATGGGGAAAATAATCAAAGTGACCACCTTGGCATAAACACAAACTAGCATGGTGACAAGGTAAACACACATACTGACATGGACATGTAATTAACATCATAACAAGATGAACATAAAACTGGTGAACTTGTGGTGGTCAATTGGTTCTAACATAACTACGATGTCTCAATAAGCATAGTATGATCTAAATCAGCAGTTTAGATGTCCAATTGGTTTAGATGTAACATGATAACACAAGGTGATAAATTAGATCACATAATTCAGATCTGGAGGTTAAAATAGATCTAACACCATTAAAATGACATAATAGCATGTTTAGATCTAAATATGGATTCACATGTCCAATTTACAACATATCTAAGTTGATCGTAATATGACATGTGAAAGGTGATTTACATAAAGGATTAGATCTAACCAATGTTGCAACTGTCAAAATTAACAGATTTACATTCACCACAGCACAGTGACAAGTCAAGATCCACATAGGCAATATAATATAATAACCACAATTGCATTAGATCTAAGGGTGTAGATCTATCATGTTATAGTATGAGTTTTAGCAATAGCATAGATTCATAGTTTACATTATATCCAATACATAGTCTTTCATAATTCCCTTTTATTTTTTTAAACCTAAAAGAAACTAGAAACTCACAGTGTTAGGTTTATAGAATTGAGAAAGAATGGATCTTGAATTTCTTTATTTGATTTGCCTTAGTTGATAGAAGAAGATAAGGGATCCAGTTCAATTCACACACAGGCAGAGTTTGGCCGCCACTGATTCTTTGTGAAGAAAACAAGAGAATTGAGGTACATTTATAGTTGCAAATGTCCAGAATTAGAATGCCACCTCAACCCTATAATGAATCAGGTCATAGGTCCCCACCCACTTGAAAGGCCTGAATACCCTAAAATCCCTATGGACGCACTTTACAGGTGTGCCAGTGTAAAATTGCCTTAGCGCACTTGTGAAGTGGGCCAGTTATACCTGGTTTGATTGTCAAACTTTTATCGTCCGTAACTTCTTCATATGTTACACAAACTAGGTATTTATCCAGACCAGAATTACGAGACAGACGTAATGACGTAGTCTGTTTCCCTTAATTCTTAATATTAAATTAATTATTATTTAATTTATCCTCTTTAATGTTAACAAAATTATGGGGTGTTACATTCCCCCTACTTAAAGGATTTTGTCCCCGAAATCTTCGAGTTGAGAAGAGTGCATTTCCTACCATCCATCATCCATCTACTCATCCATCAATCATTGGCATCCATTGTCCTTAAGGATTTCTAATGCTTACATGAATATATGCAAATCTGTGTGTGCATGTCCTAATGCTAATGCAGAGATCAGGCAGTCTGCTGATTCAGTTGACCTCTATAATGCAATGTATGTTAGTGCCATGAATCCAATATGTATGCAAATAAGCCTAGTATAACACGTAAGCTCTATATGTGTGCACACTCATTCGTCCAAATTCAACATCCGTATGCTAGTTCATCTACTTCAATCCATAAAAGAAAAGAAAATGCACATATATCCATATGCAGTATGAGAGTGATTGAGCCGATCTAGTGCCTAATGTGTGTGTATATGCATCCACAGGAAACCACTAACAAATACTTGCATCCACTTGCATCCATCAATCATAACATATCTCAAACAAATATTTACATCCATAGGATTCCTATTTAAAGGTCGAAAATATTATTGATAGGACATACTCAAATGATAAAAACAAACACTGATCAAGCTTTGGAAAAAGGATTTAAGAACATACCCTCGAAAAGAAAAGGGTACGAAACACGAATCTTGTCTTCGGTCTCCCAAGTCGCATCCTCTGGGTTATCTCCCCATTGAACCTTTAGCAACTTGATCTCTTTATTGCATAGCTTCTTAACTTCTGATCCCAGAATATAGGTAGGGACTCGCCTGACTATCGCCTCCCGTTCCACTTTGACTTTTTCCAACACATTCGGCTCAACGATTATTGCAGTGTCATGCAGTGTAACACCCCTAAGTCCCACATCGTGGAAGCCTGTGTAAAGTGGGTACTTATATAGTAGAGCCCATCTCTTACTAACGCCGAGGCCTTTTGAGGAACAAAACCCCACACCTATACGGAGGCTAAGTTGGGGACAATATCTGGCGTGAACGAAGGTGCGGGCTGTTACAGTGGTATCAGAGCCAATACCCAGCCGGATTTGTGGCTCCTGTGTGGACCACAGCGCCTGGGTGAGGTGTTTGTGAGCCAACTGGGACGTTGGGCTCTGTAGGAGGGGAGAATGTATCACCCCTAAGTCTCACATCGTGGAAGCCTGTGTGAAATGGGTATTTATATAGTAGAGCCCATCTCTTACTAACGCCGAGGCCTTTTGAGGAACAAAACCCCATACCTATACGGTGGCTAAGTTGGGGACAATATCTTGCGTGAACGGAGGTGCAGCCTATTACATGCAGGCACTTCCACAGATGGGAAACATGGAAAACATCATGAATGCCGGATAGATTGTCTAGGAGTTTTACTCTATAGGCCATTTGGCCAATCCTTTCGGTTATGGGAAATGGTCCCAAAAACCTAGGTGCCAACTTCCCTACTGATCCGAAGCGAACCACATTCCTCAGAGGTGACACTTTGATAAAAACCAAGTCTCTTACTTCAAATTCGAGGTCAATCCTTCTCTTATCTACATAGGATTTCTACTTTTCTTGAGCTATCTTCATCCGCCGTCGAATAAGGTCAACCTTCTCGGACGTTTCCCTAACCATATCTAGTCCAAGTAATAATCTCTCTATAGACTCCCACCAACAAGTTGGTGATCTACAGGGTCGTCCGTACAATGCTTCGAAGGGTGCCATGCCGATGCTAGCTTGATAAATGTTATTATAAGCAAACTCTACTAAAGGAAGATGGTCTTCCCAAGTCCCTCCAAAGTCTAGGATACACAGCCTCAAAAGATCTTCAAAAATCCTGTTCACCCTCTCTGACTGTCCATCAATCTGAGGATTATAAGTGGTGCTCAAACACAATTGTGTACCTAATTCTTCTTTCATGCTCCTCCAAAATTCACTGGTAAAGATGGGGTCACGATCGTTCATGATGCTGGAAGGTACTCCATGAAGATGAACTATCTCATGCATATAAATTGTTGCCAACCACGATGTCATCCTCTTATTCTTAACTGGAATAAAGTAAGCGTTCTTGGTGAGTCTATCCACCACAACCCAGATACTGGTGTTTCCTTTCTTCGATCTAGGCAAACCACCTATGAAATCCAGAAAGACGCTCTCGCATTTCCACTGTGGAACCTCCAACGATGAAGTATTCCACCGGGCTTCTTTTGCTCAGCTTTGACTTGCTGACAAACTAAACATTGAGAAACAAATTCGGCCACATCTTTCTTCATCCCAGCCCAAAAGAAAACCCTCTTCATGTCCCTGTACATCTTATTACCGCCTGGATGAATGGTCATCTTAGAGTGGTGGGCTTCCTCTAGGATTGCCTTTATCAAGATTCCAGTTCGAGGAACACAAAGCCTTCCATCTCGTCGCAACCGCCCCTTTCATCTATGGCATATCTGCTGAGGTAACTAGAAGACACCCCTCTTCTGAGCTTATCCATGATGTCAAGAATCTATGGGTCACCTTGTTGCGAAGCTCCTTTCTAGTCCATAAGAGTCGGTCGTATCTCCAAGGATGCAAACAAATCAGGCAAAATCTCGATGGAGGGTCTAAAATCAAAAGATGATATGAACTCCAAGTTCTTTCTTTCCACAAACAGAGGACTCAGTGCCACCCTCTACCTACTTAGTGCATTTGACACCACATTACCCTTGCCAGGGGTATAAGAAATCTAAAAATCATAAGAAGCAAGAAACTCCATCCACCGCTATTGCCTTAAATTGAGATCCTTCTACGAGAACAGATACTTGAGAGATTTATGATCGGTGTATAACTTGAACTTCTCTCCAAGTAAATAATGACGCCACATCTTTAACTCAAACATTGTGGAAGCTAGCTCTAGATCATGGGTGGGGTCGTTCTTTTCATGAGTCCTCAACTACCTACCCCCATAACACACTACCTCACCTTCTTGCATTTGAACCGCACTAAGCCCTGTACCACACACATCAGTGTAAACAGTAAACACCTTATTCCCATCAGGTAAGGTCAAGACTAAGGATATTGTCAGAGCCCTCTTCAGTCGTTGGAAAGCAACATCGCAGTCTATATCACATGAGAATGACAAGTTCTTCTTCGTCAGCCGGGTGAGTGGGGCTGATATCTTTGCGAAGTCCTTAATGAACTTCCTATAGTAACCTGCTAATCCAAGAAAGCTTCTCACCTCGGTTGCATTTTTAGGAACCTTCCAATCTTGCATTGCAACCACCTTTGCGGGATCTACAACTATCCCTTCTTCGGAGACCACATGCCTTAAGAATCTCACCTCTTTTCCCTAAAAATGGCATTTGGAGAATTTTTCTTTAAGCTGATAGTCACGGAGATTTTCAAAACTTCACTCAAATGTTGGGCATGCTCTTTTTCGCTTTTGGAGAAGATCAAAATATCATCGACAAAGATTACAACAAATTTATTTAGGAACTCCCAAAACACCCTACTCATCAGATCGACAAAATACGCACGTGCATTCGTCAGCCCAGAAGGCATAACTAACCATTCAAAGAAACCGTGCGGAGTCCTAAAGGCAGTCTTATCTATGTTGTCCTCAGCCACCCTCAACTGATGGAACGCCATAGCCAAGTCTAACTGGGAAAACACCGAGGCACCAACAAGCTGATCAAATAAATCATCAATACTCGGGAGCGGGTGTCCCTTTTTCATAGTGATTTTATTCAGCTCTCTATAATCAGCACGCAAACGAAGCGAACCATCTGCCTAAGTTGCGAATACTACTGGAGCACCCCATTTAGATATGCTTCATCTGATAAACCCTTTCTCAAGCAGCTCCCCTACTTGCTTACTCAGCTCGCTCCTTTCCCTTGGAGCCATGTGGTGCATCGGCAATGCAACTGGCTTTGCATTGTCCACCAAATATATATAAAATTCGATCTCGCACCTTGGAGGTAAACCCCGAACCTCATCAAAACATCAGGAATATTCCGGACTACTAGAACAGATTGCAAATCGTCGATAGATGCATCAAGAGACTCTAGGAAACTAAGCATAACCGACCCTTGTGGGTCACACGAAATCTTGAGGGTTCTCTTATGACAAGTCAAAAGCCTAAAAACCCTCTTTTCACAATCTGGAATGGCACCATACGTGGTAAGCCAATCCATTCCTAGAATAAACCCATAGCCCATAAACCCGAGCACAAACGCGTCGCATTCAAACTCGACACCCAACACAGATATTTTCAAAACCCGACAAATAAAAGATAAATGAGCCGAACCACCAATGCGGTTTGAAACAACTACGGGATCCACTACCATACTAGTAATTAAGTGCGGAGATTCAACTACAGAACTTGATATAAATGAATGTGAGGCACCGGAATCAAAAAGTGTTCTAATAGGATGGTTTGAAAGAGAAATTAAACCTTCCACAGAAATTTTTCTACCTCTATCAAGAGCACTGATTGCGAGAGCATGCACTTGCCCTCTAGAAGTCCTTGTCCATTGACCCTGTCCCTGTGATCCCTGTTTCTTCGGGCACTCTTTAGCAAAGTGTCCGGCCTCTCTACAGTGGTAGCCAGAGTTCTTCCTTCGCTTACAGTCTTTAACCAGATGGCCTTCCTTCCCACAATGGTTACATTTTCTCTTATCCTTGCCTTTATCATTTTTCCCTCCTTTCTTCTGCCGTTGTTGCTGCCCCTGCTTGGGCCACACTGTAACACCTCATAATTCTGTTAATATAAATATTCACAAATTAAAGAATAACTAATCTAAGACGTGAGAATTGTGGGAAACGGGTTGCGCCATTGTGTTCGTCTCGGAATTATGGTTGAAATAGAGTCCGAGTTTGCGTGATTTGGACTTCGTATGAAGGAGATATGGCCATCGGAAGTTTCAGAAAATTCAAAATTCAAAATTCGAAGTCAAACAGGTCGGGCGGGAAATTTCCCGCCCAGCACCCTAGGTCGACTGGGGAGTCGACTGGGCAGTCGACACCCCCAGGACCAGGACGACTGCGCAGTCGACTTGGGTGTCGACCTGGTCAAGTCGGCCAGGTTTTGGCAGAGCCCAATCTTGAGCTGCTGATGTGTCTTTAGGGCTGAGTTGGCTAATTTAACGGTTCAGGTTAGTTCTGACGGTCTAAATAAATCCTAAACTCTATATATACCTAGGTAGTCTCTCACTCTAAAATCACCTGAAAAATAGAATAGCCGCCGTCATGCCATCGCCATGGAACTCAGTGTAGCCGCCGCCAACTAAGAAGGAAGAAAGCTAATCAGAACTCTAATTCTACTCAACTCTAAAGCAAATCAAGACTCTCTTTCTTTTCTAATTGTGAGTATCATGATCTTAATAAGATTATTAGCAAACTGATTAAGATGTGATATGGATCATAAGAAAATGATGTGAATTGTCATATATGTTGTTGTAAACCTTATGCTATCATGTATGTTGTAAATCCTATGTTATGTGATGATGATATCCTATATGTTGTAAATCATGCTATGATGATATTATATATGTTGCAAGTTTCTATGCTAAGTTGCGATGTTACAAAGCCATGATGTTATTATGTTGTAGTTAGCTTATGAATCATGATGTTGATTATATATATTTGGACTATGATGATTCACATGATAAATCACATGTACCTATGCAAGTTTAGATTTATTAGTATGTATAATCTCACATATTGTATGACATCTATTTAGATCTAGAATTATGACATCTATTTAGATCTAGAATTATGCTATGACATGTGTGAGTTCTATGTGTTAGATGCTAGTTCACACCATCATTATGTTGCATAAACCACATATACAAGTTTATACATGAACTTGGGTTATGATCATATTATGTAAGTTGTGACATTTAACCAAACAAGTTGACACCTTTAGATCCATGACATGTGTAGTTTTATGCAAGTTTCACCCCTATTATGATTAGATCTATTTTATTTGTCTATATGTTGTGATAATTTATCTTTGTGCTATGAGTTAGACTATTCGAGTCTAACGTATATTTTGCGTTGAATAAGCGAACGTATAACGTGGGGTAGGGGTAATATTAAGGATTTAATATTAAGAAATTGGGGTGCAATTGATACGATTTTGCATACCGTAAGTGGATGGCCATAATTGAGTCAATTATGGACATCACTAAAATTGGAATTAATTAATGAATTGAATAGGGATATATTTAAAACTGGGGTAAAAGATTATAAGTGTTAATCAATGCTTAGGACACGAGGTTGGACTCGTTTGTGACGTAAAACTGCCCGGACCCGCCCGGCGAATCCAGTAGTCACAAATGTCAACCCAATGTGAGAGGTCCTAGGCCCAAATTAAAGCATAACAGTTGTAAAGACACGAGGTTAGACTCTTTTATGGTGTAAGACTGCCCGGACCCGCCCGACGAATCCAGCTGCCATAAATGGTCCCGGCGAATCCAGCTGCCATAGATGTCAGTCTAATGTGAGAGGTCTTTATGAGGTTATGGCCTGATTGAATTAAGAAATACTTAACCAGATAAACATGTGAAGTGGGACATGGGGGTTAAGTAGGTGCCTTGGGTGGCATGAGGAATCTAGTGGGTGCCTTCAGTGGCATTTGAAATACGATTAGTAAGACTTAACCAAACACACATGTAAATGAACATGACTAAGAGGGTTAAGTGGGATGTACTAGTGGGGGCAAGCTTAGGTGGATAGCTTGTGGTAAGTAAAGGGGGCCCATTTCAACCAGTAACCCAAATGTATCTTTGTGGGCTCGACCCAAGTCGAGGATGGGACACGCATACTGGGCTTGACTATAAGAGGCCAAACGGGTTAGCGGTGGCAAGGCAAGTCCAACGGGTTTCATATGTGTGTGTGGACCCGGGCTGGTAGGTAAGACGTTGTTGCATCGTGTAGGTATAAGCCGTGCATTCTTTAGCTGTATCGGGTTGCCACTTTAGGGGAGTGATACACCCCCACTGTGGGACCAGCACAGGTATCTACGAGTAGGGAGCCGATCGCAAGTGGGTAGTGGGGTACACCTAGCAGAGATAGGGGCAGGCGGCACATACGTAGTAGCCTAGGGGTACACAAAGCTATTTATATAATTTCTAAGTGAAGCAAGTGGGATCAACCTTTAGGGTGACTGGTGTGGTGCAATGTAGTAATTATTCGTTAGTAGTTAGGTGTGCCTTTAACGTTATCTTTATCTGCTCTTCCATACCCAATAGTTCATAGACATTTCCTTGTTTTCCAGCTTATGCCTTAGTCTAGTTATTTTGATAATAGTGTTGTTAGAATTATCATACTCGCCAGACTTTATGTCTGACCCCCCTCTATTTCTATCTTTTTCCCCCTCCAGGTCCTCAGGGTGGACCCAGCTCTAGTGGAGTCTGATTGAATTGCTTATTCTCTCTTTTGGAAAGCTTGGACCGCTGAAGTAAAGTCCAGCTTGTTATCTTCTTTAACGGCTATTTATGTAATGGGATTATGTATTTTGTTTTATCAAGATGGATATTGTACTTGACTCTGATTTATGGTTTATGATGTAACAAACATGTTTAATTTCTGCTGCAATGAAATAAAGTTTTAGATTTCCAAGTACTACTTATTATCTGTCTTGTTGTAATTTTTCTGTTCTATATTCACTTAAAACCTCCATGGAAGTTAATGCATTCCCATTGTGAGTGACATTAATGGACGTGGGGTGCTACACACACCTTCCTATTTTGCGATGTCTCCTCAGCCTTCTTTTCTCCTTTGTCTTCCTCGTGCATTAGGGTCATATCAAAAAGCTTTTCGAAAGTAGCCCCCATTGGAATATGGGACATGTCTAAACCATGCAAAGGTTCATTCAGCCCTTTAGCAAACCGCAAATCCCTTTTTTGCGGCGTATCAACCAACTCAAAATTGAACCTTTCTAGCTGGTTGAATTTATTCACATACTCTTTTACCGTCAAGTTTCCCTATTTGAGTGCTAAGAATCTATCCATCTACATGCTGCTTTCGGCTTGGGAAAGAAATTTCATTTCAAACCCTTGTCAAAAATCTTCCCAAGTTTCCACTGGACGTCCAGCCTGAGTGACTTCCCACCAAAATGAGGCTTCATCCTTCAGTAGCCAGGCAGCTAACTGAACTTCTATCCTCTATTTTAAAGATTACGAATAAATCCTCGGTCTCCTGGTGCCAATTCCGAGCTTCTACGAAAGTCTAGTTCCCATGGAATGGCTTCCCTCCTATAGCACGGAAGTCCTTGCAGATCTTGGCGAAGTTATCTGCTCTTGGAGGGGGAGGAAGAGGAATGACCGATGCAGCTGGGGGAGGAACATTTCGTTAGCTTTCGGCAAGTGCCGTAGCCTCCAAATATCTACGGAACCATCCAGGTATTGTGGCGCCCTCTGGGATATTAGTAATGTTTTGTTCCCCAGACATGCTGAAAAAGGAAGAAATTTAGATAAAGGACCAAATGATACTACATATGGCTTTTTGGGGAATGTTTTTTCAAAAAGACTTTTCTTTATGAAAATTCTTTCTTGTAAAACCTTTTTGAAAATAATTTTCAAAAACTTTTATCTAATATGGTAACCTTCAGCTCTGATACCAAGTGTGACACCCCACGTCCGTTAATGTCACTCACTAAGGGAATGCATTAAGTTTCGTGAAGCGTTATGGTAAACAGACACAGAATAATTACGAGACAAATATAAATAAGATAACAGCCGAAATTTAAATTTTTATTTCAACATGAACCATAATACCATGGTCCACAATACCATAAGTCACAAAAACCATTATAATAAAATAACTTCTGTCTTGCATCATCAGAGTACATAAGATTATAAAAAACATAATTCCCCAATTGAAAGAGTTAAGCCATAGCGGAGACAAGAATTTGAGCCATACTTCAGAAGTAGCTCCCAGCAAGATGATATCTGAGTCCTAACTAAGCCTGAGTGTTTCCTCCCTAAGATCCTGCGGTGGGGGGGGGGGTGGGGAGAGAACGGAAGAAAGACGGAGAAAGGGTCAGACATAAAGTCTGGTGAGTCTAGTTACTTTTAGCCAGTAAATAAATAAAAGTAACATGATAGGCATATAAAGTGGATAAGAGAGGTCACTACTTAAATGGCAGGTGTGACAAGGTAGACAGGGTAAGATGTATACACTTCTCTAATGATTACTCTACACTATTACTAGTATAACCAAAATGAAATGATCCCTTTTACTATAAGGTGGTAGACTTAGGGCATTTGTCCAAAATATACCCTAACCACTAACCTAATCGATCGTCTCCCTACTCCGTAGATACTCTATGCAGGCCCCACGATAGGATGTATCATGTCTTGCAGTGGCAACCCTTCACTGATATGCACATCCCCATATCTACTGGTGTCACGGTCATCTTATCTCCTCTCTGCCCAGCTCATGCACGCACATTTCCCAGTCGGTTTTCGCCGCCCACACCGTCCTCCACGTTTGGATCTCTTACAATCAGTCAGTAAGCATGTCTCCTCTTCGCCTAGTACGGGGTATTTTATTTGATAATTACCCCGGGTTACTGACTGAAATGGGTCCCACACAATATGATACAAGCTCTCCCCTTTGCCTTGCATCCCCTACTAGGTTTTGCACTGACTATGTATACCACTAGGCGTCTTTAATTACATAGCCATATACCAGTTATGCTTACCCTAAAAGGTGTCTTTAATTACATAACTTTATTATTTTCTCCGGTTATGTATACCACTAGGTGTCTTTAATTACATAACCTTATCGGGTTAAGTTCGTGGGCCTATATGTAAATATTACCTACCCCCTCCAGATTTACTTAACCAATCCAATATTCCAATCAATTTACTTAACCCTAATATTAGTTCATAATCATACAATACATATGGATTAGATTTGGTTAAGTATTCCAATTCATTACCATGTCCATCTATGGTTTATAATGGGTTATACCTCCCACATTAGGCCTACAATGTGTGGATGCTGGATATGTCGGTCGGGTCTGGGCAGACTTATTCCACAGTTGGGCCTAACCTCGTGTCATAGCCAAATTTGTCTTTGCGTACTTAGACCTCCCACATTAGGTTCAACATTAATGGTTGCTGGATATACCGGTCGGGTCCATGCAGACTTCCACCACTAATGCAACCTAACCTCATGCCATAAGTACAATTCCTAATTGTAACTACTAGACATTCCATTTTTAATTAATTTACCAATTAATTCTTTCCTTTTATAGGTGTTATTACCCATTTTACCCAATAATTTGAATTATATGTCCAAAAATGTTCATATTCAAATTATGCCAATATTAACCCTTTTTCCCCCGTTTCCTAACTAGTGCACTCATAAACTGGCGGCTTACCTAGGCTAAACAATAACCTAGTTATAAACGATAATAGGGAAAATAATGAGAATATAATCAAAGTGGCCATCTTGGCACAAACATAAACTAGCATGATGACAAGGTGAACATACATACTGGCATGGACATGTAATTAACATCATAACAAGATGAACATAAAACTGGTGAACATATGGCAGTCAATTGGTTCTAACATAACTATGATGTCTCAATAAGAACAATAAGACATAAATCAGTAGTTTAGATGTCCAACTGGTTTAAATCTAACATGATAACACAAGGTGATAAATTAGATCACATAATTCAGGTCTGGAGGTTAAAATAGATTTAACACCATTAGAATGACATAATAGCATGTTTAGATCTAAATATGGATTCATATGTCCAATTTGCAAAATATCCAAGTTGATCGCAATATGACAGGTGAAAGGTGATTTACATAAAGAATTAGATCTAACCAATGTTGCAACTGTCAAAATTAACATATTTACATTCACCACAGCATAGTTACAAGTCAAGATCCACATAGGCAATATAATATAATAACCACAATTGCATTAGATCTAAAGGTTTAGATCTATCATGACATAGTATTAGTTTTAACAATAACATAGATTCATAGTTTACATCATATCCAATTCACTGTCTTTCATAATTCCCTTTTATTCATTTAAACCAAAAAGCAACTAGAAACTCACAGCATTAGGTTAAGAGAATTGAGAAAGAATGGATCTTGAATTTCTGGATTTGATTTGCCTTAGTTGATACAAGAAGATAAGGGATCCAGTTCAATTCACACACCGACAAAGTTTGTCCGCCATTGATTCTTTGTGAAGAAAACAAGAGAATTGATGTATATTTATAGCTGCTCATGTCGAGAATTCGAATTCCACCTTAGCCCTAGAGTGAATCAGGTCACCGATCGCCACTCACTTGAAAAAGGCCGAATACCCAAAAACCCTTATGGGCGCACTTTACAGGTGCGCTAGTGTAAAATTGCCTTGGAGAACTTGTGAAGTGCATAGTTATACCAGGTTTGATTGTCAAACTTTTATGGTCTATAACTTCTTCATATGTTATCTGTTTCATGCAAACGATGTGTCTTTCCTGACCAGAATTTCGAGACGGACGTAATGACGTAGTCTGTTTCCCTTAATTCTTAATATTAATTTAATTATTATTTAATTTATCCTCTTTAATGTTAACAAAATTACAGGGTGTTAAAACTAACTTGTTAAAATCAGAGTTTGTTTGAAAATCGGTTATTTTTAAATTCCATATTAAATCGATGCAACAATTAAATTAAAGTCTAGGCATTTACTATTCACACGATCAAATGGTAAGTCCTATCGATACGAAAATCAAAATCCTATAATAACTTACTAATATGGTTTCAACGGGACAAGCTTCATTGCATTCCAAAACTGTTTCCTAAAATAATATTTTATACACAAAACGTCGCTATTTTGGACACCAAATTACCTGGTCTCCAAAAATAACAAACTATATACCTAAACTGAATCTAAACATCAATACGAATTCAACGGAATTGGTTTTGCATCTTAATTCAACTGTTTGTTCAAGTTATCCACGAATACTCATCCATTTAAATTAAATTTATTTAATTATGCGCTATACAAACGGCTAAGCTTTTATGACTACCGTTATCGCATACGACATTGGGTTTCCACACAATTCGGTTTCGGACAATAATTTAATGTTACGGATCTAATGAAACTAACTTCATTGAAAACCAAGGCCGTTTGCAAAGTGACCATTCTTAAGGCTTATATAATATTGATAAAATATAATATATTACAAAGCAATTCAATTAAATAATAATAAATTATTATTACAGTATACGTCCAAATGAAATCTTATACGGCTACCAAAATAAACCAATATGGGATTATAACTCAACATTAAATTTTTTGAGTCAAACAATATCCAAATTGTATAAAATTCCATTTTAATACGTTAAATAAATGTTATAGTTTATGAATGATTTCATAGCGACTTTTAAAAAATTGATTTTGACATAACTAACAATCTATATTATGAAATCCTAATTTTTCTCTTACATTAAAAAATTATAATCAAATAGATTCAAACATTTCTTATTTCACAAAATTTGGACTTATATCGGATCCTGTATATCCAATTGAAGTTCAATTGTAAATTATGAGCTACCGCCGTGTTGTGAGCTTGTTTTTAATTAAATACAAATTTAGTGTTCAAACTTCATTTTTAATAAATGAATTCTATATTAAAAATCCATTTGAAGTTCTAATTCAACATTTAAAATAATGAAATAAATTAAATATTTGACTACCAAAAATACGGGACATTACAGTAATAGTACGGCGTTATGGAACAATTAAAGATATTGAAGACGATGTTAAAGACCGAAAACCTTTACATCGAAAGGATTGCTCGCTGAATGTTTGTCATGGGTAGCTTGTTACTTAAGATGGATGCATCGATATGATAGCATTGGTTCGAACATATTTGTAGGAATTACAACTGTATAAGGGTATTTCTCCATTATTGGATAAGGAATAAGGTGCCTTCGGTTTCGTTCAGACCTGTCTGGCATTGTGTTTTGTAATATGTGATTGATTTTTACTAAACAAATTTCCGTTGGTGGTGGAGAATTTATTCTTTTAGTTTAACACCCTTCTTTTAGACGTACAAGCTCAAAGGTGATGTGGTTAGTGCTTGTCAATTATATATTCTGAAATGGCAATGTGACATACTAAGTGATGAGCTATTGATGATTAAAGCATGGCTTATAGAGCATAGATTTGTGTAACAAGACTTAGGCAAGCCTTACACTCAAAAAATGGCCAAAATAGGAAAACGCAGTGTGGTAATGGGTGTGTCATCTCCTTCTAGATAAAAAGTGTACCATGGTTTGGAGCTAAGGTATTACTTATGTAGAGACTTATACTTTCTGTGGTTGTTGATGTTGCAGGGCCTCATTTAAAGGTTAGTAATGACCGGGAGATGCACACTTAGTAGTACTTGAATTCATCCCGGAAAGGATGGACCGGCCTTGTGTTGGTAGAGAGCTTGTGTTGTTCTTGGGGCATCCCTTTAGAGGTGTACCCATTGGTAAGGATGTTTCTTATCCTAGTCATTTGGTGGAAATCCATTCTCCACTACGAGGGTTTTCGTTGTAAACCTATATGTCAACATAATGGCATGGGACATTATGCTGGCTTGGATTGATACATTTACTTGTGAAAGTGATTTCCACATTTAGTGTGACGGCAAAGAATTTCGCTCGGTCTGAACCAGTCGCTAAACCGACCCAGGCCGTTCGAAACGCCCTATCGTTTGAGAACACGACAAATCAGAACGCAGACAAAAGAACATTTCATTGTATATTACAACAATGCATCAGATTATAAGAATATACAGAGTATGAAACAATATTACACAGAAATATCAGAGATTTAAAATACATTTAAATACATAGCAGCGGAAAATAATACAATACACAACTAGAAGTAGATATACGGATACAAAGCTTTCCGGATATCGTTCCAGCTGTAAACCAGGATCCTGTGAATATAAATCTACAAAACCAAAACTACTAGCTGCCCGTGTCAAAATAGGGGCACCCAGAGTTTAGGTTAAAACAATAAACTCCAGGTCAGTCATGTGACTGGTGTGAGAACTAAAACAGTTATTATTCTTTATTTTAAAAGTTAGGTAAATCAAGGGACCACGCCGTATAACACGGAACGGGTTTTCTCCCAAGAATACCAGTGCATAAAACAAACAGCGCAATGCTAAATAAAGAAAAATGAAGCTGTTATAAGACCCAGGTCCCATCACACAATGCAACGCAGCCGAGGATAGGGTTTTCCCTTATGACAGCCAAAGAATGCTTGATACGGTTAAAAACAAATCGTTTGATACTATTATAAGTGCATAGTGTATAAAACAACTTCAAATCATAAATATCAATCATAGGCGACATGAGCATCCCATGCCACTATGTCGCCATATAGGTTTACAAATAAAACCGTAAAGTCACGTATTTGGAAATTGGATTTCCATCTATGAACCGAGGCAAAAGATAGTCCTCCACCGATTCGAGACGCTCTAGCCCGCCCCTCAGGACCCAGACTCAGGTGGGCCCTTGGATCGTCAGGGCCGGTCCACCGATGTGGATTAAAATGCCTGAACATGCGTTTCCCCGCCCTTTGGGGCGTAAATGAGCCAACTAAATGACTCCATCGGTTCGAGAACGACCGATCAATCCGAGGCGCCTCGCAACAGCAACAACCACATAAGTCAAACTCGTCAGGGCGTGTAAAACAACTGACGCCACTTTTTAGCTAGAAGGAAACGCATGCCCTCCCTGAGGTCCTCTCCCGTTTTTGGTTCATACCGGGTGTGATACTCGCGAATCAATGTTACACAAAGCTACGCCACACAGGCCTTGCTTTGATCATCACCACAAGACTTTGCTTTTCAACAGAAGCCTCGATCAATTGCCACTTAGGCATGCCACACAGGCAATTCACTCCATGCGTTTGATATCCATCAATATATAACCCCTGAGCTCGTACGTCTCAGAGAAGGGCGTTAAGCAAGAGAATAAATTCTCCGCCGCCAAACAGATATATATTTAATAGAGATCAATCACACGGACTAAAATCCAATGTCAGACACACAGTCCATTTAACAAGTCCGTTCTGGGTCTGCCCGAAACCGGAGGCACCTAGTACCCCGCGTATCCATCGATCTCCAAGTACGTCTGGACGATCACTAACTGTTTCCATCTTCTTGGGTGTACAGCCCAATCAAGATCATCAGTAATTACCCAAACGACGTGAAGACCTCCGGTCTTCGACCATCGTCTTCATCTTCGACACCACGTCGAATCAGTTATTCAGAATGGGATAAACCCGGTCTTTCTGAATAACTCGCGTATATATTATAAAAGTGTTACACAAACACAACATACGCCTTGTTCCAATTCAGAATATTCTTTTATTCAAATATTCCTATACTTTGGGAAAAGTTCCCATTAATTTTATCCAAGATAAATTCTTTGAATTTATTCTTTAATCTCCTTTGAATATCAATTCAAGCTAGTCGGGATTAGCGAACCACACCGAAGTAATCATTTATTTTATTTCCCAATCCCAACCTATTCATCCCATGAAGTAAAACTGGTAATACTTCATATCTAACACCACAGTGTTATCGGTAAATTCAATTACCATTTCACGTTCAAATCTAATTAAAGATTTAACCATCGCCTAGAGCAAAACTGGTGATACTCCATTTTCGATCATTTCAATCTAATTAAAGATTCATTAAAACTCCACTTAGTTTTAATCTTTAACTGGGTTAAAGAATCAGTGTCATTTAAAACACGGTTCACGATAAACCGATAATCACATTCCATTTATTATCGGGTTAAAGAACAAGTGTTATTTAAAACACTGTTCACGATAAACCCAAAAATCAATACCAATTCAATTCCAATTAAATATCGTTTAATTGGTACACTTCATTAAATCTAAATAAAAAGATTTAATCCTTTCTCAACTGGGTTCAATAACAGTGTTAGTGAAGACACCATTCACGACAAACCCAAATCACATTCGATATTCAATACAAGGCTCTGAATAGAAAATATATCGGCTTATATTCAATATCAAATTCTACGACTAACAAATGTCGTATTGGAAATAACGATATATATATCTATATCTTTCAAATTTCCATAACAACAACTGCATAATCACGAAATCCAACATCGAAATATTCTGAAGACAATTTCGATTCAAATCCACTCCAATGCAATCATTGGATATTCTGGTTATTTTTAAAACCCTTTTCAAATTCAATTTATTTATTTAAAAATAAACAGAATTATATTCCTAGTTCAAAACTAGTTCATTTCGATAAAAATCTATTTTTATCTTTTCAAATATGGAGTTTTTTCATCCCAATTTTTCCCAAATCATTTCTTATGATTTTACACAAATTATTACTATTTATAATAATTTTATCAAGGCCCGTACAGTCGATTTCCATCAATGGCCATCGAACTGCACTTACAGCGACCTTTTTCAAATTTGATTTGGACGTAACTCCAAATCCAACCGTTAGATTTCAAATATCTAATATTCATTAGAAAGCTCTTTTCGATACGAACCCAACGGTTCCGGTTTTAGGAGAATCCGACGGTCGGATCTCCCGCAATGTCAGTTTGAAATAAATGGTCGAAATTCACGAACTGCCGCGGCGCGGCGCGTTCTATTCAGGCCATTATATTATATATATAATATATATAATATATATTTCGTCGATTTCTCTTTAAAACGAATTATATAAATAGTTTTGGATTCGTTTCAAAAACATTTTCAACTTCCATTTCAATTCAAATCAAATTCTTCTTTATAAATTCGTTTCGAAATTCATTTCTATTCAATTCAAATTTCAATTCAATTTGAATTCATTTCAATTTTCTTTCAATTCAATTTGAATTCGTTTTCAATTCAATTCATCTCGAAATCGTTTTCAATTCAATTCATTTCGAAATCGTTTTCAATTCAATTCATTTCGAAATCGTTTTCAATTTAATTCATTTCGAAATCGTTTTCAATTCAATTCATTTCGAAATCGTTTTCAATTCAATTCATTTCGAAATCGTTTTCAATTCAATTCATTTCGAAATCGTTTTCAATTCAATTCATTTCGAAATCGTTTTCAATTCAATTCATTTCGAAATCGTTTTCAATTCAATTCATTTCGAAATCGTTTTCAATTCAATTCATTTCGAAATCGTTTTCAATTCAATTCATTTCGAAATCGTTCAGCACATGACCAATCTCAATGGATGAGTACTGTCAACACATGAACCTTTATTTTATAATATTCTTTATTTTTCAAATTGGAATGAGGCCCAATCAATAACCATATAAAGTTAATTATGTGGATTCCATACAACAAATGTATATAATAGCATTTGAAAAATAATCAACCATCAACCAAAGTGCACTACACTGTATAAGCATCAAATATAGATACCTAACGCTTATAACAGCCTGTCAATCAATCGATCGACATATTTAATCAATCAGGATGAGTGAACTTCAAGCTTCATCCCAACACCCGTGTGGGGTTTCAAACAATCAAACACAGATTTTATTTGTGCAGTTGGGCGATGTGTAAAATTTATCGACCCAATCAATGTCCTTCAAATAGGTGTACATAAACAAACCGTCTGGTTTGTAAATGAATATTTATTTATTTATTCACATTCACGTTAAAAATTATATTTTTAACGACAAAACATTTTATTCCAACATATGAATTTCTATTCAGTTCATTCTTTAAATAAAATGATATTTTTAATTTTCTAACTTATTTTAGAAAATTTCGGCGGCATAACGGACCGATACAAGAAACGGGACTAGGCCTAGCCTTATCCCCGGTCTAATAATGGCCCACGCCATACATATATCAATCAAATCAATTTCCATTTCACCAAACAATCAAATTCAAATCAAATAATCTAATCAACTACACAACCAAACAAACAAGTCCATGGTCTGTGGACGGGTGTCGGGTGCTTTTAATAAGCACCGTCTTCATCCTAGTATATTTAACTAGAAAAGTAGAATTTGAGTGAGAAGTTCTCACCGATTAGCTAAACCAGTCGCCACGACTCTTCATATGTAGGAAATCTTCACCTTCTCTTCTTTTGTCACTTTCGTTGTCCGTATACACTGTATATATAAAAATCACATTTTTATATTCTCTATTATATAAAAATCATATTTTTAATTCGCTACTTCATTATTTGTAAAAATAGAATTTTCATCACTTCAACTTCATAGTAGAAATCATATTTTTACTCCACTTTTCAATATAGAAAAATCGTATTTTTACTACGCTATTCAATATAAAAAGATTATATTTTTACAACGCTATTCGATATGGAAAGATTATATTTTTATTATCCTACTTCTGTAAAAATATCGTCTTCCATTATATAAATAAAAATCCGACCTTTATAATGTTATTCACTTAAAAATCATATTTTTATTACTAATAAAATATAAAAACCATATTTTTATTACTAATATATATATTACTGATTTTATAATTGCTATATATATTTAAACAAAATGATTTAACAAATATGTTTTCAACATAACGAAGAACTCGAATTAAAAATCAAAGACTTACTATGCTTGTCAGAGGAAGAGGGGTGCTGTGGGTCTTCAGTGGGAGGGCAGGTGGCCAGCGGGGCTCGCAGTGAGGTGGTGGGTGGCCTCCTGTAGTCGACGGCGGCTGCAATCGAGTTGGGGGGAGGGGTTTTGGGTTTTACGGGCGGATTTGGTCAAAAGGGGGGTGCTGGGAGCGGCGTTGGGTGCCTGGGGGTCATCGACGGCGGCATGGGTGGCTGGAGGTGTTCGGTAGGTGGCTGGAGGTGTTCGGTTGCGTCGGATCTCGTAGCTGAAGGGAGGAGGGTCGATGCGGGAAGGAGAAGAGGAGATGAACGGGGAAGAGTAGAGAGGCGCGAGGTAGCGGAGGCCGGCGACTGGGGCTGCGGCGAGGTGAAGATCGCCAGGGGGAGGGCGACGAGATTGAAAGCGGAGTTTATTTTTTTATTTGGTCTTCGATTTCAACTGAACGGAAGGAGGAGGGAGAAAGGTAAGGGCGTTGACCCGGTGGATGGTTAAAGGGCTTGGCCCATTATTTTTATATTATTATTTTATTTAATTTTCCATCTAAAAAGTTACTTTTTCATACGACCTTTAAACGAGGTCCACCGCCTGTCGTCTATAGCGTTTTACCCCCATTCCGAACACAGTGGGATATGTATCGTAGGTTGATTCGATCGTTTGAATCAGTTTCCGTTAAATTTACATTTAAATCAATATATTGAATTTTAAACGTACATTTCAAATTACTCGGGTCACATACTAATTCTAAAAATTCCCGAAAAATATTTTCTAGCTTCGTATTGACGATACGGTCCTAACGAAACTAGTTTCGTCGAATTCTGAGACCGTTTGAAAAATGACCAATTTCCAGTCGATTAAAATCAACTAAAACTGGTCAAACGCGTTTTCCTTTGCCACGCTCACATATTGATTCGAAAAATTATGAAATTTGAAACCTAGCAATAACTTCACATCCCGGACCCAACAAAACTGGTTTCGTCGAAATCCGAGGTCGTTTGCAAAATGTCCATTTTTAAGGGCCTGAATTCCATAGCGACTATTCAGAATTTTCAACTGGACATATCTTTTGATTCCCGCTATGAAATTTTGATCATTCGGATTCGTTGGAAAGATATTATCAAATAGATCCCATTATTTTTGGTTTCACTAAAATCCGGATTGTTTTGCACCCGGTACATTCAATTGAAATTTGAAATCGAATTATCGAACTACCGCGCCATTTTCAATTCCTTTTATAATTATATATAATTATTTATATTCTAACGACGAACTATATAAATATATTCGTTCGAATTCTATTCAAAATAAATTTTTCGATGATATTATTTAAAATAATTCATTTTAAATAATCAAAATTCGCTAAAATTGCCAAAATAAAATTTTTAAACTGGCCCAGATTTTGCGGGTTATTACAATCTCCCCCACTTAAAACTTTTCGTCCCCGAAAAGGAACAAAGTCGAAAGTTGTTTAACAATTCAACTCAACTTCCATTGTTTCGATTACGGCTTAAGTTCTTCAACTTTTCAGTTTCTAAGAACTTTTCAAAGATTTCAAAAATTTGGCTAACACCCTAAATTTTCGAAAAATTTCGCCATAACCTCCCCTGCACCGGGAGCATCGGGGAATTTCAAATAGCTTCCCCGGTCCTTCAGATCTCAAAAAGAAAAAGAAAAAGCCAAGCGGCTAGCCAATAGGCTCATAAAATCATCATCACCCAAACAAAACAGAAAATTATGTAGTAAACATGTACCTATTTGTCGGGCAAACAAATTTTATTCTTCGGCTCTAGCCTCCTTGCTATGACCTGTTCAATGCAAGTATATGTATATGCAAGCAAATGCGACCAATTTTCAATACAAGTCAATATTTGATTCAATTAGGCATAATGGTTCAAAATTAGCAAACAAATAGGCAAACAACACAAACATCAATCAATTAGTGATTTAACGTTTCAAATTCATAATTTTGATATATATAAAGAAAATCATGTTTTGATGCCAAATCACAACAATGTATTCTAGCTATATTAGTTTTGGTTCTCACACCAGTCTAATGGAAATATATAGAAAATCACACCTTCGAAACTCGAACATAATTGTTGATGATGCGATCGCTATCATCAATATCATCTCCGGGCGACTAGAGTGTGATGCTATATCTATCCAATATATTAAAACTTTGAATATACGTTTGCAAGGCGTATATGCAAATTCTTTATATACTGAATTGTCCAAAATCAATATAAACAAATAATCAAATACGAATAGTTGATTTAAATTTGCAAAACAAAATTTGTTTTCATTTTCAAAAATATACTCTTCACACTCGTTCTAGGATACTACTGATCCCATCTCTAACGAGTCATGCTCATTTGATATTACTAATCCAATATCTGATGAATTCTTTCGTATGGTTCTAACGTGCCTTGTTCTCTGCTTTGTAAACCAAAGCTCTGATACCAACTGTGACGGCAAAGAATTTCGCTCGGTCTAAACCAGTCGCTAAACCGACCCAGGCCGTTCGAAACGCCCTATCGTTTGAGAACACGACAAATCAGAACGCAGACAAAAGAACATTTCATTGTATATTACAACAATGCATCAGATTACAAGAATATACAGAGTATGAAACAATATTACACAGAAATATCAGAGATTTAAAATACATTTAAATACATAGCAGCGGAAAATAATACAATACACAACTAGAAGTAGATATACAGATACAAAGCTTTCCGGATATCATTCCAGCTATAAACCAGGATCCTGTGAATATAAATCTGCAAAACCAAAACTACTAGCTGCCCGTGTCAAAATAGGGGCACCCAGAGTTTAGGTTAAAACAATAAACTCCAGGTCAGTCATGTGACTGGTGTGAGAACTAAAACAGTTATTATTCTTTATTTTAAAAGTTAGGTAAATCAAGGGACCACGCCGTATAACACGGAACGGGTTTTCTCCCAAGAATACCAGTGCATAAAACAAACAGCGCAATGCTAAATAAAGAAAAATGAAGCTGTTATAAGACCCAGGTCCCATCACACAATGCAACGCAGCCGAGGATAGGGTTTTCCCTTATGACAGCCAAAGATTGCTTGATACGGTTAAAAACAAATCGTTTGATACTATTATAAGTGCATAGTGTATAAAACAACTTCAAATCATAAATATCAATCATAGGCGACATGAGCGTCCCATGCCACTATGTCGCCATATAGGTTTACAAATAAAACCGCAAAGTCACGTATTTGGAAATTGGATTTCCATCTATGAATCGAGGCAAAAGATAGTCCTCCACCGATTCGAGACGCTCTAGCCTGCCCCTCAGGACCCAGACTCAGGTGGGCCCTTGGATCGTCAGGGCCGGTCCACCGATGTGGATTAAAATGCCTGAACATGCGTTTCCCCGCCCTTTGGGGCGTAAATGAGCCAACTAAATGACTCCATCGGTTCGAGAACAACCGATCAATCCGAGGCGCCTCGCAACAGCAACAACCACATAAGTCAAACTCGTCAGGGCGTGTAAAACCACTAACGCCACTTTTTAGCTAGAAGGAAACGCATGCCCTCCCTGAGGTCCTCTCCCGATTTTGGTTCATACCGGGTGTGATACTCGCGAATCAACGTTACACAAAGCTATGCCACACAGGCCTTGCTTTGATCATCACCACAAGACTTTGCTTTTCAACAGAAGCCTCGATCAATTGCCACTTAGGCATGCCACACGGGCAATTCACTCCATGCGTTTGATATCCATCAATATATAACCCCTGAGCTCGTACGTCTCAGAGAAGGGCGTTAAGCAAGAGAATAAATTCTCCGCCGCCAAACAGATATATATTTAATAGAGATCAATCACACGGACTAAAATCCAATGTCAGACACACAGTCCATTTAACAAGTCCGTTCTGGGTCTGAACGAAACCGGAGGCACCTAGTACCCCGCGTATCCATCGATCTCCAAGTACGTCTGGACGATCACTAACTGTTTCCATCTTCTTGGGTGTACAGCCCAATCAAGATCATCAGTAATCACCCAAATGACGTGAAGACCTCCGGTCTTCGACCATCGTCTTCATCTTCGACACCACGTCGAATCAGTTATTCAGAATGGGATAAACCCGGTCTTTCTGAATAACTCGCGTATATATTATAAAAGTGTTACACAAACACAACATACGCCTCATTCCAATTCAGAATATTCTTTTATTCAAATATTCCTATACTTTGGGAAAAGTTCCCATTAATTTTATCCAAGATAAATTCTTTGAATTTATTCTTTAATCTCCTTTGAATATCAATTCAAGCTAGTCGGGATTAGCGAACCACACCGAAGTAATCATTTATTTTATTTCCCAATCCCAACCTATTCATCCCATGAAGTAAAACTGGTAATACTTCATATCTAACACCACAGTGTTATCGGTAAATTCAATTACCATTTCACGTTCAAATCTAATTAAAGATTTAACCATCGCCTGGAGCAAAACTGGTGATACTCCATTTTCGATCATTTCAATCTAATTAAAGATCCATTAAAACTCCACTTAGTTTTAATCTTTAACTGGGTTAAAGAATCAGTGTCATTTAAAACACGGTTCACGATAAACCCAAAATCACATTCCATTAATTATCGGGTTAAAGAACAAGTGTTATTTAAAACACTGTTCACGATAAACCCAAAAATCAATACCAATTCAATTCCAATTAAATATCATTTAATTGGTACACTTCATTAAATCTAAATAAAAAGATTTAATCCTTTCTCAACTGGGTTCAAGAACAGTGTTAGTGAAGACACCATTCACGACAAACCCAAATCACATTCGATATTCAATACAAGGCTCTGAATAGAAAATATATCGGCTTATATTCAATATCAAATTCTACGACTAACAAATGTCGTATTGGAAATAACGATATATATATCTATATCTTTCAAATTTCCATAACAACAACTGCATAATCACGAAATCCAACATCGAAATATTCCGAAGACAATTTCGATTCAAATCCACTCCAATGCAATCATTGGATATTCTGGTTATTTTTAAAACCCTTTTCAAATTCAATTTATTTATTTAAAAATAAACAGAATTATATTCCTAGTTCAAAACTAGTTCATTTCGATAAAAATCTATTTTTATCTTTTCAAATATGGAGTTTTTTCATCCCAATTTTTCCCAAATCATTTCTTATGATTTTACACAAATTATTACTATTTTTAATAATTTTATCAAGGCCCGTACAGTCGATTTCCATCAATGGCCATCGAACTGCACTTACAACGACCTTTTTCAAATTTGATTTGGACGTAACTCCAAATCCAACCGTTAGATTTCAAATATCTAATATTCATTAGAAAGCTCTTTTCGATACGAACCCAACGGTTCCGGTTTTAGGAGAATCCGACGGTCGGATCTCCCGCAATGTCAGTTTGAAATAAATGGTCGAAATTCACGAACTGCCGCGGCGCGGCGCGTTCTATTCAGGCCATTATATTATGTATATAATATATATAATATATATTTCGTCGATTTCTCTTTAAAACGAATTATATAAATAGTTTTGGATTCGTTTCAAAAACATTTTCAACTTCCATTTCAATTCAAAACAAAATTGAATTCTTCTTTATAAATTCGTTTCGAAATTCATTTCTATTCAATTCAAATTTCAATTCAATTTGAATTCATTTCAATTTGCTTTCAATTCAATTTGAATTCATTTTCAATTCATTTCATCTCGAAATCGTTTTCAATTCAATTCATTTCGAAATCGTTTTCAATTCAATTCATTTCGAAATCGTTTTCAATTCAATTCATTTCGAAATCGTTTTCAATTCAATTCATTTCGAAATCGTTTTCAATTCAATTCATTTCGAAATCGTTTTCAATTCAATTCATTTCGAAATCGTTTTCAATTCAATTCATTTCGAAATCGTTTTCAGTTCAATTCATTTCGAAATCGTTCAACACATGACCAATCTCAATGGATGAGTACTGTCAACACATGAACCTTTATTTTATAATATTCTTTATTTTTCAAATTGGAATGAGGCCCAATCAATAACCATATAAAGTTAATTATATGGATTCCATACAACAAATGTATATAATAGCATTTGAAAAATAATCAACCATCAACCAAAGTGCACTACACTGTATAAGCATCAAATATAGATACCTAACGCTTATAACAACCTGTCAATCAATCGATCGACATATTTAATCAATCAGGATGAGTGAACTTCAAGCTTCATCCCAACACCCGTGTGGGGTTTCAAACAATCAAACACAGATTTTATTTGTGCAGTTGGGCGATGTGTAAAATTTATCGACCCAATCAATGTCCTTCAAATAGGTGTACATAAACAAACCGTCTGGTTTGTAAATGAATATTTATTTATTTATTCACATTCACGTTAAAAATTATATTTTTAACGACAAAACATTTTATTCCAACATATGAATTTCTATTCAGTTCATTCTTTAAATAAAATGATATTTTTAATTTTCTAACTTATTTTAGAAAATTTCGGCGGCATAACGGACCGAAACTAGAAACGGGACTAGGCCTAGCCTTATCCCCGGTCTAATAATGGCCCACGCCATACATATATCAATCAAATCAATTTCCGTTTCACCAAACAATCAAATTCAAATCCAACAATCTAATCAACTACACAACCAAACAAACAAGTCCATGGTCTGTGGATGGGTGTCGGGTGCTTCTAATAAGCACCGTCTTCATCATAGTATATTTAACTAGAAAAGTAGAATTTGAGTGAGAAGTTCTCACCGATTAGCTAAACCAGTCGCCACGACTCTTCATATGTAGGAAATCTTCACCTTCTCTTCTTTTGTCACTTCCGTTGTCCGTATACACTGTATATATAAAAATCACATTTTTATATTCTCTATTATATAAAAATCATATTTTTAATTCGCTACTTCATTATTTGTAAAAATAGAATTTTCATCACTTCAACTTCATAGTAGAAATCATATTTTTATTCCACTTTTCAATATAGAAAAATCGTATTTTTACTACGCTATTCAATATAAAAAGATTATATTTTTACAACGCTATTCGATATGGAAAGATTATATTTTTATTATCCTACTTCTGTAAAAATATCGTCTTCCATTATATAAATAAAAATCCGACCTTTATAATGTTATTCACTTAAAAATCATATTTTTATTACTAATAAAATATAAAAACCATATTTTTATTAATAATATATATATTACTGATTTTATAATTGCTATATATATTTAAATAAACTGATTTAACAAATATGTTTTCAACATAACGAAGAACTCGAATTAAAAATCAAAGACTTACTATGCTTGTCAGAGGAAGAGGGGCGCTGTGGGTCTTCAGTGGGAGGGCAGGTGGCCGGCGGGGCTCGCAGTGAGGTGGTGGGTGGCCTCCTGTAGTCGACGGCGGCTGCAATCGAGTTGGGGGGAGGGGTTTTGGGTTTTACGGGCGGATTTGGTCAAAAGGGGGGTGCTGGGAGCGGCGTTGGGTGCCTGGGGGTCATCGACGGCGGCATGGGTGGCTGGAGGTGTTCGGTAGGTGGCTGGAGGTGTTCGGTTGCGTCGGATCTCGTAGCTGAAGGGAGGAGGGTCGATGCGGGAAGGAGAAGAGGAGATGAACGGGGAAGAGTAGAGAGGCGCGAGGTAGCGGAGGCCGGCGACTGGGGCTGCGGCGAGGTGAAGATCGCCAGGGGGAGGGCGACGAGATTGAAAGCGGAGTTTTTTTTTTTTTTTTTGGTCTTCGATTTCAACTGAACGGAAGGAGGAGGGAGAAAGGTAAGGGCGTTGACCCGGTGGATGGTTAAAGGGCTTGGCCCATTATTTTTATATTATTATTTTATTTAATTTTCCATCTAAAAAGTTACTTTTTCATACGACCTTTAAACGAGGTCCACCGCCTGTCGTCTATAGCGTTTTACCCCCATTCCGAACACAATGGGATATGTATCGTAGGTTGATTCGATCATTTGAATCAGTTTCCGTTAAATTTACATTTAAATCAATATATTGAATTTTAAACGTACATTTCAAATTACTCGGGTCACATACTAATTCTAAAAATTCCCGAAAAATATTTTCTAGCTTCGTATTGACGATACGGTCCTAACGAAACTAGTTTCGTCGAATTCTGAGACCGTTTGAAAAATGGCCAATTTCCAGTCGATTAAAATCAACTAAAACTGGTCAAACGCGTTTTCCTTTGCCACGCTCACATATTGATTCAAAAAATTATGAAATTTGAAACCTAGCAATAACTTCACATCCCGGACCCAACAAAACTGGTTTCGTCGAAATCCGAGGTCGTTTGCAAAATGTCCATTTTTAAGGGCCTGAATTCCATAGCGACTATTCAGAATTTTCAACTGGACATATCTTTTGATTCCCGCTATGAAATTTTGATCATTCGGATTCATTGGAAAGATATTATCAATTAGATCCCATTATTTTTGGTTTCACTAAAATCCGGATTGTTTTGCACCCGGTACATTCAATTGAAGTTTGAAATTGAATTATCGAACTACCGCGCCATTTTCAATTCCTTTTATAATTATATATAATTATTTATATTCTAACGACGAACTATATAAATATATTCGTTCGAATTCTATTCAAAATAAATTTTTCGATGATATTATTTAAAATAATTCATTTTAAATAATCAAAATTCGCTAAAATTGCCAAAATAAAAATTTTAAACTGGCCCAGATTTTGCGGGTTATTACATTTAGACACTAATAATAATTCCAAATGATTTTCTCATATCAAGCATGTCTAGCTATCATAAGGAGAAACATTTCCCAGGTTTGCGTTTGCGTAGTGTGTGTGCCGAGAGACCTTATGGTAGCTTCATTTTCAAAAAGAATTGCAAGTTTTTATAATTGGTATTCATAAGGGGAAAAATCATTTTGTGTTATACAGTGAGGTCTTATGATTTACATAACTTTAAATAAATGTAAATAACTGTTTTAGTTTCTCACACCAATCCTTGACCGACCTAGAGTTTATTGTTCTTCCACCTAAACTCTGGGTCCCCATATTTCCATACGGGCAGCGTAGTAGTTTAGTTTTTGTAGATTTAGTCTTGGATCCATTTTAAAGCTAGATTCTGGATTTTAGCTGGAGCTATACTCTAGATCATTTCAAAGTCTTCCGTTGAGTATAGTTATTTCCGCTGTGTATTTTTCACTATGTATGGATTTTTCTAATGTACTCTTATATCAATTATACTCTGATATATGTTATACTCTGATGTAAAAGTTATTGTAATGATAATGGAAAAGTTCCTTTGTTCAGTTCTTATGTGTTGTTACCCCCAAAACAATGCGGAATCTAACGTTTGAATCTTTGTCGTTTGATGCTTGAGTTGTGTCAAATGTCGATCTTCGAAGGTTGAAGTTCTGGGTCATTACAGGAAGGATAAACTGGTAGAGTCCTAATTCAGGAATTTCCTTATGTGTCATGTTATACTTTTTATACTAGATTAATATGATTTTGATTTGTATTGTACCTTTAGCGAACCTTTGACAGCTACTAGTTTATAGTGGTGTTACAACACTTTCATGTAAAATGCATCAAGGGGGATATAGATAACGCCTCAATGCTATTTTTCAAGATTGTACTTTACCGATAGACTTTACATGTATAACATATTCTACTATATATAGTTAGTTTAAGTGGTCCTTAGGAGATGGAAAATCCCATAACATCTCTTAAGTTACTTGCACCATTATTTCTTGCTTATGATTTGACTTACATGATAAATTTTAGTCCTGACTTGATTATATTGTTTCCATTATGTTTCAGTCAGCTTGAATTGTTTTCAGTTATTCGAAGACATTATTCTAGAACTAAAGACGGAAAATGTTAGTTCGTATTTACTAGTATTATTTCGCTGCATTACTTAGTTTATTTGTTGATTGTTTTACTTTGATATTGTAAAATGAATAAAGTGTATACTATAAACAATTTTATGTTTTGTTTATGTGACAATTATATTTTGTCCTTTCACCGTGAGATTTTTGTGTTCTGTTTCTTTCTCAAATTTTTTATTCTTATATTTAGAAACGCATTAATAATTTGCCTTTGAATGGATTGGATCAGATATATGTGGTTTGTTGTTGTTCTGAACATTTGAGATGGCAGGTCATTATAATTGGTATTAGAGCTTTGGTTTAGAAAATACCAAAGCCCGTTCTAGTAAGTCGTTGAGAGAGAGGGTAATGTATTCCCTATAGCGAGGGATCTTGCTTGTTAGTGTTATAATATGCAATAACCCAAATTTTTAGTCAATTTAAAATGTGAGTTTTAATTTATTTTAGTGGATTTTAAAATGATAAATACTGAATTTGGATTGGAGAATAACTAAAAATTAATTTTAAATTTGGTTTTATATTTTATCGGGATTAAAACAGGGTTAGTAAACTTTAAAATCAATTTTAAAAGGAAAAATTGAAAATCAACAATTTAATGTTATTTTGATGACCTAAAAATGGGCCATTTTTGAGACAGTCTCATAATCTGACGAAACCACTTTTATTGGAATTATAATTTCAAAATGTGGTAATGTTTAAATTTTCGAATCAATGGGAGTTAATATGTAAGCATACGTAATATAAACGCGTATTGAAAAACTAATTAAATTTCAGTAAAAGATATAAATAAGGCTATTTTTTCAAATGGTATCCGAATTTGACAAGACCAATTTTATTGGAACCGTATTAGCAAAATATATTAGGGTTTCAAATTTCATATTGATCCGACTTATGGTTTGATCATACGAACTAAAACATATAAGGAATCGTATTATTGAAATTCGACTTGAAAATAAGTAGTTTACTGTAATACCAAAGAAATTAAATATATTGATAAAATGGTAAAAAACAACCTAAAGGATATATGTTAAAGTGTGCTAATGATTTCATAACTGTTGAAATTAATTTAAATGTGGATACAATCTTCCTAAGATAACCCTTAAAAATAAATAAACCCTTTAATTATATTCATCCATATCTTCTCCCGACACATTTTCCCACACTCCCTAACCATTAGACAACTCATGGAGCCTCCTCTCCCATGTGTCAAATTCTTCCAACTAGTCCACTCCAATTTAGTACCTTAGGCATGTGCCAATTTATTTCATTTCTCATTTTTCATTTCTTCTTTCTTAAGTTCCTTAACACCGTTTACCGTCTTCCTCTTCCTCCTAACACCCACGTCACTTCCTCCCCTTGCACCACCAACCTCCATCATCCTCCACTACCAAGCGCAACACCCCACCACCCCATAGCTCCACCACATGGGCCCCAAGCCTCCAAAACCACCTCTTTTCCACTTAAACCCTTGAAAATACCACTTTTCCACCAAAATCCAAACTTTAACACATCAGCCTCCTCCCCTGCACCCACAACCGCATGCCTTGCCCTACACATCCAATTCCTACGTCACTC
Source organism: Allium sativum (assembly GCA_030737875.1). NCBI lineage: Eukaryota > Viridiplantae > Streptophyta > Magnoliopsida > Asparagales > Amaryllidaceae > Allium > Allium sativum. Next base: position 1,047,641,824 of record CM060910.1, on the reverse strand, counting down.
CATCCAAGTAACATGGTGTACCCCGCCCAAGCCGTGGGCCCCGTCACCCAAAGTATACTCTTAAACCCCTTAAAAACTATAGCTTTCTTCTTATATTTGCAGGTTTTTTTTTTATATTTAGTAGTTAGTGAATTTGAAGTGAAAGTTCCAATCTTGGGTTTGAAAAGGATAGAAAATCCTATCTAAGAAGTGTCAAGGTGTTTGGATGGCTTTTGTGAGAGTTCTTACCATAATCATTTAACTAGTTCAACTAAATAGCATTTTATGTTGTTAATGATTGATTGTTGTGTGACTGATTGGGTAATGAACCGTGATATGATTAAGATGCTTGAAATGGGTTAAATGTTAAATTAACACAATGTTAAAATGATAATGGTAGTTGTTATGGAGTTGATCACTCATTAACAAGTTAAAACGATTCGCTAATGATCACTTGTTTAAGTCAAGAAAACTTGGTGAACATATAATGTGGAATAGATGTGATATCATTGATTGGTTGATATAGATTGTGAATGACATTTGGAATTTGATGTATGTTTGTGTGAATGGTTTTGTCAAATACAACATTGTAATGTTAATAAGGTTTAATACCTTATTTAACAATGGTATTTATTGGGGTTAAGTGTTAATGACCTTGACACTTAGGTCAATGATGCCAATATGTGATTACTGGATGTTAATAGTTGTGACAAATATTATTGGATGCTAATGATGTGTGAAATCCATATAATTGGAATTATATGGTAATGGTGGAATCTCATTCCAATTCAGAATTAATCTGAATATCTTATTAATAAAATATCCTATGAAAAATAAAAGTTTGAATTTGATGTCTAATTTTGGATGGACACAAAGTTTATTAAATTACGATGAATATTTGTAACAGAAATGAATTGATTTGAATCTATTTCCACAATGTTATGGCTTATTCAAGTTTTAAAGTTAAAATGAATAGTAACGGGTGAAAGTGAAGTTTGGTTAGGTTATCTAGTGTGAGTGTTAAAAGGATTTCCTTTACAAAAGTATCTTATTTATTTTTACAACAAATGTCAGGAAAATTTGGACTTCTAATAGTAGGTTTTCAAAAATAATATTATTTTAATGATTTAAATAATATTTAAAATTGGAATATTTGATTTTAAAGGAAAATAATTGAAGAATAGTTTCTAAAAATAATTATATATATTTTATATAATTAATGAATTATTTTGGAACTATTCTGCTTCGATTTTTAATTATAAATTGAAATTGTTCTGAATAGGACTTGTCGCACAGTGATAGTTCACGAACTTCGACCATTAACTTTAAATCGACGTACTGGGAGATCCAACCATCGGATTCTCCCGAAAAGAAAAACATTGGGTTCGAAATGAATATAGTTTAAAAAAATTAAAATCCAATGGTTAGATTTTGAAAGAAATTGAATTTAAATTTGAATAAAAGCAGCGTCATTGCAGTTTAGGACTTGAAATGGGACCTGATTGAAATGGCCTATTTTTTATTATTTAAAATAGGAATAAATTATGATAAATCATAATAAATGGTTTTGGATTGAATATTCCAAGTTTTAGAAAGATAAAAGACATTTTATCTGAATGAGTTGTTTAACAACTAAAGTGAAGAACCTAAAGAAATATGTTGTGATTCCTAAGAGTACAGTCTAGTACCACCTGTGAGATATAACTGGAAGTTTTTCTGTAAGGCGAGGGGTGGGAAGAACCGAAAGGAAATCAGATACCTGACTAAGAAAAGAGGAAGTTTAATGTAGATTAAATTAAAGTATCCAGTGTTTAAAATAATATATTGGAATGAAAGGGGTTTAAATATAACCAAAGTTTTCCAATGTTTGAATTTAATTGGATTTGAATAGAAATAATTTTCAGATATTTCTATATTGAATTCCGTAGTTATATGGATATTGTTTGAGGAATTTGGAAGATATTGATATCATCATTCCCCATACGGTATCTGTTGATTTCAGAATTTGACATTGAATATAAATCTATACAATTTCTATTTGAAGCCTTATATTTGATATCAAATTGGATTTGGGTTTGTCATGAATGATGTTTTGAATAATAAGTATTCTTTAACCTAGTTAAAGGAAAGATGATTTCTCAAGTTTGAATTGTGATAAATCTTTCAATAAAGATTTGATTGAAATAAATGAAGATTAAAACTATGTTAAAGTTTTGAAAATATTTCAATAAAGATTTGAAATAAAAAAGGTAATTAAACTTCCAAAAAAGAGGAGAGTTAGATATGGAGTACCATCGGTTTTGTTCCATGGGATGAATAACCCAGGAATGGGATAACAATATGAGTGATTTTTTTATAAGGCTCGACAATCTTGATTAGGCTTATAAACCATAATTTGAGTTAAGTTTGTGAAAAGAGATATATAATCTTTTGAAATGATTTCCAAGGAAAGATATAAACAAGAGATTTAATGTAACAGCCCGCATTTTACGTATCTGACGATCGTAAAATATTTTTATTTAATTACCTGAGGGTTGGATCATTATCATATTTTGATATGCTGGTTATGGGGATGTGAGACGTCTCCATGATTATTACCAATTTTATTTGTGACCATTTTAACCCTGTCTGTTTTGTACAGGGAATAACTTTCGACTGGGATCGAATCAAGTGTTGAGATCAATTTCATAGGAAAGGAAACGATGTTTCCAATTTCGTAGAGTGGTCACATTAAAGATTTTGTTCAACGGTTTGGAAGGAATCGCTGTTTTAGTGCTGCAGAATTTATGTACAGGCTTGACTAGGCATTAATGGGCTGAATTGGTATGGCCCATTAGTGGGCTGGTTAGAGGCTATAAATAGTGGGCAAGAGACATGAGAATAGATTACTTTCTTTATTCTCTCATTTGGTTTTGCTCGTGATCCTCCTTGCTCAATCAAAAACACCTTTCCTCCATTAATATTCTAGATCTACGTAAGAAGATTTAAGATCTACATCGAGTAAAGCTAGATCTACATCGAGTAAAGGAAGACCGCATTAAATTAAGAGGTTTGCAGCTCATTCTTCGCTGTCCAGGTTAGGAATTTAGTGATTCCATGTTATTTTGAAGATTGGTGAGTGATAAGCATCTCTCACACAGATTCAATCAAGTATATGGGTTGTTTGATCTTATTTTCATCATTTCAATCTGTTTTACTGGATCCACATCATGGTAAGTATGTTTTCATTCTAATCTCCATAGTATCTAATCTAGCAACATAAATCGGTAAATTCTTATGTTAATTTGTGTGTTTATGCAAGTTTAGATCCATTTCTTTATTCATTCATTGTTTTATAATGATATGGTGAATTCATATAGTTATATGATGATTTATTGTTGTGCTAGCGTGTGTTTATGGTTGCTATTGATTTTGGGCTGAAAATGATCAATTTGAATGAATTGTTTGCATCGATGTTGTCATTTGGTGATTGTGATGACTCGGAATTTCGACATTTAATACCTACTTGTATTCGAATGTCGCAAATTCAAATGTCGGATTCCCAGTTGTCTGGGGATATAACACATTAAAACAATCACAATGAAATAAATCAACTTCTCATTTATATAACATGAGATTATATCAGAGTTTACAATAGATACAACATCAAGGTGCAACACTATTTACAATAAGAAGATAACACAGAAGCAGCGGAAACAACTAATCAAGGTGAATCCAAAACCAAACTTCATCTTCACCTGGATATCTCCAAATCACTGATGCCAACAAAAACCAAACGTTCCACAGAAACAGCTAAAGATGCTCCACGACAATAGCAACTCCACCAAAGAAAAGACACAATAGAAAATGCTCCAAGATGTAGGCTCCAAACACAGCTACTAAACTTGACACCAGGCTTCCCGTGTGGAAAATTATGAGCACCCAGTGGTTTGTGGGAAAACAAGTAAGCTCCAGGTCAATCATAGGACTGGTGTAAGAACTCAATATATATTTGTTATGTGCAACAAAATTCGCAGTGCTTTTTAGAAAATGAAACTAACATAAGGTCTCGCGGCACACACACAATGTAAAAGCTTATGGGCGAGGTTTCTCTTTATGATAGTCAAACATGTCTGATACGCAGAAACCATTTTCCATATTATTATTGGTTCATAGTGTGAAACAATTTCGCAAATAAATTTATCAATCCTAGCCAACATAATGCCCCATCCCACAATGCTAACATATTCCTACTGGTAACAAGTAGGCTATATAAATGAAATCGTAAAAGCTCGTAGTGGATAATGAATTTCCAATAAATGACTAGGCAAATGAACTTCCTTACCAAACCGATGGGTACGCCTCTAGAGGTACACCCCGAGAACCTAATCAGACTCTCTGCTAATGCGAGTCCGGTTTACTCCTTAACTGGGTAACTTAGAGCATGCCTGAGTATATCACTTCCCGGTCGTTACCAACCTTTGAACCTAGGCCTCACAACATCAACATCCATATAAAATAGAAGTTATCCACGTAGATTCATACCTAGGGTTCATACCATAGTACACCTTTTATCTAGAAGGAAATGACTACCCTTAACCTTGTTGCATCGTTCCTGTTTTAGCCATTTACCAGGTTGTGAGGCTTGCTGAGGTCACGTTATACACAAAGCTATGCTTAAACAAGCCATGCTTGATCATCCATAGCTCACCACATAACTTAAGTATGTCGCATTGTCTATTCACAAAGCATCACTGATTTCTATCAATATATAACCTCTAAGCTCATACGTCTTAGAGAAGGGTGTTAAGCAAGAGAATAAATTCCCCGCCACCATGCAAATATATATTTAACAGAGATTAGTGCTACGCAGTCAATTACAATGTTAGACACACAATCCATACAAGTCCGTTCTAGGTCTGAACCAAATCACAATCTAGAATTCCTTCACATACGTTCGGGCTTCTTGCCACTTAGCTGATATAAAATCCATCGACAAATGGGAGCTACCCATTTGAGACATTCAACAACTCGTCCTTACGATATGAAGGGTCTCGGTCTTTAATATCGTCTTCAATGCTTTCAATTTCTCCACAATGCCATATTATTACTTGGAATGGTTTTCAGACAAAAATCCAATCTCTGTCTTTCCAAATAATAAATGCAACTTTAAAACAATATGGATATACAGAACCAAATCAAGTGCCAACTCATACTTCATGTTTGCAAACTCAAATTATAGTTCAAAATACGTTATTACTTGTTAGAAATCATTTACTAAGGTTAGGAAAAGATTTATAAAGCTAGATCACTTAAAACTCAATATTTAACAAACTACGTTACAAAAGCATTTCAAAATACTAATATTGGCTAGTTTAAGTAAAATGGCTTTTGTGTTATCCAAAACTTCATGATTTCACCATAAATCATTTTTAAATAATTAATTATGATTTAACAATTTTTTTCCATATTTTAAAATAATTTATATCAGCCATTTTATAATTATAGTTAACTAACTCCACTTATATCGACCTTTTCTAAATTGTTTTAAACAAAACTTGAAAATTATAAGTTGAAAATAAAATCTGCTTTCACTCATTTAAAAGCCCTTGTTGATGAAAATCAAATGTTTTTCGTTCCGTGGAAATCTGATTTAAGTTGCAAAAATTATAAGCGTTTTAATTTTTTAACAAAAATACGCTAAACTCTACTATAAATTCAATTTCAAATTAAATTTTGGATTAACCATCCCGTCCGTCGGATCAGTTAGGGGTAGCCAGGGAGAGCAGGGAACTATATTTTCCAAACTCAAGCCTAGACATTATCCTCTCTGTCATCCTAGAACGTTCCATTATTTATTTTGACAAGCTCTACTTATAATATAAATTTCTTCAAAACAATTTAGAAAACCATTTTCAACTTTCAAATTGAATAAAATATTCATTTGGTTCGAGACTTATTTGATTTCCATAAAAATTCGCATATATGTGTATAAAAAGTATAATGCACATATTATCACTAATAATAACCACGAAGCATCCACTCATCCATCACACAAGCATATATGGGTGTATATATATAACAGTGTATGTACAAGTGTTTTCCACTAAACACTTTTATTGCAATAATTACTAATTAACCATATCATCAATAACAATTCACATAGCATCGAAAGTGAACAAATACAAGTGTCGAGTTCTCGTTTTAGGGTTCCACTCCACCAAACTTTATTGTAGGATCGCTAGACTGACTATAGCTACCCCGGACTAACAGAATTTCGTTGCCGACTCTTTATAAACTAAAATAATTTCTAAGCTTCTTTTTCTTTTCCTTTTTAAGAGGAGGAAAGGTCAGAATTTTGGAGGAGGAGGAGGAGGCAACTTTGGCCGAATTTAGGGAGAAAGAGGGAGGAGAACAGGGAGAGGAATAAGGAAGAAAGGCTCAGGAAGCCATGGATTTAAGGTAAAGAAGGAGGAGAATGGAAGAGAAGATTGGAATGGTGTTTAAGGGAGGAAAGGTGGTATATTTATACATGGAGTGGAAGAATATGGTAACGACACCTCTTAGGACATGTGTAAATCATGCATGGAATGTTGCATGCAAAATTAAAAGTGTCTTAACACTTGTAATAACGAGAAGGGAGGTGCTTTTAGTAGAATTTTCCTTAAAATGATATGGAAACTTAGAGCAACGCTTAATTATAGTGTTACTAATTCATGTTATGGTTGACAAATTCGATTGAACGACAAATAGTATTAACATATCAAAAACTTAATAATCATTTCCATATATAAAATCTACCATTTAACTTGTCAAAATTTCTAGACCGTCACATTCAACCCCCCTCCCCCCTTAATAAAGTTTCGTCCTCGAAACTGCATATGAAAGGAGTAATCAAAGGAAATAGAGAAACAGGTTTACCTAAGGGTCGAAGTCATCTTGAATATCGACTGTACAGTTCGGGTAGAATTTCTGCATAATCTCTTCCGTTTCCCAGGTATAATCTTTGGGATCACCGCTCTATTTCACTTTAGCTAACTTAACCGTCTTATTCCTTAGCCTCTTTTCATCTTGGTCGATGATCTTTATAGGGTCTCTTTTAATGGCTAGATTCGGAGTAATTTCTAGATCTTGCTGAGCGGCTTCTTCCACAATCTGATCATGGTCATGAACATACTTTCTTAAATTTGATATGTGAAAAACATTATGCACACCTAAGAGCCATTCGGGTAACTGAACCTTATATGCCAGTGGTCCCACTTTTTCCAGAATAGGGAATGGTCCAATATAGCGAGGTGCTAATTTTCCTTTTCTTCCAAATCTTATAACTTCGCGCATTGGAGAAACTTTTAGGAATACTGAAACCCCAATTTCGAATTATAATGCCCTTCTTCTACGATCTACATAACATTTCTGCCGATCCTTAGCCATTTTCATCCTCTTCCTAATAAGATCCACCTTTTCTGTGGCCTCTCTGATCATATCAGGTCCTAGAACAATTTTATCTCCAGACTCAATCCAACAAACTGGTGACTTACATGGTCCTCTATACAAATGCTTCAAAAGATGCCTTCATAATACTTGCCTGATAACTATTGTTATAGGAGAACTCAACTAATGGTAAATAATTCTCCCACGAACCTCCGAAATCGAGAACAGATGCTCGCAATATGTCTTCCAAGATTCTGTTAACTCTTTCTGTTTGTCTATTTGATTGTGGATGATATGTAGTACTAACATTTAACTTGGTTCCAAAAGCATCTTGAAGAGTATCCCAAAAACGACTGGTGAAAAGAGGGTCACGATCACTCACGATGCTGCTTGGTATCCCATGCAATCGAATGATTTCCTCGATATACAATTCTACCAAACTTGCAGCAGTTCTAGATGACCTTACTAGGATAAAATGGGCACTTTTAGTTAGACGATCCACTATAACCTAAATTCCCTCATTCCCTTTGCGAGTACGAGGTAAACCATCGATGAAATCCATTGAAACTTGATCCCACTTCCATTTCGGTATTTCCAAAGGCTGAAGTAATCCTGGAGTCTTCTGCTGATCACTCTTTATTTGCTAACATGTAGCACAACAGCTAACATAGATAGATATGTCCCTTTTAATCGACTTCCCCCAAATTGTACGTTTAACATCACGATACATCTTATTAACTCCTGGATGGATGCCGAATTTGGACTTATGGCACTCATCCAACACCTCCTACTTATGTTCTTTAATATTGGGCACACATATTGTTCCTTTAAATCTTATGATGCCTTTATCATCGATTTCAAAACTCAAATTTTCACCTTCTTGAATTCTTTTAGAAATTTCTTATAGAAATCTATCCTTCTTTTGCTCGCGATCAGTCTTCTCTAGAAGAGTCATAGTGATAACAAGGTAGGCAAGAACAACATGCTTTCGACTCAGAGCATCTGCAACAACATTGGCTTTCCCAGGGGTATACTGAATATCTAGATCGTAAGATGCTAGAAATTCTAACCATCGTTATTGCCTTAAACTCAAGTCTTTTTGAGTAAACAGATACTTCAAGTGCTTGTGATTAGTGAATAATTCAAAATTTTCTCCCAGCAAATAATGTCTCCAAATTTTTAAAGAGAATATTACTGCGAGTAGCTCAAGGTCATGAGTTGGGTAATTCTTTTCATGCGGTTTCAACTGTCTTCTTGCATAAGCAATTACTCTTCCTTCTTGCAATAAAAAGGCACCAACTCCTTCTTTACAAGCATCCGTATAAACGGATAATCCTTTATTGCCATTGATAATAGCCAGAACCAGGGCAGTGGTTAATCTCTTCTTTAACTCATTAAAAGCTTCTTCACAGTTAGTAGACCAAACAAATTTGGCATTCTTCATGGTCAAATTTGTTAAGGGAGAGGCTATCTTTGAGATATCTTGGACGAATCTACGGTAATATCTTACTAATCCTAAGAAACTTCTAACTTCCTTTGGAGTCGTTGGTTGCCTCCAATCCAAAATAACAAAAATCTTTCTGGGATCTACTGAGATTCCTTCTTCAGATATGATATGCCCAAGAAATTTTACTCCTTTTTTCCAAAAATGACATTTCGGAAATTTTAGCTTTAAACACATTTCTCCTTAATATCTCCAGGGCAATCTTTGAACGCCCAGCATGTTCTTCCTCGGTTTTTGAATAGATCAGGATGTCATCAATGAAGACTAACACAAATTTATTCAACACATCACGGAATACTCGAATCATTAAGTCCACAAAATAGGGTAGGGCGTTTGTTAACCGGAATGGCATTACAAACCATTCGTAAAAAGTGTCGGGTCCACGAAAAGCAGTCAAATGAGTACAATCATCAGCAATTCTGAGTTCGTGAAAACCAGAGGCTAAATCCGTTTTTGGAAAAAATTAGGCACTACTTTACTAGTCAAATAAGGCGTCTATTCATGGCAATGGGTACTTATTCTTTAGAGTTTGTTTATTAAGGTCTCTATAGTCTATGCACAATCGCAAGGAACCGTCAGACTTTTTCTACAAATACTACAGCTGACCCCCAGTTAGAACGGCTAGGTCAAATAAATCCTTTTCTTAAGAGATCTTGGATTTGCTTGTTCAGTTCTTCTCTCTCTTTCGGAGACATTCTTCGACTTGGATGAACAAAAGGTCGGGCATTGGGTACTAGGTCAATTCTAAACTCAATTTCTCGGTGTGGAGGAAGGCTATTAACTTCTTCAAATACATCAGGAAGATCTCTGATGACAGGTATAGTTTTTATGTCGGTATCAGGGTAACCTAAAGTATACATCAAGCTATCTCTTTTTGGGTTAGGGTCAACAGAAGATGTTTCAATAAAATTTCCAAAACTTGTCTTTACCAGAGATTTCCTATCTACGCAATCTAGTTTAGCCTCATATTTATTTAACCAATCCATTCCAAATATAATTTCAAATTCATCAAAGTCAAGAATGAATAATTTAAAAGGGAATTCATAGTGTGAATAGATGATAGGAACATTTTTGCAATACAAACACAAGCTAGTAGGATATCCTACTGGATTACTTAGACATAAGTGTTCGTCAACAAATTTTGGTTTAAGTTTCAATTTTTCTACATGTGGTTTTGAGGTAAAACTACATGAAGCACCAGTGTCAAACAGAACTCGGACTAATTTATCAGAAATAAAAATATTACCTTCCAAAACATCCTTCCCTTTTTCATTCTTTGAAGTTGAAGGCTCATCCTTGATTGCATAAACCTTTGCCACATCAGCTTTCTTCATTACGGGACAATCTTTAATCATATGATCGGGTTTATGGCAGTGATAATATTCTGGGAGCCCATGGTTTGGCTTCCTTGGCTTCTTTGGCTTCTTACAGTCGCGGGAATAATGACCTTTCTCTTGGAAATTGTAGCAGAGAACGTACTTAAGATGATATTCCTTCGTTCCTTTCTTCTCAGCCTTTTGTTCAGGCTTCATCCCCTGGAACTTTCTCCTTTCAATTGTTACTACCATTATCTTCCTTAACTTCAGTACCCTTATGCTTATTAATCGTAGCATATCTATACCGTATGTCTACCAAGTCAACGAAGGATTGTTTGATATGCGCAGTTATCCTCTCATGGTACTTCAATGCCATCCCTTTAATAAATCTTTCATTTTTCTTTAACGGGGTGTCTATCAACTCAGGTCCAAAGCGTGAAAGCTCGTTAAACATATTTAAATACTCCTTGAAAGACATAACACTTTACTTGAGATTCATAAATTCCTCATACATCCTGGAGATTCCTGACAAAGGCATATAATGTTCTTTGAAAACATCTTTGAAATCCTTCCATGAAAAGTCGTCTTTTGATTTCCCTTGGACGATAGTCTCCCACCATGCAGCAGCTCATTCCTGTAATTGCCATGTAACTAACAACCTCTTTAGTTATCTTCTAGGTTAAGTCCTCTAAAAATCTTCTCACATGTGTTAATCCAGGCTTGAGCTTCCATTACATCATCAGATCCCTTAAACGGTTTCCCGTCCAATTTTGCTTAATTTTTGTTCAGAACCAGAAGACTGATTTGGGTCAGGGCTTGAATCGTAGTCTCATTAACTGCAGTAACATTATGACCGTTAGTGGTGGTACTGCTTCATCCTCAATGTCTGCCACTATAGCACATTTTCTACTATCTGGATATAGTATGAAAATGCTGTTAGACATACGGATGAATTATCTTAGGAGTTATGAAACAGTTAAACTCTTTGCATTTAATTGGATTCTACTCATTCTAGGGTATTATTACCCTATCTCTTATGAGTTATCTAATGAGTTATACCCCCAAAGCTTTGTATAAACCAAAGCTCCGATACCAACTGTGACGAGCCGGAATTTTGACCTTTGAAAATCAACATTTAATACCTACTTGTATTCGAATGTCGCAAATTCAAATGTCGGATTCCTAGTTGTCTGGGGATATAACACATTAGGACAATCACAATGAAACAAAATAACTTCTCATTTATATAACGTGAGATTATATCAGAGTTTACAATAGATACAACATCAAGGTACAACACTATTTACAATAAGAAGATAACACAGAAGTAGCAGAAACAACTAATCAATGTGAATCCAAAACTAAACTTTATCTTCACCTGGATATCTCCAAATCACTGATGCCCACAAAAACAAAACGTTTCACAGAAACAGCTAAAGATGCTCCACGACAATAGCAACTCCACCAAAGCAAAGACACAATAAAAAGGCTCCATGATGTACGTTCTAAATACAACTACTAAACTTGACACTAGGTTAGCCCTATGGAAAATTATGGGCACCCAGAGTTTTGTGGGAAAATAAATAAACTCCAGGTCAGTCATTCGACTGGTGTGAGAACTCAATACATATTTGTTATGTGCAATAAAATTCGCAATGCTATTTAGAAAAGGAAACTAACATAAGGTCTCGCGGCACACACACAAGGTAAAAGCACACATGGGCGAGGTTTCTCCTTATGATAGACAAACATGCTTGATACGCGGAAACCATTTTCCATATTATTATTAGTGCATAGTGTGAAGCAATTTCACAAATAAATTTATCAATCCGAGCCAACATAATGCCCCATCCCACTATGCTAACATATTCCTACTGGTAAGCAGTAGGCTATACAAATGAAATCGTAAAAGCTCGTAGTGGATAATGAATTTCCAACAAATGACCAGGCAAAGGAACTTCCTTACTGAATAGATGGGTATGCCTCTAGTGGGACAACCCGAGGACCAAATCGAGATCTCTGCCAACACGAGGCCGGGTTACCACTTAACTGGGTAACTTAGAGCACGCCTGAGTATATCACTTCCTGATCGTTACCAACCTTTGAAATGAGGCCTCGCAACATCAACATCCATATAAAATAGAAGTTATCCACATAGGTTCATACCTGGGCTCCATACCGTAGTACACATTTTATCTAGAAGGAAATGACTACCCTTAACCTAACTGCATCTTTCCTATTTTAGCCATTTACCGGGTTGTGAGGCTTGTTGAGGTCACGATATACATACAGCTACGCTTAAACAAGCCATGCTTTGATCATCCATAGCTCACAACATAACTTAAGTATGCCACATTGTCTATTCACAATGCATTACTGATTTCTAACAATATATAACCTCTAAGATCATACGTCTTAGAGAAGGGTGTTAAGCAAGAGAATAAATTCTTCGCCACCAAGCAGATATATATTTAACAGAGATCAGTGCTACACAGTAAATTACAATGTCAGACACACAATCCATACAACTCCGTTCTGGGTCTGAACGCGACAATCCAGAATTCCTTCACATACGTTCGGACTTCTTGTCACTTAGCTGATATAAAATCCATCTACAAACAGGAGCTACCCATTTGAGACATTCAGCAAGTCGTCATTATGATATGAAGGGTCCCGGTCTTCAATATCGTCTTCAATGCTTTCAGTTTCTCCACAACATCGTATTATTACTTGGAATGGTTTTCAGACATAAATCCAATCCCGGTCTTTCCAAATAATAAATGCAACTTTAAAACCAGGTGGATATATAGGACCGAATCAAGTCTCAACTCATACTTCATGTTTGCAAACTCAAATTATAGTTCAAAATACTTTATTACTTGTTATAAATCATTTACAATGGTTTGGAAAAGATTTATAAAGCTAAATCACTAAAAACTCAATATTTAACAAAATACGTTACAAAAGCGCTTCAAAGTGTTTCAAAATACTAATATTGGCTAGTTTAAGTAAAATGACTTTTGTGTTATCCTAAACTTCATGATTTCACCATTAATAATTTTTAAATAATTAATTATGATTTAACAAATTTATTCCATATTTTTAAATAATTTATATCATCCATTTTATAATTACAGTTAACTAACTCCACTTATAGTGACCTTTTATAAATTGTTTTAAACATAACTTAAAAATTGTAAGTCGAAAATAAAATCTACTTTCACTCATTTGAAAGCTCTTGTTGATGAAATGATTTGTCGTTCCGTGGAAATCTGATTTAAGTTGCAAAAATTATAAGCGTTTGAAGTTTTTAACAAAAATACGCTAAATTCTACTAAAAATTAAAATAATTTCAAATTAATTTTGAATTAACCATCCCGTCCGTCAGATCAGTTAGGGATAGCCATGAAGAACAGGAAACTATATTTTCTAAACTCAAGCCTAGACACTATCCTCTTTGTCATCCTAGAACATTCCGGTATTTAGTTTGACAAACTCTAATTATAATATAAATTTCTTCAAAACAATTTAGAAAACCATTTTCAACTTTCAAATTGAATAAAATATTCATTTGGTTCGAGACTTATTTGATATCCATATCAATCCATATATGCGTGTATAACAAATATAATGCACATATTATCACTAATAACAACCACGAAGCATCCATTCATCCATCACACGAGCTTGTATGGGTATATATATATATAACAGTGTATGTACAAGCGTTTCCACTAAACGCTTATATGCAATAATTACTAATTAACCATATCATCAATAACAATTCACATAGCATAGAAAGTGAAAAAAATACAAGTGTCGAGCTCTCACCTTAGGTTTCCACTCGACCAAACTTTATTATAGGATCACTAGACCGACTATAGCTACCCCGAACTAAAAGAATTTCCTTGACGACTCTTTAAGAAATAAAATAATTATTAAGCTTCTTTTTCTTTTCCTTTTTAAGAGGAGGAAAGGTCAGAATTTAGGAGGAGGAGGAGGAAACTTTGGCCGAATTTAGGGAGAAAGAGGGAGGAGAACAAGGAGAGGATTAGGGAAGAAAGGCTTAGGAAGCCATGGATTTAAGGTAAAGAAGGAGGAGAAATGGAAGAGAAGAGTGCAATGGTGTTTAAGGGAGGAAAGGAGGTAAATTTATACATGGAATGGAAGAATATGGTAATGACACCTCTTAGGACATTTGTAAATCATGCATGGAATGTTGCATACAAAATTACAAGTGTCTTAACACTTGTAATAAAGCGAATGGAGGTGCTTTTATTAGCATTTTCCTTAAAACGTTATGGAAACTAAGAGCAACACTTAATTCTAGTGTTATTAATTCATGTTATTGTTGACAGATCCAATCGAACGACAAATAGTTTTAACAAATCACAAACTTAATAATTATTACCATATATAAAATCTATCATTCAACTTGTCAAAATTTCTAGACCGTCACAGTGATGGATTGATTGAGATTAGATATAGATCGGTCAAATCTGGAGTCGGGTTGCTTGGTATCGGGTTGTTTGTCTTGTGGTGCAAGATATGATGGACCCTATAGAAGTTGGGTCATCCAGAAAGTTGGGTCGTCCAGAAACATGGGTCATCCAGAAGTTGGGTCGTCCATAAGTTGGGTTGTCCAGAAAGTTGGATTATCAAAAAGTTGGGTCATCCAGAAAGTTGGGTCCTCAAGAAACTTAGGTCGTCCAGAAGTTGGGTCATCCAGAAAGTTGGGTCGTCTATAAAGTTGGGTTATCCAGAAGCTAGGTCATCCAGAAGTCGGGTTATCCAAAAGTTGGGTCGTGGCTTCGACATGAATTCAAGGAGGAATATTTGTAGTGTTATGAAGTATTCGTTGATCGTTGAAATGCAAAGAATGTGAAGACGACTCAAGGTTGTGAGTTCATGGATAATGGTTGCTCGAGAAGTCACTTGAGCTTATGAACAATCATCATATTGAATGGCTAGGGATAACGAAGGTTGGGAAATTATCATTAATCGGAAGATCTAGCGGACTTAAAGTAGAGGTATAATGGGGACGCCTAAAAGACTAGAAATTAGCTGATCGAGTACTCTGGGTATCGTGGAAAGGCCTACTTGTCTTCATTGAGTATGGTAAACATACGTATTGTGGAAAGGAGTATGGAGTTTTGCTAGAACCGGGGTTACCATTAGCTCTTGACGGACGACATGATGTTGAGCCGGTCATACGATTAACGATGGTTTCAAAGTAGGATTCGAAGTGATAGACAGATTCATGGATGATGATAGTTTTGCTTGTATCATCTTACGTAGATTGTCCGATGTCGAAGTAGATATTTCTTGGGTGCTTGTCTGATGTTGGTTTAGGACATCAGGGCTTGCGCTTGGGAGATGTCGATATCGATTAGGATGGTCTACGCTTTATAAATAATAGCCATGGATGAATTGTTTGTTTCTCTCTGATTATTTGTAAAGGCTATCACTGTCAGATGTGGAGAAGACGGGTTTGAGTTCTTCTCTGTTGATGTTGGTAGATTAGTTGATTAATCTGCCTATTCTTATATACTTTATTGATGACGTTAGATAGTTGTTTTACCGCTCATTAAGATTGTTGTCTAAGTCAAATTTTTATGTTTCCTCTTATTACCTAGGGTTGTTTATCCAGTTGTGGATGGGAAGACTAAGTAGCAGGTGACGGGTAATAGATCCTGATGAGGACGATGGTGCTGAGCGATGATGAGCATGAGGCTGGCGTTGTAATAACCCGGAAAAAGTGAACCAGTTTAAAATTTTTAAAATAGGTTATATTCTAATGATTATCCTTAATACCACCCCTCGGATTTTGGGATCGTCACAGTTGGTATCAGAGCTTTGGTTAACCTTAGTTCCGGGATCTAACACATTAAACACCTCGTCACAATAGAATCAGTAGTGTTCTAATGCGAGTAGCTCATTAGAGATAGGATTAGCAATGTCCTAGAATGAGCTAAGCAGATTAGCAGAATTCTCTTACAACAATAGCTATCAAGCAAGTTTGGGAATGTCTCCATTTGAAGCGTTATACGGTAGACCGTGCAGATCTCCCGCATGTTGGGTAGAACCTGGCAACAGACTTGTGTTAGGGCCCGATATGATTCAAGAAGCATCAGATAAAGTCGATTTCATTAAGAAGAGATTGAAAACAGCGCAGAGCCGGCAGAAAAGTTATGCTGATGCGAGAAGAAGGGATATATCGTTTGCCGTTGGCGATTATGTTTATTTAAGAGTTTCTCCAATGCGAGGAGTAATCAGATTTGGCAAAACTGGGAAGTTGGCGCCGAGATTTATTGGTCCCTTTCCTATACTTGAACGGATTGGAACTCTTGCATATAGGGTTTCATTACCTAATTGGTTGCCTGGTATACATGATGTGTTCCATGTATCTCATCTCAGAAAACATGTTCATGATCCCGACCTTATTGTGGAAGAAGCAGCGCAACATGATATTGACATAACTCCAGAATTAGCACTCAATAGAGAGCCATTAAAGATAGTTGGCAAAGAAACTAGAGAGCTAAGGAGGAAAAAGATTCATTTAGTCAAAGTGCAGTGGAGTAGTGATCCTAGAGACTATACTTGGGAGACTGAGGAAAGCATTAAACAAGCCTATCCCAAATGCAGAGTGGACATCTCTGACTAACTCCGGTGCAAGGTACCTTTACAATACTTTGCATTTACATTTTATTTCCTGCTTAGCTGCTATTTTCTTTTCGAGGACGAAAAGTTTTAAGTGGGGGAGATTGTAATAACCCGGAAAAAGTGAACCAGTTTAAAATTTTTAAAACAGGTTATATTCCAATGATTATCCTTAATACCGCCCCTCGGATTTTGGGATCGTCATAGTCCAATGATTATCCTTAATACCGCCCCTCGGATTTTGGGATCGTCACAGGCGTATCATTTTCTACTCTATATTATTGTTGTTTTCTGTTGTTTGAAGTATTCTCTGAGTGACCTATAGTGAGGCACACTGTAAATAATTTAATGTTGTATCCAGTTTGATGTTTGGATAATTCATGATGATATGAAAGTTAAAATTCTGCTCAATTCTACTTCACTATTGTTGCCAGTTGTATATGTTCTTTTATATTTTATCCTTGCGCTTAGAGTTATACGACAAGTTTCGCTTGTGTTATCCTACCCTGATGATCGTCCATAGTTTCCTAGCATGTCTTTCTAATGATAATGGTAATGGTAGTTTTTGTAGAGTTAGTAACTCATTGACAATTAAAACGATTTGCTAATGATCACTTGTTTAACTCAAGAAAACTTGGTGTACATATAATATGGAATATATGTGATATCATTGATTGGTTGATATGGTTTGTGAATGACATTTGGAATTTGATGTATGTTTGTGTGAAAGTTTTGTTGAATATAACAATGCAATGTTAACAAGATTTCATACCTTATTTAACAATGGTTTGATTTGAAGTTAAGTGTTAATGACCTTGACACTTAGGTCAATGATGCCAATATGTGTTTAACGGATGTTAATAGTTGTTGACAACTATTACTGGATGTTCACGATGTGTGAAATCCATATAACTGGAATTATATGGTAATTAGTTGAATTTCACTCCAATTCAGAATTAATTTGAATATTTTATTAATAAAATATATTTAGTGAAAAATAAAATTTTGAATTTGATGTCCAATCTTGGATGGACATAAATTTTATAAAATTACGATGAACATTTATTACTAAAATGAATCGATTTGAATATATTTTCATAAAGTTATGGCTTGTTCAAGTTTTAAAGTTTAAAATGAATAATAAGGGGTGAAAGTGAAGTTCGGTTAAGTTTTCATGGGTGAGTGTTAAAAGGATTTCCTTTACAAAAGTATCTTATTTATTTTTATAATGAATGTCAGGAAAATTTGGACTTCTAATAATAAGTTTTGAAAAATAATATTATTTTAATGATTTAACATTGGAATATTTGATTTTAAAGGAAAATAATTGAAATATGGTTTCCAAACAAAATAATATATGTTTTATATATTTAATAAATTGATTTGGACCTGTTCTGCTTCGATTTTAAATTATAAATCGAATTTGGTCTGAATATGACTTGTCGTGTAGCAATAGTTCTCGAGCTTCGATCATTAACTTTAAATCGACGTACCGGGAGATCAGACCATCAGATTCTCCCAAAACAAAAAATGTTGGGTTCAAAATGAAAATAGTTTTCAAATGCAACAAGAAATTTTAAAATCTAACAGTTTGATTTGAAAGAAGTTCAATTCAAATTCGAATAAAAGAAGCAGCAGTGCAACTTAGGAACCAAAATGGGACCTAATTGAAATGGCCTACTTTTAAATTATTAAAAATAGAATAAATTGTGATAAATCATAATAAATGGTTTGAAAAGGTTTTAGATTGAATGTTCCAAGTTTTCGAAAGATAAAAGACATTTTATCTGAATGAGTTATTTAACAACTAAAGTAAAGAACCAAAAGAAATATGTGATGATTTCTAAGAGTACATCTACTACCACCTATGATATATAACTGGAAGT
Source organism: Allium sativum (assembly GCA_030737875.1). NCBI lineage: Eukaryota > Viridiplantae > Streptophyta > Magnoliopsida > Asparagales > Amaryllidaceae > Allium > Allium sativum. The sequence continues at coordinate 1,047,623,069 of CM060910.1, read as the reverse complement.
TTTTCCGTTATATGAGGGGTGGGAAGAACCGAAAGAAAACCGGATATTTGACTAAGAACATATGAAGTTTTCTGTAAATTAAAGGATCCAACATTTAAAATAACATATTGGAATGAAAGAAGTTTAAATACAACCAAAGTTTTCCAATGTATGAATTTAATTGGATTTGAATAGAAATAATCTTTGGATATTTCGATATTGGATTCCGTAGTTATACAAATATTGTTTGAGGAATTTGGAAGATATTGATATCATTATTCTCTATACGATACCTGTTGATTTCAGAATTTGATATCGAATATAAGTCGATACAATTTCTATTTGAAGCCTTATATTTGTTATCAAATTGGATTTGGGTTTGTCATGAATGATGTTTTGAATAACATCTATTCTTTAACCCGGTTAAAGGAAAAATGATTTCTCAAGTTTGAGTTGTAATAAATCTTTTAGTAAAGATGTGATTGAATGAAATGGAGATTAAAACTATGTTAGAGTTTTAATTAATCTTTCAACAAAGATTGGAAATGAAAGAAGGTAATTCAACTTACCAAACACGAGGGAAGTTAGATATGGAGTACCACCAGTTCTGCTCCATGGGATGAATAGGTTGGGAATGGAATAACAATATGAGAGGTTTTTTTGTAAGAGTCGATAATCTAGATAAGGCTTATAAACCTTAATTTGAGTTAAGTCTGTGAAAACAGATTATATAATCTTCCCAAGAAAATATTTAAACAAGAATTTTAAATGATGTAAATCTTTGATAAGATTTATGGTAGTAATTCCCACTGTAAAAGATGATCGAGTAAAAGAATATTTCGAAATTGAATGAGTCTTATGATATGTTTATGTATCACTTGATTTTAACGATTTGATGGTTATTCGGAAAGACCGGGTTTCAACACATTCTGATTAACTAATATGATGAGTATTGAAGAACTGAAGACGGTGGTTGATCGGAGATCTTCACATCATATGGATTATTGCTGATGTCTCAATTAGGATGTACACCCAAGACGAGTTTATAAGTGGAGGTCGTCCAAACGTACTTGGAGATTGACCGGATATGCTAGGGCCTCTCTCCCTTAAGGGGCGAGGAACAAGATGCCTTCAGTTTTGTTTAGACCCAGAACGAACTTGTAAATAGATGTGTGTCTAATGTTGTATTTCATAACATAACCCATTATTTCCTATTAATGATATATCTGTGGTGGAGGAGAATTTATTCTCTTAGCTTAACACCCTTCTTTGAGACGTATGAGCTCAAAGGTTATATTATTAGTAGAAATTGATTATATGTGTGAATTGACAATGTGACATGCTGAGTTGCTGATAGATCAAAGCTTTTGTTGAAAAGCAGAGCTTGACTTGAAGGTGCATCCATCACAGAGCTTGAGAGACTGGAGTCAAACAAATCGGAGTCAACAACACTAACAATCTTGGATTGATATTTTCGACCAAATCTAGTTCTCGAATTTGGAGAAGGAGACGTTAATCTCTTCCTAATTTTGTTTTTTGGCATAAGAAGACGGAGATGAAGCGGAAGAAAGATGAGACGTCGATTCTAAATGAAATATTTTACATATATGAAATGGTTTTCATAAGGGATACCGTATAGTGTTTAACAAACAATTTTATATAGGATTTTTGAAATACTATTTATGAAATTTAAAGATGTTATACAAAGGAACATATGTATATATGATTTATAAAATGACAGTTTGTAAGAAAAAGAATTTTATTTTAAAATAAGATATATTTAAACAAAGAGTAACAAATTTGTTATGTGTGGAATTCATATAATGAAAGCTGTAAATAAAAAAGTTTATTGAAGTTAAGAAAAGAAACTTATCTTCAAATAATTTTTTAAGGAATTTCTTCCATAGGTTCTTATTAATTAATTAGTTTTCTTGAGAAATTGAAATATGAAACATTTAATTTCAATGTATAAGTGAAACACTAATTACATTTTACTGATATTACACTTTTGAAATTGGTAATTTCATTCAAAATATAACATATATGAAAATATTGATACCAATTACTACATGAATTGTTATTGTATAAAAGGAAAATGATTACAAGGAATAAACATAGAACTATATATAGAAATTCAGTTTGTGAAATAATTCTAAAAATATGATTCATATAAAATTAAATTTTGAAATATGACATATACAAATAATTAAGACTGGTTATTATTTAATTGAATTTAAGTTTGGTAATTTTGAAATTAATTTTGAATGAGTGCTGAATAAATGGTAGTTAATAGAAAAATTAATGATAATTGAGTGAAATATTTTAACACTAACTAATGATGTTGAATGGAATATAGATCAAATGAAGAAGTTTATATAATTGTCCATTTATAATGATAACTTAAATAATGTGTTCACGATAGATGTTAAGATTTGAGTGGTAAACTGAAAGGGAAAAAAAATTAAAGTGTAAATTTTAAATAAATTAATTTTGTAAGTTTAAAGAATGAAATAAAAATGTAACTCAAGTAAGATTCAAATACATGTTAGTAAAGCACTACAGAATCCGTATTTTGAGGATATTACTTTGTATGACTTCTCCACTGTATTATTATAAGTAAATTCTTTTCTGAATAAATTATATGAAATCAAAATAATTAGTATTTATTACTCAATTTTTCGTATAAATTGTGATTTTACATAGAGTTGTTATGTTTCTCCTCTCTAAAAAAATATCGCCTTCAATCCGAGCTCGTTTCTTTACAACAATAAGGACCAGGTCTCCAGCATTTTTCTTCACCGCCTCCGCTTTTTGACCTCCTCTCTTCGATCATCCTACGTCTTCTTTGATCTTCTCAACCTATCTCCCTAGCTTTCCTAGTTACTATCTAGATCGGGATCTGCATCTCCTTATTAGAGCTCCACGTCCTTTTATGCTTCCATGCTCCAGATCTGGTCTACGCAACAACCAGCTTAGTTAGTGTGTAAATACTCTACATCTTCATCAACCTAGAGCTCTCCCGAACCTTTGTGCCTCACTTTCTTTGATTATATCTACTCTCTGACTCTATTCCCCTAACTTTCCAATAAGCTAGACCATCTCTTCACTGCGTTGCAACTAGATTTAGTAGCTGGTTTGAATCGATTCATCCTTATAACTTAGTTATGTTATGGTTCAGTCGTCAGTCTTATGCATCTTATGCTAATTATTATGATTGTCAGCTGCTTGCAACTAGTTTTGTGAGTAATTATTATCTTGTACTGTGTATGATTCACACCTTGTGCGATGTCCTTTCCAGTTTGTTTAGCTTGTATCTAGGTTTTGGTAATATGTCCTGAGTAGATAAGAAAACTGCATGTCCTCTGTGTATAAATATAAATATTCTCATTGTTAATGTTGTAACGAAAAGTAGATGGTCCACTTTAAAGAGTGGTTGGCCTTGATAAAAAACAAAAAGAATTCATTTGAATTTTCAAATAACAGATTTGACAACTTAAGTAATCATCTTTCCAAATGTAAGTAACATTGAAAATAATAATCAAATGTATTTTACCTGTATTTTTATAGATTTCTGTGCTAGAAGTTTTATGTTGTATTCATAAATTAAATTTTGTCAAAAAAGTAAAATTTTACAAATTAAATTTCTGAAAACTATAGATTTCTATATAAACAGTGATTATCGAATCAAATTAAAACAATTATCAAAATCAAAACTTTACAAACTAGATCGATTTATATGTCACTGCAAAGCCAACGTAAAATGAAGTTTTGTCTGCCATTAATTTTTGAGTCATCATGTCACTTGGACATAAATTAGCGATCTTTCCCAACCATTCATTTTTGGGTTTTCACGATTCAACAGTGGATCCTCAATGATCGGAGGATATGGGCTTGTAGGGAGATCAAGGGGTGACAGTACATATGGTCGGATCGATTTGATGAGCTATGGGTAAGCAACGATTTTGAATGCAAGCTTTATCTTCTTAGTTTGGTTAGAGGCTGGTTAAAGGCATAACGAGGCATCACAAGGTATGAAATTTTCGTCGAAGTGAAAGGCATGCGCAGTGGTCTCATTGGTGGTCCCCGATCAGCTCATAATGGCCTAAAGTGGTTCAAAACCAAAGGGAAAGTAAGCAGTTGTGTATGCGATTTTGCATTAAGGTTTCATGGATGGAGTAGGAAATGACGTGGAGGGCAATGTTGGCATGTTAGGTTCCTATTAGTCAGTTGCTTTTTTTGTTTTAATTTAAAGTCAAACCTTCTTAAACTAATAACTTTAGCATATGAGCTTCGATTGATGCATGATTTCTTTCATTGAAGTTGTAATGAAATTTTGTCTGATTTTTGTCATTTCCCGGTTGTGAGACTTGAGGCCACACTTATCTTTTGACATGCCACATCTTCATTCACTTTGAATGTCACGTCGTCAAACCTGCCAAAATCATTTATTGACTTCCCTAAAAATATCACGGGTACAAAACTAAGAGAAACGAATTCCTCTGCCACCAATGTAATACGTCTGAAGAGATCAATATAGATGATCTGTTATGCTTACTCTATCAGACATTCATCCACACAAGTTGTTCTGGGACTGGACAAACCAAAGGCACTATTCCATCAATCCATCTTAGGCAATTTCTACTTAGGATTAAAAGAATAACCCTTTTACTTTACTCCGTCTTCGGTTATCTTCATCACAATTTGATTCGCAACACTTATACCTATACGGAGTGGTCTTCAGATAATAAATCCAACCGATCTCTCCGTATTGACAACAATATTATTAAATAATTGACAGATACTTTGATAGTCGATTATTAAACTATCGAAGAAACAAACATTCATCCAAAGATCCTATTCCCAAAGGGAATACTATTAATTAACATCAAACAATCACTGAGCCGCTTTCCAATTAACATTTAACTAATTAAATTTATCATTTCCTGATTTCTCTTCAATATCTATACCCAGATATTTCTCCAAACCTGTTTAGCCTCTCACGATTCTTGGAAAAATACTTCCATCTATCATAACTATATATTTTCTATATTCCAAAAAATATCTCTTTTTAACATTAGAAAACATTTCCATATATTCACAAATCACTATTCTTACACATTCATCCGTCCCTAACCGTAAACTAGTAAGAGAACAACTCTCTAAGTATCAATCCCAAAGACCGAAACCAACATTAGATCGACATTCAGGAAGCCGTTCAACTCGACTAATCTCCAGTCAGTTTCTAATTTTTTAACCCCATTTCTTAACTTCTTATCAACAAAAGCATTTCAATCTGCAAACATTTTCTTTTAAACCATCATTCACTTTAAAACGTGTATATGTTTCTCCTTCCATCCTCTCAAGATTTAATTTTATCAATTCCCTTTTTTTCTTATAAAATTCCATTATACGTTTATTCTCTTTTTTTATTTCACACGTACATGATAAGTCAATTTCTAGTTACCGAACATCCTTAAAATCTTCAATCTCCTTAAATTTTCGGAAAATTTCGCCAATGTATCTTTGTACGGGTCACTCGGTAAAACTATAAATCATCTCTCTATGCCCTTTCCATTTAAAAAGAAAATCAAAAGCCAAGCGGCTTGCCAAATAGGCTCATAAAATCTCATATTCAATTGAGATACGTACCTCTTTTGTCGGGCATTCAATTTATGTATTCCACTAACTTTATTCCATACTGTTTAACATATATACGTCTATTCCCAATTCATTTCAACTTAATCCAATTGTTTGAATTCAATTCATAAATTTATTTTTTAACTAGCTCTTTTGCCTGTTTCACTTATTATTTGAACATATCACGTTCATATATATTTTTAGTTTTCTTATAATCAATCGAATTCCATTTTCAACTCAAGTTCCATAATCGACTTCGTCACAAATCCAATAAACACATCTATAGTCAAATTCAATCCAAAACTCACTCAACTAATTATTCTTCAAATTAATTCTATTCAATGATTAAAAATCTGATTTTTCAGTGGCTGGTCCACTATAAAAACAAGTGGGCCTCGCCAAAAAAAATCTAATTTTTTTCTGAAAAATCAATTCATTACTCCACTTGAGTTCATATTTATTTTGTAACTCAAGTATGGATTTTTCTAATGGAAATCCAAGTTTTATTTGCTTATAATATTTTTATATTATTAAATAAACCAATATGGTTTTTAAACGATTATGGCGCTGTTTTTTTTAGAAAATTTGATTTTGATATAACTCAAAATATATAAGACGAGATCTAGATTTTTCTATTATATTAGAAAATTATCACTTAATAGGTCCTAGTGATTCTTGTTTAAAAGAATTCCGACTTATACTGAGTTCTATAAAAGATCTAGATTTTATTTGCTCAATAATGCTCATTTCTTCTCGAATGACGCTTTGATCGTATTTTTTGTAAAGTCTGTAGCATATGCAGTCCCTGCCAAAGCAGGTCTCTCATCCCCATCAACAATCCGTAACACCACAAGAAGAGGTTGTGATGCTTGAATGCAGTCTTCAACACCATTCCTAAAGAGTAATGAAAATACAGTGTCTCACACTTTCATTCCATTTTCTATTTTTTCTAACTTAGACCTACTCCAATCTTCGGCACAAAACAAAAAACGCAACGACTCCAGATTCTTATATGAACTTTGCAATGTGAGAAAAGCAGTGGCAAACCTCGTAGCTCCAGCCCTCACTAAATCCCTCCCATTAGTCTTGTCACTTAATGCATCAAGTATACACCCATGCCTATAAATGAATGTAATACATCTTCTAGCTTGATTAATTGTTTTTTTAAATCCCAGCGACTTGCCTATGTCCTCCAACATCTTATCAAGACACTGGGCAGCACATGGAGTCCAAAATAAAGTAGGAAATCTAGTCTCTAAGAGCTTACTAGCTGCCTTATAATTTGCATCATTATCCGTCACCACTTGCACAACATTTTTCTCACCAATTTCCTTAATCTAGCTGCCAAGTAAGTTAGCCAGCATTGATGCATCGTGTGATTCACTATAAGCATTAACCGAACCCAAGAAGAAAGTACCTTCGAGACTGTTGGCAAGAAAGTTTATAAGATGTCTTCCTCGTCTATCCATCCACCCACCCGACATAAGCGTGCATTCATACATTTTCAAAGATTTTTCATGCTTCCCCTTATGTTTTTTGTCTCTTGTGAGAACCCGTTTCTTCCCCGTGAAGGAAAGAGCGGATACTTTGAGAACAACACACAAATGAACGCAGACGGAAGAACATTTCATTGTATATTACAACAATTCCATCAGAAACAAGAATATATGGAGTGTAAATGAATAAATTACATTCGATAAATATCAGAGATTACAATAAATTACAAAGCAGCGGAAAATAATACAAAGCACAACTGAAGGTGATATACGGATACAGAGCTTTCCGGATATCATTCCAGCTGTAAACCAGGATCCTGTGAATATAAATCTGCAAAACCAAAACTACTAGCTGCCCGTGCGGAAAATAGGGGCACCCAGAGTTTAGGTTAAAACAATAAACTCCAGGTCATTCATGTGACTGGTGTGAGAACTAAAACAGTTATTTAAAGCTTTACTTTAAAAGAGAGTAATTCAAGGGACCACGCCGTATAACACGGAACGGGTTTCCTCCCAAGAATACCAGTGCATAAAACAACAGCGCAATGCTAAATAAAAAAAATGAAGCTGTTATAAGACCCAGGTCCTATCACACAATGCAACGCAAGCCGAGGGATAGGGTTTTCCCTTATAACAGCCAAAGCATGCTTGATACGTTAAAAACAAATCATTTGATACTATGATAAGTGTATAGTGTCAAAACAATTTCAATCATAAATATAAATCATAGGCGGCATAGCTACCATCTACTATGTCGCCATACTAGTTCTACAATTAAAGACGAATTACGCATATTGGAAAATGGATTCCGTCATGAGTCGAGGCAAGGGGCAAGCTCCTCTCCGCGTTCGAGACACTCTAGCAAATGTCTCAGGGTTACGCACTCTGGGCAACCCCGGATCTTCAGGGCCGGTCCTCACTTACGTTAGAGGATTAATTATGCCTGAACACACGTTTCCCGGTCCTTACAGACCTATAATCGAGGAGCCTCGCATTCCAGCAACCACATAGGTGAAAAGTATATAAATGTCAGGGCTGGTAAGTCACTGACACCACCAAAGCTAGAAAGAAACGTCGTGCTCTCCCTGCAGTCACTATCCCGTTTTTAACTCATACCGAGGTGTGAGGCTCGCGAATTCACATTATACACAAAGCTGCCACGTAGGCGTGCTTTGATCATCAACCACAAGACTTTGCTTTTCAACAAAAGCCTTGATCATTGCATCATAGCATGCCACACAGGCAATTCATGCCATGTGACTGACGTCCATCGATATACAACCTCTGAGCTCGTACGTCTCAGAGAAGGGCGTTAAGCAAAAGAATAAATTCTCCGCCGCCAAACAGATGTATATTTAATAGAAATCAATCAACACAGAATAAAATCCAATGTCAGACACACAATCCATTTACAAGTCCGTTCTGGGTCTGAACGAAACCGGAGGCACTTTCCTCGCATATCCATCCATCTCCAGGTACGTCTGGACGACCACCAACTATTTCCATCCTCTTGGGTGTACAGCCCAATCAGGATCGTCAGTAATTATCCAAACGATGTGAAGACTTCCGGTCTTCGACCACCGTCTTCATCTTCGACATATCGTCGAATCGGTTATTCAGAATGGGTGTAAACCCGGACTTTCCGAACAACCCGCGTATATTAAAAACAAATGTTACGCAAACACAACATACGCCTCATTCCAATTCATTAGTCACTAACCGCAAATTAGCAAGAGAACAATTTCCCAAACATTAACCCCGAAGGCCGAAACCAACATCAGATCAATATCCAGGAAACCATTCTTCTTAGCCAACCTACAGCTAATTTCTAAATTTCACATTCTTAGGGAAAGGTTCCCATTAATTTTATCCAAGATAAATTCTTTAAAATTTATCATGTAATCTTCCTTTGGATGTCGTTTCAAACCAAATTATGGTTTTTCTAAACTAGTCGAGTTTAGCGAACCACACCGAAGTAATTATTTATTTTATTTCCCAATCCCAACCTATTCATCCCATGAAGCAAAACTGGTAATACTCCATATCTAACACCACGGTGTTATCGGTAAAATTAATTACATTTCACGTTCAAATCTAATTAAAGATTTAACTATCTCTTTGGAGCAAAACTGGCGATGCTCCATTCTCGCTCAAGTCTAAATTTGATAATTTAGATTATAGATTCACATTTCAAACTAATTGCAGATTCGTTAAAACTCCTTTTACTGGGTTAAAGAACTAGGTGTTATTTAAAACACAGTTCACGATAAACCCAAATCACATTCTATTTATTTTCGGGTTAAAGAACTAGGGTTATTTAAAACACAGTTCACGATAAACCCATTTCAAATCCAATCAAATATATTAGAAATTTCGATTATTTAAAACCCCTTTTTAAATCTAATTTATTTATTTAAAAACAATTCGGGTTTTAAATTGAGTTCAAACTAGTTCATTTCGATAAAAATCCATTTTTATCTTTTCAAATATGGAGTTTTTCATCCCAAATTTTCCCAAATCATTTCTTAGGATTTTACACAAATTATTACTATTTTTAATAATTTTATCAAGCTCCGTACAGTCGATTTCCAACAACAGCCATCGAACTGCACTTACAGCGACCTTTTCGAATTTGATTTGGACGTATCTCCAAATCCAACCATTAGATTTCAAATTTCTAATATTCGTTAGAAAGCTCTTTTCGATACGAACCCAACGGTTCCGGTTTTAGGAGAATCTGACAGTTGGATCTCCCGTAATGTTCGTTTGAAATAAATGGTCGAAATTCACGAACTGCCGCGGCGCGTTCTATTCAGGCCATTATATTATATACATAATATATATTTCATCGATTTCTATTTAAAACGAATTATATAAATAGTTTTAAATTCATTTCAAAAGCAATTTCAACTTCCATTTCAATTTAAATCAAAATTGAATTCTTCTTTATAAATTCGTTTTAAAATTCATTTCTATTCAATTCAAATTTCAATTCAATTTGAATTCATTTCAATTCGCTTTCGATTCAATTTGAATTCGTTTTCAACTCAATCCAATTTCAAAGTCGTTTTCTATTCGATTCAATTCAAATTGGTTTTCTATTCGATTCAATTCAGATTGGTTTTCTATTCGATTCATTCAAATTGGTTTTCTATTCGATTCAATTCAGATTGGTTATATATTTAATTCATTTCGAAATCGTTTTATATTCAATTCATTTCGAAATCGTTTTATATTCAATTCATTTCGAAATCGTTTTATATTCAATTCATTTCGAAATCATTTTCAATTCATTTCATTTCGAAATCGTTTTCAATTCATTTCATTTCGAAATCGTTTTCAATTCATTTCATTTCGAAATCGTTTTCAATTCATTTCATTTCGAAATCGTTTTCAATTCATTTCATTTCGAAATCGTTTTCAATTCATTTCATTTCGAAATGAATAAAATCGATATAAATATCGTTCACGTCAAAATGGCGTCAATCTAATCAACACGGCTTAATGTATTTCTATTTTCAAATATTTCTTATTATCAAAATATTTGTTATTATCAAAATATTTCGTTCAACACATGACTAATCTCAACGGATGAGTACATCAACACATGAACCTTTATTTTATATTGATAAAGATGTAAATTTTATTATTAAAATATTTCGTTCAACACATGACTAATCTCAACGGATGAGTACAGTCAACACAGGAACCTTTACTTTATATTGATAAAGATGTAAATTTTATTATTAAAATATTTCGTTCAACACATGACTAATCTCAACGGATGAGTACAGTCAACACATGAACCTTTATTTTATATTGTTAAAGATGTAAATTTTATTATTAAAATATTTCGTTCAACACATGACTAATCTCAACGGATGAGTACAGTCAACACATGAACCTTTATTTTATATTGATAAAGATGTAAATTTTATTATTAAAATATTTCGTTCAACACATGACTAATCTCAACGGATGAGTACAGTCAACACATGAACCTTTACTTTATAATATTCTTTATCTTCTAAATTGGAATGAGGCCCAATCAATTACCATATAGCGTTAACTATATGGATTTCCATACAACACATGTATATGATAGCATTGAAAAATAATCAACCATCAATCAAAGTGCACTACACTGTATAAGCATCAAATATAGATATATAACGCTTATAACAGCCTGTCAATCAATCGATCGACATATTTAATAAATCAGGATGAGTGAACTTCAAATTTCATCCCAACACCCGTGTGGGGTTTCAAGCAATCAAACATAGATTTTTATTTGTGCAGTTGGGCGATGTGTAAAATTTATCGTCCCAATCAATGTCATTCAAATAGGTGTACATAAACAAACCGTCCGGTTTGTAAATGAATATTTATTTATTCACATTCACTATATTCATATTCACTATATTCATATTCACGTTAAAAATTATATTTTTAACGATAAAACATTTTATCTTAACATATGAATTTCTATTCAGTTCATTCTTTAAATAAAATGATATTTTTATTTTTCTAACTTATTTTAGAAAATTTCGACGGCATAACGGCACGATACTAGAAACGGGACGAGGCCCAGCCTTATACCCAGTCTAGTGAAGGCCCACGCCATTCACACATCAATCAAATTCACCAATCAACCAAATTCAAATCAAATCATCTAACTAATTTATGCAACCAAACAAACAAGTCCATGGTCTGTGGACGATTGTGTCGGGTGCTACTAAGCACCGTCTGCATCCTAGTATAAATATATAATTAGAAAAGAAATTGAAAGGTGAGAAATTCTCACATATAGCTATCCCAATTCCACGGCACTTCATTGATAGAAATCTTCAACGTTCTCGCCTTTTTGTCATCTTTGTTGCCCGTAGCCACTACTGATCCTATCTCTAACGAGTCATTCTAATTGGATATTACTAATCCAATATCTGATGAATTCTTACGTATGGTTCTAATGTGTCTTGTTCTCGAGCTCTGTAAACCGAAGCTCTGATACCAAATCTGAGAACCCGTTTCTTCCCCGTGAAGGAAAGAGCGGATACTTTGAGAACAACACACAAATGAACGCAGACGGAAGAACATTTCATTGTATATTACAACAATTCCATCAGATACAAGAATATACGGAGTATAAATGAATAAATTACATTCGATAAATATCAGAGATTACAATAAATTACAAAGCAGCGGAAAATAATACAAAGCACAACTGAAGGTGATATACGGATACAGAGCTTTCCGGATATCATTCCAGCTGTAAACCAGGATCCTGTGAATATAAATCTGCAAAACCAAAACTACTAGCTGCCCGTGCGGAAAATAGGGGCACCCAGAGTTTAGGTTAAAACAATAAACTCCAGGTCAGTCATGTGACTGGTGTGGGAACTAAAACAGTTATTTAAAGCTTTACTTTAAAAGAGAGTAATTCAAGGGACCACGCCGTATAACACGGAACGGGTTTCCTCCCAAGAATACCAGTGCATAAAACAACAGCGCAATGCTAAATAAAAAAAATGAAGCTGTTATAAGACCCAGGTCCTATCACACAATGCAACGCAAGCCGGGGGATAGGGTTTTCCCTTATAACAGCCAAAGCATGCTTGATACGTTAAAAACAAATAATTTGATACTATGATAAGTGTATAGTGTCAAAACAATTTCAATCATAAATATAAATCATAGGCGGCATAGCTACCATCTACTATGTCGCCATACTAGTTCTACAATTAAAGACGAATTACACGTATTGGAAATTGGATTCCGTCATGAGTCGAGGCAAGGGGAAAGCTCCTCTCCGCGTTCGAGACACTCTAGCAAATGTCTCAGGGTTACGCACTCTGGGCAACCCCGGATCTTCAGGGCCGGTCCTCACTTACGTTAGAGGATTAATTATGCCTGAACACACGTTTCCCGGTCCTTACAGACCTATAATCGAGGCGCCTCGCATTCCAACAACCACATAGGTGAAAAGTATATAAATGTCAGGGCTGGTAAGTCACTGACACCACCAAAGCTAGAAAGAAACGTCGTGCTCTCCCTACAGTCACTATCCCGTTTTTAACTCATACCGAGGTGTGAGGCTCGTGAATTCACGTTATACACAAAGCTGCCACGTAGGCGTGCTTTGATCATCAACCACAAGACTTTTCTTTTCAACAAAAGCCTTGATCATTGCATCTTAGCGTGCCACACAGGAAATTCATGCCATGCGACTGACGTCCATCGATATACAACCTCTGAGCTCGTACGTCTCAGAGAAGGGCGTTAAGCAAAAGAATAAATTCTCCGCCGCCAAACAGATGTATATTTAATAGAAATCAATCAACACAGAATAAAATCCAATGTCAGACACACAATCCATTTACAAGTCCGTTCTGGGTCTGAACGAAACCGGAGGCACTTTCCTCGCATATCCATCCATCTCCAGGTACGTCTGGACGACCACCAATTATTTCCATCCTCTTGGGTGTACAGCCCAATCAGGATCGTCAGTAATTATCCAAACGATGTGAAGACTTCCGGTCTTCGACCACCGTCTTCATCTTCGACATATCGTCGAATCAGTTATTCAGAATGGGTGTAAACCCGGACTTTCCGAACAACCCGCGTATATTAAAAACAAATGTTACGCAAACACAACATACGCCTAATTCCAATTCATTAGTCACTAACTGCAAATTAGCAAGAGAACAATTTCCCAAACATTAACCCCGAAGGCCGAAACCAACATCAGATCAATATCCAGGAAACCATTCTTCTTAGCCAACCTACAGCTAGTTTCTAAATTTCACATTCTTAGGGAAAGATTCCCATTAATTTTATCCAAGATAAATTCTTTAAAATTTATCCTGTAATCTTCCTTTGGATGTCGTTTCAAACCAAATTATGGTTTTTCTAAACTAGTCGAGATTAGCAAACCACACCGAAGTAATTATTTATTTTATTTCCCAATACCAACCTATTCATCCCATGAAGCAAAACAGGTAATACTCCATATCTAACACCACGGTGTTATCAGTAAAATTAATTACCATTTCACGTTCAAATCTAATTAAAGATTTAACTATCGCTTTGGAGCAAAACTGGTGATGCTCCATTCTCGCTCAATTCTAAATTTGATAATTTAGATTATAGATTCACATTTCAACCTAACTGCAGGTTCGTTAAACTCCTTTTACTGGGTTAAAGAACTAGGTGTTATTTAAAACACAGTTCACGATAAACCCAAATCACATTCTATTTATTTTCGGGTTAAAGAACTAGGGTTATTTAAAACACAGTTCACGATAAACCCATTTCAAATCCAATCAAATATATTAGAAATTCCGATTATTTAAAACCCCTTTTTAAATCTAATTTATTTATTTAAAAACAATTCGGGTTTTAAATTGAGTTCAAACTAGTTCATTTCAATAAAAATCCATTTTTATCTTTTCAAATATGGAGTTTTTCATCCCAAATTTTCCCAAATCATTTCTTATGATTTTACACAAATTATTACTATTTTTAATAATTTTATCAAGGCCCGTACAGTCAATTTCCAACAACGGCCATCAAACTGCACTTACAACGACCTTTTTCGAATTTGATTTGGACATATCTCCAAATCCAACCGTTAGATTTCAAATTTCTAATATTCATTAGAAAGCTCTTTTCGATACGAACCCAACGGTTCCGGTTTTAGGAGAATCCGACGGTCGGATCTCCCGTAATGTCCGTTTGAAATAAATGGTCGAAATTCACGAACTACCGCGGCGCGGCGCGTTCTATTCAGGCCATTATATTATATATATAATATATATTTCGTCGATTTCTATTTAAAACGAATTATACAAATAGTTTTAAATTCGTTTCAAAAGCAATTTCAACTTCCATTTCAATTTAAATCAAAATTGAATTCTTCTTTATAAATTCGTTTTAAAATTCATTTCTATTCAATTCAAATTTCAATTCAATTTGAATTCATTTCAATTCTCTTTCGATTCAATTTGAATTCGTTTTCAACTCAATCCAATTTCAAAGTCGTTTTCTATTCGATTCTATTCAAATTGATTTTCTATTCAATTTAATTCAGATTGGTTTTCTATTCGATTCATTCAAATTGGTTTTCTATTCGATTCAATTCAGATTGGTTATATATTCAATTCATTTCGAAATCGTTTTATATTCAATTCATTTCGAAATCGTTTTATATTTAATTCACTTCGAAATCGTTTTATATTCAATTCATTTCGAAATCGTTTTATATTCATTTCATTTTGAAATCGTTTTCAATTCATTTCATTTTGAAATCGTTTTCAATTCATTTCATTTCGAAATCGTTTTCAATTCATTTCATTTCGAAATCGTTTTCAATTCATTTCATTTCGAAATCGTTTTCAATCGATATAAATATCGTTCACGTCAAAATGGCGTCAATCTAATCAACACGGCTTAATGTATTTCTATTTTCAAATATTTCTTATCATCAAAATATTTGTTATTATCAAAATATTTCGTTCAACACATGAACCTTTATTTTATATTGATAAAGATGTAAATTTTATTGTTAAAATATTTCATTCAACACATGACTAATCTCAACGGATGAGTACAGTCAACACATGAACCTTTATTTTATATTGATAAAGATGTAAATTTTATTATTAAAGTATTTCGTTCAACACATGACTAATCTCAACGGATGAGTACAGTCAACACATGAACCTTTACTTTATAATATTCTTTATCTTCTAAATTGGAATGAGGCCCAATCAATTACCATATAGCGTTAACTATATGGATTTCCATACAACACATGTATATGATAGCATTGAAAAATAATCAACCATCAACCAAAGTGCACTACACCGTATAAGCATCAAATATAGATATATAACGCTTATAACAGCCTGTCAATCAATCGATCGACATATTTAATAAATCAGGATGAGTGAACTTCAAATTTCATCCCAACACCCGTGTGGGGTTTCAAGCAATCAAACATAGATTTTTATTTGTGCAGTTGGGCGATGTGTAAAATTTATCGTCCCAATCAATGTCATTCAAATAGGTGTACATAAACAAACCGTCCGGTTTGTAAATGAATATTTATTTATTCACATTCACTATATTCATATTCACTATATTCATATTCACGTTAAAAATTATATTTTTAACGATAAAACATTTTATCTTAACATATGAATTTCTATTCAGTTCATTCTTTAAATAAAACGATATTTTTATTTTTCTAACTTATTTTAGAAAATTTCGGCGGCATAACGGCACGATACTAGAAACGGGACGAGGCCCAGCCTTATCCCCAGTCTAGTGAAGGCCCACGCCATTCACACATCAAACAAATTCACCAATCAACCAAATTCAAATCAAATCATCTAACTAATTTATGCAACCAAACAAACAAGTCCATGGTCTGTGGACGATTGTGTCGGGTGCTACTAAGCACCGTCTGCATCCTAGTATAAATATATAATTAGAAAAGAAATTGAAAGGTGAGAAATTCTCACATATAGCTATCCCAATTCCACGGCACTTCATTGATAGAAATCTTCAATGTTCTCGCCTTTTTGTCATCTTTGTTGCCCGTAGCCACTACATATACAAAAATCACACATTTTTATATTTTGATGTCTTAAAATAAAAATCACATTTTTATTTATTCACTTTCAATTTAAAAATCATATTTTTATAATTGCTTCATACATTTGAAAATCGAATTTTCACTTCGTTATTCAATAAATAAAAATCGCGCCTTTTCAACTATAAAGATTTTACCTTTTTATAAATTAAAAACTGAATTTTTAAAAATAAAAATCACCTCTTCCTTATAAATAAAAATCGAAACTTTCATTAATAAAAATCCAACCTTTCATAAATAAAATCCTTATCTTTTCATTAGTAAAAATTCAAACTTTCTCCTTATTTAAAAATCAAATCTTTTCTAATTTACTTTTAAAAATCCTAATCTGAAAAATAAATAACAAAGTAAATAAAGTAAATAAATAAAAACAAAATTAAAATGGAAAACTTACAATATTCGATACAAGGGGAGGGGTGTGTGCTGCGTTGGCGCAGGATGGAGGGGGGTGCTGCGGCTCTGACGTGGCGGATAAGGGGCGACGCAGGGCTTCGGAGGTGGCGAGGAGGGTTTTGGCGTGGTGGTGGGGGTCCGATTGGAGGGGGAAGGCGGTGGTGGAAGGGGGGCTCTCGCTGCTACGGCGCGGCTCATCGGGGGGGGGGGGGGGAGGGGGGGGTGCTGTCGATTGAAGAGGAGAGGGGAGAGAGAAGGCTGGAGGGGCGACGGGTGGCCCGCCTGAGGCGCGGCGGCGCTCATCGGGGGGGGGGGGGGGGGCGACGAGTCTCCCCCCGTCCGCCTCTTTCTCCTTTTTTTTCCTTTTTTTTTATTCTGTGAATTCGATTATGAACCGGGGGGGCAGAAGATAAGGGAAAGGGTTTTTTTATTTTTTATTTTATTATTATTTAATTCAACCTAAAGTTGACTTTTTCATACGACCTCGAAACGAGGCCCACCGCCTGTCGTCCATAGCGTTTCACCCCCATTCTGAACACAATGGGATATGTATCGCAAGCTGATTCGACCGTTTCGATCAGTTTCCGTTGAATTTACATTTAAATCACTATATTGAATTTTAAACGTACATTTCAAATTACCGGGGTCACATACTAACTCGAAAAATTCCATAAAATATTTTCTAGCTTCGTATTGACGATACAGTGCTAATAAAACTAGTTTCATCGAATTCTGAGGCCGTTTGAAAAATGGCCAATTTCCAGTCGATTAAAATCAACTGAAACTGGTCAAACGCGTTTTCCTATGCCACGCTCACATATTGATTCGAAAAATTATGAAATTTGAAACCTAGCAATAACTTGACACTGTGGATCCAACAAAAGTGGTTTCGTTGAAATCCGAGGTCGTTTGCAAAATTCCCATTTTTAAGGGCCTGAATTCCATAGCGACTATTCAGAATTTTCAACTGGACATATCTTTTGATTCCCGCTATGAAATTTTGGTTTTTCGGATTCGTTGGAAAGATATCATCAAATAGATCCTAATGTTTTTGGTTTCACTAAAATCCGGATTGTTTTGCACCCGATACATTCAATTGAAGTTTGAAATCGAATTATCGAACTACCACGCCATTTTCAATTCTATTTATAATTATATATAAATATTTATATTCTAACGACGACGCGTATACAATATATACGTTCTATTATATTCAAAATAAATCTTCTCGTCGATATTATTTAAAATAATTCATTTTAAATATTCAAAATTCGCTAAAATTGCCAAAATAAAAATTTTAAACTGGCCCAGATTTTCCGGGTTATTACATCTCTTCTTTTGCTTTTTTAAGTAGAGGCACCCTTAATTCATGAAATGTGGGGGGCTTCAAACCCGGTCCATATTGGCCTATGGACTCAACCATGACCTCATAACTCCTAGAGTTGGCAGCATTAAAAGGTATTCCACACTCCTAGAAAAAGTTGGCAATGTGCATATGAACTCTTTATTTCTCTTTTGGTGTTCTTAGGCAACCTTCCATGATTGTTTGACTCGTACCATCGGAATGACTATCTTCAATAACTTATTCCGGTGTCCTCACAAGCATCGAACCAACTGATTTTGAAGCTTTAGGTTGGAATTTCTGAAATCCAAATGTCTTCTTTTTCTTTTTTGGAATAGTATTGGAGGCTGCAGTAGATTCGATTTGTTGAACCTCGTCATCGTCACCATCATGAAGATCAAGCTACATCAGTTTATTCCTCTTCTTACTTTGCATAAATTCACTCATTTCTTTGGCAATCTCTCTAGTTTTTTTTTTTGGACATTTATGAATATCCGGATAACCACCAATCAAATGTTGCTTGAATCTATTAATGCCGGCATGATTTTCATTCCCGCAAAGACTCCATTTAACCCCAACTTTATTGCTCAAGTTTGGCCAAAATGCATACTTCCAACTGGGATCAGTTGATTTAGCTTTCCTCTTAGTATCTTTAGTCATCTCACGCCAAGTATTTTCTGTGTTACTCTTCATTTCAACTGCTGCATATATAATTAAAAACAAATCAGTTAATTATTAATTAGGGTATTGTAACACCCTACGTCCGTTAGTGTCACTCACAAAGGGAATGCACTAAGTTCTGTGGAGCATTTAGGGTAAAAGATGCAGATAAATTACAAGACAGACAGAATTTAAACAGCGGAAAATAAAACTTTGCTTTATTGATAAAATAGTTTGTACAATGGTTTCTTTGCAATATCAGAGTATCATCTGTCTTACAAAATAAAGAAGCGTAAAAACAACATTTATATTCCCCGATTATAGCAAGAGCCAGCCATAACATCTGAAAAGAGAATCCAAGCAAACTTCGACAAATCTTCAAGCTGGGAAAGAGCGGCAGTCCAACTTAACCTGAGCTAAACTATTCCCTCCTTTACTACCTGGGGGGCGGGGGAACGGAAGAAAAGAAGACGAAAGAAAAACAGAGTCAGACATAAAGCCTGAGTAAGTTCAGTAACTTCTAGCATGTGAACATGGAAAAACAAAACGACATGAATTAACTGAATACAAGATTACACCATGACGACAGGGTCAACAAGATTAGACAAGGTAATCACAAGATATTCTAAGATAAGACAAACTGAAAACGCTCTAATACTTTCGCCGCTTCGCTATTTCCTTGTTATACTGGTTTCTATATCTCTGCACCACCTAACTAGTGTCCCAACACGTAACGATAACGTGATCCCAAATCCCTGTATTTTCCATTGCCTTCAAGCATCCATTTATTATTTATTACCTAGATCTAATCTATGGTTTTCTATCCAGTGCTTCCTAGATTCAACTAGAGTTTACGCTATCTGCTGAACGCTTCTCGGATTCAGGATTTATGCCACCTAGTCCAACTAGGGATTATGCTACATGTCGAACGATGCCCCCAAGTCTAGGACACACTACCTAGAGTGGTATATGTTCCTATACTTCCCCACGCATGTATCGCGAATCGTTATCACTTGTCTAGATGCAAATGTCCTGTAATGTGCGGTCCGAGTCCTGTGACAGGGCAAATCAAGGAATACAGAACTCGGTCGGGAGCTTTCAGATATCTGCCGATGCAGATGCTAAGGTCTGTTTTTATTCCAGTGGCTATGGTCCCACTTGACCCCTCCCTCAACTAATGAAAGGCACACCTTGTAAAAT
Source organism: Allium sativum (assembly GCA_030737875.1). Lineage (NCBI taxonomy): Eukaryota > Viridiplantae > Streptophyta > Magnoliopsida > Asparagales > Amaryllidaceae > Allium > Allium sativum. The sequence continues at coordinate 1,047,602,707 of CM060910.1, read as the reverse complement.
GAGAACTATACGCCGGCCCCCGGTGCCCCTCTATCCTATGGCCATCCTCACCCATAACTAGATAGCAAGTATATGGTCTTTTGGAGCTCTCCGCCTTTCCGCTTCACGTATCTCGATTGACTCAAGATGGATGGTAGACGACGAGTTGCTATCACAAGGCTACCGTTTTCTCGCAGAATCACGCCGGTCCATCCTGGTCTTTAGGTTGCCATGTATTGCAACCAAGGCATACCCCTGGTTCTTCTACGCAGACCTTAACCTCTGTGAGCCCGGGAGGATCATCTGCAGCCTCACAGAGGGATACCAAGAGTACCCTCACGTCCCCTCGAAGCCTCGGGCTTCGTAACCCAATTCGTTGGAGCCTTCTTTCTACTCAGACGGACATTCGCTCGTTCCCGTATTATACAAAGAATTACTACTTAGTTTTACTAACTAAGATTTACCACTTAGTTTCCAGAATCGTTGTTTTCTTAACTAAGGTTTACTACTTAGTTCTCTTTCCCGTCAATTTGAATTGGTTAAGTGTCATTAGTCAATTCAAGCCAACTTAACCCTCTTCATTTACCCTGTTAAGCTGGTTAAGTGTTATCAGTAACTCATTTTGACTTAACCCTACCACAAACCAAGTTATATTGGTTAAGTATTTATTACTTAACCCTACCCATTCACCTTGTGTTGGTCAAGTGTTCCTTTTTAACTTAACCTTGCCCGTCTATTTTAACTAACATGTTATTATTAATGGTTAAGTATTATCCCTTCATGTTTTAGACTTAACCCCATTCCTTTATCACAACCTGATGGTTAAGTGTTCAATTTTACTTAACCCAACGGTCTAGCCCAGTTAACATATCAAATTGGCTAAGTGTATTAGATTTTACTTAACCCCAACCTCCGGTTTAGTTAACATGTTAATTTGGCTAAGTGTATTAAACTTTACTTAACCCCAACCTCTGGTCTAGTTAACATGTTAATTTGGCTAAGTGTATTAAACTTTACTTAACCCCAACCTCTAGTCTAGTTAACATGTTAATTTGGCTAAGTGTATTAACTTTACTTAACCCCTACAAATCTTGTCTTGCTACCTTGAATTTGGTTAAGTGTCTCTATGGACTTAGCCCTCCCATTCTAGCTTAACTGTGTTAAGTTGGTTATGTGTTCCTATGGACTCAACCCTCCCATTCTAGCTTAACTATGTTAAGTGTCAGTCTGAACCTAACCCCACCCATCGGTTTAGTTATCATGTTGAACTGGTCAAGTGTCTTGGTTAACTTAACCCTACCTTTCTTGTTCTAGCTTTAACTAAATAAATTAAAGCCGCGACCACTCACATCAGACAGATATTGTTGCGAATACTGGATGTGCCGGTTGGTTTCGGGCAGGTTTACATCGCAACTCAGTCTAACCTCGGGTTAGGTATATTCATGTTTTCTAAGTTCAAAGGGTTTTGATTAGTTTTCAAATCAGGTTTTGAAAGTAACCATCCCGTCCGTCGGATCAGTTAGGGATAGCCAGGGAGAGCAGGAAACTTGTATTTTCCAAACCCAAGCCTAGACACTATCCTCTCTGTCACCCTAGAACTTTCTGGTGTACCGTTAAAAGAGATGTCGTTAATAAACCTTTAATTTGTCTAAATTTACATTTCCTCATTTAGGCCAAATTCTATAAGTAAATTATTCCTAATTTACATATTTCCAAATTACCCTTTTAATGTAAACTGTCAACATTTATTCTTATGGCCCATTTTCCCCTCTATATCATATTTATGCCTTTTGGTATGTAAACTATTCCAATTAAGTGTCACTAACCATGATTTTTGCAAAACCTGACGGTTATTCCCAATTATGGCCAATCTCAAATTTATACGAATGCCAAATTAGCTAATCCAATCCTGATTTAACATTCTAATTACAGTTCACGTCAAACTAGACTTATTATTCTAGTTCATAACTCATGTAAATGCTAGATTTACAAGTCAATACTAGATTCAAATTACACATCCTATAATTCATGTTAAATTTATCCAATTTGTATTTCTATGAACATGCCATAATTCATGTTCCCAATTTATGCCAAATTCCAAGTTTATAACTATGTTTTTAGTACATTTCACATTATGCCCAAATCGTATTCCCACCGTTCATATAATTGCGATTCAATCTAGATTATGGATAAATCTAGACTCGTAGAAAATAGGGAATGAACCAAAGATGCTATGAAAAAGGATGGACATAATAACTGGCATAAAAGGTTTGAATAACAACGTAGGTTCAAGAACATGGGTAGACCTAACATAATAGGTAAATTCCCAAGGTCTAAAACCATGGATAGACAGAATAGTGACGTAGGTTCAAGAACATGGGTAGACCTAATTGAATAGGTAAATTCCCAAGGTCTAAAACCAAAGAAAACCAAGAACAGACAGAATAGATAATCAGGTTTAGACCCAATTTCATAGTCTAAAACTTAAACAACACTTTCCTAGTCATGAATCACAGTTGTTCTTGTTATGTCATAGGCAATAGTTTATGTTTCCTACTCAAAGGCATAGGCTTGTGTTCATGGTCAAGGAATATAATTCTCATAGTCACAGTCACAGTCATAGGAAATGTTCATAGTCATAGGCAATGTCCATAGTCATAGGCAATGTTCATAGTCAAAGAGGCATATATTTCTAAGGTCCATAGTTTCATAGTCACAGTCTTTTTTTTTTGTCCTCGAATCATAACAGTCTTTAATTTGGTCCAAAGAAATAGGCACTGATTCAATAGAAAGAATTGGCATACTCTTTTATTCCTTTAATTTCATGTCACGAAAAGAGAAACGTTCAAATCTAGAAATAACTGACTTACAGAGATTAGATTAGAATCGAAAGATAGCGTTGCTATGATTCGTGCGACATTGCTAGAAACCATTTGAGCTAGCCTTTGATTCTTATCTTGAAGCTTTAATCTTGATTCGAACCTCTTATTGACAAACTTGAGCAGCACTTCGTCGTCTTGATTTATTTTATATATTATTCTATTTATTATTTAATTAAGAGGAGGAGAAGAAGCCATGTTCGCCAATAATCTTTGCAGCATAAGGGTAGAAAAGAATTGTGAATAGAGAAGGAGACTAGGGCTGCTTATATAGTGTTAGGTGGACGAACCTGGTCAGAAAACGTGACCAGATACATCAGAACGAACCAGGTGCAGAAAGCTGGAAAAAGCAGGGGGGTCGACCCCCAGGTCGACTACCCAGTCGACCTGGGTGACCCAGGTCAACTACCCAGTCGACCTGGGTGCCTTGGGCAGGAAAATTCCCGCCCAACCCAATCTGGGTCTGTTTTTGAATTTCGAACTCGTTTTTTTGAACTGTTTTGAAATTTGAACTTCGCTGAATCTTCCGGAGGCCTTATCTTCCTCATACGGACTCCGATTTACGCAAACTCGGACTCGTTTTCATGCAGAATTCCGAGACGAACGCAATGGCGCAGCCCGTTCCCTTGATTCTGATTTTAAATTCCAATTCTGCCTTGATTTGTGAATCTTAGCGTTACAGAATTACGGGGTGTTACAGGTATAATATAATTAACAGTATATATAAGTTTAAATATTAATACCTGGCGGCGACGAGGTGCGAGGAGGAGCCGACGAGGAGCAACGGAGAGGTGCGGGGAGAAGCAATTAGGGTTTTGTCAATCTCATCTGTTCACTTTTTTTTATCAATCTCGTCTGTTGTCGAGGTGCGACGAGGAGCAATTTGGGTTTTATCAATGTCGATCTAGGGTCTTGGGCCGATTTAAGCCCAACATCGTCGAACTTGATCGATCGACTGGTCGACTTGTCGTCAACATGATAACGATGGTATCAAGTATCAACGTTCCCTGCCCACTACTTCTTCCTCTCAGTATTTCACTTATTTTTATCGTTTGCGAATCATAAGTTAAGCAAATCTTATGCGATGAGATATTAGATAATTCATAGTAAATCAAGCTATTTTTACCAAGACTTAGGCAACTCATGTACTTCTCTTTTTCTTTCCTCCCTTCGATTTTCGTGCTCCTGTTTAATAAATAAAAAAACGCCTCTTTGTTCAAACCAAAACAACTAAAAAAACAGAAAGCTTGAATTTTGATTTCAAAATGGTGAGATATGAGGCGTAACAACCTAATTTGGTGCTCTTGTAGCAGAATCTAGCGAACTAGGGTCAGATTTGCTAGGTGATTAAGGCGAAATTTGGTTAATCTACTCATCTAAATGGAAGTCTGGTGTTATCTTTTCAAGTATAATTTGATAAATTGTGGCGACCTCTGGGATACCGTGACCTGGACTTCAGGTCATTCTTCTATAAGGCATGTCGAGTTTGAATTTGACGAGTAGATAGGGCAGAGCATGGATGAGTGAGCTAAATGGCGAAGATGAACATTGTTATCACCATAATGGCCAGAACCAAGTTTCCAACCAGATTCTGTTCCAGCTTTGACCAAAACCGGAACGTTTTGGCTGGAATTCCGTGGTTCCGGCCGAACTTTCAAGCCATGGTATAAAAGACACAAATATCCAATCTGACTGAACTTTTCATCCATTAATGAACTTGGCAACTTAGCTCAGCAATATTTTTTATTAGAAAATCCACTTTGCATCTTTGTAATGTATAGTCCTTATTTCCATTTTAATTTCCATATAAGGCCATTTATCAACTTATTCATAGCAGTATTTTGGGTTACATAATCCACTTTGCGTCCACCTAATGCTATCTTTTGACATCAACTCATTAATCTTATCTTTTTCAAGTTAATAGATCCTCTGAATTGAGTGCAATGCAATTTGAGGATAGGTTAAGAGCCGACCACTGCAGCAGAGAATTTATTGATGTCGATTACATAAGTCATCAAGGTATCCTCTTTAGTTGTTATGCTTTTCTGTAATGTTTTTGGATATGTAACTTGGTGTTAATCCATGTCATTTTAGATGAGAATATTTGACATAAATATTTGCTTTTGTAATCTTTGCTGAAGATGTTCATTCTAATTTATAAATTTGTTGCGGAAGTTCATTAGTTACAAGTCTGAGATGCATGATTAAAGATGTTCAATTGATTTTACCTGTGTTTATTACATTAGAAATACTCAAATGACTGGAAATCGTTGTTGTATGATTTGTTTGATGTATTTATAATATATAGAATCTAAATGAGTAATGAACCTATTAAATAAATTCGGTTTATAATAGAGGCATTCTTAAGTGCCTGTAACAGATGTTCATTATTGGATATTGTTAATAATAGAGGCAATTATATGCGCCTCAACTGTTTATTGAGCGTCACCCTTACATGGCAACGTGCATAATAGGGGTAAATTTAATGTTTTTTATGCCCCTATTTAGTATTAAGGACGCTATTATGCGAGGCCTTTCTTATTCTTCCTCTCATTCGTTTAAGGGTAGATAATTATGATTTTGTGCCTTTATTTAGAATAATAAAGGCATGTTTATTTGCCTCTAATATTTCTGTTTTTGGTAGTGCTAGTCAGTTGCTTTTTTTGTTTTAATTTAAAGTCAGACATTCTTAAACTAGTATCTTTTGCATATGAGATTCGATAGATGCATGATTTCTTTCATTGAAGTTGTATTGAAATTTTGTCTGATTTTTGTCATCTCCCGGTTGTGAGACTTGAGCCCATGCTTATCTTTTGACATGCCACATCTTCATTCACCTTGAATGTCACGTCGTCAAACCCGCCAAAATCATTTATTGACTTCCCCAAAAATATCACGGGTACAAAACTAAGAGAAACGAATTCCTCTGCCACCAATGTAATATGTCTGAAGAGATCAATATAGATGATCTGTTATGCTTACTCTTTCAGACATTCATCCACATAAATTGTTCTAGGACTGGACAAACCGAAGACACTATTCCATCAATCCATCTTAGGCAATTTCTACTTAGGATCAATAGAACGACCCTTTCACTTTACTCCGTCTTCAGTTATCTTTATCACAATTTATTCGCAACACTTATACCTAACGGAGTGGTCTTCAGATAATAAATCCAACCGGTCTCTTCGTATTGACAACAATAGTATTAAATAATTGACAGATGCTTTGATAGTCGGTTATTTAGCCATCGAAGAAACAAACATTCATCCAAAGTTCCTATTCCCAAAGGGAATACAATTAATTAACATCAAACAATCACTGAGCCGCTTTCCAATTAACATTTAACTAATTAAATTTATCATTTCCCGATTTCTCTTCAATATATATACCCAGATATTTCTCCAAACCTATTTAGCCTCTCACGATTCTTGGAAAAATACTTCCATCTATCATAACTATATATTTTCTATATTCCAAAAAGTTTCTCTTTTTAACATTAGAAAACATTTTCATATATTCACAAATCACTATTCTTACACATTCATCCGTCCCTAACCGTAAACTTGTAAGAGAACAACTCTCTAAGTATCAATCCCGAAGACCGAAACCAACATCAAATCGACATTCTGGAAGCCATTCAACTTGACTAATCTCCAGTCAGTTTCTAATTTTTTAACTCCATTTCTTAACTTCTTATCAACAAAATCATTTCAATATACAAACATTTGCTTTTAAACCATCATTCATTTTAAAACGTGTATATGTTTCTCCTTCCATCCTCTCAAGATTTAATTTTATCAATTCCCTTTTTTCTTATAAAATTCCATTATACGTTTATTCTCTTTTTTAATTTCACACATACTAGATAAGTCAATTTCTAGTTACCAAACACCCTTAAATTTTTCTATGTCCTTAAGTTTTCAGAAAATTGCGCCAGCGTCTCTTTGTACGGGTCACTCGGTACAACTATAAAACGTCTCTCTAGGCCCTTTCCATTTAAAAAGAAAATCAAAAAGCCAAGCGGCTTGCCAAATAGGCTCATAAAATCTCATATTCAATTAAGATACGTACCTCTTTTGTCGGGCATTCAATTTATATATTCCACTAACTTTATTTCATACTGTTTAACATATATACGTCCATTCCCAATTCATTTCAACTTAATCCAATTGTTTGAATTCAATTCGCCAATTTATTTTTTTAACTAGCTCTTTTGCCTATTTCACTTATTATTTGAACATATCACGTTCGTATATTTTTTAGTTTTCTTATAATCAATCGAACTCCATTTTCAACTCAAGTTTCATATTCGACTTCGTCGCAAATCCAATTAACTCATCTATAGTCAAATTCAATCCAAAACTCACTCAACTAATTATTATTCTAATTAATTCTATTCAATGATTAAAAATCTGATTTTTCAGTGGTTGACCCACTATAAAAACAAGTCGGCCTTGCCAAAAAAAATCTATTTTTTTTTTGAAAAATCAATTCATTACTCCACTTGAGTTCATATTTAATTTGTATCTCAAGTCTGGATTTTTCTAATGGAAATACAAGTTTTGTTTGCTTATAATCTTTTTATATTATTAAATAAACCAATAAGGTTTTTAAACGATAATAGCGTTGTTTTTCAGAAAATTTGATTTTGATATAACTCAAAATATATAGGACGAGATCTAGATTTTTCTATTCTATTAGAAAATTATCACTTAATAGGTCCCTACGATTCTTGTTTAAAAGAATTCCAACTTATACTGAGTTTTCTATACTCAATTAAAGTTCAAAACATCAAATTACGTACTACCGCGCCAAGACGAGTCCAGTTTAATAAAATTTAAATATAAACGTTTAAACTTCGTTTATTTAATAATTCCTAAGTCCATTTTCCATATTTTAATATAATTTAAACCATTTTCCCTATTTAAACTAAAAACTCAATGGATTATCCTAAATTGCCGATTTATTCATTCACCATTTCTAACTCAGTGGTAAATTCATTTACAAATTCAACTTCTATACTAAATTCCAATTTAGTTGGAAATAATTAATTTTATAAAATTCGATATAATCGATTTTTAATTATAAATCCTTTTGATTTATCTCAGCTCAGTTTATATTCCGGATTTAAGAATAAAATACATTGTCCTCGTTTTGAAACAATTTCCAATTCACTTTTAAATTCATACTTGAATTTATATTCCCAAATTATCCCATGATAATTGTTTCCCTTCATTTGTAAACAACGTTTCTAATTTTAACTTCCTTGTTTTATATATTAAAACAAGTTTCCATTCGAAATCTATTTAAAACCCAATTCCTACATTGGAATATTTTATTTATTATAACTTTTATATATAAACTTAAAATCTGTTTTCGTATTTTATTTTATTTTTTGTCTAATACAATTCAAATATCTTTCCTGGAAATATTTTATTTTTATAAATTCGACATTGACCAATCCAAATCATAAATTCGTATGGATTTATTCTAATTATATTTATATTTTGAACATTGAAATAATTTCATTGTTCTCTTTTGAAACGATTCTCAATTCCCCCTTTTTAAATTCACATTTGAATTTAAATTCCCAATTTATCCAATGATAATTTATTCCATTTCATTTATAAACATCGTTTATAAATTTCACTACTTTTATTATTCAAAACAAGTTAATATTTCCTAGCCCATTCGAAATTCAAATTCTATTTTGGAAAAATAGCTTTGCCTTTTAAATTTAAAAATTCTTTTTCACGATATTTTTATATATTAGTATTTAAGGCCACTGATATTCAAGCATCCAAAACACCAAATTATCAATCATAGGTTTTCTAACACATCGTATATGATAATCTATATGAAAACAAACTAATAATAAACTTTTGAGGAATCCAGTTAAATCCCTCCAACCTATTTTCCTGCATCTACAGATGTTGGACAACATAAATAATACCCATCCCGCTTCAAGGAATGATAACGCGGTATAGAAGGTCCTCCACTATATATATTGTAGGGCGCATAAGGTCATCTGCTAATGGTACTGCGGGAAATATACAATATATATATGTATATACATAATAGCCACAACCACCAAGCCTAAATATAACTAATATATATATATATAATAGCCATAATAATATTTCAATGCATCCAAGCAACCAAAAAACAACATATAACATTATATTAATAAATATTCATTTATAATAAATTACAAACGAATCCAGAGAGTGAGTTTACTCACCTGATTTTTATTTGTCGGATACTAGGTTGTTTTTCGATTAAATTAAATATGCGTTTAATTTAACCAAAAATCCCCACTGCCTCCAAATCAATGTTATTGCAAAGCTTTTGCCAATTCGAATCCATAATCGGTTTCACTACTTTGTATTAGTTTGCAAGGGGATCATGTAGTTGCACACCATATTAGTTTTCTAGCTCTTATCTATGCTAAAATGGTAGAAAATATTCCAATTTGCATATACTATTATCAATAGGTTTTCTCACTTTTAAGCACGGTTACCGAGTTTTCGTCAAATTTTAAAGAAGCTCAAATATATGCATATTGTTGCATGAACTAACTACTACATACATTGGTATGGTGTAGTATCTTAAAAATCATTATGTTATTAAACATTTTAAATTAACTAACCATAATTAGTTAATTATCATCAATCCCTTTTTAATTTCTACTTCACTTCAATGAATACATAAAAAATGAGGCTTCCGTTAGTTTTACATGATCAAGACCATCAGTTTCATTACCAAGTCTCGAACTCGAGCTTCCCTATCACGATCGCGATGTGCTCGAACACCCTTTCCCAAATCGTGATGACCTTCTTTTGCTACTACAGGTACGATTTTTCCATCACTGAAACATTCTTACTCGATGCCCAATCCTTTCACCAACTCTCCAATATCATCTCACCTTCATCCTCGGATTCGAAAAAGATCTCCAACTCGCAATTTGATGATTTTAGACTGAGCGAGATACCATCCTAACTCGCGCCAAAGCTGACCCCTCCAAGAAATTGAAATTGAATGGATCAAAGTGAAATAAGTTAGGAGTTTATGTACATACATACATACATATACATATATACATACATATATATATATATATGCACATGCTCGAATTAGGATTCCCCCGTTTTTCTCTTCTTCTTTTTTTATTAATGGCGGACGGGTTTTCGAATTAAGGAGATAAAAAGGGGATGGCGCAACCTTGATTCGGATTTACAAAGGATAAGGAAGGGTGTAGTTAAATTTTTAAAGGAGAAATTTTAGGGAGAGACCATTTTATTTTATCTAAGGCTATCGAATTCTTTAAAAAGAACGAAATGGCAAAAAGAAGAAGGGGGATGCGATTTACTTATAGGTAAAGAAAGGACTAGATAGGTCGGCTTCAGTATATCAAGCAGGGTAGCTTAAGTACAGGAAATTAAATTCGATTTGATTTCGTATTTAATTCGATTTGATTTAAAAAGATTTCTATTCTTTTTAAATAGATTTTGATTTCGAGCTTATCCACTAATTTATAATCAAATATCTCGGGGTTAATAACTTGAAACCATGAACCCATATTTTAACATAATGTCTGACGTTCCAGTGTTATAACGCTATTCTGAACTCAACAGAATAGATTCAGGAATTTAATTCAAATGTATATATAAAATTAGCACATTAAATCAGTATAATAAAAATCTAAATTCATCAATTCCTCGATAATAAATTATTATTATTATTTATGTTTAAATAGAATTTATATTGATCATCCGAAGCGTTTCGATTTATTTTTAACTTCGAATTCAATTATTGATCATTTACGATAATTCAATATACTCGAAATTAATTAGTAATCGATTATTAATTGATAACTTTTCAAATAGCCACTATGGAATTCATTTACAAATTATAATGTTTATTTATATAAAATAAAAGGACTTTTAATATATTGAATATCGATTTGGCTTGGAATTCAACCAGGGGTATTTTATTTTGAAATTAATGAAATTTTGCTCAATTATGACCGATCATTATATTTTTTTATTATTATATTAAGGTATTTTAAAATTTATTTATATTAATTTAAATTGGACCCTTAATAAGGGATTTTATTCAAACGACCTCCATTTTCAATGATTTTTTTTTATTAAGACCGTAATGACTTATCATCGCTAGATTTCAAGTCTCGCATCACTTGGAGTTATTTTGTGAGCACAACAAAATTAAATGCAAATAAATCGACTGTTTGGACTCGGACGAGCGCCGTTTTTGCAAACGGACTCGGAATACGTTGAAACAAGTTTCATTAGAACCGTAACATCAAATTATACATGATATCCATTTTCAGTGTGAACGCAGTGTTTATGTAGTCGCAGGAATCAATAATATCGTTTATAAATGACGATAGACATGGATAAATATCCTTAGTCACTTCGAATAAAATCGTTAATCATTCGAATAAAAGTCTTTGGTCTCGTCCACATTAATGCAGCCGCCCTATCTATCTGAAACAACACATCCCTATTCTACAAATGGAAAGGACTGTTGTTTCTTTTTCTATATAAACAAACCATCTTCGCCCATCTCTAAACATAACATTCTCGTCTCTTCCATTTCGTAAATAAAAGATTCGTTTCTCTTCATTCCCGTAACAACCCGGAAATTTGGAACCAATTTAAAATTTATTTTAATGGTGATTAAATATTTTATACGATTTACTTTGAGAATAAATGACGAAAAATTTATTTAAAACGAAGTTAGAACTAATAAATTTATTTTAATTTTAAAACAAGCTTGAAGTGGCGTGGTAGTTTGAAAATTCAATTTCTAATTTCAATTAAGTGTACAGAATTCGATATAAATCAGAATTGGATGAAACAAGAAATGCTAGAATCTATTTAATAATATCTTTCTAATGAATGTGAGAAGAACAAATTATGTTTTATAAATTGTAAGTTATGTCTAAATTGAAATTTAGAATAGTCGCTATGGAATGTTTATATATTTTAATAATATATATAGCCCTTAAAATAGCCATTTTGCAAATGACCTCCATTTTCGATGAAACTAATTTTGTTGGATCCGGAATGTCAAATTATTGTTAAGTTTAAAATTTCAGGTCAATTGGAAATAGTATGTGAGTGTAGTAAATTTAAACATAATTCAGTTGAATTTAATAAGCCAGTTAAAAGGTCATTTTTCAAACAGTCTACAAATTGGACGAAATTAATTTTGTTAGAACATAGCTAGATTTCAAATTTCATAATTTTTGGAGTCATCATGTGGCCCCAGTAAATTAAAATGCACATTGGAATTTACTATTGAACGTTATATTAATTTTATTTTAGTTTTGATAAAAACTGATCGAACCAGTTGAACTGGCCAACGAAACATATTCCATTGTGTCTGGAATGAGGTTATTTGGCTAGGGGTGACAGTCGTTGGGGTTTGTTTGCAGCTTAGAGCTAAATGTTCTCATTTAAGAAATAATTGAATTAAATATTATTATTTAAATGATATAAATACCCTAGGTTTTCTTCTAAACCCTAGACCTTATTCACGTTATCTGCGCCGCCAGGTGAAATCAAAGGTCGATTTCTTCCAATCTTTTTCCCTCTTGTTCTTCTAATCGGTTCAGCGAAAATCAAAACTCACAACTGAAAATTTAAAGTGGGTCTAGAGATCTTTGGGTTGTACGATGGAGATCAGTTTTAAAGTGATGTGGTGCTCGAATTTCTTTGTCAAAGTGGTTACGTTCGAATGAGATTCCAAAGAGGGGGCTTTGAGTTTCGTGCGGGTTCAGGCATTGGTGGAGAATTCGAAGCCGGTCGTCGTGGCACTATTGGATCAACCTCCGGCAATGTGGAATGGGGAGCGACGACGAGGGTTAGGATTGAAGTTGGGTTCGACTATTGAACAAGTTCCTGGAAATCACGATGGAAGAAGGAGAAAACAACGACCTTGGGATCTATGAATGAATGGCTGGATTTGAAATTGGTTAAGTAATATAATTAAAAGTGATTAAGGAATTTGTTTATAAATTAAATAAAATTGTATTAATTTTAAACTGCTATATCTTTACCAAACGTTATCAGAATTTCACAAAATTAGTAGCGTTGGAATCGCAAAAACGAGAGCATCGCCATGGAATTGACCAAAATAGAAATGGAGCAATTTAGAGTTTGAGGCAAATTTAAATCCAATTGGTACTAAAATCGTTAATTAAAGACTAATGGAGTGGAAACCAATGCGAGAACACTCACTCAAATTAATTTATAGTTATTATATCTGTGACCGAATATGAATTTATTGTCTGTGATTGCAATATTTGTTTGATGGTCGATGGATGTTGACAGTTTTAATACTATTATTATTAAACTGTAAATAAATTCACATGGATTATGATGTAAACCCCACACGAGTATTGGGACGATAATTTTACACATCGCCCAAGTATACAAATAATAATATTTGTTTGAAAACCCAACACGGGTCTGGGGATGATAATTGACTCACATCTCCCTTGTATTTAATCGTATGTCGACCGATTTATTAATAGATTGTTATAAGCGTTATTTAATTATTTAATGCTTATGCAGTTGTAAATTGCACTCTGGATGTGAATGGAATGTTTAATAGTTGTTTATCACTATTTTTAAATACATGCGATGCATGGAATCCATATAAATAAAAATATATGGTAATTGATTAAGTCTGATTCCAATTCAGAAATAATGAATATTTTAAATAATATACAGTGAAGAACAAAATGTGATTTTGATGTCCGATTTTGGATGGACATGAAAATATTGAAATATTCATAATTGAAATGAATATGAAGCCGATTAAGTAGATATATGCCATTTTAACTCAAACGATAATTTTCTGTTGATTTTATTCATTTTATAATGAATATCGAAAAGATTAAATTTCAAATTCTGATATTTTGAAAATATTATCATTTTAATATTATAATGATATGGAATATTCAATTTTGATATAAAATTGAAATGGAAGTCGAAATCGTTTTTAAGGCGAATTTATTAACGATTTATAAAATACATATTAAAAGGAAATCGACGAAACTTATTATGTATATTTAAATGGCCTGAATAGAGAATGCCGTGTAAGACCGTTCACGAATTTCGACCATTGACTTTGAATGGACGTAACGGGAGATCCGACTGTCGGATTCTCTTGAAACCAAAACCATTGGGTTCATATTGAAAAGAGATTTCGAATGGTGTTTAGAGATTTGAAATCTAATGATTGGATTTTGAGAAGTGTTTAATTCAAATTTGAATAAAAACAACGCTAGTTCAGCTAAATGACCTGAAATGTCATTTAACTAAAATGGCCTATGTTTAAATGATTAAAAATATGGAAAAATTATGTTAAATAATAATAAATGATTTGAAATAATTTTGAATGAAATATTCTAAGTTTGTGAAGATAAACTATATTTTTATCTGAATAAATGTTTATCAACTTAAGTGCAGAACTGAAAAGGAATTGAAATGGTTTTAATATAACCAGAAATTTCCAACATATAATGTAACCCCCTGCATTTTTAAGATAATATAATATGAATAACTTAATTAAATGTTCGGAATTAAGAGGAACCAACATCACCATTGCGTTCGTCTCGGAACTCTTGTTCAGATAGACTTAAAGTTTGTGTAAAACGGATAACGTATAAAGAAGTTATGAGCATCAGAAGTTTTTATATATATAAGGCTCATATATATGAATATATTAACAATAAATATATCCAGAAAATCAAAACATGAAGCGGGAAACCACAGCGGGAAAATGTCCCATTGGGGGTCGACCCACCCAAAGGGGAGTAGACCCCAGGGTCGACCCCACCGCAGATCTGGGCAAAATCCAAGGCAAGAACGTGGACTGTTTTCTGGTCTAAGTTCGTTACTGAACACCTATAAATAAGTCTGTAGAGCCAACCCTAAATATAATATTTCTGAGACAACGCAGAAGCTCTGCCATTCTTCTTCCTTAGATCTCTTCAGAAAATTAAGATTATTAATTAGGAAAAATTATGAATCCAGATCTGAAGGAAAGGAACGTATGTTTGTAAATCGGTGTTCAGATCTCTTACCGAAGTGAGGTAATTTCTAGATCTGGTCTATTTCAATTTTGTTCTCTTTCTTCCCTTTTTCTTTTCCATGGTTGTTAGGTTCTGAATCCAATTAGGCGAAAACCATGGAATGCTAGATCTGGACATATCCAGGATTTGGAAAGAAAATGAGGTGAGTGGATTTAAGTTATATCATTTTTGATAATGATATATTATCGTTTAACATTCCCCATTATCGTACAATGTCAATTTGCTAGAATAATTAGAAGTATTGAAATGTTATATATGACATATGATATGTTGAAATGTTTAAACTTATGTTGAAAAGATTAAAGTGACGAATATGACATGTTGGAATATCAATATGCTAAGATATTAATATGTTGGAAAATTTATATGTTGAAATATAAACTTGTTAGAATATGGGTAGCAACTACTATTATTCGTATTACATGTTAACTTATCACATGAACCCTTACTTGTATGAATTGGAATAGTCACATGATTAAATGGTTTCATGTTAGCATAGAATTGAATACATGAATATGGTTTTGGGGCATAAATCAAATTATGATTAAAGATCTTAATTTGGGCATATGGTACATGATAAATGTGACTTGTGAAAGGGGCATGAAAACCTATAATGAAATAGGAATAATTGTTAAAGAATGAACATGCCTAGATTCACAATAATTTGAAACTGTAACGAGCTTAGACACGAGGTTAGATTACACTTGTGATAGAAATCTTCCCGGAACCGCCTGGAATATCCAGCATCCATAAGTGGTAAATCTAATTTGAGGTGTCTAAGTGCATAAATAAAACATGTAGTGGTGCTAAGGCATGAGGTTAAGTCAACTTGTGGTAGAAGTCTGGCCGGACCCGCCCGGCAAATCCAGCGTTCACAAGTGTAGGCTTAATGTGAGAGATCTGGTGCATATATATATATATATATATATATATATATATATATATATATATATATATATATATATATATATGTATATATATATGTATATAACAAGTATGAATAAATAACAATGATGGTAATTAAATGTCTAACTCAGAAAATAAGGAAGGAAGGGATGTAAAGGACTGAGTTAGTGCAATGCAAAGGAAAAGTGATGTATTTCCCTAAATGACCTATTTCTGAGAACGTTGTTGCAAGTAAGCCACAATGAACAAAGTAAGAAAAGAAACTGAAATTGCTTGCCACCAAGGATTTGAATGGGAATGCGTTATGAAAATAAATCACTGATTCCTTCTATAAATCAAACTGATAAGGTACATTAAGTGTTTTCCTTAATAAAACAAGGAACATATATTGTAGGGAATGAAGAATAATGGGTTACAACTATAAATAGTTTGGAATAAACGGGGAATGATAATTACCTATTATAAATAAATTACATTAATGAGAATGTTATATAATAGGTAGACTTGTCCTAGGGACAAGTGAAGATTATGACTTAGGTTATAATAAACTAGTAAGTAAATGAGATATCTGGTGAAATGAGATAAGTGGCACTTAATTGTAAATTAAGTGATCAGTAGATGGGGAAAACCTGAAACAAGTTTTTTGTAATAAGTAGAGAAAAGGGAGAAATTTATGAAATCTAAGAAGTTGTACTTAATTAAAAAATTAAGTACACAAAAAAGATCTATTACAATGTCCATTTTACAACGGGCGTTTGCTGCCCGTTGTAATAGACTGCTATTCCAACAGTCATTTTGTAATAAATGCATGTATAACACTGTTTTTACAACAGGCATATAATGCCTATTGTAATAAGTGCTATTACAATAGTCATTTTAGGCCCGTTGTAATAGATATCTATTTTACAACGGTCACAATATGTCCGTTGTAATAGATATCTATTTTACAACGGTCACAAAATGTCCTTTGTAATAGACGCCAATTTTGACAATCAATAATTAATAATTACAGTACTTCAATAAAATTAATTTTGATTATTTGATAATTAATTATTAATCGTATATTACTTAATATTAAGTATAATATTATACTACTAATTACTAATCATTAATCAAATTATATTATTTATTAATATTTAATAATCAATCATTAATAATATTATATTAATCATTTATAAATTATAATAATTAATGATTATTAATAAATAATCTCTAATTACTAATTATTATATATAACTAGTATTCCAACAAACTTAATTTTACTTTCCAGTTATTAGTTAGCAATATATATCCAGTAATCAATATCAATAATTTATAATTAACAATAAATATTAATAATTTATGATTAGTAATATTACTACACTACATGAAAAATACCATTTTAAAATATTGAATCTGCATTAAATCACCGAAATGTTATAAAAATCTTGTTCTCTCATGATATTTAAGAAAAAAAATATTGAAATAGGATTTCCATAACAACATTTTTATTTAAATGTTGTTAGAGTAAAAATATCTACAATGACGGTTGTGATCAAAAAATGTTTTTTCATTTTAAATAATTACCACCAATAGATTTATACAACACTCGATTTTTTAGAGCGCTTCAATATAATCGCAAAAAAAGCATCTTAAACAAACCTCATTTACCTAAGCTATTAATTTTAGAAAATCATAGAAATTTACATTTCATTTTAAAATTATTATTAAATAACTAATATCATTTATAAAGTCACGTGTGCGAAAACATGCGATATTTCGGATATATAAACTTTCGGTTTTAAGGGATGTCTCTTTTGCCATGGTCACCCTGTTGTAATAGGTGCTAATTTTCGACAGTCAATAATCACTAATTACAATACTTTCGTAAAATTAGTACTGATTATGTTTTATTTAGTTAATCATTAATCATATATTACTAATTATTAACTAGAATATTATATTACTAATTACTAGTCATTAATAGTATTTATTATTTATTAGTATTTGATAATTAATCATTAATAATATTATATTTAATAATTAATCGTTAAAAATAATTATTAACAACAATATAATATTATTTATAGGGAAAGTCTATAGAGACACAAAATTTTGACATAGATGGTGACACAATTAATTTGCACCATTGGATCACCCCATGAATTACGCCTCTCTATATAAATACAAAAAGATCCAACGGTTGAGGCTCTGTCTCTCTCTCTCTCTCTCTCTCTTTGTGTTTAATTTTGTGTTCAAGTAGCCGCCCCCTTTTCAACATCATTTTAAAAGTAATAACATCTACCAGGGGTGTATCTACATTATGGCCAGCAAGGGCCAAGGCCCTATCTGGAATTATGCAAATTTTGCAAAATGAAACGTTAACTTCTAGATTGCCCTATCTAGAAATAAGGGGTTGGCCCTATCTGAACACTTGCCCACTTGAAATTGATCCAAACAGCACAACTTGCAACTAATATACCTTAGACAAACACATGTTAGTGTGTGTGTGTGTATTAGAGTGTTTAAGGATATTTGGAGATGTGGGACTAGCTTTAAACTTTTTTGCCCTACCTCACTAAAACCTAGATCCGCCACTGACATCTACAATGTCTACCCAAATAGCTACAAAAATAGTTTTAAATAACGACCTTTTTATATTATTATGACAAAATTATCCAAGGATTTATGATGAAATTCATTACAATGGCCAAATTTAACTATAAAATGTGGCGAAATTAAATATGACAATTTAGTAGGATAGTTAACTTGAATGGTAGTCGACATAAATGGCTGATGTCCCGAACGGCGGTCAACCTAGCCAGTTAGGTCATGGAGGTCCAGAGGGCAACGCCCCCACCGGGGTGCGGGGCAGCGCCCCATCACAGTATATCTTATTTGTTTTTTATTTTAAAATAAACAAAAAAATTAAATGGAAAAAATTAAAACATGATTTAAATAGCGTATAAATAATAATATATGTGTACAATAAATTTTCTTTTGTCAAATTATTCAAATATGATTTATAATTACTTATTAGTATTAATAACTTATAATTGATAATTTATTATATAGTATATAAATAATAATATATATGTAATGGTGTTCAATTTATATTTGTTTCATAATTATGATGATTAGCAATTATAAGTAATGGACTAATGGTAATGGAGTATTAGACATTTGGGAATGGCTTCCCGCTTTGCGTTTTCATTCTCGCTACGGGAATTCATTGATTTCTGTGTTCCCTCTATGTTCCTTCACTTCAACCTAACGTTCAAACAAAAAATCCAAACGCGATCCCCAAATCCCTCTATGTTCTCGATCCCCAAATTGCCAAAACCAAGATCTAAATCCGAGCTCCATGTAAACAAATTCCTCCATCGCGAGCTCTCTGTCTATCCTCTTCTCTCTTCGTCTGCTCCGAATCCAATACCGGAGCCTAATCTACTTGCAGCAAATTCACGGATTCATTGTAACGACCCAAACTTCCCCGTAAAGGAAAGCCCGGATTGAGTTGAGAAAACGAAAAATCAGAACGCAAACATAAGAACATTTCATTGCTTATTACAACAATTTACGTCAAAGTACAAGTATATACAGAGTATGAATAAATAATACACATTCGACAAATATCAGAGATTTACAAATTACAATGCAACGAAAAATAATATAAGACACAAATGAAAGAAACATACAGATACAGAGCTTTCCGAATATCATTCCAGCTGTAAACCAGGATCCTATGAATATAAATCTGCAAAACCAAAACTACTAGCTGCCCGTGTGGAAAATAGGGGCACTCAGAGTTTAGGTTAAAACAATAAACTCCAGGTCAGTCATGTGACTATTGTGAGAACTAAAATAGTTATTAATCTTTATTTCAAAGTTAGGTAAAGCAAGGGACCACACCGTATAACATGAAACAGGTTTCCTCCCAAGAATACCAATGCATAAAAAAAACAGCGCAAAGCTAAATAAAGAACAATGAAGCTATTATAAGACCTCGGTCCCATCACACAATGCAACGCAAGCCGGAGGATAGTGTTTTACCTTATAATAGCCAAACAATGCTTGATACGCGAAATTTAATCTTTTATTATTATTATAAGTGAAGAAAACAACTTCAAATATAAATGTATCAATCATAGACGGCATAGCATCCCATGCTACTATGTTGCCACACTAGTTCTACAATTATAACAACATAATGTCATATTGGAAGTTGGAATTCCATCATAAACCAAGGCAAGGGATCGTCTATACTGCTTCGAGACTCACTAGCCCGAGCCTCAGGACCCAGACATAGGTTAGCCCTTAGGAGCCACAGGTCCAGTCCGTATTTTAAGTGGATTATAAATCCCTGAACAATATGTCTCCCTGCTGTATGGGGCGTAAAATGAGCCAGATGACTCAATATCATCAATTCCATAGTAACCGATATATCCGAGGTGCCTTGCATTCCAACAACCACATAGGTAAAAATATAAAAATGTCAGGGCGTGCAAAACCCTGACACCACATCTAGTCAGAAAGAAACACATGTTCTCCCTAGATCCTCTCCTGTTTCTGGTTCATACTAGGGTGTGAGGCTCGCGAATTAACGCTATACACAAAAGTGGCGCTATATTAAAGCTAAGCTTTGATCATCAACCACAAGACTTTGCTTTTCAACAGAAGCCTTGATCATTTGCCACTCAGGCTTGCCACACAGGCAATTCATGCCATGCGACTGATGTCTATCGATATACAACCTCTAAGCTCGTACGTCTCAGAGAAGGGTGTTAAGCAAGAGAATAAATTCCCCGCCAGCAAACAGATGTATATTAGATAGAGATCAATCAACATAGAGTAAAATACAATGTCAGACACACAATCCACTTACAAGTTCATTTTGGGTCTGAACGAAACCAGAGGCAACTTATTCCTCGTCCCATATGTCCAATACAGGAAAGAGGTCCTCGCATATCCGTTGATCTCCAAGTACGTCTGGACGATCACCACTTATTACCTCGTCTTAGGTGTACATCCCAATTAAGACATCAGTAATCATCCGAACGATGTGAAGACCTCCGGTCTTCAACCACCATCTTCATCGTCGACTAATAGTCGTATCAGTTCTTCAAAATGGGATAAACCCAGTCATTCTGAATAACTCGCGTATTTTATAAATAAGTGTTACACAAACACAACATACGCCTCATTCCAATCCTGAATATTCTTTTATTCAAATATTCTTTTCACAATTTAAACCATATTAAGGTTTTCCAAACTAGTCGGGATTAGCGAACCTTACCGGAGTAATCATTTGTTATATTTCCCAATCCCAACCTATTCATCCCATGGAGCAAAACTGGTAATACTCCATATCTAACACCACAGTGTTACCGGTAAAAATTAATTACCATTTCACGTTCAAATCTAGTTAAAGATTTAACTATCACTTGGAGAAAAACTGGTGATACTCCATTCTTGATCATTTCTTAAATTTGAAAATTTAAATTATCAAATCCTCATCCCAATCTAATTATAGATTCATTAAAACTCCACTTAGTTTTAATCTTCGCAAAAATCAATATTAATGATTATTTAACTTTGGGAAATCATATCCTTTCTTTAATTGGGTTAAAGAACCAATGTCATTTAAAACACAGTTCACAATAAACCCAAAATCACATTCCATTAATTATGGAATTTTCATGGAAAACAAATCAATATATAATTGATATCAATTTCCGTATCTGACTAATAATATAAATGGAATAACTGCAAAGCCTTTTTAATTCCATATATATTAACAGTCTTCCTCCATAGAAGTTCACTTCGATTATTACCAAATCGAATTCCAATCAATAACCAATATGTAAAATTGGAAAACTTTACTTTGGAAATTTTCCATTAAATCTTAATAAAAAGATTTATAAATTCCAAATAATATTTCTCTGTTAATTGGGTTAAAGAACGAATGTCGTTAAAAACACAGTTCATAATAAACCTAATTCACATTCCATTTTCAATTCCAATTAAATATTAATTAATTAGTATTCTTCTCTAAATCCTAATTTAAATATTTATTCTTTTTACCCGGGGTTTAAGAACAATGTTAATGAAGACACCATTCATGAAAAAACCAAAATCACATTTGATATTAAATACAAGGCTCCGAATAGAAAATATATCAGCTTATATTCAAAATCAAATTTGAAACCAACAAATATCATATTGGAAATAACGATATAAAATATATCTTCCAAATTTCCATAACAATATCCATATAATCACGAAATCCAATATCGAAATGTTCGGAAGATGATTTCCATTCAAATCCATTCCAATTCATATATTTGAAATTCTAGTTATATCAAAACCCATTCTCAATCAAATTTATTCATTTTAAAAATAATTGGATTATAATTCTAGTACATAACTAGTTCATTCCGATAAAAATATATTTTTATCTTTCCAAATATGGAAATTTTCATCCCAATTCTTTCCAAATCATTTATTATGATTTACACAAACTATTAATATTTTTAATAATTTTATCAAGGCCCGTACAGTCGATTTCCATAAATGGTCATCGAACTGCACTTACAGCGACCTTCTCCAAATTTGATTTGAACATATTCCCAAATCCAACCATTAGATTTCAAATCCCTTTTATTCATTAGAAAGCTCTTTTCGATACGAACCCAATGGCTCCGTGTAACAACCCGAATTTTAATAACATGCTATAATCATAAATCAAGGAAGAAATAAATTTTAAAATCTGAATCTGGGGAAACGAGCTGTGCCATTGCGTTCGTCTCAGAAAAATACGCGAAATAGAGTCCGAAATTTTGTAAATCGGAGTCCGTATGACCCAATTATGGCCCGATGAAGTTTCAGAAAATTCAAATTTCGAAAACAGATTTGAATTTCAGCCCAATCAGAGTAGGCGGGAAAAGTTCCCGCCCAACCCACCAGGTCGACCTGGGGGTCGACCCTAGGGTCGACCCTAGGGTCGACCTGCCAGGCCAGGTCGACATGGGAGTCGACCTGGGGGTCGACCTGCCCCAGGCCAGGTCGACTCTCGAGTCGACCTCCCCGGTCGGGCATTTTGGCCTGGTGCACCTGCTTGTGTTTTCTGGCCTGGTCTGTGCTTAACCGAATTCCTGAGCCTTGCCTTGTCACTAGGGCTAGGTGTCAGCTCCTGATTGGTCTCTCCTTCAAATGAATGTCTAATATTAATCCAAGCTCCATCGACGGTCCTAATCAATTCACAAACTCTATAAAAAGGACCTAAGACTCCACCTAATTCGTACAAATAAAAATGAGAATGAGACCGTCATGCTGCTGAGGAAGGACAAGAAATAGCCGTCAAAAATTGAGAGACGATTAGGAGACAATTCAAAAGCTTAAAGCAATGACAACTAAATCAAAACAACGCCTACAACAAAGGATAGCATCTCCAAATTCAGAATTCAGATTCCTGAATTGAAGATTCGTCATACGTTGTAAGTAGAGTGCTATTCCGATGTGAATAAATAATTGTGTTTTGATTTGTGTAAAATGAGAAATAGAATTGTATTTGATTTGTGGTGATAATAATTAATATTTGTATGTTGCTTTGATTCTAAACGATTTGGGATGTTGTGGTATAACGATTGGATATTTGCAAGTATGTGATTCATGTTGAAAATTAACAACTACATGTTTGTGGTAGTTTATTTGAGATTCATGCAAGTATATGATTCACTATTATGCCAACATAAAATATATTATAATCACTTTTAGTGTAGTTGGATCCATTTGGGTATTATGACTTATGTGAACTTGTGTTGACTCTATGAACATGACTAGACTATGTTTGGTGTTATGCCTAATTGGAAAACATGTTTTAGGCCTATATTGTTATCAAAATCATATGATAATATATGTGACACATAGCTAAGTTAGATTTACATTCCAATTGCAAGTTTGCATGAATAGATTAAAAACCATGATTTCATGTTTAGGTATATTTATGCCATGATTATATGAATAGATCAAAAACCATGATTTCATGTTTAGGTATGTTTATGCCATGATTATATGAATAGATCAAAAACCACGATTTCATGTTTAGGTATGTTTATGCCATGATTATATGAATAGATCAATAACCATGATTTCATGTTTAGGTATGTTTATGCCATGATTATATGCTATTACAATGCAAGTTCACAAGTGCCAAATTTATGTTAATTAGTTCGCTATGTTGCAAGTTCATGCGTTCACACTCCCCTTTTTATGTTACTTAGAATATATAAACACCATGTTCTAAGCCTCCGCTTTTTCATGTGGCTAAGTTGGGTTTAAATGTTAAACCCAACATTTGTTATATTGTAGCGAACGTATAAAACGGGGGTAATGACGTTTGGGTTAAAATATATAACACATGTGTTGGCATGTTTGACGCATGCCAACGACCTTGAAAAACAATTAAGTGGTGTAAATTAATTTTACCCAATAAAGATGAATTTGAATAATGGGCCGCAAATATTTACATATAAAAAGAAAAGGGACAAAATATGTAAATTTAGAAAATACGATGTGTTTAACCCGAGGTTGGATTGAGTTGTGATGTAAACCTGCCCGGAACCGCCTGGCTGTCCAGTAGTCACAACAATACCTATCCAATGTGGGTGGTTAAACGCGGAGCCCAATAAAGACCCGAGGTTAGACTGAGTTGTGGCGTAAGACTGCCCGGACGCAACCGGCAACAGGCAGCCACAACAATACCTGTCTAATGTGAGAGGTCGAGGCTTTAATAAGACAATTAAGGCTGAGTCAGGATTGATAGGATTAAGTAAATTGAATTAATACTTAATCAAAATGGAACATGCTAAACTATACAGACTGATTGGGGGTTAGGTTTACAAAACACTTAACCAACTTAGCATGTTGGCTAGAAATAGAAAACCTAATAGCGGGGGACCCTTTTCAGCAGTAACCCTACAAGGTGTATCATGATACCCTGAACTAGGCAGGGTGGGGCACGATTACTGGGCTGACTGTAAGAGGTCAAATCGACGGCGGTAGTGCAGCAGTGTAGGTTCTAAAGGGGTGCGGGCGTGCACACACTCCGGCACAGAAAAATAAGGCACTGGGCACCAGTAGTATACTTGTGCATTCTAGAATTGTGTCGGGCCGCCACCATGGGACTTGATACACCCCATGGTGGGACCAGCATAGGTAACTACAACATCGGGGGCCATAAGACACATGTAACTATGTGAGTAGGTGCCGATCATTAGAAACGGATCACTTCACCCTGATAATGGGGTGCCTATTGGGAACTAGTTTATATGGATGCAGAGATTAATATGGGGTACGATAAGTACATTCGACTCTAGACAACTTAACTTAGTATATGGTGCTTTCCCATTTCCAGTTTATACTTATCATGCCCAATTCTTTATTCATAGACTGAATAGTCCTAGACTTACTCAGGCTTTATGTCTGGCTCTACTTTTCTTTTGTCTTCTTTTCTTTCGTTTCCCCTCCCAGGTCCACAGGGAGGGAATACCGCAGCTTGACCAGTTTTCACATCCAGCTCGAAGAGAAAGAATGTATTGCTTGGATCTTTTTCGTTTTGGACTATGGCTTTGGACAGCAATTATGGGACTTATGCAATTTACTTATGTTTTTATGCTTATTTAAATAATGTAATCAAGACAATTATGAAGATGTTATGTTTTTGGAAGTATTGTAAGACAAATTATGGCATGGTTTGTGTAACACATATTTTAATGAAATAAAAGTTGCTGTTGTTTTTCGCTGTTTCAAAAAATATGTGTATTTATATCTGTCTTGTGTATCTGTGACTTATACTTATAAACCTCCACCAAAATTAGGGCATTCCCTTTGAGAGTGACCCTAACGGAGGTGGGGTGTTTCACTTGGTATCAGAGCCTAGGTTCACCAGATAAGATAAAAAGCTTTGAAAATTTATTTTCAAAAGAAAATTTAAAAGAGGCGTTTTTAAAAATAAAATATTATTTTATTTTAAAGAGGCATAGTCCCCCAAAGCCATAGGTACTGTCTTTTATCCTTCATCTTGAATTTATCCTTTTTGTTTCAGCATGTCCGAAGAACTTAACTTGCCAGAGGGTATACCAATACCTGGTTGGTTCAGACGATTCTTAGAAGCAAGGGCCACTCAGCCAGGTCCTACCGTTCCTCCTCCCCCAGCTGCGGGAAATCATCCAGCTGTAGCAACACCTCTTCCTCCACCTCCTCCGCGGGGTAATACTTTTGCTAAGATATGTAAAGATTTTAAAGCTATGGGAGGAAAGGACTTTCATGGAACTGAGTCCTTCGTGGCAGCCAGGAATTGGCTGAAGGAAACCGAGGACTTATTCGTCATCTTTGAGGTAGAAGATAGGCAGAAGGTACAACTGGCAGTATGGCTACTTAAAGGCAAGGCTTCCTACTGGTGGGAAGTCACCAATGCAGAAAGACCAATGGAAAAATAGGAGGACTTTAGGGCAAGGTTTGAGGCTAAATTTCTCTCAGAAGCTGAAAGGAGTCTTCAGTTGGAAAAATTCTTATTTCTTAAGCAAGGGAATATGACAGTCAAAGAGTATGTTAATCAGTTCGATCAGCTGGCTAGGTTCGGACTGGACCTAGTCAACACTCCGCACAAGAAGGCACTCCGCTTTGTCAAAGGATTGAATGAGCCATTACACAGTTTGGCCATGACCCATATACCCATGGGGGCTACGTATGAAAGGTCGGTGCAGATGGCATTGCTGAACGAAGAGGATAAGGGCAAGAAGGAGACAAAGGCAGAAAGCTCTCAAGGGAAGAAAGAGGGTTTACAGCCTAAGAAGACAGACTTTAAGAAGGGCGGGAAAGACAACAAAGAGAAGAGGAAGTGTAATTTCTGTGGCAAAGTGGGGCACTTGGTGAAAGATTGCCGGAAAAAGAAGGCCAAGATGAATGGTGGGTGCTTTTCTTGCGGTGAAACATGCCATATGGCTAAGGATTGCCCAAAGAAACGAGGGCAGGGGCAGAGGACTGGATCCACCTCAGGGGCACAGGTTCATGTGCTAGAAGCGCCACCTCTACAACAACAAGGTATAAATACTTCTGCAGAAAGTGTAGTTTATCTTTATGATCACCCAGTTCACACTTTATTTGATTCTGGCGCATCACACTCCTTTATTTCATCTGCTTTAGTAGAATCTCTGCACCTAGGAACTAGTATGGTAGAGGACCCCTTAATTATTTCAAATCCAATTGGGGGCCCAGCTCATCTGTCTATGATCTGTGTGGGATTGAAAATTTCTATTCTAAGCGTAGAATTTAGATGTAGTGCCTTTGTTTTGGGCTTCTCGGGATATGGTTTGATTTTGGGCATGGATTGGCTATCCAGTAATGGTGCCATCCTGGATTGTGAGAAAAGGGTGGTTAGGATTTTGACCCAACTCGGTAACACTCTGGAAATTACTTGGAATCCCTCGTATGCAGTTATGCTTAGTTATCTTGAATCGCTAGATGCCTCTGTTGAAAGTTTGCAATCGGTTAGAGTGATCCGGGAATATCCGGATGTCTTCGAAGAGGTGAAGGGCTTGCCTCCGAAGCGGGAGATAGACTTCCGCATATATCTAGTAGATAATGCAAAGCCCGTTGCGTTGCCCATTAGACACATGGCTCCACGGGAAAGGAAGGAGCTCAGTAAACAGATTAAAGAGCTTCTAGAAAAGGGGTTCATTAGAAGGAGCATTTCAGAATGGGGCGCTCCAGTGGTGTTCGCTACAAAGGCGGATGGTTCACTCCGTCTGTGTGTTGATTATAGGGAGCTCAACAAGCTAACGAAAAAGAATAGGCACCCTCTCCCTAGAATTGACGATCTGTTTGATCAGCTTGTAGGAGTGTCTGTTTTCTCCCAACTCGATTTGGCGACCGGTTTTCATCAGCAAAGGGTGGCTGAAGATAGCATCGATAAGACGACATTCCGAACCCCAGACGGCTTCTTTGAATGGCTTGTCATGCCTTTTGGCTTGACAAACGCACCTGCTTACTTCGTGGACCTGATGAGTAGGGTGTTCAGAGAATTCCTCAACAAGTTCGTGGTGGTCTTCGTAGACGATATCTTGATCTTCTCAAAGAATGAAGAAGAACATGCTCAGCACCTAAGGGCAATCATGGAAACTCTGCGAGTCCATCAGCTAAAAGCCAAATTCTCCAAATGCCACTTTTGGAGAGAGGAAGTAAGGTTTCTTGGGCACATAGTATCCAAAGAAGGGTTAGCTGTGGACCCTGCTAAGGTAGTAGCGGTGCAGGACTGGAAGACACCAAAGAACGCAACAGAAGTCCGAAGCTTTCTCAGGCTAGCAGGCTTCTATCGGAAATTCATCAGAGACTTTGCTAAAATATCAGCTTCGCTCACAAGGCTGACAAAGAAGAACCTAGTGTTCAATTGGGACTTGGATTGCGAGTTTGCTTTCCAACGGCTGAAAAGGGCTCTTACAACAGCCCCGGTTTTGACGTTGCCAGATGGAAGCAAGATGTTCACAGTTTATACAGATGCATGAGGGATAGGGCTAGGCGCTGTCTTAATGCAAGAAGGAAGGGTAGTAGCTTATGGCGGGAGACAATTGAAAGTTGATGAAAAGAACTACCCGACCCATGATCTTGAGTTAGCTGCCATCGTCTTTGCACTCAAGTCTTGGCGACACTATCTCCTAGGTGAGAAGTTCGAACTTTACACTGACCATAAATCATTGAAATATCTTTTCTCGCAGAAGGACCTTAACTTGAGGCAACAAAGGTGGATGGAGTTTCTTGCCTCGTACGAATTCGAGGTCTCCTATACTTCGGGCAAAGGCAACGTAGTGGCAGACGCATTGAGCCGAAAGAAACTGACCCTAAGCCCGCTGTTTGTTGAAAGACAAAGCCTAGAGTTTATAGCCAGCTTTGACTTTAGGCCCTCCTCCGATTTTGTACCGGGCTTGCTAGCATCTCTCGAAGTACGCCTGACTTTAGTGGACTCAATAGGGACAGCACAACGCGAAGACCCTCAGCTTGTGGAAACGATTGATAGGCTAATTAGGGGTGAGACTTCAAGTCACCTCAGCAGATACTCCATCGACGATAAGGGTTGGCTTAGGCGAGACGGAAGACTATGCATCCCACAGACAAGGGATTTAGTAAAGAAGGTTCTCGAGGAAGCACATCACTCCAAGATGATGATACATCCAGGCGGAGATAAAATGTACAAAGACATAAAGAGAACTTTCTTTTGGAGCGGCATGAAGAAGGACGTAGCAGATTTCGTTTCTAAATGTGTGATTTGCCAACAGGTTAAGGCGGAGCAGAAGAAGCCTGGCGGTCTGCTCCATCCTCTAGAGGTCCCGCAGTGGAAGTGGGATACCATCTCAATGGACTTCATTGATGGGCTGCCTAGGTCTAGAAGAGGCAACACTAGCATTTGGGTAATAGTGGATAGGCTTACTAAAAGCACCCACTTTTTACCTGTCAAGAGTAAAAGAACTTCCTCATCCCTAGCATCTCTTTACCTCAAGGAAATTGTTCGAATCCATGGAATACCCTCCAGCATTGTTAGTGACCGAGACCCTATCTTCACAAGTGAGTTTTGGCGGAGTCTGCAAGAAGCGGTAGGCACACAGTTATGCTTGAGCACAGCCTATCATCCCCAAACCGATGGCCAGACATAAAGAGTGAATAGAGTTTTGGAGGACCTTTTAAGACTGTGCGTCCTTGACTTCGGGAGGGACGTGGGAAGACCATCTTCCTTTGGTAGAATTTGCCTACAACAACAGCTACCAAGCCACCATCGGAATGGCGCCCTTCGAAGCTTTATACGGGAGACCGTGCTGATCGCCCACTTGTTGGTGGGAGTCTACTGATAAACTCATACTTGGGCCAGATATGATCCGAGAGACTTCAGAGAAAGTAGACTTGATACGAAGAAGGATGAATACAGCCCAAGATAGAAAAAATCCCTACGCCGACAAGAGGAGGACCGACCTTGAATTTGAGGTTGGGGACAGAGTTTTTCTTAAGGTATCTCCGCTAAGGAACGTTGTTTGTTTTGGAACCACAGGAAAGCTAGCACCAAGGTTCGTAGGGCCATTTCCTATCATCGAGAAAATTGGGAAAATGGCCTATAGATTAGAGCTACCCGAAAAGCTGGCCGGAATTCACAATGTTTTCCATGTTTCGCACCTCCGAAAATGTCTACATGAATCTGCTGAAGTGGTAGAGCCAAATATCCTAGAAGAAGCTGAAGTGGAACGCGAAGCAACCATGAGGAAAGTTCCAACCCGCATATTAGGAACGGAAGTGAAGAAGCTACGCAACCGCGAAGTCAAGCTCGTCAAAGTTCAATGGAGCGACGTCGAGGGAGACGCAACTTGGGAAACTGAAGCTAGAATACGCGCAGCCTACCCTTTTCTTTTTGAGGGTACATCTTTGATCTTTTTCCTTAAGTTGCGCTTTTATCTATCTTTTTAGGTATATCTCCTCGACCTTATCTTTTAGGAAGAAACCCTTTGGATGAAAACATGTAATTGAAACATGTTATGGATGATGGTTACAAGTGGTTGCAAGTGATTGCTAGTGGTTGCTCATGGTTGCATATACACACACAATCTAGGTTTTAGATCGGCTCAGTCACTTCATACTGCATATGCAAATATGTATTTATATTCGTACATGGTTGAAGTTTAATGTGTTGTCATATGGATGTTGCATTTATATATGAAGGATTGTGCACTCATGTAGAATCAAGAATAGGAAAATTTGCATACATAATGGATTCATGACACAAACATATTTTGCATCAAGGAGGTTTACTGAATCAGTAATCGCCTGATCTTCGCATTAGATAGGTGCATATACACACACTTTTGCATATGTTCATACAGCATTAGAAATCTTTTAAGGACAATGATTACTTGTGGATGATGTTTTGAGTAGATGGATGATGGATGGTAGGATACGTTCTTCCTAACTTGGAGATTTCGGGGACGAAATCCTTTAAGGTGGGGAGAATGTAACAACCCGAATTTTAATAACATGCTATAATCATAAATCAAGGCAAAAATAAATTTTAAATTCTGAATCAGGGGTAACGGGCTATGCCATTGTGTTCGTCTTGGAAAAATACGCGAAATAGAGTCCGAAATTTTGTAAATCGGAGTCCGTATGACCCAATTATGGCCCGATGAAGTTTCAGAAAATTCAAATTTCGAAAACAGGTTTGAATTTCAGCCCAATCAGAGTAGGCGGGAAAAGTTCCCGCCTAACCCACTAGGTCGGCCTGGGGGTCGACCCTAGGGTCGACCTGGGGGTCGACCTGCCCCAGGCCAGGTCGACTCTAGAGTCGACCTGGGGGTCGACCTCCCCGGTCGGGCCATTTTGGGCTGGTGCACCTGCTTGTGTTTTCTGGCCCGGTCTGTGCTTAGCCGAATTCCTGAGCCTTGCCTTGTCACTAGGGCTAGGTGTCAGCTCCTGATTGGTCTCTCCTTCAAATGAATGGCTAATATTAATCCAAGCTCCATCGACGGTCCTAATCAATTCACAAACTCTATAAAAGGACCTAAGACTCCACCTAATTCATACAAATAAAAATGAGAATGAGACCGTCATGCTGCTGAGGAAGGACTAGAAATAGCCGTCAAAAATTGAGAGACGATTAGGAGACAATTCAAAAGCTTAAAGCAACGACAATTAAATCAAAACAACGCCTACAACAAAGGATAGCATCTCCAAATTCAGAATTCAGATTCCTGAATTGAAGATTCATCATACGTTGTAAGTAGAGTGCTATTCCGGTGTGAATAAATAATTGTGTTTTGATTTGTGTAAAATGAGAAATAGAATTGTATTTGATTTGTGGTGATAATAATTCATATTTGTATGTTGCTTTGATTCTAGACGATTTGGGATGTTGTGGTATAACGATTGGATATTTGCAAGTATGTGATTCATGTTGAAAATTAACAACTACATGTTTGTGGTAGTTTATTTGAGATTCATGCAAGTATATGATTCACTATTATGCCAACATAAGATATATTATAATCACTTTTAGTGTAGTTGGATCCATTTGGGTATTATGACTTATGTGAATTTATGTTGGAATTGGCATCATGATTCAAGTGTAAAACCATACTTTTGTATTAGAGACAAAAGTAAGCATCTTTGTGAACTTGTGTTGACTCTATGAACATGACTAGACTATGTTTGGTGTTATGCCTAATTGGAAAACATGTTTTAGGCCTATATTGTTATCAAAATCATATGATAATATATGTGACACATAGCTAAGTTAGATTTACATTCCAATTGCAAGTTTGCATGAATAGATTAAAAACCATGATTTCATGTTTAGGTATATTTATGCCATGATTATATGAATAGATCAAAAACCATGATTTCATGTTTAGGTATGTTTATGCCATGATTATATGATTAGATCAAAAACCATGATTTCATGTTTAGGTATGTTTATGCCATGATTATATGAATAGATCAATAACCATGATTTCATGTTTAGGTATGTTTATGCCATGATTATATGCTATTACAATGCAAGTTCACAAGTGCCAAATTTATGTTAATTAGTCCGCTATGTTGCAAGTTCATGCGTTCACACTCCCCTTTTTATGTTACTTAGAATATATAAACACCATGTTCTAAGCCTCCCCTTTTTCATGTGGCTAAGTTGGGTTTAAATGTTAAACCCAACATTTGTTATATTGTAGCGAACGTATAAAACGGGGGTAATGACGTTTGGGTTAAAATATAGAACACATGTGTTGGCATGTTTGACGCATGCCAACGACCTTGAAAAACAATTAAGTGGTGTAAATTAATTTTACCCAATAAAGATGAATTTGAATAATGGGCCGCAAATATTTACATATAAAAAGAAAAGAGACAAAATATGTAAATTTAGAAAATACGATGTGTTTAACCCGAGGTTGGATTGAGTTGTGATGTAAACCTGCCCGGAACCGCCCGGCTGTCCAGTAGTCACAACAATACCTATCCAATGTGGGTGGTTAAACGCGGAGCCCAATAAAGACCCGAGGTTAGACTGAGTTGTGGCGTAAGACTGCCCGGACCCAACCGGCAACAGGCAGCCACAACAATACCTGTCTAATGTGAGAGGTCGAGGCTTTAATATGACAATTAAGGCTGAGTCAGGATTGATAGGATTAAGTAAATTGAATTAATACTTAATCAAAATGGAACATGCTAAACTATACAGACTGATTGGGGGTTAGGTTTACAAAACACTTAACCAACTTAGCATGTTGGCTAGAAATAGAAAACCTAGTTGCGGGGGACCCTTTTCAGTAGTAACCCTACAAGGTGTATCAGGATACCCTGAACTAGGCAGGGTGGGGCACGATTACTGGGATGACTGTAAGAGGTCGAATCGACGGCGGTGGTGCAGCAGTGTAGGTTCTAATGGGGTGCGGGCGTGCACACACTCCGGCATAGAAAAATAAGGCACTGGGCACCAGTAGTATACCTGTGCATTCTAGAATTGTGTCGAGCCGCCACCATGGGACTTGATACACCCCATGGTGGGACCAGCATAGGTAACTACAACATCGGGGGCCGTAAGACACATGTAACTATGCGAGTAGGAGCCGATCATTAGAAACGGATCACTTCACCCTGATTATGGGGTGCCTGTTGGGAACTAGTTTATATGGATGCAGAGATTAATATGGGGTACGATAAGTACATTCGACTCTAGACAACTTAACTTAGTTTATGGTGCTTTCCCATTTCCAGTTTATACTTATCATGCCCAATTCTTTATTCATAGACTGAATAGTCCTAGACTTACTCAAGCTTTATGTCTGACTCTACTTTTCTTTCGTCTTCTTTTCTTTCGTTTCCCCTCCCAGGTCCACAGGGAGGGAATACCGTAGCTTGACCAGTTTTCACATCCAGCTTGAAGAGAAAGAATGTATTGCTTGGATCTTTTTCATTTTGGACTATGGCTTTGGACAACAATTATGGGATTTATTCAGTTTACTTATGTTTTTATGCTTCTTTAAATAATGTAATCAAGACAGTTATGAAGATGTTATGTTTTTGGAAGTATTGTAAGACAAATTATGGCATGGTTTGTGTAACACATATTTTAATGAAATAAAAGTTGCTGTTGTTTTCCGCTGTTTTAAAAAATATGTGTATTTATATCTGTCTTGTGTATCTATGACTTATACTTATAAACCTCCACCAAAATTAGGGCATTCCCTTTGAGAGTGACCCTAACGGAGGTGGGGTGTTTCACTCCGGTCTTACGAGAATCCGACGGTCGGATCTCCCGTAATGTCCATTCGAAGTTATGGTCGATATTCGTGAACTACCGTGGCGTGACGCGTTCTATTCAGGCCATTAAATATATTATATATATATATTATATATTTTATCGATTTCCATTTAAAAAGTATTTTATAAATCATTTTAAATTCGTTTTCAAAATGATTTCAACTTCATATTCAATTTTAAATCAAAATTGAATATTCCATAACAAATTCGTTTTTAATTTCACTTTAAAACAATTTCAATTCCATTTCAAATTTCGAATCAAATTTGAATATTCCATAATAAATTCGTTTTAAATTCATTTTTAAAACGATTTCAATTCCATTTCAAATTTTGAATCAAATTTGAATATTCCATATCATTTTAATATTAAAATGATAATATTTTCAAAATATCAAATTTTGAAATCACTTTTCGATATTCATTATAAAATGAATAAAATCGACCAAATTCCTATTCATGTTAAAATGGCGTTTAACTACTTAACATGGCTTCACATTTCAGTATTCACTGAATATTATTTTAAAATATTCGTTAATTCTGAAATGGAATCAGACACAGTCAATTACCATATAATTTTATTTATATGGATTTCATATACAGATGTACACAACAATAATCAAACACAGTCAACCATCATCCAGAGTGCATTACACAACTGTATAAGCGTTAAATATAAATAATTAACGCTTACAACAGTCTGTCAATCCATCAATTGACATATAACTAAACAATTGGGATTAGTGTATGTCAAATATCATCCCAATACCCATGTAGGGTTTTCAAACAACACATACTGAACATTATTTATGCAGTTGGGAAATGTGTAAAATTTATCATCCCAATCAATATTGGTTAAATGGGTGTACATAAACAAATCGTCTGATTTGTAAATGAATATTTATTTTCAACACATGACCATTTTATATGGTTCATATATTCAATAAAAATTATATTTTTATTGTTCAAATATTTTATTCTATACATGAATATTTTATATAATATACATCACAACACAGTACAATACAATACAGTCCAATCAAACAAGTCGTCCACGGTCTGTGGACGACGGGGATCAGTTCATATATGCAGTTATAAAATAAATAACTATATAGAAATAATTTTTAGTGAGGAGTTCTCACCTTTGGTTTCCACTCCACCAATCTTTATTACTGAACGGTTCAGATTTGAATTTGTTTCCCGCACTTTGTGTCCTTCACCGTGTTTTCAACGAAATCTGTTTCACACAGATTATATTAAAAATCATTTTTTTAATTTGGTACCTATATAAAAACACATTTTTATTTTGATACATATATAAAAATCATATTTTTACAATGCTCTTATGTATATAAATCATATTTTTATATCGTTGTTATGTATATAAAAGATCATATTTTTAAAACGAAGTTATTTGAATAAAAATCATATTTTTAAAACCAAGTTATTTAAAAAAAATCATATTTTTATTCTAAAATCATTTCTATAAAAATCATATTTTTATATCGCTATTCCATACATAAAGATCTGACTTTTTTTACATGTCATTAAAATAAATAAAAATCCAATTTTTTTTATATACTATCCAAATCAATAAAAATCCAATTTTTATATGCTATTGTGCTTTTTTATTCAACGTTATTTACAATAAAAATCCTATTTTTATTAATTCTATTACATTATAAAAATCACATATTATTCTACAACAATGCTACATTATAAAAAAAACTGATTTTCATATTTTTTTAACTAATTACTTAAATAAAAAAACAAAGTAAAACTCACTGTTTTTTATGGAAGAGGGTCCCGGGGTCGGACTGACGGACTGGGACGGCGGCGCAGGGGGTGGTGCAGGTGATCTGCGGTGGTGGTTTGCTTAGGCTAGGGTTTGTGGTTCAGTTCTGGGGGAAAAGGAGGGAGGCGTTCGAGGTTTGGTGGTCATGGCTGCTCCGGCGAGGCCAGGGGATGCACTCGACGATGGCGTCAGTCTTGGGGGACGCGCGGCTCCAGCGGTGGCTCAATTTGAGAGGGAATGCATCGGGTTTTTTCTTTTATAATTTGAGCGTTGACTGTATGGTAAAAATAGAGAGAGAGAGAGAAAGAGGGGCGAGGGTGAGATTTCATAATTTATAATTTATTATTTTTAATTCCGTAAAAATTAACTTTTTAATTCGAACTCCAAATGGAACCCAACAACTGCCATGCCTAACCAATTACCCCCATTCCAAGCGCAATGGTATACGTCCCGTAAGCCCGTTCGGCTGTTATGATCAGTTTTCGTTTAAATTAAAATATAATTCATTGTATATTGGATTTATACGTACATTCTAAATTACTGGGTCCATATACTGTCTCCAAAAATTCCAAAAAAATAAATCTGCCTATGTTTTGACGATACGGTCCTAACAAAACTAATGTCGTCGAATTTGGAGACCGTTTGGAAAATGACCATTTTCCAGTCGATTAAATTCAACTGAAATTGGTCAAACACGTTTAATTCTGCCACGCTCACATATTAATTTCAAAAATTATGAAAATTGGAATCTAGTAATAATTTGACATTCCGGATCCAACAAAAGTGGTCTCATCGAAAACAGAGGTCGTTTGCAAAATTTCTATTTTTAAGGGCTATATTTCCATAGTGACTATTCTGAATTTTCAACTGGACATAACTTTTTGTTCTCGCTATAAAATCTGGAATTTTCAGGTTCGTTGGAAAGATATTTTCAAACAGATTCAAATATTTCTGGTTTCACTAAAATCCGGTTTATTTTGAATCCTATACATTCATTTGAAATTTGAAATCAAAGTTTCAAACTACCGTGCCATTTCCAATTTTTTTTATAATTAAAAATAAATATTTATGTTCTAACTTCGATTTAAATAAATTTATACATTCTAATTCTATTCAAAATAAATTTCTAGTCGTTATTATTTAAAATAAATCATTTTAAATATTCAAAATTCATTAAAATTGCTAAAATAAAAATTTTAAATTGGTCTTGATTTTATGTGTTGTTACATTCATCCCTTTCAGAATTTGCGAGTTTAGATATATTTGCTAAATCGAGTTTCAAATATTAGTTCCAGCTTCATGAATCTCGAGTATAATGACCAGATCGAGTTCCTAGACTTCATAAATCGCTATTGTAATGGATGTTGAATTGTAAGTAATGGGTTGGTTCTCTGGTTCATGTTCACGAAGAGACTTCGGATCGGATACGCTGAACCCATTTGTTAATGGGGATGAAGTTTGGATTACGATTTGCTGGTTTGAGTCACGAATTCAATTTTATGTCAAAGCAGGCTTGGATTGATTTCAGATACTGGATGGAACGCTCAGTAGTACCATTTTTTGTCAATCTTTTTTGCATGTCTTCCATGATTCACTAGGTTACAATGGTACTTTGGTTACTCGGGGTGTTCCTGCATCTCAATTTTTCTGAAGTGAATCATAGTAATAAGTCTCTAAACATTGTAAGTTGTTTTTGTCAGCATTTCTTTATATAATCGGTTTGCAGCTCTGTCTGATATTGATAACATCGATATGATAGGTTTTGAGTCTTCCTACACATGTTCTTCATACTATTGTCTTTCATAATTTGTTCTCGAGCTACAATAGTACCAATCAAATGCAGACATGTGTTCATTTCTGGTGGCTCTAGTGGCATCGGCCTAGCCCTTGCCCACCATGTTGTTGCACATGGTATCACGACTTTTCGGTTATTCTAAAATGTTTCTAGTTATTGATAAGTAGATTGGGAATTGCATAAAAGGTTAAACTACGACAAATAGATGTCCTATGAATTCACTTGAATTAAAGAATATCATTTCTCATTCAGCTTTTTCGATGTGACTTGTGTGTGGTGTTGTATCATATATGTCGTGACCATAGATAGTTTTTGGTTTCAACATTGTAAGCATCACCACTAATGAAACATATATTATTGCATCGCTGATGTAGGAGCCTGGAATAATAATTTTTATGTTGTATATTATTGCAGTATTGCACTATCTAAGATTATCTTGTTTATAAAGTATATTTTAGCATATTAAAATAGTTGTACATGAAATTGTACTGATTTTACCCTATTTTCCCTTTAATGTTATTCTTCATAATATTTGGAAGATTAAACAAGGAGTTGCAGTTAGTCAATGAAGAAGAGTTATGAAAGTAACAAATTATTTGTTATAATCCATATGAGAGTGGTAAAAGTTTTTGGGTGCTACTAACAAACAGTAGTAAATTTTAAGGGAAACTGGTTGCGGTGAACAAAATGGGGACCATGACATTGAAAATACATATAAAATCAAATAGAGGGAACTAACAAATATGCGACAAACTCGAACCACATAGCAAAGCAATCAAATTGCGATATTTTTATTATTAATTTTAAATAGTCTAATGTAACACCCCACACCCGCTACGGTCACTCATTAAGGGAATGCCATAACATCGGTGGAGTATTTTTAAGTGAATATAGAACAGAAAAATTACAACAAGACAGATATAAGTAATACTTGAGAATTTAAAACATCATTTCATTCCAGCGGAAAGTAAAACATGTTTGGTTACACCAAAACCATAAATAAGAGTCAAGTACATAATATCCATCCTGATAAAAACAAAAGTACATAATCCCACTACATATCCTAATAGCCATAATAGAAAAGATAAACTGAGCTTTACATCCACGGTCCAAGCTCCAAGGATAGATAAAGCAGTCTGATCAAAGACCACTAGTGCTAGGCCCACTCTGAAAACCTGAGGGTTGAAAAAAAAAAGATAAAGAAACAACGGGGTCAGACATAAGTCTGAGTGAGTCCTATAACCCTAACAATACAATCATTAAAGTAATTAGGGTATGATATAAACAAGGTACGGTACCTCTGGGGATAATGACTACACTAAGTAGCCAACTAAACACAGGATGTACTAAGATAACCGAAAAGACGCATTTATCCACCCAAGGATAATTACTAGGTTGCACCACCCCAGATCTACCCACCCAAGGATAATTACTAGGTTGCACCACCCCAGATCTACCCACCCAAGGGTAATTCCTACACTGCACCACACCAGTTCTACCCACCCAAGGGTAATTCCTACTTAAAGGTTGATCCCACTAAGTGTACTTAGTAATTTTACCCAGTAGTTTCGTGTACCCCTAACTGACTACATAGGTGCCGTCTGCCCCTATCTCCACTAGGTGTACCCACTACCCCCAAGCGATCGGCTCCCTACCGTAGATACCCGTGCTGGCCCCACAGTGGGGTGTATCACTCCCCAAAGTGGCAACCCGATAATCAATGGTGCACGGCTTATACCTACACGATGCAACAACGTCTTACCCACCAGCCCGGGTCCACACACGCATATGAAACCCGTTGGACTCGCATTGCCACCACTACCCCGTTTTGGCCTCTTATAGTCAAGCCCAATATGCGTGTCCCGTCCTCGACTTGAGTCGAGCCCACAAAGATACGTTTGGGATATTGGTTGAAATGGGCCCCCACAAGCTACTACTTAAGCTTGTCATTTTATCTAGTGCATCCCACTTAACCCCTTTTATAATCATACCCACTTACATGTTAAGGTTTGGTTAAGTCATCTAATCATATTTCAATTACCACTCAAGGCCCCCCACAAGCTACTACTTAAGCTTGTCATTTAATTATATTTCAATTGCCACTTAAGGCCCCCACAAGCTACTACTTAAGCTTGTCATTTAATCATATTTCAATTACCACTTAAGGCCCCCACAAGCTACTACTTAAGCTTGTCATTTAATTATATTTCAATTGCCACTTAAGGCACCCACTAGATTTCCGCATGCCACCCAAGGCACTTACTTGATTCCCACATGCCACCCAAGGCACTTACTTAACCCTTTAATCATGTTTAATTACATGTTCCACTTTGGTTAAGTATTCTAATCGTATTTTCTATTGCCACCCAAGGCAACCCACTAGTTTCCTCATGCCACCCAAGGCACCCACTTAACCCCTCATGCCCCTCTACATGCTAATTCGGTTAAGTGTTTCTTAATTAATTAAGATCGTAACCTTTGTAAAGACCTCTCACATTAGACTGTCTTTTATGGCAGCTGGATATGCCGGTTGGTTCCGGGCAGCCTTACACCATAACAGAGTCTAACCTCGTGTCTTTACACTTGTCACGTATTTAGTTTATGACTAAGACCTCTCACATTGGGCCAATCATTTGTAGCCGCTGGATTTGCCGGTCGGTTCCGGGCAGTCTTATGCTACAAAAGGGTCCAACCTCGTGTCTTAGTAGATTAATTACACCTAATTAATCACCCCCATAATTTGTATTAATTATCCCTAATTAATTACAAATATTTAAGAATACGGGTAGACCTAACTCAATAGGTAAATTCCCAATTCCATAATATGGGTAGACCTAACTTAATAGGTAAATTCCCAATTATGTCCATCCACTTTTCGGTATGTTTAATCATACCCACTTCACACAAAATTTTATGTGTTCATTAATTTTTACCCCATCGTCCCCACGTAAATACGTTAACAGGACATACTTCAAAAGAGAAGATTCATCATACACACAATGGGTTCAACTTAGCATATCATTAGCATTATCATGGGTTTAAAAGGTGTCAACTTGTATATATGACCATAAACCCAACTTGCATAAATAACCAACCCAAACTTGCATGAATCACAAATGTCATAAAGATGGTAACTTGCTTAAATGTTCATGTCATAGACCTATCATAAAGGTGTCAACTTGCATACATGTCATAGGTCTAAAAGGGATGAACTTGCACATGTACTTATGTCATACATAGAGGCAAATTTGCATATGAACTTGCATCATAACTTGCATATGAACTTGCATCATAACTTGCATACGAACTTGCATCATAACTTGCATATGAACTTGCATAACATGCCATACTTAGAGGCAAACTTGCATATGAACTTGCATCATAACTTGCATATGAACTTGCATCATAACTTGCATATGAACATGTATCATAACTTGCATATGAACTTGCATAACATGCCATACCTAGAGGCAAACTTGCATATATTATGCATATCATAAAAAGAGACAAACTTGCATATGAACTTGCATCATAACTTGCATAAAACCAAACACTTAGCATGCATAAAACCAAATACTTAGCATGCATAAAACCAAATACATAGCATAATCTCCCATATAGCTTGCATAACATGTTACATATGAATCAATGTTCAACATAGTGTTTTGCATCATAAAACATAGCATTAAACTTGCATATAGCACACAACATACACTATACTAAACTTGCATAAACACATTGATTCCACAAACATAGCCATATCTTATCATATCCTATCATAATCAATTTAACACTTGATTGTTAAGTCTATAGAAACTCACCAAAACCAAGATTAGCAAACTTATGAAGTAGAACTAGTTGCAATATTTGAAGAAGATGATGATTAGAGGTTGATTAGCTTGCAACTTTCTTCATAAACTAGTGGAGGCTCCTCCTAAGTTTGATTTTGGTGGCATGATGGCATCAATTCTATTTTTAGTATGGATTAGGCTTGCATTAGGGTGTAGTTTAGGCCCTTAGATTAACCCTAGAAGCCATCAGGTCCGTCCAGCACATCAAAAATCGTCACAAGCCACCAAAACACAGCCCAACAGCCAAAACAGTGCACCCAGGCCAAACTGGCTTGACATGGGCGCACTTCCCAAGTGTGCCAGTGTATTTTTTGCTGGCGCACTTCACAGGTGCGCCAGTGCATTTCTGGCCTGTTTCCGGTTTTTCTGCCTAACTTCGTTCGTCCATATCTCCTTCATACGGACTCCGATTTTCGAAAACTCGGACTCTATTTCGCGTATTTTTCCGAGACGAACGCAATGGCGTAACCCGTTTCCCATAATTCAGATTTAAAATTTAATTCTGCCTTGATTTATGTTATAACAAGTTATTCAAAATACGGGTTGTTACATTCTCCCCTCCTTAAAGGATTTCGTCCCCGAAATCTCTAAGTCAAGAAGAACGTATCCTACCAACCAAACAACCATCTACTAAACCACCAAACACTGGCATCCATTGTCCTTAAAGTTTCTAATGCTGTTATGAACATATGCAAAAAGTGTGTGTAAATGTCCGTATACTAATGCAAAATCAGGCGGTCTACTGATTCAGTCGACCTCCTTAATGCAAACCATGATAGTGCCATGCATCCAATATGTATGCGAAACCCTATTGACATATACAATTTCTGTATGCGTGCACAACCATACACAAAAATGCATCATCCACATGATAACACAGCCATGATACATCCATCAATCTAACTACCACATCCATTTATGCGATATGCAACATGAAGTGACTGAGCCGATCTAGTGCCTAATGTGTGTGTATATGCATCCACGAGCAACCACTAGCAAACAATTGCATCCACATGCATCCATCAACCATAACATGTTTCAAACACATGTTTCAACCATAGGTTTTACCCTATCTAAAGGTCAAAGATACTAATGAGAGGGCATACTAAAGATAAGATAAGCAGTAGACAAACGATAAAGGAGACGTTTAAAGGACATACCCTCAAAAAGGAATGGGTATAACGAACGCATCTTCGCTTCCGTCTCCCAAGTAGCGTTGCCCTCATCTTCTCCCCATTGTACTTTGACTAGTCGAACCTCTCTGTTTCTCAACTTCCTAATCTCTGACCCAAGGATGCGGGTAGGAGCTCGTCGAATAATCACATCACG
Organism: Allium sativum; assembly: GCA_030737875.1. NCBI lineage: Eukaryota > Viridiplantae > Streptophyta > Magnoliopsida > Asparagales > Amaryllidaceae > Allium > Allium sativum. The sequence continues at coordinate 1,047,559,716 of CM060910.1, read as the reverse complement.
CTCTACCTTTACTTCTTTAAGCAAGCTCGGCTCTACCGCCTCTGCGGTCTCATGTAGGCCCTTCCTCAAATTTGACACATGGAATACGTCATGTTTCCTATGCAACCGAACTATCTCTCGAATATAAACTGAAGCTAGACATGAAACAGTCTACTTGCTCTTCACGGGTATGAAATGGGCACTCTTAGTAAGTCTATCTACCACAAACCAAATTCCCGTATTACCCTTCCTTGATTTCGGTAATCCATCGAGACACTATCTCACTTCCATAGCGGAACCTCCAAATGGGTGAAGCAACCCACCGGGTTTCTTCTTCTCCGCTTTCATTTGCTAGCACACCAAGCATCTAGCGACATACTCGGCCACATCTTTCTTCATGCCGGCCCAGAAGAAAACCCGCTTCATGTCTTGGTACATCTTGTCCCCACCGGGATGAATGGTCATCTTTGACCGATGTGCATCATCAAGTATAGCCTTCCTCAAACCCTCGTCTTGCGGTACACAAAGTCTACCGTCACTACGCAACCACCCCTTATCATCTAGGGTGTACCTACCCAAATGGCTGGACGACTCCCCCTCCTCATGATCTTCTCTACTAACTCAACAAACTGTGGGTCGTCTAGCTGTGCTCCGCCAATCCGTCCCAGAAGAGTAGGCCTAACCTCCAAAGAGGCTAGCAAACCGGGTACAAAGTCAACGGAAGGTCTAAACTCAAACATAGAAATAAACTCTAAGCTCCGTCGTTCAACGAACAATGAACTCGAGGACAACCTTTTTCTACTTAAGGCGTCCGCTACCACGTTACCCTTGCCATGGGTATACGCTATCCCAAACTCATAGGATGCTAAGAATCCTATCCACTTTTGCTGTCCTAAGACTATGCGCTCGAAGAGTCTCCAACACTTCCCTAAGATGTAGGGCATGCTCTTCTCGACTCTTATAGAAAACCAGGATATTACCCCATCCAAAATCATCACAACTGTCCATCTCTCACGCAGACCACCCTAGTCGAACTCGGCATCCCCTAAATGCAAGCCCCAAAGGCCTAAACCAATATCAGACAAACACCCAAGGGATACCTCCTTCGAATTCAGACGGCCTACGTGAGATGATACTAGTAAAAACGGCTAAATAATTAAGCCCTTGTCCAACTCTGGATGTCCTCGCCAGTCTCGCTCCAAAACCACCCTTTATCCCATAACTTGGTTTGCTCAACCTATTGAGCACATACGGAAACTTATTTCGCTCCTAGGAAAGACCAAGATGTCATTTACAAAGACCATCACGAACTTATTTAGGTACTCCCTGAACACCCTTCTCATCAAATCAATAAAGTATGCGGGGGCGTTCGTCTAACCAAATGGCATCACCAGCCACTCATAAAACCATCCGGAGTCCTAAAGGCAATCTTCTCTATACTATCCTCAGCCACTCTCAACTGACGAAACCCCGTGGCTGAGTCCAACTGCGAAAATACTGAGGCGCCAACCAATTGATCAAAGAGATCATCAATCCTCGGCAATGGGTGTCTATTCTTCTTTGTTAGTTTATTTAGTTCTCTTTAGCCTACACAAAGTCTGAGGGACCCATCCGCCTTCGTAGCAAAAACTACTGGAGCACCCCACTCCGATATACTTTGTCTTATGGACCCCTTCTCAAGCAACTCCCCTACTTGCTTATGGAGTTCCCTCCTCTCGCGAGGAGCCATGTGGCGCACTGGTAAAGATACAGGTTTAGCATTGTCTACCAGATATATTCGGAAGTCAATCTCCCGCTCCGGAGGTAAGCCCTTCACCTCCTCAAACACATCCGAGTATTCCCGGACCACTCTAACAGATCGCAAACTCTCGACCGACGTGTCAAGCGATTCTAGATAACTTAGCATAACAGATTCCATGGGATTACAAGAGATCTCGAGAGTGTTACCCAAGCGGGTCATAAGCCTAACAACTCTCCCTTCAAAATCAAGAACGGCACCCCTACTGGATAACCAGTCCATGCCCGAACTAACCCATAGCCCGTGAAGCCCAAAAAGCATCACATCTAAACTCAATGCTAAGTATAGCAACTTTCAAACCCAAACACATCATGGAGCCCCCAATTGGGTTTGAAACAACTAAGGGATCATCTACTAAACTGGTGCCTAAGTGCAGTGACTCAACTAAAAATGATGAGATAAACGAACTCGATGTGTCAGAATCAAATAAAGTTCGAACCGGAAAATAAAGGAATCCAAATTCCAACCTAGACGGTCCTATCCCCATCTGGTACACTAGCCGCGAGGGAATACAACTACCCTCCAGGAGATTCCATACCTCGCCCATGCCCCTTTGGACAATCCTAATACGGTGTCCCATTCCTCCAAAAAGATAACTACTCGCCTTCTTCTTCCCATTCTCCACTCGTAACCTCCTACCAATGAGGTTTCATCCTTCATTAACCGAACAACTATTTGAGCCTTCCTCCCATCGTCTATCCAATAGATACCTACCAGTCCTCCTCCTTCTTGAACCAACTTCTAATCCGACTAATGTCTAAGTCCCTTGAAGTGGTTTTCCGTTCTTATCTATCTTAGAGAGGTCATCTATACGCGGAGGGGAAACTCAAAACGAGAGAGGAAGAGATTCAAAACGGAGAATTCGAAAGATATAGATATGGCTATTGGGGATTATGCTTTTCTTTCAAAAACTTTTCTCTTAAAAGACATGTTTTTGAAAATACTCCTTTCAAAAATATTCTTAGAAAATAGTTTTTCTAAAAATTTTATCTGTTCTGGTAACCTTAAGCTCTGATACCACGTGTAACACCCCACACCCGCTACGGTCACTCATTAAGGGAATGCCATAACATCGGTGGAGTATTTTTAAGTGAATATAGAACAGAAAAATTACAACAAGACAGATATAAGTAATACTTGAGAATTTAAAACATCATTTCATTCCAGCGGAAAGTAAAACATGTTTGGTTACACCAAAACCATAAATAAGAGTCAAGTACATAATATCCATCCTGATAAAAACAAAAGTACATAATCCCACTACATATCATAATAGCCATAATAGAAAAGATAAACTGAGCTTTACATCCACGGTCCAAGCTCCAAGGATAGACAAAGCAGTCTGATCAAAGACCACTAGTGCTAGGCCCACTCTGAAAACCTGAGGGTTGAAAAAAAAAAAGATAAAGAAACAACGGGGTCAGACATAAGTCTGAGTGAGTCCTATAACCCTAACAATACAATCATTAAAGTAATTAGGGTATGATATAAACAAGGTATGGTACCTCTGGGGATAATGACTACACTAAGTAGCCAACTAAACACAGGATGTACTAAGATAACCGAAAAGACGCATTTATCCACCCAAGGATAATTACTAGGTTGCACCACCCCAGATCTACCCACCCAAGGGTAATTCCTACACTGCACCACACCAGTTCTACCCACCCAAGGGTAATTCCTACTTAAAGGTTGATCCCACTAAGTGTACTTAGTAATTTTATCCAGTAGTTTCGTGTACCCCTAACTGACTACATAGGTGCCGTCTGCCCCTATCTCCACTAGGTGTACCCACTACCCCCAAGCGATCGGCTCCCTACCGTAGATACCCGTGCTGGCCCCACAGTGGGGTGTATCACTCCCCAAAGTGGCAACCCGATAATCAATGGTGCACGGCTTATACCTACACGATGCAACAACGTCTTACCCACCAGCCCGGGTCCACACACGCATATGAAACCCGTTGGACTCGCATTGCCACCGCTACCCCGTTTTGGCCTCTTATAGTCAAGCCCAATATGCGTGTCCCGTCCTCGACTTGAGTCGAGCCCACAAAGATACGTTTGGGATATTGGTTGAAATGGGCCCCCACAAGCTACTACTTAAGCTTGTCATTTTATCTAGTGCATCCCACTTAACCCCTTTTATAATCATACCCACTTACATGTTAAGGTTTGGTTAAGTCATCTAATCATATTTCAATTGCCACTCAAGGCCCCCCACAAGCTACTACTTAAGCTTGTCATTTAATTATATTTCAATTGCCACTTAAGGCCCCCACAAGCTACTACTTAAGCTTGTCATTTAATCATATTTCAATTACCACTTAAGGCCCCCACAAGCTACTACTTAAGCTTGTCATTTAATTATATTTCAATTGCCACTTAAGGCACCCACTAGATTTCCGCATGCCACCCAAGGCACTTACTTGATTCCCACATGCCACCCAAGGCACTTACTTAACCCTTTAATCATGTTTAATTACATGTTCCACTTTGGTTAAGTATTCTAATCGTATTTTCTATTGCCACCCAAGGCAACCCACTAGTTTCCTCATGCCACCCAAGGCACCCACTTAACCCCTCATGCCCCTCTACATGCTAATTCGGTTAAGTGTTTCTTAATTAATTAAGATCGTAACCTTTGTAAAGACCTCTCACATTAGACTGTCTTTTATGGCAGCTGGATATGCCGGTTGGTTCCGGGCAGCCTTACACCATAACAGAGTCTAACCTCGTGTCTTTACACTTGTCACGTATTTAGTTTATGACTAAGACCTCTCACATTGGGCCAATCATTTGTAGCCGCTGGATTTGCCGGTCGGTTCCGGGCAGTCTTATGCTACAAAAGGGTCCAACCTCGTGTCTTAGTAGATTAATTACACCTAATTAATCACCCCCATAATTTGTATTAATTATCCCTAATTAATTACAAATATTTAAGAATATGGGTAGACCTAACTCAATAGGTAAATTCCCAATTCCATAATATGGGTAGACCTAACTTAATAGGTAAATTCCCAATTATGTCCATCCACTTTTCGGTATGTTTAATCATACCCACTTCACACAAAATTTTATGTGTTCATTAATTTTTACCCCATCGTCCCCACGTAAATACGTTAACAGGACATACTTCAAAAGAGAAGATTCATCATACACACAATGGGTTCAACTTAGCATATCATTAGCATTATCATGGGTTTAAAAGGTGTCAACTTGTATATATGACCATAAACCCAACTTGCATAAATAACCAACCCAAACTTGCATGAATCACAAATGTCATAAAGATGGTAACTTGCTTAAATGTTCATGTCATAGACCTATCATAAAGGTGTCAACTTGCATACATGTCATAGGTCTAAAAGGGATGAACTTGCACATGTACTTATGTCATACATAGAGGCAAATTTGCATATGAACTTGCATCATAACTTGCATATGAACTTGCATCATAACTTGCATACGAACTTGCATCATAACTTGCATATGAACTTGCATAACATGCCATACTTAGAGGCAAACTTGAATATGAACTTGCATCATAACTTGCATATGAACTTGCATCATAACTTGCATATGAACATGTATCATAACTTGCATATGAACTTGCATAACATGCCATACCTAGAGGCAAACTTGCATATATTATGCATATCATAAAAAGAGACAAACTTGCATATGAACTTGCATCATAACTTCCATAAAACCAAACACTTAGCATGCATAAAACCAAATACTTAGCATGCATAAAACCAAATACATAGCATAATCTCCCATATAGCTTGCATAACATGTTACATATGAATCAATGTTCAACATAGTGTTTTGCATCATAAAACATAGCATTAAACTTGCACATAGCACACAACATACACTATACTAAACTTGCATAAACACATTGATTCCACAAACATAGCCATATCTTATCATATCCTATCATAATCAATTTAACACTTGATTGTTAAGTCTATAGAAACTCACCAAAACCAAGATTAGCAAACTTATGAAGTAGAACTAGTTCCAATATTTGAAGAAGATGATGATTAGAGGTTGATTAGCTTGCAACTTTCTTCATAAACTAGTGGAGGCTCCTCCTAAGTTTGATTTTGGTGGCATGATGGCATCAATTCTATTTTTAGTATGGATTAGGCTTGCATTAGGGTGTATTTATAGGATTAGGGTGTAGTTTAGGCCCTTAGATTAACCCTAGAAGCCATCAGGTCCGTCCAGCACATCAAAAATCGTCACAAGCCACCAAAACACAGCCCAACAGCCAAAACAGTGCACCCAGGCCAAACTGGCTTGACATGGGCGCACTTCCCAAGTGTGCCAGTGTATTTTTTGCTGGCGCACTTCACAGGTGCGCCAGTGCATTTCTGGCCTGTTTCCGGTTTTTCTGCCTAACTTCGTTCGTCCATATCTCCTTCATACGGACTCCGATTTTCGAAAACTCGGACTCTATTTCGCGTATTTTTCCGAGACGAACGCAATGGCGCAACCCGTTTCCCATAATTCAGATTTTAAAATTTAATTCTGCCTTGATTTATGTTATAACAAGTTATTCAAAATACGGGTTGTTACATCTAAGTTCATAGATTCGTTAACTTTCAGTAGTAAGTATACAGGAAGACATGGATAGAAGTTCAACGAAGAAGGAAAGGCAAGGAGGATGAGTGAAATTACTTGATTTGTAGGGTGGAAGCTAAATGGGTACTAGGACAGAAAGAGGAGCGACAACTGCACCAAGAACGAACTGGAAATTGGGAAAACGTAGAAACTGGAGTCACTGATATAGTGGAGCAGGTGGTTTTTCTATAAAGAAAGAAATCATTGAGAGAGTGGCACTGATTTTATATATATATATATATATATATATATATATATATATATATATATATATATATATATAAGGTTCTGAAGCAAAGGAAGAGCTATGGATGGTATAATACTTCTTTATGGTATGCATTTTCTTTTCTTCAAAAATATTCTTTGTTTATTTATTAGTTTCTATAAAGTAGAATTTTTTATGTTTTACTAGATTGGACATTGATCTTGTATCACCCCTATTGAAATTTTAATCATCTTTGCATATCTCTTTGAACCCCTTGAAGGTACTTTCTATGACCTGTATATAAATATTACCTTATACACATCCTTTGGGTTTTTGGTCTTAATTTTTAGTTGGCTACAACACTATTTTTGTAATTTGTGCGCGTTATGAAGGCTTTAAGGGATAAAAGCTGGAAAAGCATCAAAATCTAGCAAAAGATGAGGATTTAGCCTGTGGCCAAATAAAAGATATTATTATTTCTCGATGAGTATGTTCTTTGCTATTTTTGTAAATGTGTGACAATATGAATAAAAAGAATTAAATATACAACTTCACAAATGCTGTGGATATATAGTATGTTATGGTTTTTAATAATTGTGAGTACAATTTGCATATATGTTGCATCAATGTTTTTTTTTATAATTTTGTATATTTTTAACAACGGGCAAAAACAGTTGTAATAGATCTATTACAACGGTCAATACCTGTTGCAAAAAATATTACAATGAGCTGCTATTTTATTGAAGGAACATACAACAACAACATAAGACCGTTGTAAAAAGTTTATTACAACCGTCTGTTACCACGTTCATTACCCATTGTAAAAGAGGACATATTACAATATGGCCTAATATAGCAGGCGGGCTGGCCGCTGTAAAACACCTATTACAGCAGGCATTGCCCGTTGTAATATATTTGTTTTGTTATAGTGGTAATCTGTAAACTTGGAAGCTTGAAATCTGTTGATAAGAATAAACATGTTAAGGCTTGTCCTAGGGATAAGGGGATATTATAACTGTAAGGACCCGCATTCTATGCATCGGAGGATCGTAGAATATTTATTTCATTCTCATACGAAGTCGTATGGTCGTGTAACTTTGGGGAACGACTATTGGGATCGTTCCACATGTTCACGATTTTGCTCAATTTTAAATGACCTTTTTACTTCTGGAGAATCTTGTTTCGCCTATAACTTTTGATTGGCAAGGGGTTTTGACCTGAAAACACTTCCATTGAATTGGAATGATGGTTTACCTTTCCGTAGAGTGGTCACGTTAATCGACCGGACTTACCGTTTGGGAGATATGGCTGAAATAAGGTTTGAAGATGGAAAACAGCTTAATTGGCTTAACAGGGTAATTAACAGCTAGGTCCATTACCCATTTCGGAATTAGGGTTATGGGGGGGCTGAAAGGGTTTGGAAAAACATTTCATTTCAGTTTTCTAGCTGCCAATTACATCCCTCGAACCCTAGTAAAGGCCTTCATCCTCCAAACCTCATTCTAATCACTAATTAACCAAAACTACATCAAATCAAGAGAAACTAGCATCAAATCAGAGATAGAGCTGCTGCTATACATTGGAATTCATGCCATATCAGTCGTAGTTTCAGATCTAAGATTCATTTCTGGCTAAGGTGAGTGAGTTGCACTTTTATTCACTAAATACGACTAAGTAGGGGTGATTAGTGATAATTGGCGAAATTATGCGTCATAAAAATCTGGAAAAATATGTAAAAATTCTAAAATATTATTTTATGTCACTGGAGAAAATTTGGATTAAGTTTGCTAATCTTATACTTAAAACATGGTTAAGGGGATTAAGGGAGAAAACATGCTTTTTGGGTATGTTTGATCTAAAATATCTCATATGAATGATGTTTTAATGTTTTTGATTAAACCTATATATTGTTACTATTGTTTGGAATGTTTTATGATTGTTTAATGAAGTTAGGATGGTTGCAAACGTCGTCATATAGCGAAAATGGACAAAACAAGCTCGCTGGAAAAGTGTAGAAAATGGATCGGGTTCCCGAACCAGCTCGTGCTCACTACCCCCGAGTCGCGAGCCGTGAAGCTTCCCTGAGACGCCTGCAAGCACAAACACCCGAGCCAAACCGTGGGTCACCTGTCTCCCACGAACCGATGCCACGAGCAGGAGATCACGAACCAGATCCATACAAGGACCATGAATCGAACCGCCTGGCTATCCGAACCAGTGAGCACCACGACCAGATGAGTGTCACGAACCGAAGGAGTATGCACCCACAAACCGAACCGAGCTCATGAACCGAACCGCCAGGGGGAGAAACCTGCGAATGGAGACCGAACCGAACCAGAGATGACCAAAACCCGAAATGCAAAGTAAGTCCAAATGGGAGGTTATTACTTAGGATCCAAATGGGAACCATTGGGTTAACTTCTAGAGTTGGGCTTTGCTGCGGGACGTGTGCAAAGGGGTTACCGATATCTATAATTTTGGTTCACCATTGAAGATAGGAGGCATGTAGACGAGCCAGAGCCAGGGTAGTGTGGACTGGTTGGCCCTTAACCTAGAGCCAGGGATGTGTGGATAGGGTGGGGTTATTGACTATAGACCAGGGAAGTATGATCATAAAACCAGTTGTACGGGGTTGCCGTCATGTCCCAAATAGATTTGGTGATCAAAGCGGTGGATATCATATGCTTTATGCACTGAGTGAGAGATGTGAGGATTATTGCTATGTTTGATGTTTGCTATCACCGTGACACACACACACTCCTATTTTACACTGTATGTTAGTGTTACCATAGAGTAATGTACATCTTGTTGTGCTAACTCTTTGGTTGTAGGTCCAGGTTCAGGTATGATTATTTATACCTATTATTGTTTTGTTTTGCAGCTATCGCTCATACCATACTTTTGTCTGACCCAGAGTTTTATATCTCTTCTTATTACTCTAGGTGCTCCTAAACGAGCAGACTAGAGACAAGTTAGATGGTTATGCACGAGTAGCTGTCCGGAGATGAGTAGGAGACTTCCACGTACTATTTACATATATTCTCCCTGTGTTGTTGTTGGTCACTTCTTTGGGCATTATTAGTGTTCCTTTTCTATTTTGCTTTAGAGATAGTATTTTGAAGTTGTAATAATGATGGTTTGGATCATAAGCTGTATTTTGGATTCCGCTGCCAAGATGGATTAGTTTTCAGCTTATGCACTGTCTCACCTGTTTTATGTCAAGTATGTTATTATTATATTTTATTCAATGTGCTGTGAGATATACTACAGGTTCTTTGGTGATTCATAGTTTCGAAACCCTTTTCCTTGACGACCGTCCCGTGCTAGTCGGGCACTAGCACAACGCATTTCGGGGAAATGTCTGTTGGTTTGGGGCAGGCCATCGCACTTGGTATCAGAGCCTTGGTTGCATAGTTAACATAGGGTAAGACATCAAGAAGGGATAGTATACGTATATGAGAGCGCGTATTTGTGATATTTTGGTTTTCAAAAACTATAAATATATATGTATTATTAGTATATCTAAAACACCCCACATCCGTTAAGGTCACTCACAAAGGGAATGCCTTAACTTTGGTGGAGCATTATAGGTAAAAAATATAGGTAATTTACAAGACAGACATATAAACAGCGAAAAAAAAACTAAATTTATTTCACAAGTACGTGGTTCAGTTAAAACATTACGACAACTGTCTCAAACCAACTTCCAAATTATTACAACAAAATCTCTATCTTTAATTAAAAACAGAAAGAAGCATTAAAACCACAGTAAGGCAGCATAAATCCCCAATAAGAGAGTATCCAAAGCCATAGCCCAAGGAAAGAGATTCCAAGCAATACATCTACTCTCTTCAAGCTGGAATGATCTGATCTAAGCTGAAGTATTCCCTCCCTGCAGACCGGGGGGGGGGGAAGGGGGGGGACGGAAGAAAAGAAGATGAAAGAAAATGGGTCAGACATGAGTCTGGTAAGTCCAGTGACTATTTAGCATGTAAACAAGAAAAGGGTTATGACAGGAATAAACTGAATCTACGTCAACACCCTAGAAATAAGATAATAAGGCTGAATATGCTATCACACTCATTTCACTTCCCCGCACCACCTAACTAGTGTCCCAACTAGTAATCTATATAAAATGATCATATTGTAATGTAATCCCAATCCCCGGAATTGTGGTAGCCTTCAGGTGGACATCTATCGTGTGGATTCCACCTCAATCTGCCTAATTACCATGAACTTGTTAGATGTACCCTTACTACCCGATTGATCGGCTCCTTACTTGTATTAATTTTTCCTTGTGTCTGTGTCAAGCGGCCCTCTCTTGCGTGTAGATACCCTGTGCTGGTCCCACCATAAGGTGTATCAATCCTTATGATAGCAACCCGACACGATTCAAGATGCACAGTGTATAACTACTGGTACCCATTGCCTTCTTTTTCCCACTCCGGAGTACGTGCACGCCCATAAGCCGTCGGAGCCTACACTGACGTACCCTCTGCCGCTGTTTTGACCGCTTATAATCAGCCCAGTAATCATGCCCCACCCTGCCTAGTTTAGGGTACCATGATACATCTATGTGGGTTACTGCTGAAATGGGTCCCCGTTACTAGGGTTTCCTATAGGTTAAGTTTGTGGGCCTATATATATATACAAATATTACCCACCTACATGAGATGTACTTAACCCTCCCATCGATTCAAGCATGTTTATTTAATGGTTAAGTTTTGTGGGCCTATATTTACTAATATTACCCACCAACCGGATATGTACTTAACCCTCCTTCTAATTCAAGCATGTTTATTTAATGGTTAAGTTTTGTGGGCCTATATTTACTAATATTACCCACCAACCCAATATATACTTAACCCTCCCGTACATTATGCCATATTGGTTAAGTGTTGTCCATTTATGTTAACTTAACCCACCTATTCATCATGTAATGTTGGTTAAGTGTTTCTTATTAACTTAGCCCTCCTTACTTAGCATGTTGGATTGGTTAAGTGTTTCCTATTAACTTAACCCCGTTCGTCCATCAAGTTATATTGGTCAAGTGTTTCTTGTTAACTTAACCCCACGTGTTCATCATGTTGTATTGGTTAAGTGTCATCAATTAATTCAAGTTACTTAACCCACCTACTTGTAATGTTACTTTGGCTAAGTGTTGCTTTCTTGTGTCAACTTAACCCTACCACAAATCAAGTTATATTGGTTAAGTGTTGCCCTCTTGTTTTAACTTAACCTTACCACAAATCAAGTTATATTGGTTAAGTGTTGCCCTCTTGTTTTAACTTAAACTTACCACAAATCAAGTTATATTGGTTAAGTGTTTCCCTCTTGTTTTAACTTAACCTTAACACAAATCAAGTCATATTGGTTAAGTGTTTCTTATTACTTAACCCTACCCATTCATCATGCTATATTGGTTAAGTGTTTCCTACTAACTTAACCCTAGCCATTCATCTTGTTGTATTGGTTAAGTGTTTCTCATTAACCTAACCCTAGTAATTTATCTTGTTATATTGGTTAAGTGTTTCTCATTAACTTAACCCTAGTCAATTATCTTGTTCATTAGCATTAATTGATTTATTAATGTACCGACCTCTCACATTAGATATGTGTTGCTACGGTTACTGGACGTGCCGGGCGGTTCCGGGCAGTTTTACACCACAAGTCAATCTAACCTCGGGTTTTCCTTGGGCGTGATGCACTAACCTCTCACATTAGATAGGTTTTGTTGTGGTTACTTGATGTGTCGGGCCATTCCGGGCAGTTTTACATCACAACTCAATCTAACCTCGGGTTAGGCATATTCGTCTTTTTCTTATTTAACATATTTATCTTTCAAATTTATATGTAAATTATCCACAATTATTGCCATTCAAGTCATGCCCCATTAACCCTCTAAATTATATTTTTAATTTTTGGTATATAAATTATACCAATTTTATAGCACTAACCATTCATTTATTTATGGGCCAAATCATGCCAATAATAATATTAATTTCTAAGGTTTTCCCAACGTTACCCCCGTCATACGTTCGCAAAATTCACATAGAATGTTAGGCTCGTAACTTAGCCTAACTTATATACAAAAGGGGAAAGAAGGGAGCATGTACCATTCACACAACATAAAATAATAAGGATCTAACTAAACATGTGTCATGTAAATGTGGCATAAAATAATGAACTTGCATTTTTGGATCCAACTAACATGAGTCTTTAAGCATATGAAATTACCCAAATCCAACTAGGCATGTAAATGTTAACTTTTATTTTGGGTACAATGAACATAAACCATAAACATATAGAATTACACAAGTTCGACTAGACATGTGAATGTGTACTTTTAATTTGGATCCAATAATTATGAATCTTAAATATATGGAATTACACAAGTATAACAAGGCATGTAAATATGAACTTTTATTTTGGATCCAACAAACGTGAATCTTAAGCATATGGTTTTACACAAGTTTAACAAGGCATGTAAATATGAACATTAATCTTGGATCCAATTTTCATAGATCTAAATGTAAACCTAAACATAATACATGTCTTGGCCCAATAATTTGCATGTAATATAACATGAATGAATCACCAATTTTGCATGATTGGTTTACATCAACATAATAACAACATAGCCTAACAACTTACATGTAACATAACATGAATGAATCACCAATTTTACATGATTGGTTTATATCAACATAATAACCACATAGCCTAACAATTTGCATGTAACATAACATAAATGATTCACCAATTTTACATGATTGGTTTACATCAACATAATAACCACATAGCCTAACAACTTGCATGTAACATAACATGAATAAATCACCAAACTTTACATAATACATGATTGGTTTAACACCAACATAATAACCACAATAATCTCATAAGCATATACGATAGAATCGTTACAAGAATTGTCATGAACTTGCATCATCATTATCTTACAACTAGGAATAACGCTAGTTTTCATTTTATTACAAATCATATTTTTAATCTTTCACATCTAAATAATAACAGGACTTACAAAGAAAAGAAATTCTTGTTTTCTGGGATCTGTTTTCTGAATTTAAAAAGCAATCCCTTGAAGAAGACTACAATTTTCTCTAAGTTAGTTTTGATTCATAGCTTAATCTTGCTTTCAAGTTGAAGAAGGAATGGTGGCTAAACTAGAACGATCAAGGATGGCATGGTGGCTCCTTGGAATGAATTTGTGTGATTTAGGGTTTGAGGATTAGGGTTGCTTTTATAGATGTTTAACCTTATATGAGCCGTTAGATCGTTGTAGGAGCAATCACAACAGTCCAGACTAGATAGAGTTATCCAGAATTACCACCTAAGCCCTAGTGTCTCAGCAACAGTCAGAAAGGACTTAGCAACTAGTCAGAATCATCAAATTTTTGGATCTGGGCGAGGGGGTAGGTCGACCCCCTGGTCGACCTGCCTTGGTATAGGTCGACCTCTAGGTCGACCTGTCTGGGTTATTTTACTATTTAATTTTCTGAATTTCTCTTGAATCTTCTGAAGGCCATAACTCCTTCATACGATGTCTAATTTACGAAAACTTGGAATCTATTCCAAGAAGAATTCCAAGACGAACGCAATGACAAAAATAGTTTCCCTTAATTCTCACTTCAAAATTAAGTATTCTTTATTTCGTTCTTTTAATATTCTCAGAAAATACGGGGTGTTACATTCTCCCCTCCTCAAAGGATTTCGTCCCCGAAATCTCTAAATTAGGAAGAATGCATATTCTAACATCCAACGTCCGTCTACTCAACCATTCAATCACAAGCGTCCATTGTCCGTAAAAAGATTTCTAATGCTTTCATGATCATATGCATAATGTGTGTACATGTCCTTATCTAATGCAAAATCAGGTGGTCTACTGATTCAGTTGACCTCCTCAATGCAAATTATGTCAGTGCCATGAGTCCAATATGTATGCAATTATTCCTAATCGTATTTTATAAATCCTACATGAGTGCACAATTATTCATACAAATGCAACATCCATATGATAACACATCAAGTTTTAGTTTATATATATAAAAATTCACTCGTGCATATGCAATATGAAAGTGACTGAGCCGATCTAGTGCCTAATGTGTGTATATGCATCCACGAGAAACCACTAGCAACCACTTGCAACCAATTGCAACTACCATTCATAACATGTTTCAAATGCATGTTTACATCCATTGGCTTCTACCTAAGGATTGAAGATATGACCTAGAGGATATACCAAAAAAGATAGAAACAAGCATGCATAGAATTCCTAGAAAAAGAGATCAAGGATCTACCCTCAAGAGAAAGGGTATGATGCGCATGTCTTATCTTTAGTATCCCACGTCGCGTCTTCTTGAGCTTCACTCCGCTGTACCTTAACTGATTAACTTCACAGTTGCGAAGCTTCTTGACCTCCATTTCCAAAACTCACTAGTAAAGATAGGACCTCGATCACTTACTATGCTAGAGGGTATCCAACATAGTCGAACTATCTTTCCAAGATAAATAGGTGTGAGCCATGATACCAAGTGTATATACTAAGATGATTAGAGGTCTCTCCTCTACTTAGCTTATCCATCATGTCACAAATCTGAGGGTCTAAAGCTAAAGGTTGCTATGTACTTTTTACCTCTCTTAAAGTCAGTCTTACTTTAGGGCGCCTGTCACAACCATTTATTTCTCATGCAAACCATCCTAGTCGAACTCGACTTCTCTCAAGTACAAGCCCCAAAGGCCTAAACCAATATTAGAAAAGCACCCAAGGAATACCTCCTCCGAATTTGGATGATTTATGTGAGACGATGCTAGCAAAACAATTAACAATTGAGCACTTAACCGACTCTGGCTATCCTCGCCAGTCTTGCTCCAAAACTATCATTGATCGATAACTGGCTTTGCAATCCGGTTTTGTCCAGTTCTGATAATACAGTCAAAAGTTATTGATTTTTATAAGTCGCTATACAATTAATACTATTAATAATATAATTAAGATTACTTAAACCCCCTTGACCTTAATCTAGAAAAATAGGTCAACGGCTTCCTCTATTCATTGTTCCTCTTATCGTTCGTCCTGGACCACGCTAACCCATTCACCAAAAATTAGGGTTCCTACTCGCACGAAGACCGAGGCGTTGGCCATCGATCAAAACCTCCCACAACGTCGGTTGTCGTGCCCTCCTCCTTCTCCTGTCGATGCAGCCAACTCGGTGGCTCCTCCAATCACAAAACCAAGATCGAGCATCATGACTTTAAGCACAAAATCCAAGCAAAATACTCCATTAAAAACAATCTCGCCCGTACCATATTAAAGAGTGAAAAAGAATCTTTGATTTCTGTTACATAACTTTGGACTAAAACTACGTGGATTGAGGATGATTGGGGACTTAATTTTGGGTGAATTTGGCCATTGGTTTCAATAAGCGGCGGCTGCTTTGAAAATAGGGCTAGGGTTTAGTTGGGGAGGGGTATTTATATAATAAATATTTTATTATGCTTAATTCTTTTATTTTCAAAATCCATGTTTACCGATATGAACTCCAAATCGAACCCAACGACTGTCGCCTCTAGCTAAATACCCCCATACTGGACACAATGGGATATGTTTCGTAACCCAATTCGGCTGTTACGATATGTTTTTCTTTAAATTAATATATAAATCAATATGTATTGAATTTGAACGCACATTTTAATTTACCGGGGCCACATACTAACTCCAAAAATTCACAAAAAATAAATCTAGCTATGTTTTGATGATATAGTCCTAACAAAACTAATTTCGTTGAATTTGGAGATCATTTGAAAAATGGTCATTTTTTTGTCGATCCAATTCAACTGAAATTGGCAAACCACGTTTTCTTTTGCCACGCTCACATATTAATTCCAAAAATTATGAAAATTGGAATCTAGAAATAATTTGACATTTTGGATCCAAAAAAAGTGGTTTCATCGAAAACAGAGGTCGTTTGTAAGATGGTTTTTTTAAGGGCTATATATTATATTAAATTCCATAGCGACTATTTTGAATTTTAAACTGGACATAACTTTCAATTCTCATTATGAAATCTAGATTTTTCTTATTCTTTAGAAAGATATAATTAAACAGATTCAAATATTTTTGGTTTTACTGAAATCCGATTTATTTTGAATCTTGTAAATTCTATTGAATTTTGAAATCAAATTTTCAAACTACCGCGCCATTTCAGGCTCGTTTTATAATTAAAATAAATTTATTCGTTCTAACTTTGATTTGAATAAATTTTTAGCTGTTATTATTTAAAATAAATCATTTTAAATATTCAAAATTCATTAAAATAACCAAAATAAAAAATTTAAATTGGTTCTGAAATTCCGGGTTGTTACATAATTTGTATGCTATGATTGATAATTAGTGGATGTTCGTTAAATATATGATAAATATTTTACATATATTGGATGTATTGTTAAATTAAACGATTCATTTAATTTAATTAAAACAAAATCGTTATTCTAATGATTGGAACCAATTGAGGTAACTTACCTTATTGGTTACGTTGATATTTATATAAATGTGTTAAACTAAGCAGTTGATATTTAATTATTGTTATTAGATGTTTATAAAAATTATAATTTTAATTGAATATTCTATTGGATGATTTGATTAAAGGTGACCTATTTAGACGTAGGGAATAAAAGGTTGGAGGGTTCCAATTGAATTCCTCACAAGTAGTTGTTAAATTATATTATATTATAATATATGTTAAAAATATGATATTGTGATGCAAGGATTGACAAGTTGGAGGAATCCAATAGGATTCCTCACAAATATTGATAATGTTTATCAGTATGATTGGAATGTGATTTAATGTGATATTGGTTAATATTTCACGGGTTGGCATTTTAGTAGACATTTACCTCTATAGTACCATCGAAGATAAAAGATTTTTGGAATCGATATTAAATCAATTTTGAACATTGCAAAAGTTATATTTATATATTTGAAATATAATGTTTATTTTAAAAATAAACATCAGTTTTATTTATCCTTTTTGAACTTAGACGGTTGTGTAGAGAGGATCTACACACCCGATTAGATATATATCTAAGATAAATAATACATAACGGTCAACAGGCCTGACCATTGGCCAAAATACGTCAAATTACGCATGCACCATGAATGCAAATGAAGTACGTAGTGCTGAGCACAAATATACAGATACAATACCAACAAACATCCACAACAAAAAGAATAACATCATCACAAGCTGAACAAAACAACAACAAAAAGTTTCTGAAGACCATAAACCATAGCATTGGCTATAGCTTAAGGGATGCATGTAAAAAACATGAACAAGAGGAAGTTTCCTTGGGCGTGGGAAAGGTCGACGTTGGTGCAAACCATTGGACTGAATGCTGCCAACAGATTCATCCCAGTTGAGCGTAGTGTCCATGATGACTGGCAGGAAAGCTTGAACTTGAGTACCTGTCCAGATATGGTAAAAGTAAGTGACTTTGTTGGATAATTGTAAAAGGTTAGTGTAGCGACCGTTGAAACTTCTACTGTTACGTTCCCTCCAGATGGTCCAAACGTAAGCAGCATATAGGGTATCTATAATTAATGGAAAATTCTAAGATATTATTATTTAAACTATAATTTAATGGAAATTTCCAAGATGTTAGTAAATAAAAGGTTAAATGGTATAAACTGAATTGGAATATTAAAATGGTTTGAGAAAAGAGCCTTAAGTGTCGTTAAGAAAGTTAATAACATTTCATGTTGAAATTTTTAATGGGATCGTATGTATACAAGGATTTATTAAAAGGTTGAAAGTGTTTTTCTATAACAAATAAATGTTTTTGCAAACGTCATATAAAATGCAATTAAAATTGTATTTCGTGAATGAGATTAGCGAATATATGGAATTAAAAATGGAATGTGAATATAGATTTGTAAATTTAATATGAAACAAATATTTAGTATTGGATTCGAAGCCTACTATTTTAATAATTTAGTAAATGGTTATCGACTAGAGTTGAAAATTTATAACATTAGATTATAGGACTTAGAGAATTATTTTGGGATATTAGATAAGAAATTATAGTATTAATCATAGTATTAATTTAATAAACTGATCGGAGGTGGTTCCATCTCTTGTCATAGCCGAAATCCATTATCCAATAAGGGCTTGGGGTTTTTAATTATAGACTATGCATGTAGAGTGTGAGATGCAGGCATTTTACTAGATGGTTATTTGTTTAATTTAGACATTATTAAAGTATTAGAATAGATATGATTACAGAATGTTTTGGGTTATTGTAAGGTAAAAACCATCTGTATTTATGTGTGGACTGGTCTTACGATTACCCTTTCTTTCAAAAAGATATTTACTTTAAAATCAATTGGATGATACCTATAAACTTAGCGAATTTTCTCACGCTGGTTCACCGGACTGATCCTAGCATTTGCATTGCTTATGTCAGACCGCATTTCACGGGTCAGGTTAACGGATGATGTAAAGTCCGAAGACGAGCTGGAGAAGTCCATACGTATGATTTGTATATAGTATTTATTACGCTATGTGTTGTATATGAGGACAGGTTATTATAACTTTCCAGGTTGTATTGTCCGCTATACTATGATGGTTGTAACTATTATTTCAAGCACTCAATAAAGATTTATTTCTATATTATATTTTGTTCCACTGCGATGTGAGATTCTATGTATTATTTGTTAGTTGGTTTCTTCTTCTTTTCTTTAATACTAATCTTTCTTTATTATCTTTTTCTAACCCTCTAATTTCATTCTATTGACTATTTGGTGTTTTTGATACTTGGGTTTTGGCAAGTAATACGGGTTTATGTATTATTATTGAAATTCGAGTAGAATTAGTTGGGTCATTACAGTTGGTATTAGAGCAGGTTAGAGAACATAATAGGGGGTTCTTTCTCGGTTGTTTAGTGACGAGTAGGATACTCTTACCCCTACACATCCCAATGGGCATGATTGGCTTGGTTGAATAGCGAGGCTGGAAGTAAAAGCAGTTCTAAGGTATCACTGTATGTCACAATGGGAGGTTAGCCCACTGCCTGGTGGTTGAAACGCCTATGGTCGTTATAGTGGTATCAGAGCATAAGGTGTATGTAAAGACCCGTAACTTCCCCGGTAAGGAAAGCCCGGATACTTCGAGAACAACACACAAAAGAACGCAGACAGAAGAACATTTCATTGTATATTACAACAATTCCATCAGAATACAAGAATATTACAGAGCATGAATAAATATTACACAGAAAATATCAGAGATTTAAATTACATTACCGCCGCGGAAAATAATACAATACACAACTGGAAGTAATACACAGATACAGAGCTTTCCGAATATCGCTTCAGCTGTAAATCAGGATCCTGTGAATATAAATCTGCAAAACCAAAACTACTAGCTGCCCGTGCGGAAAATGAGGGCACCCAGAGTTTAGGTTAAAACAATAAACTCCACGTCAGTCATGTGACTAGTGTGAGAACTAAAACAG
This sequence comes from Allium sativum, assembly GCA_030737875.1. Lineage (NCBI taxonomy): Eukaryota > Viridiplantae > Streptophyta > Magnoliopsida > Asparagales > Amaryllidaceae > Allium > Allium sativum. The sequence continues at coordinate 1,047,539,576 of CM060910.1, read as the reverse complement.
TTATTAATCTTTATTTTAAAGTTAGGTAAATCAAGGGACCACGCCGTATAACACGGAACGGGTTTCCTCCCAATAATACCAGTGCATAAAACAAACAGCGCAATGTTAAATAAAGAAAAATGAAGCTATTATAAGATCCAGGTCCCATCACACAATGCAACGCAAGCCGGAGGATAGGGTTTTTACCTTATAATAGCCAAGAATGCTTGGTACGTGAAATTTCATGTTTTATTATTACTATAAGTGTATAGTGTCAAAACAATTTCAAATCATAAGTATCAATCATAGACGGCATAAGTGCCCCATACCACTATGTCGCGATACAAGGCTCTACAATCAAAAACCGCAATGTCACGTATTGGAAGTTGGGTTTCCATCTATGAACCGAGGCAAGGGATCGTTCTCACTGGCTTCGAGACTCTCTAGCCCGAGCCTTAGGGTCAGAGCGCATCGACCTTTAGATCGTCAGGGCCGGTCCACCGATGTGGATTAAAATGCCTGAACACTGCATTTCCCCACCCTTTGGGGCATAAATGAGCCAAATGACTCCATCGGCTCCACACAGTCACCGATATATCCAAGGCGCCTCGCAACAGCAACAACTACACAAGTGAAAATAATATAAATGTCAGGGCTGGTAGGTCACTGGCACCACTCTAGCTAGAAGGAAACGCATGCCCTCCTTGAGGTCCTTTCCCGTTTTTGGTTCACAACCGGGGTGTGAAGCTCGAGAATCAATGTTACACAAAGCTATGCCACACGGGCGGTGCTTTGATCATCAACCACAAGACTTTGCTTTTCAACAGAAGCCTTGATCAATTGCCACTTAGGCATGCCACATAGGCAATTCACTCCATGCGATTGATATCCATCAATATATAACCGCTGAGCTCGTACGTCTCAGAGAAGGGCGTTAAGCAAGAGAATAAATTCTTCGCCGCCAAACATATATATATTTAATAGAAATCAATCACACAGAATAAAATCCAATGTTAGACACACAGTCCATTTACAAGTTCGTTCTGGGTCTGAATGAAACCAGAGGCACCTTGTACCTCGCATATCCATCGATCTCCAAGTACGTCTGGACGATCACCAACTGATTCCCTCCTCTTGGTCGTACAGCCCAATCAAGATCATCGGTAATCACCAAAATGATGTGAAGACCTCCGGTCTTCGACCACCGTCTTCATCCTCAACACCACGTCGAATCAGTTATTCAGAATGGGATAAACCCGGTCTTTCTGAAAAACTCGCGTATATAATAAACAAGTGTTACACAAACACAACATACGCCTCATTACAATTCAGAATATTCTTTCATTCAAATATTCTTATACTTTGGGAGAGGTTCCCATTAATTTTATCAAAGATAAATTCTTTAAATTTATTCTTTAATCTTCTTTTGAATATCAATTCAAACTAGTCGGGATTAGCGAACCACATCGAAGTAATCATTTATTTTATTTTCCAATCCCAACCTATTCATCCCATAGAGTAAAACTGGTAATACTTCATATCTAACACCACGGTGTTATCGGTAAATTCAATTACCATTTCACGTTCAAATATAATTAAAGATTTAACTATCACCTGGAGCAAAACTGGTGATACTCCATTCTCGATTATTTCAATCTAATTAAAGATTCATTAAAACTCCACTTAGTTTTAATCTTCCCATAAATCAATATCCTGTCTTTAACTGGGTTAAAGAACCAATGACATTTAAAACACAGCTCACTATAAACCCAAAGTCACATTCCATTCCAATTCAATTATTGGAACTTTTGGTTACTTTTAAAACCCTTTCAAATCCAATTTATTTATTTAAAAATAAATAAATTATTATTCTAGTTCAAAACTAGTTCATTTCGATAAAAATCTATTTTTATTTTTTCAAATAGGGAAATTTTCATCCCAATTCTTCACAAATCATTTCTTATGATTTTACACAAATTATTACTATTTTTAATAATTTTATCAAGACTCGTACAGTCGATATCCATCAACGGCAATCAAACTGCACTTACAACGACCTTTTCCAAATTTGATTTTGACATAATTCCAAATCCAACCGTTAGATTTCAATTCTATAATATTCTTAGAAAGCTCTTTTCAATACGAACCCAAGGGTTTCGATTTTAGAAGAATCCGACGGTCGGATCTCCCGTAATGTCCACTCGAAGTCAATGGTCGAAATTCGCGAACTGCCGCGGCACGGCGTGTTCTATTCAGGCCATTTAATATATAATATATATATATATATTATATCTCATCAGTTTCCTTTCAAAACGTATTTTATAAATCGTTTTAAATTCGTTTTCGAAACGATTTCAATTTCATATTCAATTTCGAATCAAAATTGAATATTCCACATCATCGATATGCAACTGATAATATTTTCAAAACGTTATAATTTGAAATCACTTTCTTTTTTATATTCATTATAAAAATGAGTAAAATCGATATAAATATCATTCACGTCAAAATGGCGTCAATCTAATCAACACGGCTTTTATTCAACACATGAATGTTTATTCTATTCAACACATGAATATTTATTCTATTCAACACATGAATATTTATTCTATTCAACACATGAATATTTATTCTATTCAACACATGAATATTTAATCTATTCAACACATGAATTTTTATTCTATTCAACACATGAATTCATTCAATTCAACACATGAATTTATTTTCTATTCAACACATGAATTTATTCTATTCAACACATGAATTTATTTTATTCAACGCATGAATTTATTCTCTATTCAACACATGAATTTTTATTCTATTAAACACATGAATTTATTTTTATAATATTCCTTATTTTCCAAACTGGAACGAGGCCCAATCAATTACCATATAATGTTAATTATATGGATTTCCTACAACACATGTAGGTAACAACAACGATAAATCATCAACCATCATCCAGAGTGCACCACACAACTGCATAAGCATTAAATATCAATAATTAATGCTTACACAGTCTGCCAACCCATCGATCGACATACAACTAAACAATCGGGACTAGTGTACGTCAAATATCATCCCAATACCCGTGTGGGGTTTTAAATCAACAAACACAGATTTTTATTTGCGCAGTTGGGCAATGTGTAAAATTTATCATCCCAATCAATATCAGTCAAATCGGTGTGCATAAACAAATCGTTCGATTTGTAAATGAATATTTATTTTACTTCAAAACATGAATATATATTTTACTTCAACACATGAATATATATTTTACTTCAACACATGAATATATATTTTACTTCAACACATGAATATATATTTTACTTCAACACATGAATATATATTTTACTTCAACACATGAATATATATTTTATTTCAACACATGAATATATATTTTATTTCAACACATGAATATATATTTTACTTCAACACATGAATATATATTTTACTTCAACACATGAATATATATTTTACTTCAACACATGAACATATATTTTATTTCAACACATGAATATATATTTTATTTCTCACATCACAATCAACAGTCAATTTTCACAGCACAACTAATCACACAAGTCGTCCATGGTCTGTGGACAACGGGTGTCGGGTGCTGCTAAGCACCGTCTGCATCCTAGTATATATTTCAACTAGAAAATAAAATAAAAGTGAGGAGTTCACACCGAGGGTTCCACTCTGCCGTGCTTTCCTTCTAAACTGTTCGGGTTTCGTTTTGATTTCAGTCGATACCATCGCCATCTTTTCCCGTTGTTCACAGTAAAATCACATTTTTATCGCTTTATCCTAATAAATAAAAATCATATTTTAATTTCAATTTCATATATTTTACAATGCTTCTTTCTATATAAAAATTATATTTTAATATTTCTACTTCTTATATATAAAAACATCGCCTTTCATTATATAAAAATACCGTCTTTCATTAGATAAAAATCCGACGTTTGTTTATTTAAAAATCACATCTTTACTTCATTAAAAATCACATCTTTGCTTCAATAAAAATGGAATTTTTACTTCATTAAAAATATAAACTTTCCTAAGTAAAAATATAACATTTTCCTATTAATGTAAATCAAAGAAAATCATAAATTCCAAAATCTTCAAAATCATATTTTCATAAACTGATAATCATGTTTTCTATACCTAAAAATTATATTTTACATAACCTAAAAATTAGATTACTTATAGAGTTTTTTAGGGTTTCGATTTGGCGGAGAAAAAGGGGGAAAAAGGCGGCTGTTGGCGCTCGACGGTAGGAGGAGTGGTTCTTCTTGTTCGTAGTGTGCCGGTGTCTGCGCGGAGGTGCAGCGTGCGTTGGAGGTGTTTGCGGATCCAATGATGCTCTGCGGTGGTAAGCAGAACGGAGGCTGCTGGGTTTTTCTTGTTCGCTGGTTGGGGGGTTTCAGAGGAGAGAGAGAGCGGAAGGAGGAGAGAAAGGGGGTGGGGCGCAGGCCAGAGCGGTGGGCGGTCGTCGCTGATGGTGGCGTGGGCTGGGGAATCGCGGTTTTCCGCGTGTTCTCTTTTTTTTGCAATCGGGGGTTGACTTGGAGAAAGAGCGTGAAGGGGTTTTATATAAATTTAATTATTAACTATTTTAATTTTGAACTCCATAAAGTTACCTTTTCACTCGATCTCTAAATGAGACCCAACGACTGTCGTTCCTAGCATATTACCCCAATTCCGAACACAATGGGATATGTTTCGTTAGCCAATTATATAGTTACGCTTAGTTTTCGTTAAATTTAAAATATAAATCCATGTATTTTAAATTCGAACCTATATTTCAAATTACTAGGGTCACATATGGATTCTAAAAATTCTAAAAAAAATTATTTCTAGCTTTGTATTGACGATACGGTCCTAACAAAACTAATTTCATCAAATTCTGAGATCGTTTGAAAAATGGCCATTTTCCAGTCGATTAAAATCAAATAAACTGTTCAAACGCGTTTTACTTCACCCCGCTCACATATTGATTCGAATAATTACGAATTTTAAAACCTAGCAATAACTTGACATCGTGGATCCAACAAAAGTAGTTTCATCGAAAACAGAAGTCGTTTGCAAAATTTCCATTTTTAAGGGCCAGAATTCCACAACGACTATTCTGAATTTTCATCTGGGCATAACTTTTTATCCCGCTATGAAATTTCAATTTTTCGGATTCGTTGGAAAGATAATTTCAAATTGATTCGAATATTTTTTGTTTCGCTAAAATCAGGTTTATTTTGAATCCTGTACATTCATTTAAAATTCAAAATCAAATTTTTGAATTACCGCGCCATTTTCAATTCCTTTTATAATTAAAAATAAATATTTATATTCTAACGACGATTCAAATAAAAATATACATTCTATTTCTATTCAAAATAAATTTCTCACCATTATCATTTAAAATAATTCATTTTAAATATTCAAAATTCATCGAAATTGCCAAAATAAAAATTTTAAATTGGCTCAGATTTCCGGGTTATTACAATCTCCCCTACTTAAAACTTTTCATCCCCGAAAAGGAAAGAAGCCGAAAGTTGTTTAACAAACCAACTCAACTTCCATTGTTTTCTTTATGGCTTATGTTCTTCAACTTTTTAGTTTCTAAGAACTTTTCAAATTTTTCAAAAATTTGGCTAACACCCTAAATTTTCGTAAAATTTCGCCATAACCTCCCCTGCACCGGGGACTTCAGGATATTTCAAATAGCCTCCCATGGCCCTCACCAATCCAAAAAGAAAAAGAAACAGCCAAGCGGCTAGCCAATCGGCTCATAAAATCATCAAAAACCCAAGAAATGCAATAAACATGTACCTATTTGTCGGGCAAACAATTTTATTCCTCTTCTCGAGCCTCCTTGCTATGACCTGTTCAATCTAAGTACATGTACATGCATGCAAATGCGACTAATTTTCAATACAACTCACTATTTGGTTTAATTTGGCTAAAGGTTCAACATTTTAATTAATCAAACAACATAATCAGCAATCAATTAGTTGATTAGCTTTTCAAATCCATAGCTTTGATATATAGTTAAAAAATCAGATTTTTGATGCCAAATCACAACAATAAGCCCTATCTAGCTTTGGTTCTCACACCAGTCAATTGGAAATATATAGAAATCCCACTTTCAAAACGCGAAAATAAATTCTGATGATGCTCGAGCAATCATCAGAATCATCTTCGAGCGACTAGAGTATGATTCTATATCTATCCAGTATATTAAAACTTCGAATGCACGATGATTAGACGTATACGCAAAATCTTAATATACTGGATTGTCCAAATTCAGCACAAATAAATATTCAAATACGTTGAATAAAGTTTAAATTCTCAAAACAAAATTCCATTTTGAAAATATACTCTTCACACTCGTTCTAGGATACTACTGATCCCATCTCTAACGAGTCATTCTTATTGGATATTACTAATCCAATCTCTGATGAATTCTTTCATTTGGTTCTAACATGTCTTGTTCTCTGAGCTCTGTAAACCAAAGCTCTAATACCAACTGTAAAGACCCGTAACTTCCCCGGTAAGGAAAGCCCGGATACTTCGAGAACAACACACAAAAGAACGCAGACAGAAGAACATTTCATTGTATATTACAACAATTCCATCAGAATACAAGAATATTACAGAGCATGTATAAATATTACATAGAAAATATCAGAGATTTAAATTACATTACTACCGCGGAAAATAATACAATACACAACTGGAAGTAATACACGGATACAGAGCTTTCCGAATATCGCTTCAGCTGTAAATCAGGATCCTATGAATATAAATTTGCAAAACCAAAACTACTAGCTGCCCGTGCGGAAAATGAGGGCACCCAGAGTTTAGGTTAAAACAATAAACTCCAGGTCAGTCATGTGACTGGTGTGAGAACTAAAATAGTTATTAATCTTTATTTTAAAGTTAGGTAAATCAAGGGACCACGCCGTATAACAAAGAACGGGTTTCCTCCCAAGAATACCAGTGCATAAAACAAACAGCGCATGCTAAATAAAGAAAAATGAAACTATTATAAGACCCAGGTCCCATCACACAATGGAACGCAAGCCGGAGGATAGGGTTTTTACCTTGTAATAGCCAAGAATGCTTGGTACATGAAATTTCATGTTTTATTATTACTATAAGTGTATAGTGTCAAAACAATTTCAAATCATAAGTATCAATCATAGACGGCATAAGCGCCCCATACCACTATGTCACCATACTCTACAATCAAAAACCGCAAAGTCACGTATTGGAAGTTGGGTTTCCATCTATGAATTGAGGCAAGGGATCGTCCTCACCGGCTTCGAGACTCTCTAGCCCGAGCCTTAGGGTCAGAGCGCGTCGACCCTTGGATCGTCAGGGCCAGTCCACCGATGTGGATTAAAATTCCTGAACACTGCGTTTCCCCACCCTTTGGGGCGTAAATGAGCCAAATGACTCCATCGGCTCCACACAGTCACCGATATATCCGAGGCGCCTCGCAACAAAAAAAAACATAGGTGAAAATAATATAAATGTCAGGGCTGGTAGGTCACTGGCACCACCCTAGCTAGAAGGAAACGCATGCCCACCCTGAGTTCCTCTCCCGTTTTTGGTTCACAACCGGGGTGTGAGGCTCGCGAACCAACGTTACACAAAGCTATGCCACACAGGCGGTGCTTTGATCATCAACCACAAGACTTTGCTTTTCAACACAAGCCTTGATCAATTGCCACTTAGGCATGCCACACAGGCAATTCACTCCATGCGATTGATATCCATCAATATATAACACCTGAGCTTGTACGTCTCAGAGAAGGGCGTTAAGCAAGAGAATAAATTCTCCGCCGCCAAACAGATATATATTTAATAGAAATCAATCACACAGAATAAAATCCAATGTCAGACACACAGTCCATTTACAAGTTCGTTCTGGGTCTGAACGAAACCGGAGGCACCTTGTACCTCGCATATCCATCGATCTCCAAGTACGTCTGGACGATCACCAACTGATTCCCTCCTCTTGGGTGTACAACCCAATCAAGATCATCAGTAATCATCCAAACGATGTGAAGACCTCCGGTCTTCGACCACCGCCTTCATCCTCGACACCACGTCGAATCAGTTATTCAGAATAGGATAAACATGATCTTTTTAAATAACTCGCGTATATAATAAAAAAGTGTTACACAAACACAACATACGCCTCATTCCAATTCAGAATATTCTTTCATTCGAATATTCTTATACTTTGGTAGAGGTTCCCATTAATTTTATCAAAGATAAATTCTTTAAATTTATTCTTTAATCTTCTTTTGAATATCAATTCAAACTAGTCGGGATTAGCGAACCACACCGAAGTAATCATTTATTTTATTTCCCAATCCCAACCTATTCATCACATAGAGTAAAACTGGTAATACTTCATATCTAACACCACAGTGTTATCGGTAAATTCAATTACCATTTCACGTTCAAATCTAATTAAAGATTTAACTATCGCCTGGAGCAAAACCGGTGATACTCCATTCTCGATTATTTCAATCTAATTAAAAATCATTTAAACTCCACTTAGTTTTAATCTTCCCAAAAATCAATATCCTATCTTTAACTGGGTTAAAGAACCAATGTCATTTAAAACACAGTTCACAATAAACCCAAAATCACATTCATTCCAATTCAATTATTGGAACTTCTGGTTACTTTTAAAACCCTTTCAAATCCAATTTATTTATTTAAAAATAAATAAATTATTATTCTAGTTCAAAACTAGTTCATTTCGATAAAAATCTATTTTTATCTTTTAAAATAGGGAATTTTTCATTCTAATTCTTCACAAATCATTTCTTATTATTTTGCACAAATTATTATTATTTTTAACAATTTTATCAAGGCTCGTACAGTCGATTTCCATCAACGGCCATCGAACCGCCCTTACAACGACCTTTTCCAAATTTGATTTGGACATAATTCCAAATCCAACGATTAGATTTCAAATCTCTAATATTCGTTAGAAAGCTTTTTTCGATACGAACCCAACGGTTCCGGTTTTAGGAGAATCCGATGGTCGGATCCCCCGTAATGTCCACTCAAAGTCAATAGTCGAAATTCGCGAACTGGCGCGGCGCGGCGTGTTCTATTCAGGCCATTTAATATATATATTAATTTATCTCATCGATTTCCTTTCAAAATGTATTTTATAAATCGTTTTAAATTCTTTTTCGAGACGATTTCAACTTCATTTTCAATTTCGAATCAAAATTGAATATTCCACATCATCGATATGCAAATGAAAATATTTTCAAAACGTTATAATTTGAAATCACTTTCTTTCCTATATTCATTATAAAAATGAATAAAATCAATATAAATATCGTTCACATTAAAATGGCGTCAATCTAATCAACGCGGCTTTTATTCAACACATGAATGTTTATTCTATTCAATACATGAATATTTATTCTATTCAACACATGAATATTTATTCTATTCAACACATGAATATTTATTCTATTCAACACATGGATTTATTCTATTCAATACATGAATTTATTTTCTATTCAATACATGAATTTATTCTATTCAACACATGAATTTATTCTCTATTCAACACATGAATTTTTATTCTATTCAACACATGAATTTATTTTTATAATATTCCTTATTTTCCCAATTGGAATGAGGCCCAATCAATTACCATATAATGTTAATTATATGGATTTCCTACAACACATGTAACAACAACGATAAATCGTCAACCATCATCTAGAGTGCACCACACAACTGCATAAGCATTAAATATCAATAATTAACGCTTACACAGTCTGTCAACCCATCGATTGACATACAACTAAACAATCAGGATTAGATTACGTCAAATATCATCCCAATACCCGTGTGGGGTCTCAAATCAACAAACACAGATTTTTATTTGTGCAGTTGGGCGATGTGTAATATTTATCGTCCCAATCAATATCAGTCAAATTGGTGTACATAAAAAAATCATTCGATTTGTAAATGAATATATATTTTACTTCAACACATGAATATATATTTTACTTCAACACATGAATAAATATTTTATTTCAACACATGAATATATATATTTTACTTCAACACATGAATATATATTTTATTTCAACACATGAATATATATTTTACTTCAACACATGAATATATATTTTATTTCAACACATGAATATATATTTTATTTCAACACATGAATATATATTTTACTTCAACACATGAATATATATGTTACTTCAACTTATGAATATATATTTTATTTCAACACATGAATATATATTTTATTTCAACACATGAATATATATTTTATTTCTTACATCACAATCAACAGTCAAATTTCACAACACAACCAATCAAACAAGTCGTACATGGTCTGTGGACAACGGGTGTCGAGTGCTGCTAAGCACCGTCTACATCCTAGTATATATTTCAACTAGAAAATAAAATAAAAGTGAGGAGTTCTCACCAAGGGTTCCACTCCGCCGTGCTTTTCTTCTAAACTGTTCGGGTTTCGTTTTGATTTCAGTCGATACCATCGCCATCTTTTCCGCTGTTCACAGTAGAATCATATTTTTATCGCATTATCCTAATAAATAAAAATCGTATTTTTATTTCAATTTCATATATTTTACAATGCTTCTTTCTATATAAAAATTACATTTTCATATTTCTACTTCTTATATGTAGAAATATCGGCTTTCATTAAATAAAAATACCGTCTTTCATTATATAAAAATCCAACCTTTGTTTATTTAAAAATCACATCTTTACTTCATTAAAAATCACATCTTTGCTTCAATAAAAATCGAATTTTTACTTCATTAAAAATCTAAACTTTCCTAAGTAAAAATATAACATTTTCCTATTAATGAAAATCAAAGAAAATCATAAATTCCCATATCTTCAAAATCATATTTTCATAAATTGATAATCATGTTTTCTATACCTAAAAATTATATTTTCCAAAACCTAAAAACTAGATTACTTACATAGTTTTTTAGGGTTTCGATTTGGCGGAGAAAAGGGGGAAAAAGGCGGTTGCTGGCGCTCGACAGGAGGAGGAGTGGTTCTTCTTGTTCATAGTCGGAGAAGCGGCGCCGGGGTCTGCGCGGAGGTGCAGCGGGCGTTAGAGGTGTTTGCGGATCTAATGATGCTCGGCGGTGGGAAGCAGAACGGAGGCTGCTGGGTTTTCTTCGTTCACTGGTTGGGGGTGTTTCAGAGGAGAGAGAGAGGGAGGAGAGAAAGGTGGTGGGGCGCAGGCCGGAGCGGTGGGCGGTTGTCGACGATGGTGGCGTGGGCTGGGGAATTGCGGTTTTCCACATGTTCTCTTTTTTCTTTCTGAAATCGGGGGTTGACTTGGAGAAAGAAGGGTGAAGGGGTTTTATATAAATTTAATTATTAATTATTTTAATTTTGAACTCCATAAAGTTACCTTTTCACTGGATCTCTAAACGAGACCCAACGAATATCGTCACTAGCGTATTACCCCCATTCCGAACACAATGGGATATGTTTCGTTAGCCAATTCTATCGTTACGCTCAGTTTTCATTAAATTTAAAATATAAATCCATATATTTTAAATTTGAACATACATATCAAATTACTGGGGTTACATATGGTCTCTAAAAATTCTAGAAAAATTATTTCTAGCTTCGTATTGACGATACGGTCCTAACAAAACTAATTTCGTCAAATTCTGAGATCGTTTGAAAAATGGCCATTCTCCAGTCGATTAAAATCAACTAAAACTGGTCAAACGCGTTTTACTTTGCCCGCTCACATATTGATTCGAAAAATTACGAATTTTAAAACCTAGCAATAACTAGACATCGCGGATCCAACAAAAGTGGTTTCGTCGAAAACCGAGGTCGTTTGCAAAATTTCCATTTTTAAGGGCCAGAATTCCATAGCGACTATTCTGAATTTTCATCTTGGCATAACTTTTTATCCCCGCTATGAAATTTCAATTTTTCAGATTTGTTGGAAAGATATTTTCAAATTGATTCGAGTATTTTTGGTTTCGCTAAAATCCGGTTTATTTTGAATCCTGTACATTCATTTAAAATTCAAAATCGAATTTTCGAACTACCGCGCCATTTTCAATTCCTTTTATAATTAAAAATAAATATTTATATTCTAAGGATGATTCAAATAAAAATATACGTTCTATTTCTATTTAAAATAAATTTCTTGGCGTTATCATTTAAAATAATTCATTTTAAATATCCAAAATTCATCGAAATTGCCAAAATAAAAATTTTAAATTGGCTCAGATTTCCGGGTTATTACAGTGTAGTAATAACCTTGACTTTGTGGCGTAACTCGATAGAGATAGGGTTAGGAATACCATAGATTGAGTTTGAGTGTGTGTGTGTGTGTGTGTATATATATATATGAGAGCATTTATTTGTAGATTTTATATGCAAATGTTATGGTACTGTGTTATTTAATCAGTTCAATTTTGAACTGGCATCGAACACAATATTGTTTAATAAAGAGGGTAAATGAAATAATTTTTCCCAAAATATATTTTTGTATAGAAAAGAAATAATTTTATCAAATTATTGAGATATTTGGTGTATTTGATTGATCTGAATGGAATTCAAGTTGGATTAAAAATTTGAAATGGTTTAATATAGCAAAAGGTAATTTCAATGTGAAATTAGTAAATAAGAAAAAATAAATCAGAATTTGAAATGAAAGTGAACTAATTTGAAGATTGATTAGTTAATTGAATATGAAATGTAACTTATCTTAGTTAAGTAAATTAGCAGGTAAAATTGACTCTTGTAATTGAATAAAAATTCAGTGACTTGGTTATGTTGATTGTGCATTGTTTTTTATTTGGATGCTACATTGGTTGAATAAAATTTACCAACAGTTTAATAAGATGTCCAATGAATTGGATGCTAAAAAATGAATTCCAGTATAATAAATTTGAATGGAATCGCTTACGAATTGAACTGAATGATTTAACCCTGTATTTGCACATGAATAATGCTATATGTTTGATTTTGAAAATTCGTGTAGTTATACTTGTTGATAAATGGAATGTTATTTAAGTTTCATGTATTTATTACTTACATGGTAAATTGAGATAAGTACAGGAAGGCTATGAGGATAGATTTTGGTACATAGATAGCATATAAGTTGAGCAAGTATGCTTAACAGTGCTCGTAAAAGGTACGGCTTTGCGAAAATATAAATTTTTGGTTTTTAAATTGGATTTTCGACAGTGTGGGATGACCTACATATGTTTGTTTTTCCTACGATATCGCAGAAGTCCCTCTGTGTAGGGGAGACTCTGCCCAATTTTTCCAAGAATTTGAAGTGTTAGAAAATTTTCGATATTTTTGGAAAATTTTATTTACAATAATAAAATGGGTTTTTGATTTAAAATACATTGGATTTTTTGAAAGATAATGGGTTTGTAACATTTTTCCTACCTTATTAATTTTGGGGACGAAATTCTTTTAACGGGAAAGGAATGTAATGTCCCGTATTTTGGAAGTCAAATATTTAATTTATTTTATTATTTTAAAATTTGAGTTAAAATTTTAAATGTATTTTTAATATATTAAAAACGAAGTTTTAACGTCAAATTTGTATTTAATTAAAAATAAGCTCGTAACATCGTGGTAGTTCATGATTTATGAATTGAACTTCAATTGAATTACAGGATACGATATAGGTCAGAATTCTACGAAACAAGAAATTTTTGAATCTATTTTACTATAATTTTCTAACGTAAGAGAAAAATCAAGGTTTCATATTATAGATTATCATTTATGTCAAAATCAAATTTTCAGAAAGTTGCTATGAAATTGTTCATAAACTATAACATTTATTTAATAAATTAAAAGAGAATTTTATATAATTTGGATATCGTTTAACTCGAAATTTTTAATTTTGAGTTATAATTCCATACTGGTTTGCTTTAGAAGACGTATAAGATTTCATTTGTGTAACGACCTCAAATTTTAGAACTAACCCAATAAATTTAAATTCCAGGCTAAAATAAATTATACAAGAATTTTCTGTCAATTTGAAATTCGATATTTCAAAACTGTCCTAATAGCCTAGAGAATAGAAAATTAGTAAATGATCTTGAAATTTGATGAAACCAATTTCATTGAATCTGGAAGAACAAAATATGGTAAGATCCCAAATTTCGCATCAAAAAAATTTAGAATGTGAACGTATGAAATTTAAATCTAAACCGGTCAATAATTTGAACTCGAACTAAGCTTGAAAGTGCAAATTTTTGAGCAATGGACTCGGAATTCAACGAAATTAGTTTCGTAGGAACCATATCTGAACAATATAGTTAGGATTTCAATTTTGTCAAAAACAAAATTTGTATGTGGTCACACGAGTAGATGAGGCATAATAGACTAAATGTATCTTAAGTTTGCATTCACAACTTGAACTAGTTATCTCCTCTTCGTATTTTCTTTGAGTTGTCAAGCTTCTAAGCCTTTCATGTGTGATTTCTCCCTTTCTCTAGATGGATGACACCTCCATGATCCATAGCAACAAATTTTGCATACACACACACATATACACACAAGCTTCCTCCTTTCATTTTACCAATTTACTTCTCACTTTCTCCATTCTCTAGCTCTTCCTTCTCCCTACCTCCCTCTACCGGCCCCCCTACATCCAACTCACCATCACCTAGCTCAACTGGACCCTCTCCCCTCTGACCAACCTTAAAACGTGAACCCTCTCTTACTTAAAGCTCCACCACCCTTAAAACTCCTCTACATTACATCCTCGTGCCTTAAAACCACCATACCTGCCACTCCCTCTACCTAAACAGCCACGTTAGCCCTGCTGGCCCACCTGCACACACAGCAACACTACGTGCCCTACCTCCTCAAACCTCGAGCTTCGTTCGCCTTAAGCCCCTCTTTGTTTACTCCAAAAACCAAAAATATCTCCACTTTATTCACCCGTATTTCCGAAACCCAAATAGCATCGAACCTCTGCCCGATTTTTCCTTGAAATATACCAGTGTTGTCAGAAGGCTGGTCGTGGGAGCGGAAACCCGGTCATAAACATTAAACAAAATAAATTAGTTAATTATTAACTATATGTGTATGAAATCGTTTGAGTATATAATGACTTATGATAACGTATATGAGTACATATTGTGGTTTTATAATGTTTGGGATGGGTTAATATGTTATAGTGTGAAAAAGATTTGAATTTTAAATCGAGTCTATAATATCACTTGCATACATGACACATACAACTGAATATGTTGACAAAGGGATGGGACTGAACCTTGAATGGTTATTGAAATGGATATTAACTGGATATTGGTTATTGAATATGGGTATGAACCCCTTTGATATTGAATGTATATGTACATTGATGTTTGTGAATTGCAGTTAATCCGTTGATTGACAAACCACATACGCATTAATAGTTTAAGGCTTATATAGTGTAAACTATGTCACGATAACCGCGATAAAATGCTATCATAGTTGTTGATAATATGGTAGGTGCTTATCATGGATGAATGTGGATAAATTTATAATTATTGTCCCATTGGTTAAGTCTCCATTTATTAAAATGATTTTTAATGAATATTTTATTAATATAAAATAGGTGAAAATTAAAAGTCAAAGTTTGACGTTCGATTTTGGATGGATGCGGTTTAAATTATTATGATATACTTTTGCAAAAGGTTGAAATAGTTCCATAAAAATTAAAGGCAGGAATGGCCCGTCGAAGTTTTTATTTTAAAAAGAATAGTAACTAGAAAAAGTGAAGTTCGGTTGAGGTATATAGGTTAGGTTTTAAAAAGGTATTATTTACGAAACTATCTTATTTATTTTATAATGGATGTTCGTAAAATTTGGGTTTAAAATATTGAGGTTTGAAAAAAAATATTATTTTAATAATAAAATAATATTATAATAGCCATTTAATAGAGTTACTGAATTTTGAAGTGAAAAATAGAAAATATAGTTTCCAAAAATTATTATATATATACATATATTTTATATAATAAATAAACTATTTTAAAAGCTATTCGACATAGTTTATATTATAAATCGAAATATGGTTAGAATAGGACTCGTCGAACAGCGATAGTTCGCGAATTTCGACCTGCAACTTCAAACTGACATACCGGGAGATCCGGCCTTCGGATTCTCCAAAATAAAAACCATTGGATTTGAAATGAAAAGAGCTTTCAAATGATAGGTAGAGTTTTAAAATTCGACGGTTAGATTTTGAGATATGTTCAAATCAATTCTAAATAAAAAGAGCGTTAGTGCAGCTGAATGACCTGAAACATTGTTGGACTAAATGGTAAATTTTTAAATAAATAAAAATAGGAAAAATTATTATAAATTTTAATAAATGATTTGAAAGAGGTTTGAACCAAATATATATGGTTTTGAATGATAAAAACCTGTTAAGTAGAAACCAGTTATTATTTCGCAACGCTTCTATAACGGTTTTAAAGGAATGATTTGAGTAAAAGGTTTTAAATTCTTAAAATGAATCTAACCTTTGGTAAACCTTTTTATATGGTAAATGAAATTGTAAATATAATTTTGGAATCCTAAATAGCTTAACCAATTGTAAGAATAAGATTTAATCTTATGAAATGATTTCCAATTAAAGGAGACTTAAGTGGAGGGTCTATAATCTGAAAAGGATGTTGTTTTCACGCTAATTATTTCAAAAAGACTGGGGTTAAACCATTTCGAATAATTATATGACGACTAAAATTCAAAGATTGTAACACCCCACGTCCATTAATGTCACTCACAAAGGGAATGCATTAACTTCCATGGAGGTTTTAAGTGAATATAGAACAGAAAAATTACAACAAGACAGATAATAAGTAGTACTTGAAAATCTAAAACTTTATTCCATTGCAGCGGAAGTTAAACATGTTTGTTACATCATAAAAACCATAAATCAGAGTCAAGTACAATATCTATCTTGATAAAACAAAATACATAATCCCATTACATAAATAGCCATTAAAGATGATAACAAGCTAGACTTTACTTCAACGGTCCAAGCTTTCCAAAAGAGAGATAAATTAATCCAATCAAACTTCGCTAGAGCTGGGCCCACCCTGAGGACCTGGTGGGGGGAAAAAGATAGAAATAGAGGGGGTCAGACATAAAGTCTGGCGAGTATGATAATTCTAACAATACTATTATCAAAATAACTAGACTAAGGCATAAGCTGGAAAACAAGGAAATGTCTATGAACTATTGGGTATGGAAGAGCAGATAAATATAACGTTAAAGGCACACCTAATTACTAACGAATAATTACTACACTGCACAGCACCAGTCACCCTAAAGGTTGATCCCACTTGCTTCACTTAGAAATTATATAAATAGCCTTGCGTACCCCTAGCTGACTACATAGGTGCTGCCTGCCCCTATCTCCACTAGGTGTACCCCACTACCCACTTTCAATCGGCTCCCTACTCGTAGATACCCGTGCTGGCCCCACAGTGGGGTGTATCACTCCCCTAAAGTTGCAACCAAATACAACTTGAGAGTGCACGGCTTATACCTACACGATGCAACAACGTCTTGCCTACAAGCCCGGGTCCACACACGCATATGAAACCCGTTGGACTTGCGTTGCCACCGCTACCCCGTTTGGCCTCTTATAGTCAAGCCCAGTATGCGTGTCCCGTCCTCGACTTGGGTCGAGCTCACAAAGATACGTTTGGGTTACTGGTTGAAATGGGCCCCCACAAGCTATCCACCTAAGCTTGTCCCCCACTGGTATATCCCACTTAACCCTCTTAGTCATGTTCATTTGCATGTGTGTTTGGTTAAGTCTTACTAATCGTATTTCAAATGCCACTAAAGTCACCCACTAGATTCCTCATGCCAACCAAGGCACCTACTTAACCCCCATGTCCCACCTTACATGTTTATCTGGTTAAGTATTTCTTAATTCATTCAGGCCATAACCTCATAAAGACCTCTCACATTAGACTGGCATTTATGGCAGCTGGATTTGCCGGGCGGGTCCGGGCAGTCTTACACCATAAAAGAGTCTAACCTCGTGTCTTTACAACTGTTATGCTTTAATTTGGGCCTAGGACCTCTCACATTGGGCTGACATTTGTGACTGCTGGATTTGCCGGTCGGGTCCGGGCAGGTTTACGTCACAAACGAGTCCAACCTCGTGTCCTAAGCATTGATTATCACTTATAATCTTTTACCCCAGTTTTAAATATATCCCTATTCAAATCATTAATTACTTCCCATTTTAATGATGTCCGTAATTGACTCAATTATGGTTATCCACTTATGGTATGCAAAATCATATCAATTGCACCCCAATTTCTTAATATTAAATCCTTAGTATTACCCCTACCCCACATTATACGTTCGCTTATTCAACGCAAAATATACGTTAGACTCGAATAGTCTAACTCATAGCACAAAGATAAATTATCACAACATATAGACAAATAAAATAGATCTAATCATAATAGGGGTGAAACTTGCAATAAACTACACACGTCATGGATCTAAAGGTGTCAACTTGTTTAGTTAAATGTCACAATTCACATAATATGATCATAATCCAAATTCATGTATGGACTTGCATATATGGTTTAGGCAACATAATGATGGTGTGAACTAGCATCTAACACCTAGAATTCACACATGTCATAGCACAATTCTAGATCTAAATAGGTGTCATGGCATATGTTCATAATCTTTACTAATCAATCTAAACTTGCATACATGATTTGTCATATAGATCAACATAGCCCAAATAATATCAACCTTATGATTTGATTAACATGTACTAATTAGCATAGATAATAACATCATGACTTTATAACATGTATGATTTATCACAACTTAGCATAGAAAATTACAACCTATACAATATCATTATAGCATGATTTACAACATATAGGATATCATCATCACATAACATAGGATTTACAACATACACGATAGCATAAGGTTTACAACAACATATATGACAATTCACATCATTTTCTTATGATCTAAATCAAATCTTAATCTAATTAATTTTATAATAATCTTATTAAGATCATCATACTCACAATTAGAGAAGAAAGAGAGTCTTGATTTGCTTTAGAGTTGAGTAGAATTAGGGTTTTGATTAGCTTTCTTCCTTCTTAGTTGGCGGCGGCTACACTGAGTTCCATGGCGATGGCATGACGGCGGCTATTCTATTTTTCATGTGAGTTAGTGTGGGAGACTACCTAGGTATATATAGAGTTTAGGATTTATTTAGGCCGTCAGATCAACTTAGAACTAACCTGAACCGTTTAATTTGCCAACTCAGCCCTAAAGACACATCAGCAGCTCAGGATTGGGCTCAGTCAAACCCTAGCCGACTGGACCAGGTCGACACCCAGGTCGACTGCCCAGTCGACCTGGGGGGGTGTCGACTGCCCAGTCGACTTGGGGTGCTGGGCGGGAAATTTCCCGCCTAGCCTGTTTGACTTCGAATTTTGAATTTTAAATTTTCTGAAATCTGTTTTGAATTTTCTGAAACTTCCGATGGCCATATCTCCTTCATACGAAGTCCAAATCACGCAAACTCGGACTCTATTTCAACCAGAATTAAGAGATGAACACAATGGCGCAACCCATTTCCCACAATTCTCATGTCTGAGATTAGTTATTCTTTAATTTGTGAATATTAATATTAACAAAACTACGGGGTGTTACATTCTCCCCTCCTTAAAGGATTTCGACCCCGAAATCTTCAAGTCAAGAAGAATGTATATCCTAACATCCAATCGTCCATCTACTCAACCATCAAACACAGGCATCCATTGTCCTTATAGACTTCTAATGCTTTCATGTTTAAATGCACAGTGTGTGTATATGTCCATATCTAATGCAAAATCAGGCGGTCCACTGATTCAGTTGACCTCCTTAATGCAAATCATGATAGTGCCATGCGTCCATTATGTATGCAAAAGTTTCCTTAATGCTACATATTATCTCTATATGCGTGCACAATCATCATCTTAATGCATCATCCATATGACAAAAAAAATCCTTATACATCCATTTTACTAAATACATCCATATATATGCAATATGCAATATGAAGTGACTGAGCCGATCTAGTGCCTAAAGTGTGTGCATATGCATCCACGAGCAACCACTTGCATCCACTTTGCATCCATCATACATAACATGTCTCAAACACATGTTTCAACCATAGGATTATCCTAACTAAAGGTCAAAGATACTAGCGAAAGGATATACTAAAGATAAGATAAGTACAAGCTAAGCGATAAAGGAGAAATTAAAAGACATACCCTCAAAAAGAAAAGGGTACAACGAACGCATCTTCGCTTCTATCTCCCAAGTATTGTTGCTATCATCATCTCCCCATTGCACTTTGACTAGTCTGACATCTCGATTCCTCAACTTCTTGATCTCCGACCCAAGAATGCGCATAGGAGCTCGTCAAATCATCGCATCACGCTCTATCTCTACCTCTCTAAGCAAGCTCGGCTCTACCACCTCCGCGGTCTCGTGCAAGCACTTCCTCAAATGTGACACATGGAATACGTCGTGTACACCACTAAGTCTCTCAGGCAACTCCACTCTATACGCCATCTGTCCAATCTTCTCCTTAATAGGAAACGGCCCTACGAACCTTGGTGCTAATTTCCCAACGGACCCAAAGCGAACAACGTTCCGTAATGGAGACACTTTGATAAAGACCATGTCCCCAACGTCAAACTCAAGATCTGTCCTCCTTTTGTCTGCATAAGATTTCTGTCTATCTTGCGCCGTCTTCATCCTTCTTCGAATCAAGTCGATCTTTTCCGAAGTCTCTCTAATCATATCGGGCCCAAGTAAGGTCTTTTCCGTAGATTCCGACCAACATGTAGGTGAACGACAAGGTCGTCCATAAAGAGCTTCGAAAGGTGCCATGCCAATGCTGGACTGAAAGCTATTATTATATGCGAACTCTACCAATGGAAGATGCTCTTCCCATGTACCCCCAAAGTCTAGGATACATAGCCTCAAAAGGTCCTCTAGAATACGATTCACCCTCTCGGTTTGGCCGTCCGTATGAGGATGATATGCGGTGCTCAAGCATAACTGAGTCCCTACCGCCTCTTCAAGCTCTTCCAAAATTCGCTAGTGAAGATAGGATCACGGTCGCTTACTATGTTAGAAGGAACGCCATGCAAACGAACTATCTCTCGAACGTATACAGAAGCTAACCATGGAGCAGTCCTCTTACTCTTCACGGAAATGAAATGGGCGCTCTTAGTAAGTCTGTCTACTATAACCCAAATCCCCGTATTACCCTTCCTTGATCTTGGTAATCCATTCACAAAGTCCATCGAGACACTTTCGCACTTCCATAGTGGAACCTCCAATGGATGAAGCAACCCACCGGGTTTCTTTTGCTCCGCTTTTACTTGTTGGCACACCAAGCATCTAGCGACATACTCGACCACATTCCTCTTCATACCGGCCCAAAAGAAAATTCGCTTCATGTCTTTGTACATCTTGTCCCCGCCGGGATGAATGGTCATCTTCGAATGATGTGCTTCGTCAAGAATAGCCTTCCTCAAATCTTCGTCTCGAGGTACACAAATTCTACTATCCCTACGTAACCAACCCTTATCATCTAGGGTATACCTACAGAGATGGCTTGATGACTCCCCTCTTTTGAGCTTTTCTACAAACACAACCAAATGTGGGTCGTCTTGCTGTGCCTTACCAATCCGTCCCAAAAGCGTAGGTCTGACCTCCAAGGATGCTAGCAAACCGGGTACAAAGTCAACGGAAGGTCTAAAATCAAACCTAGAGATGAATTCTAAGTTTCGCCGTTCAACAAACAACGGACTCAAGAACAGCCTTTTCCTACTTAAGGCGTCTGCCACCACGTTACCCTTGCCAGGAGTATATGTTATTTCGAAATCGTAGGACGCTAAGAACTCCATCCACCTTTGCTGTCTTAAATTCAAGTCCTTCTGAGAGAATAAGTATTTTAAAGATTTGTGGTCGGTGAATAATTCAAATTTCTCGCCAAGAAGATAATGGCGCCAAGACTTAAGCGCAAAAACAATAGCGGCCTACTCTAGGTCATGCGTAGGGTAATTTCTTTCATGCACTCTCAACTTCCTTCCACCATAGGCTATTACCCTTCCCTCTTGCATTAGGACTGCGCCTAGTCCTGTCCCACAAGCGTCAGTATAAACGGTAAATGACTTACTCCCATCTGGCAATACTAAGACTGGGGCTGAAGTCAAAGCTCTCTTCAAACGTTGGAACTCATCATCACAATCTACGTCCCATGCGAAGACTAGGTTCTTCTTCGTCAAGCGTGTTAATGGAGCTGATATCTTTGCGAAGTCTTTGATAAACTTCCTATAGTAGCTAGCCAACCCCAAGAAACTTCTCACTTCGGTAGCATTTTTAGGGACCTTCCAATCTTGGATGGCCACCACCTTCGCGGGATCCACAGCTATCCCTTCTTTGGAAACCACGTGCCCTAAGAATCGCACTTCCTCTCTCCAGAAGTGACACTTAGTAAATTTAGCTTTAAGGTTATGCGCTCGTAGAGTCTCCAACACATCCCTAAGATGTAGGGCATGCTCTTCTTCATTCTTAGAAAAGATCAAGATTTCGTCTACAAAGACCACCACGAATTTATTAAGGTACTCCCTAAACACCCTACTCATCAAATCAACAAAGTATGCGGGGGTGTTTGTCAAACCGAAGGGCATCACTAGCCATTCATAGAAACCGTACGGAGTCCTAAAGGCAGTCTTGCCAATGCTATCCTCAGCCACTCTCAACTGATGGAAACCAGTGGCTAAGTCCAACTGCGAAAACACTGAGGCGCCAACTAACTGATCGAAGAGATCGTCAATCCTCGGCAGTGGGTGTCTGTTCTTCTTAGTAAGCTTATTAATTTCTCTATAGTCCACACACAGTCTAAGGGACCCATCCGCCTTCGTGGAAAATACTACTGGAGCACCCCACTCCAATATACTATGTCTTATGAACCCCTTCTCAAGCAACTCCTTCACTTGCTTATTGAGTTCCCTCCTTTCACGAGGAGCCATGTGGCGTACTGGCAAAGATACTGGTTTTTCATTATCCACAAGATATATTCGAAAATCTATCTCCCGCTTCGGAGGCAAGCCCTTCACCTCCTCAAACACATCCGAGTATTCTCGGACCACTCTAACAGATCGTAGATTTTCCACCGACGCGTCAAGCGATTCTAGATAACTTAGCATAACGGAATTTATGGGATTACAAAAGATTTCGAGAGTGTTGCCAAGGCGAGTCATGAGCCTAACTACTCTCCTTTCACAATCAAGAACGGCCCCATTTCTGGATAACCAATCCATTCCTAAAATTAGCCCATAACCCGTGAAGCCCAAAACATAAGCACTACATCTAAACTCAACGCTAAGTATAGAAATTTTCAAATCCAAACACATCATGGACAAATAAGCTGAGCCCCCAATTGGATTCTAACAACTAAGGGATCCTCTACTAAACTAGTGTTTAAGTGTAGTGATTCAACTAATGATGTAGAGATAAAAAATGCGATGCGCCCGAATCGAATAAGGTACGGACAGGATGATCAAATAGAAAAACTAAGCTTTCAACAGAAATGGTTCTACCTCGTTCTTGCAGCGGTGGGACCGCGAGAGCCTGAACTTGTCCCCTTGCCTACCCTGGTGCCATAAGAGCCTGCACCTGTCCTCCCGAGGTAGACCCTGCCCTCTGCCCCTTCTTTGGGCAGTCCTTCACTAGATGTCCCGCTTCACCACAGTGAAAACAGCCAGTCTTCTTTTTCTTTCTGCAATCCTTGCTGAGATGGCCTGGTGTCCCACAGTTAAAGCATCTTTTCTTTCCTTTTCCATTATTGTCTTTACCACCCTTCTTGTTTTGCTGTTGTGGTTTCTTCTGATCCCCTTTCTTCTCGGGTTCCTTATTAGCATTAGTGCCTTTCTCCTTGTGCATGAGTGTCATGTCTACTAGCTTCTCAAAGGTGGCCCCCATAGGGATGTGGGTCATAGCCAACCCCTGCAACGGCTCATTCAAGCCATTAACGAACCTCAGAGCCTTCTTCTCCGGCGTGTTCACTAAGTCCAAGCCAAACCTTGCTAACTGATTAAATTTGTTAACATATTCTTTCACTGATGAGCTTCCTTTCTTTAATGTCAAGAACCTTTCCATATATAGATTCTCTTCTGCCCTTGAGAGAAACTTTGCCTCAAACCTACGCCTGAAATCCGCCCAATAATCAACAGGACGCTCCCCATTAGTAACCTCCCACCAAAACGAGGCCTCTCCCTCCATTAACCAAGCTGCTAATTTGACTTTCCTCCCTTCTTCTACTTCAAAGATTTATAGCAATTCTTCCACCTCCTTAAGCCAATCTCTAGCCTCCACAAACGTTTCTGACCCTTGAAAAGGTTTTCCGCCCATAGCCTTAAATTCCTTGCACGTATTTGCAAAAGTATCTATGCGAGAGGGGGAGGAGGAGCGGGTGCAACTGGTGGTGGAGGAACATTGGCTGGACACTACACCAAAACAGTCAATTTGACACACCAGGATTCAAAGATTTGATACGGTTTTAAGCTGTATTAAATTTGATAGGGCTCATAACCGTATTAAATTTGAATTTCTACACTCAACCGATCCACACCTTCCCTAATGCTTAAAATCCAGCCGTAGATCGTAGAAGCTTGGGATTGCTCCCTTTGATACGGCTTTAGCCCGTATTAAATCACCATCGCATTTTTTTCGCTGTGATTTTTATTTCTCACAAACCCTAGCCCCTTCTTTTCTAATTATCTCGATTTCTCTTAATTTGCTTTCCCAATTCGCTCTTGTCAATGAAAACCCTACGGAAGTAAAGTCTACACTCTCGCTCAACAAGATTCACTCTATCTCAACTTGATCAACGCCTTTTCTATATCAGTTGATCGTTGCCTTTTTCAACCTCGGGTGCTCGCAATTCATTCTGATTTTATAGCTCTAATTGACGAATTCTAAATCGATTTAAAGTGAATTTGCAGGTAATAATCTTTCTGAACATCTATTGTTTGATTTGATTTTGAATTGAAGTTAATTTATTGTATTTTGGGTGTTTGAGAAGCTGCAGACATAATTAAATACCTGACTTCGTTTGGGTCTCCATTTCAGGTGCTTGAGAAGCTTCATCCTTTGTAATGCTATAAGGCATACAAAAGCAATGATGTTTTGAAAGGTACAAATTAAGTTATAAAAATAGTATTGGTTTAAAGTAAGTTTACTGTGGTATAATTGTGAGTTCCAATCATTTATGCTTCAATTATATTAATGTTCGATTTCCCAGTTTAATGAAAACAGAATAGTGTTCTGGTAGTGTTGGGTATATTAACTTCAATGGAACCAATAAGCATCACAATCGAGAAATATGTTGACATTCAAGTGACTGCAACTATAGACATAACAGTAAAACCGGTTAAGGATGAAAACCATGTTGCTATTTTATTATTGTAACAATAATGGTTCGAAATTTAAATAACTGGACAAATAGAGGCGAAAAAAGTGGTTCTCTTATATATCGTACCCTTCGGAACATGTGTGGCAGGTAACATCATAGCCAGATTGCATCAAACCAATGTTACTGTATTGCTATAAAATGTAATGTTACAACTATGGTAAAAAATTACCGTGCAAACATTTCAAGTGTATTTTAAGTATAGCCTATTTGGCATATTATAAAGAAAGACTGCAAGAATGCCTGACTTTGTACTGTTACTGTGCATTTTAAGTGTATACTGACTTTTCTTTCTTTCCCACATATCAGCAGGAGCGGCTTGTGAGTTGAACTCGGCTTCTTTGTTTTGCTGCAATTCTGAAGTGTGTTCTCCAATCGAGGTTAGACTCCTGTTTTTCTGTTTTTTACTTATTTTGTGTGATGTATTATTATTCCTTACCGTTGGTTCTTCTGTGTCCGTTTTCTATTTTGACAAACTAACGATGCTATACATATTATAGAAAATTAGTTGTTTTATCATTCACCTACTATTTGATACTTCACTATTTTGCATAAACTTAGCCTAATGGTAACATGACATATAGGTTTATTTCTAACAATTCTAAGTCAAAAGGATTTTCCCTACGGAAAAAGTATAAAAAATTGCAGAAATAAGAACACTGATCTGTTTGAGCATTTTAATTTGTAGAGTATTCCACTGTAAAGATTGCCTTCTTTGTTGCTTAATATCTGTACTATTAAATTATTCGGATATTTGTTTTTCAGTTATGGTTAGAATTTCATGCTTTGTATAATCGTTCTTCTGTAGCTTGAGGAAATCTTTTGTCATATTTTGAACTTTCTATTATTATAATACATAGTCAAAAGCTTTCTACTGGCAATTTCTACTCAATCGTGTTTTCCTCTAATTATATTCTTATTCAATTAATTTAAAAGGTTGAAGTAACGTGCAGTATCAATACAAAAATTTGGTTATTTTAAGATCAAAATTTACATTCAAATAATCCTCCTAAGATATATGATGCAGGTTTGCAACTCAGATTGATAAAACTACCATTTTATTACATTTTTTTAATTACATGCATTGTTTTTTGGGATTTCCACTAAATTTCAATGTTCATCTTGGCAGTTTCAATTGTACTAATGTTATAGAATATGCATAGCCTTTAGATATTAGCATGTTAATTTTTTTTGGAATCACTGGGTTATAGATTTGTAGAAGTGTTTATAAGAAAAGTTTATAGCCGGTTTTAGGTTCCTGTATACTATACAGCTATAGATATATTCAACAAGCAAAGTAATGATGGCATACCTTTGATTGTTATTGATAAATATCGGTCAATGTCATACTGCGTAAAACTGAATGAATAGATGTTGAATTTAGCAATGGGGAGCCGTGTTGCTCGGTGATCACAAAACTTAAACCGAGAATGGTAGGAACCCTTTTTACATATTGTTAACTTTTAGACTTCTTTATCACATATATTTTTCATTGGTAGTATACAAGAAATTTGTTGATTTGCTTATTCAGAATTTGGCTACCTTATATGTTGCAACTCAGTGGTTTTGATACATAATTAATTGCTTTTACCATTTCTTGCTAGCTATGGCACTTATCTTCGACCATGGCTTTAATAGCCTATTTTCACAAAAAGATTCGTAAAACCCGTCTTGCACTCAAAAACTACATGATTTATGCATTTGATATAATTCTTAGGCAAACTGGCGTCTTCTAGAACAACTAATCATGGGGTTAAACCATTTCGAATAATTATATGACGACTAAAATTCAAAGATTGTAACACCCCACGTCCATTAATGTCACTCACAAAGGGAATGCATTAACTTCCATGGAGGTTTTAAGTGAATATAGAACAGAAAAATTACAACAAGACAGATAATAAGTAGTACTTGGAAATCTAAAACTTTATTCCATTGCAGCGGAAGTTAAACATGTTTGTTACATCATAAAAACCATAAATCAGAGTCAAGTACAATATCCATCTTGATAAAACAAAATACATAATCCCATTACATAAATAGCCATTAAAGAAGATAACAAGCTGGACTTTACTTCAACGGTCCAAGCTTTCCAAAAGAGAGATAAAGCAATCCAATCAAACTCCGCTAGAGCTGGGCCCACCCTGAGGACCTGGTGGGGGGAAAGATAGAAATAGAGGGGGTCAGACATAAAGTCTGGCGAGTATGATATTTCTAACAATACTATTATCAAAATAACTAGACTAAGGCATAAGCTGGAAAACAAGGAAATGTCTATGAACTATTGGGTATGGAAGAGCAAATAAAGATAACGTTAAAGGCACACCTAATTACTAACGAATAATTACTACACTACACCACACCAGTCACCCTAAAGGTTGATCCCACTTGCTTCACTTAGAAATTACATAAGTAGCCTTGCGTACCCCTAGCTGACTACATAGGTGTCGCCTGCCCTTATCTCCACTAGGTGTGCCCCACTACCCACTTTCGATCGGCTCCCTACTCGTAGATACCCGTGCTGGCCCCATAGTGGGGTGTATCACTCCCCTAAAGTGGCAACCCGGTACAACTTGAGAGTGCACGACTTATACCTACACGATGCAACAACGTCTTACCTACCAGCCCGGGTCCACACACGCATATGAAACCCGTTGGACTTGCGTTGCCACCGCTACCCCGTTTGGCCTCTTATAGTCAAGCCCAGTATGCGTGTCCCGTCCTCGACTTGGGTCGATCCCACAAAGATACGTTTGGGTTACTGGTTGAAATGGGCCCCCACAAGCTATCCACCTAAGCTTGTCCCCCACTAGTATATCCCACTTAACCCTCTTAGTCATTGTCATTTGCATGTGTGTTTGGTTAAGTCTTACTAATCGTATTTCAAATGCCACTAAAGGCACCCACTATATTTCTCATGCCACCCAAGGCACCTACTTAACCCCCATGTCCCACCTTACATGTTTATCTGGTTAAGTATTTCTTAATTCATTCAGGCCATAACCTCATAAAGACCTCTCACATTAGACTGGCATTTATGGCAGCTGGATTTGCCGGGCGGGTCCAGACAGTCTTACACCATAAAAGAGTCTAACCTCGTGTCTTTACAACTGTTATGCTTTAATTTGGGCCTAGGACCTCTCACATTGGGCTGACATTTGTGACAACTGGATTTATCGGTCGGGTCCGGGCAGGTTTACGTCACAAACGAGTCCAACCTCGTGTCCTAAGCATTGATTATCACTTATAATCTTTTACTCCAGTTTTAAATATATCCCTATTCAAATCATTAATTACTTCCAATTTTAATGATGTCCATAATTGACTCAATTATTGTCATCCACTTATGGTATGCAAAATCATATCAATTGCACCCCAATTTCTTAATATTAAATCCTTAATATTACCCATACCCCACGTTATACGTTCGCTTATTCAACGCAAAATATACGTTAGACTCGAATAGTCTAACTCATAGCACAAAGATAAATTATCACAACATATAGACAAATAAAATAGATCTAATCATAATAGGGGTGAAACTTGCAATAAACTACACACATCATGGATCTAAAGGTGTCAACTTGTTTGGTTAAATGTCATAATTCACATAATATGATCATAATCCAAATTCATGTATGGACTTGCATATATGGTTTAGGCAACATAATGATGGTGTGAACTAGCATCTAACACCTAGAATTCACACATGTCATAGCACAATTCTAGATCTAAATAGGTGTCATGGCATATGTTCATAATCTTTACTAATCAATCTAAACTTGCATACATGATTTGTCATATAGATCAACATAGCCCAAATAATATCAACCTTATGATTTGATTAACATGTACTAATTAGCATAGATAATAACATCATGACTTTATAACATGTATGATTTATCACAACTTAGCATAGAAAATTACAACCTATACAATATCATCATAGCATGATTTACAACATATAGGATATCATCATCACATAACATAGGATTTACAACATACATAATAGCATAAGGTTTACAACAACATATATGACAATTCACATCATTTTCTTATGACCTAAATCACATCTTAATCTAATTAATTTGCTAATAATCTTGTTAAGATCATCATACTCACAATTAGAGAAGAAAGAGAGTCTTGATTTGCTTTAGAGTTAAGTAGAATTAGGGTTTTGATTAGTTTTCTTCCTTCTTAGTTGGCGGCGGCTACACTGAGTTCCATGGCGATGGCATGACGACGGCTATTCTATTTTTCATGTGAATTAGAGTGGGTGACTACCTAGGTATATATAGAGTTTAGGATTTATTTAGGCCGTCAGATCAACTTAGAACTAACCTGAACCGTTTAATTTGCCAACTCATCCCTAAAGACACATCAGCTGCTCAGGATTGGGCTCATTCAAACCCTAGTCGACTGGACCAGGTCGACACCCAGGTCGACTGCCCAGTCGACTCCCCAGTCGACCTGGGGGGGGGGGTGTCGACTGCCCAGTCGACTCCCCAGTTGACCTGGGGTGCTGGGTGGGAAATTTCCCACCTAGCCTGTTTGACTTCGAATTTTGAATTTTAAATTTTCGGAAATCTGTTTTGAATTTTCTGAAACTTCCGATGGCCATATCTCCTTCATACGAAGTCCAAATCACGCAAACTCGGATTTTATTTCTACCAGAATTCCGAGACGAACACAATGGCGCAACCCGTTTCCCACAATTCTCACGTCTGAGATTAGTTATTCTTTAATTTGTGAATATTAATATTAACAGAATTACAGGGTGTTACAAAGATGGTGGAAGACCGGAAATCTTCACATCGAATGGACTACTTGTTGATGCCCTGGATATGGGTAGCTCCTATTGGGGGGTTATAGTGGCAGTAGTCTGAACATACTTGTTGATTGTCCAAATGTGAAAGGGAATCTCTCCTTAATTGGACTTGTAAATGGAATGTGTGTCTGACGTTGTATTTTACAATGTAACCAATTGGTTTCTATTGATGTTATATTAAGGAGGAGGAAGGGGAAGGATCGACCTGAGCGGATCAGGCAAAACGCAAGCTGAAACGTGGGTCGATCAACAAAAAAATTTGCGTGGATTTTTTGGAGAAAATATTTTTTTAATATTTAAAAATATTATTTTTTTAAAATTTTTAAATTTTTTTTTGAAAATGTTTTCGATGGAAGCCCCCCCTCCCCAAAATTTAAAAAAAATATTTTTGTTGCGATCTCGGAAAAGTTTGGTTTTGGTTGAATTTTACCAGTTTTTCAGAAAACTGGGCAGATCTGGCCAGAACCATGTTGAAATGTGGGCAATTACAGGAAAGTTTGGTTTTGGTTAGATTTATTCTCTTAGCTTAACACCCTCCTCTAAGACTTATGTACTCAGAGGGAATTAATAAACATCAATTATATGTTGTGAATTGACAATGTGGCATGTTGAGTGCTGCTGGCAAATAGATCAAAGCTTGTGTTGAAAAGAAGAGCTTTGTGGATGTTGACTCTAGGGAATCACATCCTGGAATGAGCCGAAAATAGGATAATGGACAACAGAGTGAGTACAAAAGTTTCCTTCTAGCTAAAAGTGATGCCATGGTATGGAGCCTAGGCAAGTTTAGTTATTTGGATGATGGATCGAGGCACCTCGGATGATGATCAAATACGACCAGGAAGATACGGCCGAGGAACATTATATTCTGGAGAAACCTGAACTCACCAGAAATTGGTGAGCCGGCTCTGCCGATTCAAAGGATCACATGCATGTGGTTCCTGAACATCTTGCTAGAGATGATCCGAACGGATAAGGAAGATCCTTTGCTTTGGTTAATTGACAGAATCCAATTTCCAATAAGTATGTTTGCATTTTCACTTGTAAACTATGTATGGAACATAATGGGATGGGGTATTATGCGAGCTACGATTTATACGTTTATTTTTTAAAGTGATCTCCACATTTAGACATTAATAATAATATCAAAATATTTGTTTTAATATATCAAGCATATTTGGATATTATAAGGTAAAACTCTTTCCTCCAGTATGCATTGCATTGTGTGATATGACTTGAGTCTTGTAATAGCTTTATTTTTTCAAAAGCATGGATATCGAAGTTTTGAATCTTGGTTGATGATTTTGCGCACTGGTATTCATGTGGAAGAAACTCATTCCATGTTATACGGCATGGTACCGTGTTATGCCCTACTTTTAAACAAGTTAATAATAACTAATTAGAATTTCTCATACCAGTCCCATGACTGACTCGTAGTTTGTTTTTCCCTTGTAAACTCGGGTGCTCTTATTTCCACATGGGCAGGCCAGTAAATAGGTTTAGTTAGGACCATTTTTGGAAGCTATGACTTCATATATAATATATATATATATATATATATATATATATATATATGTGGAAGCTATATGGGAAAGCAGGATTTGGAGTAGGAGCAGGAACAGGAACAGGATTTTCTTTTGGACTCTCCATAAGACTCCATCATGATACTATATCTTTAATTCCGTTGTGTATCTATTTTCTTATCGTCATTGTAATATATGACATTTGGATCCAATGGGATGTATTGACTCTGAATTACTACTTTATGTAATATGATGAATATTCTGATGATTAATGCAAGTTTATTGTTCTTCTGTTATATTTGATTTGTTATATCCTAAAGGCCATTTGTTCTTCCGGGTACTGGGAGATGAGGTCATCTCACTTGGTATCGGAGCCGAGGGTTAACCTTTGTTCTGGGATATAACGTGTTAATGGACTCATCAAAGATAGGATCAGTAGTATCCAAGGATGGGTGACTCATTAGAGATATGGTCTAGTAATACCCTCGAATGAGTACAGTAGGGCAACATGCACCTAATGGACACGTGTCTATTCTTATATGTCTCTATGCTTTTACATTTCCTTAAGATATCTTTTCTGATTGCCTAACTCTTTTCTTACTATGCAGATATAGTGGAAAAATGAGGGGAAAAGGCGGAATAAGTAGAGGAAGAGGAAGGAGTAACGTTGCAGTTGAACAACTCAATCCCATAGGAGAAGTTAATGAGGAAGTTGTGCCACCCCAACCAGAACCCGATTTAGAAGTCTTGGCTAAGAAATGCAAGAATTTGGGAGGCAACCCTTCTCAGGAAAAGAATCTGTGAATGAATGTAACCACCTGCATTCTACGTATCGGAGGATCGTAGAATATTTATTTTATTTTCATACGAAGCCATATGGTCATGTAACCATGGGAAACGACTATTGGGGTCATTTCCCATGTTCATGATTTTTGCCGAATTTTAAATGAACGTTTGCCCCAGGCAAATTTTGTTTTGCCTATAACTTTTGACTGGTAAGAAGTTTTGACATGAAACCACTTCCATTGGATTTAGATGATGGTTTACCTTTCCGTAGAGTGGTCACATTAATCAAATGGACTTACCATTTGCGAGATATGACTGAATAAGGTTTGGAAGGTGAAAAACAGCTTAACCGAGCTTAATTAGGTGATTAGCAGCTAAGCCCATAACTCACTTTGGGATTAGGGTTATGTGGAGGCTGAAATGAGTTAGGAAAACATTTCATTTCAGTTTTCCAACCGCCACTAACCTCTCTTGAACCCTAGCAATGGCCTCCGTCTTTTAAATCACTCCCAAATCACCTTCTAATCGCATATTAGCCAAATCTACACCAAATTAAGATGGATTAGCATAGGAATTGAGAGTTGTCGGAATACATTGGGATCTGTGTCAAATCAATTAGATTTCATATCTAAAATTTATTTGTGGCTAAGGTGAGTGATTTGCACTTTTATTCAATAATTATGGCTAATTAGGAGTGATTAGTGATAATTAGCGAAATTATGCATGATAAAAATTTGGAAAAATATGTAGAAATTCTAAAATATTATTTTATACCTTTGTTAGAAATTTGGGTTAATTTGGATTAAGTTTGCTATTCCTATTGTTAAAACATGGTTAAGGGGATTAAGGGGAAAATCATGCTTTTTGGGTATGTTTGATCTAAAATGACCTATATGCTTGATGTTTTGATCTTTTTAATTGAACCAATATGCTATTACTACTGTTTGGAACGCTTCATGATTGTTTAGTAAGTTTTGAATGGTTGAAAACGCCATCGCGTGGTGTAAATAGCTTGCTGGAAATAACACAGGAACCCGGATCGGATCGGTGGAGGAGGACTGGGTCGGGTCGTATAACACACCCATGAACCCCCTCATGTGTTCAAGATGATGCCAGGACCCGAACCTACTCGTGAAGCACCCCTCGAGCCAATGCCAGAACCCTAAATCGTGAATTACCTACGAGCGGAATTGCCTTCCATGAACCGGAGCACCATGAATCAGAAGCTCCGAACCGTGAGTTGCTTGCACCATGAACCGAACCTAGATGCTCATCACGAACTGATCCGAGCTCACGAACCGAACCGCCAGAGGGAGGACATCATGAACCGATCTGATCCTAGTAGAGCATCACGATCCGAATCATGGAGCATCCCGAACCAAATAGAGACCGAACTAAATCGAGATGATGACCAAAAACCCGAGATGCGAAGGAAGTCCAAATATGAGGTTATTACTCAGCATTCATAGGTAACCAACGAGTTAACTTCATGAGTTGGGCTTTGCTGCGGGACGTGTGCAAAGGGGTTATCGATATCTGTAGCATTGGTTCACCATTGAGAGATGGATTAATGGCTATGGATTAGCGCAATGGGATCATTAAGACTCCCAAGGGCAAAGTGATGGTAGAATGGCTATGGATCAGTGCAATGGGATCACTGACTCCCAAAGGCAAAGTGATCATAGCAAAGGATTAGTGGCTATAGACCAGCGCAATGGGGTCATTACGACTCCCAAGGGAAAAGTGGTCGTAGCAAAGGATTTGGTGATCAAAGTGCTGGATATCGTATGCTTTACACAATGAGTGAGAGATGTGAGGATGATTCTATGTTTGATGTTTGCTATCACCATGACATGCACACTCCTATTTTACACTTTATGTTAGTGTTACCTTAGAGTACTGTACATCTTATTGTGCTAACTCTTTGTTTGCAGGTCCAGGTTCAGGTATGATTATTTATACCTACTATTGTTTTGTTTTGCTACTATCGCCCATACCAGACTTTTGTCTAACCCGGAGTTTAATGTCTCTTCTTATTACTCTGGTTGCTCCTAAACGAGCAGACTAGAGATAGGTTATGTGGTATGCACGAGTAGTTGTCCGGAGATGAGCAGGAGGCTTCCACGTACTATTTACATATATACTCCCTGTGTTGTTGTTGTTGGTCACTGCTTTGGGCATTAGTTGTGTACCCTTTCTACATTGCTTTAAAAACAGTATTTTGAAGGTGTACTAATGATGGTTTGGGTCATAAGCTGTATTTTGGATTCCGCTGCTATGATGATTTAGTTTTCAGCTTATGCACTGTCTCGCCTGTTTTATGTCAAGTTAAGTTATTATTATATTTATTCCACGTGCTGTGAGATATACTATAGGTTCTTTGGTGATTCATAGTTTCGAATCCTTTTCCTTTGACAACCATCCCGTGCTAGTCGGGCATTAGCACAACGCATCTTCGGGGAAATGTCGGTTGGTTTGGGACAGGCTGTCACAATGAAGCGCAAGCCTGACTACGTTCTTGCGAAAGGATTTTCACGGGCTTAAGACTAACGAGAGTAGGAAAGGTTTTTGGGCTCCTGGTTATTGAAGGATGAAACTTTAATCTAGTGGGAAATGATTACTATGGAAAATCCTGAGGCGAATTTACTTGGGATCGCTTCAAAGAAGTCTTCGAAGAAAGGTTTATTCCATCAAAAGCAATAGCCCGTCTGTATTATGAGTTCTCCAATCTAAAGCAAGGAGACAACTATTCAAGAATACTTGAGTAAGTTCAACGAGCTTTCTCGCTTTGCCCCTTAATTGATCCAAGTTTTGGTCAAGAAGAATGTGAGATTTATTGGTGGTCTGCAAAGGAGGTACAAGAGTATAGTTACCATGCATTTAAAGCTCCCGTTCGCAGAGACGGTGGAAATAGTAAGCCGCTATGTGACTATAGACAAGCAGAATTCCTTGGAAGACAAAGAGAAAGGAAATTCCGGCAGAAAGAGGAAATTTGAAAATAAGAAACTGGAAGCGAGTAACGACGAAAATCAACCCAGTAAGGAATGGTTAAAGACCACTATATGCTTCAATTTCCACTAGAAGGGACATTTGTCATCGGATTGTTGGGCTTCAAAAAAATAGAAGGGATCTCAGGATGAAATGTTACAATTGCTACAAGATCGGGCATATAAAACTGAATTTTCCACTATTGAAGAAGGCTAAAGCGGCTTATATCTATAACTTGGAAGTTGTTTCGGCAACCTCGGCTGAAAGGATAGGTACGGAAGTTCTAGAAGGTACGCTTACCATTAAAAATACTCTAGTTTAAGTGTTGTTTGATACTGGTGCATCACATAGTTTTATTTCAAGTAAGACGGCAGAGAAACTAAATCTGGACCTTAAATATATTGAAGAATACATTTGCATTAGATATCCAATAGGAGGCTCCATTAACCTTTTTTCATACTATAAAGTGCATATCTCTTATTCCCAATATCGTTTTCCCTTCAAACTGATTGTCTTGAATTTCACTGAATTTGATATTATCCTTGGAATGGATTGGCTGACCCAATACGAAGCGGATGTTATGTATGGTGAAAGGATCGTTAGAGTAAAAAAAAGTTCAGGAATTTTATAGAAACACCATGTGAAGGTCCAACCCAAAACAGAGATAAGTTTTGGTATGCTCTCGATGATTCCTTTACTCCTTCAGAAAACCATCCTGGTTATTAAAGAATTCGTGGATGTGTTTGAAGAAGTAGAGAATCTTCCTCCACGAAGGGAGATCGACTTCAGAATTGGTTTGGTTCAGAATGCGAGGTCAGTTGTGCATGCAATTCGTAGGATGGCGATGAAGGAGAAGGAAGATTTGAACGAACAAACTTGGCAAATTTTGTGGGAAGGTCTGATCCGACCAAGTTTCTCGGGTTGGGGTGCAGCAGTGGTTTTCGTTCCAAAGTCTGGTGGTTCCCTTAGACTATGTGTCGATTATCGAGATCTCAACAAGAAAACTCTCAAAGAGAATTACCCTCTTCCTTGTATAGATGACTTGTCGGTTCACTTAAATGGATCTCGGGTATTTTCAAACATGGATCTAGCTACCGGGTTTCATCAGTTAAGGATTGCAGAAGATTGCATTCCTCTAACAGCTTTCAGAGGACCCGACATGTTTTACAAATGATTAATCCCCTTCGAATTATGCAACACCCCTGCTTACTTTGTAGACTTGATGAATCATTGTTTCGAGAGGTATTGAACAAATACGTGCTAGTCTTTATGATGACAATCTTATCTTCTCTAAGATAAAGGAAAAGCACGCGAAGCATTTGGAAATTGTGCTGAAAATTTTGAGAAAGAACATATTGAAAGATAAATTCTCCAAGTGCCATTTTTGGAAGAACGAAGCAAAATTTCTTAGGAATGTGGTGTTGGAGAAAGGAATCTCAATATACCTAAGTAAAATTATTTTCATCCAAAGTTGGAAGCAACAGAAGACCCCTGCTGAAGTCAAAAGTTTTCTTGGGTTAGCCGGTTATTATCGGAAGTTCCTAAAGGATTTTTCAAAGTTATCTAATTCTTTGACAAAGTTGACCAAGAAGCATGCCAAATTTGTTTGGACTCCTAAGTATGAAGAAGCTTTCCAAGAATTAAAGGAAAGGCTAGACACTGCCCCAATGTTAATGATTATAGATGGCAGACATGACCTGACCGTCTATACGGATGCTTCTGGAGAAGGATTGGGTGCAGTATTAACGTAGAAAGGAGAAGAAAGTTGCTTATGAAAGAAAGCAACTGCAACCGCATGAGAAAAAATATGCCACTCATGATCTTGAGTTACTTGCAGTAGTGTTTTCCTTGAAGATTTGGAGGCATTATTTATTGGGTGAGAAGTTTGAACTCTATAGTGATCATAAGTCACTGAAATATCTTTTACCTAAAAGGATTTAAATATGAGACAGCAATGTTGGTTGGAGTTTCTGGCAGCGTATGATCTAGATATTCTCTACACTCCAGGAAAATCCAATGTTGTAGTAGATGCAATTAGTAGAAAGAATGCTATTATGGCTCATCTGGTTGTTACACCCACACTGATTGAGATGGTTTATGTTAAATATAAGGATGAAATTTATGTAGAAAATTATGAAATGAATTCAGGAGGGTGAGGTCTCAAACTTTAATATTGATAACAAAGGATTTCTGAGATTGAAGGATCAAATTTGCATTCCGGATATTCTGAAGCTTAAAAGAGAAGTACTAGATGAGTTCCATAAGTCCAAGCTCAGTATTCATGAAGGAGTTCATAAAATGTATCAAGACTTGAAGCTTACATTTTTGGCGGAATTCAATGAAGAGAGAGATATCTTGATATATGTCAGCAGGTGCCTAACTTGCCAACAATTCAAAAGTAATCAACAAAAGGTCGTTGGACTGCTACAACCATTAGAAATTCCTACTAGAAGTAGGACCAGATATTGATGGGTTACCATGAAAGAGGAAAGGTAATGAAGGTATATGGGTTATAATTGATCGTCTGATGAAGAACGCCCATTTCCTTCCACTAAGATCGAAAAGAACAACTACCATTTTAGCTATGTGGTATGTGAAGGAGATAGTTCGACTGCATCGAATACCCAGTAGTATCGTTAGTGATCGAGATCCGAACTTTACCAGTAAGTTCTGGGAGGCATTTCAGTCAGCATTGGGGACAACTTTGAGCCTAAGCACTGCTTATCACCCCGAAACGATTGGACAGAGTGAATCGAGTTTTAGAAGATTTGTAGAGAGCCTGTATCCTTGATTTCGGAGGATCATGGGTGGATCACTTGCATCTTTTGGAGTTATCTTATAATAATAGCTTCCAAGCAAGTATTAAGATGTCGCCTTTTGAAGCGTTGTATGGCCGACCTTGTAGATCGCTTATAGGTTGGATTGAGTCTGGAAACCGACTTGTGTTAGGTCCGGACATGATTCGTGGAGCAGTAGGTAAAGTTGACTTTATTAAAAAGAAGTTGAAAGCGGCACAAAGAAGAGTACAAAAGTTATTCATATTCTAGAAGAAGGGATTTGGAATTTTCAGTTGGAGATCAGGTATTTTTGAAGGTTTTTCCACTGAGAGGAGTTATCCGATTCACGAAAACGGGGAAATTATCGTCAAGTATATTAGTTTGTTCCCGATATTGGAAAGGATTGGAACCCTAGCTTACATTCAGTTATCAGAATGGTTACCCGAGATGCAAAATATTTTTCACGTTTCTCATCTTCGGATGTATGTACATGATCCCGATGTGATTGTTGAGGAAGTTGCACAAGAGGATTTGGAAATCACCCCAAGTTTAGTAGTTCAAGAGAGCCATTGAGAATAATTGGTAAAGAAATCAAGGAATTGAGGAACAAGAGTGTAAAACTATTCAAAGTATAGTCGAGTAGAGATCCAAAGACTATACATAGGAAACATAAGACAATATTAGAAAGTCTTATCCCCAGTGTCAGGTGGATATCTTGGTGTAGCTCGTTTGAGAGGTTAAACTCATTTCTTAGGTATCATATCTATTCAGTTTTACATTCATCAAGTTTCAGGGATGAAATTCCTTTAAGTGGAGGTGAAT
This sequence comes from Allium sativum, assembly GCA_030737875.1. Lineage (NCBI taxonomy): Eukaryota > Viridiplantae > Streptophyta > Magnoliopsida > Asparagales > Amaryllidaceae > Allium > Allium sativum. The sequence goes on along the minus strand of CM060910.1, from coordinate 1,047,500,309 downwards.
GTAATGACCTGAATTTTCGAAACCAATTTACAAAATTTAAATTCCAAGTTTAAATAAATTATATAAGAATTTTCAATCGATTTGAAATTCGATATTTTAAAACTGTTTTAATAGCCTAGAAAATAGAAATTTCGTAAATGATCTCAGAATTCGACAGAACCAATTTTATCTGAGCTAAAACGTCAAAATATGGAAAGATTCCAAATTTCACGTCAAACGGAGTTAGTATGTGACCGTGCGAAATTTAAATCTAAACTGATTGATAATTTGAACTCGAACGAGAAAATTTCGAGAAAATGGACTCGGAATTTGACGAAATTAGTTTCGTTGGAACTGTATCTGAAAAATATAGTAGGATTTCAAATTTTGTCAAAAACGTAATCGGTATGTGGTCACACGCGTAGATGACGCATGATAGACTAAACGTATCTTAAGTTTGCGTTCACACATTGAACTAGTTTTCTCCTATTTATGTTTTCTTTGACAACCTCCTAAGCCTATTATGTGTTCTTTCTCCCCTTCTCTAGATGGGTAATACCACCATGATCCATGGCAACCTATTTTGCTTACATATACAAGCTTCCTCCTCTCTTTTTACCACTTTACTTCTCACTTTCTCCATTCTCTAGCTCTCTCCTCTCTCCTACCTCCCTCCCCCCCCCACTGACCCCCCTATAGCCAACATGCTACCACCCAGGTCCGTTGGATGGCCAACCGCAAAATGTGGTCCCCTCCTCCTTAAAGCTTCACCACCTTTAAATATCATCTACATCACCTTCTCCTCCCTTAAAATCATCATACCCACCACCTACTCCACCTAAACAGCCACATCGTCACACCTGCACATGTAGCAGCCCCATGGTCCCTACCTTCCCAAACACCAAGCCCCATTCACCTTAAACCCCTCTATGTTTACGGAAAAAACAAAAATAGCTCCGCTTATTCACTCATATTTCTGAAACCCAAATAGCATCAAAACTCTACCTAATTTTTTCTAGAAAAATTCCGGTGATGCTGGAAGGCTGCCGAAATCATTCGGGATCTCTAGGATATCCTATAGTTGAAGTTAGGAGGAGTGGAAGCCCTAATGAGAAATTTTGAACGAAATAGATTAGTTAATTATTGAATATATGTATATGAACTCATTTGATTATATAACGATTTCAAAGGCCTCGGGGCCAACCCATTTCAAATGAGTATATGACGACTAAAAGTCGAAGATGGTGGAAGACCGGAAATCTTGACATCGAATGGACTGCTTGCTGATGCCCTATATATGGCTAGCTCCCGTTGAGGAGTTATAATAGCAGTAGTCTAGATGTACTTGTTGATTGTTTGGATGTGCAAGGGCCTCTCTCCTTAAGTGGACGAGGAATAAGGTGCCTTGCGTTTCGTTCAAACCTAGAATCGACTTGTAAATGGAATGTGTGTCTGAAGTTTTATTTTACAACGTAATCAATTAGTTTCTATTGATATTATATCAGTTAGTGGTGAAGGATTTATTCTCTTAGCTTAACACCCTGCTTTGAGACTTATGTACTCAGAGCGGTATATATTAATAAATACAAATTATGTTGTGAATTGACGATGTGGCATGTTGAGTGCTACTGGCAGATAGATCAAAACTTCTATTGAAAAGCAGAGCTTTGTGGACGTTGACACAAGGGCCTCACACCTCGAAATGAGCCGAAAACATAACGATGAACAATAGAGTAAGGAATAGCGTTTCCTTCTAGTTAAAATTTATGCCATGGTATGGAGATCGGGCAAGTTTACTTATGTGGATGATGGATCGAGGCGCCTCGGATGATGGTCGATTCGACCAAGATGATAGTCAGATACGATGGAGGAACATTGTGTTCAGGAGAAACCCGAACTCACCAGGAATTGGTGGGTTGGCTTTGCTGCTCTGAAGGATTGCATGAGTGTGAGTCTTGGACATCTTGCTAGGGATGATCTAAATGGATAAGGAAGATCCTTTGCCTTGGTTCACTGTTGGAATCCAATTTCCAATAAGTGCCTTTGTGTTTTTAGTTGTAAACTATGTAGCTAACATGATAGGATGGGGAATTATGCGACAGAAGATTTATACATTTATTTTTGAAAGTGATTTCTACACTTAGACATTAATAATAATATCAAAATATTTGTTTTAAGATATCAATCATATTTGGCTATTATAAAGTAAAACTCTTTCCTTCAGTATGTGTTGCATTGTGTGATGGGACATGAGTCTTATAATAGCTTCATTTTGTCAAAAGCATGAATTTCGAAGTTTTGATTCTTGGCTGATGATTTTGTGCACTGGTATTCATGTGGAAAAAACCCATTTCGTGTTATACGACATGGTCCCATGATATGCCCTACTTTTAAATAAGTTAATAATAACTAATTAGAGTTTCTCATACCAGTCCCATTACTGACTCATAGTTTGTTTTTCCCTTGCAAACTCGGGTGCCCCTATTTCCACATGGGCAGACCAGTAAATAGGTTTAGTTAGGACCACTTTTGGAAGCTATGACTTCATATATATATATATATATATATATATATATATACACACGGAAGCAATCTGGGAATGCTGGTTTTGGATTTGGAGCAGGAGCAGGAATAAGAGTTTCTTTTAGACTCTCCCTACAACTCCGTCATGATAACATATCTTTAATTCCATTGTGTATCTATTTTCTTATCATCATTGTAATATATGACATTTGGATTCGATGGGATGAATTGACTTTGAATTTTTACTTGATATAATATGATGAATATTCTGATGATTGATGCAAGTTAATTGTTCTGTTGTTATATTTGATGTGTTATATCCTAAAGGCCATCTATTCTTCCTGGTATTGGGAGATCGGGTCATCTCGACTTAGATATATATGATAATAATAATTTATTATTATTTAATTGAATTGTTTTGTAATTTATTTATATTTTATCAATATTATATAAGCCTTAAGAATGACCATTTTGCAAATGGCCTTAGTTTTCGATGAAATTAGTTTTATCGGATCTATTGCGTAATTATATAAATTCAATTTAAATGGATGAGTATTTGTGCATAACTTAAACAAATAATTGAATTAAGACTAGAAATCAATTCATTTAATTCGTACTGATGTTTAGAGTCAGATTAGATATATGGTTCATTATTTTTGGAGACCGAGTGTCCAAAATAGCGTCGTTTTGTGTATAAAATATCATTCTGGGAAACAGTGTCGGAATGCGACAAAACTTGTGTTGTTTGAAACATATTTGTAAGTTATTATAGGATTTTAATTTCCATGTCGATCGGACTTACCGTTTGATCATGCGAATAGTAAACACCTAGATTTTTATTTAATTGTTTTGTCGATTTAATATGGAATCTAAGAATAACCAATTTTCAAACGAACTCGGATTTAAATACTTAATTTTATTAAGTCCGTAATGATTTATTATTGTAGTATTTCAAATTTCAAATTAATTGAATTTATTTTGTGATCATGCGCAATTCAAACGCGTGTAGATTCACGTTTTGAATTATAAAGGTATTTTTACAAACAATCTTGGAATTCAAAGAAACTTATTCCAACGTGTCCGGAGTATTGTTGTATGCTAGGATTTAAATTTTAATCTTGATCGGAAGCAATATGAGGTGGTTTTAGCTCGTTACTTCACGTGTAAGTTTTAATTAATAATATTATAATAATCCTCACCCTATAAATATCATTCAACAGCCTCAACCCTAAATTTTTGTAACCCTTGGTCAACCCCATTTCTTGCAGCTGCCTCTATCTAATGAATGATAGAAATCGCCCCAACCTTCTTCCCTAATAATCGTATAATCCGATGACCTTTAGCTTTAATCCTCAACTGCAATATTATAGAGCTCAGTGAGATCTTCTAGTTAATCGATGATGATCATTTATCATTGCTTCTAGTGACCGAAAATGTGATCAAAGAAATGAGAGTTCAGGGAGGATCTGGCAGGGAACGATGGAGCAACGATAGTTGAGGGTTAAGGCATTGGTTGAGTGGCTTGAGGCACACGATTTGATGGGGTCTGATCCAACTCCGGTGATTGGTGTTTGGCGCGACGGTGAGAAAATAGAGAGGTTGCATGGGTGCAAAATGAACGAGAGGGGGAGAAACTTTGTCGGGCCATATTTCCATATGTCAGTGTGATTAGAGTTAACCATGTAATTAACCTATTATAATATCAGAATGGATATGATTCCAAAATGTTTTAGGTTATCCTAACGTAAAAAATGTCCGTATTTATATGTGTATTGGTCTATACCCTTTCTTTCGAAAAAGATCTTTACTTTAAAATCAACTAGATAATACCTATAAACTTATTGAATTTTCACACGCTAGTTCACCCGACTGATCCCGATGTTTGCAATGCTCGGGTCAGACCGATTTCTATAGGTTCAGGTTATTGAATGTTATAAAGTCCATGGATGAGATGGAGAAGTTTAGACATATGATTCGTATCTAGTATTTATTCTGTTGTGTGTTGTATATGAGCACAGGTTATTATAACTGTCCGGATTGTATTGCCCGTTGTACTCGGATGATTGTAAGTATTATTTCAAGCTCTTAATAAAGATTTATTTCTATATTATATTTTGTTCTACTGCGATGTGAGACTCTATGTATTATTTTTTAATTGGTTCTTCTTCTTTTCTTCTATACTATTCTTTCTTTCTTATTTTTTTCTCCCCCTCTAATTTCTTTCTATTAACTATCCAGTGTTTTTGATACTTAGGTTTTGGCAAGTAATATGAGTATATGTATTATTATTGAAATTTGAGCATCAAATTAGCTGGGTCGTTACAATTATTTGGAATGGTTTTGTCGAACCCTAAATTCTAAATTCAGGTCTTTCCAAAAAACAATCACTATTTTAAAATTATATGGAAATATAGGATTAAATAAGTCTCTTTTTCATTTTGATTGGTTAATTAAAACCTTATTATGGAAATTATTTCTTTCATAAATCTCTCTTCAAAACGTATCTTTTAAAATCAAGATAGATAAAATCTTTTAATTAATATTCATTATTTCTTCAATTCCTTTCCATTTCCAAAACAATATCATTACACATTTCTCCATTAGTTTTTAAAAGATCTTAACCCATTTCATAAACTTATCTGTAAAACATATCTTTTTAAATCAAAGATAATTAAGCTTCAAAAAACTTAAAAAATCATTCATTAACTTTTAATCAAGATTCATTAACTCTTTATTCCTTTACTTCCCTTTTTAAACCCATCCCTAAATCAAAATCATCAGACGTCATCTTCATTTATCTCTTCAGTAGATCCTAATCCCTTTCAAATATTCTCAAATCTCAACTTAATTTAGAGGGTTAAAGAATGATGTTATTTAAGATGCCATTCATAATAAACCCAAAACAATAACAACTTAATCTTGGTGGGTTAAAGAATGATGTCATTTAAAACGTCATTCACAACAAACCCAAAACCATCACAACTTAATCCTAGTGGGTTAAAAAATGATGTCATTTAAAACATCATTCTCAACGACCCCAAAATTAATTGATATTAAATATAATATTTAAATTGAAATTATATCAACTTATATCAAATACCAATTCCAGTGACCAACGAATACTAAAAGTGGAATAAGGATATAAATATCTTCCAAATTCCTCCAATATTACACGTCTAAACAATGGAATTCAATACCAAGTATTCGAGGATTCTTTCCATCCAAATACAATTCATTTAAATTGAGAAACATATACTTCAATCAAAGGATTCATCAAAACATTTTATAAATTCCCAATCATACTCGACCTTGGGTTAAAGAATGATGTCATTTAAAACACCGTTCATAATAAATACAACATCAATTAAATGCAATTTATATTAGCTTATATCCAATACTCACTTAAATCAACTAATACTATAAGTGAAATAATGGTTTGAAATAACTTACAAATTCCATGAATAGTAAAATTTGAACTATGAGTTTAAATATCGAATAACTGAAAATTTATTTTCATTTTGTGACGGCCGGGAATTTCGCTCGATCCGAATCAGTCGTTAAACCGATCTAGACCGTTCGAAACCCCTGATCGTTTTGAGAACAGGACAAATCAAAACGCAGACGGAAGAACATTTCATTGCTATTACAACAATTCCATCAGATACAAGAATACAGAGTATAATTGAATAAATTACATTCGATAAATATCAGAGATTACAATAAATTACATACCAGCGGAAAATAATACAAGCACAACTGAAGGTTATATACGGATACAGAGCTTTCCGGATATCATTCTAGCTGTAAACCAGGATCCTGTGAATATAAATCTGCAAAACCAAAACTACTAGCTGCCCGTGGAAAATAGGGGCACCCAGAGTTTAGGTTAAAACAATAAACTCCAGGTCAGTCATGTGACTGGTGTGAGAACTAAAACAGTTATTTAAAACTTTACTTTAAAAGAGAGTAATTCAAGGGACCACGCCGTATAACACGGAATGGGTTTCCTCCCAAGAATACCAGTGCATAGAAAAGACAACGCAATGCTTTTTCGAAAAATGAAGCTATTATAAGACCCAGGTCCCATCACACAATGCAACGCAAGCCGGAGGATAGGGTTTTACCTTATAACAACCAAACATGCTTGGTACGTTTAAAACAAATCATTTGATACTATTATAAGTGTATAGTGTCAAAACAATTTCAATCATAAATATCAATCCTAGGCGGCATGGGTACCATATATCATGTCGCCATACTAGGCTGTACAAATAAAACCGCAATATCACGTATTGGAAATTGGATTTCCGTCATGAGTCGAGGCAAGGGGCAAGCTCCTCTCCGCTTTCGAGACATTCTAGCAAATGCCTCAGGACTACACACTCTGGGTAACCCCTCGATCTTCAGGGCCGGTCCTCTCTTACGTTTGAGGATTAGTTATTCCTGAACACACGTTTCCCGGTCCTTACAGACCTAAAATCGAGGCGCCTCATCCAACAACCATATAGGTGAAAAGTATATAAATGTCAGGGCTGGCAAGTCACTGACACCACCAAAGCTAGAAAGAAACATCATGCTCTCCCCGTAGTCCTTATCCCGTTTTTGACTCATACTGAGGTGTGAGGCTCGCGAATTCACGTTATACACAAAGCTACGCAACACAGGCCATGCTTTGATCATCAACCACAAGACTTTGCTTTTCAACAGAAGCCTTGGTCCATGCAACTCAGCATGCCACACAGGCAATTCATGCCATGCGACTGATGTCCATCGATATACAACCTTTGAGCTCGTACGTCTCAGAGAAGGGCGTTAAGCAAGAGAATAAATTCTCCGCCGCCAAACAGATGTATATTTAATAGAGATCAATCAACACAGAATAAAGTCCAATGTCAGACACAAAATCCATTTACAAGTTCGTTCTGGGTCTGAAAGAAACCGGAGGCACTTTCCTCGCATATCCATCGATCTCCAAGTACGTCTAGACGACCACCGACTATTTCCATCCTCTTGGGTGTACAGCCCAATCAGGATCATCAGTAATAATCCAAACGATGTGAAGACTTCCAGTCTTCGACCACCGTCATCATCTTCGACTTATCATCGAATCGGTTATTCAGAATGGGTATAAACCCGGCCTTTCCGAACAACCCGCGTATATTAAAACAAATGTTACACAAACACAACATACGCCTCATTCCAATTCATTAGTCACTAACCGTAAATCAGTAAGAGAGCAATTCCCCAAATATTTAACCCCGAAGGCCGAAACCAACATCAGATCAATACCCAGGAAACCATTATTCTTAACTAACCTACAGCTAGTTTCTAAATTTCAATTCTTAGGGAGAGGTTCCCATTAATTTTATCCAAGATAAATTCTTTGAATTTATTCTCTAATCTTCCTTTGGATGACATTTCAAACCAAATTATGGTTTTCCAAACTAGTCCGGACTAGTGAACCACACTGAACTAATTATTTATTTTATTTCCCAATCCCAACCTATTCATCCCATGGAGAAAACCGGTAATACTCCATATCTAACGCTACGGTGCTATCGGTAAAATTAATTACCATTTCACGTTCAAATCTAATTAAAGATTTGACTATCGTTTTGGAGCAAAACTGGTGATATTCCACTCTCGCTCACTTTCTATATTTGATAATTTAAATTATCAATTCACATTTCAATCTAATTACAGATTCATTAAAACTCCCTTTTCTGGGTTAAAGAACTAAGGTCATTTAAAACACAGTTCACGATAAACCCGAATCACATTCTGTTTATTATCTGGTTAAAGAACAAGTGTTATTTAAAACACCGTTCACGATAATCCCACAAATCAATTCTACTTACAATTCATTTCAAATCCAATTTATTTATTTAAAAATAAATGGGTTTTAAATTTAGTTCAAAACTAGTTCATTTCGATAAAAATCTATTTTTATCTTTTCAAATATGGAGTTTTTCATCCCAATTTTTCCCATATTATTTCTTATGATTTTACACAAATTATTACTATTTTTGATAATTTTATCAAGGACCGTACAGTCGATTTCCATCAACGGCTTTCGAACTGCACTTACAACGACCTTTTCCAAATTTGATTTGGACGTATCTCCAAATCCAACCATTAGATTTCAAATTTTTAATATTCGTTAGAAAGCTCTTTTCGATACGAACCCAATGGTTCCGGTTTTAGGAGAATCCGACGGTCGGATCTCCCATAATGTCCATTCGAAGTCAATGGTCGAAATTTACGAACTGCCGCGGCGCGTTCTATTCAGGCCATTGTATATATAATATATATATATTATATATATTTCGTCGATTTCTATTTAAAACAAAGTTTATAAATAGTTTGAAATTCGTTTCAAAAACATTTCAACTTCCATTTCCAATTCAAATCAAAATTGAATTTTTCCTTATAAATTCGTTTTAAAATTCTTTTCAATTCAATTCAAAATTCAATTCAATTTGAATCCATTTCAAATCGATTTTTATTCTATTTAAATTTGCTTTCAATTCAATTTGAATTCGTTTTATATTCAATTCAATTCGAATTCGTTTTCTATTCAATTCAATTCGAATTCGTTTTCTATTCAATTCAAATCAAATTCGTTTTCTATTCAATTCAAATCAAATTCGTTTTCTTTTCAATTCAAATCAAATTCATTTTCTATTCAATTCAAATTGAATTCGTTTTCTATTCGATCCAATTCAAATTCGAATATAATCGATATAAATATCGTTCGCGTCAAAATAACGTATCTCTAATCAATACGGCTTTGTATATTTCAATAATTCCGTTATTCTATTCAACAAATGAATATTTATTTTATTCAATACGTGAATCTATATTTTTGTCAACACATGACTAATCTCAACGAATGAGTACTATCCACGTGTGACTATTTTTGTTGTTTAATATATTTTATAAAAATTATGGTATCTATCGTTTGATTTCAAATCAGACTCCAACCGTAAATTAGTAAGAGAACGATTCCCTAAATATTAACCCCGAAGGCCGAAACCAACATCAGATCAATATCCAGGAGACCACTCATCTTATCTATTTCCCAATTAGTTTCTAATTTTATATATGATAAAGATGTAAATTTTATTGTTAAAATATTTCGTTCAACACATGATTAATCTCAACGGATGAGTACTGTCAACACATGAACCTTTATTTTATAATGATAAAAATGTAAATTTTATTGTTAAAATATTTCGTTCAACACATGACTAATCTCAACGGATGAGTACTGTCAACACATGAACCTTTATTTTATAATGATAAAAATGTAAATTTTATTGTTAAAATATTTCGTTCAACACATGACTAATCTCAACGGATGAGTACTGTCAACACATGAACCTTTATTTTATAATATTCTTTATTTTCTAAATTGGAATGAGGCCCAATCAATTACCATATAGAGTTAATTATATGGATTCCATACAACATATGTATATAATAGCAACGATAAATAATCAACCATCATCCAAAGTGCACTACACTGTATAAGCATCAAATATAGATATCTAACGCTTGTAACAGCCTGTCAATCAATCGATCGACATACAACTAATTATTAGGATTAGTGTATGTCGTATTTTATCCCAATACCCGTGTGGGGTTTCAAATCAACAAACATAGATTTTTATTTGTGCAGTTGGGCAATGTGTAAAATTTATCGACCCAATCAATATCAGTCAAATCAGTGTATATAAACAAATCGGCCGATTTGTTTATAATTATTTATTTATTCATATTCACGTTAAAAATTATATTTTTAACGACTAAATTATTTTATTCAACCTATGAATATATTTTATTATCTATTTCACATCAACATCACAAACAATTTTCACAACACATCCATCAAACAAACAAGCCATCCATGGTCTGTGGATGACGGGTGTCGGGTGCTGCTAAGCACCGTCTACATCCTAGTATATATATATAACTAGAAAAAGAAATTGAATAGTGAGAAATTCTCACCGATAGCTAATCCAATACCACGACACTTCCGATGTAGAATTCTTCGTCGTTCTCTCCTTTCGTCACTTTCATTGTCCGCTTTCACTACATATATAAAAATCACATTTTTATATTTTTGCTATGTATATAAAAATCATATTTTTACTTCGCTGTTCAATATATAAAAATCGAATTTTTACTTCGCTATTCAATATATAAAAATCGAATTTTTACTTCGCTATTCAATATATAAAAATCGAATTTTTACTTCGCTATTCAATATATAAAAATCGAATTTTTACTTCGCTATTCAATATATAAAAATCGAATTTTTACTTCGCTACTATATAGATAAAATTTCTATTTTTACATCGCTACAATATAGAGATTTCGCCTTTTCAAATATAAAGATTTCGCCTTTATTTCACTACATATATAAAGGTGATATTTTTACTTCAACATATAGATAAGAAAGATCAGATTTTTATTTTGCTAACTATATAAAAATAATATTTTTATATTCTCTATTATATAAAGATCATATTTTTAATATTTTTATTCTTTTTATAATATAAAATTAATATTTTTATTACCTCTACTATATAAAGATAATATTTTTATTACTTCTACATTATAAAAATTATATTTTTAATCTTTCTATGTTATAAAAATTATATTTTTAACTTCTCTATATAATAAAAATATCGTCTTTCATAGATTAAAAATCACTTCTTTCTTTGATTAAAAATACGTCCTTTCTTTGATTAAAAATCAATGCTTTACCTTGTTTAAAAATATAACCTTTCTTATCTAAAAATCCTAACCTTTCCTTGTTTAAAAAAAATTATAACTTCATATACACTTCGAACCCTTCAACAAGGCTTTTCAAAATCTAAACTTTACGTTGTTAAAAATCTAACTTCCTATAGTTAAAGATCCTAACTTTATAAAGTATAAAGATCTAGTTTTTACTAACTATAAAAATCTAAATTTTACAAACAAAGAAAAACTCACATTGATTTGTAAAGGAGGAGGGGGTAGCTGCATTCGAACGGCAAGGGGAGAAGAGGGGGCTGCTGAGTTCGTCGCGCGGAGGACAGAGGGGATTGGAAGAAGCGGCGGAGGCAGGGGCTTTTGTGGCGGGTTTTGTGCTCTAGGGGGCGCCGTTCGATTGAGGAAGGGAAGAGGAGGGATCGAAGGTGGTGCGGGTGAAGGTGGATGGGGAACCTCGGCGCGGTGGTCGGCATCGAGACCGACGGGGCGGGGCTCTGTAACACTCCACCTCCGTTAAGGTCACTCACTAAGGGAATGCCTTAACTTTGGTGGAGCATTTTAGTAAACGGAACAGAAACTTACAAGACAGATAAAACAGTACTTGAAAAAAAAAATTAACTTTATTACAGCGGAAACAGAAATTAATATGGTTACATCCTTTCAATTTCAGAATTCAAGTACAAAATATCAATCTTGTACAAAAGCCTTCAAAATGCATAGTTTAAAATCATAATCCCCATGGAACGGAAGCTATACAGAGCCAAGCCATACTTTAAGCACTTCAAGCAAAGAGAAGTCCGGATCAAGCTAAAGTATTTCCCTCCTTGGATAACCTGGGGGGAAACGGAAGAAAGGAGGCGAAACAACAAGGGTCAGACAAAAAGTCTGGCAAGTCCAGTGACTTTCAGCATATGAACAGATAATAATAATATGATATGAACGTAAAACTGGATGTGAGATAACTATAACAGGTGTAGCAGATATAACAGAAAAACAGAATGATATAAACTATTGTTTTACACTTCTCTGCACTAATACTAGTATAACAGAATTAGGGGTCACCCTAATGTCTAAATTGAAGCAGGAACGGGTACAGAATACTTTAACAGAAACAGAATGCTAATAATGGGCCTTTACTACCCGATCAGAAACAGACAGAAGAAGAAGCAGATTTATCCCTATGGAAACAGAATGTGGAATTAGGTGTACACTAGTAATGGGCCTTTACCACCCGAACAGACGGTACCACACAGAAACAGACAGGTGTTACCACCCAACAGAAACAGACGGTACCAACAGAAACAGACAGAACTAAGCGTACCCTAAAACCCTACCCCAAGCGATCGGCTCCCTAATACATAAATATCCCGTGTCGGCCCCACAGTAGGGTGTATCACTCCCTAAAGTGACAACCAATTGGCACAGACCTATTTACAGATGTCACGGCGTCTTACATCCTCAGAGGCAGACCGGGATCCATGCACGCACATGACCCGGTTGGAACGCACCATCAACACCCCTCGCCATTATCAGAATGAACCTCTTATAATTAGTTCAGTAAGCGTGCCCGGACCCTACTTACTGTTGGGTCAAAGTTTTGATACCAGAAAGGGTTACTGACTAATATGGGTTCCAAACAACAGATGACACAAGTAATTCCCCTCCTAACCTTGTGTCCCCAGACTAACAGATTTCAGATTAACTTGTTTACAAGTTCAGACATACAGAATTCAGATTTACTAATTCACAAATTAAGTTAACAAGTTTTCAGACTAACGGATCAGATGTACAGATTTTTCAGATTTGTCTAACTTTGTATTGGGCCTACAGATTCATGGACGGGTTTTACTACATCTATTAATCCCTTTGGTTTAACCCTATTTTTCCCCAATACGTTTTAGACGTCATTCTTATCTTAGATTTGCATTAATTAATTATTAATGCACAGACCTCTCACATTAGGTCGGTAGCTTGTGGCCGCTGGATATGCCGGGCGGTTCCGGGCAGACTTCTGCCATAAGCCAGACCTAACCTCGTGTCTTACGCATGTTATGACTAACTTCTCACATTAGAACCTATTGTTTGCAGCCACTGGATGTGCCGGGCGGTTCCGGGCAGATTTACGCCGCAAACTCATTCTAACCTCGAGTTAGCCATGTTTATCTTTGCGGCCAATTAATTAATAATTTACCATTTATGCGCACGCCCAATAAATATGCCAATTCAGATTATATCAATAACAGGATGATTATATCAACATAGCAGATAACAGATTTTATATGACTTAACGGATTTAACAGATTTAGCAACTTAGCAGATTTTGGCATATAACAGGTTAGGCATTTCAACCGACAAATTTAACAGATTAGGCATTTCAATCTAATTAGCAGTCTAGGCAATATAACAAAACTAGCAGTTTAGGCAACTTGGCAAATTAGCAGATTTAGCAAATTTAATATTTCTAAAGGTTCTATTTACATGCCTTGCCTAAACATAGATTAGGCCTAAGTTCATATGCCTAAATAATGTCATGATTCACAATATGATCATATACTTCCATGTTTGCATACATTTACATAGCGCAGAATATGGACATAATTTACCCTATAACATATGTTCCAATTTTTTGTTAAACTAGCATTTTACAGTAGATTCACATATAAATTATACCAAATATAACCATTAATTCCAATGCATGCCATATATCCAAAAATCCCTATTTAGGTGTAATTACAATACTAGATATCCTAATTAATGTAAATCTTAAGTTTCCATATCTTCCTTCTTTTCATGTCATGAATTATTATGCAAACTATCCCCAATAATATAAATCTTTAAACCATATCTTCTAAAAATCAGATCTTGCCTTTTTATATGCATTTTGTCCAAAGTCTCAAATCATATGCAATCTTTACAGTGGTTCCTCTTCTTCTTTTATCACAAAATATGCATAGGTCTAAAACTAGTTTATAACATATGCTATTTTTTTTCTAATTAATTACAGGTCTAAATTACAACATAACTATGCATACAACATGCATAAATTATATGTTCATAGTCAAATTTATGCATCCAATCCCAAGTCATATGTCCAATATATTTTATGCCTCAGACCTAAAGTCATACATTCAATTTGGTTTTGTCAAATTTCTCATCATTCATCCCAAAACTTGCGTTCATACGTTCATCTCTTATGAGATTAGGCATAGGCTCGTGGTAGCCTGGCTATAGAAACAGAAAAGAAGAAAGGAATATAGAACAGTCACAGAAAACAGATCTAACAGAAGAGAATACAACCTCAAATTCAGATTTAAATGCATATCAAAATTATAATTAACGTTTATAGCGGAGAATAACTGTACTTGCCTTGATTGGATTAAAGAAAGAACTTTAACTTGTTGTAGAATCTTTGCAGAACTTTAACCTCTAGTTTGAATTGAGTTGCTTAGGCTGATGTTGATTATCTTCTAGTTTTAATTCCAGCAGAGCAGCGACGCCATTTTTATTTTTATTTTTATTAGAAGAAGAAAGCAATGGAGGCTAGAGAATTGTGTAAGAAACCTAGGTAGAGTCTAGGGTCATTTTTATAGAGTTGCAAGTTAATTTGAGCCGTCCGATGATGCTAGGGTAAATCAAGGCCATCAATTTCAAAAGAGGCCAATTATGTTCACAATTAAGGACTGTAAATTACTCCCATTTTAAATTATGTCATAATTACTATGCATGCAAATTACCCCCATTTTGAATTATGGCATAATTACTATTCCAATTACATGCAATTCCATGTTTTAGCATATATATATATATATTTCCTACAATGTACACATTTCTCATTTAGGACAAATTCTATATATAAATAATTCCTAACACACTTATGCCATAATTACTCCCTTAATGTACATTATCAACATTTATTATTTATTGCCAATCCATCAAACATAAATGCGTATTTAATAGATACATCTTTCCTTTTACCGTATACATTAATTATTCATATATACATGTCAATTAACAAGAATGACAATATTAATGTATCCTTTTCATTGTAAATTAGCATATTTATATATTTCTCAACATATTTATATATTTCTCAAATTAACATGTACAGATAAATGTTAATAGCATGTTTTCAAATCAATGCCCTATTGACATATCTTTAAATTAAATGCCAGATAAATATTCGTTATATTAATATGTTTGCATGTTATGTTCACAAAATAATATCACATACCATATTTTTCTTATTCAGTGCCACATTGATGTCAATTGCAGGTTTATAAATGACATTCCTATTAATAGAAAATTAAGTCTAACCTATTCATATTCTTCCTCTTTGAAAATCCCCATTTACTGCATATAAATATTATGCATAAACCTTTCTTTTCACTGCTTGCATCCACACATTTTTATTTAATTTGTATGTTTATGACATAAATGCACATATGTACGAATATGTTAAATATTTCTTTCCTTTAATTTGTCATGAATCCAATTAGAGAAGGCCACTTATAAAAAAACAATTCTTGGCAGGCAAAAATGCGCAACATACGCCTCATGATACGTACATGTCATATATATATATGTATGTATACGTATATGTGTATATATATATATATATATATTTCTCTTCTTTTTTTTCTTTTTATCTATCTTCCCAATTACCCATTTTCACACTAAACCACTTTTTGAACTGCATTCACACTAGGCTATTTTAAGCCATTCCCCTAAGACAAAAATAAGGAGCTGGCGGGGATCGAACTCTGTACCTCTTGTATGCAAGTCATGTGTTCCAACCAAATGAGCTACTAAGTCTTTTGCTTACAAAAGTTAGAACAATGCTAAACATTATTCTTTTCTCATTCCTCTTTTTTCATGTTTTGCTGCAATTTTTAATTTAAGGATATCTTTTTCATACGGAGTCCAATTTACGCAAACTCAGACTCTATCTCAAGCAGAATTTCAAGAAGAACGCAATGGCGTAACCTGTTTCCCTTAGTTCTTTGATTTCGAATTAATTATACTTTAATTTGTTAATTTCACGGCTATAGAATACACGGGGTGTTACATTCTCCCCCACTTAAAAGGATTTCGTCCCCGAAATCTTCAAGTTAAGAAGAATGTGTCCTACCATCCAATCACCCATCTACTCAACCATCATCCACAAGCATCCATTGTCCTTAGAAAACTTCTAATGCTGTATGAACATATGCAAAAGTGTGTGTATATGTTCCTTACCTAATGCAAAAATCAGGCGGTCTACTGATTCAGTTGACCTCCTTAATGCGAATTATGTCGGTGCCATGAGTCCAACATGTATGCAATAGAATTCTGATGATATATATTATTTCTATATGAGTGCACAACCATTCACTCAAATGCAACATCCATGTGCTGAATCAACCATTTTGCATCCACAAGAATTAAAAAATGCTCACTCATCCATATGCAGTATGAGAGTGTTTTCGAGCCGATCTAGTGCCTAGTGTGTGTATATGCGTCCACGAGCAACCACTAGCAACCACTTGCATCCACTTGCAACCATCAAACATAACATGTCTCAAACACATGTTTACACCCATTAGGATTCCTATCTATAAGTTGAACACTCGATCAATAGGATAGAGTCTAGTGATGGAAGCGAGTACAGATAGAATGAAGACTTGGTTCCCATTAGACATTGGTTGAGAAAATAATTCCCCTAAGTATCAACCCCAAAGACCGAAATCAATATCAGATTGACACTCAGAGGATTACCTTCTTAGACAATGTCAAAACTGGAAATCATAATTATTCAGATATTTACAGACTACTGATACAGATCAGGTTCTGTAACGACCTGAAAACCCGAACCAATTTGAAAATGTCATTTTGGCTAATTTAAAGAATTTTGAATATTTAAAGTGATTTACTTTAAATAATAACGACGGAAAAATTATTTACTCGAAGTAAGAACGAATAATTTTATTTTAATTATATAACGAGCCTGAGATGGCGCGGCAGTTTGAGAATTTAATTTCAAAGTTCAATCGACTGTACAGGATTCAAAACAAATCGGATTTTAGCGAAACAAGAAATATTTAAATCTGTTTGATAATATCTTTCCAACGAATCTGAAAAATCGAAATTTCGTAATGGAAATCAAAAGTTATGATCAAATGAATATTCAGAATAGTCGCTGCAGAAAATATAAGGGCCTGTAAAATAGCCATTTTTCAAACGACCTCTGTTTTCGATGAAACTGGCGTCATTGGATCCGGAATGTCGAATTATTGCTAGGTTTCAATTTTCATAATTTTTCAAATTAATATGTAAGCGTGGTAAGAGAAAACGCGTTTTGTCAGTTGATAGTTAAATTGGATCGACCCGAAAAAGGCCATTTTTCCAACGGTCTCGAAATTCAACGAAATTAGTTTCGTTGGAATCGTATCGTCGAAACATAACCAAAAATAATTTTTCTGGATTTTTCGGGGTCAGTATGTGGGCCCGGTAATGTAAAAATGTACGTTCGAATTTGGATATGCGATAACTGTGTGTGTTAATGTGTCTGGACCTTATATTTATATATATACAAGCCCAATCTCCACCACATCAGCCCATTCTCTATCTCCACATTTCTATTTTTCCATCCATGGCTGAAAATTCATTCCAAACCCTAGATCCAAAATCAAAACAAGCTTCAAAAATAAAAGTCTCCAAACCCTAGAGTATTATATGTCAAAACGAAGATCTCGACGACACGAACTCGCGGGTAGTCTCAGATCTGACATGCAGCGCTTCGTTTGGTCGGAATTTGCGGTCAAAGTCTCAGATTTTCGAAATACACACATGCAATTGGGGGTTTTTGATCCGGAGGTTAATCGACGAAATTGGATGATGGGTTTTGAAGAGGAGAATCATACGAGTGTAACGCATGCTGCCGGATGTCCTATCGTCAACTAGATGGTCGGAATTTTGTGTTTAAACCGGAAAACCTAGTTCCGTTCTTCCCTTCGTCGGCGGCAGTGGAGGGCACCGGAGGCGGTGGCTCCGATACAGGTGGGAGCGGATTTCGATGGGCATCACGCCGGCGGTGGTTGAAGCTCCTGATTTGGGCGGAGGAAGGCGTGGTGGATGGTCAAAGAGGGACATCGTTTAGGGGTTGTTCACGGGTACTGTTCACGCACGGGACTAGGATGGAGCGGGAAGACAAGGATCAGGTGCTGACGTGTCATCCGTTTAGTGGGTGAGAAATTGTGTTAATTTAATTTTATATATTTAAATTCCCTATAGAAAAACACTGATAACTCTTGCATATGAACTCGAAATTGGACGCGGTTTGTTGCGTTGGGATCGTGGCGGAGTTGCGGACGTTTTGACACTAATTTCACTGCCATTGGAGACTGTCGAATTTTGGGCCTTTCTGGACGTCCGATTCAAATTTTAACACAAATGTGAGTGTTCCTTCACTCACGAAATTCTGAATCCATCCCATATTTATCAAATTAATGTATGAAATGAATTGGATGTATGGTTGTGATTGATTTGGTGAATGATTGCTTGAAATTTGACATGCAAGTGTTAACATGCATTGAAAATCGATAAATTAGTTATTTAAATTTAATTTAAATTTCTAGTTAGAATTCCGACACTTGATAACTAGTAAAATGATTCAATTTACTATTGAATAAACGATGTGATAGCTGCCTTGATTGATTTGATTTCTGGATGAATATTGCTCGAATTGTTTTGTCATTCAGTATATGATGTGGTGTGCCCATGTGACGATAAATCCCAATTACCCTTGATGTTGCGGGCATCGAATAAACCCGGGATTTATCGATAAAATGAATTAAGAACACAGAGTGAAATGATAAACCTCTGTGACCCCGATTTGGATTGAAATGATAGATCCATCCCGAATATCGAGAAATTAAATTTAAATCACTTGGCCATAGGATAGCAAATTATATACGGACACCGGTTGGTTAAATATATTTGTTTAACCATGAATTTTGAAATTTATTGTTTAACGACAATAAGAAATGTTTTATAATTTATTTCATTTGAATTTGAAATTTGAAATGCAAATAAAAAGGGGAAATAATTTTGGGTTGTAATTAAGGTTAAATATAAGTGAAAATGATTTTATCGAATGTATTGAGATTGAACTGTGTGTCTGATTTGAGATTTACTTTAAACCAGCCTTGATTTGAATTAAAGGTGAATTGTAAACTCGACATTTGTTGAAATTTAAAATCTTGAAACGATGAAATTGAATTGAAAAATTTAAAGTTTGTTATAAATTGAATATTCGAAATGGGAGCATGATTTGAAATTGAATGTTGCTTCGGGATTCAACGTATTGAATTTAAAATAAATATCGAAGTGGGAATTTGAATAAATTGAAATGATCGAAATCGGATTTGGTTTATTTGTTATGAATTAAGATCGTTGAATTGGGCACTCGGGTTAAAAATAACCATCTGATTTGGAATTGGCAAAATTTGAAATGAATGTATATTTGAAATAAAGTCGATCGGGATTGTGAATTCGAATTGATTTACTTGAAGTTGAAATACAACTGCAAGTGTAAACGAAATCTGGGCGAAACGATGCTAATTCCAACTATAGTATGTCAAAACTATCTTTCAAAACTATTTTGTTAATAAATTAAATTTCCTTATAACTATTTATTGTATAAATTATTTAAATAAAATACTTTATAATTATTAATTATTTATTTTATGAATTATTTTAATGTTTTAATTATTTTGTCAAACTCTACTTTTATTACAAACTATTATTTCAAATTATTTCAATTATACCTTTAAACTATTTAAATATATTGTTAATTAATTGGATATTCAAATTTTATAAGCTGGAATTAGTTCAAGATGTTGAGCGTAAATGGGAATATCCCAGTTGAATAATATTCTATTTAGAATATGAAAATGAATTTCGAAACATGATATTTTGATATGAAACACGAACTCCTTTGAAAGGTAAAAACACTGACCGGTGTGAAAAATGTAAACGATGGGTTGTCAAGGAGACCGGAGTCGACATAAGGCATACTCTCTGTCAGTGTCGATACCACTTTGACAACTGTGTACGCGGTGGAAGTTCCAGAACCGAAGTCGGATGGTATGGAGGCGATTACTGGATTTGAAGAAAGAGAACGATGATGGATTAGCCTTGACCTTCGGGTCATAATTGAAATGACTAAAACAGGAGCCATACCCAGGTTAATGAGATCGCTTCTCTGATCGAACGCGCTCCTTCGAAATCATCTCTATTACTACTGTGATCGATTTGGGTGCACCCCTTGAATATGGGAATGTCGTTCGAGGTGGGCGGTAGTTGCGGCTATGCGTTACCACCGGCCTGGGTCCGCGAATTCGGTAGAATCCTACCGGGGTATTTCCTCAGTGCCTTGTCATATTATCCTGATCGAGCCCCTACGATTTTGATTTAACGTTGTCGTATCACGGCGCATCCCTATCCACCGACGTACTGGTGTGTTATATGCAAACTGTACGGCAATGCTATAAACAGTGTAAGGGTAACATGGTAATCCCGCTTACACTATTTTCGATATTATACTTTACTGAATAAACACTATTGTAATAGCGTATTATACAATGTATGTATTAGTTTAACGGATCCTTGAGAGATGGAAAAATCCCGTAACATCTCTTGTGTTACTGCACCATGATACCGATATTATTCTGTATTTTAATTTGACTAATATGAGATGATTTAGTGCTGATCCAAGTGTTTGTTGTGTTTTTCTTTTTATGCAATACGCTCGGGTCAGCAGATGTTGCAGATAATGAAGATTTTTGGCCTTGGAGATCGAAGACGGAGTTGGTATATGTATCCACTACATTTTTATTTCCGCTGCATTACTGTATGTAAGTGTATAACTCTGATGATTTAAATGCTGAAACTCGAATGTATATGTTTAAATGCTTTTGAATATTTATTTGCTTATTATATGTGATCCTTCCGCTGTGAGATTCTGTGATTGTTTCTTTCTTTCCTTTCTTCTTTTTCTGCTTTTTCCCAAATAACTATCTGGGTTGGCGATTGGTTTGGGTCGACATGTGTGGTTTATTGTCGATTTAAACGGTCAAAAATCTGGGTCGTTACAGTTGGTATCAGAGCGATGGTTAGCGATAACCTTGGCTCTGTTTGGGAATTAACTCATTAGAGATGGGGTTAGTAACGCCCTAGAATGAGTTCGAGTGAATATATGAGAGAGCGTATTTGTATTTTGAATATAAAATGATTTTATGTTGTGTTAATTGTTCTGTTGAATATTTATAGATTCTGGTCGATATATGGGACGCTATAGAATCGATAGGAATTTCTAAATGATCGGACAGAATGACTTGACATAATATGGTTTTCGACTATATTTTAAAATGTATCAAATATATATATTATGGTTCAATTATGTATGTATTTGTCTTAGTGGGTGATAATATAAAGTTATTACCCATTATGGTTGATTAAATTATAAATCTAATACGGAAATTTAATGAATTTGGAAAATATTTGGAAATAAAATCTGTTGAATACAATTGGGGGGGGGGCAAAACAATTGCGATTTAAATGAAATGGACTTGAGGGTTTGATTCTGGTGCTTTTGAGATAGTTTTGTCAAATTTTGAAATTATATCGTATTATAAGTCTTTACGAAAGAAATGGTTTAAAGGATTTTAAAAGAACTAAGTGTGTAATCCCTTCTCGGACATCAGAAATTGACTTCGATAATGAGTGCACGCATTATCGACGTTTATTATGAAGTGTCTAAGTGGGGGAGATCACTCCGTACTTTCATAACCTGTTTGAAAAGAATTTTGGATCTAAATTTCCATGGGTATTTAAAGTGTATTTTCAAATTTATACAGGATTGGAAATTTCTTCGTTTATTAATTAAAGTTGAATTTTAATTTAGGGTGTGTTCTATAGATTTTATAAATACGTATGTATTTTGAACTTAGGATACAAAACCAGAATCAAGCAATTTAAGTTCGTCCTAATTTGCGACATCGATTCAAGGTTATTACTCTCGGTTCCTTGAAATTTTAGACTTTGAAATGTTGGAATGGACTTAAGAACTAAGGGGTCGTCACAGAACTCTTGAATTTGGATTGTAAAAATTATTTTATCAGATAAAGTATAGCTTTATTTAGTAGAGGAATCGAGTCAAATGGAGTTTAACTCAGGAAATTGAATAAAATGATTTGAGAACTAAAATTTGGAAAAATTTCGAGGGTGAACATTTCCTAAATTCCAATCATGAGAGGGTGAGCCGAGTAAATAAGCATGTTAATGGAATAATATTTCATGTAACTTGAATGGGAAATATATAGAAAATGTATCGGAATTGAGTAAACAAATTTAATTCGAATCCATTTTCCGAGTAAAGAGATAATAACGACTGAAATGAATAAGTTGAAATGAACTTGAGTAAGATAGACGATGGCATAATATGAATAGGTAAAATAAAATTTGCTTAATACAAGTGATATGAACGGGAGTATACTTAAGCGACAAAGGATAAACTTCATTTGGTTTGCTGGCCTGGCATAGAAATATTAGTTTTGGGGTTAAATGATTAATGTATGTTAGGTAAGTTGCTATATATTGTATATATGTTGATTTTCATGTATATGTAAGTTTTGGCAGGTGTAAGAAGTCGCATTTCGTTTTGAAGCTCGCTTGCGCTAAATACTAAATGCAAAGGTAAATAAAAACCGCAAAATAAACGCTAAACAAGGTACGTACTTGTGGTATATGGTTTTGTGGTTTTATATTTTGTTTTTCCCCATTTTGGGATGCCTCATCGTTGGATGAGATGTATATTGAGTCATATGTATTTTGGGATTCTTCCCAGACCTCTCCGTACAAAGGAGATGCTGTCGAAATTTTCCGTGATTTCGGGAGTTAGAAAAATTTACGAGTTTTATAACTATACTTGTTTTGGAAATATTAATTTTAAATATGAATTTGAAATAAATATGCACTTAATATCGGTTCGTTCTCTTTTCGAGGACGAAAAGACTTTAAGTGGGGGAGAATGTAACGACCTGAAAACCCGAACCAATTTGAAAATGTCATTTTGGCTAATTTAAAGAATTTTGAATATTTAAAGTGATTTACTTTAAATAATAACGACGGAAAAATTATTTACTCGAAGTAAGAACGAATAATTTTATTTTAATTATATAACGAGCCTGAGATGGCGCGGCAGTTTGAGAATTTAATTTCAAAGTTCAATCGACTGTACATGATTCAAAACAAATCGGATTTTAGCGAAACAAGAAATATTTAAATCTGTTTGATAATATCTTTCCAACGAATCTGAAAAATCGAAATTTCGTAATGGAAATCAAAAGTTATGATCAAATGAATATTCAGAATAGTTGCTGCAGAAAATATAAGGGCCTGTAAAATAGCCATTTTTCAAACGACCTCTGTTTTCGATGAAACTGGCGTCATTGGATCCGGAATGTCGAATTATTGCTAGGTTTCAATTTTCATAATTTTTCAAATTAATATGTAAGCGTGGTAAGAGAAAACGCGTTTTGTCAGTTGACAGTTAAATTGGATCGACCCGAAAAAGGCCATTTTTCCAACGGTCTCGAAATTCAACGAAATTAGTTTCGTTGGAATCGTATCGTCGAAACATAACCAAAAATAATTTTTCTGGATTTTTCGGGGTCAGTATGTGGGCCCGGTAATGTAAAAATGTACGTTCGAATTTGGATATGCGATAACTGTGTGTGTTAATGTGTCTGGACCTTATATTTATATATATACAAGCCCAATCTCCACCACATCAGCCCATTCTCTATCTCCACATTTCTATTTTTCCATCCATGGCTGAAAATTCATTCCAAACCCTAGATCCAAAATCAAAACAAGCTTCAAAAATAAAAGTCTCCAAACCCTAGAGTATTATATGTCAAAACGAAGATCTCGACGACACGAACTCGCGGGTAGTCTCAGATCTGACATGCAGCGCTTCGTTTGGTCGGAATTTGCGGTCAAAGTCTCAGATTTTCGAAATACACACATGCAATTGGGGGTTTTTGATCCGGAGGTTAATCGACGAAATTGGATGATGGGTTTTGAAGAGGAGAATCATACGAGTGTAATGCATGCTGCCGGAGGTCCTATCGTCAACTAGATGGTCGGAATTTTGTGTTTAAACCGGAAAACCTAGTTCCGTTCTTCCCTTCGTCGGCGGCAGTGGAGGGCACCGGAGGCGGTGGCTCCGATACAGGTGGGAGCGGATTTCGATGGGCATCACGCCGGCGGTGGTTGAAGCTCCTGATTTGGGCGGAGGAAGGCGTGGTGGATGGTCAAAGAGGGACATCGTTTAGGGGTTGTTCACGGGTACTGTTCACGCACGGGACTAGGATGGAGCGGGAAGACAAGGATCAGGTGCTGACGTGTCATCCGTTTAGTGGGTGAGAAATTGTGTTAATTTAATTTTATATATTTAAATTCCCTATAGAAAAACACTGATAACTCTTGCATATGAACTCGAAATTGGACGCGGTTTGTTGCGTTGGGATCGTGGCGGAGTTGCGGACGTTTTGACACTAATTTCACTGCCATTGGAGACTGTCGAATTTTGGGCCTTTCTGGACGTCCGATTCAAATTTTAACACAAATGTGAGTGTTCCTTCACTCACGAAATTCTGAATCCATCCCATATTTATCAAATTAATGTATGAAATGAATTGGATGTATGGTTGTGATTGATTTGGTGAATGATTGCTTGAAATTTGACATGCAAGTGTTAACATGCATTGAAAATCGATAAATTAGTTATTTAAATTTAATTTAAATTTCTAGTTAGAATTCCGACACTTGATAACTAGTAAAATGATTCAATTTACTATTGAATAAACGATATGATAGCTGCCTTGATTGATTTGATTTCTGGATGAATATTGCTCGAATTGTTTTGTCATTCAGTATATGATGTGGTGTGCCCATGTGACGATAAATCCCAATTACCCTTGATGTTGCGGGCATCGAATAAACCCGGGATTTATCGATAAAATGAATTAAGAACACAGAGTGAAATGATAAACCTCTGTGACCCCGATTTGGATTGAAATGATAGATCCATCCCGAATATCGAGAAATTAAATTTAAATCACTTGGCCATAGGATAGCAAATTATATACGGACACCGGTTGGTTAAATATATTTGTTTAACCATGAATTTTGAAATTTATTGTTTAACGACAATAAGAAATGTTTTATAATTTATTTCATTTGAATTTGAAATTTGAAATGCAAATAAAAAGGGGAAATAATTTTGGGTTGTAATTAAGGTTAAATATAAGTGAAAATGATTTTATCGAATGTATTGAGATTGAACTGTGTGTCTGATTTGAGATTTACTTTAAACCAGCCTTGATTTGAATTAAAGGTGAATTGTAAACTCGACATTTGTTGAAATTTAAAATCTTGAAACGATGAAATTGAATTGAAAAATTCAAAGTTTGTTATAAATTGAATATTCGAAATGGGAGCATGATTTGAAATTGAATGTTGCTTCGGGATTCAACGTATTGAATTTAAAATAAATATCGAAGTGGGAATTTGAATAAATTGAAATGATCGAAATCGGATTTGGTTTATTTGTTATGAATTAAGATCGTTGAATTGGTCACTCGGGTTAAAAATAACCATCTGATTTGGAATTGGCAAAATTTGAAATGAATGTATATTTGAAATAAAGTCGATCGGGATTGTGAATTCGAATTGATTTACTTGAAGTTGAAATACAACTGCAAGTGTAAACGAAATCTGGGCGAAACGATGCTAATTCCAACTATAGTATGTCAAAACTATCTTTCAAAACTATTTTGTTAATAAATTAAATTTCCTTATAACTATTTATTGTATAAATTATTTAAATAAAATACTTTATAATTATTAATTATTTATTTTATGAATTATTTTAATGTTTTAATTATTTTGTCAAACTCTACTTTTATTACAAACTATTATTTCAAATTATTTCAATTATACCTTTAAACTATTTAAATATATTGTTAATTAATTGGATATTCAAATTTTATAAGCTGGAATTAGTTCAAGATGTTGAGCGTAAATGGGAATATCCCAGTTGAATAATATTCTATTTAGAATATGAAAATGAATTTCGAAACATGATATTTTGATATGAAACACGAACTCCTTTGAAAGGTAAAAACACTGACCGGTGTGAAAAATGTAAACGATGGGTTGTCAAGGAGGCCGGAGTCGACATAAGGCATACTCTCTGTCAGTGTCGATACCACTTTGACAACTGTGTACGCGGTGGAAGTTCCAGAACCGAAGTCGGATGGTATGGAGGCGATTACTGGATTTGAAGAAAGAGAACGATGATGGATTAGCCTTGACCTTCGGGTCATAATTGAAATGACTAAAACAGGAGCCATACCCAGGTTAATGAGATCGCTTCTCTGATCGAACGCGCTCCTTCGAAACCATCTCTATTACTACTGTGATCGATTTGGGTGCACCCCTTGAATATGGGAATGTCGTTCGAGGTGGGCGGTAGTTGCGGCTATGCGTTACCACCGGCCTGGGTCCGTGAATTCGGTAGAATCCTACCGGGGTATTTCCTCAGTGCCTTGTCATATTATCCTGATCGAGCCCCTACGATTTTGATTTAACGTTGTCGTATCACGGCGCATCCCTATCCACCGACGTACTGGTGTGTTATATGCAAACTGTACGGCAATGCTATAAACAGTGTAAGGGTAACATGGTAATCCCGCTTACACTATTTTCGATATTATACTTTACTGAATAAACACTATTGTAATAGCGTATTATACTATGTATGTATTAGTTTAACGGATCCTTGAGAGATGGAAAAATCCCGTAACATCTCTTGAGTTACTGCACCATGATACCGATATTATTCTGTATTTTAATTTGACTAATATGAGATGATTTAGTGCTGATCCGAGTGTTTGTTGTGTTTTTCTTTTTATGCAATACGCTCGGGTCAGCAGATGTTGCAGATAATGAAGATTTTTGGCCTTGGAGATCGAAGACGGAGTTGGTATATGTATCCACTACATTTTTATTTCCGCTGCATTACTGTATGTAAGTGTATAACTCTGATGATTTAAATGCTGTAACTCGAATGTATATGTTTAAATGCTTTTGAATATTTATTTGCTTATTATATGTGATCCTTCCGCTGTGAGATTCTGTGATTGTTTCTTTCTTTCCTTTCTTCTTTTTCTGCTTTTTCCCAAATAACTATCTGGGTTGGCGATTGGTTTGGGTCGACATGTGTGGTTTATTGTCGATTTAAACGGTCAAAAATCTGGGTCGTTACAGGTTCCCTAATGATTCTTAGGAAGCTAAGCATGATAAAATCATATCCCACAAAAACTCAGAATATATGCGTCATATTTGACGCCTAACACAGATATCCCTCAAACCTTAATCTCAAACAGATGGGCTATAACCCTTATGGGTCTGAGCCTATAGCGGAATTCAGAAATAATACTAGTATTAAAGTGCAGAGTATCGATTACAAAATCAAAATACCAGAATCAGAAAAAAGTCTTAACTCCATAATCAGATAAAGAAAGTAAACCTACTATAGAAATTTTCCTATTTCTATCCTAGCCACTAGCCTCAAGAGTGTTCGCCTGCCTTCCTTGTCCTCGTCTCTTCGGGCAGTCCCTAGTAAAGTGCCCCATCTCACCACAGTTGAAGCAAGCACCCTCCCCTTCCTCTTTCGGTAATCCTTATTCAGATAAGTCGAGCTTCCATAAGTAAAACACTTTCCTCCTCCTTATCTTCAATCTTTCCTTCCTTCTTTTGTGTTTCCCTTTTGCCTCCATTGTGAACTAAGTCTATATGAGTTTCTCACCTTTTGGGTTGTGCTCCTTAGCCAAACCTCATCATTCTCATCTTTACTATCCTTGTGTAACATGTTGACCAATCCCTCGAAAGCTGCCTCCATCGCCCGGAAAAATCCTTCAAAGCTCTAAAGAAAACTAGCCGCAGGTGAAACTACTACAGCTATCGATGGAAGTTGGGCACTACTTTGCCCGTCGATGAGGTTACCTCCCAGAAAACCGGGAGCCCCAGAGACTCAAGAAAGAAGGAAACAAGGATTCAAGCAGAGGATCAAAAGATAGATATATGGCTTAGGGGACTATGTTTTTCAAAATAAGCTTTTACTTTTGAAAATACTTCCTTATTAAATCCTTTTGGAAAATAGTTTTCAAAACTTTTTATCAAATCTGGTAACCTTCAGCTCTGATACCAAGTGTAACACTCCACCTCCGTTAAGGTCACTCACTAAGGGAATGCCTTAACTTTGGTGGAGCATTTTAGTAAACAGAACAGAAACTTACAAGACAGATAAAACAGTACTTGAAAAAAAATTTAACTTTATTACAGCGGAAACAGAAATTAATATGGTTACATCCTTTCAATTTCAGAATTCAAGTACAAAATATCAGTCTTGTACAAAAGCCTTCAAAATGCATAGTTTAAAATCATAATCCCCATGGAACGGAAGCTATACAGAGCCAAGCCATACTTTAAGCACTTCAAGCAAAGAGAAGTCCGGATCAAGCTAAAGTATTTCCCTCCTTGGATAACCTGGGGGGAAACGGAAGAAAGGAGGCGAAACAACAAGGGTCAGACAAAAAGTCTGGCAAGTCCAGTGACTTTCAGCATATGAACAGATAATAATAATATGATATGAACGTAAAACTGGATGTGAGATAACTATAACAGGTGTAGCAGATATAACAGAAAAACAGAATGATATAAACTATTGTTTTACACTTCTCTGCACTAATACTAGTATAACAGAATTAGGGGTCACCCTAATGTCTAAATTGAAGCAGGAACGGGTACAGAATACTTTAACAGAAACAAAATGCTAATAATGGGCCTTTACTACCCGATTAGAAACAGACAGAAGAAGAAGCAGATTTATCCCTATGGAAACAGAATGTGGAATTAGGTGTACACTAGTAATGGGCCTTTACCACCCGAACAGACGGTACCACACAGAAACAGACAGGTGTTACCACCCAACAGAAACAGACGGTACCAACAGAAACAGACAGAACTAAGCGTACCCTAAAACCCTACCCCAAGCGATCGGCTCCCTAATACATAAATATCCTGTGTCGGCCCCACAGTAGGGTGTATCACTCCCTAAAGTGACAACCAATTGGCACAGACCTATTTACAGATGTCACGGCGTCTTACATCCTCAGAGGCAGACCGGGATCCATGCACGCACATGACCCGGTTGGAACGCACCATCAACACCCCTCGCCATTATCAGAATGAACCTCTTATAATTAGTTCAGTAAGCGTGCCCGGACCCTACTTACTGTTGGGTCAAAGTTTTGATACCAGAAAGGGTTACTGACTAATATGGGTCCCAAACAACAGATGACACAAGTAATTCCCCTCCTAACCTTGTGTCCCCAGACTAACAGATTTCAGATTAACTTGTTTACAAGTTCAGACATACAGAATTCAGATTTACTAATTCACAAATTAAGTTAACAAGTTTTCAGACTAACGGATCAGATGTACAGATTTTTCAGATTTGTCTAACTTTGTATTGGGCCTACAGATTCATGGACGGGTTTTACTACATCTATTAATCCCTTTGGTTTAACCCTATTTTTCCCCAATACGTTTTAGACGTCATTCTTATCTTAGATTTGCATTAATTAATTATTAATGCACAGACCTCTCACATTAGGTCGGTAGCTTGTGGCCGCTGGATATGCCGGGCGGTTCCGGGCAGACTTCTGCCACAAGCCAGACCTAACCTCGTGTCTTACGCATGTTATGACTAACTTCTCACATTAGAACCTATTGTTTGCGGCCACTGGATGTGCCGGGCGGTTCCGGGCAGATTTACGCCGCAAACTCATTCTAACCTCGAGTTAGCCATGTTTATCTTTGCGGCCAATTAATTAATAATTTACCATTTATGCGCACGCCCAATAAATATGCCAATTCAGATTATATCAATAACAGAATGATTATATCAACATAGCAGATAACAGATTTTATATGACTTAACGAATTTAATAGATTTAGCAACTTAGCAGATTTTGGCATATAACAGGTTAGGCATTTCAACCGACAAATTTAACAGATTAGGCATTTCAATCTAATTAGCAGTCTAGGCAATATAACAAAACTAGCAGTTTAGGCAACTTGGCAAATTAGCAGATTTAGCAAATTTAATATTTCTAAAGGTTCTATTTACATGCCTTGCCTAAACATAGATTAGGCCTAAGTTCATATGCCTAAATAATGTCATGATTCACAATATGATCATATACTTCCATGTTTGCATACATTTACATAGCGCAGAATATGGACATAATTTACCCTATAACATATGTTCCAATTTTTTGTTAAACTAGCATTTTACAGCAGATTCACATATAAATTATACCAAATATAACCATTAATTCCAATGCATGCCATATATCCAAAAATCCCTATTTAGGTGTAATTACAATACTAGATATCCTAATTAATGTAAATCTTAAGTTTCCATATCTTCCTTCTTTTCATGTCATGAATTATTATGCAAACTATCCCCAATAATATAAATCTTTAAACCATATCTTCTAAAAATCAGATCTTGCCTTTTTATATGCATTTTGTCCAAAGTCTCAAATCATATGCAATCTTTACAGTGGTTCCTCTTCTTCTTTTATCACAAAATATGCATAGGTCTAAAACTAGTTTATAACATATGCTATTTTTTTTCTAATTAATTACAGGTCTAAATTACAACATAACTATGCATACAACATGCATAAATTATATGTTCATAGTCAAATTTATGCATCCAATCCCAAGTCATATGTCCAATATATTTTATGCCTCAGACCTAAAGTCATACATTCAATTTGGTTTTGTCAAATTTCTCATCATTCATCCCAAAACTTGCGTTCATACGTTAATCTCTTATGAGATTAGGCACAGGCTCGTGGTAGCCTGGCTATAGAAACAGAAAAGAAGAAAGGAATATAGAACAGTCACAGAAAACAGATCTAACAGAAGAGAATACAACCTCAAATTCAGATTGAAATGCATATCAAAATTATAATTAACGTTTATAGCGGAGAATAACTGTACTTGCCTTGATTGGATTAAAGAAAGAACTTTAACTTGTTGTAGAATCTTTGCAGAACTTTAACCTCTAGTTTGAATTGAGTTGCTTAGGCTGATGTTGATTATCTTCTAGTTTTAATTCCAGCAGAGCAGCGACGCCATTTTTATTTTTATTTTTATTTTTATTAGAAGAAGAAAGCAATGGAGGCTAGAGAATTGTGTAAGAAACCTAGGTAGAGTCTAGGGTCATTTTTATAGAGTTGCAAGTTAATTTGAGCCGTCCGATGATGCTAGGGTAAATCAAGGCCATCAATTTCAAAAGAGGCCAATTTTGTTCACAATTAAGGACTGTAAATTACTCCCATTTTAAATTATGTCATAATTACTATGCATGCAAATTACCCCCATTTTGAATTATGGCATAATTACTATTCCAATTACATGCAATTCCATGTTTTAGCATATATATATATTTCCTACAATGTACACATTTCTCATTTAGGACAAATTCTATATATAAATAATTCCTAACACACTTATGCCATAATTACTCCCTTAATGTACATTATCAACATTTATTATTTATTGCCAATCCATCAAACATAAATACGTATTTAATAGATACATCTTTCCTTTTACCGTATACATTAATTATTCATATATACATGTCAATTAACAAGAATGACAATATTAATGTATCCTTTTCATTGTAAATTAGCATATTTATATATTTCTCAACATATTTATATATTTCTCAAATTAACATGTACAGATAAATGTTAATAGCATGTTTTCAAATCAATGCCCTATTGACATATCTTTAAATTAAATGCCAGATAAATATTCGTTATATTAATATGTTTGCATGTTATGTTCACAAAATAATATCACATACCATATTTTTCTTATTCAGTGCCACATTGATGTCAATTGCAGGTTTATAAATGACATTCCTATTAATAGAAAATTAAGTCTAACCTATTCATATTCTTCCTCTTTGAAAATCCCCATTTACTGCATACAAATATTATGCATAAACCTTTCTTTTCACTGCTTGCATCCACACATTTTTATTTAATTTGTATGTTTATGACATAAATGCACATATGTACGAATATGTTAAATATTTCTTTCCTTTAATTTGTCATGAATCCAATTAGAGAAGGCCACTTATAAAAAAACAATTCTTGGCAGGCAAAAATGCGCAACATACGCCTCATGATACGTACATGTCATATATATATATATGTATGTATACGTATATGTGTATATATATATATATATATCTTCTTTTTTTTCTTTTTATCTATCTTCCCAATTACCCATTTTCACACTAAACCACTTTTTGAACTGCATTCACACTAGGCTATTTTAAGCCATTCCCCTAAGACAAAAATAAGGCGCTGGCGGGGATCGAACTCTGTACCTCTTGTATGCAAGTCATGTGTTCCAACCAAATGAGCTACTAAGTCTTTTGCTTACAAAAGTTAGAACAATGCTAAACATTATTCTTTTCTCATTCCTCTTTTTTCATGTTTTGCTGCAATTTTTAATTTAAGGATATCTTTTTCATACGGAGTCCAATTTACGCAAACTCAGACTCTATCTCAAGCAGAATTTCAAGAAGAACGCAATGGCGTAACCTGTTTCCCTTAGTTCTTTGATTTCGAATTAATTATACTTTAATTTGTTAATTTCACGGCTATAGAATACACGGGGTGTTACAGGCTCCATCCCCTTTTCTTTCTCTTTTTTTTTCTTTTCTTTTCTGTTGAATCGATTTTGAACGGGGGGGGGGGGGGCGCAGAGAAGCTAAAAGGAAAAGAGATTTTAATTTTATATTATTTAATTTCAAGAAAAGTTGACTTTTTATTTCGACCTCGAAACGAGGCCTACCGCCTGTCGTCCATAGCGTTTCACCCCTATTCCGAACACAATGGGATATGTATCGTAAGCTGATTCGATCGATTCGACCAGTTTTCATCAAAATCAACATATAACTCTATATATTGATTTTGAACGCGCATTTCATTTTACCGGGGTCACATACTAACTCTATAAATCCAAGAAAAATATTTTCTAGCTTCGTATTGACGATACGGTCCTAACAATACTAGTTTCATCAGATTCTGAGACCGTTGGAAAAATGGCCATTTTCCAGTCGATTAAAATCCACTAAAACTGGTCAAACGCGTTTTCCTTTGCCACGCTCACATATTGATTCGAAAAATTATGAAATTTGGAATCTAGCAATAATTTGAAATCACGGACCCAACAAAAGTGGTTTCGTCGAAATCCGAGGTCGTTTGCAAAATGACTATTTTTTAAGGGCCGAAATTCCATAGCGACTATTCTGAAATTTCAACTGGACATATCTTTTTATTCCAGCTATGAAATCTTGATTTTTCGGATTCGTTGGAAAGATATTCACAATTAGATTCTATTATTTTTGGT
Organism: Allium sativum; assembly: GCA_030737875.1. Lineage (NCBI taxonomy): Eukaryota > Viridiplantae > Streptophyta > Magnoliopsida > Asparagales > Amaryllidaceae > Allium > Allium sativum. Next base: position 1,047,466,430 of record CM060910.1, on the reverse strand, counting down.
TTCACTAAAATCCGGTTTATTTTGAATCCTGTACCTCCATTTGAAGTTTGAAATCGAATTATCGAACTACCGCGCCATTTTCAATTCCTTTTATTATTATATATAATTATTTATATTCTAACGACGACGTATATAAATATATATGTTCGAATTCTATTCAAAATAAATTTTTCGTCGATATTATTTAAAATAATCTATTTTAAATGTTCAAAATTCGTCGAAGTTGCCAAAACAAAAATTTTAAACTGGCTCAGAATTTCCGGGTTATTACAATCTCCCCCACTTAAAACTTTTCGTCCCAGAAAAGGAACGAAGACGAAAGTGGTTTGATTAATCGGCTCTACGTTCGATCTGGCTTCCATTCTCCAACTTTTCAGTTTCTGAGAATTTTGAAATTTTCAAAAATTTGGCTAACACCCTAAATTTTCGAAAAATTTCGCCATAACCTCCCCTGCACCAGGAGCCACGGGAAAATCCCGAAATTGCCATACAGGCCTTCTGATCTCAAAAAGAAAAAGCCAATAGGCTCATAAAATCATCATCACCCAAACAAAACAATAGATTATAGTAAATATCTACCTATTTGTCAGGCAAACAAATTTTATTCTCTGCTCTAGCCTCCTTGCTATGACCTGTTCAATGTAAGTACATGTATATGCAAGCAAATGCGACTAATTTCAATACAATTCAATATTTGATGCAATTAGGCATAATGGTTCAAAATTATCAAACAAATAAACAAACAACGCAAACATCAATCAATTAGTGGATTAACGTTTCAAATTCATAATTTTGATACATATACAAAAATCACATTTTTGATGCCAAATCACAACAATAAATCTATCTATATAAGTTTTGGTTCTCACACAAGTCTAATGGAAATATATAAATATCATACCTTCGAAACACGAACACAAATTCTGATGATGATATATCAATCATCAGAACCATCTCCGGGTGTCTAGAATGTGATTCTATATCTATCCAGTATATTAAAACTTCGACTATACGTTCATGACGCGTGTATGCAAAACCTTTATATAATAGATTGTCCAAATCAATATAAATAAATTATTCAAATACATGTAAAACGATTTAAATTTTCAAAACAAAATTTGTTATCATTTGAGAAATATACTCTTCACACTCGTTTTAGGATACTACTGATCCTATCTCTAACGAGTCATTCTAATTGGATATTACTAATCCAATATCTGATGAATCCTTTCGTTTGGTTCTAATGTGCCTTGATCTCGAGCTCAGTAAACCAAAGCTCTGATACCAAATGTGACGACCGGGAATTTCGCTCGATCTGAATCAGTCGTTAAACCGATCTAGACCGTTCGAAACCCCTGATCGTTTTGAGAACAGGACAAATCAGAACGCAGACGGAAGAACATTTCATTGCTATTACAACAATTCCATCAGATACAAGAATACAGAGTATAATTGAATAAATTACATTCGATAAATATCAGAGATTACAATAAATTACATACCAGCGGAAAATAATACAAGCACAACTTAAGGTGATATACGGATACAGAGTTTTTCGGATATCATTCCAGCTGTAAACCAGGATCCTGTGAATATAAATCTGCAAAACCAAAACTACTAGCTGCCCGTGGAAAATAGGGGCACCCAGAGTTTAGGTTAAAACAATAAACTCCAGATCAGTCATGTGACTGGTGTGAGAATTAAAACAGTTATTTAAAACTTTACTTTAAAAGAGAGTAATTCAAGGGACCACGCCGTATAACACGGAGTGGGTTTCTTCCCAAGAATACCAGTGCATAGAAAAGACAACGCAATGCTTTTTTGAAAAATGAAGCTATTATAAGACCCAGGTCCCATCACACAATGCAACGCAAGCCGGAGGATAGGGTTTTACCTTATAATAGCCAAACATGCTTGGTACGTTTAAAACAAATCATTTGATACTATTATAAGTGTATAGTGTCAAAACAATTTCAATCATAAATATCAATCCTAGGCGGCATGGGTACCATATATCATGTCGCCATACTAGGCTCTACAAATAAAACCGCAATATCACGTATTGGAAATTGGATTTCCGTCATGAGTCGAGGCAAGGGGCAAGCTCCTCTCCGCTTTCGAGACATTCTAGCAAATGCCTCAGGTCTACACACTCTGGGTAACCCCTCGATCTTCAGGGCCGGTCCTCTCTAAAGTTTGAGGATTAGTTATTCGTGAACACACGTTTCCCGGTCCTTACAAACCTAAAATCAAGGCGCCTCATCCAACAACCACATAGGTGAAAAGTATATAAATGTCAGGGCTGGTAAGTCACTGACACCACCAAAGTTAGAAAGAAACGTCGTGCTCTACCCGCAGTTCTTATCCCGTTTTTGATCATACTAAGGTGTGAGGCTCGCGAATTCACGTTATACACAAAGCTACGCCACATAGGCCGTGCTTTGATCATCAACCACAAGACTTTGCTTTTCAACAGAAGCCTTGATCCATGCAACTCAGCATGCCACACAGGCAATTCATGCCATGCGACTGGTGTCCATCGATATACAACCTCTGCGCTCGTACGTCTCAGAGAAGGGCGTTAAGTAAGAGAATAAATTCTCCACCGCCAAACAGATGTATATTTAATAGAGATCAATCAACACAGAATAAAGTCCAATGTCAGACACACAATCCATTTACAAGTTCGTTCTGGGTCTGAACGAAACCGGAGGCACTTTCCTCACATATCCATCGATCTCCAAGTACGTCTGGACGACCACCAACTATTTCCATCCTCTTGGGTGTACAGCCCAATCAGGATCATCAGTAATTATCCAAACGATGTGAAGACTTCCGGTCTTCGACCGCCGTCATCATCTTCGACTTATCGTCGAATCGGTTATTCAAAATGGGTATAAACCCGGCCTTTCCGAACAACCCGCGTATATTAAAACAAATGTTACACAAACAAAACATACGCCTCATTCCAATTCATTAGTCACTAACCGTAAATCAGTAAGAGAGCAATTCCCCAAATGTTAACCCCGAAGGCCGAAACCAACATCAGATCAATACCCAGGAAACCATTCTTCTTAACTAACCTACAGCTAGTTTCTAAATTTCAATTCTTAGGGAGAGGTTCCCATTAATTTTATCCAAGATAAATTCTTTGAATTTATTCTCCAATCTTCCTTTGGATGTCATTTCAAACCAAATTATGGTTTTCCAAACTAGTCGGGATTAGCGAACCACACCGAAGTAATTATTTATTTTATTTCCCAATCTCAACCTATTCATCCCATGGAGAAAACTGGTAATACTCCATATCTAACACTACGGTGCTATCGGTAAAATTAATTACCATTTCACGTTCAAATCTAATTAAAGATTTGACTTTCGTTTTGGAGCAAAACTGGTGATACTCCACTCTCGCTCACTTTCTATATTTGATAATTTAAATTATCAATTCACATTTCAATCTAATTACAGATTCATTAAAACTCCCTTTTCTGGGTTAAAGAACTAAGGTAATTTAAAACACAGTTCACGATAAACCCGAATCACATTCTGTTTATTATCAGGTTAAAGAACAAGTGTTATTTAAAACATCGTTCACGATAAACCCACAAATGAATTCTATTTACAATTCATTTCAAATCCAATTTATTTATTTAAAAATAAATGGGTTTTAATTTTAGTTCAAAACTAGTTCATTTCGATAAAAATCTATTTTTATCTTTTCAAATATGGAGTTTTTCATCCCAATTTTCCCCAAATTATTTCTTATGATTCTACACAAATTATTACTATTTTTGATAATTTTATCAAGGACCGTACAGTCGATTTCCATCAACGGCCATCGAACTGCACTTACAGCGACCTTTTCCAAAATTGATTTGGACGTATCTCCAAATCCAACCATTAGATTTCAAATTTCTAATATTAGTTAGAAATCTCTTTTCGATACGAACCCAACGGTTCCGGTTTTAGGAGATGTAGTGACCCGAAAATCCGGGGGAATTTGAGCTGACTAAATAACACAAGTCCAACCCAAATCACACTGGAAATTCAAGAAAACTAATAGAAAGAAGACAGAGGGTGAGGATAGATAAGATAGAAACTTAGAATAGAGGAAGGAGAAGAACATAACATCGGAGTAACACGAACCTCACAGCGGAACGAATAACATATAATAGATAACATAACTTTGGAATATAACAGTTATGTATACAATAGCACTTATCAGAGTACAACACTTACAACACAGCGGAAATAACTATAGCTATATGATCTTGAAGCCTCCTGCTCCAAGCTCTTCCAGTATATCTGTAAATTCCTGACTACTTGACTGCCCGTACAAAATTAGGCACCCAAGAGTTTAGGGAAAACAACAAGTAAAACTCCGGGTCAGTCATGGGACTGGTATGAGTAAAACAGTTTAAACAGGTATATGAACAAGTAAACGATATCTCATAAGACCACGCCGCATAACGAAACGGGTTTTTCCCTTATGAGAATCCAAAATATCTTTATATCAAAACTTTTTGATATTATAATAATGTCTATGTACAAATAGATATCAACTAGCAGAAACGCTTTCATCTCACGTTCTACATATATAGTATACAATCAAAACCGCAAGCACGTATTGGGTAATGGATTTCCAACTATGACAAGGTATGGAATCACCTTCCGATCAGTGTACTCTAGGAACGATACACTGGAGTTCAACAAGAACATCTTGCAACTCAGCCACACATGACCGACCACTCATTTCGCTTGAGTGTATCGAATGTACATCACCAACGGTTGGGATCAGCAACCGTTCCCGTATATATATGGGACAGCATTGATAGATTTAAGAAACAAATGAATATTCTCTAGATAGGTGATTATACACCCTACTTCGGTGCGACCGACTTAGCCATGCTGCCTGCCCGATTTCTGTCATTTACCGGTTGATGAGGCTAGAAGCTACGCTTTATCATTACATCAGATTCACTTCGAATGCTACATTGTCCAATCCATCGAAAATCACTAATTAACATCTACAACCATACAATATGTGTCAGCTAAAAGAAGTTTCCTTCTCCGCTTCCACTCTTGGTATAGTTGAAGAAATCAATGTACGTGACCGTCTGGAAATACTATGTCAGACATCCATCTTCATTCACTTAGAAATGTCACATCGTCATACCCGCCAAATCACAAATTGACTTATCCAAAAATAACACGGGTATACAGCTAAGAGAAACGAATTCCTCCGCCACCAAACGTGAATACGTTTGAACAGATCAACTTACGCGATCCATTGGATATACTTTGTCAGACCTTCGTCCATACAAGTTGTCCTGGGACTGGACAAACCGAAGGCACTATTCTGTAAACAGGATAGCCCTTGCATTTTACTCCGTCTTCAATTATCTTTGACATATATGATTCGCGACGCTTATGCCAATACAGAGTGGTTCTATGGATAATAATCCAACCGGTCTCTCCATATTAACAACGTTAAAATGGTCAAAACTTCGATAGTCTGTGAGTTAACTATCAAAGAAAAACAAGTGTGCAAACAACGATATTATTCCCAGATGGAAATTATATCGAACAAACATCATTTAACATTAATCTCTTTAGTTCATTTATTTACTCATCTCCTGTTCCCTATATTCTAAATTCTTATTTTCTTTTATCAGAAAACATTTCTGATTCTCGTTTGGAAAACATTTCCAAAACTCCTTTTCGATCAAACCTTACCATTTCTTAGTTAAGAAGGAAGTCACTCAAGTTGGGGTATAATTACCTCTCAGACCTTAACTGAACAACGTTATAACTTCGAAATGGTCAAAGTTTATCTTTTAATCTTTAACAACTTCTTTACGCCTTTCTCGGATCCAATTTTACTAGTCCACTTCTATATTTAAAACATTGGTTATAACGATAACGTTATAATCCCTACTTTCGAATTATCTAACTTAAATTATAACTTCTAGTCTTATTAGTGGATAATTAACCTAACACTTATTTATTTATAAATAAATAAATCTCTATTTAGACACTGGAAAGTATAAGTACTTTCCCGAATTCGATATACTCGAATTTGCCGATTAACTCTCTTCGAGAAATCTCTATTTGATTAACTCTTCTTCGAATAACCTATATTCGATTAACTCCTTCTCGAATAAACGATATTAGATAATCTCTCTCTTCGAATAACTAGTATTCGATAACTCTTCCCTTTTCAAATATCTCATATTTTGAAAATCTCACTTCGATTAAACTATAATCGATAACTCCCTTCGATGAAACTAACATCGATAACTTCTTTCGATGAAACTAACATTGATAACTCCTTTCGATGAAACTAACATCGATAACTCCTTTCGATGAAACTAACATCGATAACTCCTTTCGATGAAACTAACATCGATAACTCCTTTCGATGAAACTAACACTGATAACTCCTTTCGATGAAGCTAACATCGATAACTTCTTCCGATGAAACTAACATCGATAACTTTAACTCGACGAACTTAACTCGACTAACTTAACTTGACTCGACTAACTCGACTTACTTGGTTCGACCAATTCGATTCGATTAACCAGGCTCGACTAACTTGACTAACTTAACTCGACTTACTTGGTTCGACCAATTCGATTCGATTAACTAGGCTCGACTAACTTGGTCGAACCACCCGATCAACTCAACTTATTTAACTTAACTTATTTCTCAACTCGATCAACTCGATTAACTCCTATCGAATAACTAATATTCGATTAAACTCCATTCGCTTAACTCTAGATCGCAGCGATCACAATGGTTACGCCTGACTCCCTCAGGAAACATCCGACCGCCGTAGGCTATTTACAGCCCTGCGAATTACGCTAGCAGTCGTACAAGATGGCAACTTACCCTGAATACTATGTTTGACTAACTCTGTTTCAAATAACTACATTTGATTAACTCTAGTTCATTTAACTCTAATCGATTAACTCTAACTAATTAACTCCAACTGGTTAACTCTAACTGATTAACTCTAACTGGTTAACTCTATTTGACTAACTCGACTTGACTAACCCCTTTCGAATAACATATTCGATTAACTAACTTTCGAATACCATATTCGATTTTCTCCTTTCGAATGTCTATATTCGATTAACTAACTTCGAATACCATATTCGATTAACTAACTTCGAATACCATATTCGATTAACTCTTCTCGAATGTCTATATTCGATTTACTTTATTCACTTTATAAAGATTTCCTTTTCAAATTTATTCTTGAAATATTCTAACTCCTTAAATTCCCGGGAAAATTCGCCATAACCTCCTTTGTATCGGGAGCATCGGGAAAATCCCCAAACTCGCCACACAGGCCTTTCCATTCAAAAAGAAATGTTTTGAATTTATTTTCCTTTTTGAAATATCTCCTATTTATAAATATCCCAATTTATAAATATTCCTTATTTATAAATATTTAAATTTATAAATATCTCTTATTTATAAATTTTCCATTTTATAAATATTCTATTTTCAATATCACTTTGAAAATCTCTTTTATCTACATTCCGGTATGTCATGGTATTCAATCATATCAAATCACGATGTTCAATATCGTCTATACACACACAATCAACAACAGGTTATAATTCACATCATATATCAAAATATATGAAAAACAATAAAATAACTGTTGAGGAATCCAGTCGGATTCCTCCAACCTGTTTCCTGCACCACAGATGTTAGACAGTATAGATAACATCACTTTCAGTTCCATATGATATATTCTGTTAAACAGAATCAATATAGAAATTTAACTAACTGACTAGCAGTTCAATCAAACAGTCAACACACAATCAATCAGTCCATATTTAACAGTTCTAAAAAATATAACATGAAAATATAAACTGTTCAGAGTTAGTGAGTTTCACTCACATTTTTCGTTATCGTTAAATAACGAATAACGATTGTCCATTCTGATCAGTCAATTTATTCCACCATAAATTGTTACGAACTCCGAAATATTCCAGACCAGCCTGTATGTTGTCATTCCCGTCCATACGATCCCGATGGATCCATATTTGCGAAATTCTGATTTCGTATGGTCAAGATATGAGAATTTCAAGGAAATACACTATTTAAATTAAAAATAAACTTTCTAATTAAATCCTTTTAAACAAATTTGGGCCTCACCCAATATGAAAAGCCCGTCACCAGACCAACCCGCACTACTTTCTTCCTCTTTCAAAAACCACGAACACTTCTGCTCCCGTAAAATCCAAACAAACGAAAATGGCCACCGTTGACCACCACGTTCTCCTCATCCGTGCCACCGTTCGACAAGCCGTCACCACCACTGGCCCTCTCTTCCCAAACCGCATCTCCCTGTACCCTCAAACCTGACCTCGGCGCCACCTTCATTTCCGCGACATCGACTGTCGACAGCAGGTCACCGACCCCAAACACCACCGAAAACCCCACAATCATGTCAACACCTTCGGTTTTGAACCCCAAGCCCAAATATCAAATCAGTTTCGCACCTCGATGCTTCAATTTGCGGTATGTTGGAACCCTAGCACCCACTGTAAAACGCCGAGCTCCCCAATGTGAAGTCGCACCCTTCGATTTACATACCAACTTGAAGAGTTTCGAGCAATGATTTCCATTATCCAAGTTTCATGATTTATAAGAATTGTTTTGATTTTTGGTTGATTTTTGAAAGTGGCCGATTGGTTTGTTTGAAGAGAAACATACGGCAGCTTTGTTGTTGACTTCCAGAGAAATTTTCTAGGTTTAGAAATGTGTTAGGGGATATTTATAGAGGAGGTATAATGATTTTATATTCAAATATTATATTAATATAAAATCAACTGCTATTTGTATTGTCTTCTAAAAATTCCTGTACTCACATGTGATACCCAAAAATCACGAAACTGGACATGTAGATACAGTTCAACATTACGGTCCCAACGAAACTGGTTTCGTCGAATTCCGACTTCGTCTGCTCACACAGCGTATTTTTAACTATCGAAATACTGACTGTTCTTCACTCTAAAAATCCCTACGACCACATACTGACTCTAAAAATCACGAAACTTGACATCTAGCAATAATTTGACATTGTGGATCCAACAAAATTAGTTTCGTCGAATTCCGAGGTCGTATGAAAAACTGGCTATTTTTCAAGCGTTGAACTGACCTTTTAAATATATAAATATATTTAAATATTATTAAATTAAATATAAATAAATTAATATTCTCGTATATATCCACAGATGATGTCGTACGACTCCAGAATATCCTGCCAGAATTTATGACTTGATTTCCAGAATTCTGATTTGATCGATATTCAGTTCGTATCGAAAAATCGATTTATAACGTATATAAAGCGTCGCAAATTATAAAGGAAATCCATAGCGACTTTTCTAAAATTTGATTTGGACGTGAATCAAAATCTACACGACGAAATCTCGATTTTTCTCTTCCACTAGAAAGATATACTCCACCAGCTCCACACGTTTCTTGTTTCATAGAAATCCGACTTAATATGAATCCTGTACATCCAGTTGAAGTTCAAATCGCCAAATCGCGAACTGCAGCGCCATTCCAAGCTCGATTTTAAATTAAAATATAATTATACGTTCAAACTGACGTCGATTGAATATATTCGTTATTCAAATTCATTTCTAAACTGAATAAAATCTTCGGGATGACCCAGTTCACAGAATATTGTGATTTCCAATACTTTTGATTATTTCTGAATTAAATATATTATTTAATTATTTAATTAAATTAATTATTCCATATTATTTAATTAAACGACGATTAAATTCACTACATCACCATATATATAATTAAATAAATTAATTAAAATACTTCTGCCAATGCGGGTCATTACATTCTTCCCCACTTATAATAATTTCGTCCTCGAAATTGCTAAGTTAGAGGACGACCCTATATATTGGAACTCCTAAGATTTGTTTACCCCTTATTTCTGATTTCAACTGAACCAACTAATATTGATTTCAATATTAATTCCTTCCGACCAACTAAAATTTCCAAAAATTTTGAAAATTTTCTAACACTTTAAATTTTCGGAAAATTTTGCCATAACCTCTTTTGTACAGCCCTATCGGTAAAACCACAACTCGCCTCTCTAGGCCTTCTCCAACCCAAAAGAAAATCAAATAGCCAAGCGGCTTGCCAATTCGGCTCATAAATTCCAAATTCATATAAAATATAAACTTGTACCTTTTTGTTGGGCATATCATTATATCCCTACCATCTGTTATCAACTCGGCATATACAAATGCCATCCCAATCAAACTCAATCACTTTTATGTCGTCAAACCAAATCATTCGCTTATACTCAAGTCGAATCCCATTATCAATCTCAAGTTTCATTCTTGATTTTCAAATTCTAAGTCCAGCTAAATTTCAAATTCTTAACTCATCAACTTAATCCTATTTCAGATTATTCTCTTATCACCCCAGTTTTCACTTAACTTAACAAGTTAAAGATAAATTCTAGAATTTAAATTCCTGGGCTTTTATTTCAAGTCAATTTGAAATCATAATACCAATTCAAAACCTTTGAATTTTCTAAACAACTTGTTTTCTCAAAACAATTCAAATCAAAATCTCTGGTAGTAATCCACCACTTAGAACTCGAAAATCACACCGATGATACTGCGCAGTCATCATCGGGATTATTTTCCAGCGACCCAAGTGATTTCAATACTATATTTTGAAAACCATTACTAAATACTTTCATTTTGAATACATTTCAAAATTCCCCAGGAACTTAAAATTTCCTTATTTTAATTCCAAATCTGATTTAAATTCATATTTAATTCATCTCATTTCATATACTTTACTTATATGAATTCTGATCAGTTATTTACAACTATTTCACTTTTTATAATCTTATTCGATTATAATTACAACCAACACATCCTATATATAATATTAATATATATTCAGGTAAAATCATTTCATTTACCCTCTTTCAAACATACCGTGTCGACCCATCGTATTCGAGTGTTTATTTACTCCTACCGATACAGTGGATCAAACTGATCGACCAGAACTCATAAACAACTCAGCCAATGAATCTCCACAATATAAAATCATTTTATATCAAATACAAATACGCACTCGTATATATACACTCGAACTCAATCTAGGGTATTACTAACCCTATCTCTACCGAGTTACGCCACAGAGCCAAGGTAATTCTTAACTTAAGCTCTGATACCAACTGTAGTGACCCGAAAATCCGGGGGAATTTGAGCTGACTAAATAACACAAGTCCAACCCAAATCACACTGGAAATTCAAGAAAACTAATAGAAAGAAGACAGAGGGTGAGGATAGATAAGATAGAAACTTAGAATAGAGGAAGGAGAAGAACATAACATCGGAGTAACACGAACCTCACAGCGGAACGAATAACATATAATAGATAACATAACTTTGGAATATAACAGTTATGTATACAATAGCACTTATCAGAGTACAGCACTTACAACACAGCGGAAATAACTATAGCTATATGATCTTGAAGCCTCCTGCTCCAAGCTCTTCCAGTATATCTGTAAATTCCTGACTACTTGACTGCCCGTACAAAATTAGGCACCCAAGAGTTTAGGGAAAACAACAAGTAAAACTCCGGGTCAGTCATGGGACTGGTATGAGTAAAACAGTTTAAACAGGTATATGAACAAGTAAACGATATCTCATAAGACCACGCCGCATAACGAAACGGGTTTTTCCCTTATGAGAATCCAAAATATCTTTATATCAAAACTTTTTGATATTATAATAATGTCTATGTACAAATAGATATCAACTAGCAGAAACGCTTTCATCTCACGTTCTACATATATAGTATACAATCAAAACCGCAAGCACGTATTGGGTAATGGATTTCCAACTATGACAAGGTATGGAATCACCTTCCGATCAGTGTACTCTAGGAACGATACACTGGAGTTCAACAAGAACATCTTGTAACTCAGCCACACATGACCGACCACTCATTTCGCTTGAGTGTATCGAATGTACATCACCAACGGTTGGGATCAGCAACCGTTCCCGTATATATATGGGACAGCATTGATAGATTTAAGAAACAAATGAATATTCTCTAGATAGGTGATTATACACCCTACTTCGGTGCGACCGACTTAGCCATGCTGCCTGCCCGATTTCTGTCATTTACCGGTTGATGAGGCTAGAAGCTACGCTTTATCATTACATCAGATTCACTTCGAATGCTACATTGTCCAATCCATCGAAAATCACTAATTAACATCTACAACCATACATTATGTGTCAGCTAAAAGAAGTTTCCTTCTCCGCTTCCACTCTTGGTATAGTTGAAGAAATCAATGTACGTGACCGTCTGGAAATACTATGTCAGACATCCATCTTCATTCACTTAGAAATGTCACATCGTCATACCCGCCAAATCACAAATTGACTTATCCAAAAATAACACGGGTATACAGCTAAGAGAAACGAATTCCTCCGCCACCAAACGTGAATACGTTTGAACAGATCAACTTACGCAATCCATTGGATATACTTTGTCAGACCTTCGTCCATACAAGTTGTCCTGGGACTGGACAAACCGAAGGCACTATTCTGTAAACAGGATAGCCCTTGCATTTTACTCCGTCTTCAATTATCTTTGACATATATGATTCGCGACGCTTATGCCAATACAGAGTGGTTCTATGGATAATAATCCAACCGGTCTCTCCATATTAACAACGTTAAAATGGTCAAAACTTCGATAGTCTGTGAGTTAACTATCAAAGAAAAACAAGTGTGCAAACAACGATATTATTCCCAGATGGAAATTATATCGAACAAACATCATTTAACATTAATCTCTTTAGTTCATTTATTTACTCATCTCCTGTTCCCTATATTCTAAATTCTTATTTTCTTTTATCAGAAAACATTTCTGATTCTCGTTTGGAAAACATTTCCAAAACTCCTTTTCGATCAAACCTTACCATTTCTTAGTTAAGAAGGAAGTCACTCAAGTTGGGGTATAATTACCTCTCAGACCTTAACTGAACAACGTTATAACTTCGAAATGGTCAAAGTTTATCTTTTAATCTTTAACAACTTCTTTACGCCTTTCTCGGATCCAATTTTACTAGTCCACTTCTATATTTAAAACATTGGTTATAACGATAACGTTATAATCCCTACTTTCGAATTATCTAACTTAAATTATAACTTCTAGTCTTATTAGTGGATAATTAACCTAACACTTATTTATTTATAAATAAATAAATCTCTATTTAGACACTGGAAAGTATAAGTACTTTCCCGAATTCGATATACTCGAATTTGCCGATTAACTCTCTTCGAGAAATCTCTATTTGATTAACTCTTCTTCGAATAACCTATATTCGATTAACTCCTTCTCGAATAAACGATATTAGATAATCTCTCTCTTCGAATAACTAGTATTCGATAACTCTTCCCTTTTCAAATATCTCATATTTTGAAAATCTCACTTCGATTAAACTATAATCGATAACTCCCTTCGATGAAACTAACATCGATAACTTCTTTCGATGAAACTAACATTGATAACTCCTTTCGATGAAACTAACATCGATAACTCCTTTCGATGAAACTAACATCGATAACTCCTTTCGATGAAACTAACACTGATAACTCCTTTCGATGAAGCTAACATCGATAACTTCTTCCGATGAAACTAACATCGATAACTTTAACTCGACGAACTTAACTCGACTAACTTAACTTGACTCGACTAACTCGACTTACTTGGTTCGACCAATTCGATTCGATTAACCAGGCTCGACTAACTTGACTAACTTAACTCGACTTACTTGGTTCGACCAATTCGATTCGATTAACTAGGCTCGACTAACTTGGTCGAACCACCCGATCAACTCAACTTATTTAACTTAACTTATTTCTCAACTCGATCAACTCGATTAACTCCTATCGAATAACTAATATTCGATTAAACTCCATTCGCTTAACTCTAGATCGCAGCGATCACAATGGTTACGCCTGACTCCCTCAGGAAACATCCGACCGCCGTAGGCTATTTACAGCCCTGCGAATTACGCTAGCAGTCGTACAAGATGGCAACTTACCCTGAATACTATGTTTGACTAACTCTGTTTCAAATAACTACATTTGATTAACTCTAGTTCATTTAACTCTAATCGATTAACTCTAACTAATTAACTCCAACTGGTTAACTCTAACTGATTAACTCTAACTGGTTAACTCTATTTGACTAACTCGACTTGACTAACCCCTTTCGAATAACATATTCGATTAACTAACTTTCGAATACCATATTCGATTTTCTCCTTTCGAATGTCTATATTCGATTAACTAACTTCGAATACCATATTCGATTAACTAACTTCGAATACCATATTCGATTAACTCTTCTCGAATGTCTATATTCGATTTACTTTATTCACTTTATAAAGATTTCCTTTTCAAATTTATTCTTGAAATATTCTAACTCCTTAAATTCCCGGGAAAATTCGCCATAACCTCCTTTGTATCGGGAGCATCGGGAAAATCCCCAAACTCGCCACACAGGCCTTTCCATTCAAAAAGAAATGTTTTGAATTTATTTTCCTTTTTGAAATATCTCCTATTTATAAATATCCCAATTTATAAATATTCCTTATTTATAAATATTTAAATTTATAAATATCTCTTATTTATAAATTTTCCATTTTATAAATATTCTATTTTCAATATCACTTTGAAAATCTCTTTTATCTACATTCCGGTATGTCATGGTATTCAATCATATCAAATCACGATGTTCAATATCGTCTATACACACACAATCAACAACAGGTTATAATTCACATCATATATCAAAATATATGAAAAACAATAAAATAACTGTTGAGGAATCCAGTCGGATTCCTCCAACCTGTTTCCTGCACCACAGATGTTAGACAGTATAGATAACATCACTTTCAGTTCCATATGATATATTCTGTTAAACAGAATCAATATAGAAATTTAACTAACTGACTAGCAGTTCAATCAAACAGTCAACACACAATCAATCAGTCCATATTTAACAGTTCTAAAAAATATAACATGAAAATATAAACTGTTCAGAGTTAGTGAGTTTCACTCACATTTTTCGTTATCGTTAAATAACGAATAACGATTGTCCATTCTGATCAGTCAATTTATTCCACCATAAATTGTTACGAACTCCGAAATATTCCAGACCAGCCTGTATGTTGTCATTCCCGTCCATACGATCCCGATGGATCCATATTTGCGAAATTCTGATTTCGTATGGTCAAGATATGAGAATTTCAAGGAAATACACTATTTAAATTAAAAATAAACTTTCTAATTAAATCCTTTTAAACAAATTTGGGCCTCACCCAATATGAAAAGCCCGTCACCAGACCAACCCGCACTACTTTCTTCCTCTTTCAAAAACCACGAACACTTCTGCTCCCGTAAAATCCAAACAAACGAAAATGGCCACCGTTGACCACCACGTTCTCCTCATCCGTGCCACCGTTCGACAAGCCGTCACCACCACTGGCCCTCTCTTCCCAAACCGCATCTCCCTGTACCCTCAAACCTGACCTCGGCGCCACCTTCATTTCCGCGACATCGACTGTCGACAGCAGGTCACCGACCCCAAACACCACCGAAAACCCCACAATCATGTCAACACCTTCGGTTTTGAACCCCAAGCCCAAATATCAAATCAGTTTCGCACCTCGATGCTTCAATTTGCGGTATGTTGGAACCCTAGCACCCACTGTAAAACGCCGAGCTCCCCAATGTGAAGTCGCACCCTTCGATTTACATACCAACTTGAAGAGTTTCGAGCAATGATTTCCATTATCCAAGTTTCATGATTTATAAGAATTGTTTTGATTTTTGGTTGATTTTTGAAAGTGGCCGATTGGTTTGTTTGAAGAGAAACATACGGCAGCTTTGTTGTTGACTTCCAGAGAAATTTTCTAGGTTTAGAAATGTGTTAGGGGATATTTATAGAGGAGGTATAATGATTTTATATTCAAATATTATATTAATATAAAATCAACTGCTATTTGTATTGTCTTCTAAAAATTCCTGTACTCACATGTGATACCCAAAAATCACGAAACTGGACATGTAGATACAGTTCAACATTACGGTCCCAACGAAACTGGTTTCGTCGAATTCCGACTTCGTCTGCTCACACAGCGTATTTTTAACTATCGAAATACTGACTGTTCTTCACTCTAAAAATCCCTACGACCACATACTGACTCTAAAAATCACGAAACTTGACATCTAGCAATAATTTGACATTGTGGATCCAACAAAATTAGTTTTGTCGAATTCCGAGGTCGTATGAAAAACTGGCTATTTTTCAAGCGTTGAACTGACCTTTTAAATATATAAATATATTTAAATATTATTAAATTAAATATAAATAAATTAATAGTCTCGTATATATCCACAGATGATGTCGTACGACTCCAGAATATCCTGCCAGAATTTATGACTTGATTTCCAGAATTCTGATTTGATCGATATTCAGTTCGTATCGAAAAATCGATTTATAACGTATATAAAGCGTCGCAAATTATAAAGGAAATCCATAGCGACTTTTCTAAAATTTGATTTGGACGTGAATCAAAATCTACACGACGAAATCCCGATTTTTCTCTTCCACTAGAAAGATATACTCCACCAGCTCCACACGTTTCTTGTTTCATAGAAATCCGACTTAATATGAATCCTGTACATCCAGTTGAAGTTCAAATCGCCAAATCGCGAACTGCAGCGCCATTCCAAGCTCGATTTTAAATTAAAATATAATTATACGTTCAAACTGACGTCGATTGAATATATTCGTTATTCAAATTCATTTCTAAACTGAATAAAATCTTCGGGATGACCCAGTTCACAGAATATTGTGATTTCCAATACTTTTGATTATTTCTGAATTAAATATATTATTTAATTATTTAATTAAATTAATTATTCCATATTATTTAATTAAACGACGATTAAATTCACTACATCACCATATATATAATTAAATAAATTAATTAAAATACTTCTGCCAATGCGGGTCATTACAGGAGAATCCGACGGTCGGATCTCCCGTAATGTCCATTCGAAGTCAATGGTCGAAATTTACGAACTGCCAAGGCGCGGCGCGTTCTATTCAGGCCATTATATATAATATATACATATTATATATATTTCGTCGATTTCTATTTAAAACGAAGTTTATAAATAGTTTTAAATTCGTTTCAAAAACATTTCAACTTCCATTTCCAATTCAAATCAAAATTGAATTTTTCCTTATAAATTCGTTTTAAAATTCTTTTCAATTCAATTTGAATCCATTTCAAATCGATTTTTATACTATTTCAATTCGCTTTCAATTCAATTCGAATTCGTTTTATATTCAATTCAATACGAATTCGTTTTCTATTCAATTCAATTCGAATTCATTTTCTATTCAATTCAAATCAGATTCGTTTTCTATTCAATTCAAATCAAATTCGTTTTCTTTTCAATTCAAATCAAATTCGTTTTCTATTCAATTCAAATCGAATTCGTTTTCTATTCGATCCAATTCAAATTCGAATATAATCGATATAAATATCGTTCGCGTCAAAATAACGTATCTCTAATCAATATGGCTTTATATATTTCAATAATTCCGTTATTCTATTCAACAAATGAATATTTATTTTATTCAATACGTGAATCTATATTTTTGTCAACACATGACTAATCTCAACGAATGAGTACTGTCCACGTGTGACTATTTTTGTTGTTTAATATATTTTATAAAAATTATGGTATCTATCGTTTGATTTCAAAGCAGACTCCAACCGTAAATTAGTAAGAGAACGATTCCCTAAATATTAACCCCGAAGGCCGAAACCAACATCAGATCAATATCCAGGAGACCACTCATCTTATCTATTTCCCAATTAGTTTCTAATTTTATATATGATAAAGATGTAAATTTTATTGTTAAAATATTTCGTTCAACACATGACTAATCTCAACGGATGAGTACTGTCAACACATGAACCTATATTTTATAATGATAAAAATGTAAATTTTATTGTTAAAATATTTCGTTCAACACATGACTAATCTCAACGGATGAGTACTGTCAACACATGAACCTTTATTTTATAATGATAAAAATGTAAATTTTATTGTTAAAATATTTCGTTCAACACATGACTAATCACAACGGATGAGTACTGTCAACACATGAACCTTTATTTTATAATATTCTTTATTTTCTAAATTGGAATGAGGCCCAATCAATTACCATATAAAGTTAATTTTATGGATTCTATATAACATATGTATATAATAGCAACGATAAATAATCAACCATCATCCAAAGTGCACTACACGGTATAAGCATCAAATATAGATATCTAACGCTTATAACAGCCTGTCAATCAATCGATCGACATACAACTAATTATTGGGATTAGTGTATGTCGTGTTTTATCCCAATACCCGTGTGGGGTTTCAAATCAACAAACATAGATTTTTATTTGTGCAGTTGGGCGATGTGTAAAATTTATCAACCCAATCAATATCAGTCAAATCAGTGTATATAAACAAATCGGCCGATTTGTTTATATTTATTTATTTATTCATATTCACGTTAAAAATTATATTTTTAACGACTAAATTATTTTATTCAACCTATGAATATATTTTATTATCTATTTCACATCAACATCACAAACAATTTTCACAACACATCCATCAAACAAACAAGCCATCCATGGTCTGTGGATGATGGGTGTCGGGTGCTGCTAAGCACCGTCTGCATCCTAGTATATATATATATAACTAGAAAAAGAAATTGAATAGTGAGAAATTCTCACCGATAGCTAATCCAATACCATGACACTTCAGATGTAGAAGTCTTCGTCGTTCTCTCCTTTCGTCACTTTCGTTGTCCGCTTTCACTACATATATAAAAATCACATTTTTATATTTTTGCTATGTATATAAAAATCGAATTTTTACTTCGCTGTTCATTATATAAAAATAGAATTTTTACTTCGCTATTCAATATATAAAAATCGAATTTTTACTTCGCTATTCAATATATAAAAATCGAATTTTTACTTCGCTATTCAATATATAAAAATCGAATTTTTACTTCGCTACTATATAGATAAAATTTCTATTTTTACATTGCTACTATATAGAGATTCGCCTTTTCAAATATAAAGATTTCGCCTTTATTTCACTACATATATAAAGGTGATATTTTTACTTCAACATATATATAAGAAAGATCAGATTTTTATTTTGCTAACTATATAAAAATAATATTTTTATATTCTCTATTATATAAAGATCATATTTTTAATATTTTTATTCTTTTTATAATATAAAATTAATATTTTTATTACCTCTACTATATAAAGATAATATTTTTATTACTTCTACTTTATAAAAATTATATTTTTAATCTTTCTATATTATAAAAATTACATTTTTAACTTCTCTATATAATAAAAATATCGTCTTTCATAGATTAAAAATCACTTCTTTCTTGGATTAAAAATACGTCCTTTCTTTGATTAAAAATCAATGCTTTACCTTTTTTAAAAATATAACCTTTCTTATCTAAAAATCCTAACCTTTCCTTGTTTAAAAAAAATTATAACTTCATATACACTTCGAACCCTTCAACAATGCTTTTCAAAATCTAAACTTTACGTTGTTAATAATCTAACTTCCTATAGGTAAAGATCCTAACTTTATAAAGTATAAAGATCTAGTTTTTACTAACTATAAAAATCTAATTTTTACAAACAAAGAAAAACTCACATTGATTTGAAAAGGAGGAGGGGGTAGCTGCATTCGAACGGCAAGGGGAGAAGAGGGGGCTACTCAGTTCGTTGCGCGGAGGACAGAGGGGATTGGAAGAAGCGGCAGCGGCAGGGGCTTTGGTGGCTGGTTTTGTGCTCAAGGGGGGCGTCGTTCGATTGAGGAAGGGAAGAGGAGGGATCGAAGGGGGTGCGGGTGAAGGTGGAGGGGGAACCTCGGCGCGGTGGTCGGCGTCGAGGTCGACGGGGCGGGGCTCCGCCCCCTTTTCTTTCTCTTTTTTTTCTTTTCTGTTGAATCGATTTTGAACCGGGGGGGGGGGGGCAGAGAAGCTAAAAGGAAGAGAGATTTTAATTTTATATTATTTAATTTCAAGAAAAGTTGACTTTTTATTTTGACCTCGAAATGAGGCCCACCTCCTGTCATCCATAGCATTTCACCCCATTTCGAACACAGTGGGATATGTATCGTAAGCTGATTCGATCGTTTCGATCAGTTTTCGTCAAAATCAACATATAACTCTATATATTGATTTTGAACGCGCATTTCATTTTACCGGGGTCACATACTAACTCTATAAATCCCAAAAAAATATTTTCTAGCTACGTATTGATGATACGGTCCTAACAAAACTAGTTTCATCAGATTCTGAGACCGTTGGAAAAATGGCCATTTTCCAGTCGATTAAAATCCACTGAAACTGGACAAACGCGTTTTCCTTTGCCACGCTCACATATTGATTCGAAAAATTATGAAATTTGGAATATAGCAATAATTTGACATCACGGACCCAACAAAAGTGGTTTCGTCGAAATCCGAGGTCGTTTGCAAAATGGCTATTTTTTAAGGGCCGAAATTCCATAGCGACTATTCTGAAATTTCAACTGGACATATCTTTTTATTCCCGCTATGAAATCTTGATTTTTCGGATTCGTTGGAAAGATATTCACAATTAGATTCTATTATTTTTGGTTTCACTAAAATCCAGTTTATTTTGAATCCTGTACCTCCATTTGAAGTTTGAAATCGAATTATCGAACTACCGCGCCATTTTCAATTCCTTTTATAATTATATATAATTATTTATATTCTAACGATGACGTATATAAATGTATACGTTCGAATTCTATTCAAAATAAATTTTTCGTCAATATTATTTAAAATAATCTATTTTAAATGTTCAAAATTCGTCAAAGTTGCCAAAACAAAAATTTTAAACTGGCTCAGAATTTCCGGGTTATTACACATTTCATCTTCCAAAATCCAAATATAGTTTATATTGAGTATGAGAATTAAACCGAAATTGTATCAACCTATACTCAATATCAATTTCCATATTCAACACATACTATAGGTGGAATAACAGTATAAGTACTTTACAAATTCTTCAAATAGTATAAGTTTCATCTATGAACCTTTATACCAATTTTTTTAAATTGTTTTAAAACTTCCAAAAACATTTTATTAATCATTTAAAATTAAGTTATAGATGAAAATGAATGAGTCTAAAACCTTTAAATAAACCATTTTTGGAAAATGTTGTAAAAGCATTACAAAAATTGCTGTGAATATGCTTATATTAGCTAGTTAGTCAAAACGACATTTATATTATCCAAAACTTCACTTTGTAAAATCAAATCCCCTTTAGATGATTTATAATGATTTTACGAAAAAAATCCATATTGTTATTTATTTTGAAATAGTCATTTCATATTACGGTCAATGAACTGCTTCTATAGCGACTTTTTCAAAAACGGTTTTACACATAACTTGAAATACGATTTAAATTGCTCCTATTATGAGCATTTGAAGTTTTATAGTCGAAATTCGCGAACTGCCGCAGTGCGACTGGTCCTATTCAGAATTTATTTTAATTTGAATCGAAACTCATCCAATTTACTTCTAATATAATTTAAAATCTTTTTAAAACTTGTTTGGAAACAATTTTACAAAATTTAACTTTGAATTCTAGTATTCATATTACATGAATATTATATTTTAAAACTTATCCTTTTTAACACAAACTTTTCTGATATCCATTAAAAAATAAATTAATATAATTGGAATAATAAATTTGAGTTTTCAACTTTATTTATATATCAAACTCAGCTTCACTTTTAAAGTTACTATTCAGAATTTATTTAAAATTTGAACATGCCATATATAATTGAAATCTTTTTCAATTAAACTTCCACCTTTACGAATGTTATTCTTAGTTACTTCAATTTCATTTCCAAACCATTTCGGTAATAAAATTCCACTTTTTATTTTTATCCATTATTTTAATGAATAACATATTCATTTATATTATCCGAGAGTTATTAAGTACGTATATTTCCATATACGTGGCAATAACTTGTGGAGCGTACATATTATCGCTACTAATAGCAATATCAATATCCATAATATTCATTCATCCATCCATCCATCATACATATATTTCACAATAATACATGTATATAAATGTTTTGTCAATAACACTTATACTATAGTCAATTGCTAATTAACAATCATTAAAAACCATTAACCAATCACAACCATACATAACTATATATAACACAACCATATATATATATATAAATATTCTTTCTCACCTTTTAGGTTCCACTCCACCAAAATTTACTGAACCATCAGACAGTGTAGCCGCGTCTCTTGTATTTTCTCTCTCTACTAATATATATGTATATAGCACATATATATATATATATGCATATCTCTTTTTTTAAATATATAAATGATGCAAGGAGAGGAGAGTGGTGGCACATGGCCTAGGGGAGGAGAGGGAAGAGGAATGAGAAAGGAGTGAGGAGGAAGAAGAAGTAGGCTAGGAAGCCATGGATCCTAAGCTTACGAAGAAGAAGAAAAATGGAGAGAATTGGAATGAGATTTTAGTGAAGGGAGGTGGTCTTTTTATAGAATAAGAGGAACTATAGGCTTATGACAACTCATTAGACAAGTGTGGCACCCCACGTCCATTAATGTCACTCATTAGAGAATGCATTAAGTTTCATGAAGCGCAATAGGTAAACAATAACAGAGTTTCACAAGACAGATAGAAATAAGCAGCGGAAAAATCTAGTTTATTGTTGACATTAAAACATTGCTTCAAATTAAGTTACATCTTTAAACCAGTTACATCAAAAACCAAGAACCTCAATTGATCCATATGTCTCATAATGCAAAATAATTGAGTGCAATAATATAAAACCATATCCCTAGTAATAAGCCATAACAGAGTAGAAAGTAAATCAAAGCGGTACATTTGAGAAAGTCCAGATCCAAGCTGAAAGAGAAAGTCCTAATCATTGAAGAGTGCTACCACTCTGAGGACCTTGGGGGAGGAAGATAAAAAGCGGGAAAAAAGGTCAGACATAAATCCTGGTGAGTTCCAGTAATTTTCAGTGTGTATAAGATAGAGGTATCAGAAGAGATAAACAAGATTGGATGAGAAAGTACAATAGCTTATAAGGCAACAGGTAAACAAGATAAACAGAACATGAGGATAAAACAGTGATCGAGTAAAGCTTTTAATTTATATCCTAAAAAAATGTTTTCTCTGCACCAATACTAGTATAACAGGATTAGGCGTTAACCTAATTAAATAACAGGAACAGGACTAGATGTTAACCTAATTACTCAACAGAAACAGCAGGATTACAGCAGGATTAGGTTTTACCCTAATTACATAACAGGATTAGGTGTTATCCTAATTACTACATATGCCATCGACTCCCTACTATGTAAATACCATGTGTCAGCCCCAACGGTAGGTTGTATACTCCCTAATCTAGCAACTTATATAACATAGACCTATTTACTGGTGTTACAACGACTTAATTTTTCTAATCGGATCCGTGCACGCTCATGACTCCGCCCAAACGCATGCGTATCCACTTTCCTCGTTAGAACCTCTTACTATCTAGTTCAGTAAAGCGTGCCCTGGCCCTTAGCTAGTGCGAGTTCCTCTAACAAAATACCGACTAGGATACTGACTGGTACGGGTTCTACACAGCAAAATTGACACAAGCCAAACCCCTTAAGCTTGTGCCCTTAAGTAACTTGGATTTAACAGTCCCCAAGACCTGTTACTACAGCAGAACGAGGGACCTCCTAGCTTATTAATAATCATGTTTAACCTAGCAGGTTTAGGTTCATTAATAAGTCTGGTTGTAATATTGCATGTTATTATGTGTGTACAACCATTTGCCAAAACAACACTTACCTAGATGTATATAATTACTATAATAATTTAGTTTACCTAACCTACATCCGGTACATACATTATTTTAACATGTTCTTTACTCAATGTCTATATTAAGTCAAATCTAATATGTTTATACATATGCATATTATTCCTCTTAATTACATTTCCCAAATTACTGCATAAATAGATTTATTCATATTATCCCTTTTATTACGTTCTCATATTACAACAAGTACAAGTATATGCATATTATACCTTTCCCAAATTACAGTCAAAAAGTCCTCAATTTATAATATGCCCATATTCTCCTTTTTCATGTCATTTTTTATTATCCCAATTTTAAATATATGCAATCTTAAATCGGGCATGGCCTAGGCTTAGCGAAAACAAAAGGGAAAATAATAGGAGAAGAATTGAACCAAATCAAACTGTATAAAATAGGCATTTAGGCCAGAACGGAAATAAATTAAAACAGAAGAAATAGGGGAAAGGAAGGTAGATATGCATTATTGATTAATCAACAAACAATAAAAGAACATATATTACTGTAACAGCGGCGTAGATGAATAATAGTGAAAGAACATGTATAACTTATAGGTACTGTATGTTCTAGATCCACTTTTATTTACTGTCATGGTATGTTTCTAGGTATCAGATTTGAAAATAACATGAAACTCACAGCGGGTCTTGGTGAAGAAGAGATTATCTCTCTTTTTTATATGTATGCCGTTTGTAGAAATGTCCACTTCTATTTTTTGTTTTTGTAGAGCGGTTTGAATTATCCTTATTATTTTATATTTAGGCAGCACCTCAGTAGTTCTATGTATATATTAATCTCAGAAAAGGGTTTGGAGGAAGGAGGAAGAACAATTTTGTGTGTCTAGAACAAATTAGGTTGCATCCCTTTATATAGAATACCTAGGACAATCCATCACCGTTTGATGTCACATTTTCAGTCTTAGTCATACAGTTGTGCATAGTCAGCAACAAACCTAACAAACAAAACAATCTGGGAGCAAAACTCAGAATCGAGCCTGCATGCGAGTGGGTCGACCCATCGACCTACTAGGTCGACCCATGGGTCGACCCACTTAGCCCTGGGTCGACCTATTCCGGTCAGGTCGTCCTACGATCGTTGCTTTCTACACTTAATTATTCTGGTTTGAATTTATCTGAATATAGTTGTATATAATCTTCTTATATATATATACAAACTTCTAAGGTTCATAACTTCTTCACACGTTATCTGAATTTTGCAAACTACAGGTCTCTTTGAACCATAATTTCAAGATAAACGCAACAGTAAATTCGGTTTTACTTAATTCTGAATATTTAATTATATAATATTCATTTTATTATCTTTACCGTATGGTTATAGTGTATTAAATTTTTTGGGTGTTACATTCTCCCCTACTTAAAGGATTTCGTCCTCGAAATCTTTAAGTTAAGAAGAATGTTATTATTCTAATAACCATCTACTCATCCATCATCCACTGGCATCCATTTTCCTTAAGAATTTCTAATGCTTGTATGAACGTATACAAAGGTGTTGTGTATATATGTCCCTATACTAATTCAAAAAATCAGGCGGTCGACTAATTCAGTTGACCTCCTTAATGCAATGTACCATCTATCCAATATGTATGAAAAAAGGGTCCTAGTATAACAAATAAGCTCTATGTGTGTGCACAATCATTCACAAAATTGCAACATCCATATGACGATTCACTCATTTCCATCCATAGAAAATTAAAATGCACACACATCTGTATGCAATATGTAAGTTCTTGAGCCGATCTAGTGCCTAGTGTGTGTATATGCATCCATGTGCAACCACTAGAAAACACTTGCATCTACTTACAACCATCAATCATAAAATGTCTCAAACATATGTTTTCAATCATTGGATTCTACTTAAGGATCGAAGGTTCGAATGATAGGATAAAAATACTTGAATGATATAAGCAAATGCGAATTTAAAAGCGTGGAAACGAAATCAAGAACGTACTCTCAAAAAGGAAAGGATAAGAAGCGTGAATCTTGTCTTTGGGTTTCCCCAATGCATCTTCCCAGTCTTCTCCCCATTGTACCTTCACCTATCTGATTTCTTTGATGCATAGTTTCTTAACCTATGATCCAAGAATATAAGTAGGAACTCTTCTCACCGATGCTTCCTTCTCATCTTCCACGTCTTCAAGTGTGCTCGGCTCCACTATCTCTGCCACATCACAAAGACACTTCCTCAAATGGGAAACGTGGAATACATCGTGTATGCCTATCACTATCCGGTAGTCTAATTATATAGGCCATCTGACCTATCCTCTCCACTATAGGGAATGGCCCTACAAATTTTGGCGCCAACTTCCCTACTAAGCCAAAGCGAACTACATTCCTCAGCGGTGATACTTTTATGAATACCATATCTCCTACTTTGAATTCCAAATCAGTCATCCTTTTATTGGCATATGACTTCTGTCGGTGTTGTGCTGCTTTCATTTTTTGACAAATAAGACCAATCTTCTCAAAAGTCTCTCGAATTATCTCAAGTCCAAGTAGAAGTCTGTCCGTAGACTCCCACCAACAAGTCGGCAATATACAAGGTCATCCATATAATGCTTCGAAGGGTGGCATTCCTATGCTCGATTGATAACTGTTGTTATAGGAAAACTCAACCAATGGGAGATGCTCATCCAAAGTCCATCCGAAATTTTGGATACAAAGTCTCAGAAGATCCTCAAGAACTCAATTCACCCTCTCAGTGTGTCCATCGGTCTGAGGGTGGTATGTCATGCTCAAACGTAGTTGTGTACCTAATGCCTATTGTAAGCTCTTCCTGAAATCACTAGTGAAGATGGGGTCATGGTCGCTTACTATACTAGAAGGTACCCCATAAAGGTGGACTATCTCTCGAAGATATACTGATGCTAGCCAAGCTGTCGTCCTTTTATTGTTGACATGAATAAAGTAAGCACTCTTCGTAAGTTTGTCCACTAACACCCAAATACTGGTGTTTCCCTTCCTTGATCTAAGTAGTCCATCAATGAACTCCATAGAGACGCACTCCCACTTCCATTTTGGGACATCCAAGGGATGAAGCAATCCACTGGATTTCCTTTGTTCAGCCTTTACTCGTAGGCAAGTCAAACATCGGGATACAATTTCCGCCACATCCTTCTTTATACCAATCCAAAAGATAATTTTCTTCATCTCATCATACATCTTGTCTCCGCCCAGATGGATAGTCATTCAAGAATGATGAGCTTCCTTAAGCACTGCCTTTAGCAATTCCCCGATTTTAGGGACACGTAGCCTTCCATCTCGTCTTAGCCACCCTTTCTCATCCACAGTATATTTAGCTAGGTGACTAGAAGTCTCTCCTCTACCAAGTCGGTTCAAGAAGTCTGTTACCTGCAGGTCCTCTATCTGCATAGATCAAATACGCTCCATGAGAGTAGGTCGCACCTCTAATGATGCTAATAATCCCAGTGTGAAATTCGTGGATGACTTAAAATCGAAGGTCGATATAAACTCCAAGATCCACCTTTCTATGAATAGAGAATTCAAAGTCATCCTATACCTACTCGACGTGTCCGCCACTACATTACCCTTACCTAGGGTATAAGCAATCTCAAAGTCATAGGAAGCTAGGAACTTCATCCACCGTTGTTGCCTCAGGTTGAGACCTTTCTGTGTGGACAAATATTTGATCGACTTATGATCCGTGTATAGCTCAAATCACTCTCAAAGTAGATAATGTCGCCAAGACTTCAATATGAACACTATTGAAGCCAACTCTAGATCATAGGTAGGCTAATTCTTCTAATGAACTCTTAATTTTTTGCTACTGTAGCATACTACCCTTCCTTCTTGCATCAGAACGACACCAAGACCTGTTCCACAAGCATCTGTGTAGACCGAGAACATCATGCTTCCATCAGGGAGAGTCAGAAGTGGGGCTGTTGTCAGAGCCCTCTTCAATCTCTGAAAGGCATCCTTGCAATCAATGCTCCACGAAAAAGCCAAGCTTCTTTATCAATTGGGTGATTGCAAAGTCCTTGATAAACTTTCTATAATTGCCTGCCAATCCTAGAAAACTTCTCACCTCTATCGCATTTTTCGGAGCCCTCCATGGATACTACATGTCCTAGGAACCTTACTTCCTTCCTCCAAAAGTGACACTTAGAAAATTTTGCCTTGAGATGATGCGATCTAAGAGTGCGTAGAACCTCTCCAAAGTATATGGTATACTCCTCCTCATTCTTTGAAAAGATCAGGATATCATCCACAAAGACCATCATAAACTTGTTTAGGAACTCTCTAAACACCCTACTCATCAGGTCCACAAAATATGTGGTTGCATTGATTAGCCCAAAAGGCATAACCAGCCACTCAAAGAAATCTTTTGGAGTTCTGAATGCATTCTTATCAATACTGTCCTCAGCCACCCTCAACTGATGAAATCTCGTGGTCAAATCCATCTGCGAGAAAACTGAACCGCTGACTAGCTGATAAAACAAGTCATCAATCCTTGGAAGCGAGTGTCTATTCTTCTTGGTGAGCTTATTCAGCTCTCTATATTCCACGCATAGACAAAGTGAGTTGTCTGCCTTGTTGCAAAGACTATTGGAGTTCCCCACTCTGATATGCTCCGTCTAATAAATCCTTTCTCGAATAGCCCCTACTAGCTTGTTGAGCTCCCTCCTCTCTGTAAGAGCCATGTGGGTTGTAACACCCCGTGTATTCTATAACCGTGAAAGTCATAAATTAAAGTATAATTAATTTCAAATCAAAGAACTAAGGGAAACGGGATACGCCATTGCGTTCGTCTCGGAATTCTGCTTGAGATAGAGTCTGAGTTTGCGTAAAACGGATATCGTATGAAGAAGTTATGGACGAACGAAGTTGGGCGAAAAACCGGAAAACGGGTCAGAATGCACTGGCGCACTTGGGAAGTGCGCCAGAACAAAAATGCACTGGCGCACTTGGGAAGTGCACCAGTACATTTTTGACCTGGCGCACCTGCCAAGTGCGCCCAGGTCAAAAATGACCTGCTGGCCAGGTCTGGTCTAGCCCTGGCTGGCCAGGTCTGGGTTTGGTCGATTTTCAGAAGCTTGCTTTGTCATTAGGGCTAGGTGGCAGGCTCTAATTGGTCTCTCTTTCGAATGAATGGCTACGATCAATCCAAGCAACATCGATGGTCCTAATCAGTTCATAAACTCTATAAAAATGACCCTAGACTCTACCTAACCTAAGTCTCTAACACAATTCTCTAGCCTCCATTGCTCTCTTCTTCTAATTAAAAATAAAAATGGCGTCGCTACTCTGCTAGAATCAAAACTAGAAGTCAATCAACATCATCCTAAATTCAAATTTGAGATAAAAGCTTCTGTAGCAATTCTGTAACAACTAAAGTTCTTTCTTTAATCCAATCAAGGAAAGTACAGTTATTCTCCGCTATAAACATTAATTATAATTTTGATATGCATTTAAATCTGAGTTTGAGGTTGTATATATATTCTCTTCTGTTAGATCTGTTTTCTGTGACTGTTCTGTATTCCTTTCTTCTTTTCTGTTTCTATAGCCAGGCTACCACGAGCCTGTGCCCAATCTCATAAAGAGATTAACGTATGAACGCAAAATTTGGGACAATTAATGAATGATGTGAAATTTGACAAGACTGAATTGAACGTATGACTTTAGATCTGAAGCATAAAATATATTGAACATGTGACTTGGGATTGGATGCATAAATTTGACTATGAACATGTAATTTATATATTGCATGCAAAGAGTATGTTGTAATTTAGATTTGTAACTAATTAGAGAAATGAACATATGTTATTTAGATCTGTAATTAATTAGAAAAATGAGCATATGTTGTAAACTAGTTTTAGACCTATGCATATTCTGTGATAAAAGAAGAAGAGGAACCACTGTAAGATTACATATGATTTGAGACTTTGGACAAAATGCATATAAAAGTCAAAATCTGATTTTTAGAAGATATGATTTAAAGATTTAGATTGTTGGGTATAGTTTGCATAATGATTCATGACTTAAAAAGAAGAAGATATGGAAACTTAGGTGTAAAGATTTACATTAATTAGGATATCTATTATTGTGATTACACATAAATAGGGATTTTTGGATGTATGGCATGCATTGAAATTAATGGTTATATTTGGTATAATTTATATGTGAATCTGCTGTAAAATGCTAGTTTAACAAAAATTGGAACATATGTTATATGGCAAATTATGTCCACATTCTGCGCTTATGCAAACATGGAGTATATGTTGTGAATCATGACAATTATGTAGGCATATGAATTAGGCCAATTTATGATTAGGCAAGGCATGTAAATAGAACCTTTAGAAATATTAAATTTGCTAAATCTGCTAATTTGCCAAGTTGCCTAAACTGCTAGTTTTGTTATATTGCCTAGACTGCTAATTAGATTGAAATGCCTAATCTGTTAAATTTGTCAGTTGAAATGCCTAACCTGTTATATGCCAAAATTTGCTAAGTTGCTAAATCTGTTAAATCTGTTAAGTCATATAAAATCTGTTATCTGCTAAAATCTGTTATCTGCTGTGTTGATATAATCATCCTGTTATTGATATAACCTGAATTGGCATATATATTGGGCGTGCGCATAAACGGTAAATTATTAATTAATTGGCCGCAAAGATAAACGTGACTAACTCGAGGTTAGAATGAGTTTGCGGCGTAATTCTGCCCGGAACCGCCCGGCACATCCAGTGGCCGCAAACAATAGGTTCTAATGTGAGAAGTTAGTCATAACCTGCTTAAGACACGAGGTTAGGTCTGGCTTGTGGCAGAAGTCTGCCCGGAACCGCCCGGCCCATCCAGCGGCCACAAGCTAGCGACCTAATGTGAGAGGTCTGGGCATTAATAATTAATTAATGCAAATCTAAGATAAGAATGACGTCTAAAACATATTAGGGGAAAATAGGGTTAAACCAACTGGATTAATAGGTGTAGTAAACCCGTCCATGAATCTGTAGGCCCAATACAAAGTTAGACAAATCTGAAAAATCTGTACATCTGATCCGTTAGTCTGAAAACTTGTTAACTTAATCTGTGAACTAGTAAATCTGAATTCTGTATGTCTGAACTTGTAAACAAGTTAATCTGAGATCTGTTAGTATGGGGACACAAGGTTAGGAGGGGAATTACTTGTGTCATCTGTTGTTTGGGACCCATATTAGTCAGTAACCCTTTCTGGTATCAAAACTTTGACCCAACAGTAGGTAGGGTCCGGGCACGCTTACTGAACTAATTATAAGTGGTTCATTCTAATAATGGCGAGGGGTGTTGATGGTGCGTTCCAATCGGGTCATGTGCGTGCATGGATCCCGGTCTGCCTCTGAGGATGTAAGACGCTGTGACATCTGTAAATAGGTCTGTGCCAATTGGTTGTCACTTTAGGGAGTGATACACCCTATTGTGGGGCCGACACAGGATATTTATGTATTAGGGAGCCGATCGCTTGGGGTAGGGTTTTAGGGTACACTTAGTTCTGTCTGTTTCTGTTGGTACCGTCTGTTTCTGTTGGGTGGTAACACCTGTCTGTTTCTGCGTGGTACCGTCTGTTCGGGTGGTAAAGGCCCATTACTAGTGTACACCTAATTCTACATTCTGTTTCCGTAGGGATAAATCCGTTTCTGCTTCTGTCTGTTTCTGATCGGGTAGTAAAGGCCCATTATTAGCATTCTGTTTCTGTTAAAGTATTCTGTACCCGTTCCTGCTTCAATTTAGACATTAGGGTGACACCTAATTCTGCTATACTAGTATTAGTGCAGAGAAGTGTAAAACAATAGTTTATATCATTCTGTTTTTCTGTTATATCTGCTACACCTGTTACAGTTATCTCACATCCAGTTTTATGTTCATATCATATTATTATTATCTGTTCATATGCTGAAAGTCACTGGACTTGCCAGACTTTTTGTCTGACCCTTGTTGTTTCGCCTCCTTTCTTCCGTTCCCCCCCCCCCAGGTTATCCAAGGAGGGAAATACTTTAGCTTGATCCGGATTTCTCTTTGCTTGAAGTGCTTAAAGTATGGCTTGGCTCTGTATAGCTTCCGTTCCATGGGGATTATGATTTTAAACCATGCATTTTGAAGGCTTTTGTACAAGACTGATATTTTGTACTTGAATTCTGAAATTGAAAGGATGTAACCATATTAATTTCTGTTTCCGCTGTAATAAAGTTAAAATTTTTCAAGTACTGTTTTATCTGTCTTGTAAGTTTCTGTTCTGTTTACTAAAATGCTCCACCAAAGTTAAGGCATTCCCTTTGTGAGTGACCATAACGGAGGTGGGGTGTTACACTTGGTATCAGAGCTGAAGGTTACCAGATTTGATAAAAAGTTTTGAAAACTATTTTCAAAAAGGATTTAAAAAGGAAGTATTTTCAAAAGTAAAGCTTATTTTTGAAAAATAAAATAAATAATCCCTAAAAGCATATATATCTTTCTTTCGATTCTTTGTTTCGAGTTCCTTCCTCTTTCCCTTTTTGAATCTCTTCCTCCGCGTATAGATGCTTTTTCTAAGATATGTAAGGACTTCCGTGCGATGGGAGGAAAACCGCTTTATGGGACTGAGACGTTGTCGAGGCTAGAAGTTGGCTGAACGAAGTGGAGGACTTGTTGGTACCTTTGAGATAGATGAAGGGAGGAAGGTTCAACCAGCTACTTGGTTAATGAAGGATGAAGCTTCATTTTGGTGGAAGGTCACGAATGGAGAACGTACATGGGAGACATGGATAGGACACACGTTAAGAAAGTGGATCCAAAGAAGGGCACTTGCTTCAACTGTGGTGAGATAGGACACTTCACTAGGGACTGCTCGAAGAAACGAGGACAAGGGAAGGCGAACACTTTCGAGGCAAGTGGATAGGATAGGATTAGGATAAATTTCTATAGTAGGTTTAATTTCTTTATCTGATTATGGAGTTAAGACTTTTTCTGATTCTGGTATTTTGATTTTGTAATCGATACTCTGCACTTTAATACTAGTATTATTTCTGAATTCCGCTGTAGACTCAGACCCATAAGGGTTATGGATCATCTGTTTGAAATTGGGGTTTGAGGGATATCTGTGTTAGGCGTCAAGTATGACGCATACATTCTGAGTTTTCGTGGGGTATGATTTTATCATGCTTAGCTTCCTTAGAATCATTAGGGAACCTGATCTGTACCAGTAGTCTGTAAATATCTAAATACTTTTGATAGGATTTCCAGTTTTGACATTGTCTAAAGAAGGTAATCCTCTGGGTGTCAATTTGATGTTGGTTTCGGTCTTTGGGGCCGATACTTAGGACCCATGTCTAATGGGAACCAAATTTTCGTTCTATCTGTACTCGCTTCCATCATTCGACTGTATCCTATCGATCGAATCTTCGAACTTTAGGTAGAAACTAATGGGTGTAAACATGTGTTTGAGACATGTTATGTTTGATGGTTGCAAGCGGATGCAAGTGGTTGCTAGTGGTTGCCCGTGGATGCATATACACACACTAGGCACTAGATCGGCTCGAAAACACTCTCATACTGCATATGGATGGGTGAGCATTTTTCAATTCTTGTGGATGCAAAATGATTGATTCAGCACATGGATGATGCATTTGAGTGAATGATTGTGCACTCATATAGAAATAATATATATCATCAGAATTCTATTGCATACATGTTGGACTCATGGCACTGACATAATTCGCATTAAGGAGGTCAACTGAATCTGTAGACCGCCTGATCTTTGCATTAGATAAGGAACATATACACACACTTTTGCATATGTTCATACAACATTAGAAGTTTTCTAAGGACAATGGATGCTTGTGGATGATGGTTGAGTAGATGGGTGATTGGATGGTAGGACACATTCTTCTTAACTTGAAGATTTCGGGGACGAAATCCTTTTAAGTGGGGGAGAATGTAACACACCGTGTATTCTATAACCGTGAAAGTCATAAATTAAAGTATAATTAATTTCAAATCAAAGAATTAAGGGAAACGGGATACGCCATTGCGTTCGTCTCGGAATTCTGCTTGAGATAGAGTCTGAGTTTGCGTAAAACGGATATCGTATGAAGAAGTTATGGACGAACGAAGTTGGGCGAAAAACCGGAAAACGGGTCAGAATGCACTGGGCACTTGGGAAGTGCGCCAGAACAAAAATGCACTGGCGCACTTGGGAAGTGCGCCAGTACATTTTTGACCTGGCGCACCTGCCAAGTGCGCCCAGGTCAAAAATGACCTGCTGGCCAGGTCTGCTCTAGCCCTGGCTGGCCAGGTCTGGGTTTGGTCGATTTTCAGAAGCTTGCTTTGTCATTAGGGCTAGGTGGCAGGCTCTAACTGGTATCTCTTTCGAATGAATGGCTACGATCAATCCAAGCAACATCGATGGTCCTAATCAGTTCATAAACTCTATAAAAATGACCCTAGACTCTACCTAACCTAAGTCTCTAACACAATTCTCTAGCCTCCATTGCTCTCTTCTTCTAATTAAAAATAAAAATGGCGTCGCTACTCTGCTAGAATCAAAACTAGAAGTCAATCAACATCATCCTAAATTCAAATTTGAGATAAAAGCTTCTGTAGCAATTCTGTAACAACTAAAGTTCTTTCTTTAATCCAATCAAGGCAAGTACAGTTATTCTCCGCTATAAACATTAATTATAATTTTGATATGCATTTAAATCTGAGTTTGAGGTTGTATATATATTCTCTTCTGTTAGATCTGTTTTCTGTGACTGTTCTGTATTCCTTTCTTCTTTTCTGTTTCTATAGCCAGGCTACCACGAGCCTGTGCCCAATCTCATAAAGAGATTAATGTATGAACGCAAAATTTGGGACAATTAATGAATGATGCGAAATTTGACAAGACTGAATTGAACGTATGACTTTAGATCTGAAGCATAAAATATATTGGACATGTGACTTGGGATTGGATGCATAAATTTGACTATGAACATGTAATTTATATATTGCATGCATAGAGTATGTTGTAATTTAGATTTGTAACTAATTAGAGAAATGAACATATGTTATTTAGATCTGTAATTAATTAGAAAAATGAGCATATGTTGTAAACTAGTTTTAGACCTATGCATATTCTGTGATAAAAGAAGAAGAGGAACCACTGTAAGATTACATATGATTTGAGACTTTGGACAAAATGCATATAAAAGTCAAGATCTGATTTTTAGAAGATATGATTTAAAGATTTAGATTGTTGGGTATAGTTTGCATAATGATTCATGACTTAAAAAGAAGAAGATATGGAAACTTAGGTGGAAAGATTTACATTAATTAGGATATCTATTATTGTGATTACACATAAATAGGGATTTTTGGATATATGGCATGCATTGAAATTAATGGTTATATTTGGTATAATTTATATGTGAATCTGCTGTAAAATGCTAGTTTAACAAAAATTGGAACATATGTTATATGGCAAATTATGTCCACATTCTGCGCTTATGCAAACATGGAGTATATGTTGTGAATCATGACAATTATGTAGGCATATGAATTTAGGCCAATTTATGATTAGGCAAGGCATGTAAATAGAACCTTTAGAAATATTAAATTTGCTAAATCTGCTAATTTGCCAAGTTGCCTAAACTGCTAGTTTTGTTATATTGCCTAGACTGCTAATTAGATTGAAATGCCTAATCTGTTAAATTTGTCAGTTGAAATGCCTAACCTGTTATATGCCAAAATTTGCTAAGTTGCTAAATCTGTTAAATCCGTTAAGTCATATAAAATCTGTTATCTGCTAAAATCTGTTATCTACTGTGTTGATATAATCATCCTGTTATTGATATAACCTGAATTGGCATATATATTGGGCGTGCGCATAAATGGTAAATTATTAATTAATTGGCCGCAAAGATAAACGTGACTAACTCGAGGTTAGAATGAGTTTGCGGCGTAATTCTGCCCGGAACCGCCCGGCACATCCAGTGGCCGCAAACAATAGGTTCTAATGTGAGAAGTTAGTCATAACCTGCTTAAGACACGAGGTTAGGTCTGGCTTGTGGCAGAAGTCTGCCCGGAACCGCCCGGCCCATCCAGCGGCCACAAGCTAGCGACCTAATGTGAGAGGTCTGGGCATTAATAATTAATTAATGCAAATCTAAGATAAGAATGACGTCTAAAACGTATTGGGGGAAAATAGGGTTAAACCAACTGGATTAATAGGTGTAGTAAACCCGTCCATGAATCTGTAGGCCCAATACAAAGTTAGACAAATCTGAAAAATCTGTACATCTGATCCGTTAGTCTGAAAACTTGTTAACTTAATCTATGAACTAGTAAAT
Source organism: Allium sativum (assembly GCA_030737875.1). NCBI lineage: Eukaryota > Viridiplantae > Streptophyta > Magnoliopsida > Asparagales > Amaryllidaceae > Allium > Allium sativum. The sequence continues at coordinate 1,047,429,998 of CM060910.1, read as the reverse complement.
ATGAATTCTGTATGTCTGAACTTGTAAACAAGTTAATCTGAGATCTGTTAGTCTGGGGACACAAGGTTAGGAGGGGAATTACTTGTGTCATCTGTTGTTTGGGACCCATATTAGTCAGTAACCCTTTCTGGTATCAAAACTTTGACCCAACAGTAGGTAGGGTCCGGGCACGCTTACTGAACTAATTATAAGTGGTTCATTCTGATAATGGCGAGGGGTGTTGATGGTGCGTTCCAACCGGGTCATGTGCGTGCATGGATCCCGGTCTGCCTCTGAGGATGTAAGACGCTGTGACATCTGTAAATAGGTCTGTGCCAATTGGTTGTCACTTTAGGGAGTGATACACCCTATTGTGGGGCCGACACGGGATATTTATGTATTAGGGAGCCGATCGCTTGGGGTAGGGTTTTAGGATACACTTAGTTCTGTCTGTTTCTGTTGGTACCGTCTGTTTCTGTTGGGTGGTAACACCTGTCTGTTTCTGCGTGGTACCGTCTGTTCGGGTGGTAAAGGCCCATTACTAGTGTACACCTAATTCTACATTCTGTTTCCGTAGGGATAAATCTGTTTCTGCTTCTGTCTGTTTCTGATCGGGTAGTAAAGGCCCATTATTAGCATTCTGTTTCTGTTAAAGTATTCTGTACCCGTTCCTGCTTCAATTTAGACATTAGGGTGACACCTAATTCTGCTATACTAGTATTAGTGCAGAGAAGTGTAAAACAATAGTTTATATCATTCTGTTTTTCTGTTATATCTGCTACACCTGTTACAGTTATCTCACATCCAGTTTTATGTTCATATCATATTATTATTATCTGTTCATATGCTGAAAGTCACTGGACTTGCCAGACTTTTTGTCTGACCCTTGTTGTTTCGCCTCCTTTCTTCCGTTTCCCCCCCCCCCCCCCCCAGGTTATCCAAGGAGGGAAATACTTTAGCTTGATCCGGATTTCTCTTTGCTTGAAGTGCTTAAAGTATGGCTTGGCTCTGTATAGCTTCCGTTCCATGGGGATTATGATTTTAAACCATGCATTTTGAAGGCTTTTGTACAAGACTGATATTTTGTACTTGAATTCTGAAATTGAAAGGATGTAACCATATTAATTTCTGTTTCCGCTGTAATAAAGTTAAAAATTTTCAAGTACTGTTTTATCTGTCTTGTAAGTTTCTGTTCTGTTTACTAAAATGCTCCACCAAAGTTAAGGCATTCCCTTTGTGAGTGACCATAACGGAGGTGGGGTGTTACATGGGTACTGGTAGAGTGACTGGCTTCGCATTCTCTATCAGCTAAATCCAAAAGTCTATCTCACACCTCGGAGAAAATCTCTTTACCTCATCAAAAACGTCCGGATAATCTCTGGCTATGAGTACTAATTGCGAATCGTCAACAGAAGTATCAAGCGAATATAGGAAACTGAGCATAACTGACCCCTATGGGTCACACGATATCTCGAGAGTTATCCCTTAGCATGTCAGCATCCTCACAACTCTCCTCTCACAGTCTAGGATGGCACCATACATGGCTAGCCAATTCATTCCTATAATCAAACCATAGCTATGACACCCCACATCCGTTGGTGTCACTCATTAAGAGAATGCATTAAGTTTCGTGAAGCATTATAGGTAAACATAAATAGAAACATTACAAGACAGATATTAAATAGCAGCAGAAAGTTTAATCGTAGTTCAAAACTTGGTTACATCATATGTCTGAAATACATGAAGCCCAGTACATCATTAAAACTTTTGTCTTGTACTTAAAACATCAGAGTACAATAATAAAAGAAGCATAATCGCCAAAAGAAAAATAGCCATAGTAGCAAAGATAAGAATTTGAGCAATACATCTAAGGAACTCCAAGCAAGACGATAGCAGAATCCTGATCAAGCTTGAGTATTCCCACCCTGAGAACCTGTGGGGAAACAGAAGAGAAAGAAGAGGAAATAAGATGGGTCGGACATAAAGTCTGGCGAGTCCAGTTACTTTTAGAAAATAAATAAGTAAAAGTATCATGACAGGCATATAAAGTTGATAAGAAAGGTAACATAATAAAAGGCAGGTATGACAAGGTAAACAGGATAAACATGATAGAATGTAATGCGCTTCTCTAATGGTTCCTCTGCACCAATACTAGTATAACCATAACGAGATGATCCCCAATATGTATAAGACGGTAGACTTAGGCGAACTTTCTAGTGAGAGGTTTTAACCCCATGCAATCAACAGGCAGCCCAATAACGGGCTCCTAAACTTACCAGAGTCTAGATGTACCTAACTACTACCCTAATCGTTTGGCTCCCTTCTCTGTAGATACCCTGTGTTGGCCCCACTGTAGGACGTATGACTTCCTAAAGTGGCAACCCTTTACTTTCAAGATGTGCATTACCATATCTACTGATTTCACAACATCTTATTCCCCGAGCAAGCGGAGTCATGCACGCACATAACCCCGATGGAACGTGCCGTCGGACACTGTTCCCACTTTTGGATCACTTACAATCAGCCCTGTAAGCGTGCCCCGACTCCGACGTAGTTCGGAGTAATCGTTTGATACCTATATATGGGTTACTTACTTAAACGCGTCCCACACACAAGATGATGCAAGCTCTCCCCTTTGCCTTGCATCCCCACTACTAGGTTTTCCACAGGTTATGCCTACCTACTTGTGTCCAAAAATTGCATAACTCGACAAGTTAAGTTTGTGGACCTTATATAAATATTACCCACCAACCCAAGATATACTTAACACACCCACTGTTCCAAACAAGTTTACTTAACCCCTATTGAGTTTAACATGTTCATACAATCCCTATGGATTCAATTAGGTGTCTATTTTGACCAGAATTCCGAGACGAATGCAATGGTGCAGTCTGTTTCCCTTAATTCTGAATACTAAATTAATTATTCTTTAATTTTTCCTTTTTAGTGTTGTTAAAATTACGGGGTGTTACATTCTCCCCTGCTCAAAGGATTTCATCCCCGAAATCTCCAAGTTAAGAAGAATGTATATCCTACCATCCATCACCCATCTACTCATCCACTAATCACAGGCATCCATTATCCTTAAAGACTTCTATTCTTATATGAACATATGCAAAGGTGTGTGTATATGTGCCAATACTAATGGGAAGATCAGGCAGTCTACTGGTTCAGTCGACCTCCTTAATGCAATGTATGTTAGCGCCAAGAATCCAACATGTATGCAAATAATCCTATTATAACATGTAAGTTCTATATAGGTGCACAATCATCCGTCCAAATCCAACATCTATATGATGATACATTCAATTTCATCCATTAAAAGAAGAAAAATGCACACACATCCATATGCAGTATGAGAGTGATTGAGCCGATCTAGTGCCTAATGTGTGTGTATATGCATCCACGGGCAACCACTAGCAAACACTTGCATCCACTTACATCCATCAAACATAACATGTCTCAAACACATGTTTACATCCTTGGGATTCCTACCTAAAGGTCGAAGATTCGATCGATAGGATATACTTTAAATGATAGAAACAAGCAAAAATAAAAGCTTTGGAAAGGAAGTTAAACAAATACCCTCGAAAAGAAAAAGGTACGAGCACGAATCTTTTCTTCAGTCTCCCAAGTTGCATCCTCTGGGTTATCTCCCCACTGAACTTTCATCAACTTGACTTCCCTATTGCGTAGCTTATTAACTTCTAATCCACGAATACGGGTAGGAACTCGTCTTACTATCGCCTCTCGTTCCACCTCTACTTCTTCCAATATACACGACTCCACTACTCTGCGGTATCATGCAAGCACTTCCGCAAATGAGAAACGTAGAAAACATCATGAACATCGGATAGTCTCTCTGGTAGCTTTACTCTATAGGCCATTTGGTCAATCCTTTCTGTTATGGGAAACGTCCCTACAAACCTTGGTACCAATTTCCCTACAGATCAGAAGCGAACCACATTCCTTAAAGGTGACACTTTGATGAAAACCATGTCTCCCACTTCAAAGTCAATGTTAGTCCTTCTCTTATCTACATAGAATTTCTGCCTATCTTGAGTTGTCTCCATTTACCATCTAATAAGATCAATCTTCTTGGACATTTATCTAACCATATCTAGTCTAAGTAGTAGTATTTCTGTAGATTCCCACCAACAAGTCGGTGATCTACAAGGTCGTTCGTATAATGCTTCGAAGGGTGCCATGCCAATGCTAGCTTGATAACTGTTGTTGGAGGCGAACTCTACTAAAGGAAGATGCTCTTTCCAATTCCCTCCGAAGTCTAGGATACACAACCTTAAAATGATCCTCAAGAACCCTATTCAACCTTTCCATTTGTCCATCTGTCTATGGGTGATAAGCGGTGCTCAAACACAACTGTGTACCTAATGCTTCTTGCAAGCTTTTCCAAAATTCACGAACATAAATTATTGCCAACCATGTTACTGTCCTCTTGCTCTTAACTGGAATGAAATGAGCACTCTTAGTAAGTCTATCTACTACAACGCAAATACTGGTGTTGCCCTTCCTCGATCTAGGCAAACCATCGATGAAATCCATAGAGATGCTCTCCCACTTCCACTGTGGAATCTCCAAAGGATGAAGTAAACCACTGGGCTTCTTTTGCTCAGCCTTGTCTTGCTGGCAAATCAAACATTGAGAAACAAACTCTGCCACATCTTTCTTCATCCTAGCCCAAAAGAAAACCCTCTTCATGATACATCTTATTAAAATAATCATCTTAGAATGATGGGCTTCTTCTAGAACCGTCTTTAACAAACTCCCAATTTGGGGAGCACAAAGTCTTCCATCTCGTTGCAACCACCCTTCATCTTTTATGGAATATCTATTGAGATGACTAGAAGTATCCCCTTTATTGAGCTAATCCAAGATGTCTAAAATTTGTGGATCCTTTCGCTGTGAAGCTCCTATCTGATCCATAAGAGTAGGTAGTATCTCTAGCGATGCAAACAAACCAAGAAAAAACTCGATGGAGGGTCTAAAGTCAAAAGTCGATATGAACTCCAAGCTTTTCCTTTCCACAAACAGAGGACTTAAGGCCATCCTCTGTCTACTCAGTGCGTTTGCCACCACATTACCCTTGCCAGGGGTATAAGAAATCTCGAAATCATAAGAAGCTAGGAACTCCATCCGCCTTTGTTGCTTTAAATTAAGATCTTTCTGTAAGAATGGGTACTTAAGAGATTTATGATCGGTGTATAACTCGAAATTATCTCCAAGAAAATAATGACACCACATCTTAAGCCCAAATACTATGCCATCTAGCTCTAAATCATGGGTAGGGTGGTTCTTCTCATGAACCCTTAATTGTCTACCTCCATAACATACTACCTTTCTCTCTTGCATCAGAACCGCACTAAGCACTGTACCACATGCATCAGTGTATACTGTAAACACTTTATTCCCATCGGGAAAGGTCAAGACCGGGGCTGTTGTCAAAGACCTCTTCAATCGTTAGAAAGCAACATCACAATCTATATCCCACGAAGCAACATCACAATGTATATCCCACGAAAACGCCAAATTCTTCTTCATCCGACTGGTGAGTGGGGATGATATCTTTGCGAAGTCCTTAATGAACTTCCTATAATAATCTACCAATCTAAGAAAACTTCCCACCTCCGTTGCATTATTTGGGATTTGACAATCCTGAACTACAACCACCTTTGCGGGATCTACTGCTATCCATTCTTTAGAAACCACGTGCCCTAGGAATCTCACCTCTTTTCTCCAAAAATGGCATTTGGAGAACTTTTCCTTAAGATGATATGCACGCAGAGTTTTCAAAACTTCTCTCAAATGTTGGGCATGCTCTTCCTCGCTCTTTGAGAAGATCAAGATATCATCTACAAAGACGATGACGAACTTATCTAGAAACTCCCGAAACACCCTACTCATTAGATCAACAAAATAGCGGGTGCATTCATAAACCAAAAAGGCCTAACAAGCCATTCAAAGAAACCATCTGGAGTCCTAAAAGCAGTCTTGTCTATACTGTCCTCGGCCACCCTCAACTGATGAAACCCAGTAGCCAAGTCTAACCGAGAGAATACTGATGCACCAACAAGCTGGTCAAACAGATCATCTATCCATGGGAGTGGATGCTTGTTCTTCTTTGTGAGTTTGTTCAACTCTCGATAGTCCACACATAAGCAAAGCGAACCATCCGCCTTATTTGCGAGTACCACCGGAGCACCCCATTTAGATATGCTTCGCCTAATAAACCTTTTCTCAAATAGCTCCCCCACTTGCTTACTAAGCTCCCTCCATTCCCTTGGAGCCATATGGAACATAGGTAATGCAACTGGATTTACATTGTCTACCAAATATATACGAAAATCGATCTCGCGCCTCGGAGGTAAACCCCGTACCTCATCAAAAACATCAGGATAGTCATGAACTACTAGTACATATTACAGATCATCAATAGATGCATCAAGAGACTTTAGGAAACTAAGCATGACAGACCCTTGCGGGTCACAAGAAATTTCGAGGGTCCTCCCATGGCAAGTCAAAAGTCTAGCGACCATCCTCTCACAATCCAGAATGGCACCATACATGGCTAGCCAATCCATCCCTAGAATCAAAACATAGCCCATAAAACCGAGCACATATGCGTTGCACTCAAACTCAACGTCTAACATAGATATTCTCAAACCCCGACAAATCATTGACAATTGAGCCAAACCACCAATGGGGTTTGAGACAACAATGAGATCCAATACCATACTAGTATTAAGGTGTAGAGATTCAACCACAGAATTAGATATAAATGAATGCGAAGCGCCAGAATCAAAAAGAGTTCTAATAGATTGATTGGAAAGAGAAATCAAACCTTCCACAGAAACTTTCCTACCTTTATCTGGAGCACTGGTCGTGAGAGCATGCACCTGCCCTCCAAAAGCTCCTACCCTTTGACCTTGTCCCTGTTTCTTCGGGCACTCCTTAGCAAAGTGTCCAACCTCCCCACAATTGAAGGAAGTATTCTTCCTTCTTTTGCAGTCCTTTACCAAGTGACCCTCGCGTCCGCAACTATGGCACTTCCTCTTATCCTTAGCCTTGTCATTCTTTTTGCCCTTCTTCTGTTGTTGTTGTTGTTATCCTTTCTTGGGCCATACTTTCTTGTTTTGTGTTTCCTCAACCTTAACTTCCTTATTGCTTTTGTTTTCCTCATGCATCAAGGCTATATTAACGAGCCTTTCAAAAGTTGCTCATATTGGAATATGGGACATAGCTAATCCATGAAGGGATTCATTCAGTCCTTTGACAAACTGAAAACTTTATTATGTGGAGTATCTACCAGTTCCAATCCAATACTCGCCAACTGGTTGAATTTGTTCACATATTCTTTAACAGTCATGTTTCCTTGCTTGAACGCCAAGAACCTTTCCATTTGCATGCTTTTCTCAGCTTAAGAAAGAAACTTCATTTCAAACCTTTGCCTAAAATCATCCCAAGTTTCCACCAGATGCCTCGCTTGCGTTACTTCCCACCAGAACAAAGCTTCATCTTTTAGTAGCCAGGTGGCTAACTGAATCTTCCTACGATCGTCCACTTCGAAAATTCCAAACAAGCCCGCTATCTCCTTGAGCCAATTCCTTGACTCTACAAACGTCTCGGTTCCATGGAATGGCTTCCCTCCCATAGCACAAAAATCTTTGTAGATCATACAAAAGTATCCACACGTGGAGGAGGACGAGGAAAGACGGGTGCAACTGGGGGAGGAATGTTATATTGTCCCCCGGCAGGCGTCGTGGCCTCTAGATACTTACGGAACCAGTCTGGTATCGTAATACCCTTTGGAATATTAGGTTCCCAAGACATGCTGAAAAGAAAAGGAATGGGATTCAGACAAAGGATCGAAAGATATTACATAGGGCTTTGAGGAATATGTTTTTCGAAACAGAATTTTCTTTTGAAAAAGCTTTCTTTTAAAACCTTTTTGAAGATAATTTTCAAAATCTTTTATCCTATCTGGTAACCTTTAGCTCTGGTGCCAAGTGTGACACCCCACGTCTATTAATGTCACTCATTAAGAGAATGCAGTAAGTTTCGTGAAGCGTTATAGGTAAATAGAAACAGAAACATTACAAGACAGATATAAAATAGTAGCGGAAAATTTAAAACTTTATTAATCATAAAGCATCATAGTTCAAGGCTTGGTTACATCATAGGTATGAAATACATGAAACCCAGTACATCATTAAAACTTCTTTCTTGTACTTAAAACATCAGATTACAACAATAAAAGAAGCATAATCCCCAAAAGAAACATAGCCATAGTAGTAAAGATAAGAACTTGAGCAATACATCTAAGCAGCTCCAAGCAAGACGATAGTAGAATCCTAATCAAGCTTGAGTATCCCCACCCTGAGAACCTGGGGGGAAACGGAAGAGAAAGAAGAGGAAACAAAAAGGGTCATACATAAAGTCTTGCAATTCCAGTTACTTTTAGCAAATAAATAAATAAAAGTATCATGACAGACATATAAAGTGGATAAGAAAGGTAACATGATAAAAGGCAGGTATGACAAGGTAAACAGGATTTGCACAACCATATCTACTGATTTCACAGCATCATATTTTCCAGAGCAAGCGAAGTCATGAATGCACATGACCCCGATGGAACGCGCCGTTGGACATCGTTCCCACTTTTGGATCACTTACAATCAACCCAGTCAGTGTGCCTCGACTCCGACCGAGTTCGTAGTACTCGTTTGATATATATATATATATATATATATATATATATATATATATATATATATATATGGGTTAATGACTGAAATGGGTCCCGTACACAAGATGATGCAAGCTCTCCCCTTTGCCTTGCATGCTCATTACTAGGTTTTCCAAAGGTTATGCCTACCTACTGGTGTCATAAAATTGCATAACCCTGACAGGTTAAATTTGTGGGCCTATATATAAATATTACCCACCAACTCAAGATATACTTAACCCACCCACTGTTTCAAACAAGTTTATTTAACCCTTATTCAGTTTAACATGTTCGTACAATCCTTATGGATTCAACTAGGTTAAGTAGTCAACTTTATTGCCATATTCATTTATGGTTATAATGTGCTAGACCTCCCACATTAATCCTACCACTTGTGGATGTTGGATATGTCGGTCGGTCCCAGGCAGACTTCCTCCACAAGTTGGACTTAACCTCGTGTCTTAGCACGTCTCGTGTTTATGCACGTAGATCCCTCACATTAGATTCACCATTTGTCGTCGTTGGATATGTCAGGCGATTCCGGTCAGACTGTAATCTAGCCTCGTGTCTAAGCGTGGTTACAGTTTCTAATTACTATAATCCTAGGCATTCCAATTATCAACCAATTATTCCTATGTCGTTATAGGTTTTCATGCCTCTTTCCCAAGTCATGTTCATAATAAACTATATGCCCCAAATTCATATTATTATATTTCAGTCAAGTTATGCCAAATTTCCAATTACAAGTTATGCCCCAAATTATACCGTTTTCCCCTCATTCCAATTTAATGCATTCGCATATTTTAGCGGCATGCCTAGGCTCGAAAGTAGCCTGGCTATAAAAATAAAAGGGAAAGGATGAAGGGAAGATGACATAAATGACCATACTAACAAGGTTGAAATACAAAAGCATAAACATATAGGAACAGATATAGTGAACATGTGACAATAGAGCTAATTCTAATATAATAGGGATGTCATAACGGGCATGATAAGATCTAATGAATTAGATAACTAACTATAACAGATCTGATTTAGCTACAAACATAATGGTAACAAGCACGATGTGATCTAAACAATGGACTAGATCTGCAAAAATGGCAGGTCTGAGATGATAAAGGTTAAGATATAAGTCATAGTCTTGTTAGAATATCATAGATACACAGGTTATAACAGATCTGATATGATTCAAGTAGTCACAATCATAGATCCAAGTCATAGTCATGTCAAGGTTAACTATTTAGTTATTTAGATCTAAAAGTAACTTAAACTCACAGTGTTTGGATCTAGAAAAATAGAGAAGGGATTGCTAGCGTTGAATCACAAATCTCTAAGCTTGAATAACTTGATTGCAGAAGAAGAAAAGACTTGATTTGATCTGGGCAGAGGCAGAATCTAGTTCTACATTATTTTTGGTGTGCAAAAACAAGAGAAATGAGGCCATATTTATAGATTCCACGAAACCCTAATATTCCAGATCTGACGCGGGGGTTCGACCCCCCTTATGGGGTCGACCCATGGGTGGACACCCCTTTGAGGGACCGACCCAAGGGGTTGACACCCCCCTTGAGGGGTTGACACCGCTGAGCAGGAAATTCCCCGCTTCCCCAATTCTGCACGATTTTTGAATTATGGACCTAATTTTGAATTTCTAGACTTAATATATATATATATATATATATATATATATATATATATATTCTTTCTGCTTATGTACAGACTTCAAACCTTAATAACTTCTTCATACGGTGTCCGTTTTACGCAAATCAGGTGTCTATTTTGACCAGAACTTTGAGATGACGCAATGGCGCAATCTGTTTCCCTTAATTTTGAATATTAAATTAATTATTCTTTAATTTGTTCTCTTTAGTGTTGTTAAAATTACGGGGTGTTACAATAGCCAATAAAGCCCAACATATATGCGTCACATTCAAACTCGATGCCCAAAGTAGAAATTCTCAAACTCCTACATATTATTGATAAATGAGTCGTACTCCTATGGAGTTTGAGACTATTACAAGATCAGAGACTATACTAGTATTAAGGTGCATGCTATCTACTAAGGAACTGGATATGAATGAATGAGAAGCACCAAAATCAAAGAGGTTCTAATAGGATAGTAAAAAAGGGAAATTAAACCTTCAACGGTGATTTTCCTACCTCGATTAGGTCCACTCCTCAAGAGCATGCACTTATCCAGAAGATCTTGCCCCTTATCCATGCTTTGCTAGGGAATTGTTTAGTGAATACCACAACTAAAGAAGGATTTCGTTGTCTTTTTACAGTCCTACACAAAATGACCCAAGGCTCCGCAACCACGACACTTGATATCTTTCTTGATCTGAGCCTTGTCAGGCTTTCTACTTTCTTTTGTGCTCCCTTCTTGGGCCATACCACGTCTTTTTCTCCCCTAGCCCGTGTCTCCTCGGCCTTATTGTCTTTCTTCTCATCCTTACCATCTTCGTGCATAAGAGCCATGTCAACCAGCCTCTCAAGCATTGCCCCCATCGGTATATGAGATAATGCAAGTCCTTGGAGAGGTTGATTCAACCCTCTCACAAACATAATTTCCTTCTTGTAGAGTGTATTAACCAAGCCCAGACCAAATCTCGCCAACTAATTAAACTTATTGACATAATCCTTAACAGACATGTCCTCTTATTTCAAGATAAGAATCTCTCCACCTGTAATTCCTCTTCCACCTGAGATAAAAACTTCATCTCAAATCTCTGTATGAAATCATTCCAAGTAGCTACTGATTGTCCGCCTTTGTCACCTCCCACCATTATGAAGCTTCGTCCTTTAGTTGCCATGAGGCCAATTGTATCTTCCTTCTATTGTCGAGCTCAAAAATACCAAACACACTCTCCATTTCTCTAAGAAAATTTCGTGCCTCAACAAAGCTCTCGATACCACGAAACAGTTTTCCTCCTATAGCGCAAAATTCCTTACAAAGCTTAAAATTTTTATCTACTCGTGGAGGTGGAGCTACTATGACTCCAGCTGGGGGTGGGGAATCCCCTTGAACTCCGGCAGGTGTAGTAACCTCTAAATACCTACGGAACCATGTCAGTAGTGGAGATGCCCTAAGGAAGATTGGGTGCCCAAGACATGCTGAAAAGGGAAGAAACAAAAAATTCAACAAGAAATCGAGAGAATGTCGAATATGGCTTGAGGGGGTATGTTTTTCAAAAACAGGTTTTAATTTGAAAATACTTTGCTTGTGGAAACTATTTTTCAAAACTTTACTCCCATCTTGTAACCTTCAGCTCCGATACTAAATATGACACCTCACGTCCATTAATGTCACTCGTAAGAGAATGCATTCAGTTTCATGAAGCGCAATAGGTAAACAGTAATAGAATTTCACAAGACAGTTAGAAATAAGCATTGGAAAAATCAACCTTATTACTGAAAGTAAATCATTGCTTCAAATCAAGTTACATCATCAAACCAGTTACATCAAAAACCAAGAACCTCAATTTATCCATCTGTCTCACAATGTAAAATAATAGAGTGCAATAATATAAAACCAGATCCCTCGCTGCAAGCCATAACAGAGTAGAAAGTAAATCAAAGCGGTACATCTGAGAAAGTCTAGATCCAAGCTGAAAGAGAAAGTCCTAATCACTGAGGAGTGCTACCACTCTGAGGACCTGAGGAGGGGAAAGGAAGAGAAAGAAGTGAAACAAAAAGGTCGGGCATAAAGCCTGGCGAGTTCCAGCGATTTTCGGTATATGTATAAAATAGAGGTATCATGATAGATAAACAAGATTGGATGAGAAAGTAAAGTAGCATATAAGGCCATAGATAAACAAGATAAAAAGAACATAAGGATAAAAAAGTGATCGAGTAAAGCTTATCATTTATATCCTAAAAAGGGTTTTCTCTACATCAATACTGGTATAACAGGATTAGGCATTAACCTAATTTTATAACAAGAATAGGATTAGGTGTTGACCTAATTACTTAACAGAAATAGCAGGATTAGGTGTTACCTTAATTATATAATAGGATTAGGTGTTACCCTAACTACTACCTGTAACAAACCGGAATTTTGGGCCCAATTTAAAATTTTTATTTTTAGAAATTTTAATGGGTTTTTAATATTTAAAATAATTTATTTTAAATAATAACGACAGAAAAAAAATTGTTTTTATTCAAAGTTAGAATTTTTATATTTATAAATTTATATTACGAGCCTGAAATGGCACGGTAATTTCAGAATTCGATTTTAAACTTTGTATAATAATTTAATGTGAATTTGAACAATGTTGGTATAAATATTAAAATTAAGGTTTTGTGTCATAGGTTGTTAAAATATGAACTTAACTTGATTATTTAGAATTGATTCTAAATGGATATATATGTGATAATGACAGTGTTTGATAATCTATTTAAAATGGAATGTGAAATTTATTGAATTAATAATATAAAATGGATTGACTAAATTTGAGATTTATTTTGTACTGATAATTTTAATCAATGGAATATGAATAATATAAATCATTTGATTATGTAATGAATTGTAATGAATTTATATTTGTTGTAAATTGGAATAACTTGCATTGATTGTAATGATAACTAAGTTCGGGTATATATTATTAAAGATAGAGATGTAGACTTTAATATTTAATTATATGAATTAAATGGCGTCAATGAATTTGTAATTAAAAACTTTAATGATTTAAACTTTTGAAAAATTTACAGTGAAAACTTAATTGAATGGTTAAGTATTGAAATTCAATCTATTATGTAAATTGTGACTTGTTTTGATTCCAAATAAATTTGTGATTTTCTAAACTGATTGATGGTGAAACTTGGAATTGATATAATATATTCAATGAAAGTGGTTGTGCATGTATTTATAATTATAATAAAAATGGAATTTGGTAAATAATGAAAAATTGAAGTAACAATATATGAAATGGATAAGCTAATTTTGAACTCCATTTATATACTGAAAATTTAGATTTGTGAATACAAGTAATATAAATCATTTTGGGTATATAATGAATCTCAACGTGTTATAAATGTTATAATCTCCATTGATTGTAGATATTGCTATAAATATGGTTAGTATGTATTTATTGAGAATTGGATATATATAATTTAACTTTAATGTTTTAATTATGTAATTCTATGATGAAAACTTAATTGAATTATTCAGGTAACGAAATTCAAGTTGTCATTACAATAATGACTTACATTGATTGCAATTAAAATATCTAGTTAGTCATTTTGATAAAATTTGGAAGTAGAAATTTAATATTAAATTACTTATTTGAAATTGACTTGATTCATTTATAATTGTAATTCAAATTGAAAATCTATGATAATAATAAAAAAAATGGAAATTTTAATGTAAATGAAGAATTGATTTATTAAGTTATTAAGCCTTAAAATAAATAAATTATTTTAAAGTTTATCGTTCAATTGAAATTTTGTTGAATAATTAAATGTGAATATTTATCATATAAGGAAAACGATTCATGTAAATAAAACAAATTATAGGATAGACTTGAACTCAAACTTATAACCTTTGGAACTAAATTCAAAATAAGTATAGAATTAAGAATGAAAACGAAAAATGGAATGCTTTAATGGATAATTAAACCTTTGAAATTGATTGCCTAAATACATGTTTAATTTTGTTCATAACCTAATACTTTCTTTCCCTATTTTGAATTTGGACATTGATAGTAACGTTCAGAATTTTATTAAAGATGAATTAGAAAGAATGAATGTATTACCATTTAATTAGCCATTAAAATTCCTTTCTATAAATGATCTTGAAGCGGTAATCTAATTTTTTTTCTCATTCCTCATATTCCTTACTGTCCAAAACAAGTCGTCCTCTCTTATCTCCCCCTCTTCATTATTTCAGCTATTTTGAACTCAAACGACTTTTGAAAACCAATCCAGGTGAGAATTCTGATTAATTAAATTATTAAAAGTGTGAAATCATGATCTGTATTTTTGATCTGTGATGTGGTAGTGTAAAATATTCATTGTCGTATGATTTGTGATGTTCTTGTGTTGTGTTGATAATAGCCATGTTATCTAGATCTGTATAATTTTGACGTAATTATAAATAAAGTGCTCATCTTTATTCTTATTCCGTTCTATTAAAATTTAAAATCTTAAATTTTGTATACTAAATAAATAGAAAAATCTTGTTTTGTTTATTTTTGTTGTTAAAATAAAAGACAACTTTTATGTGATTTTATTTTGTTAAAATAAAAGAAAACTTTTATGTGATTTTATTTTTTTTAAAACAAAAGACAACTTTTATGTGATTTTATTTTGTTAAAATAAAAAGACGACTTTTATGTAATTTTACTTTGTTAAAAAAAAAAAACCATTTTCATGTAATATTTCTTGTCAAAATAAAAATGACCATTTTTATGTAATTTTGTTTGTCACAACTAAAAGGACAAAGTTAACATTATTTTGTCAATAAATAAAGGATAAACTTTTATGTCATTGTGTAAACATAAACAAAGGATAAATTTTCATGTTGATTTTGTTAACAAAGAAAAGAGACAATTTTTATGTGGTTTCTTTGTTAACAAAGAAAGGAAACAATTTTTATGTTAATTTTGTTAACATAGTAAAAACAATTTTTATGTTAATTTTGTTAACATAGTAAAAAGACAATCTTTATGTTAATTTTGTTAACATAGAATAAAAGGACAAAGTTTTACATAAATTTTGTTAACAAAACAAATGACAAGGTTTTTACATTAATTTTGTTTACCAAATTTTTAACCTTATTTCATGAACATAATAAGGTGTAAGTTTAATCTTTATTCCTTATTACATAATAAAATGTAAAGTTTTAATCTTATTTTCATTTACAAATAAAGATGAGGCTTTTATTGTGACTCATCAGAAGTACACCAAAATTTACATCATTGTGTTAGTATAGTTACAATGACACAATTTACGCCGTTGTGTTAATATTGTTGTGATGACACTAATTTATATGTCATGTTAACCTTGTTGTAATGACACAAATTTATATGTCACGATAACCTTGTTGCGATGCCACCAATTTGTATGTTGTGTTGACATCATTGAGATGACACAAATTTACATCATCGTGTTAATATTATTGTTATGACACAAGATTATATGTTGTGTTAATTTAAATATTATGACACAGGATTACATCGTTAAGTTAATGACATGAAAAGCCACATTTTTATGTGTTAAAAATGTAATTAAGTTAAATTTACATTTCATATTAGTTAAAATGTCGTTAAGTTAGAAATATATTTTATTTTAGTTAAAATGTAATTAAGTGAAATTTACATTTTATGTTATGAAAATGTAAATAAAGTTGAAAGTATGTTTATGTTATTTAAAATGTAAATAAAGATAAAAATACATTTTATGTTATTAAAATGTAATTAAAGTTAAAAATGCATTTTATGTTAGTGAAAAAATAATTACAACATGATGCAGATATGGTATGGAAAAGTAAGTTCATCTTTTAGCTATGTTCTTTGTTTCAAATGAAACTTAGAAATAAAGGTTACATGTTTTATTTACATCCCTCGATGTAAATAAACATGAAAGAAAGGTACAATTTTAATTGTGTTCCTCACCGCAAATAAAACTAGAAATTAAGAGTTACATTTCTATGATCATTAAAAAAAAATTTAATGTTAATATTTGATGGATTAGGAAATATACATATTTCACTACGAAATATGTTTCACATTAAAAACACGTTCTTTTAATGCCAATATCTGAAAGATCAGAAATGTATAGGGAAACTATTTGAGTAAAATATATTTTGCGTAAAATATATTTTGCTCGACATTAGGATTATGATAATATGTTTAGTAAATAGATAAGAAAAATATTTATTTACACTTAGGTAAATAAATAAGAACAAGGATGCTTAACCCGAGGTTGGATTGAGTTATGATGTGAACCTGCCCGGACCCGCCCGGCTGTCCAGTAATCACAACAATACCTATCCAATGTGGGTGGTTAAAGCATATTCTAATTGTCTAAATTTACATTTAATATTACTTCAAAATATTTAGTATAAATAAAACATAGAGCAAGAAAAACATATATTTACATTAGATAAATGAGAGATTAAATAAAATTACATTTTTATTAAGTAATTAAAGTATACGTTTTACATTGTAAATATAAATTACTTTTTATGTAATTAGGATTATAAACAATAAAATTACATTTTTATGTAATTAAGGTTATAAAGTAAAAACTACATTTTTATGTAAATAGGATTTATTTACATTTTCTTATATAAATAAAATAATAACAGAAAATGTTAGAAAAGAATTAACATAAGATATTCTTTTTTATGTTAAAAAGAAATATTAGAAAAAGGATTAAAGAACTACATTTTTCAATGTAATTAGAAAAGAATTTAAGAATTACACTTTTCAATGTAAAGAAAAGAAATAAAGACATTTACATTTGTTCAATGTAAATAAAGGATTTAATAAAAGTACATTTTCAATGTAAGTATATATATATATATATATATATATATATATATATATATGTTTTACATTGTAAATAAAATCACATTTCTATGTGATTAAGATTATAAGAACAAATATGTGAATAAGGATTATTTACATTTTCTTATGTAAATAAAAGGGATTTAAAGAATAATTATGTGAATAATATTTATTTACATTTTCTTATGTAAATAAATAAGATAAAAGGAAAAGGTACATTTATTTATAATTAGTGTAAATAAATATAGTAAAAGTAAAGGTAAACATTTATTTACAAATAGTGTAAATAAATAAGAAAAAGAAATTAAGTACATTTATTTACAAATAGTGTAAATAAATAAGAAAAGGAATTAGAAACATTTATTTATAAATAATGTAGATAAATAAGATAAAAGAAGTAGAGAAATATTTATTTACATTTAGGTAAATAAATAAGGAAAAGAATAGAAAAACATTTATTTACATTTAGGTAAATAAATAGAAAATAAATTAAAAGGATATATAAAGCATAATTTATTTACAATTAGAGTAAATAAAATAAGAAAGGTAGTAAAATAAAACAAGAAATATTTTACCGTCATTTTAGATGCGATAAAAAGAATAGACTTTTATAATTGAAATAGTAAAACGATTTATATTTATATATATGTATATATAAATTAAAATTAAATGAAACGCGCGCGGCAGTTCGCTTATCGGCAATCGTAACTTTAAACAGTTATACCGAGAGATCCGACCGTCGGATTTTCCCAAAACAGGAACCGTTAGGACCGCTTTGGGAAATCTTTCCAACAACATAAATTTCGTCAAAATCCAACGGTTAGATTTCAAGTTATGTGTAAATCAAATTTGGTTGAAAACAGCGCCAGGGTCGCCCATTGACCCGAAGCGTCGTTAAATTAATTTAGGCTATTTTTATATAAATAAAAGTAGCGATAGGTCGTTATTAAATATTAATAACGATATGAAGTGATTTTAAATTATATACATATATATGCGAGAATCATTTGAAAAGTCCGAGTTCAATCTCATTTCAAATGATTATACGACGTTCTAAGTCGAAGATTTAAAGACGGTAATTGAAGACCGGCGATCTTCACGTCGAATGGATGTGTTGCTACTGAGACCCATGAGAGGAGTAGCTACCTTGAAAGGGCTTCAGTGGTGGCCGTTCGGACGAAGTGTTGATTTGTACGGATTTGACTTTCGCTCAGACCCAGAGCATAAGTTTATAAATGGAATGTATGTCTGACGTTGTAGTCCTTTATACTACATTCGTTGATCTCTCTTAATATATATCTGTTTGGTGGTTAACACCCTTCTCTGAGACGTACGAGCTTAGGGGTTATATATTGGTAGAAATTAATGGTATAGTATGGACTGACAATGTGGCATGCTAAGATGCTTTGATCAAGGCTTTTGTTGAAAAGCAGGCCTTGTGGTTGATGATGAAAGCATGGCCTGTTTAGGCGTAGCTTTGTGTATAGCGTGACTTCGCGAGCCTCACACCCCGGTATGAGTCAAAAACGGGATACGGACTGCAGGGAGTGCACACGTTTCTTTCTAGCTAGAGTGGTGTCAGTGACCTACCAGCCCTGACATTTTACTTATGTGGATGATGGATTTTGAAGCGCCTCGTGTTTTATAGGCCGTTGGTGGTCATACTATAGGTCCAAAGGGATCGGGAAGCGTGTGTTCAGGTCCAAAGGGCCGTTGGTGGTCATACTATAGGTCCAAAGGGCCGTTGGTGGTCATTTTATATTCCCAAAGTTAAAGTATTCGAAGATTTCCAACCTTTGGGTCAGACCTGTGTGGTTTATGGTCGATTCAAAGAGCGGGAATTTCCGGGTCTTTACAGTGGTATCAGAGCTCTGGTTAGCTCAAATCTTTGGGGTACAACTCGTTAGAACTGAACAAAAGACTCATCAGAGATTGGATTAGTAATATCCAATAAGAATACTCATTAGAGATGGGGTTAGTAATGCCCTAGAATGAGTTCAGAGCGAGAAAATTAAAATTAACGTATTTGTGATTATATATAATCTATTTTAGAAAATATGATTTTTGAATATATAAAAGTTATATATTTTAAAAGCTAATCAACTAATTGATTTATGATTGTGTAGTATAATTATTAGTTCAACTAATTGTGACGAGAAAGAATTTCGCTCGGTCCGAACCAGTCGCTAAACCGACCCAGACCGTTCGAAACGCCCTATCGTTTGAGAACAAGACAAAACAGAACGCATACAGAAGAACATTTCATTGTATATTACAACAATGCATCAGATTACAAGAATATACAGAGTATAAATGAATATCATAACACAGAAATATCAGAGATTTAAATTACATTTAAATACATCGCAGCGGAAAATAATACAATACACAACTAGAAGAGATATGCGGATACAAAGCTTTCCGGATATCATTCCAGCTGTAAACCAGGATCCTGTGAATATAAATCTGCAAAACCGAAACTACTAGCTGCCCGTGTCAAAATAAGGGCACCCAGAGTTTAGGTTAAAACAATAAACTCCAGGTCAGTCATGTGACTGGTGTGAGAACTAAAACAGTTATTTATCTTTATTTTAAAGATAGGTAAATCAAGGGACCACGCCGTATAACACGGAACGGGTTTCCTCCCAAGAATATCAGTGCATAGAACAAACAACGCAATGCTAAATAAAGAAAAATGAAGCTGTTATAAGACCCAGGTCCCATCACACAATGCAACGCAGCCGAGGATAGGGTTTTCCCTTATAACAGCCAAAGAATGCTTGATACGTTTTAAAACAAATCATTTGATACTATAATAAGTGCATAGTGTATAAAACAACTTCAAATCATAAGTATCAATCATAGGCGGCATGAATGGCCCATAACACTATGTCGCCATATATAAGTTTACAATCAAAACCGCAAATGTCGTATTGGAAGTTGGGTTATCATTTATGGTATGAACCGAGGCTAGGGGCAAGATCCTCTACCGATTCGAGACAATCTAGTCCATGTCTCAGGACCCAGACTCAGGTGGGCCTTGGATCGTCAGGGCCGGTCCACCGATGTGGATTATTATGCCTGAACACTACGTTTCTCCGCCCTTTGGGGCGTAAGCCTGGCCCGTCAGCCGACCAGAAGCATCGGCCGAAACCGATATCACGAGGCGCCTCGCTTTTCAGCAAGTAATAATGAGAAACATCCACATGAGTCAAACTCGTCAGCCAGTTCAAGCACTGACGCCACTCCTAACTAGAAAGAAACGCATGTCCTCCCTGATGTCCGTCTCCCGTTTTTGATTCATACCGGGTGTGATACTCGCAAATCAACGTTACACAAAGCTACGCCACAAAGGCCGTGCTTCGATCATCAACCACAAGACTTTGCTTTTCAACAGAAGCCTTGATCATTTGCATCTTAGCATGCCACACAGGCAATTCACTCCATGCGATTGATATCCATCAATATATAACCCCTGAGCTTGTACGTCTCAGAGATGGGCGTTAAGCAAGAGAATAAATTCTCCGCCGCCAAACAGATATATATTTAATAGAGATCAATCACACGGACTAAAATCCAATGTCAGACACACAGTCCATTTACAAGTTCGTTCTGGGGCTGAACGAAACCGGAGGCACCTAGTACCCCGCATATCCATCGATCTCCAAGTACGTCTGGACGATCACCAACTATTTCCATCTTCTTGGGTGTACAGCCCAATCAAGATCATCAGTAATCCCCCAAACGACATGAAGACCTCCGGTCTTCGACCATCGTCTTCATCTTCGACTTATCGTCGTATCAGTTATTCAGAATGGGATAGACCCGCTCTTTCCGGATAACTCACGTATATTTAAATAAGTGTTACACAAACACAACATACGCCTCATTCCAATTCATCAGTCACTGACCGTAAATTAATCAAGAGAATAATTCCCCAAATATTAACCCCGAAGGCCGAAACCAACATCAGATCAATATCCAGAAAACCATTCTGCTTGGCTAACCGACAGTTAGTTTCTAAATTTCACATTCATAGGGAAAGGTTCCCATTAATTTTATCCAAGATAAATTTCTTGAATTTATTCTTTAATCTATTTTTGAATATCAATTCAAACTAGTTGGGATTAGCGAACCTTACCGAAGTAATCATTTGTTTTAATTTCCCAATCCCAACCTATTCATCCCATGAAGTAAAACTGGTAGTACTTCATATCTAACACCACGGTGTTATCGGTAAATTCAATTATCATTTCACGTTCAAATCTAATTAAAGATTTAACTATCGCCTGGAGCAAAACTGGTGATACTCCATTTTCGATCATTTCAATCTAATTAAAGATTCATTAAAACTCCACTTAGTTTTAATCTTTGACTGGGTTAAAGAATCAGTGTCATTTAAAACACAGTTCACGATAAACCCAAAGTCACATTCCATTGATTATCAGGTTAAAGAACGAGTGTTATTTAAAACACTGTTCACGATAAACCCAAAAATCAATATCAATTCAATTCCAATTAAATATTATTTAATTGGTACACTTCATTAAATCTAAATAAAAAGATTCAATCTTTTTCTCAACTGGATTCAAGAACAGTGTTAATGAAGACACCATTCACGACAAACCCAAATCACATTTGATATTAAATACAAGGCTCTGAATAGAAAATATATCGGCTTATATTCAATATCAAATTCTATGTCCAAGAGATATCGTATTGGAAATAACGATATATATATCTATATCTTTCAAATTTCCATAACAACATCTGTATAATCACGAATTCCAACATCAAAATATTCCGAAGACAATTTCGATTCAAATCCACTCCAATGCAATCATTGGAAATTCTGGTTATTTTTAAACCCCCTTTTAAATTCAATTTATTTATTTAAAAATAAATAGAATTATAATTCTAGTTCAAAACCAGTTCATTTCGATAATAATCTATTTTTATCTTTTCAAATATGGAGTTTTTAATCCCAATTTTCCCAAATCATTTCTTATGATTTTACACAAATTATTACTATTTTTAATAATTTTATCAAGGCCCGTACAGTCGATTTCCATCAACGGCCATCGAACTGCACTTACAGCGACCTTTTTCGAATTTGATTTGGACGTATCTCCAAATCCAACCGTAAGATTTCAAATTTCTAACATTCTTAGAAAGCTCTTTTCGATACGAACCCAACGGTTCCGGTTTTAGGAGAATCCGACGGTCGGATCACCCGTAATGTCCGTTTGAAATAAATGGTCGAAATTCACGAACTACCGCGGCGCGGCGCTTTCTATTCAGGCCATTATATTATATATATAATATATATTTCGTCGATTTATATTTAAAACGAATTATATAAATAGTTTTAAAATTCGTTTCAAAATCAATTTCAACTTCCATTTCAATTCAAATCAAAATTGAATTCTTCTTTATAAATTCGTTTTAAAATTCATTTCTATTCAATTCAAATTTCAATTCAATTTGAATTCATTTCAATTCGTTTTAAATTCAATTCGAATTCGTTCTATATTCAATTCATTTCGAAATCGTTTTCAATTCAATTCATTTCGAAATCATTTTCAATTCAATTCATTTCGAAATCGTTTTCAATTCAATTCATTTCGAAATCGTTTTCAATTCAATTCATTTCGAAATTGTTAAAATCGATATAAATATCGATTCACGTCAAAATGGCATCAATCTAATCAACACGACTTCATAAATTTCTATTTTCAAATATTTCTTTTTCAAAATAGTTGTTATTATCAAAATATTTCGTTCAACACATGACCAATCTCAATGGATGAGTACTGTCAACACATGAACCTTTATTTTATATTGAGAAAGATGTAAATTTTATTATTAAAATATTTCGTTCAACACATGACTAATCTCAACGGATGAGTACAGTCAACACATGAACCTTGTAATAACCCGGAAAATCTGGGCCAGTTTAAAATTTTTATTTTGGCAATTTTAGCGAATTTCGATTATTTAAAATGAATTATTTTAAATATTATCGACGAAAAATTTATTTTGAATATAATTCGAACGTATATATTATATACGCCGTCGTTAGAATATAAATATTTATATATAATTATGAATAGAATTGAAAATGGCGCGGTAGTTCGATAATTCGATTTCAAACTTCAATTGAATGTACCGGGTGGAAAACAATCCGGATTTTAGTGAAACTGTGACGGCCTGGAATTTCGCTCGATCTGAATCAGTCGTTAAACCGATCTAGACCGTTCGAAACCCCTGGACGTTGAGAACATGACAAATCAGAACATAAACAGAAGAACATTTCATTGTATATAACAACAATTCCATCAGATACAAGAATATACAGAGTATAAATGAATAAATATTACACAGAAATATCAGAGATTTAAATTACATTTAAATACATAGCAGCGGAAAATAATACGAAGCACAACTGAAGGTGATATACGGATACAGAGCTTTCCGGATATCATTCCAGCTGTAAACCAGGATCCTGTGAATATAAATCTGCAAAACCAAAACTACTAGCTGCCCGTGCGGAAAATAGGGGCACCCAGAGTTTAGGTTAAAACAATAAACTCCAGGTCAGTCATGTGACTGGTGTGAGAACTAAAACAGTTATCAATATTGGTTTTAAAGTTAGGTAAATCAAGGGACCACGCCGTATAACACGGAACGGGTTTCCTCCCAAGAATACCAGTGCATAGAACAAACAGCGCAATGCTAAATAAAGAAAAATGAAGCTGTTATAAGACCCAGGTCCCATCACACAATGCAACGCAAGCCGGAGGATAGGGTTTTCCCTTATAACAGCCAAAGCATGCTTGATACGTTTAAATCACATTATTTGATACTATTATAAGTGTATAGTGTCAAAACAATTTTCAATCATAAATATCAATCATAGGCGGCATGGGTACCATCTATCATGTCGCCATACTAGTTCTACAATTAAAACCGCAATCCACGTACTGGAAATTGGATTTCCGTCATGAGTCGAGGCAAGGGGCAAGCTCCTCTCCGCGTTCGAGACACTCTAGCAAATGCCTCAGGATTACGCACACTGGGTAACCCCTGGATCTTCAGGGCCGGTCCTCACTTACGTTAGAGGATTAATTATGCCTGAACACGCGTTTCCCGGTCCTTACAGACCTATAATCGAGGCGCCTCATCCAACAACCACAAAGGTGAAAAGTATATAAATGTCAGGGCTGGTAAGTCACTGACACCACCAAAGCTAGAAAGAAACGTCGTGCTCTCCCTACAGTCCGTATCCCGTTTTTGACTCATACCGAGGTGTGAGGCTCGCGAATTCACATTATACACAAAGCTGCCACGTAGGCTATGCTTTGATCATCAACCACAAGACTTTGCTTTTCAACAGAAGCCTTGATCTATGCAACTTAGCGTGCCACATAGGCAATTCATGCCATGCGACTGATGTCCATCGATATACAACCTCTGAGCTCGTACGTATCAGAGAAGGGCGTTAAGCAAAAGAATAAATTCTCCGCCGCCAAGCAGATGTATATTTAATAGAAATCAATCAACATAGAATAAAATCCAATGTCAGACACACAATCCATTTACAAGTCCGTTCTGGGTCTGAACGAAACCGGAGGCACTTTCCTCGCATATCCATCCATCTCCAGGTACGTCTGGACGACCACCAACTATTTCCATCCTCTTGGGTGTACAGCCCAATCAGGATCGTCAGTAATTATCCAAACGATGTGAAGACTTCCGGTCTTCGACCACCGTCTTCATCTTCGACTTATCGTCGAATCGGTTATTCAGAATGGGTGTAAACCCGGCCTTTCCGAACAACCCGCGTATATTAAAAACAAATGTTACACAAACACAACATACGCCTCATTCCAATTCATTAGTCACTAACCGCAAATTCGCAAGAGAACAATTTCCCAAACATTAACCCCGAAGGCCGAAACCAACATCAGATCAATACCCAGGAAACCATTTTTCTTAGCCAACCTACAGCTAGTTTCTAAATTCCACATTCTTAGGGAAAGGTTCCCATTAATTTTATCCAAGATAAATTCTTTAAAATTTATCCTGTAATCTTCCTTTTGATGTCATTTAAAACCAAATTATGGTTTTTCCAACTAGTCGAGATTAGCGAACCACAACGAAGTAATTATTTATTTTATTTCCCAATCCCAACCTATTCATCCCATGAAGCAAAACTGGTAATACTCCATATCTAACACCGTGGTGTTATTGGTAAAATTAATTACCATTTCACGTTCAAATCCAATTAAAGATTTAACTATCGGTTTGGAGCAAAACTGGTAATACTCCATTCCCGCTCATTTCTAAATTTGATAATTTAGATTATAGATTCACATTTCCATCTAGTTGCAGATTCGTTAGAACTCCTTTTACTGGGTTAAAGAACTAGGTGTTATTTAAAACACAATTCACGACAAACCCAAATCACATTCTATTTGTTATCGGGTTAAAGAACTAGTGTTATTTAAAACACCGTTCACGATAAACCCATTTCAAATTCAATCAAATATATTAGAAATTCGATTATTTAAAACCCCTTTTTAAATCTAATTCATTTATTTAAAAATAATTGGGTTTTAAATTTAGTTCAAAACTAGTTCATTTCGATAAAAATCTATTTTTATCTTTTCAAATATGGGGTTTTTCACCCCAAATTTTCCCAAATCATTTCTTATGATTTTACACAAATTATTGATATTTTTAATAATTTTATCAAGGCCCGTACAGTCGATTTCCAACAACGGCCATCGACCTGCACCTATAGCGACCTTTTTCGAATTTGATTTGGACATATCTCCAAATCCATCCGTTAGATTTCAAATTTCTAATATTCGTTAGAAAGCTCTTTTCGATACGAACCCAACGGTTCCGGTTTTAGGAGAATCCGACGGTCGGATCTCCCGTTATATATTCAATTGATTTCGAAATCGTTATATATTCAATTCATTTCGAAATCGTTATATATTCAATTCATTTCGAAATCGTTATATATTCAATTCATTTCGAAATCGTTATATATTCAATTAATTTCGAAATCGTTTTATATTCAATTCATTTCGAAATCGTTTTATATTCAATTCATTTCGAAATCGTTTTATATTCAATTCATTTCGAAATCGTTTTATATTCAATTCATTTCGAAATCGTTTTATATTCAATTCATTTCGAAATCGTTTTATATTCAATTAATTTCGAAATCGTTTTATATTCAATTCATCGAAATAAATAAAATCGATATAAATATCGTTCGCGTCAAAATGGCGTCAATCTAATCAACACGGCTTCATATATTTCTATTTTCAAATATTCTATTTCAAATATTTCTTTTTCAAAATAGTTGTTATTATCAAAATATTTCGTTCAACACATGACCAATCTCAAAGGATGAGTACTGTCAACACATGAACTTTTATTTTATATTGATAAAGATGTAAATTTTATTATCAAAATATTTCGTTCAACACATGACCAATCTCAATGGATGAGTACTGTCAACACATGAACTTTTATTTTATATATTCTTTATTTTTCAAATTGGAATGAGGCCCAATCAATCACCATATAATGTTAATTATATGGATTTTCATACATCACATGTATATAATAGCATTGAAAAATAATCAATCATCAACCAAAGTGCACTACACTGTATAAGCATCAAATATAGATATATAACGCTTATAACAGTCTGTCAATCTATCGATCGACATATTAATCAATCAGGATGAGTGAACTTCATATTTCATCCCAACACCCGTGTGGGGTTTCAAACAATCAAACACAGATTTTATTTGTGCAGTTGGGCGATGTGTAAAATTTATCGACAATCAATGTCAGTCAAATCAGTGTACATAGACAAACCGTCCGGTTTGTAAATGAATATTTTATTTTATTCACTTCACGTTAAAAATTATATTTTTAACGATAAAACATTTTATTTCAACATATGAATTTCTATTCAGTTCATTTATTCAATAAAAATGATATTTTTATTTTTCTAACATATTTTAGAAAATTTCGGCGGCATAACGGCACTATACTAGAAACGGGACGAGGCCTAGCCTTATCCCCGGTCTAGTGAAGGCCCACGCCATTCACACATCAATCAAATCACTTTCGTTATGCAAACCACAAAATTTGGAGTAAGAGTCTAACCTAGCCTTACTCCTTCGCCTTATAACGGCGCACGTCTAATCCTAACCCATTTATCGATTCGATTTTCCACACCACAAACCACATTCAAACCAATATCGCAATCAATCACCAAACAGCCAAACAAACAAGTCCATGGTCTGTGGACGATTATGTCGGGTGCTACTAAACACCGTCTGCATCCTAGTATATATATATAACTAGAAAATAAATTGAAGAGTGAGAAATTCTCACCAAAAGCTATCCAACTTCATGACACTCCTATTGTAGAGATCTTCGTCGTTCTCGCCCTTTTTGTCAGCTTCGTGGTCGTAGCCACTATATATGTAAAAATCGAATTTTTACTTCGCTATTCAATATATAAAAATCGAAGTTTTACTTTGCTATTCAATATAAAAATCGAATTTTTACTACTATGTTATATAGATAAAAATTATATTTTTATCACGCTATTTTCTATATAAAGATTTCGCCTTTTTAAATTTAAAGATTTCGCCTTTTTAAATTTAAAGATTTCGCCTTTTCGAAAATATAGATTTCATCATTATAAAAATCATCACTTTACTTCAATGTATATAAAATAAAAATCAGATTTTTATTTCGCTACATATACAAAGATGATATTTTTATATTCTCTATCCTATAGAGATTATATTTTTAATACTTTAAAAATATAAAAACCATATTTTTAATATTTCTATATAGTAAAGACTATATTTTTAATTCTTTAAAAATATAAAAATTATATTTTTATTACTTTTATATAGTAAAGGTTATATTTTTAATACTTTAAAAATACAAAAATCGTATTTTTACTTCTTCTACTCAATAAAAATTCCGCCTTTTCTATTTTAAAGTTTAAACCTTTTTTTCTATTTCAAACCTTTAAAATAAAATCAATTTTAAAATTCCTTTTAAATCAGTTTTTAAAAATCCTAAAAATCAGTTTTTGCTCTTTAAAAAAAATTCAGTTTCTAGTTTCTTTAAAAAAAATCAGTTTTTAGTTTCTTTTAAAAATTCAGTTTTTAATTTCTTTTTAAAAATTCAGTTTTAAAATTATTTAAAAATCCATTTTTTATATTCTTTTAAAAAGAATCAGTTTTAAAATTCTAAAAAGAATCAGTTTTTAAATTCATATAAAACAGTTTTTAAAATCTTAAACAATCAGTTTTTATGCAACTTAAAAAAACAGTTTTTAAATTCGAAAATAAAAATAAAAATAAAATAAAATTGCTCACCGCAGATTTCGAAGTGGAGAAGGGAAGAAGAGGGCGTCGGCGGCTCGTTGGTGGCGTTCGGAGGTGTCGCGGTGAGGTAAGGGGGCTGCGACTTCGATTTGATGTCGCGACTCCGAGACGAGGCGGGGTCGGACGGAAGGGGGGGCGTCGAAGTCTTCGTCGGCGGTGGCTTAGGCAGGCGGCGCGGTGAGTCGGGGAGGGAAGGCGGCTGGAGCTCGATCGCGATTGGGGTTTTTTTTTTTTTTTTTGCTATTCTGTTGAATGAATTTGGACGGGGGGGGGGGGGCAAAGGAGATAAGTGGGTTTTTCTTTTTTTTATTTATTTTTATTTATTTTTTTATTATTTTTTTATTTTTGAAAGTTGACTTTTACATACGTCATCAACACGAAGCCCACCACCAGTCGTCCATAGCGTTTAACCCCCATTCCGAACACAATGGGATATGCATCGTAAGCTGATTTGATCGTCTCGATAAGTTTCTGTTGAATTTACATTTAAATCGCTATATTGAATTTTAAACGTACATTTCAAATTACCGGGGTCACATACTAACTCTAAAAATTCCCGAAAAATATTTTCTAGCTTCGTATTGACGATACGGTCCTAACAAAACTAGTTTCGTCGAATTCTGAGACCGTTAGAAAAATGGCCAATTTCCAGTCGATTAAAATTAACTGAAACTGGTCAAACGCATTTTCCTTTGCCACGCTCACATATTGATTCGAAAAATTATGAAATTTGAAACCTAGCAATAATTTAACATCACGGACCCAACAAAAGTGGTTTCGTCGAAATCCGAGGTCATTTGCAAAATGTCCATTTTTAAGGGCCTGAATTCCATAGCGACTATTCAGAATTTTCAACTGGACATATCTTTTGATTCTCGCTATGAAATCTTGATTTTTCGGATTCGATAGAAAGATATTATCAATCAGGTCCTAATGTTTTTGGTTTCACTAAAATCCGGATTGTTTTGCACCCGGTGTGTTCAATTGAAGTTTGAAATCGAATTATCGAACTACCGCGCCATTTTCAATTCTATTATAATTATATATAATTATTTATATTCTAACGACGACGCGTATAATATATACGTTCGAATTATATTCGAAATAAATTTCTCGTCGATATTATTTAAAATAATCTATTTTAAATATTCAAAATTCGCTAAAATTGCCAAAATAAAAATTTTAAACTGGCCCAGATTTTGCGGGTTATTACAATCTCCCCCACTTAAAACTTTTCGTCCCCGAAAAGGAAAAAGTCGAAAGTGGTTTGATTAATCAACTCTACGATCGATCAGGCTTCCATTCTCCAACACTTCAGTTTCTGAGAATTTTCAAATTTTCAAAAATTTGGCTAACACCCTAAATTTTTGAAAAATTTCGCCATAACCTCCCCTGCAATGGGAGCATCGGGGAATTTCAAATAGCTTCCCCGGTCCTTCAGATCTCAAAAAGAAAAAGAAAAAGCCAAGCGGCTAGCCAATAGGCTCACAAAATCATCATCACCCAAACGAAACAGGAAATTATGTAGTAAACATGTACCTATTCATCGGGCAAACAAATTTTATTCTCTGCTCTAGCCTCCTTGCTATGACCTGTTCAATATAAGTATATGTATATGCAAGCAAATGCGACCAATTTTCAATATAATTCAATATTTGATTCTATTAGGCATAATGGTTCAAAATTAGCAAACAAATAGGCAAACAACACAAACATCAATCAATTAGTGAATTAGAGTTTCAAATTCATAATTTTACTATATATACAGAAAATCTTGTTTTTGATGTCAATTCACAACAATGTGTTCTAACTATATATAAGTTTTGGTTCTCACACCAGTCGAATGGAAATATATCGATATCACACCTTCGTTACTCGAACATGAATACTAATGACGACTAGTCAATCATTAGAATCATCTTCGGGCCACTAGAGTATGATTCTATATCTATCCAATATATTAAAACTTCGAATATACGTTCATGACGCGTATATGCAAAACCTTTATATACTCGATCGTCCATATTCAAAATAAATAAATAGTCAAATACGTTTAAAACGATTTAAATTTTCAAAACAAAATTGTTTATTTGAAAAATATACTCTTCACACTCGTTCTAGGATACTACTGATCCTATCTCTAACGAGTCATCCTAATTGGATATTGCTAATCCAATATCTGATGAATTCTTTCGTATGGTTCTAATGTGTCTTGTTCTCGAGCTCTGTAAACCAAAGCTCTGATACCAAATGTGACGGCCTGGAATTTCGCTCGATCTGAATCAGTCGTTAAACCGATCTAGACCGTTTGAAACCCCTGGACGTTGAGAACATGACAAATCAGAACACAAACAGAAGAACATTTCATTGTATATAACAACAATTCCATCAGATACAAGAATATACAGAGTATAAATGAATAAATATTACACAGAAATATCAGAGATTTAAATTACATTTAAATACATAGCAGCGGAAAATAATACGAAGCACAACTGAAGGTGATATACGGATACAGAGCTTTCCGGATATCATTCCAGCTGTAAACCAGGATCCTGTGAATATAAATCTGCAAAACCAAAACTACTAGCTGCCCGTGCGGAAAATAGGGGCACCCAGAGTTTAGGTTAAAACAATAAACTCCAGGTCAGTCATGTGACTGGTGTGAGAACTAAAACAGTTATTAATATTGGTTTTAAAGTTAGGTAAATCAAGGGACCACGCCGTATAACACGGAACGGGTTTCCTCCCAAGAATACCAGTGCATAGAACAAACAGCGCAATGCTAAATAAAGAAAAATGAAGCTGTTATAAGACCCAGGTCCCATCACACAATGCAACGCAAGCCGGAGGATAGGGTTTTCCCTTATAACAGCCAAAGCATGCTTGATACGTTTAAATCACATTATTTGATACTATTATAAGTGTATAGTGTCAAAACAATTTTCAATCATAAATATCAATCATAGGCGGCATGGGTACCATCTATCATGTCGCCATACTAGTTCTACAATTAAAACCGCAATCCACGTATTGGAAATTGGATTTCCGTCATGAGTCGAGGCAAGGGGCAAGCTCCTCTCCGCGTTCG
This sequence comes from Allium sativum, assembly GCA_030737875.1. Classification (NCBI taxonomy): domain Eukaryota; kingdom Viridiplantae; phylum Streptophyta; class Magnoliopsida; order Asparagales; family Amaryllidaceae; genus Allium; species Allium sativum. The sequence continues at coordinate 1,047,398,234 of CM060910.1, read as the reverse complement.
AGACACTCTAGCAAATGCCTCAGGATTACGCACACTGGGTAACCCCTGGATCTTCAGGGCCGGTCCTCACTTACGTTAGAGGATTAATTATGCCTGAACACGCGTTTCCCGGTCCTTACAGACCTATAATCGAGGCGCCTCATCCAACAACCACAAAGCTGAAAAGTATATAAATGTCAGGGCTGGTAAGTCACTGACACCACCAAAGCTAGAAAGAAACGTCGTGCTCTCCCTGCAGTCCGTATCCCGTTTTTGACTCATACCGAGGTGTGAGGCTCGCGAATTCACATTATACACAAAGCTGCCACGTAGGCTATGCTTTGATCATCAACCACAAGACTTTGCTTTTCAACAGAAGCCTTGATCTATGCAACTTAGCGTGCCACATAGGCAATTCATGCCATGCGATTGATGTCCATCGATATACAACCTCTGAGCTCGTACGTCTCAGAGAAGGGCGTTAAGCAAAAGAATAAATTCTCCGCCGCCAAGCAGATGTATATTTAATAGAAATCAATCAACATAGAATAAAATCCAATGTCAGACACACAATCCATTTACAAGTCCGTTCTGGGTCTGAACGAAACCGGAGGCACTTTCCTCGCATATCCATCCATATCCAGGTACGTCTGGACGACCACCAACTATTTCCATCCTCTTGGGTGTACAACCTAATCAGGATCATCAGTAATTATCCAAACGATGTGAAGACTTCCGGTCTTCGACCACCGTCTTCATCTTCGACTTATCGTCGAATCGGTTATTCAGAATGGGTGTAAACCCGGCCTTTCCGAACAACCCGCGTATATTAAAAACAAATGTTACACAAACACAACATACGCCTCATTCCAATTCATTAGTCACTAACCGCAAATTAGCAAGAGAACAATTTCCCAAACATTAACCCCGAAGGCCGAAACCAACATCAGATCAATACCCAGGAAACCATTTTTCTTAGCCAACCTACAGCTAGTTTCTAAATTCCACATTCTTAGGGAAAGGTTCCCATTAATTTTATCCAAGATAAATTCTTTAAAATTTATCCTGTAATCTTCCTTTGGATGTCATTTAAAACCAAATTATGGTTTTTCCAGCTAGTCGAGATTAGCGAACCACAACGAAGTAATTATTTATTTTATTTCCCAATCCCAACCTATTCATCCCATGAAGCAAAACTGGTAATACTCCATATCTAACACCGTGGTGTTATCGGTAAAATTAATTACCATTTCACGTTCAAATCCAATTAAAGATTTAACTATCGCTTTGGAGCAAAACTGGTAATACTCCATTCCCGCTCATTTCTAAATTTGATAATTTAGATTATAGATTCACATTTCCATCTAGTTGCAGATTCGTTAGAACTCCTTTTACTGGGTTAAAGAACTAGGTGTTATTTAAAACACAGTTCACGACAAACCCAAATCACATTCTATTTGTTATCGGGTTAAAGAACTAGTGTTATTTAAAACACCGTTCACGATAAACCCATTTCAAATTCAATCAAATATATTAGAAATTCGATTATTTAAAACCCCTTTTTAAATCTAATTCATTTATTTAAAAATAATTGGGTTTTAAATTTAGTTCAAAACTAGTTCATTTCGATAAAAATCTATTTTTATCTTTTCAAATATGGGGTTTTTCACCCCAAATTTTCCCAAATCATTTCTTATGATTTTACACAAATTATTGATATTTTTAATAATTTTATCAAGGCCCGTACAGTCGATTTCCAACAACGGCCATCGAACTGCACCTATAGCGACCTTTTTCGAATTTGATTTGGACATATCTCCAAATCCATCCGTTAGATTTCAAATTTCTGATATTCGTTAGAAAGCTCTTTTCGATACGAACCCAACGGTTCCGGTTTTAGGAGAATCCGACGGTCGGATCTCCCGTAATGTCCGTTTGAAATAAATGGTCGAAATTCACGAACTGCCGCGGCGCGACGCGTTCTATTCAGGCCATTATATTATATATATAATATATATTTCGTCGATTTCTAATTAAAAATGAATTTTTTAAATAGTTTTGAATTCATTTCGAAATCGTTATATATTCAATTCATTTCGAAATCGTTATATATTCAATTCATTTCGAAATCGTTATATATTCAATTCATTTCGAAATCGTTATATATTCAATTCATTTCGAAATCGTTATATATTCAATTCATTTCGAAATCGTTTTATATTCAATTCATTTCGAAATCGTTATATATTCAATTCATTTCGAAATCGTTATATATTCAATTCATTTCGAAATCGTTATATATTCAATTCATTTCGAAATCGTTATATATTCAATTCATTTCGAAATCGTTATATATTCAATTCATTTCGAAATCGTTTTATATTCAATTCATTTCGAAATCGTTTTATATTCAATTCATTTCGAAATCGTTTTATATTCAATTCATTTCGAAATCGTTTTATATTCAATTCATTTCGAAATCGTTTTATATTCAATTCATTTCGAAATCGTTTTATATTCAATTCATTTCGAAATCGTTTTATATTCAATTCATTTCGAAATCGTTTTATATTCAATTAATTTCGAAATCGTTTTATATTCAATTCATTTCGAAATAAATAAAATCGATATAAATATCGTTCGCGTCAAAATGGCGTCAATCTAATCAACACGGCTTCATATATTTCTATTTTCAAATATTCTATTTCAAATATTTCTTTTTCAAAATAGTTGTTATTATCAAAATATTTCGTTCAACACATGACCAATCTCAAAGGATGAGTACTGTCAACACATGAACTTTTATTTTATATTGATAAAGATGTAAATTTTATTATCAAAATATTTCGTTCAACACATGACCAATCTCAATGGATGAGTACTGTCAACACATGAACTTTTATTTTATATATTCTTTATTTTTCAAATTGGAATGAGGCCCAATCAATCACCATATAATGTTAATTATATGGATTTTCATACATCACATGTATATAATAGCATTGAAAAATAATCAATCATCAACCAAAGTGCACTACACTGTATAAGCATCAAATATAGATATATAACGCTTATAACAGTCTGTCAATCTATAGATCGACATATTAATCAATCAGGATGAGTGAACTTCATATTTCATCCCAACACCCGTGTGGGGTTTCAAACAATCAAACACAGATTTTATTTGTGCAGTTGGGCGATGTGTAAAATTTATCGACCCAATCAATGTCAGTCAAATCAGTGTACATAGACAAACCGTCCGGTTTGTAAATGAATATTTTATTTTATTCACTTCACGTTAAAAATTATATTTTTAACGATAAAACATTTTATTTCAACATATGAATTTCTATTCAGTTCATTTATTCAATAAAAATGATATTTTTATTTTTCTAACATATTTTAGAAAATTTCGGCGGCATAACTGCACTATACTAGAAACGGGACGAGGCCTAGCCTTATCCCCGGTCTAGTGAAGGCCCACGCCATTCACACATCAATCAAATCACTTTCGTTATGCAAACCACAAAATTTGGAGTAAGAGTCTAACCTAGCCTTACTCCTTCGCCTTATAACGGCGCACGTCTAATCCTAACCCATTTATCGATTCGATTTTCCACACCACAAACCACATTCAAACCAATATCGCAATCAATCACCAAACAGCCAAACAAACAAGTCCATGGTCTGTGGACGATTGTGTCGGGTGCTACTAAACACCGTCTGCATCCTAGTATATATATATATAACTAGAAAATAAATTGAAGAGTGAGAAATTCTCACCAAAAGCTATCCAACTTCACGACACTCCTATTGTAGAGATCTTCGTCGTTCTCGCCCTTTTTGTCAGCTTCGTGGTCGTAGCCACTACATATGTAAAAATCGAATTTTTACTTCGCTATTCAATATATAAAAATTGAAGTTTTACTTTGCTATTCAATATAAAAATCGAATTTTTACTACTATGTTATATAGATAAAAATTATATTTTTATCACGCTATTTTCTATATAAAGATTTCGCCTTTTTAAATTTAAAGATTTCGCCTTTTCGAAAATATAGATTTCATCATTATAAAAATCATCACTTTACTTCAACGTATATAAAATAAAAATCAGATTTTTATTTCGCTACATATACAAAGATGATATTTTTATATTCTCTATCCTATAGAGATTATATTTTTAATACTTTAAAAATATAAAAACCATATTTTTAATATTTCTATATAGTAAAGACTATATTTTTAATTCTTTAAAAATATAAAAACTATATTTTTATTACTTCTATATAGTAAAGGTTATATTTTTAATACTTTAAAAATAAAAAAAAATCATATTTTTACTTCTTCTACTCAATAAAAATTCCGCCTTTTCTATTTTAAAGTTTAAACCTTTTTTTCTATTTCAAACCTTTAAAATAAAATCAATTTTAAAATTCCTTTTAAATCAGTTTTTAAATCTTAAAAATCAGTTTTTAAAAATCCTAAAAATCAGTTTTTGCTCTTTAAAAAAAATTCAGTTTCTAGTTTCTTTAAAAAAAATCAGTTTTTAGTTTCTTTTAAAAATTCAGTTTTTAATTTCTTTTTAAAAATTCAGTTTTAAAATTATTTAAAAATCCATTTTTTATATTCTTTTAAAAAGAATCAGTTTTAAAATTCTAAAAAGAATCAGTTTTTAAATTCATATAAAACAGTTTTTAAAATCTTAAACAATCAGTTTTTATGCAACTTAAAAAAACAGTTTTTAAATTCGAAAATAAAAATAAAAATAAAATAAAATTGCTCACCGCAGATTTCGAAGTGGAGAAGGGAAGAAGAGGGCGTCGGCGGCTCGTTGGTGGCGTTCGGAGGTGTCGCGGCGAGGTAAGGGGGCTGCGACTTCGATTTGATGTCGCGACTCCGAGACGAGGCGGGGTCGGACGGAAGGGGGGGCGTCGAAGTCTTCGTCGGCGGTGGCTTAGGCAGGCGGCGCGGTGAGTCGGGGAGGGAAGGCGGCTGGAGCTCGATCGCGATTGGGTTTTTTTTTTTTTTTTGCTATTCTGTTGAATGAATTTGGACGGGAGGGGGGGGGCAAAGGAGATAAGTGGGTTTTTTTTTTTTTTTTTTTTTGAAAGTTGACTTTTACATACGTCATCAACACGAAGCCCACCACCAGTCGTCCATAGCGTTTAACCCCCATTCCGAACACAATGGGATATGCATCGTAAGCTGATTTGATCGTCTCGATAAGTTTCTGTTGAATTTACATTTAAATCGCTATATTGAATTTTAAACGTACATTTCAAATTACCGGGGTCACATACTAACTCTAAAAATTCCCGAAAAATATTTTCTAGCTTCGTATTGACGATACGGTCCTAACAAAACTAGTTTCGTCGAATTCTGAGACCGTTAGAAAAATGGTCAATTTCCAGTCGATTAAAATTAACTGAAACTGGTCAAACGCGTTTTCCTTTGCCACGCTCACATATTGATTCGAAAAATTATGAAATTTGAAACCTAGCAATAATTTAACATCACGGACCCAACAAAAGTGGTTTCGTCGAAATCCGAGGTCATTTGCAAAATGTCCATTTTTAAGGGCCTGAATTCCATAGCGACTATTCAGAATTTTCAACTGGACATATCTTTTGATTCTCGCTATGAAATCTTGATTTTTCGGATTCGATAGAAAGATATTATCAATTAGGTCCTAATGTTTTTGGTTTCACTAAAATCCGGATTGTTTTGCACCCGGTGTGTTCAATTGAAGTTTGAAATCGAATTATTGAACTACCGCGCCATTTTCAATTCTATTATAATTATATATAATTATTTATATTCTAACGACGACTCGTATAATATATACGTTCGAATTATATTCGAAATAAATTTCTCGTCGATATTATTTAAAATAATCTATTTTAAATATTCAAAATTCGCTAAAATTGCCAAAATAAAAATTTTAAACTGGCCCAGATTTTGCGGGTTATTACAGAAACCAAAAACATTAGGATCTAATTATGAATATCTTTCCAACGAATTCGAAAAATCGAAATTTGATAGCGGGAATCAAAAGATATGTCCAGTTGAAATTTCTGAATAGTCGCTATGGAATTCAAGCCCTTAAAAATGGGAATTTTGCAAACGACCTCGGATTTCGACGAAACCACTTTTGTTGGGTCCGTGATATTAAATTATTGCTAGATTCCAAATTTCATAATTTTTCGAATCAATATGTGAGTGTGGCAAAGGAAAACGCGTTTGACCAGTTTCAGTTGATTTTAATCGACTGGAAATTGGCCATTTTTCCAACGGTCTCAGAATTCGACGAAACTAGTTTTGTTAGGACCGTATCGTCAATACGAAGTTAGAAATAATTTTTCTGTAATTTTTCGAGTCCGTATGTGACCCCGGTAAATTGAAATGTGCGTTTAAATTGAATATGAAGAATTATACTTTAAATTCAATGGAAACTGATTCAAACAATCGAATCAGCTTACGATACATATCACATTGTGTTCGGAATGGGGGTAAAATGCTATGGACGACAGGCGGTGGGCCTCGTTTCGAGGTCATATGCAAAAGTCAACTTTTTGAGAAAAAATAATAATAAAATAATTAAAAGCTCTTCTCTCTCCTCACCCTCTCCTATACTTTGCCCCCCCCCCCCCCCCCGATGAATCAATCAGAAAACAGAAAAGAAAAAAAAACCGATCGTTCGAATCGAACGCCGACCCTCCCAACGCCATCGCCCGAGCTCCAACCGTCACCAGAGCCTCTCCGCCCCTCTCCTTCTTCTTCCCCACCGCGAGCTGCTCCTCCTTCTCCCCCTCCCTCCTGTCAAGGACTGCACCTCCTCGTCGTGCCCAAACCACAGCCGCGCCGCCCCTGCTGACCGCCACCGCGACGAGCACCAGGCCATTCCCCCTCCTCCAGCGATCTCAAGCCCCAAGGCAGCCTCCACCAACACCTAAACCGAAAATAACAATGAGTTAATTTCCTTTTATTTTGTCTGGTTAATTTAAAGTTCTGATTTTTATGATTATACGTTATGAAAAAGGAAGATTAGTTTTGTATATATATATATGAAAGAAAATCAAGATGTTTGTTCATAATAAAAACATTGGAAAAAAATCGAAATTTTGTTTAAATAGAAAAGTGATAAAAGTGTGATCTTTACTATGAGGATAAAGTGTTTAAAGTAGCGTGATAAAAATATAATTTTTATACTTTTAAAGGATTAAAAATATGATTTTTATATTTTTTTTAGAGTATTAAAAATATAATCTTTACTAGATAGAAGGCGTAAAAATAGGATTTTTGTTTATGTAGGGAATTTAAAATATAATTTCTACATGATAATAATATTAAAAATATTATCTTTGTATAGGTAGCAAAATAAAAATCTGATTTTTATTTTATATACGTTGAAATGAAATATGATTTTTATAATGACATATTTGAAAAGGTGAAATCTTTCTATTTAAAAAGGTGAAATCTTTCTATTTAAAAAGGTGAAATCTTTCTTTTTGAAAAGGCAAAATCTTTATTTTTGAAAAGGCGGAAACTTTATATAGAGAATAGCGTGATAAAATAGAATTTCTATCCATATAGCGTCGTAGTAAAAATTCGATTTTTTATATATTGAATAGCATAGTAAAAATTCGATTTTTACATATTGAATAACGAGGTAAAAATTCGATTTTTATATATTGAATAGCAAAGTAAAAATGTGATTTTTATATAGGTAGTGGATAAGGGCAACGAAATAGACGAAAGAAAAGCACGGTGAAGATTTCCTACCCATGAAGAATTGCGTCATTCAGTTTAGCGAAAGGGTGAGAACTCCTCACTCTAAATTTCTTATTCTAGTTATACATATATATATACTAGGATGCAGACGGTGCTTAGTAGCACCCGACACCCGTCATCCATAGACCATGGATGGCTTGTTTGTTAAATTGTTTGGTTGTGTAGTTGGTTAGATTATTGGTTTTGAACTGAATTGTTTGGTGAAATGAAATTGATCTGATTGATGTGTGAATGGCGTGGGCCTTCACTAGACCGGGGATAAGGCTAGGCCTCGTCCCGTTTCTAGTATCGTGCCGTTATGCCGCCGAAATTTTCTAAAATATGTTAGAAAAATAAAAATATCATTTTTATTGTGTAAATGAAATGAATAGAAATTCATGTGTTAAAATAAAATATATTATCATTAAAAATATAGTTTTAACGTGAAAGTGAATAAATAAATATTTATAAACAAATCGGCCGATTTGTTTATATACACTGATTTGACTGATATTGAATGGGTCGATAAATTTTACACATCGCCCAACTGCACAACTAAAAATCTGTGTTTGATTGTTTGAAACCCCACACGGGTGTTGGGATGAAATATGAAGTTCACTCATCCTGATTGATTAAATATGTCGATCGATTGATTGACAGGCTGTTATAAGCGTAAGATATCTATATTTGATGCTTATACAGTGTAGTGCACTTTGGTTGATGGTTGATTGTTTATTATTGCTATTATATACATGTGTTGTATGGAATCCATATAATTAACGTTATATGGTGATTGATTGGGCCTCATTCCAATCGGGAAAGTAATGAATATTATAAAAGAAAATTCATGTGTTGAATATAAAAATAGTCATGTGTTGACAATGATTATGGGTTGAAACTATTCATGTGTTGAGTGAAATATTTTAAATAATAAAAATTACATCTTTATCATATTTACGATTAGAATATACTTTACGGTGGAGTCTAATTGAAATCAAACGATAGATACCATAGTTTTATAAATCATTTTACATAATAAAAATAGTGATGTGTTGACAGTACTCATGTGTTGAGATTAGTCGTGTGTTGAAAGAAATATAGATTCATGTGTTGAATGGGATAAATATTCATTTGTTGGATAGAATAAAGAAGTTTTGAAAATATAAAGCCGTGTTGATTAGATTGACGCCATTTTGACGTAAACGATATTTATATCGATTTTATTCATTTCGAAATGAATTGAATTGAAAACGATTTCGAAATGAATTGAATTGAAAACGATTTCGAAATGAATTGAATTGAAAACGATTTCAAAATGAATTGAATTGAAAACGAATTCAAATTGAATTGAAAGCGAATTCAAATGAATTCAAATTGAATTGAAATTTGAATTAAATAGAAATGAATTTTAAAACGAATTTATAAAGAAGAATTCAATTTTGATTTGAATTGAAATGGAAGTTGAAATTGTTTTGAAACGAATGTAGAACTATTTATAAAATTCGTTATAAAAGGAAATCGACGAAATATATATAATATATATATATTATATATATAATGGCCTGAATAGAACGCGCCGCGCCGCGGCAGTTCGTGAATTTCGACCATTTATTTCAAACGGACATTGCGGGAGATCCGACCGTCGGATTCTCCTAAAACCGGAACCGTTGGGTTCGTATCGAAAAGAGCTTTCCAATGAATATTAGAAATTTGAAATCTAACGGTTGGATTTGGAGTTATGTCCAAATCAAATTCGAAAAAGGTCGCTGTAAGTGCAGTTCGATGGCCGTTGTTGGAAATCGACTGTACGGGCCTTGATAAAATTATTAAAAATATCTATAATTTGTGTAAAATCATAATATATGGACTGGAAAGAATTGAGCTGGAGAATTCCACATTTGAAAAGATAAAAATAGATTTTTATCGAAATAAACTAGTTTTGAACTAGAATTAAAATCAATTTATTTTTGAAATAAATAAATTGAATTTGAAAGTGATTTTAAAAATAATCAATACTCCCAATACGTGGATTGGACTGGAGTTGAATCGAAATTATCTTCGGGATATTTCGATGTTGGATTTCGTGACTATACAAATATTGTTATGGGGATTTGAAAGATATATTTTATATCGTTATTTCCAATGCGATATATGTTGGTTTCAGAATTTGATATTGAATATAAGCCGATATATTTTCTATTCAGAGCCTTGTATTTAATATCAAATGTGATTTGGGTTTATTGTGAATCGTGTTTTAGAAGACATTGGTTCTTTAACTCAGTTAAAGGCAAGATATCGATTTTTGAGAAGATTAAAACTAAGTGGAGTTTTAATGAATCTTTAATTAGATTGAAAAATGAATTGATAATTTAAATTATCAAATCTGAAAGGTGATCGAGAATGGAGTACCACCAGTTTTGCTCCAAAGCGATAGTTAAATCTTTAATTAGATTTGAACGTGAAATGGTCATTAATTTTACCGATAACACAGTGGTGTTAGATGTGGAGTATTACCAGTTTTCTCCAAGGGATATATAGGTTGGGATTGGGAAATAAAATAATAATTACTTCGGTGTGGTTCGCTAATCCCGACTAGTTTGGAAAACCATAATATGGTTTGAAATGATATCCAACGGAAGATTAAAGAATAAATTTAGAAGAATTTATCTTGGATAAAATTAATGGGAACCTTTCCCTAAAAATGTGATTTTGTGAATAAAAGAATATTCTGAATTGGAATGAGGCGTTTGATGTGTTTGTGTAACATTAGTTTATCATATACGTGGGTTATTCAGAAAGGCCGGGTTTATACCCATTCTGAATAACCGATTCGACGAGATGTCGAAGATGAAGACGGTGGTTGAAGACCGGAAGTCTTCACATCGTTTGGATAATTACTGACGATCCTGATTGGGCTGTAAACCCAAGAGGATGGAAATAGTTGGCGGTCGTCCAGACGTACTTGGAGATGGATGGATATGCGAGGAAAGTGCCTCCGGTTTCGTTCAGACCTAGAACGGACTTGTAAATGGATGGTGTGTCTGACATTGTATTCCTTTATATTGTATTTGTTGATCTCTGCTAAATATATATCTGTTTGGCGGCGGAGAATTTATTCTCTTGCTTAACGCCCTTCTCTGAGACATATGAGCTCAGAGGTTATATATTGGCAGAAATCAGTGGTACGATATGGATTGATAGTGTGGCATGCTGAGATGCAGTGATCCAGACTTTTGTTGAAAAGCAAAGTTTGGTGGTTGATGATCAAAGCGCAGCTGATATAGCATGGCTTTGTGTATAGCGTTGATCCGCGAGCCTCACACCCCGGTATGGTGGCAAACTGATGGTTTGATCAGTATGCTTTTTCGTGGATGGGCACCTTAGTGGTGTCGTGGATTCGGTCGACCGAGATGAGCCTAGTGCTCAGGGATATATAGAGTAAGCGGTGTTTTCTCTCGCTGGGACGTAAGCCGCGGTGGTACTCTGGTCCCAAATGTGCGGATGCAGACGGTGTTTTCTCTTGTGGGGACGTAAGCCGTGGTGAATTGCATTCCGCGATCGATCTTTCGAATCAGGAGCCACCATGATGGAAATCCAATTTCCAATACGTGTATTTCGGCTTTATTTGTAGAGCCTAGTATGGCGACATAGTGGGATGGGGCACTCATGCCGTCTATGATTTATATTTATGATTAAAATTGTTTTTGACACTATACACTTATTATAGTATCAAATGATTTGTTTTAAACGTATCAAGCATGTTTGGCTGTTATAAGGTAAAACCCTATCCTCCGGCTTGTGTTGCATTATGTGATGGGACCTGGGTCTTATAATAGCTTCATTTTTCGAAAAAGCATTGCGCTGTTTATTCTATGCACTAGTATTCTTGGGAGGAAACCCGTTCCGTGTTATACGGCGTGGTCCCTTGAATTACTCTCTTTTAAAGTAAAGTTTTAAATAACTGTTTTAGTTCTCACACCAGTCACATGACTGACCTGGAGTTTATTGTTTTAACCTAAACTCTGGGTGCCCTTATTTTCGACACGGGCAGCTAGTAGTTTTGGTTTTGCAGATTTATATTCACAGGATCCTGGTTTACGGCTGGAACGATATCCGGAAAGCTTTGTATCCGTATATCTCATTCTAGTTGAGTATTGTATTATTTTCCGCTGCTATGTATTTAAATGTAATTTAAATCTCTGATATTCCTGTGTAATATTCATTTATACTCTGTATGTTCTTGTAATCTGATGCATTGTTGTAATATACAATGAAATGTTCTTCTATATGTGTTCTGTTGTGGCTTGTTCTCAAACTATCCGACACTTTCCTTTACGGGGAAGTTACGGGTTTTCACAAACCTTTATTTTATATTGAGAAAGATGTAAATTTTATTATTAAAATATTTCGTTCAACACATGACTAATCTCAACGGATGAGTACAGTCAACACATGAACCTTTATTTTATATTAAGAAAGATGTAAATTTTATTATTAAAATATTTCGTTCAACACATGACCAATCTCAATGGATGAGTACAATCAACACATGAACCTTTATTTTATATTATTCTTTATTTTTCAAATTGGAATGAGGCCCAATCAATTACCATATAAAGTTAATTATATGGATTTTCATACAACACATGTATATAATAGCATTGAAAAATAATTAACCATCAACCAAAGTGCACTACACTGTATAAGCATCAAATATAGATATCTAACGCTTATAACAGCCTGTCAATCAATCGATCGACATATTTAATCAATCAGGATGAGTGAACTTCAAATTTCATCCCAACACCCGTGTGGGGTTTCAAACAATCAAACACATATTTTATTTGTGCAGTTGGGCGATGTGTAAAATTTATCGTCCCAATCAATGTCATTCAAATAGGTGTACATAAACAAACCGTCCGGTTTGTAAATGAATATTCTATTTTATTCACTTCACGTTAAAAATTATATTTTTAACGATAAAACATTTTATTTTAACATATGAATTTCTATTCAGTTCATTCTTTAAATAAAATGATATTTTTATTTTTCTAACATATTTTAGAAAATTTCGGCGGCATAACGGCACGATACTAGAAACGGGACAAGGCCTAGCCTTATCCCCGGTCTAGTGAAGGCCCACGCCATTCACACATCAATCATATCAATTCATTTCACCACACAATTCAATTTCAATCAAATAATCTAACTAATTTTCAATCAAACAAACAAGTCCATGGTCTGTGGACGATTGTGTCGGGTGCTACTAAGCACCGTCTGCATCCTAGTATATATATATAACTAGAAAATAAAATTGAAAGGTGAGAAATTCTCACAAATAGCTATCCAACTTCACGGCACTTCTTATGTAGGACATCTTCACCGTGCTTTCACTTGGTCCCCTCACACTCTGTTTCACACGGTATGCGTTAAAAATCACATTTTTATTTCAACGCTATATATATAAAAGATTATATTTTTAACACGCTTTTAAAATAGACAAAGATTATATTTTTACAACGCTATAAAATATATAGTTTCCGCCCTTTTAAATATAAAGTTCACTCCTTTTAAAATATAAAGGTTTCGCCTTTTAACTTCTAAAGTTTTCACCTTTTTAATTATAAAGTTTTCACCTTTTAAAATATAAAGTTTCCACCTTTTAAAATATAAAGTTTCCACCTTTTAAAATATAAAGTTTCCACCTTTTAAAATATAAAGTTTTCACCTTTTAAAAATATAAAGGTTTCGCCTTTTAACTTCTATTTTAAAAACGATGCGATATATATTTTCATAACAATGCGATATATATTTTCATTCTGCTACTGTATAAATAAAAATCAAGCTATATATTTTTAAAAATCGATTCTATTTATATATATTTTTTTTCAAAAATATTTCCTAAATAAAAAGATCACATTTCTATTTATCATCTTTAAAAACAATGCTTGTTCTATTTTCAAAAGCAATTCTAATTTTATTTTCAAACTTTGCTAATTTTATAAAAAAACAAGGTATATATATATTATGAAACAATTATATATATACATATATAAAACAATCCCATTTGTATTTTATTCATATAATAAAATTCATGTTTAAATTTTTAATTAACTAATTAATATACTTAAGATAATTTAATTCCTCACCCCTTAATCACGTTCAAGAAAAAGTGTTGCCTCCTCTTCTCGTTCAAAGCCCCTGTACAAGACTGAACCGTGAAACCCAATTCTCGATTAGCTTCTGTCGTTGCCGCTCCTGCCAGAGAGCGCTAGCCGTCGATCAGTCACTGTCACGTTGAAGACCATCACGAGCTCCAACAACGCCAGGTGGCGCAGCCACCTCGAAGGCCTCCTCCGATCTGAAATCGGTCGCGAACGGAAGGGTTTTGCGCTCAAAATTCCCACCTATTACTTGTTGATTCTCGATCTGACCCGCACCAAAAGAGCGATCCCCTCTAGCTCTAAAGATTGGCCTTCAACACCTTTTAATTTTGATGGGAGGATCGAACGAAAAATTTGGGGAAAGCATCAAGATGTTTGGATCGTCGGTTAAGCAAGGAGGCGGGTTTTTAATTCTGCGTTGACTAGGGCGTTGTTTGACTAGGGCTTCTTTAGAGGATAGGGCCTTATATATATTTATATATTTTATTTTATTTTAATTCGAAATTGCTTGTCCATCGATCCAAATCCCAAATCAACCACAACGACTGTCACCCCAAGCTAATTACCCCCCTTCCGAACACAATGGGATATGTCCCACAAGCCAATTCGACCGTTTGAATCAGTTTTTATCAAAATTAAAATATAATTCTATATATATTCAATTTGAGCATACATTTTAATTTATCGGGGTCACATATTAACTCGAAAAATTCCACAAAAATATTTTCTAGCTTCGTATTGACGATATGGTCCTAACAAAACTAGTTTCGTCGAATTCTGAGACCGTTGGAAAAATGGCCAATTTCTAGTCGATTAAAATCAACTGAAACTGGTCAAACACGTTTTCCTTTGCCACGCTCACATATTGATTCGAAAAATTATGAAATTTGAAACCTAGCAATAATTTGACATCACGGATCCAACAAAACTGGTTTCGTCGAAATCCGAGGTCGTTTGCAAAATGTCCATTTTTAAGGGCCTGAATTCCATAGCGACTATTCAGAATTTTCAACTGGACATATCTTTTGATCCCCGCTATGAAATTTCGATTATTCGGATTCGTTGGAAAGATATTATCAATTAGATCCCATTATTTTTGGTTTCACTAAAATCCGGATTGTTTTGCACCCGGTACATTCAATTG
Organism: Allium sativum; assembly: GCA_030737875.1. NCBI lineage: Eukaryota > Viridiplantae > Streptophyta > Magnoliopsida > Asparagales > Amaryllidaceae > Allium > Allium sativum. The sequence goes on along the minus strand of CM060910.1, from coordinate 1,047,383,174 downwards.
AAGTTTGAAATCGAATTATCGAACTACCGCGCCATTTTCAATTCTTTTTATAATTATATATAAATATTATATTCTAACAACGACGTATATAAATATATTCGTTTTAATTCCATTAAAAATAAATTTCTCGTCGATATTATTTAAAATAATTCATTTTAAATAATCAAAATTCGCTATAATCGCCAAAATAAAAAAATTTAAACTGGCCCAGATTTTCGGGTTATTACAATCTCCCCCACTTAAAACTTTTCGTCCCCGAAAAGGAACAAAGTCGAAAGTGGTTTGATTAATCAACTCTACGTTCGATCTGGCTTCCATTCTCCAACTTTTCAGTTTCTGAGAATTTTCAAAAATTTCAAAAATTTGGCTAACACCCTAAATTTTCGAAAAATTTCGCCATAACCTCCCCTGCAATGGGAGCATCGGGGAATTTCAAATAGCTTCCCTGGTCCTTCAGATCTCAAAAAGAAAAAGAAAAAGCCAAGCGGCTAGCCAATAGGCTCATAAAATCATCATCACCCAAACAAAACAGTAAATTATGTAGTAAACATGTACCTATTTGTCGGGCAAACAAATTTTATTCTCTGCTCTAGCCTCCTTGCTATGACCTGTTCAATATAAGTATATGTATATGCAAGCAAATGCGACCAATTTTCAATATAGTTCAAAATTTGGTTCGATTAGGCATAATGGTTCAAAATTAGCAAACAAATGAACAAACAACACAAACATCAATCAATTAGTGAATTAATGTTTCAAATTTGATAACTTTGATATATATAGAGAAAATCTTGTTTTTGATGCCAATTCACAACAATGTGTTCTAACTATATTAGTTTTGGTTCTCACACTAGTCTAATGGAAATATATAGAAAATCGCACCTTCGAAACTCGAACACACACTACTGATGCTATATAGTCATCAGTACAATCATCTCCGGGCGACTAGAGTGTGACTCTATATCTATCTAATATATTAAAACTTCGAATATACGTTCATGACGCGTATATGCAAAACCTTTATATATCAGATTGTCCATATTTAAATAAATAAATAATCAAATACGTAGAAGTGATTTAAATTTTCAAAACAAAAATTGTTTTCATTTGAAAAATATACTCTTCACACTCGTTCTAGGATACTACTGATCCTATCTCTAACGAGTCATTCTAATTGGATACTACTAATCCAAAATCTGATGAATTCTTTCGTGTGGTTCTAATGTGCCTTGTTCTCGAGCTCTGTAAACCAAAGCTCTGATACCAACTGTGACGAGAAAGAATTTCGCTCGGTCCGAACCAGTCGCTAAACCGACCCAGACCGTTCGAAACGCCCTATCGTTTGAGAACAAGACAAAACAGAACGCATACAGAAGAACATTTCATTGTATATTACAACAATGCATCAGATTACAAGAATATACAGAGTATAAATGAATATCATAACATAGAAATATCAGAGATTTAAATTACATTTAAATACATCGCAGCGGAAAATAATACAATACACAACTAGAAGAGATATGCGGATACAAAGCTTTCCGGATATCATTCCAGCTGTAAACCAGGATCCTGTGAATATAAATCTGCAAAACCGAAACTACTAGCTGCCCGTGTCAAAATAAGGGCACCCAGAGTTTAGGTTAAAACAATAAGCTCCAGGTCAGTCATGTGACTGGTGTGAGAACTAAAACAGTTATTTATCTTTATTTTAAAGATAGGTAAATCAAGGGACCACACCGTATAACACGGAACGGGTTTCCTCCCAAGAATACCAGTGCATAGAACAAACAGCGCAATGCTAAATAAAGAAAAATGAAGCTGTTATAAGACCCAGGTCCCATCACACAATGCAACGCAGCCGAGGATAGGGTTTTCTCTTATAACAGCCAAAGAATGCTTGATACGTTTTAAAACAAATCATTTGATACTATAATAAGTGCATAGTGTATAAAACAACTTCAAATCATAAGTATCAATCATAGGCGGCATGAATGACCCATAACACTATGTCGCCATATATAAGTTTACAATCAAAACCGCAAATGTCGTATTGGAAGTTGGGTTATCATTTATGGTATGAACCGAGGCTAGGGGCAAGATCCTCTACCGATTCGAGACAATCTAGTCCATGTCTCAGGACCCAGACTCAGGTGGGCCTTGGATCGTCAGGGCCGGTCCACCGATGTGGATTATTATGCCTGAACACTACGTTTCTCCGCCCTTTGGGGAGTAAGCCTGGCCCGTCAGCCGACAAGAAGCATCGGCCGAAACCGATATCACGAGGCGCCTCGCTTTTCAGCAAGTAATAATGAGCAACATCCACATGAGTCAAACTCGTCAGCCAGTTCAAGCACTGACGCCACTCCTAACTAGAAAGAAACGCATGTCCTCCCTGATGTCCGTCTCCCGTTTTTGATTCATACCCTCGTCAGCCAGTTCAAGCACTGACGCCACTCCTAACTAGAAAGAAACGCATGTCCTCCCTGATGTCCGTCTCCCGTTTTTGATTCATACCGGGTGTGATACTCGCGAATCAACGTTACACAAAGCTACGCCACAAAGGCCGTGCTTCGATCATCAACCACAAGACTTTGCTTTTCAACAGAAGCCTTGATCATTTGCATCTTAGCATGCCACACAGGCAATTCACTCCATGCGATTGATATCCATTAATATATAACCCCTGAGCTCGTACGTCTCAGAGATGGGCGTTAAGCAAGAGAATAAATTCTCCGCCGCCAAATAGATATATATTTAATAGAGATCAATCACACGGACTAAAATCCAATGTCAGACACACAGTCCATTTACAAGTCCGTTCTGGGGCTGAACGAAACCGGAGGCACCTAGTACCCCGCATATCCATCGATCTCCAAGTACGTCTGGACGATCACCAACTGTTTCCATCTTCTTGGGTGTACAGCCCAATCAAGATCATCAGTAATCCCCCAAACGACATGAAGACCTCCGGTCTTCGACCATCGTCTTCATCTTCGACTTATCGTCGTATCAGTTATTCAGAATGGGATAGACCCGGTCTTTCCGAATAACTCACGTATATTTAAATAAGTGTTACACAAACACAACATACGCCTCATTCCAATTCATCAGTCACTGACCGTAAATTAATCAAGAGAATAATTCCCCAAATATTAACCCCGAAGGCCGAAACCAGCATCAGATCAATATCCATAAAACCATTCTGCTTGGCTAACCGACAGTTAGTTTCTAAATTTCACATTCATAGGGAAAGGTTCCCATTAATTTTATTCAAGATAAATTTCTTGAATTTATTCTTTAATCTATTTTTGAATATCAATTCAAACTAGTCGGGATTAGCGAACCTTACCGAAGTAATCATTTGTTTTAATTTCCCAATCCCAACCTATTCATCCCATGAAGTAAAACTGGTAGTACTTCATATCTAACACCACGGTGTTATCGGTAAATTCAATTATCATTTCACGTTCAAATCTAATTAAAGATTTAACTATCGCCTGGAGCAAAACTGGTGATACTCCATTTTCGATCATTTCAATCTAATTAAAGATTCATTAAAACTCCACTTAGTTTTAATCTTTGACTGGGTTAAAGAATCAGTGTCATTTAAAACACAGTTCACGATAAACCCAAAGTCACATTCCATTGATTATCGGGTTAAAGAACGAGTGTTATTTAAAACACTGTTCACGATAAACCCAAAAATCAATATCAATTCAATTCCAATTAAATATTATTTAATTGGTACACATCATTAAATCTAAATAAAAAGGTTCAATCTTTTTCTCAACTGGATTCAAGAACAGTGTTAATGAAGACACCATTTACGACAAACCCAAATCACATTTGATATTAAATACAAGGCTCTGAATAGAAAATATATTGGCTTATATTCAATATCAAATTCTATGACCAACAGATATCGTATTGGAAATAACGATATATATATCTATATCTTTCAAATTTCCATAACAACATCTGTATAATCATGAATTCCAACATCGAAATATTCCGAAGACAATTTCGATTCAAATCCACTCCAATGCAATCATTGGAAATTCTGGTTATTTTTAAACCCCCTTTTAAATTCAATTTATTTATTTAAAAATAAATAGAATTATAATTCTAGTTCAAAACCAGTTCATTTCGATAAAAATCTATTTTTATCTTTTCAAATATGGAGTTTTTAATCCCAATTTTTCCCAAATCATTTCTTATGATTTTACACAAATTATTACTATTTTTAATAATTTTATCAAGGCCCGTACAGTCGATTTCCATCAACGGCCATCGAACTGCACTTACAGCGACCTTTTTCGAATTTTATTTGGACGTATCTCCAAATCCAACCGTTAGATTTCAAATTTCTAACATTCGTTAGAAAGCTCTTTTCGATACGAACCCAACGGTTCCGGTTTTAGGAGAATCCGACGGTCGGATCTCCCGTAATGTCCGTTTGAAATAAATGGTCGAAATTCATGAACTGCCGCGGCGCGGCGCGTTCTATTCAGGCCATTATATTATATATATAATATATATTTCGTCGATTTATATTTAAAACGAATTATATAAATGGTTTTAAAATTCGTTTCAAAAGCAATTTCAACTTCCATTTCAATTCAAATCAAAATTGAATTCTTCTTTATAAATTCGTTTTAAAATTCATTTCTATTCAATTCAAATTTCAATTCAATTTGAATTCATTTCAATTTGTTTTAAATTCAATTCGAATTCGTTCTATATTCAATTCATTTCGAAATCGTTTTCAATTCAATTCATTTCGAAATCGTTTTCAATTCAATTCATTTCGAAATCGTTTTCAATTCAATTCATTTCGAAATCGTTAAAATCGATATAAATATCGATTCACGTCAAAATGGCGTCAATCTAATCAACACGGCTTCATAAATTTCTATTTTCAAATATTTCTTTTTCAAAATAGTTGTTATTATCAAAATATTTCGTTCAACACATGACCAATCTCAATGGATGAGTACTGTCAACACATGAACCTTTATTTTATATTGAGAAAGATGTAAATTTTATTATTAAAATATTTCGTTCAACACATGACTAATCTCAACGGATGAGTACAGTCAACACATGAACCTTTATTTTATATTGAGAAAGATGTAAATTTTATTATTAAAATATGTAAAGACCCGAAAATTCCCGCCCTTTGGATCGACCATAAACCATACAGGTCTGATCCAAAAAGTGGAAACCTACGAATACTTTAACTTTGGGCATACAACACATCAGAACAAAAACACAGACTTTTATAACATCAATAATAAATGTTACATCAGAGTACAGAATATATCAGAGTACATCGATAAATAATACAGCGGAAGAAACATTTAAATTAAATTAAATACATTGCAGCGGAACTAATCTCAGCGGAAGGTCATCAATATTCTGGACCCGGCTTCAGACTTCAATCCAGGATCCTGCTTAACTATATCTGCAAAAAGCTACTCGACTGCCCGTGTGGAAAGAGGGCACCCGAGTTTGCAAAGTGAAACAAACTACAGGTCAGTCGTGGGACTGGTGTGAGAATTTTTAAACTATCCTTAATTAATAATAAGGCTAATCACAGGACCACGCCGCTAACGCGGAACGGGTTTACTCCATTGGATTGTCAGTGCATGACTAAAGTAAATCGTCAAAATAGCGCAATGCTTTTTAGAAAAATGAAACCATTATAAGACCCAAGTCCCATCACACAATGCAACGCAAACCGGAGGATAGGGTTTTACCTTATAATGATCAAAGATGCTTGATACGATAAACACGGTATTATATAATAATAGTGTGCAAACAATTTGAAATACATCAAAGTAAATGTATCAATCCTAGACGGCATGAGTGCCCCATCCCACTATGTCGCCATATATAGGTATACAATCAAAAGCGCGTGATGTCGTATTGGAAATTTGGGTTTCCATCTGAGTCAAGGCTAGGGAGGAGATCCTCACCGATTCGAGACACTCTAGCAATGCCCCAGGATTGGTACTCTGTCCAACCCTTGGATCCTGCAGGGCCGGTCCATACGTTAACGCTTAATGGATTGGCAATTCCTGAACACACGCTTCCCGGTCCTTTTGGACCTATAATACGGCCAGTGGCGACCGCATAAACCGAGGCCTCGAACAATCCAACAACCACAATGAATAAATGCCAGCGCTGGTAGGTCCCTGGCACCACTCTAGCTAGAAAGAAACGTGCGCACTCCCTGCATTCCCTTCTCCCGTTTTAGACTCTACCGGGCTGTGAGGCTCGCGAAGTCACGATATACACAAAGCTATGCCTAATTAGACAGTGCTTTGATCATCAACCACAAGGCCTGCTTTTCAACAAAGCCTTGATCAACTGCATCTTAGCATGCCACATTGTCATACTCTACCATATCATTGATCATCTACCAATATATATATAACCTCTAAGCTCATACGTCTTAGAGAAGGGGGTTAAATGAAGAATAAATTCTCCACCACCAAACAGAAATATATAATCAGTAGCGTGAAACCAATACAGTAGAAAAGAATACAATGTCAGACACACAATCCATTTACAAGTCCGCTCTTGGTCTGAGCGGAACAACGTGTCCGTCGATCTCCAAATGCGTTTGGACGATCATTACTAAATACCTTGCCTTGGGGTGTCCAGTCCCAATTCAAGATACCAGTCATCATCATCCCAACGATGTGGAAACTTCGGTCTTCCATTGCCATCTTCATCTTCAACTCTTGATCGTCGTGATGATTATTCAGAATGGGTTAAACCCGGTCTTTCTGAATAACTCGCATATTTTGTGATTAAAAATCAAATATTGGAAAATCACACATTACGCCACATTTCCCACTCAGAATATTCTTTTAATAAGATATTCATATTAAAAGATTCTCATTAATTTTATCAAAGATAAATTAATAAATTTAATCATAAATCTTCCTTAAAAGATTTATTAAAAATTCTAAATTTGATTTAATATCAAAAATCATTTTCACAAGATTATTTATTTTAAAGAATAAATCTTCTTTTAAACGGGTTAAAGAACTCGTGTCATTTAAAACACAGTTCACGATACCCACAAATCAATTTCCTAAATATGGAATTCCACAGAAATCAATCAATACATAATCGATGTGAATTTCTGTATCGGACTAACAATATACATGGAATAACGGCAAAGCCTCTTAAATTCCATATATAATATCGGTCTTCTATTACAGAAGCCCATCTCGATTATTACCAATAGAATTTCCACTTAATTCCAATTGAATATATAATAAATTGGAAAACTAGACTTTTAGAAAAATGCTTTTGTTAAATCTATGAATAGATTTATAAATTCCAAATAATAATTTCGATGTAAATTGGATTAAAGGACAAATGTCATTTAAAAACACCGTCCACGATGAATCCACTTCACATCTCAATTTATTTCATATCATAAAATAAGATTTGCAAATTCTAATAATCTTAAATAAAAGATTTCTCTTTAAATATTTATTATTATAAGAAAAACGTATTTTAGAGATAATCATTAAAAATATTCTTTATATAAAAGATTTTTACCTTTTACAAATATTCTTTGTTTAACATATACTTAATTAAAAAATATATATTTTTTTAAATAAAAGAATTTCTAATGTAAAAATATTCTTATTTAAAAGAACATCTGAATCGAAATGCGACTCAACTAATTACCATATAATTTGGATTATATGGATTTCACACACATCATATATATGACAATAACAATATAATCATCAAATCATCCATTTCATCCAAAGTGTAAATTCCACTGCGTAAGCGTTAAAATTAAATAATAACGCTCATCGCAGCTTGTCGATCTAACGATCAACATACCACTAAATATTGGGATTAGTGTATGTTAATTTTCATCCCAACACCCGTGTGGGGTTTCAACCAACAAACAAATAATAATTTATTTGTGCACTTGGGCGATGTGTAAAAATAATCGACCCAATCACATAAACAAGTCAGGTAACTTGCCTATGGCAGTGTAATACACAATATATAACACGATGATAAAATATCTCTTTTATTCCTGTTCTTTTTATCGCATGTAAAATGTCAATAAAAATGTAATCTTTATTTCTATTCCTTTATCGCATCAAAAATGATGATAAAAATATCATCTTTATTTCAATTCTTTTCATTGTAAATAAATGAAAAGAAAAATGTAATCTTTTAATTCCATTCGTAATAGGGGGTATAAATAATAACACAAAATATAACTATTCATTTCATGCTTTATTTGCAATAGAGAATGCAAATAAAGATTCAACCTTTTTATTTGATGTTTATTTACATAGAGGAATGTAAATAAAAAAAAATTGTAACTTTTTCATTTCATAATTTATTTGCATTAAGGATTGCAAATGAAAATATTTCTTTTATTCTCCTGTTTTATTTGCGTTGAGTAAAGCAAATAAAAGTGTAATATTAAATTTCTAGTTTTATTTACATCAAGAAATGTAAATAAAAGAACAACTCTTTATTTTATGTTTATTTACATCAAGTGAAGTAAATAAATAATTAAAAATGTAACTTTTATTTTAATGCTTTGTTCACATTTAAAACATGCAACAAAAATGTATCTTTTGTTTTTAATAAATTTGTTTGCATCAAAATTTGCAACAAAATGTAATTTTATCTCATTTATTTTATTTGCATGATAGAATGCAAATAAAAATGCATATTCTCTTTTCTACATTTCGTTTACATTGTAGCATGCAAACAAAAATGTATTTTTTATTTTCTTGTATTGTTTACATTATGAAATGTTAACAAAAATGTGAATTTTTGATTTCATGGAATATTTGCATTGAAAATGCAAATAAAAATAAAAATGTACTACTTTAAAATCATGTTATATTCGTGTTGGAGTACACAAAAAAAAATGTTCTTTTATTTTTAATGTTTTATTTGTGCTTAAGAACGCGGATAAAAAGACCATTTTAATTTTCTATGTTAAATTTGTGTTTGAGAACACAAACACAAAGGATCATTCATTTTCTAAAATGTACTTGGGTTTGGGAACACAAATAAAAAGGTTCGTTCATTTTCAAAATGTATTTGCATAAGTGAACACAAATAAAAGAATAAACTTTACTTTAATATATATATTTGTATTCGTAAATAAAAATAAGAGAACAAGTTTTAATTTTAAATATATATTTGCATTTTTAGATGCAAACAAAAGAACAAGTTTATTTTTAATGTATATTTACATTGGTACATGCAAATAAAAGAATAATTTTATTTTCAATAAACCTTTGCATTGGTGAATGCAAAATAAAAGAACAACTTTTTTATTTACAAAATATATTTACAAATATAATGTAACTTTTGAAAATAATTTCTTAAAGGTTTTGTTCGCATTGTGAATGCAAACAAAAAGGCCAATTTTATTTATTTCATGTTACATTCACATTGAAGAACATAATAAAAAGTTAACTTATTTCCTATGTTAGATTTGCATTAGTGAATGCAAAATAAAGAACAAATTTTGTTTTAATGCATAATTGCATTTGTGAGTGCAATTAAAAGAGCAGATTTATTTTCAGTGCATATTTGTATTTGTGAATACAAATAAAAGAATGAACTTTTGTTTTCAATGTTTTATTTGTATTTGAGGATACAAATAGAATAACATATTTCATTTTAATGGTTTATTTGTATATGTAAGTACAAATAAAAGGGACAAACTTTATTTTCTATGTTCACTTGTATTTGTGAAAACAAATAAAAAGAACAAATTATTTTTCAATGTTTCATTTGTATATGTGAATACAAATAAAAGAACAAATTATATTTCAATGAACAATATTTCAACAAAAATGCAATCTTATTTTATAAACTCTTCAATTCAACAAAATGAAAATAAAGATATAATCTTTTTATTCTAATCTTTACGATGAAACCCAAATCACATTCAAAATGTAATTTCTTAATGTAAAATCTTTCTATTGAAAACAATGAACACATAAAAATCAAACCTTTTACATTGCTTCTTTTTATGAAAACACTATTTCATTAAAAATGAAATTTTTAATGTTACTTCTTTTTATGAAAACACTATTTCATTAAAAATGAAATCTTTATGTTGCTTCTTTTATTGAACACCAAACTGACAAATAAATTATGACTTTTGATTGAAAACTATTTTTACAAAAAAAATGAAATCTTTTGTTTTCATTCTTTTTAATAATAGAACCTCATATTAAAATATATTATTTTTATTCATTCTTTTTAATGTAAACAAATTAAAATAAAAATGGATTTATCGCTCAATTTCTTTTGTAACCTCAACAAATAAAAATAAGTTTTCATTATCGTTCAAGTTCTTATTATAATATTAACAAATAAAAAATGAGTTTTTATTTGTCGATCAAATTCTATTGTTCATTACAGAATAATAGAAATAATATTTAATAACCTGAAATAAATTATGATAACTAAATCTGAATAAATATGATGTAATTCTGAATATAATATATTTTAGATCAAATTTTAGATCTAATTTCTAATCGTAAATAAAATTCAATATTATCTGCAATTTTAATACGGATCTAACACATCGTACACAACAAAACATATCGCAATCACAACCAATGATTCATACAACACCAAACATTTCAGAATTGAATAAACATCATCATACAATTATTTTTAAAGCGAGAAAATAATTTAATAAATAATTAAATAATAGAATTTTGAATTCTCACCTTGAAATTTGGCTGAAATTCGACTGTCTCCTTTTCAGCTGCGGTCTAAGCCATCGCGAAGCTCTTAATTTTGTGATTCCAACGCAATTTACGGTTCGTCAAACGGACCTCGTATGAAAGAGTTATGAATTTTTAAAGATCGGGTAATTAAATAATTAATTAATATTCGTGAAAATACCTAAAAATTTCACTGTCTCAGAATTGGACAAAATTAGTGTCCACGCGTCCATCTCGTCGCCACGATCCCAACGCACATGAAATCGTCGATTTTCGACTTCGTATGAGTGAGTTATGCAATTTTAAAGTTCTGGAAATTAATTAAATAATTTAAAAATAAAATAGAAAATACCCTCAGCCCATTGACCGAAAAACACTGTTCACCGCCGAACTTTGACCTCACTTTGCCGCTGCCTCGGGCCACCTGACGCCACGGGACCACCGCCAATGTCTTCGTCTTGGCGAGACGCACCACCACCCGAAAGAGCCGCCCCTAAAGCTTCTCCGATCATCGGGAAATCGCCTAGAAAGGATTTCGCCTCGCGGGTCCCACAGGCCGCCTCACACCTCCAAACTGCCTGAAATTTTCTGAGCATCTTCGTCTTGCGTATACGAAGAACTTCCGTGTTCGTGACTTCGTCTAATTCTTCCTCGATTCACGGGAATTTCTTGATTTACGTTTTGAGTTTCTGAATTTCGAAAACAACGAGCTTTAAGACGAGATTCCCGCGAATCCGAGCACTGTTTGACAAAACCGACTACACCATTAGCTTCGTATCGTTGAGACCTTCGAGAAAACATATAATTTGCTATGGTTTGAAGAGATTTTATTTTTTTATGAATTTTAGAGTAAGAGGGAGCCGCCATGGAAATTGAGAAAAAATGATGGAAAGGAGAGTGGCTGCTGTGCATTTCGAATTTCAGCCCTAAAACTCAGAAAAAAGATAATATATACCATGGGTTTAATTTTGGTTTGGGCCCAAATATCATTATGTGTCCAATTACTCAATTTTCAACTGTTTTCTTCAGTTCAAAAATTCTTATAAATACATGCTGATTTCAAAATTAATAAAATTTTAAACATAATTATTTCAGGTCATTACGAACCCAACGAACCTGATTTCGTAATTTTTCGATTCCGTATGAATTTATTATAAATTTCCGAAGTCTGAAAATAGGCTGTATTTCCACTGTAAAAATTATACAGGCCACAAAATAATTCCAAAAGTTATAAATTTTAGAATTTAACCTTAATTTAATATTCCGAATCCATAGAAACTGGTTTCGTCGAATTCGGAGTTCGTTTGCAAAAATTCTATTTTTCAGGTGTATATTTTAATATTTAAAAATACCAAAAATAGTGGAATTTTTCCGAAACTCAAAAATATAAGTTCTTATAGTAATTTTTATATGTAAACAACATTCTAAAACCAATGGAGATGGTTTCGGGTCCTAATTCCTTATTCTGCAAAATTTAGCATTTTGGCCCTTATAAATTTCATAGCGACCTTTCTAAATATTGAATTGGCCATAACTTTTGATTCCCGTTATGAAATTTCGATTTTTCGGATTCGTTGGAAAGATATTTTTAAATAGATTCTAATATTTTTGGTTTCACTAAAATTCGTTAAATTTTGCATCCTATACGGTCAGTCAAAGTTCAAGTTTGACTTTTCAAACTACCGCGTTATTTCTAACTCTTTTTATAATAATAATTAAATCATTCATTCTACTTCGATTTAAATCAAATTTGTGATCATTATTATTTAAATAAATTATTTTATATTGTCAAAATTCATTAAAATTTTCTAAAATAAAATTTTTAAATTGGTCCCAAAATTCCGGGTTGTTACAATCGCCCCCACTTAAAAACTTTTCGTCCTCGAAAAGGAACGTAGCTAAAAATTGTAAAATTAACTATCTTAATTTTAAATTTTAATGGTTAATTTTCTTTTCAAAATATATATAAAAAAAATCATATTTCAAAGAATAGATTATAAATATCAAAAATACGTTAATTATAAATTCGTAACTCTGAACTCGTTCTAGGGCATTCCTAACCCCATCTCTAACGAGTTTACTCATTCTAGGATACTACTGATCCTATCTCTAATGAGTATTCTTATTGGACATTACTAATCCAATCTCTGATGAGTCTTCTGTTCAGTTCTAACAAGTTGTACCCCAAAGATTTGAGCTAACCAGAGCTCTGATACCAACTGTAAAGACCCGAAAATTCCCGCCCTTTGGATCGACCATAAACCACACAGGTCTGATCCAAAAAGTGGAAACCTACGAATACTTTAACTTTGGGCATACAACACATCAGAACAAAAACACAGACTTTTATAACATCAATAATAAATGTTACATCAGAGTACAGAATATATCAGAGTACATCGATAAATAATACAGCGGAAGAAACATTTAAATTAAATTAAATACATTGCAGCGGAACTAATCTCAGCGGAAGGTCATCAATATTCTGGACCCGGCTTCAGACTTCAATCCAGGATCCTGCTTAACTATATCTGCAAAAAGCTACTCGACTGCCCGTGTGGAAAGAGGGCACCCGAGTTTGCAAAGTGAAACAAACTACAGGTCAGTCGTGGGACTGGTGTGAGAATTTTTAAACTATCCTTAATTAATAATAAGGCTAATCACAGGACCACGCCGCTAACGCGGAACGGGTTTACTCCATTGGATTGCCAGTGCATGACTAAAGTAAATCGTCAAAATAGCGCAATGCTTTTTAGAAAAATGAAACCATTATAAGACCCAAGTCCCATCACACAATGCAACGCAAACCGGAGGATAGGGTTTTACCTTATAATGATCAAAGATGCTTGATACGATAAACACGGTATTATATAATAATAGTGTGCAAACAATTTGAAATACATCAAAGTAAATGTATCAATCCTAGACGGCATGAGTGCCACATCCCACTATGTCGCCATATATAGGTATACAATCAAAACCGCGTGATGTCGTATTGGAAATTTGGGTTTCCATCTGAGTCAAGGCTAGGGAGGAGATCCTCACCGATTCGAGACACTCTAGCAATGCCCCAGGATTGGTACTCTGTCCAACCCTTGGATCCTGCAGGGCCGGTCCATACGTTAACGCTTAATGGATTGGCAATTCCTGAACACACGCTTCCCGGTCCTTTTGGACCTATAATACGGCCAGTGGCGACCGCATAAACCGAGGCCTTGAACAATCCAACAACCACAATGAATAAATGCCAGCGCTGGTAGGTCCCTGGCACCACTCTAGCTAGAAAGAAACGTGCGCACTCCCTGCGTTCCCTTCTCCCGTTTTAGACTCTACCGGGCTGTGAGGCTCGCGAAGTCACGATATACACAAAGCTATGCCTAATTAGACAGTGCTTTGATCATCAACCACAAGGCCTGCTTTTCAACAAAGCCTTGATCAACTGCATCTTAGCATGCCACATTGTCATACTCTACCATATCATTGATCATCTACCAATATATATAACCTCTAAGCTCATACGTCTTAGAGAAGGGGGTTAAATGAAGAATAAATTCTCCACCACCAAACAGAAATATATAATCAATAGCGTGAATACAATGTCAGACACACAATCCATTCACAAGTCCGCTCTGGGTCTGAGCGGAACAACGTGTCCGTCGATCTCCAAATGCGTTTGGACGATCATTACTAAATACCTTGCCTTGGGGTGTCCAGTCCCAATTCAAGATACCTGTCATCATCATCCCAACGATGTGGAAACTTCGGTCTTCCATTGCCATCTTCATCTTCAACTCTTGATCGTCGTGATGATTATTCAGAATGGGTTAAACCCGGTCTTTCTGAATAACTCGCATATTTTGTGATTAAAAATCAAATATTGGAAAATCACACATTACGCCACATTTCCCACTCAGAATATTCTTTTAATAAGATATTCATATTAAAAGATTCTCATTAATTTTATCAAAGATAAATTAATAAATTTAATCATAAATCTTCCTTAAAAGATTTATTAAAAATTCTAAATTTGATTTAATATCAAAAATCATTTTCACAAGATTATTTATTTTAAAGAATAAATCTTCTTTTAAACGGGTTAAAGAACTCGTGTCATTTAAAACACAGTTCACGATACCCACAAATCAATTTCCTAAATATGGAATTCCACAGAAATCAATCAATACATAATCGATGTGAATTTCTGTATCGAACTAACAATATACATGGAATAACGGCAAAGCCTCTTAAATTCCATATATAATATCGGTCTTCTATTACAGAAGCCCATCTCGATTATTACCAATAGAATTTCCACTTAATTCCAATTGAATATATATTAAATTGGAAAACTAGACTTTTAGAAAAATGCTTTTGTTAAATCTATGAATAGATTTATAAATTCCAAATAATAATTTCGATGTAAATTGGATTAAAGGACAAATGTCATTTAAAAACACCGTCCACGATGAATCCACTTCACAACTCAATTTATTTCATATCATAAAATAAGATTTGCAAATTCTAATAATCTTAAATAAAAGATTTCTCTTTAAATATTTATTATTATAAGAAAAACGTATTTTAGAGATAATCATTAAAAATATTCTTTATATAAAAGATTTTTACCTTTTACAAATATTCTTTGTTTAACATATACTTAATTAAAATATATATTTTTTTTTAAATAAAAGAATTTCTAATGTAAAAATATTCTTATTTAAAAGAACATCTGAATCGAAATGCGACTCAACTAATTACCATATAATTTGGATTATATGGATTTCACACACATCATATATATGACAATAACAATATAATCATCAAATCATCCATTTCATCCAAAGTGTAAATTCCACTGCGTAAGCGTTAAAATTAAATAATAACGCTCATCGCAGCTTGTCGATCTAATGATCAACATACCACTAAATATTGGGATTAGTGTATGTTAATTTTCATCCCAACACCCGTGTGGGGTTTCAACCAACAAACAAATAATAATTTATTTGTGCACTTGGGCGATGTGTAAAAATAATCGACCCAATCACATAAACAAGTCAGGTAACTTGCCTATGGCAGTGTAATACACAATATATAACACGATGATAAAATATCTCTTTTATTCCTGTTCTTTTTATCGCATGTAATATGTCAATAAAAATGTAATCTTTATTTCTATTCCTTTATCGCATCAAAAATGATGATAAAAATATCATCTTTATTTCAATTCTTTTCATTGTAAATAAATGAAAAGAAAAATGTAATCTTTTAATTCCATTCGTAATAGGGGATATAAATAATAACACAAAATATAACTATTCATTTCATGCTTTATTTGCAATAGAGAATGCAAATAAAGATTCAACCTTTTTATTTGATGTTTATTTACACAGAGGAATGTAAATAAAAAAATTTTGTAACTTTTTCATTTCATAATTTATTTGCATTAAGGATTGCAAATGAAAATATTTCTTTTATTCTCCTGTTTTATTTGCGTTGAGTAAAGCAAATAAAAGTGTAATATTAAATTTCTAGTTTTATTTACATCAAGAAATGTAAATAAAAGAACAACTCTTTATTTTATGTTTATTTACATCAAGTGAAGTAAATAAATAATTAAAAATGTAACTTTTATTTTAATGCTTTGTTCACATTTAAAACATGCAACAAAAATGTATCTTTTGTTTTTAATAAATTTGTTTGCATCTAAATTTGCAACAAAATGTAATTTTATCTCATTTATTTTATTTGCATGACAGAATGCAAATAAAAATGCATATTCTCTTTTCTACATTTCGTTTACATTGTAGCATGCAAACAAAAATGTATTTTTTATTTTCTTGTATTGTTTACATTATGAAATGTTAACAAAAATGTGAATTTTTGATTTCATGGAATATTTGCATTGAAAATGCAAATAAAAATAAAAATGTACTACTTTAAAATCATGTTATATTCGTGTTGGAGTACACAAAAAAAAATGTTCTTTTATTTTTAATGTTTTATTTGTGCTTAAGAACGCGGATAAAAAGACCATTTTAATTTTCTATGTTAAATTTGTGTTTGAGAACACAAACACAAAGGATCATTCATTTTCTAAAATGTACTTGGGTTTGGGAACACAAATAAAAAGGTTCGTTCATTTTCAAAATGTATTTGCATAAATGAACGCAAATAAAAGAATAAACTTTACTTTAATATATATATTTGTATTCATAAATACAAATAAGAGAACAAGTTTTAATTTTAAATATATATTTGCATTTTTAGATGCAAACAAAAGAACAAGTTTATTTTTAATGTATATTTACATTGGTACATGCAAATAAAAGAATAATTTTATTTTCAATAAACCTTTGCATTGGTGAATGCAAAATAAAAGAACAACTTTTTTATTTACAAAATATATTTACAAATATAATGTAACTTTTGAAAATAATTTCTTAAAGGTTTTGTTCGCATTGTGAATGCAAACAAAAAGGCCAATTTTATTTATTTCATGTTACATTCACATTGAAGAACATAATAAAAAGTTAACTTATTTCCTATGTTAGATTTGCATTAGTGAATGCAAAATAAAGAACAAATTTTGTTTTAATGCATAATTGCATTTGTGAGTGCAATTAAAAGAGCAGATTTATTTTCAGTGCATATTTGTATTTGTGAAAACAAATAAAAGAATGAACTTTTGTTTTCAATGTTTTATTTGTATTTGAGGATACAAATAGAATAACATATTTTATTTTAATGGTTTATTTGTATATGTAAGTACAAATAAAAGGGACAAACTTTATTTTCTATGTTCACTTGTATTTGTGAAAACAAATAAAAAGAACAAATTATTTTTCAATGTTTCATTTGTATATGTGAATACAAATAAAAGAACAAATTATATTTCAATGAACAATATTTCAACAAAAATGCAATCTTATTTTATAAACTCTTCAATTCAACAAAATGAAAATAAAGATATAATCTTTTTATTCTAATCTTTACGATGAAACCCAAATCACATTCAAAATGTAATTTCTTAATGTAAAATCTTTCTATTGAAAACAATGAACACATAAAAATCAAACCTTTTACATTGCTTCTTTTTATGAAAACACTATTTCATTAAAAATGAAATTTTTAATGTTACTTCTTTTTATGAAAACACTATTTCATTAAAAATGAAATCTTTATGTTGCTTCTTTTATTGAACACCAAACTGACAAATAAATTATGACTTTTGATTGAAAACTATTTTTACAAAAAAAATGAAATCTTTTGTTTTCATTCTTTTTAATAATAGAACCTCATATTAAGATATATTATTTTTATTCATTCTTTTTAATGTAGACAAATTAAAATAAAAATGGATTTATCGCTCAATTTCTTTTGTAACCTCAACAAATAAAAATAAGTTTTCATTGTCGTTCAAGTTCTTATTATAATATTAACAAATAAAAAATGAGTTTTTATTTGTCGATCAAATTCTATTGTTCATTACAGAATAATAAAAATAATATTTAATAACCTGAAATAAATTATGATAACTAAATCTGAATAAATATGATGTAATTCTGAATATAATATATTTTAGATCTAATTTCTAATCGTAAATAAAATTCAATATTATCTGCAATTTTAATACGGATCTAACACATCGTACACAACAAAACATATCGCAATCACAACCAATGATTCATACAACACCAAACATTTCAGAATTGAATAAACATCATCATACAATTATTTTTAAAGCGAGAAAATAATTTAATAAATAATTAAATAATAGAATTTTGAATTCTCACCTTGAAATTTGGCTGAAATTCGACTGTCTCCTTTTCAGCTGCGGTCTAAGCCATCGCGAAGCTCTTAATTTTGTGATTCCAACGCAATTTACGGTTCGTCAAACGGACCTCGTATGAAAGAGTTATGGATTTTTAAAGATCGGGTAATTAAATAATTAATTAATATTCGTGAAAATACCTAAAAATTTCACTGTCTCAGAATTGGACAAAATTAGTGTCCACGCGTCCATCTCGTCGCCACGATCCCAACGCACCTGAAATCGTCGATTTTCGACTTCGTATGAGTGAGTTATGCAATTTTAAAGTTCTAGAAATTAATTAAATAATTTAAAAATAAAATAGAAAATACCCTCAGCCCATTGACCGAAAAACACTGTTCACCGCCGAACTTTGACTGCACTTTGCCGCTGCCTCGGGCCACCTGACGCCACGGGACCACCGTCAATGACTTCGTCTTGGCGATACGCACCACCACCAGAAAGAGCCGCCCCTAAAGCTTCTCCGATCATCGGGAAATCGCCTAGAAAGGATTTCGCCTCGCGGGTCCCACAGGCCGCCTCACACCTCCAAACTGCCTGAAATTTTTTGAGCATCTTCGTCTTGCGTAGACGAAGAACTTCCGTGTTCGTGACTTCGTCTAATTCTTCCTCGATTCACGGGAATTTCTTGATTTACGTTTTGAGTTTCTGAATTTCGAAAACAGCGAGCTTTAAGACGAGATTCCGGCGAATCCGAGCGCTGTTTGACAAAACCGACTACACCATTAGCTTCGTATCGTCGAGACCTTCGAGAAAACATATAATTTGCTAGGGTTTGAAGAGATTTTATTTTTTTATGAATTTTAGAGGAAGAGGGAGCCGCCATGAAAATTGAGAAAAAATGATGGAAAAGAGAGTGGCTGCTGTGCATTTCGAATTTCAGCCCTAAAACTCAGAAAAAAGATAATATATACCATGGGTTTAATTTTGGTTTGGGCCCAAATATCATTATGTGCCCAATTACTCAATTTTCAACTGTTTTCTTCAGTTCAAAAATTCTTATAAATACATGCTGATTTCAAAATTAATAAAATTTTAAACATAATTATTTCAGGTCATTACGAACCCAACGAACCTGATGTCGTAATTTTCCGATTCCGTATGAATTTATTATAAATTTCCGAAGTCTGAAAATAGGCTGTATTTCCACTGTAAAAATTATACAGGCCACAAAATAATTCCAAAAATTATAAATTTTAGAATTTAACCTTAATTTAATATTCCGAATCCATAGAAACTTGTTTCGTCGAATTCGGAGTTCGTTTGCAAAAATTCTATTTTTCAGGTGTATATTTTAATATTTAAAAATACCAAAAATAGTGGAATTTTTCCGAAACTCAAAAATATAAGTTCTTATAGTCATTTTTATATGTAAACAACATTCTAAAACCAATGGAGATGGTTTCGGGTCCTAATTCCTTATTCTGCAAAATTTAGCATTTTGACCCTTATAAATTTCATAGCGACCTTTCTAAATATTGAATTGGCCATAACTTTTGATTCCCGTTATGAAATTTCGATTTTTCGGATTCGTTGGAAAGATATTTTTAAATAGATTCTAATATTTTTGGTTTCACTAAAATCCGTTAAATTTTGCATCCTGTACGGTCAGTCAAAGTTCAAGTTTGACTTTTCAAACTACCGCGTTATTTCTAACTCTTTTTATAATAATAATTAAATCATTCATTCTACTTCGATTTAAATCAAATTTGTGATCATTATTATTTAAATAAATTATTTTATATTGTCAAAATTCATTAAAATTTTCTAAAATAAAATTTTTAAATTGGTCCCAAAATTCCGGGTTGTTACAAAATATTTCGTTCAACACATGACTAATGTCAACGGATGAGTACGGTCAACACATGAACCTTTATTTTATATTAAGAAAGATGTAAATTTTATTATTAAAATATTTCGTTCAACACATGACCAATCTCAATGGATGAGTACAGTCAACACATGAACCTTTATTTTATATTATTCTTTATTTTTCAAATTGGAATGAGGCCCAATCAATTACCATATAAAGTTAATTATATGGATTTTCATACAACACATGTATATAATAGCATTGAAAAATAATTAACCATCAACCAAAGTGCACTACACTGTATAAGCATCAAATATAGATATCTAACGCTTATAACAGCCTGTCAATCAATCGATCGACATATTTAATCAATCAGGATGAGTGAACTTCAAATTTCATCCCAACACCCGTGTGGGGTTTCAAACAATCAAACACATATTTTATTTGTGCAGTTGGGCGATGTGTAAAATTTATCGTCCCAATCAATGTCATTCAAATAGGTGTACATAAACAAACCGTCCGGTTTGTAAATGAATATTCTATTTTATTCACTTCACGTTAAAAATTATATTTTTAATGATAAAACATTTTATTTTAACATATGAGTTTCTATTCAGTTCATTCTTTAAATAAAATGATATTTTTATTTTTCTAACATATTTTAGAAAATTTCGGCGGCATAACGGCACGATACTAGAAACGGGACAAGGCCGAGCCTTATCCCCGGTCTAGTGAAGGCCCACGCCATTCACACATCAATCATATCAATTCATTTCACCACACAATTCAATTTCAATCAAATAATCTAACTAATTTTCAATCAAACAAACAAGTCCATGGTCTGTGGACGATTGTGTCGGGTGCTACTAAGCACCGTCTGCATCCTAGTATATATATATAACTAGAAAATGAAATTGAAAGGTGAGAAATTCTCACAAATAGCTATCCAACTTCACGGCACTTCTTATGTAGGACATCTTCACCGTGCTTTCACTTGGTCCCCTCGCACTCTGTTTCACACGGTATGCGTTAAAAATCACATTTTTATTTCAACGCTATATATATAAAAGATTATATTTTTAACACGCTTTTAAAATAGACAAAGATTATATTTTTACAACGCTATAAAATATATAGTTTCCGCCCTTTTAAATATAAAGTTCACTCCTTTTAAAATATAAAGGTTTCGCCTTTTAACTTCTAAAGTTTTCACCTTTTTAATTATAAAGTTTTCACCTTTTAAAATATAAAGTTTCCACCTTTTAAAATATAAAGTTTCCACCTTTTAAAATATAAAGTTTCCACATTTTAAAATATAAAGTTTCCACCTTTTAAAATATAAAGTTTTCACCTTTTAAAAATATAAAGGTTTCGCCTTTTAACTTCTATTTTAAAAACGATGCGATATATATTTTCATAACAATGCGATATATATTTTCATAACAATGCGATATATATTTTCATTCTGCTACTGCATAAATAAAAATCAAGCTATATATTTTTAAAAATCGATTCTATTTATATATATTTTTTTCAAAAATATTTCCTAAATAAAAAGATCACATTTCTATTTATCATCTTTAAAAACAATGCTTGTTCTATTTTCAAAAGCAATTCTAATTTTATTTTCAAACTTTGCTAATTTTATAAAAAAAACAAGGTATATATATATTATGAAACAATTATATATATACATATATAAAACAATCCCATTTGTATTTTATTCATATAATAAAATTCATGTTTAAATTTTTAATTAACTAATTAATATACTTAAGATAATTTAATTCCTCACCCCTTAATCACGTTCAAGAAAAAGTGTTGCCTCCTCTTCTCGTTCAAAGCCCCTGTACAAGACTGAACCGTGAAACCCAATTCTCGATTAGCTTCTGCCGTTGCCGCTCCTGCCAGAGAGCGCTAGCCGTCGATCAGTCACTGTCACGTTGAAGACCATCACGAGCTCCACCAACGCCAGGTGGCGCAGCCACCTCGGAGGCCTCCTCCGATCTGAAATCGGTCGCGAACGGAAGGGTTTTGCGCTCAAAATTCCCACCTATTACTTGTTGATTCTCGATCTGACCCACACCAAAAGAGCGATCCCCTCTAGCTCTAAAGGTTGGCCTTCAACACCTTTTAATTTTGATGGGAGGATCGAACGAAAAATTTGGGGAAAGCATCGAGATGTTCGGATCGTCGGTTAAGCAAGGAGGCGGGTTTTTAATTCTGCGTTGACTAGGGCGTTGTTTGACTAGGGCTTCTTTAGAGGATAGGGCCTTATATATATTTATATTTTTTATTTTATTTTAATTCGAAATTGCTTGTCCATCGATCCAAATCCCAAATCAACCATAACGACTGTCACCCCAAGCTAATTTCCCCCCTTCCGAACACAATGGGATATGTCCCGCAAGCCAATTCGACCGTTTGAATCAGTTTTTATCAAAATTAAAATATAATTCTATATATATATTCAATTTGAACATACATTTTAATTTACCGGGGCCACATATTAACTCGAAAAATTCCACAAACATATTTTCTAGCTTCGTATTGACGATACGGTCCTAACAAAACTAGTTTCGTCGAATTCTGAGACCGTTGGAAAAATGGCCAATTTCCAGTCGATTAAAATCAACTGAAACTGGTCAAACGCGTTTTCCTTTGCCACGCTCACATATTGATTCGAAAAATTATGAAATTTGAAACCTAGCAATAATTTGACATCACGGATCCAACAAAACTGGTTTCGTCGAAATCCGAGGTCGTTTGCAAAATGTCCATTTTTAAGGGCCTGAATTCCATAGCGACTATTCAGAATTTTCAACTGGACATATCTTTTGATCCCCGCTATGAAATTTCGATTATTCAGATTCGTTGGAAAGATATTATCAATTAGATCCCATTATTTTTGGTTTCACTAAAATCCGGATTGTTTTGCACCCGGTACATTCAATTGAAGTTTGAAATCGAATTATCGAACTACCGCGCCATTTTCAATTCCTTTTATAATTATATATAAATATTATATTCTAACAACGACGTATATAAATATATTCGTTTTAATTCCATTAAAAATAAATTTCTCGTCGATATTATTTAAAATAATTCATTTTAAATAATCAAAATTCGCTATAATCGCCAAAATAAAAAATTTAAACTGGCCCAGATTTTCGGGTTGTTACACTAATAAAATTATTTAAAGCAATGGAAAATATATATATAAATTAGTTAGTTAATTAAACAACTTTTAGCTTCGTTCCTTTTCGGGGACGAAAAGATTTTAAGTGGGGGAGACTGTAACAAACCGGAATTTTGGGCCCAATTTAAAATTTTTATTTTTAGAAATTTTAATGGGTTTTTAATATTTAAAATAATTTATTTTAAATAATAACGATAGAAAAAAAAATTGTTTTTATTCAAAGTTAGAATTTTTATATTTATAAATTTATATTACGAGCCTGAAATGGCACGGTAATTTCAGAATTCGATTTTAAACTTTGTATAATAATTTAATGTGAATTTGAACAATGTTGGTATAAATATTAAAATTAATGTTTTGTGTCATAGGTTGTTAAAATATGAACTTAACTTGATTATTTAGAATTGATTCTAAATGGCTATATATGTGATAATGACAGTGTTTGATAATCTATTTAAAATGGAATGTGAAATTTATTGAATTAATAATATAAAATGGATTGACTAAATTTGAGATTTATTTTGTACTGATAATTTTAATCAATGGAATATGAATAATATAAATCATTTGATTATGTAATGAATTGTAATGAATTTATATTTGTTGTAAATTGGAATAACTTGCATTGATTGTAATGATAACTAAGTTTGGGTATATATTATTAAAGATAGAGATGTGGACTTTAATATTTAATTATATGAATTAAATGGCGTCAATGAATTTGTAATTAAAAACTTTAATGATTGAAACTTTTGAAAAATTTACAGTGAAAACTTAATTGAATGGTTAAGTATTGAAATTCAATCTATTATGTAAATTGTGACTTGTTTTGATTCCAAATAAATTTGTGATTTGTCTAAATTGATTGACGGTGAAACTTGGAATTGATATAATATATTCAATGAAAGTGGTTGTGTATGTATTTATAATTATAATAAAAATGGAATTTGGTAAATAATGAAAAATTGAAGTAACAATATATGAAATGGATAAACTAATTTTGAACTCCATTTATATACTGAAAATTTAGATTTGTGAATACAAGTAATATAAATCATTTTGGGTATATAATGAAACTCAACGTGTTATAAATGTTATAATCTCCATTGATTGTAGATATTGCTATAAATATGGTTAGTATGTATTTATTGAGAATTGGATATATATAATTTAACTTTAATGTTTTAATTATGTAATTCTATAATGAAAACTTAATTGAATTATTCAGGTAACGAAATTCAAGTTGTCATTACAATAATGACTTACATTGATCGCAATTAAAATATCGAGTTAGTCATTTTGATAAAATTTGGAAGTAGAAATTTAATATTAAATTACTTATGTGAAATTGACTTGATTCATTTATAATTGTAATTCAAATTGAAAATCTATGATAATAATATAAAAATGGAAATTTTAATGTAAATGAAGAATTGATTTATTAAGTTATTAAGCCTTAAAATAAATAAATTATTTTAAAGTTTATCGTTCAATTGAAATTTTGTTGAATAATTAAATGTGAATATTTATCATATAAGGAAAACGATTCATGTAAATAAAACAAATTATAGGATAGACTTGAACTCAAACTTATAACCTTTGGAACTAAATTCAAAATAAGTATAGAATTAAGAATGAAAACGAAAAATGGAATGCTTTAATGGATAATTAAACCTTTGAAATTGATTGCCTAAATACATGTTTAATTTTGTTCATACCCTAATACTTTCTTTCCCTATTTTGAATTTGGACATTGATAGTAACGTTCAGAATTTTATTGAAGATGAATTAGAAAGAATGAATGTATTACCATTTAATTAGCCATTAAAATTCCTTTCTATAAATGATCTTGAAGCGGTAATCTAATTTTTTTTTCTCATTCCTCATATTCCTTACTGTCCAAAACAAGTCGTCCTCTCTTATCTCCCCCTCTTCATTATTTCAGCTATTTTGAACTCAAACGACTTTTGAAAACCAATCCAGGTGAGAATTCTGATTAATTAAATTATTAAAAGTGTGAAATCATGATCTGTATTTTTGATCTGTGATGTGGTAGTGTAAAATATTCATTGTCATATGATTTGTGATGTTCTTGTGCTGTGTTGATAATAGCCATGTTATCTAGATCTGTATAATTTTGATGTAATTATAAATAAAGTGCTCATCTTTATTCTTATTCCGTTCTATTAAAATCTTAAATTTTGTGTACTAAATAAATAGAAAAATCTTGTTTTGTTTATTTTTGTTGTTAAAATAAAAGACAACTTTTATGTGATTTTATTTTGTTAAAATAAAAGAAAACTTTTATGTGATTTTATTTTGTTAAAACAAAAGACAACTTTTATGTGATTTTATTTTGTTAAAATAAAAAGACGACTTTTATGTAATTTTACTTTGCTAAAAAAAAAAAAAAAAAAAAACCATTTTCATGTAATATTTCTTGTCAAAATAAAAATGACAATTTTTGTGTAATTTTGTTTGTCACAAGTAAAAGGACAAAGTTAACATTATTTTGTCAATAAATAAAGGATAAACTTTTATGTCATTGTGTAAACATAAACAAAGGATAAATTTTCATGTTGATTTTGTTAACAAAGAAAAGAGACAATTTTTATGTTGTTTCTTTGTTAACAAAGAAAGGAAACAATTTTTATGTTAATTTTGTTAACATAGTAAAAACAATTTTTATGTTAATTTTGTTAACATAGTAAAAAGACAATCTTTAGGTTAATTTTGTTAACATAGAATAAAAGGACAATGTTTTACATAAATTTTGTTAACAAAACAAAAGACAAGGTTTTTACATTAATTTTGTTCACCAAATTTTTAACCTTATTTCATGAACATAATAAGGTGTAAGTTTAATCTTTATTCCTTATTACATAATAAAATGTAAAGTTTTAATCTTATTTTCATTTACAAATAAAGATGAGGCTTTTATTGTGATTCATCAGAAGTACACCAAAAGTTACATCATTGTGTTAGTATAGTTACAATGACACAATTTACGCCGTTGTGTTAATATTGTTGTGATGACACTAATTTATATGTCATGTTAACCTTGTTGTAATGACACAAATTTATATGTCACGATAACCTTGTTGCGATGCCACCAATTTGTATGTTGTGTTGACATCATTGAGATGACACAAATTTACATCATCGTGTTAATATTATTGTTATGACACAAGATTATATGTTGTGTTAATTTAAATATTATGACACAGGATTACATCGTTAAGTTAATAACATGAAAAGCCACATTTTTATGTGTTAAATATGTAATTAAGTTAAATTTACATTTCATATTAGTTAAAATGTAGTTAAGTTAGAAACATATTTTATGTTAGTTAAAGTATAATTAAGTGAAATTTACATTTTATGTTATGAAAATGTAAATAAAGTTGAAAGTATGTTTATGTTATTTAAAATGTAAATAAAGATAAAAATAAATTTTATGTTATTAAAATGTAATTAAAGTTAAAAATGCATTTTATGTTAGTAAAAACATAATTACAACATGATGCAGATATGGTATGGAAAAGTAAGTTCATCTTTTAGCTATGTTCTTTGTTTCAAATGAAACTTAGAAATAAAGGTTACATGTTTTATTTACATCCCTCGATGTAAATAAACATGAAAGAAAGGTACAATTTTAATTGTGTTCCTCACCGCAAATAAAACTAGAAATTAAGAGTTACATTTCTATGATCATTAAAAAACACATTTTCAATGTTAATATTTGATGGATTAGGAAATATACATATTTCACTATGAAATATGTTTCACATTAAAAACACGTTCTTTTAATGCCAATATCTGAAAGATTAGAAATGTATAGGGAAACTATTTGAGTAAAATATATTTTGCTCGACATTAGGATTATGATAATATGTTTAGTAAGTAGATAAGAAAAGTATTTATTTACACTTAGGTAAATAAATAAGAACAAGGATGCTTAACCCGAGGTTGGATTGAGTTGTGATGTAAACTTGCCCGGACCCGCCCGGCTGTCCAGTAATCACAACAATACCTATCCAATGTGGGAGGTTAAAGCATATTCTAATTGTCTAAATTTACATTTAATATTACTTCAAAATATTTAGTATAAATAAAACATAGAGCAAGAAAAACATATATTTACATTAGATAAATGAGAGATTAAATAAAATTACATTTTTATTAAGTAATTAAAGTATACGTTTTACATTGTAAATATAAATTACTTTTTATGTAATTAGGATTATAAACAATAAAATTACATTTTTATGTAATTAAGGTTATAAAGTAAAAACTATATTTTTATGTAAATAGGATTTATTTACATTTTCTTATGTAAATAAAATAATAACAGAAAATGTTAGAAAAGAATTAACATAAGATATTCTTTTTTATGTTAAAAAGAAATATTAGAAAAAGGATTAAAGAACTACATTTTTCAATGTAATTAGAAAAGAATTTAAGAATTACACTTTTCAATGTAAAGAAAAGAAATAAAGACATTTACATTTGTTCAATGTAAATAAAGGATTTAATAAAAGTACATTTTCAATGTAAGTATATATATATATATATATATATGTGTGTGTGTGTGTGTGTGTTTTACATTGTAAATAAAATCACATTTCTATGTGATTAAGATTATAAGAACAAATATGTGAATAAGGATTATTTACATTTTCTTATGTAAATAAAAGGGATTAAAAGAATAATTATGTGAATAATATTTATTTACATTTTCTTATTTAATAAATAAGATAAAAGGAAAAGGTACATTTATTTATAATTAGTGTAAATAAATATAGTAAAAGTAAAGGTAAACATTTATTTACAAATAGTGTAAATAAATAAGAAAAGAAATTAGAAACATTTATTTATAAATAATGTAAATAAATAAGATAAAAGAAGTAGAGAAATATTTATTTACATTTAGGTAAATAAATAAGGAAAAGAATAGAAAAACATTTATTTACATTTAGGTAAATAAATAGAAAATAAATTAAATGGATATATAAAGCATAATTTATTTACAATTAGAGTAAATAAAATAAGAAAGGTAGTAAAGTAAAACAAGAAATATTTTATCGTCATTTTAGATGCGATAAAAAGAATAGACTTTTATAATTGAAATAGTAAAACGATTTATATTTATATATATGTATATATAAATTAAAATTAAATGAAACGCACGCGGCAGTTCGCGTATCGGCAATCATAACTTTAAACAGTTATACCGAGAGATCCGACCGTCGGATTTTCCCAAAACAGGAACCGTTAGGACCGCTTTGGGAAAATCTTTCCAACGACATAAATTTCGTCAAAATCCAACGGTTAGATTTCAAGTTATGTGTAAATCAAATTTGGTTGAAAACAGCGCCAGGGTCACCCATTGACCCGAAGCGTCGTTAAATTAATTTAGGCTATTTTTATATAAATAAAAGTAGCGATAGGTCGTTATTAAATATTAATAACGATATGAAGTGATTTTAAATTATATACATATATATGCGAGAATCATTTGAAAAGTCCGAGTTCAATCTCATTTCAAATGATTATACGACGTTCTAAGTTGAAGATTTAAAGACGGTAATTGAAGACCGACGATCTTCACGTCGAATGGATGTGTTGCTACTGAGACCCTGAGAGGAGTAGCTACCTTGAAAGGGCTTCAGTGGTGGCCGTTCGGACGAAGTGTTGATTTGTACGGATTTGACTTTCGCTCAGACCCAGAGCATAAGTTTATAAATGGAATGTATGTCTGACGTTGTAGTCCTTTATACTACATTCGTTGATCTCTCTTAATATATATCTGTTTGGTGGTTAACACCCTTCTCTGAGACGTACGAGCTTAGGGGTTATATATTGGTAGAAATTAATGGTATAGTATGGATTGACAATGTGGCATGCTAAGATGCATTGATCAAGGCTTTTGTTGAAAAGCAGGCCTTGTGGTTGATGATCAAAGCACGGCCTGTTTAGGCGTAGCTTTGTGTATAGCGTGACTTCGCGAGCCTCACACCCCGGTATGAGTCAAAAACGGGATACGGACTGTAGGGAGTGCACACGTTTCTTTCTAGCTAGAGTGGTGTCAATGACCTACCAGCCCTGACATTTTACTTGTGTGGATGATGGATTTTGAGGCGCCTCGTGTTTTATAGGCCGTTGGTGGTCATACTATAGGTCCGAAGGGACCGGGAAGTGTAACACCCCACACCCGCTATAGTCACTCACTAAGGGAATGCCATAGCATCGGTGGAGTATTTTAGTGAATATAGAACAGAAAAATTACAACAAGACAGGTATAAATAGTACTTGAAATTTTAAAACATCATCTCATAACAGCGGAAATAAACATGTCTGGTTACATCATAAAAACCACGATAAAAGTCAAGTACAATATTCATCAAAATAAAGAAGTACATAATCCCACTCTCTCATACAATAGCCATAAGAAAAGAAAAGATAACTGGATAACTGGAGCTTTACATCTACCCAAGCTCCTCAAGACTGGAAACAGAAATCCGATCAAGCTCTACTACCGCTAGGATCCACCGTAGGACCTGAGGGTTGGGAAAAAGATAAAAACAACGGGGTTAGACATAAGTCTGACTGAGTCCTATAACCCTAACAATACAACCATTAAAGTAAGTAGGGTATGACATAAATAAGGTACGGTACCTCTGGGGATAATGACCACACTAAGTAGCCAACAAAACATAGGGTGTACTAAGATAACCGAGAAGACGCTTTTATCCTCCCAAGGATAATTATTAGATTACACCACCCCAGACTTATTCACCCAAGGGTAATTCCTACACTGCACCACACCAGTTCTACCCACCAAGAGTAATTCCTACTTAAAGGTTGATCCCACTAAGTGTACTTAGTAATTTTTACCCGGTAGTTTCTTGTACCCCTACGCAGGTGCCGTCTGCCCCTATTTTTACTAGGTGTACCCACTACCCCCAAGCGATCGGCTCCCTACCGTAGATACCCGTGCTGGTCCCACAAAAGGGGGTGTATCATTCCCCAAAGTGGCTACCATATAATATCACTGTGCACGGCTTTATATCTACACGATGCAACAACGACTTACCAACCAGCCCGGGTCCACACACGCATATGAAACTCGTTGATCCCGCGTTGCCACCGCTAACCCGTTTTGGCCTCTTACAGTCAAGCCCAATATGCGTGTCCCGTCACCCGACTAGAGTCGAGCCTACAAAGATACGTTTGGGATATTGGTTGAAATGGGCCCCCACAAGCTACTACTTAAGCTTGTCGTTTAATCTAGTGCATCCCACTTAACCCTTTAACCATGTCCCCTTACATGTTATAAATCTTGGTTAAGTCCTTTAATCATATTTCAATTGCCACTTAGGGCACCCACTAGATTCCCACATGCCACCCATGGCACTTACTTAACCCCTTAATCATGTTTAATTACATGTTCCACCTTGGTTAAGTATTCTAATCGTATTCTCACATGCCACCCATGGCACTTACTTAACCCTTTTATCATGTTTAATTACTTGTTCCACCTTGGTTAAGTATTCTAATCGTATTTTTCTATTACCACCCAAGGCAACCCACTAGTCTCATCATGCCACCCCAAGGCACCCACTTAACCCCTCATGTCCCACTACATGCTAATATGGTTAAGTGTTTCTTAATTCATTAATTAAGATCATGACCTCATAAAGACCTCCCACATTAGACCGTCTTTTATGACTGCTGGATATGCTGGTTGGTTCCGGGCAGACTTCTGTCATAAAAAGGGCCTAACCTCGTGTCTTTACTTTAATCATGTATTTAATTTATGACTAAGACCTCTCACATTGGGCCAATCATTTGTAGCTGCTGGATGGCCGGTCGGTTCCGGGCAGACTTCCGCTACAAAAGGGTCCAACCTCGTGTCTTATTTGATTAATTAAACCTAATTAATCACCCCCATATTAATTATCCCTAATTAATATCAAATTTTCCATAACATGGGTAGACCTAACTCAATAGGTAAATTCCCATGGGGTAGACCTAACTCAATAGGTAAATTCCCACTTATGGTAATTTATTTTTATGGTATGCTTAATCATACCCAATCATACTTTTATTAACATATTTATTACCCCATCGTTCCCCACGTAAATCGTTCTCATTTCACGACATAATAAAGGGAAAGATCCATCACAAATATCATGGGTTTAGCATATAACTTTGTCATGGGTTAAGAGGATGTCAACTTGCATATATGAACATATATTAACCCAACTACATATAACCCAAACTTGCATATTATCATACCCATGATTTGCATAACATATGACATATGAGTTTGCATATTATCATACACATATCTTGCATAACATGTTAAACTTGCATATAAGCATCCTCATAACTTGCATAACATGTTAAACATGCATTTAAGCATACACATAACTTGCATAAGCATTCACATACTTGCATGGGCATTCATATACTTGCATAAGCATTCACATACTTGCATATCACATTAAGCTCGCATTTAAGCATATACATAACTTGTATAACATCATGCTCATAACTTGCATAATCTCATAAACTTAACTTGCATAACACTATGCACACAACTTGCATACCCTCATACACATAACTTGCATATGCACATAACTTACATAACATGTTGAGCTTGCATGTAAGCATAACTTGCATAATATGTCGAACTTACATATATGACTTGCATCTTAAAGGAGGGTAAACATGCATAGCATATAAGAGTGCCATCTTGCATATGTATATACCATATTTAAAAGGGTAAACTTGCATATCATGATTTATGCATAATACCAAACACTTAGCATGCATAAAACCACTTACTTATCATGCATAGAATCAAATGCTTATTATGCATAAAATCAAATACTTATTATGCATAAAACCAAATACTTATTATGCATAAAATCAAATACTTATTATGCATAAAATCAAATACTTATTATGCATAAAACCAAATACTTATTATGCATAAAATCAAATACTTATTATGCATAAAACCAAATACTTATTATGCATAAAATCAAATACTTATTATGCATAAAATCAAATACTTATTATGCATAAACCTACCACTTAACTTGCATAAACCCAAACACTTAACATGCATAAAACCCCATACTTAGTATGCATACAATCAAATACTTATCATGCATAACGTCAAATACTTTAGCATGAATAACATCAAATACTTAACATGCATAACACCAACTACTTAGCATGCACAAAATCACATGCATAACTTGCATATCATGTTACATATAACTTGCATATATTCTCACATATAGTTTGCATAACATGTCACATATGCATAAATGTTTAACATGGTGTTTTGCATCATAAAACATGGCCTTAACTTGCATTTAACATAAAACTTGCAAATCACATATCATACAAACTTGCATAAATACATTCATCCACAAACATAGCCATGTCTTATCACATCCTACCATAATCAATTTAACAATTGATTATTAAAGCCATAGAAACTCACCAAAACAAGATTAGCAAGTTAAATGAAGCAAATCCTAATGATTAAGTAGAAGAAGATGTAGATTAGCTTGCAAATCCTCTTAGGATTTTTAGTGGAGGCTCTCCAATTTTCTAAGTGGTGGCATAATGGCCTTAGATCTATTTTTTTGGTAAGGATAAGGGGGTATTAGGGTGTATATATAGATTAGTTAGATGTTTTAGGACCATAGGATATACCCTAGAACCAATCCTAGCCTTTAAAGCATGTCTTGGGGAAGAAGTCAAGTGTAGGAACCATTTAGGGCCCAAAAAAAACAGCCCAAAACTCATCCCGGGCCTCAAAACATGAGCAGTTTTTGTTTTTGATTTTTCGTGAAACTTTGACGGGCCATAACTTGGTCATACGGACTCCGATTTACGAAAACTCGGACTCTATTTCGCGTATTTTTCCGAGACGAACGCAATGGCACAGCCCGTTTCCCCTGATTCAGAATATTAAATTTAATTCTGCTCTGATTTATGTTATAACAAGTTATTTAACATACGGGGTGTTACATTCTCCCCTACTTAAAGGATTTCGTCCCCGAAATCTCTAAGTCAAGAAGAACGTATCCTACCAACCCATCTACTCAACCATCAAACACTGGCATCCATTGTCCTTAAAACAATTTCTAATGATGTATGAGCATATGCAAAAAGTGTGTGTATATGTTCCCTATCTAATGTATGAACATATGCAAACCATGATAGTGCCATGCATCCATTATGTATGCGAGGGAACCCTATCGACACATACAATATCTACATGAGTGCACAATCATTCACCAAAATGCATCATCCATATGATAACACAATCATTATACATCCATAAATATAGCTTCCTACACACAATTTTATGCAATATGCAATATGAAGTGATTGAGCCGATCTAGTGCCTAGAGTGTGTGTATATGCATCCACGAGCAACCACTAGCAAACACTTGCATCCACTTGCATCCATCATACATAACATGTCTCAAACACATGTTTCAACCATAGGTTTACCCTATCTAAAGGTCAAAAGTACTAACGAGAGGACATACTAAGGATAAGATAAGCACAAGATATGTGATGAAGGAGAAGCAAAAGGATATACCCTCCGAAAGAAAAAGGGTACCTCGAACGCATCTTCGCTTCCGTCTCCCAGGTAGCGTCACTCTCTTCATCTCCCCTTTGTACTTTGACTAGTTGAACCTCTCTGTTTCTCAGTTTCCAAATTTCTGACCCAAGGATTCAAGTAGGAGCTCGTCGAATCGTCGCATCACGCTCTGCTTCCACTTCTCTAAGCAAACTCGGCTCTACCACCTCTGCGGTCTCATGTAGGAACTTCCTCCCATAGAATACATCACTAAGTCTGTCGGGCAACTCCGCCAATGGAAGATGCTCCTCCCATGTACCTCCAAAATCCAAGATACATAGCCTCAAAAGGTCTTCTCAAATATGATTCACCCTCTCGGTCTGGCCGTCCGTCTGAGGATGATATGCGGTACTCAAACGCAACTGAGTCCCTACCGCCTTTTGCAAACTCTTCCAAAACTCTCTAGTGAAGATAGGATCTCGATCACTCACTATACTGGAGGGTACCCGATGCAATCGAACTATCTCTCGAAGATATACAAAAGCTAGCCATGGAGCAGTCCACTTACTCTTCACAGGTATGAAATGGGTGTTCTTAGTAAGTCTGTCTACCACCACCCAAATTCCTGTATTACTCTTTCTCGATCTGGGTAACCTGTCAATAAAATCCAACGAGGCGCTGTCCCACTTTCATTGCGGAACCTCCAATGGGTGAAGCAACCCACCCGGTTTCTTTCGCTCCGTCTTCACTCGTTGGCACACCAAGCATCGAGCGACATGCTCGGCCACATCTTTCTTCATACCGGCCCAGAAGAAAGCCCTCTTCATGTCTTGGTACATCTTACCCCCACCGGGATGAATGGTCATCCTAAAACGGTGTGCGTTATCAAGAATAGCCTTCCTCAAACCCTCGTCCTGCGGTACACAAAGTCTACCGTCTCTACGCAAACACCCTCTATCTCTAAGGTGTACCTACTCAAATGGCTGGACGACTCCCCCCTTATGAGCTTCTCTACTAACTCAACCAACTGTGGGTCGCCCCTCTGTGCTTCTCCAATCCGCCCCAAAAGAGTAGGTCTAACTTCCAAAGAAGCTAGCAAACCGGGTACAAAGTCAACGGAAGGTCTAAAGTCAAACTTAGAAATAAACTCTAAGCTCCGTCGTTCAACGAACAATGAACTCAAGGACAACCTTTTTCTACTTAAGGTGTCTGCTACCATGTTACCCTTACTCATAGGATGCTAAAGATCCCATCCACTTTTGCTGTCCTAAGACTATGCGCTCGAAGAGTCTCCAACACTTCCCTAAGATGTAGGGCATGCTCTTCTCCACCAGAATATCATCCAAGATCATCATAACCGTCTCCCACGCAGACCACCCTAGTCGAATTCGGCATCCCCCAAATGCAAGCCCCAAAGGCCTAAACCAATATCAGACAAACACCCAAGGGATACCTCCTTCGAATTCAGACGACCTACGTGAGACGATACTAGTAAAAATGGCTAAATAATTAAGCCCTTGACCAATTCTGGATGTTCTCGCCAGTCTCGCTCCAAAACCGTCGTTTATCCTATACTGGCCCTGCTCAGCCTATTGAGCACATACGAAAACTTATTTCGCTCCTAGAAAAGACCCAGATGTCATCTACAAAGACCATCACGAACTTATTTAGGTACTCCCTGAACACCCTTCTCAACAAAGTATGCGGGGGCGTTTGTCAAACCCAATGGCATCACCAGCCACTCATAAAAGAAAACATCTGGAGTCCTAAAGGTAGTCTTTTCTATGCTATCCTCAGCCACTCTCAACTGATGAACTTCCGTGGATGAGTCCACTACTAAAACACTGAGGCGCCAACCAACTGATCAAAGAGATCATCAATCCTTGGCAATGGGTGTCTATTCTTCTTTGTGAGTTTCTTTAGTTCTCTTTAGCCTACACAAAGTCTGAGGGACCCATCCGCCTTCATAACAAAAACTACTGGAGCGCCCCACTCCGATATACTTCGTCTTATGAACCCTTTCTCAAGCAAATCGCCTACTTACTTATGGAGTTCCCTCCTCTCACTAGGAGCCATGTGGCACACTGGCCAAGATACTGGTTTGGCCTTATCCACCAGATATATTCGGAAGTCAATCTCTCGCTTCGGAGGTAAGCCCTTCACCTCCTCAAACACATCCGGGTATTCCCGGACCGCTCTAACAGATCGCAGACTCTAGACCAACGTGTCAGGCGATTCTAGATACCTTAGCATAACAGATTCTATGGGATTACAAGAGATCTCGAGAGTGTTACTTAGGCGGCCCATAAGCCTAACAACTCTCCCTTCAAAATGAAGAACAACACTCCTACTGGATAACCAGTTCATGCCCAAAATTAACCCATAGCCCGTGAAGCCCAACAAGCATCACATCTAAACTCAACGCTAAGTATAGAAACTTTCAAACCCAAACATATCATGGAGCCCCAACTGGGTTTGAAACAACTAAGGGATCATCTACCAAACTGGTGTCTAAGTGCAGTGACTCAACTATCAATGGTGAGATAAACGAACTCGATATATCAGGATCAAATAAAGTTTGAATTGGATAATAAAGAAATCCAAATTCCAACCTAGACGGTCTTATCCCCACCTGGTACCCTAGTCGTGAGGGAATACAACTACCCTCCAGAAGATTCCATACCTTGCCCTTGCTTCTTTGAACAATCCTAATAAGGTGTCCTATTCCTCTTAAAAGGATAACCACTTGCCTTCTTCTTCCCTATTCTCCACTCGTAACCTCCCACCAATGAGGTTTCATCTTTCATTAACCAAACAACTATTTGAGCCTTCCTCCCATCGTTTATCCAATAGATACCTACCAGTCCTCCTCCTTCTTGAACCAACTTCTAATCCGACTAACGTCTAAGTCCCTTGAAGTGGTTTTCCATCCTTATCTATCTTAGAAAGATCATCTATACGCGGAGGGGAAACTCAAAACGAGAGAAAGGAAGAGATTCAAAATGGAGAATTCGAAAGATATAGATATGGCTATTGGGGATTATGCTTTCCTTTCAAAAACTTTTCTCTTAAAAGACATGTTTTTGAAAATACTCCTTTCCAAAAATGTTTTAGAAAAATAGTTTTCTAAAAATTTTATCTGTTCCGGTAACCTTTGCTCTGATACCACGTGTAACACCCCACACCCGCTATAGTCACTCACTAAGGGAATGCCATAGCATCGGTGGAGTATTTTAGTGAATATAGAACAGAAAAATTACAACAAGACAGGTATAAATAGTACTTGAAATTTTAAAACATCATCTCATAACAGCGGAAATAAACATGTCTGGTTACATCATAAAAACCACGATAAAAGTCAAGTACAATATTCATCAAAATAAAGAAGTACATAATCCCACTCTCTCATACAATAGCCATAAGAAAAGAAAAGATAACTGGATAACTGGAGCTTTACATCTACCCAAGCTCCTCAAGACTGGAAACAGAAATCCGATCAAGCTCTACTACCGCTAGGATCCACCGTAGGACCTGAGGGTTGGGAAAAAGATAAAAACAACGGGGTCAGACATAAGTCTGAGTGAGTCCTATAACCCTAACAATACAACCATTAAAGTAATTAGGGTATGACATAAATAAGCTACGGTACCTCTGGGGATAATGACCACACTAAGTAGCCAACAAAACATAGGGTGTACTAAGATAACCGAGAAGACGCTTTTATCCTCCCAAGGATAATTATTAGATTACACCACCCCAGACTTATTCACCCAAGGGTAATTCCTACACTGCACCACACCAGTTCTACCCACCAAGAGTAATTCCTACTTAAAGGTTGATCCCACTAAGTGTACTTAGTAATTTTTACCCGGTAGTTTCTTGTACCCCTACGCAGGTGCCGTCTGCCCCTATTTTTACTAGGTGTACCCACTACCCCCAAGCGATCGGCTCCCTACCGTAGATACCCGTGCTGGTCCCACAAAAGGGGGTGTATCATTCCCCAAAGTGGCTACCATATAATATCACTGTGCACGGCTTTATATCTACACGATGCAACAACGACTTACCAACCAGCCCGGGTCCACACACGCATATGAAACTCGTTGATCCCGCGTTGCCACCGCTAACCCGTTTTGGCCTCTTACAGTCAAGCCCAATATGCGTGTCCCGTCACCCGACTAGAGTCGAGCCTACAAAGATACGTTTGGGATATTGGTTGAAATGGGCCCCCACAAGCTACTACTTAAGCTTGTCGTTTAATCTAGTGCATCCCACTTAACCCTTTAACCATGTCCCCTTACATGTTATAAATCTTGGTTAAGTCCTTTAATCATATTTCAATTGCCACTTAGGGCACCCACTAGATTCCCACATGCCACCCATGGCACTTACTTAACCCCTTAATCATGTTTAATTACATGTTCCACCTTGGTTAAGTATTCTAATCGTATTCTCACATGCCACCCATGGCACTTACTTAACCCTTTTATCATGTTTAATTACATGTTCCACCTTGGTTAAGTATTCTAATCGTATTTTTCTATTACCACCCAAGGCAACCCACTAGTCTCATCATGCCACCCCAAGGCACCCACTTAACCCCTCATGTCCCACTACATGCTAATATGGTTAAGTGTTTCTTAATTCATTAATTAAGATCATGACCTCATAAAGACCTCCCACATTAGACCGTCTTTTATGACTGCTGGATATGCCGGTTGGTTCCGGGCAGACTTCTGTCATAAAAAGGGCCTAACCTCGTGTCTTTACTTTAATCATGTATTTAATTTATGACTAAGACCTCTCACATTGGGCCAATCATTTGTAGCTGCTGGATGGCCGGTCGGTTCCGGGCAGACTTCCGCTACAAAAGGGTCCAACCTCGTGTCTTAGTTGATTAATTAAACCTAATTAATCACCCCCATATTAATTATCCCTAATTAATATCAAATTTTCCATAACATGGGTAGACCTAACTCAATAGGTAAATTCCCATGGGGTAGACCTAACTCAATAGGTAAATTCCCACTTATGGTAATTTATTTTTATGGTATGCTTAATCATACCCAATCATACTTTTATTAACATATTTATTACCCCATCGTTCCCCACGTAAATCGTTCTCATTTCACGACATAATAAAGGGAAAGATCCATCACAAATATCATGGGTTTAGCATATAACTTTGTCATGGGTTAAGAGGATGTCAACTTGCATATATGAACATATATTAACCCAACTACATATAACCCAAACTTGCATATTATCATACCCATGATTTGCATAACATATGACATATGAGTTTGCATATTATCATACACATATCTTGCATAACATGTTAAACTTGCATATAAGCATCCTCATAACTTGCATAACATGTTAAACATGCATTTAAGCATACACATAACTTGCATAAGCATTCACATACTTGCGTGGGCATTCATATACTTGCATAAGCATTCACATACTTGCATATCACATTAAGCTCGCATTTAAGCATATACATAACTTGTATAACATCATGCTCATAACTTGCATAATCTCATAAACTTAACTTGCATAACACTATGCACACAACTTGCATACCCTCATACACATAACTTGCATATGCACATAACTTACATAACATGTTGAGCTTGCATGTAAGCATAACTTGCATAATATGTCGAACTTACATATATGACTTGCATCTTAAAGGAGGGTAAACATGCATAGCATATAAGAGTGCCATCTTGCATATGTATATACCATATTTAAAAGGGTAAACTTGCATATCATGATTTATGCATAATACCAAACACTTAGCATGCATAAAACCACTTACTTATCATGCATAGAATCAAATACTTATTATGCATAAAACCAAATACTTATTATGCATAAAACCAAATACTTATTATGCATAAAATCAAATACTTATTATGCATAAAACCAAATACTTATTATGCATAAAATCAAATACTTATTATGCATAAAATCAAATACTTATTATGCATAAAACCAAATACTTATTATGCATAAAATCAAATACTTATTATGCATAAAATCAAATACTTATTATGCATAAACCTACCACTTAACTTGCATAAACCCAAACACTTAACATGCATAAAACCCCATACTTAGTATGCATACAATCAAATACTTATCATGCATAACGTCAAATACTTTAGCATGAATAACATCAAATACTTAACATGCATAACACCAACTACTTAGCATGCACAAAATCACATGCATAACTTGCATATCATGTTACATATAACTTGCATATATTCTCACATATAGTTTGCATAACATGTCACATATGCATAAATGTTTAACATGGTGTTTTGCATCATAAAACATGGCCTTAACTTGCATTTAACATAAAACTTGCAAATCACATATCATACAAACTTGCATAAATACATTCATCCACAAACATAGCCATGTCTTATCACATCCTACCATAATCAATTTAACAATTGATTATTAAAGCCATAGAAACTCACCAAAACAAGATTAGCAAGTTAAATGAAGCAAATCCTAATGATTAAGTAGAAGAAGATGTAGATTAGCTTGCAAATCCTCTTAGGATTTTTAGTGGAGGCTCTCCAATTTTCTAAGTGGTGGCATAATGGCCTTAGATCTATTTTTTTGGTAAGGATAAGGGGGTATTAGGGTGTATATATAGATTAGTTAGATGTTTTAGGACCATAGGATATACCCTAGAACCAATCCTAGCCTTTAAAGCATGTCTTGGGGAAGAAGTCAAGTGTAGGAACCATTTAGGGCCCAAAAAAAACAGCCCAAAACTCATCCCGGGCCTCAAAACATGAGCAGTTTTTGTTTTTGATTTTTCGTGAAACTTTGACGGGCCATAACTTGGTCATACGGACTCCGATTTACGAAAACTCGGACTCTATTTCGCGTATTTTTCCGAGACGAACGCAATGGCACAGCCCGTTTCCCCTGATTCAGAATATTAAATTTAATTCTGCTCTGATTTATGTTATAACAAGTTATTTAACATACGGGGTGTTACAGGAAGCGTGTGTTCAGGCATAACTAATCCACTTCCCATAGGCGGGGACCGGCCCTGAAGATCCAAGGGTTCACTGTGGGGGATCCTGAGGCATTTGCTAGAGTGTCTCGAATCGGAGAGGAGCTTGCCCCTAGCCTCGACTCATGATGGAATCCAAATTTCCAATACGCCCTTGCGGTTTTGATTGTAGAACTAGTATTGGCGACATGCTATATGGTAACCATGCCGTCTAGGATTGATACTTATGATTCAAATCTTTTTTTTAAAAACATATATACACTAATAATAATATCAAATCCGTTTTATACGTATCAAGCATCTTTTGACCATTATAAGGTAAAACCCTATCCTCTGGTGTGCGTTGCATTGTGTGATGGGACCTGGGTCTTATAATGGTTTCATTTTCCAAAAAGACATTGCGTTATTTCTCGATTTACTTTGGTTTATGCACTGGCAATCCATAGGAGTAAACCCGTTCCGCGAAAGTGGCGTGGTCCTTGGATTTGTCTTATTAGTTATATTAGTTTAGAATTCTCACACCAGTCCCATGACTGACTCGTAGTTTGTTTCACTTTGCAAACTCGGGTGCCCTCTTTTCCACACGGGCAGTCGAGTAGCTTTTTGCAGATATCTATTATTTTAGCAGGATCCTGGATCGAAACCTAAAGCTGTGTCCAGAGCTTAGTAGTCTTCCGCTGTTTACTGTATTTTATTTAATGTATTAAATCTTTTGTAGTTTATCTTCCGCTGTAATTTTATTTCAATGTACTCTGATATATTCTGTACTCTGATGTAACATTATCGTAATGTAATAAAAGTCTGATGTTATTGTTCTGATGTATTGTATTCCCAAAGTTAAAGTATTCGAAGATTTCCAACCTTTGGGTCAGACCTGTGTGGTTTATGGTCGATTCAAAGAGCGGGAATTTCCGGGTCTTTACACTACCCATGCGATCAGTTCCCTACTATGTAAATACCCTGTGTCAGCACCGATAGTAGGGTGTATCACTCCCTAACCCAGCAACTTATATAACATAGACTTATTTACTAGTGTTACAATGGCTTAGTTTCCCCAATCGGACCCATGCTCGCTCATGACTCTGTCGGAATGCCCCCGTACCCGCCTTCCTCATTTGATCCTCTTACTATCCAGTTCAGTAAAGCGTTCCATGGCCCTTACCTAGTGCGAGGCTCCTTGACAAAACACCAACATAGATACTGACTGATATGGGTTCCACACAACAAGATTGACACAATACAAAACCCCTAAGCTTGTGCCTCCAAGTAGTTAGAATTTAAGAGCCCCCAAGACCCGATACAACAGCAGAATGAGGGACCTCTTAGCTTATTAATAATTAGGTTTAACCTAGCAGGTTTAGGTTCATTAATAAGCGTGATTGTGCTATAACATGTTATTAGGTGTGTACAACCCTTTCCTAATACAACACCTTCCCAGATGTATAAAATTACTATAATAATTTAGTATACCTAAGCTACATCTAGTACTTACATTATTTTAACATGTCCTTTACTTAATGTCTATATTATGTCAAATCTAACATGTTTATACATATGCATGTTATTCCTCTCAATTGCGTTTCCCAAATTACAGCATGTACATGTTTATGCATATTATCCATTTTTATTATATTCTCATATTACAGCAAGTAGAAGTATATGCATATTATCCATTTCCAAAGTTACAGTCAAAATGTCCTCAATTCATAATATGCCCATATTCTCCTTTTTCATGTCATTTCTTATTATCGCAATTTTAACTATATGCAATTGTAATGACCCAGATTTCCATAACATTAGAGTTGACTATATACATCATACGTCCAACCCAAATATCACGAAAATACGGAACATTTTTTTTTAGAAGAAAAAGATAGAAGCAGAACAGAAACAACAACACAGAATCTCACATCGCAGCGGAACAAAATATAATATATCACATCTTTGAAATACAAAATCTTAACTGTATATCATACACTTATCAGAGTACAACACTTACAACATAACAGAACAACTATAACTGGATAACGCTGAAGCCTCCTGCTCCAAGCTCCTTTAGATAAATCTGTAAAATCCTGCACTACTTGACTGCCCGTACAAATTTAGGCACCCAAGAGTTTAGGTAGAACAAAACAAAATAAACTCCGGGTCAGTCATGGGACCGGTATGAGTAAACAGTTTAAACAGTTTCAGAAAAACTAAATGATATCTCATAAGACCACGCCGCATAACGGAACGG
Source organism: Allium sativum (assembly GCA_030737875.1). Lineage (NCBI taxonomy): Eukaryota > Viridiplantae > Streptophyta > Magnoliopsida > Asparagales > Amaryllidaceae > Allium > Allium sativum. The sequence goes on along the minus strand of CM060910.1, from coordinate 1,047,339,669 downwards.
ATTTTTCCCTTATGAGAATCCAAACACTTGATTTATCTTTATATCAAAACTCTTTTGATATTATAATAATGTCTAAATCAAGTAGATAACAATCTAGTGGAACGTTTGCATCTCACGTTCCACATAAATATACAATCAAAACCGCAAGCACGTATTGGGTAATGGATTTCCAACTATGACAAGGTATGGAATCACCTTCCGCTGGTATATCTCTAGAGGAGAATACACCGAGTTCAACAAGAACATCTTGCAACTCAGCCACACATGACCGACCACTCATTTCGCTTGAGTGTATCGAATGTATATCACCAACGATTGGGATCAGCAACCGTTTCCCGAATGGGTCAGCATCGACAATAGATTTTTAGAAGTAAATGAAACTCTAGATCAGGTGATTATACACCCTAATAGGTGCGACCTACATAGCCATGCTGCTTGCCCGATTTCTGTCATTTACCGGTTGATGAGGCTAGAAGCTACGCTTTATCATCACACCAGATTCACTTCGAAAGTCACATCGTCAAATCCATCAAATCACCGATTGACGTCCTCAACAGTACATTACGTGTTAGCTAAAGAAGTTTCCTTCTCCGCTTCCACTCTTGGTACGGTTGAAGAAATCAATGTACGTGACCATTCTGGAAATACTCTGTCAGACATTCATCCATACAAGTCACCCAGGAACAGGATGAACTGAAGGCACTATTTCTATTAATAGAAAAAGTCCTTGCACTCTACTCCGTCTTCGATTATCTTTATATAATCTGATTCGCACGCTACTGCCAATACGGAGTGGTTCTTCGGATAATAATCCAACCGGTCTCTCCATATTGACAACGATGGTCAAAACTTCGATAGTCTGTGATTTAACTATCGAATAAAAACAAGTGTTTCGATAGTCGATGATTTAACTATCGAATAAAACAAGTTTTCAACCAAACATCCAACAATCACTGAACCTTTAATTAATATTCCATTAATTAAATCTCTTCTCTATTTCTTATCAATATTTGTTAGCCAAAATATTGGCCTTATACGTTCTTTGGAAAACATTTCCATATATCGCCTTCCTTTATTTCTAGCTTTAGAAATATTCATTATTCTATTTCCAAGCTTTGCACATATTTGGGTTAAAACAGATGTTGTGTAAAACATCGTTACGACAACCCAAATACAGTATTTAACTAATTCTCATTTCACATTGATCTTCGAGCCTGAATCTTGCTACTTATCGGTATATCATGAAATCAACCAAGTTGGGGTATAATTACCTCTTAGACCTTGACGGAGTAACATTTAACGTCAAAACAGACAAGACTACTTACTCTAATAATCAATACCATACAACTACTGATTCACTTTTAAACACGTATATTCTTCCTTTTTTCTATTCTTACTAGATTTTATTCCTAGTCTTCCTTTTTGATTATACTATTCTATTTCTAAGTTCGTTTCCTTATCGACTTCTATATATTTTGATATGTTAATTTCTAACTATCAAATTATCTTAAAAATATTCTATCTCCTTAAATTCCCGGAAAAATTCGCCATAACCTCCTTTGTACCGAGAGCATCGGGAAATTTCAAATAGCTTTCCCGGTCCTTCTCATCTCAAAAAGAAAAAGAAAAAGAAAAAGCCAAGCGGCTTGCCGATACGGCGCATAAAATCTCATATATGAATTAAATACGTACCTTTTTGTCGGGCATTCTATTTATTTCACTTCTATACTTTATTCCATACCTGTCTCCTGTATATTTATGCCTGTCCAATCTATTTTAACTATACCAATCGTTTTAACTCAATTTGTTAATTAAATCTGTTACTTAACTTTTCAGTCTATTTCACCTTCCTATTTGAACATGACATGTTCAAATATATTTTAACTGAATATTAACAAATTCTAATTATACTCATACCCTCGTTTCCTTATCGACTTCTCTATTCAAATTCCAATTCAATTCTATTTGAATTCTTTTTATTTAAACTTCATTTGAATTCCTTTGAATTCAAATTCTATAGTTTAAAGTCCATTCGAATTCTATATTCAAATTCTATTGTTAAAGTCCATTCGAATTCTATGTTCAAATTCTATTGTTAAAGTCCATTCGAATTCTATATTCAAATTCTATAGTTTAAAGTCCATTTGAATTCTATATTTCAAATTCTATAGTTTAAGTCCATTTGAATTCTATATTCAAATCTATAGTTTAAGTCCATTTGAATCCTATATTCAAATTCTAATTGAATTCTCTGCATTATTTATAAACAACGTTTATAATTTCAATTCAAATCCCACCTTTCCATTTATAAACAACGTTTATAAATTCAGTTCAAATCTCATACTTTCCTTTATAAACAACGTTTATAAATTCGATTCAAATCCCATACTTTCCTTTATAAACAACGTTTATAAATTCGATTCAAATCCCATACTTTCCTTTATAAACAACGTTTATAAATTCGATTCAAATCCCATATTTTCATTTATAAACAACGTTTATAAATTCGATTCAAATCCCATATTTTCATTTATAAACAAAGTTTATAAATTCGATTCCTTGTTTTATATACCTTCAAAACAAGTTAATATTTTCTATAGTTTTATTTAAAATTCAAATTCTATTTATAAAAATAGAATTTCCTTTTTAAATATCAAATACCCTTTCCGATATTTTTATGAATCAATATTCAAGCTCTAGTGGTATTTTAAACAATCAATCAACCAATTTTCAATCATTTGATTTTTATCACATCGTATATGAATATATATGATATCAAACAAACAAACAAATAATATATATTTTTGAGGAATCCAGTTGGATTCCTCCAACCTGTTTTCCCTGCATCCACAGACGTTAGCACATAAATAATACCTATCCTGCTTCGAGGCAGGATATCGCGGTATGAAGGTCATCCACTAATCATAGCGTGGGGCGTATAGGGTAATCATCCGCTATGAAACTGCGGGCATCCGCTAATGAAACTGCGGGAATCCAACCAATCAATCAACCCAATATATATATATATAATAGTCCTAAATAACTAATATATATTTTAAAACCATCAAGCGGCATTCAAACAAGCACATCAATTATTTTTAACTATATAAAAATAATTCAATAAAAGGTGAGATTTACTCACCGTGATTTTCGTTTGTCGAATATCCCGTTTAAATTCCATATTGTTGTGCCTTCGAACCGTCTCGAATAAATCCATCTTGCATCTTTTATTTGTTTGATTTCCAAATCATAACCTGCTCGCAACTCCAGCCTCACTTCCCATAGCTCGACACCATTTCTCTTCGGCGTTTCACCAACATCTCCCATTCAACACTAACATACCCTTTTTTCACTATTTTCAAATCCGCTGCAGGCACCCCCATCAACACACTTCGACTTTCCCTCTCGAGATCACCCTCATGGCTTCATCGTTCAACTTCCAGTCTGTTCTCTGAAAGATCGAACTCCATCTCGACCAGAAAATGTAGCAAATTCCTACCCAACTCTCCATTGATTTACACTACCATTGACTTGAGATTACCAGGACAACCTTCCTTCTCTGCTTGGAAGTCGGAAATAGCACCAGTCGATATAGGATTTAAACCCATCTCACGAGCATCATGTCAGTACACTCACACCACCTAATAGTGTGCATCTTCCCTTTTTGTTTTGCTGTTGTACAAAAACATCGACACCATTCCAGTTTTTTTTTTACCTTCCTCCATGCAACATTCAGACCACCTTTAACCTCTTCCTTAGTGATTTTGAATACCCAACTCCATATACTCCAGTACACCATAATAAATCAAACTCCTGCAATTCGTTTGAACTCACATTCATACCGAAAAGTCACATCTTTCCCCCAATGCAGGTGCTTCAGTCTCGAGGTCAAGCTTCAGGAGGCTCGGCATCCACTTGCGAAATCGCGATTCCTGTTCTAAAGCCAAACCCCACCGATAACAAATCACCGCACCCCAGTTCGAACGCGACTTCGAACACTTAAACACTAGATTCCCTCAATTTCTGGTAACACGCGCGTCATTGTGCTGACACTCGAACCCCTAATCGACGCCCTTCCCAAAATCGCACTCTAGTAATTTAGACCGAGCTGAAGGATCTGGATATCACGTAAAAGCTCAAGAGTAAAGGAATTCAAAGAATTTGAAGTGGCTTAATTTAATCGAGTATTTGATTTAATAGAAATCTATAAAGAATTAAGAAAAGGGATGGTTCAGATTTTTCGTTCAGAAGAATTGAAAAGAAGAGGAAGGGAATTAGAGGCTTATAAGGGGGCATTGTTATTTATTTATAGACGGGAGAGGAAATATGACATACGCCATAAATTTATGAGGAGCTAATGAAGCCACGGTTGTTTGGTTTTATGGAGATGGAGGAGCCACCGTTGATTGTTTTGGTCCACACAACACTGATATTTTATTTTAATTTTATTTAATTAAAAACTGTATCCTTAAAATTTAGATAACCCTTGACCTTGAGCTCCTTACTGAACCCAACAATAGTCCTTCCTAGGGTTAAACCACCATTTTGAAACCACCAAGACAAGATTCAAACCCCTATTCGATCATCTGGAGATGATATATATTTAAATCAATATAAATTAAATTCAACACAGTTTATTCTGGGAAAATAAATTAATATTATTATTCGAATTCAAACATAAGTCTGAACTGTATTTAATTCAGTTGTAAATCTCGAACTGAATTATTTTTCGTATTACGATGGTTTAATATATTCGATATTAAATCGAAATTGATTATTAAATTAATAACTTAGTATAAAATTCACTTATATTATCAAATCAATATTTAAATTAAATACTAAATATTCAAAATTAACCCATAAGAATTCGGGTCATTACAGCAATATTAAATAGGACACGGCCAGGCTTTCAATGGCCCAGACTTAGAGTAAATAAAAGGGAAAAATAGAAGGAGAAATATTGAACCAAATCAAACTGTATAAAATAGGCATATAGGCAAGACTGAAAATAAATTAAAACAACAGAAATAGGAAAAAGGAAGATAAATATACATAACTGGTTAATCAGCTGACAATAAAAGAACATATATTACTGTAACAATGGCATAGATGGATAATAGTGAAAGAACAGGTATAACTTATAGGTACTATATGTTTTAGATCCACTTTTATTTACTGTCATGATATTTTATAGGTATCAGATCTTAAAATAACATGAAACTCACAGCGGGTCTTGGTGAAGAAGAGATTATCTCTCTTTTTATATATATGCCATTTGTAGAAAGGTCCACTTCTATCTTATGTTGTTGTAGAGTAATCAGAATTGTCCTTGTTATTTTATTTTTGGGAAGCACCTCATAGTTCTATGTAAATATTAATTTCAGAAAAGGGTTTGGAGGAAGAACGAGGAAGAATGTTTTTATGTGTGTAGAACAAATGAGGTTGCATGCCTTTATATAGACTACCTAGGACAATCCACCACCGTTAGATATTAGGTTTCAATCAGCGAAGGAACCTAGCAAACAAAACTACTTAGGGGCAGAACTCATAATCGAGCGTGCATGCGAGTGGGTCGACCCATGAGTCAATCCACTTAGCCTTGGGTCGAACCATAGGTCGACCCAGTGTCGGTCAGGTCATCGCACGACCATTGCTTTCTGCGCTTAATTATTCTGGTTTGAATTTATTTGAATATATTAATTATATATAATCTTCTTATATATATATACAAACTTCTAATGTTCATAACTTCTTCATACTTTATCCGATTTATGCAAACTTGGGGTCAACCTGAACCAGAATTCTGAGACGAACGCAACGGTAAAGCCGGTTTTACTTAATTCTAAATATTTAATTATATATTATTCATTTTATCTTCTTTACAGTATGGTTATAGAGTATTAAATTTTTGGTGTGTTACAACAAGCGTCATTATCCTAAGCATCCCTTAGCATGGAAGTAAAGAATATTGCATACCGTGTGCTTCTCTTAGGGAACCATTAGCCTAGGCGTATGGTTTCACTTTACTTTATTTTAGCAATACTTTAAAGGTGTTACAACATAGCATATATTACATTTTAACTTGCATTTTACTGATTTTGTTAACACTTTTGTTAATAACTTTTGTCGACTAAATGTGATGATGTTTGTAAACATTTCGTTCTATTCAAAGAAGCAATTTTATTTAATAACCTATATAAATAGTTATTTTTAACTAATATAAGTCATAGTAAAAATTGTTTTACTTATTTAAATTTTGGCAAATTCGCCGCAACGAAATGGATACGTTTCCTTACAATGTTATGATGATTATATTTTATAGTTTTGAACAACTATTTGTATTTTAAACTAAATTCAAAACCCAACTTAACATCATTAAAGTACCATTGTCAAAAGTTGACATATTTTGTCTATATAACTTACCATTGAAATCCATTACTTTAAACAAGTTATTTTATCATTCATACCTTATTTAAAATTCAATTTAACATCGATTTACTTTAGATTCCCAAATGATTATATCAAATTATTTTGACAAATTCATTTGATCTTATTTTGACAAAAGTTCCTCTTTTGAAAATTTTGTTAATCGCTGTAAATTTGACAAAACAAAATCTTTAACATCAAATTTAGCTTATTATATATTTGAAATCATATCAAAATTCAAAATCTTTTGAATTAATTTGAATCAAATTAGGCTAAAAATCTGGGTTGTTATATACTTCCATCCTTAAAATCTTATCATCCTTGAAAAGGAAAGAAGATATAAGCAACTTTATTTATAACCTTTTTTATATAACCCTATCAAATTATTTACCAAATACCTTTTAGTCCAAATTCTGAAACTTAATTCATAAGGTATTCATAACTACTTACATGTTTTATTTTCTTTCCTAACAGGTTTCAGAACTTATCAACTGTCCAAAATTGACGATAACTTCAATTTCTAATCCAAATTCTTTATAATTACCATAAACAATTTTCTTTCTATTCTAGATATAACTTTTTAAAAATCGATTTTTAAATCGCAAATACACTCTCTCATACAATTAATACTCTGAACTCTAAGTCATTACTAATCCTATCTCTAATGAGTTACTTTTCAAGGATATTACTAATCCTAGCTCTGATGAGTCCTATCCTTCTGTTCAGATGATTTGTACCCTAAAGCATTGAATAAACCGAAGCTATGATACCAATGTAACAACCCAGAACTACAACTTTCAAAAATCGGCATTTGACTCAACTCAAGCATCATACGATGGAGGTTCAAACGCCGGAATTCGCATCTTTTTGGGGTTACAGCACATAAGAATTAAACAAAAGAACTTTTTCATTATCATTACAATAACTTTTACATCAGAGTACAACATATATCAGAGTATAACCGATATCAGAGTACATCAGAAATACAACACGGCGGAAAATACATAGCGGAAATAACTAAACCATTACAACATAAATTGTCTTTTATAGCTGCATATAGCCACTATTAATTAGTACTATAGCGGTTCGATAAACGTTGTATATCGACATGTTATAAAAAGTGTTGAATATTAATAAAACTAAAACAGCTGTTATAAAAAAGCATGATTTTTTAGCACAAATTTGCTGCTATGTTACTTAAAGACAATAGCTCGTTCTCACCGCTATAATACATCTAAATCTCAATGGAATTGAGAGTAATTATAACACAGTATTGCCTCTATAGTATGTTCATTTGATAGCGGCTATATGACACTATTAAATTAACATGTTATAGTATTGCTAAATCCTTTTACGATTCATATATAATACATTTTAATTATAACAATCAAAATGGATCTGCATAACAATTTGAAGAGCAATGTATAAACGAATGAAATTTAATAATCAACAAATGTAATGCATATTCATGATAACAAAATAAAGCATTAACTAACGACAATACATGAGTAACCAAATTCCATATATATGTTTTAAATTCCATATTGATGTCAACATTTGTTAACAAAAGATATAACATAGTTCATATTTAAAACTAAAAGTACCAAATGCATCATTAAGAATTTCAACTACTCAAAGCCTTTCTTCATGCATGTCTTCGGTGATTGGTAAAGGTTTCTGAAAATTCAAACCAATGGAAATAAATTAAATCAGTGCAAAAAAAAAAAAACATTGCCTTCTTACTTTAATCCATTAAAAAAACAATTTAATTGCACCCCTCCAACAATAGCTGCACATCAACAGGACAAATTAAAATACACAACTTTCCTTCGTTTCATCTATTAAAATAACAACACCGACAAATATGAAATGACCCGAACTTCCCCGGTCTCCGAAGAGAAAAGAAAGAACGAATTGTTTTGAGAACACGACAAAGTAGAACGCATACGGAAGAACATTTCATTGCATATTACAACAATTCCATCATATTACAAGAATATACAGAGTATAAATCAATATTACACAATTATCAAATATCAGAGATTACAATAAATTACATAGCAGCGGAAAATAATACAATACACAACTAGAAGAAGATATACGGTACAAAGCTTTCCGGATATCGTTCCAGCTGTAAACCAGGATCCTGTGAATATAAATCTGCAAAACCAAAACTACTAGCTGCCCATGTCAAAATAAGGGCACCTAGAGTTTAGGTTAAAACAATAAACTCCAGGTCAGTCATGGGACTGGTGTGAGAACTAAAACAGTTAATCTTTATTTTTAAAGTTAGGTAAATCAAGGGACCACGCCGTATAACACGAAACGGGTTTCCTCCCAAGAATACCAGTGCACAAAACAATAGCGCAATGCTAAATAAAGAACGATGAAGCTATTATAAGACCCAGTTCCCATCACACAATGCAACGCAAGCCGGAGGATAGGGTTTTTACCTTATAATAGCCAAGAATGCTTGATACGTTTAAAACAAATCATTTGATACTATTATAAGTGCATAGTGTATAAAACAACTTCACATCATAAGTATCAATCATAGACGGCATTAGTGCCCCATCCCACTATGTCGCCATACTAGGTTCTACAATTAAAACCGCAAATGTCACGTATTTGGAAGTTGGGTTTCCATCTATGAACCGAGGCAAAAGATAGTCCTCAACCGATTCGAGACTGTCTAGCCCGAGTCTCAGGATCAGAGCTAGAGTGACCCTTGGATCGTCAGGGCCGGTCCACCGATGTGGATTAAAATGCCTGAACACTGCGTTTCGCCGCCCTTTGGGGCGTAAGCGAGCCAACGAATGACTCCATCGGACCCGGATCGTCCGATCTAACCGAGGCACCTCGCAACAGCAACAACCACATAAGTCAATCTCGTCAGGGCGTGTAAAACCACTGACGCCACTTTTTAGCTAGAAGGAAACGCATGCCCTCCCTGAGGTCCTCTCCCGTTTTTGGTTCACAACCGGGGTGTGAGGATCGCGAATCAACGCTACACAAAGCTATGCCACAAAGGTCGTGCTTTGATCATCAACCACAAGACTTTCCTTTTCAACAGAAGCTTTGATCATTTGCCGCTTAGGCATGCCACACAGGCAATTCACTCCATGCGTTTGATATCCACCAATATATAACCCCTGAGCTCGTACGTCCCAGAGAAGGGCGTTAAGCAAGAGAATAAATTCTCCGCCGCCAAACAGATATATATTTAATAGAAATCAATCAAACAGACTAAAATCCAATGTCATACACACAGTCCATTTACAAGTTCGTTCTGGGTCTGAACGAAACCGGAGGCACCTAGTACCCCGCATATCCATCGATCTCCAAGTACGTATGGACGATCACCAACTGTTTCCATCTTCTTGGGTGTACATCCCAATCAAGATCATCAGTAATCACCCAAACGACGTGAAAACCTCCGGTCTTCGACCACCGTCTTCATCTTCGACTTATCGTCGTATCAGTTATTCAGAATGGGATAAACCTGGTCTTTCTGAATAACTCGCGTATTTAATAAATACATGTTACACAAACACAACATACGCCTCATTCCAATTCAGAATATTCTTTTATTCAAATATTCTTATACTTTGGGAAAGGTTCTCATTAATTTTATCAAAGATAAATCCTTTTAGATTTATTCTTTAATCTTCCTTTTGAATATCACTTCAAACTTGTCGGGATTAACAAACCACACCGAAGTAATTATTTATTTTATTTCCCAATCCCAACCCATTTATCCCATGAAGTAAAACTAGTTATACTTCATATCTAACATCACGGTGTTGTCGGTAAAATCAATTACCATTTCACGTTCAAATCTAATTAAAGATTTAACTATCGCCTGGAGCAAAACTGGTGGTACTCCATTCTCGATCTTTTCAGTCTAATTAAAGATTCATTAAAAATCCACTTAGTTTTAATCTTCACAGAAATCTATATCCTGTCTTTAACTGGGTTAAAGAACCAATGTCATTTAAAACACGGCTCGCTATAAACCCAAAATCACATTACATTAATTATCGGGTTAAAGAACAAGTGTTATTTAAAACACTGTCCACGATAAACCTAAAAATCAATATCAATTCAATTCCAAATAAATATTATTTAATAGGTACACTTCATTAAATCTAAATAAAAATATTTAATCTTTTCTCAACTGGGTTCAAGAACAGTGTTAGTCAAGACACCATTCACGACAAACCCAAATCACATTTGATATTAAATACAAGGCTCTGAATAGAAAATATATCGGCTTATATTCAATATCAAATTCTACGACCAACAGATGTCGTATTGGAAATAACGATATATATGTATATATATCTTTCAAATTTCCATAAAAACATCTGTATAATCACGAAATCCAGCATCGAAATATTCCGAAGACAATTTCGATTCAAATCCATTCTAATGCAATCATTGGAAATTCTGCTTATTTTCAAAACCATTTCAAATCCAATTTATTTATTTAGAAATAAATAGAATTATAATTCTAGTTCAAAACTAGCTCATCTCGATAAAAATCTATTTTTATCTTTTCAAATATGGAGTTTTTCATCCCAATTCTTTCTAAATCATTTCTTATGATTTTACACAAATTATTACTATTCTTAATAATTTTATCAAGGCCCGTACAATCGATTTCCATCAATGGCCATCGAACTGCACTTACAGCGACCTTTTCCAAATTTGATTTGGACATAATTCCAAATCCAACCATTAGATTTCTAATTTCTAATATTCGTTAGAAATCTCTTTTCGATACGAACCCAATGGTTCCGGTTTTAGGAGAATCCGACGGTCGGATCTCCCGCAATATCCGTTCGAAGTCAATGGTCGAAATTCACGAACTGCCGCGGCGCGTTCTATTCAGGCCATTATACTATATATATAATATATATAATATATACTTCGTCGATTTCAATTCAAAACATGCTTTATAAATCGTTTTAAAATTCATTTTCAAAACAGTTTCAACTTCATATTCAATTTCAAATCAAAATTGAATATTCCAGTATAAATTCGTTTTAAATTCATTTCAAATCAGTTTCAATTTAAATTGATTTCTAATTCAATTTCAGTTCGTTTTCAATTCAATTCAATTTCCATTCGAATTCATTTATATTCAATTTCAATTCGAATTCATTTATATTCAATTTCAATTCGAATTCATTTATATTCAATTCCAATTCGAATTTCAATTCTTTTCAAAATATAAGATTTTGAAATCACTTTCGATATTCGTTATAAAATGAATAAAATCGATATAAATATCGTTCACGTCAAAATGACGTCAATCTAATCAACACGGCTTCATATATTATTATTTTCAAATATTCTATTTCAAATATCTCTATTTCAAATATTTCTTTTTCAAATATGGAATGAGGCCCAATCTATTACCATATAATGTTAATTATATGGATTTTCTACAACACACGTATACAATAACAACAATGAATAATCAACCATCATCCAAAGTGCATTCTACACTGTATAAGCATCAAATATAAATATTTAACGCTCATAACAGTCTGTCAATCAATCGATCGACATACAACTAACTATTGGGATTAGTGTATGTCATATATCATCCCAATACCCGTGTGGGGTTTCAAACAATCAAACACAGATTTTATTTGTGCAGTTGGGCGATGTGTAAAATTTATCGTCCCAATCAATATCAGTCAAATGTGTGCATATAAACAAATCGTCCGATTTGTTTATATTTATTTCATTTCATATACACATTAAAAATTCTATTTTTAACTATAAAATATTTTCAACTATATAAATATTTTATTTCATTTCACATCACATCACACAATCAACTACACATCAAAATCAAACAACCAAGCATACAAGTCGTCCATGGTTTGTGGACGACGGGTGTCGGGTGCTACTAAACACCGTCTGCATCCTAGTATATATTATTAACTAGAAAAATTAAATTAAAGGAAAGAAGTTCTCACAGATTAGCTAAACCAACGCCTCGACTCTTCATATGTAGAAATCTTCACCGTTCTTGCCTCTTGTCACTTTCTTTGCCCGTATTCTCTACATATGTAAAAATAGAATTTTTTCTTTGCTATTCAATATATAAAAATTGAATTTTTACTTCGCTATCCAATATATAAAAATCGAATTTTTACTTCGCTATTCAATATATAAAAATCGAACCTTTCTTGTTTCAAAAATTAAAACTTTTCGCCATTAACAATCTCATTTTTGCGCCATTAAAAATCACATCTTTTTGTAGTTAAAAATCTCGTCTATTTATATTTTAAACCATGATTTTATTTTTAAAACTGAAAATAAAACCATTATCAATTATTATTTTTAAACACTTACTGAAATTTAAAATCGCTATTTGTATGACTTTCAAAATGAATGAAAATAAAATAAAATAAAATAAAAGAGAGGAGGACTTACAGTAAAATCGAGAGAGGGGGGGTTTGTTCGTAGGCATCGCAGCGGTGGTGGCCGCCTAGCGCACGTCAGTCGGAAAAGGGGGGGTCTGCGCCAGGCGCGGTAGGGGGAGGGGGTCTCAAGGGCGGTTAGGGTTTAAAGGGGAGGTGTCTCGGGGTTTGCGTCGCGAGGTGGAAGCAGGGGGGGTCCAGGGTCGCATGAGGAGAAGGGAGGAAGGAGGAGGAGGTGAACGTGAGGGAGGAGAAGGCGAGGGAAGAGGAAGGAGGCGGCGATGGCACGGGGATCGATCCCAATCCCCTTTTTTTCTTTTTCGTTTTTTTTCATGAATGGATGAAGAAAGGGGGGCAGAGAGAAAGTATATGGAAAATGGAGGGGAATTATTTTAATTTTAATTTTATATTATTTTAATTTCAAAAGGTAACTTTTTCATTCGACCCCGAAATAAGGCCCACCGCCTGTCATCCATAGCTAATTACCCCTATTCCGAACACAATGGGATATGTATCGTAAGCTGATTCGACTGTTTCGATCAGCTTTCGTCAAAATCAACATATAACTCTATATATTGAATTTGAACGCGCATTTCACTTTACCGGGGTCACATACGAACTCTAAAAATTCCCGAAAAATATTTTCTAGCTTTGTATTGACGATAAGGTCCTAACCAAACTAGTTTCATCGAATTCTGAGACCGTTTGAAAAATGGTCATTTTCCAGTCGATTAAAATCAACTAAAACTGATCAAACGCGTTTTCCATTGCCACGCTCACATATTGATTCGAAAAATTACGAAAATTGGAATCTAGCAATAACTTGACATCACAGATCCAACAAAAGTGGTTTCGTTGAAATCCGAGGTCGTTTGCAAAATTCCCATTTTTAAGGGCCTGAATTCCATAGCGACTATTCATAATTTTCAATTGGACATATCTTTTGATTCCCGCTATGAAATTTCAATTTTTCGGGTTCGTTGGAAAGATATTCTCTATTAGATTCCATTATTTTTGGTTTCACTAAAATGCGGTTTATATTGCACCCGGTACATTCATTTGAAGTTTGAAATCGAATTATCGAACTACCACGCCATTTCAATTCCTTTTATAATTATATATAATTATTTATATTCTAACGACGACGTATATAATATATACGTTCGAATTCCATTCAAAATAAATTTCTCGTCGATATTATTTAAAATAATTCATTTTAAATGTTCAAAATTCGCTAAAATTGCCAAAATAAAAATTTTAAACTGGCCCAGATTTCCGGGTTATTACAATCTCCCCCACTTAAAACTTTTTGTCCCCGTAAAGGAACAAAGTCGAAAGTTGTTTAACAAATCAACTCAACTTCCTCTATTTTGATAACGGCTTAAGTTCTTCAACTTTTCAGTTTCTAAGAACTTTTCAAATTTTTCAAAAATTTGGCTAACACCCTAAAGTTTCGAAAAATTTCGCCATAACCTCCCCTGCACCGGGAGCAAGGGAAAAATCCCGAAATTTCCATACAGGCCTTCTGATCTCAAAAAGAAAAAGAAAAAGCCAAGCGGCTCATAAAATCATCATCACCCAAACAAAACAGTAAATTATAGTAAACAATTACCTATTTGTCGGGCAACCAAATTTTATTCTCTGCTCTAGCCTCCTTGCTATGACCTGTTCAATGAAAGTACACGTATATGCAAGAAAATGCGACCAAATTTCAATACAATTTACTATTTGATTCTATTAGGTGTAATGGTTCAAAATTATCAAACAAATAAACAAACAACACAATCAGCAATCAATTAGCGAATTATCATTTCAAATTCATAACTTTGATATATAGTCCAAAAATCAGATTTTTGATGCCAAATCATAACAATAAGCCCTATCTAGTTTCGGTTCTCACACCAGTCAATAGGAGATATATAAATATCACACCTTCGACACTCGAACACTAATTCTGATGATGTAGCTACAATCATCAGAATCACCTTCGGGCGACTAGAGTGTGAATCTATATCTATTCAGTATATTAAAACTTCAAATACACGTTTGCAAGGTGTATATGCAAAATCTTTATATATCGGATTATCCAAATCAATTTAAAATAAATAATCAAATACGAATAGTTGATTTAAATTTTCAAAACAAAATTCGTTTTCATTTGAAAAATATACTCTTCACACTCGTTCTAGGATACTACTGATCCCATCTCTAACGAGTCATTCCCATTGGATATTACTAATCCAATTTCTGATGAATTCTTTCGTATGGTTCTAATGTGCCTTGTTCTCTAGCTTTGTAAACCAAAGCTCTGGTACCACGCTGAAACGACCCGAACTTCCCCGGTCTCCGAAGAGAAAAGAAAGAACGAATTTTTTTGAGAACATGACAAAGTAGAACGCATACGGAAGAACATTTCATTGCATATTACAACAATTCCATCAGATTACAAGAATATACAGAGTATAAATCATTATTACACAATTATCAAATATCAGAGATTACAATAAATTACATAGCAGCGGAAAATAATACAATACACAACTAGAAGAAGATATACGGATATAAAGCTTTCCGGATATCGTTCCAGCTGTAAACCAGGATCCTGTGAATATAAATCTGCAAAACCAAAACTACTAGCTGCCCGTGTCAAAATAAGGGCACCCAGAGTTTAGGTTAAAACAATAAACTCCAGGTCAGTCATGGGACTGGTGTGAGAACTAAAACAGTTAATCTTTATTTTTAAAGTTAGGTAAATCAAGGGACCACGCCGTATAACACGGAACGGGTTTCCTCCCAAGAATACCAGTGCACAAAACAACAACGCAATGCTAAATAAAGAACAATGAAGCTATTATAAGACCCAGTTCCCATCACACAATGCAACGCAAGCCGGAGGATAGGGTTTTTACCTTATAATAGCCAAGAATGCTTGATACGTTTAAAACAAATCATTTGATACTATTATAAGTGCATAGTGTATAAAACAACTTCACATCATAAGTATCAATGATAGACGGCATAAGTGCCACATCCCACTATGTCGCCATACTAGGTTCTATAATTAAAATCGCAAATGTCACGTATTTGGAAGTTGAGTTTCCATCTATGAACTGAGGCAAAAGATAGTCCTCAACCGATTCGAGACTGTCTAGCCCGAGTCTCAGGATCAGAGCTCGAGTGACCCTTGGATCGTCAGGGCCGGTCCACCGATGTGGATTAAAATGCCTGAACACTGCGTTTTGCCGCCCTTTGGGGCGTAAGCGAGCCAACTAATGACTCTATCGGACCCGGATTGTCCAATCTAACCGAGGCACCTCGCAACAACAACAACCACATAAGTCAAACTCGTCAGGGCGTGTAAAACCACTGACGCCACTTTTTAGCTAGAAGGAAACGCATGCCCTCCCTGAGGTCCTCTCCCGTTTTTGGTTCACAACCGGGGTGTGAGGCTCGCTAATCAACGCTACACAAAGCTATGCCACAAAGGCCGTGCTTTGATCATCAACCACAAGACTTTGCTTTTCAACAGAAGCCTTGATCATTTTCCACTTAGGCATGCCACACAGGCAATTCACTCCATGCGTTTGATATCCACCAATATATAACCCCTGAGCTCGTACGTCCCAGAGAAGGGCGTTAAGCAAGAGAATAAATTCTCCGCCGCCAAACAGATATATATTTAATAGAAATCAATCACACAGACTAAAATCCAATGTCAGACACACAGTCCATTTACAAGTTCGTTCTGGGTCTGAACGAAACCGGAGGCACCTAGTACCCCGCATATCCATCGATCTCCAAGTACGTCTGGACGATCACCAACTGTTTCCATCTTCTTGGGTGTACATCCCAATCAAGATCATCAGTAATCACCCAAACGACGTGAAGACCTCCGGTCTTCGACCACCGTCTTCATCTTCGACTTATCGTCGTATTAGTTATTCAGAATGGGATAAACCCAGTCTTTCTGAATAACTAGCGTATTTAATAAATACGTGCTACACAAACACAACATACACCTCATTCCAATTCAGAATATTCTTTTATTAAAATATTCTTATACTTTGGGAAAGGTTCTCATTAATTTTATCAAAGATAAATCCTTTTAAATTTATTCTTTAATCTTCCTTTTGAATATCACTTCAAACTAGTTGGGATTAACGAACCACACCGAAGTAATTATTTATTTTATTTCCAATCCCAACCCATTTATCCCATGAAGTAAAACTGGTTATACTTCATATCTAACACCACGATGTTGTCGGTAAATTCAATTACCATTTCACGTTCAAATCTAATTAAAGATTTAACTATCGCCTGGAGCAAAACTGGTGGTACTTCATTCTCGATCTTTTCAGTCTAATTAAAGATTCATTAAAAATCCACTTAGTTTTAATCTTCACAGAAATCTATATCCTGTCTTTAACTGGGTTAAAGAACCAATGTCATTTAAAACACGGCTCACTATAAACCCAAAATCACATTACATTAATTATCGGGTTAAAGAACAAGTGTTATTTAAAACATTGTCCACGATCAACCCAAAAATCAATATCAATTCAATTCCAAATAAATATTATTTAATTGGTACACTTCATTAAATCTAAATAAAAAGATTTAATCTTTTCTCAACTGGGTTCAAGAACAGTGTTAGTCAAGACACCATTCACGACAAACCCAAATCACATTTGATATTAAATACAATGCTCTGAATAGAAAATATATCGGCTTATCAAATTCTACGACCAACAGATATCGTATTGGAAATAATGATATATATATATATATATACATCTTTCAAATTTCCATAAAAACATCTGTATAATCACGAAATCCAGCATCTAAATATTCCGAAGACAATTTCGATTCAAATCCATTCCAATGCAATCATTGGAAATTCTGGTTATTTTCAAAACCATTTCAAATCCAATTTATTTATTTAAAAATAAATAGAATTATAATTCTAGTTCAAAACTAGCTCATCTCGATAAAAATCTATTTTTATCTTTTCAAATATGGAGTTTTTCATCCCAATTCTTTCTAAATCATTTCTTATGATTTTACACAAATTATTACTATTCTTAATAATTTTATCAAGGCCCGTACAATCGATTTCCATCAATGGCCATCGAACTGCACTTACAACGACCTTTTCCAAATTTGATTTGGACATAATTCCAAATCCAACCGTTAGATTTCTAATTTCTAATATTCGTTAGAAATCTCTTTTCGACACGAACCCAAGGGTTCCGGTTTTAGGAGAATCCGACGGTCGGATCTCCCGCAATATCCATTCGAAGTCAATGGTCGAAATCCGTGAACTGCCGCGGCGTGGCGCGTTCTATTCAGGCCATTATACTATATATATAATATATAATATATACTTCGTCGATTTCAATTCAAAACGTGCTTTATAAATCGTTTTAAAATTCATTTTCAAAATTGTTTCAACTTCATATTCAATTTCAAATCAAAATTGAATATTCCAGTATAAATTCGTTTTAAATTCATTTCAAATCAGTTTCAATTTAAATTGATTTCTAATTCAATTTCAGTTCGTTTTCAATTCAATTCAATTTCCATTCGAATTCATTTATATTCAATTTCAATTCGAATTCATTTATATTCAATTTCAAATCGAATTCATTTATATTCAATTCCAATTCGAATTTCAATTCTTTTCAAAATATCATATTTTGAAATCACTTTCGATATTCATTATAAAATGAATAAAATCGATATAAATATCGTTCACGTCAAAATGGCGTCAATCTAATCAACACGGCTTCATATATTATTATTTTCAAATATTCTATTTCAAATATTTCTATTTCAAATATTTCTTTTTCAAATATGGAATGAGGCCCAATCAATTACCATATAATGTTAATTATATGGATTTTCTACAACACATGTATACAATAACAACAATGAATAATCAACCATCATCCAAAGTGCATTCTACACTGTATAAGCATCAAATATAAATATTTAACGCTCATAACAGTCTGTCAATCAATCGATCGACATACAACTAACTATTGGGATTAGTGTATGTCATATATCATCCCAATACCCGTGTGGGGTTTCAAACAATCAAACACAGATTTTATTTGTGCAGTTGGGCGATGTGTAAAATTTATCGTCCCAATCAATATCAGTCAAATGTGTGTATATAAACAAATCGTCCGATTTGTTTATATTTATTTCATTTCATATACACATTAAAAATTCTATTTTTAACTATAAAATATTTTCAACTATATAAATATTTTACTTCATTTCACATCACATCACACAATCAACTACACATCAAAATCAAACAACCAAGCATACAAGCCGTCCATGGTCTGTGGACGACGGGTGTCGGGTGCTACTAAGCACCGTCTGCATCCTAGTATATATTATTAACTAGAAAAATTAAATTAAAGGCAAGAAGTTCTCACAGATTAGCTAAACCAACGGCTCGACTCTTCATACGTAGAAATCTTCACCGTTCTTGCCTCTTGTCACTTTCTTTGCCCGTATTCTCTACATATGTAAAAATCGAATTTTTTCTTTACTATTCAATATATAAAAATCGAATTTTTACTTCGCTATTCAATATATAAAAATCGAATTTTTACTACGCTATTCAATATATAAAAATCGAACCTTTCTTGTTTCAAAAATTAAAACTTTTCGCCATTAACAATCTCATTTTTGCGCCATTAAAAATCACATCTTTTTATAGTTAAAAATCTCGTCTATTTATATTTTAAACAAAGATTTTATTTTTAAAACTGACAATAAAACCATTATCAATTATTATTTTTAAACACTTACTGAAATTTAAAATCTCTATTTTTATGACTTTCAAAATGAATGAAAATAAAATAAAATAAAACAGAGGAGGACTTACAGTAAAATCGAGAGAGGGGGGGTTTGTTCGTCGGCATCGGAGTGGTGGTGGCCGCCTAGCGCACGTCAGTCGGAAAAGGGGGGGTCTGCGCCAGGCGCGGTAGGGGGTCTCAAGGGCGGCTAGGGTTTAAAGGGGAGGGGTCTCGGGGTTTGCGTCGCGAGGTGGAAGCAGGGGGGTCCAGCATCACACGAGGAGAAGGGAGGAAGGAGGAGGAGGTGAACGCGAGGGAGGAGAAGGCGAGGGAACAGGAAGGAGGTGGAGCGCGGGGGGGCGACGATGGCACGGGGATCGATCCCGATCCCCTTTTTTTCTTTTTTTTCTTTTTCGTTTTTTTTCGTGAATGGATGAAGAAAAGGGGGGGCCAGAGAGAAAGTATATGGAAAATGGAGGGGAATTATTTTAATTTTATATTATTTTAATTTCAAAAGGTAACTTTTTCATTCGACCTCGAAACAAGGCCCACCGCCTGTCGTCCATAGCTAACTACCCCTATTCCGAACACAATGGGATATGTATCGTAAGCTGATTCGAATGTTTCGATCATCTTTCGTCAAAATCAACATATAACTCTATATATTGAATTTGAACGCGCATTTCACTTTACCGGGGTCCCATACGAACTCTAAAAATTCCCGAAAAATATTTTCTAGCTTCATATTGACGATACGGTCCTAACCAAACTAGTTTCATCGAATTCTGTGACCGTTTGAAAAATGGTCATTTTCCAGTCGATTAAAATCAACTGAAACTGATCAAACTCGTTTTCCATTGCCATGCTCACATATTGATTCGAAAAATTACGAAAATTGGAATCTAGCAATAACTTGACATCACAGATCCAACAAAAGTGGTTTCATCGAAATCCGAGGTCGTTTGCAAAATTCCCATTTTTAAGGGCCTGAATTCCATAGCGACTATTCATAATTTTCAACCGGACATATCTTTTGATTCCCGCTATGAAATTTCAATTTTTCTGGTTCATTGGAAAGATTTTCTCTATTAGATTCCATTATTTTTGGTTTCACTAAAATCTTGTTTATATTGCACCCGGTACATTCATTTGAAGTTTGAAATCGAATTATCGAACTACCACGCCATTTCAATTCTTTTATAATTATATATAATTATTTATATTCTAACGACGACGTATATAATATATACGTTCGAATTCCATTCAAAATAAATTTCTCGTCGATATTATTTAAAATAATTCATTTTAAAAGTTCAAAATTCGCTAAAATTGCCAGAATAAAAATTTTAAACTGGCCCAGATTTCCGGGTTATTACAAAATACCATCACTGTACTCCTCAGCGGCACTAGCAGCACTTAATTCCACAGAAAGATCTTCATCCTAAAAACTATTACAAAACGTTAGTCATATACAATAGTAGCAGTATGTGGTTTGTAGACGAGAAAGAATTTTCAGATCAGCCTTAAGGTTTGAATTCTTGAAATGATGGTACAAATTTAGGTATCTAGGAATGATATATGGCTCAATTATGTAATGGTTAATTTCAGACTCGATAATTATGCTAATATCAAATGAAGTTTTACTTTTTCGATGATTGTCTTATACATAGCAAGAACATCAGTGATAGTCGACTCAAAATGTGTAGTAGGGTCATAACTCTTCATTCAAAAATAAAGCTTCAATGGCACTTTATACATAACAGATATAAAGATAATTCACATGCACTTACGGTTTATATGAAGCAATTATCTATTGATGGCTCGTTATCAAGTACAAATCTATCATATGTTTCAAAAAATATTTCATCCACTGGCCCAAGAAGATCATTCCAGGTCTGAGTATTATCCGAGGTTGATTTGTTTCACCTTCAGTTGATACAAATGCTATGTATTTTCCTTTTGGAGCAACGTTGTGTGCATATGAGCAACATAAAAGGTACATGTCAGCATTTGCATTTTAAACACACTATCGACTTTAAGATGATAAAAACACAATAAAGTGACAGGCATATATTTCAGCTATGTGTGGGTAATAACCAACACATGAGCGCATGCACACACAAAAACACATATTTAAAATGCACACAAATGGGCACCTACATATCTGACTTGCACCCAAGTTTCTTTTGAGATAAAATAACTTGCACTGATTCACAATACTCAGTATTTGGAATAGGGTGACTCATAATTCCAATATCCCTTGCAACCTCCATGACTTTCCTAACCTACATTATGATGCATGATTGTCACAATAAGACAAGGATATGCAATTAGTATGTTATGGGAAATCAAGTACCTACTTTATTCGCTAAGTAGGAAGGGTCACATACAACTTTCTTGCACTTTTCAGTTTCCCCTTCTGACGTCACACCACGGAACTTTACCCTCATTGTCAAACTCAACATGGAATATAAAGGATAGAAACTTCAATATCAATGTGTATACATGTATATATTATATATGAACATGCTTGTTTTTGTGTGTGTATTTGTGTTATTAAGAATATATAGAATATGAAATACCTTGCATTCTCGTTTGTTTAGCATCTGGTGACTTGCACAGTCCAATTGAAACGGTGGTGCATACACCAAACGAGATACCCGTGTCTCCACTTCATATGCAATACTATCCATATGCTAATCAGCTTTCACTTGCGTAATTGCTAGTCTGTGCTGGCTCATATTGATTTAATTGAGAGGAAATCAGAGAAAGTAAAATGAATTAGCGAAAGTTATACCTGAGCCCATAGATATTCATAGGGAGAGGATTAACTTAAATAAGACATTGTTTTGATTATCAAACCTAACACAAGCTTTAGATCTGAATCGACAGTTGATGCTTTTATCAACTGAATCCATGAGCATTTGTCAAAGAGGATTGACATGGTTTTGGATCTTTCAAATTGACACAAGTTCAGATGTAAATTATTTCTTCAAAGGGGATAAGATAATATGCTGAAAACTTTTGGATTTTGCAGACCATAACCCCTAATTTATAAGTGTAATATTTTAAGTTCATCCCTTCAAAAAACTGAAAAATATTCTGGTCTCTACGCATTCCTTCCATGACAATTGAATATTTATGCCAAAAAATATTATTACCTTATTTGACCACTTTAATTGGCATTCACACCTAAATAGTGTTACATGTTATATCTAAATGTGTGGCCCACATAATTGGTTTATTCTAACATGTGCTTCTAGCAAGGTAAAATATGATATTTCCTAGTTGATGCTTCCAGCTTTTCTTTTGACAAGTTCTCTACATCCAAACGCATCACAGTTCCAACTCCATGTCCTATTAGTAAAGAAAATGTTGCTACAATCAAACAAACCACCATCAAACATTCTAGCTCATCCATGCTATCGGTTCCAGGCCTTGAGTCTATTCTTTCATCCACCATATCTGCACCTTCATTGTCATTTTCCCCTTCAATTTTGACTAGTGCGTAACCCATGCATTGCACACAATAATATTATAAAATATAGATTTTAAATTTTAAATGTAAAAATTGGAACTTTATTATACAACACACGATGAATTTAGCAAAATAAATATAATGTAAATTATTATTATTGTTGTTTATACATTAAATGAGTTTATAATTTATATTTCTTTGAAGGAAAATAATAATTTTATTATTCTTAGTAGTATGAGAAAGTGTTCAAGTTGAAATTGACATATTATAATTATTTTAGATGATTAACAAATATTATTTAATTTATTTCTTTTATATGTTAAATTAGAAATTATTTAATTAGTTAAAATATAATGACCCGAATAATTTGAATAAACTACAAAGAATTTTATAAAAATATTACAGAAATTTTAAAGTGGAGTTATTTGAAGTCAAAAATAGAATTTTTTTAATGTTGTATATGATAAATTTATTGTTTGTGTACATAAATGGTTATAGTAAATTTAAAATTAACTTTGTTATTATTGTTTATGCACATAATATATATATATATATATATATATATGTATCTGTGTGTGCGTGCGCGCGTGATCTATATATCTATATAGTTAAACACAATATTTTTGTTATATTTTTTATTAGTATGTGTATGTATGTATACATATATGACTGGTATATAGATTATTTAAAAACTTTGAATTTGATATTTCGTAAGCAATTTAATCTAAACATGAAATATTAGGAAATAGTCGATGAAGTTGTACATAACTATAAAATTATCAAAATGTTAACTTTGAAATTATGTAATTGTTTAAAATATATTAATTTAAGAGTAAATAATCTGAACAAATTGAGAAGGATTTTATAACAAAATTATATAGGTCTTATTGTAGAGTTATTTGAAGTTAAAAATGATTTTTTTTCAATGTGGTGTGTGATAAATTTAATGTTTATGTACATAATCAATCATAGTTATTTACAAATCAACTTTATTATTGTTTTTTATGTACACAAATGTGTGCATGTGGTTTATACGTCTACGTAGTAAAACACACAAAAATTATTATGATTTTTTTATTAACATGTAAGTCTACATTTATGTGACTAATACATAGATTATTAATACTTTAAATGTGAGATTTCGTAAGCAATTTAAATTCATAGGATCTAAATATAAAAATTAGTAAATAGTCAATAAAGTGCACATAACTATAGAAATGTCAAAATATGGATATTTAAAGTTAAAAATAGAATTCTACAATAAAGATAAATTTATTAAGATAAATGAATAATAAATTATCTTTATTGATGCTAGCCATGTATACTATTCATGATATCTGAATTATATGTTTTTATATTTAAATGAAAAATTCACTTGATTTTTTTTAAGAGAGTGACTATTCGGACATGAAATTAGACATAGTTAGTGGCACAAAAGATCTGAGCCACTAATTTTTTTTTATCCTTATATGATGAGGTAAAATTCAAAGGGTGATCTAATGGTGGAGATTAACTGTGTCACCAATTATACCAAAATTTTGTGTCAAGATAGACTTTCCTTATCTAATATGAATATGATGTATGGTATTTAAGGATTGAGAAATTTTATTTACATCCACCATTTCTATCAGTTAATCCACCCTAGATCGTAGGATATTTACCTATTTTTATGGTACGTATAATTATTTAAAA
The DNA here is from genome assembly GCA_030737875.1 of Allium sativum. NCBI lineage: Eukaryota > Viridiplantae > Streptophyta > Magnoliopsida > Asparagales > Amaryllidaceae > Allium > Allium sativum. The sequence continues at coordinate 1,047,314,821 of CM060910.1, read as the reverse complement.
TTGATTAGTTCATCCACCAAAATTATTTTTTATGTTTACGGGTTTTTCTTCTTCTTCTTCTTCCATACGGCCTTTTTCTTTTAATCAAAAAGAAGAATTACTAATATAGTTTCTTCTTGTATGTCATCCAAGTAAGAATGAAGCTCAGTTCAATTATAATATTTCCTGCAAATACTGTCTAATCGCTACATCACAACCTACAGTTTTGGTATATCTCTTATCAGCCTTTGACCCAACCTACATATTTCATTATGCCCAGAACCAATCAGCCAAAATTTTATATGAATCACATTGGATATTATCATAACAAACAAGTTACGAACCTCCTTATTCAAAAATATGGCAACATCAATAGATCCTTCAGCATAGATCGAACAGCTACATACATTGTGCTGAAGCTCGAATGAAACTCTGAAACATAAGAATAGTAGAAAAATGTTATTTTGTAACTCAACAATATTAACGTATAGTATTTCTATATTGAGTGTTCTGTGCATTTGTAAAGACTAAAAAATACGATGTTTCGAAAATGCATATGATAACAAATTCAACATTGAATAACAAAATTTCAGAACCCAATATTGATCTTTTTATTTATTTTCATGCAGTAAAATGCCGATGATAGTATCATGATCTAGTCTATTAGCAGCTGCTTCTCAAGAATTTTATCCTGGCTTTGAATTGGATTTCCTTCTGCAAGCCAAGCAGTCCCTGCTTAAGCACAAATGAGAGAGAACCGTGAGAAGAAGAGAGAGAATCGTGAGAAGAAAGATAAAATATGCGTTATGCATGGATAAATTAATTAACTTTTAAAATTTAAACAAACCAGAAAAATAGGTAGAAATCCTACAATTTAGGGCGGATTAACTGATAGAAACGGTGGATACAAATAAAAATTTCCTTAAGAATTTATTAGATAAATAAGTGAATAATTATTAATTAAATTTATTAAAATAATTTAAAACCAACATTTGCGTGATTAATTGAAAATACATGGATGTAAATGTACAAAATTATGTGTTATTGAGGTGGTTTTTGGGCAACTTTAAAATTTTCAGAAGGTATGCACTTTAGTTAAAATAATTCTTTTATAGTGTAGTGCATTAATGTGTACATATAGATGATTCATAAATTAAAATTATGATTATTGTTTACGTATATAATTATGTTATGCGACTGATGTACTTGTATATCCAAATGAATTTTATAACGTTTATTTAATATGAATATTGTGCAAATAAAAAAATCATTTTTTAATGGTTTATTTGACACATCAACAAGTAATAGTTCACTAAATTTAATTATAGTTTTAAAATTTTTCATTAACTTTAGTGTATGAAGTTAGAAATAAAATATTATAAGAGAATTGGGATAGCTCGTTAAAAGGTTAAAGTTGAGGTTTTTGCTTAAAAAACGTATTTTTATAATGCATGGCATAATTGTTGATAGTTTTTCTGATATTTTTTGCTATTATTTTTTGTTTTCAAAAATTAAATTTGTATTAGTCACACATTTCTATAAATACTATTTTTGTTTTTCTTCGCACAAATGCACTTTTTTTTTTTGCAAAAATAACTGCAACTATTCATACATTTTTAGAACTGAAATTGACAATATTTTTAAAGCATGTTTTTTGAGAAAAATGTATGGATATTACAAAATTCACAAATTGACCTGAATTCAATAATTACCGTTAACTTTTTCCACATCAGTTATTTTAACCAATATTAAGAAATCCAATAAAATATTTAGGTGGAGATAAAACACAATCACAAATTCGTCTATGGCAACTTTTCTTCTTTCTAGAGTTAAAAGGTAAGTGAGGCAATAACATGAATACTTTCCAAATTGGCAATTATAAGCTAATTATGCCACTAATGTAATTTTAAACTTCAAAAATTAAATTGCAAAAATAATCCACATATTTTCAAAAAGTAATCTAAAATGATATATGTCGTAATGTATATTTAGATATGAAAAGAAGTTAATGTTTCAAGTTAATACTCTTGAAGCATAATGCATGAGACCTTATTAACCAAGAATTAATGTTGATCTAGGCTTAAAGTGCATGGTGTTGAAATGATTTATAATTTGTTAACAGGTGTCCGGTTTAATGTCAATAATTTACCATAGTAGTCCTTTGTCACAAACAATCATCGAATTTGATATTCCAAGAACACTTGAACTGAAATATCATATTCAGCCACATAACACCTTTGGATTTAGTGATTTCTTGTTCAGAATCAAACTGCTTAAGAAATAGTAGTAAAATAGGCTAATGTTCCATTCATAAAATAGCTTACAAACTCATATGTGCTTGGCCATAATGAATAACTCACTCAGAATTAACATTCATGTGGCAATCCTGTCAACAAATCAATGACGTGAATAAAAGTAAAGTTTTAAATATAAAACAATCTGTAAGATAAAGCTATTTAATTTCAAATGAGTTTTCTTCTTGAAGAAAATGTACACAAATATTCTTTTTTCTTCTTGAACAATAACTGTGTAAACATTTTTTCCAAAAATAAAACAATTTTTTCTGTTTGAAACATTTGTGGGGAAAGTCACTAAACAGTTCAAATATACAGACTTCTGCATAAGTTATTCCCATCTTTTATTTTTCATAGAGAAGAGTTGAAAACCAGATGCATCTCTCATTTTTTTTTATTTCTATATCACTACTAAATAAAAGCTTGTTTCGCCAACAGTCTAATTCGATGGTTCCTCCTTTCATCTCCTCTTTCCACTTGGGATGGAATATATTTCTGCACAGTAATTAAGAAATGTTACACCATCTTGCGCATTGTACAAATAAGAGCAGGAATGCATTTAATTCCACTGAAAAAAGGTAAAGAGACGGAACATCCTCATTATACTATCAAATATGACAACTATTTAAATGAGAAGAGGATTTCTTACTAACAATGAAAATACTAAACACATGTAGAAACTATGGCACCCACAAAGCCTACAGTAAAAAGGCAATCCACATTGACGTAAGTTCTATAAGTTTTAATACTTAATTAAAAAGTTATAAGAAATGTAAATGCATGTGAACCAATTTTAGATTCCCATAGCCTAATGGTTTCAACATAACTTTCTTAATTAACGATAGGAAAAATGGTCTTGTAGGTACTAAACTAACGGTAGAGTTGAGATCGGTTCAAAAGTTTTATCCATCAAAATTATTAGACCAAAATTTCATATTATAGTCCAATTTAGAGGGAGCATATCCATAGTTTAATTTCACCTTTTTCCCCTAAAACAGATAGTTTGGACGGCATATTATACGTTATGAAATACGCATTAGAGCATGCATATCTGTCAGCATATTAAATGATTAGATAGAAAATATAATTACCTTATAATCGAAAAGAACAAATTGAACCTGAAATATTGAAAATAAAAAAAAACTTCTGATTTTCTGTTGAAGAATTGGATAAAACATGTTATACGCAAAGGCGGAATTGCCAAAATGAGATGAATTATTTTATAAAATAATGCTTGAATTGTTCCAACTGTAGCAAACCTGCGTAGTTGATAGATTGGATGCAGATACATTAGTACAAAGCATCATTTCCCTGAGCTTGCTGAATGAGAAACTGTTTGGAAGGAAAAGAATAATCTATTATAAAATTTCTTATTGCTTTGTGATTATAGATCTCAGCGATTTATTCATGTTATTAAAATATAATCATACCTGCATGTTTTAAAAATACCTCCCGTTCCACCTTTAGATAATTCATCCCCGCCTGTTTCTTCGGCTCTGATTTGCTCGGGAAAGCAACTGGCATTTATAGGTAACGTGGTATTCTCTAGAATATCAAATAATAGCCTACAAACCCGATCTAAATTAAACGCAACTGCGAAGATGGATTATATGAAATAGTCAAGATCAAAGCTGTTAACTGCAATGCCCAAGTTCTGCAAGATTAAATAAATCATATTAGGTCAAGATTATACGAAGGAATTTTTTTAGAATTATTAATAAAGATTGTTGTATTATTTTTGATTTAATAAAAGTATCTTTAGAAATTTAAGGAGAATTGAGAGAATTAAAGAGAAGTGAGAGAATTGGTAGAATTAAGGAATAAGCTAGAAATTCTTCTATTTTACTATTATTTAATAGATTAAAGGTGCTTAGCTATCCTCGCTAGGGGGTCCGCTAGAAAATGCATATTCAGCTATTCGAAATAAAAATTCGAGAGGTTATCCAAGGCATCATCCTCCCCTTAATTTGCAATGACTAACATTCTTTTTCGGAATATTAGAGGGATCGATAATGATCCTACAGTAAATAGACTCAATGGCATCCCTTAAAAACACAACATCTCTGTTGTCGCCATTGAAGAACCGTTAGTGGAGTCCCAATTGCTACCCATATTGGTTCGAAAATTGGGCATCGACGGAGGTATTTATAACTATAATAGTAAAATTTGGATTATGTGGAAATATGACTGGACGACTACAAAGTTAGACTGTGTGCGGTTGCCAAAAGTTATGCCTAATTAGTCCGTATATGTCAGTTTAGCATTGTTCAAGGTGATTGTTGTTTCGTGAGAAATGATAGTTCACAATATTATTTCATATGAATTTAAACTGATACAAGGCTGTATAAATTAAATACAAACTATTATTAATAAAAAAATACATGTCCTATAGTGCATTTATTTTTTAGTAAAATTTTGTAGCAGTAAGGATCATTGTCATGAAGGGCTTACAAAGCATTGTATCTTCTTCCTATCAATTAAGTATAACAGTCCGACACAAAGTATTTCCATCGTTAGACTCTATCTTTGATGCTACACTTGTACGGAGAAATGATTCGCTAGGATAGAGCAAGCAAATGCTTTCACATGCTTCAAAGCTTGAGCCCTTGTCACCTTCTTCTTTCGTGTTTAAAAGTGGCAATCAGTTAAGTGAAAAACCAATAACAGGGAGAGGATCACCTGGACCCAATATTCCATGTTTCCATGGATCCAACCAATCACAGCCCCCCTGATTTCTTCTATTTTGCATTTAAATCCCCGAAATAATTTGGGTTTAATTGCAAAATGGACAAATCAAAAGTTTGCGATTGGTTGGATCCATGGGAACAGGGTATTTTTGGTCCAGACGAATTCATGCTCATAACAAGGCTATTAGTAATTTACCTAGTGTCCCACTTCAGTATGCATCAAAGTTTGTGTCTAGCTTTCCTTCTGTAGATCCTCTTCACAATACTATCGTTGTATCTAAGCTTCATATTTCTAGTGATGAAGCAGATGGCATATTATGTTAGAGGAAGAAAGCCACAGCTTGTACGGAAGCCTGGCAGGGTGTCAGTTGCATTTAATTTTGGTACATGTACGAATGATGTGAAAAGGCTTACTGCAGTTATCAAATATTTGTCGAACTATTATTATAATGATGTGGGCAGTAACATGTGAAATAGAGCAGATGCTTATGAACAAATTGACTTTGCCACAATAACGGAGTCCTAAAGAAACGTTCTGATATGGTTATAGGATATAGCACAAGGCCCAAAAGTATAATTCACATGCAAAAAAAGGTACCTTTAATAAAAGCAATCAATGAGCACATGCAATTTGGTTATGGAGACAAGAATGTGCAAACTTCTATCTTTTATTTTCTTTTATGATAATTCTATTTTATATTGTTGCAAGTTGTTACATAGGGGTATAGAGTATGACACGAAGGCCCAAAAGTTGTTAGAAATATGGTTATATAAGGGAAAACAGTGTAACGAAAGGATAAGAAGAAAAGTTAAATCCGAAATTTCTTACCCTGGCTTCTCTATTCACCTTCTTCTGTCTTCCTCAATACCGAAAACTCTACTTCTTCCTGCTCTACGACACTAAGTCATATTAATTGGTGCTTTCTGTTATGAATGACACAGACAAACCCAACAAAATGCACCACAATCACCAATGATTAATGCAAATAATCAACAGAACAATAGATAATAATAAAGTAAGAACACACAAATTTTTAACATGGAAAACCTCTTCGATGTGAAGAGTTAAAACCACGAGACAAATGACGGGGGTCCTCCCAAACTTCTCTTATTATGATAATGGAGTGTACACAAATCCAAATCCAAGTCACAAAGTGGATACACAAATTATTCAACAATAGCTAGCAATAACAGCATCAAAACAAAAGCGAGAAAAGTGAGAAATACCACCAGGAAACAGAGCTTAGAAAAGCTGAGAGATCTCGCATAAACAGTCCAGCAAAGGGCAATCTCAAAGTAGTAGAAGCAGCTCACAAAGTTTTGGAGAAACTGACAAAGTTTTGATGTTGTAGACTTGTGTCTTGTGTGTATGTTTGCTACCCAAGAATGGATGTATATATAGCCACCAAAGAGGCACCTTGAAGTCTCCATTGAACCACCATAATTAATAAAATTACTATTCCCGACAAGGTGCAAATACCAAGGCACACCAAAAGGTCAAATAGTCTTATATTGAAATAAAAGCACGAAATACCGTAGCAACACTTATTGCTCCAATTAATTAAATATGAGTTTTTCCACATAGGATGGGACTCATTCCCGAAAATCCCCCCTCCCGACTATGTGGAGGTGGTTGCCATTCCGGCAATAGAACAGCAAGTCTCAAATTTGTCTTTTACCAAAGCTTTAGTCATCATGTCGGAACCATTATTATCGGTATGAATTTTCTCAAGCTCAATTAACTTCTCATCAAAAACATCACGTATCCAATGATATCTCACATCAATATGCTTCGACTTTGCATGAAAAGTGGAATTCTTAGCAAGATGGATTGCATTTTGATTATCTTTATACAACACATACCTCTTTTGTGAAAATCCAAGCTGACGAACAAACTTGTAACAACCCGCATTCTACACATCGGAGGATTGTAGAATATTTATTTCTTTCTTATATGAAGTCGTATGGTCATGTGGCTTTGGGAAACGACCATTGGGGTCATTTCCCATGTTCATGATTTTTGCCAATTTTTAAATAACCGTTTTGCCCCAAGCTGATACTGTTTTGGCCATAACTTTTGATTGGAAAGGAATTTTGACCTGAAACCACTTCAATTAGATTCTTTTGATGGTTTACCTTTCCGTAGAGTGGTCATAATAGCTAAACGGACTTACCGTTTGGGAGATATGATTGAAATAAGGTTAGGAAGGTGAAAAACTGCTTAACCGCGCCAAATAGGGTGATTAGTGAATGGGCCCATAACCCGTTTCGGGATTAGGTTTATGAAGAGGCTGAAAAGAGTAAGGGTTTCATTCCATTTCAGTTTTCTAGCCTCCACTTACCTCTTAGAGACACTAAAAATGGCCTCCAACCTCTAAAGCACTTTCTAATCAAGGATTAAGCTTAGCAACATCAAATCAAGGGAGATCTTCACCAAATCACGATTAGAGCTGCTGATTTGCATTGTTATTCGCGCCCAAACAGAGATTTATTTCAGATCTAAGGTTTATTTGTGGCTAAGGTGAGTGATTTGCATAGTTCCTCACTAATTATGGTTAAATAAGGGTAATTAGTGTTAATTAGCGAATTTAAACGCGATAAAATTCTGGAAATATATATATATAAATTCTTAAACAATGTTTTAGACCTCTATTAGAAATTTGGGTTAATTTGATTAAGTTTTGCTAATCATATCATTAGTTTTGCTTAAGCACACTTAAGGGAAAATATGGTGTTTTTGCTATGTTTGATCCATTTTAACCTATCATATTGATGTTTTGGTATTTGAGGTCACTTCAATTTGTTGCTATGACTTTGTGGTATGATTTGTGATTGATTAAAATAGATAGAATGGTCGAAAACGTCGTCGAATGGCGTAAACACTCGCTGGAAAAAGTTGCAGAAAATGATGCTGGCTTTCAGATTGGATCGGAGGGATGGGCTCGGATCGGATAGTGGACTGGGCGAGGGATCACCGAACCGAACCGAGGCTTGGCACAAGGGAAAGTATGGAAAAAAGGAAGGCCACAATGGTTGAACTGGGATCGGATCGAGCTATAGAAGGGGGAATCGGATCGATTGAAGGGAAGAGAAGGGGATCGGAACGGAAGAGGAAGGGGAAGTGGATCGGATCGAAGGCCAAGAACCCGATCCGAATCAATGGAGCAAGGGTACACCGACCCGACCCGCCAGAGAGCACCCGAACCGAATCATTGTACTACGAAGGGACTTGAAGGCCACGACCCGACCTAGAGCACTTGGAAGGAGGCCGATCCGAACCGACAGAGAAGAAGGACCGGGAATCCGAACCGATCCAGTGATGATCAATAACCCGAGATGCAAAGGTAGTCCAAATAAGAAATTGGAGCTCAGGATCCAGTTGGGAACCAACGAGTCGACTTCATGAGTTGGGATTTGCTGTGGGACGTGTGCTAAGGGGTTGTCGGTATTCGTAACTTTGGTTCTCCATTGATAGACGAATAGTGGACTTGTAGCGATGGTTGTACGGGATTGGATTCCATCATGGCCCAATGGATAGGTGACTAAGGTAGTCGATATCGTATGCTTTACGCACCGAGTGAGAGATGTGAGGATGGTTGCTATGCTTGATTGTTTGCCATCAGTATGACATGCACAACTCCCACCCCCGTATGCTTGTACACCATATGTTAGTGGCACCTTAGAGTGTTGTACAGTATGTAGTGCTAACTCTTTGCTTGTAGGTCCAGGTTCAGGTATGGTTGGATTATGCCTGTTATTGTTCTATTTTATTGCTTATCGCTCATACCAGACTTTTTGTCTGACCCAGAGTTTTATGTCTCTTCTTATTACTCTGGGTGCTCTCACGAGCAGACTAGAGACAGATTAGCTGGTGATGCACGAGTAGCTAATTCGGAGGCGAGCAGGATGCTTCCACGTAGAATATATATAGATATTCTCCCTGTGTCGTTGGTGGTCACTACTTGGGCATTAGTAGTGTGCCTCCTTTATCTTTCTTTTATCTTTAGAGACAGTTTGAAAAGTTGTAATAATGATGATGTGGAACATAAGCTGTATTTGGATTTTCCGCTGCTATGATAGTTTGTTTTCAGCTTATGCGCTGTCTCACCTGTTCTATGTCAAGTATGTTGTTATTATATTTTGTTCTATGCGCTGTGAGACATTCTACAGGTTCCTTGTTGATTCTTCGTCTTCTTTATTTCCTTCTGACGACCGTTCCGTGCCAACTAGACATGTGTACAGCACACTTTTGGAGTAAATGTCGGTTGGTGCGGGGCGGGCTGTCACATTTGGTATCAGAGCTCTAGGTTGCGTAGTTAACCTAGGGAGGTCATCAGGGAGAGATGGTATACGTATATGAGAGCGCGTATTTGTGATTATTTTGGTTTTCAAAAGCTATATATATATACTATTAGTAGTATAAGGATGAAGTCGCACTGCACTAGCACCACTATGGAGATGGTTAATCGTTTTCTCTTTACAGATTGAAGGATGAGGTGATACGCAAGAGGTGCTGGTAGAGGAGCCAATAATGGGAATGTTGCTAACATGAGGACGATGTTTACTGACCTCATGAGAGAAATGCTTAGGGATGTGCAGGGGACAGCTCCCAATGCCGATAATGGTGGTGGTCCAATAGTGCAGGCGCCTAGGGCCGATTTCGCCAAGCTGAATAAGGATTATACTAGTCTTGGTGGGAAGCCGTTCCACGGAACGGAGTCAGCTACAGATTTTCAGGATTGGTTGGATAGCTGTGATCATATCTTCGACGACTTGGGTGTCGAGGATGCGATGAAGAGAAGGCTAGCGTCTCGTCAGTTGCAAGGGCGAGCGACGAAATGGTGGAATGCTATTAAGACAGCCACTCCAGAGGATCAGGTTACTTGGGATCAGTTTAAGGCTCGCTATAACACCCCGCGAATTCTATAACTGTGAAATTCACAAATTAAAGTATAATTAATTTCAAATCAAAGAACTAAGGGAAACGGGATACGCCATTGCGTTCGTCTCGGAAAAATACGCGAAATAGAGTCCGAGTTTTCGAAAAACGGAGTCCGTATGAAGAAGATATGACCTTCGGAAGTTTCTGAATTAAGTTTAAAATTCGAACAGAATAAAACAGCTCATAAAAACAAGTTTAAAATTAAAAATCGGGCCCAATTGGCCAGGGCGGGAAAATTCCCGCCTAATGCACCCAGGTCGACTGGGCTGTCGACCTGGTCGAGCTAGGTCGACAGGGCTGTCGACAGGGCTGTCGACCTGGTCCAGAGCCAGGTCGAACCCAGCCCAACCTGGCTGGCCTATTCTATGTTGATCGATTTTCAGGGGTCTGCTTTGTCATTAGGGCTAGGTGGCAGGCTTTAATTGGTCTCTCTTTCGAATGAATGGCTACGATCAATCCAAGCAACATCGATGGTCCTAATCAGTGCATAAACCCTATAAAAATGACCCTAGACTCAACCTAATCTATTCATTCAAAAATAAGAACAAGGCCACCATGTTGCTGAGGAACGACTAAGAGTAGCCACCAATTGGAGAGAGGATTAGGAGGCAAATTCTAAAGCATAAAGCAACTTAATCAAATCAAATCAACAAGGAATCGCATCTCCAAATTCCTAAATTGGAGAATTCGTCACACAATTGTAAGTAGAGTATTATTTTGGTATGAACAAATAATTGTGTTGGTTTGTGTACTTGATTTGTGGCGATAAAGTAATTCATATTTGTGCGTTACTATGATTCTTATCGATTTGGAATATTGTATACGTTTGGATATTCTCGAATTATGTTATTCATTATAAAAAACTACATATTTGCGGTAGTTTTATGCAAGTATACGTTTGGAATATTCGCAAATTATGTAATCCATGTTGAAGCTACATGTATGTAGTTGATTAATTGAAATTCATGCAAGTTTGGGGTTTTGCTACTATGCCATCATAATGTATATTTTTGTACAAAAATCATTTTGTACGTAATTGGAACAAATTTGGGTTATTATAGTTCATATGAAACTATGTTGAAATTTTGGCACCATGATCTATGTATTAAGCCATGCTTTTGTACTAGAAAACCTATTTGCAAACTTATGAATATGACTAGGCTATGATTGATATTATGCATAAATGAAATCCATGTTAGGTCTATATTGTTAACAAGAATTATATGATGACATATGTGGTACATAGCTAGGTTAGATTCAAAAATCCCTTTTGCAAGTTTGCATGACTAAAGTAAAAATCATGATTTCATGTTAGAAATATTTATGCCATGGTTATGTGAATAGATTTAAAATCATGATTAAGTTGAACTATACTTTTGTGTTAGTAACAAAAGTAAGCACCTTTGTAAACATGTAGTAATCTTTATGAACATGATTTGCTTATGTTTGACATTATGCCTGAATAAAAATATAGGTTTATGTTGTAGTTAAGCCTATGTGTCAATAGTGATATTCTTAACTTAACTACAAGTTTACATGGTTTGATTCATGTCACCTATGCTTTATGACCAAAGTATATGTTACCACTATGCAAGTACACCAGTTTCTATTTTGTAGTTCTAACGTCACATTGCAAGTTCATGCGTTCACATTCCCCTTTTTGTGTATGTAATCACGCTTTAAGCCTCCCCTTTTTCTCATGGCTAAGTTGGGCTTAAAAAGGATAAGCCCAACATATATATAATAAACGGACGTGTTAAACGGGGGAAAATAACGTTGGGTTAAATTTATTAACAAATGAAAATATAAAGTAGAAGGGCCCAAATTCAAGTATGGGTTGGGCCCATGATTGGTGTAACCTTTACACCATTAACTTAATAATGGGCCGCAAATATTTACATATAAGAAAATAAAGAAGAAAAACAAAATATGTAAATGTAGAACACACGATGTGTTTAACCCGAGGTTGGATTGAGTTGTGATGTAAACCTGCCCGGAACCGCCCGGCTGTCCAGTAGTCACAACAATACCTATCCAATGTGGGAGGTTAAACATGGAGCCCAATAAGGACCCGAGGTTAGACTGAGTTGTGGCGTAAGACTGCCCGGAACCAACCGGCAACAGGCAGCCACAACAATACCTGTCTAATGTGAGAGGTCAAGGCTTTAATAAGACAATTAAGGCTGAGTCAGGATTGTTAGGATTAAGTGAACTAAAGACTTAATCAAAATAGAACATGCTAAACTAAACGGACTGGTGGGGGTTAGGTTAGAAGACACTTAACCAACTTAGCAGTTGGCTAGAGATAGAAAACCTAGTAACGGGGGGACCCTTTTCAGCAGTAACCCTAGAAGGTGTATCATGATACCCTGAAACTAGGCAGGGTAGGGCACGATTATTGGGCTGATTGTAAGAGGTCAAATCGACGGCGGTGGTGTAGCAGTGTAGGTTCTAACGGGGTGCGGGCGTGCACACACTCCGGCGCAGAAAAATAAGGCACTGGACACCAGTAGCATACCTGTGCATTCTAGGATTGTGTCGGGCCGCCACCATGGGACTTGATACACCCCATGGTGGGACCAGCATAGGTAACTACAACATCGGGGGCCGTAAGACACATGTAACTATGCGAGTAGGAGCCGATCATTATAAAATGGATCACTTCACCCTGATTATGGGGCGCCAGTTGGGAACTAGTTTATATGGGTTTAGAGATTAACATGGGGTACGATAGCATATTCGACCCTAGACAACTTAACCAAGTTTATAGTGCTTTCCCACTTCTTGTTTATACTTATCATACCCAGTTCTTTATTCATAGACAGAATAGTCCTAGACTTAATCAGGCTTTATGTCTGACTCTAGTTTTCTTTCGTCTTCTTTTCTTCCGTTCCCCCCTCCCCCAGGTCCACAGGGAGGGAACACTGCAGCTTGACCAGCCTTAACATCCAGCTTGAAGAGGAGAAATGTATTGCTTGGACCTTTTCGTTTTGAACTATGGCTTTGGACATCCACTATGGGGCTTTTGCAGTTTATCTATGTTTTATTTACGCTTCTTTAAATAATGTAATCAAGAAAGATTATGAAAGTGTTATGTTATGTTTTTGGAAAAGATGTAAGACAATTATGGTGATGTTGTTGTAGCACGTATTTGCTTTTATGAAATAAAAGTTGTTGTTTTTCCGCTGTTTACAAATATGTGTTCTTATATCTGTCTTGTATATCTGAGACTTATACTTATAAACCTCCACCAAAATTAGGGCATTCCCTTTGAGAGTGACCCTAACGGAGGTGGGGTGTTTCACTTGGTATCAGAGCATAGGTTTACCAGATAAGATAAAAAGTTCTAAAAATTTATTTTCAAAAAGGAAATTTAAAGAAGCATTTTTACAAGAAAAATATTATTCTATTTTAAAAAGGCAAAGTCCCCCCCAAAGCCATAGGTATTATCTCTTATCCTTCGTTTTGAATCTATCCTTTTTGTTTCAGCATGTCCCAATAACTTAACTTGCCAGAAGGGGTGCCAATACCTGGTTGGTTTAGACGGTTCTTAGAAGCAAGAGCCACTCAGCCAGGTCCTACCGTTCCTCCTCCCCCAGCTGCAGGAAATCATCCAGCTGCAGCAGCACCTTTTCCTCCACCTCCTCCATGGGGAAACACATTTGCTAAGACATGTAAAGATTTTAAAGCTATGGGAGGAAAGGATTTCCATGGAACTGAGTCCTTCGTGGCAGCTAGGAATTGGCTGAACGAAACTGAGGACCTATTCATCATCTTTGAGGTAGAGGATAGACAAAAAGTACAATTGGCAGTGTGGCTATTGAAGGGCGAGGCTTCCTACTGGTGGGAAGTCACTAATGCTGAAAGACCAGTGGAGACATGGGAGGACTTTAGGGCAAGGTTTGAGACTAAATTTCTCTCAGATGCGGAAAGAAGTTTGCAGTTGGAAAAATTCTTATTTCTTAAGCAAGGGGACAAGACAGTCAGAGAGTATGTGAATCAGTTTGATGAGCTGGCTAGGTTTGGGCTTGACCTAGTCAACACCCCGCACAAGAAGGCTCTCCGTTTCGTCAAAGGGTTGAATGAGCCATTACACAGTTTGGCCATGACCCATATACCCATGGGAGCCACGTATGAAAGATTGGAGCAAATGGCATTGCTGAATGAAGAGGATAAGGGCAAGAAGGAGACAATGGCAGAAAGCTCTCAAGGGAAGAAAGAGGGTTTGCAGCCTAAGAAGACAGACTTTAAGAAGGGCGGGAAAGGCAACAAAGAGAAGAGGAAGTGCAATTTCTGTGGCAAAGTAGGGCACTTAGTAAAGGACTGCCGGAAAAAGAAGGCCAAGGAGAATGGTGGGTGCTTTTCTTGCGGTGAGACAGGCCACAGGGCTAAGGACTGCCCAAAGAAACAAGGACAGGGGCAGAGGGCTGGATCCACCTCAGGGGCACAGGTTCATGTGCTAGAAGCACCACCTTTGCAACAGCGAGGTATAAATACTTCTGTAGAAAGTGTAGTTTATCTTTATGATCACCCCGTTCGCACTTTATTTGATTCTGGCGCATCACACTCCTTTATCTCGTCTGCTTTAGTAGAATCTCTGCACCTAAAAACTAGTATGGTAGAGGACCCCTTAATTGTTTCAAACCCAATTGGGGGCCCAGCTCATTTGTCTATGATCTGTTTGGGATTGAAAATTTCTATTCTAAGTGTAGAATTTCAATGTAGTGCCTTTGTTTTGGGCTTTTCGGGTTATGGTTTGATTTTGGGTATGGATTGGCTATCCAGTAATGGGGCCATCCTTGATTGTGAGAAAAGGGTTGTTAGGCTCCTAACCCAGCTCGGTAATACTTTGGAAATTTCTTGTAATCCCTCATACGCGGTTATGCTTAGTTACCTTGAATCGCTAGATGCCTCTGTTGAAAATTTGCAATTAGTTAAAGTGGTCCGGGAATATACGGATGTCTTCGAAGAGGTGAAGGGCTTGCCTCCGAAGCAGGAAATAGACTTCCGCATATATCTTGTAGATAATGCTAAGCCCGTTGCGTTGCCCGTTAGACACATGGCTCCACGGGAAAGGAAAGAGCTCAGTAAACAGATTAAAGAGCTTCTAGAAAAGGGGTTCATTAGGAGAAGCATTTCAGAATGGGGCGCTCCGGTGGTGTTCGCTACAAAGGCAGATGGTTCACTCCGTCTATGTGTTGACTATAGGGAGCTCAACAAGCTAACGAAAAAGAATAGGCACCCGCTCCCTAGAATTGACGATTTGTTTGACCAGCTTGTAGGAGCGTCTGTTTTCTCCCAACTCGATTTAGCAACCGGTTTTCATCAGCTAAGGGTGGCTGAAGATAGCATCGATAAAACGACGTTCAGAACCCCAGACGGCTTCTTTGAATGGCTTGTCATGCCTTTCGGCTTGACAAATGCACCTGCTTACTTCGTGGACCTGATGAGTAGGGTATTCAGAGATTTTCTCAACAAATTCGTAGTGGTCTTCGTAGATGATATCCTTATCTTCTCAAAAAGTGAAGAGGAACATGCTCAGCACTTAAGGGCAATCATGGAAACTTTGCGAGTCCATCAACTAAAAGCCAAATTCTCCAAATGCCACTTTTGGAGAGAAGAGGTGAGGTTCCTTGGGCACATAGTATCCAAGCAAGGGTTAGCAGTGGACCCTGCTAAGGTAGTGGCGGTACAGGATTGGAAGACACCAAGGAATGCAACTGAGGTCCGAAGCTTTCTAGGACTAGCAGGTTTCTATCGAAAGTTCATAAGGGATTTTGCGAAAATCTCAGCTCCGCTCACGAAATTGACCAAGAAGAATCTAGTGTTCAATTGGGATTTGGATTGCGAGTTTGCTTTCCAACGACTGAAAAGGGCTCTTACAACAGCCCCAGTTTTGACGCTGCCAGATGGGAGCAAGATGTTCACTGTTTATACGGATGCATGTGGGACAGGGCTAGGCGCCGTCTTAATGCAAGAAGGAAGGGTAGTAGCTTATGGCGGGAGGCAGTTGAAAGTGCACGAAAAGAACTACCCAACCCACGATCTTGAGTTAGCCGCCATCGTCTTTGCACTCAAGTCTTGGCGACACTATCTCCTAGGTGAGAAGTTCGAACTTTACACTGACCATAAATCGTTGAAATATCTTTTCTCGCAGAAGGATCTTAACTTGAGGCAACAGAGATGGATGGAGTTTCTTGCCTCGTACGATTTCGAAATCTCCTACACTCCGGGCAAAGGCAACGCAGTGGCAGACGCGTTGAGCCGAAAGAAATTGACCCTAAGCCCGTTGTTTGTTGAAAGACAAAGCCTAGACTTTATAGCCAGCTTCGACTTTAGGCCTTCCTCCGATTTCGTACCAGGCTTGCTAGCATCTCTCGAAGTGCGCCCAACTTTAGTGGATTCAGTAGGGACAGCACAACGCGAAGACCCTCAGCTTGTGGAAACAATTGATAGGCTAATTAGGGGTGAGACTTCAAGTCACCTCAACAGATACTCCATCGACGATAAGGGTTTGCTAAGGCGAGACGGAAGACTATGCGTCCCACAAACAAAAGATTTAGTAAAGAAGGTTCTCGAGGAAGCACATCACTCCAAGATGACGATACACCCAGGCGGAGATAAAATGTACAAAGACATAAAAAGGACTTTCTTTTGGAACGGCATGAAAAAGGACGTGGCAGAATTCGTTTCTAAGTGCATAGTGTGCCAACAGGTTAAGGCGGAACAGAAAAAGCCTGGCGGACTGCTACATCCTCTGGAGGTCCCGCAGTGGAAGTGGGATAGCATCTCAATGGACTTCATCGATGGGCTGTCTAGGTCTAGGAGAGGCAACACTAGCATTTGGGTAATAGTGGATAGGCTTACTAAAAGCGCCTACTTTTTACCTGTCAAAAGTAAAAGAACTGCCTCATCCCTAGCATCACTTTACCTTAAGGAAATCGTTCGACTCCATGGAATACCATCTAGCATTGTTAGTGACCGAGACCCCATCTTCACCAGTGAGTTTTGGCGGAGTCTGCAAGAAGCAGTAGGAACGCAGTTATGCTTGAGCACAGCCTATCATCCCCAAACCGACGGCCAAACAGAGAGAGTGAACAGAGTTTTGGAAGACCTTTTAAGGCTATGCGTCCTCGACTTCGGAGGGACATGGGAAGACCACCTTCCTTTGGTGGAATTTGCCTACAACAACAGCTATCAAGCAACCATCGGAATGGCGCCCTTCGAAGCTTTATATGGAAGACCGTGCCGATCGCCCACTTGTTGGTGGGAGTCTACTGATAAGCTCATACTTGGACCAGATATGATCCGAGAGACTTCAGAGAAAGTAGACTTAATACGAAGAAGGATGAATACGGCCCAAGACAGACAAAAGTCCTATGCTGACAAGAGAAGGACCGACCTTGAATTTGAGGTTGGAGACAGAGTTTTTCTCAAGGTATCTCCGCTAAGAAACGTTGTTCGTTTTGGAACCACAGGAAAACTGGCACCAAGGTTCGTAGGGCCATTCCCTATCATCGAGAAAATTGGGAAAATGGCCTATAGATTAGAGCTACCCGAGAAGTTGGCTGGAGTCCACAACGTTTTTCACGTTTCACATCTCCGAAAATGTCTACATGAGTCTGCTGAGGTGGTAGAGCCAAATATCCTCGAAGAGGCCGAAGTGGAACGCGAAGCAACCATAAGAAAAGTTCCAACCCACATATTAGGAACGGAAGTGAAGAAGCTACGCAACCGCGAAGTCAAGCTCGTCAAAGTTCAGTGGAGCAACACCGAGGGAGACGCGACTTGGGAAACTGAAGCTAGAATACGCACTGCCTACCCTTTTCTGTTCGAGGGTACATCCTTGATCTTTCCTTTTCCTTAAGTTGCGCTTTTATCTATCTTATCTTTTAGGTAGAAACCCTTTGGATGGAAACATGTAATTGAAACATGTTATGGATGATGGTTGCAAGTGGTTGCAAGTGATTGCTAGTGGCTGCTCGTGGTTGCATATACACACACAATCTAGGTTTTAGATCGGCTCAGTCACTTCATATTGCATATGCATATACGTTTGCATTCGTATGTGGTTGAACTTTAATGTGTTGTCATGTGGATGTTGCATTTGTATTGAATGATTGTGCACTCATGTTGAATCAAGAATAGGAAAATTTGCATACATAATGGATTCATGGCACTTACATAATTCGCATTAAGGAGGTCAACTGAATCAGTAGACCACCTGATTTTGCATTAGATAAGTACATGTACACACACACTTCGCATATGATCATGAAGCATTAGAAGTCTTTTAAGGACAATGGATGCTCGTGTTTGATGGATGAGTAGATGGATGATTTGATGTTAGGATATACATTCTTCCTAAACTTAAAGATTTCGGGGACGAAATCCTTTTAAGTGGGGGAGAATGTAACACCCCGCGAATTCTATAACTGTGAAATTCACAAATTAAAGTATAATTAATTTCAAATCAAAGAACTAAGGGAAACGGGATACGCCATTGCGTTCGTCTCGGAAAAATACGCGAAATAGAGTCCGAGTTTTCGAAAAACGGAGTCCGTATGAAGAAGATATGACCTTCGGAAGTTTCTGAATTAAGTTTAAAATTCGAACAGAATAAAACAGCTCAGAAAAACAAGTTTAAAATTAAAAATCGGGCCCAATTGGCCAGGGCGGGAAAATTCCCGCCTAATGCACCCAGGTCGACTGGGCTATCGACCTGGTCTAGCCAGGTCGACAGGGCTGTCGACAGGGCTGTCGACCTGGTCCAGAGCCAGGTCGAACCCAGCCCAACCTGGCTGGCCTATTCTATGTTGGTCGATTTTCAGGGGTCTGCTTTGTCGTTAGGGCTAGGTGGCAGGCTCTAATTGGTCTCTCTTTCGAATGAATGGCTACGATCAATCCAAGCAACATCGATGGTCCTAATCAATGCATAAACCCTATAAAAATGACCCTAGACTCAACCTAATCTATTCATTCAAAAATAAGAACAAGGCCACCATGTTGCTGAGGAACGACTAAGAGTAACCACCAATTGGAGAGAGGATTAGGAGGCAAATTCTAAAGCATAAAGCAACTTAATCAAATCAAATCAACAAGGAATCATATCTCCAAATTCCTAAATTGGAGAATTCGTCACACAATTGTAAGTAGAGTATTATGTTGGTATGAACAAATAATTGTGTTGGTTTGTATACTTGATTTGTGGCGATAAAGTAATTCATATTTGTGCGTTACTATGATTCTTATCGATTTGGAATATTGTATACATTTGGATATTCTCGAATTATGTTATTCATTATAAAAAACTACATATTTGCGGTAGTTTTATGCAAGTATACGTTTGGAATATTCGCAAATTATGTAATCCATGTTGAAGCTACATGTATGTAGTTGATTAATTGAAATTCATGCAAGTTTGGGGTTTTGCTACTATGCCATCATAATGTATAATTTTGTACAAAAATCATTTTGTACGTAATTGGAACAAATTTGGGTTATTATAGTTCATATGAAACTATGTTGAAATTTTGGCACCATGATCTATGTATTAAGCCATGCTTTTGTACTAGAAAACCTATTTGCAAACTTATGAATATGACTAGGCTATGATTGATATTTTGCATAAATGAAATCCATGTTAGGTCTATATTGTTAACAAGAATTATATGATGACATATGTGGTCCATAGCTAGGTTAGATTCAAAAATCCCTTTTGCAAGTTTGCATGACTAAAGTAAAAATCATGATTTCATGTTAGAAATATTTATGCCATGGTTATGTGAATAGATTTAAAATCATGATTAAGTTGAACTATACTTTTGTGTTAGTAACAAAAGTAAGCACCTTTGTAAGCATGTAGTAATCTTTATGAACATGATTTGCTTATGTTTGACATTATGCCTGAATAAAAATATAGGTTTATGTTGTAGTTAAGCCTATGTGTCAATAGTGATATTCTTAACTTAACTACAAGTTTACATGGTTTGATTCATGTCACCTATGCTTTATGACCAAAGTATATGTTACCACTATGCAAGTACACCAGTTTCTATTTTGTAGTTCTAACGTCACATTGCAAGTTCATGCGTTCACATTCCCCTTTTTGTGTATGTAATCACGCTTTAAGCCTCCCCTTTTTCTCATGGCTAAGTTGGGCTTAAAAAGGATAAGCCCAACATATATATAATAAACGGACGTGTTAAACGGGGGAAAATAACGTTGGGTTAAATTTATTAATAAATGAAAATATAAAGTAGAAGGGCCCAAATTCAAGTATGGGTTGGGCTCATGATTGGTGTAACCTTTACACCATTAACTTAATAATGGGCCGCAAATATTTACATATAAGAAAATAAAGAAGAAAAACAAAATATGTAAATGTAGAACATACGATGTGTTTAACCCGAGGTTGGATTGAGTTGTGATATAAACCTGCCCGGAACCGCCCAGCTGTCCAGTAGTCACAACAATACCTATCCAATGTGGGAGGTTAAACATGGAGCCCAATAAGGACCCGAGGTTAGACTGAGTTGTGGCGTAAGACTGCCCGGAACCAACCGGCAACAGGCAGCCACAACAATACCTGTCTAATGTGAGAGGTCAAGGCTTTAATAAGACAATTAAGGCCGAGTCAGGATTGTTAGGATTAAGTGAACTAAAGACTTAATCAAAATAGAACATGCTAAACTAAACGGACTGGTGGGGGTTAGGTTAGAAGACACTTAACCAACTTAGCAGTTGGCTAGAGATAGAAAACCTAGTAACGGGGGGACCCTTTTCAGCAGTAACCCTAGAAGGTGTATCATGATACCCTGAAACTAGGCAGGGTGGGGCACGATTACTGGGATGATTGTAAGAGGTCAAATCGACGGCGGTGGTGTAGCAGTGTAGGTTCTAACGGGGTGCGGGCGTGCACACACTCCGGCGCAGAAAAATAAGGCACTGGACACCAGTAGCATACCTATGCATTCTAGGATTGTGTCGGGCCGCCACCATGGGACTTGATACACCCCATGGTGGGACCAGCATAGGTAACTACAACATCGGGGGCCGTAAGACACATGTAACTATGCGAGTAGGAGCCGATCATTATAAAATGGATCACTTCACCCTGATTATGGGGTGCTAGTTGGGAACTAGTTTATATGGGTTCAGAGAATAACATGGGGTACGATAGCATATTCGACCCTAGACAACTTAACCAAGTTTATAGTGCTTTCCCACTTCTTGTTTATACTTATCATACCCAGTTCTTTATTCATAGACAGAATAGTCCTAGACTTACTCAGGCTTTATGTCTGACTCTACTTTTCTTTCGTCTTCTTTTCTTCCGTTCCCCCCCCAAGGTCCACAGGGAGGGAACACTGCAGCTTGACCAGCCTTAACATCCAGCTTGAAGAGGAGAAATGTATTGCTTGGACCTTTTCGTTTTGAACTATGGCTTTGGACATCCACTATGGGGCTTTTGCAGTTTATCTATGTTTTATTTATGCTTCTTTAAATAATGTAATCAAGACAAATTATGAAAGTGTTATGTTATGTTTTTGGAAAAGATGTAAGACAATTATGGTGATGTTATTGTAGCACGTATTTGCTTTTATGAAATAAAAGTTGTTGTTTTTCCGCTGTTTACAAATATGTGTTCTTATATTTGTCTTGTATATCTGAGACTTATACTTATAAACCTCCACCAAAATTAGGGCATTCCCTTTGAGAGTGACCCTAACGGAGGTGGGGTGTTTCACTCGCTTTAGCGACAAGTTTATCCCAACTGCTCAGAAGTCGGAATTGTTTAGGAAGTTCTTGGAGCTTAAACATAATGGTAGGGCAGTCTCGGAGTATATTGCTGAGTTCGACACTTTGTCGAAATATGGGTTATCCATAATAGATACTGCCGAGAAGAAGAACGAGAAGTTTATAACAGGTTTGGATCAGTACTTGGGGGAAAATCTTATTAACCACATCGATGAGACATTTGAATCGATTGTGGGGAAAGCATTGAGGTCAGAGAGTCTTTACCCTAAGTCGAAGACTAAGGTTGCATCTACATAGGAGCCAAAGCCGCAAGCAAGCGGTGGAGGCAAGAATAATTCCGAAGATAAGAGGAAATAAGTCCAAACCAAGGATGGTCAGAATAAGAGGAATAAGAAAGATGGCGAGTGCTTTAGTTGTGGCAAGAAGGGCCACTATGCCAGAGATTGACGAGAAAAGCCTGGGGAAAGGAATTGCTTTAATTGTGGCCAAACGGGACATCACAAGAATGAATGTCCACGACCTCCTAGGGAGAAGCAGATCGTGAAAGCATATGCTATCAATGCTGTTCCTTCTTCGTCGAATGCCCCAACTGCAGCGCAGAAGGAAAAATGTGTCGTTATTCGAGGTATGCTTTCTATTTAAGATGTTTTTGATCGAGTTTTGTTTGACAAACTTGAGTTAGTCGATAGACCTTTAGTAGTGACAAACCCGATTGGTGGTTCGACTAGCCTTAGTATGATTTTGCCGTAACGTGGTCTTATCGAGTCATGGATGTATGTTGTTTGTAATTACTTTGTTTTGGGCTTTGCTGGGTTTAGCATTATTTTGGGGAGTCGATTTACTCTAAAGGAATAGGGTGGTATTATGTACCTACTTAGTAATGGCGATAGTAACTGGAGTCAAGGAAGCTGAGAGGTTATCGTTGTAATAAGTTCTAGTTGTCTCTGGGAGGCAAATGAGTGCTCCAGTGCTTAGTTGTTTTGCTAGTATCACTCCACAGGGATTGTCCGAAATCGGAGGAGATGTTCCTCGGGTGCTTGTCTGATATTGGTTTAGGCCTTTGGGGCTTGTGCTTGAGGAATGTCGAGTTCGACTAGGATGGCTTGCATGAGGGATAAGTAGTTGTTGCGATTTTTCATTGGATGATATCTTGGTTTACTCGAGGAGTAATGGGCAGTTGTGACAGGATAAGACTATTCGATGGTATGGACTGCCCCGAGTAAGACTCGATAGGGTTATGAGATGACTCGAGTGGGACTCGAGAAAGATGCAAAGTAATGGATTGTTTAGGACCTTATGTTGATGTTCTTTTTGAAGAAATAGGATGTATTCGTCGATTATGGAAGATGCAACGAAGATTAGGACGATTCAAGTTGGACTTGAACTCGTAAAAGAAAATGGGTGTTCGTTGATCTTGGAGATGCAACGAATAGGACGACCACTCACATTGGACTAGGGTCTGTAGGTAATGGATACTCAAGATTGAGTTTGAGTTTATGGGTAATAGATTGACTCGTGTTGGAATCAAGAAGGCTGCAAGGAATTGGATTGGCTCGAGTTGGACTCGAGAGGGTAGCAAGATAATGGATAGACTTGTGTAAGACTCGAATGTTTCAGGCGGACTAAAAGCAGGGGTATCTGGGGACGTACACTTACCTTGGATCCGTTGGACATGATCTAGTTATCCTTGGAGGATAAACGTACGTTGGACGTACGGTAGTCCATTTGGAGGCAGAGTTTCTATTAGTTATTGATGTTGGTTGGACCAGACATACAGGTATCGATGTATTCATGGCTTTAGGAGGTGATAGATAGGATTTGTTTGATGGATGCTATGGTTGTTGTGTTTGCTCCTACCTTTCTTCTCTTGGGTATCACCTGTAGGATCTTGTTGAATGGAAATAGTATAAGTTCGATTGATCATGGTGATATGACGGGTGTAAGATACTTTACGTTAGACTTGAAGTATGTTGGGCATTGTGGAGCGTCCGTTGACCTTGAAGATTCAGCGGATATAGGAGCCTCAAGTTGGACTTGGACTCGAAGGTAGAGTACCTAGATTCATTGGATGAGTCTAGTTCACCTTTAGAAGGTGAATGTACGTTGGACGTACAGTACGAGTATAGGTGGAGTACCTAGGTTCATTGGATGGGTCTAGTTTGCCTCTAGGAGGTGAATGTACATTGGACGTGCAGTACGAATGTAGGAAGGACTCAAGTTGGACTTGAAAGGACATTTGGAATGTAGTTGAAAATTTGGCGTATAGGGTTGGATTACCTAAGAAAATGACAGTATAGACGAATGCCATAGTACTGGACTAGGTGCGATAGCTGATGCATTGGGTAGGAAACATGCCAGTTTAGAGGCTATTTTTCTGGAATGGAAGCAACTAGTGTATATCATGGGATATGACTTCAGACTCAATTGTCAATTGGATTCAGAAACGCTAATAAGCTTGACCATTAGATCGATCTAGATTAAGTGGATCGGTTCCAGTCAGAGGGACGATCCCAACCTATTAGAAATTACCTCTAGGGTAGAGATGGGAATCGATGGCGAGAGAACGACTGTACTTGGGAAGTAGAGAATAACATAAGAAAGTTGTATTCAGAACTCTTTGCCTAGTACGATTTACTTTACAATTTAGTTATTCCGCATGCTAGGACAGACTTGTTTTGCCTGTTTGATTGTTGTTTTATGATTGATAGGCGTGCGGAACCCTTTGTGTGTTTTGGTTAGGGAATTTCGGGGGCGAAATTTCACAAGGAGGGGAGAATGTAACAAACCGCATTCTACGCATCGGAGGATCATAGAATATTTATTTCTTTCTTATATGAAGTCGTATGGTCATGTGGCTTTGGGAAATGACCATTAGGGTCATTTCCCATGTTCATGATTTCTGCCGATTTTTAAATGACCGTTTTGCTCCTAGCTGATACTGTTTTGGCCATAACTTTTACTGAAAAGGAATTTTGACCTGAAACTACTTCCATTAGATTCTTTTGATGGTTTACCTTTCCGTGGAGTGGTCATAATAGCTAAATGGACTTACCGTTTGGGAGATATGGCTGAAATAAGGTTTGGAAGGTGAAAAACTGCTTAACCGGGCCAAATAGCGTGATTAGTGAATGAGCCCAAAACCCATTTCGGGATTAGGGTTATGAAGAGCTGAAAAGAGTTAGAGTTTCATTCCATTTCAGTTTGTAGCCTCCACTTACCTCTTAGAAACCCTAAAAATGGCCTCCAACCTTAAATCACCTCCAAATCACTTTCTAATCAAGGATTAAGCTTAGCAACATCAAATCAAGGGAGATCTTCACCAAATCAAGATTAGAGCTGCTGATTTGCATTGTTATTCGCGCCCAAACAGAGATTTATTTCAGATCTAAGGTTTATTTGTGGCTAGGGTGAGTGATTTGCATAGTTCCTCACTAATTATGGTTAATTAAGGGTAATTAGTGTTAATTAGCGAATTTAAACGTGATAAAATTTTGGAAAAATATTTATAAATTCTTAAACAATGTTTTAGACCTCTGTTAGAAATTTGGGTTAATTTGATTAAGTTTTGCCAATCATATCATTAGTTTTGCTTAAGCACACTTAAGGGAAAATATGGGGTTTTGGCTATGTTTGATCCATTTTAACCTATCATATTGATGTTTTGGTGTTTGAAGTCACTTCTATTTGTTGCTATGACTTTGTGGTATGATTTGTGATTGATTAGAATAGATAAAATGGTCGAAAACGCCGTCAACTGGCGTAAACACTCGCTGGAAAAAGTTGTAGAAAATGGTGCAGGCTTTCGGATCGGATCGGAGGGATGGGCTCGGATAGTGGACTGGGCGAGGGATCACCAAACCAAACCGAGGCTTGGCACAAGGGAAAGTATGGCAAAAAGGAAGTCCACAATGGTTGAATTGGGATTGGATCGAGCAAAAGAAGGGGGAATCAGATCGACTGAAGGGAAGAGAAGGGGATCAGAACGGAAGAGGAAGGGGAAGTGGATCGGATCGGAGGCCAAGAACCCGATCCGAACTGATGGAGCAAGGGTACACTGACCCGACCCGCCAGAGAGCACCTGAACCAAATCAATGTACTACGAAGGGACTTGAAGGCCACGACCCGACCCGGAGCACTTGGAAGGAGGCCGATCCGAACCGACAGAGAAAAAGGACTGGGAATTCAAACTGATCCAGTGATGACCAATAACCCGAGATGCAAAGGTAGTCCAAATAAGAAGTTGGAGCTCAGGATCCAGTTGGGAACCAACGAGTCTCTTCATGAGTTGGGCTTTGCTGCGGGACGTGTGCCAAGAGGTTGTCGGTATTCATAAATTTGGTTCACCACTGATAGACAGATAGTGGGCTTGTAGCGATGGTTGATTGGATTTCGTCATGGCCCAATGGATAGGTGACTAAAGTAGTGGATATCGTATGCTTTACGCACCGAGTGAGAGATGTGAGGATGGTTGCTATGCTTGATTATTTTCCATCACTATGATATGCACAACCCCCACCCCCGTATGCTTGTACACCATATGTTAGTGGCACCTTATAGTGTTGTACAGTATGTAGTGCTAACTCTTTGGTTGCAGGTCCAGGTTCAGGTACGGTTGGATTATGCCTGTTATTGTTCTGTTTTGTTGCTTATCGCTCATACCAGCCTTTTTGTCTGACCCAGAGTTTTATGTATCTTCTTATAACTTTGGGTGCTCTCACGAGCAGACTAGAGACAGGTTAGCTGGTGATGCACGAGTAGCTGATTCAGAGGCGAGCAAGAGGCTTCCACGTGTGATATATATAGATATTCTCCCTGTTTCGTTGGTGGTCACCACTTGGGAATTAGTAGTGTACCTCCTTTATCTTGCTTTTATCTTTAGAGATAGTTTGAAAAGTTGTAAAAATAATGATGTGGAACATAAGCTGTATTTGGATTTTCCGCTGCTATGATAGTTTGT
The DNA here is from genome assembly GCA_030737875.1 of Allium sativum. NCBI lineage: Eukaryota > Viridiplantae > Streptophyta > Magnoliopsida > Asparagales > Amaryllidaceae > Allium > Allium sativum. Next base: position 1,047,288,202 of record CM060910.1, on the reverse strand, counting down.
TTTCAGCTTATGCACTGTCTCACCTATTTTATGTCAAGTATGTTGTTATTATATTTTGTTCTATGTGCTGTGAGACATTCTACAGGTTCCTTGTTGATTCTTCGTCTTCTTTCTTTCCTTCTGACGACCGTTCCGTGCCAACTGGACATGTGTGCAGCACACTTTTGGAGTAAATGTCGGTTGGTGCGGGGCGTGCTATCACAAAATTGCTTCATCCATAATAACTCCTTACATGCCTTTGTCGCTGCAATAAACTCCGACTTAGTAGTAGATAAAGCCACACATTTTTGTAACCTAGATTGCCAAGACACTGCTCTCCCTGCAAAAGTGATCAAATAACCTGAAGTAGATTTTCTTGAGTCAATATCACCTGCCATATCAGAATCTGAATAACCAACGAGACAAAGTTTGTCACTCCCAAAACAAAGCTTCACATCAGCAGTACCCTGTAAGTATCTCATAATCCACTTCACAGCATTCCAATGCTCTTTACCTGGATTAGAAAAAATCTACAAACCAAACCTACAGCATGAGCTATATCAGGCCGAGTGCAAACCATTGCATACATCAAACTACCCACGACGGAAGCATAAGGAACATGCGTCATCTTCTCCTTCTCTTCTGTTGTGGATGGACACTGTTGAGAACTCAACTTAAAATGTATAGCAAGTGGAGTAGTCACAGGCGTTGCTTTCTCCATATTGAACCTTTTAAGCACTCTGTGAAAATATGCTTCTTGTGATAGCTATAACTTTCGAGCCTTGCGATCACGAATAATACTCATTCCTAAAATGTTCTTCATTGGACCAAGTTCCATCATGGAGAATGTCTTTCTCAACTATTGCTTCAAACAAGCAATCCGATCTACATTTTGCCATACAATAAGCATGTCATCAGCATATAGTAGCAAAATGATAAAATCATCGTTAGCAAATTTCTTCAAGAAAACACAATAATCGTTATATGTCATTCTGTAGCCTTGCTCCCCCATAAAAGAATCAAATTTGCGATGCCATTGCCTTAGAGCTTGTTTTAGACCATGCAAACTCTTCTTCAATTTGCACACGTATTCTTCCTTCCCTTTGACTTTGAAGCCCTTTGGTTGTTCCATTTAAATGTCTTCTTCAAGATCACCATGAAGAAAGGCGGTCTTCACATCTAACTGCTCAATTTCTAATTTCAAATTAGCAGCAAGAGCCAAAACAACTATGTTGGAAGACATCTTAACAACTGATGCAAATATCTCTTCAATGTCAATTCCCTTTCTTTGGTTGCATCCTTTTACAACAAGCCTTGATTTGTTGTTGTAACACCCCGTATTTTCTGTTAACGTTATAGTAATGAATCAAATAAAAATTAATTTCAAATTTGAGAATTAAGGGATATGGGTTATGCCATTACGTTCGTCTCGGAATTCTGTTTGAGATAGCGTCCGAGTTTGCGTAAAATGGACACCATATGAAGGAGATATGGACGAACGAAGTTAAGCAGAAAACCAGAAGAAAGAAAAAGAATGCACTGGAGCACTTGGGAAGTGCGCCAGTACAAAATTGCACTGGCGCACCTGCCAAGTGTGCCCAGGCCGAGCTGAGAGCCTGCACAACTTTCTAGTGTGTTCCGATCCATACTATGAGTCATTGCTGAGTCCTTTCTGACTCCTTGCTGAGTCATTAGGGCTGAGGTGTCACCCTATCCTGACTGAATGGTTGTGGTTAATTCTAAGATCATCTGACGGCTCTAATTAAATTGAAATTCTATATAAACAATCCAATACTCAACATAAAATCACACAAAAATAATCCTGGAACTATCATGCCGTCAATAGAGAACTTGGAGTAGCCGTCACCGCTTTCAATTCAAAGACAAGATAAAAACCTGAATCAAAATCAAATTAAAGTAATCTAATTCAACGATCTACATCAAAGGCGAGCATACCAACTTCAAAATTTAGATTTCAGAAATCAAGAATTCCTTTTTGTAAGTTGGTTATTACGTAGAATTAAACGCTCTTTTAATTGAATCCTGACATGTTGTAATTCTAATATAGAATGATGCTTATGTATAAGATAAATAAAGTTTGACTCACATTTATCTTAAATTACCATTGCGATTGATCATGTCTATATGCTTGTGGTGACGAACATATCATATTTTATATATTGGGATCTATTATGATTGGGAAATGAACGTATTATGCCAACTGAATGGTGAAACATGTCATGTTATAATTTGGTGGTTACTTGCATGTTTATGATCTAACGCACATGCTTACATGTTAGATTAACATTCATGTATATTTAGAACCATGTTAAGTTGAATCTATTTATATTGCAAGATTGGATTTGTAGCTCTCTTATGTTTTAACACATAAGTTATTATGCTAAGTTGTGATTTAAATATGTTTATAGTAGCTTTCTTGTGTTTTGACATACATAATTTAATATGCTAAGTTGGGGTTTAAAATTGTGTTTATATGTTAAACCTCCATGCTAGACCTATATCAAGTTTATATGATAATTAGATCCAACTTAGTCACAAGTTCCCTTTACATGACAAGTTTAATTTGTGTAAGTTCTATGTAAATTCATATGTTATGATTCATGTTAATCGGATCTTAATTTTGCAAGTTCATTATCCTATGCCAAATCTATATGTCACATATTTTTATGCTGTTAGAATATTTCCTGTTCTTCGCTTTTCCCTTTTGTGGTTATAAGTTAGGCTAAAATATCGAGCCTAACACTCCTTGTAATTTTGCGAACATACAAACGGGGGATATCATTGGGGTAAACATGAAATTATATGTAATTGGCATGTTGGGCACATGCCAATGATTAGTAGCATTTAAATGGCATAATTTTTATATACCAAAGATGATGAACATGATTTAGGGGGAAAGTGGGCCATGACAATAATTGATTTATAATTTACATATAAATTGTGAGCATAATTAAAAGGATAATTATGGCATAATTAAATTGGGAATAATTTACATATGCAATTTGTTATAAATAAGAAATATGTAAATTATAGAAAAGAGGAATGTGCCTAACCTGAGGTTAGACTGAGTTGTGGCGTAAAACTGCCCGGAAATGACTGGCATATCCAGTGACCACAACAAGACCTGTCTAATGTGGGTGGTTAGTGCATCAAGCCCAAAAGAACCCGAGGTTAGACTGAGTTGTGGTGTAAAACTGCTCGAAACCGACCGACATATCTAGTGACTACAACAAGACCTGTCTAATGTGAGTGGTTGGTGCTTTAATGAATAAATTAAAGCTAAGTCAGGATTGGTAGGGTTAAGCCAATTAGGGAAACACTTAACTGATTCAACATGTTAACTAAACGGATGGGTGAGGTTAAGTAAGTTTAGAACATTTAACCGTAATAACATGTTAACTAGGCAAGTGGGTGAGGTTAAGTAAGTATAGAACACTTAACCGTAATAACATGTTAACTAGGCAAGTGGGTGAGGTTAAGTAAATTTAGAACACTTAACCGTAATAATATGTTAACTAGGCAAGTGGGTGAGGTTAAGTAAAATTAGAACACTTAACCATTACAACATGTTAATTAGACAAGTGGGTGAGTTTAAGTAAATTTAGAACACTTAACCGCTGTAACATGTTAACTAAGCAGATGATAGCGTTAAGTTAACTAAGGTAACATTTAACCAAAATATATAATGACATGTGGTAGGGTTAAGTAATACAAGAGGAAAACAGTTAACCAATTATATAACATGATGTATGGGAAGGGTTAGGTTAACACGAGAGGGAAACACTTAACCAATATAACATGATTTGAGGTAGGGTCAAGTCAACACTAGAAGGAAACACTTAACCAACATGACGTGATGGGTGGATGGGTTAAGTTAACTTGAATTGATTAATGACACTTGACCAATATAACTTGATGAGCGAAAGTGGTTAAGTTAAATGGGAAATACTTAACCAATATAACCTGATGAATGAACAGGTTAAGTTAATAAGTCACACTTAACCAATCCAACATGATAAGTGAGAAAGGTTGAGTTAATAAGAACCACTTAACCAACATGACATGACGAGTAGGAGGGTTAAGTACATATCGGGTTGGTGGGTAATATTAGTAAATATAGGCCTACAAAACTTAACCATTATATAAACATGCTTGAATCCGTTGGAAGGTTAAGTACATGTCGGGTTGGTGGGTAATATTAGTAAATATAGGCCCACAAAACTTAGCCATTATATAAATATGCTTGAATCGGTGGGAAGGTTAAGTACATATTGGGTTGGTGGGTAATATTAGTAAATATTGGCCCATAAACTTAACCAGTAGGAAACCCTAGCAACGGGGACCCATTTCAGCAGTAACCCACATAGATGTATCACGGTACCCTGAGCTAGGCAGGGTGGGGCAAAATTACTGGGGTGATTATAAGCGGTCGATATAGCGGCTGGGGGTACATCGGTGTAGGTTCCGGCGGATTACGGGCGTGCACGTACTGGAGTGGAAAAAGCAGGCACTGGGTACCCGTAGTTTTATACTGTGCATTCTTGAATCGGATCGAAGTCTCTATCATAAGGATTGATACACCTTATGGTAGGACCAGCACAGGGTAGCTACACGCAAGAGAGGGTCGATTGACACAGACACATGGCAAGTTAACACAGGTAGGGAGCCGAAAGATAGGGTAGTAAGGGTACATCTAACATATTCATGGCAATTGGGCTGATTGAGGTGGAATCCTCAAATATAGATGTACACCTGAAGGCTACCACCACTGTGGGGATTGGGATCGTATTATACAGATTACTAGTTGGGACACTAGTTAGGTGGTGCAGAGATTATAGTAATGGGTGCGATCACATGTTCAACCTATCTTGTCTTATATTAGGGTATTGTCCTACGTTCTATTACTCCTGTCATGATCCCTTTTCCTTGTTTAAATGCTAGTAATCACTGAACTTACCAGACTTATTGTCTGACCAATTTTCTCTCGTCTTCTTTTCTTCCTTTTCCCCCTAGGTAGTCAGGGAGGGAATAGCTCAGGTTTGTTTGGACCGTTACTCTTTCCAAGCTTGAAGACTCTTTGACGTGTTGCCTTGGACTCTCTCTTCTACTGCTATGGCTAGCTCATGCTTTATTTGGGGAAATCATTTTATGCTTCTTTATTTTTGTTAAACAAGATAGGATACTTTGGTATTGTAAAACAATCTTTGTACAAGCTGTTTATCAATGAAATAAAGTTTTATTTATTTGCGCTGCTTTATTTGTCTGTCTTGTAAATTTTCTACATCTTGTGCTAAAAATTCTCCACCGAAGTTAAGGCATTTCATTTGTGAGTGACCTTAACAGAGGTGGGGTGTTTCACTTGGTATCAGAGCTGAAGGTTACCGGATCAGATAAAAGATTTGAAAAATTATTTTCAAACGATTTTAAAAGAATCATTTTCAAAAGAAAAGTTTTGTTTTAAAGGCATATTCCCCAAAGCCATGTGCACTATCTTTTGACCCTCTACTTGAATCCTTGTTTCCTTCTTTCTTGAGTCTCCAGCGCTCCTGGCTTTCTGGGAGGTAACCTCATCGCGGATGGTTCCGTAGGCTTGATGAGACTACGACACTTGTCAAAGGGCAAATAAGTGCCCAACTTCCATCTATAGCCACAGTAGTATCATCTTGTAACACCCCGAATTTTCTATTAACCGTAAATTAAAAAATTATAGTATACTTAATTCTAATTGAAAGAATTAAGGGAAACGGGTTACGCCATTGCGTTTGTCTCGTAATTGTGCTTGAGATAGAGTCCGAGTTTGCGTGAATCGGACTCCGTATGGAGAATTTATGACCTCTAGAAGCTTCAGAATTCAATTTAAAGTTCAAACAGTCCAAAAGTTAGTTCAAATTTCGAATTCAGACCCAAACTGGGCTGGGCTGGAAAATTCACTCCCAAGCACCAGGTCGACCATAGGGTCGATGTAATGACCCGGATCCTTATGGGTTAATTTTTGAATATTTAATATTTTATTTAAATATTGGTTTGGTAATATAAGTGAATTTCTATATTAAGTTATTAATTTAATAATCAATTTCCATTTAATATCGAATATATTAAACCATCGTAATAGAAAAAATAATTCAGTTCGAGATTTACAACTGAATTAAATACAGTCCAGACTTCTCGTTAGAATTCGAATAATAATATTTATTTATTATCGTAGAATTTATTGTTTTTAATTTAATTTATATCAATTTAAATTAATATCTCCTTCAGATGATCGAGTTGGACTTCGTGACCTATCCCAGTGTGTCCGGAACAGGGGTATGACCCTAGAATTGACAGTGTTGGGTTCAGAAAGGAGTTCGGAATAAACGTGATGATTAAAATTTGATACCCGTTTAAAAATCAAATAAAATTTAATAAATGAATATACTTATTGGCCATTTCATCACCACATCTCAAAAGCCACCCTTGCCTTCACTTATCACCACAAACAAGGACAACTGTGGCTTCTTTATTTCCATCCGCTCCCTTATAAAATCAAACGAACTTTCCACATCTACAAAAGAGCAAATCGATACACTTCAGAGAAAGAAAATGGCCACGCTCCACTTAAACAAATCCGAAACCGATTCAAATGAAAATCGCGATGCTTTTATCACTAACGAGAAGTTGGGTGAGTTTTGTTCTTCGAGTTTGGCAAGAAAGGAAGTGCGCGACGTTTCCTTGAGTTCGACTTCCGGAATCGCTAGCTAGGATTAACGACTGGCCATGGGTGATGGATCTCGTGCTATTGCGAGACGTTATGAGGGCTTGTGAAAGCCAGTAACAACTCGTGACTTATGTTGGTGTCGAGTTCTAGTGAGGTAGGGTCGTCGCGACTCTTTACTGTGGATTGGGGAAAATCAACATCGAACAGTGATCGGAGGAGTTGAGATTGTTGGCACCATCGTGAGTTTGTTCGAAGACTGAGGGGTTTTATGACGTTGTGGAGTTCATATGCAAGGAGTGCATTGAAATGGGTTACCGCAGTGGAAAAGGGAAGTCGATTTGCTGATATCGATCTAGGGGACATTGTGTTCGACAAAATGCCAAAGAGGGGATTAAGGTAATTTACTAATTTAATTTAGTAATTAATATATATATATATGACATTTTGAATTATATAAAATGGTACCAAAATTATAAATGCATAAATACTTACATGAAAAGTCGTATTAACTAAGGAATGTTATATTAAGGGTATACGAGATTTTCTTTGAATGGGGATAGTCGAACAATGCATAGCTGTGAATTTCATAAGCTGGAATTAAAATGGGGAATCAGAACAGATCGAGGAAAAATAATCTGGTGAGTAAATCTCACCTTTTATTTAGAATTATTTTTATATAGTTAAAAATAATTGTCTGCGCTTATTTGAATGCTGTCTGATTATTTTAAAATATATATTAGTTATTTAGGATATATATATATATATATATTGGGTTGATGATTGGTTGGATTCCCGCAGTCTCATTTGCGGATGCCCGCAGTTACATTAGCGGATGATTACCCTATACGCCCCATGCTATGATAGTGGATGACCTTCTATACCGCGATATCCTGCCTCGAAGCAGGATGGGTATTATTTTGTTGACTAACGTCTGTGGATGCAGGAAAACAGGTTGGGGGAATCCAACTGGATTCCTCAAAAAAAAAAAAAAAAATCTGTTTGTTTATTTATTTGCATATATACTGTCATATATGATGGGTTAGAGAAATAAATAATTGGTTGTTGTGTGTTTAAATATCACTCGGTCTGAATATTGATTATTTAAAATACCCTGAAAGGGTTTTTGAGATTTAAAAAGCGAATTCTATTTTTTATAAATAGAATTTGAATTTTTAATGAACTATAGAAAATATTAACTTGTTTTGAAGATATATAAAAAGAGTATTGAATTTATAAACTCTGTTTATAAATAAAAATGTGGGATTTGAATTGAATTTATAAACTCTGTTTATAAATAAAAATGTGGGATTTGAATTGAATTTATAAACTCTGTTTATAAATAAAAATGTGGAATTTGAATTGAATTTATAAACTTTGTTTATAAATGTATAATGTGGGATTTTAAGCGAAGTTATAAACGTTGTTTATAAATAATTCAGAGATATTCAAATAGATTTGAATATAAAATTTGAAAAGAGAATTCAAATAGATTTGAATATAGAATTTGAAAAGAGAATTCAAATAGACTTTGAATATAGAATTTGCAAAGAGAATTCAAATAGACTTTGAATATAGAATTTGAAAAGAGAATTCAAATAGAACGTGAAATAGATTTGAATATAGAATTTAAAGAGTTGAAATGGACTTTGAATATAAGATTCAAATAGAGTTAAAATGAATTTGAATATAGAAATTCAAATTGGATTTATAATATAGATTTTGAATATAGAAATTCATATGGATTTCAAATAGAAGTGGAACGGAATTTGAATATAGAATTCAAAGTAGTTAATAAGCGAGTTAAAATATATTTGAACATGTCATGTTCAAATATGAAAGTGAAATAGACTAAGGAGTAAATTAACAAATTTAATTAACAAATTTAGTTAAAACGATTGGTATAGTTAAAATAGATTGGGCAGGTATAGATACAGGAGACAGGTTTGGAATGAAGTATAGAAGTGAAATAAATAGAATGCTCGACAAAAAGGTACGTATTTAATTCATATATGAGATTTTATGCGCCATATCAGCTAGCCGCTTGGCTTTTCTTTTTCTTTTTGGATTAGTAAGGGCCATGGGAGGCTATAAGAAATATCCCGAAGCTCCCGGTACAAAGGAGGTTATGGCGAATATTTCCGGGAATTTAAGGAGATAGAATATTTTTAAGATAATCTGATAGTTAGAAATCAACGTATCAATATATATAGAAATCGATAAGGAAACGAACTTAGAAATAGGATAGTATAATAAAAAAGGAAGTCTAGAATAAAATCTCGAAAGAATAGAAAGAGAAAGTGTATATGTGTTTAAAAGTGAAGAATTAGTTGTATGGTATTGATTATTCGAGTAAGTAGTCTTATCTGTTTTGACGTTATAAATGTTATTTAGTCAAGGTCTGAGAGGTAGTTATACCCCAACTTGATTGATTTCATTATTAACAAATAAATAGTAAGATTTCAGGCTCGAAGATCAATGTTGGATAAGAGTTAGTTGAATATATTATTTGGGTTGTCGTAACGATGTTTTACACAACATCCGTTTTAACCCAAATAAGTGTAAGCTTGGAGATATAATATAGAATACTTCCCAAGTATAGAAATAAACGAGATCAGAAAAGAGATAAGTAATTGGAATATTTCCCAATTATAAATAGCATATATTTTCTAAAGTTTAGAAAATAAAGGAAGGCGTTATTGGGAAATGTTTTCTAAACAACGTAAAAGGCCAATACGGTTATTGAAAATATTTGGTTAACAAATATTGATAAAGAAATAGAGAAGTGATTTAATTAATGGAATATTAATTAAGGGCTTAGTGATTGTTTGATAATTGGATGAACACTTGTTTTCTTCGATAGTTAAATCATCGACTATCAAAACACTTGTTTTTATTCGATAGTTAAATCACAGACTATCGGAGTTTTGACCATCGTTGTCAATATGGAGAGACCGTTTGGATTATTATCCGAAGAACCACTCTGTATTGGCAGTAGCGTGCGAATCATATTATATAAAGATAATCGAAGACAGAGTAGAGTGCAAGGACTTTTTCTATTAATAAAAATTGTGCCTTCGGTTCATCCTGTTCCTGGGTGACTTGTATGGATGAATGTCTGATAGAGTATTTCCAGAAAGGTCACGTACATTGATTTCTTCAACCGTACCAAGAGTGGAAGCGGAGAAGGAAACTTCTTTTAGCTGACACGTAATGTACTATTGTAGACGTCAATTAGTGATTTTCGATGGATCTGACAATGTGGCATTCGAAGTGAATCTGATGTGATGAGAAATCGTAGCCTCTGTCCTCAACAACCAGTAAATGACAGAAATCGGGCAGGCATCATGGCTATGTAGGTCGCACCTATTAGGGTGTAGAATCACCTGATCTAGAGTTTCATTTATTTCTAAAAATCTATTGTCGATGCTGTCCCATTCGGGAAACGGTTGCTGATCCTAACCGTTGGTGATATACATTCGATACACTCAAGCCAAATGAGTGGTCGGTCATGTGTGGCTGAGTTGCAAGATGTTCTTGTTGAACTCGGTGTATTCTCCTCTAGATATATACCAGCGGAAGGTGGTTTCATACCTTATCATAGTTGGAAATCCATTACCCAATACGTGCTTGCGGTTTTGATTGTATATTACATATGTGGAACGTGAGATGCAAACGTTCCACTAGATTGTATTTACTTGATTTAGGCACTATTATAATATCAAAGGAGTTTTGATATAAAGATTATCGTTCCTTTCAAAGGGATTTTGAAAGTTAAGTCAAGTGTTTGGATTCTCATAAGGGAAAAACCCGTTCCATGTTATACGGCACAGTCTTATGAGATATCATTTAGTTTTCTGAAACTGTTTTAACTGTTTACTCATACCAGTCCATGGCTGACCCAGAGTTTATTTGTTTTTGTTCTACCTAAACTCTTGGGTGCCTAAATTTGTACGGGCAGTCAAGCAGTTCAGAATTTTTCAGATATATCTAAAGGAGCTTGGAGCAGAAGGCTTCAGCGTCATCAAGTTATAGTGTTGTTCCGTTGTGTTGTAAGTGTTGTACTCTGATAAAGTGTATGTTATACAGTTGAAAATTTTGTATTTCAAAAGATATGATATATATTTGGGTTGGACGTATGATGTATATAGTCAACTCTGATGTTACGGAAATCTGGGTCATTACAGTTGGTATCAGAGCTTAGGTTGAGCGAATACCTAGGCTTGTTGGAATGTGCTCATTAGAGATAGGATCAGTAGTATCCTAGAATGAGTTGAGTGTATATATATACGAGAGAGCGTATTTGTTATTTGATATAAAAACTGTTTATATTGTGTTGACTAGTCTGTTGATTGAATTATGAATTTTGATCGAATCGTGGGACGCCACGATGTCGATAGGAGTTTATAAACACTTGAACAGAAAATTGGACACGATATTGTTTTAAATAGTTGAGTTGATTGTTAGAATTATAATCAAATTAGATTATAAAAACGGAAATAGTTATATATAACGAATAGAATTTGTATATGAAATCAAATATACAAATGTGATAAATTGAAATTGAATTCCAACCAGAATTCAGAATTTAAAATCCTGGGAGTTTGGAAAATATTTTTCTAAATGGATTTTGAAAGTAATATAGCACTGAACTCACTTCAGTGGCTGGGAAATAATTCTGATGATGATCGCAACCTCATCAGTGTTCATTTTCGAGTTTCTAAATGATGAATTGCTGCCTTAGAAAAGTTTTGATGGAAATTTGTTTGAAAGAAACAAGTTGTTTGAAAATTCAAATGTTTTGAATTTGAGATAGATATAAATATATGTTTATATTTATTACTTCAAAGGAATTTTGAAATGGGAATTGGAATATAGATTTCAAATAGAAGTAAAATATAGGAATTCAAATAGGATTTGAAATGGAATTTTAAATAAAAGGAGTTTAAATAGAATTTGAATTCAAAGTAGTTAAAATAGAATTTAAATTCAAAGGAATTCAAATAGAAATTGAATAAAGGATTTCAAATGGAATTTGAATAAAGGATTTGATATGGATTTTGAATAAAGGATTTCAAATAGAAATTGAAGATAAGGAATTTTAATATTGTAAATATATAGAATTTGAATAAGAGAAGTGAAATAGAATTTGATATATAGAATTTGATATATAGAATTTGAAAAATAGAAGCGAATTGGAGTTTAAATATAGAATTCAAATAGAAGTAAAATAAAGGAATTTGAATATATATATATATATATATATAGATTTCAAATAGAAGTGAAATAGATCAGGAATATTATGTTGAAATGGAAAAATGGATTTGATACATATTAAAAATATATCAGAATGGAGTTGAATTTATTATAAACAAAGTTAAAACGTTTATATTTACAAATATAATTAAAACGAGCTTGTCATAGCGCGACAGTTTGTAAATTGGCGATTCGAACTTCAATTTAGTATACAGTACTCAATTGAAGTCGAAATTCTTTGAAACAAGAATCGTCGGGACTGGTTGAACAATAGTTTTCTAATGAAAGAGAAAAATCTGGATTTCGTCGTATAGATTTTGAGTTATGTCAAAATCAAATTTTTAGAAAAGTAGCGCCAGAACCATTATAAAACCATAACGGTTTAATTAAATAAATAAAAGGATTTTTAGGAAATAAAATCCGAATTGGCATTAGAAAAATCCAGACTGGAGATATAAAATAAATAAGAACTCCAGTGAAGTAAGTGAAATGATTTTTAAGAAAAAAATCATATTTTAAATGGTTAAATAGAATTAACTAAATTGAAAAATAATTATTTAAAGGAAATTTGAATCGAAATTGGGTTTTTGGATAAGTGAAAGAAATTGAGAATTTATATTCGAAATCGAATATATAACTCGAGTTGAAAATATAATTAGATTAGTTTATAATTAAGTTGACATATATTTGAACAAGTTATATTCAAATAAAAAGGGTGAAATAGGCAAAACGGTTAATTAGCAACTAGTTAATGGGAATTTGAATGATTGAAATTAAATTTAACTTAAGTAAGTTAAATGGATTGAAGTGAATAAATTGAGTAAAATCAATGTGAATGAAATATGAATTGGGTGTGAATAAAGGAAAAACCAAAGGAGATAAAAGGAAATATATTTGTAACACAAATACAAAGGGAGTTATGTGCAAACAAATAAAAGGAGAAATATTTGTAAAAACATTTACAAATAGAATTTAAAAGGGAATATTTGTAAAACATTTACAAATAGATTAAATGGAAGTATTTATTCATAGAAAATAAATAGAATGTTATAAATGAGATATTTATTTGTTAAATAAATAGAATTTAATCAAAGGAATATTTAGAAGATGAATAGAAAATGGAAATCTGTTTTTAACAGATAAATAGAAAGGATTAATTTATAAATAATAGTTTATAAATTAAATTAAATATTTACCATTCGATAAATGGAATATATAAGTTTGAACTTATATAGAGAAGAGATATTGGTTTTTAACACCGATAGTTTTAAATAAAAGAGGTACACAACACTTGTATAAGTTAAGTAACGTTATTAAAGAGAACATTTATAAAGTGAAGAACCGTTACTAAAAGTAAATCTTTATAAATGAATAAATGTTATCCGATAGGAGTTATTCGAATAGGAGAAGTCGATTAGTGTTAGAATAAATCGATTAGAGTAAGAATTAACCAGTTATAGTTAATCAGTTAGGGTTAATCCGTAGAGTTAATTGAATATTAGTTATTCAATTAGAATTTATCGAATATTTGTTATTCAAATAAAGAGTTAACCAGATAAAGTTAATTGAACATAATTAATCGAATTAGAATTTAATTGAATGTTAGTTATTCAATAAAAGTTGATCGAATATAGTATTGAGATAGAACTAGTCAAACATAGTTACTCAGGATAAGTTGCCATTTCGTATGACTGCTAGCTTAAATCGCAAGGCTGCAGATAGCCTAGGGCAGTCGGATGTTTCCTGGGGGAATCGGGCGTAACCATTGTGATCGCTGCGATCTAGAGTCAAGCGAAAGGAGTTAATCGAATATAATTTATTCGAATAGAGTTAAAAGAGTTATCGAATATAGCTTATTTGGAAGGAGTTAGGTGAAAAGAGCTAATCAAATAGGGTTAATCGATAAGAGTTAAATCCAATATAGTTAATTGATAAGAGTAAAATTGAATAGAGTAAATCGAATATAGTTTATTCGAAGAAAGGTCTTCGAATCTAGTTATTCGAAAGAGAGATTATCGAATATAGTTATTCGAATGGAGGAGTTATCAAATAGGGATTTATTCGAAAGGGAGTTACGTAAGGAAGTTTGAAATGTTGAGTATCAACATAATTAAGTTTTGAAAAGATAAATGGGTTTGTAGCACTTTTTCTACCTTAGCAATTTCGAGGACGAAATTATTTTAAGTAGGGAAGATTGTAATGACCCGGATCCTTATGGGTTAATTTTTGAATATTTAATATTTAATTTAAATATTGGTTTGGTAATATAAGTGAATTTTTATATTAAGTTATTAATTTAATAATCAATTTCGATTTAATATCGAATATATTAAACCATCGTAATACGAAAAATAATTCAGTTCGAGATTTACAACTGAATTAAATACAGTCCATACTTCCCGTTAGAATTCGAATAATAATATTTATTTATTATCGCAGAATTTATTATTTTTAATTTAATTTATATCAATTTAAATTAATATCTCCTTCAGATGATCGAGTTGGACTTCGTGACCCATCCCAGTGTGTTCGGAACAGGGGTATGACCCTAGAATTGACAGTGTTGGGTTCAGAAAGGAGTTCGGAATAAACGTGATGATTTAAATTTGATACCCGTTTAAAAATCAAATAAAATTTAATAAATGAATATACTTATTGGCCCTTTCATCACCACATCTCAAAAGCCACCCGTGCCTTCACTTATCACCACAAACAAGGACAACTGTGGCTTCTTTATTTCCATCCGCTCCCTTATAAAATCAAACGAACTTTCCACATCTACAAAAGAGCAAATCGATTCACTTCAAAGAAAGAAAATGGCCACGCTTCACTTAAACAAATCCGAAACCGATTCAAATGAAAATCGCAATGCTTTTATCACTAACGAGAAGTTGGGCGAGTTCTGTTCTTCGAGTTTGGCAAGAATGGAAGTGCGCGACGTCTCCTTGAGTTCAACTTCTGGAATCGCTAGCTATGATTAACGACTGGCCATGGGTGATGGATCTCGTGCTATTGCAAGATGGTATGAGGGCTTGTGAAAGACAGTAACAATTCGCGACTTATGTTGGTGTCGAGTTCTTGTGAGCTAGAGTCGTCGCGTCTCTTTACTGTGGATTGGGGAAAATCAACATCGAACAGTGATCGGAGGAGTTGAGATTGTTGGCACCGTCGTGAGTTTGTTCGAAGATTAGCTGAGGGGTTTTTTGACGTTGTGGAGTTCATATGCAAGGAGTGCATTGAAAGGGTTACCACAGTGGAAAAGGGAAGTCGATTTGCTGGTATCGATCTAGGGGACATAGTGTTCGACAAAATGCCGAAGAGGGGATTAAGGTAATTTACTAATTTAATTTAGTAATTAATATATATATATATATATATATATATATGTCATTTTTAATTATATAAAATGGTACCAAAATTATAAATGCATAAATACTTATATGAAAAGTCGTATTAACTAAGGAATGTTATATTTAGGGTGTACGAGATTTTCTTCGAATTGGGACAGTCGAACAATGCATAACTGTGAATTTCATAAGCTGGAATTAAAATGGGGAATCAGAACAGATCGAGGAAAAATAATCTGGTGAGTAAATCTCACCTTTTATTTTGAATTATTTTTATATAGTTAAAAATAATTGTCTGTGCTTGTTTGAATGTTGTCTGATTATTTTAAAATATATATTTGTTATTTAGGATATATATATATATATATATTGGGTGAATGATTGGTTGGATTCCCGCAGTCTAATTAGCCGATGCCCGCAGTTACATTAGCGGATGATTACCCTATACGCCCCACGCTATGATAGTGGATGACCTTCTATACCGCGATATCCTGCCTCGAAGCAGGATGGGTATTATTTTGTTGACTAACGTCAGTGGATGCAGGAAAACAGGTTGGGGGAATCCAACTGGATTCCTCAAAAAAAAAAAAAAATATTATCTGTTTGTTTATTTATTTGCATGTATACTGTCAGATATGATGGGTTAGAGAAATAAATAATTGGTTGTTGTGTGTTTAAATATCACTCGGCCTGAATATTGATTATTTAAAATACCCCGAAAGGGTATTTGAGATTTAAAAAGGGAATTCTATTTTTTATAAATAGAATTTGAATTTTTAAATGAACTATTGAAAATATTAACTTGTTTTGAAGATATATAAAATGAGTATTGAATTTATAAACTCTGTTTATAAATAAAAATGTGGGATTTGAATTGAATTTATAAACTTTGTTTATAAATGTATAATGTAGGATTTTAAGTGAAGTTATAAACGTTGTTTATAAATAATGCAGAGATATTCAAATAGATTTGAATATAGAATTTGAAAAGAGAATTCAAATAGACTTTGAATATAGAATTTGAAAAGAGAATTCAAATAGACTTTGAATATAGTATTTGAAAAGAGAATTCAAATAGAACTTGAAATATATTTGAATATAGAATTTAAAGAGTTGAAATGGACTTTGAATATAAGATTCAAATAGAGTTAAAATGAATTTGAATATAGAAATTCAAATGAGATTTATAATATAGAAGTTGAATATAGAAATTCATATGGATTTCAAATAGAAGTGGAACGGAATTTGAATATAGAATTCAAAGTAGTTAATAAGCGAGTTAAATATATTTGAATATGTCATGTTCAAATATGAAAGTGAAATAGACTAAGGAGTAAATTAACAAATCTAATTAACAAATTTAGTTAAAACGATTGGTATAGTTAAAATAGATTGGGCAGGTATAGATACAGGAGAAAGGTTTGGAATGAAGTATAGAAGTGAAATAAATAGAATGCTCGACAAAAAGGTACGTATTTAATTCATATATGAGATTTTATGTGCCGTATCGGCTATCCGCTTGGCTTTTCTTTTTCTTTTTGGATTAGCACGGGACATGGGAGGCTATTAGAAATATCCCGAAGCTCCCGGTACAAAGGAGGTTATGGCGAATTTTTCCGGGAATTTAAGGAGATGAATATTTTTAAGATAATCTGATAGTTAGAAATCAACATATCAATATATATAGAATCGATAAGGAAACAAACTTAAAAATAGGATAGTATAATCAAAAAGGAAGTCTAGAATAAAATCTCGAAAGAACAGAAAGAGAAAGTGTATATGTGTTTAAAATTGAAGAATTAGTTGTATGGTATTGATTATTCGAGTAAGTAGTCTTATCTGTTTTGACGTTATAAATGTTATTTAGTCAAGGTCTGAGAGGTAGTTATACCCCAACTTGATTGATTTCATTATTAACAAATAAATAGTAAGATTTCAGGCTCTAAGATCAATGTTGAATAAGAGTTAGTTGAATATAGTATTTGGGTTGTCGTAACGATGTTTTACACAACATTCGTTTTAACCCAAATAAGTGTAAGCTTGGAGATATAATAAAGAATATTTCCTAAGTATAGAAATAAACGAGATCAGAAAAGAGATAAGTAATTGGAATATTTCCCAATTATAAATAACATATATTTTCTAAAGTTTAGAAAATAAAGGAAGGCGATATTGGAAAATGTTTTCCAAACAACGTAAAAGGCCAATATGGTTATTGAAAATATTTGGTTAACAAATGTTGATAAAGAAATAGAGAAGTGATTTATTTAATGGAATATTAATTAAGGGCTTAGTGATTGTTTGATAATTGGATGAACACTTGTTTTCTTCGATAGTTAAATCATCGACTATCAAAACACTTGTTTTTATTCGATAGTTAAATCACAGACTATCGGAGTTTTGACCATCGTTGTCAATATGGAGAGACCGGTTGGATTATTATCCGAAGAACCACTCCGTATTGGCAGTAGCGTGCGAATCAGATTATATAAAGATAACCGAAGACGGAGTAGAGTGCAAGGACTTTTTCTATTAATAGAAATTGTGCCTTCGGTTCATCCTGTTCCTGGGTGACTTGTATGGATGAATGTCTGACAGTGTATTTCCAGAAAGGTCACGTACATTGATTTCTTCAACCGTGCCAAGAGTGGAAGCGGAGAAGGAAACTTGTTTTAGCTGACACGTAATGTACTGTTGTAGACGTCAATTAGTGTTTTTCGATGGATCTGACAATGTGGCATTCGAAGTGAATCTGATGTGATGAGAAATCGTAGCCTCTGACCTCAACAACCGGTAAATGACAGAAATCGGGCAGGCAGCATGGCTATGTAGGTCGCACCTATTAGGGTGTAGAATCACCTGATCTAGAGTTTCATTTATTTCTAAAAATCTATTGTCGTGCTGTCCCATTCGGGAAATGGTTGCTGATCCCAACCGTTGGTGATATACATTCGATACGCTCAAGCCAAATGAGTGGTCGGTCATGTGTGGCTGAGTTGAAAGATGTTCTTGTTGAACTCGGTGTATTCTCCTCTAGAGATATACCAGCGGAAGGTGGTTCCATACCTTGTCATAGTTGGAAATCCATTACCCAATACGTGCTTGCGGTTTTGATTGTATATTACATATGTGGAACGTGAGATGCAAACGTTCCACTAGATTGTATTTACTTGATTTAGCCACTGTTATAATATCAAAGGAGTTTTGATATAAAGATTATCGTTCCTTTCAAAGGGATTTTGAAAGTTAAGTCAAGTGTTTGGATTCTCATAAGGGAAAAACCCGTTCCATGTTATACGGCGTGGTATTATGAGATATCATTTAGTTTTCTGAAACTGTTTTAACTGTTTACTCATACCAGTCCATGACTGACCCGGAGTTTATTTGTTTTTGTTCTACCTAAACTCTTAGGTGCCTAAATTTGTACGGGCAATCAAGTAGTTCAGGATTTTTCAGATATATCTAAAGGAGCTTGGAGCAGGAGGCTTCAGCGTCATCTAGTTATAGTGTTGTTCCGTTCTGTTGTAAGTGTTGTACTCTAATAAAGTGTATGTTATACAGTTGAAAATTTTGTATTTCAAAAGATATGATATATATTATATTTTGTTCCGCTGCGATGTGAGATTCTGTGTTGTTATTTCTGTTCTTCTTCTGTCTCTTTCTTCTAAAAAAAATGTTTCGTATTTTCGTGATATTTGGGTTGGACGTATGATGTATATAGTCAACTCTGATGTTACGGAGATCTGGGTCATTACAGTTGGTATCAGAGCTTAGGTTGAGCGAATACCTAGGCTTGTTGAAATGTGCTCATTAGAGACAGGATCAGTAGTATCCTAGAATGAGTTGAGTGTATATATATACGAGAGAGCGTATTTGTTATTTGATACAAAAACTGATTATATTGTATTGACTAGTCTATTGAGTGAATTATGAATTCTGATCGAATCGTGGGACGCCACGATATCGATAGGAGTTTATAAACAGTTGAACAGAAAATTGGACACGATATTGTTTTAAATAGTTGAGTTGATTGTTAGAATTATAATCAAACTAGATTATAAAAACGGAAATAGTTATATATAACCAATAGAATTTGTATATGAAATCAAATATACAAATGTGATAAATTGAAATTGAATTCCAACCAGAATTCAGAATTTAAAATCCTGGGAGTTTGGAAAATATTTTTCTAAATGGATTTTGAAAGTAATATGGCACTGAACTCACTTCAGTGGCTGGGAAATAATTCTGATGATGATCGCAACCTCATCAGTGTTCATTTTCGAGTTTCTAAATGATGAATTGCTGCCTTAGAAAATTTTTGATGGAAATTTGTTTGAAAGAAACAAGTTGTTTGAAAATTCAAATGTTTTGAATTTGAGATAGATATAAATATATGTATATATTTATTACTTCAAAGGAATTTTGAAATGGGAATTGGAATATAGATTTCAAATAGAAGTAAAATATAGGAATTCAAATAGGATTTGAAATGGAATTTTAAATAAAAGGAGTTTAAATAGAATTTGAATTCAAAGGAGTTAAAATAGAATTTAAATTCAAAGGAATTCAAATAGAAATTGAATAAAGTATTTAAAATGGAATTTGAATAAAGGATTTGAAATGGATTTTGAATAAAGGATTTCAAATAGAAATTGAAGATAAGGAATTTGAATATTGTAAATATATAGAATTTGAATAAGAGAAGTGAAATAGAATTTGATATATAGATTTTGATATATAGAATTTGAATAATAGAAGCGAATTGGAGTTTAAATATAGAATTCAAATAGAAGTAAAATAAAGGAATTTGAATATATATAGATTTCAAATAGAAGTGAAATAGATCGGGAATATTATGTTGAAATGGAAAAATGAATTTGATACATATTAAAAATATATCAGAATGGAGTTGAATTTATTATAAACAAAGTTAAAAAGTTTATATTTATAAATATAATTAAAACGAGCTTGCCATAGCGCGGCAGTTCGTAAATTGGCGATTCAAACTTCAATTTAGTATACATAACTCAATTGAAGTCGGAATTCTTTGAAACAAGAATCGTCGGGACCGGTTGAACAATAGTTTTCTAATGAAAGAGAAAAATCTGGATTTCGTCGTATAGATTTTGAGTTATGTCAAAATCAAATTTTTAGAAAAGTAGCGCCAGAACCATTATAAAACCATAACGGTTTAATTAAATAAATAAAAGGATTTTTAGGAAATAAAATCCAAATTGGCATTAGAAAAATCCAGACTGTAGATATAAAATAAATATGAACTCCAGTGAAGTAAGTGAAATGATTTTTAAGAAAAAAATCATATTTTAAATGGTTAAATAGAATTAACTAAATTGAAAAATAATTAGTTAAATGAAATTTGAATCGAAATTGGGATTTTGGATAAGTGAAAGAAATTGAGAATTTATATTCGAAATCGAATATATAACTCGAGTTGAAAATATAATTAGATTAGTTTATAATTAAGTTGACATATATATGAACAAGTTATATTCAAATAAAAAGGGTGAAACAGGCAAAACGGTTAATTAGCAACTAGTTAATGGGAATTTGAAAGATTGAAATTAAATTTAACTTAAGTAAGTTAAATGGATCGAAATGAATAAATTGAGTAAAATCAATGTGAATGAAATATGAATTAGGTGTGAATAAAGGAAAGACCAAAGGAGATAAAAGGAAATATATTTGTAACACAAATACAAAGGGAGTTATGTGCAAACAAATAAAAGGAGAAATATTTGTAAAAACATTTACAAATAGAATTTAAAAGGGAATATTTGTAAAACATTTATAAATAGATTAAATGGAAGTATTTATTTATAGAAAATAAATAGAATGTTATAAATGAGATATTTATTTGTTAAATAAATAGAATTTAATCAAAGGAATATTTAAAAGATGAATAGAAAATGGAAATCTGTTTTTAATAGATAAATAGAAAGGATTAATTTATAAATAACAGTTTATAAATTAAATTAAATATTTACCATTCGATAAATGTAATATATAAGTCTGAACTTATATAGAGAAGAGATATTGGTTTTTAACACCGATAGTTTTAAATAAAAGAGGTACACAACACTTGTATAAGTAACGTTATTAAAGAGAACATTTATAAAGTGAAGAACCGTTGCTAAAAGTAAATCTTTATAAATGAATAAACGTTATCCGATAGGAGTTATTCGAATAGGAGAAGTCAATTAGTGTTAGAATAAATCGATTAGAGTAAGAATTGACCAGTTAGAGTTAATTAGTTAGGGTTAATCCGTAGAGTTAATTGCATATTAGTTATTCAATTAGAATTTATCGAATATTTGTTATTCAAATAAAGAGTTAACCAGATAAAGTTAATTGAACATAATTAATCGAATTAGAATTTAATTGAATGTTAGTTATTCAATAAAAGTTGATCGAATATAGTATTGAGATAGAACTAGTCAAACATAGTTACTCAGGATAAGTTGCCATTTCGTATGACTGCTAGCGTAATTCGCAGGGCTGTAGATAGCTTAGGGCGGTCGGATGTTTCCTGGGGGAATCAGGCGTAATGTAACAACCCGAAAATCTGGGCCAGTTTAAAATTTTTATTTTGGCAATTTTAGCGAATTTTGATTATTTAAAATGAATTATTTTAAATAATATCGACGAGAAAATTTATTTTGAATAGAATTTGAACGTATATATTATATACATCGTCGTTAGAATATAAATATTTATATATAATTATAAATAGAATTGAAAATGGCGCGGTAGTTCGATAATTCGATTTCAAACTTCAATTGAATGTACCGGGTGCAAAACAATCCAGAATTTAGTGAAACAAAAAAAAATTAGGATCTAATTGATGATATCTTTCCAACGAATCCAAAAAATCAAGATTTCATAGCGGGAATCAAAAGATATGTCCAGTTGAAAATTCTGAATAGTCGCTATGGAATTCAGGCCCTTAAAAATGGAAATTTTGCAAACGACCTCGGATTTCGACGAAACCAGTTTTGTTGGGTCTGTGATGTTAAGTTATTGCTAGATTCCAGATTTCATAATTTTTCGAATCAATATGTGAGCGTGGCAAAGGAAAACGCATTTGACCAGTTTTAGTTGATTTTAATCGACTGGAAAATGGCCATTTTTCCAACGGTCTCAGAATTCGACGAAACTAGTTTTGTTAGGACCGTATCGTCAATACGAGGCTAGAAAATATTTTTTTAGAATTTTTAGAGTTCGTATGGGACCCCGGTAAATTGAAATACGCGTTTAAAATTCAATATAGAGATTTAAATGTAAATTTAACGGAAACTGATTCAAACGATCAAATCAGCTTGCGATACATATCCCATTGTGTTCGGAATGGGGGTAAAACGCTATAGACGACAGGCGGTGGGCCTCGTTTAGAGGTCGTATGAAAAAGTCAACTTTATGCAATTAAATTAATTAATAAAATAAAATAAAAAAATAATATTTCCTTCCCCTTTTTCTTTCTGCCCCCCCCCCCCGATTTCATTTTGCAGAAGATAAAAAAAAAAAGCGAGAAGCTCGATCGAAGAAGGGGAGCCGCCGCTCCTGCTCGACGCCGACCAGGCGATCTCCACCCCAGACCGCCACCTCGCGTCAGCACCGCCGTCTATCGCTTCTCCCCCTCGACGCTCGCTCTCCTTCCCTTGTCTCCAGCTCGCGAAACCCCAAGGGCCCCACCGTACCCCCTTCTCCCTCTAGTTCGAGGAAGCCGCCCCCCCTAAAACCCCGAGCCACCAAAACCGCCGCAGCTACATCCCGCCACCATCCCAGTGAGTTTTCCTTTTATTTTATTTTATTTATATTTATTTATTTTCAGTTTTATTATATATGTATATAATAAAAATCTGAAATTTATATGTATGTATATGGAAAAAGATTAGATTTTTAAACAAAGCAAGATTAGATTTTTGTCATAGTAAAGACGTGATTTTTAACGATATAAAGACGTGATTGTTAACGATGTAAAGACGTGATTTTTAAAATAGAAAAGATTAGATTTTTGAAGGAAGAAAGACGATATTTTGATATGAGTAGTGAGGTAAAAATATGATTTTTACTTCGAGAAAAATATAATCTTTATATTTTTGAAAAGGCGAAATCTATATTTTTGAAAAGGCGAAATCTTTATATGAAGAATAGCGTGATAGAAATGGAATTTTCATCTATAAGACATCGTGGTAAAAATAGAAATTTTGTCCCTATAGCATAGTAAAAATTCGATTTTTATATATTGAATAGCATAGTAAAAATTCGATTTTTATATATTGAATAGCATAGTAAAAATCCGATTTTTATATATTGAATAACATAGTAAAAATTCGATTTTTATATATTGAATAGCATAGTAAAAATTCGATTTTTATATATTGAATAGCATAGTAAAAATACGATTTTTATATATTGAATAGCATAGTAAAAATTCAATTTTTATATATTGAATAGCATAGTAAAAATACGATTTTTATATATTGAATAGCATAGTAAAAATTCGATTTTTATATATTGAATAGCATAGTAAAAATATGATTTTTATATATTGAACATCGAAGTAAAAATGTGATTTTTATATATTGAACATCGAAGTAAAAATTCGATTTTTATATATTGAATAACGAAGTAAAAATTCGATTTTTACATATGTAGTGAATATGGGCAACGAAAGCGAAAAAAGGCGAGATTGGAGAGGATTTCTATAAAAGAAGAGTCAAGATGATTGGATAGCTATCGGTGAGAATTTCTCACTCTTCAATTTCTTTTCTAGTTATATATATATATATATACTAGGATGTAGACGGTGCTTAGTAGCACCCGACACAACCATCCACAGACCATGGACTTATTTGTTTGGTTGCATAGATTAGTCAGATTATTTGATTTGAATTTGGTTGTTTGGTGAATTTGATTGATGTGTGAATGGCGTGGGCCTTCACTAGACCGGGGATAAGGCTAGGCCTTGTCCCGTTTCTAGTATCGTGCCATTATGCCGCCGAAATTTTCTAAAATAAGTTAGATAAATAAAAATATCATTTTATTTAAAGAATGAACTGAATAGAAATTCATATGTTGGAATAAAATGTTTTATCGTTAAAAATATAATTTTTAACGTGAATGTGAATAAATAAATATTCATTTACAAACCAGACGGTTTGTTTATGTACACCTATTTGAAGGACATTGATTGGGTCGATAAATTTTACACATCGTCCAACTGCACAAATAAAATCTGTGTTTGATTGTTTGAAACCCCACATGGGTGTTGGGATGAAATTTGAAGTTCACTCATCCTGATTGATTAAATACGTCGGTCGATTGAATGACAGGCTGTTATAAGCGTCAGATATCTATATTTGATGCTTATACAGTGTAGTGCACTTTGGTTGATGGTTGATTATTTTGCAATGCTATTATATGTGTGTAATGTATGAAAATCCATATAATTAACATTATATGGTGATTGATTGGGCCTCATTCCAATTTAGAAAATAAAGAATAATATAAAATAAAGGTTCATGTGTTGACAGTACTCATCCCTTGAGATTGGTCATGTGTTGAACGAAATATTTTAGTAATAAAATTTACATCTTTATCAATATAAAATAAAGGTTCATGTGTTGACAGTACTCATCCATTGAGATTGGTCATGTGTTGAACGAAATATTTTGATAATAACAACTATTTTGAAAAAGAAATATTTGAAACAACATATTTGAAAATAGAAATTTATGAAGCTGTGTTGATTAGATTGACGCCATTTTGACGTGAACGATATTTATATCGATTTTATTCATTTCGAAATGAATTGAATTGAAAACGATTTCGAAATGAATTGAATTGAAAACGATTTCGAAATGAATTGAATTGAAAACTATTTCGAAATGAATTGAAAACGATTTCGAAATGAATTGAATTGAAAACGATTTCGAAATGAATTGAATTGAAAACGATTTCGAAATGAATTGAATTGAAAACGATTTCGAAATGAATTGAATTGAAAACGATTTCGAAATGAATTGAATTGAAAACGATTTCGAAATGAAATGAATTGAAAACGATTTTGAAATGAATTGAATTGAAAACGATTTCGAAATGAATTGAATTGAAAACGTTTTCGAAATGAAATTAATTGAAAACGATTTCGAAATGAAATGAATTGAAAACGATTTCGAAATGAAATGAATTGAAAACGATTTCGAAATGAATTGATTTTAAAACAATTTAGAAATGAATTCGATTCAAATAGAAAACGAATTTGAATTGAATCGAATAGAAAACGAATTTGAATTGAATCGAATCGAAAACGAATTTGAATTGAATCGAATAGAAAACGAATTTGAATTGAATCAAATTGAAAACGAATTCGAATTGAATTGAAAGTGAATCGAAATGAATTCAAATTGAATTGAAATTTGAATTGAATAGAAATGAATTTTAAAACGAATTTATAAAGAAGGATTCAATTTTTGCTTTGGATTGAAATGGGAGTTGAAATTGTTTTCGAAACGAATTCAAAACTATTTATAAAATTCATTTTAAATAGAAATCGACGAAATATATATTATATATATATAATATAATGGCCTGAATAGAACGCGCCGCGCCGCGGCAGTTCGTGAATTTCGACCATTTATTTCAAACGGACATTACGGGAGATCCGACCGTCGGATTCTCCTAAAACCGGAACCGTTGGGTTCGTATCGAAAAGAGCTTTCTAACGAATATTAGAAATTAGAAATCTAACGGTTGGATTTGGAATTATGTCCAAATCAAATTCGAAAAAGGTCGCTGTAAGTGCAGTTCGATGGCCATTGATGGAAATCGACTGTACGGGCCTTGATAAAATTATTAAATATAGTAATAATTTATGTAAAATCATAAGAAATGATTTAAAAAGAATTGGGATGAAAAACTCCATATTTGAAAAGATAAAAATAGATTTTTATCGAAATGAACTAGTTTTGAACTAGAATTATAATTCTATTTATTTTTAAATAAATAAATTGGATTTGAAATGGTCTTGAAAATAACCAGAATTTCCAATGATTGCATTGGAGTGGATTTGAATCGAAATTGTCTTCGGAATATTTCGATGTTGGAATTCGGGATTATACAGATGTTGTTATGGAAATTTGAAAGATATATATATTTATATCGTTATTTCCAATACGACATTTGTTAATCGTAGAATTTGATATTGAATATAAGCCGGGATATTTTCTATTCAGAGCCTTGTATTTAATATCAAATGTGATTTGGGTTTGTCGTGAATGGTGTCTTCATTAACACTGTTCTTCAACCCAGTTGAGAAAAGATTAAATCTTTTTATTTAGATTTAATGAAGTGTACCAATTAAATAATATTTAATTGGAATTGAATTGATATTGATTTTTGGGTTTATCGTGAACAGTGTTTTAAATAACACTCGTTCTTTAACCCGATAATTAATGGAATGTGACTTTGGGTTTATCGTGAACCGTGTTTTAAATGACACGGATTCTTTAACCCAGTTAACGATTAAAACTAAGTGGAGTTTTAATGAATCCTTAATTAGATTGAGATGATCGAGAATGGAGTATCACCAGTTTTGCTCCAGGCGATAGTTAAATCTTTAATTAAATTTGAACGTGAAATGGTAATTGAATTTACCGATTACACCGTGGTGTTAGATATGAAGTACTACCAGTTTTACTTCATGGGATGAATAGGTTGGGATTGGGAAATTAAAACAAATGATTACTTCAGTAAGGTTCGCTAATCCCGACTAGTTTTGAATTGATATTCAAAAATAGATTAAAGAATAAATTCAAGAAATTTATCTTGGATAAAATTAATGGGAACCTTTCCCTATGAATGTGAAATTTAGAAACTAACTGTCGGTTAGCTAAGCAGAATGATTTTCTGGATATTGATCTGATGTTGGTTTCGGCCCTCGGGGTTAATATTTGGGGAGTTATTCTCTTGATTAATTTACGGTTAGTGACTGATGAATTGGAATGAGGCGTATGTTGTGTTTGTGTAACACTTATTTAAAATATACGCGAGTTATTCGGAAAGACCGGGTTTATCCCATTCTGAATAACTGATACGACGATAAGTCGAAGATGAAGACGGTGGTCGAAGACCGGAAGTCTTCATGTCATTTGGGTGATTACTGATGATCTTGATTGGGTTGTACACCCAAGAAGATGGAAACCGTTGGTGATCGTCCAGACGTATTTGGAGATCGATGGATATGCGGGGTACTAGGTGCCTCCGGTTTCGTTCAGACCCAGAACGGACTTGTAAATGGACTGTGTGTCTGACATCGGATTCCATTCTCTGTGACCGATATCGGTTGCATAGAATGGTTTGCTTGTGTAGCATGCTAAGATGCAAATGATCAAGGCTTCTGTTGAAAAGCAAAGCCTTGTGGTGATGATCAAAGCACAGCCTGTGTGGCACAGCTTTGAGTAACGTGAATTCGCGAGCCTCACACCCCGGTATGAACCAGAAACGGGAGAAAGGACCTCAGGGAGGGCCTACGTTTCCTCCTAGCTAAAAGTGGCGTCAGTTGTTTTACACGCGCTGACGAGTTTGACTTATGTGGTTGTTGCTGTTGCGAGGCGCCTCGGTTAGATCGGACGATCCGGGTCCGATGGAGTCATTCGTTGGCTCGCTTACGCCCCAAAGGGCGGCGAAACGTAGTGCTCAGGCATTTTAATCCACTCCGTGTGGACTGGCCCTGACGATCCAAGGGTCGATGCATTCTGATCCTGAGACTCGGGCTAGCAGTCTCGAATTCGGTAAGGACTATCTTTTGCCTTGGTTCATGATGGAAATCCAATTTCCAAATACGTGATCTTGCGGTTTTAGTTGTAATCCTATATATGGCGACATAGTGGGATGGGGCGCTCATGCCGCCTATGATTGATACTTATGATTTGAAGTTGTTTTATACACTATGCACTGACTATAGTGTCAAATGATTTGTTTTAAAACGTATCAAGCATTCTTTGGCTGTTATAAGGGAAAACCCTATCCCCCGGCTTGCGTTGCATTGTGTGATAGGACCTGGGTCTTATAACAGCTTCATTTTTCTCTATTTATCATTGCGCTGTTCGTCTTATGCACTGGTATTCTTGGGAGGAAACCCGTTCTGTGTTATACGGCGTGATCCCTTGATTTACCTAACTTTAAAAATAAAGATCAATAACTGTTTTAGTTCTCACACCAGTCACATGACTGACCTGGAGTTTATTGTTTTAACCTAAACTCTGGGTGCCCTTATTTTGACACGGGCAGCTAGTAGTTTTGGGTTTTGCAGATTTATATTCACAGGATCCTAGTTTACAGCTGGAATGATATCCAGAAAGCTTTGTATCCGCATATCTACTTCTAGTTGTGTATTGTATTATTTTCCGCTGCTATGTATTTAAATGTAATTTAAATCTCTGATATTTCTGTGTAATATTTATTCCTTTATACTCTGTATATTCTTGTAATCTGATGCATTGTTGTAATATACAGTGAAAGGTTCTTTTTTATGCGTTCTATTTTGTCATGTTCTCAAACGATAGGGCGTTTCGAACGGTCTGGGTCGGTTTAGCGACTGGTTCGGACCGAGCGAAATCTCTTCTCGTCACACGTAACCATTGTGATCGCTGTGATCTAGAGTCAAGCGAAGGAGTTAATCGAATATAGTTTATTCGAATAGAGTTAAAAGAGTTATCGAATATAGCTTATTCGGAAGGAGTTAGGTGAAAAGAGCTAATCAAATAGGGTTAATCAATAAGAGTTAAATCCAATATAGTTAATTGATAAGAGTAAAATTGAATAGAGTAAATCGAATATAGTTTATTCAAAGAAAGGTCTTCGAATCTAGTTATTCGAAAGAGAGATTATCGAATATAGTTATTCGAAGGGAGGAGTTATCGAATAGGGATTTATTCGAAAGGGAGTTACGTAAGGAAGTTTGAAATGTTGAGTATCAACATAAATAAGTTTTGAAAAGATAAATGGGTTTGTAGCACTTTTTCTACCTTAGCAATTTCGAGGACGAAATTATTTTAAGTAGGGAAGATTGTAATGACCCAGATCCTTATGGGTTAATTTTTGAATATTTGATATTTAATTTAAATATTGGTTTGGTAATATAAGTGAATTTTTATATTAAGTTATTAATTTAATAATCAATTTCGATTTAATATCGAACATATTAAACCATCGTAATACGAAAAATAATTCAGTTCGAGATTTACAACTGAATTAAATACAGTCCAGACTTCTCGTTAAGATTCGAATAATAATATTTATTTATTATCGCGGAATTTATTGTTTTTAATTTAATTTATATCAACTTAAATTAATATCTCCTTCAGATGATCGAGTTGGACTTCGTGACCTATCCCAGTGTGTCCGGAACAGGGGAATGACCCTAGAATTGACAATGTTGGGTTCAGAAAGGAGTTCGGAATAAACGTGATGATTTAAATTTGATACCCGTTTAAAAATCAAATAAAATTTAATAAATGAATATAATTATTGGCCCTTTCATCACCACATCTCAAAAGCCACCCGTGCCTTCACTTATCACCACAAACAAGGACAACCGTGGCTTCTTTATATCCATCCGCTCCCTTATAAAATCAAACGAACTTTCCACATCTACAAAAGAGCAAATCGATTCACTTCAAAGAAAAAAAATGGCCACGCTCCACTTAAACAAATGCGAAACCGATTCAAATGAAAATCGCGATGCTTTTATCACTGACGAGAAGTTGGGCGAGTTCTGTTCTTCGAGTTTGGAAAGAATGGAAGTGCGCGACGACTCCTTGAGTTCGACTTCCGGAATCGCTAGTTAGGATTAACGATTGGCCATGGGTGATGGATCTCGTGCTATTGCGAGACGGTATGAGGGCTTGTGAAAGCCAGTAACAACTCGCGACTTATGTTGGTGTCGAGTTCTTGTGAGCTAGGGTCGTCGCGTCTCTTTACTGTGGATTGGGGAAAATCAACATCGAACAGTGATCGGAGGAGTTGAGATTGTTGGCACTGTCGTGAGTTTGTTCGAAGGTTAGCTGAGGGGTTTTCTGACATTGTGGAGTTCAAATGCAAGGAGTGCATTGAAATTGGTTACCGCAGTGGAAAAGGGAAGTCGATTTGCTGATATCGATCTAGGGGACATAGTGTTCGACAAAATGCCGAAGAGGGGATTAAGGTAATTTTCCAATTTAATTTAGTAATTAATACATATATATATATATATATGACATTATGAATTATATAACTTGGTACCAAAATTATAAATGCATAAATACTTATATGAAAAGTCGTATTAACTAAGGAATGTTATATTAAGGGTATACGAGATTTTCTTCGAATGGGGACAGTCGAACAATGCATAGCTGTGAATTTCATAAGCTGGAATTAAAATGGGGAATCAGAACAGATCGAGGAAAAATAATTTGGTGAGTAATTCTCACCTTTTATTTAGAATTATTTTTATATAGTTAAAAATAATTATCTGTGCTTGTTTGAACGATGTCTGATTATTTTAAAATATATATTAGTTATTTAGGATATATATATATATATTGGGTTGATGATGGGTTGGATTCCCGCAGTCTCATTAGCGGATGCCCGCAGATACATTAGCGGATGATTACCCTATACGCCCCACGCTATGATAGTGGATGACCTTCTATACCGCGATATCCTGCCTCGAAGCAGGATGGGTATTATTTTGTTGACTAACGTCTGTGGATGCAGGAAAACAGGTTGGGGGAATCCAACTAGATTCCTCAAAAAAAAATATTATCTGTTTGTTTATTTATTTGCATATATACTGTCATATATGATGGGTTAGAGAAATAAATAATTGGTTGTTGTGTGTTTAAATATCACTCGGCCTGAATATTGATTATTTAAAATACCCTGAAAGGGTATTTGAGATTTAAAAAGGGAATTCTATTTTTTATAAATAGAATTTGAATTTTTAATGAACTATAGAAAATATTAACTTGTTTTTGAAGATATATAAAACGTGTATTGAATTTATAAACTCTGTTTATAAATAAAAATGTGGGATTTGAATTGAATTTATAAACTCTGTTTATAAATAAAAATGTGGGATTTGAATTGAATTTATAAACTCTGTTTATAAATAAAAATGTGGGGTTTGAATTGAATTTATAAACTTTGTTTATAAATGTATAATGTGGGATTTTAAGTGAAGTTATAAACGTTGTTTATAAATAATGCAGAGATATTCAAATAGATTTGAATATAGAATTTGAAAAGAGAATTCAAATAGACTTTGAATATTGAATATGAAAAGAGAATTCAAATAGACTTTGAATATAGAATTTGAAAAGAGAATTCAAATAGAACTTGAAATAGATTTGAATATAGAATTTAAAGAGTTGAAATAGACTTTGAATATAAGATTCAAATAGAGTTAAAATGAATTTGAATATAGAAATTCAAATGGGATTTGTAATATAGAAGTTGAATATAGAAATTCATATGGATTTCAAATAGAAGTGGAACGGAATTTGAATATAGAATTCAAAGTAGTTAATAAGCAAGTTAAAATATATTTGAACATGTCATGTTCAAATATGAAAGTGAAATAGACTAAGGAGTAAATTAACAAATTTAATTAACAAATTTAGTTAAAACGATTGGTATAGTTAAAATAGATTGGGCAGGTATAGATACTGGAGACAGGTTTGGAATGAAGTATAGAAGTGAAATAAATAGAATGCTCGACAAAAAGGTACGTATTTAATTCATATATGAGATTTTATGCGCCGTATCGGCTAGCCGCTTGGATTTTCTTTTTCTTTTTGGATTAGTAAGGGCCATGGGAGGCTATTAGAAATATCCTGAAGCTCTCGGTACAAAGGAGGTTATGGCGTATTTTTCTGGGAATTTAAGGAGATAGAATATTTTTAAGATAATCTGATAGTTAGAAATCAACGTATCAATATATATAGAAGTCGATTAGGAAACAAACTTAGAAATAGGATAGTATAATCAAAAAGGAAGTCTAGAATAAAATCTCGAAAGAATAGAAAGAGAAAGTGTATATGTGTTTAAAAGTGAAGAATTAGTTGTATGGTATTGATTATTCGAGTAAGTAGTCTTATATGTTTTGATGTTATAAATGTTATTTAGTCAAGGTCTGAGAGGTAGTTATACCCCAACTTGATTGATTTCATTATTAACAAATAAATAGTAAGATTTCAGGCTCGAAGATCAATGTTGGATAAGAGTTGGTTGAATATAGTATTTGGGTTGTCGTAATGATGTTTTACACAACATCCGTTTTAACCCAAATAAGTGTAAGCTTGGAGATATAATAAAGAATATTTCCTAAGTATAGAAATAAACGAGATCGGAAAAGAGATAAGTAATTGGAATATTTCCCAATTATAAATAGCATATATTTTCTAAAGTTTAGAAAATAAAGGAAGGCGATATTTGGAAATGTTTTCCAAACAACGTAAAAGGCCAATATGGTTATTGAAAATATTTGGTTAACAAATATTGATAAAGAAATAGAGAAGTGATTCAATTAATAGAATATTAATTAAGGTCTTAGTGATTGTTTGATAATTGGATGAACACTTGTTTTCTTCGATAGATAAATCATCGACTATCGGAACACTTGTTTTTATTCGATAGTTAAATCATAGACTATCGGAGTTTTGACCATCGTTGTCAATATGGAGAGACCGATTGGATTATTATCCGAAGAACCACTCCATATTGGCAGTAGCGTGCGAATCAGATTATATAAAGATAATCGAATACGGAGTAGAGTGCAAGGACTTTTTCTATTAATAGAAATTGTGCCTTCGGTTCATCCTGTTCCTGGGTGACTTGTATGGATGAATGTCTGACAGAGTATTTCCAGAAAGGTCACGTACATTGATTTCTTCAACCATACCAAGAGTGGAAGCGGAGAAGGAAACTTCTTTTAGCTGACACGTAATGTACTGTTGTAGACGTCAATTAGTGATTTTCGATGGATCTGACAATGTGGCATTCAAAGTGAATCTGATGTGTTGAGAAATCGTAGCCTCTGACCTCAACAACCGGTAAATGACAGAAATCGGGCAGGCAGCATGGCTATGTAGGTCGCACCTATTAGGGTGTAGAATCACCTGATCTAGAGTTTCATTTATTTCTAAAAATCTATTGTCGGTGCTGTCCCATTCGGGAAATGGTTGCTGATCCCAACCGTTGGTGATATACATTCGATACACTCAAGCCAAATGAGTGGTCGGTAATGTGTGGCTAAGTTGCAAGATGTTCTTGTTGAACTCAGTGTATTCTCCTCTAGAGATATACCAGCGGAAGGTGGTTCCATACCTTGTCATAGTTGGAAATCCATTACCCAATACGTGCTTGCGGTTTTGATTGTATATACATATGTGGAACGTGAGATGCAAACGTTCCACTAGATTGTATTTACTTGATTTAGACACTATTATAATATCAAAGGAGTTTTGATATAAAGATTATCGTTCCCTTCAAAGGGATTTTGAAAGTTAAGTCAAGTGTTTGGATTCTCATAAGGGAAAAACCCGTTCCGTGTTATACGGCATGGTCTTATGAGATATCATTTAGTTTTCTGAAATTGTTTTAACTGTTTACTCATACCAGTCCATGACTGACCCGGAGTTTATTTGTTTTTGTTCTACCTAAACTCTTGGGTACCTAAATTTGTACGGGCAGTCAAGTAGTTCAGGATTTTTCAGATATATCTAAAGGAGCTTAGAGCAGGAGGCTTCAGCGTCATCTAGTTATAGTGTTGTTCCGTTGTGTTGTAAGTGTTGTACTCTGATTAAGTGTATGTTATACAGTTGAAAATTTTGTATTTCAAAAGATTTGATATATATTATATTTTGTTCCGCTGGATGTGAGATTCTGTGTTGTTATTTCTTTTCTTCTTCTATCTCTTTCTTCTAAAAAAAATGTTTCATATTTTCGTGATATTTGGGTTGGACGTATGATGTATATAGTCAACTGTGATGTTACGGAAATCTGGGTCATTACAGTCGACCTGGGGTTCGACCTAAGTGACTAGATCGACCATAGGGTCGACCTGGTACACATGTAACACTCCACATCCATTAAGGTCACTCAAAAAGGGAATGCCTTAACTTCGGTGGAGAGTTATAGGTAAAAGATATGGATAAATTACAAGACAGACAAAATTAAAACAGCGGAAAATAGAACTTTACTTTATTGATCAAATAGTTTGTACAACAATTATTTTCCAATACTAGAATATTTGTCTTACAAAATAAAGAAGCATAAAATAACATTTACATTCCCCAATGTAGCGTGAGCCGGCAATAGCAATGGGAAAGAGAATCCAAGTAGAACTTCGACTAATCTTCGGCTTGGAAAGAAAACTGGGCTAAGAAGTAATATTCCCTCCCTGCGAACCTTGGGGGGAGGGGGGAGACGGAAGATATGAAAGCGAAAGAAATTAGAGTTAGACATTAAGTATGGTAAGTTCAGTAACTTTTAGCACGTGAACAGGTAAAAAAGCAACATGGCATGAATTAACTGAATACAAGACTACACCATGATGACGGGAATCATAAGGTTAGCACAAGATATGATAGGGTAAGATAAACTGGATGCACTTCTATACTTTCTCTGCTTCGCCACTACCTTGTTATTCTAATTTCTATATCCCTGCACCACCTAACTAGTAATCAGTATAAACTATAAACTAGAGTATCAAATCTAATTTTGACATGTACTGATCTAATTAGGGGCGTCGTTCGATAGGTAGCATAATCCCTAGTTGGACCTAGGTCGCTTAAACCCTAAAATCCGAGAAACGTTCAATAGGTTGAGGTTTGTAAGTAAAAGTCATAGATAAAACACAAAACATATATAAACACATATACATAAGCAGCAGAAAATAACAGACTTTTTATTTCCTAAATATGTGCTCAAACAAAACATTTCCATAATTGTCACATAATAACTTCAAAAACATTACAACATCATTTCTGTCTTGGTTATTAAATAAAGAAGCATAAACACAAAATTAAAACTGCATAAATCCCCATAGAGTGTGTCCAACAACCATAGCCAAAGAGAGTCCAAACCATACATTTACTATCTTGAAGCTTGCAAAGAGTCTGACTATGCTGGGTTGTTTCCTCCCTGTGGACCTGGGGGGGGGGGACGGAAGAAAAGAAGGCGAAAGAAAATAGGGTCAGACATAAAGCCTGGTAAGTCTAGTGACTCTTCATTATGATAATAAGAAAAAGGACATGATAAGTATAAACTAGAAATAGGAAAGTATCATAAACTAAGGTAAGGCAGTTTGAATTGAATATACTATCGCACCCCACACTATACCTCTACACCTACTTGTATTTTCTCAACTGGCACCCCATGATCGGGTGAGGTGATCCCCTTTCTCTAAAGATCGGCTCCAACTCGCATAATCATCTGTCTTATGGCCCCCAAAGATTGTAGATACCTATGCTGGTCCTACCATGGGGCGTATCATGTCCCATGGTGGCGGCCCGACGCAATCCTTAGAATGCACATGTTATACTACTGGTGCCCCCAGTGCCCTGTTTGTCCGCTCCGAAGTGTGTGCACGCCCGCACTCCGTTAGAACCCACACTGTTGCATCCACCGCCATCGCTTTTGACCGCTTACAATCAGCCCAGTAATCGTGCCCCACCCTGCCTAGTTTCAGGGTACCATGATACCTAATTGGGTTACTGCTGAAATGGGTCCCCGTTACTAGGGTTTTCTAGTCAAACATGTTAAGTGGTTAAGTGTCTGAATTTACCTAACCCCACCCATCAGTTTAAATTAACATGTTGAATTGGTTAAGTGTTCTAGTTAACTAAACCCTACCATCCTAACTTGTCTGTCCTTAGCTTTTTAAATCACCGACCACTCACATTAGACAGATATTGTTACGTATACTGGATGTGTCGGTCGGTTCCGGGCAGATTACACCGTAACTCAGTCTAACCTCGGGTCCTTATTAGGCTCCATGCTTAACTACCTACATTGGATAGGAATTGTTGTGACTGCTGGACAGCCGAGCGGGTCCGGGCAGGTTTACATCACAATTCAATCCAACCTCGTGTTAAGCATACTCGTATTTTCAAAATTTACATATTTGTCTTTATTACTTAATATACATAAATTTTTCAACAATTGAATGTTGTGGCCCACTTTCCAAGTTTAACATTTTTGCTATAAGAATTTATACCATTTAAATGCCACCAATTTTGGCATGTGACAAACATGCCAATTTCATATATTTTTACCAATTTATGTCAAGTTACCAATTTTCCCAACATTACCCCGTCTAAATATTAGGCTAACAATCTTAGCCTAATTTTCGTTCGCATGGTTTTTAACATATAATATTAGGCTAAAAACTTAGCCTAATTTAGCACACACAAAATTTAGCGTAAGGGAATTCATAAACATAAACATGACATAGGTGTAAACTTGGCATTCTTGGCATAATCAATATGAATATCATAGGTGTGAACTTGCAAAATAGTCAATATGAATATCATAGGTGTGAACTTGCAACATAGGCTAAATCAATTTACATACATGTGAACTTGCATTGAAATAGGGGTCTAACCAAATAGGTGTCACATGAATTAACATATGATTTAGACAACATAAGCTTAAACATGTTTAGAGCTAGGCATAACAGCGAACATCACTAGAATATGACATGTTCATAAAGTATGTATATAATTTCATCGCATGAGTGAACTAGATCCAATCATATGTCCAATGAAACATGAAACATGTATTAAAGTGGATCTTGGCATGAATCCAATTATTGACTTTGCGACTTTTGTATAAACATATTAGCATGTATATGAACTTAGGCATAGAGGTTTTAGCATATATATACATGAAATCTTAATAACATACAACCTATATAATCACATAAACATAGAGGTGTCGATTACAACATAAACTGTACAACTTTCATGTGATTCTAAATGTCCAACAGGATCAGTATCAATTCAACTATACCACAAACATCACAATACCACAATCATTTCAATACATAGGTATGAATTAACATCGTTGTTACACAATAACAAAATTCCATTTCCATTTTACATCGAATCAAATCCTAACTTTTATTCACATCGGAAAAATCACTATAGTTACAACAAACGACGGTCTTGTTTTCTGATTTCTGAATTTGAATTGCTTTCCTTTAGGTAGACTAACGTTGATTTGATTATTGTTCTAACTTTAATTTGGCTCATCTCTAAGCTTTTCTACAAGTGGAGGCTCCTCTTAGTTTACTCCCGACAGCATGGCAGCTCTATTTCTATATTATTTGTGAGAATTTAGGTTGAGTGTTGAGTTATATTTATAGAATTTCAGATTGATTTGATTGATTTGAGTCGTCAGATGATCATAGATGATTCTGGACCATTCACTTCGAGAGGAGCCAACCAAAATGCGACAAGTCAGCCCTAGTGACACACCAAGCCTCAGAAATCGACCAGAACCCGACCAGGCCAGTCAGGGCCAAACAAAGTCGACTGGGCAGGTCGACCCCCAGGTCGACCCTATTGTCGACCCCCAGATCGACCCTATGGTCGACCTGGTGCCTGGAGGGAATTTTCCCGCCCAGCTTAGTTTTGGTCTGAATTAGAAATTTGAACTAACTTTTGAATTGTTTGAACTTTAAATTTGAATTCAGAAGCCTCCGGAGGTCATAACTCCTCCGTACGGAGCCCGATTCACGCAAACTCGGACTCTATCTCAAGAAAAATTCCGAGACGAACGCAATGGCGTAACCCGTTTCCCTTAGTTCTTTCAATTAGAATTAATTATACTATAATTTGTTAATTTACAGTTAACAGAAAATTCGGGGTGTTACATTCTCCCCTCCTTAAAGGATTTCATCCCCAAAATCTTCAAGTTTAGGAGAACGTAAGTCCTAACATCCAATCGTCCATCGACTCAACCATCAAACACAGGCGTCCATTGTCCTTAAAAGACTTCTAATGCTTTATGATCATTGCACAGTGTGTGTACATGTTCTTATCTAATTCAAAAATTAGGCGGTCAACTGATTAAGTTGACCTCCTTAATGCAAATCATGTAAGTGTCATGAATCCATATGTATGCAAATTTTTCCTACTCATAATTCTACATGAGTGCGAAACCATTCATACAAATGCAACATCCATATGACGACATATCGAGTTTCAACCACATACAAATATGAATACATATATGCATATGCAATATGAAGTGATTGAGCCGATCTAAAACCTAGGTTG
Source organism: Allium sativum (assembly GCA_030737875.1). Classification (NCBI taxonomy): domain Eukaryota; kingdom Viridiplantae; phylum Streptophyta; class Magnoliopsida; order Asparagales; family Amaryllidaceae; genus Allium; species Allium sativum. The sequence continues at coordinate 1,047,249,557 of CM060910.1, read as the reverse complement.
TGTGTGTATATGCATCCACGAGCAACCACTTGCAGCCATCAACCATAACATGTTTCAAATACATGTTTACATCCAAAGGGGTTTCTACCTAAGGATAAAGGATAATATCGAGGAGATTATACCTAAAAGAATAGATACAAACACAACTTTAAGGAAAAAGAGAGGTCAAGGATATACCCTCAAAAAGAAAAGTGTAGGCCACACGTATTCTGTCCTCAGTTTCCCAAGTAGCGTCTTCCTTGGCGTCGCTCCACTAAACCTTAACGAGCTTGACTTCGCGGTTGCGTAGCTTCTTGGTTTCAGTTCCTACGATTTGAGTTGGTACTCTCCTCACAGTTGCTTCGCGTTCCACTTCGGCTTCTTCTAGAATGCTTGGCTCCACCACTTCCGCGGATTCATGTGGACATTTTCGGAGATGAGAAACGTGAAAGACGTTGTGAATTCCAGCCAATCTTTCAGGCAGCTCTACTTTATAAGCCATTCTCCCAATCTTCTCGATTATAGGTAATGGTCCTACAAATCTTGGTGCTAGATTTCCTGCGGATCCAAAGCGAACGACGTTCCTTAATGGAGATTCCTTAAGGAAAACCCTGTCCCCAACCTCAAACTCAAGGTCGGTCCTTCTTTTGTATACGTAGGATTTCTGTCTATCTTGGGTAGTCTTCACTCTTCTTCGTATCAAGTCCACTTTTTCTGAAGTTTCTCTAATCATGTCTGGCCCAAGTATGAGCTTGTCTGTAGACTCCCACCAACAAGTTGGTGATCGGCACGGTCTTCCATATAGGGCTTCGAAGGGCGCCATGCCAATAGTGGCTTGGTAGCTGTTGTTGTAGGCGAATTCCACTAAAGGAAGATGATCCTCCCAAGTCCCTCCGAATTCAAGAACGCACCTTAGAAGATCTTCTAGTACTCTGTGACGGCCTGGAATTTCGCTCGATCTGAATTAGTCGTTAAACCGATCTAGACCGTTCGAAACCCCTGAACGTTGAGAACAGGACAAATCAGAACACAAATAGAAGAACATTTCATTGCTATTACAACAATACCATCAGATACAAGAATATACAGAGTATAATTGAATAAATTACATTCGACAAATATCATAGATTACAATAAATTACATAGCAGCGGAAAAAAATAATAATACAAAGCACAACTGAAGGTGATATACGGATACAGAGCTTTTCGGATATCATTCCAGCTGTAAACCAGGATCCTGTGAATATAAATCTGCAAAACCAAAACTACTAGCTGCCCGTGCGGAAAATAGGGGCACCCAGAGTTTAGGTTGAAACAATAAACTCCAGGTCAGTCATGTGACTGGTGTGAGAACTAAAACAGTTATTAATATTGGTTTTAAAGTTAGGTACATCAAGGGACCACGCCGTATAACACGGAACGGGTTTCCTCCCAAGAATACCAGTGCATAGAACAAACAGCGCAATGCTAAATAAAGAAAAATGAAGCTGTTATAAGACCCAGATCCCATCACACAATGCAACGCAAGCCGGAGGATAGGGTTTTCCCTTATAACAGCCAAAGCATGCTTGATACGTTTAAAACAAATCATTTGATACTATAATACGTGTATAGTGTCAAAACATTTCAATCATAAATATCAATCATAGGCGGCATAGCTACCATCTACTATGTCGCCATACTAGTTCTACAATTAAAGACGAATTACACGTATTGGAAATTGGATTCCGTCATGAGTCGAGGCAAGGGGCAAGCTCCTCTCCGCGTTCGAGACACTCTAGCAAATGCCTCAGGACTACGCACTCTGGGCAATCCTGGATCTTCAGGGCCGGTCCTCACTTACGTTAGAGGATTAATTATGTCTGAACACACGTTTCCCGGTCCTTACAGACCTATAATCGAGGCGCCTCGCATTCCAACAACCACAAAGGTGAAAAGTATATAAATGTCAGGGCTGGTAAGTCACTGACACCACCAAAGCTAGAAAGAAACGTCGTGCTCTCCCTGCAGTCCGTATCCCGTTTTTAACTCATACCGAGGTGTGAGGCTCGCGAATTCACGCTATACACAAAGCTACGCCACAAAGGCCATGCTTTGATCATCAACCATAAGACTTTGCTTTTCAACAGAAGCTTTGATCATTGCATCTTAGCGTGCCACACAGGCAATTCATGCCATGCGACTGATGTCCATCGATATACAACCTCTGAGCTCGTACGTCTCAGAGAAGGGCGTTAAGCAAAAGAATAAATTCCCCGCCGCCAAACAGATGTATATTTAATAGAAATCAATCAACACAGAATAAAATCCAATGTCAGACACACAATCCATTTACAAGTCCGTTCTGGGTCTGAACGAAACCGGAGGCACTTTCCTCGCATATCCATCCATCTCCAAGTACGTCCGGACAACCACCAACTATTTCCATCCTCTTGGGTGTACAGCCCAATCAGGATCGTCAGTAGTTACCCAAACGATGTGAAGACTTCCGATCTTCGACCACCGTCTTCATCTTCGACATATCGTCGAATCGGTTATTCAGAATGGGTATAAACCCGGCCTTTCCGAGCAACCCGCGTATATTAAAAACAAATGTAACACAAACACAACATACGCCTCATTCCAATTCATTAGTCACTAACCGCAAATTAGCAAGAGAACAATTTCCCAAACATTAACCCCGAAGGCCGAAACCAACATCAGATCAATACCCAGGAAACCATTCTTCTTAGCCAACCTACAGCTAGTTCCTAAATTCCACATTCTTAGGGAAAGGTTCCCATTAATTTTATCCAAGATAAATTCTTCAAAATTTATCCTGTAATCTTCCTTTGGATGTCGTTTCAAACCAAATTATGGTTTTTCTAAACTAGTCGAGATTAGCGAACCACACCGAAGTAATTATTTATTTTATTTCCCAATCCCAACCTATTCATCCCATGAAGCAAAATTGGTAACACTGCATATCTAACACCATGGTGTTATCGGTAAAATTAATTACCATTTCACGTTCAAATCTAATTAAAGATTTAACTATCGCTTTGGAGCAAAACTGGCGATACTCCATTCTCGCTCATTTCAATATTTGATAATTTAGATTATCAATTCACATTTCAATCTAATTGTAGATTCCTTAAACTCCTTTTTTCTGGGTTAAAGAACTTGGTGTTATTTAAAACACAGTTCACGACAAACCCAAATCACATTCTATTTATCATCGGGTTAAAGAACTAGTGTTGTTTAAAACACAGTTCACGATTAACCCCCAAATCAATTCTAGTTCAATTCAAATCAAATATATTAGGAATTCGGGTTATTTAAAACCCCTTTTTAAATCTAATTTATTTATTTAAAAATAAAAACCCGGGTTTTAAATTGAGTTCAAACTAGTTCATTTCGATAAAAATCTATTTTTATCTTTTCAAATATGGAGTTTTTCACCCCAACTTTTCCCAAAGCATTCCTTATGATTTTACACAAATTATTACTATTTTTAATAATTTTATCAAGGCCCGTACAGTCGATTTCCATCAACGGCCATCGAACTGCACTTATAGCGACCTTTTTCGAATTTGATTTGGACGTATCTCCAAATCCAACCGTTAGATTTCAAATTTCAAATATTCGTTAGAAAGCTCTTTTCGATACGAACCCAACGGTTCCGGTTTTAGGAGAATCCGACGGTCGGATCTCCCGTAATGTCCGTTTGAAATAAATGGTCGAAATTCACGAACTGCCGCGGCGCGTTCTATTCAGGCCATTATATTATATATATAATATATATAATATATATCTCATCGATTTCTATTTAAAATGAATTATATAAATAGTTTTTAATTCGTTTCAAAAGCAATTTCAACTTCCATTTCAATTCAAATCAAAATTGAATACTTCTTTATAAATTCGTTTTAAAATTCATTTCTATTCAATTCAAATTTCAATTAAATTTGAATTCATTTCAATTCGCTTTCAATTCAATTCGAATTCGTTTTCAATTCAATTCAATTCAATTCAAATTGGTTTTCTATTCGATTCGAATTCATTTTCTATTCAAATCAAATTCGTTTTCTATTTGAATCAAATTCATTATATATTCAATTGAAATCAAATTGGTTTTCTATTCCATTCAATTCGAAATCGTTTTATATTCAATTCAATTCGAAATCGTTATATATTCAATTCATTTCGAAATCGTTATATATTCAATTCATTTCGAAATCGTTATATATTCAATTCATTTCGAAATCGTTATATATTCAATTCATTTCGAAATTGTTATATATTCAATTCATTTCGAAATCGTTATATATTCAATTCATTTCGAAATCGTTATATATTCAATTCATTTCAAAATCGTTTTATATTCAATTCATTTCGAAATCGTGATATATACAATTCATTTCGAAATCGTTATATATTCAGTTCATTTCGAAATCGTTATATATTCAATTCATTTCGAAATCGTTATATATTCAATTCATTTCGAAATCGTTATATATTCAATTCATTTCGAAATCGTTATATATTCAATTCATTTCGAAATCGTTATATATTCAATTCATTTCGAAATCGTTATATATTCAATTCATTTCGAAATCGTTATATATTCAATTCATTTCGAAATCGTTTTATTTTCAAATCATTTCGAAATCGTTATATATTCAATTCATTTCGAAATTGTTATATATTCAATTCCGAATGTAATCGATATAAATATCGTTCGCGTCAAAATGGCGCATCACTAATCAACACGGCTTTATATATTCTGTTTCAAATATTTCGTTTTGTCAACACACGACTAATCTCAACGAATGAGTACCGTCCACATGTGACTATTTTTGTTAAAATATTTCATTCAACACATGACTAATTTCAACGGATGAGTACAGTCAACACGTGAACCTTTATTTTATATTGATAAAGATGTAAATTTTATTATTAAAATATTCGTTCAACACATGACTAATCTCAACGGATGAGTACAATCAACACATGAACCTTTATTTTATATTGATAAAGATGTAAATTTTATTATTAAAATATTCCGTTCAACACATGACTAATCTCAACGGATGAGTACAGTCAACACATGAACCTTTATTTTATATTGATAAAGATGTAAATTTTATTATTAAAATATTCCGTTCAACACATAACTAATCTCAACGAATGAGTACAGTCAACACATGAACCTTTATTTTATAATATTCTTTATTTTCTAAATTGGAATGAGGCCCAATCAATTACCATATAAAGTTAATTATATGGATTTTCATACAACACATGTATATAATAGCATTGAAAAATAGTCAACCATCAACCAAAGTGCACTACACTGTATAAGCATCAAATATAGATATCTAACGCTTATTACAGCCTTTCAATCAATCGATCGACATATTTAATTAATCAGGATGAGTGAACTTCAAATTTCATCCCAACACCCGTGTGGGGTTTCAAACAATCAAACACAGATTTTATTTGTGCAGTTGGGCGATGTGTAAAATTTATCGACCCAATCAATGTCATTCAAATAGGTGTACATAACCAAACCGTCTGGTTTGTAAATGAATATTTTATTTTATTCACTTTCACGTTAAAAATTATATTTTTAACGATAATTTTTAACGATAAAATATTTTATTTAACTTATGAATGTTCTATTTAGTTCATTTACACAATAAAATGATATTTTTATTTTTCTAACATATTTTAGAAAATTTCGGTGGCATAACGGCACGATACTAGAAACGGGACGAGGCCCTAGCCTTATCCCCGGTCTAGTGAAGGCCCATGCCATTCACACATCAATCAAATCAATTTCATTCTCACCAAACAATTCAATTTCAATCAAATAATCTAATTAATTTTTGCAATCAAACAATTTAACAAACAAGCCATCCATGGTCTGTGGATGACGGGTGTCGGGTGCTACTAAACACCGTCTGCATCCTAGTATATATTATAATATAACTAGAAAAATTAAATTGAAAGGTGAGAAGTTCTCACCGATAGCTATCCAACTTCACGACACTTCATTTATTGAAATCTTCGCCATTCCCGCCTTTTGTCACTTTCGTTGCCCGTAGCCACTACATATATAAAAATCACCCATTTTTATATTTTGATGTCTTTAAAATAAAAATCACATTTTTATTTATTCGCCTTCAATTTAAAAATCATATTTTTATAATTGCTTCATACCTTTTAAAAATTGAATTTTCACCCCGCTATTCAATATATAAAAATGGAATTTTTGCTATGCTATTCAATATATAAAAATCGAATTTTTACTTCGCTATCCAATATATAAAAATCGAATTTTTACTTCGCTATCCAATATATAAAAATCGAATTTTTATAACGATGTTATATAGATAAAAATTCTATTTTTATCCCGCTATTCTTCATATAAAGATGATATTTCTAATATTCCTATCATGTAAAAATTATATTTTTAATTCTCTACCTAACCAAAAATCATATTTTTACATCTCCTATATTGTAAAGATTATATTTTTAATACTTTAAAAATATAAAGATCATATTTTTAATTCTTTACATATGTAAAAATCTGAACTTTATTCAATAGTTTCATAATAGAAATATACATCTTTTCCATATGAAAAAATCTCATCTTTTCTGTAAAAAAAACTAAACTTTTGCATTTTAAAAAAAATCCAAACCTTAGCATTTTAAAAATCTAAACTTTACCATTTTAAAAATCTTAACTTTACCATTTTAAAAATCTTTCTTTACTGATTTAAATAAACTAAATAAGCAAAAAATCAAAATAAAGTAGAAATCAAAATGAAAATAAAGTGGGTCAAGAACTTACAGCGGGGGGGAAAGCTGTGCTTGCGGCGGCAGCAGGGTAGGGGGGAGCTCGAGGTCGTAGGCGAAGGGAAGGGGGGGGGGGGGGGGTTGGTCGGCGCGCCGCCTAGGGAGGAGTTCGGCGGTGGGGGAAATCGATCGGAGGAGCGACGAGGGGGTTTTGGGGGGGGGTCTGGGGTTGTGGAAATCGAAGACGAGAGGGCGGAGGAAGAGGGAATCGAAGAGGGAAGAGGCAGAGGCGGGTTGGGCGGCTGGGGGACCGGAGCGGTGGTGGGTGGCGATGGGCGACGGGCGCGCCTCCGTCCATTTTTTTCTTTTCTTTTTTTTATTTCAGTTTCAAAATGATACCGGGGGGGGGGGGGGGCAGAGTTGAAGGGGGGAAGAAGGGATATATATATATATATTTTAATTATTTTATTTGTAAAAAGTGGACTTTTACATACGACCTCGGAACAAGGCCCACCGTCTGTCGTCCATAGCGTTTTACCCCCATTCCGAACATAATGGGATATGTATCGCAAGCTGATTTGATCGTTTCGATTAGTTTTCGTTGAATTTACATTTAAATCACTATACTGAATTTTAAACATACATTTCAAATTACCGGGGTCGCATACGAACTTTAAAAATTCCAGAAAAATATTTTCTAGCTTCGTATTGACGATACGGTCCTAATAAACTAGTTTCGTCGAATTCTGAAACCGTTTGAAAAATGGCCATTTTCCAGTCGATTAAAATCAACTGAAACTGGTCAAACGCGTTTTCCTTTGCCACGCTCACATATTGATTCAGAAAATTATGAAATTTGGAATCTAGCAATAAATTGACATCACGGATCCAACAAAAGTGGTTTCGTCGAAATCCGAGGTCGTTTGCAAAATGCCTATTTTTAAGGGCCTGAATTCCATAGCGACTATTCAGAATTTTCAACTGGGCATATCTTTTGATTCCCGCTATGAAATCTTGATTTTTCGGATTCGTTGGAAAGATATCATCAATTAGATCCTAATGTTTTTGGTTTCACTAAAATCCGAATTGTTTTGCACCCGGTACGTTCAATTGAAGTTTGAAATCGAATTATCGAACTACCGCGCCATTTTCAATTCTATTATAATTATATATAATTATTTATATTCAAACGACGACGTATATAATATATACGTTCTAATTATATTCAAATTGAATTTCTCATCGATATTATTTAAAATAATCTATTTTAAATATTCAAAATTCGCTAAAATTGCCAAAATAAAAATTTTAAACTGGCCCAGATTTTCCGGGTTATTACAATCTCCCCCACTTAAAACTTTTCGTCCCCGAAAAGGAACAAAGTCGAAAGTGGTTTGATTATCAATTCCATGTTCGATCTGGCTTCCATTCTCCAACTTTTCAGTCTCTGAGAATTTTCAAATTTTCAAAAATTTGGCTAACACCCTAAATTTTCGAAAAATTTCGCCATAACCTCCCCTACACCGGGAGCATCGTGGAATTTCAAATAGCTTCCCCGGTCCTTCTAATCTCAAAAAGAAAAAGAAAAAGCCAAGCCGCTAGCCAATAGGCTCATAAAATCATCATCACCCAAACAAAACAGTAAATTATGTAGTAAACATGTACCTATTTGTCGGGCAAACAAATTTTATTCTTCGGCTCTAGCCTCCTTGCTATGACCTGTTCAATGTAAGTATATGTATATACATGCAAATGCGACCAATTTTCAATACAGTTCAATATTTGATTCAATTAGGCTAAATGGTTCAAAATTATCAACTAAATAAACAAACAACACAAACATCAATCAATTAGTGGATTAGAGTTTCAAATTCATAATTTTTGATATATATACAAAAATCATGTTTTTGATGCCAATTTACAACAATGTGTTCTATCTGTATTAGTTTTGGTTCTCACACCAGTCAAATGGAAGTATATAGATAATCACACCTTCGAAACACGAACATAAATATTGATAATGCGGCCGCATTACCAAAATTATCCCCGGGTGTCTAGAATGTGACTCTATATCTATCCAGTATATTAAAACTTCGAATATACGTTCATGACGCGTATATGCAAAATCTTTATATACTAGATTGTCCATATTAATATAAATATTCAAATAAGTATAAAATGGTTTAAATTTTCAAAACAAAATTGTTTTCATTTGAAAAATATACTCTTCACACTCGTTCTAGGATACTACTGATCCTTTCTCTAACGAGTCATTCTAACTGGATATTACTAATCCAATATCTGATGAATTCTTTCGTATGGTTCTAATGTGTCTTGTTCTCGAGCTCTGTAAACCAAAGCTCTGATACCAAATGTGACGGCCTGGAATTTCGCTCGATCTGAATCAGTCGTTAAACCGATCTAGACCGTTCGAAACCCCTGAACGTTGAGAACAGGACAAATCAGAACACAAACAGAAGAACATTTCATTGCTATTAAAACAATACCATCAGATACAAGAATATACAGAGTATAATTGAATAAATTACATTCGACAAATATCAGAGATTACAATAAATTACATAGCAGCGGAAAAAAAATACAAAGCACAACTGAAGGTGATATACGGATACAGAACTTTCCAGATATCATTCTAGCTGTAAACCAGGATCCTGTGAATATAAATCTGCAAAACCAAAACTACTAGCTGCCCGTGCGGAAAATAGAGGCACCCAGAGTTTAGGTTGAAACAATAAACTCCAGGTCAGTCATGTGACTGGTGTGAGAACTAAAACAGTTATTAATATTGGTTTTAAAGTTAGGTACATCAAGGGACCACGCCGTATAACACGGAACGGGTTTCCTCCCAAGAATACCAGTGCATAGAACAAACAACGCAATGCTAAATAAAGAAAAATGAAGCTGTTATAAGACCCAGGTCCCATCACACAATGCAACGCAAGCCAGAGGATAGGGTTTTCCCTTATAACATCCAAAGCATGCTTGATACGTTTAAAACAAATCATTTAATACTATAATACGTGTATAATGTCAAAACATTTCAATCATAAATATCAATCATAGGCGGCATAGCTACCATCTACTATGTCGCCATACTAGTTCTACAATTAAAGACGAATTACACGTATTGGAAATTGGATTCCGTCATGAGTCGAGGCAAGGGGCAAGCTCCTCTCCGCGTTCGAGACACTCTAGCAAATGCCTCAGGACTACGCACTCTGGGCAATCCTGGATCTTCAGGGCCGGTCCTCACTTACGTTAGAGGATTAATTATGCCTGAACACACGTTTCCCGGTCCTTACAGACCTATAATCGAGGCACCTCGCATTCCAACAACCACAAAGGTGAAAAGTATATAAATGTCAGGGCTGGTAAGTCACTGACACCACCAAAGCTAGAAAGAAACGTCGTGCTCTCCCTGCAGTCTGTATCCCGTTTTTAACTCATACCGAGGTGTGAGGCTCGCGAATTCACGCTATACACAAAGCTACGCCACAAAGGCCATGCCTTGATCATCAACCACAAGACTTTGCTTTTCAACAGAAGCCTTGATCATTGCATCTTAGCGTGCCACACAGGCAATTCATGCCATGCGACTGATGTCCATCGATATACAACCTCTGAGCTCGTACGTCTCAGAGAAGGGCGTTAAGCAAAAGAATAAATTCCCCGCCGCCAAACAGATGTATATTTAATAGAAATCAATCAATACAGAATAAAATCCAATGTCAGACACACAATCCATTTACAAGTCCGTTCTGGGTCTGAACGAAACCGGAGGCACTTTCCTCGCATATCCATCCATCTCCAAGTACGTCCGGACAACCACCAACTATTTCCATCCTCTTGGGTGTACAGCCCAATCAGGATCGTCAGTAATTACCCAAACGATGTGAAGACTTCCGGTCTTCGACCACCGTCTTCATCTTCGACATATCGTCGAATCGGTTATTCAGAATGGGTATAAACCCGGCCTTTCCGAACAACCCGCGTATATTAAAAACAAATGTAACACAAACACAAGATACGCCTCATTCCAATTCATTAGTCACTAATCGCAAATTAGCAAGAGAACAATTTCCCAAACATTAACCCCGAAGGCCGAAACCAACGTCAAATCAATACCCAGGAAACCATTCTTCTTAGCCAACCTACAGCTAGTTCCTAAATTCCACATTCTTAGGGAAAGGTTCCCATTAATTTTATCCAAGATAAATTCTTCAAAATTTATCCTGTAATCTTCCTTTGGATGTCGTTTCAAACCAAATTATGGTTTTTCTAAACTAGTCGAGATTAGCGAACCACACCGAAGTAATTATTTATTTTATTTCCCAATCCCAACCTATTCATCCCATGAAGCAAAACTGGTAACACTCCATATCTAACACCACGGTGTTATCGGTAAAATTAATTACCATTTCACGTTCAAATCTAATTAAAGATTTAACTATTGCTTTGGAGCAAAACTGGTGATACTTCATTCTCGCTCATTTCAATATTTGATAATTTAGATTATCAATTCACATTTCAATCTAATTGTAGATTCCTTAAACTCCTTTTTTCTAGGATAAAGAACTAGGTGTTATTTAAAACAAAGTTCACGACAAACCCAAATCACATTCTATTTATCATCGGGTTAAAGAACTAGTGTTGTTTAAAACACAGTTCACGATAAACCCCCAAATCAATTCTAGTTCAATTCAAATCAAATATATTAGGAATTCCGATTATTTAAAACCCCTTTTAAAATCTTATTTATTTATTTAAAAATAAAAACCCGGGTTTTAAATTGAGTTCAAACTAGTTCATTTCGATAAAAATCTATTTTTATCTTTTCAAATATGGAGTTTTTCACCCCAATTTTTCCCAAACCATTCCTTATGATTTTACACAAATTATTACTATTTTTAATAATTTTATCAAGGCCCGTACAGTCGATTTCCATCAACGGCCATCGAACTGCACTTATAGCGACCTTTTTCGAATTTGATTTGGACGTATCTCCAAATCCAACCGTTAGATTTCAAATTTCAAATATTCATTAGAAAGCTCTTTTCGATACGAACCCAACGGTTCCGGTTTTAGGAGAATCCGACGGTCGGATCTCCCGTAATGTCCGTTTGAAATAAATGGTCGAAATTCACGAACTGCCGCGGCGCGTTCTATTCAGGCCATTATATCATATATATAATATATATAATATATATCTCATCGATTTCTATTTAAAACGAATTATATAAATAGTTTTAAATTCGTTTCAAAAGCAATTTCAACTTCCATTTCAATTCAAATCAAAATTGAATTCTTCTTTATAAATTCGTTTTAAAATTCCTATTCAATTAAAATTTCAATTAAATTTGAATTCATTTCAATTCGCTTTCAATTCAATTCGAATTCGTTTTCAATTCAATTCAAATTGGTATTCTATTCGATTCGAATTCATTTTCTATTCAAATCAAATTCATTTCGTTTTCTATTTGAATCAAATTCATCATATATTCAATTGAAATCAAATTGGTTTTCTATTCCATTCAATTCGAAATCATTTTATATTCAATTCAATTCGAAATCGTTATATATTCAATTCATTTCGAAATCGGTATATATTCAATTCATTTCGAAATCCTTATATATTCAATTCATTTCGAAATCGTTATATATTCAATTCATTTCGAAATCGTTATATATTCAATTCATTTCGAAATCGTTATATATTCAATTCATTTCGAAATCGTTATATATTCAATTCATTTCGAAATCGTTATATATTCAATTCATTTCGAAATCGTTATTTATTCAATTCATTTCGAAATCGTTATATATTCAATTCATTTCGAAATCGTTATATATTCAATTCATTTCGAAATCGTTTTATATTCAATTCATTTCGAAATCGTTATATATTCAATTCATTTCGAAATCGTTATATATTCAATTCCGAATGTAATCGATATAAATATCGTTCGCGTCAAAATGGCGCATCACTAATCAAAACGGCTTTATATATTCTATTTCAAATATTTCTTTTTGTCAACACACGACTAATCTCAACGAATGAGTACCGTCCACGTGTGACTATTTTTGTTAAAATATTTCGTTCAACACATGACTAATCTCAACGGATGAGTACAGTCAACACATGAACCTTTATTTTATATTGATAAAGATGTAAATTTTATTATTAAAATATTCGTTCAACACATGGCTAATCTCAACAGATGAGTACAGTCAACACATGAACATTTATTTTATATTGATAAAGATGTAAATTTTATTATTAAAATATTCCGTTCAACACATGACTAATCTCAACGGATGAGTACAGTCAACACATGAACCTTTATTTTATATTGATAAAGATGTAAATTTTATTATTAAAATATTCCGTTCAACACATGACTAATCTCAACGAATGAGTACAGTCAACACATGAACCTTTATTTTATAATATTCTTTATTTTCTAAATTGGAATGAGGCCCAATCAATTACCATATAAAGTTAATTATATGGATTTTCATACAACACATGCATATAATAGCATTGAAAAATAATCAACCATCAACCAAAGTGCACTACACTGTATAAGCATCAAATATAGATATCTAACGCTTATAACAGCCTGTCAATCAATCGATCGACATATTTAATTAATCAGGATGAGTTAACTTCAAATTTCATCCCAACACCCGTGTGGGGTTTCAAACAATCAAACACAGATTTTATTTGTGCAGTTGGGCGATGTGTAAAATTTATCGACCCAATCAATGTCATTCAAATAGGTGTACATAAACAAACCGTCTGGTTTGTAAATAAATATTTTATTTTATTCACTTTCACGTTAAAAATTATATTTTTAACGATAAAATATTTTATTTAACTTATGAATGTTCTATTCAGTTCATTTACACAATAAAATGATATTTTTATTTTTATAACATATTTTAGAAAATTTCGGCGGCATAACGACACGATACTAGAAACGGGACGAGGCCTTGCCTTATCCCCGGTCTAGTGAAGGCCCACGCCATTCACACATCAATCAAATCAGTTTCATTCTCACCAAACAATTCAATTTCAATCAAATAATCTAATTAGTTTTTGCAATCAAACAATTTAACAAACAAGCCATCCATGGTCTGTGGATGACGGGTGTCGGGTGCTACTAAACACCGTCTGCATCCTAGTATATATTATAATATAACAAGAAAAATTAAATTGAAAGGTGAGAAGTTCTCACCGATAGCTATCCAACTTCACGACACTTCATTTATAGAAATCTTCGCCATTCCCGCCTTTTGTCGCTTTCGTTTCCCGTAGCCACTACATATATAAAAATCACCCATTTTTATATTTTTATGTCTTTAAAATAAAAATCACATTTTTATTTATTCACCTTCAATTTAAAAATCATATTTTTATAATTGCTTCATACCTTTTAAAAATTGAATTTTCACCCCGCTATTCAATATATAAAAATGGAATTTTTGCTATGCTATTCAATATATAAAAATCGAATTTTTACTTCGCTATCCAATATATAAAAATCGAATTTTTACTTCGCTATCCAATATATAAAAATCGAATTTTTATAATGATGTTATATAGATAAAAATTCTATTTTTATCCCGCTATTCTTCATATAAAGATGATATTTCTAATATTCCTATCATGTAAAAATTATATTTTTAATTCTCTACCTAACCAAAAATCATATTTTTACATCTCCTATATTATAAAGATTATATTTTTAATACTTTAAAAATATAAAGATCATATTTTTAATTCTTTACATATGTAAAAATCTGAACTTTATTCAATAGTTTCATAATAGAAATCTGCATCTTTTCCATATGAAAAAAAATCTCATCTTTTCTATAAAAAAAACTAAACTTTTGCATTTTAAAAAAAAAATCTAAACCTTAGCATTTTAAAAATCTAAACTTTACCATTTTAAAAATCTTAACTTTACCATTTTAAAAATCTTTCTTTACTGATTTAAATAAACTAAATAAGCTAAAAATCAAAATAAAGTAGAAATCAAAATGAAAATAAAGTGGGTCAAGAACTTACAGCGGGGGGGAAAGCTGTGCTTGCGGCGGCAGCAGGGTAGGGGGGGAGCTCGAGGTCGCAGGCGAAGGGAGGGGGGGGGGGGTGGGGTTTGGTCGGCGCGCCGCCTAGGGAGGAGTTCGGCGGTGGGGGAAATCGATCGGAGGAGCGACGAGGGGGTTTGGGGGGGGGGGGGTATGGGGTTGCGGAAATCGAAGATGAGAGGGCGGAGGAAGAGGGAATCGAAGAGGGAAGAGGCGGAGGCGGGTTGGGCGGCTGGGGGACCGGAGCGGTGGTGGGTGGCGATGGGCGACGGGCGTGCCTCCGTCCATTTTTTTTCTTTTTTTTTATTTCAGTTTCAAAATGATACGGGGGGGGGGGGGGGGCAGTGTTGAAGGGGGGAAGAAGAGATATTTTTTTTTTATTTTAATTATTTTATTTGTAAAAAGTGGACTTTTACATACGACCTCGAAACGAGGCCCACCGCCTGTCGTCCATAGCGTTTTACCCCCATTCCGAACATAATGGGATATGTATCGCAAGCTGATTTGATCGTTTCGATTAGTTTCCGTTGAATTTACATTTAAATCACTATATTGAATTTTAAACGTACATTTCAAATTACCGGGGTCGCATACGAACTTTAAAAATTCCAGAAAAATATTTTCTAGCTTCGTATTGACGATACGGTCCTAATAATCTAGTTTCGTCGAATTCTGAGACCGTTTGAAAAATGGCCATTTTCCAGTCGATTAAAATCAACTGAAACTGGTCAAACGCGTTTTCCTTTGCCACGCTCACATATTGATTCAGAAAATTATGAAATTTGGAATCTAGCAATAAATTGACATCACGGATCCAATAAAAGTGGTTTCGTCGAAATCCGAGGTCGTTTGCAAAATGCCTATTTTTAAGGGCCTGAATTCCATAGCGACTATTCAGAATTTTCAACTGGGCATATCTTTTGATTCCCGCTATGAAATCTTGATTTTTCGGATTCGTTGGAAAGATATCATCAATTAGATCCTAATGTTTTTGGTTTCACTAAAATCCGGATTGTTTTGCACCCGGTACGTTCAATTGAAGTTTGAAATCGAATTATCGAACTACCGCGCCATTTTCAATTCTATTATAATTATATATAATTATTTATATTCAAACGACGACGTATATAATATATACGTTCTAATTATATTCAAATTGAATTTCTCGTCGATATTATTTAAAATAATCTATTTTAAATATTCAAAATTCGCTAAAATTGCCAAAATAAAATTTTTAAACTGGCCCAGATTTTCCGGGTTATTACATACTCTATTGACCCTTTCCGTCTGACCATCGGTTTGGGGGTGATAGGCCGTGCTCAAGCATAACTGTGTGCCTACAGCTTCTTGCTGACTCCGCCAAATTTCGCTCATAAAGATGGGGTCTCTGTCACTCACTATGCTGGAGGGTATTCCATGAAGTCGAACTATATCCTTGAGATAAAGAGAAGCTAAAGACGAAGCAGTCCTTCTACTCTTGATAGGTAAAAAGTGGGCACTTTTAGTAAGCATGTCCACTATTACCAAAATGCTAGTATTGCCTTAACTTTCTCTTGAATACTTTCCTTTTTGTTCCGGCATGTCTGGAGATCTTAACCTTCCAGAAGGAGTACCGATTCCTGGCTGGTTCCGAAGGTACCTAGAGACTAGGGCCAATGGTGCGGGCCCAACAGACATTCCTCCTCCCACAGTGGCAGCGGTACCTCCTCCTCCTCCTGCTCGTGGAAATACTTTCGCTAAGACATGTAGAGACTTCAAGGCTATGGGAGGAAAGGACTTTTATGGAACTGAATCATTTGTGGCAGTAAGGAACTGGCTGAAGGGGACCGAGGACTTGTTCGTCATCTTCGAAGTTGGCGACAGGAAAAAGATACAGCTAGCGGTGTGGTTGCACTAGTACAAAATATGCCTATTGCATCATCCCATTTGCATCTGTTGTGATAAAAACCGATGCAAATAGTGTTATTTTCACCGGTTTTAACTCAAAAACCGATGCAATTGGTATATGGAAAGCAACAGAAAATACAAAAATAAATTTTTCATCAGTTATAATTAACAACCGAAGCAAGTACATAGATGCAAATAGTAGTAATTTCATTAGTTGTATTTAGAACCGATGCAAGTACGCAGATGCAATTTTAATTTTATATGTCCAACGTCAAACGTGCTGCAATTGTTTTGGCGAAATAAAAACCTTTTCAAGTTCCCGCCAACAAACTTTTGTCTCCCACTTCTTTTTCCACCAAGTCATTTTCACATGCCTTTTAGTAAGAGGGAGAAAATAAAAACATAAAAAAACTGCAATTTCGCCCCATTCATCTCGTTTCCATCTCGCCTCCTAATTTCATCTGGATCTCGCCCTGATTTCGCAAGCTGCAGTTCGCTACACCCAGGTACCAATTGTAATTTTATTCTTCATTTTTAAATTTCTTCCATTGCGATTTGGATATATTTGCATTGCGATTCAAAACTAGATGTGGGTTTTTCCCCTTTTTGATTAATTAGCCAGTAAACTCGCTTATCTTCCTAAATTCGGGCATATAATTTGAGTCAAAAAATTCAGTTGTCTTTTCAAATCAACGAATTTTGATTAGAACACTGAAATACTTTAGTTATCAGAAGAGGTAAACTCATTTCATAATTATCTGGATTTCGGGTAAATGATAGGCGTTTTCAGTTATTTCCGGTTTGGTTTTAAGGTAAATGATAAAAAGCCACTGAATTGGAATTATTCGAATGATGATTCACCAAAGTAATCAAAAAAGGAAAATATGTAGAATTATATTTTCTTTGTATTCCTTTTACTTCAAGACCATTTCTCCATTGTATAATTTGACTCCTGGATTCAGCGTATCTCGTTGACCGCCAGATTTTGGTAAACTCACCAAACTCCACTGTTGCTATCGCCATCCGCGACGGAAGCTGCAGCCATCGTACTATTCTAATTAGCTGATAACAATCTTATATTGCAAACGAACTGATAATAGCTAATAAAAATATGTCAGTAAAAAGATATTTGGTCCTACTTTACTTCATTCTTGATGTTTATTTTTAACTACGTCTAAAATCTTGTTGCTTTCACATTAATCTTTTCTTAGTTTTCTTACAAATTAGGCTACATATGATTATACACACATCTTTTTGAATACTAGATGAAAAATATGTGCGAGTGATTATGCACTTGTCTTAAAATTGAAAGAGGTTAAATAAACATGCAGGTTTTTCTAGTGGAAGCGGATATTCCACGGAAATAATGTTAACAATTACCACTTGAAATTAGGATATATCTTGATAAACTGGATTAGAGAAACATAATAAATAATTTAGCTTATCATATAGTTAACAGTAATTGCTTTATAATATTCGGTGTTAAGTATTTAGTGACCAGCTACTCAAATAATTTTATACGAGCTTTTAATTCTGTATGTGTTGTTAATGTTGCAACTCTGTCATAAGAGCACGATTAAAATATTGCAAATATGTTACAATTATTAATTAAGATACTTACACCATTTGGTGGTTTTGTTTGTTTATAAGTGGATATCTTGTATCTTTGGATTTGTTTTACAGTTTGTGTTTAGTGCAATACAAGTATCGGCTGCAGTGTTTAATGTTTCTAGTTTGCAAATAAGTAGTTAAGGCACTCTACTGCCAGTTACGTTTATTCACTTCAAGTATGCATCGTATTGAAGGGATAGGGTGCCATGGTTAGAAGTATATGGGAGTTCATGTTATATAAATAAGAAAAAGGTGGTACTTGTCAACTGATAAAACATAAATATATAATGCTACACGAGTAAGTTATACTACCAGACATTGAGCGTGATTACTAAAGTGGACTTAGGGTCAAAATCAAATGTTTCCCATAGAAACAGGATCGGTGGTAGGGACTCCATTGTGCTTTTCCATTGTTAACACTCTTCTAGTGCTCCAATAGTTGTAGACTTTCCGTTATTTTGCATGCTTTTGGAGTCTCACGCCCTCTATATATCTTCTAAGAGAATTTACAGCAGCTTGTGGGTTTGAATGTGAGGAGAAATTGAAAAACGGTTGAGAAATTCACATCCGTCTAGCAGCAACGGGTGGGGATTGGGAAAAAAGAACTAAAACATTAAATGGCGAACACTTTCCCGCTTAACGATGATTTTTTTTTGTCTACGGATCCCTAAACGGCTTTCAGTTTACCGTTTAGGGATCCCCTCTCAACAATGAAAGCGTCGAGAGCTCCCACTTTCTGTCCTTACTCGCACTTTAATTAGCGCTGCTGGAGCGCGATGAAGGAAAAAAAAGCGGTGATTCTTCACTTTTTTCTCCCCTTTGCCACTGCTGGGTGTGACAACCCGTGTTTTTATAACGTGTAATAACCATAAATCAAGGTAGAATTAATTTTTAAAGTAAGAATCGAGGGAAACAGGTTGCGCCATTGCGTTCATCTCGAAATTCTTGTTGGAAACGAGTCTGAGTTTTCGAAAATCGGAGTCCGTATGACCAAGTTATGATCTTTCGAAGTTTTCAGAAATTTTCAAGTTCAAAACAGACTCAATTCGAATTCAAAATTCGAATTTCAAACCTCCAAATGGACTAGGCGGGAAATTTCCCGCCCAGGACCAGGTCGACCTGGGGGTCGACTATGTAGTCGACCTACCCAGGGCCAGGTCGACCATAGTGTCGACCTGGGGGTCGACCTGGTGTCCGAGCCCATTTTTGAAGCTGGATTCACTCTGATGTATTTGGCCTCGTTTCTGTCCACATTCGTTGACCTGACCCTATAAATACAGCCCCTAACACCAGTCTCTCTACAGAAAATTCTTTCTGACCTTATGCTGCTCTGATTCTGATTGAAAATTTTGAGAGAAGGACTGCTTCTTCTACGTTGAGACTGCGTTAAGGGAATTGTTGATTTGGGGACTTCTATTAGGGCTTGACTAAGCATATTCAACATCGACTCTATTTTTCCAATTCTCGAACCACGATCTGTAAGCCCCAGTTATTTTCAGATTTAAACTGTAAATGTATTATGAATATGATGTAAATTGAAATTGAACCTACGTATGATTACTGTTTACGTTCATTCTCGTTTATCTTGGATCTTGACTCTTGAATATTACTATGACATTGATTTGGGGCCTATTCATGTTGTAAATCAAAAAAAACCCTCTTATTATCACGTTGAATCTGTCATTAGTCACATGTTTATGACTATCACCTTATGACAGTCGTTACCATGACTATACTATCACCTTATGACAGTCGTATCATGACTATAATATCACCTTATGACAGTCGTTACCATGACTATACTATCACCTTGTGACAACTTTTATTTTGACTAGTACCTTATCTTGCTAGATTTGGAATCTTTATGTTTGAGGCCAATATTCCATATGCCAGTAATGTTTTAATCTTTTATTTCAAGTCATACCATGCTATGATAGTACTCACTTTTTCCACCTTATACCCGTTCCTTTTTATGTTATTCCCTATTAGATTCATTTGTATCGATTCGAACTTACGTGCGATGGGAATACGATTTTGGATAGACTAGGTAAAACATAAATTAGCTTTAAACTTGAACATGAACGTTGTTATGACTTGAACCTGAATATGGACATGAACTTGACACGATTTGACATGAAACATGACCTGAAAACTTGACATGAATCTAAACATGAAAACTTGAACGTGGGCATGACAGTTAGATAAACTTGAAAATGGTCAACTCGAGGTTGGGTTGAGTTTGCAGTGTAAATCTGCCCGGAACCGCCCGGCAAATCAGGTGGCTGCAAACAATAGGATCCAATGTGGGTAGTTGGTCATATTACACGTAAAAACCCGAGGTTAGACTATGCTGTGGTGTAAATCTTCCCGGAACCGCCCGGCAAATCCAGTAACCACAACAGTTAGTCTAATGTGAAAGGTTGGTGTGCACTAATGAATTAATGCCACATGATAGGGTTAAGTAATGAACCACTTGAATATACTTAACCAACTTGGCACAATGATTTGATAGGGTTAAGTCATGAACTGCTTGAATACACATAACCAACTTGATACATGATCTGGATAGGGTTAAGTCACGAATTTGAATGACAACACTTAACCCATTAGAAACCCTAGTTACGCGGTCCTTTTCAGTAGTAACCTACTTAGATGTATCACGATACCCTGGGACCAGGCAGGGTGAGGCACGATTACTGGGCTGATTGTAAGCGACCAGAACGACGGCTGAGTAGGTGCGCCATTGTAGGTTCAGGCGGGCTATGGTCGTGCACGTAGTCCGGAGTTGAAAAAGCAGGCATTGGGCACCCGTAGATTTACACTGTGCGTGCTTGATTCGTGTCGGTGGTTGGCACCATAGGACTTGATATACCTTATGGTGGACCTAGCACAGGTAACTACATTTCAGGATAGGGCCGTATGACACAGACACATGACGGGCAAGGACTTGTAGGGAGCCGATCGATTAATAGATCATACCGTAGGACCCCGTAATAGGTCACTTCATGACACTGGGCTAAGGGATCATTTCATGGATAATACTTGACATGGGTTAGAATACTAGTATAGTTGGTGCAACTAACCTTGAATATGCGATGCCAGACTTGACTTGTCTTGTTATCTTAATTATCCTACTAGTTCTGTTATCATCCTTATGTTTAATTCCAGTTTTCACATGTCATGTTACCTTTACTAGTTTTCATACTGAAAGTCACTAGGGCTTACCAGTCTTTATGACTGACCCTTTTTCTTTCACCTCGTTTTCTTTCGTTTCTTCCCCCCAGGTTCTCAGGGAGGAAACACTAGCTCTTAGCTTGGATTTAGCTTGCTTTCTGACAGCTCATGTACGGTTTGGTCTTGGGCTATGCTATGGCTGCTTCTGCTATTTATGGGGAATAATTTACTTTTGTTTTAAGTTTATGCTTCTTTATTATGAACTTGATGTAATGGAATAATTTGTAATTTGGATATATGAGCTTTTGACTCTTTCCTGGAAAATAATAAAAAGTTGTTTTTTAATTTCTACCACTGCTTTATTTATGTTCTGCCTTGTGATATCTCTATGCATGTTTACCTAGATAATACTCCACCAAAACTGGTGCATTCCCTTTGTGAGTGACCCTAGCGGAGGTGGGGTGTTACAATTTGGTATCAGAGCAGAAGGTTACCAGGCTGGGCAAAAGTTTTAAAAACCTTCTGAAACTATTTTCAAAACCATTTATAAAGAAGCATTTTTCAAGAAGAGTTTTATGTTTAAAAAGGTTATTCCCCAAGAAGCCATTAGCACTTTCCTTTGTTTCCTCGTTTGAATCTTTTCTTTTCGTTTTTTAGCATGGCTGATCTTAACCTTCCTGAGGGAATACCCGTGCCTGGATGGTTCCGAAGGTACTTTGAAGCTAGGGCCAACAACGCAGGCACGGCAGACATCCCTCCTCCTCCTCCGCCAGTGGCTGCGGTTCCTCCTCCTCCTGGTACCCCCTTTGCCAAAATATGCAAAGACTTTAAAGCAATGGGCGGCAAGAACTTCGTCGGAACTGAAACCTTTGTTGAGGCATGAAATTGGCTAGAGGAAACAGAAGACTTGTTCATTATCTTTGATATGGAGGACCATAGGAAAGTTCAGTTGGCAGCATGGTTGTTGAAAGAGGAAGCTGCATTTTGGTGGGAAGTCACCAACGCTACCAGGCCAGTTGAGACTTGGGCAGACTTTAGAGAGAGGTTTGGGCTTAAATTCTTATCGTCAGCAGAGGAGAACCTTCAGATGGAGAGGTTCCTAGCACTCAAGCAAGGGGATATGTCTGTGAGGGAGTACATGAATAAGTTTAACCAGCTTGCTCGGTTCGGTTTGGATTTGGTCAACACAGCCCAGAAAAAGGCTGTACGCTTTGCTCGAGGAATGAATGAGCCACTACACAGCTTGGCCCTAACTCATATACCCATGGGGCGACCTTTGAAAGCTTGGTGGATATGGCTCTACTTCATGAGGAAGACAAGAATGGCAAGAAGGAGGTTAAGCCTAACGAGACTCAGAATAAGAAAGCTGATTTCAGGAAGGGGATTAACAAGAATAATAAGAATAACAGGAGCAACAACAAACCGTGTGAGATGAGGAAGTGCAACTTCTGTGGTATTACTGAACATCTAGCTAAAGACTGTAGAAAGAAGAAGAGGAAGTTGG
Organism: Allium sativum; assembly: GCA_030737875.1. Classification (NCBI taxonomy): domain Eukaryota; kingdom Viridiplantae; phylum Streptophyta; class Magnoliopsida; order Asparagales; family Amaryllidaceae; genus Allium; species Allium sativum. The sequence goes on along the minus strand of CM060910.1, from coordinate 1,047,226,507 downwards.
GTGAATGCTTTCATTGTGGAGATACTGGACACATCAGCATTGTTTACATTTCTGACTTTCCTGTTCGAACCTTATTTGACTCTGGTGCATCGCATACTTTTATTTCTTCTGATATTGTTGAAAATCTGCACATAAGTACTAGTCTGGTTGAGGATCCCGTTATAGTTTCAAATCCAATTGGGGGCTCCGCCCATTTATCTATGATGTGTGTGGATTTGAGGATCTCTATCTTAAGCGTAGAATTCACGTGTAATGCTTATGTTCTCGGATTCATGGGATACGGTTTGATCCTAGGGATGGATTGGCTGCCCGATTATGGAGCCATTCTTGATTGTAAACGAAGGGTAGTGAGGCTCATGACTCGCCTTGGCAATACCCTTGAAATTTCTTGTAACCCGAAGGGTCCGGTCATGTTGTGTTATCTTGAATCCCTTGACTCGCCCGACGATAATTTGCAATCTATAAGAGTGGTCCGAGAATATCCAGATGTCTTTGATGAAGTGAGGGGATTACCTCCTAAATGCAAGATAAAGTTCCAAATTTATCTTGTTGATAATGCCAAGCCAGTTTCATTGCCCGTTAGGCACATGGCCCCGCGCGAAAGAAGAGAGCTCAGTAAACAAATTAACGAGTTGCTTGAGAAATTTTTTATAAGATGAAGCATTTCTAAATGGGGTGCTCCGGTGGTATTCGCTACTAAGGCAGATGAATCACTTCGTCTGTGCATATATTATCGTGAGTTAAACAAGCTGATAAAGAATAATAGGCACCCACTACCAAGAATCGACGATTTGTTTGACCAGCTTGTGGGAGCATCTGTTTTCTCTCAACTCGACCTAGCCACAGGATTCCATCAGCTTAGAGTGGCTGAGGATATCATTGACAAAACTGCGTTTAGGACTCCAGACGGGTTCTTCGAATGGCTCGTCATGCCGTTTGGGTTAACGAATGCACCCGCGTACTTTGTAGATTTGATGAGCAGGGTGTTTTGGGAGTTCCTTAACAAGTTTGTGGTAGTTTTCATGGATGATATTTTGATCTTCTCAAAAGATGAAGAAGAGCATGCTAGACATCTCAAGGAAGTCATGGAAATGCTTAGAGCACACCAGTTAAAGGCTAAGTTCTCCAAATGCCATTTTTGGAGGAAGGAAGTTCGGTTCCTTGGACATGTAGTTTCTAAGCGAGGCATAGCCGTGGACCCTGCAAAGGTAGTTGCGGTACAGGACTGGAAAATTCCTAAGAATGCAACGGAGGTGAGGAGCTTTCTCGGTTTGGCGGGCTATTACAGAAAGTTCATTAAGGACTTTGCTAAGATTTCAGCTCCTCTTACTAAGTTAACAAAGAAGAACCTAGCTTTTACATGGGACATAGAATATGACACTGCTTTTCAGAGACTTAAGAGAGCCCTCACCACAGCTCCAGTATTTGCATTACCCGATGGAGGTAAGATGTTTACGGTGTACACTGATGCATGTGGCACGGGGTTAGGCGCTGTCCTAATGCAAGAAGGAAGAGTAATATGCTACGGGGGCAGACAACTTAAAGTTCATGAGAAAAACTATCCCACGCATGACTTGGAGTTGGCCGCGATTGTCTTTGCACTTAAAGCGTGGCGTCATTATCTTCTAGGGAAGAGGTTCGAGCTGTATACCGACCACAAATCGCTTAAGTACCTCTTCTCACAGAAAGATTTAAATATGAGACAACAGCGGTGGGTGGAATTCTTGGCATCATATGACTTCGATATAGCTTATACCCCTGGCCAGGGTAATGTGGTGGCAGACGCGCTAAGTGGAAAAAGGTTGACTTTGAGCCCCTTGTTTGTTGAAATGAAAAGCCTTGAGTTTATAGCAACCTTTGATTTTACACTTGCTGTTGAGTCATTGACTGCTACGTTAGCATCTCTTGAGCTAAGACCTACACTTCTAGATCAAGTGGGGACTTCACAGAAGGAAGACCCACAGATGGTCGAAATCATGGACAAGCTGATTAGGGGTGAGACGTCAAGTCACCTCAGTAGGTATGCCAAAGATGACAAGGGATGACTAAGGCGCGATGGGAGACTATGTGTCCCACAAGTGGGAGACTTAGTAAGGAGAGTTCTCGAAGAGGTGCATCACTCGAAGATGACTATACATCCCGGAGGGGATAAGATGTACAGGGATATGAAACGCATTTTCTTTTGGGCTAGAATGAAAAAGGACGTGGTAGAGTTCGTCTCGAGGTGCATGGTGTGCCAACAAGTAAAGGTCGAGTCGAAGAAGCCCGGTGGACTATTACACCCTTTGGAAGTTCCGCAATGGAAATGGGAGAGTATCTCGATGGATTTCGTGGATGGACTGCCTAGGTCAAGGAAGGGAAATACTAGCATATGGGTCATAGCTGATAGACTCACGAAAAGTGCTCACTTCATTCAAGTGAAGAGCAAGAGGACCGCATCAGGGCTAGCGTCTATTTACCTTCGAGAGTTAGTACGATTGCATGGAGTTCCTTCTAGTATAGTTAGTGATCGTGACCTGATTTTCACTAGCCAGTTTTGGAATAGTCTGCAAGAAGCAATGGGAACACGACTGAACTTAAGCACGGCCTATCACCCACAGACGGATGGACAAACTGAAAGGGTAAATAGGGTACTAGAAGATCTCTTGAGGCTATGCATTCTTGACTTTGGTGGTACTTGGGAAGACCATTTTCCTCTCGTGGAGTTTGCGCATAATAACAGTTACCAAGCTATCATCGGAATGGCACCGTTCGAAGCCCTGTATGGAAGACCGTGCAAGTTGCCAACTTGTTGATGGGAGACGACAGACAGACTTATACTTGGGCCCGACATGATAAGGGACACTTCTGAGAAGATTGAGTTGATACGAAGACGGATGAAAACGGCCCAAGATAGACAGAAATCTTATGTAGACTAGAGAAGGACAGACCTAGAGTTCGAAGTCGGAGATATGGTCTTTATAAAAGTTTCTCCATTACGCAATGTAGTTCGTTTTGGAGCAGTTGGAAAGCTAGCACCAAGGTTCGTAGGACCGTTCCCTATCGTTGAGAGGATTGGACGGATGGCCTATAAGGTAGACTTACCCGAGAAGTTGTCTGGAGTACACAATGTCTTTCACGTCTCACATCTCCGGAAGTGCTTGCATGAGTCAGCCGAAGTGGTTGAGCCAAGCATCCTTGAAGACGTAGAAGTGGAGAAAGAAGCAACATTGAGGCGGGTTCCGATTCGTATCTTAGAAACGGAGATTAAGAAGCTAAGGAATCGAGAAGTCAAGCTAGTGAAAGTGCAGTGGAGTGAAACCCAAGAAGACGCAAATTGGGAAACCGAAGAGAAGATACACGCGCTTTACGCATTTCTTTTTGAGGGTACATTCTCGATCCCTTTTTCCTATAAACTTGAAAAACCTTTTCGTATCATGCTTTTAATATCTATGTTTGTCTTGTTATCTTCTCGATCTTATCTTGAGAACCTTAGGTAGAACCATATGGATGTAAACATGTGATTGAAACATGTTATGGCTAATGTTTGCAAATGGTTGCAAGTGGTTGCTAGTGGATGCATGACACACATTAGGCACTAGATCGGCTCAGGCACATTTTCATGTTGCATATGCATGAGTGCTAATACTTGTACATGGATGGAACTTGTTATGCTATCACTTGGATGTTGCATATGGATGAATGATTATGCATTCATGTAGAGATTATGAACTATGTTAGGAATTTGCATCCATGTTGGATTCATGACACTAACATATTTTGCATTAAGGAGGTTTACTGAATCAGTAACCGCCTGATCTTTTGCATTAGATAAGTACATATACACACACTTACTGCATATGTTCATACAGCACTAGAAATATCTTAAGGACAATGGTTGCCTGTGGATGATGCTTTGAGTAGATGAATGATGGATGGTAGGACACATCCTCCCTAACTTAGAGATTTCGGGGACGAAATCCTTTAATGGGGGAGAATGTAACAACCCGTGTTTTTATAACGTGTAATAACCATAAATCAAGGCAGAATTAATTTTTAAAATAATAATCAAGGGAAACGGGTTGCACCATTGCGTTCGTCTCGAAATTCTACTTGGAAACGAGTTCGATTTTTCGAAAATCGCAGTCCGTATGACCAAGTTATGACCTTACAAGTTTTCAGAAATTTTCAAGTTCAAAACACACTCAATTCGAATTCAAAATTCGAATTTCAAACCTCCAAATGGACTGGGCGGGAAATTTCCCACCCAGGACCAGGTCGACCTGGGGGTCGACTATGTAGTCGACCTACACAGGGCCAGGTCGACCTGGTGCTCTCCGAAGCTGGATTCACTCTGATGTATTTGGCCTCATTTATGTCCACATTCGTTGATCTGACCCTATAAATACAACCCCCAACACCAGTCTCTCTACACAAAATTGTTTCTGACCTTATGCTGCTCTGATTCTGATTGAAAAGTTTGAGAGAAGGACTGATTCTTCTACGTTGAGACTGCGTTAAGGGAATTGCTGATTTGGGGACTTCTATTAGGAATTGACTAAGCATATTCAACATCGACTCTCTTTTTCTAATTCTCGAACTACGATCTGTAAGCCCCAGTTATTTTCAGATTTAAACTGTAAATGTATTATGAATATGATGTAAATTGAAATTGAACCTACGTATGATGACTGTTTACATTCATTCTCGTTCATCTTGGATCTTGACTCTTGAATATTACTATGACATTGATTTGGGGCCTATTCATGTTGTAAATCAAAAGAAACCCCTCTTATTATCACGTTGAATCTGTTATTAGTCACATGTTTATGACTATCACCTTATGACAGTCGTTACCATGACTATACTATCACCTTATGACAATCGTATCATGACTATACTATCACCTTATGACAGTCGTTACCATGACTATACTATCACCTTGTGACAACTGTTATTTTGACTAGTACCTTATCTTGCTAGATTTGGAATCTTTATGTTTGAGGCCAATATTCCATATGCCAGTAATGTTTTAATCTTTAATTTCAAGTCATACCATGCTATGCTAGTACTCACTTTTCCCACCTTATACCCGTTCCTTTTTATGTTATTCCCTATTAGATTCATTTGTATCTATTCGAACTTACGTGCGATGGGAATACGATTTCGGTAGACTAGGTAAAACATAAATTAGCTTTAAACTTCAACATGAACATTGTTATGACTTGAACCTGAATATGGACATGAACTTGACACGATTTGACATGAAACATGACCTGAAAACTTGACATGAATCTAAACATGAAAACTTGAACGTGGGCATGACAGTTAGATAAACTTGAAAACGGTCAACTCGAGGTTGGGTTGAGTTTGCAGTGTAAATCTGCCCGGAACCGCCCGACAAATCCAGTGGCTGCAAACAATAGGATCCAATGTGGGTAGTTGGTCATATTGCACGTAAAAACCCGAGGTTAGACTATGGTGTGGTGTAAATCTTCCCGGAACCGCCCGGCAAATCCAGTAACCACAACAGTTAGTCTAATGTGAGAGGTTGGCGTGCACTAATGAATTAATGCCACATGATAGGGTTAAGTCATGAACCACTTGAATATACTTAACCAACTTGGCACAATGATTTGATATGGTTAAGTCATGAACTGCTTGAACACACATAACCAACTTGATACATGATCTGGATAGGGTTAAGTCACGATTTTGAATGACAACACTTAACCCATTAGAAACCCTAGTTACGCGGTCCTTTTCAGCAGTAACCTACTTAGATGTATCACGATACCCTGGGACCAGGCAGGGTGAGGCACGATTACTGGGCTGATTGTAAGCGACCAGAACGACGGCTGAGTAGGTATGCCATTGTAGGTTCAGGCGGGCTATGGTCGTGCACGTAGTCCGGAGTCGAAAAAGCAGGCATTGGGCACCCGTAGATTTACACTGTGTGTGCTTGATTCGTGTCGGTGGTTAGCACCACAGGACTTGATACACCCTATGGTGGACCTAGCACAGGTAACTACATTTCAGGATAGGGCCGTATGACACAGACACATGACGAGCTAGGACTTGTAGGGAGCCGATCGTTTAATAGATCGTACCATAGGATCCCGTAATGGGTCACTTCATGACACTGGGATAAGGGATCATTTCATGGTTAATACTTGACATGGGTTAGAATACTAGTACAGTTGGTGCAGCGAACCTTTAATATGCGATGCCAGACTTGACTTGTCTTGTTATCTTAATTATCCTACTAGTTCGGTTATCATCCTTATGTTTAATTCCAGTTTTCACATGTCATGTTACCTTTACTAGTTTTCATACTGAAAGTCACTAGGGCTTACCAGTCTTTATGACTGACCCCTTTTTCTTTCGCCTCTTTTTCTTTCGTTTCTTCCCCCCAGGTTCTCAGGGAGGAAACACTAGCTCTTAGCTTGGATTTAGCTTGCTTTCTGACAGCTCATGTACGGTTTGGTCTTGGGCTATGCTATGGCTGCTTCTGCTATTTATGGGGAATACTTTACTTTTGTTTTAAGTTTATGCTTCTTTTTTATGAACTTGATGTAATGGAATAATTTGTATCTTGGATATATGAGCTTTTGTCTCTTTCCTGGAAAATAATAAAAATTTGGTTTTTAATTTCTACCGCTGCTTTATTTATGTTCTGCCTTGTGATATCTCTGTGCATGTTTACCTAGATAATACTCCACCAAAACTAGTGCATTCCCTTTGTGAGTGACCCTAGTAGAGGTGGGGTGTTACACTGGGTATGCTCTAAATGCTCAGGTATTCGCAGCTTCTTTGCAAAAATCAAAATTTTTAAGCATTGGTTCTCTTATATCTCCAATAACACTTACCCGGTCACAAATTAAGGTATCGATTGTATTCGTTATCCCATAAAGAAATATTAATAAACAACATCGGTATGGCATGTAGAGAAAATTCTCACGAATGAAGCAGCGAAATTAAATACACACATGGTTTTCATGTACTATCGACAACTATTGTTTATTGCATATGCATTATTATTTGTATGTGTATACATATTAATGTTAGAATAGACAAGAAGGATAGTAAACTGCACAATCGGAATAAATGGATAACGACCGAGTACATGATACTGAAAATGCATGCATATATATATATATACATATATATATATATGTATACTTAAAAGTCTCTTACATATATGGATTTGGTAAACTGCACAATCAGAATAAATGGATAACGACTGAGTACATGATACTGCAAATGCATGCATATATATATATATATGTATATATATATACACACATACATACACACACACACAGATATATATATATATATATGAATACTTACAAGTCTCTTACATATATGGATTTGCATGTCATTTCTAAAAATAGTACAACTCGGTTAATACCTTGTTCTTCAAAACATAGTTTATAGATTTTCCTCATGCATGTATTTACAACAAAGTCTTCTGGATTATCTTACAACTACATTTTATGCAGAAGCATTTGAATCGTATATGACATTGCAATTTAAGCTTAAACTTTACTTCCTTCGTGTGCAACAAAGTGCAATATGTTCTGCATAACAATATAAGAGTCTTCATAATTGTCAAATTGCAGAATACTGGATATCCAAAATGTGCCTTCTACCATCTTAAAGTCTACGCCTGATCTGTGCAATGTTTTCGTAGTAAAGAAGTTCGCTTAAAGAAAGGTTATCTAACAAATTTGGAGATGATGGTACGTAATTATAATTAGTAGTTATGCATGTAGTATTACTATAATTTGATTTTTTCTGCTTAGGAAACGGCGTGAACACTAATAAAATAATGATCACTGCACAAGCTTTGGACCAGAAGGAAGTATGTTTTGAGTGAAACAAAAAGAGCTTCTTATGTCTCATTCAGCCATGAAATATCATAAATATTTGTGGCTTCAAATATTGATTCAAGTATGCCACTTTGTGAGGATGACAATGCTTCAATGGTGACAAGCGCAAATTTTGACAAATCATCTCAGTCGCACTCATGATAATCAGGATGAGAATAATACCCTGGCCAAGAGGAGAACATATCCTTGGAACATATATGTTCCAAGATAATTTAGATCCAAAACAAGATATCCATGCCATCATGAGCTCTACAAAAGTGAAAAAAGAATAATCTACCTCTACTTGTTAATTTTCTTTTAGTTTCATATGGCACAACAATCCTTTTACATAACTCTGATCTTACATGGTTTTGGCCTTGGATAAATTGCTATCAGTAAGTTGCATCCTCAGAGAGTTATCTATGGCTAACATGATGCTCAGTTCAAAATGTAATTGCATATAGCAGTTGTTTATGAACTAATTTTCATGCATGTGCATGTGCCTGTTTTGATTCAAAGGATACTATATTACACTATGCCTTGAATTTATTCAGATGCTATAGAAAGTAAAAATATCAATATAATATTAAATCTTTTTATTAGGATAGCGTTCCAAGCGAGGTAGACAGATTAAGATAAGAAATGGAAAATACTCTTGTGATGTACAGAAGAGCTTGTGAAGTGCTAGTTCATGCTAATAGACAGGTTAATATTATATCCATTTTATTACCTTAATAACTGTGCAGATCATACAAGTGCAGCTATATGAAAAATGAATGTTGTATGCATTCCTTGCACAAATGTACATAATTATTCAGTTTATGTAGCTAGAGATAATTCAAAAAAGATGGAAATACATATAAAGTTGTAGACTGCAATGCTGAATAACTCAATAACGTTATTTTCAACTATTTCTCAAATTATGTGGTTATACTTTGTATATATGCTTATACTTTGTTTTAAAATGCAGGTTTACTTATGTATTGACATTATATGTATTATTTGAAATCAGGGTCTAGTTTTGGATCATAGTTGCTGTTGATAATGGTGCTAGAAATTTAACCTCAAGAAGGATGGATTATATAAATTACGTATGGATTGTAAAGTAATGAGTACCGCATAATTATATTAGTATACTTAATAGTCTACACTATATTACTTTGTAATGATTGTAATGAAAATTTGAATTATATTGCTAAAATGAATGTATGAACCACTATTTTATATGGATTATGAACATTGTAATTGAATTCTATTTATTTCAGTGTTATGTTCAATTTTTATGTCATCCAATTTGTTACATATATATTATTGTCTATTTGAGTATTTTAGGGATTTAAGAGGGGTTTTAGCACTGGTTATTAATAATTGATGCGGAAAATATTTGCATCGGTTATTATTAACAACTGATACAAAAAAAGATATATTTTGCATCGGTTGTTAGAAAAAACCGATGTAAAAAGTTATTATTTTTAAAGCCTACGATCATCTTTTTTCATTAGTTTCTAACAAGAACCGATGCAAAAAATTCATTTTCGCATCGGTTGTACAACCGATGCAATAATTTAGACCTGTTGCATCGTCTTCATATGCATTGGTTGTTGAACTAATGCAAAAATGGGATTAACAACCAATGCAATTGACCTGTTTTGTAGTAGTGTTGCTTAAAGATGAAGCTTCCTATTGGTGGGAATTTACTCATGCTAAAAGTCCAGTGGAGACTTGGGAAGATTTCAGGATGAGGTTTGAGATGAAATTCCTCTCCCAAGCGGAAAGAAGCCTGCAAATGGAAAAGTTCCTAACTCTTAAACAAGGAAGTATGACGATCAAGGAGTAAGTCAATCAGTTTAATCAGCTGGCCAGATTTGGGCTGGATTTGGTAAATACCCAACACAAGAAGGCCCTTCGCTTCGTCAAAGGTCTGAATGAGCCTCTACACAGCCTTGCAATGGCCCATATACCCATGTGAGCAACTTATGAAAGCCTGGTGGACATGGCGCTGCTACACGAAGAAGATAAAGGCAAGAAGGAGGCAAAGATTGAAGTGCCTCAAGAAAAGAAAGAAGGTTTACAGGATAAGAAGACAGACTTCAAGAAAGGCGGGAAGAACAACAAATCCCATGAAAAGAGAAAGTGCAATTTCTATGGCATTGTGGGACATATAGCAAAAGACTGCAGGAAGAAGAAGGCAAAGATGAATGGGGGTCGTTTCCATTGTGGAGAGACTGGACACTTGGCTAAGGATTGCCCAAAGAAGCGGGGGCAGGGACAGAGGACAGGATCCACCTCAGGCGGACAGTTTCACGCGCTGGTGGCACCTCTACAGGAACGAGGTAGAAATATTTCTGTAGAAAGCTTAGTTTATCTTTATGATCATCCAGTTCGCACTCTCTTTGATTCTGGTGCATCATACTCCTACATTTCATCCACTTTAGTAGAATCTCTTCACCTAGACACTAGTATGGTAGAAGATCCCTTGGTTGTTTCAAATCCAATTGGGGGCTTGGCTTAGTTGTCGATGGTTCGCTTAGATTTGAAAATCTCTATTCTAAGTGTTGAATTTAGATGTAGCGCCTTTGTTTTGGGATTCTCAGGATATGGACTGGTCTTATGCATGGACTAGTTATCCAGTAATGGTGCCTTTCTTGATTGTGAGAAAAGAGTGGTTAGACTCTTGACTCAGCTCGGTAACACTCTAGAAATTTCTTGTAATCCCCTAAATGCTGTTATGCTTAGTTATCTAGAGTCGCTTGATGCTTCTATTGAGAATTTGCAGTCGGTTAGTGTGGTTCGGGAATATCCGGATGTCTTTGAAGAGGTGAAAGGCTTACCTCCGAAGCGAGAAATAGACTTCCGCATATATCTTGTTGATAATGCAAATCCCGTAGCTCTGCCTGTTAGACACATGGCTCCAAAGGAGAGAAAGGAGCTCAGTAATAAAGTTAAGGAGCTTCTCGAGAAGGGGTTTATAAGGAGAAGTATCTCGGAATGGGGTGCTCCAGTGGTGTTCGCCACCAAAGCAGATGGTTCACTATGTCTTTGTGTGGACTATAGGGAGCTAAACACGCTGACTAAAAGAATAGACACCCGCTTCCCACAATAGGCGATTTGTTTGATCAGCTTGTAGGTGCGTCGGTCTTCTCCCAACTTGATCTGGCTACTGGGTTCCATCAACTAAGGGTAGCTGAAGATAGCATTGATAAAACGGCGTTCAGAACCCCCAACGGTTTCTACGAGTGGCTTGTCATGCCTTTCGGTTTGACAAACGCACTCGCTTATTTCGTGGACCTAATGAGCAGGGTTTTTATAGAATTCCTCAATAAGTTTGTGGTTGTCTTCGTAGACGATATTTTGATCTTCTCAAAGAATGAGGAAGAACATGCTCAGCATCTGAAGGAGATAATGGAAACTCTTCGAGTTCATCAGCTAAAAGCAAAATTCTCCAAGTGCCACTTTTGGAGAAAAGAAGTAAGATTTCTTGGACATATAGTGTCCAAAGGAGGATTAGCTGTCGACCCCGCGAAAGTGGTGGCAGTGCAAGACTGGAAGACACCAAGAAATGCAACCAAAGTCCGAAGCTTTCTTGGGCTAGCCAGTTTTTACCGAAAATTCATTAGAGATTTCGCAAAAATCTCAGCTCCACTCACAAGGCTAACGTTGAAGAATCTGGCGTTCGCTCGGGATTTGGATTGTGACATTGCTTTCCAACGCTTAAAAAGGGCTCTCACAACAACCCCAGTTTTGACTTTGCCAGATGGAAGAAACATGTTCACAGTATACACTGATGCTTATAGTACGGGACTAGGCGCTGTTCTAATGCAAGAAGGGAGGGTAGTAGCTTATGGTGGAAGACAACTGAGAGTTCATGAAAAGAACCACCCAACCCACGATCTTGAGTTGGCCGCCATCATCTTTGCGCTTAAGTCTTGGCGCCATTATCTCCTAGGTGAGAAGTTCGAATTACATACTGACCATAAATCATTGAATTATCTTTTCTCGTAGAAAGATCTTAACTTGAGGCAGCAAAGTGGATGGAGTTCCTTCCCTCGTATGATTTTGAGATTTCCTATACTCCTGGCAAATGCAACGTAGTAGCAGACGCGTTGAGCAGAAAGAGGCTGACCCTAAGCCCTCTCTTTGTGGAAAGGCAAAGCTTGGAGTATATAGACAGTTCCGACTTTAGGCCCTCCTCAGATTTTATACCTTGTTTATTGGCATCCTTAGAAGTACGTCCCACTCTTTTAGACTCAATAGGGGCCGCACAACGCGAAGACCCTCAACTAGTTGATGTGATTGATAAACTAATTAGGGTGAAACTTCCAGTCACCTCCATAGGTACTCCATCGATGATAAGGGTTGGCTGAGGCGGGATGGAAGGCTATGCGTCCTACAACCAAGGGATTTAGTTAAGATGGTTCTTGAGGAAGCACATCATTCCAAGATGATAATACATCCAGGTAGAGACAAGATGTAGTAAAGAGAGTTTTCTATTGGAGCGACATGAAGAAGGACATGGCAGATTTCGTTTCTAAGTGCGTGACAAGCCAACAGGTCAAGGCGGAACAAAAGAAGCCTGGAGGACTGCTTCATCCTCTAGATGTCCCGCAATGGAAGTCGGATAGCATTTCAATGGACTTCATTGATGGGTTGCCTAGGTCAAGAAGAGGCAATACTAGCATTAGGGTAATAGTGGACAAGCTTACTAAAAGCGCCCACTTTTTACCTATCAAGAGTAGAAGGACTGCTTCGTCTTTAGCTTCTCTTTATCTCAAGGAAATAGTTTGACTTCATGGAATACCCTCCAGAATAGTGAGTGACAAAGACCCCATCTTTACGAGCGAATTTTGGCGGAGTCTGCAAGAAGCTGTAGGCACACAGTTATGCTTGAGCACGACCTGTTACCCCCAAACCGATGGTTAGACGGAAAGGGTGAATAGAGTACTAGAAGATCTTCTAAGACTGTGCGTTCTTGGCTTCGTAGGGACTTGGGAGGATCATCTTGATTTAGTGGAATTCGCCTACAACAACAGCTACCAAGCCACTACCGGCATCGCGCCCTTCGAAGCTCTATATGGAAGACCGTGCCGATCACCAACCTGTTAGTGGGAGTCTACAGACAAACTCATACTTGGGCCAGACATGATTAGAGAAACTTTGGAAAAATTGCACCTGATACGTAGAACAATGAAGACTGCCCAAGATAGGCAGAAATCCTACGCCGAAAAAAGAAGGACCGACCTTGAGTTTGAGGTTGGGGACAGGGTTTTCCTTAAGGTATCTCCATTAAGGAACGTCGTTCGCTTTGGATCCGAAGGAAAGCTAGCACCAAGATTGGTAGGACCGTTCCCTATCATTGAGAAGATTGGGTAAATGGCTTATAGAGTATAGCTGCCTGAAAGATTGGCTGGAATTCACAACGTCTTTCACGTTTCTCATCTCCGAAAATGTCTACATGAATCCGTGGAAGTGGTGGAGCCAAGCATTCTAGAAGAAGCCGAAGTGGGAAGCGAAGCAACTGTGAGGAGAGTTCCAACTCAAATCGTAGGAACTCAAACCAAGAAGAACGCAACCGCGAAGTCAAGCTCGTTAAGGTTCAGTGGAGCGACGCCAAGGAAGACGCGACTTGGGAAACTGAGGACATAATACGTGCGGCCTACCCTTTTCTTTTTTAGGGTATATCCTTTATCTCTCTTTTTCCTTAAAGTTGTGTTTGTATCTATCCTTTTAGGTATAATCTCCTCGATAGTATCCTTTATCCTTAGGTAGAAACCCCTTTGGATGTAAACATGTATTTGAAACATGTTATGTTTGATGGCTGCAAGTGGTTGCAAGTGGTTGCTAGTGGTTGCTCATGGATGCATATACACACACAACCTAGGTTTTAGATCGGCTCAATCACTTCATATTGCATATGCATATATGTATTCATATTTGTATGTAGTTGAAACTTGATATGTCGTCATATGGATGTTGAAATTGTTTGAATGGTTTCACACTCATGTAGAAGTATGAGTAGGAAATTTTTTCATATATATGGATTCATGACACTTACATTATTTGCATTAAGGAGGTCAATTGAATCATTAGACCGCCTAATTTTTGCATTAGATAAGAATATGTACACACACTGTGCATATGATCATAAAGCATTAGAAGTCTTTTAAGGACGATGGACTCTTGTGTTTGATGGTTGAGTAGATGGACGATTGGATGTTAGGACTTACGTTCTCCTAAACTTGAAGATTTCGGAGACGAAATCCTTAAAGGAGAGGAGAATGTAACACCCCGAATTTTCTATTAACCGTAAATTAACAAATTATAGTATAATTAATTATAATTTAAAGAATTAAGGGAAATGGGTTAGGCCATTGCGTTCATCTATGAATTCTGCTTGAGATAGAGTCCGAGTTTGCGTGAATCGGGCTCCATATGAAGGATTTATGACCTCCGGAAGCTTCAGAATTCAAATTTAATGTTCAAACAGTTCAAAAGTTAGTTCAAATTTCGAATTCAGACCAAAACTGGGCTGGGCGGGAAAATTCCAGCCCAGGCACCAGGTCGACCATAGGGCCGACCTGGGGGTCGACCTGAGTGACCAGGTCGACCATAGGGTCGAACTGGGGGGTCGACCTGCCCAGTCGACCTTATTTGGCCCTGCCTGGCCTGGTCGGGTTCTGGTCGATTTCTGAGGATTGGATGGGTCACTAGGGCTGACTTGTCGCATTTTGGTTGGCTCCTCTCGAAGTGAATGGTCTAGATTCATCTATGATCATCTAATGGCTCAAATCAATCTGAAATTCTATAAATATAACTCAACACTCAACCTAAATTCTCACAAATAATATAGAAATAGAGCCGCCATGCTGTCGGGAGAAAACTAAGAGGAGCCCCCACTTGTAGAAAAGCTTAGAGACGAGCCAAATTAAAGTTAGAACAATAATCAAATCAACGTTAGTCTACCCAAAGGAAAGCAATTCAAATTCAGAATTCAGAAATCAGAAAACAAGACCGTCGTTTGTTGTAAGTATAGTGATTTTTCGATGTGAATAAAAGTTAGGATTTGATTCGATGTAAAATGGAAATGGAATTGTGTTATTGTGTAACAACAATGTTAATTCATACCTATGTATTGAAATGATTGTGGTTTTGTGATGTTTGTGGTGGTATAGTTGTATTGATATTTATGTTTATGAATTCCCTTATGCCAAATTTTGTGTGTGCCAAATTAGGCTAAGTTTTTAGCCTAATATTATATGTTAAAAACCATGCGAACGAAAATTAGGTTAAGATTGTTAGCCTAATATTTAGATGGGGTAACGTTGGGAAAATTGGTAACTTGACATAAATTGGTAAAAATATATAAAATTGGCATGTTTGTCACATGCCAAAATTGGTGGCATTTAAATGGTATAAATTCTTATACCAAAAATGTTAAACTTGGAAAGTGGACCACAACATTTAATTGTTGACAAATTTACGTATATTAAGTAATAAAGACAAATATGTAAATTTAGAAAATATGAGTATGCTTAACACGAGGTTGGATAGAATTGTGATGTAAACCTTTCCGGACCCGCCCGACTATCCAGTAGTCACAACAATACCTATCCAATGTGGGTGGTTAAGCATGGAGCCCAATAAGGAACCGAGGTTAGGCTGAGTTGCGGTGTAAATCTTCCCGAAACCGACTGGCACATCCAGTATATGTAACAATATCGGTCTAATGTGAGTGGTTGGTGCTTTAAAAAAGCTAAGGACAGACAAGTCAGGAAGGTTGGGTTAAGTTAACTAGAACACTTAACCAATTCAACATGTTAATTTAAACTGGTGGGTGGGGTTAGGTAAATTTAGACACTTAACCACTTAACATGTTTGACTAGAAAATCCTAGTAACGGGGACCCATTTCAGCAGTAACCCAATTAGGTATCATGGTACCCTGAAACTAGGCAGGGTGGGGCACGATTACTGAACTGATTGCAGGCGATCAAAAGCGACGGCGGTGGGTGCAACAGTGTGGATTCTAACGGAGTGCGGGCGTGCACACACTCTGGAGCAGACAAACAGGGCACTAGGGGCACCAGTAGTATAACCTATGCATTCTAAGGATTGTGTCAAGCCGCCACCATGGGACTTGATACACCCCATGGTAGGACCAACATAGGTATCTACAATCTTTGGGGGCCGTAAGACACAGATGATTATGCGAGTAGGAGCCGATCTTTAGAGAAAGGGGATCACTCCACCTGATCATGGGGTGCCAGTTGAGAAAATACAAGTAGGTGCAGAGATATAGTATGGGGTGCGATAGTATATTCGATTCAAACTGCCTTACCTTAATTTATGATACTTTCCTATTTCCAGTTTATACTTATCATGTCCTTTTTCTTAGTCTCGTACTGAAGAGTCACTAGACTTACCCGGCTTTATGTCTGACCCTATTTTCTTTCGTCTTCTTTTCTTCCATTTCCCCCCAGGTCCACAGGGAGGAAACAACCCAGCTTAGTCAGACTCTTTGCAAGCTTCAAGATCGTAGATGTATGGTTTGGACTCTCTATGGCTATGGCTGTTGGACACAATCTGTGGGGATTTATGTAGTTTTAATTATGTGATTATGCTTCTTTATTTAATAACCAAGACAGAAGTGATGTTATAATGTTTTGGAAGTTATTATGTGACAGTTATGGAAATGTTTTGTTTGAACACATATTTAGGAAATAAAAATTCTGTTGTTTTCCGTTGCTTATGTATATGTGTTTATATATGTCTTGTGTTTTATTTGTGACTTTTACTTACAAACCTCCACCAAAGTTAAGGCATTTCCCTTGTGAGTGACCTTAATGGAGGGTGGGGTGTTTTACTTGGTATCAGAGCACAGTTTTACCAGACTAGATAAAAGTTTTGGAATCTATTTTCAAAAAGACGTTTAAAGAAGCAGTGTTTTCAAGAAAAAGAGTTATTTTTAAAAGGCATGATTCCCCAAAAGCCAAATGCACTATCTCTCTATCATTTGTCTTGAATACTTTCCTTTTGTTCCAGCATGTCTGGAGATCTTAACCTTCCAGAAGGAGTACCGATTCCTGGCTGGTTCCAAAGGTACCTAGAGGCTAGGGCCAATAGTGCGGGCCCAGCAGACATTCCTCCTCCCACGGTGGCAACGGTACCTCCTCCTCCTCCTCGTGGAAATACTTTTGCTAAGACATGTAGAGACTTCAAGGCTATGGGAGGAAAGGACTTTTATGGAACTGAATCATTTATGGCAGCAAGGAACTGGCTAAAGGAGACCGATGACTTGCTTGTCATCTTCGAAGTTGACGACATGCAAAAGATACAGCTAGCAGTGTGGTTGCTTAAAGAGGAAGCTTCCTATTGGTGTGAAATTACTCATGCGGAAAGGCCAGTGGAGACATGGGAAGATTACAGGATGCGGTTTGAGATGAAATTCCCCTCCCAAGCTGAAAGAAGGCTGCAAATGGAGAAGTTCCTTACTCTTAAATAAGGAAGTAGACGATCAAGGAGTTCATCAATCAGTTTAATTAGCTGGCCAGATATGGGTTGGATTTGGTAAATACCCAACACAAGAAGGCCCTTCGCTTCGTCAAAGGTCTGAATGAGCCTCTACACAGCCTTGCAATGACCAATATACCCATGGGAGCAACTTATGAAAGCTTGGTGGACATGGCGCTGCTACACGAGGAAGATAAAGGCAAGAAGGAGGCAAAGGTGGAAGTGCCTCAAGAAAAGAAAGAAGGTTTACAGGCTAAGAAGACAGAGATCAAGAAAGGCGGGAAGAACAACAAATCCCGTGTAAAGAGAAAGTGCAATATCTGTGGCATTGTGGGACATATAGCAAAAGACTGCAGGAAGAAGAAGGCAAAGATGAATGGGGGTTGTTTCCATTGTGGAGAGAAAAGACACTTGGCTAAGGAATGCCCAAAGAAGCGGGTGCAGGGACAGAGGACTGGATCCACCTCAAGGGGACAGGTTCACGCGCTAGTGGCACCTCTACAGGAACGAGGTAGAAATATTTCTGTAGAAAGCTTAGTTTATCTTTATGATCATCCAGCTCGCACTCTCTTTGATTATGGTGCATCACACTCCTTTATTTCATCTCCTTTAGTAGAATCTCTGCACCTAGACACCAGTATGGTAGAAGATCCCTTGGTTGTTTCAAATCCAATTGGGGGGTCGGCTTAGTTGTCGATGGTTTGCTTGGATTTGAAAATCTCTATTCTAAGTGTTGAATTTATATGTAGTGCCTTTTTTTTGGGCTTCTCAGGATATGGACTGATCTTAGGCATGTACTTGTTATCCAGTAATGGTGCCATTCTTGATTGTGAGAAAAGAGTGGTTAGACTCTTGACTCGGCTCGGTAACACTCTAGAAATTTCTTGTAATCCCCTAAATGCTGTTATGCTTAGTTATCTAGAGTCGCTTGACGCTTCGGTTGAGAATTTGCATTCGGTTAGAGTGGTCCGGGAATATTCGTATGTCTTTGAAGAGGTGAAAGGCTTACCACCGAAGCGGGAAATAGACTTCCACATATATCTTGTTGATAATGCAAAGCCCGTAACTATGCCTGTTAGATACATGGCTCCAAGGAGAGAAAGGAGCTCAGTAAGCAAGTTAAGGAGCTTCTCGAGAAGGGGTTTATAAGGAGAACTATCTCGGAATGGGGTGCTCCAGTGGTGTTCGCCACCAAAGCAGATGGTTCACTACGTCTTTGTGTGGACTATAGGGAGCTAAACAAGATGAATAAAAAGAATAGACACCTGCTTCCCAGAATAGACGATTTGTTTGATCAGCTTGTAGGTGCGTCGGTCTTCTCCCAACTTGATCTGGCTACTGGGTTCCATCAGCTAAGGGTAGCTGAAGATAGCATTGATTAAACGGCGTTCAGAACCCCCGACGGTTTCTAAGAGTGGCTACTCATGCCTTTCGGTATGACAAACACACCTGCTTACTTCGTGGACCTAATGAGCAGGGTGTTCAGAGAATTCCTCAATAAGTTTGTGGTTGTCTTCGTAGACGATATTTTGATCTTCTCAAAGAATGAGGAAGAACATGCTCAGCATCTGAAGGAGATCATGGAAACTCTTCGAGTTCGTCAGCTAAAAGCCAAATTCTCCAAGTGCCACTTTTGGAGAAAAGAAGTCAGATTTCTTGGACATATAGTGTCCAAAGAGGGATTAGCTGTGGACCCCGCGAAAGTGGTGGCAGTGCAAGATTGTAAGACACCAAGAAATGCAACCAAAGTCCGAAGCTTTCTTAGGCTAGCCGGTTTTTACCGAAAGTTCATTAGGGATTTCGCGAAAATCTCAGCTCCACTCACAAGGCTAACGAAGAAGAATCTGGCGTTCGCTTGGGATTTATATTGTGACACTGCTTTCCAACTCTTAAAAAGGGCTCTCACAATAGCCCCAGTTCTGACTTTGCCAGATGGAAGCAAGATGTTCACAGTATACATGGATGCTTGTAGTACGGGACTAGGTGCTGTTCTGATGCAAGAAGGGAGGGTAGTACCTTATGGTGGAAGACAACTGAGAGTCCATGAAAACAATACCCAACCCACGATCTTGAGTTGGCCTCCATCGTCTTTGCGCTTAAGTCTTGGCGCATTATCTCCAAGGTGAGAAGTTCGAATTATATACTAACCACTAATCGTTGAAGTATCTTTTCTCGTAGAAAGATCTTAACTTGAGGCAGCAAAGGTGGATGGAGTTCCTAGCCTCGTATGATTTTGAGATTTCCTATACTCCTGGCAAAGGCAACGTAGTAGCAGACGCGTTGAGCAGAAAGAGGCTGACCCTAAGCCCTCTCTTTGTGGAAAGGAAAAGCTTGGAGTATATAGCCAGTTTCGACTTTAGCCCCTCCTCAAATTTTATACCTGGTTTATTGGCATCCCTAGAAGTACAGCCCACTCTTTTAGACTCAATAGGGGCCGCACAACGCGAAGACCCTTAGCTTGTTGATGTGATCGATAAACTAATTTGGGGTGAAACTTCCAGTCACCTCAATAGGTACTCCACCGATGATAAGGGTTGGCTTAGGCGGGATGGAAGGTTATGCATCCCACAAGCAAGGGATTTAGTGAAGATAGTTTTCGAGGAAGCACATCATTCCAAGATGACAATACATCCAGCTGGAGACAAGATGTACAAGGACGTAAAGAGAGTTTTCTATTGGAGCAGCATGAAGAAGGACGTGGCAGATTTCGTTTCTAAGTGCGTGGCATACCAACAGGTCAAGGCGGAACTAAAGACGCCTGGAGGACAGCTTCATCCTCTAGAGGTCCTGCAATGGAAGTGGGATAGCATTTCAATGGACTTCATTGATGGGTTGCTTAGGTCAAGAAGAGGCAATACTAGCATTTGGGAAATAGTGGACAGGCTTACTAAAAGCGCCCACTTTTACCTATCAAGAGTAGAAGGATTGCTTCGTCTTTAGCTTCTCTTTGTCTCAAGGAAATAGTTCGTCTTCATGGAATACCCTCCAGCATAGTGAGTGACAGAGACCCCATCTTTACGAGCGAATTTTGGCGTAGTTTGCAAGAAGCTGTAGGCACATAGTTATGCTTGAGCACGACCTATCACCCCCAAACCGATGTCAGACAGAAAGGGTGAATAGAGTACTAGTAGATCTTCTAAGACTGTGCGTTCTTGACTTTGGAGGGACTTGGGAGGATCATTTTGCTTTAGTGGAATTCGCCTACAAAAGCAGCTACCAAGCCACTATCGGCATCGCGCCCTTCGAAGCTCTATATGGAAGACCGTGCCGATCACCAACTTGTTGTTGGGAGTCTACAGACAAGCTCATACTTGGGCCAGACATGATTAGAGAAACTTCAAAAAAAGTGGACCTGATACAAAGAAGAATGAAGACTGCCCAATATAGATAGAAATCCTACGCCGACAAAAGAAGGACCGACCTTGAGTTTGAGGTTGGGGACAGGGTTTTCCTTAAGGTATCTCCATTAAGGAACGTCGTTCGTTTTGGATCCACAGGAAAGCTAGCACCAAGATTTGTTGGACCGTTCCCTATCATCGAGAAGATTGGGAAAATGGCTTATAGAGTAGAGCTGCCTGAAAGATTGGCTGGAATTCACAACGTCTTTCACGTTTCTCATCTCCGAAAATGTCTACATGAATCCGTGGAAGTGGTGGAGCCAAGCATTCTAGAAGAAGCCGAAGTGGAACGTGAAGCAACTGTGAGGAGATTTCCAACTCAAATCGTAGGAACTGAAACCAAGAAGCTACGCAACCGCGAAGTCAAGCTCGTTAAGGTTCAGTGAGCGACGCTAAGGAAGACGCGACTTGGGAAACTGAGGATATAATACGTGCGGCCTACCCTTTTCTTTTTGAGGGTATATCCTTGACCTCTCTTTTTCCTTAAAGTTGTGTTTGTATCTATCCTTTTAGGTATAATCTCCTCGATATTATCCTTTGTCCTTAGGTAGAAACCCCTTTGGATGGAAACATGTATTTGAAACATGTTACCGTTGATGGCTGCAAGTGGTTGCAAGTGGTTGCTAGTAGTTGCTCATGGATGCATACACACACACAACCTAGGTTTTAGATTGGCTCAATCACTTCATATTGTATATGCATATATGTATTCATATTTGTATATGGTTGAAACTCGATATGTCGTCATATGGATGTTGCATTTGAATGAATGGTTGCGAACTCATGTAGAATTATGAGTAGGAAAAATTTGCATACATATGGATTCATGACACTTACATGATTTGCATTAAGGAGGTCAACTGAATCAGTAGACCGCCTAATTTTTGCATTAGATAAGAACATGTACACACACTGTGCATATGATCATAAAGCATTAGAAATCTTTTAAGGACAATGGACGCCTGTGTTTGATGGTTGAGTAGATGGACGATTGGATGTTAGGACTTATGTTCTCCTAAACTTGAAGATTACGGGGATGAAATCCTTTAAAGAAGGGAGAATGTAACACCCCGATTTTTCTGTTAACCGTAAATTAACAAATTATAGTATAATTAATTCTAATTGAAAGAATTAAGGGAAACAAGTTATGCCATTGCGTTCGTCTCGGAATTCTACTTGAGATAGAGTCCGAGTTTGTGTGAATCGGGCTCCGTATGGAGGAGTTATGACCTCCAGAAGCTTCAGAATTCAAATTTAAAGTTCAAACAGTTCAAAAGTTAGTTCAAATTTCGAATTCAGACCCAAACTGGGCTGGGCAGGAAAATTCCCGCCCAGGCACCAGGTTGACCATAGGGTCGACCTGGGGTCGAACTGAGTGACCAGGTCGACCATAGGGTCGACCTGGGGGTCGACCTGCCCAGTCGACCTTGTTTGGCCATGGCTGGCCTGGTCGGGTTCTGGTCGATTTCTGAGGCTTGGCTGTGTCACTAGGGCTGACTTGTCGCATTTTGTTTGGCTCCTCTCGAAGTGAATGGTCTAGATTCATCTGTGATCATCTAACGACTCAAATCAATCTGAAATTCTATAAATATAACTCAACACTCAATCTAAATTCCCACAAATAATATAGAAATAGAGCCGCCATGTTGTCGGGAGAAAACTAAGAGGAGCCTCCACTTGTAGGAAAGCTTAGAGATGAGCCAAATTAAAGTTAGAACAATAATCAAATCAACGTTAGTCTACCCAAAGGAAAGCAATTCAAATTCAGAATTCAGAAATCAGAAAACAAGGCCGTCGTTTGTTGTAAGTATAGTGATTTTTCTGATGTGAATAAAAGTTAGGATTTGATTCGATGTAAAATGGAAATGGAATTGTGTTATTGTGTAACAACAATGTTAATTCATACCTATGTATTGAAATGATTGTGGTATTGTTATGTTTGTGGTGGTATAGTTGTATTGATATTGATCCTATTGGACATTTAGAATCACATGAAAGTTGTACAGTTTATGTTGTAATCGACACCTATATGTTTATGTGATTATATAGGTTGTATGTTATTAAGATTTCATGTATACATATATGCTAAAACCTCTATGCCTAAGTTCATATACATGCTAATATGTTTATACAAAAGTTGCAAAGTCAATAATTGGATCTATGCCAAGATCCACTTTAATACATGTTTCATGTTTCATTGGACATATGATTGGATCTAGTTCACTCATGCGATGAAATTATATACATACTTTATGAACATGTCATATTCTAGTGATGTTCGAAGTTATGCCTAGATCTAAACATGTTTAGGCTTATGTTGTCTAAATCATATGTTAATTCATGTGACACCTATTTGGTTAGACCCCTATTTCAATGCAAGTTCACATGTATGTAAATTGATTTAGCCTATGTTGCAAGTTCACACCAATGATATTCATATTGACTATTTTGCAAGTTCACACCTATGATATTCGTATTGATTATGCTAAGAATGTCAAGTTTACACCTATGTCATGTTTATGTTTAAAAATTCCCTTATGCCAAATTCTGTGTGCGCTAAATTTGGCTAAGTTTTTAGCCTAATATTACATGTTAAAAACCATGCGAACGAAAATTAGGCTAAGATTGTTAGCCTAATATTTAGACGGTGTAGCGTTGGGAAAATTGGTAACTTGACATAAATTGGTAAAAATATATGAAATTGGGATGTTTGTCACATGCCAAAATTGGTGGCATTTAAATGGTATAAATTCTTATACCAAAAATGTTAAACTTGGAAAGTGGGCCACAACATTCAATTGTTGACAAATTTACATATATTAAGTAATAAAGACAAATATGTAAATTTAGAAAATACGAGTATTCTTAACACAAGGTTGGATTGAGTTGTGATGTAAACCTATCCGGACCAGCCCGGTTGTCCAGTAGTCACAACAATACCTTTCCAATGTGGGTGGTTAAGCATGGAGCCCAATAAGGACCCGAGGTTAGACTGAGTTAAGGTGTAAATCTGCCCGGAACCGCCGGCACATCAAGTAACTGTAACAATATCTGTCTAATATGAGTGGTCGGTGCTTTAAAAAGCTAAGGATAGACAAGTCAGGATGGTAGGGTTAATTTAACTAGAACACTTAACCAATTCAACATGTTAATTTAAACTGATGGGTGGGGTTAGGTAAATTCAGACACTTAACCACTTAACACGTTTGACTAGAAAACCCCAGTAACGGTGACCAATTTCAGTAGTAACCAAATTAGGTATCATGGACCCTGAAACAAGGCAGGGTGGGGCAGGATTACTGGGCTGATTGTAAGCGGAAAAAAGCGATGGTGGTGGGTGCAACAGTGTGGGTTCTAACAGAGTGCGGGCGTGCGCACACTTCGGAGCAGACAAACAGGGCACTGGGGGCACCAGTAGTATAACCTATGCATTCTAAGGATTGTTTCGGGCCGCCACCATGGGACTTGATACACCCCATGGTGGGACCAGCATAGGTATCTACAATCTTTGGGGGCCATAAAACACAAATGATTATGCGAGTAGGAGCCGATCTTTAGAGAAAGGTGATCACTTCACCCGATCATGGGGTGCTAGTTGAGAAAATACAAGTAGGTGCAGAGATATAGTGTAGGGTGCGATAGTATATTCGATTCAAACTGCCTTACCTTAGTTTATGATACATTCCTATTTCCAGTTTATACTTATCATGTCCTTTTTCTTAATCTCATACTGTTGACACACTTTTTGGTAAAAGCTGTCACACTGAATATCTGGATAGCATCGCGCTCGGATATAGAGAACATCGTCAGAAGGCAGACAACGATTTGGTAAAAGTCGCATCACGAAAAAAGAATGGCCTGAAACTCCTATCAGACGACCTCTTTAGGGCCCGAAAACAGCATTTACGGAGCTATGCTCCTTAATTCTTGTAGCTCTCTAAATTAGCTTCAGTTTGAGCTTTGGTTTGCCTCAATCGGACTTACGGTTTGAAAGTTATGCCCATTCCCGTGAACTGGTGCAACTTGCATCGACCGACGAACACTTGGACGAAGTGACGAAGCATCATTGGCTCGGATCGTGGGACCGGCTCGTGGGACCCACCTTGGATCGTGGATCGCCATCTCCTCCTGTTTCGTGAAGCACCCCGGATTGTGGAGCACATGTAGACCACGACCCGATCGCTCCAGCACAAGCACCACGATTGGCTTGGATCGCCCAATGTCACCACAATCCGACCCCTGCACCTGCTGATACATGCGTTGATCTTGACCTGTTCTCAAGGCTACTTCTGCTCCTACTTTCCCGGATCGCCAGCCACGTGCCCTACCACGAACCGGTCTTCCCAAAAGCTCTCCTACAGCTATAAATACCCCATTTGAAGGCATTTTCAAGGATCTTTTGGCTCTAACTCTTCACAGCTTCCACCATTGCTCTCTGAAAAGTATTTCCAGCAGCAAAGGAGCCAATTTCCACGTTATAACATGAGGATTTCGTGTATAATCTTCACTTTTCTTACTCTTTTTCATTGTAAACACGAGGATTTCGTGTATAAACCGAGGGAATTGTACTTGTAACTTCTTTGGATTTAAGAAGAGATAAAGTGGACGTAGGCTTGGTTTGAGCTGAACCACTATAAAAACTTCGTGTGTCTCCTCTTTATTTACTGTTTTCTGCATTCTGTGATCTGTGATCTGCATTTGGGTGTTAGTGCCAATTTTTGGTCTAACATTTTGGCGTGCCAGGAAGGGGGGCACACGACAACTTCAACCTCTTCTTGGATTATTTGGCTATTGTATCAATGGCTAAGCGAAAGGTTTCCCATGTTGAAGGCGAAGGCACAAGAAATGAGGCAAGCCCTGAAGCTTCCTCACATGAAAACCCGTCAGCATACTTGACGCGAGAAGAGATGGATGGAGTTCTCACAGAATTGAGAGCTCAGATGGAAAGGCAAGATGACCGCCTTCGCAAACAACAAAAAATGATGGACGAATTCTTCGCTCGAGTGGACGACAGGCCGAGCGGTAGCGTTCAATTCACTGGAAATGAAGCCACAGAAGTGGATCGTGCATTGCATGGACTCGGGGGCAACCCCCTCACTCTTGGAAATGGTCAGGCTCAACCATCTTCAGCTCCGAATCAGATGACACCGAATCGCAAGCTCCAGTTCCTCAACATTAATCGGTTCATGATCAACCTCGACAATCGGTTCGTGATCAACCTCAGCAACCCGATCATCTCGCCCCGGATCAACATCTTCAACCGGCTCATGGTGTACCCCCTGGCTCACGAATCAGCCTCCACGACCCGACCTCACGAGTAGGACTTTACGAACCTGCCTCACAAACTGGCCTCCTCGAACCGGGTCGGGTCGCCACACTGGATCCGCGATCTGCGAGCCGCGATCTCCAAGCAACAGCTTACCAACAGCTTCCATCCTCTCCTGCATTCAACGCTGGGGGCACCAGCTCTGATCTTGGCAACTTGCCACAAGTTTTGGAAGGTAATCGACTCGCTGATCTAATTCAACGCCTCTCGAGGGGCCGCACCTATCAGAACGACGTGGATGACGTCAATCACAACCCGTTCACTTCGGAAATCAAGAATTCCCGCAATCCCCCAGATTTCAAACTTCCACAACTGGAGCCATACAATGGCAGGACAGATCCTACCGTACACCTTATGCGCTACAAACGACACATAGAAGTTCAATCAGAATCGGAAAACGTCATGGCTAAATGTTTTCCCCTCTTTCTGACTGATATAGCAGTTAGTGAATTCGGCAGCTAGAGACAGAATCGATCAACGGCTGGAATATGTTGGTCGCTCGCTTCCTTGAACAGTTTCGTGTCCATATCACACGACCAAAGAACGTCATGTCGCTCACCACAATCAAGCAGAGGCCTAGAGAAACTCGGCGTTCATTTCTGGAAAGATTCAATGTTGCAGCAGCATCAGTTGATCGCCCTGAACAGTCGATGGTACTGATGGCAGCAGTATCCGGCGTTCTAGATAACACGGAATTCAGAAATTTTTGTACCGAGATCCACCACGAAATCTCGGTGAATTGTACCTTGAATCGGAAAGATTCCTGCATGAGGAAGATGCAACTTCCAAGAAGAAAGTTCTCGATGTTAACATGCTCAAAGATGGAGAACCGTCTGATTCTGGAAATGGCAAAGGAAAAGCCGCCTTCAAGAATGACCGCAACACTCAGCCCCGGAGAGGTCCCAAATATGAAAAGTACACTGAACTCAATGCCTCACTCTCGGACATCTATCTGGATACAAATGGTGCTATCTCCTACCCAAAGCCTTCCAGGAGGGAACTATACAAAGAGAACGTGATTCTGGAAAGCACTGCATATTTCATGACATGGACGGTCACGACACGCATGAATGCATACATCTTCATGATTTGATTGAGGAAGGGGTTAGACGTGGAGAGCTACCCGAGTATGTGATACAACCAACACCACCTGTTCCCGGAGTGGAAATGACCCGGGAACGAGCTCTCGTGGGCTCATCATCAACTGATCCGGATGAGATCAGCTTTCATTTTCTGCATTTCTTAGGTTTTAGGATTTGTTTTTGCTTTCATTAGGTTTTCCGATTGGTTGAATCGAAGTACAAACATACGAGGTTAGGATGTAGCCCCAAAGCGTGCTCTGGACTCGGTGTCAAACCAATCAGGATTTGCTTTGGTTTTGCATTTTTAATTGAATAAGTATGGTAGGAATGGCAGAGTATGGTTTATACTCACTTCGGAATCCTAAGTATGGATTGTACTTAGGAATGGCAGATTATGGTTTATACTCACTTTGGAATCATAAATATGGATTATACTTTAGAATGGCAAATGGTCTTGTCAGGATATGAAAAAAGAAATCGGGTATGGATTATACTCGGTTTGAACTTTTGGGTATGGATTATGCCCTGCAAACGGTCTTGTCAGGATGTGACAAAAGAAATCGGGTATGGATCATACTCGATTTGTTCTTCTGGGTATGGATTATGCCTGGAAATGTTGGCCCTTGCCAGGATTTGGCAGGATGGCTTAAACGTCCCTTGAGTATGGTTTATGCTCATTAGACGTCGAAGCATGGTTTATGTTCAGAAAATTTGAACAATACCGCCAGGATTTGGCACGTTTGTTTTTCGTTTATCTCTTTACTGGTTTCATGGACTATCCAGAACACATCTTCCTTCAACCAGCAAGACATGTTCTGGGGGGCAACTATATTGACACACTTATTGGTAAAAGCTGTCACATTGAATATCTGGATAGCATCGCGCTCAGATATGGAGAACATCGTCAGAAGGCAGACAACGATTTGGTCAAAGTTGCATCACGAACAAAGAAAGGCCCGAAACTCCTACCATAAGACCTCTTTTGGGCCCGAAAACAGCATTTACGGAGCTATGCTCTGTAACTCTTGTAGATCTCTGAATTAGCTTCAGTTTGAGATATGGTTTGGCTCAACTGGACTTACGGTTTGAAAGTTATGCTCGTTTCCGTGAACTGGTGTTACTTGCATCGACCGACGAACACTTGGATGAAGTGACGAAGCATCATTGACTCAGATCGTGGGACCGGTTCGTGGGACCCACCTTGGATCGTGGATCTCCATCTCCTCCTGTCTCGTGAAGCACCCCGAATCGTGGAGCACATGTAGACCATGGCCCAACCGCTCCAACTCAAGCACCACGATCGGCTTGGATCGCCCAATGTCACCACGATCCGACCCCCGCACCTGCTGATACACGCACAGATCTCGACCTATTCTCAAGGCTACTTCTGCTCCTACTTTCCCGGATCGCCAGCCACGTGCCTTACCACAAACTGGTCTTCCCAGAAGCTCTCCTACAACTATAAATACCCCATTCGAAGACATTTTCAAGGATCGTTTTGCTTTAACTCTTCACAGCTTCCACCATTGCTCTCTAAAAAGTATTTCCAGCAGCAAAGGAGCCAATTTCCATGTTATAACACGAGGATTTCGTGTTTAATCTTCATTTTCTTACTCTTTTTCATTGTAAACACGAGGATTTCGTGTATAAACCGAGAGAATTGTACTTGTAACTTCTTAGGATTTAAGAAGAGATAAAGTGGACGTAGGCTTGGTTTGAGCTAAACCACTATAAAAACTTCATGTGTCTCCTCTTTATTTACTGTTTTCTGCATTCTATGATCTGTGATCTGCATTTGGGTGTTAGTGCCAATTTTTGGTCTAACACACACTGAAGAGTCACTAGACTTACCAGGCTTTATGTCTAACCCTATTTTATTTCTTCTTCTATTCTTCCATTTCCACCCAGGTCCACAGGGAGGAAACAACCCAACTTAGTAAGACTCTTTGCAAGCTTCAAGATAGTAGATGTATGGTTTGGACTCTCTTTGGCTATGGCTGTTGGATACACTCTATGGGGATTTATGCAGTTTTAATTATGTGTTTATGCTTCTTTATTTAATAACCAAGACAGAAGTGATGTTGTAATGTTTTGGAAGTTATTATGTGAAAGTTATGGAAATGTTTTGTTTGAACACATATTTAGGAAATAAAAAATATGTTGTTTTCCGCTGCTTATGTATATGTGTTTATACATGTCTTGTGTTTTATCTGTGACTTTTACTTACAAACCTCCACCAAAGTTAAGGCATTCCCCTTGTGGGTGACATTAATGGAGGGTTTGGCGTTTCACTTGGTATCAGAGCACAGTTTTACTAGACTAAATAGAAGTTTTTGAAACTATTTTCAAAAAGAAGTTTAAAGAAGCAGTGTTTTCAAGAAAAAGAGTTATTCTTATAAGGCATAATTCCCCAAAATCCAAATGCACTATCTCTCTATCATTTGTCTTGAATACTTTCCTTTTTGTTCCAGCATGTCTGGAGATCTTAACCTTCCAGAAGGAGTATCGATTCCTGGCTGGTTCCAAAGGTACCTAGAAGCTAAGGCCAATGGTGCGGGCCCAGCAGACATTCCTCCTCCCACAGTGGCAGCGGTACCTCCTCCTCCTCGTGGAATTACTTTTGCTAAGACATGTAGAGACTTCAAGGATATAGGAGGAAAGGACTCTTATGGAACTGAATCATTTGTGACAGCAAGGAACTGGCTGAAGGAGACCGAGGACTTGTTCGTCATCTTCGAAGTTGACGACAGGCAAAAGATACAGCTAGCAGTGTGGTTGCTTAAAGATGAAGCTTCCTATCGGTGTGAAGTTACTCATGCTGAAAGGCCAATAGAGACTTGGGAAAATTTCAGGATGAGGTTTGAGATGAAATTCCTATCCCAAGCAGAAAGAAGCCTGCAAATGGAGAAGTTCCTATCTCTTAAACAAGGAAGTATGACGATCAAGGAGTACATCAATCAGTTTAATTAGCTGGCCAGATTTGGGCTGTATTTGGTAAACACCCAACACAAGAAGGCCCTTCGCTTCTTTAAAGGTCTGAATGAGCCTCTACACAGCCTTGCAATGACCCATATACCCATGGGAGAAACTTATGAAAGCTTGGTGGACATGGCGCTGCTACACGAGGAAGATAAAGGCAAGAAGGAGGTAAAGGTGTAAGTGCCTCAAGAAAAGAAAGAAGGTTTACAGGCTAAGAATACAGACTTCAAGAATGGTGGGAACAACAACAAATCCCGTGAAAAGAGAAAGTGCATTATCAATGGCATTGTGGGACATATAGCAAAAGACTGCAGGAAGAAGAAGGCAAAGATGAATGGGGGTTGTTTCCATTATGGAGAGACTGGACACTTGGCTAAGGACTGCCTAAAGAAGCGGGGGTAAGGATAGAGGACTGGATCCACCTCAGGGGGACAGGTTCACGCGCTAGTGGCACCTCTACAGGAATGAGGTAGAAATATTTCTGTAGAAATCTTAGTTTATCTTTATGATCATCCAGTTCGCACTCTCTTTGATTCTGGTGCATCACACTCCTTTATTTCATCTGCTTTAGTAGAATCTCTACACCTAGACGCTAGTATGGTAGAAGATCCCTTTGTTGTTTCAAATCCAATTGGGGGCTCGGCTTAGTTGTCGATGGTTCGCTTGGATTTGAAAATCTCTATTGTAAGTGTTGAATTTAGATGTAGCGCCTTTGTTTTGGGCTTCTCAGGATATGGACTGATCTTAGGCATGGACTGGTTATCCAGTAATGGTGCCATTATTGATTGTGAGAAAAGAGTGGTTAGACTCTTGACTCGGCTCGGTAACACTCTAGAAATTTCTTGTAATCCCCTAATGCTATTATGCTTAGTTATCTAGAGTCGCTTGATGCTTCGGTTGAGAATTTGCAGTCGGTTAGAGTGGTTTGGAAATATCCGGATGTCTTTGAAGAGGTGAAAGGCTTACCTCCGAAGAGGGAAATAGAATTCCGTATATATCTTGTTGATAATGCAAAGCCCGTAGCTCTGCCTGTTAGACACATGGTTCCAAAGGAGATAAAGGAGCTCAATAAGCAAGTTAAGGAGCTTCTCGAGAAGGGGTTTATAAGGAGAAGTATCTCAGAATGGGGTGCTCCATTGGTGTTTTCCACCAAAGCAGATGGTTCACTACGTCTTTGTGTGGACTATAGGGAGCTAAACAAGCTGACTAAAAAGAATAGACACCCGCTTCCCAGAATAGACGATTGATCATCTTGTAGATGCATCGGTCTTCTCCCAACTTGATCTGGCTACCGGGTTCCATCAGCTAGGGTAGCTGAAGATAGCATTGATAAAACGGTGTTCAGAACCCCCGACGGTGTCTACAATTGGCTTGTCATACCTCTCGGTTTGACAAACACATCCGCTTATTTCGTGGACCTAATGAGCAGGGTGTTCAGAGAATTCCTCAATAAGTTTGTGGTTGTCTTCGTAGACGATATTTTGATCTTCTCAAATAATGAGGAAGAACATGCTCAGCATCTGAAAGAGATCAAGGAAATTCTTCGAGTTCATCGGCTAAAAGCTGAATTCTCCAAGTGCCACTTTTGGAGAAAAGAAGTAAGATTTCTTGGACGTATAGTGTCCAAAGAGGGATTAGCTGTGGACCCCGGAAAGTGGTGGCAGTGCAAGATTGGAAGACACCAAGAAATGCAACCGAAGTCCGAAGCTTTCTTGGGCTAGCCGGTTTTTACCGAAAGTTCATTACGGATTTCGCAAAAATCTCAGCTCCACTCACAAGACTAACGAAGAAGAATCTGGCGTTCGCTTGGGATTTGGATTATGAGATTGCTTTCCAACTCTTAAAAAAGGCTCTCACAACAGCCCCAGTTCTGACTTTGCCAGATGGAAGCAAGGTATTCACAATATACACGGATGCTTGTAGTACGGGACTAGGCGCTGTTCTGATGCAAGAAGGGAGGGTAATAGCTTATGGTGGAAGACAACTGAGAGTTCATGAAAAGAACTACCCAACCCACGATCTTGAGTTGGCCGCCATCGTCTTTGCGCTTAAGTCTTGGTGCCATTATCTCCTAGGTGAGAAGTCTGAATTATGTACTGACCATTAATCGTTGAAGTATATTTTCTCACAGAAAGATCTTAACTTGAGGCAACAAAGGTGGATGGAGTTCCTTGCCTCGTATGATTTTGAGATTTCCTATACTCCTGGCAAAGGCAACGTAGTAGCAGACGCGTTGAGCAGAAAGAGGCTGACCCTAGGCCCTCTCTTTGTGGAAAGGCAAAGCTTAGAGTATGTAGCCAGTTTCGACTTTAGGCCCTCCTCATATTTTTTAACTAGTTTATTGGCATCCCTAGAAGTATGGCCCACTCTTTTAGACTCAATAGGGGCCGCACAACGCGAAGCCCTCAGCTTGTTGATGCGATCGATAAACTAATTAGGGTGAAACTTCCAGTCACCTCAATAGTTACTCCATCGATGATAAGGGTTGGCTAAGGCGGGATGGAAGGCTATGCGTCCCACAAGCAAGGGATTTAGTGAAGATGGTTCTCGAGGAAGCACATCATTCCAAGATGACAATACATCCAGGTAGAGACAAGATGTACAAGGACGTAAAGAGAGTTTTCTATTGGAGCGACATGAAGAAGGACGTGAAAGATTTCGTTTCTAAGTGCATGACATGCCAACAGGTCAAGGCGGAACAAAAGAAGCCTGGAGGACTGTTTCATCCTCTAGAGGTCCCGCAATGGAAGTGGGATAGCATTTCAATGGACTTCATTGATGGGTTGCCAAGGTCAAGAAGAGGCAATACTAACAGTTGGTTAATAGTGGACAGGCTTACTAAAAGCGCCCACTTTTTACCTATCAAGTGTAGAAGGACTGCTTCGTCTTTAGCTTCTCTTTATCTCAAGGAAATAGTTCGACTTCATGGAATACCCTCCAGCATAGTGAGTGACAGAGACCCCATCTTTAAGAGCAAATTTTGGCGGAGTCTGCAAGAAGCTGTAGGCACACAGTTATGCTTGAGCTCACCTATTACCCCCAAACCGATGTCAGACGGAAAGGGTGAATAGAGTACTGGAAGATCTTCTAAGACTGTGTGTTCTTGACTTCGGAAGGACTTGGGAGGATCATCTTGCTTTAGTGGAATTCGCCTACAACAACAACTACCAAGCCACTATCGGCATGGCGCCCTTTGAAGCTCTATATGGAAGACCGTGCCGATCACCAACTTGTTGGTAGGGGTCTACAGACAAGCTCATACTTGGGCCAGACATGATTAGAGAAACTTTGGAAAAAGTGGACCTGATACAAAGAAGAATGAAGACTGCCCAAGATAGACAGAAATCCTACGCCGATAAAAGAAGGACCGACCTTGAGTTTGAGGTTGGGGACAGGGTTTTCCTTAAGGTATCTCCATTATGGAACATCGTTCGCTTTGGATCCGCAGGAAAGCTAGCACCAAGATTTGTAGGACCGTTCCCTATCATCGAGAAGATTGGGAAAATGGCTTAAAGAGTAGAGCTGCCTGAAAGATTGGCAGGAATTCACAACGTCTTTCACGTTTCTCATCTCCGAAAATGTCTACATGAATCCGTGGAAGTGGTGGAGCCAAGCATTCTAGAAGAAGCCGAAGTGGAACGCGAAGCAACTGTGAGGAGAGTTCCAACTCAAATCGTAGGAACTGAAACCAAGAAGCTACGCAACCGCGAAGTCAAGCTCGTTAAGGTTCAGTGGAGTGACGCCAAGGAAGACGCTACTTGCGAAACTGAGGACATAATACGTGCGGCCTACCCTATTCTTTTTGAGGGTATATCCTTGACCTTTCTTTTTCCTCAAAATTGTGTTTGTATCTATCCTTTTAGGTATAATCTCCTCGATATTATCCTTTATCCTTAGGTAGAAACCCCTTTGGATGTAAACATGTATTTGAAACATGTTATGGTTGATGGCTGCAATTGGTTGCCAGTGGTTGCTAGTGGTTGCTCGTGGATGCATATAAACACACAACCTAGGTTTTAGATTGGCTCATTGCATATGCATATATGTATTCATATTTGTATGTGGTTGTAACTCGATATGTCGTCATATGGATGTTGCATTTGTATGAATAGTTGCGCACTCATGTAGAATTATGAGTAGGAAAAATTTGCATACATATGGATTCATGACACTTACATGATTTGCATTAAGGAGGTCAACTAAATCAGTGGACCGCCTATTTTTTGCATTAGATAAGAACATGTACACACACTATGCATATGATCATAAAGCATTAGAAGTTTTTAAGGACAATGGACGCTTGTGTTTGATGGTTGAGTAGATGGACGATTGGATGTTAGGACTTACGTTCTACTAAACTTGAAGATTTCGGGGACGAAATCCTTAAAGGAGGGGAGAATGTAACACCTCGAATTTTCTGTTAACCGTAAATTAACAAATTATAGTATAATTTATTCTAATTGAAAGAATTAAGGGAAACGGGTTACGCCATTGCATTCGTCTTGGAATTCTTCTTGAGATAGAGTCCGAGTTTGCGTGAATCAGGCTCCGTATGGAGGAGTTATGAGCTCAAGAAGCTTCAGAATTCAAATTTAAAGTCCAAACAGTTCAAAAGTTAGTTCAAAATTTTAATTTAGACCCAAACTAGGCTGGGCGGGAAAAATCCCGCCCAGGCACTAGGTCGACCATAGGGTCGACCTGGGGGTCGACCTGAGTGACTAGGTCGATCATCGGGTCGACCTGGGGGTCGACCTGGGGGCCGACCTGCCTAGTCGACCTTGTTTGGCCCTGGCTGGCCTGGTCGGGTTCTGGTCGATTTCTGAGGTTTGGCTGTGTCACTAGGGCCGACTTATCGCATTTTGGTTGGCTCCTCTCGAAGTGAACGGTCTAGATTCATCTGTGATCATCTGACGTCTCAAATCAATCTAAAATTCTATAAATAGAACTCAACACTCCACCTAAATTCTCACAAATAGTATAGAAATATAGCCGCCATGATGTCTGGAGAAAACTAAGTGGAGCCTCCACTTGTAGAAAAGCTTAGAGACGAGCCAAATTAAAGTTAGAAAAATAATCAAATCAACGTTAGTCTACCCAAAGGAAAGTAATTCAAATTCAGAATTCAGAAATCAGAAAACAAGATCGTCGTTTGTTGTAAGTATAGTGATTTTTCCGATGTGAATAAAAGTTAGGATTTAATTCGATGTAAAATGGAAATGGAATTGTGTTATTATGTAACAATGATGTTAATTCGTACCTATGTATTGAAATGATTGTGGTATTGTGATGTTTGTGGTATAGTTGAATTGATATTGATCCTACTGGACATTTAGAATCACATGAAAGTTGTACAGTTTATGTTGTAATCGACACCTATATGTTTATGTGATTATATAGGTTGTATGTTATTAAGATTTCATGTATATATATGCTAAAACCTCTATGCCTAAGTTCATATACATGCTAATATGTTTATACAAAAGTTGCAAAGTCAATAATTGGATCCATGCCAAGATCCACTTTAATAAATGTTTCATGTTTCATTGGACATATGATTGGATCTAGTTCACAAATGCGATGAAATTTTATACATACTTTATGAACATGTCATATTATAGTGATGTTCGATGTTATGCCTAACTCTAAACATGTTTAGGCTTATGTTATCTAAATCATATGCTAATTCGTGTGACACCTATTTGGTTAGGCCCCCATTTCAATGCAAGTTCACATGTATGTAAATTGATTTAGCCTATGTTGCAAGTTCACACCTATAATATTCATATTGATTATTTTGCAAGTTCACACTTATGATATTCATATTGATTATGCCAAGAATGCCAAGTTTACACCTATTTCATGTTTATGTTTATGAATTCCCTTGTGCCAAATTTTGTGTGCGCTAAATTAGGCTAAGTTGTTAGCCTAATATTATATGTTAAAAACCATGCAAACGAAAATTAGGCTAAGATTGGTAGCCTAATATTTAGACGGGGTAACATTGGAAAATTGGTAACTTGACATAAATTCGTAAAAATATATGAAATTGGCATGTTTACCACATGCCAAAATTGATGGCATTTAAATGGTATAAATCCTTATACAAAAAATGTTAAACTTGGAAAGTGGGCCACAACATTCAATTGTTGACAAATTTACATATATTAAGTAATAAAGACAAATATGTAAATTTAGAAAATATGAGTATGCTTAACACGAGGTTGGATTGAGTTGTGATGTAAACCTGCCCGGACCCGCCCAGCTGTCCAGTATTCACAACAATACCTATCCAATGTGGGTGGTTAAGCATGGAGCCCAATAAGGACCTGAGGTTAGACTGAGTTACGGTGTAAATTTGCCCATAACCGACCGGCACATCCAGTAACTATAACAATATCTGTCTAATGTGAGTGGTCGGGGCTTTAAAAAGCTAAGGACAGACAAGTCAGGATGGTAGGGTTAAGTTAACTAGAACACTTAACCAATTCAACATGTTAATTTAAACTGATGGGTGGTGTTAGGTAAATTCAGACACTTAACCACTTAACATGTTTGACTAGAAAACCCTAGTAACGGGGACCCATTTCAGCAGCAACCCAATTAGGTATCATGGTACCCTGAAACTAGGCAGGGTGGGGCACAATTATAGGGCTGATTGTAAGCGGTCAAAAGCGACGGCGATGGGTGCAATAGTGTGGGTTCTAACGGAGTGCAGACGTGCACACACTTCGGAGCAGAAGAACATGGCACTGGGGGCACCAGTAGTATAACCTATGCATTCTAAGGATTGTGTCGGGCCGCCACCATGGGCCTTGATACACCCCATGGTGGGACCAGCATAGGTATCTACAATCTTTGAGGGCCGTAAGACACAGATGATTGTGCAAGTAGGAGCCGATCTTTAGAGAATGGGGATCACTTCTCCCGATCATGGGGTTCTAGTTGAGAAAATACAAGTAGGTGCAGAGATATAGTGTGGGGTGCGATAGTATATTCAATTCAAACTGCCTTACCTTAGTTTATGATAATTTCCTATTTCCAGTTTATACTTATCATGTCCTTCTTCTTATTCTCATACCGAAGAGTCACTATACTTACCAGGCTTTATGTCTAACCCTACTTTCTTTCGTCTTCTTTTCTTCCGTTCCCCCCCAGTCCAAAGGGAGGAAACAACCCATCTTGGTCAGACTTTGCAAGCTTCAAGATAGTAGATGTATGGTTTGGACACTCTTTGGTTATGGCTGTTGGACACACTCTATGGGGATTTATGCAGTTTTAATTATGTGTTTATGCTTCTTTATTTAATAACTGAGACAGAAATGATGTTGTAATGTTTTTGAAGTTATTATGTGACAGTTATGGAAATGTTTTGTTTGAACACATATTTAGGAAATAAAAAGTTTGTTGTTTTCCGCTGCATATGTATATGTGTTTATATCTGTCTTGTGTTTTATTTGTGACTTTTACTTACAAACCTCGACCAAAGTTAAGGCATTCCCCTTGTGAGTGACCTTAATGGAGGCTGGGGTGTTTCACACCTACAGCTAATTTTCTTTCGAGCTTTGTAGGATTCTCCGTGCAATGGAGGTAGCTTTCGAGAGACATGTCAACAAGTTACACAAGGATGGCAAAGTTGAGAATGAGGGGGTTTGGCTAAGGAGCACAACACCAGGATGAAAAACCCATGGACATGGACTTGGTTCACAAAGGAGGGGAGGAAAGAATTGTAAAACCTAAAACAAGAGGAAGTATCTTTATTTTGGTATAACGGGTCGTATAATTAAGGGCAAGGGCAAGAACAGGGGACATGATTTTCTGGAAGGCAAGTGCATGCTCTCACTCGCCAGCATGCCTGAGAGAGAGGCAGTAAGATTTCTGTTGAAAGAGTTTTTCCTTTTTGATTATACTGTTAGTACTCCTTCTACTTTTAGCACTTCACATTCATATATGTCTACTTCTATAGTTGAGTCTCTGCACCCTAGATATTGTATAGTAGAGGATCCCATTATAGTCTCAAATCCAATTGTTGGTTCGGCCCATTTATCTTTGACTTGTGAGGATTTGAGAATAGCTATATTTATGCTTATGTTTTTGGGCTATGGGTTGATTCTAGGCATTGATTGGTTAGCTAGTAATTGTGAAACAAGGGTAGTTAGACATTCGACTTGCCATCGAGAATACCCTTGATATTTCGTACGATCCTAAGGGATCAGTTTGTCTTAGCTACCTAGAATCACTTTACTTATCTATCGACGATTTTCGATCTGTTGGAGTAGTCCATGAGTACAAAAGATGTTTTGATTAGGGTAGGGGTTTTTCCCCTAAAACTCGAGACAGACTTCCGCATGTATCTAGATGATACTGTAAAGCCAGTTATGCGATCAACGATAATTTTGGAGAAAAATTGGCGAGGATAGCCGGAGTCGGTAAAGTGCTCAATTGTTTGGTTGTTTTGTTAGTATCATCTCACATAGATCGTCCAAATTCGAAGGAGATATCCCTTGGGTGCTTGTCTGATATTGGTTTAGGCCTTTGGGGTTTGTACTTGAGGGATGTCGAGTTCGACTAAGATGGTTTGCGTGAGAAATAAATGGTTTAGCTGGCACCCTAAGTTAGACTGACCTTAAGAGAGGTAATAAGCACACAGTAACCATTAGATGTAGACCTTCATATTTGCAGCATGATGGATAAACTAAGTAGAGGAGAGACCTCTAATCATCTTAAGATATACACTTGATATCATGATTAATATATGTTTATCTTGGAAAGATAGTTCGACTACATTGGAAACCCTCTAGCATATTAAGTGATCAAAGGCCTATCTTTACTAGTGGGTTTTGGAAATGGAGGTCAAGAAGCTTCGCAACCATGAAGTTAAGTTAGATAGGGTACAGTGGAGTGAAGCTCAATAAGATGCGACTTAGAAGACTGAAGACTAGATACGCGCATCTTACCCTTTTCGAAGGTATATCCTTGATTCCTCTTTTTCTGTAAAATCTATTTGCATGCTAGTCTTTAGCTTTTAAGTATATCCTCTCGGTCCTATTCTCAATCCTTAGGTAGAAGCCAATGGATGTAAACATGTTACGTTTGGTGGATGCAAGTGGTTTCAAGTGTTTGCTAGTGGTTGCTTGTGGATGCATACACACATATTAGGCACTAGATCGGCTCAGTCACTTTCATATTGCATATGCATATATGTATTTGTATATGGATTGAAACTTAATGTGTTATCATATGGACGTTGCATTTGTATGAATGATTGTGCACTCGTATAGGAAATTTTGAGTAGGAAAAAAAATTGCATTCATAATAGACTCATGGCACTGACATAGTTTGCATTAAGGAGGTCAACTGAATCAGTAGACCGCCTGATTTTGCATTAGATAAGAACATGTACACACACTATGCATATGATCATAAAGCATTAGAAATCTTTTAAGGACAATGGACGCCTGTGTTTGATGGTTAAGTAGATGGGTGATTGGATGGTAGGATATAAGTTCTTCTCGACTTGAAGATTTCGGGGACAAAATCCTAAAAGGAGGGGAGAATGTAACACCCTGTATTTTCTGTTAACGTTATAGTAACAAATCAAAGAATAATTAATTTCAAATGTGAGAATTAACGGATACGGGTTATGCCATTGTATTCGTCTTGGAATTCTGCTTGAGATAGATTCCGAGTTTGCGTAAAATGGACACCGTAAGAAGGAGGTATAGACGAACGAAGTTAGGAAGAAAACCAAAAGAAAGAAAAAAAATATGCACTGGCGCACTTGGGAAGTGCGCCAGTACAAAAATTGCAATGGCGCACCTGCCATGTGTGCCCAGGCCGAGCTGAGAGCCTGCATAGCTTTCTGGGGTGTTCTTATCCATACTGTGAGTCATTGCTGAGTCCTTTCTGACTCCTTGCTGAGTCATTAGGGCTGAGGTGTCACCCTATCCTGACTGAATGGTTGTGGTTAAATCTAAGATCATCCGATGGCTCTAATTAAATTGAAATTCTATATAAACAGCCCAATGCTCAACCTAAAATCACACAAAAATAATCCTAGAACTATCATGTTGTCAATTGAGAACTTGGAGTAGCCGTCACCGCTGTCAATTCAAAGACAAGATAAAAACCTGAATCAAAATCAAATTAAAGCAATATAATTCAACGATCTACATCAAAGGCGAGCATACCAACTTCAGAATTTAGATTTCAGAAATCAAAAATTCCTTTTTGTAAGTTGGTTATTACGTTGATTTAAACGCTCTTTTAATTGAATCATGACATGTTGTAATTCGAATATAGAATGATGTTTATATATAAGATAAATTGTAACGTCCCGCCTTTTTGACCGTCTCAAATTGGTAGTTAAACCAATCTTAAAACGTCCAAACCGACGGATCGTTATTTAGCTTATCGGGTTTAAAACAGAATCAACACAGAAAAATACAGAATAATTAACACAGTATTGAACAATGAAATCAACTTTTATTCATAAATCAAAGTTTGATATAAATCTTTCTATACAGCGGAATAAAAGTACAGTCTTGAATACAGAAAAAATATTACTGCTTTAAAATCTTCAGAGTGCGCCTTCTTCGGATCCCCAGCTTCACCAACCTTCGAATCCTAAGCGGTGGACTTCTAAAATCTGTACTGCTCGGGTCTGACCCGAGCATTTCATGTAAACACAAAATACTCGGGTCAGGATTAATCATATGTTCAAGTAAATTAATTTCAATGTAAACTGAAATATAATGGTTAATCCAAACGTTTAATATAAACAGTGGTGTAGCATCTGTTCTTATCATTGTGCAGTGCCCATTCTAGATCAGCTTAAATTCAAGTATAGCATCTG
Source organism: Allium sativum (assembly GCA_030737875.1). Taxonomy (NCBI): domain Eukaryota; kingdom Viridiplantae; phylum Streptophyta; class Magnoliopsida; order Asparagales; family Amaryllidaceae; genus Allium; species Allium sativum. The sequence continues at coordinate 1,047,185,512 of CM060910.1, read as the reverse complement.
TTCAATTCAGTTTAACATGTGCAGATTTAGTACAATCTAACATGCACAGATTTAGTATAGCATCAGTTCAATACCAAGTATTTTTTTTTTTCAAGGTTGGTGACACAGACATTGAATGTACATAGGGGCAGCTTGAAGCAAACAGCAATGACAAGTACACAACAAGCCACAATATCAAGTTCGAAAATGACCAAGGTCTAAAAGGACGTAAGATCCACATGGAACAAGCATGTTGAAATTTACGGAGTGAAGATTTAAGCACACCAGAATTAAAGTAGAAACCAGCTGTCTAAATGGGAATACATACAGCTTGTCCAAAGTGGCGATCCGGGTAACATATTTAAACTCATACAAGAGCGCAGTGAGTGGCATATCAGGTTAGCACAAACTTAAGTAGGAAACAAACCAAGAATAAGGATATGTTCCAAAATAGGCCACTTAAGATATGATATCAACTTATTTTCAGTCTTTCCCAAAACATTAAATATATGTTAGTACGTCCAGTATTCATAGGTCAGAATAGCATTTGTTTACATTTCAACCATTCTATAAGTGGTCATTTGTCTACATTTAAACCATTCACTTGTCTGCATTGCATTTTACCCATTCACTTGTCACCCTTTTAAGTAAGAAAGCACTAAAGGGAACCAAATATAAAGCAAGGAAGCAACAACCACAACATACTGGATGGGTTTCAAAGTGCCGAAACAGTGCAGTCTGAGTGTAACTGAATGGTCAAATGCGAATAGCTGCACCCCGATATATGTAAACAGACATTTACATAGGTGGACCAATATGTGTACATTTATTTAGCCGAACATACAACAGAGTGTGACTGTTTTTAAGAGCCAAGCCGTACTAAAAAAAATATATACATAATGTGTCCAACAACAAGTTATCTCCGGGTCATAAAAATATATATGTATCCACAGTGGCTATATTAAGAACTATGATGTATATAAATATGTCATGTATTTACAGTTTTAATCTATCAAGTGCGGTTTCTTGGTCCAGCTAATAACATATGAACCAATACTAAGATTCAAGTTTAGCAGAGGTAACAAACTTTAGTTCCTTTGGTCCCAATATTTCACATATGAAATCTTAACTACCAACCAAACAGGCAATGCATCAAATAATATATTCACAGCAAGATGGTGTCACCCTACAGTAGATGTAGGTAAAAGAATGAGGTGTCCAGATTGTACAAATTCCTGGTCATAGGAAAATGTTAAGTCGTGAGTGATTTAGCCCAACATGAAGCCATTATGCACTTATACAAATATCATGTTGTTTCAATAAGGTGGACTACATAAACAGGCCATCATTTGCTTATACCAAATCATGTTAATTCAGTAAGTAGGTTACATATGCAGACCATCATTTAATTGAAGCCATAATGATCATATCACATCAGCAAAATGTAGTGCAATAGTTTAAGCAGAGTTTCAAGTTGAATACTCAAACCAGAAGAAACAAAATTTGGTATATCATATACACCTGAGTATGTACCCGTACTTAAATGACCGAGTTTTGAAACAAATGCATGGTTAAATTTTCTGGAACCGATAACCTCATTTCAGGTTCAACGAGGTAATTTCATTTTGTGTCAAACCCATTTCTAATAGTATTCAACAAAATAACAGTGCCCCTTTTCAATTTCATTGTTAAATCCTAATCAACAGAATCAAACCCAGTATGCGATATGAACAAATGGAACCACCCCAAACTTCAAACAAAATCACGCAATAATTCAAGGCAGGCAATCACGCGCAATCAACTATTATACTATAGTTTAGATAACGCGTTAATCTACTTGGACTTATGATTAATCGTGAGTGAGATGCTCACCTTGGAATGGCCATGGAAAAACGCAGCGATGAAAGAAGACCCAGGCCTAAACAACTTGGCAGCGAGCAAAACAGAAGAAAGAGGAGCAGCGCACGGTTGACTAGGGAGGCGAAGACTTCGACTTTGACCTCTAGAAGGAATTTCAGCTTGATTTGGTGGTGATGGTGGACACGCGATGGCTCCGATGCGAACGGCTGAAGCGATGGCGAATTGTGGCTCTCAATTTAGGGGAAGGACATGGCAATTTTGTGAAGGAGGAGGGCAACGAAACAAGTGGAGGCAGCCTTTATTTTTAATTTAGGGGAAAGGGGTAATTTGAGAGTCTCGCCATTAAAATGAAGAAGAAAAAGAGGAAATGATTTTGTGCTGAGGAATTTGGGAAAGGAGGGGTTCAATATATAGAGAAGGGTCCGTGGGGATCAAGGCAAAAACAGTAGCTCGCGTTTTCTAACCGGGAAAGGTAATATTTGGGAAGGCAATATACGGAGGGGGCATTATTTATTTGTACCCCTAAAATCTAATTCTACCGCAAATTATCGCTACGCTTTAATTTTTTTAAACTGTTAAATTATTTATATCTTTTTGTCTACAAACAACTTTGTTGGCTTCCGAACATGAGACGTAAATTTTAATTTCTTTATAAATACGAGCGTATTCAAGCCGATACCCACATTTAAAATTTTCCACTCGATTAACACTTTAAAATTTCAAATCGAACCCCAATCCTTTTCAAATACCTGACCAAATAAATAAAAAAAAAAAAATTTAAATTCCCAACAAGTCATTCTGAATTCAATTCAGACTCAAAACAATATATTTGGTTTTAAATTTCTAATCCAAATATCAATGTAAAAATTGATTATTCATCGTAAAATCTTTTATTGATCCGATATTCGAGCTGTCGAAATTTCTGGGTCGTTACATTCTTCTCCCCTTTAAAACTTTTCGTCCTCGAAAAGGAGAGATCGCTAGAGTTATGCCAATGTACACTTCAAATTTTCATATTCGTGGGTAATTTCTCCACAACTCCTTTAAATGTCGATATTTAAATTATCGACCTTCTTTGTTTAGTCATCATATCCAATTAACTCAGAAAAACAAATTTTTTCCAAATTAATCTCTTCTCCCAATATTTCCTTATCCATCGTCTCACAAGTTCAACCTCATCTCCATATATTTAGTCTATTTAATCTTCTCCTCATTGAAGAGTGTAATTATCATTTCTTCTTCAAGTTACAAATTGAAAATTTTTCCCAGATCCAAAATCTTTTATAATACGAATTTCATGTAGAAAATATTTGTATATAATCGAAAACAATTCGAAAACCTCTCTTCTTAACTTATTTAAATTATTGTTTCGAAAATACTTGATAACTCGAAGTTTGACAAGTCTATTGTTGTTCTCACAGACGTTAGGCACACGCTGGCCAAGCGCATGACTAAAATCTCCAAGTACTATAAATATCCTTGCTTCAACTCCTAGTGAAAAATACTTCAAATACTCTTTTAAAACAAATACGGAAAGTACCAATGTGATATCGATAACGTTGATTGTTCATGAATCGCAGATACACAATGGTTCCGTCTGGATCCCCCAGAAAACATCCGTATCCGTAGGAAATCACTTCCCTGCGAATTTCGTCATGGACAGATCATCGGAAGATACTTAAGAATCAAAAGACGATCTGAGGTTATTGAGCGTTGGTTGCTCTCTCTCAGGATCACGAAATCAAATCATCCCATTTATGAAGATGAATCAAGTCACGAGGACAAAACAAGTCACAAAGACAACTCAGGTCACGAAGACCAATCAAGTCACGAAGACTAACTGCTGCATCAAACAGGTGGCTCACTATCACTAAGATATCTCAAATACTATGGACCGCAGGTACACAATGGTTACGCCTGAGTCCCCCAGGAAACATCCATACCCGTAAGCTTTCACAGCTCTGCGGATTACGCCCTTACATTCGACTGTAGATCGCAGCAGTCACAATGGTTACGCTTGGTTCCCCCAAGAAACATCCGTCCGCCGTAGGCTATTTACAGCCCTGCGAATTTCGCTACACGGTCGAATTCCAACGACTCTAGATCGCAGCGATCACAATGGTTACACCTGATTCCCTCAAGAAACATCCGACCGCCATAGGCTATCTGCCGCCCTGCGAATTACGCTAGCAGTCGTGCTAAATGGCAACTCATGAGTTTTATGTCCGGACAACCTACTACCACCAACAGCACTGCAGATTGCGCTATCTGCAGTCCTTTTACATAAGCTCGAAATTCAAAGAAGAAGGATGGTACTTTCCTTATCTTTACTTTGAAAAACATACTATACTATATACATATAGTATTTTATTTCATATTCCTCAAAAATCATACTTTTGTCAACTCATAAGATTTTTTCCCAAATCATATTTCAAACACCTCGTCTTATATAAATTCCGTTATATAAGATTTTATCTAAATCGATTACCTTTCAAATCAATAGTTCTCGACTTCGCTATATTTTTATGCATTTCTCATATAAGTTCTGAAAATTTCTATATCCACTATCTCACATCGAGCATCCTCAAATCTCTATTCAATTTCAGTTTTGATCTCTTATCCAATTCAGATATCTAATATTTCCTTTAACTCGAATTTATGAATCTATTTGTTATAACCAATTCTTCTTCCAAACCTCTAATCAAAATTTCATCACTTCAGTCACAACTTTATTCTCTCAAAATTCCATTTTTTTTTTTCACAAAATTTTTTTCTTCATGCATTATCCCTTCTTCACATTCATACTTCGACCATCAATTAGCAAGCGAACAATTCCCTAAGTATCAACCCCGAAGGCCGAAACCAACATCAGATCAACACTCAGGAAATTATTCACTTAACTAACCTCCAGTCATTTTCTAAATTCCTTAATTCCACTTCTTAATCCCTTATCAAATCATTTATTACGAAATACATGAATTTAGTTTACGAATCTATTTTTATGAAACCCTTTGATTGTAACGATATCATTATAATTCTTACATAGAAATATTTCACTTTCACGATTTCAAATAACATCATGAGATTAAACCAATAGTAGAAATTTCATAGAGTTCATGTTTTTTTTTTTTTTTTTTTTTTTTTTTTTTTTATAACCCTTCTATTTTACATACTTTTGATCTATTCAAAACACATACATATGAGATTTAGGATTACAAATAATAGTATTACAAAACAGAGCCAACTTGGTTAGAATCCAAAATCTTGATGATTGTCTGCTTTTCGATCGATGATCCACAACTTTACGTAAGCTTCTTTCACGATATTCATTTTGCTGAAGTCTCTACAAAAGGGTTTGTACATTCCTCATCCACATGACCCCACTTCTCACAGTTCTTACAATAATACGAGATGGAGCCATTTTTATCTACATACTGCACAGTTTTCGCTCTAGCGGAGCGCAATATTGTCTGTCTTCCTTGTTGTCTCTCGGAACAATTTCGAGCTATATGTCCAACTTGCTTACAATGATAGCAAGTGATTGGTTCATCAGACGTCTCAGCAATGGCAGGCTTCTTCTTCCTCACTTTGAGACACCGACTGGGAAAATGTCCCTTCTCTCGACATTTAAAACAAAAAATATTGGATCGGTAAATTTTTCCTTCTTTCTTCTTTCCCTTGTCTCTCTCTCCGCACGTAGCCGCATAATGTCCCTTTTTCTGACATCTGTAACAAATGACATTGTCATAGGGCCCGGCTGTCTGTTTTTACTTAATTCTCTTCTCGTATTCCATCATTACTTCTTCCTTTCTTTTACGTTCTGCCGCTCTTCGTTCTCGACGTGCGGCTTTTTGCTCTTCAGTCCTCACCATTCTGATTTTTCAGAACTCGTTAGTCCCTCACGGTTTTCTGGAAAACATATCCAATTATCATATTCATATTTTTACAATTTTACGAAATCTCTTATTATTATTAGGAAAACATTTCAATATATTTGCAAATCTTCATTTTCTGACGAAAATGTACTTTATCCTCTTGAAAACATTTCTAATTGTTCTATTCATTTTCTCCATTCTTAAAAATCATTTATTGTCACCGGAAAATATTTCCATATATTCACAAAGCTTTATTTTCTATCGAGAATATGCTTTATTCTTGCAACATCTCTAAATTTGTTAGTTTGATTTAAACAAATGTTAAATAAAACATCGTCATTTCTTCACTTAACCCTTTTTATTTGTTTTTTTCATCAACTTATATTCTTAACAAAATTCATCGTTTCTTCTTTGAGATGATTTCAAATTTCCTTTTTCTATTCAAATTGAATTCTCATTTACAATCAACTTCAGTCATCTTTGATTTCTAAAATTCACGCTTAACGAAATTAATTCGTTGATTCTCTCCTATCTATCCTAGATACCATCCGATGATGGATTCTAGATTCAAATCCTAAGGGAACTTATTGAAGAATAATTCTCGCAAACCTGGATTCGAAGACTTCTGAAGACTGGGGATTCCGAACAAAATTTTAAATCTCAAAATATTTTTTTTTTTCCGCTGTATTAATTTCAAAACACTAGTTTCAAAATATTTGATATTTCAAAAATAATTATTTTTCAAAATCGCTTTATTTTCAAGATCCGTTTTTAAACTCAATAAGCTAAGCTTTGAATAAACCAAAGCTCTGATACCACTTGTAACGTCCCGCCTTTTTGACCGTCTCAAATTGGTAGTTAAACCAATCTTAAAACGTCCAAACCGACGGATCGTTATTTAGCTTATCGGGTTTAAAACAGAATCAACACAGAAAAATACAGAATAATTAACACAGTATTGAACAATGAAATCAACTTTTATTCATAAATCAAAGTTTGATATAAATCTTTCTATACAGCGGAATAAAAGTACAGTCTTGAATACAGAAAAAATATTACTGCTTTAAAATCTTCAGAGTGCGCCTTCTTCGGATCCCCAGCTTCACCAACCTTCGAATCCTAAGCGGTGGACTTCTAAAATCTGTACTGCTCGGGTCTGACCCGAGCATTTCATGTAAACACAAAATACTCGGGTCAGGATTAATCATATGTTCAAGTAAATTAATTTCAATGTAAACTGAAATATAATGGTTAATCCAAACGTTTAATATAAACAGTGGTGTAGCATCTGTTCTTATCATTGTGCAGTGCCCATTCTAGATCAGCTTAAATTCAAGTATAGCATCTGTTCAATTCAGTTTAACATGTGCAGATTTAGTACAATCTAACATGCACAGATTTAGTATAGCATCAGTTCAATACCAAGTATTTTTTTTTTCAAGGTTGGTGACACAGACATTGAATGTACATAGGGGCAGCTTGAAGCAAACAGCAATGACAAGTACACAACAAGCCACAATATCAAGTTCGAAAATGACCAAGGTCTAAAAGGACGTAAGATCCACATGGAACAAGCATGTTGAAATTTACGGAGTGAAGATTTAAGCACACCAGAATTAAAGTAGAAACCAGCTGTCTAAATGGGAATACATACAGCTTGTCCAAAGTGGCGATCCGGGTAACATATTTAAACTCATACAAGAGCGCAGTGAGTGGCATATCAGGTTAGCACAAACTTAAGTAGGAAACAAACCAAGAATAAGGATATGTTCCAAAATAGGCCACTTAAGATATGATATCAACTTATTTTCAGTCTTTCCCAAAACATTAAATATATGTTAGTACGTCCAGTATTCATAGGTCAGAATAGCATTTGTTTACATTTCAACCATTCTATAAGTGGTCATTTGTCTACATTTAAACCATTCACTTGTCTGCATTGCATTTTACCCATTCACTTGTCACCCTTTTAAGTAAGAAAGCACTAAAGGGAACCAAATATAAAGCAAGGAAGCAACAACCACAACATACTGGATGGGTTTCAAAGTGCCGAAACAGTGCAGTCTGAGTGTAACTGAATGGTCAAATGCGAATAGCTGCACCCCGATATATGTAAACAGACATTTACATAGGTGGACCAATATGTGTACATTTATTTAGCCGAACATACAACAGAGTGTGACTGTTTTTAAGAGCCAAGCCGTACTAAAAAAAATATATACATAATGTGTCCAACAACAAGTTATCTCCGGGTCATAAAAATATATATGTATCCACAGTGGCTATATTAAGAACTATGATGTATATAAATATGTCATGTATTTACAGTTTTAATCTATCAAGTGCGGTTTCTTGGTCCAGCTAATAACATATGAACCAATACTAAGATTCAAGTTTAGCAGAGGTAACAAACTTTAGTTCCTTTGGTCCCAATATTTCACATATGAAATCTTAACTACCAACCAAACAGGCAATGCATCAAATAATATATTCACAGCAAGATGGTGTCACCCTACAGTAGATGTAGGTAAAAGAATGAGGTGTCCAGATTGTACAAATTCCTGGTCATAGGAAAATGTTAAGTCGTGAGTGATTTAGCCCAACATGAAGCCATTATGCACTTATACAAATATCATGTTGTTTCAATAAGGTGGACTACATAAACAGGCCATCATTTGCTTATACCAAATCATGTTAATTCAGTAAGTAGGTTACATATGCAGACCATCATTTAATTGAAGCCATAATGATCATATCACATCAGCAAAATGTAGTGCAATAGTTTAAGCAGAGTTTCAAGTTGAATACTCAAACCAGAAGAAACAAAATTTGGTATATCATATACACCTGAGTATGTACCCGTACTTAAATGACCGAGTTTTGAAACAAATGCATGGTTAAATTTTCTGGAACCGATAACCTCATTTCAGGTTCAACGAGGTAATTTCATTTTGTGTCAAACCTATTTCTAATTGTATTCAACAAAATAACAGTGCCCCTTTTCAATTTCATTGTTAAATCCTAATCAACAGAATCAAACCCAGTATGCGATATGAACAAATGGAACCACCCCAAACATCAAACAAAATCACGCAATAATTCAAGGCAGGCAATCACGCGCAATCAACTATTATACTATAGTTTAGATAACGCGTTAATCTACTTGGACTTATGATTAATCGTGAGTGAGATGCTCACCTTGGAATGGCCATGGAAAAACGCAGCGATGAAAGAAGACCCAGGCCTAAACAACTTGGCAGCGAGCAAAACAGAAGAAAGAGGAGCAGCGCACGGTTGACTAGGGAGGCGAAGACTTCGACTTTGACCTCTAGAAGGAATTTCAGCTTGATTTGGTGGTGATGGTGGACACGCGATGGCTCCGATGCGAACGGCTGAAGCGATGGCGAATTGTGGCTCTCAATTTAGGGGAAGGACATGGCAATTTTGTGAAGGAGGAGGGCAACGAAACAAGTGGAGGCAGCCTTTATTTTTAATTTAGGGGAAAGGGGTAATTTGAGAGTCTCGCCATTAAAATGAAGAAGAAAAAGAGGAAATGATTTTGTGCTGAGGAATTTGGGAAAGCAGGGGTTCAATATATAGAGAAGGGTCCGTGGGGATCAAGGCAAAAACAGTAGCTCGCGTTTTCTAACCGGGAAAGGTAATATTTGGGAAGGCAATATACGGAGGGGGCATTATTTATTTGTACCCCTAAAATCTAATTCTACCGCAAATTATCGCTACGCTTTAATTTTTTTAAACTGTTAAATTATTTATATCTTTTTGTCTACAAACAACTTTGTTGGCTTCCGAACATGAGACGTAAATTTTAATTTCTTTATAAATACGAGCGTATTCAAGCCGATACCCACATTTAAAATTTTCCACTCGATTAACACTTTAAAATTTCAAATCGAACCCCAATCCTTTTCAAATACCTGACCAAATAAATAATAAAAAAAAAAATTTAAATTCCCAGCAAGTCATTCTGAATTCAATTCAGACTCAAAACAATATATTTGGTTTTAAATTTCTAATCCAAATATCAATGTAAAAATTGATTATTCATCGTAAAATCTTTTATTGATCCGATATTCGAGCTGTCGAAATTTCTGGGTCGTTACATAAATAAAGTTTGATTCTCATTTATCTTAAATTACCGTTGCGATTGATCATGTCTATATGCTTGTGGTGATGAACATACCATATTTTATATATTGGGATCTATTATGATTGGGAAATGAACGTATTATGCCAACTGAATGGTGAAACATGTCATGTTATAATTTGGTGGTTACTTGCAAATTTATGATCTAAAGCACATGCTTACATGTTAGAGCAACATTCATGTATATTTAGAACCATGTTAAGTTGAATCTATTTATGTTGCAAGATTGGATTTGTAGCTCTCTTATGTTTTAATACATAAGTTATTATGCTAAGTTGTGATTTAAATATATTTATAGTAGCTTTCTTATGTTTTGACATACATAAGTTAATATGCTAAATTGTGGTTTAAAATTGTGTTTATATGTTAAACCTCCATGCTACACCTATATCAAGTTTACATGATAATTAGATCCAACTTAGTCACAAGTTCCCCTTTACATGACAAGTTTAATTTGTGTAAGTTCTATGTAAATTCATATGCTATGATTCATGTTAATCGGATCTAAATTTTTCAAGTTCATTATCCTATGCCAAATCTATATGTCACATACTTTTATGCTGTTAGAATATTTCATGATCTTCGCTTTTCCCTTTTGTTGTTATAAGTTAGGCTAAAATATCGAGCGTAACACTCCTTGTAATTTTGCGAACATACACACGAGGGATACCGTTGGGGTAAACATGAAATTATATGTAATTGGCATGTTGGGCACATGCCAATGATTAGTAGCATTTAAATGGCATAATTTTTATATACCAAAGATGATGAACATGATTTAGGGGGAAAGTGCGCCATGATAATAATTGATTCATAATTTACATATAAATTGTGAGCATAATTAAAAGGATAATTATGGCATAATTAAACTGGGAATAATTTACATATGGTGTTAGATCGAAATTTGGACCTAACACCCAAATTGTTATGAACCGTGGAGAATTCTAAGTGAAGAACAAGGAAAATGAAAATAACACTCAGAATTTATAGTGGTTCGGCGTTAACGAGCCTACGTCCACTTTATATTTTATTGATTATGCTTTAAAAGCTAGTACAAGAGTGATTTCTCTCAATATTTCAGTGGTTTGACAACAATGGTGGAGTCAGCCTTCACTATTGCCAAAAAGATCCCGAAAAATGCCAAGCTCTGGGCTATTTATAGCTGATTTTGTCGGACGGATCGCGGACACGTGGCACGAATCCCGAGATTTTCGGATCGCATCGCAGCCATCGAAGAAAAAGTCAAACTAGCCGTTTCGAACAGGTGTCGTCGGATCCGTGCGATTCGGATCGCTGAAGACCAGCCCGTGGTTGAACGGGTCAGTGGGTTCGGTTCGTTACAAGGGATCGGATCGCCTGGAGGTGGCGTTCGTCGACGAGATGAGAGCGATCCGTCCCTGGGCGAGTCGATAGAGTGCGATCCAAGCGGGGCGAGACGATGGCGTGCGATCCAAGCGGGGCGAGACGATGGCGTGCGATCCAAGCGGGGCGATACGATGGCGTGCGATCCATTTTTCCACTTTCCTGGAGGACTTGGTTTCCTGATTTCCTTTCGCGAATGATCCTGGATGGCTTGGTCAAAAAGCAAGCCAACATTTTGCCCCCTCGAAGTATGTTTTATTGATGATGAAACAAGCTTCGAAGATACTTATTGGTTCTCTCCTGAAAGGATGCAAGTTTTCAGTCGCATTGGTTCAAATTGACACATGGATGAATCGGATCGCCATAGGTCAACACGGTCCGATTTGGTCATCTGCTCGTCGCGTGCTGAGTTCTTAGGGTCTTGCGCGATACAGGGCGCATCTTCCTTCGAGTCGTATCGGGCTCTGAGTTTCGTGGGCCATCATTTCAAAGCGATCCGTGGGCTTTTTTGCGATTCCGTCTTCGGATCGTGGCTCGGGGGGCGTTTCGTGGGCCGAATAAGACAAAGGAGAGGAGGCCAACGGTCACCTTCTTTGCCTATATAAGCCGACGTTCCCCCCTTCACTTTCCTTCTTTCTCCTCTCCGCTGAATCGTCTCGCGCGAGCTGTTGAACAACGAATCCAACCCTTTAAAACTTTCGAAAATCCAAGAACTCTCTCAGTTTTTAGAAAGGTAACCTTATAGGAAGCACCCTCGTACTACTTTCCTGAATTTCTACGGTTGATTCTAGAGAGAAACAATACAAATCCGCTATTTTTCGAAGTAATCACCAAGTCGCCATGGCCATTGAACGTGGAGCTCAAAACTTGAGGATGGGAAGGAGATGAGGAAGAAGAAGGATGGAGAAGGAGAAAGGAGGCTGACTCGGATCGTGGTCAGTGATTGAGGGCGGAAGCAGGCGGCGAGACGAAAGATCGAGAGGGCAACCAAGGGTCGTACCACGGTAGTCGCAACGGTTCGTGAGGGAGCCTTCCCTTCGCCCGGCGATTCGGTGAGGGGCAAACTCTCTGCTCTGCGATCGGGAAAGGAGGGAGATCCCTCTGCCATGCGAGTCGAAGGGGGGCGATCCCCCTGTCGTGCGAGTCGAAGGGGGCGATCCCTCTGCTATGCGATCCGCCTCACGGCTGGTGAAAAAATTTCAGTCTTTAATCAGCGCCTTGTCGCTACAAAACTCTGGACAGTTAGGATAGAGCCCTGACGTTGATCTTTCTGGACTAAATGACTTCATGATTTGACTGCATATGACGACCAATGACTTTTAATAACCTCGACTGCTTTCATGTTTTATTATCGTTTTTAATAATGCGCACACACAAGCACACACAGTGGCACTTGCACACACGGGGGACGGGTAGTGTTAATCTTATCGTTCATATTTTCTCGTCCTAGCAGCAATGTCGAACGACCACTCTTCCTCAAGATCTGTAGCCGAAACGGAATCTGAGACTCCTGAACAGCATAATCCTCAAATTCCTCCAATCAATCCAGAAGGTGAAGATTCTGGGTCCGAATATGAAGCCACAGAATCGGATCCGACAGAAAGCACGTCTTCCAGCAACAACTCCGATTCTGATGAGCGAGCTCCGGACGAAATTCCAGGCGCAGTCGGGATAGATAAATTCTCTGACTCTTTAGCGTCCAAGCTCGACGAGATAAAACTCAAGAGAATCTGCTTAAGACATGGCATTCCTTGGGACGATGTCTTAACACCTGGAAGCGAAGACAGACCTCATTTAGCACCGGAAGGGTATATGTCGATCAGTCGGACAATGTGTCTAGTAGGAGCTATCCCTCCGTTCCCCCCATTTGTCACTGACACTCTGAGACGATTAGGCATTGCCCCAATGCAGCTTCATCCAAACGCCTACGCGTCTCTATATTCTTTATATGTCGCTTATGCGGAAATCTTGCACGCCGAACTCAAATTCAGAGACCTGGTGTTCTTCTTTCTCTTCAAGCACCGCTCTTCTGCAACTCCCAACTTTTCCTTTTTTGAATCAGTGGCGAACAGGAAAGTTCTGTATGACGGGTACAGCAACATCGGGGATCCTAAGTCTGACTGGTTTTACATAAGAAAACAGGCTGGATGCTCACGGAGATGGCTCAAATCAAGTAAATTTTGATCGCCCAGTTGAATATCTTGCTTGGGGGAGTCTAAATAATAACATTCTTCCGCTTTTTCCTTTGTCTTAAACAGATCATGTCTTCCCGAAAACAGAGGGCGCATTATACAACAACCGGTTATCCATTCTTTTGCAAAGCAGATCCGACTTTTTAAGGATTAAAAAATGCATTACTGACGACAACCTTCACAAGCATCGCCTCTTGGATAGAAAATTTGGACTTGGAACCGGCGGCAAACCTTATAAATATGTGCCCCCGACGGAAGGAGAGGGAACTTCACAAGCGGTGGAGACAACCAAATTTCACAAAAGTCCTTCTCCGATAGTCATCCAGGACGACGAAGACTTGAATGTATACAGGGGAGATGAATCCCGTGGCGATGCGTCGAAAGAAATCCCTACTTCTGCTCCAATGGAAGCTGTCGGTGATGACGAATTGACAGAAGAACAATTATTCGATGAGCTGAATAAAATCCCTTTGCCCGACATTGAATACACGGAAAAAGACTTCGGCGAGGAGCCTTTCTTTTCTGCTCCCGAAGAGGCGGCTGACTCAACAAGGGGACGTGAAACGGGCCAGACGAGCCTGTCTCCAGGCCCGGGTCTGTTAGGGGGAATTATATGGGATGCACACCTCACACACACAGCCTGATCGTGCACTACTATGTCATGAATATTCAATGTGATAATATGCTCTTCCTTTCTTTTTTGCAGGAGCGATGTCACGCAGGAGATCTTATTCGTTCCGTTCTCTTCGCGAAGGCACCCCCAGCCATCGTTCGGGTACTGAGCGCCCTCGCGGTCCTTCTCACAAGTCGAGCTCTTCGCAACCTCGATCTCCACCCAAATCAACCTCTACCAGGCCTTCGAGTCATCCAATAATTTCGACCGGGGGGAAGACACTTCCAAAAGAGTTGACTCCTCCAAAGAGTGCGCCTTCCCACAGTCGGTCGTCCAAAAGGCGCCACGAATCCAAAGATGGGGACAGGGATTCATCCAAAGATACTGAGCAAACGAGAAGCAACATAGTCCCCACCAGCCAACCAGAATTAGCTGCCTCCGGTTCACGGGACTACGTTCACGGTCCTGAAATCCAAGGTAGGCTGGAAAAGCTACGGGAACAATTTCCAGGAATGTTCTTCGATAGGATGGTCTTTGTTCCTGCCTTGGAGCCAGTTCCTAAAAACTGGGATAAAGAAGTTATTGGGCATATCCGTCACGTGGCCAAGCAGTACGAGGCGATGAAAAAGCACGCACTTAATCTTTCGGAGGTCGTCCGGACACTCGAGATAGAAGCTCACAGGTCTAAAGCAAAACTCGAAAACAATGAAAGGGCCAGGACAAAATTAGAGAAGGATCTGGAAGACGCTCAAGCCCAGCTCGCCCTGGCACAGAGAGACGCCGCAAAATATAAAACTGAATTAGAAAATGCCAAGCAGCGCTTTCACTTAGAACTGGATTCCAATAGCCAGGAAAAAATGGCCTTAAAAAAGGAAGTTGAAGACCTCAGAATGGCCAACATCGAACTGGCAACGGCTCAAGGCCATTTTTTGACGGAGAAGGCTGCTTGGGAAGCGGAAAGAGCAAGCTTAAAGGAAAAGTTGGCTCTGGCAGAGGCAGAAAAAGTGATTTTGAATGATCAGGCGGCCGATGCGGAGAGACGGGCAGCTCTTGCCGAAAAGAACGTTGATAGCGCCATTGAAATGGCCACTGCCTCCAACCACAAACTCCTTGAAAGAGAGAAAGAAATCGAGGGGTTTGAGGAGATGATCTTTGACTTCCTCGGTCAGGTTCTCAAGACTCGCAATATCTCATGGATCCCGGACTATCATGTTACTTTGGCCAACTTGTGGGACGCCATCGTGGAAGGCGAAAAACATAGACTAGGGGTCGAAGAGATCGATGAGGATGAATTGATGAAAAGCATCCTAAGGGACAACGAGCTTGAGGATCTGGCAGAGGGCCGTCACTTAGTCTTGGCGGAGATGGAGAAAGAGAGAACCATGGCTAAAGGCAAAAGCAAAATTGACGAAGGTTCCAGCTCTGCCGCCAAGTCTAAAACTTCCGAGGTCGAGGAGTATCATCCTGACGATCCGCTGATCCCCTTAGGCTTAACTCCCGTGGCTGCTGGAGCACCCGGATCTACTCAAGAGGAAGTATCTGCTGAAGGTACCTTTCTCTATTCTCAACGATTTGCTAAAGCGATTGCGAGTTGTCGTCGTCTAGCAGGGCAACCCATTGAATTAGTAATGTGTGTCTTTCATAATGCAGGTGGCGAGCCCGCCGACAAGGGTGTTGGAAAAGAGAGAGAGATGGAGGAGGGGATCATCCGGCCGGGTGCTGAAATCGATGTTTCAGAGCGAGCCGAGGCCGCAACAGCTGAAGGAAGCATCTCGGTGCCTAGCGCCGACGTACCCAAAGATGCTGAGACTATCGAGGCTTTAAAAGACTTGGATGGCCGGCATGTGGATGATGAAGAGGATATCACCGGCACCAAGAAGGCCGACGATGATGATGATGATGAGGAACCCCTGGCTAGCCGAAAAGCCAGACAAGAAAAAGGGTTGGCTTTGAAAAAGGTGGGGGATGAGGCTTTGGATGTGGTCCCTCTCGCAGAGTTCGATCCCAAAACTGGGATGATTATGAAAATTCAGTCCAAGTCCATCAGCCGGCAACTCCACTTTGCAAACCCTGATGACTTCCCTGCTTCCCTCTCCGGCAGAAGCAAGGGAAAAGATGGGGGAGAGGAAGCCTCAGAGGAGTCAGACGCTCCCCTCGTGGACAAGCGGAAAAGGAAAAAGGGGGATCCATCCGAAGCCGACAAGGAGAGGCTGGAGAGGCAGAAGCGAGAGAAGATATCAAAGCACAAATAGGACGTTTACTGATATTTTGCCTTTTAAGCTTCCCACTGGCCAGGGAGTGTAATTGTGAGACTGGCCCTCACTTTTGTTTCTAACTTGTTTTCACTTTGCTGATTTGCAGTACATAAACAGGGATTTGTTTCTTCTTGCATCATCGTGTACCTGTATTCATAGAAACTTTCCACATTTAGTCATTAGCTACCTATTAATAATTATAAGTCAGTCAATCAACAGGAAGAAGAATGTTCATGCTATGTTACACTTGTTATATCAAAGTTTAGTGTTCGCATAGGAGTGCGCGATGCTCCCTAATCAATTGTTAGAGTTTTATGCATGGCGATTCGTTCGTTCCCCGATCCTTCAGCGGGGAAGGGGCTACTTCTCAGCGCTCAATCGGAGACGCTTTTATACTCTCTCTCTCTCTGGAGAGTTAGAGTTCGAGCTCAGCGATTCATTCGCTCCCCGATCCTTCAGCGGGAAAGGAGCTCTTTTTCAGCGCTCAATCGGAGACGCTTTTATACTCTCTCTCTCTCTGGAGAGTTAAACTTCGAGCTCAGCGATCTATTCGCTCCCCGATCCTTCAGCGGGAAAGGAGCTCTTTTTCAGCGCTCAATCGGAGACGCTTTTATACTCTCTCTCTCTCTGGAGAGTTAGAGTTCGAGCTCAGCCGTCTGCGACCATGCCTGCTCCTCAAACTCGTCTCAGGTTTACATTGTAATCCAAGCTCCGAGGATTAAAACCAGTCGGACAAGCAGCTAGAGCATTTACTAAGGCTTTGGGTTCCTATGATTAGTTTACGATAGGAACTGTCGGCACTGGATTTTGGGTACCTGCAATATTCACACTGATTTTTCATAGGCAAATAAATAAAGATGCAGTAAAGGTAAATGACACACAGTATTTTTATAGTGGTTCGGTCGAATCGTGACCTACGTCCACTTTATAACCTCTTGCTTTAAGAAATCAGACTGTTCTAGGCAAGTCATGCCCTGTACATAGTTTTTTTTTTTTTTTTTTTTACAAAACAAAAGAGTAGATTTGAAACTTCTCATGTTAGATATGGCCGTAGATGTTGGGCATTCCACACTCTGGGGATCTCCTTTCCATCTACAGTTGCCAGCTTGAAGGTTCCGTTATCAAGCTTGCTGAAAATAGAATACGGTCCTTCCCACTTCGCTCCCATATGAGTTGGGGGTGGAAAGACACGTTTCAGAACCAAATCTCCGGGTTCCAAGGTTCGGGCTCGGACCTTTTTGTTGTAGTATTGGGCGACCTGTTGTTTGCATCTCAGAGCACGCAGGTCGGCTTCATCCCTCTTTTCTTCGATCATATCCAGGGACTCAAGAAGCAATTCGTTATTGGACATCGGATCATAATAGGTCACCCGATGAGAAGGTACCTTTATCTCAATCGGGATGACTGCTTCCGTTCCAAAAGCAAGGGAGAACGGGGTATGTCCTGTTGCTGATTTATATGTCGTCCTGTAGGCCCATAGTGCCAAGGGCAATTCGTCAGCCCACATGGCTCTAGCCCGCTTCATTCTTCTTTTCAAAATGGACTTAATTACTTTATTTACAGCTTCGACTTGCCCGTTCGACTGTGGGTGTGCCACAGATGTGTATCGATTCTCGATGTGGTATTTTTAGCAGAAGTTTCTGAATTCTGCACTATCAAATTGAGTTCCGTTGTCTGTTATCACAATTTTTGGAATTCCGAATCGACAGATGATGTTTCTCACGATGAAGTTGGTCACCCGTTTAGTTGTGATCGTAGTTAGTGGTTCTGCCTCGACCCACTTAGTGAAATAATCTACAGCCACAATGGCGAACTTTGCTCCACCTCTTGCTATGGGGAGACTTCCAATAATATCAATTCCCCACATAGCAAACGGCCACGGGCTCATCATTGTCTTTAACTGGCTTGGAGGCGCTCTGGGTATCTTTGAAAATCTCTGGCATGCATCACACCGTCGTGCATATCTGACTGCATCCTTGTTTATGGTAGGCCAGAAGTAACCATGCCGTAATATCTTTTTTGCCAAAGTTTGCCCCCCGGTATGGTCGCCGCATTCACCTTCGTGGACTTCTTGCAGCACACGTTTGACGTCATCGTGGGCTATACACCGAAGGAGGGGCATTGAATACCCTTGTCTATAAAGGATTCCACCTTGCAGTACGTATCGGGCGGCTTTACGAATCACTTTTCGCCTCTCGCTTTTCCTGGTCGGAAGCGCTCCATTCGTTAAGAAATCCTTTATAGGGGTCATCCACGATTCCTTTTCTGGTTCCGTCTCTAATATTAGGTCGATTTCCATCTGATCAATGCTGGGAGACCGGAGTACTTCAACGGGGGCTAGCCCTATCACTTCAGGATCGTTAGAACTAGCCATCTTTGCCAACCTGTCTGCCTGCTGATTTTCTGATCGCGGAATATGAGATATGCTGTAGTGATCAAACTCATTCAGCAGCTCTCTCACTTTCTTTAAGTATAGAATCAATCTTGCACTTTTAGCTTGGAATCTCCCAGTGACTTGGTTCACGACTAACTTGGAATCGCAGAAGATGTTCAGTTTCGTGGCTTCTAGCACCTTTGCAATCTTTAATCCGGCTATCAGAGCTTCATATTCGGAATCGTTGTTAGTGGCCTGAAACTCCATTCGGATGGCATAAGTTATCAATCGTTTCTCGGGGGTTTCAAGCACTATTCCGGCGCCGGATCTTTCGTTATTTTTAGCACCATCAGTATATAATCTCCAGACATCAGGGTCGAAAAGTAATTTTAAGGGTTCCACTTCTTCGTTCGCTATGTCTTCTTCAGGGACTGTGAATTCTGCTATGAAGTCAGCTATCGCTTGCCCCCGAATTGATCGTCTGGGCTGAAAGTTCAAGTCAAATTGACTTAACTCAATATTCCATTTGAGTAATCTTCCAGACGCCTCTGGTCTCTGTAGAACTTGCTTGAGTGGGTGATCAGTATATATGATAATAGGATGCGCTTGAAAGTAGTGCCGAAGTTTTCTGGAGGCAATCAGTAAACTATACGCCAGTTTTTCTATCCGTGGATAATTACGTTCTGCCGCTGTTAATTTTTTACTCACGTAATACACAGGTCTTTGGACCTTCTCCTCTTCCCTTACCAATGCTGAGCTGACTGCATGAGATGATACTGCCAAATATACGAATAAATCCTCGTGGTCTATTGGTTTAGATAGAATTGGAGGTTTCTCCAAGTGTCTAAGCAAGTTCTGAAACGCTTCCACGCAGTCAGGTGTCCATTTAAAGTGGCGTTTTCCCCGCTTTATTAATTCGAAGAATGGGATGCACTTATCCGTAGCCCTGGAGATAAATCTGCTTAGTGCGGCCACTTTTCCAGCAAGGCTTTGCACGTCCTTAATTTGCCTAGGTTCCTGAATGTTCCTGATTGCCGTGATCTGGTCCGGATTAATCTCGATACCGCGCGAACTGACAATGAATCCTAAGAATTTTCCAGAAGCAACACCGAATGAACATTTGGTGGGATTGAGTTTCATCCCATACTTTCGAAGAATGCCGAACATCTCTGCCAAGTTAGTAGTGTGTTGAAAGGATTGCTTGGATTTAACCAACATATCGTCGACGTATACTTCCATCGTTTTCCCGATTTGGTTATAAAACATTCTGTTGACCAAACGTTGGTACGTAGCGCCTGCATTCTTCAAGCCAAAGGGCATCACTACGTAACAATATAATCCCAGATCAGTGATAAATCTAGTATGCTCTTGGTCTGGAACATGCATTGGAATCTGATTGTATCCTGAATAAGCATCCATGAATGAATGAAGCTCGTGACCTGCCGTTGAGTCCACCAACTGGTCAATTCGAGGTAAAGGAAAACTATCTTTAGGACAAGCTTTATTTAAATCCGAGAAATCGATACACGTTCGCCACTTCCCGTTGGCCTTCTTTACCAGGACTGGGTTCGAAATCCAATCTGGGTAAGTTGAATCTCTGATAAATCCATTGCTCTTTAGTTTCCCCACCTCTTCTTTCAAGGCAGCGGACCTCTCCGGGCCCAGCACTCGCCTTTTTTGCTTCACCGGAGGATGTTTGGGGTTAACGCTCAAAGAATGACTCATGATTGATGGGGATATCCCGCACATGTCCGCATGGGTCCAAGCGAATACATCCAAGTTGTCCTTTAGGAAAGTCGTCAATTCTTCGGCAAGAGTCGGACTTAACTGGGATCCAATCTTAAGGACCTTCTCCGGATCACTGTCATCGATTGGCACATCCACAGTTGCTTCGTTGGGAGTTGCCGTTCTGCCCCCGGGTTCTTGATCCTCTCTGGGATCTATATCCTCGGGCATCACTCTAGGCAACTCTCCAACAATTATCCTCTTTGATTGCTATAAGGTTTCCACCCCCAAAGGGGGGGAGTGCATTTAGTTTCGATATCCCCGCCGTTGCGAAGCAACTTTAATTCGGCAACATAACATGCTCGCGCAGCAGCTTGATCCCCTCTGACGATACCAACGCCGGCTTCTGTGGGGAACTTCAATAGCAAGCACCAGGGGGCTATATAGGCTCTGAATTTTGCGAGGGCCGGCCGGCCCAAGAAGGCATTGTATGGCGATTCGACATCCAAAACCACAAAAGGAAGGATTCTCACTCTCTGGCGTTCTCCTTCCCCAAGTGTAACTGGCAATTCTACGTAACCCATAGGTGCGGTGGATGCTCCGTTGAATCCACGAATCCATCCTTGGCAGGGCTTCAAGTCTTTTATCTCAAGATTCATCTGATCAAAGGCTTTTTTGAAAAGGATATTAACGGAACTCCCGTTGTCCACCAGTACCTTATGAACAGTGGCTGGCCCAATGGGTATTGTGATTACAAGTGGATCTTCAGTTGGAGCATGGACCCCAATGCTTTCTCGCTCTCGGAAAACAACATCATCAGTCATCATCTTTTGCTGCTTCACCGGAACACTGTCCTCAGGGTTGCTACATTCTCCCATTTCAAGGTGTTGTTTGGCTGCGTTGACATATTGATCTAAAGCTTTGGAACTGTGCCCAGCAAGGTGGAGTCCACCGATCACGGTGTTGATTACAATATTCTTTCCCTTTTGCTGAGCAGTTGGCCTAGCAGCAAGTTGATTTTGATTCTGATTCGGGGCCTGTACTGCTTGCCCCCTGTCCCTAGGTGCTACTCTGTATTCGTCTAGCTTCCCTTCTCGAAGCAACCTTTCGACTACGTCCCTCAGGTGACGGCATTCATTCGTCGAATGGCCGTGAATTTGATGAAAGAGGCAAAACTTCCCTGTCTCACGCTCTTTTTCCGTCGACTCTCTAGGAGGCGGCCTCTTATTCTGGAGGACTTCATATGCATCCATGAAGATATTTTCTGGAGTATCATTTATGGGTGTATAACTCTCAAAGGCCCTGGGACGAGTCCTTCTCTGGGAATCGTTCCCTCGGCCCCTCTTCCGGCTGTTGCCACTAGCATTGTTATTGTTGTTACCCGGTCGGCGATCACCCTGGTTCTGATTTCCGACGTTAACCTCAACTTTCCCCGAGCTGTCTCCAGTCTGTTTAATGGCGACATTGCTCTGAACTTCTTCCTTATCAGTTGTTTTAAGCTTTCGGTTCGCGTACACCTCTTCCCGGCGTAGATGTACATTGGCTTTCTCATAGAATAATTCTCTGGTGTGGGGTGGTTTGCCTGCCAGGTACCTCCCGAATTCAGTATCCTTATCCACTCCATCAATTAGTGCTGCGACAATGGTCGGCTCATGAGGATCTTTGACCTCAGTGGCTGCCAAATTGAAACGATCCAGGTACATCTTTAGACTTTCGCCCGGCCGCTGTTTGACAAGAAATAGATCGATCACGCTTTTCGTCTTCTGTGCGTAGATACGGAATTGCTCTACGAACTTCTCGCTTAGTTCCCTGAAGCTGGAAATCGATCTTGCCGGCAGGCGAGTAAACCATAGCAAAGCCACGTCTTCCAGGAATATGGGAAACGCTTTACACTTAACTGCATCAGAAGCGGCGGCAGCAGTCATCGACCAAGAGTATCTCATCAGGTGTTGAACAGGATCAGATCTTCCTGCATATCGGTTCATCTGCGGCATGTTGAAACGCCTTGGAAAAGTTGCATCTAAAATATCGTCAGTAAAAGGAGTATGACTACGGTCAATTCCCCAATCCTCGTTCCGCTGTCCACGGCTGTCGGCCCGAATCTGGTGAACCATGGCTGCAACGTTTGCACTAGTCAAAGGAGGTTCAGGATCAGTGCCTCTGGCCCGACGAGGCTCTCTGATCTCTCTTCGGGGAGCATCCACAAAATCTGGGGCTTGGACGGGGCTTCGCTGCCCCCTGTTATCATGAGTATGGGTACGGCGACGAGGCTGAGGTGGTCTGTCATGCACAGGACTGTTCATGCCTCGAGTCCTGAGGGTCGTTGCTTGACCGTCCATATTACGGTTCGTGGGTCTTGCCCCTAGTTCTTCTTCTTCTTGCGAGGGCAGGGTCCCGAACCGAAGCTGTTCTATGTTTTCGGCTCTTTCATACGGTCGCCGCGGAGGTCTCGGCGATTCTTCAGATGAAGAGGAATATGCTGGAGTGAGTGGACGAACTGGCGATGTTCTTTGCCTTGTTAACTCATCAAGTCTTCTATCCATAGCCGTCAGGTTTTGCCGTAGGATTGAATTTTCCTGCCTTTGGGCGGCTAACTCATCAAATAACCTATCCCACATTTCGACAAAACGGGAAAGATCCCCCTCAGTCACAGGAGCAGTAGGATCATAATGGTCATCATCACCCTCTCTTATGGGCATAGTGCTCGGACCGGGTCGAGCAGAGGTTCCAGGACGATAGGAGTGGGTCATGGGTTCTTTTCCAGGTCGAGTTGTGTTCTGACCATCAGTCTGGGTAGCTGCGATTCGTGGAGGGCGGTTCGCTGCGCCCCCCTGGGATCGACTCGTGGTCATGGTGCGTGGAGGCTGCGAGGCGTTGCCTCGGGATCGAGTAACAACCCCTTCCATAGCGCGGATCGTCTCATCTTCATCGACTCGGAACGAGGTGTTTTCATCGGATCGGATTGCCCCCTGCACTCCGCGATCCGGAACCTCTTCGTTGCCCAGTTCGTGCACGTTCTCCTCGATCGTCTCGTTGGTCTGCGAAACTTTAGATCTTTTTCCAGCCATGATATCCGAATCGCTGGAATCTTCAAGAAAATGAATGACGAAACTTTAAGGCTGAGACTCTCAGTGAAAGCACCAAAAATGTTAGATCGAAATTTGGACCTAACACCCAAATTGTTATGAACTGTGGAGAATTCTAAGTGAAGAACAAGGAAAATGAAAATAACACTCAGAATTTATAGTGGTTCGGTGTTAACGAGCCTACGTCCACTTTATATTTTATTGATTATGCTTTAAAAGCTAGTACAACAGTGATTTCTCTCAATATTTCAGTGGTTTGACAACAATGGCGAAGTCAGCCTTCACTATTGCCAAAAAGATCCCGAAAAATGCCAAGCTCTGGGCTATTTATAGCTGATTTTGTCAGACGGATCGCGGACACGTGGCACGAATCCCGAGATTTTCGGATCGCATCGCAGCCATCGAAGAAAAAGTCAAACTAGCCGTTGCGAACAGGTGTCGTCGGATCCGTGCGATTCGGATCGCTGAAGACCAGCCCGTGGTTGAACGGGTCAGTGGGTTCGGTTCGTTACAAGGGATCGGATCGCCTGGAGGTGGCGTTCGTCGACGAGATGAGAGCGATCCGTCCCTGGGCGAGTCGATAGAGTGCGATCCAAGCGGGGCGAGACGATGGCGTGCGATCCAAGCGGGGCGAGACGATGGCGTGCGATCCAAGCGGGGCGAGACGATGGTGTGCGATCCATTTTTCCACTTTCCTGGAGGACTTGGTTTCCTGATTTCCTTTCGCGAATGATCCTGGATGGCTTGGTCAAAAAGCAAGCCAACATATGGAATTTGTTATAAATAAGAAATATGTAAATTGTAGAAAAGACGAATATGCTTAACCCGAGGTTAGACTGAGTTGTGGTGTAAAACTTCCCGGAACCGACCGACATATCCAGTGACCACAACAAGACCTGTCTAATGTGGGTGGTTAGTGCATCAAGCCCAAAAGAACCCGAGGTTAGACTGAGTTGTGGTGTAAAACTGCCCGGAACCGACCGGCTTATCAAGTGACCACAACAAGACCTGTCTAATGTAAGTGGTTGGTGCATTAATAAATAAATTAAAGCTAAGTCAGGATTGGTAGGGTTAAGTCAATTAGGGAAACACTTAACTGATTCAACATGTTAACTAAACGGATGGGTGAGGTTAAGTAAGTTTAGAACACTTAACCGTAATAACATGTTAACTAGGCAAATGGGTGAGGTTAAGTAAATTTAGAACACTTAACCGTAATAACATGTTAACTAGGCAAGTGGGTGAGGTTAAGTAAATTTAGAACACTTAACCGTAATAACATGTTAACTAGGCAAGTGGGTGAGGTTAAGTAAAATTAGAACACTTAACCGTTGCAACATGGTAATTAGACAAGTGGGTGAGGTTAAGTAAATTTAGAACACTTAACCGTTGTAACGTGTTAATTAAGCAGATGATAGGGTTAAGTTAGCTAAGGTAACACTTAACCAAAATATATAATGACATGTGGTGGGGTTAAGTAATACAAGAGGAAAACACTTAACCAATTATATAACATGATGTATGGGAAGGGTTAGGTTAACACAAGAGGGCAACACTTAACCAATATAACATGGTTTGAGGTAGGGTCATGTCAATACCAGAAGGAAACACTTAACCTACATGATGTTACAGGTGGATGGGTCAAGTTAACTTGAATTGATTAATGACACTTGACCAATATAACTTGATGAGCGAATGGGGTTAAGTTAAATGGGAAATACTTAACTAATATAACCTGATGAATGAACAGGGTTAAGTTAATAAGTCACACTTAACCAGTCCAACATGATAAGTGAGAAAGGTTAAGTTAATAAGAACCACTTAACCAACATGACATGACGAGTAGGAGGGTTAAGTACATATCGGGTTGGTGGGTAATATTAGTAAATATAGGCCCACAAAACTTAATCATTATATAAACATGCTTGAATCCGTGGGAAGGTTAAGTACATGTCACTTTGGTTGGTAATATTAGTAAATATAGGCCCACAAAACTTAACCATTATTTAAACATGCTTGAATCGGTGGGAAGGTTAAGTACATATCAGGTTGATGGATAATATTAGTAAATATAGGCCCATAAACATAATTAGTAGGAAATCCTAGAAATGGGGACCCATTTCAGCAGTAACCCACAAAGATGTATCACAGTACCCTGAGCTAGGCAGGGTGGGGCACGATTACTGGGCCGATTATAAGCGGTCAATATAGCGGCTGGGGGTACGTCAGTGTAGGTTCCGACAGATTACGAGCGTGCACGTACTCCGGAGTGGAAAAAGCAGGCACAGGGTACCAGTAGTTTTGCACTGTGCATTCTTGAATCGTGTCGGGGTCGCTATCATAAGGATTGATACACGTTATGGTGGGACCAGCACAGGGTAGCTACACGCAAGTGAGGGTCGATTGACACAGACACATGGCAAGTTAACACAGGTAGGGAGCCGATCGATAGGGTAGTAAGGGTACATCTAACATATTCATGGCAAATGCGCTGATTGAGGTGGAATCCTCAAATATAGATGTACACCTGAAGGCTACCACCACTGCGAGGATTGGGATCGTATTATACAGATTACTAGTTGAGACACTAATTAGGTGGTTTAGAGAATATAGTAATGGGTGCGATCACATGTTCAACATATCTTGTCTTATATTAGGGTATTGTCCTATGCTCTGTTACTCCTATCATGATCCCTTTTCCTTGTTTAAATGCTAGTAATCACTGAACTTACCAGACTTATTGTCTGACCCGTTTTCTCTCGTCTTCTTTTCTTCCGTTTCCCCCCAGGTAGTCAGGGAGGGAATAACTCAGGTTTGTTTCGACCATTACTCTTTCCAAGCTTGAAGACTCTATGATGTGTTGCCTTGGACTCTCTCTTCTACTGCTATGTCTGGCTCATGCTTTATTTGGGTAAATCATTTTATGCTTCTTTATTTTTGTTAAACAAGATAGGATACTTTGGTATTGTAAAACAATCTTTGTACAAGCTGTTTATCAATGAAATAAAGTTTTATTTATTTGCCGCTGCTTTATTTGTCTAGTAATTTTTCTGCATCTTGTACTAAAAATGCTCCACCGAAGTTAAGGCATTCCCTTTGTGAGTGACCTTAACGGAGGTGGGGTGTTTTAGTAGCGAAGCGTCTTTGCATTTTCATCTTGTTTCAGCTTGTAAACCCAACGATTCTTCCAAACCTTCTTTTCCTTTGGTAGTTTCACTAGATCAAAAGTTTTGTTATCATGCAAAGACTTCATCTCTTCTTTCATTGCATCCAACCAAAGTTGCTTATCATCGCTGTATATAGCTTCCTTAAAGCTCTTAGGTTCTCCTCCATTGGTTAAGAGAACATACTCGGAAGAAGGATACCTAATGGAAGGACGTCGTTCCCTAGTAGATCTCCTTACAAAGGTTGTTTGAGTTTCAGGAGAAGCATGATGATCAATTTCAACATCTTCATCATGAGGATCATCTTCCTCAGGTACATGACCTTCATTGTCATTTTCCTGTGTTTGTTCAGTTGGATCTGGTGCAGGAATTGCAGGAGTTACAGGAGTCAAAGGAGGAAGATCTAGATCAACCAGATCATAGCCACTATGTGATGCAGCTTCTTGTGCTTTCTAAATATCTTCAATTGTTCGGTCTTCAACAAATTGTGCATCCTTGCTACGAGTCAATTTCTTCTCTGTAGGGTCATAAACCTATAGCCAAACTTGTCAAGACCATAGCCCATAAAGATGCATTGGCGAGTCTTGGAATCCAGCTTCGATCTTTCATCATTAGGCACAAGCACTGACACCTTACACCCAAAGACATGTAAATGACTGTAAGATACCTCCTTGCCAAGCCAAACCTTATCTGGAACATCACCATTCAAAGAAAAACAAGGTGAAAAATTAATCACATGTGTAGCTATAAATAAAGTTTCACCCCAAAAGTGTTTTGGCAACTTAGCTTCTGAAAGCATGCACCTCATTCTCCCTAACAAAGTCCTATTCATTCTCTCTGCTACACCATTCAGCTGTGGAGTCTTCTTTGGTGTAAATTGATGTCGAATACCTTGAGCCTTACAATATTCATCAAGTGGACCGATATACTCACCACCATTGTCAGAACGTAAACACTTTAGCTTTTTACTAGATTTCCTTTCAGCCAAGGCTTGAAACTACTTAAAAACATCAAGTATCTGATCTTTTATTTTTAAAGCATACGTACACAATTTCTTTGAACAGTCATCAATAAAAGTAACAATGTAAAGTGCACCACTAAAGGTACTAACTTTTAACGGACTACAAACATCAGAATGAACAAGATCAAGCAAACCTGATTTTCTTGAAGGAGGATGTCTCTTAAAGGAGACCCGATTATGTTTTCCCACAAAACAATGACAACATTTGTCCAATTTTACACACTTTAAATCAGGTAGTGCATTTTTCTTCATCGAACAACTTAGCCCCTTTTCACATACATGAACAAGTCTTCTATGCCACAATTTTGCAAGATCGTTATTTGCCACATTTACAGAATCAGTGGGAATTGAGGCTTGCAGCAAGTACAGGCTTGTGTGCTTCTTCCCACAAGCTAGCACCATGTTTCCTTTAGTAAGCTTCCATTGACCGCAATGAAAAGTGTTGCAGTAGCCATCATCATCGAGTTTTCCAGTAGAGATCAAGTTTAATCGGATTTATGGAACGTGTCTTACATTTTTAAGCATTAACTTTGCTCCAATGTTAGTCACCAAACATACATCTCTAGTGCCCATAACATGAGCCACACCATCATTACCCATCTTCAACACCCCAAAGTCACCAGGTGTATAAGATGTGAAGAATTCTTTCCGTGATGTCACATGTAGTGATGATCCAAGACACAACTCGACTCATATTTAGCAAGTTTCACATTGCTCTCATCATGTACAATGGTAAGATCACTGCCAGTTGCAGTAGCTGCTCTATCATCATTACTGCAATCTTTTTGATCTGGCTTCTTATCTTCCATGCCTTTACCACTCTTGTTGTCTTTTTTCCACTTGTAGCAATATTTTTTTATGTGACCGGATTTATCGCAATAATGGCACTTCATATTTGCGTATCTTCCACCAGATTTGCTTCTGCTTTTGTCTTTGGAAATTGGAGCTTTACTCTTGCTTCTTCCTCTGTTTTAAGCAACATATGCTTCCTCGAATGAAGAAGACACACCATGAGATTTCTTCCTCATCTCCTCATTCAAAATACCAACTTTGGCAATATCCAGTGTAATTTTGCCATGTGGTACTGAGTTGCAAAGTGTCATTCTAAAAGTGTCCCGTGAATCAGGAAGAGTGACAAGTAACAAAAGTCCCTAAATTTCATCATCAAAGTTTATATCCATAGCTGATAATTGTTGAATAATGCCATGAAAATCATTCAGGTGATCAGAAAGTGACTTGCTTGAATTGTACTTCAAGCCCATCAATTGCTTGATAAGGTACAATTTATTATTTCCAGACTTATTAGCATAAAGAGATTCAAGTTTTTGCCATAGTGATCTATCATGAACATCATCATTTATATGATTCAAAACATTATCATCAACCCACTGACGAATAAATCCACACACCTGTTCATGTTCAAATTGCCACTGATCATCAGTTTTACTTCTGGTTTTTCATCACTAAACATAGGTAAATGCCAACTTTTGACATACAACAGGTCTCTCATTTTTCTCTTCCAAATAAGATAATTAGCTCCATTCAAACTAATCATTCTACTATTGTTGATATTACTAGAATCCATTAGGGGATACTTACCAGTTTGTTATGAATGACACAGACAAACCCAGCAAAATGCACCACAATCACCAATGATTATTGCAAATAATAAACAGAACAATAGATAATAATAAAGTAAGAACGCACGAATTTTTAACATGGAAAACCTCTTCGATGTCAAGAGTAAAAACCACGGGACCAATGACGGGGGTCCTCCCAAACTTCTCTTACTATGATAATGGAGTGGTACACAAATCCAAAACCAAGTCACACAGTGTATACACAAATTATCCAACAATAGCTAGCAATAACAGCATGAAAATAAAAGCGAGAAAAGTGAAAAATATCACCGGGAAAAGAGCTTAGAAAAGCTGAGAGATCTCGCATAAACACTCCAGCAAAGGGCAATCTCAAAGTAGTAGAAGCAGCCTGCAAAGTTTTGGAGAAACTGACAATGTTTTGATGTTGTAAACTTGTGTCTTGTGTGTATGTTTGCTACCCAAGAATGGATGTATATAGCCACCAAAGAGGCACCTTGAAGTCTACGTTCAACCACCATAATTAATAAGATTACTATTCCCAACAAGGTGCAAATACCAAGGCACACCAAAAGGTCAAATAGTCTCCTATTCAAATTAAAGCACGGAATACCGTAACAACACTTATTGCTCCAATTAATTAAATATGAGTTTTTCCACATAGGAAGGGACTCATTCCCAACACTTTCCTTGATAGTCTCTCCTCCTCTATCTTAATTCTCTTCTTCGTTCAAATCTTCTCTTTCTCAGTTCTCCTTTATCCACCTCCTTTGTCTATCTCTCAATTCCTTTCATCATTTCACCCAAGTTATGTCTAAAATCAAAGCCTTCCTTAACCCCATCCTCCATTCACTAAACGAACTCTCTGCTAAAATCAACAAGCTGCTACATGCCCCATTTACACAACTCATTAACACAATGGTACCTCCCTCACTATCTCTACCATCAAATCCAACAACACTTTCTTTGGCCTTACCCTCAATACCAATATTACCGTCGTCATATCTCATTATACGCCTTACCTACTTGGAGATGCAGCAGCTCTGTGGCCAAGGACTATGCCTTAGCTGCAACAACATAGACACCCCTAGCCATCGTTGTCTTGTTAAGAGAATCGTTTTTGTGCTTCCCGATGAAGATCCAAATATATAAACTTTGTATAAAGAAACTGTAAATATTTTATTGATACCAAAATTTTATTGTACAAAGAAGTATTTCTTGTAGATATTGAATGAATTGATACAAATGTCTGTGCACAATGTATTCATATATATAAGCGGAAGAAATAAAGCATTGGGCTAAAAGATACATCAGATATAATAATAGATATGGTTACGCCGTGAGCCCAGTTATGTTTATTTTGATAAGTATCTGGATGTTTAACATGCCCCTCAAAAAACTAGGGTTTTCCTTCTTTATACGAGCCACCAACAAAAACTTTCAGCTCATTCCTCAATCTCTCAAAAACATTTGATAGAAAGCCGGTATCTGGTTGACGAGTAACTTTCTAGTCTCTGTTCTTTATCTAATGAAGTGGAGATTGATTTCGATGTGCTTCGTTCTGGAATGCTGGGTTAGGTTCGTGGATAGTGAGACCGTACTTCGATTATCACACTAGAGCGTCGGTATTTTTGAGAATCGTAGCCCTAATTCATTAATTAGGGCTTCCACCTAAATAATTTCTGCTGTATCCAATTTTATTGCTCTATACTCCACTCTATACTCGATCTAGATATGGTGGATTGCTTCTTCGTGCACCAGGAATTGGGATTCAGTCCCATGAGCATGCAATATCCAATGGTCGATTTCCGATCATCCGAGTCATTAGCCCAGACAGCATCACTGTAATTATTTAAATTAATGTCCTTGTCTGCTTTTATCGATAATCCATGCTCTTGAGCGCCTTGTAAATGGCATAGGATCCGTTTAACTGCTCTTCGATGACTGCTTAGAGGGTTTGGCGTAAATTGACAGACCTTGTTTACACTGAAAAAAATGTCGGGTCTATTAATGGTTAAGTATTGTAAAGCTCCGACTATACTCCGATATTTCTTAGAATTATCAACAGTTCCACCAGAATGTTTTGATAGATGTAGGTTGCTAGTCATGGGGGTAGGTAGAGACTTAGCTGAATCCATATTAGCTCTGGCAAGAATTTAATTTATGTATTTCTTTTGTGAAAGAAACATTTCTGAACTTGACCTCCTTTGCACATGAATACCCAGATAATAATTGACATTGCTCATGTGTTTGATAGAAAAAGTCTGATCTAAGTGATTTATCACCTTGTTGAGCTCTGGAATATCATTTCCTGTTATAAGAATGTCATCCACATACACTAAAATGTACATTGTGGTCTAGTTGTTGATTTTGATGTATAATGAATTGTCATATTTTGTTGCTTTGTATCCTAGGCATGAAAGTGTGTCCTTTAACTTTACATACCATGCTCTTGAGGCATGTTTTAAGCCATTTATGGCTTTATATAATTTACATACATGGTTTTCCTTGCCTTTGCTTGTGTAGCCCTTAGGTTGTTCCATGTACACATTCTCTAGCAAGTCTCCATTTAAAAATGCATTGCACACGTCAAGTTGTCTTATATCCCATCCACTGTGTAGGGCTATTGTTAGAATTATCCTGATGGTAGTTGGTTTGACAACTAGGGAAAATGTTTCATTGAAATCAAAACAATATTGTTGTGATAATCCCCTTGCAACCAGTCTCGCTTTGTACTTTGTTATTTTCCCATCTGCATCCTTTTTCAACTTGTATGTCCACTCACATCCTACGATGTTCTGAACCATAGGTGCAGTGACTAGACTCCATGTCTTATTTTCGATTAATGTGTCATATTCTTCATTCATTGCTTTGCACCACTCTTTATGTTTGATAGCTTGCTCATATGATACTAGTTCATTCATAAGAGTATTACTACTTGCAGATGCATTGTAAATATTTGGTCTAAATATGCCACTTTTAGCTCGAGTGGTCATGTGATGCCCAGTTTATTGTTGTTGCCTTTCATTTTCATCTGATGTATTGATTTCATATGATGTGTTGCTGTCATTGACTTGAGTCTGGTTGTTATTATCATCTCTATCATCATTTTTAGGTAGATCACTATTGCTTAAGTTCTGACTTGAACTGTATCCTGACGTTGTGCTTGATACAGTTGGAGTAGCTGAAACTTGATGTGATGGTTCTTCTTCATTTGTTTGTGTTTTCCATTTTGACAGAGTTGGTACATTTCCCATAGTTGTTATGGTTTGGGCATGTTCTTTCTTGCTTTTGTTTTTCTTTATTGCGAAAGGAAAAACATTATCATTAAAGACAACATGTCTGGACACAATAATTTTCCCTTTACTGTCCATGCACTTGTAACCTTTTTGCTTATCTGCATATCCTAAAATAGTGCATGGACTAGATCTTAGGGAAAGTTTATGGTTATTATATGGTCTGACGCGCAGAAAACACAGACATCCAAAAGTTCTTATGGCTTTGTAATCTGGTTTATTACCAAAAATGATCTCATGAGGACTTTTGTGTCGTAAAACTTTTGTTGGAATTTTGTTGATCAAATATACAGCTGTGGTGAATGCCTCATTCCAAAATACCATTGGCAAAGATACCATTGATAGCAAAGTTAAGCTAGTTTTGACTATATGCCAATGTTTTCTTTCAACGATGCCATTCTATCCAGATGTGTAAGGGCAAGTGGTTCTATGTGCTATTCCTTTCTTGTTAAAATAATTTTTAAGCGGATAGAACTCAGTGCCCCCGTCTGTCTGCAATATTTTGATGTTGTAGTACATTTGTCTTTCTATAAAGTTAATGAACTGTAACATTGCACTGCATGTTTCTGATTTGGCTTTAAGAAAGAAAATCCAAGTATATCTTGTACATGCATCAACGATTGAGAGATAGTGCCTATAACCTTGTCCTGAGTTTAACGGTGTAGGACCCCATAGGTCTGCTGTAATTAATTCGAGTGGTTTAGTGTACACAGTTTCAGATCTGCCAAAAGGCAGTTTGTGGCTCTTGCCAAGTTGGCATTGTGTGCAAACAGTGGACATAGGTAAATCCTTATAAGGAATTTTGTTATCATGTAATATTTGTATTAGAATATCCTAACTAGGATGTCCTAGTCTGCAATGCCATACATCTAAAATACTGCTCACATCTCTACTATCAGTACTGTTAGGAATATTATTATCAACATCACTATTAAAATGAATACTTGCATTGCAACACCGAGTATTTTTATCACTTTCTTTTCCTGACAGCATGTTGCTGAATTTGTGTAGCCCATTATCCAACCTACCCTGTAATAATATATCCTTATTTAGCGAGTCTCTAATTAGGCAATACTTGGGGTAAAAATCAAAATACACCTTATTTTCATTAGAAAACTGGCATACGCTGATAAAATTTTTCTTGACATCGGGAACTTTAGGTAAATTATTGAGGTAGAGTTTCCTTTTTTCATTTACATAACCTATCCCAATATAAGATATATTCACGGTTTCACCATTACAAGTGCGAATAACTTGCGTACCTGAGTAGTTCCTGTTTCCCAGATTTAAGTTTTGAAGATTATTTGTGATGTGATTAGTCACTCCAGAATTTGGAAATCAGTCCCCAGTGTTAATATCATCAATCTTGGTCAGGTCATCGCTGTTTGCACTATGTGCAGCAGTGCTCTCAGTGTTGTTTCTTCCTTGTTGACTTGACTGAGCCATGTTAACATTGGGTCCTCTGTGGTTGAATTGGTTTTGTTGAGCATTATTCACATCAGAATTGAATTTGAAGTAACATCTATTTGCAGTGTGTTTGGGTTTTTTGCATATCTGACATTTTACCCTGTTTGTATTGTTGGATATGCCTCATCCTCGACCCCTTACATTCGGATTACCTCTCTACCCTGGTTGTTACCTCTTCCCAAACCAGGTACGTTTCTTGATTGATTACTGTTTCTTGAATTTGATGCAAATTAATACTGTAATCGTTTTGGACCACCTTTCTTTGTTCAACATGGCCTTCATGAGCCAATAAAGCAGAGTACACGAATTGTATGTCTGGTAAATTGGGTTGAGTTGCTAGGTAGGTTACCAGTGACTCATAGTCTTCATAGAGCCCATTAGTTAGAGTGAGAACTTGTTCATTTTTAGATATTTGATGCCCCAAAGATTTATGTTAGAAATATACCCTCTAATACTCATATCACTTTTTCTTGCATTTTGCAACTCTCTTCTATAATGTTTTATCCTAGCTGATGACTGAGAGTTAAAAAAAATAGTATGGTTGACCAAATTTCAAATGATGAGTTCCACCCTATTACATGTGACAACATATTTGTATTGATCAACGATAACAACCAAGATGATAGTAAGTTGTCTTGTGTTTGATGACGTACAAACTCTGGGTTGCTAACAGTGTTTCCGTCTTTTTCCAGGATCACTGCAGGTGGTAGAGACTTGGTTTCTTTGATATAATCTTGAAGGTCATGGCCCTTCAAGGACGTTTCAACTTGGAACTTCCACAAGAGATAGTTGTCTTCATCGAGAGGTATGGTAATGACTTGTGTTTTTGGTTTGATAAGGGTTTGAGAGGATGTGGTTGACTCAACAGTGGTCATTCTTGATGAGAAGATGGAGGATTATCATTAATACTGGCCATGATTCAATACTGTTCAAGATAACAGTATTCAAAAAGTGGAAATGGTATATGTCGTGGCCACGACATGAGACGTGGCAGCCTATACTGGGTCGGCTGAGGGATAAAAGAAATTACAATGGTGATTCTTGTGCCTTCTGAGATGTAAGAATCAGATTATTGCAATGAGGGGATGCCAAATGAAGAGATATACAGTCTCTAATGGTCAAGAAACTATGGTGGGAATCTTGATTCTAGCCCAGGCAAGGCACTGTTTCAGATAAGAACAGAGATTACATGATCAGAGAGGGGATGATCTCCGATGATGAGAATTTTCTGAGGAGATAAAAAAAGTAATCCTTCCTCTTCGAGATGAGAAAGATGATCAGAAGATTGTCGTTGCACGATTTAGCTCTGATACCATATAAACTTTGTATAAAGAAAATGTAACTATTTTACTGATAATGAATTTTTATGGTACAGAGAAGTATTTCCTGTAGAAATTGAATGAATTGGTACAAATGTATGTATACAATGTATTCATATATATATAAGCAGAAGAGATAAAGCATTAGGCTAAAAGATACAACCCATATAATAATAGATATGGTTATGCGGTGAGCCCAGTTATGTTTGTTTTGATAAATATCTGGATGTTTAACAAAGTATCGAGCAACAATCCATGGAGATCCATGCACCAACAGTCCTAGAGCAGCTCAACAACCAAGATATTTTTCCTTACGCCGTCAAACATGCTACAGATCTGAGATTAACGCGGTTGTTCTCATTCTTTCATGACCATACAATAATATCAGTAATAGTTGAGAATGGAAAAATGATGGAAAACAGTGGATTATGTTGTAAGAATTACAAATCATTTTTGATGGGTTTAAAATGTCAATATGGAAGAAGTCGTGTGGTAAGAAATTGTTGTCTACAATTGTTGATGGATTGGGTTAAATGCAACACAAAAACATTTGAAAGTAAAGATGTCATATTCGATCCAAGTTGAATATATCATGTAGAGCAACATACCTGGATTTTGACCTTGAACAATTATGCTCATAAACTATATGAAGTAATGCTTGGAACATATAACCATGCCCTGTTTTCCCTAATGCTCGATGAAAATGAAAGGATTTTTTTTGTTTTGAAAAAGTTGTGTCCATATTTGATCCAGGTGGCAGATGCATTTAATGTGATAGACTTCTATCGTACATGGCCTAAACATAATGTTGCTAAAGCATATTTTTCATTTTCTGCATTGGGAAACAATCTGGATCTTACCATCGGATCCTATAATGGCCGATACAAAGTTATGCCATTCTTTATCATAGAAGCATGCGGTGCAAACTTTACCAATCTCAAGTATGTGTTCCTTATTAACATTGTTTGTCTTACCATCAACACATTTATCACTATATTATCAGCAACAAAGATTCCTTTTACACTTACTCCTGGTGAAACAGAGTTATGTTCTAGGCCAAAGTAAGGAATTCTGGTGAATGTAATTGGTGTCCTTACCTACTTAATGTTACCTATTGTTATCATTATTATTGTGCGATTTATGGATTGAGTGGTTTCAATGCATACAATTCGACATTGATTATAGGTATAGTGAAATATATAGATGCGATAGCATTGGTAAAGAAAATTGTCATTCTAAATTTAGATTGCAATCTTTTGGTCTGATGCTGCAAATAATTATTCTTGGGTTTACTTCTGTGTGTTTGGATAAAATATATAGAAAGTGGAGAGCTAGATTAGTGTGGGAAATATTGTAACGATCCAGAATTTTTAACCAATTTAAAATTGGAATTTTTATTATTTAGTTTGAATTTGACATAAATATGTATGGTTTAGAATATTTAAAAATTCTGATAAGTTATATGACAGTTTTTACTTGAATTATAAATGAGAATGATTATTATAAGTTTTGATATAATGATACTATTTGTCGTTCGATTGGATTTGTCAAACTATAATATGAATTAGTAGCATTAGAACTAAGTGTTGTCCTTAGTTTTCATAGCATTGTAAAGGAAATGCTACCAAAAGATCACTTCCCCTCCTTAAGACAAGTGTAAGGAAACTTGTATTTTTGCATGCCTCCTTTCGTGCATGTTTTACACTTGCCCCCTTATGTGGCATTACCTCATTAACCCTCCATTCGAATATAAGGAGACCTTTTCTCCACTCTTTAACAATTCCACTCCATTTTCTCCTTTTCGTCTTCTTTTTTAAAGCTTATGACCATGGTTTCCATGGCATAAGTCTTCTTCATTTCCACCATCACCTTTCGAAGTTCGTTGTCATCCTCCTCCTCCTCCTCTTATGATAGAGAGAGAGAGAGATTAGTACATATATATTTTGGTGAAGAAGACATTACGCCGAAATACTGTCCAATGGTTCGCTCAGCTAGGACCACCTACCAGGAAATTTGGAAAGTTGTTTGGTGAGAACTCTTTAAGCACGGTTTATATATTTAATTAGTAGTTAGACTAATTTACATACAGTGATGATTTATTAGTGGTTAATGATGATTGATGTTTGTTGTGATGGATGATGGATGCGTAGTTTAGAACACACACTATTAAGCATTAGTGTTATTACGCTTGTGCACAGTTATGATTCATTTAATTAGGTTGATAATTGTTGCTATGGATGTTTATAATAGTTGATGTTGTTGCGCATACATTATGACACAAAAATTATGGTATCACATTGGTGATCGACAAATCTCCTTCGTAATTAGAAGCAATATTATTATTGAAATTGAAGGTTAATAACTAGAAAAGACACATATGTATAAATTCATAAATATTGATAAAGTTTCTTAAAATGAATAAATAAATACCGGAACATTCTAGAATGACAGAGAGGATAGTGTATAGGCTTGGGTTTGGAAATAAAGTTTCCTGCTCTCACTGGCTATCCCTAACTGATCCGACGAATGGAATGGTTAATTGAAGTTATTTGAATTTAGAAATGAATTGGAATTTGATTTATTAAGTAAAAAAATAAAAGTTGAATTTGGAACCCAAAATAATTTGGAAAGTCAATGTAAATAACTTTAAATTTTAAAACATTTATATGTGAATATAATGATAAGGTATTTTGAAGTATTGAAGAATAATTTCTATTTTGGTCAAAATAGAGCTTGTTGCACAATGGCAAAATCGGGTGTTTTAGTTACAAACTGTAAATGCTATAACTTTTGCAATTCAAATTGGATTTCCATGAAATGAAAAACGTTTGATTTCCATTACCAAGAACTTTCAAATGAGTGAAAACGGATTTTAAATTCGAGTTATAATTTTCAAGTTATACTTGAAACCGTTTTTGGAAATGTCGTTGTAAGAACAATTGTTGACCATAACTGCAAACAGCTATTTTTAAATGTTTAAAAATATGGAATTTTTTTGTAAAATCATTACAAATTATGAAAAGGTGTTTTGAATTGTAAAGTTTAAGTTTTGGCTAAGATAAATGATATTTTGGTCAAAATAGTTAAGATAATTGTTTTGTAACACTTTTGAAATGTTATTGTATCGCTTCCTTCGAAAACAATCTATTTTGAAGTTTTAACCTGTAACACCCCGTAATTTTATAACATTAAAATTCACAAATTAAAGTATACTTAATTTTTAGAAAAGAATTAAGTGAAATGGGTTGCGCAGAGAAATATATATATATATATATTGATATATATATATAAATTAAAAATTAAATAAATGAATATGCGAAAAAGTTCAAAACAGCGAATTGGGAGGGGAAATAACCGAACCGGCCCATTTTTGAGGTCGACCCAAGCCCCGCTGGGTCGACTAGGGGTTAATCCAGGGTGTTTGGCTGTCAACCCGTGGGCTGATTCGCTCAAATGCAGATTTTGCATTTGATTGGTTCTCATGGTTCAGGGTTAATCTAATGGTCCTAAATAACTTCCTATACCTATAAATACATCCTAATGCTAACCCTAAACCTAATTAAAATAGAATAGTTACCGTCATACCATCGCCATGGAAATCAATGGAGCCGCCGCCAACTAAGAAAGAAGAAAAGCAAATTCAATTCTAATTCTCTCAACCCTAAAGCAAAGCAAAACTCTCTCTTTTCTTCTCTAAATTGTGAGTATGATGATCTTAACAAGATTATTATCATTTTAATTAGGTTGAGTTATGAATGGATTATGAGTATATGATGTGAATTATCATATATGTTGTTGTAAACCCCTTTTGCTATCATGTATATTGTTAGTCCAATGTTATGTGATGATGATATCTTATATGTTGTAAATCATGCTATGATGATGTTATGTATGTTGAAAGTTTCTATGCTAAGTTGTGATGAATCATACATGTTAAAAAGGCCATGATGTTACCATCTACGCTAGTTAGTTCATATTAATTAAATCATCATGTTTGGGTTAAGTTGATCTATATGACAAGTCACATATGCAAGTTAGATTGATTAGAAAAGTTATGAACATATGCCAAGACATCTATTATGACATCTAGAATTATGCTATGATATATGTGATATCCTATGCTAGTTCACACCATCATTATGTTGCCTAAAAACCCCATATGCAAGTTTATGTATAGATTTAGGCTATGATCATATCATGTAAATTGAGACATTTAACAAGTTGACACCTTTTGATCCTTAACATGTGTAGTTTATGCAAGTTTCACCCCTATTATGATTAGATTTATTTTAATTATCTATATGTTGTGATAATTTATCTTTGTGCTATGTGTTAGACTATTCAAGTCTAGCCTATATTATGCATTGAATAAGTGAACGTATAAACGTGGGGTAGGGGTAATATTAAGGATTTATTATTAAAAAGTTGGGGTGCAATTGATATGATTTTGCATGCCATAAGTGGATGACCATAATTGAGTCAATTATGGACATCATTAAAAGTTGACTTAATTAATAATTTGAATAGGGAATTATTAATACCGGGGTAAAAGATTTTAAGTGTTAATCAATGCTTAGGACACGAGGTTGGACTCGTTTGTGACGTAAACCTGCCCGGACCCGCCCGACAAATCCAGTGGTCACAAATGTCAGCCCAATGTGAGAGGTCCTAGGCCTAAACTAAAGAATAACGGTTGTAAAGATACGAGGTTAGACTCTTTTATGGTGTAAGACAGCCCGGACCCGCCCGACAAATCCAGTTGCCATAAATGCCAGTCTAATGTGAGAGGTCTTTATGAGGTTATGGCCTGAATGAATTAAGAAATACTTAACCAGATAAACATGTAAGGTGGGACATGGGGGTTAAGTAGGTGGCTTGGGTGGCATGAGGAATCTAGGGGGTGCCCTTAGTGGCACGTGAAATACGATTAGTAAGACTTAACCAAACACACATGTAAATGAACATGACTAAGAGGGTTAAGTGGGATATACTAGTGACAAGCTTAGGTGGGTAGCTTGTGGGGGCCCATTTCGACCAGTATCCCAAACGTATCTTTGTGGGCTCGACCCAAGTCGAGGACGGGACACGCATGCTGGGTTCGACTTTAAGAGGCCAAAACGGGGAGCGGTGGCAACGCAAGTCCAACGGGTTTCATATGCGTGTGTGGACCCGGGCTGGTAGGTAAGACGTTGTTGCATCGTGTAGGTATAAGCCGTGCATTCTCACGTCGATCGAAAGTGGGTAGTGGGGTACACCTAGTGGAGATAGGGGCAGACGACACCTATGTATTCAGCTAGGGGTACGTAAGGCTATTTATAAAGTTTCTGTGTGAAGCAAGTGGGATCAAACAATAGGGTGACTGGTGTGGTGTAGTGTAGTAATGTGCGGTGCAATGTAGTAATCATTCGTTAGTAATTAGGTGTGCCTTTACCGTTATCTTTAAAGTTATCTTAAACGCTATCTTTATCTTCCTACGAGTTCATAGACATTTACTTGTCTTCCAGCTTATGCCTTAGTCTAGTTATTTTGATAATAGTATTGTTAGAATTATCATACTCGCCAGACTTTATGTCTGACCCCCTCTATTTCTATCCTTTTCCCCCCTCCAGGTCCTCAGGTTGGGCCCAGCTCTAGTGGAGTTTGATTGAATTGCTTCATCTCTCTTTGGAAAGCTTGGACCGTTGAAGTAAAGTCTAGCTTGTTATCTTTTTAATGGCTATTTATGTAATGGGATTATGAATTTTGTTTTTATGAAGATGGATATTGTACTTGGTTATGATCTATGGTTTTATGATGTAACAAACATGTTTAATTTCCGCTGCAATAAAATGAAGTTTTAGATTTCCAAGTACTATTTATTATCTGTCTTGTTGTAATTTTTCTGTTCTATATTCACTTATAACCTCCATGGAAGTTAATGCATTCCCTTTGTGAGTGACATTAATGGACGTGGGGTGTTACACGTGGTATCAGAGCTTAAGGTTACCAGAACAGATAAAAATACTTCAGAAAAATAGTTATTTTTGGAAGAAGTGTTTTCAAAAACATGTTTTGATAAGAAATTTAAAGTGAAAAGTTTTTAAGAAAAACATAATCCCCAATAGCCACATATCTTTATCTTTCGAATTCTCCATTTTGAATCTTTCCTTTTTCGTTTCAGCATGGCTGAAGATCTTAATCTACCCGACGGTGTAACGATACCAGGATGGTAAAGGAGGCTATTGGAGGCTAGGGCCGCTGCAGGTCCAGCCAATGTTCCTCCAGCACCAGTTGCACCCGTTCCTCCTCCTCCTCCTCGCGTAGATACTTTTGCAAAGACGTGCAAGGAATTCAAGGCTATGGGTGGAAAACCATTTCAAGGGTCAGAAACGTTTGTGGAAGCTAGAGATTGGCTGAAGGAGGTGGAAGAATTGCTAGAAATCTTTGAAGTAGAAGAAGGGAGGAGAGTTCGTTTAGCAGCTTGGTTGATGAAGGGAGTGGCCTCGTTTTGGTGGGAGGTCACTAATGGGGAGTGTCCTGTTGACTCTTGGGCGGATTTCAGACGTAGGTTCGAGGCGAAGTTTCTCTCAAGGGCGGAAGAAAATCTATATATGGAAAGGTTCTTGACATTGAAGCAAGGAAGCTCATCAGTGAAAGAATATGTCAATAAATTA
Organism: Allium sativum; assembly: GCA_030737875.1. Classification (NCBI taxonomy): domain Eukaryota; kingdom Viridiplantae; phylum Streptophyta; class Magnoliopsida; order Asparagales; family Amaryllidaceae; genus Allium; species Allium sativum. The sequence continues at coordinate 1,047,143,508 of CM060910.1, read as the reverse complement.
AATCAGTTAGCAAGGTTTGGCTTGGACTTAGTAAACACGCCGGAGAAGAAGGCTCTAAGGTTCGTGAATGGCTTGAATGAACCATTGCAAGGGTTGGTTATCACCCACATCCCGATGGGGGCCACCTTTGAGAAGTTAGTAGAAATGGCGCTCATGAATGAGGAGAAAAGCGCTAAAGCTGATAAGGCACCCGAGAAGAAGGGGGATCAGAAGAAACCACAACAGCAAAACAAGAAGGGTGGAAAAGACAATAATGGCAAGGGAAAGAAGAAGTGCTTTAACTGTGGAACCCCAGGCCATATCAGCAAGGATTGCCGAAAGAAAAAGAAGACAGGCTGTTTTCATTATGGCGATGCGGGACATTTAGTGAAGGACTGCCCAAAGAAGGGGCAGAGGGCAGGAGCTACCTCAGGAGGACAGGTGCAGGCTCTTATGGCACCAGGGCAGTCTAGGAGACAAGTTCAGGCTCTCGCAGTCCCACCGCTGCAAGAACGAGGTAGAACCATTTCTGTTGAAAGCTTAGTTTTTCTGTTTGATCATCCTATCCGTACCTTATTTGATTCGGGCACATCACATTCGTTTATCTCTACATCATTAGTTGAATCACTGCACTTAAACACCAGTTTAGTAGAGGATCCCTTAGTTGTTTCGAATCCAATTGGGGGCTCAGCTTATTTTTCTATGATGTGTTTGGATTTGAAAATTTCCATACTTAGCGTTGAATTTAGATGTGATGCTTATGTGTTGGGCTTCATGGGCTATGGACTAATTTTAGGAATGGATTGGTTATCCAGAAATGGGGCCGTTCTTGATTGTGAAAGGAGAGTAGTTAGGCTCGTGACTCGCCTTGGCAACACTCTCGAAATCTTCTGTAATCCCATAAATTCGGTTATGCTAAGTTATCTAGAATCGCTTGACGCGTCTAGGGAAAATCTACGATCTGTTAGAGTGGTCCGAGAATATTCGGATGTGTTTGAGGAGGTGAAGGGCTTGCCTCCGAAGCGGGATATAGATTTTCGAATATATCTTGTGGATAATGCGAAACCAGTATCTTTGCCAGTACGCCACATGGCTCCACGTGAAAGGAGGGAACTCGGTAAGCAAGTGAAGGAGTTTCTTGAGAAGGGGTTCATAAGACGAAGTATATCGGAGTGGGATGCTCCAGTAGTATTTGCCACGAAGGCGGATGGGTCCCTTAGAATTTGTGTGGACTATAGAGAACTTAATAAGCTTACTAAGAAGAACAAACACCCACTGCCGAGGATAGACGATCTCTTCGATCAGTTAGTTGGCGCCTCAGTGTTTTCGCAGTTGGACTTAGCCACTGGTTGCCATTAGTTGAGAGTGGCTGAGGATAGCATAGACAAGACTGCCTTTAGGACTCCGGAAAGTTTCTATGAATGGCTAGTGATGCCCTTCGGTTTGACAAACGCCCCAGCATATTTTGTTGATTTGATGAGTAGGGTGTTTAGGGAGTACCTTAACAAATTCGTGGTAGTCTTTGTAGATGACATCTTGATCTTTTCTAAGGATGAAGAAGATCATGCCCTACATCTTAGGGAAGTGTTGGAGACCCTACGAGCGCATAGCCTTAAGGCTAAATTTTCTAAGTGTCACTTCTGGAGGAAGGAAGTACGGTTCTTGGGGCACGTGGTTTCCAAAGAAGGGATAGCCGTGGATCCCACGAAGGTGGTGGCCATCCAAGATTGGAAGGTCCCTAAAAATGCTACCGAAGTGAGAAGTTTCTCGGGGTTGGCTGGCTACTATAGGAAGTTTATCAAAGACTTCGCAAAGATATCAGCTCCATTGACACGCTTGACGAAGAAGAACCTAGTTTTCACATGGGACATAGAATGTGATGATGCGTTCCAACGTTTGAAGAGAGCTTTGACTTCAGCCCCAGTCTTAGTATTTCTAGACGGGAGTAAGTCGTTACCGTTTATACTGATGCTTGTGGGACAGGACTAGGCGCAGTCTTAATGCAAGTGGGTAGGGTAATAGCCTATGGTGGAAGGCAGTTGAGAGCGCATGAGAAAAATTATCCTACACATGACCTAGAATTGGCCGCTATTGTTTTCGCACTTAAGTCTTGGCGTCATTATCTTCTTGGCGAGAAATTCGAATTATTCACTGACCACAAGTCTTTAAAATACCTATTCTCTCAAAGGGACTTGAACTTAAGGCAGCAAAGGTGGATGGAGTTCTTAGCGTCCTACGACTTCGAAATAGCCTATACCCTGGCAAGGGTAACGTGGTGGCAGACGCCTTAAGTAGAAAAAGATTATCCTTAAGTCTTTTGTTTGTTGAGCGGCGAAGTTTAGAACTCATTTCGATGTTTGACTTTAGACCTTCCGTTGACTTCGTACCCGATTTGCTAGCATCCTTGGAGGTCAGACCTACGCTTTTGGGACGGATTGGCAAGGCACGGCAAGACGACCCGCTGTTGGTTGAGTTAGTAGAAAAACTCAAAGGAGGGGAGTCATCAAGCCATCTACGTAGGTATACCCTAGACGATAAGGGTTGGTTACGTAGGGACGGTAGACTTTGTGTACCAAAAGACGATGACCTAAGGAAGACTATTCTTGACGAAGCACATCATTCGAAGATGACCATTCATCCCAGCGGGGACAAGACGTACAAAGACATGAAGAGAGTTTACTTTTGGGCCGGCATGAAGAAAGATGTTGCCGAGTATGTCGCTAGATTCTTGGTGTGCCAACAAGTAAAAGCGGAGCAAAAGAAACCCGGTGGGTTGCTTCACCCATTGGAGGTTCCACTATGGAAGTGGGAAAGTGTCTCGATGGATTTTGTGGATGGGTTACCGCGATCAAGGAAGGGTAATACGGGAATTTGGGTTATAGTAGATAGACTTACTAAAAGCGCCCATTTCATTCCCGTAAAGAGTAAGAGGACTGCTCCATGGTTAGCCTCCGTATATGTTCGAGAAATAGTTCGTTTGCATGGTGTTCCTTCTAGCATAGTGAGCAACCGCGATCCTATTTTCACTAGCGAATTTTGGAGAAGCTTACAAGAGGCGGTAGGGACTCAGTTATGTTTGGGCACCGCATATCATCCTCAGACGGACGGCCAGACCGAGAGGGTGAATCGCATTCTAGAGGATCTGTTGAGGCTATGTATCCTAGACTTTGGGGGTACGTGGGAAGAGCATCTTCCATTGGTGGAGTTCGCATATAATAACAGCTTTCAGTCCAGCATTGGTATGGCACCATTCGAAGCTCTTCATGAACGACCTTGTCGTTCACCTACATGTTGGTGGGAATCTACGGATAAGATCTTACTTGGGCCCGATATGATTAGGGAGACTTCGGAGAAGATCGACTTGATTCAAAGGAGTATGAAAGCAGCATAGGATAGGCAGAAATCTTATGCGGATAAGAGGAGGACAGATCTCGAGTTTGAAGTTGGGGACATGGTCTTTGTCAAAGTGTCTCCATATGGAACGTTGTTCGCTTTGGGTCCGTTGGGAAATTAGCACCAAGGTTTGTAGGGCCGTTTCCTATTAAGGAGAAAATTGGATAGATGGCGTATAGAGTGGAGTTGCCCGAGAGACTTAGTGGTGTACACGACGTATTCCATGTGTCACATTTGAGGAAGTGCTTGCACGAGACCGCGGAAGTGGTAGAGCCGAGCTTTCTTAGAGAGGTGGAGATAGAGTGTGATGCGACAATTCGACGAGCTCCTACACGCATTCTTGGGTCGGAGATTTAGAGGTTGAGGAATCGAGAGGTCAGACTAGTCAAAGTGCAATGGGGAGATGATGAGAGCAACGCTACTTGGGAGACAGAAGAGAAGATGCGTTCACGATACCCTTTTCTTTTTGAGGGTATGTCTTTTAATTTCTCCTTTATCACTTAGCTTGTACTTATCTTATATTTAGTATATCCTCTCGCTAGTATCTTTGACCTTTAGTTAGGATAATCCTACGGTTGAAACATGTGTTTGAGACATGTTATGTATTGTGGATGAAAAGTGGATGCAAGTGTTTGCTAGTGGTTGCTCGTGGATGCATATACACACCCTATTAGGCACCAGATCGGCTCAGTCACTTCATATTGCATATTGCATATATATGGATGTATTTAGTAAAATGGATGTATGATGGTTGTATTATCATATAGTTGTTGCATTCGGGTGGATGGTTGTGCACGCATATAGAATTAATATGTATCATTAGGAATCTTTTGCATACATATTGGACGCATGGCACTATCATGAATTGCACTAAGGAGGTCGACTGAATCAGTACACCGCCTAATTTTGCATTAGATATGGACATATAAACACACTGTGCATTTAAACATTAAAGCATTAGAAGTCTTTTAAGGACAATGGATGCTGGTGTTTGATGGTTGAGTAGACGGACGATTAGATGGTAGGATATACATTCTTCTTGACTTGGAGATTTCGGGGACGAAATCCTTTAAGAAGGGGAGAATGTAACACCCCGTAATTTTATAACATTAAAATTCACAAATTAAAGTATATTTAATTTTTAGAAAAGAATTAAGTGAAATGGGTTGCGCAGAGAAATATATATATATATATTGATATATATATATATAAATTAAAAATTAAATAAATGAATATGCGAAAAAGTTCAAAACAGCGAATTGGGAGGGGAAATAACTGAACCGGCCCATTTTTGAGGTCGGCCCGAGCCTCGCTGGGTTGACTAGGGGTTAATCCAGGGTGTTTGGCTGTCAACCCATGGGCCGATTCGCTCAAATGCAGATTTTGCATTTGATTGGTTCTCATGGTTCAGGGTTAATCTAATGGTCCTAAATAACATCCTACACCTATAAATACATCCTAATGCTAACCCTAAACTTAATTAAAATAGAATAGTTACCGTCATACCATCACCATGGAAATCGATGGAGCCGCTGCCAACTAAGAAAGAAGAAAAGCAAATTCAATTCTAATTCTCTCAACCCTAAAGCAAAGCAAAACTCTCTATTTTCTTCTCTAAATTGTGAGTATGATGATCTTAACAAGATTATTATCATTTTAATTAGGTTGAGTTATGAATGGATTATGAGTAGATGATGTGAATTATCATATATGTTGTTGTAAACCCCTTTTGCTATCATGTATATTGTAAATCCAATGTTATGTGATAATGATATCTTATATGTTGTAAATCATGCTATGATGATGTTATGTATGTTGAAAGTTTCTATGCTAAGTTCTGATGAATCATACATGTTAAAAAGGCCATGATGTTACCATCTATGCTAGTTAGTTCACATTAATTAAATCATCATGTTAGGGTTATGTTGATCTATATGACAAGTCACATATGCAAGTTAGATTGATTAGAAAAGTTATGAACATATGCCAAGACATCTATTATGACATCTAGAATTATGCTATGATATATGTGATATCCTATGCTAGTTCACACCATCATTATGTTGCCTAAAAACCCCATATGCAAGTTTATGTATAGATTTGGGCTATGATCATATCATGTAAATTGAGACATTTAACAAGTTGACACCTTTTGATCCTTAACATGTGCAGTATATGCAAGTTTCACCCCTATTATGATTAGATTTATTTTAATTGTCTATATGTTGTGATAATTTATCTTTGTGCAATGTGTTAGACTATTCAAGTCTAACCTATGTTATGCATTGAATAAGCGAACGTATAAACGTGGGGTAGGGGTAATATTAAGGATTTAATATTAAAAAGTTGGGGTGCAATTGATATGATTTTGCATGCCATAAGTGGATGACCATAATTGAGTCAATTATGGACATCATTAAAAGTTGACTTAATTAATAATTTGAATAGGGAATTATTAAAACTAGGGTAAAAGATTTTAAGTGTTAATCAATGCTTAGGACACGAGGTTGGACTCGTTTGTGACGTAAACCTGCCCGGACCCGCCCGGCAAATCCAGTGGTCACAAATGTCAGCCCAATGTGAGAGGTCCTAGGCCTAAACTAAAGCATAACGGTTGTAAAGACACGAGGTTAGACTCTTTTATGGTGTAAGACAGCCCGGACCCGCCCGGCAAATCCAGCTGCCATTAATGCCAGTCTAATGTGAGAGGTCTTTATGAGGTTATGGCCTGAATGAATTAAGATATACTTAACCAGATAAACATGTAAGGTGGGACATGGGGGTTAAGTAGGTGCCTTGGGTGGCATAAGGAATATAGGGGGGCCCTTAGTGGCATGTGAAATACGATTAGTAAGACTTAACCAAACACACATGTAAATGAACATGACTAAGAGGGTTAAGTGGGATATACTAGTGACAAGCCTAGGTGGGTAGCTTGTGGGGGCCGATTTCGATTAGTATCCCGAACGTATCTTTGTGGGCTCGACCCAAGTCGAGGACGGGACACGCATGCTGGGTTTGATTGTAAGAGGCCAAAACGGGGAGCGGTGGCAACGCAAGTCCAACGGGTTTCATATGTGTGTGTGGACCCGGGCTGGTAGGTAAGACGTTGTTGCATCGTGTAGGTATAAGCCGTGCATTCTCAAGTTGTATCAGGTTTCCACTTTAGGGGAGTGATACACCCCACTGTGGGGCCAGCACGGGTATCTACGAGTAGAGAGCCAATCGAAAGTGGGTAGTGGGGTACACCTAGTGGAGATAGGGGCAGACGGCACCTATGTAGTCAACTAGGGGTACGTAAGGCTATTTATAAAGTTTCTATGTGAAGCAAGTGGGATCAAACAATAGGGTGACTGGTGTGGTGCAGTGTAGTAACGTGCGGTGCAGTGTAGTAATCATTCGTTAGTAATTAGGTGTGCCTTTACCGTTATCTTTAACGTTATCTTAAACGCTATCTTTATCTTCCTAAGAGTTCATAGACATTTACTTGTCTTCCAGCTTATGCCTTAGTCTAGTTATTTTGATAATAGTATTGTTAGAATTATCATACTCGCCAGACTTTATGTCTGACCCCCTCTATTTCTATCCTTTTTCCCCCTCCAGGTCCTCAGGTTGGGCCCAGCTCTAGTGGAGTTTGATTGAATTGCTTCATCTCTCTTTGGAAAGCTTGGACCGTTGAAGTAAAGTCCAGCTTGTTATCTTTTTAATGGCTATTTATGTAATGGGATTATGTATTTTGTTTTTATGAAGATGGATATTGTACTTGGTTATGATCTATGGTTTTATGATGTAACAAACATGTTTAATTTCCGCTGCAATAAAATGAAGTTTTAGATTTCCAAGTACTATTTATTATCTGTCTTGTTGTAATTTTTCTGTTCTATATTCACTTATAACCTCAATGGAAGTTAATGCATTCCCGTTGGGAGTGACATTAATGGACATGGGGTGTTACATAACCCGTAAACTATTTTCCGAACTATAAGTAATGGTTTGTGGAATGTTTTCAAATATTTAAAAGTACTAGAAATATTTTATATGGAATTTAAATTGATACTAATGCGGGTTTTCAATTTTATATAATTGGATATGGTTGGAGATAAATCTTCGGATGTTTGATATTAATCCGGTAGATGATGACTCTTAATATTTATGGAATTTAAAAGGTAGTTCACCGTTATTCTGCATATAGTGTGAGTTGGATACGGAGATTAATATTGAGTACAAGTTGATGGTATTTCTATCCAGATCTAATGTTAAAGAGTTGGATAAATCTTTTAATTAAGATACGGGTTTCCCGATCGGATTGAGATAAGTTGGATAGGAATAATCTTCGGATATTTAATATGAAATTCAGTGGTGTAAACATATCTATTTGTGGAATTCGGAAGATATTATTATTATATTGTTAGTCCACTTATAGTATTCGTTGATTATGAGAATTGATATCGAATATAAGTAGATACAATTTCTGTGTAACTTATGTTCAATATCGATTGATTTGGGTTTTGTCATGAATCATATCTTCAACAATATCATTCTTGAATCCCAATGAGATTGAGTTATGGAAATTCATATCGTAAATTGCATTTTAATCTAACCTTTGATTTGAGAAAATTAAAAATAAGAAATTGGGAACCAAGTATAATCTTTTAGTTAAGATTAAAGAACTGAATGTTGGAAAATCAATTTAATGGGAGACTATGGTTGAAATATGGATTAAAGGATTTTCTAAGGAAACTGGGTTTCGAGTTATCAAACGGAAAATTAATTAAGGCTTTGGGGCTAGATTGTCTTTGATTTAAGGGATGTGTTTTGAAGATGAAGGGTTAAAATATGGATTTTGTTAAAGATAATTTGGGAATGGGTCTAAAGAAATTTAATTTAACAAAATCTAAGATGGAAGGAGATTTGGTTGAAAGCCTGTGTGTTCCGTAATTGCGTTTTAAAAAATTACGCTTATTATTTGGGAAGACCGGGATCGGATGTATGTCCGAAAACCATTCCAAGTAATAATACGACGTTATGGAGCAATTGAAGACAGTACTGAAGACCGGAACCCTTTATATCATAAGGATGACTTGCTGAATGTCTCAAACGGATAGCTCCCATTAGCAGATGGATTTTATATCAGTTAAGTGGCAAGAAGCCCAAACGTATGTGAAGGAATTTCGGATTGTTGTTTCGTTCAGACCTAGAACGGACGTTTATGGATTGTGTGTCTAACATTGTAGTTGACTGCGTGACACTTATCTCTGTTAAATATATATCTGTTTGGTGGCAGAGAATTTATTCTCTTGCTTAACACCCTTCTCTAAGATGTACGAGCTTAGAGGTTATATATTGATAGAAATCAGTGATGTGTTGTGAATGGACAATGTGGCGTACTTAAGTTCTGTGGTGAGCTTTGGATGATCAAACCATGACTTATTTAAGCATAGTTTTGTGTATATCGGGACCTCGGCAAGCCTCACACCCCGGTAAATGGCCAAAACCGGAAGAAATGCAACAAGGTTATGGGATGTTGTCTCCTTCTAGATAAAAGGTGTACTATGGTATGGAGCCCAAGTATTAACCTATGTGGTAAAAGCATCTACTTTTGTGGTTGTTGTTGGCGTGCGCTCGAAAAGGTCAGTAACGACTGGGAGATGACATATTCAGGTGTTCTCTAAGTTACCTAGTTAAGGGGTAATCCGGCCTTGTGTTGACATGAGGAGCATCATTGTTGATCCTCAGACATCCCTCTAGAGGTGTGCAAAATTCGGTTCGGAAGGAAGTTCCTTTGCCTGGTCATTATTGAAAACCGAATCTTCGCTACGAGCCCGTAAGATTTTGATTGTATACCATATGTCAGTATAGTATATGGTACTTATGCTGGCTAAGATTGATACATTTACTTTTGAAAGGATTTTTCACACTATATGATAGTATTGAAAGAGGATTTTCACGTATCAAGCATTTTTGACTGCATAAGGGGAAACCTCGCCCATGTGTGCGTTTCCAATGTGTGTGTGTTGCGAGACGTTATGTAAGTTTCATTTTTCAAAATGTCATTGCGAATTTCTATGCACTGGTATTCATATGGAGTAAACCTATTCCGCATTAGCGGCGAGGTCCTATGAATTACCTAACTTTAAAATTAACCCTAAAGACAACTGTTTTGAGTTCTCACACTAGTCCCATGGAATACCTGGAGCTTATTGTTCCCATACCTAAACTCTAGGTTCCCATAATTTTTACTTGGGTAGCCTAGTAGTTTGATTTGCAGTTTAGATTTGGAGTGGTTGGAGTAGGATGCTGGTTTAGCTGGAGCTATTATATCTTGGAGCATGCATATTCTTCTGTTGAGTTTAGTATCTCTTCCGTTGTGTAATCGATGTACGCTAATGTATCTTTCGTAACTCTGATGTAATATTATTGTAATGATAATGGAAAAGTTCCTTTTATTCTGTGCAAATACCTCTAACAATCCGTCTTTATGAACGGCTTAAGTTGGTTTAATTGCTGGAGAAAACCGGGCAAAAAGCTAGGTCGTTACAACATTGTATCAGAGCTTTGGTTTATACAAAGCAATGGGGTACGACGCATTTGAACAAAAGGAAAGACTCATCAGAGTTATAATATCTCATTAGAGATAGGGTTAGTAATGCCCTATAATGAGATTTTGGAGTATTATATTTGAGAGAGCGTATTTGAAAATATGAAATGAGTTTTGAAAAATTATATTTCAAGAAAGAAACATATTTTGAAAATATGTGGTTAATTATAACCTGGATACTTAATCAAACGATTAAGGTTAGGTTTACATTTTGTTATTATAACTACACATAAAATACTTCTTATGGCATGGTAATTAAGCCCCTTCCACTGATGAGGAAAATGGTCCAAGTACAAATGCCTTTTGGATTTATATTCGCTATTGGATAACATTTCGAAATATTGATAAACTTGGGTCAAATTTGTTAAGTTCACTAATCAATATGGTTAGAAATTAAAATGTAGAATTTTAGTATTGTATTTGATGTTGAGGTTGGATTATCGAGTATAAGAAGATTTTGCATATCCGTCTGATCAACGTATATACGAAGCCTTTTAAGTATACTAGATAGATATAGAATCACACTCTAGTCGCTTGAAGATGATTTTGTTGATGACTGCAGCATCATCAGTATGTATTTTTGAGTTTTGAAAATGGGATGATTATATAATTCCGATTAAAAATCAATATATACTTAAACCAATTTAGATAAGTTTGAAAATATTTGGTAAATTGATGTGAACTTAAATAGAAAAGTGAAAATTTGATTGGGTTATAAGAATTATACGAGGTAAACTTGTTAGTAAGGGACAAGCTATTAAAGAGTTTTGAGAAAGTGCATTTGTGATATATATATATATAAGGTTTTGTAAAGATGTATAATTTGAAAACTCAAATAAAAATTTTGAGTAAGAATTGGCAGTTACTTTGGAATTGATTTGGAAAATAAAAACCTAAGCGTAGACATCTTGTGATTGGAATTTCCCAGTTTATTAAAAGACGTTTCCGCAAAGTTGTAATTTACATAAATAATCCAAATGTAGAAAAAGTAGTTTGAGAAACGATTTAAAGGCTAAGTTGAAATTAATTAATCATGATATTTTATGATTAGTCCTTCCCAACTAATTAAATTTAAAATGCAAATATCTTAAGAATTCAGTTTCACAATATGAAGACAATATAGTTGACTATATTTTGGTCAAGATGGGTTAAAGTTTATTCTCTAAAGTTAGAAGGAAATAAGTTTTGTAACCTTGAATTTGGAATAATTAATGAGAGTAGCAAAAATTATATAAGGAATTAAAATATGAAATTATCGACAATTTTGGATAGATGATAAGTTCTAAAGCATACCGTGGTTACAAAAAAAGAAACTGTTTAAGTAAGCATGAGTACCTTGTGAATTAAGTCTCACAATTTGATTAAAGGATATTTAGCAAGCGGGAATAGTAAGAAGAAATTACCTAAACTAAAAGGTTTAGATAGGTTGAGTTTTGATGATCGAGTTTTACGTGTGAAGAATAATACTAATTTTATGGAACCAAAAGAGAGTAAATTTCATAAGAGAATAAATTTATACATCTGAATTTTTTTGAAAGAAGTAAATGGTTAAGTATAAGTAATTGGCCCAGTAAGCGATGAATCGAATATAATGGGAAATTGGAAGTTATCGTTGGAGGACACGGTAGATACGATTGTCCGAAATTAAGTGTGGCATAATCATTGTGAGAACAGGGAGCCTTGGTATAAAGAATTTTAATTTTGTGTCTGAAAATCTACAAGATGTTGAACGAGTAATTGCGATTCCCTTTCCTTTTCGAGGACGAAAAGTTTTAAACCGGGAGGGGGGGGGGGGGGGGTAAAGGTTAATGTAACGATCCAGAAATTTAACCAATTTAAAATTGGAATTTTTATTACTTAATTTGAATTTAAATTTGAATTTGACTCAAATATACTTGGTTTAGAATTTTTAATAATTTTGATAAGTTATATAATAGATTTTACTTGAATTATAAATGAGAATGATTATTAATAAGTTTTGATATAATGATACTATTTGTCATTCGATCGGATTTGTCAAACTATAACATGAATTAGTAGCATTAGAACTAAGTGTTATCATTAGTTTTCATAGCATTTTAAAGGAAATGCTACCAAAAGATCACTTTCCCTCCTTAAGACAAATGTGAGGACACTTGTGTTTTTGCATGCCTCCTTTCATGCATGTTTTACACTTGCCCCCTTATGTGTCATTACCTCCTTAACCCTCCATTCCTATATAAGGAGTCTTTTTCTCCATTTTTTAACCATTCCACTCCATTTTCTCCTTTTCATCTTCTTCTTAAAGCTTATGGCCATGGTTTCCACTGCATAAGTCTTCTTCTTTTCCACCATCACCTTTCCGAAGTTCATTGTCATCCTCCTCCTCCTCCTCTTATGATATATATAGAGAAAGAGAGAGATTATGTAACAACCCGTATTTTTGAATAACATGTTATAACATAAATGGAGGTAGAATTAAACAGTAAAATCTGAATCAGGGGAAACGGGCTGTGCCATTGCGTTCGTCTTGGAAAAATACGCGAAATAGAGTCCGAGTTTTCGAAAATCGGAGTCCGTGTGACCAAGATATGGCCTCGCAAAGTTTCACGAAAAATTCACAAATTAAAGTATACTTAATTAAGTGAAATGGGTTGCGCAGAGAAATATATATATATTGATATATATATATATAATTGAAAATTAAATAAATAAATATGCAAAAATGTTCAAAACAGCGAATTGGGAGAGGGGAATAACCGAACCGGTCGATTTTTGAGGTCGACCCGAGCTCGCTGGGTCGACTAGGGGTTAATCCAGGGTGTTTGGCTGTCAACCCGTGGGCCGATTCGCTCAAATGCTGATTTTGCATTTGAATGGTTCTCATGGTTCAGCTTTAATCTAAAGGCCCTAGATGGTTCCTACACTTGACTTCTTCCCCAAGACATGCTTTGATGGCTTGGATTGAATCTAGGGTTAATCCTATGGCTAATACTATCCCAATCTTCTATAAAAATGACCTAACACCTAGCCTAAATCATCATTATTCATTCCTACAACTAAACTATGTCAAATTTGTTCCTCTCATGGCCTCCACTCTCATGCTAAAATTTCTAAGTTAATTTATATGAGAGATTTTGAGTGCATACAAGTATTTTCAAGCTTGTATGAGTGTTCTTAGTTTGCATTCAAGTCAAGTTGCAACATTTCTATTACAAAGCAAGGGTTTTTATCGATTTGGCTCAAGGGTTTTCATTTAGAGCTTGCATATTTGGGTTTTTGGTGCTTGCATAAGGGCTTCGTCTCAATCTTTATAATAAATATTTATTTGTGTCTTCATAGCATTGTAAGCCCTTTTCTACTTTCTTTCTTTGAACTCTAAAGTTAAATGAATGATGCAAGTTTGGGGTTGATCATTATATGCAAGTTTGGTTGATTATTATATGCAAGTTTGGTTGGTCATTATATGCAAGTTTGGTTGATCATTATATGCAAGTTTGGATGATCAATATGCAAGTTGGTTTAATCATTATGTATGACACATGTTGCTATGTTATGCAAGTTTGGGTTGATCATGTTATCATGTTATGCAAGTTAAACTTGAGGTTTTGAGCATAAAGCTCCAAGCTTTATAATTAAGGTTGCATTTTGGCAACATGAAAGTTATCATATCCCTTATGATAACTTGCATGTGAGGCAAAATGCGAACTTCTAGCAACTTCTACATGTCATTTATCACCATGTATCACTCATATGCTAAGTTTGGTTTTATGCATGCTTTTGAAGCCTAATAATGCAATATGCAAGTAAATGAACATATGTACATTTCATATGCCACCATGTTAAACTTGTGGCTTCAACACCTTTATGTCATGGTTATGCCAAGTTCTCTATTTTATCCTTTATGCGTTGTTGCGATTATGTAAACGATGGGATTACGTTGGGGTTGGGTAACATAATGACATGAACATGATTTTGGTAACATGACGTGATATGTTAACTTGTAATTATGTTTTGGAAACATAATGGACATGACACTTAGAAAATATGAGTGTGGCCAACTCGAGGTTGGGTTGAGTTTGTAGCATAAATCTACCCAGACCCGCCCGGCTTAACTAGTGGCTACAAACAATAGGACCCAATGTGAGAAGTTGGTCATGTTGTGCTCGAACCCAAGGTTAGACCTAGTTGTGGTGTAAAGCTACCGGACCCGCCCGGCTTAACTTGTAACCACAACAAAGTCTATTGTGAGAGGTTAAAGCGCATTAAGTTAATTAATGCCTCCTGATTAGGGTTAAGTCATGGTCCACTTAATACTTAACCAATTTGGGCTTGATGGATTAATCGAGGTTAAGTCAGGAGCCTTGGGTACTCTTAACCGATTTAATCCACGTTTGGATCGGGTTAACCACATTTAACCCGTTAAGAAACCCTAGTTGCGTGGTCCTTTTCAGCAGTAACCTTCTAGATGTATCATAAGACCCTAGGACTAGGCTAGGGTGGGGCACGATTACTGGGCTGATTGTAAGAGACCAAAAGAGACGACTGAATGATGCCCCGGTTGTTCAGGCGGACCATGGTCATGCACATCAAGTCCGGAGTTGAACACGGGCAACGGTAGGTTTGGACTGTGCATCATGGTATGGTGTCAGAGGGTTACACCGTAGGGCCAGATACACCCTAGGGTGGACCCTGCACAGTCAACTACATTACATGATTAAGCCGCATGACACCGACACTTGACGAGTTAGGCTTATAGGGAGCCGATCGACTAGACCGAGTAGTTGGACCTTGATTTAGGTCATCTCATGATGTTGGGCCAAGCTTGGGCCAAGGGATCAATTCTTGTTTTCACTTGACATGTTGGAATGCTAGTGCACCTGTGGTGCAAAACTTAACCTTGATTATGCGATGACACCTTTATCTATTTTGTTAGTTAATCATCATGCCAGTATGTTGTTATCCTTATGTTCATCATAGCTTCTCATGCCAGTTAACTTTACTAGTTCATAGACAGATTGTAGTAGGGCTTACCAGTCTTTTTGACTGACCTGTTTTCTTTCGCCTCTTTTCTTCCGTTCCCCCCCCCCCTCAGGTCCTTAGGGTGGGAACATTGGAGCTTAGCTTGGATTTTTCTAGCTTGCTTACTGGATTTGCCCATGTACGGGTTTGGACATTGAACTAGCTATGGTTTATCACTTCACTTTGGGGATAGTACTTTATGTATTTCAGTTTTTCAGTTTATGCTTTTATCTAGACTTTGTTTGTTGGAAAATAATGACTAAGTACTTTATTGTAACTTAACTATGGTTTTGGAAATGTAAGTTTTATCCGCTGCTTTACTACTCTATTTTTACTTATATGTTCTGTCTTGTGATATCTGCATGCATGTTTACCTCGTTTAACGCCCCTCCAAAGCTAGTGTCCTTGCAAGAGTGGCACTGGCGGAGGTGGGGTGTTACATTTGGTATCAGAGCATAATGTTTACAAGATTTGAGCAAAAGTGTTTTTGAAACTTACCTTTTGAAAAACTATTTTCAAAACCAATTAAGTATTTTCCAAGAAAAGTCTAGTTATTTAAAAAAAAGGCTATTCCCCAAAAGCCATAGCACTATCCTTCGTTTCTTCGTTCTGAATCTATCTTTTTCTTTATTTCAGTATGGCCGATAATTTTTCCATTCTGGAGGGCGTACTAGTTTCTATTTGGTTTAGAAGGTACATGGAGGCAAGGGCGAACGAAGCCGGCCCCGCGAACGTTCCTCCTCCTCTCCCCGTCACTAACATTTCTCCCCCTCCCGTAGCTGAGGTTCCTCCTCCCCCTCAGCATCCGCAAGAGGATTTTGCAAAGCTTTGCAAAGACTTTAAGGCGATGGGTTGCAAGAATTTTGTCGGAACGGAGACTCCCGTGGAGGCAAGAAACTGGTTAAAGGAAACTGAAGACCTCTTTGCTATCTTTGATGTGGAAGATCGTAGGAAAGTTCTGTTGGCAGTATGGCTATTGAAAGGGGAAGCTGCTTATTGGTGGGTAGTCACCACCACTACTAGACCCATTGAGATTTGGGATGACTTTAGGAGAAGGTTTGGACTAAAGTTTCTATCATCGACTGAAGAGAATCTTCAGATGGAGAGCTTCCTATCTCTAAAGCAAGGGGACATGACAGTTAGGGAATACGTGGATATGTTTAATCAACTTGCTCAGTTCGGCCTAGAATTGGTAAACACAGCTCAGAAGAAGGCCCTAAACTTTGCTCTAGGATTGAACGAGCCATTGCGCGGTTTGGCCGTGTCTCATATACCCATGGGGGCGACTTTCGAGAGTTTGGCGAATATGGCCCTACTCCAAGAGGAAGATAAGAGTGGCAAGAAGGAGGTCAAGGCAAATGAGTCCCAAGGCAAGAAGGAAGATACCGAGAAAAGAGACAAGAACAACAACAAGCCAAGAAAGACAAGAAACTGCAACTTCTGTGGGATCATTGGGCACATAGTCAAGAATTGCAGGAAGAAGAAGAGGAAGTTAGGCAAGTGTTTTCATTGCGAAAAATCTGGACATTTTAGCAAGGATTGTCCCAAGAAGCATGGACAAGGGCAAGGACAAACTCGGCAAGTAGGACCCTCTGGAGGGAAATTGCAGGCTCTCCTCGCTCTTCCAGCTTTTGATCGAGGTAGAGTTTTTATAGAAATTCATGTTTACATTTTCTGATTTTCCTGTTCGCACCTTATTTGATTATGGCGCATCGCATAGTTTTATCTCTTCTGATATTGTTGAAAGTTTGCACCTAAGTACTAGCCAAGTTGAGGATCCCGTTTGTGTTTCAAATCCAATTGGGGGTTCGGCTCATCTGTCTATGATTTGTGTGGATTTGAAAATTTCTATCTTGGCCGTAGAATTCGCATGTAGTGCTTATGTTCTCGGGTTCACGGGATATGGGTTGATCTTGGTCATGGATTGGTTGTCCGGTTATGGAGCCATTCTCGATTGTGAACATAGGGTGGTGAGGCACATGACTCGCCTCGGTAATACCCTAGAAAATTCTTGTAACCCTCGAGGTCCCGTCATGTTATGTTATCTTGAATCTCTCGACTCGTCCATCGATGATCTGCAAGCTGTAAGGGTGGTCCGAGACTATCCCGATGTCTTTGAAGAAGTTAAGGGGTTGCCCCCTAAACGAGAGATAGATTTCCGCATTCATCTAGTCGATAATGCCAAACCAGTATCATTGCCCGTTAGGCACATGGCTCCACGTGAGAGAAGGGAGCTCAGTAAGCAAATCAAGGAGATGCTTGAGAAGAATTTTATTAGACGAAGCATTTCTGAATGGGGTGCTCTGGTGGTATTCACTAATAAGGTGGATGGTTCGCTTCGTCTATGTGTTGATTATCGAGAGTTGAACAAGCTGACAAAGAAGAATAGGCACCCGTTACCGAGGATTGATGATCTCTTTGATCAGCTGGATGGTGCTTCCGTTTTCCCTCAGCTCGATCTAGCCACCGGATTCCATCAGCTTAGAGTGGTCGAGGATAGTATCGATAAGACTGCGTTTAGGACTCTAGATGGATTCTTTGAATGGCTTGTCATGCCATTCGGTTTGACTAATGCACCCGCATACTTTGTGGACTTGATGAGTAGGGTGTTCAGGGAATTCCTTAACAAGTTTACTGTTGTCTTCGTGGATGATATTCTGATCTTCTCAAAGGATGAGGAAGAGCATGCTAGGCATCTCAAGGAAGTGATGGATACGCTTAGAGCGCATCAGTTGAAAGCCAAGTTCTCCAAATGTCATTTTTGGAGAAGGGAAGTTCGGTTTCTTGGACATATAGTTTCTAAGCAAGGCATAGCGGTGGATCCTGCGAAAGTGGTTGTGATTCAAGACGGAAAGACTCCTAGGAATGCAACCGAAGTAAGAAGCTTTCTCGGTCTGGCGGGCTACTATAGGAAGTTCCTCAGGGACTTCGCTAAGATTTCAGCCCCTCTTACTAAGTTGACGAAGAAGAACTTAGTCTTTGTATGGGACTTGGAGTGTGAGCTTGCTTTTCAAAAGCTCAAAAGAGCCCTTACCTCAGCTCCAGTTTGGCAACGTGGATTGGCACTGTTTTCAAGAGATAGTTTTCTGCGTGGGATACCGTATAGTATGTAAATGAGATCCAAGATTCACTAACGAATCTTGGAAAGCTTGCATGAACCATGAGCACGCAGTTATGTTTAAGCCAAGTATTTTAGGCAAAGAATAAGTGGAAGTGGAACGAGAAGCAACGGTGAAATGAGTTCTAATTCATATTTTGGGAACAAGAATTAAGAACTACGGAATTGCGAAGATAAAAGACGGTCAGAGCACGATGGGATTAAGCACAAGAAAATGCGGCTTAGAAGATTGAAGTCTAGATACGCGCATTTAATCTCTTTCTAAGAGTATATCCTTGATCCATATTGTTCCGTAGAGCTTACTCGCATGCTACCTTTTAAGTATATCCTCTCAGTCCTATCCTCAATCTTAGTTCTGTTACAAACCCCCTAAGGAGTATGACTAGCCTATTTATGGTATATGGTTGGGGTGAAGAAGTTCGCCACCAAACTATTTGGGCTTTATGGGATATGGGTAATAATTGATAGATTTACAAAGAGAGCCCATTTTATTCCGGTGAAAAGCAAGAGGACCGTATCACGGCTAGCATCTGTTTATCTTCAAAAGATAGTGCGGCTGCATGGAGTTCCTTCTAGCATAGTTAGCGATCGTGACCCAATTTTCACTAGCCAGTTCTGGAACAGTTTGCAAGAAGCAATGGGTACGCGATTGAATCTGAGTACAGCCTATCACCCCCGGACGGATGGCCAAACCGAAAGGGTGAATAGAGTGCTAGAAGATATTTTGAGGTTTTGTGTTCTCGACTTCGGTGGTACTTGGGAAGACCACCTTCCTCTTGTAGGATTTTCTTATAATAATAGCTATCAAGCCAGCATAGGGATGGCACCATTTGAAGCTTTATATGGGAGCCCGTGTAGGTCACCATCTTGTTGGTGGGAGACAACAGATAGACTTATACTTGGGCCCGATATGATACGGGACACATCCGAGAAAGTTGAATTGGTGAGAAGAAGGATGAAAGCGGCCCAAGATAGACAGAAATCCTATGCTGACAAGCGAAGGGCAGATTTGGAATTCGAAGTGGGAGACATGGTTTTCGTGAAGGTTTCTCCTTTGCGTAATGTGGTACGTTTTGGAGCAGTTAGGAAGTTGGCACCAAGGTTCGTAGGACCCTTCCCTATCGTAGAGAGAATTGGAAAGATGGCCTATAAGGTGGAATTGCCCGAAAAGCTAGCCGGAGTGCATTATGTCTTTCTTGTCTCGCATCTCCGAAAGTGCCTGCATGAGTCCGCTGAGGTGGTTGAACCAAGCATTCTTGAAGACATTGAGGTAGAGAATGAAGCAACCTTGAGAAAAGCTCCAATCCGTATCTTGGGAACAGAGATCAAGAAACTAAGGAATCGAGAAGTCAAATTGGTGAAAGTTCAGTGGGGTGAAGCCGACGAAGATGCAACTTGGGAAACTGAGGAGAAGATGCGTGGGCTTTATCCATTTCTTTTTGAGGGTACATTCTCGATCTCTTTTCCTAATTAGCATATCTTTCTTTTTATCCATGTTTATCTTGTTATCTCGTTAAACTTGTCATGAGGACCTTAGGTAGAAACCCTTTGGATTAAACATGTATTTGAAACATGTTATGCTTGATGGTTGCAAGTGGTTGCACGTGGATACTCGTGGATGCATGATACACATTAGGCACTAAGATCGGCTCACACACTTTCATACCGCATATGCATGAGTGTTTATGCTTATTCATGGATGAAAACTTGTACGCTATCACATGGATGTTGCATATGGATGAATGTTATGTGCACTCATGTAGAGAGTATAAATTATGTTAGGAATTTGCATACATATGGACTCATTTCACTAACATATTTTGCATTAAGGGGGTTTACTGAATCAGTAACCTCCTGATTTTCGCATTAGATAAGTACATATACACACACCTTTGCATATGATCATATAGCATTTAGAACCTTTTAAGGACAATGATTGCTCGTGGATGATGTTTTGAGTAGATGGATGATGGATGGTAGGATATGTTCTTCCTAACTTGGAGATTTCGGGGACGAAATCCTTTAAGGAGGGGAGAATGTAACAACCCGTATTTTTGAATAACATGTTATAACATAAATGGAGGCAGAATTAAACTGTAAAATCTGAATCAAGGGAAACGGGCTGTGCCATTGCGTTTGTCTTGAAAAATACGCGAAATAGAGTCCGAGTTTTCGAAAATCGGAGTCAGTATGACCAAGATATGGCCTCGCAAAGTTTCACGAAAAATTCACAAATTAAAGTATACTTAATTAAGTGAAATGGGTTGCGCAGAGAAATATATATATATATATATTGATATATATATAATTGAAAATTAAATAAATAAATATGCAAAAATGTTCAAAACAGCAAATTGGGAGAGGGGAATAACCGAACCGGCCGATTTTTGAGGTCGACCCAAGCCCGCTGGGTCTAGGGGTTAATCCAGGGTGTTTGGCTGTCAACCCGTGGGCCGATTCGCTCAAATGCAGATTTTGCATTTGAATGGTTCTCATGGTTCAGCTTTAATCTAAAGGCCCTAGATGGTTCCTACACTTGACTTCTTCCCCAAGACATGCGTTGATGGCTTGGATTGAATCTAGGGTTAATCCTATGGCTAATACTATCCCAATCTTCTATAAAAAGGACCTAACACCTAGCCTAAATCATCATTATTTTACAACTAAACTATGTCAAATTTGTTCCTCTCATGGCCTCCACTCTCATGCTAAAATTTCTAAGTTAATTTATATGAGAGATTTTGAGTGCATACAAGTATTTTCAAGCTTGTATGAGTGTTCTTAGTTTGCATTCAAGTCAAGTTGCAACATTTCTATTACAAAGCAAGGGTTTTTATCGGTTTGGCTCAAGGGTTTTCATTTGGAGCTTGCATATTTGGGTTTTTGGTGCTTGCATAAGGGCTTCGTCTCAATCTTTATAATAAATATTTATTTGTGTCTTCATAGCATTGTAAGCCCTTTTCTACTTTCTTTCTTTGAACTCTAAAGTTAAATGAATGATGCAAGTTTGGGGTTGATCATTATATGCAAGTTTGGTTGGTCATTATATGCAAGTTTGGTTGATCATTATATGCAAGTTTGGATGATCTTTATGCAAGTTGGTTTAATCATTATGTATGACACATGTTGCTATGTTATGCAAGTTTGGGTTGATCATGTTATGCAAGTTAAACTTGAGGTTTTGAGCATAAAGCTCCAAGCTTTATATTAAAGGTTGCATTTTGGCAACATGAAAGATATCATATCCCTTATGATAACTTGCATGTGAGGCAAAATGCGAACTTCTAGCAACTTCTACATATCATTTATCACATGTATCACTCATATGCTAAGTTTGGTTTTATGCATGCTTTTGAAGCCTAATAATGCAATATGCAAGTATATGAACATATGTACATTTCATATGCCACCATGTTAAACTTGTGGCTTCAACACCTTTATGTCATGGTTATGCCAAGTTCTCTATTTTATCCTTTATGCGTTGATGCGATTATGTAAACGATGGGATTACGTTGGGGTTGGGTAACATAATGACATGAACATGATTTTTGTAACATGACGTGATATGTTAACTTGTAATTATGTTTTGGAAACATAATGGACATGACACTTAGAAAATATGAGTGTGGCCAACTCGAGGTTGGGTTGAGTTTGTGGCATAAATCTACCCGGACCTGCCCGGCTTAACTAGTGGCTACAAACAATAGGACCCAATGTGAGAAGTTGGTCATGTTGTGCTCGAACCCGAGGTTAGACCTAGTTGTGGTGTAAAGCTACCCGGACCCGCCCGGCTTAACTAGTAACCACAACAAAGTCTAATGTGAGTGGTTAAAGCGCATTAAGTCAATTAATGCCTCCTGATTAGGGTTAAGTCATGGTCCACTTAATACTTAACTAATTTGGGCTTGATGGATTAATCGAGGTTAAGTCAAGAGGTACTCTTAACCGATTTAATCCACGTTTGGATTGGGTTAACCACATTTAACCCGTTAAGAAACCCTAGTTGCGTGGTCCTTTTCAGCAGTAACCTTCTAGATGTATCATAAGACCCTAGGACTAGGCTAGGGTAGGGGACGATTACTGGGCTGATTGTAAGAGACCAAAAGAGGCGGCTGAATGATGCCCCGGTTGTTCAGGCGGACCATGGTCGTGCACATCAAGTCCGGAGTTGAACACGGGCAACGGTAGGTTTGGACTGTGCATCATGGTATGGTGTCAGAGGGTTACACCGTAGGGCCAGATACATCCTAGGGTGGACCCTGCACAGTCAACTACATTACATTATTAAGCTGCATGACACCGACACTTGAACATTGAACTAGCTATGGTTTATCACTTCACTTTGGGTATAGTACTTTATGTATTTCAGTTTTTGCTTTTATCTAGACTTTGTTTGTTGGAAAATAATGACTAAGTACTTTATTGTAACTTAACTATGGTTTTGGAAATGCAAGTTTTATCCGCTGCTTTACTACTCTGTTTTTACTTATATGTTCTGTCTTGTGATATCTGCATGCATGTTTACCTCGTTTAATGCCCCTCCAAAGCTAGTGTCCTTGCAAGAGTGGCACTGGCGGAGGTGGGGTGTTACAGATTAGTACCTATATATTTTGGTAAAGAAGGTGTTGCGCCGAAATACTGTCCGACGGTTCGCTTAGCTAGGATCACCTACCAGGAAATTTGGAAAGCTATTTGGTGAGAACTCTTTAACCACGGTTTTTATATTTAATTAGTAGCTAGACTAATTTAAATATAGTGATGAATTACTAGTGGTTAATGATGATTGATGTTTGTTGTGATGGATGATGGATGCGTAGTTTAGAACACACACTATTAAGCGTTAGTGTTATAACGCTTGTGCATAGTTATGATTTATATAATTATGTTGATGATGGTTGCTATAGATGTTTATAATAGTTGTTAATGTTGTTGCGCACACACTGTGACACAACAATTATGGTATCACATTGGTGATCGACAAATCTCCTTCGTAATTAGAAGCAATATTATTATTGAAATTGAAGGTTAATAACTAAAAAAGACACATATGTATAAATTCATAAACATTGATAAAGTTTCTTGAAATGAATAAATAAATATCGGAACATTCTAGGATGACAGAGAGGATAGTGTCTTGGCTTGGGTTTGGAAATAAAGTTTCCTGCTCTCCCTGGCTAGCTCTAACTGGTCTGACGAATGGAATGGTTAATTTGAAGTTATTTGAATTTAGAAAGAATAGGAATTAGATTTATTAAGTAAAAAAATATAAAAGTTGAATTTTGAACCCAAAATAATTTGGAAAGTCAATGTAAATTACTTTAAATGATTTTAAAATGTTTATATAAGTATATAATAGTTTTCTAAGGTATTTTGAGGTATTGAAGAATAATTTTTATTTCGGTCAAAATAGAACTTGTCGCACAATGGCAAAATCGCG
The DNA here is from genome assembly GCA_030737875.1 of Allium sativum. Lineage (NCBI taxonomy): Eukaryota > Viridiplantae > Streptophyta > Magnoliopsida > Asparagales > Amaryllidaceae > Allium > Allium sativum. The sequence continues at coordinate 1,047,119,982 of CM060910.1, read as the reverse complement.
TGTTTTAGTTACAAACTGTAAATGCTATAACTTTTGCAATTCAAATCGGATTTCCAAGAAATGAGAAACGTTTGATTTCCATTAACAAGAAGTTTCAACTAAAGCATATTTTAAATTCGAGTTATAATTTTCAAGTTATGTTTAAAACAATTTTGGAAACGGTTATTGTAAGAACCATTGTTGACCATAATTATGAACATCTATTTTTAAATGTTTAAAAACATGGATTTTTTTGTAAAATCATTAAAAATTATGAAAACGTATTTTGAATTGTAAATTTAATGTTTTGGCTAAGATAAACGATATTTTGATCAAAACAGTTAAGACAATTGTTTTGTAACGCTTTTATAACACTTTTGAAAAGCTATTGTAACGCTTCCTAAGAAAACAATCTATTTTGAAGTTTTAACCCGTAAACTATTTTCCGAACTATAAGCAATGGTTTGTGGAATGTTTTCAAAGGTTTAAAAGTATTAGAAATATCTTACATAAAATTTAAATTGATATTAATATGGGTTTTCAATTTTAAATAATTGGATATGGTTGGAGATAAATCTTTGGATGTCTGATATTAATCCGGTAGATGATGACTCTTACTATTTGAGGAATTTAAAAGGTAGTTCACTGTTATTCCGCTTATAATGTGAGTTGGATACGGAGATTAATATTAAGTATAAGTTAATGATATTTCTATCTAGATCTAATGTCAAAGAGTTGGGTAAATTTTTTAATTAAGATACGGTTTCCCGATCGGATTGAGATAAGTTGGATAGAAATAATCTTCGGATAGTTGACATGAAATTAAGTGGTGTAAACATATATATTTGTGGAATTTGGAAGATATTACTATTATATCATTAGTCCACTTATAGTATTCGTTGATTATGAGAATTGATATCGAATATAAGTAGATACAATTTCTGTGTAACTTATGTTCAATATCGATTGATTTGAGTTTTGTCATGAATCATATCTTCAACAATATCATTCTTGAAGCCCAATGAGATTGAGTTGTGGAAATTCATATCGTAAATTGGGATTTAATCAAACCTTTGATTTGAGAAAATTAAAAATAAGAAAGTGGGAACTAGGTATAACCTTTTAGTTAAGATTAAAGAATTGAATGTTGGAAAATCGATTTAGTTGGAAACTATGATTGAAATATGGATTAAAGGATTTTCAAAGGAAACTGGGTTTTGATAACGAGTTATCAAACAGAAAATTAATTAAGGCTTTGGGGCTAGATTATCTTTGATTTTAGGGATGTGTTTTAAAGAAGAAGGGTTGAAATATGGATTTTGTTAAAGATAATTTGGGAATGGGTTTAAAGAAATTTAATTTAACAAAATCTAAGATGGAAGGAGATTTGGTTGAAAGCATGTGTGTTTCCTAATTGTGTTTTAAAAAATTACGCCTATTATTTGGGAAGACCGGGATCGGGTGTATGTCCGAAAACCATTCCAAGTAATAATACGACGTTGTGGAGTAACTGAAGATAGTAATAAAGACCGGGACCCTTGTAACACCCTACCTCCATTAAGGTCACTCACAAAGGGAATTCCTTAACTTCAGTGGAGCGTTTTAGGTAAACAGACAAAGAATACCACAAAGATATAAAAATTTTGCAGCGGAAAATAAATAACTTTATTAAATCACCAAAATACTTTGTTACATAATACCATGAGTCATAAAACCATTACAAAAAAACTCTTCTGTCTTACATTATCAGAGTACATAGGTATTTAAAAGAAAAATATCATTCCCCATATTAAAGAGCAAGCCATATAAGAGACAAAGACTCGAGCCATGCTTCGGAAGTAGCTCCTAGAAGATGATATCCAAATTCTGACTAAACCTGGGTGTTTCCTCCATGAGACCCTGGGGGGACGGAAGAAAAGAGGCAAAACAAACTACGTTAGACATACGTCTGGTGAGTCCAGTAACTTTTAGCCAGTAAATAAATAAACGTAAACATGACAGGCATACAAAGTGGATAAGAGGATTCACGGTACAGATGGCAGGTATGACAGGAAAAATAAGGTAAGATGTATGCATGCTTCACTACAAACTACTCTGCACTATTACTAGTAAAATCAAGATGGGGTGATCCCTTCTGCTAACCATAATAACGATAACGATGGTGGTAGTTTTGTGTATTCCTAGCTGCTGTCATAGGTGCCGCCTGCTCCTATCTCAACTAGTCGTACCCACTACCCTCCTACTATAAATTGGTAGACTTAGGGCATACATCCGGGTATACCCTAACCACTACCCTAATCGATCGGCTTCCTACTCTGTAGATACCCTGTGCTGGTCCCACAACTAGGGGGTATCACTTCCCTAAAGTGGCAACCCAAGGTGTGCACAGTTATACCTACTGGTGTCACGGTCGTCTTGTCCCCCTCTTCCCGACCCATGCACGCACATGTCTCCGGTCGGTTTGCGCCGCCCACATCATCCGTCTCGTTTTGGATCTCTTACAATCAATCAGTAAGCGTGCCCCTTCCCCGCCTAGTACGGAGTTCTTTACCTTGATACCCCTCCTGGTTACTAACTGAAACGGGTCCCACACAACATGATACAAGCTCTCCCCTACATCTTTTATCCCCACTAGGTTTTCTTCTGACTATGTATACACTAAGGTGTATTTAATTACACATCCCTCAATCAGTTATGCGTACCTATAGGTGTCTTTAATACATAACCCTTAATCTACCTATCGGTTGTGCTTACCTGTAGAATTCTTTAATACATAACTCAATCTATTCCCATTAGTTACGCATACCCCTAAGGGTGTCTTTAATACATAACTTTACTATTTTGCCCTGGTTATGTATACCATTAGGTGTCTTTAATTACATAACTCTTTTTATCCGATTAAGTTTGTGGGCCTATATATATTAATATTACCCAGCTACCCTTCAGTTGTACTTAACCGTCCCACTGATTTAATACTATTTATTTAATGGTTAAGTTTGTGGGCCTATATAAATTAATATTACCCAACTACCCATCAGTTGTACTTAACCCACCCACAATCAAACTCATTTTACTTGACCCTAACTTATGTCTATCATCATACAGTCCACATGTATTAAGTTAGATTAAGTAGTCTTTTCTTATTACCATGTCCAATTGTGGTTATATTTGGCTAGACCTCTCACATTAGGCCTACAACATGTGGATGCTGGACATGTCGGTCGGGTCCGGGCAGTCTTATTCCACAGTTAGGTCTAACCTCGTGTCTTAGCCCGAGTCGTATTCACGCACTTAGACCTCTCACATTAGGTTCAACATTAGTAGCTGCTGGATATGTCGGTCGGGTCCGGGCAGACTTCCACTACTAATGTAACCTAACCTCGTGTCGTAAGTGTTAATTAAATTTTCAGACTTTAATTGCTTAAACATTCCTCTTTTGATTAATTAAGTTAATTAATTAATCCTTTCCTTTTTATAGGTGTCAATACCTATTTTATTAGCAATTTGAATTTCCTATCCATAAATGGTCATATTCAAATTATACCATTTTTACTCAACTTTACCTATGTCATAATAGGTAATTTTTTATATGTTTCCCTACTAGAATCATGTGCCCAATTTACATAAAAACTATGTAAATTATGCCTATTAAAAATTCCCCTTTTCCCCATTTCTTAACTGGCGTAACCGTTTACGTTTTTGGCTTCATCGAGGCTACAAGGTAGCCTCGCCATAACAATAAAATAAAGGGAATGACAAGGTGATCGTTTTCAGTACAATTTTTGGTATAAGCATGACAACTAGGGAAAATGACATGATAACTATGCATATAATTATGATTCACCACATAATTAACAACTTGCATAGATTCATGATTTTGCAACATAACAACTTGCATACGTTCATGATTTTCAACATAACAACTTGCATAGGTTCATGAATTAACAACATATTTAACAACTCACATAGGTTCCTGATTCACAACATAACAACTTGCATAGGTTCATGATTCACAACATAACAACTTGCATAGGTGACTTGCATGATCTCATAACAACTTGCATAGGTTCATGATAACAACTTGCATAGATTCATGAGTTCACAACATAATAACTTGCATACGTGACTTGCATAACTACAAACAACATATACCCAAATCATAGTCTACCACAATTCACTTTTATCTATTTAAACGTAAAAGTGACTAGAACTCACAGAAAAAGAAGGTCTTGAGTTCGAAGATCTAAGATCTGAATTCTGGAATTGATTTATCTCGCCTTTGTAGTAGATGTGGAGACAAGATTTTGATCGATGCCAACATATAAAGGTGCAATGAAGATTATTTCATAGAGATAAGGTTTTATACTTTGAGTCATGTTAGAAATATGTTAAAATCTATCCCCAAAGTATAACACGAATGCACAAAACAATATCATATCTTCGCTACTGAAATTTGCATATTTGAGGAATTGAAAAGCCACAGAAAAAGCCCAAACGGTCCAGGCTCTGACCGGGAAAGAGTGCAGAGTGATTTAGACTGTGAACCAAGGTCCTCCGGTCCACAACAATAAAACGGTCGACCGCCCAAAATACCACCAGTCGACCGTTCATGTTTCTGTTTTGGAAAAAAACTTTTCTCACTCGAACCGGTCGATCGGTGAATACGGACCAGTCGACCGGTCTGTGTATTTTTGCACATAACGGCTATTTTTCTGGGTTTTTCAAATTCAACCAGTCGACCGGTGATTTTTGACCTGTCGACCATTTTCAAACAGCAAGCTTTTTCTGAAAGGTTGCTTCTATTTGTGAAGAGATTTCTATTCAATAATCAAAGGAAATGGACATAACTTTTTACAGAAACTCTTCATGAAGAATTACTACTTTTCTGCTATTATATAAACAACTTCAAACTTGTTTTACAAACACGAAATCATTCTATATTCTCTCTAATTTTTGAATTGCATTTTCATACTCTTTGCAAAATAAAAGCTCTCTAAATTTAAATACTTGTTGAATCTTTGAATCAATTAAATATCATTTGATTCAACAAGCATTCTACTTCTTTAAATCTACGCATTTAAAGTATATACTCGAGGATAAGATTATAGGAAGGGTGTAAGACTAGTCCATGTATTGAAGACACAATATATAGTCAATCATCAACTACTTTGTATTGAAATTCCGGTAAGCCTGTAGCCGTTCAAATCAGGTGCATAAGCTTGTGGCCCATGAAATCAAGTGGGTAAGCTTGTGGCCCGTGAAATCAGTTGGGTATGTTTGTGGCCCGTGAAATCAAGTGGTATATTGTGAACCTGTTCCTCCGGGTGAAGCGAGGTGGTTGATTAGTGAAAATCCAGAGAGAGGTCTGGGACTGGACGTAGGACGGTGCTCCGAACCAGTATAAAAAGCACTGGTGTTATTACTTTACTTTACTACTTTTTACTTATGATATATTTCACTATCTCGTATTTTTTTGCATAATTGTTGTAAATATACAGGTTAGTTTATCACATACATTCCGCATATCCATATTACTGATCCTGCTTTAGTCGTATACTGACCTTTCAATTGGTATCAGAGCACAGTCATCTTATAACCGTAACATAGTTATTTGATATATTGTAGTAATAAGGCAAATAATTCAAGTAGTAGCACTAACACCACTTACACTGAAGGTCAATCAACAAAAAGACCTCCTTTTTTCAATGGCCTTAACTATAGCCATTGACCAACACGTATGTCATTTTACATGCAGTCAACTAGCTATGATGCCTGGAATGCTACACAAAAAGAAATAGTGAATCCAACAACAAATTATTCGGAATGGACACCAGCTGAGTAAACGGCAGCAGCCGTAAATGCAAAAGCAATAAACATGTTGTTTTGTGCATTAGACCAAAGTGAATACAACCGTGTTAGTAACTTTACCACTGCATATTAATTTGGCAAACGCTGAAAACCACTCATGAAGGTGCTAACAAGGTTAAACAAGCCAAGATAGCCATGCTGAAAAGTCTGTTTCAAATTTTCAAAATGAAACCGAATGAAACAATTAATGATATGTATTCACGGTTTCAAACTAATCATCATGCACTTATTGGTTTAGGACAAAAGTATTCAGATTTTGATGTTGTTTCAACAGTTCTACATTCTCTGACTAGTGAATGGGAAGGAAAAGTATTAGCGATTGAAGAAGCTAATGACCTTTCCATCATGAAACCAGATGAATTAATAGGAAATCTAATGTCCTATGAAGCTATTTTGTAGGCTTGAAAAGAACAGAAAGAAGAAAAGAAAAATGTAGCATTTCATGCTGAAAAAGACGAAGATGAATCAGATTCTGAAGATGAAGACTTGGCATTCACTGCAAAAGGTTTCAAGAAATTCTTGAAATGACAAAAAGCAAGTCGTTATAACAAAAAGAAAAGTGGATCAAATAGACCATCATCATCCGTTGAAGAATGTTTCAACTGCCACAAAAAGGGGCCCATGCACAAGGATTGTCCAGAACAAAAGAAGAAGTAAGAAAATGACAAATTCGAATACAAGAAGGACAAATCAAAGAAACGAGCATTCTCAGTGACATGGGATGATTCAGACTCGTCTTCATTAGAAAGTGAAATTGATACAGAAAATGAACAAGCAAACGTTTGTTTCATGGGAACAGACGATGAGCTACAAATTCCTACATTTGATGAAATACTTGATATTAATGCTGAATTGATAGTCAAATTTAAAGACATAAAACGACAACTCAAACAAGCCAAAGCTGATTTGAGTAGAGCAAAGTTTGAATGAGACATGTTAAAAGACGAGAAGATAATATTAGAAGAAGAACTTGAAAAACTTCAAGAATCATCATCTAATATTGATTCTCAATTATCTCTTTTAAGTCAAGAAATTGAAACTCAAAAAGAGAAAAACGTTGCTCTTATTGCTAAAAATCATGAACTTAAGGTAAAAGTCAAAATTCTAGACCTAGAAAAGGCTGGTTTACAAACTAAATTAGATAACATCACTTAAAATGTTTCTAACTTCAACAAAGGTCGAGAAAATTTGACAAAGATTATTGAAAATTCATAGTCTGTATCAAATAAGAAAGGGTTGGGATATAAGAAACAAGGAACTCAGAAATATCATTCTTACAAAAAGAAGAATGTAAAAGCTAAGAAAAATTCAAGTTTGTTATATTCCAAGCCAAAACCAGTTATGAATTTTCAGAAGAAAAATGTCAAGATTATCAAAATATGGGTTCCTAAAACAAATAATAATTTGATTAGGAACAAATATATTCAGCAGTTCATAAATACTATGCATCATAATTCTAATTATATATATAAAGGGGATACCGGACCCGTATGGGTTTGGACTCCTAAAGACCTAACTCTTAGGACTCCATAAAAAGTGGGTACCATGGACTTAATTGTATTTTTTTGTAGGTCCCACTTAAGAAAAGGGGAAAGTGGATATTGGACTAAAGGTTCTATAATTATTTACTACTCTCGATTACTGTTTTTATTATGGTATTTATTCTTTTTAATCGATGACAAAGGGGGAGAAATATTTTCTCCCATGATGATACATATCATTCATGTTACATATACTATCATTCAAAATTATGTGATTAACATTATAATAGTATATATGTGCTAACATTTGTTAATACAGGAATCAAAAGGTAAGATTATTTATATTATGAACTAACAAATGTTGCACAAATTCAGGGGGAGCTCTATATTTATAGGGAGAAAATCCAAGGTGTTGTCATCAGTCAAAAAGGGGGAGAATGTGGAGACAAGATTTTGATCGATGCCAACATATAAAGATGCAATGAAGATTATTACACAGAGATAAGGTTTTTTACTTTGAGTCGTGTTAGAAATATGTTAAAACCTATCCTCAAAGTATAACACGAATGCACAAAACAATATCATATCTTCGCTGCTGAAATCTGCATATTTGAGGAATTGAAAAGTCACAGAAAAAGCCCAAATGGTCCAGGCTCCGACCGGGAAAGAGTGCAGAGTGATCTAGACAGTGAACCTAGGTAGTCCAGCCCACAATAATAAAACAGTCGACCACCCAAAATACCACCAATTGACCGTTCATGTTTCTGTTTTGGAAACAAAACTTTTCCCACCCGAACCAGTCGATCGGTGAATACGGACCAGTCGACCGGTCTGTGTATTTTTGCACATAACGGCTATTTTTCTGGGTTTTTTAAATTCAACCAGTCGACCAATGATTTTTGATCTGTCGACCATTTTCAAACAACAAGATTTTTCTGAAAGGTTGCTTCTATTTGTGAAAAGATTTCTATTCAATAATCAAATGAAATGGACATAACTTTTTATAGAAACTCTTCATGAACAATTACTACCTTTCTGCTATTATATAAACAACATCAAAATTGTTTTACAAACACAAAATCATTCTATATTCTCTCTAATTCTGAATTGCATTTTCATACTCTTTGCAAAACAAAAGCTCTCCAAATTTAAATACTTGTTGAATCCTTGAATCAATTTAATATCATTTGATTCAACAAGCATTCCACGTCCTTAAATCTACGCATTCAAAGTATATACTCGAGGATAAGATTATAGGAAGGGTGTATTACAAGTGATTAGTCCGTGTATTGAAGACACAATATATAGTCAATCATCAACTACTTTGTATTGAAATTCCGGTAAGCCTGTAGCCGTTCAAATCAGGTGCATAAGCTTGTGGCCAGTGAAATCAAGTGGGTAAACTTGTGGCCCGTGAAATCAAGTGGATAAGCTTATAGCCCGTAAAATCAAGTGGTGTATTATGAACCTGTTCCTCCAGGTGAAGCGAGGTGGTTGATTAGTGAAAATCCAGGGAGAGGTCAGGGACTGGACGTAGGACAGTGCTCCGAACCAGTATAAAAATCTCTAATGTGATTTTTCCTTTTTACTGCATTTACTATTATATAGTTCTGTGATTATCTATTACTTCATACTCGAATATTGTTTGCCATATTACACGATTCGAGTGTACTATTACCTAATAAGTACATGTACTCACATTTTCAGTAGATTCATTATTGTTTATATTAGATTTGAATAGAACTGAGTTGGTCAGTTTAATTTTCCCTCTAGTTGGTGGCGGCTACTCTAGGTTACAAGATGACAGCATGACGACCATGATTCCAATTTTTATTTGATTTTAGGGTTTGAGTCTACACATGTTTATATAGAATTTAGGATTAATTTAGGCCATTAGATCAACCTAGGGTTAACCACAACCATTCAGTCAGGATAGGGTGACACCTCAGCCCTAATAAATCAGCAAGGAGTCAGAAAGGACTCAGCAATGAGTCACATTATGGATCAGAACACAACAGAAAGCTGTGTAGGCTTTCAGCCCGACCTGGGCGCACTTGGCAGGTGCGCCAGTGCAATTTTTGTACTGGCGCACTTCCCAAGTGCGCTAGTGCATTTATTTTTTTTTTCTTCTGGTTTTTCTGCATAACTTCGTTCGTCCATATCTCCTTCATATGTTGTGCGTTTTATACAAACTCGGACTCTATCTCAAGCATAATTCCAAGACGAACGCAATGGCGCAACCCGTTTCCCTTAATTCCCACATTTGAAATTAAGTATTCTTAAATTTAGTTAATTTGATCATTCAAAAATTCGGGGTGTTACATTCTCCCCTACTTAAAGGATTTCGTCCCCGAAATCTTCAAGTTAAGAAGAATGTGTCCTACCATCCAATCACCCATCTACTCAACCATCATCTACAAGCATCCGTTGTCCTTAGAAAACTTCTAATGTTGCATGAACATATGCAAAAGTGTGTGTATATGTTCCTTATCCAATGCAAAGATTAGGCGGTCCACTGATTCAGTTGACCTTCTTAATGTGACTTATGTCAGTGCCATGAGTCCAACATGTATGCAATTTTCCTATTTGATACATATTATCTCTTCATGTGTGCCCAACCATTCATCAAAAATGCAGCATCCATATGATAACACAACTATTATACATCCATTACCCTAAATACGCACACAATTTTATATGTAATATGAAAGTGATTTGAGCCGATCTAGTGCCTAATGTGTGTGTAAATGCATCCACGAGCAACCACTAGCAAACACTTGCATCTACTTGCAACCATCAAACATAACATGTCTCAAACACATGTTTACATTCATGGATTTCATATCTAAAGGTCGAAGATTCGGTCGATGGGATACATACAATTGATATAACTAAAACAAAAGCTCTATTCCCATTTGAGATCGGTTAAGAGAATAATTCCCTAAGTTTCAGCCCCGAAGACCGAAATCAACATCTAACTGATACTCAGAGAATTACCCCCATTAAACAATGCCAAAACTGGAAATCTACTTCATGCTTCGAGTAGAAAGCCCTATCCTTCAGAAATATTCAGATACTTATAGACTACTGGTACAGATCAGATTACAGAATGATTCTCAGAAAGCTAAGCATAACAGACCCTTGCGGGTCACAAGAAACTTTGGTAGTCTTCCCATGACAAGTTAGAAACTTAACGACCCTCTTCTCAAAATCTAGAATGGCCCTCTACACAGAAAGTTGGTCCATTTAGAACCAACCCATAGCTCATAAACTTGAGCACACAAATCTCACATTCAAATTTTTAACGCCTAACACAGATAATTTCAACCCCTTACAAATCACCAATAAATGAGCCGAACCACCAAAGGGGTTTGAAACAACTACGGGATCGGAAACAAGACTAGTATTAAAGTGCAGAGTCTCAATTACAAAATCAAAATGCCAGAATCCAAATAAGTCTTAACTTCATAATCAGATAAGGAAATTAAACCATTTACATAAATTTTTCCTATCTCTATCCTATCCATCTGCCACGAGAGCATTCGCCTGCCCTCCAGAAGTCCCTTGCGATCCCTGCGCCTTCGGGCATTCCTTGGAGAAGTGTCCGACCTCTCCGCACTTAAAGCAATTGAACTTCCTCCTTTTACATTCTTTAACTAGGTGACCTTCTTTCCCCCAATAGTGGAATTTCCTCTTTTGCTTGCCCTTGTCATCCTTCTTGCCTTTCTTCTGCTGTTGCTGTCCTTTCCTGGGTCCCGCCTTCTCATTTTTCAATGTCCCTTCTACTTTTTCCTCATTCTTTGCTCCCTTGTCCTCTTCATGCATTAGGGCCATATCCACCAACTTTTCAAAAGTGGCCCCCATGGGAACGTGGGTCATAGCCAATCCGTGTAGCGGCTCCTTCAAGCCTTTAACAAATCTCATAGCCTTCTTCTCAGGTGTGTTCGCCAAGTCTAAGCCAAATCTCGCCAACTGATTGAACTTGTTGATGTACTCTTTTACTGACAAATTCCCCTGCTTCAGTGCCAAGAACCTTTCCATGTATAAATTTTCTTCTGCTCGTGAGAGAAATTTCGCCTCAAATCTACGCCTGAAATCCGGCCATGTATCAACTGGATGCTCTCCATTAGTGACCTCTCACCAAAACGAGGCCTCATCCTTCATTAACCAGGCAGCTAACTGGACCTTTCTTCCATCTTCTACCTCAGAGATTCCAAATAAATCTTCCACCTCCTTTAGCCAATTTCGGGCTTCGACAAACGTCTTCGACCCATGAAAAGGTTTCCCGCCCACTGCCCGAAAGTCCTTACATATCTTTGCAAAAGTATCAACACGAGGAGGAAGAGAGGAGGAACGGGTGCAGCTGGGGGAGGAGGAACATTTGCTGGACCTGCGGTAGTGGCCGTAGCTTCCAAATACCTCCTAAACCATCCTGGTATCGGTACACCCTCTGGAAGGTTATGACCCTCAGACATGCTAAAAAAGGAGAGATTTTAGAAAAAGAACCGAAGGATACTACATATGGCTTTTCAGGGATTTTTTTTTCAAAACAGGCTTTCCATTTTGAAAATACTTTCTTTTAAAACCTTTTTGAAAAATATTTTCAAAACTTTTATCTAATCTGGTAACCTTCAGCTCTGATACCAAGTGTAACACCACACCTCCATTACGGTCACTCACAAAGGGAATTCCTTAACTTCAGTGGAGCGTTTTAGGTAAACAGACACATAATATCACAAGACAGATATAAAATTTTTGCAGCGGAAAATAAAAAACTTTATTAAATCACCAAAATACTTTGTTACATAATACCATGAGTCATAAAACCATTACAACAAAACACTTCTGTCTTACATTATCAGAGTACATAGGTATTTAAAAGAAAAACATCATTCCCCATATTAAAGAGCAAGCCATATAAAAGACAGAGACTCGAGCCATACTTCAGAAGTAGCTCCTAGAAGATGATATCCAAATCCTGACTAAACTTGGGTGTTTCCTCCCAGAGACCCTGGGGGAGGGAACGGAAGAAAAGAGGCGAAACAAACTAGGTCAGACATACATCTGGTGAGTCCAGTAACTTCTAGCCAGTAAATAAATAAAGGTAAACATGACAGGCATACAAAGTGGATAAGAGGATTCACGGTACAGATGGCAGGTATGACAGGAAAAATAAGGTAAGATGTATGCATGCCTCACTATAAACTACTTTGCACTATTACTAGTAAAATCTAGATGGGGTGGTTCCTTTTGCTAACCATAATAACGTTAACGATGGTGGCAGTTTCGTGTATTCCTAGCTGTTGTCGTAGGTGTCGCCTACTCCTATCTCAACTAGTCATACCCACTACCCTCCTACTATAAATTGGTAGACTTAGGGCATATGTCCGGGTATACCCTAACCACTACCCTAATCGATCGGCTCCCTACTCTGTAGATACCCTGTGCTGGTCCCACAACTAGGGGGTATCACTTCCCTAAAGTGGAAACCCAAGGTGTGCACAGTTATACCTATTGGTGTCACGGCCGTCTTGTCCCCCTCTGCCCGACCCATGCACGCATATGTCCTCGGTCGGTTTGCGCCGCCCACACCTTCCGTCTCGTTTTGGATCTCTTACAATCAATCAGTAAGCGTGCCCCTTCCCCGCCTAGTACGGAGTTCTTTACTTTGATACCCCTCCGAGTTACTAACTGAAATGGGTCCCACACAACATGATACAAGCTCACCCCTATGTCTTGTATCCCCACTAGGTTTTCTACTGACTATGTATACCCTAAGGTGTCTTTAATTACATAGCCCTCAATCAGTTATGCGTACCTATAGGTGTCTTTAATACATAACCCTTAATCTACCTATCAGTTATGCTTACCTATAGGTGTCTTTAATACATAACTCTATCTATTCCCATTAGTTATGCATACCCCTAAAGGTGTCTTTAATACATAACTTTACTATATTTCCCCGGTTATGTATACCATTAGGTGTCTTTAATTACATAACCCTTTTTATCCGGTTAAGTTTGTAGGCCTATATATATTAATATTACCCACCCACCCTTCAGTTGTACTTAACCCTCCCACTGATTTAATCCTATTTATTTAATGGTTAAGTTTGTGGGCCTATATATATTAATATTACCCAACTACCCATCAGTTGTACTTAACTCACCCATAATCCAACCCATTTTACTTAACCCTAACTTATGTCTTTCATCATACAGTCCACATGTATTAAGTTAGGTTTAGTAGTCTTTTCTTATTACCATGTCCAATTATGGTTATATTGGGTTAGACCTCTCACATTAGGCCTACAACATGTGGATGCTGGATATGCCAGTCGGGTCCGGGCAGTCTTATTCCACAGTTGGGTCTAACCTCGTGTCTTAGCCCGAGTCGTATTCACACACTTAGACCTCTCACATTAGGTTCAACATTAGTAGCTGCTGGATATGCCGGTCGGGTCCGGGCAGACTTCTACCACTAATGTAACCTAACCTCGTGTCATAAGTGTTAATTAAATTTCCAGATTTTAATTGCTTAAACATTCCTCTTTTCATTAATTAAGTTAACTAATTAATCCTTTCCTTTTTATAGGTGTCAATACCTATTTTATTAACAATTTGAATTTCGTATCCATAAATGGTCATATTCAAATTATACCATTTTTACTCAACTTTATCTATGTCATAGTAGGTAATTTTTTATATGTTTCCCTACTAGAATCATGTGCCCAATTTACATAAAAACTATGTAAATTATGCCTATTACAAATTCCCCTTTTCCGCGTTTCTTAACTAGCGTAACCGTTTGCGTTTTTGGCGTCATCGAGGCTACTAGGTAGCCTCGCCATAACAATAAAATAAAGGGAATGACAAGGTGATCGTTTTCTGTACAAGTTTTGGTATAAGCATGACAACAAGGGAAAATGACATGATAATTTCGCATATAATTATGATTCACCACATAATTAACAACTTGCATAGATTCATGATTTTGCAACATAACAACTTGCATAGGTTCATGATTTTCAACATAACAACTTGCGTAGGTTCATGAATTAACAATATAATTAACAACTCACATAGGTCCATGATTCAGAACATTACAACTTGCATAGGTGACTTGCATAGGTTCATGATTCACAACATAACAACTTGCATAGGTGACTTGCATGATCTCATAACAACTTGCGTAGGTTCATGATAACAACTTGCATAGATTCATGAATTCGCAACATAATAACTTGCATAGGTGACTTGCATAACTACAAACAACATATGCCCAAATCATAGTCTACCACAATTCACTTTTATCTATTTAAACCTAAAAGTGACTAGAACTCACAGAAAAAGAGGGTCTTGAGTTCTGAGATCTGAATTCTGGAATTGATTTAGCTCACCTTTGTAGTAGGTTCATTATTGTTTAGATTAGAGTTGAATAGAATTGAGTTTATTAGCTTTGTTTTCCCTCTAGTTGGTGGCGGCTACTCTAGGTTACAAGATGACAGCATGACGGCCATGATTCCAATTTTTATTTGATTTTAGGGTTTGAGTCTACACATGTTTATATAGAATTTAGGATTAATTTAGGCCATCCGATCAACCTAGGATTAACCACAACCATTCAGTCAGGATAGGGTGACACCTCAGCCCTGATGACTCAGTAAGGAGTCAGAAAGGACTCAGCAATGAGTCACAATATGGATTAGAACACACCAGAAAGCTGTGCAGGCTTTCAGCCCAACTTAGGCGCACTTGGCAGGTGCGCCAGTGCAATTTTTTACTGGCGCAATTGGGAAGTGCGCCAGTGTATTTATATTTTATATTTTAATTTTCTTATGTTTTTTCCGCCTAACTTCGTTCGTCCATATCTCCTTCATATGTTGTCCGTTTTACGCAAACTCGGACTCTATCTCAAGTAGAATTCCGAGACAAATGCAATGGCGCAACACGTTTCCCTTAATTCCCACATTTGAAATCAATTATTCTTAAATTTAGTTAATTTGATCATTCAAAAATTTGGGGTGTTACAACCCTTCATATCGTAAGCACTACTTGCTGAGTGTCTCAAAAGCTTTGCTCCCATTTGCAGATGGATTTTATATCTGCTAAGTGGCAAGAGCCCAAATGTATGTGAAGGAATTTCGGATTGTTGTTTCATTCAAACCCAGAACGGTCATTTAAGGATTGTGTGTCTAACATTGTAATTGACTGCGTAGCACTGATCTCTATCAAATATATATATATCTGTTTGGTGGCGGAGAATTTATTCTTTTTCTTAACACCCTTCTCTGATATGTATGCGCTTAGAGGTTATATATCGATAGAAATCAGTGATGCATTGTGAATGAACAATATGGCATACTTAAGTTATGTGGTGAGCTTTGGATGATCAAAGCCTGGCTTATTTAAGCGTGCTTTGTTTATATTGGGAGCTCGGCAAGCCTCACACCCTGGTAAATGGCCAAAACAAGAAGAAATGCAGCACGGTTATGGGATGTTGTCTCCTTCTTGATAAAAGGTGTACTATGGTATGGAGCCCAGGTATTAACCTATGTGGTAAAAGCATCTACTTTTGTGGTTATTGTTGGTGTGCGCTCAGAAAGGTCGGTAATGACTGGGAGATGACATACTCACGCGTACTCTAAGTTACCCAGTTAAGGGTAACCCAACCTTGTGTTGGCATGAGGAGAATCACTGTTGATCCTCGGACATCCCTCTAGAGATGTTCAAAATTCGGTTCGGAAGGAAGTTCCTTTTCCTGGTCATTGTTGGAAACCCAATCTCCGCTACGAGCCCGTACGATTTTGCTTGTATACCATACTTCAGTATAGTATATGGTATATATGCTAGCTAAGATTTATACATTTACTTTCGAAAATGTTTTTCACACTATATTATAGTATTGAAAGAGGATTTTCACATATTAAGAATTTTTGACTGCATAAGGAGAAACCACACACATGTGTGCTTTGCATTATGTGTGTGCCGCAAGACCTTATGTTAGTTTCATTTTTCCAAAATTCATTGCGAATTTCTATGCATTGGTATTCACATGGAGTAAACCCCTTCTGTAACACCCCGTAATTTTATAACATTAAAATTCACAAATTAAAGTATACTTAATTTTTAGAAAAGAATTAAGTGAAATGGGTCGCACAGAGAAATATATATATATATATTGATATATATATATATATATATATATATGTATAAAAATTAAAAATTAAATAAATAAATATGCGAAAAAGTTCAAAATAGCGAATTGGGAGGGGAAATAACCGAACCGGCCCATTTTTGAGGTCGACCCGAGCCTCGCTGGGTCAACTAGGGGTTAATCTAGGATGTTTGGCGGTCAACCCGTGGGCCGATTCGCTCAAATGCAGATTTTGCATTTGATTGGTTCTCATGGTTCAGGGTTAATCTAATGGTCCTAAATAACTTCCTACACCTATAAATACATCCTAATGCTAACCCTAAACCTAATTAAAATAGAATAGTTACCGTCATACCGTCCCCATGGAAATCAATGGAGCCGCCGCCAACTAAGAAAGAAGAAAAGAAAATTCAGTCTCTCAACCCTAAAGCAAAGCAAAACTCTCTCTTTTCTTCTCTAAGTTGTGAGTATGATGATCTTAACAAGATTATTATCATTTTAATTAGGTTGATTTATGAATGGATTATGAGTAGATGATGTGAATTATCATATATGTTGTTGTAAACTCCTTTTTTCTATCATGTATATTGTAAATCCAATGTTATGTGATGATGATATCTTATATGTTGTAAATCATGCTACGATGATGTTATGTATGTTGAAAGTTTCTATGCTAAGTTGTGATGAATCATACATGTTAAAAAGGCCATGATGCTACCATCTATGCTAGTTAGTTCATATTAATTAAATCATCATGTTTGGGTTATGTTGATCTATATGACAAGTCACATATGCAAGTTAGATTGATTAGAAAAGTTATGAACATATACCAAGACATCTATTATGACATCTAGAATTATGCTATGACATATGTGATATCCTATGCTAGTTCACACCATCATTATGTTGCCTAAAAACCCCATATGCAAGTTTATGTATAGATTTGGGCTATGATCATATCATGTAAATTGAGACATTTAACAAGTTGACACCTTTTGATCCTTAACATGTGTAGTTTATGCAAGTTTCACCCCTATTTTGATTAGATTTATTTTAATTGTCTATATGTTGTGATAATTTATCTTTGTGCTAGGTGTTAGACTATACAAGTCTAGCCTATATTATGCGTTGAATAAGCGAACGTATAAACGTGGGGTAGGGGTAATATTAAGGATTTAATATTAAAAAGTTGGGGTGCAATTGATATGATTTTGCATGCCATAAGTGGATGGCCATAATTGAGTCAATTATGGACATCATTAAAAGTTGACTTAATTAATAATTTGAATAGGGAATTATTAAAACTGGGGTAAAAGATTTTAAGTGTTAATCAATGCTTAGGACACGAGGTTGGACTCGTTTGTGACGTAAACCTGCCCGGACCCGCCTGGCAAATCCAGTGGTCACAAATGTCAGCCCAATGTGAGAGGTCCTAGGCCTAAACTAAAGCATAACGGTTGTAAAGACACGAGGTTAGACTCTTTTATGGTGTAAGACTGCCCGGACCCGCCCGGCAAATCCAGCTGCCATAAATGCCAGTCTAATGTGAGAGGTCTTTATGAGGTTATGGCCTGAATGAATTAAGAAATACTTAACCAGATAAACATGTAAGGTGGGACATGGGGGTTAAGTAGGTGCCTTGGGTGGCATGAGGAATCTAGGGGGTGCCCTTAGTGGCATGTGAAATACGATTAGTAAGACTTAACCAAACACACATGTAAATGAACATGACTAAGAGGGTTAAGTGGGATATACTAGTGACAAGCTTAGGTAGGTAGCTTGTGGGGGCCCATTTCGACCAATATCCCAAACGTTTCTTTGTGGGCTCGACCCAAGTCGAGGACGGGACACGCATGCTGGGTTTGACTGTAAGAGGCCAAAACGGGGAGCGGTGGCAACGCAAGTCCAACGGGTTTCATATGCGTGTGTGGACCCAGGCTGGTAGGTAAGACCTTGTTGTATCGTGTAGGTATAAGCCGTGCATTCTCAAGTTGTATTGGGTTGCCACTTTAGGGGAGTGATACACCCCACTGTGGGGCCAGCATGAGTATCTACGAGTAGGGAGCCGATCGAAAGTGGGTAGTGGGGTACACCTAGTGGAGATAGGGGCAGACGACACCTATGTAGTCAGCTAGGGGTACGTAAGGCTATTTATAAAGTTTCTATGTGAAGCAAGTGAGATCAAACAATAGGGTGACTGGTGTGGTGCAGTGTAGTAATGTGCGGTGCAATGTAGTAATCATTCGTTAGTAATTAGGTGTGCCTTTACCGTTATCTTTAACGTTATCTTAAACGCTATCTTTATCGTCCTAAGAGTTCATAGACATTTACTTGTCTTCCAGCTTATGCCTTAGTCTAGTTATTTTGATAATAGTATTGTTAAAATTATCATACTCGCCAGATTTTTTGTCTGACCCCCTCTATTTCTATCCTTTTTCCCCCTCCAGGTCCTCAGGTTGGGCCCAACTCTAGTGGAGTTTGATTGAATTGCTTCATCTCTCTTTGGAAAGCTTGGACCGTTGAAGTAAAGTTCAGCTTGTTATCTTTTTAATGGCTATTTATGTAATGGGATTATGTATTTTGTTTTTATGAAGATGGATATTGTACTTGGTTATGATCTATGGTTTTATGATGTAACAAACATGTTTAATTTCCGCAGCAATAAAATGAAGTTTTAGATTTCCAAGTACTATTTTTTATCTGTCTTGTTGTACTTTTTCTGTTCTATATTCACTTATAACCTCCATGGAAGTTAATGCATTCCCTTTGTGAGTGACATTAATGGACGTGGGGTGTTACACGTGGTATTAGAGCTTAAGGTTACCAGAACAGATAAAAATACTTTAGAAAAATAGTTATTTTTGGAAGAAGTGTTTTCAAAAACATGTTTTAATGAGAAATTTAAAGAGAAGAGTTTTTAAGAAAAACATAATCCCCAATAGCCACATATATTTATCTTTCGAATTCTCCATTTTGAATCTTTCCTTTTTCGTTTCAGCATGGCTGAAGATCTTAATCTACCCGACGGTGTAACGATACCAGGATGGTATATCAGGCTATTGGAGGCTAGGGCCGCTGCAGGTCCAGCTAATGTTCCTCCACCACCAGTTGCACTCGTTCCTCCTCCTCCTCCTCGCGTAGATACTTTTGCAAAGACGTGCAAGGAATTCATGGCTATGGGTGGAAAACCATTTCAAGGGTCAGAAACATTTGTGGAAGCTAGAGATTGGCTTAAGGAGGTGGAAGAATTGCTAGAAATCTTTGAAGTAGAAGAAGGGAGGAAAGTTCGTTTAGCAGCTTGGTTGATGAAGGGAGAGGCCTCGTTTTGGTGGGAGGTCACTAATGGGGAGCGTCCTGTTGACTCTTGGGCGGATTTCAGACGTAGGTTCGAGGCGAAGTTTCTCTCAAGGGCGGAAGAAAATCTATATATGGAAAGGTTCTTGACATTGAAGCAAGGAAGCTCATCAGTGAAAGAATATGTCAATAAATTTAATCAGTTATCAAGGTTTGGCTTGGACCTAGTAAACACGCCAGAGAAGAAGGCTCTAAGATTCGTGAATGGCTTGAATGAACCATTGCAAGGGTTGGCTATGACCCACATCCCGATGGGGGCCACCTTTGAGAAGTTAGTAGAAATGGCGCTCATGCATGAGGAGAAAAGCGCTAAAGTTGATAAGGCACCCGAGAAGAAGGGGGATCAGAAGAAACCACAACAGCAAAACAAGATGGGTGGAAAAGACAATAATGGCAAGGGAAAGAAGAAGTGCTTTAACTGTGGAACCCCAGGCCATCTTAGCAAGGATTTCCGAAAGAAAAAGAAGACAGGCTGTTTTCATTGTGGTGATGCGGGACATTTAGTGAAGGACTGCCCAAAGAAGGGGCATAGGGCAGGAGCTACCTCGGGAGGACAGGTGCAGGCTCTTATGGCACCAGGGCAGGCTAGGGGACAAGTTCAGACTCTCGCGGTCCCACCGCTGCAAGAACGAGGTAGAACCATTTCTGTTGAAAGCTTAGTTTTTTGTTTGATCATCCTATCCGTACCTTATTCGATTTGGGCACATCACATTCGTTTATCTGTACATCATTAGTTGAATCACTGCACTTAAACACCAGTTTAGTAGAGGATCCCTTAGTTGTTTCGAATCCAATTGGGGGCTCAGCTTATTTGTCTATGATATGTTTGGATTTGAAATTTTTCATACTTAGCGTTGAATTTAGATGTGATGCTTATGTGTTGGGCTTCACGGGCTATGGGCTAATTTTAGGAATGGATTGGTTATCCAGAAATGGGGCCGTTCTTGATTGTGAAAGGAGAGTAGTTAGGCTCGTGACTCGCCTTGGCAACACTCTTGAAATCTTTTGTAATCCCATAAATAAGGTATAGACCGAAACTGGTCCAACTGGTCAAGAAAGCAACCGTCCATTTGCCCTCATTTCACAGGTTGAGCGAAGCTTAGGACCGCATTCAGCTTTCATATGCATTTCTTACAAATCGGGATTCTTCGATTACAGCATAGCTATCATCAGAAGCAGTACTTCCGAGTCACTCTATAACTGAGAGCTTGTAGTTGGGGATTTACTATGCTAAGTTATCTAGAATCTCTTGACGCGTCTGGGGAAAATCTACGATCTGTTAGAGTGGTCCGAGAATATTCGGATGTGTTTGAGGAGGTGAAGGGCTTGCCTCCGAAGCGGGAGATAGATTTTCGAATATATCTTGTGGATAATGCGAAACCAGTATCTTTGCCAGTACACCACATGGCTCCACGTGAAAGGAGGGAACTCGGTAAGCAAATGAAGGAGTTGCTTGAGAAGGGGTTCATAAGATGAAGTATATCGGAGTGGGGTGCTCCAGTAGTATTTGCCACGAAGGCAGATGCGTCCCTTAGACTTTGTGTGGACTATAGAGATCTTAATAAGCTTACTAAGAAGAATAGACACCCACTGCCGAGGATTGACGATCTCTTCGATCAGTTAGTTGGCGCCTCAGTGTTTTCGCAGTTAGACTTAGCCACTGGTTTCCATCAGTTGAGAGTGGCTGAGGATAGCATAGACAAGACTGCCTTTAGGACTCCGGACGGTTTCTATGAATGGCTAGTGATGCCCTTCGGTTTGACAAACGCCCTAGCATATTTTGTTGATTTGATGAGTAGGGTGTTTAGGGAGTACCTTAACAAATTCGTTGTAGTCTTTGTAGATGACATCTTGATCTTTTCTAAGGTTGAAGAAGAGCATGCCCTACATCTTAGGGAAGTGTTGGAGACCCTACGAGCGCATAGCCTTAAGGCTAAATTTTCTAAGTGTCACTTCTGGAGGAAGGAAGTACGGTTCTTGGGGCACGTGGTTTCCAAAGAAGGGATAGCCGTGGATCCCGCGAAGGTGGTGGCCATCCAAGATTGGAAGGTCCCTAAAAATGCTACCGAAGTGAGAAGTTTCTTGGGGTTGGCTGGCTACTATAGGAAGTTTATCAAAGACTTCGCAAAGATATCAGCTCCATTGACACGCTTGACGAAGAAGAACCTAGTTTTCACATGGGACGTAGATTGTGATGATGCGTTCCAACGTTTGAAGAGAGCTTTGACTTCAGCCCCAGTCTTTGTATTGCCAGACGGGAGTAAGCCGTTTACCGTTTATACTGATGCTTGTGGGACAGGACTAGGCGCAGTCTTAATGCAAGAGGGTAGGGTAATAGCCTATGGTGGAAGGCAGTTGAGAGCGCATGAGAAAAATTGTCCTACACATGACCTAGAATTGGCCGCTATTGTTTTCGCGCTTAAGTCTTGGCGTCATTATCTTCTTGGCGAGAAATTCGAATTATTCACTGACCACAAGTCTTTAAAATACCTATTCTCTCAAAGGGACTTGAACTTAAGGCAGCAAAGGTGGATGGAGTTCTTAGCGTCCTACGACTTTGAAATAGCCTATACCCCTGGCAACGGTAACGTGGTGGCAGACGCCTTAAGTAGAAAAAGATTATCCTTAAGTCCTTTGTTTGTTGAGCGGCGAAGTTTAGAATTCATTTCGATGTTTGACTTTAGACCTTCTGTTGACTTCGTACCCGGTTTGCTAGCATCCTTGGAGGTCAGACCTATGCTTTTGGGACGGATTGGCGAGGCACAGCGAGACGACCCGCAGTTGGTTGAGTTAGTAGAAAAACTCAAAGGAGGGGAGTCATCAAGCCATCTCCGTAGGTATACCCTAGACGATAAGGGTTGGTTACGTAGGGACGGTAGACTTTGTGTACCAAAAGACAATGACCTAAGGAAGACTATTCTTGACGAAGCACATCATTCGAAGATGACCATTCATCCCGGCGGGGACAAGATGTACAAAGACATGAAGAGAGTTTACTTTTGGGCCGGCATGAAGAAAGATGTGGCCGAGTATGTCGCTAGATGCTTGGTGTGCCAACAAGTAAAAGCGGAGCAAAAGAAGCCCGGTGGGTTGCTTCACCCATTGGAAGTTCCACTATGGAAGTGGGAAAGTGTCTCGATGGATTTTGTGGATGGGTTACTGCGATCAAGGAAGGGTAATACGGGAATTTGGGTTATAGTAGATAGACTTACTAAAAGAGCCCATTTCATTCCCATAAAGAGTAAGAGGACTGCTCCATGGTTAGCCTCCGTATACGTTCGAGAAATAGTTCGTTTGCACGGTGTTCCTTCTAGCATAGTGAGCGACCGCGATCCTATTTTCACTAGCGATTTTGGAGAAGCTTACAAGAGGCGGTAGGGAATCAGTTATGTTTGGGCACCGCATATCATCCTCAGACGGACGGCCAGACCGAGAGGGTGAATCGCATTATAGAGGATCTGTTGAGGCTATGTATCCTAGACTTTGGGGGTACGTGGGAAGAGCATCTTCCATTGGTGGAGTTCGCATATAATAACAGCTTTCAGTCCAGCATTGGTATGGCACCATTCGAAGCTCTTTGTGGACGACCTTGTCGTTCACCTACATGTTGGTGGGAATCTATGGATAAGATCTTACTTGGGCCCGATATGATTAGGGAGACTTCGGAGAAGATCGACTTGATTCAAAGGAGGATGAAAGCAGCACAGGATAGGCAGAAATCTTATGCGGATAAGAGGAGGACAGATCTCGAGTTTGAAGTTGGGGACATGGTCTTTGTCAAAGTGTCTCCATTACGGAACGTTGTTCCCTTTGGGTCCATTGGGAAATTAGCACCAAGGTTTGTAGGGCCGTTTCCTATTAAGGAGAAAATTGGACAGATGGCGTATAGAGTGGAGTTGCCCGAGAGACTTAGTGGTGTACACGACGTATTCCATGTGTCACATTTGAGGAAGTGCTTGCACGAGACCGCGGAAGTGGTAGAGCCGAGCTTTCTTAGAGAGGTGGAGATAGAGCGTGATGCGACAATTCGACGAGCTCCTACGCGCATTCTTGGGTCGAAGATCAAGAGGTTGAGGAATCGAGAGGTCAGACTAGTCAAAGTGCAATGGGGAGATGATGAGAGCAACGCTACTTGGGAGACAGAAGAGAAGATGTGTTCACGATACCCTTTTCTTTTTGAGGGTATGTCTTTTAATTTCTCCTTTATCGCTTAGCTTGTACTTATCTTATCTTTAGTATATCCTCTCGCTAGTATCTTTGACCTTTAGTTAGGATAATCCTATGGTTGAAACATGTGTTTGAGACATGTTATGTATGGTGGATGCAAAGTGGATGCAAGTGTTTGCTAGTGGTTGCTCGTGGATGCATATACACACACTATTAGGCACCAGATCGGCTCAGTCACTTCATATTGCATATTGCATATATATGGATGTATTTAGTAAAATGGATGTATAATGGTTGTATTATCATATAGTTGCTGCATTCGGGTGGATGGTTGTGCATGCATATAGAATTAATATGTATCATTAGGAATCTTTTGCATACATATTGGACGCATGGCACTATCATGAATTGCACTAAGGAGGTCGACTGAATCAATAGACCGTCTAATTTTGCATTAGATATGGACATATACACACACTGTGCATATAAACATTAAAGCATTAGAAGTCTTTTAAGCACAATGGATGCTGGTGTTTGATGGTTGAGTAGATGGACGATTAGATGGTAGGATATACATTCTTCTTGACTTGGAGATTTCGGGGACGAAATCCTTTAAGGAGGGGAGAATGTAACACCCCATAATTTTATAACATTAAAATTCACAAATTAAATTATACTTAATTTTTAGAAAAGAAATAAGTGAAATGGGTTGTGCAGAGAAATATATATATATATTGATATATATATATATATATATATAAATTGAAAATTAAATAAATGAATATGCGAAAAAGTTCAAAACAGCGAATTGGGAGGGTAAATAACCGAACCGGCCCATTTTTGAGGTCGACCCGAGCCTCGCTGGGTCGACTAGGGGTTAATCCAGGGTGTTTGGCTGTCAACCCGTGGGCCGATTCGCTCAAATGCAGATTTTGCATTTGATTGGTTCTCATGGTTCAGGGTTAATCTAATGGTCCTAAATAACTTCCTACACCTATAAATACATCCTAATGCTAACCCTAAACCTAATTAAAATAGAATAGTTACCGTCATACCGCCGCCATGGAAATCAATGGAGCCGCCGCCAACTAAGAAAGAAGAAAAGCAAATTCAATTCTAATTCTCTCAACCCTAAAGCAAAGCAAAACTCTCTCTTTTCTTCTCTAAATTGTGAGTATGATGATCTTAACAAGATTATTATCATTTTAATTAGGTTGAATTATGAATGGATTATGAGTAGATGATGTGAATTATCATATATGTTGTTGTAAACCCCTTTTTGCTATCATGTATATTGTAAATCCAATGTTATGTGATGATGATATGTAACACCCCACCTCCGTTAAGGTCACTCGCAAGGGGAATGCCTTAACTTTGGTGGAGCATTTAGTAAACAGAACAGAAACTTACAAGATAGATAAAACAGTACTTGAAAATTTTTAACTTTATTACAGCGGAAACAGAAATCAATATGGTTACACCCTTTCAAATCTCAGAATTCAAGTATAAAATATCAGTCTTGTACAAAAGCCTTCAAAATGCATGGTTTAAAATCATAATCCCCATAGAACGGAAGCTATACAGAGCCAAGCCAAACTTTAAGCACTTCAAGCAAAGATAATTCTAGATCAAGCTAAAGTATTCCCTCCTTGGATAACCTGGGGGGAAACGGAAGAAAGGAGGCGAAACAACAAGGGTCAGACAAAAAGTCTGGCAAGTCCAGTGACTTTCAGCATATGAACAGATAATAATAATATGACATGAACATAAAACTGGATGAGAGATAATTATAACAGGTGTAGTAGATATAACAGAAGAACAGAATGACATAAACTATTGCTTTACACTTCTCTGCACTAATACTAGTATAACAGAATTAGGTGTCACCCTAATGTCTAAACTGAAACAGGAACGGGTACAGAATAATTTAACAGAAACAGAACGCTAATAATGGGCCTTTACTACCCGATCAGAAACAGACAGAAGCAGAAACAGATTTATCCCTACGGAAACAGAATGTAGAATTAGGTGTACACTAGTAATAGGCCTTTACCACCCGAATAGACGGTACCACGCAGAAACAGACAGGTGTTACCACCCAACAGAAACAGACGGTACCAACAGAAACAGACAGAACTAAGTGTACCCTAAAACCCTACCCCAAGCGATCGGCTCCCTAATACATAAATATCCTGTGTCGGCCCCACAGTAGGGTGTATCACTCCCTAAAGTGACAACCAATTGGCACAGACCTATTTACAGATGTCACGGCGTCTTACATCCTCAGAGGCAGACCGGGATCCATGCACGCACATGACCCGGTTGGAACGCACCATCAACACCCCTCGCCATTATCAGAATGAACCACTTATAATTAGTTCTGTAAGCGTGCCCGGACCCTACCTACTGTTGGGTCAAAGTTTTGATACCAGAAAGGGTTACTGACTAATATGGGTCCCAAACAACAGATAACACAAGTAATTCCCCTCCTAACCTTGTGTCCCCAGACTAACAGATCTCAGATTAACTTGTTTACAAGTTCAGACATACAGAATTCAGATTTACTAGTTCACAGATTAAGTTAACAAGTTTTCAGACTAACAGATCAGATGTACAGATTTTTCAGATTTGTCTAACTTTGTATTGGGCCTACAGATTCCTAGACGGGTTTACTACACCTATTAATCCAGTTTGTTTAACCCTATTTCCCCCAACACGTTTTAGACGTCATTCTTATCTTAGATTTGCATTAATTAATTATTAATGCCCAGACCTCTCACATTAGGTCGCTAGCTTGTGGTCGCTGGATGGGCCGGGCGGTTCCGGGCAGACTTCTGCCACAAGCCATACCTAACCTCGTGTCTTAAGCAGGTTATGACTAACTTCTCACAATAGAACCTATTATTTGCGGCCACTGGATGTGCCGGGCGGTTCCGGGCAGAATTACGCCGCAAACTCATTCTAACCTCGAGTTAGTCACGTTTATCTTTGCGGCCAATTAATTAATAATTTACTGTTTATGTGCACGCCCAATATATATGCCAATTCAGATTATATCAATAACAAGATGATTATATCAACACAGCAGATAACAGATTTTAGCAGATAACAGATTTTCCAGATTATATGACTTAACGGATTTAACAGATTTAGCAACTTAGCAGATTTTGGCATATAACAGGTTAGGCATTTAAACAAATAAATTTATCAGATTTAGGCATTTTCAACAGACTTAGCGGATGACAGATCCAGCAGATGAATAGATCTAGTAAACTAGGCAGTAGAGCAGAAATAGCAGATTAAGCAATATAACAGAACTAGCAAATTACGCAATTATAACTGATTTTCATCATTCCTTAAAGTTTCACATATCTTGCCTAATTATAAATTTGGCCTAAATTTGCATGCCTAAATAGTGGTCATGATTCACACTAGGATCATATACCCTATATTTGTATTAAATTTACATAGCACAGATTATGGTCATAAATTTACCATATATCATATGTTCCAAATTTTTATTAAACTTGCATAGTACAGAAGATCCATATAATTCATACCAAATATAATCATAGATTACTATGCATGTCATATATCCCAAAGGTCCCTTACTTAGGTGTTTATTTACATTAATAGATATCCTACTTTCATGTAAATCTTTATACCTAGGCCATATCCTCTTTATCCTAAATCATGTCTTCAATACAGTCTATATTTATGTTCGATTATATACCTTTTTATGTCATGTCCACAAATCATATGTTCAATACCTTTTTATGTTATAAATATAACATGTCCAATCATATGTCTCAGATTCATGTTCTAGCTACAGTCCATGTTCTTTCCTCAAATTAGTCACCTATTGGTCATGCCCAATTTATGCATCATTCATTTTACTGTCCCAAACATTTTAGCGCATGTTAATCTCTTATGAGATTGGCTCAGGCTCGTGGTAGCCTGGCTATAGAACAGAAAGAGGAAAGAGGTACAGAATAAGATAAATCAAATCAGAACAGAACAGAACAGATATAATCTCAGATTCAGATTCACAATTCATGTCAAAATCAGAATTAACGTTTATAGCGGAAAATAACTGTACTTGCCTTGATTGGATTAAAGAAAGAACTTTAGTTGTTGCAGAATTGTTGCAGAAGCTTCAATTTCTATTTTGAATTGAGTTGCTTAGGTTGATGTTGATTAGCTTCTAGTTTTGATTTCAGTAGAGTAGCGACGCCATTTTTATTTTTAATTTAGAACAGAGGCAGAGTAGAAGCAGAATAGAATTGTGTGCAGAGAAGGCTGAGTTTAGGGTTGTTTAAATAGGTTTAGGCAAACGAATCTAGACAGAAAACGAGACCAGATACATCAGAACGCACCCAGGCAGAAAAGCAGATTCGGGAGGCAGGTCGACCCCTAGGTCGACTCTAGGGTCGACTCTAGGGTCGACCCCCTGGGGGCAGGTCGACTCTAGGGTCGACCTCCTGGGGGCAGGTCGACTCTAGGGTCGACTCCCCAGTCGATCTGGTCTGTGCTGTTTAATTTTTTTCTGAACTTTGGAAGGCCATAACTTGGTCATACGGACTCCGATTTACGAAATTTCGGACTCTATTTCGCGTATTTTTCCAAGACGAACGCAATGGCACAGCCCGTTTCCCTTGATTCTGATTTTATATTTTAATTATACTCAGATTTGTAATCCTTAAGTTCACAGAAAATACGGGGTGTTACATTCTCCCCTCCTAAAAGGATTTCGTCCCCGAAATCTTCAAGTTAAGAAGAATGTGTCCTACCATCCAATCACTCATCTACTCAGTCATCATCCACAAGCATCCATTGTCCTTAGAAATTTCTAGTGCTATATGAACATTTGCAAAAGTGTGTGTATATGTTCCTTATCTAATGCAAAGATCAGGCGGTCTACTGATTCAGTTGACCTCCTTAATGCGAATTATGTCAGTTCCATGAGTCCAATATGTATGCAATTTTCCTATTTTATACATATCATTTCTATATGAGTGCACAGCTATCCACTCATATGCAACATCCATGTGCTGATTCAACCATTTTGCATCCATAAAAATTTAAAATGCTCACACATCCATATGCAGTATGAGAGTGTTTTCGAGCCGATCTAGTGCCTAGTGTGTGTATATGCGTCCACGAGCAACCACTAGCAACCACTTGCATCCACTTGCAACCATCAAATATAACATGTCTCAAACACATGTTTACACCCATTAGTTTCTACCTAAAGTTTGAAGATTCGATCGATAGGATACAGTCGAATGATGGATGTGAGTATAGATAAAACAAAAACTTGGTTCCCATTAGACATGGGTCCTAAGTATCGGCCCTGAAGACCGAAACCAACATCAAATTGACACTAATATGATTACCCTCTTTAGACAATGTCAAAACTGGAAATCTTAACCTTATCAGAAATATTCAGATATTTACAGATTACTAGTACACATCAGATTACCGAATGATTCTTAGGAAACTAAGCATGATAAAACCCAGAATGTATGCGTCCTACTTGACGCCTAACACAGATATCTCTCAAACCCCAACCTATAACCAGCAGATGAGTCGTAACCCCTATGGGGTTTAAGAAAATAACCAGATCAGAAACAAGACTAGTATTAAAGTGCAGAGACTCGACTATAGAATCAGAATGCCATAATCGGAAAGAGTTCTAACTCAATAATCAGATAAGGAAACTAAACTCTCTACGGAAATTTTCCTACTTATATCCTATCCACCAACTATAAGAGCATTCGCCTGCCCTCCCGAAGTAGGCCATGTCCTCTGTCCTTGCCCCCGTTTCTTCGGGCAGTCCCTAGTGAAGTGTCCCATCCCACCGCAGTTGAAGTGAGTGTCCTTCCTCTTTTGGCAATCCTTGTTCAGATGAGTCAAGCTTCCATAAGTGAAGCACATTTCTCCTCCTTTATCATCAGACTTTTCTTCCTTCTTTTGTGTTTCCTTTGTGAACCAAGTCCATATCCATGAGCTTCTCATCCTTGGGTTGTGCGCCTTAGCCAAACTCCCGCATTCTCATCTTTACTATCCGTGTGTAGCACGTTGACAAGTCCCTTGAATGCGGCCTCCATCGCCCAGAAAAATCCTTCAAAGCTCTAAAGAAAACTAGCCGCAGGTGAAACTACAACAGCTAACGATGGAAGTCGGGCACTACTTTGCCCTTTGACGAGGTTACCTCCCAGAAAGCCGGGAGTCCCAGAGACTCAAGAAAGAAGGAAACAAGGATTCAAGCAGAGGATCAAAAGATAGATATATGGCTTAGGGGACTATGTTTTTCAAAATAAGCTTTACTTTTGAAAATACTTCCTTTTCAAAACCTTTTTGAAAATAGTTTTGAAAAATTCTTTATCAAATCCGGTAACCTTCAGCTCTGATACCAAGTGTAACACCCCACCTCCATTAAGGTCACTCGCAAGGGGAATGCCTTAACTTTGGTGGAGCATTTTAGTAAACAGAACAGAAACTTACAAGACAGATAAAACAGTACTTGAAAATTTTTAACTTTATTACAGCGGAAACAGAAATCAATATGGTTACACCCTTTCAAATCTCAGAATTTAAGTACAAAATTTCAGTCTTGTACAAAAGCCTTCAAAATGCATGGTTTAAAATCATAATCCCCATAGAACGGAAGCTATACAGAGCCAAGCCATACTTTAAGCACTTCAAGCAAAGAGAAATCCGGATCAAGCTAAAGTATTCCCTCCTTGGATAACCTGGGGGGAAACGGAAGAAAGGAGGCGAAACAACAAGGGTCAGACAAAAAGTCTGGCAAGTCCAGTGACTTTCAGCATATGAACAGATAATAATAATATGACATGAACATAAAACTGGATGAGAGATAACTGTAACAGGTGTAGCAGATATAACAGAAGAACATAATGACATAAACTATTGCTTTACACTTCTCTGCACTAATACTAGTATAACAGAATTAGGTGTCACCCTAATGTCTAAACTGAAACAGGAACGGGTACAGAATAATTTAACAGAAACAGAATGCTAATAATGGGCCTTTACTACCCGATCAGAAACAGACAGAAGCAGAAACAGATTTATCCCTACAGAAACAGAATGTAGAATTAGGTGTACACTAGTAATGGGCCTTTACCACCCGAATAGACGGTACCACGCAGAAACAGACAGGTGTTACCACCCAACAGAAACAGACGGTACCAACAGAAACAGACAGAACTAAGTGTACCCTAAAACCCTACCCCAAGCGATCGGCTCCCTAATACATAAATATCCTGTGTCGGCCCCACAGTAGGGTGTATCACTCCCTAAAGTGACAACCAATTGGCACAGACCTATTTACAGATGTCACGGCGTCTTACATCCTCAGAGGCAGACCGGGATCCATGCACGCACATGACCCGGTTGGAACGCACCATCAACACCCCTCGCCATTATCAGAATGAACCACTTATAATTAGTTCTGTAAGCGTGCCCGGACCCTACCTACTGTTGGGTCAAAGTTTTGATACCAGAAACGGTTACTGACTAATATGGGTCCCAAACAACAGAAGACACAAGTAATTCCCCTCCGAACCTTGTGTCCCCAGACTAACAGATCTCAGATTAACTTGTTTACAAGTTCAGACATACAGAATTCAGATTTACTAGTTCACAGATTAAGTTAACAAGTTTTCAGACTAACAGATCAGATGTACAGATTTTTCAGATTTGTCTAACTTTGTATTGGGCCTACAGATTCCTGAACGGGTTTACTACACCTATTAATCCAGTTGGTTTAACCCTATTTCCCCCAACACGTTTTAGACGTCATTCTTATCTTAGATTTGCATTAATTAATTATTAGTGCCCAGACCTCTCACATTAGGTCGCTAGCTTGTGGCCGCTGGATGGGCCGGGTGGTTCTGGGAAGACTTCTTCCACAAAGCCAGACCTAACCTCGTGTCTTAAGCAGGTTATGACTAACTTCTCACATTAGAACCTATTATTTGCGGCCACAGGATGTGCCGGGAGGTTCCGGGCAGAATTATGCCGCAAACTCATTCTAACCTCGAGTTAGTCACGTTTATCTTTGCGGCCAATTAATTAATAATTTACCGTTTATGCGCATGCCCAATATATATGCCAATTCAGATTATATCAATAACAGGATGATTATATCAACACAGCAGATAACAGATTTTAGCAGATAACAGATTTTCCAGATTATATGACTTAACGGATTTAACAGATTTAGCAACTTAGCAGATTTTGGCATATAACAGGTTAGGCATTTAAACAAATAAATTTATCAGATTTAGGCATTTTCAACAGACTTAGCGGATGACAGATCCAGCAGATGAATAGAACTAGTAAACTAGGCAGTAGAGCAGAACTAGCAGATTAGGCAATATAACAGAACTAGCAAATTAGGCAATTATAACTGATTTTCATCATTCCTTAAAGTTTCACATATCTTGCCTAATTATAAATTTGACCTAAATTTGCATGCCTAAATAGTGGTCTTGATTCACACTAGGATCATATACCCTATGTTTGTATTAAATTTACATAGCACAGATTATGGTCATAAATTTACCATATATCATATGTTCCAAATTTTTATTAAACTTGCATAGTACAGAAGATCCATATAATTCATACCAAATATAGCCATAGATTACTATGCTTGTCATATATCCCAAAGGTCCCTTACTTAGGTGTTTATTTACATTAATAGATATCCTACTTTCATGTAAATCTTTATACCTAGGCCATATCCTCTTTATCCTAAATCATGTGTTCAATACAGTCTATATTTATGTTCGATTATATACCTTTTTATGTCATGTCCACAAATCATATGTTCAATACCTTTTTATGTTATAAATATAACATGTCCAATCATATGTCTCAGATTCATGTTCTAGCTACAGTCCATGTTCATTCCTCAAATTAGTCACCTATTGGTCATGCCCAATTTATGCATCATTCAGTTTACTGTCCCAAAAATTTTAGCGCATGTTAATCTCTTATGAGATTGGCTCAGGCTCGTGGTAGCCTGGCTATAGAACAGAAAGAGGAAAGAGGTACAGAATAAGATAAATCAAATCAGAACAGAACAAATATAATCTCAGATTCCGATTCACAATTCATGTCAAAATCAGAATTAACGTTTATAGCGGAAAATAACTGTACTTGCCTTGATTGGATTAAAGAAAGAACTTTAGTTGTTGCAGAATTGTTGCAGAAGCTTCAATTTCTAATTTGAATTGAGTTGCTTAGGTTGATGTTGATTAGCTTCTAGTTTTGATTTCAGCAGAGTAGCGACGCCATTTTTATTTTTAATTTAGAACAGAGGCAGAGTAGAAGCAGAATAGAATTGTGCGCAGAGAAGGCTGGGTTTGGGGCTGTTTAAATAGGTTTAGGCAGACGAATCTAGACAGAAAACGAGACCAGATACATCAGAACGCACCCAGGCAGAAAAGCATATTCGGGAGGCAGGTCGACCCCCAGGTCGACTCTAGGGTCGACCACCTGGGGGCAGGTCGACTCTAGGGCCGACCCCTGGGGGCAGGTCGACTCTAGGGTCGACCCCCTGGGGGCAGGTCGACTCTAGGGTCGACTCCCCAGTCGACCTGGTCTGTGCTGTTTAATTTTTTTCTGAACTTTGGAAGGCCATAACTTGGTCATACGGACTCCGATTTACGAAATTTCGGACTCTATTTCGCGTATTTTTCCGAGACGAACGCAATGGCACAGCCCGTTTCCCTTGATTATGATTTTATATTTTAATTATACTCAGATTTGTAATTCTTAAGTTCACAGAAAATACGGGGTGTTACATGATATCTTATATGTTGTAAATCATGCTATGATGATGTTATGTATATTGAAAGTATCTATGCTAAGTTGTGATGAATCATACATGTTAAAAAAGCCATGATGTTACCATCTATGCTAGTTAGTTCATATTAATTAAATCATCATGTTTGGGTTATGTTGATCTATATGACAAGTCACATATGCAAGTTAGATTGATTAGAAAAATTATGAACATATACCAAGACATCTATTATGACATCTAGAATTATGCTATGACATATGTGATATCCTATGCTAGTTCACACCATCATTATGTTGCCTAAAAACCCTATATGCAAGTTTATGTATAGATTTGGGCTATGATCATATCATGTAAATTGAGACATTTAACAAGTTGACACCTTTTGATCCTTAACATGTGTAGTTTATGCAAGTTTCACCCCTATTATGATTAGATTTATTTTAATTGTCTATATGTTGTGATAATTTATCTTTGTGATAGGTGTTAGACTATACAAGTCTAGCCTATATTATGCGTTGAATAAGCGAACGTATAAACTTGGGGTAAGGGTAATATTAAGGATTTAATATTAAAAAGTTGGGGTGCAATTGATATGATTTTGCATGCCATAAGTGGATTGCCATAATTGAGTCAATTATGGACATCATTAAAAGTTGACTTAATTAATAATTTGAATAGGGAATTATTAAAACTGGGGTAAAAGATTTTAAGTGTTAATCAATGCTTAGGACACGAGGTTGGACTCGTTTGTGACGTAAACCTGCCCGGACCCGCCCGGCAAATCCAGTGGTCACAAATGTCCGCCCAATGTGAGAGGTCCTAGGCCTAAACTAAAGCATAACGGTTGTAAAGACATGAGGTTAGACTCTTTTATGGTGTAAGACTGCCCGGACCCGCCCGGCAAATCCAACTGCCATAAATGCCAGTCTAATGTGAGGGGTCTTTATGAGATTATGGCCTGAATGAATTAAGAAATACTTAACCAATAAACATGTAAGGTGGGACATGGGGGTTAAGTAGGTGCCTTGGGTGGCATGAGGAATCTAGGGGGTGCCCTTAGTGGCATGTGAAACACGATTAGTAAGACTTAACCAAACACACATGTAAATGAACATGACTAAGAGGGTTAAGTGGGATATATTAGTGACAAGCTTAGGTGGGTAGCTTGTAGGGGCCCATTTCGACCAGTATCCCAAGCGTATCTTTGTGGGCTCGACCCAAGTCGAGGACGGGACACGCATGCTGGGTTTGACTGTAAGAGGCCAAAACGGGGAGCGGTGGCAACGCAAGTCCAACGGGTTTCATATGCGTGTGTGGACCCGAGCTGGTAGGTAAGACGTTGTTGCATCGTGTAGGTATAAGCCGTGCATTCTCAAGTTGTATCGGGTTGCCACTTTAGGGGAGTGATACACCCCACTGTGGGGCCAGCATGGGTATCTACGAGTAGGGAGCCGATCGAAAGTGGGTAGTGGGGTACACCTAGCGGAGATAGGGGCAAACGACACCTATGTAGTCAGCTAGGGGTACGTAAGGCTATTTATTAAGTTTCTGTGTGAAGCAAGTGGGATCAAACAATAGGGTGACTGGTGTGGTGCAGTGTAGTAATTTGCGGTGCAGTGTAGTAATCATTCGTTAGTAATTAGGTGTGCCTTTACCGTTATCTTTAACATTATCTTAAACGCTATCTTTATCTTCCTAAGAGTTCATAGACATTTACTTGTCTTCCAGCTTAAGCCTTAGTCTAGTTATTTTGATGATAGTATTGTTAGAATTATCATACTCGCCAGACTTTATGTCTGACCCCCTCTATTTCTATCCTTTTTCCCCCTCTAGGTCCTCAGGTTGGGCCCAGCTCTAGTGGAGTTTGATTGAATTGCTTCATCTCTCTTTGGAAAGCTTGGACCGTTGAAGTAAAGTCCAGCTTTTTATCTTTTTAATGGCTATTTATGTAATGGGATTATGTATTTTGTTTTTATGAAGATGGATATTGTACTTGGTTATGATCTATGGTTTTATGATGTAACAAACATGTTTAATTTCCGCTGCAATAAAATGAAGTTTTAGATTTCCAAGTACTATTTATTATCTGTCTTGTTGTAATTTTTCTGTTCTATATTCACTTATAACCTCCATGGAAGTTAATGCATTCCCTTTGTGAGTGACATTAATGGACGTGGGGTGTTACACCTTCCGCATTAACAGTGAGGTCCGGTGAATTACCTAACATAAAATTAACACTAAAGACAACTGTTTTGGGTTCTTACACCAGTCCCATGACTGACCTGGAGTTTATTGTTCCCACACCTAAACTCTGGGTGCCTATAATTTTTACACGGGCAACCTAGTAGTTTGGTTTGCAGTTTAGACTTGGAGTGGTTGGAGTAGGATGCTGGTTTAGCTGGAGCTATTATATCTTGGAGCATGCATATTATTCTGCTGAGTTTAGTATCTCTTCCGCTGTGTAATCGATGTACGCTGATGTATCCCTCGGAACTCTGATGTGATATTATTGTAATGATAATGGAAAAGTTCTTTTTATTTTACGCAAATGTGTAAGTACCCCTAACAATCCGTATTTATGAACGGTTTAAGTTGGTTTAATTACCGGCGAAAGCTTGGCGAGAAGGCAGGTTGTAACGGCCCGCCACGCACTAACCGACATTTACTCCAAAAATTTGCGCTGTACACATGTCCAGTTAGCACGGAACGGTCGTCAGAAGAAAAGAAAGAAGACGAGGAATCAACGAAGAACCTGTAGAATGTCTCACAATGCATGGAACAAAATATAATAACAACATACTTGTCATAAAACAGGTGAGACAGTGTATAAGCTGAGACAAACTATCATAGTAGCGGAAAATCCAAATACAGCTTATGTTCCACAACATCATTATTACAACTTATAAAACTGTCTCTAAAGCAAGATAAGGAAGGTACACTACTAATTCCCAAGTAGTGACAACCAATGACACAGGGAGAATATCTATATATATCATACGTGGAAGCCTCCTGTTCGCCTCCGGATCAGCTACTCGTGCATCACCAGCTAACCTGTCTCTAGTCTGCTCATTTAGGAGCACCCAGAGTAATAAGAAGAGACATAAAACTCTGGGCCATACAAAAGTCTGGTATGAGCGATAAGCAGCTAAACAGAACAATAACAAGTATACTAAACCATACCTGAACCTGCAACCAAAGAGTTAGCACTACATACTGTACAACACTCTAAGGTGTCACTAACATATGGTGTACAAGCATATGGGGTGGAGGTGTGCATGTCATAGTGATGGCAAAAAAATCAAGCATAGAAACTATCCTCACATCTCCCACTCAGTGCGCAAAGCATACGTTATCCACCACTTCGACCACCGAATACTTTGCTATGATCACTCTGCCCCATGAAGTCACAACGGCTTCACTGCACTGATCCATAGCCACTAATCCTTTGCTATGTCCACTTTTCCCCATGGAGTCGTACACACCCCACTGCACTGGCTCATAGCCTTACTAATCCTTTACTATGTCAACTCTGCCCCATGGAGTCGCAACAGCTCCACTGCACTGGCTCATAGTCTTACTACGATCACTTTGCCCCTCGAGTCATGATGACTCTACTGCACTGATACGTAGCCCATCATTCCTTTTCAGTGGTGAATCGAAGTCATGAACGTCGACAATTCCTTAGCACATGTCCCGCAGCAAAGCCCAACCATGAAGTAAACTCATTGGTTCCCAACTGGATCCTGAGCTCTAACTTCCATTTGGACTACCTTTGCATCTCGGGTTATTGGTCATCACCGGATCTGTTCGGATCTCCTCACAACTATCGGTTCGGTTCAGCCTTCAGTATCCCCAACTGGATCGATTCGTGCCAAGCTTCTTCGGGTCGGATCGGAGAGTGCCATCGGGTTCAGATCGTGCTCCACGTTCCAGCTCGTGGTGGTTCGGATTGGGGTACTCTGGCGGATCGGGTTGGAGAACTCCAGGCGGATCGGTCCGGTCGTGATCTCCTCCAAGTTTCCTGTTAGCTCGTGGCATGCAGGCTCGGTTCGGATGCAAGGGGGCGGATCGGGGATGGGCTACACGAACGGTTCGGTTCGGACCTCCCCATCCGATCCGATCCGGTCCCTGTCCATTTCCTGCATTTTGTCCAACGTGTTGTTTAAGCCATTCGATGGCGTTTTCGACCACTCTAGCTATTCTAATCAATCACAAAGCATACCACAAAGTTATAGCAACAAATAGAAGTGACCTCAAACACCAAAACATCAATATGATAGGTTAAAATGAATCAAACATATCCAAAACCCCATGTTTCCCTTAAGCATGTTCAAACATAATTAATGATAGGATTA
Source organism: Allium sativum (assembly GCA_030737875.1). Lineage (NCBI taxonomy): Eukaryota > Viridiplantae > Streptophyta > Magnoliopsida > Asparagales > Amaryllidaceae > Allium > Allium sativum. The sequence continues at coordinate 1,047,081,781 of CM060910.1, read as the reverse complement.
GCACAACTTAACCAAATTAACCCAAGTTTCTAACAAGGGTCTAAAACATCATTCAAGAATTTATAAATATTTTTCCAGATTTCATTAATGCTTAAATTCGCTAATCTTCACTAATTACCCTTAATCAACCGTAATTAGTGCAAAACTATGCAAATCACTCACCTTAGCCACAAATAAACCTTAGATCTGAAATAAATCTCTGATATGGCGCGAATACTAATGCTAAACAACAACTCTAATGCTGATTTGGTGAAGATCTCCCTTGATTTGATGTTGCTAAGCTTAACCCTTAATTAGAAAGTGGTTTGGAGATGATTTAGAGGTTAGAGGCCATTTTTAGGGTTTCTAAGAGGTAAGTGGAGGCTAGAAAACTGAAATGGAATGAAACCCTAACTCTTTTCAGCCTCCCCATAACCCTAATCCCGAAATGGGTTATGGGCCCATTCAATAATCACCCTATTTTGCCGGGTTAAGTAGTTTTTCATCTTCAAAACCTTATTTCAGTCATTTCTCCCAAACGGTAAGCCCGTTTTCCACATTGACCACCCTACGGAAAGGTAAACCGTCATACGAAGCCAATGGAAGTGGTTTCAAGTCAAAACTCCTTTCCAATCAAAAGTTATGGCCGAAAAAACACTAGCTAGGGGCAAAACGGTTATTTAAAAATCGGCAAAAATCATGAACCTGGGAAATGGCCCTAATGGTCGTGTCCCAATGCCACGTGACCATAAGACTTCATATAAGAAAGAAAGAAATATTCTACGATTCTCCGTTGCGTAGAATGCGGGTTGTTACATTCTTCCCTCCTTAAGGAATTTCGCCCCCGAAATTCCCTAACCAAAACATACAAAAGGGTCCCGCATGCCTATCAGCCATAAAACAATAATCAAACATGCAAAACAAGCAAACCAAGTCTATCCTAGCATGCCGAATAACTAAATTGCAAAGTAAATCTTACTAGGCAAACAGTTCTGGATACGTCTTCCTAATGCTCTCCTCTATCTCCCAAGTACAGTCGTTCTCATTCTCGCCCAACTGAACCTTGACTAGCTTCACCGCCTTCCTTCGAAGTTGCTTCATATCGTGCTCGATAATACGAATCGGCTTGCGGTTCCCAACCGCTTTGGGTTCCATTTCGAGGCCCTCTAACTGATCAGGTGAAATAGTCATATTTGGGTCGTGCACGAACTTCTTTAGTTGGAAAACATGAAATACGTTGTGAACTCCTGCCATCTTCTCGGGTAAGTCAACTCTATATGCCAAATTCCCAACTTGTTCGAGAACTAGGAATGGGCCAACAAATCTTGGTGCCAACTTGTCTCTCCTGCCAAATCGTATCATGCTCTTCAATGGAGAAATCTTGACAAACACCAAGTCACCAATGGAGAATTTTAAGTCTCTTCTCCTCTTATCAGCATAACTCTTCTACTTGTCCTAGGCAGCCTTCATCCGTTGTTGAATGATCTTAATCTTATCTGAAGTTTCCTTTACCACATCTGGTCCAAGCACAAACTTCTTACCGGTCTCTGTCCAACATGGTGGTGAGTTGCACGGTCTTCCGTACAAATATTCATATGGGGCCATATCGATACTGGATTGGTAGATATTATTATATGCAAACTCTACTAGATGCAAATGGTCATCCCATAATCCACCAAAATCCAATATACAAGCTCTCAAGAGATCTTCCAATATACGATTCACCCTCTCTGTCTGACCGTCAGTTTGAGGATGATACGCGGTACTGAGATATAATTCCGACCCTATAGCCTCTTGTAAGCTCTTCCAAATCCCACTAGTAAACAACGGGTCTCGGTCACTCGCAATGCTTTTAGGTACTCCATGAAATCTCACTACCCACTTCATATATAGTTCTGCTAACTTAGCTGCCATTCTGGTCGATTTGATTGGTATAAATCTTGCACTCTTGGTCAATCGATCCACAATTACCCAAATGCTATCATCACCCGATTTAGTCCTTGGTAAACCATCAATGAAATCCATCGAGACTTGCTCCCATTTCCATTCGGGAATTTCTAATGGTTGCAACAAACCGCTAGGCTTCTTTTGCTCGGCTTTAACTAGCTGGCAATTCATGCACTTGGATATAAACTTCCCAACGTCTCTTTTCATCCCTTCCCAATAGAAAGTTTGCTTCATGTCTCGATACATCTTATCACCACCGGGGTGTATAGTCAGTTTTGAGTGATGACATTCCCTAAGCACTTCATCTCTCAAACCATTCACGTTGGGTACAACTAGTCTTCCATTCTTTCGAAGCCATCTTTCTCGATCAAGCCCATACAAATTCATCTCCTCACCGTCAATATTCATCTCTAACTTGGAGATGATTTCCAACAGATTAGGATCGTCCCTCTGACTGGAACCAATCCGCTCAATCAAAGTGGGTCTGACCGTCAAACTAGCTAACATCTCTAGATCCAATTCGCACTTTGGTCTGAATCATACCCTGCGATATACTCCAGTTGCTTTAATTCAAGAAACACAGCCCCTAAACTGGCATGTCTCCTACTCAAGGCATCGGCTACCACATTGCCTTTCCCATGTGTATATGCGATATCAAAATCATATGAAGCCAAGAACTCTAACCATCTCTGCTGACGGAGATTCAGATCCTTCTGAGAGAAGAGATACTTTAACGATTTATGATCGGTAAACAACTCAAATCTTTCTTCCAAGAGGTAATGTCTCCACATCTTCAATGCGAACACGATAGCTTCCAGTTCCAAATCATGGGTAGGATACCTTTTTCTCATGCGGCTTTAGTTGCCGACTAGCATAAGCGACAACCCTACCTACTTGCATCAATACAGCACCTGGTCTGGTACCACAATATACCGTCATCTCTTCATTCCCTTTAGGAATGACTAACACTGGCGCACACGTCATCTTTTCTTTTAGACTCTTGAATGCATTCTCACACACTCTGTCCCATACGAAGGCTTGATTCTTCTTAGTCAACTGTGTCAACGGTGCCGCTATCTTGGAGAAGTCTTGGATAAACTTACGATAATATCCAGCTAACCCCAAGAAGCTTCTCACGTCTGTTACATTCTTGGGTGTAGACCAATCCTGTACCGTAGCCACCTTCGCATGGTCCACGCGAATACCATTCTCTGAAACAACATGGCCCAAGAATCTCACTTCCCTCCTCTAGAAGTGACACTTAGAAAATTTCGCTTTAAATTGGTGTTTTCTCAACACCTCCATCACTATCCTCAAATGTCCCTTGTGTTCTTCCTCTGTCCTTGAGTAAACAAGGATGTCATCTACGAATACAAGAACAAACTTATTCAGCTGATCTCTGAACACCCGATTCATAAGATCCACGAAGTATGCTGGTGCATTGGTCAACCCAAATGGCATGACCAACCACTCATAGAATCCAGACGACGTCCTAAATGCCGTTTTCAGAACACTCTCAGCCGCTACTTGGAGCTGATGAAATCCTGTCGTGAGGTCCAACTGGGAGAACATTCTTGCTCCTTCCAGTTGATTAAACAAATCATCTATCCGCGGTAGAGGATACTTATTCTTCCTCGTTACCTTACTCAACTTGCGATAGTCCACACACAAACGAAGGGAAACATCTGCCTTAGTGGCAAACACAACTGGTGCTCCCCCCACGGAGACACTTCTTCTAATAAACCCTTTCTTCAAAAGATCATTTACTTGCACCTCGAGCTCTCGCTGCCCCCTTGGTGCCATAAGACGAAGTGGCATCACTACAGGTCTGGCGTCTTTCACTAAATCAATACGGAACTCAATCTCTCAGTGTGGTGGAAGTCCAGTCACTTCCTCGAAGACGTCCGGATACTGGCCAACCACGGGCACATCTGACAACTCATCTTGCGGGATGTCGAGGGAATTTATAAAACTATCCATTACCCCATCACTAGGTAGACTACCAAACACTACCCACCTCCCATCATCCGCCCAAACTGTCACCAAAAAGCCCTCACAGTCTACTACCACCCCGTATCTTTAGAGCCAATCGACCCCCAATATAATGCCATACCCAGTAAAGCCCAAAACAAAACAATGACAAACAAACATACATCTATGACACGATAAGACCAAATTTCGGCAAACCATACTAAGGTTAGTCGAACCACAAATCGGGTTTGTCACAACCAACGGTCTGTCGACTATCTCAGGTTCCAGTCCCAACCTATCTACCAGGTCACTAGATATGACGGAATGGGAAGCCCCGGTATCAAACAAAACTCGAACAGGTACATCAAGAATAGAAAGCATACCTTGAATGACGACATTGTTTCCTTTCTCCGCCACAGTTGGGGCATTCGACGAAGAAGGAATAGCACTGATAGCATATGCTTTCACAATCTGCTTCTCCTTAAGAGGTTGTGGACATTTATCCTTATGATGCCCCACTTAGCCACAGTTGTAGCACTTCTTATCCGCTGGTTTGGCCCGACATTCTTTGACATAATGGCCCTTCTTACCACAGCTGAAGCACTCAACATCTTTCTTGCTCTTTTTCTGGACATCCTTAATTTGATTCTGCTTCCTTTTATTCTGAGTGTTATTCTTGCCTCCACCTCCTGCTTGCGGCTTCATCCCTTCTGCAGATACAACCTCAGTCTTTGACTTACGGTAAAGACTCTCTGATTTCAAGGCTTTCCCCACAATCGATTCAAAAGTCTCATCAATGTGGTTGATAAGCCTTCCCCCAAGTATCCATCCAAACCAGTAATGAACTTCTCATTCTTCTTCTCAGGAGTATCGATAAGGGATAATCCATACTTCGACAAATTGTCGAACTCAGCAATATAGTCTGAGACTGCTCTACCATTCTTCTTAAGCTCCAGGAACTTCCTAAACAATTCCGACTTCTGTGCAGCTGGGATAAACTTGTTGCTAAAGCGAGCCTTAAACTGATCCCAAGTAACCTGATCCTCTAGAGTGGCTGTCTTAAAAGCATTCCACCAATTCATCGCTTGCCCTTGCAGCTGACGAGACGCTAGCCTTCTCTTCATCGCATCCTCGATACCCAAGTCGTCGAAGATACGATCACAGCTATCCCACCAATCATAAACATCCGTGGCCGACTCCGTTCCGTGGAACGGCTTCCCACTAAGGTTAGTGTAATCCTTGCACGACTTGGCGAAATCGGCCCTAGACGCCTGCACTACTGGGCCACCACCATTACCGGCATTGCGAACTGCTCCCTGAGCATCCCTAAGCATCTCTCTCATGAAGTCAATAAACATCGTCCTCATGTCAGGAGCATTCCCATTATTGGGCCTTCTACCAGCACCCCTCGTGTCTCGACTCATCGTTCAGTCTGTAAAGAGAAAACGATTACCTACCCCATAGTGGTGCTAGTGCAGTACGACTTCGTCCCTATACTACTAGTAGTATATATATATATAGCTTTTGAAAACCAAAGTAATCACAAATACGCACTCTCGTATACGTACTATCTCTCCCTAGTGTCTTTTCCTAGGTTAACTATGCAACCTAGAGCTCTGATACCAAATGTAATGGCCCGCCCCGCACCAACCGACATTTACTCCAAAAATTTGCACTGTACACATGTCCAGTTAGCATGGAACGGTCGTCAGAAGAAAAGAAAGAAGACGAGGAATCAACAAAGAACCTGTAGAATGTCTCACAGCGCATGGAGCAAAATATAATAACAACATACTTGACATAAAACAGGTGAGACAGTGTATAAGCTGAGACAAACTATCATAACAGCGGAAAATCCAAATACAGCTTATGTTCCACAACATATTCATTACAGCTTTTAAAACTGTCTCTAAAGCAAGATAAGGAAGGTACATTACTAATGCCCAAGTAGTGACCACCAATGACACAGGGAGAATATCTATATATATATCATACGTGGAAGCCTCCTGCTTGCCTCCGGATCAGCTACTCGTGCATCACCAGCTAACCTGTCTCTAGTCTGATCGTTTAGGAGCACCCAGAGTAATAAGAAGAGATATAAAACTCTAGGTCAGACAAAAGTCTGGTATGAGCGATAAGCAGCTAAATAGAACAATAACAGGTATACTAAACCATACCTGAACCTGGACCTGCAACCAAAGAGTTAGCACTACATACTATACAGCACTCTAAGGTGTCACTAACATATGGGGTACAAGCATACGGGGTGGGGGTGTGCATGTCATAGTGATGGAAAAAAAATCAAGCATAGCAACTATCCTCACATCTCTCACTCAGTGCGTAAAACATACGATATCCACCAATTCGACCACCCAATACTTTGCTATGATCACTCTGCCCCATGAAGTCACAACGGCTTCACTGCACTGATCCATAGCCACTAATCCTTCGCTATGTCCACTTTTCCCCATGGAGTCGTACACATCACACTGCACTGGCTCATAGCCTTACTAATCCTTTACTGTGTCCACTCTGTCCCATGGAGTCGCAATGAGTCCACTGCACTGGCTCATAGTCTTACTACGATCACTTTGCCCCACGAGCCATGATGACTCTACTACACTGATACGTAGACCATCATTCCATTTTAGTGGTGAATCGAAGTCATGAACGTTGACAACTCCTTAGCACACGTCCCGCAGCAAAGCCCAACCATGAAGTGAACTCATTGACTCCCAACTGGATCTTGAGCTCTAACTTCCATTTGGACTACCTTTGCATCTCGGGTTATTGGTCATCACCGGATCGTGTTGGATCTCCTCACAGCCATCGGTTCGGTTCGGCCTTTAGTATCCCCCACTGGATCAATTTGTTCCAAGCTTCTTCGGATCGGATCGGAGAGTGCCATCGGGTTCAGGTCATGCTCCACGTTCCAGCTCGTAGTGGTTCAGATCGGGGTACTCTGGCAGATCGGGTCGGAGAACTCCAGGCGGATCGGTCCGATCGTGATCTCCTCCAAGTTTCCAGTTAGCTCGTGGCATGCAGACTCAGTTCGGATGCAAGGGGGCGGATCGGGGATGGGCCACACGAACGGTTAGGTTCGGACCTCCCCATCCGATCCGGTCCTTGTCCATTTCCTGCATTTTGTCCAGCGAGTTGTTTACGCCATTCGACGGCGTTTTCGACCACTCTAGCTATTCTAATCAATCACAAAGCATACCACAAAGTCATAGCAACAAATAGAAGTGACCTCAAGCACCAAAACACCAATATGATAGGTTAAAATGAATCAAACATAGCCAAAACCCCATATTTCCCTTAAGCATGTTCAAAAATAATTAATGAAAGGATTAGCAAAACTTAACCAAATTAACCCAAGTTTATAACAGGGGTCTAAAACATCATTCAAGAATTTATAAATATTTTTCCAGATTTTATTAATGCATAAATTCGCTAACCTTCACTAATTACCCTTAATCAACCGTAATTAGTGTAAAACTATGCAAATCAGTCACCTTAGCCACAAATAAACCTTAGATCTGAAATAAATCTCTGATATGGCGCGAATACTAATGCTAAACAATAGCTCTAATCTTGATTTGGTGAAGATCTCCCTTGATTTGATGTTGCTAAGCTTAATCCTTAATTAGAAAGTGGTTTGGAGGTGATTTAGAGGTTGGAGTCCATTTTTAGGGTTTCTAAGAGGTAAGTGCAGGCTAGCAAACTGAAATGGAATGAAACCCTAACTCTTTTCAGCCTCCCCATAACCCTAATCCCGAAATGGGTTATGGGCCCATTCACAAATCACCCTGTTTGGCCCGGTTAAGCAGTTTTTCACCTTCCAAACCTTATTTCAGCCATTTCTCCCAATCAGTAAGCCCGTTTTCCACATGTGACTACTCTACGGAAAGGTAAACCATCATCTGAAGCCAATGGAAGTGGTTTCAGGTCATAACTCCTTTCCAATCAAAAGTTATAGCGGAAACAAGACCAGCTCGAGGCAAAACGGTTATTTAAAAATCGGGAAAAATCATGAACATGGGAAATGATCCTAATGGTCGTTTCCCAAAGCCATGTGACCGCACGACTTCAAATAAGAAAGAAATAAATATTCTACGATTCTCCGTTGCATAGAATGTGGGTTGTTACAGTTACAAATATACATCTTTAACATGTTTCATTGCTTTACAACTATGGTTATGCAAGCCTGCGTAGAAAGAAATGTGAAACACAATAGTAAAGGCTTACCTCTAAATGGCATTGCTATTAAGCGTTTTTCAGAAATTTGACGATTATAGAGTGTTTAAATGAAGAGTTTGAGGTCTTCTATATTTATGATTTAGACATTAAAGAATCCAGATTTAGAATTTCTATAGTTTTATTGGATAAAACATATACTAATTTAGAGGATCCATATGGGAAGCATGTTTGGAATTTGAACAACTTGCCAAGGATTTTGGATTCCATGCTTGCATTTATAAGTGCTGATATTTCTGAATAGCCCAACTTTCTTTATATACTTGTTACTCAATTCTCTCCCTCGTTGTTAAGAAAGGAAAGCTTCCTTATGTATGGTTGCTTTTAGAATGTACATGAATTCATAGTGATATTTTTCAGAGCATATCATTCATGTTTCAATTATGGATTAATCCTTGCTTAAGTTGTGAATGTAGCTTCTACTCCAACTCCACTATCTACCATCATTAGTGGTTGTATGACACCATTACTACCCTTGAACTCCTCAAATCTTCCTTTTATCATCATTTCCGGCACCATGGCCTCTTCCTCCATAACCACACGCATTGAAATTCCCATGTCAACCTTCCTTACTCTTCCACCAGCAACCTACAACCCGGTAGAGTAAATCATGCAACAATTTCCATCTCACTAAACTTTTATCCAAAATTGCTCACTCACAAAATTTGGATGAAAGTAAACCCCTCATATTTGATCTGGGTGGCAACATTGATTTTGAATGCTTGTTTGTAGTGCAGTTACTGGTGCTTTCACCAATTGATCTCCCCTTCCTCTCTACCTAAACTACTTCCTCAAATCTCTTCACGAAGAACTCTCTCCTTTTTCCTCCTATCACATCCAAACTGCTCTTAACAGCATGACACTCTCCCAACAACTTGCCGACCACCAAAACACCATAAACACCATCCAAGCCACTCAAGCAACCCACAACACCATGCCTAAAATCCTACACGCCAGCACAATCGGCAATAAAGCATCACTTCCACACCTCACCAAACAAGTGGCCGACCTCCACTGAAAATTAAACAACCAACTACCTCCATCTCCAACAATCCCAATGTACGCCACCGTTGTGAGCTTTACGTCATCAGTTCGCCCCTTGCCTAAGTTTCAGGCACCTCCTCTCGCCTCTTCCGTAGCCATTGCTGCTGCTCCTTCTCTGCCAATGTTCCCTATACCTCCTTCCGCCTCTGGCATCATCCCTGTTGCTCCTCCTCCTTCGCCCAAGTAAGCACCACCGCCCCCTTCTCTTCCTATGTTACCTACACCAAGGAGTTATCTCATGTTCACATTGCCTTCCCCAAGGAGCTTTCTCGAGAAACTCACTTCAGATCTGGCACAATCAAACCTTGCGGCTTATGGATCCAGAACACAGGGTAGTAATCTCTACACCTCGACGGCAAAATCATGGATCCTGATTTGAATAAATCAGAACAATGCTTTGATTTTAGAACCTAGGGTAGTTCCTTTTATTTTCCCACTGAATCCAATATAAAGGGACCTAAAATCCGTATTATATATGTTTTTCCTCTACTTTGGAAAAATATACACCCGCAGGCCAAACAATTTGCGGGCCTGCAATTTAATTACCAAACCTCTTGTATAGTGCTTGAAAGCAATGCAATGAAGGCTTACAAAGGGAAAATTTTCATTTTCTATCTAGGCGACAAGAGGAAAACCGAGACCTTATTTGTGGCACTGTTGACTCCCAGTGACACTCAACTCCAATATAATTTTGATACCACCTCTCCAATATTTCAGCCACTAACTTACAACCTTAAGGACATGGTCAATTTCGAGCGGATGGTAATGATACGGTTATAGGATATAGCATAAGGTCCAAAAGTATAATTCACATGCAAAAAAAGGTACTTGGAATAAAAGCAATTAATGAGCACATGCAATTCAGTTATGGAGACAAGAACGTGTAAACTTCTATCTTTTATGATAATTTTGTTTTAAATTATTGCAATTTGTTACATAGGGGTATAGAATATGATACATAGGCCCAAAAGTTGTTAGAAATATGGTTATATAAGGGATAACAATGTAATGAAAGGATAAGAAGAAAAGTTAAATCAGAAATTTCTTACTTTGGATTCTCTCTCCATCCTATTATTTCTTCCTTAATACTGAAAACTCTACTTTTTCCTGCTCTGGGACACTAAGTCGTACCACGTTCATTGCAAAGATGATTTCTTTCCCATTATTTCACATTCCTATTTTCCCTTACATTCTTATTTTCCTTTATTCTCTATTTGATATTATAAATACAAGTCCATACCTATGTATTCGGGATTCCACAACGTATTCAAAGATCTGAATAGAGCATAATGCCGAAATAATAAAAACATTATCATCTTCATTTTCTGTTGCATCATTGCAAGCTTTCAAACTAAAAGGAATGCAACTTTTATCTATATTATGTAAAGAAAGCATGCGATAAGCAAAAAACAAGAAAAGGAAAGTACAATAGGTTGAAGTTTGCTTTCTTGGGCATGTCCATAACAGTTAGTAAATATGTTATGTAAATAAGGTATAACCTAAACAAAAAATGGAAAGAAAAGCATAATAGGCTTAACCTGGCTTCCTTCGGCGTGTATCCCTAATCTGGTAGAAGTTACCTGTTTTAACATTCATTGATGACCAAAGAAAATGCTCCAATATAAATTTAACTATTAAACTATTCTGTTATCCAGCACCTTGCATATATATATATATATATATATATATATATATATATATATATATATATATATATATATATATATATATATACGTATGTATATATATTATAACTTAAGGGAAGAAATGTCAAGAATGAAAGCTACAAACGATAAGTTTGATATAGTAAATATATCTAGAAGAAATGTCAAGACCAAAAGCTACAAACCGTAAGTTTTTTATAGTAAATATATCTAGAACAAATTATGCATGAATATACAGAATAGTACAAATAAAAGGCATAAAATACAACAGAACCCATAATAGTGTAACAAAAATAATGTACAGTGAATTGCCTTACTTTTCAAAAAAATTTACGTACATGGAAGGGAGACTATAACAAAGAAGCAAATTAGATAGTTTTTTATCTTCCTTGCACGAAGACAAAATAAAATTTTTAATGCATCAATGTTGCTGTAACAACTATAATGTATAGTAAAATCAAAAGGAAAAGAGCATGGTTATTTAATAAAATACTTAATAAATGGAATTATTTTGACTATATAATATACAACTAGAAGGGGAAAAATATTTCAAAGGGAAAAATAAAGTAAAGAAATAGCATAACCATCAAGTTGTTTGAACTGTAGGAATCATCAAAATTTTCCACCAATAAGTCATGTATAAAATAGTATGAAATAGTGGTAGAATTGTGTAAAATTAATAAATGTGCACAAAGTTATATATCTTTGAAAACATCACGTGAAATTAAATATTATAGAGAATACAAATTAGCTCGGAATTAGTCTATCAGTTCCAAAGATGGGAGCTGCAACTTGTATATCACAGACAACTGATTGAACAATATATAAAGATTCAAAGCATAATCAATGACCTGTTCCAAGAGCCTCATGATTTAGAACTAGCCCAGATACCAACCTTAGAAGATGGATAAAAATGAAAAGACCAACCACTTTGGAAGAGTTTTATACAAAAGGCAAATCAATTTCCTACGAATGGAAGAAGCAAGATTGAGTACTAAAGGACAACGGTTTTCTGAATGGACAGTCAAAAGAGAAAGAATATAAGGAAGATTAATCATCAAGGTACATCAAGTAAGGGAAAATGTACCTGTAATCGTTTGAGATGCCCAATGTTGATGGAAAACCAATAACCGGAACAAACTGTCAAAAATCAAACTGTGAGCAAGGAGGAAACAATAATGATTTTTGGTTGAATTTAAAGAATATTGGCTAAGTATCATGCTGAGTTGAGAAATCGATATGATGTAGGTTGGTAGAAATTATTGAGCATATTAGGGGAAATAAGGGTTGAGAACAAAGGACCGCATAAAGAAAGTGGGAACAGTTATCCGAAGTTTGGGAGAAAAGGGAGAACAGAGGTAGAAGCCGGTCTTATTGAGGAGAACGGCTGCAAGATTAGGGTTATTTGGTTGGAGATAAATTTGGGAGGGGATAGAAAGTGATTATATCTTGGAGAAGGAGGTATGGTTTATGCTTTGATCATCAATAGCTTATCACTTAGCTATGTAGTTAAAGCCTTGCAATATCCCTGCTATAGCCCATAGCACTCTTCAACCGCTACTTGTGCAATTAAAACATTCAGTGGATCCAATGCGGCGGTGGTGCAATAAGTTGTAATGGAAATAAAGCGAGGAAATAGCGGGATATAGCGGATGAGTCTAAAGTTGCATATAAGACTCATATTTAATGCTTTTACAAAAATACTAATGATAAATAAATAGAAAATTAACATTTGATTTAACTATAATTAGTACATTCTTAATTTTAAATAAAAGCATGTGCAAATATATGTAAATAAATGTGAACTTTATTTAGTTTGATTAAATTTAATTGAATATTATAGTATTTTCTATTCTAAAAGATATATGTCAAAAATCTATATTCAATTACTAATTGTATTAATTTTATAATTTCAAAATGTATGTTTTCAATTCATTTCTTTTATAGAAGATATAGCGGAAATAGCCGAATATAGCTAAAATAATGGGATATATCGGGGATATCGGAATATAGCGGAGCTTAATGCGGAAAGGCTATTTCATAGGCTATTTGGAAATAACGTAGATGTAGAAATCCGCTACGCGATATAGCGGGGATACGGCGGGGTAATAGCGATGCATAAACTGCATAAACCGCTACACTATTTCAATTTAGCAGTGATGAATAATATATCCTCTTTTAGCTCTACTACATCCGCTAAATCAAGTCTTTTTGCGTCCGCTTTAGCAGTATTAATATAGAAAGATTGATATGACTAGTTCTCTCTTGAAAAAAATCAATAAATTTAGCGTAAATGGCTAAATTTAAGGCATAAGTGCCTAATATATGGTAATAATCAATTACACTCATCAAATTTATCATGCATAAATATGATTGTTAACGATATTTTCCGTTAACACCCGGAATGAGTTATATGGAACATATATTTAGCTAAGATTGTGCAACCATGATCTAAGATTACTGATGGGCAATTTAGGATCAGTGTTCCTTAGATAAATCAATCGTTTCTTAAGTGCCAAAATCTCCATTTCAAGTTTTTCTTCCCTCAAGGGGTGAATATCACACTTACAGAATTATGGAGTTCCAGAGCACCTTGAAGAAGGATTTACTTAACTTGGTGCCACTGAAGCCTTGTGTAATTAGTTATCCCATAAACCATGGGTAAAATGATATACATTGTGATGAGAGGAAACCAGGCTAATGCTTGCCGATATTCGTAAGGTCGGGGTACTTGCAATGCTTATTAACTCAAACGATCCTTCCACATCGAGCCAACCTAAAGGGCCTTGCTTATTTCAGTGATCAAGCCATAAGCCTACAATCAACCTCTTTTCCGGAGTTGAGTAGCATTAGGCTCATTATGAGAGGGTTGGTTCACGTTGCCAACCCTCGAGGTAAAAATGGAAAAAGCTTCGGGTTTCCACAAAGCCTTTCCGCTCTACGAGGGTATCGTGAACAACTCATTCATATAAAAGTTTAGTGTTAACTTCCTGTTTCACCATAAATGAAACAATATGATTATTAAACCATGAAATGTTTAAGCCTTGGACTTCTTCGTTCATAAATTGTAGATATATTACAAGAGTTGAAAAAAATCCCCAATCCGATTTGGAAATTAAGGTTCGTTCCTTGAAAAAGAAAGAAAAAGATGAGAAAGTGAAAAATCCTCCCAAAATGAGACCCATGGAGTCTTATTTATAAAGAATTCGGGGCCTCTTCTACTGTTGGGCTATTGGGCCTGCAAGAGCCTCTATCGGCCGCTTTTCTCTTCGGTCTCGGATGCTTGGCTTTTGACTGCTTTTGTAGCACTGATTGCAGCCTCCAAGGTGAGAATCCTGGTCAATTGGGGCTTCTTTGAGATTGAGATAAGCTTACTGATGTAGTAGCTTTTCATGAGTTATTTGAGCTTCTGGCTGTATTCTTACGGTTACACACCTCTGGATGTAGGCTTCCGGATTATCTCATGAATGCTTAGAGGAGCCTGCCCTCATGATGTATGTAGGTAGCTGCCAGTTTGGAACCATTGTTGGGGTCTTTATCAAGTGGACTAGTAGGGATAGCCTGTATCTCTTCTAGGGTTTCGGCTTACCTTTTTGTGGAGCTTTCGGAATAGTCTGGTCTTCTGGAAGGTAGCTCCCGGTGATGTATTTGTTGTCTATCAATGTGACATTTCAGTGTTTATGTAGTAGATGTTTTTGGAAGTGAGTTCCGAATAATCTCCATGTACTTTTTGGCTTAATACTTTTGATGCCTTCGCCTCCTGATGTGTCGGTATTAAGTAGGTTAATTAAGATAGCCCTTCCGGGTTTAAATAAGTAGAGCTCTTATCTTCCTTTTTTTAGTTTCTAACCTGGGTGACGTTTTGCTATAGAACTCCCTATAGAGTAGACCCTGTCGGATAGACCCTATCAGATAGACCCTGCCGGATAAGCATTGTTGGGTTTTTGTATACTTTGAGCTCCTTTCTCCTTGGAAGGTGCCGGTTTATGCTGCTATCAGATCATTCCCTCTCGCTTTCGGCTTTTTGCTTTCAGAGGATTTTTCCGTGTTAGCATTCTTTTGATACCCCTTCATTGTCATCTTTTTTCAAAGTTAGTTTTGGTAGTAACATTTGTCCACCCCTAGTGAAGCGGTGCTTTTGACGTTCCAAGTCAAACTTTTCTTTCTAAGCTCCTTTCCATTCACTTGTGAGTTGTTTTCAACGTTGAATTTCATAATGAAACCTACATGGCATTGTTTTTGTGCTAGCTCTTTCTTGACCGTTAGGGATTGAAAATCAATGATCAATTTCCTGTTTTGATAGCAGCTCTGAACTAACCCTTACTTAGGTAACATAAAGATTGAAGACCAGAAACCCCCTTCTGATATTTGTGAAGAGCTGAATCAACCCAGATTTGGGTATTAATATAGAAGACCTGAACCAACCCTTGTTCAGGCAATTAAAGGTTGAAGACCGAAAATCCCCTTCCGGCATTTGTGAAAAGCCATATCAACCTATATTCGGGTATTAATACAGAAGAACCGAACCATCCCTTGTTCAGGTAATTAATGATTGAAGACTGGGAATCCCCTTTCAGTATTTGTGAAAAGCCGAATCAATCCAAATTTGGATACTAATGTAGAAGACCTGAACCACCCTTGTTCTGGTAATTAAAGATTGAAGACCGAGAATTCCCGCTCTGGTGTTAATGTTTTGGTATCCCCCTTGGATTTGCTTTATAAAGCAGAATTTGTACGTGTTCTTAAGCCACTCTCTGGGCTTTTGATGTCAAAGCAGAGGATGTACATGCTTTGTTGGCCACTCTCTAGGCATGTGCGTCCGGTGCGCTTGGCTAGCTTATTCACAAGCAGGGACTAAGTACTTACCCAACCTCCCTCCACGAGGCGTCTTATCCTGACCATCGTAGGTGATGTCAAGGTCTTAGAAACTTAGACGGGGCCATTGTAGACACAGAACTAAGGTTTACTCATTTGATTCTCTATGTTGACCATTATGGGTATTGATAGAGGCTTACACACCACCCCCTTTAAGGGGTGCCCTATCCTGACCATCGTAGGCGATGATAGGGGTTGGCATTCCCTTCTGCGGGTAACACGGAATATCAGCAGAGGTAGGACATGCTCTTTTGCGAGTTGAGGTAGGACATGCTTATTTCTAGCAAAGGCAGAGCGTACTCTTCAGCGAGCAAAGGTAGGGCGTGCTAATTTTAGATGCACCACCATGACCATTTCTGGTGTGAAATGGAGGCTTATGCTTTTGATTATTTAACCTAGACCCCTCTTATTTGCGTATGGAAAAGACTAACACACCACCCCCTCTAAGGGGTGCCTTAATCTAACCAATTTGGTGATGATAAGGGATTTGATCCATTCGCGATTTGACCCATTTTGGGATTCTTTAACTTCTGAAAGGGTTTTCCGTGCCCATGGTTACGTTATCTTCTTTGGAGCAAAGCCTTTTCCCTTACTACTTTATCATTGAGAAGCATGGTCTTAAATGTTTCGAGTTCCATGTTTTCGAAACGACATCACCGTTGGGTCTGCACATTCGATATGTTTCGGGTATAAATTCTTGATGGATTATCGAAGGTCCTTTCCAATTTGGACTGAGAGGGCCATCCGCTGGGTTCTTTGTGTTAGCCATCACTTTCTGTAAAACTAATTCTTCTTTTGCGAAGGTTCTGGTCTTGACCTTTGTGTTGTATTATTTCGTGATCCTCCTTTGATGTTTAACTGTTCTGATTGCAGCCTCATCTCTTAAACCATGTATTAGGTTTAGGTATTACTTTCTTAGCTTCTGATTGGCATTAAACGCATATGCTATCCTTCTATGTGATGGAGTTTCGACCTCAACCGGAAGCATGGCTTCACATCCATATGTCAAGGAAAAAGGGGTGTGTCCCATTGCTTTTTTGGTAGAGGTTATGTGTACCCAAAGCACTAAGGGTAACTCTTTGGCCCAATTTCCTTTGGCTTAGTTTAGGCGCTTTTTAAGGATTGTGTTTATGGTTTTGTTTGCGGCTTCGTCACCTCCATTAGCTTTAGGATGGGCTACCAAGGAAAAACTTTTGATAATTCCATTCTTCTCACAAAACCAAGTAAATTCTTCGCTCTCGAATTATATTCCATTATCTGATATGATCTTGTGTGGGATTCCAAAGCGGGTAATAATATTCTTTATTACGAATCTCAACACCTTTTTAAATGTGATTGTTGGAAGAGGTTCTGCCTCTACCCACTTGGTGAGGTAGTCGATGGCCACTACGACATACTTAGCTCCATCTTTGGAGATTGGTAAGGGTCCAATTAGATCTATTCCCTACACGTCGAATGGCCAGGGACTTGAGATAGTGGTTAGCTTGCTAGGTGGAAGCCAGGGAACTTTAGAGTACCTTTGACACCTTTCATACTTTTTGACATATTCAATTGCTTAATTAACCATCTATGGCCAATAATAGCCTTGTCGCATGACCCTTTTGGCCAGCTTAATTCCATTTGGTCTCCACACAATCCTTCATGAGCCTCTCTTAGCATGTTAAACCTATCTTTGGATCTTACACATCTTAAGTAAGGAAGTGAATGTCCCTTTTTATAGAGTATGTTATCCATAATCATAATGTAGGAGCCTGGTGTTTTATCCTTCCTGCATCATGCTTATCGAGGGGTAAAATTCCGTTTAGGAGGTAATCTACCATAGGACTCATCCATGTATTTTCATGATAGCAATTTGTTCCGTTAAAGGAGGTTCCACATTGGAGTTTCCCTCTTTGTTCCCTTTATCCCCCTTTCTCAAGGCTTGGGATCAAGTTAGGACTAGTAATTCTTTACCCGTTTCTGATTCTTCATGCTCGTTACTAAGTTTTTCTTGATAACACTTGGGAATTACTCGAGTTCGGGCCCCCCCCGAGGAGCTGGATAATTTGGCCAGTGAATCTGCTTGAGTATTCTCTCCGCAGGGTATTTGATGAATTAAAAAATCCTAAAACCAGGAAAGCATCTTTAATATATCTTTTTCACATATAGGTTTAGCCGTGCAACCTTGGTTTGATAGGTTTGCTTTATTTGGTTTACCATTAGTTATGAATCACTAAAGATTTCTATTCGAGGTATCTTCAACTGTAGTGCCAAATTAAAACCAGCCATCATTGACTCATATTCGGCTACGTTTTTAGTTGCCGAGAATCCTAACTTCATGGCGTAGTGCAAGCGGTGTCCATCAGGGATAATTATGATATAACCTGCCCCTACTCCCTGTTCGTTTGAATCTCCATCTACAAAAAGTTGCCCCTTAGCCTTTAGGTCATTCTCTTTAACTAATTGCTTTGTAATGAAACTTGTGCATTTGTTCACGAAGTCTGCGAGAGCTTGCCCTACAATTGCTGCTCATGGGTGAAACTCAATCTCGTATTAGCTAAGTTCAACTCCTTATTTAACTGACCTCCCAAAAGTCTCTGGCTTACTGAATACCTATTTAAGCAAAAAGCTAGTTAAAACTTTAATGGGATGAGCTTGGAAGTACCCCTTAGCTTTCGTGTGGTGAGTACTAGGAAATATGCTAATTTTTCCATCACTGGGTATCGGGTTTCCACGTCCTTTAGCCTTCTACTAACATAATAAATTGGGGCTGAGTCCCATTACTTTCTCATATGAGGATTGAGCTTACCGCATATTCTGAAACAACCATATATAGGTATAGATCTTCTCATTTTTAGGGACCTAGATAAAATCGGAGGAGTCCTCATATAAATTTTCAATTCTTGAAAAGCCATTTTACATTCTTCATTCCATTTGAAGTTCTTCTTTTTCTTTATAACATTGAAGAAATGAACATATTTGTCAGTGGCTTTGGAAATGAACATACTGAGGGCTGCTACCTTCCCGTTTAAGCTCACGACTTCTTTGCTTGTCCTAGGTGCTTCTATGTCTCTTATGGCTTAGATTTGGTCAGGGCTAGCTTCAATCCCTTGCTCACTTACTACATACCCTAGGAACTTTCCAGATTGAACTCCAAAAAACACTTCTATGGGTTTAACTTCATTTGATAATTTCTTAGGACATTGAGCATTTCTTCCAAGTCTTTCAATTGGTTTTCTGCTTCGATGGATTTTACTAGCATGTCATCCACATACATTTCCATGTTGCGCCCTATTTTTTCTTGAAACATTCTATTTACTAGCCCTTGGTATGTTGCTCCTGCGTTTTTCAACCCAATGGGCATTACTTTATAGTAAAATATTTCCCAATCAGTGATAAAGCTTGTATGCTCTTCGTCGGGTTTATGCATTGGAATTTGGTTACACTCCGAGTAAGCATCCATATAGGACAATACCTTGTGACCACTTGTTGCATCGACCAACTGGTCTATCCGTGGAAGGGGATAACAATCCTTTGGGAAAGCCTTGTTTATATCTGTGCAGTCAACACATGTCCTCCACTTCCCATTGGACTTCTTTACTAGCACAGGGTTGGCTAACCACTTTGGGTAAAGAACTTATCGGATAAACCCGTTTGTCTCCAACCTTTTGACTTCCTTCTTTAGGGCCTCAGACTGGTCTCTATTATATTGTCTCTTCTCTTTCCGAACCGAGATTACTGAAGGATCAATGTTTAAGGCATGACTCATAATAGATGGGTTGATCCCGACCATGTCTAAATGGGTCCAGGTGAAGACATCTTTGTTGAGTTGTAGGAACCGAATTAGGTTGCTTTTAAGGGGCATCCTTTTTCCTATGATGAAAAATTTTGCCTTATCCTTTGAATCGGCATTTACCTCTTCCACATCTTCTATTGGTTTCATTCTTTCAATACCACCCCAGAATCTAAATCCGTAAAGATTTTTCCTTCTTCAGCCAAGTTTACATCATCGACTCTCTTCCTCTTTCTTTTCAAAGAAGTGTACCTACATTTGCACGCTTGTTAGCTTTATTAATTTTTATCTTGGCTTTGAATACGGGATGTAAGAATCCCTTATCCGAAGGTATAAAAACAGTAGAAGAATCAAATATAAAGAACACTCCCTTTTGTATTTGTTAATTGTTGTGAAATACAATTCGCGGGAGCTAAATTGTTCTCCCCAGATGGTACCCCATCCCTGCTTAGTTAAGAATTTTAACATAAGCACATGGAAGAGACAAAAGAGTCCATCTCCTCCACAGCTGGTCGTCCAAAGAAGGCATTGTAATAAGATGGTTGATCAATAACTACAAAGAGAGTTTTGAAGGTTCTATGGAGCGGAGATAGCCCTACTTGAACCAGAAGGCTGATCTACCCAACCAGAGTTGATCCCTTGTTATTGAAGTCGATGATCAGCTCGTTGCTTGGTTCCAGCTTCTTCTCAGAAATTCCTATTTGATTGAAAGCATGCTTGAAGATGACGTTGACGGCACTTCTAGTGTCCACAAGGATCTTGGAGACGACAAAGAGTCTGATTTGCACTGTTATCATAAAGGGATCATAATGCGGGCGGCAGACCTTGTTATTGAAGTCGATGATCAGCTCGTTGCTTGGTTCCAGCTTCTTCTCAGAAATTCCCATTTGATTGAAAGCATGCTTGAAGATGACGTTGACGGCACTTCCAGTGTCCACAAGGATCTTGGAGACGACAAAGAGTCTGATTTGCACTGTTATCATAAGGGGATCATAATGCGGGCGGCAGACCCCTTTCTTCATTTCTTCTGGAGAAACCAATAGCTTGTGCATCTTGAGATTAAAGCGTGCATTCTTCAACGATGGTTCTTCCCGAATGGAGAATATTCCTCACATGGCTTCCTTCATGTATTGATTCCTGACTCTCGGACAGTTTCCGGCAGGGTGTGGCCCTCCATAGATCACATTGATTTTATTTATGGATGGACCCAAGTCTAGGTTGTCTTCTTTCATAGTAGCTTCTATTGCATTTGCTGAAACCTTTATGTTGAGCAGATGTTGTCTTGTTTAAAACAAATTCCTTTAGGTGTCCCTTACAGATTAGTTTCTGAATTATCTTGTCCAATACCTTGCATTCGCCAGTCTTATTCTCGTTGGTCTTGCGAAATTCGCAATACTTACCACTTGAATAAGGTTCAGGGCAATTATTGGCCTTGAACAAGATGGGGAAGTTAGTAACCCTTTCTTTCGCAACAACATACACAAAAGAGATGGGCTTGTTTAGAGAAACCGAGTTGGTATTAGAATCTTGAAACCGAGTTGGTATTAGAATCTTCCCATCTTGATCTCTTTTGATTTCCCTTCTAAGGCTTTCGTACGACGTTCGACCTTCCTCTTAAGGCCTGAACTTTCTCTTTGTGAAGTAAAATCCGTCCATGCGAATAAACTTGTCATCATGGAAGTGAAAGTCTTGTAAGTCTTTACAGCCGTGGATATATAATTCTTTCTAGAATGGGGTGTTTTCGATTAACCCTGAATGCACAGCTATCAATTTGTAATGGTCTTTCGTATCTTTGGCCTTTAATGCCTCGATGTTGAACCTTTTCAAGTAGTCTTCTAGAGACTCCCCATGTCTCTGTTTGATGTTAGCAATGACTGTGTAATCAACCGTTGGATCTTTGCAGATACAGAATTGCGCTAAAAGTTCGTAGGAGAACTGTTTCCATGAGTAAATGGTGTTTTCTCTGTACTAACGATGCCACTTTGCGGTTGCTTCCTGAAGGGTCACTGTGAAGAGACGACATATGATGGATCCTGAAGCATTATAGAGATCCATCTGGCTCTCAAAGGCCATTAGATGATTATCAAGATTAGTTGACCCAAGATAATTGATGGTAGGGACCTTCACCCTAGATGGTATTATGGTGTTCGTAATTTCATCGACAAAAGAAGCTACTCTTTCGTTGTCATTAACCCTGTCTTCTGGGGTTCTCTTCCCTTTTCTTCCCAACAAGTCTTTGACAGTTTTTTGAGCAATGTCTTTAAGATAAGCTTCCGTGTTGTCATAGTTTATTCTCTTAGGATCATAACCTTTGGAATTGGAACTCCCGGATTATTCTTGTTCGCACTGATTTCCTTGATGGCCTATTCTTGTCAAATGGGACGTCTTCTTCTTAGAGGTAGACGCCTTGAGCTTCTCTTTTGCTTCGGAGTGCTGGATGGGATCCTTTCTTTTTGGAGATTCATTTGTCTCTCTTTGACAAGATTTGGTGAGCCTTGAAGATTTCTATGTTTGAATAGCATTCATCTGAACTTGCATTTCTTGGAGTTGCTTCCCTAAGGCCATAATTCTTGTGACGTTGTCTTCCATGGCGTTCAGATTTGGTGGTTGTGTTGGACTGGATGTGGCTCCTCTTTCATTATTATTCATATTAAGTTTTAAGTCCATGTTTCCTTCAAGGGTTGCATTAGGAGCCAGTTCCTTATTTCGGTTGTCCAATCTCTTTTATTTCATATTTCCTTCCATTGTGCAATAAGTTTGGCTAGTAACCACAAGGTCGGAGGTTCAACCCCTCCCTCTAGCGCCGAAATGTTAATGATATTTTCCGTCAACACCTGGAATGAGTTATATGGAACATATATTTAGGCAAGTTTGTGCAACAATGAAGTAAGATTATTGAAAGGCAATCTGAGGTCAATGTTCCTTAGTTAAATCAATCATTTCTTAAGTGCCAGAATCTCCATTCCAAAGAATAGTTATTATTCCCTCATGGTGTGAATATCACACTTGCAGAATTATGGAGTTCCAGAGCACCTTGAAGAAGGATTTACTTAACTTGGTGCCACTAAAGCCTTGCATAATCAGTTACCCCTTAAATCATGGGTAAAATGATATACATTATGATGAGAGGAAAAAAGGATAATGTTTCGATATTCGGAAAGTAAGGGTACTTGCAATGCTTATTAGCTTAAACGATCCTTCCACATCGAGCCAACTCGAAGGGCCTTGCTTCTGTCAGTGATCAAGCCATAAGCCGACAGTCAACCTCTTTTCCGGAGTTGAGTAGCATTAGGCTCATTATTAGAGGGTTGGTTCACGTTGCCAAACCTTGAGGTAAAGAGGGGAAAAGCTTCTGGTTTCCACAAAGCCTTTCCTCTCTACGAGGGTATCGTGAACAACTCTTTCATATGAAAGGTTAGTGTTAACTCCCTGTTTCACCATAAATGGCACAATATGATTATCAAATCACGAAATGTTTATGCCTCAGACTTCTTCGTTCATAAATTGTGGATATATTACAAGAGTTGAAGAAATCCCCAATCCGATTTGGAAATTAGGTTTTGTTCCTTGAAGAAGAAAGAACAAGATTGAGAAAGTGAAAATTCCTCCCTAAAATGAGACCTCTGGGATCTTATTTATAGAGAATTCAGGGCCCCTTCTGTTGTTGAGCTATTGGGCCTGTAAGAGCCTCTGTCGGCCGCTTTTCTCTTCGGTCTCGGGTGCTTGGCTTTCAGCCACTTTTGTGGTGCTGATTATAGCCTCTAAAGTGAGAATCCTGGTCAATTGGAGCTTCTTTGAGCTTTAGATGAGCCTGCTGATGTAGTAGCTTTTCGGGAGGTATTTTAGCTTCCAGCTGTATGCTTTCGGTTACACACGTCTGGTTTTTCTCATGAATGCTTAGAGGAGCTTGATATACACGTAAATGTGTATATTTTATCCGCATATTTATCTTATTTTATCTTTTAAATAATTGATATTGTGTATTTATAGCTGTGTTTTCAGATTGTTGACAAGAATCATGGTTTAGAGCATTTAATGAATAAAGCATGAAGAATTTGCTGAAAAAGAGTGAAGTTAAAATTATTAAAGCTTGAAGAGTTTAAAGCTTGAAGAACGGTTGCAAATAGAGTTTAGTTGGGTAGATTTGGCTCACTAAAGACTCATATTGTGTTCACATTGGCTCAATTGCAGACCATTTCACTCATGAAGCGTTCACATTAGCTCCTTTGCAAGGATTCTCATTCATGCACTGCACGCGTTCACACTGGCTCACTTACAAGGCCTCTTACTCTACAACCCCGTTCACACTAGCTTATGTGTTATTTGGGCTAATTCTTTAGTCCCACATTGTGGAATTTGCCAAGTAGCCTTTGTCATATCAGCTATAAATACACTTTATCTCATTCATTGTAAAACACATTGGGTTTTATTCTGTAATTCTCTTCTTGGAATAAAATCATTCTTTTTCCTCTTTTCTATTTAGTTTTCGTTTTATTTATGTTCTTGTTATTTAATTTCTGTTTTTCTTCTTCTTTAGCTATGTCTAGCTAATCCCCTTTGATTAGGGGGTGATGACGCTGATAGTATGATTCAATATGAATCACATAGCCAAAGGATGAGGAATTCATGTATATAGATCTAGATCTGAACCAAGGGTTAGATCTGAACCTTAATATCCTGTGTCGTTTAAGAGCTATGCTCCTTCACAGGGTATATTCGTGTTCGGTCTTACAATTATCAGATTTAGATCTAATTTTAGGGTTTTAGAAATTAATTAGTGAATCTGTCCTGATAGTCTATGGTTGTAGAGCTGAGCTCCTGCATAGGCTATGCTTGTCGTTATTTACATATTTGTTTCTAAAAACCTATAATCGTTGATTCATGTTTGTGACAGAAACATGTATTAGAGCTGGTTAATCTTTTGGCTATTGATGATTATGAATCTGATCTATGTCATTATCCCCTAATTGCTTTCACTTATTGTTAAAACTCTCTTTTATTTAATTTTGCTATTTTCTTTGTTTTCAACCAATCAAACGTTAGGGATAACTTGATTGGATTTATTAATAAAATAATTTGGTCCCAGAGTTCGACACCCTCTACAACGATCCTTGTTGTTTAGGAAAGACGAACGAATTTTACAGTTGTTTACAGTTGTATAATTTGTTCGCAAACAAATTTTGGCGCCGTTGCCGGGGACCAAAATAACTTTTACTTTTAAATCCTTCGGGTTATATTTCTATTTTTTTTTTTAATTTTCTCTTAAGTTTTCCTTCATTAAAAAAAAAACACAAAAATATTTTTATTTTAGTCCTGTTTTCATTTTATAGATAAAAATAAAATTCTCATTAGCTGATTTGGTATTAAATCGATGATACCGTAATCCTCTAAAAAAGAAAAAAAAAATTACTTGCCAGATTGTTCTCATTTCTTTCCAATTTCTAATACTTCTTTTCCGATTTTTTTTTTCCTTTCTGTTATAGAATCTTTCCTTTCCTCTCTTTTACAAACTTCAATTTAAAAAACAACACATATTTCCTTTTCTGTCTTTTGTTCTTCCGCAATTTTTTCTTTCTCTCTCTTGCTTGAATTTTATTGTTTCATCTCGATAATCTTTGCCGCACTCCATCTTTCCACTCTTCAACATATATCCATTGCTATTACCAGTCCGACCATAACGCACACTTTCAGACCCTTCATCACCATAGAATTCTTACCACCGTCTCCTACACCATTCACTATCACCACACCAATTGCCTCAAGCATCCCATCTCTAAAATATTACCAACGTCCTCACAGAACCCGAACCGAATACCATCAGCAGCCGAGCCAGACCACTACTCCTCCTACCAAAATTGAGCGCTGCAACCTCCTTGTTACACAGCTCAACCTGACCTTCCACTAGGCAAACCACCTAGCTACCATCGCAAAAACCCCCCTGACATACCACTGTCGCACAAACCATTCAAACTACCAAAACCAGAATCCGTAACCTCCATTGATCTGCAATCAAGTCCACCTTTCAGACGCAAATTTCATTCACCCCAACCTTTGAAATCACCCAGCACCTGCAAACCGCACTGCATAGTAAAGCCAGCGTCACCTTCTCCTACCTCAAAACCACCTCACTCCATCGTCCTTCCTCTAATTCCCAAGACATACAAGTCCAGGATACCCGAACCACAAATCAACCAATCCAAAGTCCTTAGCACCTTCAACGCCTTTATCGTCATCAACAAGTCAAGATATCACTCCACCGTGTCGAAACCTCCAATCATCAACTACTAGCCTTCCAGATCTAGAATAGCATCTGCCAATTCGAAGTCGCACCCAAAAATCGAAGTTCGAACTCCAATTACAGTCGCCGAATACCCTACAGACAATTTTAGTTTCATTTTTTTTTTCTCCCCCTATTTTCTTTTTGATTGTCGATTTTGAACTGTGGAAATTCTGGGGAAATTTACCGAAGTTTTGACTGTGGGGAAAACCAAGAATTTGGGCTCGTGGGTTAAGCATGTTGTTTGGTTATTTTTATTTTTATTAGGCAAGCCGTGAGAATTTAGGCCTTGTAAGCTTCCAATCGGGCCTGGGTTGTTTGATTGGGCTTGTGGACCTAAGTGTTTTATTTTTAAGTTTTAATTCCACCATTTGTTTGTTAATTTTTATTTATTTCATTTTTTTTTCTTTTCTAAGTATTAAAAAAAAAAAAAGGAGAGAGAGAGAAGCTTTTGAGTTTTCATTTTCCATTGAGTGACTCGGGTTAATTTCAATTTCTTCTTAGTTTGTCCTGTGGTTTAATTTTTCATATTCTTCTTTTTTTTTTTTTCAAAAAAAAAAAAAAAATTTGAAGATAGGTACAGTTGAAATTAGAAAAAGGTCCTAAAAAAAAAAATTTCGGGCTCCTAGCCCGAACCCGTGCCGCAGCGCAGTCAGGAAATTAATAGGAGGTGACAACAACAAAAAGCAGCGGACTATTCAGTGTTCGAGCGGTTGCACACCAAGTGGGGTGTGAACGCGCTAGCGCGACTCAACTGCACTGGACGGACTGCCGATCAAGGTGAGTTTTTTCTATCTCTACAGGGACCGCTGCTGCAAATAAAAAAATATATATATAGACATTGCTTGTAAAAATCTTCTGCAGGGCATCGGCTTGCTTGTAAATTTTTTTTTTCTTATTTTATTTGTTTTTGCAATTACCTGTTCTGTGACTGTTCATTCTGTGACTGATAAAAAAAATCCGCATTCATCGTAGTTTTGTTTTTATTTTCTAAGGACTTCATTATATATTGATAATTTGGTTTAGTTCTAACGGATTATTTCTCGGTGTCTAGACTACGGCAGAGTAATAACTGTTTATAAACATTACGGTGATTCGTAAATATTATATCGGTTGTTCCTCTGAAGGTACTTAAACCTTCGGCTGCATTGCTAGGGTGATTCCTGGTGCACCGATAACTCCTGTCCGTTAACTGGCTGAGAAATCTTTTGTTGAAATAAATCAAACCGTCATTATATAATTCTAGAAATTGTAAATTGCACTAGGTTCATTTTAAAAAAAAAAAAAAATCGCTCAAATTTGTTTTTCTCGTCTTCCCTTATTCTTTTCTCTAGTGCATGCGTAGTTGGATCCGTGATCCTTCTACTAATCGTTTAGTCCGAACAAACACCCCTTTCACCATGGCCGAAGAAACTCCCCCTCGAACTCTTATGGATAGGTACTTTCCCGAGCGAGTTTCTATTCCTTCCTGCATCATATTGCCCGCCCCAACGGGTAACCATTTTGAAATTCATTCGAATCACATAAATACTCTTCCAAAATTTGGCAATCTTGAACGTGATGATCCTTATATTTTCTTGACCAAATTTGAACAAGTTTGTGCAACCATGAAATTTCAACAATTAAGTGACGATGGAATCAAACTTAGGTTAATTCCATTTGCACTTACCGATTATGCTGAGAAATGGTTGTATAGCTTGCCTTCAAATACGATTGGAACTTGGGGTGAATTTGTAAACATTTTTCTAAAGAAATTTTACCCTCTAGAAAAAACATCTAAAATTCGAAATGAAATCGTCAATTTGGGGGTGAATCCTTTGCAAAATATTTTGAAAGATTCAAAGAGCTTCTAGTCAAATGTCCACATCATAATTTCGAAAAATGGACTCTTTGTCAAATTTTATACGATGGACTAGAAAATAACTCTCGAACTATGCTCGAATCAATGTGCCAAGGAAATTTTCTAGCCCAACATCACGATGCCGCTTGGAAATTTCTCGAAGATTTAGCCGAAAAATCAGCTCAATGGGAAAGATCTAATGAGAAATCAATTTATTCCCGATCAAACGCTCATTCGGTAGGATCCTCAACGGCTTTAGAAGCGAAAATAGATGCAATGTTAACCAAATTTGATAATGTCCTTTCATCAACTCAAGCAAACCAAGCTCAAGCGTCTCAGCCCTCATGTTACAAATGTAACGATCCTAACCACATTGCTGACCAATGCCCACATTCGTTAGAACAACTCAACGCATTTAATAAAGTTAGGAACGATCCATTCTCCCCAACTTACAATCCAGGTTGGAGAAACCATCCTAACTTCTCTTGGGGCCAAAACAATGCAACTACGAATTTGGTTCGACCTCCTTTTCAACCATTTTCGAATAATACATCGAATCCTCCCTTTCAACAAAGTCAATTCCAAAATCCTGCGCAACAATCTTTTGTTCCCCAAGATGATAAACGATTGACATCACTGGAGAAAACTCTCGAAGAATTGGGTAAAGCAACAACTCAAAATATCAAATCAAATACCAATCTTCAAAACTTACTGACTTCACACATGCAAAACACGAATCAACAAATGAGTGAACTTCAAAAACAAATGTCTCAACTTAACGCTAGATTAAGTGAAAGGGAAAAGGGTACGTTTCCAAGTCAACCCATCCAAAACCCTAGAGGACAGACTTCAAACCCTAACCAAATTCACATCATTCAAGACTCAAACGTTAGTCAATTGAATGCGGTCACGACTCTTAGATCCGGCAAAAAGATTGACAATCATGTGGTCGACCCAAATGATTTACCAGACGATATTCAAAACCCAACAGAAAATTCGACCATCTCAGATCAAAACATTGAGCCCAATTCTAATCAGGCCCATCCTCAAACTCAAGTAGCTCAACCTACTGAGTTGTCTGCTCCATTTCCTCATAGACTCCGACCTAGAAAAAAGACGGACCAGGTAGAAAAGATCCTTGAAATATTTAAGCAAGTTAAAGTGAACATTCCTCTTTTAGATATTATACAACAAGTTCCTCAGTACGCTAAGTTTCTAAAAGATATGTGCACCCAGAAACGTCATACACATGTACCTAAGAAAGTGTTTCTAGCGGCGACTCTAAGCGAAGTCTTGTCCCAATCTATGCCAGTGAAATACAAAGATCCTGGCTGCCCCACAATATCATGTACTATTGGGGACAAGAAAATCGATAGATGCTTGCTAGACTTAGGTGCTAGTGTTAACTTGCTTCCATATTCCGTCTATCGCCAATTAGGGCTAGGAGAACTGAAACCCACCAAGGTTACTCTTCAGCTTGCCGACCGTTCAATTAAGAAACCTGTGGGCGAAATCGAGGATGTTTTGATCAAAATAGGAGAATTCATCTTTCCAGTTGACTTCATTGTCCTAGAAACTCAACAGGTAAGCAATCCTGCAAACCAAATCCCTTTGATTCTAGGACGACCCTTCTTAGCCACCTCTAATGCTCTTATCAACTGTAGAAATGGGTCTATGAAACTTTCTTTCGGTAACATGACCGTCGAGCTAAACATCTTTAGAATCGAAAACTCTCCTGCCTCTTATGTGGACCAATTTTCTGAAATCCATGCTGTCCACGATAATGAACCTGAGCTCGACCATTTGAACACTGACATTGAATCAGCTTACGAAAATTTGTTTCAAGATATCTCTGAAAATGTCTCTGACTCAATTCCTGTCGAGCCTCTCACAAATGAGTCTATCCCTCAACCAATTTCTTCGGTTGAGTCGCCCCCAAAATCTGAACTCAAAGTGTTGCCCAGTCATCTTAAGTACGCTTACTTAGGAGACAATGAAACTTTTCCTGTCATTATCGCTTCTGACCTTACTTTAGAGCAGGAACAATTGCTCCTTCCCATCCTTAAGAAAAATAAGGAGGCAATTGGCTGGTCCATGGCTGATATTAAGGGGATTAGTCCTTCGATAGTCCAACATCGAATCCACCTTATAGATGATGCCAAACCCACTCGTGATCCCCAGCGTCGACTAAACCCTATCATGAAAGAAGCAGTTCGTGCTGAAATCCTTAAATGCCTTGACAATGGAATCATCTACCCGATTTCTGATAGTCAATGGGTTAGTCCGATTCATGTTGTACCTAAGAAATCAGGGATTACCGTGGTTCAAAATGAAGCTAACGAGCTTATCCCAACCCGCACCCAGACCGGTTGGCGTGTTTGCATTGACTATAGGAAACTTAACGCTGCAACACGTAAGGATCATTTCCCTTTGCCATTTATCGATCAAATGTTAGAACGACTAGCGGGTCATGAGTACTACTGTTTCCTTGATGGATACTCGGGCTATAATCAAATCCCTATCGCTCCTGAGGACCAAGAGAAAACCACTTTCACTTGTCCGTTTGGTACATTTGCGTACCGACGTATGCCTTTTGGTCTCTGTAATGCACCTGCAACCTTTCAGAGGTGCATGATTAGCATTTTTTCTGATATGATTGAGCGATTTTTGGAAGTGTTCATGGATGATTTTTCCATATTTGGTGATTCTTACTCTGAGTGTTTACGTCATCTCGATCTTTTTCTTAATCGCTGTAAAGAGAAACACTTAACGCTTAATTGGGAAAAGTGTCACTTCATGGTAAAACATGGCATTGTTTTGGGACATGTCATCTCTAACAAAGGAATTGAAGTTGACAAAGCCAAAATCGAAGTTATCTCTAATCTTCCCATTCCCAAATCTGTTAAGGACATCCGATCCTTTTTAGGTCATGCTGGCTTCTATCGTCGCTTCATAAAGGATTTCAGCAAAATCACACGACCTCTGACTAACCTTCTTGGTAAGGATGTTCCTTTCGACTTCAATTCCGAGTGCATTTCATCTTTTGAGCATCTTAAAAATGAACTTGTCTCTGCTCCTATCATTTGCTCTCCCAACTGGACGATGCCTTTTGAAATCATGTGCGATGCCTCGAATTTCGCTGTTGGCGCTGTCTTAGGACAACGTATCGATAAGATTCTTCACGTCATTTACTATGCGAGTAAGACTTTGAACGATGCTCAAATCAACTATACGACCACTGAAAAAGAACTTTTAGCAGTTGTGTTCGCTCTAGAAAAATTCAGGCCTTATCTAGTTGGCTCACACATCACGGTTTATACCGATCATTCCACACTTAGGTACCTTTTCTCTAAAAAGGATGCTAAGGCTCGTCTCATTCGTTGGATCCTTCTACTTCAAGAATTTGACCTTACCATTAAGGATAAAAAAGGATCTGACAACGTTATTGCGGACCACTTGTCTCGTCTTCCAAATGCCCCGTCTTCTTCTCTTCCAATCAACGAAAATTTCCCTGATGAACAGCTGTTTTCTCTATCCACTGATCCTTGGTTTGCAGACATTGTCAACTACTTAGTCACTAAGCAGACCCCTTCTTTTTGGTCTAAGCAGGATAAACACAAATTCTTTTCCCAAGTGAAACATTTTTATTGGGACGACCCCTATCTTTTCAAGTATTGTCCCGACCAAATCATTCGAAGATGTGTTCCTGACACTGAAATTCACAGTGTCCTCTCTTTCTGTCATGACCAAGCTTGTGGTGGTCACTTCGGTCCCAAAAAGACAGCCGAAAAGGTTCTCCAATCGGGTTTCTACTGGCCCACCCTTTTCAAAGACGCGTACGAATTTTGCAAAACTTGTGATCGATGTCAATTCTTAGGGAAAATTTCTAAACGGAATATGATGCCCCTAAACCCCATTCTAGAGGTCGAAATTTTTGATGTGTGGGGTATAGACTTCATGGGACCCTTCCCTAATTCTTTTGGGAACATTTACATTCTCTTGGCTGTTGACTATGTTTCTAAATGGGTAGAAGCTGTACCATGCAAAACAAATGATAACAAGGTTGTTGTGCGCTTCTTGAAAGAAAACATCTTTTCTAGGTTTGGCACACCTCGCACAATAATCAGTGATAATGGTACACACTTCTGTAATCGTTCTTTTGAAGCTCTCATGAGAAAGTATTCGATAACCCACAAGTTATCTACTCCTTACCATCCTCAAACTTGTGGGCAGGTTGAAGTATCAAATAGGCAGATTAAACAAATTCTTGAGAAAACTGTGAATCGAAATCGTAAAGATTGGTCTCAAAAGTTAACCGACGCTCTTTGGGCTTACCGCACCGCTTTCAAAACCAACTTGGGTATGTCCCCTTATCGGTTGATTTTTGGTAAGCCATGTCACTTGCCAGTTGAACTAGAACATAGGGCGTTATGGGCAATAAAAACTTTGAATCTTGATTTAGAGCAAGCAGGTGAACATAGGAAGCTTCAACTTAATGAACTTGATGAAATTAGAAATGATGCCTATGAAAATGAACGAATTTACAAGGACAGAACAAAAGTTTTTCATGATAAATCGATTTTACGTAAAACTTTCATGCCAGGTCAAAAAGTTCTGTTGTATGACTCAAAACTGCATCTATTTCCGGGTAAGCTAAAATCTAGATGGACAGGACCTTACACTGTACGGACTGTTTTTCCGTATGGTGCGGTAGAGATTGAGAATTCAACTGATGGATCATCCTTTAAGGTCAATGGTCAACGCCTTAAACCTTATTTGGAACCAATACCCAACCAAGAGGAAGAGCTCATGGTCCTCCATGAGCCACATTACATTCGGTAAGACGTACTAACCCTCTTTTGTACATATGTAAATATTCTCTTATTTGTTTTTCCCTTTCACTAAGATATGTCTGATTAAGACTGTGAGGACACAGTCACACTCAAGTGTGGGGGGGAGTTTACATTACATCAGCAATCAAATTTTATAAACAAGGTCATTCATTGAACAAGGATTAACTTAAAATTCATAAATAACACCTTGGTTCTTGTTTGATAAGTTGAATTGTTGGGTGATGGGAATGAACATTATTTATTCATTGAATCGTAATGTGTCTTTTTAAGATGCTAGCTTGAGACTGTGCAGACGTTAGTCGTGTTCTGGAGTAAGCGTGTCAACCTTTGTTATACATGTTAGAATGTGCAAGTAAAAATAATCAAAAAAAAAAATCATGAAATAAAAGGATTTTGCACCTACATTTGTTGGATTTTCTGAGTTCATTTTCATGCATAATATTTTCTTTTCCACTCAAATTTTCAAAATCGTAAGTTCTAAAATCCACTTGGCCCAATTAAGGAGAAATGACTCATTGTAGCATTCTTCTTCGATACCCCCACATTATTCAAACCCAAGTTTTAGTCGAATTACATCCATGTTTCGACAAGTTTTTCTTATATTGGTATACTTAAGAACCTTGTACTGATTTATTTTCAAAGGTTCAGAAACGTCACTTTTTATACCAATATTACACTACCCACTCCGTACTTGTTTTAAGGTAGGATAACCATATACCACATCTTATTTTATATGGGTTATCTATCTTACGAAACTTTGTTTATCATTCCTTTCAGCTTTTTGTATAACAACAATCCAGACTTGTGTGTTGAATTAAGGTTATAGAAGTAGAGTAACTATGGCACAAAACTTTCCTTTCATGAAGTGTTGGTTTAGTAGAGGAGGAATCAAATGAAATAATGTACGGTATCATTCCATTCCATCTCCACTCATCATTCATCATGCAAAAAAAAAAAAAAAAAAAATGAAAAAAAAGGGAAAAGAAAAAAAAAAAAGAAATAAAGAGAGAGTCTCTCAGAATAAAATAGTCATTCATCATTCTTGACTATAAAGCATTCATTTCCATTCCATCCATATCCACCACACCGTACTTGGAAGCAAGGATTGTAGTAGAGGAAATGAAAGGAAACAAAATGTCTATATGTGCCTTAGTATTACTTTATCTTTTGTAGCTTGAAGTTCAACTAATACACTTGCCCTCTCATCTTTAATATTTTTTAGAACTTACAAAATTTTCCTTCATCTATGCATAACTCACATCCAATACATTACAGTTACGGTGGTGCAAAATTATTCAAAAAAAAAAAAAAAAGGTTGAATAAATGATTGGGTGCACATTGTCGATGTGTAGAACTTTGGTTGACACCACGCTCTTAACCTTCAAGACAATTACAGTATTATCAAGGAATTACAATTCAGCTTGAAAATTTTTATTCATTTTTGCACCAATTATGGGATGGACAATTTGGGACTAAACCGTTCTTATTGAAGTTAGGTGAAATCCTTGGAATGTGAAAGACCTTAAATATATTGTTTGATTAATCCGCGTACATAAGACGCTTTGGATTTTGTGGGTAGTATCCGCTGAAAACCCTCACGAGACAACACTCGTCCTACTGGGGACACCCAGAGGTTTAACGGCTTGTTGCATACGCTAAATGCAATCGTGTTTCCTACGAAAGTGTGACATATCTTAGTTTAGTTTATTCGAGGACGAATAAAAAGATAAGTGTGGGGGTATTTGATATACACGTAAATGTGTATATTTTATCCGCATATTTATCTTATTTTATCTTTTAAATAATTGATATTGTGTATTTATAGCTGTGTTTTCAGATTGTTGACAAGAATCATGGTTTAGAGCATTTAATGAATAAAGCATGAAGAATTTGCTGAAAAAGAGTGAAGTTAAAATTATTAAAGCTTGAAGAGTTTAAAGCTTGAAGAACGGTTGCAAATAGAGTTTAGTTGGGTAGATTTGGCTCACTAAAGACTCATATTGTGTTCACATTGGCTCAATTGCAGACCATTTCACTCATGAAGCGTTCACATTAGCTCCTTTGCAAGGATTCTCATTCATGCACTGCACGCGTTCACACTGGCTCACTTACAAGGCCTCTTACTCTACAACCCCGTTCACACTAGCTTATGTGTTATTTGGGCTAATTCTTTAGTCCCACATTGTGGAATTTGCCAAGTAGCCTTTGTCATATCAGCTATAAATACACTTCATCTCATTCATTGT
The DNA here is from genome assembly GCA_030737875.1 of Allium sativum. NCBI lineage: Eukaryota > Viridiplantae > Streptophyta > Magnoliopsida > Asparagales > Amaryllidaceae > Allium > Allium sativum. Next base: position 1,047,047,056 of record CM060910.1, on the reverse strand, counting down.
AAAACACATTGGGTTTTATTCTGTAATTCTCTTCTTGGAATAAAATCATTCTTTTTCCTCTTTTCTATTTAGTTTTCGTTTTATTTATGTTCTTGTTATTTAATTTCTGTTTTTCTTCTTCTTTAGCTATGTCTAGCTAATCCCCTTTGATTAGGGGGTGATGACGCTGATAGTATGATTCAATATGAATCACATAGCCAAAGGATGAGGAATTCATGTATATAGATCTAGATCTGAACCAAGGGTTAGATCTGAACCTTAATATCCTGTGTCGTTTAAGAGCTATGCTCCTTCACAGGGTATATTCGTGTTCGGTCTTACAATTATCAGATTTAGATCTAATTTTAGGGTTTTAGAAATTAATTAGTGAATCTGTCCTGATAGTCTATGGTTGTAGAGCTGAGCTCCTGCATAGGCTATGCTTGTCGTTATTTACATATTTGTTTCTAAAAACCTATAATCATTGATTCATGTTTGTGACAGAAACATGTATTAGTGCTGGTTAATCTTTTGGCTATTGATGATTATGAATCTGATCTATGTCATTATCCCCTAATTGCTTTCACTTATTGTTAAAACTCTCTTTTATTTAATTTTGCTATTTTCTTTGTTTTCAACCAATCAAACGTTAGGGATAACTTGATTGGATTTATTAATAAAATAATTTGGTCCCAGAGTTCGACACCCTCTACAACGATCCTTGTTGTTTAGGAAAGACGAACGAATTTTACAGTTGTTTACAATTGTATAATTTGTTCGCAAACAGAGCTTGCCCTAATGATGTATGTAGATAGCTGCCGGTTCAGAACCATTGTTGGGGTCTGTACCAAATGGATTAGTAGGGATAGCTTGTATCCCTTCAAGGGTTCCGGCTTACCTTTCGGTGGAGCTTTTGGAATAATCTAGTCTTCCGGAAGATAGCTTCCATTGATGTGTCTGTTGTCTATCAATGTGACCTTTCGGCATTTATGTAGTAGATTTCGGAATCTAGTTCTGGATAATCTCCATGTACTTTTTGGCTTGATACTTTTGATGCCTTCACCTCATGATGTATCAGTATTAAGCGGGTTAATTCAAATAGCCCTTTCGGGTTTCAATAAGTGGAGCTCTTACCTTCCTTTTTCTTAGTTTCTGACTTAGGTGACCTTTCATTACAGAACTCCCAACCGAGTAAACCCTGCCGGATAAGTTGTTGGCGTTTTGTATACTTTGAACTCCTTTCTCCTTGGAAGGTGTCGGTTTATGCTACTTTCAGATCATTCCTTCCCGCTTCTGGCTCTTTCTATTATTCGGCTTTTTTCTTTCGGAGGATTTTTCTGTGTTTGCATTCCTTCGATACCCCTTCACCTCAGCTTGTTTCGAAGTTAATTTTGGTAGTAACAATGATATTCCTCGATTTTGTTATATTAGAATAATTATAATTAGTTTCTTGTATGTATATAATGTAAGAAAGATGGTTAATTAATTTTCAAAAAAAATTGGTTTTACATCTAATGAACCTTTTTGCACCTCCGCTATATCCCCGCTATTTCCCCACTTTATCCATGCTACACCTATCTAAGAGCTTTAACTACGCAATCACTTAGTATGTTGCATTGCCATTTCACTATATATAATTGATAAGCACTAACCATATCACCTTTGATCTCGTACATCTAAAAGAAGGGTGTTAAGGTAAGAGAAAATGTAACACCCCACGTCCATTAATATCACTCACTAAGTGAATGCATTAACTCCCATGGAGTATTATAAGAGTACAGAACAGAATATTACAAGACATATATATAGATCGCACTTAAGAAAATTCAAACTTTATTCACTGCTGTGAAAAAACAAAACATTTTTGGTTACAACATCAAAACCACATACTAGAATCAAGTACAAAAATATCCATCTTGAACAAAATTATTATCAGAGTACATAAAAGTAAAATCATAATCCCACTCCAAATAGCCATAATGAAAAGAGATAAAGCTGAGCATTACTCTCAACACTTCCAAGTGCTTCAAAAAGAAAGAAATCCAAGTCAAGCTTCAGTGTTTCCTCCTTGAGAACCTAGTGAGGAGGGGAACAGAAGAAAAAGAGGTGAAAACAAAAAGGTCAGACATAAAGCCTGGCGAGTCCAGCTACTTTTAGCATGAAAATAAGTAAAGCAAAATGACAATGGAAAGTATAACCATGACATAAGGTAAAGTTGGATAACATGATGAATATAAAGGAATGTCTAATGCGCTTCCCAGATTTCTTACTTAATTTAATTGTCTGCACCACCTACTAGTAATTCTTAATGAAATGATCCTAACCCCGCAATTGGTAGCACTCAGGCGTAACATCTAGTAAGAGGTATCCGCCCCATACAATCCTTGAAAGTCCAATTGCCCATAATAGGTACTAGATGTCCCCACACTACCCCTAATCGATCAACCCAATAACTTGTAGATATCTGTGCGGGTCCTAGCTTATGGTGTATCACTCCCTAAGTGGCAGCCCGTGGGTGCATAGCTTTATACCTACTGATGTACAGTGGCTAAATCTTCCAATGTGGGGAACACCTTGTGCACGCTTAACGAACCCGTCGGAACCTGCACTGCTACACCCTCGCTCTTATTTGACCGCTTATAATCTGCCCAGTAAGCGTGCCCCAACCCTGCCTAGCTCAGGGTTCTCGATACAACTAAGTGGGTTACTGTCTGAAATAGGTCCCTGCCGCTACTAGGTTTTCCCCAGGGTTTATCCTAACCCAAAATTATATTGGTTAAGTGTTGTCTATCATCCCAGTTGACTTAACCCCATCCACTTATCAAATCAATATGCATTATTGGTTAAGCTTGCCTTAACCCTATCCACTTTGTTTATGTATATTGGTTAAGTTGTCATCTTACATAGGTTAACTTAACCCCACCCACCTAACATGTTTTAGGTATCATATTCATCTTTAATCAGCATTAATTAGTTATTAATGCATAGACCTCTCACATTAAGTCAATGGCTTGTGGCCGCTGGATGTGCCGGGCGGTACTGGGCAGACTTCCGCCACAAGCCAGACCTAACCTCGGGTCTAAGCATCTTTTAGTTAAGCCTACGACCACTCACATTAGACTGGCCGTTTGCGGTTGCTGGTTAAGCCGGTTGGTTCCGGTAGGCTTCTACCGCAAATGGAGTCTAACCTCGTGTCTCAGCATGCTTATCTTAGCCAATTTATTCATTTGCAGTTTATGCCAATTTTAGGCTAATTATGTCAATTACCCAAAATTCCCAATTTCATATCATGCCCAACAATTGACATATATTATGCCAAATTTAACATTTGTCATGCCTAAACCAATCCAACGTATATTATGCCAAATTTCCCATCGTTCCCTAAAATACCGTTCGTACGTTCATCTCGATGAGATTTGGCCCAGGCTCGAAGTAGCCCGGCTATAAAAACCAAAAAGAAAAGGAGGAAGGGATAAGATAAAGAACAAGCATAGTAATAACAATAGGCATAAGTATGAACTGATCATAAAGATATGATAAAACTGATGATAATATCAACATGGGCATATAAGAATCATGAATCTGATGTTATAGGCTAAGATAGAATTGATGAGATTCAATCTTATTATCATGTATAATTCCCAAATCCAATTTACAACAAGTCAGAATTGTTTTAGCATTATTTTAATCTAAAAATAATCAATGAATTCACAAAGATTGGATTAAAGAAGAGAATTAGGCATTGTAGTTGTTGTTGTAGATTCGATCCCCTTTACAGAATTCCTCTACTTTGATTTGTTGAAGAAGGACTAGTGTAGGTTGAGGCAGCATGGAGGCGCCATGAATTAGTGTAGTGAAACTAGGTTTTGGTATCGGTGTGTTTATATAGATGTTGTAAGTTAATTAGGGCCATTAGATTAGATCAGGAGCCATAGGAATCGTCCACGTCATCCGACCAATATAAAATAGCCATGTTGCAAAAAAATGATCATTAACCAATAAAAATGCGCCATATGCGCAACATGATGCGCAGCAGCAGGGTGTTGACACCCACACGTCATATATATATATATATATATATATATATATATATATATTCCTTTTAACCATTTTTCCAATTAATCCTCTAATTAACCCTTTTCATACTAAACCGCTTTTTAATTGAACTGCGTTCACACTAAGCAACTTTTTAGCCATTCCCCTAAAACAAAAATATAGCACTGGCGGGGATTGAACTCTGTACCTCTTGTATGCAAGTCACATGCTCTAACCAAATGGGCTACTTAGTCTTTTGTTGATAAGACTTAGGACAATGGTATCCATTACTTTTTCTCATTCCTCTTTTTTCATATTTTGTTGCAATATTTAATTAAAAGATATCTTTTTCATCCTAAATCAGTGTTCAGCAAACCATAGGTCTAAACTGATTAGAAAATAGCCACGAACGCAATTACGTAACTTGTTTCCCCTAATTCTTCTCTTAAAAATTAATTATTATTCTTTAAATATCTATTATGGCATGTGTCAAAAAAAGGGTGTTATATTCTCCACTCCTTAAAGGATTTCGTCCCTGAAATCTTTAAGTTAAGAAAAATGTATCCTACAATCCAATCATCCATCTACTCATCCGTCATCCATAAGCATCCATTGTCCTTAAAAGATTTCTAATGCTATATGAACATATGCAAAAGTGTGTGTATATGTTCCTTATCTAATGCAAAGATCAGGCGGTCTATTGATTCAGTTGACCTCCTTAATGCAAAACATGATAGTGCCATGCATCCATTAGGTATGCAAAAGAATCCTAATGACACATATCTTTTCTGTATGAGTGCACAATCATTCATTCAAATGCAGCATCCTTATGATAACACATTCAATATACATCCATTAATTTAAATATGCACACTCATTCATATGCAATATGAAAGTGATTGGGCTGATCTAGTGCCTAATGTATGTCTAAATGCATCCACGAGCAACCACTAGCAAACACTTACATCCACTTGCATCCAAAAAACATAACATGTCTCAAACACATGTTTACAACCATAGGATTTTCTTACCTAAAGATCGAAGATGTAATCGAGAGATATACTAAACGATAGAACAAGTGTAATCAAAGCGGTAGAAAAAGGAGAAGTTAAGAACATACCCTAAAAAAGGAAAGGGTACGCCATACACATCTTGTCTTCTGTCTCCTAAATCGCGTCTCCTTGCTCATCTCCCCATTGGACTTTAACCAACTTGACCTCTCGGTTGTGTAATTTCTTGACCTCCGATCCAAGGATGAATGTAGGAGCTCGTCTAATCGTGGCATCTCGCTCCACTTCCACTTCTTTAAGCATGCTCGGGTCTACTACTTCTGCGGTATCATGTAAGCACTTCCGCGAATGCGACACATGAAATACGTCATGAACACCACTTAGCTTGTCGGGCAGCTTCACTCTATAGGCCATCTGTCCAATTCTTTCTGTAATGGGAGAATGGCCCTACGAACCTTGATGCCAATTTCCCTACAGATCCAAAGCGAACTACATTCCTCAATGGTGACACTTTAATAAAGACCATGTCTCCGACACTAAACTCAAGATCGGTCCTTCTCTTATCAGCATATGACTTTTGTCGGTCCTGTGCCATCTTCATACGTCTTCGAATCAAATTTATCTTCTCCGAAGTTTCGTTGATCATATCGGGCCCAAGCAAAATCTTATCCGTAGACTTCCACCAACGAGTCGGTGATCGGGAAGGTCGTCCATATAGAGCTTTAAAAGGTGCTATGCCAATACTAGTCTGATATCTGTTGTTGTAGGAGGACTCTACCAATGGAAGATGTTCCTCCCATGTCCCTCCAAAGTCCAAGATGCATAACCTCAAAAGATCTTCTAGAATATGATTCACTCTTTCTGTTTGGCCGTCCGTCTGAGGGTGATAAGCGATGCTCAAACACAATTGCGTTCCTACCGCCTCTTTCAAGCTCTTCCAAAATTCACTAGTGAAAATGGGATATCGATCGCTTACTATGCTAGAAGGTATGCCATGTAAACGAACTTTCTCTCGAAGGTAAACAGATGCTAACCACACCGCAGTTCTTTTACTTTTAACGAAAATAAAATGGGCGCTCTTAGTAAGTCTATCTACTACAACCCAAATCCCTGTATTACCCTTACTTGACCTCGGCAACCCATCGACGAAATCCATGGAAACACTTTCCCATTTCCACTTTGGAACCTCTAAAGGGTGAAGTAAACCACCGGGCTTCTTTTGCTCAGCCTTGACTTGCTGGCACACTAAGCATCTAGAAACGAACTCAGCCACATCCTTCTTCATTCCGGCCCAAAAGAAAACTCGCTTCATGTCCCTAAACATCTTGTCTCCACCGGGATGTATGGTCAGCTTAGAACGACGTACTTCTTCAAGGATTGTCCTTCTCAAACCCTTGTTTCGAGGTACGCAAAATCTCCCATCCCTATGCAACCAACCTTTGTCATCGATAGTATACCTATTAAGATGGCTCGAAGACTCCCCTGTGATGAGATGGTCTACTATCACTATCAACTGTGGTTCATCTCGCTATGCCGCACCTTTCTGTCCCAAAAGCATAGGTCGTGCCTCTAACGATGCCAACAAACCAGGTACATAATCAATAGAGGGTCTAAAGTCAAAGGTAGGGATATACTCTAAACTCCACCGCTCGACAAACAAAGGACTCAAAGTCAACTTCTTTCTACTCAAGGTGTCCGCTACAACGTTACCCTTGCCAGGGGTATATGCAATCTCAAAATCGTTGGATGCTAAGAATTCTATCCACCTCTGTTCCCTTAAGTTTAAATCTTGTTGGGAGAACAATATTTTAGTGACTTATGGTCTGTATACAATTCAAACCTCTGACCAAGCAAGTAATGGTGCCAAGACTTAAGCGCAAAAACTATGGCAGCTAACTCTAATTCGTGGGTAGTGTAATTCTTCTCATGGACTTTCAACTGCCTTCCACCATTGCATATCACCCTTCCCTCTTGCATCAAAACTGCGCCAATCCCTGTCCCGCAAGCATCGGTGTAACACCCCGTATTTTCGGTGAACGTTAAAGTAACAAATTAAAGTATACTTGATTTTTGAGAGAAGAATTAAGGGAAAAGGGTTATTCATTAAGTTCGTCCTGAAATTCTTCTTGAGATAGAGTTTGAGTTTGCTTAATTCAGACTCCGTATGAAGAAGTTATGACTTTCAGAAGTTTCAGGGGTTTAAATAAAATAGCTCATGTTCAAATTCGAAATTCAAATCACATAACTGGGCTGGGTGGGAAATTTCCCGCCCAGGACCCAGGTCGACCACGGGGTCGACTTGGGGCACACAGGTCGACCAAGGGGTCGACCTCCCCCCTGTTTCCAGATTCGAGGATATATTCATTTTTCTGCATTTGGACGCCCGTTCTGACCAGATTCATTGATCCCTATGCTATATAAACACCCCTAAGGCTACAGTTTTCTCTACACAACTTCATTATGCCTATACTCTACCCTAATTCATATCAAAATAAATCAAAGAGGGGATTATGCTGCTCAGGTAGAATCAAATTAGATTTCAAGTAAAGATACAAAGTCTAATTCAACGACTTCAACAACTATTTCTAAGAGTCAAATCAAATCTAAATTAGAAGAAAAAATAGTCTACTTCAAGGGAGACTATTCAGTTTTAGAATACAGATCCCAGAATTCAAGATCATTCTATAATTTGTAAGTTCACGTTAATTTCAGAAATAAAAGTTAATTGTGATTCTGACATTGTAGTAAATCTAGATCTGAGATTATGCCTATTTCTATATGTCTTTCTATATCCTTTGGATCTATTTCATTGATAATATTATGTCCATTCTTTGTCTCTTCTTTCCTTCTTCCCTTTTTGTTTTATAGCCAGGCTACTGCGAGCCTGAGCCAGATCTCATAAGAGATGAACATACGGTGGAAATAAAATTGGGCATAAAATATGAGTTGGACATGACCAGCGCTAAAATTTGGGATAAGTATTAAATTGTGTACAATTGGGTATAATTGAGTTGTAACTGATTTGAGGACATAATACATGTTGTATTCAAAACATAAAGTGTATCGAACATATGACTTGAGATTTGAGGCATAATGTATTGGACATATGACTTGAGATTTGAGGCATAAAGTACTGGACATATGACTTGGGACTTGAGGCATAAAGTATTGGACATATGACTTGAGATTTGAGGCATAAAGTATATTGGACATATAACTTGGGATTTGGGGGCGTAAACTGAAATGTAAACAAGCAAGTTCATGTTATTTTCAGATTTAAACACCTAATAGTGATTTCCACATATAATGAAATGGATCTAATCCATGATTGATGATAAGACAAATCTTTTAGATTAATTCCTATCTTTCTATTGAATCAATGATTTACATGCCTAGGAAGTTATTATTCAATCATGCCTGTCTTTGTTGGACATCTAATATATAATCCTTTTAGGTTCATGATGTTATTTATACCAGATCTATATGTCTATGAGATTATTTCTGTCTGTTTGTTTCAGATCTATCTTTGTTATACCCCAACTCTAACAAATCTGTAATCCTCTTAGGTCCCAAAATATTTGATAGATCTACCATTTTAATGCCTGTTTTATGCCTATTCTCGTTTATGTTCCTCTTTCGTCCCCTTTATTTTATGAATCTAGATTAACCTCAAATCTAGAGTGAAACTTATTATGCATGCGATTGGAATGCGGGGGTAATGGGGGATAGTCTATCTGGTAATGGTGGAACATAATTTTGTGACTTATGATTTGGGGCATAATTTGTCTTTGTTGCAAACTTGGGGTATTGGGGCATGACAATTAGTACAAACTTGGGAAGATTAGATGCAGCCTAATTTGAGTAATAACTTGAAATTGAATTTGGGGGCCATAAATTGCGATTAGCTTTGTTGGGTGTTAGCCTACTTTGTGAACTTGGCAACACAAAGTCAAGATATCAAGCATTGGAGAGCATTTCAAATTAGAAGACTTCGGTTCGGATCGGAGAGACCCTCACTACTCAGTTCGGAGGAGACGCTATAGCTTCGAGTTGAACAGATGTAATCATCTGGGTCGGGTTAAGGCAACGTATAGGTTCGGATCGGATAAAGTCTCCTGTTCGGAGCGGCGAGCTATTGCTGTTGAAAACAGAGAGCGCGCGTTCGGATCGGAGGACAGTCTTCTTCAAGACGGATCGGAAGGCCACCCAGCTGCTACAGAGATGGTTCGAAGGAAGAGCAGAATAAAGAGAAGAGAGAATTGTCACCAAGTCAATTCGGGTCGGATCGGATATCTCGATCCGAACCCTTGATACATACACCTTCGACCCGAACCCATGTTCCATATTATTCTCCTGCAAAAGCGCCTGGATATCCGGACCGGCTGTGACCAGTTCCTACCCATAACGTTCACTATTTTGATGCGTTGTCAGCACAGTAATCCATCCGAACCTGAGGCTAATGGGATGGACGACACGTGGCTCCGATCCGGATCGGGTTTTGAGCAAATTCACACCTATAAATACCCCGTCTGGAGACAAAGAGAAGGATCTTTTTTTTTTTAGCACTTTGAGAATTCAACCACCTCCATAATCCGAACTCCATTACTCCCGGAGAATCCAAATCATCTTTCATTTTTGTTTTAGTCAATTGAGTGAGTATAAGTGAGTTGTGAGTGGAATTGAGTGAATCTTACATTGTATTTGCAACTGAATTATCGAATATAGCAAACGATAAGTGGACGTAGGCATTTCTTCGCCGAACCACTATAAATCCTGCGTGTTCATTTTTATTTTTATCTCACTTCATTTAGTTTTTAATCAATTTGGGTGTTAGAACCACTTTTGGGTCTAACATTTTGGTGCTTTCACTGAGAATCATCATCTAAATTCTTCATTTTCCGGGATTTCTTTCTACTTTTTGGACCGTTGGGTTCAAAGAAGTTAATCCTTAAGTTTTTTCGCTCTTTCATATTTATTGAAGTGATTGTCAAAGACTCATGGCCAAAGGAAAAGGCAAGGAAGTTCAGTCTGTTCGAGGAAATGGAGCTGGCGAAGATCAGCAAAATGCTGTTGTAACAAGGTCTCGGGGGCAGAGTTCAGCAGCAGGAAGAACCAATGCAGGAAATCCGAGCCGCCAGCAGGGGGAGAGCTCCGATCCGATCCGGGTAGGAGATTCTGAAGCAGTGCATTCCCCCAATCTGAACCGACCCGAGTTGCTTGCCACGTACCGATCCGACCAGGCTCCCCAGCTCCGAACCGACCCGACCTCCTACCTCCGATCCGGCCCGATCCTTGGTGAAGCTGGAACCTCTACTCGAGTCCCTACGAATGCTCCGATTCCAGCCACCAGGGTTGGTGATCAGGTCAATCCATCTGCGCCCATCACTCAAGGAGATTTCTCGCGCTTGCTTGACATGCTTGAGAGCACAAGGGAAGCTATGAAAGTTCACGAGCGCACTAATCTCATGATGCAGGAAAATATGAGGCTCATGAGTCGGGAAATTAGTGAACTCCGTTGACAAAGAACTCCATCACCGGTTCGTCACACACCAGTGGATCAATCTTCATCTTCCGAGGAAGAGCGGCCCCGTGAACGAAGGCCACTCGAACGACCTCAGAACGTGGAGCAGTTGACATTTGGATCTTTGGGATCTCGTGAGGATATTGCACGAGCATTAGGAAACAATGACCCCACTCGGGGGCAAAGACTCCAGTCCCCTCCCCCCGAGATCGACCCGGAGCGCAGGGAATGGAATCGAGCAGAGGCAGCTCGAAGAAGAAGGGCATCTCCTGAACAAGAGCCCAGAAGGAATTCGGATACTAGGGCCAGGGAACCTGAGCGGCCCCTAACTAATGCTGATGTACAGGCAATGGTTCGCCAGATCATGTCCGAGAGCCGGAATTATACAAATGAAGATTATGGCATTGAGCGAAGCCATACTCCGTTCACCGATGATATCCTCGACTTCCAATTTCCCCGACGCTTTAACTTGCCACAGATGGACAAGTACAACGGAAGGACTGATCCGGGACAGCATTTGATGCGGTATTCGTGGCTCATGAATGCTGCTGCTGCCCCTGATGAAGTGAAGTGCAAAGCATTCCCAATCTACTTAGAAGATGTGGCACTGTTCTGGTTTACCCGACTTCCTCCTCGTTCGATTTCAAATTACAAGGAACTAAGCGAGCGTTTCATGAACCAGTTCCGTCTCCATGCCCGAAAGTCCAAAAGTGTTATTGAATTAACGACAATTAAACAGGCACCAGGAGAGTCTTTGAGGGCATATCTTGACCGTTTTAATCAAGCTGTGACTGAGGTCAGTGACCCGCATGAGCCCACTATTCTGATGGCATTGAAGGAAGGAGTTGATCCTGAATCTGAGTTTGGAGATTACCTTTCTGGGAAAACACCTTCCACAAGGGAGATATTCTACGAAAAAGCCGATATTTATCTAAGACGAGAGGAGGCCAGGGCAAACCGAAAGAGAAAGTCTGAGATGGCTTCAAAGGAGAATGTGCAGAGTAATATCGCCGTGAAGCAGTCTGGGGAAAGTTCTGGCAAGGTTGAAGTAAATATAGGAAACAAGGGTGGAAACAGCAATGCTGGAAGCGGGGGTAACAACAACAATAATCGTAATCCAAACGGTAACAGAAGAAACAGAAATAGGGGAAGTGATCCTAACAAAAGACCCCGGTTCCAGAACTACGAGAATTATACACCATTGAACGACACCCTGGAAAATATTTACCTGGATACGTACAATGTGTTACAGTACAAAAGACCGCCACCTCGTGATTCGACCGAGAAAGAAATGGCGACAGGGAAATTTTGCTTGTTTCACGGAACTCATGGGCATTCGACCAATGAATGTCGGCATTTGAGGGATGTGATTGAGAAGCTGCTGCGTGAAGGAAAGTCGGATGTGTACAAGGTTGCCCCGAGGGACAGGGGCAAGGAGAGCAGGCTCCAAAACAGATCCTACCTGCTCCCAAGCCTACAGCGCAGAAGAAAGGTAAAGGAATTGTCATCAACTCCATAGTGGGCGGACCTCATCCGGCAATCCGAAGTTTTAGGTCAATGGATCAATATGTAAACGCTGCCAAGCACCTAGATGTGAACGAGGGTGATGATTTGGAAGATATCACCCCCATAAAACAACAGAAGACCATGTTTGACGACGTGGTATTCCGCAGCCGAGACAATACTGGGATCCAATCACCCACCGATGATCCGTTGGTTATTAATACCACCATTGGGCCGGCCTTGGTCCATAAGGTATTAGTAGACAACGGAAGTTCTGTTAATATTTTATTCAAAAAGTCATTCGATCAAATGAAGCTTGAGTCTGAAGATTTGAAGCCGTGTGAAGGATGGATTAGAGGCTTCAACGGTGCGTCGACAGCCCCCATGGGATATATAGAATTGCCCGTGACCCTGGGGCAAGGAGAACGTAGAAGAGTGCGGATGCTCCAGTTCGTAGTACTGGACGTAGATTCACCTTATAATGCATTTTTCGGGAGGCTTGCTCTTGCTGAATTCAGAGTTTGTATCGCCCCTTGGTGTTTGTTACTTAAGTTCCCAACCGAAGCCGGAACTGGAGTAATGAGAGGGGATCAAGTTTCTGGACGGGCCTGCTACGTGGCCGAATTAAAGATGTTGATGAAAGGATTTAACGTTGAGAGTAAAGATGCCTCGTCGCCCTCGAAGGGGGGCTCGGCATAGCAATTAGAGAGATTGACCCCAAAGGAGTTGCCCAAAGGAACACCTGAAGACCTGGATCCCAGAAAAGACGAGGAACCGGAGGCTTCGAATGCAACTCCTAATGAAGCGACAGTGGAAATTCCCATTGGTGAAGCTGATCCGACAAAAGTTTTGAAAATTGGTTCTCAATTGGATCCACGTCGAGCTAAAGAACTAACGGACTTCTTGAAGGCAAACCTAGACGTGTTTGCCTGGACCCATGCTGACATGTGTGGGATATCGCCATCCATTATAAGTTACAAATTGAATGTAAATCCGAAGCATCCACCTGTGAAGCAAAAGAGACGCATGCTGGGCCCAGAGAGGTTGGCTGCTCTCAAAGAGGAAGTAGAGAAGTTGAAGCAGAATGGATTTATTCGAGATTCGACATATCCCGATTGGATATCGAATCCCGTCTTGGTAAAGAAGCCAAATGGAAAGTGGCGGACCTGCATTGACTTTTCAGATTTAAACAAGGCTTGCCCAAAAGATAGTTTCCCACTTCCCAGGATTGACCAGCTTGTAGATTCGACAGCAGTTCATGAACTTCTCTCTTTCATGGACGCATATTCTGGGTACAATCAAATTCTTATGCACGTACCAGACCAAGAACATACGAGTTTCATTACGAACTTGGGATTATATTGTTATGTTGTAATGCCATTTGGATTGAAAAACGCTGGAGCTACTTATCAGCGCTTGGTGAATAGAATGTTTTATAATCAAATAGGAAAAACTATGGAAGTTTATGTGAATGACATGCTTCTCAAATCGAAACAGTCCTCCAGCCATACGCAAGACTTGGCAGAAATGTTTGGTATCCTGCGAAAGTACCGAATGAAACTGAATCCTCTAAAATGCTCATTTGGAGTGGCATCAGGAAAGTTCCTTGGCTTCATTGTGAGTTCCCGAGGAATTGAAATCAACCCTAGCCAGATAGCAGCAATTAGAAATATCGAAGAGCCAAGGAGAATTAAAGACGTCCAAAGTCTTGCAGGGAAAGTAGCGGCACTGGGTAGGTTCTTCTCCAAAGCCACAGACAAATGTGTTCCGTTCTTTGATTTGATTAAAAGAGGAAAGAAGAACTTCGAGTGGACTCCGGACTGTGTTGAGGCCTTTTGAAATTTATTGGAACTGCTAGAGAAACCGCCGGTTTTATCAAAACCCGTAGATCACGAAGAATTGTTTGTTTACTTGGCAGTCTCGGCTCACGCCGTCAGCACAGCCCTGGTTCGAGAAGAAGACAAAGTACAAAGGCCAGTGTATTATGTTAGCAAGAAATTAGCAGCGGCAGAACGCAACTACCCAAAAATTGAGAAGCTTGCTTACAGTCTCTTGATTGCATCCCGAAAACTGCGTCATTATTTCCAAGCCCATCCAATAACCATATACACCGACCAGCCCTTAAGGCAGGTGTTACAGAGACCCGAAGCATCGGGAAGGTTGATTAAATGGAATATAGAACTAAATCAGTTTGATTTGAATTTTCAACCACGAAAGTCAATCAGGGGGCAAGCTCTAGCAGATTTTATTGCAGAGTTCACCATTCCAGAGGAGGAAGTAATCAATGACAGAGTGGTTAAATCCGAGGATGAGCTAAAGATAAATCCGTGGAAACTATATACAGATGGAGCCAAGAACGACCGAAGGTCCGAAGCTGGAATCGTCTTAGTCACTCCCGAAGGACGGTCGTTATATTACGCCCTGCGATTAGAATTTTCGGCGACTAACAATGACTCTGAATATGAAGCCCTGATTGCCGGGTTGAAGCTTGCTAAAGACCTCGGAATTAAAATGTTAGACATATTTTGTGACTCTAAAATTGTTGTCTGCCAAGTGCGAGAGGAATTTGTGCCTCGAGGACCTCGACTTATTGCCTACCTCGGAAAAGTAAGAGAGCTATTGAATAGCTTAGAGCGGTACAACATAACGCATATTCCCAGAATTGAAAACCAGAAAGCGGATAGACTAGCAAAGCTGGCTAGTTCCGACAATCCAGAGGAGACTGAAATAATTCCAATTGAAACGTTGGAGTCGCCAAGCTTTGAGTCAATGGAAATTGAATTCACCTTTGAAGCAGAACCAGAGAAGGAGTCGTGGATGACTCCAATTAAGAATTTCCTCAAGAATGGGACACTCCCATCAAAGAAGAGTGAGAAAAGAGCTGTAGTTCGCAAAGCTACCAGATATGTCATACAAGATGATACTCTCTATCGGCAAGGATTTTCTATGCCCCTGTTACGATGTATCGCACACGACGACATCAAGCGTGTACTAAGAGAAGTACACGAAGGTGAGTGTGGAGATCATACAGGAGGTCAAACTTTAGCAAAGAAGATATTGCAATACGGATACTTCTGGCCTACGATCAATAAAGATGTAGCTGATTATTCACGACGCTGCGATAAGTGCCAGAGATTCGCCAAAATCCCCAGGGCACCGTCGACCCAACTTAAATCAAGGGTGAGTCCTTGGCCATTTTCCACATGGGGAATTGATATCATTGGAGTTCTACCAATTGCTAAAGGAGGAGCTAAATATGCAATAGTGGCCGTGGACTATTTTACGAAGTGGGTGGAAGCTGAGCCCTTGACCAAGATCACAGCAAGAAAGGTGATAAGTTTTGTGGTCAGAAATATTATATGCCGGTTCGGGATTCCAAGGACGATTATAACTGACAACGGAACCCAGTTTGATAGTACTGAATTCAAAAATTTCTGTCAGAAGTATAAGATAGACAAGCGATATACTGCAGTTGCCTATCCGCAGTCAAACGGGCAAGTAGAGGCAATAAACAAAGTAATAAAATCCATCCTCAAGAAACGGTTAGAGCATGCAAAGGCGAGATGGGTTGACGAATTTCCCCTAGCTTTGTGGGCATATCGAACAACATTTAAGACAGCCACCGGTCATACCCCTTTCTCTCTCTCCTTTGGCTCAGAAGCAGTAATTCAAGTTGAATTGGAAGTTCCTTCCCATAGGGTGACATATTATGACCCGATGACGAATCGGGCGCTCTTACTTGAGTCTCTTGATGAAATCGAAGAAAAAAGGGATGAAGCGGATTTGCGTGCGGCAAGACATCGACGTCAGATGGCACGCTATTATGACAAAAAAGTTCGTCTCAGGACTTTTGAACCAGGAGATTTGGTGCTAAAGAGAGTTTTCCCATCCCTTCCTCACCTCGGCCCAAAATGGGAAGGACCCTTTGTCATCCAACGGAAACTTGAAAAAGGAACCTTCAAGTTAACGACCGTAGATGGCGAAGAAGTCCCTCGAGCATGGAATGCCCAACACTTAATGCGATATTTGGATTAGAAATGCTGTACTCTTTGTTATTTTTCCTGTGAACCCTGTAATAAGGCACGACTTGCCTTGGGAAAATCTGACGATATGAATAAAGGACTATAAAGTGGATGTAGGCTACGACTTAGCTGAACCACTATAAAAATATTGTGTGTTATTTACTTTTATGCATTACGTATATACATTTATCAGTTATTCTGTTGTGATTATAAGATACAGGATAACTCACAGCTTAAAAAGGTTGAAGACAGATAAGACATAAAAGAAAAAGAAATTCTTCTTGTAACTCTAACTCTCCAGAGAGAGAGAGAGTATAAAAGCGTCTCCGACTGAGTGCTGAAAAAGAGATTCTTCTCGTAACTCTAACTCTCCAAAGAGAGAGAGTATAAAAGCGTCTCCGACTGAGCGCTGAAAAAGAAATTCTTCTCGTAACTCTAACTTTCCAGAGAGAAAGAGAGTATAAAGGCGTCTCCGACTGAGCGCTGAAAAAGAAATCTTTCCCCGTTGAAAGACCGGGGAATGAATAGATGACTAAGCTCGAACTCTAACTCTCAAGAGAAAGAGAGAGAGTATAAAAGAAATGCCAGAAAAAACGACTGGTACTGACGACACAGGAAGTGCTATCCCGTCAGAGAATTGGGAGCATTCAGATTGCTTGATTAAGCATTAAATAATTTGTGGGAATTGACCGGGGACACGTATGCATACACATATTTCCCCCCTCCACAACTTCGTTTCATAACTATAGACATGCATTTTTACATAAGTGCAGAACTACTAACAAATAAACATTGCAAAAAGTGAATTATTTTTATTTACAAATGAATGAATTTGTACAGGAAAATAGCTAAAAAAAAAAAGAAAATGCAGGAGCTACTTTTGTAGCAGCAATTATTGGTTCACAAAAATGCTAAAAAGATACAGGGCAATCCACTATTTAGATTTGGAATGAGCCTTGGATTTCTTGGCGGCTTTCTCCGCATCCTTTGCTTCTTTCTCAGCTTCAGTCAAGATTCGTTTTGACTTCTTTTTTCCTGAAGATGCGGTGCTGGAGCCAATAGACTTCTTCCCGGAGGGCGGTGCACTGGAATCAAGAGAAGATTTTTTAGCGAGTTCCTCCGTAATAGATCTAGTTGAAAGCTTAACAACTAACCTTGATCCCGCATCCACGACTGCGAGGGGTCTGAGGACTTCGGGGTCTAGCTCTTCAGCTTTTAATTGCAAGCGCTTGTCTTGATCAGCCTTCATTGCAGCCAAGGTAACGTCATCAGCACTTTTTGACTCCCCGGTTATTGCAACTTCGGGTTCCTCTTCATGCCCCCCGTCTCCGCCGTCGTCCTTTAAAGCTGCTATCGTTTCTTCATCATGGGGAGTGGTGACCTTAGTTGGCTCACTTCCTTCTCCCAAGTCTATAGAAGCAGCCTTGTCTTCCCCTTTTTTGGCCCTATCAGCGGGCTTTGTCCCAGCGGTAGCTCCTTGAGCTACATCTGTCTTTTCGGATGATTCAACACCTACAGAATGAGAAGCAACAGTTATCAACTCAGGCGAAAACAAAGGGTCTCTCATCGATTGTTCAATCACGTGGCGAAAGGTGGAAATAGCTTTGGCAAATTGAGGAGAAAAGACAGGGATACCTTCCGAAGACTTATCAGCGGGGGTGACCACTACCTCTGGGGCTAGTTCAGGAATAGGGGATAGCAGAGTTGTTCGAGGAATTCCCGGATTTTCGGGATCATACCCTTCTACTTCGGAGGTTGCAGGGGCAGAAGAAGAGGAACCAGCTTCGAAAGCAGTTTTTTGTTTAGACTTCCGTCTCTCTTCTTCCATGGCCTCAGCAATAAGGCGACGCCCTTCAGCTAGGCGCTCCGGTTCATCATCTCTCAAATATTTCTCCATCAGTTTATCTTCATCGACGGAATCGATCATAAGTTCTTCTTTTTCCCACTCGATGATCTGATTCCATACTTGAACCAGAGTGGATGGATAATCTTCGATCCAAGAAATGTTTCGGCGACGAATAATATGTGCGAAGAATTCAATCATTAGTTCGCCGAAACTTTGAATCTCAACCTCCGCCTCAGATAATTGCTTGCGGGCTTCCTCCGCAGATTTGATAGCGCACTCCACATTGCCCTCGGCCAGAGCAGCTCTGTTTTCTGCCTCCAACAGCTTTAAAGCCAAGTCAGCGTTCTTCTTTTCTAGTTCAGCATTCTTCGTTGCTAACTCGGCGTTTTTCCGTTCAAGCTCAGCATAAGCAAGGCGTGTCTTAGCAGCTTCTGACTTGGCCTCGTCAGCTTGCTTTTTTAGTTCAGAGCGCTCCTGAGTGTGAGACTCAAGCAAGTCATGATAACGCTTTTGCATGTCCTCGAATTGTTGTTTGAAATTAGAAGCGTCCCTTTGAGCGACAGCTAACTGAGCTTGAGTGTCTTCTAAATCTTTTCCTAGAGCTTTTAAGGCCTTAGCGTCCTCCTCTGCGGTCTTTTGCATTGAATTGGCATTTGTGATTAGAGTGCGGATGATTCTAGAAAGATTGCGTGAATACTTGAACATCTCGGTATATTGTTTTTCCACCAAATCAATCTTTGCTTTGGCCTCATCTGCCCAATTAGAAGAAATAGGTTCAAGGGTAGGTAGAAAGGTCAAAGTCTCGAAGTAGTGCTCGGGAAATTGCTCCTCTAAATATGCCAGCTTGACTGCAGTTCCCGCATCTAGTGGGGGAGGAGCGGGAATTGATAATTCGGTGTCCCTATGTGAAGAGAATTCAGTAGTCTCTTTGTCCGTTCTAGGTCGTTTAGTGGCAGGGACCTTGTGCTTACTTCGAGACCCAGTTTCTTTTGGAGGAGTTCTCTCTCTACCCCGCTTTTCATGGGAGGAAGTGGAGTCTTTAGATGGTGGTCTGTCCTCCTCCCTGCGGCTTTGATAGCCCTTATATTTCTCTTCTTCCGGTCGAACTGGTGAGCGGGAACGTGAGGGTCGAGAACGATAGGGATCATAAGGTCTTCTCTCCTCCCTTCCACGATCATCCCGGCGATCATACTCGACATCCTGAGGAGGATTGGACATGCTGCGACGAAGCTTTCTTATATCGTAGTAGGATCGAGACATTGTACCTGCACGATAAAATAAACGAAGTTTAGAATTAATGGATTCATGGAGAAAGAAGTGCAATGAATGCTAATGCTGTGGTGTAAAGTGTATCCTAAGTGGTGTGTTTCCCCCCAACCAACCCGAGTCTGAAGCTAGACTAGTGCCGGCAGGCTCTTTGGCCTTAGCGGGAGTGGTTTCTTCAGAAGAGGTGAAGACTAAAGGATCCTTCCTGAAATCCTCTGAAGTATATATAGTCTCAGGTAAGGGGAGATCCCCCAAACCCTGAAATATGTGCTCATCAGTACTAGGAACATCCCCTTCGGAAGCATGAAGTGGCGACTCTTGGGAGGATTTTGACTTGTCTAGAGAAGTAGTTTCCTCAGGGGCAATATACCCTTCACGATGCTTTTCGGCTAGATTAGCCAATTCATCATCTTGTGTGGAAGATGGAGAAGGTGAAGTTTGAAGAGGCACTGTAGGAATTCCCGAGCCTTCTCCTGTCTCTGGAACTATCTCCACTGGAGGAATGTATGCATAAGGGACCGTCCCATGACCGATGCTACGAAAAACGGATAGCAGCCCATGAAAGTGAAGGTATTCATCTTTAAGGACCTCGTCGATAGTCAAGAATTTTTGATCGCCATTAAGAAGTCGGTGCATCCGATCAAAGAACACCTGATCTGATATCTGTTTGGGATTGTCGACTGCAAACAAAAAGGAAAACAGGTCAGGGTGATGATTCAAGTGTATAGAGTCCGGATTTAGAAAATCAACGCTTTACTTGATTTTGTCCATCTCCTGGCGCATCCAGGCTATTGCTTCACGTAGAACCATTCTAGTCTGGAATCTCCAGCATTACTGCTGAATGGTGCAGAGATTATCTTCCTTTTTGGAACTGATTCAAAGTAGCAGAAGGATGGAGTCTCTCGAATCCGATGCTTGAAATTATAGAAGAAGTGAACGTCATCGAACGTGAGCTCTATGCCTAGGATTTCACGATATGCTATGTACAAGGTGTGCAAATAGGCATATGAATTGGGATGCAACTACATGGGGGCAATCCGCATTTGTCTTAAGAAATCAACGATGAAAGGAGAGAATGGAGGAATGGCGCTGACCATGCACATTAATCGAGTAACCGCCATATATCCTTCTGGAGGGTTGTGGGGGCGGTCAGAGCGTGAAGGCACTAGAGTGTCCCTTTTCATTATCCCGTATTTTAGGCAAATTCGGACAAGTCGATCGTTGTCAATTGCTGATTCAACGGAGTCCGAAGGTGATTCCAATATGATGGCTGATTCAAATTCATCGGGTGCTCGATTGTCACCAATCCCTCCTTCCTCCTCAAAACCCAGAGAAACTTCATTCTCTGAAGACACCTCGTCGCTTTCCCGATGTCCAACCCCGTAATCTGGACCCTCGCTGTCCCATTCTGGATCCGAAGAAGAAGATATATCCTCAAGAGTGATTTTGTTAGAAGTTCCCGGGGCTTCTTTCCTCTCAGCTAGTCTGGAAGAACATATGGGCCTCATTGTCATGGAACTATTGAAGAAGTAATAGCACGGATTAGAGTAAATTAGCCCGTACCCCCCTGTGTATGTGTGTGAACTAAAATGTGTGCGGCAAATGTGAGAAATGCAAAGTAAAAGTGCAACAATGTAAGACGAAGCTTTGAAGAGAAAGTGATAGTCAGAGTTGTTCTTAATGTTCGTTTATGTCCGCAAGGCACTATCCTAACTGTTCATGAAGTTGGAAGTAACTTCTTTTAAATAGTTGGATGAAAGCTTGTGTTTTAGATTGAGTGGTGTTCGGTTCGGGTGCAGACACCAAGTTCGGATCGGATAAGCAAAGATCCATGTTCAGAGAGATATATCCGGATCGGTTCGGAGATTGACACTCGGAGCGGATCGGGTTAACCTGGATAACCAGACCCCTATTCTCTCTTTTGTTTCACAACCGGGTCCGATCCGAGCGCATAAGTCTTGACCTTCATTGTATTCGTAGATCCGATCCGACCCGGTCAAACAAGTTAAGACTCATTTCTTGGCCCTATTGCTCCGACCCGATCCGGCCCTGTGAATTTCTCTCTTTTCCTTTTCCTCCTACTATTCTCCAATCCGAACCAATTTTCTTCAGTTTCCTTCCTCTTCCTCCTCTTGAGTAGTGAACCCGATCCGATGTCCCAGGCTTTAATTAAAATCAAGTGGGTAAGCGCTCAAGTATTCGACTGCGAGTCTTAATACCCTCCTCTAACGCCTCGAAATGATGCTGATGCCATTAACGATGAAGGCGGAGAATGAAGGAAGTCGCGGCGGTGAAATTAACCAATTATTTTGCTCGAATCGTTCAACTTAGCTACGAATGTAAATTAAAAACAATTATGGCAACGAGATTCAAGATTATAAGGCTACCTATGTATTTGATTCAAAGATTGAAGCAAGAATTTTAGAGTTTCTTGGAAAGACTAAAGTTTCGCTGTGAAATCGGTTCGGATGAGCAGAAACGATGAATGAGAGAAAGGAAGAAAAGAGAAGTGAATTTATAAAAAAAAAACAAGCTGACTATTCGTATTCTCGATCGGACCGGTTCGAAAAGCCCAATGACGCAGCTTGGCCCACTAATCCCTTGCAGAGTTAAAGAAGAAAGAGATCCGTTCGGGTCGGAACCCAAAGCAGAAATTTATTCGGGTCGGAATCCGAACCGAGTAGGAGGAAGTACGACAACTTGGCATGTGAATTCAAAAGGAAGGATGAAGCTTTTGCGCTATGGAAATCAAAGCATGCTCCATGTCCAACAGAAGCATCCTTTGAGGGGGCAAAGTGTTCGCCTACTTTGTGAACTAGGCAACACAAAGTCAAGATATCAAGCATTGGAGAGCATTTCAAATCAGAAGACTTCGGTTCGGATCGGAGAGACCCTCACTACTCAATTCGGAGGAGACGCTACAGCTTCGAGTTGAACAGATGTAATCATCCGGGTCGGGTTAAGGCAACGTATAGGTTCGGATCGGATAAAGTCTCCTGTTCAGAGCGGCGAGCTATTGCTGTTGAAAACAGAGAGCGCGCGTTCGGATCGGAGGACAGTCTTCTTCAAGACGGATCGGAAGGCCACCCAGCTGCTACAGAGATGGTTCGAAGGAAGAGCAGAATAAAGAGAAGAGAGAATTGTCACCAAGTCAATTCGGGTCGGATCGGATATCCCGATCCGAACCCCTGATACATACACCTCCGACCCGAACCCATGTTCCATATTATTCTCCTGCAAAAGCGCCTGGATATCCGGACCGGCTGTGACCAGTTCCTACCCATAACGTTCACTATTTTGATGCGTTGTCAGCACAGTAATCCATCCGAACCCAAGGCTAATGCGATGGACGACACGTGGCTCCGATCCGGATCGGGTTTTGAGCAAATTCACACCTATAAATACCCCGTCTGGAGACAAAGAGAAGGATCTTTTTTTTCCAGCACTTTGAGAATTCAACCACCTCCATAATCCGAACTCCATTACTCCCGGAGAATCCAAATCATCTTTCATTTTTGTTTTAGTCAATTGAGTGAGTATAAGTGAGTTGTGGGTGGAATTGAGTGAATCTTACATTGTATTTACAACTGAATTATCGAATATAGCAAACGATAAGTGGACGTAGGCATTTCTTCGCCGAACCACTATAAATCCTGCGTGTTCATTTTTATTTTTATCTCACTTCATTTAGTTTTTAATCAATTTGGGTGTTAGAACCACTTTTGGGTCTAACATTGGGCATAACTTGAGAATTGGAATATGACTCGTTGGGATAATTAGAATATAAATCTAGACTTGGACATCTATGGAAATTGTGTCATAATATGAAATTGACAACAACTGTGAATAATTTACATATAATCCGTAAATATGTAAATTAGTGAAAAGATGAATGTGCCTAACCCGAGGTTAGATTGAGTTGTGGTGTAAAACTGTCCGGAACCGGCCGACACATCCAGTAACCACAATAACACCTATCTAATGTGAGAGGTTAGTGCATCATACCCAAGAAAAACCGAAGGTTAGATTGAGTTGTGGTGTAAAACTGCCCGAAACCACCCGGCACATCCAGTAACCGCAACAACACATATCTAATGTGATAGGTTGGTGCATTAATAAATCAAATAATGCTAATGAACAAGATGAATGGCTAAGGGTAAGTTAAAACAAGAGGGCAACACTTAACCAATATAACTTGATTTGTGGTAAGGTTAAGTTAAAACAAGAGTGCAACACTTAACCAATATAACTTGGTTTGTGGTAGGGTTAAGTTGACACAAGAAGGCAACACTTAACCAAAATAACATGACAAGTAGGTGGGTTAAGTTAACTTGAATTGATTGATGACACTTAATGTAACGACCCGGATTTTTGATTAGTTTATTTTAAATATTTCATATGGTTTTAAATATTGAAATGATAATGTAAATGGATAATTATATAGAATTTATCGATTTATAATCAAATATAATTTAATTCGTGTATATCGAATTATCATAAACTGTAAATAATTGGAACCAAAG
The DNA here is from genome assembly GCA_030737875.1 of Allium sativum. Lineage (NCBI taxonomy): Eukaryota > Viridiplantae > Streptophyta > Magnoliopsida > Asparagales > Amaryllidaceae > Allium > Allium sativum. Next base: position 1,047,023,351 of record CM060910.1, on the reverse strand, counting down.
TTAAAAACTGAATCAAAACAATTCAGATGATCAATATTAATTATATTTGAATATAGATAATAATAAATAATTTATTATCAGAGAATTAACGGTTTTTGAATTTAAATTTATTATACTAATCTAATATGGTATATATGTTCAAATTAAATTTCAGAATATTTACTGTTGAGTTAAGAATAGGGTTATTACATTAAAATGTCGGTCAGTACGCTAGAATAGCGGTTCGTGCTTTAAATTAATGGACACCAAGGTATTTGATTGTGGATAGGTTCGAAATCCAATCAGAATCTGTTTTAAAAGAATAAAGATCTCTTTAATCAAATCAATATCTATTTAAAAAGAAACAAAATCTCTTTAAACTCAAATCACATTAAATATACCGTACTTTGCATAGAAGAATTCCTTCATGCCTAAGTAATTATCGTTTATAAATACGCGACCTTATCTTCCTCCCAATCTCTTCAATTTTGGTCATCCTCAAGCAAAGTAAAAATCTATTTGCAAGCTTCAATAATGACGGCCGCTACTTAATAATCATCCCCTCTTTTCCACTTCATTCACTTGCAAGCTTCTGATAAATGAAATGGTTGCTCCTCTGTCTATTTTAAATTCTATTCTGTCCTCTTTAAAAGTCGGAGCTTCCTTCTTCAAATAAAACTGCCAACTACACCTCACATTTATTTATTTCTTCAGCTACGAGATCTCTTCCCATCTTTCCACCATCACTCTCATTTTAAAAATAAAATGAAATCCATGAAAAGTCCCCAAATTTGCAAATCAAAATATACATGAGTTCGAAAATCGATCTGAAGATTTGAAATCAAAACAAAGATGGCGGCTCCTTATATTTTCAAAATCAAAGTAATTACGATTTGAAATCGTTTCAATTCAAGGGCCAGTGGGAACCGCATACAAGATGGAAAGGGACTTCGATTTCGAGAAACCATGAGTTGAGCGTGAGCTAGGGATCGTTCAAACCCAGCTTAAGGGTTGCGAGTGAGTGAAGTCTATGGGGTCATCATGAGTCCGTTCGACGATGGCGTTGGGTTATCGACAGTGTGGTGCGTGATTGTCTTGAGGAAGGGGCACTTCGATGTTAGAGGCCGATGTCGTGACTGATTTGCAAAGTGGGGTAGAGTTCGAACTTGGAAATCTGACGTTCAACAGTGGGATATTGGGGGATGCAATTTGATTTAGTCTATGTTTGTCAGATGGAAGCAAGCATGGCCAGGAGGGTTTCAGAAGGTCAGTGTTTGGACTGGTGATGAAATCTGGGTGATTGAATTTTATGACTGGCCAAAGGAGCTTTGAATGCTGAAGTCAATGGTGGTGGGTGCAGTACTCGTAGCCAGCCGGGGTGGTCGGAGTTAACAATCAAAAGGGAGTCAATGCTGGTCGGATTTATAAAACTACATTCTAGCTTGTCTTAATCGAGAAAGAGAAGGGACTAGGGAATGATCGGTAAGCTTGATTAAATATAGTTAACTAAAATTTTAATTTACTTATTTTAGTCAATGAATTTTAGGCTTAGTAAGGTAAAAATTAATTAATTTAATTCAGTGATTAGTGATAATTAAATTTAAAAGAGAAAATAGATGTATACAAGTTTATAACACGTGAATTTACTTTATATAAAACCAAAACATTTTAGTTAGTAAATAAGCATAGTTTATCTTGTAAGAATAAAATATAGTACCTTGTTTATTTTTAGATCCGTTCGAAACACTTTAAAATTTTGTTGGACTCATATGGATCTGGGCTTCACGATGGAATTCATTTTGAGATTTCTGAATCGATTGGAATCAGAATGGATCATAACTTAAATCACGGTGAGTAAATCTCACTTATATTTTATTTAGAATTATTTTATTCGTTTAAAATAGTTGTTTGTTGATTGTTTGGATGCTTTAAATATTATTTATTGTTGTTAAAAATATATTTGTTATTTAGGCTTGGTGGTTGCTATTATATATATATATATATACATATATATATACATATATATTGGTGGTTGGATTTCCCGCAGTATCATTAGCGGATGCCCGCGATACCATTAGCGGATGATTACCCTATACGCCCCACGCTATGATGGTGGATGACCTTCTATACCGCGATATCCTACCTCGAAGCAGGATGGGTATTATTTGTGTTGACTAACGTCTGTGGATGCAGGAAAACAGGCTGGAGGAATCCAACTGGATTCCTCAAAAATATATTATCTGTTTGTTTGTTTGATTGCACATATACTGTCATATATGATGTGTTAGAAAACCTGTCAATTATAATTGGTTGTTTTGATTGTTTGAAATATCACTGGGTCTTAAATGTTGATATTTTAAAAATATCCAAAAAAGGAAATTCCCATAGTTAAAAGGGGAAATTCTATTTTTTTGAAAATATAATTTGAAATTTGAATAGAAAAAAATATTAACTTGTCTTAAAAGAATAAAAACAAATAGTTCTTTTATAAACAATGTTTATAAATGAAGTGAAAAGAATTATCATTAGATAATTCAGAAATAAAAAAACAAGTGTGAAATTTAAAGGGGAAATCTATTTTCCAAAAGTAGAAATATCGATTTCAAAAGAGATTGAAATCGAAACTTGTTTAAGAATCAATATAAAGGAAAATTCAAATAGAAATTGAATATAGAAATTCAAATGGAGTTTAAATATAGAAATTCAAATGGAATTCAAATATAGAATTTGAATATAAAGAAATTCAAATATAGAATTTGAATATAGAAATTCAAATGGAAATTTAATATAGAAAATTTAAATAGAATCTGAAATAGACTTTGAACATAGGATTCAAATAGAGTTAAAATGAAATTTGAATATAGGATTCAAATAGAATTGAAATGCGAATTTGAATATAGAATTCAAGTAGAATTGAAATAGATTTGAATATAGAAATCCAAATGAAGTTTGAAAATAGATTGAAATTCAAATGGAGATTGATAATGGAATTTGAATATAGGAAATTCAATTTGAATTAAAATAGAATTTGAATATAAAAGATCGAAGTATAAATAAATTTATTTACGAGTTAGGAAAAATCGACATTTTTAGAAGATCGGAAATATTATATCGAATTGGAAAATTGGATTTGATATATATTAAAAATATATCAGAATGGAGTTGGAATTTATTTATAAACAAAGTTAAAATGTTTATATTTATAAATATAATTAAAACTAGCTCGCCGCAGCGCTGCAGATCGTAAATTGGCAATTCGAACTTCAATTGAGTATATAGAACTCAATTGAAGTTGGAATTCTTTGAAACAAGAATCGTCAGGACCGATTAGATAATAGTTTTCTAATGGAATAGAAAATTCTGAATTTCTTCGCATATATTTTGAGTTATGTCAAAATCAAATTTTCAGAAAAACAGCGCCATAACCATTTAAAAACCATAATGGTTTATTTAATTTTATAAAATGTTTTTAAACGAATAAAATCCGAATCTCTATTTAGAAAATTTCAGACTTGAGTTATAAATATAATTGACTCAAGTGGAGTAATGAATTTATTTTTGAAACAAAAAAAATAGAAAAATCAGATATTTTTTACTATCGAATAAAATTAACTAATTTGAAGAATAATTAGTTAATGAAAATTTTGAATCGAAATTGAACTTTGAAAGGTAAATGAGTTGTGTGTGTATATATATATATTCAAAATCGAATATAGTTAGAAATGAAACTCGACGTGGTTATAAGCGAAAGGTAAAAGAGCTAACTTAAAGAATAAATTAGCGACATGAGTTAGAAATGACTGGATTTAGTTGGGGCAAGTTGGAAACAGGTGAATATGTGTTAGAAAGGTATGCAATGAAGTATATGAAGTGTATGAAGATTTTAATTCGTATGCCCAACAAAAAGGTACATGTTTAAATTCTATATGAGGTTTTATGCGCCGTATCGGCTAGCCGCTTGGCTTTTTCTATAATGACCCGGGTTTTTGACGACTTTGGTTACCGCCATAAACTCAATGACGACTAACCAAACATCGAAAAATACCGATCATTAATGAAAGAAAACAGAGGGTGAGGATAGATAAGATAAAAACTTAGAATAGAAGAAGAAGAAGAACACAACATCAGAGTAACACGAATCTCACAGCGGAACGAATAACATATAATATATATATAACATAACTTCAAATATAAATCTGTACTTGAATATACATCATTATCAAAGTACAACACTTACAGCACAACGGAAATAACTATAGCTATACAATCCTGAAGCCTCCTGCTCCAAGCTCTTCCAGTATATCTGTAAATCCCGACTACTTGACTGCCCGTACAAATTTAGGCACCCAAGAGTTTAGGGAAGCAAACAAATAAACTCCGGGTCAGTCATGGGACTGGTGTGAGTAAAACAGTTTAAAACAGCTTGAATATGTTAACGATATCTCATAAGACCACGCCGTATAATGGAACGGGTTTTTCCCTTATGAGAATCCAAATTATCTTTATATCAAAAACCTTTTGATATTATAATAATGTCTATCAACCACAATATAATAATCATCTAGCAGAAACGCTTTCATCTCACGTTCTACATATATAGTATACAATCAAAACCACAAGCACGTATTGGGTAATGGGTTTCCAACTATGACAAGGTATGGAACCACCTTTCGCTAGTTTACCTCTAGAAAGGAATACACTGGGTTCAACAAGAACATCTTGCAACCCAGCCACACATAACTGACCACTCATTTCGCTTGAGTGTATCGAATGTATATCACCAACGGTTGGGATCAACAACCGTTTCCCGAATGGGACAGTATCGACAATTGATCCTTGGAAATAAATGAAACTCTAGATCGGTGATTATACATCCTACTTCGGTGCGACCGACTTAGCCATGCTGCCTGCCCGATTTCTGTCATTTACCGGTTGATGAGGCTTGAGGTTACGCTACATCATCACACCAGATTCACTTCGAATGTCACATCGTCACATCCATCAAATCACCGATTGATGTCTACACCCATACATTACGTGTCAGCTAAAAGAAGTTTCCTTCTCCGCTTCCACTCTTGGTACGGTTGAAGAAATCAATGTACGTGACCTTTCTTGAAATACTCTGTCAGACATTCATCCATACAAGTCATCCAGAAACAGGATGAACCGAAGGCACTATTCAATACATCCATCTTAGACACTGTTATCTAAACTTACACAATAGCCCTTGCAATTTACTCCGTCTTCAATTATCTTTGGCATATATGATTCGCAACGCTTATGTAACGACCCAGAAAATCTGAACCAATTTAAAAATTTTAAATTGGCTAAAATAATGGATTTTAAATATTTAAAATAAATATTTTAAATAATAGCAATGAAAAGTGAGTTTGAATCGACAATTGAAAACGAATATAATTAATTCTAATTATAAACCAGGCCTGAAATGGCGCGGTAGTTTCAAAATTTGAATTCAAACTTTGTCGGACTATACCGGGTGCAAAACAAAACGGATTTGAGTGAAACCAAAAATATTTCAATCTGTTAGTGAATACCATTCTAACAAATCTGAAAAATCGAAGTTTCATAGCGGAAAGCAAAAGTTATGCCCAAATGAATTTTCAGAAAGGTCGCTATGGAATTTATATAGCCCATGAAATTGGACATTTTGCATATGACCTCGGAATTCAACGAAACCACTTTTGTTGGATCCGGGATGTGACGTTATTGCTAGGTTTCAAATTTCATAATTATTGAAGCTAGTATGTGAGCGTGGCAAAGGAAAATGTGTTTTGGTCAATTACAGTTAAATTGGATCGACCAGAAATGGGCCGTTTTGCAAACGGTCTCAGAATTCGACGAAACTTGTTTTATTGGGACCGTATCGTCAATACATAGCCAGATTTATTTTTTTGGAATTTTTCGAATCAGTTTGTGGCCCTGGCAAATTGAAATGTACGTTCAAATTAACTATAAAATGTTTTATACTTTAATTTGAAAGATAACTGACTATAACAGTCGAATGGGCCTACGAAACATATCCCATTGTGTTCGGAATAGGGGTAAAACGCTAAGGACGACAGTCGTTGGGTTTAGATTGGTGGTCGTGTCAGAAAACCCCTTTTAAACCTCCCGGCCAATCATAATTTTTATATAAAAAAAGAAAATCCTTTCTCTCTCCCCGATACGAACGACGGCTCCTCTTCAAAGCTTTCCCCTTCGTTTTCTCCTCCTACACGCATCGATAGCCTTCGACCCAGTTGGGTTTTTTGAAGAGCTCCCCTTAAGCTTCAAATCCATGGTCGTGGCACCCCCTCTCGTCTGGTGAATCGCGAGATCCAGGCCTTCAAAGTCATGGCCTTTCAACCGCCGCCGCCATCACCTGGGTCCACCGAACTGGCCCACTCCCCCACGCGCGCGAAGCTCTCTCCTTGCCCTTCGACGCTGCGAAGGCCGATCGTCCTCTAGCTTCACGGATTGGGAGAAAGTAACAACCCTAGTTTCGAACGATTTTCTAAGGTAATCGGCTTTGTTTATTTTCCACTGTTTTAACACCTTTAAACCATTGCAAACTTTGAAAAATCATATCTTTTTGCTGTGTTATCGAAATTCAGTGAAACAAGAGACAGTGGACTCGTGTGGACGTCTTCTACCTTCCAGAAGAGACCGCATATTTTTCTGAGCCTTCTGCTATTTTTGGTGGAGCGGAACTCAATGTGAGATTTCTAATTTATAAACGATATGGAAAACAACGATGTATAAATTATATAGTCGATGTATGAGTTATATAAGCATTGTACACCTCATGTATAAGCGTTGTATAAGTTGTACGTTCGATGTATAAGTTGCATATGCGTTGTAAAAATTATATATGTGTTGAAATAGAAGTGAAATGCTATATATAAATATAAATATATATATATATATATATATATACGCCCCTCGTCCACAAACCATGGACGATATTTATTGGTTGTGATTGGTGTGAAAATTGATTGATAGCGAATGGTTGATTGGAATTGTTTGTGGTTGATATTGATTGATTGTGGTTGAAAAATACCCGTTTGTGGTTGAGAAATATTTGGTTGAAACCACATAGGATTAGTTTGTGGAAATGAAATAAATATATACATGCCGCCTGCATGCGAACTAGATGCATGAATCCCCATTGTCAAAAACCGCGAGGTTTTAAGGTAGAGCGAGGAGCCGTACTAGGGACGGTCCCGGTTTTAACTACCCTGCCGTTATGCTGCCGAAATTTTGAATAATATTCATGTGTTTGAATTATTTTCATTTGTTGAAACTATATTTATTCGTTGAATGGAAAACCTTCATGTGTTGAGTCGATATTCATTCGTTGGACAGAAATTCATGTGTTGAATGGTACTCGTGTTTTAAATATAAAAATCTAATTTTTATCTATACATAGAAACTATAGAAAACCTTCATGTGTTGAATTGTTATTCATTCGTTGAATTGAAATTCATGTGTTGAATGGTATTCGTGTTTTAATTATAAAAAATCACCTTTTTATCGATATATATAAACTATAGAAAACCTTCATGTGTTGAATCGATATTCATTCGTTGGATAGAAATTCATGTGTTGAATGGTATTCGTGTTTAAATATAAAAATCACCTTTTTATCGATATATATAAACTATAGAAAACCTTCATGTGTTGAATGGTATTCATATTTTGAAAGAAATCGTTTTATAATAAAAATCCCATTTTTAACATCAATATGAAATGTATAAAATAATCTTGTTTTGAAATAAATTGTTCTACAATAAAAATCCTATTTTTATCACCTTTATTGACAATATAAAATAGTCGTGTTTTGAAATAAATTGTTTAACATTAAAAATCGCATTTTTATTATATAAATGAATTGTTAAAAATAGTGAAGTGTTGAAATAGAAGACAGTTAGATAAAAACATCATTTTTTATCAAATGTACGAAAAGAATATAGTTTTGAAATCGAAGAATCGATATATATATAAATAGAATTAAAATATATCGAATAACGACACTGTGGTTCATATTTTGAAATCGTAACTTCAAACTATTGTACCGGAAGATCCGACCATCGGATTTTCCTGAAATCGCAACCGTTGTGTCCGCTTAGGAAAAATCTTTCCAATGGCACCGACTTTGTAAAAATCCAACGGTTGGATTTTCTGGAATGTTTAGTTCAATTCTGAAGAAAAACAGCACCAGAATTGATTACATTTATATTTATATATAAATATAAATATATATAATCGAATAACGACGCTGCAGTTCATATTTCGAAATCGAAACTTCAAACGATTATACCGGGAGATCCGACCATCAGATTTTCCCAAAACTGGAACCGTTGGACTCGTTATGAAAAGATCTTTCTAATGATGTAAATTTTGTGAAGACCCAACGGTTAGATTTTCAGATATGTGTAAATCAAATCTGAAAAAAAACAGCGTCACGGCCGCGTTAAGGCCCGAAGCGTCGTTTTGAATAAATTGGCTATTTTAAAATAAATAAAAATAGCGATAAATCATTATAAAATATTATAAACGGTATGGATGTGAAATTTAGAAATTAACTTAAGGTTGGCTAAGTCGAATGGTTTCCTGGGTGTTGATCTGATGTTGGTTTCGGCCTTCGGGGTTAATATTTGGGAAATCGTTCTCTTAGTGATTGACGGTTAGTGACTAATGAATTGAAATGATGCGTGTGTATGTCAGTGTTGCACTTGTTTATTATATACGCGAGTTTCTCAGAAAGAGCGGGTTTATCCCATTCTGAATAACTGAATCGACGATAAGGAATCGAAGATGAAGACGGTGGTCGAAGACCGGAGATCTTCACCTCGTTTGAATGGTAACCGAGGTCCTGATTGGGAGGCATCCTGAAATATTGATAGTGAGTGGTGATTGTCCAGACGCATGTGGTGATCGATGGGTTTGCGAGGTATATAGTGCCTCCGGTTTCGTTTAGACCCAGAACGGACTTGCAAATGGACAGTGTGTCTGACATTGGAATTTATTCTTTGTGATTGATAGCCATCAGTTGCACGGTGTGAATTGCCTGTGTGGCATGCTAAGATGCAGTGATCAGGGCTTCTGTTGAAAAGCAAGGTCTTGTGGTGATGATCAAGGCGCCGCCTGTGTGGCGTAGCTTTGTGTATAACGTGAAATCGCGAGCCTTACACCCCGGTACGAACTAGAAACGGGAGCAGGACCTCAGGGAGGATATGCGTTTCTTTCTAGCTAGGAGTTGTGTCGATGTTTTTACATGGCCTGACATTTTACTTATGTGGTTGTTACTGTTGCAAAGGCACCTCGATTAGATCGGACGATCCGGGTCCGATGGAGTCATTCGTTGGCTCATTTGCACCCCATAGGGCGGGGAGACGTATTGCTCAGGCATTTTAATCCACATCGGTGGACCGGCCCTGACGATCGAAGGGTAACTCGAGCTCTGATCCCGAGACATGGTAGGCTAGATTGTCTCGAAGTAGGTAAGGACTATCTTTTGCCTTTGTTCATGACGGAAATCCAATTTCCAAATACGTGACTGTGCGGTTTTGATTGTGTACCTATATATGGCGACATAGTGGTATGGGGCATTAATGCCGTCTATGATTCATAGTTATGATTGAAATTGTTTTTGAAACATATAAACACTAGTAATAATATCAAATGCTTTTGTTTTATTCGTATCAATCATATTTTGGCTATTATAACGTAAAACTCTATCCTCCTGTTTGTGTTGCATTGTGTGATGGGAACTGAGTCTTATAATGGCTTCATTTTTATAAAAAGCATTGCGATGTTTAAAAGAATGATTTGTTTTAAATCACTGGCAATCCAATGGAGTAAACCCGTTCCATGAAAGTGGCGTGATCCTGTGATTAGCCTAATTTCAGATGTGTTGAGTAGATGAAACACCCCACCTCCGTTAGGGTCACTCACAAAGGGAATGCCCTAATTTTGGTGGAGGTTTATAAGTATAAGTCACAGATATACAAGACAGATATAAATACACATATTTTTAAACAACGGAAAACAACAGCAACTTTTATTTCATCAAAATACGTGTTACACAAACTACACCATAATTGTCTTACAATACTTCCAAAAGCATTACATTTCCATAACTGTCTTGATTAACAAAGAAGCATAAAACATAAAGTAAAGCAACAAAATCCCTATAATGATATCCAAAACCATGATCCAAGCCAAAGTGATCCAAACCGTACATCTACTGTCTTCAAGCTTGCAAAAGAGTCTGACTAGGCTGAGTTGTTTCCTCCGTGTGGACCTGGGGGAGCGGGGGGGGGGGCAACGAAAGAAAAGAAGACGAAAAGAAAAATGGAGTCAGACATAAAGCCTGAGTAAATCTAGTGACTTTTCAGTATGTGAATAAGAAAAGGATATGATCGACATAAACTGAAAACAGGATAGTATCATAACTAAGGGAGTGTAGTCTAGAATCGAATATACTATCGAACCTACACCATATCTCTGCATTTACTAGTATTACTCTAACCGGCACCCCATGCTGAGCGTGAAGTGATCCTTTTTTATTTTCTAAAGATCGGCTCCTACTCGTACGTGTGTCTTATGGCTACCCCAAGAAGTGTAGATACCTATGCTGGTCCCACCACGGAGTGTATCAAGACCCATGGTGGCGGCCCCGACATAATTACTAGAAGGCATAGGATATCCTACTGGTGCCCCCAGTGCCCTGCTTGTCTGCTCCGGAGTGCGTGCATGACCGCACACTGTTCGACCTACACTGTGCACCTAACATTGCCGTTATTTGACCGCTTATAATCAGCCCAGTAATCGTGCCCCACCCTGCCTAGTTTCAGGGTACCGTTGATACCTAAATTGGGTTACTGCTGAAACGGGTCCCTACGTTACCAGGGTTTTCTTGTCAAACATGTTAAGTGGTTAAGTGTATGTATATACCTAACCCCACCCATCAATATTTGTTAACATGTTGAATCTTTGGTTAAGTGTTTTCAGTTGACTTAACCCTACAACCTGTCCTTAGCCTTTTAGAGCACCGACCACTCACATTAGACAGATATCACTACGGTTACTGGATGTGTCGGTTGGTTCCGGGCAGGTTTACACCGTAGTTCAGTCTAACCTCGGGTCTTTATTGGGCTCAATGTTTAACCACCCACATTGGATAGGTATTGTTGTGACTACTGGATAGCCGGGCGGGTCCGGGTAGGTTTATGTCACAACTCAATCCAACCTCGGGTTAAACATGTCGTCTTTTCTAGATTTACATATTTCATTATTTATGTAAATGTCATGTCGTCTTTTAATTTGGGTATAACAATTTATACCGCAAAAAATGTCACAGTCGTTGGCACGTGCCAAACATGCCAACATATTTATTTATATCATGTTTTACACCCAACTCTATTACCCCCGTTTGTACGTACTAATGTTGGGCTCGGCACAATTCAGCCCAACTTGATAAGCGTGAGAAAAGGGGAAATTCAGAACCTATAATATTTCTATGATACATAGAAGGTGTAGCGCATGAACTTGCAAATTGGCGTTAACATAAACATTTGGAGCATGTGAACTTGCATTCAAAATTGGCATACAACTAAATGGGTGTCACATAGGATGGCATATGTCGACTTATACAAACTTGGGTTTTAACATATTAACTTGGCATTTCGTCGAACACAAAACTAGCATGTTGTATATTAACCCAAAATGTCCAAATCTAATATATAGTCTATTTCCACATGAACTTACAGTGTTTATGTAGCCCAAATTGCATTTAACATATTTCTAATCATACTTGTAATGGATCTAAGATGTATACATAAGTTCTGAGTTATGTAGCATAAAGGATCTCAGATTTAGGGTGTGTTTACATAAGTATAGGACCCATGATATCAACATAAACATAAAGGGGATGTTAACATAAACATGATAGGGATCTAATCATAGACTTTGCCACAAAACTCGCAATTACCATCACTTTCATATACAAACATATAATAAACTTGCATCGATCCATTTATGCCCCAAATCAATTCACCAAAAATAATCACGATAGAAACATTACAATACACAAGATCTACGTCATTACAATGATACAATTCTATTCCCAATTACATCGTATCACATCATAATTTTATTCAAATTCTGAAAGACCACTATACTTACAACGTGTGATGAATTCTTGTTTTTTGATTTCTGTTTTCTGAATTTGGAGATGCTCTCCTTTGGGTAGAAATTTGTTGAATGATTTGATTAGACTTTAGTTTGCTTCTTAGTTTGATTCTTGGCGGCTACGATCAACTCCTTCCAGACAGCATGACGACTCCTCTCTTATTTTCTTATGTGAATTAGTTGAGTCTTAGTGTGTATTTATAGAGTTTTCAAGTTAATTTGAGCCGTCAGATGCAAACAGGGAGGGAAATCAGACCGTACAGCACACCAGAGTCGAACCAGGGTCAGACCCACCTGGTCAGGCCGACCAGGCAAGTCGACTGCATAGTCGACCTGGGGGGGCCAGGTCGACTGCCCAGTCGACACTAGTGTCGACCTGGTCACTGGGCGGGATTTTCCCGCCTAGCCCAGTTTGAACTCGAATTTCAAATTTTAAACATGATCTGAGCTGTTTTTTTGAATTCAAATTTATTCTGAAACTTCCGGAGGTCGTAACTCCTTCATACAGAGTCCGTTTCACGCAAATTCGGACTCTATCTTAACCAGAATTCCGAGACGAACGCAATGGCCTAAGCCATTTCCCTTATTTCTTTCATTAGAATTAATTATACTTTAATTTATGAATTTCGCTGTTATAGAATATACGGGTTGTTACATTCTCCCCCACTTAAAAGGATTTCGTCCCTGAAATATTCAAGTTAGGAAGAATGTATATCCTACCATCCAATCGTCCATCTACTCAACCAACAAACACAGGTGTCCATTGTCCTTAAAGACTTCTAATGCTTTATGATCATATGCATTGTATGTGTATATGTCCTTATCTAATGCAGAAATCAGGCGGTCCACTGATTCAGTTGACCTCCTAAATGTGAATCATATAAGTGTCATGAATCCATCATGTATGCAAATTTTTCCTACTCATAATTCTACATGAGTGCACAACAATTCTTACAAATGCGACAACCATATGATAACATATAAAATTTCAACCACATATGAATGAGAATACATATATGCATATGCAATATGAAGTAACTGAGCCGATCTAAAACCTAGAATGTGTGTGTATATGCATCCACGAGCAACCACTAGCAATCATTAGCAACCACTTGCAGCCATCATCCATAACATGTTTTCAAATACATGTTTGCATCCATTTACTTTCTACCTAAAGAGTTAGGAAAAGGACCGAGGAGATATACCTAAAAGATAGATAAAGCATAAATTAAGGAAAAAGAGGGATCAAAGATGTACCCTCAAAAAGAAAAGGGTAGGCAGCGCGTATTCTGTCCTCAGTTTCCCAAGTCGCGTCTTCCTCGGCGTCGCTTCACTGAACTTTGACGAGCTTGACTTCGCGGTTGTGTAGCTTTTTCACTTCAGTTCCTAAGATGCGTGTTGGAACTCTTCTCACAGTTGCTTCACGTTCAACCTCAGCTTCTTCTAGAATGCTAGGCTCTACTATTTCAGCAGACTCGTGTAAACACTTCCGGAGGTGAGAAACATGAAAGACGTTGTGAACTCTGGCCAGTCTCTCGGGTAGCTCTAATCTATAGGCCATCTTCCCAACCTTCTCGATGATAGGAAATGGTCCTACAAACCTTGGTGCTAGCTTTCCAGTGGATCCAAAGCGAACGACGTTCCTTAGAGGAGATACCTTAAGAAAAACTCTGTCCCCAACCTCAAACTCAAGGCCGGTCCTTCTCTTGTCGGCGTAGGATTTCTGTCTATCTTGGGCCGTCTTCATCCTTCTTCGAATCAAGTCCACTTTTTCTGAAGTGTCCCTGATCATGTCTGGACCAAGAATAACCTTATCTGTAGACTCCCACCAACAAGTTGGTGACTTGCACGGTCTTCCATATAATGCTTCGAAGGGTGCCATGCCTATGGTAGCTTGGAAGCTATTGTTGTAAGCAAACTCCACTAAGGGAAGGTGATCCTCCCATGTCCCTCCAAAGTCTAGAATGCAAAGTCTCAAAAGATCCTCTAAAACTCTATTCACCCTTTCCGTCTGTCCATCGGTCTGGGGGTGATAGGCCGTGCTCAAACATAACTGTGTGCCTACAGCTTCTTGCAAACTTCGCCAAAACTCGCTTGTGAAGATAGGGTCTCGGTCACTAACAATGCTGGAGGGTATCCCATGGAGTCGAACTATGTCCTTGATGTAAAGAGATGCTAGGGATGAGGCGGTCCTTCTACTCTTGACAGGTAACAAGTGGGCGCTCTTTGTATGCCTATCCACTATTACCCAAATGCTAGTATTGCCCTTTCTCGACCTAGGCAGCCCATCAACGAAGTCCATTAAAATGCTATCCCACTTCCACTGTGGGACCTCTAGGGGATGAAACAGTCCTTCAGGCTTTTTCTGTTCCTCTTTAACTTGTTGGCATACCATACACTTAGAAACGAAATCTGCCATGTCCTTCTACATGCCGTTCCAAAAGAAAACTCTTTTCATGTCCCTGTACATTTTGTCTCTGCCTGGATGTATTGTCATCTTGTAACGGTGTGCTTCCTCGAGAACCTTCTTTATCAACTCCTTTGCTTGTGGAACGCATAGTCTTCCGTCGCGTCTCAGCTAGCCTTTATCATCAATAGAGTATTTACTGAGGTGACTAGAAGTCTCACCCATAATTAGTTTATCAACCACTTCCACTAGCTGAGGGTCCTCACGTTGTGTCGTCCCTATTGTGTTCATAAGAGTAGGGCGCACCTTAAGAGATGCTAACAAACCCGGTACCAAATCAGAGGAGGGCCTAAAGTTAAAACTGGCTATATACTCTAGGCTTTTCCTTTCAACAAAGAGTGGGCTTAGGGTCGGTTTCTTTCTACTCAAGGCGTCTGCCACCACATTGCCCTTTCCCGGAGTATAGGAAATCTCGAAGTCATACGAGGCAAGAAACTCCATCCATCTCTGTTGCCTCAAGTTAAGATCTTTCTGCGGGAAAAGATATTTCAACGATTTATGGTCAGTGTAAAGTTCGAACTTCTCACCTAGGAGATAATGTTGCCAAGACTTAAGTGCAAAGACGATGGCGGCTAACTCAAGATCGTGGGTCGGGTAGTTCTTTTCATGAACTTTCAATTGCCTTCCACCATAAGCTACTACCCTCCCTTCTTGCATCAAGATAGCGCCTAGCCCTGTCCCACATGCATCTGTATAAACTGTGAACATCTTGCTTCCGTCGGGCAGAGTCAGGACTGGGGCTGTTGTAACAGCCCTTTTTAGGCATTGGAAAGCCAACTCGCAATCCAAGTCCCAATTGAACACTAGATTCTTCTTTGTCAGCCTTGTGAGTGGAGCTGAGATTTTCACAAAATCCCTTATGAATTTTCGGTAGAAGCCTGCCAGTCCTAGAAAACTTCGGACCTCAGTTGCATTCTTTGGTGCCTTCCAGTCTTGCACCGCAACTACCTTCGCGGGGTCTACGGCCAGCCCTTCTTTAGATACTACATGCCCAAGAAACCTTACTTCTTCTCTCCAAAAGTGGCATTTTGAAAATTTCGCCTTTAGCTGATGTGCTCGGAGAGTATCCATGATTTCCTTCAGATGTTGAGCATGCTCTTCCTCACTCTTTGAAAAGATCAAGATATCGTCCACGAAGACAACCACAAACTTGTTGAGGAATTCTCTGAACACTTTGCTCATTAGGTCCACGAAATAAGAGGGTGCATTTGTCAGGCCGAAAGGCATGACAAGCCACTCAAAGAAACCGTCTGGGGTTCTGAACGTCGTTTTGTCAATACTATCTTCAGCCACTCTTAGCTGATGAAACCCAGTTGCTAGATCAAGTTGGGAGAAAACCGACGCACCTACAAGCTGATCAAACAAATCATCGATTCGGAGAAGAGGATGCCTATTCTTCTTGGTCAATTTGTTTAACTACCTATACTCAACGCAAAGGCGAAGCGAACCGTCTGCTTCGGTTGCGAATACCACTGGAGCAACCCATTCTGAAATGCTCCTTCGAATGAACCCCTTCTCGAGAAGTTCTTTAACCTTCTTACTGAGCTCCTTTCTCTCTTTAGGAGCCATATGTCTGACAGGTAAAGCTACGGGCTTTGCGTTATCCACAAGATAGATTCGAAAGTCTATTTCCCGCTTCGGAGGTAAGCCTTTCACCTCCTCGAAGACATCCGGATATTCCCGGACTACTCTAACCGACTACAAATTCTCGTCAGAAGCATCAAGCGACTCTAGATAACTAAGCATAACATCATTCAAAGGATTACAGGAAATTTCTAGAGTGTTACCAAGCCGAGTCAAGAGTCTAACTACTCTTTTCTCACAATCAAGAATGGCACCGTTACTAGATAACCAGTCCATGGCTAACATCAAACCATATCCCGAGAAGCCTAGATCAAAGGCATTACAACTAAACTCAACACTGAGAATAGAGATTTTCAAACCCAAACAAACCATTGACAAGTAAGCGGAGCCCCCAATTTGATTTGAAACTACTAAGGGATCCTTAACCATACTAGTGTCTAGAAGCAGAGATTCTACTAAAGCAGATGAAATAAAGGAGTGTGATGCACCAGAGTCAAAAAGTGTGAGAACTGGATGATCATAAAGATAGACTACACTTTCTACAGAAATATTACTACCTCGCTCCTATGAAGGGGCTGTTAGAGCATGAACCTGTCCCCCTGAAGTAGATCCAGCTTTCTGTCCCTGTCCTTTCTTCTTTGGGCAGTCCTAAGCTTGGTGCCCAGTCTCTCTGCAATGAAAGCAACCACCCATCTTTGCCTTCTTCTTCCGGCAGTCTTTCTCTCTATGCCCAACTATGCCACAGAAATGGCGCTTTCTCTTCTCACGGGACTTCTTGTTCTTTCCTCCTTTCTTAAAGTTTGTCTTCTTAGCCTGTAAACCTTCTTTCTTTTCCTCAGCCTTAGTCTCCTTCTTGCCGTGGTCTTCCTCATGTAGCAACGCCATGTACACCAAGCTTTCATAAGTCGCTCCCGTGGACACATGGGTCATGGCAAGGCTGTGTATAGGTTCATTCAAACCTTTGACAAAGCAAAGCGCCTTCTTGTGTTGGGTATTTACTAAGTCCAACCCAAATCTGGCCAGCTGATTAAATTGATTGACGTACTCCCTAACCGTCATGCTTCCCTGTTTAAGATTCAAGTACTTCTCTATTTGCATGCTCTTTTCAGCTTGGGAGAGGAATTTCAGTTCGAACCTTGCCCTAAAATCATCCCAAGTTTCCACTTCCCTCTGAGCATTAGTGATCTCCCACCAATAGGAAGCTTCATCTTTGAGCAACCACGCTGCTAGCTGTATCTTTTGCCTATCATCAGCTCCAAAGATGTCAAACAGATCCTCAGTCTCCTTTAGCCAATTTCTTGCTCCTACAAAAGTCTCAGTTCCATGGAAGTCCTTTCCACCCATAGATTTGAAGTCTCTACATGTTTTGGCAAAAGCATTTCCAAGAGGAGGGGCAGAAGGAGGAGGAGGAACCGCTGCCACTGGAGGAGGAATGTTTGTTGGGCCCGCCTCATTGGCCCTTGCTTCTAAGTACCTCCTAAACCAGTCGGGTATTGTTACTCCTTCAGGAAGGTTAAGGTCTCCAGACATGCTGAAACAGAAAGGAAAGATACAAAACGAAGGATAGGGAGAGATAACGTACACGGCTTCGGGGGATTATGCCTTTTAAAATATAACATTTTTTTTTGAAAAGAAATGCTTCTTGAAAATTTCTTATGAAAACAATTTCAGAAACTTTTATCTTAACTGGTAAACCTATGCTCTGATACCAAGTGAAACACCCCACCTCCGTTAGGGTCACTCATAAAGGGAATGCCCTAATTTTGGTGGAGGTTTATAAGTATAAGTCATAGATATACAAGACAGATATAAATACACATATTTTTAAACAACGGAAAACAACAGCAACTTTTATTTCATCAAAATACGTGTTACACAAACCACACCATAATTGTCTTACAATACTTCCAAAAGCATTACATTTCCATAACTGTCTTGATTAACAAAGAAGAACAAAACATAAAGTAAAGCAACAAAATCCCCATAATGATATCCAAAACCATGATCCAAGCCAAAGAGATCCAAACCATACATCTACTATCTTCAAGCTTGCAAAAGAGTCTGACTAGGCTGAGTTGTTTCCTCCCTGTGGACCTTGGGGGGGGGGGGGGAGGGGAGGGGGAAACGAAAGAAAAGAAGTCAAAAATAAAAATGGAGTCAGACATAAAGCCTGAGTAAATCTAGTGAATTTTCAGTATGTGAATAAGAAAAGGATATGATCGACATAAACTGAAAATAGGATAGTATCATAACTAAGGGAGTGTAGTCTAGAATCGAATATACTATCGAACCTTGACCATATCTCTGCATTTACTAGTATTACTCTAACCGGCACCCCATGCTGAGGGTGAAGTGATCCTTTTTGTTTTCTAAATATCGGCTCCTACTCGTACGTGTGTCTTACGGCTACCCCAAGAAGTGTAGATACCTATGCTGGTCCCACCATGGGGTGCATCAAGACACATGGTGGCGGCCCCGACACAATTACTAGAAGGCATAAGATATACTACTGGTGCCCCCAGTGCCCTGCTTGTCTGCTCCGGAGTGCGTGCACGACCGCACACCGTTAGACCTACACTGTGCACCTAACATTGCCGTTATTTGACCGCTTATAATCAGCCCAGTAATCGTGCCCCACCCTGCTTAGTTTCAGGGTACCGTTGATACCTAAATTGGGGTACTGCTGAAATGGGTCCCTACTTTACCAGTGTTTTCTAATCAAACATGTTAAGTGGTTAAGTGTATGTATATACCTAACCCCACCCATCAATATTTGTTAACATGTTGAATCTTTGGTTAAGTGTTTTCAGTTGACTTAACCCTACAACCTGTCCTTAGCCTTTTAGAGCACCGACCACTCACATTAGACAGATATCACTACGGTTACTGGATGTGCTGGTTGGTTCCGGGCAGGTTTACACCGTAGTTCAATCTAACCTCGGGTCTTTATTGGGCTCAATGTTTAACCACCCACATTGGATAGGTATTGTTGTGACTACTGGACAGTCGGGCGGGTCCGGGCAGGTTTATGTCACAACTCAATCCAACCTCGGGTTAAACATGTCGTCTTTTCTAGATTTACATATTTCATTATTTATGTAAATGTCATGTCGTCTTTTAATTTGGGTATAACAATTTATACCGCAAAAAATGTCACAGTCGTTGGCACGCGCCAAACATGCCAACATATTTATTTATATCATGTTTTACACCCAACGCTATTAACCCCGTTTGTACGTACTAATGTCGGGCTCGACACAATTCAGCCCAACTTGATAAGCGTGAGAAAAGGGGAAATTCAGAACCTATAATATTTCTATGATACATAGAAAGGGGAAATTCAGAACCTATAATATTTCTATGATACATAGAAGGTGTAGCGCATGAACTTGCAAATTGGCGTTAACATAAACATTGGAGCATGTGAACTTGCATTCAAAATTGGCATACAACTAAATGGGTGTCACATAGGATGGCATATGTAGACTTATACAAACTTGGGTTTTAACATATTAACTTGGCATAACGTCGAACACAAAACAAGCATGTTGTAAATTAACCCAAAATGTCCAAATCTAATATATAGTCTATTTCCACATGAACTTACATTGTTTATGTAGCCCAAACTGCATTTAACATAGTTCTAATCATACTTGTAATGGATCTAAGATGTATACATAAGTTCTGAGTCATGTAGCATAAAGGATCTCAGATTTAGGGTGTGTTTACATAAGTATAGGACCCATGATATCAACATAAACATAAAGGGGATATTAACATAAACATGAGAGGGATCTAATCATAGACTTTGCCACAAAACTCGCAATTACCATCACTTTCATCTACAAATGTATAATAAACTTACATCGATCCATTTATGCCACAAATCAATTCACCAAAAATAATCACGATAGAAACATTACAATACACAAGATCTACGTCCTTACAATGATACAATTCTATTCCCAATTACATCGTATCACATCATAATTTTATTCAAATTCTGAAAGACCACTATACTTACAACGTGTGACGAATTTTTGTTTTCTGATTTCTGTTTTCTGAATTTGGAGATGCTCTCCTTTGGGTAGCAATTTGTTGAATGATCTGATTAGACTTTAGTTTGCTTCTTAGTTTGATTCTTGGCGGCTACGATCAACTCCTTCCAGACAGCATGACGACTCCTCTCTTATTTTCTTATGTGAATTAGTTGAGTCTTAGTGTGTATTTATAGAGTTTTCAAGTTAATTTGAGCCGTCAGATGCAAACAGGGAGGGAAATCAGACCGTACAGCACACCAGAGTCGAACCAGGGTCAGACCCACCTGGTCAGGCCGACCAGGCAAGTCGACCTGCAGGTCGACACCCAAGTCGAATGTGTAGTCGACCTGGGGGGCCAGGTCGACTGCCCAGTCGACACTAGTGTCGACCTGGTCACTGGGCGGGAGTTTTCCCGCCCAGCCCAGTTGGAACTCGAATTTCAAATTTTAAACGTGATCTGAGCTGTTTTTTTGAATTCAAATTTATTCTGAAACTTCCGGAGGTCGTAACTCCTTCATACGGAGTCCGTTTCACGCAAACTCAGACTCTATCTTAACCAGAATTCCGAGACGAATGCAATGGCATAAGCCATTTCCCTTAATTCTTTCATTAGAATTAATTATACTTTAATTTATGAATTTCACTGTTATAGAATATACGGGGTGTTACAATAGATTTCTCATACCAGTCCCATGACTGACTCGTAGTTTGTTTCACTTTCAAACTCGGGTGCCCCTTTTTCTACACGGGCAGCCTTGTATTCAAGTTTTAGTTGGCTTTCTCTGGATAGCTGGAGCTAAAGATGGATTCTATTATTTATCTCTTTTTATGCTGTTCAACTCCTATTGTACATATTTTGTTTGTTTCCGCTGTAGACATTTGTGTATAGCTGAACTGTATTTGTACTAAGTATGATCCTGTATACTGTGTAACTCTAATGATTATGTTTATCCAGTGTATTCTATTGTACATTATCTGGTGTATTTATTTAATTCTGTTATGCTATTATTTGTTTATGTGTTATATTCCAAAGATTACCCTTGTCTCCGTCAGTACGAGAAATGGGGTCGTCACAACGTGGTATTAGAGCTTTGGTTAAGCTTAGTTATGGAATATAACATATTAACGAACTCGTCAGAAACAGAACCAGTAGTGTTCTAGGACGGGCAACTCAATACAGATAGGATCAGTAATATCCTAGTATGAGTAGCAGAATGAAATAACACCTCGATAGATACATTTACATTCAAGTATATGTTTCTATGTTTTAAAATATCTTTTCTGTGACCTGACACTTGATCTGCTGTTTACAGAAGTACTAGAAAATGAGTGCCAGAAACAGAAGAATTAATACTGACCCGGATATAGAAGCTCTATTTATGAAATATAGAAATCTGGGTGGAAAACCCTTCTCGGGTGAAGAATCAATTATGAAAACACAAGCTTGGATTCGTTCTGCTGAGAAAATCTTTGAAGGATTAAAGCTGAGGGATGACCAGAAAAGATTACTGGCCTCCTGGGCACTCGAAGACGAAGCTTTGTTCTGGTGGGATTCAGTTATTAAGGATAATCCAGAAGGTGATATCACCTGGGATAGGTTCAAAGTGATTTTCCTGGAAAAAATTACTCCTCCTGAAGCGATTGAGCGACTATGTGATGAATTTTCTTATCTGATACAAGGAGATATGACCATTCCAGAATATCATAAGAAATTCAACAAACTTTCTCACTTTTCCCCTCATCTAATTGAAAATCCGAAGTGGAAGAATTTGAGATTTATCAACGGGCTTCAAAGAAAATATCAGAACAGTGTAATGAGGAATGTGAAGCTCTCCTTCTCTGAAATGATATACATGGCTTATCGGTATAAAGATATCGATAGGAAAGGTATGTTGCAAGACGAAGAAGAAATCAGTTCTAGCAGCAAAAGAAAATTCGAAGCTGATAGCCCAGAGACAAGTGTGCAGCCTAAGGCAAGTATAAAGGCTGAAGTCAGAAAGAGGCCAAAGGTCGGTCAGAAAATGGTAAAGGCAGTCGTGTGTCTAAAGTGTAATCAGCAAGGGCATTCGATGAGGAACTGAAGATCTTCGAACAGACGAAAGAATGGTGGGTCTAAATCTGGGATGAATTTTCAAGAGAATAGAAAGTGCAGTCAATGCCAACAGACGAAAGGATGGTGGGTCTAAATCCGGGATGAATTTCCAATTCTGAAAACCTGAAGCAGTACATGTAAATGAAGTGGCGAAAGTGCCTGCATCTTCGTCTGCTCAGGAAAGGCCAGATGTTTTAGAAGGCACGCTTACTGTCAATGATATTCCAGTTAAAGTACTGTTTGACACAGGCGCGTCACGAAGCTTCATTGCCAAGAATGCAGCTAAGAAACTAGATTTGAATTTGTAGAAGCTCAAAGAACCAATGACTGTCCAGAATCCGGTTGGGGGTTCCATTGATCTCAGTTGGGTTTGTGGAGTGCCGGTTTCTTTTTCTCGTTATCGGTTCCCTTCCATCGCGGTCGTCATGAATTTTAAAGAGTTTGATCTTATCTTGGGGTTAGACTGGTTGACCAAGTATAAAGCTGAGGTTAAATGCGCCGACAGAGTCGTTAAGGCAAAGATAAAATCAGGTGAGTATATAACCATTCCTTGTGAAGGTCAGAATGCTAGTAGAAAAGACTTCTGGGCAGCTTTGGATGTTTCTCCTGTACAAATAGAAAATATCCCAGAAGTCACAGAGGATATTCCTGACCTCATCAAAGACATTCCTGTTGTCAAGAACTATGTGGATGTGTTCGAAGAAGTTGTTCGCTTACCTCCACAGAGAGAGATAGATTTCAAAATTGCTTTAATTCCGAATGCAAGGCCGGTAATTCACTCTATTCGAAGAATGTCC
Organism: Allium sativum; assembly: GCA_030737875.1. Taxonomy (NCBI): domain Eukaryota; kingdom Viridiplantae; phylum Streptophyta; class Magnoliopsida; order Asparagales; family Amaryllidaceae; genus Allium; species Allium sativum. The sequence continues at coordinate 1,047,000,197 of CM060910.1, read as the reverse complement.
TTAAAAGAGAAAGAGGAATTAGACAATCAAACACGACAGCTCATATGGAAGGGTCTGATAAGGCCTAGTTTCTCTTATTGGGGAGCAGCAGTGGTGTTTGTCCCTAAATCTGACGGTACTCTATGTCTATGTGTGGATTATCATGATTTGAACAAGCAGACAATTAAGAATAAATATCCATTGCCGTGAATCGATGATTTATTGGATCGTCTGAATGGAGCACAAGTTTTCTCAAGGATGGACCTAGCTACATGCTTCCATCAACTTCGAATTGCCGAAGAATGTGTTCCAATGACAGCATTCAGAGGTCCAGACTTATTCTACGAGTGGTTAGTAATGTCGTTTGGCTTATGTAACGCTCCAGCATACTTCGTCGATTTGATGAATAGAGTGTTCAGAGGGATTTGAATAAATTTGTTCTGGTATTCATTGACGATATTCTAATCTTCCCTAAATCAAAGGCCAAACATGAAAAGCATTTGGAACAGGTTCTAGAAATTCTGAGAAGGAATGTATTGAAAGCCAAGCTATCCAAATGTATATTCTGGCAAGAGGAAGTGAAATTTCTGGGCCATGTCGTATCAAAAGAAGGAATTGCTGTGGATCCAAGTAAAATCACAACTATTCAGAATTGGAAACAGCCCAGTACTCCTACATAAGTCCGCAGTTTTCTCGGATTGGCTAGTTATTACTGGAAGTTCGTTAAAAACTTTTCGAAGATATCTGGTCACTTAACGAAGCTTACAAAGAAGCACTCTAAATTCAAATGGACTCTAGAAAGTGAGGAGGCTTTTGAAGAGCTAAAGTTAAGATTAACGACTGCTCCAGTGTTAACCATCATTGATGGCAATCAAGATTTGAAAGTCTGGACAGATGCTTCTAGAGAAGGCCTTGGCGCAGTGTTAATGCAAAGAGGTCAAGTGATTGCGTATGCTAGCCGTCAACTGAAGCCACACGAGAAAAACTACATCACTCATGACCTTGAGTTATTGGCTATAGTATTCGCTTTGAAAATCTGGAGACATTATCTTCTGGGTGAGAGATTCGAACTGTTTACAGATCACCAGTCGTTGAAGTATTTGTTCACCCAGAAAGACTTGAATCTGAGGCAGCAGCGTTGGCTGGAGTTTCTTGCAGCATATGACTTTGAGATTATATACACTCCAGGGAAAGCCAGTGTCGTGGCCGACGCGTTAAGCCGAAAGAATGTAATGATCGCCAGCTTTATTATCACGACTTCCTTGATTGAAAAAATATCTATTCTTCAGAAGGAGGATAACTTTATTAAGGATATGATTAAAAGGATTCAGAAAGGCGAACCCTCGTGTTTTCTAATAGATAACGATGGAATCCTGAGATTGAAAGGAAGGATTTGTGTTCCTGGCATCCCCGAGCTAAAAAGGGAAGTTTTAGACAAGTGTCACAAGTCCAAGCTGAGTATCCATCCTGGTGTGGCCAAAATGTACAACGATCTCAAGCGAACATTCTGGTGGAAGGCTATGAAAAGAGACATTTCAATATATGTTAGTCGATGCCCTACTTGCCAGCTAGTCAAAAGCGACCAACAGAAACTGGCTGGATTATAGCAACCGCTAGACGTTCCTGGTTGGAAGTAGTAACATATTTCCATGGACTTCATTGATGGTTTGCCCAGAACCAGAAAAGGAAATGACAGTATTTGGGTGATCGTAGATCGCTTCACGAAGACCGCCCATTTCATACCTGTCGGATCAAATAGAACTGCTCAGAGTCTGGCGCAGATATATTTCAAGGAAATAGTTAGACTACATGGAGTGCCGCTCAGTATAGTCAGTGATAGAGATACAATATTTACTAGTAAATTCTGGGAGGCATTTCAAGTAGAGCTGGGAACAAAGCTGAATCTAAGCACCGCTTATCATCCTCAGACAGACGGTCAAACTGAGAGGGTGAACCCTATACTAGAAGATCTATTGCGGCTTGTGTTCTAGATTTCGGTGGATCATGGGAAGACCATCTGCATTTGGCTGAATTCTCATATAATAACAGCTACCAGCCGAGCCTAACAATGTCGCTATTCGAAGCATTGTATGGTAGACCATGCCGATCTCCTGCTTGTTGGGTCGAACCCGGTAATAGACTTGTATTGGGGCCAGACATGATCCGAGAAGCTGCCGACAAAGTCGATTTTATTAAGAAACGATTATTGGCCGCTCAAAGCCGATAGAAGAGCTACGCCGATAGGAGAAGAAGAGATATATCATTTGTTGTTGGCAACTATGTATATTTGAAAGTATCGCCGATGAGAGGAGTAATCCGGTTCGGTAAAACAGGGAAATTGGCGCCCAAATTCATTGGCCCGTTTCCTATTCTGGAACGGATCGGAACGCTCGCTTATAGAGTTAAACTGCCTGATTGGTTGCCTGTGGTGCATGATGTATTTCACATCTCTCAACTTCGAAAGCACGTTCATGATCCAGACTTGATCGTGGAAGAAGCCGCTCAACAGGATATTGAAATTACCCCAGAATTGGCTGTGAGACGAGAGCCGCTAAAGATCATCGGCAAAGAAACCAAAGAGCTGAGGAACAAGAAAGTTCACTTGGTCAAAGTGCAGTGGAGTGGAGATCCGCGAGATTGTACTTGGGAAACTGAGGAGAGCATTCAGAAAGCCTATCCTAGATGTCGAGTGGATATCTCTGATTGACTCCGGTGCAAGGTACAATTATCACACTTTGCATTATTAATTAGTTCTCTACTCTGTTGTAATTTTCTTTCCATGGATGTGCACTTTTAATTCTATAGTCTGAATGCTTTTAAAAGAATATAGAAATTGATTTGTATGATTTTGAAAAGATAAAAACAATTTGATTGCTGTTTGTGTTGTGTGATAGTAAATTAGATTAATTAAATTATTGAAACGATAGTTAGTTTAATCAATAATAGAATGAATGGTAGAATTTATTTGATTGAATCACACATTGAACTGTTTAGAAAATAGATAGAAATATATATATATATACACATGTGCATTCTATATGTTTGAACAGGTAAATGGATAGCTGTTGAGTAAATATTTTATTTGCGTGCCCGACAAATAGGTAAACCTTAATGAGTTGGATGCGAAATATTATTATATCAACTCCTGTGAATGCCATTGGATGCGGAGTGCTGGTTATTCTGTGTGTAATAATAAACGTCGCCATAGGATAGTAACAATTAATTTTGAACTACATTACATGGCATACTTCTGGAGATAGGCATACTTCATCATATACCACATAAGCATTTGGAGCTTGTGTGACGAGGTGGAAGATTTACCATACGAGCGAGAGGCTTGTATGGCGATGACTATATTTTACAGGTTGAACTGATGACTGATATGGACTATTTAAATTGTAACGATAAAATTTCCAGATTAATAAAACCCCCACACGGGTCTGGAGTTGACAATAATCACGTCTCTCTATGTAACACCCCACATCTATTAAGGTCACTCACAAAGGGAATGCCTTAACTTCAATGGAGTATTATGGGTACTGGAACAGAAATATTACAAGACATACATATATAAAACAGCGGAAAATAACGTGGAAGTACTTTAAATCATTTATTAAATATAAATGTTTACAAGAAAAGCCCATCAACTTCCAATACCCAATTTCATAGTTAAAATATCTGTCTTGCTCAAAAACAAAGAAGCATAAAAACAAACTGCAGTATTCCCCAATAAAGCAAAACAAGCCATAGCCAAGAGAAATCCAAGCCATACATGAAAGAGCCTTGGAGCTTGGTAAGATCCGAACTAAGCTGTATTCCCACCCTGTGAACCTGGGGAGGGGGGGGGGGGAAACGGAAGAAAAAGAGGCAAAACAAAACGGGTCAGTCATAAAGACTGAGTAAGTCCTAGTGACTTTCAGCATAAAAATAGATAAAGATAACATGGCATGAATAAACTGAAAGTAAACATAAGCATGATGACAAGGCAGGCAAGATAAACTAAGATAACAAGATAAACTATGATAACAAGGTAAACTAAGGTAACAAGATAAACTTCGGGCACGATGAAACAAGTATAACGTCCCATAATTCCTATCAAGTATCCCACCGCATGGTTTCTATCAAGAATAACATCGCAAGGTTTCTAAGCCTTACCATTAAAATGATATCTATTTGCTCTGCACCACCTAACTAGCATCCTCATAAGTGTCTTACATTGAATGATCCATATTCCTACTAGAGTCCCAACTAGTGTCCTGTGTTATATAATAATTACAACGTGATCCCAATCCCCGCAATTATGGTAGCCTTCAGGTGTACATCGATTTTGAGGATTCTACCTCGATCACCCCAATGGCCATGTATATATTCGATGCACCCTTACTACCTTATCGATCGGCTCCCTACTTGACCTAGTTCTCGTTTGTGCCACGCGACCCCCTACTTGTAGATACCTGTGCTGGTCCCACCATGGGGTGTATCAAGTCCCATGGTGGCAACCCTGACACAATCAAGATGCACAGCTTTATACCTACTGATGCCCAGTGGCTAAATTTTCTGCGTCGAAGTGTGTGCACGCCCGCACTCCGTTAGAACCTGCACTGCTGCACCAACCACCACTAATTTGACCTCTTATAATCAGCCCAGTAATCGTGCCCCACCCTGCCTAGCTCAGGGTTCCGTTGATACCTAATGTGGGTTACTGTTGAAATGGGTCCCCATTACTAGGTTTTTCTAATGGTTAAGTCTGTGGGCCTATATTCTCTGATATTACCCACCAACCCTGATGTGTACTTAACCCCGCTACTGATGTGTATTTAATGGTTAAGTCTGTGGGCCTATATTCTCTGATATTACCCACCAACCCGATATGTACTTAACCCCGCTACTGATTCAAGCATGTGTATTTAATGGTTAAGTGTATGTGGGCCTATATTTACTAATATGACCCACCAACCCGATATGTACTTAACCCTTCTACTCGTTATGTTACCATGGTTAAGTGTTTACCTTAGTTAACTTAACCTTTCTCGCTTATTATGTTTTATTGGTTAAGTGTGGTTTATTAACTTAACCCCGTTCGTCTATCTGGTTACACTGGTTAAGAATTTTCTTGTTAACTTAACCCCATGTGTTACTTAACCCTACCACGCATCACATCAGATTGGTTAAGTGCATGTTAACTTAACCCCATCCACTAGTCATATTATAATGGTTAAGTGTTGTCAAATTATTCAAGTTAACTTAGCCCACCCGCTCGTCCTGTTATGTTGGTTAAGTGTTACTACTTAACCGCAACCACTTGTCTAATTAACCAATTGTATTAGTTAAGTGTTCTCATTAACTTAACCTCACTCTCTAGTCCAGTTTAATCATGTTATAGTGGTTAAACATTTGCTTAACCTTAACCGCACCCGTAGTCAACTTATTAAATTGGTTAAGTGTCCAGATTAACCTAATCATATTACTTACCCCACCCATTTATATCATATTGGTTAAGTGTTCTTATTTACTTAACCCTACCCACTGGTCTAATTACCATGTTACATTGGTTAAGTATTACTATTCGTATTTCCACATGTCACCCACTTAACCCCCATGTCCCACCACAGGTTTATCTGGTTAAGTATTTCTTAATTCATTAAGGCCGTAACCTTATAAAGACCTCTCACACTAGACTGACATTTATGGCAGCTAGATTTGCCGGGCGGGTCCGGGCAGTCTTACACCATAAAAGAGTCTAACCTCGTGTCTTTACAACTGTCACGCTTTTAATTTGGGCCCAGGACCTCTCACGTTGGGCTGACATTTGTGACTACTGGATTCGCCGGGCGGTTCCGGGCAGGTTTACGTCACAAATGTGTCCAACCTCGGGTCCTAAGCATTGATTATCACTTATAATCTTTTACCCCAATTTGAATTTATTTCCCCTATTCAAATTATCAATTAATTCCTAATTTAACGATGTCCATAATTGACTCAATTATGTCCATCTATTAATGGTATGCAAAATCATACCAGTTTTACCACAATTTATCTTAGGCCATTAAAGGCAACTTATCTCAATTTATATTTATCCCTCCTTTAAGGCTATTACATGCCAACTAGCCAAAACCCACTTAGGCGTGTTAATATTAGCCCTTTTTTTCAAGACATAAATTATCATATGCGTTTCAACTATAAATCTCACATAATTAACATATGCCCAAGTTCTAGATTACATATCAGTTTTACATATACCCAATTCATACCAAATCTACATATGTTCAATTCATGCCTGTTTACATGTATGCCAAATTTATATATGCCTAATCTTAGACAATTTACATATATACCAAGTTTCATGCCTTTTTATACATATATCAAGATTCATAGTTTACATGTTTACAAAGCTATTCCCAATTCACATAGATCAATTTTTAGCCAAATATATGTATCAATATTCTTGCCATATTTTACATAGGTCAAGTTTCATACCAACTACATGTATTCCATATTTACCCCAATTTACCCAAGCTAGCAAAACTTTAATTATAACGATAATACCCAAATTCAAATTTCGTGTTAATGGCAATAATAGTACCCAAGTATCCTGTTTTCATATTATGCCTTCGATTCTACCAAACACATATATCCAACAAGGCAATATCCCAATATTTCCCCCGTATTCAATCGCACGCAAATCGAAGTTTAGGCCTAGGTCCGAAATTGACCAAGGTTCATCAAAAGAAAACAAACAGGGGAAAGGTAGAATTTTCCATCAAAATAAGATTGGAGAGAAAACATCATTACAGGCATATTAAGATTACAACAGGCTTAATAGATCATGAACTAGACATGAGAGTGAAAATAGGAAAGTTTCCAAGATCCAAGAAGAAACAAGAATAGATCTGGATCGATAAACATACTTAATCCAATTCCACTTTAATTCATGGCCACATTATAATTAAATATTTAAATCGGAAAGCAACTAGAACTTACAGAGAACGACATATGAATTAGGGAGTGAATTTGTCGTAGAAAGTTGCAGTGTCATTGATCTATCCTCTTGAATTTGTTGTAGAAGCATTGACCTTTGATTTGATTTGGGTTTGAACGCTTAAGCTTTAATTTGGAGACGGCGGCCATGGCTCAAGAGGGATTTTAGCAGCATTTTGGTGTCATATGAATTTGTGTGAGTTAGGCTAGGTCTAGGTGTTATTTTATAGGTGTAGCAATTCATTTCAGCCATCGGATTAACCCTAAAACCCATCCGGACCATCAAAACTCGTCCCAGGCCTCAAAAATGGGTTCTGGACCACCCCAGGCCGACCAGGTCGACCTATACAGAGGGGGGGTTGACACTATAGTCGACCTGGGGGGCATGTCGACTATAGTGTCGACACTGTGGTCGACCTGGGTCAGTCTGCCAGAAAGTCTGCTGAAATCTTGTTTTGGCCATATCTTGGTCATACAGACTCCGATTTTCGAAAACTCGGACTCTATTTCGCATATTTTTCCGAGAGGAACGCAATGGTAATGTCCATTTTACCTAATTCCTGATTATTAAATTAATTATCCTTATTTTACTATCTTTTCCGTTACATACATCGTTATCGAACTAATTTTTCTTCTCTTCCATGTATTAATTAATTCTTCTTATGCATCACCATTATTTACCCATCATAAGCATATTTTTATATATATTTTATTTTATTTTTAATTATATTAAAAATATGGGGTGTTACACTCTAGTTATTAGATACGGCACATGGACTATTTATTTCCCACACGGGACGAGGTGACGAGGATTTATCCTTTGGAGCATTTAAAATACACACTCCCTCAGGCTTTGACAGGGTGATGAGAATTTATTCTCTGGAGTTATTATCAATAAACGCTCCCCTGTAAACACCAGAATATATCACTATAAATATGTGTATGCTTATTAGGATTTATTGGGTACCTAATACGGCCCAATAAATTTCCAAACCTCTCCCCATACAAAGGAGGTTATGGCGAAATTTTTCGAAAATTCCGGGTGTTAGCCAAATTTTTGAAGAATTTGAAAATTCTCAGAAACTGAAAAATTGGAGAATGGAAGCCAGATTGAGAGTAGAGTTGATTAATCAAACCACTTTCGACTTTGTTCCTTTTCAGGGACGAAAGGTTTTAAGTGGGGGAGATTGTAACGACCCAGAAAATCTGAACCAATTTAAAATTTTTAAATTGGCTATAATAATGGATTTTAAATATTTAAAATAAATATTTTAAATAATAGCAATGAAAAGTGAGTTTGAATCGACAATTGAAAACGAATATAATTAATTCTAATTATAAACCAGGCCTGAAATGGCGTGGTAGTTTCAAAATTTGAATTCAAAATTTGTCGGACTATACCGGGTGCAAACAAAACGGATTTGAGTGAAACCAAAAATATTTAAATCTGTTAGTGAATACCTTTCTAACGAATCTGAAAAATCGAAGTTTCATAGCGGAAAGCAAAAGTTATGGCCAAATGAATTTTCAGAAAGGTCGATATGGAATTTATATAGCCCGTGAAATTAGACATTTTGCATACGACCTCAGAATTCGATGAAACAGCTTTTGTTGGATCCGGGATGTGACGTTATTGCTAGGTTTCAAATTTCATAATTTTTGAAGCTAGTATGTGAGCGTGGCAAAGGAAAATGTGTTTTGGTAAATTACAGTTAAATTGGATCGACCAGAAATGGGCCATTTTGCAAACGGTCTCAGAATTCGATGAAACTAGTTTTGTTGGGACCGTATCGTCAAAACATAGCCAGATTTATTTTTCTGGAATTTTTCGAATCAGTTTGTGGCCCTGGAAAATTGAAATGTACGTTCAAGTTAACTATAAAATGTTTTATACTTTAATTTGAAAGATAACTGACTATAACAGTCGAATGGGCCTACGAAACATATCCCATTGTGTTCGGAATAGGGGTAAAATGCTAGGGACGACAGTCGTGGGGTTTAGATTGGTGGTCGTGTCAGAAAACCCCTTTTAAACCTCCCGGCCAATCATAATTTTTATAAAAAGAAAAGAAAATCCTCTCTCTCTCCCCGATACGAACGGAGGCTCCTCTTCAAAGCTTTCCCCTTCATTTTCTCCTCCTACACACATCGATAGCCTTCGACCTAGTTGGGGTTTTTGAAGAGCTCCCCTCAAGCTTCAAATCCATGGTCATGGCACCCCCTCTCGTCTGGTGAATCGCGAAATCCAGGCCTTCAAAGTCGTGGCCTTTCAACCGCCGCCGCCATCACCTGGGTCCACCGAGCTGGCCCACTCCCCCATGCGTGCGAAGCTCTCTCCTAGCCCTTCGACGCTGCGAAGGCCGATCGTCCTCTAGCTTCATGGATTGCGAGAAAATTACAACCCTAGTTTCGAACGATTTGCTGAGGTAATCGGCTTTGTTTATTTTCCACTGTTTTAACACCTTTAAACCGTTGCAAACTTCGAAAAATCATATCTTTTTGCTGTGTTATCGAAATTCAGTGAAACAAGAGACAATGGACTCGTGTGGACGTCTTCTACCTTCCAAAAGAGACCGCATATTTTTCTGAGCCTTCTGCTATTTTTGGTGGAGTGGAACCCAATGTGAGATTTCTAATTTATAAACGATATGGAAAACGACGATGTATAAATTATATAGTCGATGTATGAGTTATATAAGCATTGTACACCTCATGTATAAGCGTTGTATAAGTTGTACGTTCGATGTATAAGTTGTATATGCGTTGTAAAAATTATATATGTGTTGAAGTGAAGTGCTATATATATATATATATATATATATATATATATATATATATATATATATATATATATACGCCCCTCGTCCACAAACCATGGACGATATTTATTGGTTGTGATTGGTGTGAAAATTGATTGATAGCAATTGGTTGATTGGAATTGTTTGTGGTTGATATTGATTGATTGTGGTTGAAAAATAACCGTTTGTGGTTGGGAAATATTTTGTTGAAACCATATAGGATTAGTTTGTGGAAATGAAGTAAATATATACATGCCGCCTGCGTGCGAACTAGATGCATGAATCCCCATTGTTAAAAGCAGCGAGGTTTTAAGGTAGAGCGAGGAGCCGTACTAGGGACGGTCCCGGTTTTAACTACCCTGCCGTTATGCTGCCGAAATTTTGAATAATATTCATGTGTTTGAATTATTTTCATTTGTTGAAACTATATTTATTCGTTGAATGGAAAACCTTCATGTGTTGAGTCGATATTCATTCGTTGGATAGAAATTCATGTGTTGAATGGTATTCGTGTTTTAAATATAAAAATCACATTTTTATCTATACATAGAAACTATAGAAAACCTTCATGTGTTGAATCGATATTCATTCATTGAATTGAAATTCATGTGTTGAATGGTATTCGTGTTTTAAATATAAAAATCACCTTTTTATCGATATATATAAACTATAGAAAACCTTCATGTGTTGAATCGATATTCATTCGTTGGATAGAAATTCATGTGTTGAATGGTATTCATGTTTTAAATATAAAAATCACCTTTTTATCGATATATATAAACTATAGAAAACCTTCATGTGTTGAATGGTATTCATATTTTGAAAGAAATCGTTTTATAATAAAAATCCCATTTTTAACATCAATATGAAATGTATAAAATAGTCTTGTTTTGAAATAAATTGTTCTACAATAAAAATCCTATTTTTATCACCTTTATTGACAATATAAAATAGTCGTGTTTTGAAATAAATTGTTTTACATTAAAAATCGCATTTTTATTATATAAATGAATTGTTAAAAATAGTGAAGTGTTGAAATAGAAGACAGTTAGATAAAAACATCATTTTTTATCAAATGTACGAAAAGAATATAGTTTTGAAATCGAAGAATCGATATATATATATATATATATATATAAATAGAATTAAAATATATCGAATAACGATGCTGCAGTTCATATTTTGAAATCTAAACTTCAAACTATTATACCGGAAGATCCGACCATCGGATTTTCCTGAAATCGCAACCGTTGGGTCCGCTTTGGAAAAATCTTTCCAATGGCACCGACTTTGTAAAAATCCAACGGTTAGATTTTCTGGAATGTTTAATTCAATTCTGAAGAAAAACAGCGCCAGAATCGATTATATTTATATATAAATATAATTATATATAATCGAATAACGACGCTGTAGTTCGTATTTCGAAATCGAAACTTCAAACGATTATACCGGGAGATCCGACCGTCGGATTTTCCCAAAACAGGAACCGTTGGATTCGTTTTGAAAATATCTTTCTAATGATGTAAATTTTGTGAAGATCCAATGGTTAGATTTTCAGATATGTATAAATCAAATCTGAAGAAAAACAGCGCCACGGCCGCGTTAAGGCCCGAAGCGTCGTTCTGAATAAATTGGCTATTTTAAAATAAATAAAAATAGCGATAAATCGTTATAAAATATTATAAACGATATGGATGTGAAATTTAGAAATTAACTGAAGGTTGGCTAAGTCGAATGGTTTCCTGGGTGTTGATCTGATGTTGGTTTCGGCCTTCGGGGTTAATATTTGGGAAATCGTTCTCTTACTGATTGACGGTTAGTGACTAATGAATTGAAATGATGCGTGTGTATGTCAGTGTTGCACTTGTTTATTATATATGCAAGTTGCTCAGAAAGACCGGGTTTATCCCATTCTGAATAACTGAATCGACGATAAGGAATCGAAGATGAAGATGGTGGTCGAAGACCGGAGATCTTCACCTCGTTTGGATGGTAACCGAGGTCCTGATTGGGAGGCATCCCGAAATATGGATAGTGAGTGGTGATCGTCCAGACGCACGTGGTGATCGATGGGTTTGCGAGGTATATAGTGCCTCCAGTTTCGTTCAAACCCAAAACGGAGTTGAAAATGGACAGTGTGTCTGACATTGGAATTTATTCTTTGTGATTGATAACCATCAGTTGCACAGTGTGAATTGCCTGTGTGGCATGCTAAGATGCAGTGATCGGGGCTTCTATTGAAAAGCAAGGTCTTGTGGTGATGATCAAAGCACCGCCTGTGTGGCGTAGCTTTGTGTATAACGTGAAATCGCGAGCCTCACACCCCGGTACGAAGCAGAAACGGGAGCAGGATCTCCGGGAGGGCATGCGTTTCTTTCTAGCTAGGAGTTGTGTCGGTGTTTTTACGCGGCCTGACATTTTACTTATGTGGTTGTTACTGTTGCGAGGCGCCTCGATTACATCGGACGATCCGGGTCCGATGGAGTCATTCGTTGGCTCATTTGCGCCCCATAGGGCAGGGAGACGTATTGCTTAGGCATTTTAATCCACATCGGTGGACCGGCCCTGACGATCCAAGGGTCACTCGAGCTCTGATCCCGAGACATGGTAGGCTAGATTGTCTCGAAGTCGGTAAGGACTATCTTTTGCCTTGGTTCATGACGGAAATCCTATTTCCAAATACGTGACTGTGCGGTTTTGATTGTATACCTATATATGGCGACATAGTGGTATGGGGCATTAATGCCGTCTATGATTGATAGTTATGATTGAAATTGTTTTTGAAACATATAAACACTAGTAATAATATCAAATGCTTTTGTTTTATTCGTATCAATCATATTTTGGCCATTATAAGGTAAAAACTCTATCCTCCGGTTTGCGTTGCATTGTGTGATGGGAACTGAGTCTTATAATGGCTTCATTTTTATAAAAAGCATTGCGATGTTTAAAAAATGATTTGTTTTAAAGCACTGGCAATCCAATGGAGTATACCCGTTCCATGAAAGTGGCGTGGTCCTGTGATTAGCCTAATTTCAAATCTGTTGAGTAGATTTCTCATACCAGTCCCATGACTGACTCGTAGTTTGTTTCACTTTCAAACTCGGGTGCCCCTTTTTCTACAAGGACAACCTTGTATTTAGGTTTTAGCTGGCTTTCTCTGGATAGCTGGAGCTAAAGATGGATTCTATTATTTATCTCTTTTTATGCTGTTCAGCACCTATTGTACATATTTTGTTTGTTTCCGCTGTAGACATTTATGTATAGCTGAACTGTATTTGTACTAAGTATGATCCTGTATACTGTGTAAATCTAATGATTATGTTTATCCAGTGTATTCTATTGTACATTATCTGGTGTATTTATTTAATTCTGTTCTGCTATTATCTGTTTCTGTGTTATATTCCAAAGATTACCCTTGTCTCCGTCAGTACGGGAAATGGGGTCGTCATAGCTTATGCCAATACAGAGTGGTTCTTTGGATAATAATCCAACCAGTCTCTCCATATTAACAACGTTAAAATGGTCAAAACTTCGATAGTCTGTGATTTAACCATCAAAGATAACAAGTGTGCAAACAACGATAGTATATCCAGATGGAGATTCTATCACCCAATCATCAATCATATATATATATATATATATATATATATATATATATATACATATTCATATTTCCTATTTCAATATTTGATTATGTTTCTGATTCTATTTGGAAAACATTTCCAAATCTTCTTTACTTGGATTTAAACAGATGTTTAAATCAACATCGCGACGACAACTCGAACCACTATACTTATTTACTAAATTCACCTAACCACTTTCACTCTCGAACCTTACCCATTTCTAAATTAAAACAAAGTCAATCAAGTTGGGGTATAACTACCTCCCAGACCTTAACTGAACAACATTTCAAATCTCGAAATAGGGCAAGTTCATCTTTTAACCCTTTAACACTTCCTTACGTGACTTTCGTTCGAATACATCTCTATTTGATAACTCCTCCCTTCGAATAAGGTATATTCGATAACTCTATTCAATTTACTCTATTCGATTAATCCTTATCAATTTACCCTATTGGACTAACGCTATTTGATTAACTCTATTGGACTAATGCTATTGGATTAACTCTATTGGACTAGCGCTATTGATTAACTCGTCTCATTTAACTCCTTTCGAATAAACTATATTCGATAACACCTTTAACTCTATTCGAATAAACTATATTAGATTAACTCCTTTTACTTTCTATTCGAATAAACTATATTCGATTAACTCATTTGCTTCAACTCTAATCGATTAACTCCATCGAATAAATAAATTCGATAACTCCTTCAAATAACTAAATTCAATTACTCACTTTGATTAAACTAATCGATAACTCTTTTCCTTTAACTCTATTCGAATAAACTAATATTCGATAACTCCATTTGAAAAACTCTAGTTTGATTTACTCTAACTGATTTTCTCTAACTGGTTTAACTCTAACTGGTTAACTCTAATTAATTAACTCTAACTGGTTAACTCTTATTCGAATCACTAATATTCGATTAACTCTATTCAACTAACTTGACTCGAGTAACCCCTTTCGAATAACTAATTCGATTTACTACTTTCGAATACCATACTCGATTTAACTCCTTTCGAATAACTAATTCGATTTAACTCCTTTCCAATACCATATTCGATTTAACTCCTTTATTCGCTTTATAAAGATTTCCCTTTTAACAACGTTTATTCATTTTAAAGATTTACTTTTAGTAACGGTTCTCCACTTTAAAATGATTTCCTTCTTATAACTGTTTCCTTTTTATAATGTTTTTCCTTTTTCTAAATATCTCCTATTTATAAATATTCCAATTTATAAATATTTCTTATTTATAAATATTCCATTTATAAATAATCTATTTTCAAATATCACTTTGACAAATTCCTCCTTATCAACATTTCGGTATATTATGGTATTCAACATATCAAATCACGATGATCAATATCGTCCAAAACACATAATCAACAACAGATTATAAATCACATCATATATCACAATATATGAAAACAATAAAATAACTATTAGGGAATCCAGTTGGATTCCTCCAACCTATTTCCCTGCATTACAGATGTTAAACAATATAGATAACATCACTTTCAGTTTCCTATGATATATTCTGTTAAACAGAATCAATATAGAAATTCAACTAACTGACTAGCAGTTCAATCAAACAGTCAACACACCGTTAATCAACCAATATTTAACAGTTCTAAAAATACAATATGAAATTATAAACTGTTCAGAGTTAGTGAGATTTACTCACTTTGGACTATCATTGTTAAATAACGATAATTGTCGCTTGATTTGATTCTGACAATTTATTTCGCCATAAATTCAAACGAGCTCCAATGGACCTCCAGTCAGTCCCACTTGGTAGTTGTCGTCCATACGATCCCAACGCGTCCAGTTTCGCTGAGTTTCGTTTTCGTATGACAAAGTTACGATAATAACAAGTTATATACAATTTAATATAAACTAAATTAAGTCAAAAAGTCAAACGGGCCTCACCACAACACCTTGGCCCAATACCACACCCGAAATCAACAGTACCCTTTCTCCCCCGAGCACGCTACTCTCCCAAAACCGCACAACACTTCACCGATTTCAGATTCTTCCATTCACAAATCCTTATCCACTAAAATACTAAAATTCAAACTAAATATACTAAAATTCCTATCAGACCTTCCTCTCCCATCTCATACCCGCAACCTGTAGCTCGACGCCATCATCTGGTTTCCGTCGCACACTTCAGTTCGACGAACTCAGGAAGGCAGCGACCTTTAATTCCACCAAATACCCTAATTCTTTGCATCCAAATGTTAAATCCCTCAATAACCCCAAAATCAATACCCAGCTCGCCAAATACTACTTCAAATCCTCGTGAGAAAATCACCTTGCACGCTGCTCTTAAATACATCGAGCCCTACCTCATTTGATCCCCACAAAAACTATACAGTATTGAAGAACTTCTTAAAATGAGTTGGTATATATATATCTAATGATTTATAAGATTTTATTTGATTTGTCTTTGATTTATTTGCTTGCCATTCTTTTTCTGTAAGAAGAACAAACCGACGGCGCAAATCATAGAATGAATTAGGTTAAGATGGGATTTAGTTGTTATATTTATAGACAAAATAAATATCTAGATATTTTCGTAGAAGGAATATTCCCGGTATATTCTCCATCGTTAACTCGTTTTTGAATTCTAAAAATTCGTGTGATCACACACGATACCCAAAAATCACGAAACTGGACATGCAGCTACAGTTCGACATTACGGTCCCAACGAAACTGGTTTCGCCAAATTCCGACTTCGTTTGCTCACACAGCGTATTTTTAACCGTCGAAATACTGACTGTTTCTCACTCTAAAAATCCGTACGGCCACACAGTGACTCTAAAAATCACGAAACTGGAAATCTAACAACTATTTGACATTGCGGATCCAACAAAATTAGTTTCGTCGTATTCCAACTTCGTTTGCAAAACCGGCTATTTTTAAAGCTTTGAATGTCCCATTTAAATATATAAATATATTTGAATATAATTAACCTAATTATTTAAAAATAAATATTATCGTCTATATTCACAGTGGAATACCATACAGCTCTATTGGGATTTATAACTTGATATTTCAAATCCCGATTAAATTGATATTCGATTTAAAATGAAATTCCTTTTTAAAAATATAAATAATTCCTTTATAAATTATAGAGGAATTCCACAGCGACTTTTCTAAAATTTGATTTGGACATATCTCAAAATCTATACGTCGAATTCCTAATTTTTCTCTTCTACTAGAAAGATATACTCCACCAACTCCACACGTTTCTTGTTTCACAGAAATCTGGCTTAAAACGAATCCTATACATTCAGTTGAAGTTCAAATCGCAAAATAACGAACTGCAGCGCCATTTTAAGCTCGATTTTAATTATATTATAATTCTACGTTCAAACTGTCATTTATATAATATATTCGTTATTCAAATTCAATTCCAAGCTGAATTAAATATCACTGATGATCCAGTTCACACCATATCGCCATTTCAGCCAATTCTAATTATTTCAGAATTAAATATATTATTTAATTTATTATTTTAATTAAATATTCATCATTATTTAATTCCACGACCATTAAATTCTCTTGATCACCTTTTAAATAATTAAATTAATTATTTATAATACCTCTGCCAATGCGGGTCATTACAATCTTCCCCACTTAAAATAATTTCGTCCTTGAAATTGCTAAGGTAGAGAAAGACCCTATCGACTGGTTAGGACATAATCTGTTCACTTCTTAACTTTAGTTTCAACTGAACCATTTTAATTTCAATTAAAATATTAATTAATTCTTATCAACGAAAATTTTCAAAAATCCTGAAAATTTTCTAACACCTTAACTTTTTTGAAAAATTTCGCCAACACCTCCTTTGTACTGGTCAATCGGTCAAACTCCAACTCGCCTCTCTGGGCCTTCTCCATCCCAAAAGAAAATCAAACAGCCAAGCGGCTTGCCAATTCGGCTCATAAATCTTATATCCAATAGAAATATAAACTTGTACCTTTTTGTCGGCATATCATTGTATCCTTTCCACCTGTTATCAATTCAGCGGATACAAGGGTCATCCTAATCAAATTCCAATCTGCTTTCATCCACAACACAAACATTCGCTTTTATCCGAGCCAAGTATCATTTTAACTCGAGTTTCTTCTCGGTTCCCTACTCTTAACTTGATTATCACATTACACTTCAAATTTGAATCTCACAATCCAATTCGTCTTGATATCATTCTAATTCAATCTCAGTTACCACTTTACAGGCTTTACTTTAATTCAATTTTGCTTTCACAAATTTCTATAAATTTATTTTCAATTCAAATAGTCTTTCCCTGGGAGTTTTCAGATAGTTTACTCTTTTCAAAAATCAAATTTTCCTTTTGAACATGTCACTGATCCCTTAACTAATATTCCATTAGTTAAATCACTTCTCTATTTCTTTATCAATATTTTTTAACCAAATATTTTCAATAACCATATTGGCCTTTTATGTTATTTGGAAAACATTACCGAATATCGCCTTCCTTTATTTTCTAAACTTTAGAAAATATATGCTATTTATAATTGGAAAATATTCCAATTACTTATCTCTTTTCCGATCTCTTTTATTTCTATACATAGGAAATATTCTTTATTATATTTCCAAGCTTACACTTATTTGGGTTAAAACGGATGTTGTGTAAAACATTGTTATGACAACCCAAATACTATATTCAACTAATTCTTATTCAACATTGATCTTCGAGCCTGAAATCTTACTATTTATTTATTAATAATGAAATCAATCAAGTTGGGGTATAACTACCTCTCAGATCTTGACTGAATAACATTTATAACGTCAAAACAGATATGACTACTTACTCGAATGATCAATACCATACAACTACTCATTCACTTTTAAACACGTATACGCTTCCTCTTTCTATTCTTACTAGGTTTTATTCTTAGTTTTCCTTTTTGATTTTACTATTCTATTTCTAAGTTCGTTTCCTTATCGACTTCTATATATATATATATATATATATATATATATATCAATACGTTGATTTCTAACTATAAAATTATCTTAAAAATATTCTAACTCCTTAAATTCCCGGAAAAATTCGCCATAACCTCCTTTGTACTAGGAGCATCGGGATATTTCAAATAGCCTCCCATGGCCCTCACCGATCCAAAAGAAAAAGAAAAAGCTAAGCGGCCAGCTGATACAACGCATAAAATCTCATTTATGAATTAAATACATACCTTTTAGTCGAGCATTCTATTTATATACCTTCATACCTTATCCATACCTATCTCATGTATATTTATACCTGCCCAATCTATTTTAACTATACTTGATCGTTTTAACTCAATTCGTTAATTAATTTGTTAATTAACTCTTTAGTCTATTTCACTTTTATATTTGGACATGACATGTTCAAATATATTTTAACTTGCTTATTAACTAATTTGAATCCAAATTTCAAATTTAAGTTCTATATTCGATTTCGAATATCCATTTACAAATCCAATTCACCTTTCAAAGTTCAACTTCAAATTCAAAACTCGATTACCTAATTCCTCTTCGACTTAGTTAATTCTATTCAATTTCTATTCAAATTTTATATCACTTCTATTATTCAAATCTATTTCACTTCTATTATTCAAATTCTATATATCAAATCCTATTCAAATTCTATATTATAAATCCCATTTGAATTTCTATATTCAAATTCCATATATTCAAATTCTATATTATAAATCCCATTTGAATTTCTATATTCAAATTCCATATATTCAAATTCTATATTTGAATTCCATTTGAATTTCTATATTCAAACCCCATTTGAATTTTTATATTCAAATTCTATATCACTTCCATTGAATTTCATATATTCAAACTCCCTTTGAATTTCTATATTCAATTTCTATTTCAAACTTTCTTTATTCATTCTTTATTATAAATCCCATTTTGAAATTCAACACAACTTGTCTTTCCCAAAACAAATTCAAAAAAATATCTCTGGTAGTAATTCATCACTTACAACTCGAAAATGAATACTGATGATGCAGTTGTCATCATCAGAATCTATTTTCCAGCGATCGAAGTGAGTTCAATACTATAAAACCATTTCTAAACATTTCCACTTTGAAATTCAACTCAAAATATAATTCACACTGCTTGTAAAACAATTTAAAATCTCCTAGGATCTTAAATTTTCCTTACTTTTAATCCAAATCCATTTACAAACACTTATCCAATTTTCCAGAATTTTAATTCAATTTCTGATTTAAATTCAGATTCGACTCATCTGATTTCACATATTTCACTTATATGAATTCTGATTGGTTATCTACATAACCATTTAATGTATAATCTTACTTGATTATAATAACAACCAATATATCTACTATATTATAATTTGTATATATATATCTCCTCTGTATCAAGATATACCTTGGGTAAACTTATTTTAATTTACCGTCTTTTCAAAACATATTGTGTCGACCCATCGTATTCGAGTGTTTAGTAACTCCTACCGATACAGTGGATCAAACTGATCGACCAGAACTCATAAACAACTCAACCAATAAATCACCACAATATAAAACAATTTTTATATCAATAACAAATACGCTCACTCGTATATATACACTTAACTCAATCTAGGGTATTACTAACCCCATCTCTACTGAGTCACGCCACAGAGCCAAATTAATTCACTTAACTTAAGCTCTGATACCAACTGTAATGACCCGAGTTTTTGACGACTTTGGTTATCGCCATAAACTCAATGACGACTAACCAAACATCGAAAAACACCGATCATTAATGGAAGAAAACAAAGGGTGAGAATAGATAAGATAGAAACTTAGAATAGAAGAAGAAGAAGAACACAACATCAGAGTAACACGAATCTCACAACGGAACGAATAACATATAATATATATAACATAACTTGAAATATGCATATGTACTTGAATATACATCATTATCAAAGTACAACACTTACAACACAGCGGAAATAACTATAGCTATATAATCCTGAAGCCTTCTGCTCCAAGCTCTTCCAGTATATCTGTAAATCCCGACTACTTGACTGTCCGTACAAATTTAGGCACCCAAGAGTTTAGGGAAGCAAAAAAATAAACTCCGGGTCAGTCATGGGACTGGTGTGAGTAAAACAGTTTAAAACAGCTTGAACATGTAAACGATATCTTTTAAGACCACGCCGTATAACGGAACGGATTTTTCCCTTATGAGAATCCAAATTATCTTTATATCAAAAACCTTTTGATATTATAATAATGTCTATCAACCACAATATAATAATCATCTAGCAGAAACGCTTTCATCTCACGTTCTACATATATAGTATACAATCAAAACTGCAGGCACGTATTGGGTAATAGGTTTCCAACTATGACAAGGTATGGAACCACCTTTCGCTAGTGTACCTCTGGAAAGGAATACACTGGGTTCAACAAGAACATCTTACAACCCGGCCACACATGACCGACCACTCACTTCGCTTGAGTGTATCGAATGTATATCACCAACGGTTGGGATCAGCAACCGTTTCCCGAATGGGACAGTATCGACAATAGATTTTTGGAAATAAATGAAACTCTAGATCAGGTGATTATACACCCTACTTCGGTGCGACCGACTTAGCCACGCTGCCTGCCCGATTTTGGTCATTTACCGGTTGATGAGGCTTGAGGTTACGCTTCATCATCACATCAGATTCACTTCGAATGTCACATCGTAACATCCATCAAATCACCGATTGACGTCTACACCCATACATTACGTGTCAGCTAAAAGAAGTTTCCTTCTCTGCTTCCACTCTTGGTACGGTTGAAGAAATCAATGTATGTGACCTTTACGGAAATACTCTGTCAGACATTCATCCATACAAGTCATCTAGGAATAGGATGAACCGAAGGCACTATTCAATACATCCATCTTAGACACTGTTATCTAAGACTTACACAATAGCCCTTGCACTTTACTCCGTCTTCAATTATCTTTGGCATATATGATTCGCAATGCTTATGCCAATACAGAGTGGTTCTTTGGATAATAATCCAATCGGTCTCTCCATATTAACAACGTTAAAATGGTCAAAACTTCGATAGTCTGTGATTTAACCATTAAAGAAAACAAGTGTGCAAACAACGATAGTATTTCTAGATGGAAATTCAATCACCCAATCATCAATCATATATATATATATATATATATATTCATATTTCCTATTTCAATATTTGATTATGTTTCTGATTCTATTTGGAAAACATTTCCAAATCTTCTTTACTTGGATTTAAACAGATGTTTAAATCAACATCGCGACGACAACTCGAACCACTATACTTATTTACTAAATTCACCTAACCACTTTCACTCTCGAACCTTACCCATTTCTAAATTAAAACAAAGTCAATCAAGTTGGGGTATAACTACCTCTCAAACCTTAACTGAACAACATTTCAAATCTCGAAATAAGGCAAGTTCATCTTTGAACCCTTTAACACTTCTTTACGTGACTTTCGTTCGAATACATCTCTATTCGATAACTCCTCCCTTCGAACAAGGTATATTCGATAACTCTATTCAATTTACTCTATTCGATTAACCCTTATCAATTTACCCTATTGGACTAACGCTATTTGATTAACTCTATTGGACTAACGCTATTGGATTAACTCTATTGGATTAACGCTATTGATTAACTCATCTCACTTAACTCCTTTCGAATAAACTATATTCGATAACTCCTTTAACTCTATTCGAATAAACTATATTCGATCAACTCCTTTTACTTTCTATTCGAATAAACAATATTCGATTAAATCATTTGCTTTAACTCTAATTGATTAACTCCATCGAATAACTAAATTCGATAACTCCTTTGAATAACTAAATTCGATTACTCACTTCGATTAAACTAATCGATAACTCTTTTCGATTAAACTATAAATCGATTACTCTTTTTCTTTAACTCTATTCGAATAAACTAATATTCGATAACTCCATTTGAAAAAATCTAGTTCGATTTACTCTAACTAATTTTCTCTAACTTGTAACACCCCGTAATTCAGTTAATATTAATATTCACAAATTAAAGAATTACTAATCTCAAACGTGAGAATTATGGGAAATGGGTTGCGCCATTGTGTTCGTCTCGGAATTCTGGTTGAAATAGAGTCCGAGTTTGCGTGATTTGGACTTCGTATGAAGGAGATATGGCCATCGGAAGTTTCAGAAAATTCAAAATTCAAAATTCGAAGTCAAACAGGCCATGCGGGAAATTTCCCGCCCAACACCCCAGGTCGACTGGGGAGTCGACTGGGCAGTCGACTCCCCCAGGACCAGGTTGACTGCGCAGTCGACTTGGGTGTCGACCTGGTCCAATCGGCCAGGTTTTGGCAGAGCCCAATCTTGAGCTGCTAATGTGTCTTTAGGGCTGAGTTGGCTAATTTAACGGTTCAGGTTAGTTCTGAGTTGATCTGACGGTCTAAATAAATCCTAAACTCTATATATACCTAGGTAGTCTCTCACTCTAAATTCACATGAAAAATAGAATAGCCGCCGTCATGCCGTCGCCATGGAACTCAGTGTAGCCGCCGCCAACTAAGAAGGAAGAAAGCTAATCAAAACTCTAATTCTACTCAACTCTAAAGCAAATCATGACTCTCTTTCTTTTCTAATTGTGAGCATGATGATCTTAATAGGATTATTAGCAAACTAATTAGATTAAGATGTGATGGATCATAAGAAAATGATGTGAATTGTCATATATGTTGTTGTAAACCTTATGCTATTATGTATGTTGTAAATCCTATGTTATGTGATGATGATATACTATATGTTGTAAATCATGCTATGATGATATTATATATGTTGCAAGTTTCTATGCTAAGTTGCGATGTTATAAAGCCATGATGTTATTGTGTTGTAGTTAGCTTATGAATCTGGATGTTGATTATATATATTTGGGCTATGATGATTCACATGATAAAACACATGTACCTATGCAAGTTTAGATTTATTAGTATGTATAATCTCACATATTGTTTGACATCTATTTAGATCTAGAATTATGACATCTATTTAGATCTAGAATTATGCTATGACATGTGTGTGTTCTATGTGTTAGATGCTAGTTCACACCATCGTTATGTTGCATAAACCACATATGCAAGTTTATACATGAACTTGGGTTATGATCATATTATGTAAGTTGTGACATTTAAACAAACAAGTTGACACCTTTGGATCCATGACATGTGTAGTTTTATGCAAGTTTCACCCCTATTATGATTAGATCTATTTTATTTGTCTATATGTTGTGATAATTTATCTTTGTGCTATGAGTTAGACTATTCGAGTCTAACGTATAATTTGCGTTGAATAAGCGAACGTATAACGTGGGGTAGGGGTAATATTAAGGATTTAATATTAAGAAATTGGATGCAATTGATATGATTTTGCAGACCATAAGTGAATGGCCATAATTGAGTCAATTATGGACATCATTAAAATTGGAATTAATTAATGATTTGAATAGGGATATATTTAAAACTGGGGTAAAAGATTATAAGTAATAATCAATGCTTAGGACACGAGATTGGACTCGTTTGTGACGTAAACCTGCCCGGACCCGACCGGCGAATCCAGCAGTCACAAATGTCAGCCCAATGCGAGAGGTCCTAGGCCTAAATTAAAGCATAACAGTTGTAAAGACATGAGGTTACACTCTTTTATGGTGTAAGACTGCCCGGACCCGCCCGGCGAATCCAGCTGCCATAAATGCCAGTCTAATGTAAGAGGTCTTTATGAGGTTATGGCCTTAATGAATTAAGAAATACTCAACCAGATAAGCATGTGAGGTGGGACATGGGGGTTAAGTAGGTGCCTTGGGTGGCATGAGGAATCTAGTGGGTGCCTTTAGTGGCATTTGAAAAACGATTAGTAAGACTTAACCAAACACACATGTAAATGAACATGACTAAGAAGAGGGTTAAGTGGGATATACTAGTGGGGACAAGCTTAGGTGGATAGCTTGTGGTAAATAGTGGGGGCCCGTTTCAACCAGTAACCCAAAACGTATCTTTGTGGGCTCAACCCAAGTCGAGGACAGGACACGCGTACTGGGCTTGACTATAAGAGGCCAAACGGCTTAGCGGTGGCAACGCAAGTCCAACGGGTTCATATGCGTGTGTGGACCCGGGCTGGTAGGTAAGACGTTGTTGCATCGTGTAGGTATAAGCCATGCATCCTCAAGTTGTATCGGGTTGCCACTTTAGGGGAGTGATACACCCCACTATGGGGCCAACACGGGTATCTACGAGTAGGGAGCCGATCGCAAGTGGGTAGTGGGGTTCACCTAGCGGAGATAGGGGCAGGCGGAACCTATGTTGTCAGCTAGGGGTACACAAATCTATTTATATAATTTCTAAGTTTGGTAAGTGGGATCAACCTTTAGGGTGACTGGTGCGGTGCAGTGTAGTAATTATTCATTAGTATTAGGTGTGCCTTTAACGTTATCTTTATCTGCTCTTCCATACCCAATAGTTCATAGACATTTCCTTGTTTTCCAGCTTATGCCTTAGTCTAGTTATTTTGATAATAGTATTGTTAGAATTATCATACTCGCCAGACTTTATGTCTGACCCCCTCTATTTCTATCTTTTCCCCCCTCCAGGTCCTCAGGGTAGGCCCAGCTCTAGTGGAGCTTGATTGGATTGCTTTATCTCTCTTTTGGAAAGCTTGGACCGTTGAAGTAAAGTCCACCTTGTTATGTTCTTTAATGGATATTTATGTAATGGGATTATGTATTTTGTTTTATCAAGATGGATATTGTACTTGACTCTGATTTATGGTTTTATGATGTAACAAACAAGTTTAATTTCTGCTGCAATGAAATAAAGTTCTAGATTTCAAAGTACTACTTATTATCTGTCTTATTGTAATTTTTCTGTTCTATATTCACTTAAAACCTACATGGAAGTTAATGCATTCCCTTTGTGAGTGACATTAATGGACGTGGGGTGTTACACGTGGTATCGGAGCTTAAGGTTACCAGAACAGATAATTTTTTTAGAAAAACTATTTTTCTAAAGTATTTTTGGAAGAAGTGTTTTCAAAAACATGTCTTGATGAGTAATTTAAAAAGGAAAGTTTTTATGAAAAACATAATCCCCAATAGCCATATATCTTTATCTTTCAAATTCTCCATTTTGAATCTTTCATTTTTCATTTCAGCATGGCTGAAGATCTTAACCTTTCGGAGTGTGTAACGATACCAGGATGGTATAGGAGGTTATTAGAGGCTAGGGCCACTGCAGGTCCAGCCAAAGTTCCTCCACCACCAGTTGCACCCGCTCCTCCTCCCCCTCCTCGCGTTGATACTTTTGCAAAGACATGCAAGGAATTTAAGGCTATGGGTGGAAAACCTTTTCAAGGGTCAAAAACGTTTGTGGAAGCTAGAGATTGGCTTAAGGAGGTGGAAGAATTGCTAGAAATCTTTGAAGTAGAAGAAGGGAGGAAAGTCAAATTAGCAGCTTGGTTAATGAAGGGAGAGGCCTCGTTTTGGTGGGAGGTCACTAATGGGGAGCGTCCTGTTGACTCTTGGGCGGATTTCAGACGTAGGATTGAGGCAAAGTTTCTCTCAAGGGCAGAAGAGAATCTATACATGGAAAGGTTCTTGACATTGAAGCAGGGAAATCTATCAGTGAAAGAGTACGTCAACAAATTTAACCAATTGGCAAGGTTTGGCTTAGATTTGGTGAACACACAGGAGAAGAAGGCTCTGAGGTTCATTAATGGCTTGAATGAGCCATTGCAGGGGTTGGCTATGACCCACATCCCTATGGGGGCCACCTTTGAGAAGCTAGTAGACATGGCACTCATGCACGAGGAGAAAGGCGCTAATGCTAATAAGGCACCCGAGAAGAAAGGGGATCAGAAGAAACCACAACAGCAAAACAATAAGGGTGTTAAAGACAATAATGGCAAAGGAAAGAAAAGATGCTTTAACTGTGGGACACCAGGCCATCTCAACAAGGATTGCAGAAAGAAAAAGAAGACTGGTTGTTTTCACTGTGGTGAAGCGGGACATCTAGTGAAGGACTGCCCAAAGAAGGGGCAGAGGGAAGGGTCTACCTCGGGAGGACAGGTGCAGGCTCTTATGGCACCAGGGCAGGCAAGGGGACAAGTTCAGGCTCTCGCGGTCCCACCACTGCAAGAACGAGGTAGAACCATTTCTGTTGAAAGCATAGTTTTTCTGTTTGATCATCCTGTCCGTACCTTATTCGATTCGAGCGCATCGCATTCGTTTATCTCTACATCATTAGTTGAATCACTGCACTTAAACACTTGTTTAGCAGAGGATCCCTTAGTTGTTTAGAATCCAATTGGGGGCTCAGCTTATTTGTCCATGATGTGTTTGGACTTGAAAATTTCTATACTTAGCGTTGAGTTTAGATGTGATGCTTATGTTTTGGGCTTCACGGGCTATGGGCAAATTTTAGGAATGGATTGGTTATCCAGAAATGGGGCCGTTCTTGATTTTGAAAGGAGAGTAGTTAGGCTCATGACTCGCCTTGGTAACGCTCTCGAAATCTTTTGTAATCCCATAAATTCCGTTATGCTAAGTTATCTAGAATCGCTTGACGCGTCTGGGGAGAATCTACGATCTGTTAGAGTGGTCCGAGAATACTCGGATGTGTTTGAAGAGGTGAAGGGCTTGCCTCCGAAGAGGGAGATAGATTTTCGAATATATCTTGTGGATAATGCAAAACCAGTATCTTTGCCCGTACGCCACATGGCTCCTCATGAAAGGAGGGAACTCAATAAGCAAGTGAAGGAGTTGCTTGAGAAGGGGTTCATAAGACGTAGTATATCGGAGTGGGGTGCTCTAGTAGTATTTGCCCCGAAGGCGGATGGGTCTATAGAGAACTTAATAAGCTTACTAAGAAGAACAGACACCCACTGCCGAGGATTGACGGTCTCTTCGATCAGTTAGTTGGCGCCTCAGTGTTATCGCAGTTGGACTTAGCCACTGGTTTCCATCAGTTGAGAGTGGCTGAGAATAACATTGACAAGACTGCCTTTAGGACTCTGGACGGTTTCTATGAATGGCTAGTGATGCCCTTCGGTTTGACAAACGCCCCTGCATACTTTGTTGATTTGATGAGTAGGGTGTGTAGGGAGTACCTTAATAAATTCGTGGTGGTCTTTGTAGACGACATCTTGATCTTTTCTAAGAATGAAGAAGAGCATGCCCTACATCTTTGGGAAGTGTTGGAGACTCTACGAGCGCATAACCTTAAAGCTAAATTTACTAAGTGTCACTTCTGGAGAGAGGAAGTGCGATTCTTAGGGCATGTGGTTTCCAAAGAAGGGATAGCTGTGGATCCCGCGAAGGTGGTGGCCATCCAAGATTGGAAGGTCCCTAAAAATGCTACCGAAGTAAGGAGTTTCTTGGGGTTATCTGGCTACTATAGGAAGTTTATCAAAGACTTCGCAAAGATATCAGATCCATTAACACGTTTGACGAAGAAGAACCTAGTTTTCACATGGGACGTAGATTGTGATGATGCGTTCCAACGTTTAAAGAGAGCTTTGACCTCAGCTCCAGTCTTGTGCTGCCAGACGGGAGTAAGTCGTTTACTGTTTATACCGATGCTTGTGGGACAGAACTAGGCGCAGTCTTAATGCAAGAGGGTAGGGTAATAGCCTATGGTGGAAGGCAGTTGAGGGTGTATGAGAAAAATTACCCTACACATGACCTAGAGTTGGCCGCAATTGTTTTTGCGCTTAAGTCTTGGCGCCATTATCTTCTTGGCGAGAAATTCGAATTATTCACTGACCACAAATCTTTAAAATACTTATTCTCTCAGAAGGACTTGAATTTAAAATAGCAAATGTGGATGGAATTCTTAGCGTCCTACAACTTCGAAATAGCATATACCCCTAGCAAGGGTAACGTGGTGGCAGACGCCTTAAGTAGGAAAAGGCTGTCCTTGAGTCCGTTGTTTGTTGAACGACGAAACTTAGAATTCATCTCTATGTTTGATTTTAGACCTTCCGTTGACTTTGTACCCGGTTTGCTAGCATCCTCGGAGGTCAGACCTACGCTTTTGGGAGGGATTGGTGAGGCACAGCGAGACGACCCACAGTTGGTTGAGTTAGTGGAGAAGCTCAAAAGAGGGGAGTCATCAAGCCATCTCCGTAGGTATACCCTAGATGATAAGGGTTGGTTACGTAGGGATAGTAGACTTTGTGTACCAAGAGACGAAGACTTGAGGAAGGCTATTCTTGATGATGCACATCGTTTGAAGATGACCATTCATCCCGGCGAGGACAAGATGTATAATGACATGAAGCGAGTTTTCTTTTGGGCCGGTATGAAGAGGGATGTGGCCGAGTATGTCGCTAGATGCTTGGTGTGCCAACAAGTAAAAGCGGAGCAAAAGAAACCCGGTGGGTTGCTTCACCCATTGGAGGTTCCACTATGGAAATGGGAAAGTGTCTCGATGGACTCTGTGGATGGATTACCAAGATCAAGGAAGGGTAATACGGGGATTTGGGTTATAGTAGATAGACTTACTAAAAGCGCCAATTTTATTCCCGTGAAGAGTAAGAGGACTCTCCATGGTTAGCTTCTGTATACATCCGAGAGATAGTTCGTTTGCATGGTGTTCCTTCTAGCTTAGTAAGCGACCGCGATCCTATCTTCTCTAGCGAATTTTGGAGGAGCTTACAAGAAGCGGTAGGGACTCAGTTATGTTTGAGCACCGCATATCATCCTCAGACGGACGGCCAAACCGAGAGGGTGAATCATATTCTAGAGGACCTTTTGAGGCTATGTATCCTAGACTTTGGGGGTACATGGGAAGAGCATCTTCCATTGGTGGAGTTCGCATATAATAATAGCTTTCAGTCCAGCATTGGCATGGCACCTTTCGAAGCTCTTTACGGACGACCTTGTCGTTCACCTACATGTTAGTGGGAATCTACGGATGAGATCTTACTTGGGCCCGATATGATTAGAGAGACTTCAGAGAAGATTGATTTGATCTGTAGAAGGATGAAAGCAGCGCAAGATAGGCAGAAATCTTATGCGGATAAGAGGAGGACAGATCTTGAGTTTGATGTTGGGGACATGGTCTTTATCAAAGTGTCTCCATTACGGAACGTTGTTCGCTTTGGGTCCGTTGGGAAATTAGCACCAAGGTTCGTAGGGCCGTTTCCTATTAAGGAGAAGATTGGACAGATGGCGTATAGAGTGGAGTTTCCTGAGAGACTTAGTGGTGTACACGACGTATTCCATGTATCACATTTGAGGAAGTGCCTTCACAAGACCGCGGAGGTGGTAGAGCCGAGCTTTCTTAGAGAGGTGGAGATAGAGCGTGAGGCGACGATTCGACGAGCTCCTACATGCATTCTTGGGTCAGAGATCAAGAAGCTGAGAAATCGAGAGGTCAGACTAGTCAAAGTACAATGGGGAGATGATGAGAGCAACGCTACTTGGGAGACAGAAGAGAAGATGCGTTCATTTTACCCTTTTCTTTTTGAGGGTATGTCTTTTAATTTCTCCTTTATCGCTTAGCTTGTACTTATCTTATCTTTAGTATGTCCTCTCGCTAGTATCTTTGACCTTTAGTTAGGATAATCCTATGGTTGAAACATGTGTTTGAGACATGTTATGTATGATGGATGCAAAGTGGATGCAAGTGTTTGCTAGTGGTTGCTCGTGGACGCATATACACACACTATTAGGCACTAGATCGGCTCAGTCACTTCATACTGCATACTGCATATATATGGATGTATTTAGTAAAATGGATGTATGAGGATTTTTTTTATCATATGGATGCTGCATTTAGATGATGATTGTGCACGCATATAGAGATAATATGTAGCATTAAGGAACTTTTGCATACATAATGGACGCATGGCACTATCATGATTTGCATTAAGGAGGTCAACTGAATCAGTGGACTGCCTGATTTTGCATTAGATATGGACATATACACACACTGTGCATTTAAACATGAAAGCGTTAGAAGCTTATAAGGACAACGGATGTCTGTGTTTGATGGTTGGGTAGATGGACGATTGGATGTTAGGATATACATTCTTTTTGACTTGAAGATTTCGGGTCGAAATCCTTTAAGGAGGGGAGAATGTAACACCCCATAATTCTGTTAATATTAATATTCACAAATTAAAGAATAACTAATCTCAGACGTGGGAATTGTGGGAAACGGGGTTGTGCCATTGTGTTCGTCTCGGAATTCTGGTAGAAATAGAGTCCGAGTTTGCGTGATTTGGACTTCGTACGAAGGAGATATGGCCATCGGAAGTTTCAGAAAATTCAAAATTCAAAATTCGAAGTCAAACAGGCCAGGCGGGAAATTTCCCGCCCAGCACCCCAGGTCGACTGGGCAGTCGACACCCCAAGGACCAGGTCGACTGCGCAGTCGACTTGGGTGTTGACCTGGTCCAATCAGCCAGGTTTTGGCAGAGCCCAATCTTGAGCTGCTGATGTGTCTTTAGGGCTGAGTTGGCTAATTTAACGGTTCAGGTTAGTTCTGATTTGATCTGACGGTCTAAATAAATCCTAAACTCTATATATACCTAGGTAGTCTCTCACCCTAAATTCATATAAAAAATAGAATAGCCGCCGTCATGCCGTCGCCATGGAACTCTGTGTAGCCGCCGCCGACTAAGAAGGAAGAAAGCTAATCAAAACTCTAATTCTACTCAACTCTAAAGCAAATCAAGACTCTCTTTCTTTTCTAATTGTGTGTATGATGATCATAATAAGATTATTAGCAAACTAATTAGATTAAGATGTGATATGGATCATAAGAAAATGATGTGAATTGTCATATATGTTGTTGTAAACCTTATGCTATCATGTATGTTGTAAATCCTATGTTATGTGATGATGATATCCTATATGTTGTAAATCATGCTATAATGATATTATATATGTTGCAAGTTTCTAGGCTAAGTTGCGATGTTACAAAGCCATGATTTTATTATATTGTAGTTAGATATGAATCATGATGTTGATTATATATATTTGGGCTATGATGATTCACATGATAAATCGCATGTACCTATGCAAGTTTAGATTTATTAGTATGTATAATCTCACATATTGTATGACATCTATTTAGATCTAGAATTATGACATCTATTTAGATCTAGAATTATGCTATGACATGTGTGAGTTCTATGTGTTAGATGCTAGTT
Organism: Allium sativum; assembly: GCA_030737875.1. Lineage (NCBI taxonomy): Eukaryota > Viridiplantae > Streptophyta > Magnoliopsida > Asparagales > Amaryllidaceae > Allium > Allium sativum. Next base: position 1,046,968,574 of record CM060910.1, on the reverse strand, counting down.
CACACCATCATTATGTTGCATAAACCACATATGCAAGTTTATACATGGACTTGGGTTATGATCATATTATGTAAGTTGTGACATTTAACCAAACAATTTGACACCTTTGGATCCATGACATGTGTAGTTTTATGCAAGTTTCACCCCTATTATGATTAGATCTATTTTATTTGTCTATTTGTTTTGATAATTTATCTTTGTGCTATGAGTTAGACTATTCGAGTCTAACGTATAATTTGCGTTGAATAAGCGAACGTATAACGTGGGGTAGGGGTAATATTAAGGATTTAATATTAAGAAATTGGATGCAATTGATATGATTTTGCATACCATAAGTGGATGGCCATAATTGAGTAAATTATGGACATCATTAAAATTGGAATTAATTAATGATTTGAATAGGGATATATTTAAAACTGGGGTAAAAGATTATAAGTAATAATCAATGCTTAGGACACGTGACGTAAACCTGCCCGGACCCGACCGGCGAATCTAGTAGTCACAAATGTCAGCCCAATGTGAGAGGTCCTAGGCCCAAATTAAAGCATAACAGTTGTAAAGACACGAGGTTAGACGCTTTTATGGTGTAAGACTGCCCGGACCCGCCCGGCGAATCCAGCTGCCATAAATGCCAGTCTAATGTGATAGGTCTTTATGAGGTTATGGCCTTAATGAATTAAGAAATACTTAACCAGATAAACATGTGAGGTGGGACATGGGGGTTAAGTAGGTGCCTTGGGTGGCATGAAGAATCTAGTGGGTGCCTTTAGTGGCATTTGAAATACGATTAGTAAGACTTAACCAAACACACATGTAAATGAACATGACTAAGAAGAGGGTTAAGTGGGATATACTAGCGGGGACAAGCTTAGGTGAATAGCTTGTGGTAAATAGTGGGGGCCCATTTCAACCAGTAACCCAAAACGTATTTTTGTGGGCTCGACCCAAGTCGAGGACGGGACACGCGTACTGGGGTTGACTATAAGAGGCCAAACGGGTTAGCGGTGGCAACGCAAGTCCAACGGGTTCATATGCGTGTGTGGACCCGGGCTGGTAGGTACGTTGTTGCATCGTGTAGGTATAAGCCGTGTATCCTCAAGTTGTATCGGGTTGCCACCTTAGGGGAGTGATACACCCCACTGTGGGGCCAGTACGGGTATCTACGAGTAGGGAGCCGATCGCAAGTAGGTAGTGGGGTACACCTAGCGGAGATAGGGGCAGGCGGCACCTATGTAGTCAGCTAGGGGTACACAAAGCTATTTACATAATTTCTAAGTTCGGTGAGTGGGATCAACCTTTAGGTGGACTGGTGTGGTGCAGTGTAGTAATTATTCATTAGTATTAGGTGCGCCTTTAACGTTATCTTTATCTACTCTTCCATACCCAATAGTTCATAGACATTTCCTTGTTTTCCAGCTTATGCCTTAGTTTAGTTATTTTGATAATAGTATTGTTAGAATTATCATACTCGCCAGACTTTATGTCTGACCCCCTCTATTTCTATCTTTTTCCCCCTCCAGGTCCTCAGGGTGGGCCCAGCTCTAGTGGAGCTTGATTGGATTGCTTTATCTTCCTTTTGGAAAGCTTGGACTGCTGAAGTAAAGTCCAGCTTGTTATCTTCTTTAATGGCTATTTATGTAATGGGATTATGTATTTTGTTTTATCAAGATGGATATTGTACTAGTCTCTGATTTATGGTTTTATGATGTAACAAACATGTTTAATTTCCGCTGCAATGAAATAAAGTTCTAGATTTCCAAGTACTACTTATTATCTGTCTTGTTGTAATTTTTCTATTCTATATTCACTTAAAACCTCCATGGAAGTTAATGCATTCCCTTTGTGAGTGACATTAATGGACGTGGGGTGTTACATAACTGGTTTAACTCTAACTGGTTAACTCTAATTGATTAACTCTAACTGGTTAACTCTTATTCGAATCACTAATATTCGATTAACTCTATTTAACTAACTCGACTCGACTAACCCCTTTCGAATAACTAATTCGATTTACTACTTTCGAATACCATATTCGATTTAACTCCTTTCGAATAATTAATTCGATTTAACTCCTTTCGAATACCATATTCAATTTAACTCCTTTATTCGCTTTATAAAGATTTCCCTTTTAACAACGTTTATTCATTTTAAAGATTTACTTTTAGTAACGGTTCTCCACTTTAAAATGATTTCCTTCTTATAACAGTTTCCTTTTTATAACATTTTCCGTTTTTCTAAATATCTCCTATTTATAAATATTCCAATTTATAAATATTTTTATTTATAAATATTCCATTTATAAATATTTGATTTTCAAATATCACTTTGACAAATTCCTCCTTATCAACATTTCGGTATGTTATGGTATTCAACATATCAAATCACAATGATCAATATTGTCCAAATACACATATCGACAACAGATTATAAATCACATCATATATCACAATATATGAAAACAATAAAATAACTGTTGAGGAATCCAGTTGGATTCCTCCAACCTGTTTCCCTGCATCACAAATGTTAAACAATATAGATAACATCACTTTCAGTTCCATATGATATATTCCGTTAAACAGAATCAATATAGAAATTCAACTAACTGACTAGCAGTTCAATCAAACAGTCAACACATAGTCAATCAGCCAAAAATACAACATGAAATTATAAACTGTTCAGAGTTAGTGAGATTTACTCACTTTGGACTATCATCGTTAAATAACGATAATTGTCGCTTGATTTGATTCTGACAATTTATTTCGCCATAAATTCAAACGAGCTCCAATGGACCTCCAGTCAGTCCCATTTGGTAGTCGTCGTCCATACGATTCCAACACGACCTGTTTCGCTGAGTTTCATTTTCGTATGACAAAGTTATGATAATAACAAGTTATTTACAATTTAATATAAACTAACTTAAGTCAAAAAGTCAAATGGGCCTCACCACAACACCTTAGCCCAATACCACACTCGAAATCAACAGTACCCTTTCTCCCCCGAACACGCTGCTCTCCCAAAATCGCACAACACTTCACCGATTTCAGATTTTTCCACGCACAAATCCTTCTCCACCAAAATACTAAAATTCAAACTAAATATACTAAAATTCCTCTCAGACCTTCCTCTCCCATCTCATACCCGCAACCTGTAGCTCGACGCCATCATCTGGTTTTCGTCGCACACTTCAGTTTGACGAACTCAAGAAGGCAGCGACCTTTAATTCCACCGAATACCCTAATTCTTTGCATCCAAATGTTAAATCCCTCAATAACCCCAAAATCAATACCCAGCACGCCAAATACTGCTTCAAATCCTCGTGAGCAAATCACCACGCACGCTGCTCTTAAATACAGCGAGCCCTACCTTATTCGATCCCCACAAAAACTATAAAGTATTGAAGAACTTCTCAAAATGAGTTGGTATATATATATATATATATATATATATATATCTAATGATTCATAAGATTTTATTTGATTTTTCTTTGATTTATTTGCTTGCCATTCTTTTTCTGTAAGAAGAACAAACCGACGGCGCAAATCAGAGAGTGAATTTGGTTAAGTTAGGATTTAGATGTTATATTTATAGGCAAAATAAATATCTAGATATTTTCGTAGAAGGAATATTCCTGGTATATTATCCATCGCTAACTCGTTTTTGACTTCTAAAATTTCGTGTGATCACACACGATACCCAAAAATCACGAAACTGGACATGCAGCTACAGTTCGACATTATGATCCCAACGAAACTAGTTTCGTCGAATTCCGACTTCGTTTGCTCACACAGCGTATTTTTAACCGTCGAAATACTGACTGTTTCTCACTCTAAAAATCCGTACGGCCACGCAGTGACTCTAAAAATCAGAAACTGGAAATCTAACAACTATTTTACATTGCAGATCCAACAAAATTAGTTTCGTCGAATTCCGACTTTGTTTGCAAAACCGGCTAATTTTAAAGCTCTGAATGACCCATTTAAATATATAAAAATATTTAAATATAATTAAATTAAATATTTAAAAATAAATATTATCGTCTATATTCACAGTGGAATACCATACAACTCTACTGGGATTTATAACTTGATATTTCAAATCCCGATTAAATCGATATTTGATATAAAATGAAATTCCTTTTTAGAAATATAAATAATTCCTTTATAAATTATAAAGGAATTCCACAGCGACTTTTCTAAAATTTGATTTGGACATATCTCAAAATCTATATGACGAAATCCTGATTTTTCTCTTCCACTAGAAAGATATACTCCACCAGCTCCACACGTTTCTTGTTTCACAGAAATCCGGCTTAAAACGAATCCTGTACATTCAGTTGAAGTTCAAATCGCCAAATAACGAACTGTAGCGCCATTTCAAGCCCGATTTTAATTATATTATAATTCTACGTTCAAACTATCGTTTATATAATATATTTGTTATTCAAATTCAATTCCAAGCTGAATTAAATATCACAGATGATCCAGTTCACACCATATCCCATTTCAGCCAATTCTGATTATTTCAGAATTAAATATACTATTTAATTTATTATTTTTATTAAATATTCATCATTATTTAATTCCATGACCATTAAATTCTCTTGATCACCTTTTAAATAATTAAATTAATTAATTATAATACCTCTGCCAATGCGGGTCATTACATTTTCTTTTTCTTTTTGATTGGAGAGGCCTGTGTGGCGGTTCGGGAATTTTCCCGATGCTCCCGGTACAAAGAAGGTTATGGCGAAATTTTCCGTAAATTTAAGGAGTTAGAATATTTTTAAGAAATTTTTATAGTTAGAAATCAATAAATCAATATATATAGAATTCCATAAGTAAACGAATTTAAAATAGAATATTATAAACAAAAAGGAAATCGAAAATCTGGTAATAGAAAGGGAAATATATATACATAAAAAATGACTAATTTGTTTGTATGGTGTTGATTTTTCGGGAATAATGGTTTTGTTTGTTTTGAAGTTAAAGATGTTTTCAGTCAAGGTCTGAGAGGTAATTTTACCCCAACTCGATTGTTTTCATTATTAACTGATAAATAGAAAGATTCAATCTCGATAATCAATATTTGAATAAGATTTAGTTGAATACAATATTTTGGGTGTAACGATGTTTTACACAACATTCATTTTAACCCAAATAAGTGGAATTTTGGAAATATAATAATATATAATTCCTGAGAGTAGAATTAAATGAGTCAAGCAAGAGATAAGTAATTGGATGTTCTCTAATTATTAATCGGAAATATTTTCTGAGTATAAAGAATAAAAGAAGATGAGATATGGGAATGTTTTTCAAATAGCTTAAGAAGCCAAGATGATTATTGAAAATATTTCTCTAACAAATATTGATAGAGAAATGGAGAAGTTTTTTAAATGAATGAAATATTAATTAACAGGCCCAGTGATTGATCGATGTTATGGATGAATGGATGTTTGTTTTTCTTCTATAGTTAAATAACTGACTATCGAAGTGTTTGCCAATATCGTTGTCAATATGGAGAGACCGGTTGGATTATTACTAGAGAACAACTTTGTATTGGCAGTAGTGTTGTGAATCAGATTACATGAAGATAATCGAAGACGGATAAAGTGCAAGGGCTTTTTCTATTAATAGAAATTGTGCCTTCGGTTTCGTTCAGTCCCAAAACGAAGGTAAATGGATGAATGCCTGATAGAGTATTTACAATAATCGAATATGTTGGTCTCTATAGATATATATGGTGGCAATGGATTTATTCCCTTAGCGTAATATCCAGAATATATTTGTGCAAACCAATTAGTGATTAACGGATCTGACGATGTGGCATTCAAAGTGATTGTGCTATCAATGAATTACAAGAAATCGTAGCCTCAGGCCTCAACAACCGGGAAATGACAAAACCGGGCAGGCAGCATGGCTATGTAGTTCGCTCCCATTAGGGTGTATTATCACCTATCAATAGATTCAATAAATTTCTTATTCTATTCGATGCTGTCCCATCAGGAAACGGTTGCTGACCCCAACCGTTGGTGATATACATTCGATACACTCAAGCGAAATGAGTGGTCGGTTATGTATGGGTCGGGTTGCAAGATGTTCTTGTTGAACCCAGTAAATTCCTTTCTAGAGATACACTATCGGAAGGTGGTTCCATACCTTGTCATGTTGGAATTACAATCTCCAATAAGTGTCGTGCGATTTTTGATTTTATATTATGTATGAAGCGTGAGATGCAAGCATTCCACTAGATTCTATTTATTTGATTTAGACATTATTATAATATCACTGGATTTGACATCAAAAATATTTTGGGTTATCGTAAGCTAAAAACCATCCGTGTTCATGTGTGGATCGGTCTTACGATTATCATTTCTTTCGAAAGGATTTTGAAAGTTAAAAAAATGGTTGGAGTTTACTCACACCAGTCCCGTGACTGACCCAGAGTTTTATTTTGTTTGTTTTTCCCTAAACTCTTGGGTGCCCAAATTTGTATGGGCAGCCAAGTAGTCGGGATTTTACAGATTCATTTGGAAAAGCTAGAAGCAGGAGGCTTCACGAGTTAGCTATAGACTATTGTATTTCCACTATGTACTATGTTGTATCTGGAAATAGGTGTTTATAACTGTTCCAGGAATAACTGTTGTGCTCTGATAATGGTATGTATATACAGTTACTGATTCGTATTTCAAAAGTTATGTTATATAATATATTTTATTCATTCCACTGTGAGATTTGTCTTCTTTGTTTTCTTCTATTCTAATATTTCTTTCTTTCTGTTCCTCATCCTCTAACTTCTTTCTAATAATGATTCGAATTTCTATGCAATTAGGGTTGGACATGTGTTGTTATTAGACAACTCAGGTAGTACGGATTTGTGGGCCATTACATTTGGTATCAGAGCTTAGGTTGAGCGAATACCTAGGCTTTGGTGGAATGTGCTCATTAGAGATCGGGTCAGTAGTACCCTAGAATGAGTTGGTGTATATATATGAGAGAGCGTATTTGTTAATTGATATAAAATTTGTTTTGTGTTGTGTTGGCTAATCTATTGAGTGGTTTATGAATTCTGATCGAATCGTGGGACGCCAAGAAGTCGATAGGAATTTCTGAACACTTGAACAGAAGATACGACATAATACGGTTTTTAAATTGGGTAAATGAAATAATTTTACCCAAAACTATATTTTGATATAGAAAGAATAATTTTCTGATATTATTATAATATATGGATGCGTTGGTTGTATTATAATCAGATAAGATTATAAAAAAATTGGAATGGTTATATATAACCAAATAAAATTTGAATTTAAATTAAATATACAATTGAGATGAACTAAAATTGGATTCAAATCAGAATTTGGAATTTAAATCCTGTGAAGTTGAAAAATATCTTTCAAAGTATATTAAAATAATATAACTATGTTTAGAAGGATTTTTGAATAAAAATCATTTTGAATGGATTTTGAAAATGATAAAGCACTGAACTCACTTCAGTGGCTGGAAAATAATTTTGATGATGACTGCAACATTATCAGTGTTCATTTTCGAGTTTCTAAGTGATGGATTGCTACCTTAGAAAATTTTTGGTGGAGATTTGTTTGGAAGAAAACAATTTGGTTTGAAAATTCAAATGTTTTGAATTTTCAATGGAAATAAATAAATATATATATATATATATGCATATATTTATGTGATTTCAGAAGGATTTGAAAGGAAAACCCAGGAATTTGAATTCTGAAGTTAAATTTAACTTAAACAAGTTAAATGATTTGAAGTGAATAAATTGACTAGAATCAATTTGAATGGATTTAAATACATCTGAATGAAATATGAATTGGTGATAAATCATTCAGAATAAATGAAGGTGTGTATAGATGATGTGTTATGTGAATGGAAACCGAATGTTTTGGTATAATAAAATTTGTTGAAATATGAAGAGGTGAGTTTTAACCTAAAGGAGTTTTGAAAAGTTAATGGGTTTATAGTATTTTTCCTACCTTAGCAATTTCGGGGACGAAATTATTTTAAGGGGGGAAGAATGTAACGATGCGGATTTTTGAATAGTTTATTTTAAATATTTCATATGGTTTTAAATATTGAAATGATAATATAAATGGATATTTATATAGAATTTATCGATTTATAATCAAATATAATTTAATTCGTGTATATCGAATTATCATAAACTGTAAATAATTGAAACCGAAGTTAAAAACTGAGTCAAAACAATTCAGATGATCAGCATTAATTATATTTGAATATAGATAATAATAAATAATTTATTATAAGAGAATTAACGGTTTTTGACTTTAAATTATATTATATTAATTTAATATGGTATATACATTCAAATTAAATTTCAGAATGTTTACTGTTGAGTTCAGAATAGGGTCATTACATTAAAATGTCGGTCGGTACACTAGAATAGCGGTTCGTGGTTTAAATTAATGGACCTCGAGATATTTGATTGTGGATAGGTTCGAAATCAAATCAGAATCCATTTTAAAAGAATAAAGATCTCTTTAATCAAATCAATATCTATTTAAAAAGAAACAAAATCTCTTTAAACTCAAATCACATTAAATATACTGTACTTTGCTCAGAAGAATTCCTTCATGCCTAAGTAATTATCATTTATAAATACGCGACCTTATCTTCCTCCCTATCTCTTCAATTTTGGTCGTCCTCAGGAAAAGTAAAAATCAATTTGCAAGCTTCAACAATGACGGCCGCTACTTAGTAATCATCCCCTCTTTTCCACTTCTTTCACTCGCAAGCTTCTGATAAATGAAATGGTTGCTCCTCTGCCTATTTTAAATTCCATTCCGCCCTCTTTAAAAGCTGGAGCTTCCTTCTTTAAATAAAACTGCCGACTACACCTCACATTTATCTTCAGCTACGAGATCTCTTCCCGTCTTTCCACCATCACTCTCGTTTTAAAAGTAAAATGAAATCCATGAAAAAGTCCCCAAATTTGCGAATCAAAATATACGTGAGTTCGAAAATCGATCTGAATCTTTGAAATTAAAACAAAGATGGCGACTCCTTATATTTTCAAAATCAAAGTAATTACGATTTGAAATCGTTTCAATTCAAGGGCTAGTGGGAACTGCATACGCGATGGGAAGTGAGTTCGATTTCGAGCAACCAAGAGTTGAGCGTGAGTTAGGGATCGTTCGAACCCAGCTTAAGGGTTGTGAGTGAGATCTGTGGGTTCATCAGGAGTCCGTTCGACGATGGAGTTGGATTATCGACAGTGTGGTGCGTGATTGTCTTGAGGAAGGGGCACTTCGATGTTGGAGGCCGACGCCGTGACTGATTTGCAAAGTGGGGTAGAGTTCGAACTTGGAAATCTGACGTTCAATAGTGGGATATTGGGGGACGCAGTTTGATTTAGTCTCTGTTTGTCAGATGGAAGCAAGAATGGCCAGGAGGGGTTCATAAGGTCAGTGTTTGGACTGGTGATGAAGTCTGGGTGATTGAGTTTTGTTACTGGCCAAAGGAGCTTTGAATGCTGAAGTAAATGGTGGTCGGTGCAGTACTCGTAGCCAGCCGGGGTGGTCGGAGTTAACAATCAAAAGGGAGTCAATGCTGGTCGGATTTATAAAACTACAGACTGGCTTGTCTTAATCGAGAAAGAGAAGGGACTAGGGAATGATCGGTAAGCTTGATTAAATATAGTTAATTAAGTTTTCAATTTACTTATTTTAGTCAATGAATTTTAGGCTTAGTAAGGTAAAAATTAATTAATTTAATTCAAGTGATTAGAGGTAATTAAATTTAAAAGAAAAAATAGATGTATACAAGTTTATAACACGTGTATTTACTTTATACGAAATCAAAACATTTTAGTTAGTAAATAAGCATAGTTTATCTTGTGAGAATAAAATACAGTGTCTTGTTTATTTTTAGATCCGTTCGAAAAACTTTAAAATTTTGTTGGACTCATATGGATCTGGGCTTCATGATGTAATTCATTTTGAGATTTCTGAATCGATTGGAATCAGAATGGATCGTAACTTAAATCACGGTGAGTTAATCTCACTTATATTTTATTTAGAATTATTTTATTCGTTAAAATAGTTGTTTGTTGATTGTTTGGATGCTTTAAATATTATTTGTTACTGTTAAAAATATATTAGTTATTTTAGCATGGTGGTTGCAATTATATATATATATATATATATATATATATATTGGTGGTTGGATTTCCCGCAGTATCATCAGCGGATGCCCGCGGTACCATTAGCGGATGATTACCCTATACGCCCCACGCTATGATAGTGGATGACCTTCTATACCGTGATATCCTGCCTCGAAGTAGGATGGGTATTATTTGTATTGACTAACGTCTGTGGACGCAGGAAAACAGGTTGGAGGAATCCAACTGGATTCCTCAAAAATGTATTATCTGTTTGTTTGTTTGTTTGCACATATATTGTCATATGTGATGTGTTAGAAAACTTGTCAATTATAATTGGTTGTTTTGATTGTTTGAAATATCACTGGGTCTTAAATGTTGATATTTTAAAAATATCGAAAAAAGGAAATTTCCAGAGTTAAAAGGGGAAATTCTATTTTTTTGAAAATAAAATTTGAAATTTGAATAGAATAAAAATATTAACTTGTTTTAAAAGAATAAAAACAAATAGTTCGTTTATAAAAAAAGTTTATAAATGAAGCGAAAAGAATTATCATTAGATAATTCAGAAATAAAAATACAAGTGTGAAATTGAAAGGGGAAATCTGTTTTCCAAAAGTAGAAATATCGATTTCCAAAGAAATTGAAATCGAGACTTGTTTAAGAATGAATATAAAGGAAAATTCAAATAGAAATTGAATATAGAAATTCAAATAGAAATTCAAATGGAGTTTGAATATAGAAATTCAAATAGAATTCAAATATAGAATTTGAATATAAAGGAAATTCAAATATAGAATTTGAATATAGAAATTCAAATGGAAATTTAATATAGAAAATTTAAATAGAATTTGAAATAGACTTTGAATATAGGATTCAAATAGAGTTAAAATGGAATTTGAATATAGGATTCAAATAGAATTGAAATGGGAATTTGAATATAGAATTCAAATAGAATTGAAATAGATTTGAATATAGAAATCCAGATGAAGTTTGAAAATAGATTGAAATTCAAATGGAGATTGAAAATGGAATTTGAATATAGGAAATTCAATTTGAATTGAAATAGAATTTGAATATAAAAGATCGGAGTATAAATAAATTTATTTATGTGTTAGGAAAAATCGACAATTTTAGAAGATCGGAAATATTATGTTGAATTGGAAAATTGGATTTGATATATATTAAAAATATATCAGAATGGAGTTGGAATTTATTTATAAATGAAGTTAAAATGTTTATATTTATAAATATAATTAAAATGAGCTCGCTGCAGTGCTGTAGTTCATAAATTGGCGATTCGAACTTCAATTGAGTATATAGAACTCAATTGAAGTCAGAATTCTTTGAAACAAGAATCGTTCGGACCGATTAGATAATAATTTTCTAATGAAAGAGAAAATTATGAATTTCTTCATATATATTTTGAGTTATGTCAAAATCAAATTTTCAAAAAAACAGCGCCATAACCATTTAAAAACCAAAACGGTTTATTTAATTTTATAAAAGGTTTTTAAACGAATAAAATCCGAATCTCTATTTAGAAAATTTTAGACTTGAGTTATAAATATATTTGAAATCAAGTGGAGTAATGAATTATTTTTGAAACAAAAAAAAGAAAAATCATATTTTTTTTACTATCGAAAACAAATGAGTTGTATATGTATATATTCGAAATCAAATATAGTTAGAAATGAAACTCGACGTGATTATAGGTGAAATAAAATATATTTGAACATGATATGTTCAAACTAAAGAGAGTTGGCAAAAGAGCTAATTTAAAGAATAAATTAGCGACTTGAGTTAGAAATGGCTGGATTAAGTGGGGATTAGTTGGAAACAGGTGAATATGTCTTAGACATGTGTGGAATGAAGTATATGAAGTGCATGAAGATTTTAATTCGCACGCCCGACAAAAAGGTACACGTTTAAATTCTATATGAGGTTTTATGCGCCGTATCGGCTAGCTGCTTGGCTTTTTCTTTTTCTTTTTGATTGGAGAGGCCTATGTGGCGGTTTGGGAATTTTCCCGATGCTCCCTGTACAAAGGATGTTATGGCGAAATTTTCTGGAAATTTAAGGAGTTAGAATATTTTTAAGAAATTTTGATAGTTAGAAATCAATATATCAATATATATAGAATTCCATAAGTAAACGAATTTAAAATAGAATATTATAAACAAAAAGGAAATCAAAAATCATGTATTAGAAAAAGAAACATATATACGTTAAAAACGACTAATTTGTTTTTATGTTGTTGATTTTTTAGGAATAATGGCTTTGTCTGTTTTGAAGTTAAAGATGTTTTCATTCAAGGTCTGAGAGGTAATTTTACCCCAACTCCATTGTTTTCATTATTAACTGATAAATAGCAAGATTCAATCTCGATAATCAATATTTGAATAAGATTTAGTTGAATACAATATTTTGGGTGTAACGATGTTTTACATAACATTCGTTTTAACCCAAATAAGTGGAATTTTGGAAATATAATAATATATATTTCCTGAGAGTAGAATTAAATGAGTCGAGCAAGAGATAAGTAATTGGAATGTTCTCCAATTATAAATAGGAAATATTTTCTAAGTATAAAGAATAAAAGAAGGTGAGATATGGGAATGTTTTTCCAAATAGCTAAAGAAGCCAAGATGATTATTGAAAATATTTGGCTAACAAATATTGATAAAGAAATGGAGAAGTGTTTTAAATGAATGAAATATTAATTAACAAGCCCAGTGATTGATTGATGTTATGGATGAATGGATGTTTGTTTTTCTTCGATAGTTAAATAACCGACTATCGAAGTGTTTGCCAATATCATTGCCAATATGGAGAGACCGGTTGGATTATTACCCGAGAACCACTCTGTATTGGCAGTAGCATTGCTAATCAGATTATATGAAGATAACCGAAGACAGAGTAAAGTGCAAGGGCTTTTTCTATTAATAGAAATTGTGCCTTCGGTTTCGTTCAGTCCTAGAACGAACGTAAATGGATGAATGTCTAATAGAGTATTTCCAATAATCGAATATGTTGGTCTGTATAGATATATATATGGTGGCAACGGATTTATTCCCTTAGCATAATATCCAGAATATATTTGTGCAGACCAATTAGTGATTAACGGATCTGAAAATGTGGCATTAAAAGTGATTGTGCTATCAATGAATTACAAGAAATTGTAGCCTCAAGCCTCAGCAACCGGGAAATGACAAAAATCGGGCAGGTAGCATGGCTATGTGGGTCGATCCCATTAGGGTGTATTATCACCTATCTAGAGATTCAATAAATTTCTTATTCTATTCGATGCTGTCCCATTCGGGAAACGGTTGCTGATCCCAACCGTTGGCGATATACATTCGATACACTCAAGCGAAATGAGTGGTCGGTCATGTGCGGGCCGGGTTGCAAGATGTTCCAGTTGAACCCAATATATTCCTCTCTAGAGATACACTATCGGAAGTTGGTTCCATACCTTGTCATGTTGGAATTCCAATCTCCAATAAGCGTCATGCGGTTTTTGATTTTATATTATATATGGAGCGTGAGATGCAAGCGTTCCACTAGATTCTATTTATTTGATTTAGACATTATTATAATATCACTGGATTTGATATCAAAAATATTTTAGGTTGTCGTAAGGTATAACCCATCCGTGTTTATGTGTGGATCGGTCTTACGATTATCATTTCTTTCGCAAGGGTTTTGAAAGTTAAACAAATGGTCGTAGTTTACTCACACCTGTCCCATGACTGACCCAGAGTTTAATTTTGTTTGTTTTCCCTAAACTCTTAGGTGCCCAAATTTGTACGGGCAGTCAAGTAGTCGGGATTTTACAGATTCATTTGGAAGAGCTGGAAGCAGGAGGCTTCACCGGTTAGCTATAGACTATCGTGTTTCGTTGTGTACTATGTTGTATCTGGAAACAGGTGTTTATAATTGTTCCAGGAATAACTGTTATGCTCTGATAATGGTATGTATATGTAGTTACTGATTTGTATTTCAAAAGTTATGTTATATAATATATTTTATTCGTTCCACTGTGAGATTTGTCTTCTTTGTATTCTTCTATTCTAATATTTATTTCTTTCTATACCTCATCCTCTAACTTCTTTCTAATAATGATTCGTATTTCTGTGCAATTTAGGTTGGACGTGTGGTGTTATTAGTCAACTCAAATAATATGGATTTGCGGGCCGTTACACTTAACTAATACAACATGATGAACACGTGGGGTTAAGCGAACAAGGAAACACTTAACAAATATAATTTGATGAACGAACGGGGTTAAGTTAATAAGAAACACTTAACCAACATGACACGATGAATAGGTGAGTTAAGTTAACATGAATAGACAACACTTAACCAATATGACATAATGTGCGGGAGGGTTAAGTACATATTGGGTTGGTAGGTAATATTAGTAAATATAGGCCCACAAACTTAAATGTTAAATAAACATGCTTGAATCGATGGAAGGGTTAAGTACATCTCGTGTTAGTGGGTAATATTAGTACATATAGGCCCACAAACTTAATTGTTAAATAAACATGCTTGAATCGATGGAAGGGTTATGTAAATCTCGTGTAGGTGGGTAATATTAGTACATATAGGCCCACAAACTTAACCATTAAATAAACATGCTTGAATCGATGGGAGGGTTAAGTACATCTCGTGTAGGTGGGTAATATTAGTACATATAGGCCCGTATACTTAACCATTAAGAAAACATGCAAGAATTGGTGGGAGGGTTAAGTACATCTCGTGTAGGTGGTTAATATTTGTATATATATGCCCACAAACTTAACCAGTAGGGAACCCTAGTAACGGGGACTCATTTCAGCAGTAACCCATATAAATGTATCATGGTACCCTGAAACTAGGCAGGGTGGGGCACGATTACGGTGCTGATTATAAGCGGTCAAAACAGCGGCAAAGGGTACATCAGTGTAGGTTCCGACGGTTTACGGGCATGCACATACTCCGGAGAGGGAAAAAGCAGGCATTGGGTACCATTAGTTATACACTGGGCATCTTGAATCGTGTCGAGTCGCTATCATAAGGATTTATACACCTTATGGTGGGACCAACACAGGGTATCTACACGCAAGAGAGGGCCGATTGACACAGACACATGGAACATTAATGCAAGTAAGGAGCCAATCGATAGGGTAGTAAGGGTACATCTAACATGCTCATGGCAATTAGGCAAATTGAGGTGGAATCCTCACGATAGATGTACACCTGAAGGCTACCACAATTACGGGGATTGGGATCACGTTATCATTTTATATGGATTACTATTTGGGACACTAGTTAGGTGGTGTAGAGATATATATAAAAATCAGAATAACATGGTAGTAGCGAAGCAGAGAAAGAGTAGAAGCGCATTTCGTTTATCTTGCCTTATCATACCTTATGCATATCCTATGTTATCATGTTATCCTTATTCTCACGGTATTGTCTTATATTCGGTTTATTCATGTCATGATACTTTTGCATGTTTATATGCCGAAAGTCACTGGACTTACCAGACTTATGTCTGACCTAGTTTTTTTTTTTGCCTCTTTTCTTCCGTTCCCCCCCACCCGGTTCACAGGGAGGAAATGTTAACACTAAGCTCAGTTTTCTTTCCAAGCTCAAAGACAGTCGATGTATTGCTTTGGACTCTCTCTTCCACTGCTATGGTTGGTTCATGCTTTATTGGGGAATATCATTGTCATTTTTATGCTTCTTTTATACTTGAAATTTTTATGAATCAAGACAGAATTTCTATGTATTACTTTTAAGTATAATTGAGACAATTGTTGTAAAAGCTTGACTGAATTTAGTTATTTTATAAAATGACGTTATTTTACATTGCTTTATTTGTCTGTTTTGCAATTTATCTGCATCTTTTACCTAAAATGCTCCACCAAAGTTAAGGCATTCCCTTTGTGAGTGACCTTAATGGAGGTGGGGTGTTTCAATCGGTATACACTGTGAACGTTTTACTCCCATCAGGCAAAACTAAAACAGGAGTTGTCGTTAATGCCCTCTTCAAATGTTGGAAAGCATCATCACAGTCAACATCCCAAGCAAATGTCAAATTCTTTTTCGTCAACCGTGTAAGTGGGGCTGATATCTCAGCAAAGTCTTGATGAACTTTCTATAATAGCCCGCGAGACCAAGAAACTTCTTACTTCTATTGCATTCTTAGGAACCTTCCAATCTTGGATTGCCACCACCTTCGTGGGATCCACTGCTATCCCTTCCTTAGAGACCACGTGCCCTAAGAATCTTACCTCCTTCCTCTAAAAATGACATTTGGAGAACTTAGCTTTGAGTTGATGTGCTCGAAGGGTCTCTAAAACTTCCCTAAGATGTAGGGCATGCTCTTCCTCGCTTCTAGAGAATATCAAGATATCATCCACAAAGACTACCACAAACTTGTTTAGAAACTCCCTAAACGCCATACTCATCAAGTCAACGAAATACGCAGGTGCATTCGTCAAACAAAAAGGCATGACGAGCCATTCAAAGAAACTATCGGGGAGTCCTAAAAGCAGTCTTATCTATACTATCCTCAGCTACCCTCAATGATGAAATCCTATAGCTAAATCCAACTGTAAGAAAACCAAAGCACCAACCAACTGATTGAATAAATCATCTATCCTCGGCAATGGGTGTCTTTTTTTCTTCGTGAGCTTAATCAACTCCCTATAGTCCAGGCACAATCTAAGCGAACCATCAGCCTTCGTGGCAAAAACAACTGGAGCACCCCACTCCGAGATACTCCTTCTAATGAACCCTTTCTCAATCATCTCTTTCACTTGTTTACTGAGCTCCCTCCTTTCTCTAGGAGCCATGTGGCGCACAGGCAATGCAACTGCCTTTGCACTGTCCACCAAGTATATACGGAAATCTATCTCACGTTTTGGAGGTAAGCCCCTAACTTCCTCAAAGACATCCGCATACTCACGGACTACTCAAACAGATTGCAAATCATCAATAGATGTGTCAAGAGATTCTAGGTAGCTAAGCATAACAGAATCCTTAAGGTCGCATGAGATATCGAGAGTATTACCCAAACTAGTCAACAGTCTAACTACCCTCTTTTCACAGTCGAGAATGGCACCATACCTGGCTAGCTAATCCATTCCTAGAATCAACCCATAGCCCATGAAACCAAGTACATAAGCGTTGCATTCGAACTAAACGCCATACACAAATATTCTCAAATCCCGACATAACATAGAAAGATGGGCCGTACCGCCAATAGGATTTGAGACTACAATGAATCCATAACTAGACTAGTATCTGGTGCAGAGATTCAACAATAGAAGAAGATATAAATGAATGTGAAGCGCCAGAATCAAACAAAGTTCGAACAGGATGATCAAAGAGTAAAATCAAACTTTAAACAGAAATGTTTCTACCTTTCTCTTGCGTAGGTGCCATGAGAGCATGAACCTGCCCTCCAAAAGTAGGTCATGTCCTCTGCCCTTGTCCTTGCCTCCTCAGGCAGTCTTTAATCAGATGTCCTACCTCACCGCAATGAAAACAACCATGCTTCTTCTTCTTCCTATAGTCCTTAATTACATGGCCCGTTATATCACAATAAAGACACTTTCTTTTGTCACGGGGGTTATTATTCTTTCCACCCTTCTTAGGTTCTACTTTCTTGTTCTGTGATTCTTCCACTTTCACCTCTTTCTTTTCACCATTACTATCTTCATGGATTAAAGCGATATCAACAAGTTTCTCATCCTTGGGTTGTGCTCCTTAGCCTAAACTCCCTCATTCTCATTTTTACCATCTTTGTGTAACATGTTTACAAGTCTCTTGAAAGCTGCCTCCATCTCATGGAAAACCCCACGAAGCTTGAAAGAAGATTAGCCGCAGGTGAAACTATTGCGGCTATAGATGGAGGTTGGGCACTTCTTTGCCCTTTGACATATGTCGTAGTTTTAACATGCCTACGGAACTATGGCAAAAAGAAAGAAAAAAAAGAGATTCAAGTAGAGAATCGAAAGAAAGATATATGGCTTTTGGGGATTATGTTTTTCATAATAAACTTTAATCTTGAAAATACCCTCTTCAAAACATGTTTTTGAAAATACTTCTTTCTAAAAATGCCTTTTGAAAACGGTTTTCAAAATCTTTTATTTGTTCTGATAACCTTCAGCTTTGATACCACGTGTAACACCGCACGTCCATTAATGTCACTCACTAAGGGAATGCATTAACTTTCATGGAGTATTATAAGAGTATAGAACAAATATCATAAGACATATATAAAGATGGTTCTTAAGAAAATTCAAACTTTATTCATTGCAGCGGAAAAGCAAAATATGTTTGGTTACAACATCAAAACCACATACTAGAATCTAGTACATAAATATCCATTTTGAACAAAATTATTATCAGAGTACGTAAAAGTAAAATCATAATCCCACTCCAAATAGCCTAATGAAAAGAGATAAAGCTGAGCATTACTCTCAGCACTTCCAAGCGCTTCAAGAAGAAAGAAATCCAAGTCAAGCTTCAGTGTTTCCTCCCTGAGAACCTGGGGGGGGGGGAACAGAAGAAAAAGAGGCAAAAACAAAAAGGTCAGACATAATGCCTAGCGAGTCCAGCTACTTTTGGCATGAAAATAAGTAAAGCAATATGACAGGAATAAACAGGATGGAAAGTATAACCATGACATAAGGTAAAGATGGATAACATGATGAATATAAAGGAATGTCTAGTGCGCTTCCCAGATTTCTTACTTAATTTAATTGTCTGCACCACCTACTAGTAATTCTTAACGAAATGATCCCAACCCCCGCAGTTGGTAGCACTCAGGCGTAACATCTAGTAAGACGTATCCGCCCCATACAATCCTTGAAAGTCCACTTGCCCATAATAGATACTAGATGTCCAAACACTACCCCTAATCGATCAACTCAATAACTTGTAGATATCTATGCGGGTCCTAGCTTATGGTGTATCACTCCCTAAGTGGCAACCCCTGGGTGCACAGCTTTTTACCTACTGATGTACAGTGGATAAATCTTCCAATGCCGGGAACACCTTGTGCATGCTTAACGAACCCTTCGGAACCTGCACTTGTAACACCCCACCTCCGCTAGGGTCACTCACAAAGGGAATGCACTAGTTTTGGAGAGGTATTATCGAGATAACATCACAAAATTATCACAAGACAGAACATAAAAAAATAATTAAGTAAAGAGCGGAAGAATTTATGAGCAAAACAGAACTTCATTTCATTCCAAAATAAACCATGTCTTTTACAAACATTTCAAATAACTTCATTACAATTGTCTTGTAATAATAGCCAAAGAAGCAATGACTTAAAAACAGAAAAACAGCTTATTCCCCAAGTGCAGTAAAATGAAGCAGCCATAGTAAACCGTACATGCTGAGCCAAAGCAAGTGATATCCAAGCTAAGAGCTAGTGTTTCCTCCCTGAGAACCTGGGGGGGGGGGGACGAAAGAAAAAGAGGCGAAAGGAAAAGGGTCAGTCATAAAGACTGAGTAAGTCCTAGTGACTTTCAGTGTAAAAACGGTTAAAACAACCTGTCATGTATGAACTGGAACTAAACTTAAGAATGGTGTCAAGGTGAACAAGATAGACTAAGGTGATCAGG
The DNA here is from genome assembly GCA_030737875.1 of Allium sativum. Classification (NCBI taxonomy): domain Eukaryota; kingdom Viridiplantae; phylum Streptophyta; class Magnoliopsida; order Asparagales; family Amaryllidaceae; genus Allium; species Allium sativum. Next base: position 1,046,948,799 of record CM060910.1, on the reverse strand, counting down.
ATAAGTCAAGACAAGTCAAGTAAAGCATCACATTTTCGAGATTCGTTGCATCGACTGTACTAGTATACTCACAAGTTAATCACGAAATAAATCACACTGCCCAATATCATGAAATGACCCTGAAACGGGGTCTGACCCAAGTACGGGGTCCTACGGAGCGATTATCTAGTCGATCGGCTCCCTACAAGTTCTAGCTCGTCAAGTGTCCGTGTCATACGGCTAATCACGAATGTAGTCACCTGTGCTGGGTCCACCTTCGGGTGTATCAGCCCTAGGGTGTCAACCCCTGACACGATTCAAGATGCACAGATAAAGCTACGGATACCCAGTGCCTACCCCGGAATACGTGCACGACCGTAGTCCACCGAACCTACACTGGCATACCCCACTGCCGTCGTTCACCTCTTACAATCAGCCCATTAATCGTGCCCCACCCGGCCTAGCCCCAGGGTACATTGATACATCTAGAGGGTTACTGCTGAAAAGGGTCGTGTCTAGGGTTTCGCCTACAGATTAGGTCATGTAATTCGTGACCTAGCCCGCCTAACCGATTAAGTCATGTAATTCGTGACTTCATCCTTTTCCAGTCTAGTCATGTCAAGATGGTTAAGTATGTCATTTAAATTCGTGACTTAACCTGCTTACGTGTCATGTCAAGTTGGCTAAGTGTTGTCGTTTCAAGTTCATGACTTAGCCCTACAAATCGTGTTCAATTTGGTTAAGTTGTCTTTTCATGTTCATGACTTAACCCTAATTGGCATTAATTGATTCGTTAATGCACTGAACCACTCACATTGGATCCTATTGTTCGTAGCCACTGGATTTGCCGGGCGGTTCCGGGCAGGTTTACGCTACGAACTCAACCCAACCTCGGGTTTCAAGCGCGATATGAACAACTACCCACATTGGATTCTATTGTTTGTAGCAACTGGATTTGCCGGGCGGTTCCGGGCAGATTTACACTACAAACTCAACCCAACCTCGAGTTGGCTACTTTCTTGTTTTCTAAAGTTATGCCCATGTTCTTATCAAATTCGTGCTACTTTCATAGCATGTTCATATAAATTTTATGTCCAACTAAGGCATGTTTCAAGTCAAGTTATGGCATGTTCAAGTCAAGTTTTCGTGCCATATTTCATGTTCTACTTATGCCAAATTTCACGGTTTATGATTATAATCAGTTCAAGTTTTGCCAATTCTACCCAATCGTGTCCCCAACGTATATAAGCGTACTTCGTTCACAAGCACAAATAATTCAAGAGATAAAGGGGAATAATACCAAACATGTGATAGGTGTATGTGACAATTCCAACATCACTTGCATAATAAACAGGCTATAACATATCACATGGTTTCAATACTAGCATGATAATAACTTGGCATAGTAATGGTTCCAACTTAGTTTAACATGATGATTTCAACTTTACATCATAGGCATAATAATCATTTTATTAAATATATGAAATACTAAAGGCATGGTAATTCTAATAGGCATAGTGGATTCCAATCTAGTATTTTTTTAACATAATGATTCTCATCTAGCATTATAAACATAATGATTCCAACCTAGCAATTCCCAGTTTGTCATTATCATGATAGGTATATTAACATCACGGGCATAGTTTCATTAGCATCATAGACATGGTTTAATTAGCATCATAGGCATGGTTTAATCAAAATAAAGATTTCAATAAACATAGTGATTCCATGGACATGTATTAGTCCACTTGCCATACGATTAAGCCCAAGTGATTCATAACAACATCAAAATCATGATAAGTTTAACTTGCAACATTAACATAGCAAGATTCCCAAATTATGATTCAAAGTTAAACTATATAAACATGGAGTAATAATAGTTCCTAAATCTTGTTTCAATTCATAGCATGTCCATGTTATTTTAGCGTTTTTGCCTAAAAAGTGACATAGAACTTACAATATGAAGCAAGCAATCCAAATCAAAACTTTAAATCAAATAGCCCCAAATCCGTTGTCTAAAGCGTCGTAGTTGTTGTAGCTTCTAGTTGTAGCCTTCAAGAATCATTCTTCGTCTTCTTTAATTTTGTTCTTTGTATTTTTAATTTAGAGTTCTAGGTTTAATTGCGGCTGCATGAGGCTAAAATGAAATAGTATGATTTAAGCTAGGTCTTAGGGTCTTTTTATAGTGTTTAGGATTTGTTTTAGCCATAGGACAAACCCTAGGATAGATCTGAGCCATCTAAAATCGTCACAAGCCCCCAAACAAGACCCAGGAGCCAAAATAGGTGCACCAGAAAAACTGGTCCGACAAGGGGGTCGACCCCTGGGTCGACATGGGTGTCGACCCATGGGTTGACATGGGTGTCGACCCATTGGAGGGGGGGTCGTCACTAGTGTCGACCCCTGTGTCGACCCTGCCTGGGGCGGGATTTTTCCTGCCTACCCTGAATTCTGAAAATTTGAATCTGTTCTTGAATTTGAATTTTTCGTGAAACTTTGCGAGGCCATATCTCGATCATACGAACTCCGATTTACGAAATTTCGGACTCTATTTCGCGTATTTTTCCGAGACGAACCTAATGGCACAACCCGTTTTCCCTGATTCAGATTTTAACATTTAATTCTGCCTTGATTCTTGTCTTAACATGTTTTTAAAATTCGGGTTGTTACAGCACTGCTGCACCCTCGCTCTTATTTAACCGCTTATAATCAGCCCAGTAAGCGTGCCCCAACCCTGCCTAACTCAGGGTTCCCGATACCACTATGTGGGTTACTGTCTGAAATGGGTCCCTACCGCTACTAGATTTTCCCCAAGGTTTATCCTAACCCAAACTTATATTGGTTAAGTGTTATCTATCATCCCAGTTGACTTAAACCCCTCCACTTATCAAATTAACATGCATTATTGGTTAAGCATGCTGTAATGGCCCGAATTTCCATACCCTTTGGATCGACTAATAACACTACACATCCAACCCAAATTGTACAGAAATACGAATCATTATTAGAAAGAAGTTAGAGGATGAGAAATAGAAAGAAAGAAATATTAGAATAGAAGAAAACGAAGATCACAAACTCACAGCGGAACGAACAAAATATATTAGATAACATAAACTTTGAAATACAAATCTGTTTTGCATATACATACCATTATCAGAGTACATCAACAATTTCTAGAACAGTTATAAACGCCTGTTTCCAGATATACACGGCGAAAAATATGATAGCCTATAGCTAACTGGTGAGGCCTCCTGCTTTCAACTCTTCCAAGTGAATCTGGAAAATCCTGACTATTTGACTGCCCATACAAATTTGGGCACCCAAGAGTTTAGGGAAAACAAACAAAATAAACTCTGGGTCAGTCATGGGACAGGTGTGAGTAAACTCCAATCATTTGTTTAAATTTCAAAATCCTTTCGAAAGAAATGAAAACCGTAAGACCGATCCACACATAAACACGGATGGTTTTTACCTTACGATGACCAAAAAAATATTCTTGATATCAAATCCAATGATATTACAATAGTGTCTAAATCAAATAAATAGAATCTAGCGGAACGCTTGCATCTCATGCTCCATATATAATATTAAATCAAAAACCGCAAGGCGCTTATTGGAGATTTGAATTCCAACATGACAAGGTATGGGACCACCTTCCGATCAGTGTACTCTAGAGGCGATACACTGGGGTTCAACAAGAACGTCTTGCAACCCGGCCCACATATGACCAACCACTCATTTCGCTTGAGTGTATCGAATGTATATCACCAACGGTTGGGATCAGCAACCGTTTCCCAAAAGGGATAGCATCGATAGGTTAAAGAAGCAAATGAAATTTCTCTAGATAGGTGATTATACATCCTAATGGGAGAGACCCACTTAGCCATGCTGCCTGCCCGATTCTTGTCAATTCCCGGTTATGAGGCTTGAGGTTAAAATTATCTTCCAGAACATCTGGCCATCATTCACTTTGAATGCCACATCGTCATACCCGCCAAATCACAAATTGATTTCTCCAAAAATACCACGGGTATAAATCTAAGAGAAACGAATTCCTCCGCCACCAAACGTAACTACGTTTGAAGAGACCAACGTACGCGATCCTTTAGATATACTCTGTCAGACATTCGTCCATTCACGTTGTCCTGGGACTGGACAAACCGAAGGCACTATCCTGTAAACAGGATAGCCCTTGCGTAACTCCATCTTCAATTATTTTCATCATATTTGATCGCAATGCTAACGCCCATACAGAGTGGTTTCCAGATAATAAATCTGATCCCGGTCTCTCCGTCTTGACGACGGAAAAATGGTCAAAAACTTTGATAGTCAGCAATTTAACTATCAAAGAAAAATAGGTGTGCAACCAACGATCTTATTTTCTAGGTAGGAATTCGATCAATCATCAATCAATATTGGCCCCTTTAAATCAATTCCTTATTATATTATCAATTTCAATCCTCATTTCCCATCTTTCGTATTCTTTTATAGCTCGATTTCCCTTTTTGATTCTTTGAAAAACCTTTTCGATATTATAATTCCTTTATTCGAGAAAATATCTCTTATTCTAGTTAGAAAACATTTCTAAATATTCACGAATACTTATTTTCTATATTCATAAAATATACATTATTAATATCGGAAAATATTTCCATATTCCATTTCTTAATTCCTCGTTAACCAATTCATTTCATTTTAACAACAGCGTTACAACCGCTGTTTCCCAATATTTGATTTATAAAACAGTTCCTTAAACAACAGCGTTACAATTGCTGTTTAGAATTATAAAACACTTATTATAATAATAGCGTTAAGATCGCTGTTAAAACAGTTATTATAACGGCATCGTTAAAATTTCTCTTTAGATTTACCAAAAATGTTTATGATAATGGCAGCGCTTAAAATCTCTATTTAAAAATATTTGGTTTATCAAAATGCAACTTGTATTTATTTATTTCAATAAATAAATTAATAAGAAAATTAATATATAATTAAATTATAAAATTTGATTAAAATAGAAAGTAGAATAACTACTTCCCTAATTCTAATCTAATCGAATTCCAATAAACAACTCTCATTCGAATACTCTATATTCGATTAATATTCTGAACTTTGAACTAAAACTCATCGTTTCTTTTAAAACGATTACCATTTTCCCTTTCCACTAAATTTCCAATTTGGAATTATATCTTAAATCATCTAAATTTCCTTTATAAATATTTGCAAAATATTTCCTTTAAACCATTATCCACTTTAATCCTAAATATATTTCTTTCATGCACCATCATTTGGTTCCGTTTTTATAAATATTCTTTTAAACTAAATTCTATTTATACTTCTATTTACCATTGTTTATAAAAATCTCACTTTTAACATCAAATATTTATAATCTCATTTATAATCTCCTTCAAAATCACTAAGATCAAATCCAATTACAAAAATCGGTTTCAAAACCGATTCAGGTGTTCTATGTAAATCCCAACTTGGATTTATATTCCAAGTTATCAAATGATAAATCTTATACTAAATTTATACGTGTCGTTTATATAAAACTTCTTGTTTTATTCATTAAACAAGTTTACTATTTTCAGCTCCCTTCAAAATATAACTTTTATTTTGGAAATAAATTTGCTTTTTAAATCTCCAATTTTATTTTCTACATTTGAAAATATTTTCGGTATCTAAAATACCAAGTTTCTTGGGCCAGGGGAAACCATACACGCAAAGTCAATCACTGACTATATAAATCACACCATACATCAAAACCAAGAAAAAAACAATAATATAAATATTGAGGAACCCAGTTGGGTTCCTCCAACCTGTTTCCCTGCATCCAGAGATGTTAATCAACATTATTATTTCCTATCAATATAAAATTTGAGAACTAAAAATCGATCAACGATGTAATCATATCAACCAATTTTATCAACTATTCAACCAAGCAACCATTACACAATATAAAGTAAATTTAAAAACTCGTGTATATAAAAATATAAACGAGTCAGACTTAGTGAGTTTACTCACCTTGGTTCGCAGTTGACGATTCTTTTTTTTATTTCATTCACAACCAAACAGGGATTTGATGTTTCCATGAAATTCCAGTAGCTTTGTTCCCAGTCACAGTGGTTCCACAACGAAGATTTCATCGTTACGATTTCGGCGTGACTGATTTCGTCCGATTAATTTCGACTTCAACAGGAAACGTTCTCCATCTTATGTCACCAATTGGAATCCGCCCTTTGTCATGCTTCTTTTCCACTCAACACGATCATCTCCCCATAACCTTTTCATGAAACTTGCAACTTCTTAGCAGACCTTACCTCCTGGCATAAACCACCAGCTTCCCTAATATGAACTCACCTACTTCGTTATTCCACTAGTACGAACCCCATTCCCTTTCCTACTATCACAAAACACTCCAGCTTATAACACCCAATAAACAATTTATCAATCATTCGAAATGGAGCATACTGATAAACCGGTTTATCACAACACTTGTTACCAAACTCGTCCACGCTGCTCTCCCCGTTTCCAGAATTAAACCGTCTTCTTCATTTTGACAATACAAACAAAGAACTACTCTCCTATTCACTTTTGTCATCAACTTCTTCTCTATTAAAGTTGTTTTTCTAAGAACATGATTCCAATACCATAACAGCAAATCCGACTCCTGTTAATCCCTTCTTTACTTCACATAACCAACGCCCCTTACTAACAACATTAATCCAGTCCCTTCCTTCCGTCCGTCAGTAAACATCCATGAACCATTCCTAATGCAAACTCCACCTAAATGATAACCCCTGCATGCACATATTAACCAACTCACGCCCTGGTACAAAATGCGTCAAAACAACATCTCCCCGCTGCACCATCTCGCCATTGACTACCACCGCAACACCCCCAGAACCACTACAAGCCCTTGCCTTCTCCACATAATTCACCGGAGGGTCGTATTCCTCCCTTTCAACGCATTCTCCCCTTCAACCGAGCCATAAGCTGGACCCGACATCACAATGCGGACTCATATCACTTCCTCATCGTCCTAAACTCCAGTGCGGCGCCAGTGTCCTTTCAATCCAGTTCTCCTCCGATGGCTCGATGTCGGAAACACTAGGTTGGTTGTTCTCAAAACTGAAAGCTAGAGAGTTTCGATCGAGCTCCAATAATTTATTATACCAGTGGAAGTTCATAGAGTTTTGACAGAGCAGTTCGCAAGTGATTTTGTTGAGTGTAGGACTTAAAAGAAAATTCTGAGGAAAAGAAGAGACGACTTGAAAATCGTATGGATAGGAAAAATGAATTGGGGACGGGAATTTTGGGATTTGCTGTTGTGGGTCTGAAGAATGAATTGCAGACACCCATATTTAAAAGGAAAAGATGGTTTGGCCACTACAGCATCTGTTGCCTTGGCACTCACGAAATTCATTTGATTGGCAGACACGGCAGTGGGGAAGTTTGGGGAGCACGCTTCTGAAAATATTGGCAGTCACGGTTCCTTTATTTGCTTGGCAATCACAGTGTGTAATGATTGGCAGGCTATATGTTAATGTTTCTTATTAACATAGCAGTTGGTGCAAGCGGTTGTATGAACTTATAAGGATGGAAAAGTATTAGTATGGAACGTGTTAAACTATACATGTCCACACACTGGTTCATAAATGCTTGTATTTAGGGAACAAGCTGTTTGAAGATTATCCATTTAAAATGTTCATTCGTTAGTGGAAGGTATTCAGTAAAACAAATGTATTTGTTTCTTAACAAATGGTTCCAACCTTTCAACTTTATCCATGTATAAATTTGAAATATTCTTAAGAATCCAACTAAGCAAAATTTGTGCTAAATGCCTTTGTAATATTTTCAAGAACTTAATCGAATAAAATTCCACTCTCGTATAAAATGCTATCGATAAACTTAAAAATACCATTATGCCAAATAATGCGCTATGATCCCGAAAATATAATAATATCAATAGTTTAACTTATATTATGAAACCCAAAAATATATGTAGGGTGCAAAATACTTCAAATAAAAAGTTGCGTATTTAATTAATTAAAAATTACAGTAAAATTCTAAAAATTAAATTATAACTAGGTCTCAAAAGAACCTTGTCCAAATTCAAATCCAATATTTAATTATATTTAAATAACCGTTATGGCTCATATATGATTCCACAACGACTTTCTGAAAATTTTATTGGACGTAAAACAAAATCTACGGTACGAAATCTCGATTTTTCTCTTCCATTAGAAAGATACAGTTTAATAGATTTAAACGTTTCTTGTTTCATAGAAATCTTACTTATATCGGATCCTGTATTCTCAGTTGAAGTTCAAACCTCCATATTACGAACTGCCACGCAATTTCAAGCTCATTTTATATTATATTATAAATTATACATTTAAATATCGTTTTATATATAAATTCGTTATCAATTCCTATATATAATTCAAATAAAATATTTAAACCAATTTAAATATTCAGAATTCAATGGCTGAAAATCCGGGTCGTTACATTCCTTCCCCCTTAAAATAATTTCGTCCTCGAAATTGCTAAGGTAGGAAAAGATGCTACATACCCTATTAACTAGGTCCAAAAATCCTTTTTGTTTACTTCTTAACTTCAGTTTAACTAGAACAATTTATTTCAGATAAAATATTTCTTTATTCTTACTAACAAAAATTTTCAAAAATTCTGAAAATTTTCTAACACTTTAAATTCTAAAAAATTTCGGCAGCATCTCCTCTGCACGGCTCAATCGGTACAACCACAACTCGCCTATCTAGGCCTTCTCCAATCCAAAAGAAAATCAAAAAGCCAAGCGGCTTGCCCATAGTCTCACAAATTATCAAACCCAAATAATATTGTAAACTTGTACATTTCTGTCGGGCATAATTCTTTCTCTTTCATTTTCTTCCATCCAATTTCTGCTCGGCATTCATATATCTATTTCTAGTTGGTTTCAAATCAATCCATCTTCTAATTTTTAACAATCTAATCAAATTATGATTAGTTCACTTCTATTCATTAATCCAAACTGAGTTCTGTTTTCAAAAATCAACCCCCTTATCCTGCTTGAGTTCAATTCCATTAAAGTTTAATTCCAAACAATAGCATCCAATATATATTCAACTTGTTTATACATAAGTCGAGTTCACTTTATTAATTCCAATTTCAAGCATTTCAATTTGTTTAATTTCATTCTGGATTATCTCTAATCCAGTCCAAATTTATTTAACTTAACTTAAATTTCATTTCATTTGATACATTTTTACCATTTCAATCTATTCAACTTATACAAGTTAAATTTTAATTTCAGAATTCAAATTCCCGTGTTTTATTTCAAACTCGCTTGAAATAATATAGATACATATATCCATAACCATTTACAAATCCAAAACCTTTGAATTTTAAAAATAACTTGCTTTTCTCTTTTTTTCCCAAACAAATTTTCCATTAACGAACTATTATGGTAGCAATCCGTCACTCAGAAACTAGAAAATGAATCCTGATGATGTCGCGACCCATCATCTGAATTATTTCCTTGCCACTGAAGTGATTTCAGTGCTTAATCACTTTTAAAATCCATTCAAAATCATTCTTATTCAAAAATTCTTTAAAGTAATGTTAGATTACTTTAAAAATAATTTAGAAAATATTTCTAATTCTCTGGGGTTTATAATTACAAATTTTGGTTTGAATTCAATTCCAGTTCACCTTATTTATGTATATTTTCCATATACAAGTTATATCTGGTTATATATAACCATTTCAATATTTTATAATTTCATTTGATTGTAATAACAATCCACATATTCATACATAATAATTCAGTAATTATTTCCTTTTATATCAAAATGATTTTTGGGCAAATTCATTTCATTTACCCACTTTAAAACAATACTGTATCAATTTTCTTTATTCGAGAGTTTAGAAACACCAATCGATATAGTTGTACATCCTGTATCGACCAGAATTCATAAACCACTCAACAAACCAACCAGCACAATATAAAACAATTTTATATCAAATCCACAAATTCGCACTCATATATATACACTTAAACGCAATCTAGAGATACTAACTCCATCTTTATTGGGTTACGCCACAGAGCCAAGGTTACTACTCAACCAATAGCTCTGATACCAACTGTAATGACCCGGGAATTTGGTAGGCTTTTCAACCATCCCTCATCCCCTAATGCAGAGGGCTAACCTGCCCCAGTGGCTTACATTGGTACCTCCGAACTGCTTTTACGGCCAGCCTCGCGACTCGACTAACCCACATTGTCGGGAGATGTAGGGGTAAGAGTCTCCCGTTCTCCACCTAACGCGAAGCGAGAACCCCCTATCATCCGTACCAATTAAGCAACCAGCTCTGATACCAACTGTAATGGCCTGAATTTCCGTACTCTTTGGATCGACTAATAACACTACACATCCGACCCAAATTGTACATAAATACGAATCATTATTATAAAGAAGTTAGAGGATGAGAAATAGAAAGAAAGAAATATTAGAATAGAAGAAAACGAAGATCACAAAATCACAGCGGAACGAACAAAATATATTAGATAACATAAACTTTGAAATACAAACTTGTTTTGCATATACATACCATTATCAGAGTACATCAACAATTTCTGAAACAATTATAAATGCCTGTTTTCGGATATACACGGCGGAAAATATGATAGCCTATAGCTAACTGGTGAGGCCTCCTGCTTTCAACTCTTCCAAGTGAATCTGGAAAATCCCGACTACTTGACTTCCCGCACAAATTTGGGCACCCAAGAGTGTAGGGAAAACAAACAAAATAAACTCTGGGTCAGTCATGGGACTGGTGTGAGTAAACTCCAATCATTTGTTTAACTTTCAAAATCCTTTCGAAAGAAATGAAAATCGTAAGACCGATCCACACATAAACACGGATGGTTTTTACCTTACGATGACCAAAAAAATATTTTTAATATCAAATCCAATGATATTACAAGTGTCTAAATCAAATAAATAGAATCTAGCGGAGCGCTTGCATCTCACGCTCCATATATAGTATTAAATCAAAAACCGCAGGGCGCTTATTGGAGATTGGAATTCCAACATGACAAGGTATGGGACCACCTTCCGATCAGTGTATTCTAGAGGCGATACACTGGGGTTCAACAAGAAAGTCTTGCAACCCGGCCATACATGACCGGCCACTCATTTCGCTTAAGTGTATCGAATGTATATCACCAACGGTTGGGATCAGCAACCGTTTCCCGAAAGGGACAACATCGATAGATTAAAGATGCAAATGAAATTTCTCTAGATAGGTGATTATACATCCTAATGGGAGCGACCCACTTAGCCATGCTACCTGCCCGAATTTTGTCAATTCCCGGTTATGAGGCTTGAGGTTTAAATTATCTTCCAGAACATCTGGCCATCATTCACTTTGAATGCCACATCGTCACACCCACGAAATCACAAATTGATTTCTCCAAAAATATCATGGGTATAAAGCTAAGAGAAACAAATTCCTCCGCCATCAAACGTAAGTACGTTTGAAGAGATCAACTTACGCGATCCGTTAGATATACTCTATCAGACATTCGTCCATTCACGTTGTCCAGGGATTGGACAAACCGAAGGCACTATCCTGTAAACAGGATAGCCCTTGCATAACTCTGTCTTCAATTATTTTCATCATATTTGATTGCAACGCTAACGCCCATACAGAGTGGTTTCCAGATAATGAATCTGATCCCTGTCTCTTCGTATTGACGACGAAAAAATGGTCAAAACCTTCGATAGTCGGCGATTTAACTATCAAATAAAAATAGGTGTGCAACCAACGATCTTATTTCCAGGTAGGAATTCGATCGATCAATCATCAATCAATATTGGCCCCTTTAAATCAATTCCTTATTATATTATCATTTACAATCCTCATTTCCAATCTTTCGTATTCTTTTGAAGCTCGATTTCCCTTCTCGATTCTTTGAAAAACCTTTTCGATATTATAATTCCTTTATTCGAGAAAATATCTCCTATTCTAGTTAGAAAACATTTCTAAATATTCACGAATCCTTATTTTCTATATTCATAAAATATACATTATTAATATCGGAAAATATTTCCATTCCATTTCTTAATTCCTCGTTAACTAATTCATTTCATTTTAACAACAGCGTTATAACCGTTGTTTCCCAATATTTGATTTATAAAACATTTCTTTAAACAACAGCGTTACAATCGCTGTTTAGAATTATAGAACACTTATTATAATAATAGCGCCAAGATCACTATTAAAACATTTATTATAACGGCAGAGTTAAAATTTATATTTAGATTTACCAAAAATATTTATGATAATGGCAGCGCTTAAAATCGCTATTTAAAAATATTTGGTTTATCAAAATACAACTTGTATTTATTTATTTCAATAAATAAATTAATAAGTAAATAAAAACATAATTAAATTATGAAATTTGATTCAAATGGAAAGTAGAATAACTACTTCCCTAATTCCGATCTAATCGAATTCCAATAAACAACTCTCATTCGAATACTCTATATTCGATTAATATTCTGAACTTTGAACTAAAACTCATCATTTCTTTTAAAACAATTTCCATTTTCCCTTTCCACTAAATTTCCAATTTTGAATTATATCTCAAATCATCTAAATTTCCTTTATAAATATTTGCAAAATATTTCTTTAAACCATTATTCACTTTAATCCTAAATATGTTTCTTTTATGTACCATCATTTGGTTCCGTTTTTATAAATATTCTTTTAAACCAAATTCTATTTATTCTTCTGTTTACAATTGTTTATAAAAATCTCATTTTTAACTTCAAATATTTATAATCTCATTTATAATCCCCTTCAAAATCACTAAGATTAAATCCAATTACAAATCGGTTTCAAAACCGATTCTGGTGTTCTATGTAAATCCCAACTTGGATTTATATTCCAAGTTATCAAATCATAAATCTTATACTAAATTTATATGTGTCGTTTATAAACAACTTCTTATTTTATTCATTAAACAAGCTAACTATTTCCAGCTCCCTTCAAAATATAACTTTTATTTTGGAAATAAATTTACTTTTTAAATCTCTAATTTTATTTTCTACATTTGAAAATATTTTCGGTATCTAAAATACCAAGTTTCTAGGTCCAGGATAAACCAACACACAAAGTCAATCATTAACTATATAAATCACACCACACATCAAAACCAAGAAAAAAAACAGTAATATAAATATTGTGGAACCCAGTTGGGTCCCTCCAACCTGTTTCCCTGCATTCACATATGTTAATCAACATTATTATTTCCTATCAATATAAAATATGAGAACTAATAATCGATCAACGATGTAATCATATCAACCAATTTTATCAACTATTCAACCAAGCAACCATCACACAGTATAAAATAAACTTAAAAACTCGTTTATATAAAAATATAAACGAGTCAGAGTTAGTGAGTTTACTCACCTTGGTTCGTAGTTGAGGATTCTGCTTTTTATTTCGTTCACAACCAAACAGGGATTTGATATTTCCACGAAATTCCAGTAGATTTGTTCCCAGTCACAGTGGTTCCAAACCGAAGATTTCGTCATTACGATTTCAACGTGACTGATTTCATCCGATTCATTTTGACTTCAACAGGAAACGTGCTCCATCTTATGTCACCAATTGGAATCCGCCCTTTGTCATGCTTCGTTTCCACTCAACATGATCATCTCCCCATAACCTTTTCATGAAACTTGCAACTTCTTAGCAAACCTTACCACCTAGCATAAACCACCAACTTCCCTAATATGAACTCCCCTGCTTCGTTATTCCAATAGTACGGACCCCGTTCCCTTTCCTACTATCACAAAACGCTCCAGCTTATAACACCCAATGACCAATTTATCAATCATGAGAAATGGAGCATACTGATAAACCGGTTTATCACAACACTTGTTACCAAACTCCTCCACGCTACTCTCCCCGTTTCCAAAATTAAACCGTCTTCTTCGTTTTGACAATACGAACAAAGAACTACCCTCCTATTCACTTCTATCATCATCTTCTTCTCTATTCAAGTTGTTGCTCTAAGAACATGATTCCAATACCATAACAGCAAATCTGACTCCTGTTAATCCCTTCTTTACTTCACATAACCAACGTCCCTTACTAACAACATTAATCCAGTCCCTTCCTTCTTTCCATCAGTAAACATCCAAGAACCATTCCTAATGCAAACTCCACCTAAACGATAACCCCTGCATGCACATATTAACCAACTCACTCCCTGGTACGAAATGCATCAAAACAGCATCTCCCTGCTGCACCATCTCGCCATTAACTACCACCGCAACACCCCCAGAACCACTACAAGCCCTTGCCTTCTCCACACAGTTCCCCAGAGGGTCGTATTCCTCCCTGTCAATGCATTCTCCCCTTCAGCCAAGCCTTAAGCTGGACCCGACATCACAACGCCGACTCATATCACTTCCTCATCGCCCTAAACTCTAGTGCGGCGCCAGTGTCCTTTCAATCCAGTTCGCCTCGGTTGGCTCGATGTCGGAAACCCTAGGTTGGTTTTTCTCAAAACCGAAATCTAGAGAGTTTTGATCGAGCTCCAACAATTTACTATACCAGTGGAAGTCCAGAGAGTTTTGACAGAGCAGTTCGCAAGTGATTTCGTTGAGTGTAGGACTTAAAAGAAAACTCTGAGGAAAAGAAGAGACGGCTTGAAAATCATATGGATAGGAAAAATAAAGTGGGGTAGTTTGGGGAGCACGCTTCTGAAAATATTGGCAATCACGGTTCCTTTATTTGCTTGGCAATCACGGTGTGTAATGATTGGCAGGCTATATGTTAATGTTTCTTATTAACATAGCAGTTGGTGCATGCGGTTGTATGAACTTATAAGGATGGAAAAGTATCAGGATGGAATGTGTTAAACTATACACGTCCACACACTGGGTCATAAATGCTTGTATTTGGGGAACAAGCTGTTCGAAGATTATCCATTTAAAATATTCATTCGTTAGTGGAAGGTATTCAGTAAAACAAATGTAATTGTTTCTTAACAAATGGTTCCAACCTTTTAGCTTTATCCATGTATAAATTTGAAATATTCTTAAGAATCCAACTAAGCAAAATTTGTGTTGAATGCCTTTGTAATATTTTCAAGAACTTGATCGAATAAAATTCCACTCTCGTATAAAATGCTATCGATAAACTTAAAAATACCATTGTGCCAAATAATGCGCTATAATCCTGAAAATATAATAATATCGGTAGTTTAACTTATATTATGAAACCCCAAAATATTGATATAAGGTGCAAAATACTTCAAATAAAAAGTTGTGTATTTAATTATTTAAAAATTACAGTAAAATTATAAAAATTAAATTATAACTACATCTTAAAAGAACCTTGCCCAAATTCAAATCCAATATTTAATTATATTTAAATAACCGTTATGGCTCATATATGATTCCACAGCGACTTTCTGAAAATTTGATTTGGACGTAAAACAAAATCTACGATGCGAAATCTCGATTTTTCTCCTCCATTAGAAATATAGATTCAAACATTTCTTGTTTCACAGAAATCCGACTTATATCGGATCGTGTATTCTCAGTTGAAGTTCAAACCTCCATAACTGCCGCGCGATTTCGAGCTCGTTTTATATTATATTATAATTATACATTTAAATATCGTTTTATATATAAATTTGTTATAAATTCCTGTATATAATTCAAATAAAATATTTAAACCAATTTAAATATTTAGAAGTCAACAGCTGAAAATCCGGGTCGTTACACTTGCCTTAACCCTATCCACTTTGTTCATGTATTATTGGTTAAGTTGTCATCTTACACAGGTTAACTTAACCCCACCCACCTAACATGTTTTAGGTATCATATTCATCTTTGATCAGTATTAATTAGTTATTAATGCACAGACCTCCCACATTAAGTCAATGGCTTGTGGCCGCTGGATGTGCCGGGTGGTTCCGGGCAGACTTCCGCCACAAGCCAGACCTAACCTCGTGTCTAAGCATCTTTTAGTTATGCCTACGACCACTCACATTAGACTGGCCGTTTGTGGTTGCTGGTTAATCCGGTTGGTTCCGGTAGGCTTCTACCGCAAATGGAGTCTAACCTCGTGTAGGGCTACAAACGGATGCAGTCGGATACGGATAGTGCTGTATCCGAACCCGTATCTGAATCCGTATCCGATATCCACGGAAACGAGTTAAAAATATCCGTATCTGTATCCGCGGATATTTTTGGATATCCGAAAATATCCATATCCGCCTTAGCGAATACGGATATCCGAAAATACCCGAAATATCCCATATCCGAAACTTAAAACTGTACATTGGATGTGGCTATCCGAAAATATCCAAAAAATATCCGAAAATAAAACAATAAAAGTTTACAAATACATCACTCACGTACAAATTTGGCTCATAAAATATATATTTTGAAAATGTAAATACATCTAATTAAAAATTACAAGCAGGACATCAATCAAATAAATTTCTTACAACAAATATTTTAAGAGATAAAGTGTACAAAATATGAAATACACAACCCTAAGACTAAAATAAAACAAAACATAAATCATAGAAGCACATACATAATTATGTTTTAATTATAACCATACCACAAAATAAAATGAGTACATGATTTAAAATGTTTCATAATACAAAATACAACATTCCTTTATAATTAAATAGTTGAGTTTAGGTTAGCTATTTTAAGGAAATTTATATATTAATTTAATCTTAAATATAAATTAAAAATTACATAATATATATACATATATACATGTATCATAAAATCGAACGGATATTTTTCGGATTCGGATACCACTATAACCATATCCGTATCCGGAATGATTTTCGGATATTGGATATCCGTATCCGCATCTCGGATAACGGATATATTTCGTATTTTCGGATATGGATGCGGACGGATATCGGATTTTTCGGGTACCCGTTGACAGCCCTAACCTCGTGTCTCAGCAAGCTTATCTTAGCCAATTTATTCATTTGCAGTTTATGCCAATTTTAGGCTAATTATGTCAATTACCCAAAATTCCCAATTTCATATCATGCCCAACAATTGACATATATTATGCCATATTTAACATTTGTCATGCCCACCCCAACGTTTATTATGCCAAATTTCCCATGGTTCCCTAAAATACCATTTGTCCGTTCATCTCTATGAGATTTGGCCTAGGCTCGAAGTAGCCCGGCTATAAAAACCAAAAAGGGGACAAGGAAGGGATAAGATGAAGAACATGCATAATAATAACAATAGGAATAAGTATGAAATGATCATAAAGATATGATAAAACTGATAAAACTGATGATAATATCAATATGGGCATATAAGAATCATGAATCTGATGTTATAGGCTAAGACAGAATTGATGAGATCCAATCTTATTATCATGTATAACTCCCAAATCCAATTTACAACATGTCAGAATTTCTTTAGCATTATTTTAATCTAAAAATAATCAATGAACTCACAAAGATTGGATTAAGGATCAGAATTAGGCGTTGTAGTTGTTGTAGATTTGATCCCCTTTACAGAATTCCTTTACTTTAATTTGTTGAAGAAGAAGGACTAGTTTAGGTTGAGGCAGCATTAAGGCGCCATGAATTAGTGTAGTGAAATTAGGTTTAGGTCTAGGTGTGTTTATATATGTGTAGTGAGTTAACTAGTGCCATTAGATTAGATCAGGAGCCGTAGGAATCGTCCACGTCATCTGACCAATAGAAAATAGCCATGTTGCGAAAAAACGGTCGTTAACCAATAAAAATGCGCCATGTGTGCAACATGATGCGTAGCAGCAGGGTTTTGACACCTACATGTCATATATATATATATATAACCATCTTTCCAATTAATCCTCCAATTAACTCTTTTCACACTAAACCGCTTTTTAATTGAACTGCGTTCATACTAAGCCACTTTTTATCCATTCCCCTAAAATAAAAATATGGCGCTGACGGGAATCGAACTCTATACCTCTTGTATGCAAGTCACATGCTCTAACCAGCTGGGTTACTTAGTCTTTTATTAACAAGCCTTAGGACAATGGTATCGATTATTTTTTCTCATTCCTCTTTTTTTCATGTTTTGTTGCAATATTTAATTAAAAGATATCTTTTTCATCCTAAATCGGTTTTCCCCAAACCATAGGTCTAAATTGACTAGAAAATAGCCACAACGCAATGATGTAACCTGTTTCACCTAATTCTTCTCTTAAAAATTAATTATTCTTTAATTATCTCTTATGACATGTTTCAAAATAACGGGGTGTTACAGAATAAATTCTCTGCCACCAATAAAAATATGTTTAATAAAAATCAATCAGGTATTACAAAACAAGACATCAGACATACATCCGCATTCTGGGTCTCAACGAAACCGAAGGCAACTTATTTCTTGTCCAATAAAGGAGAGAGGCCCATACATAGCTGCAATTCCTTCCAATACATTCAGGCCACTTCTATCATGCTAATGCATTCATCTTAAGTAAGGAGCTACCGACAAGAGACAGTCATCGAGCAGTCCTTTCGATGTGAAGGTTTCTAGTCTTCAACACTGCTGTCAATATCTCTGATTGTTCCATAACGCCATACTATTATTTGGAATGGTTTTTTCGGAACCTATTTATGAATTTTGGTCTTTCAAAATAACAATCGCTATTTTAAAACTATATGGAAATACAAAATTAACTAAGTCTCTTTTTTGTTTTGATTGGTTAATTAAAACTTTATTATGAAAATTATTTCTTTCATAAATCCCTCTTCAAAGCGTATATTTTAAAATCAAGATAATTAAAACCTTTTAATTAAGATTCATTAGTTCTCCAATTCCTTTCCATTTCCAAAACAATATCACTACGTATTTCTCCATTAGTTTTTAAAAACATCTTAATCCATTTCATAAACTTCTCTTTAGAATTTATCTTTTTAAATCAAAGATAATTAAGCTTAAAAAATCTTATAAATCATTCATTAACTTTTAATCAAGATTCATTAACTCCTTATTCCTTTACTTCCCTTTTTAAACCCATCCCTAAATAGAAATTGTTTACATCATCTTTATTTATCTCTTTAGAAGATCCTAATCCTTTTCAAATATTCTCAAATCAAAACTTAATCATAGTAGGTTAACGAATGACGTTATTTAATATTCAATTCACAATAAATCCAAAACAATCACAACTTAATCTTAGTGGGCTAAAGAATAATGTCATTTAAAACATAGTTCAAAACAATCCCAAAACCATCACAACTTAATCTTAATGGGTTAAAGAATGATGTCATTTAAAACATCGTTCATAACAAACCTAAAACCAATTTATATTAAATATAAAATTTAAATAGAAATTATATCCACTTATATCAAATAACAATTCTCGTAACCAACAAATATTATAAGTGGAATAACGATATAAATATCTTCCAGATTCCTTCAATAGTACACGTCTAAACAATTGTGACGACCACCCATAGCCCCCGCACTAAACAAGAGGAATAATGCGCAGAAAGGTGTGCATGATAGCTATGGACAATCATCAAGGTAGGTAAACACATCGGAACCTGTCGTAGAACTCATAGCGCAGGATAAAATATAATATAACATATACAATAGGTAATAGTAGTGAAGCATTATATAGCAAACGTTCCAAACTTTCACAACATCCCTAAAGATTATTCCAACATCATAGGAAATATCAAGTATGTACATAAGGACTCACTATAGCACTCATAGAGAAACTCAAGCAGCGGAATTAGAAATACTAAACAGTAGTAAAACTGGTACGTGAGCCTCCTGCTCGCCATCGATCAATATCAACGTCCTCACTAAAGCATCACCTGTCACCTGCAACTCATTCTGCCCATCCACAACCGAATGAACAACCCAAGGAAATAAGAGGAAACATAAAACCTTGAGTCAGACAACAGTCTTAGTGAGCGATAAAACAGCTTACAAACTTCATCAATAAAGTATATGAGAATAGGTAGATTAACAAACCAATCTACCAAACACCAGAGAAGAACTCAATTCCCGTCTTCCCCACATTGGACAGTAATAGCCTTTACGATAAACAATTCAACCATTCATCCATGGAAACCAGAACATCCATTCAATCATGGTAAAACGCTCATAACATCCAGATTATATGTATCTCATGTAAACCATCCTAATCAAATTCAACATCCCTCAAGCACAAGCCCCAAAGGCCTAAACCATTATCAGACAAGCACCCAAGGAACATCCCCTTCAACGTTGGACAACCTACATGAGACGATACAAAGTGAACAACCAATCATCCATGACTGACTCTGTCTATCACCACCAATCCTTCTTTGAAACCATTGTTAACCGTATGACGGCCAACCTTGCCACATGTCAAGGGCTAATGGTAACCCCGGGTCTAGCACAAACTCCATACGCCTTTTAACGATACGTATGTATTTCCAACCTTGACGACTATGTCTTTCAACGATATCCAAGGTACTCGACCTACAACCGGTCTTTAGGGTGCCTCCATCGTACCTTTGCTTTGAGCCTGCTAGAACTTACGACAACGATAATCTTTCGGCCTTCACATCTCTAGTCATCCAACTTGACGACTTTTCACAGCTCAAGCAACCTTCTCGAGCAACCATTATCCACCAACTCACAACCTTTGAGTGGTCACCTCATTCGTTGTCCTACATCGATCAACGAGCACCTTTTAACACTTTGAACCTTCCTCCTTGAATTCACTTCGAAGTTACCCCACCACTGTGCTATGGAACGGGTTCGGAATTTAAAAAAAACACTTTTCACTCAAATCTGGGTCGTAACCGAAAAACGTACTTTTTTAGAAAATGACCCTATGCGACTGACCCTTCACACTGCTCTACTGACCGAAGCGACCAATCCTTCAAACTGGTAGAACCAACAAGAGCGACCGACCCTCCCAACTTGGAGCGACCGACCCACCACTTTGCCACTTCCAGGCTTCACGACCGATCCGATAGGAGCGACCGACCCCTTTACTCAACCATAGGCTCGCTCGACCGAACCCTTTTTTCCTCCAAGCTCGCTCTTCCTCTTGCCTTACACCCAACTCGCTCGACCGACCGACTCCCTGCGCTCAAGCCAGGTTTCTGTCTTGTTTCCCAAGAAATCGCACCCTTGAGTGAACGACACCCCCACGTGCGACTCAAAACCTACGCTTCATAATTTTTACTCCGATTTCCACCAAAACTTAGCTAAACGATAGACTCGACGAAATCAACTAATCCAATACATCCAATTCAATCATAAGCATGATACGAAACCACTAACATCATGAAAATGACAGTTATCATCAAATTATGCAAATTTCACCAAAAACCATAATAAATGAACATATGATCTATATTGTGGATCTAACTTGCATAATCATATGAAATAGCATAGAAATTACCTATCTAAACATGTTAAATCAGATCATAGGATGGATAATACGAAAATGGACTTAATATGGCATAGATCTATGGAAAAACACTTGAATTTGATGAGAAACATGCACAAACACTCATATGCTTCATTGCATTCATGTGAGAATGTAAATCACGCACCGATCCTCCAAACCAAGAAAAAAATCAGTGGAATATGAATCCAGAAAGCAAGCACCTCGCACCAAACACCTTGATCCGATGAATCTTTCCCTCAATTGATGTAGATCTAGCCTCCAATGGTGTAGATCTTCAATTTCCCTCCTTGGATTATGATTTCTAATGGTAGAAAGGTGTTAGAGGAAAGAGGAGCACAAGTCACCAAATGGGAGAATGAGAAACTAAACCATTTCTCGTATCTCTCACCCCATATTTATACCCTTTCATCAACCCTCGAATGGGCCTTCCCCAAATCAGCCCATTAGACTCCAAAACCTGAGAGCCAACTAAAAAACGTTAAAACAACGATTTCTCCCAAACCGACGAGCCAAATCTTTAATATAACCACTCTACAGAAAGGCAACCATCAATTCTTTTCCACTGGCACAAGTCTCGACCTAATTCAAAAGTTATGCCCTGTACAAGACTGACAGGGGCAAAATGGTCACAAACAAAATTGGTAAAAATTATGGACATTTCTCACATCCCTATGAGCAACATATCAAAAGATGAGAATGATCCATCTCTCAGGGAATAAAATAGAAATATTTTATGATCTTCCGATACGTAAAATGCGGGCTGTTACAATAACGGAATTCAATACCAAATATCTGAGGGTTCTTTCCATCCAAATTCAATTCATTTAAATTAGGGAACTTTTCAGGGGTGAGCTTTGTCTGGTTCAAACCGAATTTGCCGTCCGAACCAAATTAGTTTGGCTGGTTCGATTTGGTTGCCTTTGTTGTTCGATTGGATTTGGTTTTTATTTTTAGTTGAATCTGGTTTATGGATTAGTTTTGGATTTAAAGCAACAAAATTCGGACCAAAATAACCGGATATGCATGCAATTCATTTTCAACCTCATCGTTACCTGAGCTGGTATTATTATTTTTTCGTTTGTTGAGCCAACTTTTCAGATATTCCGATTTCCATTTCTCAAAATTAATCAAGGTGAAGAATACGAAGCACTAGTTCAGTGGAAAGTCACGTCTTTTGTTCGCTGAATCACTGTTAAATTTTCTCATCTTCTCTTCAAATTCAATACAAATAATACTTTATTTTCTGTTCAGTGATTCAGCAATCATTTACCCGAGTCTTCGAAGATTGGATTAGGGTTTGCTCTCTGGTCGATATTCCAGATCTATGCCGCTTGCGCCCTCCTGAGTTGGAACCTGGAGCTGCTTTCCTTTTCTCATCAAAGATCGAACTCTGACAAATTTTCAGTTCAAGCAACACCAAGTTGTGGTGTGACTACTGCCTGTTATCACCATAGGTAAGAACTTTTGTTGTACAGTCAGTATAATATATTCTAGAATCAATAAAGTATTAATTCTTTGTTGTGAATTAGGTTAATTTGCCAAGGATGCTTAGTCATTATGCTTGATTTCGAATTGAGTACCGTGTAATCAAATTTTTTTTTTTTACAATTAGTTGCTATAGTACTTTTTCTGAAAATTTGAACAATTCTTGAAAAGAACTGAACAACCGGGTAGAAGGCAGCTATATGGTAATTAGTAAGTTGGAATATCATATATTGTTTAAATTATAACATCTCTTTATAGGTGTTGCATGCAAGGAAAAAATGTATATTGTTTCCTCGGAATAGTTTATTTTTTATCCTGTTTTTACATCAAAATTAGACACTATTAGTTTTCTTTTTAGCTTGTTTCCTGACAACAGTTTTTGGTCAGGTTGCCATGTATACATCTTGTATACAGTAGTCAATGGTTACAAGATTTACCCTCTCCTGTTTTGTTCTAACATGTCAAATATTATTTATGAATGCTGATGCATGTGATTGAGGTTAAGGATGTTGAAGATTTTCCTTTTCTAGTTCCAGCATATGATTTTCTGTATACTGTTTATTAGGTGTATCATTTTGGTTGTTTACATGCAATGATTTTAGTTATTTTGAATGGCGAACATGGATCAGTAACTCCACAATGAATGTGTTTTTGCGTGGTCCACTAAATGTTGTGTTATATTCGTACCATACCATGTAGCTTAATTTTTTTTAAAGCATGTTAACATTGTGTTAGTTTGTTTATGGTCAAGACAAATTATATTTAACTAGTTAAAATAAAATAACCGAATTAACCGACCGAACCGAACCAATTTAATTTGGTTTGGTTCAAGTTCGCTTCCAATTCGAATTGGATTAATTTGGTTAAATAATTATTTGGTTTCAATTTGGTTCTACAATTTTTATGTAAAACCAAACCGAACCCGTCGTTTGCTCACCCCTAAAACTTTAACCTTAATCAAAAGATTTGTCAAAACATTTTATAAATTCAGATCATACTCGATCTTGGGTTACAGAATGATGTCATTTAAAACACCGCTAAAAAAAACCCAACATTAATTAAATACAATATATATTAGCTTGTATCCAATACTCTCCTCAAATCAACTAATAATATAAGTGAAATAATGGTACAAAATACCTTTCAAATTCTCTGAATAGTAAAATTTGAATTCTGAGTTCAAATATCGAATAATTGAAAATTTGTTTCCATTTCATTATCCAAAATCCAAAACTAATTTATATTGGGTATAAGAATTAAACAGAAATTGTATCAACCTATACTCAATATCAGTTTTCGTATTCAACACATGTTATAGATGGAATGACGGTATAAATACGTTTCAAATTCCTCAAATAGTATAAGTTTCATCTGTGAACCTCAATACTAATTTTGTTTAATTGTTTTAAAACTTCCAAAATCATTTTATTAATCATTTGAAATGATCTATTATGTTATGGGTGAAATCAAATGAGTCTAAAACCTTTAAATAAACCATTTTCGGAAAATGTTGTAAAAGCGTTGCGATAGCATATATTAGCTAGTTTAGTCAAAACAGCTTTTATATTATTCAAAACTTCACTTTATCAATTCACAACACTTTTAAATAATTTATAATGATCTTACAAAAAAAGTTCCATATTTTTATTTATTCTGAAATAGTCGTTTCACGTTACGGTCAACGAGTTACACTTATAGCAACCTTTTCAGAAACGGTTTTACACATAACTTGAAATATACTTATTTCATTTTTAACATTCCTCTTCTATTTGAAAGCTATTATCATTAGAAAATGAACGTTTTTTGTTTCAAAAAAACCCGATTTAGATTGATCCTGTTACAAGCGTTTGAAATTTATAGTCGAAATTCGTGAACTACCGTAGTGCGACTAGTCCTATTCAGACTCTATTTCAATTTAAATTCAAAACTTATCCAATCTACTTCTAATATGATTTGAAATCTTTATAAGACTTTTTTGAAGACAATTTTTCAAATTTTAACTTTGAATTCAAATATTCATATTAAGTGAGTATTATATTATTATTTTTTATTAAAATAATATTATTTTTCAAAACTTATCCTTTTGAACTCAAACGTTCCTGATATCCATTAAAAAATAAACTAAGATAATTGGAATAATAAAATTGAGTTTTCAACTTTATTTATATATCAAACTCAATTTCACTTTTCAAAGTTACTATTCACTATTTATTTAAAATTCGAATATGCTATATATAATTGAAATCTTTTTCAATTAGATTTCCACCTTTACCAAAGTTATTAATAATTACTTCAATTTCATTTCCAAACCACTTCGACTACAAAATTCCAACTTTTATTTTTTCCCCATTATTTAAATAAATAACATATTCATTTATATTATCCGAGACTTATTAAATACCCATATATGTGGGTATAACTTGTGTAGTGTACATAATACCGCTACTATTATCAATATCCATATCCATAAGATTCATCCATCACACATATATTTCACAATAATGCATGTATATAAGTGTTTTGTCAATACGCTTATATTATAATCAATTGCTAATTAACTACACTAGCAACTATTAACTGATCACAAGCATACATAACTATTTATATAATACAACTATATACACATATACATATATATATATATATATACACACACACATATACATATATATATATATATATATACACACACATATATATATATATATATATATATATATATATATATATATATATGAATAGTGTTTCTCATATTTGGGTTCTGCTCCACCAAACTTTGCTGAACTGTCGGACAGCGTAACCGCATCTCGAAATATTTTCTCTCACTATTAATGTATATATATACATATATATATATTTAATATATATATATACAAACATATCCCTCTTTTTCTTTCTCTCTTTTTTATTTTTGTAAATTACTCGTGGAGGAGGAGAGGGGAGGGTGGTAGCGCCCGACCTAGGGGACGAGAGAGAGGAAAGAGGAGAGAGGGAGAGGAGGAAGAAGAATGAGGCCAGGAAGCCATGGATCTTAAGATTAAAAAGAAGAAGAAAAATGGAGAGAAGTGAAATGAGATTTTAGTGAAGGGAGTGGTCTTTTTATAGCATAAGAGGAACCATAGGCTTATGACAACTCATTAGACAAGTGTCATTATCCTACACATCCCTTAACGTGGAAGTAAACCACCTTCCATAACATGTGCTTCTGTTAGGAAACCATTTTCTTAAGTGTATGGTTTCACTTTAGTTTATTAGTTTATTTTGGTAACACTTTAAAGGTGTTACAACATAGCATATGTTACATTTTTACTTGCATTTTGTCACTTTTGTTAATAACTTTTATCGATTAAACATGACGATGTTGTAAACATTTTGTTTAATTCGAAGAAATCATTTTATTTAATAACCTACATTAAATACTTATTTTTAACCAATATAAGTCATTGTAAAAGTAGTTTTATTTATTTAAATTTCGTCAAATTCATCGCAACAAAACAAATACGTTTTCTAACATTTTTTGATGATTATATTTTATAGTTTTGAACAATTGTTTTTATTTATCAAACTAAATTAAAAAATCCAACTTATCATTGTTAAATGTTTAAATCATCTTAGATTTGTCAAGTTATAAATCTCACTTTTGGGAAAATGTTAATATTTCAAAAAACCCGGTTTTGACAAAAGTTGACATAGTTTATCGATATAACTTACCGTTGAATTCCATTATTTTAAACAAGTTATTTCATCATTCATACCTTATTTAAAATTCAATTTAACATTATTTTAATCTAGATTCCCATATGATTATATCAAATGAATTTGACAAATTACAAAATTCTTATTTTGACAAAGTTCCTCTTTTTAGCAACATTGTTAATCGCTATAAATTTGACAAAACTAAGTCTTTAATATCGAATTTAGCTTATCATATTTTTGAAATCATATCAAAATTCAAAATCTTTTGAATTAATTTAAATTAAATTAGGCTAAAAATCCTAGTTGTTACACTTTCTGCTTGGTCGTAACCCTAACGGTTAATAGAGTCCATCACCACCAAAATCAAATCAAGATGCACCAGTCAAGTTCAAAGTCAAATAGAAATACGATGGAATGATGTCTCCTTGTAACGACCCACTTTTTAGTATAGTTTAAGACGATATTTACCACCCCATGCCATCTCAAATTATATAGAAAAACATATAGCTATTAGAAAGAGATTAGAGGGTGAGATAAGAAAGAAAGAAATGTTAGAATAGAAGAAGAAGAACCAACACAACAAATATTCTCACATCGCAGCGGAACAAAATATAATATAGAAATAAATTGTTACAGAGAGCTTGAAATAAAACTTACAGTCATCAGAGTACATCACACATCTGGACAGTTATAATAACCTGTCCTTATATACAACACCCAGCGGAATAACAATCATATATGATATAATATCATACGTCTGAACCTCTTCAGCTCGTCTATGGACTTCGCAGCATCCGATAACCTGGACCTATACACCTCGGTCTAACCCGAGCATTACAAATACTGGGTCAGTCTGGTGAACCAGAGTGAGAAAAATGCTCTAAGTTTAAAGGCATCACACAACTTGATTTTAGAGTCAAAATCTTTTCGAAAGAAAAAGGTAATCGTAAGACCAAATCCACACATAAATATGGATGGTTTTTACCTTACAATAACCCAAAACGTTTTTTAAATCAAAATCTTATCCGATATTATAATAGTGTCTAAATACACATAAATATCAATCTAGCAGAACGCTTGCATCTCACGCTCCACATATATAATATATAATCAAAACCGCGGGCACTTATTGGAGAATGGATTTTATAGCAAGGTATGGGACCACCTTCCCGACAATGTACCTCTGGACAAGAATACATTGAGGTTCAACAAGAACATCTTGCAACCCAAGCTAAACATGACCGGCTCCTCACTTTCGCTCGAGAGTACCGAATATATCATTAACACGGTTGGGGGCCAGCTAACCGAACCGATATCATACATACATAAATAAAAAGGGACAACCGAAGGCATTTGATTTCACCAGATCAGGTAATGATATACCCTTTTGATGGGTGCGCCCCACATAGCCATGCGACCTACCCGATTTTATGCCATTCCCGGTTGATGAGGCTAGAGGTTAAACTTATCAGCATAACTCCATCCACTTTGAATGCCACATTATCAAATCCGCCAGGTATCACTAATTGACATCCTAAAAAATACTCTAGATGTTAAGAAAGAGAAAGACCTTTCTCCACCATCAACTATCGTACGTTTAAAGAAATCAATGTACGTAGTCCCTTTGGAAATATTCTGTCAGACATTCGTCTATACAAGTCATCCAGGAATAGGATGAACCGAAGGCACCCTCCTAACACATCCTAGGTATCACCCTATAGATCAATAGAGAGTAGTCCTTGAAAATCCATAGATTCCAACCACGACAGAACTCCAGTATATCTCTGGCTGCTAAACCAGAGATTTTAAGTAATTCTTTTGCTTTATGAAGATCAACGGTCTTCAATGCTCCATCTTCAATCTTTATATTTTCGTAATTGCTGGTTCGAAATGGTTTTCGAATATACATTCGATCCCGGTCTTTCCGTACCAACAACGCATTTGGCCAGAATCGACAGTCGGTTATTTAACTATCAAAATAAATAATTATTTAACCACGAAAATAAAATGTAACAACCCATGTTTTTATAACGTGTAATAACCATAAATCAAGGCAGAATTAAATTTTAAAATAAGAATCGATGGAAACGGGTTGCTCAATTCCGTTCGTCTCAAAATTCTGCTTGGAAACGAGTCCGAGTTTTCAAAAATCGGAGTCCGTATGACCAAGTTATGATCTTTCGAAGTTTTCATAAATTTTCAAGTTCAAAACAGACTCAATTCGAATTCAAAATTCGAATTTCAAACCTCCAAATGGACTGGGCGGGAAGTTTCCCACCGAGGACCAGGTCGACCTGTGGGTCGACTATGTAGTCGACCTACACAGGACCAGGTCGACCATAGTGTCGACCTGAGGGTCGACCTGGTGCCCGAGCCCATTTCTGAAGCTGGATTCACTCTGATGTACTTGGCCTCGTTTCTGTCCACATTCGTTGACTTGACCCTATAAATACAGCCCCTAACACCATTCTCTCTACACAAAATTCTTTCTGACCTTATGCTGCTCTGATTTTGATTGAAAAGTTTGAGAGAAGGACTGCTTCTTCTACGTTGAGACTATGTTATGGGAATTGCTGATTTGGGGACTTCTATTAGGACTTGACTAAGCATATTATACATCGACTCCCTTTTTCTAATTCTCGAACCACGATCTGTAAGCCCCAGTTATTTTAGAATTAAACTGTAAATGTTTTATGAATATGATGTAAATTGAAATTGAACCTATGTATGATGACTGTTTACATTAATTCTCGTTCATCTTGGATCTTGACTCTTGAATATTACTATGACATTGATTTGGGGCCCATTCATGTTGTAAATCAAAAGAAAACCCTCTTATTATCACGTTGAATCTGTTATTAGTCACATGTTTATGACTATCACCTTATGACAGTCGTTACCATGACTATACTATAACCTTATGATAGTCGTATCATGACTATACAATCACCTTATGACAGTCGTTACCATGACTATACTATCACCTTGTGACAACTGTTATTTTGACTAGTACCTTATCGTGCAAGATTTGGAATCTTTATGTTTGAGGCCAATATTCCATATGCTATTAATGTTTTAATCTTTTATTTCAAGTCATACCATGCTATGCTAGTACTCACTTTTGCCACCTTATACCCGTTCCTTTTTATGTTATTCCCTATTAGATTCATTTGTATCAATTCAAACTTATGTGCGATGGGAATACAATTTAGGTAGACTAGGTAAAACATAAATTAGCTTTAAACTTGAACATGAACATTGTTATGACTTGAACCTGAATATGGACATGAACTTGACACAATTTGACATGAAACATGACCTAAAAACTTGACATGAATCTAGACATGAAAACTTGAACGTGGGCATGACAGTTAGATAAACTTGAAAATGGCCAACTCGAGGTTGGGTTGAGTTTGCAGTGCAAATCTGCCCGCAACCGCCCAGCAAATCTAGTGGCTGCAAACAATAGGATCCAATGTGGGTAGTTGGTCATAATGCACGTAAAAACCCAAGGTTAGACTATGTTGTGGTGTAAATCTGCCCGGAACCGCCCGGCAAATCCAGTAACCACAACAGTTAGTCTAATGTGAGAGGTTGGCGTGCACTAATGAATTAATGCCACATGATAGGGTTAAGTCATGAATCACTTGAATATACTTAACCAACTTGACATGATTATTTGATAGGGTTAAGTCATGAACTGCTTGAACACACTTAACCAACTTGATACAAGATCTAGATAGGGTTAAGTCACGAATTTGAATGACAACACTTAACCCATTAGAAACCCTAGTTACGCGGTCCTTTTCAGCAGTAACCCACTTAGATGCATCACGATACCCTGGGACTAGGCAGGGTGGGGCACGATTACTGGGCTGATTGTAAGCGACCAGAACGACGGCTGAGTAGGTGCGCCATTGTAGGTTCAGGCGGGCTATGGTTGTGCACGTAGTCCGGAGTTGAAAAAGCAGGCATTGGGCACCCGTAGATTTACACTGTGCGTGCTTGATTCATGTCGGTGGTTGGCACCATAGGACTTGATACACCCTATGGTGGACCTAGCACAGGTAACTACATTTCAGCATAGAGTCGTATGACACAAACACATGACGAGCTAGAACTTGTAGGGAGCCGATCGATTAATAGATCGTACCGTAGGACCCCGTAATGGCTCACTTCATGACACTGGGCTAAGGGATCATTTCATGGTTAATACTTGACATGGGTTAGAATACTAGTACAGTTGGTGCAGGGAACCTTGAATATGCGATGCCAGACTTGACTTGTCTTGTTATCTTAATTATCATACTAGTTCTGTTATCATCCTTATGTTTAATTCCAGTTTTCACATGTCATGTTACCTTTACTAGTTTTCATACTGAAAGTCACTAGGGCTTACCAGTCTTTATGATTGAACCCTTTTTCTTTCGCCTCTTTTTCTTTCATTTCTTCCCCCCAGGTTCTCAGGGAGGAAACACTAGCTCTTAGCTTGGATTTAGCTTGCTTTCTGACAGCTCATGTACGGTTTGGTCTTGGGCTATGCTATGGCTGCTTCTGCTATTTATGGGGAATAATTTACTTTTGTTTTAAGTTTATGTTTCTTTATTATGAACTTGATGTAATGGAATAATTTGTATCTTGGATATATGAGCTTTTGACTCTTTCCTGGAAAATAATAAAAAGTTGGTTTTTAATTTCTACCGCTGCTTTATTTATGTTCTGCCTTGTGATATCTCTGTGCATGTTTACCTAGATAATACTGCACCAAAACTAGTGCATTCCCTTTGTGAGTGACCCTAGCAGTGGTGGGGTGTTACAATTTGGTATCAGAGCAGAAGGTTACCAGGCTGGGCAAAAGTTTAAAAACCTTCTGAAGCTATTTTCAAAACCATTTATAAAGAAGCATTTTTCAAGAAGAGTTTTATGTTTAAAAAGGTTATTCCCTAAGAAGCCATTAGCACTTTCCTTTGTTTCCTCGTTTGAATCTTTTCTTTTCATTTTTCAGCATGGCTGATCTTAACCTTCCTGAGGGAATACCCGTGCCTGGATGGTTCCGAAGGTACTTAGAAGCCAGGGCCAACGACGAGGGTATGGCAGACATCCCTCCTCCTCCTCCCCCAGTGGTCGCGGTTCCTCCTCCTTCTGGTACCGCCTTTGCCAAATATGCAAAGACTTTAAAGCAATGGGCGGCAAGAACTTCGTTGGAACTGAAACCTTTGTTGAGGCATGAAACTGGCTAAAGGAAATAGAAGACTTGTTTATTATCTTTGATATGGAGGACCATAGGAAAGTTCAGTTGGCAGCATGGTTGTTGAAAGAGGAAGCTGCATTTTGGTGGGAAGTCACCAACGCTTCCAGGCCAGTTGAGACTTGGGCAGACTTTAGAGAGAGGTTTGGGCTTAAATTCTTATCGTCAGCAGAGGAGAACCTTCAGATGGAGAGGTTCCTAGCACTCAAGCAAGGGGATATGTCTGTGAGGGAGTATGTGAATAAGTTTAATCAGCTTGCTCAATTCGGTTTGGATTGGGAACACGGCCCAGAAAAAGGCTGTACGCTTTGCTCGAGGATTGAATGAGCCACTACACAACTTGGCCCTAACTCATATACCCATGGGGGCGACCTTTGAAAGCTTTGTGGATATGGCTCTACTTCATGAGGAAGACAAGAATGACAAGAAGAAGGTTAAGCCTAACGAGACTCAGAATAAGAAAGATGATTTCAAGAAGGGGAACACAAGAATAATAAGAATAACAAGAGCAACAACAAATCACATGAGACGAGGAAGTGCAACTTCTGTGGTATTACTGGACATCTAGCTAAAGACTGTAGAAAGAAGAAGAGGAAGTTGGGTGAATGATTTCATTGTGGAGATACTGGACACATCAGCAAGGATTGCCCTAAGAAGCAAGGGCAGGGGCAAGGGCAGACCCAGCGAGCAGGACCTTCTGGAGGGCAGTTGCATGCTCTCAACACCACTCCAACTCATGACCGTGGTAGTAATATTTCCGTAGAAAGCCTTGTTTACATTTTTGACTTTCCTGTTCGAACCTTATTTGAACCTGGCGCATCGCGTACTTTTATTTCTTCTGATATTGTTGAAAATCTGCACCTAAGTACTAGTCTGGTTGAGGATCCCGTTATAGTTTCAAATCCAATTGGGGGCTCCGCCCATTTATCTATGATGTGTGTGGATTTGAGGATCTCTATCTTAAGCGTAGAATTCACGTGTAATGCTTATGTTCTCGGATTCATGGGATACGGTTTGATCCTAGGGATGGATTGGCTGTCCGATTATGGAGCCATTCTTGATTGTGAACGAAAGGTAGTGAGGCTCATGACTCGCCTTGGCAATACACTTGAAATTTCTTATAACCCAAACGGTCCGGTCATGTTGTGTTATCTTGAATCCCTTGAATCGCCCGACGATAATTTGCAATCTGTAAGAGTGGTTCGAGGATATCCGGATGTCTTTGATGAAGTGAGGGGATTACCTCCTAAACGCGAGATAGAGTTCCGAATTTATCTTGTTGATAATGCCAAGCCAGTTTCATTACCCGTTAGGCACATGGCCCCGCGTGAAAGAAGAGAGCTCAGTAAACAAATTAACGAGTTGCTTGAGAAAAATTTCATAAGACAAAGCATTTCTGAATGGGGTGCTCCTGTGGTATTCGCTACTAAGGCGGATGGATCGCTTCGTCTGTGCGTACATTATCGTGAGTTAAACAAGCTGACAAAGAAGAATAGGCACCCACTACCAAGAATCAACGATTTGTTTAACCAGCTTGTGGGAGCATCTGTTTTCTCTTAACTCGATTTAGCCACAGGATTCCATCAGCTTAGAGTGACTGAGGATAACATTGACAAAACTGCGTTTAGGACTCCAGACGGGTTCTTCGAATGGCTCTTCGTGCCTTTTGGGTTAACGAATGCACCCGCGTACTTTGTAGATTTGATGAGCAGGGTGTTTCGGGAGTTCCTTAACAAGTTTGTGGTAGTTTGATCTTCTCAAAAGATGAAGAAGAGCATGCTAGACATCTCAAGGAAGTCATGGAAACGCTTAGAGCACACCAGTTAAAGGCTAAGTTCTCCAAATGCCATTTTTGGAGGAAGGAAGTTCGGTTCCTTGGACATGTAGTTTCTAAGTGAGGCATAGCCGTGGACCCTGCAAAGGTAGTTGCGATACAGGACTGGAAAATTCCTAAGAATGCAACGAAGGTGAGGAGCTTTCTCGGTTTGGCGGGCTACTACAGGAAGTTCATTAAGGACTTCGCTAAGATTTCAGCCCCTTTTACTAAGTTAACAAAGAAGAACCTAGCTTTTACATGGGACATAGAATGTGACGCTGCTTTTCAGAGACTTAAGAGAGCCCTCACCATAGCTCCAGTTTTGGCATTACCCGATGGAGGTAAGATGTTTACGGTGTACACTGATGCACGCGGCACGGGGTTAGGCGCTGTCCTAATGCAAGAAGGAAGAGTAATATGCTACGGGGGAAGACAACTTAAAGTTCATGAGAAAAACTATCCCACGCATGACTTGGATTTGGCCGCGATTCTCTTTGCACTTAAAGCGTGGCGTCATTATCTTCTAGGGGAGAGGTTCGAGCTGTATACCGACCACAAATCGCTTAAGTACCTCTTCTCACGGAAAGATTTAAATCTGAGACAACAGCGGTGGATGGAATTCTTGCATCATATGACTTCGATATAGCTTATACCCCTAGCAAGGTTAATGTGGTGGCAGACGCGCTAAGTAGAAAAAGGTTGACTTTGAGCCCCTTGTCTGTTGAAATGAAAAGCCTTGAGTTTATAGCAACCTTTGATTTTACACCTACTGTTGAGTCATTGACTGCTACGTTAGCATCTCTTGGGCTAAGACCTACACTTCTAGAACAAGTAGGGACTTCACAGAAGGAAGACCTACAGATGGTCGAAATCATGGACAAGCTGATTAGGGGTGAGACGTCAAGTCACCTCAGTAGGTATTCCATAGATGACAAGGGATGGCTAAGGCACGATGGGAGACTATGTGTCCCACAAGTGGGAGACTTAGTAAGGAAAGTTCTCGAAGAGGCGCATCACTCGAAGATGACTATATATCCCGGAGGGGATAAGATGTACAGGGATATGAAACACATTTTCTTTTGGGCTGGAATGAAAAAGGATGTGGCAGAGTTCGTCTCGAGGTGCATGGTGTGCCAACAAGTAAAGGCCGAGTCGAAGAAGCCCGGTGGACTATTACACCCTTTGGAAGTTCCGCAATGGAAATGGGAGAGTATCTCGATGGATTTCGTGGATGGACTGCCTAGGTCAAGGAAGGGAAATACTAGCATATGGGTCATAGTTGATAGACTCACAAAAAGTGCTCACTTCATTCCGGTGAAGAGCAAGAGGACCACATCAGGGCTAGCGTCTATTTACCTTCGAGAGATAGTACGATTGCATGGAGTTCCTTCTAGTATAGTTAGTGACCGTGACCCGATTTTCACTAGCCAGTTTTAGAATAGTCTGCAAGAAGCAATGGGAACACGACTGAACTTAAGCACGGCCTATCACCCACAGACGGATGGACAAACCGAAAGGGTAAATAGGGTACTAGAAGATCTCCTGAGGCTATGAATTCTTGACTTTGGTGGTACTTGGGAAGACCATCTTCCTCTCGTGGAGTTTGCATATAATAATAGTTACCGAGCTAGCATCGGAATGGCACCGTTCGAAGCCCTGTATGGAAGACCGTGCAAGTAACCAACTGGTTGGAGGGAGACGACAGACAGACTTATACTTGGGCCCGACATGATAAGGGACACTTTTGAGAAGATTGAGTTGATACGAAGAAGGATGAAAACGACCCAAGATAGACAGAAATCTTATGCGGACCAGAGAAGGACAGACCTAGAGTTCGAAGTCGAAGATATTGTCTTTATAAAAGTTTCTTCGTTACGCAATGTAGTTCGTTTTGGAGCAGTTGGAAAGCTAGCACCAAGGTTCGTAGGACCGTTCCCTATCGTTGAGAGGATTGGACGGATGGCCTATAAGGTAGACTTACGGAGAAGTTGTCTGGAGTAAACAATGTCTTTCACGTCTCACATCTCCCGAAGTGCTTGCATGAGTCAGCCGAAGTGGTTGAGCCAAGCATCCTTGAAGACGTAGAAGTGGAGAAAGAAGCAACATTGAGGCGGGTTCCGATTCGTATCTTAGAAACGAAGATTAAGAAGCTAAGGAATCGAGAAGTCAAGCTAGTGAAAGTGCAGTGGAGTGAAACCCAAGAAGACGCAACTTGGGAAACCGAAGAGAAGATACGCGCACTTTACCCATTTCTTTTTTAGGGTACATTCTCGATCTCTTTTTCCTATAAACTTGAAAACCTTTTCGTATCATGCTACTAATATCTATGTTTGTCTTGTTATCTTCTCGTCTTATCTTGAGAACCTTAGGTAGAACCATATGGATGTAAACATGTGATTGAAACATGTTATGGCTAAAGTTTGCAAATGGTTGCAAGTGGTTGCAAGTGGTTCCTAGTGGATGCATGACAAACATTAGGCACTAGATCGGCTCAGGAACATTTTTATGTTGCATATGCATGAGTGCTAATACTTGTACATGGATGGAACTTGTTATGCTATCACTTGGATGTTGCATATGGATGAATGATTGTGCACTCATGTAGAGATTATGAACTATGTTAGGAATTTGCATACATGTTGGATTCATGACACTAACAAATTTTGCATTAAGGAGGTTTACTGAATCAGTAACCGCTTGATCTTTTGCATTAGATAAGTGCATATACACACACTTACTGCATATGTTCATACAGCACTAGAAAACTCTTAAGGACAATGGTTGTATGTGGATGATGCTTTGAGTAGATGGATGATGGATGGTAGGACACATCCTCCCTAACTTAGAGATTTCGGGGACGAAATCCTTTAAGGGGGGGAGAATGTAACAACCCGTGTTTTTATAACATTTAATAACCATAAATCAAGGCAGAATTAATTTTTAAAATAAGAATTGAGGGAAACGGGTTGCGGCATTGCATTCGTCTCGAAATTCTGCTTGGAAACGAGTCTGAGTTTTCGAAAATCGGAGTCCGTAAGACCAAGTTATGACCTTTCGAAGTATTCAAAAATTTTCAAGTTCAAAACAGACTCAATTCGAATTCAAAATTCGAATTTCAAACCTCCAAATTGACTGGGCGGGAAATTTCCCGCCCAGGACCAGGTCGACCTGGGGGTCGACTATGTAGTCGACCTACCCAGGACCAGGTCGACCATAGTGTCGACCTGAGGGTCGACCTGGTGCCCGAGCCCATTTCTGAAGCTGGATTCACTCTGATGTATTTGGCCTCGTTTCTGTCCACATTCGTTGACCTGTCCCTATAAATACAGCCCCTAACACCAGTCTCTCTACATAAAATTCTTTCTGACCTTATGCTGCTCTGATTCTGGTTGAAAAGTTTGAGAGAAGGACTGCTTCTTCTACGTTGAGACTGCGTTAAGGGAATCACTGATTTGGGGACTTCTATTAGGACTTGACTAAGCATATTCAACATCGACTCTCTTTTTCTAATTCTCGAACCACGATCTGTAAGCCCCAGTTATTTTCAGATTTAAACTGTAAATTTATTATGAATATGATGTAAATTGAAATTGAACCTATGTATGATGTCTGTTTACATTCATTCTCGTTCATCTTGGATCTTGACTCTTGATTATTACTATGACATTGATTTGGGGCCTATTCTTGTTGTAAATCAAAAGAAACTCCTCTTATTATCACGTTGAATCTTTTATTAGTCACATGTTTATGACTATCACCTTATGACAGTCGTTACCATGACTATACTATCACCTTATGACAGTCGTATCATGACTATACTATCACCTTATGACAGTCGTTGCCATGACTATACTATCACCTTATGACAAATGTTATTTTGACTAGTACCATATCTTGCTAGATTTGGAATCTTTATGTTTGAGGCCAATATTCCATATGCCAGTAATGTTTTAATCTTTTATTTCGATTCATACCATGCTATGCTAGTACTCACTTTTGCCACCTTATACCCGTTCCTTTTTATGTTATTCCCTATTAGATTCATTTGTATCGATTCAAACTTACGTGCGATGGGAATACGATTTGGGTAGACTAGGTAAAACACAAATTAGCTTTAAACTAGAACATGAACGTTGTTATGACTTGAACCTGAATATGGACATGAACTTGACACGATTTGACATGAAACATGACCTGAAAACTTGACATGAATCTAGACATGAAAACTTGAACTGGGCATGACAGTTAGATAAACTTGAAAATGGCCAACTAGAGGTTGTGTTGAGTTTGCAGTGTAAATCTGCCCGGAACCGCCCGACAAATCCATTGGCTGCAAACAATAGGATCAAATGTGGGTAGTTGGTCATATTGCACGTAAAAACCCGAGGTTAGACTATGTTGTGGTGTAAATCTGCCCGTAACCGCCCGGAAAATCCAGTAACCACAACAGTTAGTCTAATGTGAGAGGTTGGCGTGCACTAATGAATTAATGCCACATGATAGGGTTAAGTCATGAATCACTTGAATATACTTAACCAACTTGACACGATGATTTGATATGGTTAAGTCATGAACTGCTTGAACACACTTAACCAACTTGATACATGATCTGGATAGGGTTAAGTCACGAATTTGAATGACAACACTTAACCCATTAGAAACCCTAGTTACGCGGTCCTTTTCAGCAGTAACTCACTTAGATGTATCACGATACCCTGGGACTAGGCAGGGTAGGGCACGATTACTGGGCTGATTGTAAGCGACCAGAACGACAGCTGAGTAGGTGCGCCGTTGTAGGTTCAGGCGGGCTATGGTCATGCACGTAGTCCGGAGTTAAAAAAGAAGGCATTAGGCACCTGTAGATTTACACTGTGCGTGCTTGATTCGTGTCGGTGGTTGGCACCATAGGACTTGATACACCCTATGGTAGACCTAGCACAGGTAACTACATTTCAGGATAGGGCCGTATGACACAGACACATGACGAGCTAGGACTTGTAGGGAGCCGATCGATTAATAGATCGTACCGTAGGACCCCGTAATGGGTCACTTCATGACACTTGGCTAAGGGATCATTTCATGGTTAATACTTGACATGGGTTAGAATACTAGTACGGTTGGTGCAGCGAACCTTGAATATGCAATGCCAGACTTGACTTGTCTTGTTATCTTAATTATCCTACTAGTTCTGTTATCATCCTTATGTTTAATTCCAGTTTTCACATGTCATGTTACCTTTACTAGTTTTCATACTGAAAGTCACTAGGGCTTACCAGTCTTTATTGCTGACCTCTTTTTCTTTCGCCTCTTTTTCTTTCGTTTCTTCCCCCCAAGTTCTCAGGGAGGAAACACTAGCTCTTAGCTTGGGTTTAGCTTGCTTTCTGACAGCTCATGCACGGTTTGGTCTTGGGCTATGCTATGGCTGCTTCTGCTATTTATGGGGAATAATTTACTTTTGTTTTAAGTTTATGCTTCTTTATTATGAACTTGATGTAATGGAATAATTTGTTTCTTGGATATATGAGCTTTTGACTCTTTCCTGGAAAATAATAAAAAGTTGGTTTTTAATTTCTACCGCTGCTTTATTTATGTTCTGCCTTGTGATATCTCTATGCATGTTTACCTAGATAATACTCCACCAAAACTAGTGCAATCCCTTTGTGAGTGACCCTAGCGGAGGTAGGGTGTTACATAAAATGAGCTCATTGGTTCAGTATTCAACATCACTTGGCCTTTTTAAATAAATAATTAACAAATAGTTAATTAAAACTGAGGCACGTGATGCGCATATGGCAGATTTTGGTACACAAATGATGATTGGTGGTTAAAACAATCAATGTATATGTGGTGATCAAAATACTGTATTTACTTCTTATTTTAACATACTAATGATTCTCAAGACCATTTCATTTTAATACTTAGAAAAATATCTTATAACTATACTCAATTTCCATTTAAAACATTTGCTCCATCATTCTTCATTGTCTAATATTGGGAAATTAATTCAACCGATCAATCGTAAAACAATGTTACGAAATTCCTTGGAAACAATAACTAATGCTTATTCTCGTAGAATAATCCTATTTCAAAACTTAACATTTCATTTTCTTTTAACTCGAAAATATCATTTTATTTTCATGCAATCCTCTTTTATTTTCCTTTATTGTTACAACCCGGAAAATGCGAGCCAGTTTAAAATTTTTATT
This sequence comes from Allium sativum, assembly GCA_030737875.1. Classification (NCBI taxonomy): domain Eukaryota; kingdom Viridiplantae; phylum Streptophyta; class Magnoliopsida; order Asparagales; family Amaryllidaceae; genus Allium; species Allium sativum. The sequence continues at coordinate 1,046,908,874 of CM060910.1, read as the reverse complement.
TTGGCAATTTTAGCGAATTTTGAATATTTAAAATGAATTATTTTAAATAATATCGATGAGAAATTTATTTTGAATATAAATAGAACGTATATAGTTATATAGATCGTCGATAGAATATAAATAATTATATATATATATATATTTATAAAAGAATTCAAAATGGCGCGGTAGTTCGATAATTCGATTTCAAACTTCAATTGAACATACCGGGTGCAAAACAAACCGGATTTTAACAAAAAAGAAATTATTTAGATCTAATAGAGAATATCTTTCCAACGAATCCGAAAAATCAAAATTCCATAGCGAGAATCAAAAGATATGTCCATTTGAAAATTCTGAATAGTCATTATGGAATTCAGGCCCTGAAACATGGAAATTTTGCAAACTACCTCGGATTTCGACGAAACCACTTTTGTTGGATCCGTGATGTCAACTGATTGCTAGATTTCAAATTTCATAATTTTTCGAATCGATATGTGAGCGTGGCAAAGGAAAACGCATTTGACCAGTTTCAGTTGATTTTAATCGGCTGGAAAATGGCAAATTTTCCAACGGTCTCAGAATTCGACGAAACTAGTTTTGTTAGCAACGTATCATCGATACGAAGCTAGAAAATATTTTTCTGGAATTTTTAGAGTTAGTATGTGACCCCGGTAAAATGAAATGCGTGTTTAACTTCAATATATAGAGTTAAATGTTGATTTTGACGAAAACTGATCGAAAAGTCGAATCAGCTTATGATATATATTCCATTGTGTTCGGAATGGGGGTAATTAGCTATGGACAACAGGCGGTGGGCCTCGTTTCGAGGTCGAAATAAAAAGTCAACTTTTTTTTGAAATAAAATAATATAAAAATAAAACTCTCTCCTCTAACCCCTTACCTTCTCTCTGGCCCCCCTCGTTCTTCATTCATTCTGGAAAATAAAAAAAGAAAAGAGAAAGGAGGAGCGATGGAGGGGGGGAACCGCCGCTTCCATCGCGCCCCCTGAATTCGGCGCCGCCATTGCCAGGCACGGCCACCGCGCTGCCTCCCCCATCTTCTTCCTCCTCTCCTCGCGATTCTCTCCTCCGCCCCCGCCTGTAGCTTGCCGCCCACCACCAAGAGACACCCCCTCCTCCCCCTCCAGTCGCGTCAACACCCCCTCCCCCGTTAAGACCCGACGACCCTCAAAAAGCCACCACTAATCCCTTCTCTCTTCCCCTACCCTCTCTTTCTTCAATTCAAACCTCCCCCTTCGCTGAAAATCAAAAAGGTAAGATTTTTATTTTACTTTATTTATTTATATAGCTTAAATGGATTTTAGGAATTAAGTAAAATCAGTTTTTATATGGCATTAAAAAGTTTTATATTTTATAAAGGTATGATTTTTATAATGTAAAAGCGAAGAGCTATTATTTTTGTTTAGGAAAGGGTGGTGATTGTGAACGGGAAAGATCGTATTTTTAAATATAGAAAGATCGTATATTTAAATATAGAAAGATCGTATTTTTAAATATAGAAAGGTCGAATTTTTATATAATAGAGAAAATAAAAATATAATTTTTATACTATAGAAAGAATAAAAATGTAATTTTTATAAAGTAGAATTATAAAAATACGATTTTTATATTATATGGATAGTAAAGGCGAAATCTTTATATTTGAAAAGGCGAAATCTTTATATGTGTAAAGGCGAAATCTTTATATTTGAAAAGGCGAAATCTTTAAATTTGAAAAGGCGAAATCTTTATATTTGAAAAGGCGAAATCTTTATATAGTGAATAGCATGATAAAAAAATAATCTTTATTATATGAACATCGTTGTAAAAATAGAATTTTTATCTATATAGTAACAATGTAAAAATAGAATTTTTATCTATATAGTAGCGGTATAAAAATAGAATTTTTATCCATATGGAGTGATTATAAAAATATGATTTTTATATACATGGCAAGAATATAAAAATGTGATTTTTATATATGTAGTGGCTACGGGCAACGAAAGTGACAAAACACGAGAACAGCGATGACTTCTACATAAGAAGAGTCGAGATGATTGGATTAGCTAGTCGGTGAGAACTTTTCACTCTAAATTTCTTTTTCTAGTTATATATGTACTAGAATGTAGACGGTGCTTAGCACCACCCGACACCCGTCTTCCACAGACCATGGACGGCTTGTATGTTTGTTTGATGTGTTGTGAAATTTGTTCGTGATGTTGATGTGAAATCGATAATAAAATGTAGATGGTTGAAATAAAATATTTATCGTTAAAAATATAATTTTTAACGTGAATGTGAATAAATAAATATTTATAAACAAATCAACAAATTTGTTTATATACACTGATTTGACTGATATTGATTGGGTCGATAAATTTTACACATCGCCCAACTGCACAAATAAAAATCTGTGTTTGTTGATTTGAAACCCCACATGGGTATTGGGATGAAATACGGCATACACTAATCCCAATAATTAGTTGTGTGTCGATCGTTTGATTGACAGGCTGTGTAAGCGTTAATTATTTATATTTAATGCTTATGCAGTTGTGTAGTGCACTTTGGATGATGGTTGATTGGTTATCGTTGCTATTATATACATGTATTGTATGGAATCCATATAATTAACATTATATGGTAATTGATTGGGCCTCATTCCAGTTAGAAAAATAAAGAATAGAATAAATAGTCATGTGTTGACGATATTCATGTGTTGAAACTATTCATGTGTTGAGTAAAATATTTTAATAATAAAATTTACATCTTTATCATGTTTAAAATTAGAAGCTACATCACGGCGGAGTCTGATTAAAAATCAAACGATAGATACCATAATTTTATAAAATATATTACATAACAAAAATAGTCTTGTGTTGACAGTACTCATGTGTGGAGGTTAGTCGTGTGTTGAAAGAAATATAGATTCATGTGTTGAATAGAATATATATTCATTTGTTGAATAGAATAACGAATATATTGAAATATATAAAGTCGTGTTGATTAGAGTAGCGCTATTTTGACATGAATGATATTTATATTCGTTTTTATAATGAATATAGAACAGGTAGTGATTTCAAAATATAACGTTTTGAAAATATTATCATTTATATAGTAATGATATGAAATATTCAATTTCGATTTGAAATTGAATATAGAGTTGTAATGGTTTTGAAATCGAATTTAAAACGATTTATAAAATACGTTTTAAAAGAAAATCAACGAAATATATATATATATATAATATATATATAATATAAATAATGGCCTGAATAGAGCGCGCCGCGCCGCGGTAGTTCGTGAATTTCGACAATTGACTTCGAATTGACGTTATGGGAGATCCGACCGTCGGATTCTCCTGAAACCGAAACCACTGGATTCGTATCGAAAAGAGCTTTCCAATGAATATTAGAAATTTGAAATCTAACAGTTGGATTTGGAATTATGTCCAAATCAAATTTGGAAAAGGTCGCTTTAAGTGCAGTTTGATGGCCATTGATGGAAATCGACTGTACAGGCCTTGATAAAATTATCAAAAATATTAATAATTTGTGTAAAATCATAATAGTGAATTGGAAAGAACTAGGATGAAAAATTCCACATTTGAAAAGATAAAAATAGATTTTTATCAAAATAAACTAGTTTTGACCTAGAATTAAAATCAATTTATTTCTAAAATAAATAAATTGAATTTGAAAGTGGTTTTAAAAATAACCAGAATTCCCAATATATGTAAAGTGGACTGGATTTGAATCGAAGTTATCTTCGGAATATTTCGATGTTGGATTCGTGATTATACAAATATTGTTATGGGAATTTGAAAGATATATCTATATCGTTATATCCAATACGATATTTTTTGGTTTCAGAATTCGATATTGAATATAAGCCGATATATTTTCTATTCAGAGCCTTGTATTTAATATTAGATGTGATTTGGGTGTATCGTGGATCGTGTTTTAAGTGACATTGGTTCTTTAACCCAGTTAAAGACAGATTATTGATTTTTGAGAAGATTAAAACTAAGTGGAGTTTTAATGAATCTTTAATTAGATTGAAAAGTGAATTGATAATTTAAATTATCAAATCTGAAAAGTGATCGAGAAAGGAGTATCACCAGTTTTGCTCCAAAGCGATAGTTAAATCTTTAATTAGATTTGAACGGGAAATGGTAATTAACTTTACCGATAACACCGTGGTGTTAGATATGGAGTATTACTAGTTTGGCTCCATGGGATGAATAGGTTGGGTTTGGGAAATAAAATCAATAATTACTTCGGTGTGGTTCGCTATTCCCGACTAGTTTGGAAAACCATAATATGATTTGAAATGATTTCCAAAGTAAGATTAAAGAATAAATTTAGAAGGATTTATCTTTGATAAATTTAATGGGAACCTATTCCCTAAGAATGTGATTTTGTGAATAAAAGAATATACTGAATTGGAATGAGGCGTTTGTTGTGTTTGTGTAACATTTGTTTATCATATACGTGGGTTATTCAGAAAGGCCGGGTTTATACCCCTTCTGAATAACCGATTCGACGAGATGTCGAAGATGAAGACGGTGGTTGAAGAACGGAAGTCTTCACATCGTTTGGGTGATTGCTGGTGATCTTGATTGGGCTGTACACCCAAGATGAGGGAATCAGTTGGTGATCGTCCAGACGTACTTGGAGATGGATGGATATGCGAGGAAAGTGCCTCCGGTTTCGTTCAGATCCAGAACGAACTTGTAAATGGATTGTGTGTCTGACATTGGATTTTATTCTGTGTTGATTGATCTCTATTAAATATACATCTGTTTGGCGGCCAAGAATTTATTCTCTTGCTTAACGCCCTTCTATGAGACGTACGAGCTCAGAGGTTGTATATTGATGGACATCAGTCGCATGGAGTGAATTGCCAGTGTGGCACGCGTAAGTGGCAATTGATCAAGGCTTTTGTTGAAAAGCAAAGTCTTGTGGTTGATAATCAAAGCACGGCCTGTGTGGCGCAGCTTTGTGTATAATGTGAATTCGCGAGCCTCACACCTCGGTATGAGTCAAAAACGGGATACGGACTGCAGGGAGAGCACGACGTTTCTTTCTAGCTATGGGTGGTGTCAGTGCTTACACTGGCTGACATTTATATACTTTTCAGCTTTGTGGTTGTTGGATGAGGCGCCTCGTTATTAGGTCTGTTAGGACCGGGAAACGTGTGCTCAGGAATTGCCAATCCTCAAAAGTAAGAGAGGACCGGCCCTGAAGATCCAAGGATCATAGTGGGGTCCTGAGACATTTGCTAGAGTGTCTCGAATCGGAGAGGAGCTTGCCCCTTGCCTCGACTCATAACGGAAATCCAATTTCCAATACGTGATATTGCGGAACTAGTATGGCGACATGATATATGGTACCCATGCCGTCTATGATTGATATTTATGATTGAAATTGTTTTGACACTATACACCTATAATAGTATCAAATGATTTGTTTTTAAACGTATCAAGCATTATTTGGCTATTATAAGGGAAAACCCTATCCTCCGGCTTGCGTCGCATTGTGTGATGGGACCTGGGTCTTATAATAGCTTCATTTTTCAAAAAAGCATTGCGCTATTTTGTTATATGCACTAGTGTTCTTGGGTGGAAACTCGTTTCGTGTTGTACGGCGTGGTCCCTCGAATTGCTCTCTTTTAAAGTTAAGTTTTAAATAACTGTTTTATTTCTCACACCAGTCACATGACTACCTGGAGTTTATTGTTTTAACCTAAACTCTGGGTGCCCCTATTTTCCACACGGGCAGCTAGTAGTTTTGGATTTGTAGATTTGTATTCACAGGATCCTGATTTACAGCTGGAACGATACTCGGAAAGGTCTGTATCCGTGTATTACTTTCAGTTGTGTGTTGTATTATTTTTCCGCTGCTATGTAATTTGTTGTAATCTCTGATACTTATCGAATGTAATTTATTCAATTATACTCTGTATATTCTTGTATTCTGATGGAATTGTTGTACTTAACAATGAAATGTTCTTCCGTCTGCGTTCTGATTTGTCGTGTTCTCAAAAATGATCAGGGGTTTCGAACGGTCTTAGTCGATTTAACGATCGATTCGGATCGAGCGAAATTCCTTACCGTTACAGTTGGTATCAGAGCTTTGGTTTACATATCTTGAGAATAATACACATTAGAACCATACGAAAGAATTCATCAGATATTGGATTAGTAATATCCAATTAGAATAACTTGTTAGAGACGGGATCAGTAGTATCCTAGAACGAGTGTGAAGAGTATATTTTTCAAATGAAAACAACATTGTTTTGAAAATTTAAACCCTTTTATACGTATTTAAATATTTATTTATATTGAATTTGGACAATCCAGTATATAAAGTTTTTGCTTATACGCGTCATGAACGTATATTCGAAGTTTTAATATACTGGATAGATATAGAATCACATTCTAGACACCCGGGGATAATTCTGGTGATGTGGCCACATCATCAGTATTTATGTTCGTGTTTCGAAGGTGTGATATCTATATATTTCCATTAGGCTGGTGTGAGAACCAAAATTTAACTAGATAGGTTTATTGTTGTGATTTGACATCAAAAACATGATTTTCTTTATATGTAGTAAAATTATGAATTTGAAACGTTAATTCACTAATTAATTGATGTTTGTGTTGTTTGTTTATTTGTTTGATAATTTTGAACCATTATACCTAATTGTATCAAATGTTGAATTGTATCGAAAATTATTTGCAATTGCATGCATGTACATATATATGTGTGCACAAGTCATAGCAAGGAGGCTAGAGCAGAGAAATAAAATTGTTTGCCCGACAAATAGGTACATATTTACCATAATTTACTGTTTTGTTTAGGTGATGATGATTTTATGAGCCGATTGGCTTTTTCTTTTTCTTTTTGAGATCAGAGGGCATGTATGGCAATTTCGGAATTTTCCCGATGCTCCCGGTGCAGGGGAGGTTATGGCGAAATTTTTCAGAAATTTAGGGTGTTAGCAAAAATTTTGGAAAATTTGAAAAGTTCTTAGAAACTGAAAAGTTGAAGAACTTAAGCCGAAACGAAAATAATGAAAGTTGAGTTGAATTGTTAAACAACTTTCGGCTTCGTTCCTTTTCGAGGACGAAAAGTTATAAGTGGGGGAGAATGTAACAACCCGGAAAATGCGAGCCAGTTTAAAATTTTTATTTTGGCAATTTTAGCGAATTTTGTATATTTAAAATGAATTATTTTAAATAATATCGACGAGAAATTTATTTTGAATATAAATAGAACATATATAGTTATATAGATCGTCAATAGAATATAAATAATTATATATATTTATAAAAGGAATTGAAAATGGCACGGTAGTTCGATAATTCGATTTCAAACTTCAATTGAACATACTGGATGCAAAACAAACCGGATTTTAACGAAACTGAAAATATTTAGATCTAATAGAGAATATCTTTCCAACAAATCCGAAAAATCAAAATTTCATAGTGGGAATCAAAAGATATGTCCAGTTGAAAATTCTGAATAGTCGCTATGGAATTCAGGCACTGAAAAATGGAAATTTTGCACACGACCTCGGATTTCGACGAAACCACTTTTGTTGGATCCGCGATGTCAAGTGATTGCTAGATTTAAAATTTCATAATTTATTGAATTGATATGTGAGCGTGGCAAAGGAAAAAGCGTTTACCAGTTTCAGTTGATTTTAATCGGCTGGAAAATGCAATTTTTCCAACGGTCTCAGAATTCGACGAAACTAGTTTTGTTAGGACCGTATCATCGATACGAAGCTAGAAAATATTTTTTCTGGAATTTTTAGAGTAAGTATGTGACCCCGGTAAAATGAAATGCACGTTCAAATTCAATATATAGAGTTATATGTTGATTTTGACGAAAACTAATCGAAACAGTCGAATCAGCTTACGATATATATTCCATTGTGTTCGGAATGGGGGTAATTAGCTATGAATGACAAGCGGTGGGCCTCGTTTCGAGGTCGAAATAAAAAGTCAACTTTTTTTGAAATAAAATAATATAAAAATAAAACTCTCTCCTCTACCCCTTACCTTCTCTCTGGCCCCCTCGTTCTTCATTCATTCTGGAAAATTAAAAAAAAAGAAAAGAGAAAGGAAGAGCGATGCAGGGGGGGGACCGCCGCCGCCGCTTCCATCGCGCTCCCCTGAATTCGGCATGGCCACCGCGCCGCCTCCCCCATCTTCTTCCTCCTCTCCTCCGCCCTCGCCTGTAGATCGCCGCCCACCACCACGAGACACCCCCTCGTCCCCCTCCAGTCGCGTCAGCGCACCCCCTCCCCCCCGCGTTAAGACCCGACGGCCCTCAAAAGGCCACCACCGATCCCTTCACTCTTCCCCTACCCTCTCTTTCTTTAATTCAAACCTCCCCCTTCGCTGAAAATCGAAAAGGTAAGATTTTTATTTTACTTTATTTATTTATATAGCTTAAATGGATTTTAGGAATTAAGTAAAATTAGTTTTTATATAGCATTAAAAAGTTTTATATTTTATAAAGGTATGATTTTATAATGTAAAAGCGAAGAGCTATGATTTTTGTTTAGGAAAGGGTGGTGATTGTGAATGGGAAAGATCGTATTTTTAAATATAGAAAGATCGTATTTTTAAATATAGAAAGATCGTATTTTTAAATATAGAAAGGTCGGATTTTTGTATAATAGAGAAAATAAAAATATATTTTTTATACTATAGAAAGAATAAAAATGTAATTTTTATAAAGTAGAATTATAAAAATACGATTTTTATATTATATGGATAGTAAAGGCGAAATCTTTATATTTGAAAAGGCGAAATCTTTATATTTGAAAAGGCGAAATCTTTATATAGCGAATAGCGTGATAAAAATATAATCTTTATTATATGAACATCGTTGTAAAAATAGAGTTTTTATCTATATAGTAACAATGTAAAAATAGAATTTTTATCTATATAGTAGCGGTATAAAAATAGAATTTTTATCCATATGGAGTAATTATAAAAATATGATTTTTATATACATAGCAAGAATATAAAATGTGATTTTTATATATGTAGTGGCTACGGGCAACGAAAGTGACAAGAGGCGAGAACAGCGATGACTTCTACATAAGAAGAGTCGAGATGATTGGATTAGCTAGTCGGTGAGAAATTCTCACTCTAAATTTCTTTTTCTAGTTATATATATATACTAGGATGCAAACGGTGCTTAGCAGCACCCGACACCCGTCATCCACAGACCATGGACGGCTTGTATGTTTGTTTGATGTGTTGTGAAATTTGTTTGTGATGTTGATGTGAAATCGATAATAAAATATAGATGGTTGAAATAAAATATTTATCATTAAAAATATAATTTTTAACGTGAATGTGAATAAATTAATATTTATAAACAAATCGGCCGATTTGTTTATATACACTGATTTGACTGATATTGATTGGGTCGATAAATTTTACACATTGCCCAACTGCACAAATAAACATCTGTGTTTGTTGATTTGAAACCCCACACGAGTATTGGGATGAAATACGGCATACACTAATCCTAATAATTAGTTGTGTGTCGATCGTTTGATTGACAGGCTGTGTAAGCGTTAATTATTTATATTTAATGCTTATGCAGTTGTGTAGTGCACTTTGGATGATGGTTGATTGGTTATCGTTGCTATTATATACATGTGTTGTATGGAATCCATATAATTAACATTATATGGTAATTGATTGGGCCTCATTCCAATTAGAAAAATAAAGAATAGAATAAATAGTCATGTGTTGACGATATTCATGTGTTGAAACTATTCATGTGTTGAGTAAAATATTTTAATAATAAAATTTACATCTTTATCATATTTAAAATTAGAAGCTACTTCACGGTGGAGTCTGATTAAAAATCAAACGATAGATACCATAATTTTATAAAATATATTACATAACAATAATAGTCGTGTGTTGACAGTACTCATGTGTTGAGATTAGTCGTGTGTTGAAAGAAATATAGATTCATGTGTTGAATAGAATATATATTCATTTGTTGAATAGAATAACGAATATATTGAAATATATAATGCCGTGTTGATTAGAGTTGCGCTATTTTGACGTAAACGATATTTATATCGATTATATTTGTTTTTATAATGAATATAGAAAAGGTAGTGATTTCAAAATATAACGTTTTGAAAATATTATCCTTTATATAGTAATGATATGAAATATTCAATTTTGGTTTGAAATTGAATATAGAGTTGAAATGGTTTTGAAATCGAATTTAAAACGATTTATAAAATACGTTTTAAAAGGAAATCGACGAAATATATAATATATATACATATATATATATACACATTATATAAACAATGGCCTGAATAGAACGCGCAGCACCGCGGCAGTTCGTGAATTTCGACCATTGACTTCGAATTGACGTTAAGGGAGATCCGACCGTCGTATTCTCCTGAAACTGGAACCGTTGGGTTCGTATCGAAAAGAGCTTTCCATGAATATTAGAAATTTGAAATCTAACGGTTGGATTTGGAATTATGTCCAAATCAAATTTGGAAAAGGTCGCTGTAAGTGCAGTTCGATGGCCATTGATGGAAATCGACTGTACAGGCCTTGATAAAATTATTAAAAATATTAATAATTTATGCAAAATCATAATATGTAAATTGGAAAGAACTGGGATGAAAAATTCCACATTTGAATAGATAAAAATATATTTTTATCAAAATGAACTAGTTTTGACCTAGAATTAAAATCAATTTATTTTTGAAATAAATAAATTGAATTTGAAAGTGGTTTTAAAAATAACCAGAATTCCCAATATATATAAAGTGGACTGGATTTGAATCGAAATTATCTTCGGAATATTTCGTTGTTAGATTCGTGATTATACAAATATTGTTATGGGAACTTGAAAGATATATCTATATCGTTATTTCCAATACGATATTTGTTGGTTTCAGAATTTGATATTGAATACAAGCCGATATATTTTCTATTCAGAGCCTTGTATTTAATATCAAATGTGATTTGGGTTCATCGTGGATCGTGTTTTAGGTGACATTGGTTCTTTAACCCAGTTAAAGACATGTTATTGATTTTTGAGAAGATTAAAACTAAGTGGAGTTTTAATGAATCTTTAATTAGATTGAAAAGTCAATTGATAATTTAAATTATCGAATCTGAAAAGTGATCGAGAAAGGAGTATCACCAGTTTTGCTCCAAAGCGATAGTTAAATCATTAATTAGATTTGAACGGGAAATGGTAATTAACTTTACCAATAACACCGTGTTGTTAGATATGGAGTATTACCAATTTTGCTCCATGGGATGAATAGGTTGGGATTGGGAAATAAAATAAATAATTACTTCGGTGTGGTTCGCTAATCCCGACTAGTTTGGAAAACCAGAATATGATTTGAAATGATATCCAAAGGAAGATTAAAGAATAAATTTAGAAGGATTTATCTTTGATAAAATTAATGGGAACCTATTCCCTAAGAATGTGATTTTGTGAATAAAAGAATATTCTGAATTGGAATGAGGCATTTGTTGTGTTTGTGTAACATTTGTTTATCATATACGTGGGTTATTCAGAAAGGCCGGGTTTATACCCATTCTGAATAACCGATTCGATGAGATGTCGAAGATGAAGACGGTGGTTGAAGACCGGAAGTATTCACATCGTTTGGGTGATTACTGGTGATCTTGATTGGGCTGTACACCCAAGATGAGGGAATCAGTTGGTGATCGTCCAGACGTACTTGGAGATGGATGGATATGCGAGGAAAGTGCCTCCGGTTTCGTTCAGACCCAAAACGAACTTGTAAATGGATTGTTTGTCTGACATTGGATTTTATTCTGTGTTGATTGATCTCTATTAAATATACATCTGTTTGGCGGTAGAGAATTTATTCTCTTGCTTAACGCCCTTCTTTAAGACTTACGAGCTCAGAGGTTGTATATCGATGGACATCAGTCGCATGGAGTGAATTGCCAGTGTGGCACGCCTAAGTGGCAATTGATCAAGGCTTTTGTTGAAAAGCAAAGTCTTGTGGTTGATGATCAAAGCACGGCCTGTGTAGCGCAGCTTTGTGTATAACGTGAATTCGCGAACCTCACACCTCTGTATGAGTCAAAAACGGGATATGGACTGCAGGGAGAGCAATACGTTTCTTTCTAGCTATATGTGGTGTCAGTGCTTAAACTGGCTGACATTTATATAATTTTCACCTTTGTGGTTGTTGGATGAGGTGACTCGATATTTGGTCTGTTAGGACCGGGAAACATGTGCTCAGGAATTGCCAATCCTCAAAAGTAAGAGAGGACCGACCTTGAAGATCCAAGGATAATAGTGGGGTCCTGAGACATTTGCTAGAATGTCTCGAATCGGAGAGGAGCTTGCCCCTTGCCTCGACTCATGACGGAAGTCCAATTTCCAATATGTGATATTGCGGTTTTAATTGTAGAACTAGTATGGCGACATGATATATGGTACCCATGCCGTCTATGATTGATATTTATGATTGAAATTGTTTTGACACTATACACCTATAATAGTATCAAATGATTTGTTTTTAAACGTATCAAGCATTATTTGGCTATTATAAGGGAAAACCCTATCCTCCGGCTTGCGCTGCATTGTGTGATGGGACCTAGGTCTTATAATAGCTTCATTTTTCCAAAAAGCATTACGCTATTTTGTTATATGCACTAGTGTTCTTGGGAGGAAACTCGTTCCGTGTTGTACGGCGTGGTCACTCGAATTGCTCTCTTTTAAAGTAAAGTTTTTAATAACTGTTTTAGTTCTCACACCAGTCACATGACTGACCTGGAGTTTATTGTTTTAACCTAAACTCTGGGTGCTCCTATTTTCCACACGGGCAGCTAGTAGTTTTGGTTTTGCAGATTTATATTCACAGGATCCTGATTTACAGCTGGAATGATACTCGAAAAGCTCTGTATCCGTGTATTACTTTCAGTTGTGTGTTGTATTATTTTTCCGCTGCTATGTAATTTATTGTAATCTCTGATATTTATCGAATGTAATTTATTCAATTATACTCTGTGTATTTGTAACACCCCGTAATTCTACAACACTAGGATTCACAAATCAAGGCAGAATTAAAAGTTAAGATCGAAATCAAGGGAAACGGGATACGCCATTGCATTCATCTCGGAATTCTGCATGAAAACGAGTCCGAGGTTGCGTAAATCGGAGTCCGTATGAGGAAGATATGGCCTTCGGAAGATTCAGCGAAGTTCAAATTTCAAAACAGGGCGGAAAAGGAGTTCAAATTCGAAAACAGACCCAGGTTGGGCTGGGCGGGAATTTTCCCGCCTAAGGCACCCAGGTCGACTGGGTAGTCGACCTGGGGGTCGACCCCCCTGACCAGGTCGACTGGGTAGTCGACCTGGGTCCCGAAATCCAGTTTTCTGCACCTAGTTCGTTCTTCTGTATCTAGACGCCATTCTGACCAGATTCGTCCTCCTAACACTATATAAACAGCCCTAGTCTCATTCTCTATTCACAATTCTTTTCTATCCTTATGCTGCCTCTGAGAAAATATATAAATAAATAAAAATAAGAAAATACTACGAAAATCCAAGACAAGGTTATGCTACTCAAATTGTCCAGAAGAGATTCAAATCAAGATCAAAGCTTCAAGATAAGGATTAAAGGCTAACGTCGCACGAATCAAAGCAACGCCATCTTTCTATTCTAATCTAATCTCTGTAAGTCAGTTACTTATTAGATTTGAACGTTTCTCTCTGTTCGTGACATGAAATTAAAGGAATAAAAGAATATGCCAAATCTTTCGAATATGTGCCTATATCTTTGGACCTAATTAAGAACTGTTATGATTCGATGACTAATTAGGCCTTGCCTGTGACTATGAACATTGCCTATGACTATGAACATTGCCTATGACAATGAACATTGCCTATGACTATGAACATTGCCTATGACTATGGACATTGCCTATGACTATGAACATTGCCTATGACTGTGACTGTGACTATGAGAATTATTTCCTTGACTATGAACACAAGCCTATGCCTTTGATTAGAAAACATAGACTATTTCCTATGACATAACAAGAACAACTGTGATTTATGATTAGGAAAGTATTGCTTATGTTTTGTGACTATGAAATTGGGTCTAAACCCGATTATCTATTCTGTCTGTTCTTGGTTTTCTTTGGTTTTAGACCTTGGGAATTTACCTATTAAGTTAGGTCTACCCATGTTCTTCAAGCTACTCTGTCTATTTTTGGTTTTAGACCTTGGGAATTTACCTATTAAGTTAGGTCTACCCATGTTCTTGAACCTACATCGTTATCCAAACCTTTTTATGCCAGTTATTATGTCCATCCTCTTCATAGCATCTTTGGTTCATTCCCTATTTTCTACGAATCTAGATTTATCTATAATCTAGACTGAATCACAATTGTACAAACGGTGGGAATACGATTTGGGCAAAATATGAAATTTACTAAGAACGTAGTTTTTAACATGGAAATTGGCATAAATTGGGAACATATATTATGGCGTGTTCATAGAAATGCAAATTGGATAAATTTGACATAAATTATAGGATGTGTAATTTGAATCTAGTATTGACTTGTAAATCTAGCATTTACACGAATTGTGAACTAGAACAATAAGTCTAGTTTGACATGAACTGTAATTAGAATGTTAGATCAGAAGTGGATTAGCTAATTTGGCATAAGAAGTATATTGGCATAAATTTGAAATTGGCCATAATAGGGAGTAATTGTCATGTTTAGCAAAATAATGGTTAGTGACACTTAATTTGGTATAGTTTACATACCAAAAAGCATAAATATGATATAGAGGGGAAAAAGGGCCATAAGAATAAATGTTGACAATTTGCATTAAAAGAGTAACTAGGAAATAAGTAAATTAGGAATAATTTACTTATAGAGTTTGTCCTAAATGAGAAAATGTAAATTTAGACAAATTAAAGGTTTGTTAACGACATCTCTTTTAATAACACACCAGAAAGTTCTAGGGTGACAGAGAGGATAGTTTCTAGGCTTGGGTTTGGAAAATACAAGTTTCATGCTCTCCCTGGCTATCCCTAACTGATCCGACGGACGGGATGGTTGCTTTCAAAACCTGATTTGAAAATTAATCAAAACCCCTTTGAACTTAGAAAACACGAATATGCCTAACCCGAGGTTAGACTGAGTTACGATATAAACCTGCCCGGAACCAACCGGCACATCCAGTATTCGCAACAATATCTCTCTAATGTGAGTGGTCGCGACTTTAATTTAATTAGTTAAAGCTAGAACAAGAATGGTAGGGTTAAGTTAACTAAGACACTTAACCAATTCAATATGATAACCAAACCGATGGGTGGGGTTAGGTTCATACAAACAGTTAACGCAGTTAAACTAGAATGGAAAGGTTAAGTCCATAGGAACACTTAACCAACTTAATGCAGTTAAGCTAGAATGGAAGGGCTAAGTACATAGGGGCACTTAACCAAACTTAACGTCGTAGCAAGACAAGATTTGTAGGGGCTAAGTAACTAAGAAAACACTTAGCCAAATTAACATGTTAACTAGACTAGAAGGTGGGGTTAAGTAAATACACTTAGCCAAATTAACATGTTAACTAGACTAGAGGTTGGGGTTAAGTAAGATTTAATACACTTAGCCAATTTGATATGTTAGCTGGGCTAGAATGTAGGGTTAAGTAAACTTGAACACTTAACCACAGACTGTGATAAAGGAATAGGGTTAAGTCTAAAACGTGAAGGGATAATACTTAACCATTAATAACATGTTAGTTAACACAGACGGGCAAGGTTAAGTTAAAAAGGAACACTTAACCAATACAGGATGAATGGGTAGGGTTAAGTAATAAGAAATACTTAACCAATATAACTTGGTTTGTGGGAGGGTTAAGTCAACATGAATCACTGACAACACTTAACCAGTTTAACAGGATAAATGAAGAGGGTTAAGTTAGCTTGAATTGACTAATGACACTTAACCAATCCAAATTGACGGGAAGGGGAACTAAGTAGTAAACCTTAGTTAAAGGGGACTAAGTAGTAAACCTTAGTTAAGAAAACAACGACTCGGGAAACTAAGTGGTAAACCTTAGTTAGCGGAACTAAGTAGTAATTCTTAGTATAACACGGGAAGGAGCGTACGTCCATCTGACTAAAAAGAAGGCTCCGACGAATTGGGTTACGAAGCCCGAGGCTTCGAGGGGACGTGAGGGTACTCTTCGTATCCCTCTGTGAGGCTGCAGACGATCCTCCTGGGCTCAAAGAGGTTAAGGTCTGCGGCAGAAGAACCAAGGGTATGCCTTGGTTGTAAAATATGGAAACCTAAAGACTAGGATGGACCAGCGTGATTCGGCGAGAAAACGGTATCCTGTGATAGCAACTCGTCATCTACCATCCATCTTCAGTCAATCGAGATACGTGAAGCGGAAAGGCAGAGAACTCCAAAAGACCATATACTTGATATCTAGTTATGGGTGAGGATGGCCATAGGATAGTGGGGTACCAGGGGCCTGCGCATAGTTCTCATTTTTCAAGGTGTGCCTTTCATTAGTTGAGGGAGGAGTCAAGTGGGACCATAGCCACTGGAACAAAAACAGACCTTAGCATCTGCACCGGCAGATATCTGAAAGCTCCCGACCGAGTTCTGTGTTTCTTGATCTGCCCTGCTACAGGACTCGGGCCGCACATTACAGGACATGTGCATCTAGACAAGCGATAACGATTCGCGATACATGCGTGGGGAAGTATAGGAACATATACCACTCTAGGTAGTGTGTCCTAGACTTGGGGGCATCGTTCGACAGGTAGCATAATCCCTAGTTGGACTAGGTGGCATAAATCCTGAATCCGAGAAGCGTTCAGCAGATAGCGTAAGCTCTAGTTGAATCTAGAAAGCATTTGATTGGAAACCCTAGATCAGATTTAGGTAAGAAATAATAAATGTATGCCTGAAGGCACTGGAAACTACAGGGATTGGGATCACGTTATCGTTACTAGTTGGGACACTAGTTAGGTGGTGCAGAGATATAGAAACTAGTATAACAAGGTAATAGCAAAGCGGCGAAAGTATTAGAGCGAAGCGGCGAAAGTATTAGTGCATATCCAGTTTATGTTATCTTAGCTTATCTTGTGATTACCTTGTCTAATCTTACTGACCCTATCGTCATGGTGTTATCTTGTATTCAGTTAATTCATGTCGTTTATTTTTCCATGTTCACATGCTAGAAGTTACTGAACTTACTCAGGCTTTATGTCTGACTCTGTTTTTCTTTCGTCTTCTTTTCTTCCGTTCCCCCAGGTAGTAAAGTAGGGAATAGTATAGCTCAGGTTAAGTTGGACTGTCACTCTTTCCCAGCTTGAAGATTTGTCGAAGTCTTCTTGGATTCTCTTTTCAGATGCTATGGCGGGCTCTTGCTAAAATTGGGGAATATAAATGTATTTTTATGCTTCTTTATTTTGTAAGATAGATGATTCTCTGATATTGTAAAGAAATCGTTGTACAAACTATTTTATCAATAAAGCAAAGCTTTATTTTCCGCTGTTTAATTTTTGTCTGTCTTGTAATTTATCTGCATCTTTTACCCTAAATGATCCACAGAACTTAGTGCATTCTCTTTATGAGTGACACTAATGGATGTGGGGTGTTACACGTGGTATCAGAGCTGAAAGTTACCAGATCAGATAAAGGATTTGAAAAATTATTTTCAAAACGGTTTTAAAAGAAGCATTTTCAAGAGAAAAGATTTGTTTAAAAGGCATATTCCCCAAAGCCATACGCACTATCTCCTCTTCCTCTGTTTGAATTCTTGTCTCCTTCTTTCTTGAGTCTCCGGGGCTCCTGGATTTCTGGGATGTAACCTCATCAAAGGGCAAAGTAGTGCCCGACTTCCATCTATGGCTGTGGTTGTTTCACTTACGGCCAGTTTTCTTTAAAAGCTTATAGGGTTTTCCGTACAATGGAGGCAGCTTTCGAGAGATTTGTTAACATGACTACACACGGAAGGGGATGAGGAGTTTGGCTAAGGAGCACAACCCTAGGATGAGGAATTCATGGATGTAGATTTAGCTCACGAAGGAGGAAGAAATTATAAAACCTAAGACAAGAGGAAGTATCTTTACTAGGAGATGATAGGGTATATAATTAAGGATAAGGGCAAGAACGAGGAACAAGATTTTCAGAAGGGCAAGTACATACTTTCACCACCAAGCATACCTAGGAGAAAGGTAGTAAAGTTCTGTTGGAAGAGTCTAGTTTTGTTGTTCGTACTCTTTCCTTTGGTTTTAGCGCTTCACGTTTGTTCATATCCACTTCCATAGTTGAGTCTCTGCACCATAGTACTTGTATAGTAGAAAGATCCCACTAGAGTCTCAAATCCAATTGGTGGTCCGACCAGTTTATTTTTGGTTAGTAGGGATTTGAGAATAGCTATCGAGTTTTCTTATATCATCTCACGTAGATCGTCTAAATTCGGAGGAGATATTCCTTGGGTGCCTGTCTGATATTGGTTTAGGCCTTTGGGGCTTGTACTTGAGGAATGTCGAGTTCGACTAGGATGGTTTGCGTGAGAGATGAATAGTTGTGGCAGGCACTCCAAAAAGCACATAGTGACCTTTCGACCCTTATAGTTATGGCATGGTGGATAAGAGAGAGACCTCAAATCATCTTAGTACGTACACTTGGTACCATGATTGACATCTGTTTATTTTGGAAATGGAGATCGGAAACTTCACAATCGTGAAGTAAAATTAGTTAAGATACAGTGGAGTAAAGCTCGAGAAGCTAGATACTAGCATCATACCCTTTTTCCTTAAGGGTGCATCCTTGATTTCTTTGGTAGGAGCTTTACGCATGATTGTTTCTCTCTTTCCAAAGTATATCCTCTAGGTCGTATCTTCGATCCTTAGGTAGAAGCCAATGAATGTAAACATGTAATTGAAACATGTTATGGTTGAATGGTTGCAAGCGGTTGCTAATGGTTGCTCATGTATGCATATGCATACGTATTAGACAATAGATCAGTTCGGACGCTTTCATATTGCATTTACAGATATGTATTTATTGGTAAGTCGAACTTGATATGTTATCATATGGACGTTGCATATGGATGAATGGCTGTGCACGCATGTAGCGTATACATAACTAGGGATGCTTGCATACATGATTGGATGCATGGCACTGACATGATTCGCATTAAGGAGGTCAACTGAATCAGTAGACCGCCTGATTTTACATTAGATAAAGACATATACACACACTATGCATATGAACATGAAAGCATTAGAAATCTTTTAAGGACAATGGATGCCTGTGATTGAATGGTTGAGCAGATGGGTGATTGGATGGTAGGACACATTCTTCCTAACTTGAAGATTTCGGGGACGAAATCCTTCTAAGTGGGGGAGAATGTAACACCCCGTAATTCTGCAACATTAGGATTCACAAATCAAGGAAGAATTAAAAGTTAAAATCAGAATCAAGGGAAATGGGCTACGCCATTGCGTTCGTCTCGGAATTCTGCATGAAAACGAGTCCGAGTTTGCGTAAATCGGAGTCTGTATGAAGAAGATATGGCCTCCGGAAGATTCAGCGAAGTTCAAATTTCAAAACAAGGCAGAAAAGGAGTTCAAATTCGAAAACAGACCCAGGTTGGGCTGGGCGGGAATTTTCCTGCCCAAGGCACCCAGGTCGACTGGGCAGTCGACCTCCAGGTCGACTGGGTAGTCGACCTGGGGGTCGACCCCCCTGACCAGGTCGACTGGGTAGTCGACCTGGGTCCCGAAATCCAGTTTTCTGCACCTAGTTCGTTCTTCTGTATCTAGACGCCATTCTGACCAGATTCGTCCGCCTAACACTATATAAACATCCCTAGTCTCATTCTCTATTCACAATTCTTTTCTATCCTTATGCTGCCTCTGAGAAAATATATAAATAAGAAAATACTACGAAAATCCAAGACAAGGTTATGCTGCTCAAATTGTCCAGAATAGATTCAAATCAAGATCAAAGCTTCAAGATAAGGATTAAAGGCTAACGTCGCATGAATCATAGCAACGCCATCTTTCTATTCTAATCTAATCTCTGTAAGTCAGTTACTTCTTAGACTTGAACGTTTCTCTCTGTTCGTGACATGAAATTAAAGGAATAAAAGAATATGCCAAATCTTTCGAATCTGTGCCTATATCTTTGGACCTAATTAAGAACTGTTATGATTCGATGACTAATTAGGCCTTGCCTGTGACTATGAACATTGCCTATGACTATGAACATTGCCTATGACTATGAACATTGCCTATGACTATGAACATTGCCTATGACTAAGGACATTGCCTATGACTATGAACATTGCCTATGACTGTGACTGTGACTATGAGAATTATTTCCTTGACTATGAACACAAGCCTATGCCTTTGATTAGAAAACATAGACTATTTCCTATGACATAACAAGAACAACTATGATTCATGACTAGGAAAGTATTGCTTATGTTTTGTTACTATGAAATTGGGTCTAAACCCGATTATCTATTCTGTTTGTTCTTGGTTTTATTTGGTTTTAGACCTTGGGAGTTTACCTATTAAGTTAGGTCTACCCATGTTCTTGAACCTACTCTGTCTATTTTTGGTTTTAGAACTTGGGAATTTACCTATTAAGTTAGGTCTACCCATGTTCTTGAACCTACGTCGTTATCCAAACCTTTTTATGCCAGTTATTATGTCCATCCTTTTCATAGCATCTTTGGTTCATTCCCTATTTTCTACGAATCTAGATTTATCTATAATCTAGACTGAATCACGATTGTACGAACGGTGGGAATACGATTTGGGCAAAATATGAAATTTACTAAGAACGTAGTGTTTAACTTGGAAATTGGCATAAATTGGGAACATGTATTATGGCGTGTTCATAGAAATGCAAATTGGATAAATTTGACATGAATTATAAGATGTGTAATTTGAATCTAGTATTGACTTGTAAATCTAGCATTTACATGAATTGTGAACTAGAACAATAAGTCTAGTTTGACATGAACTGTAATTAGAATGTTAAATCAGAAGTGGATTAGCTAATTTGGCATAAGAAGTATATTGGCATAAATTTGAAATTGGCCATAATAGGGAGTAATTGTCATGTTTAGCAAAATCATGGTTAGTGACACTTAATTTGGTATAGTTTACATACCAAAAAGCATAAATATGATATAGAGGGGAAAAGGGGCCATAAGAATAAATGTTGACAATTTGCATTAAAAGAGTAACTAGGAAATAAGTAAATTAGGAATAATTTACTTATAGAGTTTGTCCTAAATGAGAAAATGTAAATTTAGAAAAATTAAAGGTTTGTTAACGACATCTCTTTTAATAACGCACCAGAAAGTTCTAGGGTGACAGAGAGGATAGTGTCTAGGCTTGGGTTTGGAAAATACAAGTTTCCTGCTCTCCCTGGCTATCCCTAACTGATCCGACGGACGGGATGGTTGCTTACAAAACCTGATTTGAAAATTAATCAAAACCCCTTTGAACTTAGAAAACACGAATATGCCTAACCCGAGGTTAGACTGAGTTGTGATATAAACCTGCCCGGAACCAACCGGCACATCCAGTATTCGCAACAATATCTCTCTAATGTGAGTGGTCGCGGCTTTAATTTAATTAGTTAAAGCTAGAACAAGAATGGTAGGGTTAAGTTAACTAAGACGCATAACCAATTCAACATGATAACCAAACCGATGGGTGGGGTTAGGTTCATACAGACAGTTAACGCAGTTAAACTAGAATGGGAAGGTTAAGTCCATAGGAACACTTAACCAACTTAATACAGTTAAGCTATAATGGAAGGGCTAAGTCCATAGGGACACTTAACCAAACTTAACGTCGTAACAAGACAAGATTTGTAGGGGCTAAGTAACTAAGAAAACACTTAGCCAAATTAACATGTTAACTAGACTAGAAGGTGGGGTTAAGTAAATACACTTAGCCAAATTAACATGCTAACTAGACTATAGGTTGGGGTTAAGTAAGATTTAATACACTTAGCCAATTTGATATGTTAGTTGGGCTAGACTGTAGGGTTAAGTAAACTTGAACACTTAACCATCAGACTGTGATAAAGGAATAGGGTTAAGTCTAAAACGTGAAGGGATAATACTTAACCATTAATAACATGTTAGTTAACACAGACGGGCAAGGTTAAGTTAAAAAGGAACACTTAACCAATACAGGATGAATGGGTAGGGTTAAGTAATAAGAAATACTTAATCAATATAACTTGGTTTGTGGGAGGGTTAAGTCAACATGAATCACTGACAACACTTAACCAGTTTAACAGGATAAATGAAGAGGGTTAAGTTAGCTTGAATTGACTAACGACACTTAACCAATCCAAATTGACGGGAAGGGGAACTAAGTAGTAAACCTTATTTAAAAGGGACTAAGTAGTAAACCTTAGTTAAGAAAACAACGACTCGGGAAACTAAGTGGTAAACCTTAGTTAGCAGAACTAAGTAGTAATTCTTAGTATAACACGGGAAGGAGCGGACGTCCGTCTGACTAAAAAGAAGGCTCCGACGAATTGGGTTACGAAACCCGGGGCTTCGAGGGGACGTGAGGGTACTCTTGGTATCCCTCTGTGAGGCTGCAAATGATCCTCCTGGGATCACAGAGGTTAAGGTCTGTGGTAGAAGAACCAAGGGTATGCCTTGGTTGCAAAATATGGCAACCTAAAGACTAGGATGAACCAGCGTGATTCGGCGAGAAAACGGTAGCCTTGTGATAGCAACTCGTCGTCTACCATCCATCTTTAGTCAATCGAGATACGTGAAGCGGAAAGGCGGAGAACTCCAAAAGACCATATACTTGCTATCTAGTTATGGGTGAGGATGGCCATAGGATAGTGGGGAACCAGGGCCTGCGCATAGTTCTCATTTTTCAAGGTGTGCCTTTCATTAGTTGAGGGAGGGGTCAAGTGGGACCATAGCCACTGGAACAAAAACAGACCTTAGCATCTGCACCGGCAAATATCTGAAAGCTCCCGACCGAGTTCTGTGTTTCTTGATCTGCCCTGCTACAGGACTCGGGCTGCACATTACAGGACATGTGCATCTAGACAAGCGATAACGATTCGCGATACATGCGTGGGGAAGTATAGGAACATATACCACTCTATGTAGTGTGTCCTAGACTTGGGGGCATCGTTCGACAGGTAGCATAATCCCTAGTTGGACTAGGTGGCATAAATCCTGAATTCGAGAAGCGTTCAGTAGATAGCGTAAGCTCTAGTTGAATCTAGAAAGCATTTGATAGGAAACCCTAGATCAGATCTAGGTAAGAAATAATAAATGTATGCCTGAAGGCACTGGAAACTACAGGGATTGGGATCACGTTATCGTTACTAGTTAGGACACTAGTTAGGTGGTGCAGAGATATAGAAACTAGTATAACAAGGAAATAGCGAAGCGGCGAAAGTATTAGAGTGAAGCGGCGAAAGTATTAGTGCATATCCAGTTTGTCTTATCTTAGCTTATCTTGTGATTACCTTGTCTAATCTTACTGACCCTATCGTCATGGTGTTATCTTGTATTCAGTTAATTCATGTCGTTTGTTTTTCCATGTTCACATGCTAGAAGTTACTGAACTTACTCAGGCTTTATGCCTGACTCTGTTTTTCTTTCGTCTTCTTTTCTTCCATTCCCCCCCCCCCAAGGTAGTAAAGGAGGGAATAGTATAGCTCAGGTTAAGTTGGACTGTCACTCTTTCCCAGCTTGAAGATTTGTCGAAGTTTGCTTGGATTCTCTTTTCAGACGCTATGGCGGGCTCTTGCTAAAATTGGAGAATATAAATGTATTTTTATGCTTCTTTATTTTGTAAGACAGATGATTCTCTGATATTGTAAAGAAATCGTTGTACAAACTATTTTATCAATAAAGCAAAGTTTTATTTTCCGCTGTTTAATTTCTGTCTGTCTTGTAATTTATCAGCATCTTTTACCCTAAATGCTCCACAGAACTTAGTGCATTCCCTTTGTGAGTGACACTAACGGATGTGGGGTGTTACAGTATTCTTGTATTCTGATGGAATTGTTGTAATTAACAATGAAATGTTCTTCCGTCTGCATTCTAATTTGTCGTGTTCCTAAAAATGATCAGGGGTTTAGAATGATCTTGGTCGGTTTAACGATCGATTCGGATCGAGCGAAATTCCTTACCGTTACATTTATCTTGGAGCATCATTAAATAAATTCTCAAATCTCGTTGATTTCCATTAACTCGGAATACTCATTTTATATTTCCAAATCTTCACCAATAACGTCTCATTATTATTTCTCTAATCAATATAATAAATTATCGCTCCTCTTTACCATTACAACAAATATGATCTCAGATAATCCTGAAGTCATTCAAGTTGGGATATTTTAATTACCTCTTAGACCTTGATCAACAACGTTCTTATCTTATGATAGAAATGAGTTGTAATTTCATAATTCAATATTTCAATTTTATATCAAAACAAATCCCTTTCTATTTTATTTAAAATATGGTTTTATCAAACCTTCTTGCTTTTGGAAATCTCTTCTCAAATATAATATTCACTGATTAAGTAATTACTTTGAAACGACCCAAACTTCCCCGTAAAGGAAAGTACAGATTGAATTGAGAACAAGGCAAATCAGAATACAAACAGAAGAATATTTCATTGCTTGTTACAACACTTACATCAGAGTACAAGAATATATCAGAGTACGAATAATTATTACACATTGGAAACACAGTATCAGAGATTTAAATTACATAGCAGTGGAAAAATAATACATAACACAACTGGAAGTAATACACGGATACAGAGCATTCTGAATATTGCTTCAGCTGTAAAACAAGATCCTGTGAATATAATATCTGCAAAACCAAAACTACTAGCTGCCCGTGGGGAAAATATGAGCACCCAGAGATCAGGTTAAAACAATAAACTCTAGGTCAGTCATGGGACTGGTGTGAGAACTCAAAACAGTCATTAAACTTGATTTTAAAGTTAGGCAAATCACCTGACCACGCCGTATAACATGAAACGAGTTTACTCCACATGAACCTTAGTTTAAAATAAAACAATGCAATGCTTTTTAGAAAAATGAAGATATTATAAGACTCAGGTCCCATCACACAATGAATGCATTCGAGGATAGAGTTTTCCTTTATACTAGCCAAATATGCTTGATACGCGAAATTTCATTTTTTATTATTACTATAAGTGAAGAAATCAACTTCAAATATAAATGTATCAATCATAGGCAGTGTAGGTACTATTATATTATGTCGCCATATATATATTTACAACTAAAACCGAATATCGTGTATTGGAAATTGGGTTTCCATCTATGAACCGAGGCAAGGGATTATCCTCACCGATTTTGAGACACACTAGCAAGTGCCTCAGGATCCCCCGCAGTGAACCCCTTGGATCTTCATGGCCGGTTATCCGTCGATGATTAGTTATACCATAAACTGTATGTTAGTCGGTTCTATCAAACCTCTAAAATGGGTCAGTAATGTCGACCACTCTAGAGCCGTTGGGGACTCAAATCATATCTGACGCACCTCGCTTTCCATCAAATAATAAGGGACTTCCACATAAGTAAACAGTCTGGGCTCTATACCATGACATTACTTATAGCTAGAGCTAACATATATCCATTTCCATGCAGTCACTATCCTGTTTTTGGCTCATAATGGGGTGTGAGGCTCGCGAAGTAACGTTACACAAGGCTATGCTAATTAATGTTGTGCTTTGATCATTAACCACAAGGCTCTGCTTTTCAACAAAAGCCTTGATCATTTGCATCGTAGCATGTCACATTGTCAGTCCATACCATACCATTGATTTCTGCCAATATATAACCTCTAAGCTCGTACGTCTCAGAAAAGAGTGTTAAGCAAGAAAATAAATTCTCTGTCACCAAACATATATATATTTAGCAGAGATCAACGAATACAGCATAAAGGAATACAACTTCAAACATACCATCCATTTACAAGTCCGTTCTGGGTCTGAACGAAACCGGAGGCACCTTATTCCTCGTCCCATATGTCCAATACAGGAGAGAGTTCCTCGCATATCCGTCGATCTCCAAGTACGTTTGGATGATCACCACTTATTACCTTACCTTGGGTGTACGACCTAATCAAGACATCAGTAATCACCCAAACGATGTGAAGAACTGCAGTCTTCAACCACCGTCTTCATCTTCGACTCTTGGTCGTCGTTGAAATTCAGAATGGGATAAACTCGGTCTTTCCGAATAATTCGCGTATTGTATAATCAAGTGCTATAAAATCACATCATATGTCTCATTCCGATTCAGAATTTACCTTTAATGAAAGATTCACATTATTAGGGAAAGGTTCCCATTAATTTTATCAAAGATAAATTCTTTAAATTTATTCTTTAGTCTTCCTTTAGATATCAATTTCCTAAGATTTTATTAACTAGTCGGGATTACCAAACCTTACCGAAGTAATCATTTATTTATATTTATTATCCCAATCCCAACCTATTCATCCTGTGGAGCAAAACTAGTTGCACTCCATATCTAACACCCACAGTGTTGTCGGCAAATTTAATTACCATTTCACGTTTAAATATAATTAAAGAATTAATTATCGTCTGGAGTAAAACTGGTGGTACTCCGTTTTCGATCATTTCAAGAATTCAATAAATTAAATTATCTCATTCCCATTTCAATCTAATTAGATATTTATTAAAACTCTAATCTGGTTTTAATATCAAAAATCATTATTTTATGATTATTCAAATTTAGGAAATTAATCTTAATCTTTAACTAGGTTAAAGAACTAATGTCATTTAAAACAGAGTTCACGATAAACCCAAATAACCTTCCATTAACTACGGAATCTTCATGGAAAACGGATCAATAAATAATCAATATAAATTTCCATATCAGACTGATAATATAAATGGAATAACGGCAAGGCCTTTTTAAATTCCATATATAGTAACGGTCTTCATTCACAGAAGCTTATCTCGATTATTATTAAATCGAATTCCATTCAATTCAAACTTCTTCTATTAAATTGGAAAACTTTGCTTTGGAAAAATTCTCATTTAAATCTTAATAAAAGATTTATAAATTCCACGTAAATCTTTAATAAAAGATTTATAAATTCCATTTAAATATTAATAAAAGATCTATAAATTCCAAATTATATTTTCACTGTTAATTGGGATTAAAGAGCAGATGTCGTTTAAAACATAGTTCACGATAAAACCACAATCAACTTTCATTTCAATTCTAATTAAACATTAATTAATTAGTAAACCTTTCTAAATATTATTTCAAAGATTTATTCTTTTCACACAGAGTTTAAGAACAGTGTTTTTTAAGACACCATTCACGACAAACCCAAAAATCCAATTTGTTTTATTTGATTCCAAATAAATATTAATTAATTGGAAAACTCCATTAAATCTTAATTAAAGATTTATTCTAGTTAATAATTAGTTCATTTTGATAAAAATATACTTTTATCTTTTCAAACATGGAATTTTTCATCCAAAATCTTTCCAAATCAATTATTATGATTTTATATAATTTTTCCATATTTTTAATAATTTTATTAAGGCCCATACAGTCAGTTTCCAATAACGGCCACCGAACTGCATCCCTAGCGACCTTTTCGAAATTTGATTTGGACATAATTCCTAATCCAACCATTAGATTTCAAACTTCTTATATTCATTGGAAAGCTCCTTTCGATACGAACCCAACAGTTCTGATTTTAGGAGAATCCGACGGCCGAATCTCTCGTTACATCAATTTGAAGTTAATGGTCGAAATTCGCGAACGGTCGTTGCGCGGCGCGTTCTATTCAGGCCATTAAATATATATATATATATATATATATATATATCACCGATTTCCAATTAAACATATTTCATAAATTGTTTATGAATTCGTTTTAAAACGGTTCCAACTTTATTTTCAATTTTAAATCAAAGTTGAATATTCTATATCTCTATCATATTAAAATGATAATATTTACAAAATATCAAATTTTGAAATCACTCTTTTTCGATTATTCATTATAAAGTGAATAACTCGATCGATAAAAGGGCGTTTAAATACATAACTATTTTTATTGTTCAAAAATATTATTCCACACATGAATATTTTATATGGTTTATACATTCAATAAAAATGATATTTTTATTGTTCAAAAATTTTATTCAATACATGGATATTTTATTCACTTCATTAACATCTCAAAGATGACATTTTTAACGTTCAAAAATATAATTCAACAAATGATTATACTCATTTTCATTATCATGTTAAAAGGTGATATTTTTTATGTACAAAAATATAATTCAACAAATGATTACTTTATATTCATTAACATGTTAAAAAGTGACATTTTTAATATATAACAAAAATGTATTTTAACATATACTCCTTTTATTTATTTATTTTATACATACAATAAAAATGAGATTTTTATTGTTAAAAACATTTTATTTTAAAATATTCTTTATTTTAAAAGATTCTTTATTTTAAATTTTTCGTTTCAATAAAAAGTTCTTTTCAATAAAAATGTCCTTTTCATCAAAATATTCTTTTTATTAAAATATTCTTTTACATTAAAATATTCTTTTACATTAAAATGTCCTTTTACATTAAAATGTCCTCTATTTCTGAATTGGAATGCGACTCAATCAATTACCATATAATTCCAGTTATATGGATTTCATACATCGTAGGTATGCAATAATAATGATAAATAATCATTAAACAGTCCAATCACATCCAAAGCGAAATTGACAACTATGTGAGCATTAAAATAAATATATAATGCTCATCACAGACTGACAATCCATCGATTGACATACAACTAAATATTGGGACTAGTGTATGTCAAATATCACTCCAATACCCATATGGGATTTTCTGTAACGAACTGGGATTTTCGACTCCGAAAATCAACACAAAACTACCATGTTAACTATTCAGACATCGGAAATACCTGATCAATAATAGAAAGAAGTTAGAGGGTGAGAATATATAAGATAGAAAATTAGAATAGAAGAAGAAAGAAGATCACTACAGAAGAGAATCAGAGTAATACGAATCTCACAGCGGAACGAATGAAATATAATATATATACATAACTTGAAATAAACAGTATATATATACAATAACATTATCAGAGTACAACACTTACACATAGCGGAAATAACAATAGCTATATATCTTGAAGCTTCCTGCTTCAAGATGCTCCAAGTATATATGTAAAGGCCTGAACTACTTGATTGCCCGTACAAATTTGGGCACCCAAGAGTTTAGGGAAAAACAAAACAAAATAAACTCTGGGTCAGTCATAGGACTGGTGTGAGTAAACTCAAATAATTTTTATTTAACTTTTCAAAAATCCTTTTCAAACGAAAAGATAATCGTAAGACCGATCCACACATAAACACGGACGGCTTTTACCTTACGATAATCCAAAACAGTTTTGGAAATCAATACTTTTCTGATATTATAATAATGTCTAATTGCAAATAGTTAGCAATCTAGTAGAACGCTTGCATCCATCTCATGTTCCACATATATAGTATACAAACAAAACCGCGGGCACTTATTGGAAATTGGATTCCGACTATGACAAGGTATGGGACCACCTGCCGATAGTGTATCTCTAGAGACGAATACACTGGGTTCAACAAGAACGCCTTGCGACCCGGCCCACACATGACCGACCACTCATTTCGCTTGAGTGTATCGAATGTATACCACCAACGGTTGGGAGCTACCCACCGTTTCCCGAAAACGGACAACATCGATAATAGTTAAAAGAATGAAATGGATTTTCTTTGGATAGGTGATATACACCCTAATGGGAGCGACCCACTTAGCCATGCTGCCTGCCCGATTTCTGTCATTTCCTGGTTGATGAGGCTTGAGGTCATAACGTATCTTTGATACACCTAACCATCATTCACTTTGAATGCCACATCGTCATACCCGCCAAATCACAAATTGATTTCCCTAAAAATACCATGGGTATAAAGCTAAGAGAAACGAATTCCTCCGCCACCAAACTTAAGTACTTTTGAAGAGATCAACTTACGTGATCCGTTAGATATACTTTGTAAGACATTCATCCATTCACGTTGTCCTGGGACTGGATAAACCGAAGGCACTATTCTGTAAATAGGATAGCCCTTGTATAACTCCGTCTTCAAATATTTTCATCATAATTGATCACACACGAACGTCCATACATAGTGGTTTTCATACGATGAATCTTATCCCGGTCTCTCCGTATTGACGACGGAAAAATAGTCAAAAACTTCGATAGGCGGTGATTTAAGTATCGAAGAAAAATAGGTGTATAACCAACGATCTTATTTCTAGATAGAAATTCGATCGATCAATCATCAATCAACATTAATCTCCTTTAATTTAATTTATCATTTATTTATTCATTTCCCATTTCTATATACACAACATTTCTTATTTTCTAGATTTAGAAAATATACGTCATCAATCATTGGAAAACATTTCCATCTTTATTTCACGTATCACTGTCACTCCAGTATTCCTTTTCATTAACATTTCATTTTCTATGATTAGAAAATATCTCTGATTATATATGAAAAATGTTTCCAAAATTTATTCAATAGATGTTTAAATAAGACATCACTAAGCCAATTTTGAACCATTACACTCATTAACTAAATTCACTTAATCAATCTTCACTATCGAACCTTACCCATCCCTTAGTTAAAAACGAAGTCAATCAAGTTGGGGTATAATTACCTCTCAGACCATAACTGAACAACCTTTCTAACCTCAAAATAGACAAAGTTCACCTTTTAAACCTTTAACAACTTCCTTACGTAACTCGAATTCTATTTATGAATGCCCTTCTTTATTTTAAAACATTGATTTTAACTATAGCATTATAATTCCTTTCTTCTTAAATATCCAACTTCAAAATGTAACTTTTATACCTTAATTTAACTAAATAACTAAACCACTAATCTATTAATAAATAAGTAAATCTTGATTAAACTGGAAAGTAAATATTACTTTCCGAATTCGATATAATCGAATTCAATGTATAATTCTCTTTTTCGAATAATCTCTATTCGATAGCTCCTTTTCGAATAAACTATATTCGATAACTCTTTCTTCGAATAACTATATTCGAAAATCTCTCTTCGAATGATTTACATTCGATTAACTTTCTACGAATGATTTACATTCGATTAATCTCCTTTCGAATAAACTATATTCGATTAACTACTTTAATTTTATTCGAATAAACTATTTCAAATAACTCCTTTGGATTAACTCATTTGGTTTAACTCGGTTTGATTAACTCAACTCGATTAACTCAACTTGATTAACTCAACTTATTTACTCTACTTATTTAACTCCTATCTAATAACTAATATTCGATTAATTTATATTCAAATAACTATGTCTGTTTTAACTTTATTTCGAATGGCTAATATTCGATTTAACGCCATTTGCCTAACTCTAGATCGCAATGATCACAATGGTTACGCCTGAGTCCCTCAGGAAGCATCCGAACGCCATAGGCTATCTGCAGCCCTGCGAATTACGCTAGCAGTCATATGAAATGGCAACACATCCTAAATAACTATGTTTGAATAATTATATCTCAAATAACTATATTCGATCAATTCTAATTGGATAACCAATATTCATTTAATTCTAGTTCGATTAACTATGTTCAATTAACTCTAATTCGATTAATTCTAACTCTAAACGATTTACTTTAACTCATTAACTCTAACTGATTAACTCCTTTGATTAACTCTACGTCCCTATTCAGTTTCAACTGTCGATGTTGAAATCAATTCTTACTCCTCTATATAAGTCTCGACGTATATATTCTGTTTATCCAATGATAAACATTTTATTTATTTTATTAAATATTATTTATAAATTTATTTTCTTAATCTATCTGTTAGAGTAAATTCTATTTAAAATCTTTGCTTTAAATCCATAGCATGTTATACCCGTGTGCGAAGCACGGGTTTAAATCTTTCAAATGTAAAATTCTCCTTTTATGCAATTCTAGTCACTTTTCATGTATTTCCTTTTATAATCTATTTATACCAAATAATTCCCTTTTTGATAATTCTATTTATTTTATAAAATATTTTTTTTATATAAAATCCATTAATTTTATAAGTAATCCCTTTGATAAACTATCTATTTCCTTTCTATTTATTTTACACATATTTTCTCTTTCTATTCTATTTATTTTTCAAGTAAATATTACTTTTTAATTCTATTTGTAAATAGTTTACAAATATTTCTTTTTCAATTCTATCTGTAAATGTTTTACAGATATTTCCCTTCAATTTTATCTATTTGATTAACAAATAAATATTCCTTTTTAATCTATTTATTTTCTAAAAAAATATCTTCTTTTTATAAAATCTTTTGATTTTATAAATATTTCTTTTTCAATATAACATCGAAAATTTTCTTTTTAACACTCCAGTATTCCTTATGGTATTTAACGTGCCATATAACAATGATCGGTATCATTCCAACATATAAAATCAACAATAGATTTCATATCACATCATATAACACAATATATGAAGACAGTAAAATAAATGTTGAGGAACCCAGTTGGGTCCTCCAACCTATTTCCCTGCATCCACAGATGTTAATTCACATAAATAACACGAGTATGAAATATTCTGATAAACAGAATCACTATTCGATTAACGATTTATATATATATATCATTCTCTATATTTTCAATCATCTGACTAGCAGTTCAACCAAGCAGCCAACACACAGCAAACAACCATTATTTATCAGTTGTAAAAATACCTTATAAAAAATAAAACTGAGAAGAGTTAGTGAGTTTTATTCACATTGGCAGTTCATCGTTAAAGAACGATAAAGTGTTTGTTTGATTTGAATCAAACAGTTTATTCCTCCATAAATTCATACAAGCCCCAATCCACTTCCAGTCAGCTTCATTGTGAAGCTCTCATCCATACGGTCCCAACGCAGCTTACAGTTCGTCAATCTGATATTGTATAATCGAGATATAAAGGTTACAAGTTAAGGTACATTTTTAAAATAAAATAAAACGTGGATTTTTATTTATTTCATTTGGGCCTTGGCCTTTCATATTTACCTTGGCCCATCCACTTTTGAACCCACCCAGGAAGATTCCTCCTTCCCCAAACACCTCGACGCAAGCTCTAGGATTAGAAATGGCCATTTTCGAAATTCAATCCATCCACTTATCTTCCCCTTTACTTCATGATTTCACAAACAAACTAGACCAACAACCTCCCCTTCGAATTCTCTTTCCAAGCATACCCCCAATACGACGTTCGATCCTCATTTTCCAGTCATGGTTTCAGCTCCAGTACAACAGACACCGAACTAATTATGAATGGAAATCTTCAAAGATTGATATACAAACCCCATTCAACCTCCTAAACCCAATTATCAACACAGTTCCGTGGATTAAAGCCTCATAACTCCAAACGACTTAACCCTAGTCGCGTTATACCCTTTTTGGGCGAACCAGGAAAATGTCGAACTGCTAAAAAAACATACAGGGTGGAAGAAAAACACACAGGAAATTCAAATATAGTTGTTTTGAGGATTATTGCCTCATATATGAATTTACATGATTTGTTGAAGAAGAACTTTCAGTTTTTCTCATGAAAGAAGTGGCAACGCAGAAATGTATTGACCAAAGTGAATGGATATTAGGGTTAGGAGAATTTGATATTTATAGGTAAGTTAAAATATTTTTATATTCTTTAATTTATTGATTTATAATGAATCGTTACTTATATTACTGTTTTATAAATTCCTGTGATCACACATCACACCTAAAAGTCACGAAAATGGACATACACCTTCATTTCGACATTACAGACCCAACGAAACTGGTTTCATCGAATTCCGACTCCGTTTTCTCACACAGCGTATTTTTAACCGTCGCAATACTGATTGCTTTTTACCTTTAAAAACCCGTATGGCCACACATTGACTCTAAAAATAACGAAACTTGGACTCTAACAATAATTTGACATTGCGTATCCAACAAAATTAGTTTTGTCGAAATCCAAGTTCGTTTGCAAAACTGGCTATTTTTAAAGCCCTAAATAACCCTTTTAAATATATAAATATATTTAAAAACATTTAAATTTAATATTTAAAAATAAATATTATCGTATATATCCACGTACGATATCATATAGTTCCATAATATTCCTATATGAATTTCTAACCCGATATTTCAAATCCCGTGTTACATCAATATTCGATTAGTATTTAAAAATCCATTTTAAAAATATAAATAAATTGATATAAATTATAAAGGAATTTCATAGCGACTTTTCTAAAATTTGATTTGGACATAAATAAAAATGTACACAATGAAATCTCGATTTTTCTCTTCCACTAGAAATATATACTTCACCAGCTCCTAACGTTTCTTGTTTCACAGAAATCTGATTTAAAATGGACCCTGTACATTCAATTGAAGCTCAAATCACCAAATGGCGAACTGCCGCGCCATTTCGAACTCGATTATAATTATATTATAATTATACGTTCAAACTGCCGTTCAAATAATATATTCGTTATTCTAATTCAATTCTAAACTGAATTAAATATCACAGATGATCCAATTCACACTATTTTGTGAATTCCACTATTTCTGGCTATTTCAGAAATTAAATATATTGTTATATTATTTATTTTAATTAAATATTCAATATTGTTTAATTTTTGTCATTTTAAATAACCAAACAATTATTTAAATAATTAAATAAATTATTTATATACCGTAAAAATACGGGTCGTTACATTCTTCCCCCCTTAAAATAATTTCGTCCTCGAAATTGCAAAGGTAGAGAAAAAAACCTATTGACTAGTACAAATTTATTTGTTTACTTACTAACCTTATTTTCAACTGAACCAATTTAATTTCAACAAAAATATTAATTAATTCTTATCAACGAAAATTTTCTAAAATGCTTAAAATTTTCTAACACCCGAAATTTCGTCAGCACCTCCTTTATACCGGTCAATAGTTCAAACCCTAACTCGCCTCTCTAGGTCCTTTCCAATACAAAAGAAAATCAAACAGCCAAGCGGCTTGCCAAATCGGCCCATAAATCACCAAATCTATAAGAATAAACGTGTACCTTTTTGTCGGGCATATCATTACATCCTTTCCATTTGTTACCAATTGATTTACAATCAAATTCCAATTTGTTTTTATCCACAAATCTAATCATTCTCTTTTAACTAAGCCAATTTCCATTTTGAACTCAAATTCCATTATCTATTTCAAATTCTTACAACATCAATCCAACCTACTCGTTATCATTATAATTCAATTCTATTTCGATTTCAATTTTCTTTCATAAATTTCTATTTAAATTTTGTTTTAATTCAGACAATCTCTCCTGTGAGTTTTTAAACCGTTTAGCTCTTTCGAAAATCAAATATCCCTTTTCAGGATTCAAAACAACTTCCTTTTTCTCAAAACAATTCAAAACAATCTCTTTGGTAGTAATTCGTCACTTACAACTCGAAAATGAACATTGATGATGTGGCCAGTATTATCAGAGTTATTACCTTGCTATCGAAGTGAGTTCAATACTATATCCCTTATCAAAACCATATTTAAACACTTTCATTTTGAAATCTTTTTTTCCAAAATATCATTCACGATACTTGTAAAAAATTTAAAATCTCCCAAAATCTTAAAAATTTCTTATATTTAACTCAAATCCATTTATGAACATTTTTCCCAGTTTTCAGAATTTTAATTCCAATTCTGATTTAATTAATCTGCTTTTGTATTATACAAACTCAAATTGGTTATTTATAGAACCATTTCAATTATAATCAACCAACACATCCAATATACTATAATAATTCGAATATAAATATTTTCTTTATGTCGAAATATACTTTGGGTAAAATTATCTCATTTACCCTCTTTCAAAACATACTATGTCGGTTTATCGTACTCAAGTGTTTGATAGCCCCTATCGATACAGTGGATCAAACTAATCGACCAGAATTCACAAACTACTCAACCAATAAATCTCCACAATATAAAATCATTTCTATTTAATCTACAAATACGTTCACTCGAATAAATATACTCAAACTCAATCTAGGGTATTACCAACCCCATCTCTACCGAGTTACGCCACAGAGCCAAGGTAATAACTTAACCTTCAGCTCTGATACCACTGTAATGAACTGGGATTTTCGACTCCGAAAATCAACACAAAACTACCATGTTGACTATTCAAACTTCGGAAATACCTGATCATTAAAAGAAAGAAGTTAGATGGTGAGAATAGATAAGATAGAAAATTGGAATTGAAGAAGAAAGAAGATCACTACAGAACAGAATCAGAGTAATATGAATCTCACAACAGAAAGAATGAAATATAATATATATACATAACTTTGAAATAAACAGTATATATATATATAATAACATTATCAGAGTACAATACTTATACATAGCGGAAATAACAATAGCTATATGATCCTGAAGCCTCCTGCTTCAAGCTCCTCCAAGTATATCTGTAAAGGCCTGAACTACTTGACTACCCATACAAATTTGGGCACCCAAGAGTTTAGGGAAAAACAAAACAAAATAAACTCTGGGTCAATCATGGGACGGGTGTGAGTAAACTCAAATCATTTTTGTTTAACTTTTCAAAAATCCTTTTCAAATGAAAAGATAATCGTAAGACCGATCCACACATAAACACAGACGGCTTTTACCTTAGGATAATCCAAAACAGTTTTGGAAATCAATACTTTTCTGATATTATAATAATGTCTAATCACAAGTAATTAGCAATCTAGTAGAACGCTTGCATCTCATGTTCCACATATGTAGTATACAAACAAAACCGCGGGCACTTATTGGAAATTGGATTCCGACTATGACAAGGTATGGGACCACCTGCCCATAGTGTATCTCTAGAGACGAATACACTAGGTTCAACAAGAACATCTTACAACTCGTCCCACATGACCGACCACTCATTTCGCTTGAATGTATCGAATGTATACCACCAACGGTTGGGAGCTACCCACCGTTTCCCGAAAAGGGACAGCAACGATAATAGTTAAAAGAATGAAATGGATTTTCTCTAGATCAGTGATATACACCCTAATGGGAGCGACCCACTTAGCCTTGCTGCCTGCCCAATTTCTGTCATTTCCCGGTTGATGAGGCTTGAGGTCATAACGTATCTTTGATACACCTAACCATCATTCACTTTGAATGCCACATCGTCATACCCGCCAAATCACAAATTGATTTCCCCAAAAATACCACGGGTATAAAGCTAAGAGAAACGAATCCCTCCGCCACCAAACGTAAGTACGTTTGAAGAGATCAACTTACGCGATCCGTTAGATATACTTTGTCAGACATTCGTCCATTCACGTTTTCCTAGGACTGGACAAACCGAAGGCACTATTCTGCAAACAGGATAGCCCTTGTATAACTTCGTCTTCAATTATTTTCTTCATAATTGATCGCACGCGAACGTCCATACAGAGTGATTTTCAGGTGATGAATCTGATCCCGGTCTCTCCGTATTGACAACTGAAAAAGGTCAAAAACTTTGATAGTCGGTGATTTAACTATCAAAGAAAAATAGGTGTACAACCAACGATCTTATTTCTAGATAGAAATTCGATCGATCAATCATCAATCAACATTAATATCCTTTAATTTAATTATCATTTATTTATTCATTTCCCAATTCTATATACACTACATTTCTTATTTTCTAGATTTAGGAAATATACGTCATCAATCATTGGAAATATTTCCATCTCAGTTTCACGTATCACTGTCACTCCAGTAATCCTTTTCATTAACATTTCATTTTCTATGATCGGAAAATATCTCTAATTATATTTGGAAAATGTTTCTAAAATTTATTCAATAGATGTTTGAATAAAACATCACTAAGCCAATTTAAACCATTACACTCATTAACTAAATTCACTTAATCAATCTTCACTATCGAACCTTACCCATCCCTTAGTTAAAAACGAAGTCAATCAAGTTGGGGTATAATTACCTTTCAGACCTTAACTGAACAGCCTTTCTAACCACGAAATAGACAAAGTTCACCTTTTAAACCTTTAACAACTTCCTTACGTAACTCGGATTCTATTTATGAAACCCCTTCTTTATTTTAAAACATTTATTTTAGCTATAGCGTTATAATTCCTTTCTTCTTAAATATACAACTTCAAAATGTAACTTTTATTCCTTAATTTAACTAAATAACTAAACCACTAATCTATTAATAAATAAGTAAATCTTGATTAAACCGGAAAGTAAATATTACTTTCCGAATTCGTTATAATCGAATTCAATGTATAATTCTCTTTTTCGAATAATCTCTATTCGATAGCTCCTTTTCGAATAAACTATATTCGATAACTCTTTCTTCGAATAATTATATTCGAAAATCTCTCTTCGAATGATTTACATTCAATTAAATTTCTACGAATGATTTACATTCGATTAATCTCCTTTCGAATAAACTATATTCGATTAACTACTTTAATTTTATTCAAATAAACTATTTGGAATAACTCCTTTGGATTAACTCATTTGGATTAACTCAGTTTGATTAAATCAATTCGATTAACTCAACTTGATTAACTTACTTGATTAACTCTACTTATTTACTCTACTTATTTAACTCCTATCTAATAACTAATGTTCAATTAATTTATATTCGAATAACTATGTCTATTTTAACTTTATTTTTAATGGCTAATATTCGATTTAACGTCATTCGCCTGACTCTAGATCGCAGTGATCACAATGCACTACAACAAAAAACACTTTTCGCAACAAGCAATATATGTTGCAGTAGGCCAATTGCAACAGGCCCGCGCCCATCTGGATATCCCAAGTTGCAATAGATCGATCTCTTTTCGCAACAGTTTTTGCCAGTTGCAATAAGAAGTTGCAGTATACTTTTTTGCAACAGGCCTTTATTGTTGCAACAGACCCTTCTGCAACAACAAATGGCAGTCGTAAACCTATAATAGGCATTCGACAAACAAGATACAACTATTTTTGACAGTTGCAGTAAATCAAATCACAACTGTTATTGAAAGTTGCAAAATATATAATAGCTAACATATTCAATTACCAATATATAATCATAATAGCAAACAATAGCTTAGCTGAAATATATACTATTGTAATATCATAGATGAAATAAACAAATAGAAAATTTACTTTAAGAGATTTTATTTCAATAGAAATTTGTTACATACAGTTGCATCAAAAGTTCACAAAATTTTCATACACTGTTCACATATACAATATGATACATTTTCTGAAAATACAATTTTTCTGATCATATTTTCCAAATATGTTATTTCTACTTAAATGGCGATGTTCATCTTCTCATTCCAGCTCAATCCAAATGAACATCTGTTCTACCTGTCAAATAGCAAGGCAATTCAAAAAGAGTAAGCAGCACACAAGCCAAAAAGCAAAACATAAAGTCAACATACGCATGTACCAACAACACACACACAACCATGCACAAGCTTGTAAACAATGCATCATGTGGCTCACGAAGTCAAAAAGTTTCCTATGCATCTTAATAATGTTAACTAAGCAATATAAGCCAAAACTGAAATGTAAAAGTTTCAAGCATAACACCATTTGTTGTTAATCCCTCACCCAAACCATCTGGCAGTTCTATTATATTCTATAACTCATTTAGCTTGCGTGTTTACCTAGTTTAGCAAAGGAAAATATATGGCACCCTGACCACTCATACTACTCAACGCATATAATATTATGATCATAGAAATGGTAGTGAATTACATTTGATGCACAGTCAACAATCATATATAAATGAACTTTTAGTTTAATTATTTCATATATTATAGCAACCAATTTAACGAAGTGTTGCATCTATTATAGCTCTAATATAATGAGATGTAAAGGAAAAATCAAAAAAAATATTATACGATAATTAAATTCAAAACAAATAGACCTCCAAATCCCATGTCCACTAGTGTCCTGTCCTTCACGCTGCTATACAACTGCGACTGTAAAATGAAAGATGCAACCTAGGAGAAGGAAATTTGTAAATAACAAAAATAGAGTTGTGGTTTCTCGATCATATTTAGCAATCCCAGATTTAATAACTAGACCATGACAGAGTGATGCAATAAAAGCACACGAGGAGGAAGATTAGGTTAGGTTCATTGATAGTTTGATTATTTTAACTACTAATTCTTCATTTCAAGGAAAAGGAAAGAATCAAAAGAACAATATACTATTTTAGCTTTACAAACCTATTCATGATCCATGGAACTGGTGTTACGTAGGACTTACTATGACCTATTCTAAGTCGTAGTCCCGTATATCAAATGTGCATTGTGCCCCCCTCGTGAAACTTGTCTAGTTTCCCCCTATATAGAAGCTAGAATTACTTCCCATGAAATCAGGAAAGGAACAAAGGAGCAAAATGGGAAGATTGTTTTTAAGTAGCCTTACCAAGAGCTACATTTCAAAGAAGGAATTGGTATCATGTGCTTATATTAAGGAATATATGCATGCATTTGGTATGTAATGATGCACTGATAAACTAGAGCATGAGAAATTTTGTGCTTATGGATTGCCATTATTTGAGCACCTTAATTTATGTACTAAATCACATATTACTGACATGAAAATAGAGTAAGGTACTCATGAGAAATTAAAATAGTGACAAACATCATTAGTGCAGATGTCTTTGAATAGAATAAAAACTAATAAAGCTCTGGCAATAAACCTTTTGAGCGCTTGGAAATTGTGCCTGCATCATTTGGAATGCTATCAATGTACAAATTATAAGTAAATCTTACATGTGATAATAGTAAACGGAGGCATTTTTCAGCTCTTTGTATTCTTACGTGCAACCATTCACACCCTGTATGAATAACTTTCTCCTCGAGATTTTCATAGCCTGAATAATCACAGTAAACAAAATATTAAATATTTACTTAGGAACTGTTTGCAAAAACCATGTCAAACAGACCATATACATTGGCAATTGCGAGTAGTTGTCATTTAAAGAAACATGCCACATTCATCCAAATAGCTACTTTTTGCTGACAATACTGAAATGGACATATTGCTTGAGTAATAAATGCAGATCAAACACAACATTGTTTACATCACAATCAAGTGCACCCTTTTTTTAATAAATAAAATCAATGCACGTTCTAAAGTATACAAATTGTATCAGTGATCATTACAACTACAATAAAATATCATATAGAACTGTAAATCAATGCATCATCCCTTATAGTCTGATGAAAACTTTAGTCTCTTTATTCTTGTGTATTGTTTATAATCAAGTTGGTTTTCTTACTTGCAAGGATGTTATTTGCTCGTTGTTATCTTCTTCTACTTTTCATTCCAAATAAATTCATTTTCGATATGCAACATTTTATATCTAAATACTGATTAATATTATCCATTTAATACATACAGTGTTATTTCTAATGTTAGGTGCACTTCACACACACACACATCAGCATGTATGCACAAAATCAATAAAAGTATATTTATGGTTAACAAATAATAACTTCATGTTTGAATGCTTTAAAACACTCACTATAAAATGTTGTGCCCTCTGCTAAGCCTATAAAGAAAGTTTGAAATTCACAAATATAAAAAATAACACATGATTCTAGTAAATGGACACAACTAGCCGAAACGTAAACATAACCATTTCCCTTAAGTTACTTAAAAATTATTTCAATTGATAAGTAAATATCACTTTTCATGAAATGATGCTTAATGACGAAAGTAAATATCATTTTTCATGAAATGCTCAACCAACAAGGTTAAAAGC
This sequence comes from Allium sativum, assembly GCA_030737875.1. NCBI lineage: Eukaryota > Viridiplantae > Streptophyta > Magnoliopsida > Asparagales > Amaryllidaceae > Allium > Allium sativum. Next base: position 1,046,866,873 of record CM060910.1, on the reverse strand, counting down.
TGAGCTAAAATCAGTTATTCTAATCTAAGCCAAAAGCTTAGCTCCTAAAGCTCGGCATAGCTAAGCAAAGCATGCTGAGTTTTCAAAAACTCATCTATGTTTAGTTTCAACTAGCCACGCTACGTTGATTTTATAAAACTGGACATGACTAAGCAAAACATGCTATGCAGATGCATGTTAACTACTTCTAGTTCTGTAATCATGCTTATAATCAATGTTCCAAGAAAAATTCATGAGGATTTTTTAAGATTTCAACCTTTTATTATAACCAAATTAAAATCATGATAAATGGTGTGTCAGCTTTCTTTCATGTGTTGCACAGATGTGGTGATTTTTTTTTATTAATGAACTTTATATAACTGAAATTATTTAGTTGAAGTTTGTAGAACACAAAAATTCAGTACTTAAGTATGTAAGTAGAAAATAATCAGACTTCAACCATTTATAACAATATAACATTAGGTTTGAGGGAAGTAAAACTATAAATTTTCGTTTATTACTTCAATTCTTGGTGAAATTATGAGCAAAATTATAGAATAATCAACGACATTTTCAACATAGTACAAATAACATGTAACTATTATTTAGCGAAAACTCATAGATAATAATCCACACCTGAAGCGAGAGGAGTTTGAGAGCAATTAACATGTCCAGTTTAGAGTTTTAGCGAGAATACCTAAATTAAATAAAAGATGTTTAATATTCGAACGACAATCAAAAATCTTGCTACAATTTGAGATAAAAAAAAAATGAAAAATACCTTCTTAAATGTTGCTAGAACGAACAAGAAGCGAATGGAGTGATAAACCCTAGAACAAATAATGAGGTAGAGAAGGCTTACACTATAATGGTAACAAGTCGAAGCGGCGAAGGCGAAAGGGCAAAGGCGGAGGGGCGAAAAACCTAGAAAGAAAACTAGGGTTTAGGAACTGGTGCAACTTTCACCACTCGATTTTAACCAGCTATGAGCATCTTGGCACAAGCTTTGATTTGCGTGGAATTTTTTTCTAACATTATTATGCATTCTTTTAGCTAAGAGAATTGAGGGCTTGGAATTAGATTTAGAATGGAGAATTGGGAAAAGGCAGCTGAGTTGGAAAACACAGGTGAAGTGGGCACGAAATATTAGTGCGCAGTCCTAAAATTTTTCAACAGCCCGCCTTCTGACTTTTCTAGCCCGCCTTTTTTTTGCATTACTGGTGCGAAGCAGCCTTGAAATTGTACCCTGGACATGTTCTAATCAACTAAAAATTAAAGGTTGTTATAAAATAACATTTGCAAATGTCATATATGAGAAGTTATTAAATAAATCTAATTAATATTGAATAATAAATACTAGTTATTAAACTAGCATTAATTATAAACTATTTAGCAATAATTATTTTTTAAAATGCCAAAAATTGAATATATTCATCAATTATAATTATTAAGTTAAAAATATGTTTATTGCAACTGTCACGAAAAGATAGCTATTAAAAATATGTTTATTTCAACTGGTACTAAAGTGCGATCGCTAAAAATTCGTTTATTGCAACTGCCATATGTCACCAGTATATAATATTATTTGTTAATAATTATATTCATATATTGTAATTAGTGATTATAAGTTATTACTAATTATGCTTTGTTTATATATAATTTTTTTTATTAATATATATTGATTATAAGTAATTAAGTATATATTAATTATTAGACATAAATTTTAATTATATATTTTTCGCAAGCGGTAGAGAAGAGCAGATGCTAAAGATATGCTTTCTGCAACTGGTAGAGAAGAGCAGTTGCTAAAGATATGCTTTCCGCAACTGGTAGAGAAGAGCAGTTGCTAAAGATATGTTTTTGCAACTGGCTGAAAATGCCTGTTGTTAAATCTCATTTATTGCAACTACTACGGAAGGTCTGTTGCTAAAAATCATTTGTTGCAACTGTCGTATGGCGCATGTTGCAAATAACTAGTTGCAATATGGTATTTTTCTTGTAGTGATGGTTACGCCTGAGTCCCTCAGGAAACATCCGACCGCCATAGGCTATCTGCAGCCCTGCGAATTACGCTAGAAGTCGTACGAAATGGCAACACATCCTAAATAACTATGTTCGACTAACTCTATCTGAAGTAACTATATTTGGTCAATTCTAATTGGATAACTAATATTCAATTAATTCTAATTCGATTAACTATGTTCAATTAACTCTAATTCGATTAATTCTAGCTCTAATCGATTAACTTTAACTGATTAACTCTAGCTTATTAACTCCTTTGATTAACTCTACGTCCCTATTTAGTTTCAATTGTCGATGTTGAAATCGATTCTTACTCCTCTATATAAGTCCCGACTTATATATTCTATTTATCTAATGATAAACATATTATTTAATTTATAAAATATTATTTATAAATTTATCTTCTCAACCTATCTGTTAGAATAGATTCTATTTAAAATCTTTTCTTTAAATCCATAGCATGTTATAACCGTGTGCGAAGCACGGGTTTAAATCTTTCAAATGTAAAATTCTCCTTTTATGCAATTCTAGTCGCTTTTCAAGTATTTTCTTTTATAATCTATTTATTTACCAAATAATTCCCTTTTTGATAATTCTATTTATTTTATAAAATATTTTCTTTTTATATAAAATCCATTGATTTTATAAGTATTCCCTTTGATAATCTATCTATTTCCTTTCTATTTATTTTACACATATTTTCTCCATCTATTCTATTTATTTTTCAAATAAATATTCCTTTTTAATTCTATTTGTAAATAGTTTACAAATATTTCTTTTTCAATTCTATCTGTAAATGTTTTACAGATATTTCCCTTCAATTTTATCTATTTGATTAACAAATAAATATTCCTTTTTAATCTATTTATTTTCTAAATAAATATTTTCTTTTTATAAAATCTTTTGATTGTATAAATATTTCTTTTTCAATATAACATTGAAAATTTTCTTTTTAACACTCCAGTATTCCTTATGGTATTTAACGTACCATATAACAATGATCGGTATCATTCCAACATATAAAATCAACAACAGATTTCATATCACATCATATAACACAATATATGAAGATAGTAAAATAAATGTTGAGGAACCCAGTTGGGTCCCTCCGACCTGTTTCCCTGCATCTACAGATGTTAATTCACATAAATAACACGAGTATGAAATATTCTGATAAACAGAATCAGTATTCGATTAACGATTTATATATATATATCGTTATCTATATTTTCAATCAACTGACTAGCAGTTCAACCAAGCAACAAACACACAGCAAACAACCATTATTTATCAGTTATAAAAATACGTTATAAAAATATATCCGAGAAGAGTTAGTGAGTTTTACTCACATTTGCAGTTCATCGTTAAAGAACGATAAATTATTTGTTTGATTGGAATCAAACAGTTTATTCCGCCATAAATTCATACAAGCCCCAATCCACTTCAAGTCAACTTCATTGTGAAGCTCTCGTCCATACGGTCCTAACACAACTTACAGTTCGTCAATCTGATATTGTATGACCGAGATATAAGGTTTACAAGTTAAGATACATTTTTAAAATAAAATATAACATGTATTTTTATTTATTTCATTTGGGCCTTGTCCTTTTATATTTACCTCGGCCCATCCTCTTTTAAACCCACCCAGGAAAATTCCTCCTTCCCCAAACACCTCGACGTAAGCTCTAGGATTAGAAATGGCCATTTTCGAATTTCAATCCATCCACCTATCTTCCCCTTTACTTCATGATTTCACAAACAAACCAGACCAACAACCTCCCCTTCGAATTCTCTTTCGAGGCATACCCCTAATACGACGTTCGATCCTCAATTTCCAGTCACAGTTTCAGCTCCAGTACAACAGACACTGAACTAATTATGAATGGAAATCTTCAAAGATTGATATAGAAACCCCATTCAACCTCCTAAACCCAATTATCACCACAGTTCTGCGGATTAAAGCCTCATAACTCCAAACGGCTTAATCCTAGTCGCATTATACCCTTTTTGGACGAACCAGGAAGATGTCGAACTGCTAAAAAACATACTGGGTGGAAGAAAAACACACAGGAAATTCAACTATAGTTGTTTTGAGGATTATTGCTTCATATATGAATTTACATGATTTGTTGAAGATGAACTTCCAGTTTTTCTCACATAAGTAGTGGCGGTGTAGAAATGTATTGACCAAAGTGAATGGAAATTGGGGTTAGGAGAATTTGATATTTAGAGGTAAGTTAAAATATTTTTATATTCATTAACTTATTGATTTATAATGAATCGTTACTTATATTACTATTTTATAAATTCCTATGATCACACATCACACCCAAAAATCACGAAAATGGACATACACCTTCAGTTCGACATTACAGACCCAACGAAACTGGTTCCGTCAAATTCCGACTCCGTTTGCTCACACAACGTATTTTTAACCATCGAAATACTGATTGTTTTTTACCTTTAAAAATCCGTACGGCTACACACTGACTCTAAAAATAACGAAACTTGGAATCTAACAATAATTTGACATTGCAGATCCAACAAAATTAGTTTCGTCGAAATCCGAGTTCGTTTGCAAAACTGGCAATTTTTAAAGCTCTAAATAACCCTTTTAAATATATAAATTTATTTAAAAACATTTAAATTTAATATTTAAAAGTAAATATTATCGTATATATCCACCTACGATATCATATAGTTCCATAATATTCCTATATGAATTTCTAACTCGATATTTCAAATCCCGTGTTACATCGATATTCGATTTATATTTAAAATTCCATTTTAAAAATATAAATAAATTGATATAAATTATAAAGGAATTCCATAGCGACTTTTCTAAAATTTGATTTGGACATAAATAAAAATCTACATAATGAAATCTCGATTTTTCTCTTCCACTAGAAAAATATACTTCACCAGCTCCTAACGTTTCTTGTTTCACAGAAATCCAATTTAAAATGGACCCTGTACATTCAATTGAAGTTCAAATCGCCAAATAGCGAACTACGCCACATTTCGAACTCGATTATAATTATATTATAATTATAGGTTCAAACTCTCGTTCAAATAATATATTCGTTATTCTAATTCAATTCTAAACTGAATTAAATATCACATATGATCCAATTCACACTATTTTGTGAATTCCACTATTTCTGACTATTTAAGAAATTAATTATATTATTATATTATTTATTTTAATTAAATATTCAATATTATTTAATTCTGGTCATTTTTAATAACCAAACCATTATTTAAATAATTAAATAAATTATTTATATAACGTAAAAATACGGGTCATTACATTTTCAAACAACAACAGTTTATTTAAAATAATTATTGGTTAATAAATTTAACCAATTCTAATTCAGATTGAATTATTTTTAAACTTTACCAATTTTCACTGTTTTAAATTATATATAAATATTTATAATTTAGTTTCATCTACCATATTTATGTTAACATTATTTTTAATATGTTAAACATTTCAACATCACAAACAACATACAACACGGTCAATTTAAATTGTCCATGATATGTGAACGAGGGAAGTGATCTTACAAGCACAGTATACAGTTTATAATGATTAAACTGATAAAACTCTGAACTGGCAATTCTAAATATTTTCCAATTATGAACATAAATAAATAACTGTGTTGAAATTTTATTGAGGAGTTCTCAACTTTGGTTTCCATTACGTCATTCTTTATTGGCAATCTGTTCGCTTCCAGTCAGTTCCATTGCCATCTGTTTCACGCGGTTTATGTTAAAAATCACATTTTTATATAGTGGTTTTTTTTCCTTTAAAGATCATGTTATTTGTACTTTTAAAATCATTGCTATATATAAATTTAAAAATCATATTTTTAATTTAAAACTATTTTATTTTCTAAAACTATGCAAATTTTATTTTCTAAAACAATGCAAATTTTATTTTCTAAAAAAACCCAAATTTTAAACAATGCAAATTTTAATTTCTAAAACAATGAAATTTTTATTTACAAAACAATGTGATTTTTATTTACAAAACAAAGTGATTATTATTTACAAAGAAAGCGATTTTTATTTACAAAAGAAAGTGAATTTTATTTACAAAGAAAGTGATTTTTATTTACAAAGAAAGTGAAATGACCCGAAATTCCCCGGTCTCCGAAGAGAAGAGAAAGGACAGATTGTCTGAGAACACAACAAATCATAACACAAACAAAAGAACATTTCATGGCTTATTACACAAATTTACATCAGGGTACAAAAATATATAGAGTATGAGCAAATAATATACATTTGATAAATATCAGAGATTTACAAATTACAATGTAGCAGAAAATAATACAAAAACACAACTGAAAGAGATAAATGGGTACAGAGCTTTCCGAATATTGTTCCAGCTGTAAACCTGGATCTTGTGAATATAAATCTGCAAAACCAAAACTACTAGCTGCCCATGTGGAAAATAGGGGCACCCAGAGTTTAGGTTAAAACAATAAACTCCAGGTCAGCCATGTGACTTGTGTGAGAACTAAAACAGTTATTAAATGTTTACTTTAAAATAAAGTAAATCAAAAGACCACGCCGTATAACAAGGAACGAGTTTCCTCCCAAGACTACCAGTGCATATACAATTATAAACAATGCAATGCTTTTTGAAAAATGAAGCTATTATAAGACCCAGCTCCCATTACACAATGCAACGCAAGCCAGAGGATAGGGTATTCCCTTATAATAGCCAAATATGCTTGGTACATTTAAAACAAATCATTTGATACTATTATAAGTGCACAGTTTATAAAACAACTTCAAAAATAAATGTATCAATCATAGACGGCATGGGTACCATATATCATGTCGCCAATACTAGGCTATACAATCAAAACCGAAATGTCACGTATTGGAAATTGGATTCCATCTATGAGTCGAGGCCAGGGATGGCTCCTCACCACTTCGAGACACTTTAGAAAATACCTCAGGACTCCCCCGCAGAGAACCCTAGATCGGTTGGGCCGGTCCTCCCTTACGTTTGAGGATTAGTTACTCCTGAACACACATTTCCCCGCCCTATGGTGCGTAGATGAGCCATATAACTCAATATCCATTGGCTCCGTAGTAAGAATATATCCGAGGCGCCTCGCAATACAACAACCACATAAGTAAAAATGTATGGGATCCGTACCATGATACCACTCCTAGCTAGAAAGAAATGTCATGTTCTCCCAAAAGTCTGATCCCGTTTTTGACTCATCCCGAGGTGTGAGGCTCGCAAATTAACGGTATGCACAAAGCTATGCCCTGTAAGGCCGTGCTTTTATCATCAACCACGAGACTCTGCTTTTCAACAGAAGCCTTGATCATTTGCATCTCATCATGCCACACAGGCAATTCACGCCATGCGACTGATGTCTATCGATATATAACCTCTGAGCTCATACGTCTCAGAGAAGGCCGTTAAGCAAGACAATAAATTCTTCACCGCCAAACAGATATATATTTAGTAGAGATCAACCAACACAGAATAAAATCCAATGTCAGGCACACATCCATTAAATATTTCATTCTATGTCTGAACAAAACCGGAGGCACCTTATTCCTCGTCCCGTGTCCAACACAAGAGAGAGGTCCTCGCATATCTGGTCGATCTTCAAGTACGTCTAGACGATCACTACTTATTACCTTGTCTTGGGTGTATTGCCCAATCAAGACATCAGTAATCATCCAAACAATTTGAAGACCTCCGGTCTTCAACCACCATCTTCATCGTTGACTTATCATCGAATGAGTTATTTAGAATGGGTATAAACTCGGCCTTTCCGAATAACTCGCGTATATAATAAACAAATGCTATAAAAACACAACATACGCCTCATTCCAATTCTGAATATTCTTTTATTTAAATATTCATATCCTTTGGGAAAGTTTACCCATTAATTTTATCAAAGATAAATTCTTTAAAATTTATTCTTTAATCTTTCTTTACATATCATTCAAACCATATTAAGGTTTTCCAAACTAGTCGGGATTAACGCGCCTTACCGAAGTAATCATTTATTTAATTTCCCAATCCCAACCTATTTATCCTATGGAGCAAAACTGGTCATACTCCATATTTAACACCACGGTGTTATCAGTAAATTTAATTACCGTTTCACGTTCGAATCTAATTAAAGATTTAACTATTGTTAGGAGAAAAACTGGTGATACTCCATTCTCAATCATTTTCCAAATTTGATAATTTAAATTATCAATTCCCATTTCAATCTAATTAAAGATTCATTACAACTCCACTTAGTTTTAATCTTCCCAAAAATCAATATTAATGATTAATTAACTTTGGAAGCACAAACATGCCACATCAACAATCTACACCGTACTATTCATTTCAGCCAATATATAACCTCTAAGATCGTACGTCTTAGAGAAGGGTGTTAAGCAAGAGAATAAATTCTCCGCCACCAAACAGATATATATTTAGCAAAGATCAACCATATAGTTCGAAATATAATGTTAGACATGTAATCCTGTCTTTAACTGGGTTAAAGAGCTAATGCCATTTAAAACACAGTTCACATAAAACCCAAATCACATTCCATTAATTATGGAATCTTCATGGAAAACAGATCAATACATATAATCAATATCAATTTTTGTATCCGACTAACAATATAAATGGAATAACGACAAAGCCTTTTAAATTCCATATATATTAACAGTCTTCGTCCACAGAAGCTCATTTCGATTATTATCAAATAGAACTCCATTCAATTCCAATTTAATATATTAAATTGGAAAACTTTGCTTTGGAAAATTACCGTTAAATCTTAATAAAAAAGATTTATAAATTCCAAATCACATTTTACTGCAAATCGGGTTAAAGAACGAATGTCGTTAAAAACACAGTTCACGATAAACCTAATTCACAATCCATTTTATTCCAATTAAATGTTAATTAACTGGAAATTATCATAGTCTTAATTAAAAGATTTATTCTTTTCACATGGGGTTTAAGAACAGTGTTATTTAAGACACCATTCACGACAAACCCAAAATCTCATTTTTTTTATTTAATTCCAATTAAATATTAATTAAATACAAAACTTCACTAAATCTTTAATTAAAAGATTTATATTTTTCTCAATTGGGTTTAAGAATAGTGTTAATGAAGACACCATTCATGACAAACCAAAAATCCAATTTGATATTAAATACAAGGCTCTGAATAGAAATTATATTGGCTTATATTCAATTTCAAATTCTGAAACAAACAAATATCGTATTGGAAATAACGATATATAATATATCTTCCAAATAAACATAACAATATCCGTATAATCACAAAATCCAATATCAAAATGTTCCGAAGATGACTTCGATTCAAATTCATTCCAATTCATATATTGGAAATTCTGGTTAATTTTAAAACCATTTCTCTATCCAATTTATTTATTTCAAAATAACTGGATTTTAATTCTAGTTAATAACTAGTTCATTTCGATAAAAATATATTTTTATCTTTTCAAATATGGGATTTTCATCCCAATTCTTTCCAAATAATTTATTATGATTTTACACAAATTATTGATATTTTTAATAATTTTATCAAGGCCCTTACTATCGATTTCCAAAAACGGTCATTGAACTGCACTTACAAGAACCTTTTCTAAATTTGGTTTGGACATAATTCCAAATCCAACCTTTGGATTTAAAATCCCTTATATTCGTTGGAAAGCTCTATTCGATATGAACCCAATGGTTTCGGTTTTAGGAGAATTCGACGGTCGGATCTCCCGTAATATCCGTTCGAATTCAATGGTCGAAATTCGCAAACAACCGCAGCGCTGCACATTCTATTAAGGACATTAAATATATATAATATATATTATACATATTTCATCAATTTCCATTTAAAACGTATTTTATAAATCGTTTTAAATTCGTTTTCAAAACGATTTAAACTTCATATTTAATTCAAATCAAAAGTGAATATTCCATATCATTAATATATAAATAATAATTTTTTCAAAACATTAGATTTTGAAATCACTTCCTTTTCGATATTCATTATAAAAATGAATAAAATCGATATAAATATCGTTCGCGTCAAAATGGCGCACATCTAATCAAAACAGCTTAATATATTTCAATATTTTCGTGTCCATCCAAAATCGGACATCAAAATCAGATTTTTATTCTTTACTGAATATTATTTTAAAATATTTGTTATTTTAAAATATTCATTCTTTCTGAATTGGAATCAGACATAGTCAATCAACACCAACAACAACAAAGCCATATATCCCAAACAAGTTGGGGTTGGCTAGATATGGAACCCAAAATAAAAATAAAAGAAATAACATTGATAATATATATATATATATATATGTGTGTGTGTGTGTGTGTGTGTGTGTGTGTGTGTTTAAAATAACCAAACAGATAAAAAGACGTCAGAAAGTCACCATATAATATTATTTATATGGATATCATACAACACATGTATATAACAGCAAGGATAAACAATCCACCATCATCTACAGTGCACTACACAACTGCATAAGCATTAAATATAATTAATTAACGCTTACATAGTCTATCAACCAGTCGATCGACATACAACTAAACAATTGGGATTAGCGTATGTTAAATATCATCCCAATACCCATGTGGGGTTTCAATCAACAAACACAGATTTTATTTGTGTAGTTGGGCGATGTGTAAATTTATCGTCCCAGTCAATATCGGTCAAATGGGTATACATAAACAAATCGTTCGATTTGTAAATGAATATTTATTTTATTCATATACACATTAAGAATTATATTTTTAACGATAAAATATTTTATTTCATACATGAATAATTTATTTTCCAGACACATCGCAATCACAATCAATTTCCACAACATAATACAATCAAACAAGTCGTCCATGGTCTGTGGACGACGGTGTCAGGAGCTACTAAGCACCGTCTGCATCCTATTTTATATTTAACTAGAAAATAAATTTGAGTGAGAATTTCTCACTTTTGGGATCCACTCCTCCATTCTTACTGTCACCTAGATTCGTTGCTATGATTCTAACGCAATCTGTTTCAATGCAAGTTATATAAAAATCACATTTTCAGCATCGCTATATATAATTAAAAATCAGATTCTTATACTGCTACTTCATATATAAAGTTGCCATTTTTATTTCGCTATCTAGATAATAAAAATCCATTTTTATAACGATGTTGTACATATAAAAATCATATTTTTAAAACGAAGTTATTTAAATCAAAATCATATTTTTATATTCATACAGTTCATATAAAAATCACATTTTTAAACGCTATTTAAATAAATAAAAATCACATTTTTATATCGATCTTTACATTATAAAAATCATATTTTTATATCGATCTTTAAGTTATAAAAAACATATTTTTATATCGATCTTTACATTGTAAAAATCATATTTTTATACCGCTACTTCGTATATAAAATTTTATCTTTACTTCGCTAACTTCATAATAAAAATCAATTTTTTTAATATAAAAATCAATTTTTTTAATATAAAAATCAGATCTTTTTGTCATTAAAAATCAAATCTTTTTTCATCACTGTGTATAATAAAAATCATGTTTTTATATTTCTATATATATATATATATATCTAATTTCTATCCACTAAAAAAATCGTATTTTTAATCCAAAACCATTTAAATAATAATCACATTTTTATTGCAAAGTCATTCAAATAAAAATCACATTTTTAAAGCAAAGTTGTCTAAGTAAATATCATATTTTTAATTGCATAATTTTATAAAAATCGAAACTAAACATTTCATCGAAGGATGAGGTGGTCGGTGGAGGCTCGACGAAGGGACGCCGGAGTCCGCAAGTGGTCGGGGGCTTAAACGCAAAGCGGGTTTTAATAAAAATTGGATTTTTAATCACCGAGGGGGGAAGGGTTCACCATCGAAGGTGGTTGGCCAGGGGGCGGTGCCGGGCTGTGAGGTGGTGTAGCGGTGATGGTTGGCCAGAGAGAGCTCGGCGGCGGCGGTTTAGGGTCTTGGCGGCGACTGCCCTAGAGTTTGGAGCAAGAAAAGGGGAAGAGAGGGAGGAATGTGGCCGGAGGTGCGATCGGGAGGGGAAAGGGGACCGGAGGTCGGCGGGGCGCCAGCTTGGGGCAGCGCGATGGCGTCATGGGGGGCCATGAGGTCAACCAGCGGTGTTTTTTTTCAAATGTGAACAACTGTTTGAAGGGAGAGGGAGAAAAGGAGGCTTTACCAATTATATAATTTTAATATTTATTATTTTATTCTCCCCAAAAGTTGACTTTTACTTCTGACTCCGATTCAAACCCAACGACTATCGCCCCTAGCTAATTGCCAGCATTCCGAACACAATGGGATATGTTTCGCAACGCAATTTGGCTGTTACGATTAGTTTTTCTTTAAATTACTATATAAATCAATTTATATTTAATTTAAACGTACATTTTAATTTACCGGAGCCACATACTGACTCCAAAAATTCCAGAAATATAAATCAGGCTTCGTTTTGATGATACAGTCCTAACAAAACTAATTTCGTCGAGTTTGGAGTCCATTTGTAAAACGGTCATTTTCCAGTCGACTAAATTCAAATTGAATTGACCAAACACGTTTAAATTTACCATGCTTACATATTAATTCCAAAAATTATAAAATTTGGAATATAGCAATAATTTGACATTCCAGATCCAACAAAAGCGGTCTTGTCGAAAATGGAGGTCATTTGCGAAATCGCTATTTTTAAGGGCTATTTATTATATGAATTCTATAACGACTATTCTGAATTTTCAACTGGACATAACTATTTATTCCCGCTATGAAATCTTGATTTTTCATATTCTTTGGAAAGATATTTTCAAACAGATTCAAATATTTCTGGTTTCACTAAAATCCGGTTTATTTTGAATCCTGTACATTCATTTGAAATTTGAAATCGAATTTTCAAACAATCACGCCATTTTCAATTCCTTTTATAATTAAAATAAATATTTATATTCTAACTTCTATTTAAATAAATTTACACATTCTAATTCTATTCAAAATAAATTTCTAGTCATTATTATTTAAAATGAATCATTTTAAATATTCAAAATTCATTAAAATTGCCAAAAAAAAAAAAAAAAAATTGGTTCTGATTTTCCGGGTTGTTACAATCTCCCCTACTTAACTCTTTTCGTCCTCGAAAAGGAACAGAGCTGAAAGTTGTTTAACTAACCAACTCAACTTTCAGTTTGGCTTTCATTCTTCAACTTTTCAGTTTCTAAGAATTTTCAAATTCTTCAAAAATTTGGCTAACACACTAAATTTTAGAAAATTTTCGCCATAACCTCCTTTGTATGGGGAGACATTTAAAACTGCAACTAGCCACACAGGGCCCTCATCATCCAAAAAGAAAAAGAAAACGCCAAGTGGCTCATAAAATCACCAAAACCCAATAAATTAGTAAACATGTACCTATTTGTCGGGCATACAATTTTATTCCTCTTCTCTAGCCACCTTGCTATGACCTGTTCATACATATATATGTACATGCATGCATATCCAAAAAAAATTCAATTCAGTTCAACATTCGATACAATTTGTGTAACAACCCGCAAATTCTGAACGAATTTAAAATTTTTATTTTGAAAATTTTAAGGGATTTTGAATATTTTAAATAATTTATTTTAAATAATAATGACCAAATATTTATTTAAATTGAAGTTAGAAAGAAAAAGTTAAATTTAAATGTAGAAGGAGTTTAAAATGGCGCGGCAGTTTGAAAATTTGATTTCAAATTTCAATTGACTGTACATGATTCAAAATAAATCGGATTTCAGTAAAACCAGAAATATTTAAATCTGTTTGATTATATCTTTCCAATGAATCTAAAAAATTGAAATTTCATAACAGGAATTAAATGTTCTGTCCAGTTTAAAATTGAAAATAGTCACAGTAGAATTTCTATATATTTTAAATTATATATAACCCTTAAAAATAGCCATTTTTCAAATGACCTCCGTTTTCGATGAAACCACTTTTGTTGGATCCGGAATGTAAAATTATTGCTAGATACCAATTTTCATAATTTTTGGAATTAATATGTGAGCGTGGCAAAAGAAAATGTGTTTTGTCAGTTTTAGTCAATTTGGATCGACCAGAAAATGGCCATTTTTCAAATGGTCTCCAAATTCGATGAAATTAGTTTTGTTAGGAATGTATCATCAAAACATAACTAGAACTAATTTTTCTGGAATTTTTAGAGTTAGTATGTTGCCCCGTTAATTAAAATGTTTGATTAAATTAAATATACATTGATTTATATTTTAATTTTTAAGAAAAACCTATCGATATAGTCGAATAGCTTACCAGACATGTTCCATTATGTCCAGGATGGGGGTATTTGGCTGTAACAACCCGAAAAATCCAAACCAATTTAAAATTTTTATTTTAAATAATTTGGTTGAAAAATGTGGCAGAAATTTAAAATTTTCATTTTTTAAATAATATTTAAGCCAGTGAAAATAGCCAATTTTCAAATGTCCTCTGTTTTCGACGAAACCACTTTTGTTGGAACCGGAATGCCAAATTATTGCTAGATTTCAATTTTTAGAATTTTCTGAGTTAGTATGCGAGCGTGGCGAAGGAAAATGTGTTTTGTTCAATTCAGTCAAATTTAAACGACTGAAAAATAGCAATTTTTCAAATGGTCTCAGAATACTATGAAATTAATTTTGCTAGGACCGTATCGTCATAACGAAGCCAAATTTTTTTTGGATTTATCTGAGTCCGTATGTCGCCTTAGTGAATTTATTTATGCGAACTAATTAATTTAATAAAGGATTTAATTATTAAATTAAATAAAACAGGCCTTAGACAGCCATTTGGGCTAACAGGACCTGGCCCGTTGGATCCAGAATATAGGCTACTAGCTAGGGGCACCTTCGGCTGGACAGTAATCGAAACAGTTAAGAAGATATGGATTTTTTTGTAAAAATTCATTTAAAATATTATATATAATGCTGGAAATTAAACCCTAGTCTAATGTTCATTGTCTCTACCACCGCCACCCTCTTTTCCATGGCCATCGAAGCTCCTACCTTCTCCTACTAAGTTCTCCTCCTCCTCTCAGCAATTCACATCGATCCTTTTGACTTTTACATAGTGATTTCCACCACCTACAATTCCATATGGCTTAATCGTCAAACCATTGAGTTCCCGAGAGGTGCCAGACCCCAAAACACCCGCCTAAACCACCCGCCGGCCTCCCCCTAGGCGCCACCGAGTTCCCTCCCCTTCCAGGCATGGAGGCGCCGCCCCTAGCCGGTCAAGGTGCCCCCTTCCAATCCCCCTCCTGTGCCCTATGTCGAGCGCAAAAACCTGACCTAGTTTTGAACCCAATAAGCACATACGACGGCCGATTTCTGATAAGAGGAAGAAAGGTGTTTTCTTAACTAATTAATTTATTAATTAATATAAAATGTTTTACAACTTAATTTAATCATAACTCATTGGTTCGAACTCGAAATTTGACGATTTCAGGACCATCGGGATCGTAATTCAAAGGGCTATTTTTCTATACTGATTAAGAACAGTTCTGAGCCAGTCTAATTTTTGGCCAAATTCAAAGAGGTCAACACTTACGTGAGATTTCTTTCCTTCAAAATAATTAAATAATTTAATTATTGTTCGTGATGGTTTGAGTCATTGTTATGTATGTAAATAGTATAGATCTACGATGTGATGATATGGTTAAATACTCATATTTTGATGAATGATGCTTTATCTGTTTGTTTATTATTCTATTAATCTGGATCTATATGTTAATGATAGATCAGTTGTTGAATCACACATTTTGATGAAATCTTCATACAAGTTCTCATCATTATTTTCTCTTTATTTTATTCCATTCTTTAAGTTTGATCTTTATTTTATAAATATAACTAAAATAAAAGGAAGTTGGGATCTTTTTGATTTCTAAAATAAAGGAAAGTTGGAATTTTTTTGATTTATAAAATAAAAGAAAGTTTAGATCTTTTATTTTGATTTATAAGACAAATGAAGTTTAGATATTTTATTTTGACTCACAAATTAAAATAAAGATGGGACCTTTTATGTTGATTCATGAGAATTATACACCAAATCATATGTTGTTGTTGTATGTGTTGACATGAAACTTGACACCAAATTATATGTTGCTATTATTTGTGTTGACATTTACATTTGTAAATAGAAAAGAACAAAACTTGATAAATTTTAATTACATTTTCTATGTAAATAAAATGAACATAGTATTCGTGAAGACAACTTTATTTACATTTCTTTTGTAAATTAAAAGAACAAAATATGAGAACAACTTTATTTACATTTTTCTATGTAAATAAAAGTACATATTTAACATTGAAACTTTATTTACATTTTTCTATGTAAATAAAAGTACAGATTTAACATTGAACCTTTATTTACATTTTTCTATGTAAATAAGAGTACAAATTTAACATTGAAACTTTATTTACATTTTTCTATGTAAATAAAAGAACAAATTTAGCGATGAACTTTATTTACATATCCCTTGTGTAAATAAAAGAACAAAATATGTGGATAGAACTTATTTACATTTTTCTATGTAAATAAAAAGATGATACATTCATTTACATTTAGTGTAAATAAACAAGAAAAAGAAAAGATTACATTTATTTACATTTAGAGTAAATAAACATGACATAAAAGAAAAAAAATTATTTTATTTACTTTTAGTACAAATAAAACATAAGATTAAGAAAGAAAACATTTTATTTACATTTAGTGTAAATAGAAATATAACATAGGAAAAAGAATCATATATCTTTGTTTACATTTTTATATGTAAACAAAACACAAAAAAAAAAGAATTATATATTTTTGTTTACATTTTTATATGTACACAAAAACATAGAAAGAGGAACTACACATTTTTGGTTACATTTTCATATGTAATCAAAACATAGAAAGAAAAATTACATTTTTGTTTGCATTTTTATATGCAAATAAAACCTAGAAAAGAAGTATAATTTTTATTTGCATTTTTCTCTATGCAAATAAAAACATGAATTTATAAAGAGGTATTTTAATTACAATTTAGATGTAATTAGAAAGATAGGAAAGGAATAATTTATTTACATTTATTGTGAATAAAAGGAAGGATAGAGAAGGAATGATTTATTTACATTTAGTGTAAATAAAACAAAAGATAGAAAAGTAAAAACAGAGATATTAAAAGTGATATTTTTATCGTCATTTTAGATATGATAAAGAGAATGGATTTTTATAATTGAAATCACCAAACGATTATATTTATATATATAAATATAAACATAGGATTTAAACGAAACACGTGCGGCAGTTCGCATATCGGCAATCGTAACTTCAAACGATTATACCAGAAGATCTGACCATTGAATTTTCCCAAAGCTGGAACTGTTAGGACCTCTTTGGGAAGAGCTATCCAAAGATATAAATTTCATCAAAATCCAACGGTTAGATTTCATGATATGTGTAAATAAAAATTTGGTAAAAACAGCGCCAGGGCCGCCTACTGACCCGAAACGTCGTTTTATTATTTCGAGCTATTTTTAAATAGATAAAAATAGCGATAAATCTTTATAAATGAATATTAACGATATGAAACGATTTGAATGATAATTATGTGATAATTATTTGAAAAGACCGAGTATAACTCATTTCAAATGATTACACGATGATTAAATCAAGGATATAACAAGACGGTGGTTGAAGATCGGCGATTTTCACATCGAATGGACGATGACTACTAATGCTTTGGACTGACTTGCTCCCAGGACGGGGATGAAGCAGTAGTTGTCCGGACGTATGTGTTGATTGTCCGGATTTGCGAGAACTTCTCAGGTGTCTCCGGTTTCGTTTTGACCCAGAACAGACTTGTAAATGGATGTGTGTCTGACGTTGGAATTCATTTCATGTAATTAAGTCGATTTGTATTAATATACGTCTGTTTGGTGGTGGAGAATTTATTCTCTGCTTAACACCCTGGTATATAGTAATATTTATCAATCACATGGCGTGAATTGTCAAGGTGGCACGCCAAGAATGCAAATGATCAAGGCTTTTGTTGAAAAGCAGGGCCTTGTGGTTGATGATCAGAGCACGGCCTATATAGGTGTAGCTTTGTGTATAGCGTGACTTCGCGAGCCTCACACCCCGGTATGAGTCAAAAACGGGATATGGACCGTAGGGATTGCACACGTTCCTTTCTAGCTAGGAGTGGTGTCAGTGCTTAAACTGGCTGGCATTTTACTTATGTGGATGATGGATTGAGGTACCTCGGATTTATAGGTTGTTAGTGGCCATATGGAGGTTCAAAGGAACCGGGAAACGTGTGTTCAGGCATAACTAATCCACTACCATTAGGTGGGGAGTGACCCTACCACTCCAAGGGCTACCCATAGGTGTGATCCTGAGGCATTTGCTAGAGTGTCTCAAATCGGAAAGGACGATCCCTAGCCTCGATTTCATGACGGAAAACCAATTTCCAATACGTCATTATGCTCTTGATTGTAAACTTATATATGGCGACATAGTAGGATGGGGTACTATGCCGTCTAGGATTCATACATTTACATTGAAGTATTTTAAACTGCTTAGGCACTAATAATAATATTAAAAATATTATTTTATATGTATCAAGTCATATTTGATCATGATAAGGAAAAAAACTCTATCCTCCGGTTTACGTTGCATTGTGTGATAGGACCCGAGTCTTATAATGATTTCATTTTTCAAAAGTCATTTCGTTGTTTTTGTATAAACTTTATTAAATCATGCACTGGCAATCAAATGGAGAAATCCCGTTCTGCGTTAGCGGCGTGGTCCTATGATTCGCCATATTGTTAGTTAGTATAGAAAGATTTCTCATACCAGTCCCATGACTGACTCGATGTTTGTTTCACTTTGCAAACTCGGGTGCCCTCTCTTTACACGAGTAGCCAAGTGACATGTTCTTAGGTAGACATTTTCTGGATTGAAGACTGCTTGGAAGAAGAAGACGAAGACCTCCTTTTATCTTTATTTTCTGCTTTAGAGATTTTATTCCATCTTGTATCTTGATGTACGTTTGGAGTTGGAACTTATTCTCTTTGATTCAGAAATTTATTCTGCTAAGTTGTATCCTGTAAATTGCGTACTCTGTGGTTCAGTTGGTGTGATGTTTATGACTTTTATCTTTTCGCTGCAATAATTATGTGTTATGATATTATCTGAGATCTATTGTTGTTGTAAATATGTTGTATTCCAAATGATAATCCTTACTTTCGAACCACAGAAGTTTGGGGTCATCACAGTTGGTATCAGAGCTTAAGGTTAACCTTAGCTTCGGAGTATAACATATTTATAACAATTCATCTAAATAGAATCCACATTATTCTAAGGCGAGTGGCTCATTAGAGATAGGACTAGTAATGTCCTAGAATGAGCACAGCAGAATAACACATACTTATCAGTAATTGCATCGTCATCTTTTAACTTTGTCCTTATCTTATCTTTCCTTAAAACCTTTCATTTATGTTGGTCTGACTCTTTCCTTAATGGTACAGACTGATTTAAATGGACACCAGAGCAAGAACAGCCCGGGGTGGAGCCCGAGGTGGAGCTCGAGGCGGGGCCCGAGGTGGAGCCCGAGAGGGAGCTAGAGGGCCAACCAGAGACGAGACCCCCATTACTCAGGAATAGCCTACTTCAGAGGTCGTAGCACAACCACCTCCACCCCCATAGCCCTTCAACTTGGAAAGAATGTCAAAGAAATTCAGAAATCTAGGAGGTGTACCTTTCACTGGGCGAGAGTCTACGATTCAGGCAGAGTCATGGATTGAGGACTGTGAAAAGATCTTATAGGGCTTAGAATTAGAGGATCGGCGAAAACGTTTCCTGGCAGTATGGCAATTAAAAGATGAAGCTGGACATTGGTGGGATATAGTCAAGATTTGCAATGATGTGGCCAATATGTCTTGGGCTAAATTTAAAGAACTTTTCAATGACAAGTATGTTCCCCCACAAGCAAGAGAGCGCCTTCACGAGCAGTTCGTCAAACTACAACAAGGGAGTATGTCTGTTTCTGAGTATGTGAGGAAGTTTGATGAGCTTTCACGATATGCTCCTGGATTGATTCAAGATCCAATAGAGAAGAATAAAAAAAATCATCAAAGGACTTTCAAAGAAATATTTGAACAGAGTCACTACTCATATCAAGCTCCCATTCAATGAAGTAGTAGAGATGGCTTGCCGCTACGAAGAGAATGATGAGTCTGGACAGCAGGATAGAGTGAAAAATCAAAGCAGCAACAAGAAGGAGCAAGCAGATAGGAAACCGGATGCAGGCAATTCTTCTACTGCTAAGCCTCAAGGGAAGAAGAGGGACAGGAGCAAGGTGACATGCTATAATTGCGGCAAGACTGGGCATTTTGAGTCCGAGTGCAAAGCTCCTAAAAGAATCAAGAGGAACGAATTAGGACCTAGCCAGAATCATAGCCAGAATTCTCGGAATCGTGACCAGAACCCCCGGAACACTCAGGATTGCTATAACTGCCATAAGCCAGGACACTTAGCTAGAAATCGTCCTTTATTGAAGAAAACTGAAGTGGCACATGTCTATGAAGGAACGGCTGCACCGGCTTCTGCCGAAGGACCAGGTAAACCTGATGTCTTAGGAAGTACTCTTAACATTAAAAATATCCCTATTACTGCTTTGTTTGACAGGGGTGCTGCACGAAGTTTTATCTCTAGTGATGCAATTAAAAAGTTAAGATTTAAACCAAAGAAACTTAAAGAGTTGATTAGAGCCAATAGCTCGATAGGAGGTTCCCTCATTTTAGATCAGTATTGTAAAGTGCATATCTCCTATTCTCGCTACCAGTTTCCTTTTAATTTGATCAACATGAATTTTTCGGGATATGATATCATACTTGGTATAGATTGGCTAGCAAAGTATAAGGCTGAGTTGGTATGCGCTGAAAGAATAATTAAAATCAAACCCAAAATTCGGAGATACTATATCTATCCCATGCCATGGCTCAGCCACCGACAGAAAAGCATTCTGGTCTTCTCTAGAATTCACCCCTACTTCTATTGAGGATATCCCTGTCGTCAAAGATTACGCTGATGTATTCAAAGAAGTTGAAGGCTTACCTCCGCACAGAGAAATCAGCTTCAGAATTGACTTAGCTCTGAATGCAAGGCCTGTCGTACATCCTATTTGGAGAATGTTGCCAAAAGAAAAAGAAGAACTAAGAAATCAAACCAAACAGCTTTTATGGAAGGGTCTGATCAGGCCTAGCTTCTCAGAATGGGGTGCAGCAGTGGTTTTCATCCCAAAATTAGACGGTACACTCAGGCTATGTGTGGACTACTGCGATCTCAACAAAAAAACACTGAAAAACAAATATCCACTGCCATGAATTGATGATCTATTATACTGCTTGCATGGAGCATGAGTATTCTCTAGGATGGACCTAGCTACAGGCTTCCTTCAACTTCGCATTGCAGAAGAATGTGTACCTTTAACAGCTTTCAGAGGATCAGATATCTTTTATGAATGGCTAGTAATGCCCATCGGTCTATGTAATGCTCCAACATACTTTGTTGATTTGATGAATAGAGTATTCAGAGATGTTTTAAATAAATTCATGCTGGTGTTCATAGATGACATCCTCATCTTTTCTAAATCCACTGTTGAGCACGAACAACATCTGAGAGAAGTCTTGGAGATTTTGCGAAGAAATGTGCTGAAAGCCAAATTCTCCAAATGCGTAATCTGGCAAGAAGAGGTGAAATTCCTAGGCCATGTTGTGTCAAAAGAAGGCATCTCAGTAGATCTAGGAAAGATCTCTTCCATCCAAGAATGGAAGCAGCCTAGAACTCCCACAAAGGTCAGAAGTTTCTTAGGACTGGCTAGCTATTATGGGAAATTTGTCAAAGATTTTTCGAGGATAGCTTGTCCATTGACAAACCTGACCAAGAAGCACACAAAGTTCGTTTGGACACCCGAATGTGAGGCAGCTTTACAAGATCTAAAAGGGAGGTTGACCAATGCTCCTGTGTTGACCATTATAGATGGCAATCAGGATTTGAAAGTCTGGACTGACGCTTCTAAACAAGGTTGTTTCTTTTATATAAATCAACATGTCAGAGATAACATTTTCTTTTAATGACAAATCTCATTTTAACATGTTATCCCTTGTCTATTTAAGGTATTGGTGCGGTGCTGATGCAAAGAGACAAAGTAGTCGCATATGCTAGCTGCCAATTGAAACCGCATGAAAAGAATTACGCCACACATGATCTTGAGCTAATGGCTATTATGTTTGCTCTTAAAATATGGAGGCTTTATCTCTTGGGTGAGAAGTTCAAAATATACACGGATCACAAATCCTTGAAGCACCTTTTTACCCAAAGAGATTTTAATATGTGGCAGCAACGCTGGGTTGAATTTCTCGCAGCCTATGACCTGGATATCCTATATACTGCAGGGAAAGCCAACGTTGTAGCCGATGCGCTCAGAAGAAAGAATGCAGATAGTGACAATCTCATCCTCGCCAATCTCATTATCACTCCTACTCTGATTGGTAAAATTTCTGCTCTATAGAATAATTATATATTTATCCAAATGCTTAGCGAGCGAGTTCGAAAGGGCGAAGCCTCAAGCTACCAAATTAACAGTAAAGGGACCCTTAGATTGCAAGGGCGAATTTGTGTACCAGACATTGCTGTGCTAAAAAGAGAAGTTATGGATGAGTGCCACAAATCTAAACTCAGCGTCCACCCAGGGGTAAGCAAGATGTACCATGATCTTAAGCGCACCTTTTGGTGGAAGGCGATGAAGAGAGATATTTCTATTTACGTTGCTAGATGTCGCACTTGTCAGCAAGTTAAAAGTGATCAACAAAAGCTGGCAGGTCTGTTGCAACTGCTAGGAGTTCCTGGTTAGAAGTGGGAGGAAATTTCTATGGACTTTATTGATGGCTTGCCCCGAAGCAGGAAAGGGAATGATAGCATATGGGTGATTGTAGATCGCTTAACAAAGTCTGCCCATTTCATCCCTGTCAGGTCCAATAGAACAACTCGAAGTTTGGCGCAGCTTTATTTTAAAGAGATAGTCAGACTGCATGGGGTTCCCAAAAGCATTGTTAGCGATCGGGATCCTATATTTACTAGCAAATTCTGGGAAGCTTTCCAAGAAGAGCTTGGGACCAAGTTGAATCTGAGCACTGCCTATCACCCTCAGACAGATGGCCAGACTAAGAGGGTTAGCCGTATTTTTGAAGACTTATTGCGAGCTTGTATTCTTGATTATGGCGGTTCATGGGAGGATCACTTGCACTTGGTGGAATTCTCTTATAATAATAGCTACCAAGCAAGCTTGAAGATGTCACAATTTGAATTTTTATATGGCAGACCATGCCAATCTCCAGCATGTTGGGTAGAGACAGGAAATCGATTAGTCTTGAGCCCCGACATGATTCGTGAAGCATCAGATAAGGGTGATTTGATTAAGAAGCGCCTGTTGACTGCTCAGAGCCGACAGAAGAGCTATGCAGACCAGCGAAGAAGGGATCTAGAATTCTATGTTGGCGACTATGTTTACTTGAGGGTTTCTCCATTGAGAGGCGTAGTTCGTTTTGGGGAGACTATAAAGTTGGCACCGAAATTTATTGGTCCATTTCC
Organism: Allium sativum; assembly: GCA_030737875.1. Lineage (NCBI taxonomy): Eukaryota > Viridiplantae > Streptophyta > Magnoliopsida > Asparagales > Amaryllidaceae > Allium > Allium sativum. Next base: position 1,046,843,137 of record CM060910.1, on the reverse strand, counting down.
TATTCTCGAAAGGATTGGGGCTCTCGCTTATAGAGTGTAGCTGCCTGACTGGTTGCCCGGGGTGCATGATGTATTTCATGTATCTCAACTCTGCAAACATGTTCATGATCCAGACCTAGTTGTGGAGTGTAACAACCCGGAAAATACTGGCCAATTTAAAAATTTTAAATTGGTGATTTCAAAGGAATTTGAACAATTGAAATATAATATTTCAATAAAATAGTGAATTAGAAATAGTGAGTTAGTTTGAAAATTTGAATTCAAACTTTGACTAACTGTGCAGGGTGGAAAATATAACTGATTTTAGTGAAACCAAAAATATTTAAATCTGTTTATCAATACCTTTTTAACGAATCTGAAAAATTGAAGTTTCATAACGGGAATCAAAAGTTATGGCCGAATGAATTTTCAGAAAGGTCGCTATATAGAATATATAGCCCTTGAAAATTGATATTTTGCAAACGACCTCGAAATTCGACGAAACCACTTTTGTTGGGTCTGGGATGTCAAATTATTGCTAGGTTTCAAATTTCATAATTTTTGAAGCTAGTATGTGAGCGTGGCAAAGGAAAATGTGTTTGGTCAATTTCTGTTAAATTGGATCGACCAGAAAATGGCCATTTTTCAAACGATCTCAGAATTCGACGAAACTAGTTTTGTTGGGACCGTAGCACCAAAACATAGCTAGATTTATTTTTCTGGAATTTTTCGAATCAGTTTGTGGCCCTGGCAAATTGAAATTCACGTTCAAAGTTAAAAATTAAATGTCTTATACTTTAATTTGAAGAATAACTGACTGCAATAGTCGAATTGGCCAACGAAACATATCCCATTGTGTCCGGGATGGGGGTATTTAGCTGGGGGCGATAGTCGTTGGGTTTGAAAAGGAGTTCGTAGGTGAAAACCCTAATTTTCTGAAATAAATATATTCCGGCGAATCAGAAAATTCCATTCATTATTTAAAAAAAAAAAAAACCGTAACCCTCCACTTCAACTGCGAAAACCCGATCCACCCTTCTCCCCTCGATTGCCGCCGCCTCCAACACCTCCAGCCACCACCACCGTTTGCCTCGTCTCCCCCTCCTCTTTAAATCCGACCCACCCACGACCGCCACCATCGCCTCCTCCGCCTGAATCGAGCACCCAAAGTCCAACTCTTCCCATCGCCGCCGACGACGCCACCGACCGCCGAGCTGCACCAAACCACCACCGATAGGAAGCCCGCTCGAAGCTCTTCCACGTCCAACTCCCTGATCGTCACTTGGCCAGCGGATTTCGCGAAAACCGCAACCCTAGTTTCGAACCATCATGAAAGGTGAGTCCTTTTTGATGTCTGCACTTTGAAAAATCATATCTTTTTGGTGTGTTGACGAAATGCGATGAAACAGGAAACATCGGGACCGCAAGGAAGCTCTCTACCACATAGAAGAGACCGCGGATTTTTCTGAGTAATCTACGATTTTTAGCACTCCACAAACCAATGTGAGAAATCTAAATTAATTGAATTTGAATGTAAAATGTCATGTATAAATTATATAAGCGAAATATAAATTACACACGTGTTGTATACCTCATGTACATGCGTAGTGTAAACTATATAAGCGAAGTATGAATTATACATGCATAGAATAATTGATATATGTGTTGAATTGCAAGTGAAATATAGCAATAATATATATATATACTCCCCTCGTCCACAAACCATGGACGATATTTATTGTTGTGAATTGGTGTGAAATATTGGATGAAAAATACGAATGGTTGAATAATTGTTTTGTGGTTGATATTGTTTGGTTGTGGTTGAAAAATACCCATTGGTGATTGAAATGAATTGGAAATATTTGTGGAAATAAAAATAAAACATGCCGCCTGCGTGCGAATTAGATGCATGAATCCCCATTGTCAAAAACAGCGAGGTTTTAAGGTAGAGCGAGGAGCCGTACTAGGGACGGTGCCGGTTTTAACTACCCTGCCGTTATGCTACCGAAATTTTGAATAATATTCATGTGTTAGAATAATTTTCATATGTTGAAATTATCTTCATGCGTTGAAATTAAAGTCATATGTTGAAACTATATCCATGTGTGGAAATGTTCATGTTTTGAAAAGTGATGTGTAAAAATTAAATTCGTTTGTGAATGAATGAAGTGTTTAAACAATAAAAATCACATTTTTATAATATATATGAAGTAAGTAAAATATTCGCCTTATATATAAATAGTTTCATCAATAAAAATTTCATCTTTCTTATATGAACAACATAAATAAAATATCCATGTGTGGAAATGCTCATGTGTTGAGAAGTGTGTGTAGTGGAAAAGTTCATGGGTTGAATAAAGCGATAGAACAATAAAAATTACATTTTTATTGAAACTATGAAGTGTTGAAAACATCCATTTGTCGAATAAACATTTTAAATGATAAAAATATCATTTTTATCATCTATGTGCTAAAGATATGCGAGCGTTGAAATAAATATTTGTGAAGAAATATTATTTTTTAACATGCATAGGAACTAAATAAAATAGTCATGTGTTGAAATATATTTTAGTTCGCCAAAATTATCAATTTTGAAATGTGAAGTGTTAAAAATAGCCACTTGTTCAAATAAAATATGCATGAGTTGAAATATACATTAATTAGCTAATGATATGATTTTAGCCTATGCATGCAACATTAGAATGAATGGTGTTTTTAAACCAAAGTAAATCAAATATGAAGTTGAATGGAAAATGATAAGTGATAAAAAATATATATATGTACATGCATATTTATTGAACATGTTATAGCAAAGGGGCTAGAGAAGAGGAATAAAATTTTGTGCCCGACAAATAGGTACACATTTACTGTTTTGTTTGGGTGATGATTTTATGAGCCTGTTGGCTAGCCGCTTGGCTTTTTCTTTTTCTTTTTGACATGAGACGCCCGTGTGGCTATTTGGGAATTTTCCCAGCCCCTCCCGTACAAAGGAGGTTGTGGCGAAATTTTCCAAAATTTAAAGACGTTAGTGAAATAATTGAAGTGGAAACGATATAGGAATTTTTGAATGAACTATATTTATATAAATATATAAATATAAATAAAATTAGAACAAAACGTGGCCGTGCAGTTCGTGTTTTGAAACCATGATTTCAAATGACTAGTGCGGGAAATCCGACCATTGGATTTTCCCGAAATCGCAACCGTTGGGTTCGCCTTGGAAATATCTTTCCAACGGCACCAACTTTGTGAAGATCCGACGGTTGGATAGTCTGGAATGTTTAATTCAAATTTGAAGAAAAACAGCACCAGAAACGATTATATATATATATAATTAAATTAAATCGAATAATGACGCTGCAGTTCGTAAATTGAAATCGTAACTTCAGATGGCTAGTGTGGAATATCCGACCGTCGGATTTTCCCAAAACTGAAACCGTTGGATTCGTTTTGAAATGACCTTCCTAATGATATAAAATTTGTGAAGATCCAACGGTTAGATTTTTAGATATGTATAAAACAAAATTAGTGAAAAATAACGCCAGTGCATCGGCACGACCTGAAATGTCGTTTAATTAAATATGGCCGTTTTAAATTAAATAAAAATGGCGATATATCTTTATAAAATACTATAGACGATATAGAGTGGAAATAAACCAATTTCGTTGTGTTTTCTTGATATGTGATGGTTGAATGTATTTAACATGAGAATTATAGCTAAAGAACTGAAATGTGAATGTTGAAGAGTCCAACCATGTGATTAATTGATTTGAAAATCTAAATATACGTGGGTTATTTGAAAAGGCCGAGTTCATCTCATTTCAAATAATCGATCGACGTTGAGAAGTCGAAGAGTCGAAGACGGTTGAAGACCGACGATCTTCACATTGGATGGATGGGCGCTATTGATGCTCGTGATTGGAGTAGCTACCATGAAGGAACTGAAGTAGTAGCCGTCCAAACATACTGTTGATTGTACGGATATGCGAGGAATTGGTGCCTCCGGTTTCGTTCAGACCCAGAACGGACTTGTAAATGGACCGTGTGTCAGACATTGGATTTTGTTCTGTGCTGATTGATCTCTGTCTAATATATATCTGTTTGGCGGCGGAGAATTTATTCTCCTGCTTAACGCCCTTCTCTGAGACGTACGAGCTCAGAGGTTATGTATTGATAGAAATCTTTCGCATGGAGTGGATTGCCTGTGTGGCACACTTAAGTGGCATATGATCAAGGCTTCTGTTGCCAAGCAACATCTTGTGGTTGATGATCAAAGCATGGTCTGTGTGACATAGCTTTGTGTATAACGTGAATTCGCGAGCCTCACACCCCGGTATGAGTCAAAAACGGGAGAAGGACCCAAGGAGTGCACGACGTTTCTTTCTAGCTATGGTGGTGTCAGTGACCTCCCAGCCCTGACATTTATATCTAATTTTCACCTGTGTAGTTGTTGGAATGCGAGGCGCCTCGATTATAGGTCTGTAAGGACCGGGAAACGTGTGTTCAGGAATAATTAATCCTCAAAAGTAAGGGAGGACCGGCCTTGGAGGATCCAGGGATTGCTGTGTGCGGTCCCGAGGCATTTGCTAGAGTGTCTCGAATCGGAGAGGAGCTTGCCCCTTGCCTCGACTCATGAAGGAATCCAATTTCCAATACGAAATATGCGGACGTGATTGTATTACTAGTACGGCGACATAGTGGTATGGGTCATTTATGCCGCCTATGATTGATATTTATGATTGAAATTGCTTTTGAAACATATATGCACTAGTAATAATATCAAACACTTTTGTTTTATTCGTATGAGGCATCTTTGGCCATTATCAGGTAAAAACTCTATCCTCCGGCTTGAGTTGCATTGTGTGATGGGACCTGAGTCTTATAATGGTTTCATTTTATAAAAAGCATTGCGATGATTTAATCATTTATTTTATTTCATGCACTAGCACTCATAGGAGTAAACCCGTTCCGCGAAAGTGGCGTGGTCCTTTGATTTTCCTTATTATTGTTGTTAATAAGTTAAGTAGATTTCTCATACCAGTCCCATGACTGACTCGTAGTTTGTTTCACCTTGCAAACTCGGGTGCCCTCATTTTCACATGGGCAGCCTAGTTACAGGTTTTTGACGCACTTTTGGCTCATGGCGAGGCTTGACTACACCGAGCTGACTTGGATTTTCTCCACCATTATTGTATCTATATTATGATTCCGCCATTGGCGATGTAGACTAATATTTATTTTGTGTACTCTTTATGTATGATTCCGCCTCAGGCGATGGTGACTGATTATGTATCATTATGCACTAAGTTGTATCCTGTACTGTGCTCTCTGATGTGATGATATCTATATGATTCCGCTGTCATATGTGTGTAAATTATTCTATTTTTGCTATTATCTGTGATCTGTTAATGATGATTAACATGTTACCAATGATTATCCTTAACACCGTGTCTCGAGGTTTTGGGATCGTCATAGCTGGTATCAGAGCTTGGGTTAACCTTAGTTCTGGAGTCTAACACATTAAACACTTCGTCAAAATAGAATCAGTAGTATTCTAAGGCAAGTTGCTCATTAGAGATAGGACTAGTAAAGTCCTAGAATGAGCCGAGCAGAATAGCAAAAATAATTTGATCAGTCCATCGTTATCTTTCCATAAATTTTCTGCTTAACTATGCAATAAATAATCGTTTATGTAAGCTGACTCTTTCCTTGCTTATACAGAACTTGAGAAATGGCAACCAGAGCAGCCGCCGCTACAGGAGGCCGTGCCGGCCGTGGCAGAGGACGGGGAGAAGTCCCAGTAGAAGAAGGACCTTTGATACAACCTACGGCCGCTCAATACTTTGAGCTGGACCATGTAGCTAAGAGATACAAAAATTTAGGAGGCAAGACCTTCTCAGGAACTGGTACAGTAATAGAGGCCCTTGCATGGCTCAAAACATGCGAGAAAATTCTTGAAGGCCTAAGGCTTGGAGACCATGATAAAGCTATTATGGGCGCCTGGCTTATGCAAGAACAAGCTGAACTATGGTGGGAATCTCTCACCGCCGGGAATAGAGAAGCTGGAAGAACATGGGACGGATTCAAAGAACTCTTCAAGGAGAAATATGTCCCAGAAAAAGCTCTAGAATGAATGCATGATGACTTCGCCAACCTCCAGCATGGGGATCTTTCCGTGCAGGATTATCTGAATAAATTTACACTGTTGTCGCCCTATGCTCCGGAGCTTGTCGCCACTGCAAAGTCAAAAAATAAGAGGTTTATCCTTGGGCTAAAGCGACAATATCATGATAGAGCCATGGCCCATGTCAAGCTGGAATTCAACGAATTGGTGGAAATGACATGCAATTACGAAGACCTTGACTATAGGCACCTGGAGCAGGATCGCGCTAGAAGTCAAGCCGGGAACAAACGCAAGCCTGCTGCGAATCAAGCTGAGTCAAGCCAAGTAGCATCTTCAAAACCTCATATTGGCAAGCCGTTGAGAGGAAGCTGCTATAACTGTGGCAAAGTAGGGCACTACTCTAATGTGTGCACAGCCCCGAAGAGGCAGAAGACAAATTCACAAGGTTCAAGCCAGGGTTCTCAGAACCCTCGCTCCTGCTTTAATTGCCACAAGACAGATCATCTTGTCGAAGACTGTCCTTTGCTAAAGAAGGCTATAGTAGCTCACGTGTATGACGGGTCGAGCCCGCCAGCTGCTTCCGATGGAGCAAGTAAACCCGATGTTTTGGGAGGTACCATTACAATTAAAAATATTCCTGTCTCTGTATTGTTTGACATAGGTGCATCACGTAGTTTTATTGCTAGTAACACAATGCACAAATTAAAGTTAAAACAGAGGAAGCTTAAAGAATGGGTTGAAGTTCATAACCCAATAGGGGGTTCTATTACTCTCAATTCATGTTGTAGAGTGCCAATCTCTTATTCTTTCTACAAATTTCCCATTAATTTAATCGTTATGGATTTTCCTGAATTCGACGTTATCCTTGGGTTAGAATGGTTAACGAAATATGAAGCCGAAGTGAATTGTGCGGAAAGAATCGTTAAAATTCGAACGAAGCTTGGACATATATTTATACCCTGTCACGGTTCGAATCCGAATAGAGAAGAATTTTGGTCGGCGTTAGAACTTATCCCCACTTCATTGGAAAAGATTCCGATTGTTAGAAACTATGCGGATATGTTTGAAGAAGTTGAAAACTTACCTCTGCAAAGAGAAATAGAATTCCGAATCGATCTAATTCCCAATGCCAGACCAGTGGTACATCCAGTTCGCAGAATGACTCCAAGGGAAAAAGAAGAATTAGGCGATCAAACTCGTCAACTGTTGTGGAAAGGTCTAATCAGACCTAGTTTTTCTAATTGGGGTGCAGCTGTTGTGTTTGTCCCAAAGTCAGACGGTACTCTTCGATTATGCGTTGATTACCGAGACCTTAACAAACAGACACTCAAAAACAAGTATCCATTACCCCGCATCGACGATCTGCTAGACCAATTGAATGGGGCGAGAGTATTTTCCCGAATGGACCTAGCTACAGGTTTTCATCAATTGAGAATAGCAGAAGAGTGTGTTCCTTTGACAGCTTTCAGAGGTCCAGACATATTTTATGAATGGTTAGTAATGTCGTTTGGCCTATGCAACGCTCCACCATACTTTGTCGATCTAATGAATAGAGTGTTCAGGGGAGTTCTGAATAAATTTGTCCTTGTATTCATCGATGATATTTTAATCTACTCCAAATCAAAACCCGAGCATGAAAAACACTTAGAACAAGTATTGGAGATTCTAAGAAAGAACGTCTTCAAAGCCAAATTCTCTAAATGTGTCTTCTGGCAAGAAGAAGTCAAGTTTCTTGGCCATGTCATGTCAGAGAAAGGGATTTCTGTTGACCCAAGCAAAATAACTGCGATTCAAGACTGGAAACAACCCACTACTCCCACAGAGTTTAGAAGTTTTATGGGGTTGGCTAGATATTATCGGAAGTTCGTTAAGGATTTTTTGAAGATATCCGGTCCGTTAACAAAGCTCACGAAGAAACATGAGAAATTTAAGTGGACTTCTGACTGTGAAGAAGCTTTCCAGGAATTGAAATCGAAATTGACCACTGCTCCAGTGTTAACCATTATTGATGGCAATCAGGATTTAACGGTTTGGACAGATGCTTTTATTAGACGTCTTGGTGCAGTGTTAATGCAAAGAGGCCAAGTAGTCTCCTATGCAGGCCGCCAACTGAAACCACATGAGAAGAATTATGTGACTCATGATCTTGAGTTGTTAGCCATCGTTTTTGCATTGAAAATCTGAAGGCATTATTTATTGGGCGAGAAATTTATACTGTACACAGATCATCAATCATTGAAGCATTTATACACCTAGAAAGATCTGAATTTGAGACAGCAGCGTTGGCTAGAATTTCTTGCAGCGTATGATCTTGATATCCTATATACGCCGGGGAAGGATAACGTAGTAGCGGATGCGCTTAGTAGGAAAACTGCAATCGTTGCCAATCTTATAATTACGCCAGGATTGATTGATAAAATATCTGTTCTTCAGAAAAGTGACAATTTTGTGAAAGAAATGATAAGAAGGATTCAAAGGGGCGAAAGCTCCAGTTTCCAAGTGGATAGTGGGGGAGTTCTGAGGTTGAATAAAAGAATATGTGTTCTCAACATTCCTGAGCTCAAAAGAGAAGTGCTAGATGAATGCCATAAATCCAAATTTTGCATCCATCCTCGTGTGAGTAAAATGTACAATGATATCAAACGCACTTTCTGGTGGAAGGCAATGAAGAGGGATATTTCTTTGTATGTTAGCAGATGCCCTACTTGTCAATTGGTCAAGAGTGACCAACATAAGCTAGCTGGATTGTTGCAACTGTTAGAAGTCCCGGGTTGGAAATGGGAACAGATTTCCATGGATTTCGTAGATGGTTTGCCGCGAACCAGGAAAGGTAATGACAACATTTGTGTAATCGTAGATTGCTTCATGAAGACTGCCCATTTTATACCTGTCAGATCCAATAGAACCGCTCAAAGTCTAGCATAGATATATTTCAAAGAAATTGTTAATTTGCATGGAATTCCCATCAGCATAGTCAGTGATAGAGACCCGATATTTGCTAGCAAATTCTGGGAAGCTTTCCAGACAGAATTGGGAACGAAACTGAATACGAGCACCGCTTATCACCCTCAAACAGATGGCCAGACAGAGCGGGTGAATAGAATTCTTGAAGATTTATTGCGGGCTTGTATAATTGATTTTGGTGGGTCATGGAAGATCACTTGCATTTGGCAGAATTCTCATATAACAATAGCTATCAAGCAAGTTTGGGAATGTTGCCATTTGAAGCATTATATGGAAGACCGTGCAGATCTCCAGCATGTTGGGTAGAACCTGGCAACAGACTTGTGTTAGGACCCGATATGATTAGAGAAGCATCTGATAAAGTCGACTTCATCAAAAAGCGATTGAGAACCGCCCAAAGCCGACAGAAAAGTTATGCAGATTTCAGAAGAAGAGATTTGACATTTGCTGTTGGTGAACATGTTTATTTGAAAGTTTCTCCAATAAGAGGTGTAATCAGATTTGGCAAAACTGGGAAGTTGGCACCGAGATTTATTGGTCCCTTTCCTATACTTGAACGAATTAGAACTCTTGCTTATAGGGTTCAATTACCAGATTGGTTGCCTGGGGTGCATGATGTATTTCACGTATCTCAACTTAGGAGACATGTGCATGATCCGGATCTTGTTGTAGAAGAAGCAGCGCAACATGATATAGACTTAACTCCAGAATTAGCACTCAGAAGAGAGCCATTAAAGAATGTTGGCAAATAAACTAGAGAAATAAGAAGAAAAAAGGTTCATTTAGTTAAAGTGCAGTGGAGTAGTGATCCTAGAGACTGTACTTGGGAGATTGAGGAAAGCATTAAGCAAGCTTACCCCAAATGCAGAGTGGACATCTCTGACTAACTCCGATGCCAGGTACCTTTACAATACTTTGCATTTACATTTTGTTTCCTACTTTACTGTTGTTTCCTTTTCGAGGACGAAAAGTTTTAAGTGGGGGAGATTGTAACAACCCGGAAAATACGGGCCAATTTAAAAAATTTAAATTGGTGATTTCAAAGGAATTTGAACAATTGAAATAGAATATTTCAATAAAATAGTGAATTAGAAATAGTGAGTCAGTTTGAAAATTTGAATTCAAACTTTGACTGACAGTGCAGGGTGGAAAATATAACAGATTTTAGTGAAACCAAAAATATTTAAATCTGTTTATCAATACCTTTTTAACGAATCTGAAAAATCGAAGTTTCATAACTGGAATCAAAAGTTATGGCCGAATGAATTTTCAGAAAGGTCGCTATATAGAATATATAGCCCTTGAAAACTGATATTTTGCAAACGACCACGGAATTCGACGAACCCACTTTTGTTGGGTCCGAGATGTCAAATTATTGCTAGGTTTCAAATTTCATAATTTTTGAAGCTAGTATGTGAGCGTGGAAAAGGAAAATGTGTTTGGTCAATTTCTGTTAAATTGAATCGACCAGAAAATGGCCATTTTTCAAACGATCTCAGAATTCGATGAAACTAGTTTTGTTGGGACCGTAGTGCCAAAACATAGCTGGATTTGTTTTTCTGGAATTTTTCGAATCAGTTTGTGGCCCTGGCAAATTGAAATTCATGTTCAAAGTTAAAAATTAAATGTCTTATACTTTAATTTGAAGAATAACTAACTGTAACAGTCGAATTGGCCAACGAAACATATCCCATTGTGTCCGGGATGGGGGTATTTAGCTAGGGGCGATAGTCATTGGGTTTGAAAAGGAGTTTGTAGGTGAAAACCCTAATTTTCTGAAATAAATATATTCCGGCGAATCAGAAAATACCATTCATTATTTGAAAAATAAAAAAACCGAAACCCTCCACTTCAACGGCGAAAACCCGATCCACCCTTCTCCCCTCGATTGCCGCCGCCTCCGACACCTCCAGCCAACGCCACCACCACCTTCGCCTCGTCTCCCCCTCCTCTTTAAGTCCGACCCACCCACAACCGCCACCATCGCCTCCTCTGCCTGAATCGAGCGCCCAAAGTCCAACTCTTCCCATCGCCGCCGACGATGCCACCGACCGCCGAGCTGCACCAAACCACCACCGATAGGAAGCCCACTCGAAGCTCTTCCACATCCAACTCCCTGATCGTCATCTAGGCCAGCGGATTTCGCGAAACCGCAACCCTAGTTTCGAACCATCGTGAAAGGTGAGTCCTTTTTGATGTCTGCACTTTGAAAAATCGTATCTTTTTGGTGTGTTGACGAAATTCGATGAAACAGGAAACATCGGGACCGCAAGGAAGCTCTCTACCACATAGAAGAGACCGCGGATTTTTCTGAGTCATCTACGATTTTTAGCACTCCGTAAACCAATGTGAGAAATCTAAATTAATTGAATTTGAATGGAAAATGTCGTGTATAAATTATATAAGCGAAATATAAATTACACACGTGTTGTATACCTCATGTACATGCGTAGTGTAAGCTATATAAGCGAATTATGAATTATACATGTAAAGAATAATTGATATATGTATTGAATTGCAAGTGAAATATAGCAATAATATATATATACTCCCCTCGTCCACAAACCATGGACGATATTTATTGTTGTGAATTGGTGTGAAATATTGGATGAAAAATACGAATGGTTGAATAATTGTTTGTGGTTGATATTGTTTGGTTGTGGTTGAAAAATACCCATTGGTGATTGAAATGAATTGGAAATATTTGTGGAAATAAAAATAAAACATGCCTCCTGCGTGCGAATTAGATGCATGAATCCCCGTTGTCAAAAACCGTGAGGTTTTAAGGTAGAGCGAGGAGCCGTACTAGGGACAGTGCCGGTTTTAACTACCCTGCCGTTATGCTGCCGAAATTTTGAATAATATTCATGTGTTAGAATTATTTTCATATGTTGAAATTATCTTCATGCGTTGAAATTAAAGTCATATGTTGAAACTATATCCATGTGTGGAAATGTTCATGTGTTGAAAAGTGATGTGTGAAAACTAAATTCATTTGTGAATGAATGAAGTGTTTAAACAATAAAAATCACATTTTATAATATACATGAAGTAATAAAAAAAATTCGCCTTATATATAAATAGTTTCAAAAATAAAAATTTCATCTTTCTTATATGAACAACATAAATAAAATATCCATGTGTGGAAATGCTCATGTGTTGAGAAGTGTGTGTAGTGGAAAAGTTCATGTGTTGAATAAAGAGATCGAACAATAAAAATTACATTTTTATTGAAACTATGAAGTGTTGAAAACATCCATTTGTCGAATAAACATTTTAAATGATAAAAATATCATTTTTATCATCTATGTGATGTGCTAAAGATATGCAAGCGTTGAAATAAATATTTGTGAAGAAATATTATTTTTTAACATGCATAGGAACTAAATAAAATAGTCATGTGTTGAAATATATTTTAGTTCGCCAAAATTATCAATTTTGAAATGTGAAGTGTTAAAAATAGCCACTTGTTCAAATAAAATATGCATGAGTTGAAAGACATATTAATTAGCTAATGATATGATTTTAACCTATGCATGCAACATTAGAATGAATGGTGTTTTTAAACCAAAGTAAATCAAATATGAAGTTGAATGGAAAATGATAAGTGATAAAAATTGTATATATGTACATGCATATTTATTGAACAGGTTATAGCAAAGGGGCTAGAGAAGAGGAATAAAATTTTGTGCCCGACAAATAGGTACACATTTACTATTTTGTTTGGGTGATGATTTTATGAGCCTGTTGGCTAGCCGCTTGGCTTTTTCTTTTTGACATGAGACGCCCGTGTGGCTATTTGGGAGCTTTCCCAGCCCCTCCCGTACAAAGGAGGTTATGGCGAAATTTTCCAAAATTTAAAGGTGTTAGTGAAATAATTGAAGTGGAAACGATATAGGAATTTTTGAATGATGTATATTTATATAAATATACAAATAAAATTAGAACGAAACGTGGCCATGCAGTTCGTGTTTTGAAACTGTGATTTCAAATGACTAGTGCGGGAAATCCGACCGTTGGATTTTCCCGAAATCTTAACCGTTGGGTTCGCCTTGGAAATATCTTTCCAATGGCACCAAATTTGTGAAGATCCGACGGTTGGATTGTCTGGAATGTTTAATTCAAATTTGAAGAAAAACAGCGCCAGAAACGATTATATTTATATTTATATAAATATAATTAAATTAAATCAAATAACGACGCTGTAGTTCGTAAATTGAAATTGTAACTTCAAATGGCTAGTGTGGAAGATCCGACCGTCAGATTTTCCCAAAACTGAAACCATTGGATTCGTGCTGAAATGACCTTCCTAATGATATAAAATTTGTGAAGATCCAACGGTTAGATTTTCAGATATGTGTAAAACAAAATTAGTGAAAAAAAGCGCCAGTGCATCGGCACGACCTGAAATGTCGTTTAATTAAATATGGTTGTTTTAAATTAAATAAAAATGGCGATATATCGTTATAAAATACTATAGACGATATAGAGTGGAAATAAACCAATTTCGATGTGTTTGCTTGATATGTGATGGTTGAATGTATTTAACATGAGAATTATAGCTAAAGAACTGAAATGTGAATGTTGAATAGTCCAACCATGTGATTAATTGATTTGAAAATCTAAATATACGTGGGTTATTTGAAAAGGCCGAGTTCATCTCATTTCAAATAATTGATCGACGTTGAGAAGTCGAAGAGTCGAAGACGGTTGAAGACCGACGATCTTCACATTGGATGGATGGGCGCTACTGATGCTCGTGATTGGAGTAGCTACCATGAAGGAACTGAAGTAGTAGCCGTCCAAACATACTGTTGATTGTACGGATATGCGAGGAATTGGTGCCTCCGGTTTCGTTCAGACCCAGAACGGACTTGTAAACGGACTGTGTGTCTGACACTGGATTTTGTTCTGTGCTGATTGATCTCTATCTAATATATATCTGTTTGGTGGCGGAGAATTTATTCTCTTGCTTAACGCCCTTCTCTGAGACGTACGAGCTCAGAGGTTATGTATTGATAGAAATCAGTCGCATGGAGTGGATTGCCTGTGTGGCACGCCTAAGTGGCATATGATCAAGGCTTCTGTTGCAAAGCAAAGTCTTGTGGTTGATGATCAAAGCAGGGTCTGTGTGACGTAGCTTTGTGTATAACGTGAATTCGCGAGCCTCACACCCCGGTATGAGTCAAAAACGGGAGAAGGACCCAAGGAGTGCACGACGTTTCTTTCTAGCTATGGTGGTGTCAGTGACCTCCCAGCCCTGACATTTATATCTACTTTTCACCTGTGTGGTTGTTGGAATGCGAGGCGCCTCGATTATAGGTCTGTAAGGACCGGGAAATGTGTGTTTAGTAATAATTAATCCTCAAAAGTAAGGGAGGACCGGCCTTGGAGGATCCAGGGATTGCTGTGTGCGGTCCCGAGGCATTTGCTAGAGTGTCTCGAATCGGAGAGGAGCTTGCCCCTTGCCTCGACTCATGAAGGAATCCAATTTCCAATACGAAATATGCGGACATGACTGTATTACTAGTACGGCGACATAGTGGTATGGGTCATTTATGCCGCCTATGATTGATATTTATGATTGAAATCGCTTCTGAAACATATATGCACTAGTAATAATATCAAACACTTTTGTTTTATTCGTATGAGGCATCTTTGGCCATTATAAGGTGAAAACTCTATCCTCCGGCTTGCGTTGCATTGTGTGATGGGACCTGAGTCTTATAATGGCTTCATTTTATAAAAAGCATTGCGATGATTTAATCATTTATTTTATTTCATGCACTAGCACTCATTGGAGTAAACCCGTTCCGCGAAAGTGGTGTGGTCCTTTGATTTGCCATATTATTGTTGTTAATAAGTTAAGTAGATTTCTCATACCAGTCCCATGACTGACTCGTAGTTTGTTTCACCTTGCAAACTCGGGTGCCCTCATTTTCACACGGGCAGCCTAGTTACAGGTTTCTGACGCACTTTTGGCTCATGGCGAGGCTTGACTACACCGAGCTGACTTGGATTTTCTCCGCCATTATTGTATCTATATTATGATTCCGCCATTGGCGATGTTGACTGATATTTATTTTGTGTACTCTTTATGTATGATTCCGCCTCAGGCGATGGTGACTGATTATGTATCATTATGCACTAAGTTGTTTCCTGTACTGTGCTTTCTGTTGTGATGATATCTATATGATTCCGCTGACATATATGTGTAAATTATTCGATTTTCTATTTTTGCTATTATCTGTGATCTGCTAATGATGATTAATGTGTTATATTCCAATGATTATCCTTAACACCGTGTCTCGGGGTTTTGGGATCGTCACATGGAGGAAGTGGCACAACAAGATTTGGAGATTACGCCGAACTTAACAGTAAGGAGGGAGCCAGTGAAAATAGTTGGCAAAGAAACCCGAGTGCTGAGGAACAAGAGGATCCACCTTGTCAAGGTGCAACGGAGCAGGGATCCTAGAGACTGTACTTGGGAGACATAGGATAGCATCAAAAAGGCTTACCCCAAGTCCAGAGTGGACATCTCCGAGTAACTCTTGTGTTAAGGTACATTTACAATAATTTACATTTTCCGTCTTGTTTCCTACTTTATCTCGTTTCCTTTTTAGGGACGAAAAGCTTTTAAGTGGGGGAGATTGTAACAACCCGGAAAATCCGAACCAATTTAAAATTTTTATTTTAAATAATTTGGTTGAAAAATGTGGCAGAAATTTAAAAATTTCATTTTTTAGATAATATTTAAGCCAGTGAAAATAGCCAATTTTCAAATGACCTCTGTTTTCGATGAAACCACTTTTGTTGGAACCGGAATGTCAAATTATTGCTAGGTTTCAATTTTTAGAATTTTCTGAGTTAGCACGTGAGCGTGGCGAAGGAAAATGTGTTTTGTTCAATTCGGTCAACTTTAAACCACTGATAAATAGCCATTTTTCAAACGGTCTCATAATTCGACAAAATTTATTTTGTTAGGACCGTATCGTCATAACGAAGCCAAATATATTTTTCTGGATTTTTCTAAGTCCGTATGTGGCCTCGTTGAATTTATTTATGCGAACTAATTAATTTAATAAAGGATTTAATTATTAAATTAAATAAAACAGGCCTCAGACAGCCGTTTGGGCTAACGGGACCTGGCCTGTTGGATCCGGGATATGGGCTATTGGCTAGGGGCACCATCTACTGGACTGTAATCGAAACGGTTAAGAAGATATGGATTTTTTTTGTAAAAATTCATTTAAAATATTATATATAATAGTGGAAATTAAACCCTAGTCTACTGTTCATTGTCTCTACCGCCGCTACCCTCTTTTCAATGGCCATCATAGCTCCCACCTTCTCCCACTAAGTTCTCCTCCTCCTCTCAGCAATTCACTTCGACCCTTTTGACTTTTCCATAGAGATTTCCACCACCTTCAATTCCATACGGCTTGATCGTCAAACTATTGAGTTCCCCAAAGGTGTCAGACCCCAAAACACTCGCCTAAACCACCCGTCGGCCTCCCCCTTGGTGCCACCGAGTTCCCTCCTCTTCCAGGCATGGAGGCGCCGCCCATAGCCGGTCAAGGTGCCACCTTCCGATCCCCCTCCTGTGCCCTGTGTCGAGCGCAAAAACCTGACCTAGTTTTGAACCCAATAAGCACATACGACGACCGATTTCTGATAAGAGGAAGAAAGGTGTTTTCTTAACTAATTAATTTGTTAATTAACATAAAATGTTTTACAACTTAATTTAATAATAACTCATTCGTTCGAACTCGAAATTTGACGATTTCAGGACCGTCGGAATCGTAATTCAGAGGGCTATTTTTCTATACTGATTAAGAACAGTTTCGAGCCAGTCTAATTTTTGGCCAAATTCAAATAGGGTCAACACTTATGTGAGATTTCTTACCTTTAAAATAATTAAATAATTTAATTATTATTCATGATGGTTTGAATCATTGTTATGTACGTAAATAGTATAGATCTGCGATGTGATGATATGGTTAAATACTCATATGTTGATGAATGATGCTTTATTTGTTTGTTTATTATTCTATTAATCTGGATCTATGTGTTAATGATAGACAATTTGTTGAATCACACATTTTGATGAAATCTTCATACAAGTTCTCATCTTTATTTTCTCTTTATTTTATTCCTTTCTTTAAATTTGATCTTTATTTTATAAATATAACTAAAATAAAAGAAAGTTGGGATCTTTTTGAATTGTAAAATAAAGGAAAGTAGGAATCTTTTTTATTTATAAAATAAAAGAAATTTTAGATCTTTTATTTTGATTTATAAGACAAATGAAGTTTAGATATTTTATTTTGATTCACAAATTAAAATAAAGATGGGACCTTTTATGTTGATTCATGAGAATTAATCACCAAATCATATGTTGTTGTTGTATGTGTTGACATGAAACTTGACACAAAATTATATATTGTTGTTGTTTGTGTTGACATTTACATTTGTAAATAGAGAAGAACAAAACTTGATAAATTTTATTCACATTTTCTATGTAAATAAAATGAACATAGTATTAGTGAAGACAACTTTATTTACATTTCTTTTGTAAATAAAAAGAACACAATATGAGAACAACTTTATTTACATTTTTCTATGTAAATAAAAGTACAGATTTAACATTGAAACTATATTTACATTTTTCTATGTAAATAAAAGTACAGATTTAACATTGAACCTTTATTTACATTTTTCAATGTAAATAAGAGTACAAATTTAACATTGAAACTTTATTTACATTTTTCTATGTAAATAAAAGTAACAAATTTAGCGATGAACTTTATTTACATATCCCTTGTGTAAATAAAAGAACAAAATATGTGGATAGAACTTATTTACATTTTTCTATGTAAATAAAAAGATGATACATTCATTTACATTTAGTGTAAATAAACAAGAAAAAGAAAAGATTACATTTATTTACATTTAGAGTAAATAAACATGACATAAAAGAAAAAAAATTATTTTATTTACTTTTAGTATAAATAAAACATAAGATTAAGAAAGAGAACATTTTATTTACATTTAGTGCAAATAGATATATAACATAGGAAAAAGAATCATATATCTTTGTTTACATTTTTATATGTAAACAAAACACAAAAATATATATATATATATATATAATTTTGTTTACATTTTTATATGTACACAAAAACATAGAAAGAGCAACTACACATTTTTGGTTACATTTTCATATGTAATCAAAACATAGAAAGAAAAATTACATTTTTTTTGCATTTTTATATGCAAATAAAACATAGAAAAGAAGTGTACTTTTTATTTGCATTTTTCTCTATGCAAATAAAAACATGAATTTATAAAGAGGTAATTTAATTACAATTTAGATGTAATTAGAAAGATAGGAAAGGAATAATTTATTTACATTTAGTGTGAATAAAAGGAAGGATAGAGAAGGAATGATTTATTTAAATTTAGTGTAAATAAAACAAAAGATAGAAAAGTAAAAACAGAGATATTAAAAGTGATGTTTTTATTGTCATTTTACATATGATAAAGAGAATGGATTTTTATAATTGAAATCGCCAAACGATTATATTTATATATATAAATATAAACATAGGATTTAAACGAAACGCGCGCTGCAGTTCGTGTATCGGCAATCGTAACTTCAAACGATTATACCGGAAGACCCGACCGTTGAATTTTCCCAAAACTGGAATCGTTAGGACCGCTTTGGGAAGAGCTATCCAACGATATAAATTTCATCAAAATCCGATGGTTAGATTTCATGATATGTGTAAATCACAATTTGATAAAAACAGAGCCAGGGCCGCCCACTGACCTGAAGCGTCATTTTATTATTTTGAGCTATTTTTAAATAGATAAAAATAGCGATAAATCTTTATAAATGAATGTAACGACCCGGAAAATCTGAACCAATTTAAAAATTTTAAATTGGATATTTTAGTGGATTTTGAAATATTTAAAATAAATATTTTAATTAATAACAATGAAAAGTAAGGTTGAATTGACATTGAAAATGAATATAATTATTTCTAATTATAAACAAGGCCTGAAATGGCGCGGCAATTTCAAAATTTGAATTCAAACTTTGACTGACTGTACCGGGTGCAAAACAAAACGGATTTGAGTGAAACCAAAAATATTTAAATCTGTTAGTGAATATCTTTCTAACGAATCTGAAAAATTGAAGTTTCATAGCGGGATCAAAAGTTATGGCTAAATGAATTTTCTGAAAGGTCGTTATGGAGTTTATATAGCCCGAGAAATGGGCCATTTTGCAAACGACTTCGGAATTCGACGAAACCACTTTTGTTGGTTCCGGGATGTTAAACTATAGGTTTCAAATTTCATAATTTTTGAAGCTAGTATGTGAGCGTGGCAAAGGAAAATGTATTTGGTCGATTTCTATTAAATTGGATCAACCAGAAATTGGCCATTTTGTAAACGACCTCAGAATTTGAAGAAACCACTTTTGTTGGATCCGGGATGTCAAATTATTGCTATATTTCAAATTTCATAATTTTTGAAGTTAATATGTGAGCGTGGCAAAGGAAAACGTGTTTTGGTCAATTACAGTTAAATTGGATCGACCAGAAATGGGCCATTTTTCAAACGGTCTCAGAATTCGACGAAACTAGTTTTGTTGGGACCGTATCATCAAAACATAGCTAGATTTATTTTTCTGGAATTTTTCGAATCAGTTTTTGGCCCTGGAAAATTGAAATGTACGTTCAAATCAAATATTGAATGTTTTATATTTTAATTTGAAGGAAAACTTACTGAAATGGTCGAATGGGCCTATGAAACATAACCCATTGTGTTCGGAATGGGGGTAAAACGCTAGGGACGACAGTCGTTGGGTTTGAATTGGTGTTCGTGTGTGACAAGGGGTATTTTAGAAATTTAAAAATATATAAATTAATAAAAAAAATATCATTGGTCAAACAAACACTCTCTCCCCGATATCATCCAGAACGCACGGCGGAAGTTCTTCAAAGCTTTCCCCCTCGTTTTCTCCTCCTACACGCACCGATAGCCTTCGACCCAGTTGGGGTTTTTGAAGTGCTCCCCTCAAGCTTCAAATCCATGGTTGTGGCACCCCCTCTAGTCTGGTGAATCGCGAGAATCGAGTCCTCAAAGATCCGACCTTCATCGCGCCGCCACCACTCCCTCAGGCCGTCGAACTGGCCAAGACCCCTAGCGTTGGAGAGCCCTCTCCTAGTCTGTCGAGGTAGCGCAGGCCGATCGACATATAGTTGCACGGATTGCGAGAAAATTTGAAACCTAGTTTCGAACCCAAAACTGAGAGGTACGGCTATTTTAATTTCAACTATATTATAGCACTTTATAGCGCTACGGTTTTTGATTTCACTGTAAAAATCATATCTTTTTCGTTTCTTGACGAAATTTATTGAAACAAGAGACAATGGACTCTTGTGGACGTCTTCTACATTCTAGAAGAGACCGCATATTTTTCTGAGCCTTGTGCTATTTTTGGTGGAGTGGAACCCAATGTGAGATTTCTGAATTATAAATGATATGGAAAACGACGATGTATAAATTATATAGTCGATGTATGAGTTATATAAGCGTTGTACACCTCATGTATATGCATTGTATAAGTTGTACGTTTGATGTATAAGTTATATATGCGTTGTAAAAATTATATATGTGTTGAAATAGAAGTGAAATGCTTATATAAATATATATATATATGCCCCTCGTCCACAAACCATGGACGATATTTATTAGTTGTGATTGGTGTGAAAATGGGTTGATTACGAATGGTTGTTTAGAATTGTTTGTGGTTGAAATTGATTGATTGTGGTTGAAAAATACCCGTTTGTGGTTGAGAATTATTTGGTTGAAACCACATAGGATTAGTTTGTGGAAATGAAAAAAATATACATGACGCCTGCGTGCGAACTAGATGCATGAAATCCCTATTGTCAAAAGCTGCGAGGCTTTAAGGTAGAGCGAGGAGCCATACTAGGGACGGCCTCGGTTTTAACTACCCTGCCGTTATGCTGCCGAAATTTTGAATAATATTCATGTGTTAGAATTATTTTCATGTGTTGAAACTATATTCGTATGTTGAATAGAAAACCTTCATGTGTTGAATAGAAATTCATTCGTTGAATAGAAATTCATGTGTTGAATGGTATTCGTGTTTTAAAATAAATTGTTTTATAGTAAAAATCATATTTTTACCATCTATATGAACTATATAAAATAGTCGTGTTTTGAAATAAATTGTTTTGCAATAAAAATAACATTTTTACTATATATATACAAACTATAGAAAACATTCATGTGTTGAATAGAAATTCATTCGTTGAATAGAAATTCATGTGTTGAATGGTATTCGTGTTTTAAAATAAATTGTTTTATAATAAAAATCATATTTTTATCATCTATATGAACTATATAAAATAGTCGTGTTTTAAAATAAATTGTTTTACATTAAAAATCATATTTTTATTATATACATGAATTGTTAAAAAGAGTGAAGTGTTGAAATAGAAGTCAGTTGGATAAAAATATCATTTTTATCATAGATATGAAAAGAATATGGTTTTGAAATCGAAGAATCGATTATATTTATATATATATATAATTAAAATATATCGAATAACGAAGCTGTAGTTCGTATTTTGAAACCGTGATTTCAAACGATTAATGCGGGAGATCCGACCATCGGATTTTCTCGAAACCGTTGGGTTCGCTTTGGAAATATCTTTCCAACGACACCAACTTTGTAAAGATCCAATGGTTGGATTTTCTGGAATGTTTAATTCAAATCTGAAGAAAAGCAGCGCCAGAATCGATTATATATATATAATTAAACTAAATCGAATAATGACGCTGCAGTTTGCATTTTGAAATCAAAACTTCAAACGATTGAACCGGGAGATCCGACTGTCGGATTTTCCCAAAATTGGAACTGTTAGATTTGTTTTTAAAAGGCCTTTCTAAAGAGGTTAATTTTGTGATGATCCAACGGTTAGATTTTCATATATGTGTAAATCAAATCTGAAGAAAAACAGCGCCACGGCCGCGTTATGGCCCGAAGCGTCGTTTGAATAAATTGGTTATTTTAAATTAAATAAAAATAGCGATAAATCGTTATAAAATGTTATAAACGATATGGATGTGAAATTTAGAAACTAACTGAAGGTTGGCTAAGTCGAATGGTTTCCTTGGTTTTGATCTGATGTTGGTTTCGGCCTTCGGGGTTAATATTTGGGAAATCGTTCTCTTACTGATTTATGGTTAGTGACTGATGAATTGAAATGAAGCTTATATTGTGTTTGTGTAGCATTTGTTTATTGTATATGCGAATTGCTCAGAAAGACCGGGTCTATCCCATTCTGAATAAGTGAATCGACGATAAGAAATCGAAGATAAAGACGGTGGTTGAAGACCGGAAATCTTCACCTCGTTTGGATGGTAACTGATGTCTTGATTGGGAGGCATCCCGAAATGTAGATAATAAGTGGTGATCGTCCAGGCGTGCATGGAGATCGATGGAGTTGCGAGGTATATAGTGCCTCCGGTTTCGTTCAGACCCATAACGGACTTGTAAATGGACTGTGTGTCTGACATTGGAATTCATTCTGTGTGATTGATAGCCATCAGTTACGTGGCACGAATTGCCTGTGTGGCATGCTAAGATGCAGTGATCAGGGCTTCTGTTGAAAAGCAAAGTCTTGTGGTTGATGATCAAAGCACCGCTGGTGTGGCATAGCTTTGTGTATAACGTGAATTCGCGAGCCTCACACCCCGATATGAACTAGAAACAAGAGAGGACATCAGGGAAGGCATGTGTTTCCTTCTAGCTAGAGGTGGTGTCGGTGCTTGAACATGCTGACATTTATATTATTTTCACCTATGTGTTTGTTGCTGTTGCGAGACGCCTCGGTTATATCGGTCGATCCAGGATCGATGGAGTCATTCGTTGGCTCATTTACCCCCCATAGCGCGGGGAAACGCATTGTTAAGGCATTTTAATCCACATTGGTGGACCGGCCCTGACGATCCAAGGGTTTGACTGAGTACTTGCCCTGAGACTCGGGCTAGACAGTCTCGAATTTGGTAAGGACTGTCTTTTGCCTTGGTTCATGACGAAAATCCAATTTCCAAATACGTGATTGTGCGGTTTTGATTGTATACCTATATATGGCGACTTAGTGGTATGGGGAATTAATGCCGTCTATGATTGATACTTATGATTTGAGATTGTGTTTGAAACATATAAACGCTAGTAATAATATCAAATTCTTTTGTTTTATTCGTATCAAGCATATTTTGGCCATTATAAGGTAAAAACTCTATCCTCCGGTTTGTGTTGCATTGTGTGATGGGAACTGAGTCTTATAATGGCTTCATTTTTATAAAAAAGCATTGTGATGTTTAAAGGAATGATTTGTCTTAAAGCATTGGCAATCCAATCGAGTAAACCCGTTCCACGAAAGTGGCATGGGCCTGAGATTAGCCATATTTTAAATGTGTTGAGTAGATTCTCATACCAGTCCCATGACTGACTCGTAGTTTGTTTCACTTGCAAAGTCAGGTGACCCTTTTTCTACACGGGCAGCCTTGTGTTCAGGTTTTAGCAGGCTCTTTCTGGATAGCTGGAGCTGAAGATGGATTCTATCATTTATCTCTTTTTATGTTGTTCAGCTCCTATTGTACATATTATGTTTGTTTCCGCTGTAGACATTTATGTATAGCTGAACTGTATTTGTACTAAGTATGATCCAGTATACTATGTAACTCTGATGATTATGTTTATCCAGTGTATTGTTTGTACATTATCCGATGTATTTGTTTATTTCTGTTCTGCTGTTATCTATTTATGTATTATATTCCAAAGATTACCCTTGCCACCGTCAGTACGGGGTTTGGGGACGTCACAATGAATATTAACGATATGAAATGATGCGAATGATAATTATGCGATAATTATTTGAAAAGACCGAGTTTAACTCATTTCAAATGATTACATGACGATTAAATCAAGGATATAACAAGACGGTGGTTGAAGACCGGCGATTTTCACATCGAATGGACAACGACTACTGATGCTTTGGACTGACTTGCTCCTAGGACGGGGATGAAGCAATAGTTGTCCAGACGTATGTGTTGATTGTCCGGATTAGCGAGAGCCTCTCAGGTGTCTCCGGTTTCGTTCGGACCCAGAACGGACTTGTAAATGGATGCGTGTCTGACGTTGGAATTCATTTCATGTAATTAAATCGATTTATATTAATATATGTCTATTTGGTTGTGGAGAATTTATTCTCTTCTTAACACCCTGGTATATAATAATAGTTATCGATCGCATGGCGTGAATTGTCAAGGTGGCACGCCAAGAATGCAGATGATCAAGGCTTTTGTTGAAAAGCAGGGCCTTCTGGTTGATGATCAGAGCACGGCCTATATAGGTGTAGCTTTGTGCATAGCGTGACTTCGCGAGCCTCACACCCCGGTATGAGTCAAAAACGGGATATGGACTGTAGGGAGTGCACACGTTTCTTTCTAGCTAGGAGTGGTGTCAGTGCTTAAACAGGCTGGCATTTTACTTATGTGGATGACGGATTGAGGTACCTCGGATTTATAGGTTGTTAGTGGCCATATGGAGGTTCAAAGGAACCGGGAAACGTGTGTTCGGGCATAACTAATCCAGTACCATTAGGTGGGGACCGGCCCTACCGCTCCAAGGGTTACCCATAGGTGTGATCCTAAAGCATTTGCTAGAGTGTCTCAAATAGGAGAGGACGATCCCTATCCTCGATTTCATGACGGAAAACCAATTTCCAGTACGACATTACGCTCTTGATTGTAAACTTATATATGGCGACATAGTAGGATAGGGTACTATTGTAACAACCCGAAAATCTGGGCCAGTTTAAAATTTTATTTTGGCAATTTTGGCGAATTTTGATTATTTAAATTAGATTATTTTAAATAATATCGACGAGAAATTTTATTTTGAATATATTAGAACGTATATATTATATACATCGTCGTTAGAATATAAATATTTATATATAATTATAAATAGAATTGAAATGGCGCGGTAGTTCGATAATTCGATTTCAAACTTCAATTGAATGTACCGGGTGCAAAACAATCCGGATTTTAGTGAAACCAAAAATAATGGGATCTAATTGATAATATCTTTCCAACGAATCCGATTAATCAAAATTTCATTGCGGGAATCAAAAGATAAGTCCAGTTGAAAATTCTGAATAGTCGCTATGGAATTCAGGCCCTTAAAAATGGACATTTTGCAGACGACCTCGGATTTCGACGAAACCAGTTTTGTTGGGTCTGTGATGTCAAATTATTGCTAGGTTTCAAATTTCATAATTTTTCAAATCAATATGTGAGCGTGGCAAAGGAAAACGCG
Source organism: Allium sativum (assembly GCA_030737875.1). Taxonomy (NCBI): domain Eukaryota; kingdom Viridiplantae; phylum Streptophyta; class Magnoliopsida; order Asparagales; family Amaryllidaceae; genus Allium; species Allium sativum. The sequence continues at coordinate 1,046,817,641 of CM060910.1, read as the reverse complement.
TTTGACCAGTTTCAGTTGATTTTAATCGACTGGAAAATGGCCATTTTTCTAACGGTCTCAGAATTCGACGAAACTAGTTTTGTTAGGACCGTATCGTCAATACGAAGCTAGAAAATATTTTTCTGGAATTTTTCGTGTTCCTATGTGGCCCCGGTAATTTGAAAGGTACGTTTAAAATTCAATATAATGATTTAAATGTAAATGCAACGGAAACTGATCGAAACGGTCGATTCAGCTTACGATACATATACCATTGTGTTCTGAATGGGGGTAAAACGCTATGGACGACAGGTGGTGGGTCTCGTTTCGAGGTCGTATGTAAAAGTCAACTTTTTTTTGAAAAATTAAATAATAAAAATAATTTTAATTTCCCCCCCTTTATCTCCCTTTCTGCCCCCCCCCCCCCCGATTTCATTAATCAGAAAACAAAAAAAAACAAAAACAAAAAGAAGAAAGAAAGATCGACGCCACCCTGAAGCATCGACGCCACCGCCTGACGACTGTCGAACCCCCCACCACGCGCCGATCCTGCTCCTCCCCCTCGCGACGCATCCCCCCCCCCCCCGGTCGAATCAAATCGAGCAGCCCCCCCTGAAGCATCGCGACGCCACCACCCTCCGCTTCGCCTGCTCCTTCTCCTGCCGCCGACGTCTTCTTTTTCCCCTCCTCCTTCGCAGGATAAAGTAAGTATTTTACTTTATTTTTATTTTAATTCGTTAAAAACTAATTTCGATTTTAGGGTTTAAAAATGATTTTTTAAAGTTATAAAAACTGATTTTTAAAAAGGATGTAAAACTGATTTTTTAAAGTTATAAAAACTGATTTTTAAAAGGATGTAAAACTGATTTTTTTAAAGCATTAAAAACTGGTTTTAAAAATGATTTAAATTCTGATTTTTAGAAAAGTTTGATTTTTAAATTATATCAAAGTTTGGTTTTTTTTATTATTTAGGTTTGAATTTTATATACGAGGAAGCTAGGATTTTTAAAAGTAAAAATATGATTTTTATATATTGAACATCATAGTAAAAATAGGATTTTTATATATTGAACATCATAGTAAAAATAGGATTTTTATATATTGAACATCATAGTAAAAATATGATTTTTATATATAGAACTTCGAAAGAAAAATATGATTTTTATATATAGAACTTCGAAAGAAAAATATGATTTTTATATGTAGAACTTCGAAAGAAAAATATGATTTTTATATGTAGAACTTCGAAAGAAAAATATGATTTTTATATGTTGAACTTCGAAAGAAAAATATGGTTTTTATATGTTGAACTTCGAAATAAAAATGCAATTTTTGTATATTGCATAACATAGTAAAAATTCGATTTTTACATATGTAGAGAATACGGGCAACGAAACGACAATGGGCGAGAATGGCGATGATTTCTATTAAAGAAGAGTCAAGATGCTTGGATAGCTATAAGTGAGAATTTCTCACCTTTCAATTTAATTTCTATTTATATATATATACTAGGATGCAGACGGTGCTTAGTAGCACCCGACACAACCGTCCACAGACCATGGACTTGTTTGTTTGGTTGCATAGATTAGTTATATGATTTGATTTGAATTTGGTTGTTTGGTGATTTTGATTGATGTGTGAATGGCGTGGGCCTTCACTAGACCGGGGATAAGGCTAGGCCTTGTCCCGTTTCTAGTATCGTGCCGTTATGCCGCCGAAATTTTCTAAAATAAGTTAGAAAAATAAAAATATCATTTTATTTGAAGAATGAACTGAATAGAAATTCATATGTTAAAATAAAATGTTTTATCGTTAAAAATATAATTTTTAACGTGAATATGAATATACGTGAAAGTGAATAAAATAAAATATTCATTTACAAACCGGATGGTTTGTTTATGTACACCTATTTGAATGACATTGATTAGGACGATAAAATTTTACACATCGCCCAACTGCACAAATAAAATCTGTGTTGGATGGTTTGAAACCCCACACGGGTGTTAGGATGAAATTTGAAGTTCACTCATCCTGATTGATTAAATATGTCGATCGATCGATTGACAGGCTGTTATAAGCGTTAGATATCTATATTTGATGCTTATACAGTGTAGTGCACTTTGGTTGATGGTTGATTATTTTTCAATGCTATTATACATGTGTTGTATGAAAATCCATATAATTAACTTTATATGGTAATTGATTGGGCCTCATTCCAATTTGAAAAATAAAGAAGAATATAAAATAAAGGTTCATGTGTTGACAGTACTCATCCATTGAGATTGGTCATGTGTTGAACGAAATATTTTAGTAATAAAATTTACATCTTTATCAATATAAAATAAAGGTTCATGTGTTGACAGTACTCATCCATTGAGATTGGTCATGTGTTGAACGAAATATTTTGATAATAACAACTATTTTGAAAAAAGAATATTTGAAATAGAATATTTGAAAATAGAAATATATGAAGCCGTGTTGATTAGATTGACGCCATTTTGACGTAAATGATATTTATATCGATTTTATCGATTTCGAAATGAATTGAATATATAACGATTTTGAAATGAATTGAAAACGATTTCGAAATGAACTGAATATATAACGATTTCGAAATGAATTGAATATATAACGATTTCGAAATGAATTGAATATATAACGATTTCGAAATGAATTGAATTTAAAACGAATTCAAATTGAATTGAAAAGAAAGTTGAAATTGCTTTTGAAACGAATTTAAAAACTATTTATATAATTCGTTTTAAATAGAAATCGATGAAATATATATTATATATATTATATATATAATATAATGGCCTGAATAGAACGCGCCGCGCCGCGGCAGTTCGTGAATTTCGACCATTTATTTCAAATGGACAAAACGGGAGATCCGACCGTCGGATTCTCCTAAAACCAGAACCGTTGGGTTCGTATCGAAAAGAGCTTTCTAACGAATATTAGAAATTATAAATCTAACGGTTGGATTTGGAATTATGTCCAAATCAAATTTGAAAAAGGTCGCTATAAGTGCAGTTCGATGGCCATTGATGTAAATCGACTGTACGGGCCTTGATAAAATTATTAAAAATAGTAATAATTTGTGTAAAATCATAAGAAATGATTTAGAAAGAATTGGGATGAAAAACTCCATATTTGAAAAGATAAAAATAGATTTTTATCGAAATGAACTAGTTTTGAACTAGAATTATAATTCTATTTATTTTTAAGTAAATAAATTGAATTTAAAAAGGGTTTTAAAAATAACCAGAATATCCAATGATTGCATTGGAGTGGATTTGAATTGAAATTGTCTTCGGAATATTTCGATGTTGGAATTCGTGATTATACGGATGTTGTTACGGAAATTTGAAAGATATATATTTATATCGTTATTTCCAATACGACATTTGTTAATCGTAGAATTTGATATTGAATATAAGCCGATATATTTTCTATTCAGAGCCTTATATTGAATATCAAATGTGATTTGGGTTTGTCGTGAATGGTGTCTTCACTAACACTGTTCTTGAACCCAGTTGAGAAAAGATTAAATCTTTTTATTTAGATTTAATGAAGTGTACCAATTAAATAATATTTAATTGGAATTGAATTGATATTGATTTTTGGGTTTATCGTGAACAGTGTTTTAAATAACACTTGTTCTTTAACCCGATAATTAATGAATGTGATTTTGGGTTTATCGTGAACCGTGTTTTAAATGACACTGATTCTTTAACCCAGTTAACGATTAAAACTAAGTGGAGTTTTAATGGATCTTTAATTAGATTGAAATAATCGAGAATGGAGTATCACCAGTTTTGCTCCAGGCGATAGTTAAATCTTTAATTAGATTTGAACGTGAAATGGTAATTGAATTTACCGATAACACCGTGGTGTTAGATATGAAGTAAAACCAGTTTTACTTCATGGGATGAATAGGTTGGGATTGGGAAATTAAAACAAATGATTGCTTCGATAAGGTTCGCTAATCCCGACTAGTTTGAATTGATATTCAAAAGTAGATTAAAGCATAAATTCAAGAATTTATCTTTGATAAAAATTAATGGGAACCTTTCCCTATGAACGTGAAATTTAGAAACTAACTGTCGGTTAGCCAAGCAGAATGGTTTTCTGAATATTGATCTGATGTTGGTTTCGGCCTTCGGGGTTAATATTTGGGGAATTATTCTCTTGATTAATTTACGGTTAGTGACTAATGAATTGGAATGAGGCGTATGTTGTGTTTGTGTAACACTTATTTAAAATATACGCGAGTTATTCGGAAAGACCGGGTTTATCCCATTCTGAATAACTGATACGACGATAAGTCGAAGATGAAGACGATGGTCGAAGACCGGAAGTCTTCACGTCGTTTGGGTGATTACTGATGATCTTGATTGGGCTGTACACCCAAGAAGATGGAAACAGTTGGTGATCGTCCAGACGTACTTGGAGATCGATGGATATGCGGGGTACTAGGTGCCTCCGGTTTCGTTTAGACCCAGAACGGACTTGTAAATGGACTGTGTGTCTGACATTGGATTTTAGTCCGTGTGATTGATCTCTACTAAATATATATCTGCTTGGCGGCGGAGAATTTATTCTCTTGCTTAACGCCCTTCTCTGAGACGTACGAGCTCAGGGGTTATATATTGATGGATATCAAACGCATGGAGTGAATTGCCTGTTTGGCATGCCTAAGTGGCAATTGATCGAGGCTTCTGTTGAAAAGCAAAGTCTTGTGGGGATGATCAAAGCATGGCCTTTGTGGCGTAGCTTTGTGTAACGTTTACTTCGCGAGTTTCACACCCGGTATGAACCAAAAACGGGAGACGGACCTCAGGGAGGGCCTACGTTTCCTCCTAGCTAAAAGTGGCGTCAGTGGTTTTACACGCCCTGACGAGTTTGACTTATGTGGTTGTTGCTGTTGCGAGGCGCCTCGGTTAGATCGGACGATCCGGGTCCGATGGAGTCATTCGTTGGCTCGCTTACGCCCCAAAGGGCGGCGAAACGTTGTGCTCAGGCATTTTAATCCACTCCGTGTGGACCGGCCCTGGCGATCCAAGGCTTGCCTGCGCGCTTGCCTGAGACTCGGGCTAGGCACTCTCGAATCGGTTGAGGACTATCTTTTGCCTCGGTTCATAGATGGAAATCCAATTTCCAAATACGTGACATTTGCGGTTTTATTTGTAAACCTATATATGACGACATGATATATGGTACCCATGCCGCCTATGATTGATACTTATGATTTGAAGTTGTTTTATACATTATGCACTTATAATAGTATCAAACGATTTGTTTTAAACGTATCAAGCATTCTTTGGCTGTTATAAGGGAAAACCCTATCCCCCGGCTTGCGTTGCATTGTGTGATAGGACCTGGGTCTTATAACAGCTTCATTTTTCTTTATTTAGCATTGCGCTGTTGGTTTTATGCACCGGTATTCTTGGGAGGAAACCCGTTCCGTGTTATACGGCGTGGTCCCTTGATTTACCTAACTTTAAAATAAAGATTAACTGTTTTAGTTCTCACACCAGTCACATGACTGACCTGGAGTTTATTGTTTTAACCTAAACTCTGGGTGCCCCTATTTTCGACACGGGCAGCTAGTAGTTTTGGTTTTGCAGATTTATATTCACAGGATCCTGGTTTACAGCTGGAACGATATCCGGAAAGCTTTGTATCCGTATATCTACTTCTAGTTGTGTATTGTATTATTTTCCGCTGCTATGTATTTAAATGTAATTTAAATCTCTGATATTTCTGTGTAATATTTATCCATTAATACTCTGTATATTCTTGTAATCTGATGCATTGTTGTAATATACAATGAAATGTTCTTCTGTATGCGTTCCGTTGTGGCTTGTTCTCGAACTATCCGACACTTTCCTTTACGGGGAAGTTACGGGTTTTCACAGTTGGTATCAGAGCTTTGGTTTACAAAGCAGAGAACAAGGCACATTAGAACCATACGAAAGAATTCATCAGATATTGGGTTAGTAATATCCATTGGGAATGACTCGTTAGACATGGGATCAGTAGTATCCTAGAACGAGTGTGAAGAGTATATTTTTCAAATGAAAACAGTTTTGTTTTGAAAATTTAAATCAACTATTCGTATTTGATTATTTGTTTATATTGATTTTGGACAATCCAGTATATATAAATTTTGCGTATACGTCTGATCCGCGTGTATTCGAAGTTTTAATATATTGGATAGATATAGCATCACACTCTAGTCGCCCGAAGATGATATTGATGATAGCGATCGCATCATCAACATTTATGTTCGAGTTTCGAAGGTGTGATTTTCTATATATTTCCATTAGACTGGTGTGAGAACCAAAACTTATATATAGCTAGAACACATTGTTGTGAAAAAAACAAGATTTTCTGTATATGTATCAAAATTATGAATTTGATAATCTAACTCACTAATTGATTGATGTTTGTGTTGTTTGTTTATTTGTTTGCTAATTTTGAACCATTATGCCTAATTGAATCAAATATTGAATTATATTGAAAATTTGGTCACATTTGCTTGCATATACATATTCTTACATTAAACAGGTCATAGCAAGGAGGCTAGAGCGGAGAATAAAATTTGTTTGCCCGACAAATAGGTACATGTTTACTACATAATTTACTGTTTTGTTTGGGTGATGATGATTTTATGAGCCTATTGGCTAGCTGCTTGGCTTTTTCTTTTTCTTTTTGAGATCTGAAGGACCGGGGAAGCTATTTGAAATTCCCCGATGCTCCAGGTGCAGGGGAGGTTATGGCGAAATTTTTCGAAAATTTAGGGTGTTTTTGAAATTTTTGAAAATTCTCAGAAACTGAAAAGTTGGAGAATGAAAGCCAGATCGAACGTAGAGTTGATTAATCAAACCACTTTCGACTTTGTTCCTTTTCGGGGACGAAAAGTTTTAAGTGGGGGAGATTGTAACAACCCGAAAATCTGGGCCAGTTTAAAATTTTTATTTTGGCAATTTTGGCGAATTTTGATTATTTAAATTAGATTATTTTAAATAATATCGACGAGAAATTTTATTTTGAATATATTAGAACGTGTATATTATATACGTCGTCGTTAGAATATAAATATTTATATATAATTATAAATAGAATTGAAATGGCGCGGTAGTTCGATAATTCGATTTCAAACTTCAATTGAATGTACCGGGTGCAAAACAATCCGGATTTTAGTGAAACCAAAAATAATGGGATCTAATTGATAATATCTTTCCAACGAATCCGAATAATCAAAATTTCATAGCGGGAATAAAAAGATAAGTCCAGTTGAAAATTCTGAATAGTCGCTATGGAATTCAGGCCCTTAAAAATGGACATTTTGCAGACGACCTCGGATTTCGACGAAACCAGTTTTGTTGGGTCTGTGATGTCAAATTATTGCTAGGTTTCAAATTTCATAATTTTTCGAATCAATATGTGAGCGTGGCAAAGGAAAACGCGTTTGACCAGTTTCAGTTGATTTTAATCGACTGGAAAATGGCCATTTTTCTAACGGTCTCAGAATTCGACGAAACTAGTTTTGTTAGGACCGTATCGTCAATACGAAGCTAGAAAATATTTTTCTGGAATTTTTCGTGTTCGTATGTGGCCCCGGTAATTTGAAAGGTACGTTTAAAATTCAATATAACGATTTAAATGTAAATGCAACGGAAACTGATCGAAACGGTCGATTCAGCTTACGATACATATCCCATTGTGTTCTGAATGGGGGTAAAACGCTATGGACGACAGGTGGTGGGTCTCATTTCGAGGTCGTATGTAAAAGTCAACTTTTTTTTGAAAAATTAAATAATAAAATAATAAAAATAATTTTAATTTCCCCCCCCCCCCCCCCCTTTATCTCCCTTTCTGCCCCCCCCCCCCCCCCCCCCGATTTCATTAATCAGAAAACAAAAAAAAACAAAAAGAAGAAAGAAAGATCGACGCCCCCCTGAAGCATCGACGCCACCGCCTGACGACTGTCGAACCCCCCACCACGCGCCGATCCCGCTCCTCCCCCTCGCGACGCATCCGCCACCCCCCCCCCCCGGTCGAATCAAATCGAGCAGCCCCCCCTGAAGCATCACGACGCCACCACCCTCCGCTTCGCCTGCTCCTTCTCCTGCCGCCGACGTCTTCTTTTTCCCCTCCTCCTTCGCAGGATAAAGTAAGTATTTTACTTTATTTTTATTTTAATTCGTTAAAAACTAATTTCGATTTTAGGGTTTAAAACTGATTTTTTAAAGTTATAAAAACTGATTTTTAAAAAGGATGTAAAACTGATTTTTTAAAGTTATAAAAACTGATTTTTAAAAGGATGTAAAACTGATTTTTTTAAAGCATTAAAAACTGGTTTTAAAAATGATTTAAATTCTGATTTTTAGAAAAGTTTGATTTTTAAATTATATCAAAGTTTGGTTTTTTTTTTATTATTCAGGTTTAAATTTTATATACGAGGAAGCTAGGATTTTTAAAAGTAAAAATATGATTTTTATATATTGAACATCATAGTAAAAATAGGATTTTTATGTATTGAACATCATAGTAAAAATAGGATTTTTATATATTGAACATCATAGTAAAAATATGATTTTTATATATAGAACTTCGAAAGAAAAATATGATTTTTATATATAGAACTTCGAAAGAAAAATATGATTTTTATATATAGAACTTCGAAAGAAAAATATGATTTTTATATGTAGAACTTCGAAAGAAAAATATGATTTTTATATATAGAACTTCAAAAGAAAAATATGATTTTTATATGTAGAACTTCGAAAGAAAAATATGATTTTTATATGTTGAACTTCGAAAGAAAAATATGGTTTTTATATGTTGAACTTCGAAATAAAAATGCAATTTTTATATATTGCATAACATAGTAAAAATTCGATTTTTACATATGTAGAGAATACGGGCAACGAAGCGACAATGGGCGAGAATGGCGATGATTTCTATTAAAGAAGAGTCAAGATGCTTGGATAGCTATAAGTGAGAATTTCACACCTTTCAATTTCATTTCTATTTATATATATATACTAGGATGCAGACGATGCTTAGTAGCACCCGACACAACCGTCCACAGACCATGGACTTGTTTGTTTGGTTGCATAGATTAGTTATATGATTTGATTTGAATTTGGTTGTTTGGTGATTTTGATTGATGTGTGAATGGCGTGGGCCGTCACTAGACCGGGGATAAGGCTAGGCCTTGTCCCGTTTCTAGTATCGTGCCGTTATGCCGCCGAAATTTTCTAAAATAAGTCAGAAAAATAAAAATATCATTTTATTTGAAGAATGAACTGAATAGAAATTCATATGTTAAAATAAAATGTTTTATCGTTAAAAATATAATTTTTAACGTGAATATGAATATATGTGAAAGTGAATAAAATAAAATATTCATTTACAAACCGGATGGTTTGTTTATGTACACCTATTTGAATGACATTGATTGGGGCGATAAAATTTTACACATCGCCCAACTGCACAAATAAAATCTGTGTTGGATGGTTTGAAACCCCACACGGGTGTTAAGATGAAATTTGAAGTTCACTCATCCTGATTGATTAAATATGTCGATCGATCGATTGACAGGCTGTTGTAAGCGTTAGATATCTATATTTGATGCTTATACAGTGTATTGCACTTTGGTTGATGGTTGATTATTTTTCAATGCTATTATACATGTGTTGTATGAAAATCCATATAATTAACTTTATATGGTAATTGATTGGGCCTCATTCCAATTTGAAAAATAAAGAAGAATATAAAATAAAGGTTCATGTGTTGACAGTACTCATCCATTGAGATTGGTCATGTGTTGAACGAAATATTTTAGTAATAAAATTTACATCTTTATCAATATAAAATAAAGGTTCATGTGTTGACAGTACTCATCCATTGAGATTGGTCATGTGTTGAACGAAATATTTTGATAATAACAACTATTTTGAAAAAAGAATATTTGAAATAGAATATTTGAAAATAGAAATATATGAAGCCGTGTTGATTAGATTGACGCCATTTTGACGTAAATGATATTTATATCGATTTTATCGATTTCGAAATGAATTGAATATATAACGATTTTGAAATGAATTGAAAACGATTTCGAAATGAATTGAATATATAACGATTTCGAAATGAATTGAATATATAACGATTTCGAAATGAATTGAATATATAACGATTTCGAAATGAATTGAATTTAAAACGAATTCAAATTGAATTGAAAAGAAAGTTGAAATTGCTTTTGAAACGAATTTAAAAACTATTTATATAATTCGTTTTAAATAGAAATCGATGAAATATATATTATATATATAATATAATGGCCTGAATAGAACGCGCCGCGCCGCGGCAGTTCGTGAATTTCGACCATTTATTTCAAACGGACAAAACGGGAGATTCGACAGTCGGATTCTCCTAAAACCAGAACCGTTGGGTTCGTATCGAAAAGAGCTTTCTAACGAATATTATAAATTAGAAATCTAATGGTTGGATTTGGAATTATGTCCAAATCAAATTTGAAAAAGGTTGCTATAAGTGCAGTTCGATGGCCATTGATGGAAATCGACTGTACGGGCCTTGATAAAATTATTAAAAATAGTAATAATTTGTGTAAAATCATAAGAAATGATATAGAAAGAATTGGGATGAAAAACTCCATATTTGAAAAGATAAAAATAGATTTTTATTGAAATGAACTAGTTTTGAACTAGAATTATAATTCTATTTATTTTTAAGTAAATAAATTGAATTTAAAAAGGGTTTTAAAAATAACCAGAATATCCAATGATTGCATTGGAGTGGATTTGAATCGAAATTGTCTTCGGAATATTTCGATGTTGGAATTCGTGATTATACGGATGTTGTTACGGAAATTTGAAAGATATATATTTATATCGTTATTTCCAATACGACATTTGTTAATCGTAGAATTTGATATTGAATATAAGCCGATATATTTTATATTCAGAGCCTTATATTGAATATCAAATGTGATTTGGGTTTGTCGTGAATGGTGTCTTCACTAACACTGTTCTTGAACCCAGTTGAGAAAAGATTAAATCTTTTTATTTAGATTTAATGAAGTGTACCAATTAAATAATATTTAATTGGAATTGAATTGATATTGATTTTTGGGTTTATCGTGAACAGTGTTTTAAATAACACTTGTTCTTTAACCCGATAATTAATGAATGTGATTTTGGGTTTATCGTGAACCGTGTTTTAAATGACACTGATTCTTTAACCCAGTTAACGATTAAAACTAAGTGGAGTTTTAATGAATCTTTAATTAGATTGAAATAATCGAGAATGGAGTATCACCAGTTTTGCTCCAGGCGATAGTTAAATCTTTAATTAGATTTGAACGTGAAATGGTAATTGAATTTACCGATAACACCGTGGTGTTAGATATGAAGTATAACCAGTTTTACTTCATAGGATGAATAGGTTGGGATTGGGAAATTAAAACAAATGATTGCTTCGGTAAGGTTCGCTAATCCCGACTAGTTTGAATTGATATTCAAAAGTAGATTAAAGCATAAATTCAAGAATTTATCTTTGATAAAAATTAATGGGAACCTTTCCCTATGAACGTGAAATTTAGAAACTAACTGTCGGTTAGCCAAGCAGAATGGTTTTCTGAATATTGATCTGATGTTGGTTTCGGCCTTCGGGGTTAATATTTGGGGAATTATTCTCTTGATTAATTTACGGTTAGTGACTAATGAATTGGAATGAGGCGTATGTTGTGTTTGTGTAACACTTATTTAAAATATACATGAGTTATTCGGAAAGACCGGGTTTATCCCATTCTGAATAACTGATACGACGATAAGTCGAAGATAAAGACGATGGTCGAAGACCGGAAGTCTTCACGTCGTTTGGGTGATTACTGATGATCTTGATTGGGCTGTACACCCAAGAAGATGGAAACAGTTGGTGATCGTCCAGACGTACTTGGAGATCGATGGATATGCGGGGTACTAGGTGCCTCCGGTTTCGTTCAGACCCAGAACGGACTTGTAAATGGACTGTGTGTCTGACATTGGATTTTAGTCCGTGTGATTGATCTCTACTAAATATATATCTGCTTGGCGGCGGAGAATTTATTCTCTTGCTTAACGCCCTTCTCTGAGACGTACGAGCTCAGGGGTTATATAGTGATGGATATCAAACGCATGGAGTGAATTGCCTGTGTGGCATGCCTAAGTGGCAATTGATCGAGGCTTCTGTTGAAAAGCAAAGTCTTGTGGGGATGATCAAAGCACGGCCTTTGTGGCGTAGCTTTGTGTAACGTTTACTTCACGAGTTTCACACCCGGTATGAACCAAAAACGGGAGACGGACCTCAGGGAGGGCCTACGTTTCCTCCTAGCTAAAAGTGGCGTCAGTGGTTTTACACGCCCTGATGAGTTTGACTTATGTGGTTGTTGCTGTTGCGAGGCGCCTCGGTTAGATCGGACGATACGGGTCCGATGGAGTCATTCGTTGGCTCGCTTACGCCCCAAAGGGCGGCGAAACGTAGTGCTCAGGCATTTTAATCCACTCCGTGTGGACCTGCCCTAACGATCCAAGGCTTGCCTGCGCGCTTGCCTGAGACTCGGGCTAGGAAGTCTCGAATCGGTTGAGGACTATCTTTTGCCTCGGTTCATAGATGGAAATCCAATTTCCAAATACGTGACATTTGCGGTTTTATTTGTAAACCTATATATGACGACATGATATATGGTACCCATGCCGCCTATGATTGATACTTATGATTTGAAGTTGTTTTATACATTATGCACTTATAATAGTATCAAACGATTTGTTTTAAACGTATCAAGCATTCTTTGGCTGTTATAAGGGAAAACCCTATCCCCCGGCTTGTGTTGCATTGTGTGATAGGACCTGGGTCTTATAACAGCTTCATTTTTCTTTATTTAGCATTGCGCTGTTGGTTTTATGCACCGGTATTCTTGGGAGGAAACCCGTTCCGTGTTATACGGCGTGGTCCCTTGATTTACCTAACTTTAAAATAAAGATTAACTGTTTTAGTTCTCACACCAGTCACATGACTGACCTGGAGTTTATTGTTTTAACCTAAACTCTGGGTGCCCCTATTTTCGACACGGGCAGCTAGTAGTTTTGGTTTTGCAGATTTATACTCACAGGATCCTGGTTTACAGCTGGAACGATATTCGGAAAGCTTTGTATCCGTATATCTACTTCTAGTTGTGTATTGTATTATTTTCCGCTGCTATGTATTTAAATGTAATTTAAATCTCTGATATTTCTGTGTAATATTTATCCATTAATACTCTGTATATTCTTGTAATCTGATGCATTGTTGTAATATACAATGAAATGTTCTTCTGTATGCGTTCCGTTGTGGCTTGTTCTCGAACTATCCGACACTTTCCTTTACGGGGAAGTTACGGGTTTTCACAACTATGCTGTCTAGGATTCATACATTTACATTGATGTATTTTAAACTGCTTAGACACTAATAATAATATTAAAAATATTATTTTATACGTATCATGTCATGTTTGATCATTATAAGGAAAAAACTCTATCCTCTGTTTTGTGTTGCATTGTGTGATAGGACCTGAGTCTTATAATGATTTCATTTTTCAAAAGTCATTTCGTTGTTTTTGTATAAACTTTATTAAATCATGCACTGGCAATCAAATGGAGAAAACCCGTTCCGCGTTAGCGGCATGGTCCTATGATTAGCCATATTGTTAGTTAGTATAGAAAGATTTCTCATACCAGTCCCACGATTGACTCTATGTTTGTTTCACTTTGCAAACTCGGGTGCCCTCTCTTTACACGGGCAGCCAAGTGACAGGTTCTTAGGGAGTCATTTTCTGGATTGAAGACTGCTTGGAAGAAGAAGACGAAGACCTCCTTTTATCTTTATTTTCTACTTTAGAGACTTTATTCCATCTTGTATCTTTGTGACAACAAGGAATTTCGCATGATCCGAATCAGTCGCTAAACCGATCTAGACCATTCGAAACGCCTGATTGTTTTGAGAACACGACAAAACATAACACAAACGGAAGAACATTTCATTGTATATTACAACAATTCCATCAGAATATAGGAATATACAGAGTATGAATAAATATTAAACAATATAAAATATCAGAGATTACAATACATTACATAGCAGCGGAAAATAGTACAATACACAAATAGAAGTAATACACGGATACAAAGCTTTTCGAGTATCGTTCCAGCTGTAAATCAGGATCTTGTGAATATAAATCTGCAAAACCAAAAACTACTAGCTTCCCGTGTCAAAATAAGGGCACCCAGAGTTTAGGTTAAAACAATAAACTCCAGGTCAGTCATGGGACTGGTGTGAGAACTAAAACAGTTATTAATCTTTATTTTAAAGTTAGGTAAATCAAGGGACCACGCCGTATAACATGGAACGGGTTTCCTCCCAAGAATACCAGTGCATAAAACAAACAGCGCAATGCTAAGTAAAGAAACATGAAGCTATTATAAGACCCAGGTCCTATCACGCAATGCAACGCAAGCCGGGGGATATGGTTTCCCTTATAATAGCCAAACATGCTTAGTACGTTTAAAACAAATAATTTGATACTATTATAAGTGCATAGTGTATAAAACAACTTCAAATCATAAATATCAATCATAAACGGCATGGGTACCATATATCATGTCGCCATACTAGGCTCTACAATCAAAACCGCAAATGTCACGTATTTGGAAGTTGGATTTCCATCTACGAACCGAGGCAAAAGATAGTCCTCAATCGATTCGAGACTCTCTAGCTTGAGCAGGATCAGAGCTTGAGTGACCCTTGGATCGTCAGGGCCGGTCCACCGATGTGGATTAAAATGCCTGAACACTGCGTTTCCCCACCCTTTGGGGCGTAAATGAGCCAACGAATGACTCCATCGATCCCGGATCGACCGATATTACCGAGGCGCCTCACAACAGCAATAACCACATAAGTCAAACTCGTCAGGGCGTGTAAAACCACTGATGCCACTTCTAACTAGAAGGAAACGCATGCCCTCCCCGATGTCCTCTCCCATTTCTGGTTCACAACCGGGGTGTGAGGCTCGCGAATCAACGTTACACAAAGCTATGCCACACAGGCAGTGCTTTGATCATCACCACAAGACTTTTCTTTTCAATAGAAGCCTTGATCATTTGCATCTTAGCATGCCACACAGGCATACCACTCTATGCAACCGATATCAGTCACACAGAATGAAATCCGATGTCAGACACATAGTCCATTTACAAGTCCGTTCTGGGTCTGAACGAAACCGGAGGCACCTAGTACCCCACATTTCCATCGACTCCAAGTACGTATGGACGACCACTAACTGATTCCCTTCTCTTGGGTGTACGACCCAATCAAGATCATCATCAATTATCCAAACGACGTAAAGACCTCCGGTCTTCGACCACCGTCTTCATCCTTGACACCACGTCGAATCAGTTATCCAGAATGGGATAAACCCGGTCTTTCTGAATAACTCACGTATAAAATAAACAAGTGTTACACAAACACAACATACGCCTCATTCCAATTCATTAGTCACTAGCCGTAAATTAACAAGAGAATAATCCCCCAAATATTAACCCCGAAGGCCGAAACCAACATCAGATGAATAGCCAGGAAACTGTTCTGCTTAGCTAACCAACAGTTAGTTTCTAAATTTCATATTCTTAGGGAAAGGTTCCCATTAATTTTATCAAAGATAAATTCTTTTAAATTTATTCTTTAATCTTCTTTTGAATATCACTTCAAACTAGTCGGGATTAATGAACCACACCGAAGTAATCATTTATTTTATTTCCCAATCCCAACCTATTTATCCCATGAAGTAAAATTGGTCATACTTCATATCTAACACCACGGTGTTATCGGTAAATTCAATTACCATTTCACATTCAGATCTAATTAAAGATTTAACTATCGCCTGGATCAAAACTGGTGATACTCCATTCTCGATCTTTTCAATCTAATTAAAGATTCATTAAAACTCCACTTTGTTTTAATCTTCGACTGGGTTAAAGAATCAGTGTCATTTAAAACATGGTTCACAATAAACCCCAAAATCACATCACATTTCAATCAGTCCCTAACCGTAAATTAGCAAGTGAGCAATTCCTTAAGTATTAACCCCGAAGGCCGAAACCAACATCAGATCAATACCCCAGAAACCATTCAACTTAACTAATCTCCAGTTAGTTTCTGATTTTCTTAACTCCTTTGGGTCTAAGAACAGTATTATTGAAGATACCGTTCACAACAACCCAAAATCACATTCCACTAATGGTTAAAGAACAAGTATTATTTAAAACACTGTTCACGATAAACCCAAAAATCAATACCTATTCAATTCCAATTAAATATTATTTAATTGGTACACTTCATTAAATCTAAATAAAAAGATTTAATCTTTTTCTCAACTAGGCTCAAGAACAGTGTTAATGAAGACGCCATTCACGACAAATCCAAATCACATTTGATATTAAATACAAGGCTCCGAATAGAAAATATATTGGCTTATATTCAATATCAAATTCTACGACCAACAAATATCGTATTGGAAATTACGATATAAATATATCTTTCAAATTCCCATCACAATACCTATATCATCACGAAATCCAACATCGAAATATTCCAAAGATAATTTCGATTCAAATCCATTCCAATTCAATTATTGGAAATTCTGGTTACCTTTAAACCCTTTTCAAATCCCATTTATTTATTTTAAAAATAAATAAATTATTATTCTAGTTCAAAACTAGTTCATTTCGATAAAAATCTATTTTTACCTTTTCAAATATGGAGTTTTTCATCCCAATTCTTCGTAAATCATTTCTTATGATTTTACACAAATATTATTATTTTTAATAAATTTATCAAGGCCCGTACAGTCGATTTCCATTTTGATGTGGACATAATTCCAAATCAAACTGTTAGATTTGTATGTGACGGAAAGGAATTTCGCTCGGTCCGAACCAGTCGCTAAACCGACCCAGACCGTTCGAAACGCCCTATCGTTTGAGAACACGACAAAATAGAACGCATACAGAAGAACATTTCATTGTATATTACAACAATGCATCAGATTACGAGAATATACAGAGTATAAAAGAATATTACACAGAAATATCAGAGATTTAAATTACATTTAAATACATAGCAGCGGAAAATAATACAATACACAGCTAGAAAGAGATATACGGATACAAAGCTTTCCGGATATCGTTCCAGCTGTAAACCAGGATCCTGTGAATATAAATCTGCAAAACCAAAACTACTAGCTGCCCGTGTCGAAATAGGAGCACCCAGAGTTTAGGTTAAAACAATAAATTCCAGGTCAGTCATGGGACTGGTGTGAGAACTAAAACAGTTTTAAATCTTTATTTTAAAGTTAGGTAAATCAAGGGACCACGCCGTAAAACACGGAACGGGTTTCCTCCCAAGAGTACCAGTGCATAAAACAAACAGCGCAATGCTAAATAAAGAAAAATGAAGCTGTTATAAGACCCAGGTCCCATCACACAATGCAACGCAGCCGAGGATAGGGTTTTCCCTTATAACAGCCAAAGAAAGCTTGATACGGTTAAAACAAATCGTTTGATACTATTATAAGTGCATAGTGTATAAAACAACTTCAAATCATAAATATCAATCATAGGCGACATGAGCGTCCCATGCCACTATGTCGCCATATATAGATTTACAAATAAAACCGCAAATGTCACGTATTTGGAAATTGGATTTCCGTCTATGAACCGAGGCCAGGGATCGTCCTCTACCGATTCGAGACTCTCTAGCCCGAGCCTCCGGAACAGCCGCAACTGCCCCATGGAGCGACAGGGCCGGTCCACCGATGTGGATTATTATGCCTGAACACTACGTCTCCCCACCCTATGGGGTGTAAGTGAGCCAACTAAATGGCTCCATCGGTTCGAGAACGACCGATCAATCCGAGGCGCCTCGCAACAGCAACAACCACATAAGTCAAACTCGTCAGGGCGTGTAAAACCACTGACGCCACTTCTAACTAGAAAGAAACGCATGCCCTCCCTGAGGTCCTCTCCTGTTTTTGGTTCACAACCGGGGTGCGAAACTCGCGAAGCAAACGTTACACAAAGCTACGCCACGAAAGCCGTGCTTCGATCATCACCACAAGACTTTGCTTTTCAACAGAAGCCTCGATCAATTGCCATTTAGGCATGCCACACAGGCAATTCACTCCATGCGTTTGATATCCATCAATATATAACCCCTGAGCTCGTACGTCTCAGAGAAGGGCGTTAAGCAAGAGAATAAATTCTCCGCCGCCAAACAGATATATATTTAATAGAGATCAATCACACGGACTAAAATCCAATGTCAGACACATAGTCCATTTACAAGTCCGTTCTGGGGCTGAACGAAACCGGAGGCACCTAGTACCCCGCATATCCATCGATCTCCAAGTACGTCTGGACGATCACTAACTGTTTCCATCTTCTTGGGTGTACAGCCCAATCAGGATCATCAGTAATCCCCCAAACGACGTGAAGACTTCCGGTCTTCGACCACCGTCTTCATCTTCGACTTATCGTCGTATCAGTTATTCAAAATGGTATAAACCCGGTCTTTCCGAATAACTCGCGTATATTTTAAATAAGTGTTACACAAACACAACATACGACTCATTCCAATTCAGAATATTCTTTTATTCAAATATTCCTATACTTTGGGAAAAGTTCCCATTAATTTTATCCAAGATAAATTATTTAAATTTATTCTTTAATCTCCATTGAATATCAATTCAAACTAGTCGGGATTAGCGAACCACACCGAAGAAATCATTTATTTTATTTCCCAATCCCAACCTATTCATCCCATGAAGTAAAACTGGTTATACTTCATATCTAACACCATGGTGTTATCGGTAAATTCAATTACCATTTCACGTTCAAATCTAATTAAAGATTTAACTATCGCCTGGAGTAAAACTGGTGATACTCCATTCTCGATCTTTTCAATCTAATTAAAGATTCATTAAAACTCCACTTAGTTTTAATCTTTGACTAGGTTAAAGAATCAGTGTCATTTAAAACACAGTTCACGATAAACCCAAAGTCACATTCCATTGATTATCGGGTTAAAGAACGAGTGTTATTTAAAACATTGTCCACGATAAACCCAAAAATCAATATCAATTCAATTCCAATTAAATATTCTTTAATTGGTACACTTCATTAAATCTAAATAAAAAGATTTAACCTTTTCTCAACTGGGTTCAAGAACAGTGTTAGTGAAGACACCACTCACGACAAACCCAAATCACATTCGATATTCAATACAAGGCTCTTAATAGAAAATATATCGGCTTATATTCAATATCGAATTCTACGACTAACAAATGTCGTATTGGAAATAACGATATATATATCTATATCTTTCAAATTTCCATAACAACAACTGCATAATCACGAAATCCAACATCGAAATATTCCGAAGACAATTTCGATTCAAATCCACTCCAATGCAATCATTGGATATTCTGGTTATTTTTAAAACCCTTTTCAAATTCAATTTATTTATTTAAAAATAAACAGAATTATATTCCTAGTTCAAAACAAGTTCATTTCGATAAAAATCTATTTTTATCTTTCCAAATATGGAGTTTTTCATCCCAATTTTTCCCAAATCATTTCTTATGATTTTACACAAATTATTACTATTTTTAATAATTTTATCAAGGCCCGTACAGTCGATTTCCATCAATGGCCATCGAACTGCACTTACAGCGACCTTTTTAAAATTTGATTTGGACGTAACTCCAAATCCAACCGTTAGATTTCAAATTTCTAATATTCATTAGAAAGCTCTTTTCGATACGAACCCAACGGTTCCGATTTTAGGAGAATCCGACGGTCGGATCTCCCGCAATGTCAGTTTGAAATAAATGGTCAAAATTCACGAACTGCCGCGGCGCGGCGTGTTCTATTCAGGCCATTATATTATATATATATAATATATATAATATATATTTCGTCGATTTCTATTTAAAACGAATTATATAAATAGTTTTAAAATTCGTTTCAAAAGCAATTTCAACTTCCTTTTCAATTCAAATCAAAATTAAATTCTTTTTTTTAAATTCGTTTTAAAATTCATTTCTATTCAATTCAAATTTCAATTCAATTTGAATTCATTTCAATTCATTTTCAATTCAATTTGAATTCATTTCAATTCATTTCGAAATCGTTTTCAATTCAATTCATTTCGAAATCATCGTTTTCAATTCAATTCATTTCGAAATCGTTTTCAATTCAATTCATTTCGAAATCGTTTTCAATTCAATTCATTTCGTAATCGTTTTCAGTTCAATTCATTTCGAAATAGTTCGAATTTCAAATCTATTCAATTTCAAATCTATTCAATTTCAATTCCAATTCGAATTCATTTACAATCAATTCTTTTCCAAAATATCAGATTTTGAAATCACTTTCGATATTCATTATAAAATGAATAAAATCGATATAAATATCGTCACGTTAAAATGGCGTCAATCTAATCAACACGGCTTCATATATTGATATTTTCAAATATTCCATTTCGAATATTTCTATTTCAAATATTTCTATTTTAAAACTGGAATGAGGCCCAATCAATTTCCATATAATGTTAATTATATGGATTTTCATACATTACACCCATATAATAGCATTGCAAAATAATCAACCATCAACCAAAGTGCACTACACTGTATAAGCATCAAATATGGATATCTAACGCTTATAACAGCCTGTCAATCCATCGATCGACATATTTAATCAATCAGGATGAGTGAACTTCAAATTTCATCCCAACACCCGTGTGGGGTTTCAAACAAACAAACACAGATTTTATTTGTGCAGTTGGGCGATGTGTAAAATTTATCGACCCAATTAACGTCCTTCAAATAGGTGTACATAAACAAACCGTCTGGTTTGTAAATGAATACTGATTTATTCACATTCACGTTAAAAATTATATTTTTAACGATAAAACATTTTATTTTAACTTATGAATTTCTATTCAGTTCATTCTATAGATAAAATGATATTTTTATTTTTCTAAATTATTTTAGAAAATTTCGGCGGCATAACGGCACGATACTAGAAACGGGACAAGGCCTAGCCTTATCCCCGGTCTAGTGAAGGCCCACGCCATTCACACATCAATCAAACCATTCAATTTCACCAAACAATTCAATTCAATCAAATAATCTAATTTATTTTTGCAATCAAACAAACAAGTCCATGGTCTGTGGACGATTGTGTCGGGTGCTACTAAACACCGTCTGCATCCTAGTATATATATATAACTAGAAAAGAAATTGAAACGTGAGAAATTCTCACAGATCGCTATCCAATCATCTTGACTCTTCTTTGATAGAAATCTTCATCGTTATCGCATCTTTGTCAACTTCGTTGCCCGTAGCCACTACATATATAAAAATCACACATCTTTATATTCGCTGATGTCTTTAAAATAAAAATCACATTTTTATTTATTCACTTTCAATTAAAAACATATTTTTATAATCTCTTCATACCTTTAAAAATCGAATTTTTACTACTATGTTATATAGATAAAAATTATATTTTTACCTAAGAAAACCATATTTTTATCTAAAGGAAGTTCCATTTTTATCGAAGTAAAAATCCTATTCTCATCCTCTTAAAAATCATCCTTTTATAAAAGCATTCTATTTTTATTTTGAAAACCAAAGCTATTTTTATTTTTAAAAACAACATTGATTTTCCCTTCCAAGACAAAGTTAATTTTTATTTTAAAACATATTTATTTTCAAAGCAATTGTATTCTAAAACAAGGTATATTTCTATTTTTAAAAATCTATTATATTCCCCTTTTTATTTTTAAAACTATTCTTATTTTATATTTTAAAACCAATGTATATCTATTTCCAAAATCAAGTTATTTACATTTCAAAACATTTGCTAATTTCTATTTTTCCTTTGAAAACAATTCAATTTTTTTCTTTGAAAACACATTTAAAACAAAGATATTTTTATTTATTTTAAAAGTATAAAAACTATATTTTTCTTACTTTAAAAATATAGAAACCATATTTTCTTACTTTTAAAAATATAGAAACCATATTTTCTTACTTTTAAAAATATAGAAACCATATTTTCTTACTTTAAAAATATAGTCTCTTTTCAACTGAAAATTAAATTGAAAAATTAAAGTACTCACCGATTTCTGATCAGGGGAGGAGTAGCGAAGGGAGGGGGGAAGAACTGCTCTCGTCGTTGGAGCCAAGAGGGTCGGCGCCGGAGCTCTGGCGGTCGGGGATAGGGTTTCCCGGCACTTGGGGGTTCGTCGAGGTCACCAGAGGGCTTCGCGTCGGCTTAGGGGATGGAAGGGGAGATGCGACGGGGAGGTTGGCAGAGGGGGGAGTGAGGCGGAGGGGAGGTCGGCGTCGGCGAGCGGCATCGATTGGAAGCGGCGTTTTGTTTTCTTTTTTTTCTGGATTTAATTTTCTGAACGGGGGGGGGGGGGGGGGGGCAGGAGGATTTAAGGGGAGAGAATTTTTTTTTATTTAATTTAATTTGCAAAAAGTTGACTTTTACATACGACCTCTAAACGAGGCCCACCGTCTGTCGTCCATAGCGTTTTACCCCCATTCCGAACACAATGGGATATATATCGTAAGCTGATTCGATCGTTACAATCAGTTTCCTTTGAATTTACATTTAAATCACTATATTGAATTTTAAACGTACATTTCAAATTACCGGGGTCACATACTAACTAGAAAAATTCCTCAAAAATATTTTCTAGCTTCGTATTGACGATATGGTCCTAACAAAACTAGTTTCGTCGAATTCTGAGACCGTTTGAAAAATGGCCAATTTCCAGTCGATTAAAATCAACTGAAACTGGTCAAACGCGTTTTCCTTCGCCACGCTCACATATTGATTCGAAAAATTATGAAATTTGGAATC
Organism: Allium sativum; assembly: GCA_030737875.1. Taxonomy (NCBI): domain Eukaryota; kingdom Viridiplantae; phylum Streptophyta; class Magnoliopsida; order Asparagales; family Amaryllidaceae; genus Allium; species Allium sativum. The sequence goes on along the minus strand of CM060910.1, from coordinate 1,046,794,623 downwards.
TAGCAATAATTTGACACTGCGGATCCAACAAAACTGATTTCGTCGAAATCCGAGGTCATTTGCAAAATGTCCATTTTTAAGGGCCTGAATTCCATAGCGACTATTAAGAATTTTCAACTGGACATATCTTTTGATTCCCGCTATGAAATTTTGATTTTTCGGATTCGTTGGAAAGATATCATCAATTAGATCCTATGATTTTTGGTTTCACTAAAATCCGGATTGTTTTGCACCCGGTACATTCAATTGAAGTTTGAAATCGAATTATCGAACTACCGCGCCATTTTCAATTCCATTTATAATTATAAATAATTATTTATATTCTAACGACGGCGTATATAATATATACGTTCTAATTATATTCAAAATAGATTTCTCATCGATATTATTTAAAATAATCTATTTTAAATGATCAAATTTCGCTAAAATTGCCAAATTAAAAATTTTAAACTGGCCCAGATTTTCCAGTTTATTACAATCTCCCCCACTTAAAACTTTTCGTCCTCGAAAAGGAACAATGTCGAAAGTGGTTTGATTATTCAACACTACGTTCGATCTGGCTTCCATTCTCTAACTCTCTAGTTTCTGAGAATTTTCAAATTTTCAAAAATTTGGCTAACACCCTAAATTTTCGAAAAATTTCGCCGAAACCTCCCCTGCACCGGGAGCATCGGGGAATTTCAAATAGCTTCCCCGGTCCTTCAGATCTCAAAAAGAAAAAGAAAAAGCCAAGCTGCTAGCCAATAGGCTCATAAAATCATCATCACCCAAACAAAACAGTAAATTATGTAGTAAACATGTACCTATTTGTCGAGCAAACAAATTTTATTCTTCGGCTCTAGCCTCCTTGCTATGACCTGTTCAATGTAAGTATATGTATTCAAGCAAATGCAACCAATTTTCAATATAATTCAATATTCGGTTCAATTAGGCTAAATGATTCAAAATTATCAAACAATTAAACAAACAACACAAACATCAATCAATTAGTTGATTAGCTTTTCAAATGCATAACTTTGATATATAGTCAAAAATCAGATTTTTGATGCCAAATCACAACAATAGGCCCTATCTAATTTTGGTTCTCACACCAGTCAATAGGAAATATATAGATATTACACGCTCGTCACTCGGATATAAACTCTGATGATGATATATCAATCATCAGAATCACCCCCGGGTGACTAGAGTATAATTCTATATCCATCCAGTATATTAAAACTTCAAATACACGTTTGCAAGGCGTATAAGCAAAATCTTTATATACTGGACTGTCCTAATCAATATAAATAAATAATCAAATACGAATAATTGATTTAAATTTTCAAAACAAAATTTGTTTTCATTTGAAAAAAATATACTCTTCACACTCGTTCTAGGATACTACTGATCCCATCTCTAACGAGTCATTCTCATTGGATATTGCCAATCCAATATCTGATGAATTCTTTCGTATGGTTCTAATGTGCCTTGTTCTCTGAGCTTTGTAAACCAAAGCTCTGATACCAACTGTGACGGCAAGGAATTTCGCTCGGTTCGAACCAGTCGCTAAACCGACCCAGACCGTTCGAAACGCCCTATCGTTTGAGAACACGACAAAATAGAACGCATACAGAAGAACATTTCATTGTATATTACAACAATGCATCAGATTACAAGAATATACAGAGTATAAAAGAATATTACACAGAAATATCAGAGATTTAAGTTACATTTAAATACATAGCAGCGGAAAACAATACAATACACACCTAGAAAGAGATATACGGATACAAAGCTTTCCGGATATCGTTCCAGCTGTAAACCAGGATCCTGTGAATATAAATCTGCAAAAATAAAACTACTAGCTGCCCGTGTCGAAATAGGAGCACCCAGAGTTTAGATTAAAACAATAAACTCCAGGTCAGTCATGGGACTGGTGTGAGAACTAAAACAGTTATAAATCTTTATTTTAAAGTTAGGTAAATCAAGGGACCACGCCGTAAGACACGGAACGGGTTTCCTCCCAAGAGTACCAGTGCATAAAACAAACAGCGTAATGCTAAATAAAGAAAAATGAAGCTGTTATAAGACCCAGGTCCCATCACACAATGCAACGCAGCCGAGGATAGGGTTTTCCCTTATAACAGCCAAAGAATGCTTGATACGGTTAAAACAAATTATTTGATACTATTATAAGTGCATAGTGTATAAAACAACTTCAAATCATAAATATCAATCATAGGCGACATGAGCGTCCCATGCCACTATGTCGCCATATATAGATTTACAAATAAAACCGCAAATGTCACGTATTTGGAAATTGGATTTCCGTCTATGAACCGAGGCCAGGGATCGTCCTCTACCGATTCGAGACTCTCTAGCCCGAGCCTCCGGAACAGCCGCAACTGCCCCCATGGAGCGACAGGGCCGGTCCACCGATGTGGATTACTATGCCTGAACACTACGTCTCCCCACCCTATGGGGTGTAAGTGAGCCAACTAAATAACTCCATCGGTTCGAGAACGACCGATCAATCCGAGGCGCCTCGCAACAGCAACAACCACATAAGTCAAACTCGTCAGGGCGTGTAAAACCACTGACGCCACTTCTAACTAGAAAGAAACGTATGCCCTCCCTGAGGTCCTCTCCCGTTTTTGGTTCACAACCGGGGTGCGAAACTCGCGAAGCAAACGTTACACAAAGCTACGCCACGAAGGCCGTGCTTCGATCATCACCACAAGACTTTGCTTTTCAACAGAAGCCTCGATCAATTGCCACTTAGGCATGCCACACAGGCAATTCACTTCATGCGTTTGATATCCATCAATATATAACCCCTGAGCTCGTACGTCTCAGAGAAGGGCGTTAAGCAAGAGAATAAATTTTCCGCCGCCAAACAGATATATATTTAATAGAGATCAATCACACGGACTAAAATCCAATGTCAGACACACAGTCCATTTACAAGTCCGTTCTGGGGCTGAACGAAACCGGAGGCACCTAGTACCCCGCATATCCATCGATCTCCAAGTACGTCTGGACGATCACTAACTGTTTCCATCTTCTTGGGTGTACAGCCCAATCAAGATCATCAGTAATCCCCCAAACGACGTGAAGACTTCCGGTCTTCGACCACCGTCTTCATCTTCGACTTATCGTCGTATCAGTTATTCAGAATGGGATAAACCCGGTCTTTCCGAATAACTCGCGTATATTTTAAATAAGTGTTACACAAACACAACATACGCCTCATTCCAATTCAGAATATTCTTTTATTCAAATATTCCTATACTTTGGGAAAAGTTCCCATTAATTTTATCCAAGATAAATTCTTTAAATTTATTCTTTAATCTCCTTTGAATATCAATTCAAACTAGTCGGGATTAGCGAACCACACCGAAGAAATCATTTATTTTATTTCCCAATCCCAACCTATTCATCCCATGAAGTAAAACTGGTTATACTTCATATCTAACACCACGGTGTTATCGGTAAATTCAATTACCATTTCACGTTCAAATCTAATTAAAGATTTAACTATCGCCTGGAGTAAAACTGGTGATACTCCATTCTCGATCTTTTCAATCTAATTAAAGATTCACTAAAACTCCACTTAGTTTTAATCTTTGACTGGGTTAAAGAATCAGTGTCATTTAAAACACAGTTCACGATAAAGTCAAAGTCACATTCCATTGATTATCGGGTTAAAGAACGAGTGTTATTTAAAACACTGTCCACGATAAACCCAAAAATCAATATCAATTCAATTCCAATTAAATATTCTTTAATTGGTACACTTCATTAAATCTAAATAAAAAGATTTAACCTTTTCTCAACTGGGTTCAAGAACAGTGTTAGTGAAGACACCACTCACGACAAACCCAAATCACATTCGATATTCAATACAAGGCTCTGAATAGAAAATATATCGGCTTATATTCAATATCGAATTCTACGACTAACAAATGTCGTATTGGAAATAACGATATATATATCTATATCTTTCAAATTTCCATAACAACAACTGCATAATCACGAAATCCAACATCGAAATATTCCGAAGACAATTTCGATTCAAATCCACTCCAATGCAATCATTGGATATTCTGGTTATTTTTAAAACCCTTTTCAAATTCAATTTATTTATTTAAAAATAAACAGAATTATATTCCTAGTTCAAAACTAGTTCATTTCGATAAAAATCTATTTTTATCTTTCCAAATATGGAGTTTTTCATCCCAATGTTTCCCAAATCATTTCTTATGATTTTACACAAATTATTACTATTTTTAATAATTTTATCAAGGCCCGTACAGTCGATTTACATCAATGGCCATCGAACTGCACTTACAGCGACCTTTTTAAAATTTGATTTGGACGTAACTCCAAATCCAACCGTTAGATTTCAAATTTCTAATATTCATTAGAAAGCTCTTTTCGATACGAACCCAACGGTTCCGGTTTTAGGAGAATCCGACGGTCGGATCTCCCGCAATGTCAGTTTGAAATAAATGGTCGAAATTCACGAACTGCCGCGGCGCGGCGCGTTCTATTCAGGCCATTATATTATATATATAATATATATAATATATATTTCGTCGATTTCTATTTAAAACGAATTATATAAATAGTTTTAAAATTCGTTTCAAAAGCAATTTCAACTTCCTTTTCAATTCAAATCAAAATTGAATTCTTTTTTTTAAATTCGTTTTAAAATTCATTTCTATTCAATTCAAATTTCAATTCAATTTGAATTCATTTCAGTTCATTTTCAATTCAATTTGAATTCATTTCAATTCATTTCGAAATCGTTTTCAATTCAATTCATTTCGAAATCGTTTTCAATTCAATTCATTTCGAAATCGTTTTCAATTCAATTCATTTCGAAATCGTTTTCAATTCAATTCATTTCGAAATAGTTCGAATTTCAAATCTATTCAATTTCAAATCTATTCAATTTCAATTCCAATTCGAATTCATTTACAATCAATTCTTTTCCAAAATATCAGATTTTGAAATCACTTTCGATATTCATTATAAAATGAATAAAATCGATATAAATATCGTTCACGTCAAAATGGCGTCAATCTAATCAACACGGCTTCATATATTGATATTTTCAAATATTCCATTTCGAATATTTCTATTTCAAATATTTCTATTTTAAAACTGGAATGAGGCCCAATCAATTTCCATATAATGTTAATTATATGGATTTTCATACATTACACCCATATAATAGCATTGCAAAATAATCAACCATCAACCAAAGTGCACTACACTGTATAAGCATCAAATATGGATATCTAACGCTTATAACAGCCTGTCAATCCATCGATGGACATATTTAATCAATCAGGATGAGTGAACTTCAAATTTCATCCCAACACCCGTGTGGGGTTTCAAACAAACAAACACAGATTTTATTTGTGTAGTTGGGCGATGTGTAAAATTTATCAACCCAATTAACGTCCTTCAAATAGGTGTACATAAACAAACCGTCTGGTTTGTTAATGAATATTGATTTATTCACATTCACGTTAAAAATTATATTTTTAACGATAAAACATTTTATTTTAACTTATGAATTTCTATTCAGTTCATTCTATAGATAAAATGATATTTTTATTTTTCTAAATTATTTTAGAAAATTTCGGCGGCATAACGGCACGATACTAGAAACTGGACAAGGCCTAGCCTTATCCCCGGTCTAGTGAAGGCCCACGCCATTCACACATCAATCAAACCATTCAATTTCACCAAACAATTCAATTCAATCAAATAATCTAATTTATTTTTGCAATCAAACAAACAAGTCCATGGTCTGTGGACGATTGTGTCGGGTGCTACTAAACACCGTCTGCATCCTAGTATATATATAACTAGAAAAGAAATTGAAAGGTGAGAAATTCTCACAGATCGCTATCCAATCATCTTGACTCTTCTTTGATAGAAATCTTCATCGTTATCGCATCTTTGTCAACTTCGTTGCCCGTAGCCACTACATATATAAAAATCACACATCTTTATATTCGCTGATGTCTTTAAAATAAAAATCACATTTTTATTTATTCACTTTCAATTAAAAACATATTTTTATAATCGCTTCATACCTTTAAAAATCGAATTTTTACTACTATGTTATATAGATAAAAATTATATTTTTACCTAAGAAAACCATATTTTTATCTAAAGGAAGTTCCATTTTTATCGAAGTAAAAATCCTATTCCCATCCTCTTAAAAATCATATTTTATAAAAGCATTCTATTTTTATTTTGAAAACCAAAGCTATTTTTATTTTTAAAAACAACATTGATTTTCCCTTCCAAGACAAAGTTAATTTTTATTTTAAAACATATTTATTTTCAAAGCAATTGTATTCTAAAACAAGGTATATTTCTATTTTTAAAAATTTATTATATTCCCCTTATTATTTTTAAAACTATTCTTATTTTATATTTTAAAACCAATGTATATCTATTTCCAAAATCAAGCTATTTACATTTCAAAACATTTGCTAATTTCTATTTTTCCTTTGAAAAAAATTCAATTTTCTTCTTTGAAAACACATTTAAAACAAAGATATTTTTATTTATTTTAAAAGTATAAAAACTATATTTTTCTTACTTTAAAAATATAGAAACCATATTTTCTTACTTTTAAAAATATAGAAACCATATTTTCTTACTTTAAAAATATAGTCTCTTTTCAACTGAAAATTAAATTGAAAAATTAAAGTGCTCACCGATTTCTGAGCAGGGGAGGAGTAGCGAAGGGAGGGGGAAGAACTGCTCTCGTCGTTGGAGCCAAGAGGGTCGGCGCAGGAGCTCTGGCGGTCGGGGATAGGGTTTCCCGGCGCTTGGGGGTTCGTCGAGGTCACCAGAGGCTTCGCGTCGGCTTAGGGGATGGAAGGGGAGAAGCGATGGGGAGGTTGGCAGAGGGGGGAGTGAGGCGAAGGGGAGGTCGGCGTCGGCGAGCGGCATCGATTGGAAGCGGCGTTTTTTTTCTTTTTTTCTTTTTTTTCTGGATTTAATTTTCTGAAGGGGGGGGGGGGGTAGGAGAATTTAAGGGGAGAGGAAATATTTTTTTTATTTTATTTAATTTAATTTGCAAAAAGTTGACTTTTACATACGACCTCTAAACGAGGCCCACCGCCTGTCGTCCATAGCATTTTACCCCCATTCCGAACACAATGGGATATATATCGTAAGCTGATTCGATTGTTACAATCGGTTTCCTTTGAATTTACATTTAAATCACTATATTGAATTTTAAACGTACATTTCAAATTACCGGGGTCACATACTAACTAGAAAAATTCCTGAAAAATATTTTCTAGCTTCGTATTGACGATACGGTCCTAACAAAACTAGTTTCGTCGAATTCTGAGACCGTTTGAAAAATGGCCAATTTCCAGTCGATTAAAATCAACTAAAACTGGTCAAACGCGTTTTCCTTCGCCACGCTCACATATTGATTCGAAAAATTATGAAATTTGGAATCTAGCAATAATTTGACACTGCGGATCCAACAAAACTGATTTCGTCGAAATCCGAGGTCATTTGCAAAATGTCCATTTTTAAGGGCCTGAATTCCATAGCGACTATTAAGAATTTTCACTGGACATATCTTTTGATTCCCGCTATGAAATTTTGATTTTTCGGATTCGTTGGAAAGATATCATCAATTAGATCCTATGATTTTTGGTTTCACTAAAATCCGGATTGTTTTGCACCCGGTACATTCAATTGAAGTTTGAAATCGAATTATCGAACTACCGCGCCATTTTCAATTCCATTTATAATTATAAATAATTATTTATATTCTAACGACGGCGTATATAATATATACGTTCTAATTATATTCAAAATAGATTTCTCGTCGATATTATTTAAAATAATCTATTTTAAATGATCAAATTTCGCTAAAATTGCCAAATTAAAAAATTTAAACTGGCCCAGATTTTCCGGGTTATTACATTGTAGTTTCTCATATTCTTTAGAAAGCTCTTTTCGATACGAACCCAACGGTTCCGGTTTTAGGAGAATCCGACGGTCGGATCTCCTGCAACGTCAATTCGAAGTCAATGGTCGAAATTCGCGAACTGCCGCGGCGCGGCGCGTTCTTTTCAGGCCATTATATTATATATATAATATATATAATATATACTTTGTCGATTTCCTTTCAAAACGTATTTTATAAATCGTTTTAAATTCATTTTCGAAACGATTTCAACTTCATTGTCAAATTCAAATCAAAATTGAATTTTCCATTACAAATTCGATTTAAATTCATTTCAAATTGATTTCAATTCAAATCGGTTTTCAGTTCAGTTTCAATATGTTTTAATCTCAATTCAAAACGATTTTAATTCTATTTCAATCTAATTCGAATTTCAATTCTATTCAGTTTAATTCGAATTTCAATTCTTTTCAATTTAATTCGAATTTCTATTCTTTTCAATATAATTCGAATTTCATTTCAAAATATTCGATTTTGAAATCACTTTTCGATATTCATTATAAAAACGAATATAATCGATATAAATATCGTTCACGTCAAAATGGCGTCAATCTAATCAACATGGCTTCATATATCCTATTGTCAAATATTCTATTTCAAATATTTCTTTTTCAAATATTTCTATTCAAATATTTCTTTTTCAAAACTGGAATGCCATATAATGTTAATTATATGGATTTTCTATGACACATGTATACAATAACAACGATGAATAATCAACCATCATCCAAAGTGCATTCTACACTGTATAAGCATCAAATATAAATATTTAACGCTCATAACAGTCTTTCCATCAATCGATCGACATACAGCTAATTGTTGGGACTAGTGTATGTCATATATCATCCCAATACCTGTGTGGGGTTTTCAAACAGTCAAACACAGATTTTATTTGTGCAGTTGGGCGATGTGTAAAACTTATCGTCCCAAACAATATCAATCAAATCAGTGTATATAAACAAATCTCCGATTTTTTATAAATATTTATTTTATATACACGTTAAAAATTCTATTTTCAACTATAAAATATTTTTAACTATATAAATATTTTATTTCACATCACATCACACAATCAACTACACATCAAAATCAAACAAACAAGCATACAAGCCATCCATAGTCTGTGGACCACGGGTGTCGGGTGCTACTAAACACCGTCTGCATCCTAGTATATATTTTAACTAGAAATAAAATTAAAAGTGAGGAGTTCTCACCGAATAGCTAAACCAAATGCCATGAATCTTCATCGTGTCCGCCTCTAGTTACTTTCGTCGTCCGCATTCACTACATATATAAAAATCGAATCGTTATTCTCGCTGTTTCATGATAAAAATAAAATTCATATTTTTATTTTACCTTGTATAAAACTCATATTTTATTCTCCACTTCGTTATGAAAATTATATTTTTATATTGCTTTCCTCCTAACAAAGATTATATTTGTATTACCCTACATGAATAAAAATCATATTTTTACTATCATACCTATATAAAAATCATATTTTTAATATGCCACTAGTATAAAAATTATATTTTTATAATCTCTACTGTATAAAAATTATATTTTTAATGCTCTACTATAGTAAAAATTATATTTTATCTCGTTTTCCATATAAGACAATCATATTTTTACCCTCTACATGTAATAAAAATCATATTTTTATTACTCTACTATAATAAAAATTATAACTTCTTATTTTAAAATTCATAAAACTCGGATTTTAAATTGATTAACCTAAACTGAAGATTTAAAACAAACTAAAACAAGACAAAATAAAATGAAATGAAAAAGGAAAGGAGCTTAGAGCGAAATAGGGAGGGGGGTTTGCTAGGGCAGCGAAGTGGGGTCAGAGGCGTGGTAGGGGGTCTGAGCAGTCGCAGGGGGCGGCGTTCGGTGGAAGGCGACGGTGGAGGATTTAAATGGGTGGCGGGTTTCCAGGGGCGCGTCGTTCAATCGGAGGTGGTCCCCAGGTGACGTCGATCGGTGGCGGTGGAGGAATCGACGAGGAACGAGCTCTCTTTTTTATTTGCTGAGCGGAATGGGTCAAGGGGGGAGGCTGAGAGAGTATAGTGAGAGAGAGGGGGGTTTCTTTTTATTTTATTATTTAATTATTAAATTTCAAGAAGTACCTTTTTATTTTGAACTCGAAATCAAACCCACCAACTATCGTCCATAACTAATTACCCCCATTCCGAACACAATGGGATATGTCACATAGGCCAATTCGATCGTTTCGATCTGTTAACATTTAAATCATTATATTGAATTTTAAACGTACATTTCAATTTACTGGGGCCACATACTAACTCGAAAAATCCCAGAAAAATATTTTCTAGCTTCATATTGACGATACGGTCCTAACAAAGCCAGTTTCATCGAATTCTGAGACCGTTTGAAAAATGGCCAATTTCCAGTCGATTAAAATCAACTGAAACTGGTCAAACGCGTTTTCCTTTGCCACGCTCACATATTGATTTGAAAAATTATGAAAATTGGAACCTAGCAATAATTTGACATCGCGGATCCAACAAAAGTGGTTTCATCGAAATCCGAGGTCATTTGCAAAATGGCCATTTTCAAGTGCTGAAATTCCATAGCGACTATTCTGAAATTTCAACTAGACGTAACTTTTGATTCCCGCTATGAAATTTTGATTTCCTAGATTCGTTGGAAAGATATTCTTAGTTAGATTCAAACGTTTTTGGTTTTACTAAAATCCGGTTTATTTTGCACCCGGTACATTCATTTGAATTTTGAAATCGAATTATCGAACTACCACGCCATTTTCAATTCCTTTTATAATTTAAAATAAATATTTATATTCTAACGACGATCTATATAATATATACGTTCGAATTCTATTCAAAATAAATTTCTCGTCGTTATTATTTAAAATAATTCATTTTAAATGATCAAAATCCACTAAAATTGCCAAAATAAAAAATTTAAATTAGCTCAGATTTCCGGGTTATTTCAATCTCCCCCACTTAAAACTTTTCATCCCCGAAAAGGAACGAAGCCGAAAGTTGTTTTATTAATCAACTCAACTTTCAGTATTTTCACTACGGCTTAAGTTCTTCAACTTTTCAGTTTCTAAGAACATTTCAAATTTTTCAAAAATTTGGCTAACACCCTAAATTTTCGAAAAATTTCACCATAACCTCCTCTGCATCGGGAGTACCGGGAAAATCACGAAATTGCCATACAGGCCCTCTGATCTCAAAAAGAAAAATAAAAAGCCAATCGGCTCATAAAATCATCATCACCCAAACAAAACAGTAAATTATGGAAAACATGTACCTATTTGTCGGGCAAACAATTTTATTCTTTGCTCTAGCCTCCTTGCTATGACCTGTTCAATGTAAGTACATGTACATGCATGCAAATGCGACAAATTTACAATGCAATTCACTATTTGGTTCAAATTGGCTATATGGTACTAATTTTAATTAATCAACCAATAATCAACAACACAACCATCAATCAATTAGTTGATTAGCTTTTCAAATTTATAACTTTGATACATAGTCAAAAATTAGATTTTTGATCCCAAATCACAACAATAAGCCCTATCTAGTTTCGGTTCTCACAGCAGTCAATTGGAAATATATAGAAATCTCACTTTCGAAACTCGAAGATAAATACTGGCGATGGTGCCCCACCACCAGAATTATCCCTGGCAACTAGAGTGTGATTCTAGAACTATCCAGTACGTTAAAACTTTGAATACATGTTTGCAAGGCATATAAGAAAAAAAATTATATATTGGATTGTCCCAATTCAATACAAAATAAATAATCAAATACGAATAATTGATTTAAATTTTCAAAACAAAACTTGTTTTCAATTTTAAAAATATACTCTTCACACTCGATCTAGGATACTAATGATCCCATCTCTAACGAGTCATTCTCATTGGATATTACTAATCCAAATTCTGATGAATTCTTTCGTTTGGTTCTAACGTGTCTTGTTCTCTGAGCTCTGTAAACCAAAGCTCTGATACCAAATGTGACAACAAGGAATTTCGCTCAATCCGAATCAGTTGCTAAACCGATCTAGACCATTCGAAAGGCCTGATTGTTTTGAGAACACGACAAAACAGAACGTAGACGGAAGAACATTTCATTGTATATTACAACAATTCCATCAGAATACAGGAATATACAGAGTATGAATAAATATTACACATTATAAAATATCAGAGATTACAATACATTACATAGTAGTGGAGAATAATACAATACACAACTAGAAGTAATACACGGATACAAAGCTTTCCGAGTATCGTTCCAACTGTAAATCAGGATCCTGTGAATATAAATCTGGAAAACCAAAACTACTAGCTGCCCGTGTCAAAATAAGGGCACCCAGAGTTTAGGTTAAAACAATAAACTCCAGGTTAGTCATGGGAATGGTGTGAGAACTAAAACAGTTATTAATCTTTATTTTAAAGTTAGGTAAATCAAGGGCCATGCCGTATAACACGGAATGGGTTTCCTCCCAAGAATACCAGTGCATAAATCAAACAGCGCAATGCTAAGTAAAGAAAAATGAAGCTATTATAAGACCCAAGTCCTATCACGCAATGCAACGCAAGCCGGGGGATAGGGTTTTCCCTTATAATAGCCAAACATGCTTAGTACGTTTAAAACAAATAATTTGATACTATTATTAGTGCATAGTGTATAAAACAACTTCAAATCATAAATATAAATCATAGACGGCATGGGTACCATATATCATGTCGCCATACTAGGCTCCACAATCAAAACCGCAAATGTCACGTATTTGGAAGTTGGATTTCCATCTGTGAACCGAGGCAAAAGATAGTCCTCAACCGATTCAAGACTCTCTAGCCCGAGCCTCAGGATCAGAGCTCGAGTGACCCTTGGATCGTCAGGGCCGGTCCACCAATGTGGATTAAAATGCCTGAACACTGCGTTTCCCCAACCTTTGGGGCGTAAATGAGCCAACGAATGACTCCATCGGTCCCGGATCGACCGATATAACCGAGGAGCCTCGCAACAGCAACAACCACATAAGTCAAACTCGTCAGGGCATGTAAAACCACTGACGCCACTTCCAACTAGAAGGAAACGCATGGCCTCCCTGATGTCCTCTCCCGTTTCTGGTTCACAACCAGGGTGTGAGGCTCGTGAATCGACATTACACAAAGCTATGCCACACAGGCGGTGCTTTGATCATCTCCACAAGACTTTGCTTTTCAACAGAAGCCTTGATCATTTGCATCTTGGCATGCCACACAGGCAAACCACTCTATGCAACCGAAATCAGTCACACAGAATGAAATCCGATGTCAGACACACAGTCCATTTACAAGTCCTTTCTGGGTCTGAATGAAACCTGAGGCACCTAGTACCCCGCATATCCATCGATCTCCAAGTACGTCCGGACGACCACTAACCGATTCCCTCCTCTTGGGTGTACGGCCCAATCAAGAGCATCAGTAATTATCCAAACGACGTGAAGACCTCCGGTCTTCGACCACCGTCTTCATCCTTGACACCACGTCGAATCAGTTATCCAGAATGGGATAAACCCGGTCTTTCTGAATAACTCACGTATAAAATAAACAAGTGTTACACAAACACAACATACGCCTCATTCCAATTCATCAGTCACTTACCGTAAATTAACAAGAGAATAATCCCCCAAATATTAACCCCGAAGGCCGAAACCAACATCAGATCAATACCCAGGAAACCGTTCTGCTTAGCTAACCTACAGTTAGTTTCTAAATTTCACATTCTTAGGGAAAGGTTCCTATTAATTTTATCAAAGATAAATTCTTTTAAATTTATTCTTTAATCTTCTTTTGAATATCACTTCAAACTAGTCGGGATTAACGAACCACACCGAAGTAATCATTTATTTTATTTCCCAATCCCAACCTATTTATCCCATGAAGTAAAATTGGTCATACTTCATATCTAACACTTACGTGTTATCAGTAAATTCAATTACCATTTCACGTTCAAATCTAATTAAAGATTTAACTATCGCCTGGAGCAAAACTGGTGATACTCCATTCTCTATCTTTTCAATCTAATTAAAGATTCATTAAAACTCCACTTAGTTTTAATCTTCGACAGGGTTAAAGAATCAGTGTCATTTAAAACATGGTTCACGATAAAACCCAAAATCACATCACATTTCAATAGTCCCTAACCATAAATTAGCAAGTGAGCAATTCCTTAAGTATTAACCCCGAAGGCCGAAACCAACATCAGATCAGTACCCCAGAAACCATTCAACTTAACTAATCTCCAGTTAGTTTCTGATTTTCTTAACTCCTTTGGGTCTAAGAACAGTATTTTTGAAGATACCGTTCACAACAACCCAAAATCACATTCCATTAATTATCGGGTTAAAGAACAAGTATTATTTAAAACGCTATTCACGATAAACCCAAAATTCAATACCAATTCAATTCAAATTAATCATTATTTAATTGGTACACTTCATTAAATCTAAATAAAAAGATATAATCTTTTTCTCAACTGGGCTTAAGAACAGTGTTAATGGAGACACCATTCATGACAAAACCAAATCACATTTGATTTTAAATACAAGGCTCTAAATAGAAAATATATCGGCTTATATTCAATATCAAATTCTACGACCAACAAATATCGTACTGGAAATAACGATATAAATATATCTTTCAAATTCCCATCACACTACCTATATCATCACGAAATCCAACATCGAAATATTCCAAAGATAATTTCGATTCAAATCCATTCCAATTCAATTATTGGAAATTCTAGTTATCTTTAAAACCCTTTTCAAATCCAATTTATTTATTTTAAAAATAAATAAATTATTATTCTAGTTTAAAACTAGTTCATTTCGATAAAAATCTATTTTTGTCTTTTCAAATATGGAGTTTTTCATCCCAATTCTTCGCAAATCATTTCTTAAGATTTTACACAAATTATTATTATTTTTTAATAAATTTATCAAGGCCCGTATAGTCGATTTCCATCAACGGCCATTGAACTGCATTTACAGCGACCTTTTCCAAATTTGATGTGGACATAATTCCAAATCCAACCATTAGATTTCTAATTTCTCATATTCGTTAGAAAGCTCTTTTCGATACGAACCCAACGGTTTCGGGTTTAGGAGAATCTGACAGTCGGATATCCCGCAACGTCAATTCGAAGTCAATG
Source organism: Allium sativum (assembly GCA_030737875.1). NCBI lineage: Eukaryota > Viridiplantae > Streptophyta > Magnoliopsida > Asparagales > Amaryllidaceae > Allium > Allium sativum. The sequence goes on along the minus strand of CM060910.1, from coordinate 1,046,779,419 downwards.
ATCGAAATTCGTGAACTGCCACAGCGCGACGCGTTCTATTCAGGCCATTATATTATTTATATAATATATATAATATATACTTCGTCGATTTCCTTTTAAAACGTATTTTATAAATCGTTTTAAATTCGTTTTGGAACGATTTCAACTTCATTGTTAAATTCAAATCAAAATTGAATTTTCCATTACAAATTCGTTTTAAATTCATTTCAAATTGATTTCAATTCAAATCGGTTTTCAGTTCAATTTAAATACGTTTTAAACTCAATTCAAAACGATTTCAATTCTATTTCAATCTAATTCGAATTTCAATTCTATTCAGTTTAATTCGAATTTCAGTTCTTTTCAATTTAATTCGAATTTCTATTCTTTTCAATATAATTCGAATTTCATTTCAAAATATTCGATTTTGAAATCACTTTTCAATATTCATTATAAAAACGAATATAATCGATATAAATATCGTTCACGTCAAAATGGCGTCAATCTAATCAACACGGCTTCATATATCTTATTTTCAATTATTCTATTTCAAATATTTCTTTTTCAAATATTTCTATTCAAATATTTCTTTTTCAAAACTGGAATGAGGCCCAATCAATTACCATATAATGTTAATTATATGGATTTTCTACAACACATGTATACAATAACAACGATGAATAATCAACCATCATCCAAAGTGCATTCTACACTGTATAAGCATCAAATATAAATATTTAACGCTCATAACAGTCTGTCCATCAATCGATCGACATACAGCTAATTATTGGGACTAGTGTATGTCATATATCATCCCAATACCCGCGTGGGGTTTTCAAACAATCAAACACAGATTTTATTTGTACAGTTGGGCGATGTGTAAAATTTATCGTCCCAATCAATATCAATCAAATCAGTGTATATAAACAAATCTCCGATTTGTTTATAAATATTTATTTTATATACACGTTAAAAATTCTATTTTCAACTATAAAATATTTTTAACTATATAAATATTTTATTTCACATCACATCACATAATCAACTACACATCAAAATCAAACAAACAAGCATACAAGCCGTCCATGGTCTGTGGACGACGGGTGTCGGGTGCTACTAAACACCGTCTGCATCCTAGTATATATTTTAACTAGAAATAAATTTAAAAGTGAGGAGTTCTCACCGAATAGCTAAACCAAACACTACGACTCTTCATATGTAGGAAATCTTCATCGTGACCGCCTCTAGTGACTTTCGTCATCCGCATTCACTACATATATAAAAATCGAATCTTTATTCTCGTTGTTTCATGATAAAAAATAAAATTCATATTTTTATTTTACCCTGTGTAAAACTCATATTTTATTCTCCACTTCGTTATGAAAATTATATTTTTATATTGCTTTCCTCCTAATAAAGATTATATTTTCATTACCCTACATGAATAAAAATCATATTTTTACTATCATACCTGTATAAAAATCATATTTTTAATATGCCACTATCATAAAAATTATATTTTTATGATCTCTACTGTATAAAAATTATATTTTTAATGCTCTACTATAATATAAATTATATTTTTATCTCGTTTTTCCATATAAGACAATCATACTTTTACCCTCTACATGTAATAAAAATCATATTTTTATTACTCTACTATAATAAAAATTATAACTTCTTATTTTAAAATTCATAAAACTCAGATTTTAAATTGATTAACCTAAACTGAAGATTTAAAACAAACTAAAACAAGACAAAATAAAATAAAATGAAAAAGGAAAGGAGCTTATAGCGAAATAGAGAGAGGGGTTTGCTAGGGCGGCGAAGTGGGGTCGGAGGCGTGGCAGGGGGTCTGAGCAGTCGCAGGGGCAGCATTCTGTGGAAGGCGGCGGTGGAGGGTTTAATTGGGTGGCGGGTTTCCAGGGGCGCGTCGTTCAATCGAAGGAGGGGAGAATGGAACGAGAGGAGGAGGAAGAAGGGAGGAGGGCGGTGCTCTTGGGCGATGGCGGCGGTGGTCCCCAGGCGACGTCGATCGATGGCGGTGGAGGAATCGACGAGGAACGAGCTCTTTTTTTTTTTTTTTGCTGAGTGGAATGGGTCAACGGGGGGGGGAGGGGCTGAGAGAGTATAGTGAGAGAGAGGGGGTATTCTTTTTATTTTATTATTTAATTATTAAATTTCAAAAAGTACCTTTTTATTTTGAACTCGAAATCAAACCCACCGACTGTCGTCCATAGATAATTACCCCCATTCCGAACATAATGGGATATGTCACATAGGTCAATTCGATCGTTTCGATCAGTTTTCATTTAAATTAACATTTAAATCATTATATTGAATTTTAAACGTACATTTCAATTTAATGGGGCCACATACTAACTCGAAAAATTCTAGAAAAATATTTTCTAGCTTTGTATTGACGATACGGTCCTAACAAAGCCAGTTTCATCGGATTCTAAGACCGTTTGAAAAATGGCCAATTTCCAGTCGATTAAAATCAACTTAAAACTAGTCAAATGCATTTTCCTTTGCCACTCTCACATATTGATTCGAAAAATTATGAAATTTGAAACCTAGCAATAATTTGACATCGCGGATCCAACAAAAGTGGTTTCGTCGAAATCCGAGGTCGTTTGCAAAATGGTCATTTTCAAGGGCCGAAATTCCATAGCGACTATTCTGAAATTTCAACTGGACGTAACTTTTGATTCCCGCTGTGAAATTTTGATTTCTTGGATTCGTTGGAAAGATATTCTCAATTAGATTCAAATGTTTTTGGTTTCACTAAAATTCGGTTTATTTTGCACCTGGTACATTCATTTGAATTTTGAAATCGAATTATCGAACTACCGTGCCATTTTCAATTCCTTTTATAATTTAAAATAAATATTTATAGTCTAACAACGATCTATATAATATATACGTTCGAATTCTATTCAAAATAAATTTCTCGTCGTTATTATTTAAAATAATTCATTTTAAATAATCAAAATCCACTAAAATTGCCAAAATAAAAATTTTAAATTGGCTTAGATTTCCGGGTTATTACAATCTTGATGTACGTTTGGAGTTGGAACTTATTCTCTTTGATTCAGACTTTTATTCTGCTAAGTTGTATCCTGTAAACTGCATACTCTGTGGTTTAGCTGGTGTGATGTTTATGACTTTTATCTTTCCGCTGCAATAATTATGTGTTATGATATTATCTGAGATCTGTTGTTGTTGTAAATATGTTGTATTCCAAATGATAATCCTTACTTTCGAACCACGGAAGTTTGGGGTCATCACATTGGCTAGGGCCGACAATCGCTGAGTCTCGTTTGGAGTTCGTATGCATAAACAAGAAATTTTGGATTTTAAAGAATTAAATATTATTTAAAAATACTAGTATAAATACCCTAGTTTATACGGATATACGCAAGACCCTAATCTAAAAAACATAGTCGCCGCTCCTTTCTTATATGGTCGATTTCATTCGGATGATCAAGCTTAAAATATCACAATAAATTTCGTGTTGATTAATGATTCATAAGCCAACATGAAAGAGCATCTCAAGATCTAAAAATCAGTACGGTGATGATTAAAAAACGTTGGGAGAAGAGCTCAACTTCTGAGCTCAAACACGCTGACTTTCAAATGGATTTCCAGGCCAGGGGGGATCTCGAGTTGAATGGAACTCATGGGGGACGTCGGCGTCATGAAGCTCTTCATCGTGGAGGCCTTGGATGATCGTCCGACGCATCATGGGGCGGTAGTGGATGGAAGATTGGATCAACGATGTATTATAAAGGAAAAAAAACAACAATGCGTGAACTCCAAGAAGAAGATGCGTTGTAAGAACCCGTAACTTCCCCGTGAAGGAAAGAGCGGATACTTTGAGAACAACACACAAAAGAACGCAGACGGAAGAACATTTCATTGTTTAATACAACAATTCCATCAGAATACAAGAATATACAGAGTATGAATAAATAAAATACATTCGATAAATATCAGAGATTACAATAAATTACATAGCAGCGGAAAAACAATACAAAACACAACTGAAAGAGATATACGGATACAGAGCTTTCCGGATATCATTCCAGCTGTAAACCAAGATCCTGTGAATATAAATCTACAAAACCAAAACTACTAGCTGCCCGTGTGGAAAATAGGGGCACCTAGAGTTTAGGTTAAAACAATAAACTCCAGGTCGGTCATGTGACTGGTGTGAGAACTAAAACAGTTACTTAAAACTTTACTTTAAAAGATAGTAATTCAAGGGACCACGCCGTATAACACGGAATGAGTTTCCTCCCAAGATTACTAGTGCATATAACAAAACAGTGCAATGCTCTTTGGAAAAATGAAGCTATTATAAGACCCAGGTCCCATCACACAATGCAACTCAAGCCGGAGGATAGGGTTTTCCTTTATAATAGCCAAACATGCTTGGTATGTTTAAAACAAATCATTTGATACTATTATAAGTGTATAGTGTCAAAACAATTTCAATCATAAATATCAATCATAGGCGGCATGGGTACCATCTATCATGTCGCCATACTAGTTCTACAATAAAAACCGCAATATCATGTAAAGGAAAATTGATTTCTTTCATGAGTAGAGGCAAGGGGCAAGCTCCTCTCCGATTCGAGACACTCTAGCAAATGTCTCAGGACCCCACTATGATCCTTTGGAACCTCCAAGGCCGGTCCTCTCTTACTTTTGAGGATTAATTATTCCTGAACACACGTTTCCCGGTCCTTACAGACCTATATCCGAGGAGCCTCATATCCAACAACCACACAGGTGAAAAGTATATAAAAATGTCAGGGCTGGGAGGTCACTGACACCACCATAGCTAGAAAGAAACATCGTGCACTCCTTAGGTCCGTATCCTGTTTTTGACTCATACCGAGGTGTGAGGCTCGCGAATTCACGTTATACACAAAGCTACGCCACACTGGCCGTGCTTTGATCATCAACCACAAGACTTTGCTTTTCAACAGAAGCCTTGATCAATTGCCACTTACGCGTGCCACACTGGAAATTCACTCCATGCGACTGATGTTCATCGATATACAACCTCTGAGCTCGTACGTCTCAGAGAAGGGCGTTAAGCAAGAGAATAAATTATCCACCGCCAAACAGATGTATATTTAATAGAGATCAATCAACACAGAATAAAATCCAATGTAAGACACACAGTCCATTTACAAGTTCGTCCTGGGTCTGAATGAAACCGGAGGCACTTTCCTCGCATATCCATCCATCTCCAAGTACGTATGGACGATCACCAACTGTTTCTCTCCTCTTGGGTGTACAGCCCAATCGAGATCATCAGTAATCCCCCAAATGATGTGAAGACTTCCGGTCTTCAACCACCGTCTTCATCTTCGACATCTCGTCGAATCGGTTATTCAGAATGGGTATAAACCCGGCCTTTCCAAATAACCCGCGTATATAATAAACACGTGTTACACAAACCCAACATACGCCTCATTCCAATTCAGAATATTCCTTTATTCTAATTTTCACGTTCTTAGGGAAAGGTTCCCATTAATTTTATCAAAGATAAATTATTCTAAATTTATTCTTTAATCTTCCTTTGGATATCATTTCAAACCGTTTTATGGTTTTCCAAACTAGTCGGGATTAGCGAACCACATCGAAGTAATTATTTATTTTATTTCCCAATGCCAACCTATTCATCCCCTGGAGCAAAACTGGTAATACTCCATATCTAACACCACAGTATTATCGGTAAAATTAATTACCATTTCACGTTTAAATCTAATTAAACATTTAACTATCGCTTTGGAGCAAAACTGGTGGTACTCCATTCTCGATCACTTTCCAATTTTGACAATTTAAATTATCAATTCACATTTCAATCTAATTAAAGATTCATTAAAACTCCACTTAGTTTTAATCTTTTCAAAAATCAATATCCTGTCTTTAATTGGGTTAAAGAATCATTGTCATCTAAAACACGATTCACGATAAACCCAAATCACATTTGATATTAAATACAAGGCTCCGAATAGAAAATATACCGGCTTATATTCAATATCAAATTCTGAAACCAACAAATATCATGTTGGAAATAATGATATAAATATATCTTTCAAATTCCCATAACAATATCTGTATAATCACGGAATCCAAAAACGAAATATTCCAAAGACAATTTCGATTCAAATCCACTTCCACTTTATATATATTGGAAATTCTGGTTATTTTCAAAACCAATACAATTCAATTTATTTATTTCAAAAATAAATTGATTTTAATTCGAGTTCAAAACTAGTTCATTTCGATAAAAATCTATTTTTATCTTTTCAAATGTGGGATTTTTCATCCCAGTTCTTTCCAATTCATTTATTATGATTTTACACAAATTATTGATATTTTTAATAATTTTATCAAGGCCCGTACAGTCGATTTTCATCAATGGCCATCGAACTGCACTTACAGTGACCTTTTCCAAATTTTATTTGGACATAATTCCAAATCTAACCATTAGATTTCAGATTTCTAATATCCATTGGAAAGCTCTATTCGATACGAACCCAACGGTTCCGGTTTTAGGAGAATCTGACGGTCTGATCTCCCGCAACGTCAATTCGAAGTCAATGGTCGAAATTCACGAACTGCCGCGGCGCGGCGCGTTCTATTCAGACCATTATATATATATATATATATATATTATATATATATATTATATATTTCGTCGATTTCCTTATTAAAACGTATTTTATAAATCGTTTTAAATTCGTTTTCAAAACCATTTCAACTCTATATTCAATTTCAAATCAAAATTGAATATTCCATATCATTACTATATAAATGATAATACTTTCAAAACGTTATAGTTTGAAGTCACTACCTTTTCTATATTCACTATAAAAACGAATATAATCGATATAAATATCGTTCACGTCAAAATAGCGCAACTCTAATCAACACGGCTTTATATATTTCAATAAATTCGTCATTCTATTCAACAAATGAATATTTATTCTGTTCAACACATGAATCTATATTTCTTTCAACACATGACTAAACTCGACACATGAGTACTATCAACACACGACTATTTTGTTATGTAATATATTTTATGAAATTATGGTATCTATCGTTTGATTTTTAATCAGACTCCTACCGTAAAGTGGTTCTAATCTTAAATATGATAAAGATGTAAATTTTATTGTTAAAATATTTTACTCAATACATTAATAGTTTCAACACATGAATATTCTCAACACATGAGCCTTTATTTTATAATGTTCTTTATTTTCCCAATTGGAATGAGGCCCAATCAATTACCATATAACGTTAACCATATGGATTCCATGCAACACGTGTATATAATAGCAACGATAAACAATCAACCATCATCCAAAGTGCACCACACAACTGCATAAGCGTCAAATATAAATAATTAAAGCTTACACAGCCTGTCGACCAATCGATCGACATACAATTAAATAATTGGGATTAGTGTACGCCAAATATCATCCCAACACCCGTGTGGGGTTTCAAATCAACAAACACTGAATATTATTTGTGCAGTTGGGCGATGTGTAAAATTTATCGTCCCAATCAATATCAGTCAAATCAGTGTATATAAACAAATCGGTCGATTTGTTTATAAATATTTATTTATTCACATTCACTATATTAATATTCACGTTAAAAATTATATTTTTAACGATTTGTAATTTATTTCAACACATTAATCTATATTATCGATTTCACATCAACATCACAAACAAATTTCACAACACATCAAACAAGCATACAAGCCGTCCATGGTCTGTGGACGACGGGTGTCGGGTGCTACTAAACACCGTCTGCATCCTAGTATATATTATAACTAGAAAACGAAAATTTAAAGTAAGAAGTTCTCACCAAAGCTATCCCAACTCCATGACTCTTCTTATGTAGAAATCTTCGTCATTCTCGCCCTTTGTAACTTTCGTTGCCCGTATTCACTACATATATAAAAATCACATTTTTATATTGTTGTCTTTAAAATAAAAATCACATTTTTATTTGTTAACTTTCAATTTAAAAATCATATTTTTCCTTAACCATTCTAATGATCAAAGTCGTATTTTTACTTTGCTACATATAGATAAAAATTCCATTTTTACAACGATGTTCATATAATAAAGATTATATTTTTATCACGCTATTCTCTATATAAAGATTTCGCCTTTTAAAATATAAAGATTTCGCCTTTTCAAATATAAAGATCTCGCCTTTTCAAATATAAAGATTTCGCCTTTTCAAATATAAAGATTTCGCCTTTTCAAATATAAAGATTTAATTTTTATTTCATCACTATAAAAATCACATTTTTATTTCAACAAATATAATAAAAATCATATTTTTATTTCGCTATATATATAAAGATTATATTTTTATTTTCAAACTATATAGATAAAGATTATATTTTTAAAACGCCCTCTTCTATACAAAAATTCGATCTTTCACTATACAAAAATATCGTCTTCCTCTTCATAAAAATATCGTTTTTTTTCTTTGATAAAAACATCGCCTTCCTTTGAGTTTAAAAATCAAAGCTTTGTTCAATAAAAATTATAGCTTTACTTACTTAAAAATCTAATTTTTATCCTACAACAAAAATCAGTTTTTATATGAATTAAAAATAAATAAAGAATTCACCTTTGTTCTTCAGCGAAGAGGGGGGTTTCAAGAGGATTTTGGGAGCGGCACTGCAATGCTCGGCGGTGGTGGACAACATCAGGGGAAGGCGGCGTGCGGTTGTTCAGTCGGAGGCGGTTTTAGGGTTTCTGGAATTTTGGGGTCCCGCGGTCGAGAAGAACAGGGGGGCGGAGCATCGATGGGTGGAGGGAGGTTGCGGAGGAGGGGGGAGAAAATGGGGCGGCGCCGCCACTGCTGGGGGGCGATCGATCGCAAGTGGAAGGGGGGCCTGCTCCTCCGATCTTTTACTTCTCCTTTCTTTTTTTTATTTTTAATCTGAAATCGGTTTCTGATTTTGAACGGGGGGGGGGGGGAGTTTTGATGAAAAATTCCAATTTTAAAAAGATAAAAATATATTTTTATCGAAATGAAGTGTTTAATGAATAAGTTATTAACTAGAAAAATAATTTAATTATTTCTAGAAATAAATAAATTGGACCTTGAAAATAGTTTTAAAATAACTAGAATTTTTCCAATATTTATTTATATAAATTGGAATGGATTTAAATGGAAATTATCTTCGGAATGCTTCGATATTGGATTCCGTTATTATACGGATATTGTTATGGGAATTTGGAAGATATATACGTATCGTTATTCCCAATATGATATTTTTTGGTTTCAGAATTTGATATTGAATATAAGCCGATATAATTTCTATTCAGAAACTTATATTTAATATCAAATGGGATTTTGGGTTTGTCATGAATGGTGTTTTAAATAACACTTGTTCTTTAAGCCAATTAACAGTGAAGAATTAATTTATAAATATTTTATTGAGATTTAATGGAAACTTTCCAAAATAAAGTTTCCAATTTAATATATATTAAATTGGAATAGAATGGAATTCGATTTGGTAATAATCGAGATGAACTTCTGTGAATGAAGACCGATACTATATATGGAATTTAAAGGGCATTGCCGCTATTCCATTTATATTATTAGTTTGATGTGGGAATTTATATCGATTATACACTGTTATGATTTCCGTGAAGATTCCATAGTTAATGAAAGATGATTTGGGTTTATCGTGAACAATGTTTTTTTTTAAAAGACATTAGTTCTTTAACCCAGTTAAAGATAAGATTAATTTCTTAAATTCGAATAATCCGTAAGTAATGATTTATGAGATTAAAAAGGATAAATTCAAAATAATTTAGCTTTAATAAAATTAATGGTAACTTTTCCTAAATTGTCAATATTTTATTAAAAGAACATTCTGAATTGGAATGAGACGTTGGATGTGTTTTATAGCACTTGTTCATAAGGTATGCCAGTTATTCGGAAAGACCGGGTTTAACCCATTCTGAATAATTGATACGACGACTAACAGTCGAAGAGATTGAAGACGGCACAAGATCGACGATCTTCACATCGAATGGATGAGTTGCTACTGATGCCCATGATTGGAGTAGCTACCTTGAAGGGGCTACAGTGGTAGCCATGCGGACGCACCGGTTGATTGTTCGGATATGTGAGGGCCTCTCTTCCGTGGTGCCTCCGGTTTCGTTCAAACCCAGAACAGACTTGTAAATGGATGGTATGTCTGACGTTGTATTCCTTTATGATGTATTCGTTGATCTCTGCTAAATATATATATCTGTTGGTGGCGGAGGATTTATTCTCTTGCTTAACACCCTTCTCTAAGACGTATGTGCTCAGAGGTTTTATATATTGGCAGAAATCAATGCTATGGTATGGATTGACAATGTGGCATGCTAAGTTGCAATTGATCAAGACTTTTGTTGAAAACAGAGTCCTGTGGATGATGATCAAAGCATAGATTTAATTAGCATAGCTTTATTTAGCATAGCTTTGGCGTTACCTCGCGAGCCTCATCTCCCGGTATGATGGTGAACGATTTGTTTGATTAGTAGGTTTGACCAATATACTTTAGATATATATGGATTTGGTAGGCTGAGTTGTGCTAGGTGTGGTCGCACCACACCTTGTGATTTGGGATAGGGCCATTTTCCCCCGATTCCCATATATAGGGATAAAGTAGGCGATGTTTTCTCTTGTTGGGACGTAAGCCGCGGTGATACTTGATTTCCCAAAAGTGAGGATGTGCATTACGGTGTTTTCTCTAGCTGGGACGTAAGGCGTGACGTAAGCCGTGGAGTATTTCACTACGCGATAGAACTTTCGAATCAGGAGCCATCATGATAGAACCCAACTTTCCAATACGAGCTTTGCGGTTTTGATTGTAAACCTATATATGGCGACATAGTGGGATGGGGCACTCATGCCGTCTATGATTAAAACGTTTACTTTCGAAATTGATTTCTACACTATGCAATTATAGTAATATTAAAAGAGAAAATTCGCATATCAAGCATGTTTGGCTATTATAAGGTAAAACTCTATCCTCCGGCTTGTGTTGCGTTGTGTGATGGGACCTGAGTCTTATAATAGCTTTATTTTTTCCCAAAAAGCATTGCATTGTTTATTTTTGGTATTCTTGGGGTTAAACTAGTTCCATGTAATACGGCATGTTTCCTTGATTCACCTAACTTTAAAATCAAATTAATAACTGTTTTGAGTTCTCATACCAGTCCCATGACTGACCTGGAGTTGTTTGTTTTAACCTAAATTCTGGGTTCCCATAATTTACACACGGGCAGCTAGTAGTTTTGGTTTTGCAGATATTATGTTCACAGGATCCTGGTCTGCAGCTGAAGCGATATTCGGAAAGCTTTGTGTCCGTGTATTTCTTTCAGTTGTATTTTGTATTACTTTTCCATTGCTATTTAATTGTAATTTAAATCTCTGATATTATTTTCTTTTGTTTAATTATTCATACTTTGGATTATTCTTGTACTCTGATGTAGTTGTTGTAATAAGCAATGAAATATTCTTCTGTTTTGTGTTCTGATGTGTGTTGTTCTCAAAACAATCTGGGCTTTCCTTTACTAGGAAGTTTGGGTCGTCACAATTTGGCTAAATTTACCTTTCATTCATGTATTGGTTTTATTAGTTAACAAATAATCATACAACACAACCAGCAATCCATTAGTTAATTAGCTTTTCAAATATATAATTTTCTATATATACATGAAAATCATACTTTGTTTGTCAAATCACAACAATAAATCCTATCTAGTTTTGGTTCTCACACCAGCCAATTGGAAATATTTAGAACTCCCACTTTCGAAACTCGAACATAGAATCTGATGATGATATATCAATCATCAAAATCATCTTCAGGCGACTAGAGTGTGATTCTATATCTATCCAGTATACTAAAACTTCGAATATATGTTCAAGACGCGTATATGCAAAATCTCATATACTCGATTGTCCAAAATAAAAAAAATATTATACTTAAATACGTATAATTAGATTAAATTTTCAAAACAAAATTGGTTTTCATTTTAATTTTAAAAACACTACTCTTCACACTCGTTCTAGGATACTACTGTTCCTATCTCTAACAAGTCATTCTTATTGGATATTACTAATCCAATCTCTGATGAATTCTTTCATTCGGTTCTAATATGTCTTGTTCTCGAGCTCTGAAAAACCAAAGCTCTGATACCAAAATGAAACGACCCGAACTTCCCCGGTCTTCGAAGAGAAGAGAAAGAACGGATTGTCTGAGAACAAGATAAATCAGAACACAAACAGAAGAACATTTCATGGCTTATTACAACAATTTACATCTGAGTACAAGAATATACAGAGTATAAGCAAATAATATACATTTGATAAATATCAGAGATTTACAAATTACAATGCAGCGGAAAATAATACAAAAACACAAATGAAAGAGATAAACGGATACAGAGCTTTCGGAATATCGTTCCAGCTGTAGCCCGGGATCCCGTGAATATAAATCTGCAAACTCAAAACTACTAGCTGGCAGTGTGGAAAATAGGGGCGCCCAGAGTTTAGGTTAAAACAATAAACTCCAGGTCAGTCATGTGACTGGTGTGAAAACTAAAACAGTTATAAAATCTTTACTTTAAAATAAAGTAAATCAAGGAACCATGCCATATAACACGGAAAAGGTTTCCTCCCGAGACTACCAGTGCATACACAGTTATAAATAACGCAATGCTTTTTGAAAAATGAAGCTATTATACGACCCAGGTCCCATCACACAACGCAACGCAAGCCGGAGGATAGGGTTTTCCCTTATAATAGCCAAACATGCTTGGTACGTTTAAAACAAATCATTTGATACTATTATAAGTGCATAGTGTATAAAACAACTTCAAATATAAATGTATCAATCATAGACGGCATGGGTACCATATATCATGTCGCCAATACCGGGCTCTATAATCAAAACTGAAATGTCACGTATTGGTAATTGGATTCTATCTATGAGTCGAGGCCGGGGATGGCTCCTCACCGCTTCGAGACACTCTATCATATGCCTCAGGACTCCCTGTAGAGAACCCTGGATCGGTTAGGCTGGTCCTCCCTTACGTTTGAGGATTAGTTACTCTTGAACACACGTTTCCTCGCCCTATGGGGCGTAAATGAGTCAGATGACTCAATATCCATCGGCTCTGTAGTAATCGATATATCCAAGGCACCTCGCAATCCAACAAACATATAAGTAAAAAAGTCTGGGCTCCACACCATGACACCACTCCTAGCTAGAAAGAAACTTCATGTTCTTCCAACGGTTCGATCCCGTTTTTGACTCATACCCAGGTGTGAGGCTCGTGAATTAATGTTATACACAAAGCTATGCCCTTTAAGGCCGTGCTTTGATCATCAACCACAAGACTCTGCTTTTGAACAAAAGCCTTGATCATTTTCATCTCAGCATGCCACACAGGCAATTCACGACATGCGACTGATGTCTGTCTATATATAACCTCTGAGCTCGTACATCTCTGAGAAGGGCGTTAAGCAAGAGAATAAATTCTCCGCTGCCAAACATATATATATTTAATAGAGATCAATCAACACAGAACAAAGTCCAATGTCAGACACACATCCATTTAATAGTTCGTTCTGGGTCTGAATGAAACCGGAGGCACCTTATTCCTCGTCCCGTGTCCAATACAGGAGAGAGGCCCTCTCATATCCGGTCGATCTCCAAGTACGTCTGGACAATCACCACTTATTACCTTGTCTTGGGTGTACAGCCCAATCAAGACATCAGTAATCATCCAAACAATGTGAAGACCTCTGGTCTTCAACCACCATCTTCATCGTTGACTTATCGTCGAATTAGTTATTCAGCATGGGTATAAACCCGGCCTCTCCAAATAACTCGCTTATATAATAAACAAGTGCTATAAAAACACAACATACGCCTCATTACAATTATGAATGTTCTTTTATTTAAATATTCATATCCTTTGGGAAAGGTTCTCATTAATTTTATCAAAGATAAATTCTTTAAAATTTATTCTTTAATCTTCCTTTGGATATCATTCAAACCATATTAAGGTTTTCCAAACAAGTCGGGATTAACGCACCTTACTGAAGTAATCATTTGTTTAATTTCCCAATCCCAACCTATTTATCCCATGGAGCAAAACTAGTCATACTCCATATCTAACACCACTGTGTTATCGGTAAATTTAATTACCATTTCACGTTCAAATCTTAACTATAGCTAGGAGCAAAACTGGTGATACTCCATTCTCAATCATTTCCCTAATTTGATAATTTAAATTATCAATTCCCTTTCAATCTAATTAAAGATACATTACAACTCCACTTACTTTTAATCTTCCCAAAAATCAATATTAATGATTAATTAACTTTGGAAACACGAACATGCCGCATCGACAATCTACACCATACTATTGATTTCTGCCGATATTTAACCTTTAAGCTGGTACGTCTTAGAGAAGGGTATTAAGCAAGAGAATAAATTCTCCGCTACCAAACAAATATATATTTAGCACAAATCAACCATACTGTTCGAAATACAATGTTAGACATGTAATCTTGTCTTTAACTGGGTTAAAGAACTAATGTCACTAAAAACACAATTCACAATAAACCCAAATCACATTCCATTAATTATGGAATCTTCACGAAAAACAGATCAATATATATAATCAATATCAATTTCCGTATCTGACTAATAATATAAATGGAATAACGACAAAGCTTTTAAATTCCATATATATTAACAGTCTTCCTCCACAGAAGCTCATTTCGATTATTATCAAATCGAATTCCATTCTATTCCAATTAAATATATTAAATTGGAAAACTTTACTTTGGAAAATTCCCGTTAAATCTTGATAAAAAGATTTATAAATTCCAAATCGCATTTCACTGCAATTCGGGTTAAAGAACGAATGTCGTTAAAAACACAGTTCACGATAAACCCAATTCACATTCCATTTTATTCCAATTAAATGGTAATTAACTACAGATTCTCATAATCTTAATTAAAAGATTTATTCTTTTCACATGGGGTTTAAGAACAGTGTTATTTAAGACACCATTTACAACAAACCCAAAATATCATTCTTTTATTCAATTCCAGTTAAATGTTAATTAATTGGAAAACTTCACTAAATCTTTAATTAAAAGATTTATTCTTTTTCTCAAATGGGTTTAAGAACAGTGTTAATGAAGACACCATTCATGACAAACCCAAATCTAATTTTATACTAAATACAAGGCTCTGAATAGAAATTATATCGGCTTATATTCAATATCAAATTCTGAAACCAACAAATATCGTATTGGAAATAACGATATATAATATAGCTTCCAAATTTCCATAACAATATCTGCATAATCACGAAATCCAATATCGAAATATTTCGAAGATGACTTCGATTCAAATCCATTCCAATTCATATATTGGAAATTCTGGTTATTTTTAAAACCATTTCTCTATCCAATTTATTTATTTAAAAATAATTGGATTTTAATTCTGTTAATAACTAGTTCATTTCAATAAAAAATATATTTTTATCTTTTCAAATATGGAATTTTTCATCCCAATTCTTTCGAAATCATTTATTATGATTTTACACAAATTCCTGATATTTTTAATAATTTTATCAAGGCTCGTATAGTCGATTTCCAAAAATGGTCATCGAACTTCACTTACAAGACCTTTTCTAAATTTGATTTGGACATAATTCCAAATCCAACCATTAGATTTCAAATCCCTTATATTCGTTGGAAAGCTCTTTTCGATAACCCAGCAGCTCCGGTTTTAGGAGAATCCGACGGTCAGATTTCCCGTAATGTCCATTCGAAATGGCCAAAATTCGCGAAATACCGCGGCACGTTCTATTCAGGCCATTAAATATATATAATATATATATTTTATATATTTCATCGATTTTCATTTAAAACATATTTTATAAATCGTTTTAAATTTGTTTTCAAAATGATTTCAATTTCAAATCAAAATTGAATATTCCATATCATTAATTTATAAATGATAATATTTTCAAAACATTAGATTTTGAAATCACTTCCTTTTTCGATATTCACTATAAAAATGAATAAAATCGATATAAATATCATTCGCGTCAGAATGTCGCACATCTAATCAACATAGCTTAATATATTTCAATATTTTCATGTCCATCCAAAATCGATCATCAAAATCAGTTTTTAATTCTTTTTTGAATATTATTTTAAAAAATTCATTATTTTAAAAAAAAATTGTTATTTTAAAATATTCATTCTTTCTGAATTGGAATCAGACACAGTCAATCACCATACAATGTTATTTATATGGATTTCATACAACACATGTATATAACAGCAAGGATAAACAATTCACCATCATCCAGAGTGCACTACACAACTGCATAAGCATTAAATATAATTAATTAATGCTTACACAGCCTGTCGACCAACCGATCGACATACAACTAAACAATTGGTATTAGTGTACGTCAAATATCATCCCAATAACCGTGTGGGATTGCGATCAACAAACACAGATTTTATTTATGCAGTTCGACGATGTGTAAAATTTATCGCCGCAATCAATATCAGTCAAATAGGTGTACATAAACAAATCGTTCGATTTGTCAATGAATATTTATTTTATTCATATACACATTAAGAATTATATTTTTAACGATAAAATATTTTATTTCACACAAGAATATTTTATTTTCCAGACACATCACAATCACAATCAATTTCTACAACATAATACAATCAAACAAGTCGTCCATGGTCTGCGGACGACGGTGTCGGGTGCTACTAAGCACCGTCTGCATCCTAGTATATATTTAACTAGAAAATAAATTTGAGTGAGAATTTCTCACCTTTGGGATCCACTCCTCCATTCTTACTGTCACTCAGATTCGCTGCTCTGATTCTAATGCAATCTGTTTCAATGCAATTTATATTAAAATCACATTTTCAGCATCGCTACAAATAATTAAAAATCAGATTCTTATACTGCTACTTCATATATAAAAATCACAGTTTTATTTCACTATCTATAAAATAAAAATCCCATTTCCATAACGATGTTGTACATATAAAAATCATATTTTTAAAACGAAGTTATTTAAATAAAAATCATATTTTTATATTCTTACAATTCATATAAAAATCAAATTTTTAAACGCTATTCAAACAAACAAAAATCACATTTTTATATCAATCTTTACATAATAAAAATCATATTTTTATATTGATCTTTACATTACAAAAATCATATTTTTATATCGATCTTTACATTATAAAATTGATATTTTTATATCGATCTTTAATTATAAAAATCATATTTTTATATCGATCTTTACATTGTAAAAATCATATTTTTATATCGATCTTTACAATATAAAAATCACATTTTTATTCAGCGACTTCATATATATAAAAAATTATCTTTACTTCGCTAACTTCATAATAAAAATCAAATCTTTTTGTATATAAAAATCAAATCTTTTTCCATCGCTATATATAATAAAAATCATGTTTTTATATTGCGCTATATATATATACATATATATATATCTAATTTTTATCTATAAAAAGAAATCGTATTTTAAATCCAAAGCCATTTAAATAAAAATCACATTTTAATTGCAAAGTCATTCAAATAAAAATCACATTTTTAAGGTGAAGTTGTCTAAATAAAAATCATATTTTTAATTGCATAATTGTATAAAAATCAAAATTAAACACTCACTAGAGGATGAGGTGGTCGGTGGATTCTCGAGGGAGGGACGCTAGAGTCCACAAGTGGTTGGGGGCTTAAAAGCGAAGCGTGTTTTCATAAAAATTGGATTTTTAATCGCCTGTGGTAGGGGGTTCACTGTCGAAGGTGGTTGACCAGAGGGGCGGCGCCAGGCTGGGGGGTGGTGTAGCGGTGATGGTTGGCCAGGGGGAGCTTGGCGGCGGCAGTTTAGGGTCATGGCGGCGGCTGCCCTAGGGTTTGGAGCAAGAAAAGGGGAAGAGAGGGAGGAATGTGGCCGGAGATGCGATGGGGAGGGGGAAAGGGACCGGAGGTCGGCGGCAGCGCCAGCCTGAGGCGGCGCGATGGCGTCAGGAGGGGCGACAAGGTCAAGAAGTGGGGGTTTTATTACTTATTTCAAATGCGAACGACTATCTGAAGGGAGAAGGAGAAAAGGAGGCTTGACCAATTATATAATTTTAATATTTATTATTTTATTCTCCCCAAAAGTTGACTTTTACTTCTGACTGCGATTCAAACCCAACGACTATCGCCCTAGCTAATTACCACCATTACGAACACAATGGGATATGTTTTGTAACCCAATTCGGTTGTTACGATCAGTTTTTACATAAATTACAATATAAATCAATTTATATTTAATATAAACGTACATTTTAATTTACCGGGGCCACATACTGACTCCAAAATTTCTAGAAATATAAATCTAGCTATGTTTTAATGATATGGTCCTAACAAAACTAATTTCGTCGAATTTGGGGACCGTTTGGAAAATGGTAGTTTTCCAGTCGATTAAATTCAAACTGAATTGACCAAACACGTTTAAATTTACCATGCTCACATATTAATTCCAAAAATTATAAAATTTGGAATCTAGCAATAACTAAACATTCCGGATCCAACAAAAGTGGTCTCGTCAAAAACGGAGGTTATTTGCAAAACCGCTATTTTTAAGGACTATTTATTACATAAATTCCATAGCGACTATTCTGAATTTTTCAATTGGACATAACTTTTTATTCCCACTATGAAATCTAGATTTTTCATATTCGTTGGAAAGATATTTCCAAACAGATACTAATATTTCTAGTTTCACTAAAATCTGGTTTATTTTGAATCCTGTACATACATTTGAAATTTGAAATCAATTTTCAAACTACCGTGCCATTTTCAATTCCTTTTATAATTAAAATAAATATTTATATTCTAACTTCGATTTAAATAAAATTTACGCATTCTAATTCTATTCAAAATAAATTTCTAGTCATTATTATTTAAAATAAATTATTTCAAATATTCAAAATTCATTAAAATTGCCAAAATAAAAAAATTTAAATTTGATTTTTCGGGTTGTTACAGAAACTGATTTTTATTTACAAAGAAAGTGATTTTTATTTACAAAAAAAGTTATTTTAATTTACAAATAAAGTGATTTTTATTTGCGAAGAAAGTGATTTTTATTTACAAAGAAAGGGAGAAAGTTATTTTTATGTACAAAGAAATGTTATATATTTTGTTAATTTACAAAACAATGCAAAATTTACTTTTAAAAACCATTCTAATTTCCTTTTAATAACGTTCACCAAAAGTGTTGTTGTTCATTCTTCTTCCTTGCGAAATACTGAACCCATCTCATCGACCAGAACATTCACTAGTGCGCCGCCATCAAGGCCACCGTAGCCCGATCCATCAACGCCATGACGATGCTCGCTACACCTTCCACCTAGGCCCGTCACACCTCGAAACTCGGTTCCCCCCTCCGGCCTTAATCTCTATTCGAGCACCGCCAGTTTGGGAAGCAAAATTGGCCTCTTCTTTTGATGATAAACGATCATGACCTTATAGAATTGATGATCAGAAAAGGGACTACAACTTTTGCTTAAGAATCAGGTGTTAATTTGTGAAGAATTGGAGGAGATTAAGGAATCAAATCGGGATTAAATCATCCATTTATTCAATGGTTGGTGGCGGCTGCTTCTTTGGGAATTAGGGTTTGGGGGGAATGGTATATATAATATTTTATATTATTACTATTATTTAATTCGATAATTCCAATTTTACTTGTTTATCCATTCGGACTCCAAATCAAACCCAACGACTATCTCCCCTAACTAAATACCCCCATTCTGGACACAATGGTATATGTTTCGTAAGCTAATTTGATCGTTTCAATCGTTTTTTATCAAAATTAAAATATAAATCATTTAATTATTTAATTTGATCGTACATTTAAATTTACTGAGGCCACATACTGACTCCAAAAATTCCCGAAAAACAAATCTAGCTATGTTTTGATGATACGGTCCTAACAAAATTAATTTCTTTAAATTTGGAGACCGTTTAAAAAATAGCCATTTTCTGATCGATCCAATTTGACTAAAATTGACAAAACAAGTTTCCTTTTGCTACGCTCACATACTAATTCCAAAAATTATAAAAATTGGAATCTGGCTATAATTTGACATTCCGGATCCAACCAAAGTGTTTTCGTCGAAAACGGAGGTTGTTTTTAAAATACCTATATATTATATTAAAAAATATATATAAATTCCATAGTGACTATTTTGAATTTTAAATTGGGCAGAACTTTCAATTCCTGCTATGAAATCTGGATTTTTCACATTCATTGGAAAGGTATTTTCAAACAGATTCAAATATTTCTGATTTTACTAAAATCCGGTTTATTATGAATCCTTTACATTCATTTGAAATTTGAAATCGAATTTTCAAACTGCCACGCCATTTTAGGCTCGTTTTATAATTAAAATAAATTCATTCGTTCTAACTTAGATTTAAATAAATTTGTTGTTGTTATTATTTAAAATAAATTATTTTAAATATTAAAATCCATTAAAATTGCTAAATTAAAATTTTAAATTAGTTTAGAATTTTCGGGTTGTTACAATCTCCCCTATATAAAATCTTTTTGTCCTCGAAAAGGATCGGAGTTGAAAGTTGTTATACTTATCAACTCAACTTTCAATTCTAATCAATTTTCAATTCAGATCAATATCATATTCGATTTTGCTAAATTTATCATTTTTTTCTCATATTGGTTAAATTAATTATCATTCCAATATTTAATTAGTTAAACTAATTATCAAACATCACAACCAGCAATCAATTAGTTGATTAAATTTCCAAACATATAATTTCTATATGTAATTAAAATCATATTTTTAGTGCAAATCACAGCAATAAATTCTACCTAAGTTTTGGTTCTCACACTAGTCAATTGGAAATATATAGATATCCCACTTTTGAAACTCGAAAATAAATACTGATGATGCTGCGGCATCAACATAATTATTCTCGGGCGACTAGAGTGTGAATCTATATCTATCCAGTATATTTAAGGCATAGTACATACGCTATCTAAGCGTATATGCAAATCTCTATATACTCGATTGTCCAGAATCAATATAAAATAATATACTCAAATACATATAATTAGATTAAATTTTCAAAATTAAATTTGTTTTTATTTTTATTTTAAAACAACACTCTTTAAAACTCATTCTAGGATGCTACTGATCCCATCTCTAACGAGTCATTCTTATTGGATATTACTAATCCAATCTTTGATGAATTCTTTCGTTCGGTTATAATGTGTCTTGTTCTCAAGCTCTATAGACCAAAGCTTTGATATCAAATGAAACAATCCAAACTTCCCCGTAAAGGAAAGTACCGACTGAATTGAGAACAAGGCAAATCAGAACACAAACAGAAGATAATTTCATTGCTTGTTACAACAATTACATCACAGTACAAGAATATATCAGAGTACGAATAATTATTACACATTGAAAATACGATATCAGAGATTTAAATTACATAGCAGCGGAAAAATAATACATAACACAACTGGAAGGAATACACGTATACAGAGCTTACTGAATATCGCTTCAGCTGTAAACCAGGATCCTATGATTATAATATCTGCAAAACCAAAACTACTAGCTGCCCATGTGGAAAATATGGGCACCCAGAGTTTAGGTTAAAACAATAAACTCCAAGTCAGTCATGGGACTGGTGTGAAACTCAAAACAGTTATTAAACTTGATTTTAAAGTTAGGCAAATCATGGGATCACGCTGTATAACACGGAATGGGTTTACACCACATGAACCTTAGTTTAAAATAAAACAACGCAATGCTTTTTGGAAAAATAAAGCTATTATAAGACTCAGGTCCCATCACACAATGAACTCAGCCGAGGATAGAGTTTTCCCTTATAATAGCCAAATATGCTTGATACGCGAAATTTCATCTTTTCTTATTACTATAAGTGAAGAAATCAACTTCAAATATAAATGTATCAATCACAGGCGGCATATGTACCATTATATTACATCACAATACATATATTTACAACTAAAACTGAATATCGCGTATTGGAAATTGAGTTTCTATCTATGAACCGAGGAAAGGGATTATCCTCATCGATTTTGAGATGCACTAGCAAGTGCCTCACGATCCCTCGTAGTGAACCCCTTGGATCTTCATGGTCAGTCATCCGTCGATGATTAGTTATACCGTAAACTTTATGTTAGTCAGTTGTATCGAACCTCTAAAATGGGTTAGTAATGTCGACCACTCTAGAGCTACTACGGACCCAAATCATATTCGAGGCACCTTGCTTTCCATCAAATAATAAGGGACTTCCACATAAGTAAACAGTTTGGACTCCATACCATGACGTTACATGTAGCTAGAACTAACATATGTCAATTTCCACGCAGTCACTATCCCGTTTTTGGTTCATACCGGGTTGTGAGGCTTGCGAAGTAACATTACACAAAGCTATGCTAGTTAAAGCTATGACTTGATCATCAACCACAAGGCTCTGCTTTTCAACAAAAGCCTTGATCATTTGCATCTTAGCATGTCACATTGTCAGTCTATACCATACCATTGATTTCTGCCGATATATAACTTCTAAGCTCGTACATCTCAGAGAATGATGTTAAGCAAGAGAATAAATTCTCCGCCACAAAACTGATATATATTTAGCAGAGATCAACAAATACAACATAAAGGAGTACAACATCAGACATACCATCCATTTACAAGTCCATTATGGGTCTGAACGAAACTGGAGGCACCTTATTCCTTATCCAATATGTCCAATACAGGAGAGAGGCCCTCGCATATCCATCGATCTCCAAGTTCGTTTGGACGATCACCACTTATTACTTTGTCTTGGGTGTACTACCCAATAAAGACATCAGTAACCACCCAAACGATGTGAAGAACTCTGGTCTTCAACCACCATCTTCATCTTCGACTCTTAGTCGTCGTAGTAATTATTCAAAATGGGTTAAACCTGGTCTTTCAGAATAATTCGCGTATTTTATAATCAAGTGCTATAAAATCAAATCATATGCCTCATTCCGGTTCAGAATTTTCCTTTAATAAAAGATTCACATTATTAGGGAAAGGTTCCCATTAATTTTATCAAAGATAAATTCTTTTAAATTTATTCTTTAATCCTCCTTTGGACATCAATTTCAAAAGATTTTATTAACTAGTCTGGATTATCGAACCTTACCGAAGTAATCATATATTTATATTTATTATCCCAATCCCAACTTATTCATCCCATGGAGAAAATCTAGTAGCACTCCATATCTAACACCCACAATGTTATCAGTAAATTTAATTACCATTTCATGTTTAAATCTAATTAAAGAATTAACTATCATCTGGAGTAAAACTGGTGGTACTCTGAAACACGCCACCTCCGTTAAGGTCACTCACAAAGGGGATTCCTTAACTTTGGTGGAGCATTATAGGTAAAAGACACAGATAATTTAGAAGACAGACATATATAAGCAGCGGAAAAAACTAAATTTATTTCATACGTGGTACATAACAAAAACATTATAGCAAATTATCTCAAAACAACTTCCAAATCATTACATCAAAATCTTTGCCTTGATTATAACATAAAAAAGCATAAAACACAATAAAACAACATAAATCCCCAAGTAGTAGTTTGTCCAAAGCCATAGCTAAAGATAAGAGGTTCCAAGCTGTACATCACAGAGTCTTCAAGCTTGGAAAGATGAACGGTCCAAATTAAGCTGAGCTATTCCCTCCCTGGCTACATGAGGGGGGGACGGAACGGAAGAAAAGAGAGCGAAAGAAAATGGGTCAGACATAAGTCTGGTAAGTCCAGTGATTATTCAACATGTAAACTGGTAAGAGAACCATGACATGAATAAACTGGATGTAGAACAATAATAAAGAAATAAGGTAACATAGGATAAGGCAAGATAAACAAGGCAAGATAAACTAATCATACTATCGCACTCATATCCATATTCTTTGCACCTACTAAATATTTCAACCATCATCATGAGTTCAAAACCAGTGATCCCTTTTTATCAATCAGCTCCTACTTGCACGTATTTACTACTTGTGTCATACGGCCCCGCTCAATTGCAGATACCTGTGCTGGTCCCACCATGGGGTGTATCAAATCCTATGGTGGCAACCCGACACGATTCAAGATGCATAGTGTATAACTACTGATGTCCAGTGCCTAATTTTTCCACTCCATAGTACGTGCACTCCCGTACTCCATCGGAACCTACACTAACGCACCAACCGTTGTTGTTTTGACCGCTTATAATCAGCCCAGTAATTGTGCCCCACCCAGCGTAGTTCAGGGTACCATAATACATCTATGTGGGTTGCTGCTGAAATGGGTCCCCATTACTAGGGTTTTGCTAATCAACATGTTAAATTGGTTAATTGTCTAAGTTAACCTAACCCCACCCATCGGTTTAGTTAACATGTTGTATTGGTTAAGTGTTGCCTTAATTAACTTAACTGTGACAACCTGTAACACCCCGAATTTTTGAATAATCGAATTAACTAAATTAAAGAATAATTAATCTCAAAGGTGAGAATTAAGGGAAATTGGTTGCGCCATTGTGTTCGTCTCGGAATTCTGGTTGAGATAGCGTCCGAGTTTGCGTAAAATGGATACCGGATGAAGAAGATATGGATGAACGAAGTTGGGCGGGAAAAACCAAAAAAAATGCACTGGAGCACTTGGGAAGCGCGCCAGTACAAAAATGGCACTGGCACACCTGCCAAGTGCGCCCAGGCTGAGCAGAAAGCCTGCACAGCTTTCTGGTGTAATCTGATCCATACTATGACTCATTGCTGAGTCCTTTCTAACTCTTTGCTAAGTCATTAGGGCTGAGGTGTCACCCTATCCTGACTGAATGGTTTTGATTAACCCTAAGATCATCCGACGGCTATATTTAAATTGAAATTCTATATAAACATGTGTAGACTCAAAACCTAAAATCAAATAAAAATTGGAATCATGGCCGTCATGCTGTCATCTTGTAACCTAGAGTAGCCACCACCAACTAGAGGGAAAATGAAGCTAATCAACTCAATTCTATTCAATCTAATATAAACAGTAACGAATCTACTACAAAGGCGAGCTAAACCAATTTCAAAACTCAAGACCTTCTTTGAGTTGTGAGTTTAATTTCTTTAATAAGATAATTAACAATTTAATTGGGTTGAGATATGATTTGGATTATATGGTTTTGTTGTGAATCATTGACCGTTATGTTATTATCTATGTTGTATGTCTATGATGCTATTATCTATGTTGTAAATCTATGTTAATTGTTGGCTTATGTACAATTATTTCATAATGATGCTTCATATGCTAAGTTTGGTTATGTTTGTGGAACTAATTCATATGTTAAATCATATGTATTTATGCAAGTTTAGATGTTAATTTAGATATGAATCATATGAAAGTCAGTGAGAATCATATACAACCTTACATGTTTCAGGACATCTATTTTATGTGTGAATTGGATCTAAAAGTTAGGCTATGACATGTGTGAGTTAGATGCAAGTTTACACCATAGTTTATGTTGCATAAATCACATATGCAAGTATATATGTTTGGAGTATGAATCATGTAATGTAAGTTTGTGACTATTGCCTATGCAAGTTTACACCTTATGATTAGATCTATGACATACATAGTTTATGCAAGTTTGCGACTATTGCCTATGCAAGTTTATATCTTATGATTAGATCTATGACATATATAGTTTTATGCAAGTTTGTGACTTTGGCCTATGCAAGTTTTAGATGAAAAACCTTATTCACACATGCAAGTTCACCCCTTATGTTTAGATCTAGTTTTATTCTATGCATGTTGTGATGTTTTCTCTTTATTCCATAAGTTAGGCTATTCGAGTCTAACATATATTTCACGTTAAATGAATGAACGTACAACGTGGGGCAATGGGATAACATTAAAAGATTTAATATTGAGAATTGGCATAAATGCCTTAAATGTAATGTTAATTGGTATAATTTTATATACCATAAATAGATGGACATAATTAACATGTTAATTATGGACGTAGTTGAATTTGTAGTTGATTGGAAATTTGAATAGGGAAATTAATTCAAATTGGGGATAATTAGTTATGTGTAATTAATCGCCTAAGACACGAGGTTAGACTCTTTTGTGGTGTAAGACTGCCCGGACCCACCCGGAAAATCCAACAGCCACAAATGCCAGTCTAATGTGAGAGGTCAAGGGCATGAATTAAATGCATAACAATTGTAAAGACACGAGGTTAGGCTCGTTTGTGGTGTAAGACTGCCTGGACCCGCCCGACAAATCCAGCTGCCACAAATGCCAGTCTAATGTGGAAGGTGTTTACAAGGTTACGGTCTTAATGAATTAAGAAACACTTAACCAGATAAACATGTAGTGGGACATGAGGGGGTTAAGCGGGTGCCATAGGTGGCATGTGGAATTTAGTGGGTGCCTTGGGTGGAATTTGAAAAATGGTTAGATGCACTTAACCAAGATTGAAACATGTAAGATGACATGAATAAGAATGGGGTTAAGTGGGAAAAACCTTAGAGGGGACCAAGCATAGATGGAAAGCTTGTGTCATGCATGGGGGCCCTTTTCAAACCACTAACCATTAAGTATCTTTGTGGGCTCGACCCAAGTCGAGGACGGGACACGCGTACTGGATTTGATTGTAAGAGGTCAAAACGGGTCAGCGGTGGCAACGCAAGTCCAACGGGTTCATATGCATGTGTGGGCCCGGGCTGGTAAGTAAGACGTTGTTGCATCGTGTATATGTATGCCGTGCATTCTGGTTGTATCGGGTTGCCACTTTGGGGAGTGATACACCCCACTGTGGGGCCAGCACGGGTATCTACGAGTTAGGGAGCCGATCCAATGGGGGTAGTGGGTACACCTAGTGTAGATAGGGGCAGACGGCACATATGGAGGTAACTAGGGGTACACGAAACTACCATTAGCAGTATTAAGTTCTGTAGGCTGGATCAACCTTTAGGGTGACTAGTAGTGGTGCAGTATAGTAATTATCTTATAGTGATTAGGGGCGCCTTTAGCGTTATCTTTGTTCATCTTATTTCCTTGTTTGTTCTGTCATACCCAATTGTTCACAATCATTTCCTTATTTTCCAGCTTAGGCCTTATCCTAGTTATTTTGATAATTATATTGTTAAAGTTATCGCACTCGCCAGACTTTATGTCCGACCCCCTTTTCTTCTCCCCCCCCCCCCCAGGTTTGCAAGGAGGGAATACTACAACTTAGTGTCGATTTCTTTCAGTTGCTTGAAGAAAGTAGATGTATCGCTTGGGACTCTCTCATCATTATGGCTTTGCTTATGCTCAGTGGGGATTTATGCATTTATGTTATTTAAGTATTTGCTTCTTTATGTACTTTGAAGTTTTTGGAAAAACTATTGATCCTGTTGTAATGGTTTTGGAGACTACTTATGTAAACTCGTTTTGAGTTATGATGCTATGAAATAAGTTTTAACTTCCGCTGTTTTGTTTTATTTATTTATTCTTGTAATTTATCTGTTCTATACAACAATAATGCTTCATGGACATCGATGCATTCCCTTTGTGAGTGACATTAATGGACATGGGGTGTTACACAACCCAGATTCCGACAGACCGATTCTTTTTCTTTTCAAAAACCCAATCTATCAAAACCCGAATTGGGTGCTCTGGCATCCTGCGGAAAAAGACAGAGATAAAGAAACATGTCAGAACCCGTAAAGCATCTCACAGCAGAGGAAATAAAGTATAATATTCAAATATTGGTTTACCTTATTAACAATGCTGCTAAACCAGTATCCAAAGCTATACCATCTCTGTCTTGAACCTAACCTGGAAGTATGTAATGAGGAGGGGGTCAGAACATAAGTTCTGTGTGAGTGGACTTAGAATAAACTTCTGTATAATCCTACATATACCGTTCAGTTACATTTTCTTGGTTATTATGTTGTTAACAATGTTAGCTCTTTAATCTATACTCATGTCCCACTAGTAGGTTAACCTAATACAACGTATATGTAGATACCCCCAACTCGTCAAATCCTTTCAATATATATATACAGTCCCTTGCCATATGTTGTACGGGCTTCATCATGTAAATCTATACTACTTTAGTGTAGTACCACATTCTCAAAATCGTTTGGACTGCCAATCTCGATCTTTCTAGATTCCGTGCATCATCTAGATCTAATCTAAGGTTTACTATCGAGCGCTTCCTAGATTCAACCAGGGTTTACGCTACCTAGGACCACTGGGGTTTATGCTACCTATTGAACGCTTCTCGGATTCAGGGTTTATGCGACCTAGGTCCAACTAGGGATTATGCTACCTATCGAACAATGCCCCCTAGTCTAGGACACACTACTCAGAGCGATTTATGTTCCTAGACTTTCCCCACATACGTGTCGTGAATCGTTATTGGTGTCTAGTTGCACATGTCCTCTATATGTGCAGCCCGAGTCCTGTGGCAGGGCTAATCAAGAAACACGGAACTTGGTCGAGAGCTTTAAGTTATCTGCAGATGCAGATGCTAAGGTCTGTTTTTATCTGTGTGTGGCTACGGTCGCACTTGACCCCTCCCTCAACTAATGAAAGGCACCTAAGAAAATCAAGAATGAGAACTATTAGCAGACCCATGTGCCCCCACAAACCTATTGGCCAAACCTCACCCATAACTAGATAGCAAGTATATGGTCTGTTGGAGTTCTCCGCCTTTCCGCTTTACGTACTCGATTGGCTGAAGATGGTAGGTAGACGACGACGTGCTATCATAGGGCTAGCCGCCTCACGCTGACCCATCCTAGCCTTTAAGCTGCTTATATTGCAACCAAGGCATACCCTTGGCCCTTCTAACACAGACCTTAGCCTCTGTGTGCCCAAGAGGATCATATGCAACCTCATAGAGGGATACCAAGAGTACCTTCACGTCCCCTCGAAGCCGCGTGCTTCGTAACCCAGTTCTTTGGAGCCTTCTTTATGATCAGATGGACGTTCGCTCCTCCTCGTGTTCTACTTGGCTTTCATGACTAAGGTTTACTACTTAGTTCTCTTAATCGTTCGTTTTCTTAACTAAGGTTTACAACTTAGTCCTCTTAACTAAGGTTTACTACTTAGTTCTCTTTCTCGGTACTTACTTAGTTCTTTTAACTAAGGTTTATTACTTGGTTCTCTTAACGAAGGTTTGATACTTAGTTTCTGTTACTTAGTTCTCTTCAACTACGGTTTGTTACTTAGTTCCTTTTAACTAAGGTTTACCAATGAATTCAAGCATGAGTTAAGTTCACTTTATCAAATGATAGTGTACGGGTGTTTTCCCACATTTCTAGCTTAGATTAACTTATTTCATGGTATAAGTCGTCCCACCCTTCGAGTCTTGTATTACATCTTAAGTCATATTCACTTGTTATCCCAATGATAAGTTTATCAATTATTTAATCTTATCATTCCCCACTTTTCCTTGCTTTGATACTGTTATATTGGTTAAGTTTTCCCATATGTTCATGTTGGCTTAACCCCCAATCACGTATTCAATTCAACCCACGCGTCATGTCAAATTGGTTAAGTGTTATCTATCAGTTCATGTTGACTTAACTTACCCATACATCATGTCAAATTGGTTAAGTGTTATCTCATCTTCCTTATCGTTTCTTATAACTTATCTTGTCCCAAAAGTTATAATTTCCACCTATTATCCTTTCTTGCCTTATTCAACTTTATTCATAATAGGTTATTTATCATTCCCCATTTCTTGTCATTAATTTTAGATTTGACTTAACCCTTCCATTTCCTTAACCCATTACTTAAACTTTACCCACTTAAATTAATTTATGATACCGTTACGGGTCCCATTTGGTTAAGCATATCTAAATTTTTGTTTCACATGTCACCCTTGTCCCACTTAACCCTCTTTATTATAGTTTCCGTGTCTTACACATGTCTTACTTTGGTTAAGTCTACCTTAGTCATGTTTTACATGTCATTTATATCACCCACTTAACCCTCTAACCATACCCATGTCACCCACATGTCTTATTATGGTTAGTATTTCTTAATTTATTTATTATGCCGTAATGATGTATGACCTCTCACATTAGACGTCCGTTCGTGGCCACTGGATTTGTCGGGCGGTTCCGGTCTGACTTATACCCCAACGCGCTTAACCTCGTGTCATAAACCTTTAAGCCTCTAGTTCTTGTCATTGACCTCTCACATTAGACGTCCGCTTGTGGTTGCTGGATTTCCCGGGCGGTTTCGGGCAGTCTTACACCACAAACGCGCCTAACCTCGCGTCATAGGCGTTCATTAACAATCGTCTTTCACCAAACCCCAAATTCGTGTCATGTGTTCCAAATTCAACCTAATTACAATTCATGTCTATTCTAGGTGTCATAGGCCAATTATAAATTTGCAAGCATGTTCTTGTTCATAATCCCGTTAATAGGCTATACCTATTATTCCAATTTCCCAATCACATTCCATATTCACTAATTCCAATTAAATATACACAATTTCAAGTTAACATCATAAGTCAGAATTCAAAATTATGCGCTATTCACCATAGATTTATGTTCCCAAATCATACCCAAAGATTCATTATGAATTACGCTCCAAAATTATCAATTCAAACTTTACTTCATTGAATAATCCCCATAAAAATTTGCCAATTTTCCCAATATTTGCAATAATAACTGTTACGCCCTAATCCCAAATTATAGATTATATTCCTCGATTGCATAAAATAACTTATGCCCAATATATGCAACAACAACTGTTATGCCACAAACCCCAAATTACAGTTTATATTTCTCGATTGCACAAAATAGATTGTGCCGAACATTTCCATATTCCAACCGCACGTATGCATAATAAGATTTTCGTCTAGGTTCGAAATAACCTAGATCCAAAAATAAAAAGGGGAAGGAGGATAAAAGAAACAACTATTATAACATGAATCTTGAATTAAATTAATAACTGGGGAATGATGAACGATAATAATACTTTTATACAAAAAATTTGTTATAATTCCACTCACCTTGACTGGATTAGGGAAAGTAAACAATTTGTTGATGTAGAAAGCTGATTTAATCTTCTTATTTGATTGTTGGTGAAGAGCTTGAAACGTTGATGAAGAATTTTGCTTATTGATTTGATTAAACTCCAAAATTGGTGAAAAACTTGCAATTTAGTTTAGGGTTTTGGAGCGACGGCCATGTTTGGTTGAAGTTTGGCAGCATGGAGGCGTCAGAAGGAATTGTTTATGAATTTGGTTAGGTCTAGGCTCTATTTTATAGGTGCAGAGAGTGTTTTAAAGCCATTAGATCGCCCTAGAAGCCATCTGGTCTGTCCAACACATCAAAAATCGTCACTGTCCAAATCTGGAAAAATCAGGAGGGAGGTCGACCCCCAGGTCGACCTGCATGGGTATTTTCCTATGTAAATTCTGATTTTTTGTTGAATCTTCCGCAGGCCATAACTCTTTCATACGAAGTCCGATTTTCAAAAACTTGGACTCTATTCCAAGTAGAATTTCAGGACGAACGCAATGGTGATGTTCGTTTTACTTATTTCTTGATATTTAAATTAAGTATTCTTATTTTATTATCTTCTCTATTTCGTACACTATCATTGAATTAATCTTTCCTTCTCTTTCATATATTAATTAATTTTCATTGTACATCGCCGTTACTATCTATACATATATATATACACACACATTTTTAGTTATATTAAAAATGCAGGGTGTTACATTCTCCCACCCTTAAGGAATTTCGTCCCCGAAATTCGATAAGATCAAAATAGAAAATCCCTCGCAACATCAAGTTAGTGTTCATCCAATTATTGCAACATTGTGCACATGTGCAAAGTGAATTACATCACAGCAAATCATGTATGCCTAATTTGGATCCACCTATATGTATGCAAACTTTAAAAACTCTTTCAAAACATGATGCTCACATCCTAAATATACTTGCAGTTCTATATGAATGCAATATTATTGAAAAATCAAAATATTTTTCATCCAAGTTTTCCCATACTCTTATAGAATAAGAGCATAGTTCACCCAATTGTCGCATCCAAAACCCTACCATCCATCATTAAATTCGAAATTTAGAAAAATCTAATTTTCCAAATTCGATTTCTTATGTTACGAAAAGGTATAAAATGGAAAAATTCACATCCTCTGTTTTTCTTTTCCAATCGTACTTGGATTTTTATATGAATATTCTATGAAGATTTCCTATTTTCCTATCCAAGCACAATCACATATGAAAATTTCTTCTCTTTTTCCACTTATCTTGGAAAAATTTCATATTGATTCATCTTTTTCTTAAGATTTCCATTTTATTTTCCTATCTGGTTTTGCTGCTTGATTGATTCTGTTGTTTTCTTTTTAGTTAGGCTAGTTTCTTTCTTAGCTTATTTGACTTAATCAAATGTCTTAAGTTTATTATTTTCAAATAAGCCTTTTTGTTTTCAACTCAAACAGCATCCAATACAGCTACTACTATGGGCCAAGAATCTTGGGACTTATTCACGAGTCCACTCAACAGGATCTATACACTGGCTTGCCCTTCACTACCTAGTAGTCACCACTAGTCCATGTTGTGTATTACTATCATATACTTCTCTTTCAAGCAACAATCCTTTTTCTTTTTCTCAAGCAACAAACCTAGGTTTGTCAATGCTTATGCATTCTACGGGAAATTTCCCATTAGTTCAATATTATCTAATCCCTGACTGTAAATTGGCAAGAAAATAATTCCCTAAGTATCAACCCCGAAGACCGAAATCAACATCAGATTGACACTCAGAGAATTACTCAACTCAACCAATCCCCAGTTGGTTCTAGTAGCTTTAACTTTATCTCGTTCTTTCTAGGCTTTAATCCTTAACTACTCCATTTTTAAAACATGGTTTGGCCTTCTTTCTTTTTATTACATTCTCCTTCCATAAACTAAAAGTGGTAAAACTTTTATTCTTTTCTCAAAAACTTGCTTTTGCCAAACCATAAAAAAACATGTCACAAAATAAAATGCAAAAACATTTTCTTCAAATTGCGAAATTGGAGTAGACAAGGACCACTATCGAGGTTACATTGTTCTTATTTACAATTGTTAATTTAACTACTCACTATAAGGTGTAGACATCTATTCTATTCCTACACTCTACCGCTTATTTTGTTCACCCAACAAAAATTTCTTTTTAAAACAACAATCAAATTTTATTGTTAACAGAATCGAATTTCTTTTACAAAACGCAACACTTTCTTTTCAATCCTTTCATATACTATAATATGAAAACTACCGAGCTATATATGCTCCATATTATGCATCTTTTTAATGAGAGAATTCTTTTAAAACAAGAAATCATTGTTTTTACTAAATATACCCTGCTTTACTTTAAAAACCCAACATGCACTAAATAATTTCTCAAACATCAAAAATGCTTTTAAGATTAAAACTTGAAAAACACCACAAAATCTTTTACAGATCCAAGTTCTTAAAATTTTATTATTGGGTTAGACTCAAAGCGGGTCTTCAACTCACTAGGCTTTTCCTAGGCACTTTCGCGAATTCAATTCTCTCGACTATATATATTCCTAATCCATTTTTCATTTTTCAACCTTTTCTAGTTTCTAAGGTTACACTTATAAACCCACTACTCTGAAATACTAATATTTCAGTTTCCATCCTATGGGATATTTTTCTTTCTCTAGCTTCAATTCATATTGTACACTTTCCCAACCATCTAATGGTTTCCAAATTCCTATGTTCATTCCTTGAGTGTACAAACTAGATATCCCAACTCTTTTTATGTCTAGTGGGCTACTATATGGATTTAGGTTTATATATATAATATATTTATATTTTAGAAAATACAAATACGTTCACCATTATCTCCCTAAGATTACTAAACCGAAGCTCTGATACTAGATGTGACAACCCGGATTCCGACAGACCGTTTTTTTTTTCAAAAACCCAATCTATCGAAACCCGAGTTGGGTGCTCTGGCATCCTGTGGAAAAAGACAGAGATAAAGAAACATGTCAGAACCCGTAAAGCATCTCACACCGGGAGGAAATAAAGTATAATATTCAAATATTGGTTTACCTTATTAACAATGCTGCTAAACTAGTTTCCAAAGCTATACCATCTCTGTCATGAACCTAACCTGGAAGTATGTAATGAGGAGGGGGTCAGAACATAAGTTCTATGTGAGTGGACTTAGAATAAACTTCTGTATAATCCTACATATACCGTTCAGTTACATTTTCTTGGTTATTAGGTTGTTAACAATGTTAGCTCTTTAAGCTATACTCATGTCCCACTAGTAGGTTAACCTAATACAACGTATATGTAGATACCCCCAACTCGTCAAATCCTTTCCATGTATATATACAGTCCCTTGTCGTATGTCGTATGGGCTTCATCATGTAAATCTATACTACTTTAGTGTAGTGCCACCATTCTCGAAATCGTTTGGACTGCCACTCTCGATCTTGCTAGATTTTGTGTATCATCTAGATCTAATCTAAGGTTTACTATCGAGCGCTTCCTAGATTCAATCGAGGTTTACGCCACCCAGGACCACTAGGGTTTATGCTACCTATTGAATGCTTCTCGGATTCAGGGTTTACGTGACCTAGGTCCAACTAGGGATTATGCTACCTATCGAACGATGCCCTTTAGTCTAGGACACACTACCCAGAGCGATATATGTTCCTAGACTTTCCCCACGTACGTGTCATGAATCGTTATTGGTGTCTAGTTGCACATGTCCTCTATATGTGCAGCCCGAGTCCCGTGGCAGGGCTAATCAAGAAACAGGGAACTCGGTCGGGAGCTTTGAGTTATCTGCCGATGCAGATGCTAAGGTCTGTTTTTATCTGTGTGTGGCTATGGTCCCACTTGACCCCTCCCTCAACTAATGAAAGGCACCTAAGAAAATCAAGAATGAGAACTATTAGCAGGCCTCCTATGCCCCACAAACCTATTGGCCAAACCTCACCCATAACTAGATAGCAAGTATATGGCATATTGGAGTTCTCCGCCTTTTCGCTTTACGTACTCAATTGGATCAAGATGGATGGTAGACGACGACATGCTATCACAGGGCTAAACAAGATATCGCCGCCTCACGCTGACCCATCCTAGTTTTTAGGTTGCTTATATTGCAACCAAGGCATACCCTCGGCTCTTCTAACGTAGACCTTAACTTATGTGAGCCCAGGAGGATCATCTGCAACCTCACAGAGGGATACCAAGAGTACCCTCACGTCTCCTCAAAGCCGCGTGCTTCGTAGCCCAGTTCGTTGGAGCCTTCTTCATGATCAGATGGATGTTCGCTCCTCTTCGTGTTCTACTTGGCTTTCTTGACTAAGGTTTGCTACTTAGTTCACTTAACTAAGGTTTACTACTTAGTTCTCTTAATCGTTCGTTTTCTTAACTAAGGTTTATAACTTAGTCCTCTTAACTAAGGTTATCTACTTAGTTCTCTTTCTCGTTACTTACTTAGTTCTCTTAACTAAGGCTTATTACTTGGTTCTCTTAACCAAGGTTTGATACTTAGTTTCTGTTACTTAGTTCTCTTCAACTAAGGTTTGTTACTTAGTTCCTTTTAACTAAGGTTTACCAATGAATTCAAGCATGACTTAAGTTCTCTTTATCAAATGATAGTGTATGGGTGCTTTCCCACATTTCCAGCTTAGATTAACTTATTTCATGGTATAAGTCGTCCCACCCTTCAAGTCTTGTATTACATCTTAAGTCATATTCATTTGTTATCCCTAGGGAAGTTTATCTATTATTTAATCTTATCATTCCCCACTTTTCCTTGCTTTGATACTGTTATATTGGTTAAGTTTTCCCATGTGTTCAAGTTGACTTAACCCCCAATCATGCATTCAATCCAACCCAAGCGTCAGGTCAAATTGGTTAGTGTTATCTATCAGTTCATGTTGACTTAACTTACCCATATATCATGTCAAATTGGTTAAGTGTTATCTCATCTTCCTTATTGTTTCCTATAACTTATCTTGTCCCATAAGTTATAATTTCCACCTATTATCCTTTCTTGCGTTATTCAAGTTTATTCATAATAGATTATTTATCATTCCCTATTTCTTGTCATTAATTTTAGATTTGACTTAACCCTTCCATTTCTTTAACCCGTTACTTAAATTTTACCCACTTCAATTAATTTATGATACCGTTATGGGTCCCATTTGGTTAAGCTTATCTAAATTATTGTTTCACATGTCACCCGTGTCCCACTTAACCCTCTTTATTATAATTTCCGTGTCTTACACATGTCTTACTACGGTTAAGTCTACCTTAGTCATGTTTTACATGTCATTTATATCACCCACTTAACCCTCTAACCATACCCATGTCACCCACTTAACCCTCTAACCATACCCATGTCACCCACATGTCTTATTATGGTTAGTATTTCTTAATTTATTTATTATGTCGTAATGATGTATGACCTCTCACATTAGACGTCCGTTCGTGGCTGCTGGATTTGTCGGGCTGTTCCGGGCAGACTTGTACCACAACGCACCTAACCACGTGTCATAAACTGTTATGCCTCTAGTTCTTGTTGTGGACCTCTCACATCAGACGTCCGCTTGTGGTTGCTGGATTTGCCGGGCGGTTCCGGGTAGTCTTACACCAAAAACGTGCCTAACCTCATGTCATAGGCATTCATTAACAATCGTATTTCACCCAAACACCAAATTCATGTGATGTGTTCCAAATTCAACTTAATAACAATTCATGTCTATTATAGGTGTCATAGGCCAATTATAAATTTGCAAGCATGTTCATGTTCATAATCCCGTTAATAGGCTATACCTAATTTTCCAATTTCCAATCAGATTCCATATTCACTAATTCCAATTAAACTTACACAATTTCATGTAAACATCATAAGTCAAAATTCATAATTATGCGCTATTCACCATAGATTCATGTTCCCAAATCATACCCAAAGATTCATTATGAATTACGCCCCAAAATTATCAATTCAAACTTTACTTCATTGAATAATCCCCATAAACAATTTGCTAATTTTCCCAACATTTGCAATAATAATTGTTACGCCCCAGTCCCAAATTACAGATTATATTCGTCGATTGCATAAAATAAATTATGCCCAATATTTGCAACAACAATTGTTATGCCACAAACCCCAAATTACAGATTATATTTCTCGATTGCATAAAATAGATTATGCCGAACATTTCCATATTCTAACCGCACGTATGCATAATAAGATTTTCGTCTAGGTTCGAGATAACCTAGATCCAAAAATAAAAAGGGGAAGGAGGATAAAATGAACAACAATTATAACATGAATCTTGAATTAAATTAATAACTGGGGAATGATGAACGATAATAATACTATTATACAACAAATTTATTATAATTCCACTCACCTTGACTGGATTGGGGAAAGTAAACGATTTGTTGATGTAGAACGCTATTTAATCATCTTATTGATTGTTGGTGAAGAGCTTGAATCGTTGATGAAGAATTTTGCTTCTTGATTTAATTAAACTCCAAAGTTGGTGAAGAACTTGCAATTTAGTTTAGGGTTTTGGGGCGGCGACCATGTTTGGTTGAAGTTTGGCGGCATGGAGGCATCAGAAGGAATTGTTTATGAATTAGGTTAGGTCTAGGCACTATTTTATAGTTGTAGAGAGTGTTTTAGAGCCATTAGATCGCCCTAGAAGCCATCCGGTCCATCCAGCACATCAAAAATCGTCACTGCCCAGATCTGGAAAAATCAAGGGGGAGGTCGACCTCCAAGTCGATCTCCCTGGGTAGGTCGACCCCCAGGTTGAGCTCCCTGGGTAGATCGAACCCCAGGTCGACCTGCCTAGGTATTTTCCTATGTAAATTCTGAATTTTTGTTGAATCTTCCGCAGGCCATAACTCTTTCATACGGAGTCCGATTATCGAAAACTTTGACTCCATTCCAAGCAGAATTTCGAGACAAACGCAATGGTGATGTCTGTTTTACTTAATTCCTGATATTTAAATTAAGTATCCTTATTTTATTATCTTCTCTGTTATATACACTGTCCTTGAATTAATCTTTCCTTCTCGTTCATGTATTAATTAATTTTCATTGTACATCACCATTATTAACCTATCTATGCATATATATACATTTTTAGTTATATTAAAAATGTGGGGTGTTACATTAACCCTACCACTCCTGACTTAGCTTTAGTTCATTCATTAAAGCACAAACCACTCACATTAGACAGGTATTGTTGCGGTCATTGGATGTGCCGGTTGGGTCCGGGCAGTTTTACACCGCAACTCAGTCTAACCTCGGGTTCTTTTGGGCTCAATGCACTAACCTCTCACATTAGATATATATTGTTACGGTTGCTGGATGTGTCGGGCGATTCCGGGTAGTCTTACGCCGTAACTCAATCTAAACTCGGGTTAGGCATATTCATCTTTTCTAAGTTTACATATTTACCTCTTTTTATAAGTAAATTATTGTCATTCAAGTCAAGCCCCACTTTCCCTTTAAATCAAGTTCATAATTTTAGGTATGAAAATTTATACCACTTTATGCCATAAAACATTTACATGTTTATGAGCCAAATATGCCAATTATATGTAATTTCATGTTTTTCCCCAACGTTAACCCATTAAACGTTTGAATACATCACATAAAATGTTAGGCTCGCTACATAGCCTAACTCATACACAAAAGGGAAAAAAGAGGAACATGTAATATTCAAACATCATAAAAATATGGATCTAACTACACATGTGTCATATGAATTCGGCATAGAACAATATTCATGAACTTGCAAATTTAGATCTAATCAACATGAATCGTAAAATAGGGGTTTTATATAGAACTACATAAAATTAAATTAGGAATTCGGTTGTGAACTTACAAATTAGCATGTAGTTCTAGTCATATATGTGAACATGGTTGAACTTGCATTAACATAGCAAAATTTCCAAATTGACATACAACATACAGGTGTCATCACCAAATTATAAAACATGATATGTCATCGCCAAATGATACAACATGATATGTCATCGCCAAATTATACAACATGATATGCCATTGCCAAATTATACAATCATGATATGTCATTGCCAAATTATACAACATGATATGTTGTCACTAAATTATATAACATATAGGTTCATTGCCAAGCATTTAACATGGTAGTTTTATCGTCAAATTACATACAACATGATCACAAACTTAACATGATCAGAGTCATAGTCTTAATCAATTCGGTTTTAACAGAAAAGGATAGGCATAAATTTACATTAGGCGTTGTTCTACATCTAGTTATCTAGTCACGATTCTAATGTCATTTAGGTCTAAATGATAACTGGACTTACAAAAAGGAGACTAGTCTTGTGTTCTGGGATCTGTACTCTAAAACTGAATAGCTCTCCTTTGTTTGTAGACGTTGAATTCTCTTAGTTGAATTAGATTTGATTTGTAATTTCTAACTTCCTTTCTAGTTGAAGGAGAATGGCGGCTACTCTAGGTTGAGTATTGACAGCATGACAACTCTAGGAATATTTTTGTGTGGCAGGGTTTAGATTTAGGTTGCTTATATAGAAGTTTGATTTAATAGGATTCGTTAGATCAACCTAGGGCCAATCAAAGCCATTCAAACCTAAGAGAACCAACCAGAATTTTCCACACAAGCCCTTATGACTCAGAAGTCATCATACAAAGAAACACGTCAGGTTTCAGATCTGGCCCGAGGAGGTGGTCGACCCCCTGGTCGACCTATGTAACCCAGGTCGACCCCCTGGTCAACCTGATTTCCGGGCAGGAAATTTCCCGCCCAGCCTGCTCCGGGGTTTTTGAATTTCGAAACTTGAATTTGAATTTCGGGCTGGTTTTATTAGTTAAATTCTTGAATCTTCTGAAGGTCACAACTCTTTCATACGGAGTCCGATTTACGCAAACTCGGACTCTATCTTAAGCAGAAATCCGAGACGAACGCAATGGCATAACCCGTTTCCCTTAATTCTCACATTTGTAATTAATTATCCTTTAATTCGTTACGTTAATGTTTACAGAAAATACGGGGTGTTACATACTCCGTTCTCGATCATTTCAAGAATTCAATAAAATAAACTATCTCATTCCCATTTCAACCCAATTAGATATTTATTAAAACTCTAATATGATTTTAATATCAAAAATCATTACTTTATGATTATTCAAATTTAGGAATTTAATCTTTATCTTTAACTGGGTTAAAGAACTAATGTCATTTAAAACACAGTTCACGATAAACCCAAATCATCTTCCATTAACTATGGAATCTTCACGGAAAATGGATCAATATATAGTCGATATAAATTTCCGTATCAGATTGATAATATAAATGGAACAACGACAAGGCCTTTTTAAATTCCATATATAGTAACGGTCTTCATTCACAGAAGCTTATCTCAGTTATTATTAAATCGAATTCCATTCAATTCCAATTTCTTCGATTAAATTGGAAAACTTTGCTTTGGAAAAATTCTCATTTAAATCTTATTAAAAGATTTATAAATTCCATATAAATCATTAATAAAATATTTATAAATTCCATTTAAATCTAAATAAAATATTTATAAATTCCAAATTATATTTTCACTATTAATTGGGATTAAAGAACTGTAACACCCCGTAATTCTGTGACATTAAGATTCTCAAATTAAAGTATAATTAATTTTTAAAAGAAAAATTAAAAGAAAAAGATCCATGTAGTTGTTTAATTTAAGTATTGTAACTAACATGAAAAAAGAGAAGTAAGGAGAGAACAATAATTATTATTGTTCTAAGACTTATTAACAAAAGCCTCTGTAGCTCAGTTGGTTAAGGCATTGGATTTGTAGCATGGAGGTCGGGGGTTCGAACCCCGGCGGCGGCATAATTTTTTTATCTTTGTTTTAGAGAGGGCCAACTGAACATGCAAATATATGTACGTATACAAATTCAAAATTTGAAAGGATAAGAACGTACATATAAGGAAATAAAGAAAATATATATATACATATGAGAATATATATATATATATATATATATATATATGCAAAAGATAAAATTTAAAGATAAGGCTACAGTCAATGAAATATGGAAGCATCATTTGAATTTTGAAAATAAAATGAAAGTTGTGCGTATATATATACGCGTAAAATGGTCGTTAGAGGAATTGTATACATATAAGAATATTTCATGTGAATAAAACAGTTAAATAAATTCCAGAAATTCAAAAGTTCGAAATTCAAATTTCTACGCCAAAATAGCTTGTGGGACCCAATGCTGACTCAGCGCTGCGTGTATGATAAGGTTTGGCTAGATTCATCAAAGTACCTGGACTATTTTCTTAACTGGGTTCAATGCTGACTCAGCGCTGCGTGTACGATAAGGTCTTGAGCAGCTATATAAACAGCCCTAGTCTCCATTCCTCTTTGCACCTCTCTCTTCTATCCTTATGCTGCTTAGATTCATGGCCTCTTCCTCTCTTCTTTAATTAAATAAATAAATAAAATAAAATATGATTCAATACGAGGAGATGCTGCTAAAAGACTTTTAAGGAGGGATTCAAATCAAAGTTTCAAGTGAAGAATTCAAAGGCTAGCTCAAACAAGTTTCAAGCAACGACACACGAATCATAGCCACGCTTTCCTTCTTTTCTAGATCTATTTTCTGTAAGTTGGTTATTTCTATATCTGAATATTTTGTTTTATTTGTGACATGAAATTAAAGGAATAAAGGAATATGCCAAATCTCCCTCTCTCTCTCTCTCTCTCTTCGAATCTGTGTTTATACTCTTGGACTGAATTAAGAACTGTTATGATTCGAGGACAAATAAGACTGTAACCGTGACTATGACTATAGAACTGTGGCCTTTGAAATCATATGCCTTTGGACTATGACATAAGCCTTTGATTTTGGGACATATAAACATTGCCTATGACAATGACTTATGACTATGGGAATTATTTTCCCTTTTGGACTATGAACATCGCATATGACTATGGACATTTCCTATGACTGTGACTGTGACTACAAGGATTATTTCCTTGACTAGGCTTATACCTTTGATTTGGACATAAATTATTACTCATGACATAATGAGGACAACTGTGATTTTGACACCCATGATTTATGATTAGGAAAATAGTGCTTTAGTTTTGTGATTGAGAAGTTGGGTCTAAACCCAATTTTTTATTCTACCTGTTCCTTGGTTTTTCTTTGGTTTTAAGACAGTGGGAATTTACCTATTAAGTTAGGTCTACCCACGTTCTTGAACCTATTTTGCCCATTCTTTGGTTTTAAGATAGTGGGAATTTACCTATTTAGTTAGGTCTACCCATCTTCTTGAACCTGCATTGTTATCCAAACCTTTTTATGCCAATTATTCCTTCTTGTCATTTTGATTCATTCCCTTTTTATCTACGAATCTAGATTTATTTATAATCTAGGTTGAATCACGATTATTCGAACGGTGGGAATGCGATTTGGGGAAAAACATGGAAATGAATATGAACGTAATTGTAAACTTGGAAATTGGCATAATTTGGAATATGTATTATGACATGCATATTAAAATGAAAACGGGGAAATTTGACATGGATTAGGGAATATGTGATTTTGACATATTAAATTTAGCGTTAGTAAGTAAGCTAAATTTTAGGCATAAAATGTAAACTA
This sequence comes from Allium sativum, assembly GCA_030737875.1. Lineage (NCBI taxonomy): Eukaryota > Viridiplantae > Streptophyta > Magnoliopsida > Asparagales > Amaryllidaceae > Allium > Allium sativum. Next base: position 1,046,736,503 of record CM060910.1, on the reverse strand, counting down.
GAAAAATAATTCTAGTTTTGCCATAAATTGTGAATTAGGATGTTAAACCAAGATTGGGTTAATTAAGGTTGATTTGGAATAAGTATATTAGCACAATTTTGAATTTATTCATAATTGTGAGCAATTGTCATGTTTAGAATAAATTATGGTTAGCGACACTAAATTTGGTATAATTTACATACCAAAAAGTATAAATATGATAAATAAGAGAGAATGGGCTATAATAATAAATGTGACAATGTACATTAAAAGAGTAGTAATGAAATAAGTAAATTAGGAGTAATTTACTTATAGAATTCGTCATAAATGTTAAATTGTTCATTTACCACAAAATATGTAACTTGGTTAAGTTTTGGCCATAAATTATAAACTAGGATATTTAATCTAGTTTCGGCAATGAAATAGGAGATGGCCTAAACTGCATGTTGGGTTAGGACTTGGGCCTAGAATATAAGTATACTAGTAGGCTTGACAAATAAATATAGGCCAAATTTGTCTAAAAAGGGGAAATGGGCTTTTGGAATAAATTGTTAACAAATTATAAACAAAAGAAAAGTATTTTGATAACATCCCTTTTTATAACACATAGACCAGAAGGTTCTAGGGTGACAGAGAGGATAGTGTCTAGGCTTGGGTTTGGAAAATACAAGTTTCCTGCCCTCCCTGGCTATCCCTAACTGATCCGAAGGATGGGATGGTTGTTTTCAAAACCAGATTTGGAAATTAATCAAAAACCCTTTGAACTTAGAAAACATGAATATGCCTAACCCGAGGTTAGACTGAGTTGCGGTGTAAACCTGCCCGGAACCGACCGGCACATCCAGTAACCGCAGCAATATCTGTCTAATGTGAGAGGTTGCGGCTTTAATTTATTAATTAAAGCTAGAACAAGAATGGGAGAGTTAATTCCATAGAAACACTTAACCAATTTAACACAGTTAAGCAAGAATGGGTGGGTTAAGTCCATAGGAACACTTAACCGACTTAACAAAGTTAAGCTAGAATGGGAAGGTTAAGTCCATAGGAACACTTAACCAACCTAACACGGTTAAGCTAGAATGGGAAGGTTAAGGAACACTTAACCAACTTAGCACAGTTAAAGCTAGAATGGGAGGGTTAAGTCCATTGGAATACTTAGCCAAATTAACATGTTGACTAGACTAGAAGGTGGGGTTAAGTAAAGTTAATACACTTAGCCAATTTAACATGTTAATTAGACTAGAGGTTGGGGTTAAGTAATACACTTAGCCAAATTAATATGTTAGCTGGACTAGACCATAGGGTTAAGTAAACTTGAACGCTTAACCATCAGAATATGATAAATGAATAGGGTTAAGTAAAAAGCATAAAGGGATAACACTTAACTAGTGTAATAGGATAAGGGAAGAGGGTTAAGATAGCTTGAATCGACTAAAGACACTTAACCAACCCAACCTGGCGAGAAAGAAAACTAAGTAGTAAACCTCAGTTGAAAAAGGGACTAAGTAGTAAAACTTAGTTAAGAAAACAAGGAATTTGGAAACTAAGTGGTAAACCTTAGTTAGTAGAACTAAGTAGTAATTCTTAGTATAACACGAAGGACATCCATCTGGTTTTAAGAAGGCTCCAACGAATTGGGTTACGAAGCCCGAGGCTTCGAGGGGACGTGAGGGTACTCTTGGTATCCCTCTGTGAGGCTGCAGATGATCATCCTGGGCTCACGGAGGTTAAGGTCTGCGTTAGAAGAACCGAGGGTATGCCTTGGTTGCAATATATATGTGGCAACCTAAAGACTAGGATGGACCAGCGTGATTCGGCGAGAAGACGGAAGCCATGTGATAGCAACTCGTCGTCTACCATCCATCTTGAGTCAATCGAGATACGTGAAGCGGAAAGGCGGAGAACTCCAAAAGACCATATACTTGCTATCTAGTTATGGTTGCGGATGGCCATAGGATAGTGGGGCACCGGGGGCCGGCGTATAGTTCTCATTTTACAAGGTGTGCCTTTCATTAGCTGAGGGAGGGGTCAAGTGGGACCATAGCCACTGGAATAAAAACAGACCTTAGCATCTGCATCGGCAGATATCTGAAAGCTCCCGACCGAGTTCTGTATTCCTTGATTTGCCCTGTCACAGGACTCGGATCGCACATTACAGGACATGTGCATCTAGACAAGCGATAACGATTCGCAATACATGCGTGGGGAAGCCTAGGAACATATACCACTCTAGGTAGTGTGTCCTAGACTTGGGGGCATTGTTCGACAGGTAGCGTAATCCCTAGTTGGACTAGGTGGCATAAACCCTGAACTCGAAAAGCGTTCAGCAGATAGCGTAAAACTATAGTTAAACCTAGAAAGCACTTGATAGAAAACCCTAGACTAGATCTAGGTAATAAATAATAAATGTATGCCTGAAGGCAATGGAAACTACAGGGGTTGGGATCACGTTATCGTTACTAGTTGAACACTAGTTAGGTGGTGCAGAGATATAGAAACCAGTATAACAAGGAAATAGCGAAGCTGCGAAAGTATTAGAGCGTATCCAGTCATCTTAGCATATCTTGTGACTACCTTGTCTAATCTTGTTGACCTTATCGTCATGGTGTAATCTTGTATTCAGTTAATTCATGTCGTTTTGTTTTCCATGTTCATATGCTAGAAGTTACTGAACTTACTCAGGCTTTATGTCTGACTCTGTTTTTCTTTCGTCTTCTTTTCTTCCGTTTCCCCCCCAGGTAGTAAAGGAGGGAATAATTTAGCTCAGGTTAAGTTGGGCTGCCACTCTTTCCCAGCTTGAAGATTTGTCGAAGTTTGCCTGGATTCTCTTTTCAGATGCTATGGCTGGCTCTTGCTAAAATCGGGGAATATAAATGCTGTTTTTATGCTTCTTTATTTTGTAAGACAGATGATACTCTGATATTGTATAGAAACCATTGTACAAACCATTTTATCAATAAAGCGAAGTTTTATTTTCCGCTGTTTAATTTCTGTCTGTCTTGTAATTTATCTGCATCTTTTACCCTAAATACTCCACAGAACTTAGTGCATTCCCTTTGTGAGTGACACTAACGGACGTGGGGTGTTACACGTGATATCAGAGCTGAAGGTTACCGGATCAGATAAAGGATTTGAAAAATTATTTTTCAAAATGGTTTTTAAAGAAGCATTTTCAAAAGAAAAGTTTTGTTTTAAAAGAATATTCCCCAAAGCCAAATGCACTGTCTTCTCTTCCTCTATTTGAATTCTTGTCTCCTTCTTTCTTTAGTCTCTGGGGCTCCTGGCTTTCTGGGAGGTAACCTCATCGAAGGGCAAAGTAGTGCCCGTCCTCCATCTATAGCCGTATTCGTTCCACTTATGGCCAGTCTTCTTTCAAGTTTTAAGGTTTTTCTATATGATGGAAGCAGTTTTCGAGAGATTTGCCAACATAGCAATACATGGAAAGGGATGAGGAGTTTGGCAAAAGGGGCAAAACCCTAGGATGAGGAATGCATGGAGATAGGTTAGCTCACGAAGGAGGAAGAAATTATAAAAGAGGAAGTATCCTTACTAGAGTATGATAGGGCATATAATTAAAGACAAGGGCAAGGACGAGGGACAAGATTTTTAGAAGGACAAGTACATGCTAAGCATACCTAGGAGATAGGTGGTAAAATTTTCTGTTGGAAAGAATCTAGTTTTCTGTTCATACTCTTTCCTTCGGTTTTAGCGCTTCGCATCTGTTCATATTTGCTTCCATAGTTATGTCTCTGCACCTTAGTACTTGTATAGTAAGAAGATCCCAATCAGTCTCAAACCCAGTGGGTGGTTCGACCCGTTTATTTTTGGATAGTAGGGGTTTGAGAATAGTTATCGAGTTTGTTTATATCATATCACGTAGATCGTCTAAATTCGGAGGAGATATTCCTTGGATGCTTGTCTGATATTGGTTTAGGCCTTTGGGGCTTGTACTTGAGGAATGTCGAGTTCGACTAGGATGGTTTGCGTGAGAGATGAATAGTTGTGACAGGCGCTCTAAAAAGCGCGTAGTGATCTTTCAACCCTTATAGTTATGGCATGGTGGATAAGGGAGAGACCTCTAATCATACACTTGGTACCGTGATTGACATCTGTTTATTTTGGAAATGGAGGTTAGGAACTTCACAATCGTGAAGATAAATTGGTTAAGATACAGTGGAGTAAAGCTCAAGAAGGCTAGATACTAGCAACATGCCCTTTTTCCTTAAGGGTGCATCCTTGATTTCTCTGTTTAGGAGCTTTACGCGTAGTTGTTTCTCTCTTTCTAAAGTATATCCTCTAGGTCGTATCTGCGATCCTTAGGTAGAAGCCAATGGATGTAAACATGTATTTGAAACATGTTATGGTTGAATGGTTGCAAGTGGTTGCAAATGGTTGCTCGTGGATGCATATGCATACGTATTAGGCACTAGATCAAGTTCGGACGCTCTCATATTGCATTTACATATATGCATTTGTTTATAAGTTGAACTTGAAATGATATCATATGGGCGTTGCATATGGTTGAATGGCTGTGCACGCATGTAGTATTTACATGACTAGGGATGTTTGCATGGATGATTGGACGCATGGCACTAACATGATTTGCATTAAGGAGGTCAACTGAATCAGTAGACCGCCTGATTTTGCATTAGATAGAGACATATACACACACTATGCATATGAACATGAAAGCATTAGAAATCTTTTAAGGACAATGAATGCCTGTGATTGAATGGTTGAGTAGATGGGTGATTGGATGGTAGGACACATTCTTCCTAACTTGAAGATTTCGGGGACGAAATCCTTTTAAGTGGGGGAGAATGTAACACCCCGTAATTCTGTGACATTAAGATTCTCAAATTAAAGTATAATTAATTTTTAAAAGAAAAATTAAAAGAAAAAGATCCATGTAGTTGTTTAATTTAAGTATTGTAACTAACATGAAAAAAGAGAAGTAAGGAGAGAACAATAATTATTATTGTTCTAAGACTTATTAACAAAAGCCTCTGTAGCTCAGTTGGTTAAGGCATTGGATTTGTAGCATGGAGGTCGGGGGTTCGAACCCCGGCGGCGGCATAATTTTTTTATCTTTGTTTTAGAGAGGGCCAACTGAACATGCAAATATATGTACGTATACAAATTCAAAATTTGAAAGGATAAGAACGTACATATAAGGAAATAAAGAAAATATATATATATACATATGAGAATATAAATATATATATATATATGCAAAAGATAAAATTTAAAGATAAGGCTACAGTCAATGAAATATGGCAACATCATTTGAATTTTGAAAATAAAATGAAAGTTGTGCGTATATATATACGCGTAAAATGGTCGTTAGAGGAATTGTATACATATAAGAATATTTCATGTGAATAAAACAGTTAAATAAATTCAAAAGTTCGAAATTCAAATTTCTACACTAAAATAGCTTGTGGGACCCAATGCTGACTCAGCGCTGCGTGTATGATAAGGTTTGGCTAGATTCATCTACGTACCTGGACTATTTTCTTAACTGGGTTCAATGCTGACTCAGTGTTGCGTGTACGATAAGGTCTTGAGCAGCTATATAAACAGCCCTAGTCTCCATTCCTCTTTGCACCTCTCTCTTCTATCCTTATGCTGCTTAGATTCATGGCCTCTTCCTCTCCTCTTTAATTAAATTAATAAATAAAATAAAATATGATTCAATACGAGGAGATGCTGCTAAAAGACTTTTAAGGAGGGATTCAAATCAAAGTTTCAAGTGAAGAATTCAAAGGCTAGCTCAAACAAGTTTCAAGCAACGACACACGAATCATAGCCACGCTTTCCTTCTTTTCTAGATCTATTTTCTGTAAGTTGGTTATTTCTATATCTGAATATTTTGTTTTATTTGTGACATGAAATTAAAGGAATAAAGGAATATGCCAAATCTCCCTCTCTCTCTCTCTTCGAATCTGTGTTTATACTCTTGGACTGAATTAAGAACTGTTATGATTCGAGGACAAATAAGACTGTAACCGTGACTATGACTATAGAACTGTGGCCTTTGAAAGCATATGCCTTTGGACTATGACATAAGCCTTTGATTTTGGGACATATAAACATTGCCTATGACAATGACTTATGACTATGGGAATTATTTTCCCTTTTGGACTATGAACATCGCATATGACTATGGACATTTCCTATGACTGTGACTGTGACTACAAGGATTATTTCCTTTACTAGGCCTATACCTTTGATTTGGACATAAATTATTACTTATGACATAATGAGGACAACTGTGATTTTGACACCCATGATTTATGATTAGGAAAATATTGCTTTAGTTTTGTGATTGAGAAGTTGGGTCTAATCCAATTTTTTATTCTACCTGTTCCTTGGTTTTTCTTTGGTTTTAAGACAGTGGGAATTTACCTATTAAGTTAGGTCTACCCACGTTCTTGAACCTATTTTGCCCATTCTTTGGTTTTAAGACAGTGGGAATTTACCTATTTAGTTAGGTCTACCCATCTTCTTGAACCTGCATTGTTATCGAAACCTTTTTATGCCAATTATTCCTTCTTGTCATTTTGATTCATTCCCTTTTTATCTACGAATCTAGATTTATTTATAATCTAGGTTGAATCACGATTATTCGAACGGTGGGAATGCGATTTGGGGAAAAACATGGAAATGAATATGAACGTAATTGTAAACTTGGAAATTGGCATAATTTGGAATATGTATTATGACATGCATATTAAAATGAAAACGGGGAAATTTGACATGGATTAGGGAATATGTGATTTTGACATATTAAATTTAGCGTTAGTAAGTAAGCTAAATTTTAGGCATAAAATGTAAACTAGAAAAATAATTCTAGTTTTTCCATAAATTGTGAAATAGGATGTTAAACCAAGATTGGGTTAATTAAGGTTGATTTGGAATAAGTATATTAGCACAATTTTGAATTTATTCATAATTGTGAGCAATTTTCATGTTTAGAATAAATTATGGTTAGCAACACTAAATTTGGTATAATTTACATACCAAAAAGTATAAATATGATAAATAAGAGAGAATGGGCTATAATAATAAATGTGACAATGTACATTAAAAGAGTAGTAATGAAATAAGTAAATTAGGAGTAATTTACTTATAGAATTCGTCATAAATGTTAAATTGTTCATTTACCACAAAATATGTAACTTGGTTAAGTTTTGGCCATAAATTATAAACTAGGATATTTAATCTAGTTTCGGCAATGAAATAGGAGATGGCCTAAACTGCATGTTGGGTTAGGACTTGGGCCTAGAATATAAGTATACTAGTAGGCTTGACAAATAAATATAGGCCAAATTTGTCTAAAAAGGGGAAATGGGCTTTTGGAATAAATTGTTAACAATTTATAAACAAAAGAAAAGTATTTTGATAACATCCCTTTTTATAACACATAGACCAGAAGGTTCTAGGGTGACAGAGAGGATAGTGTCTAGGCTTGGGTTTGGAAAATACAAGTTTCCTGGCCTCCCTGGCTATCCCTAACTGATCTGAAGGACGGGATGGTTGTTTTCAAAACCAGATTTGGAAATTAATCAAAAACCCTTTGAACTTAGAAAACATGAATATGCCTAACCCGAGGTTAGACTGAGTTGAGGTGTAAACCTGCCCGGAACCGACCAGCACATCCAGTAACCGCAGCAATATCTGTCTAATGTGAGAGGTTGCGGCTTTAATTTATTAATTAAAGCTAGAACAAGAATGGGAGAGTTAAGTCCATAGAAACACTTAACCAATTTAACACAGTTAAGCAAGAATGGGTGGGTTAAGTCCATAGGAACACTTAACCGGCTTAACAAAGTTAAGCTAGAATGGGAAGGTTAAGTCCATAGGAACACTTAACCAACCTAACACGGTTAAGCTAGAATGGGAAGGTTAAGGAACACTTAACCAACTTAGCACAGTTAAAGCTAGAATGGGAGGGTTAAGTCCATGGGAATACTTAGCCAAATTAACATGTTGACTAGACTAGAAGGTGGGGTTAAGTAAAGTTAATACACTTAGCCAATTTAACATGTTAATTAGACTAGAGGTTGGGGTTAAGTAATACACTTAGCCAAATTAATATGTTAGCTGGACTAGACCATAGGGTTAAGTAAACTTGAACGCTTAACCATCAGAATATGATAAATGAATAGGGTTAAGTAAAAAGCATAAAGGGATAACACTTAACCAGTCTAATAGGATAAGGGAAGAGGGTTAAGATAGCTTGAATCGAATAAAGACACTTAACCAACCCAACCTGGCGAGAAAGAAAACTAAGTAGTAAACCTCAGTTGAAAAAGGGACTAAGTAGTAAAACTTAGTTAAGAAAACAAGGAATTTGGAAACTAAGTGGTAAACCTTAGTTAGTAGAACTAAGTAGTAATTCTTAGTATAACACAAAGGAGCGGACATCCATCTGGTTTTAAGAAGGCTCCAACGAATTGGGTTACGAAGCCCGAGGCTTCGAGGGGATGTGAGGGTACTCTTTAGTATCCCTCTGTGAGGCTGCAGATGATCATCCTGGGCTCACAGAGGTTAAGGTCTGCGTTAGAAGAACCGAGGGTATGCCTTGGTTGCAATATATATGTGGCAACCTAAAGACTAGGATGGACCAGCGTGATTCAGCGAGAAGACGGAAGCCCTGTGATAGCAACTCGTCGTCTACCATCCATCTTGAGTCAATCGAGATACGTGAAGCGGAAAGGCGGAGAACTCCAAAAGACCATATACTTGCTATCTAGTTATGGTTGCGGATGGCCATAGGATAGTGGGGCACCGGGGGCCGGCGTATAGTTCTCATTTTACAAGGTGTGCCTTTCATTAGCTGAGGGAGGGGTCAAGTGGGACCATAGCCACTGGAATAAAAACAGACCTTAGCATCTGCATTGGCAGATATCTGAAAGCTCCCGACCGAGTTCTGTATTCCTTGATTTGCCCTGTCACAGGACTCGGATCGCACATTACAGGACATGTGCATCTAGACAAGCGATAACGATTCGCGATACATGCGTGGGGAAGCCTAGGAACATATACCACTCTAGGTAGTGTGTCCTAGACTTGGGGGCATTGTTCGACAGGTAGCGTAATCCCTAGTTGGACTAGGTGGCATAAACCCTGAACTCGAAAAGCGTTCAACAGATAGCGTAAAACTATAGTTAAACCTAGAAAGCACTTGATAGAAAACCCTAGGCTAGATCTAGGTAATAAATAATAAATGTATGCCTGAAGGCAATGGAAACTACAGGGGTTGGGATCACGTTATCGTTACTAGTTGAACACTAGTTAGGTGGTGCAGAGATATAGAAACCAGTATAACAAGGAAATAGCGAAGCTGCGAAAGTATTAGAGCGTATCCAGTCATCTTAGCATATCTTGTGACTACCTTGTCTAATCTTGTTGACCTCATCGTCATGGTGTAATCTTGTATTCAGTTAATTCATGTCGTTTTGTTTTCCATGTTCATATGCTAGAAGTTACTGAACTTACTCAGGCTTTATGTCTGACTCTGTTTTTCTTTTGTCTTCTTTTCTTCCGTTCCCCCCCCCTCAGGTAGTAAAGGAGGGAATAGTTTAGCTCAGGTTAAGTTGGACTGCCACTCTTTCCCAGCTTGAAGATTTGTCGAAGTTTGCCTGGATTCTCTTTTCAGATGCTATGGCTGGCTCTTGCTAAAATCGGGGAATATAAATGTTGTTTTTATGCTTCTTTATTTTGTAAGACAGATGATACTCTGATATTGTATAGAAACCATTGTACAAACCATTTTATCAATAAAGCAAAGTTTTATTTTCCGCTGTTTAATTTCTGTCTGTCTTGTAATTTATCTGCATCTTTTACCCTAAATACTCCACAGAACTTAGTGCATTCCCTTTGTGAGTGACACTAACGGACGTGGGGTGTTACAAGAACAGATGTCGTTTAAAACATAGTTCACAATAAACCCACAATCAACTTTCATTTCAATTCTAATTAAACATTAATTAATAAGTAAACTTTTATAAATCTCAATTAAAAGATTTATTCTTTTCACACGGGGTTTAAGAACAGTGTTATTTAAGACACCATTCACGACAAACCCAAAATTCCAATTTACTTTATTTAATTCCAAATAAATATTAATTAATTGGAAAACTCCGTTAAATCTTAGTTAAAGATTTATTCTAGTTAATAACTAGTTCATTTCAATAAAAATATATTTTTATCTTTTCAAACTTGGAATTTTTCATCCAAAATCTTTCCAAATCATTTATTATGATTTTACATAATTTTTTATATTTTTAATAAATTTATTAAGACCGTACAGTTGGTTTCCAATAACGGCTATCGAACTACATCCATAACCACCTTTTCCAAATTTGATTTGGACATAATTCCAAATCCAACCGTTAGATTTCAAACTTCTTATACTCATTGGAATGCTCTTTTCGATATGAACCCAGCAGCTCTAGTTTTAGGAGAATCCGACGGTCAGATCTCCCGTTACATCAGTTTGAAGTTAATGGTCGAAATTCGCGAACGGTCGTTGCGCAGCACCTTCTATTCAGGCCATTAAATATATATATTAAATATATATTTCATTGATTTCAAATTAAATTTATTTTATAAATCATTTATAAATTCGTTTTAAAATGATTCCAACTTTATTTTCAATTTTAAATCAAAGTTGAATATTTTATGTGATGACCCCAAACTTCCGTAGACCGAAAGTATGGATAATCATTTAGGAATACAACATATTTACAACAAAAACAGATCTCATATAATTATCATAACACATAAACCATTGCAGCGGAAATAAATGTCAACAGCATCATAATATCCAATACATCAGAGTACGCAGTACGGGATACAACTTAGCCCAATAAAGAGTCTCAACAAAAGGGAAATAAGTTTTCAAACGGAAAAGAAACAAGTCTCAAACTCCATCACATACATCAAAAACTACAGAAGGAAGAAATGTCTCAAGGCAGAAGTAAAAACTAGAGAAAAGGTCTTCTTCTTCTTCCGTCCAAGCAAGCTCCAATCAGAATGTATCACTTGAACCTTTCAATTGGCTGCCCGTGTGGAAAGAGGGCACCTGAGTTTGCAAAAGTGAAAACAAACTACGAGTCAGTCATGGGACTGGTGTCAGAATTCTTATCTAAATTAACTATCAATATGGCGAATCACAGGACCATGCCGCTAACGCGGAACGGGTTTACTCCATTGGATTGCCAGTGCAATATTTTATAAAGTTTATATAAAATAGCGAAATGACATTTGAAAAATGAAATCATCATAAGACTCAGATCCTATCACACAATGCAACGCACACAGGAGGATAGAGTTTTCCCTTATGATGATCAAATATGCTTAATACGTGAAAAGTAATATTTTAATATTATAATTAGTGTTTAAGCAGTATTAAAATACTTCAATATAAATATATCAATCCTAGACGGCATAGTACCCCATCCTACTATGTCGACGTATATAAGTTTACAATCAAAACCAAAATGTTATCGTATTGGGAATTGGTTTTCTGTCATGAAATCAAGGCTAGGGATCATCCTCTTCTGATTCGAGACACTCTAGCAAATGCCTCAGGATCCCCCACAGTGAACCCTTGGATGCAGTAGGGCCGGTCCCTACCTAACAGTAGTGGATTAGTTATGCCTGATCACACGTTTCCCGGTCCCTTTGGACCTATAATATGACCACTTCCGGCCTATAAAAATCCGAGGTTCCTCAATCCAAAATCCACATAAGTAAAATGCCGGGTCGTGTCAAAACCCAAGCACCACTCCTAGCTAGGAAGAAACGTGTGCACTCCCTACGGTCCATATCCCGTTTTTGACTCATACCGGGGTGTGAGGCTCACGAAGTCACGTTATACACAAAGCTATGCCTAAACAGGCTATGCTTTGATCATCAGCCATATAGCCTGGTTTTCAACAAAGCCTTGATCATTGCATCTTGGCATGCCACGTTGACAATTCAATGCCATGCGATCGATAACCATTCCTACATATCAGGGTGTTAAGAAGAGAATAAATTCTCTACCACCAAACAGCCATATATTAATAGAAATCGATTTAATTACATGAAGTGAATTTCAACGTCAGACACGCATCCATTTACAAGTCCGTTCTGGGTCTGAACGAATCCGGAGACACCAAAAAGGCGCTCGCTTATCCGCACGACCAACACACACGTCCGGACAATTACTGCTTCAACCCAGTCCTGGGAGAAAGTCAGTCCAAGGTATCAAAAGTCATCATCCATTCGATGTGAAGAACGCCGGTCTTCAACCATCGTCTTCTTACATCTTGGATTTATTCGCCGTGCAATTATTTGAAATGAGTTAAACTCGGCCGTTTCAAATAATTGTCGCATAATTATAATTTAAAACATTTCATATATATTTATAACTATTTATTGCTATTTTTATTTATTAAAAATAGTTTGAAATAAATAAACGATGTTTCGGGTCAATGGGCGGCACTGGCGCTGCTTTTACCAAAATTTGATTTACACATATCTTAAAATCTAACCGTGGGATTTTGATGAAATTTATATCGTTGGAAAGCTCTTCCCAAAGCGGTCCTAATGGTTCCAGTTTTGGGGAAATCCAACGGTCGGATCTTCCTATATATTCATTTGAAGTTAGATTGTCGATACGCGAACTACCGCGCTCGTTTCGTTTAATTTTATATTTGATATTTATATATAAACCATTGGGCGATTCCCTTTATTAAAAATCCATTCCTTTTATTCTATAAAATAATATTTTCGTCCGCCAATTCTAATGCGACAAAAATGATGGTTTCAACAATGTATAACTTTATATCAAATAAAAATGACATGTTTGTTCGCCAATTCTAATGCGACCAAAAATGATGTTTTACAACGGTGTATATTTTATATTCAACAAAAATGACATTTTTGTTCGCCAATTCTAATGCGACCAAAAATGATGTTTTAAAATATTCTCTTTTCTTTAGTTATAAAAATGTTCTTTTATACTATTTGTTTTAAAGACATAAAAAAAATGAACTTTTTATTCTATTTATTATAAAGGCATAAAAATGAGCTCTTTATCCTAATCCCTTATTAATAACATACAAATGAACTTTTATCCTACTTCATTTTTATAACATAAAAATGAACTTTAATGTTTATCATAAAATTTTATTCCCTTTTCTTTTACAAATGAAACATGTAAATTCTTTTATCTTTTCATTGGGAAAATGTAAACTTTTCATGGTTACAAAGAAAAATGTAAATCTTATACCTTAACATAGGAAAATGTAAATCTTATAATTTAAAATGCAAATTTCCCATCTTTACATAGAAAAATGTAAATGTTATATTTTAACATAGAAAAAAAAATGTAAATTTTCTATTTCTCTTTATTACAATAGAAAAATGTAAATTTCCTATTACTCTTTATTACATTAGAAAAAATGTAAATTTCCTATTACTCTTTATTACATTAGAAAAAATGTAAATTCTCTATTTATTGTTTTTATTTTCATAAGTCAATTCTCTTTTTATTGTTCTCTTTTACATTGAAAAATGTAAATATTTTCCCTTCTTTCCTTTTACATTGAAAAAGTAAATATTTTCTTTTCTTTTCTTTTACATTGAAAATGTAAATACTTTCTTTTCTTAGAAAAATGTAAATGTTCTATTATTTCTAAGTTTCAATTTTTAACCCAACCCCAAAGTATGATCATTTCAACTAAATCGACATAATGATGAAATTTTGATAGCTTTCAACTAAATTAACATAACTATGAAATTTTTGTGTCATCACAACAACGACAACACAGCGTTGAATTTTGTGTCATTACAACTAAACTAACATAACGATAAAATTTTGTGTCATCACAACTAAACTAACATAACGATGAATTTTGTGTCATTACAACTACGGCAACATATGATCGGGTGTAAAATTTCCATGAATCAAAATAAAAAGGTCCCACCTTTATTTTGTGAAATCAAACATAATATATGAACTTTATTTATTTTACAAATTAGAATAAAGGATCAAATCTTTATTTATTATACAAATCCAACTTTCTTTTATTTTAAAAACAAAATAAAAGATCAAATCTTTATTTATTATATCTCAAAATAAAAGATCAAATCTTCTTTTATTATATAAAACAAAATAAAAGGCTCAACTTTGTATTGATTTGATTCAAGGACAAAAAATCAAAACTCTATTTTATTTTGTTTCAAAAACCAAAGATCAATACTTTATTTTATTTCATTTCAAAAACAAAAGATCAAAACTATATTTTATTTCAAAAACAAAAGATCAATACTATATTTTATTTCAAAAACAAAAGATCAATACTTTATTTTATTTCAAAAACAAAAGATCAATACTTTATTTTATTTTGTTTCAAAAACAAAAGATCAAAACTTTATTTTATTTCGTTTCAAAAACAAAAGATCAAAACTATATTTTATTTTGTTTCAAAAACCAAAGATCAATACTTTATTTTATTTCGTTTCAAAAACAAAAGATCAATACTAAGAGAAAGGAATAAAAATAAAGATAAGAATAAAAATAAAGGTGAGAACTTTATTATGATTACATCTGAATTTTACAGATCCAAATGGTCATACTATAACATGATAATACAACGAATATAATTCAACTATCCAACAATCACCACATAACAGATCAGAAATAACATACAATGATTCAACTGATCGAATATAATTAAATTATTTAATTCTTCAAATTCATAAATCTCACAGTCATTGAAGATTTTTGGCTAAAATTCAAACTATTCAAAATCAACTCCAGTCAGTTTAGACGCGTAGATCTCAGTCACACGATCACAACGCCACTGAAATCAATCGAATTTCGAGTTAAAATGAATCAATTATGATTAAACGAAGTTTTAAAACAATTAAATTATTTAATTAACTTGGAAAATTACCCTCCTTCCTCCTCTTCAGATGTCGGCCGACACTTTCAACTACTGCTTCAAACTAGGTCGGACTTTTGCTCGCGGTTTGGTTGCCTGGAGGTCGATCAGACAACGTCACGGGGAAGAGAGGGGTGTGGTGCTTCCACACCTGGAAGCGCGGGCCACTCGGTGGCGTGGGTGGTCCTGGGCGGCGGTCGATACGGTCGGCCTTTGGACGATCGGTGCGAGGGCTACGGGCGACGAGGAGGGTGATGGCTGGTACCAATGGAAAGCTTGTGAAGAGAGCTTCAAGGTGGTGTATGGGTTGAAGTCTGAAGGTTGGAGATGGAAGAGAATTTATGAGAAGTTTTGAGTGCTATAGGCCATTGAAAATAAGGGGCGGCGGCTGTAGACGATGGGTGAACAGTGAAATGTATTTTAGGGTTTTTTAATTCCAGTATTTATAATAATTTCCATGTATTTTTACAATTAAACCCATACGTTTCAAACTAAACCTTTTTCAGCCCAAATGAAGGTGTCTCTAGCAAATAACCCATATTCCGGATCCAACGAGCCAGGCCCCGTCAGCCCAAACGGCTGTCTGTGGCCTATTTTAATTAATTTAATATTTAATTTCTTTATTAATTTAATTCGTCTGCATAAATAAATTCACCGAGGCCACAAACAGACTCAGAAAACTCCAAAAAAAAAAATATTTGTCTATGTTATGACGATACGGTCCTAACAAAATTAATTTCGTCGAATTCTGAGGCTATTTGGAAAATGGCTATTTTTCAGTCAATTAAATTTGACTGTAATTGACCAAACACATTTTCCTTCGCCACGCTCACATATTAATTCGAAAAATTCTAAAAATTGAAACCTAGCAATAATATGACATTCCGGTTCCAATGAAAGTGGTTTCGTTGAAAACAGAGATCGTTTGAAAATTGACTATTTTCACTGGCTTTAATATTATTTAAAAATGGAATTTTTAATTTCTGCCACATTTTTCCACCAAATTATTTAAAATAAAATTTTGAGTTGGTTCGGATTTTCCGGGTCGTTACAATCTCCCCCACTTAAGAATTTTCGTCCTCGAAAAGGAAACAAAGTAAAGTAGGAAACAAGACGGAAAATGTAAATTGGGGAAAATGTCCCTTAACACAAGAGTTATTCGGAGATGTCCACTCTGCACTTGGGGTAAGCCTTTTTGATGCTATCCTCTGTCTCCCATGTACAGTCCCTAGGCTCCCCACTCCATTGAACCTTGACTAGGTTGATCCTCTTTTTCCTCAAAACTTTGGTTTCTTTGCCAATGATCTTAATCGGGTCCTTTCTCACTGTCAGATTTGGAGCAATATCTAGGACCTGTTAGTTTAGTTCATTCTCAATCAGATCTGGTTCGTGCACATGCTTGCGGAGCTTCAACACATGAAATACGTCATGCACCCCTGGCAACCAGTCGGGTAGCTGCACTCTATAAGTGAGAGTACCAATCCTTTCGAGAATAGGGAATGGACCAATGAATCTCGATGCCAACTTTCCTGTCTTCCCAAAACGAATCACGCCTCTCAAAGGAGAAACCTTCAAGTATACTCGATCACCCACAGAGAATTCTAGATTTCTTCTCCGCTGGTCTGCATAGCTCTTTGTCGGCTCTGAGCAGTCAACAAGCGCTTCTTAATCAAGTCAACTTTATCAGATGCTTCTCGTACCATGTCGGGGCCCAAGACTAGTCGATTGCCTGACTACACCCAACATGCCGGAGATCTGCACGGCCTGCAATAAAGTAATTCAAACGGTGACATCCCCAAGCTTGCTTGGTAGCTATTATTATAGGAGAATTCCACCAAGTGCAAGTGGTCCTCCCATGAACCACCATAATCAAGGATGCAAGCACGCAATAAGTCTTCCAAAACCCTCTCAGTCTGGCCATCTGTCTGAGGGTGATAGGCAGAGCTTAGATTTAACTTGGTCCCAAGCTCTTCTTGAAAAGCTTCCCAGAATTTACTGGTAAATAATGGATCCCGATCACTGACAATGCTTTTGGGAACCCCATGCAGTCTGACTATCTCTTTGAGATAAAGCTGTGCCAAACTACGAGCTGTTCTATTGGACCTGACAGGGATGAAATGGACAGACTTTGTTAAGCGATCCACAATCACCCATATACTATCGTTGCCTTTTCTGCTTCGGGGCAAGCCATCTATAAAGTCCATAGAAATTTCCTCCCACTTCCAACCAGGAACTCCTAGCGGTTGCAGCAAACCTTCCAGTTTCTGTTGATCACTTTTAAATTGCTGACAAGTGGGACATCTAGCAACATAAATAGAAATATCCCTCTTCATCGATTTCCACCAAAAGGTGCGCCTGAGATCATGGTACATTTTGTTTACACCTGGATGGACGCTGATTTTTGATTTGTGGCACTCATCCATCACTTCTCTTTTTAGCTCAGCAATGTCTGGCACACAAATTCGCCCTTGTAATCTAAGGGTCCCATTATCGTCAATCTGGAAACTTGAGGCTTCGCCCTTACGAACTCGCTCACAAAGCTTCTGAATTAATTCATCATTCTTCTGAAGAGCAGAGACTTTATCAATCAGAGTAGGAGAGATAATGAGGTTGGCGACAATGAGATTGTTGCATTCTGCATTCTTTCTACTGAGTGCATCGGCTACAATGTTGGCCTTTCCCGGAGTATATAGGATATCCAGGTCATATGATGCAAGAAATTCGACCCAGCGTTGCTGCCTCATATTCAAATCTTTTTGGGTAAAAAGGTGTTTCAAGGATTTGTGATCCGTGTAAATTTCAAACTTCTCACCCAAAAAATAATGCCTCCATATTTTAAGAGCAAACACAATGGCCATTAGTTCAAGGTCATGCGTGACATAATTCTTCTCATGCGGTTTCAGTTGGCAGTTAGCATATGCGACTACCCTGCCTCTTTGCATCAGTACCGCACCAATACCTTAAATAAGTAAGGAACAACACGTTAAAATGAGATTAGACATCAAAGGAAAAATGTTATCTCTGACATGTTAATTTATAAAAGAAACAACCTTGCTTAGAGGCGTCGGTCCAGACCTTTAAATCCTGATTGCCATCTATGATGGTCAACACAGGAGCATTGGTCAACCTCTTCTTTAGCTCTTGGAAAGCTGCCTTGCATTCCGGTGTCCATTTGAATTTCATATGCTTCTTGGTCAGGTTTGTCAATGGACAAGCTACCTTCGAAAAATCTTTGACAAATTTCCGATAATAGCCGGCCAGTCCCAAGAAACTTCTGACCTTCATGGGAGTTCTAGGCTGCTTCCATTCTTGGATGGCTGAGATCTTTCCTGGATCTACAGAGATGCCTTCCTTTGATACAACATGGTCAAGGAATTTCACCTCTTCTTGCCAGAATATGCATTTAGAAAATTTTGCTTTCAGCACATTTCTTCGCAAAATCTCTAAGACTTCTCTCAGATGCTGTTCGTGCTCAGCAGTGGATTTAGAAAAGATAAGGATGTCATCGATGAACACGAGTACAAATTTATTTAAAACATCTCTGAATACCCTATTCATCAGATCAACAAAATATGCTGGAGCGTTACATAAACCGAAAGGCATTACTAGCCATTCATAAAAGATGTCCGGTCCTCTGAAAGCAGTTAATAGCACACACTCCTCTGCAATGCGAAGTTGATGAAAGCCTGTAGCTAGGTCCATCCTAGAGAATACTCGTGCCCCATGCAATCGGTCAAGCAAGTCATCAATACGAGGCAGTGGGTATTTGTTTTTCAGAGTTTGCTTGTTGAGATCATGGTAGTCTACACATAGCCTGAGAGTACCGTCTGATTTTGGGACGAACACCACTGCTGCTCCCCATTCTGAAAAGCTGGGCCTGATCAGACCCTTCCACAAAAGCTGCTTGGTTTGATTTTTCAGCTCCTCTCTTTCTTTTGGCGACATTCTCCGAATGGAATGTACAACAGGCCTTGCATTCAGAGCTAAATCAATTCGGAAGTTGATTTCTCTATGTGGAGGTAGGCCCTTAACTTCTTTGAATATATCAGCGTAATCTTTGACGACAGGGATATCCTCAATAGAAGTAGGGTGTAATAACCCGGAAATTCTGACCAGTTTAAAATTTTTATTTTTTTTCAATTTTAGCGAATTTTGAATATTTAAAATGAATTATATTAAATAATATCGATGAGAAATTTATTTAGAATATAATTCGAACGTATATATTTATATACGTCGTCGTTAGAATATAAATAATTATATATAATTATAAAAGGAATTGAAATGGCGTGGTAGTTCGATAATTCGATTTCAAACTTCAATTGAATGTACCAGGTGCAAAGTAAAGCGGATTTTAGCGAAACCAAAAACATTGGGATCTAATTCAGAATATCTTTCCAACGAATCCGAAAAATAAAAATTTCATAGTGGGGATCAAAAGATATGTCCAGTTGAAAATTCTGAATAGTCGCTATGGAATTCAGGCCCTTAAAAATGGGAATTTTGCAAACGACCTCGGATTTCGACGAAACTACTTTTGTTGGGTCCGTGATGTCAAGTTATTACTAGATTCCAAATTTCATAATTTTTCGAATCAATATGTGAGCGTGGCAAAGGAAAACGCGTTTGACCAATTTTAGTTGATTTTAATCGACTGGAAAATGGCCATTTTTCCAACGGTCTCAGAATTCGACGAAACTAGTTTTGTTAGGACCGTATCGTCAATACAAAGCTAGAAATTATTTTTTGGAAATTTTTAGGGTTAGTATGTGGCCCCCGTAAATTGAAATGTGCGTTCAAATTCAATATATAGAGTTATATGTTGATTTTGACGAAAGCTAATCGAAACGATCGAATCAGCTTACGATACATATCCCATTGTGTTCGGAATGGGGGTAAAACGCTACGGACGACAGGCGGTGGGCGTCGTTTACAGGTCAAACGAAAAAGTCAACTTTTTGAAATTAAATAAATAAAAAAAATATAAAACTTCCTCCTTCTATACCCTCTGCCCCCCCCCCCCGATTCATTTCTGAACAAAAAAAAGAGAGAAAAAGAAAAGGGGCGACGGGGGGGGGGGGGGGAAGGGGGGTGAACCGCTGCCGCGGCCACCAGGGGCGGCGCGCTTCCGGAACCGCCATCCAGAAGGACCCGACCCCCCTCCTCTTCTTCCCCCTAGCTTCCCCTTATCAGCAAACGCGCCGCCTCTTTGCCCTACCACCACCACGATGCCACCAGCACCCTCCCCGCGCCAAGCCCGACCCCCAGCGACGCCCGCCACCTCAGTGCGCCCCTCGGTCTCCGTCCCTTCTAAAAAGGTGAGCATTTCTTTTTATTTTTACTTATTTTGTTAACTCAGTTTATTTATATATATATAATTAGCAATGTAAGGATTAGATTTTGAAATAAAAAATAGATTTTTATCATCATAAAGACTGGATATTTATAATAGGAAAGGCAAGTAAATATCTGATTTTTATATATGAAGTTATACGGTAAAAATCTGATTTTTATATATGAAGTTATATGGTAAAAATCCGATTTTTTATATATGAATGAAGTATAAAGGACAAATTTTTATTTATATGAATGAAGTATAAAGAACGAATTTTTCTATACCAGGATGAAGGATAAAAATTCGATTTTTATTTATATGGTTGCAAGAAGAAAAATTAGATTTTTATATATTGAATGGCAAAGTAAAAATTCGATTTTTATATATTGAATAGCAAAGTAAAAAATTCGATTTTTATATATTGAATAACAAAGTAAAAATTCGATTTTACATATGTAGAGAATACGGGCAAAGAGAGTGACAAGAGGCAAGAACGGCGAAGATTTCTACATAAGAAGAGTCGTGGCGTTGGATTAGCTATTCTGTGAGAACTTCTCACTCTAAATTTTCTTTTTCTTTTTCTAGTTATATATATATATATATATATACTAGGATGCAGACCATGCTTAGCAGGACCCGACACCCGTCATCCACAGACCATGGATGGCTTGTTTGTTTGATTGATGTGTTGTGAAAATTGTTTGTAATGTTGATGTGAAATCGATAATAAATGTAGATAGTTGAAATAAATTAATTATCGTTAAAAATATAATTTTTAATGTGAAAGTGAATAAATAAATATTTATAAACAAATCGGCCGATTTGTTTATATACACTGATTTGGCTGATATTGATTAGGATGATAAATTTTACACATCGTCCAACTGCACAAATAAAAATATGTGTTTGTTGATTTGAAACCCCACACGGGTGTTAGGATGATATTTGGTGTACACTAATCCCAATTATTTCATTATATGTCGATCGATTGGTCGACTGGCTGTGTAAGCGTTAATTATTTATATTTGATGCTTATGCAGTTGTGTGGTGCACCTTGGATGATGGTTGATTGTTTATCATTGCTATTATATACATGTGTTCTATGGAATCCATATAATTAACATTATATGGTGATTGATTGGGCCTCATTCCAATCGGGAAAATAATGAATATTATAAAAGAAAATTCATGTGTTGAATAGAATAATAGTCATGTGTTGACGATGTTCATGTGTTGAAACTATTTATGTGTTGAGTAAAATATTTTGATAATAAAAATTACATCTTTATCATATTTAAAATTAGAACTACTTTCCAGTAGGAGTCTAATTGAAAATCAAACGATAGATACCATAATTTTATAAAATATTTTACACAACAAAAATAGTTGTGTGTTGACAGTACTCATGTGTTGAGATTAGTCGTGTGTTGAAAGAAATATAGATTCATGTGATGAATGGAACACATATTCATTTGTTGAATAGAATAACGAATTTATTGAAATATATATATATAAAGCCATGTTGATTAGAGTCGCGCCATTCTGACGTGAACGATATTTATATCGATTATATTCGTTTTTATAATGAATATAGAAAAAGTGGTGATTTCAAAACATAACGTTTTGAAAATATTATCATTTATATAGTAATGATATGAAATATTCAATTTTGATTCGAAATTGAAATAGTGTTGAAATGGTTTTGAAAACGAAGTTAAAACGATTTATAAAATACGTTTTAAAAGGAAATCGACGAAATATATAATATATATATATATATATATATATTATATATATAATGGCCTGAATAGAACGCGCCGCGCTGCGGCAGTTCGTGAATTTCGACCATTGACTTCGAATTGATGTTGCGGGAGATCCGACCGTCGGATTCTCCTAAAACCGGAACCGTTGGGTTCGTATCGAAAAGAGCTTTCCAACGAATATTAGAAATTTGAAATCTAACGGTTGGATTTGGAATTATGTCCAAATCAAATTTGGAAAAGGTCGCTGTAAGTGCAGTTCGATGGCCGTTGATGGAAATCGACTGTACGGGCCTTGATAAAATTATTAAAAATATTAATAGTTTGTTTAAAATCATAATATGTGAATTAGAAAGAACTGGGATGAAAAATTCCACATTTGAAAAGATAAAAATAGATTTTTATCAAAATGAACTAGTTTTGAACTAGAATTAAAATCAATTTATTTTTGAAATAAATAAATTGAATTTGAAAGTGATTTTAAAAATAATCAATATTCCCAATACGTGAATGGGACTGGAGTTGAATCGAAATTATCTTCGGAATATTTCGATGTTGGATTTTGTGACTATACAGATATTGTTATGGGAATTTGAAAGATATATTTTATATTGTTATTCCCAATACGATATTTGTTGGTTTCAGGATTTGATATTGAATATAAGCTAGTATATTTTCTATTCAGAGCCTTGTATTTAATATCAAATGTGATTTGGGTTTGTCGTGAATGGTGTCTTCATTAACACTGTTCTTAAACCAAATAGAGAAAAAGATTAAATCTTTCTATTTAGATTTAATGAAGTGTATCAATTAAATAATATTTAATTGGAATTGAATTTGAATCGGTTTTTGGGTTTATCGTGAGCGGCGTTTTGAACAACACCTGTTCTTTAACCCGATTAACAATAGAGTGTGATTTTGGGTTTATCGTGAATCTTGTTTTAGGTGACATTGGTTCTTTAACCCAGTTAAAGGCAGGATATTGATTTTTGAAAAGATTGAAACTAAGTGGAGTTTTAATGAATCTTTAATTAGATTAAAAAGTGAATTGATAATTTAAATTATCAAATCTGAAAGGTGATCGAGAAAGGAGTACCACCAGTTTTTCTCCAAAGTAATAGTTAAATCTTTAATTAGATTTGAACGTGAAATAATAATTAATTTTACGGATAACACCCTGGTGTTAGATATGGAGTATTACCAGTTTTGCTCCATGGGATGAATAGGTCGGGATTGGAAAATAAAATAAATAATTACTTCGGTGTGGTTCGCTAATCCCGACTATTTAGAAATGATATCCAAAGGGAGATTATAGAATAAATTTAGATGAATATATCTTGGATAAAATTAATGGGAACCTTTCCCTAAGAATGTTTTTTTGTGAATAAAAGAATATTCTAAATTGGAATGAGGCGTTCGTTGTGTTTGTGTAACATTTGTTTACTATATACGTGGATTATTCAGAAAGGCTGGGTTTCTACCCATTCTGAATAACCGATTCGACGAGATGTCGAAGACGAAGACGGTGGTTGAAGACCGGAAGTCTTCACATCGTTTGGGTGATTACTGATGATCATGATTGGGCTGTACACCCAAGATGAGGTAAACAGTTGGTGATCGTCCAGACGTACTTGGAGATGGATGGATATGCAAGGAAAGTGCCTCCGGTTTCGTTCAGACCCAGAACGAACTTGTAAATGGATTGTATGTCTGACATTGGATTTTATTCTGTGTTGATCGATCTCTATTAAATATACATCTGTTTGGCGGCGGAGAATTTATTCTCTTGCTTAACGCCCTATCTGAGACGTACGAGCTCAGAGGTTGTATATTGATGGACATCAGTCGCATGGAGTGAATTGCTAGTGTGGCACGCGTAAGTGGCAATTGATCAAGGCTTCTGTTGAAAAGCAAAGTCTTGTGGTTGATGATCAAAGCATGGCCTGTGTGGCGTAGCTTTGTGTACAATGTGAATTCGCGAGCCTCACACCTCGGTATGAGTCAAAAACGGGAGACGGACTGCAGGGAGAGCACGACATTTCTTTCTAGCTAGGGTGGTGTCAGTGACCTACCAGCCCTGACATTTATATACTTTTCACCTGTGTGGTTGTTGGAATGCGAGGCGCCTCGTATATATGTCTGTACGGACCGGGAAACGTGTGTTCAGGAATAACTAATCCTCAAAAGTAAGAGAGGACCGTCCCTGAAGATCCAAGGATCATAGTGGGGTCCTGGGACATTTGCTAGAGTGTCTTGAATGCGGAGAGGAGCTTGCCCCTTGCCTCGACTCATGATGGAATCCAATTTCCAATACGTATGTTTCGGTTTTAATTGTAGAACTAGTATGGCGACATGATATATGGTACCCATGCCGTCTATGATTGATATTTATGATTGAAAATGTTTTGACACTATACACTTATTATAGTATCAAGTGATTTGTTTTAAACATACCAAGCATGTTTGGCTATTATAAGGGAAAACCCTATCCTCCGGTTTGTGTTGCATTGTGTGATGGGACCTGGGTCTTATAATAGCTTAATTTTTTTCAAATAGCATTGCGCTGTTTTGTTATATGCACTAGTATTCTTGGGAGGAAACCCGTTCCGTGTTATACGGCTTGGTCCCTTGAATTACTCTCTTCTAAAGTAAATTTTTAAATAACTGTTTTAGTTATCACACCAGTCCCATGACTGACCTGGAGTTTATTGTTTTAACCTAAACTCTGGGTGCCCCTATTTTCGACACGGGCAGCTAGTAGTTTTGGTTTTGCAGATTTATATTCACAGGGTCCTGATTTACAGCTGGAACGATGCTCGGAAAGCTCTGTATTCGTGTATCACTTCTAGTTGTGTTTTGTATATTTTTCCGCTGCTATGTAATTTATTGTAATCTCTGATATTTGTTGAATGTAATTTATTCATTTATACTCTGTATATTCTTGTATCTGATGGAATTGTTGTAATAACAATGAAATGTTCTTCCGTCTGCGTTCTATTTTGTCTTGTCCTCAACGCCATCCGTGCTTTCCTTACCGGGGAAGTTCGGGTCATGTCATAGGGGTAACTTCTAGAGAAGACCAGAATGTTTTCCTGTCGGTGGCTGAGCCATGGCAGGGGATACATACATTACCGAGCTTAGTTTTAACTTTGACAATTCTTTCGGTGCATACTAACTCAGCTTCATAATTTGCTAACCAATCTATACCAAGTATGATGTCATACCCAGAAAACTCCATGATGATCAAATTAAAAGGAAACTGATAGCGAGAATAGGAGATAAGCACTTTACAATACTGATCTAGAATGAGGGAACCTCCTATCGGACTATTAGCTCTAATCAAATTTTTGAGTTTTCTTGGTTTCAGTTTCAACTTTTTACTTGCATCTTTAGAAATAAAGCTTCTTGCAGCACCAGTATCAAATAAGACAGTAATAGTGATGTTCTTAATATTAAGCGTACCTCCTAAGACATCGGGTTTATTAGGCCCCTCAGTCGAAGCTGGTGTATCTGCTCCCTCATAAACATGTGCCACCTGAGCATTCCTTAGCAGCGGGCAGTTCGCCTTAATGTGCCCCTTTTGATGACAATTGAAGCATTCCCTCTTGTCCTGCAAACTCTGGCCACGATTCTGAGGATTCTGACCACGGTTCTGGGAACTCTGACCACGGTTCTGACTAGGGCCTGAATCATTTCTCTTGACCTTTTTAGGAGCTCTACACTCGTAATCGAAATGTCCAATCTTGCCGCCGTTATAGCAGGTCACCTTGCTCCTATCCCTCTTCTTCCCTTGGGGTTTAGCTGTAGAAGAATTGCTCGCCTCCTGTTTCTTGTTAGCATGTTCCTTCTGGTTGTTGCCTTGACTTTTCCCCCTATCCTGCGGTCCAGACTCATCATTCTCCTCATAGCGGCACACCATCTCTACTACTTCATTGAAAGGAAGCTTAATATGGGCAGTAACTCGGTTCAAATATTTCTTGGACATCCCCTTGATAAATTTCTTATTCTTCTCTACTGGATCTTGAATCAAACTAGAAGCATATCATGAAAGCTCATCAAACTTCCTCACATACTCAGAAACGGTCATATTCCCTTGCTGTAGGTTAACGAACTGCTCGCACAGGCGCTCTCTAGCTTGTGGGGTATATACTTCTCATTGAAAAGCTCCTTGAATCTGGCCCAAGACATATTGGCCACGTCATTGCAGATTTTAATCGTATCCCACCAATGCCCTGCTTCCTCTTTTAGTTGCCAAACTGCCAGGTAATTCTTTCGTTGATCTTCCAATCCCTCTAGGATCTTTTTGCAATATTTAAGCCATGCTTCTGCCTGAATTGCAGACTCCCGCCCTGTAAAAGGTACACCTCCAAGGTTTTTGAATTTCTTTGACATTATCTCCAAATCGAAAGGCTGTGGACGTAGAGGTGGTTCGACTACGACCTCTGAATTATGTTGTTCCTGAGTGATGGGTGTCTCGTCTCTAGGTTTCCCTCCAGCTCCTACTCGGGCTCCTCCTCTAGCCCTGCTTCGAGCTCCACCTCGGGCTCCGCCTCGGGTTGTTCTTGCTCTAGTATCCATTTAAATCAGTCTGTATCATCAAGGGAAGAGTCAGACCCACAAAAATGAGGATTTTTCAAAAAAAAAAGATAAGGTAAAGACGAGATGAAAAGATGATGATGTAATGACTGGTAAATATGTGCTATTCTGTTGTGCTCACTGTAGGACATTACTAGTCCTATCTCTAATGAGCAACTCGTCTTAGAATTATGTGGATTCTATCTAGATGAATTGTTCTAAATATGTTATATTCCGAAGCTAAGGTTAACCTTAGGCTCTGATACCAACTGTGATGACCCCAAACTTCCATAGACCGAAAGTAAGGATAATCATTTAGGAATACAACATATTTACAACAAAAACAGATCTCAGATAATTATCATAACACATAAACCATTGCAGCAGAAATAAATGTCAACAACATCATAATATCCAATACATCAGAGTACGCAGTACTGGACACAACTTAGCCAAATAAAAAGTCTCAACAAAAGGGAAATAAGTTTTCAAACGGAAAAGAAACAACTCTCGAACTCCATCACATACAACAAAAACTACAGAAGGAAGAAATATCTCAAGGCAGAAGTAAAAACTAGAGAAAAGGTCTTCTTCTTCCGTCCACGCAAGCTCCAATCAGAATGTATCACTTGAACCTGTCAGTTGGCTGCCCATGTGGAAAGAGGGCACCCGAGTTTGCAAAAGTGAAAACAAACTACGAGTCAGTCATGGGACTGGTGTGAGAATTCTTATCTAAATTAACTATCAATTTGGCGAATCGCAGGACCATGCCGCTAACGCGGAACGGGTTTACTCCATTGGATTGCCAGTGCAATATTTTATAAAGTTTATATAAAACAGCGAAATGACTTTTGAAAAATGAAATCATCATAAGACTCAGATCCTATCACACAATGCAACGCACACAGGAGGATAAAGTTTTCCCTTATGATGATCAAATATGCTTAATACGTGAAAAGTAATATTTTAATATTATCATTAGTGTTTAAGCAGTATTAAAATACTTCAATATAAATATATCAATCCTAGACGGCATAGTACCCCATCCTGCTATGTCGACGTATATAAGTTTACAATCAAAACCAAAATGTTGTCGTATTGGGAATTGGTTTTCTGTCATGAAATCGAGGCTAGGGATCGTCCTCTTCCGATTCGAGACACTCTAGCAAATGCCTCTGGATCCCCCGCAGTGAACCCTTGGATGCGGTAGGGCCAGTCCCTACCTAACGGTAGTGGATTAGTTATGCCTGAACACACATTTCCCGGACCCTTTGGACCTATAATATGACCACTTCCGGCCTATTAAAACCGGAGGTACCTCAATCCAAAATCCACATAAGTAAAATGCCAGGCCGTGTCAGAACCCAAGCACCACTCCTAGCTAGAAAGAAATGTGTGCACTCCCTATGGTCCATATCCCGTTTTTGACTCATACCGGGGTGTGAGGCTCGCGAAGTCACGTTATACACAAAGCTATGCCTAAACAGGCTATGCATTGATCATCAGCCACAAGGCCTGCTTTTCAACAAAGCCTTGATCGTTGCATCTTGGCGTGCCACGTTGACAATTCAATGCCATGCGATCGATAACCATTCCTATGTATCAGGGTGTTAAGTAGAGAATAAATTCTCTATCACCAAACAGACTTATATTAATAGAAATCGATTTAATTACATGAATTGAATTTCAACGTCAGACAAGCATCCATTTACAAGTCCGTTCTGGGTATGAACGAATCCGGAGACACCAAAAAGGCGCTCGCTTATCCGCACGACCAACACACATGCCCGGACAATTACTTCTTCAACCCGGTCCTGGGAGCAAGTCAGTCCAAGGTATCAGAAGTCATCGTCCATTCGATGTGAAGATCGCCGGTCTTCAACCATCGTCTTCTTACATCTTGGGTTTATTCACCATGCAATTATTTGAAATGAGTTAAACTCGGCCTTTTCAAATAATTGTAGCATAATTATAATTTAATACATTTCATATATATATTTATAACTATTTATTGCTATTTTTATTTATTAAAAATAGTTTGATATAAATAAACGACGTTTCGAGTCAATGGGCGGCACTGGCGCTGCTTTTACCAAAATTTGATTTACACATATCTTAAAATCTAACCGTCGGATTTTGATGAAATTTATATTGTTGGAATGCTCTTCCCAAAGCGGTCCTAACGGTTCCAGTTTTGGGGAAATCCAATGTTCGGATCTTCCTATATATTCGTTTGAAGTTACGATTGTCGATACGCGAACTGCTGCGCTCGTTTCATTTAATTTTATATTTTATATTTATATATAAACCATTGGGCGATTCCCTTTATTAAAAATCCATTCCTTTTATTCTATGAAAATAATATTTTCGTACGCCAATTCTAATGCGACAAAAACGATGGTTTCAACAATGTATAACTTTATATCAAATAAAAATGACATTTTTGTTTGTCAATTCTAATGCGACCAAAAATGATGTTTTACAACGGTGTATATTTTATATTCAACAAAAATGACATTTTTGTTCGCCAATTCTAATGCGACCAAAAATGATGTTTTAAAATATTCTCTTTTATTTAGTTATAAAAATGTTCTTTTATACTATTTGTTTTATAGACATAAAAAAATGAACTTTTTATTCTATTTATTATAAAGGCATAAAAATGAGCTCTTTATCTTAATCCCTTTTTAATAACATACAAATGAACTTTTATCCTACTTCATTTTTATAACATAAAAATGAACTTTAATGTTTAGCATAAAATTTTATTCCCTTTTCTTTTACAAATGAAACATGTAAATTCTTTTTTCTTTTCATTGGGAAAATGTAAACTTTTCATGGTTACAAAGAAAAATGCAAATCTTATACCTTCACATAGGAAAATGTAAATCTTATAATTTAAAATGCAAATTTCCCATCTTTACATAGAAAAATGTAAATGTTATATTTTAACATAGAAAAAAAAAATGTAAATTTTCTATTTCTCTTTATTACAATAGAAAAATATGTAAATTTCCTATTACTCTTTATTACATTAGAAAAAATATAAATTTCCTATTACTCTTTATTACATTAGAAAAAAAATGTAAATTCTCTATTTATTGTTTTTATTTTCATAAGTCAATTCTCTTTTTATTGTTCTCTTTTACATTGAAAAATGTAAATATTTTCCCTTCTTTCCTTTTACATTGAAAAAGTAAATATTTTCTTTTCTTTTCTTTTACATTGAAAATGTAAATACTTTCTTTTCTTAGAAAAATGTAAATGTTCTATTATTTCTAAGTTTCTATTTTTAACCCAACCCCAAAGTATGATCATTTCAACTAAATCGACATAATGATGAAATTTTGATTGCTTTCAACTAAATTAACAAAACTATGAAATTTTTATGTCATCACAACAACGACAACATAGCGATGAATTTTGTGTCATTACAACTAAACTAACATAACGATGAAATTTTGCGTCATCACAACTAAACTAACATAACGATGAATTTTGTGTCATTACAACTACGACAACATATGATCGGGTGTAAAATTTCCATGAATCAAAATAAAAAAGTCCCACCTTTATTTTGTGAAATCAAACAAAATATATGAACTTTATTTATTTTACAAATTAGAATAAAGGATCAAATCTTTATTTATTATACATATCCCACTTTCTTTTATTTTAAAAACAAAATAAAAGATCAAATATTTATTTATTATATCTCAAAACAAAAGATCAAATCTTCTTTTATTATATAAAACAAAATAAAAGGCTCAACTTTGTATTGATTTGATTCAAGGACAAAAGATCAAAACTTCATTTTATTTTGTTTCAAAAACCAAAGATCAATATTTTATTTTATTTCGTTTCAAAAACAAAAGATCAAAACTATATTTCATTTCAAAAACAAAAGATCAATACTATATTTTATTTCAACAACAAAAGATCAATACTTTATTTTATTTCAAAAACAAAAGATCAATACTTTATTTTATTTTGTTTCAAAAACAAAAGATCAAAACTTTATTTTATTTCGTTTCAAAAACAAAAGATCAAAACTATATTTTATTTCGTTTCAAAAACCAAAGATCAATACTTTATTTTATTTCGTTTCAAAGACAAAAGATCAATACTAAGAGAAAGGAATAAAAATAAAGATAAGAATAAATATAAAGGTGAGAACTTTATTATGGTTACATCTGAATTTTACAGATCCAAATGGTCATACTATAACATGATAACACAACGAATATAATTCAACTATCCAACAATCACCACATAACATATCAGAAATAACATAAAATGATTCAACTGATCGAATATAATTAAATTATTTAATTCTTCAAATTCAGAAGTCTCACAGTCGTTGAAGATTTTTGGCCAAAATTCAAACTGTTCAAAATCAACTCCAGTCAGTTTAGACACATAGATCTCAGTCACACGATCACAACGCCGCTGAAATCATCGAATTTCGAGTTGAAACGAATCAGTTATGATTAAACGAAGTTTTAAAACAATTAAATTATTTAATTATCTTGGAAAGTTACCCTCCTTCCTCCTCTTCAGATGTCGGCTGACACTTTCAGCTACTGCTCCAAACTAGGTCGGACTTTTGCTCGCGGTTCGGTTGCCTGGAGGTCGATCAGACAACGTCACGGGGAAGAGAGGGGTGTGGTGCTTCCACGCCTGGAAGCGGGGGCCACTCGGTGGCGTGGTTGGTCCTGGGCGGCGGTCGATACCGTCGGCCTTTGGACGATCGGTGCGAGGGCTACGGGCGACGAGGAGGGTGATGGCTGGTACCAATGGAAAGCTCGTGAAGAGAGCTTCGAGGTGGTGTATGGGTTGAAGTCTGAAGGTTGGAGATGGAAGAGAATTTATGAGGAGAAGTTTTGAGCGCTGTAGGCCATTGAAAATAAGGGGCGGCGGCTGTAGACGATCGGTGAACAATGAAATGTATTTTAGGGTTTTTTAATTCCAATATTTATAATAATTTCCATGTATTTTTACAATTAAACCCATACGTTTCAAACTAAACCTTTTTCAGCCCAACTGAAGGTGTCTCTAGCAAATAACCCATATTCCAGATCCAACGGGCCAGGCCCGTCAGCCCAAACGGTTGTCTGTGGCCTGTTTTAATTAATTTAATATTTAATTTCTTTATTAATTTAATTCGTCTGCATAAATAAATTCACCGAGGCCACAAACGGACTCAGAAAAATCCAAAAATATATATATTTGTCTATGTTATGACGATACGGTCTTAACAAAATTAATTTCGTCGAATTCTGAGACTGTTTGAAAAATGGCTATTTTTCAGTCGATTAAATTTGACTGTAATCGACCAAACCCATTTTCCTTTGCCACGCTCACATATTAATTCGAAAAATTCTAAAAATTGAAACCTAGCAATAATATGACATTCCGATTCCAATGAAAGTGGTTTCGTCGAAAACAGAGATCGTTTGAAAATTGACTATTTTCATTGGCTTTAATATTATTTAAAAATGGAATTTTTAATTTCTGCCACATTTTTCCACCAAATAATTTAAAATAAAAATTTTAAATTGGTTCGGATTTTCCGGGTCGTTACATTTTATATCTTTATCATATTAAAATGATAATATTTTCAAAATATTAAATTTTGTAATCACCCTTTTTCGTCTATTCATTGTAAAGTGAATAACTCGATCGATAAAAAGGGCGTTTAACTACATAACTATTTTCATTGTTCAAAAATATTAATTCACACATGAATATTTTATATGGTTTATACATTCAATAAAAATGATATTTTTATTGTTTAAAATTTTTATTCAATACATGTATATTTTATTCACTTCATTAACATGATAAAGATGACATTTTTAGTGTTCAAAAATATAATTCAACAAATCATTATTCTCATTTTCATTATCATGTTAAAAGGTGACATTTTTTTATGTACAAAAATATAATTCAACAAATGATTATTTTATATTCATTAACATGTTAAAAAGTGACATTTTTATTATCTAGCAAAAATGTATTTTAACATATACTCTTTTAATTTTTTATTTTGTACATAAAATAAAAATGTGATTTTTATTATTAAAAACATTTTATTTTAAAAGATTCTTTATTTTAAATTATTCTTTTCAATAAAATGTTCTTTTCAATAAAAATGTCCTTTTCATCAAAATATTCTTTTCATTTAAATATTCTTTTACATTAAAATATTCCTTTACATTAAAATATTCCTTTACATTAAAATGTCCTTTTACATTAAAATGTCCTTTATTTTTGAATCGGAATGCGACTCAATCAATTACCATATAATTTCAGTTATATGGATTTCATACATCGCAGGTATGCAACAATAATGATAAATAATCATCAAATAGTCCAATCACATCCAGAGTGAAATTTACAACTGTATGAGCATTAAAATAAATAAATAACGCTCATCACAGACTGTCAATCCATGGATTGACATACAACTAAATATTGGGACCAATATATGTCAAATATCATCCCAATACCCATAGGGGGTTTTCGAACAATAATAGTTTATTTAAAATAATTATTGGATAATAAATTTAACCAATTCTAATTCAGATTGAATTATTTTTAAACTTAACCAACTTTCACTGTTTTAAATTATAAATAAATATTTATAATTTAGTTTCATCCACTATATTTATGTTAACATTATTTTTAATATGTTAAACATTTCAACATCACAAATAACATACAACACCGTCAATTTAAATCGTCCATGGTCTGTGGACGAGGGAAGTGATCTAATAAGCACCGTATACAGTTTATAATGATTAAGCTGATAAAACTCTAAACTGGCAAATATATATATTTTCCAATTATGAACATAAATAAATAACTATGCAAAAATTTTAGTGAGGAGTTCTCACCTTTGGTTTCCGCTCCGTCATTCTTTATTGGCAATCTGTTCGCTTCCAGTCGGTTCCATCGCCATCTGTTTCACGCGGTTTATGTTAAAAATCACATTTTTATACTGCGGTTTTTTCCTTTAAAGACCATATTATTTATATTTTTAAAATCAATGCTATATATAAATTTAAAAATCATATTTTTAGTTTAAAACTATTTTATTTTCTGAAACAATGCAAATATTATTTTCTAAAACAATGCAAATTTTATTTTCTAAAACAATGTAAATTTTAATTTCTAAAATAATGCAAATTTTAATTTCTAAAACAATGCGATTTTTATTTACAAAACAATGTGGTTTTTATTTACAAAAAAAGTGATTTTTATTTACAAAGAAAGAGATTTTTATTTACAAAGAAAGTGATTTTTATTTACAAAGAAAGTGATTTTTGTTTACAAAGAAAGTGATTTTTATTTACAAAGAAAGTGATTTTTATTTACAAAGAAAGGGAGAAAGTGATTTTTATTTACAAAGAAATGTTATATTTCTTTCTACAAAACAATGAAAATTTTACTTTTTAAAACCATTCTAATTTCCTTTTAATAACGTTTACCAAAAGTGTTGCTATTCGTTCTTCTTCCTTGCGAAATACTGATCCTAACTCATCGACCAGAACATTCACTGAAGCGCCGCCATTATGGCCACCGTAGCCCGATCCATCGACGCCATGACGAAGCTCTCTGCACCTTCCACCTAAGCCCGCCTTGCCTAGAAACTCGGTTCCCCACTCCGGCCTCAATCTCTGTTCGAACGCCGCTAGTTTGGGAAGCAAAATCGGTCTCTTGGTTTGACGATAAACGATGATGACCTTATAGAATTGAAGATCAAATAAGGGACTACAACTTTTGCTTAAGAATCAGGTGTTAATCTGTGAAGTATTGGAGGAGATTAAGGAATCAAATCGGGATTAAATTAGCCATTTATTCAATGGTTGCGGCGGCTGCTTCTTTTGGAATTAGGGTTTAGGGGGAATGATATTTATAATATTTTAAATTATTATATTATTTAATTCAATAAATTCCAGTTTTACTTGTTTATTCATTCAGACTCCAAATCAAACCCAATGACTATCGCCCCTAACTAAATACCCCCATTTCGGACACAATGGGATATGTTTTGTAAGCTAATTTGATCGTTTAAGTCAGTTTTTATCAAAATTAAAATATAAATCATTTAATTTGATTGTACATTTAAATTTACTGTGGCCACATACTAACTCCAAAAATTCCCAAAAAATAAATCTAGCTATGTTTTGACGATATGGTCCAAACAAAATTAATTTCATTGAATTTGGAGTCCGTTTAAAAAATGGCCATTTTCTGATCGATCCAATTTGACTGAAATTGACAAAACACGTTTTCTTTTGCCACGCTCACATATTAATTCCAAAAATTATGAAAATTGGAATCTTGCAATAATTTGACATTTCGGATCCAACCAAAGTGGTTTCGTCGAAAACGGAGGTCGTTTGTAAAATAGCTATATATTATATTAATATATATATATATATATTCCATAGTGACTAATCTGAATTTTAAACTGGGTATAACTTTTAATTCCCACTATGAAAATCCAGATTTTTTTCATATTCGTTGGAAAGATATTTTCTAACAGAAACAAATATTTCTGGTTTTACTAAAATCCAGTTTATTTTGAATCCTGTACATCCATTTGAAATTTGAAATCGAATGTTCAAACTACCATGCCATTTCAGGCCCTTTTATAATTAAAATAAATTTATTCATTCTAACTTCGATTTAAATAAATTTTTTGTCATTATTATTTAAACTAAATTATTTTAAATATTAAAATTTTAAATTAGTTCAGAATTTCCGGGTTGTTACATACTAAAATATCGCCTTTAACTTCTAATTCTTTGACAATTCATTTTATAACATGGATTTTTGTTACAAAATCCTATCACTCACTCCTTTACCAAATTCACTTTTAACAATTTCTTTTCTAATCCATTTCATTCAATTTCCACTTTGAAAATCTTATTTCAAATACCCATTTTCTTAATAAATAATGTTAATTTAAAATTAACATTTTAACACCTCATTTCCTTTTATAAATTTTGTATCTATAACCAGGTTTTAATATAAACCCTTTTATTTTCAATTCCCTTTTACTTAATTCAAATATTAAGTAAATAATTAATTTTAGCTATCGTATTTGCTTAAAATTCCTTTTATAGTTTTATTATCAAAATTCGAGTTTAAAATATAAAACCCACTCATATCGCTTTTCACAATTCAGTTCAATTCCGTTTTAACTTCAATTTCTTTTAAATGACAAAAGTAATTTGCTAAATTATTATTAATTAAAATATTAATTTACTTTAATCATTAACTATTGTAGAATTACTTAATTTCTTTATTAACTAGAATAAAGAATAAATTCCCTTTTTAAAATCTTATAAAAATTAAAACAAATATGCGTTATGCAATTCATTAGATTAATTCAGAACAATTAATTTATAATCACTCTTACTTAAAACTAACGACTTCGTCAGTCCAAAACACAGTTATTTTGTTAACTAGTTCCAATTACTCCTTCCTTTAAATTAATTAATAGTATAATTAATTTAAATTATTTGTTTATAACAGTTATCCGAATATTAACCGTTAGGTTAATTTTCTACTCTTTTGCTTTTAAATCTGATTAATATCAGGATTTACTTTATAAAATCAATTTATAATTAATTATAAATTTAAATAATAAATAATAAATATATTTTTTTATAAACTTTTATTCAAAATAACAGATTTAAAAATCTATCTTTAGTTATAAAATTTTATAACCTCATTTATATCGATTCGCCTGACGGTAAGCCGATTGATTTATAGGCCATATACTGCCAATTACTCAACCAAAATCACCCATTGGTTTAAACAAAACAAATGTTGAAATTTCAGTTAATGATCAACAGTCAAATCAATCATTCAATCCGAATAGTTCATGTAATGATAATAGGGAAATAAATAACATCAAATATATTTGAGGAGTCCAGTTGGATCCCTCCAACCTGTTCTTCCTTGTATCCAAATCAGTTATCTCAAATCAGATTATTCAATTTCATTTAACATATAATTTCTATAACAGTAAATAATAACTATTTAACATCACCCAATTAACACAACAATTCAAACAATTTAACACGTTTATTTTATAAACGTGACCTACAAGGTAAATTACCTTCATTGGGTCCAATCGTTAAAATAACGATTTGGTATTTCATTGAAATTAAACAACGTTCAATTTCATTGGTTCAAACAATATATGAATATATATTTTTAACAAACAACAAACAGTCGACCATTAGCAACCATAGCACATAAAATAAAAACCCACCTTATATAAAATATAAGTGAGTAGTACTGAGTGATTTTAACTCACTTTGATTTTCGTTGTCGCTGAAGCGATTCGGTTACAGTTAAATTAAACAGCCGTTCAATTTAACTATATATTTCCTACTGATTCCAAAACTATCCAGACTGATTCCATAATGTTGTGTTCTTCGATATGATCCCAACATTGCTTGTTTGGTTCCATTCTGTTAATGTAATAAGAAGTTATTCGTAGTTTAAGATAATATAATTTGTTTAAACAAGTTAATCCTTAATTATTATTATTAACATTAACTAATTACATTGAATATTACCTAATCAATTGGTTTAGAGAGTAATAGCCGAATTAATCCTTTTTTTCTCAAGCTAATCGCGTTTTGATTTAATACTAACTGGCCGATTAATACTTGTCTAAGTAAATTTTAATGTTAACAAATTATTACACTGTTATTGGTCAAAACAGGTCGGCCATCTTTATACTTACCTCACTGATAGTTTTCATTGCTTCATCCATTATTAAGCAGCACGGTTTCATGAGTTAAGGACTAATTCTTCTCCTACGCATGAAGCATGCTGACTTTCCCTCACAAAACTTCTACGTTCCAAAATATTTTATATTAGCATGATTTAAATAAATCAATAATCCTTAGTTGTCTAATTAATAATGTTGAATACGTTAACTACTCAATGTACACAGCAAAATGAACCTAAACTTATATAATGTTAAACTAATTTCAGCTAATATAATAGTGGCTAGTCCCAAATGATTAAATGAACAGCAATCCACTTTTTAATTGATCCATCTACCTTATTTCAAATAGTCTTTATTGTTCTTTATATATGAACCATGCTGCAATGTTTTTAATTAACCATAGTTAATATAATTAGCTAATTAAATAAACTAGCTTAATTAAACTTAACACTAATTTAATTATGTTTAAACAGTGGATTATCAGTCTGTTTTTCCCTGATGCTTGTCCCTTCTGTTCTTCTCTTCTAGGTCTTCATTTACCCGAAACCAAGCTGCCATCCAAGAAATCCACCACCCCAACTATCTCCGGCCAACCGGAGATTGATTAGAACCCGCCACTGGATGCTCCACCTCCTGCTTGAC
The DNA here is from genome assembly GCA_030737875.1 of Allium sativum. Lineage (NCBI taxonomy): Eukaryota > Viridiplantae > Streptophyta > Magnoliopsida > Asparagales > Amaryllidaceae > Allium > Allium sativum. The sequence goes on along the minus strand of CM060910.1, from coordinate 1,046,698,505 downwards.
TCACGTCGAGAACACCACCTCGCCAAGTCATCTCGCCCGCCTCTAGTTCGTCAACATGCACCGCGGCTTCTAGGCCAAATTCTGGTCAGTTCTGACCTCATTAGCCCATCTCCACCGTTCACTTTCTAGCTCTCGACGAGCTTAAGAGGGTTGTTGAAGAAAGTTTCTCAATTTAACAAACGGATTTGAAGATCGAAAGTAAAATTGGTTTGAACAATTATATGGATTGGTTTGTAATGGAGGCGCTTGAAACAAAGAGGTTGACCACACAGAATTTTTGACCAGAAATAGGGTTTTCACGTTATATATATATATAGGGAGTTTGGATTGTTTTAATAATATTTTATTATACTTAACTTTGCAATGGAGAAATGATTCAAAACAACTATAATTCGTCTTCTTTTTCTTTGATACAAATGCCAATCCTAGCATAAATAAATATTCCGGATCCGAGGGGATAGGTTTCGTCGAATTCCGAGGTCGTCTGTGAAAAGTCCTTTATAAATATTGATGAAAAATCAAGCGTTTAAAACTCCTATAATTACAGAAAAAATCCAAAAAATATGAGACCCAGGCATTTTACGAGACCTCTTCCTAACGGATCCAATGGATCTTGTTTCACTAAATTTGGAGTTTGTTTGACCAATCGTTTGTTCTTTAAAAGTTACCCCTGTCTAAATAATTTAAACAATTAAATATAAAAACAGAGACGTTTTTGGCCACTGAAGTCACATACGGTATCGGTTTGCCACGAAGTTTGATTTTCTTACAATAATTTAACGATGCGGTTCCAATGAAACTAATTTCGTCGAAAACTGAGACCGTTTGCAAAAATGGCTATTTTTAACGCTCAAATAATATCGAATAGAATATTATTTAAATTCCAAATTAATTCAAATAAATCATAATAAATTATTTTTATCATATATATCTAAACAGAATATATATACAATTCCAAATATAATTTACACAACTCAATATTGTCAAATTTTAGTTAACCGATTTAAATTTCCCTTCTAAATACATTAAATAAACGTTATATTTTAAAAACGATTTCCATAGCGGCTATTTTAAAATTTGATTTGGACATAACTAACAATCTATAAAACGAAATCTGATTTTTTTTCTCTTTCATATGAAAACTATAATCAACAAGATTCACATGTTTCTTGTTTCACAGAAATCCGACTTATATCGGATCTTGTATATCCAATTGAAGTTCAAAACTCTATATTACGAACTGCAGCGCCATTTCGAGATTGTTTTTAATTAAATATAATTTAACGTTCAAATTTCACACTATAACGAATATATTTATATATATATTAAATCCATTTAAAATTCCAAATAAATATTCAAAATAGTAAATTAAATTAATTATTTGATTACCAAAAATACGGGACATTACAATCTTCCCCTCTTAAAAGAATTTTGTCCCCGAAATTACTAAGGTGAGAATAATGTCATAAACTCATTATAATTTAAAATCTAATTTATTATAAATAAAAAACAAATTTATTTATTGTAAATAATTTTTTTTCAAAAATATCGAAAATTTTCTAACACTTTAAATTCCCGAAAAATTCGCCAGAGTCTCCCCTGTATGGAGTGACATCAAATAATATATATTTATTGACCCACACGATCGAAAAACAAAAATCAAAACCCAAAAATTATATTTTCGCGTAGGCGTACCTTTTACGAGCGCTATTGAGCATATTGCTCAATTTACGTGCAATATTCGCAACTAAAAACAATCCTCATAGCCGTCTGGCACCTGACTTAACTCAGTTTATCATGTAAGTAGCATATATATGAAATAATTAAATAACACTTCATAAATCAACAATTTAACTAACAAATTTCCAAAATTAAACATATACCATCATTCAAGTGCGCATACATGGTTAAATAATTAATTTCAAACCATATTCGATTAATTCACATTATTATACTGGAATTTATTTTTTTACTTCAGTCTACCCTTGTTAAATTGTTTATGAATTTATATCCAACCAATATAACAAACAATCAACAAACGATGCACAATCAACTCAATCAAATCATTACCTTAAATTTATATTCAATATCAATTTTTACTTAATTATTTTCACTTGTGTTTTCATATTAACATATCAATCAATTAATACCAGATTGATTTTCATTTAATTATTATTAATTAAATTTTCTAATTTTTCTATTCAATTCCAAATTAAAATTCTCATTCACAAATTCCTTATGTGAAATCACTTCGGGTTATATTAAATCGGTCAAATTTTTAAATCCAATTTGAATTGTAATCAAATCAACCAAACACGCCGATATCTCAATAATTTAATAAAATTATTTCCTTTTTGTACAAAAATATATTTTGGGTAAAATTATTCCATTTACCCTCTTTACAAAATAATATCATATCCTTTGTCTGTTCAATGCTTCTCAACACTTGAACCGATCAAACAACACAATACAAAACATTTATATATAAAATTTACAAATACGCTCTCATATATATATATATACACACACACTCAACTTAATCTATGATATTGCTAATCCCATCTCTATCGAGTTACGCCACAGAGCCAAGATTATTACTAAACCATCGCTATGATACCAAGTGTAACGACCCACTTTTTAGTACAGTTTAAGCCAACATTTACCACCCATGTCAACTCAGATTATACAGAAAAGTAGATAGCTATTAGAAAGAGATTAGACGGTGAGATAAGAAAGAAAGAAATATTAGAATAGAATAAGAAGAAGAACCAACACAGCACAGAGTCTCACATCGCAGCGGAACAAAATATAATATAGAAAATACTGAGAGCATGAAATAAAACTTACAATCATCAGAGTACATCACACATCTAGACAGTTATAATAACCTGTCCTCATATACAACACCCAACGGAATAACAATCATATATGATATAATGCCATACGTCTGAACCTCTTCAGCTCATCTCTGGACTTCGCAGCATCCGATAACCTAGACCTGTACACCTCGGTCTAACCCGAGCATTACAAACACCGGGTCAGTCTGGTGAACCAGAGTGAGAAAAATGCACTAAGTTTAAAGGCATCACACAACTTGATTTTAGAGTCAAAATCTTTTCAAAAGAAAAAGGTAATCATAAGACCAAATCCACACATAAATACGAACGGTTTTTACCTTACGATAACCCAAAACATTTTTGAAATCAATATCTTTTCTGATATTATAATAATGTCTAAATACACATAAATATAAATCTAGTCGAATGCTTGCATCTCACGCTCCACATATATAATATATAGTCAAAACCGCAGGCAGTTATTGGAGAATTGATTTCCTGGCAAGGTATGGGACCACCTTCTCAATAATGTACCTCTAGAAATGAATTCATTGGGGTTCAACAAGAACATCTTGCAACCCAAGCTAAACATGACTGGCCCCTCACTTTCGCTTAAGAGTACCGAATATATCATTACCACAGTTGGGGGCCAGCTAACCGAACCGATAGCATACATACATAAATAAAAAGGGACAACTGAAGGCATTTGATTTCACCAGATCAGGTAATGATATACCCTTTTGATGCGTGTGACCCACATAGCCATGTGACCTACCCGATTTTATGCCATTCTCGGTTGATGAGGCTAGAGGTTTAACTTATCAGCATAACTCCATCCACTTTGAATGCCACATTATCAGATCCGCCAGATATCACTAATTGACGTCCCCAAAAATACTCTAGTTGTTAAGCAAGAGAAAGGCCTTTCTCCGCCATCAACTATCGTATGTTTAAAGAAATAAATGTACGTAATCCCTTTGGAAATATTCTATCACATATTCGTCCATACAAGACATCCAAGAACAGGATGAACCGAAGGCACCCTCCTAACACATCCTAGGTATCACCATATAAATCAGTAGCGAGTAGTCCTTGCAAATCCGTAGATTCCAACCATGATAGAACTCCAATATATCTCTGACCGCTAAACCATAGATTTTAAGTAATTCTTTCGCTTTATGAAGATCAACGGTCTTCAATGCTCCATCTTCAATCTTTATAATTTCATATTTGCTAATTCAGAATGGTTTTCGAATATACATTCGATCACGGTCTTTCCGTACCAACAACGCATTTGGTCAGATTTGATAGTCGGTTATTTAACTATCAAAATAAACAATTATTTAACCACGAAAATAAAATGAGTTCACTGGTTCAGTATTTAGCGTCAGTTGGACTTTTTAGTTAAAAATAATTAACAAATAGTTAATTAAAACCGAGGCACGTGATTCGCACATGGAAGATTTTGGTACAGAAATGATGATTGGTGGTTAAAACAATCAATATATATTTGGTGATCTCTTATTTTAACATACTAAATATTCTCAAGACCATTTCATTTTAATACTTAGAAAAATATCTTATAACTGTACTCAACTTCCATTTAAAATTTTTGCTCCATCATTCTTTATTGTCTAATATTGGGAAATTAATTCAAATGATCACTCATAAAACAATGTTACGAAATTCCTTGGAAACAATAACCAATGCTTATTCTCATAGAATAATCCTATTTCAAAACTTAACATTTCATTTTCTTTTATGAGACGGCCCGCCCTGCACCAACCGACATTTACTCCAATGGTGCGCTGTACACATGTCCAGTTAGCATGAGACGGTCGTCAGAAGGAAAGGAAAGAAGAGAATGAACTAACCAGGAACCTGTAAAATGTATCACAGCGCATGGTACAAAATATAATAACAACATACTTGACATAAAACAGGTGAGACAGTGCATAAGCTGAAAACAAACTAACATAGCAGCGGAAAATCCAAGTACAGCTTATGATCCAATGCTAACATTATTACAACTTTTAAACTGTCTCAAAAGCAAAAGCAAGTTTAGGGAGGTACACTACTAATGCCCAAGTAGCGACCACCAACGACACTGGGAGAATATCTATATATCATATGTGGAAGCCTCCTGCTCGCCTCCGGATCAGCTACTCGCACATTACCAGCTAACTTGTCTCTAGTCTGCTCGTGTGAGCACCCAGAGTAATAAGAAGAGACATAAAACTCTGGGTCAGACAAAAAGTCTAGTATGAGCGATAAGCATCTAAACAGAACAATAACAGGTATACTAAACCATAACTGAACCTGGACCTGCAGCCAAAGAGTTAGCACTACATACTGTACAACACTCTAAGGTGCCATTTCAAATGGTGTAAAGATAACGGGGGTGGGGGTGTGCATGTCATAGTGATGGAAAACAATCAAGCATAACAACCATCCTCACATCTCTCACTCAGTGCGTAAAGCATACGACATCCACCACTTCGATCACCCAATATACTTTGCTATGATCACTTTGCCCCATGAAGTCTCAATGACTTCACTGCACTGATTCATAGCCGCTAATCCTTCGCTATGTCCACTTTGCCCCATGGAGTCGCAGTGACCCCACTGCACTGGCTCATAGCCTTACTAATCCTTTACTATGTCCACTCTGCCCCATGGAGTCATAATGACCCCACTGCACTGGCTCATAGTCATACTACGCATCACTTTGCCCCTCGAGTCTTAATGACTCTACTGCACTGATAACGTAGTGTTGTTACCATCACCTTGCCCCTCAAGTCATAGTGACTCTACTGCACTGATAAGTAGCCCATCATCCATTTTTAGTGGTGAATCGAAGTTATGAATGTCGACAACTCCTTAGCACACGTCCCACAGCAAAGTTCAACCATGAAGTGAACTCATTGGTTCCCAACTGGATCCTGAGCTCTAACTTCCATTTGGACTACCTTTGCATCTCGGGTTATTGGTCATCACCGGATCGGTTCGGATCGTCACCTTCATGTCATAGCAGTTCGGATCGGTCTTCAACATCCTCCACTGGATCGGATCGGGTTCTCCAGCACGCCATGGTTCTGATCGTCACCACTATCATCGGGCCGGGTCGAGTCTCCAAGCTCCATCGCCACAGATCGGTTCGGAGGTAGTTAAACAGATCGGGTCAGGGTCCTTCTGGCGATTCGGGTCGGGGTACTCTCCTCCAGGCCAAGTACAACGATTCGTGCTCACCATCTTCAAACGGATCGGGTCGGAGCTGCTGAACTCGCGTGGGAGGTGGTTCGGTTCGGGTCCTCCTAATCGATCCGATCCAGTTCGGATGTCTTCCTGCACTTTTTCCAGCAAGCGGTTTACGCCACTCGACGACATTTTCGACCATTCCAACTATTCTAATCAATCATAAAGCATACCATACAGTCATAGCAACATGTATAATCAACCACAAACACCAATACAACAATATGATAGGTTAAAATGGATCAAACACAGCCAAAACCCCATATTTTCCCTTAAGCATGTTTAGGTGAAACTAATGATATGATTAGCAAAACTTAACCAAATTAACCCAAACTCATATCAGAGGTCTAAAACATCATTTAAGAATTTATAAATATTTTTTCCATAATTTTATCATGTTTAAATTCGCTAATTAACACTAATTACCCTTAATTAGCCATAATTAGTGAGGAACTATACAAATCACTCACCTTAGCCACAAATAAGACTTAGATTTGAAATAAATCTCTGATTTGGTGCAAATCCCAATGCTAAACAGCAGCTCTAATGTTGATTTGGTGTTGATCTCTCTTGATTTGATGTTGCTGAGCCCAATCTTCAAGTACAAAGTGATTTGGAGGTGATTTAGATGTTGGAAGCCATTTTTAGGGTTTCCAAGAGGTAAGTGGAGGATAGAAAACTGAAATGGAATGAATCTCTAACTCTTTTCATCCTCCCCATAACCCTAATCCCGAAATGGGTTATGGGCCCATTCACTAATCACCTTATTTGGCCCGGTTAAGCAGTTTTTCACCTTCCAAACCTTATTACAGCCATATCTCCCAAACGGTGAGTCCATTTGGCTATTATGACCACTCTAACCATCAAACGAATCTAATGGAAGTGGTTTCAGGTCAAAATTCCTTTCCAGTCAAAAATATGGCCAAAACAAGATCAGCTAAGGGCAAAACGGTAATTTAAAAATTGACAAAAATCATGAACATAGGAAATGACTCTAATGATTGTTTCCCAAAGTTACATGACCATACGACTTCATATGGGAAAGAAATAAATATTCTACGATCCCCCGATGCGTAGAATGCGGATATTTACATTCTCCCCCTTAAGAAATTTCGCCCCCCAAATTCCCTAACCAAAACACACACAAGGGTCCCGCATGCCTATCAGTCATAAAACAACAATCAAACACGCAAAACAAGTCTATCCTAGCATGCGGAATAACTAAATTGCAAAGTAAATCTTACCCGGCAAAGAGTTCTGAATACGTCTTCCTAATGCTCTCCTCTGTCTCCCAAGTAGAGTCATTCTCGTTCTCGCCCCCCTTAACCTTGCCTAGCTTCACCGCCTTCCTTCGAAGTTGCTTCGTATCGTGCCCGACAATACGAATCAGCATGCGGTTCCCAACCGCCTCGGGTTCCACTTTGAAGTCCTCTAACTGATCAGGTGAAATAGTCATATCTGGGTTGTGCACGAACTTCCTTAACTGGGAAACATGAAATATGTTGTGAACTCCTGCCATCTTCTCAAGTAAGTCAACTCTATATGCCAAATTCCCAACTAGTTCAAGAACTGGGAATGGGCCAACAAATCTTGGTGCCAACTTGCCTCTCCTGCCAAATCGTATCACGCTCTTCAACGGAGAAACCTTAACAAACACCAAGTCACCAACGAAAATTTTTAAATCTCTTCTCCTCTTATCAGCATAACTCTTATGCCTATCTTGGGCAGCTTTCATTCGTTGTTGAATGATCTTAATCTTATCCGAAGTTTCCCTTACCACATCTGGTCCAAACATAAACGTCTTGCCAGTCTCTATCCAACATGATGGTGAGTTGCACGGTCTTCTGTACAAAGCTTCATATAGAGCCATACCGATAGTGGATTGGTAGCTATTATTATATGCAAACTCTATTAGATGCAAATGGTTATCCCATGATCCACCAAAATCCAATATACAAGCTCTCAAGAGATCTTCCAATATACGATTCACCCTCTCCGTATGACCGTCGGTCTGAGGATGATATGCGGTACTGAGATGTAATTCTGACCCTAGAGCCTCTTGTAAGCTCTTCCAAAACCCACTAGTAAACAACGGTTCTCGGTCACTCACAATGCTTTTAGGTACTCCATGAAATGTCACTACCCACTTCATATACAATTCTGCCAACTTAGTTGCCGTTCTGGTCGATTTGACTGGTATAAATCTTGCACTCTTATTCAATCGATCCACAATTACCCAAATACTATCATGTCCCGACCTAGTCCTTGGTAAACCATCGATGAAATCCATCGAGACTTGCTCCCATTTCCATTCGGGAATTTCTAATGGTTGCAACAAACCACTAGGCTTCTTTTGTTCGGCTTTAACTAGCTGGCAATTCATGCATTTGGATATAAACTTCCCAACGTCTCTTTTCATCTCTTCCCAGTAGTAAGTCTGCTTCATGTCTCGATACATCTTATTACCACCGGGATGTATAACCAGTTTTGAGTGATGACATTCTCTAAGCACTTCATCTCTCAAACCATTCACGTTGGGTACAACTAGTCTTCCATTCTTTCTAAGACATCCATCCCGATCAAACCCATACAAATTCATCTCCTCACCGTCGATATTCATCTCTAACTTGGAGATGATTTCCAATAGATTAGGATCGTCCCTCTGACTGGAACCAATCCGCTCTATCAAAGTGGGTCTGACCGCCAAACTAGCTAACATTTTTGGATCCAATTCGCACTTTGGTCTGAAATCATACCCTGCGATATACTCTAGTTGCTTCCATTCAAGAAACATAGCCCTTAAACTGGCATGTCTCCTACTCAAGGCATCGGCTACCGCATTACCTTTCCCAGATGTGTATGCGATATCAAAATCATACGAAGCCAAGAAGTCTAACCATCTCTGCTGACGAAGATTCAGATCCTTCTGGGAGAAGAGAAACTTTAACGATTTATGATCGGTAAACAACTCGAATCTTTCTCCCAAGAGATAATGTCTCCACATCTTTAATGCAAACATGATCGCTGCCAATTCCAAATCATGGATAGGGTACCTTTTCTCATGTGGCTTTAGTTTCCGACTAGCATAAGCTACAACCCTACCTACTTGCATCAATACAGCACCTAGTCCGGTACCACAAGCATCCGTGTATATCGTCATCTCTTCATTCCCTTTAGGAATGACTAACACTGGTGCACGCGTCAACCTTTCTTTTAGACTTTTGAATGCATTCTCACACACTCCGTCCCAGACGAAGGCCTGATTCTTCTTAGTCAACTGAGTCAACGGTAATGCTATCTCGGAGAAGTCCTGGATAAACTTACGATAATATCCAGCTAACCCCAAGAAACTTCTTACATCTGTTGCATTCTTGGGCGTAGGCCAATCCTGTACCCTAGCCACCTTCGTAGGGTCCACGGCAATACCATTCTCTGAAACAACATGGCCCAAGAATCTCACTTCCCTCCTCCAGAAATGACACTTAGAGAATTTCGCTTTCAATTGGTGTTTCCTCAACACCTCCATCACTATCCTCAAGTGTCTCTTGTGTTCCTCCTCTGTCCTCGAATAAACAAGGATATCATCTACGAACATAAGAACAAACTGATTCAACTGATCTCTGAATACTCGATTCATAAGATCCACAAAGTAGGCTGGTGCATTGGTCAACCCAAATGGCATCCAACCACTCATATAATCCAGACGGCGTCCTAAATGCCGTTTTTGGAACACTCTCATCCGCTACTCGGAGCTGATGAAATCCTGTCGCGAGGTCCAACTGGGAGAACACTCTTGCTCCTTCCAGTTGATCAAACAAATCATCTATCCGCGGTAGAGGATACTTATTCTTCCTCGTTACCTTATTCAACTCGCGATAGTCCACACACAAATGAAGGGAACCATCTGCCTTAGTGGCAAACACAACTGGTGCTCCCCACTCGGAGACACTCCTAATAAACCCCTTCTTCAAAAGATTGCTTACTTGCACCCCGAGCTCTCTCTTCTCCCTTGGTTCCATACGACGAAGTGGCATCACTATAGGTCTGGCATCTTTCACTAAATTAATACGGAACTCAATCTCTCGGTGTGGTGGAAGCCCGGTCACCTCCTCGAAGACGTCCGGATACTGGCCAACCACGGGTACATCTGACAACTCATCATGCAGGATGTCGAGGGAATTTATAAAACTAGCCATTACACCATTACTAGGTAGACTACCAAACACTACCCTCGGCCCGTCATCAGCCCTAACTGTCACCAAAAAGCCCTCACAGTCTACCACCACTCCGTATCTTTGGAGCCAATCGACCCCCAATATAATGCCATACCCAGTATAGCCCAAAACAAAGCAATCACAAACAAACATACATCCATGACTCGATAAGAACAAATTTCTGCAAATCATACTAAGGTTAGTTGAACCACCAATCGGGTTCGTCACAACCAATGGTCTATCGACTATCTCGGGTTCTAGTCCCAACCTATCTACCAGGTCACTAGATATGAAGGAACGGGAAGCCCCAGTATCAAACAAAACTCGAACTGGTACATCATAAATAGAAAGCATACCTTGAATGATGACATTCTTTCCTTTCTCCGCCGTCGTTGGGGCATTCGTCGAAGAAGGAACAACATCGATAGCATATGCTTTCACAATCTGTTTCTCCTGAAGAGGTTGTGGACACTTATCCTTATGATGTCCCACTTGGCCACAGTTGTAGCACTTCGTATCCGCTAGCTTGGCCCGACATTCTTTAGCATAATGGACCTTCTTACCACAGTTGAAGCACTCAACATCTTTCTTGCTCTTTTTCTGGCCATCCTTAGATTGGTTCTGTTTTCTCTTATTCTGAGAGTTATTCTTGCCTCCACCGCCCGCTTGCGGTTTCAGCCCTTCTGTAGATGCAGCCTCAGTCTTTGACTTAGGGTAAAGACTCTCTGATCTCAAAGCTTTCCCCACAAACGATTCAAAAGTCTCATTGATGTGGTTGATAAGACTTTCCCCCAAGTATCCATCCAACCCAGTAATGAACTTCTCATTCTTCTTCTCAGGAGTATCGATAAGAGATAGTCCATACTTTGACAAAGTGTCGAATTTAGCAATATAGTCCAAGACTGCCCTACCATTCTGCTTGAGTTCCAAGAATCTCTTAAACAACACTGACTTCTGGGCAGCTGGAATAAACTTCTCGCTAAAGCGAGCCTTGAACTGATCCCAAGTAACCTGATCTTCTGGAGTAGCTGTTCTAATGGCATTCCACCAATTCATCGCTCGCCATTGCAGCTGACGAGACGCTAGCCCTCTCTTCATCGCATCCTCGATACCCAAGTTGTCGAAGATACGATCATAGCTATCTAACTAATCCTGAACATCTGTGGCTGATTCCGTTCCGTGGAACAGCTTCCCATCAAGGTTAGTGTAATCCTTGCATAACTTGGCGAAATCGACCCTAGGCGCCTGCACTACTGGACCACCACCATTTCCGGGATTGGGAACTACCCCTTGAACATCCCTAAGCATCTCCCTCGTGAAGTTCGTGAACATCGTCCTCATGTCAAGAGCATTCCCATTATTGGTCCCCCTACCAGCACCTCTATCATATCGGCTCATCGTTCAATCTGTAAAGAGGAAACGATTAACGACCCCATAATGGTGCTAGTGCAGTACGACTTCATTCTTATACTACTAATAGTACATATATATAGCTTTTGAAAACAAAGTAATCACAAATACGTGCTCTCATATACGTACTATCTCTCCCTAGTGTCTTTCCCGAGGTTAACTATGCAACCTGGTTCTAATACCAAATGAGACGACCCGCCCCGCACCAACCGACATTTACTCCAAAGGTCCGCTGTACACATGTCCAGTTACCACGGGACGGTCGTCAGAAGGAAAGGAAAGAAGAGAATGAAATAACCAGGAACCTGTAAAATGTCTCACAGCGCATGGTACAAAATATAATAACAACATACTTGACATAAAATAGGTGAGATAGTGCATAAGCTGAAAACAAACTAACATAGCAGCGGAAAATCCAAGTACAACTTATAATCCAAAGCTAACACTATTACAACTTTTAAACTGTCTCAAAAGCAAAAGCAAGATAAGGGAGGTACACTACTAATGCCTAAGTAGCGACCACCAACGACACAGGGATAATATCTATATATCATACGTGGAAGCCTCCTGCTCGCCTCCGAATCAGCTACTCGCACAGTACCAGCTAACATGTCTCTAGTCTGCTCGTGTGAGGACCAGAGTAATAAGAAGAGACATAAAACTCTGGGTCAGACAAAAAGTCTGGTATGAGCGATAAGCATCTAAACAAAACAATAACAGGTATACTAAACCATACCTGAACCTGGACCTGCAGCCAAAGAGTTAGCACTACATACTATACAACACTCTAAGGTGCCATTTCAAATGGTGTAAAGATAACGGGGGTGGGGGTGTGCGTGTCATAGTGGTGGCAAACAATCAAGCTTAACAACCATCCTCACATCTCTCACTTAGTGCGTAAAGCATACGATATCCACCACTTCGATCACCCAATATACTTTGCTATGATCACTTTGCCCCATGAAGTCTCAATGACTTCACTACACTGATTCATAGCCGCTAATCCTTCGCTATGTCCACTTTGCCCCATGGAGTCGCAGTGACCCCACTGCACTGGCTCATAGCCTTACTAATCCTTTACTATGTCCACTCTGCCCCATGGAGTCACAATGACCCCACTGCACTGGCTCATAGTCATACTACGCATCACTTTTCCCCGCGAGTCTTAATGACTCTACTGCACTGATAACGTAGTGTTGTTACCAACACCTTGCCCCTCGAGTCATAGTGACTCTACTGCACTGATAAGTAGCCCATCATCCATTTTCAGTGGTGAATCGAAGTTATGAATGTCGACAACTCCTTAGCACACGTCCCACAGCAAAGTCCAACCATTAAGTGAACTCATTGGTTCCCAACTGGATCCTGAGCTCTAACTTCCATTTGGACTACCTTTGCATCTCGGGTTATTGGTCATCACCGGATCGGTTCGGATCGTCACCTTCATGTCATAGCGGTTCAGATCGGTCTTCATCATCCTCCACTGGATCGGATCGGGTTCTCCAACACGCCATGGTTCGGATCGTCACCACTATCATCGGGTCGGGTCGGGTCTCCAAGCTCCATCGCCACAGATCGGTTCGGAGGTAGTTAAACAGATCGGGTCAGGGTCCTTCTGGCGATTCGGGTCGGGGTACTCTCCTCCAGGCCAAGTACAACGATTCGTGGTCACCATCTTCAAATGGATCAGGTCGGAGCTGCTGAACTCGCGTGGGAGGTGGTTCGGTTCGGGTCCTCCTAACCGATCTGATCTGGTTCGGATGTCTTCCTGCACTTTTCCCAGCAAGCGGTTTACACCACTCGACGACATTTTCGACCATTCCAACTATTCTAATCAATCATAAAACATACCATACAGTCATAGCAACATGTATAAGCAACCACAAACACCAAAACAACAAAATGATAGGTTAAAATGGATCAAACACAGCCAAAACCCCATATTTTCCCTTAAGCATGTTTAGGTGAAACTAATGATATGATTAGCAAAACTTAACCAAATTAACCCAAACCCATATCAGAGGTCTATAACATCATTTAAGAATTTATAAATATTTTTTCCTGAATTTTATCATGTTTAAATTCGCTAATTAACACTAATTACCCTTAATTAGCCATAATTAGTGAGGAACTATACAAATCACTCACCTTAGCCACAAATAAGATTTAGATCTGAAATAAATCTCTAATTTGGTGTGAATCCCAATGCTAAACAGCAAATCTAATGTTGATTTGGTGTTGATCTCTCTTGACTTGATGTTGCTAAGCCCAATCTTCAAGTAGAAAGTGATTTGGAGGTGATTTAGAGGTTGGAGGCCATTTTTAGGGTTTCTAAGAGGTAAGTGGAGGCTATAAAACTGAAATGGAATGAATCTCCAACTCTTTTCAGCCTCCCCATAACCCTAATCCAGAAATGGGTTATGGGCCCATTCACTAATCACCTTATTTGGCCCGGTTAAGCAGTTTTTCACCTTCCAAACCTTATTTCAGCCATATCTCCCAAACATTGAGTCCATTTGGCTATTATGACCACTCTAACCATCAAACGAATCTAATGGAAGTGGTTTCAGGTCAAAATTCCTTTCCAGTCAAAAATTATGGCCAAAACAAGATCAGCTAAGGGCAAAACGGTCATTTAAAAATTGACAAAAATCATGAACATAGGAAATGACTCTAATGATTGTTTCCCAAAGTTACATGACCATACGACTTCATATGGGAAAGAAATAAATATTCTACGATCCCCCGATGCGTAGAATGCGGATATTTACATTCTCCCCCTTAAGAAATTTCGCCCCCCAAATTCCCTAACCAAAACACACACAAGGGTCCCGCATGCCTATCAGTCATAAAACAACAATCAAACACGCAAAACAAGTCTATCCTAGCATGCGGAATAACTAAATTGCAAAGTAAATCTTACCCGGCAAAGAGTTCTGAATACGTCTTCCTAATGCTCTCCTCTGTCTCCCAAGTAGAGTCATTCTCGTTCTCGCCCCCCTTAACCTTGCCTAGCTTCACCGCCTTCCTTCGAAGTTGCTTCGTATCGTGCCCGACAATACGAATCAGCATGCGGTTCCCAACCGCCTCGGGTTCCACTTTGAAGTCCTCTAACTGATCAGGTGAAATAGTCATATCTGGGTCGTGCACGAACTTCCTTAACTGGGAAACATGAAATATGTTGTGAACTCCTGCCATCTTCTCAAGTAAGTCAACTCTATATGCCAAATTCCCAACTAGTTCAAGAACTGGGAATGGGCCAACAAATCTTGGTGCCAACTTGCCTCTCCTGCCAAATCGTATCACGCTCTTCAACGGAGAAACCTTAACAAACACCAAGTCACCAACGAAAATTTTTAAATCTCTTCTCCTCTTATCAGCATAACTCTTATGCCTATCTTGGGCAGCTTTCATTCGTTGTTGAATGATCTTAATCTTATCCGAAGTTTCCCTTACCACATCTGGTCCAAACATAAACGTCTTGCCAGTCTCTATCCAACATGATGGTGAGTTGCACGGTCTTCCGTACAAAGCTTCATATAGAGCCATACCGATAGTGGATTGGTAGCTATTATTATATGCAAACTCTATTAGATGCAAATGGTTATCCCATGATCCACCAAAATCCAATATACAAGCTCTCAAGAGATCTTCCAATATACGATTCACCCTCTCCGTATGACCGTCGGTCTGAGGATGATATGCGGTACTGAGATGTAATTCTGACCCTAGAGCCTCTTGTAAGCTCTTCCAAAACCCACTAGTAAACAACGGGTCTCGGTCACTCACAATGCTTTTAGGTACTCCATGAAATGTCACTACCCACTTCATATACAATTCTGCCAACTTAGTTGCCGTTCTGGTCGATTTGACTGGTATAAATCTTGCACTCTTATTCAATCGATCCACAATTACCCAAATACTATCATGTCCCGACCTAGTCCTTGGTAAACCATCGATGAAATCCATCGAGACTTGCTCCCATTTCCATTCGGGAATTTCTAATGGTTGCAACAAACCACTAGGCTTCTTTTGTTCGGCTTTAACTAGCTGGCAATTCATGCATTTGGATATAAACTTCCCAACGTCTCTTTTCATCTCTTCCCAGTAGTAAGTCTGCTTCATGTCTCGATACATCTTATTACCACCGGGATGTATAACCAGTTTTGAGTGATGACATTCTCTAAGCACTTCATCTCTCAAACCATTCACGTTGGGTACAACTAGTCTTCCATTCTTTCTAAGACATCCATCCCGATCAAACCCATACAAATTCATCTCCTCACCGTCGATATTCATCTCTAACTTGGAGATGATTTCCAATAGATTAGGATCGTCCCTCTGACTGGAACCAATCCGCTCTATCAAAGTGGGTCTGACCGCCAAACTAGCTAACATTTTTGGATCCAATTCGCACTTTGGTCTGAAATCATACCCTGCGATATACTCTAGTTGCTTCCATTCAAGAAACATAGCCCTTAAACTGGCATGTCTCCTACTCAAGGCATCGGCTACCGCATTACCTTTCCCAGATGTGTATGCGATATCAAAATCATACGAAGCCAAGAAGTCTAACCATCTCTGCTGACGAAGATTCAGATCCTTCTGGGAGAAGAGAAACTTTAACGATTTATGATCGGTAAACAACTCGAATCTTTCTCCCAAGAGATAATGTCTCCACATCTTTAATGCAAACATGATCGCTGCCAATTCCAAATCATGGATAGGGTACCTTTTCTCATGTGGCTTTAGTTTCCGACTAGCATAAGCTACAACCCTACCTACTTGCATCAATACAGCACCTAGTCCGGTACCACAAGCATCCGTGTATATCGTCATCTCTTCATTCCCTTTAGGAATGACTAACACTGGTGCACGCGTCAACCTTTCTTTTAGACTTTTGAATGCATTCTCACACACTCCGTCCCAGACGAAGGCCTGATTCTTCTTAGTCAACTGAGTCAACGGTAATGCTATCTCGGAGAAGTCCTGGATAAACTTACGATAATATCCAGCTAACCCCAAGAAACTTCTTACATCTGTTGCATTCTTGGGCGTAGGCCAATCCTGTACCCTAGCCACCTTCGTAGGGTCCACGGCAATACCATTCTCTGAAACAACATGGCCCAAGAATCTCACTTCCCTCCTCCAGAAATGACACTTAGAGAATTTCGCTTTCAATTGGTGTTTCCTCAACACCTCCATCACTATCCTCAAGTGTCTCTTGTGTTCCTCCTCTGTCCTCGAATAAACAAGGATATCATCTACGAACATAAGAACAAACTGATTCAACTGATCTCTGAATACTCGATTCATAAGATCCACAAAGTAGGCTGGTGCATTGGTCAACCCAATGGCATCCAACCACTCATATAATCCAGACGGCGTCCTAAATGCCGTTTTTGGAACACTCTCATCCGCTACTCGGAGCTGATGAAATCCTGTCGCGAGGTCCAACTGGGAGAACACTCTTGCTCCTTCCAGTTGATCAAACAAATCATCTATCCGCGGTAGAGGATACTTATTCTTCCTCGTTACCTTATTCAACTCGCGATAGTCCACACACAAATGAAGGGAACCATCTGCCTTAGTGGCAAACACAACTGGTGCTCCCCACTCGGAGACACTCCTAATAAACCCCTTCTTCAAAAGATTGCTTACTTGCACCCCGAGCTCTCTCTTCTCCCTTGGTTCCATACGACGAAGTGGCATCACTATAGGTCTGGCATCTTTCACTAAATTAATACGGAACTCAATCTCTCGGTGTGGTGGAAGCCCGGTCACCTCCTCGAAGACGTCCGGATACTGGCCAACCACGGGTACATCTGACAACTCATCATGCAGGATGTCGAGGGAATTTATAAAACTAGCCATTACACCATTACTAGGTAGACTACCAAACACTACCCTCGGCCCGTCATCAGCCCTAACTGTCACCAAAAAGCCCTCACAGTCTACCACCACTCCGTATCTTTGGAGCCAATCGACCCCCAATATAATGCCATACCCAGTATAGCCCAAAACAAAGCAATCACAAACAAACATACATCCATGACTCGATAAGAACAAATTTCTGCAAATCATACTAAGGTTAGTTGAACCACCAATCGGGTTCGTCACAACCAATGGTCTATCGACTATCTCGGGTTCTAGTCCCAACCTATCTACCAGGTCACTAGATATGAAGGAACGGGAAGCCCCAGTATCAAACAAAACTCGAACTGGTACATCATAAATAGAAAGCATACCTTGAATGATGACATTCTTTCCTTTCTCCGCCGTCGTTGGGGCATTCGACGAAGAAGGAACAACATCGATAGCATATGCTTTCACAATCTGTTTCTCCTGAAGAGGTTGTGGACACTTATCCTTATGATGTCCCACTTGGCCACAGTTGTAGCACTTCGTATCCGCTAGCTTGGCCCGACATTCTTTAGCATAATGGACCTTCTTACCACAGTTGAAGCACTCAACATCTTTCTTGCTCTTTTTCTGGCCATCCTTAGATTGGTTCTGTTTTCTCTTATTCTGAGAGTTATTCTTGCCTCCACCGCCCGCTTGCGGTTTCAGCCCTTCTGTAGATGCAGCCTCAGTCTTTGACTTAGGGTAAAGACTCTCTGATCTCAAAGCTTTCCCCACAAACGATTCAAAAGTCTCATTGATGTGGTTGATAAGACTTTCCCCCAAGTATCCATCCAACCCAGTAATGAACTTCTCATTCTTCTTCTCAGGAGTATCGATAAGAGATAGTCCATACTTTGACAAAGTGTCGAATTTAGCAATATAGTCCAAGACTGCCCTACCATTCTGCTTGAGTTCCAAGAATCTCTTAAACAACACTGACTTCTGGGCAGCTAGAATAAACTTCTCGCTAAAGCGAGCCTTGAACTGATCCCAAGTAACCTGATCTTCTGGAGTAGCTGTTCTAATGGCATTCCACCAATTCATCGCTCGCCATTGCAGCTGACGAGACGCTAGCCCTCTCTTCATCGCATCCTCGATACCCAAGTTGTCGAAGATACGATCATAGCTATCTAACTAATCTTGAACATCTGTGGCTGATTCCGTTCCGTGGAACAGCTTCCCATCAAGGTTAGTGTAATCCTTGCATAACTTGGCGAAATAGACCCTAGGCGCCTGCACTACTGGACCACCACCATTTCCGGGATTGGGAACTACCCCTTGAACATCCCTAAGCATCTCCCTCGTGAAGTTCGTGAACATCGTCCTCATGTCAAGAGCATTCCCATTATTGGTCCCCCTACCAGCACCTCTATCATATCGGCTCATCGTTCAATCTGTAAAGAGGAAACGATTAACGACCCCATAATGGTGCTAGTGCAGTACGACTTCATTCTTATACTACTAATAGTACATATATATAGCTTTTGAAAACAAAGTAATCACAAATACGTGCTCTCATATATGTACTATCTCTCCCTAGTGTCTTTCCCGAGGTTAACTATGCAACCTGGTTCTAATACCAAATGAGACGACCCGCCCCGCACCAACCGACATTTACTCCAAAGGTCCGCTGTACACATGTCCAGTTACCACGGGACGGTCGTCAGAAGGAAAGGAAAGAAGAGAATGAAATAACCAGGAACCTGTAAAATGTCTCACAGCGCATGGTACAAAATATAATAACAACATACTTGACATAAAATAGGTGAGATAGTGCATAAGCTGAAAACAAACTAACATAGCAGCGGAAAATCCAAGTACAATTTATAATCCAAAGCTAACACTATTACAACTTTTAAACTGTCTCAAAAGCAAAAGCAAGATAAGGGAGGTACACTACTAATGCCTAAGTAGCGACCACCAACGACACAGGGATAATATCTATATATCATACGTGGAAGCCTCCTGCTCGCCTCCGAATCAGCTACTCGCACAGTACCAGCTAACATGTCTCTAGTCTGCTCGTGTGAGGACCAGAGTAATAAGAAGAGACATAAAACTCTGGGTCAGACAAAAAGTCTGGTATGAGCGATAAGCATCTAAACAAAACAATAACAGGTATACTAAACCATACCTGAACCTGGACCTGCAGCCAAAGAGTTAGCACTACATACTATACAACACTCTAAGGTGCCATTTCAAATGGTGTAAAGATAACGGGGGTGGGGGTGTGCGTGTCATAGTGGTGGCAAACAATCAAGCTTAACAACCATCCTCACATCTCTCACTTAGTGCGTAAAGCATACGATATCCACCACTTCGATCACCCAATATACTTTGCTATGATCACTTTGCCCCATGAAGTCTCAATGACTTCACTACACTGATTCATAGCTGCTAATCCTTCGCTATGTCCACTTTGCCCCATGGAGTCGCAGTGACCCCACTGCACTGGCTCATAGCCTTACTAATCCTTTACTATGTCCACTCTGCCCCATGGAGTCACAATGACCCCACTGCACTGGCTCATAGTCATACTACGCATCACTTTGCCCCGCGAGTCTTAATGACTCTACTGCACTGATAACGTAGTGTTGTTACCAACACCTTGCCCCTCGAGTCATAGTGACTCTACTGCACTGATAAGTAGCCCATCATCCATTTTCAGTGATGAATCGAAGTTATGAATGTCGACAACTCCTTAGCACACGTCCCACAGCAAAGTCCAACCATTAAGTGAACTCATTGGTTCCCAACTGGATCCTGAGCTCTAACTTCCATTTGGACTACCTTTGCATCTCGGGTTATTGGTCATCACCGGATCGGTTCGGATCGTCACCTTCATGTCATAGCGGTTCAGATCGGTCTTCATCATCCTCCACTGGATCGGATCGGGTTCTCCAACACGCCATGGTTCGGATCGTCACCACTATCATCGGGTCGGGTCGGGTCTCCAAGCTCCATCGCCACAGATCGGTTCGGAGGTAGTTAAACAGATCGGGTCAGGGTCCTTCTGGCGATTCGGGTCGGGGTACTCTCCTCCAGGCCAAGTACAACGATTCGTGGTCACCATCTTCAAACGGATCAGGTCGGAGCTGCTGAACTCGCGTGGGAGGTGGTTCGGTTCGGGTCCTCCTAACCGATCTGATCTGGTTCGGATGTCTTCCTGCACTTTTCCCAGCAAGCGGTTTACACCACTCGACGACATTTTCGACCATTCCCACTATTCTAATCAATCATAAAACATACCATACAGTCATAGCAACATGTATAAGCAACCACAAACACCAAAACAACAAAATGATAGGTTAAAATGGATCAAACACAGCCAAAACCCCATATTTTCCCTTAAGCATGTTTAGGTGAAACTAATGATATGATTAGCAAAACTTAACCAAATTAACCCAAACCCATATCAGAGGTCTATAACATCATTTAAGAATTTATAAATATTTTTTCCTGAATTTTATCATGTTTAAATTCGCTAATTAACACTAATTACCCTTAATTAGCCATAATTAGTGAGGAACTATACAAATCACTCACCTTAGCCACAAATAAGATTTAGATCTGAAATAAATCTCTAATTTGGTGTGAATCCCAATGCTAAACAGCAACTCTAATGTTGATTTGGTGTTGATCTCTCTTGACTTGATGTTGCTAAGCCCAATCTTCAAGTAGAAAGTGATTTGGAGGTGATTTAGAGGTTGGAGGCCATTTTTAGGGTTTCTAAGAGGTAAGTGGAGGCTATAAAACTGAAATGGAATGAATCTCCAACTCTTTTCAGCCTCCCCATAACCCTAATCCAGAAATGGGTTATGGGCCCATTCACTAATCACCTTATTTGGCCCGGTTAAGCAGTTTTTCACCTTCCAAACCTTATTTCAGCCATATCTCCCAAACATTGAGTCCATTTGGCTATTATGACCACTCTAACCATCAAACGAATCTAATGGAAGTGGTTTCAGGTCAAAATTCCTTTCCAGTCAAAAATTATGGCCAAAACAAGATCAGCTAAGGGCAAAACGGTCATTTAAAAATTGACAAAAATCATGAACATAGGAAATGACTCTAATGATTGTTTCCCAAAGTTACATGACCATACGACTTCATATGGGAAAGAAATAAATATTCTACGATCCCCCGATGCGTAGAATGCGGATATTTACATTCTCCCCCTTAAGAAATTTCGCCCCCCAAATTCCCTAACCAAAACACACACAAGGGTCCCGCATGCCTATCAGTCATAAAACAACAATCAAACACGCAAAACAAGTCTATCCTAGCATGCGGAATAACTAAATTGCAAAGTAAATCTTACCCGGCAAAGAGTTCTGAATACGTCTTCCTAATGCTCTCCTCTGTCTCCCAAGTAGAGTCATTCTCGTTCTCGCCCCCCTTAACCTTGCCTAGCTTCACCGCCTTCCTTCGAAGTTGCTTCGTATCGTGCCCGACAATACGAATCAGCATGCGGTTCCCAACCGCCTCGGGTTCCACTTTGAAGTCCTCTAACTGATCAGGTGAAATAGTCATATCTGGGTCGTGCACGAACTTCCTTAACTGGGAAACATGAAATATGTTGTGAACTCCTGCCATCTTCTCAAGTAAGTCAACTCTATATGCCAAATTCCCAACTAGTTCAAGAACTGGGAATGGGCCAACAAATCTTGGTGCCAACTTGCCTCTCCTGCCAAATCGTATCACGCTCTTCAACGGAGAAACCTTAACAAACACCAAGTCACCAACGAAAATTTTTAAATCTCTTCTCCTCTTATCAGCATAACTCTTATGCCTATCTTGGGCAGCTTTCATTCGTTGTTGAATGATCTTAATCTTATCCGAAGTTTCCCTTACCACATCTGGTCCAAACATAAACGTCTTGCCAGTCTCTATCCAACATGATGGTGAGTTGCACGGTCTTCCGTACAAAGCTTCATATAGAGCCATACCGATAGTGGATTGGTAGCTATTATTATATGCAAACTCTATTAGATGCAAATGGTTATCCCATGATCCACCAAAATCCAATATACAAGCTCTCAAGAGATCTTCCAATATACGATTCACCCTCTCCGTATGACCGTCGGTCTGAGGATGATATGCGGTACTGAGATGTAATTCTGACCCTAGAGCCTCTTATAAGCTCTTCCAAAACCCACTAGTAAACAACGGGTCTCGGTCACTCACAATGCTTTTAGGTACTCCATGAAATGTCACTACCCACTTCATATACAATTCTGCCAACTTAGTTGCCGTTCTGGTCGATTTGACTGGTATAAATCTTGCACTCTTATTCAATCGATCCACAATTACCCAAATACTATCATGTCCCGACCTAGTCCTTGGTAAACCATCGATGAAATCCATCGAGACTTGCTCCCATTTCCATTCGGGAATTTCTAATGGTTGCAACAAACCACTAGGCTTCTTTTGTTCGGCTTTAACTAGCTGGCAATTCATGCATTTGGATATAAACTTCCCAACGTCTCTTTTCATCTCTTCCCAGTAGTAAGTCTGCTTCATGTCTCGATACATCTTATTACCACCGGGATGTATAACCAGTTTTGAGTGATGACATTCTCTAAGCACTTCATCTCTCAAACCATTCACGTTGGGTACAACTAGTCTTCCATTCTTTCTAAGACATCCATCCCGATCAAACCCATACAAATTCATCTCCTCACCGTCGATATTCATCTCTAACTTGGAGATGATTTCCAATAGATTAGGATCGTCCCTCTGACTGGAACCAATCCGCTCTATCAAAGTGGGTCTGACCGCCAAACTAGCTAACATTTTTGGATCCAATTCGCACTTTGGTCTGAAATCATACCCTGCGATATACTCTAGTTGCTTCCATTCAAGAAACATAGCCCTTAAACTGGCATGTCTCCTACTCAAGGCATCGGCTACCGCATTACCTTTCCCAGATGTGTATGCGATATCAAAATCATACGAAGCCAAGAAGTCTAACCATCTCTGCTGACGAAGATTCAGATCCTTCTGGGAGAAGAGAAACTTTAACGATTTATGATCGGTAAACAACTCGAATCTTTCTCCCAAGAGATAATGTCTCCACATCTTTAATGCAAACATGATCGCTGCCAATTCCAAATCATGGATAGGGTACCTTTTCTCATGTGGCTTTAGTTTCCGACTAGCATAAGCTACAACCCTACCTACTTGCATCAATACAGCACCTAGTCCGGTACCACAAGCATCCGTGTATATCGTCATCTCTTCATTCCCTTTAGGAATGACTAACACTGGTGCACGCGTCAACCTTTCTTTTAGACTTTTGAATGCATTCTCACACACTCCGTCCCAGACGAAGGCCTGATTCTTCTTAGTCAACTGAGTCAACGGTAATGCTATCTCGGAGAAGTCCTGGATAA
Source organism: Allium sativum (assembly GCA_030737875.1). NCBI lineage: Eukaryota > Viridiplantae > Streptophyta > Magnoliopsida > Asparagales > Amaryllidaceae > Allium > Allium sativum. The sequence continues at coordinate 1,046,674,490 of CM060910.1, read as the reverse complement.
ACTTACGATAATATCCAGCTAACCCCAAGAAACTTCTTACATCTGTTGCATTCTTGGGCGTAGGCCAATCCTGTACCCTAGCCACCTTCGTAGGGTCCACGGCAATACCATTCTCTGAAACAACATGGCCCAAGAATCTCACTTCCCTCCTCCAGAAATGACACTTAGAGAATTTCGCTTTCAATTGGTGTTTCCTCAACACCTCCATCACTATCCTCAAGTGTCTCTTGTGTTCCTCCTCTGTCCTCGAATAAACAAGGATATCATCTACGAACATAAGAACAAACTGATTCAACTGATCTCTGAATACTCGATTCATAAGATCCACAAAGTAGGCTGGTGCATTGGTCAACCCAATGGCATCCAACCACTCATATAATCCAGACGGCGTCCTAAATGCCGTTTTTGGAACACTCTCATCCGCTACTCGGAGCTGATGAAATCCTGTCGCGAGGTCCAACTGGGAGAACACTCTTGCTCCTTCCAGTTGATCAAACAAATCATCTATCCGCGGTAGAGGATACTTATTCTTCCTCGTTACCTTATTCAACTCGCGATAGTCCACACACAAATGAAGGGAACCATCTGCCTTAGTGGCAAACACAACTGGTGCTCCCCACTCGGAGACACTCCTAATAAACCCCTTCTTCAAAAGATTGCTTACTTGCACCCCGAGCTCTCTCTTCTCCCTTGGTTCCATACGACGAAGTGGCATCACTATAGGTCTGGCATCTTTCACTAAATTAATACGGAACTCAATCTCTCGGTGTGGTGGAAGCCCGGTCACCTCCTCGAAGACGTCCGGATACTGGCCAACCACGGGTACATCTGACAACTCATTATGCAGGATGTCGAGGGAATTTATAAAACTAGCCATTACACCATTACTAGGTAGACTACCAAACACTACCCTCGGCCCGTCATTCGCCCTAACTGTCACCAAAAAGCCCTCACAGTCTACCACCACTCCGTATCTTTGGAGCCAATCGACCCCCAATATAATGCCATACCCAGTATAGCCCAAAACAAAGCAATCACAAACAAACATACATCCATGACTCGATAAGAACAAATTTCTGCAAATCATACTAAGGTTAGTTGAACCACCAATCGGGTTCGTCACAACCAATGGTCTATCGACTATCTCGGGTTCTAGTCCCAACCTATCTACCAGGTCACTAGATATGAAGGAACGGGAAGCCCCAGTATCAAACAAAACTCGAACTGGTACATCATAAATAGAAAGCATACCTTGAATGATGACATTCTTTCCTTTCTCCGCCGTCGTTGGGGCATTCGACGAAGAAGGAACAACATCGATAGCATATGCTTTCACAATCTGTTTCTCCTGAAGAGGTTGTGGACACTTATCCTTATGATGTCCCACTTGGCCACAGTTGTAGCACTTCGTATCCGCTAGCTTGGCCCGACATTCTTTAGCATAATGGACCTTCTTACCACAGTTGAAGCACTCAACATCTTTCTTGCTCTTTTTCTGGCCATCCTTAGATTGGTTCTGTTTTCTCTTATTCTGAGAGTTATTCTTGCCTCCACCGCCCGCTTGCGGTTTCAGCCCTTCTGTAGATGCAGCCTCAGTCTTTGACTTAGGGTAAAGACTCTCTGATCTCAAAGCTTTCCCCACAAACGATTCAAAAGTCTCATTGATGTGGTTGATAAGACTTTCCCCCAAGTATCCATCCAACCCAGTAATGAACTTCTCATTCTTCTTCTCAGGAGTATCGATAAGAGATAGTCCATACTTTGACAAAGTGTCGAATTTAGCAATATAGTCCAAGACTGCCCTACCATTCTGCTTGAGTTCCAAGAATCTCTTAAACAACACTGACTTCTGGGCAGCTGGAATAAACTTCTCGCTAAAGCGAGCCTTGAACTGATCCCAAGTAACCTGATCTTCTGGAGTAGCTGTTCTAATGGCATTCCACCAATTCATCGCTCGCCATTGCAGCTGACGAGACGCTAGCCCTCTCTTCATCGCATCCTCGATACCCAAGTTGTCGAAGATACGATCATAGCTATCTAACCAATCCTGAACATCTGTGGCTGATTCCGTTCCGTGGAACAGCTTCCCATCAAGGTTAGTGTAATCCTTGCATAACTTGGCGAAATCGACCCTAGGCGCCTGCACTACTGGACCACCACCATTTCCGGGATTGGGAACTACCCCTTGAACATCCCTAAGCATCTCCCTCGTGAAGTTCGTGAACATCGTCCTCATGTCAAGAGCATTCCCATTATTGGTCCCCCTACCAGCACCTCTATCATATCGGCTCATCGTTCAATCTGTAAAGAGGAAACGATTAACGACCCCATAATGGTGCTAGTGCAGTACGACTTCATTCTTATACTACTAATAGTATATATATATAGCTTTTGAAAACAAAGTAATCACAAATACGTGCTCTCATATACGTACTATCTCTCCCTAGTGTCTTTCCCGAGGTTAACTATGCAACCTGGCTCTAATACCAAATGAGACGACCCGCCCCGCACCAACCGACATTTACTCCAAAGGTCCGTTGTACACATGTCCAGTTACCACGGGACGGTCGTCAGAAGGAAAGGAAAGAAGAGAATGAAATAACCAGGAACCTGTAAAATGTCTCACAGCGCATGGTACAAAATATAATAACAACATACTTGACATAAAATAGGTGAGACAGTGCATAAGCTGAAAACAAACTAACATAGCAGCGGAAAATCCAAGTACAACTTATAATCCAAAGCTAACACTATTACAACTTTTAAACTGTCTCAAAAGCAAAAGCAAGATAAGGGAGGTACACTACTAATGCCTAAGTAGCGACCACCAACGACACAGGGATAATATCTATATATCATACGTGGAAGCCTCCTGCTCGCCTCCGAATCAGCTACTCGCACAGTACCAGCTAACATGTCTCTAGTCTGCTCGTGTGAGGACCAGAGTAATAAGAAGAGACATAAAACTCTGGGTCAGACAAAAAGTCTGGTATGAGCGATAAGCATCTAAACAAAACAATAACAGGTATACTAAACCATACCTGAACCTGGACCTGCAGCCAAAGAGTTAGCACTACATACTATACAACACTCTAAGGTGCCATTTCAAATGGTGTAAAGATAACGGGGGTGGGGGTGTGCGTGTCATAGTTGTGGCAAACAATCAAGCTTAACAACCATCCTCACATCTCTCACTTAGTGTGTAAAGCATACGATATCCACCACTTCGATCACCCAATATACTTTGCTATGATCACTTTGCCCCATGAAGTCTCAATGACTTCACTACACTGATTCATAGCCGCTAATCCTTCGCTATGTCCACTTTGCCCCATGGAGTTGCAATGACCCCATTGCACTGGCTCATAGCCTTACTAATCCTTTACTATGTCCACTCTACCCCATGGAGTCACAATGACCCCACTGCACTAGCTCATAGTCTTACTACGCATCACTTTGCCCCTCGAGTCTTAATGACTCTATTGCACTGATAACGTAGTCTTGCTACCAACACCTTGCCCCTCGAGTCATAGTGACTCTACTGCACTGATAAGTAGCCCATCATCCATTTTCAGTGGTGAATCGAAGTTATGAATGTCGACAACTCCTTAGCACACGTCTCGCAGCAAAGTCCAACCATTAAGTGAACTCATTGGTTCCCAACTGGATCCTGAGCTCTAACTTCCATTTGGACTACCTTTGCATCTCGGGTTATTGATCATCACCGGATCGGTTCGGATCGTCACCTTCATGTCATAGCGGTTCAGATCGGTCTTCATCATCCTCCACTGGATCGGATCGGGTTCTCCAACATGCCATGGTTCAGATCGTCACCACTATCATCGGGTCGGGTCGGGTCTCCAAGCTGCATCGCCACAGATCGGTTCGGTGGTAGTTAAACAGATCGGGTCAGGGTCCATCTGGCGATTCGGGTCGGGGTACTCTCCTCCAGGCCAAGTACAACGATTCGTGCTCACCATCTTCAAACGGATCAGGTCGGAGCTGCTGAACTCGCGTGGGAGGTGGTTCGGTTCGGGTCCTCCTAACCGATCTGATCTGGTTCGGATGTCTTCCTGCACTTTTCACAGCAAGCGGTTTACACCACTCGACGACATTTTCGACCATTCCAACTATTCTAATCAATCATAAAACATACCATACAGTCATAGCAACATGTATAAGCAACCACAAACACCAAAACAACAAAATGATAGGTTAAAATGGATCAAACATAGCCAAAACCCCATATTTTCCCTTAAGCATGTTTAGGTGAAACTAATGATATGATTAGCAAAACTTAACCAAATTAACCCAAACCCATATCAGAGGTCTATAACATCATTTAAGAATTTATAAATATTTTTTCCTGAATTTTATCATGTTTAAATTCGCTAATTAACACTAATTACCCTTAATTAGCCATAATTAGTGAGGAACTATACAAATCACTCACCTTAGCCACAAATAAGATTTAGATCTGAAATAAATCTCTAATTTGGTGTGAATCCCAATGCTAAACAGCAACTCTAATGTTGATTTGGTGTTGATCTCTCTTGACTTGATGTTGCTAAGCCCAATCTTCAAGTAGAAAGTGATTTGGAGGTGATTTAGAGGTTGGAGGCCATTTTTAGGGTTTCTAAGAGGTAAGTGGAGGCTATAAAACTGAAATGGAATGAATCTCCAACTCTTTTCAGCCTCCCCATAACCCTAATCCAGAAATGGGTTATGGGCCCATTCACTAATCACCTTATTTGGCCCGGTTAAGCAGTTTTTCACCTTCCAAACCTTATTTCAGCCATATCTCCCAAACATTGAGTCCATTTGGCTATTATGACCACTCTTTGGAAAGGTAAACCATCAAACGAATCTAATGGAAGTGGTTTCAGGTCAAAATTCCTTTCCAGTCAAAACTTATGGCCAAAACAAGATCAGCTAGGGGCAAAACGGTCAATTAAAAATCGACAAAAATCATGAACATAGGAAATGACTCTAATGATTGTTTCCCAAAGTTACATGACCATACGACTTCATATGGGAAAGAAATAAATATTCTACGATCCCTCGATGCGTAGAATGCGGGTTTTTACATTTTAACTCGAAAATATCATTATATTTTCACGCAATCCTCTTTTATTTTCCTTTATCTTAGAGCATCATTATATACATTCTCAAATCTCGTTAATTTCCTTTACTTCGGAACACTCATTTTATATTTCCAAATCTTCATCAATAACCTCTCATTATTATTTCTCTAATCTAGATAATAAATTATCACTCCTCTTTACCATTACAACTAATATCATCTCAGATAATCCTGAAGTCGTTCAAATTGGGGTATTTTAATTACCTCTCAGACCTTGATCAACAACGTTCTTATCTTAAGATAGAAATCAGTTGTAATTTCATAATTCGATATTTCAATTTTATATCAAAACAAATCCCTTTCTATTTTATTTAAAATATAGTTTTATCAAACCTTCTTGCTTTCGGAAATCACTTCTCAAATATAATCATTCTTCCTTAATTCACTGATTACGTAATTGCTTACTAAAATATCACCTTTAACTTCTACTTCTTTAACAATTCATTTTATAACACGGATTTTTGTTACAAAATCCTATCACTGACTCCTTTACCAAATTCACTTTTAAAATTTTCTTTTCTTATCCATTTCATTCAATTTCCACTTTGAAAATATTATTTCAAATCCCCATTTTCTTAATTTCATTATTAAATAATGTTAATTTAAAATTAATATTTTAACACCTTATTTCCTTTTATAAATTTTGTTTCTATAACTGGGGTTTAATATAAACCCCTTTATTTTCAATTCCCTTTTACATAATTCAAATATTAAGTAAATAATTAATTTCAGCTATCGTATTTGCTTAAAATTCCTTTTATAATTTTGTTATCAAAATTCAGGTTTAAAATATAAAACCCACCCATAACTCTTTTCACAATTCAGTTCAATTCTGTTTTAACTTCGATTTTTCTTTCAAATGAATTTCAAATAAAAGTAATCTCCTAAATTATTATTAATTAAAATATTAATTTACTTTAATCATTAACTATTGTAAAATTAGTTAATTCTTTATTAACTAGAATAAAGAATAAATTCCCTTTTCAAAATATTATAAAAATTAAAAAAAATGTGTTAAACAATTCATTAGATTAATTAAGAACAACTAATTTATAATCACTTTCACTTAAAATGATTGACTTCGTCAATCCAAAACACAGTTATTTTGTTAACTGGTTCCAATTACTCCTTCTTTTAAATTAATTAATAGTATAATTAATTTAAATAATTCCATTAAATTATTTCTTTATAACAATTATCCAAACATTAACCGTCAAGTTAATTTTTTGCTCTTTTGCTTTTTAATCTGATTAATATCAGGATTTACCTTATAAAATCAATTTATAATTAATTATAAATTTAAATAATAAATAATAAATATGTATTTCTTTTTTAATAAACTTTTATTCAAAATAACAGATTTAAAAGTCTATCGTCAGTTATAAAATAAATTTTATAACTTCATTTGTACTGGTTCGCCTGACAGTAAATTAATATTTAGAAGCCGATTGATTTATAGGCCATATACTGCAAATTACTCAACCAATATCACCTATTGGTTTAAACAAACAAATATTAATATTTCAGTTAATGATCAACAATCAAATCAATCATTCAATCCGAACAATTCATAGAATGATAATATGAAAACAAATAATATTAAATATATTTGAGGAATTCGATTAAATCCCTCCAACCTGTTCTTTCTTGTATCCAAATCGGTTATCTCAAATCAGATTATTCAATTTCATTTAACTGATAATTTCTATAACAGTAAATAATAAATATTTAACATCACCCAATTAACACAACAATTCAAACAATTTAACACGTTTATTTTATAAACGTGACCAACAAGGTAAGTTACCTTCATTGGGTCCAATCGTTAAAATAACGATTTGGTATTTCACTGAAAATAAACAACGTTCAATTTCATTGGTTCGAACAATATATGAATATATATTTTTAACAAACAACAAATAGTCAACTATTAACAACCACAACACACAAAATAAAAACCCGACTTATATAAAATATAAGTGGGAAGTACTGAGTGAGTTTAACCCACTTTGATTTCCGTTGTTGTTGATGCAGTTTGGTTACAGTTAAATTAAACAGTAGTTCAATTTAACTGTAATTTCCTGTTTATTCCAAAACTGTCCAGACTGATTCCATAATGTAGTATTCTTCGACATGTTCCTAACGTAGTCTGTTTGGTTCCATTCTGTTATCGTAATAAGAAGTTATTTACGTTTTAAGATAATATAATTTATTTAAACAAGTTAATCCTTAATTGTTATTATTAAAATTAACTAATTACATTTAATATTAGCTAATCAGTTGGTTTAGAGATTAATAGGCGAATTAATCCTTTTTTTTCAAGCTAATCGCGTTTTACTTTAATACCGACTAACCGATTAATACTTCTCTAACTAAATTTTAATGATAACAAATTATTACACTGTTATTGGTCAAAACAAGTCGGCCATCTTTATACTTTCCTCAGCGATAGTTTTCATTGCTTTATCCATTATCAAGACGCACAGTTTCATGAGTTAATGACTGATTCTTCTCCTACGCATGAAGCATGCTGACTTTCCCTCACAAAACTTCTGCGTTCCAAAACATTTTATATTAGCATGATTTAAATAAACAATAATCCTTAGTTATCTTATTCATAATGTTGAATACGTTAACTACTTAATGTACACAGCAAAATGAACCAACTTTTGCATGTCTCCTGTGTTCCAGTTACCATGCCATTTCCATTGTTCGCACCCTAGACTTATATAATGTTGAACTAATTTCAGCTAATATAATTGTAATAAACTAAGATTTTCAATGATTAAAATATAATAAAAATTTCAAATTTCTGAATATCAAGCGGGTTTAATGAGATTTAAATGCAAATATTGTTTTTATAAAAAAGGATATTTGTAACACCCCGTAATTATGCGACATTAAGATTCTCAAATTAAAGTATAATTAATTTTTAAAAGAAAAATTAAAAGAAAAAGATCCATGCAGTTGTTTAATTTAAGTATTGTAACTAACATGAAAAAGAGAAGTAAGGAGAGAACAATAATTATTATTGTTCTAAGACTTATTAACAAAAGCCTCTGTAGCTCAGTTGGTTAAGGCATTGGATTTGTAGCATGGAGGTCGGGGGTTCGAACCCCGGCGGCGGCATAATTTTTTTATCTTTGTTTTAGAGAGGGCCAACTGAACATGCAAATATATGTACATATACAAATTCAAAATTTGAAAGGATAAGAACGTACATATAAGGAAATAAAGAATATATATATATACATATGAGAATATATATATATATATATGCAAAAATATATGTATACGAAAGATAAAATTCAAGATAAGGCTACAGTCAATGAAATATGGCAACATCATTTGAATTTTGAAAATAAAATGAAAGTTGTGTGTATATATATACGCGTAAAATGGTCGTTAGAGGAATTGTATACATATAAGAATATTTCATGTGAATAAAACAGTTAAATAAATTCCAGAAATTCAAAAGTTTGAAAATCAAACTTTTACGCCAAAATAGCTTGAGGGACCCAATGCTGACTCAGCACTGCGTGTATGATAAGGTTTGGCTAGATTCATCTACGTACCTGGATTATTTTCTTAACTAGGTTCAATGCTGACTCAGCGCTGCGTGTACGATAAGGTCTTGAGCAGATATATAAACAGCCCTAGTCTTCATTCTCTTTGCACCAATTCTCTTCTATCCTTATGCTGCTAAGATTCATGGCTTCTTCCCCTCTTCTAAATTTTCTTAAATAAATAAAATAAAATATGATTCAAGACGAGGAGATGCTGCTAAAAGACTTTTAAGGAGGGATTCAAATCAAAGTTTCAAGTGAAGAATTCAAAGGCTAGCTCAAACAAGTTTCAAGCAACGACGCACGAATCATAGCCACGCTTTCTTTCTTTTCTAGATCTATTTTCTGTAAGTTGGTTATTTCTAGATCTGAATATTTTGTTTTATTTGCGACATGAAATTAAAGGAATAAAGGAATATGCTAAATCTCTCTCTCTCTCTCTTCGAATATGTGTTTATACTCTTGGACTGAATTAAGAACTGTTATGATTCGAGGACAAATAAGACTGTAACCATGACTACGACTATAGAACTGTGGCCTTCGAAAGCATATGCCTTTGGACTATGACATAAGCCTTTGATTTTGGGACATATAAACATTGCCTATGACAATGACTTAGGACTATGGGAATTATTTTCCCTTTTGGACTATGAACATCGCCTATATTGCCTATGACCATGGACATTACTTATGACTAAGAACATAAGCCTTTGAATTGGACATAAACTATTGCTTATGACATAATGAGGACAATTGTGATTTTGACACCCATGATTCATGATTAGGAAAATATTGCTTTAGTTTGGTGATTGTGAAATTGGGTCTAAACCCAATTATTTATTCTACCTGTTCCTTGGTTTTTTCTTTGGTTTTAAGACAGTGGGAATTTACCTATTAAGTTAGGTCTACCCACGTTCTTGAACCTATTTTGCCCATTCTTTGGTTTTAAGACAGTGGGAATTTACCTATTTAGTTAGGTCTACCCATATTCTTGAACCTACATTGTTATCCAAACCTTTTTATGCCAATTATTCCTTCTTGTCATTTTGATTCATTCCCTTTTTATCTACGAATCTAGATTTATTTATAATCTAGGTTGAATCACGATTATTCGAACGGTGGGAATGCGATTTGGGGAAAAACATGGAAATGAATATGAACGTAATTGTAAACTTGGAAATTCGCCTAATTTGGAATATGTATTATGACATGCACATTAAAATAAAAACGGGGAAATTTGACATGGATTAGGGAATATGTGATTTTGACATATTAAATTTAGCGTTAGTAAGTAAGCTAAATTTTAGGCATAAAATGTAAACCAGAAAAATAATTCTAGTTTTGCCATAAATTGTGAATTAGGATGTTAAACCAAGATTGGGTTAATTAAGGTTGATTTGGAATAAGTATATTAGCACAATTTTGAATTTATTCATAATTGTGAGCAATTGTCATGTTTAGAATAAATTATGGTTAGCGACACTAAATTTGGTATAATTTACATACCAAAAAGTATAAATATGATAAATAAGAGAGAATGGGCCATAATAATAAATGTGACAATGTACATTAAAAGAGTAGTAATGAAATAAGTAAATTAGGAGTAATTTACTTATAGAATTCGTCATAAATGTTAAATTGTTCATTTACCACAAAATATGTAACTTGGTTAAGTTTTGGCCATAAATTATAAACTAGGATATTTAATCTAGTTTCGGCAATGAAATAGGAAATGGCCTAAACTGCATGTTGGGTTAGGACTTGGGCCTAGAATATAAGTATACTAGTAGGCTTGACAAATAAATATAGGCCAAATTTGTCTAAAAAGGGGAAATGGGCTTTTGAAATAAATTGTTAACAATTTATAAACAAAAGAAAAGTATTTTGATAACATCCCTTTTTATAACACATAGACCAGAAGGTTCTAGGGTGACAGAGAGGATAGTGTCTAGGCTTGGGTTTGGAAAATACAAGTTTCCTGCCCTCCCTGGCTATCCCTAACTGATCCGAAGGACGGGATGGTTGTTTTCAAAACCAGATTTGGAAATTAATCAAAAACCCTTTGAACTTAGAAAACATGAATATGCCTAACCCGAGGTTAGACTGAGTTGCGGTGTAAACCTGCCCGGAACCGACCGGCACATCCAGTAACCGCAGCAATATCTGTCTAATGTGAGAGGTTGCGACTTTAATTTATTAATTAAAGCTAGAACAAGAATGGGAGAGTTAAGTCCATAGGAACACTTAACCAACCCAACCTGGCGAGAAAGAAAACTAAGTAGTAGACCTCAGTTGAAAAAGGGACTAAGTAGTAAAACTTAGTTAAGAAAACAAGGAATTTGGAAACTAAGTGGTAAACCTTAGTTAGTAGAACTAAGTAGTAATTCTTAGTATAACACGAAGGAGCAGACATCCATCTAGTTTTAAGAAGGCTCCAACGAATTGGGTTACGAAGCCCGAGGCTTCGAGGGGACGTGAGGGTGCTCTTGGTATCCCTCTGTGAGGCTGCAGATGATCATCCTGGGCTCACGGAGGTTAAGGTCTGCGTTAGAAGAACCGAGGGTATGCCTTAGTTGCAATATATATATGTGGCAACCTAAAGACTAGGATGGACCAGCGTGATTCGGCGAGAAGACGGTAGCCCTGTGATAGCAACTCGTCGTCTACCATCCATCTTGAGTCAATCGAGACACGTGAAGCGGAAAGGCGGAGAACTCCAAAAGACCATATACTTGCTATCTAGTTATAGTTGCAGATGGCCATATGATAGTGGGGCACCGGGGGCCGGCGTATAGTTCTCATTTTACAAGGTGTGCCTTTCATTAGCTGAGGGAGGGGTCAAGTGGGACCATAGCCACTGGAATAAAAACAGACCTTAGCATCTGCATCAGCAGATATCTGAAAGCTCCCGACCGAGTTCTGTATTCCTTGATTTGCCCTGTCACAGGACTCGGATCGCAAATTACAGGACATGTGCATCTAGACAAGCGATAACGATTCGCGATACATACGTGGGGAAGCCTAGGAACATATACCACTCTAGGTAGTGTGTCCTAGACTTGGGGGCATTGTTCGACAGGTAGCGTAATCCCTAGTTGGACTAGGTGGCATAAACCCTGAACTCGAAAAGCGTTCAGCAGATAGCGTAAAACTATAGTTAAACCTAGAAAGCACTTGATAGAAAACCCTAGACTAGATCTAGGTAATAAATAATAAATGTATGCCTGAAGGCAATGGAAACTACAGGGGTTGGTATCACGTTATCGTTACTAGTTGAACACTAGTTAGGTGGTGCAGAGATATAGAAACCAGTATAACAAGGAAATAGCGAAGCTGCGAAAGTATTAGAGCGTATCCAGTCATCTTAGCATATCTTGTGACTACCTTGTCTAATCTTGTTGACCTTATCGTCATGGTGTAATCTTGTATTCAGTTAATTCATGTCGTTTTGTTTTCCATGTTCACATGCTTGAAGTTACTGAACTTACTCAGGCTTTATGTCTGACTCTGTTTTTCTTTCGTCTTCTTTCTTCCGTTCTCCCCCCCAGGTTGTTAAGGAGGAAATAGGATAGCTCAGATTTGTTTTGGGATGATTTCTCTTTCCAAGCTTGAAGAATCTTGGATGCATCGGCTTTGGATTGCTATGACTGGCTTTTGTTACATTGGGGAATATAAATGTATTTTATGCTTCTTTATTTTGTAAAGACAGTTGATACTCTGATATTGTAAAGGAACCTTGTACAAATTATTTTGTCAATAAAGCAAAGTTTTATTTTCCGCTGTTTAATGTTTGTCTGTCTTGTAATTTATCTGCATCTTTTACCCATAATGCTCCACAGAACTTAGTGCATTCCCTTTGTGAGTGACACTAACGGATGTGGGGTGTTACACGTGGTATCAGAGCTGAAGGTTACCAGATCAGATAAAGGATTTGAAAAATTATTTTCAAACGGTTTTAAAAGAAGTATTTTCAAAAGAAGAGATTTGTTTTAAAGGCATATTCCCCAAAGCCATACGCACTATCTTCTCTTCCTCTGTTTAAATTCTTGTCTCCTTCTTTCTTGAGTCTCTGGGGCTCCTGGCTTTCTGGGAGGTAACCTCATCGAAGGGCAAAGTAGTGCCCGGCTTCCATCCATAGCCGTAGTTGTTTCATCTACGGGCAGTTTTTTTTCAAAGCTTATAAGGTTTTCCGGACGATGGAGGCAGTTTTCGAGAGATTTGTCAACATGACTACACACGGAAGGGGATGAGGAGTTTGGCTAAGGAGCATAACCCTAGGATGAGGAATTCATGGATGTAGACTTAGCACACGAAGGAGGAAGAAATTATAAAACCTAAGACAAGAGGAAGTATTTTTACTAGGGTATGATAGGGCATATACTTAAGGACAAGGGCAAGAACGAGGACAAGATTTTCAGAAGGACAAGTACATGCTTTCGCCACGAAGCGCACCTAGGAGAAAGGTAGTTCGGTTGGAAGAGTCTAGTTTTCTGTTCGTGTTATTTCCTTAGGTTCTAGCGCTTCTCATTTGTTCATATCCACTTCCATAGTTGGGTCTCTGCACCATAGTACTTGTATAGTAGAAAGATCCCACTAGAGTCTCAAATCCAATTGGTGGTCCGACCAGTTTATTTTTTTAGTAGGGATTTGAGAATAGCTATCGAGTTTTCTTATATCATCTCATGTAGAACGTCTAAATTCGGGGAGATATTCCTTGGGTGCTTGTCTGATATTGGTTTAGGCCTTTGGGGCTTGTACTTGAGGAATGTCGAGTTCGGTTTGGATGGTTTGCGGGAGAGATGAATAGTTGTGGTAGGCACCCCAAAGAGCATGTAGTGACCTTTCGACTCTTATAGTTATGGCATGACGGATAAGAGGGAAACCTCTAATCATCTTAGTACGTATACTTGGTACCGTGATTGACATCTGTTTATTTTGGAATTGGTGGTCGGAAACTTCACAATCGTGAAGTTAAATTGGTTAAGATACAGTGGAGTAAAGCTCAAGAAGGCTAGATACTAGCAACATGCCCTTTTTCCTTAAGGGTGCATTCTTGATTTCTCTGTTTAGGAGCTTTACGCGTAGTTGTTTCTCTCTTTCCAAAGTATATCCTCTAGGTCGTATCTGCAATCCTTAGGTAGAAGCCAATGGATGTAAACATGTATTTGAAACATGTTATGGTTGAATGGTTGCAAGTGGTTGCAAATGGTTGCTTGTGGATGCATATGCATACGTATTAGACACTAGATCAAGTTCGGACGCTCTCATATTGCATTTACATATATGCATTTGTTTATAAGTTGAACTTGATATGATATCATATGGATGTTGCATATGGATGAATGGCTGTGCACGCATGTAGTATTTACATGACTAGGGATGTTTGCATGCATGATTGGACGCATGGAACTAACATGATTTGCATTAAGGAGGTCAAATGAATCAGTAGACCGCCTGATTTTGCATTAGATAGAGACATATACACACACTATGCATATGAACATGAAAGCATTAGAAATCTTTTAAGGACAATGAATGCCTGTGATTGAATGGTTGGGTAGATGGGTGATTGGATGGTAGGACACATTCTTCCTAACTTCAAGATTTCGGGGACGAAATCCTTTTAAGTGGGGGAGAATGTAACACCCCGTAATTCTGCGACATTAAGATTCTCAAATTAAAGTATAATTAATTTTTAAAAGAAAAATTAAAAGAAAAAGATCCATGCAGTTGTTTAATTTAAGTATTGTAACTAACATGAAAAAGAGAAGTAAGGAGAGAACAATAATTATTATTGTTCTAAGACTTATTAACAAAAGCCTCTGTAGCTCAGTTGGTTAAGGCATTGGATTTGTAGCATGGAGGTCGGGGGTTCGAACCCCGGCGGCGGCATAATTTTTTTATCTTTGTTTTAGAGAGGGCCAACTGAACATGCAAATATATGTACGTATACAAATTCAAAATTTGAAAGGATAAGAACGTACATATAAGGAAATAAAGAATATATATATATATACATATGAGAATATAAATATATATATATATATATGCAAAAATATATGTATACGAAAGATAAAATTCAAGATAAGGCTACAGTCAATGAAATATGGCAACATCATTTGAATTTTGAAAATAAAATGAAAGTTGTGTGTATATATATACGCGTAAAATGGTCGTTAGAGGAATTGTATACATATAAGAATATTTCATGTGAATAAAACAGTTAAATAAATTCCAGAAATTCAAAAGTTTGAAAATCAAACTTTTACGCCAAAATAGCTTGTGGGACCCAATGCTGACTCAGCACTGCGTGTATGATAAGGTTTGGCTAGATTCATCTACGTACCTGGACTATTTTCTTAACTAGGTTCAATGCTGACTCAGCGCTGCGTGTACGATAAGGTCTTGAGCAGCTATATAAACAGCCCTAGTCTTCATTCTCTTTGCACCAATTCTCTTCTATCCTTATGCTGCTAAGATTCATGGCTTCTTCCCCTCTTCTAAATTTTCTTAAATAAATAAAATAAAATATGATTCAAGACGAGGAGATGCTGCTAAAAGACTTTTAAGGAGGGATTCAAATCAAAGTTTCAAGTGAAGAATTCAAAGGCTAGCTCAAACAAGTTTCAAGCAACGACGCACGAATCATAGCCACGCTTTCCTTCTTTTCTAGATCTATTTTCTGTAAGTTGGTTATTTCTAGATCTGAATATTTTGTTTTATTTGTGACATGAAATTAAAGGAATAAAGGAATATGCCAAATCTCTCTCTCTCTCTCTTCGAATCTGTGTTTATACTCTTGGACTGAATTAAGAACTATTATGATTCGAGGACAAATAAGACTGTAACCGTTACTACGACTATAGAACTGTGGCCTTTGAAAGCATATGCCTTTGGACTATGACATAAGCCTTTGATTTTGGGACATATAAACATTGCCTATGACAATGACTTAGGACTATGGGAATTATTTTCCCTTTTGGACTATGAACATCGCCTATATTGCCTATGACCATGGACATTACTTATGACTAAGAACATAAGCCTTTGAATTGGACATAAACTATTGCTTATGACATAATGAGGACAATTGTGATTTTGACACCCATGATTCATGATTAGGAAAATATTGCTTTAGTTTGGTGATTGTGAAATTGGGTCTAAACCCAATTATTTATTCTACCTGTTCCTTGGTTTTTTCTTTGGTTTTAAGACAGTGGGAATTTACCTATTAAGTTAGGTCTACCCACGTTCTTGAACCTATTTTGCCCATTCTTTGGTTTTAAGACAGTGGGAATTTACCTATTTAGTTAGGTCTACCCATATTCTTGAACCTACATTGTTATCCAAACCTTTTTATGCCAATTATTCCTTCTTGTCATTTTGATTCATTCCCTTTTTATCTACGAATCTAGATTTATTTATAATCTAGGTTGAATCACGATTATTCGAACGGTGGGAATGCGATTTGGGGAAAAACATGGAAATGAATATGAACGTAATTGTAAACTTGGAAATTCGCCTAATTTGGAATATGTATTATGACATGCACATTAAAATAAAAACGGGGAAATTTGACATGGATTAGGGAATATGTGATTTTGACATATTAAATTTAGCGTTAGTAAGTAAGCTAAATTTTAGGCATAAAATGTAAACCAGAAAAATAATTCTAGTTTTGCCATAAATTGTGAATTAGGATGTTAAACCAAGATTGGGTTAATTAAGGTTGATTTGGAATAAGTATATTAGCACAATTTTGAATTTATTCATAATTGTGAGCAATTGTCATGTTTAGAATAAATTATGGTTAGCGACACTAAATTTGGTATAATTTACATACCAAAAAGTATAAATATGATAAATAAGAGAGAATGGGCCATAATAATAAATGTGACAATGTACATTAAAAGAGTAGTAATGAAATAAGTAAATTAGGAGTAATTTACTTATAGAATTCGTCATAAATGTTAAATTGTTCATTTACCACAAAATATGTAACTTGGTTAAGTTTTGGCCATAAATTATAAACTAGGATATTTAATCTAGTTTCGGCAATGAAATAGGAAATGGCCTAAACTGCATGTTGGGTTAGGACTTGGGCCTAGAATATAAGTATACTAGTAGGCTTGACAAATAAATATAGGCCAAATTTGTCTAAAAAGGGGAAATGGGCTTTTGAAATAAATTGTTAACAATTTATAAACAAAAGAAAAGTATTTTGATAACATCCCTTTTTATAACACATAGACCAGAAGGTTCTAGGGTGACAGAGAGGATAGTGTCTAGGCTTGGGTTTGGAAAATACAAGTTTCCTGCCCTCCCTGGCTATCCCTAACTGATCCGAAGGACGGGATGGTTGTTTTCAAAACCAGATTTGTAAATTAATCAAAAACCCTTTGAACTTAGAAAACATGAATATGCCTAACCCGAGGTTAGACTGAGTTGCGGTGTAAACCTGCCCGGAACCGACCGGCACATCCAGTAACCGCAGCAATATCTGTCTAATGTGAGAGGTTGCGGCTTTAATTTATTAATTAAAGCTAGAACAAGAATGGGAGAGTTAAGTCCATAGGAACACTTAACCAACCCAACCTGGCGAGAAAGAAAACTAAGTAGTAGACCTCAGTTGAAAAAGGGACTAAGTAGTAAAATTTAGTTAAGAAAACAAGGAATTTGGAAACTAAGTGGTAAACCTTAGTTAGTAGAACTAAGTAGTAATTCTTAGTATAACACGAAGGAGCAGACATCCATCTAGTTTTAAGAAGGCTCCAACGAATTGGGTTACGAAGCCCGAGGCTTCGAGGGGACGTGAGGGTACTCTTGGTATCCCTCTGTGAGGCTGCAGATGATCATCCTGGGCTCACGGAGGTTAAGGTCTGCGTTAGAAGAACCGAGGGTATGCCTTGGTTGCAATATATATATGTGGCAACCTAAAGACTAGGATGGACCAGCGTGATTCGGCGAGAAGACGGTAGCCCTGTGATAGCAACTCGTCGTCTACCATCCATCTAGAGTCAATCGAGATACGTGAAGCGGAAAGGCGGAGAACTCCAGAAGACCATATACTTGTTATCTAGTTATGGTTGCGGATGGCCATAGGATAGTGGGGCACCGGGGGCCGGCGTATAGTTCTCATTTTACAAGGTGTGCCTTTCATTAGCTGAGGGAGGGGTCAAGTGGGACCATAGCCACTGGAATAAAAACAGACCTTAGCATCTGCATCGGCAGATATCTGAAAGCTCCCGACCGAGTTCTGTATTCCTTGATTTGCCCTGTCACAGGACTCGGATCGCACATTACAGGACATGTGCATCTAGACAAGCGATAACGATTCGCGATACATACGTGGGGAAGCCTAGGAACATATACCACTCTAGGTAGTGTGTCCTAGACTTGGGGGAATTGTTCGACAGGTAGCGTAATCCCTAGTTGGACTAGGTGGCATAAACCCTGAACTCGAAAAGCGTTCAGCAGATAGTGTAAAACTATAGTTAAATCTAGAAAGAAGTGGATAGAAAACCCTAGATTAGATCTAGGTAACAACTAATAAATGGATGCCTGAAGGCGATGGAAAATACAGGGATTGGGATCACGTTATCGTTACTAGTTGAAACACTAGTTAGGCGGTGCAGAGATATAGAAACCAGTATAACAAGTAAATAGCGAAGCAGCGAAAGTATTAGAGCGTATCCAGTTTATCTTAGCATATCTTGTGACTACCTTGTCTAATCTTGTTGACCCTATCGTCATGGTGTAATCTTGTATTCAGTTAATTCATGTCGTTTTGTTTTCCATGTTCACATGCTTGAAGTTACTGAACTTACTCAGGCTTTATGTCTGACTCTGTTTTTCTTTCGTCTTCTTTCTTCCGTTCTCCCCCCCAGGTTGTTAAGGAGGAAATAGGATAGCTCAGATTTGTTTTGGGATGATTTCTCTTTCCAAGCTTGAAGAATCTTGGATGCATCGGCTTTGGATTGCTATGGCTGGCTTTTGTTACATTGGGGAATATAAATGTATTTTATGCTTCTTTATTTTGTAAAGACAGTTGATACTCTGATATTGTAAAGGAACCTTGTACAAATTATTTTGTCAATAAAGCAAAGTTTTATTTTCCGATGTTTAATGTTTGTCTGTCTTGTAATTTATCTGCATCTTTTACCCATAATGCTCCACAGAACTTAGTGCATTCCCTTTGTGAGTGACACTAACGGATGTGGGGTGTTACAATATTATATATATATGAGTTTGAATAAATATTTTTGTTTTTATTTTTAAAATATATTTTTGGTAAATATTTTTAAAATATTGATGATTGGTAATATTATTTAGTTTTATAAAATATATTGTTTTACATAAAGATTTGTTAAGTATCAAAATCTCATTGTTATAAGGTTATATTTGATAAACGATATGAATTTGACATTTTCGATAAAACTTAAGTAATATATTTGTTACATTCATAAATATTGGAAATTTACAACATTTACAAGTGCCATTAAGATGTAGCTAAAAATATAAATTCAACAAATATATAAATTTGTGATTTATATTCACATGCATTGGTAAATTTTAATGACAATATTTAGGTGTCTACATGCATGTATAGAGTTTCTTAAGGAAGTAGTAGCTAACGAACTCGGATTTCAATGAAATCAGTTTAATTAAATTCGGAATGACGAAATTAGGTAACTAACCAAGTTACGTTAAAAATGGCATCCGTTAGATATGTTAAATTCACAAAAGATTCAAAATTTGAACTAAAAACGGACGATTTTGAGGATATCCTGAGAACGGGATATCGTTAGATTGTAAGAACACCTTCGTTGGATCCGAAATAAGGAATTTCAGTACTTAGGGACGTTTCGCGTAAAACGGCATCTATATGTGGAAAATTAAAAAAAAGACCAAAAATTAAACTAAATTTTGATGATAATTGGAATTTGATAGTGCTAACGACAAAACTAAAACCTGAGACTATCCAGAAAAATCCAGAATAGGGGATATTTGTTGAGTACCAGTTTTGGGGGTATGAGGATTCATAGATAAAAAGTTATTAACAAAAGAAAACTAAAATAAATTATTTAAATAGTAAATGAATTCGGATCTTAGATTTGTTTACATAGGATTGGAGTACATTAGAAATCGGACGATATGGTAAAAGAAAAAACTGTTACCAATTGTAATGAACCACTGATTTCTATGTATTAAAAATAGAAAATTTATTTAAGATTTAATGTTTAACTAAATGTTATGACCTTTGAAAAATTGAATTACCAAGTTATGTTGCGAGCATGTATTTGAATTCTAATGGATATTGGAAATTTTATGTTGTTTGAAAAGAAGAAAATTATTTTAAAGAGATAAGTCACATTCAATATTTGTTCACGGCATTAAACGCAAAATCGACAAAAAAAACTATCAGTGTTGGTTATATAAATCTTGTACCGTATTTCATCTATAATCAATAAGTATCCTTGGTAATGTGTATTAAATTAATACCATTAAAAAAATTAATAATAATAATAATAATGAAATGAGCTGGTGTAAAACTAAGATAGGAAGGTAGACACGTATCCGGTAGTATAACACGCGTCCTTATTTCTCTGTCTATTTTCACGATCTTTTCCTCTCTGCTTCCTTACCTTTTCTAATTCACCGTTCATTGCAAAGAAGAAGAAGGGAAATCAAAGGAAAAGGTCGAAGCTCTTATCTCTTTGTTGTGTCTTTTCTAAAAAAAATCGCTTCCTCCCTCTTCGATTTCAATCGCCTCCGTTGTTTCTCTCCAAATCAACGAAACACCTCATCCATCGTAGTCTCTGCCTCCACTCTAGGTCACTGCCACCGTACCCAAATCGGAAGCCACCAGCAACGATCAAGTGTTCTTCTCCCTCCTACCCTACTCGAGCTTCCTAACGTCAAAAGCCCCAAATACCCAATTCGAAGTCGCGATTTCCACTGATTCTCCCCTTCGAGCCAAGGCAGGCGCCGCTCACAACGCCTCCTCCTTCAGATAGTTGAAACCACGAATTCCTTTCCCATCCTACCCTCTAAATGCGAACTTGAGCCACCCAACTTCTGTATATTTTGGACTCATTGATGAAACTATGATTCCTTGCAGCCGCACTCCAGGTATTTGTGCAAATGCCTAGAAGGCTGCTGATGCATTTGGGACATATTGTTGAGGGACAGTAAGATGTTCTAGTCAAGTTTAGGCCTGGATTCGTTTATCGTCTTGCTGGTCTGTCTAGTTCATGATGGTAAGTTCGATATGCTTATTAATTATTTGCATGCATTTCGTTTAAACATCATTTGATTGCTACTTTGGTTAATTCAGTTTGAGAACGTCGACCTGAGTTGAGATAGAGCATCGATAAACTTGTTGGTCGTGTTGTCAAGGGTCGAGTTTGGAATGTGGTTCATATGTTTCCAATATTGCATTCATGTACATATATACATATGTATATGTGTATATGAATTTATTGGACGTATATTCGTCGTTGGGCTATTGAGCTTTATTCTCAAATTTTCTATGTCAATTTTGCTTTTCTTCTCCAAGCCACGAAAGGTGAGTTTTCTCACTCACAGACTAACTAATTATTAAGTGAATTAAATATCTGAGATGTTGAATGGAATGTTAGGTTGTTCTAGAAATTGGTTACTTCGTGATTGTGCACATATGACACACAACGTTATCTTATATGACACAATTTGTATGTGAATGTGTGATATGCTATATTTTATTCTCACCATGCAGGTTCCCCTTATATTAGAAAAACCATTGCGGGTTGAAATGATAAATACCCGAACAACTGTATATTCGAATTGATTTGGGATGCGGGTTGAAATGATACATACCCGGGATTTGAATATTTTAAAGGACGGATTGAAATGATAAATATCCGTATCACTTGACCATAGGATAGAAGATTTTATACGAACACCATGGTCAATAAAATTATTTTAAATAATTTATCGACTTCGGCAAGTTGAAATTTAAGGGAATTTTCTATATATCATAAAGAAAAGTTAAAAAGAAATTTCGTTTAAGGTTTTCTTGAATTTTTATAAAGGGATCCAATTTGTATGAAAATAAGTTTTAAAAGAGGGTTTCAAGTTAACACCTAAACTATATCTATCTAGATGAATTTTTCATAACTTCATAAACTTTGAATTGAATAATTTAATGTAAAGAAGACTTGATATATGTTTCAAAGCTTATTTTTAATATATGATTGTCAAATGAATTTTGCCACGTGAATGTAAGACGAATTTTGTCGGAATGAAAGTGATTTCAAGTATGAAAGAATATGATTATCTAAATCATAGTGAATACGAGTTTGGTTAACAAGTTAGAATTTAATGGATCATATTTTGATTTACAACTAGTGTTAAAGTTGTTGGTGTTTATTATTAAAAAAAAATGGATATGTAAATCAAAGCAAACAATGATTGAAAAATCGTTAATCGTGAAGCACTGAATTTGAACTAAACAAAAAGGGAATTTGATCTAAAGGTGAAATTTTGATGATGAAAGAAATTGTGAAACTTAGATTTAGGTTGGATTGGATTAATATTTTTAATAGTACTATAAATTTTATAAAGGCAATTTTTCCGCATTACTTGATTTTTGTAAGTATTCTTTTATAAAATAAATTTGATTACTTTAACTATATACACTTTATAATAGTTTCTACTACATAAATATGCATATACATTATTTTCAAATTTAATATACCTATACTATTTTTCAAAACTAATTTTTTTTAAAAATTATTTTATAATCCAAATAAAAGCTATGTCCAATCCAGTCTAGAAATCCAAAGGGTGAAATAAAGAAATTCGAACAATAGCGATATTTCGAGGAAGTTGAAACTTTGAAACCAATGGTGACAAAGGAATTTTGAATAGTAGATTTGCAACCTAAATCGAACCAACTATTTGAGGAATCGATTTTGGGGCAATAGTTGAAATAAATTGATTTGCGGTACTCGAAGTATAATTTCAAAGCTAATGGCCACGATGTGGAAATTGTAAATGTTTGGTTGTTAAAGAGACCGGAGTCGGTAAGTGACATACTTTCTGTCAGTGTCGATACCACTTTAACAATTGTGTACGTGTTGACGTATCCAGAACGAAGCATGGTGACTTGGAAGCGAGTACTGGATTGAAGAAGGCGAATGATAACGAAATAGCCTTGACCTTCGGGTCATAATTGAAATGACTAAAACAGGAGCTATACCGTGACTAATTGAGGTAGCACCTTTGATCGGACACACTTCTTCGATACCATTTCTATGACTATGTTGATGATTTGGCGGCCTTTTTGATTATGGGAGTGTGTTCCGAGGTGGGCGGTAGTGGCTGCTATGCGTTACCACCGGTCCGGGAGTGTAATTGGTAGAATCCTACCCTGGGTATTGCCTCGAGTGCCTTGTCATATTATCCATAGCGAGCCCCTACGATTTTGATTTGTATCGTACCTATGGAGTTCCCTCTGATGCCATCGTATTACGGTGGGTTTACGGTACTGTATAGACTACGGTATTATAAACGGTGTAAGGGTAAAAATGTAATCCCGCTTACGCTATTTTCATTATATTTACTTTACTGAATAGACATTAGAATAATAGCGTACTATTATATAGATATTAGTTTCGCGAATCCTTAGAGGATGGAAATCCCAAACATCCTTTAAGTTATTGTACATTTCAGTGAACACTTCATTTGAGTTAATTCACTTATATGAGACTGTTAGTCATGACCTGTGTATTTTGTTTGTTTTATTCCTTACAAAATGCCCGCGTCAGACCGAGGATTTCAGCTTGTAGATATCTGTTAAAGCTTGAGATTTGTTGGTGATCCAGCCGTTCATCTACCATGTCACACTCGATGGTGCCCATCTCTGCTTATTACAAATACTTGTATGATTCTATGATTATTCTTCCGCTGTATCTATACTTATTTCCGTACTCTGATATTATGTAAATGTAAAGATCTTGTATAAATTTTTCTTCCGCTGTGAGATACTCTGTGTTCTGTGTCTGTGATTCTGTGATGATTTGTATTTCAACTTCATAAGTAATAACAAAATGTCATTTTGAACGGCTCGAGTTGGTTTAATCATCAACTTGAGGCAATGAAAAAGCCAGTTCGTTACACCATTTGATACTCCGATTCGAGACGCGAAGGTGCTTGAGAAAACACACGAAGAAGCACACTTTGGATAAGAATGGAGGTAGGTAAGAATGATTCCTACCCACACATTTTCTACCCTTAGATTTATGACACATAAGCAATCCACACCCTTTCCACCCTTATATATACCCACCACCCTTACCTTATTTACCATCTCATTCCCTTTCTTCTCTTGAAAATCTTCTTCTTCCTCCTTCTCCCTTAAGCTTATGGTCATGGTTTCCATGGCATAAATCTTCCTCTTTTCCACCATTTCTCCACCACCACCACCTTGCCAAAGTTCATCATTCTTCTCCTCCTTGTCTTATAAAGAGAGAGATTAATATGTAGTGTGTGTGTGTGTATATATATATATATATATATATATATTGGTAAAGAAGGCGTTGCGCCGAAATACTATCCGATGGTTCGCTCAGCTAGGCTCACCTACCGTGAAGTTTTGGAAAGCTGTTGGTGAGAACTCTTTAACTACAATTTATATAGTAGTTGGACTAATTTGATTATAGTGATGAATTGTTAGTGGTTAATGATGGTTGATGTTTGTTATGATGGATGATGGATGCGTAGATTAGAACACACACACTGTTAATCGTTAGTGCATTGTTATTATTATTTAATGATGTTGATGATGGTTGCTATGGATGTGTATAATGGTTGTTGTTGTTGTTTTGCACGCACTGTGACACAACAATTACGGTATTATATTGGAGATCGGCAAATCTCCTTCGTAAGTGGAAATAATATTATTATTAAAATTGAAGGTTAATTGTTGTGAATGATATATATGTATGAATTCTTATATATATTAATGAAGTACCGCAACATTCTAGGATGACAGAGAGGATAGTGCCTAGGCTTGGGTTTGGAAATATAGTTTCCTTCCCTCCCTGGCTATCCCTAACTGATCCGACGAATGGGATGGTCAGTGCAAGATTTAATTATTTGGATTTAGAGATGAATTGGAATTTGATTTATTAAGTGAAAATATAAGTTGAATTTTAACCCAAAATATTTTGGAAAATAAATTTAAATGATTTTGAATGGTTTATATAAGTATATATTGGATTTCCAAGGTATTTTGAAGTATCATAGAATAATTTTTATTGCGATAAAAATAGCTTTTGTCACATAATGGCAATTCGTGTATTTTTAGTTATAAACTTTAAACGCTTATAACTTTTGCAATTTAAATCGGATTTCCACAAAAGGAAAAACGTTTGATTCCTATTTACGAGAGCTTTCAAATGAGTGAAAGCAGATTTTAATTTCGTGTTATAGTTTTCAAGTTATATTTAATTCCGTTTGGAAATATCGTTGTAAGAGCAGTTGTTGACTGTAACTATTTTTGTAATGCTTTTGAAACATTATTGTAACGCTTTCTTTGAAAGCAATCTATTTTGAAGTTTTTATTCCACGAACTGTTTTCCGAACTATAAGTGACCATTTGTAAATGATTACTGGAATATTACAAATGTTTTAAAGTATTGGAAATATTTTATATGGTTTTTAAATTGATTTATTTAAATAGTAAAATGAGTTTCCAAATTTTAAATCATTGGATATGGTAGGAGATAAATCTTTAGATGCTTGATATTAATTTGGTAGATGATGACTCTTACTATTTGAGGAATTTAAAAGGTAGTTCATCGTTATTACACTTATAGTATGAGTTGGATACGGAGGTTAATATTGAGAATAAGTTGATGGTATTTTTATCCAGATCTAATATCAAAGAGTTCGATGAATCTTTTAATTATGATGCAAGTTTCCAAATTTGATTGAGATAAGTTGGATAGAAATATTCTTCAGATATTTACATGAAATTCTGAGGTGTAAACGTATACTATTTGAGGAATTTGGAAGATATTATTATTATATCGTTATTCCACTTATGGTATTCGTTGATTATAAGAATTGATATTGAATATAAGTAGATACAATTTCTGTGTAACCTATGTTCAATATTGATTGATTTAGGTTTTGTCGTGAGTGGTTTCTTAAATATTATGATTCTTGAAACCCGATGAGATTGAGTTGTGGAAATTCATATCGTAATTTGGGATTTAATCAAATCTTTGATTTGAAGGAATTAAAAATAAGGAACTGGAAAGGAAGTATAATCTTTTAATTAAATGAAATATTTGGAAATCGTTTTAATTGGAAAATTGTGGTTGAAATATGATATTAAGGTTTTCAACAGAAATTGGATTTGGAAAATCAGCTATCAGATGAAAAGTTAATTAAAGTTTTGAGGCAAGATTATCTTTTATTTAAAATATGGGTTTAAAAGAGAAAAGTTAAAAATGGATTTTGTTAAAGATAATTAGAGAATGGGTTCAAAGAAGTTTAATTTATCAAATCCGAGATGAAAGTAGATTGGTTAAAAGCTTGTGTGTTCCGTAATTGTGTTTTTAAAACTTACGCTTATTATTTAGAAAGACCAGGATCGGATGTATGTCCGAAAACCATTCCAAGTAATAATACGACGCATGAAGCAAATTCAAGACTTGGAATTCGATGAATGAAGACCGTCGTTCTTTAAATCAAGCGGACTGCCTGCTGATTGGTTTCTTTACTGATAGCTATAGTAGAGAGATGCCCCTATCACCGGAGTGGCAGAAAGTACGAACGTATTTGGAGAATTTTTGGATTTTGTTCCATTCAGACCCAGGACGGACTTGTATGGACGGTGTGTCTGACATTGTAATTTACGGCATAACACTGATCTCCATTTATATGTATCGGGTTTGCGACGTATGAACTCAAAGTGGTTATGTATGGGTGGGAATCAGTGGTCATGTGGTGAATGGACAATGTGACATAATTAAGAAATGAAATGAGCTGTACGATCAGGGCATTGCTTTTCTAGGCATGCTTTGTGTATGACGTGACATCGACAAACCTCACACTCCGGATGATGAGAAACTAGCGGTAAGGTTGTGTGTGTATATATATATATATATATATATATATATGAACTGATGATGATCGATGCAGCAGTGGGGAACCACTTATGACTTATGGAATAGGGTATGTTCGGGGGGCCGTGTCTGGTCGAAAACTGTTGATCTGCCTCGCGATTTGTATTGGTTTCCGCGTCTGGATGAAAAACCCGTGATTAAATTTTGCTTGAGTTCCGATTGATCTTTCGTGCCAGGAATCATCAAGTTGGAAAACCAAATTCCTAATACGTTCCACACGGTTTTGGTTGTATATATATGGCGACATAATATTATGGGGTATTATGCCGTCTAGGATTAATACATTTATTTGTGAAATGTTTTCCACAATATATATGTATTTTGGCATGGAAAGAGGATTTTCACGTATGAAAGCATGTTTGGTTATCATAAGATAAAACTCGCCCATCTGGTGTGCGCTTGCATTGTATGATGTAGGACGAGCTTACGATAGCTTCAGTTTCAAAATCCATTGCGTGTTTTATATTCACGGGAATTCACATGGAGTAAACCCGTTCTGCATTAGCAACGTGGTCCGGTGAATTTCCCAACTTTAAAATGAATCCAAAAAAAAAAAACCTTTTTTATTTTCTCACACCTGTCCCATGATTGACCTGGAGTTTATTGTTCCTTTCTAAACTCTGGGTGCCCATTAAATTTTCTCTACATCGGGAGCTAGTGGTTTAGTTTTGCATTTATATTTCGTTAGGGCGAAGTTCGGAGCGCTTTCTGAATTGGAGTCCACGCTAGAGTTGAAGCTTCCGCTGTATGATTTGATCTTCCGCTGAGAGTGTAATTTCTTTCTTCCGCTACATATTCAGGTTGTATCTCTGATATTCTCTGTAACTTTGATGTAATATATTGCATTGAGCAGTAAAAAGTACTTTTATTTTGTTCAATGTATGTATGTACCCATAATAATTCGTCTTTATGAACGATTTAAGTTGGTAATTACCGGCGAGAATCGAGCAAAAAGGCGAGTCGTTAAAGTTGGTATCAGAGCTTTGGTTATGCAAAGCTATGGCGTACGACATATTTTGAACAAAGGGTAGAACTCATCAGAGTTATAATATCTTATTAGAGATAGGGTTAGAAATGCCCCATAATGAGATTTTTGAATATTTCGTTGAGAGTGCGTATTTTGGAAATTATAAAGTATTTTTGAAACTTGTAAATCGCTTTGAAAATTATAAATATTTTGAAATAAAATTTTGAAATATAATCGAAGATAAGGGTTTTGAGTATTGTATTCGACGTCGTGATTGAACTATCAGTATGAGAAGATTTCGAATGTACGCCTGGCCAGCGCATGTACAAAGTCTTATACATACTAGATAGATGTAGAATCACACTCCCATTGCTTGGAAATAAATTCTAGGATGAGCATGACATCGTTGATATTTGTTTTCAAGTTTAGAAAGTGTGATGAATATACAATTTTGATTTAAACGTCAAGGAATATTTAAAATCATCTAAGTAAGAGTTTTACTGAATAAATCTTAATAAAATGGTTTGATAAATTAATACAGGAATTAATTTTGGAAAAAACAACCAGAAGTTTTGAAAAAGGAATTGAGATTAGCTTAAAAACTTTAGGACTTGAACCATTAAGAACTTGAATATGGTAAACGTTATGTGCTTGAATAATTAAAAGATATATTTCTAAAGTAAAATCTCACTTAAGAATTGGGAATTGAATGGTTGAAAATGCATGTAAGAAGATAATTCACCCATACCACAGAATTACAGGAATAGTTGATCAGATTTATAAATATCATAGAATATGAATTTTGTAATTAAATAAGTTGTAATCATAAAAGATATCATACTCCTCGATGAGTGTCAAATTATAGAATTGAAACTGTACCTAACATGAATGGTGAACGATAAATTACAAGTTGAATCAATTTGCTTGGAAGTATAATCTTAGCAAGGCAAACCCTTAAGAAATTTAAAGGTAATTTTTAACTCAAGTTAAGAATTTTTTTAAAAGATGATTTAAAATATAACTAAAATTTTTAGTGGAGGAGAAAACCACTCTTCCCTATTGAGACGATATGAGTAAGTCAACGAGAAATTATTATCAAGCAATCGATTATGACGTAAAGGAAATATCAAAGAAAATTTACCTTAATTGTTCATAATCATATCGTTAAGTGCACTCAATTTTTTCTATCTTCACCTACGCTAGTTCCATTTTGAACCGTCTATTCTTGAAAAGCACCATTCATACCCTTTTATCTTATGAACTTAGTCAAGTGATTGTTTTGAACCCTCATTCTGATACTGAACTTTTATCTATAACTCGACTTTAGCACATTCAAATTGATTAGTTTTAAATTCAAACTAGAAATGGTGATCTATTCAAATATTAAGTTAAAGAAATCCAAATAAATAAACGTTGCATATAAATTGAAAGCGTTGAAATAAAGGATCTAACCCATGCAAAGAATTTGAAATATTAGTTGATTTTGAAATTCACCTCAAACGCTTGAATAAAGATTGAAACAATACTAGTTTGAAATATGTTGAATCAGAGTAGCGTAGCGGAAGCGTGATGTTATTTTAAATGAAATGAGTTTCGACTAGTTGAGTAAAGAAAATTTTCCCCAATAAGCTTCAATATTTGAGAAAGAAAGAAAAATCAAATCTTTTTGATTTCAAATGGATTAGTAAGGAAAGGGTTATTCGATTTTGTGAATATGACAACTAAAATATGACTTAAAATAAAAGAAATTTCGACGACTAGAATCCCAATATTTTGAAATGTTTAGAAAACAACAAGTATTTGTAAAATAGGGTTACGAAATGATTTACAAGGGATATCAAATGTTTTGGTTGTTCAAGTAACCCTGACTAAAACAGGGTTATGATGTGGAATTAGGTTTGTGCGATGGGTGATGCTCAGTTGTCTGTCATGAGAATGAACTTCTCAAACTAATAACATATAGATTTCATCATTATATATTTGAAAATTTTGAAATCAAATTTGGTTTTAAAGTCCCGAAGTGAAGTATGATTTTATATATGAAAGGAATATGTAGTATTTTAATGGTTTAAAATGGAAATGGGATTCTAAGTCGGAGAAATCATCCTGAGGTTTCAAATGCTTGCAAATGTTAATAAAAGTTCAAACTTACTTAAATTAACCTTTCCAACAAATTATATTTTTATAATACCGTGATCTTTGTTTTGTATAAAGAAACATTTGATATAAGAGTTTTACCAAATTAATCATATAGAGATTTTGTTCCTATAAGCTATTTTGATATATTTCAAGGATTAGCAAATTTTGTAAATAATTTTGAAATAAATTTCTAGGTAAGATTTATTTGTTTATGTACAATTTTACGAACTCTCCTTTTCGAGGACGAAAAGTTCTTAAGTGGGGGAGATTGTAACGAACCAAGATTTTCAATGATTAAAATATAATAAAAATTTCAAATTTCTGAATATCAAGCGGGTTTAATAAGATTTAAATGCAAATATTGTTTTTTATAAAAAAAAGGATATTATATATATATGAGTTTGAATAAATATTTTTGTTTTGATTTTTATGATTTTTTATAGTAAATATTTTTAAAATATCGATAAATGATAATATTATTTAGTTTTATAATATATTGTTTTACATAAAGATTTGTTAAGTACCAAAATCTCATTGTTATAAGCTTATATTTGACAAACGATATGAATTTGACATTTTTGATAAATCTTAAGTAATATATTTGTTACATTCATAAACATTGGAAATTTACTACATTTATAAGTGTCATTAAAATGTAGCTAAAAATATAAATTCAACAAATATATAAATTAGTGATTTATATTCACATGCATTGGTAAATTTTAATGACAATGTTTAGGTGTCTACATGCATGCATGGAGTTTCTTAAGGAAGTAGTAGCTAACGAACTCGGATTTCAATGAAATCAGTTTAATTAAATCCGGAATGATGAAATTAGGTAACTAACCAAGTTACGTTAAAAATGGCATCCGTTAGATATGCTAAATTCACAAAAGATTCAAAATTTGAACTAAAAATGGATGATTTTGAGGATATCTTGAGAACGGGATATCGTTAGCTCGTAAGAACTCCTTCGTTGGATCAGAAATAAGGAATTTCAGTACTCAGGGAAGTTTCGCGTAAAACGGCATCCGTATGTGGAAAATAAAAAAATAAAAGACCAAAAACTGAAATAAATTTTGATAATAATTGGAATTTGATAGTGCTAACAGCAAAACTGAAAACTGAGACCTATCCAGAAAAGTCCAGAATAGGGGATATTAGTTGAGTACCAGTTTTGGGGGTATGAGGATTCGTAGATAAAAAGTTATTAACAAAAGAAAACTAAATAAATTATTTAAATAGTAAATGAATTCGGATTTCAGATTTGTTTACATAGGATTGAAGTACGTTAGAAACCGGACGATATGGTGAAAGAATTTCTGAAAACCGTTACCATTTGATACTCTGATTCGAGACACGAAGGTGCTTGAGAAAACACACGAAGTAGCACACTTTGGATAAGAATGGAGGTAGGTAAGAATGAATCCTAGCCACACATTTTCTACCTTTAGATTTATGACACATAAGCAATCCACACCCTTTCCACCCTTATAATACCCACCACCCTTATCTTCTTTACCATCTCATTCCCTTTCTTCTCTTGAAAATCTTCTTCCTCCTTCTCCCTTAAGCTTATGGACCTGGTTTCCATGGCATAAATCTTCCTCTTTTCCACCATTTCTCCACCACCACCACCTTGCCAAAGTTCATCATTCTTCTCCTCCTTGTCTTATAAAGAGAGAGAATAATATGTAGTGTGTGTATATGTATATATATTGGTAAAGAAGGCATTGCACCGAAATACTGTCCGACGGTTCGCTCAGCTAGGCTCGCCGACCGTGAAGTTTTGGAAAGCTGTTAGTGAGAACTCTTTAACCACAATTTATATAGTAGTTGGACTAATTTAATTATAGTGATGAATTGTTAGTGGTTAATGATGGTTGATGTTTGTTATGATGGATGATGGATGCGTAGATTAGAACACACACACATAGTTAATCGTTAGCGCACAGTTATTATTATTAAATGATGTTGATGATGGTTGCTATGGATGTGTATAATGGTTGTTGATGTTGTTTTGCATGCACTATGACACAACAATTACGGTATTATATTGGTGATCGGCAAATCTACTTCGTAAGTGGAAATAATATTATTATTAAAATTGAAGGTTAATTGTTGTGAATGATGTATATGTATGAATTAATATATATATTAATGAAGTACCGGAACGTTCTAGCATGACAGAGAGGATAGTGTCTAGGCTTGGGTTTGGAAATATAGTTTCCTGCTCTCCCTGGCTATCCCTAACTGATCCGACGAATGGGATGGTCAGTGCAAGATTTAATTATTTGGATTTAGAGATAAATTGGAATTTGATTTATTAAGTGAAAATATAAGTTGAATTTTAAACCCGAAATATTTTGGAAAATAAATTTAAATGATTTTGAATGGTTTATATAAGTATATATTGGATTTCCAAGGTATTTTGAAGTATCATTGAATAATTTTTATGGCGGTAAAAATAGCTTTTGTCACATAATGGAAATTCGCGTATTTTTAGTTATAAACTTTAAACGCTTATAACTTTTGCAATTTAAATCAGATTTCCACGAAACGAAAACGTTTGATTCCTATTTACGAGAGCTTTCAAATGAGTGAAAGCAGATTTTAATTTCGGGTTATAGTTTTCAAGTTATATTTATAACCGTTTGGAAATATCATTGTAAGAGCAGTTGTTGACTATAACTATTTTTGTAACGCTTTTGAAACATTATTGTAACGCTTTCTTTGAAAGCAATCTATTTTGAAGTTTTTAATCCACGAACTGTTTTCCAAACTATAAGTGACCAT
Organism: Allium sativum; assembly: GCA_030737875.1. Lineage (NCBI taxonomy): Eukaryota > Viridiplantae > Streptophyta > Magnoliopsida > Asparagales > Amaryllidaceae > Allium > Allium sativum. The sequence goes on along the minus strand of CM060910.1, from coordinate 1,046,641,700 downwards.
TTGTAAATGATTATTGGAATGTTTTCAAATGTTTTAAAGTATTGGAAATATTTTATAGGTATATAAATAGATTTATTTAAATAGTAAAATGAGTTTCCAAATTTTAAATCATTAGATATGGTAGGAGATAAATCTTGGAAGCTTGATATTAATTCGGTAGATGATGGCTCTTACTATTTGAGGAATTTAAAAGGTAGTTCATCGTTATTCCACTTATAGTATGAGTTGGATACGGAGGTTAATATTGAGAATAAGTTGATGGTATTTTTATGCAGATCTAATATCAAAGAGTTGGATAAATCTTTTAATTATGATACAAGTTTCCAAATTTGATTAAGATAAGTTGGATAGAAATATTCTTCAGATATTTGATATGAACTTCTGAGGTGTAAACGTATACTATTTGAGGAATTTGGAAGATATTATTATTATTATATCGTTATTCCACTTATGGTATTTGTTGATTATAAGAATTTATATCGAATATAGGTATATACAATTTTTGTGTAACCTATGTTCAATATTGATTGATTTGGGTTTTGTCATGAGTGGTATCTTAAATATTATGATTCTTGAAACCCGATGAGATTGAGTTGTGGAAATTCATATCGTAATTTGGGATTTAATCAAATCTTTGATTTGAAGGAATTAAAAATAAGGAATTGGAAAGGAAGTATAATCTTTTAATTAAATGAAATATTGGGAAATCGTTTTAATTGGAAAGTTGTGGTTGAAATATGATATTAAGGTTTTCAATAGAAATTGGATTTGGAAAATCAGCTATCAGACGAAAAGTTAATTAAAGTTTTGAGGCAAGATTATCTTTTATTTAAAAGATGGGTTTAAAAGAGAAAAGTTAAAAATGGATTTTGTTAAAGATAATTTGAGAATGGGTTCAAAGAAGTTTAATTTATCAAATCCAAGACAAAAGGAGAATGGTTGAAAGCCTGTGTGTTCCGTAATTGTGTTTTTAAAACTTACGCTTATTATTTGGAAAGACCAGGATCGGATGTATGTCCGAAAATCATTCCAAATAATAATACGACGCATGAAGCTAATTCAAGACTTGGAATTCGATGAAGGAAGACCGTCGTTCTTTAAATCGAGTGGACTGCCCGCTGATTGGTTTCTTTACTGATAGCTACAGTAGAGAGATGCCATTATCATCGGAGTGGCAGAAAGTCTGAACGTATTTAGAGAATTTTCGGATTTTGTTCCATTCAGACCCAAGACAGACTTGTATGGATGGTGTGTCTGACATTGTAATTTACGGCATAACACTGATCACCAATTATATGTATCTGGTTTGTGACATATGAGCTCGAAGTGGTTATGTATGGGTGGGAATCAGTGGTCATGTGGTGAATGGACAATGTGACATAATTAAGAAATGAAACGAGCTTGAACGATCAAGGCATTGCTTTTCTAGGCATGCTTTGTGTATGACGTGACATCAACAAACCTCACACTCCGGGTGTGTGTGTGTGTATATATATATATATGAATTGATGATGACCCCTACAGCAGTAGGAAACCACTTATGACTTATGGAATAGGGTATGTTCGGGGGGGGGGGGGGGGCGTGTCCGGTCGAAAACCGTCGATCTGCCTCGCGATTTGTATTGGTGTCCACGTCTGGATGAAAAACCTGTGACTACATTTCGCTTGAGTTCAGATTGATCTTTCGTGCCAGGAATCATCAAATTGGAAAATCAAATTCCCAATACGTTCCACACGGTTTTGGTTGTGTGTGTGTGTGTATATGTATATATATATATATATATATATATATATATATATATATATATATATATATATATATATATATCGCGACATAATATTATGGGGTGTTATGCCGTCTAGTATTAATACATTTATTTGCAAAATGTTTTCCACAGTATATATGTATTTTGGAATGGAAAGGGGATTTTTACGTATGAAAGCATGTTTGGTTATCATAAGATAAAACTCGCCCATCTGGTGTGCTCTTGCATTGTGTGATGTGGGACAAGCTTATGATAGCTTCATTTTCTGAAGCCATTGCGTATTTTGTATGCACGGGAATTCACATGGAGTGAACCCATTCTGCATTAGCGGCGTGGTCCGGTGAATTTCCCAACTTTAAAATGAATCCCAAAATAATAATAATAACTGTTTTATGTTCTCGCACCAGTCTCATGACTGACCTGGAGTTTATTGTTCCTTTCTAAACTCTGGGTGCCCATTAATTTTTTCTACACGGGCAGCTAGTTGTTTAGTTTTGCAATTATAATTTTGTTGGGGCGAAGTTCGGAGCGCTTTCTGAGTTGGAGTCCACGCTAGAGTTGAAGCTTCCGCTGTATGATTTGATCTTTCGCTGAGAGTGTAATTTCTTTCTTCCCCTGTATATTCAGGTTGTAACTCTGATATTCTATGTAACTTTGATGTAATATATTGTATTGAGCAGTAAAAAGTACTTTTATCTTGTTCAATATATGTATGTACCCATAACAATTCGTCTTTATGAGCGATTTAAGTTGGTAATTACCGGCGAGAATCGAGCAAAAAGGCGGGTCGTTGCAATAATAGTGGCTGGTCCCAAATGATTAAATGAACAACAGCCCACTTTTTAATTGATCCATTTACCTTATTTCAAACCGTCTTTATTGTTCTTTATATACGAACCATGCTTCCATGTTTTTAATTAACCATAGTTAATATAATTAGCTAATTGAATAAACTAGGTTAATTAAACTTAACACTAATTTAATTACGTTTATGCAGTGGATTATAGGTCAAATGTTTTTCCCTGAAGGTTGTCCCTTCTGTTCCGCTCTTCTAGGTCTTCATTTACCCGAAACCAAGCTGCCATCCAAGAAATCTACCACTGCAACTATCTCCAACCAACCGGAGATCGATCGGAACCCGCCACCAGATGCTCTACCTCCTGCTTGACCCATGTCGTGAACACCACCTCGCCTCTAGTTCATCAACATATGCCGCGACTTCTAGGCCAAATTCCGGTCAGTTATGACCTCTTTAGCCCATCTCCACCGTTAACTTTCTAGCTCTCGTCGAGCCTAAGAGGGTTGCTGGAGAAAGTTTCTCAATTTAACGAACGGATTCGAAGATCAAAAGTAAATTTGGTTTGAACAATTATGTGCGTTGGTTTATAATGGAGGCGCTGGAAACAAAGAGGTTGACCACACACAATGTTTGACCAGAAATAGGGTTTTCACATTATTTATATATAGAGAGTTCGGATTGTTTTAATAGTATTTTATTATACATAACTTTGCAATGGAGAAATATTTCAAAACAACTACAATTTGTCTTATTTTTCTTCGATAAAAATGCCAATCCTAGCATAGAAAAATATTCTGGTTCCAATTGGACAGGTTTTGTCAAATTCTGAGGTCGTATGTGAAAAGTCCTTTATAAATATCAATGAAAAATCAAGCGTTTAAAATTCCTGTACTTACAGAAAAAAATATGAGACCCTGGCATTTTAATAGACCTTTTCCTAGCGGATCCAATGGATCTTTTTTCACTAAATTTGGAGTTTGTTTGACCAGTCGTTTGTTTGTTAAAAGTCACCCCTGTCTAAATAATCTAAACAATTAAATAGAAACAGAGACATTTTTGGCCACCGAAGTCACATACGGTATAGGTTTGCCATGAAATTTGATTTTCTTGCCATAATTTAACGATACGGTTCCAACGAAATTAATTTCATCGAAAACTGAGACTATTTACAAAAATGGCTATTTTTAACGCTCAAATAATATCGAATAAAATATTATTTAAATTCAAAATTAATTCAAATAAATCATAATAAATTATTTTTATCATATATATCTAATCAGAATATATGTACAATTCTAAATATAATTTACACAACTCAATATCGTCGTGTAAATTTCCCTTTTAAATATATCAAATAAACGTTATATTTTAATAACAATTTCCATAGCGACTATTTTAAAATTTGATTTGGACATAACTAACAATCTATATCACGAAATCTAAATTTTTCTCTTTCATATGAAAATTATAATCAACAAGATTCACACGTTTCTTGTTTTACATAAATCTGTTTCACAGAAATCCGACTTATATCAGATCCTGTATATCCAATTGAAGTTCAAAACTCTATATTACGAACTGAGCGCCATTTCGAGCTCGTTTTAAATTAAATATATTTTAACATTCAAATTTCTCTATATAACAAATATATATATATATATTTTAAATACATTTAAAATTCCAAATAATATTTAAAATAATAAATTAAATTAAATATTTGACTACCAAAAAATATGGGACATTACACTCCTAAAGGTAACTAACCTCTTGACAGAAAGTATGCCAATGTAACCACTTTGTTCTAAAACATTCTCCACATACACAATTGTTAAAATGGTTCCAATATTAATAGAGAGTATGTCAATATTCAGCTTTGGACTTTTTAACAATCAAACAACATTTTACACACTTTGCTCATTTGTTTTTTCAATAAAATACCATGTTTTTATACCAAAAATCAGTCCAATATTTGAACTTTAAATTTCATATCTTTATATCGTGAATATCATTATTCAAATGTAATCATTTACGTTTAAATAAATTTCAAGCTCAAGCAGCTTAGATTTAAAATGATTTTTGTGTCAAAATAGTTTTGAATATAAAATAATTGAATTTAAAAATAGTTTTAAATTTATGATAGTTTGAAATTAAATAGTTTCAAAAAATACAGTATTTAGTGGAAATTAGTCTGAAATTAAAAAGTATTAATTTGGAATTGAATAGTATTAACTGGAAATAATTTATTTCCCTTTAACCATTCGAACCAAAACTCAAATTTTAAATTTCATTTTAACTCATTTCAAATCTCACAATTCAATTTACAAAAATCAAATCACTTCTAGCTCAAATTTACATTCAATTTAAACTTTGATTTACAATTCAGAATCAACTTAATTTAAAATGGTTCCAGTCTTCGTTTCGAATTTTAAACACATTACAACAATTTGTTTCAAAAGCTAATTTCCAATTTTAATGTATTTAGGTTAAATTGGATTCAAAACTTGAGTTCAAATTTCCAAATTTACCATTTAGAGTAAATTAATTTCGATAAATTCAAATTAAGTCAAGTTAAAATTTAAGATTTAAAGGCAATAAATTCAAATCAAATCCATAAAAATTTCATTTAATTTATAAATCGAAAACCATTTCATTTGACCAAATTCAAAACTCACTGTTTAATTTTCTACCATATGGCCAAGTGATCATTTAACTATATAATCAAATACTTGAGTATAAATTATTTCAACCCATATCAGATGTCATAGGTATATATCATTTCAATTCATATCAAATTTCATATATATATATATATATCATTTCAACATGTCTCTCAGTTTAGGCCTACAACTTTAAATGAAGCCTATAACAATTTATACAGTTTCAAGGATCTACAAGGTGGCAAAAGGTACATATCATAGTCAACAATTACCAGAAACATAAACATAACTATCATATCACGTAAATAACATACATACGTAAAAAACATCCAATGTCAATTTACTGTTAATTTAAACTCTCGTTTAAATTCAATTTTACTGTATATTTCAATTTCAAGATAGTCAATCAAAATAATATATCACGTCAATATCAATTATCACATATTGGGTATTCAATTAGAAGTTATATTCAAATTCATTGTCAAGTTAAATCCCAGATAATATCTAAATAACTTATATCATATCATGAATTTAATTTAGCTTGTAATGGAAATCTTAATACTTTTTGGGTGGATTTAAACATTCACCTTTGATTTTTAATCCAATAAAAATCCAAATGAACGAGCTCTTCCCAGTAGCCTTCAATCTCAACCAAACCAGTTCGGCGATTGTTCGAAATTTTGATATGATTTAATGAAAAAACCGCACATCAATCCAAGTTCGTATACAAAAGTTATTAATGTTCGGAGATTTAACATTAAATTTAACAAAAAAAAACATAACTATGACATGTCAGCATCATGCTCCTCTCCATCTCCCTCTACATCCATGTAACCCTAATACAAAATCGAGAACACATCCGCAGATGTAACACTCCATTTTCTAAGGCCCAAACCTAAATGCTACAGATGTTGTAGTCATCTATAATATTAACTTTCGATAACAAAAATGGATATGTTAATGAATTATAACATCATAAAACACGAAAATATGAAAAAAAAAATCAAAACACTTACATTAATAATAATTCATTACAATTTTTGTTGTAAAACCTACGTTCAGATCAAATATAATTATTGCAAAATACACTCCAAGAGAAAATATGAAGATGCCACTTTAGTTAGTCAAAGTCAAATATACACAATAAACAACTTTACCATTACATACAATCACAAATAGAAAAATAAGCTCCTAAGTAGCTGACTGCCTCTACACATTTCCAGAAACTTATTTGTTGAAGAAGAACTTGAAAACCGTAACTATCAATCTACTCATTTGAGTACCTGAGAGTTAAAGCGGAAAACCAAAACTTTGGTTTAATCAACATAACGGCATAAATAATAACTCAATCCCAAAAACAATAGATTTCTAGTGAGACCACATCGCATAGAAGAATGAATTCCCTCTCACTAGTATCAAGTTATATAATAACCAATCTTTTTCTCCTGAACTTCAGCAGTAAAAACAATATTAATGATGATAATGTGTAAACGTGCAACATGCGTGGATTGCCCATCCCTAGTCCTCCTGACTAACTTTCTTAACGATTTTATATTAATCGTTATGTCAATAAGTTATCTGCTTATTCAATTTGATATTACCCATTCTCGACGACTCAGGCTTACAATCTGTAACGACCTACATTCTACGTATCGAATGATCGTAGAATATTTATTTCTTTTTCATATGAGGTCGTATGGTCGTGTAACTTTGGGGAACGACTATTGGGGTCATTTTCCATGTTCACGATTTTTGCCGATTTTTAAGTGACCATTTTGCGCCTAGCGAATCTTGTTTCACCTATAACTTTTGATTGGTAAGAGTTTTGACCTGAAACTACTTCTATTAGATTCGGATGATGGTTTAGCTTTATGTAGAGTGGTCACAATTGTCAAACAGACTTACCGTTTGGGAAATATGTCTGAATTAAGGTTTAGAAGGTGAAAAACAGCTTAATTGGGCTTAACAGGTTGATTAGCAGCTAGGCCCATTAGGGGATTTTGGGATTAGAGCTATATGAGGGCGGATTAGGGTTAGAGAAACCTTTTCTTTGTCATTTTCCTGCCGCCACTTACCTCTCTTCAACCCTAACAACGGCCTCCAACACCCAAATCACCTTTTAATCACCGTTTAATCAAGTTTTAGCCTAATCTACATCAAACCAAGGCGGGTTAGCATAGAATTTGGGATAGAGCTGCTAGAACACATAGAGATTCGACCCATATCAAAGATACTTTCAGATCTATAAGTAATTTGTGGCTAAGGTGAGTGATTTGCATTGTTTTTCACTAATTACGGCTAAATAGGGGTGACTAGTGATATTTAGCGAAATTATGGCTCAGAAAAATTTGTAAAATTCTAAAATATTATTTTAGGGATTTGATAGAAATTTGGGCTAATTTGGATAAGTTTTGCTAATTGTATGCTTAAACATGATTAAGGGGGATTAAGGGAAAAACACGGGTTTTCGGGTATGTTTGATCCGTATAAACATATTAAATTGTTGTTTTGCTATTTGTGGATGATTATACATGTTTCTATTATTGTTTGGTATGATTTGTGATTGCATAGAACAGTTAGAGTGGTCAAAAATGCCATTGTATGGTGTAAAACAGTCACTGGAAAAGTTGCAGGAAATGTGCAGGGTTCGGATCGGATCGGATATAGGGCTCGGATCGGATAGGAGAACCTGGCAGGGGAATTCGATTCGGATCGGAACTTGGCACAAGATATTTGGCAAGAAGGAAGGCCACTTGCATAGAGTTGGAGTTCATTCGAGGATCGAATCGGAGCTTAGCATGAGGACCAAATCGGATCAAAACTGGAGCAGAGGGAAGCGGATCGAAATGAAGCATTGAGTCGGGCTAGGATTAGGATACGGGACCAGATCGGCATGGGGAGTTGGAGCGACTAATGGGTCGGATCGGTGTAACCAACCGAACCGAAGGCTGGAGGTTTGATGTGATCAAGCCGAACCGAAGTGATGTGGAGGACCGAACCGGACTATAGGAAGGGACTTGGACACCATATACCGAACCGACCGAACCGAATTCAAACTTTCACTACTACTACGCGACAACTCTTCAGAGGACAAACTCCAATCCGACCAAAACCCGAGATGCAAAGGAAGTCCAATTAGGAGGTTATTACTCAAGATCCAAATAGGGATCAACGATATAACTTCATGAGTTGGGCTTTGCTGCGGGATGTGTGCTAAGGAGTTATCAACATTCATAACTTTGATTCACCACCAAGACGGATGTTAGGCTATAGATCAGTGCAGTGGAGTCGCCATGACTCCATGTGGTAGAGTGATCATAGCAAGGATTTGGGTGATCAAAGCAGTGGATATTGTATGCTTTACGCACTGAGTGGGAGATATGAGGATGGTCACTATGCTTGATTGTTTGGCATCACTATGACATGCACACCCCTTCCCTGTTATCTTTACATCTTATGCTAGTGTTACCTTAGAGTGCTGTACATCCTGTTGTGCTAACTCTTTCATTGCAGGTCCAAGTTCAGGTATGGTTATGTATATCTATTATTGTTCTGTTTTGCTGCTTATCGCTCATACCAGACTTTTGTCTGACCATAGCTTTATATCTCTTCTTATTACTCTGGGTTCTCTTAAACGGGCAGACTAGAGACAGATTTGGTGGTATGCACGAGTAGTTGTACCGTAGACGAGCAGGAGGCTTCCACGTATGACATATATAGATATTCTCCCTGTGTTGTTGCTGGTCACTACATTGGGCATTAGTAGTGCACTTTTTTCTTTGCTGTAGAGACAGTATGTTGGAGTTGTAATAAGCTGTATCTTGAATTTTCGTTGCTATGATGATTATGGTTTAGTTTTCAGCTTATGCACTGTCTCGCCTGTTTTATGTCAATTATGCTACTATTATTATATTTTATTTCATGCGTTGTGAGACATTCTACAGGTTCCTTGTTAGTTCAAATTCCTTTCTTGGGTGGCCGTCCTGTGCTAGTCTGGCATTTGCACAACGCACTTTCGAGGGAAATGTCGGCTGGTACGGGCGGGCCGTCACACTTGGTATCAGAGCTCTAGGTTGCGTATTTAACCAAGGGAAAAACACGAAGGAAATATAGTACATATATGAGAGCTGGCACCACTGAAGAGATGGTTAATCGTGTTCTCCTTACAGATTGAACGATGTGCCGATATACGAGGGGTACTGGTAGAGGGGCTAATAATGGGGATGCTCCTGATTCGAGGACGATGTTCACTGAGTTCATGAGAGAGATGCATAGGGATGTTCAGAAGGTAGCTCCTAATGCTGCAAATGGTGGTGGTGCAGCGGTGCAGGCGCCTAGGGTCGATTTCGCCAAGCTTTGCAAAAATTACACTAGTCTTGGTGGGAAGCCAATCCATGGAAAGGAATCGGCTACAGAAGTTCAGGACTGGCTCGATAGTTGTAAGCGCATCTTCAAGGACTTATGGATCGATGATGCGATGAAGAGGAAGCAAGCATCCCGTCAGCTGCAAGGACAGGCAAGAATTGGTGGAATACTGTTAAGGCAGTTACCCCTGAGGATCAAGTTACTTGGGATCAATTCAAGGCCCGATTCAGTGATAAGTTTATCCCAGCTGCTCAGAAATCAGAATTGTTTAGGAAGTTCTTGGAGCTTAAGCAGAATGGTAGGGCAGTCTCGGAATATATTGCTGAGTTCAATACTTTATCGAAGTATGGATTATCCCTTATTGACACTCCCGAGAAGAAGAATGAGAAGTTCGTAACAGGCTTAGATCAGTACTTGGGGGAAAGGCTCATAAACAATATCGATGAGACTTTTGAATCGATTGTTGGGAAAGCATTGAGATCAGAAAGCCTTTATCCTAAACCCAAGACTAAAGTCGCTGTTGCATCTACAGGAGAGCCAAAAACACAAGAAGGCGGTGGAGGCAAGAATAATTCTCAGAATAAAAGGAAGCAGAAACAAGCTAAGGATGGTCAGAGAAAGAAAGACAACAAAGATGTTGAGTGCTTTAGTTGTGGTAAAAAGGGCCACTATGCCAAAGAATGTGGAGCAAAACCAACGGACAGGAAGTGCTTCAACCGTGGCCAAGTGGGACATCACAAGGATAAGTGTCAGCAACCCCCTAAAGAAAAGCAGATTGTGAAAGCATATGTTATCAATGTTGTTCCTTCATTGTTGAATGCCCCAACCGTAGCGGAGAAAGGAAAGAATGTTGTCATTCAAGGTATGCTTTTTGTTTATGATGTTCATGTTCGAGTATTGTTTGATACCAAGGCTTCCCATTCCTTCATATTTAGTGACTGGTAGATAGGTTGGGATTGGAGCTCGAGATAGTCGATAGACCTTTAGTTGTGATGAACCCGATTGGTGGTTCGACCAACCTTAGTATGATTTGTTGTAATGTGGTCTTATTGAGTCATCGATTTATGTTTGCTTGTGATTCCTTTATTTTGGGCTTTACTAGGTTTGGCATTATTTTAGGAGTCGATTGGCTCCAAAAGGTACGGGGTGGTGGTAGACTGTAGGGGCTTTTTAGTGATAGTTTGTAACAACCCGGAAATGCGAGCCAGTTTAAAAATTTTATTTTGACAATTTTAGCGAATTTTGAATATTTAAAATGAATTATTTTAAATAATATCGACGAGAAATTTAATTTGAATAGAATTCGAATGTATATATTATATAGATCGTCGTTAGAATATAAATAATTATTTATAATTATAAAAGGAATTGAAAATAGCGCAGTAGTTCGATAATTCGATTTCAAACTTCAATCGAAAGTACCGGGTGCAAAACAAACCGGATTTTAGTGAAACCAAAAATATTAGAATCTAATTGGGAATATATTTCCAACGAATCCTAAAAATTGAAATTTCATAGAGGGAATCAAAAGATATGTCCAGTTGAAAATTCTGAATAGTCGCTATGGAATTCAGGCCCTTGAAAATAGACATTTTGCAAACGACCTCGGATTTCGACGAGACCACTTTTGTTGGATCAGGGATGTAAGGTTACTGCTAGGTTTAAAATTTCATAATTTTTCGAATCAATATGTGAGCGTGGCATAGGAAAACGCGTTTGACCAGTTTCGGTTGATTTTAATCGACTGGAAAATGGCCATTTTTCCAACTGTCTCAGAATTCGATGAAACTAGTTTTGTTAGGACCGTATCATCAATACGAAGTTAGAAAATATTTTTTGGGAATTTTTCTAGTTAGTATGGGGCCCCAGTAAATTGAAATGTTCGTTCAAATTCAATATATAGAGGTATAATTGGATTTTGACGAAAACTGATCGAAATGATCGAATCAGCCTACGATACATATCCCATTGTGTTCGGAATGGGGGTAATTAGCTGTGGACCACAGGCAGTGGGTTCGATTTCGAGATCGAAATAAAAAGTTGCTTTTTGAAATTAAAATAAAAATAGAACTCTCTCTCCTATATGCCTTCAGCACCCCCCCCCCCTCCCGCGTCATTTTCGATTTCGATTAAAGGAAAAAAAAGAAGGGCTGAGCCCTAGCACGCCGCGCCGCCGGGGGTGGGCCACCGCCGCCTTCCCCGAGCTCGCACCCGGCCCTCCTCCACTTCCTCCTCTCCTTCTTCTTCTTCTTCCTCTGAAGAAAACCGCACCCCCCCTGTCCCTGTCGTACACCCCCCCTCCGCCTCTTTCCTTCTTCCCCTAGCCCCTACGATCGAACCAGTGCCCAAAACCCAATCCACCGCCTCCAACACCTCCCTGACGCTGGCGCCTGGCGAGAGCAGCACCCCTCCATCGCGCGAACACCCCGTTGACCAGCAAAGACCGCCTCCTCTTCCTCAAAGCGATGTAAGTCTTTATTAAATTATTATTTAATGTAATTAGGTTTTTGTAGTAATAAAAATTAGATTTTTATGATTAGAAAAATATGATTTTTCCCTTAGAGGAAGTTTAGATTTTTGTTTAGGGAAAATGATGATTTTTGGGAAGATAAAATTTAGATTTTTATAACGATAAAAATTAGATTTTCATATGAGAAAGATGAGATTTTTAATTTGAGAATAAAGCTATGATTTTTATTTATAAAGAAATAACATATTTTTTTTAACGATATAAAGAAGTGATTTTTAATCTATGAAAGACGATATTTTGATATAATGAAAGGCGTGATTTTTTATAACGTAGAAGTTAAAAATATAATTTTTATACTAGTGGCATAATAAAAATATGATCTTTACTTAGGTAGAGTATTATAAATATAATTTTTGTATAGTATGAAGAATAAAAATATGATTTTTATATTTTTTAGAAGAATAAAATGTGATTTTATATAATGTAGAGTAATAAAGATGTGATCTTTATAGTAGTAGCAATGTAAAGATACGATTTTTATGAAGTAGAAAGAATAAAAATACGATTTTTATATTATATAGTTACTAAAAATATCATCTTTATAGATATAGCGAAATAAAAATCTGATTTTTATTATATATATGTTGAAATAAAAATGTGATTTTTATAGTGATGAAATAAAAAGTAAATCTTTATATATGAAAAGGTGAAATCTTTATATATGAAAAGGCGAAATCTTTACATATGAAAAGGCGAAATCTTTATATATGAAATATTAATCTTTATATATGAAAAGGCGAAATCTTTATACAGTGTAACACCCCGTATTTCTAACAACAGTGATGTTCATAAATTAATGAATAATTAATCTCAGACGTGAGAATTAAGGGAAACGGGTTTCGCAGTTGCATTCGTCTCGGAAAAATACGCGAAATAGAGTCCGAAATTTCGTGAATCGGAGTCCGTATGATTGAGATATGGCCTTTAGAAGTTTCACGAAAAATCAGAAAACGAAACAGATTTCAAAAATGCAGAATATGGGCTAGGCGGGAAAATTCCCGCCCAGACCAGGTCGACCTAGGAGTCGACCTGGGAGTCGACCTGGGGGTCGACCTGGGGGTCGACCTGCCCACCAGGTCGACTAGGGTGTCGACCCTACTGTCGACCTGGGGGTTGACCTCCCTGGTCGAGCCCAGGTGACCTGGGTGCACTGATTCGGGATATGGGCTGTGTTTGGTGGCTAGTGACGAGACCTGACGGCTCTAATCTGATTTAGGGTTAATCTAATGGCCTAAAACACTTAACTAATCTATAAATACACCCTAAGACTACCCTAATTCATACTAAAATTGGAGACAACGTCGTTATGCCGTCAAAATGCAACTAGAAGGAGCCACCAACAAATTAAAGAGGAAGATAGCTTCTCAAATCAACTTCTAATCAACTCTAGCAACTTAATCTCCTTCATAGAAGTGCTAATCAACAAGTTGTGAGTTTCTATGCCTTTAGTAAGCAATTGCTAAACTAATTATGATAGGATATAATAAGGTTATGGTTGTGAATGTGGATCAATGCAAGTATGTTATCATATGCTATGTGTTCATGATGCTAGTTATGCAAGTTTTGTGCTATATGTTCATGATGCTAGTTATGCAAGTTTTATGCTATATGTTCATGATGCTAGTTATGCAAGTTTTATGCTATGTGTTCATGATGCTAATTATGCAAATCACTATGATAAACATTGATCCATTATGACACCGTGTTATTCAAGTTTGGTGTTTGATTATATGCAAGTTCATATATGACATGTTATGCAAGTTTGGTGTTTGATTATATGCAAGTTCATATATGACATGTTATGCAAGTTTGGTGTTTGATTATATGCAAGTTCATATATGACATGTTATGCAAGTTTGGTGTTTGATTATATGCAAGTAACATGTGCAAGTTTACACCTTTGTATGATATGCATACATGTGCAAGTTTACCCCTTTGTATGTCATGCATACATATGCATGTTTACCCCTTTTTTTGATATGAGTAACATATGCAAGTTCATCCCTTTTTAGACCTATGACATGTATGCAAGTTTATCCCTTTATGATAGGTCTATGACATGAACATCTATGCAAGTTACCCTCTTTATGACATATGTGATTCATGCAAGTTTGGGTTGGTTATTTATGCTAGTTGGGTTTGATGCTATGGTCATATATGCAAGTTGACACCTTTGAAACCCATGATGATGCTAATGTTATGCTAAGTAGAACCCATTCCATTTGTGATGAATCTTCCCTTTTAAGTATGTCATGTTAGCGTATTACGTGGGGAACAATGGGGTTAATATTCATGTTAACAAAACTATGGTCAAATTGGTATGATGTCGCATACCATGAGTGGATGGACATAATTGAGTCAATTATGTACATCATTAAATTGGAATTAATTAGGGAAAATTAATTCAAAATATGGGGTGATTAATTATGTGTAATTAATCGACTAAGACACGAGGTTGGACCCTTTTGTAGCATAAGACTGCCCGGACCCGACTGGCAAATCCAGCGGCTACAAATGATTGGCCCAATGTGAGAGGTCTTAGGCATAAACTAAATATGTAACAAGTGTAAAGACAAGAGATTAGACTCGGTTATGGCGTAAGGCTGCCCGAACCCGACCGGCAAATCCAGCTGCCATAAAAGATAGTCTAATGTGAGAGGTCTTTGCAAAGGTTACGGTCTTAATCAATTAAGAAACACTTAACCAGATAAGCATGTAGTGGGGCATGAGGGGTTAAGTGGGTGCCTTGGGTGGCATGTGGAAATCAAATAAGTGCCTTGGGTGGCATGTGGGAAATCTAGTGGGTTGCCTTGGGTGGCAATAGAAAATACGATTAGAATACTTAACCAAGTGGAAACATGTAATTAAACATGATTAAAGGGTTAAGTGGGATGCACTAGAAAAGGGACAAGCTTAGGTGGGTAGCTTGTGGGGGCCCATTTCAACCAGTAACCCAACACGTATCTTTGTGGGCTCGATCCATGTCGAGGACGGGACACGCGTACTGGGCTTGACTATAAGAGTCCAAAAACGGGTTAGCGGTGGCAACGCAAGTCCAACGGGTTTCATATGCGTGTGTGGACCCGGGCTGGTAGGTAAGACGTTGTTGCATCGTGTAGGTATAAGCCGTGCACCATTGGTTGTATCGGGTTGCCACTTTGGGGAGTGATACACCCCACTGTGGGGCCAGCACGGGTATCTACGTTAGGGAGCCGATCACTTGGGGAGTAGTGGGTACACCTAGTGAAGATAGGGGAAGACGGCACCTATGTGGTCAGCTAGGGGTACACGAAACTACTAGTTAAATTTCTAAGTCCATGGGTGGGATCAACCTTTAAGTAGGAATGACTGGTGTGGTGCAGTTTAGTAATTACCCTTGGGTGGGTAGATGCGTCTTTACCGATATCTTAGTTCTTCCTCTGTCTAGTTGGCTGCTTAGTGTAGTCATTTATCCCCTACCGTGCCAAGTTTATATCATACCCTAATTACTTTAATGATTGTATTGTTAAAGTTATAGGGCTCACTCAGACTTATGTCTGACCCCGTTGTTTTTATCTTTTTCCCAACCCTCAGGTTCTCAGAGTGGGCCTAGCACTAGTGGGCTTTGATCAGATTGCTTTATCTATCTTTTGGAGCTTGGACCGTGATGTAAAGCTCAGCTTATCTTTTCTATTATGGCTATTAGTTTATGTAGTGGGATTATGTACTTATGTTTTTATCAGGATGGATATTTAGTACTTGACTCTTGTTTCATGGTTTTGTTATTGTAACCAAACATGTTTACCTTCTGCTGCAATGAAATGATGTTTTAGTTAACAAGTATTATTTATATCTATCTTGTTGTAATTTTTCTGTTCTATATTCACTTAAAATACTCCACCGAAGTTAAGGCATTCCCATAGTGAGTGACCTTAGCGGGTGTGGGGTGTTACACGTGGTATCAGAGCCAGGTTACCAGAACAGATAATTTTTTTAGAAAAACTATTTTTCTAAGAACATTTTTGAAGGAATATTTTCAAAAACATGTCTTTTAAGAGAAAAGTTTTTGAAAGAAAAGCATAATCCCCAATAGTCATATCTTTATCTTTCGAATTCTCCGTTTTGAATCTTTCCTCTTTCGTTTCAGCATGGCTGAAGATCTTAACTTTCCGGAGGGTGTAGCGATACCAGTATGGTATAGGAGGTTGATGGAGGCTAGGGCCGCCACTGTGGGTCCAACAGATGTTCCTCCACCACCAGTTGCACCCGATCTTCCTCCTCCTCCTCCTCCTCGCACGGATACTTTTGCTAAGACTTGCAAGGAATTTAACGCTATGGGAGGGAAACCTTTTCAAGGATCAGAAACTTTTGTGGAAGCTAGGGATTGGCTTAAGGAGGTGGAAGAATTAATAGATATCTTTGAGATGGAAGAAGGAAAGAAAGTCAAGTTAGCTGCTTGGTTAATGAAGGGAGAGGCCTCGTTCTGGTGGGAGGTCACTAATGGAGAACGCCTAGTTGACTCTTGGGCGGATTTCAGACAAAGGTTTGTGGCAAAGTTTCTTTCAAGGGTGGAAGAAAATCTGTATATGGAAAGGTTCTTGACACTAAAGCAAGGAAACCTATCACTGAAGGAATATGTCAACAAGTTTAATCAGTGGGCAAGGTTTGGCATAGACATGGTGAATACACCGGAGAAGAAGGCTTTGAGGTTCGTTAAGGGCTTGAATGAACCGATGCATGGATTGGCTATGACTCACATCCCTATGGGGGCCACCTTTGAGAAGCTAGTAGACATGGCACTCATGCATGAGGAAGAGAAGGGTCCCAATGCTAATAAGGCACCCGAGAAGAAAGGAGATCAGAAGAGACCTCAACAACAACAGAAAAACAAGGGTGGGAAAGGCAACGGTGGCAAGGGAAAGAAGAAGTGCTTCAATTGTGGGACACCAGGCCACCTAAGCAAAGATTGTCGGAAGAAGAAGAAGACTGGCTGCTTCCACTGTGGCGAAGCAGGGCATCTAGTGAAGGACTGCCCTAAGATGGGGCAGAGGACGGGTTCTACCTCAGGGGGACAGGTGCAAGCACTTATGGCACCAGGTCAGGCAAGGGGGCAAGTTCAGGCTCTCGCGGTTCCACCGATTCAGGAAAGAGGTATAACTATTTCCGTTGAAAGTCTGGTTTTTCTGTTTGATCATCCTGTCTGTACTTTATTTGACTCTGGCGCATCGCATTCGTTTATCTCATCATCATTAGTTGAGTCACTGCACTTAGACACCAGTCTAGTAGATGATCCCTTAGTTGTCTCAAACCCAATTGGGTGCTCCACTTATTTGTCCATGATATGTTTGGGTTTGAGGATTTCTATACTTAGCGTTGAGTTTAGATGTGATGCTTTTGTTTTGGGCTTCACGGGCTATGGGTTAATTTTGGGCATGGACTGGTTATCCAGTAATGGTGCCGTTCTTGATTGTGAAAGGAGAGTTGTTAGGCTCATGACCCGATTGGGGAACAATCTCGAGATCTCTTGTAATCCCATGGATTCTGTTATGCTAAGTTATCTTGAATCGCTTGACGCTTCGGTCGAGAGTTTGCAATCTGTTAGAGTGGTCCGGAAATACTCGGATGTGTTTGAGGAGGTGAAGGGCTTACCTCCGAAGCGGGAGATTGACTTCCGAATATATCTGGTAGACAATGCTAAACCAGTATCTTTGCCAGTGCGCCACATGGCTCCTCATGAGAGGAGGGAACTCCATAAGCAAGTAGGGGAGTTGCTTGAGAAGGGGTTCATAAGACGAAGTATATCGGAGTGGGGTGCTCCAGTAGTTTTTTCCATGAAGGCGGATGGGTCCCTCAGACTTTGTGTAGACTATAGAGAACTCAACAAGCTTACAAAGAAAAATAGACACCCATTGCCGAGGATTGATGATCTCTTTGATCAGTTGGTTGGTGCCTCAGTGTTTTCGCAGTTGGACTTAGCCACGGGGTTTCATCAGTTGAGAGTGGCTGAGGATAGCATAGACAAGACTGCCTTTAGGACTCCGGATGGTTTTTATGAGTGGCTTGTGATGCCCTATGGTTTGACGAACGCCCCTGTATACTTTGTTGATTTGATGAGTAGGGTGTTCAGGGAGTACCTTAATAAGTTTGTGGTGGTCTTTGTGGATGACATCTTAGTCTTTTCTAAGAGTGAAGAAGGGCATGCCCTACATCTTAGGGAAGTGTTGGAGACTCTTCGAGCGCATAGCCTTAAGGCTAAATTCTCTAAATGTCACTTCTGGAGGAAGGAAGTGCGGTTCTTAGGGCACGTGGTCTCTAAGAAGGGATAGCTGTGGATCCCGCGAAGGTAGTGTCCATCCAAGATTGGAAGGTTCCGAAGAATGCTACCGAGGTGAGGAGTTTCTTGGGGTTGGCTGGCTACTATAGGAAGTTTATCAAGGACTTCGCGAAGATATCAGCCCCATTAACTCGCTTGACGAAGAAGAACCTAGTTTTCACATGGGACGTAAATTGTGATGATGCGTTCCAATGGTTAAAGAGAGCTTTAACCACGGCTCCAGTCTTAGTGTTGCCAGATGGGAGTAGGCCATTTGTTGTTTATACCGATGCTTGTGGAAAGGACTAGGCGCAGTCTTAATGCAAGAGGGAAGGGTAATAGCCTATGGGGGAAGGCAGTTGAGAGTGCATGAGAAAAATTACCCTATCCATGATCTAGAGTTGGCCGCTATTGTTTTTGCGCTTAAGTCTTGGCGCCATTATCTTCTTGGCGAGAGGTTCGAATTGTTCACTGACCACAAATCGTTGAAGTACTTGTTTTCTCAGAAGGATTTGAACTTAAGACAGCAAAGGTGGATGGAGTTCTTATCATCCTATGATTTCGAGATAGCGTATACCCCTGGCAAGGGTAACGTGGTGGCGGACGCCTTTGGCAGAAAAAGTTGTCTTTGAGTCCATTGTTCATGGAACGACGAAGCTTGGAATTTATCTCAATGTTTGACTTCAGACCCTCCGTTGACTTTGTACCCGGTTTGCTAGCATCCTTAGAGGTCAGACCTACTCTTTTGGGACGGATTGGTGAGGCACAACGGGATGACCCACAGTTGGTTGAGTTAGTAGAGAAGCTCATAAGAGGGGAGTCGTCCAGCCATTTGAGTAGGTATACCCTAGATGATAAGGGGTGGTTGCGTAGAGATGGTAGACTTTGTGTACCGCAAGATGAGGGTTTGAAGAAGGCTGTTCTTGATGATGCACATCGATCGAAGATGACCATTCATTCCGGTGGGGACAAGATGTACCAAGACATGAAGCGAGTTTTCTTTTGGGCCGGTATGAAGAAAGATGTGGCCGAGTATGTCGCTAGATGCTTGGTGTGCCAACAAGTGAAAGCGGAGCAAAAGAAACCCGGTGGGCTGCTTCACCCATTGGAGGTTCCGCAATGGAAGTGGGATAGCGTCTCGATGGATTTTATTGATGGGTTACTGAGATCGAGGAAGGGTAATACGGGAATTTGGGTTGTGGTAGACAGACTTACTAAGAGTGCCCATTTCATACCCATGAAGAGTAAGAGGACTGCTCCATGGCTAGCTTCAGTTTACCTTCGAGAGATAGTTCGGTTGCATGGAGTACCTTCTAGCATAGTGAGCGATCGAGATCCTATCTTCACTAGCGAGTTTTGGAAGAGTTTGCAAGAGGCAGTAGGGACTCAGTTGTGTTTGAGCACCGCATATCATCCTCAGACGGACGACTAGACCGAGAGGGTGAATCGTGTTCTAGAAGACCTTTTGAGACTATGTATCTTAGATTTTGGAGGTACATGGGAAGAGCATCTTCCATTGGTGGAGTTCGCGTTTAACAACAACTTTCAGTCCAGTATTGGTATGGCTCCTTTCGAAGCTCTTTATGGAAGGCCTTGTCGGTCACCTACATGTTGGTGGGAATCTACGGATAAGATCTTGCTTGGGCCTGATATGGTTAGAGAGACTTCGGAAAAGATTGATTTGATTAGAAGAAGGATGAAAGCGGCGCAGGAAAGACAGAAATCTTACGCGGATAAGAGGAGGACGAATCTTGAGTTTAATGTTGGTGACATGGTCTTTGTTAAAGTGTCTCCATTACGGAATGTTGTTCGCTTTGGATTCGTTGGGAAGTTAGCACCAAGATTTGTAGGACCGTTTCCTATTAAGGAAAGGATTGGACAGATGGCATATAGAGTGGAGTTGCCCGAGAGACTTAGTGGAGTACATGATGTATTCCATGTGTCACATTTGAGGAAGTGCCTACATGAGACCGCAGAGGTGGTAGAGCCAAGCTTGCTTAGAGAAGTGGAGGTAGAGCGTGATGCGACGATTCGACGAGCTCCTACTCGCATCCTTGTGTCAGAGATTAGGAGGTTGAGAAACATAGAGGTTCAACTAGTCAAAGTGCAATGGGGAGATGAGGAAAGCAACGCTGCTTGGGAGACAGAAGCGAAGATGCGTTCACTGTACCCATTTATTTTTTAGGGTATGTCTTTTAACTTCTCCTTTATCGTTTGTCTAGCACTTATCTTATCTTTAGTATGTCCTCTCGTTAGTACCTTTGACCTTTAGATAGGGTAAACCTATGGTTGAAACATGTGTTTGAGACATGTTATGATTGATGGATGCGTGTGGATGCAAGTGTTTGCTAGTGGTTGCTCGTGGATGCATATACACACACTTTAGACACTAGATCGGCTCAGTCACTTCATATTGCATATAATTGTGTGTAGGTAGCTTTATTAATGGATGTATAATGGTTGCGTTATCATATGGGTGATGCATTTTGGTGTATGATTGTGCACACATGTAGAAATAGTATGTGTCGATAGGGTTCTTTCGCATACATATTGAATGCATGGCACTATCATGGTTTGCATTAAGGAGGTCAACTGAATCAGTAGACCGCCTGATTTTGCATTAGATAGGGAACATATACACACACTTCTTGCATATCTTCATACAGCATTAGAAACTTTAAGGACAATGGATGCCCGTGTTTGATGGTTTAGTAGATGGTTGTTTGGTTGGTAGGATACGTTCTTCTTGACTTAGAGATTTCGGGGACGAAATCCTTTAAGTAGGGGAGAATGTAACACCCCGTATTTCTAACAACAGTGATTTTCACAAATTAAGGAATAATTAATCTCATACGTGAGAATTAAGGGAAACGGGTTTCGCGGTTGCGTTCGTCTCGGAAAAATACGCGAAATAGAGTCCGAAATTTCGTGAATCGGAGTCCGTATGACTGAGATATGGCCTTTAGAAGTTTCATGAAAAATCAGAAAACGAAACATATTTCAAAAATGCAGAATATGGGCTAGGCGGGAAAATTCCCGCCCAGACCAGGTCGACCTGGGAGTTATGCAAGTTTTATGTTCGGGATGTAAGTCTTTATTAAATTATTATTTAATGTAATTAGGTTTTTGTAGTAATAAAAAATAGATTTTTATGATTAGAAAAATATGATTTTTCCCTTAGAGGAAGTTTAGATTTTTGTTTAGGGAAAATGATGATTTTTGGGAAGATAAAATTTAGATTTTTATAACGATAAAAATTATATGAGAAAGATGAGATTTTTAATTTGAGAATAAAGATATGATTTTTATTTATAAAGAAAGAACAGATTTTTTTAACGATATAAAGAAGTGATTTTTAATCTATGAAAGACGATATTTTGATATAATGAAAGGCATGATTTTTATATAACGTAGAAGTTAAAAATATAATTTTTATACTAGTGGCATAATAAAAATATGATCTTTACTTAGGTAGAGTATTATAAATATAATTTTTGTATAGTATGAATAATAATAATATGATTTTTATATTTTTTAGAAGAATAAAATGTGATTTTATATAATGTAGAGTAATAAAGATGTGATCTTTATAGTAGTAGCAATGTAAAGATACGATTTTTATGAAGTAGAAAGAATAAAAATACGATTTTTATATTATATAGATAGTAAAAATATCATCTTTATAGATATAGCGAAATAAAAATCTGATTTTTATTATATATATGTTGAAATAAAAATGTGATTTTAATAGTGATGAAATAAAAAGTAAATCTTTATATATGAAAAGGCGAAATCTTTATATATGAAAAGGCGAAATCTTTATACAGAGAATGGTGTGACAAAAATATAATCTTTATTATATGAACATCGTTGTAAAAATAGAATTTTATCTATATAATAGCGATGTAAAAATAGAATTTTAATCTATATAATAGAGATGTAAAAATAGAATTTTTATCTATATAATAGCGATGTAAAAATAGAATTTTTATCTATAGTAGCGGTGTAAAAATAGAATTTTTATCTATATAGTAGCGGTGTAAAAATGGAATTTTTATCTATATACTAGCGGTGTAAAAATATAATTTTTATCCATATAGAATGATTATAAAAATAGAATTTTTATATACATAGCAACCATATAAAAATGTGATTTTTATATACGTAGTGGCTACGGGCAACGAAAGTGACAAAAGGCGAGAACAGCGATGACTTCTACATAAGAAGAGTCGAGATGATTGGATTAGCTAGTCGGTGAGAACTTCTCACTCTAAATTTCTTTTTATAGTTATATATATATACTAGGATGCAGACGGTGCTTAGCAGCACCCGACACCCGTCGTCCACAGACCATGGACGGCTTGTATGCTTGTTTGATGTGTTGTGAAATTTGTTTGTGATGTTGATGTGAAATCAATAATAAAATGTAGATGGTTGAAATAAATTAATTATCGTTAAAAATATAATTTTTAACATGAATATGCATAAATAAATATTTATAAACAAATTGGCCGATTTGTTTATATGCATTGATTTGACTGATATTGCTTGGGTCGATAAATTTTACACATCGCCCAACTGCACAAATAAAAATCTGTGTTTGTTGATTTGAAACCCCACACGGGTGTTGGGATGATATTTGGCGTACACTAATCCCAATTATTTAATTGTATGTTGATCGATCGGTCGACAGGCTGTGTAAGCGTTAATTATTTATATTTGATGCTTATGCAGTTGTATGGTGCACTTTGGATGATGGTTGATTGTTTATCGTTGCTATTATATACATGTGTTGTATGGAACCCATATAATTAACGTTATACGGTAATTGATTGGGCCTCATTCCAATTGGGAAAATAATGAATATTATAAAAGAAAGTTCATGTGTTGAATATATAAATAGTCATGTGTTGACGATGTTCATGTGTTGAAACTATATATGTGTTGAGTAAAATATTTTAATAATAAAATTTACATCTTTATCATATTTACGATTAGAATCTACTTTACGGTTAGAGTCTGATTAAAAATCAAACGATAGATACCATAATTTTATAAAATATATTACATAAAAAAATAGTCGTGTGTTGACAGTACTCATGTGTTGAGATTAGTCGTGTGTTGAAAAAAATATAGATTCATGTGTTGAATGGAATAAATATTCATTTGTTGAATAGAATAACGAATTTGTTGAAATATATAAAGTCGTGTTGATTAGAGTTGCGCTATTTTAACGTAAACGATATTTATATCGATTATATTCGTTTTTATAATGAATATAGAAAAGGAGTGATTTCAAAATATAACGTTTTGAAAATATTATCATTTATATAGTAATGATATGAAATATTCAATTTTGATTAAAAATTGAATATAGTGTTGCAATGGTTTTGAAAACGAATTTAAAACGATTTATAAAATACGTTTTAAAAGGAAATCGACGAAATATATATAATATATATATATATATATTATATATATAATGGCCTGAATAGAACGCGCCGCGGCAGTTCGTGAATTTCGACCATTGACTTCGAACGGACATTACGGGAGATCCAACCGTCGGATTCTCCTGAAACTGGAACCGTTGGGTTCGTATCGAATATAGATTTCCAATGAATGTTAGAAATTTGAAATCTAACGGTTGGATTTGGAATTATGTCCAAATCAAATTTGGAAAAGGTCGCTGTAAGTGCAGTTCGATGGCCTTTGATGGAAATCGACTGTACGGGCCTTGATAAAATTATTAAAAATATCAATAATTAGTGTAAAATCATAAGGAATGATTTGAAAAGAACTGGGATGAAAAACTCTATCTTTGAAAAGATAAAAATAGATTTTTATCGAAATGAACTAGTTTTGAACTAGAATTAAAATCAATTTATTTTTTTGAAATAATAAATTGAGTTTGAGGTAGTTTTAAAAATAATCAGAATTCCAATACGAGAAGTGGAAATAGATTTGAATCGAAATTATCTTAGGAATATTTCGATGTTGGATTTTTTGATTAAACAGATATGGTTGTGGGAATTTGAAAGATATATTTATATCGTTATTTCCAATATGATATTTGTTGGTTTCAGGATTTGATATTGAATATAAGCCGGTATATTTTCTATTCAGAGCCTTGTATTTAATATCAAATGCGATTTGGGTTTGTCGTGAATCGTGTTTTAGATGACATTGGTTCTTTGACCGAGTTAAAGACAGAATATGGATTTTTGGGAAGATTAAAACTAAGTGGAATTTTAATGAATCTTTAATTAGATTGAAAGTGAATTGATTATTTAAATTATCAGATCTGAAAGGTGATCGAGAATGGAGTACCACCAGTTTTGCTCCAAAGCGATAGTTAAATCTTTAATTAGATTTGAACGTGAAATGGTAATTAATTTTACCGATAGCACCGTGGTGTTAGATATGTGGTATTACCAGTTTTTCTCTAGGGGATGAATAGGTTAGGATTGGGAAATAAAACAAATAATTACTTCGGTGTGGTTCGCTAATCCCGACTAGTTTGGAAAACCATAACATGGTTTGAAATGATATCCAAAGGAAGAATAAAGAATAAATTTAGAAGAATTTATCTTTGATAAAATTAATGGGAACCTATTCCCTAAAAATGTGATTTTGTGAATAAAAGAACATTCTGAATTGGAATGAGGCGTTTGTTGTGTTTGTGTAACATTTGTTAATCATATACGTGGGTTATTCAGAAAGGCCGGGTTTATACCCATTCTGAATAACCGATTCGACGAGATGTCAAAGATGTAGACGGTGGTTGATGACCGGAAGTCTTCACATCGTTTGGGTGATTACTGATGATCTTGATTGGGCTGTACACCCAAGATGAGGGAAACAGTTGGTGATCGTCTAGACGTTCTTGGAGATGGATGGATATGCGAGGAAAGTGTCTCCGGTTTCGTTCAGACCCAGAACGAACTTGTAAATGGATCGTGTGTCTGCCATTGGATTTTATTCTGTGTTGATTGATCTCTATTAAATATACATCTGTTTGGCGACGTAGAATTTATTCTCTTGCTTAACGCCCTTCTCTGAGACGTACGAGCTCAGAGGTTGTATATCGATGAACATCGGTCGCATGGAGTGAACTGCCAGTGTGGCACGCGTAAGTGGCAATTGATCAAGGCTTATGTTGAAAAGCAAAGTCTTGTGGTTGATGATCAAAGCATGGTTTGTGTGACGTAGCTTTGTGTATAACGTGGATTCGCGAGCCTCACACCTCGGTATGAGTCAAAAATGGGATATGGACTGTTGGGAGAACAAGACGTTTCTTTCTAGCTAGGGTGGTGTCAGTGACCTACTAGCCCTGACATTTATATACTTTTCACCTGTGTGGTTGTTGGAATGCGAGGCGCCTCAGATATAGGTCTGTAAGGACCGGGAAATATGTGTTCAGGAATTGCCAATCCTCAAAAGTAAGAGAGGACCGACCCAGCCGATTCCAAGGATCAAAGTGGGGTCCTGAGACAATTGCTAGAGTGTCTCGAACGGAGAGGAGCTTGCCCCTTGCCTCGACTCATGACAGAAATCCAATTTTCAATACGCAATATTGCGGTTTTAATTGTAGAACTAGTATGGCGACATGATATATGGTACCCATGCCGTCTATGATTGATATTTATGATTGAAATTGTTTTGACACTATACACTTATAATAGTATCAAGTGATTTGTTTTAAACGTACCAAGCATGTTTGGCTATTATAAGGGAAAACCCTATCCTCCGGCTTGCGTTGCATTGTGTGATGGGACCTAGGTCTTATAATAGCTTCATTTTTCCAAAGAGCATTGCGCTGTTTTGTTATATGCACTAGTATTCTTGGGAGGAAACCCGTTCCGTGTTATACGGTGTGGTCCCTTGAATTACTATCTTTTAAAGTAAAGTTTTAAATAACTGTTTTAGTTCTCACACCAGTCACATGACTGACCTGGAGTTTATTGTTTTAACTTAAACTCTGGGTGCCCCTATTTTCCACATGGGCAGCTAGTAGTTTTGGTTTTGCAGATTTATATTCACAGGATCCTGATTTACAACTGGAATGATGCTCGGAAAGCTCTGTATCTGTGTATTACTTTCAGTTGTGTTTTGTATATTTTTCCGCTGCTATGTAATTTATTGTAATCTCTGATATTTATCGAATGTGTAATATTTATTCATACTCTGTATATTCTTGTATCTGATGGAATTGTTGTAATAACAATGAAATGTTCTTCTGTTTGCGTTCTGATTCGTCTTGTCCTCAAAGTATCCGCTCTTTCCTTACCGGGGAAGTTACGGGTCACTACACAATTAGAACGGATGATGGGCAGAGGGTAGTGTTTGGTGGTCTACCCAGTGATGGGGTAATGACTAGTTTTCTAAATTCCCTCGACATCCCGCATGATGAGTTGTCAGATGTAACCATGACTGGCCAGTATCCAGACGTCTTCGAGGAAGTGACCGGACTTCCACAACACCGAGAGATTGAGTTTTGAATTGATTTTGTGAAAGATGTCAGGCCTATAGTGATGCCAATTCGTCGTATAGCACCAAGGCAGCAGCGAGAGCTCGGGGTGCAAGTGAGCGATTTTTTGAAGAAGGGATTTATCAGAAGAAGTGTTTCTAAGTGGGGAGCACCAGTTGTGTTTGCTACCAGGGCAGATGGTTCCCTTCGATTGTGTGTGGACTACCGCGAGTTGAATAAGGTGATTAGGAAGAATAAGTATCCTCTTCCGCGGATAGATGATTTGTTTGATCAACTGGAGGGAGCAAGGGTGTTCTCCCAATTGGACCTCACGACAGGATTTCATCAGCTTCGAGTAGCAGCTAAGAGTATTCCTAAAACGGCATTTCGGACGCCGTCGGGATTTTATGAGTTGTTGGTCATGCTATTCGGGTTGACCAATGCACCAGAATATTTTGTGGATCTTATGAATAGGGTATTCAAGGATCAATTGAATAATTTTTTTCTTATGTTCGTAGACGATATCTTGGTTTACTCAAGGACAGAGGAAGAACACAAGGAACATTTGAAGATAGTGATGGAGGTGTTGAGAAAACACCAATTAAAGGAAAATTTTTCTAAGTGTCACTTCTGGAGGAAAAAAGTGAGATTCTTGGGCCATGTTGTTTCATAGAATGGTATTGCCGTAGACCTTGCGAAGGTGGCTACGGTACAAGATTGGTCTACGCCCAAGAATGCAACAGATGTAAAAGTTTCTTGGGATTAGCTGGATATTATCGTAAGTTTATCCAAGATTTCTCCAAGATAGCGGCACCATTAACTCAGTTGACCAAGAAGAATCAAGCTTTCGTTTGGGACAGAAATTGTGAAAATGCATTCAAGAGCCTAAAGGAAAAGTTGACATGTTCATCAGTGTTAGTCATTCCTAAAGGGAATGAAGAGATGACAATATACACGGATGCATGTGTTGCCGGACTAGGTTTTGTATTGACGCAAGGAGGTAGGGTTGTAGCGTATGCTAGTCGGCAACTCAAACAGCATCAGAAAAGATATCCTACCGATGATTTGGAATTAGCAACAATCGTGTTCACTTTGAAGATGTGGAGACATCATCTCTTGGGAGAAAGATTCGATTTGTTTACGGATCATAAATCGTTAAAGTATCTCTTCTCTCAGAAGGATCTGAATCTCCGACAGCAGAGATGGTTAGAATTCTCAGCATCCTATGATTTCGATATCGCATATACACCAGGAAAGGGCAACGCAGTAGTTGATGCATTAAGTAGAAGACATGCCAGTTTAGGGGCTATGTTTCTTGACTGGAAGCAACTGGAGTATATCGCAGGGTACGATTTCAGACCAAAGTGCGAATTGGATCCAGAAATGTTAGCAAGTTTGACGATCAGACCCGTTTTGATTGAGCGGATTGGTTCCAGTCAGAGGGACAATCCTAACTTATTGGAAATCATCTCCAAGTTAGAGATGGGTATCGATGAGGAGATGAACAAGTATGGGCTTGATCGAGATGGATGGCTTAGAAAGGATGGGAGACTAGTTGTACCCAATGTCAATGGATTGAGAGATGAAGTGCTTAGGGAATGTCATCCCTCAAATCTGACTATATATCCCTGTGGTAACAAAATGTATCGAGACATGAAGTAGACCTACTACAAGGAAGGGATGAAGAGAGACGCTGGGAAGTTTATATCCAAATGCATGAATTACCAGCTAGTTAAAGATGAGCAAAAGAAACCTTGTGGTTTGTTACAACCATTAGAAATTCCAGAATGGAAATGGGAACAAGTCTCAATGGATTTCATTGATGGGTTACCAAGGACTAGATCGGGCCATGATAGCATTTGGGTGATTGTGGACCGATTGACCAAGAGTGCAAGGTTTATACCCGTTAAGTCGAATAGAACAGCAGCTAAGTTAGCGGAACTGTATATGAAATGGGTAGTGAGATTTCATGAAGTACCCAATGGCATTGTGAGTGACCGAGATCCGTTGTTTACTAGTGGATTTTGGAAGAGCTTACAAGAGCCTTTAGGATCAGAATTACATCTCAATACCGTGTACCATCCTCAAACTGACGGTCAGACAGAGAGGGTGAAACGTATATTAGAAGATCTCTTAAGAGCCTGTGTATTGGATTTTGGTGGATCATGGGATGACCATTTGCATCTATTAGAGTTTACATATAATAACAGTTATCAATCCAGTATTGGTATGGCACCATTTGAAGCTTTATACGGAAGACCATGCAACTCACCATCATGTTGGTTAGAAAACAGTGAGAAATTTGTGCTTGGACCTGATGTGATAAGAGAAACCTCAAATAAGATCAAGGTTATACGACAGCGAATGAAGGCTGCCCAAGATAGGCAGAAGAGTTATGCTGATAAGAAGAGAAGAGATTTAAAATTCTCAATTCGTGATTTGGCGTTTTCAAGATTTCTCTGTTAAAGAGAGTGATTCGATTTGGTAGGAGAGGCAAGTTAACACCAAGATTTGTTGGTCCATTCCCAGTTCTCGAACAAGTTGGGAATTTGGCATATAAAGTTGAGTTGCCGGACAAGATGGCGGGAGTTGATAATGTATTTCATGTTTCCCAGTTAAGGAAGTTCTTGCATGACCCCGATATGACTATTTCACCGAATCAGATGGATGACATTGAAGTAGAACCCGAGGAGGTTGGGAACCGCAAGCCGATCCGTATTGTCGAGAGCGATACGAAGCAACTTCTAAGGAAGGCGGTGAAACTGGTCATGGTTCAGTGGGTCCAGAATGAAAGTGACCTACTTAGGAAACAGAGGAAATCATAAGGGAATCGCATCCAGAACTCTTTGCCTGGTAAGATATAAATACTGATAGTTTCTTACCTTGTAAGTAAACCGCATGCCAGGGTAGGCTTGTTGTGCTTATTGTGTATGTTTTATTGTTTGTGAATGACTGATAGGCATGCAGAACACATTTGTATGTTTTTGGTTAAGGAACTTCGGGGGCGAAATTTCTTGGGGGAGGGGGGGAGGGAGTGTAACGACCCGCATTCTACGTATCGAAGGATCGTAGAATATTTATTTCTTTTTCATATAAGGTCGTATGATCGTGTAACTTTGGGGAATGACCATTGGGTTCGTTTTCCATGTTCACGATTTTTACTAATTTTTAAATGACCATTTTGCCCCTAGCGAGTCTTGTTTTGCCTATAACTTTTGGTTGGTAAGAAGTTTGACCTGAAACCACTTCCATTAAATCTGGATGATGGTTTACCTTTCCGTAAAGTGGTCAAACATGTCAAACGGACTTACCGTTTGGGAGATATGGCTGAATTAAAGTTTAGAAGGTGAAAACAGCTTAATTGGGCTTAACTGCGTGATTAGTAGCTAGGCACATTGGGGGATTTCAGGATTAGAGTTATATGAGGGCTGATTAGGGTTAGAGAAACCTTTTCTTTGTCATTTTCCAGCCGCCACTTACCTCTCTTCAACCCTAACAATGGCCTCAAACACTAAAATCACCTTCTAATCACCGTTTAATCATGTTTTAGCCTAATCTACATCAAACCAAGGCGGGTTAGCATAGAATTTGGGATAAAGCTGCTAGAACACATAGAGATTCTACCCATATAGAGATACTTTCAGATCTATAAGTAATTAGTGGCTAAGGTGAGTGATTTGCATTGTTT
The DNA here is from genome assembly GCA_030737875.1 of Allium sativum. Taxonomy (NCBI): domain Eukaryota; kingdom Viridiplantae; phylum Streptophyta; class Magnoliopsida; order Asparagales; family Amaryllidaceae; genus Allium; species Allium sativum. The sequence goes on along the minus strand of CM060910.1, from coordinate 1,046,611,136 downwards.
TTCACTATTACGGCTAATTAGGGGTTAGTAGTAATCATTAGCGAAATTAATGCTCAGAAAAATTTGTAAAATTCTAAAATATTATTTTAGGGCCCTGACAGAAATTTGGGCTAATTTGGATAACTTTTGCTAATTGTATGCTTAAACATGATTAAGGGGGATTAAGGGAAAAAAACGGTTTTTGGGTATGTTTGATCCGTATAAACATATTAAATTGTTGTTTTGCTGTTTGTGGATGATTAAACATGTTGCTATTACTATTTAGTACGATTTGTGATTGCATAGAACAGTTAGAGCGGTCGAAAACGCCGTCGTATGGTGTAAAACAGTAGCTGGAAAAGTTGCAGGAAATGTGTAGGGTTTCGGATCAGATCGGATATAGGGCTCGGATCGAATAGGAGAACCGGGAAAGGGAATTCTATTCGGATCGGAACTTGCCATAAGATACTTAGCAAGAAGGAAGGCCACTTGCATAAAATTGGAGTTGGGTCGGGGATCGGATCGGAGCTTAGCATGAGGACCGAATCGGATCAAAACTGGAGCAAAGGGAAGCAGATCGAAATGAAGCATTGGGCCGGGCAAGGATTAGGATATGGGGCCGGATCGGCATGGGGAGCTGGAGCGACTAATGGGTCGGATCGGTGTAAACGAACCAAACCGAAGGCTGGACGTTTGATCTGTTCAAGCCAAACCGAAGTGATATGGAGGACCGAATCGGACTATAGGAAGAGACTTGGACACCGTATACCAAACCGAACCGAATCGAACTGGATTTAAACTTTCACTACTACTACGCGACGACTCTTCAGAGGACCATCTCCAATCCGACCAAAACCCGAGATGCAAAGGTAGTCCAAATGGGAGGTTATTACTCAAAATCCAAATAGGGATCAACGAGATAACTTCATGAGTTGGGCTTTGCTGCGGGACGTGCGCTAAGGAGTTATCGTTGTCCATAACTTTGATTCACCACCAAGACGATTGTTAGGCTATGGATCAGTGCAGTGGAGTCCCCATGACTCTATGGGGCAGAGTGATCAAAGCAAGGATTTGAGTGATCAAAGCAGTGGATATTGTATGCTTTACGCACTGAGTGAGAGATGTGTGGATGGTAGCCATGCTTGATTGTTTGGCTTCCCGTTATCTTTACATCTTGTGCTAGTGTTACCTTGGAGTACTGTACATCCTATTGTGCTAACTCTTTGGTTGCAGGTCCAGGTTCAGGTTTGGTTATGTATACCTGTTATTGTTCTGTTTTGCTGCTTATCGCTCATACCAGACTTTTGTCTGATCCAGAGTTTTATGTCTCTTCTTATTACTCTGGGTGCTCTTAAACTGGATGACTAGAAACAGGTTAGGTGTTATGCATGAGTAGATGCACCAGAGACGAGAAGGAGGCTTCCACGTATGACATATATAGATATTCTCCCTGTGTTGTTGCTGGTCACTACTTTGGGCATTAGTAGTGCACTTTTTTTCTTTGCTTTAGAGACAGTATTTTGGAGTTGTAATAAGCTGTGTCTTGAATTTCAGCTGTTATGATGATTATGGTTTATTTTTCAGCTTATGCACTATTTCTCCTGTTTTATGTCAAGTATGCTACTATTATTATATTTTATTCCATGTGTTGTGAGACATTCTACAGGTTCCTTGTTAGTTCAAATTCCTTTCTTTTTCCTTTCTTTGGCGACCGTCCCATGCTAGTAGGGCATTGGCACAGCACATTTTTGAGAGAAATGTCGGTTGTGCGGGCGGGCCGTCACACAACCCTCCTGGTGTGTGCGTGTGTGCATATGTGTGTGTGCGCATGTGTGTATAAAAGTAAAAGGTTATGAGGCAACCCTTCATTGGGCATGGGCCATCAACCGCACACCTTATACTTTCATCCATAGGATGACTATGAACACATAAATACATGTAGAGTAACACCCATACACCTCTCATAGTAACCAGTAGGATGATTATAAATGTGTAAAACATATTTAATCTTGTATTCTTGGAATATTTATATGTATTGGTAACCCAATATTTGCATGGTTGATTTATTCCAAATTAATGCCCCCGATGTAATTGTAATTATGGACCTACCATTGATATTCCCGATGTGACATGGTTATTCAATCCAGATTGGTATCCTCAATATTAACATGATTATCTAACTCCCAATGGTATCCCTAATATGTGTGTAAGTCATGTGCTTCAAACTATACATTAGAAACAAATAATGTTAATAACACCGATAACGTGGTTAACTTCCTAACTAGAAACGAGTCACAACCTATGTCGACCAATTTGATAACAGTGCAGAAGAAACTTTTTTTATTACCTATGTTATACAAAATCAAGAGGCTCGAAAATGTTGCTGACTCTACTCTTAACGGCTGTCTAAGTGTTGATACAAAAGGAAAGTGACTAAGTTGATGGTCAAAGGCCTATAGACCATATACATAGGCTAGCAACATATGGGTTTAAAATAGTTTGAAAACAATGTCTAAAAGTCATCTCTTCAACAAGCTCGATGAGTGATAAAAATAAAGCTGATAGGCTCTAAGTGTTTTTAAAATTGGTTCAAAAATATAACTTGTCGATCGATTCAACCCGACAAGAAACAGAGGCGACAAGCTCGAAGTGGTTATGAAAGCAAATTTAAAATGAAGCTTGTCGATATGCATGATGACGCCAAGGGTTTAGAGGAGATAGCCTTAAAGATTAAGAAAACGGGTTTGAAAACTAGTTTTATTGACCATATACAGTGATTACAAGGATATATGCGATAAACCCCAAATATTTGGAAAATGGGTTGGAAATAAGCCTTATTGAAACATTCGATAAGGTAGTAGAGGCAGTAAGCCTCAAAAGCATTTTAAAATATTTTTAGGAAACTTGTCTTGTCTACCAACAATTTCTATAAGGTTTTAAAATAACGGAAGTAATAAGCCTCCTATTTTATTTTACATAAGAAGGCCTTATTTTCCCAAGAACTATAACAATAACTTATAGTGTGTGTATGGAAGTGAAAAGCCTTTGTGGAGAGGCAAAATTTTGAAACACAAGCAGGAGTTCAGGTGACAAGAACCCCTTCGATAAGTGATAAGGACGAAGCAACAAGCACGAATGCATTGTATACCATATATCATGGTATTCTAGGTATTAAGACCCTCCATACGACATTAATACAACATGCCTTATTGATATTATAGGGACTTATCGACTAAGTTGATGGACCAGACTTGTAATTAACGCGAAAGCTATTTTGTTTCTAATATTAGAAAAACTTTTCACCTACTCAACAATATATGTCATAATGTTCTAGGATAAGAAAAAGTTTATTTGAGTATTTCAAACTTTTCAAAATTTTAAATTTAAAACATTAAAAATCACTAATTAATTCCTAAATTGACTAAGTCAATTGAATTTAGGAAAATCATAGTAAATTATAAATCATGGGAAAAAATCTCAAAAATTCACAAGTGATCGAACATAGCCCTTCTACCTTATATAGGAATCTCGGGTCAAATATCTATTTTGATTATTTTAACAATTAATTCCCATATTTAACACATAATACAAATTAGGAAATTTATAGAAAATTCCTAAGTGCTTAGAAAATTATGAAACTTAAAAATCAAATCTAAAAACATGTTATAAATATAATATCAAAATTTCGGATCAAATGGAGATGTAAAACTATAGGTTTTTTCTCAAAAAACTATTAGAATCTATGCAAAACAGGCATTACAACAAGAAAAAGCAATTTTGGAAGTGAAAGGAGGTTGATACTAATAAGGGTACAACAGATACTGCAGATGTTACTGGCAATGGAAATGGTAACCCTTTTGCATGCTTAGCTACTGATGATACTAAGCACAATGTTGATACTGATGGTCTTGTACATGATGAGCCTAATATTGTTCAATCTGATCTGGTTACCAATGCTCAATCAGACCACACAGCTAACGCTGACATGCAGGCCAGCAAAATGGTAAATGAGCTTGATGCCATGTTTGGCAATCTTTTTGATGATAGAAGAGAACATTTAGAAACTTCAAATAAGGTTACGGGTAATGGAACTATTTCTTGTATTGATAAATCCACATGCTTGGAAAATAGTTCATCCTTTTCTGGCTTACCTTCTAGTGCCACTATTGTTGCTCCATGTTCAACTCTTTTTGGTTCTATGTCATGTTCATTAACTTATAGTCAGAGTTCTCTTGCTTCTTCTTGTTTGATTTTTCTTCTGCTTTGATTGGTATGTCATCGTCCAGTGCCAAGCAATCTACTTCCCCATATGCTAATTTAAAGCCCCTCGACCATCTAATTCCTCCTCCTCTAACTATTGAATCTTCCATGTTATCCTCTGCAGTTTCAATGAGTGCCTATCCATCAGCAAAATCCAAAGGCAAGAAACCTAAAGGTAAATTTTGGGCTGAAGACGACCTTGATGAGGGACATGATTTCACATTTGAAGACATACTATCCGCTGGTAGCAACGTGATGTCGTAGAAACGGCACACTAGGCGTAATCCTGGCCCCTTTTTTTGATAAATTCTACACGTGAGTTTTGTCTTGTGCCTTGTGTCAAGTCTGTGGGATTGTGATGCGTGCAAGTTGGTCATGAAATGTTTTTAAGGGGATGAGTTAGAAGCAAGTGTAACTAGTACGCAATATTGATTACTGGAGAAGATTCTTTTCAGTAATCACTTGTGGTTTGTGAGTGAGAATTAGTGATTTTGAAGGGTATAGAGAAGAATGGTTATATATCATAGAAGACTTGTATATGCTAATATGTGTGTTGTAAATACTTTGGTGGTTAATAAAATTTGCGCTTAACTTTCAAAACAAACGAGTATATACCGTTCTGCCAAAAAAACAAGCATATACCTACATTATTCTACCAAAACTTTGAAGTAACATCAAAACATCATGAAAACAATCACCAATACATATAATCAATTTGGGTGCAACTAATAACCAATTAAATAAGAGACAAAATCATTATTCATCTTAGTTTTAGGTGAAAAAAATGAGGTTTGTTGATATAGAATCCTAAGCTTGAATTTTGCTTAGCTTTTCCTAACTTTTCTCTTTTTTTCAAGTTTAATGGGTTTGAGAAATGAAATGAAAAAATAAAAACATGGAAGGTGTGTTTATATATCAGGCTATATGTTCCCACTCTCTAACTCCCATAAATCTCCTTCATATATCTTATTAATTTAACAGTTATTAAGGCTAAACCATTTTATTAATTATAAATCCTATTTCGACATCCCACTACATTATTCTTATTTAATTTATCCAATTAAATCTCCCAAATGATATTAACTAAAAATTAGGGGTATTAAATCCTCCCCTCCTCAAAAGAATTACATCCTCGAAATTCGACCAAGGACAAAAACAAACATAGTCATAATGAAAATAATGCAATCAATACTAGTATAACCCGCTATCAATTCTATAAAATAGTATAGAAGATACCATGAAACAAATCAGTATAAGTATCCCCAATTATGTCCTTAGTCTTCAAAATACAGCCATTATCATTATAGTTCCACTTGACTTTCACCTGTTTGATTGTCTTGTTCCTTAGCCTCTTCTCATCTAGAGTTATATCTCTAACAAGTTGTCTTACAAAAATTAGATCTGGTTCTACCAATTAATTTTTCAATACCCTAGAATTTATAGTAGCATCTGGATTATGCACATATTATGAAGATGAGAAACATGAAAACATTATGGATACCTGCCAAACTATTTGGTAGCTCCACTCGATAAATGAGCTTCTCGATCCTTTCTATAATAGGAAAAGGACGAAAAAATATGGATTCCAGTTTCTTGATCTTCCCAAATCTTATTACACCCTTCACCGATGACACAATAATGAAAATTAGGTCTCCAACAGAGAACTCAAAATCCCTATGTCACTTATCAGTGTAACTCTTCTGCTAACCAAGATTCTTTCATCCTTTTTTGGATCAACTCAATCTTCTCCGCGACTCCTTTTCTTAAATTCTGACCTAAGACTAATTTGTATTTGTCCTTTAACCAACAAGCTAGAAATTTACACGGCCTTTTGCAAAACTCCTCAAATAATGTCATTCCAATACTAGCCGGATAACTATTTGTAATGAACCGACTTTCGAATACTTCGGAAGTCGAGTCATTAACAAAGAATCAGAATCTTACAGCGGAATTGGCTAAAATATAATACATACCATAATCCATATATATATATATATATATATCAACTACTAATTAAACATCTGAGTTATCATCACATAGATATTACACACCATGGGTCCTATGACCTGTCCATCATTCAAACCAAAAAATAACCTAGATATACCATTATGATAACAAATACAGGAACTTCTACTTCAGCTGCGTCAAAGGATAGCGTCGTAGAACCTGGATCACTTGATTACTCATAATAATTATTATGAATACCCAAGATTTTATGAAAAACAATAGAAAATTAAACTATGGGTCAGACATAAGTCTGGCGTGAGTAAACCATTTTATTTAAAATATAATTGAGAAATCAAGAGTGTTTCATAAACCTATTTTGCATATAAATGGCTTGTTTAAATTTAAAAATATTTTTAAAAGAACGGAATTCTCATAAGACAAGACCACACATAAACATAGCACGTGTTTTTACCTTACGATACTTTTTATATCAAATATAGTAGTATTATAATAATGTCTGTCGATCCACAAATAAAATAGGAATATAGCCGAAAAGCTTGCAACTCACTTTTTGACATAGCTGGTTTACATCTAAAATCGAACGGCTCCTGTTGGAGTTTGAATTTCCAACATGACTAGGTATGGAACCACCTTTCGATCAGTGTTCTCTAGAGATAAAACACTGGGGTTCAATAAGAACATCTTGAAACCCGATCACACGTGATCGACCACTCATTCAACTTGGGTATACCGAATGTATCATCACCACGGTTGTAGAATCCGTCCAACTGTTCTTATTCCAAAGCATACAAAAGGGACAACCGAAGGGGCACTGATTTCTCTAGATCATGTAATGATATACCCTAATGGGTATGCCCCCCATAGCCATGTTGCCTGCTTGATTTCAGTCATTTCCCGATTGATGAGGCTTGAGGTATTACCTTTCTGAAACATCACATCATCATTCACTTTGAATGCCACATTGTCAGATCCGCCAAATCACTAATTAACGTCCACAAATATACTCTAGATGTTAATCTAAAAGAAGTTGCCTTCTTTGCCACCAAACTTGGTATATTTGTAAAAATCAACGTGTGTGAATTTTAGGAAATACTTTGTTAGGCATTCCTCTATACTAGTCATCTAGGAGCAGGATGAACCAAAGTCACTCTCCTATTACATCCAATACAGTAATCACCCCATGGATCAGTAGCGAGTTTTCCCTGTAATCCGAAGATTTCAATTACGACAGAATCATTGCCCAAATATCTATGGGAGCTAACCAGAGAACTTCAACTAGTAGTTCTTCCGCTCATGAAGATCCACGGTCTTTAATTTTCCCATTTCATAAGAATCTCTGTAAGTTAGTTTCAAATGCAAAGTCGGTTCAAAGTGGTTTTAGGTCTAGTTCTCATCCCAGTCTCCTCGAACTCACACGTCAAAATTCAAAAGGGTCTTTATTTTTTAGTTGGTTCTTTAACTATCAAATTAAAGCAGCATAGTCGTCAAGTATATCCGCAGTTCAGGCCTTTTTCATTTAAAACCATTTACTCAAATTATTTCATTTCATACTTAATTTTCATGACCTACCGCCCAAATTAATTTACTTATAAAAAACTCATTTCTGGTTTCAGAACAGTGATCACCACAGCCTATTTAACTTCAATGAAACATGTCATCATTTTATTTCAACGGTTTTATATTCGACTAATCACTACACAATTAACAGATTATTAACAACATCCATTCTATATTGAATGGTCTGTCAGTGACAAATTGACATTTCAAATTCAAACTAACTAAAGATCGAAATATTTTAATCTTGATTACAAACTATCCTTATATTATATTTGTCAAAAATCTCTTGGAAATAAATTTATTTAAATTTAAATGTTGGACAACAATTTTTTGTAAACTATATATGAAGATTCAAATCTCAAAATTTTCCACGATGATTGTTGCTTACAATTTTCCTTCGCTATTGCGAAATCAATACGATAGTTCTTGTATCCATTATATTATTTTATATATACATTATATTTTTATTTATTTTTATTTTCTTATTTAAAATGTGATTTATAAAGATTGATTAGGATAAAAAAGACTTAATAGGCCTAATATGGCCCAATTTACACGCACATACCCCTAAATCAATTTGTTATTTCCTGTAAATTCCTTAAGTAAATCTCCTTCTCATTACATAAAAAGTATTTTAAATTTTCAGTGAAAACTCTAAAGTTGAAAAACAACACTGTTTTTTTACTCTTTTTTTTTTCCTCTTTTTACTCTTCACTTCAGGCTCAACTTGGACCATCAGAAAACCATGATCGGATCTTCTTTTATTTCCTTGTAACCAATCTTTCCTGAGCCTTCTCCTTTAGTTTCCAACATATAATTGAGTTTGTAAACTCAAAGTGTATTACTTTAACAGGTGATCACTTTCTACCGATCAACGCATTGACCAAGCTTCAATCTTCCTAGAATCTAACTAAGTAGAGCACCATTGGGCTGATCTATATCCAAATCATCATGCACCACAAAGATACACCGATCATAAACCTTAGCTAGGTCCTCTCCTCCCATTTCTTTCTCCTTCTATCTTTTGTTGTTTCTGTTCTTCACTCTCCGGTGCACTGTATGCGTTGTGCATGTGCATCATTTCCCCCATTGTCATCTCGTCTCCACCGCCCTCGTCACAAACGCCATTACCACACCTAAATCCAACCAACCCATCAGAACTTGCTTCATCCATCCACATCAAAAACTGATGCTCCAACTGGAAATTTAGACCAAACTCCACCAACAAAAACATCTTGCTACACAACCACAAACCACCATTCGCCTTCAAACTTCAGTCAATGGTCAGCGATGACCCACCGGTCCTTTTCGCCCTCGTGCGGTCGCCTGAAGCACCCCCACCGCACTGCATTTCATCTAAACAAATAGACTACCCAAAAACAATAGTTCACTAAAATCAGGCAATTAAATGTTAATTTAGCATTTTTTTCTCCCATGATCTCTGACTCTCTACGTTCCTCCACCATCAACACCGTGGCGCACGATCACCCCTTAACGCCGTGATTTGATCTAATTTCTTTTTTCCCTCATCTCCAAATTACTCTTCAACCACGCTACTAAAAATCAAGAAATTGCTATTAAAACTCTGCATCTCCAATAATAAACACACTTATATACATAAATTTAAAAATAAAAGTGATTGAAAATTTTAGTTTTTAAACTCTTTACCGTAAAACAACCCCCTCTGAAGATATAGGCTTTGGTTTAAGTAAAAACCATTTTTACAATACGCTAGAGACCAATACAAACAATTTCCATGTTGAAATTAACATAAATAAGGCAAGAAATAGAGTTATTGAATTTTGAATCAACATCGATGGGTATTTCTGCACACAATTTAACATCAAGCATTTAAACAAAATTGTCAGTAGTTTAGTTCGGGTATAACTACATGATGATGTGTTTATAATTGAAAGAGCATAACCAGAAACATATATGTGTTTTTATAAGTTTGAATCATAAGGAATAACAATCACTAAATAAGTTGGAGGGAAGATAAATGATGTTTACTCACTGATTTTCTAATGTGTTTCTTCTTCTCTGATTATTTGTTTTGTTCTAACTTCAAAATTGGTATTTTTTTAGTTGAATTAGGTCATATGTTTGTGTGAGAGAGAGAGAGAGAGAGTTTGTCGTAGTTATAACACAAAAGTATTTGGTTTTGCACGTATGATGTAACGACCCGCACTTCCACTCACTTCAAATCGACCAAAACCAAAACCAACATCGATTCAAGGTAAGAAAAAGTAGGTATAGTTAGGGTTTATCAGAGAAAACACAGCGGAATACAAAGCTCATAGCAGAACAGATGAAATATAACAAGAATAAATTATTGTAGCGGAAACATTTTTGAATACAAATCTGATTTTACATACCATTACTCCAAGAAGATTTAACATAATATACCGATAATAGGTACGTCCGGCCTTCATATGAAACTCCATCTGGAACTCCACGTTTTCTAGCTTAAGCCCGATCTTAGTAATTGAAAAACAAGCTAATAGACTGCCCGGGTGGAAATTGTGGGCACCCGTAGTTTGCAAGGGAAAAACAAACTACGAGTCAGTAATGGGACTGGTGTGAAAAAAATTTATTATCTAATCTTATATGTAACCTTATTTTGAATAATGTATCTCGGGACCACGCCGCATGTTACGGAACGGGTTTCCTCCCAATGATACGTGCACAACCACAGCAACCAGAACCAAACATAGCAACCATAAACCATATTTTGAAAGTATGACTTTAGAAAAATGAACAATTATAAGCCCAGGTCCCATCACACAATGCAAGCACACACCAGAGGATAGGGGTTTTCCTTATAATTGCAAAACATGCTTGATATAGTCTAAAAACCAAACCATTTGATATTATAATATTGTCTAGGGTATGGAAAAATCCTTTCGAAATATAAATTTATAAATCTTAGCTCGCATAGTGCCCCCATCCCACTATGTTGGCTACATAGGTATACAACTGAAAATCGTAAAAGGTTTTGTATTGGAAGTTGGATTTCCATCAATGAGCCTGGGCTAAGGACCTTCCCAGTCCGATTCGGAACCCCCAGCTAGGTTCCAGGATGCCATCTTGCTCCTTTAGAGCAGCAGGGTCGGTCCACCATATTTCTTGGATTAAAGTAAACAGCCTGAACACAACGTCCCTCAGTATGTGTGTAGAATGTCATCTAGGTATATTGACCTAGTCCGAGGCGCCTCATCCAACAAACCACATAAGTAAATGCCTGCAATCCATACCATTGCGTTACCTTTTGCTAGATGGAACGTTAAATCCCTACCCCTATGGTCTATAATCCTTTTTCGGCTCATTCTGAGTTGTGAGGCCAGCGAAGTAACGTCATACACAAAGGTATGCATTTAAGCCATGCTTTGGTCTTCAACCACAAGGCCCTGCTTTTCAACAAAAGCCTTGATGATTTCCACTTATTATGCCACACTATCATTCCTTAAAACACAAACTGCTATTCACCAACATACAACCTTTGAGCTCGTACGTCTTAAAGATGGGTGTTAAGCAAGAGAATAAATTATCGGCCACCAAACAAAAGTATGTTTAGTAATAGTCAGTCTACATTTTACAATAGTGTCAGACACGAAATCCATCAACAAGTCTATTCCGGGAATAGGAACGAAATAGAAGGCACTTGATTTAACGTCCCGACTTGGAGTGAAAGTCCTTGCAAACCAAATCGCTTCAAGTACAGTCAGATTGTGCTGTCACTATGTAACAACCCGCAAAATCTGGGCCAGTTTAAAATTTTTATTTTGGCTATTTTAGCGAATTTTGATTATTTAAAATGAATTATTTTAAATAATATCGACGAGAAATTTATTTTGAATCTAATTAGAACGTATATATTATATACGTCGTCGTTAGAATATATAATAATTATATATAATTATAAATAGAATTGAAAATGGCGCGGTAGTTCGATAATTCGATTTCAAACTTCAATTGAACATACCGGGTGCAAAACAATCCGGATTTTAGTGAAACCAAAAACATTATGATCTAATTGGTAATATCTTTCCAACGAATCCGAAAAATCAAGATTTCATATCGGGAATCAAAAGATATGTCCAGTTGAAAATTCTGAATAGTCGCTATGGAATTCAGGCCCTTAAAAATGGACATTTTGCAAACGACCTCGGATTTCGACGAAACCAGTTTTGTTGGGTCCGGGATGTGAAGTTATTGCTAGGTTACAAATTTCATAATTTTTCGAATCAATATGTGAGCGTAGCAAAGGAAAGCGTGTTTTGACCATTTCAGTTGATTTTAATCGACTGGAAATTGGCCATTTTTCAAACGGTCTCAGAATTCGACGAAACTAGTTTTGTTAGGACCGTATCGTTAATACGAAGCTAGAAAATATTTTTCGAGAATTTTTAGAGTTAGTATGTGACCCCAGTAATTTGAAATGTACGTTTAAAATTCAATTTAGTGATTTAAATGTAAATTCAAAGGAAACTGATTGTAACGATCAAATCAGCTTGCGATACATATCCCATTGTGTTCGGAATGGGGGTAAAACGCTATGGACGACAGGCGGTGGGCCTCGTTTCGAGGTCATATGTAAAAGTCAACCTATTTGCGAAATTAAATAATTAAATAAAAAAAAATATTTTAATCCCCCCCCCTTCCCTCCTTATCTCCCGCTTGGCCCCCCCCCCCTTTCATTTCGATTCAGACAGAAGAAAAAAAAAAAAAAAAACCTAACAGAAATCGCGCCGCAGTCCAGGCATCGCCGCCGCACCGACGAAGCAGCCCCCCCCCTCGAGACCGCACCGACGAAGCAACCCCCCCCCCCCCCCCCGTTCGAGCCCAGTACATCGAAGCAACCCCCCCCCCCCCGTTCGAGCCCTGAAGGCATCGAGCGCAACCCCGAGGCAGCGACGCCTTGCCGCCTTTAGCCGCCTCCCCGTTCGAACCTCGAGCCCCCTCTGTAAGTTTTAAATTGTATTTTATTTTTATTTATTTTTATTTTATATATAAACTGAGATTTTTTAAAAAGGGTTTAAACTGATTTTTATAAAGTAAAAACTGTGATTTGTTTTAGAAGTAACAACTGTGATTTGTTTTAGAAATAAAACTGATTTGTTTTAAGGAATAAAAACTGATTTTTAAAGTTTAAAAACTGAAAGTTAAAACTGATTTATTTATGAGAGTAAAACTGATTTGTTAAAACTTTAAAACTGAATTTTTTTTAAAAGTTAGAACAGAAATCTTTATAAAGTTTAAAACTGAATTTTTTTTAAAGAATATAAAAACTGATTTTAAAATGATTTATAAACTAGAAAACGGATTTTGTTAAAGGTAAAAAAACATATTTTTATAGGTTGGAAGCAAAGGTAAAAAACATATTTTTATATGTTGAAAGCAAAGGTAAAAATTATATTTTTATATGTTGAAAGCAAAGGTAAAAATCATATTTTTCAATATTGAAAGCGAAGTCAAAATCATATTTTTATATGTTGAAAGCGAAGTCAAAATTCGATTTTTATATATTGAATAACGAACTAAAAATTCGATTTTTATATATTGAATAGCGAACGAAAAATAGGATTTTTATATATTGAATAGCGAAGTAAAAATTCAATTTTTACATATGTAGTGAAAGCGGACAACGAAAGCGACAAAAAGGCGAGTTGGCGAAGATTTCCTGCATTAGAAGTGCCGTGGAGCTAGGATAGCTATATGTGAGAATTTCTCACCTTTCAATTTATTTTTCTAGTTATATATATACTAGGATGCAGACGGTGCTTAGTAGCACCCGACACAATCGTCCACAAACCATGGACTTGTTTGTTTGGTTGCATAGATTAGTTTGATTATGTGATTGAATTGAATTGTTTGGGTGAAATTGAATGGTTGGATTGATGTGTGAATGGCGTGGGCCTTCACTAGTCCGGGGATAAGGCTAGGCCTTGTCCCGTTTCTAGTATCGTGCCGTTATGCCGCCGAAATTTTCTAAAATATGTTAGAAAAATAAAAATATCATTTTATTGAATAAATGAATTGAATAGAAATTCATAGGTTGAAATAAAATGTTTTATCGTTAAAAATATAATTTTTAACGTGAATATGAAAATAGTGAAGTGAATAAATAAATATTCATTTACAAACCAGATGGTTTGTTTATGTACACTTATTTGAATGACATTGATTGGGACGATAAATTTTACACATTGCCCAACTGCACAACTAAAATCTGTGTTTGATTGTTTGAAACCCCACACGGGTGTTGGGATGAAATATGAATTTCACTCATCCTGATTGATTAAATATGTCGATCGATTGATTGACAGGCTGTTATAAGCGTTAAATATCTATATTTGATGCTTATACAGTGTAGTGCACTTTGGTTGATGGTTGATTATTTTCAATGTTATTATATACATGTGTTGTATGAAAATCCATATAATTAACCTTATATGGTAATTGATTGGGCCTCATTCCAATCGTGAAAATAAAGAATATTTTGAAAATAGGAAATATTTGAAATAGAATATTTGAAAATAGAAATATGTGAAGCCGTGAAGATTAGATTGACGCCATTTTGACGTGAACGATATTTATATCGATTTTTTTTAAACGATTTCGAAATGAATTGAATTGAAAACGATTTCGAAATGAATTGAATTGAAAACGATTTCGAAATGAATTGAATTGAAAACGATTTCGAAATGAATTGAATTGAAAACGATTTCGAAATGAATTGAATTGAAAACGATTTCGAAATGAATTGAATTGAAAACGATTTCGAAATGAATTGAATTGAAAACGAATTCAAATTGAATTGAAAGCGAATTGAAATGAATTCAAATTGAATTGAAATTTGAATTGAACAGAAGTGAATTTTGAAACGAATTTATAAAGAAGAATTCAATTTTGATTTGAATTGAAATGGAAGTTGAAATTGCTTTTGAAACGAATTTAAACTATTTATATAATTCGTTTTAAATAGAAATCGACGAAATATATATTATATATATTATATATATAATATAATGGCCTGAATAGAACGCGCCGCGCCGCGGCAGTTCGCGAATTTCGACCATTGATTTCAAACGGACAAAAACGGGAGATCCGACCGTCGGATTCTCCTAAAACCGGAACCGTTGGGTTCGTATCGAAAAGAGCTTTCTAAAGAATATTAGAAATTTTAAATCTAACGGTTGGATTTGGAATTATGTCCAAATCAAATTCGAAAAAGGTCGCTGTAAGTGCAGTTCGATGGCCATTGATGGAAATCGACTGTACGGGCCTTGATAAAATTATTAAAAATAGTAATAATTTGTGTATAATCATAAGAAATGATTTAGAAAGGATTGGGATGAAAAACTCCATATTTGAAAAGATAAAAATAGATTTTTATCTAAATGAACTAGTTTTGAACTAGAATTATAATTCTATTTATTTTTAAATAAATAAATTGAATATGAAAGGGGTTTTAAAAATAACCAGAATATCCAATGATTGCATTGGAGTGGATTTGAATCGAAGTTGTCTTCGGAATATTTCGATGTTGGAATTCGTGATTATACAGGTGTTGTTATGGAAATTTGAAAGATATATTTGTATCGTTATTTCCAATACGACATTTGTTAATCGTAGAATTTGATATTGAATATAAGCCGATATATTTTCTATTCAGAGCCTTATATTGAATATCAAATGTGATTTGGGTTTGTCGTGAATGGTGTCTTCACTAACACTGTTCTTGAACCCAGTTGAGAAATGATTAAATCTTTTTATTTAGATTTAATGAAGTGTACCAATTAAATGATATTTAATTGGAATTGAATTGATATTGATTTTTGGGTTTATCGTGAACAGTGTTTTAAATAACACTCGTTCTTTAACCCGATCATTAATGAGATGTGATTTTGGGTTTACCGTGAACCGTGTTTTAAATGACACTGATTCTTTAACCCAGTCACAGATTAAAACTAAGTGGAGTTTTAATGAATCTTTAATTAGATTGAAATAATCGAAATGGAGTATCACCAGTTTTGCTCCAAGCGATAGTTAAATCTTTAATTAGATTTGAACGTGAAATGGTAATTGAATTTACCGATAACACTGTGGTGTTAGATATGAAGTATTCACAGTTTTACTTCATGGGATGAATAGGTTGGGATTGGGAAATTATAACAAATGATTACTTCGGTAAGGTTCGCTAATCCCGACTAGTTTGAATTGATATTCAAAAGTTGATTAAAGAATAAATTCAAGAATTTATCTTTGATAAAATTAATGGGAATCTTTCCCTATGAATGTGAAATTAGAAACTAACTGTCGGTTAGCTAAGTAGAATGGTTTTCTGGATATTGATCTGATGTTGGTTTCGGCCTTCGGGGTTAATATTTGGGGAATTATTCTCTTGATTAATTTACGGTTAGTGACTGATGGATTGGAATGAGGCGTATGTTGTGTTTGTGTAACACTTTTATAATATATACGCGAGTTATTCGGAAAGACCGGGTTTATCCCATTCTGAATAACTGATACGACGATAAGTCGAAGATGAAGACGATGGTCGAAGACCGGAGGTCTTCACGTCGTTTGGGTAATTACTGATGATCTTGATTGGGCTGTACACCCAAGAAGATGGAAACAGTTAGTGATCGTCCAGACGTACTTGGAGATCGATGGATATGCGGGGTACTAGGTGCCTCCGGTTTCGTTCAGACCCAGAACGGACTTGTAAATGGACTGTGTGTCTGACATCGGATTTCATTCTGTGTGACTGATATCGGTTGCATAGGATGGTTTGCCTGTGTGGCATGCTAAGATGCAAATGATCAAGGCTTCTGTTGAAAAGCAAAGTCTTGTGGTGATGATCAAAGCACGGCCTTTGTGGCGTAGCTTTGTGTAACGTTTACCTCGCGTGTTTCACACCCGGTATGAACCAAAAACGGGAGAGGACATCAGGGAGGACTTGCGTTTCTTTCTAGCTAGAAGTGGCGTCAGTGGTTTTACACGCCCTGACGAGTTTGACTTATGTGGTTGTTGCTGTTGCGAGGCGCCTCGGTTATATCGGTTTCGGCCGATGCATTCTGGTCGGCTGACGGACCAGACTTACACCCCATAGGGTGGGGAGACGTATTGTTCAGGTATAATAATCCACTCCGTGTGGACCGGCCCTGACGATCCAAGGGGCAGTTGCGGCTGTTCCTGAGGCTCGGGCTAGACAGTCTCGAATCGGTTGAGGACTATCTTTTGCCTCGGTTCATAGATGGAAATCCAATTTCCAAATACGTGACATTTGCGGTTTTATTTGTAAACCTATATATGGCGACATAGTGGGATGGGGCGCTCATGCCGCCTATGATTGATACTTATGATTTGAAGTTGTTTTATACACTATGCACTCATAATAGTATCAAATGATTTGTTTTAAACGTATCAAGCATTCTTTGGCTGTTATAAGGGAAAACCCTATCCTCGGCTGCGTTGCATTGTGTGATGGGACCTGGGTCTTATAACGGCTTCATTTTTTCCTTATTTAGCATTGCGCTGTTTGTTTTATGCACTGGTATTCTTGGGAGGAAACCCGTTCCGTGTTATACGGCGTGGTCCCTTGATTTACCTAATGATTTAAAATAAAGATTAATAACTGTTTTAGTTCTCACACCAGTCACATGACTGACCTGGAGTTTATTGTTTTAACCTAAACTCTGGGTGCCCTTATTTTGACACGGGCAGCTAGTAGTTTTGGTTTTGCAGATTTATATTCACAGGATCCTGGTTCACAGCTGGAACGATATCCGGAAAGCTTTGTATCCGTATATCTCATTCTAGTTGTGTATTGTATTATTTTTCCGCTGCTATGTATTTAAATGTAATTTAAATCTCTGATATTTCTGTGTAATATTCATTTATACTCTGTATATTCTTGTAATCTGATGCATTGTTGTAATATACAATGAAATGTCCTTCTGTATGCATTCTGTTGTGGTTTGTTCTCGAACTATCCGACGCTTTCCTTTACGGGGAAGTTACGGGTTTTCACAGTTGGTATCAGAGCTTTGGTTTACAAAGCTCAGAGAACAAGACACATTAGAACCATACGAAAGAATTCATCAGATATTGGATTAGTAATACCCAATTACAATGACTCGTTAGAGATAGGATCAGTAGTATCCTAGAACGAGTGTGAAGAGTATATTTTTCAAATGAAAACATTTTTGTTTTGAAAATTTAAATCAACTATTCGTATTTGATTATTTATTTATATAGATGTGGACAATCCAGTATATATAGATTTTGCGTATACGTCTGATCCGCGTGTATTCAAAATTTTAATATATTGGATAGATATAGAGTCACACTCTAGTCGCCCGGAGACGATTCTGATGATAGTCTAGACATCATCAGAATTGGTATTCGAGTTTCGAAGGTGTGATTATCTATATATTTCCATTAGACTGGTGTGAGAACCAAAACTTATATATATAGCTAGAACACATTGTTGTGAATTGGCATCAAAAACATGATTTTCTGTATATATATCAAAGTTATGCATTTGAGAAACTAATCAACTAATAGATTGATGGTTGTATTGTTTGGTTATTGTTTGAATAATTAAAATTTGAACCATTTAGTTCATTTGAGTCAAATATTGAATGATATTGAAAATTGGTCGCATCTGCTTGCATATACATGTATATCATTGAACAGGTCATAGCAAGGAGGCTAGAGCAGAGAATAAAATTTGTTTGCCCGACAAATAGGTACATGTTTACTACATAATTTCCTGTTTTGTTTGGGTGATGATGATTTTATGAGCCTATTGGCTAGCCGCTTGGCTTTTTCTTTTTCTTTTTGAGATCTGAAGGACTGGGGAAGCTATTTGAAATTCCCCGATGCTCCCGGTGCAGGGGAGGTTATGGCGAAATTTTTCGAAAATTTAGGGTGTTAGCCAAATTTTTGAAATTTTGAAAATTCTCAGAAACTAAAGAGTTGGAGAATGGAAGCCTGATCGATCGTAGAGTTGATTAATCAAACCACTTTCGACTTTGTTCCTTTTCGGGGACGAAAAGTTTTAAGTGGGGGAGATTGTAACAACCCGCAAAATCTGGGCCAGTTTAAAATTTTTATTTTGGCTATTTTAGCGAATTTTGATTATTTAAAATGAATTATTTTAAATAATATCGACGAGAAATTTATTTTGAATCTAATTAGAACGTATATATTATATACGTCGTTGTTAGAATATATAATAATTATATATAATTATAAATAGAATTGAAAATGGCGCGGTAGTTCGATAATTCGATTTCAAACTTCAATTGAACATACCGGGTGCAAAACAATCCGGATTTTAGTGAAACCAAAAACATTATGATCTAATTGGTAATATCTTTCCAACGAATCCGAAAAATCAAGATTTCATATCGGGAATCAAAAGATATGTCCAGTTGAAAATTCTGAATAGTCGCTATGGAATTCAGGCCCTTAAAAATGGACATTTTGCAAACGACCTCGGATTTCGACGAAACCAGTTTTGTTGGGTCCGGGATGTGAAGTTATTGCTAGGTTTCAAATTTCATAATTTTTCGAATCAATATGTGAGCGTGGCAAAGGAAAGCGTGTTTTGACCATTTCAGTTGATTTTAATCGACTGGAAATTGGCCATTTTTCAAACGGTCTCAGAATTCGACGAAACTAGTTTTGTTAGGACCGTATCGTTAATACGAAGCTAGAAAATATTTTTCGAGAATTTTTAGAGTTAGTATGTGACCCCGGTAATTTGAAATGTACGTTTAAAATTCAATTTAGTGATTTAAATGTAAATTCAAAGGAAACTGATTGTAACGATCAAATCAGCTTGCGATACATATCCCATTGTGTTCGGAATGGGGGTAAAACGCTATGGACGACAGGCGGTGGGCCTCGTTTCGAGGTCATATGTAAAAGTCAACCTATTTGCGAAATTAAATAATTAAATAAAAAAAAAAATTTAATCCCCCCCTTCCCTCCTTATCTCCCGCTTGGCTCCCCCCTTTCATTTCGATTCAGACAGAAGAAAAAAAAAAAACCTAACAGAAATCGCGCCGCAGTCCAGGCATCGCCGCCGCACCGACGAAGCAGCCCCCCCCCCTCGAGACCGCACCGACGAAGCAACCCCCCCCCCCCCCCCCCCGTTCGAGCCCAGTACATCGAAGCAACCCCCCCCCCCCCCCCCGTTCGAGCCCTGAAGGCATCGAGCGCAACCCCGAGGCAGCGACGCCTTGCCGCCTTCAGCCGCCTCCCCGTTCGAACCTCGAGCCCCCTCTGTAAGTTTTAAATTGTATTTTATTTTTATTTATTTTTATTTTTATTTTATATATAAACTGAGATTTTTTAAAAAGGGTTTAAACTGATTTTTATAAAGTAAAAACTGTGATTTGTTTTAGAAGTAAAAACTGTGATTTGTTTTAGAAATAAAACTGATTTGTTTTAAGGAATAAAAACTGATTTTTAAAGTTTAAAAACTGAAAGTTAAAACTGATTTATTTATGAGAGTAAAACTGATTTGTTAAAACTTTAAAACTGAATTTTTTTAAAAAGTTAGAACATAAATCTTTATAAAGTTTAAAACTGAATTTTTTTTAAAGAATATAAAAACTGATTTTAAAATGATTTATAAACTAGAAAACGGATTTTGTTAAAGGTAAAAAAACATATTTTTATAGGTTGGAAGCAAAGGTTAAAAACATATTTTTATATGTTGAAAGCAAAGGTAAAAATTATATTTTTATATGTTGAAAGCAAAGGTAAAAATCATATTTTTCAATATTGAAAGCGAAGTCAAAATCATATTTTTATATGTTGAAAGCGAAGTCAAAATTCGATTTTTATATATTGAATAACGAACTAAAAATTCGATTTTTATATATTGAATAGCGAACGAAAAACAGGATTTTTATATATTGAATAGCGAAGTAAAAATTCAATTTTTACATATGTAGTGAAAGCGGACAACGAAAGCGACAAAAAGGCGAGTTGGCGAAGATTTCCTGCATTAGAAGTGCCGTGGAGCTAGGATAGCTATATGTGAGAATTTCTCACCTTTCAATTTATTTTTCTAGTTATATATATACTAGGATGCAGACGGTGCTTAGTAGCACCCGACACAATCGTCCACAAAGCATGGACTTGTTTGTTTGGTTGCATAGATTAGTTTGATTATGTGATTGAATTGAATTGTTTGGGTGAAATTGAATGGTTGGATTGATGTGTGAATGGCGTGGGCCTTCACTAGTCTGGGGATAAGGCTAGGCCTTGACCCGTTTCTAGTATCGTGCCGTTATGCCGCCGAAATTTTCTAAAATATGTTAGAAAAATAAAAATATCATTTTATTGAATAAATGAATTGAATAGAAATTCATAGGTTGAAATAAAATGTTTTATCGTTAAAAATATAATTTTTAACGTGAATATGAAAATAGTGAAGTGAATAAATAAATATTCATTTACAAACCAGATGGTTTGTTTATGTACACTTATTTGAATGACATTGATTGGGACGATAAATTTTACACATCGCCCAACTGCACAACTAAAATCTGTGTTTGATTGTTTGAAACCCCACACGGGTGTTGGGATGAAATATGAATTTCACTCATCCTGATTGATTAAATATGTCGATCGATTGATTGACAGGCTGTTATAAGCGTTAAATATCTATATTTGATGCTTATACAGTGTAGTGCACTTTGGTTGATGGTTGATTATTTTCAATGTTATTATATACATGTGTTGTATGAAAATCCATATAGTTAACCTTATATGGTAATTGATTGGGCCTCATTCCAATCGTGAAAATAAAGAATATTTTGAAAATAGGAAATATTTGAAATAGAATATTTGAAAATAGAAATATGTGAAGCCGTGATGATTAGATTGACGCCATTTTGACGTGAACGATATTTATATCGATTTTTTTAAACGATTTCGAAATGAATTGAATTGAAAACGATTTCGAAATGAATTGAATTGAAAACGATTTCGAAATGAATTGAATTGAAAACGATTTCGAAATGAATTGAATTGAAAACGATTTCGAAATGAATTGAATTGAAAACGATTTCGAAATGAATTGAATTGAAAACGATTTCGAAATGAATTGAATTGAAAACGATTTCGAAATGAATTGAATTGAAAACGAATTCAAATTGAATTGAAAGCGAATTGAAATGAATTCAAATTGAATTGAAATTTGAATTGAACAGAAGTGAATTTTGAAACGAATTTATAAAGAAGAATTCAATTTTGATTTGAATTGAAATGGAAGTTGAAATTGCTTTTGAAACGAATTTAAACTATTTATATAATTCGTTTTAAATAGAAATCGACGAAATATATATTATATATATTATATATATAATATAATGGCCTGAATAGAACGCGCCGCGCCGCGGCAGTTCGCGAATTTCGACCATTGATTTCAAACGGACAAAAACGGGAGATCCGACCGTCGGATTCTCCTAAAACCGGAACCGTTGGGTTCGTATCGAAAAGAGCTTTCTAAAGAATATTAGAAATTTTAAATCTAACGGTTGGATTTGGAATTATGTCCAAATCAAATTCGAAAAAGGTCGCTGTAAGTGCAGTTCGATGGCCATTGATGGAAATCGACTGTACGGGCCTTGATAAAATTATTAAAAATAGTAATAATTTGTGTAAAATCATAAGAAATGATTTAGAAAGGATTGGGATGAAAAACTCCATATTTGAAAAGATAAAAATAGATTTTTATCTAAATGAACTAGTTTTGAACTAGAATTATAATTCTATTTATTTTTAAATAAATAAATTGAATATGAAAGGGGTTTTAAAAATAACCAGAATATCCAATGATTGCATTGGAGTGGATTTGAATCGAAGTTGTCTTCGGAATATTTCGATGTTGGAATTCGTGATTATACAGGTGTTGTTATGGAAATTTGAAAGATATATTTGTATCATTATTTCCAATACGACATTTGTTAATCGTAGAATTTGATATTGAATATAAGCCGATATATTTTCTATTCAGAGCCTTATATTGAATATCAAATGTGATTTGGGTTTGTCGTGAATGGTGTCTTCACTAACACTGTTCTTGAACCCAGTTGAGAAATGATTAAATCTTTTTATTTAGATTTAATGAAGTGTACCAATTAAATGATATTTAATTGGAATTGAATTGATATTGATTTTTGGGTTTATCGTGAACAGTGTTTTAAATAACACTCGTTCTTTAACCCCATCATTAATGAGATGTGATTTTGGGTTTACCGTGAACCGTGTTTTAAATGACACTGATTCTTTAACCCAGTCACAGATTAAAACTAAGTGGAGTTTTAATGAATCTTTAATTAGATTGAAATAATCGAAATGGAGTATCACCAGTTTTGCTCCAAGCGATAGTTAAATCTTTAATTAGATTTGAACGTGAAATGGTAATTGAATTTACCGATAACACTGTGGTGTTAGATATGAAGTATTCACAGTTTTACTTCATGGGATGAATAGGTTGGGATTGGGAAATTATAACAAATGATTACTTCGGTAAGGTTCGCTAATCCCGACTAGTTTGAATTGATATTCAAAAGTTGATTAAAGAATAAATTCAAGAATTTATCTTTGATAAAATTAATGGGAATCTTTCCCTATGAATGTGAAATTAGAAACTAACTGTCGGTTAGCTAAGTAGAATGGTTTTCTGGATATTGATCTGATATTGGTTTCGGCCTTCGGGGTTAATATTTGGGGAATTATTCTCTTGATTAATTTACGGTTAGTGACTGATGGATTGGAATGAGGCGTATGTTGTGTTTGTGTAACACTTTTATAATATATACGCGAGTTATTCGGAAAGACCGGGTTTATCCCATTCTGAATAACTGATACGACGATAAGTCGAAGATGAAGACGATGGTCGAAGACCGGAGGTCTTCACGTCGTTTGGGTAATTACTGATGATCTTGATTGGGCTGTACACCCAAGAAGATGGAAACAGTTAGTGATCGTCCAGACGTACTTGGAGATCGATGGATATGCGGGGTACTAGGTGCCTCCGGTTTCGTTCAGACCCAGAACGGACTTGTAAATGGACTGTGTGTCTGACATCGGATTTCATTCTGTGTGACTGATATCGGTTGCATAGGATGGTTTGCCTGTGTGGCATGCTAAGATGCAAATGATCAAGGCTTCTGTTGAAAAGCAAAGTCTTGTGGTGATGATCAAAGCACGGCCTTTGTGGCGTAGCTTTGTGTAACGTTTACCTCGCGTGTTTCACACCCGGTATGAACCAAAAACGGGAGAGGACATCAGGGAGGACTTGCGTTTCTTTCTAGCTAGAAGTGGCGTCAGTGGTTTTACACGCCCTGACGAGTTTGACTTATGTGGTTGTTGCTGTTGCGAGGCGCCTCGGTTATATCGGTTTCGGCCGATGCATTCTGGTCGGCTGACGGACCAGACTTACACCCCATAGGGTGGGGAGACGTATTGTTCAGGTATAATAATCCACTCCGTGTGGACCGGCCCTGACGATCCAAGGGGCAGTTGCGGCTGTTCCTGAGGCTCGGGCTAGACAGTCTCGAATCGGTTGAGGACTATCTTTTGCCTCGGTTCATAGATGGAAATCCAATTTCCAAATACGTGACATTTGCGGTTTTATTTGTAAACCTATATATGGCGACATAGTGGGATGGGGCGCTCATGCCGCCTATGATTGATACTTATGATTTGAAGTTGTTTTATACACTATGCACTTATAATAGTATCAAATGATTTGTTTTAAACGTATCAAGCATTCTTTGGCTGTTATAAGGGAAAACCCTATCCTCGGCTGCGTTGCATTGTGTGATGGGACCTGGGTCTTATAACGGCTTCATTTTTTCCTTATTTAGTTTTGCGCTGTTTGTTTTATGCACTGGTATTCTTGGGAGGAAACCCGTTCCGTGTTATACGGCGTGGTCCCTTGATTTACCTAATGATTTAAAATAAAGATTAATAACTGTTTTAGTTCTCACACCAGTCACATGACTGACCTGGAGTTTATTGTTTTAACCTAAACTCTGGGTGCCCTTATTTTGACACGGGCAGCTAGTAGTTTTGGTTTTGCTGATTTATATTCACAGGATCCTGGTTCACAGCTGGAACGATATCCGGAAAGCTTTGTATCCGTATATCACATTCTAGTTGTGTATTGTATTATTTTTCCGCTGCTATGTATTTAAATGTAATTTAAATCTCTGATATTTCTGTGTAATATTCATTTATACTCTGTATATTCTTGTAATCTGATGCATTGTTGTAATATACAATGAAATGTCCTTCTGTATGCATTCTGTTGTGGTTTGTTCTCGAACTATCCGACGCTTTCCTTTACGGGGAAGTTACGGGTTTTCACACACTATAACCTCATATGGGCCGTCGCCTAAGGCATCAATAGGTCATCCATCCGATGTGAAGAAATTTGGGTCTTCCACCATTGTCGTCGATATCTTGACATCAGCATCACATCGTATAATTATTTGGAATGGGTAAAAACCCAGCCTTTCCAAATAATTAGTGCATCTTTAAAACCAATAGGTATACTAGATTTCATGAACCTCATTCCAATCGAAAATATTCCTTTATTCAAATATTCATTAAATTGGGAATAATTCCCACAAATCTTATCAAAGATTTAATTAAGTTAAACCTCTTGTTTAAATCTTTCCTTGAGAACCATTGCAAAAAAGTTTACAATATCTGTTCATAATCTAAACCAAATTAAGGTTTATCAACTAATCGGGATTAACGAGCCTTACCGAAGTAATCATTCATTTTAATATCCCAATCCCAACCTATTCATCCCATGGAGCATAACTAGTAGTACTCCATATCTAACACCCATGGTGTTACTTGTAAATTCAATTACCATCCAATGTTTTAAATTTAATTAAAGATTTAACTATCGCATGAATTAAAACTGGTAGTACCCCATTCTCGAACACTTTTTGAATTCGGAAAATTAATTTACCCTATTCACATTTCAATCTAATGGAGGATTCACTAAAACTCCATTTAGTTTTCATCCCAAAAATCATTACTTAATGATTATTCAACTTAAGGAAAATCAATCATGTCTTTAACTGGGTTAAAGAACAAATGGCGTATAAAACATTGTTCACGATAAACCCAAAATCATCTTTCATTTCATATGGAATCTTCACGAAAATCCGATAGTCGTAATCGATATAAAGTTCCGTATCAGACTAATACAATAAATGGAATAACGGCAAGGCCTTTTAGTTTCCATAAATAGTAACTGTCTTCCTTCACAGAGGCTCATCTCGATTATTAATAAATCAAATTCCACTCAATCCCAGTTTAATTTATTAAATTAAAAACCTTTACTTTGGAAATTCCATTAAATCTTAGTTAAAATATTAATAAATTCCAAATCATATCTTTATGGTTAACTGGATTTTGAGAACTAACGTCATTTAAAGCACAGTTCACAATGAACCAAAAATCATCCTCCATTCAATATGGAACTTTCACGGAAATCATATCTGCTTACAGTTGATATTAATCTTCGTATCCAGCCAACACTATAAGCGGAATATTGGCTAGTGCCTTTCAAATTCCTCAAATAGTCTAAGTCTTTATCTATGGAGACTTATCTCAACCGTTTACGAATACGGTTCCACTTAATTCCAATTTTATTTAGTTAATTGGAAAACTCCAATATTCAATTATCTTTATTTCAAATTTATTATACAAAAATAAATATCTTCCTTACATTTAACGTTTAATAAACTGTTAAATGAACATCCAGGCTTTCCTTTCGATCCGTTCCGATACTCACCCAGATAAATAAACATTGGCCAGGTAAATTCAGCGCACTGGTTACAACATTCTGTACCTTGTTAAACACCCCATTTATCTTTTTGGATCTCACAATCGGGACAGACTTACTCGTGGTTTCCGCATATTCAACCAAAATAGGTGTTCATTATTTAGAACATTATTCATTCGTCCAAAATACTTTCTTTTTTCCTAATTATTTTATTATTAAAATAATCATTTAAAATCCAATTTTTGGAATGAGACTCAACTCCTGTACATCCGAGAAGTTAGGTATATACAAACATCCAATAAACATAAACAAGATGTCATGTGTTTAACGAGTTGTAACTAAACTCGTTAGTTATTTAAGATCATATGTCGGTATCATAGTTGGGTTCCGCTTTATTAATTACAAACATGAATAATAATTTCATATATATACTAGCTAGAGATTCACATCTTAACATAAGCATGTTATAGTGCTAAACCTATGTTATAAGTTTCTAATATCCATAACCCTAGCTTTCAACCCAAGCAATCTTCGGTTAAGGTCTAACTTCATAAAACTAAATAAAAGGTCTCGGTTCTCCTTATGATTTGTGAATATATACTTAAAGATTTTACCTATATATGAATTACATATATGGGCCGAGCCTAAGAGGGTTCAATCTCTCTTTTACCAACTTAAACCATAGTTATTAACTCACAAATTCTTCACATAATATCCAACTCCTTCAATTTCACTTAAAGGTCTAATCTTTTCATGTGTAAACACAAATTTGCATCTATATGTCATACCTTTACGTATGATTTCACATAAAGGTCGAATCTTTAGGGATTTATTGCCCTTAATCATATCAAATCACTTGCTAATGACTCAAACATAGCACCAAAATTTAGCCAAAGCATGGATCTACCAAATATTCCATAAACGTGCAACTTTGAGAACCTAACATAAATGGTTTCACTCCAAACTCCAAACAATTTGTCATTTTTACTTCATAACCTATTTAGGGGTTTTTAGCCTTCATTTACCATCAAATTAATCATAAATTCACCACCAAAACTCTAAGAATCATTTCAACAAACACCTTACAATAATCATTATATCAAGCAATAGAACCGTTTAAAAGTTTAGTTTTTCTCACCTAAAAGCTTCCAGGACTTCGCCTAGGATGTATAGGTCATTCTCCTAGGTTTTCTCCTTACTTTCTTCTTTATTTTCTTGAAAAAACTTTTTTTTAATTTATTTTAAGGGAAATACGTGGGAAATTCATGGAGATGGGAGGAAGAAGTTGATTTTCAAGAGAAGAAAGGGAATGAAATGGTAAAGAAGATAAGGGTGGAGGGTTTTTATAAGGAATCTTAATTTCATGGATGGACGACACGTGCCATTGTAGATAAGTATGAAAAATGAGTGGCTACAATTAATCCTTATCCTTTTAAATAGTAAAGTGTGTTTTCTCACACACTTTCCATCCTCGAATCAGAGTATCAAACGGTAATGGTTTTTAGAAATTCTTTTACCATATCGTTCGGTTTCTAACGTACTTCAATCCTATGTGTTCAAATCCAAAATCGGATGGAAAATGAATGGATATAATTCATCCTTATCCATTGAAATAGTAAAGTGTGTTTTCTCAAGCACCTTCCGGCCTCGCGTCGGAGTATCAAATGACAACGGTTTTCAGAAATTCTTTCACCATATCATCCGGTTTCTAACGTACTTCAATCCATTGTGTTCAAATCCAAAATCGGAGTTCGTTTTTATTTTCAAATAATTTATTTTAATTTTGTTTTCTTAATAATTTTCTATATCTGTTATAGGATTTTCCTAGACTTCATACATAGCTAATATTCTATGTTCTAAATTTTTCTGGATAGGTTTCAATTTCCAGTTTTTCCATTAGGATAATCAAATTCCAATTGTTGTCAAAATTTAGTTCAAGTTTTGGCCTTTTGACTCAGTCAATTGGGAATTCATTTTATCCCTGATGATGCATAGGTGTTTCCCATTAAGGTGGTGTAACTGGATCAAAGAAATTTTGCACTCTAGCAATTCTACTTTGTTTATCAATGGTGAATATGGAGGTAAAATTAAACCTAAGAGAGGCTTAAGACAAGGGGATCCTCTCTCTCCTCTCATTTTTGTTCTAATAGCTGATGTCTTTAATCAAATGGCAAAACAAGCCTTATCTCATTGCATTCTTTCTGGTATTCCAATCCCAAATTCTGAAATTTTCACAACCAATTTGCAATTTGTAGATGATACAATTCTTTTCACCATCCCCTCCCCGAAAAACATTCACTTTCTCAAAGTTCTTCTATACTCGTTTGAAATGATTTCAGGCCTCTCAATTAATTTTAACAAAAGCTCCATTATTATTCTTAGTAATTGTGCTCACCTGGGTCCTGTTATATGTGATTGCCTTAATTGCAAGATTGATTCATTCTCAATTAATTATCTTGGTATTCCTCTCCGCTCTACTAAACTCAAAAAATCAGATTGGCAACCACTCATTTCAAAGATTGAAAGTAGGCTTTCAAGTTGGAAAGCGAATTCTTTGTCCTCTGCTGGCCGTCTTTTTCTTGTAAAGCACGTACTCTCATCACTTCCAACTTACTGGATGTCATTCCACAAACTCCCCAATTGGTTTATCAAAAGAATTGATTCAATTCGTAGTACATTCCTTTGGAATGGGAGTAAGCTGAAAAAATTAATCAACTGGCAAACTGTTTGTCTCCCAACTAACCATGATGGCCTTGGTGTTTTGAACCTCTTGACCTTTAATATTGCACTGCTTGCTAAATGGCTATGGCGAACTCTCTTGCCTGGTCAATTCATCTGGAAAGACTGGATCTTGAATCGCTTGTACAATTCTAATCCCTTCATCATTCTCCACTTTAGACCTGATGTCAGACCCTCACCATTCTGGAATGGTATTTTATCCACCATAACGAGAGTTAAATCTCTTTTTCATGTTAAAGTTGGTAATGGGGAATCTTGCCTCTTCTGGTTGGATATTTGGAAAGAACAGATCCCTCTTCACTCTCCTTTTCCCATCCTTGCATCAAGCAGAAATAGCATACTCATGATAGCTGAGGCCTATGAGCCTGGCCCAATGGGCTTTTTTCTTGAAACTTTTCTGGGCTTTGAAGCATTAAATGAAATAAATTCAGTGGATCATATTCTCAGCTCTACTCATCTATTACCAGAACCTGATTCATTCATTTGGGCTTTAGGCCCATCCAACATCTTCTCGGTAGCATCCTGCTACAAGTTCTTAATACACCCTGGACGAAGCTTCTCCTTCTCGAGAATCTGGAAATGCCACCTCCCCCCCTCGCATTATTTTCTTTTAATGTCTTCTCATACATGATCGTATTAATACCAGAGACAGGCTTCATCGCTTCAATATCAATATTGATCCCATATGTGTGCTGTGCAAACAATGTAACAAATCCATTTCACATCTCTTCTTTGATTGTGAATTCTCATATGCAGTGTGGGCTGTAGTCAGTTCTTTCATCCTTGGTTTCATCCCTTCTTTCAACTCATTCTTCGATTACTGGCAACATCACCCCCTGACCCCTTAATAGATTCTTTAATGGCTTTTTTTTCATGGTGCATTTGGTTAGAACGTAATGCAATCATCTTCGGCAGACCCTCGAAGCTCATGATGGGTACATGTTATCATATCCTGCATCTATTTGAATCATGGACAGGAACAAACAGGCATGTGCGCTTCAGGGTTTCCCTTCCAATACCCCAGTCTCCTGGCTCTCAAGAAAGCAGTACCTTTGTCCCTCGTTGATCCAGATGTAGTTGCTCAGTATTACATACGTAGTATTTTGGCTGTGTACTCTTACCTTATGCTCAGTTCTCTATGATGTATATATTCAGATCAGTACGTGTATTATGTTTTTGACCGCCTAGGTCTAGACTACTTGCTACTGGTTAGGCCTGTCAACCAGTTCATATTATTACCTACTATTTTTTACGCATAACCGACTGTGTAGTTTCACGCTACACACCCGTCTTCCTCTTAAAAAAAAATTGGCCTTTTATTTTTTCTTTTCCACATACGGATGCAGTTTTATGTGAAAATTCTATGAGTACTAAAATTCACTATTCTGGGTCCAATGGATGTGGTCTCACTATCTAGCGTAGATACTCCATTCTCAAGATATCCTCGAAATCGTCCGTATTTAGTTCAAATTTTGAGTCTTTTGCGAATTTAACATATATAAAGTATGCCATTTCTGACATAACTTAGTTGGTTACCTAATTTCATCATTCCAGATTTATTGAAACTGATTTCATCGAAATCCGAGTTCGTTTGCTACTATTTCCTTTTGTAAACGTACCATTTTTAATCCAAAATTCATTCTTTTTGGACTATTTCAATTTTATTCTTGCCCAAATCCAAATTAATTCTGATCTTTATGAAATTTGGAAATTTTAAATTGGTTCCACATTTCCGGGTCGTTACATTCTCCCCCACTTAAAATGATTTCGTCCTCGAAATCAAAGTCGGAACTAATGGTCGTATACTTAACCAATACCTTGATTATTAACCCTAGAGGTCTGTTGGTTAACTCCAATATTTAACTTTATCTATTATTCATTGGTCATAGGACTGCATAATGTACCTCCTTATGGCTTTTATAAATGCAAACACCCATAAAATTTCCTTCATTCTTATCTTTCCTAGAGTAACTATAAATATACCTGTACAGGTCCAACCCATTTTCTTCTTCTATCTGCTGATAAATCCTTCTTTCTTGTTTTCGACTCGTCACCTTAGGTTTAATTCCAGATAGACCACAGTTACCTATACCCTACAACATTTAATATTTTACCAAAAAAATTCATTATCTTTTTAGCAAGTACCTCGACTATCCAAAATCGTCGAGAATTCAAATATCTTAATTAGTTATACTAATTATTGTCCCCACCAATCAATTAGTGGATTAAATTTTCCATAACTTTCATCAAAACATATATACCTATTTTATGAAAATATACTTTTGGACAAAATTTGTAACACCCCACATCCGTTAAGGTCACTCACAAAGGAAATGCCTTAACTTCAATGGAGCATTATGGGTACTGGAATAGAAATATTACAAGACAGACATATATAAAACAACGGAAAGTAAAGTGGAAGTACTTAAAATCATTTATTAAATATGATTGTTTACAATAAAAGCCCATCAACTTCCAATACCCAATTACATAGTTAAAATATATGTCTTGCTCAAAAACAAAGAAGCATAAAAACAAACTGTAGTATTCCCCAATAAAGCAAAGCAAGCTATAGCCAAGAGAAATCCAAGCCATACATGAAAGAGCCTGGGAGCTTGGTAAGATCCGAACTATGCTGTATTCCCACCCTACGAACCTGGGGGAAACAGAAGAAAAGGAGGCGAAACAAAACGGGTCAGTCATTAAGACTGAGTAAGCCCTGGTGACTTTTAGCATAAAATTAGTTAAGGATAATATGGCATGAGTAAACTGAAAGTAAACATAAGCATGATGACAAGATAAGCAAACAGGCAAGACTACTAAGGATAACATGATGTGATTTTTGTCAAGTAACATCGCAAGGTTCCCATTCGAGATAAACTAAGTATAATTTCGTAAGATTCCTATCAAGCATATCACGATTCCTCTGCTTCGCCATTAAAATATTTCTATGAGATCTAATTGCTCTGCACCAACTAACTAGCATCTTTACAAGTGTCTTACATGGAATGTTTCGTATTCCTACTAGTACTCCAACTAGTGTCCTCTGTAACAAGGATCCTTACCCCCTACTAGTGTCCCAACTAGTAGCCCGTGTTATATAATAAGGTGATCCCACCCACTACTTAGAAATCATAATATTAGTCTTATGTACCCCTAGCTGACTACATAGGTGTCGTCTGCCCCTATCTCCACTAGGTGTACCCACCAACCCCATGCGATCGGCTCCCTAACTCGTAGATACCCGTGCCGGCCCCACAGTGGGGTGTATCACTCCCCAAAGTGGCAACCCGATACAACTTGAGGATGCACGGCTTATACCTACATGATGCAACAACGTCTTACCTACTAGCCCGGGTCCACACACGCATATGAAACCCGTTGGACTTGCGTTGCCACCGCTAACCCGTTTTGACCTCTTACAATCAAATCCAGTATGCGTGTCCCGTCCTCGACATGGGTCGAGCTCACAAAGATACATAATGGGCTACTGGTCTGAAAAGGGTCCCCTGACGCAAGCTTCCCTCTTATGCTTGGTCCCCTCTAGTAATTCTTACTTAACCCCTACTTTCTCATGTCCACTTACATGCTTTAATTTTGGTTAAGTATACACCAGTTATGTCTTACATGTTACCCATATCCCCCACTTAACCCCTACATCATCCTCATGTCTTAATACATGCTTTATCTTGGTTAAGTGCTTATAGGTTATATTTTACATGTCATTCATATTATCCCCAACGTATGGGTTCAACCAAGCGCCTTGGCTTTATCTGCCATTAGACCCTATGTCTATCCATTAATTATGCGCTTGTGCTACCTCATCAGTCTTATCATTTAACTTGGTTATTTCCATTCATAACAACCTTCAACTTTGCTTATTAATTCAATTCTTAACTTGCACTATATTAAGTCCATTAATAAGCCCACAACATGTTATTCCTATGATTCATACATTAACCCCCGTTATGGTACAATAACATGTTCTTATTCAATCTTTACAACCAAGTACCCTTTAACTTACAAACACACTGGAGAGAGAGAATAATTCCCTAAATACCAACCCCGAAGACCGGAATCAACATCAGATTGATACTCAGAGGATTATCCAACCTAACCAATGTTTTGTTCCTTTTTATAATATAACTTATGTCGCCTTCAATTGTAAATTCATTCTTGTCTTTACATATTGCTTAATCTACAATGAAGCACATCTTTCTTTATTACATAAGTTATCCCATCTTATCTATTGTTCCGCCTAACTTCCTTTATTCCATAAGTCATCATTCCCACTTAGGCATTAATTAAGGTTTACTTAACTCAACCATTCATGTCATAATAGTTAAGTGTCATTAGTCTGGTCATATTACTTAACCCACCTATTCATACCATATTGGTTAAGTGTCATTAGCCTAATCACATTACTTAACCCACCCATCCATACCATATTGGTTAAGTGTTCTTAGTTTACTTAACCCTATCCACTGGTCTAATTACCATGTTATGTTGGTTAAGTATTACTATTCGTATTTCCGTATATCACCCACATGTCACCCACTTAACCCCCATGTCCCACCACATGTTTATCTGGTTAAGTATTTCTTAATTCATTCAACCCATAACCTCATAAAGACCTCCCACATTAGACTGGCATTTATGGCAGCTGGATTTGCCGGGCAGGTCTGGGAAGTCTTACACCATAAAAGAGTCTAACCTCGTGTCTTTACAACTGTTATGCTTTAATTTGGGCCTAGGACCTCTCACATTGGGCTGACATTTGTGACCACTGGATTTGCCGGGCGGGTCCGGGCAGTTTTACATCACAAATGAGTCCAACCTCGTGTCCTAAGCATTGATTATCACTTATAATCTTTTACCCTAGTCTTAATAATTTCCCTATTCAAATTATTAATTAATTCCTAATTTACCGATGTCCATAATTGAATCAATTATGTTCATCAATTAATGGTATGCAAAATCATACCAATTTTACCACAATTTACCTTATGCCATTAAAGGCAACTTATCTCAATTTATATTTATCCCTCCTTTAAGGCTATTACATGCCAACTACTCAAAACCCACTTAGGCGTGTTCATATTAGCCCTTTTTGAAGACATAAATTATCATATGTGTTTCAACTACAAATTTCACATAATTAACATATGCCCAAGTTCTAGGTTACATGTCAGTTTTACATATGCCCAATTCATACCAAATTTACATATGTTTAATTCATGCCTGTTTACATGTATGCCAAATTTGTATATGCCTAATCTTAGACAATTTACATATATACCAAGTTTCATGCCTTTTTATACATATATCAAGATTCATAGTTTACATGTTTACAAAGCTATGCCCAATTCACATAGATCAATTTTTAGCCAAATATATGTATCAATATTCTTGCCATATTTTACATAGGTCAAGTTTCATACCAACTACATGTATTCCATGTTTACCCAAGCTAGCAAAACTTTAATTATAATGATAATACCCAAATTCAAATTTTGTGTTAATGGCAATAATACCCAAGTATCCAATTTTCATATTATGCCTTCGATTCTACCAAACACATATATCCAACAAGGCAATATCCCAATATTTCCCCCGTATTCAATCGCACGCAAATCGCAGTTTAGGCCTAGGTCCGAAATTGACCAAGGTTCATCAAAAGAAAACAAATAGGGGAAAGGTTGAATTTTGCACCAAAATAAGATCGGAGAGAAAACATCATCACAGGCATATTAAGATTACAACAGGCTAAATAGATCATGAACTAGACATGAGAGTGAAAATAGAAAAGTTTCCAAGATCCAAGAAGAAACAAGAATAGATCTGGATCGATAAACATACTTAATCCAATTCCACTTTAATTCATGGCCACATTATAATTAAATATTTAAATCGGAAAGCAACTAGAACTTACATAGCATGGCTAGCAAATTAAGAACTGAAATTGTTGTAGAACGTTGCAGCGTCATTGATCTATTCTCTTGAATTTGTTGTAGAAGCATTGATTTTTGTTTTGAATCAAGTTTGGACGCTTAAGCTTTAATTTGGACGCGGCGGCCATGGCTCAAGAGGGATTTTAGCAGCATTTTGGTGTCATATGAATTTGTGTGAGTTAGGCTAGGTCTAGGTGTCATTTTATAGGCGTAGAAATTCATTTCAGCCATCGAATTAACCCTAAAACCCATCCGGACCATCAAAACTCGTCCCGGGCCTCAAAAATGGGTTCTGGACCACACCAGGCCGACCAGGTCGACTTGTACAGGGGGGAGGTCGACACTACAGTCGACCTGGGGGGGGGGGTGGGCAGGTCGACTATGCAGTCAACACTACAGTCGACCTGGGTCCAGTCTGCCAGAAAGTCTGCTGAATCTTGTTTTGGCCATATCTTGGTCATATGGACTCCGATTTTCAAAAACTCGGACTCTATTTCTTGTAAAATTTCGAGACGAACGCAATGGCGCAACCCATTTCCCTTGATTCTTATTTTAAAATTTAGTTCTGCCTTGATTCTTGTATTAACATGTTATAAAAATTCGGGTTGTTACATTCTCCCCTCCTTAAAGGATTTCGTCCCCGAAATCTTCAAGTTAAGAAGAATGTGTCCTACCATCCAATCATCCATCTACCCAATCATCAATCACATGCATTCATTGTCCTTAAGAAATTTCTAATGCTATATGAACATATGCGAGAAGTGTGTGTATATGTTCCTTATCTAATGTAAATGATCAGGCCTGATTGATCCTCTTAAGGCAAAATATGTTTAGTGTCATGAGTCCAACATGTATGCAAATAGTCCTAGTCACATAAACACTATATGTGTGCACAAACATCCATCCATATGCAACATCCGTACGATAACACATTCAATTTCATCCATAAACAAGTGTAAACACTCATGCATATGCAATATGAAAGGTGACTGAGCCGATCTAGTGCCTAATGTGCATGTATATGCATCCACTAGCAACCACTTGCAACAACTTGCAACCATCAATCATAACATGTCACAAACACATGTTTACACCCAACTGTTCCTACCTAAAGATATAGTCAAATGATAGAAGCAAGTAAAAATTCTACGCCCATCAAAGCTGGAAATACGTCACATATATACTTATTAGGAGAAGAATTCCCTAAGCACCAGCCCCGAAGACCGAAATCAACATCAGACTGACACCCAAAGAAATTCTCAACCCAACCAATATATATGTGATTCTAGGAAGCTAAGCATGATGGATTCCTTTTAGGTCACAAGAAATCCCTTCCTAAAACCAACCCATATCCTATAAAACCCAAAAGGTTTAATCAACCCAACGGACACCCTCAAGCCCCAACATGTAAAACTAACAGATGAGTCATACTCCCTATGGGGTTTGCAACAGAAATTGGATTGAGAATAGGACCGAGAGGATATACACAAAAGATAGCATGCAAGTAAGCTCTATAGGAAAAGAGGGATCAAGGATATACTCTTAAAAAGAGATGTGATGCACGAATATAGTCTTCAATCTTCTAAGCCACATTCCCCTGAGCTTAACTCCATTGTGCTTTGACCATCTTTAACTTCACAATTTCGTAGCTTCTTAATTCTTGTTTCCAAAATATGAGTTGGAACCCATTTCACTATTGCCTCTCGTTCCACTTTCACTTATTCTCCTTTTAGTATACTCGGCTTACACATAACAGCGTACTCATGGTTTCACACAAGATCTCCAAAATTTACTAGTAAATCTTGGTTCTCGTTCACTTACTAGAAAGTATTCCACATAGACGAATTATCTCTTGAAAATAAACAAATGTCAACCATGTTGCCCAATGTACTTACTTAGGTGACTCTCTACAACTCACGCATAAGCGAAATGACTCATCCGCCTTAGTGGCGAACACTACTCGAGCGGATAAACTAATGTATCAAGAGATTCTAGGTAACTAATCCTAATAGAACCCTAAAGGTTACACGCGACTTCGACGGTATTACCGAGGCAAGTCAAAAGTCTAACTACCCTCCTTTCGAAACCGAGAATGGCACCCTTATCGGATAACCACTTCATCCCTAGAATCTACCCATAGCTCACCAAAAACATGAGCATTCCTTCTAAACTCAACATTTAGCATAGACATTCTCAAATCCTAACAAGTCATAAATAAATGAGCCGATTCCCCAACAGGATTAGACAAAAATGGGATCCTCTACTACGCTAGTACTAAGGTGCAGAGACTCAACTATCGAAGCAAAATTAAAAGGATGCGATGTACAAAAACAAAGTTCTAGTGGGATAATAGAAAAGAAAGCCAAATTTTTAACAGAACGTTACCGCCTCTCTTAGGTATACAATTGCCCTCTCGACGATCTTGCCTTTTTGCCCTTGTCCTCGTCCTATACTTAAATATATGTCCCTTTTTACCATACTAAAGATACTCTCTCTTGTCATGGGTTCTACTATTCTTTCACTTTGGCCTCTTTCCTTTCACCTTTTTCCTCCTTCGTGGATTAAGCCATAACAACTAGTCTCTTGTTCTTGTATAGTTTGTTGACAAGTCCTTCGAAGCTACCTCCAACGCACGACAACTCTACACAACTTGAAATAAGATTAGACGCAGATGGAACTACTGCGGCTACAAATGGAGGTTGGGCACTTCTTTGCCCTCCGACATATGTCGAATGCCTACGAAATTATGGTGAAAAGAGAGAGAGGAGAGATTTCAAGAGGGAATCAAAAGATAGTGCATATGGCTTTGGGGAATATGCCTTTTAATCAAAACAAAATTTTCTTGAAAATTTGCTTCTTTGTAAATGTTTTGAAAACTAGTTCAGAAGGTTTTTGAAAACTTTTGCCCAGTCTGGTAACCTTCTGCTCTGATACCAAATGTAACACCCCATATCCGTTAAGGTCACTCACAAAGGGAATGCCTTAACTTCAATGGAGCATTATGGGTACTGGAACAGAAATATTACAAGACAGACATATATAAAACAGTGGAAAGTAAAGTGGAAGTACTTAAAATCATTTATTAAATATGATTGTTTACAATAAAATCCCACCAACTTCCAATACTCAATTACATAGTTAAAATATCTGTCTTGCTCAAAAACAAAGAAGCATAAAAACAAACTGTAGTATTCCCCAATAAAGCAAAGCAAGCCATAGCCAAGAGAAATCCAAGCCATACATGAAAGAGCCTGGGAGCTTGGTAAGATCCGAACTAAGCTGTATTCCACCCTGCGAACCTGGGGGGAAACGGAAGAAAAAGAGGCAAAACAAAACGGGTCAGTCATTAAGACTGAGACTGAGTAAGTCCTAGTGACTTTCAGCATAAAAATAGTTAAGGATAATATGGCATGAGTAAACTGAAAGTAAACATAAGCACGATGACAAGATAAGCAAACAGGCAAGACTACTAAGGATAACATGATGTGATTTTTGTCAAGTAACATCGCAAGGTTCCCATTCGAGATAAACAAAGTATAATTTCGTAAGATTCCTATCAAGCATATCACAATTCCTCTGCTTCGCCAATAAAATATTTCTATGAGATCTTCTTGCTCTAAACCACCTAACTAGCATCTTTACAAGTGTCTTACATCGAATGTTTCGTATTCCTACTAGTACTCCAACTAGTGTCCTCTGTAACAAGGATCCTTACCCCCTGCTAGTGTCCCAACTAGTAGCCCGTGTTATATAATAAGGTGATCCCACCCACTACTTAGAAATCATAATATTAGTCTTATGTACCCCTAGCTGACTACATAGGTGCCATCTGCCCCTATCTCCACTAGGTGTACCCACCAACCCCATGCGATCGGCTCCCTAACTCGTAGATACCCGTGCTGGACCCACAGTGGGGTGTATCACTCCCCAAAGTGACAACCCGATACAACTTGAGGATGCACGGCTTATACCTACACGATGCAACAACGTCTTACCTACCAGCCCGGGTCCACACACGCATATGAAACCCGTTGGACTTGCGTTGCCACCGCTAACCGGTTTTGACCTCTTACAATCAAACCCAGTATGCGTGTCCCGTCCTCGACATGGGTCGAGCTCACAAAGATACGTAATGGACTATTGGTCTGAAAAGGGTCCCCCGACGCAAGCTTCCCTCCTATGCTTGGTCCCCTCTAGTAATTCTTACTTAACCCCTTCTTTCTCATGTCCACTTACATGCTTCAATTTTGGTTAAGTATACACCAGTTATGTCTTACATGTTACCCATATCCCCCACTTAACCCCTACATCATCCTCATGTCTTAATACATGCTTTATCTTGGTTAAGTGCTTATAGGTTATATTTTACATGTCATTCATATTATCCCCAACGTCTGGGTTTAACAAAGCGCATTGGCTTTATCTGCCATTAGACCCTATGTCTATCCATTAATTATGCGCTTGTGCTACCTCATCAGTCTTATCATTTAACTTGGTTATTTCCATTCATACCAACCTTCAACTTTGATTATTAATTCAATTCTTAACTTGCACTATATTAAGTCCATTAATAAGCCCACAACATGTTATTCCTATGATTCATACATTAACCCCCGTTATGGTACAATAACATGTTCTTATTCAATCTTTACAACCAAGTACCCTTTAACTTACAAACACACTGGAGAGAGAGAATAATTCCCTAAATACCAACCCCGAAGACCGGAATCAACATCAGATTGATACTCAGAGGATTATCCAACCTAACCAATGTTTTGTTCCTTTTTATAATATAACTTATGTCGCCTTCAATTGTAAATTCATTCTTGTCTTTACATATTGCTTAATCTACAATGAAGCACATCTTTCTTTATTACATAAGTTATCTCATCTTATCTATTGTTCCGCCTAACTTCCTTTATTCCATAAGTCATCATTCCCACTTAGGCATTAATTAAGGTTTACTTAACTCAACCATTCATGTCATAATAGTTAAATGTCATTAGTCTGGTCATATTACTTAACCCACCCATTCATACCATATTGGTTAAGTTTCATTAGCCTAATCATATTACTTAACCCACCCATCCATACCATATTGGTTAAGTGTTCTGTTTGATCAAAATTTGGACCTAACATCCAAATTGTTCTGAATCTTATAGAGTTTTAACTGGAGAATGAAGAAAAGGCAGAAAACACACAGAATTTATAGTGGTTCGGCGTTAACGAGCCTACGTCCACTTTATATGTTATCAATTATACTTTGAATGCTAGTACAATTAATTATCTCTCTCTAACTCACTCCTGCAATTGTAAATTCTCTCAGTAATCTAATAATAAAACTGATAAGAAATGGTGATATGACAATAATGGCGGAATCAGTACTCAATATTGCCAAAAAGATCCCCAAAAGATGCCAAGCTCTGGACTATTTATAGCTGATTTTGTCAGGCAGATCGTGGTCACACGTGGCACGAATCCCGAGAACATCGGATCGTATCGCAGCCGTTGAAGAAATAGTCAAATTAGCCATTGTGGACAGGTGTCGCGATCCCCTTGAATATCGGATCGGACAAAGAAGGAGAATCAGTCAAAGTGACAGTTGGGGACATGTGTCGCTGGATCCGTATATCTCGGATCGCCAAAGA
This sequence comes from Allium sativum, assembly GCA_030737875.1. Lineage (NCBI taxonomy): Eukaryota > Viridiplantae > Streptophyta > Magnoliopsida > Asparagales > Amaryllidaceae > Allium > Allium sativum. Next base: position 1,046,570,190 of record CM060910.1, on the reverse strand, counting down.
CTAGCTCGTGCTTGAACGGGTCAGAGGCTTCGCCGTGCATCAGGGGATCGGATCAGTCTATACTGGGCAGTAATGTATGTACGGATCGGGTCGCATAGAGGTGGTCGTTTCGCTGATGCAATGGGGGCAATCCGATGAGGTGCGATCCGATGAGGGGAGATCCGATGTGCGATCCGTTCCTTCATGTACTTAGTGTTGTATATGACGTAGTTGTATACACAATTATATGATTTTTGTTTGATGATAACAACCAAATAAATTTTATTTTTGTGTTTGTTACTGTACTGTTATTCTATATCACAGGTAGGAATATAGTATTTATATTTATATAAAATACTACTAGACAAGAATTAAATATTCAAACGGTATTTTATTAAATATAATATTCTATTTCAACAATCAAACAGTACAATTTTATAACTCCACTATTTGTATATTCTTCATATGATATTGTACTTGTATAAAAACTGAATATGTTAAACAAATTTGTTTGAACATAATATATTTCAATCAAATTTGTTTATTACAAATATCGGTACAATTTTTCTCATTTTTGTACATTTGTTCCTCACTACAACTCTCATCACTCTTGTATACAGTCATTGCCTCACTACTGCATTTCACTCATTCACATTGCAATTATGGCACATAAAAAAAAAGGAACAACAAGTTTAGCAACAGATTTTTCTTTGGAAAACATTTTCTTTTCTTGTCAATCATGCAAGATCATAGCAGTGCATTCATATGAATTGCAAGGAAGCATTTGATCATGCAAGGAAACTTCAATCTGTTTAGATAAATTTTTTTGGTAGAATGCATATGTAACAACCCGAAAATCTGGGCCAGTTTAAAATTTTTATTTTGGCAATTTTAGCGAATTTTGATTATTTAAAATGAATTATTTTAAATAATATCGATGAGAAATTTATTTTGGAATATAATTCAAATGTATATATTATACGCGTCGTCGTTAGAATATAAATATTTATATATAATTATAAATAGAATTGAAAATGGCGCGGTAGTTCGATAATTCGATTTCAAACTTCAATTGAATGTACCGGGTGCAAAACAATCCGGATTTTAGTGAAACCAAAAACAATAGGATCTAATTGATAATATCTTTCCAGCGAATCCAAAAAATCAAAATTTCATAACGGGAATCAAAAGATATGTCCAGTTGAAAATTCTGAATAGTCGCTATGGAATTCAGGCCCTTAAAAAAGGGAATTTTGCAAATGACCTCGGATCTCGACGAAACCAGTTTTGTTGGGTCCGTGATGTCGAATTATTGCTAGATTCCAAGTTTCATAATTTTCTGAATCAATATGTAAGCGTGGCAAAGGAAAACGCGTTTGACCAGTTTCAGTCGATTTTAATCGACTGGAAAATGGCCATTTTTCTAACGGTCTCAGAATTCGACGAAACTAGTTTTGTTAGGACCGTATCATCAATACGAAGCTAGAAAATATTTTTCTGAAATTTTTCGAGTTAGTATGTGACCCCGGTAATATGAAATGTACGTTTAAAATTCAATATAGTGATTTAAATGTAAATTCAACGGAAACTAATCGAAACGATCGAATCAGCTTGCGTGGCATATCCCATTGTGTTCGGAATGGGGGTAATTAGCTAGGGGCGACAGTCGTTGGGTTTAAAAAGGGGTTGGAATGAAAAATCACCTTTATGAAATTCAAATTAAAATAAATAAAAAAAAGGTGCGTTTTTTAGAGGTCCCTATTAAGTTTCAAAATATAAAAAAAACCCGGTCATAAACTTATTGTAAATTAGGTCCCTATTTTTTGAAAAGTCATAAAAAATATAAAAAAATCACGTAAATTCGTATTTAAATAAAACATGTAAACACTAAAAAATTCAGAACAAAAAACCATCAACGAAGGCATCAAAAATCAAAAAAACAAAACAAAAAAAAACGAAATTTCCAGTTAAATGCATAATAATATGCACATATATCACTTTCCTGCATACATCCGTGCATATTTTTCACTACATACATCTTCGTTGATTTTTATTCATGCAAATAAATGCATACATGTGCGCAAAAATTTCAAATACTTGCATACATTTGTGCAGGTTTATTTTCAGATTTTAATCTGAAAACAGCTTACAGAAAAGTTGCATACATATATGCAATTATCATTAATAATTGCATAAATGTATGCAACTATTTTTTTTCGATTTCCGTAGATTCCTGACATTATTTCCATATTTTAGAATTTTTTTTTTATGAACGTACGCACATTTTTTTAAAAAAATACAAAAAGCCGGAAAAAATAAAATAGGGGGCGGGCTTAAAAATTTTCAGAACTTTGTTTTTTTTTTATAAATTAGGTCCCTACTTTTTATCCTATAAAAATGTTGCACACATGTGTGCATTTTTTTGAGAAATTTGCACATTTGGATGCAAATAAAAATGAACTGAAAAATTATGTTAAATCCATCCGCTGGAAGAACTGCAATAATTGCATATATGCATGCAATAAAATCAAAAAGGTGCATAATATTATGCATTTAACTGCAGTTTTTTCTGTTTTTTTGCTGTTTTCTTCTTTCTGACAATATTTTTGTTGTTTTTTGTACTGAATTTTTTTTATAATGCGTAATATATTTTATTACTAATTTACGAATTTTTTTAATTTATTTTTTAATTATTATTTTATAAGTTTTGAAAACAGGGACCTAATTTACAATAAGTTTATGACCGGATGTGAGCCTAATTAAGTATCAAAATAGGGACGTGAGCCTAATATTCACTAAAAAAAATATATAAATTTATAAGCCCCTCCACCCCCCTTATTTTCTCGTTCAAAAGTCAACCAGGAAAAAGAAAAAAAAGAGAAAAAAAACCCCCGATTGCTTTTTCGCCCAGACCTCGACGCCCACGCTACTGCCACCGTCGATTGACTGGCGCTCCCCCTCCACTTCTCCTCCTCTCTCCTTCTTCAATCTCCAATCCCCCCCCCCCCCCCCAATCGAAGAAGCCAACCCGTTCGAACAGGAATCGAGGCACGGCAGGGAGTTCGAGTTCATCACTAAGGCATGGCGCAGGTGGAGCATCTCGACGGCTTCACGATGGCGCTCTCCGATTCTGGTCCGACGCGATGTGGAGGTGGCGCAGGCGGTTTCCCCAAATCGATGAAGACGGCGAGGGTTTCCAGATGCAAACTGCAGTGAGTTTTTTTAGCTTAACTAATTTAAATTTAAATACACAGGTTTAAAATCAGTTTGTTATTAAAATTAAAATCAGTTTGTGTATGAAGTTAAAATCTGTTTGTTTAGAACAGTATAAAAATATAGTTTTAAAATATTTAAAACAGTATAAAAATATGGTTTTTTAAAAATATTTAGAAAAATATAAAGGTGGGATTTTTTTTAAAAATATAAAACTTTGAGATAAAGATCAGATTTTTGAATAGAAAAAGATCAGATTTTGAATAGAAAAAGATCAGATTTTTGAATTGAAAAAGATCAGATTTTGAATAGAAAAAGATCAGATTTTTTAAATATGAAAAAGTTAAGATTTTTAAAATAGAAGAGTAGTTTTTTTTAAAATAGAAAAGGCGAAAGAAAAATAGAATTTTTATCTATATAGTAGCAGTATAAAAAGGTGATTTTTATCCATATATAGTGGATAGTAAAAATTCGATTTTTATATATTGAACATCATAGTAAAAATTCGATTTTTATATATTGAACATCATAGTAAAAATAAGATTTTTATATATTGAACATCGTAGTAAAAATATAATTTTTATATATTGAACATCATAGTAAAAATTCGATTTTTATATATTGAACATCATAGTAAAAATTCGATTTTTATATATTGAACATCATAGTAAAAATATGATTTTTATATATTGAACAAAATAGTAAAAATGTGACTTTTATATATTGAACATCGTAGTAAAAATTCGATTTTTACATATGTAGTGAATACGGGCAACGAAAGCGACAAAAGGCGAGATTTATATCAAAGAAGAGTCAAGATGATTGGATAGCTAATCGGTGAGAACTTCTCACCTTTCAATTTAAATTTTCTAGTTATATATACTAGGATGCAGACGGTGTTTAGTAGCACCTGACACCCGTCATCCACAGACCATGGATGGCTTGTTTGTTAAATTGTTTGGTTGAGTAGTTGGTTAGATTATTTGATTGATATTTGACTGTTGGGTGAATTGAAATTGATTTGATTGATGTGTGAATGGCGTGGGCCTTCACTAGACCGGGGATAAGGCTAGGCCTTGTCCCGTTTCTAGTATCGTGCCGTTATGCTGCCGAAATTTTCTAAAATATGTTAGAAAAATAAAAATATCATTTTATTGAATAAATGAACCGAATAGAATATTCATAGGTTGAATAAAATGTTTTATCGTTAAAAATATAATTTTTAACGTGAATGTTAATAAATAAATATTCATTTACAAACTGGACGGTTTGTTTATGTACACCTATTTGAAGGACATTGATTGAGACGATAAATTTTACACATCGCCCAACTGCACAAATAAAATATGTGTTTGATTATTTGAAACCCCACACGGGTGTTAGGATGAAATTTGAAGTTCACTCATCCTGATTGGTTAAATATGTCGATCGATCGATTGACAGGCTGTTATAAGTGTTAGATATCTGTATTTGATGCTTATACAGTGTAGTGCACTTTGGTTGATGGTTGATTATTTTTCAATGCTATTATATACATGTGTTGTATGGAATCCATATAATTAACTTTATATGGTAATTGATTGGGCCTCATTCCAATTTAGAAAATAAAGAATAACATAAAATAAAGGTTCACGTGTTGACAGTACTCATCCATTGAGATTGGTCATGTGTTGAACGAAATATTTTAGTAATAAAATTTACATCTTTATCAATATAAAATAAAGGTTCATGTGTTGACAGTTTCATCCATTGAGATTGGTCATGTGTTGAACAAAATATTTTAGTAATAAAATTTACATCTTTATCAATATAAAATAAAGGTTCATGTGTTGACAGTACTCATCCATTGAGATTGGTCATGTGTTGAACGAAATATTTTGATAATAACAACTATTTTGAAAAAGCAATATTTGAAATAGAATATTTGAAAATAGAAATTTATGAAGCCGTGTTGATTAGATTGACGCCATTTTGACGTGAACGATATTTATATCGATTTTATTCATTTTGAAATGAATTGAATTGAAAACGATTTTGAAATGAATTGAATTGAAAACGATTTCGAAATGAATTGAATTGAAAACGATTTCGAAATGAATTGAATTGAAAATGATTTTGAAATGAACTGAATTGAAAACGATTTCGAAATGAATTGAATTGAAAACGATTTTGAAATAAAATGAATTGAAAACGATTTCGAAATAAATTGAATATAAAACGAATTCAAATTGAATTGAAAGCAAATTGAAATGAATTCAAATTGAATTGAAATTTGAATTGAATAGAAATGAATTTTTAAACGAATTTATAAAGAAGAATTCAATTTTGATTTGAATTGAAATGGAAGTTGAAATTGCTTTTGAAACGAATTTAAAACTATTTATATAATTCGTTTTAAATAGAAATCGACGAAGTATATATTATATATATTATATATATAATATAATGGCCTGAATAGAACGCGCCGCGCCGCGGCAGTTCGTGAATTTCGACCATTTATTTCAAACAGACATTACGGGAGATCCGACCGTCGGATTCTCCTGAAACCGGAACCGTTGGGTTCGTATCAAAAAGAGATTTCTAAAGAATATTAGAAATTAGAAATCTAACGGTTGGATTTGGAGATACGTCCAAATCAAATTCGAAAAAGGTCGCTGTAAGTGCAGTTCGATGGCCGTTGATGGAAATCGACTGTACGGGCCTTGATAAAATTATTAAAAATAGTAATAATTTGTGTAAAATCATAAGAAATGATTTGGGAAAAATTGGGATGAAAAACTCCATATTTGAAAAGATAAAAATAGATTTTTATCGAAGTAAACTAGTTTTGAACTAGAATTATAATTCTATTATTTTTTTTAGTAAATAAACTGAATTTGAAAAAGGGTTCTAAAAATAACCAGAATTTCCAATGATTGCATTGGAGTGGATTTGAATCGAAATTGTCTTTGGAATATTTCGATGTTGGAATTCGTGATTATACAGATGTTGTTATGGAAATTTGAAAGATATATATTTATATCGTTATTTCCAATACGACATTTGTTAGTCGTAGAATTTGATATTGAATATAAGCCGATATATTTTCTATTCAGAGCCTTGTATTGAATATCAAATGGGATTTGGGTTTGTCGTGAATGGTGTCTTCACTAACACTGTTCTTGAACCCAGTTCAGAAAAGATTAAATCTTTTTATTTAGATTTAATGAAGTGTACCAATTAAGCAATATTTAATTGGAATTGAACTGATATTGATTCTTGGGTTTATCGTGAATGGTGTTTTTAAATAACACTCGTTCTTTAACCCGATAATTAATGGAAATGCGATTTTGGGTTTATCGTGAACCGTGTTTTAAATGCCACTGATTCTTTAACCCAGTCACAGATTAAAACTAAGTGGAGTTTTAATGAATCTTTAAATTAGATTGAAAAGATCGAAAATGGAGTATCACCAGTTTTACTCCAAGCGATGGTTAAATCTTTAATTAGATTTGAACGTGAAATGGTAATTGAATTTACCGATAACACTGTGGTGTTAGATATGAAGTATTACCAGTTTTACTTCATGGGATGAATAGGTTGGGTTTGGGAAATTAAAACAAATGATTACTTCGGTAAGGTTCGTTAATCCCGACTAGTTGAATCGAAATTCAAAAGAAGATTAAAGAATAAATTCAGGAATTTATCTTGGATAAAATTAATGGGAACCTTTCCCTATGAATGTGAAATCAGAAACTAACTGTCGGTTAGCTAAGCGGAATGGTTTCCTGGATATTGATCTGATGTTGGTTTCGGCCTTCGGGGTTAATATTTGGGAAATTATTCTCTTGATTAATTTACGGTTAGTGACTGATAAATTGGAATGAGGCGTATGTTGTGTTTGTGTAACACTTATTTAAAATATACGCGATTTATTCGGAAAGACCGGGTTTATCCCATTCTGAATAACTGATACGACGATAAGTCGAAGATGAAGACGGTGGTCGAAGACCAGAAGTCTTCACGTCATTTGGGTGATTGCTGATGATCTTGATTGGGCTGTACACCCAAGAAGATGGAAACAGTTGGTGATTGTCCAGACGTACTTGGAGATCGATGGATATGCGGGGTACTAGGTGCCTCCGGTTTCGTTCAGCCCCAGAACGGACTTGTAAATAGACTGTGTGTCTGACATTGGATTTTAGTCCGTGTGATTGATCTCTATTAAATATATATCTGTTTGGCGGCGGAGAATTTATTCTCTTGCTTAACGCCCTTCTCTGAGACGTACGAGCTCAGGGGTTATATATTGATGGATATCAAACGCATGGAGTGAATTGCCTGTGTGGCATGCCTAAGTGGCAAATGATCAAGGCTTCTGTTGAAAAGCAAAGTCTTGTGGTTGATGATCGAAGCACGGCCTTCGTGGCGTAGCTTTGTGTAACGTTTACTTCGCGAGTTTCACACCCGGTATGAACCAAAAACGGGAGAGGACATCAGGGAGGACTTGCGTTTCTTTCTAGCTAGAAGTGGTGTCAGTGGTTTTACACGCCCTGACGAGTTTGACTTATGTGGTTGTTGCTGTTGCGAGGCACCTCGGATTGATCGGTCGTTCTCGAACCGATGGAGTCATTTAGTTGGCTCACTTACACCCCATAGGGTGGGGAAACGTAGTGTTCAGGCATAATAATCCACATCGGTGGACCGGCTCTGACGATCTAAAGGGTTGATGCGTTCTGATCCTGAGACATGGGCTAGATTGTCTCAAATCGGTTGAGGACTATCTTTTGCCTCGGTTCATAGATGGAAATCCAATTTCCAAATATGTGACATCTACGGTTTTATTTGTAAACCTATATATGGCGACATAGTGGCATGGGACGCTCATGCCGCCTATGATTGATACTTATGATTTGAAGTTGTTTTATACACTATGCACTGACTATAGTATCAAACGATTTGTTTTAACCGTATCAAGCATTCTTTGGCTGTTATAAGGGAAAACCCTATCCTCGGCTATGTTGCATTGTGTGATGGGACCTGGGTCTTATAACAGCTTCATTTTTTTTATTTAGCATTGCGCTGTTATGTTTTATGCACTGGTATTCTTGGGAGGAAACCCGTTCCGTGTTATACGGCGTGGTCCCTTGATTTACCTAATGATTTAAAATAAAATTAATAACTGTTTTAGTTCTCACACCAGTCACATGACTGACCTGGAGTTTATTGTTTTAACCTAAACTCTGGGTGCCCCTATTTTGACATGGGCAGCTAGTAGTTTGGTTTTGCAGATTTATATTCACAGGATCCTGGTTTACAGCTGGAACGATATCCGGAAAGCTTTGTATCCGTATATCTCCTTCTAGTTGTGTATTGTATTATTTTCCGCTGCTATGTATTTAAATGTAATTTAAATCTCTGATATTTCTGTGTAATATTCATTTATACTCTGTATATTCTTGTAATCTGATGCATTGTTGTAATATACAGTGAAATGTTCTTTTGTATGCGTTCTGTTGTGGCTTGTTCTCGAACTATCCGACACTTTCCTTTACGGGGAAGTTACGGGTTTTCACAGTTGGTATCAGAGCTTTGGTTTACAAAGCTTAGAGAACAAGACACATTAGAACCATACGAAAGAATTCATCAGAAACTGGATTAGTAATATCCAACGAGAATGACTCGTTAGAGATAGGATCAGTAGTATCCTAGAACGAGTGTGAAGAGTATATTTTTAAAATGAAAACAATTTTGTTTTGAAAATTTAAATCAACTATTCGTATTTGATTATTTGTTTATATTGATTTTGGACAATTCAGTATATAAAGAATTTGCATATACGCCTTGCAAACGTATATTCAAAGTTTTAATATATTGGATAGATATAGCATCACACTCTAGTCGCCCGGAGATGATATTGATGATAGCGATCGCATCATCAACATTTATGTTCGAGTTTCGAAGGTGTGATTTTTATATATTTCCATTAGACTGGTGTGAGAACCAAAATTAGGTAGGGCTTATTGTTCTGATTTGGCATCAAAAATGAGATTTTTGACTATATATCAAAGTTATGAATTTCAAATGATAATTCACTAATTGATTGATGTTTGTGTTGTTTGTTTAATTGTTTGATAATTTTGAACCATTATGCCTAACTGAATCAAATATTGAATTGTATTGAAAGTTGGTCGCATATGCTTGCATATATATATACTTACATTGAACAGGTCATAGCAAGGAGGCTAGAGCAGAGAATAAAATTTGTTTGCCCGACAAATAGGTACATGTTTACTACATGATTTACTGTTTTGTTTGGGTGATGATGATTTTATGAGCCTATTGGCTAGCCGCTTGGCTTTTTCTTTTTCTTTTTGAGATCTGAAGGACCGGGGAAGCTATTTGAAATTCCCCGATGCTCCCGGTGCAGGGGAGGTTATGGCGAAATTTTTCGAAAATTTAGGGTGTTAGCCAAATTTTTGAAAATTTGAAAATTCTCAGAAACTGAAAAGTTGGAGAATGGAAGCCAGATCGAACGTAGAGCTGATTAATCAAACAACTTTCGACTTTGTTCCTTTTCGGGGACGAAAAGTTTTAAGTGGGGGAGATTATTTTTATTTTTTTCTTTCAGGCATGAATGTTTATTTGGGATGAATGCATATTTAGCATGAATGCATCATATTTAATCTTGCAATGAAACTCCAAAAAATGACACACATCTTTTTAGCATGAAAGAAATCAAGTGCTAAATCAATACTCAAGTTATTTCAGGAAATATGTGTATGCAAAGAAGGAATGCATTCAAGGAATTCATTTTGGAAAATTGGCAATCTTTTATTTGTTTCAAAAAAAATTCGAACAAGGCAACAAAGTACAAATTTGGGCAAGAAAGAATCTATTTTTATTTGCAGAAACTAAACATGAGACATTAGTGCATTGAAGATTTTTTTTTTTGGCAAGAGTTTAAAGCATTTCCATAAATCAACAAATCACGCATTCAACATGCACAGTTTTGGGCAAGAGAAACGTCAACATGAAGATGGCACAAATGTGATGTTGCAGCTTTCAAGTACTAGCTCAAAGAAATGGTGACAAAACTGGATTTCAACATGCATGAAAAGTTAGGGGATTTTTTTAATACATTCAATCGAATAACATTTCTAGAAATAAATAATGTCATGAATGCTAGCATATATTCTTATTTTTAAAACATTTCCAAAAATGAATATTCAATTAGTGATGACAAAGCAGTGAATGGAATCTTTAGCATGGAAAGTTTTTTTTTTCAACACCAAATTGGAGAAGCAAAAGGGTGCAAGTTCTTGGTAAGTATAAAATCAAGGAGGACCACAAACTCAAGTTTTCAATGCAAATATTTATTCCATAAAACGTTTCCAGAAACTCATATTTTGCAAGCTACAGGAGCTAATCAAGCAACAATTTATTGGCAAGTTTTCAAGATGTTCAAAATCAACATGCAGGTGTTTTTCAATTCGGGGCCAAGAAAAACAATTGAATGATTTCCTGAAATCATGTTCAAGGTCACATATGCAATTGTTTTTCATAAATGAATAAATATTATGGCAAGTGATTAATTCATTTCCAGAAATTCATATGTGAACAAATCAGTTCATACATGTATATATGGCAAGATTTTTGAATTACAGTTTTGCAATCAATGCTCATTGTTTTCTGAAATCATGTTGCCAAGAGATCATTTGTTTCCAGATATGATTATTTATTTCAAGGGGCCACAAATAAGATTCATTCATGGTCTACGTTTTTGGCAACAATTTTCAAAGGGGCAAAAATTTACTTCTAGACTTCTCGGCCAATTTAATCAAGGCAGCGATTCAAAAATTAGCTGATGCATGATGCTTTGATTGCAATTGAATGTCCATAGCAAAAGACAAATAATAGAAGAGGCATGCAAGAAATGGTGCAGGAATTATTTTAAAGCAGCACATAAATGAATGGAAAGTATTTAAATGTGCATTTGTGGCATTAAATATTTTTGGCAATTGTTTTTTTTTTTTGTTCTCAAAATTCAAAGAGGGACAAAAATTGACCAGGCAAGAAAGGATCTTTATTGATTCCAGAAATATGCAAGCAACATGAAAACAATTTGAAAAGTTTCCTGAATTCAACAAATCATATATGGCATTCACTCGACAGCAGACAATTCATTCAATGCCATGAAGCAAAGGGGGAAGTATCACGCAAATATCATTTTCAATTCAAGGCAACAAATAAAAGTCCGTGCACAATCAGAGCAAATCATTTTTTGTGCAATCAGAGGGGCTTAAGGTCTTCTATAACCTTACATAAGCACACACAAATCAACATGGGCAGACATAAAAAACCAGAGCAAAATTGAAAGATCAAATTCAGATAAACTCACAAAATTACTTCATTATTTTCGATCGCCAAAGAGTGGCCAAATCAATCGACTAAGGAGCATCAACTAATCGGGGCATCAGAGTATAATTCAGAGCCAACCTTTTTGAAGTCAAATTGATTTGGGGTAAAACCCTATTTCCCATTTCTCAGCCGCCATCAACAAAGAGGAGACCAAGTTTTTTAATGACAAAGCAAAGTGGCAGGCTTATATTACTTTAGACAAAGGGGGTTTTATTGGTTGTATTGTATTTTCTTTTTCTTTTTATTTGTAAACCATTCTGAACAGTTGCTAGAGTCTGTAAAATTCTAGGGGATTCAGTTAGGGGTTAATTGACAGTTTCTAGAGTCTGTAAAATTCTAGGGGAATCCAGTTATGGTGTTAACTGGCAGTTTACTAGCGTCTGTAAAACTAGGGGAAATCTGGTCTAGGGGATATAGACCAGTCTAGAGTTTTGAGCGCAGGGTTAGAATAGGAGCGAGGGGTTCGCAAGTTTACATGGTCTTGTAAGCGGGATCTGTTCTATCACCTAGTAGAAACTTTAGGAATGCAGCAGTAGGCAGAGTCTTGCCGAAGCTGGGTATATCTGTGTGTGATTTATTTTCTGCACTTTTATTTCTGCTGCATTCTGTGATCTGTTTATTATTTTAATATCCTGTTAGTTTTTCAAATCAGTTTAAAAACTGTGATAAACCCTATTCACCCCCCCTCTAGGGTTAATCTAGATCCAACAAGTGGTATAAGAGCAGGTTATTTCTTTAACTCTAGAGTCATGGGTCATTCTAGTTGTCAGTCCTTAGAGAGTCAGTCCAGTCGCATTCCATCTATTTTTAATGGTTCAGATTTTTCAAATTGGAAGTCAGAAATGGAATCCTTTTTAAAATCTATTAATTTTAAATGTTGGGATGTTGTTATTAAAGGTTATGATAAGGAAGATAAATGTTTTAATAATCATGCTACACATATCTTATATTCCCATATTGATGATGTTCAGTATGGCCTTATCTCCCATTGTTTAACTGCGCAGGAAATATGGAATACTCTCAATACGAGGTATGGAAAAATTGACAAAAACAGCTCAAAACCAAAAAAGATCAACTCAGATTCGAATCTATGCTGGGAAGAAGAAACAGATGAAAATTCAAGTAGATCAGACGATAGAGACTCAACAGACAATGAAACTGAAAGCTTCTCATATGAAGATTTGGTTTATATGTGTACTGATTTGACAAAAATCGTTGATAAACTCCATCGTAAAAATAAATCTTTAAAATCAAAAAATCACGAGTTATATAGCAAAATTAACTGTTTGGAATTAGAAGTTACAAATGTCATGAAATTAGAAAGTTCTAACTGTGAAAGTTGTTTGAAGTTGAAAACTGACGTCGTTCATCTCAATAAAAATATTCAAAGGCTTAAAGAGGAAATTTTGATTTTAAAAGATAACGAGGTTGAGTTAAAAGATTCAAACAATTCTTTGCAAAAAGAATTTAATAATTTTAAGGCCATCAAAAATTCCAAACATGAAATTGCTGAAAAAGAAAGCTTGTTGAAAAGTGATTTGATTTTAAATGAGCTTGAAAAAGAGATTGAAAATTTTAAGAAAGTTGAATTTGAAAAACAAATTAATTTTGAATATGAGATTCTTGAATCCAAGACCAAAATCAAGTTCCTTGAAAATGAAAATTTGATTTTGAAACAGAAAGATACTGAAAAGAGAAAGATTAGCATTATTAATCGTTGTTCGAATCTAATGAAAGAGAATTCTGACCTTAAATCTAAAATTGAACAACTTGAATTAACTCTAATCAAATTCTCTAGCGGAGAAAAATCTTTAAATATGTTGTTGAAAAATCAACAATTTTCAAGAAATAAAAATGGTATTGGTTTTGGGAAAGGAAATGATTTTTTGAGCTCGAGTGATTTTAAAAATCCTTCAAACTGCTTCAAGATGGGTCATTCTGAAAATTTGAATTGTGAAAATTCCAAAAGGTTTTTAAATCACAAATGAGACAAGAATTGGTTTGATAACAATCCAGTTGAACAGTTGTGGACCCCAAAAAGAAATTAAATGATTTTTGGAAAACTAAACATGTTTGGGTTACCAAAGGCACAAAGGTAGATTCAAATGGATTGTTATACAAACAAGTTTGGTACTGAAAGATGTTAACAAAACTGTGGGTGGTTTTACAAATTTTGTTAGACCACTCAATCCTTTCAACTGTTAGGTACTGAAGAAGGTTGAGGAACTGCTGTGCTGAAAAGAGATTGATTTCAAGTTGTTCTATATTTCTGTATTCTTTATAGTTCCTTGGCCAAGATTTGTTGAGTTAGAGATTCTGATTTACATTGGATTCTGGTAAGATATCTAAACTCACCTTTGTGAATATTCTCTGTTTTTATTTTCTTTGTTTATTTCTCCTTCTATCCCTTATGTTTATTTTTCTTTGTTTTCTGTTTTGATTTGTCACTGTTATATCATTGTAACTTCTTTTGGGCTTCATTAACTTCCAATTGCATAACTCTTGATTTTCTGGAAATGCGCTTCACTTGAATGAAAATCTGATGTTTTAGTCTTTTTCAGATCTTGAATATAAATTTGTAAATATCTGCAATTGTTTTGAAGTTTATTTTCTGTTTTCTGAATTCATAACAGTGTTGATGTATTCTTGTTATATCTTGAACACTGTTAATGTGAATTCTAAATTTTTGAAGATCTGAAAATTAAATGGAAATTCACGCACCTCTACTGTTTTGAGTTTCTTCTAATTCATTTTAGAAAAGCTTGAAATATTATACTCATTACAGCACACTGCTACTTCTCAGTTGTGAAAATTTCATTATTTTTTCAGATTGGCTTGGATATTTTGAAATGTCTTGAATTACAGTGATACATCTAAAAATTCTTCTTATATTCATGATCATTTTATGGTTGAAATCTGTTTGTTTGAAATCATCTGAAATACTTGATATTCTGAATCTCACATACCTCTTTAATTTGAAATTCTCAATCTTGTGTGACTGATTCATTATATCTCAAAACTTGACATTGATTCAAGTGATTTCAAATAAATTATTTTTTAATTTTCTGGATCATGAATATCTCTTAAGTTTGATGTAAATGATCTGAAATTACTCATGTGCTTGTCAGAAATTGTTTTGAAAAATTCCTTGAAAACTTTGGGTCTTGAAATTTATTGGTATTTCATGGTTATTTGATTTAAATATCTGTTTGTTTAAAATCATTTGAAATTATTGATTTACTGAATCACACACATATCTTGAATGTGAAACTAATAATTTGGTGTGATCGATTCATTGAATCTAGAGTTTTTCATATTCCACAAATGATTTCAAATAAATGGTATTTCTAATCTTGGATCATGAATGATCTTATGTGACCATCCTATGACAAGTCTGTTGTGAGATTGTTTTCTGTGCTGCTCTGATACTGTTTTCAAATAACTGCCTGCTTTAATCTGACTGCTGCTCTGATAATTGTGCCAAATTTGTAATCTTGTCTGTTTGGGCTTTGTGTTTGAAATTTCTTTAATCTAGGGTGTGATTAAAATCCTCGAGAAGGAGACTACAAGTGGTATCAGATTTTTCATCCATCTGTTTTTGAATTTTCACCTTGTATAGACACCACACACATTTTTTCCCCTTGTATAAATCTGTATAAATTCCTCTTGTAATTGATTTTCAGTTTTAAAATTATGTAATGATTATTCATTCAGAAATTGAAGTCAATATCCAAATTGAACTATATATATAATTCATCAAAATTAGTATCAGATTTTGAAATTGTGATGAATTGTGATTGCAGTATATTTTCACAACAAGAGGAGATGTTATTTTGATTTTCATGATGGTTGAACGTTTATTATAATATCTTTGAACTGGCAATTATTTCACGACCATCTTCATTACCTATCATCCTTCTGCCATCCATGATAATTTTATATTAATGTGGAGATTTTAATTTAAAAAAAAAATCATCGTGAATAAACAGTGAAAATATTTGTGATAGAAATTGGACTATGTTATTTTTTTAAGAATTGGTGACAATTGAAATTTTTCAATGATCCCAGCATAATCGAGCATATTTCATGATATAAGTAATTTAGAAATTTATTTCATAGTCCATTTCTGTACTTACCACATTTCTGTCATTCATATTGGTTGTATATACTGAGGAGTTTTTCTATTTAAAGCAAATGATAAAATATATAATTAATATATAAGTGTGTCTCTAACATCATTTAAAAATCCAAGCTCTGGTCATGCATGGTTAAGAGACAACTTATAATTTAAGCTGCGACTGACCTCATTTAAAAATCCAAGCTCTGGTTATGCGTGGTCAGTGTGCTCTTAAATAAAAGATAAAAAGAAAAAGGAAATAATGTGCTATAAATTAAAATTAATATGAAATTCTCCTTGGTATTTATAAAAACCAGCCTTTCAATCCATGTTCTAATTTGTGAAATGTTTTAATATCTTATGAAGTATTATGATTTGTTGATTGATAGCGATTGGGATTTGAGATTATTCGATTTTGTCACCTAAGTTGAAATTATAATTATAGTCCAAATCCATCACTGTTTTTGTGCCTCATTTTTATAAAAATTCTTTGGAAAATAATTAGAGCTCTTTTTTCTAACTCTCCCCATTTTATATAAAATTCATCGTAAATCCGTCATTCTCTACAATGTGAAATATGCCACCTGTTCTTAGAATATTATGATTTTTGTTTGACTGATTATGATTTATGATGACCTTCTTTCTCCTAAGCTGAAATTATATCTTTAGTCATTTTTCATCTGTATTTTAAACTCTGAATCCTTTTGATGATAACAAAAGGGGGAGAATAGGTTGGGATTTTGATTTATGAATGAATATTTTATAAATATTTTATTTTTGAAAATCCATTATTATTCATTCATTTCACTCATGCACAGTTATAGGGGGAGTTTTCTGTTATAGGGGGAGCTAACAAATAGGGGGAGTTCAATATTCATTGTCAAACACATTTATTATGCTCAAAATCTTTTATTTGTTTGTCATCATCAAAAGGGGGAGATTGTTGTATATGACGTAGTTGTATACACAATTATATGATTTTTGTTTGATGATAACAACCAAATAAATTTTATTTTTGTGTTTGTTACTGTACTGTTATTCTATATCACAGACAGGAATATAGTATTTATATTTATATAAAATACTACTGGACAAGAATTAAATATTCAAACGGTATTTTATTAAATATAATATTCTATTTCAACAATCAAACAGTACAATTTTATAACTCCACTATTTGTATATTCTTCATATGATATTGTACTTGTATATAAACTGAATATGTTAAACAAATTTGTTTGAACATAATATATTTCAATCAAAATTGTTTATTACAAATATCGGTACAATTTTTCTCATTTTTGTACATTTGTTCCTCACTACAACTCTCATCACTCTAGTATACAGTCATTGCCTCACTACTGCATTTCACTCATTCACATTGCAATTATGGCACATAAAAAAAAAGGAACAACAAGTTTAGCAACAGATTTTTCTTTGGAAAACATTTTCTTTTCTTGTCAATCATGCAAGATCACAGCAGTGCATTCATATGAATTGCAAGGAAGCATTTGATCATGCAAGGAAACTTCAATCTGTTTAGATAAATTTTTTTGGTAGAATGCATATCTGGCATGAATGTATATTTGGGATGAATGCATATTTAGCATGAATGCATCATATTTAATCTTGCAATGAAACTCCAAAAAATGACACACATCTTTTTAGCATGAAAGAAATCAAGTGCTAAATCAATACTCAAGTTATTTCAGGAAATATGTGTATGCAAAGAAGGAATGCATTCAAGGAATTCATTTTGGAAAATTGGCAATCTTTTATTTGTTTCAAAAAAAAAAAAAAATTCGAACAAGGCAACAAAGTACAAATTTGGGCAAAAAAGAATCTATTTTTATTTGCAGAAACTAAACATGAGACATCAGTGCATTGAAGAATTTTTTTTTTTGGCAAGAGTTTAAAGCATTTCCATAAATCAACAAATCACGCATTCAGCATGCACAGTTTTGGGCAAGAGAAACGTCAACATGAAGATGGCACAAATGTGATGTTGCAGCTTTCAAGTACTAGCTCAAAGAAATGGTGACAAAACTGGATTTCAACATGCATGAAATGTCAGGGGAGTTTTTTTTAATACATTCAATCTAATAACATTTCTAGAAATAAATAATGTCATGAATGCAAGCATATATTCTTATTTTTAAAACATTTCCAGAAATGAATATTCAATCAGTGATGACAAAGCAGTGAATGGAATCTTTAGCATGGAAAGTTTTTTTTTTCAACACCAAATTGGAGAAGCAAAAGGGTGCAAGTTCTTGGCAAGTATAAAATCAAGGAGGACCACAAACTCAAGTTTTCAATGCAAATATTTATTCCATAAAACGTTTCCAGAAACTCATATTTTGCAAGCTACAGGAGCTAATCAAGCAATAATTTATTGGCAAGTTTTCAAGATGTTCAAAATCAACATGCAGGTGTTTTTCAATTCGGGGCCAAGAAAAACAATTGAATGATTTCCTGAAATCATGTTCAAGGTCACATATGCAATTGTTTTTCATAAATGAATAAATATTGTGGCAAGTGATTAATTCATTTCCAGAAATTCATATGTGAACAAATCAGTTCATACATGTATATATGGCAAGATTTTTGAATTACAGTTTTGCAATCAATGCTCATTGTTTTCTGAAATCATGTTGCCAAGAGATCATTTGTTTCCAGATATGATTATTTATTTCAAGGGGCCACAAATAAGATTCATTCATGGTCTACGTTTTTGGCAACAATTTTCAAAGGGGCAAAAATTTACTTCTAGACTTCTCGGCCAATTTAATCAAGGCAGCAATTCAAAAATCAGCTGATGCATGATGCTTTGATTGCAATTGAATGTCCATAGCAAAAGACAAATAATAGAAGAGGCATGCAAGAAATGGTGCAGGAATTATTTTAAAGCAGCACATAAATGAATGGAAAGTATTTAAATGTGCATTTGTGGCATTAAATATTTTTGGCAATTGTTTTTTTTTTTTGTTCTCAAAATTCAAAGAGGGACAAAAATTGACCAGGCAAGAAAGGATCTTTATTGATTCCCGAAATATGCAAGCACCATGAAAACAATTTGAAAAGTTTCCCGAATTCAACAAATCATACATGGCATTCACTCGACAGCAGACAATTCATTCAATGCCATGAAGCAAAGGGGGAAGTATCATGCAAATATCATTTTCAATTCAATGCAACAAATAAAAGTCCACGCACAATCAGAGCAAATCATTTTTTGTGCAATCAGAGGGGCTTAAGGTCTTCTATAACCTTACATAAGCACACACAAATCAACATGGGCAGACATCAAAAACCAGAGCAAAATTGAAAGAACAAATTCAGATAAACTCACAAAATTACTTCATTATTTTCGATCGCCAAAGAGTGGCCAAATCAATCGACTAAGGAGCATCAACTAATCGGGGCATCAGAGTATAATTCAGAGCCAACCTTTTTGAAGTCAAATTGATTTGGGACAAAACCTATTTCCCATTTCTCAGCCGCCATCAACAAAGAGGAGACAAAGTTTTTTAATGACAAAGCAAAGTGGCAAGCTTATATTACTTTAGACAAAGGGGGTTTTATTGGTTGTATTGTATTTTCTTTTTTTTATTTGTAAACCATTCTGAACAGTTGCTAGAGTCTGTAAAATTCTAGGGGATTCAGTTAGGGGTTAATTGACAGTTTCTAGAGTCTGTAAAATTCTAGGGGAATCCAGTTAGGGTGTTAACTGGCAGTTTACTAGCGTCTGTAAAACTAGGGGAAATCTGGTCTAGGGGATATAGACCAGTCTAGATTTTTGAGCGTAGGGTTAGAATAGGAGCGAGGGGTTCGCAAGTTTACATGGTCTTGTAAGCGGGATCTGTTCTATCACCTAGTAGAAACTTTAGGAATGTAGCAGTAGGCAGAGTCTTGCCGAAGCTGGGTATATCTGTGTGTGATTTATTTTCTGCACTTTTATTTCTGCTGCATTCTGTGATCTGTTTATTATTTTAATATCCTGGTAGTTTTTCAATTCAGTTTAAAAACTGTGATAAACCCTATTCACCCCCCCCCCTCTAGGGTTAATCTAGATCCAACACTTAGGGAACGTAGTTTCATACCTTCTTCTTGTGAGTGAACCTGGTTGGCTTGGTCAAAAAGCTAGCCAACATTTTGCCCCCTCGAAGTATGTTTGATCGATGATGGAACATGCTTCGAAACTATAAAAACGTCTTTTCATGAAGAGATGCAAATCAATGAACAATTCCTTTTCTGGGATCTTTCAGAGTCTTCATCATCGAATCTGTCAGTCGTTTATCGATTTGGATCGCATGCGCGAGTCGCGGTCCGTTAGCGAGTCATTCGCCTTGTCCTTTGGTGAGCATTTGGGCCTCTTCACGGAACAGAACGAGGTGGGTTTCTCTTCAAGACGTGGTGGGCTTTTGGTTCGCGGCCCGTCTATTTTCGCGGATCGAATAAGACAAAAAAGGGGAGACAAACGGTCGCCCTTTTCCCTATATAAGTCGACCCTCCTCTCCACTTTCTTCTTTCTTCTCGCTTTTGTATCGTATCGCCAGCTCCATCGAGGAAAAACCTTAGTTTCGATTTCCAAATTCTTGCCCGATTTCGAACTTTTTAAAAAGGTAACTAGACGATTTCTCTTGAGTTTCTACCGTGTTCGCACTAGTTTAGAGAGTATGGACAGCGGGATTTTATAGGATTTGGTGATAGTGGACGTGAGCGTGCCGGGTGCGAAGAGGAGAGTTGAGGAAGGAGAAGGAAGGGATGACTAGGTCGATTCGTGGGCGAGGTCTGAGTTCGGAGTGGTAGCGAGACGAGGGGAGAGGGTACGGAAGTGGAAGGTTGATTTGGGTAGCGGATCGGATCGCGGAAATGACAAGGCTACGATTCGTGTGAGTGTCGGATCGCGGAGATACCAGAGCTTCGGGTCGTAGAGGATGGGGGCGATGCGGATCGCCAAGAAGCCATCGCGATCCGTTCAGGATGAGTTGGTGCGCCTCACGATTCGAAGCTTTTCCATATCCTAATACCCTTCCACGTATCGAGTCCTTCACCGCGATCCGTCCACATGCGGCGATCCGAGCCTGTCTTGCGATTCGACTGCTGACTAAATCATATGATGCGACTTTAACAAATCGATGAACAGTTAGGTTAGAGCCCTTGATATGAACATTCTAGATCGAACAAACGCATAATCTATCAATCGAATGATGACCAATGTCTGGATGATTTTATTGACCCTTGTACTTTTCTTTAGTGTATGCACATGCACACACACCGGCACTTGCACACATGGGGGAAGGGTAGTTTTAATCTCATTTCTCATGTTTTCTCGCCTAACAGTAATGTCGGATAATCAATCCTCTTCAAGATCCGTTACAGAAACGGAGTCCGAGGTTCTTGAGCAATACAACCCCGAGGTCCCTCCAATTAACCCAGGAAGTGAAGATTCTGGATCTGAATACGAGGCAACGGAATCGGATCCGTCTGAAAGTACTTCATCTAGTGAAGAGTCTGAGATAGACAGGCGAGCTCCTGACGAGATTCCTGGCGCGCCCGAGATAGAGAAATTTTCTGATTCTCTAAACTCGATGATATAAAGCTTAAAAGAATCTGCCTGAGACATGGGATCCCTTGGGATGATGTGAGCACACCCGTTACTGAAGATAGACCCCACTTAGCTCCGGAAGGGTATATGGCAATCAGCCGAACCATGTGCTTGGTAGGAGCTATTCCTCCGTTTCCTCCAATCGTCATCGAGACCTTAAAACGACTGGGTATCGCTCCGATGCAGCTTCATCCTAACGCCTACGCATCTCTATACACCCTATATGTTGCATACGCGGAGATCCTACATACCGAACTCACATTTAGATATTTAACATTCTTCTTTCTTTTCAAGCATCGCTCCTCGGCAACCCCAAATTTCTCTTTCTTTGAATCGGTGGCGAATAGGAAGGTTCTGTATGACGGATACAGCAATATAGGGGATCCCAAGTCTGATTGGTTCTATATAAAGAAACAGGTTGGGTGCTCAAGAAGATGGCTTAAATCAAGTAAACTTTAATCTTTTGACTGAATATCTTGTTCAAGAAGCCGAAGCATTAACATTCTCCCCCCTTTTTCTTTGTTTTAAACAGATCACGTCTTCCCGAAAACGGAAGGCCCGTTATACAATAATCGATTGTCTATTCTTCTACAAAGCAGATCCGACTTTCTAAGGATCAAGAAGTGCATCACTGACGAGAATCTTCATAAGCATCGTCTTCTGGATATAAGATTTGGACTTGGCGCTGGCGGCAAACCCTATAGATACGTGCCCCCAACGGAGGGAGAGGGAACATCGCAGGCAGTAGAAACAACTAAATTTTGCAAGAGTCCTTCCCCGATAATCATCCAAGACGATGAGGACCTGAACATATACAGAGGGGATGAGGCCCGTGGTGACAAGCCTAAGGAAATCTCAATCTCTCCGCGGGGTTTCCCCTCCAGGGCTTCCCTTCCGATCGAACCTGCTGCTCCCGATGATTTGACAGGTGAACAGCTATTTAAAGAGCTGGGCAAAATTCCTCTGCCCGATGATGTATACACAGAGAGGGACTTTGAAGGGGAGCCGTTTTTCCCTGCTACTGAGGAGACCATCGCTCCAATTAGAGAGCAAGAAACTACGCATATGAGCCTGACTCCAGGCCCGGGTCTGTTAGGGGGAATTATATGGGATGCACAAATCACACACACTGCCTGACCCCGCACTTTTATATCAACAGTATTCAAAGTTTTAATATGCTCTTATCTCCTTTGCAGGAAAGATGTCTCGCAAGCGGTCTATTCCTATCGCTCTCTTCGTGAAGGCACACCCAGTCTTCATCCGAGTACCGAGCGCTCTCGCGGCCTTTCTCACAGGCCTACTTCTTCGCAACCCCGGTCTCCACCGAAATCGACATCTGGCAAGCTTCCCAGTTATCCAGTAGCTCCTACAGGGGGAAAACAACTTCCTAAAGAGTTAACTCCTCCGAAGAGTGCACCTTCTCACAGCAGGTCCTCAAAAAGACATTACGAGTCTAAGGATAAAAGCAAGGATCCAATTAAAGATTCTGAAAAGGAGAGAAGTGACATTGTCCGTTCCAGTGGGCCAGAGTTGGCTGCCCCCGGGTCACGAGATTACATCCATGGTCCCGAGACTCAAGGTAGGCTGGAAAAGTTGCGGGAACAATTCCCCAACATCTTCTTCGAGAGGATGACGTTTGTTCCAGCCTTGGAGCCGGTCCCTAGGAACTGGGATAATGAAGTTGTCGGGCACATTCGCCATGTAGCCAGGCAGTATGAAATGATGAAGAAACACGCGGTTAATCTTTCAGAAGTCATTCGAACGCTTGAAATAGAAGCACATAGATCTAAGGTGAAAATTGATAACAACGAAAGGGCCAGGACAAAGATGGAGAAGGACTTGGAGGACGCTCAATCCCAACTTGGCTTAGCGCGGAGAGATGCTGAAAATTACAATACCGAATTGGAGAATGCTAAGAAACGCTTTCATTCGGAACTTGACTCAAATAGTCAAGAGAAAATGGCCTTAAAGAAGGAGGTAGAAGATCTCAAAATGGCCAACATTGAGTTGAAGACAGCACAAGGCCATTTTGAAGCTGAAGAGCGGCTTGGGAGGCAGAAAAAGCAAGTTTGAGAGAAAGTTTAGCTTTGGATGAAGCGGAAAAGGTGATTTTGAATGATCAAGTCGTGGATGCGGAGAGACGGGCGGCTCTCGCCGAAAAGAATGTTGAAAGTGCCATTGAAATGGCTACTGCTTCTAACAACAAGCTCCTCGAGAGAGAGAAGGATATCGAGGGGTTTGAAGAGATGATTTTTGACTTCCTGGGCCAAGTCCTCAAAACCCGCAACATCTCGTGGATCCCGGACTACCACGTTACTTTAGCCAATTTATGGGACGCCATCGTTGAGGGTGAGAAGCAGAGATTGGGAGTCGAAGAAATCGACGAAGATGAGCTGATGAAGACCATCCTCAGGGATAACGAGCCCAAGGATCTGGCAGAAGGTCGTCGTCTGATTCAAGCGGAAATGGAAAAGGAGAGGGCCCTGGCTAAGGGCAAAAGCAAGGCTGACGAAGGTTCGAGTTCAGCCGTGGAGCCCAAGACCTCCGGAGTCGAGGAATACCATCCTGACGATCCATTAATCCCTTTGGGCCTAACTCCTGTGGTTGTTGGTGCTCCTACGTCTAGCCTAGATGGAGGATCTGCGGAAGGTATCTCCCTTTTTTCCCCACAATTTGTTAAAGCAATTGTGAATTGTCGTCGTCTGGTAGAGCAACCAACTGAATTAGTAACATGTGTTTCTCATAATACAAGTGGAGAGCCTGTTGACAAGGGTGTTGAAAAAGGGAAAGAGGCAGAAAAGGTTATTGTCTTGCTAGGTGCCGGTGTTGATATCCCGAAGCAAACTGAGGGTACAACAACAGAGAAAGTCATCCTGGCACCCAGTGCTGATGTTCCCAAGGATGATGAAACCATCGAGGCCTTGAAAGATATGGATGGGCTCCATGTAGAGGATGAGGAGGATATCATTGGCGCCAAAGAAACCGAAGACGATGACGACGAAACTTTGGCCAACAGAAAAGCTAGGCAGGAAAAGGAGATGGCTTTGAAGAAGGTGGGACAAGAGCCTTTGAACATAGTCCCCATCGCGGAATTTGATCCCAAAACTGGGATGGTTTTGAAACTCCAGTCCAAATCCATCAGCAGACAACTTCATTTTGGAAATCCTGATGATTTCCCAGCTTCCCTTACTGATAAAAGGAAGAGAAAGGAGGCGGAAGAGGAATATTCTGAAGAGTCGGACGTTCCTCTCATAGACAAGAGGAAGAGAAAGAAAGGCGATCAATCCGACGCTGACAAGGCGAAGCTGGAGAAACAGAAGCAGGAGAAGAGGTCAAAGCGTAAATAGGATATTGTCACTTGTTTATATTTTGTCTTTAGGTTTCCCACTGGCCAGGAAATGTAATTATGAGACTGGCCCTCACTTTTGTTTTCTAGGTTATTTTTCACTTTGTAGGCTTGCAGTATATAAATGAAAGTTTATCTCTTTTTGCATCATTGTGTTCCTGCATTCAAATAAACTTTTCAAGTTTAGTCATAGACCGTCTAATTATAACTACAAATCAGTCAAACAACAGAAAGAAAAATTAAAAAATTTCTTGTTGCATTGCTGCATTAAAGTTCATGGGTATATGCATATGGCCCCCAATCAATCGTTAATGTAGCGCTTAACTAGGGCTTATTAAAGATTGATTAGCATTATTCACATGTTGCCCCCTATTTCTGAATATGGGGGCCTTAGAAAATTTCATAAGATAACTGTTCTTGTGGTACTGAATTTCTGGCACCTTTCTCAGTGCTTAACCATAGACTCCTTTATACTCTCCTGGCGGTCGACGAGGTTAGAGTTCAAATTCAATAGTTCAGTCGATCCCTGTTCCTTCAGCAGGAAAGGAGTTCTTTCTCAGCGCTCAATCAGAGACACTTTTATACTCTCTTTCTCTCTGGAGAGTTAGAGTCTGAGCTCAGCAGTTCAATCGCTCCCCAATGCTTCAGCGGGGAAGGAGCTCTTTCTCAGCGCTCAATCGGAGACGCTTTTATACTCTCTCTCTCTAGAGAGTTAGAGTTCGAACTCAGCAGTTCAATCGCTCCCCGATCCTTCAGCGGGGAAGGAGTTCTTTCTCAGTGCTCAATCGGAGACGCTTTTATACTCTCTCTCTGGAGAGTTAGAGTTCGAGCTCAGCAATTCAATCGCTCCCCGATCCTTCAGCGGGGAAGGAGTTCCTTCTCAGCGCTCGATCGGAGACGCTTTTATACTCTCTCTCTCTGGAGAGTTAGAGTTCGAGCTCAGCAATTCAATCGCTCCCCGATCCTTCAGCGAGGAAGGAGCTCTTTCTCAGCGCTCAATCGGAGACGCTTTTATACTCTCTCTCTCTCTCTGGAGAGTTAGAGTTCGAACTCAACAGTTCAATCGCTCCCCGATCCTTCAGCGGGGAAGGAGTTCTTTCTCAACGCTCAATCGGAGACGCTTTTATACTCTCTCTCTCTCTCTCTCTCTCTGGAGAGTTAGAGTTCGAGCTCAGCAATTCAATCGCTCCCCGATCCTTCAGCGGGGAAGGAGTTCTTTCTCACCGCTCAATCGGAGACGCTTTTATACTCTCTCTCTGGAGAGTTAGAGTTCGAGCTCAGCAATTCAATCGCTCCCTGATCCTTCAGCGGGGAAGGAGTTCTTTCTCAGCGCTCAATCGGAGACGCTTTTATACTCTCTCTCTGGAGAGTTAGAGTTCCGTCATGGCGGTTCCGATCATGGTACATCGCCATGACCTACGGACATCGCCTTCATGTCCGTTATCCTCAGAATTTTGACTGGTGATTACATTCCATTCTGATGGATGGCACCTATAATTATATGCTTTTGGGATCGTTGCATGATTCACAGCAATTTCCATAAAAATAGAAAGACAGATAAATAATGCAATAAAGGTAAACGACACACAATATTTTTGTAGTGGTTCGGTCGAATCATGACCTAAGTCCACTTTATAATTTTTTGCTTTAAGGAATCAGACTATTCTAGGAAAGTCGTGCCTTGTACATGGTTCTCAACAAAGCAAAAGAACAGATTTGAAATTTATATGTTAAGTATGGCCGTAAATGTTGGGCATTCCACACTCTGGGGATTTCCTTTCCATCTACGGTTGCCAGCTTGAAGGTTCCATTATCAAGCTTGCTCAGAATGGAGTACGGTCCTTCCCACTTCGCACCCATATGAGTTAGGGTGGAAAGACACGCTTCGGAACCAAGTCTCCGGGTTCCATGGTTCGGGATCGAACCTTTTTGTTGTAATATCGAGCGACCTGTTGTTTGCATCTCAAGATACGCATATCTGCTTCATCCCTCTTTTCTTCGATCATATCCAGGGATTCAAGGAGCAATTCGTTATTAGTCATCGGATCGTAATAAGTCACTCGGTGAGAAGGTACTTTTATCTCAACTCGGATGACTGCTTCTGCTCCAAAAGCAAGGGAGAAGGGGGTATGCCCTGTTGCCGATTTATACGTTGTCCTGTAGGCTAATAGTACCAAGGGTAATTCATCAGCCCACATGGCTCTGGCCCGCTTCAGTCTTCTTTTCAGAATGGACTTAATCACTTTATTCGCCGCTTCGACTTGTCCGTTCGATTGTGGGTGCGCCACAGAGGTGTATCGTTTCTCAATGTGGTATTTCTAGCAGAAGTTTCTGAATTCAGTGCTATCGAACTGAGTTCCATTATCAGTTATAACAATCTTTGGAATCCCAAATCGACAGATGATGTTTCTAACGATAAAATTGATCACTCGTTTGGTTGATATTGTAGTCAGCGGTTCAGCCTCGACCCACTTAGTGAAATAATCTACAGCTACAATAGCGAACTTTGCTCCGCCCCTAGCTATGGGGAGACTTCCGATGATATCAATTCCCCACATAGCGAAAGGCCATGGGCTCATCATTGTTTTTAACTGATTAGGAGGTGCTCTAGGTATCTTTGAAAATCTCTAGCACGCATCACACCGTCGTGCGTATTTCGCTGCATCCTTGTTTATGGTAGGCCAGAAATAACCATGCCGCAACACCTTTTTCGCCAATGTTTGCCCTCCAGTGTGATCGCCGCATTCACCTTCGTGTACCTCCTGCAGCACACGCTTGATGTCATTATGAGCTATACACCAAAGAAGGGGCATCGAAAATCCTTGTCTGTAAAGAACTCCGCCTTGCAGAACGTATCGGGCAGCTTTACGAATTACTTTACGCCTCTCGCTTTTCTTGGTCGGAAGCGCTCCATTTATAAAGAAATTCTTTAGAGGGGTCATCCACGACTCCCTTTCCGGTTCTGTCTCTAGTACCAGATCGATTTCCATTTGATCTATACTAGGGGACCGAAGTACTTCAACGGGGGCTAGCCTGGTCTCTTCAGGATCGTCGGAACTAGCCATCTTTGCCAACTTATCCGCCTGCTAATTCTCTGAACGTGGAATGTGAGATATGCTGTAGTGATCAAAGTCGTTCAGCAACTCCTTCACTTTCTTCAAGTATAAAATCAATCTTGCACTTTTGGCTTGGAATTTTCCAGTAAGCTGGTTCACAACTAACTTGGAGTCGCAAAAGATGTCCAGCTTTGTGACTTCTAACTCCTTTGCGATCCTTAGTCCGGCTATCAGGGCTTCATATTCGGAGTCGTTGTTAGTGGCGTGAAACTCCATCCGGATAGCATAGGATATCAATCGTTTCTCGGGAGTTTCAAGCACTATTCCAGCGCCAGATCTCTTGTCATTTCTAGCGCCATCAGTATACAATCTCTAGGCACTGGGATC
This sequence comes from Allium sativum, assembly GCA_030737875.1. Classification (NCBI taxonomy): domain Eukaryota; kingdom Viridiplantae; phylum Streptophyta; class Magnoliopsida; order Asparagales; family Amaryllidaceae; genus Allium; species Allium sativum. Next base: position 1,046,542,081 of record CM060910.1, on the reverse strand, counting down.
GAGAAGTAATTTTGAGGGGTCAACTTCTTCGTTCGCTATATCCTCCTCTAGGACGGTAAACTCTGCTATGAAGTCGGCTATCACTTGCCCCCGAATTGACCGTCAGGGCTGAAAGTTCAGATCAAATTGACTTAACTCAATGTTCCATTTGAGTAATTTTCCAGACGCCTCTGGTCTCTGTAAAACTTGCTTGAGTGGATGATCAGTGTATATGTTAATGGGATGCGCCTGAAAATAATGTCGAAGCTTTCTAGAGGCGATCAGTAAACTATACGCCAACTTTTTTATCCTTGGATAATTACGCTCTGCTGCGGTCAATTTTTTGCTCATGTAATACACAGGTCTTCGGACCTTATCTTCTTCTCTTACCAACGCTGAGCTGATCGCGTGGGATGACACTGCCAAGTACACGAATAAGTCCTCGTGATCCATCGGCTTAGATAATATCGTAGGTTTCTCCAGGTGTCTCAGTAAGTTCTGAAATGCTTCTACGCAGTCAGGCGTCCATTTGAAGTGGTGTTTTCCTCGCTTTATTAATTCGAAGAATGGGATGCATTTGTCCGTAGCCCTGGAAATAAATCTGCTTAGTGCAGCTACTTTTCCTGCAAGGCTTTGCACATCCTTAATTTGCCTAGGTTCCTGAATGTCTCTGATTGCCGCGATCTGGTCTGGATTAATCTCAATCCCACGAGAACTGACGATGAACCCCAAGAATTTTCCAGAGGCGACACCGAATGAACATTTTGTTGGGTTGAGTTTCATCCCGTACTTTCGAAGAATGCCGAACATCTCTGCCAAGTCCGTAGTGTGATGGTAGGATTGCTTGGACTTAACCAACATGTCGTCGATGTATACTTCCATTGTTTTCCCGATCTGGTTATAGAACATTCTGTTGACTAACCGTTGATATGTAGCGCCTGCGTTCTTCAAGCCAAAGGGCATCACTACATAGCAATATAATCCCAGATCCGTGATAAAACTAGTGTGTTCTTGATCTGGAACATGCATTGGAATCTGGTTATAACCTGAATAAGCATCCATAAATGAGAGAAGTTCATGACCCGCCGTCGAGTCCACCAACTGGTCGATCCGGGTTAACGGAAAACTGTCTTTTGGCAGGCTTTGTTCAAATCCGAGAAATCGATACACGTTCGCCACTTCCCGTTGGCCTTCTTTACCAGGACTGGGTTTGAAATCCAGTCTGAGTATATCGAGTCTCTGATAAATCCATTACTTTTTAGCTTTCCAACTTCTTCTTTCAAGGCAGCAGACCTCTCTGGGCCCAGCATTCGCCTTTTTTGTTTTACCGGAGGATGTTTAGGGTTAATGCTTAATGAATGGCTCATGATTGATGGAGATATCCCGCACATGTCTGCGTGGGTCCAAGCAAATACATCCAAGTTATTTTTTAAGAAATTCGTCAGTTCTTTAGCGAGATTCGGATTTATCTGGGATCCAATCTTAAGGACCTTCTCTGGTTCACTGTCATCGATCGGTACATCCACCGTTGTCTCGTTGGGAGTCGCCATTCTGCCCCCAGGTTCTTGGTCCTCTCTGGGATCTATATCCTCGGGCAACTCTCTGGGCGACTCTCCTACGGTTATCCTCTTTAGTTGCTATAAGGTCTCCGCCCTCGTAGGGGGAGAAGCGCCCTTGGTTTATATGTCCCCTCCATTGCGGAGTAGCTTTAGCTCTGCAACATAACATGCTCGTGCGGCAACCTGATCCCCTCTGACAATACCAACACCAGCTTCCGTAGGAAATTTCAATAATAAGCACCAGGGGGCTATACAGGCTCTAAACTTTGTGAGGGCCGGTCGGCCCAGGAAGGCATTGTAGGGTGATTCAACATCCAAAACCACGAAGGGAAGGATTCTCACTCTCTGGCGTTCTCCTTCCCCAAGCGTAAGTGGTAACTCTACATAACCCATTGGAGCGGTGGACGCTCCGTTAAATCCACGGATCCATCCCTGACAGGGCTTCAAGTCTTTTATCTCGAGGTTCATCTGGTCGAATGTCCTTTTGAAAAGAATATTGATGGAACTCCCGTTGTCCACCAAAACCTTATGAACAGTGGCCGGGCCAATGGGTACTGTGATTACAAATGGATCTTCAGTCAGAGCATGGACTCCAATACTTTCTCGTTCTCGGAAAACGACATCGTCGGACATCATTTATTGTTGCTTTATCGGGACGTTGACCTCGGGGTTGCTACACTCCCCTACCTTGAGGTATTGCTTGGCTGCATTGACATACTGATCCAACGCCTTGGAACTGTGTCCAGCGAGATAAAGCCCTCCGATTACGGTATTGATAACGAGGTCTTTTCCCTTTTGTTGGGTAGTTGACCTGACGGCAGGTTGATTCTGGTTCTGATTTAGGGCCTGTACAGCTTGCCCCCAATCTCTGGGCGTTACTCTGTATTATTTTCCTTCTCGAAGAAGCCTCTCAACTACATCTCTTAGGTGACGGCATTCATTTGTCGAATGGCCATGAATCTGATGAAAGAGACAAAACTTCCCCGTTTCGCGTTCTTTCTCCGTCGACTCTCTGGGAGGTGGCCTCTTATTCTGAAGGACATTGTAAGAATCCATGAAGATATTTTCCAAAGTATCATTTATTAGCGTATAACTCTCAAAAGCCCTGGGACGAGTCCTTCTCTGGGAGTCGTTCCCTCGGTTCCTCTTCCGGTTGTTGCCATTACTGTTATTATCATTATTCCCTGACTGACGACCACCCTGATTCCGATTTCCGACATTAACTTCGACCTTCCCTGAGCTGTCTCCTGTCTGCTTAATGGCGACATTGCTCTGGATTTCCTCTTTATCGGCCGTTTTTGCCTTTCGGTTAGCATATACTTCTTCCCGGCGTAAATGTACGTTAGCTTTTTCGTAGAATAACTCTCTAGTATGGGGTGGCTTGCCGGCCAGGTATCTCCCAAATTCAGTGTCTTTATCTACTCCGTCAATCAGAGCTGCGACAACGGTTGGCTCATGAGGATCTTTAACTTCAGTAGCGGCCAGGTTGAAACGGTTTAGGTACACCCTCAAACTCTCGCCTGGTCGTTGCTTGACAAGGAACAAGTCAATCACACTCTTTGTCTTTTGTGCGTAGATGCGGAACTGTTCCATGAACTTTTCACTCAACTCCCTGAAGCTGGAAATTGATCTTGCTGGTAAGCGAGTAAACCATAACAATGCTACATCCTCCAAGAATATGGGAAATGCTTTGCACTTGACAGCGTTAGATGCTGCGGCAGCGGTCATTGACCAAGAATATCTCATCAGATGTTGGACGGGATCAGATCTACCCGCGTAACGGTTCATCTGTGGCATGTTGAAACGCCTTGGGAAAGTCGCATCTAAAATATCATCAGTGAAAGGGGTATGACTGCGGTCAATTCCCCAATCTTCATTCCGTTGTCCACGGCTATCTGCCAGAATTTGATGGATCATAGCTACAACATTTGCACTGGTCAGCGGAGGTTCGGGGTCAGTGCTTCTTGTTCGATGGGGATCTCTAATCTCTCTTCCGGGAGCAGTCACAAAATCCGGGGCTCAGATTGGGCTTCGTTGCCCCCTGTTACCATGAGCATTTGCACGGCGACGGGGCTGAGATGGTCTGTTCTGCACAGGACTGTTCACACCTCGAGCTCTGGGAGTTGCGGCGTGATCGTTCACATTACGGTTTGAGGGCCCGCATCCAGTTCCTATTCTTCCCGTGATGGCAGGGTTCCAAATCGAAGCTGCTCTATGTTTTCGGGTCTCTCATATGGTCGTCACGGAGGTCTCGGTGATTCCTCTGACGAAGAAGAGTATTCTGGGGTGAGCGGACGAACTGGTGGTGTCCTTTGCCTTGCGAGATCATTATGCCTTCTATCCATAGCGGTCAAATTTTGTCGTAGAACAGAGCTTTCCTGCCTTTGAGCAGCCAATTCATCAAACAGTCTCTCCCACATTTCGGAAAAGCGAGAGAGATCCCCCTCAGTAACGGGAGCAGAAGGGTCATACTGATCATCATCACTTTCTCTTATGCGCAAAGAGCTTGAGCCAGGTCGAGCGGAGGGGCCAGGACGGTAGGAGCGAGCCATAGGCTCCTTTCTAGGTCGAGTTGTAGTCCGATCATCAATTCGGATCGCTGTGGATCGAGGATGGTGGCTCGCAGCGCCCCCCTGGGATCGGTTCGTGGTCATGGTTCGCGGAGGGTTCGAGGCGTTATCACGGGATCGAGTAACAACCCCTTCAGCAGTTCGGTTCGTCTCGTCCTCGTCGACTCGGAGCGTGGTACCTTCATCGGATCGGTTCGCCCCTGGCGCTCCGCGATCCAAAGTTCCCTCATTGCCCAGCTTGTGCACACTTTCTTCAACTGGTTCATTCGCGGTTTCATTGGTTCGTGAAGCGCGTACTTCCATAGATCTCTTTCCAGCCATGATATCAGAGGTCGCTGGAATCTTCAAAGAACTGAATAGTGAAGCTTTAGGACTGTTTTCTCAGTGAAAGCACCAAAATGTTAGATCAAAATTTGGACCTAACATCCAAATTGTTCTGAATCTTATAGAGTTTTAACTGGAGAATGAAGAAAAGGCAGAAAACACACAGAATTTATAGTGGTTTGGCGTTAACGAGCCTACGTCCACTTTATATGTTATCAATTATACTTTGAATGCTAGTACAATTAATTATCTCTCTCTAACTCACTCTTGCAATTGTAAATTCTCTCAGTAATCTAATAATAAAACTGATAATAAATGGTGATATGACAATAATGGCGGAATCAGTACTCAATATTGCCAAAAAGATCCCCAAAAGATGCCAAGCTCTGGACTATTTATAGCTGATTTTAGGCGGATCGTGGTCACACGTGGCACAAATCCCGAGAACATCGGATCATATCGCAACCGATGAAGAAATAGTCAAATTAGCCGTTGTGGATAGGTGTCGCGATCCCCTTGAATATCGGATCGGACAAAGAAGGAGAATCAGTCAAAGTGACAGTTGGGGACACGTGTCGCTGGATCCGTATATCTCGGATCGCCGAAGACTAGCTCGTGCTTGAACGGGTCAGAGGCTTTGCCGTGCATCAGGGGATCAGATCGGTCTATACTGGGCAGTAATGTATGTACGGATCGGGTCGCATAGAGGTGGTCATTTCGCTGATGCAATGGGGGCGATCCGATGAGGTGCGATCCGATGAGGGGCGATCCGATGGTGCGATCCGTTCCTTCATGTACTTAGGGAACGTAGTTTCATACCTTCTTCTTGTGAGTGAACCTAGGTGGCTTGGTCAAAAAGCTAGCCAACATGTTCTTAGTTTACTTAACCCTATCCACTGGTCTAATTACCATGTTATGTTGGTTAAGTATTACTATTCGTATTTCCGTATATCACCCACATGTCACCCACTTAACCCCCATGTCCCACCACATGTTTATCTGGTTAAGTATTTCTTAATTCATTCAGGCCATAACCTCATAAAGACCTCTCACATTAGACTGGCATTTATGGCAGCTGGATTTGCCGGGCGGGTCCGGGAAGTCTTACACCATAAAAGAGTCTAACCTCGTGTCTTTACAACTGTTATGCTTTAATTTGGGCCTAGAACCTCTCACATTAGGCTGACATTTGTGACCACTGGATTTGCCGGGTGGGTCTGGGCAGTATTACATCACAAATGAGTCCAACCTCGTGTCCTAAGCATTGATTATCACTTATAATCTTTTACCCTAGTCTTAATAATTTCCCTATTCAAATTATTAATTAATTCCTAATTTAACGATGTCCATAATTGACTCAATTATGTTCATCAATTAATGGTATGCAAAATTTTACCACAATTTACCTTATGCCATTAAAGGCAACTTATCTCAATTTATATTTATCCCTCCTTTAAGGCTATTACATGCCAACAACTCAAAACCAACTTAGGCGTGTTCATATTAGCCCCTTTTCAAGACATAAATTATCATATGTGTTTCAACTACAAATTTCACATAATTAACATATGCCCAAGTTCTAGGTTACATGTCAGTTTTACATATGCCCAATTCATACCAAATTTACATATGTTTAATTCATGCCTGTTTACATGTATGCCAAATTTATATATGCCTAATCTTAGACAATTTACATATATACCAAGTTTCATGCCTTTTTATACATATATCAAGATTCATAGTTTACATGGTTACAAAGCTATGCCCAATTCACATAGATCAATTTTTAGCCAAATATATGTATCAATATTCTTGCCATATTTTAAATAGGTCAAGTTTCATACCAACTACATGTATTCCATGTTTACCCAAGCTAGCAAAACTTTAATTATAATGATAATACCCAAATTCAAATTTCGTGTTAATGGCAATAATACCCAATTATCCAGTTTTCATATTATGCCCTCGATTCTACCAAACACATATATCCAACTAGGCAATATCCCAATATTTCCCCCGTATTCAATCGCACGCAAAACGCAGTTTAGGCCTAGGTCTGAAATTGACCAAGGTTCATCAAAAGAAAACAAATAGGGGAAAGGTAGAATTTTGCACCAAAATATGATCGGAGAGAAAACATCATCACAAGCATATTAAGATTACAACAGGCTAAATAGATCATGAACTAGACATGAGAGTGAAAATAGAAAAGTTTCCAAGATCCAAGAAGAAACAAGAATAGATCTGGATCGATAAACATACTTAATCCAATTCCACTTTAATTCATGGCCACATTATAATTAAATATTTAAATCGGAAAGCAACTAGAACTTACAGAGCATGGCTACCAAATTAAGAACTGAAATTTTCGTAGAACGTTGCAGCGTCATTGATCTATTCTCTTGAATTTGTTGTAGAAGCATTGATCTTTGTTTTGAATCAAGTTTGGACACTTAAGCTTTAATTTGGAGGCGACGGCCATGGCTCAAGAGGGATTTTAGCAGCATTTTGGTGTCATATGAATTTGTGTGAGTTAGGCTAGGTCTAGGTGTTATTTTATAGGTGTAGCAATTCATTTCAGCCATCGGATTAACCCTAAAACCCATCCGGACCATCAAAACTCGTCCCGGGCCTCAAAAATAGGTTCTGGACCACACCAGGCCGACCAGGTCGACCTGTACAGAGGGGAGGTCGACACTACAGTCGACCTGGGAGGGGGGCAGATCGACTATGCAGTCGACACTACAGTCGACCTGGGTCCAGTCTGCCAGAAAGTCTGCTGAATCTTGTTTTAGCCATATCTTGGTCATACGGACTCCGATTTTCGAAAACTCGGACTCTGTTTCTTGTAAAATTACGAGACGAACGCAATGGCGCAACCATTTCCCTTGATTCTTATTTTAAAATTTAATTCTTCCTTTATTCTTGTATTAACATGTTATAAAAATTCGGGTTGTTACAAAATTATTTCATTCATCCATAAAACTGGGTTAGACTACTCCGTTTAAGTGTTTAGAAACACCCGTCGATATAGTGAGCTCTTACTGTACCGATCAATGTTCATAGCCCACTCAACAAATTAATCCAACACAAAACCATTTGTATATCAAATTACAAATACGTCTCTCATAAATATATACTCACACACAACTCATTCTAGGATACTACTAACCCTATTGCTAATGAGTTACTTATCCTAGGATACTACTGATCCTATCTTTGACAAGTCTATATCCCATAGAGCCAAGGTTTATCTAACCAAAGCTCTGATACTAAGTATAACGACCTGCACTTCCACTCACTTCAAATCGAACAAAACCGAAATCTACGTCGATTCAAGGTAAGCAAAAGTACATATCGTTAGAGTTTATCAGAGAAAACACAGCGTAATACAAAGCTCACAGCGGAACAGATAAAATATAATAAGAATATATTATTGCAGCGGAAACATTTTTGAATACAAATCTGATTTTACAAACCATTACTCCATGAAGATTTAACATAATATACCAATAATAGGTACGTACGGCCTTCATATGAAACTTCAGCTCTCTCTGGAACTCCACATCTTCAAGCTTGAGCCCGATCTTAATAACTGAAAAACAAACTAACAGACTGACCGTGTGGGAATTGTGGGCACCCGCAGTTTTCAAGGGAAAAACAAACTACGAGTCAGTCATGAGACTAGTGTGAGAAAAATTTATTATCTAATCTTATACTTAGCCTTATTTTGAATAAGGTATCTCGGGACACTGCCGCATGTTGCGGAATGGGTTTCCTCCCAATGATACATGCACAACCTTAGCAACCATAACCAAAGATAGCAACCATTAACCATCTTTTGAAAACATGACTTTAGTAAAATGAACGATTATAAGACCCAGGTCCCATCACACAATGCAAGCACACACCAAAGGATAGGGGTTTGCCTTATAATCACAAAACATGCTTGATATTGTTTAAAAACCAAACCATTTTATTTTATAATAATGTCTAGGGTATGGAAAAATCATTTCGAAATATAAATTTATAAATCCTAGCTCGCATAGTGCCCCATCCCAGTATGTTGGCTACATAGGTATACAAGTGAAAATCATAAAAGGTTTCGTATTGGAAGTTGGATTTCCATCAATGAGCCTAGGCTAAGGATCTTCCCAGTCCGATTCGGAACCCCCAGCTAGGTTCCAGGATCCCGTCTGGCTCCTTTAGAGCGTCAGGGTCAGTCCACCGTACTTCATGGATTAAAGTAAACAGACTAAACATAACGTCCCTCGATCTGTGTGTAGACTGTCATCTAGGTATATTGACCTAGTCCAAGGCGCCTCATCCAATAAACCACATAAGTAAATGCCTGGGCTCTATACCATGGTGTTACCTTTTGTAAGATGGAACGTTAAGTCCCTAACCCTGCGGTCTAGAATCCTGTTTCGGCTCATTCCGGGTTGTGAGGCCCGCGAAGTCACGTCATACACAAAGCTACGTATTCAAGCCATGCTTTGGTCTTCAACCACAAGGCCCTGCTTTCCAACAAAAGACTTGATCATTTCCACTTATCATGCCACACTATCATTCCTTAAAACACAATCTGCTATTCACCAACATACAAACTTTGAGCTCGTACATCTCAAAGAAGGGTGTTAACGAAGAGAATGAATTCTCCGCCACCAAACAGAAGGGTGTTAACGAAGAGAATGAATTCTCCGCCACCAAACAGAAGTATGTTTAGGAAATGTCAGTCTGCATTTTATTAAATATAGTATCAGACACGAAATCCATCAACAAGTCCATTCCGGGAATAGGAACGAAACAGACAGCACTTGATTCCACGTCCCCGCCTGGGAGTGAAAGTCCTTGCAAAACAAATCGCTTCAAGTACGGTCAGATTGTGCCGTCACTTTAACCTCATATGGGCCGTCGCCCAAGGCATCAATAGGCCATCCATCTGATGTGAAGAAATCTGGGTCTTCCACTATCGTCGTCGATATCTTGACATAAGCATCACGTCATATAATTATTTGGAATGGGTAAAAACCTGGCCTTTCCAAATAATTAGTGCATCTTTAAAATCAATAGGTATACAGGATTTCATGAACCTCATTCTAATCCAAAATATTCCTTTATTCAAATATTCATTAAATTGGGAATTATTTCCACAAATCTTATCAAAGATTTAATTCAGTTAAACCTCTTGTTTAAAACTTTCCTTGAGAATCATTGCAAAAGATTTTACAATATCTTTTCATAATCTTAAACAAATTAAGGTTTATCAACTAGTCGGGATTAACGAGCCTTACCGAAGTAATCATTCATTTTAATATCCCAATCCCAACCTATTCATCCCATGGAGCAAAACTGGTAGTAATCCATATCTAACACCCATGGTGTTACTGGTAAATTCAATTACCATCCAACGTTTTAAATTTAACTAAAGATTTAACTATCCCATGAAGTAAAACTGGTAGTACCCCATTCTCGTACACTTCTTGAATTCGTAAAATTAATTTCCGTCACAGAAACTCCATTTAGTTTTCATCCCAAAAATCATTACTGAATGCTTATTCAACTTTAGGAAAATCAATCCTGCCTTTAACTGGGTTAAAGAATAAACAGCGTTTAAAACATTGTTCACGATAAACCCAAAATCATCTTTCATTTCATATGGAATCTTCACGGAAATCCAATAGTCGTAATCGATATAAATTTCCGTATCAGACTAATACTATAAACGGGATAACAGGAAGGCCTTTTAATTTCCATAAATAGTAATGGTCTTCTTTCACAAAAGCTCATCTCGATTATTAATAAATCGAATTCAACTCAATCCCAATTTAATTTATTAAATTGGAAACCTTTACTTTGGAAATTCCATTAAATATTAGTTAAAAGATTTATAAATTCCAAATCATATCTTCACGGTTAACTGGTTTAAGAACTAGCGTCATTTAAAACACAGTTCACAATGAACCCAAAATCATATTCCATTCAATACGGAACTTAGGAAATCATATCTGCTTACATTTGATATTAATCTTCGTATCTAACCAACACTATAAGCGGAATATTGTCTAGCGCCTTTCAAATTCCTCAAATAGTCTAAGTCTTCATCCATGGAGACTTATCTCAACCGTCGACCAATACGGTTTCCATTAAATTCCAATTTAATTTAATTAATTGGAAAACTCCAGTTTTCACTTATCTTTATTTCAAATTTATTATACAAAAATAAATATCTTCCTTACATTTAATGTTTAACAAACTGTTAAATGAACATCCGGGCTTTCCTTTCGATCCATTCCGATCCTCACCCAGATAAATAAATATTGGTCAGGTAAGTTCAACGCATTGGTTGCAGCATTTCTTACCTTGTTAAACACCTCGTTTATCTTTCTGGATCTAACAATCGGGACAGTCTTACTCGTGGTTTCCACATATTCAACCAAAATAGGTGTTTGTTATCTAAAATATTATTGATTCGTCCAAAATACTTTCTTTTCCCTGATTATTTTATTATTAAAATAATCATTTAAAATCCAATTACTGGAATGAGTCTCAACTCTTGTACATCCAAGAAGTTAGGTATATACAAACATCCAATAAACATAAGCAAGATGTCATGTGCCTAACGAGTTGTAACTAAACTCATTAGTTATTTAAGATCAATGTCATAGTTGGGTTCCATTTTATTAATTAACAACCAAACGATATTCATAACCATCAATCAACCAAATCAAAAATCTAAACTAAATCATATTCATCCAACATCTTGCAAACATGAATAATAATTTCATATTTACTAGCTAGAGGTTCACATCTTAACATAAATAATAATAGTGCTAAACCTATGTTATAAGTTTCTAATATCCATAACGCTAGCTCTCAACCCAAGCAATCTTCAGTTAAGGTCTAACTTCATAAAACTAAATAAAAGGTCTCGGTTCTTCTTATGATTTGTGAATATATACTTGAAGATTTTACCTATATATGAATTACATATATGGGCCGAGCCTAAGAGGGTTCAATCTCTCTTTTACCAACTTAAACCGTAGTTATTAACTCACAAATTATTCACATAAGATCCAACTCCGTCAATTTCAATTAAAAGTCTAATCTTTTCATGTGTAAACACAAATTTGCATTTATAGGTCATACCTTTGCATATGATTTCACATAAGATCGAATCTTTAGGGATTTAACACCCTTAATCATATCAAATCACTTGCTAATGACTCAAACATACCACCAAAATTTAACCAATGCATGGGTATACCAAATATTCCATAAATGTGCAACTTTGAGAACCTAACATTTAGGGTTTCATTCCAAACTCCAAACAAGTTGTCATTTTTACTTCATGAACCTATGTAGGGATTTTTAGCCTTTATTTACCATCAAATTAGTCGTAAATTCACCACCAAAACTCTAAGAATCATTTCAACAAACAACTTACAAGCAATCATTATATCAAGCAAAAGAACCCTTTAAAAGTTTAGTTTTTCTCACCTAAAAGCTTCCAGAACTTCGCCTAGGATGTTTAGGTCATTCTCCTAGATTTTCTCTTTACTTTCTTCTTTATTTTCTTGAAAAATCTTTTTTTTAATTTATTTTAAGGGAAAGACGTGGGAAGTTCATGGAGAGGGGAGGAAGAAGATGATTTTCAAGAGAAGAAAGGGAACGAAATGGTAAAGAAGATAAGGGTGGAGGGTACTCATAAGGAAGCTTAATTTCATGGATGGACGACACATGTCATTGTAGATAAGTATGAAAAATGAGTGGCCATAATTCATCCTTATCCTTTTAAATAGTAAAGTGTGTTTTCTAACACACTTTCTAGCCTCGAATCGGAGTATCAAACGATAACGATTTTCAGAAATTCTTTCACCATATCGTCCGGTTTCTAACGTACTTCAATCCTATGTGTTCAAATCCAAAATCAGATGGAAAATGAATGGATATAATTCATCCTTATCCATTGAAATAGTAAAGTGTGTTTTCTCAAGAACCTTCCGGCCTCGCGTTGAAGTATCAAATGACAACGGTTTTCAGAAATTCTTTCACCATATCATCTGGTTTCTAACGTACTTCAATCCATTGTGTTCAAATCCAAAATCGGAGTTCTTTTGAATTTTTAAATAATTTATTTTAATTTTGCTTTCTTAATAATTTTCTATATCCATTATAGGATTTTCCCAGATTTCATACATAGCTAATATTCTATGTTCTAATTTTTTCTGGATAGGTTTCAGGTTAGGATAATCAAAGTCCAATTATCATCAAATTTTAGTTCAAATTTTGGCCTTTTATTTTTTTTTCTTTTCCACATACGGATGTCATTTTACGCGAAACTTCCCTGAATACTAAAATTCACTATTCCGGATGCAATGAAGATGATCTCACTATCTAGCGATACCCTATTCTCAAGATATCCTCAAAATCGACTGTTTTTGTTCAAATTTTGAGTCTTTTGCGAATTTAACTGAGACGACCCGAACTTCCCCGTGAAGGAAAGGATGGATTGTACTGAGGACAAGACGAATCAGAACACAAATAGAAGAACATTTCATTGTATATTACAACAATTCCATCAGAATACAAGAATATAAATAGTATGAATAAATATTACATAGAAAATATCAGAGGTTTAAATTACATTTAAATACATCGCAGCGGAAAAACAATACAAAGCACAACTGAAAGTAATACACGAATACAGAGCTTTCCGAATATCACTTCAGCTGTAAATCGGGATCCTGTGAATATAAATCCGCAAAACCAAAACTACTAGTTGCCCGTGTGGAAAATAGGGGCACCCAGAGTTTAGGTTAAAACAATAAACTCCAGGTCAGTTATGTTATTGGTGTGAGAACTAAAACAGTTATTAGTCTTTATTTTAAAGTTAGGTAAATCAAGGGACTACGCCGTATAACATGGAACGGGTTTCCTACCAAGAATACCAGTGCATATAACATAACAGTGCAATGCTTTTTGGAAAAATGAAGCTATTATAAGACCCAAGTCCCATCACATAATGCAACACAAGCCGGAGGATAGGGTTTTCCCTTATAATAGCCAAACATGCTTGGTACGTTAAAAACAAATCATTTGATACTATTATAAGTGCATAGTGTATAAGACAACTTCAAATATAAATGTATCAATCCTAGACGGCATGGGTACCATATATCATGTCGCCAATACTAGGCTCTACAATCAAAACCGCAAGGTCACGTATTGGAAGTTGGGTTTCCATCTATGAACCGAGGCAAGGGATCGTCCTCACCGGCTCGGAGACTCTCTAGCCCGAGCCTTAAGGTCAGAGCGCATCGACCCTTGGATCGTCAGGGCCGGTCCACCGATGTGGAAAAAATGCATGAACACTGTGTTTCCCCTCCCTTCGGGGCGTAAATGAGCCCAATGACTCCATCGGCTCCACATAGTCAATGATATATCCTAGGCGTCTCGCAATCCAACAACCACACAAGTGAAAATAATATAAATGTCAGGGCTGGTAGGTCACTGACACCACCCTAGCTAGAAGGAAACACATGCCCTCCCTAAGGTCCTCCCCCGTTTCTGGTTAACAACTGGGGTGTGAGGCTCACGAATTAATGCTACACAAAGCTATGCCACACAGGCGGTGCTTTGATCATCACCCACAAGACTTTTCTTTTCAACAAAAGCCTTGATCATTTGCCACTTAGGCATGCCACACAGGCAATTCACTCCATGCAATTGATATCCATCAATATATAACCTGTAACACCCCACCTAAGCTAGGGTCACTCACAAAGGGAATGCACTAGTTTTGGAGGAGCGTTATCGAGGTAAACAAATACAGAAATATTACAAGAAAGAACGTAAATAAAACAGCGGAAGAATCAAAAGCTAAATTTCATTTCTTTCAAAAAGAGTCAAAACCTTTTACATCCAAAGTACCAAATATCATTTTCCATACGACAAGTTCTGCCTTGAATAAATAAAGAAGCATAAAACTTAAAACAACAAAAGTAGCTTAATTCCCCAAAGGCAGCAGAAATGCAGCCACAACATAGCTTAAGATTAAACCGTACATGAGCTGAACCGAAAGCAAGCGAAATCCAAGCTAAGTGCTAGAGTTTCCTTCCTAAGAACCTGGGGGGGAAGCGAAAGAAAAAGAGGCGAAAGAAAATGGGTCAGTCATAAAGACTGGTAAGTCCTAGTGACTTTCAGCATAGAAACAGGTAAAGGTAACATGACATGCATAAACTGAAAGTAAACATAAGGATGCTGTCAAGATGGGCAAGATAGACTAAGATAACATGATAAATTAAGTATAAATCAAGTATAGCATCGCATGTTCAAGATTCGCTGCACCAACTGTACTAGTATCCCAAACCCATGTCATATATTAACCATGAAATGGTCCCTTGGCCCAATATCATGAAATGACCCATTACTAGGTCCAATGGAATGATCCATTAATTGATCGGCTCGCTACAAGTTCTAGCTCGTCATGTGTCTGTGTCATACGGCCCTATCACGAATGTAGTCACCTGTGCTAGGTCCACCATAGGGTGTATCAAACCCTAGGGTGCCAACCACCGACACGAATCAAGCATGCACAGTGTAAACCTACTGATGCCCAATCCTGCTTTTTCAACTCCAGACTATGTGCACGACCATAGTCCGCCTGAACCTACACTGGCGCACCAACTCAGCCGTCGTTCTGGTCGCTTACAATCAGCCCAGTAATTGTGCCCCACCCTGCCTAGTTCCAGGGTACCATGATACATCTAAGTGGGTTACTGCTGAAATGGACCGCGTAACTAGGGTTTTCGTCCAACAGGTTAAGTGTTGCCATTTAAATTTGTAACTTAACCCTTATTAGTCTAGCATGTCAAGTTGGTTAAGTGTTGTCTTTCATTTTCATGACTTAACCCCACTAATCATGTGTCAAGTTGGATAAGTGTTGTCTTTCATGTTCATGACTTAACCCTATCATGTGGCATTAATTCATTAATGCACCCCAACCTCTCACATCGGACCTGTTGTTGTGGTCATTGGATATGCCGGGCGGTTCCGGGTAGATTTACACCACAACTTAGTCTGACCTCGGGTTTTAAGTGCAATATGACCAACTACCCACATTGGATCCTATTGTTTGCAGTCACTGGATTTTCCGGGCGGTTCCGGGCAGAATTACATTGCAAACTTAACCCAACCTTGAGTTGGCCATTTTCAAGTTCATTCTAGTGTCATGTCCATGTTCAAATTTCATGTCAAGTTCATGCCAAGTTTCATGGCAAGTTTCATGGCAAGTACCATGTCAAGTTTCATGTTTCAACTTATGCCTATTATCAAGTTCATGATTCATGTTCATGACCAACTCTTGTTTTGCCTAATCTACCCAAATCGTATTCCCATCGCACGTAAACGTGAATCAATCTAAATTATAAGTAAATCCAAATCCATAAATAATGGGAATAACATCAAAACTATGATAGGCAAAAAGGATAAGCATAAAGTGATAAAAGGGATTACAAGACTAGCATGATATAACTTTAGATAATTGGTTATAACATCACTGACATATAGAAAATAATAGGATTTCAAATCTAGCATAATAAGGTGATAGTCATGGCATAAGGTGATAGTCCCAAACTTGTAAATAATAGTCTGATTCAACATCACAGGCATGATAATGTTATGGACATGAAAGAGTTTGATTTACAACATGAATAGGTTCAAACTGATTTCATAGCAATATTCCCAAATGTCAAGATCCAAGATGGAAACTAGAATAGATGTGAATCGATTATCATACTTAAGTCCATTTTCACTTTATCTCATGTCCAAATTACAGTTAACAAGTTTAAATCTCAAAGTAACTTGAACTTACATTTCGTGGACTAAGAAATTGAGATGCAGAAGTTGAATCTGCAAACTAGTCGTCGAATTGTTGAATCGTTGAATCTTGATTTGATTGTAGAAGAAAATCACCAATATGCAATTCGTAGCCATAATCTTCAAGAAATAGTCTTCGTGTTTTATTTTAATTTTGAAGAAGAAGCCATGTCCATCAAGAATTTGTGCAGCATATGGTTAGAGAAGAATGGTGTAAAGAGAATGGGGCTAGGGGGCTGTTTATATAGGATTAGACGAACGAACCTAGACTGAAAACGAGACCAGAAACATCAGAATGAACCCAAACTCAAAACTGGGTCTGGGAGGCCGACCATAGTTTTGACCCCCAGGTCGACCTGGTCCTAGGCAGGAAAATTCCCGCCCAGTCTGCGCTGGGGTTTGAATTTGAATTTCGAATTCGAATTCGAGCTGTTTTTCTGTTCTGAAAATCCTTGAAACTTCATAGGGTCGTATCTCCCTCATACGGACTCCGTTTCTCGAAAACTCGGACTCGTTTCCAAGAAGAATTTCGAGACGAATGCAATGGCGCAACCTATTTCCCTTGATTCTTGTTTTAAAAATTAATTCTTCCTTGATTTATGGTTTTAACATGTTATTAAAATACGGGTTGTTACATTCTCCCCTCCTTAAAGGATTTCGTCCCCGAAATCTTCAAGTTTGGAAGAATGAATCCTATCATCCAATCAACCATCTACTCAACCATCATCCACAAGCAACCATTTTCCTTAAAAGATTTCTAATGCTATATGAACTTATGCAAGAGTGTGTGTATATGTACTTATCTAATGCAAAAGATCAGGTGGTTACTGATTCAGTAAACCTCCTTAATGCAAAATATGTTAGTGTGATGAGTCCAACATGTATGTAAATTCCTAACATACTTTATAATCTCTACATGAGTGCACAAACATTCATTCATATGCAGCATCCAAATGATAGCATATCAAGTTTCCATCTATGTACAAGTATAAGCACTCATGCATATGCAACATGAAAAATGTGACTGAGCCGATCTAGTGCCTTATGTGTGTTAAGCAACCACGAGCAACCACTTGCAGCCAGTTGCAACCATTTGCAAACATCAACCATAATATGTTTCAAATACATGTTTACATCCATAGGGTTCTACCTAAGGTTCTCAAGATAAGATTGAGAAGATAAGCAAGATAAAACAAAGCATCTAGGAGAAGAAGTTAAAGATGTACCCCCAGAAGGTCCTGCTTGCGGGCCTTGCCCTTGCTTCTTAGGGCAGTTCTTGCTGAAATGTCCAGTATCAC
Source organism: Allium sativum (assembly GCA_030737875.1). Lineage (NCBI taxonomy): Eukaryota > Viridiplantae > Streptophyta > Magnoliopsida > Asparagales > Amaryllidaceae > Allium > Allium sativum. The sequence goes on along the minus strand of CM060910.1, from coordinate 1,046,524,471 downwards.
CACACTGAAAGCATGCTCCCATCTTCATCTTCTTCTTTCTACAATTCTGGACTATATGCCCACCAATACCACAGAAGTTGCATTTTCTTTTCTCACGTGACTTGTAGTCATTATTGTTGTTGTTGTTCTTTCCTCCTTTTTCGGAATCTACCTTCATGTTTTGAGACACATTCGCCTTGACCTCCTTCTTGCCATTCTCGTCTTCTTCATTTAAGAGTGCCATGTCTAATAACTTTTCGTAAGTAGCCCCCATAGGTATGTGGGTCATAGCCAAGTTGTGAAGTGGCTCATTCAATCCCTTGAAAAAGCGGAGAGCCCTCTTATGAGGAGTATTCACTAAGTCCAATCCAAACCAGGCAAGCTGATTGACTTGATTGACGTGCTCCTTGATCATCATACTTCCTTGCTTAAGAGATAAGAACTTTTCCAACTGTAGACTTCGTTCAGCTTGTGAGATGAATTTCATCTCAAACCTTATCCTGAAATCCATCAATGTGTCAACAGGTCTTTCAAAATTAGTGACTTCCCACCAATAGGAAGCTTCGTCTTTGAGAAACCATACTACCAACTGTACTTTCTACCTATCGTCCACCTCGAAGATAGCGAATAGATCCTCAGTTTCTTTGAGCCAGTTCCTCGCTTCTACGAATGATTCAGTTCCCTTGAAATTCTTTCCACCCATGGCCCTAAAATCTCTACAGATCTTTGAGAAAGCATTTGCACGAGGAGGAGAAGGAGGAACCACTGCAGCAAGAGGAGGAATATCTGCTGGGCCTACATCGTTGGCCCAAGCCTCTAAGTACCTCCTGAACCAGCCAGGTATTGGAACCCCCTCTGGAAGGTTAAGATTCCCAGACATGATGAAATGAAAAATAAAAGATTCAAATGAGGAAACAAAGGATAGTGCTAATGGCTTTTGGGGAATAGCCTTTAAATAAAACAAGACTTTTCTTGAAAAATGCTTCTTTGTAAATGGTTTTAAAAATAGTTTTAGAAGGTTTTCTAAAAACTTTTTCCCAGTCTGGTAACCTTCTGCTTTGATACCAAGTGTAACACCCCACCTCCACTAGGGTCACTCACAAAGGGAATGCACTAGTTTTGGAGTAGCGTTATCGAGGTAAACAAACACAGAAATATTACAAGAAAGAATGTAAATAAAACAGCGGAAGAATCAAAAGCTAAATTTCATTTCTTTCAAAAAGAGTCAAAACCTTTTACATCCAAAGTACCAACTATTATTTTCCATTACAACAAGTTCTGCCTTGAATAAATAAAGAAGCATAAAACTTAAAACAACAAAAGTATCTTAATTCCCCAAAGGTAGCAGAAATGCAGCCATAGCATAGCTCAAGATCAAACTGTACATGAGCTGAACCGAAAGCAAGCGAAATCCAAGCTAAGTGCTAGAGTTTCCTCCCTGAGAACCTGGGGGGAAACGAAAGAAAAAGAGGCGAAAGAAAATGGGTCATTCATAAAGACTAGTAAGTCCTAGTGACTTTCAGCATAGAAACAAGTAAAGGTAACATGACATGCATAAACCGAAAGTAAACATAAGGATGCTGTCAAGATGGGCAAGATAGACTAAGATAACATGATAAATCAAGTATAAATCAAGTATAGCATCGCATGTTTAAGATTCGCTGCACCAACTGTATTGTATCCTAAACCCATGTCATATATTAACCATGAAATGATCCCTTGGCCCAATATCATGAAATGACCCATTACTAGGTCCAATGGAACGATCCACTAATCGATCGACTCCCTACAAGTTCTAGCTCGTCAAGTGTCTATGTCATACGGCCTTATAATGAATGTAGTCACCTGTGCTAGGTCCACCATATGGTGTATCAAGCCCTAGGGTGCCAACCACCGACATGAATCAAGCATGCACAGTGTAAACCTACTAATGCCCAATGCCTGATTTTTCAACTCTGGACTACATGCATGACCATAGTCCGCCTGAACCTACACTGGTGCACCAACTCAGTCGTCATTCTGGTCGCTTACAATCAACCCAGTAATCGTGCCCCACCTTGCCTAGTTTCAGGGTACCATGATACATCTAAGTGGGTTACTACTGAAATGGACCACGTAACTAGGGTTTTCGTCCAACAGGTTAAGTGTTGTCATTTAAATTTGTGACTTAACCCTTATTAGTCTAGCATGTCAAATTGGTTAAGTGCTGTCTTTCATTTTCATGACTTAACCCCACTAATCATGTGTCAAGTTGGTTAAGTGTTGTCTTTCATGTTCATGACATAACCCTACAATGTGGCATTAATTCATTAATGCACCCCAACCTCTCACATCTGACCTGTTGTTGTGGTCACTGGATATGCCGGGCGGTTCCGGGCAGATTTACACCACAACTTAGTCTGACCTCGGGTTTCAAGCGCGATATGACCAACTACCCACATTGGATCCTATTGTTTGCAGTCACTGGATTTGCCGTGCGGTTCCAGGAAGAATTACACTGCAAACTTAAGCCAACCTCGAGTTGGCCATTTCATGTTCGTTCTAGTGCCAAGTCCATGTTCAAATTTTATGTCAAGTTCGTTCCAAGTTTCATGGCAAGTTCCATGTCAAGTTTCATGTTTCAACTTATGCCTATTATCAAGTTCATGATTCATGTTCATAACCAACTCCTGTTTTGCCTAATCTACCCAAATCGTATTCCCATCGCACGTAAACGTGAATCGACCTAAATTACAAGTAAATCCAAATCCAGAAATAAGGGGAATAACATCAAAACTATGATAGGAAAAAAGGACGAGCATAAAGTGATAAAAGCGATTACAAGACTAGCATGATATAACTTGAGATAATTGATTATAACATCACTGGCATATATAAAATAATAGGATTTCAAATCTAGCATAATAAGGTGATAGTCATGGCATAAGGTCATAGTCCCAAACTGGTAAATAATAGACTAATTCAACATCACAGGCATGATAACGTTATGGACATGAAAGAGTTTGATTTACAACATGAATAGTTCCAAACTGATTTCATAACAATATTCCCAAATGTCAAGATCTAAGATGGAAACTAGAATAGATGTGAATCGATTATCATACTTAAGTCCAATTTCACTTTATCTCATGTCCAAATTACAATTAACAAGTTTAAATCCCAAAGTAACTAGAACTTACATTTCGTGGACTAAGAAATTGAGATGCAGAAGTTGAATCTACAAACTAGTCGTCAAATTGTTGAATCGTTGAATCTTGATTTGATTATATAAGAAAATCCGCAATATGCAATTCCTAGCCGTAGTCTTCAAGAAATAGTCTTCGAGTTTTATTTTAATATAATTTTTAATAAGAAGCCATGTCCATCAAGAATTTGTGCAGCATAAGATTAGAGAAGAATGGTGTAAAGAGAATGGGGCTAGGGGACTGTTTATATAGGATTTGACGAAAGAACCTAGACTAAAAACGAGACCAGAAATATCAAAATGAACCCAGACTCAAAACTGGGTTTCAGCACCAGGTCGACCTGGTCCCTGGGAGGTCGACCATAGTGTCGACCCCCAGGTCGACCTGGTCTTGGGCGGGAAAATTCCCGCCCAGTCTGCGCTGGGTTTGAATTTGAATTTCAAATTCGAATTCGAGCTTTTTTCTGTTCTGAAAATCCTTGAAACTTCGGAGGGTCATATCTCCCTCATACGACTCCGTTTCTCGAAAACTCAGACTCATTTCCAAGCAGAATTTCTAGACGAACGCAATGGTACAACCCGTTTCCCTTGATTCTTGTTTTAAAAATTAATTCTGCCTTGATTTATGGTTTTAACATGTTATTAAAATACAGGTTGTTACATAACCCCTGAGCTCGTACGTCTCAGAGAAGGGCGTTAAGCAAGAGAATAAATTCTCCGCCGCCAAACAGATATATATTTCATAGAAATCAATCACACGGAATAAAATCCAATGTTAGACAAATAGTCCGTTTTCAAGTTCGTTCTGGGTCTGAACGAAACCGGAGGCACCTTGTACTTTGCATATCAATTGATCTCCAAGTACGTCTGGACGATCACCAACTGATTCCCTCCTCTTGGGTGTACAGCCCAATCAAGATCATCAGTAATCACCCAAACGATGTGAAGACCTCCGGTCTTCGACCGCCGTCTTCATCCTCGACACATCGTCGAATCAGTTATTCAGAATGGGATAAACTCGGTCTTTCTGAATAACTTGCGTATATAATAAACAAGTGTTACAAAAACACAACATACGCCTCATTCCAATTCATAATATTCTTTTATTCAAATATTCTTATACTATGGGAAAGGTTCCCATTAATTTTATCAAAGATAAATTCTTTAAATTTATTCTCTAATCTTCTTTTGAATATCAATTCGACCCAAATTATGGTTTATCCAAACTAGTCGGAATTAATGAACCTTACCAAAGTAATCGTTTGTTTTAATTTTCCAATCCCAACCTATTCATCCCATGAAGTAAAACTGATAATACTTCGTATCTAACACCACAGTGTTATCGGTAAATTCAATTACCATTTCACGTTCAAATCTAATTAAAGATTAAACTATCGTCTAGAGCAAAACTGGTGATACTCCATCCTCGATCATTTCAATCTAATTAAAGATTCACTAAAACTCCACTTGGTTTTAGTCTTCACGAAAATCAATATTAATGAATGTTTAACTTGGGAAACCATATCCTGTCTTTAACTGGGTTAAAGAACCAATGTCATTTAAAACGCGGTTCACGATGAACCCAAAATCACATTCTATTCAATTCCAATTAAATACCATTTAATTGGTATACTTCATTAAATCTAAATAAAAAGATTTAATCTTTTTCTCAACTGGGTTTAAGAACAGTGTAAATGAAGACACCATTCACAACAAACCCAAATCCCATTTGATATTAAATACAAGGCTCTGAATAGGAAATATATCGGTAATATTCAATATCAAATTCTACGACCAACAAATATCGTATTGGAAATAACGATATCAATATATCTTTCAAATATCAATAACAATATCTGTATAATCACGAAATCCAACATCGAAATATTCAAAAGACAATTTCGATTCAAATCCATTTCCACTTTATATATTGGAAATTCTGGTTATTTTCAAAACCATTTCAAATCCACTTTATTTGTTTCAAAAATAATTGGGATTATAATTCTAGTTCAAAACTAGTTCATTTCGATAAAAATCTATTTTTATCTTTTCAAATATGAAATTTTTCATCCTAATTCTTTCCAAATCATTTCTTATGATTTTACACAAATTATTACTATTTTTAATAATTTTTTCAAGGCCCGTACAGTCGATTTCCAAAAACGTCCATCGAACTGCACTTATAGCGACTTTTTCCAAATTTGATTTGGACATAATCCCAAATCCAACCGTTAGATCTCTAATTTTTAATATTTGTTAGAAAGTTATTTTCGATACGAACCCAACGGTTCCGGTTTTAGGAGAATCCGACGGTCGGATCTCCCATAATATCCATCCGAAGTCAATGGTCGAAATTCGCGAACTGCCGCAGCGCGGTGCGTTCTATTCAGGCCATTATATATATAATATATATATTATATATATCGTCGATTTTCTTTCAAAATGTATTTTGTAATCATTTTAAATTCGTTTTCAAAACGATTTCAACTTCATATTCCATTTCTAATCAAAATTGAATATTCCATATCATTAATCTATAAATGATAATATTTTCAAAACGTTATATTTGAAATCACTTCCTTTCATATATTCATTATAAAAATGAATAAAATCGATATAAATATCTTTCGCGTCAAAATGGAGCATATCTAATCAACACGGCTTTATATATTTCAATAACTTCATTATTCTATTCACAAATGAATATTTTCTTCAACACATGAATATATATTTTTATTCAACACATAAATATTTATTCTATTCAACACATGAATTTTTTTATTCTATTCAACACATGAATTTTTATTCTATTCAACACATGCATTTTTATTCTATTCAACACATGAATTTTTATTCTATTCAACACATGAATTTATTTTTATTCAACACATGAATTTACTATTCTTCAACACATGAATATATATTTTTATTCAACACATGAATATTTATTCTATTCAACACATGAATTTATTTTTATTCAACACATGAACTTATTTTTCTTCAACACATGGATATATATTTTATTCAATACATGAATTTTCTTCTATTCAACACATGAATTTATTTTTATTCAACTTCTATTCAACAGATGAATTTATTTTTATTCAACACATGAATTTACTTTTATTCAACACATGAATATATATTTTATCCAACACATGAATTTTCTAAATTGGAACAAGACCCACTCAATTACCATATAATGTTATTTATATGGGTTCTATACAACACATGTATATAATAGCAATGATAAATAATCAACCTTCATCCAAAATGCACCACACAACTGCACAAGCATTAAACATAAATAATTAACGCTTACACAGTCTGTCAACCAATTGATTGACATACAACTAAACAATTGGGATTAATGTACGTCAAATATCATCCTAATACCCATGTGGGGTTTCAAATCAACAAACATAAATTTTATTTGTGCAGTTGGGTGATGTGTAAAATTTATCATCCCAATCAATATCAGTGAAATCAGTGTATATAAACAAATCGTCCGATTTGTTTATAAATATTTATGTTATATACATGTTAAAAATTATATTTTTAACTATAAAATATTTATTTAATCCATTACACACAATCATTTTTCACAATACATCAATTAAACAAACAAGTCATCCATGGTCTGTGGACGACGGGTGTCTGGTGCTGCTAAGCACCGTCTGCATCCTAGTATATATTTCAAACTAGAAATTAAATAAATGTTAGAAGTTCTCACCGAGAGCTAAAACAAACGCCACGACTCCTCATATGTAGGAAATCTTCATCTTGTTTCCAACGCAGTCAATTTCACAAAGTTTATATTAAAAATCACATTTTCTATAACTTCGCTATATATATCAAAATCACATTTTTATACTGCTACTATATAGATAAAAATCGAATCTTTCCATCGCTAGTGGATATATAAAAATCACATTATTACATTGCCATTCAACGATAAAAAGCATATTTTTACTTCGCTACATATATAAAGATCAAAATTTTATTATCTATACATTATAAAAATCATATTTTTATTATTGCTATAATATAAAAATCACATTTTTATTATCTCTATAGTATAAAAATCATATTTTTATTATTGCTAAAATATAAAAATCATATTTTTATTTTAATTAAAAGTCTAATCTTTTTGTAAATAAAAATCCTATCTTTATATAAATAAAAATATAACCCTTTTATAAATAAAAATATAATCTTTCTATATTCAAAAATCTAATCTCTTCTCACATTTTTATACTAGAGATAAACAAATAAAAATTGCATTTTTATACTAGATTAATTTCCTAAAAGAAAATAGAATAAAACTCACCTTCATTTCATGGGTTGATTTGAAGGAAGGGGTTTCTTTGCTGACGAGGTGGAGGGAAGGCTGTCAGATGGTCGCGGGAGGTAGGGCTGACTAGCGGCGAGCCCAGCGTGGCCAGAAGCGGCGGTTGGATGTTGTGGGGGTTTGCGGTCTTAAAGGGAGGGTTTAAGGTCCACATAGGAGAGAGAAAGAGTTCATGGAGAGAAAGGGATCGGAGAGGGAGGCGCGCCGCCGCCTGGGGAGGCACGACGAGTGGAGCATCGACGAGAAATGGGGGGCACCGCAGTTTTTCTCTTTTTCCTTTTTTATGATTTATGTCTGAAGAGAGAAGAGGGAAGGGGGAGTATTAAATTATTATTATTTTATATTATATTTTTCTTCCAAAAGTATGATTTTGTATACTAACTCTAAACGAGGCCCAATGATTGTCGCCCTTAGCTAATTACCCACATTCTGAACACAATGGGATATGTTTCGTACGTTGATTCGACTGTTGAAACACCCCACCTCCGTTAGGGTCACTCTCAAGGGAATGCCCTAATTTTGGTGGAGGTTTATAAGTATAAGTCACAGATATACAAGACAGATATAAGAACACATATTTTTGAACAGCGGAAAAGCAGCAACTTTTATTTCATAAGGGAAAATACGTGTTACAACAACATTACCACAATTGTCTTACATACTTCCAAAAACATAACATCTTCATAACTGTCTTGATTACATTATTTAAAGAAGCATAAAGAAAACATAAATAAACTTCAAAAGCCCCATAGTTGTTGTCCAAAGCCATAGTCCAAAACGAAAAGATCCAAGAAATACATTCTTTCTCTTCAAGCTGGATATGAAGGATGGTCAAGCTGCGGTATTCCCTCCCTGTGGACCTGGGGGGGGGAACGGAAGAAAAGAAGACGAAAGAAAAGTAGAGTCAGACATAAAGCCTGAGTAAGTCTAGGACTATTCAGTCTATGAATAAAGAACTGGGTATGATAAGTATAAACTAGAAATGGGGAAAGCACTATAAACTTAGTTAAGTTGTCTAGGGTCGAATATACTATCGTACCCCATATTAATCTCTGTACCCATATAAACTAGTTCCCAACAGGCACCCCATAATCAGGGTGAAGTGATCCATTTTATGATGATCGGCTCCTACTCGCATAGTTACATGTGTCTTACGGCCCCCGATGTTGTAGTTACCTATGCTGGTCCCACCATGGGGTGTATCAAGTCCCATGGCGGCGGCCCGACACAACCCTAGAATGCACAGGTATGCTACTGGTGCCCAGTGCCTTATTTTTCTACGCCGGAGTGAGTGCACGCCCACACCCCATTAGAACCTACACTGCTACACCACCACCGTCGATTTGACCTCTTACAGTCAGCCCAGTAATCGTGCCCCACCCTGCCTAGTTTCAGGGTATCATGATACACCTTATAGGGTTACTGCTGAAAAGGGTCCCCCGCTACTAGGTTTTCTATTTCTAGCCAACATGCTAAGTTGGTTAAGTGTTTTATAAACCTAACCCCCAATCAGTCTGTTTAGTTTAGCATGTTCCATTTTGATTAAGTCTTTAGTTCACTTAATCCTAACAATCCTGACTCAGCCTTAATTGTCTTATTAAAGCCTTGACCTCTCACATTAGACAGGTATTGTTGTGGTTGCCTGTTGCCGGTTGGTTCCGGGCAGTCTTACGCCACAACTCAGTCTAACCTCGGGTCCTTATTGGGCTCCATGTTTAACCACCCACATTGGATAGGTATTGTTGTGACTACTGGACAGCCGGGCGGTTCTGGGCAGGTTTACATCACAACTCAATCCAACCTCGGGTTAAACACCTCGTATTTTCTACATTTACATATTTTGTCTTTCTTCTTTATTTTCTTATGTGTAAATATTTGCGGCCCATTATTAAAAATCAATTTAAGCTAATTGTGTAAAGGTTTACACCAATCATGGGCCCAACCCATTCTTGAATTTGGGACCCTCTACTTTTATATTTTCATTTATTAATTAATTTGGCCCAACGTTATTTCCCCCGTTTAATACGTTCGTTTATTATACATATGTTGGGCTTAGCCTTTTTAAGCCCAACTTAGCCACGTGAAAAAGGGGAGGCTTAAAACGTGATTATATACACAAAAAGGGGAATGTGAACGCATGAACTTGCAACATAACGTTGGAACTACAAAATAGAAACTGATGTCCTTGCATAGTAGTAACATATACTTTGGTCATAAAGCATAAGTGACATGAATTAAACCATGTAAACTTGTAGTTAAGTTAAGAATCTAACTAAGTTAGATATCATTTTTGCCACATAGTCTTAACTACAACATAAACCTATATTTTTACTTAGGCATAATGTCAAACATAAGCAAGTCATGTTTATAAAATTACTACATGTTTACAAAGGTGCTTACTTTTGTTACTAATACAAAAGTATTATTCCAACTTAATCATGATTTTAAATCTATTCACATAACCATGGCACAAATATACTTATGGCATAAATATTCCTAAACATGAAATCATGGTTTTTACTTTATTCATGCAAACTTGCAAATGGGATTATAAATCTAACCTAGCTTTGTGTCACATATATTATCATATAATTCTTGTTAACAATATAGGCCTAATATGTTTTTCAATTATGCAAAATATCAAACATAGCCTAGTCATATTCATAAGTTCACAAAGAAGCTTACTTTTGTTTCTAGTACAAAAGTATGGTTTTATACATAGATCATGATGCCAATTCTAACATAATTTCATACGAATCATAATACCCCAAATTCGATCTAATTACACAAAAAGTGATTTTGTACAAAAATATACTATGTTGGCATAGTAGCGAAACCACATACTTGCATGAATCTCAATTAAACAACCATAAACATGTAGCTTCAACATGAATTACATACTTTGCGAATATCCAATCGTATACTTGCATAAAACTACCGCAAACATGTAGTTTTTATAATGAATTACATACTTGTGAATATCCAATCGTTATACAACATTCCAAATCGATAAGAATCATAGTAACGCACAATTATGAATTACTTATCACCACAAATCAAGTGTACAAATCAAACACAGTTATTTATTCACACCGGAATAATACTCTACTTACAATCGTGTGATGAATTCTCCAATTCAGGAAATTGGAGATGCGATTCCCTTGACGTAGGCGTTGATTTGATTTGTTTAAGTTGCTTTATGCTTTAGAATTTGCCTCCTAATCGTCTCTCAAATTGGTGGCTACTCCTAGTCGCTCCTCAGCAGCATGATGGCCTCGTTCTTATTTTTGAATGAATAGATTAGGTAGAGTCTAGGGTCATTTTATAGAGTTTATGAACTGATTAGGACCATCGATGTAGCTTGGGTTAATCGTAGCCATTCATTCGAAAGAGAGACCAACTAGGGGCTGCCACCTAGCCCTAGTGACAAAGCAAGCTTCTCAAAATCGACCAAACATAGACTAGGCCAGCCAGGGTGGGCTGGGTTCGACCTGGCTCTGGGGCCAGGTCGACAGCCCTGTCGACAGCCCTGTCGACCTGGCTAGCCTAGGTCGACTGCCAAGTCGACCTAGGTGCCTTAGGCGGGAATTTTCCCGCCCTGGCCAATTGGGCCCGATTTTGAAATTCAAACTTGTTTTTCTGAGTTGTTTTCTTCTATTTGAATTTTAAACTGAATTCTGAAACTTCCGGAGGCCATATCTTCTTCATACGGACTCCGTTTTTCGAAAACTCGGACTCTATTTCGCGTATTTTTCCGAGACGAACACAATGGCATATCCCGTTTCCCTTATTTATTTGATTTGAAATTAATTATACTTAAATTTGAGAAGTTCACTGTTATAAAATACACGGGGTGTTACATTCTCCCCCACTTAAAAGGATTTCGTCCCCGAAATCTTCAAGTTTAGGAAAAATATATATATCCTAACATCCAAACATCCATCTACTCATCCATCAAACACGAGTATCCATTGTCCTTAAAAGACTTCTAATGCTTCATGATCATATGCGAAGTGTGTGTGTACATGTACTTATCTAATGCAAAATCAGGCGGTCTACTGATTCAGTTGACCTCCTTAATGCGAATTATGTAAGTGCCATGAATCCATTATGTATGCAAATTTTCCTATTCATGATTCTACATGAGTGCACAATCATTCATACAAATGCAACATCCATATGACAACACATTAAAGTTCAACCATATACGAATGCAAACATATATGCATATGCAATATGAAGTGACTGAGCCGATCTAAAACCTAGATTGTGTGTATATATGCAACCACGAGCAACCACTAGCAATCACTTGCAACCACTTGCAACCATCATCCATAACATGTTTCAACTACGTGTTTTCATCCAAAGGGTTTCTACCTAAAAGATAAGGTCAAGGAAATATACCTAAAAAGATAGATAAAAGCGCAACTTAAGGAAAAAGAAAGATCAAGGATGTACCCTCGAAAAGAAAAGGGTAGGCAATGTGTATTCTAGCTTCAGTTTCCCAAGTTGCATCTCCTTCGGCGTCGCTCCACTGAACTTTGACGAGCTTGACTTCGCGGTTGCGTAGCTTTTTCACTTCCGTTCCTAATATGCGGGTTGGAACTTTTCTTATGGTTGCTTCGCGTTCCACTTCAGCTTCTTCTAGGATATTTGGCTCTACCACTTCAGCAGACTCATGTAGACATTTTCGGAGATGTGAAATGTGAAAGACGTTGTGAACTCCGGCCAATTTTTCGGGTAGCTCTAGTCTATAGGCCATTTTCCCAATTTTCTCGATGATAGGGAATGGCCCTACGAACCTTGGTGCTAGCTTTCCTTTGGTTCCAAAACGAACAACGTTCCTTAGCGGAGATACCTTGAGAAAAACTCTGTCTCCAACCTCAAATTCAAGGTCGGTCCTTCTCTTGTCGGCGTAGGACTTTTGTCTGTCTTGGGCCGTCTTCATCCTTCTTCGTATTAAGTCTACTTTCTCTGTAGTTTCTCGGATCATATCTGGTCCAAGTATGAGTTTATCAGTAGACTCCCACCAACAAGTGGGCGATCGGCACGGTCTTCCATATAAAGCTTCGAAGGGCGCCATTCCGATGGTTGCTTGATAGCTGTTGTTGTAGGCAAATTCCACCAAAGGAAGATGGTCTTCCCACGTTCCTCCGAAGTCAAGGACGCACAGTCTTAAAAGGTCCTCCAAAACTCTGTTCACTCCTTCCGTTTGGCCGTCGGTTTGGGGATGATAGGCTGTGCTCTAGAATAACTGCGTGCCTACCGCTTCTTGCAGACTCCACCAAAACTCACTTGTGAAGATAGGGTCTCGGTCACTAACAATGCTGGATGGTATTCCATGGAGTCGAACGATTTCCTTGAGGTAAAGAGATGCTAGGGATGAGGAAGTTCTTTTACTTTTGACAGGTAAAAAGTGGGCGCTTTTAGTAAGCCTATCCACTATTACCCAAATGCTAGTGTTGCCTCTCCTAGACCTAGGCAGCCCATCGATGAAGTCCATTGAGATGCTATCCCACTTCCACTGTGGAACCTCTAGAGGATGTAGCAGTCCGCCAGGCTTTTTCTGTTCCGCCTTAACCTGTTGGTACACCATATACTTATAAACGAATTCTGCCACGTCCTTTTTCATGCCGTTCCAGAAGAAAGTTCTTTTTATGTCCTTGTACATTTTATCTCCGCCTGGGTGTATCGTCATCTTGGAGTGATGTGCTTCCTCGAGAACCTTCTTTACTAAATCCCTTGTCTGTGGGATGCATAGTCTTCTGTCTCGCCTTAGCCAACCCTTATCGTCGATGGAGTATCTGTTGAGGTGACTTGAAGTCTCACCCCTAATTAGCCTATCAATCGTTTCCACAAGCTGAGGGTCTTCGCGTTGTGCTGTCCCTACTGAGTCCACTAAAGTTGGGCGCACTTCAAGAGATGCTAGCAAGCCTAGTACAAAATCGGAGGAAGGCCTAAAGTCGAAGCTGGCTATAAACTCTAGGCTTTGTCTTTCAACAAACAGCGGGCTTAGGGTCAATTTCTTTCGGCTCAGCGCGTCTGCCACTACGTTGCCTTTGCCCGGAGTATAGGAGATCTCGAAATCATACGAGGCAAGAAACTCAATCCATCTCTGTTGCCTTAAGTTAAGATCTTTCTGCGAGAAAAGATATTTCAACGATTTATGGTCAGTGTAAAGTTCGAACTTCTCACCTAGGAGATAGTGTCGCCAAGACTTGAGTGCAAAGACGATGGCAGCTAACTCGAGATCGTGGGTTGGGTAGTTCTTTTCGTGCACTTTCAACTGCCTCCCGCCATAAGCTACTACCCTTCCTTCTTGCATTAAGACGGCGCCTAGCCCTGTCCCACATGCATCTGTATAAACAGTGAACATCTTGACCCCATCTGGCAACGTCAAAACTAGGGCTGTTGTAAGAGCCCTTTTCAGTCGCTGGAAAGCAAACTCGCAATCCAAGTCCCAATTGAACACTAGATTCTTCTTGGTCAATTTCGTGAGCGGAGCCGAGATTTTCGCAAAATCCCTTATGAACTTTCGATAGAAACCTGCTAGTCCTAGAAAACTTCGGACCTCAGTTGCATTCCTTGGTGTCTTCCAATCCTGTACCGCCACTACCTTAGCAGGGTCCACTGCTAACCCTTGTTTGGATACTATGTGCCCAAGGAACCTCACCTCTTCTCTCCAAAAGTGGCATTTGGAGAATTTGGCTTTTAGTTGATGGACTCGCAGAGTTTCCATGATTGCCCTTAAGTGCTGAGCATGTTCCTCTTCATTCTTTGAGAAGATAAGGATATCATCTACGAAGACCACTACGAACTTGTTGAGGAAATCTCTGAATACCCTACTCATCAGGTCCACGAAGTAAGCAGGTGCATTTGTCAAGCCGAAAGGCATGACAAGCCATTCAAAGAAGCCGTCTGGGGTTCTGAATGCCGTTTTATCGATGCTATCTTCAGCCACCCTTAGCTGATGAAAACCGGTCGCTAAATCAAGTTGGGAGAAAACAGATGCTCCTACAAGCTGATCGAACAAATCGTCAATTCTGGGGAGAGGATGCCTATTCTTTTTCGTTAGCTTGTTGAGCTCCCTATAGTCAACACATAGACGGAGTGAACCATCCGCCTTTGTAGCGAACACCACTGGAGCGCCCCATTCTGAAATGCTCCTCCTATTGAACCCCTTTTCTAGTAGCTCTTTAATCTGTTTACTGAGCTCTTTCCTTTCCCGTGGAGCCATGTGTCTAACGGGCAACGCAACGGGCTTTGAATTATCTACAAGATATATGCGGAAGTCTATCTCCCGCTTCGGAGGCAAGCCCTTCACCTCTTCGAAGACATCTGGATATTCCCGGACCACTTTAACTGATTGCAAATTTTCAACGGAGACATCTAGCGATTCAAGATAACTAAGCATAACCGCATACGAGGGATTACAAGAAATTTCCAAATTATTACCGAGCTGGCTTAGGAGCCTAACAACCCTCTTCTCACAATCAAGGATGGCCCCATTACTGGATAGCCAATCCATGCCCAAAATCAAACCATAACCCGAAAAGCCCATAACAAAGGCACTACATTGAAATTCTACGCTTAGAATAGAAATTTTCAATCCCAAACAGATCATAGACAAATGAGCTGGGCCCCCAATTGGGTTTGAAACAATTAAGGGGTCCTCTACCATATTAGTTTCTAGGTGTAGAGATTCTACTAAAGCAGACGAGATAAAGGAGTGTGATGCGCCAGAATCAAATAAAGTGCGAACGGGGTGATCATAAAGATAAACTACACTTTCTACAGAAGTATTTATACCTCGCTGTTGCAGAGGTGGCGCTTCTAGCACATGAACCTGTGCCCCTGAGGTGGATCCAGCCCCCTGCCCCTGTCCTCGTTTCTTTGGGCAGTCCTTAGACATGTGGCCTGTCTCACCGCAAGAAAAGCACCCACCATTCTCTTTGGCCTTCTTTTTCCGGCAATCTTTCACTAAGTGTCCCACTTTGCCACAGAAATTACACTTCCTCTTCTCTTTGTTGCCTTTCCCGCCTTTCTTAAAGTCTGTCTTCTTAGGCTGCAAACCCTCTTTCTTCCCTTGAGAGCTTTCTGCCTTTGTCTCCTTCTTGCCCTTATCCTCTTTGTTCAGCAATGCCATTTGCACCAGTCTTTCATACGTGGCTCCCATGGGTATATGGGTCATGGCCGAACTGTGTAACGGCTCATTCAACCCTTTGACAAAACGGAGAGCCTTCTTGTGCGGGGTGTTGACTAGGTCCAGCCCAAACCTAGCCAGCTCATCGAACTGATTAACATACTCTCTGACTGTCTTGTTCCCTTGCTTAAGAAATAAGAATTTTTCCAACTGCAAACTCCTTTCCGCATCTGAGAGAAATTTAGCCTCAAACCTTGCCCTAAAGTCCTCCCATGTCTCCACTGGTCTTTCTGCATTAGCGACTTCCCACCAGTAGGAAGCCTCGCCCTTTAGTAGCCATACTGCCAGTTGTACTTTCTGTCTATCTTCTACCTCAAAGATGATGAATAGGTCCTCAGTTTCTTTGATCCAATTTCTAGCCTCCACGAAGGACTCAGTTCCATGAAAATCCTTTCCTCCCATAGCTTTAAAATCTTTACATATCTTAGCAAACGTGTTTCCCCATGGAGGAGGTGGAGGAAGAGGTGCCGCTGCAGCTGGATGATTTCCTGCAGCTGGAGGAGGAGGAACGGTAGGACCTGGCTGCGTGGCCCTTGCTTCTAAGAACCGTCTAAACCAACCAGGTATTGGTACCCCTTCTGGCAAGTTAAGTTCTTCGGACATGCTAAAACAAGAAGGATAGATTCAAAACGAAGGATAAGAGATAGTACCTATGGCTTTGGGGGGGACTTTGCCTTTTTAAAATAAAATAATATTTTTCTTTTAAAAATGCATCTTTAAATTTCCTTTTTGAAAATAAATTTTCAAAACTTTTTATCTTATCTGGTAAACCTATGCTCTGATACCAAGTGAAACACCCCACCTCCGTTAGGGTCACTCTCAAGGGAATGCCCTAATTTTGGTGGAGGTTTATAAGTATAAGTCACAGATATACAAGACAGATATAAGAACACATATTTTTGAACAGCGGAAAAGCAGCAACTTTTATTTCATAAGGGAAAATACGTGTTACAACAACATTACCACAATTGTCTTACATACTTCCAAAAACATAACATCTTCATAACTGTCTTGATTACATTATTTAAAGAAGCATAAAGAAAACATAAATAAACTGCAAAAGCCCCATAGTTGTTGTCCAAAGCCATAGTCCAAAATGAAAAGATCCAAGCAATACATTCTTTCTCCTCAAGCTGGATATGAAGGATGGTCAAGCTGCGGTATTCCCTCCCTGTGGACCTGGGGGGGGGGGGGAAACGGAAGAAAAGAAGACGAAAGAAAAGTAGAGTCAGACATAAAGCCTGAGTAAGTCTAGGACTATTCAGTCTATGAATAAAGAACTGGGTATGATAAGTATAAACTAGAAATGGGGAAAGCACTATAAACTTAGTTAAGTTGTCTAGGGTCGAATATACTATCGTACCCTATATTAATCTCTGTACCCATATAAACTAGTTCCCAACAGGCACCCCATAATCAGGGTGAAGTGATCCATTTTATGATGATCGGCTCCTACTCGCATAGTTACATGTGTCTTACGGCCCCCGATGTTGTAGTTACCTATGCTGGTCCCACCATGGGGTGTATCAAGTCCCATGGCGGCGGCCCGACACAACCCTAGAATGCACAGGTATGCTACTGGTGCCCAGTGCCTTATTTTTCTGCGCCGGAGTGAGTGCACGCCTACACCCCGTTAGAACCTACACTGCTACACCACCGCCGTCGATTTGACCTCTTACAGTCAGCCCAGTAATCGTGCCCCACCCTGCCTAGTTTCAGGGTATCATGATACACCTTATAGGGTTACTGCTGAAAAGGGTCCCCCGCTATTAGGTTTTCTATTTCTAGCCAACATGCTAAGTTGGTTAAGTGTTTTATAAACCTAACCCCCAATCAGTCTGTTTAGTTTAGCATGTTCCATTTTGATTAAGTCTTTAGTTCACTTAATCCTAACAATCCTGACTCAGCCTTAATTGTCTTATTAAAGCCTTGACCTCTCACATTAGACAGGTATTGTTGTGGCTGCCTGTTGCCGGTTGGTTCCGGGCAGTCTTACGCCACAACTCAGTCTAACCTTGGGTCCTTATTGGGCTCCATGTTTAACCACCCACATTGGATAGGTATTGTTGTGACTACTGGACAGCCGGACGGTTCCGGGCAGGTTTACATCACAACTCAATCCAACCTCGGGTTAAACACCTCGTATTTTCTACATTTACATATTTTATCTTTCTTCTTTATTTTCTTATGTGTAAATATTTGCGGCCCATTATTAAAAATCAATTTAAGCTAATGGTGTAAAGGTTTACACCAATCATGGGCCCAACCCATTCTTGAATTTGGGCCCCTCTACTTTTATATTTTCATTTATTAATTAATTTGGCCCAACGTTATTTCCCCCGTTTAATACGTTCGTTTATTATATATATGTTGGGCTTAGCCTTTTTAAGCCCAACTTAGCCACGTGAAAAAGGGGAGGCTTAAAACGTGATTATATACACAAAAAGGGGAATGTGAACGCATGAACTTGCAACATAACGTTGGAACTACAAAATAGAAACTGATGTACTTGCATAGTAGTAACATATACTTTGGTCATAAAGCATAAGTGACATGAATTAAACCATGTAAACTTGTAGTTAAGTTAAGAATCTAACTAAATTAGATATCATTTTTGCCACATAGTCTTAACTACAACATAAACCTATATTTTTACTTAGGCATAATGTCAAACATAAGCAAGTCATGTTTATAAAATTACTACATGTTTACAAAGGTGCTTACTTTTGTTACTAATACAAAAGTATTATTCCAACTTAATCATGATTTTAAATCTATTCACATAACCATGGAACAAATATACTTATGGCATAAATATTCCTAAACATGAAATCATGGTTTTTACTTTATTCATGCAAACTTGCAAATGGGATTATAAATCTAACCTAGCTTTGTGTCACATATATTATCATATAATTCTTGTTAACAATATAGGCCTAATATGTTTTTCAATTATGCAAAATATCAAACATAGCCTAGTCATATTCATAAGTTCACAAAGAAGCTTACTTTTGTTTCTAGTACAAAAGTATGGTTTTATACATAGATCATGATGCCAATTCTAACATAATTTCATATGAATCATAATACCCCAAATTCGATCTAATTACACAAAAAGTGATTTTGTACAAAAATATACTATGTTGGCATAGTAGCGAAACCACATACTTGCATGAATCTCAATTAAACAACCATAAACATGTAGCTTCAACATGAATTACATACTTTGCGAATATCCAATCGTATACTTGCATAAAATTACCGCAAACATGTAGTTTTTATAATGAATTACATACTTGTGAATATCCAATCGTTATACAACATTCCAAATCGATAAGAATCATAGTAACGCACAAATATGAGTTATTTATCACCACAAATCAAGTGTACAAATCAAACACAGTTATTTATTCACACCGGAATAATACTCTACTTACAATCGTGTGATGAATTCTCCAATTCAGGAATTTGGAGATGCGACTCCCTTGACGTAGGCGTTGATTTGATTTGTTTAAGTTGCTTTATGCTTTAGAATTTGCCTCCTAATCGTCTCTCAAATTGGTGGCTACTCCTAGTCGCTCCTCAGCAGCATGATGGCCTCGTTCTTATTTTTGAATGAATAGATTAGGTAGAGTCTAGGGTCATTTTTATAGAGTTTATGAACTGATTAGGACCATCGATGTAGCTTGGGTTAATCGTAGCCATTCATTCGAAAGAGAGACCAATTAGGGGCTGCCACCTAGCCCTAGTGACAAAGCAAGCTTCTGAAAATCGACCAAACATAGACTAGGCCAGCCAGGGTGGGCTGGGTTCGACCTGGCTCTGGGGCCAGGTCGACAGCCCTGTCGACAACCCTGTCGACCTGGCTAGCCCTGGTCGACTGCCAAGTCGACCTGGGTGCCTTAGGAGGGAATTTTCCCGCCCTGGCCAATTGGGCCCGATTTTGAATTTCAAACTTGTTTTTCTGAGTTGTTTTCTTCTGTTTGAATTTTAAACTGAATTCTGAAACTTCCGGAGGCCATATCTTCTTCATACGGACTCCGTTTTTCGAAAACTCGGACTCTATTTCGCGTATTTTTCCGAGACGATCACAATGGCGTATCCCGTTTCCCTTAATTCTTTGATTTGAAATTAATTATACTTAAATTTGTGAATTTCACTGTTACAAAATACACGGGGTGTTACAACTGTTTCGATCAGTTTTCGTCAAAATCAAAATATAAATCTATATAATTGATCTTGAACGCACTTTTTAATTTATCGGGGCCACGTACTAACTCTAAAAATTCCTGAAAAATATTTTCTAGCTTCGTATTGACGATACGGTCCTAACAAATCTAATTTGTCAAATTCTGAGACCGTTTGAAAAATGTTCATTTTCTGGTCCGTCGAAATTGACTGAAACTGTCAAAACACGTTTTCCGCTGCCACACTCACATATTGCTTTCAAAAATTATGAATTTTGAAACCTAGCAATAACTTGACATTACGGATCCAACAAAAGTGGTTTCGTCGAAAACCGAGGCCGTTTGCAAAATTGCAATTTTTAAGGGTAAAATCACATAGCGACTGTTCTGAATTCTCAACTGGGCATAACTTTTGATTCCCACTATGAAATTTCAATTTTTTGGATTCGTGGGAAAGATATTCTCAATTTGATTCAAATATTTTTGGTTTAGCTAAAATCCGGTTTATTTTGAATCTGGTACATTCATTTGAAATTTGAAATCGAATTTTCAAACTACCGCGCCATTTTCAATTCCTTTTATAATTAAAAATAAATATTTATATTCTAGCGATGATTCAAATAAATATTTACGTTCTAATTCTATTAAAAATAAATTTCTCGTCGTTATTATTTAAAATAATTCATTTTTAATAATCAAAATTCATCAAAATTGCCAAAATAAAAATTTTAAATTAGCTTGGATTTCCGGGTTATTACAATCTCCCCTACTTAAAACTTTTCGTCCCCGAAAAGGAACATAGCTGAAAGTTTTTTTACAAACCAACCCAACTTCCATTATTTTCTTTACAGCTTAAGTTCTTCAACTTTTCAATTTCTAAGAACTTTTCAAAATTTTCAAAAATTTGGCTAACACCCTAAATTTTCGAAAATTTTCGCCATAACCTCCCCTGCACCAGGAGCTTCGGGATATTTCAAATAGCCTCCCATGGCCCTCACCAATCCAAAAAGAAAAAGAAATAGCCAATCGGCTCATATAATCACCAAAACCCAACAAATATAATAAACATGTACGTATTTGTCGGGCGAACAATTTTATTCCTCTTCTCCAGCCTCCTTGCTATGACCTGTTCAATGTAAGTACATGTATATGCATGCAATTTCAAACAATTTTCAATTCAGTCCAACATTTGATATAATTTGGCTAAATGGTTCAAATTATAATTAATCACAACAATAATCAAACAACACAACCATCAGTCAATAAGTGAATTAATGTTTCAAATTCATAATTTTGATACATATATAGAAAATCATGTTTTTGATGCCAATTCACAACAATAGCCCTATCTAGTTTTGGTTCTCACGCCAGTCTAATGGAAATATATAGAAATCCCACTTTCGTCACTCGAACATAAATTCTGATGATGTTTCGAACCACCATCAAAACATCCACGGGCGACTAGAGTGTGATTCTATATCTATCCAGTATATTAAAACTTCATATACACGCGGATCAGACGTATACGCAAAACCTTTTTATACTGGATTGTCCAAGTTCAATATAAAAATAATATTCAAATACGAATAATTGATTTGAATTTTCAAAACAAAATTTGTTTTCATTTTAAAAATATACTCTTCACACTCGTTCTAGGATACTACTGATCCTATCTCTAACGAGTCATTCTCATTGGATATTACTAATCCAATATCTGATGAATTCTTTTGTTTAGTTCTAATGTGCCTTGTTCTCCGAGCTCTGTAAACCAAAGATCTGATACCAAAATGAGACGACCCGAACTTCCCCGTGAAGGAAAGGACGGATTGTACTGAGGACAAGATGAATTAGAACACAAACAAAAGAACATTTCATTGTGTATTACAACAATTCCTTCAGAATACAAGAATATACAGAGTATGAATAAATATTACATAGAAAACATCAGATGTTTAAATTACATTTAAATACATAGCAGCGAAAAAACAATATAAAGCACAACTGAAAGTAATACACGGATACAGAGCTGTACGAATATCGCTTCAGCTGTAAATCAGGATCCTGTGAATATAAATCTGCAAAACCAAAACTACTAGTTGGCCATGCGGAAAATAGGGGCACCCAGAGTTTAGGTTAAAACAATAAACTCTAGGTTAGTCATGCGACTGGTGTGAGAACTAAAACAGTTATTAATCTTTATTTTAAAGTTAGGTAAATCAAGGTACCACGCCATATAACACGGAACGGATTTCCTCCCAAGAATACCTGTGCATATAACATAACAGCGCAATGCTTTTTGGAAAAATAAAGCTATTATAAGACCCAGGTCCCATCACACAATGCAACACAAGCCGAAGGATAGGGTTTTCCCTTATAATAGCCAAACATGCTTGGTACGTTAAAAACAAATCAATTGATATTGTTATCAATGCATAGTGTATAAAACAACTTCAGATATAAATGTATTAATCCTGGATGGCATGGGTACCATATATCATGTCGCCAATACTAGACTCTACAATCAAAACCGCAAGGTCACGTATTGCAAGTTGGGTTTCCATCTATGAATCGAGGCAAGGGATTGTCCTCACCGGCTTCGAGACTCTCTAGCCCGAGCCTCAGGGTCAGAGCGCATCGACCCTTGGATCGTCAGGGCTGGTCCACCGATGTCGATTAAAATGCCTGAATACTGCGTTTCTCCGCCCTTTGGGGCGTAAATGAGCCCAATGACTCCATCGGCTCCATATAGTCACTGATATATCCGAGGTGCCTAGCAATCCAATAACCACACAGGTGAAAATAATATAAATGTCAGGGCTGGTAGGTCACTGACACCACCCTAGCTAGAAGGAAACGCATGCCTTCCCTGAGGTCCTCTCCCGTTTCTGATTCACAACCAAGGTGTGAGGCTCGCGTATTAATGCTACACAAAGTTATGCCACATAGGCGGTGCTTTGATCATCACCCACAAGACTTTGCTTTTCAACAAAAGCCTTGATCATTTGCCACTTAGGAATGCCACATAGGCAATTCACTCTATGCGATTGCTATCCATCAATATATAACCCCTGAGCTCGTACGTCTCAGAGAAGGGCGTTAAGAAAGAGAATAAATTCTCCACCGCCAAACAGATATATATTTAATCGAAATCAATCACACAGAATAAAATCCAATGTCAGACACATGGTCCATTTACAAGTTCATTCTAGGTCTGAACGAAACTAGAGGCACCTTGTACCTCGCATATCCATTAATCCCCAAGTACGTCTGGACGATCACCAACTGATTCCCTCCTCTTGGATGAACAACCCAATCAAGATCATCAGTAATCACCCAAACGATGTGAAGGCCTCCAGTCTTCGACCACCGTCTTCATCCTCGACCCATCGTCGAATCAGTTATTCAGAATGGGATAAACCCGGTCTTTCTGAATAACTCGCGTATATAATAAACAAGTGTTACACAAACACAACATACGCCTCATTCCAATTCAGAATATTCTTTTATTCAAATATTCTTATACTCTGGGAAAGGTTCCCATTAATTTTATCGAAGATAAATTCTTTAAATTTATACTTTAATCTTCTTTTGAATATCAATTCAAACCAAATTATCGCTTATCCAAACTAGTCGGGATTAACGAACCATACCGAAGTAATCATTTGTTTTAATTTCCCAATCCCAACCTATTCATCCCATGAAGTAAAACTGGTAATACTTCATATCTAACACCACGGTGTTATCGGTAAATTCAATTACCATTTCACGTTCAAATCTAATTAAAGATTTAACTATAGCCTGGAGCAGAACTGGTGATACTCCTTCCTCGATCATTTCAATCTAATTAAAGATTCATTAAAACTCCACTTGGTTTTAGTTTTCCCAAAAATTAATATTAATGATTGTTTAACTCGGGAAACCATATCCTGTCTTTAACTCAGTTAAAGAACCAATGTCATTTAAAACGCGGTTCACGATAAACCCAAAATCACATTTTACTTAATTCCAATTAAATACCATTTAATTGGTATGCTTTATTAAATCTAAATAAAAAGATTTAATCTTTTTCTCAACTGGGTTTAAGAACAGTGTAAATGAAGACACCATTCACAACAAATCCAAATCCCATTTGATATTAAATACAAGGCTCTGAATAGGAAATATATTGGCTTATATTCAATATCAAATTCTACGACCAACAAATAACTTATTGGAAATAACGATATCAATATATCTTTCAAATTTCCATAACAATATCTGTATAATCACAAAATCCAACATCGAAATATTCCAAAGACAATTTCGATTCAAATCCATTTCCTCTTTGTATATTGGAAATTCTGGTTATTTTCAAAACCATTTCAAATCCACTTTATTTGTTTCAAAAATAATTGGGATTATAATTCTAGTTCAAAACTAGTTCATTTCGATAAAAATCTATTTTTATCTTTTCAAATATGGAATTTTTCATCCCAATTCTTTCCAAATCATTTCTTATGATTTTACATAATTTTTTCCTATTTTTAATAATTTTATCAAGGCCCGTAATTCGATTTCCAAAAACGGCCATCGAACTGCACTTACAACGACTTTTCCCAAATTTGATTTGGACATAATCCCAAATCCAACCGTTAGATCTCTAATTTCTAATATTCGTTAAAAAACTCTTTTCGATACGAACCCAATCGTTCCGGTTTTAGGAGAATCCGACGGTCGGATCTCCCATAATATCCATTCGAAGTTAATGGTCGAAATTCGCGAACTGCCGCAGCGTGGTGCATTTTATTCAGGCCATTATATATTATATATATATATATATATATATATATATATATATATATTGTCGATTTTCTTTCAAAACGTATTTTATAAATCGTTTTAAATTCGTTTTCAAAACGATTTCAACTTCATATTCAATTTCTAATCAAAATTGAATATTCCATATCATTAATCTATAAATGATAATATTTTCAAAATGTTGTATTTTGAAATCACTTCCTTTCATATATTCATTATAAAAATGAATAAAATCGATATAAATATCGTTCGCGTCAAAATGGCGCATATCTAATCAACACGGCTTTATATATTTCAATAACTTCGTTATTCTATTCAACAAATGAATATTTTCTTCAACACATGAATATATATTTTTATTCAACACATGAATATTTATTCTATTCAACACATGAATTTTTTTTATTTTATTCAACACATGAATTTTTATTCCATTCAACACATGATTTTTTATTCTATTCAACACATGAATTTTTATTCTATTCAACACATGAATTTATTTTTATTCAGCACATGAATTTACTTTTCTTTAACACATGAATATATATTTTTATTTAACACATGAATTTTTGTTCTATTCAACGCATGAATTTGTTTTTATTCAACACATGAATTTACTTTTCTTCAACACATGAATATATATTTTATTCAACACATGAATTTTCTTCTATTCAACACATGAATTTATTTTTATTCAACACATGAATTTACTTTTCTTCAACACATGAATATATATTTTATTCAACACATGAATTTTCTAAATTGGAATGAGACCCACTCAATTACTATATAATGTTATTTATATGGGTTCTATACGACACATGTATATAATAGCAATGATAAATAATCAACCATCGTCCAAAGTGCACCACACAACTGCATAATCATTAAACATAAATAATTAACGCTTACACGGTCTGTCAACCCATCGATTGACATACAACTAAACAATCGGGATTAGCGTACGTCAAATATCATCCCAATACCCATGTGGGGTTTCAAATCAACAAACACAGATTTTATTTGTGCAGTTGGGCGATGTGTAAAATTTATCGTCCCAATCAATATCAGTCAAATCAGTGTATATAAACAAATCGTCCGATTTATTTATAAATATTTATTTTATATACACGTTAAAAATTATATTTTTAACTATAAAATATTTATTTAATCCACTACACACAATCATTTTTCACAACACATCAATCAAAAAAAAACAAGCCATCCATGGTCTATGGATGACGGGTGTTGGGTGCTGCTAAGCACCGTCTGCATCCTAGTATATATTTCAAACTAGAAATTAAATAAAAGTGAGAAGTTCTCACCGAGAGATAAACCAAACGCCACGACTCCTCATATGTAGGAAATCTTCCTCTTGTTTCCAATGCAGTCTGTTTCACGATGTTTATATTAAAAATCACATTTTCTATAACTTCGCTATATATATAAAAATTACATTTTTATACTGCTACTATATAGATAAAAATCGAATCTTTCCATCACTAATGGATATATAAAAATAACATTTTTACAATGCCATTCAAACGATAAAAAGCGTGTTTTTACATCGCTACATAACAAAGATCAAATTTTTATTGTCTATATATTATAAAAGTCATGTTTTTATTATTGCTATAATATAAAAATCACATTTTTATTATCTCTATAATATAAAAATCATATTTTTATTATTGCTAAAATATAAAAATCATATTTTTATGATAATTAAAAATCTAGTCTTTTTATAAATAAAAATCCTATCTTTATATAAATAAAATATAACCTTTTTATAAATAAAAATATAATCATTTTATATTTAAAAATCTAATCTCTTCTCACATTTCTATACTAGAGATAAACAAATAAAAATTGCATTTTTATACTAGATTAATTTCCTAGAAGAAAATAGAATAAAACTCACCTTCATTACATGGACTGATTTGATGGAAGGGGGGTTTCTTTACAGACGAGGTCGTAGGGGGCTGTCAGATGGTCGCAGGAGGTAGGGCTGACCAGCGGCGGGCCCATCGTGGCCAGAGGCAGCGGTTGGATGCTGTGGGGGTTCGCGGTCTTAAAGGGAGGGTTTAAGGCCCATAGAGGAGAGAGAAAGAGGTCGTGGAGGGAGAGGGATCGGAGGAGGAGGCGCGCCGCCACTTGGGGAGGCATGGCGGGTAGAGCGTCGACGAGAAATGGGGGCACCGCAATTTTTCTCTTTTTTTCTTGATTTATGTCTGGAGAGAGAAGAGGGAAGGGGGAGTATTAAATAATTATTATTTTATATTATATTTTTCTTCCAAAAGTATGATTTTGTATACTAACTCTAAACGAGGCCTAACCACTGTCGTCCCTAGCTAATTACCCTCATTCTGAATACAATGGGATATGTTTCATACGTTGATTCGACTCTTTCCATCATTTTCCGTCAAAATCAAAATATAAATCAATATAATTGATCTTGAATGCACTTTTTAATTTACCGGGGCCACATACTAACTCTAAAAATTCCCAAAAAATATTTTCTAGCTTCGTGGTCCTAACAAAACTAATTTTGTTGAATTCTAAGACCGTTTGTAAAATGGCCATTTTCTGGTCGGTCGAAATTGACTAAAACTGTCAAAACACGTTTTCCTTTGCCACACTCACATATTTCTTTCAAAAATTATGAATTTTGAAACCTAGCAATAACTTGACATCACGGATCCAAAAAAAGTGGTTTCGTTGAAAACCGAGGTCGTTTGCAAAATGGCAATTTTTAAGGGGTAGAATCCCATAGCGACTATTCTGAATTTTCAACTAGGCGTAACTTTTTATTCCCGCTATGAAATTTCAATTTTTCGGATTCGTAGGAAATATATTCTCAATTAGATTCAAATAATTTTGGTTTTTCTAAAATCCAGTTTATTTTGAATCCTGTACATTCATTTGAAATTTGAAATCGAATTTTCAAACTACCGCTCCATTTTCAATTCCTTTTATAATTAAAAATAAATATTTATATTCTAACGACGATTCAATTAAATATTTATGTTCTAATTCTATTAAAAAAAATTCGTCGTTATTATTTGAAATAATTCATTTTAAATAATCAAAATTAATCAAAATTCCCAAAATAAAAATTTTAAATTGGCTCGGATTTCCGGGTTATTACATTAACATATCTAACTTATACCTTTTTTGACATAACTTGGTTGGTTACCTAATTTCATCATTCCAGATTTAATGTAACTGATTTCATCGAAATTCGAGTTCGTTTGCTACTTTTTCCTTTGTAAACGTACTATTTTTAATCCAAAATTCATTCTTTTTGGACTATTTCAATTTTATTCCTGCCCAAATCCAAATTAATTCTGATCTTTATGAAATTTGGAAATTTTAAATTGGTTCCAAATTTCCGGGTCGTTACATATGAAATCCCAGTATATTAATTGTTGATTAGAAGAGAATATACGATTCTGTACAAGTTTCTTAATGGATTAAGATTTGTTATAGAAATATGTTTGTTACTGGCCCTATCATCAAATACAAATGTTGCACATAGTTCCTTTCATTCTATAGGATATGCATGTGCTCCTTTCATTTTCACCCTAGAGTGTTGGCATATGATTCTATAGCCTAATCTCCTTCAAAGATCAGTTGTTCTTGTTACTACAGGGATTACACATGCTTTTTCTGCCTAAAATTTAATATAGAAATCTTATGTATTATGGCTTAATAAAAGGCTGTTATGTTTCGTTTCCGCCTACAGTATTTGCACATGATTTACTATCTAAGATTTGGTAAAAAAACTTTTGTTTATGTAATGGCCCGAACTTCCCTGGTGAGGAAAGCACGGATTACCTTGAGAACACGACAAAATATAAAGCAAACAGAAGAACATTTAATTGTTAATTACAACAATTCCATCAGAATACAAGAATATACAGAGTATAATTGAATAAATTACATTCGATAAATATCGGAGATTACAACAAGTTACATAGCAGCGGAAAAAATAATACAAAACACAACTGAAAGTAATACACAGATACAGAGCTTTCCGAGCATCGTTCCAGCTGTAAATCAGGATCCTGTGAATGTAAATCTGCAAAACCAAATATACTAGCTGCCCGTGTAGAAAATAGGGGCACCCAGAGTTTAGGTTAAAACAATAAACTCTAGGTCAGTCATGTGACTGGTGTGAGAACTAAAATAGTTATTTAAAACTTTAATTTAAAAGAGAGTAATTCAAGGGACCACGCCGTATAACACGGAACGGGTTTCCTCCCAAGAACACATGTGCATAGAATAAACAACGCAATGCTTTTTCGAAAAATGAAGCTATTATAAGACCCAGGTCCCATCACACAATGCAACGCAAGCCGGAGGATAGGGTTTTCCCTTATAATAGCCAAACATGCTTGATACGTTTAAAACAAATCATTTGATACTATTATAAGTGTATAGTGTCAAAACAATTTCAATCATAAGTATCAATCATAGACGGCATGGGTACCATATATCATGTCGCCATACTAGGCTCTACAAATAAAACAGAAATATCTCGTATTGGAAATTGGATTTCCGTCATGAGTCGAGGCAAGGGGCAAGCTCCTCTCCGCTTCGAGACACTCTAGCAAATGTCTCAGGACTACACACTCTAGGTAACCCCTGGATCTTCAGGGTCGGTCCTCTCTTACATTTGAGGATCGGCAATTCCTGAACGCACGTTTCCCGGTCCTAACAGACCTAAAATCGTGGCGCCTCGCATCCAACAACCACATAGGTGAAAAGTATATAAATGTCAGCCAGTTTAAGCACTGACACCACCAGTAGCTAGAAAGAAACGTCGTACTCTCCCTGTAGTCCTTATCCCGTTTTTAACTCATACCGAGGTGTGAGGCTTGCTAATCCACGCTATACACAAAGCTATGCCACGTAGGCCATGCTTTGATCATCAACCACAAGACTTTGCTTTTCAACAGAAGCCTTGATCAATTGCCACTTAGGCATGCCACACTGGCAATTCATGCAATGCGACTGATGTCCATCGATATACAACATCTGAGCTCGTACTTCTCAGAGAAGGGCATTAAGCAAGAGAATAAATTCTCCACCACCAAACAGATGTATGTTCAATAGAGATCAATCAACACAGAATAAAATCCAATGTCAGACACAAAGTCCACTTACAAGTTCGTTCTGGGTCTGAACGAAAACGGAGGCACTTTCCTCGCATATCCATCGATCTCCAAGTACGTCTGGACGATCACCAACCGATTCCCTCATCTTAGGTGTACAGCCCAATCAAGATCACCAATAATCACTCAAACGATGTGAAGACTTTCGGTCTCCAACTACCCTCTTCATCTTCGACTTATCGTCGAATCGGTTATTCAGAATGGGTATAAACCCGGCCTTTCCGAACAACCCGCGTATATAATAAACAAATGTTACACAAACACAACATACGCCTCATTCCAATTCAGCAGTCACTAACCGTAAATTAGCAAGCGAACAATTCCCCAAATATTAACCCCGAAGGCCGAAACCAACATCAGATCAATACCCAAGAAACCATCCTACTTAACTGATCCCCAGTTAGTTTCTAAATTTCTTATTCTTAGGGAAAGGTTCCCTTTAATTTTATCAAAGATAAATTCTTTAAAATTTATTCTTTAATCTTCCTTTAGATGTCATTTCAAACCAAATCATGGTTTTTCAAACTAGACGGGATTAGCGAACCACACCGAAGTAATTATTTATTTTATTTCCCAATCCCAACATATTTATCCTATGAAGCAAAACTGGTAATACTCCATATCTAACACCACGATGTTATCGGTAAAATTAATTACCATTTCACATTCAAATCTAATTAAAGATTTAAGTATCGCTTTGGAGCAAAACTGGTAATACTCCATTCTTGATCATTTTCCAAATTTGATGATTTAAATTATCAATTCACATTTTAATCTAATTACAACTCAATAAAACTCCTTTTACTGGGTTAAAGAACTAATGTCATTTAAAACACAGTTCACGATAAACCCAAATCACATTCTATTTATTATCGGGTTAAAGAACAAGTGTTATTTAAAACACCATTCACGATAAACCCACAAATCAATTTTAATTCAATTCCAATTAAATATATTAGAAATTTTGGTTATTTAAAACCCATTTCAAATCCAATTTATTTATTTAAAAATAATTGGGTTTTAATTTTAGTTCAAAACTAGTTCATTTCGATAAAAATCTATTTTTATCTTTACAAATGTGGGATTTTTCATCCCAGTTCTTCACAAATCATTTCTTATGATTTTACACAAATTATTGATATTTTTAATAATTTTATCAAGGCCCGTACAGTTGATTTCCATCAACGACCATCGAACTGCACTTACAGCGACCTTTTCTGAAATTGATTTGGACATATCTCCAAATCCAACCATTAGATTTCAAATTTCTAATATTTGTTAGAAAGCTCTTTTCGATACGAACCCAAGGGTTCCGGTTTTAGGAGAATCTGATGGTCGGATCTCCCGTAACGTCCATTCGAAGCCAACGGTCGAACTTCACGAACTACCGCAGCGCGACGCGTTCTATTCAGGCCATTATATTATACATATAATATATATATATAATATATTTTGTCGATTTCCTTTTTAAAACGAATTTTATAATTCGTTTTAAATTTGTTTCAAAACAATTTCAACTTCCATTTCAATTTCAAATCAAAATTGAATTTTCCCCTATAAACTCGTTTAACCTTCATTTCTATTTGATTTCAATTCAAATCGATTTCAATTCAAATCGATTTCAATTCTATTTCAATTCGTTTTCAATTGAATTCAATTCAATTTTGAATTCATTTTCTATTCAATTCACTTCAATTCGAATTCGTTTTCTATATTCAATTCAATTCGAATACGTTCTATATTCAATTCAATTCAATTCGAATTCATTCTATATTCAATTCAATTCGAATTCGTTTTTTATATTCAATTCAATTCAATTCGAATTCGTTTTTTATATTCAATTCAATTCAATTCGAAATCGTTTTTTATATTCAATTCAATTCAATTCGAATTAGTTCTATATTCAATTCAATTCAATTCAATTCGAATTCGTTCTATATTCAATTCAGTTCAATTCGAATTCGTTCTATATTCAATTTAATTCAATTCGAATTCGTTTTCTATATTCAATTCAATTCAATTCGAATTCGTTCTATATTCAATTCAATTCAATTCGAATTCGTTTTCTATTCAATTCAATTCAATTCCAATTCGTTCTATATTCAATTCAATTCAATTCAAATTCGTTTTCTTTTCAATCTTTAAATCTCTTCCCAATATTCATTATAAAAACGAATATAATCGATATAAATATCGTTTGCGTCAAAATAGCGCATCTCTAATCAACATGGCTTTATATTTTTCAATAACTTCGTTATTCTACTCAACTAATGAATATTTATTCTATTCAACACATGAATCTATATTTCTTTCAACACCTGACTAATCTCAACAAATGAGTACTGTCAACGCGTGACTATTTTTGTTATTTAATATATTTTATAAAATTATGATTTCCATCGTTAAATTTTTAATCAAACTCTAACCGTAAATTACTAAGAGAGAAATTCCCTAAATATTAACCCCGAAGGCCGAAACCAACATCAGATCAATATCCAGGAGACCACTCACTTTATCTATTTTCCAGTTAGTTTCAAATTTTATATATGATAAAGATGTAAATTTTATTGTTAAAATATTTCGTTCAGCACATGACTAATCTCAACGAATGAGTACTGTCAACACATGAACCTTTATTTTATAATATTCTTTATTTTTCCAATTGGAATGAGGCCCAATCAATTACCATATAATGTTAATTATATGGATTCCATACAACACATGTATATAATAGCAACGATAACCAATCAACCATCATCCAAAGTGCACCATACAACTGCATAAGCATTAAATATAAATACCTATCACTTATAACAGTATGTCAATCAATCGATCGACATGCAACTAATTATTAGGATTAGTGTATGCCGTATTTTATCCCAATACCCGTATGGGGTTTTAAACAAACACTGAATATTATTTGTGCAGTTGGGCGATGTGTAAAATTTATCGTCCCAATCAATATCCTTCAAATGGGTACACATAAACAAACCGTCCGGTTTGTAAATGAATATTTATTTATTCTCATTCACGTTAAAAATCATATTTTTAACGATAATTAATTTATTCCAACCATCAACATTTTATTATCGATTTCACATCAACATCACAAACAAATTTCACAACACATCAAACAAGCATACAAGCCGTCCATGGTCTGTGGACGACGGGTGTCGGGTGCTGCTAAGCACCGTCTGCATCCTAGTATATATTTTTAACTAGAAATGAAGATTTAAAGTGAGAAGTTCTCACCGACTAGCTAATCCAAACGCCTCGACTCTTCTTATGTAGAACATCTTCACCGTGCTTCGCCTTTGAACTGCTGAACCGTTTGGATATTCTTGAAATCCCAATGCAGTTCTTTTCACGCTGTTCAAATATAAAAATACTATTTTTATTACTTCTTTCAATAAATAAAAATCATATTTTTATTTCTACTTCTTATATTTTTACAACGTTTATTGCTATATAAAAATTATATTTTTAATTCGCTACATCAGGATAAAAATAAAGTTCATATTTTTATTACACTTCACATATAATAAAAATTATATTTTCATCTTTAGAAAAATACTTCAAATATACGATAAAAATCTTGTCTTTACCAATTCACTTTCATTATAAAAATTCTATTTTTATTTCGCCTTCCTTAATATAAAAATCGAATTTTTATTGCTATGACATCATCATAAAAATCGTATCTTTCCTACAAGAAAAATCCTATTTTTATTCTCTAAAAATATAACTTTTCTATTCTAAAGATCTCAACTTTTAATTGTAAAAATATAGCTTTAACTTTTCTAAAAATATAAGCCTTGTATTATAAAAAATATAATCTTTACATTAACAATTAAAAACCATATTTTTATCGTGTTAAAAACTATGTTTTCATCGACAAAACAAAGCAGAAATGAAACAAAATCAAAGGAGCAACAAAGAAAACTCACAGCGCAGGGTCTGAGGAGGAGGGGAGGGCTGCTCGCTGTGGGGTGTGTCGGAGGAGGGCTGGGGCGCGGTTTTGTGGTGCTCGCGGGTTCAGGGAGGGCTTGGTCAATGGATTAGAGAAGAGAGAAAGAGGAGAGTGAAGCGCGAGGGGGGAGGTTGGAGGAGGAAGAGAAGGGGGATGCGCTGCCTCCTGGTGGCGATCGATCGGGGGGTAGGGGGCGGCGGCGTGAATCGCAACCCCCCTTTTTATATTTCGATCAGAAGAAAACGGGGGGGGGGGGGGCTGAGTGATAATAGGGAGAGAGAGCAGAGAGTTTTATTATTTTCTTTCAAAAAAAAGGTTGACTTTTTATTTCGACCTCGAAACGAGGCCCACCGCCTGTCGTCCATAGCTAATTACCCCCATTCCGAACCCAATGGTATATGTATCGTAAGCCAATTCGATCGTTTCGTTCAGTTTTCGTTTGAATTAAAATATAACTCTATATATTCAATTTTTAACATACATTTCAATTTACCGGGGCCACATACAGTGTCTAAAAATCCCCGAAAAATTATTTCTAGCTTCATATCGATGATACGGTCCTAACAAAGCTAAATTTGTCAAATTCTGAGACCGTTTGAAAAATGGCCATTTTCCAGTTGATTAAAATCAACTGAAACTGGTCAAACGCGTTTTCCTTTGCTACGTTCACATATGGATTCGAAAAATTACGAATTTTGAAACCTAGCAATAACTAGACATCACGGATCCAACAAAAGTGGTTTCATCGAAATCTGAGGTCGTTTGCAAAATGGCTATTTATAAGGGTCAGAATTCCATAGCGACTATTCTGAATTTTCAACTGGGCATATCTTTTGATTCCCACTATGAAATTTTGATTTTTCGGATTCGTTGGAAAGATATTCCCAAATAGATTCTAATATTTTTGGTTTCGCTAAAATCCGGTTTATTTTGCAACCGGTATGTTCAATTGTAATTTGAAATCGAATTATCGAACTACCGCGCCATTTTCAATTCCTTTTATAATTATATATAATTATTTATATTCGAACGACGACGTATATAAATATATACGTTCTAATTCTATTCAAAATAAATTTCTTGTCGATATCATTTAAAATAATTCATTTTAAATATTCAAAATTCACTAAAATTGCCAAAATAAAAATTTTAAATTGGCTCGCATTTCCGGGTTATTATAATCTCCCCCACTTAAAACTTTTTGTCCTCGAAAAGGAACGAAGCCGAAAGTTGTTTAACTAATCAACTCAACTTCCATTATTTTCGTTACGGCTTAAGTTCTTCAACTTTTCAGTTTCTAAGAACTTTTCAAAATTTTCAAAAATTTGGCAAACACCCTAAATTTCCGAAAAATTTCGCCATAACCTCCCCTGCACCGGGAAAATCCCGAAATTGCCATACAGGCCCTCTGATCTCAAAAAGAAAAAGAAAAAAAAAGCCAATCGGCTCGTAAAATCATCATCATCCAAACAAAACAGTAAATTATGGTAAACATGTACCTATTTGTCAGGCAAACAATTTTGTTTCTCTGCTCTAGCCTCCTTGCTATAACCTGTTCAATGTAAGTACATGTATATGCAAGCAAATGCGACTAAATTTCAGTGCACTCACTATTTGGTTCAGTTAGGCATAATGGTTCAAAATTATCAAACAAATAAACAAACAACACAAACATCCATTAATTAGTGGATTATCGTTTCAAATTCATAATTATGATATATACAGAAAATCATGTTTTGATGCCAATTCACAACAATGTATTTTAGCTATATTTTGGTTCTCACACCAATCTAATGGAAATATATAGATATCTCACTTTCGAAGCTCGAATACAAATATTGATAATGCGGCCGCATTACCAGAATTATCTCCGGGCGACTAGGGTGTGATTCTATATCTATCCAGTATATTAAAACTTCGAATATACGTTCATGACGCGTATATGCAAAACCTTTATATACTCGATTGTCCAAATTCAAAATAAATAAATATTCAAATATGTATAAAACGATTTAAATTTTCAAAACAATATTGTTTTCATTCGAAAAATATACTCTTCACACTCGTTCTAGGATACTACTGATCTCATCTCTAACGAGTCATTCTAATTGGATATTACTAATCAAATATCTGATGAATTCTTTCGTTCGGTTCTAATGTGTCTTGTTCTCGAGCTCTGTAAACCAAAGCTTTGATACCAAATGTAATGGCCCGAACTTACCCGGGGAGGAAAGCACGGATTACGTTGAGAACACGACAAAATAGAAAGCAAACAGAAGAACATTTCATTGTTAATTACAACAATTCCATCAGAATACAAGAATATACAGAGTATAACAGAATAAATTACATTCGATAAATATCAGAGATTACAATAAGTTACAGAGCAGTGGAAAAAATAATACAAAACACAACTGAAAGTAATACACGGATACAGAGCTTTCCAAGCATCGTTCCAACTGTAAATCAGGATCCTGTGAATGTAAATCTGCAAAACCAAAACTACTAGCTGCCCGTGTAGAAAATAGGGGTACCCAGAGTTTAGGTTAAAACAATAAACTCTAGGTCAGTCATGTGACTGGTGTGAGATCTAAAATAGTTATTTAAAACTTTACTTTAAAAGAGAGTAATTCAAGGGACCACGCCGTATAACACGGAACGGGTTTCCTCCCAAGAACACATGTGCATAGAATAAACAACGCAATGCTTTTTCGAAAAATGAAGCTATTATAAGACCCAGGTCCCATCACACAATGCAACGCAAGCCGGAGGATAGGGTTTTCCCTTATAATAGCCAAACATGCTTGGTACGTTTAAAACAAATCATTTGATATTATTATAAGTGTATAGTGTCAAAACAATTTCAATCATAAGTATCAATCATAGACGACATGGGTACCATATATCATGTCGCCATACTAGACTCTACAAATAAAACCGAAATATCTCGTATTGTAAATTGGATTTCCGTCATGAGTCGAGGCAAGGGGCAAGCTCCTCTCCGCTTCGAGACACTCTAGCAAATGTCTCAGGACTACACACTCTGGGTAACCCCTGGATCTTTAGGGTCGGTCCCCTCTTACGTTTGAGGATCGGCAATTCCTGAATGCACGTTTCCCGGTCCTAACAGACCTAAAATCGTGGCGCCTCGCATCCAACAACCACATAGGTGAAAAGTATATAAATGTCAGCCAGTTTAAGCACTGACACCACCAGTAGCTAGAAAGAAACGTCGTACTCTCCCTGCAGTCCTTATCCCATTTTTAACTCATACCGAGGTGTGAGGCTCGCTAATCCACGCTATACACAAAGCTATGCCACGTAGGCCGTGCTTTGATTATCAACCACAAGACTTTGCTTTTCAATAGAAGCCTTGATCAATTGCCACTTAGGCATGCCACACTGGCAATTCATGCCATGCGACTGATGTCCATCGATATACAACCTCTGAGCTCGTACGTCTCAGAGAAGGGCATTAAGCAAGAGAATAAATTCTCCACCACCAAGCAGATGTATATTTAATAGAGATCAATCAACACAGAATAAAATCCAATGTCAAACACACAGTCCACTTACAAGTTCGTTCTGGGTCTGAACGAAAACGGAGGCACTTTCCTTGCATATCCATCGATCTCCAAGTACGTCTGGATGATCACCAACTGATTCCCTCATCTTAGGTGTATAGCCCAATCAAGATCACCAATAATCACTCAAACGATGTGAAGACTTCCGGTCTCCAACCACCGTTTTAATCTTCGACTTATCGTCGAATCGGTTATTCAGAATGGGTATAAACCCGGCCTTTCCGAACAACCCGCGTATATAATAAACAAATGTTACACAAACACAACATACGCCTCATTCCAATTCAGCAGTCACTAACCGTAAATTAGCAAGAGAACAATTCCCCAAATATTAACCCCGAAGGCCGAAACCAACATCAGATCAATACCCAGGAAACCATCCCAACCTATTTAGTAATACTCCATATCTAACACCACGGTGTTATCGGTAAAATTAATTACTATTTCACGTTCAAATCTAATTAAAGATTTAACTATCGCTTTGGAGCAAAACTGGTAATACTCCATTCTCGATCACCTTCCAAATTTGATGATTTAAATTATCAATTCACATTTTAATCTAATTACAGATTCAATAAAACTCCTTTTACAGGGTTAAAGAACTAATGTCATTTAAAACACAGTTCACGATAAACCCAAATCACATTCTATTTATTATTGGGTTAAAGAACAAGTGTTATTTAAAACACCATTCACGATAAACCCACAAATCAATTTTAATTCAATTCCAATTAAATATATTAGAAATTCTGGTTATTTAAAACCCATTTCAAATCCATTTTATTTATTTAAAAATAATTGGGTTTTAATTTTGGTTCAAATCTAGTTCATTTCGATAAAAATATATTTTTACCTTTACAAATGTGGGATTTTTCATCCCAGTTCTTCACAAATCATTTCTTATGATTTTACACAAATTATTGATATTTTTAATAATTTTATCAAGGCCCGTACAGTTGATTTCCATCAACGGCCATCGAACTGCACTTACAGCGACCTTTTCTGAAATTGATTTGGACATATCTCCAAATCCAACCGTTAGATTTCAAATTTCTAATATTCGTTAGAAAGATCTTTTCGATACGAACCCAACGGTTCTGGTTTTAGGAGAATCCGACGGTCATATCTCCCGTAACGTCCATTCGAAGCAATGGTCGAAATTCACGAGCTTCTGCAGCGCGGCGCTTTCTATTCAGGCCATTACATTATATATATATAATATATATATATATATAATATTTCGTCGATTTCCTTTTTAAAACGAATTTATAATTCGTTTTAAATGGTTTCAAAACAGTTTCAACTTCCATTTCAAATTCAAATCAAAATTGAATTTTCCCTTATAAATTCATTTTACCTTCAATTCAAATCGATTTCAATTCAAATCGATTTCAATTCTATTTCAATTCATTTTCAATTGAATTCAATTCAATTTTGAACTCGTTTTCTATTCAATTCACTTCAATTCGAATTCGAATTCTATATTCAATTCAATTCAATTCGAATACGTTCTATATTCAATTCAATTCAATTCGAATTCGTTCTATATTCAATTCAATTCGAATTCGATTTCTATATTCAATTCGAATTCGTTCTATATTCAATTCGAATTCGTTTTCCATATTCAATTCAATTCGAATTCGTTCTATATTCAATTCAATTCGAATTCGTTCTATATTCAATTCAATTCGAATTTGTTCTATATTCAATTCAATTCGAATTCGTTCTATATTCAATTCGAATTCGTTTTCTATATTCAATTCAATTCGAATTCATTCTATATTCAATTCAATTCGAATTCGTTTTCTATTCAATTCAATTCAATTCAAATTCGTTCTATATTCAATTCAATTCAATTCGAATTTGTTCTATGTTCAATTCAATTCAATTCGAATTCGTTTTCTTTTCAATCTTTAAATCTCTTTCCAATATTCATTATAAAAACGAACATAATCGATATAAATATCGTTCGCGTCAAAATAGCTCATCTCTAATCAACACGGCTTTATATTTTTCAATAACTTCGTTATTCTACCCAACTAATGAATATTTATTCTATTCAACACATGAATCTATATTTCTTTCAACACCTGACTAATCTCAACAAATGAGTACTGTCAACGCGTGACTATTTTTGTTATTTAATATATTTTATAAAATTATGATTTCCATCGTTAAATTTTTAATCAAACTCTAACCGTAAATTAGTAAGAGAGCAATTCCCTAAATATTAACCCCGAAGGCCGAAACCAACATCAGATCAATATCCAGGAGACCACTCACCTTATCTATTTTCCAGTTAGTTTCAAATTTTATATATGATAAAGATGTAAATTTTATTGTTAAAATATTTTGTTCAACACTTGACTAATCTCAACGAATAAGTACTGTCAACACATGAACCTTTATTTTATAATATTCTTTATTTTTCCAATTGGAATGAGGCCCAATCAATTACCAT
Organism: Allium sativum; assembly: GCA_030737875.1. Lineage (NCBI taxonomy): Eukaryota > Viridiplantae > Streptophyta > Magnoliopsida > Asparagales > Amaryllidaceae > Allium > Allium sativum. Next base: position 1,046,484,578 of record CM060910.1, on the reverse strand, counting down.
ATAATGTTAATTATATGGACTCCATACAAAACATGTATATAATAGCAACGATAACCAATTAACCATCATCCAAAGTGCACCACACAACTGCAAAAGCATTAAATATAAATATCTAACGCTTATAACAGTTTGTCAATCAATCAATCGACATACAACTAGTTATTGGGATTAGTGTATGCCATATTTTATCCCAATACCCGTTTGGGGTTTTTAATCAACAAACACTGAATATTATTTGTGCAGTTGGGCGATGTGTAAAATTTATCATCCCAATCAATATCCTTCAAATGGGTATACATAAACAAACCGTCCGGTTTGTAAATGAATATTTATTTATTCTCATTCACGTTAAAAATCATATTTTTAACGATAATTAATTTATTCCAACCATCAACATTTTATTATCGATTTCACAACAACATCAAAAACAAATTTCACAACACATCAAACAAGCATACAAGCCGTCCATGGTCAGTGGACGACGGGTGTCGGATGCTGCTAAGCACCGTCTGCATCCTAGTATATATTTTTAACTAGAAATGAAGATTTAAAGTGAGAAGCTCTCACCGACTAGCTATTCCAAACGCCTCGACTCTTCTTATGTAGAACATCTTCACCGTGCTTCGCCTTTGAACTGCTGAACCGTCTGGATCTTCTTGAAATCCCAATGCAGTTCTTTTCACACTGTTCAAATATAAAAATATTATTTTTATTACTTCTTTTCAATAAATAAAAATCATATTTTTATTTCTACTTCATATATTTTTACAACGTTTGTTGCTATATAAAAACTATATTTTTAATTCGCTACATCAGGATAAAAATAAAGTTCATATTTTTATTACACTTCACATATAATAAAAATTATATTTTCATCTTCACAAAAATATTTCAAATATGCGATAAAAATCTTGTCTTTACCAATTCACTTTCATTATAAAAATTCTATTTTTATTTCGCCTTCCTTAATATAAAAATCGAATTTTTATTGCTGTGACATCATCATAAAAATCGTATCTTTCCTACAAGAAAAATCCTATTTTTATTCTCTAAAAATATAACTTTTCTATTCTAAAGATCTCAACTTTTAATTGTAAAAATATAGCTTTAACTTTTCTAAAAATATAAGCCTTGTATTATAAAAAATATAATCTTTACATTAACAATTAAAAACCATATTTTTATCGTGTTAAAAACTATGTTTTCATCGACAAAACAAAGCAGAAACGAAACAAAATCAAAGGAGCAACAAAGAAAACTCACAGCGCAGGGTCTGAGGAGGAGCAGAGGGCTGCTCGCTGTCGGGGTGTGTTGGAGGAGGGCTGGGGTGCGGTCTTGTGGTGCTCGCGGGTTCAGGGAGGGCTTGGTCAACAGATTAGAGAAGAGAGAGAGGAGAGTGAAGCACGAGGGGGGAGGTTGGAGGAGGAAGAGAAGGAGGAGGCGCTGCTTCCTGGCGGCGGCGAACGATCCGGGGGGCCATGAATCGCGACCCCCCTTTTTCTTTTTTCTTTTTTCTTTTTTTATTCCGATCAGAAGAAAACGGGGGGGCTGAGTGATAATAGGGAGAGAGAGAGAAGAGAGTTTTATTTTTTTATTATTTTCTTTCAAAAAAAAAGTTGACTTTTTATTTTGACCTCGAAACGAGGCCTACCGCATGTCGTCCATAGCTAATTACCCCCATTCCGAACCCAATGGGATATGTATCGTAAGCCAATTCAATCGTTTCGTTCAGTTTTCGTTTGAATTAAAATATAACTCTATATATTCAATTTTTAACGTACATTTCAATTTACTGGGGCCACATACAGTCTCTAAAAATCCCTGAAAAATTATTTGTAGCTTCTTATTGACGATACGGTCCTAACAAAACTAATTTCATCAAATTCTGAGACCGTTTGAAAAATGGCCATTTTCCAGTTGATTAAAATCAACTGAAACTGGCGTTTTCCTTTGCCACGTTCACATATGGATTCAAAAAATTACGAATTTTGAAACCTAGCAATAACTAGACATCACAGATCTAACAAAAGTGGTTTCGTCGAAATCCGAGGTTATTTGCAAAATGACTATTTCTAAGGGCCAGAATTCCATAGCGACTATTCTGAATTTTCAACTGGGCATATCTTTTGGTTCCCGCTATGAAATTTTGATTTTTCGGATTCGTTGGAAAGAGATTCCTAAATATATTCTAATATTTTTGGTTTCATTAAAATTCGGTTTATTTTGCAACCGGTATGTTCAATTGAAATTTGAAATCGAATTATCGAACTACCGCGCCATTTTTAATTCCTTTTATAATTATATATAATTATTTATATTCTAACGACGACGTATATAAATATATACGTTCTAATTCTATTCAAAATAAATTTCTCGTCGATATCATTTAAAATAATTCATTTTAAATATTCAAAATTCACTAAAATTGCCAAAATAAAAATTTTAAATTGGCTCGCATTTCTGGGTTGTTACAGTTTAGCTGGCCTATTATTTTATACAAAGTTGAGTATATGTTGTTTTATCTACATGTACCTAGCTTATTTCACACAGTTAGATTCTTTTTGTTCAACTCGGTACCAATTTGCAAGCTAGCTAGTTTCTTTGTAGGCTGTGTTGGAGAATAGAGTTTTGATAACAACTGTAACGACCCAGTTTTTTTTGATCAATTACTTTTAAATATTTAATATTTATTTAAGTATTTAATTGATAAAATAAAATAATTTTTATATTGAGTTATCGATCAATAATCGATATAGGATTTAATTTTTGATATATATGTATATAATTATTGTAATACGGTAATCTAAAATAATTCAATTCAAAGATAAAACTGAATCGAAATGGTTCAGATGATCAATATATATTCTATTTGAAAATGACGATAATAGTGATTTATTGTTGAAGAATTTATTTGTTTTCGAATTTAAATTATATTATATCAATTCAATATGGTTATTTTATATATACTCGTTCGAAATAAATTCCATAAAATATTTTGTTGAGTTCAATATAACACTATAACATTGGAGCGACGGTCGGTACGCTAAAATAGCGGTTCACGATTTTTAATTATGAACCTTGAGATATTTATAATGGATAAGATCGAAATCAAATCAGAAATCAAATCGATATCTTTTTAAAAAGGATAAAAATCTCTTGAAATCAAATAGCAGTCTAATCAAAATCAAATCGAATTTAATTTCATGTAATATGCATAGACAAATACCTTAATGCCATAGTAATCATCTTTATAAAATCGTTCCTCTCATTCTTAAAAAAACCGCAAAGCTTCAAATTAGAAACAAAATGGCCAATACTCGTTCATAGAAAAACAAAGGAGGAAAATCAACCACGTTCTCCTCTTCCACTCCACAAAGTAAATGGTCGCACCTCTCCTTATAAACCGTAACTTCCTCCTCTTCAGTTTCTTCATAAACAAAGTAATCGAAACCCTTCTTTATAAAATCAGAGCCTTCGAAATCAATTACCACTTCATCTCAAATTCGAGTAGGACAGTAAGGAGGGAATCGCGAGTTTTCGGAGGCCGAGATCTGAGTTCGATGTTGTTTTTAGAAATCACGCTTCTCAGATTTTGGGTAGAATTTGGTATCGACAACAACAGTCATCGCAACTTGATTTTGGGGGTTCAAAGGCAAACTGAGAGGGTTATACAAAGCAAGGAGAGAAGGGGAGGTCGCTCGGTGCTCTGATGGTCGAACTGTGTGAATGGGGGGTGTTCGACAGTTTTTTTGAGCCTAGGGCTGTTCGAGATTAGTGATAGGGGTGACTCTGAGTTCTGGTGGTCACGAATTGGAGAAATAAAATGATGGCGTTAAGGGATTTAGACTTAGATGCTGAGATGTGGTCTGTGTTGTTATGTTAGGTAGTGAATGCAATAGAGTTTGCAGTGAAGAATCTGCCTTGAAGGAGCGAGATTGGGAGTTGGAGATTTGTTGTGAAATCTTTTGTAAAAATATCGTAAAAAAGAAGGATTTAAAAAGGTAAATATTTTGATTAAATTATTTATTTACTTTTAGAATGTTTGATGGCTTAAATAAATAATTTCATACGAAAATACATGCAAGGTTTTATCGAATGGAGTAAGTCGAGAATTTTAGTTGCGGATCACTTAATTTGAAATTAAACGGGATTTATTTGGATATTCAGGAATGGAAAATTCCTGTGAGTAAATCTCACTCACCTTAATTAGAATTATTTTTATGTCGTTAAAAATAATTGTTGTTGTTTATTTGGATTTTTCTGGTTGCTTTAAATATATTAGTTATTTAGGGTTGACTATTATATATATATATATATATATATATATATATATATATTGGGTTGATGGTTGGATTGATTCCCGCAGTCTCATTAGCGGATGCCCGCGGTACCATTAGCGGATGATTTCCCTATGCACCGCACAAATATATATTAGTGGATGACCTTCTATACCACGATATCCTGCCTCGAAGCAGGATGGTATTATTTAGGTGCTAACGCCTATGGATGCAGGAAAACAGGTTGGAGGGATCCAACTGGATTCCTCAAAAATATAATTATCTGTTTTTTCATATATATTATCATATATCATATGTTAGAAATCTCGTGATTTGATAACTGACTGTTTGGGGCATTTAAATATCACTGGGCTTAAATGTTGATATTTTAAAAATATCGAAAAAGGAAATTTCCAGAGTTAAAAAGGGAAATTCTATTTTTCTAAAATAGAATTTGAAATTTGAATAGAATAAAAATATTAACTTGTTTTAAAAGAATAAAAACAAGTTGTTCTTTTATAAATGAAGTGAAAAGAATTATCATTGGATAATTCGGAAATAAAAATACAAGTGTGAAATTGAAAAGGGAAATCTATTTTCCAAAAGTAGAAATATCGATTTCAAAGAAACTGAAATCGAGACTTGTTTAAGAATGAATAAAGAAAATTCAAATAGAAATTTAATATAGAAATTCAAATGGAATTCAAATAAAGAATTTGAATATAGAAAATATAAAGGAAATTCAAATATAGAATTTGAATATAGAAATTGAAATGGAATTTGAATAAAGAAAATTCAAATATAGAATTTGAATATAGAAATTCAAATGGAGTTTGAATACAGAAAATTCAAATATAATTGAAAAATAGAATTTGAAAATAGCAAGTTGAAATCATTTCGAAATGGGAACGACGAAATATATTTCAGAATGCGGATTTTTTTTAAATAGAATAGAAATAAATCCAAGGGGATTTATAAATTGTAAAAGGAATTGAAATTTAAATATAGAAGATCGAAGTATAAATAAATTATAACCGAGTAAGTGAAAATCGACGATTTTAGATAATCAGAATTTTTGAGTCGAATTGGGAAAATTGGTTTAATATATATTAAAAGTATATTAGAATGGAGTTGAATTTATATATAAACAAAGTTTTAAAACGTTTATATATTAAATATAATTAAAACGAACTCGCCGCGGCGTGAAAGTTCGTAAATTGGCGTTTCGAACTTCAATTGAGTATACATAACTCAGTTTAAGTCGGAATTCTTTGAAACAAGTATCGTTAGGACCGGTTGGATAATAGTTTTCTAATGGAGGAGGAAAATCTGGATTTCGTTGTATAGATTTTGAGTTATGTCAAAATCAAATTTTCAGAAAACCAGCTCCAGAACCATTATAAGGCCATAATAGTTTATATAAATAATTAAAGGGATTTTAAGCAAATAAAAACTTAGATTTTTATTTTATAATCTGGACTTGAGTTATAACATGAGTATGAACTCAATAGAATGAAATGAAATGAATTTTGAAATAAAAATCATATTTTTTATAGTTGAATAGAATTAACCAAGTTAAAGGATAATTAGATAATCGAGTTTGAATCGAAATTTGGGCTTTTAAAATAAGTAAATGGAAGTGTGAATTTATATTCGAAATCGAATATGAGACTTGAATTGAAAATGGAATTCAATGAGTGTATAAACAAGTTAACATATATTTGAATAAGTTATATTCAAATAAAAAGGTGAAATAGGCAAACCGGTTAATTAGCAACTAGTTAATGGAAATTCTGAATTGAAGTTGAACTTTGAAACGTAAATGGGATTTCAGAATTTATATTCGAAATTGAATATAAAATGTAATAGAAATTTTTAATTTCAATTAGTTTATAAGTTGAAATATATTTAAACATGTTATATTCAAATATACAAATAAAATAGGCAAAGAATTTATTAACGAATAAATTAACGAGTTGAGTTAAAACGAGTGTATTAAGTTGAAATAAGTTAGAAATGTATGGATATACATGCGACGGGTATGGAATGAAGTTAATGAAGGTATATAAATAGAATGCTCGACAAAAAGGTATGTATTTATTTCACATATGAGGTTTTATGCACCGTATCGGTAAGCCGCTTGGTTTTTTTTCTTTTTCTTTTTGATTGGAGAGGCCTGTGTGGCGGTTTGGGGATTTTCCTGATGCTTCCGGTACAAAGGAGGTTATGGCGATTTTTTCGGAAATTTAAAGAGTTAGAATATTTTTAAGAAAATTTGATAGTTAGAAATCAAGGTATCGATATACATAGAATCCGATAAGGAAATGAATTTGAAATAGAATATTATAAACAAAAAGGAAATCGATAATCTGGAAATAGTAAGAGAAATATATATATACGTTTTAAAAATGAATAAGGTGTTTTTATGGTGTTGATGATTTGAGATAAGTGGTCTTTTCTGTTTTGAAGTTAAGGATGTTTTCAGTCAAGGTCTGAGAGGTAATTATACCCCAACTTGATTAATTTCATTTTTAACCGATAAATAGCATGATCCAGTCTTGAAGAGAAATGTTTTAGTGAAATGCAGTATTTTAGGTTATTTGTAACGATGTTTTACACAACAGTCGTTTAACCCAAGTAAGTGGAATTTTGGAAATATATCATAAATATTTCCTAAGTATAAAAATATCCGAGTCGGGAAAGAGATAAGTGATTGAAATGTTTTTCAATTGCAAATAGAATATATTTTCAAAGTATAGAATATAAAAATGGTGAAATATGGAAATGTTTTCCAAACGGCGTAAGAGACCAAGGTGATTATTGAAAATATTTGTAAGGAAATGAAGAAGTGATTGAATTAATGAAATATTTATTAAGAGGCCCAGTGATTTGTTTGATGGTTGGAATGTTTGTTTATTTTTCTTCGATAGTTAAGTAACCGACTATCGAAGTATTTGCCAATATCGTTGTCAATATAGAGAGACCGGTTGGATTATTATCCGAGAACCACTCTATATTGGTATTAGCATTGCGAATCAGATTATATGAAGATAATCGAAGACGGAGTAAAGTGCAAGGACTTTTTCTATTAATAGAATTGGTGCCTTCGATTTCGTTCAATCCCAGAACGAACGTATATGGACGAATGTATGACAAAGTATTTCCAATGATCGAATATGATTGTTCTATACAAATATACACGGTGGCAACGGATTTATTCCCTTAGCATAATATCCAGAATATTTGTGCAAATCAATTAGTGATTAACGGATCTGACAAAGTGGCATTCATAGTGATTGTGTTATCAATGAATGATAAGCAATCGTAGCCTCAAGCCTTAACAACCGGGAAATGAAAAAAATCGGGCAGGTAGCATGGCTATGTGGGTCGCTCTCATTAGGGTGTATAATCACCTATCTAGAGAAATTCCTTTTACTTCTTTAATCTATCGATGTTGTCCCTTTACGGGGAACGGTTGCAGATCCCAACCGTCGGTGATATACATTCGATACACTCAAGCGAAATGAGTGGTCGGTCATGTATGGGCCGGGTTGCAAGATGTTCTAGTTGAACCCAGTGTATTCCTCTCTAGAGATACACTATCGGAAGGTGGTTCCATACCTTGTCATGTTGGAAATCCAACCTACAATAAGCCCCATGCAGTTTTTGATTTTATATTATATGGAGCATGAGATGGAAGCGTTCCGCTAGATTCTATTTTTTTGATGTAGATATTATTATAATATCGCTGGATTTGACATCAAAGATATTTTTGGTTATCGTAAGGTAAAACCATCCGTGTTTATGTGTGGATAGGTCTTATGATTATCATTTCTTTTGAAAGGATTTTGAAAGTTAAACTAATGGTTGGAGTTTACTCACATCAGTCCCATGACTGACCCGGAGTTTATTTTGTTTTGTTTTCCCTAAACTCTTGGGTGCCCAAATTTGTATGGGCAGTAGTCGGGATTTTTCAGATTCACTTGGAAGAGCTGGAAGCAGAAGGCTTCACCAGTTAGCTATAGACTATCATATTTTTGCTGTGTACTATGTTGTATCTGGAAACAGGTGTTTATAACTATTCCAGAAATAGCTGTTGTGCTCTGATAATGGTATGTGTATTCAAAACATATTTGTATTTCAAAAGTTATGTTATTTAATATATTTTATTCGTTCCGCTGTGAGTTTGTGATCTTCGTTTTTCTTCTATTCTAATATTTCTTTCTTTCTATATTCTCATCCTCTAACTTCTTTCTAATATTGATTCGTATTTCTGTGCAGTTTGGGACGTGTGGTGTTATTAGTCAACTCATATAGTACGGATTTGCGGGCCGTTACAGTTGGTATCAGAGCTTAGGTTGGGCGAATACCTAGGCTTGTATGTCATGTGCTCATTAGAGATAGGGTCAGCAATACCTTAGAATGAGTTGAGTGCATATATGCGAGAGTGCATATTTGTTAATTAATATAAAAACTATTTTATATTGTGTTGACTGGTCTGTTGAGTGGTGTGAAGACCCGTAATTTCCCCGGTAAGGAAAGCCCAGATTACTTTGAGAACAATGCACAAAAGAACGCAGACAGAAATACATTTCATTGTTAATTACAACAATTCCATCAGAATACAAGAATATCCAGAGTATAAACAAATAATATACATCACAAAATATCAGAGACTTAAATTACATTTAAATACATCGCAGCGGAAAAATAATACAAAACACAACTGAAAGAGATATACGGATACAGAGCTTTCCGGATATCATTCCAGCTGTAAACCAGGATCCTGTGAATATAAATCTGCAAAACCAAAATTACTAACTGCCCGTGTCAAAACAAGGGCACCCGGAGTTTAGGTTAAAACAATAAACTCCAGGTCAGTCATGTGACTGGTGTGAGAACTAAAACAGTTATTAATCTTTATTTTAAAGTTCGGTAAATCAAGGGACCACGCCGTATAACACGGAACGGGTTTCCTCCCAAGAATACCAGTGCATAATACAACAGCGCAATGCTAAATAAAGAACAATGAAGCTATTATAAGACCTAGGTCCCATCACACAATGCAACGCAAGCCAGAGGATTGGGTTTTTACCTTATAATAGCCAAGAATGCTTTATACGCTAAAAACAAATCATTTGATACTATTATAAGTGTATAGTGTATAAAACAATTTCAATCATAAGTATCAATCATAAACGGCATTAGTGCCCCATCCCACTATGTCACCATACTGGGCTCTACAAATAAAATCGCAGAATCACGTATTTGGAAGTGGGACTTCCATCTGTGAACCGGGAAAAAGGTAGTCCTCTACCGATTCGAGACGCTCTAGCCCGTGCCTTAGGATCAGAGCTCAAGTGACCCTTGGAGCGACAGGGCCGGTCCACCGATGTGGATTAAAATGCCTAAACACTGCATTTCCCCGCCCTTTGGGGCGTCAATGAGCCAACAAATGACTCCATCGGCTCCACATAGTCACCGATATATCTGAGGCGCCTCGCAACAGCAACAACCACATAAGTCAAACTCGTCAGGGCATGTAAAACCACTGACGCCACTTCTAACTAGAAAGAAACGCATGTCCTCCCTGAGGTCCTTCTCCCGTTTCTAGTTCATAACCGGGGTGTCAAGCTCGTGAATTCACGTTACACAAAGCTATGCCACACAGGCGGTGCTTTGATCATCACCCACAAGACTTTGCTTTTCAACATAAGCCTTGATCATTTGCCACTTAGGCATGCCAAACAGGCAATTCACTCCATGCGTTTGATATCCATCAATATATAACCTCTGAGCTCGTACGTCTCAGAGAAGGGCGTTATGTAAGAGAATAAATTCTCCGCCGCCAAACAGATATATATTTAATAGAAATCAATCACACAGAATAAAATCCAATGTCAGACACACAGTCCATTTACAAGTTCGTTCTGGGTCTGAATGAAACCGGAGGCACCTTATACCTCGCATATCCATCGATCTCCAAGTACGTCTGGACGATCACCAACTGATTCCCTCCTCTTGGGCGTACGGGCCAATCAAGATCATCAGTAATTATCCAAACGATGTGAAGACCTCCGGTCTTCAACCACCGTCTTCATCCTCGACACCACGTCGAATTATTTATTCAGAATGGGATAAACCCGGTCTTTCTGAATAACTCGCGTATATAATAAACAAGTGTTACACAAACACAACATACGCCTCATTCCAATTCATCAGTCACTACCCGTAAATTAGCAAGAGAATAATTCCCCAAATATTAACCCCGAAGGCCGGAACCAACATCAGATCAATACCCAGGAAACCACTCTTCTTAGCTAACCTACAGTTAGTTTCTAAAATTCACTTTCTTAGGGAAAGGTTCCCATTAATTTTATCAAAGATAAATTCTTTTAAATTTATTCTTTAATCTTCTTTTGAATATCAATTCAAACTAGTCGGGATTAACGAACCACACCGAAGTGATCATTTATTTTATTTCCCAATCCCAACCTATTCATCCCATGAAGTAAAACTGGTAATCCTTCATATCTAACATCACGATGTTACTGGTAAATTCAATTACCATTTCACGTTCAAATCTAATTAAAGATTTAACTATCGCCCGGAGCTAAACTGGTGATACTCCATTCTCGATCTTTTCAATCTAATTGAAGATTCATTAAAACTCCACTTAGTTTTAATCTTTAACTGGGTTAAAGAATCAATGTCATTTAAAACACGGTTCACGATAAACCCAAAATCACATTCCATTCTATCAGCCTTTAACCGTAAAATAGCAAGTGAGCAATTACCTAAGTATTAACCCCGAAGGCCGAAACCAACATCAGATCAATACCCAAGATACCATTCAACTTAACTAATCTCCAGTTAGTTTCTGATTTTCTTAACTCCTTTGGGTCTAAGAACAGTATTATTGAAGATACCGTTCGCGACAACCCAAAATCACATTCCATTAATTATTGGGTTAAAGAACCAGTGTTATTTAAAACACCGTTCACGATAAACCAAAAAATCAATCCCAATTCAATTCCAATTAAATATTATTTAATTGGTACACTTCATTAAATCTAAATAAAAAGATTTAATCTTTTACTCAACTGGGTTTAAGAACAGTGTCAAGGAAGACACCATTCATGACAAACCCAAATCACATTTGATATTAAATACAAGGCTCTGAATAGAAAATATATCGGCTTATATTCAATATCAAATTCTACAACCAACAAATATCATATTGGAAATAACGATATAAATATATCTTTCAAATTTCCATAACAATACCTGTATAATCACGAAATCCAACATCGAAATATTCCGAAGGTAATTTCGATTCCAATCCATTCCAATTCAATTATTGGAAATTTTGTTTATTTTCAATACCATTTCAAATCCACTTTATTTATTTTAAAAATAAACAGAATTATAATTCTAGTTCAAAACCAGTTCATTTCGATAAAAATATATTTTTATCTTTTCAAATATGGAATTTTTCATTCCAATTCTTCACAAATCATTTCTTATGATTTTACACAAATTATTACTATTTTTAATAATTTTATCAAGCCCCGTACAGTCAATTTCCATCAACGGCCATCAAACTGCACTTACAATGACCTTTTCCAAATTTGATTTGGACATAATTCCAAATCCAACCATTAGATTTCAAATCTCTAATATTCTTAGAAAGCTCTTTTCGATACAAACCCAACGGTTCAGATTTTAGGTGAATCCGACGGTCGGATCTCCCGTAATATCCATTCGAAGTCAATGGTCGAAATTCGTGAACTACCGCGGCGCGACGCGTTCTATTCAGGCCATTATATATAATATATATATATATTATATATATTTCGTTGATTTCCTTTCAAAATGTATTTTATAAATCGTTTTAAATTCGTTTTCAAAACGATTTCAACTTCATATTCAATTTCGAATCAAAATTGAATATTCCACATCATCGATATACAAATGATAATATTTTCAAAACGTTATATTTTGAAATCACTTCCTTTTCTATATTCATTATAAAAACAAATATAATCGATATAAATATCGTTCACGTCAAAATGGCGTCAATCTAACCAACACGGCTTTATATATTTCAATAAATTCGTTATTCTATTCAACAAATGAATATTTTCTTCAACACATGAATATATATTTTTATTCAACACCTGAATTTATATTTCCATTCAACACATGAATATATATTTTTATTCAACACATGAATCTATATTTCTGTTCAACACATGAATTTTATATTTCTATTCAACACATGAATCTATATTTCTATTCAACACATGAATTTTATATTTCTATTCAACACATGATTTTTTTATTTTTTTATTTTCCCAATTGGAATGAGGCCCAATCAATTACCATATAATGTTAATTATATGGATTCTCTACAACACATGTATATAACAACAACGATAAATAAGCAACCATCATCCAGAGTGCACCACACAACTGCATAAGCATTAAATATAAATAATTAACGCTTACACATTCTGTCAACCCATCGATTGACATACAACTAAACAATTGGGATTAGTGTACGTCAAATATCATCCCAATACCCATGTGGGTTTCAAATCAACAAACATAGATTTTATTTGTGCAGTTGGGAGATGTGTAAAATTTATCGTCCCAATCAATATCAGTCAAATCAGTGTATATAAACAAATCGGCCGATTTGTTTATTACTATTTATTTTATATACACGTTAAAAATCATATTTTTAACTATAAAATATTTTCCACTATAAAATATTTTATTTCATTCCACATCACACAATCAAATTTCACAACACAGCAATCAAACAAACAAGCCATCCATGGTCTGTGGACGATGGGTGTCGGGTGCTGCTAAGCACCGTCTGTATCCTAGTATATATTTCAAACTAGAAATAAAAATAAAAGTGAGGAGTTCTCACCCAAGCTAAACCAAACGCCCCGACTCTTCATATGTGGGAAATTTTCGTCATGCTCGCCTTTTGTCAATTTCATCGTCCGTAGCCACTACATATATAAAAATCACATTTTTGTATTCTCTATTATATAAAAATCATATTTTACCTCGCTTTCACATATATAAAAAAATCCGACCTTTCTTTTCTATTTTCAAATATAAAAATCCGACCTTTCTTTTTATGACTAAAAATCACCTTTTTACACACTGTATATATTTTAAAAATCATGCTATAAAATATATATATAAGTTAAGATAAAAATAGTAAAGTAAAAAAATCATATAGCTCAAAGTGGAAGGGGAAAGCTACCGCACCATCGTCGGAGGGAGGTGGTTCACTCGAGGCGGAGGGGGCAAATTGGTGCTCGTCGGTGGCTGGAAGCGGCTCTAGGGTTGCGGAGTACGATTCGATTTAGGGTGGGATTTTAGGGCGCGGTGGAGCTTCAAATCAGAGATGGGGGTTTCCGGCGTCGAGGAGGAGGAGGGGGGTGTGCGGTGCGGCGGTGGAGGAGCCAAGGAGGAGGGCGACGACGTGGAAGGTGGCCGACGATTAGAGCGGGATCGGTTTTTTTTTATTGGTCTCAATCTGAATTTGAACGAGAGGGGGGTTGACCGGGTTCATGAAGGGAAGAGAGGCTTGGGGCCCAATTTATTTTAGTATTTAATTATTTTATATATTTTATTTCTCCATTAAAGTTGACTTTTACTTCCAACACCAATTGAGACCCAGCGACTGTCGTCCCTAGCTAATTACCCCATTCCGAACACAATGAGATATGCTTCGTCGTAACCCAATTCGGCTGTTTCGATCCGCTTTCGTCAAATTTAAAATATAAATCTTTATATATTCAATTTGAACGCACATTTCAATTTACTGGGGCCACACACTAACTATATAAATTCCCGAAAAATAGTTTCTAGCTTCGTATTGACGATACGGTCCTAACAAAATTAATTTCGTCAAATTCTGAGAACGTTTAAAAAATGGCCATTTTCTAGTCGATCGAAATTGACTGAAACTGTTAAAACACGTTTAACCTTGCCACGTTCGCATATTGATCCAGAAAATTATGAATTTTGCAACCTAGCAATAATTTGACATCCCGGATCCAACAGAAGTGGTTTCATCGAAAACGAAGGTTGTTTGCAAAATTTCCATTTTCAAAGGCCTTTATATATATTAAAATATATATAAATTCCACAGCGACTTTTCTGAATTTTAAACTGGACATATCTTTCAACTTCTAAATTGAAATCTCAGTTTCTTAACTTCATTAGAAATATATTCTTACACAGATTCAAATATTTCTTGTTTCATCGAAATCCAATTTATTTAGAATCATGTACATTCATTTGAAATTCGAAATTGAATTTTTGAACTGCAGCGTCATTTCAGGCTCGTTATAAAATTAAAATAAATTTATTCGATTTAACCTCGTCGAAAATAAATTTTCCATTGTTATTATTTAAAATTATTCATTTTAAATAATCAAAATCCGTTAAAATAACCAAAATAAAAAATTTAAATTTAAATTGGCTTAAATTTTCCTGGTTGTTACGATTGGTTTATGAATTCTGATTGAATCGTGGGACGCCACGAAGTCGATAGGAATTTCTAAATACTTGAATAGAAAATTTCGACACGGTATTGTTTTAATGTGGGTAAATGGAATAATATAACCCAAAATTCTATTTTTATATAGAATGGATAAATTCTTTGAAATTATAATATATGTATGTATTGGATGTTATTATTATAATCAGATGGAAAAGAAAAAAATCGAAATGGTTATGTATAACCAGTTATAATTTGTATAAGAATCAAATATATACAAATGAGAAGAATTAAAATTGAATTCAAACCAGAATTCAGAATTTAAAATCCTGGGAAGTTGAAAAATATTTTTTTCAAAGTATATAAAATAGCTTTGTTTTGGAAGGATTTTTGATTAAAAATCATTTTTGATGGATTTTGAAAGTGGTAAAGCACTAAGCTCACTTTAGTGGCTGGAAAATAATTCTGATGATGACTGCAGCATCATCAGTGTTCATTTTCGAGTTTCTAAGTGATGAATTGCTACATTAAAAATGTTTTTGATGGAAATTTGTTTGAAAGAAAACAAGTTGATATGAAAATTCAAATGTTTTGAATTTGATATGGATATATATATATATATATATATTGGTGATTTAAAAAAGGATTGAAATGAAAACCCGGGTATTTAAATTCCGGAATATAAATTTAACTTAAGTAAGTTAAATGAATCGAAATGGATAAATTGAATTGGAATCAATTTGAATGAGTATATATGGTGTGCAATGTAAATGGAAACCAAAAGTTTGGTAGAACTAAAATTGCAGAAGTATAAAAATGTTGACTTAAAATTTAATGAGTTTTGATAAGTAAATGTGTTTGTAGCTTTTTCCTACTTTAGTAATCTAGGGGACGAAATTCTTTTAACGGGGGAAGAATGTAACGACACGGTTTTTTTTTTGATCGATTAATTTTAAATATTTAATATCTATTTAAATATTTAATTGATAATATAAAAGAATTTTTATATTGAGTTATCAATCAATAATCGATATAGGATTTAATTTCTGATATATATGTATATAATTATTGTAATACGGTAATCTAAAATAATTAAATTAGAAGATAAAACTGAATCGAAATGTTTCAGATGATCAATATATATTCTATTTGAATATAAACGACAATAATAGTAATTTATTGTTGAACAATTTATTTGTTTTTGAATTTAAATTATATTATATCAATTTAATATGGTTATTTTATATATACACGTTCGAAATAAATTCCAGAAAATATTCTGTTGAGTTCAGTATAACGCTATAGCAATGGAATGACGGTCGGTACGCTAAAATAGCGATTCACGATTTTTAATTATGAACCTCAAGATATTTTAATGGATAAGATCGAAATCAAATCAGAAATCAAATCGATATCTTTTTAAAAAGGATAAAAATCTCTTGAAATCAAATAGTAGTCTAATCAAAATCAAATCGAATTTAATTTCATGTACTATGCACAGACAAATACCTTGATGCAAAAGTAATCATCTTTATAAAATCGTTCCTTTCATTCTTCAGAAAACCGCATAGCTTCAAATTAGAAACAAAATGGTCGATACTCGTTCACAGGAAAACAAAGGAGGAAAATCAACTACTTTTTTTAACAAGTAAATATGTGTATAACATAGAACCAAAAGCTGCCAACATGCCTAGTAGGTAATCATATGTAATCACTCATCCCTAATCAATGACCATGAGTCTAAGATCTTGATGGATGAGCTCCGGCAAGGCCACCACCCATCGTACTTCAAAATCGAGTTCCGGCATGGCCACCACCCGATTATGAAGTAATTCTACTTCTAAAACCAAGGTCACACCATAATATACAAGACAAGCAAAACAACATAAGAAAAGAAAAAACCATAAGTATCCTAGAAAAAGCTCCTCTTCCACAAACCATCCAACCTGAAACTAGCAAGGTCAACTCTGTCCTAAAGAGGTAAGGCGGTCTGGAAGCCCAGAAACGGCACCCACGCAACACAGCTCGAAAGACCCGTTTGTGAACCTGAAAAAGGAGTCCAGCACTAAGAAAGATGATGCAAGCATCCAAGTTGTCTGTAAGCTCCAGAATCGAGGAAGCAACTCCAGTCCCACAGAATACATAGACTAGCGGACAAAAAACCTGTGAAACCAGGCCCTACAGCAATAGCAACCCATATCAGTGTTAAAGGGGGGAGGGGGTGAATGACAAAAGATGATAGGATGGAGGGTTAAAACTTGCTAAACTATAAGAAACAGACTTAACTGATCCCCGCTCGGTGGGTTGTTGGAACCGATATAACATCAAAGGTTCCAGCTAACCGACTTGATCGGGAGCTAATAGAGCCTCTAAAAGGTCTGCCACGAAACGCGAGTGAAACATCCTGTCTTACTTTTCGGATGAAGGAAGTAGGGACCATTGGCACCTCTTCAGAAATTGCCTTATTCCTCGAACACCAAATTTGCCAGCAGATAAGACAAGGAATTAACCGAAAGAGGATCGAGCGAATAGATTTACCTGAATTTCCATCCCACCAGATTCGTAGTAAATCAGAAAGAGAAGACGCGTTATTTTGAAGATGTAACACCTCATATTTTTTTAATATAATTAAAAATGAAATAAAATATATGAAAATATGCTTATGATAGGTAAATAATGGTGATGCATAAGGAGAATTAATTGATACATGGAAGAGAAGAAAAATTAGTTCGATAACAGCGTATGTAACGGAAAAGATAGAAAAATAAGGATAACTAATTCAAGAATCAGGAATTAGGTAAAATGGACATCACCATTGCGTTCCTCTCGGAAAAATACGCGAAATAGAGTCCGGGTATTCGAAAATCGGAGTCCGTATGACCATGATATGGCCAAAACAAGAATTCAGCAGCCTTTTTGGCAGACTACCCGTGTCGACTGTAGTGTCGACACCCAATTCGACCTGCCCCCCCTGTGTCGACTGTAGTGTCGACTCTCCCCCTGTACAGGTCGACCTGGTCGACCTGGTCGGCGTGGGGTGGCCCAGAACCCATTTTTGAGGCCCGGGACGAGTTTTGATGGTCCGGATGGGTTTTAGGGTTAATCCGATGGCTGAAATGAATTGCTACACCTATAAAATAACACCTAGACCTAACCTAATTCATAACAAATCATTCTTACACCTAAATGTTGCTGGAATCTCTCTTGAGCCATGGCCGTCGTCTCCAAATTAAAGCTTAAGCGTTCAAACCTAAATCAAATCAAAGATCAATGCTTCTACAACAAATTCAAGAGGATAGATCAATGACACTGCAACTTTCTACGACAAATTCACTCCCTAATTCATTAGTCGTTCTCTGTAAGTTCTAGTTGCTTTCCGATTTAAATATTTAATTATAATGTGGCCATGAATTAAAGTGGAATTGGATTAAGTATGATCTATTCCTGTTGCTTTTTGAATCTTTAGTTTGAGACTTGTCTACCTTTATTCTCATGACAAGTTTGTGATTTATTCAGCAGTTTTCTTGATTCGTAATGATGTTATCATCAAGTTCTAATATTTATGCCTATCATGATGTTGTTTTTCTCTCTGATCTATTTATTATGCAAAATTCTACCTTTCCCCTATTTGTTTTCTTTTGATGAACCTTGGTCAATTTCGGACCTAGGCCTAAACTACGATTTGCGTGCGATTGAATACGGGGGAAATATTGGGATATTGCCTTGTTGGATATATGTGTTTGGTAGAATCGAAGGCATAATATGAAAACTGGATACTTGGGTATTATTGCCATTAACACGAAATTTGAATTTGGGTATTATCATTATAATTAAAGTTTTGCTAGCTTGGGTAAATTGGGGTAAACATGGAATACATGTAGTTGGTATGAAACTTGACCTATGTAAAATATGGCAAGAATATTGATACATATATTTGGCTAAAAATTGATCTATGTGAATTGGGCATAGCTTTGTAAACATGTAAACTATGAATCTTGATATATGTATAAAAAGGCATGAAACTTGGTATATATGTAAAATTGTCTAAGATTAGGCATATATAAATTTGGCATACATGTAAACAGGCATGAATTGAACATATGTAAATTTGGTATGAATTAGGCGTATGTAAAACGGACATGTAACCTAGAACTTGGGCATATGTTAAATAGGTGAAATTTGTGGTTGAAACACATATGATAATTTATGTCTTGAAAAGGGGCTAATATGAACACGCCTAAATAGGTTTTGGGTAGTTGGCATGTAATAGCCTTAAAGGAGGGATAAATATAAATTGAGATAAGTTGCCTTTAATGGTCTAAGATAAATTGTGGTAAAATTGGTATGATTTTGCATACCATTAATTGATGGACATAATTGAGTCAATTATGGACATCGTTAAATAAGGAATAAATTGATAATTTGAATAGGGGAAATAAATTCAAATTGGGGTAAAATATTATAAGTAATAATCAATGCTTAGGACACGAGGTTGGACTCATTTGTGACGTAAACCTGCCCGAAACCGCCCGGCGAATCCAGTAGTCACAAATGTCAGCCCAATGTGAGAGGTCCTAGGAACAAATTAAAAGCGTAACAGTTGTAAAGACATGAGGTTAGACTCTTTTATGGTGTAAGACTGCCCGGACCCGCCCGGCAAATCCAGCTGCCATAAATGTCAGTCTAATGTGAGAGGTCTTTATAAGGTTACGGCCTTAATGAATTAAGAAATACTTAACCAGATAAACATGTGGTGGGACATGGGGGTTAAGTGGGTGACATTTGGGTGACATGTGGAAATACGAATAGTAATACTTAACCAACGTAACATGGTAATTAGACCAGTGGGTAGGGTTAAGTAAATAAGAACACTTAACCAATATGATATAAATGGGTGGGTTAAGTAATATGATTAGGTTAATCTGGACACTTAACCAATTTAATAAGTTGACTACGGGAGTGGGTAAGGTTAAGCAAATGTTTAACCATTATAACATGATTAAACTGGACTGGAGAGTGAGGTTAAATTAATGAGAACACTTAACTAATACAATGGGTTAATTAGACAAGTGGTTGCGGTTAAGTAGTAACACTCAACCAACATAACAGGACAAGCGGGTGGGTTAAGTTAACTTGAATAAGTTGATAACACTTAACCATTATAATATGACTAGTGGATGGGGTTAAGTTAACATGCACTTAACCAATCTGATGTGATGCATAGTAGGGTTAAGTAACACATGGGGTAAAGTTAACAAGAAAATTCTTAACCAATGTAACCAGATAGACGAACGGGGTTAAGTTAATAAACCACACTTAACCCATCAAACATAATAAGCGATAAAGGTTAAGTTAACTAAGAAAACACTTAACCATGGTAACATAACGAGTAGAAGGGTTAAGTACATATCGGGTTGGTGGGTAATATTATTAAATATACGCCCACGTACACTTAACCATTAAATACACATGCTTGAATCAGTAGCGGGGTTAAGTACACATCAGGGTTGGTGGGTAATATCAGAGAGTATAGGCCCACATACTTAACCATTAGAAAAACCTAGTAACGAGGACCCATTTCAGCAGTAACCCACATTAGGTACCAACGGAACCCTGAGCTAGGCAGGGTGGGGCACGATTACTGGGCTGATTATAAGAGGTCAAATTAGCGGCGGCGGTTGGTGCAGCAGTGCAGGTTCTAACGGAGTGCGGGCGTGCACACACTTCGGCGCAGAAAATTTAACCACTGGGCATCAGTAGGTATAAAGCTGTGCATCTTGATTGTGTCAGGGTTGCCACCATGGGACTTGATACACCCCATGGTGGAACCAGTACAGGTATCTACAAGTAGGGGGCCGCGTGACACAAACGAGAACTAGGTCAAGTAGGGAGCCGATCGATAAGGTAGTAAGGGTGCATCGAATATATATATACATGGCCATTGGGGTGATCGAGGTGGAATCCTCAAAATCGATGTACACCTGAAGGCTACCATAATTGCAGGGATTGGTATCACGTTGTAATTACTATATAACACGGGCTACTAGTTAGGACACTAGTAGGGGGTGCGGATCCTTGTTACACAGGACACTAGTTGGGACACTAGTAGGAATACGGATCATTCAATGTAAGACCCTTACGAGGATGCTAGTTAGGTGGTGCAGAGCAAATAGATATCATTTTAATGGTAAAGCTTAGAAACCTTGCGATGTTATTCTTGATAGAAACCATGTGGTGGGATACTTGATAGGAATTATGGGACGTTATACTTGTTTCATCGTGCCCAAAGTTTATCTTGTTACCTTAGTTTATCTTGTTATCTTAGTTTATCTTGCCTACCTTGTCATCATGCTTATGTTTACTTTCAGTTTATTCATGCCATGTTATCTTTACCTATTTTTATGCTGAAAGTCACTAGGACTTACTCAGTCTTTATGACTGACCCATTTTGTTTCGCCTCTTTTTCTTCTGTTTCCCCCCGCCCCCCAGGTTCAGAGGGTGGGAATACAGCTTAGTTCGGATCTTACCAAGCTCCAAGGCTCTTTCATGTATGGCTTGGATTTCTCTTGGTGATGGCTTGCTTTGCTTTATTGGGGAATACTGCAGTTTGTTTTTATGCTTCTTTGTTTTTGAGCAAGACAGATATTTTAACTATGAAATTGGTTATTGGAATTTGATGGGCTTTTCTTGTAAACATTTATATTTAATAAATGGTTTGAAGTACTTCCACTTTATTTTCCGCTATTTTATATATATCTGTCTTGTAATATTTTTGTTCCAGTACCCATAATACTCCACCGAAGTTAAGGCATTCCCTTTGTGAGTGACCTTAACAGATGTGGGGTGTTACATTTGGTATCAGAGCAGAAGGTTACCAGACATGGCAAAAGTTTTCAAAAACCTTCTGAAATTATTTTCAAAACATTTACAAAGAAGCAAATTTTCAAGAAAACTTTGTTTTGATTAAAAGGCATATTCCCCAAAGCCATATGCACTATCTTTTAATTCTCTCTTGAAATCTCTTCTCTCTCTTTTCACCATAGTTTCGTAGGCATCCGACACAGGTCGGAGGGCAAAGGAGTGCCCAACCTCCATCTGTACCCGTAGTAGTTCCATATGCGTCTAATCTTTTTTCAAGTTGGGTAGAGTGTCGTGCGTTGGAGGTAGCTTCGAGAGACTTGTCAACAAACTATACGAGGACAGTAAGAACAAGAAACTAGTTGTTATAGCTTAATCTACGAAGGAGGAAAAAGGTTAGAGGAAAGAGACCAAAATGAAAGAATAGTAAAACCCCATGACAAGAGAGAGTATCTTTAGTGAGAAGGGACATGTAGTTAAGTATTATAGGACAAGGGCAAGGGACAAGATCGTCGAGAGGACAATTGAATGCTCTCACTACTAGCATACCTAAGAGAGTGGTAACGTTTCTGTTAAAGGTTTAGCTTTTCTTTTCTATCATCCCACTAGAACTTTGTTTTTTTACATCGCATCCTTTTAATTCTGCTTCGAAAGTTGAGTCTCTGCACCTTAGTACTAGCATAGTAGAGGATCCCCTTTTTGTCTCAAGTCCTGTTGGGGAAATCGGCTCATTTATTCATGACTTGTTTGGATTTGAGAATGTCTATGCTAAGTGTTGAGTATAGAAGTAATGTTTATGTTTTGGGCTATGGGTTGATTCTAGCGATGGAGTGGTTATACAGTAAGGGTGACCTTCTCAGTTTTGAAAAGAGGGAAGTTAGACTCTTGACTTGCCTCGGTAATACCCTCGAAGTCACATGTAACCTTTAGGGTTCTATCATGATTTGTTTCCCAGAATCTCTTGACACATTTATTGGTAATTTGTAATCCGATCGAGTAGTGTTCGCCACTAAGGCGGATGGGTCATTTCGCTTATGCATGAGTTGTAGAGAATCACCTTAGTAAGTACATTTGGCAACATGGTTGGCATTTATTTCCAAGAGATAGTTCTTCTACGTGGAATACCTGATAGTAAGTGGACGAGATCCAAGATTCACTAGTGAATTTTGGAGAGCTTGCATGAAACCATGAGTACGCAGTTATGTTTGAGCCAAGTATACTAGAAGGAGAATAAGTGAAGGAGGAACGAGAGGCAACAGTGAAATAGGTTCCAACTCATATTTTGGAAACAAGAATTAAGAAGCTATGGAATTGTAAAGTTAAAGGCGGTCAAAGCACAATGGAGTTAAGCTCAAAGAAATGCGACTTAGAAGATTAAAGACTAGATTCGCTCATTATATCTCTTTTTAGGAGTATATCCATGATCTCTCTTTTCCTATAGAGCTTACTCACATGCTATCTTTTTTGTATATCCTCTCGGTCCTATCCTCAATCAAATTTCTGTTGCAAACCCCATAGGGAGTACGACTCATCTGTTAGTAACACATGTTGGCGCTTGAGGGTGTTCGTTGGGTTGACTAAACTTATTGGGTTTTATAGGATACGGGTTGGTCTTAGGAAGGGATTTCCTTGTGACCTAAAAGGAGTCCATCATGCTTAGTTTCCTAGAATCATATATAGTGGTTGGGTTGAGTAATTCTTTGGGTGTCAGTCTGATGTTGATTTCGGTCTTCGGGGCTGATGCTTAGAGAGTTCTTCTCCTAATCAATATATATGTGGCATAGATTTCCAGTTTTGACATTGCCTAATGGGCACAAAGTTTTTAATTGCTTCTATCATTCGACTATACCTTTAGATAGGAATAATTGGGTGTAAACATGTGTTTGAGACATGTTATGATTGATGGTTGCAAGTGGCTGCAAGTGGTTGCTAGTGGTTGCTCGTGGATGCATTTACACACATTAGGCACTAGATCGGCTCAGTCACCTTTCATATTGCATATGCATGAGTGTTTATACTTGTTTATGGATGAAATTGAATGTGTTATCATGTGAATGTTGCATATGGATGGATGTTTGTGCACACATATAGTGTTTATGTGACTAGGACTATTTGCATACATGTTGGACTCATGGCACTAAACATATTTTGCATTTAGAAGATCAATCAGGCCTGAACATTTGCATTAGACAAGGAACATATACACACACTTCTTACATATGTTCATACAGCATTAGAAATCTCCTAAGGACAATGAATGCCTGTGATTGATGATTGAGTAGATGGATGATGGATGGTAGGACACATTCTTCTTAACTTGAAGATTTCGGGGACGAAATCCTTTAAGGAGGGGAGAATGTAACACCTCGTATTTTTTTTAATATAATTAAAAATGAAATAAAATATAAGAAAATATGCTTATGATAGGTAAATAATGGTGATGCATAAGGAGAATTAATTAATACATGGAAGAGAAGAAAAATTAGTTCGATAACGGCGTATGTAACGGAAAAGATAGAAAAATAAGGATAACTAATTCAAGAATCAGGAATTAGGTACAATGGACATCACCATTGCGTTCCCCTCGAAAAAATACGCGAAATAGAGTCCGAGTTTTCGAAAATCGGAGTCCGTATGACCAAGATATGGCCAAAACAAGATTTCAGCAGACTTTCTGGCAGACTACCCGTGTCGACTGTAGTGTCGACACCCAAGTCGACCTGCCCCCCCCCCCCCCCCCCCCCCGTGTCGACTGTAGTGTCGACTCCCCCCTATACAGGTCGACCTAGTCGGCCTGGGGTGGCCCAGAACCCATTTTTGAGGCTGGGACGAGTTTTGATGGTCCGGATGGGTTTTAGGGTTAATCTGATGGCTGAAATGAATTGCTACACCTATAAAATAACATCTAGACCTAACCTAATTCATAACAAATCATTCTTACACCTAAATGTTGCTGGAATCTCTCTTGAGCCATGGCCTCCGTCTCCAAATTAAAGCTTAAGCGTTCAAACCCAAATCAAATCAAAGATCAATGCGTCTACAACAAATTCAAGAGGATAGATCAATGACACTGCAACTTTCTACGACAAATTCACTCCCTAATTCATTAGCCGTTCTCTGTAAGTTCTAGTTGCTTTCTGATTTAAATATTTAATTATAATGTGGCCATCAATTAAAGTGGAATTGGATTAAGTATGATCTATTCCTGTTGCCTTTTGAATCTTTAGTTTGAGACTTGTCTACCTTTATTCTCATGACAAGTTTGTGATTTATTCAGCAGTTTTCTTGATTCGTAATGATGTTATCATCAAGTTCTAATCTTTATGCCTATCATGATGTTGTTTTTCTCTCTGATCTATTTATTATGCAAAATTCTACCTTTCCCCTATTTGTTTTCTTTTGATGAACCTTGGTCAATTTCGGACCTAGGCCTAAACTGCGATTTGCGTGCGATTGAATACGGGGGAAATATTGGGATATTGCCTTGTTGGATATATGTGTTTGGTAGAATCGAAGGCATAATATGAAAACTGGATACTTGGGTATTATTGCCATTAACACGAAATTTGAATTTGGGTATTATCGTTATAATTAAAGTTTTGCTAGCTTGGGTAAATTGGGGTAAACATGGAATACATGTAGTTGGTATGAAACTTGACCTATGTAAAATATGGCAAGAATATTGATACATATATTTGGCTAAAAGTTGATCTATGTGAATTGGGCATAGCTTTGTAAACATGTAAACTATGAATCCTGATATATGTATAAAAAGGCATGAAACTTGGTATATATGTAAAATTGTCTAAGATTAGGCATATATAAATTTGGCATACATGTAAATAGGCATGAATTGAACATATGTAAATTTGGTATGAATTAGGCATATGTAAAATGGACATGTAATCTAGAACTTGGGCATATGTTAAATAGGTGAAATTTGTGGTTGAAACACATATGATAATTTATGTCTTGAAAAGGGGCTAATATGAACACGCCTAAATAGGTTTTGGGTAGTTGGCATGTAATAGCCTTAAAGGAGGGATAAATATAAATTGAGATAAGTTGCCTTTAATGGTCTAAGATAAATTGTGGTAAAATTGGTATGATTTTGCATACCATTAATTGATGGACATAATTGAGTCAATTATGGACATCGTTAAATTAGGAATAAATTGATAATTTGAATAGGGGAAATAAATTCAAATTAGGGTAAAAGATTATAAGTAATAATCAATGCTTAGGACACGAGGTTGGACTCATTTGTGATGTAAACCTACCCGGAACTGCCCGGCGAATCCAGTAATCACAAATGTCAGCCCAATGTGAGAGGTCCTAGGCCCAAATTAAAAGCGTAACAGTTGTAAAGACACGAGGTTAGACTCTTTTATGGTGTAAGACTGCCCGGACCCGCCCGACAAATCCAGCTGCCATAAATGTCAGTCTAATGTGAGAGGTCTTTATAAGGTTACGGCCTTAATGAATTAAGAAATACTTAACCAGATAAACATGTGGTGGGACATGGGGGTTAAGTGGGTGACATGTGGAAATACGAATAGTAATACTTAACCAACGTAACATGGTAATTAGGCCAGTGGGTAGGGTTAAGTAAATAAGAACACTTAACCAATATGATATAAATGGGTGGGTTAAGTAATATGATTAGGTTAATCTGGACACTTAACCAATTTAATAAGTTGACTACGGGAGTGGGTAAGGTTAAGCAAATGTTTAACCATTATAACATGATTAAACTGGACTAGAGAGTGAGGTTAAGTTAATGAGAACACTTAACTAATACAATGGGTTAATTAGACAAGTGGTTGCAGTTGAGTAGTAACACTCAACCAACATAACAGGACAAGCGGGTGGGTAGAAGGGTTAAGTTCATATCGGGTTGGTGGGTAATATTAGTAAATATAGGACCACATACACTTAACCATTAAATACACATGCTTGAATCAGTAGCGGGGTTAAGTACACATCAGGGTTGGTGGGTAATATCAGATAGTATAGGCCCACAGACTTAACCATTAGAAAAAACTAGTAACGGGGACCCATTTCAGCAGTAACCCACATTAGGTATCAACGGAACCCTGAGCTAGGCAGGGTGGGGCACGATTACTGGGCTGATTATAAGAGGTTAAATTAGCGGCGGTTGGTGCAGCAGTGCAGGTTCTAACGGAGTGCGAGCGTGCAAACACTTCGGCGCAGAAAATTTAGCCACTGGGCATCAGTAGGTATAAAGCTGGGCATCTTGATTGTGTCAGGGTTGCCACAATGGGATTTGATACACCCCATGGTGGGACCAGCACAGGTATCTACAAGTAGGGGGCCGCGTGACACAAACGAGAACTAGGTCAAGTAGGGAGCCGATCGATAAGGTAGTAAGGGTGCATCGAATATATATACATGGCCATTGGGGTGATCGAGGTGGAATCCTCAAAATCGATGTACACCTGAAGGCTATCATAATTGCGGGGATTAGGATCACGTTGTAATTACTATATAACACGGGCTACTAGTTGGGACACTAGTAGGGGGGTGCGGATCCTTGTTACACAGGACACTAGCTGGGACACTAGTAGGAATACGGATCATTCGATGTAAGACACTTACGAGGATGCTAGTTAGGTGGTGCAGAGAAAATAGATATCGTTTTAATGGTAAAGGTTAGAAACCTTGCGATGTTATTCTTGATAGAAACCATGCGGTGGGATACTTGATAGGAATTATGGGACGTTATACTTGTTTCATCGTGCCCAAAGTTTATCTTGTTACCTTAGTTTATCTTGTTATCTTAGTTTATCTTGCCTACCTTGTCATCATGCTTATGTTTACTTTCAGTTTATTCATGCCATGTTATATTTACCTATTTTTATGCTGAAAGTCACTAGGACTTACTCAGTCTTTATGACTGACCCGTTTTGTTTCGCCTCTTTTTCTTCCGTTCCCCCCCGGTTCACAGGGTGGGAATACAGCTTACTTCGGATCTTACCAAGCTCCAAGGCTCTTTCATGTATGGCTTGGATTTCTCTTGGCGATGGCTTGCTTTGCTTTATTGGGGAATACTGCAGTTTGTTTTTATGCTTCTTTGTTTTTGAGCAAGACAGATATTTTAACTATGAAATTGGGTATTGGAAGTTGATGGGCTTTTCCTGTAAACATTTATATTTAATAAACGGTTTGAAGTACTTCCACTTTATTTTCCGCTGTTTTATATATATCTATCTTGTAATATTTCTGTTCCAGTACCCATAATACTCCACCGAAGTTAAGGTATTCCCTTTGTGAGTGACCTTAACAGATGTGGGGTGTTACAGAAGACCAACCAAGTTTCCGAAGTAATTCCAAACAGCTTTTGCAGAAAAGCCAAAGAAAAACAAATGAGCTATGGATTCCGTGTCACCAGATCCACAACACCTACACCGGGACACAATTGGGATGCCAATCCGCTGAAGGTTCTCATCTATCGGTAGCCCATCATGTAGGATCCTCCACATAAACAAAGAAACCTTCGGGGGAATACGGACATCCCATATGTAAGAGAAAAGAGGTAGTCGTGGAGCTGGCGTCCTCGCCGAGCTCCATGCCGTTGAGATAGAAAAAGGATTGTCGTCCCATCCGGATCCACCACCATGTAAATCCGAAAAGGCCTTCACGGATTGCATACGTTTCCACATCTCACTCGCGTACGACGAGGTTCCGGTGAAGTTCACAAACTGAAGTCTACGGTATTTGGCGTGAAGGAATGTCGCCCATAAGGAGTCGTTCGCCTCAAACCTTGCCCACAACTTGCAAGCAAAAGCCGTGCAAGTATCCATTGGATTTCTGAGGCCCAAACCCCCTTCATTTTTGGGACGACAAATGATGTCCCACGAAATCCAATGGTGGCGCTTAACGTTTTCCTTTTTACCCCAGAAAAAGGAGGAAGCTAAAGAACGGTAAGAGCGGAAGAAAGAGGCGGTTGGGGTCATAGCAGCAAAGACATGCGATCCTATAGAGTCAAGCACTGACAGTAAGAGAACCAGTCTTCCTGCCTGAGAGAGAAGAGCCGCATTCCACCTGATGATTTTTCCCCTAGCTCTATCGGATAGGGGGTCGAAAATGGCGTTGAGCTTACGACCTCTGTAAAGAACAATACCGAGGTATGGCAAGGGAAGGGAAGCAGTTTTAAAACCGGTAAAGGTTTCAATCCAAGAGGATCTAACCGCAGACAAGTCACTCGCCGAAACGAAGCAGCTCTTAGCAGAGTTTACGAGTTGTCCAGAACATCTCTCATATGCTGAATGAGGAAGACAAGACGACGCACTGAATGCCGGTTACCATTCGTGAAGATGATAATGTCGTCAACAAAGGATAAGGAAGAAATGAGCGGGCAGCTCGATGGGATGCCAAACCGATGAATCTGATTTGCAATCGTAAGGGAATGTAAGCCACGTACAAAAGCCTCAGCGGCAATAATGAAGAGAGACGGAGAAAGAGGATCCCCCTGACGAAGTCCCCTTCCCGCCTTGAAGTAACCGTTGGCTGATCCGTTGATGAGAACGGAAAACCAATAGTTGCAAATGAGCCTCCAGATAAGATCTATAAGAGGTTCGGGAAACCCGAAAGCCCTTAGAACCTTGATGATGAAAAACCAGGACATGCGGTCATAAGCCTTCGCCATGTCTAGCTTGACGATCACATTAGAACCTCTGACCTTCCGATCAATTTGAGACACCAACTCCTGGGCTAAAAGGACATTATCCGTAATCAAATGTCCTTTTACGAACCCGGCTTGAGAAGACGAAATGATGCATTGAAGAAACGGAGCTAGCCTAGTGGCTAGGACCTTAGAAATAACCTTGTTAGAGACGTTACATAAGCTGGTCGGACAAAAATCCGCGCACGAGCTAGGATTTTCACACTTAGGAATAAGGACCAAGTTGGTGGATGTCCACCCCTGAGGCAGATCTCCACCGGAGAAAAAAAATCGAATAGCTAGGCAGAAATCCGATTGGATGATTGGCCAAACACTCCTGAAGAAGACCCCATTGAATCCATCAGGCCCACTAGCACTTTCCTTACTAAGAGCGAAAACACAAGTGCGTATCTTTTCCAGAGAAGGAGGTGTGGCAAGGTCGGCGCTCTCCGTTGGAAGAACAAGCCTGGGAATGTAATCTAGAAAGGTCGGATCAGAGTCCGCAACCGATGGAGAGCCAAGGAAATTTTGGAAGTGAGATAGGATGATCTCCTTTACATCACCTGGAGTGGTAGCAACCGACCGATCAGGATGATCGATCTGAAGAATCGTAAGATGTCTGTTCTTCTTACGAATGGAAGATTGGAATAACTTGGAGTTCGTGTCCCGTCGACAACCCACTTGATTCTCGCCTTTTGGCGAAGATAGTCGTTCTCGACACGGAGCTCCGACGAAAAAGCTAACTGAGCCAAAGCCCATGCCTCCTTGTTAGCAGAGGAAGGATCTTCGTCAAAAGACGCTTCTGCAAGAACAAGAGTCTCTTCGGCCGCTCTGACACGGTCGAAGATATTCTTGAACACCTGCACATTCCAAAACTTGAGGCAGATTTTGAGACGCTTAAGCTTACGAGAAAACACAACAACAGGCGAGCCTACTGCTGGAGAGTTCCATGAATCTTCCGCTACTCGATGGAAAGAGTGATGCGATCTCCACATATTCTGAAACCTAAAGGAGGAGGGACCAGAAAGAGTATGAGAAGAGCAGGAGAGAAGCATAGGAGAGTGATCGGAGAAGGTCCGATGAAGGTGAGAAACACAAAAAGCGAAAGGTAGGTTGAACCAACCTTCCGATCCGAAAACTCTGTCAAGTCAAGATAAAATCTGGTTTGGACCTTCTTGGTTGTTACACCAAGTAAAGGCCGATCCAACGAACGAAACCTCAGATAGGCCAGAGGCCACGATGAAATCATTAAATTCTGCTACCGCCGTACGTTTAGCGACAATGTCGCCCCGTTTCTCTGCTTGGCAGGCGACTACATTGAAGTCGCCTCCTAAAACTGAGACGTTGAAACCCAGATCAGAAAGAGAGAGGATGTCGGACCAAAGCGTCAATCTCTCTGTCCGATCACATCTGCGTATACAGCCGAGAAAAGAAAGCCGGAGGAGAAAGAGGGAAATGAATAAGCAACCGACATAAGCTGAGGCGAATCAAAAACCGAATGTACCAAGACATCTTTGGACCATAGGATCCAAATCTTCGTGGTCACATTGGCTAAAGCACCTCCAAAACCAAGAGTCAGAACGGCACCGGTGGACTCTTCTGAGCCAATGAAAGTTCCAAAAGCGCTACAAGACAGATCGAATGCTTCCTCACGATGCGCTTCAGTCTAGCCATCGACGCATCGTTACCAATTCCACGAACATTCCAAAATAGGAAGTTCGCCATTGAAAAAAAAAAACCACTCCTCAGAGATGGTAAAGCGTGTGTCGAGCAGATCTAATGATCTGCTCGGGCGCCGCTATAGAGCGTGTGCGAATGCTGCGGGGAGTGCGAGGGGATACTCTCGGGCTGCGGCGCGCAGGCCTAGCCCGTATAACCGGGGAACAGTCTGATCGCGAAAATCCTTTTCGCGATGGGTAAGAATTCTTAGTAAGGCGATGTAGACGATCATTAATGATCGCAATCTCTTCCTTACTAAGAAAGGGGGTAGGGGAAACAACGACAGGCGAGGGGGCAACCTCTCCTGGCGGTGAGGGTGATAGAGAAACAACAGTAGCAAAAAGGAGCCTAGGAAAAGGAGAAACGCTATAAATCTGCATCACTGGTTCCTGTAAGGACGTTACCAATACCGATTGTCATGAAAATGACAATCGCGGAGCGGCGGCGCAGAATGCAGACCGACCTGTGGCCCAAACAAAAGCAAACAAAACGATAAAGACGAGAATGAAGAGGCACCACTGATGATAGCTGGAATGCTTGTCATAGACGGAGGACCAAGAGGTAAGACCGTATAGCTTTCAAGGAGATGATCATCTGTACGGACTTGCCCAATGAACCACATAACTGAGGATGAGTCAATCCGCACTAAGATCCGGGTGCCACGGACCATAACACCAAGCCACAAACTATCAACTAGTGCCACAAATAAGAAATTAACGGACTTACTGTGACAGAACCTACCCACGAAACCCCACAAACCTGACAAGGTGAACCAAGCAGTGATAACAACCCCTGCTAAAGAAAGAGTCCAAACAGAAAACCAATATCTCCCATAAACACTAACAGAGGGGAGACCGCAACAAGGATCAACATATGGGAGCCAACGTCCACCCCAATCAAGTAACAAAAAAGGTAACCCATACCATTTCAATAAACCAGATTGAGGACATAAAAGGATAAGCAAGAACTTATAATTAAAATAAGAAAAACACCCTAGATTAGCAACTAAAGAGATATCCCAGTCAAGACTAGAGATCATAGCCGAATCAGCAACATAATTGGAAAAAGTAACAGGAGATGGAAACCGAACCTGACGTGCAGGATTGTGAAACAAAATGAGGTGCATGTTGCCCAGTAACACAGAATCCATACCCACGGCAAGCTCATTTGCTAATCCAAAGCCTCTAACCCCTTCTAGCGATGATGATCCATTCACCACCTTAGCTCCAATAACCAACCTGTTCGAAGCGATGAGAGAGCCAGAAGCACCAGAACAGTCCATTGGATCCTCTATGACTGAGTGTAAGAGCCGCGTATTTGTAGTAGCCACAAAACTGGTGACCCTCAAGAGACGAGCACCACGGCGTCGTCTTCGACGAGCTCCACTTTGCCGCCTATACACCCATTCCCTCGACTTCCCAGGGGAGGAGTCACGCTGCACGAGGTGAGGTGGGGTGGTCAAATCCCCTTTGCCACACACGTTAGGTGGTACAACCCTGCCAAAACCTGGTCCGAACACTCCGCCACAAGAAACCGACCCTACCAAAAACCCATGGACTGCCGAAATAGGAGCATCTTGCGAACTCCTAAAAAGTAAGCGAGGCTTAAAGCAGGCGGTCAAATCCTGCTTAGCTCGAGCAGCAACCTGAAAGATCCGGGCACCCAATACTGTCTTTATCGATGAACCACCAACATTACCACGAGGGGAGAGTTTCGAGACCAACTGGGACGAGTAGTGGGGAGCTAACTCCAAGAAACTACCGCAAACATCCAGAAATCGCAGTAACTCAACAAAGGAGTTAAGCGAAAAAACCCGAATCTCAATCTCAGCTATCCCAATAACAACAACAGAAATTGGACCCTTAAAGATGGCCAAAATCGAGTTAGCAATCTCATCGAATGGAGTGCATGGCTTCAGAAAGGAGCCTCTAACCACAAACTCCTCGATATCAGCCATCGAGATCGATGCCAAAACTAGGGCAGACCAAAGCGAATCAGGTTCGCAGAGCCTAGAAAAACACGAGAACAAAGAGCTGATCTAGAAACAAACGAGAAAGGAGAAATTAGCAGAGAGAATAGAATCGCTGAATCTCAGAAAAAATCTGCCATTATTTGACCATTGCAGTTTTTTTTAATATATGTTGATAGTCCTTTTGAGGAAAATCAACTACATTCTCCTCTTCCACTCAACAAAGTAAATGGATGCACCTCTCCTTATAAACCGTAACTTCCTCCTCTTCAGTTTCTTTATAAAAAAAAGTAATCGAAACCCTTCTTTATAAAATCAGAGCCTTCGAAATCAATTACCAGTTCATCTCAAATTCGAGTAGGACAGTAAGGAGGGAATCGTGAGTATTCGGAGGCTGAGATCTGAGTTCGATGTTGTTTTTAGAAATCACGCTTCTCAGATTTTGGGTAGAATTTGGTATCGATAACAACAGTCATCGCAACTTGATTTTGGGGGTTTGAAGGCAAACTAAGAGGGGTATACGAAGCAGGGAGAGAAAGGGAGGTCGCTCGGTGCTCTGATGGTCGAACTGTGTGAATGGGGGGTGTTCGATAGTTTTTTTGAGCCTAGGGTTGTTTGAGATTAGTGATTTGGGAGACTCTGAGTTCTGGTGGTCACAAATTGGAGAAATACAATGATGGCGTTAAGGGATTTAGACTTGGATGCTGAGACGTGGTCTGTGATGTTATTTTAGGCGGTGAATGCAATAGAGTTTACAGTGAAGAATCTGCCTTGAAGGAGCGAGATTGGGAGTTGGAGATTTGTTGTTAAATCTTTGGTAAAATTATCATTAAAAAAAAGAAGGATTTAAACAGGTAAATATTTTAATTAAATTCTTTATTTACTTTTAGAATGTTTGATGGCTTAAATAACGAATGTCATATGAAAATATATGCAAGGTTTTATCGAATGGAGTAAGTCGAGAATTTTATAACTGCGGATCACTTAAGCTGAAATTAAACAGGATTTATTTGGATATTCAGCAATGGCCTATGAGTAAATCCCACTCACCATAATTAGAATTATTTTTATGTCATTAAAAATAATTGTTCTTGTTTATTTGGATTTTTCTGGTTGCTTTAAATATATTAGTTATTTAGGGTTGACTATTAAATATATTGGGTTGATGGTTGGATTGATTCCCGCAGTCTCATTAGCGAATGCCCGCGGTACTATTAGCGGGTGATTTCCCTATGCGCCCCACAAATATATATTAGTGGATGACCTTCTATACCGCGATATCCTACCTCGAAGCAAGATGGTATTATTTATATGCTAACATCTGTGGATGCAGGAAAATGGGTTGGAGGGATCCAACAGAATTCCTCAAAAATATAATTATCTATTTGTTTCATATATATTATCATATATGATGTGTTAGAAATCCCGTGATTTGATAACTGACTGTTTGGGGTATTTAAATATCACTGGGCTTAAATGTTGATATTTTAAAAATATCGAAAAAGGAAATTTCTAGAGTTAAAAGGGGAAATTCTATTTTTCTAAAATAGAATTTGAAATTTGAATAGAATAAAAATATTAACTTGTTTTAAAAGAATAAAAACAAGTAGTTCTTTTATAAATGAAGTTTATAAATGAAGTGAAAAGAATTATCATTGGATAAATTGGAAATAAAAAACAAGTGTGAAATTGAAAAAAGAAATCTATTTTCCAAAAGTAGAAATTTCGATTTCAAAAGAAATTGAAATCGAGACTTGTTTAAGAATGAATAAAGAAAATTCAAATAGAAATTTAATATAGAAATTCAACTGGAATTCAAATATAGAATTTGAATATAGAAAATATAAAGGAAATTCAAATATAGAATTTGAATATAGAAAGTGAAATGGAATTTGAATAAAGAAAATTCAAATGTAGAATTTGAATATAGAAATTCAAATGGAGTTTGAATATAGAAAATTCAAATAGAATT
Organism: Allium sativum; assembly: GCA_030737875.1. Lineage (NCBI taxonomy): Eukaryota > Viridiplantae > Streptophyta > Magnoliopsida > Asparagales > Amaryllidaceae > Allium > Allium sativum. The sequence continues at coordinate 1,046,449,568 of CM060910.1, read as the reverse complement.
GAAAATAGAATTTGAAAATAGCAAGTTGAAATCATTTTGAAATGGGAACGACGAAATATATTTCAGAATGCGGATTTTTTTAAACAGAATAGAAATAAATCCAAGGGGATTTATAATTTGTAAAAGGAAATGAAATTTAAATATAGAAGATCGAAGTATAAATTAATTATAACCGAGTAAGTGAAAATCGACGATTTTAGATAATCAGAATTTTTGAGTTGAGTTGGGAAAATTGGTTTAATATATATTAAAAATATATTAGAATGGAGTTTAATTTATATATAAATGAATTTTTAAAATGTTTATATATTAAATATAATTAAAACGAACTCGCCGCGGCGCGGTAGTTCATAAATTGGCGTTTCGAACTTCTAATGAGTATACAGAACTCAATTTAAGTTGGAATTCTTTGAAATAAGTATCATCGGGACTAGTTGGATAATAGTTTTCTAATGGAGGAGGAAAATCTGGATTTCACCGTATAGATTTTGAGTTATGTCAAAATCAAATTTTCAGAAAAATAGCGCCAGAACCATTATAAGGCCATAATGGTTTATATAAATAATTAAAGGGATTTTACGTAAATAAAAACTTATATTTTTATTTTATAAATCTGGACTTGAGTTATAACATGAGTATGAACTCAATAGATTGAAATGAAATGATTTTTGAAACAAAAATCATATTTTTGATAGCAGAATTAACCAAGTCAAAGGATAATTAGATAATCGAGTTTGAATCGAAATTTAGGCTTTTGAAATAAGTAAATAGAAGTGTGAATTTATATTCGAAATCGAATATGAGACATGAATTGAAAATGGAATTCAATGAGTGTATAAACAAGTTAACATATATTTGAATAAGTTATATTCAAATAAAAAGGTGAAATAGGCAAACCGGTTAATTAGCAACTAGTTAATGGAAATTCTGAATTGAAGTTGAACTTTGAAACGTAAATGGGATTTGAGAATTTATATTTGAAATTGAATATTAAATGTAATTTAAATTTATAATTTCAATTAGTTTATAAGTTGAAATATATTTAAACATGTTATAATAAAATAGGCAAAGAATTTATTAACGAATAAATTAACGAGTTGAGTTAAAACGAGCGTATTAAGTATAAATAAATTAGAAATGTATGGATATACATGCGACAGGTATGGAATGAAGTTAATGAAGGTATATAAATAGAATGCTCGACAAAAAGGTATATATTTAATTCACATATGAGGTTTTATGTGCCGTATGGGGATTTTCCTGATGCTCCTGGTACAAAGGAGGTTATGGCGAATTTTTCCGGAAATTTAAAGAGTTTGAATATTTTTAAGAAAATTTGATAGTTAGAAATCAAGTTATCGATATACATAGAATCCGGTAAGGAAACGAATTTAAAATAGAATATTATAAACAAAAAGGAAATCGATAATCTGGAAATAGTAAGAGAAATATATATATATATATATACGTTTTAAAAATGAATAAGGTGTTTTTATGGTGTTGATGATTTGAGATAAGTGGTCTTGTCTATTTTGAAGTTAAGGATGTTTTCCGTCAAGGTCTGAGAGGTAATTATACCCCAACTTGATTAATTTCATTTTTAATCGATAAATAGCAAGATCCAGTCTCGAAGAGAAATGTTTTAGTGGAATGCAGTGTTTTGGGTTGTTTGTAACGATGTTTTACACAACAGTCGTTTAACCCAAGTAAGTGGAATTTTGGAAATATATCATAAATATTTCCTGTATAAAAGTAATCGAGTCGGGAAAGAGATAAGTGATTGAAATGTTTTACAACTGCAAATAGAATATATTTTCGAAGTACAGAGAATAAAAGATGGCGAAATATGGAAATGTATTACAAACGGCGTAAGAGACCAAGGTGATTATTGAAAATATTTGGTTAAAAAATATTTGTAAGGAAATGAAGAAGTGATTGAATTAATGAAATATTTATTAAGTGGCCCAGTGATTTGTTTGATAGTTGGAATGTTTGTTTATTTTTCTTCGATAGTTAAATAACCGACAATCGAAGTATTTGCCAATATCGTTGTCAATATGGAGAGACCGGTTGGATTGTTATCCGAGAACCACTCTGTATTGGTAGTAGCATTGCGAATCAGACTATATGAAGATAATCGAAGACGGAGTAAAGTGCAAGGAATTTTTCTATATATAGAAATAGTGACTTCGGTTTTGTTCAATCCCAGAACGAACGTATATGGACGAATGTCTGAAAAAGTATTTCCAATGATCGAATATGATTGTTCTGTACAAATATACATGGTGGCAATGGATTTATTCCCTTAGCATAATATCCAGAATATTTGTGCAAATCAATTAGTGATTAACGGATCTGACAATGTGGCATTCAAAGTGATTGTGCTATCAATGAATGATAAGTAATCGTAGCCTCAAGCCTCAACAACCGGGAAATGACAAAAATCGGGCAGACAACATGGCTATGTGGGTCGCTTCCATTAGGGTGTATAATCACATATCTAGAGAAATTCCTTTTACTTATTTAATATATCGATGCTGTCCCTTTTCGGGGAACGGTTGCTGATCCCAACCGTTGGTGATATACATTCGATACACTTATGCGAAATGAGTGGTCGGTCATGTGTGGGTCGGGTTGCAAGATGTTCTTGTTGAACCCAGTGTACTCCTCTCTAGAGATACACTATCGGAAGGTGGTTCCATACCTTGTCATTTTGGAAATCCAATCTCCAATAAGCGTTATGCAGTTTTTGATTTTATATTATATGGAGCGTGAGATGCAAGCGTTCCGCTAGATTATTTATTTGATGTAGACATTATTATAATATCATTGGATTTGATATCAAAGATATTTTTGGTTATCGTAAGGTAAAAACCATCCGTGTTTATGTGTGGATAGGTCTTACGATTATCATTTCTTTTGAAAGGATTTTGAAAATTAAACAAATGGTTGGAGTTTACTCACACCAGTCCCATGACTGACCCAGAGTTTATTTTGTTTTGTTTTCCCTAAACTCTTGGGTGCCCAAATTTGTACGGGCAGTCAAGTAGTCGGGATTTTTCAAATTCACTTGGAAGAGCTGGAAGCAGGAGGCTTCACCAGTTAGTTATAGACTATCATATTTCCGCTGTGTACTATGTTGTATCTGGAAACAGGTGTTTATAACTGTTCCAAAAATAGATGTTGTGCTCTGATAATGGTATGTGTATTCAAAACATATTTGTATTTCAAAAGTTATGTTATTTAATATATTTTATTCGTTCTGCTGTGAGTTTGTGATCTTCGTTTTTCTTCTATTCTAATATTTCTTTCTTTCTATATTCTCATCCTCTAACTTCTTTCTAATAATGATTCGTATTTCTGTGCAATTTGGGTTGGACGTGTGGTGTTATTAGTCAACTCAGATAGTACGGATTTGCGGGTCGTTACACCAACAACCTTATTTCAATATTAATTGATTATAAAATATATACTAACATCTCTATCTAGAATATATATATGCATGATTTGTGTACAGGAATTAATAATGAAGACTATACAGTTTTAGAGATTCAGAATTCAGAGAAGATTCAAGACTCACGAGCAATCAAGAAATCAAGAGTTCAAGAAAATATAGAAATTGATTCTAGTTTATGTAAGACTCTGAATAGCACTCTAGGTTCAAATTAAAATTCAAACTCAAATTTTGTTTTTCAAATTCTGATTTTCGAGTTCTATTCAAATTATAATTAAGTTTTTCTATTTTACTTCTGATTTTAAAATTGAGTTTTAAAGATTATAAGTTTTTATATATTTATATAGTTATATACTTTTATATTTTATATTTACAGTTTTAAACTTCATAATTTTATAAATATGTTTATATAATTCATATTTACGATGATTTTCTACTTTATAATACTTATTTATATCGCTATGTTTTAATTTAAGAATTTTCAGAATTATATATATAGTAAAACACTTTAAAATATTCAAATTTCAAATTTTCAAAGGCATACGTCGACATACATATGTGGGGATGTCAACATACAACTGTCATATTTTCCGTTTTGAAAGGAAGTGTCTTTTCACCATTTGTAACGTTCAAGATGCATTAAAACCTTTCAAATCTTATAAATAGGGGTTGATTTTGAATTTTTTAACCATTCTTCTTGTAATAACCCGGAAATTCTGAGCCAGTTTAAAATTTTTATTTTGGCAGTTTTAGCGAATTTTGAATATTTAAAATGGATTATTTTAAATAATATCGACGAGAAATTTATTTTGAATATAATTCGAACGTATATATTATATACGTCGTCGTTAGAATATAAATAATTATATATATAATTATAAAAGGAATAGAAAATGGCGCGATAGTTCGATAATTCGATTTCAAACTTCAATTGAATGTGCCGGGTGCAAAACAATCCGGATTTTAGTGAAACCAAAAACATTAGGATCTATTTGATAATATCTTTCCAACGAATACGACAAATTGAGATTTCATAGCGGGAATCAAAAGATATGTCCAGTTGAAAATTCTGAATAGTCGCTATGGAATTCAGGCCCTTAAAAATAGACATTTTGCAAACGACCTCGGATTTCGACGAAACCACTTTTGTTGGATCCGTGATGTCAAATTATTGCTAGATTCCAAATTTCATAATTTTTCGAATCAATATGTGAGCGTGGCAAAGGAAAACGCGTTTGACCAGTTTCAGTTGGTTTTAATCGACTAGAAAATGGGCATTTTTCAAACGGTCTGAGAATTCGATGAAACTAGTTTTGTTAGGACCGTATCGTCAATACGAAACTTGAAAATATTTTTTTGGAATTTTTCGAGTTAGTATGTGACCCCAGTAAATTGAAATGCGCGTTCAAATTCAATATATAGAGTATATGTTGATTTTGACGAAAACTGATCGAAATGATCGAATCAGCCTACGATACATATCCCATTGTGTTCGGAATGGGGGTAACACATGGACGACAGGCGGTGGGCCTCGTTTAGTGGTCGTATGTAAAAGTCAACTTTTTGAAGTTAAAATAATTAAATATATAAAACCTCTCTGACTCTCTCTCCCCCTCATTCAACACAAAACAAAACAAAAATAGAAAAAGGAAATCGCGGAGGAACCCAGCCGCCACCCGCGTTCTGGCCACCGTCGCTCCCCCTTCTAACGCGCCACCCACCTCCTCGACTGCCGCCGCCATCTCCCTTCCCCTTCCCCCTCTCGCGCTTCACTCTCCCTCTCAATTTCAACGCCCGAACCCTCCACCGCGAGTAGCAGCCGCCGCCTGAACCACCGTACCCCCTGACCTCCTCCGCCAGCTCCGACGAGCACCCCGAACCTCCCCTTCTTCCCCTTCTCCTCTTCCCCTCTTCCGACAATCCGCGAAACCCCCCTTTTCCCCCTTTCAGTTGCGCACCCTCTCCTCTTCACTCCTCCCTTCTTCCATTTCCTTCGATTATCACAGTGAGTTCTTGACATAATTTTGTTCATTTATATTTTGTGAGATCTGTTTTTAATTTATGAATAGGTTGGGATTTTATATACCAAAAAGAGATAATTTTTATTGTAGAAAATGATAGATTTTTACTTATGAAAGTTATAATTTTGTTTATATTATAGAAAGATTAAAAAAATATAATCTTTTATATTGTAGAAGTATAAAAATATTATTTTTATATAGGTAAGATAGAAAAAATATCACCTTTATTATGTAGAAGATGTAAAAATATGATTTTTGTTTATGTGGAGAATTAAAAATATATTTTTTACAGGATAGGAATATTAGAAATATCATCTTTAAATTTGAAAAGGCGAAATCTTTAAATTTGAAAAGGCGAAATCTTTAAATTTGAAAAGGAGAAATCTTTATAGTTGAAAGGGCGAGATCTTTATATAGAGAATAACGATGTAAAAATAGAAATTTTATCCATATAGCATGATTATAAAAATAGGATTTTTATATACATAGCAGCGAAGTAAAAATTCGATTTTTATATATTGAATAGCGAAGTAAAAATTCGATTTTTATATATTGAACAGCGAAGTAAAAATTCGATTTTTATATATTGAACAGCGAAGTAAAAATTCGATTTTTATATATTGAATAGCGAAGTAAAAATTCGATTTTTATATATTGAATAGCGAAGTAAAAATTCGATTTTTATATATTGAATAGCGAAGTAAAAATTCAATTTTTACATACGTAGTGAATACGGGCAACGAAAGTGACAAAAGGCGAGAATGACGAAGACTTCTACATTTGAAGTGGCGTGAAGTTGGAATAGCTATCGGTGAGAATTTCTCACTCTTTAATTTCTTTTTCTAGTTATATATATATATATATATATATATATATATATATACTAGGATGCAGACGGTGTTTAGTAGCACCCGACACAATCGTCCACAGACCATGGACTTGTTTGTTTGGTTGTGTAGTTGGTTAGATTATTTGGTTTGAATTGAATTGTTTAGTGAAATGGAATAGATTTGATTGATGTGTGAATGGCGTGGGCCTTCACTAGACCGGGGATAAGGCTAGGTCTTGTCCCGTTTCTAGTATCGTGCCGTTATGCCGCCGAAATTTTCTAAAATAAATTAGAAAAATAAAAATATCATTTTATTGAATAATTGAACTGAATAGAATATTCATTGGTTGAATAGAATATTTTATCGTTAAAAATATACTTTTTAATGTGAAAGTGAATAAATAAATATTTATAAACAAATCGGCCGATTTGTTTATATACACTGATTTGACTGATATTGATTGGGTCGATAAATTTTACACATCGCCCAACTGCACAAATAAAATCTGTGTTTGATTGTTTGAAACCCCACACGGGTATTGGGACGAAATACGGCATTCACTAATCCCAATAATTAGTTGTTTGTCGATCGATTGATTGGTAGGCTGTTATAAGCGTTAGATATCTATATTTGATGCTTATACAGTGTAGTGCACCTTGGATGATGGTTGATTATTTATCATTGCTATTATATACATGTGTTGTATGGAATCCATATAATTAACTTTATATGGTAATTGATTGGGCCTCATTCCAATTTAGAAAATAAAGAATATTATAAAATAAAGGTTCATGTGTTGACAGTACTCATCCGTTGAGATTAGTCATGTGTTGAACGAAATATATTGAATAACAAAAATAGTCACACGTGGACAGTACTCATTCGTTGAGATTAGTCATGTGTTGACAGAAGTATAGATTCACGTATTGAATAAAATAAATATTCATTTGTTGAATAGAATAACGGAATTATTGAAATATATAAAGTCGTATTGATTAGAGATGCGCTATTTTGACACGAACGATATTTATATCGATTATATTTGTTTTTAAATTTGAATAGAATTGAATAGAAAACGAATTGAATTCGAATTGAATAGAAAACGAATTGAATTCGAATTGAATATATAACGAATTGAATTCGAATTGAATATATAACGAATTGAATTCGAATTGAATATAAAACGAATTGAATATAAAACGAATTGAATTCGAATTGAATATAAAACGAATTGAATATATAATGAATTGAATTCGAATTGAGTATATAACGAATTGAATTCGAATTGAGTATAAAACGAATTGAATTCGAATTGATTATATAACGAATTGAATTCGAATTGAATAGAAAACGAATTGAATTCGAATTGAATATATAACGAATTGAATTCGAATTGAATATATAACGAATTGAATTCGAATTGAATAGAAAACGAATTGAATTAGAATTGAATATATAACGAATTGAATATAAAACGAATTGAATTCGAATTGAATATATAACGAATTGAATTCGAATTGATTATATAACGAAATGAATTCGAATTGAATAGAAAACGAATTCGAATTGAATTGAATTGAAAAGAAAATGAATTCGAATCGAATTAAAAATCGATTTGAATTGAAATCAAATAGGAATGAAAATAAAGAGGATTTATAATAGAAAATTCAATTTTGATTTAAATTTGAAATAAAGGTTGAAATTGTTTTGAAACGAATTCAAAACTAATTATAAAATTCGTTTTAAATAGTAATCGATGAAATATATATTATATATATAATATAATGGCCTGAATAGAACGCGCCGCGCCGCGGCATTTCGTGAATTTTGACCCTTTATTTCAAACGGACATTGCGGGAGATTCGACCGTCGGATTCTCCTGAAACCGGAACCGTTGGGTTCGTATCGAAAAGAGCTTTCTAACGAATATTAGAAATTCAAAATCTAACGGTTGGATTTGGAGATACGTCCAAATCAAATGTGAAAAAGGTCGTTGTAAGTGCGGTTCGATGGCCGTTGATGGAAATCGACTGTACGGGCCTTGATAAAATTATTAAAAATAGTAATAATTTGTGTAAAATCATAAGAAATGATTTGGGAAAAATTGGGATGAAAAACTCCATATTTGAAAAGATAAAAATAGATTTTTATCGAAATGAACTAGTTTTGAACTGAAATTAAACCCCATTTATTTTTAAATAAATAAATTGGATTTGAAATGGGTTTTAAATAGAATTGATTAGTGGGTTTATCGTGAAGGGTGTTTTAAATAACACTTGTTCTTTAACCCGCTAATAAATGGAATGTGATTTGGGTTTATCGTGAACTGTGTTTTAAATGACAATAGTTCTTTAACCCAGTAAAAGGAGTTTTAACGAATCTGCAATTAGATTGAAATGTGAATTGATAATTTAAATTATCAAATATAGAAAGTGAGCGAGAATGGAGTATCACCAGTTTTGCTCCAAAGCGATAGTTAAATCTTTAATTAGATTTGAACGTGAAATGGTAATTAATTTTACCGATAACACTGTGGTGTTAGATGTGGAGTATTACCAGTTTTGCTTCATAGGATGAATAGGTTGGGATTAGGAAATAAAATAAATAATTACTTCGGTGTGGTTCGCTAATCTCGACTAGTTTAGAAAACCATAATTTGGTTTGAACGACATCCAAAGGAAGATTAAAGGATAAATTTTAAAGAATTTATCTTGGATAAAATTAATGGGAACCTTTCCCTAAGAATGTAAAATTTAGAAACTAGTTGTAGGTTAGTTAAGAAGAATGGTTTCCTGGGTATTGATCTGATGTTGGTTTCGGCCTTTGGGGTTAATATTTGGGAAATTGCTCTCTTACTGATTTACGGTTAGTGACTAATGAATTGGAATGAGGCGTATGTTGTGTTCGTGTAACATTTGTTTTTAATATACGCGGGTTGTTCGGAAAGTCCGGGTTTATACCCATTCTGAATAACCGATTCGACGATAAGTTGAAGATGAAGACGGTGGTTGAAGACCGGAAGTCTTCACATCGTTTGGATAATTACTGATGATCCTGATTGGGATGTACACCCAAGAGGATGGAAATAGTTGGTGGTCTTCCAGACGTACTTGGAGATCGATGGATATGCGAGGAAAGTGCCTCCGGTTTCGTTCAGACCAAGAACGAACTTGTAAATGGATTGTGTGTCTGACATTGGATTTCATTCTATGTTGATTGATTTCTGTTAAATATATATCTATTTGGCGGCGGAGAATTTATTCTCTTTCTTAATGCCCTTCTCTGAGACGTACGAGCTTAGAGGTTATATATCGATAGATATCAATCGCATGGCATGAATTGCCCGTGTGGCACGCTGAGATGCATTGATCAAGGCTTCTGTTGAAAAGCAAAGTCTTGTGCTTGATGATCAAAGCACGGCCTTTGTGGCGTAGCTTTGTGTATGACATGAATTCGCGAGCCTCACACCTCGGTATGAGTCAAAAACGGGATAAGGACTGCAGGGAGAGCACGACGTTTCTTTCTAGCTTTGGTGGTGTCAGTGACTTACCAGCCCTGACGTTTATATACTTTGCACCTATGTGGTTGTTGGATGAGGCGCCTCGATTTTAGGTCTGTAAGGACCGGGAAACGTGTGTTCAGGCATAACTATTCCTCTAACGTAAGTGAGGACCGGCCCTGAAGATCCAGGATTGCCCAGAGTGTGTAGTCCTGAGACATTTGCTAGAGTGTCTCGAAAGCGGAGAGGAGCTTGCCCCTTGCCTCGACTCATGACGGAAATCCAATTTCCAATACGAGGTATTTCGGCTTTATTTGTAGAGCCTAGTATGGCGACATAGAAGCATAGGATGCTATGCCATCTATGATTGATATTTATGATTGAAATTGTTTTGACACTATACACTTATTATAGTATCAAATGATTTGTTCTAAACGTTCCAATCATGTTTGGCTATTATAAGGGAAAACCCTATCCTCCGGCTTGCGTTGCATCGTGTGATGGGACCTGGGTCTTATAATAGCTTCATTTTTCGAAAAGCATTGCATTGTTTATTCTATGCACTGGTATTCTTGGGAGGAAACCCGTTCCATGTTATACGGCGTGGTCCCTTGAATTACTCTCTTTTAAAATAAAGTTTTAATAACTGTTTTAGTTCTCACACCAGTCACATGACTGACCTGGAGTTTATTGTTTTAACCTAAACTCTGGGTGCCCCTATTTCCACACGGGCAACTAGTAGTTTTGGTTTTGCAGATTTATATTCACAGGATCCTGGTTTACAGCTGGAATGATATCCGGAAAGCTCTGTATCCGTATATCACCTTCAGTTGTGCTTTGTATTATTTTTCCGCTGCTATGTAATTTATTGTAATCTATGATATTTATCAAATGTAATTTATTCATACTCTGTATATTCTTATATTCTGATGGAATTGTTGTAATAAGCAATGAAATGTTCTTCCGTCTGCGTTCAAATTTGTCCTGTTCTCAAAACGATCAGGGGTTTCGAACGGTCTAGATTGGTTTTACGACTGATTCGGATCGAGCGAAATTCCAGGCCGTCACATTTGGTATCAGAGCTTTGGTTTACAGAGCTCGAGAACAAGACACATTAGAACAATATGAAAGAATTCATCAGATATTGGATTAGTAATATCCAATTAGAATGACTCGTTAAAGATAGGATCAGTAGTATCCTAGAACGAGTGTGAAGAGTATATTTTTCAAATGAAAACAATTTTGTTTTGAAAATTTAAACCATTTTATACGTATTTGAATATTTATTTATTTTGAATTTGGACAATCCAATATATAAAGATTTTGCATATACGCGTCATGAACGTATATTCGAAGTTTTAATATATTAGATAGATATAGAATCACATTCTAGTCGCCCAGACATGATTCTGATGATGGCGCGCCATCACCAGTATTTATTTTCGTGTTTCGAAGGTGTGATATCTATATATTTCCATTAGACTGGTGTTAGAACCAAAACTTATATAGATAGATTTATTTGTTATGAATTGGCATCAAAAACATGATTTTCTGTATATGTATCAAAATTATGAATTTGAAACGTTAAATTCACTAATTGATTGATGTTTGTGTTGTTTGTTTATTTGGTTGATAATTTTGAACCATTATGCCTAATAGAATCAAATATTCGACTGTATTGAAAATTGGTCGCATTTGCTTGCATATACATGTACTTACATTGAACAGGTCATAGCAAGGAGGCTAGAGCGGAGAATAAAATTTGTTTGCCCGACAAATAGGTACATGTTTACCATAATTTCCTATTTTGTTTGGGAGATGATGATTTTATGAGCCGATTGGCTAGCCGCTTGGCTTTTTCTTTTTCTTTTTGAGATCAGAAGGCCTGTATGGCAATTTCGGGATTTTCCCGTGCTCCCCGTACAAAGGAGGTTATAGCGAATTTTTTCGAAAATTCCGGGTGTTAGCCAAATTTTTGAAGAATTTGAAAATTCTCAAAAACTGAAAAGTTGGAGAATGGAAACCAGATCGAACGTAGAGTTGATTAATCAAACCACTTTCGACTTTGTTCCTATTCGGGGACGAAAAGTTTTAAGTGGGGGAGATTGTAATAACCCGGAAATTCTGAGCCAGTTTAAAATTTTTATTTTGGCAATTTTAGCGAATTTTGAATATTTAAAATGGATTATTTTAAATAATATCGACGAGAAATTTATTTTGAATACAATTCGAATGTATATATTATATACGTCGTCGTTAGAATATAAATAATTATATATATAATTATAAAAGGAATAGAAAATGGCGCGGTAGTTCGATAATTCAATTTCAAACTTCAATTGAATGTACCGGGTGCAAAACAATCCGGATTTTAGTGAAACCAAAAACATTAGGATCTATTTGATAATATCTTTCCAACGAATCTGACAAATTGAGATTTCATAGCGGGAATCAAAAGATATGTCCAGTTGAAAATTCTGAATAGTCGCTATGGAATTCAGGCCCTTAAAAATAGACATTTTGCAAACGACCTCGGATTTCGACGAAACCACTTTTGTTGGATCTGTGATGTCAAATTATTGCTAGATTCCAAATTTCATAATTTTTCGAATCAATATGTGAGCGTGGCAAAGGAAAACGCGTTTGACCAGTTTCAGTTGGTTTTAATCGACTGGAAAATGGCTATTTTTCAAACGGTCTCAGAATTCGACGAAACTAGTTTTGTTAGGACCGTATCGTCAGTAAGAAGCTTGAAAATACTTTTTTGGAATTTTTCGAGTTAGTATGTGACCCCAGTAAATTGAAATGCGCGTTCAAATTCAATATATAGAGTATATGTTGATTTTGACGAAAACTGATCGAAATGATCGAATCAGCCTACGATACATATCCCATTGTGTTCGGAATGAGGGTAATACGCTATGGACGACAGGCGGTGGGCCTCGTTTAGAGGTCGTATGTAAAAGTCAACTTTTTGAAGTTAAAATAATTAAATATATAAAACCTCTCTGACTCTCTCTCCCCCTCATTCAACACAAAACAAAAAAAAAAGAAAAAGGAAATCGTGGAGGAACCCAGCCGCCACCCGCGTTCTGGCCACCGTCGCTCCCCCTTCTAACGCGCCACCCACCTCCTCGACTGCCGCTGCCATCTCCCTTCCCTTTCCCCTTCCCCCTCTCGTGCTTCTCTCTCCCTCTCGATTTCAACGCCCAAACCCTCCACCGCGAGTAGCAGCCGCCGCCTGAACCACCGTACCCCCTGACCACCTCCGTTAGCTCCGACGAGCACCCCAAACCTCCCCTTCTTCCCCTGCTCCTCTTCCCCTCTTCAGACAATCCGCGAAACCCCCCTTTTCCCCCCTTTCAGTTGCGCACCCTCTCCTCTTCACTCCTCCCTTCTTCCACTTCCTTCGATTATCACAGTGAGTTCTTGACCTAATTTTGTTCATTTATATTTTATGAGATCTGTTTTTAATTTATGAATAGGTTGGGATTTATATACCAAAAAGAGATAATTTTTATTGTAGAAAATGATAGATTTTTACTTATGAAAGTTATGATTTTGTTTATATTATAGAAAGATCAAAAAATTATAATCTTTTATATTGTAGAAGTATAAAAATATTATTTTTATATAGGTAAGATAGAAAAAATATCACCTTTATTATGTAGAAGATGTAAAAATATGATTTTTGTTTATGTGGAGAATTAAAAATATAATTTTTACCGGATAGGAATATTAGAAATATCATCTTTAAATTTGAAAAGGCGAAATCTTTAAATTTGAAAAGGCGAAATCTTTAAATTTGAAAAGGCAAAATCTTTAAATTTGAAAAGGAGAAATCTTTATAGTTGAAAGGGCGAGATCTTTATATAGAGAACAACGATGTAAAAATAGAAATTTTATCCATATAGCGTGATTATAAAAATAGGATTTTTATATACATAGCAGCGAAGTAAAAATTTGATTTTTATATATTGAATAGCGAAGTAAAAATTCGATTTTTATATATTGAATAGCGAAGTAAAAATTCGATTTTTATATATTGAACAGCGAAGTAAAAATTCGATTTTTATATATTGAATAGCGAAGTAAAATTTCAATTTTTACATATGTAGTGAATACGGGCAACGAAAGTGACAAAAGGCGAGAATGACGAAGACTTCTACATTTGAAGTGGCGTGAAGTTGGAATAGCTATCGGTGAGAATTTCTCACTCTTTAATTTCTTTTTCTAGTTATATATATACATATACTAGGATGTAGACGGTGTTTAGTAGCACCCGACACAATCGTCCACAGACAATGGACTTGTTTGTTTGGTTGTGTAGTTGGTTAGATTATTTGGTTTGAATTGAATTGTTTGGTGAAATGGAATGGATTTGATTGATGCGTGAATGGCGTGGGACTTCACTAGACCGTGGATAAGGCTAGGCCTTGTCCCGTTTCTAGTATCATGCCGTTATGCCGCCGAAATTTTCTAAAATAAATTAGAAAAATAAAAATATCATTTTATTGAATAATTGAACTGAATAGAATATTCATTGGTTGAATAGAATATTTTATCGTTAAAAATATAATTTTTAACGTGAAAGTGAAAAAATAAATATTTATAAACAAATCGGCCGATTTGTTTATATACACTGATTTGACTGATATTGATTGGGTCGATAAATTTTACACATCGCCCAACTGCACAAATAAAATCTGTGTTTGATTGTTTGAAACCCCACACTGGTATTGGGACGAAATACGGCATACACTAATCCCAATAATTAGTTGTTTTTCGATCGATTGATTGTCAGGCTGTTATAAGCGTTAGATATCTATATTTGATGCTTATACAGTGTAGTGCACCTTGGATGATAGTTGATTATTTATCGTTGCTATTATATACATGTGTTGTATGGAATCCATATAATTAACTTTATATGGTAATTGATTGGGCCTCATTCCAATTTAAAAAATAAAGAATATTATAAAATAAAGGTTCATGTGTTGACAGTACTCATCCGTTGAGATTAGTCATGTGTTGAACGAAATATATTGAATAAAAAAAATAGTCACACGTGGACAGTACTCATTCGTTGAGATTAGTCATGTGTTGACAGAAGTATAGATTCACGTATTGAATAAAATAAATATTCATTTGTTGAATAGAATAACGGAATTATTGAAATATATAAAGTCGTATTGATTAGAGATGCGCTATTTTGACGCGAACGATATTTATATCGATTATATTCGTTTTTAAATTTGAATAGAATTGAATAGAAAATGAATTGAATTCGAATTGAATATATAATGAATTGAATTCGAATTGAATATATAACGAATTCAATTCGAATTGAATATAAAACGAATTGAATTCGAATTGAATATAAAACGAATTGAATTCGAATTGAATATAAAACGAATTGAATTCGAATTGAATATAAAACGAATTGAATTCGAATTGAATATATAACGAATTGAATTCGAATTGAGTATATAACGAATTGAATTCGAATTGAGTATAAAACGAATTGAATTCGAATTGAATATATAACGAATTGAATTCGAATTGAATAGAAAACGAATTGAATTCGAATTGAATATATAACGAATTGAATTTGAATTGAATATATAACGAATTGAATTCGAATTGAATTCGAATTGAATAGAAAACGAATTGAATTCGAATTGAATATATAACGAATTGAATTCAAATTGAATATAAAATGAATTGAATTCGAATTGAATATATAACGAATTGAATTCGAATTGAGTATATAACGAAATGAATTCGAATTGAATAGAAAACGAATTCGAATTGAATTGAATTGAAAAGAACATGAATTCGAATCGAATTAAAAATCGATTTGAATTGAAATCAAATAGGAATGAAAATAAAGAGGATTTATAATAGAAAATTCAATTTTGATTTAAATTTGAAATAAAGGTTGAAATTGTTTTGAAACGAATTCAAAACTAATTATAAAATTCGTTTTAAATAGTAATCGACGAAATATATATTATATATATAATATAATGGCCTGAATAGAACGCGCCGCGCCGCGGCAGTTCGTGAATTTTGACCATTTATTTCAAACGGACTTGCGGGAGATTCGACCGTCGGATTCTCCTGAAACCAGAACCGTTGGGTTCGTATCGAAAAGAACTTTCTAACGAATAGTAGAAATTCAAAATCTAACGGTTGGATTTGGAGATACGTCCAAATCAAATTTGAAAAAGGTTGCTGTAAGTGCGGTTCGATGGCCGTTGATGGAAATCGACTGTACGGGCCTTGATAAAATTATTAAAATTAGTAATAATTTGTGTAAAATCATAAGAAATGATTTGGGAAAAATTGGGATGAAAAACTCCATATTTGAAAAGATAAAAACAGATTTTTATCGAAATGAACTAGTTTTGAACTGAAATTAAACCCCATTTATTTTTAAATAAATAAATTGGATTTGAAATGGGTTTTAAATAGAATTCATTAGTGGGTTTATCGTGAAGGGTGTTTTAAATAACACTTGTTCTTTAACCCGCTAATAAATAGAATGTGATTTGGGTTTATCGTGAACTGTGTTTTAAATGACATTAGTTCTTTAACCCAGTAAAAGGAGTTTTAACGAATCTGCAATTAGATTGAAATGTGAATTGATAATTTAAATTATCAAATATAGAAAGTGAGCGAGAATGGAGTATCACCAGTTTTGCTCCAAAGCGATAGTTAAATCTTTAATTAGATTTGAACGTGAAATGGTAATTAATTTTACCGATAACACTGTGGTGTTAGATGTGGAGTATTACCAGGTTGGAATTCGCGAGCCTCACACCTCGGTATAAGTCAAAAATGGGATAAGGACTGCAGGGAGAGCTCGACGTTTCTTTCTAGCTTTGGTGGTGTCAGTGACTTACTAGCCCTGACATTTATATACTTTTCACCTATGTGGTTGTTGGATGAGGCGCCTCGATTTTAGGTCTGTAAGGACTGGGAAACGTGTGTTCAGGCATAACTAATCCTCTAACGTAAGTGAGGAACGGCCCTGAAGATCCAGGATTGCCAAGAGTGTGTAGTCCTGAGACATTTGCTAGAGTGTCTCGAAAGCGGAGAGGAGCTTGCCCCTTGCCTCGACTCATGACGGAATTCCAATTTCCAATATGAGATATTTCGGCTTTATTTGTAGAGCCTAGTATGGCGACATAGTAGCATGGGATGTTATGCCGTCTATGATTGATATTTATGATTGAAATTGTTTTGACACTATACACTTATTATAGTATCAAATGATTTGTTTTAAACGTACCAATCATGTTTGGCTATTATAAGGGAAAACCCTATCCTCCGGCTTGCGTTGCATTGTGTGATGGGACTGGTCTTATAATAGCTTCATTTTTCGAAAAGCATTGCGTTGTTTATTCTATGCACTGGTATTCTTGGGAGGAAACCCGTTCCGCGTTATACGACGTGGTCCCTTGAATTACTCTCTTTTAAAATAAAGTTTTAAAAACTGTTTTAGTTCTCACACCAGTCACATGACTGACCTGGAGTTTATTGTTTTAACCTAAACTCTGGGTCCCCCTATTTCCACACGGGCAGCTAGTAGTTTTGGTTTTGCATATTTATATTCACAGGATCCTGGTTTACAGCTGGAATGATATCCGGAAAGCTCTGTATCCGTATATCACCTTCAGTTGTGCTTTGTATTATTTTTCCGCTGCTATGTAATTTATTGTAATCTCTGATATTTATCAAATGTAATTTATTCATACTCTGTATATTCTTGTATTCTGATGGAATTGTTGTAATAAGCAATGAAATGTTCTTCCGTCTGCGTTCAAATTTGTCCTGTTCTCAAAACGATCAGGGGTTTCAAACGGTCTAGATCGGTTTAACGACTGATTCGGATCGAGCGAAATTCCAAGCCGTCACATTTGAATTTTTTAACCATTCTTCTTCTTCTCCATCTTCGTCCCTTTTTATTCCTCCATTATTATTTCATATTTTTATGATTTCTACACTCATACTCTGCCAATTTCTATTCTAAGTATATAAAACTTCTTCTCTTGTCACTCTCTACTTATTACACTCTGAATCTAAGCACTATTGAAGAGTTGTAGGGTTGTTGTAATCATTTGGGATTGTTTTGAGATAGTCTTGGAAATGGCGTGTCTTTTGTAGTTGTGAAATCAAGGAAGGGGAATGGTGTTAACCTTGTAGCTGGGAAATCAAGGGTGGTGGAAACAGTAGTAACCTTGTAGCCGTGAAATTAAGGGGGTTGTACTTGGATATTTATATAGCAATAAAACTCTACGCAATCCAGCGTTGCATGAGATTGGACGTAGGATACTCCGAACAAGTGTAAAATAAAGTGTGTTCTTCTCTTTTATGCATTTTATTTCTGTTTATTTATGTGTTTTTGTTTGATTCTATGTTTGTGATTATCTCTGTGGTGTGTGATTCATATAGTAGGTCATATAAGTTTTAGATTATCTTAAATTCCTTTGAAACACAGTTCACCCTCCACCCTCTAGTGTTAGTTTTGACTTAAGATCCATTTCACTTTCTCTAACAATTGGTATCAGAGCCTCGTCTTTCAAAAAGTTCATAATCTGATTTTTGAAAATATTAAATGGAAAATTTTGAAATGACTTATAACATAGTTTAAACTCATAATCTAATTTTTGAAATTTGATTTTTTTTTTAATTTGAAATTTTTGATATAAGGATATGTTACAAAACCATCATGATATTATTGTTTAAAATTGTAGTTAGTTATTTTGAAAAGTCAATTGATTTTTTGAAAAGTCTTTTGATTACTTGAAAAGTTATTTGATTATTTGAAAAGGTGTTTTGTTTTGCAGGAGAAGAGTAATGATGGTTGGTGAAAAGACATCAAGAAGAAATGGATATATAAATAATGTAAATCAAAAAAGAAATGGTTACTAGATCAATTTATAACTTTTTATTTTCATCTACAATGTATCTTCATACTGTACTTCTCTCCATTTTCTTCCTAATATCGTTGGTTTCATGTGAATCCATCAAGAATTGACCAAGTAATGATCAAATGAAGTTTTGGTGAATAAAGAAAGAAGGAAACCAAAACTGTAAACGATTATCTTCAAATTGCATCCACAGGTTAGAATATATTTTGTTCCAGATCCTTTTCCAGATTGCAGTTCTTGTTCTTGCGGTCCTTTTGATGGTATATCATCCAATTTTGATCAAAATTGAGTAAGATATGACTATTTGAAGTTGACTATACAAAACTGAAAATTATGTACGGGGTTTCTTACATCTCTCCTACTATTTCGACTTGTTGCACCTTAATACCATTCAAATTCATCCCCAAACTATTACTAGATTGTAGTCCTTACATTTCTCTTTAATTTACCCCTGATTTCGTATAATTCCATTAAGAAACGAAGAAGTTGTGCCTCCTAAAAGTTTGATTGAAAGTGAAAATTGAGAAGAAGAAGAAGAAGAACAAGAGAAATGATTGTGAAGAGATATGACTTTTGGGCCTATTTATAATGGCTGAAGTGTCTTTTCATTCAAATTCAAAATTTTGGCGCCAAGTTGGTTGGACTACTGAATCTTCAATATCTTTCTCATACAGTTTTCAAGTTCAGCAAATAAATATACTATCCTTATCAGAAAAATGAGACTGTCGCAATAGAGTAGATTTCATCATCAACTTCTAGAAGACATTCATGATAATGGAAGAACAAAAAGAAGGATTGAAAAAATAGGTGCGCTCTACAATAATTTCATAATTATCGGTATATTTAGGAATACACATAGTTAGGTATAGAAATTTATCTCTTTTATAATTTTAGATAAATTAGTTCATATGCTGACACACCACAGTATACATATCAATATACCAATCTAATGAAAATCTTTTCTTATTCTAAACTTAATTTTCATTACTATCTAATATGGATTTAAAAGAATTGAAAGGACTTCTTTTCAATATGAAATATCTGTTCAGAACTAATTATCAATTTTGTTTATCTACTTATGTTTCTTATACTTTATTTCAAATATATATATATATATATCAAAATTATAAAATTATATATAGTACATGGATATATGCTTGAAATAATTTAAATTTTTTTAGAAAAACATTTTATATTATTATGAAATATAAATTTACATATCTTTTATATGTAGTTTAAACATACATAGTTTAACTTATATTTTTCATATAATTTCATAACAATTTTGGGTTACATTATCATAGATATTATTTGTAACTAAATACTAATTTTTATTTCTTGGTTTATTAAGATTTATAAAACTTGTATATCTAACTTAATATTTGGTGTGTGTGTGTGTGTGTGTATATATATATATATATCTTTTATGCCTTAAATATGTAGTTTAAAGTTATAGTTTTACAATTATATTACCAAGTTTCATAACAAAAAATATTTTTTTGTAACTATAGATTTCTTTTAATGTTTTAACATATAAATGATTCTTTAGCAAATTAATATATTTTGATTTCTAAAGTTTAAATTTAAAGTTGATTTGTTCCCAAAAAATAAATAATAAATTAAATTTTAAGGCCTTTTAAAATCAGTTTTTGTGGACAATTATGAATATATGTTTATAGTTTATTTCATATGACAAAATTATTTTGAATATTTTACTACTTATCATGAATTTATTTTTAATAATCGTCTATACTATTCTTTCGATCTCTTTCATAAGTATCATTAACCTAAGTCTAGAAATTAATATATATTACCCTTGTTTAATTCAAATAATGTATAATATATATATGAATATGCACAATAGTTAGATAGTACTTTAAATATATTTTACCTAAATAGATATAATCACTAAATCATTCTACATACCATCATTACACATCTTATTTCATATCATACATCATTATTATAAATTATAGTTCATTCCAAATTAAAATCATTCACATTATAAGTTGTGTTTCATTTAATATATCATTTTATATTACTTTGCATATGACATACTGAAAGGAGACAGACTTCCCCGATCCCAAAAGAGATGGAGGAGCCCGGATTGCTTTGAGAAAACGACGCATCGGAACATAAACACGAGAACATTTCATTGCTATTACAACAATTACATCGGAGTACAAGAATATACCAGAGTTCAAATGAGTAATATACAACGGAAAAATATCAAAGATTTAAAATTTCATTTGAAAACATAAACATAATTTGCAGCAGAAACAATCAACTACCACAACTGAAAGAGATATACGGATACAAAGCTTTCCGAATATAGCTTTAACTGTAAACCAAGATCCTGTTAAATAGAAATCTGCAAAACCAAAACTACTATTTGCCCGTGTGGAAAATATGGGCACCCAGAGTTTAGGTAGAAACAGTAAACTCCGACTCAGTCATGAGACTGGTGTGAGAACTAAAACATTTATTAAAATTCTACTTTAAAATAGGGTAATTCGCGGGACCATGTCGTATAACACGTAATAGGTTTACTCCATGTGAATACCAAAGCTTGAAACAAAATGATTTAATAAACAATGCAATGCTTTTGGAAAAATAAAGCTGTTATAAGACTCAGGTCCCATCACACAATGCAAAGCAAGCCGGAGGATAGAGTTTTACCTTATAATAGCCAAACATGCTTGGTACGTTTTAAAACAAATCATTTTTGATATTACTATAAGTGCATAGTGTCAAAAACAACTTCAAATATAAATGTATCAATCATAGACAGCATAGTACCCCATCCTACTATGTCGCCATATATGTTTACAACTACAATCTAGAGTCGCATATTGGAAATTGGATTTCATCTATGATTCGAGGCAAGGGATGGCTCCTATCTGATTCGAGTGCCTCAGGATCACACCAACGGGCAACCCTTGGATCTTCAGGGTCGATCCACACTTACTTTAGTGGATTAGTTATTCCTGAACACATGTTTCCCGATCCTATCGGACCGATCATTTGGCCAGTAGCAACCAATATCCGGGGCGCCTCGCATTCCATTATCCATATAAGTAAAAATGTCTTGGCTCCATACCATGACACCACTTTTATCTAGAAAGAAATGTCATGCACTCCCTGAAGTCACTATCCCGTTTTTGACACATACCGGGTGTGAGGCTCGCGGTTTAACGCTATACACAAAGCTATGCTATTTAAAGTCGTGCTTTTATCATCAACCACAAGACTCTACTTTTCAATAAAAGTCTTGTTCATTTGCATCTTAGCATGCCACATTGACAATCCACGCCATACGACTGATGCATCAATATATAACCTCTAAGCTCATACGTCTCGGAGATGGGTGTTAAGCAAGAGAATAAATTCTCCGCCACCAAACAGATATATGTTTAACAGAAATCAATCAACACATAATGAAATCAAATGTCAGACACACATCCATTTACAAGTCCGTTGTGGGTTTGAACGAAACCTGAGGCACCTTATTCCTCGTCCAATATGTCCAATACAGGAGAGAGGTCCTCGCATATCCAGTCGATCTCCATGTATGTCTGGACGATGACCACTTATTACCTTGTCTCAGGGGATCAACCCAATCAAGATATCAATAATCATCCATTCGATGAGAAGATCTCCGGGCTTCAACCACCGTCTTCATCGTCGACATTTAATTGTCATATAGTTATTCAGAATGGGATAAACCTGGTTTTTTCGAATAACTTGCATATTTTATAATCGAATGATAAATAAACACATCATACGCCTCATTTCAATCCAGAATATTCTTTATTTCAAAAAAGCACATCTTTAGAGAAAGGTTCCCGTTAATTTTATCAAAGATAATTTCTTTAAAACTTATCGTTTAATCTTCCTTTAAAAATCATTGCAAAAGATTTTATTTATTCTTTAACAATTTCTGAACCAGATTAAGGTTTATAAAACTAGTCGGGATTATCGAGCCTTGCCGAAGTAATCATTAATTTTATTTTCCAATCCCAACCTATTCATCCCATGGAGCAGAACTGGTAGTACTCCATATTTAACACCACCTGGATTATCGGTAAATTTACTTACCATTTCACGTTTCAAATCTAATTAAAGATTTAACTATCGCATGGAGTAAAACTGGTGGTACTCCATTCTCGATCATTTCATGAATTCGATAAATTTAATTATCTCATTCTCAATTTAATTTATTCAAAGATTCATTAAAACTCAATTTTGTTTTAATCTACAAAAATCATTACTTAATGATTATTCAATCTTTAAGAAATTAATCTTGTCTTTTATTGGGTCAAAGAACCAATGTCATTTTAAACACAGTTCATAATAAACCAAAATCATCTTCCGTTAACTATGGAACCTTCATGGAAAACAGATCAATATATAATTGATACAAATTTCCGTATCAAATCAATACTATAAATGAATAACGATAAGGCCTTTTAAATTCCATAAATAGTAGCGGCCTTCCTTTACAAACGTTTATCTCGATTATTAAGTCGAATTCCATTCAATTCCAATTTAATATATTAAATTGGAAAACTTAGCTTTGGAAAATTTCTATTAAACCTTAATAAAAAGATTTATAATTTCCAAATCATATCTTTACTGTTAATTGGTTTAAAGAACAATTGTTATTTAAAACAATGTCCACGACAAACCCGAAATCCAATTTGATATCAAATACAAGTGAGACGATCCGAAATCCGCCGAACTCCAAAGAGATGGAAAACAGCGGATTACTTTGAGAACACGACGCATCAGAACACAAACTGTAGAACATTTCATTGCTATTACAACAGTTACATCAGAGTACAAGAATATATCAAAGTTCAAATAAATATTACACAGCGGAAAAATAACATCAGAGATTGAATTATATAGCAGCGAAGATAAAATGAATCAATACAATGCGTAGCGGAAATAGATAACGAACACAATTAAATGAAATAAACGGATACAAAGCTTTACGAACATAACTCCAATTGTAATCCAAGATCCTAGGAAAAGAAATATCTGTGAAAAACCAAAACTACTAGCTGCCCATGTGGAAAATATGAGTTTAGGTTAAAACAATAAACTCTGAGTCAGTCATGGGAATGGTGTGAGAATTAAAACAGTTATTAAATCTTTTATTTAAAAGTTGGAAAAATCATAGGACCACGCCATATAACACGGAATGGGTTTACTCCACATGAATCTCAGTTTAAAATAAAACAACGCAATGCTTTTTGGAAAATGAAGCTATTATAAGACTTAGGTCCCATCACACAATGCAACGCAAGCCGGAGGATAGAGTTTTCCCTTATAGTAGCCAAACATGCTTGGTACGTTTAAAACAAATCATTTTGATATTACTATAAGTGCATAGTGTCAAAAATAACTTCAATATAAATGTATCAATCCTAGACGACATAGGTACCATATATTATGCCGCCATACTAGGTTTACAACTAAAACCGAAAAGTGTCATATTGGAAATTGGATTTCCGTCATGAGTCAAGGCTAAGGATGGCTCCTTTAGATTCGAGAAACTCTAGCAAATGCCTCAGTGATGGAACATTGGCGAGCCCTTGGATGCTTCAGGGCCGGTCCTCTCTTGCTTAGGAGGATTAGTTATTGCTGAACACACGTTTCCCGGTCCTATCGGACCTATTACTTGGCCAGTAGCGACCAATATCCGAGGCGCCTCGCAATCCATCATCCACATAAGTAAAAATGTCTGGGCTAGATACCATGACACCACTTCTAGCTAGAAAGAAACGTCGTGCACTCCCTACAGTCCTTATCCCGTTTCTGACTCATACCGAGGTGTGAGGTTCACGAATTAATGTTATACACAAAGCTATACTATATAAAGTCGTGCTTTGATCATCAACCACAAGACTTTGCTTTTCAACTTGATCATTTGCATCTCAGCATGCCACACTGACAATTCACGCAATATAACTGATGCCTATCGATATATAACCTCTAAGCTCGTACGTCTCAGAGAAGGTTGTTAAGCAAGAAAATAAATTCTCCACTGCCAACTAGATATATATTTAATAGAAATCAATCAACACAGAATGAAATCCAATGTCAGAGACGCATCCATTTACAAGTCCGCTCTGGGTCTGAACGAAACCGAAGGCACCTTATTCCTCGTCCCATATGTCCAATATAGGAGAGAGTTCCTCACATATCTGATCGATCTCCAAGTACGTCTGGACGATGTGACGGTCCGCCCCGCACCAGCTGGCATTTCCTCCGAAAGTGCGCTGTACACATGCCCGACTATCACGGAACGTTCGTCAAAGAAAGGAAAGAAGATAATGAACTAATAAAGAACCTGTAGAATGTCTCACAGCACATGGAACAAAATATAATAATAATGTACTTGACATAAAACAGGTGAGACAGTGCATAAGCTGATAAGTAAAACCAACATCAACATCAAATACATCTTATTACAACTTTCCAAATTACCGTCTCCAAACAAAAGAAATAAAGGAAGGGTGCATTACTAATGCCCAAAGTAGTGACCGGCAGCGACACAGGGAGAATATCTATATATATCATACGTGGAAGCCTCCTGCTCGTCTCCGGTACAGCTACTCGTGCATCACCAGCTAACCTGTCTCTAGTCTGCTTGTGAGAGCACCCAGAGTAATAAGAAGAGATATAAAACTCTGGGTCAGACACAAAGTCTGGTATAAGCGAAAAGTAGCTAAACAGAACAATAACAGGTATACTAAACCATACCTGAACCTGGACCTGCAACCAAAGATTTAGTACTACATACCGTATAATACTCTAAGGTGCCACTGAACAGATGGTGTAAAGATAACGGGGGTGGGGGTGTGCATGTCATAATGATGGCAAACAAATCAACCATAGCAACCATCCTCACATCTCTAACTCAGTGCGTAAAGCATACGATGTCCACCACTGTCAATCACTAGACCCATCGAAGCAATGACGGAGTTCGACTTGTACAACTACTGCTACTACCAAGCTTACCACATGGAGTCATGACCAAACCTTTACAAATGACCCCACTTCATTGGTCTATAGCTCTTTAGTCGTACCTAGGCCACTGTGGCCCTGAATCCGTTAACGTGCTCCCTACACATAGTGATCCAAATTTACAGACATCGACAACCCCTTTGCACATGTCTCGCAGCAAAGCCCAACTCATGAAGTGGACTCGTTGGTTCCTGAGTTCTACTTCCTATTTGGACTTCCTTTGCATGTCGGGTTTTGGTCGAATTGGAGTTGGTCTTCAAAAGAGTCGACACAATGAGGTTAAAGTATACGTCTGGTTCGGTTCGGTAGTCCCGACCCGGTTCGGTTCGGTGATCCTGGCCCATGCCTTGATCAGTGCTCCACTCCTCCTCGGTTCGGTCCTCCAGCTCTGGTTCGGTTCGGATGCCCTATGCCTGGGTTCGATAGTTGCTTCCTGGTTCGGTTCAGTGGTTGCTCCCCACTAGATGTCCCGATCCGATCCCCCTACCCCTCATAAGCCTGATCCGGTCCCCCTTTGGTCTCTCCGATCCGACCCCCTCTTGGTCTCCCCGATCCAATCCCCTACCCAACTCCAACTCTAAAAAAATGGCCTTCCTTCTTGCCAAGGCTCCTTTAGTGCAAAGTTGCGATCCAGTTCGGCTTCTCTACCCAGTCCACCATCCGATCTGAGCCGCCTATCCCGATCCGATCCGAAACCCTGCACATTTTCCTGCAACTTTTCCAGCGGCTGTTTACGCCATACGACGGCGTTTTCAACCATTCTAATAGTTCTAATCAACCAAAAAGCACACCATACAGTCATAGTAACAAATAAAAGTGATTACAACGCCAAAACAACAATATGACAAAGCTAAACGAATCAAACATAGCCAAAATCCCATATTTTCCCCTAAGCATGTTTAAGCAAAACTAATGATATGATTAGCAAAACTTAACCAAATTAACCAAATTTTCTAACAGAGGCCTAAGACAATATTTCGGAATTTATGAATATTTTTCCAGAATTTATTAATGTATAAATTCGCTAATTATCACTAATCACCCTAATTAACTCTAATTAGTGTCAAAACAATGTTAATCACTCACCTTGGCCACAAATAAAACTCATATCTGAAATAAATCTCTGTTTGGCACGAATACTGATGTCTAACAGCAGCTTTAACCATGCTTTGGTGCTATCTCTTCTTAATTTGATGTTGCTAAGCCTAATCTTCAATTAGAAAGTGGTTTAGGGGTGTTTTGAAGAAATTTAGAGAATGGAGGCCACGGCTAGGTTAAGAGGAATGAATAGTGAGGGCTGGAAAATGAGAAAAAGGTATTTTCCAAACCCTAACAGCCCTTTTAAACTCCTAATCCCGAAATTCCCCTTTGGGCCTAGCTGTTAATCACCCGGATAAGCCCAATTAAGCTGTTTTTCACCATCTGAAACTTGTTTCGGCCGTATCTCCCAAACGGTTAGTCCGTTTGGCTAATGTGACCACTCTACGGAAAGGTAAACCATCATCCGAAGCCAATGGAAGTGGTTTAAGGTCAAAACTCCTTCCTAACCAAAAGTTATGGCCAAAACAAGATCAGCTAGGGGTAAAACGGTCATTTAAAAATCAGAAAAAATCATGAACATGGGAAATGACCCCAATAGTCGTCTCCCAAAGTTACATGACCATACGACTCCGTATGCGAAAGAAATAAATACTTTACGATCCTATGATGCGTAGAATCCGGGTCGTTACATTCCCCCCCCCCTCCCCCTTTAAGAAATTTCGTCCCCGAAATTCCTTAACCCAAAACATACAAAGGATCCCGTACGCCTACCAACCATATACAACAATCAATCATGCAAAACAAACAAAACAAGCCTATCCTAGCATGCGGAAAGACTAAATCGGAACTGAAATCTTACCAGGCGAAGAGTTCTAGATACGTCTTCCTAATGCTCTCCTCTGTCTCCCAAGTACAGTCATTCTCATTCTCGCCCCCACTGAACTTTGACTTGATTCACCGCTTTCCTTCGAAGTTGCTTCGTATCGTTCCCAACAATACGCATAGGCTTGCGGTTCCCAACCGCCTCGGGTTCAACTTCCATATCATCCAACTGATCAGGTGAAATAGTCACATCTGGGTCGTGCATGAACTTCGTTAACTGGGAAACATGAAATACGTTGTGAACTCCTGCTATCTTCTCTGGTAATTCAACTTTATATGCCAAATTCCCAATTTGCTCAAGTACTGGGAATGGACCAACAAATCTTGGTGCTAACTTGCCTCTCCTGCCAAATCGTATCACGCTCTTCAACGGAGAAATCTTGACAAACACCAAGTCGCCAATGGAGAAATCTAATTCTCTTCTCCTCCTATCAGCATAACTCTTCTGCCTATCTTGGGCAGCCTTCATTCGTTGTTGGATAATCTTAATCTTGTCTGAAGTTTCTCTTATCACTTCGGGTCCAAGCACAAATTTCTCACCAGTTTCCACCCAACATGACGGTGAGTTGCACGGTCTTCCGTACAAAGCTTCAAACGGAGCCATACCAATATTGGATTGATAACTATTATTATATGCAAACTCTACTAGATGCAAATGGTCATCCCATGGTCCACCAAAATCCAATATGCAAGCTCTCAAGAGATCTTCTAACACTCTATTCACCCTCTCTGTCTATCCGTCGGTTTGAGGATGATACGCGGTACTGAGATGTAGTTTTGATCCCAATGCCTCTTGTAAGCTCTTCCAAAATCCACTAGTGAACAACGGATCTCGATCACTCACAATGCCTTTGGGTATTCCATGAAATCTCACTACCCACTTTATATATAGTTCCGCGAACTTAGTTGTCGTCCTGTTTGACTTGATGGGTATAAACCTTGCACTCTTAGTCAATCGGTCCACAATCACCCAAATGCTATCATGGCCCGACCTAGTTCTTGGTAACCCATCAATGAAATCCATTGACACTTGTTCCCATTTCTATTATGGAATTTCTAATGGTTGTAGTAAACCAATAGGCTTCTTTTGCTCAGCTTTAACTAGATGGCAGTTCATGCATTTGGATATAAACTTCCCAACGTCTCTTTTCATCCCTTCCCAGTAGTAGGTCTGCTTCATGTCTCGGTACATCTTGTTACCACCGGGGTGTATAGTCAGTTTTGAGTGATGACATTCTCTAAGCACTTCATCTCTCAATCCACTGACATTGGGTACAACTAGTCTTCCATTCTTCCTAAGCCATCCATCTTGATCAAGCCCATACTTGTTCATCTCTTCGTCGATTCCCATCTCTAACTTTGAGATAGTTTCCAATAGGTTAGGATCACTCCACTGACTGGAACCAATCAGCCCAATCAAAGTAGGTCTGATCGTCAAACTTTCTAACATTTCTGGATCCAATTCCATAAAAACCCGTAAATTCCTGCTCTTTGGATCGACCATAAACCACACAAGTCTGACCAAAAAGTTGGAAATCCACGAATACTTTAACTTTGGGAATACAATACATTAGAACAACAACAACGGACTTTATTGCATCATGAAAATATAACATCAGAGTACAGAATATATCAGAGTACATCGAAATTAAAATACAGTAGAAGAAAATTTTACAATAAATTTAATACAATACAGTGCAGCGGAAATAAAATAGATACAGCGGAAGACAACTATGCTCTGGACACAGCTTTAAGCTTCAATCCAGAATCTTGCTCAAGAAGTAAATATCTGCAAAAAGCGACTCGAATGCCCGTATGGAAAAAGAGGGCACCCGAGTTTGCAAAGGTGGAAACAAACAACGGGTCAGTCGTGGGACTGGTGTGAGAATTCTTAACTAATTTAACTAATAGTAATAAAGCAAATCCAAGGACCACGCCGCTAACGCGGAACGGGTTTACTCCAATGGATTGCCGTGCATAACTTAAAGTAAATCGTTAAACAACGCAATGCTTTTTGGAAAAATGAAACCATCATAAGATCCAAGTCCCATCACACAATGCAACGCAAACCGGAGGATAGGGTTTTACCTTATAATAGTCAAAAATGCTTGATACGATAAAAACGAATTTGATATTATTATTAATGTGTATATGTTTCAAAAACATCTCAATCATAATGTATCAATCCTAGGAAGCATAGATACCATAATACTATGCCTCCATACTAGTAATACAATCAAATCTGTGGGTTCGTATTGGAAGTTTGGATTTCCATCATGAGTGAAGGTTAGGGAGGAGCTCCTTACCGATTCGAGACACTCTAGCTAATGTCTCAGGATCCCCCGCAGTGAACCCTTGGATAGCTGCAGGGCCGGTCCACCATACGAGTTGCGGATTAGTTATTCCTGAACACACGTTTCCCGATCCTACAGGACCTATCATCCGAGGCGCCTCATTCCATCATTCACATAAGTAAAATGTCGGGCCGTGTTAAAGCCCAAACACCACTTCTAGCTAGAAAGAAACGTGCTGCTCTCCCTGCGTTTCCTTCTCCCGTTTTAGACTCTGCCGGTGTGTGAGGCTCGCGAAGTCATGCTATACACAAAGCTATGCCTAAGCAGGCTATGCTTTGATCATCCCACAAGCCTGCTTTTCAACAAAGCCTTGATCATATGCATCTTAGCTTGCCACATCATCACTCCATATCACACTACCAATCCTTTGTCGAAATATATGAAAGGGTGTTAAGCAAGAGAATAAATTCTCCGCCACCAAACATTCATACATTCGACAGAAAATCAATAAATACAATATAAAGGAGTACAATGCCAGACACACATTCCATTTATAAGCTTATGCTCTGGGTCTGAGCGAAAGCCAAATCCGTACAAATCAGCACTACGTCCGGATAACTACCATTTTAGCCCCGTCTTGGGAGCAAATCAATCAAGGGCCTCAACACTAGTTACCCATTCGATGTGAAGATCGTCGGTCTTCAATCGCCATCTTCAATTCTTCGAACGTCGTATCATTATTAGGAATGAGAGTAAACTCGGACTTTCCAAATAACTCTCACATATATAAATTTGAAAACCATTTCATATCGTTGTTAATCATTTATAACGATCTATCGCTATTTTTACTTTACATACACATCCTAAACATAACAATGTATATTTTACTTTTCCATTTTTCAATTTACACCAAATGTATATTTGGTTTCATTATTTTTCTAATGAAAATCCACTCCTTAGAAATGTAAATTTCTAATCTTAGAATTTACATTGAAAAATGTAAATTTCTATTCCTATTTTATTTACATTGATAAATGTAAACTTATACTTCAATATATTATTATATTGAAAATGTAACTTTTATTTCATATTCTATTTACATTAGAAAATGTAAACTCCTAATCATTCCTTTGTTTACATTGACAAATGTAAACTCTTTTATTTGCATATAAAAATATAATTTCTATTTCATCCTCATTTACAATGAAAAATGTCGATTTCTATATTACACCAATTACATATAAAAATGTAACTTCCTTTTATAACAAACTTGGAGGTGAAAATATTCATTTCATTATTAACACATAACGGTGTGAAAATAACGTCAATTTTTAAGTTATCCATTTATATTTTAATATGGGCCAGACATCTCACATTAGGCCTACAACTTGTGGATGCTGGATAGGCCGGTCGGCTCCGGACAGACTTCTCCCACAAGTTGGGCTTAACCTCGTGTCTTGGCCCAATTTGTATTTGCGCATTTGGACCTCTCACATTAGGCCCAACATCTGTGGCTTCTAGATATGCCGGTCGGGTCCGGGTAGACCTCCACCACAAATGTGACCTAACTTCGTGTCCAAGTACAATTTTAATTAATCATATAATTGTTATACTAAAAATATTATTTTAAAATGCTTCTTATTTCAAAATATCTTATTTACATGGAAATCGACGTAATCCCATAAAATGTATTTTTTATTTAATTATTATTTACATTAAAATGTAAACTTGTCTTCTTACATTAAAAATATAACATTTCTTCCTTTGATCTAATATAATTTACAAAAAAAAAAAAAAACTTTTTTAATTCTTATTTACACTAAGAAAGATGTAACCTTTTTATATTTCCTATTTATTTACACTACATGTAAACAAATGTAACTCTTTATTTTTCCCCTATAAAAGAAAATGTACATAAATGTCCTTGCTAAGTTATTCTTCTTATTTACATAAGAAAGTGTAAATAAAGGTCGTCGCTATAAATACGTTCATTTTATTTACCTAGAAAATATAAATAAAAGTTCTCACTATCAATGTGTTCATCCTATTTACATAGAAAATGCAAATAAAGTTTTATCGCTAAATTGTTCATTTTATTTACACAAGAAATGCATGTGTTGGTGTGTTCAGTTTATTACACAAAAGTGTATAATTGGTGTGTTCATTTAATTGCACAAAAATGTATAATTTGTGTGTGTTCATTCAATTACACAAAAATGAATAATCTGGGTGTGTTCATTTTCAATGCAAACAAAAAGGATAATTTTGTGTGTCGTTCTATTTACACAAAAGTGAATAACTTTGTGTCATTTCTTTTCTAGCAACAATGTAATAATGTCCATTTTATTTCTAGCAATTTGACAATGTAAACAATGTCTACTTTTCATTCCTAACTAATTGACAACGTAACCAATGTCTATTTTTCATTATTCAACTAAATGACGATGTAAAATGTCATTTTTATATTCCAACTAAATAAGGTGAAATAAATGTCATTCTTCTTTTTAACAAACAAAATAATGTCTTTCTATTTAACAAACGAAAATGATATGGAAGGTTTTTTTATCATGGAACTGAAATAAATGTTCTCCTTCTAATTCAACTAAATGACGGTGTAAATTGTCATTTTTCACTATCAAGTAAATGAAGTCTTTTTATTCACTAACCAGAATGATGTCTGTTCTCTCCAAATTGACATGACGCTGAAAATGCGTTCATTTTTACTAATTTACATAAGGCTAAAAATGCATTCATTTTTACTAAATTTACATAACGCTAAAAATGCGTTCATTTTTACTAAATTTACATAACGCTAAAAATACGTTCATTTTTAATAAATTTACATAACGCTAAAAATGGGTTCATTTTTACTAAATTTACATAACGCTAAAAATGCGTTCATTTTTACTAAATCTACATAACGCTAAAAATGCGTTCATTTTTACTAAATTTAATAACGCTAAAAATGCGTTCATTGTTATTCTAATTTACATTTCTTAACAAAAATGTACTTTTATTTTAATTTACATTTTCTAATAAAAATGTCCTTTTATTTCTAATGCTTATTTTTGTCATTCTTTTATATTTGACAAAATTAATATTTTTGTCCTTCTTTTACATTCGATAAAATGTATATTTTTATCTTTCTTTTTCATTTGACAACACATGGATTTGTGATAACCATAAAAGTGAAATTCTATCATCAACCTAAATTTGACAAATAATTTCATGTTAACGATAAAAGTGAAATTTTATCGTTAATCTAAATTTAACAAGCATGGTGCAAATTTTTTTTTACCACTATCTTATTCTAACAAACAAGAGACATACAAATTAATTCAATCATCCATCACATTCATACAACAACCAGCACCGAATAAATATATATATATAGCATTAACATAAATTATATACAAGGTGAATATAAAATTTGCAGTGAAATAAATAAATAAATAACTTTATTTGAAAAAAATAGAATTCTCACCAAACCATTTAGATCTGAAATTTTCAAAGTGTTTGGTTTCAGCTCTAGTCAGCTTCATAGCGTAGATCTGATCCATACAAGTCCAACACTTTTAGTTTCGTTCGATTCTGATTTGAAATGAATAAGTTACGATGATTCGAACATTGGATAAATTAATACGTTATTAAATAAAATAATTAGTTTAATTAATCTCTCCTCCGAACCTTTCTTCCACTTCAGAACAAAGGCCGCACGTTTTCACTACTATGCTCGATCCTAGGCCTTGAATTTTCTATTGATTCTTGCGGCTTGAAGATGATCGGGTGACATGACGTCGGAGAGGAGAGGAAGGGGATCTTGCGCCTAGGATGGTGTAGGGTGCGGTAGGGCCTAGGGGGGGCGGTTAGGCTGTTTGGCCGTGGGTTGAGGGGATGAGTTCGGCCAAATCTCTTGCCTAAATCCGATCATCACCTTATGGAATGGTAGAGGAGGAGAAGAGCTTCGAAATGCTATATAGTTTGTCTTCTAATTCGTAGAGAGGAGGGAGAGATTGAGGAGGAAGTTTCGGCCATTCTAGGCCATGAAACCTGAAGTGGCGGCTGAGTTTTGGTAGGGAAGGATTAGGGTTGAGATTAAGGAGTATATTTATATTATTATATTCACTAATTAGCCCATTAAGGTCCGATTTGGCCCGAACTCAGAATTAGACATGCTTACTGTCTATCTCAATGTTTTGACGTCTTCTGAACGCGATGGGACATGTTTCGAGGCCCAATTTCGAAGTTTACAGCGTTTTTTATTTATTTTTAATATAAATCCTTTAATTTTTTTATTCAATCGTACATGAAAATTCACCGGGGTTACAAATTAACTTCAAAAATTCCCGAAAAATATATTTAGCTATGTTTTGATGCTGTAAACCTAGGAAAATTAATTTCGTTCAATTCTGAGCTCGTATGAATTTTTAAAGTAAAAAATTGTCCGTTTACACTGAAAAATCAATTATAATTATATATTAATTGTAAAAATTATGAAAAATTAAACTTAACCATATTTTGACATTCCGGTTCCAACAAAAGTAGTTTCGTCAAAAACAGAGGTCGTTTGAAAAATGGCTATTTTCAAGGCGTATATATTTAATATTAAAAATACATTTTTAAACAAATAATTTCCGAAACTCGAAATATATAAGTGTTTACTGTTTTTCAATGCAGAAACGTCATTTTGAACTCAATGGAAGCGGTTTCGAGTTCAAAATCCTTTGTATGCAAAAAGTAGCATTTTGTCCTTTGTAAATTACATAGCGACCTTTCTAAATTTTAATTTTGACATAACTTTTGATTCCCTCTATGAAATTTCAATTTTTCGGATTCGTTGGAAAGATATTTTTAAATAGATTCTAATATTTTTGGTTTCACTAAAATCCGTTAAATTTTGCATCATGTACGTTCAGTCAAAGTTTAAGTTTGACTTTTCAAACTACCGCGTTATTTATAATTCCTTTTACAACTAAAATTAAATTATTCATTCTAACTTCGATTTAAATCAATTTTTAATCATTATTATTTTAAATATCAAAACCCATTAAAATTACTTAAAATAAAATTTTAAATTTACTCCAAAATTCAGGGTTGTTACAGTCTCCCCCCTTAAGAACTTTTTGTCCTCGAAAAGGAACGAAGCTAAAGTTGTTTAAGTATCCTATCTCATCTTTCTTTCTTTAATTCGTTTCTATAATTTTATTAGTTGAACTAATAATTACACTACACAACCATCAATCAATTAGTTGATTAACTTTTAAAATATATAACTTTTGTATATTTAAAAATCATATTTTCTAAAATAGATTATATATAATCAAAAATACGTTAATTTTAAACTGGGCACTCTCAACTCATTCTAGGGCATTACTAACCCCATCTCTAATGAGTTTTCTCATTCTAGGATACTGCTGATTCTATCTCTAATGAGTATTTTATTGGATATTACTAATCCAATCTCTGATGAGTCTTTTGTTCAGTTCTAACGAGTTGTATACCAAAGATTTGAGCTAACCAAAGCTCTGATACCAACTGTAAAGACCCGTAAATTCCCGCTCTTTGGATCGACCATAAACCACACAAGTCTGACCAAAAATTTGGAAATCCACGAATAGTTTAACTTTGGGAATACAATACATTAGAACAACAACAGCGGACTTTTATTACATCATGATAATATAACATCAGAGTATAGAATACATCAGAGTACATCGAAATTAAAATACAGCGGAAGAAAATTTTACAATAAATTTAATATAATACAGTGCAGCGGAAATAAAATAGATACAGCGGAAGACAACTATGCTCTGGACATAGCTTTAAGCTTCAATCCAGAATCCTTCTCAAGAAGTAAATATCTACAAGAAGCTACTCGACTGCCCGTGTGGAAAAAGAGGGCACCCGAGTTTGCAAAGGTGGAAACAAACAACGGGTCAGTCATAGGACTGGTGTGAGAATTCTTAACTAATTTAACTAATAGTAATAAAGCAAATCCAAGGACCACGCCGCAAACGCAGAACGGGTTTACTCCAATGGATTGTCGTGCATAACTTAAAGTAAATCGTTAAACAACGCAATGCTTTTTGGAAAAATGGAACCATCATAAGACCCAAGTCCCATCACACATTGCAATGCAAACCGGAGGATAGGGTTTTACCTTATAATGGTCAAAAATGCTTGATACGATAAAAACGAATTTGATATTATTATTAGTGTGTATATGTTTCAAAAACATCTCAATCATAATGTATCAATCCTAGGAAGCATAGATACCATAATACTATGCCTCCATACTAGTAATACAATCAAATTTGTGGGTTCGTATTGGAAGTTTGGATTTACATCATGAGTCAAGTCTAGGGAGGAGCTCCTTACCGATTCGAGACACTCTAGCTAATGTCTCAGGATCCCCCGCAGTGAACCCTTGGATAGCTACAGGGCCGGTCCACCATACGAGTTGCGGATTAGTTATTCCTGAACACACGATTCCTGATCCTATAGGACCTATCATCTGAGGCGCCTCATTCCATCATCCACATAAGTAAAATGTCGGGTCGTGTTAAAGCCCAAACACCACTTCTAGCTAGAAAGAAACGTGCTGCTCTCCCTGCGTTCCCTTCTCCCATTTTAGACTCCACTGGAGTGTGAGGCTCGCGAAGTCACGCTATACACAAAGCTATGCTTAAACAGGCTATGCTTTGATCATACCACAAGCCTGCTTTTCAACAAAGCCTTGATCATATGCATCTTAGCATGCCACATGGTCACTCCATATCACACTACCAATCCTTTGCCGAAATATATGAAAGGGTGTTAAGCAAGAGAATAAATTCTCCGCCACCAAACATTCATACATTCGACAGAAAATCAATAAATACAATATAAAGGAGTACAATGTCAGACACACATTCCATTTATAAGCTTATGCTCTGGGTCTGAGCGAAATACAAATCCGTACAAATCAGTACTACGTCCGGATAACTACCATTTTAGCCCCATCTTGGGAGCAAATCAATCAAGGGCCTCAACACTAGTTACCCATTCGATGTGAAGATCGTCGGTCTTCAATCGCCGTCTTCAATTCTTCGAACGTCGTATCATTATTTGAAATGAGAGTAAACTCTGACTTTCCAAATAACTCTCGCATATATAAATTTGAAAACCATTTCATATCGTTGTTAATAATTTATAACGATCTATCGCTATTTTTATTTTACATAAACATCCTAAACATAACAATGTATATTTTACTCTTCCATTTTTCAATTTACACCAAATGTATATTTGGTTTCATTATTTTTCTAATGAAAATCCACTCCTTAGAAATGTAAGTTTCTAATCTTATTATTTACATTGAAAAATGTAAATTTCTATTCCTATTTTATTTACATTGATAAATGTAAACTTATACTTCAATATATTATTATATTGAAAATGTAACTTTTATTTCATATTCTATTTACATTGGAAAATGTAAATTCCTAATCATTCCTTTATTTACATTGAAAAATGTAAACTCTTTTATTTGCATATAAAAATATAATTTCTATTTCATCCTCTTTTACATTGAAAAATGTCGGTTTCTATATTACACCAATTACATATAAAAATGTAACTTTCTTTTATAACAAACTTGGAGGTGAAAATATTCATTTCATTATTAACACATAACGGTGTGAAAATAACGTCAATTTTTAAGTTATCCATTTATATTTTAATATGGGCCAGACATCTCACATTAGGCCTACAACTTGTGGATGCTGGATAGGCCGGTCGGCTCCGGGTAGACTTCTCCCACAAGTTGGGCTTAACCTCGTGTCATGGCCCAATTTGTATTTGCGCACTTGGACCTCTCACATTAGGCCCAACATCTGTGGCTGCTGGATATGCCGGTCGGGTCCGGGCAGGCTTCCACCCCAAATGTGACCTAACCTCGTGTCCAAGTACAATTTTAATTAATTGTAACACCCCGCCTCCGCCAGGGTGACTCTTGCAAGCACTCTGACTTTGGAGGGGCGTTTGAATCAGGTAAACATGCATAATGATATATCAAGGCAGAACAAGAACATATGTATGTAATCAGAGTAAATAACATAGATAAAACAGCGGAAGATTGTCAAACCATTTCAAACACAAGTTTAGTACATCATAATGTCAATTTTCCAAATAAATAAGTCTAGTACATAAAACAACATCATCTGAAACTGAACAGAAAAACATAAGTAGCTATCCCCAAAGCAGAAAAACCATAGCGAGCTCAAGTCCAAAGCATACATGAGCTATCCAAGAAAGCAGGTAGGATCCAAGCTAAGCTCCTGTATTCCCTCCCTGAGAACCTGGGGGGGAAACGGAAGAAAAGAGGCGAAAGAAAACAGGTCAGTCAAAAAGACTGAGTAAGCCCTACTACAATCAATGTAAACTGATAAAGTTAACTGTCATGAGCAGCAAGTATGTTTATAAGGATAATGACATGATGATTAACTATCAAGGTAGACAAAGGTGTCATCGCATAATCAGGATTAAGGTTTTGCACCACGGGTGTACTAGCAAACTAACATGACTTGATTAAACAAGTATTGATCCCACGGCCCAAGCTTTGGCCCAATAACATGAAGTGATCCTCCTACGAGGCCCATGAAGTGACCCTACCACGAGGTCCATGAAGTGACCCTACCACGAGGTCCAACCCAACGGTCTAGTCGATCGGCTCCCTAAGCCTAACTCGTCACGTGTTGGTGTCAATACGGCCCAAACATGAATGTAGTCGAACTGTGCCGGGTCCACCCGTCGGGTGTATCAAGCCCTAGGGTGTCAACCCCTGGACACCATAAACATGAGTGCACAGTCTCGATCTACCGGTACCCGGGCTTGATTTCTCCGGCTACGGACTATGTGCATGACCAGAGTCCGCCCAGAACTACACCGGCGTACCACTCGGCCGTCGCTTTTGGTCGCTTATCTCCAGCCCAGTAATCGTGCCCCCTCCCTAGCCTAGTCCCTAGGGCCTTGATGATACAAACTTGGGATTACTGCGGAGTGGACCCCCCATTACTAGGATTTCTCTAGTGGGTTAAGTATAGTTTAACCCCTCTACTAATCATGGATTAACTTGGTTAAGTGTAACGATGAGTTCACGACTTAACCCCGATTAATCTACCGAGCCCAAATTGGTTAAGTATTAAATGGTCCATGACTTAACCCTAATCATGAGGCATTAATTAATTAATGCGCCTTAACCTCTCACATTAGACTTTGTTGTGGTTACTAGTTAAGCCGGGCGGGTCCGGGTAGCTTTACACCACAACTTGGTCTAACCTCGGGTCCAAGGTACAACATGACCAACTTCTCACATTGGGTCCTATTGTTTGTAGCAACTAGTTAAGCCGGTCGGTTCCGGGTAGGTTTACGCTACAAACTCAACCCAACCTCGAGTTGGCCACACTTATCTTTTCTAAGTGTCATGTCCATCTCATTACAAGTTTTCAAGCAATTGGGTAGACCTAACTTAATAGGTAAATTCCCAATGGGTAGACCTAACTTAATAGGTAAATTCCCAAGCTCATGTTTTTATGTCTTTTAAATTTACCCAACCCCAAACGCAATCCCATCGCTTACATATCGCAATAGCGCATAAAGGATAGAAAGAGGGAACTTGGCATAATCATGACATAAAAGTGTTAGAGCCACAAGTTCAACATGGTGGCATATGAAAGGTTCATGTGTTCATATACTTGCATATTACATTTTTAGACCCAAAAGCATGCATAACATGTTAACATGAACCACATGACCATCCCAAACTCGCATAAGCATACTTGCATATCATATGACAACTTTGCATATCAAACTTGCATAATAAAACTTGCATAACATATGTCAACTTGCATATCATACTTGCATAAACAAACTTGCATATCTTATGGCAACTTGCATATCATACTTGCATAAACAAACTTGCATAACTTATGGCAACTTGCATATCATACTTGCATAAACAAACTTGCATAACTTATGGCAATTTGCATATCATACTTGCATAAACAAACTTGCATAACTTATGACAACTTGCATATCATACATTTAGCTTTAAAAGTTCAAGTATGAAAGGAATAGGGCTTACAATGCTTTTGCGGACTCAAATGAGTATAGCAAATGTAAGAAACCCCTTATGCAACAAATTAAAACCCCAAAAATGCAAGAAAACTTGATCAAGACTCCTCCTTTATGATTCCAATAGAGAAACAAGACTTTAATGCAAGCTAAAGAGGATCATACAAGCCTAAATACACTTGTATGCATGGAAATCTCTTAGAAATTTGTTTAGGAATTGTATGAAGAGAGTGGAGGCCATGAGAGGTTTGATTTTGACATAGTTTAGTTGCTAGAATGAATAATGAGTGATTTAGGGTAGGTTAGGGTCTTATTTATAGATTAGGCTAGTGATTTAGACCATAGGATTAAACCCTAGTTCCAATCTCAGCCCTCTAAACCGAATCTGGCCCCCAAGCTCAACACAACCAAGCCCAGATCAAAAATGGTGCGCCAGGCAAAACTGCCCGGCCACCCCGTGTCGACAGGGCTGTTGACACCCTGGGGACCCTGTCGACTTGCCTGTCGACATGGGGGTCCTGGCGGGAGTTTTCCCGCCTGCGCCAGTTTGCCCTAATTTCCAACTTTGAACTTGAAATTCAAATCTGTTTTTACTTAGGAATTTTCTGAAAACTTCGTTGGGCCTTAATCGGGTCATACGGACTCCGATTTTCGAAAACTCGGACTCTATTTCGCGTATTTTTCCGAGACGAATGCAATGGCATAGCCCGTTTCCCTTGATTCAGATTTTAGAATTAAATTCTGCCTCGATTTATGTTATAACAGGTTATTGAAAATACGGGTTGTTACATTCTCCCCTCCTTAAAGGATTTCGTCCCCGAAATCTTCAAGTTAGGAAGAACGTATCCTACCATCCAACATCCATCTACTCAAAACATCATCCACGAGCAATCATTGTCCTTACAAGATTCTAAATGTTGGATGAACATATGCGATGGTGTGTGTATATGTACTTATCTAATGCAAATATCATCAATGCGGATTATGTTAGTGAAATGAATCCATATGTATGCAATTCCTAACATAATGTATATCATCTATATGTGTGCACATAACATACACCCATATGCAACATCCATGTGATAACACACAATTTTCATCCATGAATAAGCATAAACACTCATGCATATGCAATATGAGGAGTGTGCGAGCCGATCTAGTGCCTAATCGTGTATAATGCATCCACGAGCAACCACTTGCAAACACTTGCAACCACTTGCAACCACCAAGCATAACATGTCTCAACCACATGTTTCATCCAAAGGGTTTCTACCTAAGGTTCTCATGACAAGATTAACACGATAAACTAGATAAATATGGATAGCAAAGAGAAAGATACGCTCACAAAGAAAAGAGATTGAGAGTGTACCCTCAAAAAGGAATGGATAAAGCCCACGCATCTTCTCCTCGGTTTCCCAAGTTGCGTCTTCTTCGGCTTCACCCCACTGAACCTTCACCAATTTGACCTCTCGATTCCTTAGCTTCTTGGCCTCCGTTCCCAAGATACGAATCGGAGCTCTCCTCAAGGCAGCCTCTTTCTCCACTTCCACATCTTCCAAAACACTTGGCTCCACAATCTCTGCTGATTCATGCAAAAACTTCCAGAGATGCGAGACATGAAAAACATCATGTACTCCGGCAAGCTTCTCGGGCAACTTCACTCTATAAGCCATCTGCCTGATCCTCTCAACAATGGGGAATGGTCCAACAAATCTCGGGGCTAACTTCCCAACGGCTCCAAATCGGACCACATTCCGTAAAGGAGAAACCTTTACGAAAACCATATCCCTAATATCGAACTCCAAATCGGATCTTCGCTTATCAGCATAGGATTTCTGTCGGTCTTGGGCCGCTTTCATCCGTCTCCGAATCAACTCGATTTTCTCGGATGTATCTTTGATCATATCAGGCCCAAGTATGAGCTTATCTGTTGTCTCCCACCAACATGTAGGCGACTTGCACGGCCTCCCATATAAAGCTTCAAATGGTGCCATCCCTATGCTTGCCTGATAACTGTTATTATATGCAAACTCAACAAGAGGAAGATGGTCTTCCCAAGTACCACCAAAGTCCAGAATACAAAGCCTCAATAGATCCTCGAGTACCCTATTCACCCTTTCGGTTTGGCCATCCGTCTGTGGGTGATAAGCAGTACTCAGATTCAACCTCGTGCCCATAGCCTCTTGCAAGCTATTCCAGAACTGACTAGTAAAGATTGGGTCACGGTCACTGACAATACTAGAAGGGACTCCATGAAGTCTCACAATCTCACGAAGATATACGGACGCTAGCCAAGATGCGGTCCTCTTGCTTTTCACCGGAATGAAATGAGCACTCTTCGTAAGTCTATCTACAATAACCCAAATGCTCGTATTCCCTTTCCTTGACCTTGGGAGCCCATCAATAAAGTCCATGGAGATACTCTCCCACTTCCAAAGTGGAACGTCTAGAGGATGCAATAGCCCATCGGGCTTCTTTGACTCAGCTTTAACTTGCTGGAAAATGATACATCTAGAGACAAACTCCGCCACATCCTTCTTCATCCCAGGCCAAAAGAAAATACGCTTCATATCTTTGTACATCTTATCTCCGCCTGGATGTATAGTCAACTTAGAGCGATGCGCTTCCTCCAGAACTTTTCTTACTAAGTCTTCCACCATGGGAACACATAACTTTCCATCTCTCCTCAGCCAACCCTTGTCATCAACAGAATATCGAGTGAGGTGACTAGACGTCTCTCCTCGAGTCAGCTTATCCATAATCTCAACTATGTGAGGGTCTTCTCTCTGTGAAGCCCCAACTTGATCAAGAAGGGTAGGCCTGAGTTCCAGAGATGCTAAAGAACCGGTCATCGACTCCATCGCCAAAGAGAAATCAAAGGTTGCCACATACTCTAAATTCTTCATCTCAACGAATAGAGGACTTAGGGTCAACCTTCTTCTACTCAATGCATCAGCTACCACATTCCCCTTGCCAGGGGTATAAGCTATCTCAAAATCATAGGATGCCAAGAATTCCATCCATCTTTGCTGCCTCAGATTCAGATCCTTCTGAGAAAAGAGATACTTCAATGACTTGTGATCGGTATAAAGCTCAAATCTTTCTCCCAGAAGATAATGGCGCCAAGCCTTGAGTGCATATACTATTGCTGCCAACTCTAAGTCATGAGCGGGATAATTCTTCTCATGCACTTTGAGTTGCCTACCGCCGAAGCATACCACCCTTCCTTCTTGCATCAGAACAGCTCCCAACCCCGTGCCACACGCATCGGTGTATACTGTAAATAACTTCCCTCCATCGGGCAAAGCTAGAACGGGTGCTGATGTGAGAGCTTTCTTGAGCTTCTGAAAAGCAAGCTCGCACTCTAAGCTCCAAGCAAAAACTGAATTCTTCTTTGTCAATTTAGTGAGAGGAGCAGAAATCTTTGCGAAGTCCTTGATGAACTTCCGGTAAAAACCCGCAAGACCTAGAAAACTTCTAACTTCGGTTGCATTCCTTGGAGTCTTCCAATCCTGAACCGCAACCACCTTAGCGGGATCCACCGCTAAGCCCTGCTTAGACACTATATGCCCAAGGAATCTTACTTCCCTTCTCCAAAAGTGACACTTGAAGAACTTGGCCTTCAATTGATGCGCTCTAAGCGTATCCATCACCTCCCCGAGGTGCCTTGCAT
Organism: Allium sativum; assembly: GCA_030737875.1. Lineage (NCBI taxonomy): Eukaryota > Viridiplantae > Streptophyta > Magnoliopsida > Asparagales > Amaryllidaceae > Allium > Allium sativum. Next base: position 1,046,405,787 of record CM060910.1, on the reverse strand, counting down.
GTTCTTCCTCATCCTTAGAGAAGACCAAAATATCATCTACGAAGACCACGACAAACTTGTTCAAGAACTCCCTGAACACCCTACTCATCAAGTCCACGAAATATGCGGGTGCATTCGTCAAGCCGAATGGCATGACAAGCCACTCAAAGAATCCATCCGGAGTTCTGAACGCAGTCTTGTCTATACTATCCTCAGCTACCCTGAGCTGATGGAATCCAGTAGCAAGATCAAGCTGAGAGAAAACAGAAGCACCGACAAGCTGGTCAAAGAGATCATCGATCCTCGGTAACGGGTGTCTGTTCTTCTTAGTCAGCTTATTCAACTCTCGATAGTCAACACATAGTCGGAGAGAACCATCCGCCTTGGTAGCAAATACCACAGGCGCTCCCCACTCAGATATACTTCGTCTAATGAAGTTCTTTTCAAGCAACTCTTTCACTTGCTTGCTCAGCTCCCGCCTTTCACGCGGAGCCATGTGCCGAACGGGCAAAGAAACAGGCTTTGCATTGTCCACCAGATAAATGCGGAAATCAATCTCTCGCTTAGGGGGCAATCCCCTAACTTCATCAAAAACATCCGGATACTCTCGAACCACTCTCACAGACTGAAGAGTCTCCACTGACGAGTCGAGTGATTCAAGATAGCACAACATGACGGGACCTCTCGGATCACATGAAATCTCTAGGGTGTCTCCGAGGCGAGTCACGAGCCTCACAACCCTATGCTCACAATCAAGAATGGCTCCATATCTGGACAGCCAATCCATGCCCAATATCAATCCGTATCCCCTGAAACCAAGAACATAAGCACTGCACAAGAACTCTACACTCATTACAGAGATCCTCAAATCCCCACATATCATAGACAAATGGGCGGAACCCCCAATAGGATTTGAGACACAAACGGGATCCTCTACCAAGCTAGTACTAAGGTGCAAACTATCAACAAGATCAAATGAGATAAAACTATGTGATGCACCAGAATCAAATAAGGTACGAACTGGAAAATCAGAAATATATACAAGGCTCTCAACAGAAATACTACCTCGATCGGGAACTGGAGCGGTAGCGAGAGCATGAACTTGCCCTCCTGCGGGTCCAGCACGCTGAGTCTGACCCTGGCCTTGCCCCTGTTTCTTTGGGCAATCCTTGCTGAAATGTCCAGTCTTCCCACATAAAAAGCATTCACCATTATTCCTTTTCCTCTTCTTACAATCCTTGACAAGATGCCCAACTGAACCGCAATAATGGCATTTCCCCTTGCTGTTCTTGCCCTTGTTGTTGTTCCCCTTGTTCCCTTGACCCTTGTTCTTGCTCTGATTGCCTTGACTGCTTTGACCACTAGTATTACCCTGATTTCCCTTTCCCTGGGAATCGGTCTTCTTGACTTGAGTATCATTCTTCTTGACATCTCCCTGAAGTAACGCCATATCAACCAAGCTCTCAAACGTGGCCCCATGAGGAATATGTGACATGGCCAATCCCTGCAACGGCTCATTTAATCCCCTAGCAAAACGAAGGGCCTTCTTCTGGGGAGTATTCACCATATCCAAGCCAAAACGAGCCAACTGATTAAACTTGTTCACATATTCTTTGACAGACATATCTCCTTGCTTCAAAGTTATGAATCTCTCCATCTGCAAATTCTCCTCAGCGGAAGATAGAAACTTAAGCATGAATCTTGCCCTGAGATCGGCCCAAGTCTCAACAGGCCTAGTACCATTGGTGACCTCCCACCAATAAGCGGCTTCATCCTTCATAAGCCAAACCGCCAACAAGATCTTCCTCTGATCATCTATCCCAAAGATAGCAAACAAATCCTCGGTCTCTTTCAACCAATCTCTGGCTTCTACAAAAGTCTCTGTGCCTTGAAAGTTCTTGCCACCCATTGCTTTGAAATCCTTGCAAATCTTTGCAAAGTCAGCCTGAGGATGCTGAGGGGGAGGAGGAAGAGGAACCTCAGCAACAGGTGGAGGAGGAACATTAGCAACGGGAGGAGGAATATTAACTACTTGAGGAGGAGGAGGAGGGACATCTGCGGGGCCGGCTTCGGTCGCCCTAGCCTCCAAGAGTCTCCTATACCAAACAGGCACGTGCACTCCCTCCGGAATAACCAAGTTATCGGCCATACTGAAAAAGAAAAAGACAGATTCAGAATGGAGAAAACGAAGGGATTTTGCTAATGGCTTTTTGGGGAATAGCCTTTTAAAATAAACTAGACTTTTCTTTGGAAAATACTTTATACTTGATTTTGAAAATAGTTTTCCAAAAGTTTTCTAAAAACCTTTTTGTTCCTTCTCGTAAACCATATGCTCTGATACCAAATTGTAACACCCCGCCTCCGCCAGGGTGACTCTTGCAAGCACTCTGACTTTGGAGGGGCGTTTGAATCAGGTAAACATGCATAATGATATATCAAGGCAGAACAGGAACATATGTATGTAATCAGAGTAAATAACATAGATAAAACAGTGGAAGATTTTCAAACCATTTCAAACACAAGTCTAGTACATCATAATGTCAATTTTCCAAATAAATAAGTCTAGTACATAAAACAACATCATCTGAAACTGAACAGAAAAACATAAGTAGCTATCCCCAAAGCAGAAAAACCATAGCGAGCTCAAGTCCAAAGCATACATGAGCTATCCAAGAAAGCAGGTAGGATCCAAGCTAAGCTCCTGTATTCCCTCCCTGAGAACCTGGGGGGGGGGGGACGGAAGAAAAGAGGCGAAAGAAAACAGGTCAGTCAAAAAGACTGAGTAAGCCCTACTACAATCAATGTAAACTGATAAAGTTAACTGTCATGAGCAGCAAGTATGAACATAAGGATAATGACATGATGATTAACTATCAAGGTAGATAAAGGTGTCATCGCATAATCAGGATTAAGGTTTTGCACCACGGGTGTACTAGCAAACTAACATGACTTGATTAAACAAGTATTGATCCCACGGCCCAAGCTTTGGCCCAATAACATGAAGTGATCCTCCTACGAGGCCCATGAAGTGACCCTACCACGAGGTCCATGAAGTGACCCTACCACGAGGTCCAACCCAACGGTCTAGTCGATCGGCTCCCTAAGCCTAACTCGTCACGTGTTGGTGTCAATACGGCCCAAACACGAATGTAGTCGAACTGTGCCGGGTCCACCCGTCGGGTGTATCAAGCCCTAGGGTGTCAACCCCTGGACACCATAAACATGAGTGCACAGTCTCGATCTACCGGTACCCGTGCTTGATTTCTCCGGCTACGGACTATGTGCACGACCAGAGTCCGCCCAGAACTACACCGGCGTACCACTCGGTCGTCGCTTTTGGTCGCTTATCTCCAGCCCAGTAATCGTGCCCACTCCCTAGCCTAGTCCCTAGGGCCTTGATGATACAAACTTGGGATTACTGCGGAGTGGACCCCCCATTACTAGGATTTCTCTAGTGGGTTAAGTATAGTTTAACCCCTCTACTAATCATGGATTAACTTGGTTAAGTGTAACGATGAGTTCACGACTTAACCCCGATTAATCTACCGAGCCCAAATTGATTAAGTATTAAATGGTCCATGACTTAACCCTAATCATGAGGCATTAATTAATTAATGCGCCTTAACCTCTCACATTAGACTTTGTTGTGGTTACTAGTTAAGCCGGGCGGGTCCGGGTAGCTTTACACCACAACTTGGTCTAACCTCGGGTCCAAGGTACAACATGACCAACTTCTCACATTGGGTCCTATTGTTTGTAGCAACTAGTTAAGCCGGTCGGTTCCGGGTAGGTTTACGCTACAAACTCAACCCAACCTCGAGTTGGCCACACTTATCTTTTCTAAGTGTCATGTCCATCTCATTACAAGTTTTCAAGCAATTGGGTAGACCTAACTTAATAGGTAAATTCCCAATGGGTAGACCTAACTTAATAGGTAAATTCCCAAGCTCATGTTTTTATGTCTTTTAAATTTACCCAACCCCAAACGCAATCCCATCGCTTACATATCGCAATAGCGCATAAAGGATAGAAAGAGGGAACTTGGCATAATCATGACATAAAAGTGTTAGAGCCACAAGTTCAACATGGTGGCATATGAAAGGTTCATGTGTTCATATACTTGCATATTACATTTTTAGGCCCAAAAGCATGCATAACATGTTAACATGAACCACATGACCATCCCAAACTCGCATAAGCATACTTGCATATCATATGACAACTTTGCATATCAAACTTGCATAATAAAACTTGCATAACATATGTCAACTTGCATATCATACTTGCATAAACAAACTTGCATATCTTATGGCAACTTGCATATCATACTTGCATAAACAAACTTGCATAACTTATGGCAACTTGCATATCATACTTGCATAAACAAACTTGCATAACTTATGGCAATTTGCATATCATACTTGCATAAACAAACTTGCATAACTTATGACAACTTGCATATCATACATTTAGCTTTAAAAGTTCAAGTATGAAAGGAATAGGGCTTACAATGCTTTTGCGGACTCAAATGAGTATAGCAAATGTAAGAAACCCCTTATGCAACAAATTAAAACCCCAAAAATGCAAGAAAACTTGATCAAGACTCCTCCTTTATGATTCCAATAGAAAAACAAGACTTTAATGCAAGCTAAAGAGGATCATACAAGCCTAAATACACTTGTATGCATGGAAATCTCTTAGAAATTTGTTTAGGAATTGTATGAAGAGAGTGGAGGCCATGAGAGGTTTGATTTTGACATAGTTTAGTTGCTAGAATGAATAATGAGTGATTTAGGGTAGGTTAGGGTCTTATTTATAGATTAGGCTAGTGATTTAGACCATAGGATTAAACCCTAGTTCCAATCTCAGCCCTCTAAACCGAATCTGGCCCCCAAGCTCAACACAACCAAGCCCAGATCAGAAATGGTGCGCCAGGCAAAACTGCCAGGCCACCCCGTGTCGACAGGGCTGTCGACACCCTGGGGACCCTGTCGACATGCCTGTCGACATGGGGGTCCTGGCGGGAGTTTTCCCGCCTGCGCCAGTTTGCCCTAATTTCCAACTTTGAACTTGAAATTCAAATCTGTTTTTACTTAGGAATTTTCTGAAAACTTCGTTGGGCCTTAATCGGGTCATACGGACTCCGATTTTCGAAAACTCGGACTCTATTTCGCGTATTTTTCCGAGACGAACGCAATGGCATAGCCCGTTTCCCTTGATTCAGATTTTAGAATTAAATTCTGCCTCGATTTATGTTATAACAGGTTATTGAAAATACGGGTTGTTACATTAATCATATAATTGTTCTACTAAAAATATTATTTTAAAATGCTTCTTATTTCAAAATATCTTATTTACATGGAAATCGACTTAATCCCATAAAATGTAATTTTTATTTAATTCTTATTTACATTAAAATGTAAACTTTTCTTCTTACATTAAAAATATAACATTTCTTCCTTTGATCTAATCTAATTTACAACAACAAAAAAAAACTTTTCTTAATTCTTATTTACACTAAGAAAGATGTAACCTTTTTATATTTCCTATTTATTTACACTACATGTAAATAAATGTAACTCTTTATTTTTCCCCTACAAAAGAAAATGTACATAAATGTCCTTGCTAAGTTATTCTTCTTATTTACATAAGAAAGTGTAAATAAAGGTCGTCGCTATAAATACGTTCATTTTATTTACCTAGAAAATATAAATAAAAGTTCTCACTATCAATGTGTTCATCCTATTTACATAGAAAATGCAAATAAAGTTTTATCACTAAATTGTTCATTTTATTTACACAAGAAATGTATAAGTTGGTGTGTTCAGTTTATTACACAAAAGTGTATAATTGATGTGTTCATTTAATTGCACAAAAATGTATAATTTGTGTGTGTTCGTTCAATTACACAAAAATGAATAATCTGGGTGTGTTCGTTTTCAATGCAAACAAAAAGGATAATTTTGTGTGTCGTTCTATTTACACAAGAGTGAATAACTTTGTGTCATTTCTTTTCTAGCAACAATGTAATAATGTCCATTTTATTTCTAGCAAATTGACAATGTAAACAATGTCTACTTTTCATTCCTAACTAATTGACAATGTAACCAATGTCTATTTTTCGTTATTCAATTAAATGACGATGTAAAATGTCATTTTTATATTCCAACTAAATAAGGTGAAATAAATGTTATTCTTCTTTTTAACAAACAAAATAATGTCTTTCTATTTAACATATGAAAATGATATGGAAGGTTTTTTTTTTCATGGAACTGAAATAAATGTTCTCCTTCTAATTCAACTAAATGACGGTGTAAATTGTCATTTTTCACTATCAACTAAATGAAGTCTTTTTATTCACTAACCAGAATGATGTGTGTTCCCTCCAAATTGACATGACGCTGAAAATGCGTTCATTTTTACTAAATTTACATAACGCTAAAAATGCGTTCATTTTTACTAAATTTACATAACGCTAAAAATGCGTTCATTTTTACTAAATTTACATAACGCTAAAATTGCGTTCATTTTTACTAAATTTACATAACGCTAAAAATGCGTTCATTATTACTAAATCTACATAACGCTAAAAATGCGTTCATTTTTACTAAATTTACATAATGCTAAAAATGCGTTCATTGTTATTCTAATTTACATTTCTTAACAAAAATGTCCTTTTGTTTTAATTTACATTTTCTAATAAAAATGTCCTTTTATTTCTTATGCTTTTTTTTGTCATTCTTTTATATTTGACAAAATTAATATTTTTGTCCTTCTTTTCATCGATAAATTGTATATTTTTATCTTTCTTTTTCATTTGATAACACATGGATTTGTGATAACCATAAAAGTGAAATTCTATCATCAACCTAAATTTGACAAATAATTTCATGTTAACGATAAAAGTGAAATTTTATCGTTAATCTAAATTTAACAAGCATGCTGCAGTTTTTTTTTTACCACTAACTTATTCTAACAAACAGGAGACATACAAATTAATTCAATCATCCATCGCATTCATACAACAACCAGCACCGAATAAATATATATAGCACTAACATAAATTATATACAAGGTGAATATAAAATTTGCAGTGAAATAAATAAATAAATAACTTTATTTGAAAAAAAATAGAATTCTCACCAAACCATTCAGATCTAAAATTTTCAAAGTGTTTGGTTTCAGCTCTAGTCAGCTTCATAGCGTAGATCTGATCCATACAAGTCCAATGCTTTCAGTTTCGTTCGATTCTGATTTGAAATGAATAAGTTACGATAATTCTAACATTGGATAAATTAATACGTTATTAAATAAAATAATTAGTTTAATTAATCTCTCCTCCTAACCTTTCTTCTACTTCAAAACAAAGGCCGCACGTTTTCACTACTATGCTCGATCCTAGGCCTTGAATTTTCTATTGATTCTTGAGGCTTGAAGATGATCGGGTGACATGACGTCGGAGAGGAGAGGAAGAGGATCTTGCGCCTAGGATGGTGTAGGGTGCGGTGGGGCCTAGGGGGGGGCGCGGTGGGGCTGTTTGGCCGTGGGTTGAGGGGATGGATTCGGCCAAATCTCTTACCTAAATCCGATCATCACCTTATGGAATGGTAGAGGAGGAAAAGAGCTTCGAAATGGTATATAGTTTATCTTCTAATTTGTAGAGCGGAGGGAGAGATTGAGGAGGAAATTTCGGCCACTCTAGGCCATGAAACCTGAAGTGGAGGCTGAGTTTTGGTAGGGAAGGATTAGGGTTGGGATTAAGGAGTATATTTATATTATTATATTCACTAATTAGCCCATTAAGGTCCGATTTGGCTCGAACTCAGAATTAGACATGCTTACTGTCTATCTTAATGTTCTGACATCTTCTGAACGCGACGGGACATGTTTCGAGGCCCAATTTCGAAGTTTACAGCGTTTTTCATTTATTTTAATATAAACCCTTTAATTTTTTTATTCAACCATACATGAAAATTCACCGGGGTCACAAATTAACTTCAAAAATTCCCGAAAAATAAATTTAGCAATGTTTTGACGCTGTGGACCTAGGAAAATTAATTTTGTTCAATTCTGAGCTCGTATGAATTTTTAATGAATTTTTAAAGTCAAAAATTGTCCGTTTACACTGAAAAATCAATTATAATTATATATTAATTGTAAAAATTATGAAAAATTAAACTTAACCATATTTTGACATTCCGGTTCCAACAAAAGTAGTTTCGTCGAAAACAGAGGTCGTTTGAAAAATGGCTATTTTCAAGGCGTATATATTTAATATTAAAAATACATTTTTAAACAAATAATTTCCGAAACTCGAAATATATAAGTGTTTACTGTTTTTCAATGCAGAAAAGTCATTTTGAACTCAATGGAAGTGGTTTCGAGTTCAAATTCCTTTGTATGCAAAAAGTAGCATTTTGTCCTTTGTAAATTACATAGCGACCTTTCTAAATTTTAATTTTGACATAACTTTTGATTCCCGCTATGAAATTTCAAATTTTTAGATTCGTTGGAAAGATATTTTTAAATAGATTCTAATATTTTTGGTTTCACTAAAATCCGTTAAATTTTGCATCCTGTACGTTCAGTCAAAGTTTAAGTTTGACTTTTCAAACTACCGCGCTATTTCTAATTCCTTTTACAACCAAAATTAAATTATTCATTCTAACTTCGATTTAAATCAATTTTTAATCATTATTATTTTAAATAAATTATTTTAAATATCAAAACCCATTAAAATTACTTAAAATAATATTTTAAATTTACTCCAAAATTCAGGGTTGTTACAACACTTTGGTCTGAAATCATACCCAGTGATGTACTCCAGTTGCTTCCATTATAGAAACATAGCCCCTAAACTGGCATGTCTTCTACTCAATGCATCAGCTACCGCATTGCCGTTTCCTAGTGTGTATGCGATATCGAAATCATAGGAAGCTAAGAATTCTAACCATCTTTGTTGTTGGAGATTTAGATCCTTTTGAGAGAAAAGATACTTTAATGATTTATGATCGGTAACCAACTCGAATCTTTCTCCCAAGTGATAATGTCTCCACATCTTCAATGCAAACACGATCACTGCCAATTCCAAATCATGGGTAGGGTATCTTTTCTCATGCGGTTTCAGTTGCCGACTTGCGTAAGCTACAACCCTACCTCCTTGCGTCCATACAGCACCTAACCCTGTGCCACATGCATCCGTATATACTGTCATCTCTTCATTCCCCTTAGGAATGACTAACACTGGTGCACATGTCAACTTTTGCTTTAGACTCTTGAATGCATTCTCGCACTTTTCGTCCCAGACGAAAGCTTGATTTTTCTTGGTCAACTGAGTCAACGGTGTTGCTATCTTGGAGAAGTCTTGGATAAACTTACGATAATATCTAGCTAACCCCAAGAAACTTCTTATATCCGTTGCATTCTTGGGCGTAGACCAATCTTGTACCGTAGCCACCTTCGCAAGATCCACGGCAATACCATTCTCTGAAACAACATGGCCCAAGAATCTTACTTCCCTCCTCTAGAAGTGACATTTAGAGAATTTTGCTTTCAACTGGTGTTTTCTCAACACCTCCATCACTATTCTTAAATGTTCCTTGCGTTCTTCCTTTGTCCTCGAATAAACAAGTATATCGTCCACGAACACAAGAACAAACTTATTCAACTGATCTCTGAATACCCTATTCATAAGATCCACAAAATATGCTGGGGCATTGGTCAGCCCGAATGGCATGACCAACCACTCATAAAATCCAGACGGCATCCGAAATGTCGTTTTAGATATACTCTCAGCTTCCACTCTAAGCTGATGAAAACCTGTTGCGAGATCCAACTGAGAGAATACTCTCGCGCCACTCAACTGATCAAACAAATCATCTATCCACGGTAGAGGATACTTGTTCTTCCTCATCACTTTATTCAACTCGCGTTCGTCTACACACAAACAAAGGGAACCATCCACCTTGGTAGCAAACACAACTGGTGCTCCCCATTCAGAAACACTCCTTCTAATAAATCCCTTCTTCAAAAGATCGCTGACTTGCACCCCGAGCTCTCGCTGCTCTCTTGGTGCCACACGACGAAGTGGCATCACTATAGGTCTGGCACCTTTCACTAAATCAATACGGAACTCAATCTCTCGGTGTGGTGGAAGCCCGGTCACTTCCTCGAAGACGTCCGGATATGTGACGAGAAGGAATTTCACTCGGTCCGAACCAGTCGCTAAACCGACCCAGACCGTTCGAAACGCACTATCGTTTGAGAACACGACAAAATAGAAGGCATACAGAAGAACATTTCATTGTATATTACAACAATGCACCAGATTACAAGAATATACAGAGTATAAATGAATATTACATAGAAATATCAGAGATTTAAATTACATTTAAATATATAGCAGCGGAAAATAATACAATACACAACTAGAAATAGATATACGGATACAAAGCTTTCCGGATATCATTCCAGCTGTAAACCAGGATCCTGTGAATATAAATCTGCAAAACCAAAACTACTAGCTGCCCGTGTCAAAATAAGGGGCACCCAGAGTTTAGGTTAAAACAATAAACTCCAGGTCAGTCATGGGACTGGTGTGAGAACTAAAACAGTTATAATTCTTTATTTTAAAGTTCGATAAATCAAGGGACCACGCCGTAACACGGAACGAGTTTCCTCCCAAGAATACCAGTGCATAAAACAAACAGTGCAATGCTAAATAAAGAAAAATGAAGCTGTTATAAGACCCAGGTCCCATCACACAATGCAACGTAAGCCGGAGGTTAGGGTTTTTACCTTATAACAGCCAAAGCATGCTTGATACGTTTAAAACACATTATTTGATACTATTATAAGTGCATAGTGTATAAAACAACTTCAAATCATAAGTATCAATCATAGGCGGCATGAGCGCCCCATCCCACTATGTCACCATACTAGGTTCTACAAATAAAACCGCAAATGTCACGTATTTGGAAATTGGATTTCCGTCTATGAACCGAGGCAAAAGATAGTCCTCTACCGATTCGAGACTGTCTAGCCCGAGCCTCAGGAACAGCCGCAACTGCCCCATGGATCGTCAGGGTCGGTCCACCGATGTGGATTATTAAGCCTGAACACTACGTTTCCCCACCCTATGGGGTGTAAGTCTGGTCCGTCTGCCGGCCAGAATGCATCGGCCGAAACCGATATAACCGAGGCGCCTCGCAACAGCAACAACCACATAAGTCAAACTCGTCAGGGTGTGTAAAACCACTGACGCCACTTCTAGCTAGAAAGAAACGCAAGTCCTCCCTGAGGTCCGTCTCCCGTTTTTGGTTCATACCGGGTGTGAAACTCGCGAAGTAAACGTTACACAAAGCTACGCCACAAAGGCCGTGCTTTGATCATCACCACAGGACTTTGCTTTTCAACAGAAGCCTCGATCAATTGCCACTTAGGCATGCCACACAGGCAATTCACTCCATGCGTTTGATATTCAATATATAACCCCTGAGCTCGTACGTCTCAGAGAAGGGCGTTAAGCAAGAGAATAAATTCTCCGCCGCCAAACAGATATATATTTAATAGAAATCAATCACACAGACTAAAATCCAATGTCAGACACACAGTCCATTTACAAGTTCGTTCTGGGTCTGAACGAAACCGGAGGCACCTAGTACCCCGCATATCCATCGATCTCCAAGCACGTCTGGACGATCACTAACTGTTTCCATCTTCTTGGGTGTACAGCCCAATCAAGATCATCAGTAATCACCCAAACGACGTGAAGACTTCCGGTCTTCGACCACCGTCTTCATCTTCGACACCACGTCGAATCAGTTATTCAGAATGGGATAAACCCGGTCTTTCTGAATAACTCGCGTATATATTATAAAAGTGTTACACAAACACAACATACGCCTCATTCCAATTCAGAATATTCTTTTATTCCAATATTCCTATACTTTGGGAAAAGTTCCCATTAATTTTATCCAAGATAAATTCTTTAAATTTATTCTTTAATCTCCTTTGAATATCAATTCAAACTAGTCGGGATTAGCGAACCACACCGAAGTAATCATTTATTTTATTTCCCAATCCCAACCTATTCATCCCATGAAGTAAAACTGGTAATACTTCATATCTAACACCACTGTGTTATCGGTAAATTCAATTACCATTTCACGTTCAAATCTAATTACAGATTTAACCATCGCCTGGAGCAAAACTGGTGATACTCCATTTTCGATCATTTCAATCTAATTAAAGATTCATTAAAACTCCACTTAGTTTTAATCTTTAACTGGGTTAAAGAATCAGTGTCATTTAAAACACGGTTCACGATAAACTCAAAATCACATTCCATTAATTATCGGGTTAAAGAACAAGTGTTATTTAAAACACTGTTCACGATAAACCCAAAAATCAATACCAATTCAATTCCAATTAAATATCGTTTAATTGGTACACTTCATTAAATCTAAATAAAAAGATTTAATTTTTTTTCTCAACTGGGTTCAAGAACAGTGTTAGTGAAGACACCATTCACGACAAACCCAAATCACATTTGATATTCAATACCAGGCTCTGAATAGAAAATATATCGGCTTATATTCAATATCAAATTCTACGACTAACAAATGTCGTATTGGAAATAACGATATAAATATATATCTTTCAAATTTCCATAACAACATCTGTATAATCACGAATTCCAACATCGAAATATTCCGAAGACAATTTCGATTCAAATCCACTTCAATGCAATCATTGGAAATTTTGGTTATTTTCAAAAACCCTTTTCAAATTCAATTTATTTATTTAAAAATAAATAGAATTATAATTCTAGTTCAAAACTAGTTCATTTCGATAAAAATCTATTTTTATCCTTTCAAATATGGAGTTTTTTCATCCCAATCCTTTTTAAATCATTTCTTATGATTTTACACAAATTATTACTATTTTTAATAATTTTATCAAGGCCCGTATAGTCGATTTCCATCAATGGCCATCGAACTGCACTTACAGCGACCTTTTTCAAATTTGATTTGGACGTAACTCCAAATCCAACCGTTAGATTTCAAATTTCTAATATTCGTTAGAAAGCTCTTTTCGATACGAACCCAACGGTTCCGGTTTTAGGAGAATCCGACGGTCGGATCACCCGTAATGTCCGTTTGAAATGAATGGTCGAAATTCACGAACTGCCGCGGCGCGGCGCGTTCTATTCAGGCCATTATATTATATATATAATATATATATAATATATATTTCGTCGATTTCTATTTAAAACGAATTATATAAATAGTTTTAATATTCGTTTCAAAAGCAATCTCAACTTCCATTTCAATTCAAATCAAAATTGAATTCTTCTTTATAAATTCGTTTTAAAATTCATTTCTATTCAATTCAAATTTCAATTCAATTTGAATTCATTTCAATTCGCTTTCAATTCAATTTGAATTCGTTTTCAATTCATTTCGAAATCGTTTTCAATTCAATTCATTTCGAAATCGTTTTCAATTCAATTCATTTCGAAATCGTTTTCAATTCAATTCATTTCGAAAACGTTTTCAATTCAATTCATTTCGAAATCGTTTTCAATTCAATTCATTTCGAAATCGTTTTCAATTCAATTCATTTCGAAATCGTTTTCAATTCAATTTATTTCGAAATCGTTTTCAATTCAATTCATTTCGAAATCGTTTTCAATTCAATTCATTTCGAAATCGTTTTCAATTCAATTTATTTCGAAATTGATAAAATCGATATAAATATCGTTCACGTCAAAATGGCGTCAATCTAACCAACACGGCTTCATACATTTCTATTTTCAAATATTCTATTCAACCAATGAATATTTATTTTCTAATTTAGAATGAGGCCCAATCAATTACCATATAAAGTTAATTATATGGATTTTCATACAACACATGTATATAATAGCATTGAAAAATAATCAATCATCAACCAAGTGCACTACACTGTATAAGCATCAGATATAGATATCTAACGCTTATAACAGCCTGTCAATCAATCGATCGACATATTTAATCAATCAGGATGAGTGAACTTCAAATTTCATCCCAACACCCGTGTGGGGTTTCAAACAATCAAACACATATTTTATTCGTGCAGTTGGGCGATGTGTAAAATTTATCGACCCAATCCATGTCATTCAAATAGGTGTACATAAACAAACCGTCCGGTTTGCAAATGAATATTTTATTTTGTTCACTTCACGTTAAAATTATATTTTTAACGATAAAACATTTTATTTCAACCTATGAATTTCTATTCAATTCATTTATTCAATAAAATGATATTTTTATTTTTCTAACATATTTTAGAAAATTTCGGCGGCATAACGGCACGATACTAGAAACGGGACAAGGCCTAGCCTTATCCCCGGTCTAATGAAGGCCCACGCCATTCACATATCAATCAATCCACTTAATTTCACCAAACAATTCAATTTCAAAACAAATAATCTAACCAACTACACAACCAAACAATTTAACAAACAAGCCATCCATGGTCTGTGGATGACGGGTGTCGGGTGCTACTAAGCACCGTCTGCATCCTAGTATATAAATATATCTAGAAAAGAAATTGAAAGGTGAGAAATTCTCACTTATAGCTATCCTAGCTCCACGGCACTTCATTGATAGAAATCTTCATCGCTATCGCATCTTCGTCATCTTCGTTGCCCGTATTCACTACATATGTAATAATCACATTTTTACTTCGATGTTCAATATATAAAAATCGAATTTTCTTTCTAAGTTCAATATATAAAAACCATGTTTTTCTTTCTAAGTTCAATATATAAAAACCATGTTTTTATTTCGAAGTTCAATTTATAAAAACCACATTTTTATTTCTAAGTTCAATATATAAAAACCATGTTTTTATTTCGAAGTTCAATTTATAAAAATCGAATTTTGACTTCGCTATTTAATATATAACGATATGATTTTTACTTCGACTTTCAATATATAAAAATCTGATTTTTACTTCGACTTTCAATATATAAAAATCTAATTTTTACTATTTAAGAATCTCGTCTTTCCCCTTTTTAAAATCATACCTTTCTATGAACAAAATCATATTTTGTTTAGCATAAAAATTGAATCTTTACGTTTCTAAAAATCGTATCTTTTCATTTCTAAAAATCGTATCTTTACATTTCTAAAAATCGTATTTTTCCTTCATTCACATATAGAAAAATCTAATCTTTTAACTTCTAAAATAATTTCATTACTATTCTAAAAATCATTCCTTTGATTCAATGAAAATTATAATTTTATATTTTCAAAATCTACTCTTTTTCATATTAAAAATCTAATCTTCTTCATTTCAAAAATCTCGTCTTCTTCATGGATATTCATATATAATAAAAGTCAAAGCCCTTTTAATAAGTTATATATAAAAATTCTATTCTATATATAGGAATTAGAAAGGAATAAAAATAAAAAGGTAAAATAAAACTTACTGGTCCACGTTGAACGGAGAGGTGGGGGGGAAAGGATGTCGCATCGGAGGTCGTAAGGGGGGCGCTGGGAAGCTGGGCGTGGTTTTGGGGGTACGGGCTTCAGGGGGTCGCGGTTTTGGGGGTTTCGTGGATCGTGGAGAGAGGAGGAGGTGAAGCAGAAGCGGAAGAGAGAAGTAGAGGAGAGGGGGGGAATTTCGACGGCCATCGGTGGCGAAGGGAGGCTGGGCGACGGCGGTCTGATGATGGTGGAGGCGGATTGGATAGAGAAAAGGAGGAGCGGCGGGTTTTTATTTTTAATTTTGGGGAAAGAAAATGAACGGGGGGGGGGGGGGGGGTAAGGTAAAGGGATGTATAAAGGTTTTAATATTATTTAATTAATTTATTTTATATTATTTAATTTCTGAAAGTTGACTTTTATTTTCGACTTCAAAACGAGGCCCACTGCCTGTCGTCCATAGCTAATTACCCTCATTCCGAACACAATGGGATATGTATCGTAAGCTGATTCGATCGTTACAATCAGTTTCCGTTGAGTTTACATTTAAATCACTATATTGAATTTTAAACGTACATTTCAAATTACCGGGGCCACATACTAGCTCGAAAATTTCCCGAAAAATATTTTCTAGCTTCATATTGACGATACGGTCCTAACAAAACTAGTTTCGTCGAATTCTGAGACCGTTAGAAAAATGGCCAATTTCCAGTCGATTAAAATCAACTGAAACTGGTCAAACGCGTTTTCCTTTGCCACGCTCACATATTGATTCGAAAAATTATGAAATTTGAAATCTAGCAATAACTTAACATCACGGACCCAACAAAACTGGTTTCGTCGAAATCCGAGGTTGTTTGCAAAATGTCCATTTTTAAGGGCTTGAATTCCATAGCGACTATTCAGAATTTTCAACTGGACATATCTTTCGATTCCCGCTATGAAATTTTGATTTCCCGCATTCGTTGGAAAGATATTATCAAATAGATCCTAATGTTTTTGGTTTCACTAAAATCCGGATTGTTTTGCACCCGTTACATTCAATTGAAGTTTGAAATCGAATTATCGAACTACCGCGCCATTTTCAATTCTATTTATAATTATATATAAATATTTATATTCTAACGACGAACTATATAAATATATTCGTTCGAATTCTATTCAAAATAAATTTTTCGTCGATATTATTTAAAATAATTCATTTTAAATAATCAAAATTCGCTAAAATTGCCGAAATAAAAATTTTAAACTGGCCCAGATTTTTCGGGTTATTACAATCTCCCCCACTTAAAACTTTTCGTCCCCGAAAAGGAACAAAGTCGAAAGTGGTTTGATTAATCAACTCTACGTTCGATCTGGCTTCCATTCTCCAACTTTTCAGTTTCTGAGAATTTTCAACTTTTCAAAAATTTGGCTAACACCCTAAATTTTTGAAAAATTTCGCCATAACCTCCCCTGCACCGGGAGCATCGGGGAATTTCAAATAGCTTCCCCGGTCCTTCAGATCTCAAAAAGAAAAAGAAAAAGCCAAGCGGCTAGCCAATAGGCTCACAAAATCATCATCACCCAAACAAAACAGTAAATTATGTAGTAAACATGTACCTATTTGTCGGGCAAACAAATTTTATTCTCTGGCTCTAGCCTCCTTGCTATGACCTGTTCAATGTAAGTATTTGTATATGCAAGCAAATGCGACCAATTTTCAATACAGTTCAATATTTGATTCAATTAGCCTAATTGGCTAAAAATTAGCAAACAAATAAACAAACAACACAAACATCAATCCATTAGTGAATTAGAGTTTCAAATTCATAAGTTTGATACATATAAAGAAAATCATGTTTTGATGCCAAATCACAACAACGTATTCTAGCTATATTAGTTTTGGTTCTCACACCAGTCTAATGGAAATATATAGAAAATCACACCTTCGAAACTCGAACATAAATGTTGATGATGCGATCGCTATCATCAATATCATCTCCGGGCGACTAGAGTGTGATGCTATATCTATCCAATATATTAAAACTTTGAATATACGTTTGCAAGGCGTATATGCAAATTCTTTATATACTGGACTGTCCAAATCAATACAGATAAATAATCAAATACGAATAATTGATTTAAATTTTCAAAACAAAAATTTGTTTTCACTTTCAAAATTATACTCTTCACACTCGTTCTAGGATACTACTGATCCTATCTCTAACGAGTCATTCCTATTGGATATTACTAATCCAATATCTGATGAATTCTTTCGTATGGTTCTAATGTGCCTTGTTCTCTAGCTTTGTAAACCAAAGCTCTGATACCAACTGTGACGAGAAGGAATTTCACTCGGTCCGAACCAGTCGCTAAACCGACCCAGACCGTTCGAAACGCCCTATCGTTTGAGAACACGACAAAATAGAACGCATACAGAAGAACATTTCATTGTATTTTACAACAATGCACCAGATTACAAGAATATACAGAGTATAAATGAATATTACACAGAAATATCAGAGATTTAAATTACATTTAAATATATAGCAGCGGAAAATAATACAATACACAACTAGAAAGAGATGTACGGATACAAAGCTTTCCGGATATCATTCCAGCTGTAAACCAGGATCCTGTGAATATAAATCTGCAAAACCAAAACTACTAGCTGCCCGTGTCGAAATAAGGGGCACCCAGAGTTTAGGTTAAAACAATAAACTCCAGGTCAGTTATGGGACTGGTGTGAGAACTAAAACAGTTATAATTCTTTATTTTAAAGTTCGGTAAATCAAGGGACCACGCCGTAACACGGAACGGGTTTCCTCCCAAGAATACCAGTGCATAAAACAAACAGCGCAATGCTAAATAAAGAAAAATGAAGCTGTTATAAGACCCAGGTCCCATCACACAATGCAACGCAAGCCGGAGGATAGGGTTTTTACCTTATAACAGCCAAAGCATGCTTGATACGTTTAAAACACATTATTTGATACTATTATAAGTGCATAGTGTATAAAACAACTTCAAATCATAAGTATCAATCATAGGCGGCATGAGCGCCCCATCCCACTATGTCACCATACTAGGTTCTACAAATAAAACCGCAAATGTCACGTATTTGGAAATTGGATTTCCGTCTATGAACCGAGGCAAAAGATAGTCCTCTACCGATTCGAGACTGTCTAGCCCGAGCCTCAGGAACAGCCGCAACTGCCCCATGGATCGTCAGGGCCGGTCCGCCGATGTGGATTATTATGCCTGAACACTACGTTTCCCCACCGTATGGGGTGTAAGTCTGGTCCGTCTGCCGGCCAGAATGCATCGGCCGAAACCGATATAACCGAGGCGCCTCGCAACAGCAACAACCACATAAGTCAAACTCGTCAGGGCGTGTAAAACCACTGACGCCACTTCTAGCTAGAAAGAAACGCAAGTCCTCCCTGAGGTCCGTCTCCCGTTTTTGGTTCATACCGGGTGTGAAACTCGCGAAGTAAACGTTACACAAAGCTACGCCACAAAGGCCGTGCTTTGATCATCACCACAGGACTTTGCTTTTCAACAGAAGCCTCGATCAATTGCCACTTAGGCATGCCACACAGGCAATTCACTCCATGCGTTTGATATCCATCAATATATAACCCCTGAGCTCGTACGTCTCAGAGAAGGGCGTTAAGCAAGAGAATAAATTCTCTGCCGCCAAACAGATATATATTTAATAGAAATCAATCACACAGACTAAAATCCAATGTCAGACACACAGTCCATTTACAAGTTCGTTCTGGGTCTGAACGAAACCGGAGGCACCTAGTACCCCGCATATCCATCGAGCTCCAAGCACGTCTGGACGATCACTAACTGTTTCCATCTTCTTGGGTGTACAGCCCAATCAAGATCATCAATAATCACCCAAACGACGTGAAGACTTCCGGTCTTCGACCACCGTCTTCATCTTCGACACCACGTCGAATCAGTTATTCAGAATGGGATAAACCCGGTCTTTCTGAATAACTCGCGTATATATTATAAAAGTGTTACACAAACACAACATACGCCTCATTCCAATTCAGAATATTCTTTTATTCCAATATTCCTATACTTTGGGAAAAGTTCCCATTAATTTTATCCAAGATAAATTCTTTAAATTTATTCTTTAATCTCCTTTGAATATCAATTCAAACTAGTCGGGATTAGCGAACCACACCGAAGTAATCATTTATTTTATTTTCCAATCCCAACCTATTCATCCCATGAAGTAAAACTGGTAATACTTCATATCTAACACCACAGTGTTATCGGTAAATTCAATTACCATTTCACGTTCAAATCTAATTACAGATTTAACCATCGCCTGGAGCAAAACTGGTGATACTCCATTTTCGATCATTTCAATCTAATTAAAGATTCATTAAAACTCCACTTAGTTTTAATCTTTAACTGGGTTAAAGAATCAGTGTAATTTAAAACACGGTTCACGATAAACCCAAAATCACATTCCATTAATTATCGGGTTAAAGAACAAGTGTTATTTAAAACACTGTTCACGATAAACCCAAAAATCAATACCAATTCAATTCCAATTAAATATCGTTTAATTGGTACACTTCATTAAATCTAAATAAAAAGATTTAATTTTTTTTCTCAATTGGGTTCAAGAACAGTGTTAGTGAAGACACCATTCACGACAAACCCAAATCACATTTGATATTCAATACGAGGCTCTGAATAGAAAATATATCGGCTTATATTCAATATCAAATTCTACGACTAACAAATGTCGTATTGGAAATAACGATATAAATATATATCTTTCAAATTTCCATAACAACATCTGTATAATCACGAATTCCAACATCGAAATATTCCGAAGACAATTTCGATTCAAATCCACTCCAATGCAATCATTGGAAATTTTGGTTATTTTCAAAAACCCTTTTCAAATTCAATTTATTTATTTAAAAATAAATAGAATTATAATTCTAGTTCAAAACTAGTTCATTTCGATAAAAATCTATTTTTATCCTTTCAAATATGGAGTTTTTTCATCCCAATCCTTTTTAAATCATTTCTTATGATTTTACACAAATTATTACTATTTTTAATAATTTTATCAAGGCCCGTATAGTCGATTTCCATCAATGGCCATCGAACTGCACTTACAGCGATCTTTTTCAAATTTGATTTGGACGTAACTCCAAATCCAACCGTTAGATTTCAAATTTCTAATATTAGTTAGAAAGCTCTTTTCGATACGAACCCAACGGTTCCGGTTTTAGAAGAATCCGACGGTCGGATCTCCCGTAATGTCCGTTTGAAATGAATGGTCGAAATTCACGAACTGCCGCGGCGCGGCGCGTTCTATTCAGGCCATTATATTATATATATAATATATATATAATATATATTTTGTCGATTTCTATTTAAAACGAATTATATAAATAGTTTTAATATTCGTTTCAAAAGCAATCTCAACTTCCATTTCAATTCAAATCAAAATTGAATTCTTCTTTATAAATTCGTTTTAAAATTCATTTCTATTCAATTCAAATTTCAATTCAATTTGAATTCATTTCAATTCGCTTTCAATTCAATTTGAATTCGTTTTCAATTCATTTCGAAATCGTTTTCAATTCAATTCATTTCGAAATCGTTTTCAATTCAATTCATTTCGAAATCGTTTTCAATTCAATTCATTTCGAAATCGTTTTCAATTCAATTCATTTCGAAATCGTTTTCAATTCAATTCATTTCGAAATCGTTTTCAATTCAATTCATTTCGAAATCGTTTTCAATTCAATTCATTTCGAAATCGTTTTCAATTCAATTTATTTCGAAATCGTTTTCAATTCAATTCATTTCGAAATCGTTTTCAATTCAATTCATTTCGAAATCGTTTTCAATTCAATTTATTTCGAAATCGATAAAATCGATATAAATATCGTTCACGTCAAAATGGCGTCAATCTAACCAACACGGCTTCATACATTTCTATTTTCAAATATTCTATTCAACCAATGAATATTTATTTTCTAAATTAGAATGAGGCCCAATCAATTACCATATAAAGTTAATTATATGGATTTTCATACAACACATGTATATAATAGCATTGAAAAATAATCAATCATCAACCAAAGTGCACTACACTGTATAAGCATCAGATATAGATATCTAACGCTTATAACAGCCTGTCAATCAATCGATCGACATATTTAATCAATCAGGATGAGTGAACTTCAAATTTCATCCCAACACCCGTGTGGGGTTTCAAACAATCAAACACATATTTTATTCGTGCAGTTGGGCGATGTGTAAAATTTGTCGACCCAATCCATGTCATTCAAATAGGTGTACATAAACAAACCGTCCGGTTTGCAAATGAATATTTTATTTTGTTCACTTCACGTTAAAATTATATTTTTAACGATAAAACATTTTATTTCAACCTATGAATTTCTATTCAATTCATTTATTCAATAAAATGATATTTTTATTTTTCTAACATATTTTAGAAAATTTCGGCGGCATAACGGCACGATACTAGAAACGGGACAAGGCCTAGCCTTATCCCCGGTCTAGTAAAGGCCCACGCCATTCACATATCAATCAATCCACTTAATTTCACCAAACAATTCAATTTCAAAACAAATAATCTAACCAACTACACAACCAAACAATTTAACAAACAAGCCATCCATGGTCTGTGGATGACGGGTGTCGGGTGCTACTAAGCACCGTCTGCATCCTAGTATATAAATATATCTAGAAAAGAAATTGAAAGGTGAGAAATTCTCACTTATAGCTATCCTAGCTCCACGGCACTTCATTGATAGAAATCTTCATCGCTATCGCATCTTCGTCATCTTCGTTGCCCGTATTCACTACATATGTAAAAATCACATTTTTACTTCGATGTTCAATATATAAAAATCGAATTTTCTTTCTAAGTTCAATATATAAAAACCATGTTTTTCTTTCTAAGTTCAATATATAAAAACCATGTTTTTATTTCGAAGTTCAATTTATAAAAACCACATTTTTATTTCTAAGTTCAATATATAAAAACCATGTTTTTATTTCGAAGTTCAATTTATAAAAATCGAATTTTGACTTCGCTATTTAATATATAACGATATGATTTTTACTTCGACTTTCAATATATAAAAATCTGATTTTTACTTCGACTTTCAATATATAAAAATCTGATTTTTACTATTTAAAAATCTCGTCTTTCCCCTTTTTAAAATCATACCTTTCTATGAACAAAATCATATTTTGTTTAGCATAAAAATTGAATCTTTACGTTTCTAAAAATCGTATCTTTTCATTTCTAAAAATCGTATCTTTACATTTCTAAAAATCGTATTTTTCCTTCATTCACATATAGAAAAATCTGATCTTTTAACTTCTAAAATAATTTCATTACTATTCTAAAAATCATTCCTTTGATTCAAT
This sequence comes from Allium sativum, assembly GCA_030737875.1. Taxonomy (NCBI): domain Eukaryota; kingdom Viridiplantae; phylum Streptophyta; class Magnoliopsida; order Asparagales; family Amaryllidaceae; genus Allium; species Allium sativum. The sequence goes on along the minus strand of CM060910.1, from coordinate 1,046,382,898 downwards.
GAAAATTATAATTTTATATTTTCAAAATCTACTCTTTTTCATATTAAAAATCTAATCTTCTTCATTTCAAAAATCTCGTCTTCTTCATGGATATTCATATATAATAAAAGTCAAAGCCCTTTTAATAAGTTATATATAAAAATTCTATTCTATATATAGGAATTAGAAAGGAATAAAAATAAAAAGGTAAAATAAAATAAAACTTACTGGTCCACGTTGAACGGAGAGGTGGGGGGGAAAGGATGTCGCATCGGAGGTCGTAAGGGGGGCGCTGGGAAGCTGGGCGTGGTTTTGGGGGTACGGGCTTCAGGGGGTCGCGGTTTTGGGGGTTTCGTGGATCGTGGAGAGAGGAGGAGGTGAAGCAGAAGCGGAAGAGAGAAGTAGAGGAGAGGGGGGGAATTTCGACGGCCATCGGTGGCGAAGGGAGGCTGGGCGACGGCGGTCTGATGATGGTGGAGGCGGATTGGATAGAGAAAAGGAGGAGCGGCGGGTTTTTTTTTTTAATTTTGGGGAAAGAAAATGAACGGGGGGGGGTAAGGTAAAGGGATGTATAAAGGTTTTAATATTATTTAATTAATTTATTTTATATTATTTAATTTCTGAAAGTTGACTTTTATTTTCGACTTCAAAACGAGGCCCACCGCCTGTCGTCCATAGCTAATTACCCTCATTCCGAACACAATGGGATATGTATCGTAAGCTGATTCGATCGTTACAATCAGTTTCCGTTGAGTTTACATTTAAATCACTATATTGAATTTTAAACGTACATTTCAAATTACCGGGGCCACATACTAGCTCGAAAATTTCCCGAAAAATATTTTCTAGCTTCATATTGACGATACGGTCCTAACAAAACTAGTTTCGTCGAATTCTGAGACCGTTAGAAAAATGGCCAATTTCCAGTCGATTAAAATCAACTGAAACTGGTCAAACGCGTTTTCCTTTGCCACGCTCACATATTGATTCGAAAAATTATGAAATTTGAAATCTAGCAATAACTTAACATCACGGACCCAACAAAACTGGTTTCGTCGAAATCCGAGGTTGTTTGCAAAATGTCCATTTTTAAGGGCTTGAATTCCATAGCGACTATTCAGAATTTTCAACTGGACATATCTTTCGATTCCCGCTATGAAATTTTGATTTCCCGCATTCGTTGGAAAGATATTATCAAATAGATCCTAATGTTTTTGGTTTCACTAAAATCCGGATTGTTTTGCACCCGGTACATTCAATTGAAGTTTGAAATCGAATTATCGAACTACCCCGCCATTTTCAATTCTATTTATAATTATATATAAATATTTATATTCTAACGACGAACTATATAAATATATTCGTTCGAATTCTATTCAAAATAAATTTTTCGTCGATATTATTTAAAATAATTCATTTTAAATAATCAAAATTCGCTAAAATTGCCGAAATAAAATTTTTAAACTGGCCCAGATTTTCCGGGTTATTACAGGATACTGGCCAACCACGGGCAAACCTAGCAACTTACTATGTGGAATGTCAAGGGAATTCAGAAAACTAGCCATTACCCTATCACCGGGTAGACTACCAAACACTACCCTCCGTCCATCGTCCGCTCTAGCTGTCACCAAAAAGCCCTCACAGTCTACCACCACACCGTATCTTTGGAGCCAATCGACTCCCAAAATAATGCCAAACCCAGTAAAGCCCAAAACAAAGCAATCACAACCAAACATGCATCCAATACTCGATAAGACCACATTACGACAAATCATGCTAAGGTTAGTTGAACCACCAATCGGGTTCGTCACTACTAAAGGCCTATCGACAATCTTGGGCTCCAACCCTAACCTATCTACCGGGTCACTAGATATGAAAGAACTGGAAGCTCCGGTATCAAACAAGACTCTAACAGGAACATCATAAACAGAAAGCATACCTTGAATAACGACATTCTTTCCTTTCTCTGCCGCAGTTGGTGCATTCGACAAAGAAGGAATAGCCTTAAGGGCATATGCTTTCACCATCTGTTTTTCTTTAGGGGGTTGCGGACACTTGTCCTTGTGATGTCCCACTTGGCCACAGTTGAAGCACTTCCTATCCGCTGGCTTGGCCCGACAATTACTAGCATAATGACCCTTCTTACCACAGCTGAAGCACTCAACATCTTTCTTATTCTTTTTCTGGCCATCCTTATTCTGGTTCTTCTTCCTCTTATTCTGAGGACCACTCTTGCCTCCACCACTTGCTTGTGGTTTTGGCTCCTCTACAAATGCAACCTCAGTCTTCGACTTAGGGTAAAGACTCTCAGACCTCAATGGTTTTCCCACAATCGACTCAAACGTCTCATCGATGTGGTTAATAAGCCTTTCCCCCAAGTATCCATCCAAGCCAGTTATGAACTTCTCATTCTTCTTCTTGGCAGTATCAATAAGAGATAGTCCATACTTCGATAAAGTGTCGAATTCTGCAATATAATATACTCCAAGACAGCTCTGCTATTCTACTTGAGCTCCAAGAATTTCTTAAACAGCACTGACTTCTGAGCAGCTGGAATGAACTTATCGCTAAAGCGAGCCTTAAACTGCTCCCAAGTAATCTGATCCTCGGGAGTAGCTGCATTTATAGCATTCCACCAATTCATTGCCCGTCCTTGCAGCTGACGGGATGCTAACCTTCTTTTCATCGCATCCTCGATATTCAAATCTTCGAAGATACACTCGCAGCTATCCAACCAATCCTGAACATCCGTAGCCGACTCCGTTCCGTGGAACGGCTTCCCACCAAGACTTGTATAGTCCTTATTCAGCTTGGCGAAATCGGCCCTAGGCGCCTGCACTATTCGACCACCACCATTACCAGCATTGGGAGCTATGCTCTGAAAATCTCTAAGCATCTCCCTCATGAGGTCAGTAAACATCGTCCTCATGTCAGCAGCATTCCCATTATTGGCTCCTCTACCGGCGCCTCTTGCGTATCGGCTCATCGTTCAATCTGTAAAGAGAAAACGATTAACCATCTTCATAGTGGTGCTAGTGCAGTGCGACTTCATCCTTAGCTATACTAATAGTATATATATAGCTTTTGAAAACCAAAATAATCACAAATACGCACTCTCATATACGTATACTATCTCTCCCTGATGACTTCCCTAGGTTAACTACGCAACCTAGAGCTCTGATACCAAGTGTGACGGCCCGCCCCGCACCAGCCGGCATTTCCTCCGAAAGTGCGCTGTACACATACCTGACTAGCACGGAACGGTCGTTAAAGAAAGGAAAGAAGAGAATGAACTAATAAAGAACTGTAGAATGTCTCACATCGCATGGAACAAAATATAATAATAATATACTTGACATAAAACAGGTGAGACAGTGCATAAGCTGATAAGTAAAACCAACATCAATATCAGAGCAGCGGAAATCCAAATACAGCTTATTACAACTTTCCAATTTACTGTCTCTAAACAAAAGAAATAAAGGAAGGGTGCACTACTAATGCCCAAAGTAGTGACCAGCAGCGACACAGGGAGAATATCTATATATATCATACGTGGAAGCCTCCTGCTCGTCTCTGGTACAGCTACTCGTGCATCACCAGCTAACCTGTCTCTAGTCTGCTCGTGAGAGCACCCAGAGTAATAAGAAGAGACATAAAACTCTGAGTCAGACAAAAAGTCAGGTATGAGCGATAAGCAGCTAAACAGAACAATAACAGGTATACTAAACCATACATGAACATAGACCTGCAACCAAAGAGTTAGCACTACATACCGTACAATACTCTAAGGTGCCACTGAACAGATGGTGCAAAGATAACGGGGGTGGGGGTGGGGGTGTCATAATGATGGCAAACAAATCAACCATAGCAACCATCCTCACATCTCTCACTCAGTGCGTAAAGCATACGATGTCCACCATTGTCAATCACTAGACCCATCGAAGTAGTGACGGAGTTCGACTTGTACAACTACTGCTACTACCAAGCTTACCACATGGAGTCGTGACCAAACCTTTACAAATGACCCCACTTCATTGGTCTATAGCTCTTTAGTCATACCTAGGCCACTATGGCCCTGAATCCGTTCACGTACTCCCTACACATAGTGATCCAAAGTTACAGACATCAACAACCCCTTTGCACACGTCCCGCAGCAAAGCCCAACTCATGAAGTGGACTCGTTGGTTCCCTTCTGGATCTTGAGTTCTACTTCCTATTTGGAATTCCTTTGCATCTCGTGTTTTGGTCGAATTGGAGTTGGTCTTCAAAAGAGTCATCACAATGAGGTAAAAGTATACGCCTGGTTCGGTTTGTTAGTCCTGACCTGGTTCGGTTCGGTGATCCTGGCCCATGCCTTGATCAGTGCTCCACTCCTCCTCGGTTCGGTCCTCCAGCTCTGGTTCGGTTCTGATGCCCTATGCCTGGTTCGGTTCTGATGCCCTATGCCTGGTTCGATGGTTGCTTCCTGGTTCGGTTCGGTGGTTGCTCCCTCCTAGACGTCCCGATCCGATCCCCCTTCCCTTCATAAGCCCGATCCAGTCCCCTTTTGGTCTCTCCGATCCGATCCCCTCTTGGTCTCCCCGATCTGATCCCCTACCCAACTCCAACTCTAAGAAAATGGCCTTCCTTCTCGCCAAGGCTCCTTTAGTGAAAAGTTCTGATCCGCTTCGGCTTCTCTGCCCAGTCCACCATCCGATCCGAGCCCCCTATCCCGATCCAATCTGAAACCTTGCACATTTTCCTATAATTTTTCCAGCGACTTTTTACGCCATACGACGGCGTTTTAAACCATTCTAACAGTTCTAATCAACCACAAAGCACACCATACAGTCATAGCAACAAATAGAAGTGACCACAACACCAAAACAACAATATGACAAATTTAAACGGATCAAACATAGCCAAAATCTCATATTTTCCCCTAAGCATGTTTAAGCAAAACTAATGATATGATTAGCAAAACTTAACCAAACTAACCAAATTTTCTAACAGAGGCCTAAGAAAATATTTTGGAATTTATGAATATTTGTCCAGAATTTATTAATGTATAAATTCGCTAATTATCACTAATCACCCTAATTAACTGTAATTAGTGTCAAAACAATGCTAATTACTCACCTTGGCCACAAATAAAACTCAATCTGAAATAAATCTCTGTTTGGCACAAATACTGATGTCTAACAGCAGCTCTAACCTTGCGTTGGTGCTATCTCTTCCTAATTTGATGTTGCTAAGCCTAATCTTCAATTAGAAAGTGGTTTAAGGGTGTTTTGAAGAAATTTAGAGAGTGGAGGCCATGGTTAGGTTAAGAGGAATGAATAGTGACGGCTGGAAAATGAGAAAAAGGTATTCTCCAAACCCTAACAGCCTTTTTAAACTCCTAATCCCGAAATTCCCCTTTGGGCCTAGCTGTTAATCACCCGGTTAAGCCAAATTAAGCTGTTTCTCACCATCTGAAACTTGTTTCACCCGTATCTCCCAAACGGTTAGTCCGTTTGGCTAATGTGACCACTCAACGGAAAGTTAAACCATCATCCGAAGCCAATGGAAGTGGTTTCAAGTCAAAACTCTTTCCCAATCAAAAGTTGTGGCCAAAACAAGATCAGCTAGGGGCAAAACGGTTATTTGAAAAATGGGCAAAAATCATGAACATGGGAAATGACCCCATTAGTCGTCTCCCAAAGTTACATGACCATACGACTCCGTATGCGAAAGAAATAAATATTCTACGATCCTATGATGCGTATAATGCGGGTCGTTACAGACGATCACCACTTATTAGCTTGTCTTGGTTGTACAGCCTAATCAAGACATCAGTAATCATCCAAACGATGTGAAGAACTCCGGTCTTCAGCCACTGTCTTCATCGTCAACTTTTAGTCGTCGTATTAATTATTCAGAATGGGTTAAACCTGGTCTTTCCAAATAACTCACGTATTTTATAATCAATAATCAAGCGCTATAAAAACACATCATACGCCTCATTCTAATCCAGAATATTCATTTATTCCAATATTCACATATTAGGGAAAAAGGTTTCCATTAATTTTATCAAAGATAAATTCTTTAATCTTCCTTTGGATATCAATTTCAAAAGATTTTATTTTATCCTTTATCCATTCTAAACCAAAATTAGGTTTAGTAACTAGTCGGGATTAGCAAACCTTACAGAAGCAATCATTTTTTATTAATCCCAACCCCAACCTATTTATCCCATGGAGCAAAACTAGTACTACTCCATATCTAACACCCACGGTGTTATTGGTAAAATTAATTACCATTTCTCGTTCAAATCTAATTACAGATTTAACTATCACCTGGAGTAAAACTGGTGGTACTCCATTCCCGATCACTTCTCAAATTTGGCAAATTTAATTACCACATTAACTTTTCAACCTAATTAAAGATTCATTAAAAATCCACTTAGTTTTAATCTCTAAAATCATTACTTGATGATTGTTCAACTTTTTGGAAATTAATCCTTCCTTTAACTGGGTTAAAGAACAAATGTCCTCTAAAACATCGTTCACGATAAACCCAAAATCATTTTCCATCAAAATGGAATCTACACAGAAATCTTAACAGTGTATAATCATATAAATTCCCTTATCAGACTAATAATATAAATGGAATAATGGCAAAGCCTTTTAAATTCCATATATAGTAACGGTGTTCCTTCACAGAAGATCATCTCGATTATTACCAAGTCGAATTCCATTCAACTCCAATTTAATTTATTAAATTGGAAAACTATACTTTGGAAAATTTCCATTTAATCTTAATAAAAGATTTATAAATTCCAAATCATACCTTCACTGTTAGTTAGGTTAAAGAACAAATGTTATTTAAAACGTGGTTCACAAAGAACCCAAAATCAACTTCCGTTTAATCCCAATCAATAAATATAATTGGAAAACTTCATTGATCTTAATCAAAAGATTTATTCCTTTCTCAACTGGGTTTAAGAATAGTGTTATTTAAGACACCATTCATGAAAAACCCAAAATCCAGTTTGATATTAAATACAAGGCTCTAAAAAGAAATTATATCGGCTTATATTCAATATCAAATTCTAAAACCAAAAATATCGTAGTGGGAATAATGATATATATATCTTCCAAATTCCTTAACAATTTCCGTATAATCATGGAATCCAATATCAAAAATATCCCAAAGATTATTTCCATTCAAATCCATTCCAACTTATTCATTAGAAAATTCTGGTTATTTCTAAACCCATTTACAAGTCCAACTTATTTATTCAAAAACATTGGATTATTATTCTAGTTAATAACTAGTTCATTTCAATAAAAATATATTTTTATCTTTTCAAACTTGAAATTTTTCATTCAAACTCTTTCCAAATCATTATTTATGATTTTACATAATTTATTCATATTTTTAATGATTTTAATATCGCCATTTCGGTCGATTTCCATATACGATCATTGAACTGCATTTATAGCGACCATTTCCAAAACTGATTTGGACATATTTTAAAATCTAACCTTTAGATTGTAAATCTCTTATTATCATTTGAAAGCACTTTTCGATACGAACCCAATGGTTCCGGTTTTAGGAGAATCCGATGGTCAGATCTCCCGTTATGTCCATTTGAAGTCAATGGTTGAAATTCAAGAACAGTCGTTGCGCGGCGCGTTCTATTCAAACCATTTAAATATATAATATATATCATCGATTTCCATTCCAAACATATTTTATAAAATATTTGTAAAAACGATTCCCACTTCCATTTCAATTTTAAATCAAAATGATTATTCCATATCATTATAATATTAAAATGATATATTTTCTAAATATTAGATTTCGAAATCAAACCTTTTCTATATTCATTATAAAATGAATAAAATCAATATAAAAATCCATTCGAGTTAAAATGGCGTTTAACTACTTAACTCGGCTTCATATATCTCAATATTTTTGGGTACATCCAAAATCAGACATCAAAATCATATTTTGATTCTTCACTGAATATTATTTTAAAATATTCATTCATTTTCTGAATCAGAATGCGACACAATCAATTACCATATAACTTCAGTTATATGGATTCATACATCTCATGCATGCAACAATAATAATAAATAATCATTCAAAATTCAAATATCATCCAGAGCGCAATTTACAACTATATAAGCATTAAAATAAATAAATAAATAAATAAATAAATAAATAACGCTCACCACAGTCTGTCGATCAATCAAATGACATGTAATTAAATTCAGGGAGATGTGAATAAATTATCACCCCAAGACCCGTGTGGGGTTTCCAAATAACAAATGTCAATTCAAAATAATCACTGGTTAATAAATTTAACCGGTTTTAATTCGATTTGAATTATTTTTCTAACTAGTCAATTTTCACTGTTTAAATTATAAATAGATATTTATAATTTAATTTCAACTACTACAAAATAATATTAAATTATTTTTAATATTTAACATTTCAGCATCACAATCAACATATAATACAGTCAATTAAATCGTCCATGGTCTGTGGACGAGGGAGGTGAGCTAACATGCACCGTATACAATTTATAATGATTAAAACTGATAAAAATATACTTGGTAATTCTATATATTTTTATACATGAATACAATAACATGATAAAATATAATTTAGTGAGAAGGAGTTCTCACAGTTGGTCGGTTTCGAAGTCGTTATTAAAACAATTATTTTAATTAAATTAAATCCATGTTTAATTTAATCAAAATTTGCAACTGCTTCCAATCTTCTTCTAGTCAGTTCCATTGCGAAGCTCTCCTTACAGCGATTCCAATGCTTCTGAAATTGCGTGATTCCGTTCTCGTATGACAAACTTACAGCCATTTTAACATTTGAATAATTAAACGAGTTATTACCTATAATAATAATTAAATAATTAATTAATCCTTTATTTAATTATCTCATCTTCCCTGTATCGATCCCTGTAACACGCGAAACCCATCCATCGTGCAAGACCTTCCACTATCGTACCCCTCCTGAAGCCACCGAAGTTCGATTACCCTTCACCAGTCGAAGTGCCTCGACTAACACCTCCACCGCCAGCAATGGCATGCAATTCGAAGTCCCCTTGGTCGCTCAAACTTGCCTCGAATGTGCTGACTTCGAGGTCAAAATTCGAAGTAAATACACAATGAAAAATGATCAACTCTATACCATTCTGAAGCTCTAATCTTGCTATTGAATTTTTGTTTTGATTTCATGCGTTAATTCAGTTTGTATTTGGAGAAATTAGGGTTTTTCTTTCTAAAATTATCGGCCCTTGATTTGGGCGTGGCGGCTACTGATAAAATGGAAATTAGGGTTAAAGATAGGGCCTTATATAGTATATACTTTAATAATATTTAATTATTTTAATTTCAAAAATACATGTTTATTGTCACGAACTCCAAATCAAACCCAACAAATGTCGTTTCTAGCTAATTACCCCCATTCCGGACACAATGGAATATGTTTCTAAGCCAATTCTACCATTTCGATTAGTTTTTCTTTAAATTAAAATATAAATCAATATACTGAATTTTAAACGTATATTTTAATTTATCGAGGCCACATACTAACTCCAAAAATTATAGAAAAATAAATCTAGCTATGTTTTGATGTACGGTCCTCACAAAACTAATTTCATCGAATTTGGAGACCGTTTGAAAAATGGTCATTTTCCAGTCGATTAGATTCAAATTGAAATTACAAAACACGTTTAAATTTACCACACATATTAATTCCAAAAATTATGAAATTTGAAACCTAACAATAGTTTGACATTCCGGATCCAAGAAAAGTGGTTTCGTCGAAAACGGAGGTTGTTTGCAAAATGGCTGTTTTTAAGGGCAATATTTAATATTAATATATATATAAATTCCATATGACTATTTTAAATTTTAAACTGGACATAAATTTCAGTTCTCGTTATGAAATCTAAAATTTTCACATTCATTAGAAAAATATAATTAAACAGATTCTAACGTTTCTGATTTTACTGAAATCCGATATATTTTGAATTCTATACATTCAATTGAAATTTAAAATCAAATTTTCAATTTACTGCACCATTTCAAACTCTATTTATAATTAAAATAAATTTGCACGTTCTAACTTCAATTTAAATAATTTTAAATCGTTATTATTTAAAATAAATCATTTTAAATATTCAAAATCTACTAAAATAGCTAAAATTAAAATTTTGATTTGGTTTGGAAATTCCGGGTTGTTACAACAAGGCTCTAAATAGAAATTATGTAACAGACTTTTCTGTACCCTTTGAGTCAACAGATTACAATCACATCTAACCCAAATTGCATAAAAAAGAGGATAGTTAAGAGAAAGAAAATAGAGGGTGAGAGAAGAAAGAAAGGAATATTAGAATAGAAGAAGAAGAAGAAGATCAACAACACAGAGCCTCACATCGCAGTGGAACAAATATAATAAGAAACAATCTTTATAAAGGACTTGTTTAAATACTTACATTCCATCAGAGTACGACACACAACCTGGATAGTTATAATAATATGTCCTCATATACAATACACAGCGGAATAAATATTATTACGTCTGGACTTCTCCAGCTTGTCTTCAGAGATTCGCAGTATCCTAACCTTAACCTGCACAACCCAGTCTAACCCGAGCATTACAAACGCACAGATCAGTCTGGTGAACCAGCGTGAGTAAACTCACTAAGTTTATGGGTAATATCCAACTTGTTTAACTTAAGAAAACCCTTTTAAAAGAAAAGGATAATAGTAAGACCAGTCCACGTATAAACACGGACGGTTTTTACCTTACTATAACCCAAAATATTTTTGATATATCAAAATCCAATGATATTATAATAGTGTCTATCAAATCACAAATAAATAACCATCTAGTAGAACGCTTGCATTTCACGCTCTACATATATAATATAAAATCAAAACCGCATGGAGCTTATTAGAGAATGGATTCCAACTATGATAAGGTATGGGACCACCTTCCGATTAGTGTACTTTAGAGATAATACACTAGGGTTTACAAGAACATCTTCTAACCCAGCCACACATGACCGACCACTCAATTAACTTGAGTGTATCGAATATGTTGTCACCTTAATGGTTTTAAGGGCCCACCATTATTCCGTGGAGATACATAAACGAAAGAAGAAAAAATAAGAACTTTCTCCAGATCAGTGACAATATACCCTAATAGGGAATGACCAACTTAGCCATGCTACCTGCCCGATTTCTGTTATTTTCCGTTTAATGATGCTTGAGGTCACGATTACCTTCTTGAGAACATTTCATTAACTTTGAATGCCACATCATCAGATCCTTTAAATCACTAATTGATGTCCACAAATACACTCTGCGTGTTAAGCAAGAGAATTTTCTCCGCCACTAAACTTGGTATTTTTGTAAAAATCAGCGTACGTGACTCTCAGGAAATATTTTGTTAGACATTCGTCCATACAAATCATCCAGGAACATGATGAACCGAAGGAACCCCCTACCACATTCATACAGGAATCACCCCAAGGATCAGTAAGGAGAAGTCCTTGCAAAAACCTAGATTTCAATTATGACAGAACCACAGTATATCTCTAGGGATCAACTAGAGATTTTAAGTAATTCTTCCGTTTTATGAAATTCTACGGCTCTTCAAATGATCCATCTAGACCATCTTTGGATATCTTCAATGTTTACGTATTTACTGGTCAAAATGGTTTTGGAATATAAATTCGATCCTAGTCTTTCCGTACCAACAATCGACAATAGGCCAGATTTTGATAGTTGATTATTTAACTATCAAAATAAACAATCCTTCAACCATAAAATAAAATAAATTCACTGTTTCGATATCTAGCTTCACTTGGCCCCTTTAATTAAATATTCATTTATTTAAAACTTCAGAATTCTCTAATGTTTAAAACACGACCCTTTACTTTTTATTTAAAATAAGAGTATTCACAAAACATTTATAGTTTACTAAGAAAAATATCCTATAACATATATCTAGATCATTTAGAAATATCGTTTGCAAAATGTTTGCAAAACATTATTTAATTTCCAAATTAGAAATAAAGTTGCTTTTTCTAAATATATAAGTTTATTAATTAAATTATCTCAACTTATTATTTGTAGAACAATGTGGTGGATTCCTTCTCAATATTGTTAACCCTTTCCTTAACACATTTATATATTTAATAAATTATTTCCTTGGCATACTCATTTATATTCAATAAATTCTTATTGCTCTTCAAACCTTGCAAATATTTTGCAATATTCCTTTTATAGAACTAATAAAATATTTCAACCTCTTTTAACATTTCAAACCAATACCACTTTGAAATCTAAAATTCTAATTTAATTAAAATATGGTTTAATAATCCATCTCCTTTCATTTTAAATCTCCATTTCAATCCCAATTCAAGTCTAATTTTCCTTTAACTCTCCTTATAAACTCAATTACTATCTTAAATGAATTTTATTTAAGAAATAATCATTTTGATTAAAATAATATAAATTAACTTCATCATTATTAAAGCAAAACAGTTTATTTCATTACCAAAAGATAAGTTTGTCACATTAATAACTAACTATATTAATTCACTAGACATCGTTAAAACTAATAATTAATATTCAAGAAATCTTATTAATTTAAACCCTTTATTTGCTAACTATTTCTTTAGATTAATTAAAGACCAATTAACCTAATAACTAATTACCAATTTAAATTGTTCAATTAGTCAAATTAGAAACCATCAGTTACTGGTTAACTGATTCCAAATTATTTAGTACTATTAGATTAATATAGTTAATCTAATATTATCACTTAATCATTTTAATAATTATCTCAAAATATTAACCTATTGGTTAATACAGCTTACCTCATTTATAAACTTGTTAAAAACATCAAAATTCAACATTTATATTTATTTTATAAAAACCAAAATAAAATACTGATTTAAAAATAAAGATTCTATTTTTATATAAAATTTAAAACTTAACTCCAGTTAGAAAATAAGTTTTTATAAATCAAACTGTGTCGATTTTCCTATCAATAATCAATGACTTAAAAAGATATAAATTTGTAAACATTTCAGATTTGTTTTAAAATTGATTCTAGAAATATCTTGTTTTTACAATGGTATGTAAGGACCAAATTACTGCTAAAATACCAAAATTGTGAAATAAGGGTTTAAGCCATCCAATTTCACATACAATCAACATATCAACATATATGATAATATAGCATGATAGACTGAAATAAATAGTTCAACAAATAAAGTTCAACAATCGACTAATAACAGCAATGTAAACATTCAACTATACATTTTTAATACATTTATATTGCTATAAACATAACTAACAAGGTAAGCTAGTCTGTTGGAAATAATCGTTAAATATAAGGATTGGGTTTTCAATTAAATTAAACAAATGTTTAATTTAATCAGTTCAATCAATATGTGAATATATAATCAACAATCATCCAATAATAACACCCAAAGCATACAAAAATTAAATCCAACTTATAAAATCTAAGTGGAATAAAACTGAGTGAGATATACTCACAGAATTTCATTTGTCGTCGAATGATTCAGTTTCTAGTTAAATTAAACAGACATTTAATTAAACCAGAAAAATTAGCTGCTTCCAAATTTGACTGTTCCAGCTCCATAATATTGTATTTCTTGATATGGTCCCGACGATTTTGGGTTTGTTCAATTCTGACAATAGACGTACAAGTTATAACATTCATAAACAAGTTCATATGGCTAATTAAAATAGTATTTCCTTAAATAAATAAATAATTAATATTTAATTGCTTTGCCTAAATGTTAAACAGGGCAACTGCTTTCTGTTTCTCCTTCAAAACATGCTTCATCGTCCATGCACCGTCCCTGTTACCATTCATAAAGCCAATCTCCACGTTTTCTTTTTGTTCCTGTTCAAACTGATATCAATACGTTATTAATTAACATAGAATAAAATTCCTTAATTAAATATGTTTAATTTAAAATCTTAATTACTTTTAATCTTTACTGCTAACACTGCTTCACATCGTTCTCTTCTTGATCCAGGAACACCAGCAATTACCATGTTCTTCATTCACAATTCCATATGTTACATTATAACCATCCAATCCCTTCTTTTCCTGATAAGTTGCTTCAAACCATTCAATATACAGTTACTAGCCAACCCTTTCTTATTCAATACTACCCTTTTATTATCATTCCAAACTTTAGCGCACACGCCTGCTCAAAACAGGACCACCTCGCACCCAACGCCCCACCACACTACCCTGCTTCTTAGGCCTGTCTCCGACAAACATGGACCCTCTCGCGACTGTCTTCTCCTTTTTAGTGTTAGTTAACCATTGGCTTACACAAATTCACCTCCAATTAATTCTCGTTTATTTGGGAAACGCTGCTTTATTACAGTATACAGTTTCTCTTGCTTGAACAATTGGCCATGTATTCACCTCTACCAACAGTATTCCCATGCCTCCTTTCATGTTAGTAGACTTAGCCTGCTCCTATAAACTTCCCTCAACTGAAACTTGCATACCCTCCACCGTTTTGGTTTTGAACAACAGCCTACCCCATCACGATGTCCTATTCATGCCGTAACTCATCATCCTCTGCAACATCATCAAACCGCCTGATGACCACTAGACCCCATCGACGTCAGTCAACCGCCCCTATGCATGCTGTTTCGAATAGCAAAGCCCACCCCCTTAACCATTTTAACCTTTACGCACCACACTTCAACTAACACTTAGAACACCCCACCATTGCAATCCACTTAGGCCATCGGAGTATGATCAACATCTACTGGTAGGTGCGCATCGTTGTCCTCCATGCTTTGCTCCAACCGCTGTCCTTCCTCACTTTAATAACAGCTACTACAAACTCCTCCACATCTGCCTGGAACCACGCACCCGCAAATCACAAAACATGCAGGCCTTCCATGCATGCACTACTTCATTCCCTTTTGCATTTTCATTTTTCCAATGTACCGTTTTGCTCTTGAACCATCATGTTGCCAACTTCCGACCCTTGCCGCCCCTCCAATCCATCGGTGTTCGATCAGAACATGCCACCCTAAGCCCCTCCATCTGTTCATCTAACACCTGAAATGTAACATCCCGTATTTTTATTGTATAATAATTAATTAATTTAATTATTTAAATAGTGATTTATAGATTTAAATGATCGAGAATTAAATAATATTGAATATTTAATTAATATTAATAATAGAATAATATAATTAATTCCGAAATAATCAAAAATAGTGGAATTGATAATATTGTGTGTATCGGATTATTTAAAAGTATTTAATCCAGTTTAGAGTTGAATTATATTAACTAATTTATTTATAAACGATGTATAAATTATAACATAATTATTATCGAGCTCGAAATGGCGCGATAGTTCGTAATTTGGCGATTCGAACCTTAAACGAATATACAGAATCCATTTTAAGCTGGATTTCTATGAAATAAGAAACGTTCGAAGCTGGTAAATTATATTTATCCAATGGAAGAGAAAAATCGAGATTTCATTGTGTAGATTTTGATTTATGTCCAAATCAAATTTTAAAATAGTCGCTATGGAATTCCTTTATAATTTATATTGATTTATTTATATTATAAATGGATTTTCAATATGAATTGAATACTGATTTAACGGGGATTTGAAATATCGAGTTATAAATTCCGATATGTATATTTTGGAGTTGTATGATATTCAATGTGAATATATATATATATACAATGATATTAATTTATTAATATTAAATTTAATTATGTTTAAATATATTAATATTTAAATGGATTTATTTAAATCTTTAAAAATAGCCATTTTTGCAAATGACCTCCGTTTTCGACGAAACTAATTTTGTTGGATCCGGAATATCAGATTTATTACTAGATTTCAATTTCCATGATTTTTGGAGTTAATAGGTGGCCGTGCGGGATTTTAATGTGAAATACAGTCAATAATTTGACGTTAAAAATATGATATGTGAGCAAACGAACTCGGAATTCGATGAAACAATTTTCATTAGGTCCGTAATGTCGAACTGTAGCTGTATGTCCATTTTCATCGAAATTGGATATCGTTTGTGATCATAGGAATTTTCAAACCAAAAATGTATATAGCGATTGGTTATAAATGGATAAAATGATCAATTTAAAAATTATAAAATCTATCTTATAAATATACCACTAACCCTAACCCTTATTCTTTACATCCCATAGTGAACCCAAAATCATGCCGCCACTCATTCTCTTGAAAACGTGAGAAAAATCATCTTCATAAATTCAAACAAATTTCAATAAATTTCTATAAATCCTAAAACGAGTATTACTGAGTTCGTGAGGGAATTTTCTACAAGATGATGTAACATTGAAACAGCTCGATCTGGTTTCTGGAGTTTGGGAAAATAATGTAAACCTAGGGTTTGCGGATTCTTGGATGAGGTCATCGATTTGGATTTCTGGCGTTGAATTTCGATTTGTAGTTGTGTATGCCACCTTTGTGCAAACTCTGGTTGGATTCGACATATACTTATGTCGCGAGTCACACTGTGTCGACAAGGAGAAGTAGGAGAACGCGTTTTGATCGGAGCTTTCGAGTTTGACTTGATGGAGATGGTGCCGATGAGGTCAGAACAAGGAGTTGAATGGTGAAATTCCATTGCAAATTTGTGAGATGTTGCGAGAATTCTGGGAGTTGGAAGTTGCGTGGATATTGGATCCTGGTTCCAGCAAGAGTCAGAAATACAGGTGCAAGTATTATGAAATTGGGATGGAAATGATGAGGGTATGAAGAGCAAGGTGATGCTGTTATTAGTTTGTTGATTTATGAAGGGATACTGGAGAAGAGTTGAAAGGAAATGATCGGCATGGAGTTGTGAATCTTGAAATCGGATATGAGAGAGAAGAAAAAGAATGAGCAGCAGTGGACGTGGCAATCAGGGTTATAAACGTGATTAAGGGGATATAATTAAGGTATTAATTAAATAATCTTCTTTAGTTAATATAAAGAAGGTGGATGGGTTTTGGAAAATGGGGCCGTTGAAGTTAAAGCTTGCTGTTTTACTAGTGTGGGATTTTCAATGATTGGAGAAGAAGCATCCCAAGCGGATCTGGGTAAAAAGAAATTGGGTTTGGGCCTTATGATAATTGTGAGCCCAATTTAAATTAAAATTTTAGTTTTAATTTAATTTATAATAATCGTATAACTTGTATAATGTATAACTCTATCATACGGTATCAGAATCTGACGAAACAAGATCCGACGGGATCGTATGGATGGTGACTACACAATGGAACTGACTGGGAGTGAATTGGAGCTTGTTACAATTTATAGAAATTGTCTGTCTAAATCAACCGATAGTTATCGTTATTTAACGATGATCGCCCGATGAGAGTAAATCTCACTAACTCTGTACAGTTTATATTTTTATAAATATAATCTAGTACTGATAAATGATGATCGAAGGTTGTGTGTTGATTGTTTGGTTGAATTGCTGATGTATTGTTTGAAATTATAGATAACCATATATATAAATCGTTAATCAAACATTGATTCTGTTTATCAGAATATTTCATATTGAAATGAAACGATGTTGTTTGTAGTGTTTAACATCTGTGGATGCAGGGAAACAGGTTGGAGGGATCCAACTGAATTCCTCAATATTTATAATATTGTTTGTTTTCATATATTATGATATATGATGTGATATATAATCTGTGATTGATTATGGTGACACTGGTCATGTTATTTGGTATTTTAAACACCATATGAAATACTGAAATGTAAAAAGAAAATTTTCAAAGTGAATTTTGAAGATGAAATATTTGTATATGAAATGAATAGGATGTTATAAAAGGTAATATTTCATAAACAAATATTGGAAAATATAATTAAGGTAACATTTGGAAAATGAATAGAATTATATAAAAGGATTTATATAGAATGAATAGAATTATATAAAGGGATTTATATAAAATGAATAGAATTATATAAAAGGATTTATGTAAAATGAACAGAATTATATAAAGGAAATATTTGGGAAATAAATATGATATTATCAAAGGAAATATTTATATGAAATAAATATGATATTGAAAAGGGAAATATTTATATGAAATAAATAGGATATTATAAAATAAAGAAATTATTTGGAAAACAAATAGAATTATATAAAGAAATATTATTCACATTTAATGTGAAAAATTAGGTGAAAGTAAATATTTTTGCAAATAAAATATTATAAAGGGATTTGGGGTGAATTAGGAATTTAAATGGAATTACTGAAATTAGAAACTGACTAGACATTAGTTGAGTTGAATGGCTTTTTGGGTATCGATCTGATGTTGGTTTCGGCCTTCGGGGTTTATACTTGGGAAGTTGTTCTCTTACTTGTTTACAGTTAGAGACAGATAGAGGTAAGAAGATATTAATGCGAGAATCAGAAATGGAAACGTTTTCCAAAGTTAGTAACGTACATTTTCTAATTTTAGAATATAAGGAATTTATGAATTTATGGAAACGATAAATGGGAAATTGGGAAATAAAATGATGATTGATCGGTAAGATTTCCATTTAGGAATACGACCATTTTTTGTACACATGTTTTCCTTTGATAGTTAAATCACCGACTATCAAAGATTTTTACCATTTCCGTTGTCAATACGGAGAGACCGGGATCAGATATATTATCTGAAAACCACTTTGTATGGCATTAGCGTTGCGCATCAAATATGATGAAGATAACTGAAGACGGAGTTATCCAAGGGCTGTTTAGTAAATCCTAGGTAGAAATTGTCTAAGATGGATTTACAGAATAGTGCCTTCGGTTTGTCCAATACTAGGACGACCTGTATGGAAGAATGTCTGACAGAGTATATTTAATTGATTGCGTAAGTTGATCTCTTCAAATGTATTTACGTTTGGTGGCGGAGGAATTCGTTTCTCTTAGCTGTATACCCGTGGTATTTTTGGGGAAATCAACTTGTGATTTGGTAGGTATGACGATGTGACATTCAAAGTAAATAAAGGTGTAATCTAAATGTTATGGCCTCTAGCCTCACAACCTGAAAATGGTATAAAATCGGGTAGGTTGCATGGCTAAGTGGTTAGCTGCCAATCAGGGTGTATTGTCACCTGATCTAGAGAAATTCCATTTTACTTCTATAATCTATTTCGATGTTGTCCCTTTCGGGAAACAGTTGCTGATCCCAACCGTTGGTGATGATACATTCGGTACACTCAAGCAAAATGAGTGACCAGTCATGTTTAGCCCGGGTTGCAAGCTATTCTTGTTGAACCCGGTGTATTCCTTTCTAGAGATACACTGTTGGAAGGTGGTCCCATACCTTGCCAGTTGGAATTCATTAACCAATAAGCGCCCGCGGTTTTTGATTATATATATTATGTATGTGGAACGTGAGATGAAAGCGTTCTACTGGATGGTTATTATATTGTGGATGTTAGACATTATTAAAATAATAAAAGAGTTTTGATATAAAGATTATCGTTCTTTCAAAAGGATTTTTGAATGTTGAACCAAGTGTTTTGGATTCTCATAAGGGAAAAACCCATTCCATGTTTTGAAATTCCAATAAATTTTTATAAATCCTAAAACGAGTATTACAGAGTTCGTGAGGGAATTTTCTACAAGATGGTGTAACTTTGAAACAGCTCGAACTAGTTTCTGGAGTTTGGGAAAATACTGTAAACCTAGGGTTTGCGGATTCTTGGATGAGGAGCATCGATTTGGATTTTTGGCGTTGAATATGGATTTGTAGTTGTGTTTACCACCTTTGTGAAAACTCTGGTTGGATTCGACATATACTTATGTCGCGAGTCACACGGTGTCGACGAGGAGAAGCAGGAGAATGCATTTTGATCGGATCTTTCGAGTTTGACTTGATGGAGATGGTGTCGATGAGGTCGGAACAAGGAGTTGAATGGTGAAATTCCTATGCAAATTCGTGAGATGTTGCGAGAATTCTGGGAGTTGGAAGTTGCATGGATATAGGATCCTGGTTCCAGCGAGAGTCGAAAATACAGGTGCGAGTATTATGAAATTGGGATGGAAATGATGAGGGTATGAAGAGCAAGGTGATGCTATTATTAGTTTGTGGATTTATGAAGGGATACTAGAGAAGAGTTGAAAGGAAATGATCGGCATGGAGTTGTGAATACTGGAATCGGGTACGAGAGAGAAGAAAAAGAATGAGCAGCAGTGGACACGACAATCAGGGTTATAAACGTGATTAAGGGGATATAATTAAGGTATTAATTTAATAATTTTCTTTAGATAATATAAAAAAGGGGGATGGGTTTTGGAAAATGGGGCCGTGGATGTTAAAGCTTGCTGGTTTACTGATGCGAAATTTTCATTGACTGGAGAAGAAGGATTCCAGGTCGGTCTAGGTAAAAAAAATCGGGTTTGGGCCTTATATAATTGTGAGCCCAATTTAAATTAAAATTTTAGATTTAATTTAATTTATAATGATTGTATAACTTGTATAATGTATAACTCTATCACACGATATCAGAATCTGATGAAACAAGGTCCAACGGGACCGTATGGACGGTGACTACACAATGGAACTAACTGGGAGTGAATTGGAGCTTGTTACAATTTATAGCGAAATAAATTGTCAATCTGAATCAACCGACAGTTATCGTTATTTAACGATGGTCGTCCAATGTGAGTAAATCTCACTAACTCTGTACAGTTTATATTTTTATAAATATAATCTAGTATTGATAAATGATGATTGATTGTTGTGTGTTCATTGTTTGGTTGAATTGCTGATGTATTATTTGAATTATAGATAACGATATATATAAATCGTTAATCAAACATTGATTCTGTTTATCAGAATATTTCATATTAAAATGAAATTGATGTTTTTTGTAGTGTTTAACATCTGTCGATGCAGGGAAACAGGTTGGAGGGATCCAACTGGATTCCTCAATATTTATAATACTGTTTGTTTTTATATATTGTGATATATGATGTGATATATAATCTGTGATTGACTATGATGACACCGGTCATGTTATTTGGTATTTTAAATACCATATGAAATACTGAAATGTAAAAAGGAAATTTTCAAAGTGAATATTGAAAATGAAATATTAATATATGAAATAAATAGGATATTATAAAAGGTATTATTTGGAAAACAAATATTGGAAAATATAATTAAGGTAACATTTGGAAAATGAATAGAGTTATATGAAAGGATTTATATAAAATGAATAGAATTATATAAAAGGATTATATAGAATGAATAGAATTTTATAAAAGGAAATATTTGGGAAATAAATATGATATTATCAAAGGAAATATTTATGTGAAATAAATATGATATTGAAAAGGGAAATATTTGTATGAAATAAATAGGATATTATAAAAGAAAGAAATTATTTGGAAAACAAATAGAATTATATAAAGAAATATTATTCACAATTTATGTGAAAAATTAGGTGAAAGTAAATTTTTTTGCAAATAAAATATTATAAAGAGATTTGGGGTGAATTAGGAATTTAAATGAAATTACTGAAATTAGAAACTGACTGGAAATTAGTTGAGTTGAATGGCTTTCTGGGTATCGATCTGATGTTGGTTTCGGCCTTTGGGGGTTATACTTGGGAAGTTGTTCACTTACTAGTTTGCAGTTAGAGACAGATAGAGGTGAGAAGATATTGATGCATGAATCAGAAATGGGAACATTTCCTAAAGTTAGTAACGTATATTTTCTAATTTTAGAAAATAAGGAATTTATGAATATATGGAAATGATAAATGGGAAACTGAGAAATTAAATGATGATTGGTCAGTAAGATTTCCATTTGGGAATAAGACCGTTTTTTGTACACATGTTTTCCTTTGATTGTTAAATCACCGACTATCAAAGATTTTGGTTATTTTCCGTTGTCAATACGGAGAGACCAGGATTAGATATATTATCTAAAAACCACTCTGTATGGCATTAGCGTCGCGAATCAAATATGATGAAGATAACTGAAGATGGAGTTATGCAAGGGCTGTTCAGTAAATCCTAAGTAGAAATTGCCTAAGATGGATTTATAGAATAGTGCCTTCGGTTTGTCCAGTCCAAGGACGACCTGTATGGAAGAATGTATGACAGAGTATATTTAATAGATCGCGTAAATTGATCTCTTCAAACATATATACGTTTGGTTGCGGAGGAATTCGTTTCTCTTAGCTGTATACCCATGGTATTTTTGGGGAAATCAATTTGTGATTTGGTGGGTATGACGATGTGACATTCAAAGTAAAAAAAGATGTCATCTATACGCTATGACCTCTAGCCTCACAACCAGGAAATGGTATAAAATCAGGTAGGTCGCATGGCTAACTGGTTAGCTACCAATTAGGGTGTATTGTCACCTGATTTAGAGAAATTCCATTTTACTTCAATAATCTATTTCGATGCTGTCCATTTCGGGAAACGGTTGTTGATCCCAACCTTTGGTGATGATACATTCGGTACACTCAAGCGAAATGAGTGACCGGTCATGTTTAGTCTGGGTTGCAAGATGTTCTTGTTGAACCCGGTGTATTTCTCTCTAGAGATACACTGTTGGAAGGTGGACCCATACCTTGCCAGTTGAAATTCATTAACCAATAAGCGCTCGCGGTTTTTGATTATATATATTATGTATGTGGAACGTGGGATGAAAGTGTTCTACTAGATTATTATTATATTGTGTTCAATAGACATTATTGAAATATTATAAGAGTTTTGATATAAAGATTATCATTCTTTCAAATGGATTTTTGAATGTTGAATCAAGTGTTTTGGATTCTCATAAGGGGAAAACCCGTTCTGTAACGACCCGTATTTTCTACCTATTTATTTGGAATATTTTAATTATTTAAAATATTGGTTTGAATTTAAATGATCGAATTTAACGATTTTATTTGGAATATATTATTTAAATAAATAATAAAATAATATTTTAATTTCCATAATATTTGGGAAAATATAGAATTTTCCATATATTGTGATCGGGAAGTTTAACTTGGTCAAATATTGGTTATATTAAATTTACAAAGATGATTTCGTTTATTTAACGACAGTCGAGCGATATGGTTTATAATTTAATTAAATAACGAGCTGCAACGGCGCGGCAGTTCGAGATTTGGCGTTTTGAACTTCAATTGGTCGTACCGGGTTCAAAATAAGCCGGATTTCCTCGAAACAAGAAACGTCGGGACTGGTTTGACGATATCTTTCCAGTGGCAGAGAATAATCCAATTTTTGTCATATAGATTTTATTTTATGTCCAAATCAAATTTTGAAAAAAATGCTATGGAATTTCCTTTATATATAGCGCTGTGTTTATGTAAAATGAGGGTTTTTAAATTTTTATAATATCGATTTGGCTTCAAACTGAATCCGAGCTATTTTATCTTGGTAATATATGATATTCTGGTCAGGTATGGCCAATTTCAATATTTTAATATTATTATATTGAGATATTTTAAAATTGGTTTATTTTATTTGAATTGGCCAGTTATAAAAGGGCCTTTATTCTAACAACCTCAGTTTTCGACAAAACAAATTTTATTGGGACCGTAATAGAAAATTATTGCTAGATTTTCAAACTGCACGTCAATCGGTGTTATTCTGTGAGCATGGCAAAATAAAATGCAAATAAAAACGACCATTTAGACGTGAACGAGGGCCATTCGAGCAAACAAACTCGGAATTCGACGAAACAAGTTTCGTTAGGACTCTATCGTCAAATTATACTAAGCCGTCCATTCACATCACGAGCGGGGTTCGTATGTGAGCGCAGCAGCGAATAAACAACGTTCGAAAACGTGATAGGTACAAAAAAAATATCGTTAGTCAACATCGCTCGTCACGTCGACTTAAAATATATTTTTCCCACCTTATAAAAACCCCCTACACCAGAATTTTCAGCCAACTCTCACATTCATCCACCAATTTTTGCAAATAAGTCCCTGGTTACATTTTAATTTATTTCTTTAAATCCATGATGAATTCGAGGGGGGTTCCAAAGCGAAAGTGGTAGATATGGATGATATCTACCTACTGGAGAAAGTTGGGGACCTATGGTGGTCGGTGGTGGCCGGAATCGGCCTAGAACCAGAGATTTTGATTTTCTTTTTTGGCCAAAATTGGGGAGGTTGGGTTGATTTGAGGAGACGGGACCTTGGGGGAATCAAAGAAGTGAGATCAGGCTTTCGTTTGGCTGTGGTCTCGAGGTCTCTGGTTGTGACGGCCCGCCCCGCACCAGCCTGCATTTCCTCCGAAAGTGCGCTGTACACATGCCCAACTAGCACGGGACGGTCGTCAGGAGAAAGGAAAGAAGAGAATGAACTAATCAAGGAACCTGTAGAATGTCTCACAGCGCATGGGATAAAATATAATAATAACATACTTGGCATAAAACAGGCGAGACAGTGCATAAGCTGATAACTAATAATCAATGTCAACATCAGAGCAGCGGAAATCCAAATACAGCTTATTACAATTTTCCAAATTTACTGTCTCTAAACAAAAGAAAGCTAAAGTAGAAGATGCACCACTAATGCCCAAGCAGTGACCTTCAACAACACAGGGAGAATACTATATATATTACGTGGAAGCCTCCTGCTCGTCTCCGGATCATCTACCCGTGCATCACCAGCTAACCTGTCTCTAGTCTGCTCGTGTGAGCACCCAGAGTAATAAGAGGAGACATAAAACTCTGGGTCAGACATAAAGCCTGGTATGAGCGATTAGCATCTAAATAGGATAATAACAGGTATACTAAACCATACCTGAACCTGGACCTGCAACCAAAGAGTTAGTACCACATACCGTACAATACTCTAAGGTGCCATAATAAATAGTGTAAGAATACGGGGGTGGGGTGTGCATGTCATAATGATAGCAACCATAGCAACCATCCTCACATCTCTCACTCAGTGCGTAAAGCATACGATATCTACCACTTTGGAATACTAGACAAATTGAGGTAACGACGGATCCCGACTTGTAGGAACCCTGCTGTGACCAAGCTAAGCACATGGAGTCATGACCAAACATTTCAATGACCCATTTCATTGATCGTAGCCCTTGGTTCTACCGATGCCATAATGGCCCTGAATCCGCCTTCGTACCTCCTACCATAGTGGTCCAAAGCTATAGACGTCGATAACTCCTTGGCACGCGTCCCGCAGCAAAGCCCAACCATGAAGCCCACTCAATGGTTCCCAGCTGGATCTTGAGTCAAAGCTCCTCATTTGGACTTCCTTTGCATCTCGGGTTTTGATTGAATTGGAGTGGGTCTTCAGAAGAGTTGTCGTGCAGTAGCAGCCCTAGAATACGGTTCGGTTCGGTGGTCATTACCCTCGTCGGTTCGGTTCGGTCCTCCTTCCTTGTCATCTTTCCATTCGGTTCGGGTCGGGTACTCCACTTCGGGTCGGGTCGGTGTCCTCCTCCGGGTCGGGTCGGGTGTCCTTCCTTCCAGTGCTCCGATCCGCCCCCTCATTTCTTCACGTATTCCGATCCGATCCCTCCTTGCCATCTGATCCGCGTGGCCTTCCTTCTTGCTAGTTCTCCCAAATGTTTACTTCCGATCCGAGCCCTGCGTCTCCAAGTCGATCCGATCTGGCCTCCAATTATTCTTCCGATCCGATCCCTTTGTCCACTCCAACTCTAAGTAAACGACCTTCCTTCTCGCCAAGCCTCCTCCAGTGACAAGTTCCAATCCAGTTCGAATTCCCTTGGTCAGTTCACAAATCCGATCCGATCCCTTACTCCGATCCGAACCGGTTCGGAACCTGCACACTTCTGCAACTTTCCAGCGAGCTTTCTACGCCATTCGACGGCATTTTCGACCAATCTAACTATTCTAATCAATCATAAAACATACCATAGAGTCATAGCAACATGTAAGAACAACCACAAACACCAAACAACAATTCAAATGAACCAAAATGGATCAAAAGTGGCTAAAACCTCACATTTTCCTATAATCCCTCTTAAACATGTTTAAGCCCATACTTAGTAAAACTTAATCAAATCGCCTAAATATTCTAACAGAGGCATGAAATATTATTTAAGAATTTCTAAACATTTTTCCAGAATTTATTAGTGTATAAATTCGCTAATCTTCACTAATTACCCTTAATTAACTGTAATTAGTGTCAAAACGATGCTATCACTCACCTTGGCCACAAAATAAAACACCAAATCTGAAATATTCTCTACTTGGGTCGAATTCCTATGTATAGCAGCAGCTCCAACCTTGCTTTGTTGCTATTTGGCCTTGTTTTGATATAGTTTAGGCTTAATCTTCACTAAAAATGTGTTTTGGAATGGTTTTAGAGGATGGAAGCCATTAATAAGGTCTCAAGAAGGTTTGTGGCGGCTCAAAACTGAAATGAAAGTGATAACCTAACCCTAATCAGTCTTCCTATACCTCTAAACCCGAAATTCGCTTGTGGGCCTAGCTGCTAATCACCCGGTTAAGCCCAATTAAGCTGTTTTTCACCATCTGAAACTTGTTTCAGCCATATCTCCCAAACGGTGAGTCCGTTTGACTAATGTGACCACTCTACGGAAAGAGAAACCATCATCCGGAGCCAATGGAAGTGGTTTCAGGTAAAAATTCCTTTCCAGTCAAAAGTTATGGCCAAAACAGTGCTAACTAGGGGTAAAATGGTCATTTAAAAATCAGGAAAAATCATGAACATGGGAAATGACCCCAATAGTCGTCCCCCAAAGTTACATGACCATACGACTTCGTATGTGAAAGAAATAAATATTCTACGATCCTATGATGCGTAGAATGTGGGTCGTTACACTCTCCCCCCCTTAAGAAATTTCGCCCCCGAAATTCCTTAACCCAAAACATACAAAGGATCCCGCATGCCTAACAACCACATACAACAATCAATCATGCAAAACAAGCAAACAAGTCTATCCTAGCATGCGGAAAAACTAAATCGAAGCCAAAATCTTACCAGGCAAAGAGTTCTGGGTGTGACTTCCTAATGTTCTCCTCTGTCTCCCAAGTACAATCACTCTCGTCCTCGCTCCACTGTACCTTGACTAGCTTCACCGCCTTCCTTCGAAGTTGCTTCATGTCGTGCTCGACAATACGGGCCGGCTTGCGGTTCCCAACCGCCTCGGGTTCTACTTCGAAGTTCTCTAACTGATCAGGTGAAACAATCACATCCGGGTCGTGAACGAACTTCCTTAGTTGGGAAACATGAAATACGTTGTGAACTCCCGTCATCTTCTCTGGTAAGTCAATCCTGTATGCCAAATTCCCGACTAGCTCGAGAACAGGGAATGGGCCAATGAATCTTGGTGCCAACTTGCCTCTCCTGCCAAATCGTATCACGCTCTTCAACGGAGAAATCTTGACAAACACCAAGTCGCCAACTGAGAATTTTAAGTCTCTTCTCCTCTTATCAGCATAACTCTTCTGCCTATCTTGGGCAGCCTTCATTCGTTGTTGAATGATCTTAATCTTATCTGAAGTTTCCCTCACCACATCTGGTCCAAGCATAAACTTCTCGCCAGTCTCTATCCAACATGATGGTGAGTTGCACGGTCTTCCGTACAAAGCTTCAAACAGAGCCATACCGATACTGGATTGGTAGCTATTATTATATGCAAACTCTACTAGATGCAAATGGTCATCCCATGATCCACCAAAATCCAATATACATGATCTCAAGAAATCTTCCAAAATACGGTTCACCCTCTCCGTCTAACCGTCGGTCTGAGGATGATATGCGGTACTGAGATGTAACTCTGACCCTAGAGCCTCTTGTAAGCTCTTCCAAAACCCACTAGTGAACAACGGGTCTCGGTCGCTCACAATGCTTTTGGGTACTCCATGAAATCTCACTACCCACTTCATATACAATTCTGCTAACTTAGCTGCCGTTCTGGTCGATTTGACTGGTATAAACCTTGCACTTTTAGTCAGTCGGTCTACAATCACCCAAATGCTATCATGCCCCGACCTAGTCCTTGGCAAACCATCAATAAAATCCATCGAGACTTGCTCCCATTTCCATTCGGGAATTTCTAATGGTTGCAACAAACCACTAGGCTTCTTTTGCTTGGCTTTAACTAGCTGGCAATTCATGCATTTGGATATAAACTTCCCAATGTCTCTTTTCATCCCTTCCCAGTAGTAGGTCTGCTTCATGTCTCGATACATCTTATTACCACCGGGGTGTATAGTCAGCTTTGAGTGATGACATTCTCTAAGCACTTCATCTCTCAATCCATTGACATTGGGTACAACAAGTTTTCCATTCTTTCTAAGCCATCCGTCTCGATCAAGCCCATACTTGTTCATCTCCTCATCGATACCCATCTCTAACTTGGAGATGATTTCCAATAGGTTAGGATCGTCCCTCTGACTAGAGCCGATCCGCTCAATCAAAGTGGGTCTGATCGTCAAACTTGCTAACATTTCTGGATCCAATTCGCACTTTGGTCTGAAATCATACCCAGCGATGTACTCCAGTTGCTTCTATTCAAGGAACATAGCCCCTAAGCTGGCATGTCTTCTACTCAATGCATCAGCCACCGCATTACCCTTTCCCGGTGTGTATGCGATGTCAAAATCATAGGAAGCTAAGAACTCTAACCATCTCTGCTGACGGAGATTCAGATCTTTCAGAGAGAAGAGATACTTTAACGACTTATGATCTGTAAACAGCTCAAATCTTTCTCCCAAGAGATAGTGTCTCCACATCTTTAACGCGAACACGATCGCTGCTAATTCTAAATCATGGGTAGGGTATCTTCTCTCGTGTGGTTTCAATTGCCGACTTGCGTAAGCTATAACCCTACCGCCTTGCATCAATACAGCACCCAGTCCGGTACCCCAGGCGTCCGTGTATACCGTCATCTCTTCATCCCCCTTAGGAATGACTAACACTGGTGCGCTTGTCAACTTGTCCTTTAGACTTTTGAATGCATTCTCGCACCTTTCATCCCAGACAAAAGCTTGATTCTTCTTGGTCAACTGGGTCAATGGTGCTGCTATCTTGGAGAACCCTTGGATAAACTTACGATAATATCCGGCTAATCCCAAGAAACTTCTTACATCTGTTGCGTTCTTGGGAGTAGGCCAATCTTGTACCGTAGCCACCTTCGCCGGGTCCACGGCAATACCATTCTCTGATACAACATGGCCCAAGAACCTCACTTCTCTCCTCCAGAAGTGACACTTAGAAAACTTGGCTTTCAATTGGTGTTTTCTCAACACCTCCATCGCTACTCTTAAATGTTCCTTGTGTTCTTCCTCTGTCCTAGAATAGACCAAAATATCATCAACGAACACAAGGACAGACTTATCCAACTGGTCTCTGAATACCCTATTCATAAGATCCACAAAATATGTCGGGGCATTAGTCAGCCCAAATGGCATAACCAACCATTCATAAAATCCAGACGGCGTTCGAAATGCCGTCTTAGCTATACTCTCAGCTTCCACCCTAAGCTGATGAAAACCTGTCGCGAGATCCAACTGAGAAAATACTCTCGCGCCACTTAACTGATCGAACAAATCATCTATCCGCGGTAGGGGATACTTGTTCTTCCTCGTCACTTTATTCAACTCGCGGTAGTCTACACACAAACGAAGGGAACCATCCGCCTTGGTAGCAAACACAACTGGTGCTCCCCATTCAGAAACACTCCTTCTGATAAATCCCTTCTTCAAAAGATCGCTGACTTGCACCTCGAGCTCTCGCTGCTCTCTTGGTGCCATACGACGAAGTGGCATCACTATAGGCCTGGCATCCTTTACCAAATCAATACGAAACTCAATCTCTCGGTGTGGTGGAAGTCCGGTCACTTCTTCGAAAACATCCGGATACTGGCCAACCACGGGCAAACCTGACAACTCACTATGCGGAATGTCGAGGGAGTTTAGAAAACTACCCAATACCCCCTTACTGGGTAGACCACCAAACACTATCCTCCTCCCATCATCCGCTCTAGCTGTCACCAACAAGCCCTCACAGTCTACCACCACCCCGTATCTTTGGAGCCAATCTACTCCCAAAATAATGCCAAACCCAGTAAAGCCCAAAACAAAGCAATCACAAACAAACATGCATCCATGACTCGATAAGACCACATTACGACAAATCATGCTAAGGCTAGTCGAACCACCAATCGGGTTCGTCACTACTAAAGGTCTATCGACAATCTCGGGCTCCAATCCCAACCTATCTACCAGGTCACTAGATATGAAAGAACTGGAAGCTCCTGTATCAAACAAAACTCTAACAGGAATATCATAAACAGAAAGCATACCTTGAATGACGACATTCTTTCCCTTCTCCGCCGCTGTTGGGGCATTCGACGAAGAAGGAATAGCATTAAGGGCGTATGCTTTCACCATTTGCTTTTCTTTAGGGGGTTGCGGACACTTGTCCTTGTGATGTCCCAATTGGCCA
The DNA here is from genome assembly GCA_030737875.1 of Allium sativum. Lineage (NCBI taxonomy): Eukaryota > Viridiplantae > Streptophyta > Magnoliopsida > Asparagales > Amaryllidaceae > Allium > Allium sativum. The sequence continues at coordinate 1,046,352,414 of CM060910.1, read as the reverse complement.
CAATTGAAGCACTTCCTATCCGCTAGCTTGGCCCGAAAATTACTAGCATAATGGCCCTTCTTACCACAGCTGAAGCACTCAACATCTTGCTTATTCTTTTTCTTCTGGCCATCCTTAGTCTGATTCTGTTTCCTCTTATTCTGGGAACCACCCTTGCCTTCACCACTTGCTTGTGGCTTTGGCTCACCTGCGGACGCAACCTCAGTCTTCGACTTAGGGTAGAGACTTTCTGATCTTAGTGCTTTCCCCACAATCGACTCAAACGTCTCATCGATGTGGTTAATAAGCCTTTCCCCTAAGTACTGATCTAACCCAGTTATGAATTTCTCATTCTTCTTCTCGGCAGTATCAATAAGAGATAACCCATACTTTGACAAAGTGTCGAATTCAGCAATGTACTCCGAGACAGCTCTGCCATTCTGCTTGAGCTCTAAGAATTTCTTAAACAGCACTGACTTCTGAGCAGCTGGAATGAACTTCTCGCTAAAGCGAGCTTTAAACTGCTCCCAAGTAATCTGATCTTCGGGAGTAGCTGCCTTTATAGCATTCCACCAATTCATTGCCTGCCCTTGCAGCTGACGGGACGCTAGCTTTCTCTTCATCGCATCCTCGATACCCAAATCCTCGAAGATACGTTCGCAACTATCCAACCAATCCAGAACATCCGTGGCCGACTCCGTTCCGTGAAACGGCTTCCCACCAAGGCTAGTATAATCCTTATTCAGCTTGGCGAAATCGACCCTCGGTGCCTGCACTATTGGACCACCATCATTTCCATCATTGGGAGCTGCCCTCTGTACATCTCTAAGCATCTCTCTCCTGAGGTCAGTAAACATAGTCCTCATGTCAGCAGCATTCCCATTATTGGCTCCCCTACCGGTACCTCTAACATATCGGCTCATCGTCAATCTGAAAAAGGAAACGATTAACGACTCCATAGCGGTGCTAGTGCAGTACGACTTCATCCTTATACTACTAATAGTATACATATATGTAGCTTTTAAAAACCAAAGTAATCACAAATACGCTCTCTCGTATACGTATATTATCTCTCCCTGATAACTTCCCTAGGTTAACTACGCAACCTAGAGCTCTGATACCAAGTGTGACGGCCCGCCCTGCACCAGCCTGCATTTCCTCCGAAAGTGCGTTGTACACATGCCCAACTAGCACGGGACGGTCGTCAGGAGAAAGGAAAGAAGAGAATGAACTAATCAAGGAACCTGTAGAATGTCTCACAGCGCATGGGATAAAATATAATAATAACATACTTGGCATAAAACAGGCGAGACAGTGCATAAGCTGATAACTAATAATCAATGTCAACATCAGAGCAGCGGAAATCCAAATACAGCTTATTACAATTTTCCAAATTTACTGTCTCTAAACAAAAGAAAGCTAAAGTAGAAGATGCACCACCAATGCCCAAGCAGTGACCTTCAACAACACAGGGAGAATACTATATATATTACGTGGAAGCCTCCTGCTCGTCTCCGGATCATCTACCCGTGCATCACCAGCTAACCTGTCTCTAGTCTGCTCGTGTGAGCACCCAGAGTAATAAGAGGAGACATAAAACTCTGGGTCAGACATAAAGCCTGGTATGAGCGATTAGCATCTAAATAGGATAATAACAGGTATACTAAACCATACCTGAATCTGGACCTGCAACCAAAGAGTTAGTACCACATACCGTACAATACTCTAAGGTGCCATAATAAATAGTGTAAGAATACGGGGGTGGGGTGTGCATGTCATAATGATAGCAACCATAGCAACCATCCTCACATCTCTCACTCAGTGCGTAAAGCATACGATATCTACCACTTTGGAATACTAGACAAATTGAGGTAACGACGGATCCCGACTTGTAGGAACCCTGCTGTGACCAAGCTAAGCACATGGAGTCATGACCAAACATTTCAATGACCCATTTCATTGATCGTAGCCCTTGGTTCTACCGATGCCATAATGGCCCTGAATCCGCCTTCGTACCTCCTACCATAGTGGTCCAAAGCTATAGACGTCGATAACTCCTTGGCACGCGTCCCGCAGCAAAGCCCAACCATGAAGCCCACTCAATGGTTCCCAGCTGGATCTTGAGTCAAAGCTCCTCATTTGGACTTCCTTTGCATCTCGGGTTTTGATCGAATTGGAGTGGGTCTTCAGCAGAGTTGTCGTGCAGTAGCAGCCCTAGAATACGGTTCGGTTCGGTGGTCATTACCCTCGTCGGTTCGGTTCAGTCCTCCTTCCTTGTCATCTTTCCATTCGGTTCGGGTCGGGTACTCCACTTCGGGTCGGGTCGGTGTCCTCCTCCGGGTCGGGTCGGGTGTCCTTCCTTCCAGTGCTCCGATCCGCCCCCTCATTTCTTCACGTATTCCGATCCGATCCCTCCTTGCCATCTAATCCGCGTGGCCTTCCTTCTTGCTAGTTCTCCCAAATGTTTACTTCCGATCTGAGCCCTGCGTCTCCAAGTCGATCCGATCTAGCCTCCAATTATTCTTCCGATCTGATCCCCTTGTCCACTCCAACTCTAAGTAAACGGCCTTCCTTCTCGCCAAGCCTCCTCCAGTGACAAGTTCCAATCCAGTTCGAATTCCCTTGGTCAGTTCACAAATCCGATCCGACCCCTTACTCCGATCCGAACCGGTTCGGAACCTGCACACTTCTGCAACTTTCCAGCGAGCTTTCTACGCCATTCGACGGCATTTTCGACCAATCTAACTATTCTAATCAATCATAAAACATACCATAGAGTCATAGCAACATGTAAGAACAACCACAAACACCAGACAACAATTCAAATGAACCAAAATGGATCAAAAGTGGCTAAAACCTCACATTTTCCTATAATCCCTCTTAAACATGTTTAAGCCCATACTTAGTAAAACTTAATCAAATCGCCTAAATTTTCTAACAGAGGCATGAAATATTATTTAAGAATTTCTAAACATTTTTCCAGAATTTATTTGTGTATAAATTCGCTAATCTTCACTAATTACCCTTAATTAACTGTAATTAGTGTCAAAACGATGCTATCACTCACCTTGGCCACAAAATAAAACACCAAATCTGAAATATTCTCTACTTGGGTCGAATTCCTATGTATAGCAGCAGCTCCAACCTTGCTTTGTTGCTATTTGGCCTTGTTTTGATATAGTTTAGGCTTAATCTTCACTAAAAATGTGTTTTGGAATGGTTTTAGAGGATGGAAGCCATTGCTAAGGTCTCAAGAAGGTTTGTGGCGGCTCAAAACTGAAATGAAAGTGATAACCTAACCCTAATCAGTCTTCCTATACCTCTAAACCCGAAATTCCCTTGTGGGCCTAGCTGCTAATCACCCGGTTAAGCCCAATTAAGCTGTTTTTCACCATCAGAAACTTGTTTCAGCCATATCTCCCAAACGGTGAGTCCGTTTGACTAATGTGACCACTCTACGGAAAGAGAAACCATCATCCGGAGTCAATGGAAGTGGTTTTAGGTAAAAATTCCTTTCTAGTCAAAAGTTATGGCCAAAACAGTGCTAACTAGGGGTAAAATGGTCATTTAAAAATCGGGAAAAATCATGAACATGGGAAATGACCCCAATAGTCGTCCCCCAAAGTTACATGACCATACGACTTCGTATGTGAAAGAAATAAATATTCTACGATCCTATGATGCGTAGAATGCGGGTCGTTACACTGGTGGTCTGTGGTGGCGTGGGGTCGAGATGAACGGAGGCATGTGTTTTGGGTTGTTTTCAAAAAGTTGCAATCGGATTTTGGGTTTTTCCAGTGGCTGGTGTTGTCGAGGGGTTCGGGGGTCTGAAAGGGAAGTTGCGGGGTGGCAAGCTCCTTCGATTGGCGGGGGTCCGGCCACCTGTAGTGACCTGAGGTGGATGATTCGGAGGTTCAAAGCATTTCCGGTCGTGGGCTTTTCTCTGATGATCGGCGGCGAACTGAGGGTCGTGGCTTTTGGCTAGTGGGGCCTACGGAGCGGCGGTGGCGAGGGAGGTCTCAGATGGGTTCCAGGTTGAACGTGGGCGAAGCTTTGGGGGTCCGATGACCTTGTGTTGGTTGGAAGTGGGTTTGTTTTTGGTGAAGAAATGATCTGGTTACGGGCTTAAGGAGGGAAGATGGTGAAACCGCGTGACGCGGAAACTGGAGGACGCGTGAGAACAGTAATAGTGGCTGACGTGGCATGGCCTTTTGAAATGGTAATTAAGGTATTGTTTATTTAATTAATAATCTTATACTTATTCAAACTTTAAACGAACGTATCTTCTTCATACGTTAACGAAATTTAACGAATCTGGATCCATTGGGATCGCAGGGATGAGACCTATCTGATGATACTGACTAGGAGTCGATCTGACGCAGTTGAAATTTCAGCAAATTTTGAACGCTCGACTCAAATTAGATGCAACAAACGAGTCAACCGTCAACCAGAATAAACACTGATGAGTTAATTCTCACACCTTTTGGAGTCCTGTGATGTGGTAAATCCATAGAAAAATATAATCTACAATTTACAGTATAAATTGGTTGATTGGATGCGATGGATGCAAATTGGTTGTTATGGTTTGATTGGTTGCAGTTATTTATATTCCGTCATTTATTTAATTTGTATATTTTTATCAACTGATATCTATGATGCAGAGAAGGACAGGTTGGAGGGATCCGACAGGATTCCTCAAATAAACTGTATTTTTGTTTGTTGTGCATATATATGAATTGTTCACCCCGACTGACACCAAAACCTCTATGTATGTTGATGGTTAAATAAATATTCACTTGAGTTGTGTTTAAAATCAACCGACAGTGTTGATTGGGTAATTGGCAGTGAAAGGCCTAAAATGTGTTGTTTCTGACGTCAGTTGATGATTCGGTGAATTGACGCAGTTGAAATTATAAATTCTTTTATAACTGAATTAAAGTTCTTCAATTATTTTGTGTAAATATTTAGATTTTGAAATTTACAAATATAAGTTTTAAATCAAGTTTATATAAGAAATTATATAAGTGGTTTATACAGGATTTAAGAGCTAGAAAGGCAAAGAAATCAACTGTGGGGTGGTAAAGCAGAATAACGTTATCTTTATACAATTAAATAGTAATTTTAAGTCAATTAAGTTATTTGATTAAATTAAGAGGGGAAATGACAAACGAAATCAGTTAATAGTTAACTGATATGTACGGTTGGTAAAATCCACCGTTTTCGAGCAAAATGGACAAAGGAATAAATATTGATTTAAATATTTGTTAAGGTTTAGCGAATAGTGTTAAATAGTAGTTAATCTTCGATTTAACTATAATATAAAGAAATTATTGAATTGGTTATTGTTAATAACCTTAATTATTATTGAGTAAGCTTGTAGAAAATGGTAATAATCTTATTTTTGATTAAGGTCAAAGTTAACTATATTTTAATATAGTTAGTTTTAAAGCTAATTATTCTTTTATATAAAAATGATTTGAAGTAATGATTTCAATTTGAAGCCAAGTAAGAAATAATTAGGTGGCGATAAGTTCGATTAAGAGATTTTAAAGTGATTTATGACCAAGTGTTCAACAAACATGGTAAATGAAATTGGTAAGTGAGTGTAAAGACTTAAATAAGATTTTTACTTAATGTTTCAAATTAAGCAAGCCGAATTCAAATTGGAATGATACTTTACAGAAATTAAGTGATGAGATATTCGAACAAAGGTTTTAAAACTAAGGAATGGTTTATAAAACCAGATTTAAAAATCAAAGTGGTAAACGAGATTTTAGTATCGGTGTTTAAGTGACAAACTATTATTATTCTGAGTTAAGAACGTTGTCGATCAAGGTCTGAGAGGTAACTAAAATACCCCAACTTGGTTAGCTTCACTATTATCAAGGAATGGTATTAGTTTGGGATAAGTGGAAAGTGTTGAGATTAGGTTTACCCTATACAAGGAATATCGAACTCTAATGCAAGGTTTTGGGAAATAAATAATATTGAAATATTAGTTTCAAAAGAAAATAGAATATTGATTTCAAATTATATTAAATATTAGTTATTCAATTAAAGCAGATCAAATATAGTATTTGAGGTAGAGTTAGCCAAACATAGTTATTCAGGAAGAGTTGCCATTGCGTACGACTGCTAGCGTAATTCGTAGGGCTGCAGATAGCCTATGGCGGTTGGATGTTTCCTGAGGGAATCAGGCGTAACCATTGTGATTGCTGTGATCTAGAGTCAAGCGAATGGAGTTAAGTCGAATATTAGTTAATCGATAGGAGTAATCAAGTCGAATATTAGTTAATCAAGTCAAGTTAGTCCAGTTGAGTTAAAGAGGTCATGTTATGTCAAGTATTGAATTAGCAAAAGCTCATGTATTCACGCTATTGTTATTTGATAGTTAAATCACCGACTATCAAACCTGACCAATACGATTGTTGATACAAAAAGACCGGGATCGAATTACATTCGAAAACCATTCCGATCAACAAATACGTGAAGATGTCAATGGAAGACGGAGCAAGTGAAGACCGTGGATCTTCATAAGGGAAGGACTACTGGTCGAATTTCTCTGGCCTGCAACTAGAGTTATTTTGATTTGTGATTCTGTCGTCATTGAAATCCACGGATTTGCAAGGACTGCTCGCTACTGATCCATGGGGTGATTCCTATATGAAATGCAGTAGGAGAGTGCCTTCGGTTCATCTTGTTCCTGGATGACTTGTATGGATGGATGTCTGACAAAGTATTTCCAAAGGAATTACATGCGTTGATTTCTCCAAACGTACCATAGTTGATGGCGGAGAAATGGTTATTCTCTAGCCAAATAAACTAGAGTATTTTTGTGGGCGTCAATCAGTGTGATCTGGTGGATCTGACGATGTGGCATTCAAAGTGAATGATGACCAGATGTTTTTAAAGATAAGTTCTGGCCTCAAGCTTCATCAACCGGGAAATGACAAAAATTGGCCAGGCAGCATGGCTTTGTGGGTCGCTCCCATTAGGGTGTATGATCACCTATCTAGAGAAATTCCATTTGCTTCTTTAATCTATATCTCGGTGCTGTCCCTTTTCAAGAGGCGGTTGCTGATCCCAACCGTCGGTGATATACATTCGATACACTCAAGCAAAATGAGTGGTCGGTCATGTGAGGGCCGGGTTGCAAGACGTTCTTATTGAACTCAGTGTATTCGCCTTTAGAGATACACAGTCGGAAGGTGGTCGCATACCTGTTAAGTTGGAATCCAATATTCAATAAGCGCCCGCGATTTTTGATTGTATACTATATATGGGAGCGTGAGATGCAAGCGTTCCTCTAGATTGTTATTTATTTGTATTTAGACATTATGATAATATCAGAATAAGTTATGATTTCAAAAATGTTTTGGGTTATAGTATGGTAAAAATCGTCCGTGTTTATGTGTGGACTGGTCTTACTATTATCGTTTGATTTCAGAAAGGATTTTCCAAAGTTAAACAAGTTGTGTGTTCTGTGAATTTATCACTGAAAGTATTCCAGACTGACCCGGTGTATTTTGTGTTTTGCTTCAAATGTGCTCGGGACAGACCGAGTGTATTTGCAGGTTATATTTGCTTGGAGTTTTCAGGAGCTGGAAGCAGGCGGCTTCACCGTTAGTTATATACAGATATTTTTCCGCTGTGACTGATATATGTTGTACTCTAATGATTGGTATGTATTTACAGTTCTTTTGTATAAAAGATTTATTATATTTTATTCGTTCCACTGTGATATTCTGATGTATTCTTCTTCCTTCTTCTACTCTAATATTCTTTCTTTCTATTCTCACCCTCTAACTTCTTTCTATTGACAATCTAGTGTTTTCGATACTTGAATAGTAGACATGTTAATTTTATGTCGATTTTCGGGGTCGAAAACACTTGAGTCGTTACAGTGGTATCAGAGCTTTTGGTTTAGTTATAACCTTGGCTCTGTGGCGTGACTCAATAGAGATGGGGTTAGTAATGCCCTAGATTGAGCTTGTGTATATAAACGGGAGCGCGTATTTGTGATTTGATATAAAAATTTATTTTTGAAATTTGTTTTGCCCAATTTATTTTATAAAAGAATAAAAGTAATGATTTTTCAAATTATTTTAATATGGGAAAATTATTTGGATTTGTTAATGTTGATGTGTGTGATATGTTTGGATGGTGTGCTCAATCTCATGGACATAAACTTGGAAATGAATCGGCTTGGTTAAAACCAAAATGAAATAAATAATTCGAATAAATCAATCCAGATAATTAAATTTGAATGGATGACTAAAGAAATAAATGAAGTGATTATAAATAATTATAACCTTGTATGGATTGAACTGTGCGTCAAATTAGTTGATATGAATGATATGGATGTTTTTGAACATAACGACATTGTTCTGGAGACTAGTGAAACTCATTTGAGTTGAGAACTGGTGCAGGAATGCCAATTCAGCTTTAAAATCCATCCAAGAGAAAATCTAGAGTTAATTGAATAGAGTTGCAGTATGACTAAGCAAGCTCAAGTATAAATTATCGTATATCGCATAATAACGGTCGCCAAAAGGTACGCCTACGCAAATATGAAATTTTGGTTTTGTTTGGATTTTGGGATTTGATTTTGATTTTTCCGACGTCTTGGTCGAGGTATATATATCTCTTGAACCTGCGATATTGCAGATGTCCTTCGTACTGGGGAGACTCTGCCAAAAAAATTCTGAAATTTAAGGCATTAGAAAATTTTTGAAGGTTTTTGGAAAATTTCGTTATTCGAATTAACTTGGTTTTACGACCAATTAAATTTGTTTTGAGAAATAAAATCGAGTTTTAAATTAAATATTTTTGTAAAGATAAAGGGATTTAACATGCTTTCTACCTTAGCAATTTCGAGGACGAAATTATTTTAAGGGGGAAGGAATGTAACGACCCGTATTTTCTACCTATTTATTTGGAATATTTTAATTATTTAAAATATTGGTCTGAGTTTAAATGATCAAATTTAACTATTTTATTTGGAATATATTATTTAAATAAATAATAAAATAATATTTTAATTTCCAGAATATTTGGGAAAATATAGAATTTGCCATATATTGTGATCGGGCAGTTTAACTTAGTCAAATATTGGTTATATTAAATTTACAACGACGATTTCGTTTATTTAACGACATTCGAGCGATATGGTTTATAATTTAATTAAATAACGAGCTGCAGCGGCACGGCAGTTCGCGATTTGGCGTTTTGAACTTCAATTGGTCGTACCGGGTTAAAAATAAGTCGGATTTCCTCGAAACAAGAAACGTCGGGATTGGTTTGATGATATCTTTCCAATGGCAGAGAAAAATCCAATTTTTGTCATATAGATTTTATTTTATGTCCAAATCAAATTTTGAAAAAAACGCTGTGGAATTTCCTTTATATATATAGTGTTGTGTTTATATAAAATGAGGGTTTTTAAATTTTTATAATATCGATTTGGCTTCAAACTCAACCCGGGCTATTTTATCTTGGTAATATATTATATTCTGGTCAGGTATGGCCAATTTCAATATTTTAATATTATTATATTGAGATATTTTAAAATTGGTTTATTTTATTTGAATTGGCCAGTTATAAAAGGGCCTTTATTCAAACGACCTCAGTTTTCCACGAAACAAATTTTATTGGGACCATAACAGAAAATTATTGCTAGATTTTCAAACTGCACGTCAATCGGTGTTATTCTGCGAGTTCATGGCAAAATAAAATGCAAATAAAAACGACCATTTAGACGTGAACGAGGGCCATTCGAGCAAACAAACTCGGAATTCGACGAAACAAGTTTCATTAGGACCGTATCGTCAAATTATACTATGCCGTCCATTCGCATCACGAACGGGGTTCATATGTGAGCGCAGCAGCGAATAAACAACGTTCGAAAATGTGATAGGTACGAAAAAAAAATCGTTAGTCAACGTCGCTCGTCACGTCGCCTTAAAATATATTTTTCCCACCTTATATAAACCCCCTACACCAGAATTTTCAGCCAACTCTCATCTTCATCCACCAATTTTTGCAAATAAGTCCCTGGTTACATTTTAATTTATTTCTATAAACCCATGATGAATTCGTGGGGTGTTCCAAAGTGAAAGTGGTAGATCGGGATGATATCTACCTACTGGAGAAAGTTGGGAACCTATGGTGGTCGGTGGTGGCCGAAATCGGCCTGTAACCAGAGATTTTGATTTTCGTTTTTGGCCAAAATTGAGGAGGTTGGTTTGATTTACAGAGACGTGACCTTAGGGGAATTAAAGAGGGGAGATCAGGCTTTCATTTGGCTGTGGTTTCGAGGTCTTTGGTGGTCTGTGGTGGCGTGGGGGTCGAGATGAACGGAGGCGTGTGTTTTGGGTTGTTTTCAAAAAGCTGCAATCGAGTTTTGGGTTTTTCCGGTGGCTGGTGTTGTCGAGGAGTTCAGTTGGTGGGGCTCCAGCCACCTGCAGTGACCTGAGGTGGATGATTCGGCGGTTCAAAGCATTTCCGGTCGTGGGCTTTTCTCTGATGATCGGCGGCGAACTGAGGGTCGTGGCTTCTGGCGAGTGGGGCCTACAGAGCGGCGGTGGCGAGGGAGGTTTCATTTGGGTTCCAGGGTGAATGAGGGCGAAGCTTTGGGGGTCCGATGACCTTGTGTTGGTTGGAAGCGGGTTCGTTTTTGGTGAAGAAATGATCAGGTTACGGGCTTCAGGAGGGAAGATGGTGAAACCGCATGACACGGAAACTGGAGGACGCGTGAGAACAGTAATAGTGGCTGACGTGGCATGGTCTTTTAAATTGGTAATTAAGGTATTGTTTATTTAATTAATAATCGTATACTTATTCAAACTTTAAACGAACGTATCTTCTTCATACGTTAACGAAATTTAACGAAACTGGATCCATTGGGATCGCAGGGACGAGAACTATCTAATGACACTGACTAGGAGTCGAACTGACGCAGTTGAAATTTCAGCAAATTTTGAACACTCGACTCAAATTAGATGCAACAAACGTGTCAACCGTCAACCAGAATAAACACTGGTGAGTTAATTCTCATACCTTCTGGAGTCCTGTGACGTGGTAAATCCATAGAAAAAATATAATCTACAATTTACAGTATAAATTGGTTGATTGGATGCGATGGATGCAAATTGGTTGTTATGGTTTGATTGGTTGCAGTTATTTATATTCCGTCATTTATTTAATTCGTATATTTTTATCAACTGATATTTGTGATGCAGAGAAGGACAGGTTGGAGAGATCCGGCCGGATTCCTCAAATAAACTGTATTTTTGTTTGTTGTGCATATATATGAATTGTTCACCCCGACTGACACTAAAACATGTCTGTATGTTGATGGTTGAATAAATATTCACCTGTGTTGTGCTTAAAATCAGCCGACAGTGTTGATTGGATAATTGGCAGTGAATGGCCTAAAATGTGTTGTTTTTGACGTCAGTTGATCATTCGGTGAATTGACGCAGTTGAAATTATAAATTCTTTTATAACTGAATTAAAGTTCTTCAATTATTTTGTGTAGATATTTAGATTTTAAAATTTACAAATATATGTTTTAAATCAAGTTTATATAAGAAATTATATAAGTGGTTTATACTGGATTTAAGAGCTAGAAAGGCAAAGAAATCACCTGTGGGGTGGTAAAAAAGAATAACGGTATCTTTATACAATTAAATAGTAATTTTAAGTCATTAAGTTATTTGATTAAATTAAGAATGGGAAATGACAAACGAAATCAGTTAATAGTTAACTGATATGTACGGTTGGTAAAATCCACCGTTTTCGAGCAAAATGGACAAAGGAATAAATATTGATTTAAATATTCGTTAAGGTTTAGCGAATAGTGTTAAATATTAGTTAATCTTCGATTAACTATAATATAAAGAAATTATTGAATTTGTTATTTTTAATAACCTTAATTATTATTGAATAAGCTTGTAGAAAATGATAATAATCCTATTTTTGATTAAGGTCAAAGTTAACTATATTTTAATATAGTTAGTATTAAAGCTAATTATTCTTTTATATAAAAATGATTTGAAGTAATGATTTCAATTTGAAGCCAAGTAAGAAATAATTAGGTGGCGATAAGTTCGATTAAGAGATTTTAAAGTGATTTATGACCCAGTGTTCAACAAACATGGTAAATGAAATTGGTAAATGAGTGTAAAGACTTAAATAAGATTTTCACTTAATGTTTCAAATTAAGTAAGGCGAATTCGAATTGGAATGATACTTTAAAGAAATTAAGTGATGAGATATTCGAACAAAGGTTTTAAAATTAAGGAATGGTTTATAAAACTAGATTTAAAAATCAAAGTGGTAAACGAGATTTTAGTATCGGTGTTTAAGTGACAAACTATTATTATTCTGCGTTAAGAACGTTGTCGATCAAGGTTTGAGAGGTAACTAAAATACCCCAACTTGGTTAGCTTCACTATTATCAAGGAATGGTATTAGTTTGGGATAAGTGGAAAGTGTTGAGATTAGGTTTACCATATATGAGGAATATCGAACTCTAATGCAAGGTTTTGGGAAATAAATAATATTGAAATATTAGTTTCAAAAGAAAATAGAATATTGATTTCAAATTATATTGAATATTTTTTATTCAATTAGAGTTGATCAAATATAGTATTTGAGGTAGAGTTAGCCAAACATAGTTATTCAGGAAGAGTTGCCATTGCGTACGACTACTAGCGTAATTCACAGGGCTGCAGATAGCCTATGGCGGTCGGATGTTTCCTGAGGGAATCAGGCGTAACCATTGTGATTTCTGCGATCTACAGTCAAGCGAATGGAGTTAAGTCGAATAGTAGTTAATCGATAGGAGTAATCAAGTCGAATATTAGTTAATCAATAGGAGTAATCAAGTCAAGTTAGTCCAGTTGAGTTAAAGAGGTCAAGTTATGTACAGTACTGAATTAGCAAAAGCTCATGTATTCACACTATTGTTATTTGATAGTTAAATCACCGACTATCAAACTTGACCAATACGATTGTTGGCACGAAAAGACTGGGATCGAATTACATTCGAAAACCATTCCGACCAACAAATACGTGAAGACGTCAATGAAATACGGAGCAAGTGAAGACTGTGGATCTCCATAAGCAGAAGGACTATTGGTCGAATTTCTCTGGCCTGCAACCAGAGTTATTTTGATTTGTGATTATGTCATGGTTGAAATCCACGGATTTGCAAGGACTGCTCGTTATTGATCCATGGGGTGATTCCTATATGAGATGCAGTAGGAGAGTACCTTCGGTTCATCCTGTTCCTGGATGACTTGTATGGACGGATGTCTGACAGAGTATTTCCAAAGGAATTACATGCGTTGATTTCTCCAAACGTACCATAGTTGATGGCGGAGAAATGGTTATTCTCTAGCCAAATGAACTAGAGTATTTTTGTGGACGTCAATCAGTGTGATCTGACGATGTGGCATTCAAAGTGAATGATGACGAGATGTTTTTAAAGATAAGTTCTGGCCTCAAGCCTCATCAACCGGGAAATGAAAAAAATCTGGCAAGCAGCAAGGCTATGTGGGTCGCTTCCATTAAGGTGTATGATCGCCTATCTAGAGAAATTCCATTTGCTTCTTTAATCTATATCTCGATGTTATCCCTTTCGGGAGGCTGTTGATGATCCCAACCGTCGGTGATATACATTCGATACACTCAAGCGAAATGAGTGGTCAGTCATGTGAGGGCCGGGTTGCAAGACGTTCTTGTTGAACCCAGTGTATTCGCCTCTAGAGATACACAGTCAGAAGGTGGTCCCATACCTTGTCAAGTTGGAATCCAATATCCAATAAGAGCCCGTGTTTTTTGATTGTATACTATATATGGGGAGCTTGAGATGCAAGCGTTCCTCTAGATTGTTATTTATTTGTATTTAGACACTATGATAATATCAGAATAAGTTATGATTTCAAAAACGTTTTGGGTTATAGTAAGGTAAAAACCGTCCGTGTTTATGTGTGGACTGGTCTTACTATTATCCTTTGATTTCAGAAAGGATTTTCCAAAGTTAAACAAGTTGTGTGTTCTGTGAATTTATCACTGAAAGTATTCCAGACTGACCCGGTGTATTTTGCTTTGCTTCAAATGTGCTCGGGTCAGACCGAGTGTATTTACAGGTTATATTCACTTGGAGTTTTCAGGAGCTGGAAGCAGGCGGCTTCACCGTCAATTATATACAGATATTTTTCCGTTGTGACTGATATATGTTGTACTCTGATGATTGGTATGTATATACAGTTCTTTTGAATAAAAGATTTATTATATTTTATTCGTTCCGCTATGAGATTATGATGTATTCTTCTTCTTTCTTCTACTCTAATATTCTTTCTTTCTATTCTCAACCTCTAACTTCTTTCTATTGACAATTCAGTGTATTAAAACTTGAACAGCCGACATGGTAATTTTATGTCAATTTTCGGAGTCGAAAATCCTTGGGTCATTACACGTTCCATGTTATACGGCGTGGTCTTATGAGATATCGTTTATTTTCTCAAACTATTTTAAATTGTTTACTCACACCAGTCCTATGACTGACCCAGAGTTTTTTTTTGTTTTTTTCCTAAACTCTTAGGTGCCTAATTTTGTACGGGAAGTCAAGTAGTCAGGATTTTACAGATATAATGCGAGAGCTTGGAGCAGGAGGCTTAAGGATTATATAGCTACTGTTATTTCCGCTGTGTTGTAATGGTTATACTCTGATAATGTTACTGTATACGTAACACCCCACCTCCGCTAGGGTCACTTAAAAAGGGAATGCACTAGTTTTGGAGGAGCATTACCGAGGTAAACAAACACAGAAATATTACAAGACAGAACATAGATAAAACAACGGAAGAATCAAAAGATAAATTTCATTACTTTCAAAAAGAGTCAAAACCTTTTACATCAAAAAGCCACGGCCATTATTTTCCATTACAATAAATTCTGTCTTGCATAAATAAAGAAGCATAAACTTAAAACATCAAAAGTAGCTTAATTCCCCAAAGGTAGCAAAAAATGCAGCCATAGCATAGCCCAAGATCAAACCGTACATGAGCTGAATCAAAAGCAAGCGAAATCCAAGCTAAGTGCTAGAGTTTCCTCCCTGAGAACCTGGGGGGAACGGAAGAAAAAGAGGCGAAAGAAAACGAGTCAGTCATAAAGACTGGTAAGTCCAAGTGACTTTCAGCATAAAAACAGATAAAGGTAACATGACATGTATAAACTGAAAGTAAACATAAGTATGTTGCCACGACAGGCAAGATAGACTAAGATAGCATGATAAATCAATTATAGCATCACATACTCAAGGTTCGCTGCATCAACTGTACTAGAATCCCAAACCCAGGTCTTATATAAATCATGAAATAATCCCTTGGCCCAATATAATGAAATGACCCATTTCTAGGTCCAACGAAACGATCCACTAGTCGATCGGCTCCCTACAAGTTCTAGCTCGTCATGTGTGTCTGTGTCATACGGCCCTATCATGAATGTAGTCACCTGTGCTAGGTCCACCATAGGGTGTATCAAGCCCTATGGTGTCAACCACCGACACGAATCAAGAATGCACAGATAAACCTACTGATGCCCAATGCCTGCTTTTTCAACTCCGGACCACGTGCACGACCATAGCCTGCCTGAACCTACACTGGCGCACCAATACAACCGTCGTTCTGGTCACTTACAATCAGCCCAGTAATCGTGCCCGACCCTGCCTAGTCCCAGGGTACCATGATACATCTAGTGGGTTACTGCTGAAAAGGACCGCGTAACTAGGGTTTCCGTCCAATAGTTTAAGTATTGTTATTTCAATTCGTGACTTAACCCCTATCAGTCTAGCATGTCAAGTTGGTTAAGTATTGTCCTTCAAGTTCGTGACTTAACCCGCTCACGTGTCATGTCAAATTTGGCTAAGTGTTGTCGTTCAAGTTCATGGCTTAGCCCTACGAATCATGTATCAAGATGGTTAAGTGTTGTCTTTCATGTTCATGACTTAACCCTATCATGTGGCATTAATTCATTAATGCACCCCAACCTCTCACATCAGACCTGTTGTTGTGGTCACTGGATATGCCGGGCGGTTCCGGGTAGAATTACACCACAACTCAGTCTGACCTCGGGTTTTCAAGTGCGATATGACCAACTACCCATATTGGATCCTATTGTTTGCAGTAACTGGATTTGCCGGGCAGTTCCTGGCAGAATTACACTGCAAACTCAACCCAACCTCGAGTTGGCCATTTTCAAGTTCATTCTAGTGTCATGTCCATGTTCAAGATTCATGTCAAGTTTGTGTCAAGTTTTCAAGGCAAGTTTCCTGTCGATTTCTTGTCAAGTTTCAAGGCAAGATTCATGCCAAGCTTCCTATGATTACCAATTTTTCCCAACGTTACCCGTCTAAATATTAGGCTAACAATCTTAGCCTAATTTCTCGTCTGCATGATTTTTGACATTTATTATTAGGCTAAAAACTTAGCCTAATTTAACGTACACAAAATTGGCATAAAGCAATTCATTAACATAAATATGACATAGGTGTAAACTTGGCATTTTCGGCATAGTCAATATGAACATCATAGGTGTGAACTTGCAAAATAGTCAACATGAATATCATAGGTGTGAATCTTGCAACGTAGACTAAATCAACACACATATATGTGAACTTGAAGCATAGACTAAATCAACTTACATATATGTGAACTTGCAAATCAATCATGAGCATATGAATAAGTGTGAACTTGAAATATGACATAGGTTTAACATATACACATAAACATGTAGATCTAACAATTGGTCACATATGTGATATGATTTTACAACCTAAAACTTGCATAACATGTTAAACTACACAACTTATCTTAACAGGTTATACTTCAAGTTCCTATACATGTGAATAGACTTATTCATTAATTCCCAATTCAACATGATAATAAAATAGAACCACAGGCATAAATCAAATCATTCAATAACATAATCAATCTATTTTCAAGGTATGGCATAACTGAATAAATTAATTAAAACATCACAGGCATATAAATCTGATAACATTACGAACATGAAAAGGTTTGAATACTAATCTAGATTCAAGAACATGGATAGATCTAACTTAAATAGAAAAATCCCCAAAATCAAGATCCAAGGACAAATAAAGAAAATAGGTCTGAATAGAAAATCAAGCTTAGATCCAATTTCATAGTCATAATCCAAGGCAATGAATCATAGGTGATTAACCACAATTGTCCTTGTCATAGTCATAGGAAATAGTCTTATTGTTCATAGTCATAGGCAGTCTTATGTTCACCGTAATAGTCATAGGCATAGTCATATTGTTCATTGTCATAGGCAGTCTTATGTTCACCGTCATAGTCATAGGCATAGTCTTATGTTCACCGTCATAGTCATGGGCATATGCAAAATCTTATGTCCACAGTCATAGTCTTATGTCATTAACAATAGTTTCAACGTCGTAGGCAATATTCCCAATAGTCAAGATCCAAGAAGAAACCAAGAATAGATATGAATCATACATAAATCACTTCCAAATTATACCATGCACATATTAGATTTATAGTTTTTATCTAAAAGTAACTGGAACTTAAAGATCTTGGTCTAAGAAAGATGTAGAAGTCGAATCTATAAACTAGTCGTCGAATTGTTGAATCATTGAATCTTGATTTGATTGTGGAAGCAAATCCCCAATTCCTAGCCGTAGTCTTCAAGAAATAATCTTCGCGTTTTATTTTTAATTTAATTTAATTAAGGTGGAGGCAGCATAACATTGCAATGGTTTGGTGTGGAGAGAAAGCTAGGTTTATTGGTGTTTAAATAGGAGAATAATATAATTTAGAGCCTTCAAATCAATCCAGAAGTCATCCGAACCACCCAGCGCGAAGACAGGTCATCCAGCCACTCAGAAAAAGACACATCATCACAGAACACTCCAAAATTATGTGCTGGATCGGTATGGGCGCACTTTGCAGGTGCGCCAGTGTATTTTTGTACTGGCGCACTTCACAAGTGCGCTAGTGTATTCTGGCATGTTTCCGGTTTTTCTGCCTAACTTCGTTCTTCCATATCTTCTTCATACGTTATCCGTTTTACGCAAACTTGGACTCTATCTCAAGCAGAATTTTGAGATGAACGAAATGGCGCCACCCGTTTCCCTTTATTCTTATTTTAAAAATTAATTCTGCCTTGATTTATGGTTTTAACATGTTATTAAAATTCGGGTTGTTACATTCTTCCCTCCTTAAAGGAATTCGTCCCCGAAATCTTCAAGTTAAGGAGAATGCATCCTATCATCCACTCAACCATCTACTCAACCATCATCCACAAGCAACCATTGTCCTTAAAAGATTTCTAATGCTATATGAACATATGCAGAAAGTGTGTGTATATGTTCCTTATCTAAGGCAAATGATCAGGCCTAATTGATCTTCCTAATGCAAAATATGTTTAGTGTCATGAATCCAACATGTATGCAAATAGTCCTAGTCATATAAACACTATATGTGTGCACAAACATCCATCCATATGCAACATCCACATGATAACACATTCAATTTCATCCATAAACAAGTATAAACACTCATGCATATGCAATATGAAAATGTGTCTGAGCCGATCTAGTGCTTAATGTGTGTTATGCAACCACGAGCAACCACTTGCAACCACTTGCAACCATTTGCAAACATCAACCATAACATGTTTCAATCACATGTTTACATCCAAAAGGGTTCTACCTAAGTTTCTCAAGATAGGATTGAGGAGATAAGCAATATAAAACAAAGCATCAAGGAGAAGAAGTTAAAAATGTACCCCCAAAAGGTCCTGCCTGTGGGGCTTGCCCTTGCTTCTTAGGGCAGTTCTTGCTGATATGTCCAGTTTCACCACACTGGAAACATGCTCCCATCTTCATCTTCTTCTTTCTACAATCTTGAGCTATATGCCCTTCAATACCACAGAAGTGGCATTTTCTTTTCTCGCGTGTCTTGTTATCATTCTTGTTGTTGTTGTTATTGCCTCCTTTCTCGGAGTCTTTCTTCTCGTTCTGAGACTCATCCGCCTTAACTTATCACTCATACCTTTCATATGTAACATGTTAACAAGCCTCACGGAAACTATCTCCGTCGTACGGAAAACCCTCTACGAAGCTAGAAAGAAGATTAGCCGTAGGTAAAAACAACTGCGACTACAGATGGAGAAAAGAAAGGAAAAGAGATTCAAACAAGGAAACAAAGGATAGTGCTAATGGCTTTTGGGGAATAGCCTTTAAATAAAATAAGACTTTTGTTGAAAAATGCTTCTTTGTAAACGGTTTTGAAAATAATTTTAGAAGGTTTTAAAAACTTTTTCCCAGTCTGGTAACCTTCTGCTCCGATACCAAATGTAACTCCCCACCTCCGCTAGGGTCACTCAAAAAGGGAATGCACTAGTTTTGGAGGAGCGTTATCGAGGTAAACAAACACAGAACATAGATAAAACAGCGGAAGAATCAAAAGATAAACTTCATTACTTTCAAAAAGAGTCAAAACATTTTACATCAAATAGCCAAGGCCATTATTTTCAATTACAATAAATTCTGTCTTGCATAAATAAAGAAGCATAAACTTAAAACATCAAAAGTAGCTTAATTCCCCAAAGGTAGCAAAAAATGTAGCCATAACATAGCCCAAGATCAAACAATACATGAGCTGAATCAAAAGCAAGCGAAATCCAAGCAAAGTGCTAGAGTTTCCACCCTGAGAACCTGGGGGGGAAACGGAAGAAAAAGAGGCGAAAGAAAACGGTTCAGTCATAAAGACTGGTAAGTCCAAGTGACTTTCAGCATAAAAACAGATAAAGGTAACATGACATGTATAAACTGAAAGTAAACATAAGTATGCTGTCACGATGGCCAAGATAGACTAAGATAGCATGATAAATCAAGTATAGCATCACATATTCAAGGTTCGCTGCATCAACTGTACTAGAATCCCAAACCCAGGTCTTATATAAATCATGAAATAATACCTTGGCCCAATATCATGAAATGACCCATTTCTAGGTCCAACAAAATGATCCACTAGTCGATCGGCTCCCAACAATTTCTAGCTCGTCATGTGTGTCTGTGTCATACGGCCCTATCACGAATGTAGTCACCTGTGCTAGGTCCACCATAGGGTGTATCAAGCCCTATGGTGTCAACCACCGACACGAATCAAGAATGCACAGATAAACCTACTGATGCCCAATGCCTGCTTTTTCAACTCCGGACCACGTGCACGACCATAGCCTGCCTGAACCTACACTGGCGCACCAATACAACCGTCGTTCTGGTCACTTACAATCAGCCCAGTAATCGTGCCCGACCCTGCCTAGTCCCAGGGTACCATGATACATCTAGTGGGTTACTGCTGAAAAGGACCGCGTAACTAGGGTTTCCGTCCAATAGTTTAAGTATTGTTATTTCAATTCGTGACTTAACCCCTATCAGTCTAGCATGTCAAGTTGGTTAAGTATTGTCCTTCAAGTTCGTGACTTAACCCGCTCACGTGTCATGTCAAATTTGGCTAAGTGTTGTCGTTCAAGTTCATGGCTTAGCCCTACGAATCATGTATCAAGTTGGTTAAATGTTGTCTTTCATGTTCATGACTTAATCCTATCATGTGGCATTAATTCATTAATGCACCCCAACCTCTCACATCAGACCTGTTGTTGTGGTCACTGGATATGCCGGGCGGTTCCGGGTAGAATTACACCACAACCCAGTCTGACCTCGGGTTTTCAAGTGCGATATGACCAGCTACCCATATTGGATCCTATTGTTTGCAGTAACTGGATTTGCCGGGCGGTTCCGGGCAGAATTACACTGCAAACTCAACCCAACCTCGAGTTGGCCATTTTCAAGTTCATTCATGTGTCATGTCCATGTTCAAGATTCATGTCAAGTTCGTGTCAAGTTTTCAAGGCAAGTTTCCTGTCGATTTCTTGTCAAGTTTCAAGGCAAGATTCACGCCAAGCTTCCTATGATTACCAATTTTTCCCAACGTTACCCCGTCTAAATATTAGGCTAACAATCTTAGCCTAATTTCTCGTCTGCATGATTTTTGTCATATATTATTAGGCTAAAAACTTAGCCTAATTTAACGTACGCAAAATTGGCATAAAGCAATTCATTAACATAAACATGACGTAGGTGTAAACTTGGCATTTTCGGCATAGTCAATATGAACATCATAGGTGTGAACTTGCAAAATAGTCAACATGAATATCATAGGTGTGAATCTTGCAACGTAGACTAAATCAACATACATATATGTGAACTTGCAGCATAGACTAAATCAACTTAAATATATGTGAACTTGCAATTCAATCACGAGCATATGAATAAGTGTGAACTTGAAATATGACATAGGTTTAACATATACACATAAACATGTAGATCTAACATTTGGTCACATATGTGATATGATTTTACAACCTAAAACTTGCATAACATGATAAACTACGCAACTTATCATAACAGGTTATACTTCAAGTTCCTATACATATGAATAGACTTATTCATTAATTCCCAATTCAACATGATAATAAAATAGAACCACAGGCATAGATCAAATCATTCAATAACATAATCAATCTATTTTCAAGGTATGGAATAACTGAATAAATTGATTAAAATATCACAGGCATATAAATCTGATAACATTACGAACATGAAAAGTTTAAATACTAATCTAGATTCAAGAACATGGATAGATCTAACTTAAATAGAAAAATCACCAAAATCAAGATCCAAGGACAAACAAAGAAAATAGGTCTGAATAGAAAATCAAGCTTAGATCCAATTTCATAGTCATAATCCAAGGCAATGAATCATAGGTGATTAACCACAATTGTCCATGTCATAGTCATAGGCAATAGTCTTATTGTTCATAGTCATAAGCAGTCTTTTGTTCACCGTCATAGTCATGGGCATAGTCATATTGTTCATAGTCATAGGCAGTCTTATGTTCACCGTCATAGGCGTAGTCTTATGTTCACCGTCATAGTCATAGGCGTATGCAAAATCTTATGTCAACTGTTATAGGCATAGTCATAGTCTTATGTCATTAACAATAGTTTCAACGTCGTAGGCAATATTCCCAATAGTCAAGATCCAAGAAGAAACCAAGAATAGATATGAATCATACATAAATCACTTCCAAATTATACCATGCACAAATTAGATTTATAATTTTTGTCTAAAAGTAAATGGAACTTACAGATCTTGTTCTAAGAAAGATGTAGAAGTCAAATCTATAAACTAGTCGTCGAATTGTTGAATCTTGATTTGATTGTAGAAGCAAATCCCCAATTCCTAGCCGTAGTCTTCAAGAAATAATCTTCGCATTTTATTTTTAATTTAATTTAATTAAGGTGGAGGCAGCATAACATTGCAATGGTTTGGTGTGGAGGGAAAGCTAGGTTTAGGGGTGTTTAAATAGGAGAATAGGGTAATTTAGAGCCATCAGATCAGTCCAGAAGCCATCAGAACCACCCAGCGTGAAGACAGGTCATCCAGCCACTCAGAAGAAGACACATCATCACAGAACACTCCAGAATTATGTGCTGGATCGGTATGGGCGCAATTTGCAGGTGCGCCAGTGTATTTTTGTACTGGCACACTTCACAAGTGCGCCAGTGTATTCTGGCATGTTTCTGGTTTTTCTGCCTAACTTCGTTCGTCCATATCTTCTTCATACGGTATCCGTTTTACGCAGACTCGGACTCTATCTCAAGCAGAATTTTGAGACGAACGCAATGGCGCAACCTGTTTCCCTTGATTTTTATTTTAAGAATTAATTCTGCCTTGATTTATGGTTTTAACATGTTATTAAAATTCGGGCTGTTACATTCTTCCCTCCTTAAAGGAATTCGTCCCCGAAATCTTCAAGTTAAGAAGAATGCATCCTATCATCCACTCAACCATCTACTCAACCATCATCCACAAGCAACCATTGTCCTTAAAAGAATTCTAATGCTATATGAACATATGCAGAAAGTGTGTGTATATGTTCCTTATCTAATGCAAATGATCAGGCCTAATTGATCTTCCTAATGCAAAATATGTTTAGTGTCATGAATCCAACATGTATGCAAATAGTCCTAGTCATATAAACACTATATGTGTGCAAAAACATCCATCCATATGCAACATCCACATGATAACACATTCAATTTCATCCATAAACAAGTATAAACACTCATGCATATGCAATATGAAAATGTGTCTGAGCCGATCTAGTGCTTAATGTGTGTTATGCAACCACGAGCAATCACTTGCGACCACTTGCAACCATTTGCAAACATCAACCATAACATGTTTCAATCATATGTTTACATCCAAAAGGGTTCTAGCTAAGGTTCTCAAGATAGGATTGAGGAGATAAGCAAGATAAAACAAAGCATCAAGGAGAAGAAGTTAAAAATGTACCCCCGGAAGGTCCTGCCTGTGGGGCTTGCCCTTGCTTCTTAGGGCAGTTCTTGCTGATTTGTCCAGTTTCACCACACTGGAAACATGCTCCCATCTTCATCTTCTTCTTTCTAAAATCCTGAGCTATATGCCCCTCAATACCACAGAAGTGGCATTTTCTTTTCTCGCGGTCTTGTTATCATTCTTGTTGTTGTTGTTCTTGCCTACTTTCTCGGAGTCTTCCTTCTCGTTCTGAGACTCATCCGCCTTAACTTATCACTCATACCTTTCGTATGTAATATGTTAACAAGCCTCACGGAAATTATCTCCGTCATACGGAAAACCCTCTACAAAGCTAGAAAGAAGATTAGCCGTAGGTAAAAACTACTGCGACTACAGATGGAGAAAAGAAAGGAAAAGAGATTCAAACAAGGAAACAAAGGATAGTGGCTTTTGGTGAGTAGCCTTTAAATAAAAAAAGACTTTTGTTGAAAAATGCTTCTTTGTAAACTGTTTTGAAAATAATTTTAGAAGGTTTTAAAAACTTTTGGCCAGTCTGGTAACCTTTTGCTCTGATACCAAATGTAACACCCCACCTCCGCTAGGGTCACTCAAAAAGGGAATGCACTAGTTTTAGAGGAGCGTTATCGAGGTAAACAAACACAAAAATATTACAAGACAGAACGTAGATAAAACAGCGGAAGAATCAAAAGATAAATTTCATTACTTTCAAACAGAGTCAAAACCTTTTACATCAAATAGCCAAGGCCATTATTTTCGGTTACAATAAATTGTGTCTTGCATAAATAAAGAAGCATAAACTTAAAACATCAAAAGCAGCTTAATTCCCCAAAGGTAGCAAAAAATGCAGCCATAGCATAGCCCAAGATCAAACTGTACATGAGCTGAATCAAAAGCAAGCGAAATCCAAGCTAAGTGCTAAAGTTTCCTCCCTGAGAACCTGGGGGGGAACGGAAAAAAAGAGGCGAAAGAAAACGGGTCAGTCATAAAGACTGGTAAGTCCAAGTGACTTTCAGCATAAAAACAGATAAAGGTAACATGACATGTATAAACTGAAAGTAAACATAAGTATGCTGTCACGATGGGCAAGATAGACTAAGATAGCATGATAAATCAAGTATAGCATCACATATTCAAGGTTCGCTGCATCAACTGTACTAGAATCCCAAACCCAGGTCTTATATAAATCATGAAATAATCCCTTGGCCCAATATCATGAAATGACCCATTTCTAGGTCCAACGAAACGATCCAATAGTCGATCGGCTCCCTACAAGTTCTAGATCGTCATGTGTGTCTGTGTCATACGGCCCTATCACGAATGTAGTCACCTGTGCTAGGTCCACCATAGGGTGTATCAAGCCCTATGGTGCTAACCACCGACACGAATCAAGAATGCACAGATAAACCTACTGATGCCCAATGCCTGCTTTTTCAACTCCGGGCCACGTGCACGACCATAGCCCGCCTGAACCTACACTGGCGCACCAACACAGCCGTCGTTCTGGTCGCTTACAATCAGCCCAGTAATCGTGCCCTACCCTGCCTAGTCCCAGGGTACCATGATACATTTAGTGGGTTACTGCTGAAAAGGACCGCGTAACTAGGGTTTTCGTCCAATAGGTTAAGTATTGTTATTTCAATTCATGACTTAACCCCTATCAGTCTAGCATGTCAAGTTGGTTAAGTATTGTCCTTCAAGTTCGTGACTTAACCCGCTCACGTGTCATGTCAAATTTGGCTAAGTGTTGTCGTTCAAGTTCGTGTCTTAGCCTTATGAATCATGTATCAAGTTGGTTAAGTGTTGTCTTTCATGTTCATGACTTAACCCTATCATGTGGCATTAATTCATTAATGCACCCCAACCTCTCACATCAGACCTGTTGTTGTGGTAACTGGATATGCCTGGCAGTTCCGGGCAGAATTACACCACAACTCAGTCTGACCTCGGGTTTTCAAGTGCGATATGACCAACTACCCATATTGGATCCTATTGTTTGCAGTAACTGGATTTGTCGGGCGGTTCCGGGCAGAATTACGCTGCAAACTCAGCCCAACCTCGAGTTGGCCATTTTCAAGTTCATTCTAGTGTCTTGTCCATGTTCAACATTCATGTCAAGTTCGTGTCAAGTTTTCAAGGCAAGTTTCCTGTCGATTTCTTGTCAAGTTTCAAGGCAAGATTCATGCCAAGCTTCCTATGATTACCAATTTTTCCCAACATTACCCCGTCTAAATATTAGGCTAACAATCTTAGCCTAATTTCTCGTCTGCATGATATTTGACATATATTATTAGGCTAAAAACTTAGCCTAATTTAACGTACGCAAAATTGGCATAAAGCAATTCATTAACATAAACATGACATAGGTGTAAACTTGGCATTTTCGGCATAGTCAATATGAACATCATAGGTGTGAACTTGCAAAATAGTCAACATGAATATCATAGGTGTGAATCTTGCAACGTAGACTAAATCAACATACATATATGTGAACTTGCAGCATAGACTAAATCAACTTACATATATGTGAACTTGCAAATCAATCACGAGCATATGAATAAATGTGAACTTGAAATATGACATAGATTTAACATATACACATAAACATGTAGATCTAACATTTAGTCACATATGTGATATGATTTTACAACCTAAAACATGCATAACATGATAAAATACATAACTTATCATAACAGGTTATACTTCAAGTTCCTATACATATGAATTAATTCCCAATTCAACATGATAATAAAATAGAACCACAGGCATAGATCAAATCATTAAATAACATAATCAATCTATTTTCAAGGTATGGCATAACTGAATAAATTGATTAAAACATCACAGGCATATAAATCTGATAACATTACGAACATGAAAATGTTTGAATACTAATCTAGAT
The DNA here is from genome assembly GCA_030737875.1 of Allium sativum. Classification (NCBI taxonomy): domain Eukaryota; kingdom Viridiplantae; phylum Streptophyta; class Magnoliopsida; order Asparagales; family Amaryllidaceae; genus Allium; species Allium sativum. The sequence continues at coordinate 1,046,326,054 of CM060910.1, read as the reverse complement.
TCAAGAACATCGATAGACCTAACTTAAATAGAAAAATCCCCAAAATCAAGATCCAAGGACAAATAAAGAAAATAGGTATGAATAGAAAATCAAGCATAGATCCAATTTCATAGTCATAATCCAAGGCAAGGAATCATAGGTGATTAACCACAATTGCCCTTGTCATAGTCACAGGCAATAGTCTTATTGTTCATAGTCATAGGCAGTCTTATGTTCACCGTAATAGTCATAGGCATAGTCATATTGTTCATAGTCATAGGCAGTCTTATGTTCACCGTCATAGTCATAGGCATAGTCTTATGTTCACCGTCATAGTCATAGACAAAATCTTATGTCCACAGTCATAGGCATAGTCATAGTCTTATGTCATTAACAATAGTTTCAACGTCGTAGGCAATATTCCCAATAGTCAAGATCCAAGAAGAAACCAAGAATAGATATGAATCATACATAAATCACTTCCAAATTATACCATGCACATATTTGATTTATAGTTTTTATCTAAAAGTAACTGGAACTTACAGATCGTGTTCTAAGAAAGATGTAGAAGTGGAATCTATAAACTAATCGTCGAATTGTTGAATCGTTGAATCTTGATTTGATTGTAGAAGTAAATCCCCAATTCCTAGTCGTAGTCTTCAAGAAATAATCTTCGCGTTTTATTTTTAATTTAATTTAATTAAGGTGGAGGCAACATAACATTGCAATGGTTTGATGTGGAGAGAAAGCTAGGTTTAGGGGGTGTTTAAATAGGAGAATAGGGTAATTTAGAGCTTTCAGATCAGTCCAGAAGTCATCAGAACTACCCAACTCGAAGATAGGTCATCCAGCCACTCAGAAGAAGACAGGTCATCATAGAACACTCCAGAATTCTGTACTGGATCGGTATGGGTGCACTTGGCAGGTGCGCCAGTGTATTTTTGTACTGGCGCACTTCACAAGTGCGCCAGTGTATTCTGGCCTGTTTCCGGTTTTTCTGCCTAACTTCGTTTGTCCATATCTTCTTCATACGGTATCCGTTTTACGCAAACTCGGACTCTATCTCAAGCAGAATTTCGAGACGAACGCAATGGCGCAACCTGTTTCCCTTGATTCTTATTTCAAAAATTAATTCTACCTTGATTTATGGTTTTAACATGTTATTAAAATTCGGGTTGTTACAATATACATATACTGATTTTATTTCAATGATATGTATCTATTATATATGGTTCGTTCGGCTATGAGATTCGTGTTTCCTCTGATGTTGTATGTTCTTCTTCTTCTTCTATTCTAAGTTTCTGTCTTATCTATTCTCACGCTCTAATTTATTTCATGGACTATCCTGTGTTTCCGATGCTTGATAGTCGACATTGGGTTATATGTCGATTACTCAGGATCACGAAAACCCGGGTCGTTACATCAAACCATGCTCCGCTCGATGCTCCCATTGATCATGGAATTACCCAAAACCGCGCACCCTTCCGAAGCTGATGACGGCCACCATGGTGATCAAAGAGCGATCATAACCAATCACTTCGAGCGCCTCACTGAGCTTGATAATTTCTTTGTTGGAAATTTCCCAAATGGTTGTGTGGATTTTGAGAGATCATTGAAATGAAGTGGGAAGATTTGCGCCATTGGATTTTTATAAGTGTGTAATTGGATTTCAAAAAAAAGGCAGTGGAAACAAATGGGATTTTTAAAGCAAGATGTTGCTTTCTGTGTACAGTGGAGATGTCGGTAAGAGGGCAGACAAGCTTTTATTTTCTTTTATTAGCAAGCTAATGTTTTGCAGAATATTAGCAGATGAATACACATGGCCATACACATGTTTCTAAAAGTGTCGGGCTTCGATTTTACATATGGACAAAGACGTGTGAATATTTTACAAAAATCAGATTTTAAGTCGTTGACTAAAGACTTTTGTTGAGATTTGCGGACAGTTGGCACATTTTTTCTGGTCTTCCGAATTTATTTTTTTGTTTTTACTGCAAATTCCAAATCTTATTCACGAAGCAACAGTAGAGATTGGATAAGATTTTAGGGTAAATTTCGAAAATGACTTGCAGGAGATTTGGCTAACTTTTCAAATGTTTGCTAAGGGGATAAGATATAGATAGATTTTATGCAGATATATATTAAACTTTGATTTGAGTTTATACGTATGAAGAATGATTTTTATTTAATTTTATAATGTCAGCACAAAGAATGTTTGACAATGGACGCATGTGAAATTTAATTTTTGTTTCTTTGAACGGATCTCCGTAGAGATTTAGAATGATCGGATAAGATTTGGCATACTTCTCACGATATATATTTGTGTTATGCTTAGATTTTCTTTTCTTCTCTAGTAGGCGAGGCATGTGCTATGATTTATATGTACGGGTTGTACGTGGTTAGATAGGATTTGTATTTTGTAGTAGACATTTCTTATCTATTTTCCAACGAATAAAATATTTGTTAGGACAACAAATGTCGTCGAAATTTTTATAACGTTACATTCTGAAATTGATGCTCAATAAAATACCTTACGGTTCCGGACTTCAACAAAAACACTGTGACTATTTAAATATTGGCTATTTTAACATGGTTAAATTAATATAAAATTTCTATTTGTTGCTAAACAAACATTAAACTGATTAGCTTCCACTTTATCCCAACATCATATATATTTATTTAGAAACCATTCTGATTAAATTCCCAATTAAAATGATATTAAATTTATTAAAATCCTTTTTATTTATTAAATAAATTGTTATAATTTATAAATAATTCCATAGCGACTATTGAAAAATTTGGTTTAGGCATAACTTAACATATACCAGATGAAATCTCAAATTTTCTCTTTCATTAGAAAATTATAATCACATAGATTTTAACGATTCTTGTTTCAAAAAAATCCGACTTAAAATGGATTTTGTATATTTAGTTGAAGTTCAACACGTAATATTACGAACTAGCCCGACGTTACAAGCACGTTTTAAATTAAATATAAATTATACGTTTAACTTCGTTAAATAAATAAATATAAATCCATTTATATTTCCAGATCAAAATATATAACAAATTTTAAATATTAGCAAAGACGGCTAAAAATCTGGGTCGTTACATTCCTTCCCCCTTAAAAGAATTTCGTCCCCGAAATTACCAAGATAGGAAAAACGATACGAACCCATCATTTTCTTTCAAAAACCTATTCCATTAAAATATTACGTTATATTTATTTATTTATTTTTAATAGAAAACCAATCATTCGTATTAATAAAATTTTCAAAAATATTCTAACTCTTTAAATTTTGGAAGAATTTTAGTAGAGTCTCCCCTATATGGAGGGACTTTTGCAATAATGCAAGAATAAAAAATATATATACTACAACCCATACGGTCGGAAAAACCAAATCAAAAACCAAAATTTATATTTTCGCATAGGCATACGTTATAGGCAATTCAAGCATACTTGCTCAACTTATAGGCAATTCACACATCCAATCAATCCTCAAAGCCTTTTTAGGAATCTGTACTAAACTCAGTTTACCATGTAAGTAATATATAAGGAATTTTAAATAATTTTTTTTTTTGATTAACAGGTATGACTACATATATTTCAATCCATTTAACCTTTTATTAAACCGTTAACGAATTATATCCAATCCATCTAACATTCAACAAACAGTGCACAACCAACCAAATCTATCCAGTCACATTCAACGTTGATATTTACTTGTTTTTCTTCCACTTTTGTTTAGCATATTTAAATACCAATCAATTAATATTCCAAAGTTATTTATTTATTGGGTTGCATTTACTTTGTTTTAACCTCATTTGGTTAGTATATGATTGATTTCCATTCAGTTATAATTTATTCAATTCCCAAATACGAATTTATTTCATTATCCATTATTAAATTACTCAACTTAACCAAGTTAAGTTATATTTCCATTTCATATGATTTATTTCAATTCAAAGTTAAATTTTTCGCTTGGAATTTCACATTTGGAAAACACCTTTTTGGTTAATTTATCCCAAATCCAATTTGAATTCCATTTAAATCAATCAATTAGGCCAATACAAGTTTCAAACAATCAAATCAATAATTTGACATAATTATTTCCATCTCTATACAAAAGTATGATTTGGATAAAATTATTGCATTTACCCCTTTACAAAATAATTTGAAAATAATTTTATATTCAATTACAAATATGTGCTCTCACAAACATATATATATATATTCAAACTCAATCTAGGGTATTACTAACCCTATCTCTATTAAGATACGCCATAGAGCCAAAGTTATTACTAAACCATTAGCTCTGATACCAAATGTTACGGCCCACAATTATGTACCCTTTGTGGCGACAGATTACACTCACGTCTAACCCAATTGCATGAAAAAGTGGATAGTTAAGAGAAAGAAAAATAGGGGGTGAGAGAAGAAAGAAAGGAATATTAGAATAGAAGAAGAAGAAGATCAACAACATAGGGTCTCACGTCGTAGTGGAACAAATATAATAAGAAACAATCTTTATAAAGGTCTTGTTTAAATACTTACATTTCATCAGAGTACGACATACAACCTGGATAGCTATAATAATATGTCCTCATATACAATACACAGCGGAATAAATATTATTATATCTGGACTTCTCCAGCTTGTCTTCAGAGATTCGCAGTATCCTAACCTGAACCTGCATAACCCGGTCTAACCTGAGAATTACAAACGCACGGATCAGTCTGGTGAACCACCGTGAGTAAACTAACTAAGTTTATGGGTAATATCCAATTTGTTTAACATAATAAAACACTTTTAAAAGAAAAATAATAGTAAGACCAGTCCACACATAAACAAGGACGGTTTTTACCTTATTATAACCCAAAATATTTTTGATATATCAAAATCCAATGATATTATAATAATGTTCATCAAATCACAAATAAATAACCATCTAGTAGAACGCTTGCATCTCACGCTCTACATATATAAGATAAAATCAAAACCGCATAGCGCTTATTGGAAAATGGATTCCAACTATGACAACGTATGGGACCACCTTCCAATCAGTGTACTCTAGAGATAATACATTGGGGTTTACAAGAACATCTTGTAACCCGGCCACATATGACCGACCACTCATTTAGCTTGAGTGCATCGAATATATTGTCACCTTAACAGTTTTAAGGGCCCACCATTATTCCGTAGAGATACAGAAACGAAAAAGAACAAATAAGGACTTTCTCTAGATTAGTGACAATATACCTTAATTGGGAATGACCCACTTAGCCATGCTGCCTGCCCAATTTCTGTTATTTTCCGGTTGATGAGGCTTGAGGTCATGATAATCTTCTTGAAAATATCTCATTAACTTTGAATGCCACATCATCAAATCCAACAAATCGCTAATTGATGTCAACAAATACACTCTGGGTGTTAAGCAAGAGAATTTTCTCCACCACCAAACTTGGTATATTTGTAAAAATCAGCATATGTGACTGTTAGGAAATATTCTGTCAGATGTTCGTCCATACAAATCATCCAGGAGCATGATGAACCGAAGGCATCCCTACCACATCCATATAGGAATCATCCCAAGGATCAGTAACGAGAAGTCCTTGCAAAACCCTAGATTTTCAATTACGGCAGAACCACAGTATATCTCTGGGGATCAATTAGAGATTTCAAGTAATTCTTCCGTTTTTATGAAATTCTACGGGTCTTCAAATGCTCCATCTAGACCATCTTCAGATATTTTCAACGTTTACGTATTTGCTGGTCAGAATGGTTTTGGAATATAAATTCGATCCTGGTCTTTCCATGCCAACAATCAATAATAGGCCAGATTTTGATAGTCGGTTATTTATCTATCAAAATAAACATTCCTTCAACCATAAAATAAAATAAATTCACTGTTTCGATATCTAGCTTCACTTGGCCCCTTTAATTAAATATTCATTTATTTAAAACTTCAGAATTCTCCATTGTTTAAAACACGGCCCATTGCTTCTTATTTAAAATAAGAATATTCACAAAACATTTATACTTTACTAAGAAAAATATCCCACAACATATATCGAATATGCATTTAGAAATATCGTTTGCAAAATGTTTGCAAAACATTATTTAATTTCCAAATTAGAAACAAAGTTGCTTTTTCTAAATATATAAGTTTATTAATCAAATTATCTCAACTTATCGTTTATAAAACAATGTGGTGGATTCCTTCTCAATATTGTTAACCCTTTCCTTAACACATTTATATATTTAATAAATTATTTCCTTGGCATACTCATTTATATTCAATAAATTCTTATTGCTCTTCAAACCTTGCAAATATTTTGCAATATTCCATTTATAGAATTGATAAAATATTTCAACCTCTTTTAACATTTCAAACCAATACCACTTTGAAATCTTAAATTCTTGTTTAATTAAAATATGGTTTAATAACCCATCTCCTTTCCTTTTAAAATTCCCTTTCAATCCAAATTCAAGTCTAATTTTCCTTTAACTCTCCTTATAAACTCAATTACAATCTTAAATGAATTTTATTTAAGAAATAATCATTTTGATTAAAATAATATAAATTAATTTCATCATTATTGAAGTAAAATAGTTTATTTCATTACCAATAGATAAGTTAGTCACATTAGTAACTAACTACATTAATTCACTAGACATCATTATGAAATCTTATTAATTTAAATCCTTTATTTCCGAACTATTTCTTTAGATTAATTGAAGACCAATTAATCTAATAGCTAATTACCAATTTAACCGTTCACTTAGTCAAATTTAAAACCATAATTTACTGGTTAACTGATTTCAAATTATTTATTACCATTAGATTAATATAACTAATCTAATATTATCACTTAATCATCTTAATAATTATCTCAAAATATTAATCTATAGGTTAATACAGCTTACCTCGTTTATAAACTTGTTAGAAACATCAAAATTCAACAATTATATTTATTTTATAAAAACCAGTATAAAATATTGATTAAAAAATAGAGATTCTATTTTTATATCAAATTATATAAAATTTAAAACTTAACTCCAGTTAGAAAATAAGTTTTTATAAATCAAACTGTGTCGATTTGCCTGTCGGCAATCAACGACTAAAAAAGATACAAATCTGTAAACATTTCAGTTTTGTTTTAAAATTGATTTTAGAAATTTCTTATTTTTACAATGGTATTCAATGACCAAATTACTGCTAAAATACCAAAACTGTGAAATAAGTGTTTATGCCATCCAATTTCACATACAATCAACATATCAACATATATGATAATATAGCATAATAGATTGAAATAATTAGTTCAACAAATAAAGTTCAACAATCGACTAATAACAGCAATGTAAACATTCAACTATGAATTTTTAATACGTTTATATTACTATAAACGTAACTAACAAGGTAAGCTACCTATATTGGAAATAATCGTTAAATATAACGATTGGGTTTTCAATTAAATTAAACAAATGTTTAATTTAATCAGTTCAATCAATATGTGAATATATAATCAACAATAAACCAATAATAACACCTATAGCATACAAAAATTAAACCCAAATTATAAAATATAAATAGGAAAAAATTGAGTGAGATATACTCAAAGAATTTCATTTGTCGTTGAATCAGTTTCCAGTTAAATTAAACAGACATTTAATTAAACGATAAAAATTAAATGCTTCCAAATTTGACCATTCCAGCTCCATAATATTGTGTTTCTTGATACGGTCCCGACGCTTTTGGGTTTGTTCAATTCTGACAATAGACGTACAAGTTCTAACATTCATAAATAAGTTCATATGGTCTAAATAAAATAGTATTTCCTTAAATAAATAAATAATATTTAATTACTTTGCCTAAGTGTTAAACAGGGCGATTGCTTTCTGTTTCTCCTTCAAAACATACTTCATCGTCCACGCACCATCCCTATTACCATTCATAAAGCCAATCTCCACGTTTTCTTTTTGTTCATGTTCAAATTGATATTAGTACATTATTAATTAACATAGAAAAAAGTTCCTTAATTAAGTATGATAAATTTAAAATCTTAATTACTTTTAATCTTTACTGCTGACACTGCTTCACATCGTTCTCTTCTTGATCAAGGAACACCAGCAATTACCATGTCCTTCACTCACGATTCCGTCTGTTACATTATAACCATCTGATCCCTTCTTTTCCTGATAAGTTGCTTCAAACCATTCAATACACAATTACCAGCCAACCCTTTCTTGTTTAATACTTCCCTTCTATTATCATTCCAAACTTCAGCACACACTCCTGCTCAAAACAGCACCACCTCGTGCCCAACGCCCCACCACACTACCCTATTTCTTAGGCCTGTCTCCGACAAACATGGAACCTCCTGTGACTATCTTCTCCTTTTTAGTGTTATTTAACCATTGGTTTACACAAATTCACCTCCAATTAATTCTCGTTTATTTGGGAAACGCTATTTTATTACGGTATGCAGTTTCTTTTGCTTGAACAATTGGTCATGTATTCACTTCTACCAACACTATTCATGTGCCTCCTTCCATGTTACTAGACTTAGCCTACTCCTACAAACTTCCCTCAGCTGTAACTTGCATACCATCCACCGTTTTGGTTTCGAACAACAGCCCACCCCATCATGCTGTCCTATTCATGCACCAACTCATCGTCCTCCGCGACATCATCAAACCGCCTGATGACCACCAGACCCCATCGACGTAAGTCCACCGCACCTATGCATGCTATTTCGAACAGCAAAGCCCACCTCCTCAACCATTTTAACCTTTATGCACCACACTTCAACTAACGCTTAGAACACCCCACCATCGTAATCCACATAGGCCATCGGAGTATGATCAACAGCTACTGGCAGGTGCACGTCGTTGTCCTCCATGCTTTGCCCCAACCGTTGTCCTTCCTCACTTTAATAACAGCTACTACAAATTCCTCCACAGCTGTCTGGAACCACGCACCCGCAAATCACAAAACATGCAGGCCTTCCATGCATGCACTACTTCATTCCCTTTTGCATTTTCATTTTGCCAATGTACCGTTTTGCTCTTGAACCATCACGTTGCCAACTTTCGACCTTTGTCGCCCCTCCAATCCATCGGTGTCCAATCAGAATGCGCCGCCCTGAGCCCCTCATCCGTTCATCTAACACCGGAAACCATACTCTGCTCGACGCTCCCATTGATCATGGAATTTCCCAAAACCGCGCAACCTTCCGAAGCTGATGACGACCACCATGGTGATCAAAGAGCGATCATAACCAATCACTTCGAGCGCCTCACTGAGCTTGATAATTTCTTCGTTGGAAATTTCCTGAATGGTTATGTGGATATTGAGAGATCATTGAAACGAAGTGGGAAGCTTTGCGCCGTTGTTTTTTTTAGTGTGTAACTGGGTTTCAAAGAAAGGTAGTGGAAACAAATGGGATTTTTAAAGCAAGGTGTTGCTTTCTGTGTACAGTGGAGCTATTGGTAAGAGGGCAGACAAGCTTTTATTTTCTTTTATTAGCCAGCTAATGTTTTGCAGAAGATTAGCAGATAAATACGCATGGCCATACACGTGTTTCTAAAAGTGTCAGGCTTCAATTTCACATATAGACAAAGACGTGTGAATATTTTACAAAATCAGATTTCAATTCGTTGACTAAAGACTTTTGTAGAGATTTGCGGACAGTTGGCAAATTTTTGCTGATCTGCCGATTTTTTTTTTTTACTGCAAATGCCAAATCTTATTCGCGATGCAACAGTAGAGATTGGATAAGATTTTAGGGTAAATTTCTAAAATGACTTGCTGGAGATTTGGCAAACTTTTCAAATGTTTGCTGAGGGGGTAAGACATAGATAGATTTTATGCAGATATATATTAAACTTTGATTTGAGTTTGTACTATGACTAATTATTTTTATTTTTATTTATAATATATTTATTACATATGTCAGCATAAAGAAAGTTTGGCGATGGACGCATGTGATATTTGATTTTTCTTTCTTTGAATGGATCTCGGCAGGGCTTTAGAATGATCGGATAAGATTTGGCATACATCTCGCGATCTATATTTGTGTTACGCTTAGATTTTCATTTCTTCTTTAGTAGGCGAGGCATGTGCTATGATATATATGTCGGAGTTGTATGTGGTTTGATAGGATTTGTATTTTGTGGCAGACATTTCTTATCCATTTGTCAGCGAAGAAAATATTTGTTAGGACAACAAATGTCATCGAAATTTTTATAACGTTACATTCTAAAATCGATGCTCAATAAAATACCTTACTATTCCGGACTTCAACAAAAACACCGTGACTATTTAAATATTGGCTATTTTAACTTGGTTAAATTAATATAAAATTTCTATTCGTTGCCAAACAAACATTAAACTGGTTATTTTTAAAATTTTATTAGCTTCCAATTTATCCCAACATCATATATATTTGTTTAAACACCATTCTGATCAAATTCCCAGTTGAAATAATATTAAATTAATTAAAATCCTTTTTATTTAATAAATAAATCATTATAATTTATAAATTATTCCATAGTGATTATTGACAAGGTTGCTTTGGGAATAACTTAACATATACAAGATGAAATCTCGATTTTTCTCTTTCATTAGAAAATTATAATCACATAGATTTGGACGATTCTTGTTTCAAAGAAATCCGACTTAAAATGGATTATGATATTGAATTGAAGTTCAAAACGTAATACCCACGACGTTACGCGCTCGTTTTAAATTAAATATAAATTATATGTTCAACTTCGTTAAATAAATAAATATAAATTCATTTATATTTCCAGATCAATATTTAAAACAAATTTTAAATATTAGCAAAGACGGCTAAAACTTTGGGTCGTTACAAATTATATCGGCTCATATTCAATATCAAATTTTGAAACTAATGGATATCGTATTGGGAATAACGATATCTATATCTTCCAAATTTTTCAACAATATTTGTACAATCACGGAATCCAATATCGAAATATCCTGAAGATTATTCCCATTCAAATCCATTCCAATTGATTCATTGGAAAATTCTGGTTATTCCAAAACCCATTTACAAATCTAATTTATTTATTTAAAAACAGGGGATCATTATTCTAGTTAATAACTTGTTCATTCAGATAAAAATATCTTTTACCTTTTCAAATATGGAATTTTTCATCCGAAATCCTTCCAAATCATTTATTATGAATTTACACAATTTTTCCATATTTTTAATAATTTTATTAAGTCTCGTATAATCGGTTTCCAATAACGGCCACCGAACTACATCCATAGCGAACTTTTCTGAAATTGATTTGGACATAATTTGAAATCCAATCGTTCAAATTTAAATCTCTTATTTGCATCGGAAATATCTTTTCGATACGAACCCAACGGTTCTAGTTTTAGGAGAATCCGACGGTCAGATCTACCATTACATCAATTTGAAGTCAATGGTTGAAATTCGCGAACGGTCACTGCACGGCGCATTCTATTCAAACCATTTATATATATATATATATATATATATATATATATATATATATATCGTCGATTTCATTAAAAACATGTTTTATAAATTTGTTTCAAAAATGTTTCCAACTTCCATTTCAATTTTAAATCAAAATTGAATATTCCATATAATTATAATATTTAAATGATAATATTTTCAAAATATCAGATTTTGAAACCAATTATTTTTTATATTCATTTTAAAATAAAAAAAATCGACAGAAAGATCCATTCGAGTTATTTCGTGTCCATCCAAAATCGGACATCAAAATCATATTTTGATCCTTCACTGAATATTATTTTAAAATATTCGTTATTTCTGGATTGGAACCACGCTCAATCAATTACCATATAATTTCAATTATATGGATTTTATACATCGCATGTATTAAAAAATAGTGATAAATATCCATTAACTTCCAATTCACATCTAGAGTGCAGTTTACAACTGTATAAGCATTAAATAATTAAATAACTCTTATCACGGCCTATTAACCAATCGGTTGACATACAACTAAATATTGGGATTAGTGTATGTCAAATATCATCCCAATACCCGTGTGGGGTTTTCAAACAACAACAGTCAATTTAAATAAATCATTGGTTAATAATTTTAACCATTTTAATTCAATTTGAATTATTTTTCTAATTAACCAATTTTCACTGTTTAAATTATAAATGGATATTTATAATTTAATTTCAGCTACCACATAATATTAACATTATTTTTAATATGTCAATCATCACAATCACAACACAATACAGTCAATTAAATCATCCATGGTTTTCAGACAACAACGAATGTGAGCTAACATGCAACGTACAACATTTTTTACGATTAAAACAGATAAAAATAAAATACTGGCAATTTCTATATATTTACAGTTATAAAATAAATTAAATAACCATACAAATATTTTAGTGAGAGAATTTTCACATTCGTTTCCACTCCGCCATTTTTTATTTGAAAATTGTATTTTTCAACTAAATTAAATGTGCATTTAATAGCGTTTAATTTAGCTGAAAATCCAATTCGCTTCGTTTCCGTTCTGGTCAGTTCCATGTTGTAGTGTTCTCCACCACGATTGCAACGCAACTGAAATCGTTTGATTTGGACCTCGTATGAAAAGGAAATGGGATTACATACATTATTATTTTTTTGAAAATTGGTACGCTTTGATTAACAACTAAAAAAGTACATAACAAGGTTAGCGTTCTAACCTGGGTACAACTTACAAAACAAACATGTAAAAATAAAATAAAGTACATAATCATTAAAAATTGAAAGTACAGAGAGTTGGACCCATGATGAGGTCGCATACTCCCAGCCTACTAGTGCGCTCCGCCCTGCACTTCAACTTTAGCATTTACTGCAAAATTCCGTCTCTTACACAGCACATCCCATGATTCCTGTGAACTGCATGTCCGTGCATGATTCAGAACTTCTCCACCATTTTAGCAGAGGAGTGTAACACGTTCTTAAGCAACTATCCAGTCTGTGTGAAGATCATGTAATTGGAAAATTAACAAACTTTCCAGATAATCCTTCATTTAACCAATAATTAATTGGCTTACAGTAATGATTGTCACTGATTTTTTTCAATTCCATAACTTTTGCAAATTAGGCCGCATAACATTTTTAGCAAGGTGTCTGATATTAAAGTCTCTTCACACCAGTATTAACTTCAAACCATGAACTGTTGAATGCATATAGTGCTTGAATTGGTACCATAGAAGAAAATTGAAATGTATCTCTATACACTACTTCTCAAAATCATTACCAGGTACACATGAATTACAATAGTAGGACCAGAAATAGCCAAGGTGACAGTATTGATGCAAGGATAATCCACAGGAAATATTTGAAATCAAAACCAGATCTATAGATCATCCTTAATTTGTCCAGCATCTAATTTAAACTAATCGGCATATATATTACCATGGAATCCAAGTCACTTTTAGATCAAAACGAGCCCCTGAAAATGTGATCGAAATTGTATGGGTTAATAAACGAATAAGCACTCCGTATCTTTTTATGCTGAAATCAAGAAGATAATTTTCATACCTTTTTGATGTGAAAATTATTGAACCCTAGAAAAAAGGATATCCAATGATGTAACCCCTAAATTTTAAAAACAAAATCGGTCGTACCCATTGTAAATCGAGAAGTAATCCCTCATCGTTTTAGCAAATGCGTCGATTCGTTAGTCAATTTAATGATGGGTGATTTAGAGGTAGGGATGGAAAATCGTTGAACTTCCGGATCTGGAGAGCTGTAGCAGTGAACTGCAAATCTGAAGCTAGATAAATTCATGGCAGATGTTGGTACAAGAGCTGCGATGAATTTTAGATCTAAACCAGTTGGTAGAATGGAGAATTTTTCAGGCTTATCAACGAATGAAAATTTTGTTGAAGTTTAATCAGGATAGCTTGAAACCGAAGAGCGGTTTCGATTTCATTGAGGATCTCCTTTCCTCTCTCCATTGGAGAGAGAAAAAAAGAGTCTTGGGAAATCAATATAATTAATAAATAATTCTTTAATTACATCATTAAGGGGATAATTAATTCTGTTTTCTTCCTGTGATGTTCGAACCCAATCAGCAGCCCACAATCCTTCCCATCGCACCACCATACGAGCCATTGGAGCTCGATCAGAACGCCACTTTCCGGCGCCACCCCTCATTGACCAACTCGACAGGTTGACGGTGCCTGAAATGGCCCACGAACAGTAGCGGTTTGAGGAGAGCAATCCATGAAGCTATAAAAAATCACAGCCGTTGAATGGATAGATCTCATATAGTATTTCAATTTCCCCTTTGGAATTTCTGAATTTCAATGCTTGGATTGGGAAAAATCATGGAGAGAAAATGGGAGAAAATTGACCATCGAATTGTTATGAACTGTGGCGGCTGATTAATGAGGCTAGGGTTAGGTTTATATATATATATATATATATATATATATAATTTAATTTAATTAGAAAATAGCTTGTTAAATTTTCCAACTATAAATCGAACTTAACGACTGTCGTTCCTAACCAAATACTCTTATTCCGAACACAATGGGATATGTTTAGTAAGCCAATTCTACTTTTTTAATCAGTTTTTATCAAAATTAAAATATAAATTAATTTAACAGTCAATATTGAATTTCAACGTACATTTTAATTTACCGAGGCCACATACTGACTCCAAAAATTATAAGTTTTTAAATCTAGCTATGTTTTGATGATACGGTCCTAACAAAATTAGTTTCGTCGAATTTGGAGACCGTTTGAAAAATGGTGTAATGACCCGGTATTTACACTGACACAGATATTAATTTATCGTAAGTACGTATTTACGAATACGATTTAAAATCCAGACTTGATTATTTCAAAACATGTTAATTCATGTATAATAGCATTTACATCATAGCATTTACCAAAACCATTTTTACATATTTACGTATAATAGCATGAAATTGATAACGTTTGTTTAAATTAATTTTATACATGTATGATGATAACATTTTTTAATAGCAAGTTTTTAATGCCATTTTATTCATTTTTCAAAGGGTTTAGAAATTGAGTTTTTGGTAAATTCTTGATTTAAAGCTTTTGACACTTGAATTAAAAACATGCCAAAAACCATTTTTGGATGTCAATGTAAGTTTAAAGGCCATTTCAAATTCACATGTACATTAGCATCAAAAACATGAAAGTATTATTTCATTTTGCAAAGCATATTTTCATTTATATATATATATATATATATATATATATATATGTACATATTTGAGATAACACCTACACTAGAAATAAGGCTAGTAAAAAGAGAATCTAAGGAGATTTGTTCACATGGCAAGATCATTTTTGTTATCAATATATTTTCAGTTTTCAAATCATTTCTTCTCTCACAAGATTTTATGAAAATGACATTTCTTTTTGCATTTTCAAAAACATGTTTGTTTTGACAAAAAAAAACATATGCATATAGATTCACAAAATCTTGCATATATACCACTATCTTACCTACACTAGATCTACACTAAAACCGTAGATTTCCTTGTCCTTTCCATCTCATGCCAAGATCAATTTTAGTACAAGATTTTCAGATTTTAGATAGCCTTAGAAGGCAAGCAAAATACCTTATGTTTTGGATGTTAAATCAAGTTATCATATAAGATCTTGGTTGAGAAACCCAAAGAAAAACTGATTTTATATGATACTAAAAGGATACTATAATTTATGTAAACCAATGCAAGATTTGTAAAAGATCATAAGGTGTACATTAGCATTTATTTGTGATGTTTCATAAGAACCAATAAGGGAGAAGGAATGTCATGTGCAGGGGGTTTTCTAGGTAGATGATGACTGAGGTTAGCCATATGAATTTAGAATTTGGTGCTTTGATATTTTGAGAGAAATGTGTTGTTTATATTGTCAATCTTTGGTCAAAATCATAATCTAAAAACTGATTTCTTTCACCATATTTTAATGGCCTCCTACCACTATAAATAGACATAAGTATGCCTTTCTTTTCCACACACAAACACAAATCTTTCAAACCATATCAGTAAAGAAGAGTAAAGCCAAAGGGTTCAAGCTTCATAGGTGAGTAAACACTATCCTTTCCATTGAAAATCTATGCCATGATTTTGTTATGCTTACATTGTACGTCATATTGATTAACACTTGAAATAGAAAAACAGTACCAAAAATCTTTTTTAAAAACTGTTTCTGTTGGTATATCTATCTATGTTTTGAATATAGTTAGATAATGATGCTTGTTAAAACTAAGAAATAAAACTATGTAAATCAAAAGTTCAAACCAGTGAAGACAAAAACAGCAGATCTAAAAACATAGAAGCACAGGATTAGTGAGTAAACTGTTTATACTCTCTATTTTAATAACTGCTGCTTTCAGTTATAAATTCAATGTTTGCATAGACTTAGGAGTATATATATGTAACGACCCGTATTCTACGCATCATGGGATCGTAGAATATTTATTTCTTTTACGTATGAAGTCGTATGGTCATGTAACTTTGGGAGACGACTATTGGGGTCATTTCCCATGTTCATGATTTTTGTCGATTTTTAAATGATTGTTTTGCCCCTAGTTGGTACTGTTTTGGCCATAACTTTTGACTGGAAAGGAGTTTTGACCTGAAACCACTTCCATTGGATTCGAATGATGGTTTCTCTTACCGTAGAGTGGTTACATTAGCCAAACGGACTTACCGTTTGAGAGATATTGCTGAATTAAGGTCTAAAGGGTTATTTTCAGCTAATTGGGCTTAACCGGGTAATTAGCAGTTAGGCCCAACGGGGATTTCGGGTTTAGTGGTATTTAAGGGCTGCTAGGGTTATGATTTCGGTTTTTACTTCATTTTCCAGCCGCCTAAGACAATCCTTCAAGTATAGCCATGGCCTCCACCTTCTAATTTCACTCTAAATCACCTCTAATCACTTTCTAATCAAAGATTAAGCAAAACTACATCAAACCAAAGGGGATTAGCACCAAATCAGAGAGAGTTGCTGGAATACATAGAGATTGGATCTATATCAGAGGAGTTTCAGTTCTGAAAGTTAAATTGTGGCAAAGGCGAGTGATTTGCTTTGTTTTACACTAATTACGGCTAATTAGGGTAATTAGCGAAGATTGGCGAAATTATAACTCAGAAAAATCTAGAAAAATTCCTAAAATTCTAAAACATCATTTTATGCCTCTGATATGAATTTGGGTTAATTTCGACTAATTTTGCAAATCCCGGAAGTTGGGGGATTAAGGGGTGATTAGTGGAAATTAGCGAATTTATGCATGTTAAAAATCTGGAAAAATATTTATAAATTCTAAAATATTATTTTAGACCTCTGTTAGAAAAATTGGCTAATTCGGTTAAATTTTATTAATTCTATCATTAAGTTTGCTTGAACATGCTTAAGGGAAAAATATGGTTTTTGGGTATATTTGATCTATTTCACATGCTATGATTTATGTTTTGGTGTTGGTGGTCAATCCCATATGTTGCTATGACTGTTTGACATGATTTATGATTGCATTATAAAGTTAGAATGGTTGAAAACGCCGTCGAGAGGCGAAAATAGCTTGCTGAATGGTGCAAGTTTTCTTCGGGTCGAGTTAGACCGACCAGGGGAGGGTTTTGACCGACCGACCCAAGCTCACGACCGACCAGGGGAGACCGATCAGGTTGGGAAAGGCCGACCACTATGCGATGTTCGACCGTCCCCATACGATGATGAAATACCGACCGACCAGGGATGGTGAAGTGTTCGACCGACCAGGGATGGTGAAGTACGACCGACCAGGAATGGTGAAGTGTTCGACCGACCAGGGATGGTGAAGTACGACCGACCAGGAATGGTGAAGTGTTCGACCGACCAGGGATGGTGAAGTACGACTGACCAGGAATGGTGAAGTGTTCGACCGACCAGGGGGCAATACCGACCGACCAGGGTAGAGATGATGAAAACCGACCAGAATGAAAGGTTCTTGACCGACCGACCCGAACAGGAGGAAACCAATAACCCGAGATGCAAAGGTAGTCCAAATGGAAGTTAGAGCTCAGGATCCCGGACCCAGTTGGGAACCAATGAGTTCACTTCATGATTGGGCTTTGCTGCGGGACGTGTGCTAAGGAGTTGTCGATGTCTGTATCTTTGGATCACTATGTATGGGAAGTATGTGAACGGATTCAGGGTCACAGTATGTAGTGACCTAGGTACGACTAAAAGTAGCTATAGACCAATGAAGTGGGATCATTGAAAAGGTTTGGTCATGATTCCATGTGGGTAAGCTTGGTTGTAGCAGTAGTTGTACAGAGTCGAACTCCGTCACTACTTCGATGAGTCTAGTGATTTACAGTGGTGGACATTGTATACTTTACGCACTGAGTGAGAGATGTGAGGATGGTTGCTATGATTGATTTGTTTGCTATCATTATGACATGCACACCCCACCCCCGTATCTTTACACCACTTGTTTTGAGGCACCTTAGAGTATTGTACAGTATGTAGTGCTAACTCTTTGGTTGTAGGTTCAGGTATGGTTTAGTATACCTGTTATTGTTCTGTTTAGTTGCTTATCGCTCATACCAGACTTTTGTCTGACCCAGAGTTTTATGTCTCTTCTTATTACTCTGGGTGCTCACACGAGCAGACTAGAGACAGGTTAGGTGGTATGCACGAGTAGCTGATCCGGAGACGAGCAGGAGGCTTCTACGTATGATATATAGATATTCTCCCTGTGTCGCAGCTGGTCACTACTTTGGGCATTAGTAGTGTACCTTTCCTTTTTGCTTTAGAGACAGTATTTTTAAGTTGTAATAAGCTGTATTTTGGATTTCCGCTGCTATAATGGTTCTGATTTAGTTTTCAGCTTATGCACTGTCTCGCATGTTTATGTCAAGTATGTTATTATTATATTTTATTCCATGCGCTGTGAGATATGTTACAGGTTCTGTGCTAATTCAATTCTTCAAATCCCTTTCCTTTTCCTTTCTTTTGGCGACCTTCCGTGCTGGTTGGACATCAGTACAGCGCATTTCAGTGAAATGTCGACTGGTGCGGGCAGGCCGTCACACTTGGTATCAGAGCTCTAGGTTGCGTAGTTCACCTAGGGAAAGACACTAGGGAGAGATAGTACACGTATATGAGAGCGCGTATTTGTGATTATTTTGGTTTTCAGAAAGCTATATATATATACTACTAGTATAGATAAAGATAAGGTTGCACTGCACTGACACCACAAAGAAGAGGGTTAATCGTTTTCTCTGTACAGATTGAACGATGAGCCGATATACGAGGGGTACTGGTAGAGGAGCTAATAATGGGGATGCTGCTGAGATGAGGACGATGTTTACTAACCTCATGAGAGAGATGGTTAGGGAAGTGCAAGGAGCAGTCCCTAATGCTGTTAATGGTGGTGATGTAGCGGTGCAGGCGCCTAGGGCCGATTTCGCCAAGCTTAACATGGATTATACTAGTCTTGGTGAGAAGCCGTTCCACGGAACGGAGTCGGCTACAGAACTTCAAGATTGGCTTGATAGTTGTGAGCGCATCTTTGAAGATTTGGGAATCGAGGATGAGATGAAGAGAATGCTAGCATCCCGTCAATTGCAAGGACGAGCTATGAATTGGTGGAACGCTATTAAGGCAGCTACTCCAGGGAATCAAGTTACTTGGAATCAGTTTATGACTCGTTTCAGTGAAAAATTCATTCCAGCTGCCCATAGATCAGAATTGTTCAGGAGGTTCTTAGAGCTTAAGCAGAATGGCAGGGTAGTCTCGGAGTATATTGCTGAATTCAACACTTTATCGAAATATGGATTGTCCCTTATCGATATAGTTGAAAAGAAGAACAAGAAGTTTATAATTGGCTTGGATGGGTACTTGGGGGAAAGACTTGTAAACCATATCGATGAGACGTTTGAGTCTATTGTAAGAAAAGCATTAAGGTCTGAGAGCCTTTTCCCTAAGTCGAAGACTGAGGTTGCTATTGCATCTACAGAGGAGCCAAAACCGCAAGCAAGTGGTGAAGGCAAGAAGAATTCTCAGAGCAAGAGGAAACAAGACCAGGTTAAGGATGGTCAGAAAAAGAAAAATAAGAAAGATGGCGAGTGCTTTAGTTGTGGCAAGAAGGTCCATTACGCCAGAGATTGTCAAGAAAAACCTGGGGAAAGGAAGTGCTTTAACTGTGGACAAGTCGGACATCAAAAGGATAAGTGTCCACAACCTTTGAAAGAGAAGAAGATCGTGAAAGCATATACTATCAGTGTTGTTCCTTCTTCGTCGAATGCCCCAACTGCGGCGGAAAAGGGAAAGAATGTCGTCATTCAAGGTATGCTTTCTGTTTACGATGTTCCTGTTAGAGTTTTGTTTGATACCGGAGCTTCCAGTTCTTTCATATCTAGTGACCTGGTAGATAGGTTGGGATTGGAGCCCGAGATTGTCGATAGACCTTTAGTAGTGACGAACCCGATTGGTGGTTCGACTAGCCTTAGCATGATTTGTCGTAATATGGTTTTATCGAGTCATGGATGCATGTTTGTTTGTGATTGCTTTGTTTTGGGATTTACTGGGTTTGGCATTATTTTGGGAGTAGATTGGCTCCAAAGATACGGGGTGGTGGTAGACTGTGAGGGCTTTTTGGTGACAGCTAGAGCGGATGATGGGCGGAGGATAGAGTTTGGTGGTCTACCCAGTAAGGGGGTATTGGCTAGTTTTCTAAACTCCCTTGACATTCCGCATAGTGAGTTGTCAGGTTTGCCCGTGGTTGGCCAGTATCCGGATGTTTTCGAAGAAGTGACCGGACTTCCACCACACCGAGAGATTGAGTTCCGTATTGATTTGGTAAAAGATGCCAGGCCTATAGTGATGCCACTTCGTCGTATGGCACCAAGGGAGCAGCGAGAGCTCGAGGTGCAAGTCAGCGATCTTTTGAAGAAGGGATTTATCAGAAGGAGTGTTTCTGAATGGGGAGCACCAGTTGTGTTTGCTACCAAGGCGGATGGTTCCCTTCGTTTGTGTGTAGACTACCGCGAGTTGAATAAAGTAACGAGGAAGAACAAGTATCCTCTACCGCGGTTAGATGATTTGTTTGATCAGTTGAGTGGCGCGAGAGTATTTTCTCAGTTAGATCTCACGACAGGTTTTCATCAGCTTAGAGTGGAAGCTGAGAGTATAGATAAAACGACCTTTCGAACGCCGTCTGGATTTTATGAGTGGTTGGTCATGCCATTCAGGCTGACCAATGCACTAGCATATTTTGTGGATCCTATGAATAGAGTATTCAGAGATTAGTTGAATAAGTTTGTTCTTGTGTTCGTGGACGATATCTTGGTTTACTCGAGGACAGAGGAAGAACACAAGGAACACTTGGAGATAGTGATGGAGGTGTTAAGAAAACACCAACTGAAGGCGAAGTTTTCTAAGTGTCACTTCTAGAGAAGAGAAGCGAGATTCTTGGGCCATGTCATTTCAGAGAATGGTATTGCCATTGATCCTTCAAAAGTGGCTACGGCGAAAGATTGGTTTACGCCCAAGAATGTAACAGACGTAAGAAGTTTCTTGGGATTAGCTGGACATTATCGTAAGTTCATCCAAGATTTTTCCAAGATAGCAGCACCGTTGACTCAGTTGACAAAGAAGAATCAAGCTTTTGTTTGGTTATTTTGCTAGTATCATATCACGTAGATTTTCTGAATTCGGAGGAGATATTCCTTGGGTGCTTGTCTGATATTGGTTTAGGCCTTTGGGGCTTGTGCTTTGGGAATGTCGAGTCCGACAAGGATGGTTTACGTGAGAGATAAATAGTTGTGGCGATTTTTCATCGAGTGCATTGAGTTAGAGACATGTCAGTCTAAGGGTTATGTTTCTAGGTTGGAAGCAACTAGAGTATATCACGGAATATGATTTTAGACCTAAGAGCGAATTGGATTCAGAAACGCTAGTAAGCTTGACGATTAGATCGATTTTGATTGAGTGGATTGGTTCCAGTCAGAGGAACGATCCTAACCTATTGGAAATCATCTCTAGGAGGGAGGTGGGTATCGACGGTCAAACAGATAGGGTGAATCGAGTATTAGAAGACCACTCAAGATAGGTAGAGGAGTTATACTGATAAGAGAAGAAGAGATTTAAGTTCTCCGTGGGTGACATGGTACTCATCAAGATTTCTCCGTTGAAGAGTGTGATTCGTTTTGGTAAAAGAGGAAAGTTGGCACTAAGATTTGTTGGTCCATTCCCGGTTATTGAGCAAGTTGGAAATTTGGCATATAAGCTAGAGTTACCAGACAAGATGGCAGGAGTTCACAATGTATTTCATGTCTCCTCATTAAGGAAATTTGTGCACGACCCCGGTATGACTATTTCACTTGGTCAGTTGGACGATGCCGAAGTAGGACCTGAGGAGGTAGGGAACCGCAAGCCGATGCGTATTGTCGAGTACGATACGAAGCTACTTCGAAGGAAAGCGGTGAAACTAGTAAAGCTTCAGTGGGGAGAGAATGAGAGTGACTGTACTTGGGAAACAGAGGAGAGTACTAGGAAGACGTATCCTGAACTCTTTGCTTGGTAAGGTTTTGGTTTCAATTTAGTTAAACCGCATGCTAGGATAGACTTTTTTTGCATGTTGATTGTTGTTTATGGTTGATAGGCATGCGGGAACCATTGTGTGTGTTTTGATTAGGGAATTTCGGGGGCGAAATTTCTTAAGGGGGGAAGAGTGTAACGACCCGTATTCTACGCATCATGGGATCGTAGAATATTTATTTCTTTCACATATGAAGTCGTATGGTCATGTAACTTTGGGAGACGACTATTGGGGTCATTTCCCATGTTCATGATTTTTGTCGATTTTTAAATGACCGTTTTGCCCCTAGTTGGTACTGTTTTGGCCATAACTTTTGATTGGAAAGGAGTTTTGACTTGAAACCACTTCCATTGGATTCGAATGATGGTTTCTCTTTCCGTAGAGTGGTTACATTAGCCAAACGGACTTACCGTTTGAGAGATATGGCTGAATTAAGGTCTAAAGGGTTATTTTCAGCTAATTGGGCTTAACCGGGTAATTAGCAGTTAGGCCCAAAGGGGGATTTCGGGTTTAGTGGTATTTAAGGGCTGCTAGGGTTATGATTTCGGTTTTTACTTCATTTTCCAGCCGCCTAAGACATTCCTTCAAGTATAGCCATGGCCTCCACCTTCTAATTTCACTCTAAATCACCTCTAATCACTTTCTAATCAAAGATTAAGCAAAACTACATCAAACCAAAGAGGATTAGCACCAAATCAGAGAGAGAGTTGCTGGAATACATAGAGATTGGATCTATATCAGAGGAGTTTCAGTTCTGAAAGTTAAATTGTGGCAAAGGTGAGTGATTTGCTTTGTTTTACACTAATTACGGCTAATTAGGATAATTAGCGAGGATTAGCGAAATTATAACTCAGAAAAATCTAGAAAAATTCCTAAAATACTAAAACATCATTTTATGCCTCTGATATGAATTTGGGTTAATTTCGACTAATTTTGCAAATCCCGGAAGTTGGGGGATTAAGGGGTGATTAGTGGAAATTAGCGAATTTATGCATGTTAAAAATCTGGAAAAATATTTATAAATTCTAAAATATTATTTTAGACCTCTGTTAGAAAAATTGGCTAATTCGGTTAAATTTTGTTAATTCTATCATTAAGTTTGCTTAAATATGCTTAAGGGAAAAATACGGTTTTTGGGTATGTTTGATCTATTTCACATGCTATGATTTATGTTTTGGTGTTGGTGGTCTATCCCATATGTTGCTATGACTGTTTGACATGATTTATGATTGCATTATAAAGTTAGAATGGTTGAAAACGCCATCGAGAGGCGAAAATAGCTTGCTGAATGGTGCAGGTTTTCTTCGGGTCGAGTTAGACCGACCAGGGGAGGGTTTTGACCGACCGACCCGAGCTCACGACCGACCAGGGGAGACCGATCAGGTTGGGAAAGGCCGACCACTATGCGATGTTCGACCGTCCCCATACGATGATGAAATACCGACTGACCAGGGATGGTGAAGTGTTCGACCGACCAGGGATGGTGAAGTACGACCGACCAGGAATGGTGAAGTGTTCGACCGACCAGGGATGGTGAAGTACGACCGACCAGGAATGGTGAAGTGTTCGACCGACCAGGGATGGTGAAGTACGATCGACCAGGAATGGTGAAGTGTTCGACCGACCAGGGGGCAATACCGACCGACCAGGGTAGAGATGATGAAAACCGACTAGAATGAAAGGTTCTTGACCGACCGACCCGAACAGGAGGAAACCAATAACCCGAGATGCAAAGGTAGTCCAAATGGAAGTTAGAGCTTAGGATCCCGGACCCAGTTGGGAACCAATGAGTTCACTTCATGATTGGGCTTTGCTGCGGGACGTGTGCTAAGGAGTTGTCGATGTCTGTATCTTTGGATCACTATGTATGGGAAGTATGTGAACGGATTCAGGGTCACAGTATGTAGTGACCTAGGTACGACTAAAAGTAGCTATAGACCAATGAAGTGGGATCATTGAAAAGGTTTGGTCATGATTCCATGTGGGTAAGCTTGGTTGTAGCAGTAGTTGTACAGAGTCGAACTCCGTCACTACTTCGATGAGTCTAGTGATTTACAGTGGTGGACATCGTATGCTTTACGCACTGAGTGAGAGATGTGAGGATGGTTGTTATGATTGATTTGTTTGCTATCATTATGACATGCACACCCCACCCCCGTATCTTTACACCACTTGTTTTGAGGCACCTTAGAGTATTGTACAGTATGTAGTGCTAACTCTTTGGTTGTAGGTTCAGGTATGGTTTAGTATACCTGTTATTGTTCTGTTTAGTTGCTTATCGCTCATACCATACTTTTGTCTGACCCAGAGTTTTATGTCTCTTCTTATTACTCTGGGTGCTCACACGAGCAGACTAGAGACAAGTTAGGTGGTATGCACGAGTAGCTGATCCGGAGACGAGCAGGAGGCTTCTACGTATGATATATAGATATTCTCCCTGTGTCGCAGCTGGTCACTATTTTGGGCATTAGTAGTGTACCTTTCCTTTTTGCTTTATAGATAGTATTTTTAAGTTGTAATAAGCTGTATTTTGGATTTCCGCTGCTATAATGGTTCTGATTTAGTTTTCAGCTTATGCACTGTCTCGCATGTTTATGTCAAGTATGTTATTATTATATTTTATTCCATGCGCTGTGAGATATGTTACAGGTTCTGTGCTAATTCAATTCTTCAAATCCCTTTCCTTTTCCTTTCTTTTGGCGACCGTTCCGTGCTGGTTGGACATCAGTACAGCGCATTTCAGTGAAATGTCGACTAGTGCGGGGCAGGCCGTCACAATATATGAATATCACATTTGGTATGTTATGTTGTTAGATCCAAGGAACCATTATAAAAACATGTTGTATACCTGCTGTAAACACAAACACAGGAAATTTCATATCTGGTTATAAAATGTCCATAATTTGATTTTTACTAATGCAAAGCCCTGATTCATTCAGATAAGTGTCTATATATCTCTGGGATGTGGAAGATAATAAAACTGTAAGTATATATTTATCTAGAGTTAACTAGAAATACACTGTCTCCCTGTAACACAGATTATCTTGAAATTTCGACCATTTTAGAAACACATTTAAGTCATATAAATGCAATTGTAGGAAGGAAATATGAATTTTAGTATAAGTTTCAGGATTTTTAAGATTGTGGTGGTTGGGATATGAAGTGATGACCAGAAAATGGAAAGGTGGCGAGCTCGGGTGATCTAGGTGATCGAACTTCATGGCATGAAGCCTGGAGGGGCGTATGAGGTTCGGGAATACAGGAAAAATGCTATTTAATTTTTCTATTGCGAGATTCTTGTGAACGGGGTAAACGAGGGTTTTTGGTTCTGTTTTTAAACCCCTCGATCACTAGCGAACTGGAGCGATGTGATGGCCATTGGGGGTTGCGCACGAGGGGGAAACTGTGGCATTAGCTGTCACCAAAGTGTGGCTGAAGGCTAGCATGATTCGATGGTCTGAGGTGGAAGCAGGAGCCCTTTTTTCTTGGATCAAATGAATTACGGAAAAAAATGGGTTAGGTGGTGAAACCACTGTAAAGGGGACGGAAGGTCACTGTGAACATGAAAATGAGATCAGTGAGAAAAAAGGGATGTGTGTCGATGATCGAAACAGTAAATTGATGGACCATGAAAGTGTGCATGTGCACACCGGTGTTGTGCACAGCCGACAGCATTTGAAGACAAAGAGAAGAATACATAGCTGATCAAAGAAAAGAAGAGGGGCGTGCCAGATCCGAAATATTTCTTGTTTGGCAAATCGATGAAGAGTACAAAGAAGATAGGAAAGTAGAGAGCGATCACTCTGGATCATCACGGTTTGTTGTAACAATTCCTGTACATATTCTCGTTTTATCTGGCAAACTGATAAAGGGAGGAGACGTGTAAAATAGAAAAGGAAAGGTAGGCTGAAGGTTGGGCCAAAGTTTTGAACCGTCAAGAAATTTCAGCAAATTTTAAAATTTAATAGGGAAAAAGTAATGGAAAGAAGATAGTGGCCAAAGTTGGTGGGATGGTAACATAATATGGCTTTTGTAAGTGGTGGAGGAAGAATTTAAGTACTATAAAATATAGGGGAAAACGATAGGGTGAAATCCTTTAAGGGTCTACCGCAAGTTTTAAATAGAGAAATATAAATAAAAGGGATTGGGCGTAGATTTGGACAAGTTAGTTTTATAAGGAAGAAATGAAAAGAAAAAGGGAAGAGATGGTGCCAATAATACTTGTAGTAAAACCAGTAGTTTTTATTAAAAATCTTCAAATCATATAACTTATATTATTATTTTTAAAATAGAATTAGAACAATAATGTATAAGAATATATATAATATATTATATTGAGACAATGGTGAAATAGGACCATTAATAAAAGCCATCGATCTAAAATTGTAATCAATATTTGTATATACGGTTATTAACCTATCTTATGAAGGTTTAAAGTAACCTCATGAGTACTGGAAATAATGGAGATAATTGTTAGAAATCCGAGGTGTGAAAAATAATCGACGTTATGTCGTGATTTTTGGAAGGTGGTTAATGATCAATTTTAAATTAAAATAAACATTGAAGACAAATTTGGATATAATCAACTTGTGTTGATAACTCTTTTAAAGTCAAGAAATGACTTCAAATAAAATCAATGACAAAATGGGATCAGTTTTTTTTCAAAGTGGTTAAGGTTGAAGTGAATCAGGATCAGATTCGTCAGCATTTTAAATTAAAATACAGAAACTGTAATTTTAAATTAAATTATAGATTTAATTTATAATGAGAATTAGAAATGATTTTTTTAGGAAATATTCAAACTGTAAAGTCAACAAAAAGTAGTCGATCAAGTGTAAAAGATCGGATATGGTTTTTGACAGAACTCGAGCAGTTAACACAGAGCTGAAATTTTGTTAAATTATAAATTTATTTTATAATTTAAATTAGAATTTATTTTCTAATGAAATATTTAAATATTAAACAAACAAGGTAAAGAAAAATCGTATGCAACCCATACGCTGAGTTTGTCAGTTTTAAACTGTAATCTAAATTTCCCGGTACTGGTAACAGATCATGTACAGTTCTGGAATTTATAAAATAAGAACTGTAAGTCATATTTTTAATCGTGTTTAGATTGATAAATAAAAAGAGCAAAGTTTATTGGTATGAAAGAAAGAAGGACTAAATCAAGAATGAAGGATCAAAGGGAAAATTTGACGAGAAAATACCAAGTGTAAAAGTTGTAAAGTAAATTATAAACCATAATTTTTATTCATTTGTGAATAATCAGATTCAGGAATGATTATAAGAAATATTTTCTAGAGAAATAATGTAAGTATTCATTTCTTTAAAGTGACGACCAAAATGGGAAGAATAACCGTGTGCGACGCACACACTAAAATTGGCCATTTTGAAGAGATGATCAAAATACCAGATATTAACAAGATGATCATATACTGTTTCGCTTGACAGTAATTATATATGTAAATCATATCATGATCATGTTAGATTAATAAACTTAAAACGAAAACGTTCGTTAATCATTTCAAAGAGGCCGAAATAAATATTTCACTTTGATTTGAT
Source organism: Allium sativum (assembly GCA_030737875.1). Lineage (NCBI taxonomy): Eukaryota > Viridiplantae > Streptophyta > Magnoliopsida > Asparagales > Amaryllidaceae > Allium > Allium sativum. The sequence continues at coordinate 1,046,297,895 of CM060910.1, read as the reverse complement.
TATACGCCGCGTGTCAGAGATTTTTAAATTGAAGACGGCATTATACAAGGACTGTTTTTGAATAGTACCTTCGGTTCTTCCAATCCTAGGACAACTTTTATGGACGAATGTCTGACAGGGTATTTTCAAAGGAATCACGTACGTTGTTTTCTTCAAACGTACCAGTTGCTGGCACAGAAGGGAAACTTCTTTAGCCTGACAACCAGAGTATTTTTGTGGAAACCAATTAGTGATTTCCGATGGACTTGACGATGTGGCATTCAAAGAGATTAAACAGTGATGATGAAAAGGTAAGTCTAGCCTCAAGCCTCACCCCCAGGAAATGACAAAAATCGAGCAGGCGGCATGGCTATGTGGGTCGCTCCCATAAGGGTGTATAATCACCTATCTAGAGAAATTCCTTGTGTTTCTTACTCTATCGATTATGCCCATTCGGGAAACGGCGGTTTGAGTCCAACCGTGGGTGATATACATTCGATACACTCAAGAGAAATGAGTGGTCGGTCATGTGTGGGCCGGGTTGCAAGACGCTCTTGTTGAACCCACGTGTATTCGCCTCTAGAGATACATCCTCGGAAGGTGGTCCCATACCTTGTCATAGTTGGAAATCCAATTTCCATAAGCGCCAAGCGGTTTTTATTTGTATACTATATAGGAGAATGTGAGATGCAAGCATTCTTCTAGATTCTAAATTATCTGTGAAAACCTAGATACTATGATAATATCTGATTTAAAGTATACAAAATGTTTTGATCTCATAAGGTAAAAACCCATTCCGTCTTCACGGCGTGTCTTATGAGATATTTTTATTTCTTTAATCTATTTTAAAACTGTTTACTCATACCAGTCCCCTGACAAACCTGGAGTTTATTTTTCCGTGTTTCCCTTAAACTCTTGGGTATTCATAACATTTGTTATGAATAGACAAGTGAATCAGGATAGGATAAAAACTTGTGAAGCTGGGATGGAACTTTCTGTGTGCTGGTCTACTTATCTTATCTACTGTATTACTAAGTCTGCAAGTTAGTCATCGATGATATGTATAATTAAAGATGTACTATGAATAGCTTGTATCACTAGATTCAGTATGCTCTAATGTAATATATACTGCTGTGTAATATTATGAAGTATTATCTTTTGTAAAAATTCCGCTGTGAGATTCTGATGTTTTTGTATTTCTATATTTTATCTATTCTTATTCTTATTAATGGCACGACTTCCGATGTGTTCTAAAGCTGGGTCGTTACAAATGGTCTTTTTCTAGTCGATTAAATTCAAACTGAAATTCAAAACGCGTTTAAATTTACTACGCTCACATATTAATTCCAAAAATTATGAAATTTGAAACCTAACAATGATTTGACATTCCGGATTCAACAAAAGTGGTTTCATCGAAAACAGAGCTCGTTTGCAAAATGACTATTTTTAAGGGCTATATATTATATTAAAAGTGGAAAATAGGCATAAGGACAAACTTTGGAAAAAAAATTAGTCTGAAGGACATCAAGTTTTATTTTTAGGCTGAAGGACAAATTTTGAAAAAAAAAAATAGGCTGAAGGACAATGCTAAATATAATTAGCATTTTTTGCAGTTTAAAACTGAATAATATTAGTTAAAACTAGCATTTTTCGTGTAGTGTAAAAAACTGAATATAATGCTAATTACATTTAGCATTTTCCTTCAGCTTAATTTTGGTTCAAAATTTGTCCTTTAGACTAAAAATAAAACTTGGTGTCCTTCAGCCTAATTTTTCGGCATAGTTTGTCCTTCTCCCTAATTACCTCATATTAAATATATATAAATTCCATAGCGACTATTCTAAATTTTCAACTGCACATAATTTTCAATTTATATTATGAAATATAAAATTTTCACATTCATTAGAAAGATATAATTAAACAGATTCAATGTTTCTGGTTTTACTAAAATCCGATTTGTTTTTAATTCTGTACATTCGTTTAAAGTTTAAAATCGAGTTTTCAAACTACCACGCCATTTCAAGCTCGTTTTATAATTAAAATAAATTATATGTTCTAACTTCGATTTAAATAAATTGTAAATGGTTAATTCTCAACATAAAACATTTTAAATTCTTAAAATCCATTAAATCGATTAAAAATAAAATTTTAGATTGGTTCAGAAATTCCGGGTTGTTACACATACATTTCATAGTACATTATAACCAATATACTGCACACACTACATTACTTATTAACTTTTAACTCCACACATATCAAGTATACTATATGGGGAATTATTGTCTTAGAAATACATAGGATTATCAAATACATAACATATTTACTTTGCCTTGATTAACTTTATTGACTTGTTTGGCTTGATTGGATTGATTGACTTCTTTGGTTTGTTTGATTTGTTTGACTTGAATAACTTGATTGACTTACTTGACATGGTTAAATTTCATTAGTGGTTGATAGGTTTGTTAGAAAAATACTTACGCATTGTTAGCCTACTTTGTGAACTAGGCAACACAAAGTCAAGATGTCAAGCATTGAAGAGCATTTCTAATTAGAAGACTTCGGTTCGGATCGGTGAGACCATCACTACTCAGATCGGAGAAGACACTACAGCCTAGATCGGACAGCTGCAATCATTCGGGTCGGGTCAAAACAACGTAAAGTCTTCTGTTCGGATCGGTGAACTATTGCTGATGAAAACAGAGAGCACATGTTCGGATCGGAGGGTAGTCTGCTTCAAGATGGATCGGAAAGCCACCCAATTGCTACAGAGATAGGTCGGAGCGGAGCAGAATAAAGAGAAGAGAGAATTGTCACCAAGTCAATCCGGGTCGGATCAGATATCCCGATCCGAGCCCCTTGTACATATCCCTCCGACCCGAACCCATTTTCCATATCATTCCCCTGCATAAGCGCCTGGATATCCGGATCGGCTATGACCTGTTCCTGCCCATAACGTCCATTACTTTGATGTGTTGTCAACACAGTAATCCATCCGAACCCGAGGCTAATGGGATGGATGACACGTGGCTCCGATCCGGATCGGGTTTTGAGCAAATTCACACCTATAAATACCCCGTCTGGAGACAAAGAAAAGGATCTTTTTCTGGCATTTTGAGAATTCAACCACCTTCATAATCCAAACTCCAGCACTCCCGGAGAATCCAAATCTTTTTTCATTATTTGTTTTAGTCAGTTGAGTGATTATAAGTGAGTTGTGAGAGGAATCAAGTGAATATTTCATTTTATTTGCAACTGAATCATTGAATATAGTGAAAGACAAGTGGACGTAGGCATTTCTTCGCCGAACCACTATAAATCTTGTGTGTTCATTTATATTTTTGATCTCGTTTCATTTTGCTTTTAATCAATTTGGGTGTTAGAACCACTTTTTGGTCTAACATGCATTTTTAGTTGATAGGAGCTTTACAGGTTTTTAGGAAAAATAGAAGTTACAAGAAATGTTTGGCTTTAAGTTTTAATGTTTTGTGACAACAAAATCACTTGGGTGATTGCTTGGATCAAATTGCTTGAATATTAATTTATCATTACTTTACTTATATTACTTTAAGTTATATCATAGTTTTAAGGATATGTTATCAGAATTATTTCTTAGTTTAGATTAAAGCTTAATTATAGTTTTAAGGGAATTAGAGTGTAGGCTAGGTTTAATCTTGTATTAGATTAAGGGAGAGCTTTATAATTTCTAGGATTAGTTGAAGTTTTTTTATAAACATGTATTTTTGCTTTTGACTTAATGGTTTAGATTGATTGTTTGAATTGCTTGTTTGAATTGATTTGCTTGTAATTGGTTGGTTTACGTAGTTAGTCATGATTTTAGGAGGAGTTATAATATTTTAGGTTTAGAATCATAGATTTAGATGGAAATATAAGGTTATTCAATTCAGGGAGTATTATATAGTCATTTATAGCAAAGATTTAGGGATTAGTATTAGAATGGTTAGAATTGAATAAGGATATAATATAGGCATAAATATAGGGGGAGTTATACATATATTAGTGCTTTAGTATAGAATTAATAAGGTACGTTTAGGTAGATATAGGATTAAAAGGGAGTATTTTTACAATTTATTTTTGATAATGCCAGAAGGGGAGAAATTATAAAATATATAGACTTAGTTTAAGTATAGGATTCATAGTGACAGGGGAGTATTAGAAGGATCAGCACCAACAGGTATGAATATTTTATAAACTAAGGTTGTCATCATCAAAAGGGGGAGATTGTTAGAGAATGGAGTTTTAATGACAAAAACCTTATTACAATATTAATTGATTATAAAATATATACTTAGATCTCTATCTATAATATATATATACACATACATGCAAGATTTGTATACAGAAATTAATACTGAAGACTGTACAGTTTTAGAGATTCAGAATCAGAGAAGATTCAAGACTCATGAGTAACCAACAAATCAAGAGTTCAAGATAAATATAGTAATAGAGTCTAGTTTATGTAAGACTTTGAATATCACTCTAGGTTTAAATTCTGATTTTCAAATTTCAAACCCTATTTTCAAATTTTATTCAAATTCTAATTAAGTCTTTCTATTTTATTTTTGATTTTAAACTTGAGATTTAAAGATTATAAGTTTATATATATTTATATAGTTATATACTATTATATTTTTATATCTATAGTTTTAAACTTTATAATTTTATGAATATGTTTATATAATTTATATTTATGATTTCATATAATTTTTTACTTTATAATACTTATTTATATCACTATGTTTTAATTCATGAATTTCCAGAATTATATATATAGTAAAACACTTTTAAATATTCAAATTTCAAATTTTCGGTGGCATATGTCAACATACATATGTGGGGATGTCGACATACAACTATCTTATTTTCTGTTTTGAAAGGAAGTGTCTTTTCGCAATTTGTAACATTCCAGAAGCGTTGCAACCCTTCAAATCTTATAAATAGGGGTTGATTTCGAATTTTTTACCATTCTTCTTCTCTATATTCATCCCTTCTCATTCCTCCATTATTATTTCATATTTTTATGATTTCTACACTTATACTCTGCAGATTTCTATTCTAAATATATAAAACTTCTCCTCTTCTCAGTCTCTACTCATTACTCTCTGAACCTAAGTGCAACTGAAGAGTTATAAGGCTGTTGTAATCATTTGGGATAGTCTTGGAAACAGTGTGTTCTTTATAGTTGTGAAATCAAGGAAGGGGAATGGTGTTAACCTTGTAGCCGGGAAGTCAAGGGTGGTGAAAACGGTGGTAACCTTGTAGCCGTGAAATTAAGGGGTTGTACTTAGATATTGATATAGTAATAAAACTCTGCGCAGTCCAGCATTGCGTGAGACTAGATGTAGGAGTAATCCGAACCAGTATAAAATCTGGTGTGTTCTTTCCTTTTCTGCATTTTATTTCTATTTATTTCTGTATTTTTGTTTGATTCTATGTCTGTGATTATCTCTGTGGTGTATGATTCATATAGTAGATAAGTTTTAGATTTTCTTAAATTCCTTAAAAACACTATTCACCCCCCACCACCTCTAGTATTAGTTTTGCCTTTATATCCATTCCGCATTCTCTAACAGGCTGATTTTCCTTCCATTCCACTCAATAGTTGTCTTGAGTGTTCAGGCTATCTTACCTTATTCGATTTGGTTTTCTAATCAATTGCTTGATGCTAATATTTCCAGCCTAACCATCTTAACTTGTACTTAGTTTTCAAGTCTAATTACAAATCTTGTTTTTAACATTTTCCGAGCAATTATCTTATGTATATCCTTTGCAATATTTTCTTACTTTATGTCACATTTCCTTCTTTTAAGATTTTATTTAGATTTTACTTTCATTCTTATTATAAACTACATACATACATTCATTTGAATCAATATGCAATGTAAAAAAAAAATCAAATTATATGCTTTGTTGTGAACTTGTATAGACATGTATATATGTATATATATATATATATACATATATTTAAAACCATATATATACATATATTTAAAACCAAATGTTAGAATCACTTACCTTTTCATTTGATTTGATTTCTAGTAAAATATCAATTCTAAAATATACATTATTACAAAGAAGAATATTTTAAGAAATTTATTTTGATTTTTAAATGTTAACAATGTTCTAAACAAACACTATAACATGGAAGGATATTTAAGGAATATTTAATTTTTCTTATTTTTTTATTTCTATGGATTGTTGACAATGTGAGTTTGGGTTTTATCATTTGAATTTCTAAAACATTTTCTATTTTAAAAAAATTAATCCTAGTTATTGAGATAAATATTGTTTTAAAATGAATTAAATTATAAAGATTTATAAATTATATTTCACGTAATTGACTAACTAAAAACTGGATCGTTGTATTTCATGTAATTTAATCCAGAGAACTTCAACTAATAGTTCTTCTGCTTATGAAGATCCACAGTCTTCAATTTTCCCATTTCATGAGAATCTTTGCATGTTAGTTTCGAACGCAAAAACAGTTCGAAGTGGCTTTGGGTCCAGTTCCCATCCTTGTATCCTCTAACTAACACATCAATAGTCAAAAGTGATAATTATTGAAAGTCGGTTCTTTAACTATCAAATTAAAGCAGTATAGTCAAGTATACCCACAATTTTAGGTCTTTTTCCTTTAAAACCATTTATTCAAGTTATTCAATTTCCATGACTTGTCCATCCAAATTAATTTACTTGTACAAATCTCATTTTTGATTTCAAAGCAGTGATCACTATATCCTATTTAATTTCAATAAAATGTGTCATCATTTTATTTCAACTGTTTTAAATTTGATTGATCACTACACAGTATAATAGATTCATTCAGTATAGCATGGTATGTCAGTGATGATTCAACATTTTAAATTCAAACTAAATATAGTTTGAAATATTTTGATCTTGATAACCAACTATTCTTATATTATATTTGTCAAAAATCTTTTGAAAATAAATTCATCTAAATTTAAATGTTATACAACTTTGTTTTGTAAACTATATATGAAGATTCAAATCTCAATTTTTTCCACGACGACTGGTGCTTATAATTTTACTTCGCCATTGCGAAATCAATACGATAGTTCTCATATCCATTATGTTACTTTATATATACATTATATATTTTATTTATTTTTAACTTTTTATTAAAAATCATATTTGTAAAGATTGATTATGATAAAAATGACTTAATAGGCCCAGTATGGCCAACTTGCATGCATATACCCCATAAATCAATTTGTTGTTTCTTGTAGATTCCTTAGGCATATATCCTCAAAAAGTGTTTTAAATTTTCAATGAAAACCTTTAAAGTTAAAATAAACATTGTTTTTTTACTCTTCACTTCACGCACAACTCGGCCCATCAGCAAACCATGATCTGATCCTCTATAGTTTCCTTGTAACCAATCTTTCCTGAGCCTTCTCCTCTGATTTCCAACATATAAGTGGGTTTGTGAACTCCTAGTGTATTACTTCAACATGTGCTTACCTTTCTATTGATCAATGCACTGACCCAGTTTCAAGCCTCCCAGGTTCTGAGAGAATGCAGCACCATTGGGCTGTAACACCCCGTATTTTCTGTGAACATAAAAATAACAAATCAAGATATAATTAATTTTTAGAAAAAGAATAAGGTGAAACGGGTTGCGCCGTTGCGTTCGTCTCGGAATTCTTCTTGAGATAGAGTCCGAGTTTGCATAAATTGGACTCCGTATGAAAAAGATATCCTTAAATTAAATATTGCAGCAAAACATGGAAAAAAGGAAAAAGAAAAGAATAATGTTTAGCATTTGTTCTAAGGATTGTAAGCAAAAGACTTAGTAGCTCGCTTGGTTAGAACATGTGACTTGCATACAAGAGGTACAGAGTTCGATTCCCGCCAATGCCATATTTTTGTTTTAGGGGAATGGCTAAAAAAGCGGCTTAGTGTGAACGCGGTTCAAAAAGTACTTTAGTGTGAAAATGGTTAATTGGGAAGATAGATAAAAAGAAAATTAAATATATATATATATAATTAAGAAGATAAATACAGTCAATTTATTTGGAGGGAAAGATTTATGCATAAATAGATATGTATGTACGTAGGTAACTTCATTATGAATTGATTTTGCATGTTGCAAGAAAAGTAGAAAAAAAAGGGGGGAATTAAATTATATACTCGATTTCCTTTTTTTAGGTAAGCAATCAATTTGCATTATTTGTCAATATTAGAATTTATGAATAGGCGCGTATATATATATATATATATATATATATATATATATATATATTTATATGGGCAGTAAATGTAAACATGAATAGATTGAAATTAATTTGTAGATGAGTGTTAATTTGTCATTACTTAAAAAGAAAAAGAAAAATATTAAGTAGGCATAATTTGGGAACATGTATCATGGCATGATTGTTAAGTTATAATTTGGAGTAATTTGACATGAATTATGGAATATGTAATTTGACATATTAAACTTAGAATTGGCATGACGACAAAGTATGAAAATTAGCATATAAATCTAGTTTTGGGCATAACTTGAGAAATAGGAACATGACTAGTTTTGGTGAATTTGGGTAATTGGTATGAAACGGTATACCATTAATTAGGAACATAATTAATGTTATAATTTAATTGTGAATGATTTACATATAAAACATAATTATGTAAATCAGTAAAAGATGAACATTTAGTACAAATAGAAGTTTATTAATACATTTGTTGTGTCATTCCTGACCTGTTGCTGAGTCAATAGGATAACTCTATCTAGTCTTGACGGTGGTGATGGTTCCTGTGAGATCCAGTGGCCTATATTAATCTAATTACTCTATAAAAACACGTATAGACTTAATCTCTAAACCTAATCAAAATTAAATCCATGGCCGACATGTTGTCAGTCCGCAACCTAGAGTAGCCGTCGTTAAACTAGAAGCAAAATAGTGAATCAATTCAACTCAAGCCTAAATCTTAACAACAAAATTGTCTACATCAAGGGAACGCAAATCAATTTCAGAACACAGATTCCAGAACTCAAGACTTTCTTTGAGTTTGTGAGTATAATAGCTTTCACAAAATAATTAGTTACTTTAATTGTGATAAGTTATAATTGGATTATGAGAATATGACTTTGAATCTTGTGATGTTGAATTATATGCTAGTTGTTATGTGAATCTTATGCATGTTCTTCTGTGAATCTTATGCAAATTTGCGATGGTGAATTATATGCTAATACATATGTGAATCCTACGCAAGTTTGGTAAGTTGAATTATATGTTCTTATATGAATCTTATACAAGTTTGGGATGTTAAAACATATGTGAGTCATGTATATACATGTGTTAGTTTATGTGACCTTAATCTACATGTTTAGATTCTTATGCAAGTTCACATATTTTAGATCTACATGCAAGTTCACATCCTATTGTTTAGATCTATATTTTAGATCTATAGTAGTACATAGTTATGTAAAGTTTATGCCCTTTTTGCCTATGCTAGTTTTGTATGTGAATCATATGCTAGTTTGTATTAGATTTATATGCAAGTTAGGTAAAAACCCAAATCCATACATACAAGCTCACACTTACATGATTAGATCTATGTTTAGATCCATTATAATACATAGTTTATGTTAGGTTGTGGTTTATATGCCTATACACTATGCAAACTCACCTTTATGCATATAGATCTATGCTAATCACCTTGTACATAAATTAGTCCATGCTAGTTTATTGTTTTATATATGTAAGTTATGGATTATGCAAATTATGCCAATCATGCAAGTTTATCTTTTTAGATCTATTTTTATGTTGTATGCAAGTTGTGATATTTAGATCTATTTTTATGTATTGTGCAAATTGTGATGTTTTTATAAATTAGGCTATTTGGCGAGCCTGATATATTCCATAAATTACACGTATGAATAACGTGGGGATTGGGTAAATATTAATAATTGGCATAACGAGATTAGTGTATATTGCCTTAAAGGCATGTAATTAAATTTAGACATTAATTAGCATAATTAATGTGCATAGAAATCATGACCATATTTGTGACGGCCCGCCCCGCACCAGCCTGCATTTCCTCCGAAAGTGCGCTGTACACATGTCCCGACTAGCACGGAACGGTCGCCAAAGAAAGGAAAGAAGGGAATGAACTAATCAAGGAACCTGTAGAATGTCTCACAGCGCATGGAATAAAATATAATAATAACATACTTGACATAAAACAGGTGAGACAGTGTATAAGCTGATAACTAATAATCAATGTCAACATCAGAGCAGCGGAAATCCAAATACAGCTTATTACAACTTTCCAAATTTACTGTATCTAATCAAAAGAAAACTAAAGTAGAAGATACACCACCAATGCCCAAGCAGTGATCTTCAACAATACAGGGAGAATACTATATATATTACGTGGAAGCCTCCTGCTCGTCTCCGGATCATCTACCCGTGCATCACCAGCTAACCTGTCTCTAGTCTGCTCGTGTGAGCACCCAGAGTAATAAGAAGAGACATAAAACTCTGGGTCAGACATAAAGCCTGGTATGAGCGATAAGCATCTAAACAGAGTAATAACAGGTATACTAAACCATACCTGAACCTGGACCTGCAACCAAAGAGTTAGTACCACATACCGTACAATGCTCTAAGGTGCCATAATAAATAGTGTAAGAATACGGGGGTGGGGTGTGCATGTCGCAATGATAGCAAACAAATCATCCATAGCAACCATCCTCACATATCTCACTCAGTGCGTAAAGCGTACGACATCTACCACTTTGGAACACTAGACAAACTGAGGTAACGACGAATCCCGACTTGTAGAAACCCTGCTGTGACCAAGCCAAACACTTGGAGTCATGACCAAACATTTCAATGACTCACTTCATTGGTCGTAGCCCTTGGTTCTACCGATGCCATAATGGCCCTGAATCCGCCTTCGTACCTCCTACCATAGTGGTCCAAAGCTATAGACGTCGATAACTCCTTGGCACGCGTCCCGCAGCAAAGCCCAACCATGAAGCGAACTCATTGATTCCCATCTAAATCTTGAGCTCTAATTCCTCATCTGGACTTCCTTTGCATCTCGGGTTTTGATCGAATTGGAGTGGGTCTTCAGAAAAGTTGACGTGCGGTAACAGTCCTAGAACTCGGTTCGGTTCGGTAGCGTCGGTTCGGGTCGGTCCTCCATCCTTGTCATCTTCCATTCGATTCGGGTCGGGTGCTTCACTCCGGGTCGGGTCGGTGTCCTCCTCCGGGTCGGGTCGGGGTGCTGTCCTCCTCCAGCTCATGCTCCTTCTCCAATCAGCTCCCTCGTTTCCATCTACTCCGATCCGATCACTTCGCCTTACTCTAGTCGTAGCCTTCCATTCTTGAGCCGATCCGATCTGACTTCCATTATCCTTCCGATCCGATCCCCTTGTCCACTCCAACTCTAAGGGAACGGCCTTCCTTTTTGCCAAGTCTTCTATGTGCCAAACTCCGGTTCGGGTCGGGTTTCTTGCCCAGTTCACATATCCGATCCGAGCCCCCATCCGATCCGATCCGAAGCTCTGCACAGCTTTCTGCAACTTTTTCCAGCAACTTGTTTACGCCATTCGACGACGTTTTTGACAAATCTAACTATTCTAATTAATCATAAAACATACCATAGAGTCATAACAACATAGCAAACTAACCACAAACACCAAAACAATGAATTCATATGTCAAAATGGATCAAATGTGCCCAAAACCCCTTATTTTCCCTTAAGCATGTTAAGTAAAACTAATCATAGGGTTAACAAAACTTAATCAAATCAAACCAAATTTCTAACAGAGGCATAAAATGTTATTTACGAATTTCTAAACATTTTTCCAGAATTTATTAGTGTATAAATTCGCTAATCCTCACTAATTACCCTTAATTAACCGTAATTAGTGTCAAAATGATGCTATCACTCACCTTGGCCACAACTAAAACCCCAAAACTGAAATATTCTCTGATTTGGTGTTGTTCCCAATCTTACACAGCAGCTCTACCTCGATTCTCGTGCCAATACTCCTTGATTTAATGTTTGCTAAGCCTAATCTTCAATTAGAAAGTGATTTTTGGGTGTTTTAGAGAGATTTAGAGAGTGGAGGCCATGGCTAGGTTAAGAGGAATGAAAGTGGCGGCTGGAAAATGTCTAAAGAAATGTTTTCTAACCCTAATCAGCACCTATATCTCCCTAAACCCGAAATTCCCCTTGGGCCTAGCTGCTAATCACCCGTTTAAGCCCAATTAAGCTGTTTTTCACCATCTGAAACTTGTTTCAGCCATATCTCCCAAACGGTGAGTCCGTTCGGCTAATGTGACCACTCTACGGAAAGAGAAACCATCATCCGAAGCCAATGGAAGTGGTTTCAGGTCAAAATTCCTTTTCAGTCAAAAGTTATGGCCAAAACAGTGATAACTAGGGGTAAAATGGTCATTAAAAAAATCGGGAAAAATCATGAACATGGGAAATGACCCCAATAGTCGTCCCCCAAAGTTACATGACCATACGACTTCGTATGTGAAAGAAATAAATATCCTACGATCCTATGATACGTAGAACGCGGGTCGTTACACTCTCCCCCCCTTAAGAAATTTCGTCCCCGAAATTCCTTAACCCAAAACAAAGGATCCCGCATGCCTAACAACCATATAGAACAATCAATCATGCAAAACAAGCGAACAAGCCTATCCTAGCATGCGGAAAACTAAATCGAAGTCAAAATCTTACCAGGCAAAGAGTTCTGGGTGTGACTTCCTAATGTTCTCCTCTGTCTCCCAAGTACAATCATTTTCGTCCTCGCCCCACTGAACCTTGACTAGTCTCACCGCCTTCCTTCGAAGTTGCTTCATGTCGTACTCGACAATACGGGCCGGCTTGCGATTCCCAACCGCCTCGGGTTCTACTTCGAAGTCCTCTAACTGATCAGGTGAAATAGTCATATCTGAGTCGTGAACGAACTTCCTTAGTTGGGAAACATGAAATACGTTATGAACTCTCGCCATCTTCTCTGGTAAGTCAATTCTATACGCCAAATTCCCGACTAGTTCAAGAACAGGGAATGGACCAACAAACCTTGGTGTCAACTTGCCTCTCCTGCCAAATCGTATTATGCTCTTCAACGGAGAAATCTTGACAAACACCAAGTCGCCAACGGAGAATTTTACTTCCCTTCTCCTCTTATCAGCATAACTCTTCTGTCTATCTTGGGCAGCCTTCATTCGTTGTTGAATGGTCTTGATTTTACCTGAAGTTTCCCTCACCACATCTGGTCCAAGCATAAACTTCTCGCCAGTCTCTATCCAACATGATGGTGAGTTGCACGGCCTTCCGTACAAAGCTTCAAACGGAGCCATACCGATACTGGATTGGTAGCTATTATTATATGCAAACTCTACTAGATGCAAATGGTCATCCCATGATCCACCAAAGTCCAATATACATGCTCTCAAGAGGTCTTCCAAGATACGGTTCACCCTCTCCGTCTGACCGTCGGTCTGAGGATGATATGCGGTACTGAGATGTAACTCTGACCCTAGAGCCTCTTGTAAGCTCTTCCAAAACCCACTAGTGAACAACGGGTCTCGGTCGCTCACAATGCTTTTGGGTACTCCATGAAATCTCACTACCCACTTCATATACAATTCTGCTAACTTAGCTGCCGTTTTGGTCGATCTGACTGGTATAAATCTTGCACTTTTGGTCAATCGGTCCACAATCACCCAAATTCTATTATGTCCCGATCTAGTCCTTGGTAAACCATCGATGAAATCCATCGAGACTTGTTCCCATTTCCATTCGGGAATTTCCAATGGCTGTAACAATCCACTAGGCTTCTTTTGCTCGGCTTTAACTAGCTGGCAATTCATGCACTTGGATATAAACTTCCCAACGTCTCTTTTCATTCCTTCCCAGTAGTAAGTCCGTTTCATGTCTCTATACATTTTATTACCACCGGGGTGTATAGTCAGCTTTGAGTGATGACATTCTCTAAGCACTTCATCCCTCAATCCATTGACATTGGGTACAACAAGCTTTCCATTCTTTCTAAGCCGTCTATCTCGATCAAGCCCATACTTGTTCATCTCCTCATCGATACCCATCTCTAATTTGGAGATGATTTCCAATAGATTAGGATCGTCCCTCTGACTAGAGTCGATCCGCTCAATCAAAGTGGGTCTGATCGTCAAACTTGCTAACACTTCTGGATCCAATTCGCACTTTGGTCTGAAATCAAACCCCGCGATAAACTCCAGTTGCTTCCATTCAAGGAACATAGCCCCTAAGCTGGCATGTCTTCTACTCAATGCATCAGCCACCGCATTGCCCTTTCCCGGTGTGTATGCGATGTCAAAATCATAGGAAGCTAAGAACTCTAACCATCTCTGCTGACGGAGATTCAGATCTTTCTGAGAGAAGAGATACTTTAACGACTTATGATCTGTAAACAGCTCAAATCTTTCTCCCAAGAGATAGTGTCTCCACATCTTTAACGCGAACACGATTGCTGCCAATTCCAAATCATGGGTAGGGTATCTTCTCTCGTGCGGTTTCAATTGCCGACTTGCGTAAGCTACAACCCTACCGCCTTGCATCAATACAGCACCCAGTCCGGTACCACAGGCATCCGTGTATACCGTCATCTCTTCATCCCCTTTAGGAATGACTAACACTGGTGCGCTTGTCAACTTGTCCTTTAGACTTTTAAATGCATTCTCGCACCTTTCATCCCAGACAAAAGCTTGATTCTTCTTGGTCAACTGGGTCAATGGTGCTGCTATCTTGGAGAAACCTTGGATAAACTTACGATAATATCCCGCTAACCCCAAGAAACTTCTTACATCTGTTGCACTCTTGGGCGTAGGCCAATCCTGTACCGTAGCCACCTTTGCTGGGTCCACGGCGATACCATTCTCTGATACAACATGGCCCAAGAACCTCACTTCCCTCTTCCAGAAGTGACACTTAGAAAACTTTGCTTTCAATTGGTGTTTTCTAAACACCTCCATCACTACTCTTAAATGTCCCTTGTGTTCTTCCTCTGTCCTCGAGTAGACCAAAATATCATCAACGAACACAAGGACAAACTTATTCAACTAATCTCTGAATACCCTATTCATAAGATCCACAAAATATGCTGGGGCATTGGTCAGCCCGAATGGCATGACCAACCACTCATAAAACCCAGACGGCGTCCGAAATGCCGTTTTAGCTATACTCTCAGCTTCCACTCTAAGCTGATGAAAACCTGTCGCGAGATCCAACTGAGAAAATACTCTCGCGCCACTCAACTGATCAAACAAATCATCTATCCGCGGTAGAGGATACTTGTTCTTCCTCGTCACTTTATTCAATTCGCGGTAGTCTACACACAAACGAAGGGAACCATCCGCCTTGGTAGCAAACACAACTGGTGCTCCCCATTCAGAAACACTCCTTCTGATAAATCCCTTCTTCAAAAGATCGCTGACTTGCACCTCGAGCTCTCGCTGCTCTCTTGGTGCCATACGACGAAGTGGCATCACTATAGGCCTGGCATCCTTTACCAAATCAATACGAAACTCAATCTCTCGGTGTGGTGGAAGTCCGGTCACTTCTTCGAAAACATCCGGATACTGGCCAACCACGGGCAAACCTGACAACTCACTATGCGGAATGTCGAGGGAGTTTAGAAAACTAGCCAATACCCCCTTACTGGGTAGACCACCAAACACTATCCTCCGCCCATCATCCGCTCTAGCTGTCACCAACAAGCCCTCACAGTCTACCACCACCCCATATCTTTGGAGCCAATCTACTCCCAAAATAATGCCAAACCCAGTAAAGCCCAAAACAAAGCAATCACAAACAAACATGCATCCATGACTCGATAAGACCACATTATGACAAATCATGCTAAGGCTAGTTGAACCACCAATCGGGTTCGTCACTACTAAAGGTCTATCGACAATCTCGGGCTCCAATCCCAACCTATCTACCAGGTCACTAGATATGAAAGAACTGGAAGCTCCGGTATCAAATAAAACTCTAATAGGAACATCATAAACCGAAAGCATACCTTGAATGACGACATTCTTTCCCTTCTCCGCCGCTGTTGGGGCATTCGACGAAGAAGGAATTGCATTAAGAGCGTAGGCTTTCACCATTTGCTTTTCCTTAGGGGGCTGTGGACACTTGTCCTTGTGATGTCCCATTTGGCCACAGTTGAAGCACTTCCTATCCGCTGGTTTGGCCCGACAATTACTAGCATAATGGCCCTTCTTACCACAGCTGAAGCACTCAACATCTTGCTTATTCTTTTTCTTCTGGCCATCCTTAGCTTGGTTCTGCTTTCTCTTATTCTGGGAACCACCCTTGCCTCCACCACTTGCTTGTGGCTTTGGCTCATCTGCGGGTGTAACCTCAGTCTTCGACTTAGGATAGAGACTTTCTGACCTCAATGCTTTCCCTACGATCGACTCAAACGACTCATCGATGTGGTTAATAAGTCTTTCCCCCAAGTACTGATCCAAACCAGTTATGAATTTCTCATTCTTTTTCTCGGCAGTATCAATAAGAGATAACCCATATTTTGACAAAGTGTCAAATTCAGCAATATACTCCGAGACAGCCCTGCCATTCTGCTTGAGCTCCAAGAACTTCTTAAACAGCACTGACTTCTGAGCAGCTGGAATGAACTTCTCACTGAAGCGAGCTTTAAACTGCTCCCAAGTAATCTGATCTTCGGGAGTAGCTGCCTTTATAGCATTCCACCAATTCATTGCCCGCCCTTGCAGCTGACGGGATGCTAGCTTTCTCTTCATCGCATCTTCGATACCCAAATCCTCGAAGATACGTTCGCAACTATACAACCAATCTTGAACATCCGTGGCCGACTCCGTTCCGTGGAACGGCTTCCCACCAAGGCTAGTATAGTCCTTATTCAGCTTGGCGAAGTCGACCCTCGGCGCCTGCACTATTGGACCACCACCATTTCCACCATTGGGAGCTGCCCTCTGTACATCTCTAAGCATCTCTCTCATGAGGTCAGTAAACATCGTCCTCATGTCAGCAGCATTCCCATTATTGGCTCCCCTGCCGGCACCTCTAGTATCTCGGCTCATCGTCAATCTGAAAAAGGAAACGATTAACGACTCCATAGTGGTGCTAGTGCAGTACGACTTCATCCTTATACTACTAATAGTATATATATAGCTTTTAAAAACCAAAGTAATTACAAATACGCCCTCTCGTATACGTATATTATCTCTCCCTGATAACTTCCCTAGGTTAACTACGCAACCTAGAGCTCTGATACCAAGTGTGACGGCCCGCCCCGCACCAGCCTGCATTACCTCCGAAAGTGCGCTGTACACATGTCCCGACTAGCACGGAACGGTCGCCAAAGAAAGGAAAGAAGGGAATGAACTAATCAAGGAACCTGTAGAATGTCTCACAACGCATGGAATAAAATATAATAATAACATACTTGACATAAAACAGGTGAGACAGTGTATAAGCTGATAACTAATAATCAATGTCAACATCAGAGCAGCGGAAATCCAAATACAGCTTATTACAACTTTCCAAATTTACTGTCTCTAATCAAAAGAAAACTAAAGTAGAAGATACACCACCAATGCCCAAGCAGTGATCTTCAACAATACAGGGAGAATACTATATATTACGTGGAAGCCTCCTGCTCGTCTCCGGATCATCTACCCGTGCATCACCAGCTAACCTGTCTCTAGTCTGCTCGTGTGAGCACCCAGAGTAATAAGAAGAGACATAAAACTCTGGGTCAGACATAAAGCCTGGTATGAGCGATAAGCATCTAAACAGAGTAATAACAGGTATACTAAACCATACCTGAACCTGGACCTGCAACCAAAGAGTTAGTACCACATACCGTACAATGCTCTAAGGTGCCATAATAAATAGTGTAAGAATACGGGGGTGGGGTGTGCATGTCGCAATGATAGCAAACAAATCATCCATAGCAACCATCCTCACATATCTCACTCAGTGCGTAAAGCGTACGACATCTACCACTTTGGAACACTAGACAAACTGAGGTAACGACGAATCCCGACTTGTAGAAACCCTGCTGTGACCAAGCCAAACACTTGGAGTCATGACCAAACATTTCAATGACCCACTTCATTGGTCGTAGCCCTTGGTTCTACCGATGCCATAATGGCCCTGAATCCGCCTTCGTACCTCCTACCATAGTGGTCCAAAGCTATAGACGTCGATAACTCCTTGGCACGCGTCCCGCAGCAAAGCCCAACCATGAAGCGAACTCATTGATTCCCATCTAAATCTTGAGCTCTAACTCCTCATCTGGACTTCCTTTGCATCTCGGGTTTTGATCGAATTGGAGTGGGTCTTCAGAAAAGTTGGCGTGCGGTAACAGTCCTAGAACTCGGTTCGGTTCGGTAGCGTCGGTTCGGGTCGGTCCTCCATCCTTGTCATCTTCCATTCGATTCGGGTCGGGTGCTTCACTCCGGGTCGGGTCGGTGTCCTCCTCCGGGTCGGGTCGGGGTGTTGTCCTCCTCCAGCTCATGCTCCTTCTCCAATCAGCTCCCTCGTTTCCATCTACTCCGATCCGATCCGATCACTTCGCCTTACTCTAGTCGTAGCCTTCCATTCTTGAGCCGATCCGATCTGACTTCCATTATCCTTCCGATCCGATCCCCTTGTCCACTCCAACTCTAAGGGAACGGCCTTCCTTTTTGCCAAGTCTTCTATGTGCCAAACTCCGGTTCGGGTCGGGTTTCTTGCCCAGTTCACATATCCGATCCGAGCCCCCATCCGATCCGATCCGAAGCTCTGCACAGCTTTCTGCAACTTTTTCCAGCAACTTGTTTACGCCATTCGACGACGTTTTTGACAAATCTAACTATTCTAATTAATCATAAAACATACCATAGAGTCATAGCAACATAGCAAACTAACCACAAACACCAAAACAATGAATTCATATGTCAAAATGGATCAAATGTGCCCAAAACCCCTTATTTTCCCTTAAGCATGTTAAGTAAAATTAATCATAGGGTTAACAAAACTTAATCAAATCGAACCAAATTTCTAACAGAGGCATAAAATGTTATTTACGAATTTCTAAACATTTTTCCAGAATTTATTAGTGTATAAATTCGCTAATCCTCACTAATTACCCTTAATTAACCGTAATTAGTGTCAAAATGATGCTATCACTCACCTTGGCCACAACTAAAACCCCAAAACTGAAATATTCTCTGATTTGGTGCTGTTCCCAATCTTACACAGCAGCTCTACCTCGATTCTCGTGCCAATACTCCTTGATTTAATGTTTGCTAAGCCTAATCTTCAATTAGAAAGTGATTTTTGGGTGTTTTAGAGAGATTTAGAGAGTGGAGGCCATGGCTAGGTTAAGAGGAATGAAAGTGGCGGTTGGAAAATGTCTAAAGAAATGTTTTCTAACCCTAATCAGCACCTATATCTCCCTAAACCCGAAATTCCCCTTGGGCCTAGCTGCTAATCACCCGTTTAAGCCCAATTAAGCTGTTTTTCACCATCTGAAACTTGTTTCAGCCATATCTCCCAAACGGTGAGTCCGTTTGGCTAATGTGACCACTCTACGGAAAGAGAAACCATCATCCGGAGCCAATGGAAGTGGTTTCAGGTCAAAATTCCTTTCCAGTCAAAAGTTATGGCCAAAACAGTGATAACTAGGGGTAAAATGGTCATTAAAAAAATCGGGAAAAATCATGAACATGGGAAATGACCCCAATAGTCGTCCCCCAAAGTTACATGACCATACGACTTCGTATGTGAAAGAAATAAATATCCTACGATCCTATGATACGTAGAACGCGGGTCGTTACAATATTTTAAGTGACAATTATGGACATAGATTAGGGAATAACATTTAAATATTTATGTTAATATTGTGAATTGGCATAAATGGCCTTAAAAGGCATATATTTAATTAGAGACATTAATTGGTATAATTTGAATACCTGGCATTTATGGACATAAATAAATTTGGGAATTATTTACAAATTTGAATAGGGACATTAATTAAAATTGGAGTAAAAAGATTATATGTAATAATCAATGCGTATGACACGAGGTTGGAATCATTTGTGGTTTAAGACTGCCCGGACCCGCCCGGCAAATCCAGCAACCACAAATGGTAGTCCAATGTGAGATGTCATAGGCCCAAATTAAATGCGTGACAATTGTATGGACACGAGGTTAGGCCGTTTGTGGTGTAAGACTGCTCGGACCCGCCCGGCAAATCCAGCAACCACAAAGGGTGGCCAAGTGTGGGAGGTCCTATAAGGTTACAGTAGTAATAAACTAAGTAACACTTAACCAAGATAAACATGTAAGTGGGACATGGGGGTTAAGCGGGTGCCTTGGGTGGCTTGTGAAATACGATTAGAAAACACTTAACCAAATGGAAACATGTAAGAAGACATGAATAAGAATGGGGTTAAGTGGGAAACCTTAGTGGGGGCGAAGCATAGGTGGGAAGCTTGTGTCAAGCATGAGGGCCCTTTTCAAACCAGTAACCCATTTAGTATCTTTGTGAGCTCGACCCAAGTCGAGGACGGGGCACGCTTACTGGGTTTGATTGTAAGAGGTCAAAACGGGTTAGCGGTGGCGACGCAAGTCGAACGGGGTCATGTGCGTGCGTGGGCCCGGGCTGGTAGGTAAGACGTTGTTGCATCGTGTAGGTATAAGCCGTGCATCCTTGAGTTGTATTGGGTTGCCACTTTGGGGAGTGATACACCCCACTGTGGGACCAGCACGGGTATCTACGAGTTAGGGAGCCGATCGAATAGGGAAGGTAGTGGGAACGACTAGTGGAGATAGGAGTAGGCGGCACCTATGACAACAGCTAAGAGTACAGCTACCGTCTTATAAATATTGTAATTAGAATGGGGAGGGTAGTGGGCACCATTAGTGGATATAGGAGCAGGAGACACCTATGACAACAGCTAGTGGTACACGAAACTACCATTATCATTACCACTTATGTTCAGTAGGCGGGATCAACTTCTAGGGTGACTAGTGTTAGTGCAGTATGGTAATTATCCTATAGTGTTGGAGGCGCAATTAACGTTATCTTATTCCTCTTGATTGCTTTGTCATACCCACTTGTTTCACAGTCATTCCTTGTTTTACCAACTTATGCCTTATCCCAGTTACTTTAATAATTATATTGTTAAAGTTATTGTGCTTGCAAGACTTTATGTCTGACCCCCTTTGTTTTCGCCTCTTTTCTTCCTCCCCTTCCCCCCCCCCCCCAAGGTTCTCAGGGTGGGACTAGTGCTAGCGGAGCTTGATTTGGATCGCTTTATCTCTTTCTCTCTTTTGGAAGTGCTTGGATTGCTGAAAGTAAAGTTCATCCCATCTCTTTATGGCTACTTTTGTTGGGGTTATGATTTTTAATTTTATGTACTCTGATTTTGTCAAGATGGATATTATGTATTTGACTCTAATCATTGGTCTTTGAAGTTGTTGTAATCAAACTATTTCTCCGCTGCAATAAAAGTTGTTTTAAATTTTCAAGTACTACTTTATATTTGTCTTGTTGTTAAGTTCCTGTTCTATACACACTAAAAGTGCTCCATGGAAGTTAATGCATTCCCTTTGTGAGTGACATTAATGGACGTGGGGTGTTACACGTGGTATCAGAGCTGAAGGTTACCAGAACAGATATGAGATTTTGAAAAACTATTTATTTCAAAAGCATTTTACAAAGAAGTACTTTCAAAAATATGTTTTAAGGAGAGTATTTTCAAGAGAAAGGTTTATTTTAAAAACATAATCCCCAAGAGCCATATGTCTTTCCTTCGATTATCCGTTTTGAATCTTTTCCTCTTTCCCTTTTTGAATCTCTTCCTCCGTCTATAGATGCTTTTTCCTACATGAGGACTTCCGTACGATGGACGGAAAACCGCTTCATGGAACTTAGACGTTTGTTGGGGCTAGAAATTGGCTCAAGAAAGTGGAGGACTTGTCGGTATCTTTGACATAGATGAGGGGAGGAAGGATCGACTAGCTGCTTGGTTGATGAAGGACGAAGTTCCTTGTAGGTCGGGGGTCACGAATGAAGAACGTATAGTGGAGGCATGGATAGGGCACAGGGTAAGAAAGTAGAACCTAAGAAGGGTGCAAAGAATAATAAACCCCGTGACAAGAGGAAATGTCTTTATTGTGGAACACTAGTCCATTTGAGCAAGGACTGTAGGAAGAAAAAGAAGACTGGCTATTTCCACTATGGTGAGGCAGGACATCTGATCAAAGATTAAAGACTGCCGGACGAAAAGGCAGAGGACAAGGTCTACTTCTGGAGGGCAGGTTCAGGCTCTCATGGCACCAGGACAGGAGAGAGGTAGAAACATATCCGTTGAAAGTTTAATTTTTCTGTTTGATCATCATGTTCGTACTTTGTTTGACTTTGGTGCTTCACACTCGTTTGTATCTGCTTCATTAGTTGAAACGCTGCACCTAAATACTAGTCTAGTTACGGATCCCTTTGTAGTCTCAAATCCTATTGGTGATTCGGCTCACTTATCTGTGGTTTGTCGGGATTTGAAAGTGTCTATCTTGGGCGTTGGGTTTGAATGCAACGCCTTCGTTCTTGGTTTCATGGGCTACGACTTGATTCTAGGCATGGATTGGCTAGCCAGATACGGTGCCATCCTAGATTGTGAAAGAAGGGTAGTTAGATTATTGACTCGTTGTTGAAAGACCCTTGATATTTCTTGTGACCCTAAAGGTCCAATGATGCTTAGCTACCTAGAATCTCTTGGCGTGTCCAACAATGATTTGGAATCTGTTCGTGGGGTCCGTGAGTATGGTGACGTCTTCGATGAAGTTCAGGGTTTACCCCAAGGCGTGAGATAGACTTTCGTATATACCTAATGAATAATGCAAAGCCAGTTGCATTACCAGTGCGCCACATGGCTCCGAGGGAGAGGAGAGAACTCAGTAAGCAAGTGAAATAGTAGCTTGAGAATGGGTTCACAAGAAGAAGCATTTCGGAATGGGGTGCTCAATTGTTTGTTTGTTTTGCTAGTATCATCTCTCGTAGATTGTCCGAATTCGAAGGAGGTATTCCTTAGGTGCTTGTCTGATATTGGTTTAGGCCTTTGGGGCTTGTGCTTGGGGGATGTCGAGTTCGACTAGTATGGTTTGTGTGAGAGATAAATAGTTGTGGTGATTTTTCATTGCATGATATCTTGGTTTACTCGAAGAGTGATGGGCAGCCGTGACATGATAAGACTATTCGATGGTATGGACTGCCCCGAGTTAGACTCAATAGGGTTATGAGATGACTCGAGTGGACTCAAGAAAGATGTGAAGTAATGGATTGTTTAGGACCCTATGTTGATGCCATTTCTTTTGAGGAAGAAGGTGAGATTCTTAGGGCACGTGGTCTCTAAGGAAGGGATAGCTGTGGATCCTGCGAAGGTGGTGGCAATCCAAGATTGGAAGATTCCTAAGAACGCAACCGAGCGTTTGAAGAGGGCTTTGACAACAGCTCCAGTTTTAGTTTTGCTAGATGGGAGTCTTCGAGCCATCTTTGTAGATATGCTATAGATAAGAGAGGCTGGTTGCGTAGAAATGAGAGATTTTGCGTACTGCAAGACGAGAGCTTGAGGAAGATGATTCTTAAAGACTCACAACGCTCCAAGATGACGCATACATTCTAGGTTTTGTGGGATATGGTGGGGCTTTATCATGCTTAGTTTCTTAAGAATCATTTGATAATCTGATCTATACCAGTAGTCTGTAAGTATCTGAATATTTCTGAAAAGGATAGGGGTTTTTACTCAAAGCGTGAAGTAGATTTCCAGTTCTGACATTTGTTAATGGGGGTAATTCTATGAGTATCAATCTGATGTTGATTTTGGTCTTCGGGGTTGATACTTAGGGAATTATTCTCTTAATCAATATCTAACGGGAACAGAGCTTTTGTTTTAATTGTACTCGCTCTATCACTCGGTTGTATCCTATCGATCGAGTCTTCAACCTTTAGGTAGAAACTAATGGGTGTAAGAATGTGTTTGAGACATGTTATGTTTGGTGGATGCAAGTGGATGCAAGTGTTTGCTAGTGGTTTCTCGTGGATGCATTTACACACACATTAGGCACTAGATCGGCTCAATCACTCTCATATTGCATATTAATATGTGTGCATATTTAAATTAATGGATGCATCATGGTTGTATTATCACATGGATGCTGCATTCGGATGAATGGTTGTGCACGCATGTAGAAATAATATGTATCATTAGGAATCTTTTGCATACATAATGGACGCATGGCACTATCATGGTTCGCATTAAGGAGGTCAACTGAATCAGTAGACCGCCTGATTTTTGCATTGGATAAGGACATGTACACACACTATGCAT
Source organism: Allium sativum (assembly GCA_030737875.1). Taxonomy (NCBI): domain Eukaryota; kingdom Viridiplantae; phylum Streptophyta; class Magnoliopsida; order Asparagales; family Amaryllidaceae; genus Allium; species Allium sativum. Next base: position 1,046,273,500 of record CM060910.1, on the reverse strand, counting down.
ATAAACATGAAAGCATTAGAAGTCTCTTAAGGACAATGGATGTCGTGCCTGATGGTTGAGTAGATGGATGATTGGATGGTAGGACACATTCTTCCTAACTTGAAGATTTCGGGGACAAAATCCTTTAAGGAGGGGAGAATGTAACACCACGTATTTTCTATGAACATAAAAATAACAAATCAAGGTATAATTAATTTTTAGAAAAATAATTAGGTGAAATGGGTTGCACCATTGCATTCCTCTCGGAATTCTGCTTGAGATAGAGTCTGAGTTTGCATAAATTGGACTACATATGAAAAAGATATCCTTAAATTAAATATTGCAGCGAAACATGGAAAAAAGGAATGAGAAAAGAATAATGTTTAACATTTGTTCTAAGGATTGTAAGCAAAAAACTTAGTAGCTTGTTTGGTTATAACATGTGACTTGCATACAAGAGGTACAGAGTTCGATTCCCGCCAATGCCATATTTTTGTTTTAGGGGAATGGCTAAAAAGCGGCTTAGTGTGAACGCGATTCAAAAAGTAGTTTAGTGTGAAAATGGTTAATTGGGAAGATAGATAAAAAGAAAATTAAATATATATATATATATATTGAATATATATATATATATATATAATTAAGAAGATAAATACAGTCAATTTATTTGGAGGGAAAGATTTATGCATAAATAGATATGTATGTATGTAGGTAACTTCATTATACATTGATTTTGCATTTTGAAAGAAAGTAGAAAAAAGGGGGAATTAAATTATATACTCGATTTCTTTTTTTTTTTTAGGTAAGCAATCAATTTGCATTATTTGTCAATATTAGAATTTATGAATAGGCACGTATATATATATATATATATATATATATATATATATATATGTGTGTGTGTGTGTGTGGGCAGTTAATGTAAACATGAAAAGATTGAAATTAATTTGTAGATGAGTGTTAATTTGTCATTAATTAAAAAGAAAAAAGAAATATTAAGTAGGCATAATTTGGGAACATGTATCATGGCATGATTGTTAAGTTATAATTTGGAGTAATTTGACATGAATTATGGAATATGTAATTTGACATATTAAACTTAGAATTGGCATGACGACAAAGTATGAAATTTAGCATATAAATCTAGTTTTGGGCATAACTTGAGAAATAGGAACATGACTAGTTTTGGTGAATTTGGGTAATTGGTATGAAACGGTTGGTATACCATTAATTGGGAACATAATTAATATTATAATTTAATTGTGAATGGTTTACATATAAAACATAAATATGTAAATTAGTAAAAGATGAACATTTAGTACAAATAGAATTTATTAATACATTTGCTGAGTCTTTCCTGACCTGTTGCTGAGTCAATAGGATAACTCTATCTAGTCTTGACGGTGGTGATGGATCCTGTGAGATCCAATGGCCTATATTAATCTAATTACTCTATAAAAACACGTATAGACTTAATCTCTAAACCTAATCAAAATTAAATCCATGGCCGACATGTTGTCAGTCCGCAACCTAGAGTAGCCGCCGTCAAACTAGAAGCAAAACAGCGAATCAATTCAACTCAAGCCTAAATCTTAACAACAAAATTGTCTACATCAAGGGAACGCAAATCAATTTCAGAACACAGATTCCAGAACTCAAGACTTTCTTTGAGTTTGTGAGTATAATAGCTTTCACAAAATAATTAGTTAATTTAATTGTGATAAGTTATAATTGGATTATGAGAATATGACCTTGAATCTTGTGATGTTGAATTATATGCTAGTTGTTATGTGAATCTTATGCAAGTTCTTATGCGAATCTTATGCAAATTTGTGATGGTGAATTATATGCTAATTCATATGTGAATCCTATGCAAGTTTGGGAAGTTGAATTATATGTTCTTATATGAATCTTATACAAGTTTGGGATGTTAAAACATATGTGAGTCATGTATATACATGTGTTAGTTTATGTGACCTTAATCTACATGTTTAGATTCTTATACAAGTTCACATCTTTTAGATCTACATGCAAGTTCACATCCTATTGTTTAGATCTATATTTTAGATCTATAGTAGTACATAGTTATGTAAAGTTTATGCCCTTTTTCCAATGCTAGTTTTGTATGTGAATCATATGCTAGTTTGTATGAGATTTATAGGCAAGTTAGGTAAAAACCCAAATCCATACATACAAGCTCACACTTACATGATTAGATCTATGATTAGATCTATGTTCAGATCCATTATAATACATAGTTTATGTTAGGCTGTGGTTTATATGCCTATACACTATGCATACTCACCTTTATGCATATAGATCTATGCTAATCACCTTGTACATAAATTAGTCCATGCTAGTTTATTGTTTTATATATGTAAGTTATGGATTATGCAAATTAGGCCAATCATGCAAGTTTATCTTTTTAGATCTATTTTTATGTTCTATGCAAGTTGTGATATTTATATCTATTTTTATGTATTGTACAAATTGTGATGTTTTTATAAATTAGGCTATTTGGCGAGCCTAATATATTCCATAAATTACACATATGGATAACGTGGTGATTGGGTAAATATTAATAATTGGCATAACGAGATTAGTGTATATTGCCTCAAAGGCATATAATTAAATTTAGACATTAATTAGCATAATTAATGTGCATAGAAATCATGACCATAATTTAAGTGACAACTATGGACATAGATTAGGGAATAACATTTAAATATTTATGTTAATATTCTGAATTGGCATAAATGGCCTTAAAAGGAATATATTTAATTAGAGACATTAATTGGTATAATTTGAATACCTGGCATTTATGGACATAATTTAGGTGACAATTATGGACATAAATAAATTTGGGAATTATTTACAAATTTGAATAGGGACATTAATTAAAATTGGGGTAAAAAGATTATATGTAATAATCAATGCCTATGACACGAGGTTGGATTCATTTGTGGTGTAAGACTGCCCAAAACCGCCCGGCAAATCCAGCAACCACAAATGGTAGTTCAATGTGAGATGTCATAGGCCCAAATTAAAAGCGTGACAATTGTATGGACACGTGGTTACACCATTTGTGGTGTAAGACTGCCCGGACCCGCCCGGCAAATCCAGCAACCACAAAGGGTGGCCTAATGTGGGAGGTCCTACAAGGTTATGGTAGTAATAAACTAAGTAACACTTAACCAAGATAAACATGTAAGTGGGACATGGGGGTTAAGTGGGTGCCTTGGGTGGCTTGTGAAATACGATTAGAAACACTTAACCAAGATAAACATGTAAGTGGGACATGGGGGTTAAGTGGGTGCCTTGGGTGGCTTGTGAAATACGATTAGAAAACACTTAACCAAATGGAAACATGTAAGAAGACATGAATAAGAATGGGGTTAAGTGCGAAACCTTAGTGGGGGCCAAGCATAGGTGGAGAGCTTGTGTCAAGCATGGGGGCCCTTTTCAAACCAGTAACCCATTTAGTATCTTTGTGAACTCGACCCAAATCGAGGACGGGGCACGCTTTCTGGGTTTGATTGTAAGAAGTCAAAACGGGTTAGTGGTGGCGACGCAAGTCCAACGGGGTCATGTGCGTGTGTGGGCCCAGGCTGGTAGGTAAGACGTCGTTGCATCGTGTAGGTATAAGCCGTGCATCCTTGAGTTGTATCGGGTTGCCACTTTGGGGAGTGATACACCCCACTGTGGGACCAGCACGGGTATCTACGAGTTAGGGAGCCGATCGAATAGGGAAGGTAGTGGGAACGACTAGTGGAGATAGGAGCAGGCGGCACCTATGACAGCAGCTAGGAGTACAGCTACCGTGTTATAAATATTGTAATTAGAATGGGGAGGGTAGTGGGCACCACTAGTGGAGATAGGAGCAGGAGACACCTATGACAGCAGCTAGTGGTACACGAAACTACCATTATTATTATCACTTATGTTCAGTAGGCGGAATCAACTTCTAGGGTGACTAGTGTTGGTGCAGTATGGTAATTATCCTATAGTGTTGGAGGCACAATTAACGTTATCTTATTCCTCTTGATTGCTTTGTCATACCCATTTGTTTCACAATCATTCCTTGTTTTACCAGCTTATGCCTTATCTCAGTTACTTTAATAATTATATTGTTAAAGTTATTGTACTCGCCAGACTTTATGTCTGACCCCCTTTGTTTTCGCCTCTTTTCTTCCTTTCCCCTTTCCCCCCCCCCCACCAAGGTTCTCAGTGTGGGACTAGTGCTAGCGGAGCTTGATTTGGATCGCTTTATCTCTTTCTCTCTTTTGGAAGTGCTTGGATTGCTGAAAGTAAAGTTCAGCTCATCTCTTTATGGCTACTTTTGTTGGGGTTATGCTTTTTAATTTTATGTACTCTGATTTTGTTAAGATGGGTATTATGTACTTGACTCTAGTCATTGGTCTTTGAAGTTGTTATAATCAAACTATTTCTCCGCTGCAATAAAAGTTGTTTTAAATTTTCAAGTATTGCTTTATATATGTCTTGTTTTTAAGATTCTGTTCTATACACACTAAAAATGCTCCATGGAAGTTAATGCATTCCCTTTGTGAGTGACATTAATGGACGTGGGGTGTTACACGACCTATCTCCAAATCACCATGCATCACAAAGATTCATCCATCAATATATATATGTGTGCTCTCTTCTTTTTCAGAAGATCACACATTTTTTGTTTTCAAAAACAAAGATTCATCCATCACAACCCTCGGCCTAGTCCTCTCCTCCATTTTCTTTTCTTCTTTTACCTTATGTTGTATCTGGAGGTGCAGTTCATCTGAATACAAAGGCTAGCCGAAAACAATAATGCAACCCTAATTCAATCTCATCCACTCAAATCAGGCCATTAAAAATTCATTTATCATTTTTCCCATGATCTCTGACTCCCCACGTTCCTCCACCATCAATGTAATGGCCCACGATCACCCCTACGGCAGTGATTTGACCTAATTTTATTTTTTGATCATCTCTAAATTCATCCTCAACCAAGCTACTAAAAATCGAGAAATTACTACTAAAATTCAGGATCTCCAATAACGAACACACTTATATACTTGAATTTAAAATAGAAGTGACTGAAAATTAGAGTAGTTAAACTCTTTACTTAAAACAAACCCCTCTAGAGATATAGGTTATAGTTTAAGTTAAAACCATTTTTACAATACACTAGAGACCAATACAAACAACTTCCATATTGAACTTCAAACATAAATCAGGTGAGAATTAGAGTTATTGAATTTTGAATCAGCATAGATGGAGTATTTCTACACATAGTTTAACATACATGCATTTAAACAAAACTGACAGTGGTTTAGTTCGAGTATAACTGCATGATAATGTATTCATAATTGACAGAGCATAACCAGAAACATATGTGTGTTTTTATAAGTTTGAATCATAAGGAATAACAATCACTAAATAAGTCGTGTAACACCCCATAATTTTAAAACATTAAAATTAACAAATTTAAGAACACTTAATTTTTAGAATAAGAATTAGGTGAAATGGGTTACGCCATTGCGTTTGTCTCGGAATTCTGCTTGAGATAGAGTCCGATTTTGCGTAAATCGGGCTTCGTATGAAGAAGTTATGGAGCTTAGAAGATTTCAAGTTTATATCAGAATTAAATAAATAATTAATAAATCTAAATTCGAATTCAACCCAGCAAAAAGAAGTGGGCGGGAAAATTCCCGCCTGAGGGTGTCGACCCCTCTATAAGGGTGTCGACATAGGTGTCAACCCCCCCCCCCCCCTCCCCCGTAGGGGTCGACCCCTGCTGACTGTTCTGGACAATGACGATTTTCTAAGTCGTACGGCTATGTGGCGACCTCTGATTGGCCTGATGAACCATTTTCTTGGACTGGATGGTTTGGATGGATCCTAGGTTGATCTAAAGGCTCATATTAATTCTATACTTCTATATAATCACATCAAACCTAAACCCTAAACCTCCTAACCCTATTCTATGAAGTCATCGTGTTGTCCATCTCTAAGCTAACCTAGCCTCCACCTTAACTAATCAAATTCAAGATAAAAGAGAAAGATCAAAGCCTACATCAACGGTTTAAATTATCAACTTCAGAAATCAGATTCCATATCATCTCTTCTTTCTTAATCTCTATGAGTTCATGTAGCTTTCACAAGATAATTAAATTAAAGTAATTATGATAAGTTGTAATTTGTGATTATATGATTATGCTTATCTTATCAAATTTGCAAGTTGTCATCTTTTTTTGGTTCATAGCCTATGCTTTTCTGAACAATTCTATCAGTTCATTCCTATTCGTGCTTATACATTTATGCCTATTTTGATACCATGATTCTCTTCCCTCTTCTTTTTTTCCTTTTTCTCTTTATGAGTTAGGCTAACTTCGAGCCTAACATATTATGCGAAATTCGCGCACATATAACGCTTGAAAGATGGGGAAAATTTTTGGGAAATGTTGAATAACATGTGATTTGTAAAAAGGCATAAATTGATGATGGCTATGGTTTGTGAAAAATTTTATATAATAAGCAAACATGAAACTTGACGTAAATGGGTTTGGGTGTAAACTTGTGTTAATTTGGTAAGTTCGGTTATTTCTCAGATTTGGAACATGTAATAGGAATCATGACTTGTAATGAATCGAATCTAGAACTATGCCTAATTGTAAGATAATCAATTCTGATTCATGCTTATCCTTTTGTCAAATCTGAATTACCTATGCCTATGAGACTGTTGTGATTGATACAATGGTACCTATCATGTTGTACACCAAATTGGTGATTCTTTTATGTTCAATTCTATCGAGTCTTTGTGCCTATGATGTAATTTGCTCAGTTTAGCCATACTTATTGTTAATGTACAACATGTATTGGGAACATGATTCTTGAGTTGGGTACATCTTTACATACCTATTTTGTTCCTTATGTTAATTCTTATGTTTCTCCTCTATCCCTCTCCATTTTATTTTGGGACCTTGTTGTACGTGCGATTGAAACGCGGGGAATTGGATATAACTTAATTAAGTAATTTTGGGCATAACAAGTAAATGTGGCATAACTTGAATTGACCACACTTATGTATAATTTACACATAAATCTAGACTTGGACAGTAAATATGTAAATTGGCTAAAAGATGAACGCCTAAGACAGGTTAGACTTGGTTTGCGGTATAAGACTGCCCGGAACCGCCCGGCATATCCAAAAATAGCAAACGACAGTCTAATGTGAGAGGTAAAAGGCATAAACTAGATGCTTAGACACGAGGTTAAGTCTGGCTTGTGGTGGAAGTCTGCCCGGAACCGCCCGGCATATCCAACATCCACATGTGATCGACTTAATATGAGAGGTATGTGCATTAATAACTAATTAATGTTGATCAAAGATGAATATGATACCTAAACGAGTTAGGTGGGTGGGGTTAAGTTAACATGAGTAAGAAGACAACTTAACTAATATTACATGAACAAAGTGGATAGAGTTAAGGCAAGCTTAACCAATAATACATATGGACTTGATAAGTGGAAGGGTTAAGTAAATCTTGGGTAGGTGGGTAATATTAGTATATATAGGCCCACAAACTTAACCGTTAAATAAACATGCGTGAATCAATGGAAAGGTTAAGTAACATATGAATAGGCGACACTTAACCAATACAACATGTTAACTAAAACAGATGGATCAGGTTTGGTTATATTGAGAACACTTAACCGTTATAACATGTTGATTGGGAAACCCTAGTAATGGGGACCCATTTCAGCAATAACCTACATAAATGTATCACGGTACCCTGAACTACGCAGGTTGGGGCATGATTACTGGGCTGATTATAAGCGATCAAAATAGCAGTGGGTGGTGCGTCAGTGTAGATTCCGATGGAGTACGGGCGTGCACGTACTTCGGAGTGGAAAAAGCAGGCACTGGGCATCAGTAATCATACGCTGTACATCTTGAATTGTGTCGGGTTGCCATCATAGGGATTGATACAACCCATGGTGAGACCAGCACAGGTATCTACAAACAAGCGGGGCCGAATTATACAATTAATAAATACATGCGAGTAAGGGAGCCGATCGATTAGGGTAGTATGGGGACATCTAGTACCAATTACGGGCAAGTAGGCTGCCAAGGATTTTATGGGGTAGATACCTCTTGCTAGATGTTACGCCTGAGGGCTACCAATTGTGGGGTTGGGATCAACTTTCGGTATGGGACTAGTAAGGGTGCGGTATAATTAGCATTGGGGCAGTGTAGTAATTACCCTATAGTGATTGATGTGAAATCAATGTTTATCTTATTCATCTTGCCTACCTTGTCATGCATGCTTATGTACAGTCATTTCTTACTTTCCAGTTTGTGTTCTTATCATGTTACTTTAATGATTATATTGTTAAAGTTACTGGACTCACCAGACTAATGTCTGACCTAGTTTGTTTCGCCTCTTTTCTTACGCCCCCCCCCCCCCCTCTTCCCAGGTTCTCAGGGAGGAAATACTCAAGCTTAGTTCATATATCTCTTTCTTCTAGCTTGAAGTTGAAAGATGTATCACCTGGGTTTGACTCTGCTTATGGCATTTTCTATTGGGGATTATGGCTTTAAAATTTTGTACTCTGAAGGCTTTTGTACAAGATTGATATTATGTACTTGGTTTTGTTGTTTTGAAGGTGTAACCAAACCTATTTCTGTTTCTACTGCAATAAAGTTATAAATTTTTCAAGTACTACTTTATCCGTCTTGTATTATTCTGTTCTGTTTACTTATAACGCTCCATGAAACTTATTGCATTCCCTTTGTGCATGACATTAACGGACGTGAGGTGTTACACTTGGTATCAGAGCTAGAGGTTACTAGAACAGATAAAAGATTTTGAAAACCATTTTCAAAAGCATTTTTTTATATAAAAATATTTTCAAAAACATGTTTTAAAGAAGGATTTTTCAAGAGAAAGGTTTATTATGAAAAACATAATCCCCAAAAGCCATATATCTTTCTTTTGATTTCGAATCTCTTCCTTTTTCCTTCTCGAGTCTCTTACCCCGCGTGTAGATGCTTTTAATAAAGATATGTAAGGAATTTCGTGTGATGGGCGGAAAACCTTTTCATAGGACTAAGACGTTTGTCGAAGCAAGAATTGGCTCAAGGAAGTGGAGGACTCGTTTGGTATCTTTGAGATAGACGATGGAAGGAAGGTTCAGCTAGCTTCTTGGTCGATGAGGGGGTTTAGGCTAAGGAGCATAACCCAAGGATGAGGAATTTGTTTATATGGCTTTAATCCATGAAGAAGATAAAGGAGAAAGTGGAAAGAATAATTAACCCCGTGACAAAAGAAGGCGTCTTTATTGTGGTATAACGGGCCATGTAATTAAGAACTGTAGAAAGAAGAAAAAGCCTGGTTGTTTTCATCGCGATAAGGTAGGACATCTGATTAAAGACTGCCCGAGGAGGCAAGGACAAGGGCAAGGGCAGAGGACATGACCTACTTACGGAGGACAGGTTCATGCTCTCATGGCACCAGGACAGGAGAGAGACAGAAACGTTTTTGTTGAAAGTTTGAATTTTCTTTTTTGATCATCCTGTTCGAACTTTGTTTGATTCTGGCGCTTCGCACTCGTTTGTATTTGCTTCGTTAGTTGAAACACTGCACATAAATACTAGTCTAGTTGTGGATCCCATTGTAGTAACAAATCCTATCGGTGGTTCGGCTCATTTATCTATGCTTTGTTGGGACTTGAGAGTGTCTATCTTGGGCATTGGGTTTGAGTGCAACGCCTACGTTCTTGGTTTCATGGGCTACGGCTTGATTCTAGGGAAGAATTGGCTAGCCAGGTACGGTGCCATCCTAGACTGTGAAAGGAGGGTAGTTAGACTGTGACTCGTTGTGGAAAGACCCTTGATATTTCTTGTGACCCTAGAGGTTCGGTGATGCTTAGCTATCTATAATCACTTGACACATCCATCAATGATTTGGAATCTGTTCGAGTAGTCCGTGGGTATGGTAACGTCTTTGATGAGGTTCGGGGTTTAACCCCGAGGCACGAGATAGACCTCCGTATATACTTAGTAGGCAAAGCCAGTTGCATTACCAGTGCGCCACATGGCTCCGAGAGAGAGGAGGGAACTCAGTAAGCAAGTAGGGGAGCTACCTGAGGAAGGGTTCATAAGAAGAAGTATTTCGGAATGGAGTGCTCCAGTTGTTTTTGGCTATGAAGATTGATGGTTCGCTTAAATTGGGCGTGGACTATAGGGAACTGAACAAGCTCACGAAGAAGAACAGACACCCATTGCCGAGGATAGATGACTTGTTCGATCAGTTGGTTGGCACTTCGGTTTTCTCGCAGTTGGATTTAGCTAACAAGATTTCATCAGCTAAGGGCAGCTGAGGACAGCATAGATAAGCCTGCTTTTAGGGCTACCGACGGTTTGTCTGAATGGCTCGTCATGCCTTTTGGTTTGACGAATGCACCCGCATATTTCGTAGACTTGATGAGTAGGGTGTTTGGGGAGTTCCTAAACAAGTTTGTGGTAGTCTTTGTGGATGGTATTTTGATTTTCTCTAGAAGCGAGGAAGAGCATGCCCTACATCTAGGGAAGTCTTAGAGACCCTATGAGCGCATCAACTCAAAGCTAAGTTCTCCTAATTTCATTTTTGGAGGAAAGAAGTGAGGTTCCTAGGACACGTGGTCTCTAAGGAAGGGATAGCAGTGGATCCTGCAAAGGTGGTGGCAATCCAAGATTGGAAAGTTCCAAGAAAAGCAATGGAAGTAAGAAGTTTTCTTAGGTTGGTGGGATACTATAGGAAGCTTGTTAAGGACTTTGTGAAGATATTAGCCCCCGTTTTAAATTTGCTAGATGGGAGTAAACCGTTCATAGTATATACCGGTTCTTGCGGGACAAGGCTTGGAGCAGTTTTCGATGCAAAAGAAAAAGGAGACATGCAAAAGGCGGTAGGTACGTAGTTATGTTTGAGCATCGCGTATCGTCCACAGATGGATGGACAGACAGAAAGGGTGAATAGAATCCTTGAAGATCTTTTTGAGGTTATGTATCCTAGGTTTTGGAGGGACATGAGAAGAGCAACTTCCATTTGTGGAGTTTGCTTATAACAACAGTTATTAAGCTAGTATTAGGGTTTTTATGGATGACCGTGTCGATCACCAACTTGTTGGTGGGAGTCTGCGGATAAGATTTTGCTTGTACCCGAGTTGATTAGAGAGAAACTTTGGAAAAGATGGACTTGATTCGAAGATAAATGAAGATAACACATGACCGGCAAAAGTCAAACGCTGACAAGAGACAAACTGATCTTGGGTTTGATGTTAGGGACATGGTTTTTGTCAAAGTGTCGCCATTGAGGAACATAATTTGCTTTGGATCTGCAGGGAAATTAGCACCAAGTTTTGTAGGACCCTTCCCCATTATAGGGAGGATTGGATAGGTGGCGTATAGAGTGAAGTTGCCGGAAAGCTTAGTAGTGTTCATGACATGTTTCACATGTCGTATTTGCGGAAGTGTTTACATGATACCGCGGAAGTAGTGGAGCCGAGCATGCTTAGAGAAGTGGAAGTGGAGCGAGATGCCACGATTAGACGAGCTTCTACATGCATCCTTGGATCGGATATCAAGAAGTTACGCAACAGAGAGGTCATGTCAGTTAAAATCCAATGGGGAGATGATCAAGGAGACGTGACTTGGGAGACGGAAGACATGATACATGCGTCGTACCCTTTCCTTTTGTGAGGATATGTTCTTAACTTCTCCCTTTTCTACCTCTTTGTTTATACTTGTTCTATCGTTTAGTATGTCCTCTCGTTTACATCCTCGGTCTTTAGATAGGAAAATCCTATGGTTGTAAACATGTGTTTGAGACATGTTATGTTTGGTGGATGCAAGTGGTTGCTAGTGGTTGCTCGTGGATGCATTTACATACACATTAGGCACTAGATCGGCTCAGTCACTTTCATATTGCATATGCACATATGTATTTGTATATGGGTTGAAACTTGATATGTTATCATATAGATGTTTCATTTGTATGAATGTACGGTTGTGCACTCATATAGAAATGATATGTATCAACAGGGTTCTTTTGCATACGTAATGACGCATGACACTATCATGATTTGCATTAAGGAGGTCAACTGAATCAGTAGACCGCCTGATTTTGCATTAGATAAGGACATATACACACATTATGCATATGATCATGAAAGAATTAGAAATTTTCTTAAGGACAATGGATGCCTGTGATTGAATGGTTGAGTAGATGGATGTTGGATGGTAGGATATACATTCTTCTTGACTTGGAGATTTCGAGGACGAAATCCTTTAAGGAGGGGAGAATATAACACCCCGTAATTTTAAAACATTAAATTTAACAAATTTAAGAACACTTAATTTTTAGAAGAAGAATTAGGTGAAACGGGTTACGCCATTGCGTTCGTCTCGGAATTTTGCTTGAGATAGAGTCCGAGTTTGCGTAAATCGTGCTCCATACAAAGAAGTTATGGAGCTTAGAAGATTTCAAGTTTATATCAGAATTAAATAGATAATTAATAAATCTAAAGTCAAATTCAAACCAGCGAAAAGAAGTGGGCGGGAAAATTCCCGCTAGAGGGTGTCGACCCACCTAAAGGGTGTCGACACTGGTGTCGACCCCCCTGTAGGGGTCGACCCCTGCTGACTGTTCTGGACAGTGACGATTTTCTGAGTCGTACAGCTACGTGGCAACTTCTGATTGGCCTGATGAACCATTTTCTTGGACTGGATGGTTTGGATGGATCCTAGGTTGATCTAAAGGCTCATATTAATTCTATACTTCTATATAATCACATCAAACCTAAACCCTAAACCTCATAACCCTATTTTATGAAGTCGTCATGTTGTCCATCTTTAAGCTAACCTAGCATGCACCTTAACTAATCAAATTCAAGATAAAAGAGAAAGATCAAAGCCTACATCAATGGATTAGCTTTTCAACTTTAGAAATCAGATTCCAGATCTTCTCTTCTTTCTTAATCTCTGTGAGTTTATGTAGCTTTCACAAGATAATTAAACTAAAGTAATTATGATAAGTTGTAAATTGTGATCATATGATTATGCCTATCTTATCAAATTTGCAAGATTCATAGCCTATGCTTTTCTGATCAATTCTATCAGTTCATGCCTGTTCGTGCTCGTATATTTATGCCTATTTTGATACCATGATTCTCTTCCCTCTTCTTTTTTTCCTTTTTCTTTTTATGAGTTAGGCTAACTTCGAGCCTAACATATTATGCGAAATTCGCGCATGTATAACGCTTGAATTATGGGGGAAAAAGTTTGGGAAATGTTGAATAACATGTGAATTGTAAAAAGGCATAAATTGATGATGGCTATGGTTTGGGAAAAATTGTATATAATAAGCAAACATTAAACTTGACGTAAATGGGTTTGGGTGTAAACTTGTGATAATTCGGTAAGTTCGGTTATTTCTTAGATTTGGAACATGTAATAGGAATCATGACTTGTAATGAATTGAATCTAGAACTACGCCTAATTGTAAGATAATCAATTTTGATTCATGCTTATCCTTTTGTCAAATCTGAATTACCTAGGCCCATGAGACTGTTGTGATTGATACAATTGTACCTATCATGTTATACACCAAATTGGTGATTCTTTTATGTTCAATTCTATCGAATCTTTATGCTTATGATGTAACTTGCTCAGTTTAGCCGTACTTATTGTTAATGTACAACATGTCTATTGGAACATGATTCTTGAGTTGGGTACACCTTTACATGCCAATTTTGTTCCATATGTCAATTCTTGTGTTTCTCCTCTATCCCTCTCCATTTTATTTTTGGACCTTGTTGTACGTACGATTGAAACGCGGAGAATTGGGTATAACTTAATCAAGTAATTTTGGGCATAACAAGTAAATGTGGCATAACTTGAATTGACCACACTTATGGATAATTTACATATAAATCTAGACTTGGACAGTAAATATGTAAATTGGCTAAAAGATGAAGGCCTAAGACATGAGGTTAGACTTGGTTTGCGGTATAAGACTTCCCAGAACCGCCCGGCATATCCAGCAACCGCAAACGGCAGTCTAATGTGAGAGGTCAAAGGCATAAACTAGATGCTTAGACACGAGATTAAGTATGGCTTGTGGTGGAAGTCTGCCCGAAACCGCCCAGCATATCCAACGACCACAAGTGATCGACTTAATGTGAGAGGTATGTGCATTAATAACTAATTATTGCTGGTCAAAGATGAATATGATACCTAAATGAGTTAGGTGGGTGGGGTTAAATTAACATGAGTAAGAAGACAAATTAACCAATATTACATGAATAAAGTGGATTGGGTAAAGGCAAGCTTAACCAATAATACATATGGACATGATAAGTGGAAGGGCTAAGTAAATCTTGGGTAGGTGGGTAATATAAGTATATATAGGCCCACAAACTTAACCATTAAATAAACATGCACGAATCAATGGAAAGTTAAGTAACATATGAATATGTGACACTTAACCAATACAACATGTTAATTAAAACATATGGATGGGGTTAGGTTAACTTGAGAACAATTAACCGTATAACATGTTCATTAGGAAACCCTAGTAATGGGGACCCATTTCAGCAGTAACCCACATAGATGTATCATAGTACCTTGAACTAGGAAGGGTGGGGCACGATTACTGGGCAGATTATAAGCGGACAAAATAGCGGCGGGTGGTGCATCAGTGTAGGTTCCGACGGAGTTCGGGCGTGCATGTACTACGGAGTGGAAAAAGCAAGAACTGGGCATCAGTAATCATACACTGTACATCTTGAATTGTGTCGGTTGCCATCATAGGGATTGATACACCTCATGGTGGGACCATCACAGGTATCTATATTCAAGCGGGGCCGAATGACATAAGTAATAAATACGTGCGAGTTAGGGAGCTGATCGATTAGGGTAGTATGGGGACATCTAGTATCTATTATGGGCAAGTAGGCTGTCAAGGATTGTATGGGGCAGATACCTCTTACTAGATGTTACATCTGAGGGCTACCAATTGCGGGGTTGGGATCAACTTTCGGTATGGGACTAGTAAGGGTGCGGTGTAATTAGCATTGGGGCAGTGTAGTAATTACCCTACAGTGATTAGAAGCGAAATCAACGTTTATCTTATTCATCTTGCCTACCTTGTCATGCATGCTTATGTACAGTCATTTCTTACTTTCCAGTTTATGTTCTTATCCTTTTACTTTAATGATTATATTGTTAAAGTTACTGGACTCACCAGACTAATGTATGACCTAGTTTGTTTCGCCTCTCTTCTTACGTCCCCCCCCCCCCCCCCCAGGTTCTCAGGGAGGAAATACTCAAGCTTAGTTCAGATATCTCTTTCTTCTAGCTTGAAGTTGAAAGATGTATCACCTGGGTTTGACTCTGCTTATGGCATTTTCTATTGGGGATTATGGCTTTAAAATTTTGTACTCTGAAGGCTTTTGTACAAGATTGATATTATGTACTTGGTTTTGTTGTTTTGAAGGTGTAACCAAACCTATTTCTGTTTACACCACAATAAAGTTATAAATTTTTCAAGTACTACTTTATCCGTCTTGTAATATTCCGTTCTGTTTACTTATAACGCTCCACGAAACTTAATGCATTCCCTTTGTGAGTCACATTAACAGACGCAGGGTGTTACAAGTTGGAAGGAAGATAAGTGATGTTTACTCACTGTTTATCTACAATTTTTCTTCTTCTCTGGTTTTCTGTTTTGTTCTAGCTTGAAACAGTGATATTTCTTTGTTGAATTTGGTCATATATATGTGAGTTTGCCATAGTTATAACACAAAAGTATTTGATTTTATACGTATGAAATATCAATATAATAATTAATAATTAGAAGGGAGTATATGATTTTGTACCAGCTTGTTAATGGCTTAAAATTTGTTACAAAATATGTATGTTGCTGGCCCTATCATCAAATACAAATGATGCTCATAGTTCCTTTCATTCTACAGGATATGCATGTGCTCCTTTCACTTCATCTTACAGTGTTCGCACATAATTCTATAGCCTAAACTCCTTTAAACTCGGTTGTGCTTGTTTCTATAGGGATTGCACATGCTTTTTCAGCCTAAAATTTAATATAGAAATCTTACGTATTATGACTTAATACAAGGCTGTTACATTTTGTTTCCACCTACAGTATTTGCACATGATTTACTGCCTAAGATTTAGTAAAAAAAACTGTGTTTAGCTAGCATATTATTCAATACAAGGCTGAGCATATGTTGTTTCATCTAAAGGTACCTAGCTTATTTCACATGGTTAGATCCATTTGGTTCAACTGGGTATCAGTTTGCAGGCTAGCTAGTTTTCTTTATAGGCTGATTTTCCTTCCATTCTACTAAATAGCTGTCTTGAATATTCAGGCTATCACACCTTATTTGATTTGGTTTTCTAATCAACTGTTTGTCCCTAATATTTCCAGCCTAGCCATCTTATCTTATACTTAGTTTTCAAGTCTAATTACAAATCTTATTTTCAAGGTTTTTCCTCAAAAATTATCTTAAGTATGTACTTTTCAACCATTTCTTGCGTTATGTCATATTTTCTTATTTTAAGATTTTGTTTAGATTTTACTTTTGTTTCATTCTTACTATAAACTGCATGCATACATTCATTTGAATCAATATGCTATGTACAAAACCAATTCATATTTTATCCTTTGACTTATGTGAACTTGTATAATTTTTCATATATATATATATATTGAAATTGGGTAAAACTATATATATATATGTATATGTATATATATATATATATGTAATGACCCGCACTTTCAACGGTATAATAATTAATTAAATTATTTAAAAGGTGATTAAAAGGATTTCATGGTCATTGAATTTAATAATGGTGAATATTTAATTAGAATAATAAATTAAATAATATATTAAATTCTGAGCTAATCAGAATTGGCTGAAATGGCGATATGGTGGGAACTGGGAAATTCAGAATGTATAATTCAGTTTAGTGTTGAATTAGAATGGAGAATATATTTAAATAACGACAGTTGAACGTATAATTTATATTATAATTAGAATCGAGCTTGAAATGGCGCGACAGTTCGTTAATTGGCGATTCGAACTTCAACTGAATGTACAGGGTTCATTTTAAATCAGATTTCTGTTAAACGAGAAACGTGTAGAGCTGGTGGAGTATATTTTTCTAGTGGAAGAGAAAAATTAGGATTTCGTTGTGTAGATTTTGATTTATGTCCAAATCAAATTTTAGAAAAGTCGCTGTGAAATTCCTTTATAATTTATAAATAAATTATTTATATTTTAAAAAGGAATTTCAATATAAATCGAATATCGGGTTGACCCAGATTTGAAATATCGATTAGAAATCCATATAAGATTTTCTGAAGCTGTATGGTATGCCACTGTGAATATATACGATAATATTTATTTTTAAATATTAAATTTAATTATTTTTAAATATATTTATATATTTAAAGGGGTCATTCAGAGCTTTAAAAATAGCCAGTTTTGCAAACGACCTCAGAATTTGACGAAACCAATTTTGTTGGATCCGCAATATTAAATTATTGCTAGAGTACAATTTCCGTGATTTATGAAGTCAGTATGTGGTCGTATGGATTTTTAGAGTGAAAAACAGTAGTATTTTGACAGTTAAAAATACGTTGTGTGAGCATACGAAGTCGGAATTCAACGAAACCAGTTTCGTTGGGACCGTAATGTCGAGTTGTAGCTACATAACCATTTCCGTGATTTTTGAACATCGTGTGTGATCACACGGGTTTTTAGAAGATTGAAACAAATATAAATTAATAAAAAGAAAATATCTAAACTAAATTAGAGGCCAAAACAAAGCCACCCACTCATCTTTTCAACCACACAAAGGATTCCACCCTCCCTATAAGATCAAATTTTCAAGCCGCCAGATTTGTTTCTCTTCTCAAAACAAATCGTGAGTTTATAATTCACCATTAAATCAAAGAAAAATCTTAAAATTCAAATGATAACATTGATGGTTTCCTGAGAGGTTTATCTACACTTCTAGGTGAATTTTAAGGGTCTCGGCACTTGTTTTCCGCTGGGTTATTTTCCAGCGAGGGATTCAGGAAAACTAGGGTTGAGTGATTCGAAGGGATGGTGCATCGATGTGGGTTTTTAGTGTGGTATTCATGCTTGTGGTAGAGAGTTGTGTTTGTGGTGAATTTTTGGGGGAACTCGGTGATGAATATTAACGCTCGATGTACAGGAGCGACGCGCTGGGATGTTCATTGCATTCGAAAGGGTGATGTCGAGTGAAAATATGAAGGGACGAGACGGTAGAGGAGGAGATGAGAAGAATGATGGTGAATTCGGCATGGAGTTCGATGGTAAAACGTGGGAGATGGAATCTTATGAAGGATCGGAAATGGCGTTGTGTTTTTCCTGGAGTCACGGCCTTGATTTGGGAAGAAGAGTGCGGTCACGGGTCAAACGTGATGTTGGGCCAAGGATTTCAAAAGGGTAAGGGCCCAAAGGGTTAAGTAAATTAAAGTTTTATTTAATTTTAAATGTGTATTAAACTTGTAAAATTCATAACTATGTCATACGATATCGAAATTCAGTGAAACAAGATCCGACAGGATCGTATGGACGGATACTACACGATGGGACAAACGGGAAGTCCATCGGAGCTCGTTACAATTTATTGCAAAATAAATTGTCCGTCTGAATCAAGCGATGGTTGTCGTTATTAACGATGATCGTACAATGTGAGTAAAACTCACCAACTTTGAATAGTTATATTTTTCTAATGTATATTTAGAACTGATAATTATCTATTGATTGATGTGTGTTAACTATTTGGTTGAAATGCTGATTGGTTGATTGAAATTATTGATAACGATTTATATAAATCGTTAATCAAATATTGATTCTATTTAACAGAATATTTCATATTGAAATGAAATCGATGTTAATGATATTGTTTAACATTTGTGATGTAGGGAAACAGGTTGAAGGAATTCAACTGGATTCCTCAACATTTATTTTACTGTTATTCATATATTGTGATATATGAGGTGTTATAAAATTTGTTGACGATTATGTGTGTTTAAATGATATCGATCATTTTGATTTGGTATTTAAGATACCATAAGAAACCCTGGGATGTAGAAAAAGAAATATTTCAATGTATATTGAAATAAAGGAATTTTATAAAATCAACCGATTTTATAAAAGGAAATATTTTGAAAATAAATTATTTATATAAAATCAATGGATTTTATATATAAAAGGAAAAAGGATTTTATATAAGGAAATAATTATAAAATCTAAAGAGTTATAAAGGAAATATATTTGTAAGAAAAATATGAAGGAATATATTTGTAAAACAAATATAAAGGGAATATATTTGTAAAACAAATACAAAGGAAGATATTTGCAAAAATAAAATAGAAAGAGAAATATGTGTAAAACATTTACAAATAGGTTATAAAGGATATTAGTTTGTTAAATAATAGGATAAGAAAAGGATATTTATTTGTTAAATGAATAGAATAAGATAAAAGGAATATTTGTTTAGAAAACAAATAAGATATTATATGAGAAATATTTGCAACACATTTGCGAATAGAGTTAAAGAGGAAATATTCGCAAACCATTTGCAAATAGAGTTGAAAAGGAAATATTCGCAAACCATTTGCAAATAGAATAGAGAAGGGAATATTTGCAAACCATTTGCAAATAGAATTTAAAAGGGTAATATTTGTAAACCATTTACAAATAAAGATTTAAAAAGGAAATATGGGTAAAAGGCATTTAGAAAACAAATAGGTTATAAAGGAAATATTTATCTTTGGATAAATAGACATATATATATATAAGTCTAAACTTATATATGAAGAAGTAAATAGATAAAAGGAGTAGATTGATTTATAAATGATATTTATAAATTAAGTTAAATATTTGTCATTTGGATAAATAGAATATATAAGTCAGGACTTATATAAAGAAGTAATAATCGATTTCAACATCGATGTTTGAAACTGAATAAGGACAAATAGTTAACCAGTTAGAGTTAATCAGTTAGGGTTAACCTGTTAGAGTAAAACCATTAGGGTTAACCATTAGGGTTAACCAGTTAGAGTTAAACTAGTTAGAGTTAATCGATAGAGTTAAACCAGTTAGAGTTAATCGATAGAGTTAAATCGAACTAGAGTTATTCAAATGGAGTTAATCGAATTTAGTTTATCCGAATAGAGTTGAAATGAGTAATCGAATTTAGTTATTCGAAGAAGTGAATCGAATCAGAAATATTCGAAGTGAGTTGCTCGAATCTAGTTATTCGACAGGAGTTAAATCGAATAAGATTTATTTGAAGAAAGAGATTATCGAATTCGAAAGTAAGCAAATCGAATATAAGTTATTCGAATAAGCTATTCGAATAAGAGTTAATCCAGTAAGAGTTATTAGGTTGGAGTTATTCAAGTAAGAGTTATTAGGTTGGAGTTATTCAAATAAGAGTTATAGATTAGAGTTACCCGAATAGGAGTAAATAAATTAGTTGTCGTTATATATTCGAGTTCGGAAATAAAAAGTCATATTAAAGATAATATATTTCGGATGCAGAAGATTATAACACCATTGTTATAATCACGTAAACTTGTAAAAGAAGGGGGTTCCTAAATAGAATCCGAGGGTTCGTAAGGAAGTGTTAAAGAGTTAAAAAGGTGAATCTTATTTATTTCGAGATTTGAAAGGTAGTTCAGTTAAGGTCTGAGAGGTAGCTATACCCCAACTTGATTGCCTGCGTTTTTAATTAAGAAATGGTTACGGTTCGAGGGTGAAGTGGTTAAGTGGATTTAATAATTTAGTATAGTGGTTTGAGTCGTCATCGCAATATAGTTTTAAACATCTGTTTAAATCCCAATTAAGAAGTTTTGGAAATGTTTTCCAAACGAGAATCAGAAATGTTTTCTGATAATAGAAAATAAGAATTTAGAATATATGGGAACAGAAGATAAGTAAATTAATGAAATAAAGAGATAAATGTTGAATGATGATTGATCGATATAATTTCCTCCTGGAAATAATATCGTTGTTTGCACACCTGTTTTTATTTGATGGTTAAATCACAGACTATCGAAGTTTTGACCATTTTAACGTTGTTAATATGGAGAGACCGGTTGGATTATTATCCAAAGAACAACTCTGTATTGGCATAAGCGTTGCGAATCATATATGCCAATGATAATTGAAGACGGAGTAAAGTGTAAGGGCTATTGTATAAGTCTTAGATAACAGTGTCTAAGATGGATGTACTGAATAGTGCCTTCGTTTCATCCTGTTCCTGGATGACTTGTATGGATGAATGTCTGACAGAGTATTTCCAGAAAGGTCACGTACATTGATTTCTCCAACCGTACCAAGAGTGGAAGCGAAGAAGGAAACTTATTTAGCTAACATGTAACGTACTGTTGTAGACGCCAATTAGTGATTTTCGATGGATCTGACAATGTGGCAGTCGAAGTGAATATGATGTGATGATAAAGCGTAACCTCAAGCCCTCATCAACCGGGAAATGACAAAAATCGGGAAGGCAGCATGGCTATGTAGGTCGCACCTATTAGGGTGTATAATCACCTGATCTAGAGTTTCATTTACTTCTAAAAATCTATCGTTAATGTTGTCCCATTCGGGAAACGGTTGATGATCCCAACCGTTGGTGTTATACATTTGATACACTCAAGCGAAATGAGTGATCGGTCATGTGTGGCCGGGTTGCAAGATGCTCTTGTTGAACCCAGTGTATTCCTCTCTAGAGGTACACTAGCGAAAGGTGGTTCCATACCTTGTCATAGTTGGAAATCCATTACCCAATACATGCTTGCGGTTTTGATTGTATACTACATATGTAGAACGTGAGATGAAAGCGTTTCTGCTAGATGATTATTATATTGTGGTTGATACACACTATTATAATATCAAAGAGTTGATATAAAGATTATTTTGGATACTCATAAGGGGAAAACCCATTCCGTTATACGGCGTGGTCTTATGAGATATCGTTTAATGGCTCAAACTAATTTAAACTGTTTTACTCATACCAGTCCCATGACTGACCCAGAGTTTATTTTGTTTTGTTTTCCCCGAACTCTTGGGTGCCCCATTTTGTATGGGCAGTCAAGTAGTCAGGATTTTACAGATATACTTGGAGAGCTTAGAGCAGGAGGCTTCAGGATCATATAGCTATTGTTTATTTCCGCTGTGTTGTAAGTGTTGTACTTTGAAATGATATGTATATGCAAGTACATATTTATATTTCAAAGTTATGTTATATATTATATGTTATTCGTTCTGCTGTGAGGTTCATGTTACTCTAATGTTGTTCCTCTTCTTCTCCTATTCTAAGTTTCTATCTTATCTTTCCTCACCCTCTATTTTCTTTCTATTAGTTTTCTAATTTTCCAGTGTAATTGGGGTTGGACTTGTGTTATTTGGTCAGCTCAAATTGGACCGGAATTTTGGGACACTACTGTTGGTATCAGAGCTTAAGTTAAGCGAATTACCTTGGCTCTGTGGCGTGACTTTGTAGAGATAGGGTTAGTAATGCCCTAGATTGAATTTGAGTGTATATATACGAGTGAACGTACTTGTTATTTGATATAAAAATGGTTTTATATTGTGGAGATTTATTGGGTGAGTTGTTTATGAGTTCTGGTCGATCAGTTTGATCCACTGTATCGGTAGGAGTTGGTAAACACTTGAATATGATGAACCGTCATGGTATGTTTTGAAAAGAGGGTAAATGAAATAATTTTACCCAAATTATATTTTGATATAAAGGTTTTATATTGAAATGATTATAATATATTGGATATATTGGTTGTTATTATAATTGAGTAAGATTATAAAAAGTGAAATGGTTATGTAAATAAGTGAACAAATAAGTTCTAACCAGTCGATAGGGTTTGTTTTATAACTTAGCAATTTCGAGGACGAAATTATTTTAAGTGGGGAAGAATGTAATGACCCGCACTTTTAGTGGTATAACAATTAATTTATTTAATTATTTAAAAGGTGATTAAAAGGATTTCATGGTCGTTGAATTTAATAATGGTGAATATTTAATTAAAATAATAAATTAAATTCTGAAATAATCAGAATTAGCTGAAATGGCGATATGGTAGGAACTGGGAAATTCATAATGTATAATTCAGTTTAGTGTTGAATTAGAATGCGAATATATTTAAATAACGACAGTTGAATGTATAATTTATATTATAATTAAAATCGAGCTTGAAATGGCGTGGCAGTTTGTTAATTGGTGATTCGAACTTCAATTGAACGTATAGGGTTCATTTTAAATCGGATTTCTGTAAAACGAGAAACGTGTGGAGCTGGTGGAGTATATTTTTCTAGTGGAAGAGAAAAATTGGGATTTCTTCGTGTAGATTTTGATTTATGTCCAAATCAAATTTTAGAAAAGTCGTTGTGGAATTACTTTATAATTTATAAAGGAATTATTTATATATTAAAAAGGAATTTCAATATATATCGAATATCGGGTTGACCCAGATTTGAAATATCGAGTTAGAAATCCATATAAGATTTTATGAAGCTGTATGATATTCCACTGTGAATATATACGATAATATTTATTTTTAAATATTAAATTTAATTATTTTTAAATATATTTATATATTTAAAGGGGTCATTCAAAGCTTTAAAAATAGCCAGTTTTGCAAACGACCTCAGAATTTGACGAAACCAATTTTGTTGGATCCGCAATATTAAGTTATTGCTAGAGTACAATTTCCATGATTTATGAAGTCAGTATGTGGCCGTACGGATTTTTAGAGTGAAAAACAGTCAGTATTTTGATAGTTGAAAATATGCTATGTGAGCATACGAAGTCGGAATTCAACGAAACCAGTTTCATTGGGACCGTAATGTCGAGTTATAGCTACATGGCCATTTCCGTGATATTTGAACATCATGTGTGATCACACGAATTTTTAGAAGACTGAAACAAATAAAAATAATAAAAAGAAAATATCTAAACTAAATTAGAGGCCAAAACAAAGCCACCCACTCATCTTTTCAACCACACAAAGGATTCCACCCTCCCTATAAGATCAAATTTTCAAGCCGCCAGATTTGTTTCTCTTCTCAAAACAAATCGTGAGTTTATAATTCACCATTAAATCAAAGAAAAATCTTAGAATTCAAATGATAACATTGATGGTTTCCTAAGAGGTTTAGCAACACTTCTAGGTGAATTTTAAGGGTCTCGGCACTTGTTTTCCGCTGGGTTATTTTCCAGCGAGGGGTTCAGGAAAACTAGGGTTGAGTGATTCGAAGGGATGGTGCATCGATGTGGGTTTTGAGTGTGGTATTCATGCTTGTGGTAGAGAGTTGAGTTTGTGGTGAATTTTTGGGGGAACTCGGTGATGAATATTGACGCTCGATGTACAGGAGCAACGCGCTGGGATGTTCATCGCATTCGAAAGGGTGATGTCGAGTGAAAAATCTGAAGGGACGAGGCGGTAGAGGAGGAGATGAGAAGAATGATGGTGATGTAGGCATGGAGTTCGGTGGTAAAACGAGGGAGATGGAATCATGTGAAGGATCGAAAATGGCGTTGTGTTTTTCCTAGAGTCACGGTCTTGATTGGGGAGGAAGAGTGCGGTCATGGGTCAAACGTGATGTTGGGCCAAGGAATTTAAAAGGGTAAGGGCCCAAAGGGTTAAGTAAATTAAAGTTTTATTTAAGTTTAAATGTGTATTAAACTTGTAAAATTCATAACTGTGTCATACGATATCGAAATTCAGCGAAACAAGATCCGACAGGATACTACACGATGGGACTGACTGGAAGTCCATCGGAGCTCGTTACAATTTATTGCAAAATAAATTGTCCGTCTGAATCAAGCGATGGTTATCGTTATTAACAATGATCGTCCAATGTGAGTAAAACTCACCAACTCTGAACAGTTATATTTTTCTAACGTATATTTAGAACTGATAATTATCTGTTGATTGATGTGTGTTAACTGTTTGGTTGAAATGCTGATTGGTTGGTTGAAATTATTGATAACGATATATATATATATATATAAATCATTAATCAAATATTGATTATATTTAACAGAATTTTTCATATTGAAATGAAATCGATGTTAATGATATTGTTTAACATCTGTGATGTAGGGAAACAGGCTAGAGGAATCCAATTGGACTCCTCAACATTTATTTTACTGTTATTCATATATTGTGATATATGAGGTGTTATAAAATATGTTGATGATTATGTGTGTTTAAATGATATCGATCATTTTGATTTGGTATTTTAGATACCATAAAAAACCCTGGGATGTAGAAAAAGAAATATTTCAATATATATTGAAATAAAGGAATTTTATAAAATCAACTGATTTTATAAAAGGAAATATTTTGAAAATAAATTATTTATATAAAATCAATGGATTTTATATATGAAAGGAAAAAAGGATTTTATATAAGGAAATAATTATAAAATCAAAAGAGTTATAAAGGAAATATATTTGTAAGACAAATATGAAGGAATATATTTGTAAAACAAATATAAAGGGAATATATTTGTAAAACAAATACAAAGGAAGATATTTGCAAAAATAAAATAGAAAGAGAAATATGTGTAAAACATTTACAAACAGGTTATAAAGGATATTAGTTTGTTAAATAAATAGGATAAGAAAAGGATATCTATTTGTTAAATGAATAGAATAAGATAAAAGGAACATTTTTTGGAAAACAAATAAGATATTATATAAGAAATATTTGCAACACATTTGCAAATAGAGTTGAAGAGGAAATATTCGCAAACCATTTGCAAATAGAGTTGAAAAGGAAATATTCGCAAACCATTTGCAAACAGAATAGAGAAGGGAATATTTGCAAACCATTTGCAAATAGAATTTAAAAGGGTAATATTTGTAAACCATTTACAAATAAAGATTTAAAAAGGAAATATGGGTAAATTGCATTTAGAAAACAAATAGATTATAAAGGAAATATTTATCTTTGGATAAATATATATATATATATATATATAAGTCTGAACTTATATATGAAGAAGTAAACTGATAAAAGGAGCAGATTGATTTATAAATGATATTTATAAATTAAGTTAAATATTTGTCATTTGGATAAATAGAATATATAAGTCAGGACTTATATAAAGAAGTAAGAATCGATTTCAACATCGATGTTTGAAACTGAATAAGGACAAATAGTTAACCAGTTAGAGTTAATCAGTTAGGGTTAACCAGTTAGAGTTAAACAATTAGGGTTAACCATTAGGGTTAACCAGTTAGAGTTAAACCGGTTAGAGTTAAACTAGTTAGAGTTAATCGATAGAGTTAAACCATTTAGAGTTAATCGATAGAGTTAAATCGAACTAGAGTTATTCAAATGGAGTTAATCGAATTTAGTTTATTCGAAAAGAGTTGAAATGAGTAATCGAATTTAGTTACTCGAAGAAGTGAAGCGAATCAGAAATATTCGAAGTGAGTTGATCGAATCTAGTTATTCGACAGGAGTTAAATCGAATAAGATTTATTCGAAGAAAGAGATTATCGAATATAAGTATTCGAAAGTAAGCAAATCGAATATAAGTTATTCGAATAAGCTATTCGAATAAGAGTTAATCCAGTAAGAGTTATTAGGTTAGAGTTATTCAAGTAAGAGTTATTAGGTTGGAGTTATTCAAATAAGAGTTATAGATTAGAGTCAACCGAATAGGAGTAAATAAATTAGTTGTCGTTATATTATTCGAGTTAGGAAATAAAAAGTCATATTAAAGATAATATATTTCGGATGCAGAAGATTATAACACCATTGTTATAATCACGTAAACTTGTAAAAGAAGGGGGTTCGTAAATAGAATCTGAGGGTTGGTAAGGAAGTGTTAAAGAGTTAAAAAGGTGAATCTTATCTATTTCGAGATTTGAAAGGTGGTTCAGTTAAGGTCTGAGAGGTAGCTATACCCTAACTTGATTGACTGCATTTTTAATTAAGAAATGGTTACGGTTCGATGGTGAAGTGGTTAAGTGGATTTAATAATTTAGTATAGTGGTGTGAGTCGTCATCGCAATATAGTTTTAAACATCTGTTTAAATCCCAATTAAGAAGTTTTGGAAATGTTTTCCAAACGAGAATCCGAAATGTTTTCTGATAATAGAAAATAAGAATTTAGAATATATGGGAACAGGAGATAAGTAAATTAATGAAATAAAGAGATAAATGTTGAATGATGATTGATCGATATAATTTCCTCCTGGAAATAATATCGTTGTTTGCACACCTGTTTTTCTTTGATGGTTAAATCACAGACTATCGAAGTTTTGACCATTTTAACGTTGTTAATATGGAGAGACCGGTTGGATTATTATCCAAACAACCACTCTGTATTGGCATAAGCGTTGCGAATCATATATGCTAAAGATAATTGAAGACGGAGTAAAGTGCAAGGGCTATTGTATAAGTCTTAGATAACGGTGCCTAAGATGGATGTACTGAATAGTGGGTTCAGTTCATCCTGTTCCTGGATGACTTGTATGGATGAATGTCTGACAGAGTATTTCCAGATAGGTCACGTACATTGATTTCTCCAACCGTACCAAGAGTGGAAGCGGAGAAGGAAACTTCTTTAGCTAACACGTAATGTACTGTTGTAGACGCCAATTAGTGATTTTCGATGGATCTGACAATCTGGCATTCGAAGTGAATCTGATGTGATGATAAAGCGTAACCCAAGCCCTCATCAACCGGGAAATGACAAAAATCGGGCAGGCAGCATGGCTATGTAGGCCGCACCTATTAGGGTGTATAATCACCTAATCTAGAGTTTCATTTACTTCTAAAAATCTATCGTTGATGATGTCCCATTCGGGAAACGGTTGTTGATCCCAACCGTTGGTGATATACATTCGATACACTCAAGCGAAATGAGTGGTCAGTCATGTGTGGCCGGGTTGCAAGATGTTCTTGTTGAACCCAGTGTATTCCTCTCTAGAGGTACACTAGTGAAAGGTGGTTCCATACCTTGTCATAGTTGGAAATCCATTACCCAATACGTGCTTGCGGTTTTGATTGTATACTATATATGTAGAACGTGAGATGAAAGCGTTTCTGCTAGATGATTATTATATTGTGGTTGATAGACACTATTATAATATCAATGAGTTAATATAAAGATTATTTTTGATACTCATAAGGGAAAAACCCATTCCGTTATACGGCGTGGTCTTATGAGATATCGTTTAATGGCTCAAACTGATTTAAACTGTTTTACTCATACCAGTCCCATGACTGACCCAGAGTTTTTTTTTTTCCCTAAACTCTTGGGTGCCCAATTTTGTATGGGCACTCAAGTAGTTATAATTTTAAAGATATACTTGGAGAGCTTGGATCAGGAGGCTTCAGGATCATATAGTTATTGTTTATTTCCGCTGTGTTGTAAGTGTTGTACTTTGAAATGATATGTATATGCAAGTACAGATTTATATTTCAAAGTTATGTTATATATTATATGTTATTCGTTCCGCTGTGAGGTTCGTGTTACTCTAATGTTGTTCTTCTTCTTCTCATATTCTAAGTTTCTATCTTATCTTTCCTCACCCTCTATTTTCTTTCTATTAGTTTTCTAATTTTCCAGTGTAATTAGGGTTGGACTTGTGTTATTTGGTCAGCTCAAATTGGACCGGAATTTCGGGACACTACAATATATATTCTTAATTAAAACCAAATGTTAGAATTTCACTTACCTTTTTATTTGATTTGATTTCTAGTTAAAATATCAATTCTAAAAATATACATTATAACAAAGAAGAATATTTAAGAAATTTATTTCGATTTTTAAATGTTAATAAAATTCTATGATAAACACTATTACACGGAAGGATGTTTAAGGAATATTCAATTCTTCTTATTTGTTTATTTCTATGGATTGTTAACAATACGAGCTGGGGTATTATCATTTGAATTTCTAAAACATTCCCTATTTTAAAAAGATTATTCCTTGTTATTGAGATAAATATTGTTTTAAAATGAACTAAATTATAAAGATTTACAAATTATATTTCACATAATTGACTAACTAAAAACTGGGTCGTTACACTTATACGAAAACTCGGCTAGATGCAAATGGTCTTCTCATGAGCCATTTTTTACCAAAATCCAAAATCTAAAACACAAGCTCCCAGCAAATCCTCAAGTACCTTGTTAACTTTCTCAGTCTGCCAATCAGTATGTGGGTGATAAGTTGTGCTTATCTTCATCTTGGTTTCCAGTGCCTTCTGTAGACTCTTCCAGGACTCGCAAGTGAATAGTGATCTTTATAACCATAATACTTAGAATCCTATGAAGTCTAAGTATATTCCTCGCCAAAAACTCGACCAAAATAGGTACCACCCTCGTTGACTTAACAGGAGAAAAAAGAAGAGCACTCTTATATGATCCAAGTACTCTTGTTCCCTCTTCTCGGCCTCGACAATCCATTTGTCAATAAAATCCAAGGATATTGAATCCTATTTCCAAACAAGAATATCTAACAGTTGAAACAATCCACTTAGCTTTTGATGTTCGGCTTTTACTTGTTGCAATTTCATGCACTTCTTTGCCTTTATGCTGACATCTCTTTTCATTTATTCCCTACCTCCAAAATAAATCATAAACTTGAAGTGATGACACTCCAAGAATTTCCATCCTTAGATCTTCAACCTTTGGGACACGCAATCTTCCCTTCTTCCTTAACCATTCTTCATGGTCGAGACTAAAATCTTCCATATTTTCAACTTCTACTCTTGCTTGGAGTCTTCTGATCCTTTCAACTAACATAGGACCATCTTCCTTCTTAGAAGAAATGTTTCAATCAAAATTGGTTGGCTTCCAAACATAATATCATAGTTGTGCCTTGGCTTGAACTTGATCTAATCTACACATTAGAATTAGTCAATACTTCTAAGTCTTTCCTTCCCTCCAACATAGCTAACACCACAACTTAACGTTTTCTTTTAAGGGCGTTAGCAACTTTATTCCCTGCTCTAGGTATATACTCAAAGCTAAAATCATAAGTTGAGAAAAACTTTAGCCATCTCTACTACTTCATATTCATCTCTTCCTACGAGAATAAATACCTCAAAAAAAAATGATCCGTTAACAAGTCGAATCTCTCTTAAGAGGTAATGTCTCCAAATCTTCAAAGAAAAGACAATAACCACTAACTTCAAATCGTGACTCGGGTACCTAATCTCAAGCGGCCAAATCTGCCTAAAAGCATATGCAATCACTTTACCTTTTGCAAAACAACAACTCATAATCCAGTTTCGCATGCATCAGTGTCGATTACCAATTCCTAATTACCATCCGGTATAATCAAATCATGAGCATTGGTTAGCAAACGTTTCATATTATGAAATTCTCCCTCGCACTTACTTGACCAAACAAACTTGACATCCTTTCCTGTCAGTTCCATAAGTGACACTGCTATCTATGAGAAATCCTTAACGAATCTTTGACAATAGCCAACTAATCCAAGAAAATTTCTAAACTCGACAACACTTTATGGTCTCTTCCAACCATTGATAGCCTCAATCTAGATCAACAGAAAACTCTTTGCCTGAGACTAGTAACCAAGAAACTTCATTTCCTTCTCCCAAAAGTGACACTTATAAAACTTAGCCTTTAACTGATGTTTCCTCAAAATCCCAAGCACAATCCGAAGATGTAAATATCTTGATTCTTTTCATCATTGGAATATATCAGTATGTCATAAATGAAGACTAACATGAACCTATCCAGGTGCTCTCGGAAAACCTGGTTCATTAAATCCACAAAAAAGCAGAAGCATTCATTGATCTTAATAGCATGACCCTTCATTCATACAACCATATCTTGTTTCAAAAGCCGTCATTGGAGTATTATCTTCTGCTACCTGAAATTGATGAATTCCAATAGCCAAATCTAAACACTCGGGTTCTGCCCAACTAACCGAACAGATCATCTATTCGAGGTAAAGGATACATATTCTGCTCAACTGTAGTTGCTTCTAAAGACGGACTACTCGGTATATGAAACTCTTTCCTTATTATTCCACTAGCTGCACTAAAGGATGTAACAAGGTTTGATGATTCTAGTGATAACTTATCTACCAAAGATTTGGAGATAAATGAATGTGATGCACTGGTATCAAACAATACTCTAATAGGTATACTAGGAATCAAAAGCGCACCTTCCATCATAGATTTTCCTTTCTCAACAGTGGTGCGTTTTAATTGAAGTTGCTTTCAAAGTAAGGGCTTTCCCTTTAACCTCTTCTAGAAACATTTTATTATAATGCCCCAACTGAATACAATTAAGGCACCTCACACTCAACTCTCCAGCATCTGCCTTGACCTCGCCTGACTGGCATTCAATAGCATAATGGCCTTTCTTACCACATAAATGGAAAATAACTTCAGCTTTGTTCTTTTTGGTCTTTCTTCCATTTTGAGCTTCCTTTTCTTTAAAGAAATTCATCTTATTTCTTTGAGAACTCTGCGAATCAACTGGCTTTTCACCATCAAACAAAGCGAGAAATTCTTCATTTCGAATGGTCATCTCAATAATAATATATCCTCACATGCGGCATTGTCTCTTAGGAATATTTGACTTCATCCCCGGATAAACTTGTCATTCCTTTTGATCACGGTGTCAAAAGTGCCAAGAGCATATCTAAATAATTCAGCAAACTTATTGGCATACTCAGTCACCAACATCTCTCGTTGCACCAGCTCGGTAAATTTTCTAAACAATGTTGACTTAGCAACTTCAGACAGATACAAATATTTGAACCTCATTCAAAACTCTACTCAAGTGATCTTTTCTTTTGGTATTCTCACGGTAACCCTGTTTCACGAAAACCGTGACGACCCCAAACCCCATAAGACGGTGGCAAGGGTAATCTTTGGAATATAACAGATAAACAGATAACAACAAATAGAAATAAATAAATACACCAGATAATGTACAATAGAATACACTGGATAAACATGATCATCAGAGTTACACAGTATACAGGATCATACTTAGTACAAAATACAGTTCAGCTTTACATAAAATGTCTACAGCGGAAAAGAAAACATAATATGTACAACAGGAGCTGAACAGCATAAAAAGAGATAAATGGTAGAATCCATCCTCAACTCCACCTATCCAGAAAGAGCCTGCTAAAACCTGAATACAAGGTTGCCCGTGTAGAAATCGGGGCACCCGAGTTTTCAAGTGAAACAAACTACGAGTCAGTCATGGGACTGGTATGAGAAATCTACTTGACACATTTTACGATATGGCTAATCACAGGACCACGCCACTTTCACAGAACGGGTTTACTCCATTAGATTGCCAATGCTTTAAAACAATTATATCTTTTAAACATCGCAATGCTTTTTATAAAAATGAAGCTATTATAAGACTCAGTTCCCATCACACAATGCAACACAAACCAGAGGATAGAGTTTTACCTTATAATTGCCAAAATATGCTTGATACAAGCAAAACAAATCATTTGATATTATTGCTAGTGTTTATATGTTTCGAAAACAATTTCAATCACAACTATCAATCATAGACGGCATGGGTACCATATATCATGTCGCCATATGTGTATATACAATCAAAACCGCACGGTGTCGTATTTGGAAATTGGATTTCCGTCATGAACCAAGGCAAAAGATAGTCCTTACCGAATTCGAGATGCTTTAGCCTGCCCCTCAGGAAAGCACGTAGGAAAGCCTTAGGTCGTCAGGTCCAGTCCACCGATGTGGATTAAAATTCTTGAACACTGCGTTTCCCCGCCCTATGGAGTGTCACTGGTCATATCCGACCACACCATCGTCTCCGAAGAGACCGAAGCAACCGAGGCCTCGCTTTCCATCATCCTCATAAATAAAATACCCGGGCATGCAAAACCCAAAGCACCACTCCTATCTAGAAGGAAACGCATGTCCTCCCTGATGTCCTCTCCCGTTTCTGGCTCATACCGGGGTGTGAGGCTCGCGAAACAACGTTATACACAAAGCTATGCCACACAGGTCGTGCTTTGATCATCAACCACAAGACTTTGCTTTTCAACAGAAGCCTTGATTATCTGCCACTTAGGCGTGCCACACAGGCAATTCACTCCACGCGACCGATTTCTATCGATATATAACCTCTGAGCTCGTATGTCTTAGAGAAGGGCGTTAAGCAAGAGAATAAATTCTCCGCCGCCAAACAGATATATATTTAATAGAGATCAATCAGCACAGAACAAAATCCAATGTTAGACACACAGTCCATCTACAAGTTCGTTTTGGGTCTGAATGAAACCGGAGGCACTCAATACCTCGCACATCCGTACAATCCACAAGTACGTCCGGACGGCCACTACTTCAGCCCATTCAAGGTAGTTACTTCTATCATGAGCATCAGTAGCACCTCTCCATTCGACGTGAAGATCATCGGTCTTGCACCGTCTTCATATCTTCGACTTTCAATCGTCGATCAATTATTTGAAATGAGAATTAACTCGTCCTTTTCAAATAATTCACGTATATTTAAATTTCAAATCAATTCATTTCAATGGTTAAATTATTCGGCATCACTAATTCTATTCTTTAATGTAATTTCACGCCAAACACATTCAACCATCAAATATCATATAAACCGAGCAAATTCAGTTTATTTCCATTCCATATTGTTTATAATATTTTATCATGATTTATCGCTATTTTATTTATATAAAAATATCCAATTCATTCAAACGACGCTTCAGGCCATAACGCGGTCGTGGCGCTGTTTTTCTTCAGATTTGATTTACACATATCTGAAAATCTAACCATTGGAACTTCACAAATTTTATATCATTAGAAAGATCTTTTCAAAACAAATCCAAGGTTTCAGTTTTGGGAATATCCGACAGTCAGATCTCCCACACTAATAGTTTGAAGTTACGATTTCAAAACACGAACTGCAGCGTCGTTATTGGATTTAATTTAATTATATTTATATATATATAAATATAATCGATTCTGGCGCTGTTTTTCTTCAGATTTGAATTAAACATTCCAGACAATCCAACCGTTGGATCTTCACAAAGTGGGTGTTGTTGGAAAGATATTTCCAAATCGAACCCAACGGTTTCGATTTCGGGAAAAATCCGATGGTCGGATCTCCCGCACTAATCGTTTGAAATCATGGTTTCAAAACACGAACTGTAGCTTCGTTATTCGATTTATTTTAATTATATTTGTATAAATATACATAAATATAATTCTTCCTTTGATTTCAAAACTATATTCATTTCATATATTTGATAAAAATGATATTTTTATCATCAAAAATATTTATTCAACACATGAATATCTTTAGCACTTCATTTTCACAATAAAAATGTAGATTTTATTGTTCAATCCATATATTCAACACATGAATGTTTTCGACTTCACACATACGATGAAAATATGATTTTTATCGTTCTAGTCCTTTATTCAACACGTGAATATTTTCTATAGTTTATATATATAATAAAAATGTGATTTTTATTGTAAAACAAATTATTTCAAAACACGATTATTTCATATAGTTTATACATAAGGTAAAAATGTAATATTTGGTTTTAAAACAATTTATTTAAAATACTAATATTTTATATAGTCCATATATATAATAAAAATGTGATTTTTATCTTTCGAAGAATTTATTCAACATATGAACTTCACCCAACACATGAATTTCTATTCAACACATGAATATAGTTTCAACACATGAAAATAATTCTAACACATGAATATTATTGAAAATTTCGGCATCATAACGGCAGGGTAGTTAAAACCGGCACAATCCCTAGTACGGCTGCTCGCTCTACCATAAAACTTCGCGGTTTTTGACAATGGGGATTTTCAATATCTAGTTCGTACGCAGACGGATTTTCCTGTATACTAATCCTATTGGGATTTCAACCACAACCAATCATTTTAAATCAACCATTCATGATATTCACCAAATTTCACATCAACCAATAATCCAAACCATATCACAACCAATATATATCGTCCACGGTCTGCGGACGAGGGGGGAGTGTATATATATATATATATATATATATATATATATTTCGATTTCACTTCACTTCAATTTATTTCAACTGATATATTATTTTTACAACGCATATATAACTTATACATCGAACATACAACTTATACAACGCTTATACATGAGGTGTACAATGCTTATATAACTCATACATCGACTATATAATGTATACATCATTGTTTTTCATATCGTTTATAAATTAGAAATCTCACATTGGGTTCCACTCCACCAAAAATAGCAGAAGGCTCAGAAAAATATGCGGTCTCTTCTAGAATGTAGAAGACGTCCACACGAGTCCACTGTCTCTTATTTCACTTAATTTCGTCAACAAAGGAGAAAGATATGATTTTTACAGTGAAATCTTAAACCGTAGCGCTTAGACGTGCTATAGAACAGTTAAAAATAATTTAAACCGTTACCTTGCAAAATTCTTCAAAACTAGGTCACGGATTTGCGTGAAATCCGAGCAACGATTGGAACTTGGCTACGCCACCACGATGGGCTAGGAAGGGTGCGCAGGCGCCACCCACGATGGCCAGTTCAGTGGCCAGATGAACGGACGGCAGCGGTTTGAAGATGCCGAGTTTGGAGCGTCCGATCTCGAGCTACACGAAGCGATGGAGGGTGCTCCTTATATGGATCTGAAGCTCTCGGGAAGATCCTCAAAAGGTTGAACTGGAGCAGGGTCTGATTTTTCCTAGTTTGGTCAGAAAATGGATGGGAATGGAGGGAAGCAGTTCCGCCATCGAGACGAGGGAGTTACGGTTTTTTTTTTCGGATTTTTTTAAATTTATATAATGAATTAATTAATTTGATTGGCCCTTGTTTATTTAATTTCAAAAATACCTCCTTCCGCACACGGACTCCAATCCAAACCCAATGACTATCACCCCTAGCTAAATACCCCCATTCCGAACACAATGGGATATGTTTCATTGGCCCATTCGACTGTTTCAGTCAGTTTTTCTTCAAATTAAAATATAAAACATTTAATATTTGATTTGAACGTACATTTCAATTTGTCGGGGCCACATACTGATTCTAAAAATTCCTGAAAAATGAATCTAGCTATGTTTTGACGATACGGTCCCAACAAAACTAGTTTCGTTGAATTCTGAGACTGTTTGAAAAATGGCCATTTTCTGGTTGATCCAATTTAACTGTAATTGACCAAAACACATTTTCCTTTGCCACGCTCACAAATTAACTTCAAAAATTATGAAATTTGAAATCTAGCAATAATTTGACATCCCGGATCTAACAAAAGTGATTTCTTTGAATTCCAAGGTCGTTTGCAAAATGTCTATTTTCAAGGGCGATATATTCTCTATAGCGACCTTTCTGAAAATTCCTTTGGCCATAACTTGTGACTCCCGCTATGAAACTTCGATTTTTCAGATTCGTTAGAAAGATATTCACTAATAGATTTAAATATTTTTGGTTTCACTAAAATCCGTTTTATTTTTCACTCGGTACAGTCAGTCAAAGTTTGAATTCCAATTTTGAAACTGTCGCGCCATTTCAGGCCTTGTTTATAATTTAAAATAATTATATTTATTTTCAAACATCGATTCAAACATACTTTTCGTCGTTATTATTTTAAATATTTAAAATCCACTAAAATAGCCAAATTAAAAATTTTAAACTGGTTTAGATTTTCCGGGTTGTTACAATCTCCCGCACTTAAAACTTTTCGTCCCCGAAAAGGAACAAAGTCGAAAGTTGTTTTACAAATCAACTCTACTTCCAATCTTGCTTCCATCCTTCAACTTTTCAGTTTCTAAGAATTTTCAAATTCTTTGAAAATTTGGCTAACACCCAAAATTTTCGAATTTTTTTGCCATAACCTCCTTCGTACGGGGATGGGTTTGGAAATTTATTGGGTTGTATTAGGTACCCAATAAATCCTAATAAGCATGCACATATTTATAGTGATATATTCCGGTGTCCACAGGGGAGTGTGTATTGATCATAACTCCAGAGAATAAATTTTCGTCACCCTATAAATGGTTTTTGTGCCTTAATGACCAGAGAGACGTGTTTATTGTCATCTCTAGACCCGTGTGGGTTTTTTTATTTATCTGCCAATTTACCTTTATATTTTATATGGTCCATATCAGTCATCAGTTCAACCTGTAAAATATAGTCACCGCCATACAAGCCTCTCACTCGTATGGTAAATCTTCAACCTCGTCACACAAGCTCCAAATGCTTATGTGCTATATGATGAAGTATGCCTATCTTCAAGAAGTATGCCATGTAGTGTAGTTCAAAATTAATTGTTACTATCCTATGGCGACGTTTATTATTACACACAGAACGACCAGCACTCCGCATCCAATGGAATTCACAAGAGTTGATATAATAATAAAATTGTGCATCCAACTCATTAAGGTTTACGTATTTGTCGGGCACGCAAATAAATTCTTTACTCAACAGCTAATCCATTTACCTGTTCAAATATATATGATGTACATGTGTATATTTCTATCTATTTTTAAATCAGTTCAATACTTGATTTAATTGCATAGATTTAACTTCATTCTCCTATTGATTAAATTAGCTATCATTCTAATAATTTAATTAATCAAATCCACAATCACACAACACAAAAAAAATCAATTTGTTTTTAACTTTTCAAATATATATCTTTTATATATTCAAAAAATCATATTTCTAAAATCAGACTATATATATAATCACAAATACGTTATTTATAAACATATAACTCTCAACTCGTTCTGGGGCATTTCTGACCCCATCTCTAACGAGTTATTCTGATTCTGCTATACTCATACTAGGATATTACTGATCCTATATGTAATGAGTTATTCGTCCTAGAACTCTACTGGTTCTATTTCTGACGAGTTCATTAATAAGTTATATTCCAGAACTGAGCTTAACCAAAGCTCTGATACCACATTTGTGACGACCCCAAACCCCATATGACGGTGGCAAGGGTAATCTTTGGAATATAACACATAAACAGATAACAGCAGAATAGAAATAAATAAATACACCAGATAATGTACAATAGAATACACTGGATAAACATGATCATCAGAGTTACACAGTATACAGGATCATACTTAGTACAAAATACAGTTCAGCTTTACATAAAATGTCTACAGCGGAAAAGAAAACATAATATGTACAACAGGAGCTGAATAGCATAAAAAGAGATAAATGATAGAATCCATCCTCAGCTCCAACTATCCAGAAAGAGCCTGGTAAAACCTGAATACAAGGCTGCCCGTGTAGAAATAGGGGCACCCGAGTTTGCAAGTGAAACAAACTATGAGTCAGTCATGGGACTGGTATGAGAAATCTACTTGACACATTTTACGATATGGCTAATCACAGGACCACGCCACTTTCGCGGAACGGGTTTACCCCATTGGATTGCCAGTGCTTTGAAACAAATAAATCTTTTAAACATCGCAATTCTTTTTATAAAAATGAAGCCATTATAAGACTCAGTTCCCATCACATAAAGCAACACAAACCAGAGGATTGAGTTTTACCTTATAATGGCCAAAATATGCTTGATACGAGCAAAAAAAATCATTTGATATTATTGCTAGTGTTTATATGTTTCAAAAACAATTTCAATCATAACTATCAATCATAGACGGCATGGGTACCATATATCATGTCGCCATATATATATACAATCAAAACTGCATGGTGTCGTATTTGGAAATTGGATTTCCGTCATGAACCAAGGCAAAAGATAATCCTTACCGAATTTGAGACGCTCTAGCCTGCCCCTCAGGCAAGCGCGCAGGCAAGCCTTGGATTGTCGGGGCCGGTCCACCGATGTGGATTAAAATTCCTGAACATTGCGTTTCCCCGCCCTATGGGGCGTCACTGGTCATATCCGACCACACCATCGGCTCCGAAGAGACCGAAGCAACCGAGGCCTCGCTTTCCATCATCCACATAAGTAAAATACCTGGGCGTGCAAAACCCAAAGCACCACTCCTAGCTAGAAGGAAACGCATGTCCTCCCTGATGTCCTCTCCCGTTTCTGGCTCATACCGGGGTGTGAGGCTCGCGAAACAACGCTATACACAAAGTTATGCCACACAGGCCGTGCTTTGATCATCAACCACAAGACTTTGCTTTTCAACAGAAGCCTTGATCATCTGCCACTTAGGCGTGCCACACAGGCAATTCACTCCACGCGACTGATTTCTATCGATATATAACCTCTGAGCTCGTACGTCTCAAAGAAGGGCGTTAAGCAAGAGAATAAATTCTCTGGCGCCAAACAGATATATATATTTAATAGAGATCAACCAGCACAGAACAAAATCCAATGTCAGGCACACAGTCCATTTATAAGTTCGTTCTGGGTCTCAACGAAACCGGAGGCACTCAATACCTCGCACATCCATACAATCCACAAGTACGTCCGGACGGCTACTACTTCAGCCCCTTCAAGTAGCTACTCCTATCATGAGCATCAGTGGCACCTCTCCATTCGACGTGAAGATCATCGGTATTGCACCGTCTTCAAATCTTCGACTTTCAATCGTCGATCAATTATTTGAAATGAGAATTAACTCGGCCTTTTCAAATAATTCGTGTATATTTCAATGGTTAAATTATTCGACATCACTAATTCTATTCTTTAATGTAATTTCACGCCAAACATATTCAACCATCAAATATCACATAAACCAAACAAATTCAGTTTATTTCCATTCCATATCGTTTATAATATTTTATCATGATTTATCGCTATTTTTATTTATCTAAAAATAGCCAATTCATTCAAACGACGCTTCAGGCCATAACGTGGCCGTGGCATTGTTTTTCTTCAGATTTGATTTACACATATCTGAAAATAAAACCGTTGGATCTTCACAAATTTTATATGATTAAAAAGATCTTTTCAAAACGAATCCAACAGTTTCAGTTTTGGGAATATCCGACGGTCCGATCTCCCGCACTAATCATTTGAAGTAACGATTTCAAAATACGAACTGCATCGTCGTTATTCGATTTAATTTAATTATATTTATATATATATATAATTGATTCTAACGCTATTTTTCTTCAGATATGAATTAAACATTCCAGACAATCCAATCGTTGGATCTTCACAAAGTGGGTGTCGTTGGAAAGATATTTCCAAAGCGAACCCAACAGTTTCGGTTTCGGGAAAATCCGATGGTCGGATCTCCCACACTAATCGTTTGAAATCACGGTTTCAAAACACGAACTGCAGCTTCGTAATTCAATTTATTTTAATTATATTTATATAAATATATATAAATATAATTCTTCCTTTGATTTCGAAACTATATTCATTTCATATTTTTTTTATAAAAATGATATTTTTATCATCAAAAATATTTATTCAACACATGAATATCTTTAGCACTTCATTTTCACAATAAAAATGTGGATTTTATTGTTCAATCCATATATTCAACACATGAATGTTTTCGACTTCACACATACGATAAAAATATGATTTTTATCGTTCTAGTCCTTTATTTAATACATGAATATTTTTTATAGTTTATATATATAATAAAAATGTGATTTTTATTGTAAAACAAATTATTTCAAAACATGATTATTTCGTATAGTTTATACATAAGGTAAAAATGTAATATTTGGTGTTAAAACAATTTATTTAAAATACTAATATTTTATATAGTCCATATATATAATAAAAATGTGATTTTTATCTTTCGAAGAATTTATTCAGCACATGAACTTCACTCAACACATGAATTTCTATTCAACACATGAATATAGTTTCAACACATGAAAATAATTCTAACATATGAATATTATTGAAATTTTTGGCAGCATAACGGAAGGGTAGTTAAAAAAGGCACCATCCCCAGTACGGCTCCTCGCTCTACCTTAAAACCTCGTGGTTTTTAACAATGGGGATTTTCAATATCTAGTTCGTACGCAGACGAATTTTCCCATATACTAATCCTATTGGGATTTTAACCACAATCAATCATTTCAAATCAACCATTCATGATATTCACCAAATTTCACATCAACCAATAATCCAAACCATATCACAACCAATATATATCATCCATGGTATGTTGACGAGGGGAGTGTGTGTGTGTGTGTATATATATATATATATATATATATATATATATATATATATATTCGTATATAAATATATTTCGATTTCACTTCACTTCAATTTATTTCAACACATATATTATTTTTACAACGCATATATAACTTATACATCGAACATACAACTTATACAACGCTTATACATGAGGTGTACAACGCTTATATAACTCATACATCGACTATATAATTTATACATCGTTGTTTTCCATATCGTTTATAAATTAGAAATCTCACATTGGGTTCCACTCCACAAAAAATAGCAGAAGGCTCAGAAAAATATGCGATCTCTTCTAGAATGTAGAAGACGTCTACACGAGTCCATTGTCTCTTGTTTCACTAAATTTCATCAACAAAGGAGAAAGATATGATTTTTACAGTGAAATCTTAAACCGTAGCGCTTAGAAGTGCTATAGAACAGTTAAAAATAATTTAAACCGTTACCTTGCAAAATTCTTCAAAACTAGGTCACAGATTTGCGTGAAATCTGAGCAACGATTGGACGATCAGGCTACGCCACCATGACGGGTTACGGAGGGCGCGCAGGCGCCACCCACGAAGGCCAGTTTGGTGGCCAGATGAACGGACGGCAGCGGTTTGAAGATGCTGAGTTTAGAGCGTCCGATCTCGAGCTACACGAAGCGATGGAGGGTCCTTATATGGATCTGAAGCTCTCGGGAAGATCTTTAAAAGGTTGAACTGGAGCAGGGTTTGATTCTTCCTGGTTTGGTCGGAAAATGGATGGGAATGGAGGGAAA
Source organism: Allium sativum (assembly GCA_030737875.1). NCBI lineage: Eukaryota > Viridiplantae > Streptophyta > Magnoliopsida > Asparagales > Amaryllidaceae > Allium > Allium sativum. The sequence continues at coordinate 1,046,231,475 of CM060910.1, read as the reverse complement.
CAGTTCCGCCGTCGAGACGAGGGAGTTACGGGTTTTTTTTTGGATTTTTTATAAATTCATTTAATGAATGAATTAATTTGATTAGCCCTTGTTTATTTAATTTCAAAAATACCTCCTTCCACACACAAACTCCAATCCAAACCCAACGACTATCACCCCTAGCTAAATACCCCCATTCCGAACACAATGGGATATGTTTCGTAGGCCCATTCAACTGTTTCAATCGGTTTTTCTTCAAATTAAAATATAAAACATTCAATATTTGATTTGAACGTACATTTCAATTTACCGGGGCCACATATTGATTCTAAAAATTCCTGAAAAATAAATCTAGCTATGTTTTGACGATACGGTCCCAACAAAACTAGTTTCGTCAAATTCTGAGACTGTTTGAAAAATGGTCATTTTCTTGTCGATCCAATTTAACTGTAATTGACCAAAACACATTTTCCTTTGCCACGCTCACATAATAACTTCAAAAATTATGAAATTTGAAACCTAGCAATAATTTGACATCCCGGATCCAACAAAAGTGATTTCGTCGAATTCCGAGGTCGTTTGCAAAATGTCTATTTTCAAGGGCGATATATTCTCTATAGCGACCTTTCTGAAAATTCATTTGGCCAGAACTTTTGACTCCCGCTATGAAACTTCGATTTTTCAGATTCGTTAGAAAGATATTCACTAACAGATTTAAATATTTTTGGTTTCACTAAACTCCGTTTTATTTTGCACCCGGTACAGTCAGTCAAAGTTTGAATTCCAATTTTGAAACTGCCGCGCCATTTCAGGCCTTGTTTATAATTTAAAATAATTATATTTATTTTCAAACATCGATTCAAACATACTTTTCATCGTTATTATTTTAAATATTTAAAATCCACAAAAATAGCCAAATTAAAAAAATTTAACTGGCTCAGATTTTCCGGATTGTTACAAAAATAGTGAAGCTCCTTGCAACTACTTCGAAACTAACCTTATTTTTTCTCACCAGTTAAGCCTAAGTTTGTAAAATTCTTTCACAATGTAGAAGTCAATTCTCCACCTAGACAACATCCTCGGTTTCATAAAAAGGCTTTCATCCAAGATTGGCATAGTTGTTTCCAACCGCTATCAAGGATTAGCTCCTCCGGCATTAACAACATTGGTTTCCGTAAAGCCAGCTACAGCTCCAGCTTGTATCAAGTTAACGAAGAACTAATACACGTTCCCCATATTTATCGGTATAGTTGCAGCACCATCAGCCTCGTTAGCTCGACGGCTGTAACACCCGTATTTTCTGTGAATATTAAAGTAACGAATTAAAGAATACTTAATTTTAAAAGTGAGAATTAAGTAAAACAGGTTGCGTCATTGCATTCATCTCGGAATTCCGCTTGAGATAGAGTCAGAGTTTCCGTATATCGGAATCTGTATGAGGAAGTTATGGCCTCGGAAGATTACAAGAATTTAGAGATTTAAATAATTAGTTAACCAGTCTAGAAAAATAATTCAAAAACATTCGAAATCAAAGAAGCGGGCTGGGCGTGAAATTTCCCACCCAGGGGTGTCGACCCCCCTAAGGGGGAGTCAACATAGGTGTCCCCCTAGGGGAGGGTTCGACCCCTTTTTGGATCCGAGCCCAAACGGACTGAGCTGCTTCATATGATGTGTTTTGATGCGCTGGATGGACCAGATGGCTTCTATGGTGATCAAAAGGCTCTAAAACACTCTCTACACCTATAAATTAGTGCCTAGACCTAACCTAATTCATAACAATTCCTTCTGACGCCTCTATGCTACTGAACTCTCAATCCTCTTACCCGCCGCCTCTAAAAACCTAAATCATATTAGAAGATCTTCATCAACAATCAACCTTGGAAATGAATCAACATCTGCACACATATTTTCTCCTAATCTAAGCACTGTAAGTTCAAATTACTTTCAGATGTGAATTCTTAATTGAAATTCTTGGCATGTAATAATCTGAATCTAAGCTATACCTGATTATGAGATAATCCTTTCAGATTTATTCAAATCTATTCTATCAGATTTATGCCTGCGATGTTATCTATTTTATCAGATTTGTGCCTGCGATGTTATTCAAATCTGTTTTATCGGATTTGTGCCTGCGATGTTATTCAAATCTATTTTATCAGATTTGTGCCTGCGATGTTATTCAAATCTAATCTATCAGATTTATGCCTGCGATGTAATTTTATTCAGATCTATACTTCTTTTATGTTCCTGATATTGCTATTATCATATCTAGCGTCGTAAGGCTATTTTATACCTAATATTTTATGTTTCCTCTTCTTCCCCTTTTCTTATGTATCTAGGTTGTCTCGAACCTATACGAAATCTTGTAATATATATACGATTGGAATATGGGGGAATTGGGCCTAATCTATTTTATGTACTTTTGGGCGTAACTTGTAATTGAGATTTGGGCGTAACTTGTAATAGAGATTTGGGCATAACTTGTAAATGAGATCTGGGTAACTTGTAATTGATATTGGGGCATTATTATCATTATAACTGCAAGTTTGGGTTAATTGGAATATAAATCAAGTTTTGCGGCATAATTGTTATTGTTGCGAACTTGGGGTAAATTGAAATATTAAATCTAGATTGGGTGTAAACTGTAAATTGGAAAATTAATCTAGATTGGGCATAACTATTGGTTGGGACGCCAAGCATAATGTATATTTTGATTTTAGGGCAAGACTATTATTGCAAATTTGGGAAGATTGGGTGTAACCTATTTTGAGTAATAACTTGAATTTGAATTTGTGGGGCACAACTTGCAATTAGCTTTGTTGTGGTATAACTTGAGAATTGGAACATGACTAGTTTTGTGAATTTGGGATGATTAGCATATAAAATCTAGACTTGGACATGTATGGTAAATATGCTAAAAGATAAGCATGCCTAACTCGAGGTTAGATTGAGTTGCGGTGTAAAACTGCCTAGAACTGCCCGGCACAGCCAGTAACCGCAACAACACATATCTAATGTGAGAGGTTAGCGCATTTAGCCCAAAAACCTGAGCTTAGAATGAGTTTGCGGTATGAGTTTGCCCGGAACTGCCTGGCACATCCAGCAACCGTAAACAACAGTTCTAATGTGAGAGGTTAAGGCACTAATGAATGAATTAATGCTAATAAACAAGACATGAATATAACACGATTTGCAGTAGGGTTAAGTTAACACAAGACATTAACACTTAACCAACATGACATGATGAGTGGGTGGGTTAAGTTAAATTGAATCGATTGATAACACTTAACCAATACAACATGGTGAAAGCGTGGGGTTAAGTTAATAAGAAACACTTAACCAATATAACTTGATGAACGAATGGGGTTAAATTAATAGGAAAGACTTAACCAATATAACATGATGAATGAACGGGGTTAAGTTAATAGGAAACACTTAACCAATCCAACATGATGAGTGGGAAGGGTTAAGTTAATAAGAAACACTTAACCAACATGACATGATGAGTGGGTGGGTTAAGTTAACATGAATGGACAACACTTAACCAATATGACATAATGTGTGAAAGGGTTAAGTGCATATCGGGTTGGTGGATAATATTAGTAAACATAGGCTCACAAACTTAACCATTAAATAAACATGCTTGAATCAGTGGGAGGGTTAAGTACATATCGGGTTGGTGGGTATATTAGTAAATATAGGCCCATAAACTTAACCATTAAATAAACATGCTTGAATCAGTGGGAGGGTTAAGTACATATCGGGTTGGTGGGTCATATTAGTAAATATAGGCCCACAAACTTGAGTAGTAGGAAACCCTAGTAACAAAAACCATTTCAGCAATAACCCATATAGATGTATCAAGGTACCCTGAAACTAGGCAGGGTATGACACGATTACTAGGCTGATTATAAGCGGTCAAAATAGCGGCATGGGGTACATCAGTGTAGGTTCTGACGAATTACGGGCGTGCATGTACTCCGGAGTGGAAAAAGCAGGCACTGGATACTAGTAGTTATACACTGTGCATCTTAAATCGTGTCGGGTTGCTATCATAGGGACTGATACACCTTGTAGTGGGACCAGCACATGGTATCTACACACAAGAGAGGGTCGATTGACACAGACACAAGGAAAAATTTATACGAGTAAGAAGCCGATCGATAGGGTAGTAAGGGTACATCTAACATATTCATGGCAATTAGGCAGATTGAGGTGGAATCCTCACAATAGATGTACACCTGAAGGCTGCCACAATTGCGAGGATTGGGATCACATTATCATATGACCATTTTATACAGATTACTAGTTGGGACACTAGCTAGGTGGTGCAGAGATATAGAAATTAGAATAACAGGGTAGTAGCGAAGCAGAGAAAGAGTAGAAGTGCATTCAGTTTATCTTGCTTTATCATATCTATGCTAATTGTATGTTATCTTGTTATCCTTGTTATCACGGTATTGTCTTATATTCAGTTTATTCATGTCATGATGTTTTTGCCTATTTACATGCTGAAAGTCACTGGACTTACCAGACTCATGTCTGACCTAGTTTGTTTCGCCTCTTTTCTTTCGTTCCCCTCCCCCCAAAGGTTCACAGGGAGGAAATGTTACCACTTAGCTCAGTTTTCTTTCCAAGCTCGAAGATAGTCGATGTTTTGCTTTGGACTCTCTCTCTCTCTCTCTCTCTTCCACTGCTATGGCTGGTTCATGCTTTATTGGGGAATATCATTGTTATTTTTATGCTTCTTTTATACTTGGAAGTTTTTGAATCAAGACAGAAGTTCTATGTATTACTTTTAAGTATGATTGAGACAATTGTTGTAAAAGCTTGACTGAACCACATATTTTATAAAATGACTTTATTTTCCGCTGCTTTATTTGTCTGTATTATAATGTAACTGCATCTTTTACCTAAAACTGTAACACCCTGTATTTTCTATGTTTATTAAAGAATACTTAATTGTAAAAGTGAGAATTAAGGGAAATGGGTTACGCCATTGCGTTCGTCTCTTAATTCTGCTTGAGATAGAGTCCGAATTTGCGTGAATCAGACTCTGTATGAAGAAGTAATGGAGTTCAGAAGATTTCATGTTTAAACAGAAAATTAAATAATTAAATAAACAAAAACAGATCGAATTTCAAAATCACGTGGATCAGCTGGGCGGGAAAATTCCTGCCCATAGGGGTCGACTCCCCCCGGGGGGTCGACATAGGTGTCGACCCCCCAAGAGGGGTGTCGACTGGGGTGTCGACCCCCCCTCCCCCTCTAGGGGTCGACCCCCCTCGCCTAGATCCTAACAGTGACGATTTCTGACTTGTTGCTGAGTCACTAGGGCATAGGTGGCGATTTCTGGATAGCTCTATCTAGTCTGGATAGTTATGATTGCTCCTAGGTTGATCTAGCGGCCCACATAAATCTAAACTTCTATATAAACAACCCCAACCCTCAACCCTAAACCACACAATTTCATTCCAACAAGACATCATGTTGTCCATGGTCAACCTAGCATAGCCACCATTCTTCTCCAACTAGGAAGCAAACTAGAAAGCAAGTTAGAAGCTACGAATTAAATCTAAATTAGAGAATAGATAGTCTACGTCAAGGGATAGCTTTTCAGTTTCAGAAAACAAATCCCAGAAAACAAGATTTTTCTTTTGTTTGTAAGTTCAGTTATTCTTTAGATGTGAACAATTAAAAGTCATTATTTGTAGTAAAGCGAAACTAGAACCATGCCTAGTTGTAAGATAATGGTGATGCTGATTCATGTCTATTCTTGTGACAATTCTATCATATATGTCTATGAGACTATTGTGGTTTATTGGACTTATCATGTTGTATGTTAAATTGGTGATGAACCTATCATGTTGAATATTAATTTAGCGATGAACCTATCATGTTATATATATAAGTTTGGTGATTCTTTCATGTTATGTTACATACAAGTTTTTAGGCTAAGTCATATATGACTATATGTTTAGATCTACATTCTTATATGTTTAGATCTATGTTAATTTGATCCAACTCAAATGCAAGTTCACATTTACATGCCTAATTGGATTTGTGTAATTCTATGTAAGTTCCCGTTCATATGCTTAAGATTCATGTTAATTGGATCTAAAATGCAAGTTCATTGTTCTATGCCAAATTTATGTGACACATGTTTAGTTAGATCCATATTGTTTTATGTTGTTGGAATGGTACATACTCCTTTCTTTTCCCCTTTGTTTATGAGTTAGGCTAAGTTGCGAGCCTAACGTTCTATGTAGATTATGCGAACGTGTAACGGGGGTAACGTTGGGAAAAACATTAAGTTACATATTATTGGCATAATTTGGCTCATAATAATGTAAATGATTAATAGCATGAAATGATATAATTTATATACCTAAAAATTATGAACATGATTTAGAGGTTAAATGGGGCATGACTTGAATGGCAATAATTATGGATAATTTACATATAAATATGAAGGGTAAATATGTAAATTAAGTAAAAGACGAATATGCCTAACCCGAGGTTAGATCGAGTTACGGTGTAAGACTGCTCGGAATCGCCCGGCACATCTAGCAACCATAACAATATAGATCTAATGTGAGAGGTTAGCGCATTAAGCCTAAAAAACCTGAGGTTAGATTGAGTATCGGTGTAAGACTACCCGGAACCGGCCGGCACATCTAGCGACCGCAACAATACATATCAAATGTGAGTGGTTGGTGCTTTAATTAATGAATTAAAGCTAAGACAGGTGTAACAACCCGGAAAATGCGAGCCAATTTAAAAATTTTATTTTGGCAATTTTAGTGAATTTTGAATATTTAAAATGAATTATTTTAAATAATTCAACGAGAAATTTATTTTGAATAGAATTCGAACGTATATATTTATATAGATCGTCATTAGAATATAAACATTTTATTTTAATTATAAAAGGAATTGAAAATGGCGTGGTAGTTCGATAATTTGATTTCAAATTTCAAATGAATGTACCAGGTGCAAAATAAACTGGATTTTAGTGAAACCAAAAATATTATGATCTATTTGAGGATATCTTTCCAACGAATCTGAAAAATCGAAATTTCATAGCGGGAATCAAAAGTTACGTCCAGTTGAAAATTCAGAATAGTCGCTATGGAATTCAGACCCTTGAAAAGGGAAATTTTGCAAACGACCTCGGAATTTGACGAAACCACTTTTGTTGGATCCGCGATGTCAAGTTATTGCTAGATTGCAATTTTCGTAACTTTTCGAATCAATATGTGAGCGTGGCAAAGGAAAACGCATTTGACCAGTTTAAGTTGATTTTAATCGACTGGAAAATGACAATTTTTCTAACGGTCTCAGAATTTGACGAAATTAGTTTTGTTAGGACCGTATCGTCAATACGAAGCTAGAAAATATTTTTCAGGAATTTTTCGAGTTAGTATGTGGCCCCGGTAAAATAAAATGCACGTTCAAATTCAATATATAGAGTTATATTTTGATTTTGATGAAAAATGATCGAAACGATCGAATTAACTTACGATACATATCCCATTGTGTTCGGGATGGGGGTAATACGCTAGGGACGATAGTCGTTGGGTCTCGTTTCGAGTTCGAACGAAAAAGTGACTTTTTGGATTATAAAATAAATAAAAATATAAATTATTAAACCCCCCTCCCCCTACCCCACCTTTCTCTTCTCACTTCAGAAAAGGGCCATCGCTCTAAAAAAAAGGATCGAACGCAGCACCTCGTCGCCCCCCTTTCTCAGTCAACGCACCGCGCTCCAAGCCTCCCGCCGCCCTCGCAGGCACGTCGCCATCTCCCCATACCCCGCCGCCTTCTCCTCCTCCCTATTCCGCCGCCCCCCTTCTTCTCTCCACCCCAATTCGAAACTCTAGCACCCAAGACCCCGATCCCATCCATATTCAGATCCGCCTCCTCCTGTATGGCCACCGCCAGCGCCAACAAGGCCTCCTCCAACCCTGCGCTCCCCTCAGCGTCCAAACCCCCCTCTTCTTCAGTCAATGGCAGCGAAACCCACCCCCCTTTAGCCTGTAAGTTTTATTTTGTTTTCTATTTTGTTTTATTTATTTAATGTAATTAAAAATATGGTTTTTTAAGTGATTTTAAATCAGTTTTATATAATAACATGAATTAAAAATCAGATTTATATGATAGGTAAAGTTTAGATTTCTAATTATAAAAGAATTAGATTTTCAATTGAGGAAAGATATGGGTTTATTTATTTATTTTTGAAAAGGTTATGATTTTTAATTAGAAAAATATGATCTTAGTATGTATATTAGCGAAATAAAAAGGTAACCTTTATGTAAAAAGACATGGGATAAAAATGAGATTTTTATCATATAAAGTCGAGATTTTTAATGTATAAAGTTAGGATGTTTTAATGTAGAAAGACATGATTTTTATCGCTATGAAGATATGATTTTTATCATATTAAGAAAATATTTTTGTCAAGTTAAAAATATGATTTTTATATAGCAAAGAAAGTAAAAATATAATTTTTATATTATAGGAAGAGTAAAAATATAATTTTTATACTATAGAAAGGTTAAAAATATAATTTTTATATATGAAGAGTTATAAAAATATAATTTTTATATGTGTGATAAAGTAAAATATCGTCTTTGTTTAGTTAAAAATATGATTTATGAAGTAAAAGATCGAATTTTTATATGGAGTAAAGAAGGAATTTTTATATGAAGTAACGAGTATAAAAATGTAATTTTTATATATGTATGACAATAAAAATTCAATTTTTATATATATGAAGTAGAGTTGTTAAAAATATAATTTTTAACATATACTTCGTGAAACAGACTGCGTTGGAGGAACGATGAGGATTTCCTACATATGAAGAGTCGCGATGAATTAGTTTAGCTAGTTGGTGAGAACTCCTCACTTTAATTTTCTTTTTCTAGTTTGAAATATATACTAGGATGCAGACGGTGTTTAGTAGCACCCGACACCGGTCGTCCACAGACCATGGACGGCTTGTATGCTTGTTTGTTTGATTTTGATGTGTAGTTGATTGTGTGATGTGATGTGAAATGAAATAAAATATTTATATAGTTTAAAATATTTTATAGTTGAAAATAAAAATTTTAACGTGTATTTAAAATGAAATAAATATAAACAAATCGGATGATTTGTGTATATACACACATTTGACTTATACTGATTGGGACGATAAATTTTACACATTGCCCAACTACACAAATAAAATATGTGTTTGATTGTTTGAAACCCCACACGGGTATTGGTACGATATATGACATACACTAATCCCAATAATTAGTGGTATGTCGATCGATTGATTGACAGACTGTTATAAGCGTTAAATATTTATATTTGATGCTTATACAGTGTAGAATGCACTTTGGATGAGGGTTGATTGTTTGTCATTGTCGATGTATACATGCGTTGTATGTAAATCCATAGAAGTAAAATCTATGGTAATTGATTGGGCCTCATTCCAGTTTTGAAAGAGAAATATTTGTAAAAGAAATATTTGAAAATAGAAATATATGAAGCCGTGTTGATTAGATTTGCGCCATTTTGACGTGAATGATACTTATATCGATTTTATTCAAATTGAAATGAATATTAAAGTGAATTGAAATTCGAATTAAATTAAATTGATTTAAAATTCGAAATAAACTGAAATGATTTGAAATTGAATAGAAATGAATTCGAATTGAAATTGAATTAATTTGAAATTCAAATTGAATTGAAAACGAATTGAAATTGAATTAAAAATTGATTTGAATTGAAATCAATTTAAAATGAATTTAAAACGAATTTGTAAGGGAAAATTCAATTTTAATTTGAATTTGAAAGGGATGTTGAAATCGTTTTGAAAACGAATTTAAAACGATTTATAAAATACATTTTAAAAGGAAATCGATGAAATATATGTTATATTATATATATATATATATATATATATATATATAAAATATAATGGCCTGAATAGAACGCGTCGCGGTAGTTCTCGAATTTCGACCATTGACTTCGAACGGATATTACGGGAGATCCGACCATCGGATTCTCCTAAAACCAGAACCGTTGGGTTCGTATCGAAAAAAGCTTTCTAGCGAATATTAGAAATTTGAGATCTAATGGTTGGATGTGGAATTATGTCCAAATCACATTTGAAAAAGGTCGCTGTAAGTGCAGTTCGATGGCCGTTGAAGAAAATCGACTGTATGGGCCTTGATAAAATTATTAAAAATATTAATAATTTGTGTAAAATCATAAGAAATGATTTGGGAAGAATTGGGACGAAAAACTCCATATTTGAAAAGATAAAAATGGATTTTTATCGAAATGAACTAATTTTGAATTAGAATAATAATTTATTTATTTTTAAATAAATAAATTGGATATGAAAAGGGTTTTAAAAGTAACCAGAATTTCCAATAATTGAATAGGAATGGATTTGAATCTAAATTGTCTTTGGAATATTTCGATGTTGGATTTCGTGATTATACAGATGTTGTTATGGAAATTTGAAAGATACATATATATTATTATTTCCAATACGATATTTGTTGGTCGTAGAATTTGATATTGAATATAAGCCGATATATTTTCTATTCAGAGCCTTGTATTTAATATCAAATGTGATTTGGGTTTGTCGTGAATGGTGTCTTCATTAACACTGTTCTTAAACCCAGTTGAGAAAAAGATTAAATCTTTTTATTTAGATTTAATGAAGTGTACCAGTTAAATAATATTTAATTGGAATTGAATTGGTATTGATTTTTGGGTTTATCGTGAACAGTGTTTTAAATAACACTTGTTCTTTAACCCGATAATTAATGGAATGTGATTTTGGGTTGCCGTGAATGGTATCTTCAATAATAATCTTCTTAGACCCAAAGGAGTTAAGAAAATCAGAAACTAACAGTAGATTAGTTAAGTTGAATGGTTTCTGGGGTATTGATCTGATGTTGGTTACGGCCTTCGGGGTTAATACTTAGGGAATTGCTCACTTGCTAATTTACGGTTAGGGACTAATTGAAATGGAATGTGATTTTGGGTTTATCGTGAACCGTGTTTTAAATGACACTGATTCTTTAACCCAGTTAAAGATTAAAACTAAGTGGAGTTTTAATGAATCTTTAATTAGATTGAAAAGATCGAGAATGGAGTATCACCAGTTTTGCTCCAGGCGATAAGTAAATCTTTAATTAGATTTGAACGTGAAATGGTAATTGAATTTACCGATAACACCGTGGTGTTAGATATGAAGTATTACCGGTTTTACTTCATGGGATGAATAGGTTGGGATTGGGAAATAAAATAAATGATAACTTCGGTATGGTTTGCTAATCCTGACTAGTTTGAATTGATATTCAAAAAAAGATTGAAGAATAAATTTAAAAGAATTTATCTTTGATAAAATTAATCGGAACCTTTCCCTAAGAATGTGAAATTTAGAAACTAACTGTAGGTTAGCTAAGCAGAACGGTTTCCTGGGTATTGATCTGATGTTGGTTTCGGCCTTCGGGGTTAATATTTGGGGAATTATTCTCTGGTTAATTTACGGTTAGTGACCGATGAATTGGAATGAGGCGTATGTTGTTTTTGTGTAACACTTATTTATTATATACGCGAGTTATTCGAAAAGACCGGGTTTATCCCATTCCGAATAACTGATTTGACGATAAGTCGAAGATGAAGACGGTGGTTGAAGACCGGAGGTCTTCACGTCGTTTGGATAATTACTGATGATCTTGATTGGGTCGTACACCCAAGAGGAGGGAATCAGTTGGTGATCATCCAGACGTACTTGGAGATCGATGGATATGCGGGGTACTAGGTGCCTTCGGTTTTTTTCAGACCCAGAACGAACTTGTAAATGGACTGTGTGTCTGACATTGGATTTTAGTCTGTGTGATTGATTTCTATTAAATATATATCTGTTTGGCGGCGGAGAATTTATTCTCTTGCTTAACACCCTTCTCTGAGACGTACGAGCTCAGAGGTTATATATTGATGGATATCAAACGCATGGAGTGAATTGCCTGCGTGGCATGCCTAAGTGGAAAATGATCAAGGCTTCTGTTGAAAAGCATAGTCTTATGGTGGATGATCAAAGCACGGCCTGTGTGGCATAGCTTTGTGTAACGTTGATTCTCCAGCCTCACACCCCGGTAGTGAATCAAAAATGGGAGAGGACCTCAGGGAGGGCATGTGTTTCCTTCTAGTTAGAAGTGGAGTCAGTGGTTTTACACGCCCTGACGAGTTTGACTTATGTGGTTGTTGCTGTTGCGAGGCGCCTAATCAGACGATCCGGGTCCGATGGGGTCAATCATTGGCTCATTTACGCCCCCAAAGGGCGGGGAAACACAGTGTTCAGGCATTTTAATCCACATCGGTGGACCGGCCCTGACGATCCAAAGGCTTGACTGAGTACTTGCCTGAGACATGCGCTAGATTGTCTCGAACCGGTAGAGGACTATCTTTTGCCTCGGTTCATAGAAGGAAATCCAATTTCCAAATACGTGATTTTGCGGTTTTAATTGTAGAACTAGTATGGCGACATGATATATGGTACCCATGCCGTCTATGATTGATACTTATGATTTGAAGTTGTTTATATACTATGCACTTATAATAGTATCAAATAATTTGTTTTAAACGTACTAAGCATGTTTGGCTAGCGTTGTTGTTTTATGCACTAGTATTCCTGGGAGGAAACCCGTTCCGTGTTATACGGCGTGGTCCCTTGATTCACCTAGCTTTAAAAATAAAGATTAATAATTGTTTTAGTTCTCACACCAGTCACATGATTGACCTGGAGTTTATTGTTTTAACCTAAACTCTGGGTGCCCCTATTTTTCGCACGGGCAGCTAGTAGTTTTGATTTTGCAGATTTATATTCATAGGATCCTGGTTTACAACTGGAATGATATCCGGAAAGCTTTGTATCCGTATATCTCCTTCAGTTGTGTATTGTATTATTTTCCACTACTATGTAATGTATTGTAATCTCTGATATTTTATCGAATGTGTAATATTTATTTATATTGTATATTCTTGTAATCTGATGGAATTATTGTAATTAACAATGAAATGTTCTTCCGTCTGCGTTCTATTTTGTCTTGTTCTCAAAGTATTCGCTCTTTCCTTATCGGGGAAGTAACGGGTTCTTATAGTGGTATCAGAGCTTTGGTTTACAAAGCTCAGAGAACAAGGCACATTAGAACCATACGAAAGAATTCATCAGATATTGGATTAGTAATATCCAATGGGAATGACTCGTTAGAGATGGGATCAGTAGTATCCTAGAACGAGTGTGAAGAGTATATTTTTAAAATGAAAACAATTTTTGTTTTGAAATTTAAATCAATTATTCGTATTTGATTATTTATTTTATATTAATTTGGACAATCCAATATATAAAGATTTTGCATATATGTCTTGCAAACGTGTATTCGAAGTTTTAATGTATTGGATAGTTATAGAATCGCACTCTAGTGCCCGGGGATAATTATAGTGACGGGGCACCATCGCCAGTATTTATTTTCGAGTTTCGAAAGTGAAATTTCTATATATTTCCAACTGACTGGTGTGAGAACCGAAACTAGATAGGGCCTATTGTTGTGATTTGGCATCAAAAATCTGATTTTTTGACTATATATCAAAGTTATGGATTTGAAAAGCTAATCAACTAATTGATTGATGGTTGTGTTGTTGATTATTGGTTGATTAATTAAATTTTGTACCCTATAGCCAAATTGATCAAAAAGTGAATTGTATTGAAAATTAGTCGCATTTGCTTGCATATACATGTACTTACATTGAACAGGTCATAGCAAGGAGGCTAGAGCAGAAGAATAAAATTGTTTGCCCGACAAATAGGTACATGTTTACCATAATTTACTGTTTTGTTTGGGTGAAGATGATTTTATGAGCCGATTGGCTAGCCGCTTGGCTTTTTCTTTTTGAGATCAGAGGGCCTGTATGGCAATTTCGGGATTTTCCCGGTGTTCCCGGTGCAGGGGAAGTTATGGCGAAATTTTTCGAAAATTTAGGGTGTTAGCCAAATTTTTTGAAAAATTTGAAAAGTTCTTAGAAACTGAAAAGTTGAAGGACTTAAGCCGTAGTAAAGATAATGGAAATTGAGTTGATTAGTTAAGCAACTTTTGGCTTCGTTCCTTTTCGAGGACGAAAAGTTTTAAGTGGGGGAGAATGTAACAACCCGGAAAATGCGAGCCAATTTAAAAATTTTATTTTGGCAATTTTAGTGAATTTTGAATATTTAAAATGAATTATTTTAAATAATTCGAAGAGAAATTTATTTTGAATAGAATTCGAACGTATATATTTATATAGATCGTCGTTAGAATATAAATATTTTATTTTAATTATAAAAGGAATTGAAAATGGCGCGGTAGTTCGATAATTCGATTTCAAATTTCAAATGAATGTACCAGGTGCAAAATAAACCGGATTTTAGTGAAACCAAAAATATTAGGATCTATTTGAGGATATCTTTCCAACGAATCCGAAAAATCAAAATTTCATAGCGGGAATCAAAAGTTACGTCCAGTTGAAAATTCAGAATAGTCGCTATGGAATTCAGGCCCTTAAAAAGGAAAATTTTGCAAACGACCTCGGAATTTGACGAAAACACTTTTGTTGGATCCGTGATGTCAAGTTATTGCTAAATTACAATTTTCGTAACTTTTCGAATCAATATGTGAGCGTGGCAAAGGAAAACGCGTTTGACCAGTTTTAGTTGATTTTAATCGACTGGAAAATGACCATTTTTCAAACGGTCTCAGAATTTGACGAAATTAGTTTTGTTAGGACCGTATCGTCAATACGAAGCTAGAAAATATTTTTTAGGAAGTTTTCGAGTTAGTATGTGGCCCCGGTAAAATAAAATGCGTGTTCAAATTCAATATATAGAGTTATATTTTGATTTTGACGAAAACTGATCGAAACGATTGAATCAGCTTACGATACATATCCCATTTTGTTCGGAATGGAGGTAATACACTAGGGACGACAGTCGTTGGGTCTCGTTTCGAGTTCGAACGAAAAAGTGACTTTTTGGATTATAAAATAAATAAAAATATAAATTATTAAAAGCCCCCTACCCCACCTTTCTCTCCTCACTTCAGAAAAGGGCCATCGCTCTAAAAAAAGGATCGAACGCAGCACCTCGTCTCCCCCTTTCTCAGTCAACGGACCGCGCTCCAAGCCTCACGCCGCCATCTCCCCATACCCCGCCGCCTTCTCGTCCTCCCTATTCCGCCGCCCCCCCCCTTCTTCTCTCCACCCCAATTCAAAACTCCAGCACCTAAGACCCCAATCCCATCCATATTCAGATCCGCCTCCGCCTGTATGGCCACCGCCAGCGCCAGCAAGGCCTCCTCCAACCCTGCGCTCCCCTCAGCGTCCAAATACCCCTCTTCTTCAGTCGACGGCAGCGAAACCCACCCTCCTTTAGCCTGTAAGTTTTATTTTGTTTTCTATTTTGTTTTATTTATTTAATGTAATTAAAAATATGGGTTTTTAAGTGATTTTAAATCAGTTTTATATAATAACATGAATTAAAAATCAGATTTATATGATAGGTAAAGTTTAGATTTCTAATTATAAAAGAATTTGATTTTCAATTGAGGAAAGATATGGTTTTTTTTATTTATTTTTGAAAAGGTTATGATTTTTAATTAGAAAAATATGATCTTAGTATGTATTAGCGAAATAAAAAGGTAACCTTTATGTAAAAAGACATGGGATAAAAATGAGATTTTTATCATATAAAGTCGAGATTTTTAATGTATAAAGTTAGGATGTTTTAATGTAGAAAGACATGATTTTTATCGCTATGAAGATATGATTTTTATCATATTAAGAAAATATTTTTTTCAAGTTAAAAATATAATTTTTATATAGCAAAGAAAGTAAAAATATAATTTTTATATTATAGGAAGAGTAAAAATATAATTTCTATACTATAGAAAGGTTAAAAATATAATTTTTATATATGTAGAGATATAAAAATATAATTTTTATATGTGTGATAAAGTAAAATATCGTCTTTGTTTAGTTAAAAATATGATTTATGAAGTAAAGATCGAATTTTTGTATGGAGTAAAGAAGGAATTTTTATATGAAGTAACGAGTATAAAAATGTAATTTTTATATATGTATGACAATAAAAATTCGATTTTTATATATATGAAGTAGAGTTGTTAAAAATATAATTTTTAACATATACTTCGTGAAACAGACTGCATTGGAAGAACGATGAGGATTTCCTACATATGAAGAGTCACGATGAATTGGTTTAGCTAGCTGGTGAGAACTCCTCACTTTAATTTTCTTTTTCTAGTTTGAAATATATACTATGATGCAGGCGGTGTTTAGTAGCACCCGACACCCGTCGTCCACAGACCATGGACGGCTTGTATGCTTGTTTGTTTGATTTTGATGTGTAGTTGATTTTGTGATGTGAAATGAAATAAAATATTTATATAGTTAAAAATATTTTATAGTTGAAAATAGAATTTTTAACGTGTATTTAAAATGAAATAAATATAAACAAATCGGACGATTTGTTTATATACACACATTTGACTGATATTGATTGGGACGATAAATTTTACACATCGCCCAACTGCACAAATAAAATCTGTGTTTGATTGTTTGAAACCCCACACGGGTATTGGGATGATATATGACATACACTAATCCCAATAATTAGTGGTATGTCGATCGATTGATTGACAGACTGTTATAAGCGTTAAATATTTATATTTGATGTTTATACAGTGTAGAATACACTGTGGATGATGGTTGATTGTTTGTCATTGTTGATGTATACATGCGTTGTATGTAAATCCATAGAAGTAAAATCTATGGTAATTGATTGGGCCTCATTCCAGTTTTGAAAGAGAAATATTTGAAAAAGAAATATTTGAAATAGAAATATTTGAAAATAGAAATATATGAAGATGTGTTGATTAAATTTGCGCCATTTTGACGTGAACGATACTTATATCGATTTTATTCAAATTGAAATGAATATTAAAGTGAATTGAAATTCGAATTAAATTAAATTGATTTGAAATTCGAAATAAACTGAAATGATTTGAAATTGAATAGAAATGAATTCGAATTGAAATTGAATTAATTTGAAATTCAAATTGAATTGAAAACGAATTGAAATTGAATTAAAAATCGATTTGAATTGAAATCAATTTAAAATGAATTTAAAACGAATTTGTAAGGGAAAATTCAATTTTAATTTGAATTTGAAAGGGAAGTTGAAATCGTTTTGAAAACGAATTTAAAACGATTTATAAAATACGGTTTAAAAGGAAATCAACGAAATATATATTATATATATTATATATATAATATAATGGCCTGAATAGAACGCGCCGCGCCGCGGCAGTTCGCGAATTTCGACCACTGACTTCGAACGGATATTACGGGAGATCTGACCGTCGGATTCTCCTAAAACCGGAACCGTTGGGTTCGTATCGAAAAGTGCTTTCTAGCGAATATTAGAAATTTGAGATCTAACAGTTGGATTTGGAATTATGTCCAAATCAAATTTGAAAAAGGTCGTTGTAAGTGCAGTTCGATGGCCGTTGAAGGAAATCGACTGTACGGGCCTTGATAAAATTATTAAAAATAGTAATAATTTGTGTAAAATCATAAGAAATGATTTGGGAAGAATTGGGATGAAAAACTCCATATTTGAAAAGATAAAAATGGATTTTTATCGAAATGAATTAATTTTGAATTAGATAATAATTTATTTATTTTTAAATAAATAAATTGGATTTGAAAAGGGTTTTAAAAGTAACCAGAATTTCCAATAATTGAATTGGAATGGATTTGAATCGAAATTGTCTTTGGAATATTTCGATGTTGGATTTCGTGATTATACAGATGTTGTTATGGAAATTTGAAAAATACATGTATATCGTTATTTCCAATACGATATTTGTTGGTCGTAGAATTTGATATTGAATATAAGCTGATATATTTTCTATTCAGAGCCTTGTATTTAATATCAAATTTGATTTGGGTTTGTCGTGAATGGTGTCTTCATTAACAATGTTCTTAAACCCAGTTGAGAAAAAGATTAAATCTTTTTATTTAGATTTAATGAAGTTTACCAGTTAAATAATATTTAATTGGAATTGAATTGGTATTGATTTTTGGGTTTATCGTGAACAGTGTTTTAAATAACACTTGTCCTTTAACCCGATAATTAATGGAATGTGATTTTGGGTTGTCGTGAACGGTATCTTCAAAAATTCTGTTCTTAGACCCAAAGGAGTTAAGAAAATCAGAAACTAACTGGAGATTAGTTAAGTTGAATGGTTTCTGGGGTATTGATCTGATGTTAGTTTCGGCCTTCAGGGGTTAATACTTAGGGAATTACTCACTTGCTAATTTATGGTTAGGGACTAATTGAAATGGAATGTGATTTTGGGTTTGTCGTGAACCGTGTTTTAAATGACACTGATTCTTTAACCCAGTTAAAGATTAAAACTAAGTGGAGTTTTAATGAATCTTTAATTAGATTGAAAAGATCGAGAATGGAGTATCACCAGTTTTGCTCCAGGCGATAGTTAAATCTTTAATTAGATTTGAACGTGAAATGGTAATTGAATTTACCGATAACACCGTGGTGTTAGATATGAAGTATTACCAGTTTTACTTCATGGGATGAATAGGTTGGGATTCGGAAATAAAATAAATGATTACTTCGGTGTGGTTCGCTAATCCCGACTAGTTTGAATTGATATTCAAAAGAAGATTAAAGAATAAATTTAAAAGAATTTATCTTTGATAAAATTAATGGGAACCTTTCCCTAAGAATGTGAAATTTAGAAACTAACTGTAGGTTAGCTAAGCAGAACGGTTTCCTGGGTATTGATCTGATGTTGGTTTCGGCCTTCGGGGTTAATATTTGGGGAATTATTCTCTGGTTAATTTACGGTTAGTGACCGATGAATTGGAATGAGGCATATGTTGTGTTTGTGTAACACTTATTTATTATATACGCGAGTTATTCGAAAAGACCGGGTTTATCCCATTCTGAATAACTGATTCAACGATAAGTCGAAGATGAAGACGGTGGTTGAAGACCGGAGGTCTTCACGTCGTTTGGATAATTACTAATGATCTTGATTGGGTCGTACACCCAAGAGGAGGGAAACAGTTGGTGATCGTCCAGACATACTTGGAGATCGATGGATATGCGGGGTACAAGGTGCCTCTGGTTTCGTTCAGACCCAGAACGAACTTGTAAATGGACTGTGTGTCTGACATTAGATTTTAGTCTGTGTGATTGATTTCTATTAAATATATATCTGTTTGGCGGCGGAGAATTTATTCTCTTGCTTAATGCCCTTCTCTGAGACGTACGAGCTCAGGGGTTATATGTTGATGGATATCAAACGCATGGAGTGAATTGCCTGTGTGGCATGCCTATGTGGAAAATGATCAAGGCTTCTGTAGAAAAGCAGAGTCTTGTGGTGGATGATCAAAGCACGGCCTGTGTGGCATAGCTTTATGTAACGTTGATTCGCGAGCCTCACACCCCGGTAGTGAACCAAAAACGGGAGAGGACCTCAGGGAGGGCATGTGTTTCCTTTTAGTTAGAAGTGGCGTCAGTGATTTTATACGCCCTGACGAGTTTGACTTATGTGGTTGTTGCTGTTGCGAGGCGCCTCAGTTTAATCGGACGATCCGGGTCCGATGGAGTCATTCGTTGGCTCGTTTACGCCCCAAAGGGTGGGGAAACGCGGTGTTCAGACATTTTAATCCACATCGGTGGACCGGCCCTGACGATCCAAAGGCTTGACTGAGTACTTGCCTGAGACATGGGCTAGATTGTCTCGAACCGGTAGAGGACAATCTTTTGTCCCGGTTCATAGAAGGAAATCCAATTTCCAAATACGTGATTTTGCGGTTTTAATTGTAGAACTAGTACGGTGACATGATATATGGTACCCATGTCGTCTATGATTGATACTTATGATTTGAAGTTGTTTTATATACTATGCACTTATAATAGTATCAAATGATTTGTTTTAAACGTACTAAGAATGTTTGGCTATTATAAGGGAAAACCCTATCCCCCGGCTTGCGTTGCATTGTGTGATAGGACCTGGGTCTTATAATAGCTTCATTTTTCTTTATTTAGCATTGTGCTGTTGTTTTATGCACTGGTGTTCTTGGGAGGAAACCCGTTCCGTGTTATCCGGCGTGGTCCCTTGATTCACCTAGCTTTAAAAATAAAGATTAATAACTGTTTTAGTTCTCACACCAGTCACATGACTGACCTGGAGTTTATTGTTTTAACCTAAACTCTGGGTGCCCCTATTTTCCGCACGGGCAGCTAGTAGTTTTGGTTTTGCAAATTTATATTCACAGGATCCTGGTTTGCAGCTGGAATGATATCCGGAAATCTTTGTATCCGTATATCTCCTTCAGTTGTGTATTGTATTATTTTCCGCTGCTATGTAATGTATTGTAATCTCTGATATTTTATCGAATGTGTAATATTTATTTATACTATATATTCTTGTAATCTGATGGAATTGTTGTAATTAACAATGAAATGTTCTTCTGTCTGCGTTCTATTTTGTCTTGTTCTCAAAGTATCCGCTCTTTCCTTACCGGGGAAGTAACGGGTTCTTACAACAGGAATGGTGGGGTTAAGTTAATTAAGTCAACATTTAACCAGTACAACATGTTAACTAAACTAATGGGTGGGGTTAGGTTAATTTGACAACACTTAACCATTTTAACATGTTGATTAGGAAACCCCAGTAACGGGGACCCATTTCAGCAGTAACCCACATAGATGTATCATGGTACCTTGAACTAGGCAGGGTGGGGCACGATTACTGGGATGATTATAAGCGGTCAAAACAACGGCAGGTGGTGCGTCAGTGTAGGTTCCGATGGAGTGCGGGCGTGCATGTACTCCGGAGTGGAAAAAGCAGGCACTGGGCATCAGTAGTTATACACTGTGCATCTTGAATTGTGTCGGGTTGCCACCATAGGATTTGATACACCCAATGGTGGGACCAGCACAGGTATCTACAATCAAGCGAGGCCGAATGACACAAGTAGAAAACGTATACGAGTAGGAGTCGATCGATAAAGGGGATCATTTATCTTGAACACATGGTGCTAGTTGAAACACTTGTAAGTGGGTGCAAAGAAATAGTAATGAGTGCGATAGCATATTCAGTTTTATTACCTTATTTCTAGGGTGTTGTCCTAGGTTCAGTTTATTCATGTCATGATCCTTTTTCCTGTTTACATGCTAAATAATCACTGGACTTACCAGACTCGTGTCTGACCCATTTTTCTTTCGTCTTCTTTTCTTTGGTCCCCCCCCCCCCCCCCCGGTCCGTAGGGAGGGAATACTTCATCTTAGTTCGGACCATTTCTACCTTGGAGAGAGTAGATGTATTGCTTGGATTCTCTTTCCTTAGGTTATGGATTTGGATACACTCTTATTGGGGATTTATGCTGCCTTATTGTTATTTTATGCTTCTTTTTGTTTTAATCAAGACAGAAATTTTGTTGTAATGATTCGAATTTGAGACAGTTGTTGTAATGTTTTGACTGAACTACGTGCTTATGAAATAAATTTAGTTTTTCCGCTGTTTATATGTTTGTCTTGTAAATTATCTGTATCTTTTACCTATAGCGCTCCACCGAAGTTAAGGCATTCCCTTTGTGAGTGACCTTAATGGAGGTGGGGTGTTACAAAAACGCTCCACCGGAGTAAAGGCATTCCCCTTGTGAGTGACCTTAATGGAGGTGGGGTGTTTCACTTGGTATCAGAGCTGAAGGTTACTGGATCAGATAAAAGTTTTGAAAAAATATTTTCAAAATGGTCTTAAAAGAAGCATTTTCTAAAAGAAAAGTTTTGTTTTAAAGGCATATTCCCCAGAGCCATATGCATTATCTTTTGATCCTCTGTTTGAATCCTTGTTTTCCTTCTTTACTGAGTCTCTGGGGCTCCTGGCTTTCTAGGAGGTAACCTCATTGCGGCATGGTCCCGTAGGCTTGATGAAACTACGACATTTGTTAAAGGGCGAAGAAATGCCCAAATTCCATATATAGCCGCAATATTTTTACCTACGGCTAATTTTTTTTCAAACTTTGTTGGGTTTTCCGTGCGACGGAGGCATCTTTCAAGAGACTTGTCAACAATCCACCCAAGGATGACAAAGATGAGAATGAGGGAGTTTGTCTAAGGAGCACAACCCAAGGATGAGAAACTCATGGATATGGACTTGGTTCACAAAGGAGGAAAGAATAGAAAAATCTAAGACAAGAGGAAGTGTCGCTATTATGGTATAACGGCTCATATAATTAAGGACAATGGCAAGAACAAAGGGCGGGATTTTCAGGGGGGTAAGTGCATGCTCTCACCGCCAGCGTACCTAAGAGAGAGGTGGTGGAGTTTCTGTTGAAAAAGTCTAGGTTTTCTTTTAAATCATCCTATTAGTACTCTTTTTGATTTTAGCGCTTCACATTCATTTATATCTGCTTCCATAATTGAGTCTCTGCACCCTAGAGCTTGTATAGTAGAAGATCTCATTATTGTCTCAATTCCAATCGGTGGTTCGGCTCATTTATCTTTGGTTTGTGAGGATTTGAGAATAGATATATTAAGTATTGAGTTTAAGTGTAATGCTTATGTTTTTTTGTTTCATGGGCTATGGGTTGATTTTAGGCATGGATTGGTTAGCTAGTAATTATGAAAGGAGGGTACTTAGACTTTCGACTTGCCCCGGGAATACCCTTGAGATTTCGTGCGATCCTAAGGGATCAGTTTGTAATAGCTACCTAGAATCACTTGATGCATCTATCGACGATTTGTGATCCGTTGGAGTAGTCCATGAGTACGCATATGTTTTTGATTAGGTTAGGGGTTGTCCCCTAAAACGCGAGATAGACTTTCGCATATATCTAGTTGATAATGCAAAGCCAGTTGCATTACTTATACGACACATGAATCCAGGAAGGGCTCAGTAAACAAGTAAAAGAGTTACTTGAAAAAGGGTTCATAAGGCGAAGTATTTCTGAATGGGGTGCTCTTGTCGTTTTTGTTACAAAGGCAGATGGTTCGCTTCGCTTGTGCATAGATGATATTTTGGAATGAGGAAGAACATGCTTTGCGTCTAAGGGAAGTCTCGGATACCCTCCAAGCGCATCAACTTAAGGTGAAGTTCTCCAAGAATGACATTTTTGGAGAGAAGAAGTAAGGTCTCTAGGACATGTGGCATCCAAAGAAGGGATAGCAGTAGATCCCGCAAAAGTAGTTGCGGTGCAAGACTGGAAGGTCCCAAGGAATGCAATAAAAGTAAGAAGCTTTCTTGGACTAGCGGGCTAATATATGAAGTTCATTAAGGACTTTGCGAAGGTATTAGCTCCACTTACAAGATTGACGAAGAAGAATCTAACCTTTGCTCGGGATATTAGTTGTGAAATCGCTTTCCAACAATCGAAGAGGGCTCTTACAACGGCCCCAATTTTGACTTTTACCATATGGTAGTAAAAGGCTTACGGTATACACGGATGCATGCGGCACGGGACTAGGCGACATTTTGATGTAAGGGCAAGGTCATAGCGGATGCCTTAAGAAGAAAAAGGTTGACCTCAAGTCCTCTTTATGTGAAAAGGAAAAGTTCAGAATACATATCAAACCTTGATTTTAAAACCTTCAGTAAAGTTAGTAGTCGGCATCGCTAGGAGTAAGACCTACACTTTTTAATTAAATAGGGACTTCATAAAGAAAAGACTCTCAGATAGCTGACGCAAAGGATAAATTAAGTAGAGAAGAGACCTCTACTCACCTTAATAAATAAGCTTACAAGAAGCCATGGGTACACAGTTATGTTTGAGCATCGCTTATCGTCCTCTTATAGAAAGGGTGAATAGGATTTTGGAAGACCTTTTCAGGAAATGTTAGCATGACACAGTAGGAGTTGTAGTGCCTAGTATACTAGAAGAAGAAGAGGTGCACCGAGAGGCGACAGTGAAATGAGTTCCAACTCATATTCTGGAAACAGAAATTAAGAAGTGTAACACCCCACCTCCGCCAGGGTGGCTCTTGCAAGCAACTCTGACTTTGGTGGGGCGTTTTAAAACAAGGTAAACATGCATGATGATATATCAAGGCAGAACAAGAACATATGTATATATGTAAACAGAGTAAATAACATAGATAAAACAGCGGAAGAATTTTAAACCATTTCAAAAACAAGTCTGCTACATCATAATGTCAATTTCCCAAATAAACAAGTCTAGTACATAAAATAACATCATCTGAAACTGAAAAGGAAAACATAAAAGTAGCTATCCCCAAAGTGGAAAAAAACCATAGCGAGCTCAAGTCCAAAGCATACATGAGCTATCCAAGAAAGCAGCTAAGATCCAAGCTAGGCTCCTGTATTCCCTCCCTGAGAACCTGGGGGGGAAACGGAAGGAAAGAGGCGAAAGAAAACAGGTCAGTCAAAAAGACTGAGTAAGCCCTGCTACGATCAGTCTATAAACTAATAAAGTTAACAGCATGATGGAAACTGAGATGATCATAGATAACAACATACTAGCATGATAAATTAACTACAAGATAGATAGAGGTGTCATCGCATAAACAAGGTTAAGTTTTGCACCACGGTGTACTAGCAAACCAACATAACAGGTATTGATCCCTTGGCCTAAGCTTTGACCCAATAACATGAAGTGACCTTAATATAAGGTCCAACCAAACGGTCTAGTCGATCGGCTCCCTATAAGCCTAACACGTCAAGTGTTGGTGTCCATACGGCCCACATATGGATGTAGTCAGACTGTGCTGGGTCCACCTTCGGGTGTATCAAGCCCTCGGGTGTCAACCCCAGACACTGAAGCAATAATGCACAGTCTAAACCTACTGGTACCCGTGCCTCGAGTTTGTCCAATACCGGATTACGTGCACGTCCGTAGCCCGCCTGGACCCGCACCGCTGTACCACTCAGCCATCGCTTTGGTCGCTTACATCAGTCCAGTAATCGTGCCCCGCCCTAGCCCAGCCTCTAGGGTTGTGATGATACCAAACTGGGATTACTGCTGGAACAGACCACGTTGCTAGGGTTTCCTAAGAGGGTTAAGTGCGATTTAACCCTTCACTAATCATGGATTAAATTGGTTAAGTGTAACCGATAGTTCACAACTTAACCCCATTTCAATCCCTCAAACCCCCAAATGGATTAAATTGGTTAAGTGTAACCGACAGTTCACAACTTAACCCCATTTCAATCCCTCGAATCCCCAAATTGGTTAAGTATTAGTGGACCCTGACTTAACCCTAATCATGAGGCATTAATTAATTTAATGCACCTTAACCTCTCACATTAGACTTTGTTGTGGTTACCTAGTTAAGCCGGTGGGTTCCGGGTAGATTTACACCACAACTTGGTCTAACCTCGGGTCTTGGCACCACATGACCAACTTCTCACATTGGGTCCTATTGTTTGTAGCTACTAGTTACGCCGGTAGGTTCCGGGTAGAATTACGCTACAAACTCAACCCAACCTCGAGTTGGCCACACTTATGTTTTCTAAGTGTCATGTCCACTTTGTTTCAAAACATAATTACAAGTCAACAAATACTTGGGTAGACCTAACTTAATAGGTAAATTCCCAAGGGGTAGACCTAACTTAATAGGTAAATTCCCAATCTTATATTTTCATGTATTTTAAGTTTACCCAAACCCCCCAACGTCATTCTATCGCTTACATATTCGTAATAACGCATAAAGGATAGGAAGAGGGAACTATACATGATGAACTTGCATATCACAACAAACATGCATAACATGTTAGACTTGCATAACTTAGCATAGTGAACTTGCATATTACCATAGACATGCATAACATGTTAAACTTGCCTAATATGGCATAGGGAACTTGCATAAACATGCATAACTTGTCAAACATGCATAACATGTCATTGTGATCTTGCATAAGCATGCATAACTTATTAAACATGCATAACATGGCATAGTGAACTTGCATAAACATGCATAACTCAATAAACTTGCAAATCATGGCTTAGTGAACTTGCATAAATATGCGTAACCCAATAAACTTGCAAATCATGGCTTAGTGAACTTGCATAAACATGCATAACTCAATAAACTTGCAAATCATGGCTTAGTGAACTTGCATAAACATGCATAACTTGTTAAACTTGCAAATCATGGCATAGTGAACTTGCATAAACATGCATAACTTGTTAAACTTGTGTAACATGGCATATTGAACTCGCATAAGCATGCATAACTTATTAAACATGCATAAATCCCAACTTTCATCACATATTAACTTTAGAGTTTCTAAAATGAAGGTAAGAGGGCTTACAATGCTTATGCGGACTCAAATGAGTATAGCAAATGTAAGAAACCCCTTATGCAACAAAATAAAACCCCAAAATGCAAGCAAACTTGATCAAGACTCCTCCTTTATGATGACAATAGAGAAACAAGACTTTAATGCAAGCTAAAGAGGATCATACAAGCCTAAATACACTTGTATGCATGGAAATCTCTTAGGAATTTGTTTAGGAATTGTATGAAGAGAGTGGAGGCCATGAGAGTTTTGATTTTGACATAGTTTAGTTGCTAGAATGAATAATGAGTGATTTAGGGTAGGTTAGGGTCTTATTTATAGATTAGGCTAGTGATTTAGACCATAGGATTAAACCCTAGTTGAATTAGGTCCATCAGATTTCGGAATTCTCCAGAACCAAGCCACACAACCAAGCCCAGATCAGAAATGGTGCGCCAGGCAAAACTGCCCGGCCACCCCGTGTCGACAGGGCTGTCGACACCCTCAGACCCCTGTCGACATGCCTGTCGACATGGGGGTCTTGGCGGGAGTTTTCCCGCCTGACGCCAGTTTGCCCTAATTCCCAACTTTGAACTTGAAATTCAAATCTGTTTTTACTTAGGAATTTTCTGAAAACTTCAATGGGCCTTAACTGGGTCATACGGACTCCGATTTTCGAAAACTCGGACTCTATTTCGCGTATTTTTCCGAGACGAACGCAATGGCATAGCCCGTTTCCCTTGATTCAGATTTTAGAATTAAATTCTGCCTCGATTTATGTTATAACAGGTTATTGAAAATACGGGTTGTTACAAGAAGCTACCCAATCGTGAAGTTAAGACAGTCAGAGCGCTATGGAGTGAAGCTCAAGAAGATGCTACTTAGAAGACTGAAGACTAGTTACGCACATCATATCCTTTTTGAGAGTATATCGTTGATCTCTCTTTTTCTATAAAGTTTATTTGCATGCTAGTCTTTATCTTTTAAGTATATCCTCTCGATCCTATCCTCGATCCTTAGGTAGAAACCAATGGATGTAAACATGTGTTTGAGACATGTTATGTTTGGTGGATGCAAGTGGATGTAAGTTTTTGTTGGTGGTTGCTCGTGGATGCATATACACACATTAGGCACTAGATCGGCTCCGTCACTTCTATATTGCATATGCATGAGTGAATTTTTATATATATAGATTGAAACTTGATGTGTTATCATATGGATGTTGCACTTGTATGATGATTGTGCACTCATATAGAAGTTATTAAATACGATTAGGACTAATTGCATACATGATGGACTCATGACACTGACATAATTAACATTAAGGAGGTCAACTGAATCAGTAGACCGCCTGATTTTGCATTTGGGTAAGGACATATACACACACTATGCATATGTTCATGAAAAGCATTAGAGACCTTTTAAGGACGATGGATGCTTGTGATTGAATGGTTGAGTAGATTGATGTTGGATGGTAGGACATACATTCTTCTTAACTTAGAGACTTCGGGGACGAAATCCTTTAAGGAGGGGAGAATGTAACACCCCGTATTTTCTGTGAATATTAAAGTAACGAATTAAAGAATGCTTTATTTTAAAAGTGAGAATTAAGTAAAACGGGTTGCGCAATTGCATTCGTCTCGGAATTCTGCTTGAGATAGAGTCCGAGTTTCCGTAAATCGGACTCCGTATGAGGAAGTTATGGGCCTCGGAAGATTACAAGAATTTAGAGATTTAGATAATTAGTTAAACAACCTAGAAAAATAATTCAAAAACATTCGAAATCAGAGAAGCGGGTTGGGCGGGAAATTTCTAGCCCAGGGGTGTCGATCCCCCTAAGGGGGAGTTGACATAGGTGTCGACCCCTAACAGGGGGTCGACATCGACCCCCTAGGGGAGGGGTCGACCCTTTTTTGGATCCGAGCCCAAATGGCCTGAGCTACTTCGTATGACGTGTTTTGATGCGTTGGACGGACCTGATGGCTTCTGTGGTGATCAAAAGGCTCTAAAACACTCTCTACACCTATAATTAGCACCTAGACCTAACCTAATTCATAACAATTCCTTCTGACGCCTCTATGCGGCTGAACTCTCAATCCTCTTAGCTGCCGCCTCTAAAAACCTAAATCATATTAGAAGATCTTCATCAACAATCAACCTTGGATATGAATCAACATCTACACACCTATTTTCTCCTAATCTATGCACTATAAGTTCAAGTTACTTTCAAATGTGAATTCTTAATGGAAATTCCTGGCATGTAATAATCTGAATCCAAGCTATACCTGATTATGAGATAATCCTTCCAGATTTATTCAAATCTATTCTATCATATTTGTGCCAGCGATGTTATCTATTTTATCAGATTTGTGCCTGCGATGTTATTCAAATCTGTTTTATCAGATTTGTGCCTGCGATGTTATTCAAATCTGTTTTATCAGATTTGTGCCTGTGATGTTATTCAAATCTAATCTATCAGATTTATGCCTGCGATGTAATTTTATTCGGATCTATACTTCTTTTATGTTCCTAATATTTCTATTATCAAATCTAGCGTCATATGGCTATTTTATGCCTAATCTTTTATGTTTCCTCTTCTTCCCCTTTTATTATGGATCTAGGTTGTCTGGAACCTAGACGAAATCTTGTTATATATATATATATATATATATATATATATATATATATATATATATACGATTGGAATACGGGGGAATTGGGCCTAATCTATTTTATGTACTTTTGGGCGTAACTTGTAATTGAGATTTGGGCGTAACTTGTAATTGAGATTTGGGCATAACTTCTAATTAAGATTTGGGTATAACTTGTAATTGATATTGGGGCATTATTATCATTATAACTGCAAGTTTGGGTTAATTGGCATATAAATCAAGTTTTGGGCATAATTATTATTGTTGCGAATTTGGGGTAAATTGAAATATTAAATCTAGATTGGGCTTAAACTGTAAATTGGAATATTATTCTAGATTGGGCATAACTATTGGTTGGGACGCCAAGCATAATGTATATTGTGATTTTGGAGCATGACTATTATTGCAAATTTGAGAAGATTGGGTGTAACCTATTTTTGAGTAATAACTTAAATTTGAATTTGTGGGGCATAACTTGCAATTAGCTTTGTTGGGGTATAAATTGAGAATTGGAACATGACTAGTTTTGTGAATTTGGGATGATTAGCATATAAAATCTAGACTTGGACATGTATGGTAAATATGCTAAAAGATAAACATCCCTAACCCGAGGTTAGATTGAGTTGCAGTGTAAAACTGCCCGGAACCACCCGGCACATCCAATAACTGCAACAACACAGATCTATTGTGAGAGGTTAGCGCATTTAGCTCAAAAACCCAAGGTTAGAATGAGTTTGCTGTAGAAGTCTGCCCGGAACCGCCCGGCACATCCAGCAACCGCAAACGACAGTTCTAATGTGAGAGGTTAAGGCAGTAATGAATGAATTAATGCTAATAAACAAGACATGAATATAACATGATTTGCGGTAGGGTTAAGTTAACACAAGAAGGAAACACTTAACCAACATGACATGATGAGTGAGTGGGTTAAGTTAACTTGAATCGATTGATGACACTTAACTAATACAACATGATGAACGCGTTGGGTTAAGTTAATAAGAAACACTTAACCAGTATAACTTGATGAACGAATGGGGTTAAGTTAATGGGAAAGACTTAACCAATATAACATGGTAAATGAACGGGGTTAAGTTAATAGGAAACACTTAACCAATCCAACATGATGAGTGGGAAGGGTTAAGTTAATAAGAAACACTTAACCAACATGACATGATGAGTAGGTGGGTTAAGTTAACATGAATGGACAACACTTAACCAATATGACATAATGTGTGGAAGGGCTAAGTACATATCAGGTTGGTGGGTAATATTAGTAAATATAGGTCTACAAACTTTACCATTAAATAAACATGCTTGAATCAATGGGAGGGTTAAGTACATATCTGGTTGGTGGGTAATATTAGTAAATATAGGCCCACAAACTTAACCATTAAATAAACATGCTTGAATCAGTAGGAGGGTTAAGTACATATCGGGTTGGTGGGTAATATTAGTAAATATAGGCCCACAAATTTAACCAGTAGGAAACCCTAGTAATGGGGACCCATTTCAGCAGTTACCCATATAGATGTATCAAGGTACCCTGAAACTAGGCAGGGTGGGGCACGATTACTGGTCTGATTATAAGCGGTCAAAATAGCGGCAGGGGGTACATCAGTGTAGGTTCCGACGGATTATGGGCGTGCACATACTCCAGAATGGAAAAAGCAGGCACTGGGTACCAGTAGTTATACACTGTGCATCTTGAATCGTGTCGGGTTGCTATCATAGGGACTGATACACCTTATGGTGGGACCAGTACATGGTATCTACACACAAGAGAGGGCCGATTGACACAGACACAAGGAAAAATTCATATGAGTAAGGAGCCGATCGATAGGGTAGTAAGAGTACATCTAACATATTCATGGCAATTAGGCAGATTGAGGTGGAATCCTCACAATAGATGTACACCTTAAGGCTACCACAATTGCGGGGATTGGGATCACATTATCATATGACCATTTTATACAGATTACTAGTTGGGACACTAGTTAGGTGGTGCAGAGATATAGAAACCAGAATAACAGGGTAGTAGCGAAGCAGAGAAAGAGTAGAAGTGCATTCAGTTTATCTTGCCTTATCATATCTATGCTAATCATATGTTCCTTGTTATCACGGTGTTGTCTTATATTCAGTTTATTCATGTCATGATCTTTTTGCCTATTTACATGCTGAAAGTCACTAGACTTACCAGACTTATATCTGACCTAGTTTGTTTCGCCTCTTTTCTTCCATCCCTCCCTCCCCCCCCCCCCCCCGGTTTACAGGGATGAAATGTTACCACTTAGCTCAGTTTTCTTTCCAATCTCGAAGATAGTCGATGTATTGCTTTGGACTCTCTCTCTTCCACTGTTATGGCTGGCTCATGCTTTATTGGGGAATATCGTTGTTGTTTTTATGCTTCTTTTATACTTGGAACTTTTTAAATCAAGAAAAAAGTTCTATGTATTACTTTTAAGTATGATTGAGACAATTGTTGTAAAAGCTTGACTGAACCACATTGTTTATAAAATGACTTTATTTTCCGCTGCTTTATTTGTCTGTCTTGTAATTTATCTGCATCTTTTACCTAAAATGCTCCACCGGAGTTAAGGCATTCCCTTTGTGAGTGACCTTAACGGAGGTGGGGTGTTTCAATGGCCTTGACGAGTACCAGGTCGAATATTTCAATTGGTTGTGATGCTTCCACCAACCAGATTCACTCTTCTAGTCCTTCTCTTTGTATCTTACTTCCCTTATCTGCATCGAACCCTTGTAAGATACCCAAGGACGGTCTAAGAGTGTAGTGGGTAAATACGTACTTGTATAGTATAGTTACAAGTACGTTATAATATCTCTATGCCATACCTTATTATATTAATCAGATCTTTGGGTTTTAGTTTAAAAATCCTTTTAAGAAAACCATTTTAATTTTACATAAACTTATGCTCTGATAACAAATTGTAACATTCTATTCTCTAAAGCCCAAAGTTAAACGCTATAGATGCTACAGCCATTTGTAGTATTAACTTTCAATAATAGAAAATGGATATCTTAATGAATCGTAACATCAGAGAACATGGGAATATAAAAAAAATTCAAAACACATTTATTAATAATAATTCATTACAATTCATGCGGTAAAACGCAGGTTCATGTCAAGTATAATTATTACAAAATACTACTCCTAGAGCGACAAATGAAGATGTCTCCTTTGTTGATCAACTAAAATATAAGCAATTGCATTCAATAGAGAAAATAACATACAGTAGAATCAAGATCCTAATTAGCTAACTACCTCATACACTTCTCCAAATACTTATTCGACGAAGGAAACATAGGAACCTTATCGCTCAATCTACTCAATTGAGTACCCGAGAGTTAAAGGGGAAAATAAAACTTTGAGTCAGTCAACAAACTGCCAGAAATAATAACTACTATCTCGAAACCAATAGATATCTAGTGGGACCACGCCACATAACAGAACAGTTTCCCTCTCACTAGTATCGAGCCATATAATAACCAATTCTATCCTTCTGTACTCACGGTGGTTAAAACAATATTAATGATAATAATGTGCAGATGTGCAACATATGTGGATTACACATCCCTCGTTCTGCTGACTAACTTTCTTAATGGTTTTATGATTAATCATCGTATTAACAAGTTACCTACCCATTACAAGTTATCTACTTGTTCAATTTGAGATAACTCATCCCTACCTATAAAACAGAATTACCCATCCCTAATCATTCCATCCTGGTATATATGTGTATAAAAGTAAAGGTCTATTAAGTAACCCATCACTGGACATGGGCTATCAACCCCACACCTCATAGTTTTATGTTGGGATGACTATGAACCCATCAACATATATAGAGCAACTCATACATGTCATGGTTTTACTAGTAGGATGACTATGAACATGTAAACATATTTAATCTAGTATCCCTATAATATTTAACTTCATTGGTAACCCAAATAATACCATGATCTATTTATTCCCCATTTGTGCCCCTAATGTAGTCATGAATATAAACCCCATTGGTATCCCAAATGTGACATGGTTATTCAGGCCCTATTGATATCCCCAATATTAACATTATTAATTTACTTCCATTAGCATCCCTAGTATATGAGTGATCATGTACTTCAAAATATGCATTTACAACTAATGGTAGTACTTGTGATAATATAGCTAACTTCCATAACTAGAAATGGATGACAATCTACGTTGACTGATTTGATGAAATATGCAAAAGATACTCGATTTACTACTAGTGTCATACGAAACCAACAGGCTCAGCAAAGCTGGTCGGCCTGGCTCATATAGACTCTCTAGCTCAGTTTTGATACCAAAAGAAAATGACCAAGTCGATACTTAAAGGCATAACGACCAATACACAAGCTAACAACCTATGAGTTTTAAAGAAGTTTGGAAAAAGGGTTTAAAAGTAATCGGGTTGACAAAGTCGATGAGCGATAAGAATGGTGGTGATAGCCTCCAAGTGCTTTGGAAATTGATTTAGAAACATAGCTTGTCGACCGATTCGGCTCGATAAGGAACAGAGGTGACAACCTCAATCTGGTTATGAAAGTAAGTTAGAAATGAAGCTTGTTAACGTGGACTGTGACACCAAGGTTTAAAGGCAATAGCCTTGAAGCTTTAAAAAAACAGGTTTGTAAATAATCTTTATCGATCACGAATAGTGACGACAAGGATGAACGCGATAAGCCCCAAGTACTTATAAATAGTTTGGAAATAAGCCTTGTTACAGTCAACAAGGCAGTAGAGAAAGTAAGCCTCAAAAACATTTTTTATTTTTAGAAAACTAGCCTACCGACACAGTCGACAAGGTATACACGAGACAACCTCTACAAGGTTTTAAAACAATAGAGACAGTAAACCTATTATCTTATTTTTCATAAGAAGTATCTTATCACGCAAGCACTGTAGCAATAAGCAATATGTATGAAGGCGATAAGCAATATGTATGAAGCCGACAAGCTTTTGTGGAGAGGTAAGGCTTTAAAACATAAGTATAGGTTTAGGTGACAAGGACCACTTCGAAAAGCGTTAAAGACGAAGAGACAAGCTTGGATACACCATATACCATATATCTTGGTATTTCATATATCAAGAGCCTCCTGATAACATCGATATGACACGACTTATCGACACGGTCGATATGGCCTTACCGACTAGGTCGATGGACCTGACTTGCAATTAACGTGTAAACGGTTTTGTTTCTAATATCAGTAAACCTTTTCATCCACTCCACCGTATATGTCAAAACGTAATACGATGACAAAAAGTTTATTTGAGAATCAATTCAAACTTTCAGATTTTGTAACTTAAAATGTTAAAAATCATTAATTATTATCAATTAATGCCTAAAGTATCTAGGTTCATTAAACTTAAGAAAAGCGTGGTAAATTATAAAATCATGTGAAAAATCCCAAAAAATCACAAATGACTGAAGGTAACCCCTTTTATCTTATGTAGAAACTTCGGGTCAAAATAATTATTTAGATTATTTTTAACAATTAAATCTCGTAGTTAATGCATAATCCAACTTAAGGTCATCGAAAATTTTAGTTGCCAAACATGTAATAAACAACATAACGAAAATTTAGATTAAATGGAGATGTAAAACTAATTGTTTCTATCAAAAACTTGTTCAAATCTATGCAAAATAAGCATATACTTAGCATTGTTATACCAAAACAATGAGATAATATCAAAACATCATGAAAACAATCATGATTGCATACAACCAATTTGGGTGCAACTAATAAATGAATTAAATAGGGGATGAAATCATTGTTCACCTTATTTTTCGATGAAAGAGTTAAGTGTTGATGTAGAATTTTAGACTTGAATGTTCCTTGGCTTTTCCTAACTTTTCTCTTCTT
This sequence comes from Allium sativum, assembly GCA_030737875.1. Taxonomy (NCBI): domain Eukaryota; kingdom Viridiplantae; phylum Streptophyta; class Magnoliopsida; order Asparagales; family Amaryllidaceae; genus Allium; species Allium sativum. Next base: position 1,046,196,554 of record CM060910.1, on the reverse strand, counting down.
TAGGTTTTACAGACGACCTCTTAGAGCTTTACTTTTAGCGTTTCGAGAAAGGAAATGAATAAATAAAAGTGCGTAAGCCTATGCTTATATATGAGACTATGTGTTTCCCACTTTATCCCTCCCATAAACATTTTTCTTATGTTTTAATTAATTACTAAGGCCAAATCATTTTATTAATTACAAATTTTATCTCAACGTCCAACTATATTATTCTTATTTAATTTATCCAATTAAATAATGTTTACTAAAAATTAAGGGCCTTACAACCTACTTATCATTCAACTTGCCACCACCTCAAGCCAGTACATGCCGATCGAAGACCACCAATTAGACCCTCACGCCTACCCCTCCTCTTCCCTAAAATGCCACCCTTCACGACGCCCACCGCCTTCGGCTAGCCTCTAAATGAACTGAAAAAACAACGCTTACACTCCAAAAGGCGATAAACCCATGTTCCATCACGTCGGTTCGACCACATGGATCGACACCACTTGGTCTCCTCTATAATCCCATGTCCTCCAATTGTTCGATCGTCGATGATCCACCGTTGAATTTCAAAATCACTGAAACAAACGATGGAGAAAAATCGTCAATTTTTTGCCAAAACGTACGACGAATCCATAAATGAATCGCAAACTTCATTCATCGAAAGTTTTCCGATGATATATAATTCGATAAGGTTTAAAGCGTTTGGATTTTAACCACTATTTTAATTGATTTGGTAATCGCTATTAGCAGATGATTAATGATTTCGAGATCAAGGATCAAATATTGACGCTTGAGAAGAGATAAGCGTTACTAGAGTTGCAGAATATCAAACTATGCATATGTAACTAAAGGTCTATTGGGCCAACATGGTAATTAAGGCCCGAAAAGCCTATTTTCGTCGTAAAATACGTCATCTTATATATGAAAATATACATTTTTGATATTTTTAAATCCAATGAAACTATCGAAAACGCATAACACAATTTTAAACAAATTTTATTTAGCTATCAAATTAATCTTAAATTATCTCTCACTACTGTAATTTAACTACCGTAAAACACTTTCAAAATTCGACTTTATTCTTTTTGTTAAATTATCCTTATATTAGAATTAAACATTCAATTTTATTTTATTTTAATTTTATTTAAGACACTCCTTTATCTAACACAAAACGTAGGGGTGTAAACGGGTCGAACCGGACCGAACGGAAGTGTGTCCAAACTCTGTCCTATAAGAATTCGGACGGACACGGACCGGACATCATATAGCCTGCGATCGAGCCGAACAACGGACTGTCATGTCCGACATAGCCTTGGATAATAGAAAAACATCGAACATTTTATATTGGACCGAACATTAGTGTGCCCAAGCTATGTCCTATAAGAGAATCGGACGGACACGGAGCAGACACCTTATAGCTTCGGACCGAGCCGGACAATGGACTGTCTTGTCCGATATACAGCCCTAGCAAAACGTATATTTCTGATATTAACTTATTAATAACAAATTACATACCTATCTTTTTAAATTTAAAATTTATCGTCAAATTAATTGAAATTAACTTTAACATTAAAAATTTATCACAAATTCTAATTACATTTAAGTATTCAACAAAAATGATATATTAACCAAATTTATCTAAAATACAATTTAAATCACAAAAAAAATCTAACAATTATAGTCAAAAAGTATTTTAAATTTAATACATTTAAATGATCAAAAATACAGATCGTTACGGTGGTTGGCTACCGATCCAGGCAAGAAACAAAAATCCTACTCGATCGGTAATGGACAATCATGAAACCCAAAACACAAACGGCGATGCCTAAACAATGCACTCTCTACTTTACTCAACAAGATTTGATTGTGTAGGGCAAAGCAAATGCAATATGTTTTGACACAATTGGTGTTGTAGTTGATTTTCACCGTTAGATCATCCCTGAATTCCACTCCACAAAAAAGACAAAAACATGAAGACAAAAAAGAGGCCAAACAAGAAATGAAACTGGCTGGTGTTGCACTATGATAAATACATTATGATAACAAGTCTCCAGTGATAAATCGTAGGACTGGTTGACTAGAGCGAGTCAATCAAACAACTCATATTTGGACCTGACATACTTGAGCAAAAATTATCTCTTTCCCACTCAACACCAGTTTGATCGCCGTGTGGGGAATTCTTAGCCAGCTTGTACATGAAACATTTCAGCAATCAGTAAAATGATTCCTTTTAAATCATAGAAACCATGAAACATTTCTGCAAAGTAATCAAAAGATTTGTACATAACATCTTGTACAAAGTAATCCGACATAGCCATGACACACCAAGATATGCATGTTTTTGTTTCAGATAATAAAACAATAACTAAATGTCATTATAACAAACTGTGATAAATAAACGCTAAAAGCATATCATGACCAATGAAATAATATAATAATTATAGTAGTACACCATAAAGGAAAACAGTAAAAATAACCAGTTATGTGCTGCTTTTCACTTTCTGAAGCTCTGCTTCTGCTGTTTCTAACTGCGATTTCAACATAGACACTCTCTGCTCCAACTCTTCAACACTTCCCCTAACCAACAAAGGCTTGTAAGGTTTCACAAAATTCTTAGAGAACTTCTTCAAAGCTTCCACTCCACAAACCTCTTGTGGAAGCAAAGGCAGCTTGGTAATATGAAAATCGTCATAAAGCATATAAAACTGATCTATATACTTCTTCTGCATCGCCATACGAGCTTTGAGCAGCTTTGATTCAACCGGTTCCTCATCAAATATCACTTGGTTTATTATTATGTTATGAGCATCAATCTCAAACTTGGCTAACTCTTGCACCAGTCTTTCAGTTTCATACAAGGAAAGAAACTCGGGTATGCAAACACACACAAATGTAGTCAAATCCGGATCTTTGAATTGATTGTTCACTTGTTCGATTACGCTCTTCATATCTTCAAGCTTACCCAACATAGACTCTTCACTAAATTCATCACCTAAACCAAACATTCGAGTGGCCTGACTGATAAGCCCACCAAATCTATTTCTTAAAGTCAATATCTTGTCCAAACCTTTTTCTAAAGTAGAAGGAAACTGCAGTAATCTCAATGTATGCCCTGTTGGAGCTGTATCAAAGACAATAACGTCGTAGTTCATTGTTTGCACTAGCTTTAACATTTCTGCAAAGCTCATTGCTTCATCGATTCCAGGTATAGAATTGCTTAAGTCAGATAAATAACTGCCGATGCCATCATTGGTGGTCAGGTCATCACTTTCAACTTTTGGGTCTATTTCCATTGCAAACAAGTTGGTGAAACCGTTGACTAACGTTGGTATTTTGGTGAACTTTTGTTGAAAGGCATCACTTAAATTATGAGCTGGGTCAGTTGATATGATCAAAACGGATTGACGAACGGAGGCCAGCAAAATTGAAAGAATTGAACTGCTGGTTGTTTTACCAACTCCACCTTTGCCACCTACAAAAACCCACTTCAGGGTTTCTTGATTTAGTATGTTGTTCACTGTTCCTTCAGGAATATCCATATCTTCTTTTTCTCTTTGATCTCACTAGTGTTATTCTATAGTCAAAATCTGCAATAATTTACCTGTTATCGTATAATGAATATCTTCAATTTTCAAAAATATTTGAGATATGACCAAATAAAACAAAGTAACTTTACATATCCGAGCTTAACTTCATATAAAATCATGGAAACTATCATGGTATAAGGTTCCAGCTGGAACTACAGCTGCCGAAATCAGGACTAACACAAGTATCCAACTTGTATAGACCATAGTTACAAGGGCTGGGCTAGACCCCGCGAGATAAATAGTTCAACCAAGTAAAACCATTTTACCCATTTATAAACCAATTCAGACGGGCTTAGCTCGCTTAACATTTTTAAACCAATCCAACATCTATGGTTTCATGATTTCTTACGTCACCACCACTTTGAATACTAATCGCCAGCTCATTCTAATCCATGGCCGACAGTTGCTTTCATTTATTTCTAGCCAATTCTTTGATCCTTTCTTCTTTTTCAATGCTTGGAACCAGATTTTAGTAGCTTGAGTTCAGTGATCTTGATACTTCAAATCCTACCACTGTTTTTCTTTTGGTAAAACTGGTATATATCTAACAACACTACATATTAGTTCATCTTGAATGTTATTGTTTTCAGTTGTCTTCGTTGTTTACATTCTCTTTTATTTTGACATTTTCCATTTTTGGGTGTATTGGAGATTTATTATTATAATATATCCTTTTGCTATTTTAACTTTCATAATAATTATATATACATTCATAGTAACCCTCAGTTCATACGAACATTCATTGTAATATTTACTTTCAAGAAACACCAAGGTAGTACAATATTTACTTTTACCATGAGCTCTAGTAAACGAAGATAATTAATCTTCTTGGACCTGGATTCTGGTTTAAAGTCCACTTCAAATGTTTACTGACCTTTAGATAATGTTTAAAGTAGGGGTGTTATGGTTTCAGCAAAAACGAGTAATCATTGTTATTACCTCCAACCGTAACCACAAACATCGTTGGTAATATAATCATTTCCCACCAGTAACGTAACTATTTACGATGGTTAACAGTTACATTTCTGAGTATAATATTTATGTACGTTATCCCTGATAAATATGCTCTGATTCTATCTTTGACCATGAACTAATTTGTTTGCTTATAAAACAAATCATGCACGTACACGTTATTAGGGCTTGAAAATCACACTTCAGTGTGAAAGTTATTTGACTTATATTATTAAACTGCATGCTCTATCGTAAATACAATATGAAAAATCATGTATGGTTGATACATTTTACCGTAGTTCTCAAAATCTAAAACTGTTACATAGTAAATGGTAACCGAGGTTGAGCAGTTGATGGTTCAACCGTAATAGCCCTAGTTTAAATATAAACTTAAATGCACTAAATATTCTAAACCACCATGTATTAGATTTTTATATTTTTTAACGGACTGATCTTTGACTTTATTTCCAATTTGATCAAATGATTCATAATAATGTAACTCATGAGTTATATCCTTAGTTTTCTGTAATAGGCATACTCAATGGTTTCTAAAATTGTTGATTTAAAGACAATTGTCAACCGTTTTTATTTCCTTTAGTTTGTTGCTTTCTGTTCGAATTCTTCTACATTAGAATGCTATATAAGGCTTTACATATCAATTCTTTATACCAAATAACCCATGCTGCTCATGGTATCAATTAGCCAGTGGAATTATGAAGCTAGTATACCTGTTCTACATTATAGTATGTATCAGTGGCATCCACTGGTGGCAGTAGCCTTCAAGTAGGCTTTTAAAACCGCAGCTGGTGAAAAGATAAATTACAAATGCTTCAGGAACTCATGCATTTACTTTGCTTACAGCAAAAAAAACTAATGTATGATGTTGCACAGGGATCATATAGAAAACAATCAAACATTAAATTTAAACAATAGCACATACTCAGATCAACACATTATGATGTAGTAGTGAATTGATATGAGCATATAATTGGTATAATTTGCTTGTGTTATTTACAACTTAGTTAGTTTTGTCAACATTCAATATTGTAGAGGACTCAATTGATTATGAAACATAGAAACAAAAGAATTGAGCGCTCAAGACGATTCATTGAGTAGTTCATTTGAAACAAAAATGTCATAGAAGCCCATATTCAAAAGTTTGGGATTACTTTTCTGAAAAACTAAAAAAAAAAAAAAAAAAAAAAAAAAAAAAATACTATCATAGGTAAATGCAACGTCATGCTTTTGTTAGGAATGTAAGAAAACGTGCTACTGAAGGGGAAGCATGAGACATCTACCATGATAAAAACATCTACCGAAATGTCAATCCATTACAAAAAAAATAAAAAAATAAAGTAAGCAGAGGGAAAGGGGGAGGGGCGCTCTAGGCTTAGTGCAATAAGTTCGATTAATTTTGGACTAAGGACATAACCTGTCATTTTAGCTTTGTCCAATGCATAGTTATTAATGACACATGACACAAAGCCTCCTGGAGCCTTGGTGCACGGCACGGCTAATGGCGAAAGCCTTTTTATTTCACTACACATATTCAGTATTTTTTTTTAAATTCAATATTACATTACCATAAATTTAGTAAGTTCAATAATTTTGCTACAGATGTACAACAACAAAAGTTTGGGGTGTTCTGTAAGAAAAACATCAAATATAATATCATAAACAAAGAATTTCAAACATGATAGTTTTTCAAAGTCAAAAAGCCGATACAATTATAAATATTTCTGATAAACTACAAATCTTAATATGATTCAATAATTACATATATTTTTTTCAAATCAATGTCTGCATCATCGAATTTATAAGCTTTAGCATCTTTTGCATCTATCTCATTTAGATTATGTTTTCCTCATGAACATGTAAAAGAGTTGAAGCATGTGCTGAAAACCATTCGATGTTTATGTTCTTCTACTCGGATATCTAGCTTTCTTCACTTCTGCTGCTCAAGCAGCAACATCCCAAGTTAAATCATCACTGTCAACATCGAATACAAGCTCATCTTCAGTAGCAGATACATCATCCGTATTTCTCGTTAGTCATATATTACATCCATCAATATCCTTTAAGGATATTAAATCAATGGTGTCAAAAATGTTGTAACTTCTTTTTTATTGCTTTGTAACATAATGGATACTAATTTTCATGTTTGGATTATAAAACTGAAAAACAAAAATAAAAAGCAATAATATAATGAAAAGACATGTGATTCTGCATCACGTTTTTTTCATGTGCACCGCGCCACAAGAAATGCTCGAACTCCACGCGCCTTTATAACTTATGGTCAACTGTGTGTAACAGCACAAGACACAGAAAGGCACAAGCCCTCCTAAATTCTTAGCACATAGCTCAACAAATGGAGTGTGCCTTTTTAAGCTACTAACATGTTTAGGTTTTTTTTTTTTTTTTTTTTTTTTTTTAACCATGAACTGTTGGGTTTATCATTATTAGGCACAAACGCAAATGACAAAAAAACTTTTAATAACTAACTCAAATGATCGCTGCAAAATTATTAATTCCATGTACAAACTCACTGAAGGTTTTTATTATACTAGTGCATAACTAACACATTAATACAATCTATGATAAACAAGTATTAAACGAAGTATGCCAGTACAACAGGTTGATGGTTCGACCTGCGAGACCAAAGCTCATGGGTTTGAACCTCATAACTGACAACTTTGTCTCACACTTGTAGTACGTGTTTCGCAGGCAAAAAAATTCATAGTTTACAAGTAATTTTTTGGTTGATTCCAAAAAAACAGTTAATTTAAAAGGATTGATATAATTAATAGACATTTCACAAAAAAAAATCATCAAATATAATATCAAATAATATAATTTCAAGCACAAATTCTTCAAAATCCAAGGTAATAGTATATATTACAGATTAAGTATAAAGAATCTGATTCTAGAATTATAGTTTTCAAATCAATATATGCATCATCAGATTCACATGTTTCAGCCATGGTATCAGGTTCCGATCGGAACCTCGAGATTCCGGCAACCCGGTAGTTATTGGCTGAAGGCAAGACGGAATTAGGGCAAAAATTCGTCTCATTATTGCTGACCGAAAAAATTGAAAGGAAGAAATTGCGTTTGGTGTAGAAGGTGGAAAAGAAGCAAAATCTATCAGTATAACCAATTATAAATTACTTCGTAACAAATTCAAGCTTCAAAATTTTAATCGATTGTCATTGACTTCCATGTCCATCGTCTTTATTTGAATATGAATTTCAAGTTTTATTTTTCCTTGTTTCTCATCCATCTTATCTTCATTGTGAACGAAGTGCGTTTTCTTTTCTTGGAGAAACCTTTCGCTGTATTGGAAAATGAGCCATCGGATCTGGTTTAGTTTAGGGGTTAGGTTATTTAGATATTGGGTGTAAGTATTGACTGGGTTGAACACTGATGAGCTGGGCTTGTTATATTATTTATTTATATTAGATTATATGCAATGTTTAATGTGTCTAAATTACATGTTTAGATTAATTATTTAGATTATGCTGAAATAAACGTCTAGCCTATTTTTTTTGTACAACATTTATTATTACGTTTTCACTAAAAATTATGAAAATGCGATAGGGACCAAAACCGAAACTTCCCAAAATTGGTCGAAACTAAGAAAATTTCAAATGAGCAAAACCGAGTTCTCAAACCTTGGTTTCAGCATCTTCCTTATCTGTCTCATTTAGATTGGTTATTTTTTAACTAAGATGTAAAAAAGCTAATAATCATATTTTTCGTTAACCATTCATTACAATCATCAATATCTTTTTGCAAATGATGTTTTTATTATTCAATTGAACTTCACAAATACCAAATCATTTAGCTCAGCTTGAGCTTGCACATTCCTCTTTTATGCAGCTTGGATTGTGAAAAATGACAATAAAACCAAAAAAGAAAGGGAAAACAACTAAAAGACTAGCAATTTGTGCATCATGCAACATTTTTGTTTCGGGTGTCATTCGCGCCTTAGGCGAGTTTTGCATCATTCACTGCGTCTTTACATGTGTGTCGCGCTGTAAGAAAGAAAGGAACAAACACCGTGTTGCGTCTTGCATAATAGCATGCCTTTCATAACTACGGTTTTACAATAAAAATAAAAATAAACTTACCATTTCTTTAATGCCTCCCATCACTGCCCCGCAATGAAATCGCAATATTTCGGAAGGTCTCTAGTTTGTTAATTGAATGAAGTATTGAATATAAGTCATCTGCTTTAAACTAGACAATGCATCTACAACTGATAACTGCATTGAACTGTTGAAATGTTATCTTGCATTCATAAAATTTACGGTTGCAGATAAAGAATTTTTACATGTTCGTTGCACCGTGTGCATAACTTAATGATACAAGATGGTCTAAAATGCATTAATTCATTTTTGGCAAATATTTGGAAAATTATGAAATACGTTAAGAGCTCCAAGTAAGGAAAAAATTGTTTATGAAATGCATAGTTGATCATTTTATGGACAAGTAAAAAGATTGCAATAAGATGTTCCAATGAGACGGAACCCCAGATTTTATGGTCAGAAGTGTTATTTAATTCCAACAAGGTGCTAAGTCATTTGAAAGTCGTTGACCAGAGCTATATACTACTTGTCCAACCACCGATGACTGCAAAGAAAATTGCAAATTTCTTACTAGTTTTTACAAAGTTGCTTTTTTTGGAACTGCAAAGAAAATTGCAAATTGTACTACAAGTCTTAGGTAGTATACATAGCATACTACAAGTCAATGCATGTTAAGTGATTCGAATCACGCACGTGGCAGGATTCAAACATGTAATCTCATGGACCAAATCCAATTCGTCTAAACACAGGGACAATGTCATTGGGGACTAGTTATCCAACGTTGAATATGTTTTTTCAAAGATTCGTGATAGTTCTTTAGAAGTGGATGAAAGACAATAAGTTAATAAAATGAAATACATAAAAAATCAAAATACATTGAAGAATTTTGGTGTGATGCTTTTGATTGCATGTATTTTTTATCCACGACATTAAGTCGAATATGTTAGATACTATTATGAACAAATTTATGAGCAGATTGTTATGAATTTGATGAGGTAGAAAATAAATCGAAAAACCTTTTCGATGAGTGCAATCGAACTTTAAAAGAAATGGTTAATGATGCAAATGACTTAAAAGATATGGAATCCATTGATATAGATATTGTCCATATTCAAAAAATGTTAAGATAATTTACTCGGTAATTCTCACAAGTCCCAACTTAATTTATATCTTGAAGAATTATTAGATCCTAAAGCATCATTTTACATTCTCTCTTTATGGAAATCTAACAAATTATTACATCTAAAATATTTAGTATCGGAGGCAAAGTACTTGATGGTTACCAAATTCTACAAAGAAAAATATCATTAAAGCATTGTTGTGCTCATGTGACTGATGGTGTCAAAATGGAATAACATTGATTGTAGAGGAGCCTCATGTGGACACTTACGTCTTATATAAAGGTGGAATTGGCAATTTAATCGTAAGTGTGAACTGTGATTTGTGTGTATGTTGGATTATCGAAGTTTCCTACGTAGTTTTAGTATTTTATTAATGTTATATATATATATATATATATATATATATATAAAGTTTACGTCCATGCTTCACCAATCAATATAAGCATCATTATACAAAATTACACACTTGTTAGTGACATGCAAGAAAGCTTGATCGTATACTTTAATAAACGGAATCTTCTTCGTAAAAATTTATAACTGATTGGACTATATCTTAAGAGATTCCTCTTAGTTTTCCACTACAAAAGAAAAAATATAAATGATCAAAGAACTAAATAATGACGCTGATATAGGCACAACACAACATAACTTTCAGCTCAAATATGCAGCAACAAAGCAGTAGCTACTCTTTTTTTTTTTCTACCATGAAGAATTCATATCAAAATTTATTTTCTTGTAAAGAAATTATAGATAAGAAGACACATAATAAATTCAACACTCATTATTGCAGATAATCGGACTATACACACAATGTACCTACAGACTCATTATTGCGCACAATCGGACTATACACACAATGTACCTACTACCTTTTTGGCTACACTTTTACATGGTGTCTTCCTTTCATACCCTTTCTAGATATGCAGCTTAAATTTTCATTGCTGATATTGTTAATATATCATTAGAGATGCTAAACATGGGTATTTATTTTTCCTTTAACTATCGTGTACATTAAGTTTATATATATGTTGCAAATATATAGTATATCCATCTCCGATCATTCTTTTACATTAGATGGATGCAACATGCTTAAAAAATATGCACATAAACTTCAAAACCTACATATTTACTTTATTTTTATAAAAAAATAATAACTCTATTCCAAAGATTTTGAATTAATTTTAGCATATTTCTAAACACAATTAACAAGTTCCATATATATAATGGAAGGAACCACGATGTATGAATTGATTATCATTAACTAAGGTAATTTGATTAGTGAAATTATTAGATTGGAATGCAATTCAGCTTCAATTAGTTTACGATGTGTTGATTACATTTAAATTTAACTTCTTGGACTTCACTATATTTAGTATTTTTAACAGATTTTCATTTGTCCATGCTACAGTTTCAGGTAAAATGGATGTATGCAGTATCAGAAAAAAAAAATTGATTTTTGCTTGCTGTTATGATAATACTTCGTGCCTTTACTTATGCTGTTATGCAATTTTTGAATGAGATTTTGATTATCGTTACACGAAATTAAGCAAATGTAACAGTTTTTGAACAATATCTTGATTCCTGTTGATTACTGCAAATGTTGCAATTTTATACATGAAAACTGTGAAATCAATGTTCTAGTTTTTTACTATTACTGCGTCGATCGATTACAGCTGTTGTTGCTAATTCTATGCAGTTGTTTTTTGCTATATTTCCACAGTATTTGGCCACAATTTCGTCAGGAATGGGTTCTAACTTCAACAGGTGGGGTTAGGTGACCTAACAAATTAGTGGTTTTGTTAGGCTTAGCCCTTTTGATGAACGGACCTAACAGATTGGTTTGTTTTTGTTTCAAATGGGTTAGATTAATTTTCAACCAATGCATTTACACCCAAGCTAACACGTTCAACAACCAACACATTTACACCCAAGTCTGCCAGGTTTTGCATCGACCAGGAGCAAAAGGAAACTTGGGGAACATACCGAATTCGGTTGAAATCTAGAAATAAGTATCAAAGTCAATAATTCAAGGTAAAAACCTAAAAAATGAAAATAAAAAAAATACTACAGATTTCAAAATCAAACAACAAATAGTTGAAATCAATGAATTATATAAAAGAAAAGTAAAAAAGTCGTCGTCGTCATCATATAATAAAGGTAGCTTGCCCCAATAGTTTCTCCCTTGCCCGTTTTGCTTATTAATTTACATACGGATGTTAACCCTAATTCTATTATTCTTTGCTGCTTAAAGTGCAGATAGGCTAGAGAGTAAATCAAGATGTTGAACAGCACTGATTGGGTGTAAAGAGTCACTAATGAGCTACAATTGAGTAGGAAATATGATTGGCTTGGAAGTAGCATTTATATCCAGACTGGAAATAATATGTAATTTCAATTTTTGGGTTAAAACGAGTGTGTAGGTTGCTTTTGTATTAGACTGTATTTTTTAGCCTCCTAAGAGCTTCTTTTTTATGTTTTACATATAAGTCATTAATGTATTTTTTGTACAATAACATAGAGATCCAAATCTGGAACCAAAACTAAAAACAAATTGATATAAATTTAAAAAATTCAATTGACAAAAACAGGTTCGAAACTGTAACATCAAACTTTGGTTTATACCACTTTTTTTTACCTTTGATAGGGTTATCCTATATTTGAATCGAATTGGCGCTCCTGGTTATCAAATTGGCGCTCCAGGTTATCGAATTGGCGCTCCTGGTTCCTTCTTTATAATTTTCCTTTCCACTTAGCATAAAATACTACCACATGGTAGAAGGATAGATTAACCTACCATACTCAATCCAAAACATGTATTAAAGAAACTATGTCCACTTTATCTCCCACAGAACTCGTATGAAATACTAGAACTACAATTTCATTTGACAACTTACATTCAATCAATAAATAAGAAGTAATCAAAGTAAAATTTAATTTGGAATGTTGAATTGATTCCATGCTAATATTTTGGTTGATGCTTTTATTGCCCTTCTGTGGATAGCAATAATCTTGAAAATGTTATACTTGAATTCATGGTTTTGGCTTTAGATGGCTTGATCTCCACAATGAAGGTACTCAACTAAAACAATACAAAGCACAAAGATTGTGGCGATGAGGCATGGAAATTGAACAAACAAGAATGTGGTGGCAGATCGAAGGGGTGATGATCGCCAAATGGAACGCAAAGTCTTAATATGTAATATTTATTCCTCCCCAGAGTTTTTGAATCTTAATTCTTTGAGTTTTTGAATCTTAATTCTTTTAAGTGTTGTTCTTACAACTTTTATGTTGACTAATTCTATTCCAACCTTTTTTTGCCTTTCTCAATATATTTACCATGCTTATTACGCCGGTAAGTCAAGTCGAGTCGATAAAGGTCCAGCTAGTTGACTAGTGAACTGGTCGTAGACTAGTTGATAAATAAATAAATATATACATATATGTAATTCTAAATTACTAACACATACGGATAAAATTCAAACAAGTACTAACATGCCTCATTGTTTCTTGTAGGGCAGCAATAAAAAGTGACAACCATAGATATGCAGCAATATTAGTACACTTAAACAATTTAGAAACAGCGTTACAACAATTCAACAGAGATTTGAATTTCAAACGGTATGCTTGTACACTTAAACAATTCATTCATGTAGCTAAGCTACATAATTTAACTGTATAGTTGCCATCTGCAGTGTATAACTCTTGTATCGATACACTCAAATTTAACCGATTTGAAAGCAATTTAAACAATTTGAAAGAAATATAGTACTTGAGATTAGTGACCAATTTGAAAGGAAAACAACTCAAATTTAGACAACTATATGGACTCAAATTTTCGAATTGCAATTTACTACATGACCTGAGATTTAGCAATTCGACTGGCGGCTATAATGGAGCGGCGGTGGAGGCACAGGAGAGGCGGCGGTTAATATTCGACTTCTGATTTTGTTGAAATTGTTTTTTTGTTCGTTCTTTTGCTCTGCTCGAATTCTTTTCTTTCGATTTAACCTGCGTTTCTTTTTTGGTCCAATTAAAAAATAGTTGGTTTGTCGTTTCGCCTGGTCGATTGACTAGTCGACCTATTTCATTTCATCGTCCGAAATACTTACAAATTGCAAGTCAAGGCTTCAAGTAAATGCCCCAATCTCGACTAGTCGCGACTAGTCCCTCGCCGTGATAACAGTGTCAGCCGTGATAACAGTGTCATTTACGCTAATTAAACTGAAATAAATTGTGTCTATTCATATTCCTTCACTTTTCACATTTCTCATGTGTTGTTACCATATTTCTTCCACTAAGAACATATGGATGAAAATAAAAGTGTAAATTTTGAAGTTGATGATTTAGTGAAATTAGAAGATAACAATTATTCTAAAGAAGAAAATACTGCAAATTGAGAGGTTCAAAATTTCTCTACGTCATGATGTTAAATAATTCACGTATGTTTTTCTTAATTTTTCTTGATTATATCTAGGATATGATAGAAAGCTAGTTCAGTGTAGTTTGGATTTGTTGTAATCCTAGTGTGTAGTGCACTAGGAACTACATCTAACCTAGTTATGCAAATAATAAATCAAGTACAAAACACAGTTTAAATGAAAAGAGGAAGAAAGGAGTAGTTAGTGAAAAATTACCAAGACTGTAATTTTGAAATGCAATGGGGTAGGAATAGTTAGAAGGGGGTGCGACATTGTTCCGTGAAACATCAGGGTGGAAAAGGCAAAAGAAGCGGTGGAAATAAAATCAACCTGATAATAATCTACGTTTACGGTAAGGTTACCCGGCTGGTAATCTGAAGCGCACAGGTTCGAGCCCCGGCCTCTTCACATAATGTGAGGGAAAGGCTGCGCGCGCTAATCGACCACCCCCAGAGCTCGGAAAGCCGTGAGAATAGTACCAGATGAGAGACTGTCTAGGAAGTCCTCACGCTTGAGTACGGGAGCCTTCGGCACTGGGTATCCACCTTCAATGGCTTTTGGTAGTATATTTTTTTACCAAACTTGTCTAAAATTGTAAATCTCTCTCCCTCCCCCTCAACTAGTTTGATTTCAATTTGAAATAGTTAAAAAAATTAAGTACCCGTTACCACTGTTGAGGCAGCACTTACATTTGATTATGAAGTTTATACTGGTGGATATTTTTATTTCGTTATTGTCATGTTTATTAGAACTTGTAGGCTCACTTACGGCTCTTGTTTGTTATTTGATTAATTGCTCGAAATCAGAAATCCGCTCAAGCAACATGTTTCACTAACACAAACTAATAGCTTTTACTTTAAAAATAATATCAAAGTAAGGATTTTTATGAGCTGTGCTGGCAAACACGATCTTCAAAATAAGAGTAAATTACTTGTATTTCTCCTTATCGCCTCATAATTCCTCATATATTGTTCTCCTGCACTTCCACTTTTAAATTTAGTCCTTCCTCATACCTCGTCCATAATTTTATTTTATGTTTGGATAAAAGGTACAATCACATGATGCAAGAACTGATTAATCTCTACTACTGGCAATCCACAAAATTTATTTTAGTGCTTCACAAAACTCATCCAAAACACTAAAACAACAAATTTCTTTGAAGAATTTGATACAATAAAGAAAAGATTAATTTAATGT
This sequence comes from Allium sativum, assembly GCA_030737875.1. Lineage (NCBI taxonomy): Eukaryota > Viridiplantae > Streptophyta > Magnoliopsida > Asparagales > Amaryllidaceae > Allium > Allium sativum. The sequence goes on along the minus strand of CM060910.1, from coordinate 1,046,181,204 downwards.
TTATTTGTTATTCTTCTCATACATTTTAACTAAAGATTTTATACCCTTCCCAACAGCATCACATATATATAATATAAAGTCAATTTTGACTTACTTGATGCCACCCTAATTGTAGGTAACTCAATTAAGACAATGCAAAATAAAAGACATGTTGTGATAAAGCCAACAACAACAGCTAAGACATTGTTCCCAAACAAGTTGGGATCAATTAGAGATGAAATCCAAAATCGAATGACAAAGTCAGATTAAAAATTAATAGTAACGGTAATGGATTTAAAGATGAAAATAGAAATAAAGGAAAAAATAAAATAAATAATTAAACAAACAATAAAAATAAAATAGATAAGAAATATAAAAAAAAACATGATAATAGAAGTAATAATAATAACACTAACACGAGTAATGGTATAGGGACCGAAAACCAAACATTATGCCTTAGACTCCTATTCAATAGCCCTTAAATTTACAACTTATAACACTACTAAACCAACCCTAAGCTTTTAGTTCTGGTATGTAATACTTCTATGCGTTCATATCTAATACCAGCTCTTCGGACATGTTTCAATCCCTCGAGTCCCTTTTTACTAATTCATCTCACGTCACTCTTGATCGACCGCTACCTCTCTTTGAGCATTTGATGCGGCTTTCAACACACACAGATGCCTTGGGAGACTCCGTTGAGGATGTCCAAACCATCCTAAACGGTGTTGAGCTAGTTTATCTTCAATTAATGCTACTGCAAATTTGTTACGTATATCATCGTTTTTATTTCGATCTCGTATTGTATGAATACAACTTCATCACAGCATACACATCTTTATTATACTTATCTTCTGTATGTGTTGTTTTTTAGTACGCCAACATTCTGCATCATACATTGTAGGTCTGACTGCCGTTTCGTAAAACTTTATTTAAGCTATTGTTGGACTTTCCCGTCGCATAGAATGTCAGATGCTAATAGTCATTTTATCCATCCCGCTCAAATTCTAAAACTAACATCTTCATCAATATCACCATCATTATGCAACGTTGATCCTAAATATCAAAAGGATCCTTTGGGCACCATTTGTCTAGCCAGAGTGACATCTCCATCCTCTGACTTGACACCGTTGAAATCGCACTGCATATATTATGTTCTATATCTATATCTACTAAGCCTATGATTCTAGAGTCGACCTTCATAATTCCAGTTTTCTGTCAACTCGTATCATATTTTCTTCAATTTACACAATTACCAGCAATGTGCATACACCAAGGAATCTCATCTTGTATGCCTTCGTAACCTTATACATCACTAGGCAAAAATGTAGGGTCTCAAAGCCAATTCTTGATGTAATCCATTGTTAATGGGAAAGTCATCGGCTTTACAATCACATACTCTACCACAAGTCACGATATTATTGTACATATGCTTGATAAGAGTAATGTACTTTGTTAGGACTCTCCTCCTTTTCAGAGCCAACCACATAACATTTCTCGGTACTTTGTCATAAGCTTTCTCAAAATTGATAAATGATTTATGCAAATTTTTTTAGCTTCCTATATCTCTTCATAAATTGTCTTTTCAAGAAAATCGCCTCTATGATCAACATCCACAAGTTGTGGTGAAGACCGAACAACCAAAAATGAATTCGGAGGTAAGTTGATTTCAAATCACAATTTGCCTGGGTTTTATATTTTTAAACTATTGAAAACTTTTGCCTATCATTGTTGATTATTAAATTGGTTTTTTTTCTACAAAGAATTTTGGTATTATATTTTTAATATAAGTAGTCAACACTAATACTTTTCAAAAGTTTCGGAATTCTATGCATATAAGGCCAAAACGTTAAAGTTCTTTAGAATTATGCAAAATACTAATACGTAATTTTGGGGTGTAAGTATCATGTGGACGAGTAGAGCAAAAATTAGTAGTTTTATATTTATTTCCAATGATTTTGGTATTATATATTTTAAATAACTGGTCACATAGTTACTAATGATGCACGGCACAAAAAGACGTGAAACCTCTTCGAACCTTGGGGCATGACGCGGCGAATAACACGCTTTTTATTTCAATTTGCACGTTTAATTTTTTATAAATTTAATAGATATTAAAAAAATCATTGTTTTGCTAAACGCATGCAAAAAAAGAATGGTATTTAAGCATTTTGCAAAAAAAAAAATATTATCAAAAATAATATCATAAATCTTTAATCATAATGTTTTTAAAACCAAAATCCAACATAATTATAAATATTACAGATAAACTCGAAATCTAAATATGATTATGCAATTATATTTTCAAATCAATGTTTACATCGTTAGATTCTTAAACTTCAGCATCTTCCTTATCCATCTTATCTAGATTTATTTTTTTCTCTGTGAAGATGTTAAGAAAAATTAAAGCGGCCAACCATGCCCCAAAAAAAAATCAGCCCGAGTATCCTTCTGCTTGGATATCTAGCTTCCTCCACATCTATTGCTCTAGCAGCAACACCCCAAGTCAAGTCATCATTACAAATACAAACTCATCTTCAGCATCAATGCATCCAAGGTTTTAAATCTCGAATTTTGGCCAATATCTCAGGAAAATATCTCGTTCATCTCGGGCGATATTTGAAACACTTATAACTAAACGAGGTAACAAATCTCGGATTTTGGCCGATATCTTGGATTTTCATCTCGACTCATCTCGGGAAGATTTAAACCCTTGAATGCATCATTCATATTTCGCATTATTTATTTTTTACAATCATCAATATCTTTCAAGAACATCAAATCAATAGTGTCAAAGATGTACCTTCTTTTCAATGCTCCATAATACGATGGATACAAATTTTTATGCAGTCTGGATTTTAAAAATATTAAAAAAACAACATTATAATGAAAATGCATGTCGTATTGCGTCGAGCACCATTTTTTCATGATGCCCCATTCGCCACGCCATTCATCATGTTTTTCATGTACGTCGCACGACAAGGGGAAAAGACGCAAAAGCCACGCCACGCTATGCACCATGGCGTGCGCCTTTGATAACTATGATTGGTCAAGATTGTAATATCATTCAAAAGTTTGGGCAGTTTCATGTGTATAAGATAGTGGAAAACGTTTTAATTATTTTAAGAATTTTGCATTATATGCAAGTACGAAGGTTTGGATTTAAGACGATAATAGCATGTGTGTAAAGTAAAACAATATTAGCAATTCTTGATTTACTTTCAAACTTTTGCCTTTTATTGTCACGTTGTTTATTTGAACTTACCTTAGAAATGAAAATGGTCAATTTTGAGGTTTAGCTATTTGAATTACAAATAATAAGTTTATGATTTGATGAACTATGCAAATTAAAAAATTGAGGTTTAAAGAATAAACATAAAAGAAAAAAAATTAAAATCGAGGTAATAAACAGAAAATGAGTAACATAGCATAAGGCTTGCGCTATGCGCTTTAGCAAGTGTTATTTTGTCCGTTTTAATCAAATTTTGCATTCTTTTATACTATATATATGCATGATTGAAGTGGTCGAAAACCAAATTTGCGTAACACCGAATCACTTAATTATGATTATTACTATTATTTCAGCAAATCTACACTGCAATTTAATTATGGATTAGAATTTACGTTTTATTTTACACAATAAATTATTAGTTGGTGCCTCCTATTCAAATTTAAAACTCCTAAACCATGGTTTAAAATTCTTAACATTGTATCAAGGTAAATTCATTTAATAATTTATTAGTTTTTTTTTTTTTGGGATCTATCATCTTTATTTCTTCCTAATTGAGATCGACTATTTAAATTGTTGTTTTTCATGATCTCTATGTTGAATCATAAATTTGTTAAAATTAATATATTTTTTGGATTATATTTAATATAACTTTACACTGTTGATTCAATTTTTTTCCATTTTTAATGAAAATTCGATATGAAAAAGAGACTTGAGTAACATATGAAGCTTCACAATAGCATTATAATATTTTGTGCTTGTAGATCATCAATTGAAATATTTATTGCTATGTAGAATGACTAATTTTCCATGGAAAATTAGTAAGAAAATAATGTCATCGATTATACATCAAAATTTGGTATCTTGTACCAAAAAAGTTACACAAAAAATGAAATAAACTATTCTACAAGATCATTTCTAAAGTATTTGTTAAGTATCACTTTTGATGTATGGAAGATGAAACCATATGATGTTTTACCAAACTAATTTCACTTTCAAGAGTTTATGCAAAAGAATCTACTTAATATGATGTTCAACCTTCATATTTTTGCTTTTTTTAGTGTTACAACAAAGTTCAATTTTTCAAACTACTAAAACTAACGTAAAAAAGCATTATATGAGGTAAATAGCATCACTAGCAAATTTAAAGTGAATTAATAAGGCTATAAAGTTTTCACCTATTAATATATACAAAGTAAAACATAAGCATTAACTTTTTCCACATAGATCTTTGGAGTATGATACACACAGCAAACAACGAAATTCAATTTTGAAAGAACCATCATCATTCTTCCATAAACGATTTTGATTTGCTATTGAAGGTACATGATTGGTCCATGTACTCTCGTTCGTGTCATTCAATTTTATCTAGGCATTTAAATGTACACATCTAAATTTAATAAACAAGACAGCATACTATTTTGAAATATTTCTTGTGTTATAGATGACACATGCACTATTAGAGATTAAACAGTGTATGCCCTACGCTTTTGGCTATTTTACGCTATAGTGTGTGCTATGATAACTCCACTTGAATATAGATTGTGCATGATGAAAAAGGCAAGATAAAGAGCATGTAAGCAAATCAAGGAATATTAGCATCATGTTTTACTTTTACCCACTCTTACCATTTAGACTCCCAAAACTTTGAGCACAACAAAAAATACTTTAATAAGCTATACATATTTCCTCGTATACACATGAAATTATAATAAATACATAAAAACCAAATCATTTGAAGAATGATCACGAGTTAGACCAACTATATCAAAAACTGTACTATCAAAAAAATGAAGGAAAAATAATTTTGCAGAGCAGTGAGCACACACAATTAAGCTTCAACCAGCAATAATGAAGCCATAAACGTTATAAGACTAATGTTAAACCAAAAAGGGAGAAAGAGAGAAGAAAATTAAGAGATGGTAAGCATGATTTAGTTTAAGAATCAATTTGTATCTAAAGAACGCAATCAAGAACATTTGCATCTAAACAACGCAATTGAGAACATTTTTTACTAATAACAAAGGTTAACATTGCCTATGGTGAAGTTATAACAGCAATATCCATAATTAATCAATAAAGGAAAAGTACAATTTAGAAATCAAATAATTAAAGTTCAACCGTAAAAATTATTATACCATGAAGGAACAAAATAAAGTTGAAAGAAGACACATTTAAGATTTAACCTTGAAAACCTAACATCTAGAATAAATGAATGAACAAAATCAATTTGGAAATCAGAAGTATAAATAAAAACAACTAGCTACCCAAACACTCGATTCCTAAATTGTTGACCAGTGCAAGTTCCAAATAAAAAATGGAAGAGGTCAAAGTAGAATGTAAAAAAAATAGCAATGAAATTATAAGCAGATCCGAATAAATTTGTGCAAAAGAAGAGAGAGTTTTGAAACAAATTGTGAGTTTCAATGTACGGAAGAAGAAAGGAATTAACTAATGTTTCTCACTCCGTTAAAATGATCAAACATGTTACGCTCATAACATTTGGACATCGTTTCCATGAGGTAATCGTGATCTTTCCATTACACAGAACCATGAATCATTTCACAATGAGAAAATCTTGAAACCCAAAAGATATATTGATGCAAATTAGCCCTACCCTTACAAATTCACATGCAACTAGCCCCAACCATAACCTCAACAAAAAGTAGACATTTTCTATGTGCTAGCCAACATATCCTTGGATAAAAGCCAGAACCATGCATGCTTACATAAGAGTATAAAACCGATGTTAATATCAAGCTTATCCGGTGTTAGAACGAGCACTCTTGATTATAATATTATTGTAATTTTACTTGTAAGAATTCGCGCATAGGCGGACATAAATTTGTTCCTTCTTAGTGTATTTTACACGCATTGAACTTGACATATTCAGGTACAATTATTCTCTTTGGTCCAGTAATGATTTGCAAAAAAAAAAAATTTGAGTGCATTAACAACCAAGTTTTGATTAAACAACGCAGCAGATCTTAACTAAACTTCAAGAAATAACCAAAAAGGAAAAGAAAAAAAATAGCTAAGGATTCTAATTAGATGTAAACTAGAAATTTTACTTCACCCAATTATCAATCAGTTTTAGCAATATTATTCAATTAACTCAATTTTGCAATCAAGCCTAGCAACTTTATAGACAACTAATCAAAAATCAGAAAGTAATTCATAGGTTATACATTAGAAGTTTACCAACGTGAACTGAGTTGATCAACAAACAATTTTAACAAACTCACATGCTTATTTCTTCATGTAATCTATTCAGGCCAGAATACTATAGCCCAGAAGAGCTCGAGATCAGAGGCTGCAACCCAGGAATCGTTACTGTAGGCGGCGGCGGCGGCGGCGGCAACTGGCGCGCCTACTATTTGGACTGCAGTGAGAGGAGAACGGATGAACCCTAGAAAAACCAGGACGATAGAAAAAAAACGTCGACACCCTGTTATTTCCTTCCTAAGCCGAAGAGTCAGTAGACATTGGGCTGGGCCTGTTAATGTTCATTTTGTTTCCACTTGGGGGAACTCCATTTTCATCTCTAATCCTTGTCATTAACCATTTGATTGGTGTGGTTTATTGAACTATAAAAATTATAAAATCAAGCTAAAACAAATAAAAATGAAAACAGACCAAACCAACCACATCAAGATACATACATTTGATTGGATATCTAACTTAATCAAACTAAAATTATTTAACATTTTCTGTTTAGAATATTCATTCTAACTCGAAATAAAACATAAATATATGATTCAAATGTTCTTATTTCTCTATCTTATGCTTTCTAAAAGTAAACTTGACAAATATATAATAAATAAAATTTATTTGAATCACTAAAATAATCTATAAAAATTTATTGTAACATAGATAATTTTGATAATATAATAAAAGTTTGGTTTATTTTGTTAAATAAATAGGGTGCGTTAGGCTAACATCCATATTAAGTTTCAAAATTAATTAAAAGTTCGGTCGTGCAAACATTACGAATTAGGTCCCTAGATTTGAATCGTGGATAAACAAATTTCAGTTTAACTTTCGACTCTTCAAAACCCTTAAACCACGAATCATCATCATTTCATTTATCAAATCCTTCTTTTACATCAGTCGATCAACTGAAAAAAATTAGAAATTGACAACCGTTTATCATCAATTTAGTGTCGATCTTCATAAAAACTGCAAAACTGTTGTTGTTTTCATCATTGTTTAACACGATATGGCGAGAACGAAGGCATAATTCTGAATTCTTTATTTGTTCTCCCACCAGTAATAATCTGCGCATATTTTAGAATTTTTTTTTTTTTTTTTTGGAAAATGATATTTTAGATTGTATTAAGAGTAAACGAAATAGATTGCACGCTTGTATGCTGTTATTAAAAATTATTTCATGTTACTATGATTTTATGAAGAATTATTTCATGATTGTATTCTATTACTAAGGATTCTTGCAAGATTGTACGTTGTTATTAAGAATTGTTGCTTGCTAGTATGTTGTTGTTAAGAATTATTGCGTTATTTTATGCTGTTAATAAGAATACTTTCATAGTTGAATGTTGTTATTAAGAAAAAATGATGTTGTTTAGAATAATTATAAAATTGTATGCTATTAATAAGAATACTTGCATACTTGTATGCTGTTATAAAGATTAAATGCAAGCTTGTATCTTGGTATTAAAAATTCTTACATGATTGTATGTTATTATTAAGAATATTTGCAAACATGTGTGCTTTTATAAAGAATACTTGCGCACATGTGTGCTATTATTAAGAATATTTGCACACCTGTGCGCAACTGTTCAGAATACTTGCATATTTGTGTGCATCTATTCAGAATATTTGTACATTTATGTGCAACTATTCAGAATATTTGCAAACTTGTGTGCATTTATTAAGAATATTTGCAAACTTGTGTGCATTAATTCAGAATACTTGCAAACTTGTGTGCTTCTATTAAGAATCTTTGCATACTTGTGTGCTTCTATTCAGAATATTTGCACACTTGTGTGCATCTATGTAACAGTCCGCATTTTACGTATCGGAAGATCGTAAAATATTTTTATTTTATTCCCTGAAGGTTGGATCATTCTCATCTTTTAATATGTTGCTTATGAGGATGTGAAACAAGTCCACAATTTTTACCAATTTTGTTTGTGACCATTTTACACCTATCAGTCTTGTACAGGACATAACTTTTGACTCAGGTCGAACCAGAGGGTGAGATTTGTGTCGTGATGATTGTCTTTCCGTAGAGTGGTCACACTAAAAAATTGGCTTAGCGGTTTGGGAGAAATTATTGTTTTAAGGTTTTTCAGTTGGCTGTCCAGGTTTTGGGAGCCTAATGGGCTGATTTGGGGGAGGCCCATTAGTGGGCTGGTAGAAACCATAAATAGAGGGTAAGAGGTATGAGAAATAGTTTACTTCCCTACTCTCTCATTTGGTGGCCTTGTGCTCCTTCTTCTTCTAACACCTTTCCACTATTAAAAATCAAAATCCAAAGAGGGAAATCATAGATCTACACCATTGGAGGCTATATCTACATCAATTGAAGCAAGAGTTCATCGGATCAAGTGATTTGGGCAAAGTGCTTACTGTCTGGAATCTTATTTCATTGATTTTAGCTTGTTTTGGAGAATCGGTGAGTGATATACATCTCTCACATGGATTCAATGAAGTATATGGGTGTTTGTTCATGTTTTTCATCAAATTCAAGTGTTTTACCTTAGATATACACATTGGTAAGTCCATTTTCATAAGAATCACCCTATGTTCTATTTTAGCAATTTTAAGTTGATGACTTCAATGTTATTTCATGTGTATATGTAAGTTATACCTATAGTTTTGTTCACATTTACATTTATGGTGATTTTGGTGGATTTTCATGATCATTGATGAAATGGTTATATTGGTCTTATGGTTGATTCCATATCATGCTTGTGGTTGTATTGAATGAACCAGATGAGTATATTTCATCGATTTGGTCGATTGGAGGAGTTTTGATCGAAATTGGAATCGCATGGGAGAAGAGCAGGTTTTGGGTCGTTCATAGCCTGTTCGGTCGCGCAATGGTGGTGTATGTCTTGGGAAACAAGACTGGGTTGGGGTCGGTCGTAGGTGAAAGGACCAGGGTCAGCCGAGTGAGCCAAGGCTCAAGCACAGATGGTCGAGTTGGCTTGGGAAGTGCAAGCCAAATGGGTCGGTCGAGCGAGCGATCGGAGTAGGCCGGGTCAAGTGGTATGGCTCGTGCACCGTTGGTTCGAGCGGCGGTTGGTCGGTCCTTGTTTAGGGGCGGTCGTTCATCAAGATAGGTCATGCAAGGTTTGGGTCGAGCATGACCAGGGTCGATCGCACTCAGGTAGTTGGGTCGATCATGGAAGTGTGGTGTTGGTCAGTAGTGCAGGGGTGTTCGGTCGGTCATGTACCCAAAGTTGTAACACCGCTAGGTGATGTTATGGATTGTTTAAGACCATATGATTGATGTTTTTGTTCGGTTCGAAAGTAGTGATAACTTCAAAGTGAGTTCCATAGGGAATGACGAAGTAAGGTGATTTATTCGTCGGATGTGACGAATGTGGGGACGACTCAAGGATGTATTGAGTTCGTGTGAAGTGGTTGCTCTAAAGTGTTCTGAGCTAATTAATAGTCGTAACTGATAACGACTAGAGATGCGAAGGCCTAGGAATTGTCGTTGTCGTAAGTTCTAGTGGACTCAAAGCAGGAGGTACAATTGAAGACCAGTTGTAGGTCGAGTGCCCTGGGCATCGTGTATGGCCTAAACACGTGTTGTGTATAGCGTGTGGGTTTTCTCTAGAACCGGGGCGTCGTGTTTGATAATTAATGGCAAGTTGTTAGCTAGTCATACGATAATGAGGGTTTCAAAGCAAGGTTAGCGGTGATAGCCAGAGTCAGTCATGGACGTTTGAATGCTAGTCGTGATGGTGGTTGATTTGTTGATGTTTTGTATGAATGTTTGCTCTGGTTGCCATGGCTGAATAGCTATTCCTTTGGATGTATGGATCGTAAAGGCTATCACTGTCAGGTGTGGGGAAGGCAGTTGAGAGTTCTTCTCTGGAGCTGGGTAGATTAGTTCGTTTATTTACCCATTCTCATAAACTTTATTAATGAAGCTTGTTAGTTTTTTTATCGCTCACTAAGACTGTTGTCTGACTCAAGGTTTTATGTTTCCCTTTTATTACCTTGGGTGCTCATCCGATTGTTGGATGGGCAGACTAAGTAGCAGGTGACAGGTGATGCCTTAGTGGGAATGATGTTGCTGATCGATGGCGAGCTGGAGGCTTACGTATTAGTTTTACTACTATCTAATAATTGAATTTCCGCTGTCTACTATTTCTCTAAGTGATGTAGTGAGGCAAATTGTACAAACATTATTGATGTTACCTACGTGTATGGGAAATACTTTCTAGTTGTCATGAAAGTTTAGTGTTTTCTGCTTCACTATCACTACCTGTTGTATATGTTATATTATATTTTCTCCTTGCGCTGTGAGTTTACGACAGGTTCCGATTGTGTTATCCTACTTTGATGATTGTCCATAACTGCCTGGCACACCTTTCAGGGCGTTATTCCTCGTGTATAGTGCAGGGGTTGTGGGCGGTCGTCACATTTGGTATAAGAGCTCTGGTTAACGATTTTAGCCAAAGTTCAAGGACATAATCACGTATGAGAGACGTACTTGTAGATTTCAGTTGAATGTATACTATATGATACTATATACTATAGTAGCATTTGTACTTCTTTAGCAGCTTATCTTGTAAGTGGCTAATCATTCTAACTTGCAGATTTAGAATGAGTCGACGTTATACAAGACATACTATTAGGGAAGAAACTGTGCCTAAAGGGGGTAATGGTGGGGCACCTGACTACCCGACTATGTTTGAAGCTATGATGGAAGCATGCCTTAAAAGGAACCCCGCTCCAGTGGAAGCTACGGTTGATGTTGGAGTCTAAATGCCTAAAGCTGTATAATTTGCAAAGCTATGCAAAGACTTTACCTCGTTGGGAGGAAAACATTTCAAGGGCATTGAACCAGTTAAAGAGGTTCAAAGATGGTTGGATACTTGTGTGAGAATCTTCAAAGACTTAGGCATTGATGATGCAACAAAGAGGAAACTTGCATCAAGGCAGTTAGTGGGTAGAGCAATGGACTGGTGGAACTCTGTCACACTTGAGACTCCTGAAAAGGATATTTCATAGGAGTTGTTCCAAGCCAAATTTGAAGCAAAGTTTATCTCCACCATGCAGAAGTCTATTCTGTTTAAGAGATTCGTGGAGCTTAAACAGAGTGGTCGCTCAGTTCTTGATTATCTTTCTAACTTCGAGGCCTTATCGAAGTATGCTCGTTCATATGTGGATACTCTTTATCAAAAGAACGAGAAGTTTATCTTGGGGTTGGATGAATATCTTGGGAATCGGCTTGTGGATCACCTCGATGATAGCTTTGAGAAGGTCGTCGAGAAGGCTTTGAGGCATGAAAGCCTGTTTCCTAAGAAGATGCCTGCTGTTGCACCTAAGGAAGAGCAGAAGCCACAACAGGGTGACAATAATAAGAAAAGGAAGCAGCAACAACAGAAGGGAAAAGATGATCAGAAGAAGTGGAAGAATGAAGTGACTTACTTCAATTGTTGCCATAAAGGCCATTTTGCTAGTGAATGCAAGAATCCTAAAGCTGAAAAGAAATGCTTCAAGTGTGGAAAGCCTGGGCATGAGAAGAAGGATTGTCCAGAATTAGCTCAAGGGAAACAAGTGGTGAAGGCTTACGGTTTGGGGGCAGTGTCATCTTCTTCAAAAGCCCCAACTGCTGAGGAGAAGGGAAAAGGTGTTATGGTACAAGGTACTCTTTCTATTCATGGTGTTTTAGTTCGAGTTTTGTTTGATACTGGAGCATAGCATTCTTTCATTTGCAATGAGCTTGTTTGTCGCTTGGGTTCGGAACCCGAGATTTGTGATAGACCATTGATCGTGAATAATCCAGTTGGGGGTTCGTCCAGTTTTTGCATATTGTGTCGTGGTCTAGTATTGTGGAGTCATGATTGCTCTTTTGTGTGTGATTGTTTATTCTTAACTTCGCTGGATTTGTGATCATCTTGGGCATGGATTGGCTCAAGAGGTATGCGGCAAGGGTGAATTGCGAGAATCTAGAGGTGAGAGTCGGGGATGTGGAAGGGCGAAAGGTGTAATCGCGAAGAGGGTGTCTTTGTTAGCTTTCTGTACTTGTTTGTGATTCCACAAGAAGACTTGTCATCTGTGCTAATCGCTAATGAATATCAGGATGTCTTTGACAAGGTCAAAGAGTTACCGCCGCATTGTGAGATCGAGTTCAAGATCGATTTGGTCGAGGGTGCTAGACTAATTGTCATGCCTCTTAGGCGGATGGCGCCTAAGGAACGACGAGAGTTGGAGATGCAAATTCGAGACCTTTTGGGAAAAGGATTCACTCGGAGGAGAGTATCCGAATGGGGTGCACCCGTCGTGTTTGCAACTAAGGCAGATGGCTCGTTAAGATTGTGTGTGGACTATCATGAGCTGAAAAAGGTGACAAAAAAAAACAAGTATCTGTTGCCAAGGATTGATGACTTGTTTGATCAGCTTCACGAGGCCAAAGTGTTTTCTTAGATGGATCTAGCAACAGGATTTCACCAGTTGAGAGTGGCTAAGGATAGTGTGCCAAAGACTGCTTTTATGACACCATCCGGATTCTTCGAGAGGTTGGTGATGCCATTCGGGTTGACTAACACGCCAACGTACTTTGTGGATCTTATGAATAGAGTTTTTAAAGATCAGTTAAACAAGTTTGTGTTTGTGTTCGTGGATGATATTCTGGTTTACTCCAGAAATGAGGAAGCACACAAGACGCACTTGAGAGTTGTGCTAGAGCTCTTGCGAAAGCATCAGCTGAAGGCTAATTTCTTGAAGTGTCACTTCTTGAAGAATGAAGTGAGGTTCTTAGGCCATGTTGTTTTTGGAAATGGGATAGCAGTTGACCCTGCTAAAGTGGCAGTGGTCCCGGACTAGGATAGGCCTAAGAATAGTTCGGATGTTCGAAGTTTCTTTGGGTTGGTTAGTTATTACCGATGGTTTATCAAGGATTTCTCTAAGATAGCTGCACCATTGATAGGATTGATGAAGAAGAACCAAGTTTTCATATGGGATGCAAAGTGTGAACAAGCATTCGAAATCCTGAAGGAGAGATTGACGAGTGCACCTTTGTTGACCATTCCCAGTGGAAATGGAGAGATGGTGGTATACACCGATGCATGTGGTACTGAACTTGGAGCAGTGCTAATGCAGAAGGATAAGGTGGTGGCTTACGCAAGTCGACAGCTAAAGCTGCATGAGAAAACTATCCAACTCATGATTTGGAGTTGGTGATGATTGTGTTTTCTCTGAGAATGCGAAGACATTACCTATTGGGAGTTCGATTCAAGTTGTTTACGGATCATAAGTCATTGAAGTATCTTTTCTCCCAAAAGGATTTGAATCTTCGGCAGCAAAGATGGTTAGAGTTTCTGGCATCATATGATTTTGGTATAGCCTATACTCCTGCTAAAGGTAACACAGTTGCAGATGCGTTGAGTCAAAGACACACGAGTTTGGGAGCGATGTTTTCAGAATGGAAGAGCCTCGAGTATTTGGCAAAGTTCGATTTCAGGCCAAGATGCGAATTGGAACCTGAAATGTTGGCAAGCTTATCGATAAGACCTACACTTACCAAAAGAGTTGGCGAAAGCCAAAAGCGAGATGCTAAGATTATTGAGTTTGCCCAGAATCTATAACCAGGAGATAAAGAGTTAGAAGTCAATCAAGAAGGTTGGCTTCGAAAGCAAGGGCAATTAGTTGTTCCTGATATTGAGGGATGAGGTTCTGAGAGAACGTCATCACTCGAAGCTGACGATTCATCCCGGTGGTAATAAGATGTATCAGGATATGAAGCGAATCTACTACTGGGAAGGGATGAAGCGAGACATCGGAAAGTTCATTTCCAAGTGTATGAACTGTCAATTGGTGAAAGCTGAACAGAAGAAGCCGAGTGGTTTTCTTCAACCATTGGAAGTTTCTACGTGGAAGTGGGAGCTAGTGTCGATAGATTCGATTGATGGACTACCTAGGACAAGAGCAGGAAATGAAGGGATTTGGGTCATTGTGACCAAAAATGCGAGATTCGTTCCTGTCAAGTCAACTAGGGCGGCGTCGAAACTGGCTGAACTTTACGTGAAATGGATAGTTCGATTCCATGGTGTCCCAAAGAGTATAGTGAGTGACCGAGATCCATTATTCATGAGTGGATTTTGGAAAAGTTAGCAAGAACCTTGGGAACCGAGTTGTGTTTAAGTATGGCTTATCGTCCCCAAACGGATGGTCAAACCGAGAGGGATAATCGAGTTTTGGAAGATCTCCTAAGGGCTTATGTGTTAGATTTTGGGGGATCATGGGAAGACCATCTACATCTAGTTGAGTTTGCGTATAATAATAACTACCAGTCTAACATTGGGACAGCACCATACGAGGCGTTGTATGGGAGGCCGTGTAATTCTCCAGCTTTTTGGTTAGAAACAAAATATAAGTTGGTACTTGGGCCTAAGTTATTAGGGAGACCTCGGATTGTATCGAGATCGTTCGACAACGAATGAAGGCAGCCCAAGATCGTCAGAAGAGTTATGCCGATAAATGTCGAAAAGATTTGGAATTCGACGTAGGCGATATGGTTTTCATGAAGATTTTGCCATTGAAACATGTGGTTCGATTTGGAAATAAAGGGAAAATAGCTTCAAGGTTTGTTGGACCATTTCCGATAGTCGAGCGAATTGGGAAGCTCGCACATAGATTGGAGTTGCCCGAGAAGATATTGAGTGTGCATAATGTTTTCCATGTGTTGTTTCTGCGGAAATTTGTGCATGACTCGAATGTGGTGATATCTCTAGAGAAGTATGAAGACCTAGAAGTAGAAACTATAGTTGAGAGACCTCATAAGCTGCTTCGGGTTGTGGGAAATGACAGGAAACAACTTAGGAGGAAGACGGTTAAGCTAGTCAAGGTACAATGGAGTGAAGATGGTGATGACTGTACATGGGAGACGGAAGAGAGCACGAAGGCGACTCATCCATAACTCTTTGTCGGTAGGAAATTTTGATATCGTATCATCGTTGTATATTGTTGTGGCTTAGTAGGATTCCAGGTGCTAGGATAAGGCTATGGATGCATGGCTTGATGGTTTCTAGTTTGGATGATAAAATTGGCTTTTCATGGATGATAGGCATGCGAAATTGTTGTGAATGCTTATGTTTGCTTGGAATTTCAGAGGCGAAATTCTTAAGACGTGGGGGAGGGGAGGAATGTAACAGCCCGCATTTTACGTATCGGAAGATCGTAGAATATTTTTATTTTATTCTCTGAGGGTTGGATCATTCTCATCTTTTGATATGTTTCTTATGGGGAAGTGAGACATGTCCACAATTTTTACCGATTTTGTCTATGACCATTTTGCCCATGTCAGTCTTGTACAGGACATAACTTTTGACTTAGGTCGAATCAGTGGGTGAAACCCATGCCATTAGAAAGGAATTGATGATTGCCTTTCCGTAGAGTGGTCACATTAAAGATTTGGCTCAGCGATTTGGGAGAAATCGTTGTTTTAAGGTTTTTCAGTTGGCTGTCCATGTCTTGGGAGCCTAATGGCCCGATTTGGGGAAGACCCATTAGTGAGCTGGTCGAAAACTATAAATAGAGGGTGAGAGGTATGAGAAATAGTTTACTTCTCCATTCTCTCATTTGGTGGCCTTGTGCTCCTGCTTCCTCTAACACCTTTCCACCATTGAAATCAAAATCCAAGGAGGAAAATCATAGATCTACACCATTGGAGGTTAGATCTACATCAATTGAAGCAAGAGTTCATCGAATCAAGTGATTTAGGGCAAAGTGCTTGCTGTCCATAATCTTATTTCATTGATTTTAGCTTGTTTTGGAGAATCAATGAGTGATATACATCTCTCACATGGATTCAATGAAGTATATGGGTGTTTGTTCATGTTTATCATCAAATTCAAGTGTTTTACCTTGGATCTACACATTGGTAAGTCCATTTTCATAAGAATCACCCTATGATCTATTTTAGCAAATTTAAGTTGATTATTTCAATGTTATTTCATATGTATATGCAATTTAGGCCTATAGTCTTGTTCATATTTACATTTATGGTGATTTCGATGGATTTTTCATGATCATTGATGAAATGGTTATAATGGTCTTATGGTTGATTCCCTATCATGATTGTGGTTGTATTGAATGAATCGGATGAGTATATTTCGTTGATTTGGTCGATCGGAGGAGTTTTGATCCAAATTGGAGTCGCATGGGAGAAGAGTAGGTTTTGGGTCGTTCATAGCCTGGTCGGTCGCGCAGAGGTGGTGTATGTCATGGGAAACAAGATGGGGTTGGGGTCGGTCGTACGTGAAAGGACCAAGGTCGGTCGAGCGAGCCATGGCTCAAGCACGGAGGGTCGAGTTGGCTAGGGAAGTGCAAGCCAAATGGATCGGTCGAGCGAGCGGGCGGAGTAGGCCGGGTCAAGTAGTATGGCTCGTGCACCGTTGGGTCGAGTGGCAGTTGGTCGGTCCTTGTTTAGGGTTGGTCATTCATCAAGATAGGTCATGCAAGGTTTGGGTCGAGCATGACCAGGGTCAGTCGCACTCAGGTAGTTGGTTCGATCATGGAAGTGTGGTGTTATCAGTCATGCAGGGGTGTTCGGTCGGTCATGTACCCAAAGTTGTAACACCACTTCTAAGTGATGCTATGGATTGTTTCAGACTGTATGACTGATGTTTTTCTTCGGTTCGAAAGTGGTGATAACTTCAAAGAGAGTTCCATGGGGAATGACGTAGTGAGGTGATTTATTCGTTGGATGTGACGAATGTGGGGATGACTCAAGGATGTATTGAGTTCATGTAAAGTGGTTGCTCTAAAGTGTTTTGAGCTAATTAATAGTCGTAATTTATAACGACTAGAGATGAGAAGGCCAAGGAATCGTCATTGTCGTAGGTTCTAACGGACTCAAAGCAGGGGGTACAATTGAAGACCAGTTGTAGGTCGAGTTCCCTGGGAGTTGTGTATGGCCTAAACATGTGTTGTGTATAGTGTGTGGGGTTTTGCTAGAACCGGGGCGTTGTGTATGGTCCTTGGCAATTGATGGCAAGTTGTTAGTCAGTCATACGATAATGAGGGCTTCAAAGCAAGGTTAGCGGTGATAGCCGGAGTCAGTCATGGACGTTTGAATGCTTATCGTAATGATGGTTGAGTTGCTGATGCTATGTATGAACGGTTGTTCTGGTTGCCATGGCTGAATAATAGTTCCTTTGGATGTATGGATCGTAAAGGTTATCACTGTCAGGTGTGGGGAAGGCAGTTGAGAGTTCTTCTCTGGAGCTGGGTAGATTAGTTCGTTTATTTATCCATTCTCATATACTTTATTGATGAAGTTTGTTAGTTGTTTTATCACTCACTAAGGCTGTTGTCTGACTCAAGGTTTTATGTTTAACTGTTATTACCTTGGGTTGTTCATCCAATTATTGGATGGGCAGACTAAGTTGTAGGTGACAGGTGATGCCTTAGTGGGAATAGTGATGCTGACCGTGGCGAGCTAGAGGTTTACGTATCAGTTTACTACTATCTAATAATTGAATTTCCGCTGTCTACTATTTCTCCGAGTGCTGTAGTGAGGAAAATTGTACAAACACTATTGATGTTATCCACGTGTATGGGAAATACTTTCTAGTTTTATGAAAGTTTAGTGTTTTCTGCTTCACTATCACTACCTGTTGTATATGTTCTATTATATTTTCTCCTTGCGCTGTGAGTTTATGACAGGTTTCGATTGTGTTATCCTACTCTGATGATTATCCATAGCTGCCTGACACACCTTTTAGTGCATTATTCGTTATGTATAGTGCAGGGTTTGTGGGCGGTCGTCACAATCTATTCAGAATAATTGCAAACTTGTGTGAATCTATTTAGAATAATTGCAAACTTGTGGGCAATCATTAAAAATACTTGCACAAATTTGTTATTCTATTAAGAATACTTGCACACTTGTGTGCATCTATTCAGAATACTTACAAGCTTGTGTGTATTTATTCTGAATATCTGCACACTTGTGTGCACATATTCAAAATATTTGTAAACTTGTGTGCAACTATTCAAAATACTTGCAAACTTGTGTGCGACTGTTCATAATACTTGCAAACTTGTGTGCATCTATTAAGAATATTTACAAACTTATGTGCATTAACTCAGAATACTTGCAAACTTGTGTGCAACTATTCAGAATATTTGCACACTTGTGTTCACCTATTGTAACAACCGTATTTTTGGAACTAATTTATAATTTATTTTTAATTGATTTTCATAGAAATAAAATATTTTAGATGAATTATTTTGAGAATAAACGACTTAGAATTTATTTTAAATCGAAGTTAGAACGTGTAAATTTAAAATTTAATTAAAACGATCTTGAAATGGCGCGGTAATTTGAAAATTCGATTTTAAACTTTGAATGAATATATAGAATTCAATATGAATCAAAATTTGATAAAACAAGAAACATTGGAATATTTTGAATTGTAATTTTCTGACGAATGTAAGAGATTGAGATTTCACTTTATAAATTGTAAGATATGTCTAAATCAAAATTTGGAATAGTCACTATGTAATTTATATATATTTTTATACTATATATAGCCCTTAAAAATAATCATTTGGCATACGGATGAAATTAGACTCGAAACCACTTCCATTGAGTTCAAAATGTCGTTTGCGTGTTCGAAAACTATAAACATTGATACCTTTAGAGTTGGGTGAAATTTGGTCATTTTCTTTGTTTGTATGACCAAAATATCACTTTTAACATATGAACGAATTTGGACTCGAAACCACTTTCATTGAGTTCAAAATGTCATTTAGGTGGTCGAAAACTATAAGGATCGATATATTTCAAGTTCGTGAAAATTAGCACTTGGGTTGGATCTTGGTTTGGCTAACCTAACTCTACCTATAACTCCCCAATGAGCCTCTCCTCTTCATTCACTCTAACACTTAGAAGAAATTAGAAAAATGGAGGGTGGAAAGGGAAATTAAAATTTCTAAGCTAGGATTTCAATTAGTTGTTCAAATCAAGGGGGAAATCGAAGATAAAACCTTGGTAAGCCTCCTCTTCATCTTCTCTATCTTATCTCCTCTTTGATTTTTGATGATTCCTATGTCCTGACACTTAGGAAATCTATTTATATCTGTTAGGTTGGAGATTTGCATGCAATATTGGAAGAGAGGTTGATTTTGCTTGCTATTGAATCTATTCCTTGTTTGTAATCAAGCAAAGGTGAGAATTTCCATCTTTAATGATTTAGAATGATAAATCAAAACCAAAAGGGCTAGTGTTAGTTAAATATGAAGTATTTGGTTTAGTTTGGGTTGATGAAATGACTATTGATTGATCATATGAGTTTGACATGAGGATAAATGTTAAGTAGTGCAATAAAAATCGTTTTTATTTGATATATGTGAGTTATTCATGAACTCACAATAAAAATCGTTTTTATTTGATATATGTGAGTTATTCATGAGCTCACAACTATGCCACAATCTATGGGCTTGTAAAAGAGTAACTGAATGCTCATTTGGGCTCGCATATGCAAGTGGAATAGATATGTTAGTGTAACTTAGTCGATCTCATGTATTCATGTTTCATTGAGTTGAAAATTATGATGAGGATTGTCCATAAGATCTAATTCATATGCTATGAGTGGATTTGGTGATCTTGTGAAGATCCGTTGCCGCGCCGGCAAAGTCTTAAGTCTTCACAAGTCATTTGAATCATTTTTGCATGCATGGGTTTGGAATTTAGTTCACCTTTGAAATTATAATCAAAACCATTGCAAATCTCTTGTATGAATGTTTGTGCATGTGCATTTGCGTGTTGTAAGTTGTTTTGCCAAGTCTTAGAAGCCTCATATACATGTATATAACATCGTAGCATTTTTCAATATTTTGAACATGTTTTCAATGCTAATTGTACTTTGAAACAAGATTCAGACGTCTGAATTATTTAGGTCAGACGTCTGACCTAAATAATTCAGACGTCTGAATCCTGTTGCTCCAAATAATTATGGAATCAAGGAGAGCAATTCAGACGTTTGAAAATTTTAATTTAGATGTCTGAATTTTAATTCAGACGTTTGCCCAAAAAAGTTCAAACGTCTGAAATGGTACCAAAATGATCCTTACTATTTCAGGAAATTGCAAACTCAGGCGTCTAAATTTTTAATTCAGACTTCTGAAAAAAAATTGGGTTGTTGACCGGTGGATACCACGGTCAACACTAGTGGAGACCACGACCAACAGTTTATATCCATCTAGGATCTTTCCCGGCCGAGTTTCGGCCCATTTCGACTTCATTTGTGACTTGTCAGTTTCTCTAATTTACATATTTCACCAATCGATTTTACTCGAGATCGTTTGATAAATCATTTCAAATTATTTTAAGCAATTTACAATGTGTGCAAACCAAATTTTCTTGGTTTGAAAAATAAAAATGGTTAAATACGATTTAGCATGAAGACGTTTAAAATGAATATTGGATATGATACGACTTGAGTATCTAATTCGATGACCGAATTAAATTCTCGACTAAACCTTTTTACATATGATAACAAATGGTGAAGGCCAATGATTTAATCAAGGGAAAGAATTTTATTTGAAATTTTATGCGAGAATTATTTGAAAAGTCCGAGTTAAATCTCATTTCAAATAATTAAACGACGATTAAAAGTCGAAGATAATGAAGACCGTGCAAGACCGGCAATCCTCACATCGAATGGATTGCTACTGATGCATTGGATATGGGTCGCTCCCTTGAAGGGGTTATAGTAGTAGTTGTCCGGACGTACTTGTTGATTGTTCAGATATGCAAGGACCTCTCTTCTGTATTGGACATATGGAATGAGGAATAAGGTACCTCCGGTTTCGTTTAGGCCCAGAACGGACGTATGAATGGATGTTATGTTTAATATTATAGTGTGTGCTATGTTGTTGATCTCTGCTAAATATATATTTGTTTGGTGGCAGAGAATTTATTCTTTTTCTTAACACCCTTCTCTGAGACGTACAAGCGTAGGGTTATATATCGGTAGAAATCAATGACATGGTATGGGTTGAAAGTGTGACATGCTAAGATGCAAGTGATTAAGGCTTTTGTTGAAAAGCAGAGTTTTGTGGATGATGATCAAAGCACAGCTTTAAGTAGCATAGCTTTGTGTATAGCGTTAATTCGCGAGCCTCACACCCCGGCATGAGTCAGAAACAGGATAAGGGACGCAAGGAGTGCATACTTTTCTTTCTAGCTAAAAGTTGTGTCATGGTATGGAGACCAGACATTTTTACTTATGTGGATGATGGATTGTGAGGCGCCTCGGAGGGGGAAATGTATTGTCCAAGAATAACCAATCCTCAAAAGGTAAGTGAGGACTGGCATTGCAGGATCCAAGGGCTCGCCAGCATCCAAGTCCTGGGTCATCTTGTTAGAGGTGATCCGAATCGGTAAGGAGGCCATCCCTTGTCTTGACTCATGACGGAAATCCAATTTCCAATATGACATTGTGTGATTTTAATTATAAACCTATATTGGCGACATAATATATGACACCTATGTCGTCTATGATTGATACATTTATGTTGAAATTATTTTTGAAACATGTAGACACTAATAATAATATCAAATGATTTTTGTTTTATGCATATCAAGCATGTTTAGCCATTATAAGGTAGAGCTCTATACTCCGACTTGCATTGCATTATGTGATAGGACCTAAGTCTTATAACTGCTTCATTTTCTAAAAAGCTTTGCGTTGTTTACCGATTTACTTTATTTTATGCACCAGCAATCCAATGGATTAAACCCGTTCCGTAACATACGGCGTGGTCCTGTGATTTGCCTTATACTGTAAATAAGTTAAGTAATTGTAGAATTTCTCACACCAGTCCCATGACTGACTCGTAGTTTGTTTTCCCTTGCAAACTCGGGTGCTCATATTTTTACACGGGCAACTAAGTGAACAGGTGATTGGCTTTCTTTTGGATATGCATCGTAGCGTTAGTGCTCTTTTGGCTGAAGATGAAGACTTGACTTTTTATCATTTCTTTTGATCTCTTAAACATTACCTTATGTATGCTTATATTTGATTCCGCTGTAGATTTATTATCTATTTGATGAAACTTGTTGTGTACTAAGTAAGATACTGTATCTGTGTAACTCTGATGATGATTATGATTTCGTTGTTATGACATGATGTAAATTATTCTCCAATTTTAAGTATTATGCTATATTCTGTAATCTGTTGATGTGGTTAATGTGCTATTTTCCAAAGACCGACCTTGCCATCATGGAGCGAAGGTTTGGTTCGTGTCACCTATTCGGAATATTTGCCCACTTATATGCATTTATTAAGAATATTTGCACACTTGTATGCATCTATTAAGAATACTTGCACACTTGTGTGCATCTAATAAAAATACTTTCACACTTGTGTGCATATATTTAGAACAGTTTCAAACCTTGTTTAATAACTTTCTACCCTTTATTACAGAGACCTATGGTGGAAGATGGTCCTACAGTAGATGCTGAAAAAGAGAGAGCATTGGTAACTACAGAACAGTCGTCTACATCTGAACAAATATATAAATAAAAGGAAATTGCAAATGTGCCTAAGATTCCCAAGAAGGAGTATGTGTACAAAAATAATATTAAGGCATTCATCGATTTGATTGAGAAATTAATAAACGATGAACAATACACCTGAGCAGTCAGCATATCTTGAAAAATTGCTTTTGACTGGATTCACCAACATGATCATTGATGGCGTCATCTCCCCATCAGAGACTATCAAAAAGTCTACAACATCAGATCTCATAATTAAAAGCTACAAGAAAAACCTAAAATACTTTCAATTTGGGGATTTGATCTTAACATTTACAAAATATGATATTGCATAGTTATTGGTTGCTCCATTACAAGGAGATTTGATCAAAACCAGTGGACACTTAAAAAGGAGCGATAAAATGATGAAGACTGCAAAGCATTCATATAAAGACATTTTAAAGATGAAGCTACAGTCATTAAGAAGAATGTAGAAAGAGATTTTTTTTGCAGCAATTGAAGAAGAGTCAGCAGAAGCATGTTTTGATACTATAAAGCTTTTGCTTCTCTACTTAGCAGCAACTTTCCTTGTATCCAGTCCTAATTACACCTTACTATGGTCTTTGATACCTTATTGTGTGTGCGAGTAGAAGTTAACTAAAATATCTTGGCCAAAAACCATACACCTCCGTCTTTTCAGCTAAGTGGACAAATACTATGAAACATCATGCAAAATCAGTGCCTGTGTGACACTATTCTTGGTACTATTTTTAAACTTATCAGTAATTTTTTATTAAATTATTGTTCATTTTATTCATAATGTTGTTTTTTTCTACTTGGTTTTGTAGTGGTGGGTTTGTGAAAAACAAATGTTCTAGCAACATCAAAGGCTGAGTACAACGAGGTATATCCATTAGCAGGAAAATGAGACATTAAAATGCTGAAGCCTTCGATGCTAATGGATATAAAATACAACATTGTAAGCGTCATGTAAATCTAAATCATTTATATTTGTCATATCAAGTATACTGAATAGCTGAAAAAAAATATGCAAATATTTTGAATATTTGCATACATAACTACAGATATTGGAAATAGTTGCATTCTTTATGTGCATATTAAGAAATGTTGCTTACTAGTGTGCCGTTACTCAGAATACATGCTTACTTAAATGCAAATAATAAAAAATGTTGCATATTTCAATAGATAAAATATTCAGAATAATTTCATTCTTATATGTAAGAATTCTTAATTGTTGCATAGAATATGAAAATATTCTGATTATTTACATACTTGAATTTGAATGATTTGAATACTTGCATACATTTATGCGGTTTTTCCACATAGTTGCATACATAAATGCAAATATATGCAGTATTAATTAAACAATCAAGCTGCCTTTTTATTTTCATGATATACAAAGGAAGAAATAAAATTGCTCAAACAAACTGTTAAAAAGATGAAGAATATGAAGCATTTTATTAAAAAAAGGAACAACGATTCAAGGATTTGATAACGAAATTGAAAAAGGAGAATAAGCAACTACAAGAAGAGAATACAATGTTAAAAAAAAGAACACAAGAACTTACTGCTGGCACCTCATCAGAAAGTACTGAAGATGAACAGCTTCAATTAAAAGATAATGATGGTGAGTTTGATATAGACAGTGCGGATAACGATGAAAGTGGAGAGGAAGAAGACCAAGAACACGATGAAATGAATATTGATCAAGATAGTGAGGAAACTGAAAGTGAAGAAGAAGAAGACGAGGGGAAGAAGGATGACCAGGTCGATAAAAAAGAACAGCAAAAAACCATATATGTTGACATGCAGGATAAAGATAGGACAGATGATAAAGTGATATTGATGAGATTGATAACATGGAAATAAATGCCGAGAAGAAGAATGATGATGAAAAAGTTGACGAAGCTCCTAAAGTTAACAAAGAAAGTACAAGAAATGTTGAAAGGATAAAGCTGATGAGGACGGAAAGAAGGATCAGAAGCAATAGATTATAAGACTAATAATAGATGTTCAGGAGAAGAATGATGATGAAAAAGTCGATGAAGCTCCTAAAGTTAATAAGGACGGAAAGGAGCTGGAGAAGGAACAACAGAAGGAAAAAGACCATGAGAAGGAACAGAAGGAGGGAGCTAGAGAAGGAACATCATAATAACAAGGAGCATAAGATGGAACAGAAGGAGAATGAAAAGGCGCGGGAACATCAAAGTTTAGAGAAGAAAAAACGTAAAAAATAATAATAGTTTCTGATGGTAATAATGCACACAATATCTAGTTTTAAACAATAAATTATAACAAAATAGTTGCACGCTTGTATATATATATATTCAAAATTATTGCATGCTTGTGTGGATTTATTAAGCATTATTGCATGTTTGTGTGCATCTATTCAGAATAGTTGCATGCTTGTGTGCATCTATTCAGAATAGTTGCATACTTATGTGCATTTGTTCATATATTGATGAGACTAATAATATGTAAATAGACAACGAGGAGAAGAATGATGATGACAAAATTGATGAGGCTAATAAAGACAAAAAAGAGTAGGAGAAAGACCAGGAGCTGGAGAATGAACAAGAGCAGGACAAGGATCATGACAAGGACCAGAAGAAGGAGCAGGAACATCAAACTTTAAAAAAGCAAAAAGGTAAAAAAAAAAAAAAAACTGATGGTAATAATGTTCCAAATATCTAATTTCCGTCAATACATTGCTGATATATGTGGTATTATTCTCAGTTGCAAGCAAAAGAAAAATGAAACAAACAGAAACGGTGATCTTGATGAATATGAGATGGGACCAAGATCAAAAGAAATGCATGTAGGAACAAAACTGAATGTCAGAAAGTTTAAAAATGTTCGGATATCAGAAGAGCATCAAATCCAGCAACTAGAAGCATATTTTACAGCTTCAGACCTAAGGTAAAATTAATGAAAATTTAAAAAAAAAATTGTAAATTTTACATTGAATTAAATTATTGCTCAAAATGGAGCAATAAATTGAAAATAGTTGCATACATGTATGCATTTAAGCAGAATATTTCCATTGTTGCTTTGCAAATATTCAAAATATTTGCATAAATGTACGCATCTACTCAGAATAGTTGCATACACGTATGAATTTATTCAGACTAGTTGCATATTTGTATACAAATATTCTGAATAGATGTATATTATGTAATTAATAATAACAGTTGAATACATATCTGCAAATATTCTCAAAAATTGCGTACCTATATGTAATTATTCGGATTAGATGGATAGATCAATACTAATATAATTCTAGAAATTCTTTAAATATATGACATAAATTAGCAGTAGAGGCGCATACCTCAATGGTGAAGCTGACATATGCATTCTTGGAGTTTTATTGGGTGACTTAATAGCTGGAAGATTCTTCGAAGGACAGGTATCACCACATTCAAATTCAAATATGGTTACAATAATTCCATTAATATTTTGAAATATCAGCACAAATTCAGCTTTCTATAACAATTACATTACTAATTTTAATAGATAATTGACTGGTTTGCACATGAGCTCAACAAAGACCATCCGGAAATTATATACATCAAAACTAGTGCTTCCGTAAGTTTTTTTTATTTTGCAGCGAAATTTTCTTATAACATTATAAATTTTGGTCAGTAAAATGATTACATTTACAGGCATTACTAAAGAAAGATTCAATGGAACATATAAAGTATATGGTAGACAAACAAGTGCAAACAAGCTACGAATTATGCTAAAAAATATTCATTCCTATCCACAATGGAAACCATTTTTCATTATTAGAGTTTATAAAAGAAGGTAGAAGATTGGTTCATTATGACTCAAATAAATCATGACGTGAAGGACATCACCAAAGATCAGCAAGAGATATGGTACATAAATTGAAAATAATTGTTATACAAATTGGTTCCAAATTATTACCAGTAGTTATAAATATATTATTATTTTTTTATACAGAGAAATCACATCAATGGATTTTTGAAAAAGTTAGAGAATAAGAATTATCTGAAACACAAACAACATGAATTGGCTAATTGCCCACAACAAGGCCATATGCAAGTAAATAAATTCAGGACAGTTGCAAATATTCAAAATATGAGATACTTGTATACAAATATTGAGAATATTTGCATGTTTGTATGCAAATAATAAAAATAGTTGCATACATGTATCCATATATTTAGAATAGTTGAATATGCATATACACAGAACAAATGCATACTTATATGAAAACGTGCATACTTGTATGCAAGTATTTAGAATACTTGCATACTTTGTATGCATGTTTTCATACCAAGAACAATTATTCATACAAATTGATCATGTTTTACAATTTCTGCAGTGTCGATTGTGGAATGTTCGTTATTAATATAATGAAACGAGTACAAAGAATCCAATAAAGAGGATGAAATATACAACGTTGATGCTGTTAATCTACAACGAGTTGTGCTTGCTCACCAAATTCTTAATTGCAAACCTTATAGTTGGACTCCAGATCAAGACCTGACACAGACGTATTTGCTATCAGATGCAAACAATCCTACCGATTAAAATTGGGGAAAATGGTCTTTAGAATTCTTGTAAATATTTTGATTAAAATACAATGTTCGAACTACTAGAACATGATTAGCTATATAGTAAACTGAATTAATATGGAATTTGATGTACTGAATTAAGTTCATTTGATTTTAAATTATATTTCCATTATTACTTGCAACGCTCTGAATGAACATATTTTTTGTAGAATAATTGCATAATATTATGCATATATTAGGAATATTTTCATACTTGTATGCACATATATTTATATATAACTGATAGTTGATTCAATGTAACTAAATTTAATATCAAGATCTTTACTTTACAGATTCCCTTGTTCATTATATATGGCTGGATTCTGTGTTGAAAACAAGAAGAAATACTTATATTTAGCTTACCAATGTTTTTAATTTTTCTACTTACAAATGGATACGATGTCAAGATCTTTAAGAAAACAAGAAGCGTACTAATATGCAGACTTTTACAATAGTTGTGTACTTTTATGCAGGTAATAAGAATTGTTGCATACTTGTATGTATCTATTCAGAATACTAGCATTCCTGAGATATTCAAATATTCGGAATAGTTGCATACATGTGTATATATATTCATATTATTTGCATACTTATCTGCATAAAAAGAAATAAACTGTAATCATCACAGAAAAACACATTAAAATACTAAAATAATTTGCAAACATTAAGAACAATTACAAACAGAAAACAATAAAACAAGAATCATAAAAAAAAATACTAAAACAAATTACAGTTAGCTTTCTTTTGAAGAACGGGTCCTTTTGTTATGACCCAACTTCTTGCACAAAGCACATCTAATAATCTTTGTAAATTCAGCAGCAGATTTCAACATTTTTGAAAATGATGGACGACCATGCATTCTTCTACGTTTTGGAGGAGCTATAATTGCATCTTTAATAGAAACATCTTCATCCATAAAGTTTATGATAGGATTGATTGGATGAGAATAAACGTAGTCATACACATTCAACTTTTCACAACTTAAAATACATCTAAAAGCATAAGTGCAAAGAAAACCATTAATTTGCCACACGTTACAAGAACAAACTCAACTACATAAATCAACAAATTGATAGATCGGAGAATGACTTCAAAAACATATTTACTTGATTTGATAACAAACCATGAAGCTCCTTCCAAATGAAGATTTCTTAACCGAGTTGCATTCACATGTCATAAAACGCTATTCCGAGTAGAAGCAACTTCACGACGATCAGACAAAAGTTTCATTAACTTCAATCTAATTTTATCCAAACAAGCAATAATTGGTAAATATCTTTCCTTCAAAAACCACTTGTTAAAACTTTCCGAACAATTAGATGACATTTCACCATAACGACAACCAGGAAAAAAACGTTAGTAAACTTCTCCAATGTAATTCCACTCAAAAAGTTTGTCATAGTCGATCTACCAACATCTCTAAAAATTTCAATGCAGCATTAAAATCAGTCAATTTGTAAGCATAAGCAACTCGTGCAAACATATCTAACAACAACTTCTTATTTGATTTGGAAAATTCAAATTTTAGAGCAACCTTTAAATTGTTGTTTAAATGATAAAAACAAGAATCATGAACTGAAGTTGGAAACATCTTTGGAATAGCAACAAGATTACCATAATGACTGATCAGAAATGAAAACAAATCTTCTACTATCATCTTTAAGAAACTCTTTAAGTTGTTCACATTACCAAATCCAATTGTATTCATCTTCTCCAGACATAATAGCAATTGATATAGGGAAAAAACCTATTAAAAAAATAAACATATAATTAACTAAACAATAAAGTAAACAACAACAAAAATTAGAAAAAAATAGCAGAAATACATCCACAAATACAAAAATAGGGCACAAAGAATAGCAAATACTATATAAAAAAGTAAATAATAGTTATAAACATAACTGATGCACAAATCTGCAGTAAAAATTGCATACATTTATGCAACTTTATAAATACTTGCTTTTATATCCGCAACATTCTGAGTTATTTTTCCATACTTTAAGAACAGTTCCATAATTGTATGTAGATTTTAATAATAGTTGCATATTTGTATGCAAAATATTCAAAACACATGCTTACAAGAATACTTGAATACATATATTCAGAATACTAGCATACTGGTATGCAAATATTATGAATATTTACATACGTATATGCAGATATTCTGAATACTTACTTGTATCCATGTTTTCAAAAAAATTGCATACTAGCATGCATGTATTAAGAATAGATGCATACTTGTATGCATACTTGAATGCATGTATTCAAAATTGCCTACATGTATGCGTATTTTCAGAAAAATTTCATATGTATATACATATAATCAGAATAAATGTTGTTATCAATTCAAAATAAATTGTATAACACCATACCTTCATTTCCATTTTTACCAGTAGTAGCCATCAAACAGCCTTTCAAATTGACGGTCGACAATATTGAAACCTATATGTACAAGCTTCAAAACCAATAAAAACCCTCTCAAATTGACGTGTAACATTATTACACTCCAAAACAACTTTGCTCTCAGGATTAGTAGTAATAACAACATCACAAAATGACTGCAAATGATGATAGGACATTACATCGCTTCCATGTAAATCTTCTAATGTCAACCTCTTCCCACTGTAAGCATAATAATACTTCAAAATAACATTATACTCAATTTGAAACAAGTTAATAATGTCTTTCGTCTTCATTAACGGAATAGCTTGAATATAATCACAAACCAACAACTTAATCAATTTACTGGATACAACAAGATTGTTTATGTCATGAATTCCAACACCACAAGTATGTTCATGTTGAAATCTCTTTGTAACAAAATATCCAGGAAGATTAAACTTAAGAGAAGCATGAATACTAAAACTATAATTTTGTTTAGCACAAACAGCTGTAACTCTTTCCTTATCATTCTTAACTAGATTAAGCTTGTATCCAGTCTTAATACTATACATCATCACATAAAGCCTAAATTCAGTAACCCCTCCTGGGAATTATTGACCGACACTAGAAAAAACGGGTTGATTCAAATCACTTTTCAACAGTTGCCTGAACTGATTGTTCGAATCACCGATACTAGCAAAAGAAGAATCACTACCATTAGAAGCATTATCTGACCTTGCATTGTTAACTGAAGAATTACTATGATTGATCTCAACAAAATAATCCTCACAATTATGTGCAGCCAACAACAAAAGAAGAATCACTACGATGAAGTGATATAATTCAAATGACATTGGACTTAAATCAGTACATTTACCACAAACAACATCTCTCACGATTGCAACATAACTATAAAAATAAAGACGAATAGAAAAGCTATCATTCCCAAACTTCAACAGCACCAATACACAAATATGAGCAGGAACGCTGTTATACAAAGAAGAAAATCAACAATAATAAGCCTTATCAGCAATAATCAAATAAAATTACATAAACATATTCAAATTATTATAAATACATGCACACATGTACGCATGTATAAAGAATACCTGCATACTTGTATGCCACTATTCGGAATAGATGCATATACTTTTATTCAGAATAAATGCATACACTTTTAATATGCATATATTAAGAATATATGCATATCTATATGCAACTTTTCAGCAGACACACATACAAACATATATTCAAAAGAGTTGCATAATTGTATGCATATATACAGAATATATGCATACTTATATCATATGCAACTTTCCAGAATAGATGCAAACCGGTTTGCACGTATTCTAACATAATTGCATACTTGTATGCTCATATTCACATTATTTACATACTTTATGCACGTATTCAGAATAGTAGCAGAACTCTATCGAAATATTTCAGAAATACAGCTGTATGATCAATAACAACAATAAAACTATATACAATAACTACAATAACCATTGACAAAACTCGAGAATAAATGCATCATCAGAATCATCAATCAGCAAAAATCGAAATGATAAGCATATACGAAAAAAAGTATAAATTACCTTGAAGAAGAAACATCCATTATATATATCATCGAAAGTCAAATTAAATCCCTAAAGAAATTCAAAGTAAATCGAATTAGATCGAAAAATACAGTTCGAGTATTAGTTCGAAATAATCCAAACTCAAAAATTAGATCGATGAAGACGCCATGGACAGAAAAAACACCGTTAATTTGAACGAGGGTATTTCTAGAAAAATAATAGCCACAAATTAAAAATAGGGATGCAAAAAGTATGTTTCAAAATGGGAGAATTTCAGCTTAATTAAGTTTAATTTTAGGGATGAGAGCCTAATTTTCACAAATAAATAACCAAACTATTTTTTATAAGCTGATTATAAACCAATGGACAGTCTGATTTGGATTAAGTTGCAAGTATTTGGTTACAATATATTATGTTTTTAAGTTGCAAGTATTTGGTTACAATATATTATGTTTTAATATTACTTTTTCTCACGTAAAGTTGTTGGTTATTTATAGTGTGGAAACTTATATTGGATGATGATTGCAAATTTATTTAATTAAGATGTGCTTGGGGATTTATTTATTTTTCAGGAAAATAGTGTAAAGGACAAAATGAACAAAAAAATAGCCATAAGAACAAAGTTTAGTGTAAAGTATGAAATTATAATGGGCCCCTGAATTTCTCCCTTTACACTAAATATTGTCCTTGAGGCTAAAATTTTAGGCTCTCGTCTTTATGGCTAAATTTTTGGTTGACTTTGTCCTTATGTCTAAAAATCCCTTTATTTTTTTGGTCAAAATTAATAGTAAATCTAATGGAATGTTAAATAAGAGTCTTTGTTGCAATGTTGTCAACGTGTCGTACGCGTTGGAGTATAATATTGTGTTATATATGGAGTCATCATCTAATGAAATGCGGAACAAATGCGACCTCATATGATGTAACATCGAAGACTACTATTACAAATTGAAAATGAGGATGACATTTTCAATACAAATGGAAGGAACAAAGCATTAATATCATCAGAAGCCTAGAATATTAAAATTTAAGCATTTGTTGGTAGCTGTTTTGCTTTGTTAGACCCATGGACTTATTTCGCATAATTTGGTAGCAGAGAATATATCAATGCTAGAAGGTCTGAATATTAAAGGATGAGGAAGTATGGATATGAGATTGAATAAAGGAAAATGTGAGGGACAATAACCGTTTGAAGGTTGTGATTGATTTTGCCTTTTCCTTGTCAATGTTTTCAAGCTTGCATGATATAGGAAAAAAAAAATGTTAAAGAACATGAAGCGTCCTCCTTAGTATCCAAATTATATTGAAATTTCTCATTCATGTGATGGCAAACAACCAAAATTAATTTTGTTATTGATGCAAATTCCAATACGACACGTTTAGTTGTCAGTCACTCATAATATTGGAATGAAATGCTTAGTCATAAACAATCAATTCGCTTTTTCAATAAGAGGTCTACATTTATATTTCAGAGAAAAGATATCTTCTTCCAAAATATCAAGAAGGTACAAGTAAGGAATTTCTAAAAAGTGGATTTGTGTTACCATATGCAGCATAATCTTGTTCTCCACAAGAAGGTACAAAATTATAACCTAACCTCTAGATGAACAACACCATGTTGGTAAAGTTGCAACACCCAATGTGAAAATTCGCAATGGCTTTAAGTCGTTGCAATTTCACAATGGTTCCACTACACCATGTTGGCAGTGTCACAACACCATATGGAATATCCACAACGAAGTTATGCCGCTGCAGTTTCGCAATGGTTTTAGGTCACGTGTAATTTATGGCAATGATCATAGGCCCATGTTTATTACAAAATTTCTCTGTTATTTTAAAATTTTATCCCCTTTCAAGTACGTTCCCTCGAATTATAGTATGTTGTTGCAAACGAAATATGCCCAAATCAAAAAAATTTAAAACAGAATATCAGCCATAAACATTCCTCGATTTGCCTTAGTCCCTTAACCCTCTTTCTCGCTTCTCCTAATCATGCTACGTTGTAATTTCACCTCGTCTCTTCGTTGCTCTAGCAGTTGAATCTCAAGACCGACTAAGTATTGTTTTTTCTTTTATCAAACCTTGATTGATTGATTATCAATCACAAATGATTATTTATCGAATGCGTGGAATAGTTCAAGTATCATTTTTTGTTAGTATGATGGTTATGTGGTGTAGGACTACAAAACCAGTTAGTATGCATTAGATAAGCCCACTGATAATAATCGGTCAACAAGCTTGACCGATGGGCAAATGACGATTAAAATTTTGATTAGTAAAAATACAAGTAGGCTACTATAAAACGGTCAGAAAAGCTAAGAAGCCCGAAGTTCAATAAAAACGAACCAAATATTACAAAGAATGACCGAATGACAGAACAATAAAGATGCGGCGGAGCAGTGTGACTACCATGGTCTTGGAAAAGATTCAAATATTAAAAAGCATGACCAAAAGACAGTACAATCAAGATGCGACGGAGCAGTGTGACTACCATGATCTTGGATAAGATCCACGACTCTGAGAATTTAGGGCGTTGGATCTTCCACAGATTCGACTGATGTGTTGTTACCTTCCCAAAGTCGTAGCTTGAATGAAGGCGAGGAGTGATCACATGTCCAAAAATAGTGTAAAAAGGTGATTTTATGACATAACGCGATCTGAGAGCGAGAGGTACGACTAAAGCATTTGTTATTTCTTACGATTCCAATGGCCCAACAAAAAGCAACGATGAAAGAATCCAATGCGGGGTTAGGCAAAGTGTATTGCTAGTGCTCGAAGAAAGAGCTACATGATGGGATGAAGGCTGGGAAGGAGGCACAGATATAAAAACTGAAATCACAGCCCAGGAAGTGGTAAATTGAGGTTTCATCTTCAGCATGACAAAAGACACATCAAAGGTTGATTTGAGTATTCTTACAGATCAATCTATCTTTAGTGTTCACTTTATCATGAGTGAGGCACCAGAGGAAAAAGTGGACACGAGATAGGGTGAATCATTTCCAAAGTCTAAGGAAATTAAAGCATATGCTAGAGTAGTTGAGCTGGCAATAGCAGGAGGAGACGGAGAAAGCTAGTGTTGGGGTTAATAGCCTAGGAAAAAATGTCTGGATCGAATGGGAGAGCAATAGCCATGAGAATGATGGTGAGTTGTAGGAGTTGGGAAAGAGTACTACTGAAGAAGAAAGAGGTGGGGTTGAGACACGTGGGCTAAGGAGGGTCACATCAAGGCTGGTTAGAGAATGGCTAGGGGAGGTGGCGTAAATGTCCGGATAGAGGTAGTGGAGTCGACAGTTGTGGTGCCAGCCATCATTTTAAAAGGAGCATGTTTTGTCGTTGCCAACTGCGATGAGGAAAAAACGACGTGTTCTAAGAAGAGACCAGAGGAGTCCCTTACTATAAAGGAGATAGATGAAAACAAGGTGCGGAGTGGAGGACAGTGGAGGGGGGTTGTTGTAATGGACTTAGAGGAGCCAGGTTATTCAAATTAAGGTATCAAAGGTTAGATAGTGCTGGGGCTATTTGGAAAGAAAGGCAAGGTTCATGTTGCGTAGATAAAAAATGCTCAGGCCTCCCTAGCTGAAGTCTCTATATGTGATACGCCAAATCACAAGTGATTTGATGGGCCTCCGTGCCGGAGGAAAGATTTGTGAATAACATCGATCTTGTTGATGACCCAGGATGGCACGAAGTGGAAAGAAAGTCAGTACAAAGGCATGGAGAAGAGAACAGACTTAATAAGAGTAAGGCGACCAATCGTCGATGAGGATGAAGCATTTTAGGTGGCAAGATGGGAATTGATTTTGGAAATGAGGGGCAATGTGATGGAGTGGCAACGTTTGGTGGGTGCATTGGTACTGCAAGGAAAGTGATTAGGAAAGTGCCAAGATGTTAGTTTGGAGCATGGGAAATGGCAGGACCGAGGCAATCAGCATCACTAAGTATGAGAATGGAAATTTTTCAAAAGTTTATGGAAAGACTGAATATGAGCTCAGAGGTGTAGAGCAAGACTTTTCAAAAGTTAAATTTTCGGGAGTTGCGGTGGTGAATGGAATGGTATTGTCAACAAATTAAATATTGGCGACGTTGAGTGTTGGGGAGTAAAAATGGATATCACTGAGCATGTTCTGAGAGATGGTTACTTGGTCAAGTGGTTAAAAAGGCCAATGGAAACAAAAGAGAAGCTTGCGTGGAAGATGCTGGAGATCCAATTGCACCAATGCGAAGGGAAGCCTCTATGGTCCAGGATGTCCAAGATGAAGTTCCGGTTGACGGTGTCAAAGTCCCTAGAGAAATCAAGTTTCAGAAGAATGCCTAGAGTGGAAGATTGGTGGCAGGAAGAGATAACCTCTTGTGTAGATGTTATACAATCAAGAATGTAGTGACCTAGGATGAAGGCAGAGTGTTCTTCATTAATGAGTTGGGTAATGTGGGACTAGAGATGCTTAGCTAAGACTTTACTTATAATTTTGAAAGAGTAGTTTAGGAGACTTATAGGACGAAAGTTTGACAATTTGGTCGCATCTGTAAGTTTGGGAAGGAGGATAATTCTAGCATAGCTCAATATGGAAATACAAGTCGGGTCGGAGTAAAACTGGTGGAATAAAACAAGGATGTCAATTTTGAGAAGATTCCAGAAATTCTTGAAAAACGGTGGTCCGAAGCCGTTAGGTCTTGGAGATTTATCGTCATCCGTGTTTTTAAGAGCAGCAAAAATTTAGGCTTTCCAGAAAGGAAAGTCAACGACGATGGATGATTGTTCAGGGTAAAGGTCATTCTAGTCAATAGGTGGGAGAGTAAGAGAGGGTTGACCAAGGAGACTCCTGAAATGGGCGGTGAAAAGGCTGGAGATGGTTAAAGGATCTTGGATCGTGGTGTTGCTGTGGAAAACTTCGTGGATGAGGTTAGCTCTACACCTGACGTTGGCAAATATGTGGAAGAACGTCGTGTTCCTGTCCCCATCAGCCAACCAGCGGGCATTGGTTCTTCATTTCCGTTACTACCAAATTCAACACCGATGCCTGCTGTCGGTGAAGGGTATCGGGTCGCAACCAACATGAAAGAATGATCGAAAGCATGGAGCCGACACTAGGTTAAAGCCGGAAACATAAAAGAAGTGATTTGGTCAGTACACTACCGGCACCAACATAAAAGAGAAAAGCTCGGTACCAATACGAAAGGGGAAAGTGATAAAGCAATACCGACACAGAGGGCAATCAAATACATGACTCGGTTCCAAAAGCATAGTGCAAGGAGTTGGAGACAAATAAAAAAAAGCAAGAACCGGAAGCCAATGACCCGAGACCCGAAACAAAAAAAGGAATCTATATTATCCGAAACAGGAGCATAGTGAGATGAAAGGCTATCGTCACTAATTAACTTAGTGTCGATACAAAGGGAAATAAAGACATCAAAGTCAAGGATAACATTTCGAAAGCTAACTGTTGGAGTGCAAGGCTTGTTGAATACTAGGACACAACATTTAAAGCCATTTGTAGATGTAACGAAAGCAAGCTTCCGCAAGACAGAAACCAATTTCCAGGACTCATTGGAAGTAAACCAAAGCTTATAAAAAGAAGATCTATCCACACTAATTTGCCTAGTGTCGATACAGAAAGGGGTGATAGTTCTAAGGTCATGAGAAGGCGGAGCACGAAAGATAGCACTATGAAGACTTGGAGGCAGAATCGGAACCTATTACCAAAAGCCACTCCCGAAGAAATCCATACCAACTGGCTTGGTATCAATACGGAAGATAGAAATAACATCAAAAAGAAGCTCATAAGACCAGAACCAGTTATCCGAAAGCCAAAACCGGCACACCAAAGACTAGGTTATATATGATAATAGTGTTAGAAAGGCGGCTGAAACCAAGGCAATCGGAACCAGAAGGTGAGAAGCGGCCGACACCAAGCTACTGCATCCTAGAAGAGCTAATGCTAAACTAAGGACAAAAGGGGTCTCGATTTGTCTATAAATAAGACCCCAGGGGTCACATTTTAGGGGACTTTTCTCATTCCCCAATCATGTACACATTCTTATAGAGTAAACCCCAATTTCTAAATCAATTTGGGGATTTCCTCTGTAAACCCTTATGTACTCAAATCAATCAGCAAAAAAGAGTGAACCAATACTTAGTGTTTTTTCTATGATTTACCTTATTACTTCTTTCTTCTATTTCCTTATGCCTTCTCTGCAGTAAGTGCCTCACACGAAAGCCTTGGTCTTTCTCTAAGATTACCAAAATACCCTTTTACAATCCGCTTAGCTTCCTAACTTGTGTTGCGCTTAGGGAACCCTCATCCCAAGATAACTATTAGTTGTTGAGTCTCGTAAGCGTGGTACTCACCCCTTGAGGGAAGAGTAACTAATCTTCGGGCTCTAAACCTTGATATCTAGGAAATGGTGAACTAAATCAAGCTTGTGGGAACTAAATAATCATATTCTGTCCTTAGGTCCACTTCCTTAGATCTATCTCCAGTGTTTACGAAAAATATTGTTAACATTTTGGCGCTAGAATGAGGGCTTGAACCACCGTCCCTACTGCTAACCTACCTACATTTCTAACTGTGTTGTTTTGTCCTTGATTGGACTAAAGCTTTGAAGAATCAACAGTAATGGGTGAAATATCCCAACAAGAGTCTTTCGGATCTCAAATGGCCATGTTAGATATTTCTGAACCGAGAGTGACGGAAGAACAAAGGCTTAGATTGGAAGTCCTACAAGTTGAAAGCGGAAGAAAGGAAGTAGAACCTTATGACCCTGACCGTTGGAGCATTAACCCTTTCCACATAAGTCCATCCCCCATCTTTTCCATAAATGGCTCTACCCTAAAAGGGTGTAACCTATTCACTCACCGAAAGAGATCATTTATGCGCGAGCTAAAGAGACCATAGTTGAGCAAAGAACATTGGAGAAACCCAAACAGGTTACATGTGGCCTAAGAAGGTTGCACCTCGATTTCACAACTCAACAAAGAGGAAGCTTGAGGATAAGAAGGAACCAATAAAGTTGAGTAGCAAAAGGATTAAGTTCCAACAATGAAAGGGAATCTTTGAGTCAAGATTATCGAGAGAATGCAAACTTACATCATCCATTCAGAATATCTACTTCTTAACCAAAAATGAATTCAATTGTTGGCCATCACAAAAGAAGAAGCCTAAAAATGAAGTCAAATTGGGAGGACCCTATTTCTACTATCATATGATGAACGGGATGAAACCAATCACTGTAGAGTCCTAGAGGGAATGATCATCAATTTCTTTAGATAAGGGAAACTGTACAAATACATCAAGAAAACGTAGTCAACTATAACAATGGATTCTTTGAGGAAAGAGTGCCTACATAACGAAGGGTATGGAAACCCTCCTAAAACAGTGGACTAGCCCGAAATGCGTGAAATGAATAAATGGATAAAAACCCCTGTCACCGACAAGATGGCCAGGGCAAAGCACCCCTCGAAGGGGGGTGGTGTGTAAGACTTTCTCTACACCCAAATCAGAAAGGGTCAGGTTAAAACATCAAAAGCGTAAGCCTCCGATCCACGCTAGAAATGGTCTAGACGGAGCATCTAATTAGCACGCCCTGCTTTGCTCGCTAAAGAGTACGCCATGCCTCTGCTATGAACTAAGCACGTCCTACCTCTGTTCATAGAAGATCATGTCCTACCTCTGCTTATGTTCCTCGTTATCCGCAGAAGGGAACGAAAACCCTTATTCGTGCCTACAATGGCCAGGTTAAGGCACCCCTTGGAGGGAGTGGAGTGTACGCTTCTATCACCGCCTACAATGGCCATGGTAGAGCATCAAAAGGGTAAGCCTTAAAACCGCGTCTACGATGGCCTGGTGTAAGCATCTAAGCCCTTATCACCGCCTACAATGGCCAGGGTAAGGCGCCTCCTGGAGGGGGTCGGGTAAGTCTTTGGGCCCAGCTTGAGAATAAGCTAGCCAAGCGCACCGGACGCACAAGCCCAGAGAGTGGCCAACAAAGCACGTACATCCTCTCTTTGACAATCACAAGCCCAGAGATTGGCTAACAAAGCATGTACATCCTTTGCTTTGCAAGATAAACCTGAAAATGGGTAGCACTTCTATTAATTCCATATGTGGATATCTGGTTGTAACGCCCAAGAAATTCCGGACCAGTCAAATTTGTCAAAAAAAACATCCGTTCAAAACAAACAATGTCAGCTACCATCATATTTGGTAAATTTGTACAAGCTTAGAAAATGCATAGGGTAGAATTTTAATAAATACCACTTATCAGATTTTTCATCTAGTTCACCAAGTATGCTTGAATTCAAATTAAATACAAGTACCATAATCTACCCTTATGCAACTCTGACGAGATGGACATTGGTATTCATTCCTGCACGCTCAATAAATACGTCAGTATGGCTTAACTGATAAACATGGAATATGCACCAACACAAGATGTAATAACAAGTAATAAACAAAAAAGATTTTGTATTAATAAAGCAGCTGCATCACTACCCTTTTTGACTACCTATGTAGATTTATTTGATTGGGTAAGCAATTAGATACAGGATCAAGCCAACATAGTTCTTCTTTACATAAAGCATTTAAAATCAATATTTATTTCCAAAAATGCTCTTTATATCAAGTGAGGGTAAAATACTCTGCAAATACTCGTTTTGAAAGATATCTATATATCTCTTATAGAACTTCCTTTCAAAAGATAAACCTCTTCTATTTTAAATACCAAGAAACTCCTTTGTGATAAAACATATTGTAACTCCAAACTAATCATCAAGAAAAGGAATACTTGAAAATATTGTTTTACATAAAACATTTGTCAAAGTAATTCATTTCGTTAATTCAATTACGGCTATCAAACCGTAGGTATTCTTTGTCGGTCCCATTCCTCTACTAATCCTTATGTTCTTGAATTCAAGACTTTATGCAAGTCATAATAAGTCATCAATGTCCTTAATCATCAATCATATATGTTGTTTGCTTACCGAAGCAAAGATTGCAGTCAATATAGTATGTTGAAGTCATGTGCAATATTAAATTAAAATACAAGCTTAAGAAATAAGTAATTGTTTATATGATGAGTATACTCACAGTACTCCTTGCTATCTTCATGCAAAAGCTTTGTGGAACATAATATAGTACTTATCATCCCCCCAAAGCAATCAAATATCTTCCACGAATCATCGTAATTTGCAAAACTCACGTCAACCTACTTTGTTCTCGGTTTTGACATGTTTTGCCTCTCTTTTACTTTGATATAACATCCCCACTTTTGGCAGTTTGTTTATGATACGATGAAGAAGCTCAAGTCCAAATTTTAGAGGTTTTTGAGTAGTTTACCATGGTTTTATACTCAAAAAGTTATTACAACATGTCTATTGCATTGTGAAAAGTTTTGGGTAATTTATAATAGTTTTAGACTCTAAACAGCTATTACAGCGTTCAGGTGAACTATGAAAAGTTCTATGTAGTTTATAAGACTCAAAACAGATATTATAGCGTTACCGATACGCTGTGAAATTTTTTGGACCCATTAAAATGCTTTATAAATAATTCAGAGACAAGACAACGTTTCTGAAATGCTATGAAAATTTCTAGCCTTGGTACAGTGCTTCATAAATAATTAAAAGGAAAGATAGCGTTTTAGAAAGCTACGAAAAGTTCAGAAATTCAGATTTTTGACCAGTTTTTCAACAAAATGTTTGATTCTATTTCTCTATGGTAAATATAGTTTTTGACTCCAAATTTTCTATAGTAAGAAGCTTTATTAGTCTACTTGATTATCACAAAATGAAAACCTCAAAATCATTTATCAATTTAATGTATATAATTCAACAATACAAGGCATTTTCAACATGTCCATTTTAGGCAGATTTTTACCTGACTTTGCATCAAGTTTTCAGCTACACAAACGATTGAAGTAGAAAAAGTGGCCGAAATGAAAGTTGTAGGCCTTTGTGTTAGCTTTCAAGATTGATAAATAAATCAAAATTTCATCAACAACTGAGGAAGTTTTGGTCAAAATACCGAACGTCATTTTCAGGGGTTTAAGACCAATCATTCATCCTCAAATTTCACAACTTTTCTTCAAAATATGAAATGAGTACATGTTCTCAAATAGTTTTTGAAACACCCCACCTCCATTAAGGTCACTCACAAAGGGAATCCGTTAACTTCGACGGAGGTTTATAAGTAAAAGTCACAGATAAAACACAAGACAGATATGAACACACACACACACACACACACACACACACACACATATATATATATATATATAAGCAACGGAAAACAAACAGACTTTCATTTTCATAAATACGTGTTCATACAAAACATTTCCATAATTGTCTCATAATAACTTCCAAAACATTACATCATCATTTCTGTCTTGATTATTAAATAAAGAAGCATAAAACATAATAAAAGCTGCATAAATCCCCATAGAACATGTCCAAAAGCCATAGCCAAGGAAAGAAAGTCCAAACCATACATCTACTATCTTGAAGCTTGCAAAGAGTCTGACTAAGCTGGGTTGTTTCCTCCCTGTGGACCTGGGGGAGGGGGGAACGGAAGAAAAGAAGACGAAAGAAAAATAGGGTCAGACATAAAGCCTGGTAAGTCTAGTGACTCTTCAGTATGAGAATAAGAAAAAGGGCATAATAGGTATAAACTGGAAATAGGAAAGTATCATAAACTAAGATAAAGCAGTTTGAACCGAATATACTATCGCAACCCACACTATGTCTCTACACCTACTTGTATTGTCTCAACTGGCACCCCATGATCGGGGTGAAGTGATCCCCTTTCTAAAGATCGGCTCCTACTCGCAAAATCATATGTGTCATACGACCCCCCAATGATTGTAGATACCTATGCTGATCCCACCATGGGGTGTATCAAGTCCCATGGTGGCGGCCCGACACAATCCTAGAATGCATAGGTTATACTACTGGTTCCCAGTGCCCTGTTTGTCTGCTCCGAAGTGTGCAGACGCCCGCACTCCATTAGAACCCACACTGCTGCACCAACCGCCGTCGCTCTTGACCGCCTACAATCAACCCAGTAATCGTGCCCCACCCTGCCTAGTTTCAGGGTACCATGATACCTAATTGGGTTACTGCTGAAATAGGTCTCCGTTACTAGGGTTTTCTAGTCAAACATGTTAAGTGGTTAAGTGTCTGTATTTACCTAACCCCACCCATCAGTTTAATTAACATGTTGAATTGGTTATGTGTTTTAGTTAACTTAACCCTACCATCCTGACTTCTCTGTCCTTAGCTTTTTAAAGCACTGACCACTCACATTAGACATGTATTGTTATGGTTACTGGATGTGCCGGTCGGTTCCGGGCAGGTTTACACCGTAACTCAGTCTAACCTCGAGTCCTTATTGGGCTCAATGCTTAACCTCTCACATTGGATAGGTATTGTTGTGATTACTGGACAGCCGGGCGGGTCCGGGTAGGTTTACATCATAACTCAATCCAACCTCGGGTTAAGCATACTCGTATTTTCTAAATTTACATATTTGTCTTTATTACTTGTTATATGTAAATTTGTTAACAATTAAATGTTGTGGCCCACTTTCCAAGTTCATCATTTTTGGTATAAGAATTTTATACCATTTAAGTGCCACCAATTATTGGCATATGCCAAACATGCCAATATATATATTTTTCACAAATTTATGTCAAGTTTCCTATAATTACCAATTTTTCCCAACGTTACCCCGTCCAAATATTAGGCTAACAATCTTAGCCTAATTTTCGTCTGCGTGATTTTTAACATATAATATTAGGCTAAAAACTTAGCCTAATTTAGCGTACACAAAATTGGCATAAAGAAATTCATTAAGTAAACGTGACATAGGTGTACACTTGGCATTATCGACATAGTCAATATGAACATCATAGTTGTGAACTTGCAACATAGGCTAAATCAACATACATATATGTGAATTTGCAACATAGACTAAATCAACTTACATATATGTGAATTTACAACATAGGCTAAATCAACTTACATATATGTGAATTTGCAACATAGGCTAAATCAACTTACATATATGTGAATTTGCAACATAGGCTAAATCAACTTACATATATGTGAACTTGCAACATAGGCTAAATCAACTTATCTATATGTGAACTTGCATTGAAATAGGGATCTAACAAAATAGGTGTCACATGAATTAGCATTTGATTTAGACAACATAAGCCTAAACATGTTTAGATCTAGGCATAACATCGAACATCACTAGCATATGACAAGAATATGACATGTCCATAAAGTATGTATAATTTTATCACATGTGTGAACTAGATCCAATCATATGTCCAATTATAACATGAAACATATATTAAAGTGGATCTTGGCATGGATCCAATTATGAACTTGCAACTTTTGTATAAACATATAAGCATGTATATGAACTTAATCATTTAGGCATAGAGGTTTAGCATAAAGTATATACATGAGATCTTAATCACATACAACCTATATAATCACATAAACATATAGGTTTAGATATGAACCAAATAATTTCAACATCAACTAGATTAATCCACAAACATTCTAATGGATTCAACATCAAGTCAATTATACCACAAACATCCAATACCATTCACAACACAATCATTGCAACACATGAATTAACATCGTCGTTATACAATAGCACAATTCCATTTCCATTTTACATCGAATCAAATCTTAATTTTATTCCCATCGGGAAAGTCACTATACTTACAACAAACGACGAACTTGAATTCTGGATTCTGAGTTCTGAATTTGCAATGCTTTCCTTTGGGTAGATAAACGTTGTTTGATTCTTGTTTTTTACTTTAGTTTTGCTCGTCTCTAATCTTTCTTCAAGTGG
This sequence comes from Allium sativum, assembly GCA_030737875.1. Taxonomy (NCBI): domain Eukaryota; kingdom Viridiplantae; phylum Streptophyta; class Magnoliopsida; order Asparagales; family Amaryllidaceae; genus Allium; species Allium sativum. The sequence goes on along the minus strand of CM060910.1, from coordinate 1,046,136,877 downwards.
AGGCTACTCTTGGCTTCCTTCCTGCAGCATGAAGGCTCTAGCTCTATTTTATTTGTGTGAATTTATGTTGAAGACTAAGGTTGTTTATATAGAATTTCAAACTAAATAGAGCCGTCGATGAAGCTAGAGTTAATCAAGGCCATCCATCTCAAGAGAAGCCAATCAGAAAGTGACAAATCAGCCCTAGTGACACAACCAAGCCCCAGAAACCAAGCCAAGACCAGACCAAGCAGGTCATGTCGACCAAGCAGGTTGACCTGTAGGTCGACCCCCAGGTCGACTACATAGTCGACCTGGGTACCCAGGTCGACTCCCAGGTCGACCTGGGTCCTGGGCGGGAAAATTCCCGCCCAGCCCAGTTCTGGTCCAGTTTTGAATTTTGAACTTGTTTTCGGGCTGTTTGAATTTTAAATCGAATTCTGAAACTTCTAGAGGTCATAACTCCTTCATACGGAGTCCGATTTACGCAAACTCGGACTCTAACTCAAGCAGATTTCTGAGGCGAACGAAATGGCATTACTCGTTTCCCTTAATTCTATCATTTAGAATTAATTATACTTTAATTTGTTAATTTACTGTTAACAGAAAATTCGGGGTGTTACATTCTCCCCTCCTTAAAGGATTTCGTCCCCGAAATCTTCAAGTCTAGAAGAACATATATCCTAACATCCAATCGTCCATCTACTCAACCAACAAACACAGGCGTCCATTGTCCTTAAAAGACTTCTATTGCTTCATGATCATATGCATAGTGTGTGTATTTGTCCATATCTAATGCAAAAATTAGGCGGTCTACTGATTCAGTTGACCTCCTTAATGCGAATCATGTAAGTGTCGTGAATCCATTATGTATGCAAAATTTTCCCTACTCATAATTCTATATGAGTGCGCAACCATTCATACAAATGCGACATCCATATGACAACATATCAAGTTTCAACCTCATACAAATATGAATACATATATGCATATGCAATATGAAGTGACTGAGCCGATCTAAAACCTAGGTTGTGTGTGTATATGCATCTACGAGCAACCACTTGCAACCACTTGCAGCCATCAATCATAACATGTTTCTATTACATGTTTACATCCAAAGGGTTCTACCTAAGGTTCTCAAGATAGGATTGAGAAGATAAGCAAGATAAAACAAAGCATCTAGGAGAAGAAGTTAAAGATGTACCCCCAGAAGGTCCTGCTTGCGGGCCTTGCCCTTGCTTCTTAGGGCATTTCTTAGCTATGTGTCCAGTCTCACCGCAATGGAAACAACCACCATTCATCTTCGCCTTCTTCTTTCTGCAGTCTTTCGCTATATGTCCATCAATACCACAAAATTTGCATTTTCTTTTCTCACGTGACTTGTTGTCATCATCATTGTTGTTGTTGTTGTTGTTGTTCTTGCCTCCTTTCTCGGAGTCTACCTTCTTGTTTTGAGACTCATTTGCCTTGACCTCCTTCTTGCTATTCTTGTCTTCTTCATTTAAGAGTGCCATGTCCACTAACTTTTTGTAAGTAGCCCCCATAGGTATGTGGGTCATAGCCAAGCTGTGAAGTGGCTCATTCAATCCCTTAACAAAACGGAGAGCCTTCTTATGAGGGGTATTCACTAAGTCCAGTCCAAATCGGGCCAGCTGATTGAACTGATTGACGTACTCCTCGATCGTCATACTTCCTTGTTTAAGAGTTAGGAACTTCTCCATCTGCAAGCTTCTTTCAGCTTGGGAGAGGAATTTCGTCTCAAACCTCATCCTGAAATCTTCCCAAGTTTCCACTGACCTCTCAGCATGGGTAACTTCCCACCAATAGGAAGCTTCATCTTTAAGCAACCACACTTCCAGCTGTATTTTTTGCCTTTCATCAACTTCGAAGATGACGAACAAATCTTCGGTCTCCTTCAGCCAGTTCTGTAACACCCCATGAATTCTATAACGTTAAACTTCACAAATTAAAGTATAATTAATTCTAAATGAAAGAATTAAGGGAAACGAGTTACGCCATTGCGTTCTTCTCGAAATACTGCTTGAGATGAGTCCGAGTTTGCACGAATCGGACTCCGTATGAAGGAGTTATGGCCTTCGGAAGTTTCAGAATTAAATTTAAATTCAAACAGCTCAGTTATAAATTCAAAATTCAAAATTCAGGTTCAAACTGGGCTGGGCGGGAAAATTCCCGCCCAGAGACCAGGTCGACCATAGGGTCGACCATGGTGTCGACCTGGTCACCCCAGGTCGACTACAGTGTCGACTTGGTCCCCCCCAGGTCGACCATAGTGTCGACCTGGGTGCTGACCTGGCTGGCCAGGTCTGGCTCTGGCTCGAATTTCTGAGGCTCTATGTGTCACTAGGGCTGACGTGTCACCTCTTGATTGGCTCTCTGAACTTTGAATGGCCTAGATTCCTCATATCTTCATCTGACGGCTCAAAACAACTTAAAAATCTATAAATATACCCTAAGTCTCAACTGAAAATTCACACAAAAAATTGGGAAAGGAGTCATCATGCTGCTATGGAGGAATTAAACATAGCCGTCAAGAGAAAAGCCTAGAGACGAATCAAACTAAGAAGAAGATTTAAAGTTTAAATCAAATTAATCAACGCAACGTTAGTCTACCCAAAGGAGCGCATCTCAATTTCAGAATTCAGAATTCAAGATTCTACATTCGTTGTAAGTATAGTGACCTTTCAGAATATGAATAAGAATTGTGATGTGATTCGATGTGAATGAAAACAGAATTGTGTTATTGTATTGTATAAAATTCTATGTATTGGGATGGTTCTATTATGACTTGTGTATTGATGTTTGTGGCATAAATTGATTGATGCAAGCCTATTGAACAATTGTATATGAAAACAATGGCACTTGCAAGTTTGTGGAAAAAATTAGAGATTGATCCTTTTATGTATATGGCGATGGCATGGACTATGTATATTCCCTTAGTCTAAATTAGAATTTATGTAAACATGTTCTAGATTTGAAACCTGTTATGCCTACATGACCCAAAACCTATGATATCATTTTCATGTCTCTTTGCAAGTATAATTGGATCTATGTTAAGCATCGTTTGGGTTTCATAAATTATGCAAGTTCATGTCTATTTGCAAGTATAATTGGATCTATGTTAAGTATCGTTTGTGTGTCATAAACTATGCAAGTTCATGTTTATTTGCCAGTGTAATTGGATCTACGTTAAGTATCGTTTGGGTTTCAAAAACTATGCAAGTTCATGTTGAAATAGGCTATGTGATTAAATGTTATAATTGGACCTTTTGGTGAATATACATCATGATAGTTTTGTGTTTGACATTATGCCAAGTTAAACATATTTAAACACAAGTTGTGTAAGCCTAAACTATGCCATTTCATATGTCACCTACTTAGTTGTACTTTGATTTGAATGCAAGTTTACATGACCCATCATTTATGTTAGTATCGCTAAATTGCAAGTTCATGCGCCACACACCCCTATATGTTGTCAAATATTACATGTTCTTGATTTCCCCTTTTTCTTACGCTTATAAAGTTGGGCTGAATTGTGTCAAGCCCAACATTTGTTATAACGTTGCGAACGTATAAACGGGGGTAATAACGTTGGGTGTAAAACATGAAAGTATATGTTGGCATGTTTGGCACATGCCAATGACATTTAAAGCGGTATGAATTGTTATACCCAAAAATAAAAGATATGACATTTACATATATATTTGAGAAATAATAAAATATGTAAATTTAGAAAACACGACGTGCTTAACCCGAGGTTGGATTGAGTTATGATGTAAACCTGCCCGGAACCGCCCGGCTGTCCTGTAGTCACAACAATACCTATCCAATGTGGGTGGTTAAGCATTGAGCCCAATAATGACCCGAGGTTAGACCGAGCTACGGTGTAAACCTGCCCGGAACCGACCGGCATATCCAGTAACCGTAGAAATACCTGTCTAATGTGAGTGGTCAGGTGCTCCTAAGAGGCTAAGGACAGATGGAAGGGTTAAGTCAACTATAACACTTAACCAAATTCAACATGTTAACAAGAGTTGATGGGTGGGATTAGGTAAATACAGACACTTAACCACTTAACATGTTTGACTATAAAATCCTGGTAACGTGGGACCCGTTTCAGCAGTAACCCAAGTTAGGTATCAACGGTACCCTGAAACTAGGCAGGGTGGGCCACGATTACTGGGCTGATTGTAAGCGATCAAAACAACGGCGGTGGATGCACAGTGCAGGTCTAACGGGGTGTGGGCGTGCACACACTCCGGAGCAGACAACCAGGGCAATGGGGACACCAGTAGTATAACCTATGCCTTCTAGAATTTGTGTCGGGGCCGCCACCATGGGTCTTGATACACCCCATGGTGGGACCAGCATAGGTATCTACAATTCTTGGGGGCCGTATGACACATGTTAACGCGAGTAGGAGCCGATCTTTAAATAAAGTTGGGGATCACTTCACCCTCACCATGGGGTGCCAGTTAGGGTAAACTCAAGTAGATGCAGAGATATAGTATGGGTGCGATAGTACATTCGACACTCCCTTAGCTTGTGACATCACCCTATTTTCAGTATATATCTATCATGCCCTTTTCTTATTCACATACTGAAGAGTTACTAGATTTACTCAGGCTTTATGTCTGACCCTATTTTTCTTTTCGTCTTCTTTTCTTTCGTCCCCCCCCCCGGAGGTCCATAGGGAGGAAACAGCTCAGCTCAGTCAGGCTCTGTACAAGCTCCAAGAACGTAGATGTATGATTTGGGTCTCTTTTGCTCGGACTATGGCTTTGGATATCACTATGGGGATTTTTGTCACTTTATTTATGTTTTCTGCTTCTTTAATTATCAAGACGGTGATGATGTTGTAATGTTGGAAGTATTTTGAGACAATTATGGAATGTTTGGTTTTGAACACATATTTCAAATAAAGATCTGTTTGGTTTTCGCTATTTAAAATATGTGTATTTATATATGTCTTGAGTATATCTGTGGCTTTTACTTATAAACCTCCACCAAAATTAAGGCATTCCCTTTGTGAGTGACCTTAACGGAGGTGGGGTGTTTCACTTGGTATCAGAGCATAGGTTTACCAGATAAGATAAAAGTTTTTGAAATTGTTTTCAAAAAGAAAGTTTAAAGAAGTATTTTTTTTTCAAGAAGAAAAAAATGTTATGTTTATTAAAAGACAAAATCCCCCAAAGCCATGTGCCCTATCTATCTCTCTCTATCCTTCATTTTGAATTTTTCCTTTCTGTTTCAGCATGTTTGGAGACCTTAACCTTCCGGAAGGAATGCCGATTCCCGGCTGGTTTAGGAGGTACTTAGAAGCAAGGGCCAATGGCGCGGGCCTAGCAGACATTCCTCCTCCAGTGGCCGCAGTTCCTCCTCCTCCTCGTGGAAATGCCTTCGCAAAAACCTGTAGAGACTTTAAGGCTATGGGTGGAAAAGACTTTTATGGGACAGAATCCTTTGTAGGAGCAAGAAACTGGCTAAAGGAGACTGAGGATCTGTTTGTCATCTTTGGAGTGGATGACAGGCAAAAGATACAACTAGCGGTATGGTTGCTTAAGGATGAAGCTTCCTATTGGTGCGAAGTTACCAATGCTCAGAGGGCGGTGGAAACATGGGAAGATTTCAGGACAAGGTTTGAAATGAAATTTCTCTCCCAAGATGAAGTAAGCCTGCAAATGGAAAAGTTCCTAACTCTGAAACAGGGGAGCATGACGATCAGGGAATATGTTAATCAATTTAATCAGCTGGACAGATTTGGGTTAGACTTAGTAAACACCCAACACAAGAAGGCACTTCGCTTCGTCGAGGGTTTGAATAAGCCTCTACACAGCCTTGCCATGACTCTTGTATCCACGGGAGCGACTTATGAAAGCTTGGTGGACATGGCGTTGCTACACGAGGAAGACCACGGTAAGAAAGAAACTAAGGTGGAAGAGAAGAAAGAAGGTCTACAAGCAAAGAAAACAGACTTCAAGAAAGGAGGGAAGAACAATAAGCCCCGTGAGAAGAGAAGGTGCAATTTCTGTGGCATTGTGGGCCATATATCAAAAGACTGCCGGAAAAGAAAGGCGAAGATGGGTGGTTGCTTTCATTGTGGAGAGACTAGGCACCAAGCTAAGGACTTCCCAAAGAAGAAAGGGCAGGGACAGAAAGCCGGATCCACTTCAGGGGGTCAGGTTCATGCGCTAGTGGCACCTCAACAGGAACGAGGTAGTAATATTTCTGTAGAAAGTGTAGTCTATCTTTATGATCATCCAGTTCGTACACTTTTTGACTCTGGCGCATCACACTCTTTTATTTCATCCGCCTTAGTAGAATCTCTGCATCTAAACACTAGTATGGTAGAAGATCCCTTAGTAGTTTCAAATCCAATTGGGGGCTCCGCTTACTTGTCAATGGTTTGTTTGGGTTTGAAAATCTCTATTCTCAGCGTTGAGTTTAGTTGTGATGCCTTTGTCTTAGGCTTCTCGGGATATGGTTTGATCTTAGGCATGGACTGGTTATCCAGTAATAGTGCCATTCTTGATTGTGAGAAAAGAGTAGTTAGACTCTTAACTCAGCTTGGTAACACTCTAGAAATTTCTTGTAATCCCTTGAATGCTGTTATGCTTAGTTATCTAGAGTCGCTTGATACTTCTGATGAGAATTTGCAATCAGTTAGAGTAGTCCGGGAATATTGTGATGTCTTTGAGGAGGTGAAAGGCTTCCGCGTATATCTTGTTGATAACGCAAAGCCTGTAGCTTTACCTGTCAGACACATGGCTCCAAGGGAGAGAAAGGAGCTCAGTAAGCAGGTTAAAGAACTCCTCGAAAAAGGGTTCATTAGACGGAGCATGTCGGAATGGGGTGCTCTAGTGGTGTTCGCAACCAAAGCGGACGGTTCGCTTCGCCTTTGCGTCGACTATAGGGAGTTAAACAAATAGACCAAGAAAAATAGGCACCCTCTTCCCCGAATCGACGATCTGTTTGATCAGCTTGTAGGTGCAACGGTCTTCTACCAACTTGATCTGGCAACTGGGTTCCATTAGCTAAGAGTAGCTAAAGATAGTATTGATAAAACGGCGTTCAGAACCCCAGACGGTTTCTTCGAGTGGCTTGTCATGCCTTTCGGCTTGACAAATGCACCCGCTTATTTCATAGACCTAATGAGCAAGGTGTTCAGAGAATTCCTCAACAAATTTGTGGTTGTCTTCATAGATGATATCTTAATCTTCTCAAAGAATGAGGAAGAGCATGCCCAGCATCTGAAAGAAATCATGGAAACTCTTCGAGCTCATCAACTAAAAGACAAATTCTCCAAATGTCACTTCTGGAGAAAAGAAGTAAGATTTCTGGGGCATATAGTGTCCAAAGAGGGGTTGGATGTGGACCCCGCAAAAGTGGTGGTAGTGCAAGATTGGAAGACACCAAGAAATGCAACCGAAGTTCGAAGCTTTCTTGGGCTAGCCGGTTTTTACCGAAAGTTATTAGGGATTTCGCGAAAATCTCAGCCCCACTCACAAGGCTAACAAAGAAGAATCTGGAGTTCACTTGGGATTTGGATTGCGAGTTTGCTTTCCAAGGATTAAAAAGGGCTCTCACAACAGCCCCAGTTCTGACTTTTGCAGATGGAAGCAAAATGTTCACAGTATACACGGATGCATGTGGAACGGGACTAGGCGTTGTTCTAATGCAAGAAGGAAGGGTAGTAGCTTATGGAGGAAGACAACTGAAAGTTCATGAAAAGAACTACCCAACCCACGATCTTGAGTTAGCCGCCATCGTCTTTGTGCTTAAGTCTTGGCGCCATTATCTCCTAGGTGAGAAGTTTGAATTATACACTGGCCATAAATCGTTGAATTATCTCTTCTCGCAGAAGGATCTTAACTTGAGGCAGCAAAGATGGATGGAGTTTCTTACCTCGTATGACTTTGAAATTTCCTATACTCCTGGCAAAGGCAACGTAGTAGCAGACACATTGAGCCGAAAGAAACTGACCTTAAGTCCGCTCTTCGTGGAAAGGCAAAGCTTGGAGTATATAGCCAGTTTTAACTTTAGGCCCTCCTCAGATTTTGTACCGGGTTTGCTAGCATCTCTCGAAGTACGCCCTGCTCTCTTGGACTCAATAGGGGCTGCACAACGTGAAGACCCTCAGCTTGTTGATGTGATTGATAAACTTATTAGGAGTGAGACTTCTAGTCACCTCAGTAGGTACGCCATCGATGATAAGGGTTGGCTGAGGCGAGACGGAAGATTATACGTCCCACAAGCAAAGGAGTTGACAAAGAAGGTTCTCGAGGAAGCACATCATTCCAAGATGACTATACACCCTGGCGGTGATAAGATGTACAAGGATATAAAAAGGACTTTCTTTTGGTGCGGCATGAAGTAAGACGTGGCAGATTTCGTTTCTAAGTGCATGACCTGCCAACGGGTCAAGGCGGAACAGAAGAAGCCCGGAGGACTACTTCATCCTTTAGAGGTCCCACAGTGGAAGTGGGAGAGCATTTCAATGGACTTCATTGATGGACTGCCTAGGTCGAGAAGAGGCAACACTAGCATTTGGGTAATAGTGGATATGCTTACTAAAAACGCCCACTTCATACCTATCAAAAGTAAAAGGACTGCCTCATCTCTAGCATCTCTTTATCTCAAGGAAATAGTTCGACTCCATGGGATACCCTCCAGTATTGTTAGTGACCGAGACCCTATCTTCACCAGCGAGTTTTGGCGGAGTCCGCAAGAAGCTGTAGGCACACATTTATGTTTGAGCACGGCCTATCACCCCCAAACCGATGGCCAGACGGAAAGGGTGAATAGAGTTTTAGAGGTTCTTTTGAGACTTTGCGTTCTTGACTTTGGAGGGACTTGGGAGGACCACCTTCCTTTAGTGGAGTTTACCTACAACAACAGCTACCAAGCTACCATCGGTATGGCACCCTTCGAAGCCTTGTATGGAAGACCGTGCAAATCACCAACTTGTTGGTGGGAGTCTACAGATAAGCTTATGCTTGGGCCTGATATGATTCGAGAGACTTCGGAGAAAGTGGACTTGATACGTAGGAGAATGAAGACTGCCCAAGACCGACATAAATCCTACGCCGACAAAAGAAGGACCGACCTTGAGTTTGAGGTTGGGGACAGGGTTTTCCTTAAGGTATCACCTTTAAGGAATGTCGTTCATTTAGGATCCGCAGAAAAGATAGCATGAAGATTTGTAGGACCATTTACTATCATCGAGAAGGTTGGGAAGATGGCCTATAGATTAGAGCTACCCGAGAGACTGGCCGGAGTTCACAACGTCTTTCATGTTTCTCACCTCCGGAAGTGTTTGCATGAGTCTGCGGAAGTGGTGGAACCTAGCATTCTAGAAGAAGCCGAAGTGGAACGTGAAGCAACTGTGAGGAAAGTTCCTACCCGCATCTTAGGAACTGAAGTGAAAAAGCTACGCAACCGCGAAGTCAAACTCGTTAAAGTTCAGTGGAGCGACGCCGAGGAAGACGCGACTTGGGAAACTGAGGACAGAATACGCGCTGCCTACCCTCTTCTTTTTGAGGGTACATCTTTGATCTCTCTTTTTCCTTAAGTTATGCTTTATCTATCTTTTTGGGTATATCTCCTCGGTCCTTTTCCTAACTCCTTAGGTAGAAAACAAATGGATGCAAACATGTATATGAAAACATGTTATGGATGATGGCTGCAAATGGTTGCTCGTGGATGCATATACACACACAACCTAGGTTTTAGATCGGCTCAGTCACTTCATATTGCATATGCATATATGTATTCTCATTTGTATATGGTTGAAACTTGATATGATGTCATATGGTTGTCGCATTTGTATGAACGGTTGTGCACTCATGTAGAATTATGAGTAGGAAAATTTGCATACATAATGGATTCATGACACTTACATGATTCACATTAAGGAGGTCAACTGAATTAGTAGACCGCCTGATTTCTGCATTGGATAAGGACATGTACACACACTATGCATATGATCATGAAGCATTAGAAGTCTTTTAAGTACAATGGACGCCTGTGTTTGTTGGTTGAGTAGATGGACTGTTGGATGGTAGGATATACATTCTTCCTAACTTGAAGATTTCGGGGACGAAATCCTTTTAAGGGGGGAGAATGTAACACCCCGTGAATTCTATAACGTTAAACTTCGCAAATTAAAGTATAATTAATTCTAAATGAAAGAATTAAGGGAAACGGTTACGCCATTGCGTTTGTCTCGAAATTCTGCTTGAGATAGAGTCCGAGTTAGCGCCAATCGGACTCCGTATGAAGAAGTTATGGCCTTCGTAAGTTTCAGAATCAAATTTAAATTCAAACAGCTCAGTTTTAAATTCAAAATTCGAAATTCAGTTTTAAATTCTTGCCCAGAGACCAGGTCGACCATAGGGTCGACCATGGTGTCGACCTGGTCACCCCAGGTCGACTACAGTGTCGACCTGGTCCCCCCCCAGGTCGGCCATAGTGTCGACCTGGGTGCCGACCTGGCTGGTCGACCTGGCTGGCCAAGCTGGCTCTGGCTCGAATTTCTGAGGCTCTATGTGTCACTAGGGCTGACGTGTCACCTCTTGATTGGCTCTCTGAACTTTGAATGGCCTAGATTCCTCCTATCTTCATCTGACGGCTCAAAACAACTTAAAAATCTATAAATATACCCTACGTCTCAACTGAAAATTCACACAAAAATTTGAGAAAGGAGTCGTCATGCTGCTAGGGAGGAATTAAACATAGCCGTCAAGAGAAAAGCCTAGAGACGAATCAAACTAAGAAGAAGATTTAAAGTTTAAATCAAATTAATCAACGTAACGTTAGTCTACCCAAAGGAGCGCATCTCAATTTCAGAATTCAGAATCCAGAATTCAAGATTCTGCAATCGTTGTAAGTATAGTGACCTTTCAGAATATGAATAAGAATTGTGATGTGATTCGATGTGAATGAAAATAGAATTGTGTTATTGTATTGTATAAAATTCTATGTATTGCGAAAGTTCTATTATGACTTGTGTATTGATGTTTGTGGCATAAATTGATTGCTGCAAGCCTATTGAACAATTGTATATGAAAACAATGGCACTTGCAAGTTTGTGGCAAAAATTAGAGATTGATCCTTTTATGTATATGGCGCTGGCATGGACTATGTATATTCCCTTAGTCTAAATTAGAATTTATGTAAACATGTTTTAGATTTGAAACCTGTTATGCCTACATGACCCAAAATCTATGATATCATTTTCATGTTTCTTTGCAAGTATAATTGGATCTATGTTAAGCATCGTTTGGGTTTCATAAATTATGCAAGTTCATGTCTATTTGCAAGTATAATTGGATCTATGTTAAGTATCGTTTGTGTTTCATAAACTATGCAAGTTTATGTTTATTTGCAAGTGTAATTGGATCTATGTTAAGTATCGTTTGGGTTTCAAAAACTATGCAAGTTCATGTTGAAATAGGCTATGTGATTAAATGTTATAATTGGACCTTTTGGTGAATATACATCATGCTAGTTTTGTGTTTGACATTATGCCAAGTTAAACATATTTAAACACAAGTTGTGTAAGCCTAACTATGCCATTTCATATGTCACCTACTTAGTTGTACTTTGATTTGAATGCAAGTTCACATGGCCCATCATTTATGTTAGTATCGCTAAATTGCAAGTTCATGCGCCACACACCCCTATATGTTGTCAAATATTACATGTTCTTGATTTCCCCTTTTTCTTACGCTTATAAAGTTGGGTTGAATTTTGTCAAGCCCAACATTTGTTATAATGTTGCGAACGTATAAACGGGGGTAATAACGTTGGGTGTAAAACATGAAAATATATGTTGGCATGTTTGGCACATGCCAATGACAATGACATTTAAAGCGGTATGAATTGTTATACCCAAAAATAAAAGATATGACATTTACATATATATTTGAGAAATAATAAAATGTGTAAATTTAGAAAACACGACGTTGCTTAACCCGAGGTTGGATTGAGTTGTGATGTAAACCTTCCCGGAACCGCCCGGCTGTCCAGTAGTCACAACAATAGCTATCCAATGTGGGTGGGGTTAGGTAAATACAGACACTTAACCACTTAACATGTTTGACTAGAAAATCCTAGTAACGTGGGACCCGTTTCAGCAGTAACCAAAGTTAGGTATCAATGATACCCTGAAACTAGGCAGGGTGGGGCACGATTACTGGGCTGATTGTAAGCGGTCAAAACGACGGCGGTGGGTGCACAGTGCAGGTCTAACGGGGTGCGGGCGTGCATACACTCCGGAGCAGACAACCAGGGCAATGGGGACACCAGTAGTATAACCTATGCCTTCTAGAATTTGTGTCGGGGCCGCCACCATGGGTCTTGATACACCCCATGGTGGGACCAGCATAGGTACCTACAATTCTTGGGGGCCGTATGACACATGTTAACGCGAGTAGGAGCCGATCTTTAAATAAAGTTGGGGATCACTTCACACTCACCATGGGGTGCCAGTTAGGGTAAACTCAAGTAGATGCAGAGATATAGTATGGGTGCGATAGTACATTCGACACTCCCTTAGCTTGTGACATCACCCTATTTTCAGTATATATCTATCATGCCCTTTTCTTATTCACATACTGAAGAGTTACTAGATTTACTCAGGCTTTATGTCTGACCCTATTTTTCTTTTCGTCTTCTTTTCTTTCGTCCCCCCCGAGGTCCACAGGGAGGAAACAGCTCAGCTCAGTCAGGCTCTGTACAAGCTCTAAGAACGTAGATGTATGATTTGGGTCTCTTTTGCTCGGACTGTGGCTTTGGATATCACTATAGGGATTTTTGTCACTTTATTTATGTTTTCTGCTTCTTTAATTATCAAGACAGTGATGATGTTGTAATGTTGGAAGTATTTTGATACAATTATGGAATGTTTGGTTTTGAACACATATTGATGAAATAAAAGTCTGTTTGGTTTTCGCTGTTTAAAATATGTGTATTTATATCTGTCTTGAGTATATCTGTGGCTTTTACTTATAAACCTCCACCAAAATTAAGGCATTCCCTTTGTGAGTGACCTTAACGGAGGTGGGGTGTTTCAAGTTCTTTGCTACCGCAAAGGATTCAGTTCCATAAAAGCCCTTTCCACCCATTGCCTTAAAGTCTCTACACGTCTTAGCGAAAGTATTTCCACGAGGAGGAGGAGGAGGAGGAGGAACCGCTGCCACTGTGGGAAGAGGAATGTCTGCTGGGCCCGCACCATTGGCCCTAGCCTCTAGGTACCTTCGGAACCAGCCAGGTATCGGTACTCCTTCTGGAAGGTTAAGATCTCCAGACATGCTGGAACAAAAGGAAAGTATTCAAGACAAAAGGATAGAGAGATAGTGCATATGGCTTTGTGGGACTATGCCTTTTAATAACAACGCTTTTCCTTGAAAAAATATGCTTCTTTAAACTTCTCTTTTGAAAATAGTTTCAAAAACCTTTATCTAATCTGGTAAACCTGTGCTCTGATACCAAGTGAAACACCTCACCTCCATTAAGATCACTCACAAAGGGAATGCCTTAACTTCGGTGGAGGTTTATAAGTAAAAGTCACAGATAAAACACAAGACAGATATGAACACACACACACACATAAATATATATATATATATATATATAAGCAGCGGAAAACAAACAGACTATCATTTTCATAAATACGTGTTCATACAAAACATTTCCATAATTGTCTCATAATAACTTCCAAAACATTACATCATCATTTCTGTCTTGATTATTAAATATAAAGAAGCATAAAACATAATAAAAGCCGCATAAATCCCCATACAACGTGTCCAAAAGCCATAGCCAAGGAAAGAGATTCCAAACCATACATCTACTATCTTGAAGCTTGCAAAGAGTCTGACTAAGCTGGGTTGTTTCCTCCCTGTGGACCTGGGGGGGGGGGAACGGAAGAAAAGAAGACGAAAGAAAAATAGGGTCAAACATAAAGCCTGGTAAGTCTAGTGACTCTTCACTATGAGAATAAGAAAAAGGGCATGATAGGTATAAATTGGTAATAGGAAAGTATCATAAACTAAGATAAAGCAGTTTGAACCGAATATACTATCGCACCCCACACTATATCTCTGCACCTACTTGTATTGTCTCAACTGGCACCCCATGATTGGGGTGAAGTGATCCCCTTTCTAAAGATCGTCTCCTACTCACAAAATCATATATGTCATACGCCCCCCCAATGATTGTAGATACCTATGCTGGTCCCACCATGGGGTGTATCAAGTCTCATGGTGGCGTCCCGACACAATCCTAGAATGCATAGGTTATACTACGGGTGCCCAGTGCCCTGTTTGTCTGCTCCGAAGTGTGTGCACGCCCGCACTCCGTTAGAACCCATATTGCTGCATCAACCGCTGTCGCTTTTGACCGCTTACAATCAGCCCAGTAATCGTGCCCCACCCTGCCTAGTTTCAGGGTACCATAATACCTAATTGGGTTACTGCTGAAATGGGTCCCCGTTACTAGGGTTTTCTAGTCAAACATGTTAAGTGGTTAAGTGTCTGTATTTACCTAACCCCACCCATCAGTTTAATTAACATGTTGAATTGGTTAAGTGTTTTAGTTAACTTAACCCTACCATCCTTACTTGTCTGTCCTTAGCTTTTTAAACCACTGGCCACTAACAGTAGATAGGTATTGTTACAGTTACTGGATGTGTCGGTCGGTTCCGGGCAGGTTTACACCGTAACTCAGTCTAACCTCGGGTCCTTATTGGGCTCAATGCTTAACCTCTCACATTGGATAGGTATTGTTGTGATTACTGGACAGCCGGGCGGGTCCGGGCAGGTTTACATCATAATTCAATCCAACCTCGGATTAAGCATACTCGTATTTTCTAAATTTACATATTTGTCTCTATTACTTGTTATATGTAAATTTGTTAACAATTAAATGTTGTGGCCCACTTTCAAGTTCATCATTTTTGGTATAAGAATTTTATACCATTTAAGTGCCACCATTATTGGCATATGCCAAACATGTCAATATATATATTTTTCACCAATTTATGTCAAGTTTCCTATAATTGCCAATTTTTCCCAACGTTACCCCGTCCAAATATTAGGCTAACAATCTTAGCCTAATTTTTCGTCCACAGGCTAAAAACTTAGCCTAATTTAGCGTACACAAAATTGGCATAAAGAAATTCATTAACGTAAACCTGACATAGGTGTAAACTTGGCATTATTGGCATAGTCAATATGAACATCATAGGTGTGAACTTGCAACATAGGCTAAATCAACATACATATATGTGAATTTGCAACATAGACTAAATCAACTTACATATATGTGAATTTGCAACATAGGCTAAATCAACTTACATATATGTGAATTTGCAACATAGGCTAAATCAACTTACATATATGTGAACTTGCAACATAGGCTAAATCAACTTATCTATATGTGAACTTGCATTGAAATAGGGATCTAACAGAATAGGTGTCACATGAATTAGCATATGATTTAGACAACATAAGCCTAAACATGTTTAGATCTAGGCATAACATCGAACATCACTAGCATATGACAAGAATATGACATGTCCATAAAGTATGTATAATTTTATCACATGTGTGAACTAGATCCAATCATATGTCCAATTGTAACATGAAACATGTATTAAAATGGATCTTGGCATGGATCCAATTATGAACTTGCAACTTTTGTATAAACATATAAGCATGTATATGAACTTAATCATTTAGGCATAGAGGTTTAGCATAAAGTATATACATGAGATCTTAATCACATACAACCTATATAATCACACAAACATATAGGTGTAGATATGAACCAAAGAACTTGTATGTGAATTTGAATAGATCCAACATCAACTAGATTAATCCACAAACATTCTAATGGATTCAACATCAAGTCAATTATACCACAAATATCCAATACCATTCACAACACAATCATTGCAATACACATGAATTAACATCGTCGTTATACAATAGCACAATTCCATTTCCATTTTACATCGAATCAAATCTTAATTTTATTCCCATCGGAAAAATCACTATACTTACAACAAACGACGAACTTTAATTATGGATTCTGAGTTCTGAATTTGCAATGCTTTCCTTTGGGTAGATAAACGTTGTTTGATTCTTGTTTTTTACTTTAGTTTTGCTCGTCTCTAATCTTTCTTCAAGTGGAGGCTACTTTTGGCTTCCTTTCAGCAGCATGATGGCTCTAGCTCTATTTTATTTGTGTGAATTTAGGTTGAAGACTAAGGCTGTTTTTATAGAATTCAAAACTAATTAGAGTCGTCGATGAAGCTAGAGTTAATCAATGCCATCCATCTCAAGAGAAGCCAATCAGAAAGTGACAAATCAGCCCTAGTGACACAGCCAAGCCCCATAAACTGAGCCAGGACCAGACCAAGCAGGTCAGGTCGACCAAGCAGGTCGACCTGTAGGCCGATCCCCAGGTCGACTACATAGTCGACCTGGGTACCCAGGTCGACCCCCTGGTCGACCTAGGTCCTGGGCAGGAAAATTCCCGCCCAGCCCAGTTCTGGTCCAGTTTTGAATTTTGAACTTGTTTTCGGGCTGTTTGAATTTTAAATCGAATTCTGAAACTTCCGGAGGTCATAACTCCTTCATACAGAGTCCGATTTATGCAAACTCGGACTTTATCTCAAGCAGAATTCCGAGACAAACGCAAGGGCATAACCCGTTTCCCTTAATTCTATCATTTAGAATTAATTATACTTTAATTTGTTAATTTACTGTTAATAGAAAATTCGGGGTGTTACAGTTTTTCTCACCTTAGAATTGTAGTTTGAAGTTGTATTTTTCCTCTTAGCTTCTCCTAAACTTCTCCTCTTTACCTTATCTTGTTTTTTTTGTGAATGCATGAAAAGAAATGAACATTTCCACCCTTTATATAACATGTCTTAAGGCTAATTTGGTAATTTGGTTTTGGAGACTTGTCCACCTTATCTTCATGCAAGCTTTAGGATGTAGACACATTCCCCCTTAGGTGTATTAAGATGTTTCTACACATGGACACTTAATTGTTTATGTATCTCTGTCTCCTTTAATTCCAAGACATGTGTACCATTCATTTGATGACATGTGTCCTTATCATGTTATGCCACTTATCATATTAAAAAATATATATACATATACCATATGTTTTTAGTTATAAGCTATGTATATATGTGTATATATGTGTGTGTTCTTCTATTGTAACTACACCCACATGATGTTCTAACAACTTTTAACAAGTAAAACATCGTTTATCAACAAAATGATTTTTGGTCACATTATCGATATTTCTTCGAAATACTTATCTTTGTAAACAAACATCCAACAACATGTTTTCTCCTCATTAAATGTTATTTATAAAGGGATTTAACAAGTTTATAAAACCATTTTATAACATTAAATCCAAGATTTAAATATTTAAATAACCTCGATATTTAAATATTTACTTCTCGAAGTTCAGGTTGTTACACTAATCTTCGGTCAAATACCTGAATCTGGTTTGGTTCGGAAATTTTATCAAATATCTGAATCTGGGTTGGTTCTGGACTTTTATTATTAGCCAAATCTAGGGTTATTCGGGACTTCTGTTAATACAAGATAAGGATGTCCGATCTTCTATCATTAACACCCGAATCTGGGTTACGGTTCGGACTTTCTAACTAAATTATCGGAAGTGGATCTCTGGCTTACCATCAAATGCCTGAATCGAAGTTAGGATTCGGGACTTCAAATCATTGCCAAAGGAGAAATTTTGATCTTTTATCCTTAGTACGCGTGTCTAGGTTCTGAAGCTCGTAATCACTATGAATGGACATAGATTCCTAACCCCTCTTACGAAATTCT
Source organism: Allium sativum (assembly GCA_030737875.1). Lineage (NCBI taxonomy): Eukaryota > Viridiplantae > Streptophyta > Magnoliopsida > Asparagales > Amaryllidaceae > Allium > Allium sativum. The sequence goes on along the minus strand of CM060910.1, from coordinate 1,046,119,004 downwards.
TGAATACGGGATTCCAGTGATCTTATTTATACTTCCAGAAAAAGGATTCTTGATTTCCAACAAATATCCTATTCTGGATCCTAATACTGAAGTCTCTCCTTTCCAACAGAAGGTCATGAAATCCCATATCTCATGCAGGGAAATGTTCTAAACTTAAACATGTAGGGTTACGTCTAATTATTCTGTTGGAATGCAAAAGGTTGCGTTAGCTTATCACATATGCTTTAATCATTATTATGTTGCAACCCAAAGAGGGGTTCACCTATCTGAGCAAATTGTCACATATACCATACTGCTAACAAAGGTTTAATATCTAAACATTGTATGTAAAGCATTATGCAGGATAGCACAAAAGAAATCCTAGAGGAGGACATTCAAAACACAACAATAGTCACACGACTGGTGATATTTATGCAATTTATAAGTTGATTTACAAAGATACTTTATTAACTATCCTATTACAATAATTTAGTATTTATAGTACAAAACTATCAAACACTCTAGGTCTCTTTATCACATGGTAAAGGGGGATAATAGCATGACGAAGTGCAATACACAAAAGTTCGTTAAGTTGTTCCCTCTTTCTTATAACCTCGTCGGGAGGGTCTAGGGATTTAATTTGAGATTTTAGAGCCTTGTTGAAGGCTTTACGCATTACCTGCAAAGTCTTGTTCTCTTTTTCAAAACCAAAAACACTCTTTCGTAAACTGTATCTCTCTTTCTGTAACTGCTGAATCTTACAAGCATAGTAAGTGGTATGACGCGTAATACCTTCATCACGCTCTCGATCGTAAAAACCCTTCATCTCAGCTTTAACCTTTCGGCTCCACCTGCTAACAACTGATTCATTTATCCCGCAAGGAGGATTCTCCGAATAAATGTATTTCTTAGACATTGATACTTCAGGCTTAGTCGTAAATCTGCAGGGATCTAACTCAGACATATTAACAGTATGACCAAAAGTTTACTCTCAAGTTCTACAGATTGCCTTCACGTTATTCAACTCAACCTCCAGATCGGTGACCTGCCGGTGCATCCTAACTATTTCTTCATCAAAATCGAATTAGTTTTTATCTCTCTCTTCGTTTCGAGGATAGCACTATCCTTGTCTTTCAATTTACCCTCTAAGATCGCTATTCGCTCATTCAAATGCTTGACAATTAACCTCTGAAGTAAAATCGTCCTCCCTTAGGTTGAATCGTGAGTGCGTGTCAGGACGTATCTCGGTTTCGCAATTGTTAAAGATTTGCCTTTGGGAAAGGAAGGTTAAAACCCAAACCGATTCCCCTGTTTACAAAATAAAAGCATTATTTCATGCTAAACCCCACCCATGACAGATAAGTCATATGACGTCATGATCCACAAGAAGATTTGTCATACAAATTATCAAATTCATCCAAATAAAGTTTTAAGACATTTTGACAACACACACAGTAAAAGTCTTACACTTGGATCCCATTCCACAAAACGTTTATCATTTATATTACATATTAATTCTGCAAGATAAATCCTAAGCCACTTTAGAACCTCTTCTTGATCATCGCCCAAAAAATTAAAGGGGAGTAGAGAATGTTCCATATAAATATGTTTAGGATCTTTTAAGAGTTCTCACTTGCCAGACTTATGTGAGGGTCTCGCTGGAAAATTCCTCCTCAACCTAGAGATAAATATAAAACATGCTTTGAAACAACATCATTGTGAGAAACAAGATTCTACCAACATACAAAGGGAAGATCGACAATCTTCTCTCCCCTATATGAAATTAAGTTATTTCTCTCCGTTTATTATCTAACTCTTCTTCGAGATGTGAAATAGTGTTTCTTATGAATCATACAATATCATAGTAAGAAACTGGTTGTCGTTATAGAACCAGGAGGAAAGAAAGCATGTTAAAAGTGAAAGCCATACCAGAAGGACGGAGACGTCAAGCTGGGCAAAATATTCCTTTCCTTTCATTCCATAAATACTTCCCTCTTTAGGTAAGGATTCTTTGGGATCTCAAGCGATGGGAGTACCTGCAACTAGGGCTGCACACGACCCATATCCAACCCGACCCAACCCGACCCAACCCATCCTAGTTCGGTTCGGATATGGGTCACAATTCGTAACCCATACTATATACGGGTCAGGTTTGATATTTCGTTTAACCCAACCTTATTTTAACCCAACCCAACCTTATATTAAAAATCTAATTTAATATCAGCCTACTTAAAATTATAATAATATAATCCTAGAATAATGTTTATGTATTCTATAGTAAATATATAAAAAAACATATTTTATGTCAATCCAAGCTAGATAGAATTTGGCAAATATATTTTAAAGAGCATTTTAATGTATTTTAAAATGAAATACTTGTTCTTCCATATAGTAAATTAATTTCATATGGCGTGTTTTACAATGAAGTTTTAAAAAAAATCTTATAATGAATTAGTTATTTTAAATGCATTATGCTAGCTAAAATCTGATATATTATGTTGAATATTTTAATAATATTTTTCGGAAAAATTCGCTCATATTCTCATTTTTTATTATACTCAAGCAACCCGACCCAACCCTATTAAACCCAACCCAACCCATACTTCAACCCAACCCATATCCAATCTCATATATGGTCGGATGAGGGTTGAACGACCTTAAACCCACACCTATGCGGGTTGGATGAAGTATTTGGTCTAACCTAACCCGACCCATACTTTGTGCAGTCCTACCTGCAACATCAGGGTTAACCCATTCAGAATCATGTACATCGCTGGAAACGAGAAGTGGACTATTGCCATCTTGATCAAAGTCATCTGGACAGTTCTCGTCACTAAGACCATCATCGTTACCCCTTCTTCACCATCAACAACAGTAACGTCTTCATCATCGAAATCATAGGGCAAGTCCTAGATATATATAAAAGGCCTTCAAATTTGGACTTGTCTTTCTTCGACACTTCAGACCCCCGTTTAGCCAATTCAACCCTTTCCATGACTTTACTCCGAATGGAAGGATGAACAGAAGTAAACTCGATCCAGGGAAACCTTTTGAAATTATCGGAGAAAGCAAAGAAAAGAGCGTCTTCATAATATTCCATGACAATCTTCGGGAGGTGATCTTTCAAAAATTTAGATATCCTGTTCCTGGTCTCATGAATTATTCGTTTTGCAGTGGAAAGCCTGCCGTCTCTTTTTCTTAGTTCATCAGCATGAACAACTGCCATTTCTGCCTATTGGCTCTTAAGAGTGGAAATTTGATTGGATAAATGTTCTTTGGTTTTTCTCTCCACCTAAAAACTAGTAGCAAAGTAAACTAATAATTATCGCAACTTATTCGCAGGTGGATCAACTAAGTGTATATATGAGAAGATATTTAAATCAAATACCGGTGAAGATGAAGCCTTTTGTTACAGATATTATTGATGTACAATTGGATGGTAACTGCAGATATAGATGTGTGGCGGCTTTGCTTGGTTTAGGAGAATCGATGTGGTGTCAAATTCGAAGAGAATTACGCGAGGAATTGTATGAAAATCAGGCTTTATACGACCATGTATTCATAGAACATGGTAGAAGTATAGTTCTCCTTAAAAGCCTAGAGCACGAGGAAGACGGGTTTGCACCAATAGAAAAGTGGATGTCAATGCCAGATATTGGTTATATTATTTCCACTAGATACAACATAGCAGTATTCAGTATTAGTGAGAGACTTACATTGACCATACCTCCATTCAAAGGGAAAGTGCCACCACCAATTCAACGAACTGAAATTGGTATAGATTTTGTTGACCAAGAGCATTTTGTATAGGTTCGTAAATTTAGTACCGACGGTTCTTTATTTTTATTTCCCATCATATACTAATGTCGCTACTATTTGTAGGTTAAACTAGAGCCAAAACACCCGATGCCACCTATTTATTCAAAATGGTTCACGGCTTGTGACGCTGAAGCAAGCATATGGAAATTTATTTTCAATGATTGAAGACAAGCTTGGGATGCAAGAAACCAATTTGCCGAATGGAATTAGTTGTTTGAAATCACACGGAAATGTAAAGTTTGCTAGAATATATTGATGCTGAATGGAAAATGGAAAATGGAAATGTTGAATCTTTGTTTGAATGGCAATCGTTAATTTGATGTAATTGAATGGTAACCAGAGTATATTTTTGTGCAATTTGAAGCTGTGATTTTTGTTTGATGTAATTTTTGTTTGTCTAATATGTATTCTGGTTTGCTTATGAAATCCTGTTTGGCTTTGTTTCATGATATGAGATGTCTTTGTAGATGGGTTCCACCGAGCTGCACAGGGTAAAATCTCGTAGTACAGCTTCGTAGAAGGATGAAAGTAAGGAAAATGCTCAAATATTCATAACTCAAGCAAACAAAGAAATCTGGCAATCTGTTTCACACTCATGCGAGTCGCTAATCTAAGTTGTTTATATAGGAATGCTAGTGTTGCTGAACCCCAAGAGAGCATGTGGACAAAATCTAAAAATTTTAGCGCATCCAGCAAAGATATATGCACCTGAGTCTTGCTTTTGTCAGTAAATATTGTGTTGCGAAGCACAAATAAAAGATAAGCGCGAGCAACACGCCTAACTGCCCGATCAGACCAATCAAAACTGACATCTTTGAATTTATCAAACAACATAGACAAGGAAGTTTATATCCGACCCTCTCATTCATTTCTAACCTAGCTTCTGCTTTACTGAGACCAAGATACTTCGATACAATACTAGCTGCTTGTTCCATATCATACGACATACTCTGTATAGGTTTACCTTCGATAGGTATGTGTAACAAAGAAGCTACATCATCAAGAGTGATGGTCATCTCACCAAACGACAAATGAAAAGTATTAGTCTCGGGGTACCATCGCTCTACAAAAGCAGATATCAAATTCTTACTAACACTTTTATAACAGGTGCTCACAATAGGAAACAAACTAGACGTTTCAATAATAGCTTTGAATCTGGTAGCATTATCTGGAAACTGCCACTCCGATACCTTCTATGTGTAAGCGGTGACCGCTCCTACAAAAATAAAAGTTACATTAATTACATATTATAGATGGTACAGAGAGGTGTAATAATAGATGTTGTAATTACATATCATAAACGCAGTCCCCAAAAATGAAAAATAATTTTGAGTGGTAATACATACGTATCTGACCACTCCATATCATAGAAGCAACATGAGTATCAAATTCTCTAATCACAACATTGCTTATTCGTCCACCTTTGTCACTTCTATCTTCTTCAGCTTCATCTTTGTAATGACCCGCATTGTCATAGGTATTATAATTAATTTATTTAATTATTTAAAATAGTGATATAGTGAATTAAATGGTGGTTTAATTAAATAAGTGATTTTTTTAATTAAATTAAATAATAGAATAATATATTTAATTCAGAAATAATCAAAATATTGGAAATCACAATATTCTGTGAACTGGGTCATCCCTAAGATTTAATTCAGCTTAGAGTTGAATTATATTGACGAATATATTTAAATAACGAATGTTTAAACGTAGAATTATAATATAATTAAAATAGAGCTTGAAATGACGCGGCAGTTCACTATTTGGCGATTTGAACTTCAACTGAATATACAGAATTCGTTTTAAGCCGGATTTCTGTGAAACAAGAAACGTACGGAGCTGGTGGAGTATATTTTTCTAGTGGAAGAGAAAAATCGGGATTTCGTCGTGTAGATTTTGATTTATGTCCAAATTAAATATTCAAAAAAACAGCGGTATATTCGTTCGTGGCCATAACGGTTATTTAAAAATATTTGAATATCGGGTTTGAATTTATACAAGGTTCTTTTGAGACGTAGTGATAATTTAATTTTTAGAATTTTACTGTAATTTTTAATTAATTAAATAAGCAACTTCTTATTTGGGTATTTTGCATCCTTAATCAGGATTTTGGGATTTCACAGAATAAGCTAACCTATCAGTATTATTATATTTTTGGGATCGTGGTGCAATATTCGACACGATTGTATTTTCATTTCTGTCCATAACAGTTTGTAATTGAACAGAGTTTTATGTATTGGGGTACATATCTATATTTTTAAGGCTAAATAAAAAGAGAAATTACAATGCCTTAGCTACAATTAGAGTACCATTTCAGTTGGCCTAAACTACTCCACGCGTAAGAAAAAACATTGAATGGTCTAAATGAAGACAGACCTATCCTCTTGCGCATCATCTCTTATAATTACTGGAGCCACTCATTTTCTCACTTCAAGTTTCCTGAAAACAAAACCAAAGTTGAAACCGCACGTGTATACGAGGAATTGGGAAGTGCGGTGATGAGAAGTGTGGAGGGTTCTTCTGTGGTGGCGTGAGTATGGGCTGAGCTCGCGATTCAAAGGGCTTGTTCGAACTATGACTGATGGAGTCGGAGGTGTCGAGCTCATGATGGCCGGAGCGTTGCTGGAGTTTGCGTAAGTGTTGAGTGATGTTGGCATCACGGAGAAAGGAGTTGAGGTGTGATCGAAAAGGGAGAGCCTGTACAGGGAGTTTGGAAATTGTTCGTTGAGGAGGGGATTTCGGAGTTGATGCGGTTGCGTTGATGAGATCGGCATGGTGCTGATGGTCCAAGGAGTAGTGGTGCAAACTGTAGCGTGTTGAGGGAGTGGGTGGTATAAGTGGGAGTAGGTCGATAGTGATATACAGAAAGAGGAGTTAAACGCGAGGATTTAGAAATGGTTGGGTAATTAATTTGGGGATTAATATGTTAATGGTGTTATTACTTAAATTAAAACTTGTTATTGAATCTGGCAAAATAGTGTAGTATGGGTCACCTGGTGATTTTTGTTGTGAAATTGTAGGATATGGGATGTAATTCGTTTTGGTGAAGAAGGGAATTAGGACTGTCAAAAAGTTGGTGGTGTTCGATTGAGGGAAACCTGATGGTGTTAATGCACAAGAATGCAAGGGACTGTGTGTGTGTGGTCTCGGAAAAGTGAAGGATATTATGTACCGTTGTGCGCGGGTCAACAGACGAGGCGCTTTAGAGAAAATGAATGGAAATACACTGTGAAGAACGTAGTGCTAAGATTTGGAAATGGACGGTTTGCTACTGAATGGGTTGTTGGAAGAATGAGTAAAGTGGTTGAGGCAAACTAAGTCCCACATCGGGGAAATTTGTGCCTTATGCCACTACTTATACTAATGCTTGATGTATTATATCAATAGAAAGAGGAGATGGAAGAGGGAGAGACAATGGCATGATAAAACATTCATGCTAATATTTAAAGGTCAAAGATAAAGGGCCTTGGGCCTTGGGGCTCTTGGGGTCTGGTGATTAATTGGGCCTCCGATGGGCTCGCTGCGCTGCGGAGCCGCTATTTTCTGAATTTGACCGCGCGATTGCCAACGGAAATTTCTGTTGGTAAAGGGTCGCAACCTTTCCAACAGTCATAGCCGTGGCAATTCGAACAGAAGAACATGTTCAAAAGAACATGCCTCTTCCAGCCTATATATAGGCCTGCAGAAAGGCCCAAGGCCCTTTATCTTTGACCTTTAAATATTAGCATGAATATTTTATCATGCCATTGTCTCTCCCTCTTCCATCTCCTCTTTCTATTGATATAATACATCAACCATTAGTATAAGTAGTGGCATAAGGCACAAATTTCCCCGATGTGGGACTTAGTTTGCCTCGACCACTTTACTCATTCTTCCAACAATTCTTTTTGGTAGAGATTGTTAGGCCCAAGAGAAAAAGGAGAAGAAGAGAGGAAACGTGAGGAATGAAGTGGGGGTAAACACATGAGCTTTCGGCATTTGTTCCTGAGAAAAGGGACGCTAGTGCAGATCAGAATGGGAAGAAAGGGATGTCCACGAGCTGATCGGAGACAGTTATCATGTAGTGACAGGCTAAAAGATTTGGACGTGGGCAGTATTGGGTTAAAGGATTTTCGTTGGGCTGAATAAAAAGGTAAGGCCCATTAAAGAATAAAAATCCAAGTTATTTTCAATTTAAATTGTATATAAACTTGTAATCCGTATAACTTGAGCATACGTGATCAGAATTTCGAACGGTCAGATACGTCGGGATCGTATGGACGAAAGCAACACACTGGAAATGACTGGGAGTGTTATGGGGCTCGTTACAATTTATTGCAAAATAAATTGTCCGATCTAAATCAACGACAATTATCGTTAATTAACGATGATAGTCCAATGTGAGTAAATCTCACTAACTCTGAGCAGTTTATAATTTCATGTTGTATTTTTAGAACTGTTAAATATTGGCTGATTGACTGTGTGTTGACTGTTTGATTGAACTGCTAGTCAGTTTAGTTGAATTTCTATATCGATTCTGTTTAACAGAATATATATCATATGGAACTGAAAGTGATGTTATCTGTATTGTTTAACATCTGTGATGCAGGGAAACAGGTTGGAGGAATCCAACTGGATTCCTCAACATTTATTTTACTGTGATTCATATATTGTGATATATGATGTGATATATAATCTGTTGTTGATTTTGTGTGTTTGGACGATATATATCGTTGTTATATGGTATGTTAAATACCATAAGAAATACCGGATGTGGGAAAGGGGATTTTCAAAGTGTATTTTGGAAATGAATTATTTATACAAAATCGATGGATTTTATATAGAAAAGGGAAAAGGATTTTTATAAAAGAAAATAATTATAAAATCGAAGGATAAGTTATAATAAAGGAAATATTTATTTGTTAGAATAAATAGAATAGAATATAGAAAGGAATATTTATTTGAGAAAATAAATAGAATAAAGGAAATATTTATTTAGAAAATAAATACGATATTTTAAAAAGGAGTTAGAATTAATCAGTTAGAGAAAGGAGTTAATCGAATATAATTTATTCGAATAGAGTTAAAGGAGTAAATCGAATATAGTTTATTTGAAAGGAATTAATCAGTTAGAGTTAACCAGTTAGAGGTAATCAAATAGAGTAAATCAATTAGAGTTAAAAAACGAACTAGAGTTAATCGTATAGAGTTAAAGAAATGGTGTTAAACAGAAATTAGAAACTGACTAGAGATTAATAAGTTGAATGGTTTCTTGAGTATCGATCTGATGTTGGTTTCGGCCTTCGGGGTTTATACTTAGGAAGTTGTTCTCTTGTTAGTTATAGTTAGAGTCTGATAGATGTGGAAGAATAGTGATACGTAATTAAGCCATGGAAATGTTTTCCAGTGTTAATAACGTATATTTTCTAAACATAGAAAATGAGGAAATATAAATACATACATATATATAGTTGATGATTGATCGATAGAATTTCCTTCTGGAAATGATATCGTTGTTTGCACACGTGTTTTTCTTTGAGAGTTAAATCACAGACTATCAAAGTTTTGACCATTTTTACGTTGTTAATATGGAGAGACCGGTTGGATTATTATCCAAAGAACCACTCTGTACTGGCATAAGCGTTGCGAATCATATATGCCAAAGAAAATTGAAGATGGAGTAAAATGCAAGGGCTATTGTATAAGTCTTAGATAACAGTGCCTAAGATGGATATACTGAATAGTACCTTCGGTTCATCCTGTTCCTGGATGACTTGTATAGACGGATGTCTGACAGAGTATTTTCATACGATCACGTATATTGATTTCTCCAACCGTACCAAGAGTGGAAGCGGAGAAGGAAACTTCTTTTAGCTAACACATAATGTATTGTTGAGAACGTCAATCGGTGATTTGATGGATTTGACGATGTGACATTCGAAGTGAATCTGGTGTGATGATAAAGTGTAGCTTCTATCCTCATCAACCGGTAAATGACAGAAATCAGGCAGGTAGCATGGCTATGTAGGTCGCACCTATTAGGGTGTATAATCACCTGATCTAGAGTTTCAATTATTTCTAAAAATCTATTGTCGATACTGTCCCATTCGGGAAACGGTTGCTGATCCCAACCGTTGGTGATATACATTCGATACACTCAAGCGAAATAAGTGGTCGGTCATGTGTGGCCAAGTTGCAAGATGTTCTTGTTGAACCCAGTGTACTCCTTTCTAGAGGTACACTAGCGAAGAGTGGTTCCATACCTTGTCATAGTTGGAAATTCATTACCCAATACGTGCTTGCGATTTTGATTGTATACTATATATGTAGAACGTGAGATGAAAGCGTTTCTGCTAGATGATTATTATATTGTGGTTGATAGACATTATTATAATATCAAAAGGTTTTTGATATAAAGATATTTTGGATTCTCATAAGGGAAAACCCCGTTCCGTTTACGGCGTGGTCTTATGAGATATCGTTTACTTGTTCAAGTTGTTTAAAACTGTTTTACTCACACCAGTCCCATGACTGACCCGGAGTTTATTTGTTTGTTTCCCTAAACTCTTGGGTGCCTAAATTTGTACGGGCAGTCAAGTAGTCGGGATTTTACAGATACACTTGAAGAGCTGGAGCAGGAGGCTTCAGAATCATATAGCTATAGTTTATTTCCGCTGTGTTGTAAGTGTTGTACTTTGATAATGATGTATATTCAAGTACAGATGTATATTTCAAGTTATGTTATATATATTATATGTTATTCGTTCTGCTGTGAGGTTCGTATTACTCTGATGTTGTGGTCTTCTTCTTCTTCTATTCTAAGTTTCTATCTTATCTTTCCTCACCCTCTAATTTCTTTCATTAACCATCCGGTATTTTTCGATGTTTGGTTAGTCATCATTGAGTTTATGGCGATAACCAAAATCGTCAAAAACCCGGGTCGTTACAATCTTCTACGTTGGAATGGTCATCTATCTCATTATCATCATCCATTTCTGAATTCTCTCCCGTCTCATCTCCTTCATCTCCTGAGGGCCTGAACCATCCGCATCTCCGAGTTTCTCATCTCCATCATCTTCTTCTTCATGTTGCTCCTCATGTTGCTCATTCACTTCTTCATGTTGCTCTTCAGGTTGCTCCTCAGGTTGCCTTGCAACTACCTCAGAAACTGATGCATCTGTATCTTTGTTTGCCATTGCCACTCGTCGTCTTTTTTCGAAAGCTGTCATACGAGGTCTGCCCATCTACAAATAAAACACGAAAATTAAACTAAGCACGTATACGATACGATAAACCAAGCACATGTACAGTGATTAAACTAGCAAATCATTGCATTGTATATATTTTTCTGTTTTAAGGTCACCATGTAGTATCAAAACGTGGAATACACCATGTAGTATCAAAACGTGGAAAAAATGCCAACCACGTACGCAAGAAACGTGGTAAGCTTCAAGATCACGAAGAGTCCATACGTGGAAAATGAACAAACTACCTATCCTCTCTTCGTGGTTAACATTTTTACCACGTTTTCACTATCCGTGGTAACGAATTTCTGCCAAAACTGGAACCAGCAACCATTAAAACCCATTACCACCATACCAACCAAAAAATTGAACCAGCAACTCATTAAGTCTAACTATTCCAACCAAGAATTTCACCCTAATTTGGTTTATGAATCACGAACGAGATAAAATCAACACCGTGGCTGCTGGATGACAAATTGAACCACGTAACGGAGGGGAGACCGCCGCTTGGACGGAGGTTGAGGAATCGACTTTAATTTTTAAAAAGAAAAGATGACGTGTTTTAATTTTTAGGGTTAACAGACGACTTATACTAAGGCAGGGGCATTTTGGGTAGAAACGGGAGACTATTCAATAATTATATGGGTATGTTAAATTCTTACAAAAAAAGAAGGGGCTACTAAATGTCTGTGTTCAAATAGAATTTGCCTATTGTGTATTACAGACCAATGTTTTATCGCCTCTAATGCTACTTACTGGGGGCAGTTGATTTACCTTTAATTATGTATCTTAATTATGTGTTCCCAGTAATTATTAATTTGGTAGTGTAACCAGATTGAAAAGCCTGGTGACATGTAGGGAAAAGGTAGCTGGGCAATGAGAAAATGTTTTTTTTTTTCAAATAATACATTAAAGATATGATTTAAAGAGGACCACATATTAAATTATCATATTACCTCCCTAATTTCTCTAATCTTTTAAAGTACACTATTTTGACATTTCGATAAAAAAAAAATATTTTTGTTATAATAGCAAAACCCGTTGTAAGTAAAGAAATAACGGAATTTCGCAGCATTTAAAGCGGTACGTAAGAGAAAAAAAGGCGAGGTTTCCACACGATAGCGTTGTTTTGAAATGCCTGCGTTCACAGCAGCATTCTTAGTTCATGTTATCTTGTTTTTTAAACAATATTATTTATTTTGCACCGAATAAATCAATGCAGTGAATCGGTGATATAATTTAGAAGCTTACAGGTTCAGCTTAATACACAAACATCCATGTACTCATCAACGGATCAGACCTTGCATCGCAATGTTAATCTAACAAGCTCTGATCAAACTGTTCATATTTGAACTACATACAAACAATGGATGTTTCCAGCAGCAAATCAAACCATTTCAATTATGTACGGCCTACACATGAAACCTCTATTAGACTATTACTACACTGAACAAAAAATCCGAACTCATTTCATTTTCAACAATACACAATCCGAGAACACAGTTTGCAAGAATTTGTCATTCACCAACACTATCAAGTATGCATAAAAGGATCTTATTATGGCTTACCCAGGAACAAAAAATAAACTAACACAGCATTATTTTCATGGAAGTTCTTGTATTCTACCCGCAAGAAATAAACAAGTGTTAAACGTATACATCAAAACAATGTTGCACTGGCCTCTCGTATAAAATTCTATGTTTATACATGAAAAAATGCATCCAATTATTGATCATAATGACATAGCATTTCTGCCACCTTTCCTACTGACAAACTCACACAATCTACAGGGCAAAGTATCAAGACTCGCCTCACGAACCCTACCATAGTTGCCCAATACACCACACCTTCTCCATGCATGAAACTCGGCATAAGCTACAGGATCATTCGCTACTTCTTTCACGTAATTAGCCAATTCTTCCATGGATTTAAACTTGCTTCCATCAATAATTGAATTTGGAGGAACAAAGTCCCACACGTTAGGTGCACCGAAGTATATAGGTACAGAACCAGAATCCAGAGCATAGAATAGTTTCTCTGTTACATAGCTTTCAGCGACTGTGTTCTCAATGGCGAGAACGAATTTATAGTTAGACATGGCACAATGAAGGTGGTCGTACCAATGAAGGGTAGAACCGTGACTCGAGCATTCGGGGTACATAGATAGAGCCATGTCTAGACCACCTACGTTGTTCAGGCATTTTCCAAATGAGTGATGAGGGATTAAGGAGAGGAAGCTTTTAGCAAGTTTGTTTCTTTGAGGAAGGCACCTTGAAGATGACCAATATACTAGAGTGTCCTGAACAAGTGAAAGGGTTAGAGTATCAAAAATCTACTAAATGCGCTTATATTGTTTAAAGCAATTCCTGAAGAGAAAGGTGCAAACAAGATGATGCTTTTAACTTAGAGATCTAAATATAAAATGAGATCACCTACTGTGATAATAAGCAGCACGGAAAAGTACACAGATTATCCAAACCATTAAGCTTATCCTAGGACAAGGGTCCGTCTATTGACACCAATCTATATGCTCTTTACCACCCAGAAAATAGAAAATAAAATAAACACCCTAACTTTTTCTCTTCCCACCTCGCTTATACCAAAAATTCCCTTGCTACATTTTAAATCCTATTGTTTTTTTGTTCTTTACTTCTTATTTCAAGCTTGCAGTTTGTTTGTACAACTCTCTTCTTAAAATCTTGATCGAATTAATTAACGTTCGTAGACAGCATCGTTGATTATGGTAATTAACACTTCATCCGAGCGTTAATTTATTTAAATTAACGCCTACTAAAGTAATAATTTATTTATTTGCAATTCAGGAATTTGCAATTCTTGTGCACTGTCGATCTATTTAGTCTCCAAATACATAATTACATACACCGTTGACTTTACCAATTTTGAATTTTAATAACCATTTGCAAATTTTAATCGTTGTTTGTAATTTCTGTCCTTTTTTTTTAAACCACATACAACAGTGGTTTTTTATTCAAATATTGTTTGTAATTTAACCTCAAACATCCTAAGTGGTTGATTTTATTATTTTTAATCGTCTCATAACATTAGACAAGATATCTATTTTACTACTAAAGGGTAAAACTGAAAATAAAAGTTAAAACTTTTATCGGGGGTGAAGAGCAAATAATGGGATGGCAATAGCCGGACCCCCTAGGACAATTTAATTTGGGGTTGTTTTATATCATCGTAGTGTTGACCTTAAGTTAAACTCTGAGTTCATGGAATTTCTCTGATTTGATTTCGATCAATCATCTACATCATACAATATATAAAGTTAACGGGTACTGAAGTGCCATGGTAACTTAATTTTTAATTCTTTGCCACTATTAGACAAATAGGCAAAAGGGAAATCTTGTAATAAACCGTATATACCTTTTTTATTGGATTATTCAAACCAATTCCTACCTTAACTCGAATTCTAATTGGATTATTCAATACCAATTTCAATCTAAGCTCAAATTCATGACACTTTGAAATGGTGGACTAATAAAAATTTGGACAATTAGCAATCAATTCTTAAACTACTAACATAACTAGACAAAAGCCCAAATTAGAGTTGCAGCTTTTTTTATGGACAGAACTGTCAGAACAACTTACATTCAGTTTCTGTGGAGATATGTGGTAGTTACGAGTGTTGTGAAACATGGCACCTGCATATGTAGATTGAACATCATCATTGGCATGGTAACCAATAAAAATATCCTCAAAGCCTGAAGATTTTCTTGAAGCCTCTAGGTCAATATAAACGCGAAGAGGATCGCCTTTTCTTCGCTGCAAAATCAAATGATTTTTCTATGATCTTCTAACGATAAATCAAATCAAAGTTTTAATCGTGAAAAAAAAAAAAAAAATATTTAAGTTCTTGAACCTTGGTGTATACACACTTTGCTCTTGTTATAATTTCTAAAAAAGATAAAAGTCACATAAATTTGCAGCATCAAGTATCAACTATCAATTACTTATTCCATGTCACTTCCAAAAGGTTAAGATGTAAGTCTGAAGTGCCTATCTATTGAAGCTTAGAACATATAACATGTATCAGATCTATTATAGTATCATATAAGGTGGCAAAACATCGATTTTTCTTCGTGACGGAGAGAATCATACAAGGCCAATTACATTATGAAAACAATAATAGCATTCAACCAAATTACATCGATATAGATCATTCAAGAAAAAATCTTATTCGCATTATGGGTGGCAGTTACACCCATCGGGTCGGACCTCGGTTCTGCGCAGCTCGAATTTTAGTTAGGTCCAAACTATACTTTTTGAAACATAGACACGACCCGGGGTTCTGTTCGCCTTGGATCAGGTCTGATTGGGCAATCATACTTATAAAACACATACTATGTTTTTTGGTCTGATTTTTCGGGTTGGGTTAGTTCGATTCGGATTTGATCGGGTCTGAATGGTATTTTTCTTCAGACCCGACCTGAAACTCATTGGGTTCAAGTCGTGTTCGGTGCTTCTTGGATTGATTCGGTTTGCAAGCCTCGATTCTAAATGCCAGCACATAAAAAAAGCAAAGCTTACCTAAATTGCATTAATATGAATAATATGAGATGCCAAGGTCTCGAATCCTGCCCTGCAGGATCTAACCCACTTGCCATGTGGCATGTTATATACTACTTAGACCTGTATATAAGTACCCAATTTTCCCAAAAAAGAAGTCACGCTCCATGGATTTCACAGAAATCAAATTCACCAATAATTGCTTCAACATTGATATTCAACCTTTCCTTTCAATATTAGTAATTCATATGATTTAAATGTTGATCATCATAAACATGGTTGAAATCCCCCCTCCTCCAAAAAAAAAAAAAAAAAAAAAAAAAAAATAGAGAAAAAGGAAAAAGACATCAATCTATGAACAAGAGGTTATATTTCTTTTTATTTATTAAGTCTCGGTTAAACTATGAAAATGTGGTTGCATTGCAGAAGTAAGGATCAAGACACACATCTTGCTCATAATGATATAACTGGTATCTGAACTGAAAATATATCTCCAACTCGCAAATATCTTACAAATAGTACAGTTTACTTAGTAAACATACAACATCAGCTTTTAGCGATCCAGTTAATTTTTCGCTCCTGAACAAGGCTGAGATTGTCTGATATCTATCTAATAAGCAGGCAGAATCAAGCCAACGTAGAACAAAGATATATTATGAAGACGAATATTTATTGAGATATACTGCCAACTTTTAAAATCATGTCACATCTGATATAGAATATGAGACAACATGGATATGGATATGGATGTGGCAAGGGTTCAATATTTAGGTATTACACAGATTTAAGCAACATATATCCTTATATATGAACAGTCTACTGTAACAAATCATATAACAATAACTAAACTAAGAATGTATACAAATGAAAGTAGACATAATGCAGGACACTGGATAGTTTATGTTCAGCAGTTCACATTATAACTTCCTACGTGCTAGCTAAATTAAAATCAAAATAAATCATATGAATTCTAAAGTGAAAAAATAGGCACAAGGACAAATTTTGAAGAAGACAAAAAAGGCTGAATATAACGCTAGTTATAACTAGCATTTCTGCAGAACGTAAAAACTGAATATAATGCTAGTTGTATTTAGCATTTTCCTTATACTGAATTTTCCCGAAGTTTTCCTTCAATCTAAAAATGAAACTTACTCTCCTTCAGGTCATTTTACTTTTCAAAGTTCGTCCTTCTCCCTAATTAACTCAATTTAAAAAACTAACCACAGCAGGCGGCATAACATTCTCAAACAGCAAAGCATCAGGCTTATCAGCAAGAATTGATGACTTGGTCCACAAGCAAGCCAACCCACATCGACACTGATACAGATTATCCAAATTATCAGGAATCCAAGTCCACCCTTTTACCAGAACACTAACAAATTTTGCATTTATTCCCTCACATTTTATATCATTCGCACTTTGCACCGCAGACTGATTCACTTGCCAAGATCCAAATTTTTCCCGGAATTCAACACAACCAGATGCTAAATCCCATGAATGGAATGCTAATTTAAGGTTTGTGAAGGGTTTCTGCGAATATTTAGTAGGAAGCGGAAGAGGAGAGGTTGGAGTTGGGAAATGAATTAGGTGGGAGAGAAGGAGGAGAGTGGCAGCGAACGCAATCATCGGGATGAGGTAGTTGGCTGGCCGGGAAGGGATTACCAACATGGGTAAGTTTTAAGGGCTTTTGTGAAAAGTTCACAAGCATTTACTCGAGAACATCTGCAAAGATCAAAGTAGTGAATATATTATCTGACTAGAAATAAGAAAATTTTATTCACTGCTTTGGACTAAACAATGCTGGAGATCATAAAACTTCAAAATAAAATGAAATAATAATAATAATACAGCGAATAATAATAATACAGCGAAGCATTCTAACTATGCGTCAATTAAAAAATTTACTTGACTCAAATTATCAATCAGATTAGGCAATCTTTTCCAATCAACTCAATTTGGCAATCAATTTTAGCAATTTTATTGACAACTCGATCATAAATCAGAAAGTATATCATAAGTTAGAAATTCAGGGGTAAGAAGAGCTATTTAGCAGTTTACCAACATGAACTGAGTTGATCAACAAACAATTTTAGCAAACTCACCTGTTTTAATTTCTTCGGCTAATCTATTCAGGCCAGAAGACAAGAGCCTGGAGGAGCTAAAGATCACTAGCGAAACCCAGGAAGAGGAACTGTAGATGTCGGCAGCAGCAATAACTGGCGTGGCAACTATGCGGACTGCGGTGAGAGAAAAGGGATGAGCCCGGCAATAACGAAAACGTCGACGCCCCGTGTTTTTCTGCCCTAGCCGAAGAGTCAGTAGACGTGGGCCGAACCTGTTTAGTTATCAAAGGAAAATTTTATTTGGACCCAGCTAATTGCTAAGTAACCCCCAAAAATTCTGTAAAAAAAAGTAAACCCGCCATTTTGCTGAGTAGCCCCCCGTTTAATTTGAAAAAAACCAATAATACCCTTCCTCGTAGTGGATCTACATGGAATTATATGAAATCTCGCAGGGCCACTACTAGGATACTAACCATACCCCGTAGAGGCTCTACGGGGTATGGTTAGTAACCTAGTAGAGGCCCTGTGTGGTTTCATAAAATTCCACGTAGAGCCACTACGAGGTAGACCGAAAATAAAAAATTATATATAACTGAAGAGGGACAGTTTTGTCATTGATATTTTTTATAAAAATGGGGGACTACTCAGCATTTCTTTGTGTTCAAATAGAATTTGCCGTTATCAAAACAGTAGGATCCATTTCGAATAGTTTGCGCTTTTCATCCGACGCAAAGTTCTATGCTATTTATTGCTCCTTGTGGTTTGATACTTGTTAAGCAAATACATGATTATCATCATAAAATAAAACAAACATGAAAATACCTTAAAGGATAAAATGAACAAAAATTTGTTTCATAAGGATAGGAGGTTAAAATTTTATTCATAAGAACAAATTTTAGTGTAATGAGAAGAATTATAGCAGACCCCCTTAATTTCTCCATTTACATTAAAAGTTGTCCTTAAGATTTTTTTTTTTTTTTTTTATTTTGTCCTTGAGGCTAAAAACCTTTAAAACAAAAGAGTAGAAGTCACTAGAGAAAACATAAGATATTAAGAAGAGACTTTTCATGTCTATTGACTTGGTTGTACAGACAATGTAAACAATCCATCAATTTATAGAGTCTACATGTCATATAAATTACTGTAAAGTCCATTAGCATATTCACCCTTATTATTAATACATAGGATAAATTGATGGGAATAATCTGAAGTTTGACGTGTCTTCCCATATTAATCCGAAGTTTGGATTATTTTTAGTTAATCCCAAGTTTGATGGGTCCCTTCCCATATAGATCCCGATGACTTATTAACTTGTTGTAGACGGTTATCAAACTTAAAATCGTCTTCCCCAAACTAGTTTTCCACTCCAGAAAAATCGTTTGGGGAAGACGAATTTAAGTTTGATAACCGACTACAACAAGTTAATAAGTGATCGAGATCAATATGAGAAGTGACCCCCTAAACTTGGGATTATTTAAAAATAATCCAAACTTCGGATTAATACAGGAAGACACGTCAAACTTCGGATTATTCCTGTCAATTAATCCTAATACATATTATAGCACCCCTCTTGAATATACGTATGCAAAGATAATCAAATTAATTGTCTCATTAAAAAACTATTTATGAAAAACCGTGTGGGAAAATCATAAATAAGGAAAAGAGTGCAATTTTATTTCATCTTTAGGTAACATGTTTTACAATGTTACCGTAAGGGTTAATACTTCAGGATCAAGATAATGCCTCATTAAAAATCTTACTAACAAAAACATAGTAGGAAAAATATTAATGAAGGAAAAGAGTACATTATAACATAATTTTATATGCTCTCCCTAATTTATAATACATTATTCAATGATGTGGTCGACACATGCCAACTTTGTACTTCATCTTTTGTAACGATGATTTGGAAAATGCCATTAAGAATAGATCAACCCGCTTTTCTCGAAATTGGATTTGTTTCTCCTTTTCTTGTTATCCTTTCACATTTCATGGGTGAAGAGAAATTTAGAAGAAATTGTGTTTCATCCTATCATTCAATCTACTTGAATTTGATTCATGCGAGCTGCATTGTCTTCATAAATAGTAGTTTGATGCATCAAAAGATGTTTGATACTTCTGAATCAAAATACCGCCTCATTAAAACCTTACTAAGAAAAACCCAATGGGAAAAATCTTAGTGAAGGAAAAGAGTAAAATGTAAAATGTCATATTTCAATAATTTATTATGTCAAAAGGAGTACGATGCTTCCAGATCAATGTAATGCCTCATTAAAACCTTAATAAGAAAAACTCAATGGAAAAAATCTTAAATACTGAAAAACAGTACATTATAACTTGTTTTTATATGTTACTGTTTGGATTGATACTTCTGAATCAAGTACATTTTTATTATCTCATTTTCGACGATAAGGGTCTTTTTTAACATCTAGTGATCTGATAACCATAGGCGTATTAAGTAAATATGTTATATCCATTTGAAAACGTTTCAGGGTTTTCTCAATGTAATCTTCTTGATGGGTTAGTATGTCATTTGTACTATGCTCGATCCATATACCAAGACAATATTTAGTTTTGCCAAGATTGTTCATTCCAAATTCTTGTTTAAGTAATCTATTGTTTCATCATTCTCTTCTGGAGTCACAATCAAATTTATACCATCAACATATATCGCTAAAATAGCAAATCCCTTTACCGATTTCTTTATAAAGGCACATGGACAAATGAGATTGTTTTTAATACCCGGCCTTTACCAAATATTCACTAAGACGGTTATACCACATTCTTCCAGATTGTTTCAAATCTTGTAGTGATTGTCCCAGTTTTAATGAGTACATTGACTTCGATTTTACTTCAGGCAACTTATATACATTTGATATTCTCATGTAAATATCGATATTCAATTCAATGTATAGATAAGTTGTTACAACATTACACTACAAGAACATATGGCTATTCCAACGGCTATTCGCATTGGCGGCCGTTGGAATAGAGTTCACGACTTCCAACGGCTTCCATCGGAGGCAACGGAAAGATTCCAACGGTTGGAAGCCGTTGGAAAACAATGTCCATATTGCCGTTGGAATCTGATGATAACCATTGGAAATACTGGGTATTTTTTATATAACAACAACCAAGCCAGCTTACAGCCTCCCCGACTCATTTCATTTCTAATCCATTTCCATTTCCAACTAATTCCACATATATTCAACACATATATACCACAAACGATACAAACAACCAAAATAAACCCCATAAGCATCAATATATACCACATAAACTATTCACACATCCAAAATACCATCCAAGCATGTCTACAAAGAGTACCAATATACAAACATCGAAAAAACCCTCCAAACATGTCAATAAAGCATACCAATATATTCAGACCATCGAAACACAACCAAAATTGTCTCATTATACATCAAAACAAAACACAATCCCAAACCAAGCATCAAAACACATACCTCAAGCTGCATCGTCTCTATGATCTCCAGAAGCAGACAATGAAGGAAACTCACCATGATTATGCACGTACTCTGCAACCTTTTGATTCAGCTGCTCAATCTGCATACCCTGCACGCGATTCTGGTCCTGCAGCTGCTACTCGCAACTCCTTAATTTCTTCCTTTTTGTGCCTTCTTCTCTTGTCGAACCTGCAAATAAAGTATAGAAGAAAACGATCAAAAGATACTCTTGGACAGAAATGAATTGAAATCATAAAAAAATACAAGTATTATTTACAAAGGGTGGATAAGGCCATTTTTTATAACATGCAATTTTTATACAAGTAAATATTTATATAAGTAATTTTAATAAGTAATTTTTATTTATAAGTAATTGTTATAACATATAATTTCATAGTCATTTTAACAATGTTAATTAACATACAATTTTTATAACATACAAAATGATTTCATAACAAAATCATATTATTGAACATACAATTTTTATAACTTACAAAATGAATTCATAACAAAATCATATTATTGAACGTACAATTTCATAGTCATTTTAACAGTGCTAATTAACATACAATTTTTATAACATACAAAATGAATTCATAACAAAATCATATTATTGAACATACAATTTTTATAACATACAAAATGAATTCATAACAAAATCATATTATTGAACATACAATTTCATAGTCATTTTAACAATGCTAATTAACGTACAATTTTTATACAAGTAATTTGTTATACATATATCATTATTAGTGAACGAAGGCATTAACAGAGACGATTGTAGATGCAAATAATTTAAAATACGAGGATTAAGGTTTTTAAGTAGAAGTAAGTCTTAACAGAGAAGAAAACACTTAATAATGTAGATGTAAATAATTTATGCTATTCGAATATGTTACCGTCAGGTTACCGAATCCGTATCGCCTGCTCCGCTGTGTTTTTTTCATAACAGTGTCAAAAAGATTGTCTTCCTCCTCCTGCGTCAACTCATCACTGCCCGACTCCTCAAGTGTATGAGTCCGTGCCTCCTAGAACTTTGCCTATAATGCAGAAAACAATTTCATGTGAAAATTAATAAAACGATGATTTCTTTTACATTAACTAATAATTAATAAATTAATCGATTCATGCTTGTAATATTTAAAATACACATACATATGCCTTTGTCGCCTTGTCCTGATCATCCCACTAGTACGTGGCATTGTCAGCCTCGTCTACCTGCCTCGATGCAGGGTGTGAGTAAAGACATCCATGTATGACACGGAGCGTCCATAGAATTGTTCCTGCAGTTGGTAATTTGAATAATTCAATTCCACATAGTCAATTGTTGAACTAATCACTATACATGTAATAATTAACAAATTTACCAAGTCTTCGCAGTAATGTTGGAAAGACTTGGATCTTCCGCGATGAGTTATTGGATTCTTGTTCATGTTGGCGATGTTCCTTTCTGACTCAGCCTGGAAATGTGCATTGACAATTTATTTAAAATCGGTTAAAAAATAAATTATATTTGTTATAAATTTACCTTGAACTCAGGCGTGTCCCACCACGCAACCATCTTCTCAAACACTTCATCTCCCATCAACCTTGGTTTCTTTCCCCTTTTCTTAAGCTCGTTCATCTTCTCTCGATAATTCTTGGCGACCTTCGAGTTCTAGTATCGCTGAACTAGCTTCATGTCATCCTCCTACACATCTACTGCCTCCTGTATTCATTTATTTGTGTTCAATTAATTAGTCTATTTGACGAACCAAGTAGTATAAACGTACCAGAAAATCTTGTCAGATAGTTTCTTTGACATCTGCTGGGACTCTGCTCCATTTAGGCCAGAAATTGCTCATTCTGGCCATATACGCTTCCTTAGAGATATCTAACACAGTCTGAGATGGCTCCAACTCAAATCCTCTGCGTTAAATATAAATTAGAACTTATAAAATATAGTTATAGTATGTAAAAAAAACATTAAATTGTTATTCTGCTAATTTTTATACTTACGCCCTGTCAGCCTTAGGCTTCAAATAAACAACCGGACGAGCTCCCTGTCCGCCATTACTCTCAGCATGAGGGGTAATGCTACGTCGTTTAGAGCCAGAGCCTGAGCTAGAGCCAGAAGCAGGGTCAGACATACTATATCAAAGCTTCAAAGTTATTTAAAAAATAATATGTAATTAAAATGCGCAAATAATATGGATATGAATATGAGCAACACAACATGAATGAATAGAGATGCATATTGAGAATATTTAAGTAAAATATACATTTCCTATTTTTACATATAAGACATACTATATCAAAACTTCAAAGTTATTTAAAAAATAATTTTCATGACATATTTTACTTGGTATAATTTTCATGACATACTATATCAAAACTTCAAAGTTATTTAAAAAATAAATTCGTACAAACATACTATATCAAAACTTCAAAGTTATTTAAAAATTAATTTTAATGACATATTTGACTTGGTATAGTTTTCATGACATACTATATCAAAACTCTAAAGTTATCTAAAAAATAAATTCGTACAAAAATACTATATCAAAAATTCAAAGTTGTTTAACTTCAAAGTTATTTAAAAAATAAATTTGTATAAAAACATACTATGTCAAAACTTCAGAGTTATTTAAAAGTTAATTTTAATGACATATTTGACTTGGTATAATTTTCATGACATACTATATCAAAACTTTAAAGTTATTTAAAAAATAAATTCTTACAAACATACTATATCAAAACTTCAAAGTTATTTAACAAAAAAATTTGTACAAAGATGCATTATATAAAAACTTCAAAGTTATTTGACTTGGTATGAACATACTATACAAGCTCATTCATAAATTTCATGACATATTTGACTAAAGTAAATTTATTTGTTTTAAAATAACTATGTACGCATAAATCATTGTTCACCATTCAATCACAAACTTCAATATTTTTATATATTATACACATATGACATAAGTTTTCACTAGTGTATAACATATGACATATATTTAAACCATTCAATCCAACGAATTTGACAATTAGGGTGATAACAATAGCAATTCGAGAATAATATGATACAATATACGTATGCAAACAACTAGGAATCAAATCAAACACATACTAAATACAAATTAACCTAAAAATTAGGTTTAGGAATTTCACCTAAATTCAAGAGCACTAACTGAGGAGGAGGGCTAGAGGAGCTCGGGGTTGACGTCGGAGGCGATGGTTGTTTGGGTGAAAGAACTGAAATTGGACGAGGTGAAGTGGTGGAAGGGGTGGAAAATCAAATTTGGGGATGGGGAGGAAAGAAATGAAGAAGCAGGTAGGGGTCTCTAGAACATATGCACAAACTTTCCAACGGTTTCCAACGGCCGCCAATGGTCTTTATTTCATCGGTTTCCAACGGCTACCACGGATTCTGATTTGCCGTCAGCGGCCGTTGGAAACACGGCGTTGGAATACACTGTTTCTCTAGTAGTGTTAGTTAATCTTATATCAAGCATCCTAGGAACTACAAGATTTATCAAATATCGAAATGATATAACATCCATAATAGGAGAGTATGTTTCTTTAAAGTCAGAACCTGATCTCTGCAGGAAACCTTGTGCAACAAGTCATGCTTTGTATCTCATAACTTCATTTTTATCGTTTCGATTTCTTATTTAAAGCGCCTTCATTTTGCGATTTATATGCTACTAATATTCATTTATGAAAACACTTCATGTGCTTACAATTTTGCATTTCTATCAGGTATGCATATTGCAATACACATTTGATGAATACGATAAGTTTCATTACAATAATAAATGTTATTTATGTTCTTCAGGAACATATTTATCGTCCATGTCCTTGTCATTCTTTATAACCACAAATGTTATTTATATTCTTCAGGAATATATATATATATATACACACACACATATACATATACATATACATATATATTAATAAGTTTTGCATATTGCAACTACCAGTTTAATGAATACTAAGAGTTTCATTACACTAATTCTTGAAAGCAGGAGCTGATCTACTTATCATGAATTATATCAAGATTTTCATCACAACATACTTAAAAGAATGTTGTAATCTACATTTTTTACTCTTTGCATTCTTTATCACCACCAAAATTATTTAAATTCCTTGGGATATTGTATATTTCATTCTTTATACCTTCAGCGTATTGTAAACGTTTTAAATACTTTCACTACTTTAATCAATTCAACTATCTCTCTTAGTACAATGCTTATGACACATAACATGTTGTTGGCATGTATGGTGCTTCAGTAACTTTAGTGTGCTTTTGTCATTTTATATATATCTAATTTTACCTTATGGACTATTGGTCCATATTTTATGTATTATAGGTCCATATATCTTATTTAGGAGAATTTCATGATGGTCAATCATCTTTCTCTCTAATGTAGGATTTTTAATCCATTTATAAATGCAAGCGCTTTGTTATTTATTAGTTTATCATCGATGATTATTTATTGTCAGTTCTAAACAGGATTTACTGAGATCTCAAAATTTATCATGCTTTAGGTATCTAAATCACTTTTAGGGTTATTTGACAATCATGTCATGAGTTTATTTCGAAGCACCCTTAAGTGTTTCTTCAGGAACACCCACCTCCTTTATTTTGCATCTTTATGACTTACTCCAAAAATATTTTGAACTGACTATTATACCACGTTGCAGTTGTGGTTTACACCTTTTGATCCTTCAGGAATTCAAATCTATATTAGAGAAATTCTATTAGGGACATAATTGATCATTTATGCAAGTTACTTAATATTTTGCATCATTCTACATGTTAACACTAATGATCAACATGAACTTTTATCCCTTTATCCTCTCCCTCAATGATGACAAACATTGTCACATTAAATAATAAAACCTTTTTGGATTCTTATAAATACATTATATGTATTTCAATTGTAGGAGGATATTATTCTTATTAGTTAATAATATGCATTCATATTATATTGCTTATTCTTTTTCATTAATCTAGTAACTTGGAGGGATTTTCTAATTATATAGATCATTTGAATACGCACAAGACTTTAGGTCATTTGATATTGACGTCGATTGACTTTTTGAATTACTACAAAATATATGCATAATTTATAATATGAGATCATAACAACTTCAGGTTATTAATTGAATATATTCGCATATATGTGTACGTACGTGCATCCACGTATTACATATGTAATTGATTTGCATATTCTTTCTCATTCAAGTTATCAATTTTAGAATAGATTATTTATAAGGTTCCAAATCATTAATTTTTTCTTATCAAACAATGTCAATGTGAATCTTAAAGATCGTATCATAATGTCCAAAACATCTAGTTTTGAATTGTATTGAACTTTTGGTTCAAATAAAATATATAAACAACTTCAAGTTGTTAAACTGTATTAAATTCAGGTTCAAATAAAATATATAAACAACTTCAAGTTGTTAAACTGTATTGAACTTCCGGTCAACTATATTGAACTTTTGGTTCGAATAAAATATATAAACAACTTCAAGTTAAAATTTATTATTCAATATAATATGTAAATGTAAATATGTAAGCAAGAAACAACTCATTTTGAAAATTGTGAAATCTTTGGATGTATCATCATTGCCTCATACGATGTAACTTCTTTAAGAAGTACAATGTTATTATTTCACACAGTTTCGATAAAGCTTCAGGCTTTTAAATTATGAATTATTTCAAGTTCATTGATTGATGCACTTTAGGTTCCTCTGTTTATGTGTGCATATGTGTATATATATATATATAGATATGTATATGTATATCAAGTTTATTAATATATAATGAACTTCTGGTTCTCAACCTTTTTACATACTTCTAATTTAGAAGCTTTTTGCATTCTTGCTGATTGTCAAGATTTCAAACTTGCAAACTTTATCAAAATGTTTTTTCATAATTTAAGACTTCAGGTCTCAGACTTTGAGTTATACAACTTCTAGTTTAAAAATTTCTTTGCATAACTCCAGGTTGTGGTTCTAGTCATTTTATTTCTTCCATTACATTAGATATGGCTTGCTAAATACATCGAATAATAATACATTTGTCTATTCTTATTCCATACACAAACATACATCATTTAACTTACAATATTAATGCATTTAATACATTTATGGTAATATGGTAATATAATATATTACCATAATTATACATTTAATGCATTTATTATAAAAAAATGGAAATAATGTTATGTGATCCAAATATATGAATCAAATAAATAAATTTTACTTAAATCAACAAAATAAAATTTGAATCTAGCTACAGTGTTGTATTGCATTTCTCAATAACCATATTTCCTTAAAAAAATACCATATATACGCAAAATATCTAATCAAAAATTGAATAAAAACGTATAATCATAGAATCAAGATTTTACATTCTTTGATATGAATGATTCGAAAAACTTGCAGATTTGTACATAAAATTATCAAACATAAAAATTACATGTCTTAGATTCAATTTATATAATACATATAAATATCTTTTAGATCTTTCTTTTTAACATCAAAATTACCTCTTACCATTATAGAAACTGCATGTTCTAAATTTTTCCATTTTTATAACAAAAATTGCTTTTGCATTCACTTCAGATGTACTAAATTCAGATCGATATTTAGACCTTAACTTAATATGACCTTCGAGAAGCATATTATCTTTATAAAAGTTTTTCTAAGAAACAATAATTTTTTTTTTTGGAAATATGATATGTTATAAAATTATTATAATAAAACATCAGGTTTTATTATAATTTGCATACTATTATATATTTCAAGTTGAAGCAATTTCTCTAGAAAGTGCTTTTATTCGCATATTAGAGTCATTTTACTATTTCTCTTCAAGAAAATGGTATTTATTATAAGTGTCATGATATCTTCTAACAATAAATTTCTTTAAGAAATTATGTGTAGCATAAAATTGGAATATAAGCCTTTTGCCTTTTACTGAAACTTTTCCTTTCATTGTTTTTTTCAAATCCTTTCCTATTATAGGTCATTTTCTATAAGCAAATATAAATGCAATTATATGCTTTAAGGTTTTACTTCAGGTTCCTCATTTGCATATGAACTTCAGGTTCCTCATTTGCGTATGAACTTCAGGTTCCTCATTTGTGTATGAACTTTGTAACGACCCACCTTTTTGCCCGATTCTCACCAGTAATTAAACCAACTCAAATCGTTCACAAAGACGAATTGTTATGGGTACTTACATATTCGAATAAAAATAACAGAACTTTTGTTTCATTTCATTGATTACATCAGAGATTACAAGAGATATCAGAGTACCATATATGCTCAGCGGAAGTCCAATGCTCTCAGCGGAAGAAGAAAAACATCAAAACAAGACTCTAGCTTCAAATCTGAATCCAACTCTAAAATCTAAATCTGCAAACTAAACTTCTAGCTGCCCATGCAAAAATCATGGGCACCCAGAGTTCAGATGTGGAAACAATGAACTCCAGGTTAGTCGTGGGACTGGTGTGAGAATTCAAAAACAGTTCTTATTTTAATTCATTTTAAATTTGGGAAATTCATTGGACCACGCCGCTAACGCAGAACGAGTTTATTCCATGTGAATTCCCGTGCATATAAATTCGTAATGAATTTTAGAAAAATAAGGCTATCATAAACTCGTCCCACATCACACAATGCAAGCACACACCAAATGGGTGAGTTTTACCTTATGATAACCAAACATGCTTTCATATGTAAAAATCCTCTTTCTATACTTAATATATGTATGGAAAATCATTTCGCAAATAAATATAGAATCATAGACCCCATAACCCCAATTGGTTATATTGACATAAAGGTATACAAACAAAATCCATTTGGTTCGTATTGGAGATTTGGGTTTCCAACTTGATGATTCCTGGCACAAAAGATCAATAAGGGATACGAAGCGAAGTGTAACACGGCTTTTTCGTCCATCTCAGACACCAACAACAAATCGCAGGGCAGATCAACGATTTTCGACCAGACGCGGCCCCCGAACATACCCAATTTCCCCAAGTTCATAAGTGGTTTCTCACTGTTGCATAGCTTTCATCATAATCATATATATATATATACACACACACACACAACCTAACCGCCAGTTTCTCATCATTTGGGGAGGTTTGTCGATGTCACGTCATACACAAAGCTTCGCTTCAATAATCCGTGCTTTGATCATCACTAGTTCATTTTATAACTCGAGAATGCCACATTGACAGTTCACTACATATCACTGATTTCGATCAATGCATACCCTCTAAGTTCGTATGGCCTAGAGCCAAGGAAAATATTTTCCACAAATCCGATATATATTAGCGGAAATAAGTGATATGCAGTCAATTTCAATGTCAGACACACAATCCATACAAGTCCGTTCTGGGTCTGAACGGAACAACAACCCAAAAATATTCAAATATATTCAGGTCTCATGCCACTTATAACCTCGTATCAGGTGTACATCCCGATCCGAGACATCAGCAATCAATCTAAACAATTCGAATATACTCGGTCTTCAATTATTGATATCCAAGTCTTTAGTTTGTAACGTTGTGTTATTACTTGGAATGGTTTTCAGATCCATATCCGATCCCGGACTTCCCAAGTAATAAGCGTATTAAAATAATAGCTGTGACCCACACGAGTTTCTCAATTCAAATCTCCTTTCCAAATATCATCCGCTTTACTTTGAATTAAGGTTGGATTCACTTCCCGGAAATCCGTTATCATTTTATCCTTTATTCATTTTCCAAACCTTATATCTCAAAACAATCTTCATTGATTCGTCATTATCCCGAAACTACCAAATCTTTATTTGGATTTGAATTTCCATTCCTAACGATTTAAATAATATTTTCAAATATAAGTTTATATAATTTAATCGACTTATATTTGATATTAATTCACGACTCAGGCAAATACTATAAGAATTTTGATATGGATATGTTTTGATATTTCTGATTGTATTTGTCTGCTCCTGTAAATCCATATCGGATATCAGACGACAAATTCTATCCAAACTCATTCCCTCTTCAATTCAAGTCTTTTTTCATTTCCATATCATATATTTCAATTCTTTTCCATAATGATTCATGCTTTGAAATCTTTAAATTCAAATCATTTCAAAGAAATGGTTAAAGCGTTGTGAAATGTTTACTTAACCAAATCGATCCAAAATCATTCCAAATTCACAATTTAAAACTCAAATCACTTTTTAAATAATAAAATATATTTTATCATATTTTTTTGGATTTTTAAATAATTTCTATAAATCCATTTTGTTCGATTTTCTATTACGGTCGACGAATTGCACGTATAACGACCTTTTCAAATTTTAATTTTAACCTAACTCTATAACCATACGATGGAATTTGAAAATTCCTCTTCTATACAAACCCCATTATCAATAGAAATCCGTTGTTTTCCATTTCACGTCAATTCGATTCAAAATGTCCAAGTTATGATCATTTGAAATAAAAAAAAAGATATTATCGAACTGTCGATGCGCGACGCGTTCGATTTTTCGTTGTATACCGTTTTAAAATAAAATCATTCTGTTCTTTTCTCCAAAATAGATTCCATTTCCATAACTTAGAAATAAACCGTATTTCAGATCTTGCTTTCTTGAAATGATATTTTAAACCAATATTATTTTCTATTCAAAATCTCCATGTCAAATCAAATCGAATAATATTTAAAAAGAAAACTTGTTTGATTTTTTTTATCAAAAAATAAGAATTCACATAAAATCAAATATTCTTATGAAATCTAATATTCATAAAAATCCATTTTTCCAATTTGCCGAATTCTTCATAACATATTACATTAAATATTTAATGGTTATTTCAAACTTGTTAAATCCATATTTCAACATAAGTATTTCAAAATAATTCTTTTCTTTTCAAATTCTTCATATCAAATTGAATTGAACATTAAATGGTAATATTTCTGATCTCATTCAAACCTTTTCAAAACAACTAAAGTTGTCATAATAAATTTCACACTTTTAATTTTAAACAATAATATTTATCAAAACTTGATTAATCATTTACAATCGACCGTTCAAATTGTATATCCAAATCAATGTTGAACATCATTTCCCAATCCTTATCAAATATTTAAATAGCAAATGAACGGTCTAAATTACGTTCAAAACCATTGCATTCTCTTCGAATAGATTTTTACTCTTCTATATAGTTTTTAAAATTTAAATTAAAACTAAATTCCCATTTTATTTTAAAAAATATTTATATGGAAAGGGGATTTAAATTCATCATATGTACGGTTCCACCACTACGGTGTATGTGGTTCTACTCAATCAAATTTAACTAACTAATCTGATCACATCAACAGTCATGAATCCATTCATCACAATAATTTACATAACAAAATAACGGTGTGTAAAGCGTTACTGCGAATAGCACTTGGTGTATAAAGTGTTACAACTGCATAAACATTCATCAATCAACCAATAACAACATTCATGTCAACCCATGATCAACGAATTATTTTATAATCAACAACTAATTATAATTCATTATTATAACTAATTTTTAAAATAAATTTAAATTGAATTTTTCACCTGCATTGCTTCCAATCTTTCACCGTTATCGTTCCATATCAACTGCGAACCAAATCCAGTTGTTTACGTACAAATCTTCACAGACTCGTATTTGCTTCCAATAATTTGACCGACGATCGCTATGACTTTATGGACGACGCACACACCGTATCCTTCGCAACAAACTGCAGAATCAAGGATCACTTTAATTCAAATGTGCTTCTATATTTACACGCGTGAATCCTTGCGTTTTCAGTACGGAATCAATTTGTCGCTCCCTTTCAAACCAAACTGCTTGTTTTCCTCTCTTTTTTTTTTAAAAAAAGGAGCAAAACTATTTTTAATGAGTGGAAGAAAGAGGAACAGTAGGGAAAAGAGGAAGGGTGCGTGGTGTTTGGAGCTTGCTGCGGATGGTGAAGTGTCGGACTGGGCTTATGTGGAGGAGAGGGGTGCTGCGGACTAGGTTGGCAACATCGAGGAGTGGAGTTCTGGTGGTGCAAGGTCAGTGAAGCGGGAGAAGTAACTGCGGACTGTCGGGGCACGGTGGACTGGAGCAGAGGACTAGTCAGAGGTGGTGAAGCTAACATCAGAGGTGGAGGGTTGAGAGCAGATGGTGAAGCAAAAGGGTAAGAGGGAGCGGTGCGAGGACTGTTTTTCATAGAAGCGGAGGGAGTGGGATTTGATGGCGCAGGGTTTGGCGTGGTTTCAGACAATGGGGAAAGTAGCAGTTGAGCTTGGGAGCGAGGACACGTTGAGTTTTGAAGGGAAGAGGCGGGACTATTGTCTGCAGTGGTGTGGTGTTTGGAGTGGGATTTTCTGGAGTAGGAGGGGTGCGTGGAATGACAGTTGGCTGTTGGGTAGAAAGGAGGTGGTAGCGAAAAAGTATGGAGCGGAAGCAGTTGTGAGCGGTGTAGAAGAGGTTGAGTGGAAATGCAAGAGAAGTGGGAAATACGAAGGAGCTGAAAGTGGTAGATGCGGAAATGAAGAGTGCGTGAGAAATTTGGGTGCGTGGATCCTTATTTAAACATGAGCTGAGGGGTATATTTGTAATTTGAAATAAGGACACTTGTCTATATAAGATCTTCATTTACATGCAAGATTACGCCTATAGGGACACATGTTGTCTTTAAAAATCTTTAAAATGCATGTTTTCCAAAATGACATGTTTATTTATTTAATTAAAATCCAATTTTAGCAACAACACTGTAACGTATATATATGTAACCCATAAATAACACTACACTTCATGAAACACATATAACATATATTTACTTAATTTAAAAAAATAATTTCTTATAAAATGAACCATATTATATGTTAAACTAATATTACTTAAAAATCAAACTTTTATAAAATAGTAAAGTAGAAATTGAATGTTTAAATAGATTTTTATAAAAGGTACCAAATTATATGCTAAAATAATAATTCTAAAAATAGTTAAAATAGAAATTAAATGCTTTAATAGGTTTTTTATAAAGGTTTATATCTTGAATTTTAAATAAAATTATAAATTAAGATTTTAAACTTATAAGAAATCTTATGTTTTAAAATAAATCATACTTTACAAAATATATAATATCATTATAGGTTATCGAATCTAAATTACTTACAAATATTCATAAAACATTGAATATAGCCCTAAATGGAATAATTATCTTTTTAAATATATTACCATATGTTACTATTACTTATAACCTTACCTATAACCTTTAAAAATAACTTTGCATTGCAGAATCTATCCCAAATATACGAAATTCATAAAACACTATATATATCAAAATAATATTACTTAAAAAATATAGAAATCATCCTATCTATAAGTATAAATTTTTAAATACTCAAAAGATAATTGTAAAAGTTCTATGTACTAAAGAAATACCGTTTTATAATAAAAATCCAAATTAGATAACAAAACTTATAAAATCTTTTAAAATATTCTCAAAAATAAAATAACATTATTTATTCAAAACAAATAAAAGAATTACCAATATTTAAACCTTATAAAATTCAAAATACATAAGGAAAATTCCAAATTAACTTTGGTAAAATACTGGGTTGTTACACTCATCGCCCTTAATGCTTTTCGTCCTCGAAAAGGGGAGTAGTTAATTTTAAACTTCTATATAAACTATAAATCAACTTTTCTATATGGTTTTGGAACAATTTTTATAAATATTCAAACCAATAGACTTAAATTAAAAAGTGGAACACACATATCATAGTCATTCCAAAATATCATGGCATATAGATCATCCAAGTCAGCATACAAAATGTAACTATCCCCACCTGAGCATGTACTACGTACTTGGGGTTGTCCAAAAATACAGTCACCAAAAGTGTTCCTAGCAATCTGGTATTAGTCCCTCAAAAACCATCCTAGCCCAAAACATCTTAGTGCATCTAGGCACTTAAGATAACATATATACACTATACACAAGGTCCAGACTCATCGCGAACTAAACATCCGATGCATTTGATCCATCATCGGATGGACCAGAGAAACTAATCTCCTCGGGCTCCTCATCAATGAATCCCTCCTCGTCATCAGCCAAAAACCCATCATCATCAACAATATCCTCATCGTCATTATGTCCTATGATGAATCCATCCTCTTCTACTATGAATCCACCATGTTCGTTGCCCATTAATCCGTCCTCATCATCCTCATCTAAAGGCTGCTCTATATCCTCCATCTCCTCATTAAACTCATCATCTTCCACCTCATGAAGTGGGTCATCCTCGAATATAGGCTGCTCAATCTAACCATCATCCGCTGTAACATCATCATCATCTGCTACTACATCATCATCGTCTATTACGACATCATCATCATGCAGGGGCTGCTCCATAACATCGTCAAATCCATCATCTCCCACCTATGGAAGTGGGTTGTCCTCAGCTACAACTGCCGGCTACCCTAGCTCATGTAACAACACATCAAACTGCTCTACTAAAGCAGGATCTATCATCCAACCAATGATCTCTGGTGCGACCTGCACTAGTGTGGCGTCTCCTAATAACTACTGATCCCTCTCGTCAAGGATCTGCTGCCATATAGCCTCTAATGTCTGCTCATCCAAATCGGGGGGAATCTCAATCCCGAAATAGGCAGCTGCCTCAACCCCTGTCATCTGATCAAGGATCGCTGGTCCTAGTACATACTCATACATCATCTCCTGATCATCCTGCTGTGGATTTGGGTCTGCTCCTAGCATATCAGGATAATGGTCTGATCTGACACCCATATCACCATCGGTGTATATCGTCTGATCCTCTGTAGGTATAGAATCTGAGGATATCTCGATGATCTCATGCTCACTAGTGTCACTACAGATGTCAATAATGGAGTCCTCTGAGTTGGACCCAGAGCTACTACTAGTTGGAGAAAGGTACTGTCTAATGTCACCCCAAAATAAGCATTTAAAGCTTAGAAATCATCCAAGTTTGTTATAAAATCCGAAACTCATCATTTGCTCACTTAACCAAAATGATTCAATTTAAGTGTTTATGTCCAAATTTCTTTTCCCAAAGTTTTCAAAAATTTGTTAAGGGTTTATTTATCAAACCAAAATCATATAAATGGTTAAGGGTCCAAATCGGCTCATCCTAATTCCTAACAACCAATCCAGAAATCATTGTTATACAAAATGGTTGATAAAATTTGCTTAAGTTTTAATGCAATTCCAACATTTCTATAACACCCCGTAAATTTAAATATTAAAGTTAATAAATTAAAGAATACTTAATTTTAAATGTAATAATCAAGGGAAACGGGTTATGCCATTGTGTTCGTCTTGGAATTCTGGTTGAGATAGAGTCAGAGTTTGCGTAAATTGGACTTCGTATGAAGAAGTTATGGCTGTCGGAAGTTTCTAGAAAATTCAAATAAATTCAAACAGCTCGAAACAGATTCAAAATTCAAATCAAAAGTCAGAAGCGGGCTGGGCGGGAAATTTCCCGCCCAGGACCCAGGTCGACCCTAGTGTCGACCTCCCCCCTACAGGTCGACCTGGGGGTCGACCTGCCCTCTCCCCCCCCCCTCCCGGGGCAGATCTGAGGGATGATGATTTTGTGACTCAGTGCCGAGTCATTAGGGCTGAGGTGTCACTCTATCTTGACTGGATGGTCTTGATTGATTTTAGGTTGATCGGATGGCATAAATTAATCCTCAATTCTATATAAACACATGTAGACTCAAACCCTAAAACCAAATCAAAATTAGAACCATGGTCGTCATGCTATCACCTTGCAACCTAGAGTAGCCGCCACCAACTAGAGGGAAAGTGAAGCTAATCAACTCAATTCAACTCAAATTTATAACAACAACAACGAATTTGTCTACTTCAAAGGCGAGCTAAATCAATTTCAGAACTCAGATTCCAGAACTCAAGACCTTCTTTGAGTTGTTAGTTCAATTTCTTTAATAAGATAATTAATAAGTTAATTGAGTTGAGTTATAAATTGGGTTATATGGCTATGTTTGTGAGACATTGGAAAAATGTGATATTTTGTGAATATATGATAGTTGTTCATAATGATAGTCTTGTTGTGGATCCCTTTTCATATGCCTAATCACCTATGTTCAACTTGATTCACGTTTGACATCATTTTATATGCAAGTTTGGGTGTAGATTATATGCTAATTTATATATGAACTGTACACAAGTTTACATGTGAATCAAATAAAGTGACTATATGCAAGTTTAGGTAGAGATTGGACTCACATATATGCAAGTTTACACCTTTAGATTTAGATCTATGATGTACATAGTTTTATGCAAATTTGTGACTATGGCCTATGCAAGTTTGGAATGAAAACTATATTCATGTATGCAAGTTTTAGGTGAAAAACTATATTATATATATGCAAGTTCACACCTTTAGGCCTATGTTTAGATTCATGACAATACAAAGTTTATGCAAGTTATGTTGTAATCCTTATTTGCAAGGTTAGATCCATTTTGTGTGTTATGCAAATTTGCGATGTTTCTTCCCTTTTATGTGCTAGACTAATTGCTAGTCTACTATACATATATGTCATGATAAACGAACAAACAACGTGGGGACGATGGGAGTAATATTGAATACACACATATTGAGAATTGGCATAATGGCTTTGAAAAGACATATAATTACTTTAAGATATTAATTGGAAAAATTGGCATTTATGGACATAATTGAGACAATTATGGACATAAATATATTTGGAATTCATTGACAAATTTTGAATAGGGATATTAATCCAATTTGATTTCACATGAAGATGTGTAATAATAAACCGCCTAAGACACGAGGTTAGACTCTTTTATGGTGTAAGACTGCCCGGACCCGCCCAGCAAATCCAGCAGCCACAAATGCCAGTCTAATGTGAGAGGTCGAAGGCATGAATTAAATGCGTAATAGTTGTAAAGACACGAGGTTAGGCTCGTTTGTGGTGTAAGACTGCCCGGACCCGCCCGGCAAATCCAGCTGCCACAAATGCCAGTCTAATGTGGGAGGTCTTTACGAGGTTACGGTATTAATGAATTAAGAAACACTTAACCATATAAACATGTGGTGGGACATGAGGGGTTAAGTGGGTGCTTTGGGTGGCTTGTGAAATTAAGAGGGTGCCTTGGGTGGCATGTGAAATACGATTAGATGCACTTAACCAAGATTGAAACATGTAAGAAGACATGAATAAGAATGGGGTTAAGTGGGGAAAAACCTTAGAGGGTACCAAGCATAGGTAGGAAGCTTGTGTCATGCATGGGGGCCCTTTTCAAACCAGTAATCCATTAAGTTTCTTTGTGGGCTCGATCCAAGTCGAGGACGGGACACGCGTACTGGATTTGATTGTAAGAGGTCAAAACGGGTTAACGGTGGCAACGCAAGTCCAACGGGGTCATATGCATGTGTGGGCCCGGGCTAGTAGGTAAGACATTGTTGCATCGTCTAGATATAAGCCGTGCATTTTGGTGGTATCGGGTTGCCACTTTGGGGAGTGATACACCCCACTGTGGGGCCAACACGGGTATCTACGAGTTAGGGAGCCGATCGAATGGGGTATGTGGGTACGCCTAGTGGAGATAGGGGCAGACGACACCTATGAAGGCAGCTAGGGGTGCACGAAACTACCATTATCATTATTGAGTTCTGTAGGCGGGATCAACTTTTAGGGTGTTTGGTGTGGTGTAGTATAGTAATTATCCTATAGTGATTAGGTACGCCTTTAACGCTATCTTTGTTCATCTTATTTCCTTTGTTTGCTCTGTCATACCCATTTGTTCACAGTCATTTCCTTATTTTCCAGCTTATGCCTTGTCCTAGTTACTTAATGATTATATTGTTAAAGTTATTGTACTCGCCGGACTTTATGTATGACCCCTTTGTTTCCACCTTTTTTCTTCCTTTCCCCCCCCCCCAGGTGCTCAGGGTGGGACTAGTACTAGTGGAGCTTGATTTGGACAGCTTTATCTCTTTCTTTGGAAGTTGCTTGGATCGCTGAAGTAAAAGTTCATCCTATCTTACTTATGGCTATTTTATGTTGGGGTTATGTCTTTCATTTTATGCACTCTGATTTAGTCAAGATGGATATTATGTACTTGACTCTAGTCCTTAGTTTTTGATGATGTAATCAAACTTATTTGTTTACCGCTGCAATGAATGAAGTTTTAAATTTTTAAGTACTGTTTTATATCTGTCTTGTTGTTAAGTTTCTGTTCTATACACACTTAAAACGCTCCATAGAAGTTAATGCATTCCCTTTGTGAGTGACATTAATGGACGTGGGGTGTCACAATTTCTATAACTACCATTTAAATAATCTTATACCTAAGTTATCCAATTTCATTCATACCAAACAAATCTTAGAATTTTAAGTTCCCAAATTTCATTAAAACACGTTGATTTAATAAGGAAAGATGCCCTCTCAAACGTAATATTCCTGAATCTCATTCTAGGGCGTTTCTAACCCTATCTCTAATAAGACGTCATAATTCTGATGAGTCCTACCTTTTGTTCAAAATATGTCGTACCTCATAGCTTTGTATAACCAAAGCTTTGATACCAACTGTAACGACCCGCCTTCATGCCCGATTCTCGCCGATAATTAGACCAACTGAAAGCGTTCACAAAGACAGATTGTTATGGGTACTTACATATTCGAATAAAAATAACAGAACTTTTGTTTCATTTCATTGATTACATCAGAGATTAAAAGAGATACCAGAGTACCATATATGCTCAGTGGAAGTCCAATGCTCTCAGCTGAAGAAGAAAAACATCAAAACAAGATTCAAGCTTCAAATCTAAATCCAGCTCTAAAATCTAAACCTGCAACCTAAACTTCTAGCTGCCCGTGCAAAAATCATGGCCACCCAGAGTTCAGATGTGGAAACAATAAACTCCAGGTCAGTCGTGGGACTGGTGTGAGAATTCGAAAACAATTCTTATTTGGATTCATTTTAAAGTTGGGAAATTCACCGTACCACGCCGCTAACGCGGAACAGGTTTATTCCATGTGAATTTCCGTGCATATAAATTCGTAATGACTTTTAGAAAAATGAAGCTATCATAAGCTCGTCCCACATCACACAATGCAAGCGCACACCAAATGGGAGAGTTTTACCTTATGATAACCAAACATGCTTTCATACGTAAAAATCCTCTTTCAATACTTAATATATAGTATGGAAAATCATTTCGCAAATAAATATAGAATCATAGCCCGATAACCCTAATTGGTTATATTGACATATAGGTATACAATCAAAATCTGTATGGCTCGTATTGGAGATTTGGGTTTCCAATTTGATGATTCCTGGCACGAAAGATCAATCAGGGATACGAAGCGAAGTGTAACACGGCTTTTTTTGTCTACCTCAGACACCAACAACAAATCGCAGAGCAGATCAACGGTTTTCGACCAGACGCGGCCCCCCGAACATACCCAATTTCCCTAAGTTCATAAGTGGTTTCCCACTACTGCACAACTTTCATCATAATCATATATATATATATACACACACACAATCTAACCGCCAGTTTCTCATCATCCAGGGTGTGAGGTTTGTCGATGTCACGTCATACACAAAGCTTCGCTTCAATAAGTCGTGCTTTGATCATCACTAGTTCATTTCATAACTCCAGTATGCCACAATGACAATTCACGACATATCACTGATTTCGATTAATGCATACCCTCTAAGTTCGTATGACTTAGAGCCGAGGAAAGTATTTGCCACAAATCCGATATATATTAATGGAAATCAGTGCTACGCGGTCAATTTCAATGTTAGACACACAATCCATACAAGTCCGTACTGGGTCTGAACGGAACAACAACCCGAAAATATTCAAATATATTCAGTTCTTATGCCACTTATAACCTCGTATCAGGTGTACATCTCGATCCGAGACATCATCAATCAATCTAAACAATTCGAATATACTCGGTCTTCACTTATCAATATCCAAGTCTTTAGTTTATAACGTCGTGTTATTACTTGGAATGGTTTTCGGATCCATATCTGATCCCGGACTTCCCAAGTAATAAGCGTATTAAAATAATAGCTGCAACCCACACGAGTTTCTAAATTCAAATCTCCTTTACAAATATTGTCGCTTTACTTCGAATTAAGGTTGGATTCACTTCCCGGAAATCCGTTATCATTTTAACCCTTATTCATTTTCCAAACCATATATCTCAAAACAGTCTTCATTGATTCGTCATTATCCCGAAACTACCAAATCTTAATTTGGATTTGAATTTCCATTCCTAATGGTTTAAATAATATTTTCAAATATAAGTTTATATAATTTAATTGACTTATATTTGATATTGATTCACGACTTAGGAAAATACTATCAGAGTTTTGATATAGATATGTTTTGATATTTCTGTTTGTATTTGTCTGCTCCTGTAAGTCCATATCGGATATCAGACGAGAAATTCTACCTAAACTCATTCCCTTTTCAATTCAAGTCTTATTTCAATTCCGTATCAGATATTTAAATTCTTTTCCATAATGATTCATGTTTTGAAATCTTTAAATTCAAATCGTTTCAAAGAAATGGTTAAAGCATTGTGAAATCTTTACTTAACCAAATCGATCCAAAATAATTCCAAATTCACAATTTAAAACTCAAATCACTTTTTAAATAATAAAATATAATTTATCATATTTTTCTAGATTTTTAAATAATTTCTATAAATCCATTTTATTCGATTTTCTATTACGGTCGACGAACTGCACGTATAACGACCTTTTCAGATTTTAATGTGAACCTAACTCGATAAGCATATGATGGAATTTGAAAATTCCTCCTCTATACAAACCCCATTATCAATATAAATCCGTTGTTTTCCGTTTCACGTCAATTCGATTCAAAATGTTCAAGTTATGATCATTTGAAATAAAAAAATCGATATTATCGAACTGTTGCTACGCGATGCGTTCGATTTTTTGTTATATACTATTTTAAAATAAAATCATTTCGTTCTTTTCTCCAAAACAGATTCCATTTCCAAAACGTAGAAATAAACCGTATTTCAGATCTTGCTTTCTTGAAATGATATTTTAAACCAATATTATTTTCTACTCTAAATCTCTATGTCAAATCAAATCGAATAATATTTAAAAAGAAAACTTATTTGATTTTTTTTATAAAACAGGAATTCACATAAAATCAAATATTCTTATGAAATCTAATATTCATAAAAATCCATTTTTCCAATTTGCCGAATTCTTCATAACATATTACATTAAATATTTAATGATTATTCCAAACTTGTTAAATCCATATTTCAACATAAGTATTTCAAAATAATTCTTTTCTTTTTCAAATTCTTCATATCAAATTGAATTGAACATTAAATGGTAATATCTCTGATCTCATTCAAACCTTTTCAAAACAACTAAAGTTGTCATAAT
The DNA here is from genome assembly GCA_030737875.1 of Allium sativum. Lineage (NCBI taxonomy): Eukaryota > Viridiplantae > Streptophyta > Magnoliopsida > Asparagales > Amaryllidaceae > Allium > Allium sativum. The sequence continues at coordinate 1,046,077,418 of CM060910.1, read as the reverse complement.
AAATTTCACACTTTTAATTTTAAACAATAATATTTATCAAACCTTGATTAATCATTTACAATCGACTGTTCAAATTGTATATCCAAATCAATGTTGAATATCATTTCCCAATACTTATCAAATATTTAAATAGAAAACAAACGGCCTAAATTATGTTCAAAACCATTCCATTCCCTTCGAATAGATTTTTACTCAATTCATTTCTAAATAGTTTTTAAAATTTATTTTAAAACTACATTCCCATTTTATTTTAGAAAATATTTATATGGAAAGGGGATTTAAATTCATCATACATACGGTTCCACCACTACGGTGTGTGTGGTTTTACTCAATCAAATTTAACTAACTAATCTGATCACATCAACAGTCATGAATCCATTCATCACAATAATTTACACAACCAAATAACGGTGCGTAAAGCGTTACTGTGAATAGCACTTGGTGTATAAAGTGTTACAACTGCATAAACATTCATCAATCAACCAATAACAACATTCTTATTAACCCATGATCAACGGATTATTTTATAATCAACAACTATTTATAATTCATTATTATTATAACTAATTTTTAAAATAAATTTAAATTGAATTTCTCACCTGCATTACCTCCAATTTTTCACCGTTATCATTCTGTATCAACTGCGAACCAAATACGGTTGTTTACGTACAAATCTTCACGGACTCGTATTTGCTTCCAATGATTTGACGGACGATCGCTATGACTTTACGGACGACACGCACCGTATCCTTCACAACGAACTGCAGAATCAGTGGATCACTTTAATTCAAATGTGCTTCTATTTTTACACACGTGAATCCTTGCGTTTTTAGTACGGAATCAAGTTGTCGCTCCCTTTCGAACCAAACTGCTTGCTTTCCTCTCTTTTTTTTCCAAAAGGTGCAAATTGTTTTTAATGAGTGGAAGAAAGACGATCAGTAGGGAAAAGATGAAGGGTGCGTGGTGTTTGGAGCTTGCTGCGGATGGCGAAGTGCCGGACTGGGCTTATGTGGAGGAGAGGGGTGCTACGGACTAGGCTGGCAACATCGGGGAGTGGAGTTCTGGTGGTGCAAGGTCAGTGAAGCGGGAGAAGGAACGATGGACTGTAGGGGCACGGTGGACTGGAGCAGAGGACTGGTCGGAGGTGGTGAAGCTAACGTCGGATGTGGAGGGGTGAGAGCAGGTGGTGAAGAAATAGGGTAAGAGGGAGTGGTGCGTAACTGTTTGGAAGTGCGAGGACTGTTTTCAGAGGAGCGGAGGAAGTGGGACTTGATGGCGCAGGGTTTGGTGTGGTTTCAGACAACGGGGAAAGTAGCGGTTGAGCTTGGGAGTGAGGACACGTTGAGTTTTGAAGGGAAGAGGCGGGATTGTTTTCATATGTGGTGTGGTGTTTGGAGTGGGATTTTCTGGAGTTGGAGGGGTGCATGGAATGACAGTAGGTTGTTTGGTAGAAAGGAGGTGGCAGAGAAAAAGTATGGAGTGGAAGCAGTTGTGAGCGGTGTAGAAGAGGTTGAGCGGAAATGCAAAGAGAAGTGGGAAATACGAAGGGGCTGAAAGTGGTAGATGTGGAAATGAAGAGTGCGTGAGAAACTTGGGTGCGTGGATCCTTAGTTAAACGTGAACTGAGGGGTAGATTTGTAATTTGAAACAAGGACACTTGTCCATATAATATCTTCATTTACGTGCAAGACACATGTTGTCTTTAAAAAAATTTAAAATGCATGTGTGCCAAAATGACATGTATATTTATTTAATTAAAATCCAATTTTAGCAACAACATTGTAACATATATATATATATATATATATATATATATATATATATATATATATATATATATATGTAACCCATAAATAACACTACACTTCATGAAACCATATAACATATATTTACTTAATTTTAAAAAAAAATTCTTATAAAATGAACCAAATTATATGTTAAACTAATATTACTTAAAAATCAAACTTTTATAAAATAGTAAACTAGAAATTGAATGTTTTAATAGATTTTTATAAAGTGAATATTAGGCACACATCCCTAAAACGAAACTTAATTAGGCTCACATCCGGTCTAACTTTTCATGTAAATTAGGTCCCTATTTTTTGAAAATTCATTAAAAAAATATTAAAAAAATATAAAAAAATCACGTAAATTCATAATTAAATAAAACATGTTCACGCCAAAAAAATCAGGTGGAAAATCAATCAACAAACAAGTCAAAATCAAAAAATACACAAAACAGCGAAAAATGTAGTAAAATGCATGAAAGCATGCACATATTTCAAATAGTTGCATACATGTATGCATCTATTTCAATTCCGCATCATACAGCAGCATATATGCATACATGTATGCAGATTTTCTGAAATACATGCATGATTTCATGCATGTATTCGGTTTCTGCATGGAATGCACGCATGCTTGCATATATGCATACTAACATGTAGTTATGCAGAAAATATGCATTCAAGTATGCACATATTGCCATGGCATCGGCCTTCAACGCATTACTGCATACATGTATGCAGCTATTCTTAATAACAGCATACTTGTATGCAATTATTCAGCAGGCTTGCGGATTTTATTTGCATGTGTATTTAAAAAGTTGCATACATGTATGCAACTTTTTTTTTTTTGATTTGCGTGGGCTCCTGGGATTATTTCCAGATTTTAGAATTTTTTTTTTTTTTATGCATGAGTGCATTTTTTTTGGCCAGAAATTGAAAAAGGCGAAGGGGACATGAGGAGCAGGCGAATGGACCAAAATTTTTGGGCGGCATGTGATTTTAGGGACCGGAAACATATGGAAAAGTATGGGTGGACGTAGCTTTAATTTAAAACTTAAATAAGGACGTGAGACAAAAGTACCCGTTTATAAAAGGTACCAAATTATATGCTAAAATAATAATTCTAAAAATAGTTAAAATAGAAATTAAATGCTTTAATGGGTTTTTTTAATAAAGGTTTATATCTTGAATTTGTAAATAAAATTATAAAATAATATTTTAAACTTATAAGAAATCTTATGTTTTAAAATAAATCATACTTTACAAAATATATAATATCACTATAGGTTATCGAATCAAAATACTTACAAATATTCATAAAACATTAAATATATCCCTGAATGGAATAACTATCTTTTTAAATATATTAACATATGTTACTATTACTTATAACCTTACCTATAACCTTTAAAAATAACTTTGCATTACAGAATCTATCCCGAATATACGAAATTCGTAAACACTATATATATCAAAATAATATTACTTAAAAAATATAGAAATCATCCTATCCTTAAATATAAATTTTTAAATACTCAAAAGATATTTGTAAAAGTTCTATGTACTAAAGAAATACCGTTTTATAATAAAAATCCAAATTAGATAACAAAACTTATAAAATCTTTTAAAATATTCTAAAAAATAAAATAACATTATTTATTCAATAAAATAAAAGAATTACCAGTATTTAAACCTTATAAAATTCAAAATACATATAGAAAATTCCAAATTAACTTTGGTAAAATACTGGATTGTTACAAACTTCAGGTTCCTCATTTGAAATAATTTGTATATGAACTTCACGTTATAAGAACTTTAGGTCATTTGCATATGAACTTCAGGTTTCTCATTTAAAATAATTTGTTTACCTCATGAGTTCGCAATTTCACTTCCAGTGGTAAATCAAGAGATTTTATGTCTTTCGTCTTTACAAAATGATTACATATGGAAAGTAACATATGATTGGAAAAGATAAAATTAGATCTACTTCTACATCATCAATAATGTAAACAATCACATATAATCAAATCTCCATCAAATTGGATTTAGAAAACTCAAAATTAGATCCATAAAGAATTGAATGTATAGATCTGGGCACATATTTAGGGTCAATAAAAATAATAAGATCTAAAAAATAGATATATTAGAACCCAATCTAGAACTACAAAGATAGAAAAGAAGATCTAGAAGTTTATTCAGATCTAGAAGAATAGAAGATATAACAAATTCATAGATCCATTAATCAAAGATTCTCAAACAGAAAGTAATTGTAGAAGAAATCTACGAATTAATAATCTTCAATGATTATTACTTACATGACAGATCCATAGATGTAGATTTAGAAGATATCAAAAAATAACTCTAATAGAACTCGTGCCGATAACGTGTTACAAAATATAACAAAATAGATAAATGAGGAGAAGCCATTAGAGAGAACATAAGATTTTAGGGAGAAAAATTTCATTTCTATTGATTCAGTTGTACAAATAATGTAAACAATCCCCCTATTTATAGAGTCTACATGTCTTGTAAATTACTATAAAGTTCCTTAACATGTTAGCATATTCACCCTTATTACTTATACATATTACAACAATGATAACTAATATTTATTGTCAATTTAAAAATGTTATAAAACAAAATAAGAGCAGATACTAAAAGGAGATATCTTGATATAGATCTCATGTAACATAAATGAATTATCTGCTTATAGTCTTTACATGCCTTGATAATCACAATAACGTATCTTCACATTTAACATGTTCAGTCTTATTATTCTAATATATATTATAGCATTCCCTCTTCAATATGTATATGCAAAGATGATAAGATTAACTGACTCGTTATTTTTTTAATGAAAAATACCCTAGGAAATAAATCATAAATAAGGAAAAAAGTAAAATTTCATTTCATTTTAGGTAAATTGTTTTACAATTTTACAATATGAGTTGGTATTTCGAATTAAGATAATGTCTCATCAAAATCCTTGGTAACTAAAATCCAGTACGAAAAGTAAAACATACATTATACCATAATTTTATATGTTTCCCTTGATTCATATTGAATCATTCAAATAGTCGCGTACCAATTTTATAAAACCATTTTCTGAAATTTTGATTTTTGAATGCTTTTATAAATAGATTTGTTGGATTTTCTTGAGATTGGATTTATTTCATTTCTATCTTAATTTCTTTTTGTAGTTCATGTGCGAAGAAGAATTTAGGGGAAATGTGTTTCGTCTTATCCCTTTGGTATAACCTTCTTGAATCTAGACTACAGAAGCTGCATTGCCTTTATAAATAATAGTTGATAATTCCGTAGTTGAGGGAAGCTGACATGTAGTTCGAATATGTTCAACAATAATCTTAATCAAATGCATTCTTGATATCTTTCATGTTGGGCTGGTATTTCAGAATGATTGTGTAACAACCCGAAAAATCCGAACCAATTTAAAATTTTTATTTTGGCAATTTTAATGAATTTTGAATATTTAAAATGAATTATTTTAAATAATAACGATGACAAATTTATTTTGAATAAAATTAGAACGTATATATTTATTTGAATCGACGTTAGAATATAAATATTTATTTTAATTATAAAAGAATTGAAAATGGCCCGATAGTTTGAAAATTCGATTTCAAATTTCAAATGAATGTGCAAGATTCAAAATAAACCGGATTTTGGCGAAACTGAAGATATTAGAATCTAATTGAAAATATATTTCCAACGAATCCGAAAAATTGAAATTTCATAGCAGGAATAAAAAGTTATGCCCAGTTGAAAATTCAGAATAGTCGCTATGGAATTTTGGCCCTTAAAAATAGCCATTTTGCAAACGACCTCCGTTTTCGATGAAACCATTTTTGTTGGATCCGGAATGTCAAGTTATTGCTAGATTCCAAAATTCATAATTTTTGGGATTAATATGTGAGCATGGCGAAGTAAAACGTGTTTTGACAGTTTCAGTCACGGGTGCGTTTTTTAGAGGTCCCTATTAAGTTTTGAAATAAACTCCACATCCTCCCATGTTTTAAATCCAAATCCGGTCCCTACTTTTACCAGCCGCCTTCCGCCTCCTGCTGCTTCCCTTCGCCTCCTCCATTTCCAGCAAAAAAAATGCGCTAGTGCATTAAAAAATAATTCCAAAATCATAAAAAAATCCAATAAGTCCACGCAAATCAAAAAAAAAAGTTGCATACATGTATACAACTATTGCCTATAGTTGCATACATTATGCAACTATTGCATACAGGGGATTCAGCTAATGTGTTAGCCTATAAATATGTTGCACACATGTGTGCATGTTTTCCGAGTTATTTGCACAGTTGGATGCAAATAAAAATGAACTGAATTTTACTGTTATGTATTATAGCATCCTTTTATGCAATAAATGTGCATACAAGCACAGAAATATGCAAATAAATCAATACGACTGTAAGAACTGGAATACATGCACATATGCATGCAATAAAATCAAGTATGTGCATAATATTATGCATTTAACTGCAGTTTTTTTTCTTTTTTTTGCTGTCTTCGTCTTTCTGTCGAGATTTTTGTTGTTTTTTGAATTGAATTTTTTGTATAATGCATAATTTATTTTATTATTAATTTACGAATTTTTTTTAATTATTATTTTATAAAGTTTTGAAAAATAGGGACCTAATTTATAATAAGTTTATGACTGGATGTGAGCCTAATTAAGTTTCAAAATAGGGATGTGAGCCTAATATTCACTTCAGTTAATTTGGATCGACCAGTAAATGGCCATTTTTCAAACGGTCTCCAAATTTGACGAAATTATTTTTGTTAGAACCGTATCATCAGTACGAAGCTAGAAAATATTTTTTGGGAATTTTAAGAGTCCGTATGTGACCCCAGTAAACTGAAATGTACGTTTAAAATTCAATATAATGATTCAAATGTTAATTTAAATGAGAACTGATCGGAACGATCGAATTGGCCTATGAGACATATCCTATTATGTTCGGAATGAGGGTATTTAGCTAGGGACGACAGTCGGTGGGTTTGATTTTAAGTTCAAAATAAAAAAGGTACTTATGAAATTAAAAATAATAAAAAATATATATAATTATATAAAGCCCCCCCTTATATTTTCTAAACCTAAATCAGAATCTCGAGCCTCCCTTTTTCAAATTAAACCCACCGTTCACCCAACCACCCCCCTCTCTCGAAGCCGCTGCCATCGCCGGAGCCCGGCGCCGCACCGTCGCACTCCTCCTCTCTCTGTCGCCTCCCTTTTCTATCTCTCCTCTTCTATGCAACGAGACCCCCAAACCCGAAGTGAACCCATCGCGCCTCAGCCTGACTGCGCCGCCGCGCCTCTGGTCGGACCCTCCCACCTCCGGTGACCGCTGCGCCTCCTCCCCCTCCTCCACGTCGAACCCAGTGAGCTTCCTTGTTCCTTTATTTATTTTTCATTTTTTTTAATTCCTTTTTTATGTATTATGGCATTGTTCAACAAAAGAAATGATTTTTACATAGCAAAGACATAGCAAAGAAATGATTTTTACATAGCAAAAGCAACAATTTTTGTATAGCAAAAGAAATGATTTTTCCCTATATAAAGATTAGATTTTTCATAATACAAAGATTCGATCTTTAAAATGATAAAGGTTTGATTTTTTTTATATGATAAAGTTATGATTTTTAATTATATAAATATATGATTTTTATATTATAGAGATAATAAAAATACGATTTTTATACTATAGAGATAATAAAAATACGATTTTTTTATTATAGAGATAATAAAAATACGATTTTTATATTATAGAGATAATAAAAATACGATTTTTATATTAGTAGAGTATTAAAAATATGATTTTTATGATGTAAACAGCGAAATAAAAATTTGGCTTTTATTATGAAGATAACAAAATAAAAATATGATTTTTATAATCGAAATAGCGATAAAAAAAATTAGATTTTTATATATGGAATAAGAGCAGAAAAATATGATTTTTTACTATGAACAGCGTGAAAACGGATTGAGATGAAACGGACGAGAAACAGAATCCAAACCGTTCATAAATAGAAATGGAGGAGTGGAACGCAAGGGTGAGAACTTCTCACTTTAATTTTATTTAATTTTCTAGTTAAAATATATACTAGGATGCAGATGGTGCTTAGCGGCACCCGACACCCGTCGTCCACAGACCATGGATGACTTGTTTGTTTGTCTGATTGTGTTGTGAAATTTGATTGTGTGATGTGGAATGGAATAAATAAAAAATTCTTGTGTTGAAATAAAATATTTTATAGTCAAAAATATAATTTTTAACGTGTAGATGAACAAAATGAATATTTATAAACAAATCGGATGATTTGTTTATATACACTGATTTGACTAATATTGATTGGGACGATAAATTTTACACATCGCCCAACTGCACAAATAAAACCTGTGTTTGATTGTTTGAAACCCCAAACGGGTATTGGGATGATATTGGACATACACTAATTCCAATAGTTAGTTTTATGTCGATCGATTGATTGATAAGCTGTTATAAGCGTTAAATATTTATATTTGATGCTTATGCAGTGTAGAAGGCACTTTGGATGATGGTTGACTGTGTTTGATTGTTGTTGTATACATGTATTATATGAAATCCATATAATGACATTATATGGTGATTGACTGTGTCTAATTCCAGTTCAGAAAGAAGAAATATTTTAAAATAACGAATATTTTAAAATAATGAATATTTTAAATTAATATTCGGTAAAAGGTCAAATTTTGATTTTGATATCCGATTTGGGATGGACACGAATATTTAAACATATGAAGCCGTGTTGATTAGATTGACGCCATTTTGATGTGAACGATAGTTATATCGATTTTATTCATTTTTATGTTAAATATCAAAAAGGAAATGATTTCAAAATCTAATATTTTGAAAATATCACCATTTATATACCGATAATGTGGAATATTCAATTCTGATTTGAAATTGAATATGTAATTGAAATCGTTTTGAAAACGAATTTGAAACGATTTATAAAATACGTTTTAAAAGGAAATCGACGAAATATATATAATATATATATTATATATAATGACCTGAATAGAACGCGCTGCGGTAGTTCATGAATTTCGACCATTGACTTCGAACGGACGTTACGGGAGATCCAACCGTCGGATTCTCCTAAAACCGGAACCGTTGGGTTCGTATCGAAAAGAGATTTCTAACAAATATTATAGATTTGAAATCTAATGGTTGGATTTGGAATTATGTCCAAATGAAATTTGGAAAAGGTCGCTATAAGTGCAGTTCGATGGCCATTTATGGAAATCGACTGTACGGGCCTTAATAAAAATATAAATAATTTGTGTAAAATCATAACAAATGATTCGGAAAGAATTGGGATGAAAAATTCCATATTTGAAAGGATAAAAATATATTTTTATCAAAATGAACTAATTATGAACTAGAATTATAATCCAATATTTTTAAATAAATAAATTGAGTATGAAATGGTTTTAAAAATAACCGAAATTCCCAATATATGAGTTGGAATGGAATTGAATCGAAATTATCCTCGGAATATTTCGATATTGGATTCCGTGATTATACGGATATTGCGGAAAAATTTGGAAGATATATATGTCTTTATTCCAATACAGTATTTGTTGATTCCAGAATTTGATATTGAATATAAGCCAATATATTTTCTATTCAGAGCCTTGTATTTAATATCAGATGTGATTTTGGGTTTGTCGTGAATGGTATCTTCATTAACACTGTTCTTGAACCCAGTTGAGAAAATTTTAAACCTTTTTATTTAGATTTAATGAAGTATACCAATTAATTGATATTTAATTGGAATGGAATTGAAATTGGTCTTTGGGTTTACCGTGAACAGTGTTTTAAATAACACTTGTTCTTTAACCCGATTAACAATGGAATACGATTTTGGGTTGTCGTGAATGGTATCTTTAATAATACTATTCTTAGACCCAATGGAGTTAAAAAAAATCAGAATCTAACTGGAAATTAGCTAAGTTGAATGGTTTCCTGGGTATTGATCTGATGTTGGTTTCGACCTTCGGGATCAATACCTAGGGAATTATTCACTTGCTAATTTACGATTAAAGGATGATGGAATGGAATTTGATTTCAGGTTTATCATGAACCGTGTTTTAAAGGACATTGGTTCTTTAACCTAGTCAAAGACAGGAATAAAATTTTGGGTTGTCGTGAATGGTATCTTTAATAATACTGTTCTTAGACCCAATGGAGTTAAGAAAATCAGAAACTAACTGGAGATTAGTTAAGTTGAATGGTTTCCTGGGTATTGATCTGATGTTGGTTTCGGCCTTCGGGGTTAATACTTAGGGAATTGTTCACTTGCTAATTTAAGGTTAAAGGCTGATGGAATGGAATGTGATTTTGGGGTTTATCGTGAACCATGTTTTTAAATGACATTGGTTCTTTGACCCAGTTAAAGACAGGATATGATTTCCCAAGTTAAACAATCGTTAATATTGATTTTTGGGAAGATTAAAACCAAGTGGAATTTTAATGCATCTTTAATTAGATTGAAATGATATCCAAAGGAAGATTAAAGAATAAATTTAAAGAATTTATCTTTTATAAAATTAATGGGAACCTTTCCCAAAGTATAAGAATATTTGAATAAAGGAATATTTTGGATTGGAATGAGGCGTACGTTGTGTTTTTATAACACTTGTTTATTATATACGTGAGTTATTTAGAAAGACCGGGTTTATCCCATTCTAAATAATAGATTCAACAATATGTCAAGGGTGAAGACGGTGGTTGAAGACCGGAGGTCTTCACATCGTTTGGATGATTACTGATGTCTTGATTAGGCTGTACACCCAAGACAAGGTAATAAGTGGTGATCATCCAGGCATACTTGGAGATCAACGGATATGCGAGGGCCTCTCCTTTGTATTGAACATATGGGGGAGGAATAAGGTGCCTCCGGTTTTGTTCAGACCTAGAACGAAATTGTAAATGGATGTGTGTCTGACATCAGATTTCATTCTGTGTGATTGATAGACATCAGTTGCGTAGCGTGAATTGCCTGTGTGGCATGCTGAGATGCAAATAATCAAGGTTTCTGCTGAAAAGCAGAGTCTTGTGGTTGATGATCAAAGCATGACTTTAATACAGCATAGCTTTGTATAGCGTTAATTCGCGAGCCTCACACCCCGGTATGAACCATAAACGGGAGAGGACATCTGGGAGGGCATGCGTTTCCTTCTAGCTAGGAGTGGTGTCAGCGTTTTACTGGCCCTGACATTTTACTTATGTAGATGATGGATTGCGAGGCGCCTCGGTTATATCGGTCATTCCGGGGTCGATAGTTTGGTCGGGATATGACCAGTTGATGCCCCATAGAGTAGGGAAACGCAATGTTCAGGCATTTTAATCCACATCGAGTGGACCGGTCCTAACGATCCAAGGGACGATGCGTTCTGTTCCTAAGGGGAGGGTAGAGCGTCTCGAAATGGTAAGGATGATCCCTTGCCTTAGTTCACAGATGGAAATCCAACTTCCAATACGACATTTTGCGGTTTCGAATGTAGAGCCTAGTATGGCGACATAGTGGTATGAGGCACTTATGTCGTCTATGATTGAAATTGTTTTGACACTGTACACTTATAGTAATAATAAAAGATGAAATATCACATACCAAGCATTTTTGGCTATTATAAGGTAAAAACTCTATCCTCCGGCTTGCGTTGCATTGTGTGATGGGACCTGAGTCTTATAATAGCTTCATTGTTCTTTATTTAGCATTGCACTGTTTGTTTTATGCAATGGTTTTCTTGGGGTAAACCCGTTCCATGTTATACGGTGTGGTCCCTTGATTTACCGAACTTTAAAATAAAGAATAATAACTATTTTAGTTCTCACACCAGTCACATGACTGACTCGGAGTTTATTGTTTTAACCTAAACTTTGGGTGCCATTATTTTCCACACGGGCAGCTTGTAGTTTTGGTTTTGCGGATTTATATTCACAGGATCCTGATTTACAGCTGGAATGATATTCAGAAAGCTCTGTATCCATGTATTCTTTTCAGTTGTGTTTTTGTATTATTTTCCGCTGCATTGTAAATTGTAAATCTCTGATATTCAGTAAATGTGTACGTTTATTTATACTTTATATACTCTTGTATTCTGATGTAAATTGTTGTAATAAGCAATGAAATGTTCTTCTGTTTGTGTTCTGATTCGTCTTGTTCTCAACTCAATCCGGGCATTCCTTCACGGGGATGTTCGGGTCGCTTCATTTGGTATCGGAGCTTTGCTTTACAGAGCTCGGAGAACAAGACACCTTAGAACCAAACGAAAGAATTCATCAGAGATTGGATTAGTGATATCCAATGAGAATGACTCGTTAGAGATAGGATCAGCAGTATCCTAGAACGAGTGTGAAGAGTGATATTTTTTTAAAATAAAATTGAAAACAAATATTGTTTTGAAAATTTAAACCTTATTCAACGTATTTGAATATTTATTTATATTGAATTTGCACGATCAAGTATATAAAGATTTTGCGTATACGTCTAATCCGCGTGTATTCGAAGTTTTAATATAATGGATAGATATAGAATCACACTCTAGTTGCCCGAAGAAGATACTAATGATTGAGATCTCATCATCAGTGTTTATGTTCGAGTTTCGAAAGTGAGATATTTATATATTTCCCATTGATTGGTGTGAGAACCAAAACTAGATCGGGTCTATTGTTGTGATTTGGCACCAAAAATGCATTTTTCTGTATATATGTCAAAATTATGAATTTGAAACGTTAATTCAATAACTGATTGATGGTTGTGTTGTATGATTATTTGTTATATAATAAAACCATTATGTGAAAGAACGACACATATAACCAAATTGTATCAGATATTGGACTGAATTGAAAATTGTTTGAAAATGCATGCATGTACATATATATGTGTGAACAAGTCATAGCAAGGAGGCTAGAGGAGAGGAATAAAATTGTTTGCCCGACGAATAGGTACATGTTTATTGTATTTCTTGGGGTTTTTGTTGATATTATGAGCCGATTGGCTAGCCGCTTGGCTGTTTCTTTTTCTTTTTGATCGGAGAGGCCTGTGTGGCAGTTTGAAGATTTTCCAGGTGCTCCCGTACAATGGAGGTTATGGCGAAATTTTTCGAAAATTTAAGGTGTTAGCCAAATTTTTGAAGAATTGGAAAATTCTTAGAAACTGAAAAGTTGAAGAATGAACGCCAAACTGAAAGTTGAGTTGGTTTGTTAAACAACTTTCAGCTCCGTTCCTTTTGGGAGACGAAAAGATTTTAACTGGGGGAGATTGTAACAACCCGGAAAATCCGAACCAATTTAAAATTTTTATTTTGGCGATTTTAATGAATTTTAAATATTTAAAATGAATTATTTTAAATAATAATGACGAGAAATTTATTTTGAATAGAATTAGAATGTATATATTTATTTGAATCGACATTCGAATATAAATATTTATTTTAATTACAAAAAGAATTGAAAATGGTCCGGTAGTTTGAAAATTGAATTTCAAATTTCAAATGAATGTACAGGATTCAAAATAAACCAGATTTTAGCGAAACTAAAAATATTAGAATCTAATTGAAAATATTTTTCCAATGAATCCGAAAAATTGAAATTTCATGGAGGAAGTAAAAAGTTATGCCCAGTTAAAAATTCAGAATAGTCGCTACGGAATTTTGGCCCTTAAAAATAGCCATTTTGCAAATGACCTCCGTTTTCTACGAAACCACTTTTGTTGGATCCGGGATGTCAAGTAATTACTATATTCCAAAATTCATAATTTTTGGGATTAATATGTGAGCGTGGCGAAGTAAAACGTGTTTTGACAGTTTTCGTCAATTTGGATCGACCAGAAAATGGCCATTTTTCAAACGGTCTCCAAATTTGACGAAATTAGTATTGTTAGAACCGTATCATCATTACGAAGCTAGAAAATATTTTTTGGAAATTTTTAGAGTCCGTATGTGACCCCAGTAAATTAAAATGTACGTTTAAAATTCAATATAATGATTCAAATGTTAATTTAAATGAAAACTGATCGAAACGATCGAATTGGCCTATATGACATATCCCATAGTGTTCGGAATGGGGGTAATTAGCTAGGAACAACAGTCGGTGAGTTTGATTTTGAGTTCAAAATAAAAAGGTACTTTTTGAAAATAAAAGTAATAATATATATATATATATATAATTATATAAATCCCCCCTTATATTTTCTAAACCTAAATCAGAATCTCGAGCCCCCCATTTTGAAATTAAACCCGCCATTCACCCAACCACCCCCCTCTCTTGAAACCGCTGCCCTCGCCGGAGCCCGGCGCCGCACCGCCGCATCTCCCCCTCTCTCCGTCGCCTCCCTGTTCTATCTCTCCTCTTCTGTGAAACGAGACCCCCAAACCCGAAGTGAACCCATCGCGCCTCAGCCTGACCGCGCCTTTGGCCAGACCCCTTACCTCCGGCGACCGCTGCGCCTTCTCCCCCTCCTCCACGTCGAGCCCAGTGAGCTTCCTTGTTCCTTTATTTTTATTTTTAATTCCTTTTTTTTATGTATTATGGCATTGTTCAGCAAAAGAAATGATTTTTACATAGCAAAGAAATGATTTTTACATAGCAAAAGCAATAATTTTTGTATAACAAAAGAAATGATTTTTCCCTATATAAAGATTAGATTTTTCGTAATATAAAGATTCGATCTTTAAATGATAAAGGTTTGATTTTTTTATATGATAAAGTTATGATTTTTAATTATATAAAAATATGATTTTTATATTATAGAGATAATAAAAATACGATTTTTATATTATAGAGATAATAAAAATATGATTTTTATATTGGTAGAGTATTAAAAATATGATTTTTATGATGTAAACATCGAAATAAAAATTTGGTTTCTATTATGAAGATAACGAAATAAAAATAAGATTTTTATAATCGAAATAGCGATATAAAAATTAGATTTTTATATATGGAATAACAACATAAAAATATGATTTTTTACAATGAACAACGTAAAAACGGATTGAGATGAAACGGACGAGAAACAAAATCCAAACCGTTCAGAAATAGAAATGGAGGAGTGGAACCCAAGGGTGAGAACTTCTCACTTTAATTTTATTTAATTTTCTAGTTAAAATATATACTAGTATGTAGACGGTGCTTAGTAGCACCCGACACCCGTCTTCCACAGACCATGGATGACTTGTTTGTTCGTATGATTGTGTTGTGAAATTTGATTGTATGATGTGGAATGGAATAAATAAAATATTCTTGTGTTGAAATAAAATATTTTATAGTCAAAAATATAAATTTTTAACGTGTAGATGAACAAAATGAATATTTATAAACAAATCGGACGATTTGTTTATGTACACTGAAGACTGATATTGATTGGGATGATAAATTTTACACATCGCCCAATTGCACAAATAAAACATGTGTTTGATTGTTTGAAACCCTACATAGGTATTGGGATGATATTGGACATACACTAATCCCAATAGTTAGTTATATGTCGATCGATTGATCGACAGGCTGTTATAAGCGTTAAATATTTATATTTGATGCTTATGCAGTGTAGAAGGCACTTTGGATGATGGTTGACTGTGTTTGATTGTTGTTGTATACATGTATTGTATGAAATCCATATAATGACATTATATGGTGATTGAATGTGTCTGATTCCAGTTCAGAAAGAAGAAATATTTTAAAATAACGAATATTTTAAAATAATGAATATTTTAAAATAATATTCAGTAAAAGGTCAAAATTTGATTTTGATGTCCGATTTGGGATGGACGTGAATATTTAAATATATGAAGCTGTATTGATTAGATTGACGCCATTTTGACGTGAACGATAGTTATATCGATTTTATTCATTTTTATGTTGAATATCGAAAAGGAAATGATTTCAAAATTTAATGATTTGAAAATATCACCATTTATATACTGATGATATGAAATATTCATTTTTGATTTGAAATTGAATATGAAGTTGAAATCGTTTTGAAAACGAATTTGAAACGATTTATAAAATACGTTTTAAAAGGAAATCGATGAAATATATATATATATATATATATATATATATATATATATATATATATATATATATATATATAGGCCTGAATACAACGCACTGCGCTGCGGTAGTTCGTGAATTTCGACCACTGACTTCGAATGGACATTACGGGAGATCCGACCGTTGGATTCTCCTAAAACTGGAACCTTTGGGTTCGTATCGAAAAGAGCTTTCTAAGAATATTAGAGATTTGAAATCTAACGGTTGGATTTGGAATTATGTCCAAATCAAATTTGGAAAAGGTCGCTGTAAGTGCAGTTCGATGGCCGTTTATGAAAATCTACTGTACGGGCCTTGATAAAAATATTAAAAATATCAATAATTTGTGTAAAATCATAACAAATGATTTGGAAAGAATTGGGATAAAAAATTCCATATTTGAAAAGGTAAAAATATATTTTTATCAAAATGAACTAGAATTATAATCCAGTATTTTTAAATAAATAAATTGGGTATGAAATGGTTTTAAAAATAATCGGAATTTCCAATATATGAATTGGAATGGTTTTGAATCGAAATTATCTTCGGAATATTTTGATATTGGATTCCGTGATTATACGGATATTGTGGAGGAATTTGGAAGATATATATGTCGTTATTCCAATATGGTATTTGTTGATTCCAGAATTTGATATTGAATATAAGCCGATATATTTTCTATTCAGAGCCTTGTATTTAATATCAGATGTGATTTTGGGTTTGTCGTGAATGGTGTCTTGATTAACACTGTTCTTGAACCTAGTTGAGAAAAAGTTAAATCTTTTTACTTATATTTAATGAAGTATACCAATTAATTGATATTTAATTAGAATGGAATTGAAATTGGTCTTTAGGTTTATCGTGAACATTGTTTTAAATAACATTTGTTCTTTAACCTGATTAACAATGGGATAAGATTTTGGGTTGTCGTAAATGGTATTTTTAATAATACTGTTCTTAGACCCAATGGAGTTAAGAAAACCAGAAACTAACTGGAAATTTGTTAAGTTGAATGGTTTCCTGCGTATTGATCTGATGTTGGTTTCGGCCTTCGGGGTTAATACTTTGGGAATTGTTCACTTGCTAATTTACGGTTAAAGGCTGATGGAATGGAATGTGATTTTGGGTTTATCGTGAACCGTGTTTTAAAGGACATTGGTTCTTTAACCCAGTTAAAGATTGGAATAAGATTTTGGGTTGTCGTGAATGGTATCTTTAATAATACCGTTCTTAGACCCAATGGAGTTAAGAAAATCAGAAACTAACTGGAGATTAGTTAAGTTGAATGGTTTCCTGGGTATTGATCTGCTGTTGGTTTCGGCCTTCGGGGTTAATACTTAGGGAATTGTTCACTTGCTAATTTACGGTTAAAGGCTGATGGGATGGAATGTGATTTTGGGGTTTATCGTGAACTGTGTTTTTAAATGACATTGGTTCTTTAACCCAGTTAAAGACAGGATATGATTTCCCAAGTTAAACAATCGTTAATATTGATTTTTGGGAAGATTAAAACCAAGTGGAGCTTTAATTCATCTTTAATTAGATTGAAATGATATCCAAAGGAAGATTAAAGAATAAATTTAAAGAATTTATCTTTGATAAAATTAATGAGAATCTTTCCCGAAGTATAAGAATATTTGAATTAAGGAATATTCTGGATTGGAATGAGGCGTATGTTGTGTTTTTATAGCACTTGTTTATTATATACGCGAGTTATTCAGAAAGACCGGGTTTATCCCATTCTGAATAACTGATTCGACAATATGTCGAGGATGAAGGCGGTGGTTGAAGACCGGAGGTCTTCACATCGTTTGGATGATTACTGATGTCTTGATTGGGTTGTGCACCCAAGACAAGATAATAAGTGGTGATCGTCCAGACGTACTTGGAGATCAACGGATATGCGAGGGCCTCTCTCCTGTATTGGACATATGGGGGAGGAATAAGGTAACTCCGGTTTTGTTCAGACCCAGAACGAACTTGTAAATGGATGTGTGTCTGACATCGGATTTCATTCTGTGTGATTGATAGACATCAGTTGTATAGCGTGAATTGCCTGTGTGGCATGCTGAGATGCAAATAATCAAGGCTTCTGTTGAAAAGCAGAGTCTTGTGGTTGATTATCAAAGCACGACTTTAATATAGCGTAACGTTGTGTAGCGTTAATTCGCGAGCCTCGCACCACGGTGTGAACCAGAAACAAGAGAGGACATCAGGGAGGGCGTGCGTTTCCTTCTGGCTAGGAGTGGCGTCAGCATTTTACTAGCCCTGACATTTTACTTATGTGGATAATGGATTGCGAGGCGCCTTGGTTATATCGGTCTTTCCGGGGCCAATAGTTTAGTCGAGATATGACCACTTGACGCCCCATAAGGCGGGGAAACGCAGTGTTCAGGCATTTTAATCCACATCGAGTGGACCGGCCCTGATGATCCAAGGGACGATGCATTCTGTTCCTGAGGGGCGGGCTAGAGCGTCTCGAAGCGGTAAAGATGATCCCTTGCCTTGGTTCACAGATGGAAATCCAACTTCCAACACGACATTTTGCGGTTTTGATTGTAGAGCCTAGTATGGCGACATAGTGGTATGGGGGCACTTATGCCGTCTATGATTGATACTTATGATTGAAATTGTTTTGACACTATACACTTGTAGTAATAATAAAAGATGAAATTTCACATACCAAGCATTTTTGGCTATTATAAGGTAAAAACTCTATCCTCCGGCTGGCGTTGCATTGTGTGATGGGACCTGAATCTTATAATACCTTCATTGTTCTTTATTTATCATTGCGCTGTTTGTTTTATGCACTAGTTTTCTTGGGGGTAAACCCGTTCCGTGTTATACGGCGTCGTCCCTTGATTTACCGAACTTTAAAATAAAGAATAATAACTGTTTTAGTTCTCACACCAGTCACATGACTGATCTGGAGTTTATTGTTTTAACCAAAACTCTAGGTGCCCCTATTTTCCACACGGGCAGCTTGTAGTTTTGGTTTTGTAGATTTATATTCACAGGATCCTGGTTTACAGCTGGAATGATATTCGGAAAGCTCTGTATCCATGTATTCCTTTCAGTTGTGTTTTTGTATTTTCCGCTGCATTGTAAATTGTAAATCTCTGATATTTAGTAAATGTGTAATGTTTATTTATACTCTGTATATTCTTGTATTCTGATGTAAATTGTTGTAATAAGCAATGAAATGTTCTTCTGTTTGTGTTCTGATTCGTCATGTTCTCAAATCAGTCCAGGCTTTCCTTCACGGGGAAGTTCGGGTCGCTTCAGATTGGATGATATTGCAACTAACAGTTGATTTGTAGATCGCCATAAAATAGCTGTACTGCTATTACTAAACACATATCCAGTTTGTTATCTTCCTTTATATGGATTGGAAACACAACATGCATCAACTTAGCCAATTAGAATCTTATTATTACCTATATTAGAATAAAACAAACCTAAACCTATCATTCCACGAAGATATCTCATGACATATTTTACACCATTACAGTATCTTTTAGTTGTTGTTGAACTGTATCTTGCTAGAAGATTGACTAAGAATGAAATATTTGGTTTTGTGCATTGGGCTAAGTATAACGTTGCATCAATGACGCTGAGATATGATACTTCTAGACCAAGCATATTTTATCATCTTTTTTTGGATGGTAAGAGTCCTTTTTAATATCCAAAGACCTGACAACCATAGACATACTAAGTGGATATGATTTATCCATTTGAAAGCAGCCTAAGAATTTCTCAGTATAACCTGATTGATGGCTTAGTATGAATTTGTACTGTGCTCGATTTGAGATCAAGATAGTACATAGTTTTCCAAAAAAAATCATTTCAATTTTTTTTAAGTAATCTATCATTTCATCAATCTCTTCTAGAGTCTTAGTTAAATATTTATCATCAATATATGCCATTAAAATAGCAAATCCCTTTACTATATTTTTTATAAAAACCATGGACATATGAGATTGATATTGTATATGGCTTTTACAAAATGTTCACTAACATAGTTATACGACAGTCCTTCAGATTGTTTCAAGTCGTATAACGATCATATCAGTTTTAATGAGTACGCCGACTTTGATTTTACTTCAGGCAACGTATATCGATATGAGATTTTCATGTAAACATGAGTATCCAATTCATCATAAAGATAAGTTGCCACATGTTGACCTCCTTTCGACAAGGCCGTCAAGCACATAAGGGCCATGTTCAAAGCAATCCTAACATGAAAGCAACTCTGGACTCTCATTGGTATCCTGATCGACCAAGGCCTGGATCGGTCAAGTGGTAAAGTAGAGAAATCCAGTTTGGCCTTCTTCTGGATTAACTAAACAAGTGCAGTGAAATTCGGTTCGACGTCGTCTCGGGTCAACTAAGTAGAGAGATGGAAATATGGATCGGCCAAGACCCGGTTCGTTGAAGATGAAGGTGCCATTTTCGGATCGGCTAACATCCAGTAGTCGAACTCGATATAAGTAAAACCGGATTGCCAGTTGCTGCTAACTTAGCCCACTCTTTTGACTCGCTACACTACTCCTATTTTCCTACACACGTCCTATGCCGAATTGGATCCATACTCCATCTATAAATAACCCTCTAGAGCATCAAAAATGAATCTTTTGGCTTCTCTTACGTATTTTACTAACTATAATAGCTTTATACTCAAGATTTCATCATCTCAAAAACTCCATAATCTCAATTTCTTATATTAATTTAAGAAAGTTACAAAGTGGACATAGGCAATTCGTAGCCGAACCATTATAAATCTATGTATGCGCTTGTTCTTCATTTTCATTTGCATTTTCATCACTTTTATTCTCTGCTCCATAATTCTAGGGTGTTTGAGTCATTTTTGGATCAAACATTTTAGTGTATTCATTGAGAAACTTTTAATCCTCAACATTTAGGATCTTTAATCTACGTTTTGGATTTCCAAGACCGAAGAGAAAATCCCTTGTTCCTCCAGTCTTTGCAAAATCAGTGCCTAAGAGAGCAACCGCCTCCTTCGGGCCTTACAGTCATTCTCAGGAAGAGATGAATAAAGATGATGCCAACCCAGAATCCGGTTCGACCATGCCGAACCGGACCGACAGTATTCCCATTACAACCGCTACTCCAACCGATTAGGCTCTAGCATTTGCGTTCGCCTCCCGTGAAGACATCATGGGACTTGTGGACAAAGTGAACGAAACGGCTACTGTGCTGAATAACCAGATGCATGAAAATATAGCTTTGAGGCAGGATATGAATAGGATGGTGCACAGTGAAATGATTTTAGGAGCCAAAGAGCTCCTACTCCCACACGTCATCACACACAAATGTCATCCTCGTCAGTAATGCATAGAGAAGTGGCACAACAATGATAATATGCCAGGCCATAGAATGTGCAAGAGCTCTGGATCAGTGACATTCTGGCTTGGCATACCGAACTAGTCTGATTCGACCATGTCTAAATGGACAATTCCGGACCGGAAGTCCCTTCATTGAAGCACACTGCTCCCCCCGAGATATCGTAATATTGCTAGTACTTCTCGCGCTTCTGTGCTTCCCCCCTCACGTCTGGAAATCAAATAATACAGTAAGCGCCAAGGAAGTACAGCCCGGACGGGGGCATAAGAAACGTTGCCTTATATAAGAGCAGAAAGGGTCAGACAAGATGAAAACCCAGAACCTAAGTTTACTCTCAACACCCCAAATATGACCGTCATGGTAAGGCAGATCATGAATGATAGCTAGGGTTACAGTAGCGAGGACTGGAGAATCGACCATAGCCATATGCCATTCACTAATGATATCCTACAAGCGAAGTACCCCCGAAGGTTCAACTTGCCTCAGATGAATCATTATTCGGGCAAAACTGACCCTCTCTAGTACTTAATGAGGTACACATGGTATATGATCTGACTACAACTCTAGGTTCTATAAAGTGTAAGGCTTTTCATATCTATGTTGAGGAGGTTGCGCTTATTTGGATCACTCGATTGCCTCCAAGATGGGTACCCACTTTCGAGGATTTGAGAAAGAAATTTATAAATAAATTCTGCCTTCATGCTGCTAAATAAAACATATCAAGACCCTTTCCAATGTGAACCAAGCGAACATGTAGTCGCTTAAGAGTTACCTCGAGCACTTCAACATTGCCATCACTGATAGTAATCCTAATGATGAAACGATATTCATGTCATTACTTGATGGTGTCGATCCCGACACTGAGTTTGGAAGATGGCTAACTGGAAAGCCTCCCTCAACTTTAGATCAATTCTATGAGAAAGCCAACCAATTTTTGTGGATTAAGGAGGTGGAAAGAACTTGAAAATTGAGGATCAAACATATGGTGAACGAAAGTGTCCAGAGTAAGGTAGTAGTGAAAAAATCAAGAGAAAATTTTGGGAAATTTTAGGCTAACATTCAGAACTAGAACAAAATGAACGATAATCAATGCAGAAATGGTAGTGGAGGAAGCCATTGTCAAAAAGGAGATGCTAGGAAGTGATCCAGATTCCAGACTTTCGACAATTACACATCTTTGAAGGATACCTTTGAGTACATCTATGTTGACACTTGCAATGTAATGCAATACAAAAAGCCCGCTCCACCAGGATTCCACGGAGCAGGAGAAACATACAGGGAAATTTTTTCTGTTTCATGGAATACCAACCATACGGTCGTCGCCACTGTGATATCATAGAAAAGTTAATTTGAGAAGAAAAATTGGAAGAGTATCAAGTTGCCCCAAGGGACAATGGCAGGGGACTTTGGAACCCATTCGATAAGGTCAGGCATCTCCTAAAGCTGCCTCCCAGCAACGAACAAAGGAATTGTAATCAACACAGTTGTCGGAGGACCACATCTGGCTAGTTTTAGTCTTCAGACTATGGACCAATACGTAATGTAGTGAAGCATGTCAAGGCTGAAAAATGCAGCACTGTCGAGGAGCTTGATCCTATGAAACAAAGGAAGACGATAATGGATGACATCATCTTACGAAATAGAGAAGCTAATCGGTAGAGGCCACTAGTATTGATCTACTTGTAATTTCGGTTGTGATTGGACCTACATTGGTATGGAAAGTCCTTGTTGACCGCGGAAGTTTCGTAAATATTATGCTCAAGGCCCTGTACTAATCTGTAACACCCCATACTATTTCGACAACAATTGAAACTTAAACACATCCAACCGTGGAGTGTGTAAATCTAGTACCTGTAAATAAAGGAGCACAAGCATAAATAGTGTACGATAAGATAACTCACAGCAGAAACAAAATAGGATAGCAAGTGTTAACTCAAGTAACTACCTTTTTTTAAAGTAAGTCACTTTTTCAATACCAAGCATGAGAGGGAACAAGAACCCAAAGCCAAACTTAAACACCTGTGAGAACCTGTCCTTCTCTAGGAAACCTAGGAGGTTTTAATGAGGAGCAGGAGTCCGAAAAACAAGTTCTGGTGACTAAGAAATTTACAACACATATTATAATACATAGAAGTATCCCGTTTGGTTCAACCCAAGATGTATGCCTAACAAGGCAAGTAATTCTAACCTAACCTTGTGGCTGTTTACACACGATTTTACTACTTTTCCAAAGCAGTATCCCCTATTTATAATACTGAGATAGGACGTTTACACATACTTTTGTGAAGCTTTTATCTTTCGTCATTTATTACCTCACTATCAATGATAGATAGGGTGGATTCTTCCTAATCGCTTAAGACCCTAGGCGGATCAATTGGTCACTTAATATTTTACCTTACTTAACGTTAACATGAACTAGAGGGTACTAGCTACGGGCCCTACTAGTTAAGGCTTCCGTCATTCACGCATATACCCCTGCCCCACATAAGGTGAAAGATGGTATTTTATTGTTCGCTATACCTTCCAGCTAACCTTATTAGATAACCCCCTTAGTCACAATTACTTCCCGTATGATAGGTAGCCATATCCGACGTTTTAGTTTCCAGGTTTAGGTAGGCCCACACACACCTGCCATTTAAGACCCTTAAACTGAATAACCAATTCCTAGGTCGACTCTTTAACCCCAATCACTTAGCCGTTTAGGACCCAAGAAGCAGACTATACACGAAGGTTATTGGCTCGTACTTTTATACCTTTCCCTATTTCGGATAAAGTGGACGATGTTATTAAGTCATTCCCGTTTAGTCCCTCTACACGGAAATGCTAGATTCATTATCGTCACGGGTTCATATGGTTAATTTTATTTTAAATTATTAACCTACTAATTCCAACTCTATTTAATTATAAGTCTATGTTCATTAATAGAAATAAGGAAGGTTAGATTCTCTTTACCCTAGAATATTTACTTGCTTACCTCCTTAATTAGACTTAATATTCAAACAAACAATCAATATCCATTAATTCCCTTATGACACCCATTTACTTCTCATTTCTTTGTTTATTGTCCTTTATGACCATATTTTCCTAAGGCAACCATTTATCTTTAATCTCCATTAATTACAATTGATGTCATTTATGAGCCTAACGACCATAATTTTCCTAAGACATTAATTACAATGGAATATCCCCATTTTATCAGTCCCGAATATATTTAACTGTTGTACCCCAACAGTCATTTCAAATTTTATTTATTTATTTATTTATTTATTTATTTGTTGTTTATGCATCGGGCCTCTCACATTAAGTTGGCTACTTGTGGATGTTGGATTTGCGGTTGGTTCCAGGAAGGCTTCTACTGTTAGGGAATGCCGAATGGATCGTTAAGGCAAAATAAACACTAGAGGGAGGGGGGTGAATAGTGTTTGTGAGAATTTAAATAAAATCTAAAACTTTTGTAAACTATGAGATGAATCAAACACCACAAACACAATCACAGACACAGATTCAAAATAAATAGAAATAAAGATGCAGAAAAGGAAAGAACACACCAGATTTTATATTGGTTTGGATTGCTCCTACGTCTAGTCCCGCACAATGCTGGATTGCGCAGAGTTTTATAACCGTTTCCATTAATCAAGTACAACTTCCTTGATTTCACGGCTACAAGGGATACCACCGATTACTACTTCCTTGTTTTCTCGGTTATAAGGAAACATCGATTCCTACTTCCTTGATTTTGTAACGTCCCGGATTTTTCGGTCATTTAAAATAGAATATTTAAATTGAATTTCTAAATAGTCGCTATGAAATTCATTTTTAAATTATAACGACTTAACTATAAATATTGAACGATTTTATATAATTGGAATATTATGTTAGTGTCGAGTTTGAATTCTACCATTAAAAGTTGAAAACATTGTTTAAATAAATATTTACTTATCTAACCAATATGAATTTTTATTTATATTATATGGGATTATAATGAACCTTTTAATGTATATGACCAACACTTCCTTTTGATTCGACGACATGAATGAAAATGGAATGTATAGAAATAAAAACTGGAATTTTTACAATATATAAAATTTGAATTTAGACAACATACAAAAAGTGATCAATGCAAGATAAATTAACTGTACGAATGCAAATACACAGGAAATTATCTACATTACTATTTTACAAAGGGGAAATGAAATAGGAACCAATTTTTCTATGTTTTTGAATACAACACAAACCAAGGAAAAACAAATATATGTACATATTATTACATACGGCCATACATGAACAAGACAACACAAAGAAAGGAAAACATACACAATTAAAATTATAAAACAAAAGCAACATTTTGTAGAACATCTTCTTCATGTTTGTTTTTCTTGTTTGTCGAGCCAGTGAATTCAGCTCAATCTGCTGTGATCTGCAAAACAAAAAAAATCCATTAAAAAGGAAAATTTCATAATAAGTAATTAACAGCATAAAAGAAAAGAATTAAAAAAAGTCAGCATTTTATTTTTGGGAAACAACTAAAGCAAGCCGAGGTGTGTGTACAGAAAGTGAACAATAAAAGAAAGATCATGAACAGTGAAAGAAAAATAAAATCTATGTTCAGTACAAAATCTCTGATCGAAATGAACATGACATAGCTGAACAGCTAGTAAGCTAAGCATGTGGAGCAACAGCTAATATATATATGTATTACTATTTGTACAAAATAAAACATACACATGATTGAACAGTGCAGGATCAAATGGACATGACAATTCATTTCGGCAATGTACCAGATGAACAACTAATTAAATAATAAGAAGAAAAAAATAGCTAGAGTAGCTATATATATACACATCAAATCTCTTTAGACATGAACAACAAAAAAAGAAAAAAAGAAAAAGAAAAAAAATGAACAGCTAAGAAAGACGGCTGAATATGTGTATATATTCATCAAATCTGTGATATGGCAAATCAAACAACATATACATATTTATATACACTGCAAGCATACATGTTACTCACCATCGAATCCGTACACATCCATTGTTCATACAGTCAAGAATCAACACAGAGAATCTATATCACAGTCCAAAATCTCTGATTTGAAGTAACTAGACATTTCCACAATCACCTAACCTATCAAAGTTGGATTAAAATCCATTTTGAATGAATCAACGATGCTATAAAATCCAAACTATACAACCCTCCACAAAATCCGACCAAATCTCGTTTACAATCCACCACGAAATCCATCAAAATATCATCGCCAGTACCCAAAAATCTGAAACCCAATGGCCTAAGGATTTCAGCTAGATTACCTAGTTAAGCTTCTGAGGGACGTTGAACTCATCTAAACCAAACCGCAACTATATATACTCGTATTCATTCAACAAATTGTCCAGAACAATTCGAACCAAAGAAAGAAAAAACAGAAGAAATACAGTAATATAAAAATAAAGTAAGAAACTTAGCTTTCGGGTTGGGCTAATCCATGTTGAAATCATTCACGATGAGGTCTCGGGTTGGATGTCTATAGAGGAAGCTCGTTCTTATTTTGAAGGCTTAGGGTTTGATCGACAAAGCTGGACGGATTGGCAAAGGGGCATTATGGGGTAACAAAGCAACCGAAGGAGGAGGATCGAGAGAGTGGTTGAGAGAGGGGATTGCGACAGGGTTAACTCCGATTTGCTGAAGAAGAGAAGGGGCATTAGGGTTTTCGTTTTTTGATCAATTTGTGGCGGCTGAATGAATGAGGAAAAAGGGAACGGGATGAGTGTTTTAAGATAAGGGGAGGGTCGGGTTTGAAAAGTATGGGCCAAGGGTTAAGGTAAGCCCAACCTTTAATTCAAAGGAAAATTTATGTTTTAAATCTAATCGTTTATAAAACTTGTTTTATTGATTTCTCGAACATACGATCTCAGATTTACGCACGGTCAGTTGCATTGGGACCGTGGAGACGAGCACTTCGAGATGGAGCAGGCCTAGTCCAGATCTGAAGTAACTGGAATTTTTATTTGAATTAAACGTCAGTTTAATTTGATTAAAACAGACTGTTGGTCAACAGATTCAAATCAAGATAAGTTAAACTCACTCAGCCTTCCCGTTTATATTTTATATAAATTTGGTTTTTGTTTTACGTAATCTGATTGCTAGTTGTTTGCTGGTTATATATATTGTTGATTTAACAAAGGGAATTAAACGGTCGTTTAATTTCAGAAAAATACCCACTGTTTTGAGTTGACCCAAATAAAATAATTTCCCTTGATTGGTCACGTTTATAAAACGTGTTTGAAAGTGGTTGAATTGTTTGAATGGTCTGTTATTTGATTGAGGGTCATTATAGAGATTTATCAGTTAAATAAGAATGTACGAATGATAGATTTTGATGGTCGTTGAACCATATTTCAATATCTATTCTAATGTTCACCAGTATAGGATTGGCAGGGTAATTAGCATCACCTGGCCTAAAAATCAATCAGTTTATAAAATATGGATTTTTATCGACGAGGAATCGATGATATTGAAGTTATAAATATATTCTTGACGAAAATAGGTTTTGAAAACTATTTAAAGAAAATAAATATTAATTATTTATTAAAGTTTACAGGTAATTATGGGATTTGTTTTATTAAACAGTTTCTTATGTGATAAGAATTGTAAACAAATGTAAAGAACCTAGCGGTTAAGTATCCGAGTAATCATGAACGATTAAATAAAGTTATTTAAATTAATTATATTTTAATTGATTTAAAAGAGGAATTAAATAAAATTGGTTAGAAGAGTAACCATGTCTGTGTTGGCTCGGTCGACCATTTAAAACTAAGTTAGATTTTAATTTAGTAAAAGAATTTAGCGAATAATTGGTAAATCTTAGTAAGAGTTTTAAAAAAATAGGAAAACTTATTATTTCAGTAAATAAAGGGGTTAATTAATTTTCAATAATAAATGTTGAAGTAAATAATTTCTTCTTAAATGTAAAACATTTAAGTAAGCGAGTTTGAAATGAAATGGTCGAGTGTTGAAAAAGGGTTAAGAGATGAGTTTTTGTATTTGAGCTCGAGTCTTAAAATAAATGTAACAACCCGAAAATCTGGGCCAGTTTAAAATTTTTATTTTGGCAATTTTAGCGAATTTTGATTATTTAAAATGAATTATTTTAAATAATATTGACGAGAAAATTTATTTTGAATATAAATCGAACGTATATATTGTATACGTCATCGTTAGAATATAAATAATTTATTTATATATATAAATGGAATTGAAAATGGCGCGGTAGTTCGATAATTCGATTTCAAACTTCAATTGAATGTACCAGGTGTAAAACAGTCTGGATTTTAGCGAAACCAAAAACATTAGAATCTATTCGTGAATATCTTTCCAACGAATCCGAAAAATCAAAATTTCATAGCGGGAAACAAAAGATATGTCCAGTTGAAAATTCTGAATAGTCGCTATGGAATTCAGGCCCTTAAAAATGGAAATTTTGCAAACGACCTCGGATTTCGACGAAACCAGTTTTGTTGGATCCGCAGTGTCAAACTATTGCTAGATTCCAAATTTCATAATTTTTCGAATCAATATGTGAGCGTGGCAAAGGAAAACGCGTTTGACCGGTTTTAGTTGATTTTAATCGACTGGAAATTGGCCATTTTTCAAACGGTCTCAGAATTCGACGAAACTAGTTTTGTTAGGACCGTATCGTCAATACGAAGCTAGAAAATATTTTTCTGGAATTTTTCTGGTTAGTATGTGACCCCGGTAATTTGAAATGTACGTTTAAAATTCAATATAGTGATTTAAATATAAATTTAATGGAAACTAATTGCAACAGCCGAATCAGCCTACGATACATATCCCATTGTGTTCGGAATGGGGGTAAAACGCTATGGACGACAGTCGTTGGACCTCGGTTGGTGTTTGAACGAAAAGTCAACCTTAAGGTGGAAAATAAATTAAATAATATATATTATATATACATTCCCCCCCTCTATATTCTCTCTCCCACTCAGATGAAATTAAAAAAAAAAGACGAGAGAGCTCGTCGTTGCTCCTCCATCGCGCCACCGCAGGAGGCGCCGCCGCATCCATCTAGTCGCCGCCACCGACGAAGCCCCTCCAGCTCTCCTCCCTCGCGCCCCTCCTCTTGACAACCGCACCCCCAAATCGAAGCTCCACAGACCTCGCGCCGGATCTGCACCACCAGAAGCCACGCCCTAGCCGGAAGACCACCTGCAACCGCCCTCCGACCTCCTCCAGTCCAAATTCCGACGCGTCATCCCCTTGTGGGACCCCACTGAGCCAAAAACTGAAAGAAAGTGAGTTTTCTCATCTTATTTATTTATTTATAAGTTAATAATCAGTTTTTGTGTTAAGAACATATGAAAAAAAATCAGTTTTTGTGTTAAAAACTAATGAAGATAAGATTGTTATAAAAGAAGAAAAATGCAATTAGCATATAAGAGAGGTAATTTTTATTTATATGATTAGCATATAAAAGAAGTGATTTTTATTGTGAAAAGAAACGATTTTTATTGATATAAAAATGAGAATTTTTTTTTGAAAGAGAGGAGATCTTTATGAAAGTAAAAATATAATCTTTATGAAAGTAAAGATATAATTTTTAGCACAGTAAAAATATAATTTTAGCGATGTAAAAATATACGTTGTATCGAATAAAAAAAATGTGATTTTTATATATTGAACATCGAATAAAAAAATGTGATTTTTATACATTGAATAGCAAAAAAAAAATGTGATTTTTATATATTGAATAGCAAAGTAAAAATGTGATTTTTATATATTGAATAGCAAAGTAAAAATGTGATTTTTATATATTGAATAGCAAAGTAAAAATGTGATTTTTATATATTGAATAGCAAAGTAAAAATTCGATTTTTATATATGTAGTGGCTACGGGCAACGAAGATGACAAAGATGCGATAACGATGAAGATTTCTATCAAAGGAGAGTCAAGATGATTGGATAGCTATCTGTGAGAATTTCTCACCTTTCAATTTCATTTTCTAGTTATATATATATGCTAGGATGCAGACGGTGCTTAGTAGCACCCGACACAATCGTCCACAAACCATGGACTTGTTTGTTTGGTTTCATAAATTAGTTAGATGATTTGATTTGAATTTGGTCGTTTGGTGAATTTGATTGATGTGTGAATGGCGTGGGCCTTCACTAGACCGGGGATAAGGCTAGGCCTTGTCCCGTTTCTAGTATCGTGCCGTTATGCCGCCAGAATTTTCTAAAATATGTTAGAAAAATAAAAATATCATTTTATTTAAAGAATGAACTGAATAGAAATTCATGTGTTGAAATAGAATATTTAATCGTTAAAAATATAATTTTTAACGTGGAAGTGAATGAAATAAAATATTTATTTACAAACCGGACGGTTTATTTATGTACACCTATTTGAAGGACATTGATTGGGACGATAAATTTTACACATCACCCAACTGCACAAATAAAATATGTGT
The DNA here is from genome assembly GCA_030737875.1 of Allium sativum. Classification (NCBI taxonomy): domain Eukaryota; kingdom Viridiplantae; phylum Streptophyta; class Magnoliopsida; order Asparagales; family Amaryllidaceae; genus Allium; species Allium sativum. The sequence goes on along the minus strand of CM060910.1, from coordinate 1,046,046,671 downwards.
TCGATTGTTTGAAACCCCACACGGGTGTTGGGATGAAATTTGAAGTTCACTCATCCTGATTGATTAAATATGTCGATCGATTGATTGACAGGCTGTTATAAGCGTTAGATATCTATATTTGATGCTTATACAGTGTAGTGCACTTTGGTTGATGGTTGATTATTTTTCAATGCTATTATATACGTATGATGTATGAAAATCCATATAATTAATATTATATGGTGATTGATTGGGCCTCATTCTAATTTAGAAAATAAAGAATATTATAAAATAAAGGTTCATGTGTTGACAGTACTCATCCGTTGAGATTAGTCATGTGTTGAACGAAATATTTTAGTAATAAAATTTACATCTTTATCAATATAAAATAAAGGTTCATGTGTTGACAGTACTCACCCGTTGAGATTAGTCATGTGTTGAACGAAATATTTTAGTAATAAAATTTACATCTTTATCAATATAAAATAAAGGTTCATGTGTTGACAGTACTCATCCGTTGAGATTAGTCATGTGTTGAACGAAATATTTTGATAATAACAAATATTTTGAAAAAGAAATATTTGAAAATAGAATATTTGAAAATAGAAATATATGAAGCCGTGTTGATTAGATTGACGCCATTTTGACGTGAACGATATTTATATCGATTTTATTCATTTTGAAATGAATTGAATTGAAAACGATTTCGAAATGAATTGAATTGAAAACGATTTCGAAATGAATTGAATTGAAAACGATTTCGAAATGAATTGAATTGAAAACGATTTCAAAATGAATTGAATTGAAAAGATTTTGAAAACGATTTCGAAATGAATTGAATTGAAAACGAGTTCAAATTGAATGGAAAACGAATTCAAATTTAATTGAAAGCGAATTGAATTGAATTCAAATTGAATTGAAATTTGAATTGAATAGAAATGAATTTTAAAACGAAATTATAAAGAAGAATTCAATTTTGCTTTGGATTGAAATGGAAGTTGAAATTGTTTTTGAAACGAATTTAAAACTATCTATATAATTCGTTTTAAATAGAAATCGACAAAATATATATTATATATATACTATATATAATATAATGGCCTGAATAGAACGCACCGCGCCGCGGCAGTTCGTGAATTTCGACCATTTATTTCAAACGGACATTACGGGAGATCCGACCGTCGGATTCTCCTAAAACCGGAACCGTTGGGTTCGTATCGAAAAGAGCTTTCTAACGAATATTAGAAATTTGAAATCTAACGGTTGGATTTGGAGATACGTCCAAATCAAATTCGAAAAAGGTCGCTGTAAGTGCAGTTCGATGGCCATTGTTGGAAATCGACTGTACGGGCCTTGATAAAATTATTAAAAATAGTAATAATTTGTGTAAAATCATAAGAAATGATTTAGAAAGAATTGGGATGAAAAACTCCCTATTTGAAAAGATAAAAATAGTTTTTTTATCGAAATGAACTAGTTTTGAACTAGAATTATAATTCTATTTATTTTTAAATAAATAAATTGAATTTAAAAAGGGTTTTAAAAATAACCAGAATTTCCAATGATTGCATTAAAGTGGATTTGAATCGAAATTGTCTTCGGAATATTTCGATGTTGGAATTCATGATTATACAGATGTTATTGAAATTTGAAAGATATATATTTATATCGTTATTTCCAATACGACATTTGTTAATCGTAGAATTTGATATTGAATATAAGTCGATATATTTTCTATTCAGAGCCTTGTATTGAATATCAAATGTGATTTGGGTTTGTCGTGAATGGTGTCTTCACTAACACTGTTCTTGAACCCAATTGAGAAAAGATTAAATCTTTTTATTTAGATTTAATGAAGTGTACCAATTAAATAATATTAAATTGGAATTGAATTGATATTGATTTTTGGGTTTATCGTGGACAGTGTTTTAAATAACACTCGTTCTTTAACCCGATAATTAATGGAATGTGATTTTGGGTTTATCGTGAACTGTGTTTTAAATGACACTGATTCTTTAACCCAGTTAAAGATTAAAACTAAGTGGAGTTTTAATGAATCTTTAATTAGATTGAAATGATCGATAATGGAGTATCACCAGTTTTGCTCTAGGCGTTAGTTAAATCTTTAATTAGATTTGAACGTGAAATGGTAATTGAACTTACCGATAACACCGTGGTGTTAGATATGAAGTATAACCAGTTTTACTTCATGGGATGAATAGGTTGGGATTGGGAAATTAAAACCAATGATTACTTCGGTAAGGTTCGCTAATCCCGACTAGTTTGAATTTATATTCAAAAATAGATTAAAGAATAAATTTAAAGGATTTATCTTTGATAAAATTAATGGGAACCTTTCCCTATGAATGTGAAATTTAGAAACTAACTGTCGGTTAGCTAAGAAGAATGGTTTTCTGGGTATTGATCTGATGTTGGTTTCGGCCTTCGGGGTTAATATTTGGGGAATTATTCTCTTGTTAATTTACGGTTAGTGACTGATGAATTGGAATGAGGCGTATGTTGTGTTTGTGTAACACTTATATAAAATAATACGCGAGTTATTCGGAAAGACCGGGTTTATCCCATTCTGAATAACTGATACGACGATAAGTCGAAGATGAAGACGGTGGTCGAAGACCAGAAGTCTTCACATCGTTTGGGTGATTACTGATGATCTTGATTGGGCTGTACACCCAAGAAGATGGAAACAGTTGGCGATCGTCCAGACGTACTTGGAGATCGATGGATATGCGGTGTAACGACCCGCATTCTACGCATCATAGGATCGTAGAATATTTATTTCTGTCACATACGAAGTCGTATGGTCATGTAACTTTGGGAGACGACTATTGGGGTCATTTCCCATGTTCATGATTTTTCCCGATTTTTAAATGACCATTTTACCCCTAGTTGGCACTGTTTTGGCCATAACTTTTGACTGGAAAGGAATTTTGACCTGAAACCACTTCCATTGGCTCCGGATGATGGTTTCTCTTTCCGTAGAGTGGTCACATTAGCCAAACGGACTCACCGTTTGGGAGATATGGCTGAAACAAGTTTCAGATGGTGAAAAACAGCTTAATTGGGCTTAAGCGGGTGATTAGCAGCTAGGCCCAAGGGGAATTTCGGTTTTAGGGGGATATAGGTGCTGATTAGGGTTAGAAAACATTTCTTTAGACATTTTCCAGCCGCCACTTTCATTTCCCTTAACCTAGCCATGGCCTCCACTCTCTAAATCTCTCTAAAACACCCAAAAATCACTCACTAATCAAGGATTAAGGCTTAGAGGCATCAAATTAAGGAGAAAAGCACCAAAGCAAAGTTAGAGCTGCTGTTGGACATCAGTACTCGCCCAAATCAAAGGAGTTTCAGTTCTGAGAATTTTGTTTGTGGCCAAGGTGAGTGATTTGCATAGTTTTTGCACTAATTACGGTGATTAGGGGTAATTAGTGAAGATTAGCGAATTTATACGTAAATAAATTCTGGAAAAATTCTTAAAATTCTAAAATAATGTTTTAAGGCTCTGTTAGAAATTTGGGTTAATTTCGATGTGTTTTGCTAATCGTATGCTTAAACATGATTAAGAGGGATTATAGGCAAATGTGAGGTTTTAGCCACTTTTGATTCATTTTGATTCATTTAAATTGTTGTTTGCTGTTTGTGGTTGTTATTACATGTTTCTATGACTCTATGGTAAGTTTCATGATTGATTAGAATAGTTAAATTGCTCGAAAACGTCGTCGAATGGCGTAGAAAGCTCGCTGGAAAGTTGCAGAAGTGTGCAGGTTCCGAACCGGTTCGGATCGGAGAAGTTTGGATCGGACTAGGGAACTGACCAAGGGAATCCGAACTGGATGGGGACTCGCCACTGGAAGAAGTTTGGCAGGAAGGAAGGCCATTGCTTAGAGTTGGAGTGATGGAGCAGATCGGATCGGAACTATGGAGCGGATCGGATCGGAAGCATAATAGAGGCCAGATCGGATCGACTCACGAATGGGAGGCTACGACTGGAGCAAGACGAAGGGATCGGATCGGATCGGAGTAGATGGGAAACGAGGAAGCTGGTCGAAAGAGGAGCATGAACTCGAAGGGAAGCAGCAACCCGAACCGACCCGGAGCGAAGTGCCCGACCCGAATCGAATGAAAGAAGACAAGGAGAAGGACCCGAACCCGGAGGAAGGTGGCACTCCGAACCGAACCGAGCGTGGGTGACCGAACCGAACCGAGCATGGGTGACTGAACCGAACCGAATTTTAGAGCTGCTACTGCACGACAACTCTTCTGAAGACCCACTCCAATTCGACCAAAACCCGAGATGCAAAGGAAGTCCAGATGAGAAGTTAGAGCTCAAGATTTAGATGGGAATCAATGAGTTCGCTTCATGGTTGGGCTTTGCTGCGGGACGCGTGCCAAGGAGTTATCGACGTCTATAGCTTTGAACCACTATGGTAGGAGGTACGAAGGCGGATTCAGGGCCATTATGGCATCGGTAGAACCAAGGGCTACAACCAATGAAGTGGGTCATTGAAATGTTTGGTCATGACTCCAAGTGTTTGGCTTGGTCATAGCAGGGTTTCTACAAGTCGGGATTCGTCGTTACCTCAGTTTGTCTAGTGTTCCAAAGTGGTAGATGTCGTACGCTTTACGCACTGAGTGAGAGATGTGAGGATGGTTGCTATGGATGAATTGTTTGCTATCATTGTGACATGCACACCCCACCCCCGTATTCTTACACTATTTACTATTGGCACCTTGGAGTATTGTATGGTATGTGGTACTAACTCTTTGGTTGCAGGTCCAGGTTCAGGTTCAGGTATGGTTTAGTATACCTGTTATTATTCTGTTTAGATGCTTATCGCTCATACCAGGCTTTATGTCTGACCCAGAGTTTTATGTCTCTTCTTATTACTCTGGGTGCTCACACGAGCAGACTAGAGACAGGTTAGCTGGTGATGCACGGGTAGATGATCCGGAGACGAGCAGGAGGCTTCCACGTAATATACATATATAGTATTCTCCCTGTGTTGTTGAAGATCACTGCTTGGGCATTGTTGGTGTATCTTCTACTTCAGCTTTCTTTTGTTTAGAGACAGTAAATTTGGAAAATTGTAATAAGCTGTATTTGGATTTCCGCTGCTTTAAGATTGATGTTGGTTTTAGTTATCAGCTTATGCACTGTCTCGCCTGTTTTATGTCAAGTATGTTATTATTATATTTTATTCCATGCGCTGTGAGACATTCTATAGGTTCTTTGATTAGTTCATTCTCTTCTTTCCTTTCTTTGGCGACCATTCCGTGCTAGCCGGGCAGGTGTACAGCGCACTTTCGGAGGAAATGCAGGCTGGTGCGGGGCGGGCCGTCACACTTGGTATCAGAGCTCTAGGTTGCGTAGTTAGCCTAGGGAAGTTATCAGGGAGAGATAATATACGTATACGAGAGAGCGTATTTGTGATTACTTTGGTTTTTAAAAGCTATATATATATACTATTAGTAGTATAAGGATGAAGTCGTACTGCACTAGCACCACTATGGAGTCGTTAATCATTTCCTTTTTCAGATTGACGATGAGCCGAGATACTAGAGGTGCTGGTAGGGGAGCTAATAATGGGAATGCTGCTGACATGAGGACGATGTTTACTGACCTCATGAGAGAGATGCTTAGAGATGTACAGAGGGCAGCTCCCAATGATGGAAATGGTGGTGGTCCAATAGTGCAGGCGCCAAGAGTCGACTTCGCCAAGCTGAATAAGGACTATACTAGTCTTGGTGGGAAGCCGTTCCACGGAACGGAGTCGGCTACGGATGTTCAAGATTGGTTGGATAGTTGCGAACGTATCTTCGAGGATTTGGGTATCGAGGATGCGATGAAGAGAAAGCTAGCGTCCCGTCAGCTGCAAGGGCGGGCAATGAATTGGTGGAATGCTATAAAAGCAGCTACTCCCGAAGACCAGATTACTTGGGTTCAGTTCAAGGCTCGCTTTAGTGAGAAGTTCATTCCAGCGGCCCAGAAGTCAGTGTTGTTCAAGAGGTTCTTGGAACTCAAGCAGAATGGAAGGGCAGTTTCTGATTATATTGCTGAATTCGACACTTTGTCAAAGTATGGGTTATCTCTTATTGATACTGCCGAGAAGAAGAATGAGAAATTCATAACTGGGTTAGATCAGTACTTAGGGGAAAGGCTTATTAACCACATCGATGAGACGTTTGAGTCGATTGTGGGGAAAGCATTAAGATCAGAGAGTCTCTACCCTAAGTCGAAGACTGAGGTTACATCCGCAGATGAGCCAAAACCACAAGCTAGTGGTGGAGGCAAAGGTGGTTCCCAGAATAAGAGAAAGCAGAATCAGGCTAAGGATGGCCAGAAGAAAAAGAATAAACAAGATGTGGAGTGCTTCAGCTGTGGTAAGAAGGGCCATTATGCTAGTAATTGTCGGGCCAAGCCAGCGGATAGGAAGTGCTTCAATTGTGGCCAATTGGGACATCACAAGGACAAGTGTCCACAGCCCCCTAAGGAAAAGCAAATGGTGAAAGCATATGCCCTTAATGCTATTCCTTCTTCGTCGAATGCCCCAACTGCGGCGGAGAAGGGAAAGAATGTCGTCATTTAAGGTATGCTTTCTGTTTATGATGTTCCTGTTAGAGTTTTGTTTGATACCGGAGCTTCCAGTTCTTTCATATCTAGTGACCTGGTAGATAGGTTGGGATTGGAGCCCAAGATTGTCGATAGACCTTTAGTAGTGACGAACCCGATTGGTGGTTCGACTAGCCTTAGCATGATTTGTCGCAATGTGGTCTTATCGAGTCATGGATGCATGTTTGTTTGTGATTGCTTTGTTTTGGGCTTTACTGGGTTTGGCATTATTTTGGGAGTAGATTGGCTCCAAAGATACGGGGTGGTGGTTGACTGTGAGGGCTTGTTGGTGACAGCTAGAGCGGATGATGGGCGGAGGATAGTGTTTGGTGGTCTACCCAGTAAGGGGGTATTGGCTAGTTTTCTAAACTCCCTCGACATTCCGCATAGTGAGTTGTCAGGTTTGCCCGTGGTTGGCCAGTATCCGGATGTTTTCGAAGAAGTGACCGGACTTCCACCACACCGAGAGATTGAGTTTCGTATTGATTTGGTAAAGGATGCCAGACCTATAGTGATGCCACTTCGTCGTATGGCACCAAGGGAGCAGCGAGAGCTCGAGGTGCAAGTCAGCGATCTTTTGAAGAAGGGATTTATCAGAAGGAGTGTTTCTGAATGGGGAGCACCAGTTGTGTTTGCTACCAAGGCGGATGGTTCCCTTCGTTTGTGTGTAGACTACCGCGAGTTGAATAAAGTGACGAGGAAGAACAAGTATCCTCTACCGCGGATAGATGATTTGTTTGATCAGTTGAGTGGCGCGAGAGTATTCTCTCAGTTGGATCTCGCGACAGGTTTTCATCAGCTTAGAGTGGAAGCTGAGAGTGTAGCCAAAACGGCATTTCGGACGCCGTCTGGGTTTTATGAGTGGTTGGTCATGCCATTCGGGCTGACCAATGCCCCAACATATTTTGTGGATCTTATGAATAGGGTATTCAGAGATCAGTTGAATAAGTTTGTCCTTGTGTTCGTTGATGATATTTTGGTCTATTCGAGGACAGAGGAAGAACACAAGGAACATTTAAGAGTAGCGATGGAGGTGTTGAGAAAACACCAATTGAAAGCAAAGTTTTCTAAGTGCCACTTCTGGAAGAGGGAAGTGAGGTTCTTGGGCCATGTTGTATCAGAAAATGGGATTGCCGTGGACCCGGCGAAGGTGGCTACGGTACAGGATTGGCCTACGCCCAAGAATGCAACAGATGTAAGAAGTTCCTTGGGGTTAGCGGGATATTATCGTAAGTTTATCCAAGGTTTCTCCAAGATAGCAGCACCATTGACCCAATTGACCAAGAAGAATCAAGCTTTTGTCTGGGATGAAAGGTGCGAGGATGCATTTAAAAGTCTAAAGGACAAGTTGACAAGCGCCCCAGTGTTAGTCATTCCTAAAGGGGATGAAGAGATGACGGTATACACGGATGCCTGTGGTACCGGACTGGGAGCTGTATTGATGCAAGGCGGTAGGGTTGTAGCTTACGCAAGTCGGCAATTGAAACCGCACGAGAGAAGATACCCTACCCATGATTTAGAATTGGCAGCAATAGTGTTCTCGTTAAAGATGTGGAGACACTATCTCTTGGGAGAAAGATTTGAGCTGTTTACAGATCATAAGTCGTTGAAGTACCTATTCTCCCAGAAGGATTTAAATCTCCGTCAGCAGAGATGGTTAGAGTTCTTAGCTTCCTATGATTTTGACATCGCATACACACCAGGAAAGGGCAATGCGGTGGCTGATGCATTGAGCAGAAGACATGCCAGCTTAGGGGCTATGTTCTTTGAATGGAAGCAACTGGAGTTTATCGCGGGGTTTGATTTCAGACCAAAGTGCGAATTGGATCCAGAAATGTTAGCAAGTTTGACGATCAGACCCACTTTAGTTGAACGGATCGGCTCTAGTCAGAGGGACGATCCTAATCTATTGGAAATCATCTCCAAGTTAGAGATGGACATCGATGAGGAGATGAACAGGTATGGGCTTGATCGAGATGGATGGCTTAGGAAGAATGGAAGGCTTGTTGTACCCAATGTCAATGGATTGAGGGATGAAGTGCTTAGAGAATGTCATCACTCAAAGCTGACTATACACCCCGGTGGTAACAAGATGTATCGAAATATGAAGCAGACTTACTACTGGGAAGGGATGAAAAGAGACGTTGGGAAGTTTATATCCAAGTGCATGAATTGCCAGCTAGTTAAAGCCGAGCAAAAGAAGCCTAGTGGGTTGATACAGCCTTTAGAAATTCCCGAATGGAAATGGGAGCAAGTCTCGATGGATTTCATCAATGGTTTACCAAGGACTAGATGGGGATATGACAGCATTTGGGTAATTGTAGATCGACTGACTAAAAGTGCAAGGTTTATACCAGTCAAATCGACAAGAACGGCAGCTAAGTTAGCAGAATTGTATATGAAGTGGGTAGTGAGATTTCATGGAGTACCTAAAGGCATTGTGAGCGACCGAGACCCGTTGTTCACTAGTGGGTTTTGGAAGAGCTTACAAGAGGCTCTAGAGTCAGAGTTACATCTTAGTACCGCATATCATCCTCAGACCGACGGTCAGACGGAGAGGGTGAACCGTATTTTGGAAGATCTCATGAGAGCATGTATATTGGATTTTGGTGGATCATGGGATGACCATTTGCATCTAGTAGAGTTTGCATATAATAATAGCTACCAATCCAGTATCGGTATGGCTCCGTTTGAAGCTTTGTACGGAAGACCGTGCAACTCACCATCATGTTGGATAGAGACTGGCGAGAAGTTTGTGCTTGGACCAGATGTGGTGAGAGAGACTTCAGATAAGATCAAGACCATTCAACAACGAATGAAGGCTGCCCAAGATAGACAAAAGAGTTATGCTGATAAGAGGAGAAGGGACTTAAAATTCTCCGTTGGCGACTTGGTGTTTGTCAAGATTTCTCCGTTGAAGAGCGTAATACGATTTGGCAGGAGAGGCAAGTTGGCACCAAGATTCGTTGGCCCATTCCCTGTTCTTGAACTAGTCGGGAATTTGGCATATAAAATTGACTTACCAGAGAAGATGGCGGGAGTTCATAACGTATTTCATGTTTCCCAACTAAGGAAGTTCGTTCACGACTCAGATATGACTATTTCACCTGATCAGTTAGAGGACTTCGAAGTAGAACCCGAGGCGGTTGGGGACCGCAGGCCGGCCCGTATTGTCGAGCACGACATGAAGCAACTTCGAAGGAAGGCGGTGAAACTAGTCAAGGTACAGTGGAGCGAGGACGAGAGTGATTGTACTTGGGAGACAGAGGAGGACATTAGGAAGACACACCCAGAACTCTTTGCTTGGTAAGATTTTGACTTCGATTTAGTTTTCCGCATGCTAGGATAGGCTTATTTGCTTGTTTTGCATGTTTGATTGTTGTATGTGGTTGTTAGGCATGCGGGATCCTTTGTATGTTTTGGGTTAAGGAATTTCGGGGGCGAAATTTCTTAAGGGGGGGGGAGAGTGTAACGACCCGCATTCTACGCATCATAGGATCGTAGAATATTTATTTCTGTCACATACGAAGTCGTATGGTCATGTAACTTTGGGAGACGACTATTGGGGTCATTTCCCATGTTCATGATTTTTCCCGATTTTTAAATGACCATTTTACCCCTAATTGGCACTGTTTTGGCCATAACTTTTGACTGGAAAGGAATTTTGACCTGAAACCACTTCCATTGGCTCCGGATGATGGTTTCTTTTTCCGTAGAGTGGTCACATTAGCCAAACGGACTCACCGTTTGGGAGATATGGCTGAAACAAGTTTCAGATGGTGAAAAACAGCTTAATTGGGCTTAAGCGGGTGATTAGCAGCTAGGCCCAAGGGGAATTTCGGGTTTAGGGGGATATAGGTGCTGATTAGGGTTAGAAAACATTTCTTTAGACATTTTCCAGCCGCCACTTTCATTTCCCTTAACCTAGCCATGGCCTCCACTCTCTAAATCTCTCTAAAACACCCAAAAATCACTCACTAATCAAGGATTAAGGCTTAGAGGCATCAAATTAAGGAGAAAAGCACCAAAGCAAAGTTAGAGCTGCTGTTGGACATCAGTACTCGCCCAAATCAGAGGAGTTTCAGTTCTGAGAATTTTGTTTGTGGCCAAGGTGAGTGATTTGCATAGTTTTTGCACTAATTACGGTGATTAGGGGTAATTAGTGAAGATTAGCGAATTTATACGTAAATAAATTCTGGAAAAATTCTTAAAATTCTAAAATAATGTTTTAAGGCTCTGTTAGAAATTTGGGTTAATTTCGATGTGTTTTGCTAATCGTATGCTTAAACATGATTAAGAGGGATTATAGGCAAATGTGAGGTTTTAGCCACTTTTGATTCATTTTGATTCATTTAAATTGTTGTTTGCTGTTTGTGGTTGTTATTACATGTTTCTATGACTCTATGGTAAGTTTCATGATTGATTAGAATAGTTAAATTGCTCGAAAACGTCGTCGAATGGCGTAGAAAGCTCGCTGGAAAGTTGCAGAAGTGTGCAGGTTCCGAACCGGTTCGGATCGGAGAAGTTTGGATCGGACTAGGGAACTGACCAAGGGAATCCGAACTGGATGGGGACTCGCCACTGGAAGAAGTTTGGCAGGAAGGAAGGCCATTGCTTAGAGTTGGAGTGATGGAGCAGATCGGATCGGAACTATGGAGCGGATCGGATCGGAAGCATAATAGAGGCCAGATCGGATCGACTCACGAATGGGAGGCTACGACTGGAGCAAGACGAAGGGATCGGATCGGATCGGAGTAGATGGGAAACGAGGAAGCTGGTCGAAAGAGGAGCATGAACTCGAAGGGAAGCAGCAACCCGAACCGACCCGGAGCGAAGTGCCCGACCCGAATCGAATGAAAGAAGACAAGGAGAAGGACCCGAACCCGGAGGAAGGTGGCACTCCGAACCGAACCGAGCGTGGGTGACCGAACCGAACCGAGCATGGGTGACTGAACCGAACCGAATTTTAGAGCTGCTACTGCACGACAACTCTTCTGAAGACCCACTCCAATTCGACCAAAACCCGAGATGCAAAGGAAGTCCAGATGAGAAGTTAGAGCTCAAGATTTAGATGGGAATCAATGAGTTCGCTTCATGGTTGGGCTTTGCTGCGGGACGCGTGCCAAGGAGTTATCGACGTCTATAGCTTTGAACCACTATGGTAGGAGGTACGAAGGCGGATTCAGGGCCATTATGGCATCGGTAGAACCAAGGGCTACGACCAATGAAGTGGGTCATTGAAATGTTTGGTCATGACTCCAAGTGTTTGGCTTGGTCATAGCAGGGTTTCTACAAGTCGGGATTCGTCGTTACCTCAGTTTGTCTAGTGTTCCAAAGTGGTAGATGTCGTACGCTTTACGCACTGAGTGAGAGATGTGAGGATGGTTGCTATGGATGAATTGTTTGCTATCATTGTGACATGCACACCCCACCCCCGTATTCTTACACTATTTACTATTGGCACCTTGGAGTATTGTACGGTATGTGGTACTAACTCTTTGGTTGCAGGTCCAGGTTCAGGTATGGTTTAGTATACCTGTTATTATTCTGTTTAGATGCTTATCGCTCATACCAGGCTTTATGTCTGACCCAGAGTTTTATGTCTCTTCTTATTACTCTGGGTGCTCACACGAGCAGACTAGAGACAGGTTAGCTGGTGATGCACGGGTAGATGATCCGGAGACGAGCAGGAGGCTTCCACGTAATATACATATATAGTATTCTCCCTGTGTTGTTGAAGATCACTGCTTGGGCATTGTTGGTGTATCTTCTACTTCAGCTTTCTTTTGTTTAGAGACAGTAAATTTGGAAAATTGTAATAAGCTGTATTTGGATTTCCGCTGCTTTAAGATTGATGTTGGTTTTAGTTATCAGCTTATGCACTGTCTCGCCTGTTTTATGTCAAGTATGTTATTATTATATTTTATTCCATGCGCTGTGAGACATTCTATAGGTTCTTTGATTAGTTCATTCTCTTCTTTCCTTTCTTTGGCGACCATTCCGTGCTAGCCGGGCAGGTGTACAGCGCACTTTCGGAGGAAATGCAGGCTGGTGCGGGGCGGGCCGTCACATGCGGGGTACTAGGTGCCTCCGGTTTCGTTCAGACCCATAACGGACTTGTAAATGGACTGTGTGTCTGACATTGGATTTTAGTCCGTGTGATTGATCTCTATTAAATATATATCTGTTTGGCGGCGGAGAATTTATTCTCTTGCTTAACGCCCTTCTCTGAGACGTGCGAGCTCAGGGGTTATATATTGATGGATATCAAACGCATGGAGTGAATTGCCTGTGTGGCATGCCTGAGTGACAATTGATCGAGGCTTCTGTTGAAAAGCAAAGTCTTGTGGTTGATGATCGAAGCACGGCCTTCGTGGCGTTGCTTTGTGTAACGTTTGCTTCGCGAGTTTCGCACCCCGGTTGTAAACCAAAAACGGGAGAGGACCTCAGGGAGGGCATGCGTTTCTTTCTAGCTAGGGTGGTGTCAGTGACCTACCAGCCCTGACATTTATATACTTTTCACCTATGTGGTTGTTGCTGTTGCGAGGCGCCTCGGTTTGATCGGACGATCCGGGTTCGATGGAGTCATTCGTTGGCTCATTTACGCCCCAAAGGGCGGGGAAACGTATTGTTCAGGCACTATAATCCACATCGGTGGACCGGCCCTGTCGCTCCATGGGGCAGTTGCGGCTGTTCCTGAGGCTCGGGCTAGAGAGTCTCGAATCGGTAGAGGACGATCCCTGGCCTCGGTTCATAAATGATAACCCAACTTCCAATACGACATTGCGGTTTTGATTGTAAACCTATATATGGCGACATAGTGGCATGGGACGCTCATGTCGCCTATGATTGATACTTATGATTTGAAGTTGTTTTATACACTATGCACTTATTATAGTATCAAATGATTTGTTTTAAACGTATCAAGCATTCTTTGGCTGTTATAAGGGAAAACCCTATCCCCCGGCTTGCGTTGCATTGTGTGATAGGACCTGGGTCTTATAACAGCTTCATTTTTCTCTATTTAGCATTGCGCTGTTTGTTTTATGCACTAGTATTCTTGGGAGGAAACCCGTTCCGTGTTATCCGGCGTGGTCCCTTGATTTATCTAACTTTAAAATAAAGATTAATAACTGTTTTAGTTCTCACACCAGTCACATGACTGACCTGGAGTTTATTGTTTTAACCTAAACTCTGGGTGCCCCTATTTTGACACGGGTAGCTAGTAGTTTTGGTTTTTGCAGATTTATATTCACAGGATCCTGGTTTACAGCTGGAACGATATCCGGAAAGCTTTGTATCCGTATATCTCTTTCTAGTTATGTATTGTATTATTTTCCGCTGCGATGTGTTTAAATGTAATTTATATCTCTGATATTTCTGTGTAATATTCATTTATACTCTGTATATTCTTGTAATCTGATGCATTGTTGTAATATACAATGAAATGTTCTCCTATATGCATTCTATTTTGTCGTGTTCTCAAACGATAGGGCGTTTCGAACGGTCTGGGTCGGTTTAGCGACTGGTTCGGACCGAGCGAAATTCCTTCTCGTCACAGTTGGTATCAGAGCTTTGGTTTACAAAGCTTAGAGAACAAGGCACATTAGAACCATACGAAAGGATTCATCAGATATTGGATTAGTAATATCCAATGGGAATGACTCGTTAGAGATGGGATCAGTAGTATCCTAGAACGAGTGTGAAGAGTATATTTTTAAAATGAAAACTAATTTTGTTTTGAAAATTTAAATCAACTATTCGTATTTGATTATGTATTTGTATAGATTTGGACTGTCCAGTATATAAAGATTTTTCATATACGCCTTGCAAACATGTATTTGAAGTTTTAATATACTAGATAGATATAGAATTACACTCTAATCGCCCGGAGATGATTTTGATGATGGAGCCCCATCATTAGAATTTATGTTCGAGTGACGAAAGTGGGCTTTCTATATATTTCCTATTGACTGGTGTGAGAACCAAAATTAGATAGGACCTATTGTTGTGATTTGGCATCAAAAATCTGATTTTTGGCTATATATCAAAGTTATGAATTTCAAAAGCTAATCAACTAATTGATTGATGTTTGTGTTGTTTGTTTATTTGTTTGATAATTTTGAACCATTTAGCCTAATTGAACCAGATATTGAATTGTATTGAAAATTGGTCGCATTTGCTTGCATATACATATACTTATATTGAACAGGTCATAGCAAGGAGGCTAGAGCAGAGAATAAAATTTGTTTGCCCGACAAATAGGTACACGTTTACTACATAATTTACTGTTTTGTTTGGGTGATGATGATTTTATGAGCCTATTGGCTAGCCGCTTGGCTTTTTCTTTTTCTTTTTGAGATCAGAAGGCCTATATGGCAATTTCGGGATTTTCCCGTGGCTCCCGGTGCAGGGGAGGTTATGGCGAAATTTTTCGAAAATTTAGGTGTTAGCCAAATTTTTGAAATTTTTGAAAATTCTCAGAAACTGAAAAGTTGGAGAATGGAAGCCGGATCGAGCGTAGAGTTGATTAATCAAACCACTTTCGACTTTGTTCCTTTTCGGGGACGAAAAGTTTTAAGTGGGGGAGATTGTAACAACCCGAAAATCTGGGCCAGTTTAAAATTTTTATTTTGGCAATTTTAGCGAATTTTGATTATTTAAAATGAATTATTTTAAATAATATTGACGAGAAAATTTATTTTGAATATAAATCGAATGTATATATTGTATACGTCGTCGTTATAATATAAATAATTTATTTATATATATAAATGGAATTGAAAATGGCGCGGTAGTTCGATAATTCGATTTCAAACTTCAATTGAATGTACCGGGTGTAAAACAATCCGGATTTTAGCGAAACCAAAAACATTAGAATCTATTCGTGAATATCTTTCCAACGAATCCGAAAAATCAAAATTTCATAGCGGGAAACAAAAGATATGTCCAGTTGAAAATTCTGAATAGTCGCTATGGAATTCAGGCCCTTAAAAATGGAAATTTTGCAAACGACCTCGGATTTCGACGAAACCAGTTTTGTTGGATCCGCAGTGTCAAACTATTGCTAGATTCCAAATTTCATAATTTTTCGAATCAATATGTGAGCGTGGCAAAGGAAAACGCGTTTGACCGGTTTTAGTTGATTTTAATCGACTGGAAATTGGCCATTTTTCAAACGGTCTCAGAATTCGACGAAACTAGTTTTGTTAGGACCGTTTTGTCAATACGAAGCTAGAAAATATTTTTCTGGAATTTTTCTGGTTAGTATGTGACCCCGGTAATTTGAAATGTACGTTTAAAATTCAATATAGTGATTTAAATGTAAATTTAACGGAAACTAATTGCAACAGCCGAATCAGCCTACGATACATATCTCATTGTGTTCGGAATGGGGGTAAAACGCTATGGATGACAGTCGTTGGACCTCAGTTGGTGTTTGAACGAAAAGTCAACCTTAAGGTGGAAAATAAATTAAATAATATATATTATATATACATTCCCCCCCTCTATATTCTCTCTCCCACTCAGATGAATTTAAAAAAAAAACGACGAGAGAGCTCGTCGTTGCTCCTCCATCGCGCCACCGCAGGAGGCGCCGCCGCATCCATCTGGTCGCCGCCACCGACGAAGCCCCTCCAGCTCTCCTCCCTCGCACCCCTCCTCTTGACAACCGCACCCCCAAATCGAAGCTCCACAGACCTCGCGCTGGATCCGCACCACCAGAAGCCACGCCCTAGCCGGAAGACCACCTGCAACCGCCCTCCGACCTCCTCCAGTCCAAATTCCGACGCGTCATCCCCTTGTGGGACCCCACTGAGCCAAAAACTTAAAGAAAGTGAGTTTTCTCATCTTATTTATTTATTTATAAGTTAATAATCAGTTTTTGTGTTAAGAACATATGAAAAAAAAATCAGTTTTTGTGTTAAAAACTAATGAAGATAAGATTGTTATAAAAGAAGAAAAATGCAATTAGCATATAAGAGAGGTAATTTTTATTTATATGATTAGCATATAAAAGAAGTGATTTTTATTGTGAAAAGAAGCGATTTTTATTGATATAAAAATGAGAATTTTTTTTTGAAAGAGAGGAGATCTTTATGAAAGTAAAAATATAATCTTTATGAAAGTAAAGATATAATTTTTAGCACAGTAAAAATATAATTTTAGCGATGTAAAAATATACGTTGTATCGAATAAAAAAATGTGATTTTTATATATTGAACATCGAATAAACAAATGTGATTTTTATATATTGAATAGCAAAAAAAATGTGATTTTTATATATTGAATAACAAAATAAAAATGTGATTTTTATATATTAAATAGCAAAGTAAAAATGTGATTTTTATATATTGAATAGCAAAGTAAAAATGTGATTTTTATATATTGAATAGCAAAGTAAAAATTCGATTTTTATATATGTAGTGGCTACGGGCAACGAAGATGACAAAGATGCGATAACGATGAAGATTTCTATCAAAGGAGAGTCAAGATGATTGGATAGCTATCTGTGAGAATTTCTCACCTTTCAATTTCATTTTCTAGTTATATATATATGCTAGGATGCAGACGGTGCTTAGTAGCACCCGACACAATCGTCCATAGACCATGGACTTGTTTGTTTGGTTTCATAAATTAGTTAGATGATTTGATTTGAATTTGGTTGTTTGGTGAATTTGATTGATGTGTGAATGGCGTGGGCCTTCACTAGACCGGGGATAAGGCTAGGCCTTGTCCCGTTTCTAGTATCGTGCCGTTATGCCGCCGGAATTTTCTAAAATATGTTAGAAAAATAAAAATATCATTTTATTTAAAGAATGAACTGAATAGAAATTCATGTGTTGAAATAGAATATTTTATCGTTAAAAATATAATTTTTAACGTGGAAGTGAATGAAATAAAATATTCATTTACAAACCGGACGGTTTGTTTATGTACACCTATTTGAAGGACATTGATTGGGACGATAAATTTTACACATCGCCCAACTGCACAAATAAAATATGTGTTTGATTGTTCGAAACCCCACACGGGTGTTGGGATGAAATTTGAAGTTCACTCATCCTGATTGATTAAATATGTCGATCGATTGATTGACAGGCTGTTATAAGCGTTATATATCTATATTTGATGCTTATACAGTGTAGTGCACTTTGGTTGATGGTTGATTATTTTTCAATGCTATTATATACGTATGATGCATGAAAATCCATATAATTAATATTATATGGTGATTGATTGGGCCTCATTCCAATTTAGAAAATAAAGAATATTATAAAATAAAGGTTCATGTGTTGACAGTACTCATCCGTTGAGATTAGTCATGTGTTGAACGAAATATTTTAGTAATAAAATTTACATCTTTATCAATATAAAATAAAGGTTCATGTGTTGACAGTACTCATCCGTTGAGATTAGTCATGTGTTGAACGAAATATTTTAGTAATAAAATTTACATCTTTATCAATATAAAATAAAGGTTCATGTGTTGACAGTACTCATCCGTTGAGATTAGTCATGTGTTGAACGAAATATTTTGATAATAACAAATATTTTGAAAAAGAAATATTTGAAAATAAAATATTTGAAAATAGAAATATATGAAGCCGTGTTGATTAGATTGACGCCATTTTGACGTGAACGATATTTATATCGATTTTATTCATTTTGAAATGAATTGAATTGAAAACGATTTCGAAATGAATTGAATTGAAAACGATTTCGAAATGAATTGAATTGAAAACGATTTCGAAATGAATTGAATTGAAAACGATTTCGAAATGAGTTGAAAAGATTTTGAAAACGATTTCGAAATGAATTGAAAACGAGTTCAAATTGAATGGAAAACGAATTCAAATTTAATTGAAAGCGAATTGAATTGAATTCAAATTGAATTGAATTCAAATTGAATTGAAATTTGAATTGAATAGAAATGAATTTTAAAACGAAATTATAAAGAAGAATTCAATTTTTCTTTGGATTGAAATGGAAGTTGAAATTGTTTTTGAAACGAATTTAAAACTATCTATATAATTCGTTTTAAATAGAAATCGACGAAATATATATTATATATATACTATATATAATATAATGGCCTGAATAGAACGCGCCGCGCCGCGGTAGTTCGTGAATTTCGACCATTTATTTCAAACGGACATTACGGGAGATCCGACCGTCGGATTCTCCTAAAACCGGAACCGTTGGGTTCGTATCGAAAAGAGCTTTCTAACGAATATTAGAAATTTGAAATCTAACGGTTGGATTTGGAGTTACGTCCAAATCAAATTCGAAAAAGGTCGCTGTAAGTGCAGTTCGATGGCCATTGTTGGAAATCGACTGTACGGGCCTTGATAAAATTATTAAAAATAGTAATAATTTGTGTAAAATCATAAGAAATGATTTAGAAAGAATTAGGATGAAAAACTCCCTATTTGAAAAGATAAAAATAGTTTTCTTTTTATCGAAATGAACTAGTTTTCAACTAGAATTATAATTCTATTTATTTTTAAATAAATAAATTGAATTTAAAAAGGGTTTTAAAAATAACCAGAATTTCCAATGATTGCATTAGAGTGGATTTGAATCGAAATTGTCTTCGGAATATTTCGATGTTGGAATTCATGATTATACAGATGTTATTGAAATTTGAAAGATATATATTTATATCGTTATTTCCAATACGACATTTGTTAATCGTAGAATTTGATATTGAATATAAGTCGATATATTTTCTATTCAGAGCCTTGTATTGAATATCAAATGTGATTTGGGTTTGTCGTGAATGGTGTCTTCACTAACACTGTTCTTGAACCCAGTTGAGAAAAGATTAAATCTTTTTATTTAGATTTAATGAAGTGTACCAATTAAATAATATTAAATTGGAATTGAATTGATATTGATTTTTGGGTTTATCGTGGACAGTGTTTTAAATAACACTCGTTCTTTAACCCGATAATTAATGGAATGTGATTTTGGGTTTATCGTGAACTGTGTTTTAAATGACACTGATTCTTTAACCCAGTTAAAGATTAAAACTAAGTGGAGTGTTAATGAATCTTTAATTAGATTGAAATGATCGATAATGGAGTATCACCAGTTTTGCTCCAGGCGTTAGTTAAATCTTTAATTAGATTTGAACGTGAAATGGTAATTGAACTTACCGATAACACTGTGGTGTTAGATATGAAGTATAACCAGTTTTACTTCATGGGATGAATAGGTTGGGATTGGGAAATTAAAACCAATGATTACTTCGGTAAGGTTCGCTAATCCCGACTAGTTTGAATTTATATTCAAAAATAGATTAAAGAATAAATTTAAAGGATTTATCTTTGATAAAATTAATGGGAACCTTTCCCTATGAATGTGAAATTTAGAAACTAACTGCCGGTTAGCTAAGCAGAATGGTTTTCTGGGTATTGATCTGATGTTGGTTTCGGCCTTCGGGGTTAATATTTGGGGAATTATTCTCTTGTTAATTTACGGTTAGTGACTGATGAATTGGAAGGAGGCGTATGTTGTGTTTGTGTAACACTTATATAAAATAATACGCGAGTTATTCGGAAAGACCGGGTTTATCCCATTCTGAATAACTGATACGACGATAAGTCGAAGATGAAGACGGTGGTCGAAGACCAGAAGTCTTCACGTCATTTGGGTGATTACTGATGATCTTGATTGGGCTGTACACCCAAGAAGATGGAAACAGTTGGTGATCGTCCAGATGTACTTGGAGATCGATGGATATGCAGGGTACTAGGTGCCTCCGGTTTCGTTCAGACCCAGAACGGACTTGTAAATGGACTGTGTGTCTGACATTGGATTTTAGTCCATGTGATTGATCTCTATTAAATATATATCTGTTTGGCGGCAGAGAATTTATTCTCTTGCTTAACGCCCTTCTCTGAGACGTACGAGCTCAGGGGTTATATATTGATGGATATCAAACGCATGGAGTGAATTGCCTGTGTGGCATGCCTGAGTGACAATTGATCGAGGCTTCTGTTGAAAAGCAAAGTCTTGTGGTTGATGATCGAAGCACGACCTTCGTGTCATAGCTTTGTGTAACGTTTGCTTCGCGAGTATCGCACCCCGGTTGTGAACCAAAAACGGGAGAGGACCTCAGGGAGGGCATGCGTTTCTTTCTAGCTAGGGTGGTGTTAGTGACCTACCAGCCCTGACATTTATATACTTTTCACCTATGTGGTTGTTGCTATTGCGAGGCGCCTCGGTTTGATCGGACGATCCGGGTTCAATGGAGTCATTCGTTGGCTCATTTACGCCCCAAAGGGCGGGGAAACGTATTGTTCAGGCACTATAATCCACATCGGTGGACCAGCCCTGTCGCTCCATGGGGCAGTTGCGGCTGTTCCTGAGGCTCGGGCTAGAGAGTCTCGAATCGGTAGAGGACGATCCCTGGCCTCGGTTCATAAATGATAACCCAACTTCCAATATGACATTGCGGTTTTGATTGTAAACCTATATATGGCGACATAGTGGCATGGGACGCTCATGTCGCCTATGATTGATACTTATGATTTGAAGTTGTTTTATACACTATGCACTTATTATAGTATCAAATGATTTGTTTTAAACGTATCAAGCATTCTTTGGCTGTTATAAGGGAAAACCCTATCCCCCGGCTTGCGTTGCATTGTGTGATAGGACCTGGGTCTTATAACAGCTTCATTTTTCTCTATTTAGCATTGCGCTGTTTGTTTTATGCACTGGTATTCTTGGGAGGAAACCCGTTCCGTGTTATCCGGCGTGGTCCCTTGATTTACCTAACTTTTAAATAAAGATTAATAACTGTTTTAGTTCTCACACCAGTCACATGACTGACCTGGAGTTTATTGTTTTAACCTAAACACTGGGTGCCCCTATTTTGACACGGGCAGTTAGTAGTTTTGGTTTTTGCAGATTTATATTCACAGGATCTTGGTTTACAGCTGGAACGATATCCGGAAAGCTTTGTATCCGTATATCTCTTTCTAGTTGTGTATTGTATTATTTTCCGCTGCGATGCGTTTAAATGTAATTTATATCTCTGATATTTCTGTGTAATATTCATTTATACTCTGTATATTCCTGTAATCTGATGCATTGTTATAATATAAAATGAAATGTTCTCCTATATGCATTCTATTTTGTCTAGTTCTCAAACGAATGGGCGTTTCGAACGGTCTGGGTCGGTTTAGCGACTGGTTCAGACCGAGCGAAATTCCTTCTCGTCACAATAAAGCAATAAAGAGGCCTAAGCGAATACCTAGTTAAATGAAGAGTTTTTACTTAACATTAGGATTAAGTAAAGGGAGACAAAGAGGTAAACAGGGTTTATATATAAAACCTGAAATTTATAAACAAGGTTTATAAATGAACCTGAGTTTAAACGTCGTTTTAAATTGGAAATACTCAATAATGGTATTAAGCTAAATCAATGGATTTGAAAGGAGATTCCTCGAAAGAAAAGGTAATTGGGAAAAAGGGATTTGATTAGAGCTTAGTATACGAAGTTGGAAATAGGAATTGAAATAGGGTTTTTAAGTTACAACTCGTATTCATCTGAAGATAAAAACGTTGTTGATCAAGGTCTGAGAGGTAATTAAATATACCCCAACTTGAACGACTTCGGGACGATCCAAAGATGATACTAGTTAGTAATGGCGAGAGTGTGTGATAAGATTTCCTAAGTAATGGGAATGAGATGAGAGGATATTTCCCTAGTAACGAATTAAAAAGGGAATTGGGCGATTAATGTTAAAAGCCAAGTGATGCAGAGTACTAGACCAGTAAATCTATTTTTATGATTTCGTGGATGTTACTTGATAGTTAAATAGCCAACTATCAAGTCTGATCTTTACGATTGTTGGTATGGAAAGACCAGGATCGAACGTATATTCGAAAACCATTCCAACCATCAAATACGAAAGTATAGAAGATATCAAGCGATGATAGAGATGTAGCATGTGAAGACCATAGATCTTCATAAAGCGGAAGAACCACTTACAATCTCAGACTCGACCCGGAGATATACTGGGGTTCTGTCGTGATTGAGACTGTGGATTGCAAGGAAGATCGCTACTGATCCGTGGGGTGATTCCTATATTGGATGCAGTAGGAGAGTACCTTCGGTTCATCCTGCTCCTGGATGACTTGTATGGACGAGTGTCTGACAAAGTATTTCCAAAGGGATTACGTATATTGATTGTCTACAAACGTATCTCTGTTGATGGCAGAGAAGACTGGATACCTTCTTTAGCTTAACGCTCAGAGTATTTTTGTGGAAGATAACATACAAAAAGTTTAGACAACATACAAAAAGTGGTCAATGCAAGATAAATTAATTGTACGAATGCAAATACACAGGAAATTATCTACATTACTATTTTACAAAGGGGAAATGAAATAGGAACCAATTTTTCTATGTTTTTGAATACAACACAAACCAAGGAAAAACAAATATATGTACATATTATTACATACGGCCATACATGAACAAGACAACATAAAGAAAGGAAAACATACACAATTAAAATTATAAAACAAAAGCAACATTTTGTAGAACATCTTCTTCATGTTTGTTTTTCTTGTTTGTCGAGCCAGTGAATTCAGCTCAATCTACTGTGATTTGCAAAACAAAAAGAAACCCATTAAAAAGGGAAATTTCATAATAAGTAATAAACAGCATAAAAGAAAAGAATTAAAAAAATCAGCATTTTATTTTTGGGAAACAACTAAAGCAAGCCGAGGTGTGTGTACAGAAAGTGAACAATAAAAGAAAGATCATGAATAGTGAAAGAAAAATAAAATCTATGTTCAGTACAAAATCTCTGATCGAAATGAACATGATATAGCTGAACAGCTAGTAAGCTAAGCATGTGGAGCAACAGCTAATATATATATGTATTACTATTTGTACAAAATAAAACATACACATGCTTGAACAGTGCAGGATCAAATGGACATGACAATTCATTTCGGCAATGTACCAGATGAACAACTAATTAAATAATAAGAAGAAAAAAATAGCTAGAGTAGCTATATATATACACATCAAATCTCTTTAGACATGAACAGCCAAAAAAGGAAAAAAGAAAAAGAAAAAAAATGAACAGCTAAGAAAGACGACTGAATATGTGTATATATTCATCAAATCTGTGACATGGCAAATCAAACAACATATACATATTTATATACACTGCAAGCATACATGTTACTCACCATCGAATCCGTACACATCCATTGTTCATAAGGTCAAGAATCAACATATAGAATCTATATCACAGTCCAAAATCTCTGATTTGAAGTAACTAGACATTGCCACAATCACCTAACCTATCCAAGTTGGATTAAAATCCATTTTGAATGAATCAACGATGCTATAAAATCCGAACTATACAACCCTACACAAAACCCAACCAAATCTCGTTTACAATCCACCATGAAATCCATCAAAATATCATCGCCAGTACCCAAAAATCTAAAACCCAATGGCCTAAGGATTTCAGCTAGATTACCTAGTTAAGCTACTGAGGGACGTTGAACTCATCTAGACCAAACCGCAACTATATATACTCGTATTCATTCAAAAAATTGTCTAGAACAATTCGAACCAAAGAAAGAAAAAAAACCCAGAAGAAATACAGTAATATAAAAATAAAGTAAGAAACTTAGCTTTCGGGTTGGGCTAATCCATGTTGAAATCGTTCACGATGAGGTCTCGGGTTGGATGTCTGTAGAGGAAGCTCATTCTTATTTTGAAGGCTTAGGGTTTGGTCGACGAAGCTGGACGGATTGGCAAAGGGGCGTTATGGGGTAACAATGCAACCGAAGGAGGAGGATCGAGAGAGTGGTTGAGAGAGGGGATTGCGACAGGGTTAACTCCGATTTGCTGAAGAAGAGAAGGGGGATTAGGGTTTTCGTTTTTTGATCAATTTGAGGCGGCTGAACGAATGAGGAAAAAGGGAACGGGATGAGGGTTTTAAGATAAGGGGCAGGTTGGGTTTGAAAAGTATGGGCCAAGGGTTAAGGTAAGCCCAACCTTTAATTCAAAGGAAAATTTATGTTTTAAATCTAATCATTTATAAAACTTGTTTTAATGATTTCTCGAACATACGGTCTCAAATTTACGCACGGTCAGTTGCGTTGGGACCGTGGAGACGAGCACTTTGAGATGGAGCAGGCCTAGTCCATATCTGAAGTAACTGGAATTTTTATTCGAATTAAACGTCAGTTTAATTTGATTAAAACAGACTGTTGGTCAACAGATTCAAATCAAGGTGAGTTAAACTCACTCAGCCCTTCCCGTTTATATTTTATATAAATTGGGTTTTTGTTTTACGTGTTCTGATTGCTAGTGGTTGGTTGTTTGCTGGTTATATATATTGTTGATATAACAAAGGGAATTAAACGGTCGTTTAATTTCAGAAAAATACCCACTGTTTTGAGTTGACCCAAATAAAATAATTTCCCTTGATTGGTCACGTTTATAAAACGTGTTTGAAAGTGGTTGAATTGTTTGAATGGTCTGTTATTTGATTGAGGGCCGTTATAGAGATTTATCAGTTTAATAAGAATGTACGAATGATTGATTTTGATGGTCGTTGAACCATATTTCAATATCTATTCTAATGTTCACCAATGTATAGGATTGGCAGGGTAATTAGCATCACCTGGCCTAAAAATCAATCAGTTTATTAAATATGGATTTTTATCGACGAGGAATCGATGATATTGAAGTTATAAATATATTCTTGATGAAAATAGGTTTTGAAAACTATTTAAAGAAAATAAATATTAATTATTTATTTATTAAAGTTTACAGGTAATTATGGGATTTGTTTTATTAAACAGTTTCTTATGTGATAAGAATTGTAAACAAATGTAAAGAACCTAGCGGTTAAGTATCCGAGTAATCATGAACGATTAAATAAAGTTATTTAAATTAATTATATTTTAATTGATTTAAAAGAGGAATTAAATAAAATTGGTTAGAAGAGTAACCATGTCTGTGTTGGCTCGGTCGACCATTTAAAACTAAGTTAGATTTTAATTTAGTAAAAGAATTTAGCGAATAGTTGGTAAATCTTAGTAAGAGTTTTAAAAAAATAGGAATATTATTTCAATAAATAAAGGGGTTAATTTATGTTCGATAATAAATGTTGAAGTAAATAATTTCTTCTTAAATGTAATACATTTAAGTAAGCGAGTTTGAAATGAAATGGTCGAGTGTTGGAAAAGGGCTAAGAGATGAGTTTTTGTATTTGAGCTCGAGTCTTAAAATAAAGAAATAAAGAGGCCTAAGCGAATACCTAGTTAAATGAAGAGTTTTTACTTAACATTAGGATTAAGTAAAGGGAGATGAAGAGGTAAAAAGTGTTTATATATAAAACCTGAAATTTATAAACAAGGTTTATAAATGAACCTGAGTTTAAACATCGTTTTAAATTGGAAATACTCAATAATGGTATTAAGCTAAATCAATGGATTTGAAAGGAGATTCCTCGAAAGAAAAGGTAATTGGGAAAAAGGGATTTGATTAGAGCTTAGTATATGAAGTTGGAAATAGGAATTGAAATAGGGTTTTTAAGTTACAACTCGTATTCATCTGAAGATAAAAACGTTGTTGATCAAGGTCCGAGAGGTAATTAAATATACCCCAACTTGAACGACTTCGGGACGATCCAAAGATGATACTAGTTAGTAATGGCGAGAGTGTGTGATAAGATTTCCTAAGTAACGGGAATGAGATGAGAGGATATTTCCCTAGTAACAAAATAAAAAGGGAATTGGGCGATTAATGTTAAAAGCCAAGTGATGCTGAGTACCAGACCAGTAAATCTATTTTTATGATTTCATGGATGTTTACTTGATAGTTAAATAGCCGACTATAGTCTGATCTTTACGATTGTTTGTATGGAAAGACCAGGATCGAACGTATATTCGAAAACCATTCCAACCAACAAATACGAAAGTATAGAAGATATCAAGTGATGATAGAGATGTAGCATGTGAAGACCATAGATCTTCATAAAGCGGAAGAACCACGTACAATCTCTGACTTGACCCGGAGATATACTGGGGTTCTGTCGTGATTGAGATTGTGGAATGCAAGGACGATCGCTACTGATCCATGGGGTGATTCGTATATTGGATGCAGTAGGAGAGTACCTTCGGTTCATCCTGTTCCTGGATGACTTGTATGGACGAGTGTCTGACAAAGTATTTCCAAAGGGATTACGTATATTGATTGTCTACAAACGTATCTCTGTTGGTGGCAGAGAAGACTGGACACCTTCTTTAGCTTAACGCTCAGAGTATTTTTGTGGAAATCAGTATTCAGTGATACCTGGCGGATCTGACGATGTGGCATTCAAAGTAAATGGTGGCCAGGTGTTCAAATTTTTTTTAACCTCAAGCCTCACAGCCGGGAAAGGACAAAAATCGGGCAGGCAGCATGGCTATGTGGGTCGCTCCCATTAGGGTGTATAATCACCTATCTAGAGAAATTCCTTTTGTTTCTTAATCTATCAATTTTGCCCACTCGGGAACGGTGGTTTGAGTCCAACCGTTGGTGATATACATTTGATACACTCAAGCGAAATGAGTGGTCGGTCATGTGAGGGCCATGTTGCAAGACGTTCTTGTTGAACCCAGTGTATTCGCCTCTAGAGATACACGAGCGGCAGGTGGTCCCATACCTTGTCAAGGTTAGAATCCAATCTCCACTAAGTGCCTACGGTTTTTGTTTGTATATATATATGTGGAGCGTGAGATGCAAGCGTTCCGCTAGATTTGAAAATTACTTGTATTTAGACACTATGATAATATCAGAAAAAATATTGATTTCGAAAACTGTTTTGGGTTATCGTAAGGTAAAAAAAAACCGTCCGTGTTTTTGTGTGGATCGATCTTACGATTATCTTTTTCTTCCGAAAGGATTTTGAATTTAAAATCAAGTTGTGTGATACCTTAATGATGTGCGAGTTTTTCTCACTCTGGTCCACCAGACTGACCTGGTGTTTTGAAAATACTCGGGTTAACCCGGAGTGTACAGGTTCAGGTCATCAGGTACTGCGAAGACCAGAAATAAGCTGAAGATGTTCAGACGAATGATATTCCGCTGTGTTATTATATATATGAGGACAAATTATCAAAAACTGTCCAGATATGTGTTGTACTCTGATATTGTAAGTATTTTCATAAGCTCTCAATAAAGATTATTTCTGTATTATATTTTGTTCCGCTGCAATGTGAGACTCTGTGTTGGTTCTTCTTCTTCTTCTATTCTAATATTTCTTTCTTTCTTATCTCACTCTCTAATTTCTTTCTAAGCATTCCAGTGTTTCGGTGCTTGGAGGATCGACATGAGATACGATAAGGGTATTTATGTCGATTTTCGGGGTCGAAATCCCCTGGGTCATTACAGATTTCACATCTACAAGGAACACACCGATTCCTACTTGATTCAACCCAAACCACGTTTACTCAACCCAAAAAATTACAAACAGCCCTAGAACTCTTCAATAGCACTTGATTCAGAAAGAGATAAGAAGAGAAGGTAGAGAGAAGAAGTTTGATCAAAATGGAATTGAATTCGGCAGACTATAAGTGTAAAAATCATAAAAATGATTAAGAACAATTATATAATGAAAGAGAATGAAAGTGGAGAAGAAGATATGATTAAAAATCCATTTTTGACCCCTTTTCATAGAGTGTGCAAGGTTGCAACGGTTCTGAATCGTTTTAAATAGTGAAAAGACACTTCCTTTCAAAATTGAAAAAAGTGACAGCTATATGTCGACATGGTGTTTTTGGTATGTCGACATACCCTAGTGTAATTTTGTATTTTAAAGTATTTTTCAAGTGTTTTGATATAAAAATAATTCTAGAAATTCTTGAGTAAAAATATATTGTTGTAAATTAATATTATATAGTAGAAAACATATAAAAACATAAATTTAAACTATAGATATATTTATAACATTATAAGATTTTAACTATATACATATATAAAGTATAAGACTGTAAACATAAAATTTAAGTTTTGTAAAACAAAGAAGATTAAGAAAGGAAAAAGAATAGAAAATAAAATAGAAAGGATTGAGGATAGAATTGAAAATCAGAATTTGAAAATTAGAATTAGAATTTGAATCTGGAGTGCTATTTAGAGTCTTACAAAATCTAGACCCTAAAACTATATTAATCTTGAACTCTTGTAATCTTGAATACTCATGAGTCTTGAAACTTCTTTGATCTTTGAATCTCTATTATCATTAAAACTGTACAGTCTTAAGTAATATTACCTGTATATATATAGACACACACACACATATTCTATAACAAAAGTGTTAGTATATATTTTATAATCAATGATAATTGAAATAAGGTTGTTGTCATCAAAACTTCATTCTCCAACAATCTCCCCCTTTTTGACGATGACAACCATAGTTCATAAAATATCATACTTGTATACACCTATTGATGATGATCCTTCTAATACTCCCCCTGTCTGTAAGAATCCTATAAACTATGCCTATATTTTATAATTTCTCCCCCTTTGGCCTTATCAAAAAGAAATCCTAAATGTACCCCCCCTAAATTGTATAACTTCCCAAATAGAACATAAGTAACTGTCTAAAAAATACTCACCTTTAAACTAATCATTCTTTTTATTTTAAAGAGAGATAACTAATTACAAACGACAATTTTATTAGACACAAATTTTTAGAGCTATATAGATTTATACACAGATGATACATCGTAGAAACGTAACACAACGAGAATCGAATAAAACCTTAATCATTAATTATTTTTAACAATGGGAGATTTGTGAATTGGATAGCTTGGACAATGAAGACAAAATTCCCCATTCTTTTCAGTCACATTCCCATTTTCGTCAAATAGAATCTCTCCTACACATTCAACGTTAACATCTTCGTCCATAATCGTTGGTTGCGTCTCTTGTTGTTCTCCCTCCTCCATCATTTCTTCTTCCTCTTCTGGTTCTTCTTCAGGTTCCTCCTCCTCTTCCATGGTTTGATTTTCATCATCGATGATAATCATATTAGTCTCGTTATCCATTATAAACTTTAAGAGACTTCTCATTACTTTCCCTTGCCTGTTTTGCTCCTGACTCATCCTAATCAGGAGTACTTGTATCTCAGCTATCGTTTGCATTAGATACTCCATTTTTCAATTTTGATCACCCTAGATAGCGTAGATCACTGAAACGGACCCTTGGATGGTCCAACATATGAATCGGAGTTGATTTGAGTATTTGGATTAGTGGAGGCCATTATATTTTTTAATTCAGAGTTTTTATAGAGAAGAAGAATGAAAATGGAGAAGAAAAGTCGAAATAAAACGTTTAAATAGTTGAAATAACTAACTTTTGGTAGGAACTAAATTTGAAATTTTTGGTAGTTATATGTCGACATACCAAAAACTCTATGTCGACATAGTTTTTGTTTTAAATTTCATTATTTTGATTTCTTATTATATATATATTATATATAATTATTCTACCTCACTTAGTGAACATGTGACGGCCGGGAATTTCGCTCGATCCGAATCAGTCGTTAAACCGATCTAGACCGTTCGAAACCCCTGATCGTTTTGAGAACAGGACAAATCAAAACACAAACAGAAGAACATTTCATTACTATTACAACAATTCCATCAGATACAAGAATATACAGAGTATAAATGAATAAATTACATTCGATAAATATCAGAGATTACAATAAATTACCTAGCAACGGAAAAATTATACAAAGCACAACTGAAGGTGATATACGGATACAGAGCTTTCCGGATATCATTCCAGCTGTAAACCAGGATCCTGTGAATATAAATCTGCAAAACCAAAACTACTAGCTGCCCGTGCAGAAAATAGGGGCACCCAGAGTTTAGGTTAAAACAATAAACTCCAGGTCAGTCATGTGACTGGTGTGAGAACTAAAACAGTTATTTAAAGCTTTACTTTAAAAGAGAGTAATTCAAGGGACCAAGCCGTATAACACGGAACGGGTTTCCTCCCAAGAATACCAGTGCATAGAAAAGACAACGCAATGCTTTTTCGAAAAATGAAGCTATTATAAGACCTAGGTCCCATCACACAATGCAACGCAAGCCGGAGGATAGGGTTTTCCCTTATAATAGCCAAACATGCTTGGTACGCTTAAAACAAATCATTTGATACTATAATAAGTGTATAGTGTCAAAACAATTTAAATATCAATCCTAGGCGGCATGGGTACCATCTATCATGTGACCATACTAGGCTCTACAAATAAAACCGCAATACACGTGTTGGAAATTGGATTTTCGTCATGAGTCGAGGCAAGGGGCAAGCTCCTCTCCTCGTTCGAGACACTCTAGCAAATGTCTCAGGACTACACACACTGGGCAATCCTGGATCTTCAGGGCCGGTCCTCACTTACGTTGGAGGATTAGTATTCCTGAACACACGTTTCCCGGTCCTTACAGACCTAAAATCGAGGTGCCTCATCCAACAACCACAAAGGTGAAAAGTATATAAATGTCAGGGCTAGTAAGTCACTGACACCACCAAAGCTAGAAAGAAACGTCGTGCTCTCCCTGCAGTCCTTATCCCGTTTTTGACTCATACCGAGGTGTGAGGCTCACGAATTCACGTTATACACAAAGCCACGCCACGTAGGTCGTGCTTTGATCATCAACCACAAGACTTTGCTTTTCAACAGAAGCCTTGATCCATGCAACTCAGCGTGCCACACAGGCAATTCATGCCATGCGATTGATATCTATCGATATATAACCTCTAAGCTCGTACGTCTCAGAGAAGGGCGTTAAGCAAGAGAATAAATTCTCCGCCGCCAAACAGATATATATTTAACATAAATCAATCAACACAGAATAAAATCCAATGTCAGACACACAATCCATTTACAAGTTCGTTCTAGGTCTGAATGAAACCGGAGGCACTTTCCTCGCATATCCATCGATCTCCAAGAACGTCTTGACGACCACCAACTGATTCCCTCATCTTGGGTGTACAGCCCAATCAAGATCATCAGTAATCACCCAAACGATGTGAAGACTTCCGGTCTTCGACCGCCGTCTTCATCTTCGACTTATCGTCGAATCGGTTATTCAGAATGGGTATAAACCTGGACTTTCCGAATAACCCGCGTATATTAAAAATATTACACAACCACAACATATGCCTCATTCCAATTCCACATTCTTAGGGAAAGGTTCCCATTAATTTTATCCAAGATAAATTCTTTAAAATTTATCCTTTAATCTTCCTTTGGATGTCGTTTCAAACTAAATTATGGTTTTCCAAACTAGTCGAGATTAGCGAATCACACCGTAGTAATTATTTATTTTATTTTCCAATCCCAACCTATTCATCCCATGAAGCAAAACTGGTAATACTCCATATCTAACACCACGGTGTTATCGGTAAAATTAATTACCATTTAACGTTCAAATCTAATTAAAGATTTAACTACCGCTTTGGAGCAAAACTGGTGATACTCCATTCTCGCTCATTTTCTATATTTGATAATTTGAATTATCAATTCACATTTCAATCTAATTGCAGATTCATTAAAACTCCTTTTACTGGGTTAAAGAACTAGTGTTATTCAAAACACAGTTCACGACAAACCCAAATCATATTCTATTTAGTACTGGGTTAAAGAACAAGTGTCATTTAAAACACCCTTCACGATAAACCCACAAATCAATTCTGTTTAAAACCCATTTCAAATCCAGTTTATTTATTTAAAATAAACGGGTTGTTACTTTAGTTCTAAACTAGTTCATTTCGATAAAAATCTATTTTTACCTTTTCAGATATGGAGTTTTTCATCCCAATTTATCCCAAATCATTTCTTATGATTTTACACAAATTATTACTATTTTTAATAATTTTATCAAGGCCCGTACAGTCAATTTCCAACAACGGCCATCGAACTGCACTTACAATGACCTTTATTGAATTTGATTTGGACGTATCTCCAAATCCAACCGTTAGATTTCAAATTTCCAGTATTCTTTAGAAAGCTCTTTTCGATACGAACCCAACGGTTCCGGTTTTAGGAGAATCCGACGGTCGGATCTCCCGTAATGTCCGTTCGAAATCAATGATCGAAAATTACGAACTGTCGCGGCGCGGCGCGTTCTATGCAGGCCATTATATTATA
Organism: Allium sativum; assembly: GCA_030737875.1. Lineage (NCBI taxonomy): Eukaryota > Viridiplantae > Streptophyta > Magnoliopsida > Asparagales > Amaryllidaceae > Allium > Allium sativum. The sequence continues at coordinate 1,046,013,863 of CM060910.1, read as the reverse complement.
TATATAATATATATTTCGTCGATTTCTATTTGAAACGAATTATATAAATAGTTTTAAATTCGTTTCAAAAACAATTTCAACTTCCATTTCAATTCAAATCAAAATTGAATTTTTCCTTATAAATTCGTTTTAAATTTCATTTCAATTCAATTCAAATTTCAATTCAATTTGAATTCATTTCCATTCGTTTTCAATTCAATTCAAATTCGTTTTCAATTCAATTCAAATTCAATTCGTTTTCTATTCGATTCAATTCAAATTATAAAAACGAATATAATCGATATAAATATCGTTCGCGTCAAAATGGCGCATCTCTAATCAACGTGGCTTTATATATTTCAATAATTCCGTTATTCTATTCAACAAATGAATATTTATTCTATTCAATACCTGAATCTATATTTTGTCAACACACGACTAATCTCAACGAATGAGTACTGTCCATATGTGACTATTTTTGTTATTTAATATATTTTATAAAAATTATGGTATATATCGTTTGATTTAAAATCAGACTCCAACCGTAAATTAGTAAGAGAACGATTCCCTGAATATTAACCCCGAAGGCCGAGACCAACATCAGATCAATATCCAGGAGACCACTCATCTCATCTATTTTCTAGTTAGTTTCAAATTTTATATATGATAAAGATGTAGATTTTATTGTTAAAATATTTTGTTCAACACATGACTAATCTCAACGGAAGATATAAATTTTATTGTTAAAATACTTCGTTCAACACATGACTAATCTCAACGGATGAGCACAGTCAACACATGAACCTTTATTTTATAATATTCTTTATTTTCCCGATTGGAATGAGGCCCAATCAATTACCATATAAAGTTAATTATATGGATTCCATACAACACATGTATATAATAGCAACGATAAATAATCAACCATCATCCAAAGTGCACTACACTGTATAAGCATCAAATATAGATATCTAATGTTTACAACAGCCTGTCAATCTATTGATTGACATACAACTAATTATTGGGATTAGTGTATGTCGTATTTTATCCCAATACCCGTGTGGGGTTTCAAACAATCAAACACAGATTTTATTTGTGCAGTTGGGCGATGTGTAAAATTTATCGACCCAATCAATATCAGTCAAATCTGTGTATATAAACAAATCGGCCGATTTGTTTATAATTATTTATTATTCACATTCACGTTAAAAATTATATTTTTAACGACCAAATTATTTTATTCAACCTATGAATATTCTATTCGGTTCATTTATTCAATAAAATGATATTTTTATTTTTCTAATTTATTTTGGAAAATTTCGGCGGTATAACGGCACGATACTAGAAACGGGACAAGGCCTAGCCTTATCCCTGGTCTAGTGATGGCCAACGTCATTCACATATCAATCAAACCAATTTCATTTCACCAAACAATTCAATTCAACACAAATAATCTAACCAATTACACAGCCAAACAAACAAGTCCTTGGTCTGTGGACGATTGTGTCGGGTGCTACTAAACACCGTCTGCATCCTAGTATATATATATATAACTAGAAAAGGAAATTGAAGAGTGAGAAGTTCTCACCGAAAGCTATCCCAACTTCACGACACTTCATTTGTAGAAATCTTCATCGTTCTCGCCTTTTTGTCATCTTCGTTGCCCGTATTCACTACATATGTAAAAATCGAATTTTTACATCGCTTTTCAATATATAAAAATCGAATTTTTACTATGCTATTCAATATATAAAAATAGAATTTTTACTTTGCTATTCAATATATAAAATTCGAATTTTTACTTTGCTATTCAATATATAAAAATCGAATTTTTACTTCGCTATTCAATATATAAAAATCGAATTTTTATTTCGCTATTCAATATATAAAAATCGAATTCTTTTTTCGCTATTCAATATATAAAAATCGATTTTTTTTATTTTAAAAAATCTAATCTTTTTTATTTTAAAAATCTAATCTTTTTTATTTTAAAAATCTAATCTTTAACTAAGAAAGATCATATTTTTTCTCTACAACTAAAAATCGAACTTTTATACTAGAATTCATATAAAATTTCTATACGAAGAAAAAAATCACAATTTTATCTTCATAATGTATATATAAAAACAGCATTTTTATTTTGCTAAAGTATAAAAGAAAACAGAAAAAAACTAATTTTTTATATAAAAATAAATAAATAAATGACTTACAGTAATCGGCGAGGGGGGGGGGGGGGCTGTCTGAGGCGCGTCAGAACCAGGAGGAGGCGGCGGAGGGTGCTGGAGCGGGCGGCAGCTCTTCAGGGTGGTGGCGGGTCTCGAATCGGGGGGGGGGGGTGGGTTGGGGGTGTTCGAATGACGGAAGGGGAGAGGAGAAGCGCACTGGGGAGGGGGGTCGCCACCATCGACGTCGGAGGGGGAGGTCGCGCCTCGGCGGCGCGTTGGCAATCGCGACAGGCGATTTAGGGTTTTAGTATTTTTTTTCTTTTTCCTCTTTATTTTGAAATGAACGGGGGGGGGGGGGGGTCGGCTGATAAAAGGAGAGAAGTTATTTTTTTTCTTCAAAAAGTTGACTTTTACATACGACCTCTAAACGAGGGCCACCGCCTGTCGTCCATAGCTAATTACCTCCATTCCGAACACAATGGGATATGTATCATAGGTTGATTCGATCGTTTCGATCAGTTTTCGTCAAAACCAACATATAACTCTATATATTCAATTTTAAACGTACATTTCGATTTACCGGGGTCACATACTAACTCGAAAAATTCCAGAAAAATATTTTCTAGCTTCGAATTGACGATACGGTCCTAACAAAACTAGTTTCATCGAATTCTGAGACCGTTGGAAAAATGGCCATTTTCCAGTCGATTAAAATCAACTTAAACTGGTCAAACGCGTTTTCCTTTGCCACGCTCACATATTGATTCGAAAAATTATGAAATTTGAAACCTAGTAATAATTTGATATCACGGATCCAACAAAAGTGGTTTCGTCGAAATCCGAGGTCGTTTGCAAAATTCCCATTTTTAAGGGCCTGAATTCCATAGCGACTATTCAGAATTTTCAACTGGACATATCTTTTGATTCCCGCTATGAAATTTCGATTTTTCGGATTCGTTGGAAAGATATTATCAATTAGATCCTAATGTTTTTGGTTTCACTAAAATCCGGATTGTTTTGCACCTGGTACATTCAATTGAAGTTTGAAATCGAATTATCGAACTACCGCGCCATTTTCAATTCTATTATAATTATATATAATTATTTATATTCTAATGACGACGCATATAATATATAAGTTCTAATCCTTTTAAAAATAAATTTCTCATCGATATTATTTAAAATAATCTATTTTAAATATTCAAAATTCGCTAAAATTGCCAAAATAAAAATTTTAAACTGGCCCAGATTTTCCGGGTTATTACAATCTCCCCCACTTAAAACTTTTCGTCCCCGAAAAGGAACAAAGTCGAAAGTGGTTTGATTAATCAACTCTACGTTCGATCTGGCTTCCATTCTCCAACTTTTCAGTTTCTGAGAATTTTCAAATTTTCAAAAATTTGGCTAACACCCTGAATTTTCGAAAAATTTCGCCATAACCTCCCCTGCACCGGGAGCCACGGGAAAATCCCGAAATTGCCATACAGGCCTTCTGATCTCAAAAAGAAAAAGAAAAAGCCAAGCGGCTAGCCAATAGGCTCATAAAATCATCATAGCCCAAACAAAACAGTAAATTATATAGTAAACATGTACCTATTTGTCGGGCAAACAAATTTTATTCTCTGCTCTAGCCTCCTTGCTATGACCTGTTCAATGTAAGTACATGTATATGCAAGCAAATGCGACCAATTTTCAACACAGTTCAATATTTGGTACAATTAGGCTAAATGGTTCAAAATTATCGAACAACACAAACATCAATCAATTAGTGAATTAGAGTTTCAAATTCATAATTTTGATACATATAAAGAAAATCATGTTTTTGATGCCAATTCACAACAAATAAATCTATCTATATAAGTTTTGGTTCTCACACCAGTATAATGGAAATATATAGATATCACACCTTCGTCACTCGAAAATAAATACTGGTGATGGTATACTTCATCATCAGGACCACGTCCGAGCGACTAGAGTGTGACTCTATATCTATCTAATATATTAAAACTTCGAATATACGTTCATGACGCGTACATGCAAAACCTTTATATACTAGATTTTCCAAATTCAAAATAAATAAATAATCAAATACGTTTAAGATGGTTTAAATTTTTCAAAACAAAATTGTTTTCATTTGAAAAATATACTCTTCACACTCGTTCTAGGATACTACTGATTCTATCTCTAACGAGTCATTCTAATTGGATATTACTAATCCAATATCTGATGAATTCTTTCGTATGGTTCTAATGTGTCTTATTCTCGAGCTTTATAAACCAAAGCTCTGATACCAAATGTGACGGTCGGGAATTTCGCTCGATCCGAATCAGTCATTAAACCGATCTAGACCGTTCGAAACCCCTGATCATTTTGAGAACAGGACAAATCAGAACACAAACAGAAGAACATTTCATTGCTATTACAACAATTCCATCAGATACAAAAATATACAGAGTATAAATGAATAAATTACATTCGATAAATATCAGAGATTACAATAAATTACCTAGCAACGGAAAAATTGTACAAAGCACAACTGAAGGTGATATACGGATACAGAGCTTTCCGGATATCATTCCAGCTGTAAACCAGGATCCTGTAAATATAAATCTGCAAAACCAAAACTACTAGCTACCCGTGCGGAAAATAGTGGCACCCAGAGTTTAGGTTAAAACAATAAACTCCAGGTCAGTCATGTGACTGGTGTGAGAAATAAAATAGTTATTTAAAGCTTTACTTTAAAAGAGAGTAATTCAAGGGACCACGCCGTATAACATGGAACGGGTTTCCTCCCAAGAATACCAGTGCATAGAAAAGACAACGCAATGCTTTTTCGAAAAATGAGGCTATTATAAGACCCAGGTCCCATCACACAATGCAACGCAAGCCGGAGGATAGGGTTTTCCCTTATAATAGCCAAACATGCTTGGTACGCTTAAAACAAATCATTTGATACTATAATAAGTGTATAGTGTCAAAACAATTTCAATCATAAATATCAATCCTAGGCGGCATGGGTACCATCTATCATGTCGCCATACTAGGCTCTACAAATAAAACCACAATACACGTATTGGAAATTGGATTTCCGTCATGAGTCGAGGCAAGGGGCAAGCTCCTCTCCTCGTTCGAGACACTCTAGCAAATGTCTCAGGACTACACACTCTGGGCAATCCTAGATCTTCAGGGTCGGTCCTCACTTACGTTAGAGGATTAGTATTCCTGAACACACGTTTCCCGGTCCTTACAGACCTAAAATCGAGGTGCCTCATCCAACAACCACAAAGGTGAAAAGTATATAAATGTCAGGGCTGGTAAGTCACTGACACCACCAAAGCTAGAAAGAAACGTCGTGCTCTCCCTGCAGTCCTTATTCCGTTTTTGACTCATACCGAGGTGTGAGGCTCGCGAATTCATGTTATACACAAAGCCACGCCACGTAGGCCGTGCTTTGATCATCAACCACAAGACTTTGCTTTTCAACAGAAGCCTTGATCCATGCAACTCAGCGTGCCACATGGGCAATTCATGCCATGCGATTGATATCTATCGATATATAACCTCTAAGCTCGTACGTCTCAGAGAAGGGCGTTAAGCAAGAGAATAAATTCTCCGCCGCCAAACAGATATATATTTAACAGAAATCAATCAACACAAAATAAAATCCAATGTCAGACACACAATCCATTTACAAGTTCGTTCTAGGTTTGAACGAAACCGGAGGCACTTTCCTCGCATATCCATCGATCTCCAAGTACGTCTGGACGACCATCAACTGATTCCCTTATCTTGGGTGTACAGCCCAATCAAGATCATCAGTAATCACCCAAACAATGTGAAGACTTCCGGTCTTCGACCGCCGTCTTCATCTTCGACTTATCGTCGAATCGGTTATTCAGAATGGGTATAAACCCGGACTTGAATAACTCGCGTATATTAAAAATATTACACAACCACAACATACGCCTCATTCCAATTCCACATTCTTAGGGAAAGGTTCCCATTAATTTTATCCAAGATAAATTCTTTAAAATTTATCCTTTAATCTTCCTTTGGATGTCGTTTCAAACCAAATTATGGTTTTCCAAACTAGTCGAGATTAGCGAATCACACCGAAGTAATTATTTATTTTATTTCCCAATCCCAACCTATTCATCCCATGAAACAAAAGTGGTAATACTCCATATCTTACACCACGGTGTTATCGGTAAAATTAATTACCATTTAACGTTCAAATCTAATTAAAAATTTAACTACCGCTTTGGAGCAAAACTGGTGATACTCCATTCTCGCTCATTTTCTATATTTGATAATTTGAATTATCAATTCACATTTCAATCTAATTGCAGATTCATCAAAACTCCTTTTACTGGGTTAAAGAACTAGTGTTATTCAAAACACAGTTCACGACAAACCCAAATCATATTCTATTTAGTACCGGGTTAAAGAACAAGTGTCATTTAAAACACCCTTCACGATAAACCCACAAATCAATTCTGTTTAAAACCCATTTCAAATCCAGTTTATTTATTTAAAATAAACGGGTTGTTACATTAGTTCTAAACTAGTTCATTTCGATAAAAATCTATTTTTATCTTTTCAAATATGGAGTTTTTCATCCCAATTTTTCCCAAATCATTTCTTATGATTTTACACAAATTATTACTATTTTTAATAATTTTATCAAGGCCCGTACAGTCGATTTCCAACAACGGCCATCGAACTGCACTTACAACGACCTTTTTCGAATTTGATTTGGACGTATCTCCAAATCACACCGTTAGATTTCAAATTTCCAGTATTCGTTAGAAATCTCTTTTCGATACGAACCCAACGGTTCCGATTTTAGGAGAATTCGACGGTCGGATCTCCCGTAATGTCCGTTCGAAATCAATGTTCGAAATTTACGAACTGCCGCGGCGCGGCGCGTTCTATTCAGACCATTATATTATATATATAATATATATAATATATATAATATATATTTCGTCGATTTCTATTTAAAACGAATTATATAAATAATTTTAAATTCGTTTCAAAAGCAATTTCAACTTCCATTTCAATTCAGATCAAAATTGAATTTTTCCTTATAAATTCGTTTAAAAATTCATTTCAATTCAATTCAAATTTCAATTCAATTTGAATTCATTTCAATTTGTTTTCAATTCAATTCGAATTCGTTTTCAATTCAACTCAAATTCAATTCATTTTCAATTCGATTCAATTCAAATTATAAAAACGAATATAATCGATATAAATATCGTTCGCGTCAAAATGGCGCATCTCTAATCAATGCGGCTTTATATATTTCAATAATTCCGTTATTCTATTCAACAAATGAATATTTATTCTATTCAATACTCGAATCTATATTTTTGTCAACACACGACTAATCTCAACGAATGAGTACTGTCCATATGTGACTATTTTTGTTATTTAATATATTTTATAAAAATTATGGTATATATCGTTTGATTTAAAATCAGACTCCAACCGTAAATTAGTAAGAGAACGATTCCCTGAATATTAACCCCGAAGGCCGAGACCAACATCAGATCAATATCCAGGAGACCACTCATCTCATCTATTTTCCAGTTAGTTTCAAATTTTATATATGATAAAGATGTAGATTTTATTGTTAAAATATTTTGTTCAACACATGACTAATCTCAACGGATGAGTACAGTCAACACATGAACCTTTACTTTATAGTGATAAAGATATAAATTTTATTGTTAAAATACTTCGTTCAACACATGACTAATCTCAACGGATGAGTACAGTCAACACATTTATAATATTCTTTATTTTCCCGATTGGAATGAGGCCCAGTCAATTACCATATAAAGTTAATTATATGGATTCCATACAACACATGTATATAATAGCAACGATAAATAATCAACCATCATCCAAAGTGTACTACACTGTATAAGCATCAAATATAGATATCTAACGCTTATAACAGCCTGTCAATCTATTGATTGACATACAACTAATTATTGGGATTAGTGTATGCCGTATTTTATCCCAATACCCGTGTGGGGTTTCAAACAATCAAACACAGATTTTATTTGTGCAGTTGGGCGATGTGTAAAATTTATCGACCCAATCAATATCAGTCAAATCAGTGTATATAAACAAATCGGCCGATTTGTTTATAATTATTTATTATTCACATTCACGTTAAAAATTTTATTCTTAACGACCAAATTATTTTATTCAACCTATAAGTATTCTATTCGGTTCATTTATTCAATAAAATGATATTTTTATTTTTCTAATTTATTTTGGAAAATTTCGGCGGCATAACGGCACGATACTAGAAACGGGACAAGGCCTAGCCTTATCCCCGGTCTAGTGATGGCCCACGCCATTCACATATCAATCAAACCAATTTCATTTCACCAAACAATTCAATTCAACACAAATAATCTAACCAACTACACAGCCAAACAAACAAGTCCATGGTCTGTGGACGATTGTGTCGGGTGCTACTAAACACCGTCTGCATCCTAGTATATATATATATATATATATATATATATATATATATATATAACTAGAAAAGGAAATTGAAGTCTGAGAAGTTCTCACCGAAAGCTATCCTAACTTCACGACACTTCATTTATAGAAATCTTCATCGTTCTCGCCTTTTTGTCATCTTCGTTGCCCGTATTCACTACATATGTAAAAATCGAATTTTTACTTCGCTTTTTAATATATAAAAATCGAATTTTTACTATGCTATTCGATGTATAAAAATAGAATTTTTACTTTGCTATTCAATATATAAAAATCGAATTTTTACTTTGCTATTCAATATATAAAAATCGAATTTTTACTTCGCTATTCAATATATAAAAATCGAATTTTTATTTCGCTATTCAATATATAAAAATCGAATTCTTTTTTCGCTATTCAATATATAAAAATCGAATTCTTTTTTTTATTTTAAAAAATCTAATCTTTTTTATTTTAAAAATCTAATCTTTTTTATTTTAAAAATCTAATCTTTTTTATTTTAAAAATCTAATTTTTAACTAAGAAAGATCATATTTTTTCTCTACAACTAAAAATCGAACTTTTATACTAGAATTCATATAAAATTTCTATACGAAGAAAAAATCACATTTTTATCTTCATAATGTATATATAAAAACAGCATTTTTATTTTGCTAAAGTATAAAAGAAAACGAAAAAAAACTAATTTTTATATAAAAATAAATAAATAAATGACTTACAGTAATCGGCGAGGGGGAAGGGGCCGTCTGAGGCGCGTCAGAACCAGGAGGAGGCGGCGGAGGGCACTGGAGCGGGCGGCGGCTCTTCAGGGTGTTGGCGGGTCTCGAATCGAGGGGGGGGGTGTGGGTTGGGGGTGTTCGAATGACGGAAGGGGAGAGGAGGAGCACACTGGGGAGGGGGGGTCGCCACCATCGACGGCGGAGGGGGAGGTCGCGCCTCGGCGGCGCGTTGGCAATCGCGACAGGCGATTTAGGGTTTTAGTATTTTTTTTCTTTTTCCTCTTTATTTTGAAATGAACGGGGGGGGGGGGGGGGGGGTCAGCTGATAAAAGGAGAGAAGTTTTTTTTTTCTTTCTAAAAGTTGACTTTTACATACGACCTCTAAACGAGGGCCACCGCCTGTCGTCCATAGCTAATTACCCCCATTTCGAACACAATGGGATATGTATCATAGGTTGATTCGATCGTTTCGATCAGTTTTCGTCAAAACCAACATATAACTCTATATATTCAATTTTAAACGTACATTTCGATTTACTGGTGTCACATACTAACTCGAAAAATTCCTGAAAAATATTTTCTAGCTTTGTATTGACGATACGGTCCTAACAAAACTAGTTTCATCGAATTCTGAGACCGTTGGAAAAATGGCCATTTTCCAGTCGATTAAAATCAACTAAAACTGGTCAAACGCGTTTTCCTTTGCCACGCTCTCATATTGATTTGAAAAATTATGAAATTTGAAACCTAGCAATAATTTGACATCACGGATCCAACAAAAGTGGTTTCGTCGAAATCCGAGGTCGTTTGCAAAATTCCCATTTTTAAGGGCCTAAATTCCATAGCGACTATTCAGAATTTTCAACTGGACATATCTTTTGATTCCCGCTATGAAATTTAGATTTTTCGGATTCGTTGGAAAGATATTATCAATTAGATCCTAATGTTTTTGGTTTCACTAAAATTTGGATTGTTTTGCACCCGGTACATTCAGTTGAAGTTTGAAATCGAATTATCGAACTACCGCGCCATTTTCAATTCTATTTATAATTATATATAATTATTTATATTCTAACGACGACGTATATAATATATACGTTCTAATCCTTTTAAAAGTAAATTTCTCGTCGATATTATTTAAAATAATCTATTTTAAATATTCAAAATTCGCTAAAATTGCCAAAATAAAAAATTTAAACTGGCCCAGATTTTTCGGGTTATTACAGAACATATGCCTAATTCCTCCTAAATTTAGTGAATGTTGCTTCATTTAATGGTTTAGTTAATATATCTGCAATTTGTTTATCTGTTTCTATAAATTCTAGTGAAATCTTTTCTTTACTTACGTTATCTCTTAGAAAATGATGTCTTACATTAATATGTTTAGTTCTCGAATGATGAGTTGAATTCTTAGAAATATTCATATCACTTGTATTATTGCAGTATATAGGTGATTTATTTATACTTAAACCAAAATTGTTTAAAGTTTGTTGCATATATAACAAGCCAAAGCAGCAGATATATATTATGCTTCAGTCATTGACAAAGATACAATATTTTGTTTTTTATTGAACCATGATACAAGGGAATGTCCTAGGAAGTAACATGTTCCACTAGTACTTTTATGATCAAATTTGCATCCTGCATAATCAGCGCCACAGTACGAAACTAAATCGGTTGAATCATTCTTAGGATAAAATAATCCAAAATCTAATGTGTGCTTTACGTATCGTAGAATACGTTTTACGGCTGTTAAATGAGTTTCCTTAGGTTGTGATCTATATCTTGCACAGAGACATACACTATGCATTATATCTGGTCTACTGGCGATTATATATAATAATGATTGTATCATTCCTCTATATAGTTTTTGATTAACAGTTTTTGATGTATCATCTTTACTTAAAGCAATATTAATTGCCATAGGTGTTGGACTACCATTTCTTGTTGTTAGATTGTATTTATCAATTAAATCTCTTGCATATTTTTCTTGACTAATTAATATTCCATTCTTTAATTGTCGAATTTGTAAACCTAAAAAGAATGATAATTCTCCCATATGGCTCATTTCAAATTCTTTGGTCATAATATCTGATTTTTTTTTGTTTATTTTTTTCATTTGTTGACCCAAAGATTATGTCGTCAACATATATTTGTACTAGTTGTATATCTTTGTTATTCTTCTTGATAAACAAAGTATTATCTAATTTTCCTATTTCAAAATTTGATTGTACTAAACAATTTCGTAATCTATCATACCAAGCCCTAGGAGAGTGTTTTAATCCATATAATGCTTTCTTCAACTTATATACGTGATTTGGTAATTTTTCATCTTCAAATAGGGATGGTTGCTCTACATATACGTCTTCCTTGATAAACCCATGTAGAAAAGCACTCTTGACATCCATTTGATATAATTTGAAATTATTATAGTTTCCAAAAGCTAGTAAAATTCTAATAGCCTATAGTCTTGCTACGGAGGCAAATGTTTCATCATAATCTATTCCTTCTTATTGAGTATAACCTTGTGCTACTAGTCGTGCCTTACTTCTTACTACCTCACCTTGTTCATTCTTTTTATTTTATAGACCCATTTGGTTCCTATTATTGTTTTATTCTCTGGTCTAAGAACAAGTTCCCATACTTCATTCCTAGTAAAGTGATTCTTACATTGTAAGTATCCATGAATCATCGGAAGAAGCTTCCTTTGGATTTTTGGGTTCAATAGTTGATATAAATGCAGTATTACTCATATTACTTAATTGATTACGATTTCTAACGATGGATTCAATATCTCCTAAGATATTTTCTACAGGATGGTCTCTAAGTAATCTAATTCTTTTATTTGGTTGATTATCTTCATAACTTATTTCATTAATTTCATTTTCATGATCATCTTCGTTGTTTTGAATTATGTTTTTATAGTTTTCATCGAAAGATACATTTAATGTTTCTTCTATAGTGTTGGTTCGAGTATTGAAAACTCTATAAGCTTTGCTTCTTTTTGAATATCCAATAAAAACTCCTTTATCGGATTTTGAATCAAATCTATCTAAATTATCTTTTGAGTTTAGTATAAAACATTTACTTCCAAATAATTTAAAATATGATACTTTTGGTTTCTTGTTATAAAAAAGTTCATATGGTGTTTTATAAGCCAAAGGTCTAATTGGAATTCTATTAATAATATAGCAAGCTGTTGCAACTGCCTCAGCCCAATATATCAAGCTGTTGCAACTGCCTCAGCCCAAAAATTCCTTGGAAAATTGCTATCGGTAACATAGTTCTTGCACATTCTTGTATCGTTCTATTTTTACATTCAACTATTCCGTTTTATTGAGGTGTTCTTGGAATTGAAAAATTGTAGGTTATTCCCTTTTTATTACAAATTATTTCGAAATTCTCATTTTCGAATTCTCCGCCATGTTCACTACGTATTATTTTAAATTTTAGTGATAATAAATTTTGAATCCTTTTAGAAAAAGTTTTAAATTGATCGAAAGCATCACTTTTATTTTTATGAAACAAAGTCCAAGTGAATCTAGAAAAATCGTCAACTACTACATACATATATCTGTTATGATTTATTGATTGAACTTGGGATGGACCAAATAAATCCATGTGTATTAACTCTAATGGTTTTGAAGTGGTAATTTCTTCTTTTGATCTAAATGAAATCTTCTTTAATTTTCCAAATTGACAAGCATCGCATAAGTTATTGACATTAAATTTCATTTTGGGTAATCCTCTAACTGAATCTAATTTAGAAATCCTAGAGATGTGTTTGAAATTATATGACTGAATCTCCTATGCCAGATCCAGGGATCACCTGTATTGACCATAAGACATAAATTATCGCTAGATATTTTCATACTTCTTTCTATCTCCTTCGAATATGACTTTTGAATTCTTATCTTCTATGAAACATTTATTCTTTTCAAAATTTATTTTATAATCTTTATCGCAAAGTTGACTTGTATATAGCAAGTTGTGTTTTATATTCCTAACTAGTAAAACATCAGAAATAGTAGGAGTTTCAGAATTACCGACATTGCCGATTCCAATGATATATCCTTTAGAATTATCTCCGAAGTTTACCATTCTACCATCTTCATACTTCAGATTGTTGAGTAGTTCTGGATTTCCAGTCATATGCCTTGAACAACCACTATCCAATATCCATTTGTCCTTTTTCATTTCCACCAATTGCTTTCCAGAATTTGAATTTTCAATAGCCATGTTACACATCAATTCAGGATTTAAATTTCCAACAGCCACCTTTTCAGACTTTGAATTGCCAACAAACACTTTAACCATCTTTTCAACTTTTGAATTTTCAAACGCCATAGAACTCATCCTTTTCTGAATTAAACAATATTTCAGTAGATCACATGCTTCTTTAATATTATTATATGCAGATTCCTTTAACATCGATGCAATGCATGAATAGACACTAGAATTATCAGAGATTCCAAAATTTGCCATTTTATCAATATTTCAAAAATCAGATTATGAACTTTTTGAAAGACCTTGCTCCGATACCAATTGTTAGGGAATGCAGAATGGATCGTTAAGGCAAAACAAACACTAAAGGGGGTTGAATAGTGTTTGTGAGAATTTAAACAAAAGATAAAACTTATGTAAACTATGAGATGAATCAAACACCACTAACACAATCATAGACACAGATTCAAACACAAATACAAAATAAACAGAAATAAAGATGCAAAAAAAGGAAAGAACACACCGGATTTTACACTGGTTCAGATTGCTCCTATGTCCAGTCCCGCATAACACTGGATTGCGTAGAGTTTATTACTATTTCCAATAGTCAAGTGCAACCTCCTTGATTTCACAGCTACAAGGGATACCACCGATTGCTACTTCCTTGTTTTCTCGGCCACAAGGTAATAACGATTCCTACTTCCTTGATTTCATGGCAACAAGAAACACATCGATTCCTATTTGATTCAACCCAAACAACATTTACTCAACCCAAACAATTACAAACAGCCCTAGAACTCTTCAGTAGCACTTGATTTAGAGAGAGATGAGAAGAGAGTGTAGAGAGAAGAAGTTTGATCAAAACGGAATCGAACTTGGTGGAGTATAAGTGTAAAAATCATAAAAATGATTAAGAATAATCATATAATGAAAGAGGATGAAAGTGGAGAAGAAGATATGATTACAAATTCGGTTTTAACCCCTTTTTATAGAGTGTAAAAGGTTGCAACGGTTCTTAATCGTTTCAAATAGTGAAAAGACACTTCCTTTCAAAATTGAAAAAAGTGACAGTTATATATCGACATGGTGTTTTTGGTATGTCGACATACCCTAGCGTAATTTTGTATTTTAAAGTATTTTTCAAGTGTTTTGATATAAAAATAATTATGGAAATTCTTGAGTAAAAATCTAGTGTTGTAAATTAATATTGTATAGTAGAAAAACATATGAAAACCAAAATTTAAACTATAAATATATTTATAACATTATAAGATTTTAAACTATATAAATATATAAAGTATAAGACTATAAAATAAAATTTAAGTTTTGTAAAACAAAGAAGAATAAGAAAGGGAAAAGAATAGAAAATAAAATAGAGAGGATTGAGGATAGAATTGAAAATCAGAATTTGAAAATTAGAATTTGAATTTGAACCTGGAGTGCTATTTAGAGTCTTACAGTGTAACAGCCCGAAAATTCAGAACCAATTTAAATTTTTTATATTGGCTATTTTATTGAATTTGGAATAGTTAAAAAATTTATTTTAAATAATAATGATTAAAAATTTATCTAAATCGAAGTTTGAAGATATATTTATTCTAATTTTGAAAGGAGTTAGAAATAGCACGGCGGTTTGAATATTTGAATTCAAACTTTGACTGATTATACAGGATGCAAAATAAATCGGATTTTGGTGAAACCAAAAATATTTAAATCTGTTTAAGAATATCTTTCCAACGAATCTGAAAAATTGAAATTTCATAGCGGGGATCAAAAGTTATGGTCAGCTGAATATTCGGAAAGGTCGCTATAGAATTTATATATATATATATATATATATTTAATATAATATATAGCCCGTACAAATGGCCATTTTGCAAACGACCTCCATTTTCGATGAAACCACTTTTGTTGGAACTGGAATGTCAAACTATTGCTAGATTCTAATTTTCATAATTTTTGGAATTAATATGTGAGTGTGGCAAAAGAAATGTGTTTTGACAATTTCCGTCAATTTCGATCGACCAAAAATGGCCATTTTTCAAACGGTCTCCAAATTCAGCAAAATTAGTTTTGTTGGGACCGCATCGTTTAAACATAGCTAGATTTTTTTTGGGAATTTTTAGAGTCGGTATGTAGCCCCGGTAAATTAAAATGTTCGATCAAATTAAATAATTAAATGTTTTATTATTTAATTTGAAGAATAACTGTGAAACACCCCGTAATTTTATAACATTAAAATTCACAAATTAAAGTATACTTAATTTTTAGAAAAGAATTAAGTGAAATGGGTTGCGCAGAGAAATATATATATATTGATATATATATATATATATATATATATATAAATTAAAAATTAAATAAATAAATATGCGAAAAAGTTCAAAACAGCGAATTGGGAGGGGGAATAACCGAGCCAGCCCATTTTTGAGGTCGACCCGAGCCTCGCTGGGTCGAGTAGGGGTTAATCCAGGGTGTTTGGCTGTCAACCCGCGGGCCGATTCGCTCAAATGCAGATTTTGCATTTGATTGGTTCTCATGGTCAGGGTTAATCTAATGGTCCTAAATAACTTCCTACACCTGTAAATACATCCTAATGCTAACCATAAACCTAATTAAAATAGAATAGTTACCGTCATACCATCGCCATGGAAATCAATGGAGCCGCCGCCAACTAAGAAAGAAGAAAAGCAAATTCAATTCTAATTCTCTCAACCCTAAAGCAAAGCAAAACTCTCTCTTTTCTTCTCTAAATTGTGAGTATGATGATCTTAACAAGATTATTATCATTTTAATTAGGTTGAGTTATGAATGGATTATGAGTAGATGATGTGAATTATCATATATGTTGTTGTAAACCCCTTTTCCTATCATGTATATTGTAAATCCAATGTTATGTGATGATGATATCTTATATGTTGTAAATCATGCTATGATGATGTTATGTATGTTGAAAGTTTCTATGCTAAGTTGTGATGAATCATACATGTTAAAAAGGCCATGATGTTACCATCTATGCTAGTTAGTTCATATTAATTAAATCATCATGTTTGGGTTATGTTGATCTATATGACAAGTCACATATGCAAGTTAGATTGATTAGAAAAGTTATGAACATATACCAAGACATCTATTATGACATCTAGAATTATGCTATGATATATGTGATATCCTATGCAAGTTCACACCATCATTATGTTGCCTAAAAACCCCATATGCAAGTTTATGTATAGAGTTGGGCTATGATCATATCATATAAATTGAGACATTTAACAAGTTGACACCTTTTGATCCTTAACATGTGTAGTTTATGCAAGTTTCACCCCTATTATGATTAGATTTATTTTAATTGTCTATATGTTGTGATAATTTATCTTTGTGCTAGGTGTTAGACTATACAAGTCTAGCCTATATTATGCGTTGAATAAGCGAACGTATAAACGTGGGGTAGGGGTAATATTAAGGATTTAATATTAAAAAGTTGGGGTGCAATTGATATGATTTTGCATGCCATAGGTGGATGGCCATAATTGAGTCAATTATGGACATCATTAAAAGTTGACTTAATTAATAATTTGAATAGGAAAATATTAAAACTGGGGTAAAAGATTTTAAGTGTTAATCAATGCTTAGGACATGAGGTTGGACTCGTTTGTGACGTAAACCCGCCCGGACCCGCCCGGCAAATCCAGTGGTCACAAATGTCAGCCCAATGTGAGAGGTCCTAGGCCTAAACTAAAGCATAACAGTTGTAAAGACACGAGGTTAGACTCATTTATGGTGTAAGACTGCCCGGACCCGCCCGGCAAATCCAGCCGCCATAAACGCCAGTCTAATGTGAGAGGTCTTTATGAGGTTATGGCCTGAATGAATTAAGAAATACTTAACTAGATAAACATGTAAGGTGGGACATGGGGGTTAAGTAGGTGCCTTGGGTGGCATGAGGAATCTAGGGGGTGCCCTTAGTGGCATGTGAAATACGATTAGTAAGACTTAACCAAACACACATGTAAATGAACATGACTAAGAGGGTTAAGTGGGATATACTATTGACAAGCTTAGGTGGGTAGCTTGTGGGGGCCCATTTCGACCAGTATCCCAAACGTATCTTTGTGGGCTCGGCCCAAGTCGAGGATGGGACACGCATGCTGGGTTTGACTGTAAGAGGCCAAAACGGGGAGTGGTGGCAACGCAAGTCCAACGAGTTTCGTATGCGTGTGTGGACCCGGGCTGGTAGGTAAGACGTTGTTTCATCGTGTAGGTATAAGCCGTGCATTCTCAAGTTGTATCGGGTTGCTACTTTAGGGGAGTGATACACTCCACTGTTGGGCCAGCACGGGTATCTACTAGTAGGGAGCCGATCGAAAGTGGGTAGTGGGGTACACCTAGTGGAGATAGGGCAGACGGCACCTATGTAGTCAGCTAGGGGTACGTAAGGCTATTTATAAAGTTTCTGTGTGAAGCAAGTGGGATCAAACAATAGGGTGACTGTTGTGGTGCAGTGTAGTAATGTGCGGTGCAGTGTAGTAATCATTCGTTAGTAATTAGGTGTGCCTTTACCGTTATCTTTAACGTTATCTTAAACGCTATCTTTATCTTCCTAAGAGTTCATAGACATTTACTTGTCTTCCAGCTTATGCCTTAGTCTAGTTATTTTGATAATAGTATTGTTAGAATTATCATACTCACTAGATTTTATGTCTGACCCCCTCTATTTCTATCCTTTTTTCCCCCTCCAGGTCCTTAGGTTGGGCCCAGCTCTATTGGAGTTTGATTGAATTGCTTCATCTCTCTTTGGAAAGCTTGGACCGTTGAAGTAAAGTCCAGCTTGTTATCTTTTTAATGGCTATTTATGTAATGGGATTATGTATTTTGTTTTTATGAAGATGGATATTGTACTTGGTTATGATCTATGGTTTTATAATGTAACAAACATGTTTAATTTCCGCTGCAATAAAATGAAGTTTTAGATTTCCAAGTACTATTTATTATCTGTCTTGTTGTAATTTTTCTGTTCTATATTCACTTATAACCTCCATGGAAGTTAATGCATTCCCTTTGTGAGTGACATTAATGGACGTGGGGTGTTACAAACTGACTGAAACAGTCGAATGGGCCTACGAAACATATCCCATTGTGTCCGGAATAGGGGTGTTTAGCTAGGGGCATCACTAGCTGGGTTTGAATTGGAGTTCGTGAGAGCAAAAGGGTATTTTTTGGATTTTAGGATAATTAAATAAATAAAATATAAATATAAATACACCGTATATATGGTGGGAATACCAAACCCTATTTCATTGTTACAGGCCGCCGTATATCGATTTCCATGGCCAACATTGCTCTAAATTTATTCCATTAAAAACTTCCTATCCACGTACCAAAACCCACCGACTCTTTAGACAATATTGTAGATCTCCACACCATCGACACATCCATACGGTGGGACCCTCCGCAGTGGCACGGTTCTCGAGTTCCAGGCCTGTAAACCGTCGCCGTTCGTGACTGGAGTGCTCTCTCTAGGTTCAACCGAGCTCAGCCAAACTCGGGGCATGGACATGGCACTCGAGCCCCTCCAAGTGGCGGTGGTCGATCGTCTTCAAGTGCCTTGATCTGCGTGAAAGACTGAGCCCTAGTTTCAAACAAAACTATAAACAGAGTCGGCTTGTTACTATGAACGGTAGAAGAAGAAGGTTTTTAATTTATTTAATTTATTTATTCTATTCAAAATGTTATCAACCTTTCGAAAATCATATCTTGGTCATATGATAACGAAATTCAATGAAATATTAAGTGTTGGAATCACGACGACGAGATTAACATTATAAAAGAGACCGGAGAATTTTTAGAGCTTGTTACAATTTTTGGCGCCGTTAAATCAATGTGAGATATCTGAATTCAGAAATAAATAAATAAAAATATATTAGGATGTAGACGGAGTTTAGAAACTCTTGACACCCGTCGTCCACAAACCATGGACGACTTGTTTGAGTTGTGATTTGAAATTTATTGAATATTATGAATGTGTTGATGTTGGTTTTGGTTGAAAACAAATAGGATTAGTTTGTGGAAAAATTTGTATACGTACAAAATAGATAATTGAAATCCCCCTTGTCAAAAGCGGCGAGGCTTTAAGGTAGCGCGAGGAACCGTACATCGGGACGGTGCTGGTTTTAATTACCCTGCCGTTATGCTGCCGAAATTTTCTGAAATATTTATGTGTTGTAAAATGTTCATGTTATTATATAAAATTGTTTAAATAATATAAAAGTTAGATTTTTATTATATATAAACATGAAAATGATCAGTATATGTCAACATAGAATTCATGTTTTTGTTGTAAGTCAAAAATGGTCATTTGTTGAAATAAAAATGTATAAACATTTGATTTTACATTTTAATGTAAATGATACACTAAAAATTGACATTTTGATATAAAATGTATAAACATTTGATTTTACATTTTAATGTAAATGATACATTAGAAAATATACATTTTGATGTAAAATGTATTTGCATTTGATTTTACACTTTTAATGTATATGGTACATTAAAATATAAACATTTTGGTATAAAGATATGAAAACATGTAATTTACATTTTTAATGATAATTAGAATTCATTAAAAAGAATGAATCTTTGTTTGAAAACTTGTGAACATGCAGTTTACATTTTTATGTAAATGAATTATTAAAAAGAATAAAACCTTGATTAGAATGTGTTAACATGTAATTTACATTTTTAATGATAATTAGTATTCATAAAAAAGAATGAAACTTTGATAGAAATTTGTTAACATGTAAAATTACATTTTTATGTAATTAGGATTCGTTAAAAGGGATGAAACTTGGTTAAAAGTGTATAACATTTTAAATTACATTTTAATGTATGGAATGAATCACTAGAAATAGTTCGTGTTTAAAATAAAACATGTCAACATTAAAAATCCCATTTTTTAATGTAAAGTTAGAAAATAGAAAAAACGCTCATTGTTTTAATTAAAAACATGTTAACACCAAAATCTTATTTTATTAAAAAGAATGATATATTAGAAAATTGTTCATGTTAGAGTAAAAGTGTTGAAACATTAGAAATCCCATTTTTAATGTAAAAATGATTCATTAGAAAAAATATATTAGAACTTACAAAAATGTTAAAAATTATTTTTGTCATGTTAGGAACATATGTTAGAATATATGTTATATGTTAAACATTATATTTAACACACTAGAATAGAATGAAAAGAGATTATATTTGCTTTGCAAATAAAAGATTACATTTTATTTGTAATGTAAGAAGATTACATTTTTATGTAATATCAAAAGATTACATTTTTATACAATGCAAAGAAATTATATTTTTCAGTGTAATATAAGAAATGGATAAAGATTTCATTTTTTTCAATGTACTAAATGAAGAATAGACATTTTTATGTAATATATGAATCATGTAAAAGAATCAATGTTGAAATGGAATTGTTTATAACGTTAAAAAAAATCACATTTTTATTGTAATATATGATTTCATATATAAAAAGAAATCAATGTTGAATTGGAAATGGTGTTGAAATCGTTGAACGATTTATATTTATATATAAACATAAATTAAAATAAAACGAATTGCGCTGCTACAGCTCGTGATTTGTAATCGTAAGTTTAAACGATTATACCGAAAGATCCAACCGTCGGATTTTCTCAAAACCGGAACCGTTAGGTCCGTTTTGGGAAGAAATTTCCAAGGATATAAAGTTCGTTAAAATCCAATGGTTAGATTTCGAGAAATGTGTAAATCAAATTTAGGTAAAAACAGCGCCAGAGCCACCCTATGACCCGAAGCGTCGTTTAATTAAAATGGCTATTTTTAAATATATAAACATAGCGATAAATTGTTATAAAATATTATTAACGATATGGAATGAAAATAAACCAAATTCCTCTTGTTTATGATTGATTTGTACGGTTAAATTCAATCGATACTAATATATAACATTGGATTGAATTTGACCAAGCAAAGAAATGATTTTGAATATATATATATATATATCCGCAAATTATTTGGAAAGGCCGAGTTAAATCTCATTCCAAATAATTATACAACGATTAAGAGTCGAAGACATTGAAGACAGTGGTTGAAGACCGGCGATCTTCACATCGAATGGATGACTATTAATGCTCGGGATCGGTTAGCACTCAGGAGGGGTTAAAGTGGTAGTTGTCCGGACTTGAAGACAGTGGTTGAAGACCGACGATCTTCACATCGAATGGATGACTACTGATGCCCTGGATCAGTTAGCTCCCAGAAGGGGTTAAAGTGGTAGTTTTCCAGACGTACTTGTTGATTGTCCGGATATACGAGAACCTCTCTTTTGTATTGGACATATGGGATAAGGAATAAGGTATCTCCGGTTTCGTTCAAACCTAGAATGAACTTATACATGGATGTGTGTCTGACATTGGATTTCGTTCCGTGTTGATTGATCTCTATTGATATTTATCCGTTGGTGGCGGAGAATTTATTCTCTTGCTTAACACCCTTAAAGGTTATATGTTAATAGACATCAGTCGCATGGCATGAATTATCAGTGTGGCATGCCAAGATGTAAATGATCAAGGCTTATTGTTGAAAAGAAGAGCCTTGTGGTTGATGATCAAAGCACAGATTTAAATAGCCTAGCTTTGTGTATAGCGTTACTTCGCAATCCTCACACCCCGGTATGAACCAGAAATGGGAGAAGGACTGCAGGGAGGACATATGTTTATTTCTAGCTAGAAGTAGTGTCATGGTTTTACAAGGCCTGACATTTTTACTTATGTTGATGATGGGATGAGGCACCTCGGTTATTTGAGTCCCTAGTGGCTCTATTTACGCCCCGTTGGGCCGGAAAACATATTGTTCAGGCATAACTAATCCACTAACATATTTGTGGACTGGCCCTAAAGATCCAAGTATCACTCGAGCTCTGATCCTGAGACATGTAGGCTAGATTGTCTCGAATTCGGTAAGGACTATCTTTTGCCTTGGTTCATGATGGAAATCCAACTTCCAATACGACCCGTGCGGTTTTGATTGTATAACTAGTATGGCGACATAGTATATGGTAGCTATGTCGTCTATGATTGATATTATGATTGAAATGTTTTTAAAACATATATACACTAACAATAATATCAAACTCGTTCTATCGTATCAAACATTTTTTACCATTATAAGGTAAAACTCAATCCTCCGGTTTGCGTTGCATTGTATGATGGGACTTGAGTCATATAATGGTTTCAGTTTTCTAAAAAGCATTCCGATGTTTAACGATTTACTGTATTTATGCACTGGCAATCCAGTGGAGTAAACCCGTTCCACGTTAGCGGCGTGGTCCTGTGATTAGCCTTATAATCAAATAGGTTAAATAAAATTTCCCATACCAGTCCCATGACTGACTCGTAGTTTGTTTCACTTTGCAAACTTGTGTGCCCACTTTTTCACACGGACAACCTTGTATACAGGTTTAACAGATACATTCTGGATAGCGATGGAACTGAAGATGGATACTATCATTCCTATTTTGCGGTCCAGACTTCACTTAGTATATTATGTTTTATTCCACTGCAGACATTTTATATTAAGCTGAAAAACTGTATTCTGTGCTAAGTATGATCCTATTATGCTGTGTAACTCTGATGATGTATTATTTCCAGTATAATTTGGTGAACATTATCTGCTGTAATTCTATATTTCTGTTCTTCTGTTACTGTTATGTGTTATATTTCATTGATTATCCTTGCTTCTATGTTACAGGAGTTTGGGGTCAAAACAGTTGGTATCAGAGCTTTGATTAAACCTAGCTCAGAATATAACATATTAACAAACTCATCAGAGATAGAATCAGCAGAATTCCAAAACGTATAACTCATCATAGTTAGGACTAGTAATGTCTTAGAATGAGTAAAATTACACCCCCATAGATTCATTTACATTTAAATATATGTCTCTATGTTTTACAATATCTGTCCTGTTGACCTAACTCTTTGTCTGCTATTTGCAGACATAGTAGAAATGAGTGGCAAAAATAGAAGAAGTAAATCTTTGGTTCAGCAATCTAATGTGCCAGCCATGCTCCCATAACCAGAACCAGATCTAGAAGCTCTAGTAAAGAGATATCGAAATCTGGGTGTTTATTGAAACACAAGCATGGATGCGTTCTGCTGAGAGAATTTTTGAAGGCTTAAAGTTGAGAGATGATCAGAAAAGACTAATATCATCTTGGGCACTCAAAGGCGGAGCTTTATTCTGGTAGGAAACTATTACAAAGGAGAACCCAGAAGGTAATATTTCGTGGGATAAATTCAAAAAAAAATTCACAGAAAAATTTATTCCTCCAGGAGAAATTGATCGGTTATATGATGAGTTCTACAATCTGAAACAAGGTGATATGACCACTTGGGAGTATCAGAAGAAATTCGAGGAACTTTCCCGCTTTGCCACAGAACTAATCGAAGATCCTTTGAGGAAAAATCGGAGATTTATTAAAGGACTTCAAAGAAAATACCTAAATTGGGTAACTGCACATATTAATCTCCCTTTTTCTGAAATGATAGCTATGGCTTGTCGCTGTGAGGATCTTGATAAGCAAGGTGTTTTGGAAGATGAAGAAGAAGGTAGTTCTAGCAACAAAAGGAAGTTTGAAACTGACAGTCTTGAGGCAAGTATGCAACTGGGGGTCAGTAAGAAGCCTAAAGTCAGTCATAAAAAGCTAAAGACAGTCATATGTCTCAAGTGTAATAAGAAAGGGCATTCGATAAGGAATTGCAAATCTTCGAAGAAACGAAAGAATGATGAATTTAAATCTAATAGAAAGTTTTAAGAGAATAGAGAATGCAATCTTTGCTAACAAACGAGGCATCTTTCAAAGAATTGCTAGCTATCAAAGAAATCTGAAGTAGCCCATATAAATGAAGTGGCAGAAGCTCCACCACCCTCAACTAATAGAGAAGGGCCAGATGTTTTGGTAGGCACTCTTACTGTTAACAATATCACAGTGATAGTATTATTTGGCACTGGCGCATCACAAATTTTCATCTCAAGCAACATAATAAAAAAGTTAAAGCTAACCCTAAAGAATCTTAAGAATCGATTAATGTTCATAATCCGATAGGGGCTTCTCTTGTTCTCGGTTTATATTATAGAGTGCCTGTCTCCTACTCTTGCTATCGGTTCCCTTTCAATTTAATTGTCATGGATTTTGCTCAAATTGATATCATTCTCGGGTTGGATTGGTTGACCAAATATGAAGCCGAAGTTAAATGTGCTGAAAGGGTTGTTAAAGTAAAAAACGAAGCTTGGAAATATTGCTATACCCTACGTAGGCTCAGATTCAGATAGAAAAGAATTTTGGGCTGCTTTTAAGGTCACCTCCGCTGCTCTTGAAAATATTCCTATCGTCAAAAATTATGCGGATGTGTTCGAAGAAGTTGATAGCTTACCTCCGCGAAGAGAAATCGACTTCAGGATTGATTTAGTTCCAAATGCAAGGCCAGTTGTCATTCTATTCGAAGAATGACATGGAAAGAGAAAGAAGAATTGAGTAACCAAACTAAATAGCTTTTATGGAAAGGTCTGATTATGCCTAGTTTTTCGGAGTGGGGTGCAGTAGTAGTGTTTGTTCCTAAGTTAGACGGTACTCTCAGACTATGTGTGGGTTACCGAGACCTCAACAAGAAGACGCTCAAGAATAAGTATTCATTACCCCATATAGACTATTTGTTGGATCGTTTAAATGGAGCGAAAGTGTTTTCAAAGATGGACCTAGCTACAGGTTTCCATCAATTGCGTTTTGCTGAAGAGTGTGTTCCTTTGACAGCTTTCAGAGGTCCAGACATATTTTATGAATGGTTAGTAATGCCATTCGGCTTGTGCAACGCTCATGCCTATTTTGTCAATTTGATGAATCGAGTATTCCAGGATGTTTTGAACAAATTTGTGCTGGTTTTCATTGATGACATCTTAATCTTTTCTAAGTCAACTGCCGAGCATGAGAAACATTTAGAATAAGTTTTGGAAATTATGAGAAAGAATGTTTTAAAAGCCAAATTTTCTAAATGTGTATTCTGGCAAGAAGAAGTGAAGTTCCTCGGTCATGTAGTATCGAAGGAAGGAATTTTAGTGGATCCTAGAAAAATCACAGCCATTCAAGATTGGAAGCAGCCTAGCACTCCTACTGAAGTCAAAAGTTTTCTAAGATTGGCCGGCTATTATCGGAAATTCGTTAAAGATTTTTCAAGGATAGCTTGCCCATTGACGAAGCTTACAAAGAAGCATATAAAGTTTATTTGGACCCCCGAATGTGAGGCAGCTTCCGAAGACCTGGAACTAAGGTTGACTACTGCTCCAGTGTTGACCATTATTGATGGCAATCAAGATTTGAAAGTTTGGACTGATGCTTCTAGAGAAGGTATTGGTGCGGTGATAATTCAAAGAGACAAAATAGTTGCTTATGCTAGCCGTCAATTGAAACCGCATGAGAAGAAATACCCCACTCATGATCTTGAGTTGATGGCCATCGTATTCGCTTTGAAAATATGGAGGCCCTATCTTTTGGGTGAGAAGTTTGAACTATATACAAATCATAAATCCCTGAAGTATTTGTTCACCCAAAAGGACTTGAATTTAAGGTAGCAGCATTGGGTAGAATTTCTTGTAGCCTATGATCTAGACATCTTTTATACTCCAAGGGAAGCCAACGTTGTGGCAGATGCACTTAGCAGAAAGAATGCGGGCATCGCCAATCTTATCATTACACCTACATTGATTGATAAAATCTCTGCTCTTCGAAAGGATGATGAATTTATTCAGAGGATTAGTAAAAGAGTTCAGGAAGGTGAACCCTCCAGTTTTCAAATTGATAACAAGGGAGTTCTGAGGTTAAAAGGCCGAATTTGTGTCCCGAATATTTCTGAGCTCAGAAGAGAAGTAATGGATGAATTTCACAAATCCAAGCTTTGTATTCATCCAGGGGTGAGCAAGATGTATCATGATCTCAAGCGCACGTTCTGGTGGAAGTCTATGAAAAGAGACATCTCCATTTATGTTAGCAGGTGTTCTACTTGCCAACAAGTCAAAAGTGATCAGCAAAAACTTGTCGGCTTGTTACAACCACTACCAGTTCTAAGTTGGAAATGGAATCAAATTTCCATGGATTTTATTGATGGCTTTCCCCGAACTAGGAAAGGCAATGACAGTATATGGGTGATTGTTGATCGTCTCACAAAAACCGCCCATTTTATTCCTGTTAAATCGATTAGAACAACACAAAGTTTGGCGAAGATTTACTTCAAAGAAATTGTCCGACTACATAGAGCCCCCAGTAGCATTGTAAGTGATTGTGACCCTATATTCGCTAGTAAATTCTGGGAAGCATTCCAAGAGGAGTTGGGGACAACATTAAATCTGAGCACCGCTTATCATCCTCAAACAAATGGCCAGACTAAAAGGGTGAACCGTATACTGGAAGACTTGTTGCGGGTTTGTATTCTTGACTTTGGCGGGTCATGGGAAGATCACTTGCATTTGGTCGAGTTCTCTTATAATAACAGTTACCAAGCAAGCTTGCAGATGTCGCCATTTGAAGCATTATATGGCAGGCCATGGAGATCTCCCGCATGTTGGGTGGAACCAGGCAATCGATTGGTATTGGGTCCCGACATGATTCGAGAAGCTTCAGACAAAGTTGATTTTATTAAGAAGCGAATACTAACAGCTTAGAGCCGACATAAAAGTTATGCAAATACAAGAAGAAGGGATTTAGAATTTGCTGTTGGCGATTATGTGTACTTGAGAGTCTCTCCATTAAGAGGAGCAGTTCGCTTCGGGAAGACTGGGAAGTTGGCACCAAGGTTCATTGGTCCATTTCCTATTCTAGAAAGAATTGGAACTCTCGCTTATAGGGTTCAGCTGCCTGACTGGTTGCCAGGGGTACATGATGTATTCCATGTGTCTCAACTTCGGAAGCATGTACATGATCCAGACTTGATTGTGGAAGAAGCTACAAAGCAAGATTTGGAGATTACCCCGAACTTAGCAGTAAGAAGGGAGCTGGTAAAGATCATTGGCAAAGAAACTCGAGTTCTGAGGAAAAAAAGAATTCATCTAGTCAAAGTACAGCGGAGCGGAGATCCTAGAGACTGTACATGGGAGACCGAGGATAGCATCGAATAGGCTTATCCCCATTGCAGAGTGGATATCTCTGACTAGCTCTAGTGCAAGGTACATTTATAATATTTTTACATTTTCTGTTTTGTTTCCTACTTTACTGTTGTTTCCTTTTCGGGGACGAAAAGCTTTTAAGTTGGGGAGATTGTAACAACCCGGAAAATCAGAACCAATTAAAAAAAAATTATTTTGGCTATTTTATTGAATTTGGAATAGTTAAAAAAATTATTTAAAATAATAACGATTAAAAATTTATCTAAATCGAAGTTTGAAAGAATATGGTTATTCTAATTTTAAAAGAAGTTAGAAATAGCGCGGCAGTTTGAAAATTTGAATTCAAATTTTGACTGACTATATAGGATGCAAAATAAATCGGATTTTGGTGAAACCAAAAATATTTAAATCTGCTTAAGAATATCTTTCCAATGAATCTGAAAAATTGAAATTTCATAGAGGGCAAAAGTTATGGTCAGTTGAATATTCAGAAAGGTCGCTATAGAATTTATATATATATTTAATATAATATATAGCCCGTGTAAATGGTCATTTTGCAAATGACCTCCATTTTCGACGAAACCACTTTCGTTGGAACCAAATGTCAAATTATTGCTAGATTCCAATTTTCATAATTTTTGGAGTTAATATGTGAGCATTGCAAAAGAAAATGTGTTTTGATAATTTCCGTCAATTTCGATCGACCAGAAAATGGCCATTTTTCAAACGATCTCCAAATTCGACGAAATCAGTTTTGTTGGGACCGTATCATCAAAACTTAGCTAGATTTATTTTTCGGGAATTTTTAGAGTCGGTATGTGGCTTCGGTAAATTAAAATGTTCGATCAAATTAAATAATTAAATGTTATATTATT
The DNA here is from genome assembly GCA_030737875.1 of Allium sativum. Taxonomy (NCBI): domain Eukaryota; kingdom Viridiplantae; phylum Streptophyta; class Magnoliopsida; order Asparagales; family Amaryllidaceae; genus Allium; species Allium sativum. Next base: position 1,045,985,186 of record CM060910.1, on the reverse strand, counting down.
TAATTTGAAGAATAACTGACTGAAACTATCGAATGGGCCTACGAAACATATCCCATTATGTCCGGAAAAGGGGTAATTAGCTGGGGGCGTTACCGTTGGGTTTGAATTGGAGTTCGTGAGAGCAAAAGGGTATTTTTTGGATTTTAAGATAATTAATTAAATAAAATATAAATATAATTACACCGTATATACGGTGTACCAAACCCTATGTCATCGTTACAGGCCACCGTATATCGATTTCCATGGCCAACGTCGCTATAAACTTCTTCCATTAAAAGCTTCCTATCCACGCACCAAAACCCACCGACTCTTCAGACAATTTTGTAGATCTCCACACCATCGACACATCCGTACGGTGGGACCCTCCGCAGTGGTACGGTTCTCGAGTTCCAGGCCTGTAAACCGTTGCCGTTCGTGACCGGAGTGCTCTCTCTAGGCTCAACCGAGCTCAGCCAAACTCGAGGCGTGGGCGCGACACTTGAGCTCGCTCCAGGTGGCGGTGGTCAATCGTCTTCAAGTGCCTCAATCCGCATGAAAGACTGAGCCCTAGTTTTGATCTAAACTAAAAACAAAGTCGGCTTGTTACTGTGAAAGGTAGAAGAAGAAGGTTTTTAATTTATTTATTCTATTCAAAATGTTATCAACCTTTAGAAAATCATATCTCGGTCATACGATAACGAAATTCAATGAAACAAGAAGCATTGGAATCATAACGACGAGATCTACATTTTAAAAGAGAGGAGAATTTTTATTGCTTGTTACAATTTATGGCGTCGTCAAATCAATGTGAGATATCTGAATTCAGAAATAAATAAATAAATAAAATATATTAGGATGCATACGGAGTTTAGAAACTCCCTATATCCGTCGTCCACAAATCATGGACGACTTGTTTGAGTTGTGATTTGAAATTTAGTGAATATTATGAATGGTCGATGTTGGTTTTGGTTGATTTTGGTTGAAAACAAATAGGATTAGTGTTAACCCTGTTAAAACACAGTTTAAAATTCTGGATCAAACAGATCTAGGTCGGACAGACCTGGATCGGCCAGATCTGGATCGGGAAGATCTGGATCGGACAGATTTGGATCGGACAGATCCGGATCGTGCAGATCCGGATCGTGCAGATCCGGATCGGGCAGATCCGGATCGGGCAGATATGGACCAGTGGCATTTCTGTAATTAGTTTCATTCTAATCCAAATACTGTACCCATAATTACAAGACTGCCATTGCCTTCAAACTTCTTCTATAAATAGCCCCTTGCTCCACAATTCAAGGGACGGATTTTCTCCACCCCGAAAGGCCGCCAAATCATTTTTTCAACCTCCAAGCTTCATTAATGGCTTCCATGGATCTTACAACACTTCTCCAACCTCATGAGAATCAAATCCATCCATATGATCATTAGAGCTACTTCCAATCAGAGCAAAGCCCATCGGATCTTACTCAAACAACATGATAAGCCTCTCCAACACATTCAAATGATCTTCAGTCTCTCTCTAACTTAGATTTACCACTAAATCTCTAAGGAATTAATGAAGATCACTCAATCGCTCAAGTAAACGAAGATTAATACATCTATTACCATAAAGAAAGAGATCCTATCAATTCCTAGTCGAATTCAAGTGGTATTAGATCCTAAAATAGAGTGAAAAGAGGAGAAAAAGGGAAAATGAATGTAAAAGAGAGTTCATTCATATTGTAAAAAGAGATATTATAATGAGAATGGGTTCAAAAGTGGATGTAGATCAAGTTTGATCGAACTACTATAAAAACTTTGCATCTTTTCCATTTTATGCATTTTATTTTGTGATTACGCAGTTCCACATTTTAAACTTACCGCATCGGTGAAGTGCACATTTGCACCATTTGGTGTTTGTGTCATTTTTGACGCAAACATTTGGCGTCCACCGTGGAGCCCATTCAATCCCTCGTCTTCTCTAACCTTATGGTCGTGGGGCCCGTTCTTTATCTAAGTTCAATCGCCATGTGGAAGCTTTAATATCCGAAGTCTATCTTCTACGACAAGTTTATCTAATTCTAGATCCGTACCAATCAACGGGATTCCTTCCAAACTCAAAAGTGATCTGACGTCATCCACTCTTCAAGGCCAAGTGTTTTGTGAAGAATATCGAAGTTATGCCTCTATCTAAAAGGTATGATGAGAAGTTCGCCGAAAGCTCAAGAAATAATGATCATGAAGCTATCACCATTCTACGAGCAAATCATCCAAGCGATGGCCAATCTTTAGAAGTAGGAATGTGCATACCTCAAGATGAGTTGAATACTGTTATGAACAACTTGAATCAATGAATAGCAACTTTGAAAGAAGTCTTGACCGAAAGAATAGCAACTTCGAAAGAAGTCTTGACTGAAAAGCTAAGGTTGCCTTCGATTGCTAAATTGAATAGAGAACCTCTTAATATCGACCCACAAAAGCATGGTAAAGCACCGAAAGTTTCCGAAAAAGATATAGAGGATATTTCTACCACTTAACAAAGCAATAGTCCAATGGAAGGCCAAATCCTAAGAGATGTTGTAACTCGGGAAGAATTAAATGCTGCTAAATGACATGATATTGGAACAAATATATGGCCTTATGGTTGCTGTTACCAATACCGTAAGCTGTAGAGTAGACGTTCATATGCCAGAAAGTTCACGTTCCTTTATGTCTGACTCTCGCAAAAAGGATTATGAGTATCACGGTAAAGGATTGACTAAAGGCAAGTGTTCATTCCCCTCTACCTATCAAGACAGAAGCAAGGAAAATGTTGAACGACAAAAAAGGGAGTGTGAAAGCAAAGGAAAGGAAAAGAGAAGTAATAAGAAATTTCACCTTTTCAAATCTAAAGAGTTAACCTTGCTAAACGACACCCCGAAGAACTCTTTCTTGCTACCAGAAATGCAGAACTTTTTCCGAATCCATCACCATCGCTGAAACTGTCGAATAAACCTTCAGAATCTAAGAGGTTCTGTAACACCCCACCTCCGCTAGGGTCACTCACAAAGGGAATGCCCTAGTTTTGGAGGGGTATTATCTAGTAAACAGGCACAGAGATAACACAAGACAGAACATAGATAAAATAGAGTATATAAAGCAGCGGATATAAATTAAAAACCAAATCTCATTACAGAAAAATAGAGTCAAAACCTCTTACATCAAAATGCCAAGTCATTATTTCATTACATCAAGTTCTAAAGAAGCAAAGTACTTAAAACAACATAAGTAAAATATTATTCCCCAAAAAGTGCATGAGTGCAGCCATAGCATAGCTCAAGACCAAACCGTACATGAGCTGTCAGAAAGCAAGCAAAGTCCAAGCTAAGAGCTAGAGTTTCCTCCCTGAGAACCAGGGGGGAACGAAAGACAAAGAGGCGAAAGAAAACGGGTCAGTCAAAAAGACTGGTAAGCCCTAGTGACTATCAGCATAGAAACTAGTAAAGTTAACAAGACATGAATAAACTGGAATTAAACATAGGAATGATGATAAGTTTGACATGATAACTAAGCTAACAAGATAACTCAAGTCTAACATTGCGTATTCAAGGTTCGCCATACCAACTATACTGGTATACTAATCCCGTGTCAACTATAAATCAAGAAATAATCCTTTGGCCCAATATCGTGAAGTGACCCAATTCGGGGTCCAACAGTATGATCTAATCGATCGGCTCCCTACAAGTCTAGCTCGTCGTGTGTCTGTGTCATACGGCCCTATCACGAATGTAGTCACCTGTGCTAGGTCCACCATAGGGTGTATCAAGCCCTAAGGTGCCAACCACCGACACGAATCAAGAATGCAAAGATAATCCTACTGATGCCCAATGCCTGCTTTTTCAACTCCGGACTAAGTGCATGACCCTAGGCCGCCTGAACCTACAATGGCGCACCAACTCAGCCATCGTTCTGGTCGCTTACAATTAGCCCAGCAATCGTGCCCCACCCTGCCTAGTCCCAGGGTACCGTGATACATCTAGTGGGTTACTGCTGAAAAGGACCGCGTAACTAGGGTTTCGTTCAGCAGGTTAAGTTGTCATTTAAAATCGAGACTTAACCCCATCTACGTGTCATGTCAAATTGACTAAGTGTGTCGTTCTAGTTCAAGACTTAGTCCTACGAATCATGTGTCAGGTTTGTTAAGTGTGTTCAAGCGGTTCATGACTTAACCCTATCAAATCAACGTGTCAAATAGGTTAAGTATACTCAAGTGGTCCATGACTTAACCCTATCCAGTGGCATTAATTTACTTAATGCACCCCTAACCTCTCACATTAGACTTGGTTATGGTTACGGATGTGCCGGGCGGGTCCGGGCGGGTCCGGGCAGTTTTACACCATAACCTAGTCTAACCTCGGGTTTCGAGTGCGATATGACCAACTACTCACATTGGGTCCTATTGTTTGCAGTTACTGGATTCGCCGGGCGGTTCCGGGTAGATTTATACTGCAAACTCAACCCAACCTCGAGTTGGCCACGTTCAAGTTATCTAAGTGTCATGTCCCAAATTCATATTTTCAAGTATAATTTCATGTCAAGTTCATGTTCCTATCCAAGCTCAAGTTATAACGATATTCGTGTTTTCAAGTTCATACTAAATTCAGGTTTTCCTAAACTACCCAAATCGCATCCCCAACGCTCGTGAATTCGAATCAAGGCAATAGATGTAACTAGGGAATAACATAACAAGGATGGGTATAAAGTGGCAAAGGTGATTTCAAGGCAAGCATGGTGTAACTTGAGATATGATCATAACATCACTGGCATATGAAATAGGGTGATAAACATAGCAATAAATGACATAAGATGATAATCCTAAACTTGTGACTAGCAAAAGTTTCAACATCACAACATCACAGGCATGTTAAAATAATGATAGGGTTTAGGTTATGACATGAACAGGCCCCTAAATCAAGTTCTTATCAGTATTCCACAAATCAAGGTTCAATATGAACGGTACTAGGTTCAAGGTGAATAGATCTAGGGTGAACAAGAGTAGATCTAAAATAATAGATCAAAAAGGAATAGTCATAGATCAAAGATATACAAGAGTAGGTCTCAAGTAGTTATCATGTTTATGTTCAACTTCAATTTACACATGTCCATATTAAGTTTAGAGTTTAGATCTAAGAGTAACTGGGGCTTACAGATCGTGGTTTTTGAGAACTAAGAACAGAAATTGTCGTAGGATCGTTGTTGAGATGTTGATCTATTCCATTGAATTGTTGTAGAAACGTTGGCCTTCGATTTGGATCTAGTTTGAATGTTTAAGCTTCAAGTTGGAGGCGGCGGCCATGGTTCAAGAGGAGACTTAGCAGCATAATGGTGTTAGAAAGATTTGTTGTGGATTAGCCTAGGTCTTAGGGTGTTTTTATAGTTGCAACAACTAGTTTAGGCCATAGGATAAACCCTAGAATCGATCTGAACCGCCAAAAATCGTCACAGGCCCTCAAACAAGCCAACAGGGTCAAGCAGGAGCAACCAGGCCCAAACCAGGTTCGGGGACCAGGTCTAACCCAAGTCGACTGCGCAGTCGACCTGGTCCTGGGGGTGTCGACTGCCCAGTCGACTCCCCAGTCGTCCTGGGGTGCTGGGCGGGAAATTTCCCGCCCAGTCTGTCTGGGTTTTGAAATTCGAATTTGAACTCGAATTCGAACTGGTTTGAACTCTGAAAATTTCTGAAACTTTGGGGAGCCATAACTTGGTCATACGGACTCCGATTTTCGAAAATTCGGACTCGATTTCATGTAGAATTCCGAGACGAACGCAATGGCGTTACCCATTTCCCTTGGTTCTTATTTTAAAATTTAATTCTGCCTAGATTTATGGTTATAACACGTTATCAAAATATGGGTTGTTACATTCTCCCCTCCTTAAAGGATTTCGTCCCCGAAATCTCTAAGTTAGGAAGAACGTATCCTACCATCCATCATCCATCTACTCAAATCATCGTCTACAAGCAAACATTATCCTTAAGAGATTTCTAATGCTGTATGAACATATGCGAAAAGTGTGTGTATATGTTCCTTATCTATTGCAAATGATCAGGCCTGATTGATCTTTCTAATGCAAAATATGTTTAGTGTCATGAATCCAACATGTATGCAAACAAATCCTAGTCACGTAAGCACTATATGTGTGCACAAACATTCATCCATATGCAACATTCATATGATAACACATTCGATTTCATCCATAAATAATTATAAACACTCATGCATATGCAATATGAAAATGTGTCTGAGCCGATCTAGTGCCTAATGTGTGTTATGCAACCACGAGCAATCACTTGCAACCACTTGCAACCATTCGCAAACATCAAGCATAACATGTTTCAAATACATGTTTACATTCATAGGATTCTACCTAAGGTTCTCAAGACAGGATCGAAAGGATATACAAGATAAAACAGAGTATCTAGGGAAAAGAAGTTAAAGATGTACCCCTAGAAGGTCCTTCTTGCGGGGCTTGCCCTTGCTTCTTAGGGCAGTTCTTGCTGATGTGTCCAGTTTCACCGCATTGAAAACATGCTCCTATCTTCATCTTCTTCTTCCTACAGTCCTAGACTATATGCCCGCCAATACCACAGAAGTTGCATTTTCTTTTCTCACGTGACTTGTCATTCTTGTTGTTGTCGTTCTTTCCTCCTTTCTCGGAGTCTACCTTCTTGTCTTGAGACTCATTCGCCTTGACCTTCTTCTTGCCATTCTCGTCTTCTTCATGAAGTAGGGCCATATTCACCAAGGTTTCAAAGGTCACCCCCATGGGTACATGAGTCATGGCCATAGTGTGGAGTGGCTCGCTCAATCCTCGAGCAAAGCGTAGAGCCTACTTCTCAGCCGTGTTGACTAAGTCCAAACCAAACCGAGCAAGCTGATTAAACTTATTCACGTATTCCCTAACTGACATGTCCCCTTGCTTGAGTGCCAAGAACCTCTCCATTTGAAGACTCGCTTCTGCGGATGATAAAAACTTTAGCCCAAACCTCTCTCTAAAGTCTGCCCAAATCTCAATTGGCCTGGTAGCGTTGGTGACTTCCCACCAAAATGCAGCTTCCTCTTTCAACAACCATGCTGCCAACTGAACTTTCCTATGATCCTCCATATCGAAAATAACAAACAAGTCTTTAGTCTCTTTTAGCCAGTTTTGCGCCTCAACGAAGGTTTCAGTTCCAACGAAGTTCTTGCCACCCATTCCTATAAAGTCCTTGCATATTTTAGCGAAGGTGGTACCCGGAGGAGGAGGAGGAACCATGGCCACCGGGGGAGGAGGAGGAGGAGGGATATCTGTCGGGCCCGCGCCGTTGGCCCTAGCTTCCAAGTATCTTCGGAACTAGCCAGGTATGGGTACTCCCTCAGGAAGGTTAAGATCAGACATGCTGAAAAGCGAAAAGGAAAAAGATTCAAACGAGGAAACAAAGGAAAGTGCTAATGGCTTTTGGGGAATAGCCTTTTCTTAAAAATAAAACTTTTCTTGAAAAATGCTTCTTTATAAACGGTTTTGAAAATAGTTTCAGAAGGTTTTTAAAACTTTTGCCCAGTCTGGTAACCTTCTGCTCTGATACCAAATGTAACACCCCACCTCCGCTAGGGTCACTTACAAAGGGAATGCCCTAGTTTTGGAGGGGTTTTATCTAGTAAATAGGCACAGAGATAACACAAGACAAAACATAGATAAAATAGAGTATATAAAGCAGCGGATATAAACTTTAAAACCAAATCTCATTACTGAAAAATAGAGTCAAAACCTCTTACATCAAAATGCCAAGTCATTATTTCATTACATCAAGTTCTAAAGAAGCAAAGTACTTAAAACAACATAAGTAAAATAATATTCCCCAAAAAGTGCATGAGTGCAGCCATAGCATAGATCAAGACCAAACCGTACATGAGCTATCAGAAAGCAAGCAAAGTCCAAGCTAAGAGCTAGAGTTTCCTCCCTGAGAACCTGGGGGGGGGGGGGGGGGGAAACGAAAGACAAAGAGGCGAAAGAAAACGGGTCAGTCAAAAAGACTGGTAAGCCCTAGTGACTATCAGCATAGAAACTAGTAAAGTTAACAAGACATGAATAAACTGGAATTAAACATAGGAATGATGATAAGTCTGACATGATAACTAAGCTAACAAGATAACTCAAGTCTAACATTGCGTATTCAAGGTTCGCCATGCCAACTATACTGGTATACTAATTTCGTGTCAACTATAAATAAAGAAATAATCCCTTGGCCTAATATCGTGAAGTGACCCAATTCGGGGTCCAACGATATGATCTAATCGATCGGCTCCCTACAAGTCTAGCTCGTCGTGTGTTTGTATCATACGGCCCTATCACGAATGTAGTCACCTGTGCTAGGTCCACCATAGGGTGTATCAAGCCCTAGGGTGCCAACCACCGACACGAATCAAGAATGCACAGATAATCCTACTGATGCCCAATGCCTGCTTTTCAACTCCGGACTAAGTGCACGACCCTAGTCCGCCTGAACCTACAATGGCGCACCAACTCAGCCGTCATTCTGGTCGCTTACAATCAGCCCAGCAATCGTGCCCCACCCTGCCTAGTCCCAGGGTACCGTGATACATCTACTGGGTTACTACTGAAAAGGACCGCGTAACTAGGGTTTCGTTCAGCAGGTTAAGTTGTCATTTAAAATCGAGACTTAACCCCATCTACATGTCATGTCAAATTGACTAAGTGTGTCGTTCTAGTTCAAGACTTAGTCCTACGAATCATGTGTCAGGTTGGTTAAGTGTGTTCAAGCGGTTCATGACTTAACCCTATCAAATCAAGATGTCAAATTGGTTAAGTATACTCAAGTGGTCCATGAATTAACCCTATCCAGTGGCATTAAATACTTAATGCACCCCTAACCTCTCACATTAGACTTGGTTATGGTTACGGATGTGCCGGGCGGGTCCGGGCGGGTCCGGGCAGTTTTACACCATAACCTAGTCTAACCTCGGGTTTCGAGTGCGATATGACCAACTACTCACATTGGGTCCTATTGTTTGCAGTTACTGGATTCGCCGGGCGGTTCCGGGCAGATTTATACTGCAAACTCAACCCAACCTCGAGTTGGCCACGTTCAAGTTATCTAAGTGTCATGTCCCAAATTCATATTTTCAAGTATAATTTCATGTCAAGTTCATGTTCCTATCCAAGCTCAAGTTATAACGATATTCATGTTTTCAAGTTCATACTAAATTCAGGTTTTCCTAAACTACCCAAATCGCATCCCCAACGCTCGTGAATTCGAATCAAGGCAATAGATGTAACTAGGGAATAACATAACAAGGATGGGTATAAAGTGGCAAAGGTGATTTCAAGGCAAGCATGGTGTAACTTGAGATATGATCATAACATCACTGGCATATGAAATAGGGTGATAAACATAGCAATAAATGACATAAGATGATAATCCTAAACTTGTGACTAGCAAAAGTTTCAACATCACAACATCACAGGCATGTTAAAATATTGATAGGGTTTAGGTTATGACATGAACAGGCCCCTAAATCAAGTTCTTATCAGTATTCCACAAATCAAGGTTCAATATGAACGGTACTAGGTTCAAGGTGAATAGATCTAGGGTGAACAAGAGTAGAGCTAAAATAATAGATCAAAAAGGAATAGTCATAGATCAAAGATATACAAGAGTAGGTCTCAAGTAGTTATCATGTTTATGTTCAACTTCAATTTACACATGTCCATATTAAGTTTAGAGTTTAGATCTAAGAGTAACTGGGGCTTACAGATCGTGGTTTTTGAGAACTAAGAACAGAAATTGTCGTAGGATCGTTGTTGAGATGTTGATCTATTCCCTTGAATTGTTGTAGAAACGTTGGCCTTCGATTTGGATCTAGTTTGAATGTTTAAGCTTCAAGTTGGAGGCGGCGGCCATGGTTCAAGAGGAGACTTAGCAGCATAATGGTGTTAGAAAGATTTATTGTGGATTAGCCTAGGTCTTTGGGTGTTTTTATAGTTGCAACAACTAGTTTTGGCCATAGGATAAACCCTAGAATCGATCTGAACCACCAAAAATCATCATAGGCCCTCAAACAAGCCAACAGGGTCAAGCAGGAGCAACCAGACCCAAAACAGGTTCGGGGACCAGGTCGACACCAAAGTCGACTGCGCAGTCGACCTGGTCCTGGGGGTGTCGACTGCCCAGTCGACTCCCCAGTCGACCTGGGGTGCTGGGCGGGAAATTTCCCGCCCAGTCTGTCTGTGTTTTGAAATTCGAATTTGAACTCGAATTCGAACTGTTTGAACTCTGAAAATTTCTGAAACTTTGGGGAGCCATAACTTGGTCATACGGACTCCGATTTTCGAAAACTCGGACTCAATTTCATGCAGAATTCCGAGACAAACGCAATGGCACAACCCGTTTCCCTTGGTTCTTATTTTAAAATTTAATTCTTCCTAGATTTATGGTTATAACACGTTATCCAAATATGGGTTGTTACAGGTTCTGTCTTTACTACAAACAGTCTGGTCATGACACTGATGAGTGTAGGCACCTTAAGACTAAAATCGAAGAATTGATCAGAGAGAACATGTTACAGCTGTATATTAAAAAGTCGCATGCAAAAAATCACCTTCCAGCACCCCAAGGGCGAATCCTACCAGTCAATCAGTCAGACCTTCAAAACTACAACATGGAATGGTGCGAAGCCGGTGCTCAACATTATGGAAAATGCTCCTCTTTCAGTTACTAAAAGTAAGAAGGCAGTGGAGAATTACTCAGATGCTCTAGTGTATAGTCCTACTGAAGAGCCAATCACTGTGGAACTAGAAGCTCTCGTCCATCCAATGATAGCCAGACATTCCCACACCGAAACCCAGCAAAAAGCTTTCAAAGTCTGAGAACTTGTCTTGAAATGGGAAATGGTTGGTACAGGAGTGTTTGGACCCAACTGGCATGGACCTTACAAGATCGACCAAATACTCCTAGATAGGACCTTCGTTCTGACAACTATTGATGGAATTCATATTCCAGAAGCCTGGAGTAGTGGCTATTTGCGTCGATTCTCTACATAGAGCAATTTTCAGTTCTTATGAAAAAATATTATAATTTCTTTTACAAAAATAAACCTCTTGTAGTAAAAAGGGGTGGTAATCGAGCTCAGTCTTTGTTACTAAAATCATGCATGCTTACTTTGTTATATTTGCAAAAATTAATTCAAAAAATCGCTAATGATCGAATCGATATTGCAGATATTACCCACAGAATGCTCACCCCTTCACAAACTGGCAAGACCAGATAACTTCTATCACACGTCCTAACGGAGATGCTACAAGAGTTGAGTGATACGAACATTATTCAGCCTAAATGCGAAAATGCAATGCACCGCTTTGGGGCATACGAAGTTGCAGATCAAGAGACTCCACTTTCCAATCGCTTAGAAGCGGGAAAGAATTCAGTTGGAGGGGCCGAAGTCACCAAAAATGAACTTAGTAAAGCTTTGCCAACCTAAAACAGAGATTGCCAATAATGCCATGATGAGTAAGCTGAAAGCTTTGTTTACTTTTCAAGGTGCAACAGCGAAAGTCATTAATAGGCCTGCCAAACCTACTTAGACTGCTCATACAGAAAATGCAAGATCTTCTTCTTCAAGTTCGAATAGAGAACAGTCATGCCAAAAGGTTAATGATCCTAACAATCCTTATTACTAAGAAGTAAAGCCACATAATCTCAACCGGCCCGAGAAAGCAACCTCTTAACAAATATACAGTTCCGCCCAAAGGGGCACTTCCCCAAAAGGGAGGAACAGGGCCCCCGAACCCAAACCGTGACCGTTTGCCTTGGCGAACATCTGGCAAAGGAATGATGTCTTCCCCGCAGACCAGTATAATGACGAGGGACGCTTGTCAGAAAAGGTCCGCAAGATAATGAAGGAAAGTCAAAAAGAAGAAGGGGATGAAAAAGAGTGAGGATTCGTGTCTACCAAAACCTCGCTCCCAGTAAGGATTAAGAAGGTCTTGAACAATAACATTGCCGCACTTGTAACCTAGCAAGACCTGATGGCTATTATAACACATCCTGATGAGAACACCTCAAGCGACAAGTGCCACAAATATCATTCGCAACTAATACGAAGATGTGAAGCACTGGCTTGCCATAATGAACACCAAGGGTCAAAAGGACAAGTGATGCAACATTCCGAGTAAAGATTGGAGCTACGAGTTTCACCAAAACAGACTTATTATAACGAAAGGGCTCGGGCCCTAGATCATTTGCGAGAATGACTTGTAAAACCAAGCATTTAGTAAATGAACTCGCGTCCACCCCGTGAAACTACGCAAAAGTCCAAGAAGCTACCCACACTGAAGCTCATCGGAATCCCTGAACATACATCAAAAGGGGTTGTAGGTTTCACTGAAGGGGCATCTTCCGAAAGGAGAGGTTTAAGGCCTTGTATCTATAATCGAAATCGCTTTTTAAATCAAGCGTCCGGTAAAAGAGTTAGCGTCTGCCCCATGGAACGACGCAACGACAAGTTGGACAAGCATCTGAATTATTTAGACTCAATGAACAAAGGACGTGAAACTTGCCTTCGGAGGCATTCGACAAGTTCGACAAGCGTCTGAATTATTTAGACTCAACGAACAAAGGATGTGAAACCTCCCTTCGAGGGCATCCGACAAGTTCGACAAGCGTCTGAATTATTCAAACTCAATGAACAAAGGATGTCAAACTTCTTTCGAGGGCATCCGACATGTTCGACAAGCGTCTGAATTATTCAGACTCAACGAACAAAGGATGTGAAACCTCCCTTCGGGGGCATCCGACAAGTTCGACAAGCGTCTGAATTATTCAGACTCAACGAATAAAGGATGTCAAACTTCGCTTTATGGGCATCCGACAAGTTCGACAAGCATCTGAATTATTCAGACTCAACGAACAAAGGATGTGAAACTTCCCTTTGGGGGCATCCGACAAGTTCGACAAGCGTCTGAATTATTCAAACTCAATGAACAAAGGATGTGAAAATTCCCTTCGGGGGCATCCAACAAGTTCGACAAGCGTCTGAATTATTCAGACCCAACGAACAACGGATGTAAAAAACTTCTTCGGGGGTGTCTGACCATATGCTGGGTCGTCCAAATCCAGTTAGTGGCGGATTCAAAAACCTCTTCGGGGGTGTCTGACCATATGCTCGGTCTTTCAAATCCAGTTAGTGGCGGATTCAAAAACCTCGTCGGGGGTGTCTGACCATATGCTGGGTCTTCCAAATCCAGTTAGTGGTAGATTCAAAAACCTCTTCGGGGGTGTCTGGCCATATGCTGGGCCTTCCAAATCTAGTTAGTGGCAGACCCAAAGACCTTTCCGGAGGCGTCCTACAAATTCTACAAATGGCTGAGTCATTCAGTCACAACGAATAAAGGGTTTACAAATACCTCTTCAGAGGAGCAAAATATAAGACCTCTCCTGGGGCATATGTTCAAATCTAATCTCTGAGGGGCCTGGATCACCAGGCTAGTGAGATATATGATTGAACATATAAAATATAAGACATCTCAAGCAGGGGCACAAAAGCAGAGTTCATCTCTATAAAAAGGCAGAAGTAGGGTCGACCAAACTGGAATCTTTTAATCGTGATCATGTCAAAAATTCAATAATGGCAAAAACACACGATCAAGAAATTCCAAATAAATCAGACACACAATGCCACACCTAATCTTTAAAGCCTGTAACAACTTTTGGTATGGGGGCATTATCACCGCATTAACCGCATAAAGAGATTCAGTGATGCTCACTTCTTAACACGTACCACAAATTCGTCACAATTTTGAAGTTAAAGGTTCAACATTGGTAGGGACCAACTTGACCAACAAAGAAAAGCTTTGAAATGACAAAGGCAAAATTGATAACCCTGATACTACAATGAGCATAAAGGTAGTCATTCATAAAAAACTCAAAAATTGCCTTAGTCAAAATCAAAGAAATCCGACAAAACTGGTTAAGATCGGCCTAACAAGTATTTATTTGTGACTACAATTGAAAAACCAACTCGCCAAAAGTACCACAAAATCATTATAATAATGCAAAGCATTGCAATAACAGATGACTTACAGTTTAAAATTTGTGTTGTGAGCATGAAAAGGAAACAAGTGTGGAATGCTAAACAAAAAAGCACAACAAGCAGAACACATTTCCATCACAACATCACAAAAGCAAGTCTTAACAAAGCTCGTAGGCATAGCAGGATCCAAGCACTTTTTCAATACAAACTCTCCGATGGGATTTTCCAATGCAGCACCTCCATCAGAGGCCTAAGGCATCCGATGCTTTGGGCATACAACGGAAAGCAGAAAGAATTCCTCGAGAGAGAAAGGATCGGATTGGTGCAAGTAGTCCGAATTCACGGAGAAACCATTCCGTGATAAGAAACTTCTTAGTCTTATGTTGCTCATCAATAGCCTTCAAAGACTCATGAACATAGTTTGCTACTTAATCCGAGTTTCCTAGATACATTGACCTACTCAGAAGCTCTAAATGATCCGATAAAAACAAAATACCTTTGTAAACAAATTAGAAGCTCCTAGTGCGAAAATCTAAATCATGGAAATTTGGCAAAATTAATCGCACTCACCTCACACAATTTGTGACAACCTATGATAAAAGAGTAACATGACCGCACTAAGAATCAGACAATGTTCAGGAGACATATCATGGGTTTGTTTCAACATTGCAATAAACAGAAACCCAATTTGTACTCAACAAAAAGGCAATTATATATTCAGAGATATATAAGCCAAAGTGCACGAACAACAGAAGGTCCATCCTCAGAAGCTCATCAAAAGGACTTTACCTTTAAAGAAGAGCATCTGGAAATTGTGAGAAAATCAGTATGACTTGATACATCAATAAAAAACAGCCTTGAAGGTTCGATTAGTTAAACACTGAGTGATTCCAAGGAGAAGAAAGGGTACATACATCGGTAAAGATTGATCAAAAGCAATCTCTTGCGAGAATGAATTCCTTGGCTAAGAAAGTCTAGAATGTCCCAACACGAAAGCTTCCTTAACTGTAAATCCTTAATCATATATAACTCGAAGAACCCGATGGTACTCTGCTTCAAACCCGAAAATAAATGATGTTGAAAGGAGACTACGCCAATAGGGCATAATCCCATAAAGCGATAACATTTCTCTAGGAATTGAAGCTACTATCCATCAAATGGTATCAACATGAGTTATAAGAAAGAATGAGCAATAATCTTGCGCTAGGGTAAACAGTTGTCAAACGAAAACTAAAAGTTTTGTCTAGTCCGGAATGATCTACGATATCAAACACAGTTGGGAGAGACAACAATACCGTGAGGTTGCAATATACAACAAAACATATCGGACTGCAGAAAAGGATGATATGGGCAAATATAGAAATAATGCTAGAAGCGATTCATTAATTCCAAAAAACTAATTCCAAGGTTCGAGGTTCTCAGGATGGATACTACAAAAGCACTTATAAAATGTTGGCCTGGCTCAATTTATTAAGTGATGCACATAAGCTACTCAGTTTACTAAAAATCCTACAGTTTTGACCACCCAAAAGGATTGGCTAAGAATACGAGTCAAGCTAATTGGGTCATCACTAATAATTGAACAAGACGGGCCAAATTCGGAATTCCATCAAGAAAATTGTCAGGTGTACGCATTCCATAAATATTGAATCTATTGCAATAATAAATTAAAGGATAATCCTTAGAATTGGCAGTCCAAAACCGAGACTAACAAATCTCAAGTATTGTCAATAAACAAATTAAGTATATTATCAGTGTGAACTATATCTACCAAGTAATAAACTCCTAAATAAAAGCAACTTCACATTGATAGCACATTCAAATCTATAAATATTTCTCGTGATTTATCTCCTTTTACTGGACTAACCCGTTGTCGTCTTGAGTAATTGACAATGAATTTTCCGCCAAATGTGCGCAAAAGCTTTTCATTACAAGTTCTCAAAAAGTCACTTATGCTAAGGAAAACCGTCCAATGAAACTGAGCCGGTGTTGCATCACCGTTCGTCGAAGTAAGGCAAAAGACCGAAACAGAGCCAGCACTTGCTCAGGAGTTATGTACAAATTCAAAGTGAGATTTCTGAGTCCAACTAAGCTACTGCAACAAGGTCAAAGAACGAACAATCAAATGACACCTCTTCGGCAAATTGTCAAGAGCATACGGGATAATGAAAATTTGACTCGCTCGTAATCCGGAAGCTTTAACTGTTCTAACCTCGGAAACTCATATAAAAGATTCAGTCTAAGCAGAAGCGATCCATCTTCCAGAATGACAACTAGTCTTCTGTCTGATGGTACAAAGCATATGAACTCGACCGTCAAGTCAAAAGCAAGAACAACTCGGAATTGACAAGTCCGGTCTCTAAAGAAACTTTGAATTTCGGTGCTTTCACTAACCTAAAGCCTCAAAGTGTCCACTAAGTTAAAGCTTGGACAATGTGTTGACATAAGGGAGTTCAGAGCATATTAAAAGCTGAAATTGAATCTCGACATAACAAACATGTATTTACCGGACATAAAGCAACTCAATATCAAGGCTACATTTAATACTTCCTGGCATTCCAAGCTTAAAGCAAAATCCACGGAATCGAATCAAATAAAGTTTCGCGATATAGAAAATTCAACGGTTTGCAGAGGCCTTAACACGGGAAAATCTTTAAATAATATGCATATTCAAACCAATACATGTTCGAACATACTCGAACCCAAGTCGGGTTGAACATGATCAAACCAACAAGATGGTCAAGCATGACTGAATGGTATGGTCAGGCACGAAAGACTATAGCAGTTCAAGCCGACAAGCTGCGGAATTGCCAGACCCAGACAATGTTAGCAGGCTTCTAGGCAGTCAAGTTTACGTGATCATGTAAATACTGTTGAGTTCAACCCGAAGTTTATACACGATAAAAGACAAACTTGAGCATCTAATGGAGTTTCTAGTATTAGAACTGGCCTACAAAGCAGGCAAACAATGAGCCGTAAAAGTCTGTCCCATAATGAAGGTTAAATGCGTCCCAGATAATGGCGTGAATATCCAGAGCTTCTCCAAGAAAAAGCAGAAAATAAATCGCAGATAAGTATTTCCCAAATGTGAAATACCGCACACCATCATAAAACTCATTAAAATGATAACGTTTGACATCCATAGTCAGCTTAGCTGGTTAGTTGATTTTAAGTGTTAATGCGAATTTGAATTAGAATATCGTATTTGTGCAGATAACATTTGACGAGTTTTAAACCGTTGAATAAAATAATTTTGTGCAGATACTTTATTCAATTCAAAAATAAAATTCGCTATAATTCATTTTTAACTAACCCGCTATCGATATGGACGACCGATAGTGAAGTATAAGTCCAAAATTGTGCAAGTGCTTGTTTTGATTAAAAAACAGGTGATACAAAGACCACTTATTCAACGTGCATGGCAATAGCATATCATACATGAAGAACACCAGTTCATATTACACAACTACATAGTGGTTACATATAAAAAAGGTTGAGGTGATATTTGCGCAAATACCAGGACTAGCAAAGGCTGATACCTCATACGGTTACAGCACCAAAACTTGACCGGGTGTAAAGCATAAAGTGGATCGGTACTGTCAAAAAGGAAATGGATCGGTCCTATAAGGTGTAACCGATTCGGTGCATTGACAAGAAATTGGATCGGCCTGCTAATATTCACGTGGACAGCTTCAAATTATGATGCAATGGCAAAGAATATATCAGCAGTAGTGTTTATTTCGAAGCCCGCATTTGTCGCAAGCAAAAAACACAAGCTTCAAGGGGCAAATGTTAACCCTATTAAAACACAGTTTAAAATTCTGGATCAAACAGATCTGGGTCAGACAGACCTGGATCGGCCAGACCTGGATCGGCCGATCTGGATCGGCCAGATCTGGATCGAGCAGATCTAGATCGGACAGATCTGGATCGAGCAGATCTGGATCAGACAGATCTGGATAGAACAGATCTAGATCGGGCAGATCTAGATTGGACAGATCTAAATCTAACAGATCTGGATCGGGCAGATCTGGATCGCGCAGATTTGGATCGGGCAGATCTGGATCGGACAGATCTGGATTGAACAGATCTGGATTGGGCAGATTTGGACCAATGGCATTTTTGTAATTAGTTTCGTCCAGATCCAAACTTTGTACCCATAATTACAAGACTGCCATTGCCTTCAAACTTCTTCTATAAATAGCCCCTTGTTCCACAATTAAAGGGACGGATTTTCTTTACCTCGAGAGGCCGCCAAATCATTTCTTCAACCTCCGAGCTCCATTCCAAGCTTCGTTAATGGCTTCCATGGATCTAACAACACTTCTCCAATCTCATGAGAATCAAATCCATTCATATGATCATTAGAGCTACTTCCAAATGGAGCAAAGCCCATCGGATGTTACTCAAACTAGATGATAAGCCTCTCCAACACATTCAAATGATCTTCAATCTCTCTAGCTTTGATCTACCATTAAATCTCTAAGGAATTTATGAATATCACTCAATCCCTCAAATGAACGAAGATAATACATTTATCACCATAAAGCAAGAGATCCTATCAATTCCTAGTCGAATTCAAGTGGAATTAGATCCTAAAAGAGAGTGAAAAGAGGAGAAAAAGGGAAAATGAATGTAAAAGAGAGTTCATTCATATTGTAAAAAGAGATATTATAATGAGAATGGTTCGAAAGTGGATGCAGATCAAGTTTGATCGAACCACTATAAAAACTTTGCATCTTTTCCATTTTATGATTACGCGGTTCCATATTTTAATCTTTATGAATCGGTGAAGTGAACATTTGCACCGTTTGGTGTTTGTGTCATTTTTGACGCAAAAAATTAGTTTGTGGAAAAATTCGTTTGTGTACGAAATAGATTATTGAAATCCCCCTTGTCAAAAGCTACAAGGCTTTAAGGTAGCGTGAGGAGCCGTACATCGGGACGGTGCCGGTTTTAATTACCCTGCTGTTATGCTGCCGAAATTTTCTGAAATATTTATGTGTTGAAAAATGTTCATTTTATTATATAAAATTGTTTAAATAATATAAAAGTTAGATTTTTATTATATATGAACATGAAAATGATCAGTGTATGTCGACATAGAATTCATGTTTTTGTTGTAAGTCAAAAATGGTCATTTGTTGAAATAAAAATGTATAAACATTTGATTTTACATTTTAATGTAAATGATACATTAAAAATTGACATTTTGATATAAAATGTATAAACATTTGATTTTACATTTTAATGTAAATGATACATAGAAAATATACATTTTGATATAAAATGTATTTGCATTTGATTTTACACTTTTAATGTCAATGGTACATTAAAATATAAACATTTTCTTATAAAGATGTGTTAACATGTAATTTACATTTTTATTGATAATTAGAATTCATTAAAAAGAATGAATCTTTGTTTGAAAACTTGTGAACATATATTTACATTTTTATGTAAATGAGTTATTAAAAAGAATAAAAGCTTGATTAGAATGTGTTAACATGTAATTTACATTTTTAATGACAATTAGTATTCATCAAAAAGAATGAAACTTTGATAGAAATTTGTTAAGATGTAAAATTACATTTCTATGTAATTAGGATTCATTAAAAGGGATGAAACTTGGTTAAAAGTGTTTAACATTTTAAATTACATTTTAATGTATGGAATGAATCACTAGAAATAGTTCATGTTTAAACTAAAACATGTCAACATTTAAAATCCCAATTTTTAATGTAAAGTTAGAAAATAGAAAAATTATTCATTGTTTTAATTAAAAACATGTTAACATTAAAATCTTATTTTTAATGAAAAGAATGATCTATTAGAAAATTGTTCATGTTAGAATAAAAGTGTTGAAACATTAGAAATCCCATTTTTAATGTAAAAATGATTCATTAGAAAACATATATTAGAACTTACAAAAATGTTAAAAATTATTTTTGACTTGTTAGGAACATATGTTAGAATATATGTTTTATGTTAAACATTATATTTAACACACTAGAATAGAATGAAAAGAGAATCTATTTGCTTTGCAAATAAAAGATTACATTTTATTTGTAATGTAAGATGATTACATTTTTATGTAATATCAAAAGATTACATTTTTATGCAATGCAAAGAAATTACATTTTTCAGTGTAATATAAGAAATGGATAAAGATTTCATTTTTTCAATGTACTAAATGAAGAATAGAATGAATTACATTTTTATGTAATATATGAATCATGTAAAAGAATCAATGCTGAAATGGAATTGTTTATAACATTAAAAAAAATCACATTTTTATTATAATATATGATTTCATATATAAGAAGAAATCAATGTTAAATTGGAAATGGTGTTGAAATCCTTGAACGATTTATATATATATATATAAATAAAAATAAAAATAAAACGAAGTGCGCTGCTGTAGTTCGCGATTTGAAATCGTAATTTTAAACGATTATACCCAAAACTGGAACTGTTAGGTCCGCTTTGGGAAGATCTGTCCAACGATATAAAGCTCGTTAAAATCCAACAGTTAGATTTCAAGAAATGTGTAAATCAAATTTAGGTAAAAACAGCGCTAGGGCCACCCTATGACCTGAAGCGTCGTTTAATTAAAATGGTTATTTTTATATATAAAATATAGCGATAAATTGTTATAAAATATTATAAACGATATGGAATGAAAATAAACCAAATTCATCTGGTTTATAATTGATTTGTACGGTTAAATTCAATCGACTAATATATAACATTGGATTGAATTTGACCAAGCAAAGAAATGATTTTGAATATATATATATATATCCGCAAATTATTTGGGAAGGCCGAGTTAAATCTCATTCCAAATAATTATACGAAGATTAAGAGTCGAAGACATTGAAGACGGTGGTTGAAGACCGGCGATCTTCATACCGAATGGATGACTACTGATGCCCTGGATCGGTTAGCTCTCAGGAGGTGTTAAAGTGGTAGTTGTCCGGACATTCTTTTTGATTGTCCGGATATGCGAGAACCTCTCTTCTGTATTGGACATGTGGGACGAGGAATAAGGTGTCTTCGGTTTCGTTCAGACCCAAAGGGAACTTATACATGGATGTGTGTTTGACATTGGATTTAGTTCCGTGTTGATTGATCTCTATTAATATTTATCCGTTGGTGGCGGAGAATTTATTCTCTTGCTTAACACCCTGAGAGGTTATATGTTAATAGACATCAGTCGCATGGCGTGAATTGTCAGTGTGGCATGCCAAGATGCAAATGATCAAGGCTTATTGTTGAAAAGTATAGCCTTGTGGTTGATGATCAAAGCACAGCTTTAAAAAGCATAGCTTTGTGTATAGCGTTACTTCGCAAGCCTCACACCCCGGTATGAACCAGAAACTGGAGAAGGACTGCAAGGAGGACATACGTTTCTTTCTAGCTAGAAGTGGTGTCATGGTTTTACAAGGCCTGACATTTTTACATACGTGGATGATGGGATGAGGCGCCTCGGTTATTTGAGTCCCTAGTGGCTCTATTTACGCCCCGTAGGGCAGGGAAACGTATTGATCAGGCATAACTAATTTACTAACATATTTGTGGACTAGCCCTGAAGATCCAAGGGTCACTCGAGCTCTGATCCTGAGACATGGTAGGCTAGATTGTCTCGAATTCGGTAAGGACTATCTTTTTCCTTGGTTCATGATGGAAATCCAACTTCCAATACGACCCATGTGGTTTTGATTGTATAACTAGTATGGCAACATAGTATACGGTAGCTATGCCATCTATGATTGATATTATGATTGAATTATTTTTAAAACATATATACACTAACAATAATATCAAACTCGTTTTATCATATCAAGCATTTTTGACCATTATAACGTAAAACTCTATCCTCCGGTTTGAGTTGCATTGTGTGACGGGACTTGAGTCTTATAATGGTTTCATTTTTCTAAAAAGCATTGCGTTGTTTAACGATTTACTGTATTTATGCACTGGCAATCCAATGGACTAAACCCGTTCCGCATTAGCGGCGTGGTCCTGTGATTAGTCTTATTATCAAATAGGTTAAATAAGATTTCTCATACCAGTCCCATGACTGACTCGTAGTTTGTTTCACTTTGCAAACTCGGGTGCTCTCTTTTCCATACGGTCAGCCTTGTATATAGGTTTAGCATATTCATTCTGGATAGCGATGGAGCTGAAGATGGATACTATCATTCCTATTTTGCAGTTCATACTTCACTTAGTATATTATGTTTCATTCCGCTGCATACATTTTATATTAAGCTGAAAAACTGTATTTTGTGCTAAGTATGATCCTATTATGCTGTGTAACTTTGATGGTGTATTATTTCCAGTGTAATTTGGTGAACATTATCTGCTGTAATTCTATATTTCTGTTCTGCTGTTACTATTATGTGTTATATTCCAATGACTATCCTTGCTTCTGTGTTACGGGAGTTTGGGGTCATCACATATAGAATCTAGACTCTATAACTATATTAATCTTGAACGCTTGAAATCTTGAATACTCATGAGTCTTAAAACTTCTCTGATCTTTGAATCTGTGTTATCTTTAAAACTGTACAGTATTCAGTAATATTACCTGTATATAATTCCTGCATACATATATATATATTCTATACAAGAAGTGTTAGTACACATTTTATAATCAATGATAATTGAAATAAGGTTGTTGTCATCAAAACTTCATTCTTCAACATCTACCACAAGTTGAACTTAACCTCATGCCTTAGTACATTTATATTAATGCATTAGACCCCTCACATTAAACTGACTACTTGTGGTTGCTGGATTTGCCGGTCGGTTCCATGTAGGCTTCTACCACAAGTGAGTTTAACCTCGTCTCTAAATGCGATTATAATTCAAATTTCCTAATTGGAGTGTACAACATTTAATTTATATAAATTTTAGGAATTGTAAGCATTATCCTATCATTTTCAGTTTCCCCATTCAGCATTGGTTACAATTTTTATTTATTGATTTGCAGTCTGATTTATAACAATTAATTATATTGGTTGCTACAAATGGTTACCACAAATATATTTATATAATATGGAATACAATTTACATATATGATTCCACAAATGAATTGTTAGCCCACTTTGTGAACTGGGCAACACAAAGTCAAGATGTGAAATATTGAAGAACTTGAAAAACACTGAAGCAGGTCGGATCAGAGCAGTGTGGCGGTTCGGATCGGATGAAGTCTGCTGTTCGGATCGGTGAACTATTGCTATTGGAATCAGAGAGGCACGGCTGTTCGGATCGGAGAGCAACTATTTCCAGTTGGATCGGAGAGCTACCTGCTACGAAGACGGATCGGAACGAAATGAAAGAGAACGAAGACTTAGCCTTGGGACAAAACCGGATCGGATCGGTTACCCCGATCCGAACCCCTCCTGTATACTCCTCCGATCCGAACCCATCTTCCACGTCACTCCCCTGCATGAGCGCCTAGTTATTCGGAGCGGCTATGACCAGTTCCTACCCACAACGTCCACTGCTCTGATGCGTTGTCAGCATAGAAATCCATCCGAACCCGAGGCTGATGGGATGAATGACGCGTGGCTCCGATCCGGATCGGGTTCTGAGCAAATTCTCCCCTATAAATACCCTGTTTGGAGACAAAGAAAAGGATCTTTTTTCTGGCACTTTGAGAGTTGAACCACCTTCATAACCCGAATTCCAGCCCTCCCGAAAAATCCAAATCTTCTTTCATTATTTGTTTTTACATAATTGAGTAAATGTATGTGAGAGAAATCAAGTGAATATTTCATTGTATTTGCAACTACATCATTGAAAATAGTGAAAGACAAGTGGACGTAGGCATTTCTTCGCCGAACCACTAAAAATCCTGTGTGTTCATTTTACTTTTGATCTCATTTCATTATGCTTTTAATCAATTTGGGTGTTAGAACCACTTTTTGGTCTAACATGAATACCATTCAAACATTCAATACTATATGTATCTTTTACCGTTTTACGTTGATTTGGACAGATAATATGTGTGTGTATGTATATATATATTATGTTTTCGTACGGTCAACATAGTTATTTATTATTATTATTATTTATTTATTTATTTATTTAAATGATTTGGTTTAGTTAATAACCAACATTCCTTTTAGCATTCAATCTTGCCAAAAGGTTTCCAATCTTCCAAAAAGATCGTTAACGGTAATTATTGTAACTTATGCCAAATTTGTGAAATATACACAATTCAAATTCACAAGAAGTGTATATATATATATATATATATGTTTATATATTTTTAGAATAGTCGATGCAAACTACGCACAAATATTTATTTTTATATTTGTATGTACATTTGTACCACTTTTCCTTTTTAGATCTTTTTGTCATACCTCTTGTGAATTCAAAATGACATCTTTTTGTTCAAAATGAAGAAAATGACATATTTACAATAATTAAGACAAAACCCAATAATATTGAATACAAATAGGTATAATTATAATCGCATAATTTAACGATCATATTTTTCCAAATTCACATAATTTACCAATTTCATTTTTTTACCCAAATTCACATATTTTATTTTGCAACAATGAACTAAAGACCTGGAATGTAACAACATCTAATTCGTGTGTAACGGGATTGATTTCCAGATCCACAGTGCTATGCAATGTCCATAGCACATTCTATAACATAATTGCAATATATTTCATGACATAACTATTGGAATTGGTGCTAACAGGTTTAAGAAATCCTACAATTCATTTTATGCATAACCAAAATGTACAATTCACAAATTCTAATACTTTTTATAACTAGATCTGATGGGTGTCAATCTAATTACCACAATTTATTTACTAGATCTGATAGGCATAGGCATACAAATTGAATTTATTACATATGAGATAAATACATTATTATAAATGTATATGTAAATTTCCCACTCACCTTATAGCTTCCAAATTCAATTGTTTGAACCTTTTACGCCTACAATTCCCAAGTTCTTATAAACTACAATTTATCTAGAAAGGGGGAAATTCTAGATCTGTACAAATGTAAGAAAAAGGGAAGAGAGCGAAGAATCTATCGTTGAGCATCAATTTGCATTCTCTTCCATTGAATCTATTAATCCTCTCAATTTCATATGAATTAGATTTTATTTGTTTGTATGTATATATTTTAATTGAAGAAATTAGGTTAGATTAGAGAGAGGAAAATGGCAGAGCTTCGCTGTTGATATAGATTTGAACGGGAAAAGAATGAGGCCTTACCCCTTTATTTATAGGACTGGAAATGCCTTGCACCGTTGGATTCATTTGAAATAACATCCGTCCATTCGTTTTATAAAATTTGATAAGAATACCCCTCAAAACCAAGCCGTCATTGAGCACTACAGGTCCGAAGCGGTCGACCGCTCCCTAGGAGGGTGTCGACTACCCTATGGCCAGTTTACCCAATGAGGGCTGGTTATAAAAGGGAAGATATTTATTAATTATATTATTTATTTATTTCCGGCCATTTTTCGTATTTCATCCGTAACCTTTTCATATGAACTCCGTTCGCGAAACTCCAAACATGAAAGTTGACCAGAATTCCGAGACGAACGCAACAGGTAAAGTTTCATGGTCAAATTCCACCATTTGCAGAAATTCCTATTTTTGAGCTT
Organism: Allium sativum; assembly: GCA_030737875.1. Lineage (NCBI taxonomy): Eukaryota > Viridiplantae > Streptophyta > Magnoliopsida > Asparagales > Amaryllidaceae > Allium > Allium sativum. The sequence goes on along the minus strand of CM060910.1, from coordinate 1,045,959,509 downwards.
CTAATTAAATAACTATTTATTGTCAAAATTCCAGGTTATTACATTCTTCCACCCTTAAAAGGAATTTCGTGCCGGAATTCTAACACCTAGCTATCTTATCCTACTTAATGCATTTCAACCATAAAATATGCACGCAAGATGATTCTAAATTGGCCCTCTATATATTCAAACTGAGGTTGTTAAAATACTTTTGGAAACAAGATGCCACACATCCTAAATATATTGGCAGTTCTATATGAATGCAAATTTTGAAAACACTTTTTCATCCATTACCTTTACACACTTACGAATAAAAGTGTAGAGCAACCAGTTTTGCATCCAGACCCTACCGTCCAAAACGTGATGCAATCTAATCATTTTTTTTAATTTCTCCTATACCGGAAAAAGGAAATCAAAGTTAAGAATTTTAACATTTCCTCCGCTAACCAATATTCCATTTCCCGCCCTATAGTGGAAAGTTCACTACATTTACCCAAAATACTTCAATAATTTCCGTCTATAGACAATAAAGGAGGCTTAAAACAAGCTCTAAAATGAAAAATGAGTTAATTAATAATTCTCGCGTATTGTTGACAAGGTATGGAAACAACGTTTCCAGTGCTAAAACAACATTTTCCTTGTTGTTGTTAACGTTTATATCGTATCGCCGGTCCTATTGCGCCGCTAAAACACGCACACCAAGCATCTAAACATCTTTCTTATGCTATTCATATGACCAAAAATTGAATTTTTTTATAAAACTAAATTTCTGCTTTAAAACTTCTTATGTTTATTTTTGAAATTTCTTTTCAAACCGTTTCACATTCCTATAAAAAGAAAATGATAAAAAAAAAAAAATCAGATAACATTTTCCCAAAAGCTTTTAAGAGTGTATTTTTCCGGAAATTTAGATGATTGAAGTCACATGTTGGCGAAGAAGGAAGTCAATCATGCCAAAAATGCGAAAACTGAAATCACATACAAAAAGATCGAAATAAATTTTAGCATTAACAAGGAACGTTGATCTATTTGTTCATATACCCGTGAAGTAGAACTGGTCCTTTGTTAAAATTTATTCAACACAGAATTCTATTCTTTCCAAACCTAGGATAACTATTAGTTTTGATACGAAAATGAGATTTCAATCAAACATGCATGCGTGAATGACATAAACATTTCCAAATCTAGAAATATCATTGACCTAAGTCGTGCGATTATAAACGACACTAACAGTTACAAGCATAAATCATCACAAAGCTAAGAACCCGATGCTGGAAAGGGATAATAACAAAACAACACCAAGACTCCCAAAACAATGGCTATAAACAACGAGATGTCTTGCTCAGCTGTTGGAGCTCAAACAATTTTCATGATCTTTGATTAACCATACGATGGTAACAAAAATGCTCAATCTTGTGTCACAAACACTGCTGGTGTTGTTGGAGGTTTCCACATCACCATCTCTTCTAAGAGAGAATTTGTGATGAGAAAAGAAATATACTACAAAACTTCTTCTCATGGAAACCCTCCTAACATTGCCTAAATATAATGACGAATAGGTGAATCTACATAAAGTAATTTTATGAGACAACACACAAGAACACAAGCTGAATCGAATATGATGTGGCACTAAATAATGGTGAAGCCACCGATCAAGAAAAGGGTTGATTTCCATATCATGAGATAAATCTAGTCATAACTTTACATTTATAGGACGATGTGCTAAATGGGTTACACGTCTAAGTACGAACATAGATTCCAAAACACAAGAACCGACATTAAGAAAAAAAGATTTGCTGCAAAATCTCCAACGTTGGTCAAAAAAGAGACTATACAAGCCTGTGTAAAACACGAATGCCCCTAAAATCTCATCGAGATCCTCCTCAGAAAAACCATCCAAATATAGTTTAATCTTCATCTCCAAAATGATGATCACCTTTTGAAAGAACTTATTCTAACAAGGTATAGCAAAGGCGGATGCAGCAGAAACAACAACCCTATTCTAAGATCTCGAGTAATGGGCCGGTGCAAGTCCAACTGCCATGACAAGTTTTCTTAGCTCTATAGCGGTGAGGCCTTTTTGCTCATCCCAGCCCAACTAAATGATCTCTCCCTAAGGGTGAGACTTAAATGGTATGAGTAAGATCAGATTGCTTGATTAGGTATTGCAGGCCAAGAAATGGTCAGAGAGAAGAAACTAGATCCTGAAGTATTGGTGAGGCAAGATCTAATGCGTAAACAAGCGCGAAAAAGAGGAGATGAGGCGGAAACAAAGAAAGAGAAGAAGGATAGAGATATTGTTTGGCTAGATGAGAAAGAAAGGACGAAAGAAGAAGTTAAGGGGGTAATTTGGATGCAACTTTTATGGTTGAGTCCTAGGTCCAAGTTGTACCAAAGCTCATCAACTAGTCATTCTTGCATAACACTAAACGGTCATCTATTAATTGGCTTTGGATAAAGATTGAACCTTGACCTTTTCAGGACGGATTAAAATATTAATTGTCTCGTGTCATCTTTTAAGATTCAACACGATCCGAAAAATAATTATCCTCATCACCATGGTATTTAAAGACCGTAGTTAAACTCCGAACCAACTCCAAGGATATATAGTCTCAACAATGATGCTGCAAATACACCACGAACGAACGAATTTCAAAAATAATTTAGCTAGAAATCCGTAATATAAATTAAAATGGATTTTCCCCTTACCTAGCTGACAACAGACAGACGATTCAGGAAATACCCCAAAAATCCAGACGAAGGATTTTCCTTAGGCTTTCCAAAGAAAAAATTAAAGCTTTTCAACAATGGTAAACATTGTAAACTAACGTTTTCACATTTATAAACCAAGTTTATTATTGCTATTATTTATGTTCCAATTTTATATTTTCAACTCAAAAAACCTTTTCGTGTTCAAAGACATTAGAGCTTTAGAATCTTAAAGATTAATTGTGATAATTTCAACAAATTATGCAATATATATAGGAAGTAGGACACTAAAAATCACAAGGAATGGATATATATTGTTCTCATGTTTAGTGGCATATTCCTAGTCATTTCTAATTCCATATTTCCTACCAATTAGACCATATCTATTAAAATTACACAATAGCCTTATAATTTTGAAACACGAATTGGTTAAGAATTTAAAAACTAAATCCTTACAACTAGGCTTTTATAAAACCATTTTCCAAAACCATCATTCAAAACCATTAAAATCCATTTTATTTTTCTAAATGGTTTTAGAAATAAAATTTCCTCGAATACAAGACTAAGAACTCAACTGAATGTTTCAACAAAGGTAGATTCGGAAGTTCAACGAAGTAACAAATGGATACACCTAGTAATTATATTTCCGAAATGGATACGACATACTAATGTGGGTTCTTTCCACATTTTGGATCAAGTAATGATCTTAACTGGAACTACCAAACAAATCCAAAACCTAGAAATCGCGACTATCTCGGTTGTAGCAAGATTTCTGTCCAGTCTCCAAATTCGAATCAGCTGGATCCACCATATGTCATCTTCATGCTCTTCACAACGAGATTGTCAATGTATTGTGGGGTAAGACAGAATTGGCTAGAAATCCAAACTCAACATATTTCAAACCTTAGTCGCTTAAAGTCTATTTTATATTATTAGGCCCACGACTAATTTCATCCTTGAAATAACTTAAAGGCAAGTAAGAAAGATGAAGAAAAGCAGAAAATAAAATCGATTTACATTCTCTCACGATTCCTAATTTAACTAATTCCTCTGATGATTTAACCTAAGCTTTGATACCAATGTAACACTCCACACTTTTTTGTGCCTAAATTTCAACAAAAAATGAAACTTAATCACATCCAAGCATAGAGCGTATAAATCTGGTACCTACAAATAAAGGAGCCTGAGCATAATCAGAGTAAGATAAGAAGACTCAAAGTGCAAAAAAATAGGATAACAAGTATTAACTTAAGTAACTACCTTTTCCAAAGTAAGTCACTTTGCCAATACCAAGCATGAGAGAGAACGAGAACCCAAAGCCAAACTTAAACACCTGTGAGAACCCGACCTTCTCTAGGAAACCTGGGAGGTAGTAATGAGGAGGGGGATCAGAACAACAGGTTCTGGTGACTAAGAAATTTACAACATAGATATCCCGTTTGGTTCAACCCAGGATGTATGCCTAATAAGGCAAGTAATTCTAACCTAACCTTGTGGCTGTTCACGCACGACTTTACTACTTTTCCCATAGTAGTATTCCCAATTTATAATACCCACATAGGACGTTTACACATACTTTTGTGAAGCCTTTATCTTTCATCATTTATTACCTCACTATCAATGATAGATAGGGTGGATTCTTCCTGATCGCGTAAGACCCAAGGAGGATCAATTGGTTACTCGTTATTTCACGATACTTTACTTAATGTTAACATAAACTAGAGGGCACTAGCTACGGGCCCTACAAGTTAAGGCTTCCGTCATTCACGCATATACCTCCGCCCCCCATAAGGTGAGAGATGGTATTTTATCGTTCGCTATACCCTCTAGCTAACCTTATTAGATAACCCCCTTAGTCATTTATTACTTCCCATAGGATAGGTAGCCATATCAGATGTTTTAGTTTCCAGGTTTGGGTAGGCCCACACACACTTGCCATTTAAGACCCCTAAACTGAAAAATCAATTTCCAGGTGGACTCTTCAACCCTAGTCACTCAGCCGTTTAGGACCCAAGAAGCGGACTATACGCGAAGGTTATTGGCTCGTACCCCATTTGGCTTCTATACCTTTCCCTATTTGGGATAAAGTGGGCTATGTTATTAAGTCACTCCTGTTTAGTCCCTCTACGAAATGCTATACATACAAGATTCATTATCGTCATGAGTTCATATGGTTAATAATATTTTACATTATTAACCTGTTAGTCCAACTCTATTTAATTGAAGTTCATATTCATTAATACAAATAAGGAAGGTTATATTCTCTTTACCCTAGAATATTTACTTGGTTACATCATTAATTGTACTTAGTATTCAAACAACAATCAATATCCATTAATCCCCTTTTGACACCCATTTACTTCTCATTTCTTTGTTTATTGTCCTTTATGACCATAACGATCATATTTTCCTAAGGCAACCATTTATATTTAATGGTTGATTGCAATTGATGTCATTTATGAGCCTAACAACCATAATTTTCCTAAGATATTAATTACAATGGAATATCCCTATTTTATCAGTCCCGAATATATTTAATTGTTGTACCCCAACAGAGATTTCTAATTTTATTTATTTATTTGATGCACCGGGCCTCTCACATTAAGTTGACTACATGTGGATGCTGGATTTGCCGGTCAGTTCCAGGAAGGCTTCTACCACAAGTTGAACTTAACCTCATGCCTTAATACATTTATATTAATGCATTAGAACCTTCACATTAAGCTGACTACCTGTGCTTGCAGGATTTGTTGGTCGGTTCTGAGAAGGCTTCTACCACAAGTGAGTTTAACCTCGTGTCTAAATGCGATTATAATTAAAATTTCCTAATTGGGGTGTACAACCTTTATCCTAAATGAATTTTAGGAATTGTAACCATTATCCTATCATTTTCACTTTTCCCATTCAACATTGGTTATAATTGTTATTTATTGTTTTGCGGTCCTATTTATAACAATTAATTATATTGGTTGCTACAAATGGTCACCACAAATGTATTCATTTAATATGGAATACAATTTACATATTTGATTCCATAAATGAATACCATTCAAACATTCAAAACTATGTGTCTTTTAGCGTTTTACGTTTATTTGGACAGATAATATGTTTATATATTTTATGTTTTCGTACGGTCAACATAGTTATCTTTTCTTATTGTTATTAATTGTTATTTGAATGATTTGGTTTAATCAATAATCAAACATTCCTTTTTGTATTCAATCTTGCCAAAAGGTTTACAATCTTCCAAAAGGACCGTTAGCGATAGTTATTGTAACTTATGCCAAATTTTTGGAATAGACACAATTCAAATTCACAAGAATTATATATGTTTATATATTTTTAGAATAGTCGATGCAAACTACGCACAAATATTTAGTTTTATATTTATACGTACGTTAGCACCACCTTTTCTTTTTAGATCTTTTTGTCATACCTCTTGTGAAATCAAAATGACATCTTTTTGTTTAAAAAGAAGAAAATGACATATTTATAATAATTAAGCCAAAACCCAACAATATTAAATACAAATAGGTGTAATTACAATCACATAATTTAACAATCATGTGTCTTTCCAAATTCACATAATTTACCAATTTCATCTTTTTACCCAAATTCATATATTTTATTTTCCAACGCTAAACTAAAGATTTGGAATGTAACTACGTCTAATTGGTGCGTAACGGGACTGATTCCAGATCTACAGTGTTATGCAATGTCCACAATACATTCTGTAACATAATTGCAATATATTTCATGACATAACTGTAGGAATAGGTGTAAACATGTTTAAGAAATCCTACAATTCATTTTATGCATAACCAAAATGTACAATTCACAAATTCTAATACTTTTTATAAACGGATCTGATGGGCGTCAATCTAATTACCATAATTTATTTACCGGATCTGAAAGGCATAGGCATAAAAAATGAATTTATTACAAACGAGATAAATACATTATTATAAATTTATTTGTAAATTCCCCACCCACCTTATAGCTTCCAAATTCAATTGTTTGAACCTTTTAGGCCTACAATTCCCAAATTCTTATAAATCTACAATTTATCTAGAAAGGAGAAAATTCTAAATCTGTAGAAATGTAAGAAAAAGGGAAGAGAGCGAAGAATCTATCGTTGAGCGTCAATTTGCCTTCTCTTCCATTGAATCTATTTATCCTCTCAATTTCATATGAATTGGATTTTATTTGTTTGTATGTATATATTTTTAATTGAAGAACTTCAGTTAGAAGAGAGAGAGGAAAATGGCAGAGCTCCCTGCTGTTATAAATTTGAATGAAAAAAGAATGAGGCCTTACCTTTTTATTTATAGGAAGAGAAATGGCCTTGCACTATTCGATTCATTTGAAATAACATCCATCCATTCATTTTATAAAATATAACAAGAATACCCATCAAAATCAAGCCTTCATTGAGCACTACAGGCCCAAAGCGGTCGACCGCTCCCGAGGAGGGCATCACTTGCCCTACGACCAGTTTTCCTAATAAGGGCTGGTTATAAAAGGGAAGATATTTATTTATTATACTGTTTATTTATTTCCGTCTGCTTTTCATATTTCGTTTGTAACTTTTTCATATGGACTTCGTTCGCGAAACTCCAAATATGAAAGTTGACCAGAGAACGCAACGGTCAAGGTTTCATGGTCAAATTCCATCATTTGAAGAAATTACAATTTTTGAGCTTCTAATTAAATAATTATTTATTGTCAAAATTCTAGGTTGTTACATGATCTCAAACCCCCAGATCATATTTTCCTAACTACAAACAAAACCCTGTAGCTAAAATCCTAGTTTAAAGAAAAACTAGAAAACTATAAATCGACTATAATTAGAAAGAACAACTTAAAACAAAAAACACAAAACCTCCTTTTAAAACTATGTTAAATAAAAATGAGTCAGCCTCCCTTTTAGCTTTGTCACTTGAAATAATGGTTTCCTCCTTTTTCTTCAATGGTCCCCAAATAACAAAATAAGGGTTTTGCTACTTTTTCCCGAATCGTGACGCCTGTTGCTTTGATGCAATCTATTCTATGATAGCTTCAATTGATTGTTGTTCTCTAGTCGGCAATTTGACCATTGAAGCATGATCGTAAATCTGAAAATATATGAGTTGCTCTGATTTTTTTTTGATTGAATGCTTGTATTTTGATACAAATGCTTGTGATGAAATAGGTTCATTTATAGGGTATTTGAATCCTTTGATATCTCTGATTTCTCTTGATGACTTGTCGTGATTGTCCAATTGATTTCTAGAATGATTTGAATGATTTTCTTGACTCTAAAATTGTTCTTGCGATGAACAGGTAAGCTTATGAAACCGTGAATCATTCTTCCTAAATATAATTGCATGACTTTCTGAAAATAATAAAAGTGTGTATCTTTGCTTTGTGGAAATTTGAATTTGTCTTCATACCAAACATACTAGTTTGCATGAAAAACTTCTAGCCAAATAACTTTGAAACACGTTTGTTAATTTCTAGCATAACATTCCAGATTTGAATTCTTTACACCTTGCCATATATGCTAGATTGTATATTTAAAATAAAATCTTCTTACCAAATATTCTTAAAATCAATTTCTGGAAACTCCATTGCGGAATGTAACTCATGAAAATTTGACTTCTTTTCATTTACTTGCCTGATTTTCATTGATGAATTTTCTACAGCATTCTGAAAAAGTATTTTGTGCTAAGTTTAGCACATTGTGTATTTGGGGAATAAATGGAAAGATATCCTTGGCAATGATCATGTGACTTTAATGATGAAAATATTACTTGCCGAAAATACTGGATTGCATAAAAAATCTTCTTGCAAAATATTTACTCCTACCTGAAATAAACACGATTGATATCTTCCTTCTAATTGAAAATTTTGGCCTTTACCTTGCTGTTTATACTTGGTTGATTTGAATAGATACTGCACTTGCATTCTTTTCACTATCTTGCATATTTATGATAAGAGCAAATACCCATTTTGATTTCTAAGAAAAAATCCTTCTTACCATATATGCGAGATTGTATATTTAAAGATCTTGCCAAAAAAAACTTTAAATATGTTGACAATTTGATGCATGATTTTTCATTAATAAAATCTTTCTAACATTCTAAAAATGAAATATGTTGACCAACTTTTTGGAAAAAGATGTCACAACCAGAATCTGTATTCCAAACAGGCTATCTCCTTCTTCTAGACCGATTCATACCTCAGTCGACTGAAACTTGGCTCGACCCAGATCAACAACTCTCACGTAGAAGCATACCTCTTCAGCCAATGGACCAAAGTTTGAAGATCAGGTCAATCAAACCAGTTGATCGGGCCCCAACTATGATGATCCACCTCATATACTACACGACAAAGCCCAATTCTTAAGGCTGCTTTATTGGTCAAACTAAGTCCAGTTAACTTCCCTTACTCCAGATTCCAAGGTATGTGTATGCCTTGATAATCGAGAAGATGACCTACTCTATTGTTCATATACCAAGTCTGGAGCTTCACGTACGCCGCAGCTACCGAGGAGAACTATTCCTCAATAGAAGAATAGGACATGCGGCCTACAATTACCTTTTTAATCAAGTAACACATGGATGACCCCAGGTCGGATGATGGCCACGTAGCATTCTAATCAGCTCATCTTCTTGCCTATAAATACATCATTTCTTGAAATGGAAAGCATTTCGGATCGACTACTTAAAAGTTTATGGTTGGCACTCCAAAAATAGCCCATCATACACTTCGATTCTTCAACTTTATAACACAAGGATTTTGTGTATAAATCACTTCTCTCTCTACTTTCGTTCTATCAAAGCAATTGTAACCTATAACCAACTGTATAAACAGAGATTATAAAGTGGACATAGACTTGGTTGAAGCAGAACCACAATAAAATATTGCATGTCTCCTGTGTTTACTCTTTTTTCTTGCATTTGTGATTGTGTGTGGATTACGCACTTTGGGGGTAGATTGTCATTAGACCAGCTTTTGACGTCAACACTTTGGCATGCTAGGGAGGGAGAAAACCTCTGTGTAATCACCTTCGGTAGTTCCTAAAGAAATAAAGGAAAAACAGAAGAAGGATGCAACACCTTCCCACGCTCAACCTGTTGGTCCAGCAAACGCAAAAGTGGAGGCAAGCCTAGAGGCTACCTCTCATGAAGAACCATCCCAATACTTGATTAGGGACGAAATGGATGGAGTTATCACCGAACTCAAAGATTAGATGGAACATCAAGATGAACTCCTCACAAAGCAGTAGGAAATGATGAATAATTTCTTCGCTTGGATAGAAGGAAGACTGAGCAACCAAGAATCACTTCATACATCAGGCGAAGCTGGGGCAATAGTTAACCTTCGAGTAGATGAAATCCAATCCCCAAATTATTCTACTGCTATACCTCCACCTGGATCAACTTCGCTTCTCGATCGACCGAATCGTAGGTCAGATCGATCGATGCAACCTCTGGATCGACCAAATCATGGTTCGGTACAATCTCTAGTCCAATCTGGCATCTTACCACAAACCAGGTTTATGCCGCCTCCTACTCAACCTTCCTAGCATGTCGATCCAAGCAGTGCTGGGGGCAGCAACCCTCCGTCTTTCCAAGACAACTCTACCATGCCAGTTCCTAACAGAACGGAGGAAACTCTACTATAAACCACTCTGATATTGCCCTAGGAGGGGGAAATGCTGAACCCTAGCTGATAACGCTCTCCTAAACCAGTCAAATCCTACAACATGGATATGGTTCGACCCTACTCACATGCCAACCAAGGGGTCCCAGTCAATCCCAAACCAACAACCGAGGCTGGAAACCACCTCCACCCACCACTCGTGGGTTGCACCGAACTGCCCCAAGAACTCGAGGCATGCTTCCACCCCGTACTGAGACCCTTGCTGAAACCACTAGTGCAGAATTGGATTCAAGGCAACGACTTCTCAGGGATGGGAATCAAATCCCTGGTATCATTAAGCGCTTCACCTGAGGAACTGCTTCTCAACAGGATGTGGATAACATCCACCACAGTCCTTTCACATGGGAAATCAGGAATTCCCATAATCCGCCTGATTTCAAGCTTCCAGTTTTTGAAGCACAGAATGGTAGAACGTACCCTACCATACATCTTATGCACTATATGTGCCACATGGAAGTATTATCAGCGTCAGCCAATATCATGGTCAAATGCTTCTCTCTGTTCCTAACCTATGTCACTGCCATGTGGTTTCGGTAGCTAACTGAGTCAAACAACAGATGGAATATGTTGTTCACCCGCTTCATTGACTAATTCAAAGTTCATATATCTCGGCCTAAGAGCATCATGTTCCTCACATCCATCAGGTAGCGGTCCAGTGAGGCCTTTCGCTCCTTCTTAGAATGATTCAACGCAGTTGTGGCATATGTCGATCGACTTGAACCATCAATGGTGCTGATGGCTGTCATGAGCGTAGTCTTGGATCGATCAGACTACAAAATATCCCTTCAGAGGGACCCTCCTGGAAACATTGGAAATTTGTACTCTGAGGCCGATAAGTTCCTCCGACTGGAAGACGCTAATATCGAGATGGAAAATCTCGATGTACTTGCTACAAAGGATGGAGGACCACCCACTGCTGTCCAGAACAAAGGCAAACGAAAAGTCTTGGAAAAAATGAAAGGAATGTGTGATTCCGGAGAGAGCCCAAGTACGATAGCTACACCGAGATCAATTCCTCAATGTTGGACATATACCTCGACCTATAAGGAACTCTTCCTTTTTCTAAGCCTCCCAGGAGAGAACCGACCTAAAAAGAACGTGAATCAGGAAAGCACTGCTTATTTCATGGCATGGCAAGACATGGCACCAGTGATTGCAGGCACATGCATGATATCGTCGAAGAAAGGGTTAGATGTGGAGAGCTACCCGAGTATGTTAGGAAATCTGCGGAATCTGCACCGCCACCGCTACCCTCCCGTGCTCCTCAAAATGGTTCCCATGCTCCTCGGAACAGGAAGGATCCTAAGCCTAGCAATCGCGACATCATTATCAACTGATCTGAATTAGGTCATTGTGGATACACCCCATTTCTTAGGACATTAGAAATGCATTTCCATTGTTTTAAAAATAAAGTGGTTATGTTGAAGTACACATGTACGGGATAAGGATTTAATCCCAAGGTGTTCTCTGGATTCAACTATAGACCCAATAGGACTTATTTTGAAATTTGTAATAATTAGCAGTAATAAGATTTATTTCTCGAACATGGATTATGTTTGATGAATGTAAGTACTTAGCTAGGATGTGGCAGAGTTCTAAATCTAAAACTGAGCATGGCTTATGCTCGTCCCTAAGGAATGGCTGATACCTAGGCAAGCGATTAACTCGTTAGGATATGACAAACCTAACTTTCTCTCAAACCAAGTATGGCTTATACTCTACTTAAGGTATGGCTGATACCTTCACTAAAACACTATCTATCAAGGTGTGACAAGTTTATCCCTCTTTCTATATGAGTATGGATAATTATCGAACCAAACTTTGTCAGGACTTGACAAGCAATGACATGACTTGAACCTCCCCGTAAAGGAAAGCCCGGATTGAGTTGAGAGCACGACAAATCAGAACACAAACAGAAGAAAATTTCATTGCTTATTACAATAATTTACATCAGAGTACAAGAATATATAGAGTGTGAACAAATAATATACATTTGATAAATATCAGAGATTTAAATTACATTAGTAGTGGAAAAAAAATACATAACACAGCTTAAAGAAATACACGAATACAGAGCTTTCCGAATATCCCTTTAGCTATAAACCAGGATCCTGTGAATATAATATCTACAAAACCCAACTACTAGCTGCTCGTGTGGAAAATAGAGGCACCCAGAGTTTAGGTTAAAACAATAAACTCCAGGTCAGTCATGTGACTGGTGTTAGAACTAAAACAGTTGTTTAAAACTTTACTTTAAAAATAAATTAAATAAAGGGACCATGCCGTATAACACGGAACGGGTTTCCTCCCAAGAATACCAGTGCATAAAACAAACAACGCAATGCTTTTTGAAAAAATGAAGCTATTGTAAGACCCAAGTCCCATCACATAATGCAACGCAAGCCGGAGGATAGTGTTTTCCCTTATAATAGCCAAACATGCTTGGTACGTTTAAAACAAATCATTTTGATACTATTATAGTGTAAAGTGTATGAAAACAACTTCAAATATAAATGTATCAATCATAGACGGCACAATATCCGCCATACTAGGCTCTACAAATAAAACTGAAATGTCACGTATTGGAAATTGGATTTCCGTCATGAGTGTAGGCAAGGGATGTACTCCTTTCTGCTTCGAGACATTCTAGCAAATGTCTCGGGACTGCACACTCTGGGCAACCCCTGGATCCTCCAAGGCCAGTCCACACTTACGTTAGTGGATTGGCAATTCCTGAACACACATTTCTTGGTTCTATCGGACCTATCCATCGGCTCCGTAGAGACCGATCTATCCGAAGAGCCTCGCATTCCAACAACCACAAAGGTAAAAATAACATAAATGTCTGGGCTTGCAAAACCCCGACACCACCCATAGCTAGAAAGAAATGTCATGTCCTCCTTGGGTTCCCTTATCCCGTTTTTAACTCATACCGAGGTGTGAGGCTCGCGAATTAACGCTATACACATTGCTATGCTATATTAAACCCGTGCTTTGATCATCAACCACAAGACTCTACTTTTCAACAGAAGCCTTGATCATTTGCATCTCAGCATTCCACACAGGAAATTCATGCCATGCGACTGATATCTATCGATATATAACCTCTGAGCTCGTACGTCTCAGAGAAGGGCGTTAAGCAAGAGAATAAATTCTCCATTGCCAAACATATATATATTTAATAGAAATCAATCAACACAGAATAAAATCCAATGTTAGACACACATTCATTTACAAATTTGTTTTGGGTCTGAACGAAACCAGAGGCACCTTATTCCTTGTCCCGTATGTCCAATACAGGAGAGTGGTCCTCACATATCTGGTCGATCTCCAAGTATGTCTGGACGATCACCACTTATTACCTCTTCTTGGGTGTATAGCCCAATCAAGACATCGTTAATTTTCCAAATGATGTGAAGACCTCCGGTCTTCAACCACTGTCTTCATCGTCGACGTATCGTTGAATCAGTTATTCAGAATGGGTATAAACCCGGCCTTTCCGAATAACTAGCCTATATAATAAACAAGTGTTATAAAAACACAACATACGCCTCATTCCAATTCTGAATATTCTTTTATTTAAATATTCATATCCTTTGGGAAAGGTTCCCATTAAATTTATCAAAGATAAATTCTTTAAATTTATTCTTTAATCTTCCTTTGGATATCAATTCAAACATTTTAAGGTTTTCCAAACTAGTCGGGATTAGCGCACCTTACCGAAGTAATCATTTGTTTAATTTCCCAATCCCAACCTATTCATCCTATGGAGCAAAACTGGTCATACTCCATATCTAACACCATGGTGTTATTGGTAAATTTAATTACCATTTCACGTTCAAATCTAATTAAAGATTTAACTATCGCTGGGAGCAAAACTGCTGCTACTCCATTCTCGATCTTTTACCAAATTTGATAATTTAAATTATCAATTCCCATTTCAATCTAATTAAAGATTCATTAAAACTCCTCTTAGTTTTAATCTTCCCAAAAATCAATATTAATGATTATTTAACTTTGGTAACACTAACATGTCGCATCGACAATCTACATCGTACTATTGATTTCGGCTGGTATATAACCAATAAGCTCGTACGTCTTAGAGAAGGGTGTTAAAAAGAGAATAAATTCTCCGCCACCAAACAGATATATATTTAGCAGAGATCAACCATACAGTTTGAAATACAATGTTAGACATGTAATCCTATCTTTTACTGGGTTAAAGAACTAATGTCATTTAAAACACAGTTCACAATAAACCCAAATCACATTCCATTAATTATGGAATCTTCATGGAAAACAGATCAATATATATAATCGATACCAATTTCCATATCCAACTAATAATATAAATGGAATAACGACAAAGCCTTTTAAATTTCATATGTATTAACAGTCTTCCTCCACAGAAGTTCACTTCTATTATTATCAAATCGAATTCCATTCAATTCCAATTTAATATATTAAATTGGAAAACTTTACTTTGGAAAATTCCCACTAAATCTTAATAAAAAGATTTATAAATTCCAAATCCCATTTCACTGTAAATCGGGTTAAAGTACGAATGTCGTTAAAAACACAGCTCACGATAAACCCAATTCACACTTCATTTTATTCCAAATAAATCTTAATAAAAATATTTATTCTTTTCACACGGGGTTTAAGAACACTATTCATAAAGACACCATTTACGACAAACCCAATTCCGACTCAATATTAAATACAAGGCTCTGAATAGATATTATATCGGCTTATATTCAATATCAAATTCTAAAATCAACTAATATCTTATTGGGAATAACGATATATATATCTTCCAAATTCCTCCACATTATCCATATTATCATGGAATCCAGTATCGAAATATTCCAAAGATAATTTCAATTCAAATCCATTCCAATTTATATATTGGAAATTTTGGTTATTTTTATACCCATTTAATCCAATTTATTTATTTAAAAATATTGGATTATAATTCTAGTTCACAACTAGTCCATTTTGATAAAAATATTATTTTTTTCTTTTCGAATATGGAATTTTTCATCCCAATCTTTCCAAATCATTTATTATGATTTAACACAAATTATTGATATTTTTAATAATTTTATCAAGGCCCGTACAGTCGATTTCCAGTAACAGTCACTGAACTGCACTTACAGCGACCTTTTCCGAATTTGATTTGGACATAATTTCAAATCCAACCGTTAGATTTTAAATCTCTTATATACGTTGGAATTCTCTTTTCGATATGAACCAAACGATTTTGGTTTTAGGAGAATCCGACGGTCGGATCTCCCGTAATGCCATTCGAAGTCAATGGTCGAAATTCACGAACTACCGCAGCGCAGCGCGTTCTATTTAGGCCATTTAAATATATATATATATATATATATATATATATTTCATCGATTTCCTTTTAAAACGTATTTTATAAATCGTTTTAAATTCATTTTCAAAACGATTTCAACTTCCTATTCAATTTCAAAACAAAATTGAATATTCCATATCATTGATATATATAAATGATAATATTTTCAAAACATTAGATTTTGAAATCACTTTCATTTCGAAATTCATTATAAAAATGAATAAAATCGATATAAATATCGTTTCGTCAAAACGACGTTAATCTAACCAACACGGCTTTATATATTTAAATATTTTCGTGACCATCCCAAATCGGACATCAAAATCAGATTTTTGATCTTTTACTGAGTATTATTATAAAATATTCATTATTTTAAAATATTCGTTATTTTAAAATATTCATTCTTTCTGAACTGGAATCAGTCACAGTCAATTACCATATGATGTTATTTATATGGATTTCGTACAACACATGTATAAAACAACAATGAAAAACAATCAACCATCATCCAAAGTGCCTTCTACACTGCATAAGCATTAAATATAAGTATTCAACGCTTACACAGCTTGTCAACCAATCGATTGACATACAACTAAACGTTGGGATTAGTGTATGTCCAATATCATCCTAATACCCGTGTGGGGTTTTCAAACAACAAACACTGATTATTATTTGTGCAGTTGGGCGATGTGTAAAATATATCGTCCCAATCCATATCATTCAAATGGGTGTACATAAACAAATCATTTGATTTGTAAATGAATATTTATTTATTCATATACACGTTAAAAATTATATTTTTAACGATAAATAATTTGTTCCAACACATGAATATTTTATACAGTCCATTTCACTCACAAAAAATTTTCACAACACGATCAAACAAACAAGTCGTCCATGGTTTGTGGACGACGGTGTCGGGTGCTGCTAAGCATCGTCTGCATCCTAGTATATATTTTAACTAGAAAATAAATTTAAAGTGATAAGTTCTTACCGTGGGTTCCATTCCTCCATTCTTTATTTCTGAACGACCTAGATTCCGTTATGCTTCCAGTCAGTCTCATCGCCATCTGTTTTACGCAGTTTATATTAAAAATCATTTTTTTTATTTTCATGCCATTTATATAGAAATCCCATTCTTATCTCGCTATTGCATACAAGAATCGAATCTTTACATTGCTACATCATATATAAAAATCGAGTTTTTATATGTTACAATATATATAAAAATCTCATTCTTTTATGCTAATTATGTAAATCAAAATCTCATTTTTATTTTATATTGTCTACATAGAAACACTTCTTTTCTTCTAACTAAAATTCAAATCTTTTTATACAATTAAAAATCAATCTTTTTAATGATAAAAATCAAATCTTTTTATGTTTTATATATAAATGAAAACCATATCTTCATAAGTTTTTTATATTTAAATAAAAACCATAATTTCATTTGCTTTTTGTATAAATAAAAATTTCACCTTTATACGATTAAAAATCCAAACTTTTCATAATAAATATCTAGCCTTTTCATAATAAAAATCTTTCCTTTATGTAAATAAAAACCATATTTTTATTTTGCTATGATATAAAAGAAAAAAAACTGATTTTTTTCCATTTTTTAAAAAACTGATTTCATTAAAGAAATAAATATATAAAAACTTACAGCGTCTTCAATTGGAGAGGGGGGTTGGTGCATCGCGGATCGAAGAGGCGGAGGCTGTCTCAGGCTGTGGTGAAGCAGCAGGGCATAGGGGTTTGGGTATGGGGGCTGCGGTACAAATTAGAAGGGGGAAACGAAGAGGAGGAGGCATGAAGGGGAGGGGTCTCGATCGAAGGGGGCTCGCCTGAAGGCCGGCAGCGGTGATGAGTTGGTGCGATGAACGATGGCGTGGTTTTTTTTAATGCTTTCCATCGATCTGATTTGAGGAAAGGCTGAACGTTTTACGGGAATGGAGATTATGAGGGTTGACCCCCTTTTTTGACCAAGCCTATATATTTATATTTAATTATTTAATTATCCGTAAAGGTACTTTTTATTTCGACCTCCAAACGAGACCCACCGACTGTCGCCCCTAGCCAATTACCAGCATTCCGAACACAATGGGATATGTCTGGTAAGACAATTCTATCATTTTGATCAGTTTTGCTTTAAATTATAATATCAATCAATTTATAGTCAATTTGAATGTACGTTTCAATTTACCGGGGCCACATACAGACTCCAAAATTCCAGAAAAATAAATCTGGCTATGTTCTGACGATACAGTCCTAAAAAAAACTATTTTTTTCAAATTTGGAGACTATTTAAAAAATGGTCATTTTCCAGTCGATTAAATTCAAACTGAATTGTCCAAACACATTTAAATCCGCCACGCTCACATATTGATTCCAAAAATTATGAAAATTGGAATCTAATAATAATTTGACATTCCGGATCCAACGAAAGTGTTCTCCACGAAAACGGAGGTAGTTTGCAAAATTTCTATTTTTAAGGGCCATATTTCCATAGCGACTATTCTGAATTTTCAACTGGACAAAACTTTTTATTCCCGCTATGAAATTTGGATTTTTCAGATTCGTTAAAAATATATTTTCAAATGGATTCAAATATTTCTGGTTCCACTAAAATCCAGTTTATTTTGAATCATGCACATTCATTTGAAATTTGAAATTGAATTTTCAAACTACCGCGCCATTTCCAATTCCTTTTATAATTAAAATAAATATTTATATTCAAATTTCGATTTATATAAATATATACATTCTAATTCTATTCAAAATAAATTTCTTGTCGTTATTATTTAAAATAATTCATTTTAAATATCCAAAATTCATTAAAATTGCCAAAATAAAAAATTTCAATTGGTTCTGATTTTCCGGGTTGTTACAAGTAAATAAAACTAAATCTCGAGTATGGTTTATACTCAATCTTTTTTTTAAAAAAAAAATCAATCACATCTCGAGAATGGTTAATGTTCAACTCTAGGCTCCCAGGTATGGCTTATACCGAAAAGATTAAACGTCTTACCAGGCCATGGAAAGCTAACTCAATTTCTACTCGAGTATGATTTATACTTGACCCCAGATATGGCTTATACCTGGCAAATCAAAATACCCTGCCAGGATTTGGCAAAATAACTCAATCCATACTTGAGTATGTTTGTACTCTAACAGATCTATAATCATGGTTTATGCTATGAATAGTCGAACAATATTGTCGGGATTTAGCATAACTGCTTCTCCTTTTGTGCAGAAGCAAATTACAATCGTAGTTAGGTGGACTTAGTAACTAGTTCTCTTATCTCTTCTTCGGCCTTAATAAGCTCGTTAACGATCGTCGGTTTTTTGGCTATCTTATAATATGGTTCGGCATAACCATGGCTATCTGGACTTCTACACACTACTATCTGGAAGATCCAGAACATACCTTCCTTTACCTAGAAAGATATGTTATGGGGGAAAAGTATTGACCGACTTTTTGGAAAAAGTCATCACAACCAGAATCTATATTCAAGACAAGCTATCTTCTTCTTCTAGACCAATTCATACCTCGGTCGACCGAAACTTGGCTTGACCCAAATCAGCAACTCCCCAAGTAGAAGCATTCCTCTTCAGTAAATGGACCGAAGTTCAAAGATCGGGTCGATCAAACTAGTTGATCGGTCCACAACTATGATGATCCACCTCCTATGCTACACAACAAAGCCTGATTCTTAAGGTTGCTTTATTGTTCAAACTAGACCTATTCAACTTCCCTTACTTCTGATTCCAAGGTCGACGTATGTCTTGGTAATCGAGAAGATTACCTACTCTGTTGTTTATATACCAAATCTTGAGCTCCACGTACACCACAGTTACCGAGGAGAACTATTCCTCAGCAGAAGAATAGGTCCCGCCGCCTATATTTACTTTTTTGATCAAGTAACATGTGGCTGACTCGGGGTCGGATGATGGCCTAATAGCATTCTAATTAGCTCGTCTTCTTGCCTATAATTACATCATTTCCTAAAATGGAAAGCATTCTAGATCGAGTAGTTGAAACTTTATGGTTGGCATTCCAAAAATAGTCCACTGTACACTTTGATTCTTCAACTTTATAACACTAGGACTTTTGTGTATAAATCACTTCTCTCTTTACTTTCTATCAAAGCAACTGTAACCTGTAATCGACAGTATAAACAAAGATTATAAAGTGGGTGTATGCTTGGTTGAAGCTGAACCACTATAAAAATATTGCGTGTCTCCTGTGTTTACTTTTTTTTCTTGCATTATGTGATTGTGTGTGTATTACGCACTTTAGAGGTTGATTGTCATTAGACCAACTTCTAATCGACTACATATTTTCCAAGAATAAAATTAAGTTCTTTCCCATTTTTGAACTAGTCAATTTTTGTTCGAAATTAAAAGAAATTTCCTTTTCTTTTATCTTGCATGCTGCCCAAGTTCCTGCCAAACTTGAGTAATGATGTTGCACCTATTTTGCTTTGCACAAGTTAAAATGTACAATTGCACTTGTTCAACTTTATCCTTGTCTTTCTTTTTTACTAACAAGTTGTACTGCAATCTATAGTGCTGCCATGCTACTTGAGTTTGTACCTTTGTACTATTGTGTTCCTATACTTTGCTAGTCCATGTGTGCTCGTGCACTTTTATTTACTTGGGTGGTTCGCTTGGTGGTTTGATCCTTTATTATCTTGTGCATGTTTGTTTTGAAAGTGTCCAATCTATGCATTTTCACCTGAGCTTCAAACTTTGAATTGTTGTTGCATTATTTTCGAGCTTAAAACTTGTTGTTCCCTATATATGCAATTGAATTGCTAGCTGTAGCCATATGTGTGGCTTTGATGTTGGACTTGTAATTGTGCATGCATGCTTCATGCATTGCTTGGTCTTTGCTACTTGCTATCTTTACATCCCTTTATTGTTGCATTGTCTTTTGTGGCATGTTAGCACCATTGTTGTGTTGTGTGCTTGTCCCGCTTCGTACTTGTTGCTTCTAAGTTGTTGACATGTTGTGTCTCTTCTCCAGCTTGTTGTCATGTGCATACTTTGGACCTTGATCATGAAATATCATGCTATGTGCATCCATGAGCGGTGATGTTCCATTGCTTGCATATGCACAATAAACAAACAAAAACACACACACACACACATATACATACACACACATACACATTTATGTGTGTATATATGTATGTTATGTTGCTTTCATTTGCATGCACTTGGCATCCCTATTTGTCCTTGATACCTTGTCCATTTATGAGTCATTGAGCATGCTTGAGTTTTGTACATGTTTACATGAAAAATAGCTGTATACAAGTGAAAAAAATGTTTTTCCATGTTGAGGCTGATCTTTAGGAACTAGTATTTAGTATGCATTGTGGTATTTACAGTGAATCACTGTGAATATCACAAGGAGTCTGAACTCAAATAGATGAATATGTACATCAGATCAAGTCTAGAAAATGATGAGAAACACACCAAAATTCTAAGGCAAATAAAATTTAAAATAAATTTATATTTGTCTATAGTTAATTCTGCTTTGTTCCGGTTTACTATGTGTGTATTTCCGTGACAAGTATGCAGGTGACTAGTGTAATGTCCCATAATTTTGGTAGTCAAATATTTAATTTATTATTTTAAATATTAATTTTGGAATATTAATCGATTTTAATATTTAATTCATTTATAAAAACGAAGTTTGAACAATAAATTTATATACAATATAAACTGAGCTCGAAATGGCGCGATAGTTCGTAATATTGAGTTTTGAACTTCAATTGAATATACATGATCCGATATAAGTCGGATTTCTGTGAAATAAGAAACATTTGAATCTTGCTGATTATAATTTTCGAATGAAAGAGAAAAATCTAAATTTCAGGTTATAAACTGTTAGTTATTGCCAAATCAAACTTTAAAATAGTTGCTATGGAAATCATTAATAAACGATAAGGTTTATTTAATAATTTATAAGGATTTTTAATATAATTTGGACATCGTTTAACTCAAAATTGATGATATTGAGTTGAATAATTTATATTTGAAGCTATATGATATTTCTAATTGCATATTTACGATAATAATAATTTATTATGATATTACTTGATTATTTTGGATTTTTATAACATTTTAATTGGTATTATTATAAGCCTTAAAAGTGGTCATTTTGCAAATAGAGTCCGTTTTCAATGAAATTAGTTCCATTGGATCCGTAGCGTTAAATTATTGTATGGTATTAAATTTCATGGCAAACCGATGTCATACGTGACAATGACAACCGTAAACACCTAGTCATTTTCTTTAGTATGTAATTAAATTAAATTAAATTAAATTAACAGAGGGTATTTTAGTGTAACTTGAGCAGACGATCGAATTAAGCTACGAAACCAATTCCGTTGAATTCATATCGACAATTAGAGTCAGGATAGGTAGGTAATTTGTTATTTTGGACATTAGGTACTTTGGTGTCCAAACTAGCGTCGTTTGGCATACAAATATAGCGTACTAGGAAACAGTCTCGGAATGCAATGAAATTTGTGTCGATGGATTCGTTTTAATTAATATTATAAGGTTTTGATTTTCGTGTCAATCGGACTTACCGATTGATCGTGGCAACGATAAAATCATTTATATTATTTTGGCCAATTTAGACAAAAGTAACTTAAAAGGAATAAACGACTGGCCAAACGAATGCTGATTTTAACGATACAAATTTCACTGGATCCGTAAGGAAAAGGTCTAGTATAATTTCAAAGTTTCAAGTTGATTGGATTTATTTTGTGATCATGGGAAATTTAAATGCGTGATTTTTAGCCTACGATTTATAAAGGACTTTTTACAAACGACCTCAGAATTCTATGAAACCTACCCTATTGTGTCCGAAATATTTTTCTTTGCCAGAATTAGGAGTTTCAACTCGATTGGAAGTCGTTTTTAGGTATTTTAATACATAACTTCACGGTGAAGTAGTTATAATAATATTTCATTAAACCCCACATATAAATAGAGGTGCACAGAAGCTCTAACAGTTAAACCCTAATTTTATCTCTACACACGGTCAATAACTCATGGAGCTGCCATATATGTTATCAGTGGCAACAAATGATCGAAACAAATCCCTCTAGATCTTCAAATTGGCTAATTTAAATTCAATACTTCCTTTTGCGAGTACTTAGAGCTCGACGAGCTCTCCTTGATAAACGACAATGACAGAGTTTCACGTGGTGGCATAACTGGAAAACATGCTCGAAGAGCCATCGTTCGTGATTGAACTAGAGACAGTAGAGAGCATTGAACTGCATGGAAATTAGACGCAAGCGGAGGATGTCATGATAGTCATCGTAGCAGTCTTTGATCGACTGTGACTAAAAGTACGACGGAGTGACAGAGCGATGGAGGCGGGAAGCGTGAGGTTGGGGACCATTGTGTATATACGAAAACGGATTAGGCTTCCTAAATAAAAAATAAAAAAAGGGAAACCAAAATGTCTGATATGAAGAAATAGGCGAAAGCAACAAGAAACGTCCAGCTGTCTTCATTCTGGCGGAAAGAGGATCGGTGGTTTCATTTTTTAACGAATATATATATATATATATATATATACACAATCGGGCCCAGTGTCATTCATATATTCAGAAAGGTCGGACTCCGTTCTCTATATCGTAAACTGAACCATTAATAGGTTATAAATAAATAATATGTAGTCTCATTTTATTAACAGAATTAATCTAGAACGTTAATAAATAGTTAGAGATTCAATTAGTTTTATAATTAACCATATAAATTATTATGATGGTTTATTGTACAGGTCTTCAAATGGTGTAGTGAACAAAAATTTGGAACGAAAACGAATGAAGAGGGACATCCGATTAAATCAAGTGATATAATTAAAAACTTAATCATAATTAGGGTTAGGTAATTAAAATTAATCATATAATTTAAACATTATATAATTATAGGGTTAGGGGATTTAATTAAATCGACAGACTAGAATGCTAATATCTTTTTATATCATTAACAGAATTTTATCAAACAAGTTACGTTACAATCATGGAGACGAGCTCAGTATTGTGGAACTGTTCTGGACAGAAATGGAGACAACAGGAATGTACAGTTAAATAAAACGACCGTTTAATTTAGTTGTTATCGAACCATATCAAATCAAGGTTAGTTAAACTCACTCAGTTCTTCCCCCTTATATTTTACATAAATCGGGTTTAATAATTATGTGTTATGGTTGCTAATGGTTTATTGTTTGTTAAATATATATTCATATATTGATTGAATCGGTGAAATTAAATGTTTGTTTAATTTTAGTGAAGCACCAAATTGTTATTTTAACGATTTGTCCCAATTAAGGTAACTTACCTTATTGGTCACGTTTATAAAATAAACGTATTTAGTTTAATGAATTTATTTGAATTGTTATGGTTGTGTTAAATAAATTGGTTGATATTGAATTGTCATTAAAGAATGCTATGAAACCATTATTTATTTGAATTGAATGATTATATTGAGATAACGTGTTTGGATATAAGGAAAAACAAGTTGGAGGGATCCAACCAGATTCCTCAAATACATTATATATTATTTATTCTCATATTACCATTATATGAACTGTTCTGACTGGAAGATTGATTTGGTTGTCGACCGTTCAACTGAAATTCAGCGTTTGTTTTGTTTTAACTAATGGGCAGTATTAGTTGAGTATTTGGCAGCATATGGCCTATTAAATCAATCATTTTATAAATGGCGATTTACCATCACGAAAATTGGTAGAAGTGAAGTTATAAAATTTATTTTATAACCGAAGATAAAAAAATTTAAATCTATTATTTTGAATAAAAGTTCGTTTAAAGAAAATAAATATTTATTATTTGTTATTTAAGTTTATAAGAAATCATTAAATGATTTTATAAGGCAAATTATGATTATTAATTAGATTTGTAAGCAGAGTGTAGAAAATTAACCTAACGGTTAAGATTTGAATAATTATTTTAAGAACAATTAAATGGAATTATTTAAATTAATAATGTTATTAATTAATTTAAAGGAAAGACCAATTGAATTTGGTTAACGAGATAACTGTGGTTTGGGTTGACTAAGTCAACCGTTTTTAACTGAGAATAATTATTAAATTCTTTGTTTTGAATTAGTCTAATGAAACAATCCAACTAACATTTGTTTTAATTTTAATAAGATTTTAAAAAGGAATTTACTATTTATTTTAGTTAATTAAGAAGTTAACTACTTCTATGATAGTTAATGATAAAGTAAATTATTATTATTTTAATTAATAATAATTTAGGAGATTACTTTTTAATTGAAATTTATCTAAAGTGATCGGAGTTGAAATAAATCTAATCAAAATGTGAAAGGAGTTTATGAAGGGGTTTTGTATTAAAACTGAGTTTTTTATAACAAAGTTATAAAAAGGATTTTAAGCGGATATGATAGCTTAAATCAAATATTTACTTAATATTTGAAGTTAGTAAAAAGAAATTGAGAAATTGGAAAATGGTATGAAATGGCTAAGTGAGAGTTATTCTGAGGTTTGGAATGTCATATTCCAAGGTTCGGAATGTGATATTCCGAAGTTTGGAATGTTGAGCGGAGTTGAAATTATTCCAAAGTTCGGAATGTTATGTTCCGAAGTTCGGAATGTTTATCAAAGGCGAGAGTATAAGCTAAATAAAAGGTTTCAGAGATGGAAACGAATATAAGTGTTGCAAATGATTTATAACAATTTTGTAAATGAAAGTTAAGAGTTTGGAAATGTAATCGAAATACTAATTGTCAATAATAATTTACAAATGGAATTTGTAAATGAAGTAAGAGTTTTGAAAAATGAATTTGAAATAATTGTTACAAATAATAAATTGAACGATTTGATTTATAAACCGAAGATCTTTTAAAAAGACCGCTATGTGATTATAGACAATGCATAAGTTGTCGGAATGATTTGAAAGGATATAATAAAGGAAAATTAAAATTTTTGAAATGAATTCTGTAACGTTTGTTACAGATGATAAGTTAGTTTGTTTTGATACAAATAAATACAAGGATTCAAAAGAGAAATCAATATAAGAGTTGTAAAAGATTTAAATGTAAGATTTGTGAAGATATTTATATAAAATTTATAAATATATTTGTATTAGATTTGTTAAATACAGTTATATATGATTTAAAAACAAATATAGTATTATTGTTGCAAACAAGTTAAAGAATGTTTATAAAGAGATGTTGGAGAAATTTTTATAAAGGATTCTATTTGTATTGAAATCGAAGCTTGAGGAAAACATTATAAAGGATTATTAAAGAATAATTGAGAAGTATAATAATAGTTTACTTAATAATTAATTAAGTAAATGTTGTTGAGATTTAAACAAGGTTTTCAAAGGAAAACATGTGGTTAATAAACTTCTATCTATTCTAAAGATATGAATGTTGTTCAAGGTCTAGGAGGAAAATAAAATACCCAAACTTGAACGACTTCACGATTATCCAGGAATGGTATTAGTTTATGAACGAGAGAATTGAGGGAAACATAAGTTATGATTTCTGTAAATGATATTAAAAGTTGTAGTTGAAAAAGTTATAAGTGAATGAAATGATTTTTAAGAATATTTTTATTTATAATAATAAGTAAAAAAATAAACTCCAAATATTGGAAGATTTAAAGAATATAATTAACAGTTGTTTAATTAACGAGGCCAGGTAATGCCAAGTACAGAATCAGTGAACTCATTTTATTCTCATGGTTAATTATTCGATAGTTAAATAACCGACTATCAAATCTGGCCAATACGACTGTTGGTACGGAAAGACTGGGATCGAATTATAATTGAAAACTATTCCGACTAGCAAATATGTGGAAGATGTTGGTTGAAGATGGACCGTGGTCTTCATAAACGGAGGAACCACTTGTTGAATTTCTTTGGTTTAGCTACTAGAGATATTTCGGCAGTGATTCTGTCGTGAGTGAAATCTTCAGATTGCAAGGACTACTCGCCACTGATCCTTGGGGTGATTTGTAACGTCCCAGATTTTTCTGCCATTTAAATTGGAATATTTAAATCTGTTTATACATTATATTGGAAATTTAATGAATTTATATCGAATTTTATTTATTAAAACGGAATTCGAATATGTACATTTATAATATAATTAAACCAAGTTCTAAATGGCATGGTAGTTCGCAATATTGAATTTTCAACTTCAATTGAATATACCGGATCCGATATAAGTCGGAATCCTGCGAAACAAGAGATGTTTGAATCTAATCGATGATAATTTTCACATGGAAGAGAAAAATTCAGATTTCATGTTATAGATTGTTAGTTATGTCCAATTCAAATTTTAAAATTTGTCACTATGGAAATCGTTATTAAAATATAACGTTTACTTAATATACTAAAAGGATTTTAATATAAATTGGGCACCTTTTTAACCCGAATTGATGATATTAAGTTGTATAACTTATATTTGAGGCTATATGATAATTTTATTTGGATAAATACGTTAACAATAATTTATCATTATTTAACTGAATTTATTTGGAATATAATTATAATATATCAATATTATAAGGGCCTCCGAAATAACTTTCTATTCAAACAACCTCCATATTCGATGAAACGCTTTTTGGGAATACGTATAGCTAGTTATTGTTAGTGTTCCAGCTTGGAGCCTACTGGAGTTATTTTGTTGGTATATGAAATTTAATCGTGAACTGTTGAATAATTTGGAATAAATTTGAAGCTATTTTTCTAAAGGAATTATAATTCAACCAAACAAGTTTCATTGGAACCGTAATGACAAGACATAGCACCACGTTCATTTTCACCATGTTTAGAGATAGTATATGGCAGTGTGATTATTAAACGTGAACGTTGTATAGTAATAATTCAACGATTTGAAATAATAATAAAACAAAAAATAAAATAAAAGAGTAAAATAATTTCCTTGGCGGTCACATTTTCACTCCGTCCTTTTTCATTTCTTTTCCTTGCGCCCCAAAATTCCTAATTACTTGCGTCCCAATCTGCTGCATTACTTGCGTCCACACATATTTTTTTAACCCTTTTACTTGGGTGCAATTACAACCGTGACAAGCTAAGTGTTTTTTTCCACCTATATGCAGCTATCCTATATTTTGTCCGAACCAATGGAATTCTACTGTGTCGACCACGTTCTGAAGCATTCACTATTATTCAACAGCTACCTAAATAAATTCTACAAACCTATATATCCTATTACTTGACTGCCACAATCTTTATACTATAAATAACTATTGCTGCTATTCTTCCACCCATGCTTCCCTCAAACAAAATAAAAATGGCGAGCCACCAGGAATTGAAACAAACCTTCAGCAATGCTTCTCTCCTTTAAAACATAATTGTCCATTCACAGAAATTCATGCGAGATCCATTTTAGGAATAAAATCTGAAACTTCCTCCACATGAAAGAATTCGTATCCTCAAAAAAATAAAACAAAATAAAAACTTGTGAACATTTTCCACTGAAGTGATTTGACACATTTTCCACCGAAACGAGGAAAGGGGGGCGAGCCATTCCGGTAGTCAGTGGAAGGAGCAGCTCGGCCTCGGAGATTGAAGAAAGATGTTCATCGGTGGTTCTGCTCATATGGAGGGATGTTCAACTTCAGGTCCCGGGTCAGTCAGGGGACGGATGGGAGTGCGAGGTGACGTTAGCAGCACTTTGATGGAGGAGGGATGGCGCAGCGTTCTAGCGTGGACGGTAAGAGCAGCGTGAGTAGGTGAAGCAGTAGCGTTGAGGGGGTCTGCACTGTGTTTAATTAGCTGATGGGTTCGAGAGGGTTGGCACTGATAACCGTGGCGCAGAAGTGCAGAACGTGGTGACCGGAGCAAGGGGGAAGCTAGTGTTCATTGATAGTAGATGGGGTTTGCGGTGGCAGGATCATTGGCAAGGAAATGGGTGCGATGAAGTGAAAAACAGTAAGGAAGAAGCATTTCGATATACAGCAGGTGGTGAAATAAAGTGGCGGATGGTTTCATATGGGAAGAATGAATGGGTCTGGGATGAAGTATTATTGGATGGGGGAAAATAGCTGACATGAGGTGGCTGTTCATCATGGAGATGGCAAAAACTACTGCAAGCGGTGAAGGAGGAATATTATGAGGGGAAGAAGGGAAAAAATGAAACAGTATAAATAAAAAAAGGTTGCGAAACTTGAAGTGTGGGAGGAACACAACAACAGAAGAAGAATTCGGTGGGGAGGAGATGCATGTCGAAGCAGGAGCAGTGAGTTTGAGGGCTCAGATTGGCACTGGAAATAGAATTGTAGACAGAACGGGAGAGGGAAGATGTGCAGTCAACAATGAAAAGTTGCTTAATCGTTTTTATTAATATGCCTAAACTTGTTCACGTAGCTTAATTTATTCTTGAGACATAATTAACGTTTTGGTATGAACCCATCTGCCTATTTTTATTTAAGCATGGCCGATTATATAACAAATAGAAGAATAGTGAATACGCCAAATCACTATATAACATGATCCAAATACTTACCCTATACTAAGTGCCTAATTATTCACGGGTATATAGTGGCACATGATGAGTTCATGAATTACGTGACCAACAACTTTATGGGATAACGTGTTTTATGGTTTAGAAATGACTAATCATTTTAACGTGATTAATTAACTAACTTAGGATTTAATTAAGTGTTATTTATTTAATTTAAATAAAAACGTAGCTTATAGTATGTGTAACTCGGTCAAACGTGTACAGAATCAAACCAAACTAGAAGCGTTGGAGCCAAATTAAGGAGCACTACATTTGGAGATGAAACGGACAAAGCCGGAAGTAGTTAAAGATTTTAATTAAATTAAACGCAAGTTTAATCTAATTGAAAACGAACCGTTTAAACGACGAACAATAATCAAGGTGGGTTAAACTCACTCAGTTCTCTCCACTTATATTTTATATAAGTTGGGTTTTATAATTGTGTGCTATGCTTGTTTGTTTGTTTATTTGTTGTTGATTTTATATCCATATATTGGCTGAAACAGTTAAATTAAACATTCATTTAATCAAACTGAAATAAATTGTTATTTCAAACGATTAAACGCAACTGAGTTAACTTACCTCATTGGTTACATTTATAACACTATAAACATTATAAATAAATAGTTGAATGTTTGAATTTCTGTTATTTGCCCATTATTGACTGTTACAATTATTATTGACTATTATTATTCAATAGTTTATGCCATCTATTTAGATGAAAATTGATTATTGATTGGCCATATTGAGATGAATAATTTGGATTGTGGTAAACCATTGTTTTGCAGGGAATGACAGGTTGGAGGAATCCAACTGGATTCCTCACTGACATTGATAATGTTTATCAATATGATTATATTGTTTGTTATGGAATGTGAAAGTAGTTTATATTTCACGGTTTGGTTCTGTAGTAGCCATTTGCCTCTTTAGTACCGTCGATTAAAAGAAATGATTTTTCGAAATTGATATTAAATGGACGTCGAATTCCCTCGGGTCGTTACAGTGGTATCAGAGCTGTTGGTTTAATAATAACCTTGACTCTGTGGCGTAACTCAGTAGATATAGGTTAGTAATACCATAGATCGAGTAAGGTGTGCATATATATATGAGAGCGTATTTGTAAATTTTATATACAAATGTTTTGTAGTGTGTTGGTTGATCGGTTCGAGTGTTGAGAAGCACTGAACTGACAATAGACACGATATTATTTTGTAAAGAGGGTAAATGAAATATTTTCGCCCAAATTATGTTTTTATAGAAAAAGGAAATAAAATTCTATAGTATGATAATATTGGTTGGTTGGTTGTTTTGCTTGATTTAATGAAATTCAAATTGAATTATGGAATAAAATTGAACTAATGAGAAAAATTCATTAGTTAATTGAATTAGATACGAAAATGAAAGTTAACCTAGTCAAGTAAGAATTAACTTGAGAAATGGAATTGAATTAAATTGGAATTTGTAAATCAAATGGATAATAATGAAAATTAATCAAATATTAATCGATTGATATTAATGTATGTTGAACCAAAGTGAATACAAACCCGTAAGTACCAATGCTGAATATAATTCAAATGATTTGATTGTTTGTTATGTGGATGTTGGATTGATTGGATAAAAATTCATCAAAACGGGTCAATAGAGGAGTTGAATGAATCAAAACTAAACCCCAGTATAGTGGATTGGAAATAAAATCAGTTATGAAATGACCTACTTGCATTGTAAGTTAAGTGCAGATTCCGGAAGGATATGAAGTGATTTGGTTACAGAGATCGAAGTACAGATTGGAAAACGAAGAGCTGTTAAGTTGATTTGCTTTGAAATTAGAATTGAGTTGCCGACAAAGAGGTAAACCTTAATATATTGATTGGAATGATTGATTTTATACCACTGAGTTGGGTAGCCATTTGGCTTTTGGTTTTCTTTTGGTAACGCCGAGACCATAGTGAAAGTTGTAGTTGTACCAGTCGAACCGTGCAGAGGAGATGCTGGCAAAAATTTTGAAAATCTTTAAGTGTTTGAATTTAATTCGGTAATAATTCTTTAACCGGGCTCAGAGAATTCTTCTTACCTTGTAATTTCGAGGATGAAATTCTTTTAAGGGGGGGAAGAATGTAACGTCCCAGATTTTGCTGCCATTTAAATTGGAATATTTAGATCTGTTTATACATTATATTGGAAATATAATGAATTTATATCGAATTTTATTTATTAAAATGGAATTCGAATATATATATATCTATAATATAATTAAACCAAGCTCGAAATGGCATGGCAGTTCGCAATATTGAATTTTCAACTTCAATTGAATATACCGGATTCGATATAAGTCGGAATCCTACGAAACAAGAGATTTTGAATCTAGTTGATGATCATTTTCACATGGAAGAGAAAAATTCAGATTTCGTGTTATAGATTGTTAGTTATGTTCAATTCAAATTTTAAAATTTGTCGCTATTGAAATCATTATTATAATATAACGTTTATTTAATATACTAAAAGGATTTTAATACAAATTGGGCACCGTTTTAACCCGAATTGATGATATTAAGTTGTATAACTTATATTTGAGGCTATATGATAATTTTATTTGGATAAATACATTAATAGTAATTTATCATTATTTAATTGAATTTATTTGGAATATAATTATAATATATCAATATTATAAGGGCCTAAGAAATAGCTTTCTATTCAAACAACCTCCATTT
The DNA here is from genome assembly GCA_030737875.1 of Allium sativum. Classification (NCBI taxonomy): domain Eukaryota; kingdom Viridiplantae; phylum Streptophyta; class Magnoliopsida; order Asparagales; family Amaryllidaceae; genus Allium; species Allium sativum. The sequence continues at coordinate 1,045,927,484 of CM060910.1, read as the reverse complement.
TCGATGAAATGAACTTTTGGGAATACGTATAGCTAGTTATTATTAGTTTTCTAGTTTGGAGCCTACTGGAGTTATATTGTCGGTAGATGAAATTTAATCATGAACCATTGAATAATTTAGAATAAATTTTAAGCTATTTTTCTAAACGGAGTCGGAATTCAACCAAACAAATTTCATTGAAACGGTAATGACAAGACATAGTAGCACGTTCATTTTCACCATGTTTGGGGATAGTATATGGCAGTGCTATTATTAAACGTGAACGTTGTATAGTAATAATTCAACGATTGAAATAATAATAAAACAAAAAGTAAAATAAAAGAGTAAAATAATTTCCTTGGCGGTCACATTTTCACTCCGTCCTTTTTCATTTCTTTTTCTTGCGCCCTAAAATTCCTAATTACTTACGTCCCAATCTGCCACGTTACTTGCGTCCACACATATTTTTTTAAAAAACCCTTTTACTTAGGTGCAATTACAACCGTGACAAGCTAAGTGTTTTTTTCTCCACCTATACGCAGCTATCCTATATTTCATCCGAACCAATGGAATTCTACTGTGCCAACCACATTCTGAAGCATTCACTATTATTCAACAACTACCTAAATAAATTCTGCAAACCTATATATCCTATTACTTGACTGCTACGTTCTTTATGCTATAAATAAATATCGCTTCTATTCTTCCACCCATGCTTCCCTCAAACAAAATAAAAATGGCGAGCCATCGGGAATTGAAACAAAACTTCAGCAATGCTTCTCTCCTTCAAAACATAATTTTCCATTCACATAAATTCCTGCAAGATCCATTTCAGGAATAAAATCCAAAACTTCCTCCACATGAAAGAACTCGTATCCTCAAAAAAATAAAACAAAATAAAAACTTGTGAACATTTTCCACCGAAGTGGTTTGGCACATTTTCCACTGAAGCAAGGAAAGGGGGGCGAGCTATTCCGGTAGTCAGTGGGAGGAGCAGCCCGACCTCGGAGATTGGAGAAAGATGTTCATCTGTGGTTCTGCTCATGCGGAGGGCTATTCAACTTCAGGTCTCGGGTTAGTTAGGGGACGGATGGGAGTGCGAGGTGACGTCAGCGACACTCTGATGGAGGAGGGATGGCGCAACATTCAAGCATTGACGGTTGGAGCAGTGTGAGTAGGTGGAGCAGTAGCGTTGAGGGGGTTTGCGCTTTGTTTAACTAGCTGATGGGTTCGAGAGGGTTGGCACCGGTAACCGTGGCGCAGGAGCGTAGGACGTGGCGACCGGAGCAAGGGCAAAGGCTGGTGTTCCTTGACTATAGATGGGGTTTGTGGTGGCGGGATCATTGGCAAGGAAATGGGTGCGATGAAGTGAAAAATAGTAAGGAAGAAGCATTTCGATATATAGCAGGTGGTGGAATAAAGTGGCGGATGGTTTCATATGGGAAGAATGAACGGGTCTGGGATAAAGTATTATTAGATGGGGAAAAAAAGCTGACGTGGGGTGACTGTTCATCATGGAGATGGGAACAACTACTGCAAGCAGTGAAGAAGGAATATTATGAGGGGAAGAAGGAAAAAAATGAAACAACATAAATAAATAAAAAGGGTGCGAAACTTGATGTCTGGGAGGAACACAACAATGGAAGAAGAATTCAGTGGGGGAGGAGATGCATGTCGAAGCAGGAGCGGTGAGTTTGAGGATTTCGGCATGGCACTAGAAATAGAAATATAGACAGAACGGGAGAGGGAAGATGTGCAGTCAACAATGAAAAGGTGCTTAATCGTTTTTATTAATACGCCTAAACTTGTTCACATAGCCTAATTTTTTCTTGAGACATAATTAACGTTTTGGTATAAACCCATCTGCCTATTTTTATTTAAGCATGGCCGATTATATAACAAATAGAAGAATAGTGAATACGCCAAGTCACTGTTTAACATGATCCAAATACTTACCCTGTATTAAGTGCCTAATTATTCACGGGTATATAGTGGCACATGATGAGTTCATGAATTACGTGACCAACAACTTTATGGGATAACGTGTTTTACGGTTTAGAAATGACTAATCATATTAACGTGATTAATTAACTAATTTAGGATTTAATTAAGTGTTATTTATTTAATTTAAATAAAACTGTAGCTTATAGTATGTGTAACTCTGTCATACGTGTACAGAATCAAACCAAACCAGAATCGTCGGAGTCATATTAAGGAGCACTACATTTGGAGACGAAACAGACAAAGCCGGAAGCAGTTGAAGATTTTAACTAAATTAAACGCAAGTTTAATCTAATTAAAAGTGAACCATTTAAATAATGGATGATAATCAAAGTGAGTTTAACTCACTCAGTTCTCCCCACTTATATTTTATATAAGTTAGGTTTTATAATTGTGTGTTATGCTTGTTTGTTTGTTTATTTGTTATTGATTTTATATACATATATTGGCTGAAACAGTTAAATTGAACATTCATTTAATTTAACTGAAATAAGTCGTTATTTCTAATGATTAAATGCAACTGAGGTAACTTACCTAAGTGGTTACGTTTATAACGCTATAAACGTTATAAATAAATAGTTGAAATTTTGAATTTCTATTATTTTCCCAGTACTGATTGTTACAGTTATTGTTGACTGTTATTATTCAACTGTTTATGCCATCTATTTAGATGAAACCGAATATTGATTGGCCATACTGAGCTGAATAATTTGGATTGTGGTAAACCTTTGTTTTGCAGGGAGTGACAGGTTGGAGGAATCCAGTGACAGGTTGGAGGAATCCAACTGGATTCCTCACTGATATTGATAACGTTTATCAATATGATTATATTGTTTGTTATGGAATGTGAAATTAGTTTATATTTCACGGTTTGGTTCTATAGTAGCCATTTGCCTCTTTAGTACCGTCGATTAAAAGAAATGATTTTTCGAAATCGATATTAAATGGACGTCGAATTCCCTCAGGTCGTTACATAATTCCTATATAAGGATGTGGTAGGAGGGTACCTTCGGTTCATCCTATTCTTGGATGACTTATATGGATGAGTGTCTGACAGAGTATTTCCAAGGAGTCATGAACATTGAATATTTACAAACATATTTCTGTTGATGGTGGAGAAGACATCTTCTCTTAGCTTAATGCTTAGAGTATTTTTATGGAAATCAGTTAAGTGATATCCAGCGGATCTGACAATGTGGCATTCAAAGTGAATGGAGATGGATTGTTCTGAAACTAGCCTCATCAAGCGGGAAATGGTTAAAATCGGGTGGGTCACGTGGCTATGAGGGTGCTCCCATTAGGGTGTATTGTCACCATCTAGAGAATATTTGTATTTGTTACTTCTTTTCTCTTCTATTTCTCCCGGGAGTGGTTATGTTGCTAGCAAACGTAGGTGAAAATATATTTGGAACATTCAAGCGAAATGGATGGCCGGTCATGTTTAGCCTGGGTTGCAAGATGTTCTGTTGAACATGATGTATTCCTCTTTAGAGATACACTGTCAGAAACGTGGTTACCCATACCATGCCATGGAAATTCATTCCCCAATAAGTGCCTGCAGTTTTGATTGTATACTATATATGTAGAGCATGAGATGCAAGTATTTTGCTAGATTATTATTTATTTATATTTAGACATTATTATGATATCAGAAAGGATATTGTTTTCAAAAATGTTTTGGGTTATCGTAAGGTAAAAACCATTTGTATTTATGTATGGATTTGTTCTTACGATTATCCTTTTCTTTTAAAAAGATTTTGACTTTGAAATCAAGTTGTGTGATACATTTAAGCTTAGTGTGTTTCCCTCACTCTGGTTCAGCAGACTGATCCGGCGTTTGTAATGCTTAGGTTAGAATGGGTTTTACAAGTTTAGATTTGGATGCTGCGAACTTTAGAAGACATGTCGGAGGAGTTCAGACGTATGATATATATATAGTGTATATTCCGTTGTGTGTCGTATATAAGGACAGATTATTATAACTGTCTAAAGGTGTTGATATACTCTATTTTTGTAAGTATTTTTAAAGCTCCCAATAAATATATATTTTCTATATTATAATTTGTTCGGCTGCGATGTGAGACTCTGTGTTCTGTTGGTTTTTCTTCTTCGATTCTAATATTTCTTTCATATCTCACCCTTTAATTTATTCTATTAACGATCCAGTGTTCTCGATGCTTGAACAGTCGACATGGTGTTTTGTGTCGATTTTTGGGATCGAAAATCCTTGAGCCATTATAGTGGTATCGAAGAAATGGTTTTGTAATAACCTTGGCTATGTGGTATAACGCGATAGAGATGTGGTTAGTAATACCCTAGATTTAGCTGAGTGTATATATATGAGAGCGTATTTGTAGATTTTATATACAAATGTTTTGTATTGTGTTGGTTGATCGGCTCAAGTGTTAAGTAACATTGAATTGGCAATGGATACAATATTGTTTTGTAAAGAAGGTAAATGAAATAATTTTACCCAAAATATGTTTTTGTATAGAAAAGAAATAATTTTATCAAATTATTGAGATATTGGTTTGTGTGTTTGATGATTTGAATGGAATTCAAGCTGGATTAAGGATTTGAGATTGGAACTTAACCTAGTTAAGTGAAATTAAATTAATAATGATATTGAAATTAAATTAAATAAAATAGATTTGAGATTGGAAAATAAAATTAATAATAATCAAATGAAAATCAACCGGATATTAGTCGATTGATAATTGAAATATAGTTAACCCAAATAAAGTTACCAAAGTAAATATTAATATTGAATATAAATTCAATTTATTGATTGAATTGGTTGTGTATCGGTTGTTGATTGTGTGATATATTGTTTGAATAAAATAACTAAATGATTTAGTAATAGAGTTGAATGAATGGGAAACTAAACTCCAGAATTATAAATTCAAATGAAACCACATATGAATGGAAACTAGATAATTTAATCGTATGTTTGCAAATGAATTGATGCTCCATAGTCGATTTTGGATTTGGTGTTGATATATTTGATGATCAATGAGGTATTATTTAAGAGTTACATATATCTGTTACTTATATGTGAATTGAGTTGAGTACAGGTGCCAGATGGCTTTGAGAATTAGATTTTGGTTGAGTAGATCACAATAAATTGGGCGAGCATGCTCAATAGTGCTCGTAAAAGGTATGCCTACGCGAAACATAAGGTTTTGGTTTTTATTTTCCAATTAGGTAGGTCGATGTATATATATTATTTGTTCTTGCGATATCGCAGAAGTCACTCCATACAGTGGAGACTCTGCTAAATTTTTCCGGGAATTTAATGTGTCAGAATTTTTTTGATATTTTTATTAATGATATTGAATTGGTTTTCAATTTAAAATAAATTGGATTTTGAAAATCTACGGGTTTATGACATTTATCTTACCTTAGTAATTTCAGGGACGAAATTCTTTTAAGGGGGGAAGAATGTAATGTCCCGTATTTTTTGTAGTCAAATATTTAATTTAATTTATTTTTTTAAATATTATATTTGGAATATTAATGGATTTTAATATTTAATCCATTTATAAAAATGAAGTTTGAACATTACATTTATATATAATATAAATTGAGCTCGAAGTGGTGCGGCAGTTCGTAATATTGATTTTTGAACTTCAATTTAATATACATGATCCGATATAAGTCAGATTTCTGTGAAACAAGAAACGTTTGAATCTTGATGATTATAATTTTCATATGGAAGAGAAAAATCTGAATTTTAGGTTATAGATTGTTAGTAATGGTCAAATCAAATTTTAAAATAGTCGCTATGGAAATCGTTATTAAATGATAATGTTTATTGAATAATTTATAAGGATTTTAAATATAATATAGACATCGTTTAACTCAAAATTGATGACATTGAGTTGAATAATTTATATTTGAAGCTATATGATATTTTCAGTTGGGTATTTACGTTAATAACAATTTGTTATGATTTTATTTGATTACTTCGGATTTTTATAATACTTTAATTGATATTATTATAAGCCTTAAAAGTGGACAATTTGCAAACAGAGTCTGTTTTTAACGAAATTAGTTCCATTGGAATCGTAACGTTAAATTATTGTATGTTAAATTTCATGGCAAATCGATGTCGTATGTGACAAAGACAGCCATAAACGCCTAGTCATTTTCTTTAGCACATAATTAAATTAAATTAAATTAACAGAGGGGTATTTGAGTGTAACTTGAGCAGACGATCGAATTAAGATACGAAATCAATTCCGTTGAGTTCATATTGACGATTAGAGTCAAGATAGGTAAGTAATTTGTTATTTTTGGACATCAGATATTTTGGTGTCAAAAATAGCGTTGTTTTGCATATAAAAATAGCGTACTGGGAAACAGTCTAAAAATGCGATGAAATTTGTGCCATAGGATTCTGATTAATTAATTATTTTAAGGTTTCGATTTTCGTGTCAATCGGACTTACCATTTGATCGTGGCAACAATAAACGCCTTAATCATTCAAAATTATTTTGGCCAATTTAGACAGGGGTAACTTTAAAGGAATAAACGACTGGCCAAACGAACTCTTAATTAATGAAGAAAAATTCGTTTGATCCGTAAGGTAAAGGTCTAGTATAATTTCAGAGTTTCAAGTTGATTGGATTTATTTTGTGATCATGGGAAATTTAAACGCGTGATTTTTAGCCTGTGATTTATAAAGGACTTTTTACTAACGACCTCAAAATTCGACGAAACCTGTCTCATCGTGTTCAGAATATTTTTCTATGCTAGAATTAGAAGTTTCATCTCGATTGGAAGTCAATTGTAGATATTTTAATACATTACTTCACTGTGAAGTTCTTATAATAATATTATATTAAACCCCACATATAAATATAGGCGCACAGCGGTTCTAACAAGTTCAAACCCTAATTTTATTTTTACACGTGGTCAATAATTCCTGGAGCAACCATATATGTTATCTATGGCCACAAATGATCGAAACAAATCCATTGTAACGACCTGCATTCTACGCACCGGAGGATCGTAGAATATTTATTTCTTTCTCATACGGAGTCATACGGTCATGTAACTTTAGGAGACGACTATTGGTGTCATTTCCCATGTACATGATTTTTTCCGATTTTTAAATGACCGTTTTGCCCCTAGATAACCTTGTTTGGCCATAACTTTTGATTGGTAAGGAGTTTTGACCTGAAACCACTTCCATTAGATCCGGATGATGGTTTACCTTTCCGAAGAGTGGTCACATTAGCCAAACAGACTCACCGTTTGGGAGATATGGCTGAAACAATGTTTAGAAGGTGAAAAACAGCTTAACCGGGCCTAATTAGGGTGATTAGTAAGAGGGCCCCTAACCCATTTCGGGATTAGAGCTATGGGGAGGCTGAGAACAGTTAAGAAATGAATTTTATTTCATTTTTCAGCCGCCTAAAACTTTTCTCTAACCCTAGCCATGGCCTCCACCTTCTAATTTCATCCCAAATCACTCTCTAATCAAGTATTAGCCTAATCTGCATTAAATCAAGGAAAATCAACACCAAATCGGAGTTGGAGCTGCTCTGTTGCATAGGAAAATGCACCAAATCAGAGATAGTTTCAGATCTAAGTTTTATTTGTGGCTAAGGTGAGTGATTTGCGTTGTTGTTCACTAATTACAGCTAATTAGGGGTGATTAGTGATAATTAGCGAAATTATAACTCAAAAAAATCTAGAAAAATTTGTAAAATTCTAAAATATTATTTTAGGGCACTGATATAAATTTGGGTCAATTTGGATAATTTTTGCTAACTGTATGTTTAAACATGATTAAGGGGGATTAAGAGGAAAATACAGGTTTTTGGGTATGTTTGATCCATATTGACATGTTAAGTTGTTATTTTGGTGATTATTATTGATTCTCTATGTTGCTATGACTGTATGGTATGCTTTGTGGTTGATTAGAAAGGTTAGAGTGGTCAAAAACGCCGTCGTATAGTGTAAAACAGTCGCTGGAAAGTTGCAGGAATTTGACTCGAACCGGATCAGATCAGTGGAGGAGGGCACAAACCAACCCGCTTGTGGAGCATCCCACAACCCGACCTGCTTGCATCTGGAGTTCTCCGAACCGACCCGCTCGTGAATGGTGACCATGAACTGATCCACTCGTGGCCTACATGCAACGACCTGAACCGGAGTGCCAACCAAGGACCAAAAGCCCCGAACCGAACAGAAGCTCACGATCCGAACCAGGGAATTACTCCGAACCGAACCGCCAGAAGAAGAAGCGTATGTCCAACCCAAGTGGAGAAGCCCGACCCGAACCGATGGGGTCATCATGACCCGACTTGTATGGAGCAATCCGATCCGAAGTAGGTGATCACGACTGAACTAGGATGGCCGAACCGAACCGATGATGATTGAAGGACCGATCCGATCCGGAGGAGACCAAAACCCGAGATGCAAAGGTAGTCCAAATGAGAGGTTGTAACTCAGGATCTAGATGGGAACCAATGACTGAACTTCACGATTGTACTTTGCTGCGGAGTGTGTGTTAAGGAGTTGTCGATGTCCATAGCTTTGATTCACCACCGAGAGACGATTGTTAGGCTACGGATCAGTGCAGTGGGGTAGCCATTGTTCCATGGGGCAGAGTGATCGTAGCATGGCTATGAGCCAGTGCAGTGAAGTCGTCATGACTTCGTGGGGGCAGAGTGGACATAGCAAGGACTAGTGGGTATGGATCAGTGCAGTGGAGTTGCCATGACTCCATGGGGCAGAGTGATCATAGCAAGGATTTGGGTGATCAAAGCAGTGGATATCATATGCTTTACGCACTGAGCGAGAGATGTGAGGATGGTTTCTATGTTTGATTGTTTTCCATCACTATGACATACACCCCCTCCCCGTTATCTTGACACTTTATGTTAGTGTTACCTTAGAGTATTGTACATGTTGTTGTGTTGACTCTTTGGTTGCAGGTCTAGGTTCAGGTATGGTTTAGTATACCTGTTATTGTTCTGTTTTGCTGCTTATCGCTCATACCAGACTTTTGTCTGACCCAGAGTTTTATGTCTCTTCTTATTACTCTAGGTGCTCTTAAACGGGCAGACTAGAGACAGGTCAGGTGATTATGCACGAGTAGCTGTAACGGAGACGAGCAAGAGGCTCCTACGTATTATCTACATATATTCTCCCTGTGTTGTTGATGGCCACTGCTTTGGGCATTAGTAGTGTACCTTTCCTTTCTTTTGCTTTAGAGACAGTATTTTGAAGTTGTAATAATGGTTATGGATCATAAGCTGTATTTTGGATTTCCGCTGCTATGATGATTATGGTTTAGTTTTCAGCTTATGCACTGTCTCGCCTGTTTTATGTCAAAGTACGTTATTATTATGTTTTATTCCATGCGCTATGAGATATGATACAGGTTCCTTGTTGGTTCAGAATTCCTTTCTTTTCCTTTCTTTGGCAACCGTGACGTGCTGGTTGGGCATCAGTATAGCGCATTTCCAGGAAATGTCGGCTGGTGCGGGGCGGGCCGTCACATTTGGTATCAGAGCTCTAGGTTGCGTAGTTAACCTTGGGAAAGACACCAGGGAGAGATAGTATACGTATATGAGAGCGCGTATTTTTGATATTACGATTTTCAAAAGATATATATATATACACTATTAGTATATCTAAGGATGGAGTCACACTGCACTTGCACCACTGAAGAGATGGTTAGTCGTTTTCTTCTTACACATTGAACGATGAGCCGACATACGAGGGCTACTGGTAGAGGAGCTAATAATGGGAATGCTCCTAATACGAGGATGATGTTCACTGACTTCATGAGAGAGATGCTTAGAAATGTGCAAGGAGCAATTCCTAATTTTTCTAACGGTGGTGGTGCAGCGGTGCAGGCGCCTAGGGCCGATTTCGCCAAGCTCTGTAAGGACTACACTAGTCTTGGTGGGAAACCATTCCACAGAACGGAATCGGCTACAGAAGTTCAGGATTGGTTGGATAGCTGTGAGCATATCTTCGAAGACTTGGGTATCGAGGATGCGATGAAGAGAAGGTTAGCATCCTGTCAGCTGCAAGGACAGGCAATGAATTGGTGGAATGCTATTAAAACACTACCCCTGAGGACCAAGTTACTTGGAATCAGTTCAAGACCCGCTTTAGCGATAAGTTCATCCCAGCTGCCCAGAAATCAGAATTATTTAGGAAATTTCTGGAGTTTAAGCAGAATGGTAGGGCAGTCTCGGAATATATTGCTGAGTTCGATACTTTATCGAAGTATGGATTATCCCTCATTGACACTCCGGAGAAGAATGAGAAGTTCATTACGGGCTTAGATCAGTACTTGGGGGAAAGGCTTATTAACCACATCGATGAGATGTTTGAATTGATTGTGGGGAAAGCTTTGAGATTAGAGAGTCTATACCCTAAGTATAAGACTGAGGTTGCATTTGCAGAAGAGCCAAAGCCGCAAGCAAGCAGTGGAGGCAAGAATGGTTCTCAGAATAAGAGAAAGCAGAATCAGACCAAGGATGGCCAGAAGAAGAAGAACAAGAAAGATGTTGAGTGCTTTAGCTGTGGCAAGAAGGGCCATTATGCTAAAGAATGTCGAGCAAAGCCAGCGAACCGGAAGTGTTTCAAATGTGGCCAAGTGGAACATCACAAGGATAAGTGTCTGCAACCCCCTAAAGAAAAGCAGATTGTGACAGCATATGCTATTAATGATGTTCCTTCTTCGTCGAATGCCTCAACTGCGGCGGAGAAGGGAAAGAATGTCGTCATTCAAGGTATGCTTTCTATTTATAATGTTCCTGTTCGAGTACTGTTTAATACCGAAGCTTCCCGTTCCTTCATATCTAGTGACCTGGTAGATAGGTTGGGATTGGAACCCGAGATAGTCGATAGACCTTTAGCGGTGATGAATCCGATTGGTGGTTCGACTAGCCTTAACATGATTTGTCGAAATTTGGTTTTATCGAGTCATGGATGTATGTTTGCTTGTGATTGCTTTGTTTCAGGCTTTACTGGGTTTGGCATTATTTTAGGAGTCAATTGGCTCCAAAGATATGGGGTGGTGGTAGACTGTGAGGGATTTTCGGTGACTATTAGGGCGGATAATGGGAGGAGGGTAGTGTTTGGTGGCCTACCTAGTGATGAGGTGATGTCTAGTTTTCTAAATTCCCTCGACATCCCACAGGACGAGTTAGCAGGAATTCCCGTTGTTCGCCAGTATCTGGACGTCTTTGGGGAAGTGACCGGACTTCCACCACACCGAGAGATTGAGTTCCGTATTGATTTAGTGAAAGATGCCAGACCTATAGTGATGCCACTTCGTCGTATGGCACCAAGGGAGCAGCGAGAGCTCGAGGTGCAAGTAAGCGATCTATTGAAGAAGGGATTTATCAGAAGAAGTGTTTATGAGTGGGGAGCACCAGTTGTGTTTGCTACCAAGGCAGATGGTTCCCTTCGATTATGTGTGGACTACCGCGAATTGAATAAGGTGATGAGGAAGAATAAGTATCCTCTACCGTGGATAGATGATTTGTTTGGTCAGTTGAGTGGCGCGAGAGTGTTCTCCCAGTTGGATCTCGCGACAGGTTTTCATGAGCTTAGAGTGGAAGATGAGAGTATAGCTAAAAAAACATTTCGGACGCCGTCTGGATTTTAGGAGTGGTTGGTCATGCCATTCGGGTTGACCAATGCACCGGCATATTTTGTGGATCTTATGAATAGGGTATTCAGAGATCAATTGAATAAGTTTGTTCTTGTGTTCATGGACGATATCTTGGTTCATGCGAAGACAGAGGAAGAACACAAGAAATATTTGAGGATAGTGATGGAGATGTTGAGAAAACACCAATTAAAAGCAAAGTTTTCTAAGTATCACTTCTGGAGGAGGGAAGTGAGATTCTTGGGCCATGTTGTTTCAGAGAATGGTATTGCCGTGGATCATGCAAAGGTGGCGACGGTACAAGATTGGTCTACGCCAAGAATGCAACAGACGTAAGAAGTTTCTTGGGATTAGCTGGATATTATCGGAAGTTTATCCAAGACTTCTCCAAGATAGCGACACCGTTGACTCAGTTGACTAAGAAGAATCAAGCTTTCGTTTGGGACGAAAGGTGTGAAAATGCATTCAAGAGTCTACAGGAAAAGTTGGCGCGTGCACCAGTGTTAGTCATTCCTAAAGGGAATGAAGAGATGACGGTATACATAGATGCATGTGGAATCGGACTAGGTGCTATGTTGATGCAAGGAGGTAAGGTTGTAGCTTATGCAAGTCGGCAACTGAAACCACACAAGAAAAGATATTTTACCCACGATTTGGAACTGACAGCGATCATATTCGCGTTGAAGATGTGGAGACTTTATCTCTTGGGAGAAAGATTCGAGTTGTTTACTGCCCATAAGTCGTTAAAGTATCTTTTCTCTCAGAAGGATCTAAATCTCCGACAACAAAGATGGTTAAAATTCATGGCTTCCTACGATTTCGATATTGCATATACACCAGGAAAGGGCAATGCGGTAACTGATGCATTTAGTAGAAAAAATGCCAGTTTAGGGGCTATGTTTCTTGAATGGAAGCAACTGGAATACATCACTGGGTATGATTTCAGACCAAAGTGCGAATTGGATCCAGATATGTTAGCAAGTTTGACGATCAGACCCACTTTGATTGATCGGATTGGTTCCCGTCAGAAGGACGATCCTAACTTATTGGAAATCATCTCGAAGTTAGAGATGGGTATCGATGAGGAGATGAACAAGTATGGGCTTGATCGAGATGGATGGCTTAGAATGAATGGGAGACTGGTTGTACCCAATGTCAATGGATTGAGAGACGAAGTGCTTAGAGAATGTCATCACTAAAAACTGACTATACATCCCGGTGGTAACAAAATGTATCGAGACATGAAGCAGACCCATTATTGGGAAGGGATGAAAAGAGACGTTGGGAAATTTATGTAACGACCCGCATTCTACGCATCGAAGGATCGAGGAATATTTATTTCTTTCACATACGAAGTCATATGGTCATGTAACTTTGGAAGACGACTATTGGGGTCATTTCCCATGTTCATGATTTTTGCCAATTTTTAAATGACCGTTTTGCCCCTAGCTGGTCTTGTTTTGGCCATAACTTTTGATTGAAAAGGAGTTTTGACCTGAAACCACTTCCATTATGTCCGGATGATGGTTTACCTTTCTGTAGGGTAGTCCTATGTGAAAAACGGACTTACCACTTGGGAGATATGGCTGAAATAAAGTTTGGAAGATGAAAAACTGCTTAACCGGGCAAATGAGGTGATTAGTGAATGGGCCCATAACTCATTTCGGGATTAGGGTTATGGGGAGGCTGAAATGAGTTAGGTTTTCATTTCATTGCAGTTTTCTAGCTGCCATTTACCTCCTAGGAACCCTAACAATGGCCTCCAACCTCTAGAATCATCTCTAATCACTCCCTAATCAAGTTCTAGCATAATCTACATCAAATCAAGGAAGATCTTCACCAAATCAGTATTAGAACTGCTGTATTGCCTTGGTATTTGTGCCCAAACAGAGATAATTTCAGATTTGATATTTTATTTGTGGCAAAGGTAAGTGATTTGCATAGTTCCTCACTAATTATGGTTAATTAAGGGTAATTAGTGAAATTATACGTGTTAAAAATCTGGAAAAATATTTATAAAATTCGAAATATTGTTTTAGGCCTCTGTTTGAAATTTGGGTTAATTTGGTTAAGTTTTTCTAATCCTATCATTAGTTTTTCTTAATCATGCTTAAGAGAAAATATGGGATTTTGGCGATGTTTGATTCGTTTTAACCTATCAAATTATTGTTTTGGTGTTTATGGTTAGTCCTCTAGGTCGCTATGACTTTTTGGAATGATTTGTGATTGTTTAGAGAAGTTAGATTGGTCGAAAACACTGTCGAATGGCTTAAACAGGTCGCTGGACAAAGTGCAGGAATTGTGCAGTGATCGGATCAGATCAGATCGCCCTACCCGACCCCGATCCGCTCATGAATGATGGCACCTCCGATCCGAACCGCTTGCACTTACCAATCACGAACCGATGCTTGGGCCACGACCTGAAGTCCTCCAATCCGAACCGCCTTGAGGGGGAGTCCGCGAGTCGATCCAAACAAATGAAGGAACTCGACCCGATCCGAAGGGGTCCCACGAACCGAAGCACAACTCGAACCAAAGGGAGAACGATCGATCAGGAAGGCGCGGCACGACCCGACCAGAGCAGGGATCACCTACGAACTGAACTGAAGCATGATGTCATGACCAGGAGCTTGGGCACTACGACCCGATCCGATGCAGGTGGCTCGAACCGATTCAAAGGAGGATGATGACCACGAACCGAACTCAGAAGTTTGAATGCGAGGCATATGTTACGAACCAAATGAAGACCAATCCGGAGAAGACCAAAACCCGAGATGCAAAGGTAGTCCAAGTTGGAAGTTTGTACTTATGATCCAGTTTGGAACCTAGGAGTCAACTTCATGAGTTGGGCTTTGCTGCGGGACGTGTGTTAAGGGGTTATCGACGTCTATAGCTTTGATTCACCACCAAGACGGATGTTAGGGTACGTATCAGTGCAGTTGGGTAGTTATTACTCCATAGTGCAGAGTGATCATAGCATGGCTATGAGCCAGTGCAGTGGAGTTGTTATGACTTCATCGGGCAAAGTGGACATAGCAAGGACTAGTGGCTACGGATCAGTGTAGTGGTGTCATGATGACTCCATGGGGTAGGGTGATAATAGCAAGGAATAGGGTGATCAAAGTGGTGGATGTTGTAGGCTTTACGCACTGAGTGAGAGATGTGAGGATAGTTGCTATGCTTGATTGTTTGTTATCACTATGACATGCACACCCCTCTCCTGTATTCTTTACACCATATGTTAGTGGCACCTTAGAGTATTGAGCGGTATATTGTGCTAACTCTTTGGTTGCAGGTTCAGGTGTGGTTTAGTATACCTGTTATTGCTCTGTTTTTTTGCTTATCGCTCATACCAGACTTTTTTCTGACCCAGATTTTTATGTCTCTTCTTATTACTCTAGGTGCTCTTAAACGGGCAGACTAGAGACAGGTTAGGTGGTATACACGAGTACTGGAGATGAGCAGGAGGCTCCCACGTATGATATGTATAGATATTCTCCCTGTGTCGCTGCTGGTCACTACTTTGGGCATTAGTAGTGTACCTTTCCTTTATTTTGCTTTAGAGATAGTTTTTTTTAAAGGTGTAATAATGATGATGTGGAACATAGGCTATAACTGGATTTTCCACTGCTATGATGTTTAGTTTTCAGCTTATGCACTGTCTCACCTGTTTTATGTCAAGTATGTTATTATTATATTTTATTCCATGCGCTGTGAGACATTCTACAAGTTCCTTGTTAGTTCAAATACTCTTCCTTTCCTTTCTTTGGCGACCATCCCGTGCTAGTTGGACATTGGCACAATGCACTTTCATGGGAAATGTCAGCTGGTGCGGGGCGGGCCGTCACATTTGGTATCAGAGCTCTAGGTTGCGTAGTTAACCTAGGGAAAGACACCATGGAGACATAATACATATATAAGAGCGCGTATTTGTGATTATTTTGGTTTTCAAAAGCTATATATATATATATATATTATTAGTATAGCTAAGGATGAAGTCGCACTGCACTGACACCACAAAGAGGATGGTTAATCGTTTCTCTTTACAAATTGAATGATGAGTCGATATACGAGGGGTGCTGGTAGAGGAGCCTATAATGGGAATGCTCCTGACATGAGGACTATGTTCACTGACTTCATGAGAGAGATGCTTAGAGATGTCCGGAGGGCAGTTCCCAATGTTGTTAATGGTGGTGGTGCAGAGGTGCAGGTGCCTAAGGTCGATTTCGCCAAGCTTTGTAAGGACTACACTAGTCTCGGTGGGAAACCGTTCCATGGAACGGAGTCGGCTACGTATGTTCAGGATTGGTTGGATAGCTGTGAGGGTATCTTCGAAGACTTAGGTATCGAGGATGCAATGAAGAGAAAGCTAGCATCCCATCAACTGCAAGGACGGGCAATGAATTGGTGGAACGTTTTTAAGGCAGCTACTCCAGAGGATCAAGTTACATGGGATCAGCTTAAGGCCCGATTCGGTGAAAAATTTATCCCAGCTGCTCAAAAGTCAAAGTTGTTTAGGAAATTTCTAGAGCTTAAGCAGAATGGTAGAGCTGTCTCGAAGTATATTGTTGAGTTCGATACTTTATCAAAGTATGGATTATCCCTCATTGACACTCCCGAGAAGAAGAATGAGAAGTTTATAACAGGCTTGGATCAGTACTTGGGGGAAAGGCTTATTAACCACATTGATGAGACATTTGAATCGATTATGGGGAAAGCTTTGAGATCGGAGAGTCTATACCCCAAGTCAAAGACTGAGGTTGCGTCTGCGGAAGAGCCAAAGCCACAAGTAAGCGGTGGAGGCAAGAATGGTTCTCAGAATAAGAGAAAGCAGAATCAGACCGAGAATGGCCAGAAGAAAAGAATAAGAAAGATGTTGGGTGCTTCAGCTGTGGTAAGAAGGGCCACTATGCCAAAGAATGTCGGGCCAAGCTAACAGATAGGAAGTGCTTAAACTGTGGCCAAGTGGGACATCACAAGGACAAGTGTCCGCAACCCCCTAAGGAAAATCAAATTGTGAAAGCATATGCTATCAATGTTGTTCCTTCTTCGTCGAATGCCCCAACTGCGACGGAGAACGGAAAGAACGTCGTTATTCAAGGTATGCATTCTATTTATGATGTTCATGTTCGAGTATTGTTTTATAACGGAGCTTCCCGTTCCTTTATATCTAGTGACCTGGGAGATAGGTTGGGATTGGAATCCGAGATAGTTGATAGACCTTTAGCGGTGACGAACCCGATTGGTGGTTCGACTAGCCTTAGCATGATTTGTCGTAATGTGGTCTTATCGAGTCATGGATGCATGTTCGTTTGCGATTGTTTTGTTTTGGGCTTTACTGGGTTTGGCATTATTTTGGGAGTCGACTGGCTCCAAAGGTACAGGGTGGTGGTAGACTGTGAGGGCTTTTTGGTGACAGTTAGAGTGGATGATGGGCGGAGGGTAGTGTTTGGTGGTCTACCTAATGATGGGGTAATGGCTAGTTTCTAAATTCCCTCGACATCCCGCATGATGAGTTGTCAGATGTGCCCATGGCTGGCTAGTATCCGTACGTCTTTGGGGAAGTGACCGGACTTCCATCACACCAAGAGATTGAGTTCCGTATTGATTTAGTGAAAGATGCCAGACCTATAGTGATGCCATTTCGTCGTATGGCACCAAGGGAGCAGCGAGAGCTCGAGGTTCAAGTAAGCGATCTATTGAAGAAGGGATTTATCAGAAGAAGTGTTTCTGAGTGGGGAGCACCAGTTATGTTCTACCAAGGCAGATGGTTCCCTTCGATTATGTGTGGACTACCGCGAATTGAATAAGGTGACGAGGAAGAATAAGTATCCTCTACCGCGGATAGATGATTTGTTTGATAAGTTGAGTGGCGCGAGAGTGTTCTCCCAGTTGGATCTCGCGACAGGTTTTCATCATCTTAGAGTGGAAGCTGAGAGTATAGCTAAAACGACCTTTCAGACACCGTCTGGATTTTATGAATGGTTGGTCATGCCATTCAGGTTGACCAATGTACCATCATATTTTGTGGATCGTATGAATAGGATATTCAGAGATCAGTTGAATAAGTTTGTTCTTGTGTTCGTGGACGATATACTTGTTTATTCGAGGACCGAGGAAGAACACAAGGAACATTTGAGGATAGTGATGGCGGTGTTGAGAAAATACCAATTGAAAGCAAAGTTTTTTAAGTGTCACTTCTGGAGAAGGGAAGTGAGATTCTTGGGCCATGTTATTTCAGAGAATTGTATTGCCGTGGATCCTGCGAAGGTGGCTACAGTACAAGATTGGTCTACGCCCAAGAATGCAACAGACGTAAGAAGTTACTTGGGGTTAGCTGGATATTATCGTAAGTTTATCCAAGACTTCTCCAAGATAGCAGCACCGTTGACTCAGTTGACCAAGAAGAATCAAGTTTTCGTCTGGGATGAAAAGTGCGAGAATGCATTCAAGAGCCTAAAGGAAAAGTTGATATGTGCACCAGCGTTAGTCATTCCTAAGGGGAATGAAGAGATGACAATATATACGGATACATGTGGTACAGGGCTGGGTGTTGTATTGATGCAAGGAGGTAGGGTTGTAGCTAGTGCAAGTCGGCAATTGAAACCACACGATCGAAGATACCCTACCCATGAATTGGAATTAGCAGCGATCGTATTTGCATTGAAGATGTGCAGGCATTATCTCTTGGGAGAAAGATTTGAGTTGTTTATCAATCATAAATCGTTAAAGTATCTTTTCTCTCAAAGATCAGACCCACTTTGATTGAGCAAATCAGCTCCAGTCAGAGGGACGATCCTAACCTATTGGAAATCATCTCAAAGTTAGAGATGGGAATCAACAAAGAGGTGAACAAGTATGGGCTTGATCGAGAAGGATGGCTTAGAAAGAATGGAAGACTTGTTGCGCCCAATGTCAATGGATTGAGAGATGAAGTGCTTAGAGAATGTCATCACTCAAAACTACATCCTGGTGGTAACAAGATGTATCGAGACATGAAGCAGACCTACTACTGGGAAGGGATGAAAAGAGACATTGGGAAGTTTATATCCAAATGCATGAATTGCTAGCTAGTTAAAGCTGAGCAAAAGAAGCCTAGTGGCTTGTTACAACCATTTGAAATTCCAGAATGGAAATGGAAACAAGTCTCAATGGATTTCATTAATGGGTTACCAAGGACTAGATCGGGCAATGATAGCATTTAGGTAATTGTGGACCGATTGACTAAGAGTGCAAGGTTTATACCTGTCAAGTCAAATAGGACGGCAGCTAAGTTAGCGGAACTGTATATAAAGTGGGTAGTGAGATTTCATGGAATACCCAAAGGCATTGTGAGCGACCGAGATCCGTTGTTTACTAGTGGATTTTGGAGAAGTTTACAAGAGGCGTTAGGATTAGAGTTACATCTCAGTACCACGTATCATCCTCAAACCGACGGTCGAATAGAGAGGGTGAATCGTATATTAGAAGATCTCTTGAGGGCTTGCATATTGGATTTTGGTGGATTATGGGATGACCATTTACATCTAGTGGAATTTGCATATAATAACAGTTATCAATCCAGTATTGGTATGGCTCCATTTGAAGCTTTATACGAAAGACCGTGCAATTCACCGTCATGTTGGTTAGAAACTGGTGAGAAGTTTGTGCTTGGACCAGATGTGATAAGAGAAACTTCAGCTAAGATTAAGGTTATCCAACAGCAAATGAAGGCTACCCAAGATAGGCAAAAGAGTTATGCTAATAAGAGGAGAAGAGAATTAAAGTTCTCCATTGGCGACTTGGTGTTTGTTAAGATTTCTCCGTTGAGGAGTGTGATACGATTTGGCAGGAGAGGCAAGTTAGCACCAAGATTTGTTGGTCCATTCCCAATTCTTGAGCAAATTGGGAATTTGTCATATAAAGTTGAATTATCAGACAAGATGGCAGGAGTTCACAACGTATTTCATGTTTCCCAGTTAAGGAAGTTTGTGCACGACCCCGATGTGACTATTTCGCCTGATCAGTTAGATGATATCGAGGTTGAACCCGAGGCGGTTGGGAACCGCAAGCCTATGCGTATTGTTGGGAACGATACGAAACAGCTTCGAAGGAAGGCGGTGAAATTAGTCAAAGTTCAGTGGGGCGAGAATGAGAATGATTGTACTTGGGAGACAGAGGAGAACATTAGGAAGACGTAGCCAGAACTCTTTGCCTGGTAAGATTTCAGTTTCGATTTAGTCTTTCTGCATGCTAGGATAAGTATATTTTGTTGTTTTACATGTTTGATTGTTGTATATGGCTGGTAGGCATGCAGAATCCTTTGTATGTTTTGGGTTAAGGAATTTCGGGGACGAAATTTCTTAAGAGGGGGAGAATGTAACGACCCACATTCTACGCATCGAAGGATCGTTAGAATATTTATTTCTTTCACGTACGAAGTCGTATGGTTATGTAACTTTGGGAGATGACTATTGGGGTCATTTCCCATGTTCATGATTTTTGTCGATTTTTAAATGACCGTTTTGCCCCTAGCTGATCTTGTTTTGGCCATAACTTTTGACTGGAAAGGATTTTTGACCTCAAACCACTTCCATTAGGTCCGGATGATGGTTTATAGAGTAGTCATATTTGAAAAACGGACTAACCGTTTGGGAGATATGGCTGAAATAAGGTTTGGAAGATTAAAAACTGCTTAACCGGGCCAAATGAGGTGATTAGTGAATAGGTCCATAAACCGTTTCGGGATTAGGGTTATGGGGAGGCGGAAATGAGTTAAATTTTCATTTCATTGCAGTTTTCTAGCCGCTATTTACCACCTAGGAACCCTAACAACGGCCTCCAACCTCTAGAATCATCTCTAATCACTCCTTAATTAAGTTCTAGCATAATCTACATCAAATCAAGGAAGATCTTCACCAAATCAGTATTAGAACTGCTGTATTGCCTTGGTATTCATGCCCAAACAGAGATAATTTCAGATTTGATATTTTATTTGTGGCAAAGGTGAGTGATTTGCATAGTTCCTCACTAATTATGGTTAATTAAGGGTAATTAGTGATAATTAGTGAAATTATACATGTTAAAAATCTGGAAAAATATTTATAAATTTCTAAATATTGTTTTAGGCCTCTGTTAGAAATTTGGGTTAATTTGGTTAAGTTTTGCTAATCCTATCATTAATTTTGCTTAATCATGCTTAAGGGAAAATATGGGATTTTGGCGATGTTTGATTCGTTTTAACCAATCAAATTATTGTTTTGGTGTTTATGGTTAGTCCACTATGTCACTATGACTGTTTGGAATGATTTGTGATTGTTAGAGAAGTTAGATTGGTCAAAAATGTCGTCGAATGGCGTAAACAGGTCGTTGGACAAAGTGCAGGAAATGTGCAGAGATCGGATCGGATCGCCCTACCCGACCTCGATCCGCTCATGAATGATGGCACCTTCGATCCGAACCGCTTGCGCTTACCAATCACAAACCGATGCTTAGGCCACGACCTAAAGTCCTCCGATCCGAACCACCTTGATGGAGAGTCCACGAGTCGATTCAAACAAATGAAGGAACTCGACCTGATCCTAAGGGGTCCCACGAACCGAATCACAGCTCGAACCAAAGGGAGGCCGATCCGATCAAGAAGGCGCGGCATGACCCGACCGGAGCAGGGATCACCTGAACTGAACTGGAGCATGATGTCACGACCAGGAGCTTGGGCACCACGACCCGATCGGATGCAGGTGGCTCGAACCGATCCGAAGGAGGATGATGACCATGAACCGAACTCAGAAGTTTGAACGTGAGGCATGGATTGCGAACCAAATGAAGACCGATCCGGAGAAGACCAAAACCCGAGATGCAAAGGTAGTCTAAGTGGGAAGTTTATACTCAGGATCCAGTTGGGAACCAACGAGTTAACTTCATGAGTTGGGCTTTGCTGCGGGGCGTGTGCTAAGAGGTTATTGACGTCTATAACTTTGATTCACCACCAAGACGGATGTTAGGCTACGTATCAGTGCAGTGGGGTAGTTACTACTCCATAGGGCAGAGTGATCATAGCATGGATATGAGCCAGTGCAGTGGAGTTGTTATGACTTCATGGGGAAGAGTGCACATAGAAAGGACTAGTGGCTATGGATCAGTGCAGTGGTGTCATCATGACTCCATAGGGTAAAGTGATCATATTAAGGAATTGGGTGATCAAAGTGGTGGATGTCATACGCTTTACGCACTGAGTGAGAGATGTGAGGATGGTTGCTATGCTTGATTGTTTGTTATCACTATGACATGCACACCCCTCCCCCATATTCTATACACCATATGTTAGTGGCACCTTAGAGTATTGAGCGGTATATTGTGCTAACTCTTTGGTTGCAGGTTCAGGTATGGTTTAGTATACCTGTTATTGCTCTGTTTTGTTGCTTATCTCTTATACCTGACTTTTGTCTGACCCAGAGTTTTATGTCTCTTCTTATTACTCTGGGTGCTCTTAAACAGGAGGACTAGAGACAAGTTAGGTTGTATGCGCGAGTAGCTGTACCAGAGACGAGCAGGAGGCTCCCACGTATGATATGTATAGATATTCTCCCTGTGTCGCCGCTGGTCACTACTTTGGGTATTAGTTGTGTACCTTTCCTTTCTTTTTCTTTAGAGATAGTTTTTTTTAAGTTGTAACGATGATAATGTGGAACATAAGCTATAACTGGATTTTCCGATGCTATGATGTTTAGTTTTCAGCTTATACATTGTCTCACCTGTTTTATGTCAAGTATGTTATTATTATATTTTATTCCATGCGCTGTGAGACATTCTACAGGTTCCTTGTTAGTTCAAATACTCTTCCTTTCCTTTCTTTGGCGACCATCCCGTGCTAGTTGGACATTGGCACAACGCACTTTCATGGGAAATGTCGGCTGGTGCAGGGTTGGCCGTCACAGTTTATATCCAAACGCATGAACTGCCAGCTAGTTAAAGATGAGCAAAAGAAGCCCAGTGGCTTGTTACAACAATTAGAAATTCCAGAATGGAAATGGGAACAAGTCTCAATGGATTTAATTGATGGGTTACCAAGGACTAGATCGGGCCATGATAGCATTTGGGTGATTGTGGACAGATTAACCAAGAGTGCAAAGTTTATACCCGTCAAGTCAAATAGAACAGCAGCTAAAATAGCAGAACTGTATATGAAGTGGGTAGTGAGATTCCATGGAGTACCTAAAAGAATTGTGAGTGACCGAGACCCGTTGTTTACTAGTGGGTTTTGGAAGAGCTTACAGGAGGCTCTAGGGTCAGAATTATATCTCAGTACTGCGTATCATCCTCAAACAGATAGTCAAACAGAGAGGGTGAATCATGTATTAGAAGATCTCTTGAGAGCTTGTATATTGGATTTTGGTGGATCATGGGATGACCATTTGTATCTGGTTGAGTTTGCATATATTAATAGCTACCAATCTAGTATTGGTATAGCTCCATTTGAAGCTTTGTACGGAAGACTGTGTAACTCACCATCATGTTGGCTGGAAACCGGTGAGAAATTTGTGCTTGGGCCAGATGTAATAAGAGAAACCTCAGATAAGATCAAGATTATCCGACAGCGAATGAAGGTTGCCCAAGATAGGCAGAAGTGTTATGCTGATAAGAGGAGAAGAGAATTAAAATTCTCCGTTGGCGACTTGGTGTTTGTCAAGATTTCTCCGTTAAAGAGCATGATTCGATTTGGCAGGAGAGACAAGTTGAACCAAGATTTGTTGGTCCATTCCGAGTTCTTGAGCAAATTGGGAATTTGGCATATAAAGTTGAGTTGCCAGATGGTATTTCATGTTTCCCAATTAAGGAAATTCGTGCACGACCCCGATGTGGCTATTTCACCTGATCAGTTGGCTGATATCGAAGTAGAACCCAAGGCGGTAGGGAACCGCAAGCCGACTCGTATTGTCGAGCACGATGCGAAGAAACTTTGAAGGAAAGAGCTGAATCTATCAAGGTTTAGTGGGGCGAGGATGAGAATGACTGTACTTGGGAGACAAAGGAGAGCATTAAGGAGACGTATCCAGAACTCTTTGCCTAGTAAGATTTTAATTGCGACTTAGTTTTCCGCATGCTATGATAGACTTGTTTGTTTGTTTTAGTATGTTTGATGGTTGTGAATGGTTGGTAGGCATGCGGGATCCTTTGCTTGTTTCTTAGTTAAGGAATTTCGGGGGCAAAATTTCTTTAGGGGGGGGGGGGGGGGGGAGGAGGGGGGAGGAGAATGTAACTACCCGCATTCTACACATTGGAGGATCGTAGAATATTTATTTCTTTCCCATACGGAGTTGTATGTTCATGTAACTTTGGGAGACGACTATTGGGGTCATTTCCCATGTTCGTGATTTTTGCCGATTTTTAAATGACCGTTTTGCCCCTAGCTGACCTTGTTTTGGCCATAACTTTTGACTGGTAAGGAGTTTTGACCTGAAACCACTTCCATTAGATCCGGATGATGGTTTACCTTTCCGTAGAGTGGTCACATTAGCCAAATGGACTCACCATTTGGGAGATATGGCTGAAATAATGTTTAGAACGTGAAAAATAGCTTAACCGGACCTAATTAGGGTGATTTGTAAGAGGGCTCATAACCCATTTTGGGATTAGGGTTATGGGGAGGCTGACAACAATTAGAAAACGAATTTTATTTCATTTTTCAACCGCCTAAAACATTTCTCTAACGCTAGCCATGGCCTCCACCTTCTACTTTCATCCCAAATCACTCTCTAATCAAGTATTAGCCTAATCAACATCAAATCAAGGCAAATCAACACCAAATCGGAGTTGGAGCTGTTGTGTTGCATAGGAAAACACCCCAAATCAGAGATAGTTTCAGATCTAAGTTTTATTTGTGGCTAAGGTAAGTGATTTGCATTGTTTTTCACTAATCACGGCTAATTAAGGGTGATTAGTGATAATTAGCGAAATTATAACTCAGAAAAATTGGGAAAAATTTGTAAAATTCTAAAATATTATTTTAGAGCTCTGATAGAAATTTGGGTTAATTTGGATAAGTTTTGCTAATTGTACGCTTAAACATGATTAGGGGGATTAAGGGGAAAACATAGGTTTTTGGGTATGTTTGATCCATACTGACATGTTAAGTTGTTGTTTTGGTGCTTATTGTTGATTCTTTATGTTGCTATGACAGTATGGTATGCTTTGTGGTCGATTAGAAAGGTTAGAGTGGTTGAAAACGCCGTTGTATGGCATAAAACAGTCGTTGGAAAAGTTGCAGGAATTTAACTCGAACCGGATCGGATCAGTGGAGGAGGGCACGAACCAACCCGCTTATGGAGCATCCCACAACCCGACCCGCCTGCATCTGGAGTTCTCCGAACCGACCCGCACGTGAATGGTGACCATGAACTGATCCACTCGTGGCCTACATGCAACGACTCGAACCGAAGTGCCAACCAAGGACCAGAAGCCCCAAACCGAGCTCACGTTCTGAACCAGGGAATTACTCCGAACCGAAACGCCCGAAGAAGAAGCGTATGGGCCAACCTAAGTGGAGAAGCCCGACCCGAACCGATGGAGTCATCATGACCGACCCGTATGGAGCAATCCGATCCGAAGCAGGTGTCACGAACTGAAGCAGGATGGCCGAACTGAACCGATGATGATTGAAGGACCGAACCGATCCGGAGGAGACCAAAACCCGAGATGCAAAGGTAGTCCAAATGAGAGGTTGTAAATCAAGATCCATATGGGAACCAATGAGTGAACTTCACGATTGGACTTTGCTGCGGGGTGTATGTTAAGGAGTTGTTGACGTCCATAGCTTTGATTCACCACCGAGAGATGATTGTTAGGCTATGGATCAGTGCAGTAAGGTAGCTATTACTCCATGGGGCAGAGTGATCGTAGGATGGCTATGAGCCAGTGCAGTGAAGTCGTCATAACTTCATGGGGCAGAGTGGACATAGCAAGAACTAGTGGTTATGGATCAGTGCAGTGGAGTCGCCATGACTCCATGAGGCAGAGTGATCATAGCAAGGATTTGGGTTATGAAAGTGGTAGATATCGTATGCTTTACGCACTGAGTGAGAGATGTGATGATGGTTGCTATGTTTGATTGTTTGCCATCACTATGACATACACACCCCCTCCCCGTTATCTTGACACTTTATGTTGGTGTTACCTTAGAGTATTGTACATGTTGTTGTGCTCACTCTTTGGTTGCAGGTCCAGGTTCACGTATGGTTTAGTATACCTATTATTGTTCGGTTTTGCTGCTTATCACTCATACTAGAATTTTGTCTGACCCAGAGTTTTATGTCTCTTCTTATTACTCTGGGTTCTCTTAAACGGGCAGACTAGAGACAGGTCAGGTGATTATGCATGAATAGCTGTACCGGAGACGAGTAGGAGGCTCCTACGTATTATCTACATATATTCTCCCTGTGTTGTTGATGGTCATTGCTTTTGGCATTAGTAGTGTACCTTTCCTTTATTTTGCTTTAGAGACAGTATTTTGAAGTTGTAATAATGGTTATGGATCATTAGCTGTATTTTGGATTTCCGCTGCTATGATGATTATGGTTTAGTTTTTAGCCTATGCATTGTCTCGCTTGTTTTATGTCAAAGTGCGTTATTATTATATTTTATTCCATGCGCTGTGAGATATGATACAGGTTCCTTGTTGGTTCAAAATTCCTTTCTTTTCCTTTCTTTGGCGACCGTCCTGAGCTGGTTGGGCATCAGTACAGCGCATTTCAGGGAAATGTCGGCTGGTGCGGGGCGGGCCGTCACATCCATCAAGATCTTCGAATTGGCTAATTTCAATTCAAAATTTCCTTCTACAAGTACTTAGAGCTCGACGAGCTATCCCTGATGAACGACGATGATGGAGTTTCATGTGGTGGCGTGGCCCTAAAACGTGCTCGAAGAGCCGCCGTTCATGGTTGAACTGGAGACGGTGGAGAGCATCGAACTACAACGGAAATTGGGCACAGGCGGAGGACGTTGGGACGATCATCTTAGCAGTCTATGATCAATGTTGACTGGAAGTATGATGGCGTGACAGAGCAATGGAGGAGGGAAGGGTAAGGTCGGGGACCATTGTGTATATGCGAAAATGGATCAGGCTTCCTAAATAAATAAATAAAGAAAGAAAAGGGGAAACAAAAATGTCTGATGCGAAGAAACAAGCGATAGCAACAAGAAAAGTCCAGTTGTCTTCATTCTGGCGGAAAGAGGATCGACGGTTTCATTTTCTAATAAATATATATGCACACACACACACACATACACACAATCAGGCCCAGTGTCATTCACAATTCAGAAAGGTCGGACCCCATTCTCTATACAGCAAACTGAACCATTATTAGGTTGTAAATCGGATAATTTATAGTCACAATTTATTAACAGAAGTAATTTACAATGTTAATAAATAATTAGAGAGTTAATTAGCTTTATAATTAACCATATAAATTATGATGATGATTTATTGTATAGGTTTTCAAATGGAGCAGTGAACAAAAGTTTGGAATGGAAACGAATGAAGAGGGACAGTCGATTAAATCAAGTAATATAATTAAAAACTTAATTATAATTAGGGTTGGGTAATTAAAATTAATCATATAATTTAAATATTATATAATTAGAGGGTTAGTGGATTTAAATAATCTAATTAAATCGGTAGACTAGAATGCTAATATCTTTTTATATCATTAAAAGAATTTTATCAAACAAGTTACATTACAATCCTGGAGACGAGCTCAATATCATGGAACTGTTCTAGACAGAAATGGAAACAATGGAAATGTACAGTTAAATTAAATGACCGTTTAATTTAACTTTAACCGAACCGTATCAAATCAAGATGAGTTAAACTCAATTCAGTTCTTTCCACTTATATTTTATATAAGTCGGGTTTTATAATTATGTATTATGTTGCTAATGGTTGACTGTTTGTTAAATATATATTCATATATTGATTGAACCGGTGAAATTAAACGGTTATTTAATTTCAGTGAAACACCAAATCATTATTTTAACGATTTGTCCCAATTAAGGTAACTTACCTTGTTGGTCACGTTTATAAAATAAACGTGTTTAATTGAATGAATTTATTTGAATTGTTATGGTTGTGTTAAATAAATTAGTTGATATTGAATTGTCGTTATTGACTGCTATGAAACCATTATTTATTTGAATTGAATGATTATATGAGATAACATATTTGGATACAGGGAAGAACATGTTGGAGGGATCCAACCGGATTCCTCAAATATATTAGATATTATTTATTCCCATATTATTATTATATGAACTATTCTGATTGGATGATTGATTTGTTTGTCGACCGTTGAAATGAAATTCAACGTTTCTTTTGTTTTAACCAATGGGCAATATTGGTTAATGTATTTGGCAGCATATGGCCTATCAGTCAATCATTTTATAAATGGTGATTTTACCATCAAGTAAATTGATAAAAGTGAAGTTATAAAATTTATTTTATAACTGAAGATAGATTTCATAAATCTATTATTTTGAATAAAAATTTGTTTAAAGAAAATAAATATTTATTATTTATTATTTAAGTTTATAAGAAATCATTAATGATTTTATAAGGAAAATTATGATTATTAATTAGATTTGTAAGCAAAGTGTAGAAAATTATCCTAACGATTAAGATTTGAATAATTGTTTTAAGAAACAATTAAATGCAATTATTTAAATTAATTATATTATTAATTAATTTAAAGGAAGGACCAATTGAATTTGGTTAACGAGATAACTGTGGTTTGGGTTAACTAAGTCAACCATTTTAACAGAGAGTAATTATTAAATTATTTGTTTTGAATTAATCTAATGAAATGGTCTAACTAATATTAGTTTTAATTTTAATAAGATTTTAAAAAGAAATTTACTATCATTTTTATTTAATTAAGAAGTTAACTACTTCTACGGTGGTTAATGATAAAATAAATTACTATTATTTTAATTAATAATAATTTAGTTGATTACTTTTTAATTGAAATTCATTTAAAAAGTGATCGGAGTTGAAATGAATTTAATCGAAATGTGAAAGGAGTTTATGATTGGGTTTTATATTAAAACCGAGTTTTTTTATAACAAAGTTATAAAAAGGATTTTAAGCGAATATGATAGCTTAAATCAAATATTTACTTAATATTCGAAGTTAGAAAAAGGAAATTGAGAAATTCGGAAATGGTATGTTTAACACCCCACATTTTTAATGCAAGATAATAAAATAAGAATAATTAAATTAAATAATCAGAATTAAGTAAAATAGACTATTCCATTGCGTCTATCTCGAAATTCTAGTCGAGATAGACACTTAGTTTGCATAAAACGGATAACATATGAAGAAGTTATGAGTGTTAGAAGTTTATATACGTATAAGAGCTCATATATATATATATATATATATGTATGTATGTTAAGTAAATTAGTCTAGAAATCAAATTTACGAAGCGGGAACTTGAGCAGGAAGTTAGACCGTTGGGGGTTGACCCCTAGGTCGACCCACCCCAAGGGGGTTTGACCCAACCGCGGATCTGTAACATTCTACTGACATGGTTGGTTCTGATGTTTTTAATTCAAATCTAAGTGAACTGGTTTCTCTGATACACCTATAAATAAGTCTGTAGAGCTAACCCTAAACCTTGTATTTCTGAGGCTACGATGAAGCTCTGTTGTTCCTCTTCCTTAAGATCTCTTCAGAAATTTAGATTATTATTTAGAAGGTTTTAAATCAAGATCTGGAGGAAAGAGATTGACGTTTATAAAAGCTGTTCAGAATTATGTGAAAAGTAAGGTAACTTTCTAGATCCGATCTATTCAATGTTCTTCTTCTTTCTTTTCCGTCTATTTTAGTAAAAATAGTCAGTCTATGGTTGTTAGGTTCTGAATCCAATTAAGGAAAAACCATGGAAGATTAGATTTGGACCAGATCTAGGATTTGGAAAGCTTACTGTTATAACAAGTTGAGATATTATCGTTTAAAACATTCCCCGTTATTATATGTGAATTTGCCAGAATAATTAAGAATTACTGTTATAACAAGTTGAGATGTTAATATGAATAATTCGTATGTTGAATCAGTTAAAGTGTTGGAATGATTACATGTTGAAAAACAAAATGGTTAGAATATGGGTAATGACTACTGTTGTTATAATTACAAGATTCACTTATGGCATATTATTGAGTAAATGACATGTTAACCTGTTAGATTTAAACAATTACCCAATTAAATGTTTACATGTCAAAATAAAATTAAACACATGTTAAAAAGGACATGCACCATAATATAGGCATAATTTGATGATGTGTAAATTAGATTACAGTAAAAAGTATAACATGCCTAAAATTTACAGTAAATAAGAAGCTATAACACGCTTAGACACGAGGTTAGATTACACTTATGGTAGAATTCTTCCCGGAACCGCCCGGCATATCCAGCATCCATTAGTGGTAAATCTAATGTGAGGGGTCTAAGTGCATGAATAAACATTTAAGACATTGTAATAACCCGGAAAATCTGAGCCAGTTCAAATTTTTTAAATTGGCTATTTTAGTGGATTTTAGATATTTAAAATAAATTATTTTAAATAATAATGACGAAAAGTATGTTTGAATCGATGTTTGAAAATAAATATATTTATTTTAAATTATAAACAAGGCCTAAAATGGCGCGGCAGTTTCAAAATTGGAATTCAAACTTTGACTGACTGTACCGGATGCAAAATAAAACGGATTTTAGTGAAACTAATAATATTTAAATCTGTTAGTGAATATCTTTCTAACAAATCTGAAAAATCGAAGTTCCATAGCGGGAGTCAAAAGTTATGACCAAATGAATTTTCAGAAAGGTCGCTATAGAGAATATATTGCCCTTGAAAATAGACATTTTGCAAACGACCTCGGAATTTGACGAAACCACTTTTGTTGGATCCGGGATATTAAATTATTGCTAGGTTTCAAATTTCATAATTTTTGAAATTAATATGTGAGCGTGGCAAAAGAAAATGTGTTTGGTGAATTTCTGTTAAATTGGATCGACCAGAAAATGGTCATTTTTCAAGCGGTCTCAGAATTCGTCAAAACTAGTTTTCTTGGGATCGTATCGTCAAAACATAGCTAGATTTATTTTTCTGGAATTTTTGGGAGCAGTATGTGGCCCCGGCAAATTGAAATGTACGTTCAAATCAAATATTGAATATTTTATATTTTAATTTGAAGGAAAACTGACGGTAATAGTCGAATTGGCTTATGAAACATATCCCATTATGTCTGGGATGGGGGTATTTAGCTAGCGGCGACAGTCGTTGGGTTTGAATTGGTGTTCATATGAAGAAACACTATTTTAAAAAATTAAATAAAGCCTCGACCAATAGGAATTTTCAATTCATAAATTAAAATTAAAAAAAACCCCAGAAACCCGCTCGTCCCTCCCGATCGATGACGAAACCGATTTCGCCACTTCCCAGCCATTTTCTGATCAAACCACGATGAATTATACCCCCGCCCTTCGGAGTTTTCGGAAGCCCTCGACTTCCTCTTCAAATCCATCCATCCTTGCCTTCCCTCATCGCCTGTGCTTCGCGAATCACCTCCGCCAAGTTCCGACTTTCCCACCGCCGCCCTGCCCTATTTCGACCATCGAGTGGGCCCAGTTCCCCACGTGCAGGCGCACGCCTCGCCAAGATCCAGGCTGAGGTACAAGCTGATTCCCCTATCGTGCTTCAGATTTCACGATTTTTGAAAACCTAGTTTCGAACCATCTTTGAAAAGTATCGGCTTTGGTTTATTTGAACTGAAAATAACACTTTTAAGTGTTGCAAACTTTGAAAAATCGTATCTTTATAGTGTGTTAACGAAATTCGATGAAACAGGAGACACCGGGACCGTGTGGACGTCTTCTACATTCTAGAAGAGACTGCATATTTTTCTGATCCTTCTACAATTTTTGGTGGAGTGGAACCCAAGGTGACATTTCTAAATTATAAACGATAGGGAAAAAACGATGTATAAATTATATAGTCGACATATGAGTTATATAAGTGTTGTACACCACATGTATAAGCGTTGTATAAGTTGTATGTTCGATGTATAAGTTATATATGTGTTGTAAAAATAATATATGCATTGAAATGTATTGAAATGATATTGAAATGAAATCGAATATATTTATATACGTATATCTATATATATATATATACACTCCCCTCGTCCATAGACCATGGATGATATATATATATATTGGTTGTGATATTGTTTGGAATATTGGTTGATCTGAAATTTGGTGAATACCATGAATGGTTGATTTGAAATGATTGATTGTGATTGAAATCCCAATAGGATTAATATATGGGAAAAATTCATCTACGTACGAACTAGATATTGAAAATCCCCATTGTCAAAAAACCGCGAGGTTTTAAGGTAGAGCGAGGAGCCGTACTAGGGACGGTGCCGGTTTTAACTACCCTGCCGTTATGTTGCCGAAATTTTCAATAATATTCATATGTTAGAATTATTTTCATGTGTTGAAACTATATTCATGTGTTGAATAGAAATTCATGTGTTGAGTAGAAATTCATGTGTTGAATGAAGTTCATGTGTTGAATAAATTCTTTGAAATATAAAAATAATATTTTAACCTCATATATGAACTATATAAAATAATCGTATTTTGAAATAAATTATTTTACAATAAAAAATCACATTTTTATTATACGTATATAAACTATCGAACTATATTCATGTGTTGAATAGAAATTCATGTGTTGAAACCAAATTTATGTGTTGAATAGAAATTCATGTGTTGAGTAGAAATTCATGTGTTGAATGAAGTTCATGTGTTGAATAAATTCTTTAAAATATAAAAATAACATTTTTACCTCATATATGAACTATATAAAATAGTCCTGTTTTGAAATAAATTGTTTTACAAATAAAATCACATTTTTATTAAATATATAAACTATAGAGAATATTCATGTGTTGAGTAAAGGACTAGAACGATAAAAATCATATTTTTATCGTGTGTGTGAAGTTGAAAACATTCATGTGTTGAATATATAGATTGAACAATAAAATCTACATTTCTATTGTGAATATAAAGTGTTAAAAATAGTGATGTGTTGAAATAAATATCTGTTGGAAAAAAATATCATTTTTATCAAATATATGATGTGAATATAGTTTTGAAATCGAAGAATGAATTATATATATATATATATATATATGTATATATATATATATATCGAATAACAAAGTTGCAGTTCGTGTTTTGGAAACCGTGATTTCAAACGATTGGTGCGGGAGGTTCGACCATTGGATTTTTTTCGAAACCAAAACCGTTGGGTTCGCTTTGGAAATACCTTTCCAACGACACCCACTTTGTAAAGATCCAACGGTTAGATTGTCTGGAATGTTTAATTCAAATTTGAAGAAAAACAGCGCTAGAATCGATTATATATATATATATATATAATTAAGTTAAATCGAATAACGACGCTGCAGTTGTATTTTGAAATCGTAACTTCAAACGATTAGTGCGGGAGATCCGATCGTCGGATTTTCTCAAAACTGAAACCATTGGATTCATTTTGAAAAGATCTTTCTAATGATATAAAATTTGTGAAGATCCAACAGTTAGATTTTCAGATATGTGTAAATCAAATCTGAAGAAAAACAGCGCCACAGCCGCGTTATGGCCTGAAGCGTCGTTTGAATGAATTGGCTATTTTTAAGTAAATAAAAATAGCGATAAATCGTGATAAAATATTATAAATGATATGGAATGGAAATAAACTGAATTTGCTCGGTTTATGTGATATTTGATGGTTGAATGTGTTTGGCGTGAAAATTACATTAAAGAATAGAATTAGTGATATCGAATAATTTAACCATTGAAATGAATTGATTTGAAATTCTAAATCTATGGGAGTTATTCGAAAAGGCCGAGTTAATTCTCATTTCAAATAATTGATCGACGATTGAAAGTCGAATATATGAAGATGGTGCAAGACCGATGATCTTCACGTTGAATGGAGGGGTGCTGCTAATGCTCATGACAGGAGTAGCAATCTTGAAGGGGCTGAAGTAGTAGCCGTCCGGACGTACTTGTTGACTGTACGGATATGTGAGGTATTGAGTGCCTCCAGTTTCGTTCAGACCCAGAACGAACTTGTAAATGGACTGTGTGTCTGACATTGGATTTTGTTCTGTGCCAATTGATCTCTATTAAATATATATCTGTTTGGTGGCGGAGAATTTATTCTCTTGCTTAACGCACTTCTCTGAGACATACGAGCTCAGAGGTTATATATCGACAGAAATCAGTCGCATGGAGTGAATTGCCTGTGTGGCATGCCTAAGTGGCAGATGATCAACGCTTCTGTTGGAAAGCAAAATCTTGTGGTTGATGATCAAAGCGCGGCCTGTGTGGCATGGCTTTGTGTATAACATTGATTCGCGAGCCTCACACCCCGGTATGAACTAGAAACGGGAAAGGACTTCAGGGAGGACATGCGTTTCTTTCTAGCTAGGGTGGTGTCAGTGACCTACCAGCCCTGACATTTATATTATTTTCACATGTGTGGTTGTTGCTGTTGTGAGGCGCCTCGGATATATCGGTGAATATGTGGAGCCGATGGAGTCATAGGAATCATTTACGCCCCAAAGGGTGGGGAAACACAGTGTTCAGGCATTTTAATCCACCTCGGTGGACCGGCCCTGATGATCTAAGGCTTGACTGAGTACTTGCCTGAGACATGGTAGGCTAGATTGTCTCGAATTCGGTAAGGACTGTCTTTTGCCTTGGTTCATGTGGAAATCCAATTTCCAAATACGATACCATGCGGTTTTGATTGTATATATATATATATATACATAGCGACATGATATATGGTACCCATGCCATCTATGATTGATAGTTATGATTGAAATCGTTTTTGAAACACATATACCCTAGCAACAATATCAAATGATTTGTTTTGCTCGTATCAAGCATATTTTGTCCATTATAAGGTAAAACTCTATCCTCCGGTTTGTGTTGCATTGTGTGATGGGAATTGAGTCTTATAATGGCTTCATTTTTATAAAAAGCATTATGATGTTTAAAAGATTTACTTATTTTAAAGCACTGGCAATCCAATGGAGTAAACCCGTTCCGCGAAAGTGGCATGGTCCTGTGATTGGCCATATTATAAAACGTGTTAAGTGGATTTCTCATACCAGTCCCATGACTGACTCGTAGTTTGTTTCACTTGCAAACTCGGGTGCCCCTTTTTCTACATGGGCAGCCTTGTATTCAGGTTTTAGCAAGCTCTTTCTGGATAGCTGGAGCTGAAGATGAATTCTATCATTTATCTCTTTTTATGCTATTCAGCTCCTATTGTACATATTATGTTTGTTTTCCGCTGTAGACATTTATGTATAGCTGAACTGTATTTGTACTAAAGTACGATCCTGTATACTGTGTAACTCTGATGACTATGTTTATCCAGTGTATTCTATTGTACATTATCTGGTGTATTTATTTATTTCTGTTCTGTTGTTATCTGTTTATATGTCATATTCCAAAGATTACCCTTGCCACCGTCTTCTGGGGTTTGGGGTCTTCACAAACGTGGTATTAGTGCTTTGGTTAACCTTAGTTCTCGAATATAATATATTAACGAACTCGTCAGAAATAGAGCCAGTAGTGTTCTAGGACGAATAGCTCATTACAGATAGGATCAGTAAGGTCCTAGTATGAGTAAAGCAGAATGAAATACACCTCGATAGACACATTTACATTCAAGTATATGTTTCTATGTTTTATAATATCTTTTCTGTTGACCTGACACTTGGTCTACTATTTGCAGACGCACTAGAAAATGAGTGGCAGAAACATAAGAAGTAATGTAGACCCAGATATTGAGGCTCTAGTAAAGAGGTATCGAAATCTGGGTGGATCACTATTCTTGGCAAAGAATCTGTTATGGAAACACAAGCTTGGATTCGTTCTGCTGAGAAAATCTTTGAAGGTTTAAAAGTGAGTGATGACCAGAAAAGATTACTGACATCTTGGGCACTCAAGGAAGAAGCTTTCTTCTGGTGGGATTCGATTATTAAGAAGAATCCAGAAGGTAATATTACCTGGAATAGATTTAAAGAGATTTTCAGTGAAAGATTTATTCCTCCAGAAGCAACCGAACGGTTATGTGATGAATTCTATTACCTGATAGAAGGAGATATGACCATTCCGGAATATCATAAGAAATTCAATGAACTTTCTCATTTTGCCCCACATCTAATTCAAGATCCAAAGAGGAAGAATCTGAGGTTTATTAATGGTCTTCAAAGAAAATACTAGAAAGTGTAATGGGGCACGTGAAGCTTCCTTTTTCTGAAATGATATGCATGGCTTATCAGTATGAAGATCTAGATAAGCGAGGTCATTTTGACGACGAAGAGGAAACTAGTTCGAGCAATAAAAGGAAAGCTGAAACTGATAGCCCAGAGACAAGTGCACAGCCTGAGGCCAATGATGTCTGGGGCTAGAAAGAAGTCTAGAATCAATAGGAAAAAGGTGAAGGCAGTCGTGTGTTTAAAGTGTAATCAGAAGGGACATTCGATGAGGAACTGTGAATCCTCGGAGAAAGAAAGAAATGTCGGATTCAAACCCAATAAGGAGCAAAAGAAATCTCATGGTACAAGGGAATGCTATAAGTGTCACCGGGCAGGTCATCTTGCTAGAAATTCCCGACTGTCAAAGAAATCTGAAATAGTACAAATAAATGAAGTGGCTGAAACTTCAGAACCCTCCGCTACTCAGAGAAAGTCAGATGTCTTAAAAGGCACGCTGACTGTTAAAAACATTCTAGTTAAAGTATTGTTTGACACAGGCGCGTCACGAAGCTTTATTGCAAAGAATGCAGTTAAGAAGCTGGATTTGAATTTGAAGAAGCTCAAAGAACCAATTACTGTTCATAATCTGATTGGGGGTTCCCTCAGTCTCAGTTAAGTTTGTGGAGTGCCTGTCTCTTTTTCCCGTTATCAGTTCCCCACTATCGCGATCGTCATGAATTTTACAGAATTTGATCTTATTCTGGGATTGGACTGGTTAACCAAATACGAAGCTGAGGTTAAATGCGCCGACAGAGTCGTTAAGGCGAAGATTAAATCAGGTGACTACATAACCATTCCATGTGAAGGTCCGAATACAGATAGGAATGACTTCTGAGCAGCTTTGGATGTTTCTCCTGCCCAAATAGAACCTGTCCCTGTCGTTCCAGAGAATATTTCGGTCGACATTGAAAATATTCCTATTGTCAAGAACTATGCGGATGTGTTCAAAGAAGTTGTTAGCTTACCTCCACGGAGAGAATTTGATTTTAAAATCTCTTTAGTTCCGATTGCAAGGCCAGTAGTTCACGCTATTTGAAGAATGACCTTGAAGGAAAAAGAAGAGTTAGACAATCAAACTCGACAGCTTGTGTGGAAAGGTTTGATTAGGCCTAGTTTCTCTGATTGGGGAGCAGCAGTGGTATTTGTCCCAAAGTCAGACGATACTCTCAGACTATGTGTAGATTATCATGACTTGAATAAGCAGACATTGGAAAACAAATATCCATTGCCGCGGATTGATGATTTGTTGGATCGATTGAATGGAGCACAAGTGTTTTCACGAATGGACCTAGCTACAGGTTTCCATCAGCTTCGTATTGCCAAAGAATGTGTTCCTTTGACAGCATTCAGAGGTCCAGACTTATTCTATGAGTGGTTAGTAATGTCATTCGGCTTATGCAACGCTCCAGCTTATTTTGTCGATCTAATGAATAGGGTATTCAGAGAAGTATTTAATAAATTTGTTCTGGTTTTCATTGATGATATACTGATCTTCTCTAAGTCAGAAAGCGAGCATGAAAAACATTTGGAACAAGTGTTAGATATTATCAGAAGAAAGGTTTTAAAAGCCAAGTTTTCCAAATGTATATTATGGCAAGAAGAAGTAAAATTTCTTGGCCACGTCGTGTTAAAGCAAGGAATTTCAGTGGATCCCAGTAAAATTATTGCTGTTCAGAATTGGAAACAGCCTCGTACACCCACAGAAGTTAGAAGTTTTCTCGGGTTGGCTAGTTATTTTCGGAAATTCATTAAGGATTTCACGAAGACATCTAGTTCCTTAACGAAGCTTACTAAGAAACATTCGAGATTCAACTGGACTCC
Organism: Allium sativum; assembly: GCA_030737875.1. Classification (NCBI taxonomy): domain Eukaryota; kingdom Viridiplantae; phylum Streptophyta; class Magnoliopsida; order Asparagales; family Amaryllidaceae; genus Allium; species Allium sativum. The sequence goes on along the minus strand of CM060910.1, from coordinate 1,045,889,659 downwards.
CGAATGTGAGACAACTTTCCAAGAGCGGAAGTTAAAACTGACGACTACTCCAGTGTTAACAATAATAAATGGCAATGAGGACTTGAAAGTCTGGACTGATGCTTCTAGAGAAGGCCTTGGTGCAGTATTAATGCAAAGAGGTCAAGTGGTTGCTTATGCTAGCCGCCAGCTGAAACCGCATGAGAAAAATTACGTTACTCATGATCTTGAGTTGTTAGCCATCATATTTGCTTTGAAAATCTGGAGGCACTATCTTTTGGGTGAGAAATTCGAACTGTATACAGACCATCAGTCATTGAAGTATTTGTTCACCCAGAAAGACTTGAATCTGAGGCAGCAGCGTTGGCTAGAATTTCTTGCAGCGTACGACTTTGAGATTCTGTACACTCCAGGGAAAGCCAATGTTGTGTCTGATGCGCTAAGTAGAAAGAATGTAATAATCACCAGTTTTATTATTACGACTTCATTGATTGATAAAATATCTTCTCTTCAATGGGATGATCACTTCATTCAAAGAATCAGAGAAAGAATACAAAAAGGCGAACCCTCGAGTTTTCAGATTGATAACGATGGAATCCTGAGGTAGAAAGGTGGGATTTGTGTGCCAAACATTGCTGAAGTCCAGAGAAAAGTATTAGATGAATGTCACAAAGCCAAGCTTAGTATTCATCCAGGAGTGAACAGGATGTATAATGATATCAAACGCACTTCCTGGTGGAGATCTATGAAACGAGACATCTCCTTATATGTAATTCGGTGTTCCACCTGTCAGCAAGTCAAAAGCGATCAGCAGAAACTCGCTGGATTATTGCAACCGTTGGAAATTCCAGGTGGAAAGTGGGAACAGATTTTTATGGACTTCATAGATGGTTTGCCCAGAACCACGAAAGTGAATGACACTATTTGGGTGATCGTAGATCGTTTCACGAAGACCACCCATTTCATACCTGTCAGAAAGAATAGAACTGCTCAAAGTCTAACGCAGATTTATTTCAAGGAAATAATTAGACTGCATGGAATTCCCATGAGCATCGTTAGTGATAGTGACCCGTTTTTTGCTAGTAAATTCTGGGAAGCATTCCAAGCAGAATTGGGAACAAAGCTGAATTTGAGCACCCATATCATCCTCAAACAGATGGCCAAACTGAGAGGGTGAATTGTATTCTTGAAGATCTATTGCGGGCGTGTATTATTGATTTCGGCAGATCATGGGAAGACCATTTACATTTGGCTGAATTCTCATGTAACAACAGCTACCAGACGAGGCCGAAAATGTCTCCATTCGAAGTATTGTATGGTAGACTGTGCTGATCCCCTGCTTGTTGGGTAGAACCTGGCGATAGACTCGTATTGGGGCCTGATATGATTCGCGATGCGGCGGACAAATTCGATTTCGTTAAGAAACGATTACTAGCCGCTCAAAGCCGATAGAAGAGCTATGCAGATAAGAGAAGAAGAGATATATCATTTGCTGTTGGCGACTATGTATATTTGAAGGTATCTCCGATGAGAGGAGTCATCCGATTTGGTAAAACGGGGAAATTGGCACCCAAATTTATTGGTCCGTTTCCTATTGTTGAACGGATTGGAACTCTCGCATATAGGGTTCAATTTCCTGATTGGTTGCCTGGAGTGCGTGATGTATTTCACGTGTCTCAGCTGCGAAAGCATGTGCATGATCCAGATCTCGTTGTAGAAGAAGCCGCACAACAGGATTTGGAAATCACTCCAGAATTGGCAGTTAGAAGAGAGCCGATGAAGATCATTGGTAAAGAAACCAAAGAGCCGAGGAACAAAAAGGTTCACTTAGTCAAAGTGCAATGGAGTGGAGATCCGTGAGATTGTACTTAGGAAACAGAGGAAAGCATTAAGAAAGCCTATCCTAAGTGCAGGGTGGATATCTCTGATTGACTCTGGTGCATGGTACATTTACCATATTTTGCAATTTCCATTATGTTCTCCACTTTGCTGTTGTTTTCTTTTCATGGATGTAAACTTTAATCATATAGTCTGAATGATTTTAAAAAGAATATATGAATTAATTAGTATGATTTTGAAAAGTTAAAAATAAAATTGATTGATGATTGTGTTGTGTGAGTGTGAATTTGATTAATTAAATTATTAGAATGATAGTTAATTTAATCAATAGTATAATGAATGGTAGAATTTATACAATAAAATCAAGTATTGAACTGATTTGAAATAGATAGAAATATATACATGTACATCATATATGTTTGAACAGGTAAATGGATTAGCTGTTGAGTAAAGAATTTATTTGCGTGCCCGACAAATAGGTAAACCTTAATGAGTTGGATGCGCAATTTTATTTATTATATCAACTCCTGTGAATGCCATTGGATGCGGAGTGCTGGTTATTCTGTGTGTAATTAATAAATGTCGCCATAGGATAGTAACAATTAATTTTGAACTACACTACATGGCATACTTCTTGAGAGAGGCATACTTCTTCATATACCACATAAGCATTTGGGGCTTGTGTGACGAGGTTGAAGATTTACCATACGAGCGAGAGGCTTGTATGGCGATGACTATATTTTACATGTTGAACTGATGACTGATATGGACCATATAAAATGTAACGGTAAATTGCAAGATTAATAAAAAAACCCACAAGGTTCTGGAGATGACAATAAACACATCTCTCTGATCATTAAGGCACAAAAACCATTTATAGGGTGACGAGAATTTATTCTCTAGAGTTATGATCTATACACACTCCCCTGTGGACACCGGAATATATCGCTATAAATATGTGCATGCTTATTAGGATTTTTGAGTACCTAATATGCCCCAATAAATTTCCAAACCCCTCCCCGTACAAAGGAGGTTATGGCGAAATTTTTCAAAAATTTAGGGTGTTAGCCAAATTTTTGAAGAATTTGAAAATTCTTAGAAACTGAAAAGTTGAAGGATGGAAGCCAGATTGAAAGTAGAGTTGGTTAATTAAACCACTTTCGACTTTGTTCCTTTTCGGGGACGAAAAGTTTTAAGTGGGGGAGATTGTAACAACCTGGAAAATCTGAGCCAGTTTAAATTTTTTGAATTGGCTGTTTTAGTGGATTTTAGATATTTAAAATAAATTATTTTAAATAATAACGACGAAAAGTATGTTTGAATCGATGTTTGAAAATAAATATATTTATTTTAAATTATAAACAAGGCCTAAAATGGCGTGGTAGTTTCAAAATTGGAATTCAAACTTTGAATGACTGTACCGGGTGCAAAATAAAACGGATTTTAGTGAAACCAAAAATATTTAAATCTGTTAGTGAATATCTTTCTAACGAATCTGAAAAATCGAAGTTCCATAGTGGGAGTCAAAAGTTATGGCCAAATGAATTTTCAGAAAGGTCGCTATAGAGAATATATCGCCCTTGAAAATAGACATTTTGCAAACGACCTCGGAATTCAACGAAACAACGTTTGTTGGATCCGAGATATCAAATTATTGCTAGGTTTCAAATTTCATAATTTTTGAAGTTAATATGTGAGCGTGGCAAAAGAAAATGTGTTTGGTGAATTTCTGTTAAATTGGATCGACCAGAAAATGGCCATTTTTCAAACGGTCTCAGAATTCAACGAAACTAGATTTGTTGGGACCGTATCCTCAAAATATAGCTAGATTTATTTTTCTGTAATTTTTGGGATCAGTATGTGGCCTCGACAAATTGAAATGTACGTTCAAATCAAATATTGAATATTTTATATTTTAATTTGAAGGAAAACTGACTGTAACAGTCGAATTGGCTTACGAAACATATCTATTGTATCCGGGATGGGGGTATTTAGCTAGAGGCGACAGTCGTTGGGTTTGAATTGGTGTTCGTATGAAGAAACACTATTTTAAAAAATCAAATAAAGTCTCAACCAATAGGAATTTTCAGTTCATAAATTAAAATAAAAAAAAACCCCAAAAACCCGCTCGTCCCTCCCGATCGACGACGAAACCGATTTCGCCAATTCCCGGCCATTTTCTGATCAAACCATGGTGAATTACACCCCCGCCCTTTGGAGTTTTCTGAAGCCCTCGCCTTCCTCTTCAAATCCATACCACCCTTGCCTTCCCTCGTCGCCTATGCTTCGCGACTCACCTCCGCCAAGTTCCGACTTTCCCGCCGCCGCCCTGCCCTATTCCGACCATCGAGTGGGCCCACTTCCCCACGCGCAGGCGCGCCTCTCCAAGCTCCAGGCTGAGGTACAAGCTGATTCCCCTATCGTGCTTCGGATTTCACGATTTTTGATAACCAAGTTTCGAACCATCTTTGAAAGGTATCGGCTTTGGTTTATTTGAACTGAAAATAACACTTTTAAGTGTTGCAAACTTTGGAAAATCGTATCTTTATAGTATGTTAACGAAATTCGATGAAACAGGAGACCCCGGGACTGTGTGGATGTCTTCTACATTCTAGAAGAGACCGCATATTTTTCTGAGCCTTCTACAATTTTTGGTGGAGTGGAACCCAAGATGAGATTTCTAAATTATAAACAATACGGAAAACAACGATGCATAAATTATATAGTCGATGTATGAGTTATATAAGCATTGTACACCACATGTTTAAGCGTTGTATAAGTTGTATGTTCGATGTATATGTTATATATGCGTTGTAAAAATAATATCTACGTTGAAATGAATTGAAATGATATTGAAATGAAATCGAAATATAGTTATATACGTATATATATATATATATATATATATATATATATATATATATATACTCCCCTCGTGCACAGACCATGGACGATATATATTGGTTGTGATATTGTTTGGATTATTGGTTGATGTGAAATTTGGTGAATACCATGAATGGTTGATTTGAAATGATTGATTGTGATTGAAATCCCAATAGGATAAATATATGGGAAAAATTCGTCTGCATATGAACTAGATATTGAAAATCCCTATTGTCAAAAACTGCGAGGTTTTAAGGTAGAGCGAGGAGCCGTACTAGGGACGGTGCTGGTTTTAAGTAGCCTGCCGTTATGCTGCCGAAATTTTCAGTAATATTCATGTGTTTGAATTATTTTCATGTGTTGAAACTATATTCAAGTGTTGAATAGAGATTCATGTGTTGAGTAGAAATTTATGTGTTGAATGAAGTTCATGTGTTGAATAAATTCTTTGAAATATAAAAATAACATTTTTACCTCAGATATGAACTATATAAAATAATCGTATTTTGAAATAAACTTTTTTACAAAAAAAAAATCACATTTTTATTATATGTATATAAACTATCGAACTATATTCATGTATTGAATAGAAATTCATGTGTTGAATAGAAATTCATGTGTTGAGTAGAAATTCATGGGTTGAATGAAGTTCATGTGTTGAATAAATTCTTTGAAATATAAAAATAACATTTTTACCTCATATATGAACTATATAAAATAATCGTGTTTTTAAATAAATTGTTTTACAAATAAAATCACATTTTTATTAAATATATAAACTATAGAGAATATTCATGTGTTGAGTAAAGGACTAAAATGATAAAAATCATATTTTTATTGTGTGTGTGAAGTTGAAAACATTCATGTGTTGAATATATAGATTGAACAATAAAATCTACATTTTTATTGTGAATATAAAGTGTTAAAAATAGTGATGTGTTTAAATAAATATCTGTTGGATAAAAATATCATTTTTATCAAATATATGAAGTAAGTATAGTTTTGAAATCGAAGCATGAATTATATATATATATATAAAATAAATCGAATAACGAAGCTGCAGTTCGTGTTTTGGAAACTGTGATTTCAAACGATTAGTGCGGGAGATCCGACCATCGGATTTTCCCGAAACCGAAACCGTTCGGTTCGCTTTGGAAATACCTTTCCAACGACACCCACTTTGTGAAGATCCAACAGTTAGATTGTCTGGAATGTTTAATTCAAATCTGAAGAAAAATAGCGCCAGAATCGATTATATATATATATATATATAAATATAAATAAAATAAATCGAATAACGAAGCTGCAGTTCGTGTTTTGGAAACCGTGATTTCAAACGATTAGTGTGGGAGATCCGACCATCGGATTTTCCAAAACCAAAACCGTTGGGTTCGCTTTGGAAATACCTTTCCAACGACACCCACTTTGTGAAGATCCAACGGTTAGATTGTCTGGAATGTTTAATTCAAATCTGAAGAAAAACAGCGCTAGAATCGATTATATATATATAATTAAATTAAATCGAATAACGACGCTGCAGTTCGTATTTTGAAATCGTAACTTCAAACGATTAGTGCGGGAGATCCGACTGTCGGATTTTCCCAAAAATGAAACCATTGGATTCGTTTTGAAAATATCTTTCTAGTGATATAAAATTTGTGAAGATCCAACGGTTAGATTTTCAGGTATGTGTAAATCAAATCTGAAGAAAACCAGCGCCGCGGCCGCGTTATAGCCTGAAGCGTCGTTTGAATGAATTGGCTATTTTTAAATAAATAAAATAGCGATAAATTATGATAAAATATTATAAACGATATGGAATGTAAATAAATTGAATTTGCTCGGTTTATGTGAAATTTGATGGTTGAATGTGTTTTGCGTGAAAATTACATTAAAGAACAAAATTAGTGATATCGAATAATTTAACCATTGAAATAAATTGATTTGAAATTCTAAATCTATGGGAGTTATTTGAAAAGGCCGAGTTAATTCTCATTTCAAATAGTTGATCGACGATTGAAAATCGAAGATATGAAGATGGTGCAAGACTGATGATCTTCACGTCGAATGGAGGGGTGCTACTGATGCTCATGATAGGAGTAGCTACCTTGAAGGGGCTAAAGTAGTAGCCGTCCGGACGTACTTGTTGATTGTACGAATATGCGAGGTATTGAGTGCCTCCAGTTTCGTTTAGACCCAGAACGAACTTGTAAATGGACTGTGTGTCTGACATTGGATTTTGTTCTATGCTGATTGATCTCTATTAAATATATATCTGTTTGGCGGTGGAGAATTTATTCTCTTGCTTAACGCCCTTCTTTAAGACGTATGAGCTCAGAGGTTATATATCGATAGAAATCAGTCGCATGGAGTGAATTGCCTGTGTGGCATGCCTAAGTGGCAGATGATCAAGGCTTCTGTTGAAAAGCAAAGTCTTGTGGTTGATGATCAAAGCGCGGCCTGTGTGGCATGGCTTTGTGTATAACGTTGATTCGCGAGCCTCACACCCCGGTATGAACCAGAAACGGGAGAGGACCTCAGGGAGGACATGCGTTTCTTTCTAGCTAGGGTGGTGTCAGTGACCTACCAGCCCTGACATTTATATTATTTTCACCTGTGTGGTTGTTGATGTTGCGAGGCGCCTCGGATATATCGGTGACTATATGGAGTCGATGGAGTCATAGGATTTATTTAGGCCCCAAAGGGTGGGGAAATGCAGTGTTCAGGCATTTTAATCCACATCAGTGGACCGGCCCTGACGATCTAAGGCTTGACTGAGTACTTGCTTGAGACATGGTAGGATAGATTGTCTCGAATTCGGTAAGGACTATCTTTTGCCTTGGTTCATGATGAAATCCAATTTCTAAATACGACACCGTGCGGTTTTGATTGTATGTGTGTGTGTGTGTGTCTATATATATATATATATATATATATATATATATATATATATATATATATATATATATATATATATATATGGCGACATGATATATGGTACCCATGCCGTCTATGATTGATAGTTATGATTGAAATCGTTTTTGAAACACGTATACACTAGCAATAATATCAAATGATTTGTTTTGCTCGTATCAAGCATATTTTGGCCATTATAAGGTCAAACTCTATCCTCCGGTTTGTGTTGCATTGTGTGATGGGAATTGAGTCTTATAATGGCTTCATTTTTATAAAAAGCATTGCGATGTTCAAAAGATTTACTTGTTTTAAAGCACTGGCAATCCAATGGAGTAAACCCATTCCGCGAAAGTGGCGTGGTCCTGTGATTGGCCATATTATAAAATGTGTTAAGTAGATTTCTCATACCAGTCCCATGACTGACTCATAGTTTGTTTCACTTGCAAACTCGGGTGCCCCTTTTTCTACATGGGCAACCTTGTATTCAAGTTTTAGCAGGCTCTTTCTGGATAGCTGGAGCTGAAGATGGATTCTATCATTTATCCCTTTTTATGCTGTTCAGCTCCTATTGTACATATTATGTTTGTTTTCCGCTGTAGACATTTATGTATAGCTGAACTGTATTTGTACTAAGTATGATCCTGTATACTGTGTAACTCTGATGATTATGTTTATCCAGTGTATTTTATTGTACATTATCTAGTGTATTTATTTATTTATGTTCTGCTGTTATCTGTTTATGTGTTATATTCCAAAGATTACCCTTGCCACCGTCTTATGGGGTTTGGGGTCTTCAAAAACGTGAGGTTAAGTCAACTTGTGGTAGAAGTCTGCCCGGACCTGCCCGGAAAATCTAGCGTCCACAAGTGTAGACTTAATGTGAGAGGTCTAGTGCATATATATAAATATACATATATAACAAGATATGAATAAATGGAAATGATGGTAATTAATTTTCTAACTCGGAAAATAAGAAAAGAAGGGATGTAACGGACTGAGTTGGTGCGATGCAAAGGTAAAGTGATGTATTTCCCTAAATGACATATTTCTGAGAATGTGGTTGTAAGTAAGCTGCAGTGAGTAAAGTAAGAAAAAGGAAAGAAATTACTTGCTACCATGGATTGATAGGAATACGTTATGAAAATAAATAACTGATTCCTTCTATAAATCAAACTGATAGGGTGCATGAAGTGTTTTCGTTAATAAAATAAGGAACATATATTATAGTGAATGAAGAATAATGGGTTACAACAGTAAATGGTTTAAACAGGGAATGATAATCACCTATTATAAATAAATTACATTATTGAGAATGTTGTATAATAGGTAGACCTGTCCTAGAGACAAGTGAAGATTATAATTTAGGTTATAAACTAGTAAGGAAATGAGATAACCGGTGAAATGAGATAAGGGACACTTAATTGTAAATTAAGTAATCAGTAAATGGGGAAAACCTGAAACCAGTTGAGAAAAGGGGGGAAATTTATGAAATATAAGAAGTTGTACTTAGTTATAAATTAAGTAATATGTAAACTTGGAAGTCTGAAACTTGTTGATAAGAATAACATGTTTAGACTTGTCCTAGGGACAAGAGGAAATTATAACATAGGTTATAATAAATGGGCAGAGAAACTTATTAATGGACCATCGTTAAGAGAACTAAGTTAACTAGTAAACAACGATAAGTGGTAGTAATGGTGTAAAATGGAATTATGATTAAAAGAGAAAGAATGAGGAAAGCTTATGGAATAAGTTATATTTAATCATTAATAATGACTGACATGTTAAACAGAAAACATGTGAATTGGGATATACTTAATTACATATTGAGTAGAACATGTTATTTTAATGATGAAATCAAACAAGAATATAAATGGGATTGTGGATTACAGACCTTAGACCGCAGTCTAGAGAATAACAAGTTGTGGGCTTATTAATAAACTTCAATGGGTTAAGTTATATAACTGAAATTAATAAGCAAGAGGGGACCATTCCTCAGAGATATAAGGGGCTAGGAAGAACTTGGTAACCTGAATAAAAGTTAAGATAACCAAGCTAAATGGAAACCTGATAAGGTAAAGCAAGTGCGTAAAAGAATGTTTAGATATAGGGTCTAATAACATATTAGAGTAAGGTGCTTGGACAAGTCTGCACGTTTGAAGGTGAATAACCCAACAGGGTAGATCATCGTGGTGTTATAAGGCACGAGTATTGGAGAATGGAGTTTTGATGAGAACGACCTTATTTCAGTTATCATTGATTATAAAATATATACTAACATCTTTATTTAGAATACACACACACACACATATATGCAGGATTTGTATACAGAATTAATATTGAAGACTGTACAGTTTAAGAGCTTTTAGAGATTCAGAATTCAAAGTAGATTCAATACTCATGAGCATTCAAGATTTCAAGAGTTCAATAGTTCAAGAATAATATATTCATAGAGTCTAGATTTTTTAAGACTCCAAATAGCACTCCAGGTTCAAATTCACATTCAAACTCAAATTCAAATTCTGATTTTCAATTCTATCCTCAATCCTCTCTATTTTTATTTTTATTTTTATCCTCAATCTTATCAATTTTGTTTTTCTATTTAATTCTATTTTTATTCTTTTTTGTTTCTCAAACTTAAGTTTTTTTATATATACTTTATTTATGTTTTACATAGTTTAAAACCTTATAATTTTATAAATATATTTATATAGTTTAAAAATATATTTCCATATGTTTTTCTATCATATAATATTGATTTACAACATTAGAATTTTATCCAAGAATTTCCAAAATTAATTTTATATCAAAATACATATTAAATGCTTTGAAAATAAAATTTACGCATGGCTATGTCGACATAGCAAAATATGTATGTCGACATATATACAACTATTTTTTTAAATTTGAAGGGAAGTGTCTTTTCACTATTTGAAATGCTTCAGACGCGTTGCAACCATTCATACCCTATAAAAAGAGGTTAAAACCGAATTTTCTAACATCTCTTCTTCTCCATCTTCATCCTCTTTCTTCCTACCATTATTCTTAATCATTTTTATGGTTTTTACACTTACACACTGTCGAATTCACTTCTGAATTGATCAAACTTCTTCTCTCTACCCTCTCTACTCTCAATCTTTTAATCAAGTGCTATTAAAGAGTTATAGGACTATTTTGTAATTGATTGGGTTGAATAAACCTTGTTGTGAGTCAAATAGGAGTCGGTGTGTTCTTGTGAGCCGTGAAATCAAGAAAGTAGGAATCGGTGTCTTCTTGTTGAGCCGTGAAATCAAGGAGGGTGTAATTGACTATTGAAAGAGTAATAAAACTCTGCACAACCCAATGTTATGTGGGATTGGACGTAGGAGTAATCTGAACTAGTATAAAATCCAGTGTGTTCTTTCCTTTTCTGCACTTTTGTTTTTATTTGTTTTTCTTCTGTGTTTGAATCTGTGTCTGCGTTTGTGTTTGTAGTGTCTGATTCATGCCATAGTTCTCTCTAGTTTTTAGTTTTGTTTAAATTCTTACAAACACTATTCACCTCTCTCTAGTGTCTGCTTTGCCTGAACGATCCATTCCGCAGTCCTTAACAATTGGTACCAGAGTAAGGTCTTTCAAAAAGTTCATAATCTGATTTTTGAAAATTTGGTAAAATGGTAAATTTTAGAATCTCTGATAATACTAGTGTCAATTCATGCATTGCATCAATGTTAAAAGAGTCTGCATATATTAATATTAAAGAAGCATATGATCTACTGAAATATTGGTCCATATAGATCTATTGAAAACTCAAAAGTTGAAAAGATGGGTGAAGTGGCTATTGGCAATTCAAGTTCTAAAAAGGTGGCTATTGGAAATTCAAATCTTGAACTGGTGTGTTACATGGCTATTGAAAATTCAAATTTTGGAAAGCAATTAGTGGAAATGAAAAAGGGCAAATAAATGCTGGATAGTGGCTGTTCAAGACATATGACTGGAAATCTAGAACTACTCAATAATCTAAAGTATGAAGATGGTGGATTGGTAAACTTCGGAGATAATTCTAAAGGATACATCATTGGAATCGGCAATGTCAGTAATTCTGAAACTCTTACTGTTTCTGATGTTTTATTAGTTAGGAATTTAAAACACAATTTAATAAGTATAAGTCAACTTTGCGATAAAGGATATAAAATAAAATTTGAAAAGAATAAATGTTTCATAGAAGATAGGAATTCAAAGGTTATATTCGAAGGAGATAGAAAGAAAATATTTATATATTAAGTATGAGAATTTCCAATGATAATTTATGTCTTATGGCCAATACAAGTGATCCCTGGATTTGGCATGAAAGATTCGGTCATATAAATTTCAAACATATTTCTAGAATTTCTAAATTAGATTCGGTTAGAGGATTACTGTAACGTCATGCATTTTTATCGGTTTGTATTTGAATATTTAAATCAGTTTAAATATTGAATTCGTAATATAAATGGATTTATATATTAATTAAAATGAAGTTGAATGTATAAAAATATATATTAAATATAATTGAGACTGTAATGTCGCGATAGTTCGTAATTTAACGTTCTGATCTTCAACTGAGTATACATGACTCGTTATAAACCAGATTTCTTCGAAACAAGAAACGTTGGAATCTGTTAAACAATAATTTTCTAATGGAAATGAAAAATAGAAATTCCGAATTATATATGGTAAGTTATGTCCAGATAAAATATTCAGAAAAACAGCGGCATATTCGTTTATGGCCATAACGGTTATTTAATTATATTAAAGGATCAGATTCGAATTTGGACAAGACTCCTTTGAGACGTATATATAATTTAATTTTTAGAATTTTACTGTAATTTTTAGTTTGTAAAATAAGCAATTTTTTATTTGGAATATTTTGCACCCTGTAACAACATTTTGAGGTTTCACAATATGAGTTAACCTACTGATATTATTATGTTTTTGGGATCGAGGCACCTCGCTGGACATGACCGTATTTTTATTTTTGTCTATAACAGTCCATAAAATGAACGAAATATTTTTGTAATGAGGTACCGGAATCTTTTAAACAGTAAACCAAAGCAAAACACACCGTTGCACAGAAACTAGCAAATGAACCTCATGTTTGATAAACAATGACAACTTTTGATTCAAATTAACTAATGCACTATAAACACACACACACACACACACACACACACACATATATATATATATATATATATATATATATATATATCCCTCCATTGCTTCCCTACGAAGAAACGTGAGCCATCATCCTATACCTACCATAACTGCACCTACCAACTACACCTCAGCATAGTTTAGCATGTGCATATATATCATAATATATATGATTCTTGTACGTTTTGTTCCTTAGCAATTAAGTTTCAATGCTACTATACTAACTCTACACCATCTAAGGACACCAGCTACTCTTTGGAAATGTGTTTTCTAATCTAGGTCCTATATCTTAAAAATGAAGGCAAAGTAACAATATGAGGAGTAAGCCTACCCTAATGCTAATATAAAGCCAAGCCATACCCTGTTCAAGCAGCTACAAGCCTATAACTTAAGGGTGAAGCAATTATCAATTATATATATCACACTTCATTGTCCATTCTCTCCAGAAAATAAATTAAGCCCGCATCGTTCTTTCTCTTCTCCTTCTTCTATTACATATTCATTCGAAACATAAGAAGAAAATCAAGAACAAATAAATGTAAAATTTCAAGAGACAAAGAATGTAATTGTATTTTGGTAAAAGAAGTTATAAATATAATTGTATAACGAAGATGCAACAAAGAGTTAATATTTAATTAAATAGTTGTAAACAACTGAGCTTTCAAATTAAGGATATGGCATCATAAAACCATATTTAAAATATAGCAAGAAGTACGATTTGACGGATTATAAAGTATAAGGAGTTTAGAGTTACGGACTTATGTCTATTCTAAGATAAGAACGTTGTCGATCAAGGTCTGAGAGGTAATTAAAATACCCCAACTTGAATGGCTTCACTATTACCGAGGGATGGTATTAGTTTGTAATGGAAAGATTTTACTATAAAGGGGAATATTACAGCGTATTGCAAGTTTTTACAATAAAGATAAATTAACGTTGTTAACCAAGCTTAAGCGTGATTATTACATATAACACTATTCATTAGAAAGGTCTGAAATTCACTTATCCCAAGTGATAAGAAAATAATTATGTTTTCCCCGAAGAAGTGTAAATGAATTATATAAAGTTGGAAGTAGAAGTAAATAATTGAGATCTAATATATATTACCCGTACTGAAGGGAACTCTTTAAAATATGGGAATGTGGTGAAAACATTTGAGTTTATATAACATGTCATTCGACATTGTTCTGGATCATATAAGAAATAATAATTGAAAATTGAACAAAGAATGCATATTGTTATCTCCGAACTAAAGGAAGGCTAAATGAGTTTTGATCAAATAGGAGGTTGACATTAAGTTATAATGGTATTTATTATATAAATAAAGAATTATTTGATAAACGAAATCAGATTACTATAAGAAATAAATGTTCACATTTCAAAGTGAATAAGCTTTTAAAAAAGAAATTGTTTGCAGATTAAGCAGTTAAATGGAAATTGGAAATGTTTTCCAAATGTAAATAACGTATATTTTCTAACATACCGGAAATAAGAAATGTGAAAAGATGATAATGTTTTTCGAACATTAATATATATATATATATATATATATATATCTGGAATATGGGAGAATAAAAGTTTATAATAATTGTAAATGTTTTCCAAGAAATGTGAAGGGCTAAACGGGTGTTGGGAAATATCTGGGAAGATATGGGAAATCGGAAAATTAATGTTAAATAAAAAGGACTAGTGATTGTGTGATGTTTAGTTATACATTTGAATGAATGTTTGTTTTTACTTTGATAGTTAAATAACCGACTATCGAAGTGTTTTAACCATCGTTGTCAACACCGAGAGACTGGTTGGATATATTTTCCGAAAACCACTCCATATGGGCATAAGCGCGGCGAATTAGATTATGTAGAAGATAATTGAAAACAGAGTTAAATGCAAGGTTCGCTCTGTTCCAGAATGGTGCTTTCTTTTTTTCCAGTCTGAGGACAACTTGTATGGACGAGTGTCTGACAGAGTATACCTAACCAATCACGTACGATTGATCTCTTAAAGGAATTACGTCTGGTGGTAGAGGAATTCGTTCCTCTTAGCATTTTATACCTGTGATATTTTTAGAAATCGATCAATGAAATGACGGGCTTGACGATGTGGCATTCAAAGTGAATGGTGATCAGATGTTCTGAAGATAGATGTAGCCTCTAGCCTCACAACCAGGAAGTAACAAAAGTTGGGCTAGGCAGCATGGCTAGTTGTGTCATCCCCAAGCTGGGTGTATTGTCATCGATCTAGTGAAAATTCATATTTGTTCTTCTTTTTCGATTCTATATCTTTGGATTACGGTTGGATGGCCAACAACCATGGGTGACAATATATTCGGTACACTCAAGCTAAATGAGTGGTCGGTCATGTATGGCCGGCTTGCAAGACGTTCTTGTTGAACCCAGGTGCATACCCTCTAGAGTACACTGATCGGTAGGTGCTCCCATACCTTGTTTGTTGGAATCCAATCTCCAATAAGTGCTCTGCGGTTTTTGATTTTATACTATATATGTGGAGCGTGAGATGCAAGCGTTCTGCTACTTGGATATTTATTTGTTTAGACGTTATCATAATACAACTGGATTTGATATCAAAGATATTTTGGGTTATAGTAAGGTAAAAACCGTCCATGTTTATGTGTGGGCTAGCCTTACTATTATCCTTTTGTTTCAAAAGGATTTTTAAAGTTAAACAGTATGGTTGGAGTTTACTCACACCAGTCACACGACTGACCCAGAGTTTATTTTGTTTGTGTTTTCCCTAAACTCTTGGGTGCCCAAATTTGTACAGGCAGTCAAGTGTTTCAAGCTTTACAGATTCACTTAAAGGAGCTCAAGGCTGGAGGGTTAACCTTTAGTTATTTAGAGATTATTTCCGTTGTAATGTATATGAGTTATACTCTAATATGGTATGTATATACAAATTCAGATTTGTATTTCAAGATTTTGTTATATAATATATTTTATTTGTTCCACTATGAGATTCATGTTTACTCTGATTATGTTCAGCTGTGTTCTTCTTCTTCTATTCTATTTGTTCTATCTTTTCTATCTCATCCTCTAATTTCTTTCTATTAATGATCTGAACTTTCGTGCACTTTGAGTTGAATGTGTAGGATATTAGTCATCAAATTGGTACGGATTTTCGGGCCATTACAATTACCCAAAATGAAATTCAAAGTTAATAACTTATGCGATGCTTGTTAATTCGGAAAATTAAAGAAGAGTTCATTTAAATCAAAAGAAGAAATCACTACTTTAAAACCATTGGAGTTAATGCACATGGATTTATTTGATCCATCTCAAACTCAATCAATAAATCATAACAGATATGTATTTGTAATAGTTGATGACTTCTCTAAATACACTTGGACTTTGTTTCTTAAAGATAAAAGTGATGCTTTTGATCAATTTAAAACTTTTTCTCATAGGATTCAAAATTTATTATCACTAAATATTAAAATAATACGTAGCGACTATGGTGGAGAATTCGAAAATGGGAATTTTGAAAAGTATTACAATAAAAAGTGAATAACCCACAAATTTTCAATTCCAAGAACTCCTCAACAAAACGGAGTAGTTGAACGTAAAAATAGAACGATACAAGAATGTGCAAGAACTATGTTATCCGATAGTAACTTACCAAGGAATTTTTGGGCTGAGGCAGTAGCAACAGCTTGTTATATTATAAATAGAATTCTTTGACTCATAGAACTCTTTACGAACTTTTGTATAGTAAGAAACCAAAAGTCTCTTATTTTAAAATATTTGGAAGTAAATGTTTTACACTTAATACAAAGGATAATTTAGACAAATTTGATTTAAAATCAGATAAAGGAATTTTTATTGGATATTCTGAAAGAAGCAAGGCTTATAGAGCTTTTAATACTCGAACCAACACTATAGAAGAAAAATTAAACATAGCTTTCGATGACAACTATAAAAGTATAGCTCAAAATGACAAAGACGATTGTGAGGATGGAGCTAATGAAATAAATAATGAAGATAACCAACCAAATAAAAGAATTAGATTACTTAGAGACCATCCCATAGAAAATATTTTAGGGGATATTGAATCCGTTGTTAGAACTCGTAATCAACTA
Organism: Allium sativum; assembly: GCA_030737875.1. Classification (NCBI taxonomy): domain Eukaryota; kingdom Viridiplantae; phylum Streptophyta; class Magnoliopsida; order Asparagales; family Amaryllidaceae; genus Allium; species Allium sativum. The sequence goes on along the minus strand of CM060910.1, from coordinate 1,045,872,771 downwards.
AATAATATGAGTAATACTACATTTATATCAACTATAGAACCCAAAAATCCAAAGGAAGCTTCTTCCGATGATTCATGGATACTTGCTATGCAAGAAGAATTGAATCAATTTACTAGGAACGAAGTATGGGAACTTGTTACAAGACCAGAGGATAAAACAATTATAGGAACCAAATGGGTCTATGAAAATAAATGAATGAACACAACGAGGTACTAAGAAATAAGGCACGACTAGTAGCACAAGGATATACTCAAGAAGGAGGAATAGATTATGATGAAACTTTTGCTCCCGTAGCAGGATGAGAAGCCATTAGAATTTTACTAGCCTTTGCAAACTATAATAATTTCAAATTATATCAAATGGATGTTAAAAGTGCATTTCTAAATGGTTTTGTCAAAAAAGACGTATATGTAGAGCAACCTCCCCTATTTGAAGATGAGAAGTTACCCGATCACGTATATAAACTAAAGAAAGCGTTATATGGATTAAAACAGACTCCTAGAGTTGGTATGATAGATTACAAAATTATTTATTACAATCAAACTTTGAAATAGGAAAACTAGATAATTCGTTGTTTATTAAGAAAAATAACAATGACATACAATTAGTACAAATATATGTTGATGACATAATCTTTGGTCAACAAATGAATAAAGAATTTTCAAATATTATGACCAAAGAGTTTGAAATGAGCCATATGGGAGAGTTATCATTCTTTTTAGGTTTACAAATTCGACAACTAAAGAATGGAATATTTATTAATTAAGAAAAATATGCAAGAGATTTAATTAACAAGTACAATCTAACAATAACAAATGGTAGACCAACACCTATGGCAACTAATATTGCTTTAAGTAAAGATGATACATCAAAAGACGTTGATCAAAAACTATATAGGGGAATGATAGGATCATTATTATATATAACTGCCAGTAGACCAGATATAATGCATAGTGTATGTCTCTGTGCAAGATATCAATCACAACCTAAGGAAAGTCATTTAACAGCCGTAAAACGTATTCTGAGATATGTAAAGCATACATCAGATTTTTGATTATTTTTTTCCTGAAAATGATTCATTCAATCTAGTTTCATACTGTGACGCTGACTACGCTGAATGTAAATCTGATAGGAAAAGTACTAGTGGAACATGTCATTACCTTGTATCTTGGTTTAGTAAGAAACGAAATATTGTATCTTTGTCAACAACTGAAGCATAATATATATATGCTGCTTTGGCATGTTCACGAGTAATTTATATGCAACAAACTTTAAACGATTTTGGTTTAAACATAAGTAAATCACCTATATACTGCTATAATACAAGTGCTATAAATATATCTAAAAATACTACTCATCATTCAAGAACTAAACATATTGATGTGCGACATCATTATCTAAGAGATAATGTAAGTAAAGAAAAGATTTCACTTGAATTTATAGAATCAGATAAAAAATAGCCTATATATTAACCAGAACATTAAATGAAGCAACATACACTAAATTTAGGAAAGAATTAGGTATATGTTCATTAAGTGAATTAGAATAATTAAAGTAATAACACACACACACACACACACACACATATATATATATATATATAATATAATAGGGAACTAAAATAATAAAATTTGCAAAAACACTATGTCGACATGAATACGCAGGTATATCGACATATAACTGAAATTTATTAAAATTAATTCCCACCAAAAGTTATTTATTTCAACTATATAACTCCTTTAATTCGACTTTTCTTCTTCATTCTCATTCTTCTTCTCTGTAAATACTCAAGATTAAAAATTACAATGGGTTCCACTAATCCAAATACTCAAAACAACTCTGATTCATACACTGGACCATCCGAGTGTCCATTTCAATGATCTACGCTCTCTAGAGTGATCAAAATTGAAGAGCAAATGGAGTATTTACTGCAAATGGTGGCTGAGATGCAAGTTCTTCAAATTAGAATAAGTCAAGAGCAAAACAAACAAGAAAAAGTGATGAGGAGTCTCTTAAAGTTTATAATGGATAATGAGACTTACCCGATTATCATCAATGATGATAATCAACCAATATAAGAAGAGGAAGAACCAAAAGAAGAACCGGATGAGGAAGAAATGATGGACGAGGAAGAACATCAAGAGGCTCAAACAACGGTTGCGTACGAAGATGATAACGTAGAATGCGTAAGAGAGGTCCTATTTGACGAAAATGGGAATATGATTGAAAAGAATGGAGAATTCTGTCTCCATTATCCAAATTGTCCAATTCACAAGTCTCCTATTGTCAGATAATTTAGTGTTTAAGGATTGTCTAGATATAGCTTTATTACGTTCTTATGGTATGTTGTATATATATAAATTCATGTATATGTACATGTGTTTGTTTAACATAATTAAATTGTTGTTTATGATTGATATTGTTCTAAATCTTCTATAACATAAATATACGATTATTAGATTAAGGGGGAGTATTCTAAATAGTTATTAATTTTAGGGGGAGCATTTCTAGGAATATTGCTTAGATTCTACAATTGTTTAAATTGGGGGTATATTAAAAAAAATTTGATAATGCCAAATGGGGAGAAACTATAAAATATAGGCATAGATTTGTAGAATTCTTATAAACAGGGGGAGTATAAGAAGATCATCATCAAACAGGTATATACAGGTATGATGTTTTATAAACTAAGGTTGTCATCATTAAAAAGGGGGAGATTGTTGGAGAATGGAGTTTTGATGACAATAACCTTATTTCAATTATCATTGATTATAAAATATATACTAACATCTTTATTTAGAATATATATATATATACATATGCAGGATTTGTATACAGGAATTAATATTGAAGATTGTACAGTTTAAGAGCTTTTAGAGATTCAGAATTCAGAGTAGATTCAAGACTCATGAGTAATCAAGATTTCAAGAGTTCAAAAATAATATATTTATAGAGTCTAGATTTTGTAAGACTCCAAATAGCACTCCAGGTTCAAATTCAAATTCTGATTTTCAATTCTATCCTCAATCCTCTCTATTTTTGTTTTTCTTTTTATCCTCAATCTTATCAACTTTGTTTTTATATTTAACTCTATTTTTATTCTTTTTTGTTTTTAAAACTTAAGTATTTTTATATATTTATATTTTATATAGTTTAAAACCTTATAATTTTATAAATATATTTATATAGTTTAAAAATATATTTTCATACGTTTTTCTATCATATAATATTGATTTACAACATTAGAATTTTATCCAAGAATTTCCAGAATTAATTATATATCAAAATACTTCAAAAATGCTTTGAAAATAAAATTTACACAAAGCCATGTCGACATAGCAAAATATGTATGTCGACATATAACAGTTATTTTTCTAAATTTGAAGAGAATTGTCTTTTCACTATTTGAAACGCTTTAGAACCATTGCAACCCTTCATACCTTATAAAAAGAGGTTAAAACCGAATTTTTTAACATCTCTTCTTCTCCATCTTCATCCTCTTTCATCCTACCATTATTCTTAATCATTTTTGTGGTTTTTACACTTATACTATGTCGAATTCACTTCTGAATTGATCAAACTTCTTCTCTCTACACTCTCTACTCTCTGAATCAAGTGCTATTGAAGAGTTATAGGGCTATTTTGTAATTGGTTGGGCTGAATAAACCTTTTTGTGAGTCAAATAGGAGTCGGTGTGTTCTTATGAGCCGTGAAATCAAGAAAGTAGGAATCGGTGTCTCCTTATTGAGCCATGAAATCAAGGAGGGTGTAATTGACTATTGAAAGAGTAATAAAACTCTGCACAACCCAGTGTTGTGTGAGACTGGACGTGGGAGTAATCTGAACTAGTATAAAATCCGGTGTGTTATTTCCTTTTCTGCACTTTTATTTTTTTTATTTTGCTTCTGTGTTTGAATCTGTGTTTGTGTTTGTGTTTGTAGTGTCTGATTCATCCCATAGTTCTCTCTAGTTTTTAGTTTTGTTTAAATTCTTATAAACACTATTCACCACCCTCTAGTGTTTGCTCTGCCTGAACGATCCATTCCGCAGTCCCTAACAACGAAGGGAGCGCACATTCTTCTGATTATTTTGTTGGCTCCGAAGGACCGGAAGGGGAAGCATGCGGCTTCCTGAGATACGCAAGGTGCTCCAAGTCGTCCTCTATGTGGCCGTAGATGTTTAGGCCGTGCTCGCAGAGATTGTGTCTATGCTTAACTACTAGATGGGTGGGCCTTGACTGCAAAAGTAGCTTTGCAGTCAGAATGCTATAACGCAGTGATACCAGGGTGATTCGTTGGTCGCCTCAACGGGGAGCCGAAGGGTCACGACCAACATGGATAGTAGTTCGTCAGATACCCGTCATCGGCACCCAGTGGGATGCGAAAAGACTAGAGCTAAAACCAATAGACCGTTCACCTTTCACTATCGCGGTACGGTGGTTGAGGGAAGACACCAACTAGATGTTTAGATAGTTTGTTAAGGGCAAGTCATTTAGCTCTTATAGTCTTTAATAATTGAGGGAGGGGTCGAGATGGGGCCATAGCCACCATGAAAAACAGACCCGAGGGATATCTATATTTAGAGGCACTTAAAGGCGGGCCTATACAGATATGCAAAAGCTCCCAACCGAGTTCCGTGTTTCTTGTATCGCCCTGCCATGGAACTCGGTGCACATTAGAGGACTGGCGGTTAAGGCATAAAGCTACAATTGACGATACATATGTGGGACAGTTTGGATACATGCATGTTGACTCTGGGTGGTGTATCATAGACTTGAGGGCATTACTTCGGTAGGAATTCTGATTTGATCGACGATGGCAGTCCGTATGCTTACTTAGCGTAGTAATGGCAGACATATACGGAACGTAACATTGTTATGTAGAGATCTATACGCCACTCCGGCGAAGGATGAGTGTAACACCCCATGAATTCTATAACGTTAAGCTTCACAAATTAAAGTATAATTAATTCTAAATAAAAGAATTAAGGGAAATGGGTTAAGCCATTGCGTTCGTCTCGGAATTCTGCTTGAGATAGAGTCCGAGGTTGCTCAAATCGGACTCCGTATGAAGGAGTTATGGCCTTCGGAAGTTTCAGAATAAAATTTAAATTCAAACAGCTCAGTTTAAAATTCAAAATTCGAAATTCAAGTTCAAACTGGGCTGGGCGGGAAAATTCCCGCCCAGAGACCAACTCGACCATAGGGTCGACCATGGTGTCGACCTGGTCTCCCCAGGTCGACCACAGTGTCGACCTGGCCACCCCAGGTCGACCATAATGTCGACCTGGGTGTCGACCTGGCTGGCTAGGTCTGGCTTGAATTTCTGTGGCCCTGTGTGTCACTAGGGCTGACGTGTCACCTCTTGATTGGCTCTTTGAACTTTGTATGGCCTAGATTCCTACGGCTCAAAACAAATTAAAAATCTATAAATACACCCTAACTCTCAACTGAAAATTCACATAAAAAAATTAGAAAGGAGTCGTCATGCTGCTAGGGAGGAATTGAACATAGCCGTCAAGAGAGAAAGGCCTAAGAGACGAATCAAATTAAGAAGAAGAACAAAGTTTAATCAAATTAATCAACGCAACGTTAGTCTACCCAAAGGAGCGCATCTCAATTTCAGAATTCAGAATCCAGAATTCAAGATTCTGCATTCGTTGTAAGTATAGTGACCTTTCAGAATACGAATAAAAGCTGTGATGTGATTCGATGTAAATGAAAATAGAATTGTGTTATTGTATTGTATAAATTCTGTGTATTGTAATGGTTCTATCATGACTTGTGTATTGATGTTTGTGGCATAAATTGATTGATGCAAGCCTATTGAACAATTATATATGAAAACAATGGCACTTGTAAGTTTGTGGCAAAACTAGAATTCGATCCCTTTATGTTTATGCCTATGACATGGACCTTATACATTCACTAAGTCTAAATTAAGGCTTATGTAAACATGTTTTAGACTTGAAACCTTTAATGCCTACATGACCCAAAACCTATGATATCATTTCCATGTTTATTTACAAGTATAATTGGATCTATGTTAAGTATCGTTTGGGTTTCATAAACTATGCAAGTTCATGTTTATTTGCAAGTGTAATTGGATCTATGTTAAGTATCGTTTGGGTTTCATAAACTACGCAAGTTCATGTTTATTTGCAAGTGTAATTGGATCTATGTTAAGTATCGTTTGGGTTTCAAAAACTATGCAAGTTCATGTTGAAATAAGCTATGTGATTAGATGTTATAATTGGACCTTTTGGTGAATATACATCATGCTAGTTTTGTGTTTGACATTATGCCAAGTTAAACATGTTTAAACACAAGTTTGTATAAGCCTAAACTATGCCATTTCATATGTCACCTACTTAGTTATACATTGATTTGAATGCAAGTTCACATGACCCATATTATATGTTAGTTGAATCGCTAAATTGCAAGTTCATGCGCCACACACCTTTATGCATTACATGTTTTGATTTCCCCTTTTTCTCACGTTTATAAAGTTGGGCTGAATTGTAACAAGCCCAGCACATGTTATAATGTTGCGAACAAACGGGAGTAACAACGTTGGGTGTAAAACATTGAAAATATATGTTGGCATGTTTGGCACATACCAACGACAATGACATTTAAAGCGGTATGAATTATTATACCCAAGAATAAAAGATATGACATTTACATATATAATTGAGAAATAATAAAATATGAAAATTTAGAAAACACGATATGCTTAACCCGAGGTTGGATTGAGTTGTGATGTAAACCTGCCCGGAACCGCCCGGTTGTCCAGTAGTCACAACAATACCTATCCAATGTGGGTGGTTAAGCATTGAGCCTAATAATGACCAAAGGTTAGACTGAGCTACGGTGTAAACCTGCCCGGAACCGACCGGCATATCCAGTAACCGTAGAAATACCTGTCTAATGTGAGTGGTCAGGTGCTCCTAAGAGGCTAAGGACAAATGGTAGGGTTAAGTCAACTATAACACTTAACCAAATTCAACATGTTAACAAGAATTGATGGGTGGGGTTAGGTAAATACAGACACTTAACCACTTAACATGTTTGACTAGAAAATCCTGGTAACGAGGGACCCGTTTCAGCAGTAACCCATGTTAGGTATCAACGGTACCCTGAAACTAGGCAGGATGGGGCACGATTACTGGGCTGATTGTAAGCGGTCAAAACATCAGCGTGCACAGTGTAGGTCTAACGGGGTGAGGGCATGCACACACTCCGGAGCAGATAACCAGGGCACTGGGGACACCAGTAGTATAACCTATGCCTTCTAGATTTGTGTCGGGGCCGCCACCATGGGTCTTGATACACCCCATGGTGGGACCAGCATAGGTATCTACAATTCTTGGGGGACGTATGACACATGTTAATGCGGATAGGAGTCGATCTTTAAATAGAAATGGGGATCACTTCACCCTCACCACGGGGTGCCAGTTGGAATAAACTCAAGTAGGTGCAGAGATATAGCATAGGTGCGATAGTACATTCAACACTTCCTTAGCTTGTGACACCATCCTATTTTCAGTATATATCTATCATGCCTTTTCTTATTCACATACTGAAGAGTTACTAGATTTACTCAGGATTTATGTCTGACCCTATTTTCTTTTCATCTTCTTTTTTTTCGTTTCCCCCCCTCAGATCCACAGGGAGGAAACAGCTCAGCTCAGTCAGGCTCTTTACAAGCACCAAGACCGTAGATGTATGATTTGGATCTCTTTTGCTCGGATTATGGCTTTGGAAATCACTATGGGGATTTTTGTCACTTTATTTATGTTTTATGCTTCTTTAATAATCAAGACAAAAATGAGGTTGTAATGTTGGAAGTATTTTGAGACAATTATGGAATGTTTTGTTTTGAACACGTATTGATGAAATAAAAGTCTGTTTGGTTTCTGCTGTTTAAAATATGTGTATTTATATCTGTCTTGAGTTTATCTGTGGCTTTTACTTATAAACCTCCACCAAAATTAAGGCATTCCCTTTGTGATGACCTTAACGGAGGTGGGGTGTTTCAATGAGGGACTGCGTTCACTTTTGTGGCATTACGGTGGAGACCGTGCAAGTGGGGTACCATGGGGTGTACCTCAATATTGAAGGGTAGCTATATATATACTGTATTAGGTTAATACAATGGGAAGTAAATGGGTACGACGTGTGTGTAAGCCTTGTGTGTTGTTAACCCAAGTAACCTAACAAATAAGAAAATGTGATTGAACGATATATGTAGTATTATCCAAAGTGTATAATTTAAATCCAGTCACCAGAACTTGTGTTCTGACCCCCTCCTCATAACATACTCGTAGGTTAGATTTGTGGCAGAGACAAGATAGCTTTGGATACTAGTTAGATAGTATTATTACTACGGTAGGGCTATACTTTGATTATATTATATTTCATCCATTCCGTCGTGAGATGTTTTCCGAGCTCTGACATATTTTATGCCTCTGTCTTTTCTGTAGGATACCAGAGCAAACCAATCCGAGTTTCGATAGATTGGAATTTTGAAAAAAATACGATCTATCGGAATTTGGGTTGTTAAAGTATGAAATGGCTAAGTGAGATTTATTCCAATGTTTGGAATGAGATATTCCAAAGTACGGAATGTTAAGCGGAGTTGAAATTATTTCGAAGTTCAAAATGATATTTCCGAAGTTCGGAATGTTAATCAAAGGCGAGAGTTTAAGCTAAATAAAAGGTTTCGGAGATGGAAACGAGTATAAGTGTCGTAAATGATTTATAACGATTTTGTAAATGGAAGTTAAGAGTTTGGAAATTTAATCGAAATGTTAATTGTCGATAATAATTTACAAATGGAATTTGTAAATGAAGTAAGAGTTTCGAAAAATGAATTTGGAATAATTGTTACAAATAATAAATTGAACGATTTGATTTATAAACTGAAGATCTTTAAAAGATCGCTATGTGATTATAGACAACGCATAAGTTGTCAGGATGATTTGAAAGATACAATAAAGGAAAATAAAAAGTTTTGAAATGAATTCCGTAACGTTTATTCCAGATGATAAGTTAAATTGTTTTGATACAAATAAATACAAGGATTCATAAGAGATATCAATATAAGAGTTGTAAAAGATTTAAATGTAAGATTTGTAAAGATATTTATATAAGATTTATAAAGATATTTATATTAGATTTATAAAGATATTTATACTAGATTAGTTAAAGGTAGTTATATATGTTTTAAAAACAAATATGGTATTGTTGTTGCAAATAAGTTAAAGAATGTTATAAAGAAATGTTGAAGAAATTTATAAATGATTCTATTTATATTGAAATCGAAGATCGAATATAACATTATAAAGGATTATTAAAGATTAACTGAGAAGTATAATAATAGTTTACTTAATGAGTAATTAAGTAAATGTGTTGAGATTTAAATAAGGTTTTCAAAGGAAAACGTGTGGTTAATAAACTTCTACTTATTATAAAGATATGAATATTGATGTTCAAGGTCTGAGAGGTAAATAAAATACCCCAGTTTGAATGACTTCACAATTATCCAGGTATGATATTGTGACAACCTGAATTCTGACAGACCGAATTTTTTTCAAAATTCCAATCTATCAAAACTCAAGTTGGTTTGCTTTGGTATCCTGCAGAAAAGACAGAGACATAAATCATGTCAGAGCTAAGAAAACATCTCACAGCAGAATGGATAAAATATAATATACTCAAAGTATAGCCTTACCATATTAATAATACTGCCTAACTGGTATCCAAAGCTACCATGTCTCTGCCACAAATCTAACTTGCGCGTATGTTATGAGGAGGGAGTCAGAACACAAGTTCTGGTGACTGGATTTAAGTTATACACTTTGGATAACACTACATATACCATTCAATCATATTTTCTTATTTATTAGGTTAGTTGGGTTAACAACACTCAAGGCTTACACTCATGTCGTACCCATTTACTCCCCAATGGATTAACCTAATACAGTAAATATGTAGCTACCCCCAATATTAAGGTACACCCCATGGTACCCCACTCGCATGGTCTCCACCGTAACACCATCGAAATAAATGCAGTCCCTCATCCTATGCCATAGTGACGTACACATCTATATATAACAATGTTACGTTCTGCATATATCTATCATTACTATGTTACGTAAGCGTATAGACTGCCATCTTCGATCGAATCAGATTCCATACTAGAGTATGGCCCTAAAGTCTACGATACACCACCAAGAGCCAACATGCATGTATCCAGACTGTCCCACATATGTATCGTCAATTGTAGCTCGATGCCATAATCGCACGTCCTCTAATGTGCACCGGGGCCCATGGCAAGGCGATACAAAAAACACGGAATTTGGTCGGGAGCTTTTCCATATCTGTACAGACCCATCTTTAAGAGCCTCTATATACAGATATTCCTAAGATCTGTTTTCACGGTGGCTATGGCCCCACCTAGGCCCCTCCCTCAACTAGTAAAGACTACAAGAGCTAAACGACTGCCCCTAAGTAAAATAATATAAACATCCATTTGGCATCTTCCCTCAACCACCGTACCCCGATAGTGAAAGGTGAATGGTCTATTGGTTGTATCTCTAGTCTTTTCGTATCCCACTGGTTGCCAATGAGGGGTATCCGACGATCTACTATCCTTGTTGGTCGTGACCCTTCGCCTTCCCGTTGAGGCAACCACCGAATCACCCTGGTGTCACTGCGTCACAGTATTCTAGCTGCATAGCTACTTTTGCAGTCAAGGCCCACCCACCTAGTAGTTACGTGCAGACCCAACCTCTGTGAGCACAGCCTAAACATCAGCTACCGCACAGAGGACTACTAGGAGCACCTTACATATATCAAGAAGTCGCGTTCTTCCTCTTTCGGTCCTCGGAGCCAATAGAATAATCAGATAAATGTGCTCTCCCCTCATGCCTCATAACACCATGATGATCTACCCTGTTGGGTTGTTCACCCTAAAACGTGTGGACTGGTCTGAGCGCCGCATTTTAATATGTTATTAAAGCATATGTCTAAACATTCTTTTACGCGCTTGCCTTACCTCATCAAGTTTCCATTTAACTTGGTTATTCCCATTCATATTGAATTCTTAATCAATTTACCAAGTTCCTCTTGCTTATTAATTTTAGCTATAAAACTTAACCCATTTAAGTTTATTAATAAGCCCACAACATGTTATTCTCTTGATTGTGGTCCAAGGTCTGTAATCCACAATACCCATTATATTCTTGTTTGATTTCAAGGTTACAAAAACATGTTCTACTTAATATGTTATTAAGTATATCCCAATTCACATGTTTTCTAATTAATATGTCACTTACCATTTATGATTAAATATAACTTATTTCATTTTATAAGTTTCCTCATCCTTTCACATTTAATCATAATCCCATTTTACACCATTACTACAACTTACCGTTGTTTACTTATTAACTTAGTTCTCTTAATTAATGCCCATTAATAAGTTTCTCAACCCATTTATTATATCCTTGTGTTATAATTTTCTCTTGTCCCTAGGACAAGTCCAAACATGTTATTCTTATCAGCGGGTTCCAGACTTCCAAGTTTACAGATTACTTAATTTATAATTAAGTACAACTTCTTATATTTTATAAAATTTCCCCCTTTTCTCAACTGGTTTCAGATTTTCCCCAATTACTGATTACTTAATTTACAATTAAGTGTCCCTTATCTCATTTCATTAGATATCCCATTTCCTCGTTAGTTTATTATAACCTAAGTTATAATCTTCACTTGTCCCTAGGACAAGTCTACCTATTATACAACATTTTCATCACTGTTATTTATTTATAATATGTAATTATCATTCCTATTTAAAAAAAATTCTTTTATTGTTGTATTCCAGTATTCTTCATTCACTGTAATATAGTTCCTTATTTTAATTAAGGACAACACTTCATGCACCTTATCAGTTTGATGTATAAAAGGACTCAGTGATTTATTTTCATAACGTATTCCTATCTAAATCCTGGTGGAAAGTAATTTCTTTCCTTTTTCTCACTTTATTGACTATGGCTTACTTGCAACCACGTTCTCAGAAATAGGTCATTTAGGGAAATACATAACTTTTCCTCTGCATCACCGTAACTCAGTCCATTACATCCCTTCCTTTCTTATTTTCTGAACTAGACATTTAATTACCATCATTGCCACTTATTCATATCCGGTGTTATATATATATATATGCACCAGACCTCTCACATTAAGCCTACATTTGTGGGTGCTAGATTTGTTGGGCGGGGCCGGGCAGACTTCTACTACAAGTTGACTTAACCTCGTGTCTTAGCACCATTACATGTTTTAATTATGCACTTAGACCCCTCACATTAGATTTAACACTTGTGAATACTGGATATGTTGGGCGGTTTCGGGCAGACTTCTTTCACAAGTACATTCTAACCTCGTGTCTAAGAGCTTTACAGTGTCAAATTACTGTGAATCTAGGCTTGTTTGTTCTTTAACAATTATTCCAATTTCATGTAAATTTTAGGCATATTATCCTTTTTACTGTAATCTAGTTTACAGTAATCTAATTTACATGTCGTCCAATTATGCCTGTATTTTGTCGCATGTCCTTTTTAATATATGTTTAATTCTATTTTGATATGTAAACATTCAATCGGGTAATTATTCAAATCCAACAAGTTAAACATGTCGATTACTCAATAATATGCCACAAGTGAATCATATAATTATAACAATAGCAGTCATTGACCATATTCTAACAAGTTTATTCAACATGTAATCAATCCAACATTTTAACTGATACAACATATGAATTATTCATATTAACATCTCAACTTGTTATAACAATAATTCATAACTAATCTGCAATTTCACAATTAATAAAAAGGGGAATGCTAAACGATAACATATTATTATCTAAAGGCTATAGCTTAAACCCAATCACCTCGTAAGCTTTCCAAATCCTGGATCTGGTCTAGATCTATCATTCCATGGTTTTTCCACTAATTTGATTCAGAACCTTACAACCATGGATTCATAACTTTTTACTAAAAAAAAGGAAGAAAAAGAAGAAAGAGAAGGGAAATGAAAATAGACCAGATCTAGGAATTACCTCACTTGATCTGAACACCCATTTACAAGCATACGTTCCTCTCCTCTAGATTTAGATTCAAAATTTTTCCTAACTAATAATTTATATCTTCTAATAATTACTATTTTTAATAATTTTATCAAGGCACGTACAGTCGATTTCCATCAACGGCCATCGAACTGCACTTACAGCGACCTTTTCCAAATTTGATTTGGACATAATTCCAAATCCAACCGTTAGATTTCTGATTTCTAATATTCGTTAGAAAGCTCTTTTCAATACGAACCAACGATTCCAGTTTTAGGAGAATCCGACGCTCGGATCTCCCGCAACGTCAATTCGAAGTCAATAGTCGAAATTCGCGGACTGCCGCGGCGCGACGCGTTCTATTCAGGCCATTATATTATATATATAATATACACTTCGTCAATTTCCTTTTAAAATGTATTTTATAAATCGTTTTAAATTCGTTTTTAAAACGATTTCAACTTCATATTCAATTTCAAATCAAAATTGAATATTCCATATCATTGATATATAAATGATAATATTTTCAAAACATTATATTTTGAAATCAATTCCTTTTTGATATTCATTATAAAAACGAATAAAATCAATATAAATATCGTTCACGTCAAAATGGCGTCAATCTAATCGACACGGCTTTATATACTTCTACTTCAAATGTTTCTATTCAAATATTTCTATTTCAAATATGTCATTTCAAATATTTCATTTCAAATATTTCATTTCAAATATTTCATTTCAAATATTCTATTTCAAATATTTCTTTTTCAAAACTGGAATGAGGTCCAATCAATTACTATAGATTTTATTTCTATGGATTTCCATACAACGCATGTATAATCAACAACGACAAATAATCAACCATCATCCAAAGTGCATTCTACACTGTATAAGCATCAATTATAAATATTCAACGCTCATAACAGTCTGTCAATCAATCGATCGACATACAACTAATTGTTGTGATTAGTGTACGTCATATATCATCCCAATACCCGTGTGGGGTTTCCAAACAATCAAACACAGATTTTATTTGTGCAGTTGGACGATGTGTAAAATTTATCGTCCCAATCAATATCAGTCAAATGTGTGTATATAAACAAATCGTCCGATTATTTATATTTATTTCATTTCATATACACGTTAAAATTTCTATTTTTAGCTATAAAATATTTTCCACTATAAAATATTTTATTTCATTTCACATCACATCACGCAATCAACTACAGATCAAAATCAAACAAACAAGCATACAAGCCGTCCATGGTCTGTGGACGACGGGTGTCGGGTGCTACTAAACACCGTCTGCATCCTAGTATATATTTATAACTAGAAAAATAAAATTAAAGGTGAGAAGTTCTCATAGAGGGTTCCACTCCGCCGTGCTTTGCTTTTGAACTGCTGAACAGTCTGGATCTGCTTGAAATTCCAACGCAGTTCCTTTCACGCTGTTCAAATGTAAAAATTCATTTCTAAATTCAATGTATAAATTCATTTCTAAATTCAATGTATAAATTCATTTCTAAATTCAATGTATATTCATTTCTAAATTCAATGTATAAATTCATTTAAAAGAAAAACTGAATTTTAACAATGCAAATTATATTTTTAATCTTCCTACTTCATGATAAAGACCAAAATCATAATTTTCCTTTGTCCTACAAATTAAAAATCACTTTTCTTCTTTAGAAAAATATCAGAGAAAGAAAAGAAAATATATTAAACTAAACAAAAACTTTCATGAACAAAATAGGATCTTTTTATATAAACAAAATCTAACTTTTTACATGAACAAAATAGGATCTTTTTACATTTCTAAAAATCATACTTGATTGGCATAAAAATCATATTTTTAATACATATATAATTCTGAAAATTAAAACAAATAAGAAAAGGGAGCTCACAGTCGAAATCGAAGGCGGGGGGGGGGGGGGGGGGTTCACCGTCATGTTGCGTTGCAGGGGAGGCGAGACACTGCATTGATCAGTGAGGGGATCATCAGAAAATCGAAGGGGAAGAGGGGCTCGCGAGGTCTGGTTGGAAGTAGGGGGTGCGCGGGGTCTGCCGAGGGTTCGTCGGAGGTAGGTGGGGCTTTAGCAGGTGGCGCAGCGGGTTTTCGTTGTGGGGTGAAGTTAGGAGTTTCCGCAGAGGAGGGGGCACACGCGAGGAGAGAGAATAGAGGAGGAGAGGAGGAGACGAGGCGGTGGTCGGGCCTGTGGCGCGGTGGCGCTCTGACGGGAGGAGCGATGGCATCTCCTCCCCTTCTTCTTCTTTTTTTTATTTGGGGCTCAGATCTGAAAACGAGGGGGGCTTCGACTAGTATAAAGGAGATAATATATTTATTTATTATTATTTTATTCTATTTAAATTCAAAAAGTTGACTTTTCTATCGATCTCCAAACAATGCCCAATGACTGTCGCCTCTAGCTAATTACCCCCATTCCGAACACAATAGGATAAGTATTGTAAGCTGATTCGATCTTTTTGATATGTTTTCGTTTAATTTAAAATTTAAATCTTCATATTGAATTTTAAACGCACATTCCAATTTACCGGGGCCACATACAGACTCGAAAAATTCCAGAAAAAATATTTCTAGCTTCGCGATACGGTCCTAACAAAACTAATTTCGCCAAATTCTGAGATCGTTTGAAAAATGGCCATTTTTCAGTTGATTAAAATCAACTAAAACTGGTCAAACGTGTTGTCCTTTGCCACACTCACATATTGACTCGAAAAATTATGAAATTTGAAACCTAGCAATAACTTGACATCACGGATCCAACAAAAGTGGTTTCGTCAAAATCCGAGATCGTTTGCAAAATCCTCATTTTTAAGGGCCAGAATTCCATAGCGGCTATTCTGTATTTTCAACTGGACTTATCTTTTGATTCCCGCTATGAAATTTCGATTTTTCGGATTCGTTGGAAAGATATTCTCAATTAGATTCAAATATTTTTGGTTTCACTAAAATCCGGTTTATTTTGCACCCGGTACATTCATTTGAAGTTGGAAATCGAATTATCGAACTACCGCGCCATTTTCAATTCCTTTTATATATATAAATAAATATTTATATTCTAACGACGCTTCGAATAAATATATACGTTCGAATTCCATTCAAAATAAATTTCTCGTCGATATTATTTAAAATAATTCATTTTGAATATTCAAAATTCGCTAAAATTGCCAAAATAAAAATTTTAAATTGTTCGGATTTCCGGGTTATTACAATTTCTACCAATTATTTTGTCCACCCAACAAAATAATTTATCAAAAAGGATTGTCATAAGAATAGATATTTCAAATCTTTCTTTACTAAAAATTCTTGTATGAAATATAACAAGAAAACTAGCAAGCTATACATGCTCTATAATATGCACATTTTTCTGAGAGAATTTTACTTTCGACAAATTTCCGAAATAAATCACTATTTGCAAATTATACCCCTTTTTACTTTTAACCCAATATGTGATTCTTTACATATTTTAAAATTATACCTTTTAAGATTAAAACTTGAAAACACTCTAAACCCTTTTCCCAAAACTTTTATAATTTCAAGATCTTAAAAGTCAATAATGGGGTTAGACTCAAAGCGGGTTTCCAATTTTCTAGGCAAGACATTCCCCAAGATCAATTCCCTCAACTATATATTCCTAATCCATTTTTCTCATTTCAACCTTTTTCAATTTATAAGGTTTTCAAGCCCACTAACCCAAAATATTAATCATATAGGATTCACTTTCTTTCGATACAAAGTACATTGTACACTCTCCACCCAAAATACCTAAGGGTCTCAGAATTCCATATTCATTCTTTTAGTGTACAAAACAAACATCCCATTTCTTACCATATTATACTCCTTCTATTTAGTGGGTTTCTCTATGGATCTAGGTATATATATAATATATTAATATTTTTAGAAATACAAATACGTTCACTCAGTATTTACACATGAATTCTAAATCTAAGCTCTGATACCAGATGTGACAACCCGAATTCCGACAGACCGAATTTTTTTCAAAATTCCAATCTTTTGAAACTCAAGTTGGTTTGCTCTGGTAACCTACAGAAAAGACAGAGACATAAAACTTGTCAGAGCTAAGAAAACATCTCACAGCGGAATGGATGAAAATATAATATACTCAAAGTATAGCCTTGCCACATTAATAATACTACCTAACCAATATCCAAAGTTATCATGTCTCTGCCACAAATCTAACCTGCGAGTATGTTATGAGGACGAGGTCAAAACTCTGGTGACTGAATTTAAATTATACACTTTGGATAACACTACATATACCATTCAATCATATTTTCTTATTTATTAGGTTATTTGGGTTAACAACACTCAAGGCTTACACACGTCGTACCCATTTACTCCCCAGTGGATTAACCTAATACAATATATATGTAGCTACCCCCAACTTGCACGCTCTCCGCCGTAACACTATCGAAATATACGCAGTCCATCATCCTATGCCATAGTGACGTATGGATCTATATATAACAATGTTACGTTCCACATATATCTATCATTACTATGCTACGTAAGCGTACGGGCTGCCATCTTCGATCGAATCAAATTCCATACTAGAGTAATGCCCTCAAGTCTACGATACACCACCCAGAGCCTACATGCATGTATCTAGACTGCCCCACATACGTATCGTAAATTGTAGCTCGATGCCATAAATGCACGTCCTCTAATGTGCATCGAGTCCCATGGCAGTGCGATACAAAAAACACGGAACTCGGTTTGGAGCTTTCCCATATCTGTACAGATCTGTCTTTAAGAGCCTCTATATACAGATATTCCTAGGGTATGTTTTCACGGTGGCTATGGCACCACCTCGGCCCCTCCCTCAACTAGTAAAGACTACAAGAGCTAATCGACTGCCTCTAAGAAAAACAATCTAAACATACATTTGGCGTCTTCCCTCAACCACCGTACCCCGATAGTGAAAGGTAAATAGTCTGTTGGTTTTAGCTCTAGTCGTTTTGCATCTCACTGGCTGCTGATGACAGATATCCAACGATCTACTATCCTTGTTGGTTGTGACCCTTCGCCTCCCCATTGTGGTGACCGCCGAATCACCCTGATATCACCGCATCACAACATTCTGGCTGCATAGCTACTTTTGCAGTCAAGGCCCGCCCGCCTAGTAGTTACGCACAGACCCAACCTCTGCAAGCACAGCCTAAACATCTGCCACTGCACAAAGGACTACTAGGAGCACCTTACGTATCTCAGGAAGCCGCGTTCTTCCCCTTCTAGTCCTTCGGAGCCAACAAAATATTCAAATAAATGTGCGCTTCCCTCGTGCCTTATAACACCACCATGATCTACCCCGTTGGGTTGTTCACCCTCAAACGTGCGGACTGGTCCAAGCGCCTCACTTTAGCATGTTGTTAGACCCTATGTCCAAACATTATTTTATGCGCTTGCCTTACCTCATCAGGTTTCCATTTAACTTGGTTATTCCCATTCATATTGAATTCTTAATCATGTTACCCAGTTCCTCTTACTTATTAATTTTAGTTATATAACTTAACCTATTTAAGTTTATTAATAAGTCCACAACATGTTATTCTCTTGACTGTGGTCCAAGGTCTGTAATCCACAGTCCCCTTTATATTTTTGTTTGATTTCAAGGTTACAATAACATGTTCTACTTAATATGTTATTAAGTATATCTCAATTCACATGTTTTCTAATTAACATGTCACTTACCATTTATGATTAAATATAACTTATTTCATTTTATAAGTTTCCTCATCCTTTCACATTTAATCATAATCCTATTTTACACCATTACTACGACTTATCGTTGTTTACTTATTAACTTAGTTCTCTTAACTAAGGCCCATTAATAAGTTTCTCTACCCATTTATTATAACCTTATGTTATAATTTCCTCTTGTCCCTAGGATAAGTCCAAACATGTTATTCTTATCAGCGGGTTTCAGACTTCCAAGTTTACAGATTACTTAATTTATAATTAAGTACAACTTCTTATATTTCATAAACTTCCCCCCTTTTCTCAACTGGTTTCAGGTTTTCTCCAATTACTGATTACTTAATTTACAATTAAGTGTCCCTTATCTCATTTCACCAGTTATCCCATTTCCTCGCTAGTTGATTATAACCTAAGTTATAATCTTCACTTGTCCCTAGGACAAGTCTAGTTATTATACAACATTTTCATTAATGTTATTTATTTATAATAGGTGATTATCATTCCCCATTTAACAATTTTCTTTTACTGTTGTATTCCACTATTCTTCATTCCTTGTAATATATGTTCCTCATTTTAATTAAGGAAAACACTTCATGCACCTTATCAGTTTGATGTACAGAAGGAATCATTGATTTATTTTCATAACGTATTCCCATCTAAATCTGTAGCGGCAAGTCATTTCTTTCCTTTTTCTCACTTTATTGGCTATGGCTTACTTGCAACCATGTTCTCAAAAATAGGTCATTTAGGGACATACAACACTTTTCCTTCGCATCACCCTACCTCAGTCCATTACATCCCTTCCTTTCTTATTTTCCGAGTTAGACATTTAATTATCATCATTGCCACTTATTCATATCTTGTTATATATATACATACATATATACATACACAAATATATATATGCACTACACCTCTCACATTAAGCCTACACTTGTGGACGCTGGATTTGCCTGGCGGGTCCGGGCAGACTTCTACCACAAGTTGACTTAACCTCATGTCTTAGCACCATTAAATGTTTTAATTATGCACTTAGACCCCTCACATTAGATTTACCACTTGTGAATGCTGCATATGCCGGGCGGTTCCGGTATCACAAGTGCAATCTAACCTCGTGTCTAAGAGCGTTATAGTGTCAAATTACTGCGAATCTAGGCATGTTCGTTCTTTAACAATTATTCCTATTTTATGTAAATTTTAGGCATATTATCCTTTTTACTGTAATCTAATTTACATGTCATCCAATTATGCCTATATTTTGTCGCATGTCCTTTTTAACACGTGTTTAATTCTATTTTGATATGTAAACATTCAATCGGGTAATTATTCAAGTCCAACAAGTTAAACATGTCGTTTTCTCAATAATATGGCACAAGCAAATCATATAGTTATACCAACGGCAGTCATTGCCCATATTCTAACAAGTTTATTCAATATGTAATCGTTCCAACACTTTAACTGATTCAACATATGAATTATTCATACTAACATCTCAACTTGTTATAACAATAACTTATAATTAATCTAGCAATTTCACAATTAATAAAAAGGGGAATACTAAACGATAACATATTATTATCTAAAGGCTATAGCTTAAACCCACTCACCTCGTAAGCTTTCCAAATACTGGATCTGGTCCAGATCTATCATTCCATGGTTTTCCCCTAATTTGATTCAGAACCTAACAACCATGGATTCATAACTTTTTACTAAAAGAAATAAAGAAAAAGAAGAAAGAGAAGACAATTGAAAATAGACCAGATCTAGGAATTACATCACTTCGCTAAGAGATATGAACACCCATTTACAAGCATATGTTCCTCTCCTCTAGATTTAGATTTAGAATTTTTTCTAACCAATAATTTATATTTTCTGAAGAAATCTTTAAGGGAGGAGAAACAGCAGAGCTCCAACGTAGTCCCAGAAATATAAGGTTTAGAGTTAGCTCTAGATTCTTATTTATAGGTGTATCAAAGAAGCCAGGATTCTTAGATTTGATTAAAAATCATCAGAAACGTCCACGTATCAAAAAACCCTAATCTACCAAAATCTGCCGCCTTCCCAAATTTCGAAGTTTGAACCGATTTTTGTATTTTTGAACCTATTTTTGAATTTTTGAACCTAATATATATATATATATATATATATATATATATATATATATGAATGTATGTATATATATATATTCTTCCTCCGTGTATACAAACTTCAAACCTTAATAACTTCTTCATACAGCGTCCGATTTACGCAAACCAGGTGTCTACCTTGACCAGAATTTTGATACGGACGCAATGGAACAGTCTGTTTTACTTAATTCTGAATATTTTATTAAGTTACTATTTTTTTATCATCTTAAGTTAAAAATGCAGAGTGTTACAGATATTAGTTTATGAAAGAGAGAAATTGAGGGAAACATAAGTTATGATTTCCTTAAATGATATTAAAAGCTGTATTTGGAAAAGTTATAAGTGAATGAAATGATTTTTAATAATACTTTTATTTATAACAGGAAGTAAAAGATAAACTCCAAGTATTGGAAGATTTAAAGAATATAATTAATAGTTGTTTAATTAATGAGGCTAGGTAATGCCGAGTACTGAATCAGTGAACTCATTTTATTCTCATGATTATTTATTTGATAGTTAAATAACTGACTATAAAATCTAGCTAATACGATTGTTGGTACGAAAAGACCGGGATCGAATTATGTTCGAAAACCATTCCGACCAGCAAATACGTGGAAGATGTTGATTAAAGATGGAGCATTGAAGACCGTGGATCTTCTTAAACGGAGGAACTACTTGTTGAATTTCTCTGGTTTAGCGGCCAGAGATATTTCGGCAGTGATTCTGTCGTGAGTGAAATCTTCGGATTGCATGGACTACTCGCTACTGATCTTTGGGGTAATTCCTATGTAAGGATTGGTGGGAGGGTACCTTCGGTTCATCCTATTCCTGGATGACTTGTATGGACAAGTGTCTAACAGAATATTTCCAATGGAGTCAAGTACATTGAATATTTACAAACGTATTTCTGTTGGTGGTGGAGAAGACACCTTCTCTTAGCTTAATGCTTGTAGTATTTTTGTGGAAATCAATTAAGTGATATCCAATGGATTTGACAATGTGGCATTCAAAGTGAATGGAGATGGGTTATTCTGAAGGATAAGCTTAACCTCTAGCCTCATCAAGCGGGAAACGGTTAAAATCGGGTAGGTCGCATGGCTATGGGTCGCTCCCATTAGGGTGTATTGTCACCATCTAGGGAATATTCATATTTGTTACTTCTTTTCACTTCTGTATCTCCCGAGAACGGTTGTGTTGCTAGCAACCGTAGGTGACAATATATTTGGAACATTCAAGCGAAATGGATGGTCGGTCACGTTCAGCATGGGTTGCAAGATGTTCTTGTTGAACTCGGTGTATTCCTCTCTAGGGAAACACTACCAGAAAGGTGGTTGCCTATACCTTGCCATGGAAATCCACTCTCCAATAAGTGCCCGCAGTTTTGATTGTATACTATATATGTAGAGCATGAGACGCAAGCGTTCTACTAGATTGCTATTTATTTGTATTTGGACATTATTATAATATCAGAAAGGATATTGTTTTCAAAAATGTTTTGGGTTATCATAAGTTAAAAACCATCCGTATTTATGTGTGGATTTGGTCTTATGATTTTCCTTTACTTTCAAAAAGATTTTGACTTTAAAATCAAGTTGTGTGATACATTTAAACTTAGTGTGTTTCTCTCACTGTAGTTCACCAAACAGATCCGACGTTTGTAATGCTCAAGTTAGACCGAGTTTTACAGGTTTAGATTTGGATGCTGCGAACTTTAGAAGGCTTGCCCGAGGAATTCAGGCGTATGATATATATATATATATATGGTGTGTATTTCGCGTTGTGTTGTATATGAGGACATATTATTATAATTGTCCAGAGGTGTTGATATACTCTGATATTGTAAGTATTTTTAAAGCTCTTAGTAAAAATTTATTTCTATATTATATTTCCTTCTGTTGTGATGTGAGACTCTGTGTTGTGTTGGTTCTTCTTCTTCTTCTATTATAATATTTCTTTCTATCTTATCTCACCCTCTAATTTCTTCTATTAACGATCCAGTGTTCTCGATGCTTGAATAGTTCGAAAATTCTTGGACCATTACAACTGGAAATGATATGAAGCATGTGAAGAAAAAGTATGTCAGCATGTGTATATGGGTCTGTACATGAAATTGTTTATGTAACTGAGGGAATCAAGTGAAATGTTGTGCAGAACTAAGGTATATGAAATTGAATATATCATTTTACAGTGAAATGTACAATAGTGGAGACATAAGTTTGTACTATTTCAAATGTTGAAATAAAATATTTATTTGAATAAAACATTGGTTATTTATTAAATTTTGTGTAATAGCATTTTATTTAAAATAAATATTTATTTCTATATGTGATGCAATATAGAATAGTACAGATACAAACACATTTATATAATATATATATGTGTGCGTATGTTTTCTATCATCAAACAAAAACCATATTGTTATTCTCAACACCCTTCACATCCAGGATGCCACTGCATAGCAAGTAAAGGGAAAATTCTAGCCAGCACAATACAGCCGTCACTTCAAGGACATTGTTCCAAGAAAGGACGAGGAGCCAGGATACCAAAGCGCGACCCCCAAAGAAACAATGGTGGTGATCTCGACTGATGATGATGACCCTTCTAAGGTGTTGAAAATCAAATCCTACCTTGGACCCCTTCGGACAAAGGAATTGACCAACTTTCTCCGTGCAAATCTTAACGTGTTTTCCTAGACCCATACTGACATATATGGGATATCGCCGATGTAACGTCCCGGATTTTTATTCGATTTATTTTGAACATATAAATTTATTTTAAATGTTGAATTGGAATAATAAATGAATTTTAATATGGAATTTATTGATTTAATATCGGATATATCGAATTATCGTAATACGAAGCGATAATAATTGAATTCAGAGTTAAAACTGAATCGAAAAGATTTTGTCAATTAATAGAAATTCGATATTGAATTAGAATGATAATAATAATTTATTATCGATGAATTTGATTGGTTTGAATTTAAAATATATATTTTTATCAATTTTAGTTGATATGTGAAATAGTCAAATTTCAAACGATCTCAGAATTCAATGAAACCAGTTCTGTAAGATTTGAAATAGTGTATTTTTATCAGATTTCAGATGGTAACATTTGGATTTATCGTTTGATCATATGGCTAGTAAACACCTTGGTATAATTAAATTGAAATAATTTAAAACGTCAATACAACATTGATATTACATATATACGATCAAATTAAATTTCAAAATCTGTTTCGTTGAATTCAAAATAGGGAATAACGTTAGAAGCACTGGCCATACATTGAAATAGCGGTTCAGGATTTCAAATTAAGGGATTGTGAGATATTTTAGATTTTAACTAAAACAAAATCATACTAATTAACATCTACACCAAGTACAGACAACTGCACCCGAACATTTCATTTATCGCGTTGACATTATGTTTCCTCAAGCAGAAAAATGTGTCTTCCACTTTCGATATCAAGCAAACACCAAAGTAATGGCGAAGTATGTCCTGTCTTCTCTTATCTTATATAAATCGAGCTAAGCCCTGCCAATCTCAAATTAAATGTAAATATTCCCTTTGTTCCTCTTCCTCCTAATAAACCAAAATTGTGTTTTTCTTCAAACCGAAAAATCAAACCATATTTTAATAAAAAAAAATGAAGAAGAGAGAATCGCGAATTCGAGAGCCGTGGATATCTAGAAGCTCGACTTTTTCGCCGCCCCGTGCTATGGTGTTGTCACGATCGATTCAAATAATCGCAAGGTTCAAACATCAAAGAGGAAGGCGCTCGTGAATTGGAGTAGGGTCATGGTCGTCCAAGTAGGAGGGAGTTAGGAGTCGCGATTTGGATTTTTAAGGCCACGGAAAGCGTTGTGATGTTCAAGTGAATATCTAAAATCTACCGATTTGTTTTGAAAATGCAGGGGTTGTGGGCATAAGAGGACTTGCGTAAGTTAGTAGGAGATGATTATGGATGGACTGTAGTGGTACTAATTTATGGGTGTTGTTGAGGGTGGCGAAGGCAATGTAATGTTGGAAGGATGTTGTAGATCGGGAACAATGGGATGTTTGGAGCTAGATTTGAAAAAAAAATTGGGTTAAGCATCCTTGGTGAAGTATTTAAGGGATTCGATGCCTATAATTTTCATAGGCTGCTACTGCTGGATGCATGGGGACGGGCTGGCGACAGGTTTTGACAGAGAATGGCGAGATGACTCTGACAACGTGGTCGGGGAGGGGGTTGCTTGCTGGATTGAATGGAGGAGGTCAGACAGTGGTTCAGGTAAGATTGAATAGGTATGGGAATTTGTTTAGAGGTGTTTGGTCTGTGTTGATGCGAGAGGTGGATGCAGCAGTGGCTACGGTGACTATGATAATAGAGAAAGGGAATAAAAATTGTCAGTGAAGCATCCGATGATATGCCGGAGAAGGATAGAGTATTGTTGTTTTGGGCTTGATTGTTGATATGACTTCACGGTGGATCAATTAATTTTCAAGTGGTAAGGTATATGTTTTTGCGTAATTTAGAATACATAGAATGATTATTTATTTACCTTAGTAGTTAGTTAAATAAATAATCATTTAATCGATAAATAAAATAAATAATCGTAGGTGCTAGGTAAACTCATTCGAGGTGATTCGTAGCTAAGACGATATGGAATCCAATTGAATATTCGATCAATGAAAATCAAGGTGAGTAAACTCACTCTCTGGTTTGATTATAATATGTTATAATCAATTTTTTTTATTTAATAAAAATATTTATATGATGTTTGTTGGTTGATTGGATGCATTGTTGTTTGTTGATAAACTGTGGTTATTATATATACTAGTTATATTTAGGCTTGGTGGTTATGTCTATTATATATATACATACATATATACATATGTGTGTGTGTATTGGATATTTCCCGCAGTACCATTAGCGGATGACCCTACCTCCCTACGATATATTGAGTGGATGACCTTCTATACCACGATATTATAACAACCCTAACTTCGATAGAATGATTTTTAAAAAAAAATCCCATATATCGAAATTCGGATTGGTATGCTCTAGTATCCTGTAGAAAAGACAAAGACATAAAACATGTCATAGCTCAGAAATTATCTCATAACGGAACGAATAAAATGTAATGTAATCAAAATAAAGATTACTATATTAATAATACTGCTTAACCAGTATCCAAGGCTATGACGGCCCGCCCCGCACCAGCCTACATTTCCTCCGAAAGTGCGCTGTACACCTGCCCGACTAGCACGGGACGGTCGTCAAAAGAAAGGAAAGAAGGGAATTAACTAAATGAGGAACTTGTAGAATGTCTCACAGCGCATGGAATAAAATATAATAACAAAATACTTGACATAAAACAGGTGAGACAGTGTATAAGCTGATAACTAAAACCAACATCAACGTCAGAGCAGCGGAAATCCAAATACAGCTTATTACAACTTTTCAAATTTACCGTCTCTAACAAAAGAAAGCTAAAGTAGAAGATGAAACACCAATGCCCAAGCAGTGATCTTCAACAACACAGGGAGAATACTATATATATTACGTGGAAGCCTCCTGCTCGTCTCCGGATCATCTACCCGTGCATCACCAGCTAACCGGTCTCTAGTCTGCTCGTGTGAGCACCCAAAGTAATATGAGGAGACATAAAACTCCGGGTCAAACATAAAGCCTGGTATGAGCGATAAGCATCTAAACAAAGCAATAACAGGTATACTAAACCATACCTGAACCTGGACCTGCAACCAAAGAGTTAGTACCACATACCGTACAATACTCCAAGGTGCCATAATAAGTAGTGTAAAGAATACGGGGAAGGGGTGTGCATGTCAGATGATAGCAAACAAATCAACCATAGCAACCATCCTCACATCTCTCACTCAGTGCGTAAAACATACGATGTCCACCACTGTCAATCACTAGACCCATTGAAGTAGTGACGGAGTTCAACTTGTACAACTACTGCTACTACCAAGCTTACCACATGGAGTCATGACCAAATCTTTACAAATGACCCCACTTAATTGGTCTATAGCCCTTTAGTCATACCTAGGCCACTGTGGCCCTGAACCCGCTCACGTGCTTCCCATACATAGTGATCCAAAGTCATAGACATCGACTGCCCCTTGGCACACGTCCCGCAGCCAAGCCCAATCATAAAGTGAACTCATCGGTTCCCAACTGGATCCTGAGCTCTAACTTCCCATATTGGACTACCTTTGCATCTCGGGTTATTGGTCAATACTGGGTCGGGTCGGGTTCTCCTTCTAGCCATCGGTTTGGGTCGGGTCCTCTACTTCAGGTCAGTTCGTAGTCTTCTCCTGTAGCGGTTCGGTACGGGTCCACAGCGTCGCATCGGTTCGGGTCGGGTATTCCACTTTGGGTCGGGTCGGGTGTCCTCCTCCGGGTCGGGTCGGGTTGCCATCTTCCCTCCAGTTCGTGCTCCTTCTCCGATCATCTCCCTCGTCCTCCATTTACTCCGATCCGATCCTCCTCCCTTTAGCCGATCCGATCCCTCCGCCTTACCTCAGTCCTAGCCTTTCATCCTTACGTCGGTCCGATCCGAGCCCTTCGTCTTTAAGTTAGTCCGATCTCCAGCTTAACCAGCGTGGCCTTCCTTTTTGCCAAGCTTCTTATGTGCCAGATTTCTGGTTCGGGTCGGGTTCCTTGCCCAGGTCTCCTATCCGATCCGAGCCCATATCCGATCCGATCCGAAACCCTACACAACTTTCTGCAACTTTTTCCAGCAACTTGTTTACGCCATTCGGTGACGTTTTCGACAAATCTAACTATGCTAATCAATCACAAATCATGTCAACAGTCACAGCAACATAGCAAACTAACCACAAACACCAAAACAATGAATTTACATGTCAAAATGGATCAAAGATCCCCAAAATCCCCTTATTTTCCCTTAAGCATGATTAAATAAAACTAATCATAGAATTAATAAAACTTAACCAAATCGAACCAAATTTCTAACAGAGACATAAAATATTATTTAAGAATTTCTAAACATTTTTCCAGAATTCATTAGTGTATCAATTCGCTAATCTTCACTAATCACCCTTAACTAACTGTAATTAGTGTCAAAACGATGCTATCACTCACCTTTGCCACAAAATAAAACACCAAATCTGAAATACCCTCTGCTTGGGTCGAATTCCTATGTATAGCAGCAGCTCCAACCTAGCTCTGTTGCGATTTGGCCTTGTTTTGATGTAGTTTAGGCTTAATCTTCACTAGAAATGTGTTTTGGAGTGGTTTTAGAGGATGTAAGCCATTACTAAGGTCTCAAGAAGGTTTGTGGCGGCTCAAAACTTAAATGAAAGTGATTTCCTAACCCTAATCAGTCCTTCTATACCTCTAAACCCGAAATTCCCCTCTGGGCCTAGCTGCTAATCACCCGGTTAAGCCCAATTAAGCTGTTTTTCACCATTTGAAACTTGTTTCAGCCATATCTCCCAAACGGTGAGTCCGTTTGGCTAATGTGACCACTCTACGGAATTGTAAACCATCATCCGGAGCCAATGGAAGTGGTTTTAGGTCAAAATTCCTTTCCAATCAAAAGTTATGGCCAAAACAGTGCCAACTAGGGGGTAAAATGGTCATTTAAAAATCGGGAAAAATCATGAACATGGGAAATGACCATAATAGTCGTCTCCCAAAGTTACATGACCATACGACTTCGTATGTGAAAGGAATAAATATTCTACGATCCTATGATGCGTAGAATACGGGTCGTTACAAAGGCTATCATGTCCCTGCCACAAATCTAACCTACGAGTATGTTATGAGGAGGCGGTCAGAAAACAAGTTCTGGGGACTGGACTTAAACTATATACATTGGATAATCCTACATATATCGTTCAATCATATTTTCTTGTTTATTAGGTTACTTGGGTTATCAACACTCAAGGCTTACACATGTCGTACCCATTTACTTTCCAATGGATTAACCTAATATAGTATATATGTAGCTACCCCCAATATTAAGGTACACCCCATAGTACCCCAGTCGCACGGTCTCCACCATAACATTATTGAAATATACACAGTCTTTCATCCTTTGTCGTAGTGATGTACGGGTAACAATATTACATTCCGCATATATCTATCATTACTATGATATGTAAACGTACTGTCTGCCACCTTTGTTCGAATCAGACTATAGCGGAGTAATGCCCTCAAGTCTACGATACACCACCCGAAGCCGACATGCATGTATCTAGAATGGCCACCGTATGTATCTCCAATTGTAGCTCGATGCCTCAATTGCACGTCCTCTAATGTGCACCGAGTTTCGTGGCAGGGCGATACAAGAAGCACGGAACTCGGTTGGGAGCTTTTCCAAATCTGTACAGGCCCGTCTTTAAAGAGCCTCTATATACAGATATACCTAGGTATGTTTTCGTAGTGGCTATGGCCCTACCTCGGCCTCTCCCTTAACTAGTAAAGACTACCAGAGCTAAGCGACTTCCCCTACGCAAACAATTTAAACATCCATGTGGCATCTCCCCTCAACCCCCTACCCCGATAGTGAAGGGTGAAATGGTATCTTGGGTTTAGCACTAGTATTTCCGCATCCCACTGGTTGCCGATGACGGGTGTCCGATGGTCTACTATCCTTGTTGGTCCTGACCCTCTGTCTCCTCGTGAGGCAACCGCCGAACCACCCTGGTGTCACCTTGTCACAGCATTCTGACTGCATAGCTACATCTGCAGTCAATACCCACCCACCTAGTAGTTACGCGCAGACCCAACCTCTGCAGGCACAGCCTAAGACATCTATAGCCGCACAGAGGACTACTAAGAGCACCATACATACCTCAGGAAGCCACGTGCTTCCCTTCTAGTTCTTCGGAGCCGTCAGAACAATCAGATAAATGTATGCTCCCTCTTGTGCCTTATAACACCACGATGATCTACCTCGTTGGGTTATTCACCCTCAAATGTGCAGACTGGTTCAAGCGCCTCACTTTAATATGTTATTAGACCCTATGTCTAAACATTCTTTTACGAGCTTACCTCATCAGGTTTCCTTTTTAACTTGGTTATTCTCATTCACATTGAATTCTTATTCAAATTACCAAGTTTCTCTTGCTTATTAATTTCAGTTATATAACTTAACCAATTTAAGTTTATTAATAAGCCCACAACATGTTATTCCCTAGATTGTGGTCCAAGATCTGAAATCCACAATCCGTTTATATTCTTATTTGATTTTATCATTACATAACGTGTTCTACTTAATATGTAATTAAGTATATCCCAATTCACATGTTTTCTGTTTAACATGTCAGTCATTATTTATGATTACATATAACTTATTTCATTTCATAAGTTTTCCTCATCCTTTCTCATTTAATCATAATTCCATTTTGCATTGTCAATACAACTTATCGCTGTTTACTTATTAACTTAGTTATATTAACTAAGGCCCATTAATAAGTTTCTCCACCCTTTTATTATAACCTATGTTATAATTTCCTCTTGTCCCTAGGACAAGCCTAAACATTCTTATCAATGAGTTTCAGACTTCCAAGCTTACAGATTACTTAATTTATAATTAAGTACAACTTCCTATATTTCATATATTTTCCCCCTTTTTCTCAACTAGTTTCTGGCTTTTCCCATTTATTGACTAGTTAATTTACAGTTAAGTGTCCCTTATCTCATTTTGCCAGTTATCCCATTTCCTTATTAGTTTATTATAACCTAAGTTATAATCTTCACTTGTCCCTATGACAAGTCTACCTATTATACAACATTTTCATTAATGTTATTTATTTATAATAGGTGATTATCATTTCTACAAGTTATGCTTACCTTAAAAGGTGCCTTTAATTACATAACTTTATTATTTCTACCGGTTATGTACAACACTAGGTGTCTTTAATTACATAACCTTATCGGGCTAGGTTAGCAGGCCTATATGTAAATATTACCCACCCCCTTAGATTTGCCTAACCCACCCACTGTCCAACCAATTTTTACTTAATCGTAACTTTAGTTCATATTCATACAATCCTTATGGATTAGATTAGGTTAAGTACTCCAATTCATTACTATGTTCATTTATGGTTTATAATGGGCTAGACCTCCCACATTAGGCCTACAACTTGTGGATGCTGGATATGCCAGTCGGGTCCAGGCAGACTTCTTCCACAAGTTGCACCTAAGCTCGTGTCATAGTCCTTCTCGTATTTGCGCACTTAGACCTCTCATATTAGGTTCAACATTAGTAGCTGCTAGATATGTCGGTCAGGTCCGGGCAAACTTCCACTACTAATGCAACCTAACCTCATGTCATAAGTGCAATTACAATTTCTAATTGTAATACTAGGCATTCATTATTAATTAATTATTTAAACATATGCCTTTATAGGCGTTGATGCCCATTTATCCGATTATATTCATGATGGGTTATATGTCTAATTTCGTATTATTCGAATTATGCCAATTCATATTTTACATAGGATCCCATTTGCGCCCAAATCATTTTTCTATACTTATGATCCAATTTAAGATCTTCAAACATAATTTGGTCGATGCCCCAAACCCATATTTATTCGATTCTATGTTAACATGAATCCATAAAGTCATATACTTACTCCAATTATTCCTTGTATATAATTGGGACAAGTTTACATGTAAATTTTTTAGAACTCCAACAAATCCAATATATGAATTTTTCCCACATGTTAAAATTAATATTATAACATGTAAACATTCCAACATTTCAACTGATTCAATATATGAATTGTTCATGTTAAAAATTTGATATTATATCATGCTAATCATTCCCCCAATTTAATAGATTCAACGTATGAATTTCCTGATCTATTCATATTAACGTCTCAACTTGTCATAACAATACTTTATAAATAAACTGGCAATTTCACAATTTATTAAAAGGGGAATGCTAAACGATAATCATAACATTATCTAAAGACTATAGTTTAAACCCACTCACCTTTCATGCTTTTCCAAAATTTTGGATTTGATCCGTTCTATCATCTATGGTTTTCCTTTCCCCTTTAATTTGATTTGAAGCCTAATAACGTGGATCGACTATTTTCATTAAAAGAGAAGGGAAAGAAATAGGAAGAATTGAATAGGTCGGATCAAGAAGTTTACCTTGCTTTCATGATTCAATAATCTTTTTTTTATTGATGTTGATTCTCTCTTCCAGATTTGAATTCATAATTTTCCTAGGCTAGTATTTTTAATTTTCAGAATAAATTTGAGAAGAGGCAGAGAGAGTGTGTGTAATGGTAGAGCTACGGCGTAGATACCAAAATATGAGATTTAGTGTTAGGTCTAAGGTCTTATTTATAAGAATATGAAGCAACCAGGACCCTCAAATTTGCCGAAAAGCCATCTGAATCATCAAAATATCACAAAACCCTAATCTACCAAAATCTGCTGCAGGTGGGTAGACCTACCTTTGAGTGGGTCGACCCTGTTGTCGACCCACCCTTGAGGGGGTTGACCCACCTGGGCGGGAAATCTGCTGTCTTTTGAAAATTTTGAATGTTGAACCGCTTTTCGAATTTCCAGACCCATTTTTGAATTTATGAACCTAATATATATATATTCTTCTTGCGCGTATACAAACTTCGAGCCTTAATAACTTCTTCATATGGTGTACGATTTACGCAAACCAGGTGTTGATTTTGACCAGAATTTTGAGATGAACGCAATAGCGTAGTTCGTTTTACATAATTATAAATATTTAATTAAGTTATTCTTATTTTATTATCTTACACTAAAAATACGTGGTGTTACAAATATCCTGCCACGAAGTAGGATGGGTATTATTATGTTTTCTAACATCTCTAGATGTAGGAAAACAGGTTAGAGGGTTCCCAACTAGATTACATAGAATTTATTATTATTATTTGTTTTCATATATATTATCATATATGATGTGTTATCAAACCTGTGATTGGAAAGCGGGTGTTTTGGATGTACGAATTCACTGGCTGAAACACCCCACCTCCATCAAGGTCACTCACAAAGGGATTGCCTTAACTTTGGTGGAGGTTTATAAGTAAAAGCCACAGATGAACTCAAGACAGATATAAATGCACATATTTTAAACAGCGGAAACCAAACAAACTTTTATTTCATCAATACGTGTATCAAACAAAGATTTCCATAATTGTCTCAAAACACTTTTAACATTACAACCTCATAACTGCCTTGATTATTAAAGAAGCATGAAAACATAAATAAAGTGAAAAAAAATCCCCATAGTGATATCCAAAGCCATTATCCGAGCAAGAAAGATCCAAATCATACATCTACGTTCTTGGTGCTTGTAAAGAGCCTGACTGAGTTGAGTTGTTTCCTCCCTGTGGACCTGGGGGGAAACAAAAGAAAAGAAGAAGAAAAGAAAATAGGGTCAGACATAAAGCCTGAGTAAATCTAGTAACTCTTCAATATGTGAATAAGAAAAGGATATGATGGATATAAACTAAAAATAGGAAAGTGTCACAGTCTAAGGAAGTGTCGAATGTACTATCACACCCATACTATATCTCTGCACCTACTCGAGTTTATTCTAACTGGCACCCCATGGTGAGGGTGAAGTGATCCCCATTCTTATTAAAGAACGGCTCCTACTCGCGTTAACATGTGTCATATGGCCCCTAAGAATTGTAGATACCTATGTTGGTCCCACCATGGGGTGTATCAAGACCCATGGTGGTGGCCCCGACACAAAACTAGAAGACATAGGTTATACTACTGGTGTCCCCAGTGCCCTGGTTGTCTGCTCCGGAGTGTGCAAGCCCGCACCCCGTTAGACCTGCACTGTGCACCCGCCGTCGTCATTTGATCGCTTACAATCAGCCCAGTAATCGTGCCCCACCCTGCCTAGTTTCAGGGTACCGTTGATACCTAACTTTGGGTTACTGCTGAAACGGGTCCCTCATTACCAGGATTTTCTAGTCAAACATGTTAAGTGGTTAAGTGTCTGTATTTACCTAACCCCACCCATCAATTATTGTTAACATGTTGAATTTGGTTAAGTGTTATAGTTGACTTAACCCTACCATCTGTCTTTAGCCTCTTAGGAGCACCAGACCACTCACATTAGACAGGTATTGCTACGGTTACTGGATATGCCGGTCGGTTCCGGGAAGGTTTACACCGTAGCTCAGTCTAACCTCGGGACCTTATTGGGCTCAATGCTTAACCACCCACATTGGATAGGTATTGTTGTGACTACTGGACAGCCGGGCGGGTCCGGGCAGGTTTACATCACAACTCAATCCAACCTCGGGTGAAGCATATCGTGTTTTCTAAATTTACATATTTTATTACTTTTCAACTACATGTAAATGTCATATCTTTTATTTTTGGGTATTTCAATTCATACCGCTTATGTATCATAATCATTGGCATGTGCCAAACATGCCAACATATATTTTCATATTTTACACCCAACGTTATTACCCCCGTTTGTTCGCAACGTTATAACATATGTTGGGCTTGTCACAATTCAGCCCAACTTTATAAACGTGAGGAAAAGGGGAAATCATGAACATGTAATACATAAAGGTGTGTGGCGCATGAACTTGCAATTTGGCGATTCAACTAACATATAACATAGGCCATGTGAACTTGCGTTCGAATCAAAGTATGACTAAGTAGGTGACATATGAAATGACATAGTTTTAGGCAAATACAAACTTGTGTTTAAACATGTTAACTTGGCATAATATCGACCACAAAACTAGCATGTTGTATATTCACAAAAATGTACACATCTAATCATATAGCCTATTTCAACATGAACTTGCATAGTTTATGAAACCCAAAGGATGTTTGACATAGAACCAATTATATTTTGCAGATAAACATGAACTTACATAGTTTATGAAACATAGATCCAATTATACTTGCAAACATAGATCTAATTATACTTGCCAATAAACATAAGGATGATATAATAGGTTTTGGGTCATGTAGGCATAAAAGGTCTATAACATGTTTACACAAATTCTAATTTAGACTAAGGGAATATCCATAGTCCATGCCATCGACATATACAAAAAGGGATAAATTTCTAGTTTTTGCCACAAGCTTGCAAGTGCCATTGTTTTTCATACACAATTGTTCAATAGGCTTGCATCAATTAATTTATGCCACAAACATCAATACACAAGTCATGATAGAACAATCACAATACACAAAGATTATAACAACACGATTCTATTTTCATTTACATCGAATCACATCACAGTTTTTATTCATATTTTGAAAGGTCACTATACTTACAACGTGTGATGAATTCTTGTTTTCTGATTTCTGTTATTCTGATTTGGAGATGCT
Source organism: Allium sativum (assembly GCA_030737875.1). Classification (NCBI taxonomy): domain Eukaryota; kingdom Viridiplantae; phylum Streptophyta; class Magnoliopsida; order Asparagales; family Amaryllidaceae; genus Allium; species Allium sativum. The sequence continues at coordinate 1,045,837,434 of CM060910.1, read as the reverse complement.
CTCCTTTGGGTAGCAAAGTTGCGTTGAATGATTTGATTAAGATTTGATCTTCTTTTAATTTGATTCATCTCTTAGGCTTGTTGGCTTGTCTCTAGGCTTTCTAATTGACGGCCATCCCTAGTTCCTCTCCAGCAGCATGACGGCTTTTGTATTCTATTATTTGTGTGAATTTTGGGGTTAGACTTGAGTTGAATTTATAGAATTTTAAATTGTTTTGAGCCATCGATGAAGCTAGGGTGAATCCAGACCATCCGTCTCAAGAGAGGCCAATAAGAAAGAGACATGTAAGCCCTAGTGACTCAGCCAAGCATTAGAATTCGACCAGACCCTGACCAGGCCAGCCAGGACCTGACCAGTAGGTCTTTCTGACCTGGGAACACTTGGCAGGTGCGCCAGGCCAAAATTGTACTGGCGCACTTCCCAAGTGCGCCAGTTCAACTTTGTTCTGGCGCACTTCACAAGTGCGCCAGTGCATTCTGACCCATTTTCCGGTTTTTCTGCCCAACTTCGTTCGTCCATATCTTCCTCATACGATATCCGTTTTATGCAAACTTGAACTCTATCTCAAGCATAATTTCGAGATGAACGCAATGGCATAAGCCATTTCCCTTGATTTCATCATTTATAATTAATTATACTTTAATTCGTGAAGCTTAACGTTATAGAGTTCACGGGGTGTTACATTCTCCCCCACTTAATAGGATTTCATCCCCGAAATCTTCAAGTTAGGAAGAATGTATATCCTACCATCCAACAGTCCATCTACTCAACTAACAAACACAGGCATCCACTGTCCTTAAAAGACTTCTAATGCTTCATGATCATATGCATAGTGTGTGTACATGTCCTTATCTAATGCAGAAATCAGGCAGTCTACGGATTCAGTTGACCTCCTTAATGCGAATCATGTAAGTGTCATGAATCCATTATGTATGCAAATTCTTCCTACTCATAATTCTACATGAGTGCACAACTATTCATACAAATGCAACGACCATATGACAGCATATCAAGTTTACAACCATATACAAATAAGACTACATATATGCATATGCAGTATGAAGTGATTGAGCCGATCTAAGACCTAGGTTGTGTGTGTATATGCATCCACGAGCAACCACTAGCAACCACTTGCAGCCATCAACCATAACATGTTTCAAATACATGTTTACATCCAAAGGGGTTTCTACCTAAGGATAAAGGATAATATCGAGGACATATACCTAAAAAGATAGATACAAACACAACTTAAGAAAAAGAGAGGTCAAAGATGTACCCTCAAAAAGAAAAGGGTATGCCACGCATATTCTATCCTCAGTTTCCCAAGTCACATCTTCCTCGGCGTCGCTCCACTGAACCTTAACGAGTTTGACTTCGCGGTTGCATAGCGTTTTCACTTCAGTTCCTACGATTCGAGTTGGAACTCTCCTCACAGTTGCTTCACGTTCCACTTCGGCTTCTTCTAGAATTGTAACACCCCGTAATTCTGTAACACTAAGATTCACAAATCAAGGAAGAATTAAATTTTAAATTCAAAATCAAGGGAATCGGGTTGCGCCATTGCATTCATCTCGAAATTCTGCTTGAAAACGATTCCGAGTTTGCGAGAATCGGTGAAACACCCCACCTCCGTTAGGGTCACTCTCAAAGGGAATGCCCTAATTTTGGTGGAGGTTTATAAGTATAAGTCACAGATATACAAGACAGATATAAGAACACATATTTTTGAACAGCGGAAAACATCAACAACTTTTATTTCAACAAAATACGTGTTACACAAACCATGTCATAATTTGTTTTACAATACTTCCCAAAACATAACATCTCCATAACTATCTTGATTACATTATTTAAAGAAGCATAAAGAAAACATAAACAAACTGCAAAAGTCCCATAATTGATGTCCAAAGCCATAGTCCAAAAAGGAAAAGATCCAAGCAATACATTCTTTCTCTTCAAGCTAGATGTGAAAACTGGTCAAGCTGCGGTATTCCCTCCCTGTGGATCTTGAAGGGGGGGGGGGGGGAACGAAAGAAAAGAAGGCGAAAGAAAAGTAGAGTCAGACATAAAGCCTGAGTAAGTCTAGGATTATTCAGTCTATGAATAAAGAACTGGGTATGATAAGCATAAACTAGAAATGGGAAAGCACCATAAACTAAGTTAAGCTGTCTAGGGTCGAATACTATCGTGCCCCATATTAATCTCTGTACCCATATAAACTAGTTCCCAACAGGCACCCCATAATCAGGGTGAAGTGATCCATTTCTGATGATCGACTCCTACTCGCATAGTTACATGCGTCTTACGGCCCCCGATGTTGTACTTACCTATGCTGGTCCCACCATGGGGTGTATCAAGTCCCATGGTGGCAGCCCGACACAATTCTAGAATGCATAGGTATGCTACTGGTGCCCAGTGCCTTATTTTTCTGCGCCGGAGTGTGTGCATGCCCGCACCCCGTTAGAACCTACACTACCGCACCACCGCCGTCGATTTGACCTCTTACAGTCAGCCCAGTAATCGTGCCCCACCCTGCCTAGTTCAGGGTATCCTGATACACCTTGTAGGGTTACTGCTGAAAAGGGTCCCCCGCTACTAGGTTTTCTATTTCTAGCCAACATGCTAAGTTGGTTAAGTGTTTTATAAACCTAACCCCCAATCAGTCTTTTTAGTTTAGCATGTTCCATTTTGATTAAGTATTAATATAATTCACTTAATCCTATCAATCCTGACTCAGCCTTAATTGTCTTATTAAAGCCTTGACCTCTCACATTAGACAGGTATTGTTGTGGTTGCCTGTTGCCAGTTGGGTCCGGGCAGTCTTACGCCACAACTCAGTCTAACCTCGGGTCCTTATTGGGCTCCGTGTTTAACCACCCACATTGGATAGGTATTGTTGTGACTACTGGACAGCCGGGCGGTTCCGGGCATGTTTACATCACAACTCAATCCAACCTCGGGTTAAACACATCGTATTTTCTATATTTACATATTTTGTCTCTTTTCTTTTTTATATGTAAATATTTGCGGCCCATTATTCAAATTTATCTTTATTGGTTAAAATTTATTTATGCCACTTAATTGTTTTTCAAGGTTGTTGGCATGCGTCAAACATGCCAACACGTATGTTCTATATTTTAACCCAAACGTCATTACCCCCGTTTTACACGTTCGCTACAATATAAGGTATGTTGGGTTTAAAATTTAAACCCAACTTAGCCATATGAAAAGGGGAGGCTTATAACATGGTGTTTATAAGGTAACATGAAAAAGGGGAGTGTGAACGCATGAACTTGCAACATAACGATTCAATTAACATAAATTAGGCACATGTGAACTTGCAATTGTAATAGCATATAATCATGGCATAAACAATACTTAAACATGAATCATTCTATTCATATAATCATGGCATAAACGATACTTAAACATGAATCATGGCATAAACAATACTTAAGCATGAATCATTCTATTCATATAATCATGGCATAAATAATACTTAAACATGAATCATTCTATTCATGTAAACTTGCAATTGGAATGTAAATCTAACTTAATTGTGTCACATATATCACCATATGGTTTTGATAACAACTTAGGCCTAAAACATGTTTCAACTAGGCATAATACCAAACATAGTTTAGTCATGTTCATAAAGATGCTTAATTTTGTTTCTAATACAAAAGTATGATTTGCTAATTCCAACATAGATTCATATAAACTATAGTACTTAGTCATATCCAATTACACACTAAAAGTGATCATAAAAGTATGTACATCATATTGGCATAATAGTGAATCATATACTTGCATGAATCCCAAATAAAATACCACAACATATGGTTGTCAACATAAATCATATACTTGTATGAATCCAATCGTATACCATAACATTTCCAAATCGTTTAGAATCAAAATAACATACAAGTATAGATTATTATCGCCACAATTCCATTTCGTTGTTAAATTCCAACGTAAATCACATACTTGCAAATATCCAATCGTATACCATAACATTCCCAAATTGTTTAGAATCAAAATAACATACAAATATAGATTATTATCGCCACAATTCCATTTCGCATTTTACACAAATCAAACACAATTAATTATTCACATCGGAATAGCACTCTACTTACAACGTATGACGAATCTTCAATTCAGGAATCTGAATTCTGAATTTGGAGATGCTATCCTTTGTTGTAGGCGTTGTTTTGATTTGATTGACGTTGCTTTAAGCTTTCAAATTATCTCCTAATTGTCTCTCAATTTCTGATGGCTATTCTTAGTCTCTCCTCAGCAGCATGACGGTCTCATCTCCATTTTTGTTTGTGTGAATTAGGGTGAGTCTTAGGTCCTTTCTATAGAGTTTGTGAATTGATTTAGACCGTCGATGGAGCTTGGTTTAATAATAGCCATTCGTTTGAAGGAGAGACCAACCAGGAGCTGACACCTAGCCCTAGTGACAAGGCAAGGCTCAGAAAATCGACCAAACACAGACCAGGCTAGCTAGGGTGGGCTGGGTTCGACCTGGCTTAGGGGCCAGGTCGACACCCCAGTCGACACCGTGTCGACTTGGCAGTCAACACGGGTGACCCAGGTCGACTGCCCAGTCAACCTGGTTAGCCCCAGGTCGACTGTCAAGTCGACCTGGGTGCCTTGGGCGGGAAATTTCCCGCCCTGGCCATTCCGGCCCGATTTTGAATTTTGAATTAGTTTTTCTGAGCTGTTTTGGTCTGTTTGAATTTTAAACTGAATTCTGAAACTTCCGGAGGCTATAACTTCTTCATACGGAGTCCGTTTTACGCAAACTCAGACTCTATTTCAAGCAGAATTCCGAGACAAACGCAATGGAGTATCCTGTTTCCCTTAATTCTTTGATTTGAAATTAATTATACTTTAATTTGTGAATTTCACTGTTATAGAATACACGGGGTGTTACAGTCTCCCCCACTTAAAAGGATTTCGTCCTCGAAATCTTCAAGCTCAGGAAGAATGTACATCCTAACATCCAAACATCCATCTACTCATCCATCAAACACGAGCATCCATTGTCCTTAAAAGACTTCTAATGCTTCATGATCATATGCGAAGTGTGTGTGTGTGTGTACATGTACTTATCTAATGCAAAATCAGGCGGTCTACTGATTCAGTTGACCTCCTTAATGCAAATCATGTAAGTGCCATGAATCCATTATGTATGCAAATTTTCCTATTCATGATTCTACATGAGTGCACAATCATTCACACAAATGCAACATCCATATGACAACACATTAAATTTCAACCATATACGAATGCAAACATATATGCATATGCAATATGAAGTGACTAAGCCGATCTAAAACCTAGATTGTGTGTGTATATGCAACCACGAGCAACCACTAGCAATCACTTGCAACCACTTGCAACCATCATCCATAACATGTTTCAATTACATGTTTTCATACAAAGGGTTTCTTCCTAAAAGATAAGGTCGAGGAGATATACCTAAAAAGATAGATAAAAGCGCAACTTAAGGAAAAAGGAAAGATCAAAGATGTACCCTCGAAAAGAAAAGGGTAGGCTGCGCGTATTCTAGCTTCAGTTTCCCAAGTTGCATCTTCTTCGGTGTCGCTCCACTGAACTTTGACGAGCTTGACTTCACGGTTGCGTAGCTTCTTTACTTCCGTTCCTAATATGCGGGTTGGAACTTACCTTACGGTTGCTTCGCGTTCCACTTCCGCTTCTTCTAGGATATTTGGCTCTACCACTTCGGCAGACTCATGTAGACATTTTCGGAGATGTGAAACGTGAAAGACGTTGTGAACTCCGGCCAGTTTTTCGGGTAACTCTAATCTATAGGCCATTTTCCCAATTTTCTCGATGATAGGGAATGGCCCTACGAACCTTGGTGCTAGCTTTCCTGTGGTTCCAACTGCAAACTCCTTTCCGCGTCCGAGAGAAATTTAGCCTCAAACCTTGCCCTAAAGTCCTCCCATGTTTCCACTGGTCTTTCTGCATTAGTGACTTCCCACCAGTAGGAAGCCTCACCTTTTAGTAGCCACACTGCCAGTTGTACCTTCTGCCTATCTTCTACCTCAAAAATGACGAATAAGTCCTCGGTTTCCTTTATCCAATTCCTAGCTGCCACGAAGGATTCGGTTCCATGAATGTCCTTTCCTCCCATAGCCTTAAAATCTTTACATATCTTAGCAAAAGTGTTTCCCCACGGAGGAGGTGGAGGAAGAGGTGCTGCTGCAGCCGGATGATTTCCTGCAGCTGGGAGAGGAGGAACGGTAGGACCTGGCTGAGTGGCCCTTGCTTCTAAGAACTGTCTAAACCAACCAGGTATTGGTACACCCTCTGGCAAGTTAAGTCCTTCGGACATGCTGAAACAAAAAGGATAGATTCAAAACGAAGGATAAGAGATAATACCTATGGCTTTGGGGGACTTTGCCTTTTTAAAATAAAATAATATTTTATCTTTTGAAAATTCTTCTTTAAATTTCCTTTTTGAAAATAAATTTTCAAAACTTTTTATCTTATCTGGTAAACCTATGCTCTGATACCAAGTGAAACACCCCACCTCCGTTAGGGTCACTCTCAAAGGGAATGCCCTAATTTTGGTGGAGGTTTATAAGTATAAGTCACAGATATACAAGACAGATATAAGAACACATATTTTTGAACAGCGGAAAACATCAACAACTTTTATTTCAACAAAATACGTATTACACAAACCATGTCATAATTTTTTTACAATACTTCCCAAAACATAACATCTCCATAACTGTCTTGATTACATTATTTAAAGAAGCATAAAGAAAACATAAACAAACTGCAAAAGTCCCATAATTGCTGTCCAAAGCCATAGTCCAAAACGGAAAAGATCCAAGCAATACATTCTTTCTCTTCAAGCTGGATGTGAAAACTGGTCAAGCTGCGGTATTCCCTCCCTGTGGACCTGAGGGGGGGGGGGACGAAAGAAAAGAAGGCGAAAGAAAAGTAGAGTCAGACATAAAGCCTGAGTAAGTCTAGGACTATTCAGTCTATGAATAAAGAACTGGGTATGATAATCATAAACTGGAAATGGGAAAGCACCATAAACTAAGTTAAGTTGTCTAGGGTCGAATACTATCGTGCCCCGTATTAATCTCTGTTCCCATATAAACTAGTTCCCAATAGGCACCCCATAATCAGGGTGAAGTGATCCATTTCTGATGATCGGCTCCTACTCGCATAGTTACATGTGTCTTACGGCCCCCGGTGTTGTAGTTACCTATGCTGGTCCCACCATGGGGTGTATCAAGTCCCATGGTGGCGGCCCGACACAATTCTAGAATGCACAGGTATGCTACTGGTGCTCAGTGCCTTATTTTTCTGCGTCGGAGTGTGTGCATGCCCGCACCCCGTTAGAACCTACACTACCGCACCACCGCCGTCGACTTGACCTCTTACAGTCAGCCCAGTAATCGTGCCCTACCCTGCCTAGTTCAGGGTATCCTAATACACCTTGTAGGGTTACTGCTGAAAAGGGTCCCCCGCTACTAGGTTTTCTATTTCTAGCCAACATGCTAAGTTGGTTAAGTGTTTTATAAACCTAACCCCCAATCAGTCTTTTTAGTTTAGCATGTTCCATTTTGATTAACTATTAATATAATTCACTTAATCCTATCAATCCTGACTCAGCCTTAATTGTCTTATTAAAGCCTTGACCTCTCACATTAGACAGGTATTGTTGTGGCTGCCTGTTGCCGGTTGGGTCCGGGCAGTCTTACGCCACAACTCAGTCTAACCTCGGGTCCTTATTGGGCTCTGTGTTTAACCACCCACATTGGATAGGTATTGTTGTGACTACTGGACAGCCGGGCGGTTCCGGGCAGGTTTACATCACAACTCAATCCAACCTCGGGTTTAACACATCGTATTTTCTACATTTACATATTTTGTCTCTTTTCTTTTTTATATGTAAATATTTTCGGCCCATTATTCAAATTTATCTTTATTGGTTAAAATTTATTTATGCCACTTAATTGTTTTTCAAGGTTGTTGGCATGCGTCAAACATGCCAACACATATGTTCTATATTTTAACCCAAACGTCATTACCCCCGTTTTACACGTTCGCTACAATATAAGATATGTTGGGTTTAACATTTAAACCCAACTTAGCCATATGAAAAGGGGAGGCTTATAACATGGTGTTTATAAGGTAACATGAAAAAGGGGAGTGTGAACGCATGAACTTGCAACATAACGATTCAATTAACATAAATTAGGCACATGTGAACTTGCAATTGTAATAGCATATAATCATGGCATAAAAAATACTTAAACATGAATCATTCTATTCATATAATCATGGCATAAATGATACTTAAACATGAATCATTCTATTCATATAATCATGGCATAAACAATACTTAAGCATGAATCATTCTATTCATATAATCATGGCATAAATAATACTTAAACATGAATCATTCTATTCATGTAAACTTGCAAATGGTATGTAAATCTAACTTAATTGTGTCACATATATCACCATATGGTTTTGATAACAACTTAGGCCGAAAACTTGTTTCAACTAGGCATAATACCAAACATAGTTTAGTCATGTTCATAAAGATGCTTACTTTTGTTTCTAATACAAAAGTATGATTTGCTAATTCCAACATAGATTCATATAAACTATAGTACTTAGTCGTATCCAATTACACACTAAAAGTGATCATAAAAGTATGTACATCATATTGGCATAATAGTGAATCATATACTTGCATGAATCCCAAATAAAATACCACAACATATGGTTGTCAACATAAATCATATACTTGTATGAATCCAATCGTATACCATAACATTTCCAAATCGTTTAGAATCAAAATAACATACAAGTATAGATTATTATCGCCACAATTCCATTTCGTGTTAACTTCCAACGTAAATCACATACTTGCAAATATCCAATCGTATACCATAACATTCCCAAATCATTTAGAATCAAAATAACATACAAATATAGATTATTATCGCCACAATTCCATTTCTCATTTTACACAAATCAAACGCAATTAATTATTCACATCGGAATAGCACTCTACTTACAACATATGACGAATCTTCAATTCAGGAATCTGAATTCTGAATTTGGAGATGCTATCCTTTGTTGTAGGCGTTGTTTTGATTTGATTGACATTGCTTTAAGCTTTCAAATTATCTCCTAATTGTCTCTCAATTTCCGACGGCTATTCTTAGTCTCTCCTCAGCAGCATGACGGTCTCATCTCCATTTTTGTTTGTGTGAATTAGGGTGAGTCTTAGGTCCTTTTATAGAGTTTCTGAGTTGATTTAGACCATCGATGGAGCTTGGTTTAATAATAGCCGTTCGTTTGAAGGAGAGACCATATTTCTACTCTAAAAACCGATCAATGTAAGTCGGTTACTTTTTAGATTTGAACGTTTTCTCTATTCGTGACATGAAATTAAAGGAATAAAAGAATATGCCAAATCTTTCTGTTCGAATCAGTGCTTATATCTTTGGACTTAATTAAGAACTGTTATGATTCGATGACCAATAAGACTGTGACTTTGAAACTATGGACCTTAAAACCATATGCCTCTTGACTATGAACATTGCCTATGACTGTGACTCATGACTATGAGAATTATTTCCTTGATTATGAACACAAGCCTATGACTTTGATTAGGAAACATAAATTATTGCCTATGACATAACAAGGACAACTGTGATTAAAACACCTATGATTCATGACTAGGAAAGTGTTGCTTAAGTTTTGTGACTGTGAAATTGGGTCTAAACCTGATTATCTATTCTGTCTATTCTTGGTTCTCTTTGGTTTTAGATCTTGGGAATTTACCTATTAAGTTAGGTCTACCCATCTTCTTGAACCTACGTCGTTATTCAACCCTTTTTATGTCATAAGATTTTCAGACCTATAGGCCTTCGATGTTTTAGATCAATTTCAGTGTAATTCGTTAGGCCTGAAATTAGTAAATTATCATTTTATGCCAGTTATTATGTCTATCGTTTTCATAGCGTCTTTGGTTCATTCCCTATTTTCTACGAATCTAGATTTATCTATAATCTAGGTTGAATCATGAGTATACGAACGACGGGAATACGATTTGGGCAATATATGAAATTTACTAAAAACGTAGTTATAACCTTGGAAATTGGCATAAATTGGGAACATGTATTATGGCATGTTCATAGAAATGCAAATTGGATAAATTTGACATGAATTACAAGATGTGTAATCTGAATCTAGTATTGACTTGTAAATCTAGCATTTACATGAATTGTGAACTAGAATAATAAGTCTAGTTTGATATGAACTGTAATTAGAATGTTAAATCAGAATTGGATTAGCTAATTTGGCATAATAAGTATATTGGCATAAATTTGAAATTGGCCATAATTGCGAGTAATTGTCATGTTTGGCAAAAATCATGGTTAGTAACACTTAATTTGGTATAGTTTACATACCAAAAAGCATAAATATGATATAGAGGGGAAATGGGCCATAAGATAAATGTCGACAATTTACATTAAAAGAGTAATTATGAAATAAGTAAATTAGGAATAATTTACTTATAGAATTTGTTTTAAAAGCGAAAATGTAAATTTAGACAAATTAAAGGTTTATTAACGACATCTCTTTTAATAACACACCAGAAAGTTCTAGGGAGACAAAGAGGATAGTGTCTAGGCTTGGGTTTGGAAAATACAAGTTTCCTGCTCTCCCTGGCTATCCCTAACTGATCTGACGGACGGGATGGTTACTTTCAAAACCTGATTTGAAAATTAATCAAAACCCTTTGAACTTAGAAAACATGAATATGCCTAACCCGAGGTTAGACCGAGTTGCAATGTAAACCTGCCCGAAACCAACCGGCACATCTAGTAATCGCAACAATATCTGTCTAATGTGAGTGGTCGCGGCTTTAATTTATTTAGTTAAAGCTAGAACAAGAATGGTAGGGTTAAGTTAACTAAGACACTTAACCAATTCAACATGATAACAAAACCAGTGGGTGGGGGTTAGGTTCATACAGACACTTAACACAGTTAAGCTAGAATGGGAGGGTTAAGTCCATAGGAACACTTAACCAACCTAACACAGTTAAGCTAGAATGGGAGGGCTAAGTCCATAGGGACACTTAACCAACTTAACATGGTAACAAGACAAGATTTGTAGGGGTTAAGTAACTAAGAAAACACTTAGCCAAATTAACATGTTAACTAGACAAGGAGGTGGGGTTAAGTAAAGTTAATACACTTAGCCAAATTAACTAGACTAGAGGTTGGGGTTAAGTAAAATTTAATACACTTAGCCAACTTGATATGTTAGCTGGACTAGACCATAGGGTTAAGTAAACTTGAGCACTTAACCATCAGATTGTGATAAAGGAATAGGGTTAAGTTTAAAACATGAAGGGATAATACTTAACCATTAATAACATGTTAGTTAAAACAGACGGGCAAGGTTAAGTTAAAAAGGAAACACTTAACCAATACAGGATGAATGGGTAGGGTTAAGTAATAAGAAATACTTAACCAATATAACTTGGTTTGTGGTAGGGTTAAGTCAACATGAATCACCGATAACACTTAACCAGTTTAACAGGATAAATGAACAGGGTTAAGTTAGCTTGAATTGACTAATGACACTTAACCAATCCAAATTAACGGGAAAGAGAACTAAGTAGTAAACCTTAGTTAAAAGTAGCTAAGTAGTAAACCTTAGTTAAGAAAACAACGATTCTGGAAACTAAGTGGTAAACCTTAGTTAGCAAAACTAAGTATTAATTCTTAGTATAACACGGGAAGGAGCGAATGTCCGTCTGAGTAAAAAGAAGGCTCCAACGAATTGGGTTACGAATCCCGAGGCTTCGAGGGGACGTGAGGGTACTCTTGGTATCCCTCTGTGAGGCTGCAGATGATCCTCCTGAGCTCACAGAAGTTAAGATCTGCGTTAGAAGAACCAAGGGTATGCCTTGGTTACAAAATATGGCAACCTAAAGACTAGGATGGACCAGTGTGATTCGGCGAGAAACCGGTAGCCCTGTGATAGCAACTCGTCGTCTACCATCCATCTTGAGTCAGTCGAGATACGTGAACCGGAAAGGCGGAGAACTCCAAAAGACCATATACTTGCTATCTAGTTATGGGTGAGGATGGCCATAGGTTGGTGGGGCATAGGGGGCATGCGTACAGTTCTCATTTTTCAAGGTGTGCCTTTCATTAGTTGAGGGAGGGGTCGAGTGGGACCATAGCCACTGGAATAAAAATAGACCTTAGCATCTGCAACGGCAGATATCTGAAAGCTCCCGACCGAGTTCTGTGTTTCTTGATTTTCCCTGCCACAGGACTCAGGCCGCACATTACAGGACATGTGCATCTAGACAAGCGATAACGATTCGCGATACATGCGTGGGGAAGTCTAGGAACGTATATCACTCTAGATAGTGTGTCCTAGACTTGGGGGCATCGTTCGACAGGTAGCATAATCCCTAGTTGGACTAGGTGGCATAAACCTTGAATCCGAGAAGTGTTCAGCAGATAGCGTAAACTCTAGTTGAATCTAGAAAGAACTTGATAGAAAACCCTAGATTAGATCTAGGTAATAAATAATAAATGTATGCCTAAAGGCAACGGAAACTACAGGGATTGGGATCATGTTATCGTTACTAGTTGGGACACTAGTTAGGTGGTGCAGAGATATAGGAACCAGTATAACAAGGAAATAGTGAAGCGGCGAAAGTATTAGAGCATATCCAGTTTATCTTATCTTAGCATATCTTGTGTTAATCTTGTCTAATCTTGCTGACCCTATCATCATGGTGTTATCTTGTATTCAATTAATTCATGTCGTTTTGTTTTTCCATGTTCACATGCTAGAAGTAACTGAACTTACTCAGGCTTTATGTCTGACTCTGTTTTTCTTTCGTCTTCTTTTCTTCCATTCCCCCCCCCCCCAAGGTAGTAAAGGAGGGAATAGTATAGCTCAGGTTAAGTTGGACTGTCACTCTTTCCCAGCTTGAAGGTTTGTCGAAGTTTTGCTTGGATTCTCTTTTCAGATGCTATGGCTGGCTCTTGCTACATTGGGGAATATAAACATATTTTTATGCTTCTTTATTTTGTAAGACAGATGATACTCTGATATTGGAAAACAATTGTTATACAAACTATCTTATCAATAAAGTAAAGTTTTATTTTCCGCTGCTTAATTTTTGTCTGTCTTGTAATTTATCTGCATCTTTTACCCTAAATTCTCCACAGAACTTAGTGCATTCCCTTTGTGAGTGACACTAACGGATGTGGGGTGTTACACGTGGTATCAGAGCTGAAGGTTACCGGATCAGATAAAGGTTTTGAAAAATTATTTTCAAAACGGTTTTAAAAGAAGCATTTTCAAGAGAAAAGATTTGTTTTAAAGGCATATTCCCCAAAGCCATACGCACTATCTTCTCTTCCTCTGTTTGAATTCTTGTCTCCTTCTTTCTTGAGTCTCTGGGGCTCCTGGCTCTCTGGGAGGTAACCTCATCGAAGGGCAAAGCAGTGCCCGACTTCCATCTATAGCCGTAGTAGTTTCACTTGCGGCCAGTTTTCTTTCAAGTTTTGTAGGGTTTTCTGTACGATGGAAGCAACTTTCGAGAGATTTGTCAACATGACTACATACGGAAGAGGATGGGGAATTCATGGATGTAAATTTAGCTCACAAAGAAGGAATTATAAAACCTAAGACAAGAGGAGGTATCTTTACTAAGGTGTAATTAAAGGAAAAGGACAAGATTTTCATAAGGGCAAGTACCTACTTTCGCCACCAAGCGTACCTAGGAGAAAGGTAGTAAAGTTCTGTTGGAAGAGTCTAGTTTTGCTGTTAGTACTCTTTCCTTTGGTTTTAGCTCTTCGCATTTGTTCATATCCACTTCCATAGTTGAGTCTCTGCACCATAAGTACTTGTATAGTAGAAAGGTCCCACTAGAGTCTCAAATCCAATTGGTGGTCCGACCGGTTTATTTTTGGTTAGTAGGGATTTGAGAACAGCTATCGAGTTTGCTTATATCATCTCACGTAGATCGTCTAAATTCGGAGGAGATATTCCTTGGGTGCTTGTCTGATATTGGTTTAGGCCTTTGGGGCTTGTACTTGAGGGATGTCGAGTTCGACTAGGACGGTTTGCATGAGAGATAGATAGTTGTGGCAGGCACTCTAAAAAAAAGCACGTAGTGACCTTTTGACCCTCATAGTTATGGCGTAATGGATAAGCTAAGAGGAGAGACCTCAAACCATCTTGGTATGTACACTTGGTACCGTGATTGACATCTGTTTATTTTGGAAATGGAGATCGGAAACTTCACAATCGTGAAGTTAAATTAGTTAAGATACAGTGGAATAAAGCTCAAGATGGCTAGATACTAGCATCATACCCTTTTCCTTAAGGGTGCATCCTTGATTTCTTTTGTAGGAGCTTTACGCATAATTGTTTCTCTCTTTCCAAAGTATATCCTCTAGGTCGTATCTTCGATCCTTAGGTAGAAACTCTTTTGGATGTAAACAAGTATTTGAAACATGTTATGGTTGATGGTTGCGAGTGGTTGCTAATGGTTGCTCGTGAATGCATATACATACGTATTAGGCACTAGATTAGTTCGGACGCTTTCATATTGCATTTACAGATATGTATTTGTTTGTAAGTTGAAATTGATATGTTATCATATGGATGTTGCATATGGATGAATGGCTATGCACACATGTAGTATTTACATAACTAGGGATGCTTGCATACATGATTGGACGCATGGCACTGACATGATTCGCATTAAGGAGGTCGACTGAATCAGTAGACCGCCTGATTTTGCACTAGATAAAAACATATACACACACTATGCATATGAACATGAAAGCATTAGAAATTTTAAGGACAATGAATGCATGTGATTGAATGGTTGAGTAGATGGGTGATTGGATGGTAGGAAACATTGTTCCTAACTTGAAGATTTCGGGGACGAAATCCTTTTAAGTGGGGGAGAATGTAACACCCCGTAATTCTATAAAACTAAGATTCACAAATCAAGGCATAATTAAATTTTAAAATTAAAATCAAGGGAAACGGGTTGCGCCATTGCGTTCGTCTCGAAATTCTGCTTGAAAACGAGTCCGAGTTTGCGAGAATCGGAGTCCGTATGAGGGAGATATGGCCCTCCGAAGTTCCAGGAATTTTCAGAACGGAAAACAGCTCGAAATTCGAATTCGAATTCGAATTCGAACCCAGAAGCGGGCTGGGCGGGAAAATTCCCGCCCAGGACCCAGGTCAACTGGGTAGTCGACCCCCCTGACCAGGTCGACCGCCTAGTCGACCTAGCTACATAAACCCACTTTTGGGCCTAGGTGCATTCTGATGTACCTGGTCTCGTTTTCTACCTAGATTCGTCCGCCTAATCCTCTATAAACAGCCCTAGTCTCCTTCTCTATTCATAATTCTTCTCTATCCTTATGCCGCCTCTGAGAAAATGTATAAATAAATAAAAATAAGAAAATAATACGAAAATCCAAGACAAGGTTATGCTGCTCAAGTTTGTCAAGAAAAGATTCGAATCAAGATTAAAGCTTCAAGATAAGAATCAAAGGCTAACTCAAACGGTTTCGAGCAACGTCGCACGAATCATAGCAACGCCATCTTTCTATTCTAAAAACCGATCAATGTAAGTCGGTTACTTTTTAGATTTGAACGTTTTCTCTATTCGTGACATGAAATTAAAGTATTAAAAGAATATGCCAAATCTTTCTGTTCGATTCAGTGCTTATATCTTTGGACTTAATTAAGAACTATTATGATTCGATGACCAATAAGACTGTGACTATGAAACTATGGACCTTAAAACCATATACCTCTTGACTATGAACATTGCCTATGACTATGAACACTGCCTATGACTGTGACTCATGACTATAAGAATTATTTCCTTGATTATGAACACAAGCCTATGCCTTTGATTAGGAAACATAAACTATTTCCTATGACATAACAAGGACAACTGTGATTAAAACACCTATGATTCATGACTAGGAAAGTGTTGCTTAAGTTTTGTGATTGTGAAATTGGGTCTAATCTTGATTATCTATTCTGTCTATTCTTGGTTCTCTTTGGTTTTAGATCTTGGGAATTTACCTATTAAGTTAGGTCTACCCATGTTCTTGAACCTACATCGTTATTCAACCCTTTTTATGTCATAAGATTTTCAGACCTATAGGCCTTCGATGTTTTAGATCAATTTCAGTGTAATTCGTTAGGCCTGAAATTAGTAAATTATCATTTTATGCCAGTTATTATGTCTATCTTTTTCATAGCATCTTTGGTTCATTCCCTATTTTCTACGAATCTAGATTTGTCTATAATCTAGGTTGAATCACGATTATACGAACGATGGGAATACGATTTGGACAAAATATGGAATTTACTAAAAACGTAGTTATAAACTTGGAAATTGGCATAAATTGGGAACATGTATTATGGCATGTTCATAGAAATGCAAATTGGATAAATTTGACATGAATTATAGGATGTGTAATTTGAATCTAGTATTGACTTGTAAATCTAGCATTTTCATGAATTGTGAACTAGAATAATAAGTCTAGTTTGATATGAACTGTAATTAGAATGTTAAATCAAAATTGGATTAGCTAATTTGGCATAATAAGTATATTGGCATAAATTTGAAATTGGCCATAATTGCGAGTAATTGTCATGTTTGGCAAAAATCATGGTTAGTGACACTTAATTTGGTATAGTTTACATACCAAAAAGCATAAATATGATATAGAGGGGAAAATGGGCCATAATAATAAATATCGACAATTTACATTAAAAGAGTAATTATGAAATAAGTAAATTAGGAATAATTTACTTATAGAATTTGTCTTAAATGCAAAAATGTAAATTTAGACAAATTAAAGGTTTATTAACGACAACTCTTTTAATAACACACCAGAAAGCTCTAGGGTGACAGAGAGGATAGTGTCTAGGCTTGGGTTTGGAAAATACAAGTTTCCTGCTCTCCCTGGCTTTCCCTAACTGATCCGACGGACGGGTTGGTTACTTTCAAAACCTGATTTGAAAGTTAATCAAAACCCTTTGAACTTAGAAAACACGAATATGCCTAACCCGAGGTTAGACTGAGTTGCGATGTAAACCTGCCCGGAACCAACCGGCACATCCAGTAATCGCAACAATATCTATCTAATGTGAGTGGTCGCGGCTTTAATTTATTTAGTTAAAGCTAGAACAAGAATGGTAGGGTTAAGTTAACTAAGACACTTAACCAATTCAATATGATAACAAAACCGATGGGTGGGGGTTAGGTTCATACAGACACTTAACGCAGTTAAGTTAGAATGGGAGGGTTAAGTCCATAGGAACGCTTAACCAACCTAACACAGTTAAGCTAGAATGGGAGGGCTAAGTCCATAGGGAAACTTAACCAACTTAACATGGTAACAAGACAAGATTTGTAGGGGTTAAGTAACTAAGAAAACACTTAGCCAAATTAACATGTTAACTAGACTAGGAGGTGGGGTTAAGTAAAGTTAATACACTTAGCCAAATTAACTAGACTAGAGGTTGGGGTTAAGTAAAATTTAATACACTTAGCCAACTTGATATGTTAGCTGGACTAGACCGTAGGGTTAAGTAAACTTGATCACTTAACCATCAGATTGTGATAAAGGAATAGGGTTAAGTTTAAAACATGAAGGGATAATACTTAACCATTAATAACATGTTAGTTAAAACAGACGGGCAAGGTTAAGTTAAAAAGGAAACACTTAACCAATAAAGGATGAATCGGTAGGCTTAAGTAATAAGAAATACTTAACCAATATAACTTGGTTTGTGGTAGGGTTAAGTCAACATGAATTACTGATAACACTTGACCAGTTTAACAAGATAAATGAACAGGGTTAAGTTAGCTTGAATTGACTAATGACACTTAACCAATCCAAATTAACGGGAAAGAGAACTAAGTAGTAAACCTTAGTTAAAAGGAGCTAAGTAGTAAACCTTAGTTAAGAAAACAACGATTCTGGAAACTAAGTGGTAAACCTTAGTTAGCAAAACTAAGTAGTAATTCTTAGTATAACACGGGAAGGAGCAAATGTTCGTCTGAGTAAAAAGAAGGCTCCAACGAATTGGGTTACGAAGCCCGAGGCTTCAAGGGGACGTAAGGGTACTCTTGGTATCCCTCTGTGAAGCTGCAGATGATCCTCCTGGGCTCACAAAGGTTAAGGTCTGCGTTAGAAGAACCGAGGGTATGCCTTGGTTGCAAAATATGGCAACCTAAAGACTAGGATGGACCAGCGTGATTTGGCGAGAAACCGGTAGCCCTGTGATAGCAACTCGTCGTCTACCATCCATCTTGAGTCAGTCGAGATACGTGAAGCGGAAAGGCGGAGAACTCCAAAAGACCATATACTTGCTATCTAGTTATGGGTGAGGATGGCCATAGGTTGGTGGGGGCATAGGGGGCCTGCGTACAGTTCTCATTTTTCAAGGTGTGCCTTTAATTAGTTGAGGGAGGGGTCGAGTGGGACCATAGCCACTGGAATAAAAAAAGACCTTAGCATCTGCATCGGCAGATATCTGAAAGCTCCCGACCGAGTTCTGTGTTTCTTGATTTGCCCTGCCACAGGACTCGGGCCGCACATTACAGGACATGTGCATCTAGACAAGCGGTAACTATTCACGATACATGCGTGGAAAAGTCTAGGAACGTATACCACTCTAGATAGTGTGTCCTAGACTTGGGGGCATCGTTCGACAGGTAGCATAATCCCTAGTTGGACTAGGTGGCATAAACCCTGAATCCGAGAAGCGTTCAACAGATAGCGTAAACTCTAGTTGAATCTAGAAAGCATTTGATAGAAAACCCTAGATTAGATCTAGGTAATAAATGTATGCCTGGAGGCAACGAAAACTACAGGGATTGGGATCATGTTATCGTTACTAGTTGGGACACTACTTAGGTGGTGCAGAGATATAGGAACCAGTATAACAAGGAAATAGTGAAGCGGCGAAAGTATTAGAGCATATCCAGTTTATCTTATCTTAGCATATCTTGTGTTAATCTTGCTGACCCTATCATCATGGTGTTATCTTGTATTCAGTTAATTCATGTCGTTTTTTTTCCATTTTCACATGCTAGAAGTAACTGAACTTACTCAGGCTTTATGTCTGATTCTGTTTTTCTTTCGTCTTCTTTTCTTCCGTTCCCCCCCCCCCCCACCCCCAGGTAGTAAAGGAGGGAATAGTATAGCTCAGGTTAAGTTGGACTGTCACTCTTTCCCAGCTTGAAGGTTTGTCGAAGTTTTGCTTGGATTCTCTTTTCAGATGCTATGGCTGGCTCTTGCTACATTGGGGAATATAAATATATTTTTATGCTTCTTTATTTTGTAAGACAGATGATACTCTGATATTGGAAAACAATTGTTGTACAAACTATCTTATCAATAAAGTAAAGTTTTATTTTCCGCTGCTTAATTTTTGTCTGTCTTGTAATTTATCTGCATCTTTTACCCTAAATGCTCCACAGAACTTAGTGCATTCCCTTTGTGAGTGACACTAATGGATGTGGGGTGTTACAAGAATGCTTGGCTCCACCACTTCCGCTGATTCATGTAGACATTTCCGGAGATGAGAAACGTGAAAGAAGTAGTGAATTCCAGCCAATCTTTCAAGCAGATCTACTCTATAAGCGATTTTCCCAATCTTCTCGATGATAGGGAACGGTCCTACAAATCTTGGTGCTAGCTTTCCTGCGGATCCAAAGCGAACGACGTTCCTTAAAGGGTATACCTTAAGGAAAACCCTGTCCTCAACCTCAAACTCAAGGTCGGTCCTTCTTTTGTCGGCGTAGGATTTCTGTCTGTCTTGGGCTGTCTTCATTCTCCTACGTATCAAGTCCACTTTCTCTGAGGTTTCTCGAATCATGTCTGGCCCAGTATAAGCTTATCTGTAGACTCCCACCAACAAGTTGGTGATTTGCATGGTCTTCCATACAAGGCTTCGAAGGGTGCCATGCCGATGGTAGCATGGTAGCTGTTGTTGTAGGCAAATTCCACTAAAGGAAGGTGATCCTCCCACGTCCCTCCAAAGTCAAGAACGTAAATTCTCAAAAGATCCTCTAAAACTCTATTCACCCTTTCCGTCTGGCTATCTGTTTGGGGGTGATAGGCCGTACTCAAACATAGCTGTGTGCCTACAGCTTCTTGCAGACTCCGCCAAAACTCACTCGTGAAGATAGGGTCTCGGTCACTAACAATGCTGGAGGGTACCCCATGGAGTCGCACTATTTCCTTGAGATAAAGAGATGCTAGAGATGCAGCAGTCCTCCTACTCTTGATAGGTATAAAGTGGGCGCTTTTAGTAAGCCTATCCACTATTACCCAAATGCTAGTGTTGCCTCTCCTTGACCTAGGCAGTCCATCAATGAAGTCCATTGAAATGCTATCCCACTTCCACCGTGGGACCTCTAGAAGGTGAAGTAGCCCTCCAGGCTTCTTTTGTTCCGCCTTGACCCGTTGGCAGGTCATGCACTTAGAAACGAAATCTTCCACGTCTTGCTTCATGCCGTTCCAAAAGAAAGTCCTTTTTATATCCTTGTACATCTTATCACCGCCAGGGTGTATAGTCATCTTGGAATGATGCGCTTCCTCGAGAACCTTCTTTGTTAACTCCCTTGCTTGTGGGACGCATAATCTTACATCTCGTCTCAGCCAACCCTTATCATCGATGGCGTATCTACTAAGGTGACTAGAAGTCTCACCCCTAATAAGTTTATCAATCACATCAACAAGCTGAGTGTCTTCACGTTGTGCTGCACCTATTGAGTCTAAGAGAGTGGGGCGTACTTCGAGAGATGCTAACAAACCCGGTACAAAATCCGAGGAGGGCCTAAAGTTGAAACTGGCTATATACTCCAAGTTTTGCCTTTCCACAAAGAGAGGGCTTAGTGTCAGTTTCTTTCGGCTCAACGCGTCCGCTACCACGTTGCCTTTTCCGGGAGTATAGGAAATTTCAAAATCATATGAGGCAAGAAACTCCATCCACCTTTGCTGCCTCAAGTTAAGATCCTTCTGGGAGAAGAGATATTTCAACGATTTATGGTCAGTGTATAATTCAAACTTCTCACCTAGGAGATAATGGCGCCAAGACTTAAGTGCAAAGACGATGGCGGCCAACTCAAGATCGTCGGTTGGGTAGTTCTTTTCATGAACTTTCAATTGTCTTCCGCCATAAGCTACTACCCTTCCTTCTTGCATTAGAACAGCGCCTAGTCCCGTTCCATATTCATCCTTGTATACTGTGAACATTTTTCTTCCATCTGGCAAGGTCAGAACTAGGGCTGTTGTGAGAGCCCTTTTTAATCTCTGGAAAGCAATGTCACAGTCCAAATCCCAAGCGAATGCCAGATTCTTCTTTGTTAGCCTTGTGAGTGGGGCTGAGATTTTCGCAAAATCCCTAATAAACTTCCGATAAAAACCGGCTAGCCCAAGAAAGCTTCGAACTTCGGTTGCATTTCTTGGTGTCTTCCAATCTTGTACTGCCACCACTTTCGCGGGGTCCACAGCCAACCCTTCTTTGGACACTATATGCCCAAGAAACCTTACTTCTTTTCTCCAGAAGTGACACTTGGAGAATTTGGCTTTAAGTTGATGTGCACGGAGAGTATCCATGATTTCTTTCAGATGCTGAGCATGTTCTTCCTCACTCTTTGAGAAGATTAAGATATCATCTACAAAGACAACCACAAATTTGTTGAGGAATTCTCTGAACACCCTGCTCATTAGGTCTACGAAATAAGCGGGTGCATTTGTCAAGCTGAAAGGCATGACAAGCCACTCGAAGAAACCGTCTGGGGTTCTGAACGTTGTCTTATCAATGCTGTCTTCAGCTACTCTTAGCTGATGGAACCCAGTTGCCAGATCAAGTTGGGAGAAGACCGTCGCACCTACAAGTTGATCAAACAAATCGTCGATTCGGGGAAGAGGGTGCCTATTTTTCTTGATAAATTTCTTTAACTCCCTATAGTCGACGCAAAGGCGAAGCGAACCGTCTGCTTTGGTTGCGAACACCACTGGAGCACCCCATTCCGAAATGCTCCGTCTAATGAACCCCTTTTCGAGAAGTTCTTTAACCTGCTTACTGAGCTCCTTTCTCTCCCTTGGAGCCATGTGTCTGACAGGTAAAGCTACAGGCTTTGTGTTATCCACAAGATATATGCGGAAGTCTATTTCCCGCCTCGGAGGTAACACTTTCACTTCCTCAAAGACATCCGGATATTCCCGGACTACTCTAACTGATTGCAAATTCTCATCAGAAGCATCAAGCGACTCTAGATAACTAAGCATAACAGCATTTAAGGGATTACAAGAAATTTCTGGAGTGTTACCAAGCCGAGTCAAGAGTCTAACTACTCTTTTCTCATAGTCAAGAATGACACTATTATTGGATAACCAGTCCATGCCTAAGATCAAACCATATCCCGAGAAGCCCAAAAAAAAAGCACTACAACTAAACTCAACGCTGAGAATAGAGATTTTCAAACCCAAACAAACAATTGACAAGTAAGCGGAGCCCCCAATTAGATTTGAAACTACTAAGGGATCTTCTACCATACTAGTGTCTAGATGCATAGATTCTACTAAGGCAGATGAAATAAAAGAGTGTGATGCGCCAGAGTCAAAAAGTGTACGAACTGGATGATCATAAAGATAGACTACACTTTCTACAGAAATATTACTACCTCGTTCCTACTGAGGTGCCACTAGCGCATGAACCTGACCCCCTGAAGTGGATCCGGCTTTCTGTCCCTGCCCTTTCTTCTTTGGGCAGTCCTTAGCTTGGTGTCCAGTTTCTCCACAATGGAAGCAGCCACCCATCTTCGCCTTCCTTTTCCGTTAATCTTTTGATATATGGCCCACAATGCCACAGAAATTGCACCTTCTCTTCTCACGGGGCTTATTGTTCTTCCCTCCTTTCGTGAAGTCTGTTTTCTATGCTTGTAGACCTTCATTCTTCTCTTCCCCCTTAGTTTCTTTCTTGTCGTGGTCTTCCTCGTGTAGCAACGCCATGTCCACTAGGCTTTCATAAGTCGCAAACGTGGATACATGGGTCATGGCAAGGCTGTGTAGAGGCTCATTCAAACCCTTGACGAAGCGAAGTGCCTTCTTGTGTTGGGTGTTTACTAAGTCTAGCCTAAATCTGGCCAGCTGATTAAACTGATTAACATATTCCCTGATCGTCATGCTTCCCTGTTTCAGAGTTAGAAACTTTTCCATTTGCAGGCTTCTTTCGGCTTGGGAGAGGAATTTCATCTCAAACCTTGTCCTGAAGTCTTCCCAAGTTTCCACCGCCCTCTGAGCATTAGTAACTTCCCACCAACAGGAAGCTTCATCCTTAAGTAACCATACCGCAAGTTGTATCTTTTTCCTGTCATCCACTCCAAAGATGACAAACAAATCCTCAGTCTCCTTTAACCAGTTTCTTGCTCCAACAAAAGATTATGTCCCATAAAAGTCTTTTCCACCCATATCCTTGAAGTCTCTACATGTTTTTGCAAAGGTATTTCCAAGAGGAGGTGGAGGAGGAGGAACCACGGCCACTGGAGGAGGGATGTCTGCTGGGCCCGCGCCATTGGCCCTTGCTTCTAAGTACCTCCTAAACCAGCCGGGAATCGGCACTCCTTCCGGAAGGTTAAGGTCTCCAGACATGCTGAAACAGAAAGGAAAGATTCAAAACGAAGGATAGAGAAGGATAGATAGGGCACATGGCTTTGGGGGATTTTGTCTTTTTATAAATATAACATTTTTTTTCTAAAAAAAAATGCTTCTTTAAACTTTCTTTTTGAAAACAATTTTCAAAAACTTTTATCCTATCTAGTAAACCTATGCTCTGATACCAAGTGAAACACCCCACCTCCATCAAGGTCACTCACAAAGGGAATGCCTTAACTTTGGTGGAGGTTTATAAGTAAAAGCCACATATGAACTCAAGACTGATATAAATACACATATTTTAAACAGCGGAAACCAAACAAACTTTTATTTCATCAATACGTGTATCAAACAAAGATTTCCGTAATTGTCTCAAAACACTTTCAACATTACAACCTCATAACTGCCTTGATTATTAAAGAAGCATGAAAACATAAATAAAGTGACAAAAATCCCCATAGTGATATCCAAAGCCATTATCCGAGCAAGAAAGATCCAAATCATACATCTACGTTCTTGGTGCTTGTAAAGAGCCTGACTGAGTTGAGCTGTTTCCTCCCTATGGACCTGGGGGGAAACGAAAGAAAAGAAGACGAAAAGAAAATAGGGTCAGACATAAAGCCTGAGGTAATCTAGTAACTCTTAAATATGTGAATAAGAAAAGGATATGATGGATATAAACTAAAAATAGGAAAGTGTCACAGGCTAAGGAAGTGTCGAATGTACTATCACACCCATACTATATCTCTACACCTACTCGAGTTTATTCTAACTGGCACCCCATGGTGAGGGTGAAGTGATCCCCATTCTTATTAAAGATCGGCTCCTACTCGCGTTAACATGTGTCATACGGCCCCCAAGAATTGTAGATACCTATGCTGGTCCCACCATGGGGTGTATCAAGACCCATGGTGGCGGCCCCGACACAAAACTAGAAGACATAGGT
The DNA here is from genome assembly GCA_030737875.1 of Allium sativum. Lineage (NCBI taxonomy): Eukaryota > Viridiplantae > Streptophyta > Magnoliopsida > Asparagales > Amaryllidaceae > Allium > Allium sativum. Next base: position 1,045,812,711 of record CM060910.1, on the reverse strand, counting down.
TATACTAGTGGTGTCCCCAGTGCCCTGGTTGTCTGCTCCGGAGTGTGTGCACGCCCGCACCCCGTTAGACCTGCACTGTGCACCCACCACCGTCGTTTGACCGCTTACAATCAGCCCAGTAATCGTGCCCCACCCTGCCTAGTTTTAGGGTACCGTTGATACCTAACTTTGGGTTACTGCTGAAACGGGTCCCTTGTTACCAGGATTTTCTAGTCAAACATGTTAAGTGGTTAAGTGTCTGTATTTACCTAACCCCACCCATTAATTCTTGTTAACATGTTGAATTTGGTTAAGTGTTATAGTTGACTTAACCCTACCATCTATCCTTAGCCTCTTAGGAGCACCAGACCGCTCACATTAGACAGGTATTGACGGTTACTGGATATGCCGGTCGGTTCCGGGCAGGTTTACACCGTAGCTCAGTCTAACCTCGGGTCCTTATTGGGCTCAATGCTTAACCACCCACATTGGATAGGTATTGTTGTGACTACTGGACAGCCGGGCGGGTCCGGGCAGGTTTACATCACAACTCAATCCAACCTCGGGTTAAGCATATCGTGTTTTCTAAATTTACATATTTTATTACTTTTCAACTACATGTAAATGTCATATCTTTTATTTTTGGGTATTTCAATTCATACCGCTTATGTGTCATAATCATTGGCATGTGCCAAACATGCCAACATATATTTTCATATTTTACACCCAACGTTATTACCCCCGTTTGTTCGCAACGTTATAACATGTGTTGGGCTTGTCACAATTCAGCCCAACTTTATAAACGTAAGGAAAAGGGGAAATCATGAACATGTAATACATAAAGGTGTGTGGCGCATGAACTTGCAATTTGGCGATTCAACTAACATATAACATGGGTCATGTGAACTTGCATTCGAATCAAAGTATGACTAAGTAGGTGACATGTGAAATGGCATAGTTTTAGGCAAATACAAACTTGTGTTTAAACATGTTAACTTGGCATAATATCGACCACAAAACTAGCATGTAGTATATTCACAAAAATGTACAATTTTTACATCTAATCATATAGACTATTTCAACATGAACTTGCATAGTTTATGAAACCCAAACGATGTTTTACATAGAACCAATTATATTTTGCAGATAAACATGAACTTACATAGTTTATGAAAAATAGATCCAATTATACTTGCAAACATAGATCTAATTATACTTGCCAATAAACATAAGGATGATATCATAGGTTTTGGGTCATGTAGGCATAAAAGGTCTATAACATGTTTACACAAATTCTAATTTAGACTAAGGGAATATTCATAGTCCATGCCATCTACATATACAAAAAGGGATAAATTTCTAGTTTTTGCCACAAGCTTGCAAGTGTCATTGTTTTTCATACACAATTGTTCAATAGGCTTGCATCAATTAATTTATGCCACAAACATCAATACACAAGTCATGATAGAACCATAACAATACACAAAGATTATAACAACACGATTCTATTTTCATTTACATCGAATCACATCACAGTTTTTATTCATATTTTGAAAGGTCACTATACTTACAACGTGTGATGAATTCTTGTTTTCTGATTTCTGTTATTCTGATTTGGAGATGCTCTCCTTTGGGTAGCAAAGTTGCGTTGAATGATTTGATTAAGCTGTGATCTTCTTTTAATTTGATTCGTCTCTTAGGCTTATTGGCTTGTCTCTAGGCTTTCTAATTGACGGCCATTCCTAGTTCCTCTCCAGCAGCATGACGGCTTTTGTATTCTATTATTTGTGTGAATTTAGGGTTAGACTTGAGTTGTATTTATAGAATTTTAAATTGTTTAGAGCCATCGATGAAGCTAGGGTGAATCCAGACCATCCGTCTCAAGAGAGGCCAATAAGAAAGAGACATGTAAGCCCTAGTGACTCAGCCAAGCATCAGAATTCGACCAGACCCTGACCAGGCCAGCCAGGACCTGACCAGCAGGTCTTTCTGACCTGGGCGCACTTGGAAGGTGCGCCAGGCCAAAATTGTACTGGCGCACTTCCCAAGTTTGCCATTTCAACTTGGTTCTGGCGCACTTCACAAGTGCGACAGTGCATTCTGACCCATTTTCCGGTTTTTCTGCCCAACTTCGTTCGTCCATATCTTATTCATACGATATCCGTTTTACGCAAACTTCAACTCTATCTCAAGCAGAATTTTGAGACGAACGCAATGGCGTGACCCATTTCCCTTGATTTCATCATTTATAATTAATTATACTTTTATTCGTGAAGCTTAACGTTATAGAATTCTCGGGGTGTTACACTGGCCCTGGGTATTTATATTTAAAAATATCAAAAAGGGATCTTTAAATTTAAAAGTGAAAATTTACTTTTTGAAATAGAAGTGGAATTTCGAATGGAGTGAGATATATTAACTTGTTTCTAATAATAAAAACAAGTAGCTGAATTTATAAACATACTTATAAATGGAAAGAAAAATTAACATTTGATAATTTGGAAATGTAAATTCAAGTGTGAATTTAAAAAGAAAATTTACTTTGCCGAGGTAGAAATGGAATTTCAAGTGAAATTTGAAATGGAAACTGGTTTCAATTTTTAAAACAAGAAGTGAAATTTATAGTCGATGATTATAAATAAAGAAAAATAACTATCATTGGATAATTTGAAATTTTAATTCAAGTATGAATTTAAAAAGTAAATTTGGAATCGTTTCAAGAATAAATGATGAAATTTATTCTGATGTTCAGAATGTAAATTGAACTGAAATAAATCCATACAAAATTATGATTTGAATTCAATGATGTCGAATTTACAGAAATAAAATTTATTTCCAAAAGAATATATGAAATAGAAATTTAGAATTTTAATATGAAAATAGTTCATATGCTTATATTATAGGTTATAATAATAAAATATTTCAAATGGGAATCGAGTTTTAAACGGAATTTTAAATGGAAGCTTGTTTAATATAAAATAAGGACGTTGATTTATTGTTTACACCAAAATTGGTCTAAACACCCAAGGTACTAAAATTGTACTTCACCAGTATGGTAAGAAATAAGTGGAACCGTTTTTAATCAGCAATTGAAAATGAAAAATGCGAAAAAGTAAATTAGAGACAAGACTTAGAGTGGTTCAGCCATTAATTAGGCCTACGTCCACTGTGAAGGTGATTTCCAATCTTATAATGAGGATTACAAAATACATCAATTCACTCTTTTCATACATCTCTGTATTCACTCAATATACCCTCATTTATATATTTCAATCTTGGAATTACATAAGAGAATAGTAAAATTTGAGGAGAAGAAGGATGGATGAATGATTGAGAAGGAGGATGTCTTCATTTTCCTTCATCACAAGATTGTATTTGACTCCATGGCCAAATTAGTGGTTGAGGATAGAATTTAGCAGCACTTCGTGGTTTCAAAGATTGGATCCCCTTTATGTTGGCAGCCATGGTGTATTTATAGGTGAGCTCCCTTCGAGAAATGACCTAAAATCCATTTATGCAGGCTACGGATCGCTCATTCTAATAATTACAATCACGCCATCGGCTAGCTGTAGTCAACTATCCAGAGTTGTATTCGATTGTCATGCGCGAGCGACTCAATGAAGCGAGCATCTTGAGTAGTTGTGCGGGTGACTTTGGTTGATGTCCTTCGGTTGCGGGCTATTTCAGTAGATATCTGACTTACTTGATGGCGAAATGAAGGAACGACCGATCATAGTTCCTTAATGTGGTTGTGTCTGATTTGAGCAAGCGAGGCGGCGATCTTCATTAGTCTAGAGGCGACCGACTATGACTTGTGACTTTGAAATGTGAATGTGCTCTTTCTAAGAGTTGGTATACGACTTACCAATAGGTTTCTGATTCGAGTGTTGAGCGATAGGAGTTACAATTCATGAGCAGCTGTTAAATATACGTGTGACCTTGACTCTTGTCTTGATGCGTGCGACCAAAATTTGATATTAGATCAAGCTTGCTCCGTTGTTGTGAGCGGCTTTACATAATGTATGATCCTTATCTTTATCGAGCCGCATTTCTCATAGCATATCGTGCCATCTTCTTCGATCCTACTAGTCGATTTGATTTGTCTTGGGTTTTGCTCCGTGTAGTTGCGTCCTATCCATCGTGAACCGTTTAAATGCCTCAGATATCGTTGAGCATGACCGACCCTGATGGTGCTTGTTCCGTATCCTTTACTCGATGTGCGTACGGATTTTTTGGGGATTAACACTTGCCCGGTGAAGTCCGTGGTTTCTTTTAGTAAGGAATTACTGGCTTCGACATATTTGATCGCACATTGCCTGGTATATTTGTCGAGGGGGCGGTCATACAAAAATTCGGGATTGTTTCGTTGTAGTAGACTGATATTGTCTCTCTCTGTGACCGAGAGGCTTGATGTGTCCTTTTGGTTATATGCGAATAGTTGAATTTCGGGATGCCTGCTACACATATTTAATTGGTTTTCCACGTATACCTATGTGTGCTTGTTTTGAGTGATTCCCCAATTGCCCGAATGCCAAGCCCACTAATCCGAACATAGGGCTATCTTTCGTACGAGCGACCAAATGGAAATACTATTTCGGTTAGCCAAGCCTCTCGTCTATCTTTTATATATTATTTTGCTATCTTCTTCTTTTCATAAGAAAGCTTTTAATGGCAGTGTTATTCTGAACAATTCTCTTTACTGCTTGGATTCCTTTCATAACTTCTAATTACTCTAGTTCTTTCATTATTCTGATTTGCATTCATGCATGGCACTGTCATCGAGGCCTCTGCAATCTCGAGAACAATTCGGCTGGACTATTCGCCTAGATTCGAGACTGTTCGCTCGCCTATAAGTAAATTCCTCCTTTGATTTTATCTCGACCCAATTTTGAAGCTTAAATTTTGGTCATGTGGCTTTGGAGTTTCTAAGTAGGGTTTCGCTTTTTCTATAATCACATAACTTCAAGAAGCAATCTATGTCGGACCAGGTCGAAAGGTCTGATCAAGTAGAAAATTCTGATCAAGTTGTGTCTACGCCCAGTGTTGTCTCTTCGATAGGCGTTGTGCAAGACTTCCCACAACCTCATGCACTTTCTAAAGTACCTAGTGAGAAGCACCTGACAGAGCTTTCTCTCAGCTTGGTCCATCAACTGTTCAAACAATTTGGTATTTCAGAGAAAGAAGAGGCCAAGTTGCCTGGGGAAAAAGAGTTCGCAGATATCCCTTCCAAAGGATATGTTGCCTACTCATGGCATGTTGATAAGCGGAGTGGTTCGTCCCTTTAATCCTTACATAGTAATGATTCTCCGGAGCTTGGCTATTGCCCCGTATTAGTTGCATCCCAATGGTTATGCGATTTTGATAAGCCTTTATATCCTTTTTTATGAGGGAAAAACATCGGGCTCCTTCGTTTAAGGATATATGCTCATTGTATGCTTTCAGGACAAGAAACCAGCGTCCCTCGTTTATCCTTGTGGAAAGCCGGGGCTCAAAAATAATTACTGGCTTAGTGGATAGTGTGCGACGATTTCCCAATCAATATTTGTTTGTCCGATGTCCCGATAATTTCTACGGCTTTTGGATGGAAGGCAGTAAGTATTTTTATTCTTTGAATTTCATCTTGGCCCCTCTTCCTTTTTTTAAAATCTTTTGGATATGCCGCAGCGCTTCCCGGTCAAAGCATACCCTTCGACCAAGATTTATGTAACTCATTATTAGCTGTTGATAAGGGCAAGAGAAATAAGAAGTTCCTGATCATTGACGGGTTCTTAAAGCAATACAATTTGCTTTCCTCTCTGCGCACCTTTGTGGTGGATACTTCCGATAAAAAAAGAAGCTACCAGCAAATTCCCTGTCAAGAAATCTTCGAAAAAGGAACATTCTAGCACCGTGGGGAGCAGCGTGGTATCTTTCAAAAGCAAAGCGACCTCTGCCAAAAAGGTAGTATCCAAGCGTCCAAAGCACAAAGGCCCTCAGACTTCCATGGTCTTGTGTGAAAAGGATGGGCCTCCCTAGAGGAAGTTGTCCAGGGAGATGTGAATGTAACTCCTTCGAAGATCACCTCCGACCAAGCGCGGGAAGCGGAGCAATTTGACAGAATTGTAGTGATTTCTAAAGAAAACTCGGAAGGCGGAGAGAATTCTTCTAAGGACAACCAAGCAGAAGATGGTTTAGAGACTTTTAAAGGTTTTGATCCCCTTGATTTATCTGAAGACCTTGTTTAAGGTAAGACCGTTATTTAAACGTTTGTCTTTCAAAACCTTTTAGTCGTGGGAATTTGAAGAAAAACCCCTCGTTTCTGGGTCAAAGTGCTATCTCACAGAGCTTGGAACTGTTTTATTCTTATTGTTTTCATATATTCCGTGTATTCCCTCTCCCGACCTTCTTTCTCACCTTTTAATGATTAAGGTGCTTAGATCTTCTTTTTCCTCTTAGATCTAGGAATGGGATCATCTTTATCGGATAGTTTCTCCTGGCAATTTGCTCTCGTCAATCCACGGAATGTCTTACAGTCCAGTCTTTCTCGTTGCCTCAAGCGTTCCCGTCCATCTTCAGATCTTCTAACCCAAGATGCTCTTGAAGCACCACTGGCGAGTTTACTAAAGAAGAAGAAGCATGATCAACCCCGGGTACCAGGAGGAGGAAACCAGGATGCCGAGGGGAGAGAAGGTAATAATAAACAAGATGAGGATAGGCTTGATGGGTCTTCTAAACCGGCTGAACCTTTATGCCCTAGTTCTTCGGTTCCTGTAGAACCGTTGTTCAAATCCTCTATGCCTAATGCGTCTGCTTTCTATCAGATTAAAGCGATTCTTGACAGACCTCCCTACGGAGTTGCCCCTGGTAATCCTAAATTGAAGGACAGGTTCGGAGGCCGGGACTTAAGGGGAATGGACCTCGACTTAGAATTGTCTCTTCATAATGAACAGAGTACTGTCGGGGAGTTGAGCGCCATAAAAAATTATGTGACCTCCCAACTTGCTATTGTCATGGATCAGCTCAAAGTTCAGTTAAATGAGGCCAAAAACACTTGAGCGATTCGAGTCTTGGAACAGGTTCTGCTTCGAATTTCAGAAGTTGACGACTCAACATCTTGAGCGTATCGAGCTTATGGAGAACTATATGGCTGAATTGATCCATGTGATCGAAATTCAGGAGGCCGAAATTGCATTCTTTAAGGATGGGACCGGTAGGATAAGAAGCTTGGAGGCTGACAATAGAAAGCTTGAGGAGGAGATTGAAGCCGCCAAAAAACAACTTAAGGAGGCTCAAACCGACCGCGAGTTCACTGAATCTCAATTAGCTTCTGTACAATAGGCTGCAGTTTCTTATCGGCAGGGGAAGGCAATGCTCGAAGGTAAACTTGCTTCCCAAAGCAAGGTTCTTGAAACTTTAGAAGAAGATAAAGCAAGGTTAACCAGTGATCTTGAGCAAGCCAGAATTAAAACTGATGAGACCCTGTTTCGATTTTACACCCTTAGTGTTATGACCTGCGGAAGTTTGAGTTATCTGAACAAGGACTTCCCCCGTACATTAGCTCTTGTCTGGGAGCAAGTGCTTACCTATTCCAAAAATAAGGAAGTGTTTTGCAAAGGCCCTCCTTGAGGCAAGCGATCGTGTTGCTTTGGAAAAGGCAGGAGAATACTGGCTGATGAACGAGCTCAATCCCTTGGAAAAGAAGTCCAAAATGTTTCTCCTGCTCGTGCCCCCAGTCCTGTAGGAGATGGAGCTTCGGGATCCCAAGTTTTTCTGACGGAACCTTCTACTGCTAATGAAGGTACTTCCAAGGTTCACGTGGTCGACAACCACGCCGTTCCTAAAGACATCGCCAAATGATGTGCTATTGTTTTGCATTTTGCATTACCAACTTTACAACCGTGTATCTTTGTGATGAATTTGTATTTTGTTATTACTCGTTAGCGTTGATATGCTGCAACTTATCGCAAATTTTATTTGTTTGCATCGTGTTACGCTTTTATGGGTTATGCGATGGTTACGTTTTTACCCTGTTCATCGTCAATATCGCTGGTTTACTTTGATTATAGGACATCATATTTCCTCTTCTTCCCCTTCTTTGAAGCATTTAGTTCAACGGTCTGGTAATTCAAACCTTTAAAGTTTATTTTGGATGTGCACTTTTATAAGGCGCAGGTATTTTGTTGTACATTTAATCCTGTTCCTTATTGATTTGGTGTCCCAAGCCCTTCGGAAACTGATTAAATGCATTTCCATATGTACAGTTTGTTTTTTTATATGTACTAAATCCCGTATCCCACTAACTTAGTGACTCGAGCCCTTCAGAGACTGCTTTTGAGTACGCGCCCCCATGGGAGGACTTGGGTTACAAGTTTTCGATCCAATTTCGATCTTATTTGATCCGGCTATTATGATCAAATAAAGACCCAAATTGGATAACCCCTTACGGCTAGGATTTCTGATACCCCCTTTCGGCTAGGATTTCTGATATCCCCTTTCGGCTAGGATTTTTGATTTGTGCTGGTCCTTCCAGCATGTTTAGTCGGTCCTTCCGACACTAGGAATGATGTTTCCAGCCTAGGTATTTATCCGTGGGACAATTTTATTATTTCCCTTATACCTTTTTTTGAAGCCTTATATCAGTTTCTCCAGCAAATACTTGCTAAAGGAAGTACCACCTTTCGGCTTGTTGTTTGCCTTTGAACATGTCTTGTTAAGGCGATGTGCTTATACATCCAATTTGGTTCGCATGCCTTTTATAGTGCTTTCAAGCTGGTTTGCTCAAAATGTGCTTTGAGAACCCTCCCTTCACGACCAGGATGGGTATGACTGATTGCTTCTATCATGCCTACATTTTGAAAGATCGGTTTTTAGCATCAAGCGATAAGCATGGTACTCAGATAAGCATATGATAATTTCCTTTGTACAAGGCACTTATAAGTAATTCATTGTCAAATATTAACATGAATGCAGCAAGTGGCACAACAAGGTAAAACGACTACTATCTATTAAGCAAACAGGGTAAGAAAAGGAGTAATAGAGCATAGTGACTGGGATTTTTGTTCAAATCTTCCATGGTCGAGACACCAGCTACTGATCCTTAGCCAAGCATTTGTTCCGGGCTAGTTTAGGTCCTTTCCTCAGAGAGTTTGTTGCCCCTTGTTTGCGGAGAAATAGGAGAACGGCCTTGCACATTTGTTGTAAATGGTTCTCCCTGACCAGCCCCTCGATTAATGATTTTAAGTGCCTACACCCATTAGTGTCGTGTCCTGGTTGGTCATGGAATTGACATAACCTTCCTGATTTTATGGTAGCATCTCTGACTTGCATCCGTTCTGGGACTGGTTACTTTTCTGTGCTCTTAGTTGCCCCGAAGATATTCCCTATGGTGTCATTAAGGGAGGTGAATTTAGAATCCTTGAAAAAACATGGTTTCCTTTAGGCTGTTTGGTCCTTCCCTTGTCGCTTCTTTCCGAAACTCCACCTCTTGCACCTAGGATATATTTGCGCTTTTCATTCTGATTTAAGGAATGAGTGCTTTTTGTAAAAACCCGTGACTTCCCAGGTAAGGAAAGACCGGATACTTCGAGAACAACACACAAAAGAATTCATACAGAAGAACATTTCATTGTATATTACAACAATCCCATCAGATACAAGAATATACAGAGTATAAATGAATATTACACAGAAAATATCAGAGATTTAAATTACATTTAAATATATCGCAACGGAAAATAATACAATACACAACTGAAAGTAATACACGGACAGAGCTTTCCGAGTATCGTTCCAGCTGTAAACCAGGATCCTGTGAATATAAATCTACAAAACCAAAACTACTAGCTGCCCGTGCCAAAATAAGGGCACCCAGAGTTTAGGTTAAAACAATAAACTCCAGGTCAGTCATGTGATTGGTGTGAGAACTAAAATAGTTATTAATCTTTATTTTTAAGTTAGGTAAATCAAGGGACCACTCCGTATAACACGGAACGGGTTTCCTCCCAAGAATACCTATGCATAAAACAACAGTGCAATGCTAAATAAAGAAAAATGAAGCTATTATACAACCCAGGTCCCATCACACAATGCAACACAAGCCGGAGGATATGGTTTTTATCTTATAATAGCCAAGAATGCTTGATACGTGTAAAACAAATCATTTGATACTATTATAAGTGCATAGTGTGTAAAACAACTTCAAATCATAAGTATTAATTTTATCAAAGATAAATTCTTCTAAATTTATTTTTTAATCTTCCTTTGGATATCATTTCAAACCATATTATGGTTTTCCAAACTTGTCGGGATTAGCGAACCACACCGAAGTAATTATTTGTTTTATTTCCCAATCCCAACCTATTTATCTCATGGAGAAAACTGGTAATACCCCATATCTAACACCACGGTGTTATCGGTAAAATTAATTACCATTTCACGTTCAAATCTAATTAAAGATTTAACTATCGCTTTAGAGCAAAACTGATGATACTCCATCCTCGATCACTTTTCAGATTTGATAATTTAAATTATCAATTCACATTTCAATTTAATTAAAGATTCATTAAAACTCCACTTAGTTTTAATTTTCCCACAAATCAATATCCTGTCTTTAACTGTGTTAAAGAACCAATGTCATCTAAAACACGATCCACGACAAACCCAAATCACATTTGATATTAAATACAAGGCTCTGAATAGAAAATATACCGGCTTATATTCAATATCAAATTCTGAAACCAACAAATATCGTATTGGAAATAACGATATAAATATCTTTCAAATTCCCATAACAATATCTGTATAATCACGGGATCCAACATCGAAATATTCCAAAGACAATTTCGATTCAAATCCACTTCCACTTTATATATATTGGAAATTCTGATTATTTTCAAAACCAATTCAAATTCAATTTATTTATTTCAAAAAAATAAATTGATTTTAATTCTAGTTCAAAACTAGCTCATCTCGATAAAAATCTATTTTTATTTTTTCAAATATGGAGTTTTTCATCCCAGTTCTTTTCAAATCATTTCTTATGATTTTACACTAATTATTGATATTTTTAATAATTTTATCAAGGTCCGTACAGTCGATTTCCATCAACGGCCATCGAACTGCACTTACAGCGACCTTTTCCAAATTTCATTTTTACATAATTCCAAATCCAACTATTAGATTTCAAATTTCTAATATTCATTAGAAAGCTCTTTTCGATACGAACCCAACGGTTCCGGTTTTAGGAGGATCCGACGGTCGGATCTCCCGTAATGTCAATTCGAAGTCAATGGTCGAAATTCACGAACTGCCGCGGCGCGGCGCATTCTATTCAGGCCATTATATAATATATACTTCATCGATTTCCTTTTAAAACGTATTATATAAATCGTTTTAAAAACGATTTCAACTTCATTTCAAATTCAAATCAAAATTGATTTTTTTTCCTTATAAATTCGTTTTAAATTCATTTCAAATTGATTTCAATTCAAATCGATTTTTAATTCAATTTCAGTTCGTTTTCAATTCAATTCAATTTCAATTCGAATTTCATTTCAAAATTTTCGATTTTGAAATCACTTTTCAATATTCATTATAAAAACAAATATAATCGATATAAATATCGTTCACGTCAAAATGACGTCAATCTAATCAACACGGCTTTATATATTTCAATAAATTCGTTATTCTATTCAACAAATGAATATTTATTCTATTCAACACATGAATCTATATTTCTATCAACACATGACTAATCTCAACACATGAGCATCGTCAACACATGACTATTTTTGTTATGTAATTTATTTTACAAAATTATGGTATCTATTGTTTGATTTTTTATCAGACTCCAACCGTAAAGTCGTTTCTAATCTTAAATATGATAAAGATGTAAATTTTATTGTTAAAATATTTTACTCAACACATGAATAGTTTCAACACATGAGTATTCTCAACACATGAGCATCGTCAACACATGACTATTTTTATATTCTAATATTCTTTATTTTCCCAATTGGAATGAGGCCCAATCAATCACCATATAATGTTAATTATATGGATTCCATACAACACATATATATAACAGCAATGATAAATAATCAACCATCATCCAAACTGCACCACACAACTGCATAAGCATCAAATATAAATAATTAACGCTTTTAACAGCCTGTCAATCAATCGATCGACATACTAATTATTGGGATTAGTGTATGCCGTATCTTATCCCAATACCCGTGTGGGGTTTCAAATCAACAAACACAGATTTTTATTTATTTACATACCCATTAAAAATTATATTTTTAACGATGAAATATTTTTAACTATATAAATATTTATTTCATTTCACATCACACAATCAATTTTCACCACAACAAATAATCAAACATACAAGCCATCCATGGTCTGTGGACGACGGGTGTCGGGTGCTACTAAGCACCGTCTGCATCCTAGTATATAATTTAAACTAGAAAAGAAAATTTAAATTGAGAAATTCTCACCTTTGGGTTCCACTCCGCCATTTTTATTCTGAACGGTTTAGATTTGTTTGTAATGCCAACGCAGTCTTCTCTACGCTGTTCATATTAAAAATCACATTTTTAATATGAAGTTTATTTTATAAAAATCCCATTTTTAAAACGAAGTTATTTAAATAAAAACCATATTTTTACTTTGTTAACTTCTTAATGAAAACCATATTTTTTTTATATATTTAAAAAAAATCAAACTTCTAAGTGTAAAAAAAAATCTTTGTATGGATAAAATCACATCTTTCTGATGATATACGTTATAAAAATTAAAGCTTTATACCATAAAAATCTGATCTTTATATTTCAAAAATCCGGTCTTTTGCATTTCAAAAATCCGGACTTTCACATTTCAAATCATATATATTAAAAATAACTTTTTTATTCAATGTGCTAATTTCAATATTAAAAACACTGATTTAAATTAATTTCAGATTTAATAAATTAGATAAAGAAAAGTGAAGGGGAAACTTACAGCGTCGGACTGAAGGGGGGAATGGCGCCAACGTCGGTGGGGGTGGGGTGAGGCGCTGCAAGGCGGCGCCGGTCGGACTGTGGCTGGAGGCGGCGGCAACAAGGGGGTTTGGAGCGGTTTGAAGATGAGAGAGAGAAGATTGGAGGGAGGATCGAGCGTCGGGGGGGGGGGGGGGGATCTGGCCGGAGGCGGGCGCCTGTTGGCAGTGAGGGCGGCGAACGAGGTCTGTGATGACCCGGAAATCCCCACCCTTTTAATCGACTATAAACCTCACAGGTCTGACCCAAAAGTTGGAAATCTTCGAATGCATCAAATCTGGGCATACAACTCATCAGAACAAAAACACAGACTTTATAACATCAATAATAAATGTTACATCAGAGTACAGAATATATCAGAGTACATTGGTACAAATTACAGCGGAAGATAAATTACAACAAAAGTAATACAATGCAGCGGAACTAAACTCAGCGGAAGACCCTCAATATTCTGGACCCAGCTTCAGGCTTCAATCCAGGATCCTGCTTTCGAGATAAATATCTGCAAAAAGCTACTCGACTGCCCGTGTGGAAAGAGGGCACCCGAGTTTGCAAAGTGAAACAAACTACAGGTCAGTCGTGGGACTGGTGTGAGAAATCTAACCTAACTTATCTAATAAGAAGGCTAATCACAGGACCACACCGCTAACGCGGAACGGGTTTACTCCATTGGATTGCCAGTGCATAAAATAAGTAAATCGTCAAATAATGAAATGCTTTTTAGAAAAATGAAACCATTATAAGACCCAAGTCCCATCATACAATGCAACGCAAACCGGAGGATAGGGTTTTACCTTATAATGGTCAAAAGATGCTTGATACGTAAAAACGATATTATTATTAGTGTGTATATATTTTAATAAAAACATTTCAAAATAAATGTATTAATCCTAGACGGCATAGCTACTGTCTACTATGTCGCCATACTAGTTATACAATCAAAACCGCAAATGGCATATTGGAATTTGGGTTTCCATCATGAGTCAAGGCTAGGGAGGAGATCCTTACCGATTCGAGACACTCTAGCAATGTCTCAGGATTCGGACGCTGGCGAACCCTTGGATCCTGCAGGGCTGGTCCACAAATACTTTAGTGGATTAGTTATGCCAGAACACACGCTTCCCGATCCTATTGGACCTACAAATCGGCCATGGGCGACTGATAAGAATAAACCGAGGCCTCGCAAAAATTCCATCATCCACATAAGTAAATGTCAGCCAGTTTAAGCACTGACACCACTTCTAGCTAGAAAGAAACATGTGCACTCCCTGCGTTCCCTTCTCCCGTTTTAGACTCAACCGATGCGTGAGGTTCGTGAAGTCATGATATACACAAAGCTATGCCTAAATAGGCTATGCTTTGATCATCAACCACAAGGCATGCTTTTCAACAAGAGCCTTGATCATTTGCATCTTGGCATGCCACATTGGCAGACCCTACCATATCACTGATCATCTACCAATATATATATAACCTCTAAGCTCATACATCTTAGAGAAGGATGACAAGTAAAGAATAAATTCTTCACCACCAAGCAGAAATATATAATTAGTAGCGTTCAACAAATACAGTGGAAAGGAATACAATGTCAGACACACAATCCATTTACAAGTCCGTTCTGGGTCTGAACGAAACTGGAGGCATTATACCTCGCATATCTGAACAATCAACAATACGTTCGGACAACTACCACTTTATCCCGGTCCTGGGAGCAACCCAGTCCAGAGCATCAGTAGTCCTCATCCATTCGATGTGAAGATCGTCGGTCTTTAACCATTGTCTTCATCTTCGACTCTTCATCGTCGTGATAAATATTCGGAATGGGTTAAACTCGGTCTTTCCGAATAATTCACGTATTTTATAATTAAAATTCAAATGCTATAAAAACACATCCAACGCCTCATTCCAATTTAGAATATTCTTTTAAATAGAATATTCATATTATTAGGGAAAAATTCCCATTAATTTTATCAAAGATAAATTCCTTTAAAATTTACCTTTTATCATCTTTTTAAAGATTCATTAAACTCCCATGTGGGTTTAATATCAAAATCATTATTAAATGATTATTACAACTTAAGAAATAAGTCTTGTCTTTAATTTGGGTTAAAGAATCAATGTAACTTAAAAACATTGTTCACGATAAACCCAAAATCGTCTTCCATTAATTATGGAATTTTCACAGAAATCAAATCAATGAATAATCGATATAAATTTCTATATCGGACCAATAATATAAATGGAATAACGGCAAGGCCTTTTAAATTTCATATGTATTATCAGTCTTCTTTTACAGAAGCCTATCTCGAATATTATCAAATCGAATTCCTTTTCAATTCCAATTTAATCTATATTAAATTGGAAAACTAAACTTTGGAGTATTCTTTTTAAATCTTGATAAAAAGATTTATAAATTCTAAATCACATTTCAATGTAAATTGGGTTAAAGAACAAATGTCATTTAAAACATATTTCACGATAAACCCAATTCACATATCGTTTTATTTCAATTAGTAAATACGATGGAAACTCTAAAATCTTAATTAAAAGATTTTATTCTTTAATATGGGGTTTAAGAACAGTGTTATTTAAGACACCATTCATGACAACCCAAATCTAATTCATTTATTTACTTCCAATGAAATATTATTCAATTTAGAAGACTTCATTAAATCTTAACTTAAAGAATTATCCTAGTTAATGACTAGTTTATTTCTATAAAATATATTTATCTTTTGTCCATCCAAGGACGGACATAGAATTATTCTTTGTTAAATATCATTTAAAATATTTACTATTAAAAATAATCTTTATATAAAAAGATTCTTAATATAAAATATTCTTTGTAATACAATACTCTTTAATTTAAAATATCTTTACATTACAATGTTTTTATTTTAAAAGATATTCTTTTTTTAAAGTAAATCCTGAAATGGAATGCGACTCAGGCATTTATCCTATAACTTTGGTTACAGGGATTTCATACATTGAATGTACATAACAGTAATGATGAATATTATCCAACCATCCACTTAACATCCAGTGTGCAATCTATAACTGTGTGAGCATTAAAATGAAATAATAACGCTCATCGCAGCCTGTCGATCTATCGATCGACATAAAAATAAACATTGGGATTAGTGTATGTCAATTTTTATCGCAACACCCGTGTGGGGTTTCAACCAACAAACAAATAATAATTTATTTGTGCACTTGGGCGATGTGTGAAAATTATCGACCCAATCACATAAACAAGTCGGGTAACTTGTAAATGGAGGTGTAACATTGCAGCATCAGAAACATATATAATGATGGCTCATTTCATATATAATAACAACGTAAATTCATAATTTATCAAAACAATGAATCCTTTCTACTGATTCATTTATACCAAAAATGTAAATTCTAATGTTGACTCACTTACAATGAAATGTAATCTTTTTATATTACATAAAAATGATATTCTTTTTACGTTGTATACAATGCAATCTTTATATTACATTGTTCATAAACAACCCATAATTAATTTCCTTTTTATTTCAAAAGAAAAAAAAAGATTTGGAAATCTCATTTAAATCTTTATAAAAAGATTATTCTTTACTCACATGGATTTAAGAATAATGTTATTTAAGACATTATTCATGACAAACCCAAAATCTAACTTGATATTAAATATAAGGCTTTGAATAGGAATTATATCGACTTATATTTAATGTCAAATTCTAAAACCAACGGATATCATATCAGAAATAACGATACTAAATATTTTCCAAATTCCTAAAATAATATCCGTATAATCACAGAATCCGATATTAAAATAATCCGTAGATAATTTCCATCTAAATCCAATTTAAATATTCTAAATGTTTCTCATATTGAAATAATATAATTTTCAAAATATTCATTTTGTAATTATTCCTCTTTTAATATTCATTATAACATGGATAAAATAAATTGATAAACTCGTTCGAGTTAAAAAATGGCGTCGCTATTTTAAAACAGATTGAATAGCCCAATTCATTATCTTATCCATATTTTTTTATAATGGGTTAGACCCCTCACATTAAGCCTACGAATTGTGGATGCTGGATGTGCCGGTCGGTTCCGGGAAGACTTATCCCACAAGTTGGGCTTAACCTCGTGTCATGGCCCGTTTCGTATTTGTGCACTTGGACCTCTCACATTAGGTTCAACATTTGTGGCTGCTGGATATGCCGGTCGGGTCCGGGCAGACTTCCACCACAAATATAACCTAACCTTGTGTCCAGGTACAATTATAATTAACAATTGATTATTTTACTAAAGCATATTATTTCAAAATATTCTTTATATTATAAATGATCTTCATATTAAATTGTTTCTCATCCATTTATGTTTTATAATGGGCCAAACCCCTCACATTAAGCCTACAACTTGTGGATGCTGGATATGTTGGTTGGTTCCGGGCAAACTTATTCCACTTGTTGGGCTTAACCTCGTGTCTTGGCCCAATTCGTATTCGTAACCAAATTTTCTATGTTATTCATGTGACAAAAAAATGGTCATTTATTTGAAATCAAATGTCTATGTTATACAAATGACAAATAAATAGTCATTTATTTGAAATCAAATTTCTATGTGTATTCATGATACATAAATGTATATTTCATTTATAACAATTTCCTATGTATGTTAATGACACATAAATGCTTATTTTATTTATAAACAATTTCCTATGTATGTTAATGACAATAAATGCTTATTTTATTTATAAACAATTTCCTATGTATGTTAATGACAATAAATGCTTATTTTATTTATAAACAATTTCCTATGTATGTTAATGACAATAAATGCTTAATGTTAACATTTCACTACAACTAAAATGAAAAAAAATGTAACCTTTAAATACTATCTTTTATTTACATCTAAATGCAAATAAAAGGGTAACTTTTTAATTCATGTTTTTATTTAAAACATGCTTCTTTTTAGTGAAGCAAACATGCAATGAAAATGTAACATTTCAGGTTTTAACGCTTTATTTTAAACACGGTCCTTTTATGAATCAATCATGCAATAATTATATGATTTTTATTGTATTAACATATTATATGACAAACACACATTTTTAATGAAGTGGACATGCAATAAAACTGTGAATTTTCATGTTTAAATATTTTTAATAACTTACGAACATTTTTCATAACATAAACATATGATAAAAATGTGAATTTTTATCATACAATATTTTCAATGGCTTATGAACATTTTTAATGGCATAAACTATGATAAAAATGTGAATTCTTATCATACAACAATTTTAGTAACTAGTGAACATTTTTATAAAACAAACATACAATAAAAATATGATTTTTCTTGCACTAGTAATATATTACATGACATATTAACATTTTAATGACATAAACATAGGAAAAATATGATTTTTGTTGCGTTAATAATATACTAACATGTGAATCATTTTTGTGACATAAATACACAATAAAAATATGACTTTTATTGTGTTAATAATCTACTTAACATTTAAATCATTTTCATGACATGAATACACAAAAAAATATTTGATTTTTATTGTTCAACAAATTCTAACATATACATATTACAATAAAAATAATATTATTATTGTAAAACAATTCCTATCATTGGCATGATTATTTCAACTACATATATACAATAAAAAACATGGTTTTTATTTTATAAGCAAGTTTAAATGAATAAGCAAATTCTAGATCTACACAATTCAATCCATTTTCACAACATGTGAATTCACCACAAATGAAATCGATTTCGTCGCAACCAATATCAACCGTTCATAAACACAATAATTCAATCAAGTCGTCGCGGTCACAATGATTTTTTTTCCCACAAATATATTTTCTAAATTTAACATTGAATTTTAGAGATCTCACCTCGTTTTAGAACGCACCACCAACGCCACCATCGGACCGCCATCGTCCACCACTACGACGCGCGCCTCGGCGAGCTTCACCACCACCCCAAAAAGCTTGCAACTTGCACCCCCATCGGACTAGAAAAGCGTGTAAACGCAGCGCCTTTGTGTAACAACCCGTATTTTTCGATAACATGACGAGAATCAAGGCAGAATTTAATTTTAAATTCTGAATCAAGTGAAACAGGCTATGCTATTGCGTTCGTCTCGGAAAAATCCGCGAAATAGAGTCCGAGTTTTCGAAAATCGGAGTCCGTATGACCCGTTAAAGGCCCAAAGAAGATCTCTGGAAAATTTGAATTTCGGAAACAGTTTTGGAAATCAGGTCTGGGGCTAGGCGGGTAGGCCATGTCGACAGGGCTGTCGACAGGCCTGTCGACTTGGGCCCAGACCAAGTCGACAGCCCTGTCGACTTGCCTGTCGACAGGGGGTGGCCGGGGCAAATAGCCTGGCGCACCTGTTTGTCTCACCTGGTCTTGTTCTTGGGCTGGGTCTGGAAGCTTCCGAGATCTGATGGTCCTAATCTATCCTAGGGTTAATCTAAGGGCCTAAAACTATCCTAATCTCTATAAAAAGACCCTAAACCTAACCTAAATCCCTAAAAATCAAACCTAGCAACTAAGTGCTGCCAAAATCAACTTTGATCATGGCCTCCATCTCCAATCCCTAGAGCCTATACACTCAAATCAAGTTCAAATCAAAAGGTGCAAGCTTGCTACACCAAATCAAGGCCGAATCAACATTTCTATGCGAGTTCCATGACGATTCTTCTTCAAAGGAGGCACCTTTCTTAGCCAACATGGTTCATGCTCCTTTCCCTAGGCCTAACTAGGTAAGTTCTAGCTACTTTTGGATCAAAACGGTATTTTTAATGTTGACATGGGATAAAATGAGGCTAAACATGGTTATGCGAACCTATATGAACCTTACCTTGCCTCTTGTGTTCATGTTTATGATTTTAGGCCATGTGAGTGACTTAATCATGCCTCTCATGCTATGCATAATCTAGTTTAACTTGCAAGTTTGGATCTTTATGCATGAAATGCTAGCATGAACCTTTAGGAACCACTTTACTTGTGAAACATTGGCTAAGACAAGATTTTGGGGCTTATGCATGTTTATGAACCCAAACCCCTTATGCTAACATGCAAGTTTGTGGCCAAATCCTTTATGAGATTATGCATGCTCGTGGCCAATCCCCTCTTTTAAGTTGTGCATGTTTATGGCCAATCCCTTTATGATGTTATGCATGTGGAAGCCAAGCCCTTTTTGGCATCATGCATGTTTTGAGACCAATATGTGACATAGTATCCTTACTATGTTGACTCGCTTTGCTTGCGTTGGGAAAAACACGATTTTGGGTAGTTAGATAAACATGAACATGTCGCAAAATCTTAACTTGAATATGACATGTGTTTATACTTGAAAATATGACTTGAAAGATAACATGGAAGTTGGCATGTAAGTATGCATAAAAACATGAGCTTGGGAATTTACCTATTAAGTTAGGTCTACCCTTTGGGAATTTACCTATTAAGTTAGGTCTACCCAAATGCTTGAAAACTTGTAACATGTTTTGGAAACATGATGAACTTAGATAATATGAGTGTGGCCAACTCGAGGTTGGGTTGAGTTTGCAACGTAAAACTACCCGGAACCGACCGGCCTAACTAGTAGTTGCAAACAATAGGACTCAATGTGAGAAGTTGGTCATGTCGCGCTTAAGACCCGAGGTTAGACTAGGTTGTGGTATAAATCTACCCGGACCCGCCCGGCTTAACTAGTAACCACAACAAGGTCTAATGTGAGAGGTTAAGAGTGCATTAATTAAATTAATGCCACATGATAAGATTAAGTAAGTTTGACTAATAACACTTAACCGATATGACACGAATGGGTAGGTTAAGTGGGACCGGGCTTGATTTCCTTAATGACACTTAACCATGCAAGATGATTAGGAGATGGGGTCAAGTAATTTACACTTAACTAATCCGACTGGATAATTTAATGAGGTTAAGTAATTAAGACTTAACTAACCTAACCACGGTAATTAGATGGGGTTAAGTAATCCACACTTAACTAATCTAAACACGGTAATTCGGTGGGGTTAAGTTAAACACTTAACCAATTTAAACTTGGTAACTCAATGAGGTTAGGTAACCAATACTTAACCAACTTAACGTGATAATTTAATGGGGTTAAGCAACTTATGCTTAACCAATTATACATGAAGATTTGATGTGGTTAAGTGACCTAAACTTAACCAGTTTAACTCGTTAATTTGACGTGGTTAAGTGAACTAAACTCACCCAATCTAACTCGTTAATTGGATGTGGTTAAGTGACCTATACTTAACCAATCTAACGTGAAAACATGATAAGGCTAAGTCACGAATCACTTGAATACGCTTGACCGATTTGACTCGGTAATTTGACAAGGTCAAGTTAATTTATATAATTAACCAATCTAAAATGATAATTAGACGAGGTTAAGTTATGGATTGCTTGATATACTTAGCCAACTTGACATATGGTTTGTAGGGTTAAGTCTTGGACTTGGATACTTAGCCAATTTTGACATGGTCTGTAGACGGGCTAAGTTATGAACTTAAGTGACACTTAACCCATTAGATAAACCCTAATTCGGAGGATTAGGTAAATAACCATAGTTAACAAGGATAATGGAAATAGGGCTAAGTGGTAAACCTTAGTTAAGGGAAACTAAGTAATAATTCTTAGTCAAGGAAATTTGGACCATTTCTTAGATAGATCAGTAACCCGATACGTTAGGTCAACGTTTAAGTATGCGTGTAGGAGCAGGCTATCTGATTTAGATAAAGGCTCCAACGAATTGGGTAACGAAGCAGCGGCTTCGGGGAACGTGAGGATATTCTTGGGATCCCTCTGTGAGCTGCCAGGTCATTATACTAGGCTCACGAGAGGTTGAGGTCTGCGGTAGAAGAACCAAGAATATGCCTTGGTTGCTACGCGAGCGACCTAAAGACTGGGGTGGATAGCAGTGAGTCGGCGAATACATAAGGTGCCCGAGATAGCAAGTTCGTCGATCATCTACCATCTTGAGTCAAGCGTGTACGTACGGAAAGGCAGGGGACACCCAACAGACCATAATTTGCTATCTAATTATGGGTGAGGTAGGCCGTAGGATGTGGGCTGGCCGGAGTGTAGTTCTCATGCAAGATTTTCTCTTGTGTTGCCTTTCACTAGTTGAGGGAGGGGTCTCGTGGGACCATAGCCACGTGTAGAAAAGCAGACCTTAGTATTTGCATCGGCAGATAAATATAAAGCTCCCGACCGAGTCCTGTATTTCTAGTTCTGCCCTGTGACGGGACTCGGATGGCACGATGTGATACATGTGCATACAGTTATAGAAAAACGATTCACGATGAATGCGTGGGGAAAAGGGCGCGGTTGAGGGTTAGCGTAATCCCTAGTGGCCTAGGTGGTTTAACCCAAACCGAAATACGAAAGCGTGCAATAGGTAAGCGTAATCCCTAGAGGTACTAGGTGGCGTAAGTCCTAGTAGTTCAAACGATGATTCATACGAAAGAGCCTAGCTAGAACAAAGGGTGACAGTCCAAACGATTTCAAGGATAATACGACATGAGGAAGCCCGTACGAGGTACGGCAAGGGACTGAACTTATATACATGGAAAGAAACATACGAGTTGAGTAACCTATATATGCGATGTATTAAGTTGACATGGACCATTACACGACTTTGAGTAAGGGACATTCATGGTTAACACATAACAAGGTTGGGATACTAGTACGAGAGGTGCAGAGCAGATATACATGTTAGGACTAAGAAGAATATACATAATAGATACCGTGGGATGTTAGACGGGGTAGATACCTTGGGATAATGTACTCGATAGAAATCTGACGATGTGATACCTTGACTTATCATGACACCGTAGTTTATCATGATACCTTAGTTTACTTTGCCACAGTAGTTCAACCGGCTACCCTGGTTTATCTATCTTGTAGTTATCCTTATGTTTACTTTCAGTTTATGCATGTCATGTTACCTTTACCTGTTTTTATACTGGAAGTAGATAGGACTTACTCAGTCTTTTTGACTGACCCGTTTTGTTTCGCCTCTTTTCTTCCGTTTCCCCCCCCCCCTCCAGGTTACAGGGAGGAAACAATGTTGTTTAGTTCGGACTTCTTCTGCTTGAAGGTCATCATGGATGGCTTGGGCTTTTCTTGGCTATGGCTACTTTATTGTTTTTACTTGGGGAATAATTTATGAAAAAGTCTTTATGCTTCTTTACTATTGCAAGACAGGTTTTGATGTACTCTGATGTAAAAGGCTTTAGACCTTATTTATTCATGTTATGAAAGTTTGATTTTACTTCCGCTATTTATATATGTTCTGTCTTGTGATATTTCTGTGCATGTTTACCAATAATGCCCCTCTAAAGCTGGTGCATTCCTTTGCGAGTGACCCTAGCGGAGGCGGGGTGTTACATTTGGTATCAGAGCAGAAGGTTACCAGACTGGGCAAAAGTTTTTAAAGACCTTCTGAAAACTATTTGAAAATCATTTACAAAGAAGCATTTTTCAAGAAAATTTTCTTTTAAAAGAAAAAGGCTATTCCCCAAAGGCCATTAGCACTATCCTTGTTTCCTTAATTGAGTCTCTTTTCCTCTCTTTCCTCCATCTGTAGTCTCAGTAGTTTTAACTGCGACTAGTCTTTTCTACCTACGAAAGTGCTTTCCATACGATGGAGGTGGTTCTCGAGAGACAAGTGACCGCGTTATAAGAAAGGATCATGAGAAAGAAGGATAAAGGATATGAGCTTAAGGATGAGCAACTTGTTGGTATGGCTTAGTCCTCAAAGGAGGGAGAAAGATGAACAATGAAACCCATGGCGAGAGAGTACCTTTGGCATGGTGAAACGGGGCGGATAGTTAAGTATTATGGGACAAGGTCAAGATCATCGGGAGGGCAGTAGTATGCTCTCATTTCTGGAGTACCTCGGAAGGAGGGTAACGATCTTGTCAAAGGTTTAGCTTTTCTTCTCTATCATCCCGTTAGGACTTCGTTGTTCGTATCATTTAAGTCTGCTTCGGTAGTTGAGTCTCTGCACCTTAGTACTAGTATAATAGAGGATCCCGTTTTTGTCTCAAGTCCTATTGGAAGATTGGTCCATTTACTCATGGCTTGTTTGGATTTGAGAATGTCTATATCAAGTGTTGAGCTTGGAAATAATGCTTATGTTTATAAGTTGTGGAGGGATTCTAGGGATGAAGTGGTTATCCAGCAAGGGGAGCCATTCTCGGTTTTGGAAAGAGGGTAGTTAGATTCTCGACTCATCTTGGTCTCGTGTAACCTTTTGGGTTCTGTCATGGCTAGTTACCTAGAATCCCAGGATGCAGTTGTTGGTAATCCGTTTGAATAGAATTTGCCGATAAGACGGATGGTTTACTTCATTTATGCATGGGTTATAGAGATCACCCTAGTAAGTGCGCTTGATAACCTGGTTGGCATCTGTTTATTTTCAAGCGGAAGTTCTTCTACGTGGAATACCTTATGGTACGAGGTCCGAGATTCACTAGTGAATTTTGGGAAGCTTGCATGAGATCATGAGTCCGCAGTCATGTTTGCGCTAAGTGTGCGAGTGGAATGAGAGGCGACGAAGAAATGAGTTCCAACTCATGTTATGAAAACAGGAAATAAGAAGCTACGAAATCGTGAAGAAAAAGGGGCGGTCAAGGCACGATGGAACTAAGCTCAAAGTAATGCGACTCAGGAGACTGAAGACTGAATACGTGCATGATATCTCTTTTGGGAATATATCCTCGATCCCTGTTTTTCCGTCGAGCTTACTTGTAGGCTATCTTTTATGGATATCCCCTCGGTCCTGTTTCTGTTACAAACCCCGTAAGAAGTTTGTTTTGTTTATCTTCTCGATCTTATTTTTGGGAACCTTAGGTAGGACGCTATGGATGTAAACATGTATTTGAAACATGTTATGGTTGATATGGTTGCAAATGGTTGCAAGTGGTTGCTCGTGGATGCGCGAATTTACATTAGATATTAGCTCGACTCGGTCACATTTCATATTGCATATGCACGAGTATTTATACTTGTTTATGGATGAAATTGAATGTGTTACCATGTGGACGTTGCATATGGATGAATGTTTGTGCACGCATATAGTATCTATATGACTAGGGCTATTTGCATACATGTTGGATTCATGGCACTGTACATATTTTGCATTAGAAAGATTATTCAGGCCTGATCATTAGCATTAGCTAAGGAACATGTACACACATGTTTTGCATATATTCATACAGCATTAGAAATCATCTAAGGACAATGGTTGCTTGTGGATGGTGTTTTGAGTAGATGGACGATGGATGGTAGGATATGTTCTTCCTAACTTGGAGATTTCGGGGACGAAATCCTAAAAGGTGGGGAGAATGTGACAACCCGTATTTTTCGATAACATGACGAGAATCAAGGCAGAATTTAATTTTAAATTCTGAATCAAGTGAAACAGGCTATGCTCTTGCGTTCGTCTCGGAAAAATACGTGAAATAGAGTCCGAGTTTTCGAAAATCGGATTCCGTATGACCCGTTAAAGGCCCAAAGAAGATCTCTGGAAAATTTGAATTTCGGAAACAGTTTTGGAAATCAGGTCTGGGGCTAGGCGGGTAGGCCATGTCGACAGGGCTGTCGACAGGCCTGTCGACTTGGGCCCAGACCAAGTCGACAGCCCTGTCGACTTGCCTGTCGACAGGGGGTGGCCGGGGCAAATAGCCTGGCGCACCTGTTTGTCTCACCTGGTCTTGTTCTTGGACTGGGTCTGGAAGCTTCCGAGATCTGATGGTCCTAATCTATCCTAGGGTTAATCTAAGGGCCTAAAACTATCCTAATCTCTATAAAAAGACCCTAAACCTAACCTAAATCCCTAAAAATCAAACCTAGCAACTAAGTACTGCCAAAATCAACTTTGATCATGGCCTCCATCTCCAATCCCTAGAGCCTATACACTCAAATCAAGTTCAAATCAAAAGGTGCAAGCTTGCTACACCAAATCAAGGCCGAATCAACATTTCTATGCGAGTTCCATGACGATTCTTCTTCAAAGGAGGCACCTTTCTTAGCCAACATGGTTCATGCTCCTTTCCCTAGGCCTAACTAGGTAAGTTCTAGCTACTTTTGGATCAAAACGGTATTTTTAATGTTGACATGGGATAAAATGAGGCTAAACATGGTTATGCGAACCTATACGAACCTTACCTTGCCTCTTGTGTTCATGTTTATGATTTTAGGTCATGTGAGTGACTTAATCATGCCTCTCATGCTATGCATAATCTAGTTTAACTTGCAAGTTTGGATCTTTATGCATGAAATGCTAGCATGAACCTTTAGGAACCACTTTACTTGTGAAACATTGGCTAAGACAAGATTTTGGGGTTTATGCATGTTTATGAACCCAAACCCCTTATGCTAACATGCAAGTTTGTGGCCAAATCCTTTATGAGATTATGCATGCTCGTGGCCAATCCCCTCTTTTAAGTTGTGCATGTTTATGGCCAATCCCTTTATGATGTTATGCATGTGGAAGCCAAGCCCTTTTTGGCATCATGCATGTTTTGAGACCAATATGTGACATAGTATCCTTACTATGTTGACTCGCTTTGCTTGCGTTGGGAAAAACACGATTTTGGGTAGTTAGATAAACATGAACATGTCGCAAAATCTTAACTTGAATATGACATGTGTTTATACTTGAAAATATGACTTGAAAGATAACATGGAAGTTGGCATGTAAGTATGCATAAAAACATGAGCTTGGGAATTTACCTATTAAGTTAGGTCTACCCTTTGGGAATTTACCTATTAAGTTAGGTCTACCCAAATGCTTGAAAACTTGTAACATGTTTTGGAAACATGATGAACTTAGATAATATGAGTGTGGCCAACTCGAGGTTGGGTTGAGTTTGCAACGTAAAACTACCCGGAACCGACCGGCCTAACTAGTAGTTGCAAACAATAGGACTCAATGTGAGAAGTTGGTCATGTCGCGCTTAAGACCCGAGGTTAGACTAGGTTGTGGTATAAATCTACTCGGACCCGCCCGGCTTAACTAGTAACCACAACAAGGTCTAATGTGAGAGGTTAAGAGTGCATTAATTAAATTAATGCCACATGATAAGGTTAAGTAAGTTTGACTAATAACACTTAACCGATATGACACGAATGGGTAGGTTAAGTGGGACCGGGCTTGATTTCCTTAATGACACTTAACCATGCAAGATGATTAGGAGATGGGGTCAAGTAATTTACACTTAACTAATCCGACTGGATAATTTAATGAGGTTAAGTAATTAAGACTTAACTAACCTAACCACGGTAATTAGATGGGGTTAAGTAATCCACACTTAACTAATCTAAACACGGTAATTCGGTGGGGTTAAGTTAAACACTTAACCAATTTAAACTTGGTAACTCAATGAGGTTAGGTAACCAATACTTAACCAACTTAACGTGATAATTTAATGGGGTTAAGCAACTTATGCTTAACCAATTATACATGAAGATTTGATGTGGTTAAGTGACCTAAACTTAACCAGTTTAACTCGTTAATTTGACGTGGTTAAGTGAACTAAACTCACCCAATCTAACTCGTTAATTGGATGTGGTTAAGTGACCTATACTTAACCAATCTAACGTGAAAACATGATAAGGCTAAGTCACGAATCACTTGAATACGCTTGACCGATTTGACTCGGTAATTTGACAAGGTCAAGTTAATTTATATAATTAACCAATCTAAAGTGATAATTAGACGAGGTTAAGTTATGGATTGCTTGATATACTTAGCCAACTTGACACATGGTTTGTAGGGTTAAGTCTTGGACTTGGATACTTAGCCAATTTTGACATGGTCTGTAGACGGGCTAAGTTATGAACTTAAGTGACACTTAACCCATTAGATAAACCCTAATTCGGAGGATTAGGTAAATAACCATAGTTAACAAGGATAATGGAAATAGGGCTAAGTGGTAAACCTTAGTTAAGGGAAACTAAGTAATAATTCTTAGTCAAGGAAATTTGGACCATTTCTTAGATAGATCAGTAACCCGATACGTTAGGTCAACGTTTAAGTATGCGTGTAGGAGCAGGCTATCTGATTTAGATAAAGGCTCCAACGAATTGGGTAACGAAGCAGCGGCTTCGGGGAACGTGAGGATATTCTTGGGATCCCTCTGTGAGCTGCCAGGTCATTATACTAGGCTCACGAGAGGTTGAGGTCTGCGGTAGAAGAACCAAGAATATGCCTTGGTTGCTACGCGAGCGACCTAAAGACTGGGGTGGATAGCAGTGAGTCGGCGAATACATAAGGTGCCCGAGATAGCAAGTTCGTCGATCATCTACCATCTTGAGTCAAGCGTGTACGTACGGAAAGGCAGGGGACACCCAACAGACCATAATTTGCTATCTAATTATGGGTGAGGTAGGCCGTAGGATGTGGGCTGGCCGGAGTGTAGTTCTCATGCAAGATTTTCTCTTGTGTTGCCTTTCACTAGTTGAGGGAGGGGTCTCGTGGGACCATAGCCACGTGTAGAAAAGCAGACCTTAGTATCTGCATCGGCAGATAAATTTAAAGCTCCCGACCGAGTCCTGTATTTCTAGTTCTGCCCTGTGACGGGACTCGGATGGCACGATGTGATACATGTGCATACAGTTATAGAAAAACGATTCACGATGAATGCGTGGGGAAAAGGGCGCGGTTGAGGGTTAGCGTAATCCCTAGTGGCCTAGGTGGTTTAACCCAAACCGAAATACGAAAGCGTGCAATAGGTAAGTGTAATCCCTAGAGGTACTAGGTGGTGTAAGTCCTAGTAGTTCAAACGATGATTCATACGGAAGAGCCTAGCTAGAACAAAGGGTGACAGTCCAAACGATTTCAAGGATAATACGACATGAGGAAGCCCGTACGAGGTACGGCAAGGGACTGAACTTATATACATGGAAAGAAACATACGAGTTGAGTAACCTATATATGCGATGTATTAGGTTGACATGGACCATTACACGACTTTGAGTAAGGGACATTCATGGTTAACACATAACAAGGTTGGGATACTAGTACGAGAGGTGCAGAGCAGATATACATGTTAGGACTAAGAAGAATATACATAATAGATACCGTGGGATGTTAGACGGGGTAGATACCTTGGGATAATGTACTCGATAGAAATCTGACGATGTGATACCTTGACTTATCATGACACCGTAGTTTATCATGATACCTTAGTTTACTTTGCCACAGTAGTTCAACCGGCTACCCTGGTTTATCTATCTTGTAGTTATCCTTATGTTTACTTTCAGTTTATGCATGTCATGTTACCTTTACCTGTTTTTATACTGGAAGTAGATAGGACTTACTCAGTCTTTTTGACTGACCCGTTTTGTTTCGCCTCTTTTCTTCCGTCCCCCCCCCCCCTCCAGGTTACAGGGAGGAAACAATGCTGTTTAGTTCGGACTTCTTCTGCTTGAAGGCCATCATGGATGGCTTGGGCTTTTCTTGGCTATGGCTACTTTACTGTTTTTACTTGGGGAATAATTTATGAAAAAGTCTTTATGCTTCTTTACTATTGCAAGACAGGTTTTGATGTACTCTGATGTAAAAGGCTTTAGACCTTATTTATTCATGTTATGAAAGTTTGATTTTACTTCCGCTATTTATATATGTTTTGTCTTGTGATATTTCTGTGCATGTTTACCAATAATGCCCCTCTAAAGCTGGTGCATTCCTTTGCGAGTGACCCTAGCGGAGGCGGGGTGTTACATTTGGTATCAGAGCAGAAGGTTACCAGACTGGGCAAAAGTTTTTAAAGACCTTCTGAAAACTATTTGAAAATCGTTTACAAAGAAGCATTTTTCAAGAAAATTTTCTTTTAAAAGAAAAAGGCTATTCCCCAAAGGCCATTAGCACTATCCTTGTTTCCTTAATTGAGTCTCTTTTCCTCTCTTTCCTCCATCTGTAGTCTCGGTAGTTTTAACTGCGACTAGTCTTTTCTACCTACGAAAGTGCTTTCCATACGATGGAGGTGGTTCTCGAGAGACCAGTGACCGCGTTATAAGAAAGGATCGTGAGAAAGAAGGATAAAGGATATGAGCTTAAGGATGAGCAACTTGTTGGTATGGCTTAGTCCTCAAAGGAGGGAGAAAGATGAACAATGAAACCCATGGCGAGAGAGTACCTTTGGCATGGTGAAACGGGGCGGATAGTTAAGTATTATGGGACAAGGTCAAGATCATCGGGAGGGCAGTAGTATGCTCTCATTTCTGGAGTACCTCGGAAGGAGGGTAACGATCTTGTCAAAGGTTTAGCTTTTCTTCTCTATCATCCCGTTAGGACTTCGTTGTTCGTATCATTTAAGTCTGCTTCGGTAGTTGAGTCTCTGCACCTTAGTACTAGTATAATAGAGGATCCCGTTTTTGTCTCAAGTCCTATTGGAAGATTGGTCCATTTACTCATGGCTTGTTTGGATTTGAGAATGTCTATATCAAGTGTTGAGCTTGGAAATAATGCTTATGTTTATAAGTTGTGGAGGGATTCTAGGGATGAAGTGGTTATCCAGCAAGGGGAGCCATTCTCGGTTTTGGAAAGAGGGTAGTTAGATTCTCGACTCATCTTGGTCTCGTGTAACCTTTTGGGTTCTGTCATGGCTAGTTACCTAGAATCCCAGGATGCAGTTGTTGGTAATCCGTTTGAATAGAATTTGCCGATAAGACGGATGGTTTACTTCATTTATGCATGGGTTATAGAGATCACCCTAGTAAGTGCGCTTGATAACCTAGTTGGCATCTGTTTATTTTCAAGCGGAAGTTCTTCTACGTGGAATACCTTATGGTACGAGGTCCGAGATTCACTAGTGAATTTTGGGAATCTTGCATGAGATCATGAGTCCGCAGTCATGTTTGCGCTAAGTGTGCGAGTGGAATGAGAGGCGACGAAGAAATGAGTTCCAACTCATGTTATGAAAACAGGAAATAAGAAGCTGCGAAATCGTGAAGAAAAAGGGGCGGTCAAGGCACGATGGAACTAAGCTCAAAGTAATGCGACTCAGGAGACTGAAGACTGAATACGTGCATGATATCTCTTTTGGGAATATATCCTCGATCCCTGTTTTTCCGTCGAGCTTACTTGTAGGCTATCTTTTATGGATATCCCCTCGGTCCTGTTTCTGTTACAAACCCCGTAAGAAGTTTGTTTTGTTTATCTTCTCGATCTTATTTTTGGGAACCTTAGGTAGGACGCTATGGATGTAAACATGTATTTGAAACATGTTATGGTTGATATGGTTGCAAATGGTTGCAAGTGGTTGCTCGTGGATGCGCGAATTTACATTAGATATTAGCTCGACTCGGTCACATTTCATATTGCATATGCACGAGTATTTATACTTGTTTATGGATGAAATTGAATGTGTTACCATGTGGACGTTGCATATGGATGAATGTTTGTGCACGCATATAGTATCTATATGACTAGGGCTATTTGCATACATGTTGGATTCATGGCACTATACATATTTTGCATTAGAAAGATTATTCAGGCCTGATCATTAGCATTAGCTAAGGAACATGTACACACACGTTTTGCATATATTCATACAGCATTAGAAATCATCTAAGGACAATGGTTGCTTGTGGATGGTGTTTTGAGTAGATGGATGATGGATGGTAGGATATGTTCTTCCTAACTTGGAGATTTCGGGGACGAAATCCTAAAAGGTGGGGAGAATGTGACAACCCGTATTTTTCGATAACATGACGAGAATCAAGGCAGAATTTAATTTTAAATTCTGAATCAAGTGAAACAGGCTATGCTATTGCGTTCGTCTCGGAAAAATACGCGAAATAGAGTCCGAGTTTTCGAAAATCGGAGTCCGTATGACCCGTTAAAGGCCCAAAGAAGATCTCTGGAAAATTTGAATTTCGGAAACAGTTTTGGAAATCAGGTCTGGGGCTAGGCGGGTAGGCCATGTCGACAGGGCTGTCGACAGGCCTGTCGACTTGGGCCCAGACCAAGTCGACAGCCCTGTCGACTTGCCTGTCGACAGGGGGTGGCCGGGGCAAATAGCCTGGCGCACCTGTTTGTCTCACCTGGTCTTGTTCTTGGGCTGGGTCTGGAAGCTTCCGATATCTGATGGTCCTAATCTATCCTAGGGTTAATCTAAGGGCCTAAAACTATCCTAATCTCTATAAAAAGACCCTAAACCTAACCTAAATCCCTAAAAATCAAACCTAGCAACTAAGTGCTGCCAAAATCAACTTTGATCATGGCCTCCATCTCCAATCCCTAGAGCCTATACACTCAAATCAAGTTCAAATCAAAAGGTGCAAGCTTGCTACACCAAATCAAGGCCGAATCAACATTTCTATGCGAGTTCCATGACGATTCTTCTTCAAAGGAGGCACCTTTCTTAGCCAAGATGGTTCATGCTCCTTTCCCTAGGCCTAACTAGGTAAGTTCTAGCTACTTTTGGATCAAAACGGTATTTTTAATGTTGACATGGGATAAAATGAGGCTAAACATGGTTATGCGAACCTATATGAACCTTACCTTGCCTCTTGTGTTCATGTTTATGATTTTAGGCCATGTGAGTGACTTAATCATGCCTCTCATGCTATGCATAATCTAGTTTAACTTGCAAGTTTGGATCTTTATGCATGAAATGCTAGCATGAACCTTTAGGAACCACTTTACTTGTGAAACATTGGCTAAGACAAGATTTTGGGGTTTATGCATGTTTATGAACCCAAACCACTTATGCTAACATGCAAGTTTGTGGCCAAATCCTTTATGAGATTATGCATGCTCGTGGCCAATCCCCTCTTTTAAGTTGTGCATGTTTATGGCCAATCCCTTTATGATGTTATGCATGTGGAAGCCAAGCCCTTTTTGGCATCATGCATGTTTTGAGACCAATATGTGACATAGTATCCTTACTATGTTGACTCGCTTTGCTTGCGTTGGGAAAAACACGATTTTGGGTAGTTAGATAAACATGAACATGTCGCAAAATCTTAACTTGAATATGACATGTGTTTATACTTGAAAATATGACTTGAAAGATAACATGGAAGTTGGCATGTAAGTATGCATAAAAACATGAGCTTGGGAATTTACCTATTAAGTTAGGTCTACCCTTTGGGAATTTACCTATTAAGTTAGGTCTACCCAAATGCTTGAAAACTTGTAACATGTTTTGGAAACATGATGAACTTAGATAATATGAGTGTGGCCAACTCGAGGTTGGGTTGAGTTTGCAACGTAAAACTACCCGGAACCGATCGGCCTAACTAGTAGTTGCAAACAATAGGACTCAATGTGAGAAGTTGGTCATGTCGCGCTTAAGACTCGAGGTTAGACTAGGTTGTGGTATAAATCTACCCGGATCCGCCCGGCTTAACTAGTAACCACAACAAGGTCTAATGTGAGAGGTTAAGAGTGCATTAATTAAATTAATGCCACATGATAAGGTTAAGTAAGTTTGACTAATAACACTTAACCGATATGACACGAATGGGTAGGTTAAGTGGGACCGGGCTTGATTTCCTTAATGACACTTAACCATGCAAGATGATTAGGAGATGGGGTCAAGTAATTTACACTTAACTAATCCGACTGGATAATTTAATGAGGTTAAGTAATTAAGACTTAACTAACCTAACCACGGTAATTAGATGGGGTTAAGTAATCCACACTTAACTAATCTAAACACGGTAATTCGGTGGGGTTAAGTTAAACACTTAACCAATTTAAACTTGGTAACTCAATGAGGTTAGGTAACCAATACTTAACCAACTTAACGTGATAATTTAATGGGGTTAAGCAACTTATGCTTAACCAATTATACATGAAGATTTGATGTGGTTAAGTGACCTAAACTTAACCAGTTTAACTCGTTAATTTGACGTGGTTAAGTGAACTAAACTCACCCAATCTAACTCGTTAATTGGATGTGGTTAAGTGACCTATACTTAACCAATCTAACGTGAAAACATGATAAGGCTAAGTCACGAATCACTTGAATACGCTTGACCGATTTGACTCGGTAATTTGACAAGGTCAAGTTAATTTATATAATTAACCAATCTAAAATGATAATTAGACGAGGTTAAGTTATGGATTGCTTGATATACTTAGCCAACTTGACACATGGTTTGTAGGGTTAAGTCTTGGACTTGGATACTTAGCCAATTTTGACATGGTCTGTAGACGGGCTAAGTTATGAACTTAAGTGACACTTAACCCATTAGATAAACCCTAATTCGGAGGATTAGGTAAATAACCATAGTTAACAAGGATAATGGAAATAGGGCTAAGTGGTAAACCTTAGTTAAGGGAAACTAAGTAATAATTCTTAGTCAAGGAAATTTGGACCATTTCTTAGATAGATCAGTAACCCGATACGTTAGGTCAACGTTTAAGTATGCGTGTAGGAGCAGGCTATCTGATTTAGATAAAGGCTCCAACGAATTGGGTAACGAAGCAGCGGCTTCGGGGAACGTGAGGATATTCTTGGGATCCCTCTGTGAGCTGCCAGGTCATTATACTAGGCTCACGAGAGGTTGAGGTCTGCGGTAGAAGAACCAAGAATATGCCTTGGTTGCTACGCGAGCGACCTAAAGACTGGGGTGGATAGCAGTGAGTCGGCGAATACATAAGGTGCCCGAGATAGCAAGTCCGTCGATCATCTACCATCTTGAGTCAAGCGTGTACGTACGGAAAGGCAGGGGACACCCAACAGACCATAATTTGCTATCTAATTATGGGTGAGGTAGGCCGTAGGATGTGGGCTGGCCGGAGTGTAGTTCTCATGCAAGATTTTCTCTTGTGTTGCCTTTCACTAGTTGAGGGAGGGGTCTCGTGGGACCATAGCCACGTGTAGAAAAGCAGACCTTAGTATCTGCATCGGCAGATAAATCTAAAGCTCCCGACCGAGTCCTGTATTTCTAGTTCTGCCCTGTGACGGGACTCGGATGGCACGATGTGATACATGTGCATACAGTTATAGAAAAACGATTCACGATGAATGCGTGGGGAAAAGGGCGCGGTTGAGGGTTAGCGTAATCCCTAGTGGCCTAGGTGGTTTAACCCAAACCGAAATACGAAAGCGTGCAATAGGTAAGCGTAATCCCTAGAGGTACTAGGTGGCGTAAGTCTTAGTAGTTCAAACGATGATTCATACGGAAGAGCCTAGCTAGAACAAAGGGTGACAGTCCAAACGATTTCAAGGATAATACGACATGAGGAAGCCCGTACGAGGTACGGCAAGGGACTGAACTTATATACATGGAAAGAAACATACGAGTTGAGTAACCTATATATGCGATGTATTAGGTTGACATGGACCATTACACGACTTTGAGTAAGGGACATTCATGGTTAACACATAACAAGGTTGGGATACTAGTACGAGAGGTGCAGAGCAGATATACATGTTAGGACTAAGAAGAATATACATAATAGATACCGTGGGATGTTAGACGGGGTAGATACCTTGGGATAATGTACTCGATAGAAATCTGACGATGTGATACCTTGACTTATCATGATACCGTAGTTTATCATGATACCTTAGTTTACTTTGCCACAGTAGTTCAACCGGCTACCCTGGTTTATCTATCTTGTAGTTATCCTTATGTTTACTTTCAGTTTATGCATGTCATGTTACCTTTACCTGTTTTTATACTGGAAGTAGATAGGACTTACTCAGTCTTTTTGACTGACCCGTTTTGTTTCACCTCTTTTCTTCCGTTTCCCCTCCCCTCCAGGTTACAGGGAGGAAACAATGCTGTTTAGTTCGGACTTCTTCTGCTTGAAGGTCATCATGGATGGCTTGGGCTTTTCTTGGCTATGGCTACTTTACTGTTTTTACTTGGGGAATAATTTATGAAAAAGTCTTTATGCTTCTTTACTATTGCAAGACAGGTTTTGATGTACTCTGATGTAAAAGGCTTTAGACCTTATTTATTCATGTTATGAAAGTTTGATTTTACTTCCGCTATTTATATATGTTCTGTCTTGTGATATTTCTGTGCATGTTTACCAATAATGCCCCTCTAAAGCTGGTGCATTCCTTTGCGAGTGACCCTAGCGGAGGCGGGGTGTTACACTTTGTGTGTTGAGAACTCCCTAAACTTTGAACCAGAAACGATCATAGTGGTATAATTTCGAAGAGTGAAAGAATCTCTTCGATTCCCTTTTTGTATTTTAATTCGCAGTGGATAAAAAGAAAATGATGAATTTGAATCGAAGTTTCATGGCCATTGAGGAACAAGAGTGGTGACTGGGCAATTAGAATTAGGTTTAGAGTGTATAGGATATTTTATAGTGGAGAGGAAATTTCCCCCTTGCATGTTTAATTTTTCTCAAATTAAATTTCCGTTTACTTTCCTTTAAAGTTGAAAATAGTTATTATGTTCAAATTTACTGTAACCTTTTGAATTTCAAATCACGTTCACATTTGCTATAGTTATAATCACATATTACCATTTACTACATTCAACTTAATTGCAAAAAAATTCTTTTTATTTATGTTTATAAAATGACACTAAATATATAGCATGGATGCATGCGCTTGAAATAAGGAAGGGAAAACGCATTGAAAACTTGTTGCAACTTTCCACATTAATGAACATTATAGTTAAAACAACTAGGGAAAGTATTATATTTAAGAAATATTCTTATCATTAAAGAATTCTGATATTGAATATTCAAACTTGTTAATGATGTAAATTATGCTAGAACATTACATTAGAAAAATAAATTTTCAAAAGTATTTTCAATTCCAGAGTAAATACTATGTTAAAAATAGATGTTTCTAATATAAAACCAGTAAATACGATGGTTTACAACACAAATAGATTTGAGTTGAAATAGATAACTAAGTTAAGTATGACAGCAAAATTAAAATACTAAAATTTGTCAAATACAAGTAATGTAATCGAAGCGCAGAATGTTACGCATAAATACAAAGGGGCATGAACAAACAAAGAATAAAATTATATAAAGCTAAACACACTAATTCCATACTAATTTATTAGTACATTTACTTCTCTCAAATCTACATGGTTATAATTGTTAATATTCCTTTTATTATATGTAGTCATAATAAATGAGGGACATTTCAAATTCCAACCTAACCTAAACCTTTACCTATTTAGTAATGATAACTAGTCTTTATTATACATGTTTTGGATGAATAAAGTATGTATGTTTGTGAGTTAATGCACTTATTACCCATATTTATCTCTTATCATTCTATATATATTAATTTTAACCATTTTATATTATAGCGCAAATAAATGATTAGAACTATCTCTTTGTGATTTGCATTTGAAATAATTGTCAATTCCTACATTTCTTCTGACCCCAATATTAATATTCCTTTCCGTATTATTAGTTAATTTATATGCATTGTGTTTTAATTGCATCGTACCTTTACATTTTTATTACATTTTAATTTCATGTAACCTCATTACATTACTGGCAAAATTATATCTTTATTATTTCATAATTACTTTTTTTAACTCCTTTTATAATTAAATTTAAATTTATTCGTTTTAACTTCGATTAAAATAAATTTTTAGCCATTACTATTTAAATAAATTATTTTATATTCTCCAAATTCATTAAAATTTTCTAAAATAAAAATTTTAAAATTGGTTCAGAATTTGCGGGTTGTTGCAATCTCCCCCACTTAAAATCTTTTCGTGCTCGAAAAGGAAATGAGCTAAAAGTTGTTTATTTAGTAAATTTAATTTTCATTCTTTTATTGTTTGCTAATTTTATTAGTTGAATTTAATATTCACACAATACCATCATCAATCAATTAGTTGATTAAATTTTCAAAAATATATAACTTTTATATATTCAAAAATCATATTTGATAAAATCGAATCATATATATAATTACAAGTACGTTAATTATAAACTTTTCACTCTAACTCATTCTAGGGCATTACTAACCCCATCTCTAATGAGTTTTCTCATTCTAGGATGCTACTGATCCTATCTCTAATGAGTGTTCTTATTGGATATTGCTAATCCAATCTCTGATGAGTCCTTCGTTCAGTCCTAACGAGTTGTACCCCAAAGATTTGAGCTAACCTGGCTCTGATACCAGCTGTGATGACCCGGAAATCCCCACCCTTTGAATCGACCATAAACCTCACAGGTCTGACCCAAAAGTTGGAAATCTTCGAATGCATCAACTCTGGGCATACAACTTATCAGAACAACAACATAGATTTTTATAACATCAATAATAAATGTTACATCAGAGTACAGAATATATCAGAGTACATTGGTACAACAATGCAGCGGAACTAAACTCACCGGAAGGCCCTCAATATTCTGGACCCAGCTTCAGGCTTCAATCCAGGATCCTACTTTCAAGATAAATATCTGCAAAAAGCTACTCGACTGCCCGTGTGGAAAGAGGGCACCCGAGTTTGCAAAGTGAAACAAACTACAGGTCAGTCGTGGGACTGGTGTGAGAAATCTAACCTAACTTATCTAATAAGAAGGCTAATCACAAAACCACGCCGCTAACGCAGAACGGGTTTACTCCATTGGATTGCTAGTGCATAAAATAAGTAAATCGTCAAATAACGAAATGCTTTTTAGAAAAATGAAACCATTGGAAGACCCAAGTCCCATCACACAATGCAACGCAAATCGGAGGATAGGGTTTTACCTTATAATGGTCAAAAGATGCTTGATACGTAAAAACGATATTATTATTAGTGTGTATATATTTTAATACAAACATTTCAAAATGAATGTATTAATCCTAGACGGCATAGCTACCATCTACTATGTCGCCATACTAGTTATATAATCAAAACCGCAAAAGGCATATTGGAAATTGGGTTTCCATAATGAGTCAAGGCTAGGGAGGAGATCCTTACCGATTCGAGACACTCTAGCAATGTCTCAGGATTCGGACGTTGGCGAACCCTTGGATCCTGCAGGGCCGGTCCATAAATACTTTAGTGGATTAGTCATGCCTTAGCACACG
This sequence comes from Allium sativum, assembly GCA_030737875.1. Taxonomy (NCBI): domain Eukaryota; kingdom Viridiplantae; phylum Streptophyta; class Magnoliopsida; order Asparagales; family Amaryllidaceae; genus Allium; species Allium sativum. The sequence continues at coordinate 1,045,773,680 of CM060910.1, read as the reverse complement.
CTTCCCGATCCTATTGGACCTACAAATTGGCCGTGGGCGACCGATAAGAATAAACTGAGGCCTCGCAAAAAATTCCATCATCCACATAAGTAAATATCAGCCAGTTTAAGCACTGACACCACTTCTAGCTAGAAAGAAACGTGTGCACTCCCTACGTTCCCTTCTCCCGTTTTAGACTTAACCCGTGTGTGAGGTTCGCGTAGTCACGATATACACAAAGCTATGCCAAAATAGGCTATGCTTTGATCATTAACCACAAGGCCTGCTTTTCAACAAGAGCCTTGATCATTTGCATCTTAGCATGCCACATTGTCAGACCCTACCATATCACTGATCATCTACCAATATATATATATAACCTCTATGCTCATACATCTTAGAGAAGGGTGATAAGTAAAGAATAAATTCTTCACCACCAAGCAAAAATATATAATTAGTAGCGTCCAACAAATACACTAGAAAGGAATACAATGTCAGACACACAATCCATTTACAAGTCCGTTCTGGGTCTGAACGAAACCGGAGGCATTATACCTCGCATATCCGAACAATCAACAATACATCCGGACAACTACCACTTTATCCTAGTCCTGGGAGCGACCCAGTCCAGAGCATCAGTAGTCCTCATCCATTCGATGTGAAGATCGTCAGTCTTCAACCATCGTCTTCATCTTCGACTCTTCATCGTCGTGATAAATATTCGGAATGGGTAAAACCCGGTCTTTCCGAATGATACGCGTATTTTATAATTAAAAGTCAAATGCTATAAAAACACATCCAACGTCTTATTCCAATTCAGAATATTCTTTTAAATAGAACATTCATATTATTAGGGAAAAAATCCCATTAATTTTATCAAAGATAAATTCCTTTAAAATTTACCTTTTATCATCTTTTTAAAGATTCATTAAGCTCCCATGTGGGTTTAATATCAAAATCATTATTAAATGATTATTACAACTTAAGAAATAAGTCTTGTCTTTAATTTGGGTTAAAGAATCAATGTCACTTAAAAACATTGTTCACGATAAACCCAAAATCGTCTTCCATTAATTATGGAATTTTCACAGAAATCAAATCAATGAATAATCGATATAAATTTCTGTATCAGACCAATAATATAAATGGAATAATGGCAAGGCCTTTTAAATTTCATATGTATTATCAATCTTCTTTTACAGAAGCCTATCTCGAATATTATCAAATCGAATTCCCATTCAGTTCCAATTTAATTTATATTAAATTGGAAAACTAAACATTGGAGTATTCTTTTTAAATCTTGATAAAAAGATTTATAAATTCTAAATAACATTTCAATGTAAATTGGGTTAAAGAAAAAATGTCGTTTAAAACATATTTCACGATAAACCCAATTCACATATTGTTTTATTTCAATTACTAAATACGATGGAAATTCTAAAATCTTAATTAAAAGATTTTATTCTTTAATATGGGGTTTAAGAACAGTGTTATTTAAGACACCATTCACAACAACCCTTCATTTATTTACTTCCAATGAAATATTATTCAATTTAGAAGACTTCATTAAATCTTAACTTAAAAAATTATCCTAGTTAATGACTAGTTTATTTCTATAAAATATATTTATCTTTTGTCCATCCAAGGACGGACATAGAATTATTCTTTGTTAAATATCATTTAAAATATTTATATTAAAAATAATCTTTATATAAAAAGATTCTTAATATAAAATATTCTTTGTAATACAATACTCTTTATTTTAAAATATCTTTACATTACAATGTTTTTATTTTAAAAGATATTCTTTTTTTAAAGGAAATCCTGAAATGGAATGCGACTCAGACATTTACCCTATAACTTTGGTTACAGGGATTTCATACATTGAATGTACATAACAGTAATGATGAATATTATCCAACCATCCATTTAACATCCAGTGTGCAATCTATAACTGTGTGAGCATTGAAATGAAATAATAACGCTCATCGCAGCCTGTCGATCTATCGATCGACATAAAAATAAACATTGGGATTAGTGTATGTCAATTTTTATCCTAACACCCGTGTGGGGTTTCAACCAACAAACAAATAATAATTTATTTGTGCACTTGGGCGATGTGTGAAAATTATCGACCCAATCACATAAACAAGTCGAGTAACTTGTAAATGGTGGTGTAACATTTCAGCATCAGAAACATATATAATGATGGATCATTTCATATATAATAACAACGTAAATTCATAATTTATCAAAACAATGAATCCTTTCTACTGATTCATTTATACCAAAAATGTAAATTCTATTGTTGACTCACTTACAATGAAATGTAATCTTTTTATATTACATAAAAATGATATTCTTTTTACATTGTATACAATGCAATCTTTATATTACATTGTTCATAAACAACCCATAATTAATTTCCTTTTTATTTCAAAAGAAAAAAAAAGATTTGGAAATCTCATTTAAATCTTTATAAAAAGATTATTCTTTACTCACATGGATTTAAGAATAATGTTATTTAAGACATTATTCATTACAAACCCAAAATCTAACTTGATATTAAATATAAGGCTTTGAATAGGAATTATATCGACTTATATTTAATGTCAAATTCTAAAACCAACGGATATCATATCAGAAATAACGATACTAATTGTAATAACCCGGAAAATACGAGCCAATTTAAAAATTTTAAATTGGTGATTTCAAAGGAATTTGAACAATTGAAATAGGATATTTCAATAAAATAGTGAATTAGAAATAGTGAGTAAGTTTGAAAATTTGAATTCAAACTTTGACTGACAGTGCAGGGTGGAAAATATAACGGATTTTAGCGAAACCAAAAATATTTAAATCTGTTAGTCAATACCTTTCTATCGAATCTGAAAAATCGAAGTTTCATAACGGGAATCAAAAGTTATGGCCGAATGAATTTTCAGATAGGTCGCTATATAGAATATATAGCCCTGGAAATTTGATATTTTGCATACGACCTCGGAATTCGACGAAACCACTTTTGTTGGATCCGGGATGTCGAACTATTGCTAGATTTCAAATTTCATAATTTTTGAAGCTGGTATGTGAGCGTGGCAAAAGAAAATGTGTTTGGTCAATTTCTGTTAAATTGGATCGACCAGAAAATGGCCATTTTTCAAACGACCTCAGAATTAGACGAAACTAGTTTTGTTGGGACCGTAGCGTCAAAACATAGCTAGATTTATTTTTCTGGAATTTTTTCGAATCAGTTTGTGGCCCTGGCAAATTGAAATGTACGTTCAGAGTTAAAAATTAAATGTTTTATACTTTAATTTGAAAAATAACTGACTGTAACAGTCGAATTGGCCTACGAAACATATCCCATTGTGTCCGGAATGTGGGTATTTAGCTAGGGGCGACAGTCGTTGGGTTTGAAAAGGGGTTCGTTTGAGAAAACACTATTTAAAAATTTAATATAGTCCTCGGCCAATCAGAATTCTCCATTAATAAATTTTAAAAATAAAAAAAAAGAAAATCCCAAAAATCAACGGCGAAACTCGTTCGATACCTTCTCTCCTCCGCCGCCGCCGCTTCCAGACTCCGCCACCGCCACCATTCGAACCGCCTCCGCCCTTTCGTCAGATCTGACCCCAGCATCGCCACCCTCGTCGCCTGTGCCGCCCGAATCGAAGCTCCAAAGTCCCGACATTTCCACCGCCGCCGCCGCCGATCCTGACCACCGAAAACCACCAAACCACCACCGCCAGATAGCCCTCTCTTCCCTCTTCCCCGTCCAACTCGCCGATCATCCCCTCGTGCCCCGATTGTCGCGAAAACCGTAAACCTAGTTTTGAACCTTCGTGAAAGGTGAGTTTTTTTTTTGATGTTTACACTTTGAAAAATCATATCTTTTTGGTGTGTTGACGAAATTCGATGAAACAGGAAACATCGGGACCGTAAGGAAGCTCCCTACCCAATAGAAGAAGCCGCGGATTTTTCTGACATCATATCGATTTTTAGCACTCCGAAAACCAATGTGAGAAATCTAAATTAATATGAAATTGATTGGAAAATGTCGTGTATAATTTATATTAGCGAAATATAAATTACATACGTGTCGTATACCTCATGTACATGCGTAGTGTAAGCTATATAAGCGAAGTATGAATTTTACATGCATAGAATAATTGATATATGTGTTGGAATGCAAGTGAAATATAGCAATTATATATATATATATACTCCCCTCGTCCACAAACCATGGACGATATTTACTGTTGTGAATTGGTGTGAAATATTGGATGAAAAATACGAATGGTTGAATAATTGTTTGTGGTTGATATTGTTTGGTTGTGGTTGAAAAATACCCATTGGTGATTGAAATGAATTGGAAATATTTGTGGAAATAAAAATAAACATGCCGCCTGCGTGCGAATTAGATGCATGAATCCTCATTGTCAAAAACCGCGAGGTTTTAAGGTAGAGCGACGAGCCGTACTAGGGACGGTGCCGGTTTTAACTACCCTGCCGTTATGCTGCCGAAATTTCGAATAATCTTTGTGTGTTAGAATTATTTTCATATGTTGAAATTATCTTCATGCGTTAAAATTAAAGCCATATGTTGAAACTATATCCATGTGTGGAAATGTTTGTGTATTGAAAAGTGTCGTGTGAAAATTAAATTCATTTATGAATGAATGAAGTGTTCAAACAATAAAAATCACATTTTTATATATATATGAAGTATGAAAAATATTCGCCTTGTATAAATAGTTTCAACAATAAAAATTCCATCTTTCTAATATGAACAACATAAATAAAATGTCCATGTGTGGAAATGCTCATTTGTTGAGAAGTGTGTGTAGTGGAAAAGTTCATGTGTTGAATAAAAAGATCGAACAATGAAAATTACATTTTTATTGAAACTATGAAGTGTTGAAAACATCCATTTGTCGAATAAATATTTTAAAATGGTAAAAATATCATTTTTATCATATTTGTGATATGCTAAAGATATGCGGACGTTGAAATAAATATTTGTGAATGAAATATTATTTTTTACATGCATAGGAACTAAATAAAATAGTCATGTGTTGAAATCTATTTTATTTCGCCAAAATTATCATCTTTGAAATGTGAAGTGTTAAAAATAGCCACTTGTTCAAATGAATGTGCATGAGTTGAAATATACATTAATTAGCTAATGATATGATTTTAGCATATGCATGCAACATTAGAGTGAATGGTGTTTTTAAACCAAAGTAAATCAAATATGAAATTGAATGGAAAATGATAAATGATAGAAATTGTATATATGTACATGCATATCTATTGAACAGGTTATAGCAAAGGGGCTAGAGAAGAGGAATAAAATTTTGTGCCCGACAAATAGGTACACATTTACTGTTTTGTTTGGGTGATGATTTTATGAGCCTGTTGGCTAGCCGCTTGGCTTTTTCCTTTTCTTTTTCATATGAGACGCCCGTGTGGCTATTTGGGAATTTTCCCAGACCCTACCGTACAAAGGAGGTTATGGCGAAATTTTCCGAAATTTAAAGGCGTTAGTGAAAGAATTGAAGTGGAAACGATATAGGAATTGTTGAATGAACTATATTTATATAAATATATAAATATAAATAAAATTAAAACGAAACATGGCCGTGCAGTTTGTGTTTTGAAACCGTGATTTCAAACGACTAGTGCGGGAAATCCGACCATTGGATTTTCCCGAAACCACAACCGTTGGGTTCGCCTTGGAAATATCTTTCCAACGGCACCAACTTTGTGAAGATCCGACGGTTGGATTGTCTGGGATGTTTAATTCAAATCTGAAGAAAAACAGCGCTAGAAACGATTATATTTATATATATATAAATATAATTAAAATTAAATCGAATAACGATGCTGCAGTTCGTAAATTGAAATCATAACTTCAAATGGCTAGTGTGGAAGATCCGACCGTCGGATTTTCCCAAAACTGAAACCGTTGGATCCGTTTTGAAATGACCTTCCTAATGATATAAAATTTGTGAAGATCCAACGGTTAGATTTTCAGATATGTGTAAAGCAAAAATTAAGGAAAAGCAGCGCCAGTGCATCGATACGACCTGAAACGTCGTTTAATTAAATTTGGCCGTTTTAAATTAAATAAAAATGGCGATATATCGTTACAAAATACTATAGACGATGTAGAGTGAAAATAATCCCATTTTGTTGTGTTTGCTTGATATGTGATGGTTGAATGTATTTAACATGAAAATTATAACTAAAGAACTGAAATGTGAATGTTGAATAATCCAACCATGTGACAAATTGATTTGAAAATCTAAATATACGTGGATTATTTGAAAAGACTGAGTTTATCTCATTTCAAATAACCGATCGACGTTGAGAAGTCGAAGAGTCGAAGACGGTTGAAGACCGACGATCTCCACATTGGATGGATGGGCGCTACTGATGCTCGTGATTGGAGTAGCTACCATGAAGGAACTAAGGTAGTAGCCGTCCAAACATACTGTTGATTGTACGGATATGCGAGGAATTGGTGCCTCCGGTTTCGTTCAGACCCAGAACGGACTTGTAAATGGACTGTGTGTCTGACATTGGATTTTGTTCTGTGCTGATTGATCTCTGTTAAATATATATCTGTTTGGCGGCGGAGAATTTATTCTCTTGCTTAACGTCCTTCTCTAAGACGTACGAGCTCAGAGGTTACGTATTGACAGAAATCAGTCGCATGGAGTGGATTGCCTGTGTGGCACGCCTGAGTGGCATATGATCAAGGCTTCTGTTGCAAAGCAAAGTCTTGTGGTTGATGATCAAAGCATGGTCTGTGTGACGTAGCTTTGTGTATAACGTGAATTCACGAGCCTCACACCCCTGTATGAGTCAAAAACGGGAGAAGGACCCAAGGAGTGCACGACGTTTCTTTCTAGCTATGGTGGTGTCAGTGACCTCCCAGCCCTGACATTTATATCTACTTTTCACCTGTGTGGTTGTTGGAATACGAGGCGCCTCGATTATAGGTCTGTAAGGACCGGGAAACGTGTGTTTAGGAATTACCAATCCTCAAAAGTAAGAGAGGACCGGCCTTGGAGGATCCAGTGATTGCTATGTGCGGTCCCGAGGCATTTGCTAGAGTGTCTCGAATCGGAGAGGAGCTTGCCCCTTTCCTCGACTCATGAAGGAATCCAATTTCCAATACGAAATATGCGGATGTGATTGTATTACTAGTATGGCGACATGATATATGGTACCCATGCCATCTAGGATTGATATTTATGATTGAATTTGCTTTTGAAACATATATGCACTAGTAATAATATCAAACACTTTTGTTTTATACGTATGAAGCATTTTTGGCCATTATAAGGTAAAACTCTATCCTCCGGCTTGCGTTGCATTGTGTGATGGGACCTGAGTCTTATAATGGCTTCATTTTATAAAAAGCATTGCGTTGATTTAATCGTTTACTTATTTCATGCACTAGCACTCATTGGAGTAAACCCGTTCCGCGAAAGTGGTGTGGTCCTTTGATTTGCCTTATTATTATTGTTAATAAGTTGAATAGATTTCTCATACCAGTCCCATGACTGACTCGTAGTTTGTTTCACCTTGCAAACTCGGGTGTCCTCATTTTCACACGGGCAGCCTAGTTACAGGTTTCTGACGCACCTTTTGGCTCATGGCGAGGCTTGACTACACCGTGCTGACTTGGATTTTCTCCGCCATTATTGTATCTATATTACGATTCCGCCATTGGCTATGTAGACTGATATTTATTTTGAGTACTCTTTACGTATGATTCCGCCTCAGGCGATGGTGACTGACTATGTATCATTATGCACTAAGTTGTATCCTATACTGTGCTTCTCTGATGTGATGATATCTATATGATTCCGCTATCATATGTGTGTAAATTATTCTACTTTCTGGTTATGCTATTATCTGTGATCTGCTAATGATGATTAATTTGTTATATTCCAATGATTATCCTTAACACCGTGCATCGGGGTTTTGGGATCGTCACACTAAATGTCTTCCAAATTCCTAAAATAATATCCGTATAATCACAATATTAAAATAATCCGTAGATAATTTCCATTTAAATCCAATTTAAATATTCTAAATGTTTCTCATATTAAAATAATATAATTTTCAAAATATTCATTTTGAAATTATTCCTCTTTTAATATTCACTATAACATGGATAAAATAAATTGATAAACTCGTTCGGTTTAAAAAATGGCGTCGTTATTTTAAAATAGATTGAATAGCACAATTCATTATCTTATCCATATTTTTTTTATAATGGGTTAGACCCCTCACATTAAGCCTACGAATTGTGGATATTGGATGTGTCGGTCGGTTCCGGGCAGACTTATCCCACAAGTTGGGCTTAACCTTGTGTCATGGCCCGTTTCGTATTTGTGCACTTGGACTCTCACATTAGGTTCAACATTTGTGGCCGCTGGATATGCCGGTCGGGTCCGCGCAGACTTCCACCACAAAAATAACCTAACCTCGTGTCCAGGTACAATTATAATTAATAATTGATTATTTTACTAATGCATATTATTTTAAAATATTCTTTATATTATAAATGATCTTCATATTAAATTGTTTCTCATCCATTTATGTTTTATAATGGGCCAGACCCCTCACATTAAGCCTACAACTTGTGGATCCTAGATATGCAGGTTGGTTCCGGGCAGACTTATTCCACTTGTTGGGCTTAACCTCGTGTGTTGGCCTAATTCGTATTCGTAACCAATTTTTCTATGTTATTCATGTGACAAATAAATGGTCATTTATTTGAAATCAAATGTCTATGTTATACAAATGACAAATAAATAGTCATTTATTTGAAATCAAATTTCTATGTGTATTCATGATACATAAATGTATTTCATTTATAACAATTTCCTATGTATGTTAATGACACATAAATGCTTATTTTATTTATAAACAATTTCCTATGTATATTAATGACAATAAATGCTTATTTTATTTATAAATAATTTCCTATGTATGTTAATGACAATAAATGCTTATTTTATTTATAAACAATTTCCTATGTATGTTAATGACAATAAATGCTTAATGTTAACATATCACTACAACTAAAATGAAAAAAAAAAATTGTAACCTTTAAATACTATCTTTTATTTACATCTAAATGCAAATAAAAGGGTAAATTTTTAATTCATCTTTTTATTTAAAACATGCTTCTTTTTAGTGAATCAAACATGCAATGAAAATGTAACATTTCAGGTTTTAACGCTTTATTTTAAACACGGTCCTTTTATGAATCAATCATACAATAAATATATGATTTTTATTGTATTAACATATTATATTACAAATGCACATTTTTAATGAAGTGAACATGCAATAAAAATGTGAATTTTCATGTTTAAATATATTTAATAACTTACGAACATTTTTCATAACATAAACATATGATAAAAATGTGAATTTTTATCATACAATATTTTCAATGGCTTATGAACATTTTTAATGGCATAAACTATGATAAAAATGTGAATTCTTATCATACAACAATTTTAGTAACTAGTGAACATTTTTATAAAACGAACATACAATAAAAATATGATTTTTCTTGCACTAGTAATATATTACATGACATATTAACATTTTAATGACATAAACATAGAAAAAATATGATTTTTGTTGCGTTAATAATATACTAACATGTGAATCATTTTTGTGACATAAATACACAATAAAAATATGATTTTTATTGCGTTAATAATCTACTTAACATTTAAATCATTTTCATGACATGAATACACAAAAAAATATGATTTTTATTGTTCAACAAATTCTAACATATACATATTACAATAAAAATAATATTATTATTGTAAAACAATTACTATCATCGGCATGATTATTTCAACTACATATATACAATAAAAAACATGGTTTTTATTCTATAAGCAAGTTTAAATGAATAAGCAAATTCTAGATCTACACAATTCAATCCATTTTCACAACATGTGAATTCACCACAAATGCAATCGATTTCGTCGCAAATTCTAGATCTACACAATTCAATCCATTTTCAAGAGATAAGATTTTGAGATCAAAGTAAATATGAATCAATCTTACTTTCGTTGTGACAGAACACACGAACATTACTTGAAGCCTCACAAGCTATGCTATCGCATTCAAGCTTATCTGATCAAGGTCCAAATAGACCCGCTCCAATAGAATTCAGAGTCTGCATTGCACCCTAGTGTCTACTGCTAAATATCCCAACCGAAGATAGAGCGGGAATGGTCTATGGTGACCAAGTTATGGGAGAAGCCGATTATTTAGCTAGATAGAATATGCTACGCAACACAGATGGTGTGAAACTCAAAGATGATTCCCCTCCAGATGAAATGGAGTATGAAGGAGGCGTCAATATTGCGAATAAAGGGAGCATCACAAAACCCGATGATCTGCTCGAAGACATAGATCCCAGAAAGGATGGTGATTCGGGATGCAGAAGGGTAACATATAATGACGCAACTGTGCATGTTAAGACTGTCGACGACGATCTGACTAAGGTCTTGAAATCGGATCTCATATAGACCACTTCCGAATAAGGGAACTTACTTTCCTTCTATAGCAAATAAGATGTATGCTCGGTCCAGGGAAAGCATCTGCCTTGAAAGCCCATGGAAGTCCATGTAGATGACTCTTGTAGAGTCTGAGTGATCCGCCTATCACGTTTCAGATCTAATAGAGATGTTCAATATTTGGAATAAATCTAAACCCTTTGAAATGTTTGTTTGTTGATTGCATCAGGAAAGCTTCTTGGCCTCATAGTTAGCTTACACAAGGTCGAAATCAACCCTGATCAAATTTCAATGATCCTAAACATCCATGAACAACAAAGAAATAAAGTTGTCTGATGCTTGGCAGGAAAGTTAGCACCACTTGCAGGAAAGAAGGATAGGGTCCAGAAACTAGCCTATAATGTGAGCAAGAAGGTGGCCGTGGTAGAAGACAACTACCCAAAGACTGAAAAGCTTGTCTACAGCTTGCTGATTGTTCTGAGAAAGCTCCCCCGCTACTTCCGAGTTCATCCTATTGTGATACACACTCATTAGCCGCTACGACGGGGCCTGCAGCGATCTGAGACATCTGGAAAGTTGCTCGAACGGAACATAGAGCTGAACCAGTTTAATCTCAATTTCCTCCTAAAGAGGTCCGTACGAGAGAAAGCATTAGCCGACTTCATCACTGAGTGTACCGTTCCCGAAGAGGATATGTTAGATGAAGAAAATGGCCCCTCGAAATGAAAGATGAAATCAAGCATCTGGAAACTGTATGCAGACATTGCAAGAAATGATCGACGATCCAATGCTGGAATTTTGCAGATAATCCCCTAAAGGAATTCCAGGTGGAGGAACCACAATTCGCAGCTCACCTAGAATAGGAAGAGAGCCGTTGGATGGATTGGAGCGTTATAACATATCTCATGTCCTACGAACGGAAATTCAAAAGGCAAATAATCTGGCTAAGTGAGAAAGCTCCAAAAATCTAGAAACGATAGAGATGATCCCAATCAAGACACTACAAACTCCGACCATTGATCAGATGGAAGTTGATCCAGTGTTGGATACTACACCCGAATGAGAATCATTGACAACTTCCGTAAGAAACTTCCTCCAGCACGGAATTCTTTCGGCAATGAGAATGAGTGGCGTACCATTGTTCGTTATGCCTCAAGATATGACATGCAAGGCGACATGGCTTATTTCCCTTAGAAGGTTGTCCCGAGATAGAAATCGATGAATCTCATTGCTGAATTCACCACCCTGAATGGTTAGACAGATTCACTAGTCAACTTCCCGCTAGATGGGAAATGTACACGAATGAAACTTCTGATGAACGACATTTTGGTGTTAGAAAGTGAAGATTCACACTTCCACTCCCTTCATCGATTATATGCCAATAAAACTCGTGCCCCAGACACTGGGGGAACTAGAAATTCGAGCGCGGTTCGCTCGAGATTACATCTGATTCAAGGCTGATACATCCTAGATTTGTATAACCGACTGCCTTAGTCTTGCTCGAAGATTGGCAAGTTAAAGGTTTGGAACACTTGAGCCCAAATGTTGGATGATTGTCTGCGTACCATCCTCTTGTCCCCAATATGGGATCGAAGGCATAGCAGCAAATTTATGACATATGACTATTTCACTAGCAGCAATATCCTATTTCCTAGCATAGAAAGTGCAAAAGTTTCTATAAGCATGAATCCATTGTTCTCATGCCAATTGCCATCCTAACACCAATGTGATGATATGCTACTATTAGCGATACAGTCATGACTTCCTGGCACTCTAGCCTTACCCTCTGTAACACCCCGCCTCCGCTAGGGTCACTCGCAAAGGGAATGCACTAGCTTTAGAGGGGCATTATTGGTAAACATGCACAAAATATCACAAGACAGAACATATAAAATAGCGGAAGTAAAATCGAACTTTCATAAACATGAATACATAAGGTCTAAAGCCTTTTACATCAGAGTACATCAAAACCTGTCTTGCAATAGTAAAGAAGCATAAAGACTTTTTCATAAATTATTCCCCAAATAAAAACAGTAAAGTAGCCATAGCCAGGAAAAGTCCAAGCCATCCATGATGACCTTCAAGCAGAAGAAGTCCGAACTAAACAGCAGTGTTTCCTCCCTGTAACCTGGGGGGGAAACGGAAGAAAAGAGGTGAAACAAAACGGGTCAGTCAAAAAGACTGAGTAAGCCCTATCTACTATTAGTATAAAAACTAGTAAAGTTAACTGACATGAGAAACTGAGATGAACATAAGCATGATAACAAGATAGATAAGCTAAATCAAAATAACAGGATGAACTACTGAACTCAGATAAACTAGGGTGTCATGATAAACTACGGTGTCAAGATAAAACAAGGTATCACATTGTCAGGTTTCTATCAAGTATAATATCCCAAGATATCTATCGCGTATAATGTCCCATGGCATCTATCCTATATATCTGCTCTGCACCTACCGTACTAGTACCCCAACTGTATTACGTGTTATCCGTGAATGACCCTTACTCAAAAGTCGTGTAATGGTCCATGTCAACCTAATATGCCGCATATATAGGTTACTCAACTCATATGTTTCTTTCCATGTATAAGTTCAGTCCTTTGCCGTAGGCTGTACGGGCTTTCCCATGTAAACGGTTTATCCTTGAAGTTGTTTTGGACGGCAACCCTTGATCTAGTTGTGTTTCCTTACCATGAACTATCGCGCGTCCACTTAGGATTTATGCCACCTAGGACCGCTAGGGATTATGCTACCTAATGAACGTTTCCGTGTCTCGGTTTGGGTTTTGGCCACCTAGGACCAGTAGGGATTACGCCACCCGTCAACCGCGCCCTTAATCCCACGTATGTATCGTGAATCGTTTTCCATGTCTAGATGCACATGTTCCCCAATGTGCCATCCGAGTTCCGTGCCAGGGCAAATCAAGAAATACGGAACTCGGTCGGGAGCTTTAAATCGTCTGCCGATGCAGATATCAAGGTCTGTTTTTGTACCCGTGGCTATGGTCCCACGTGACCCCTCCCTCAACTACTGAAAGGCAATCCAAGAAAAATCATGTATAAGAACCACTCCACGGCCCCACTATAGCCCACTTTCCTACGGGCCAACCTCACCCATGACTCGATAGCAAGCACATGGTCTGTTGGGGGTTCCCTGCCTTTCCGCACGTACACGATTGACTAAAGATGGTAGGTAGTCGGCGATGCGCTATCCAGGGCAAAAACAAGAATCGTCGACTCCACGCTAATCCATCCCAGTCTTTAGGTTGCTCGCATAGCAACCAAGGCATACTCTTGGTCCTTCTAACGCAGACCTTAACCTCTCATGGGCCTAGTATAATTACCTGGCAGCCCACAGAGGGATCCCAAGAATATCCTCACGTCCCCCGAAGCTTCCACTTCGGCACCCAGTGCGCTGGAGCTTTTATCCAAGTCAGATAACTTGCTCCCCCTCGTATACTAAGCGATGACCTACCGTATCAGGTTACTCATCGTTTTGAGAATTAGTCCTATGTCCTTGGCTAAGAATTATTACTTAGTTACCCTTAACTAAGGTTTACCACTTAGCTTCCTTTCCCGTTATCCTTGATTAACCACGGTTTTCTACCTAGTTCTTCTAGTTAAGGTTTGTCTATTGGGTCAAGTGTTATCATTCAAGTCCATGACTTAACCCACCCACGAATCACGTCAAAGATTGGCTAAGTATTTAAGTTCAAGACTTAGTCCCACAAGCTGGTTAAGTGTACCCAGAGGCTCATGACTTAACCCTATCAAGTCAAATTGGTCAAGTACTAGCTTACCTTAATCCTATCGGATTATCTTGCTGGATCGATTAAGCATAGATTATCTTAATCCCATCAAATTATCGAGTCGGACTGGTTAAGTATAGGTTGGCTTAACCCCATCCTCTAATCGTACTACAATGGTTAAGTATATTCCAAAAAGGTCTTGTGACTTAACCTTATCAGGTCCGCGTATTAGATTGGTTAAGTGTAAGTTACTTAACCCCATCAAATCATCATGTATAATTGGTTAAGTATAAGTTGCTTAACCCCATTAAATTATCACGTTAAGTTGGTTAAGTATTGGTTACTTAACCTCATTGAATTACCGAGTTTAAATTGGTTAAGTGTTTAACTTAACCCCATCGAATTACCGTGTTTAGATTAGTTAAGTGTGGATTACTTAACCCCATCTAATTACCGTGTCGGATTAGTTAGGTGCAAATTACTTAACCCCATCCCCTAATCATCTTGTATGGTTAAGTGTCATTAAGAAAACTTACTTAACCTTGCCAAATTATCATGTTGGATTGATTAAGTGTTGGTTAACGTAATCCCCGTCCACTAGTCGTATAAAAATGGTTAAGCGTCATTAGGTAAATCAAATCACTTAACCTACCCAACCTTGTCATGTTTTGTTAAGTATCATTAGCCTAACCAATTTACTTAACCCCTTTATCCATGTCATATTTGGTTAAGAGTTATTAATCAAATTAACTTAACCCTATCATGTGACATTAATTACTTAATGCACCCCAACCTCTCACATTAGACTTTGTTGTGGTTACTAGTTAAGCCGGTCGGTTCCGGGTAGCTTTACACCACAACTTGGTCTAACCTCGGGTTCAAGCACAACATGACCAACTTCTCACATTGGGTCCTATTGTTTGCAACTACTAGTTAGGCCGGTCGGTTCCGGGTAGTTTTACGTTGCAAACTCAACCCAACCTCGAGTTGGCCACACTTATATTATCTAAGTGTCATGTTCATCATGTTTCCAAAACATGTTACAAGTTTTTCAAGCATTTGGGTAGACCTAACTTAATAGGTAAATTCCCAAAGGGTAGACCTAACTTAATAGGTAAATTCCCAAGCTTATGTTTTTATGCATACTTACATGTCAACTTCCATGTTATATTTCAAGCCATGTTTTCAAGTTGTATTTTCATGTCATTAGAAATTATCCATAACATAACCCAACGCTTTTAAACTCGCATATACGTTCGCAACAACGTAATGGATTAAAAGAAGAGACTTGGCAAAGGAATGACAAAAATGGGTATTAAGCCACAAGTTAATCATGGTGGCAAATGAGGCAAAAATGTGTTCATTAGCTTGCATGTTACATTCTTACACCTCAAAAACATGCATAAACCCAAACTTGGCACATAAACGAATCACGGTGACTAAAGACATAGAATGATGACTAGTAACTCGCATATATCATCATATAAGGGTTATGATTTCATATGCAAGTTGACAAGAAGATTATGAAGGTTCTCATGTTGCATAATGCAACATTTCAACATAAAGGTTGTAGCTTTTTGCTCATAAGATCAAGATAATGACTTCATAAACTTGCATAACATGTTAGCATGCATCATTCTCAATGATCAAACCCAAACTTTCTACATGAACATTTAACTTCATAGTTAATATCTAAGAGTAGGGAAAGGGCTTACATTGCTATGAAGGCCTAAATCGATTAAATTAAAGCTTGTGATGAAGCCTATGCATGCCATCACCCAAAAACCCAAAAATGAACACTCCAAATCAATAAAAAAACCCATCTTTATGAACAAAGATCAAAGCTTTAGCCTTGAAATCAACTTGAGAAGCTCTCATACTAACATAGGGACTCTCTAATACTCTCATGATCATGAAACTTCTCATAGAAATGAAGTGGAGGCTAGGATAGTTGAGTGGAGGCCATGAGAGTAGAAATTTTGCCATAGTTTAGTTGCATGAATGAATAATGAGGATTTAGGATAGGTTAGGGTCTTATTTATAGATTAGGCAAGTGTTTTAGGCCATAGGATTAAACCTAGATTCAATCCAAGCCATCAAAGCATGTCTTGGGGAAGAAGTCAAGTGTAGGAACCATCTAGGGCCTTTAGATTAAAGATGAACCATGAGAACCATCCAAATGCAAAATCTGCATTTGAGCGAATCGGCCCACGGGTTGACAGCCAAACACCCTGGATTAACCCCTAGTCGACCCAGCGAGCTCGGGTCGACCTCAAAAATCGGCCGGTTCGGTTATTCCCCTCTCCCAATTCGCTGTTTTGAACATTTTTGCATATTTATTTATTTAATTTTCAATTATATATATATATATATCAATATATATATATTTCTCTGCGCAACCCATTTCACTTAATTAAGTATACTTTAATTTGGGAATTTTTCGTGAAACTTCGCGAGGCCATATCTTGGTCTTACGAACTCCGATTTTCGAAAACTCGGACTCTATTTCGCGTATTTTTCCGAGACGAACGCAATGGCATAGCCCGTTTCACTTGATTCAGAATTTAAAATTAAATTCTGCCTTGATTCTCGTCTTTAATCATGTTATCGAAATACGGGTTGTTACATTCTCCCCACCTTTTAGGATTTTGTCCCCGAAATCTCCAAGTTAGGAAGAACATATCCTACCATCCATCATCCATCTACTCAAAACATCATCCACGAGCAACCATTGTCCTTAGATGATTTCTAATGCTGTATGAATATATGCAAGACGTGTGTGTACATGTTCCTTAGCTAATGCTAATGATCAGGCCTGAATAATCTTTCTAATGCAAAATATGTATAGTGCCATGAATCCAACATGTATGCAAATAGTCCTAGTCATATAGATACTATATGCGTGCACAATCATTCATTCATATGAAACAACCGCATGATAATACATTCGATTTCATCCATAAACAAATATAACTACTCGTGCATATGCAATATGAAATGTGATCGAGTCGAGCTAGTATCTAATGTGTATTCGCGCATCCACGAGCAACCACTTGCAACCACTTGCAACCATATCAATCATAACATGTTTCAAATACATGTTTACATCCATAGGGTTCTTCCTAGGATTCCCTGGAATAGGGTCGAGAAGAAAAACAAGACAAACTCCTTACGGGGTTTGTAACAGAAAATAGGACCGAGAGGATGTCCACAAAAGATAGCCTACAAGTAAGCTCTACAGAAAACAGGGATCAAGGATATACTCCCAAAAGAGATATCATGCGCGTATATAGTCTTTGACCATCAGAGTCGTATTTCCTCGAGCTTAATTCCATTGTGCCTTGACCGTCTTTTAACTTCGCGATTTCGTAGCTTCCTATTTCCTGTTTCCATAACATGAGCTGGAACTCATTTCTTCGTCGCCTCTCGTTCCACTTGCACACTTGGCGCAAACATGACTGCGTACTCATGATCTCATGCAAACTTTCCAAAATTCACTAGTGAATCTCGGACCTCGTACCACAAGGTATTCCACGTAGAAGAACTTTCTCTTGAAAGTAAACAGATGCCAACCAGGTTATCAAGCGCACTTACTAGGGTGATTTCTATAACCCACACATAAGTGGAGTAAACCATCCGTCTTATCGGCGAACACCACTCAATCGGGCTTCAAATTTCCAATAAAGGCATCAAGGGATTCTAAGTAACTAGTCATGACAGAACCTCAAAAAGGTTACACGAGACTTTGAGGGTATTACCAAGGCTAGTCAAAAGGTCTAACTACCCTCCTATCAAAACCGAGAGTGGCATCCCCTACTGTATAACCACTTCATCCCTAGAATCCATCCATGGCTTATAAACATAAGCATTATTTCCAAACTCAACACTTGGCATAGACATTCTCAAACCCAAACAAGTCATGTATAAATGGACTGATTCTCCAATAGGACTTTGAGACAAAAATGGGATTCTCTATTACGCTAGTACTTAAGGTGCAGAGACTCAACTACCGAAGCGGACTTAAATGATGCGGGGATCAAAACAAAGTCTTGGCGGGATGATAGAAAAGAATAACTAGATCTTCAACAAGGATGTTATCCCCCTACTCAGGTACTCTAGTGAGGGTATACAACGATGATCTTGTCCTTGTCCCATAATACTTAACTATCCGTCCCGTTTCACCATACCAAAGATACTTTCTCGTCATGGGTTTCATTGTTCATCTTTCTCCCTCCTTTGAGGACTAAGCCATACCAACAAGTTGCTCATCCTTAAGCTCGTATCCTTTATCCTCTTTCTCACTATCCTTTCTTATAACGCGGCCACTGGTCTCTTGAAAACCACCTCCATCGCATGGAAAGCACTTTCGTAGATAGATAAGACTAGTCGCAGTTAAAACCACTGTGACTACAAATGGAGGAAAGAAAGGAGAAGAGATTCAATTAAGGAAACAAGGATAGTGCTAATGGCCTTTGGGGAATAGCCTTTTTCTTTTAAAAGAAAATTTTCTTGAAAAAATGCTTCTTTGTAAACGATTTTCAAATAGTTTTCAGAAGGTCTTTAAAAACTTTTGCCCAGTTTGGTAACCTTCTGCTCTGATACCAAATGTAACACCCCGCCTCCGCTAGGGTCACTCGCAAAGGGAATGCACTAGCTTTAGAGGGGCATTATTGGTAAACATGCACAGAAATATCACAAGACAGAACATATAAAATAGCGGAAGTAAAATCGAACTTTCATAAACATGAATACATAAGGTCTAAAGCCTTTTACATCAGAGTACATCAAAACCTGTCTTGCAATAGTAAAGAAGCATAAAGACTTTTTCATAAATTATTCCCCAAATAAAAACAGTAAAGTAGCCATAGCCAGGAAAAGTCCAAGCCATCCATGATGACCTTCAAGCAGAAGAAGTCCAAACTAAACAGCAGTGTTTCCTCCCTGTAACCTGGGGGGGAAACGGAAGAAAAGAGGCAAAACAAAACGGGTCAGTCAAAAAGACTGAGTAAGCCCTATCTACTATTAGTATAAAAACTAGTAAAGTTAACTGACATGAGAAACTGAGATGAACATAAGCATGATAACAAGATAGATAAGCTAAATCAAAATAACAGGATGAACTACTGAACTCAGATAAACTAGGGTGTCGTGATAAACTACGGTGTCAAGATAAAACAAGGTATCACATTGTCAGGTTTCTATCAAGTATAATATCCCAAGATATCTATCGCGTATAACGTCTCATGGCATCTATCCTGTATATCTGCTCTGCACCTACCGTACTAGTACCCCAACTGTATTACGTGTTATCCGTGAATGACCCTTACTCAAAAGTCGTGTAATGGTCCATGTCAACCTAATATGCTGCATATATAGGTTACTCAACTCATATGTTTCTTTCCATGTATAAGTTCAGTCCTTTGCCGTAGGCTGTACGGGCTTTCCCATGTAAACGGTTTATCCTTGAAGTTGTTTTGGACTGCAACCCTTGATCTAGTTGTGTTTCCTTACCATGAACTATCGCGCGTCCACTTAGGATTTATGCCACCTAGGACCGCTAGGGATTATGCTACCTAATGAACGTTTCCGCATCTCGGATTGGGTTTTGGCCACCTAGGACCACTAGGGATTACGCCACCCGTCAACCGCGCCCTTGATCCCACGTATGTATCGTGAATCGTTTTCCATGTCTAGATGCACATGTTCCCCAATGTGCCATCCGAGTTCCGTGCCAGGGCAAATCAAGAAATACGGAACTCGGTCGGGAGCTTTAAATCGTCTGCCAATGCAGATATCAAGGTCTGTTTTTGTACCCGTGGCTATGGTCCCACGTGACCCCTCCCTCAACTACTGAAAGGCAATCCAAGAAAAATCATGTATAAGAACCACTCCACGGCCCCACTATAGCCCACTTTCCTACGGGCCAACCTCACCCATGACTCGATAGCAAGCACATGGTCTGTTGGGGGTTCCCTGCCTTTCCGCACGTACACGATTGACTAAAGATGGTAGGTAGTCGGCGATGCGCTATCCAGGGCAAAAACAAGAATCGTCGACTCCACGCTAATCCATCCCAGTCTTTAGGTTGCTCGCATAGCAACCAAGGCATACTCTTGGTCCTTCTAACGCAGACCTTAACCTCTCATGGGCCTAGTATAATTACCTGGCAGCCCACAGAGGGATCCCAAGAATATCCTCACGTCCCCCGAAGCTTCCACTTCGGCACCCAGTGCGCTGGAGCTTTTATCCAAGTCAGATAACTTGCTCCCCCTCGTATACTAAGCGATGACCTACCGTATCAGGTTACTCATCGTTTTGAGAATTAGTCCTATGTCCTTGGCTAAGAATTATTACTTAGTTACCCTTAACTAAGGTTTACCACTTAGCTTCCTTTCCCGTTATCCTTGATTAACCACGGTTTTCTACCTAGTTCTTCTAGCTAGGGTTTGTCTATTGGGTCAAGTGTTATCATTCAAGTCCATGACTTAACCCACCCATGAATCACGTCAAAGATTGGCTAAGTATTTAAGTTCAAGACTTAGTCCCACAAGTTGGTTAAGTGTACCCAGAGGCTCATGACTTAACCCTATCAAGTCAAATTGGTCAAGTACTAGCTTACCTTAATCCTATCGGATTATCTTGCTAGATCGATTAAGCATAGATTATCTTAATCCCATCAAATTATCGAGTCGGATTGGTTAAGTATATGTTGGCTTAACCCCATCCTCTAATCGTACTACAATGGTTAAGTATATTCCAAAAATGTAACACCCCGAATTTTAGTTAATACTAAAATTCACTAGTTACAGGATAAATAATCTCAAACGTGGGAATTGGGGGTAACGGGCTGCGTTATTGCGTTCGTCTCGGAAAAATACGCGAAATAGAGTCCGAGTTTTTGAGAATCGGAGTCCGTATGGCCCGGTTATGGCCCAAAGAAGTTTGCAGAAAAATTAGAGCTAAAAACAGATTTAGGAATTTAAATTTTAATTTTAAATTAGAACCAGCGGGGCCAGGCGGGAAGATTCCCGCCCTAAGCATGTCGACAGGGCTGTCAACAGGCCTGTCGATAGGGGTGTCGACTTGCCTGTCGACTTGCCTGTCGACACGGCGTCTCGAGCCAGAAGTTTGGGTGCACCAGATCTGGTTTTCTGGCTAGGGCTGGGCTTGGTTCTAGAGATTTCCTAAATCTAACGGACCTAAATTAATCTAGGGTTAATCTAAGGGCCTAAAACACTCTCTTAATCTATAAATACACCCTAAACCTACCTTAATCCATACTAAAAATAGAAATGAAGGCCTCATGCCGCCAAACTAAATCCTAGAAGGAGTCTCCATTAATCTAAGAAGGAAGTTTCAAGCTAATCCCTCTCAAATCATTCTCTAATCATCACCATCTTCATATTTAGCAACTAATTCCTCTTCATAAGTTGGTTAATTTTGGGTTTGGTGAGTTTCTATCACTTTAACATCAATTGTTAAAGTAAGTAGATTGGGTGTAATGAGACTTATGGTCTTAAATGCGGATTAGTGAGTTTGAATCATTTATAATGATATGTTACTCTATGTTGTTCTATGTTTATGCATATTTGATAAGTTGGTTTATGCATGCTTAATAAGTTGATTTATGCATGTTTAACAAGTTGGTTTATGCATGTTTAACAAGTGGATTTATGCATATTTAATGAGTGGAATTATGCATGTTTAACAAAGTGAGTTATGCAAGTTAAGTATATGTTTAAATGCAAGTTTAATGTGATATGCAAGTTATGCATGCTTATACAAGTATATGGATGCTTATGCAAGTCATGTATATGTTTAAATGCAAGATTTATGTGATATGCAAGTTATGCATGCTTATGCGAGTATATGAATGCTTATGCAAGATATGTATATGCTTAAATGACATGATATGCAAGTTATGCATGTTTATGCAAGTATGTGAATGCTTATGCAAGTATGTGGATGCTTATGCAAGTATGTGAATGCTTATGCAAGTTATGTGTATGCTTAAATGCATGTTTAACATGTTATGCAAGATATGTGTATGATAATATGCAAGCTCATATGCAACATGTTATGCAAATCATGTGTATGATAATATGCAAGTTTGGGTTAAATGTAGTTGGGTTAATATATGCTCATATATGCAAGTTGACATCCTCTTAACCCATGACAAAGTTTTATGCTAAACCCATGATATTTGTGATGGATCTTCCCCTTTATTATGTCATGTAATGAGAATGATTTACGTGGGAAACGATGGGGTTGGTAAATATGTTAATAAATGAATGATTGGGTATGATTAAGCATACCATAAAAATAAATTACCATAAGTGGGAATTTACCTATTGAGTTAGGTCTACCCCATGGGAATTTACCTATTGAGTTAGGTCTACCCATGTTATGGAAAACTTGATATTAATTAGGGATAATTAATATGGGGGTGATTAATTAGGTGTAATTAATCGACTAAGACACGAGGTTGGACTCATTTGTAGTGTAAAACTGCCCGGACCCGACCGGCTTAACCAGTTGCTACAAATGTCAGCCCAATGTGAGAGGTCTTAGCCATAAATTAAATACGTGATTAAGGTAAAGACACGAGGTTAGACTCTGTTATGACGTAAGACTGCCCGGATTCTACCGGCTTAACCAGGCGGTCATAACAGCCAGTCTAATGTGGGAGGTCTTTATGGGAGATCACGGTCTTAATTAATTAAGAAACACTTAACCATATTAGCATGTAGTGGGACATGAGGGGTTAAGTGGGTGCCTTGGGTGGCATGAGGAAATTTTGTGGTTGCCTTGGGTGGCATGTGGAATCTAGTGGGTTGCCTTGGGTGGCAATAGAAAATACGATTAGAATACTTAACCAAGTGGAAACATGTAATTAAACATGATTAAAGGGTTAAGTGGGATACACTAGATATTTGACAAGCTTAAGTGGGTAGCTTGTGGGGGCCCATTTCAACCAATATCCCAAACGTATCTTTGTGGGCTCGACCCATGTCGAGTGACGGGACACGCATATTGGGCTTGATTATAAGAGGCCAAAACGGGTTAGCGGTGGCAACGCAAGTCCAACGGGTTTCATATGCGTGTGTGGGCCCGGGCTGGTAGATAAGCCGTTGTTGCATCGTGTAGATATAAAGCCGTGCACCGTTAGTATTGGGTAGCCACTTTAGGGGAGTGATCACCCCACTGTGGGACCAGCACGGGTATCTACGGTAGGGAGCCGATCGCTTGGGGAGTAGTGGGTACACCTAATGAAGATAGGGGCAGACGGCACCTATGTAGGGGTACACGAAACTACTGGGTAAGAATTACTGAGTACACCTAGTGGAGATAGGGGCAGACGGCACCTATGTGGTGGGCTAGGAGTACACGAAACTACTGGGGAAATTTTCTAAGTCCTTGGAAGGGATCAACCTTTAAGTAGGAATGACTGGTGTGGTGCAGTTAGTAATTATCCTTGGGTGGGTAGATGCGTCCTTACGGTTATCTTAGTTTATCCTAAGTCTACCAAGCTGCTTAGTGTAGCCATTCATCCCTAGATATTACCGTAGGTCAAGTTTATGTCTTCTCTGGTTACTTTAATGATTGTATTGTTAAAGTTATAGGGCTCACTCAGACTTATGTCTGACCCCGTTGTTTTTATCTTTTTCCCAACCCTCAGGTCCTACGGTGGATCCTAGTGGTAGTAGAGCTTGATCGGATTGCTGTTCCAGTTTTTAGGAGCTTGGGTAGATGTAAAGCTCCAGTTATCCAGTTATCTTTTCTTTTGTTCTGGCTATTGTATGAGAGAGTGGGATTATGTACTTCTTTATTTTGATGGATATTGTACTTGACTTTTACCGTGGTTTTATGATGTAACCAGACATGTTTATTTCCGCTGTTATGAGATGATGTTTTAAAATTTCAAGTACTATTTATATCTGTCTTGTTGTAATTTTTCTGTTCTATATTCACTAAAATACTCCACCGATGCTATGGCATTCCCTTAGTGAGTGACCCTAGCGGGCGTGGGGTGTTACAAAAAAGGTCTTGTGACTTAACCTTATCAGGTCCGCGTATTAGATTGGTTAAGTGTAAGTTACTTAACCCCATCAAATCATCATGTATAATTGGTTAAGTATAAGTTGCTTAACCCCATTAAATTATCACGTTAAGTTGGTTAAGTATTGGTTACTTAACCTCATTGAATTACCGAGTTTAAATTGGTTAAGTGTTTAACTTAACCCCATCGAATTACCATGTTTAGATTAGTTAAGTGTGGATTACTTAACCCCATCTAATTACCGTGTCGGATTAGTTAGGTGCAAATTACTTAACCCCATCCCCTAATCATCTTGTATGGTTAAGTGTCATTAAGAAAACTTACTTAACCTTGCCAAATTATCATGTTGGATTGATTAAGTGTTGGTTAACTTAATCCCCGTCCACTAGTCGTATAAAAATGGTTAAGCGTCATTAGGCAAATCAAATCACTTAACCTACCCAACCTTGTCATGTTTTGTTAAGTATCATTAGCCTAACCAATTTACTTAACCCCTTTATCCATGTCATATTTGGTTAAGAGTTATTAATCAAATTAACTTAACCCTATCATGTGACATTAATTACTTAATGCACCCCAACCTCTCACATTAGACTTTGTTGTGGTTACTAGTTAAGCCGGTCGGTTCCGGGTAGCTTTACACCACAACTTGGTCTAACCTCGGGTTCAAGCACAACATGACCAACTTCTCACATTGGGTCCTATTGTTTGCAACTACTAGTTAGGCCGGTCGGTTCCGGGTAGTTTTACGTTGCAAACTCAACCCAACCTCGAGTTGGCCACACTTATATTATCTAAGTGTCATGTTCATCATGTTTCCAAAACATGTTACAAGTTTTTCAAGCATTTGGGTAGACCTAACTTAATAGGTAAATTCCCAAAGGGTAGACCTAACTTAATAGGTAAATTCCCAAGCTTATGTTTTTATACATACTTACATGTCAACTTCCATGTTATATTTCAAGCCATGTTTTCAAGTTGTATTTTCATGTCATTAGAAATTATCCATAACATAACCCAACGCTTTTAAACTCGCATATACGTTCGCAACAACGTAATGGATTAAAAGAAGAGACTTGGCAAAGGAATGACAAAAATGGGTATTAAGCCACAAGTTAATCATGGTGGCAAATGAGGCAAAAATGTGTTCATTAGCTTGCATGTTACATTCTTACACCTCAAAAACATGCATAAACCCAAACTTGGCACATAAACGAATCACGGTGACTAAAGACATAGAATGATGACTAGTAACTCGCATATATCATCATATAAGGGTTATGATTTCATATGCAAGTTGAAAAGAAGATTATGAAGGTTCTCATGTTGCATAATGCAACATTTCAACATAAAGGTTGTAGCTTTTTGCTCATAAGATCAAGATAATGACTTCATAAACTTGCATAACATGTTAGCATGCATCATTCTCAATGATCAAACCCAAACTTTCTACATGAACATTTAACTTCATAGTTAATATCTAAGAGTAGGGAAAGGGCTTACATTGCTATGAAGGCCTAAATCGATTAAATTAAAGCTTGTGATGAAGCCTATGCATGCCATCACCCAAAAACCCAAAAATGAACACTCCAAATCAATAAAAAAAACCATCTTTATGAACAAAGATCAAAGCTTTAGCCTTGAAATCAACTTGAGAAGCTCTCATACTAACATAGGGACTCTCTAATACTCTCATGATCATGAAACTTCTCATAGAAATGAAGTGGAGGCTAGGATAGTTGAGTGGAGGCCATGAGAGTAGCAATTTTGCCATAGTTTAGTTGCATGAATGAATAATGAGGATTTAGGATAGGTTAGGGTCTTATTTATAGATTAGGCAAGTGTTTTAGGCCATAGGATTAAACCTAGATTCAATCCAAGCCATCAAAGCATGTCTTGAGGAAGAAGTCAAGTGTAGGAACCATCTAGGGCCTTTAGATTAAAGATGAACCATGAGAACCATCCAAATGCAAAATCTGCATTTGAGCGAATCGGCCCACGGGTTGACAGCCAAACACCCTGGATTAACCCCTAGTCGACCCAGCGAGCTCGGGTCGACCTCAAAAATCGGCCGGTTCGGTTATTCCCCTCTCCCAATTCGATGTTTTGAACATTTTTGCATATTTATTTATTTAATTTTCAATTATATATATATATATATATCAATATATATATATATATATTTCTTTGCGCAGCCCATTTCACTTAATTAAGTATACTTTAATTTGGGAATTTTTCGTGAAACTTCACGAGGCCATATCTTGGTCATACGGACTCCGATTTTCGAAAACTCGGACTCTATTTCGCGTATTTTTCCGAGACGAACGCAATGGCATAGCCCGTTTCACTTGATTCAGAATTTAAAATTAAATTCTGCCTTGATTCTCGTCTTTAATCATGTTATCGAAATACGGGTTGTTACACCCTCAGCATGGGGGCAAAAAGGCTATTCAAAGAAGATGCGACCTCATCACTCGCCTGTGATACTTACCTAACCGTCTTTGCCATCTCAAGACCCCGATCAAGGTCTATTCATTTTTGGGACTACCGCCCCATGATAGTTTGAAAAGATATCCTTCATCAACTAAGAGACTTTGGCAGCCCTTCACTAGAAGAGATACGGCAAAGCAAAATGGACCCGCAGTGAACATGCAATGCCATTTTCGCTCAGAATGATACTCATTCCTTTAACAGGATTATTCTTTAGCCATGACTCTTGTATTTGCATGCTTTATGAGTAATTGATGTGATTAACTCAGATGAATTAATTTTTGGATGGTGTAGGTACCTAGGATCTGGTGCCAATTAGGCTTCTAACACCCTCATGAGGAATTATAGATCATTACCATAACGAGCCTGATTGAACTGCTCGTTTACAAAGCCACGCCCTCCGTCTAAAGAAAGTTGTATAGCTTAAGGTAGATCTGAGATGACCATCCAATCCTTGGCTCACACGTGGCAGACCACAAGACAATTGCACATAAATCATCGAATTGCAAAGTCGGAATCCAACTCCAGATGGATGCAGTGTGACCGTCTATATGGCTCGATCCTATCCTCGATGCCACCAGATTACATGAATCCTGACAGGGGGGCAGCAGTGCCAATTAATACCCGTACTTTTCAATCATAAGATTTGCTTTTACATGCCACTTGAGTTATTGACATGACAAATTCGTGCGATATGAATGATGCAGGTACCCGGAGTTTGGTGCCAACCACTCCTCCCGTAGATTGTTCGGAGGAACGCAAAGCCTTGGCAAACACTTTCCGATAAACTCTAATCTTCAGAGCTTGGATAGGAGTATAAATCTAGGACGAGTGTTATGGGCGTGCCATGATTAAAGACCACTCGATCCGTGACTCTAACTCTCAAGATTCAAGAGAGAGTATAAAGGACAGGAAGATGATGTCTACCACTCTAACTCTCAAGATTCGAGAGAGAGTTTAAAGGACGCGAAGATGACGTCCACAAGGCGTGAAGGTGCACCATGATAAAAACCGCCTTGACAACACTCCACCCCGTTGAAGGATCGGGAGAGTATAAAGGCACTAGAGACTTAGCGCCCCCAGAACTTCTGCCCCGCTGATGGATCGGTGGGCAGACTAAGAACCGAGCTCGAACTCTAACCCGCTGAAGAATTGGGAGAGTATAAAGGCACCATGGATTGGTGCCCCAAGAACTCTAACCCGCTGAAGGATTGAAAGAGTATAAAGGTGCTAGACACTTAGCGCCACAAGAACTCTTACCTCGCTGAAGGATCGGGAGAGTATAAAGGCATGATGACACATGCCACTCAGGGGCTCCTATCCTGTTACACGACTGGAAAAAAGAATGAAAGCTGAGCCCGAATCCTCCATGTCCGGACATGGGGGTAGCACAGTTATAGTCCTAATCAATCCTCAACAAGCCCTAGCAGGCACTAAGTTAATGATTGATTGGGGGCATACCTGTACACACATACTATTTTAGTGCATTTTCATTTATAATTGCATTGACAACTTATAACGCTTCATGACTTATTTGACCATTTGTGTTTCAAATGTTTATATGCATAACTAATTATGCAATGTTCGCAGGTACAGGACAATGCGAAAGAAACAAAAAAGATAACTAGTCAAGAACTCGAGGGCCTCACTCACAACAATAGCAGCATGCCAATGGGAAACGAACAAAGGGTCGCTTTCAGAAGGATGATCCAGGCCCCTTGAAGACCAGAAAACAGATGCAAAGAGAATGTCCATCTGTTGATCCCAACTTACTTCCAGAATGGGAAGCTCAGATAAGGCGGGATATATCCCATGTAATAATTTAACGTGACGCAACCATTTTGTCCCCGACCTCTCCCTTGATGCATAGAGCAAACGGGAGTAATAAAGGTAACTATGATCCAACTATTCATCGCTTGATTTCAATCCTTGGAGCTTGGATGGGAGGCTGGAGATTAGCATTGGATGAGTACCAATAAATCGGTTTGCACTCAACTCCGACTCTTGGTATGAGGAGTGAATATAAATCCAGAGAAGATATGGATTTGAACGCTGCTACTCAGAACAAACCCCCGAGGATGGGGGCACGGAATACGAGCCTCAAGCAGCATAGTTCAACTACTCGATGCCTCCATTCCCAGTTGAGTGACAGAAGCCTGATTGACGGCTAGTGCACATGTAGATCTAGAAGCCCGAGGCCGATCTTCACTTATTTCAAGACTTTACGCTAGGGGGATCAACGACAACTGAAAGGCCAAGCAACAATCATCAATTCGCTGGAAATGATAAAATCGAAGTTCAAGCAATGACGAACTTGGCTCTGCCAGATAGCAACCATCAGCTCGGATTGAACACAAACCAACCAGTAGGCATGCAACATGCGGCTTCGATTTAGAACATCGTGGATGGAAACATGGACAATGGAACAGCTACCTGCAATATCCTATATGAGAATGCAAGAATGGTAACAAATTCAGGTTATGCACGACCAGCTTTAGCTCCAACTCGAATTCCATACTTGGCTCCAAGCAAGAACGCAATAATTCGAAGAACAGGAACCTGGTCGGGTCGAATGACTCGAACCACTACCCGGGGGCAATATCGAAGCGGAAGCAAGAAATCAGCAAAGACCCCCTTTGTAATCTTAGACTCGATGCTGGGGTCACCTTCCATGATCTTGACAATGTGCAGCAATTCTTTAATAACAACCTGCTTGCCAGTTTGATTCGGCGCCTCTCGAGGGGCGGCACTTCTCAAGATGATAGGGATAACAGTAATCACAGCCCTTTCACGTAGGACATGAGAATCCCCTGTTATTCCTCCGAACTTTAAACTTTCTCGATAACGAGATTTTCTCAGAAGCTTTGAAGAATTCGACCCTGAGGTCGACATACTTTTATGACAAGAAGGTGTTAATGTCTAGATGGGCAATCTTGATGCTTTTATGACAAAGAATGGAGCACCTTCCAACTCCTGAAACGATAAGGATAAAGGAAATGCCCTGGAAAAGAATGATAAGAATGTGTAGTTCCAAAAAGAATCTATACCACTTATCGAGCCCATGATCTTGTTTGTCAAGCTCAATCGAACCGAGCATGAGAAAGAGACTCAAAAAGACCGTGATGACCATTTCGGACTATGCTGAAGCATAAACGGAGGGACCCAACTAACTTCATAATGACATTTAGTCACTCGCATTTAACAAGCATACTTAACTCCGCAACTGATCCGATGGGAGTAACCGAATTCGCTGATGCCCGATGAGGCAATCCTCACTATCCGACTAAAGAGAAGAGACGATATCAAAGCAAATGTGGTTCGACCATTTGCATATACAATTCCAACTTTTGCTAAATTGAGAAATAGTATAGAATGATCTGGGTCAATTAAGATTGCTGAACCTACAACTCTTACCAGATGCGATGACGAGAAGTATAAAATCCCGAAGATTAGATGCCTGATTGACTCAACTCAACCCCCATCGATACTGGGGGCATAAGCCCTGACTTCACTTGTCCTCCGATGGCGCTGAGAGAGCAAGCAAAAATTCGTGGACTGACTTTGAAGATGACCCTCGCATGGAGCAAGATTTAAAGCATATGCACCATATCTTCAGAACTTTGCAGGATGTGTCATGCCTGTTCAAATAAGCTATCTTATGGGTCAAATGTGACTTCAAAGATTCAAATCGCAGTTACATTGAAGGGAAGCAATCTAGATAGATTGCGGAATCCTTGACCACAATCCGGAGTGATCAGGGTCTTCGGATTCCTTACTGTTACGATTCAAGGCAATTTTAAGAACCTGGATCAGTATCAAGATATCAAGACAGTCCAAACTTGAGTACAAATGATGAATTTATATGTTGATTCTAATGTGCTTTGTCCTAACCACCCAGATACCAACTAAAAGCTCAAAGATTCTTGAATTACCCAATAATTTGGATGACCACTTTATGCATTGACTCATATGTAAAAGAAAGTCTGACCTGACAATGCGCTTGACCCGCGTAGAATGATGACGTTGTTTGGCAACGATCCATGCGCGTAGGATCACGCTCGGGAGCTAACGATCTAGCATGATTTTTGATGAATGAATTAGACTAACTAATTCGATGAAGTTTAAGCAATTACTTGATCATCTCGAATACTCCTTCCATAGAACTTGGCCTGATTAGCTCACATGGTAGCAATGTAATGATCGGATAAAGCCATCTCAAGGATAAATGACGTTCCAGAGAGATTTAGCTCAACATATTCAAAGCACATCTCACCTGCGATAAGATGTACTTTGGGGGACAAAATGTTAGCCTGCTTTGTGACCAGGCTACGCAAAGCAAAGAATTTGAATATGAACATGCAGTGATCAGCATTCGCTCGGATGAAGTGGTAGAATATGGAAAAAACTGGACCGAAACCCCTATCAAACATCCTCATTTGGGAGTAAAGACTTGAAATCAAGATGAAGACCATTAAAGATGGAGTTATGCAAGGGTTGTTCTGTTTACAGAATGTGCCTTCAGTTTGCCCAGACCCAGGACAACTTGTATGGACGAATGTCTGATAAAGTATTCCTAACAGATCGCATAAGTTGGTCAAAATATCAAAAACTTGTAGCCCTCTGAATTAGCTTCCAGTAGAGCTTTCATTTGGCTCAATCAGACATACAGTTTGAAAGTTATGCTCATTTCTGTAAACGGGTGTAAACTAGCTTCGAAAACTCAAACCATGACACTGGCTCGCCCCCCTGGGCTCGCCCCCTCCTCGGCTTGTGAAGCACCCAGGCTCATGAGACACCCCGGATCGTGAAGCCTCCTCAGCTCGAGGTGCCCCCCTTGACCACGGCCCAGTTCGTGATGCACACTATGGTCACGAACCGCCTGGACCAAACCTACTTCTACACATAATTATGACTTATTCTCAAGGTTACTTCCGCTCCTACTTTCCCGGATCAGGTTCCATGTGTCCTACCATGACCTGATCACCATATGGGCTTTCCTACAGCTATAAATACACCTCCAGAGGGCATTTTCAGGGGATTTTTATCATCTCAACATCCATGGCTGCCATGGCTAACACTTCTCCATGAATAACTATCATCTTCCTCAATAAATTCAATGAATTCAGAGAGAATTGTTCATTGAACTCGAGTGATTGAGAAGCAATATCCATGGTAATTGTAATATGTGAATGAAATGAGAAAATATGAAGTGGACGTAGGCTCGTTAACACCGAACCACTATAAAAATCCCATTGTCTTGCTTTTTCTTGTATTTTTCAGTTATTTCTTCATATCCTATGCTCTAAATACGACAATTTGGGTGTTAGGACCACTTTTTGGTCTAACACTCACCGACTCTCCAAAAAAAGCTAAAATTGATGAAACTAGAATCCGTACAGCAAGCTCCTTGCACCAATCTCCTTGATCCAATGAATTCTTGCTTTGATTGATGTAGATCTAGCCTCCAATGGTGTGGTTCTATGATTTCCCTCCTTGGATTTGGACTTTTAATGGTGGAAAGGTGTTAAAGGAAGGAAGAGCACAAGGCTACCCAATGAGGAAATGAAAAACTAAAACATTTCCCATATCCCTTACCCTATATTTATAACTTTCCAATATCCCACCAATGGGCCTTCCAAATTAGCCTATTGTGGCTCTCCAAACCTGAACAGCCAACTGAAAAACCTTACTATAGTGATTTCTCCCAAACCATTGTGCCAAATCTTTAATGTAACCACTCTACGGAAAGGCAATCATTGATTTCTTTCCAATGGCACAAGTCTCTCCCTCTAATTCAACCTGAATCAAAAGTTATGCCCTATACAAGACTGATAGGGGTAAAATGGTCACAAACAAAATCGGTAAAAATCATGGACATGTCTCACATCCCTATAAGCAACATATTAAAAGATGAGAATGATCCAACCCTCAGGAAATAAAATAAAAATATTTTATGATCTTCCGATGCGTAAAATGCGGGCTGTTACACTATCCTTGTTACGCCCACACTTAGGGACATAATCATTGTTGTGGCCACCTATGTCACACCACCAATACGCAAAGTCGGATCTTCGTCGTTACCCGACATTGAATAATCAGGCAGCTCTTCAACAAATAAAAAATCCTCAACCCTTCTCTTATTCCCTTTAGAAACTTCAATATCCTGTTTGGCCAACTTAATTCGCCCCAAGATTCTTCTCTAAAGGGATGGATGGATAGAAGCAAAATTCATGTTCGGAAACTTACTGCAGTTATCGCAGTAGGCCAATGAGAGAGCCTTTTCATAATATTCTGCCACCAAATCTAGAAGATGTACCCTCAAGAACAAGGAAATCCTATCCTGAGTTTCATAAATTATCTGTTTAGCATTGGAAAGTGTTGCCTCCTTTGTTCTTAATCCCTTTGCATGCTCTGCCAACATATTCAACTGCTTGTGCTTAAGGGTTGAAACTTTAGCAGCTAAGGAACTGTTGTAGCTCTCACCCTCTCCAGAGACACTCTCAGATGAACACATGCTTCCTCGTTGTTGATCTTCGCTAAAGTTAAATCATAGATCTTAAACTCTAACGCGACCTTCTCTTCTTTGAGCTCTTTCGCCTCATGAGGTAATGAAGCCGCTATTGCCCCAGCAATGTACCGACCTTTGGATATTTGAAAACAAACAACGACATATTAACCCTTATATGAGTCAGCAAATGAAGAATTTGGGAGAGGAAGAGTATGATCCAAAAGTTGTCGCTTAAGAAGGTGAAGACAAAAGCCAGACCAATCCATAAAAGTAAACCCTAACATACTGGAAACAACAACAGAAGATAAGATAGATCTAGTAATGCCATCAAAGTCCGAAGCTAGTAAAGGAGAATTTAAGGTGTCATATTGTCGATAAGATGGGGAAAGTGGCGCGCACTCTCTCAAATATGAAACTCCCGGGGAGTTGGATCTTAGAAAGCCAGCAACAAAATCATTTCCTATGGTCTCCACTGAAGAAGAACACACGTTAGGAGAGTTGCCAAGAAAAGGGGCAACGAGACTAGGTAATAATCGTCTACCAGGCGACTCCACAATTTCATCACAAAAAAGGCAGGAGATAAAATTTGCCTTTTGTAGTAACCCGGATTTTGAGCGACTTTGGTTACGTAAGCACGACGTCGATAACCAAAACATCGAAAAATCCTGGTAATTAATGAAAGAAATTAGAAGGTGAGGATAGATAAGATAGAACTTATAGAATAGAAGAAGAAGAACATCATCATTGGAGTAAACACGAATCTCACAGCGGAACGAATAAAATATAACATAACATATCTTTGAAATAACATCAGTATATGTATACAATAACACTTATCAGAGTACAACACTTACAACAACAGTGGAAATAATAATAGCTATAGAATCCTGAAGCCTCCTGCTCCAAGCTCTCCAAGTGTATCTATAAAATCCCGACTACTTGACTGCCCGTACAAATTTAGGCACCCAAGAGTTTAGGGAAAACAACAAAATAAACTCCGGGTCAGTCATGGGACTGGTGTGAATAAACTCAAATCATTTAAACAGGTATATGATATCTCATAAGACCACGCCGTGAATACGGAACGGGTTTTTCCCTTATGAGAATCCAAAATATCTTTATATCAAAAACCTTTTGATATTATAATAATGTCTATGTACAAATAGATATCAACTAGCAGAAACGCTTTCATCTCACGTTCTACATATATAGTATACAATCAAAATCGCAAGCACGTATTGGATAATGGATTTCCAACTATGACAAGGTATGGAACCACCTTCCGATCAGTGTACTCTAGGAACGATACACTGGAGTTCAACAAGAACATCTTGCAACTCAGCCACACATGACCGACCACTCATTTCGCTTGAGTGTATCGAATGTACATCACCAACGGTTGGGATCAGCAACCGTTCCCGGATATATATATGGGACAACATTGATAGATTTTAGAAACAAATGAATATTCACTAGATAGGTGATTATACACCCTACTTCGGTGCGACCGACTTAGCCATGCTGCCTGCCCGATTTCTGTCATTTACTGGTTGATGAGGCTAGAAGCTACGCTTTATCATCACATCAGATTCACTTCGAATGCCACATTTTTAGATCCATCGAAAATCACTAATTGATGTCTACAACAGTACATTACGTGTCAGCTAAAAGAAGTTTCCTTCTCCGCTTCCACTCTTGGTACGGTTGAAGAAATCAATGTACGTGATCGTCTGGAAATACTCTGTCAGACATCCATCTTCATTCACTTAGAAATGTCACATCGTCATACCCGCCAAATCACAAATTGACTTATCCAAAAATAACACGGGTATACAGCTAAG
The DNA here is from genome assembly GCA_030737875.1 of Allium sativum. NCBI lineage: Eukaryota > Viridiplantae > Streptophyta > Magnoliopsida > Asparagales > Amaryllidaceae > Allium > Allium sativum. Next base: position 1,045,738,483 of record CM060910.1, on the reverse strand, counting down.
AGAAACGAATTCCTCCGCCACCAAACGTGAATACGTTTGAACAGATCAACTTACGCGATCCATTGGATATACTCTGTCAGACCTTCATCCATACAAGTTGTCCTGGGACTGGACAAACCGAAGGCACTATTCTGTAAACAGGATAGCCCTTGCATTTTACTCCGTCTTCAATTATCTTTGGCATATATGATTCGCAACGCTTATGCCAATACAGAGTGGTTCTATGGATAATAATCCAACCGGTCTCTCCATATTAACAACGTTAAAATGGTCAAAACTTCGATAGTCGGTGAGTTAACTATCAAAGAAAACAAGTGTGCAAACAACGATATTATTTCCAAATGGAAATTACATCGAACAAACATCATTTAGCATAAATCTCTTTAGTTCATTTATTTACTTATCTCCTGTTTCCCTATATTCTAAATTCTTATTTTCTTTTATCAGAAAACATTTCTGATTCTCATTTGGAAAACATTTCCAAACTTCTTTACGATCAAACCTTACCATTTCTTAGTTAAGAAGGAAGTCACTCAAGTTGGGGTATAATTACCTCTCAGACCTTAACTGAACAACGTTATAACTTCAAAATGGTCAAAGTTTATCTTTTAATCTTTGACAACTTCTTTACGCCTTTCTCGGATTCAATTTTACTAATCCACTTCTATATTTTAAACATTGGTTATAACGATAACGTTATAATCCCTCCTTTCGAATTATCTAACTTTAATTATAACTTCTATTCTTATTAGTGAATAATTAACCTAACACTTATTTATTTATAAATAAATAAATCTCTATTTAAAACACTGGAAAGTATAAGTACTTTCCCGAATTCGATATAATCGAATTTGTCGATTAACTCTCTTCGAGAAATCTCTATCTGATTAACTCTTCTTCGAATAACCTATATTCGATTAATTTCTTCTCGAATAAACGATATTCGATAATCTCTCTTCGAATAACTAATATTCGATAACTCTTCCTTTCAAATATCTCATATTTGAAAATCTCACTTCGATTAAACTATAACTGATAACTCCTTTCGATGAAACTAACATCGATAACTCCTTTTGATGAAACTAACATCGATAACTCCTTTCGATGAAACTAACATCGATAACTCCTTTCGATGAAACTAACATCGATAACTCCTTTCGATGAAACTAACATCGATAACTCCTTTCGATGAAACTAACATCGATAACTCCTTTCGATGAAACTAACATCGATTTATTTAACTCGACGAACTTAACTCGACTAACTTAACTTGACTCGACTAACTCAACTTACTTGGTTCGACCAATTCGATTCGATTAACTAGGCTCGACTAACTTGGTCGAACCACCCGATCAACTCAACTTATTTAACTTAACTTATTTAACTTAACTTATTTCTCAACTCGATCAACTCGATTAACTCCTATCGAATAACTAATATTCGATTAAACTCCATTCGCTTGACTCTAGATCGCAGCGATCACAATGGTTACGCCTGACTCCCTCAGGAAACATCCGACCGTTGTAGGCTATTTACAACCCTGCGAATTACGCTAGCAGTCGTAAAAGATGGCAACTTACCCTGAATACTATGTTTGACTAACTCTGTCTCAAATAACTATATTTGATTAACTCTAGTTCGTTTTAACTCTAATCGATTAACTCTAACTAATTAACTCCAACTGGTTAACTCTAACTGATTAACTCTAACTGATTAACTCTAACTGGTTAACTCTAACTGATTAACTATAACTGGTTAACTCTAACTGATTAACTCTAACTGGTTAACTCTAACTGATTAACTCTAACTGATTAACTCTAACTGGTTAACTCTAACTGATTAACTCTAACTGATTAACTCTAACTGGTTAACTCTAACTGATTAACTCTATTTGACTAACACGACTCGACTAACCCCTTTCGAATAACTTATTCGATTAACTAACTTTCGAATGTCTATATTCGATTAACTAACTTTGAATGTCTATATTCGATTAACTAACTTCGAATGTCTATATTCGATTAACTAACTTCGAATACCATATTCGATTGACTAACTTCGAATACCATATTCGATTGACTAACTTCGAATACCATATTCGATTGACTAACTTTGAATACCATATTCGATTTACTTTATAAAGATTTCCTTTTTAACAACGTTTTATTTCATTTGAAAAGATTTACTTTTAAATAACGGTTCTACACTTTAAAAATGATTTCCCTTTTTAAAACGTTCCCTTTCCAATTCTATTTGTAAATGGTTTACAAATATTTCCTTTTCAAATTTATTCTTGAAATATTCTAACTCCTTAAATTCCCGGGAAAATTCGCCATAACCTCCTTTGTAACGGGAGCATCGGGAAAATCCCCAAACCCGCCACACAGGCCTTTCCATTCAAAAAGAAAACGGTTCGTAATTATTTCCTTTTTGAATACTCCTCTTTATAAATATTCCAATTTATAAACATTTCTTATTTATAAATATTCCACTTTATAAATATCTCAAATTTATAAATATCTCATTTTATAAATATTCTATTTTCAATATCACTTTGAAAATCCACTTATCAACATTTCGATATGTTATGGTATTCATTCATATCAAATCACGATGTTCAATATCGTCCATACACATATAATCAACAACAGATTATATATCACATTATATATCACAATATAAATATCACAGTAAAATATCTGTTGAGGAATCTAGTTGGATTCCTCCAACCTGTTTCCCTGCATCACAGATGTTAGAAAATATAGATAACATCACTTTCAGTTCTATATGATATATTCTGTTAAACAGAATCAATATAGAAATTCAACTAACTGACTAGCAGTTCAATCAAACAATCAACACACAGTCAAACAGACAATTTTAACAGTTCTAACAATACAACATGAAATTATAAACTGTTCAGAGTTAGTGAGATTTACTCACATTGACGCGTTAACCGTTATAAAAATCGGTTTGTGTTCTTTGATTCAGTCAGACAATTTATTTCGCCATAAATTCAAATGAGCCCCTATCCATTCCCGGTTAACTGCATTGTGTAGTGTCCGTCCATACGATCCCAACGGATCCGACGGTTTGAAATTCTGATATCGTATGATATAGATACTGCATTAACAAGTTAGAACACTATTTAAAGTTAAACGAAAACTTGGATTTTGAAATAATGGGCCTTAACTTTTGTCTTGAGCCCAACACCGTATTATTCCTCAGCCCACTACGTGTACACCCGAGCCCACACAATCCTTCTTTCCCATCGACAAAACCGATTCCGTCCTCCAGAAAACACAGCAAACATCCAAGCTTTGATCTTCAACTACCCCTTCGTTTTCATCACTAATCATCACAACAAAATCAGCAATCTACTCCTCATCTCGATCTCTCCGCAGCCATACCCCAAGTACCCAACTCGATGCTCCCTTTTCACGTCCGTCGCTGGTCCAGTTCCGACATCCCATACCACCGAAGCCCTCAAGAATCAGCGAGCATGACTCAATTTCAACCACAAACCCGAATTCAACACTCACATCTCGAATTACAAACCCCAACGCCCAAATCCTAAAACCCTAGCCTCAAAACCCAACGCTGTACATTTTTCCAGCGTAAAGAAATCCCACCGAACCCTCATATGAGTATACCGAATCCAAGAGGAAGTTGATGAGAGTGTAACTATATTTACCATATGATTTAGAGGATTTTTCTCTCATTTTATTTGATTTTATGTTGATCGAAGGTGTTTTACTGAAGAGAAAAATCAGCGGCGCGTTGTTGACTTTGGAGGAAGAGAATTTAGGTTTAGGAAATTGTTAGGTGGGGGGTATTTATAAGGGTTGGGATTTTAGATATTTTATTTTGATTATTAAATTTATTTATAATCAACTGTTGTTTTATATTGTCCTTTAAAATTCCAGTAATCACATACGATACCCAAAAATCACCAAACTGGACATGCAGCTAGAGTTCGATATTACGGTCCCAACGAAACTGGTTTCGTCGAATTCTGACTCCGTATGCTCACACTGCGTATTTTTAACTGTAAAAATACTGATCACTCTAAAAATCCGTACGGCCACACACTAACTCTAAAAATCACGAAACTGGAAATCTAACAACTATTTGATATTGCGGATCCAACAAAACTGGTTTCGTCGAGTTCCGACTTCATTTGCAAAAGTGGCTATTTTTAATCCCTTGAATAATCCATTTAAATATATAAATATATTTAAATAAATTAAATTAAATACAAATAAATTTATATTATCGTATATATTCACAGTGGAATACCATACAGCTCCAGAATAATTATATGTTCGATATTCCAAGTCCCAGTTGAATCGAATTTCAATTTATATTGAAATTCTCTTTTATAACGTATACAAAGCGTCGCAAATTATAAAGGAATTCTACAGCGACTTTTCTAAAATTTGATTTGGACGTACATCAAAATCTATCCGACGAAATCCCGATTTTTCTCTTCCACTAGAAAGATATACTCCACCAGCTCCACACGTTTCTTGTTTCACAGAAATCCGGCTTAAAACGAATCATGTACATTCAGTTGAAGTTCAAATCGCCAATTTACGAACTGCAGCGCCATTTCGAGCTCAATTTTAATTATATTATAACTATACGTTCAAACTGTCGTCGATTCAATATAATCGTTATTATATTTCGAATCGAAACTCCACCAAATCTCGTATGCTATTCAATTAACATGATATTGTGAATTTCACTATTTCTGGCTATTTCGACATTATAATATATTATTATATTATAATTATTAATTAAATATTCAATATTATTTAATTAAACGATCATTAACTTCTCTAAATCACCAATTATATAATTAAATTAATAAATTATTATCTTGCTAAAATACGGGTCACTACAATCTTCCCCCCTTAATAAAATTTCGTCCTCGAAATTGCTAAGCTAGGGGACAACCCTATCGACTGGTTAGAACATATTTGTTCACTTCTTAACTTCAGTTTCAACTGAACCAAATTAATTTCATTTAAATTATAAATTAATTCTTATCAACGAAAATTTTCAAAAATCCTAAAAATTTTCTAACGCCTTAACTTTTCTAAAAATTTCGCCAGCACTTCCTTTGTACTGGTCAATATCTCAAACTCCAACTCGCCTCTCTGGGCCTTCTTTAACCCAAAAGAAAATCAAACAGCCAAGCTGCTTGCCAATTCGGCTCATAAAACTCCAAACTCATGTATAAATATAAACTTGTACCTTTTTGTCGGGCATACCATTATATCCCTTCCATCTGTTACCAATTCAATATATACCAATGTCATACCAATCCAATCAAACTCAATCGATTCATTCTCAAATCCAACTCATTTGCTTACTCAAGTCAAATTCCATTCAAACTCTAATGTCAAATTTCAAACTCTTAACTCCTCAATGAAATTCCATTCCAGATTATTTTCCAATCAAATCTGTCTTATTTAACTTAGTTCAAGTTAAATTTAAATTTATTCATTTATACCATCTCAATCTATTTAACTTCATTAGTTAAATTTTAAGTCCAAAATTTTAAATTCCCGAGTTCATTTCAAATCAATTTGAAATCATAACACCAATTCAAAACATTTGAATTTCTAAACCACTTGTTTTCTCAAAACAATTCAAAAACGAAGCCTTTGCTAGTAATCCGTCACTTACAAACTCGAAAATGAACACCGATGATGCACCATCGGAGTTTATTTTCCAGCGAACAAGTGAGTTCAATACTATATCATTTTCAGATTTGAAAAACATTTTCAAAATCTCCCAGGAACTTAAAATTTCCTTATTTTAATTCCAATTCTGATTTAAATTTCAGATTCATTTCATCTTATTTCATATATTTCCTTATATGAATTTTGATTAGTTATTTATAATCATTTCACCTTTTTATAATCTAATTCGATTATAATATCAACCAACATAACCAATATACTATATCAAAATATATTCAGGTAAAATTATTCCATTTACCCTCTTTCAAAACATACCGTGTCGGTTCATCGTATTCGAGTGTTTAGTAACCCCTACCGATACAGTGGATCAAACTGATCGTCCAGAATTCATAAACAACTCAACCAATGAATCTCCACAATATAAAACTATTTTTATATCAAATACAAATACGCACTCGTATATATACACTCAACTCAATCTAGGGTATTACTACCCCTATCTCTACCGAATCACGCCACAGAGCCAAGGTAATAACTAAACCAATGCTCTGATACCAACTGTAGTAACCCGGATTTTGAGCGACTTTGGTTATCGACGTAAGCACGACATCGATAACCAAAACATCGAAAAATCCTGGTAATTAATGAAAGAAATTAGAAGGTGAGGATAGATAAGATAGAACTTATAGAATAGAAGAAGAAGAAGAACATCATCATCAGAGTAAACACGAATCTCACAGCGGAACGAATAAAATATAACATAACATATCTTTGAAATAACATCAGTATATGTATACAATAACACTTATCAGAGTACAACACTTACAACAACAGCGGAAATAATAATAGCTATAGAATCCTGAAGCCTCCTGCTCCAAGCTCTCCAAGTGTATCTGTAAAATCCCGACTACTTGACTGCCCGTACAAATTTAGGCACCCAAGAGTTTAGGGAAAACAACAAAATAAACTCCGGGTCAGTCATGGGACTGGTGTGAATAAACTCAAATCATTTAAACAGGTATATGATATCTCATAAGACCACGCCGTGAATACGGAACGGGTTTTTCCCTTATGAGAATCCAAAATATCTTTATATCAAAAACCTTTTGATATTATAATAATGTCTATGTACAAATAGATATCAACTAGCAGAAACGCTTTCATCTCACGTTCTACATATATAGTATACAATCAAAATCGCAAGCACGTATTGGATAATGGATTTCCAACTATGACAAGGTATGGAACCACCTTCCGATCAGTGTACTCTAGGAACGATACACTGGAGTTCAACAAGAACATCTTGCAACTCAGCCACACATGACCGACCACTCATTTCACTTGAGTGTATCGAATGTACATCACCAACGGTTGGGATCAGCAACCGTTCCCGGACATATATAGGGGATAGCATTGATAGATTTTAGAAACAAATGAATATTCACTAGATAGGTGATTATACACCCTACTTCGGTGCGACTGACTTAGCCATGCTGCCTGCCCGATTTCTGTCATTTACTGGTTGATGAGGCTAGAAGCTACGCTTTATCATCACATCAGATTCACTTCGAATGCCACATTGTTAGATCCATCGAAAATCACTAATTGATGTCTACAACAGTACATTACGTGTCAGCTAAAAGAAGTTTCCTTCTCCGCTTCCACTCTTGGTACGGTTGAAGAAATCAATGTACGTGATCGTCTGGAAATACTCTGTCAGACATCCATCTTCATTCACTTAGAAATGTCACATCGTCATACCCGCCAAATCACAAATTGACTTATCCAAAAATAACATGGGTATACAGCTAAGAGAAACGAATTCCTCCGCCACCAAACGTGAATACGTTTGAACAGATCAACTTACGCGATCCATTGGATATACTCTGTCAGACCTTCGTCCATACAAGTTGTCCTGGGACTGGACAAACCGAAGGCACTATTCTGTAAACAGGATAGCCCTTGCATTTTACTCCGTCTTCAATTATCTTTGGCATATATGATTCGCAACGCTTATGCCAATACAGAGTGGTTCTATGGATAATAATCCAACCGGTCTCTCCATATTAACAACGTTAAAATGGTCAAAACTTCAATAGTCGGTGAGTTAACTATCAAAGAAAACAAGTGTGCAAACAACGATATTATTTCCAAATGGAAATTACATCGAACACACATCATTTAACATAAATCTCTTTAGTTCATTTATTTACTTATCTCCTGTTTCCCTATATTCTAAATTCTTATTTTCTTTTATCAGAAAACATTTCTGATTCTCGTTTGGAAAACATTTCCAAAACTTCTTTACGATCAAACCTTACCATTTCTTAGTTAAGGAGGAAGTCACTCAAGTTGGGGTATAATTACCTCTCAGACCTTAACTGAACAACGTTATAACTTCAAAATGGTCAAAGTTTATCTTTTAATCTTTGACAACTTCTTTACGCCTTTCTCGGATTCAATTTTACTAATCCACTTCTATATTTAAAACATTGGTTATAACGATAACGTTATAATCCCTCCTTTCGAATTATCTAACTTTAATTATAACTTCTATTCTTATTAGTGAATAATTAACCTAACACTTATTTATTTATAAATAAATAAATCTCTATTTAAAACACTGGAAAGTATAAGTACTTTCCCGAATTCGATATAATCGAATTTATCGATTAACTCTCTTCGAGAAATCTCTATCTGATTAACTCTTCTTCGAATAACCTATATTCGATTAATTTCTTCTCGAATAAACGATATTCGATAATCTCTCTTCGAATAACTAATATTCGATAACTCTTCCTTTCAAATATCTCATATTTAAAAATCTCACTTCGATTAAACTATAATTGATAACTCCTTTCGATGAAACTAACATCGATAACTCCTTTTGATGAAACTAACATCGATAACTCCTTTCGATGAAACTAACATCGATAACTCCTTTCGATGAAACTAACATTGATAACTCCTTTCGATGAAACTAACATCGATAACTCCTTTCGATGAAACTAACATCGATAACTCCTTTCGATGAAACTAACATCGATTTATTTAACTCGACGAACTTAACTCGACTAACTTAACTTGACTCGACTAACTCGACTTACTTGGTTCGACCAATTCGATTCGATTAACTAGGCTCGACTAACTTGGTCGAACCACCCGATCAACTCAACTTATTTAACTTAACTTATTTAACTTCACTTATTTCTCAAATCGATCAACTCGATTAACTCCTATCGAATAACTAATATTCGATTAAACTCCATTCGATTGACTCTAGATCGCAGCGATCACAATGGTTATGCCTGACTCCCTCAGGAAACATCCGACCGTCGTAGGCTATTTACAGCCCTGCGAATTATGCTAGCAGTCATACAAGATGGCAACTTACCCTGAATACTATGTTTGACTAACTCTGTCTCAAATAACTATATTTGATTAACTCTAGTTCGTTTTAACTCTAATCGATTAACTCTAACTAATTAACTCCAACTGGTTAACTCTAACTGATTAACTCTAACTGGTTAACTCTAACTGATTAACTCTAACTGGTTAACTCTAACTGATTAACTCTAACTGGTTAACTCTAACTGATTAACTCTAACTGATTAACTCTAACTGGTTAACTCTAACTGATTAACTCTAACTGATTAACTCTAACTGGTTAACTCTAACTGATTAACTCTATTTGACTAACACGACTCGACTAACCCCTTTCGAATAACTTATTCGATTAACTAACTTTCGAATGTCTATATTCGATAAACTAACTTTGAATGTCTATATTCGATTAACTAATTTCGAATGTCTATATTCGATTAACTAACTTCGAATACCATATTCGATTGACTAACTTCGAATACCATATTCGATTGACTAACTTCGAATACCATATTCGATTGACTAACTTCGAATACCATATTCGATTTACTTTATTTACTTTATAAAGATTTCCTTTTTAACAACGTTTTATTTCATTTGAAAAGATTTACTTTTAAATAACGGTTCTACACTTTAAAAATGATTTCCCTTTTTAAAATGTTCCCTTTCCAATTCTATTTGTAAATGGTTTACAAATATTTCCTTTTCAAATTTATTCTTGAAATATTCTAACTCCTTAAATTCCCGGGAAAATTCGCCATAACCTCCTTTGTAACGGGAGCATCGGGAAAATCCCCAAACCCGCCACACAGGCCTTTCCATTCAAAAAGAAAAGGGTTTGTAATTATTTCCTTTTTGAATATCTCCTCTTTATAAATATTCCAATTTATAAACATTTCTTATTTATAAATATTCCACTTTATAAATATCTCAAATTTATAAATATCTCATTTTATAAATATTCTATTTTCAATATCACTTTTAAAATCCCCTTATCAACATTTCGATATGTTATGGTATTCATTCATATCAAATCACGATGTTCAATATCGTCCATACACATATAATCAACAACAGATTATATATCACATTATATATCACAATATAAAAATCACAGTAAAATATCTGTTGAGGAATCTAGTTGGATTCCTCCAACCTGTTTCCCTGCATCACAGATGTTAGAAAATATAGATAACATCACTTTCAGTTCTATATGATATATTCTGTTAAACAGAATCAATATAGAAATTCAACTAACTGACTAGCAGTTCAATCAAACAATCAACACACAGTCAAACAGACAATTTTAACAGTTCTAACAATACAACATGAAATTATAAACTGTTCAGAGTTAGTGATATTTACTCACATTGACGCGTTAACCGTTATAAAAATCGGTTTGCGTTTTTTGATTCAGTCAGACAATTTATTTCGCCATAAATTCAAACGAGCCCCTATCCATTCCCGGTTAACTGCATTGTGTAGTGTCCGTCCATACGATCCCAACGGATCCGACGGTTTGAAATTCTGATATCGTATGATATAGATACCGCATTAACAAGTTAGAACACTATTTAAAGTTAAACAAAAACTTGGATTTTAAAATAATGGGCCTTAACTTTTGTCTTGAGCCCAACACCGTATTATTCCTCAGCCCACTACGTGTACACCCGAGCCCACACAATCCTTCTTCCCCATCGACGAAACCGATTCCGTCCTCCAGAAAACACAGCAAACATCCAAGCTTTGATCTTCAACTACCCCTTCATTTTCATCACTAATCATCAAAACAAAATCAGCAATCTACTCCTCATCTCGATCTCTCCGCAGCCATACCCCAAGTACCCAACTCGATGCTCCCTTTTCACGTCCGTCGCTGGTCCAGTTCCGACATCCCATACCACCGAAGCCCTCAAGAATCAGCGAGCATGACTCAATTTCAACCACAAACCCGAATTCATCACTCACATCTCGAATTACAAACCCCAACGCCCAAATCCTAAAACCCTAGCCTCAAAACCCAACGCTGTACATTTTTCCAGCGTAAAGAAATCCCACCGAACCCTCATATGAGTGTACCGAATCCAAGAGGAAGTTGATGAGAGTGTAAATATATTTACCATATGATTTAGAGGATTTTTCTCTCATTTTATTTGATTTTATGTTGATCGAAGGTGTTTTACTGAAGAGAAAAATCAGCGGCGCGCTGTTGACTTTGGAGGAAGAGAACTTAGGTTTAGGAAATTGTTAGGGGGGGTATTTATAAGGGTTGGGATTTTAGATATTTTATTTTGATTATTAAATTTATTTATAATCAACTGCAGTTTTATACTGTCCTTTAAAATTCCAGTAATCACATACGATACCCAAAAATCACCAAACTGGACATGCAGCTAGAGTTCGATATTACGGTCCCAACGAAACTGGTTTCGTCGAATTATGACTCCGTATGCTCACACTGCGTATTTTTAACTGTAAAAATACTGATTGTTTCTCACTCTAAAAATCCGTACGGCCACACACTAACTCTAAAAATCACGAAACTGGAAATCTAACAACTATTTGATATTGCGGATCCAACAAAACTGGTTTCGTCGAATTCCGACTTCATTTGCAAAAGTGGCTATTTTTAATCCCTTGAATAATCCATTTAAATATATAAATATATTTAAATATATTTAAATAAATTAAATTAAATACAAATAAATTTATATTATCGTATATATTCACAGTGGAATACCATACAGCTCCAGAATAATTATATGTTCGATATTCCAAGTCCCAGTTGAATCGAATTTCAATTTATATTGAAATTCCCTTTTATAACGTATACAAAGCGTCGCAAATTATAAAGGAATTCTACAGCGACTTTTCTAAATTTTGATTTGGACGTATATCAAAATCTATCCGACGAAATCCCGATTTTTCTCTTCCACTAGAAAGATATACTCCACCAGCTCCACACGTTTCTTGTTTCACAGAAATCCGGCTTAAAACGAATCATGTACATTCAGTTGAAGTTTAAATCGCCAATTTACGAACTACAGCGCCATTTCAAGCTCGATTTTAATTATATTATAACTATACGTTCAAACTGTCGTCGATTCAATATAATCGTTATTATATTTCGAATCGAAACTCCACCAAATCTCGTATGCTATTCAATTCACATGATATTGTGAATTTCACTATTTCCGACTATTTCGACATTATAATATATTATTATATTATAATTATTAATTAAATATTCAATATTATTTAATTAAACGATCATTAACTTCTCTAAATCACCAATTATATAATTAATTTAATAAATTATTATCTTGCTAAAATACGGGTCAATACATCTTTTATGTCTCTTGGTAGAACAACTGCTAGCAACTGAAGGTACCCTCTTTTTAGACAAAGATTTAAGATAGGTGGGAACAGTTGGAGAAGTACGTGAATCGTCCCCAAGAAAAACTGAATGCAAGAGGGAAGATTATTCAGACATAGTCCTTCCAGATGATATCATAACATAAATATGTAATTTAATCTCATTTCCTTTCGATAAATGCATGCAAACTACATATAGATAAGCAAATGATATAGACTTTTATTAACCATTTAAACAATAATATTGACTATGAAAATTGATGTCAAAAATTTAGATTGCATTTTATCAACAAACTAGTTATCTATACAAAACCTCGCTTCCCAAATCCCGATAATGATTAGGGATAGACACAATTTATTAAAATCACCATTAAGCATCATCCCCAAACGATTATATGGAGTTTAATCTGCATTGGGGCCGTCGAACCCCAATTCAGGGCACAATCCAAACCATCAATTAAGATTAAAGTAGAATACTTACGATTAGTTAAGCCTGAAAACTTGAAGATTAGCATGGTAAATTTCGATGAGCAGTAACCTCGTTTGAGCAAAATGTTATGCAGGAAATATGAAGAAAAGGAAAGAAGAATTCTTTTGGGCAAGAGCTTACCTTTATCATCTCCGCCACACATGTAAAATCAAATCAACAAGCATGATTCGTACTGGAAAGGCGAGAAGTCAAGAACCCAACGTGATCAAAACTTTACAGCCTCTAAGACAAGAAAAACTTGACTTGAAAAGTAAAAAATACTCCTCCACTTGGGGGGGATGATACTACCAAAATTAACTCTGAAGCAAGCTGATGGTGAAGGGGTATCAGATGAACACAAGCACATAGGAATTTTCCAAAAGCAAGAACCAAATACTAGGAAGAACCAAGAGCATAAAATAATGATCCAAGAGCTGCATAAACTGACAATTTCTTAGGAGAAAGAAGCTCAAATTCTACAGAATATCGGAAGAGTATATTCGGTCGGGAATATCCCACAGGCAGGTTCTATAGCAGAAGGTCATCTAAGTCAGAAGCTGAGAAAGAGGGAGACAAGAGCTCTGTTAACCGAAACCCAAAAAGATGAAAGGGCTGTCGATATTAATGTGCTTAATACCGATACATCAGAGGACAAAGGCATCAAGAATACCAAGCTAAAAGCATGTAGGACTTATCCAAAACCAGCTTCCAAAAATATCCATTGCATAAGAGCCGAAAGGTTACATTGATAAACAACAAACAAATCACCCAGAGCTACCTTCCAGAAGACCAGGCTATACATGAAGAATCCACCGGAAAGCAAACCAGAACCCCAGAAGTGATACAAGCTATCCATACAAACATGCCTAGTGCCAACACCGGCAGGGGTTCTGAACTGACAACTATCTACATACATACCAAGGGTAAGCTCCTCGAAGTATTCATGAGAAAGCCGGAAGCCTTCATCTGAATGCCACAACCGGTAGCACAAATGTCTTCTGAAATGCATTTACATCGACAAGCTCATGTCAATCTTAAAAAAGCCCCAACTGACTGGGACCCTCATTTCGGAAGCTATAATCAAAACCGCAAAGGCTGCCGGAAGCTAAACATCCAAGATCAAGGAGAAAAGTGGCCGACAGAGGCTTTTGCAAGCCTAATGGCCCAACAGTAAAAGGGGACCCGAATTCTCTTTAAATAGGACCCTAGGGGTCAAATTTTTGGGGAGATTTCCTTATTCTTATTCTTATATTCTTTTCTTCTCTAGAGTAGATCGTAATTTTTAGATCGATTTGGGGATTTCTTCTATCCTATTCATGTATTCTAAATAAAAGATCAATAAAGTGTAGATCAATACTTAGAGTATTTCTTTACAGTTTTTATATGATTTCTTAGTTATTGTTGCCGCACCGTGCTGTTTGCTTCCCACAAGTATATGAGTCCATATCTAAACCTTTCTATAAGCCAAGTAAAATACTCCTCCTCCTACAAATTTAGACCCTTCCGCAAGCTCAGTGCAGAACCCCTCTCCACAAGCCGTTAAGTCATTTCGCTAAGGGTTGCACTTAGTAATATTTCATCCCAAGATAATTGTTGGTTCTTCAATCATTTAAGTGCGATACTCACACCATTGAGGGAAGAGTAAATATTCTTCTATATTCTAAACCTTGATATCTAGGAGACAGTGAACCAACTCAAACTTGTGAAGGCTAAACAACCTATTTTTCCCTTAGGTCCACTTCTATAAACCTATCTTCGGTGTTGACGAAAAATATCGTTAACATAAGTGAATTAAAATCCAAATTCCCATTAGAAAAATCCAGATGTGAGTTATAAAATAGATATGAACTCAAGTGGAGTAAATGGATTGATTTTTGAAAACAAAAATCATATTTTTGATTATCGAATGAAGTTAACTAATTTCAAAAGAAATTAGTTAATAGAGTTTTGGGCCGAACTTAACTTTGTTTAAGTTATTTAAATTTATTAATTTAAATTGGCAATTAGAATATGAAACATGGATTAGAATTTGGAAACGAACACAAGGGTTTGAGTTTGATTTGTGTTTGAGTGAATGAAATTATATTTGAATCTGATATGTTCAAATTAAAAGTAGATTAAGCAAAAAAGCTAATTAGAAAATTAATTAGAGAATGGAACAAAAAGGGATTGAATTGATTGAAATAAATTGTGAATAGTTGTATATATGTTAAACAGGTATGGAATGAAGAGAATGAAGATTATGTATTGAGTGCCCGACAAAATGGTACATGTTTAAATTCCATATGAGATTTTATAGGCCTATTTGGAAAGACGCTTGGCTTTTCAATTTTCTTTTTGAATGGAAAGGGCCTAGAGAAGCGAGCTGTACTTGTACCGATTGAGCCGTGCAAAGGAGATGTTGGCGAAATTTCCCGAAAATTTGAGGAGTTAGAATACTTTTTAGAAATTTTGACAATCAGAAATCAATATAAATAGGATATCGAAAGGAATTTGGGAAGTGGTTTAATTAACGAAATATTAAAAGGGCCAGTGATTGTTTGATGGATGTTTTGTTTTTCATCGATAGTTAAATAACCTGCTATCGAAGTTTTTAACCATCATCGTCAATAGGGAGAGACCAACTGGATTTATTATCTGAAAACCACACCGTATAGGGATAGGTGTTGCGAATTGGATATGATAAGGCAGAGTAAAGTGCAAGGGTTGTTCTGTTAATCCTAGGTAAACATTCCCTAAGATAGATTGATGGAATAGTGCCTTCGGTTTGTCCAGACCCAGGACAACTTGTATGCACGAATGTCTAATAAAGTACGCCTAACGGATAAAATAAGATGATCTTTTCAAGGTATTACGTTTGGTGGCAGAGGAATTCTCTTAGCATTTAATACCCATAATATTTTTGGGAATATCAACTTGTGATTTGACTGGTTTGACGATGTGGAATTCAAAGTAAACGGTGACCAGATGTTCTAAAAAGATGAATGTAGCCTCAAGCCTCGCAATCGGGAAATGACAAAAATCGGGCAAGCACCATCGCTAGTTGAGTTATAAACATGCATGGTGTATTATCACCGATCTTGAGAAAATTCATTTATTCTTCTTTCGCTTCTATATCTTATGGATTACGGTTGGATGGCCAACAACCGTGGGTGATAATCATTTGGTCCACTCTACCTGCATGAGTGACCGGTCATGTGTGGCCGGTTGCAAGATGTTCTTGTTGAACTCCATTGTATCCCCTCTAGAGTACACTTATCGGGAGGTGGTCCCATACCGTGTCATAGTTGGAATCTAGTCTCCAATAAGTGAACTGCGGTTTTTGATTCTATACTATGTATGTGGAACGTGAGATGCAAGCGTTTTGCTAGATGGTTATTTATTCGATTAGATATTATAATAATATCATCGGATTTGATATCAAAAATGTATCCATGTTTATGTATGGGCTGGTCTTACTATTATCCTTTTCTTCTAAAGTTTTTTTTTCAAAGTTAAACAATATAGTTGGAGTTTACTCACACTAGTCCCATGACTGACCCAATGTTTATTTTGTTTGTTTTACCCTAAACTCTTTGGTGCCCAAATTTGTAATTGTAGTCAAGTGTTTCAAGCTTTTATAGATACATTTGGAGGATCTTAAAGCAAGAGGCTTCACCGTTAGTTATTTATAGTTATTTCCACTATGATGTATAGGTGTTGTAGTCGATATGGTATGTATATACAATACAAATTTGTATTTCAAAGTTATGATAAATGATATTATATTTTATTCAGTTCCACTGTGAGATTATGATATTTCTTTAGTTCTTCTTTTGTCTTTTCTTTTTTAACCCATTATGACTCGTAATTCGGTGTTATTTGAGTTTGACATATGTTGTTTTAGTCAAATTAGATGGTATGGATTTGTGGGCCACTACAGCCGCCTTTATGAGACATTCACTCAACATTGATCCATAGTACAACCTGATGAAGCAAAAGAGATACATGCTCAATCCTGAGAGTTTAGCAGCATTGAAGGAGGAAGTAGAGAAGCTAATGAGCAACAAGTTTATGTAGGATTCGTTGTATCATGTCCTCGTAAAGAAGTTTAGCGGGAAGTTGTGGACATGCACTGATTTCTCAGACTTAAATAAGGCATGCCCTAAAGACAGTTTTCTTCTTCCCAGAATTGACCGTCTCATGGACTCGACCGCTTGGCATGAGCTTCTTTCCTTTATGGATGCATACTCTAGGTGCAATCAAATCCCCATGCATGTGCTGGACTAGGAGGATGCTATCTTTACAATGTATCTTGGGTTATATTGTTATGTGGTTGTGTCGTTTGGGTGAAGAACGCTGGTGCGACATATCAACTGTTGGTTATCCACATGTTTCACAATCAAATTAGGAGGTCGATGAAAGTTTATGTAGATGACATGCTCATAAAGTTGCAACAATCAGCCAACCATGTTGATGACTTGGTGGAAAAACTCAGTATTCTCTGCCAATACGAGATGAAACTCAATCCTTTGAAATGCTCTTTTGGAATTGCATCAGGGAAATTTTTGGGTTTCATCGTCAATTCTCAGAGATTGATGTCAACCCCGAGGAGATAGAAGCCATACAGAACATTTAGGAACCTCAGATGATTAGATGTGTGTAGAGTTTGAATGGGTAGCTGGTAGCCTTGAGCAGATTTATATCTAGAGCAACCAACAAATGCATACCTTTCCTTGACCTGATAAAGCGAGGAAAGCAAAACTTTGCATGGACACCAGACTATGTCAAAGCATTTCAGAACTCAGTGGATCACCTGGAAATACCTCCAATATTATCTGAAGTTAACTGATCACAAAATGTTATTTGTGTATCTAGCAGTGTCTTGCATGCCATTAGCTCAAAATTTATTTGTGAAGAAAATCGGGTTCAGCGACAATGTATTACGTAAGCAAGATATTGTTAGGGTAGAGTGTAACTACCTAAAGATCATGAAACTCGCTTATAGCTTCCCAATAGCCTCGAGGAAGCTACACCACTACTTCTAAGCTTATCCTATCAAGGTGTATATTAACCAGCCGCTATGACATGTCCTACAACGATATGAGGCATTTGGAAGGTTACTCAATTGGAATATTGAACTAAGTCAGTTTGATATTGCATTCATTCCTCAGAGGGCGATCCAGGGGCAGGCATTGGTAGATTTTATTACATGATTCATAGCTCTAGATGACAACACAGAAAAGGATGATTCGCCAACTCCCATTTGGGAGTTGTTCACAGATGAAGCCTGAAATGATTGATGATCTGACGTTGGAGTTGTTCATTAACTCCTGAGGAGCGATTGAATTGTTATGCACTTAGGTTGAACTTTCTAGCAACCAATAATAAGGTACGGAATGAGACCTTGATTGTCGGGATTACACTCATGAAGGAATTAGCGGTGAAGGCAAGGAAATTAACATTTTATGTGACATGCAAGTCATTGTATTTCAGTCAGGAGATAATACCAAATAAAGGGGACAGGACTCACTGCTTATCTTGATCGAGTTAAAGAGCTATTAGTTGGGTTTGAATACTATCGGATACCGTACATCCCATGGGAGCAGAATGTGAAAATGGTTCTTTGGAAAAGCTAGCTAGCTCGAAGGATCCAACGCAGATAGAGTTGGTTCAAATGGAAGTGTTGGTCACCTTAAGCATAGATCAAATGGAGGTCGATTGGGCACTGGATGTTGAGCCCGCAAGGGAATCGTGTATGTCCCCATCAGGAACTTCCTCCTGCATGGGACCCTACTAGAGTGAAAGAATGAGAAGCGTGCTCTCCTACATCAAGCTTCAAGATACATCATTCAGGGAGACATAATATACCTAAAGGGTTTCTATGTCCCATTACTTTGGTGTGTAGCTCACAACGACGTCAAGCGAGTATTGTGAGAAGTACACAAAGGCGAGTGTGGTGATCATATCAAAAAATAGATGTTGGAAAAGAAGATACTTCGATGCGGATATTTCTGGCCTACCGTTAACTGAGATGCAGTTGATTAATCATGAAGTTGCAACAAGTGCTAAAGATTTTCCAAGATTTCGAGGGCACTGCCGACTCAACTCACTTAGATGATTAGTTCTTGGCCTTTTGCAATGTTGGGAGAAGATATTATCGGTCATTTTACGTAGCGGGCCGAAGCTGAACCACTGACCATGATCTCGACAAAATGAGTGATCAATTTTATCGTTAAAACATCATACGTCGATTTGGACTCCCTAAGTCTATTATAACTGATAACGGGACCCAAGTCGATAGCATGAAATTCTAGTATTTTTGTTGATGTCATCGCATTGAAGAGGTATTGTAACAACCCGAAAATCTGGGCCAGTTTAAAATTTTTATTTTGGCAATTTTAACGAATTTTGAACATTTAAAATGAATTATTTTAAATAATATCGACGGAAAATTTATTTTGAATAGAATTCGAACGTATATATTATATACGTCGTCATTAGAATATAAATAATTATATGTAATTATAAATAGAATTGAAAATGGCACGGTAGTTCGATAATTCGATTTCAAACTTCAATTGAATGTACCGGGTGCAAAACAATCCGGATTTTAGTGAAACCAAAAACATTAGGATCTAATTGAGAATATCTTTCCAACGAATCCAAAAGATTGAAATTTCATAGCGGGAATCAAAAGATATGTCCAGTTGAAAAATCTGAATAGTCGCTACGGAATTCTGGCCCTTAAAAATAGACATTTTGCAAACGACCTCGGATTTCGACGAAACCACTTTTGTTGGATCCGTGATGTCAAACTATTTCTAGGTTTCAAATTTCATAATTTTTCGAATCAATATGTGAGCGTGGCAAAGGAAAACGCGTTTGACCAGTTTCAATTGATTTTAATCGACTGGAAAATGGCCATTTTTCTAACGGTCTCAGAATTCGACAAAATTAGTTTTGTTAGGACCGTATCGTCAATACGAAGCTAGAAAATATTTTTCTGAGATTTCTAGAGTTCGTATATGGCCCCAGTAAATTGAAATGCGCGTTCAAATTCAATATATAGAAGTATATGCTGATTTTGACGAAAACTGATCGAAACGGTCGAATCAGCTTGCGATACATATCCCATTGTGTTCGGAATGGGGGTAATTAGCTATGGACGACAGGCGGTGGGCCTCGTTTAGAGGTCAAATGAAAAAGTACCTTTTTGAAATTTAAATAAATAAATAAATAAATTAAAATCTCTCCTCTCCTTACATCACTTAGCCCCCCCCCCCCCCCGATTTCATTTCTAAAGTAAAAAAAAAAAAGAGGAAAAGGAAGACGGAGAAGGGGGAGGAGTCGCCGCTCCTCCCAGCAGCGCCGTCGCGCGCGTGACGCCACCCCCCCCAGCCATCCTCCTCCCACCGCTTCACCCCTCCTCCTTCCAGACGAAATCTCAAAGCCCACAGACCCGCGAACCCTAGCCCCCCAGTCATCGAAACCACCGCGCCCAAGCCTGAACCACCATCCGACCGCTGACGCGAGCCTCCACCGCCCACCGCCGCCTGAACTCCCCCCCCCCCACCCCCCCACCCCCCGAGCGGAAGACCCGCACGCCCCCTCCTTCTTTGATTCAACGCAGTAAGCTTTTAATGTATTTTCTTATTTATTTTGTTTTATTTCGGGGTTTTTTTATATATGTTATTTAGCCAATGAAAATCTGATTTTTTTTCTTTTCTTTTTTTGTTAATAACCTTGGTTAAAAACGTTGTGTTTAAAAATATGAATTTTATCGATATGAAATAGTGTTAAAATTTTGATTTTTACCTTAGGAACGAAGTGATTTTTATACGAATGTTATGATCGAAAAGGTGAGATCTTTATTTTTGAAAAGGCGAGATCTTTATTTTTGAAAAGGCGAAATCTTTATATTTGAAAAGGCGAAATACTTATATTTGAAAAGGCGAAATCTTTATGTATAGAATAACGTGATAAAAATATAATCTTTATTATATGAGTAGCGGTGTAAAAATAGAATTTTTATCTATATAGTAGCGATGTAAAAATAGAATTTTTATCTATATGGTAACGGTGTAAAAATAGAATTTTTGTCTATATAGTAACGATGTAAAAATAGAATTTTTATCTATGTAGTAACGATGTAAAAATAGAATTTTTATTTATATAGTAGCGGTGTAAAAATAGAATTTTTATATACATAGCAACAATATAAAAATGTGATTTTTATATATGTAGTGGCTACGGGCAACGAAAGTGACAAAAGGCGAGAACAATGATGATTCCCAACATTTGAAGTGTCGTGGAATTGGGATAGCTTTGGTGAGAACTTCTCACTCTAAATTTCTTTTTCTAGTTATATATATATACTAGGATGCAGACGGTGCTTAGTAGCACCCGACACCCGTCATCTACAGACCATGGATGGCTTTTTGTTTGATTGATGTGTTGTGAAATTTGTTTGTATTGATTGATGTGAAATCGATGATAAAAAGTAGATGGTTGAAATAAATAAATTATCGTTAAAAATATAATTTTTAACGTGAATGTGAATAAATAAATAATTATAAACAAATTGGCCGATTTGTTTATATACACTGATTTGACTGATATTGATTGGGACGATAAATTTTACACATCGCCCAACTGCACAAATAAAAATCTGTGTTTGTTGATTTGAAACCCCACACGGATGTCGGGATGAAATTTGGCATACACTAATCCCAATTATTTAATTGTATGTCGATCGATTGGTCGACAGGCTGTGTAAGCGTTAATTATTTATATTTGATGCTTATGCAGTTGCATGGTGCACTTTGGATAATGGTTGATTGTTTATCGTTGCTATTATATACATGTGTTGTATGGAATCCATATAATTAACATTATATGGTGATTGATTGGGCCTCATTCCAATCGGGAAAATAATAAATATTATAAAAGAAAATTCATGTGTTGAATATAAAAATAGTCGTGTGTTGACAGTACTCATGTGTTGAGATTAGTCGTGTGTTGAACGAAATATAGATTCATGTGTTGAATGGAATAAATATTCATTTGTTGAATGGAATAAAGAATTTATTGAAATATATAAATATATATATATATATATATATATAAATATATATATATATATAAAGCCGTGTTGATTAGAGTTGCGCCATTTTGACGTGAACGATAGTTATATCGATTATATTCATTTTTATAATGAATATAGAAAAGAAGTGATTTCAAAATATAACATTTTGAAAATATTATCATTTATATAGTAATGATACGAAATATTCAATTTTGATTTGAAATTGAATATAGAGTTGAAATGGTTTTGAAAACGAATTTAAAACGATTTATAAAATACGTTTTAAAAAGGAAATCGACGAAATATATAATATATATATATATTATATATATAATGGCCTGATAGAACGCGCCGCGCCGCGGCAGTTCGTGAATTTCGACCATTGACTTCGAATTGACGTTGCGGGAGATCCGACCATCGGATTCTCCTAAAACCGGAACCGTTGGGTTCGTATCGAAAAGAGCTTTCCAATGAATATTAGAAATTTGAAATCTAACGGTTGGATTTGAAATTATGTCCAAATCAATTTCAGAAAAGGTCGCTGTAAGTGCAGTTCGATGGCCGTTGTTGGAAATCGACTGTACGGGCCTTGATAAAATTATTAAAAATATTAATAATTTGTGTAAAATCATAATATATGGATTGGAAAGAACTGGGATGAAAAACTCCACATTTGAAAAGATAAAAATAGATTTTTATCGAAATGAACTAGTTTTGAACTAGAATTAAAATCAATTTATTTTTGAAACAAATAAATTGAATTTGAAAGTGATTTTAAAAATAATCAATATTCCCAGTACGTGAATTGGACTGGAGTTGAATCGAAATTATCTTCGGAATATTTCGACGTTGGATTTCGTGACTATACAGATATTGTTATGGGAATTTGAAAGATATATTTTATATCGTTATTTCCAATACGATATTTGTTGGTTCCAAAATTTGATATTAAATATAAGCTGATATATTTTCTATTCAGATCCTTGTATTTAATATCAAATATGATTTGGGTTTATCGTGAATCGTGTTTTAGATGACATTGGTTCCTTAACCCAGTTAAAGGCAGGATGTTGATTTTTGAAAAGATTAAAACTAAGTGGAGTTTTAGTGAATCTTTAATTAGATTGAAATGTGAATTGATAATTTAAATTATCAAATCTAGAAGGTGATCGAGAATGGAGTACCACAAGTTTTGCTCCAAAGCAATAGTTAAAAATTTTAATTAGATTTGAACGTGAGATGGTAATTAATTTTGCCGATAACACCGTGGTGTTAGATATGGAGTATTACCAGTTTTCTCCATGGGATATATAGGTTGAGATTGGGAAATAAAATAAAATAAATAATTACTTCGGTGTGGTTCGCTAACCCCGACTAGTTTGAAATGATATCCAAAGGAAGATTAAAGAATAAATTTAGAAGAATTTATCTTTGATAAAATTAATGGGAACCTATTCCCTAAGAATGTGATTTTGTGAATAAAAGAATATTCTGAATTGGAATGAGGCGTTTGTTGTGTTTGTGTAACATTTGTTTATCATATACGTGGGTTATTCAGAAAGGCCGGGTTTATACCCATTTTGAATAACCGATTCGACGAGATGTCGAAGATGAAGACGGTGGTTGAAGACCGGAAGTCTTCACATCGTTTGGATGATTACTGATGATCTTGATTGGGCTGTACACCCAAGATGAGGGAAACAGTTGGTGATCGTCCAGACGTACTTGGAGATGGATGGATATGTGAGGAAAGTGCCTCCGGTTTCGTTCAGACCCAGAACGAACTTGTAAATGGATTGTGTGTCTGACATTGGATTTTATTCTGTGTTGATTGATTTCTATTAAATATACATCTATTTGGCGGCGGAGAATTTATTCACTTGCTTAACGCCCTTCTCTGAGACGTACGAGCTCAGAGGTTGTATATAGATGGATATCAGTCGGATGGAGTGAATTGCCAGTGTGGAACGCGTAAGTGGCAATTGATCAAGGCTTCTGTTGAAAAGCAAAGTCTTGTGGTTGATGATCAAAGCACGGCCTGTGTGGCGCAGCTTTGTGTATAACGTGAATTCGCGAGCCTCACACCTCGGTATGAGTCAAAAACGGGATAGTGACTGCAGGGAGAGCACGACGTTTCTTTCTAGCTAGGGTGGTGTCAATGACCTACCAGCACTGACATTTATATACTTTTCACCTGTTTGGTTGTTGGAATGCGAAGCGCCTCGGATATAGGTCTGTAAGGACCGGGAAACGTGTGTTCAGGAATTGCCAATCCTCAAAAGTAAGAGAGGACCGGCCTTGAAGATCCAAGGATCATAGTGGGGTCCTGGGACATTTGCTAAAGTGTCTCGAACGCGGAGAGGAGCTTGCCCCTTGCCTAGACTCATGATGGAATCCAATTTCTAATACGTGTATTTCGGTTTTATTTGTAGAGCCTAGTATGGCGACATAGTGGGATGGGCGCTTATGCCGTCTATGATTTATAATTACGATTGATATTGTTTTGACACTATACACCTATAATAGTATCAAATAATGTGTTTTAAACGTATCAAGCATGCTTTGGCTGTTATAAGGTAAAAACCCTATCCTCCGGCTTGCGTTGCATTGTGTGATGGGACTTGGGTCTTATAACAGCTTCATTTTTCTTTATTTATCATTGCGCTGTTTGTTCTATGCACTGGTATTCTTGGGAGGAAACCCGTTCCGTGTTATACGGCGTGGTCCCTTGATTTACCTAACTTTAAAATAAAGATGAATAACTGTTTTAGTTCTCACACCAGTCCCATGACTGACCTGGAGTTTATTGTTTTAGCTAAACTCTGGGTGCCCTTATTTTCGACACGGGTAGCTAGTAGTTTTGGTTATGCAGATTTATATTCACAGGATCCTGATTTACAGTTGGAACGATGCTCGGAAAGCTCTGTATCCGTGCATTACTTCTAGTTGTGCTTTTGTATTATTTTCCGCTGTGATGTATTTAAATATAATTTAAATCTCTGATATTTGTTGAATGTAATTTATTCATTTATACTCTGTATATTCTTGCATCTGATGGAATTGTTGTAATAACAATGAAATGTTCTTCCGTCTGCGTTCTATTTTGTCTTGTCCTCAATGCAATCCGTGCTTTCCTTCACGGGGAAGTTCGGGTCGTCTCAGTTTGGTATCGGAGCTTTGGTTTATAGAGCTCGAGAACAAGACACATTAGAACCAAATGAAAGAATTCATCAGAAATTGGATTAGTAATATCCAATTAGAATGACTCGTTAGAGATGGGATCAGTAGCATCCTAGAACGAGTGTGAAGAGTATATTTTTCAAATGAAAACAATTTTGTTTTGAAAATTTAAATCGCTTTAAACGTATTTGAATATTTATTTATTTTGAATTTGGACAATCGAGTATATAAAGATTTCGCGTATACGCGTCATGAACGTATATTCGAAGTTTTAATATACTGGATAGATATAGAGTCACATTCTAGAAACCCGGGGACAATTCTGATGATGTGGCCACATCATCAGTATTTATATTCGAGTGACGAAGGTATGATATATATATATATATATATTTCCATTAGGCTGGTGTGAGAACCAAAACTTATATAGGATTATTTGTTGTGAATTGGCATCAAAAACATGATTTTTGCATATATATCAAAATTATGAGTTTGAAACTCTAATCCACTAATTGATTGATGTTTGTGTTGTTTGTTTATTTGTTTGATAATTTTGAACCATTTAGCCTAATTGAATCAAATATTGAATTGTATTGAAAATTAGTCGCATTTGCTTGCATGTACATGTACTTACATTGAACAGGTCATAACAAGGAGGCTAGAGCAGAAGAATAAAATTTGTTTGCCCGACAAATAGGTACATGTTTACTATAATTTACTGTTTTGTTTGGGTGATGATGATTTTGTGAGCCGATTGGCTAGCCGCTTGGCTTTTTCTTTTTCTTTTTGAGATCAGAAGGCCTATATGGCAATTTCGGTATTTTCCCGTTGCTCCCGGTGCAGGGGAGGTTATGGCGAAAATTTTCGAAAATTTAGGGTGTTAGCCAAACTTTTGAAAATTTTGAAAAGTTCTCAGAAACTGAAAAGTTGAAGAACTTAAGCCGTAGTCAAAATAATGGAAGTTGAGTTAATTTGTTAAACCACTTTCGGCTTCGTTCCTTTTCGGCTTCCATTGTTATGTTCCTTTTC
This sequence comes from Allium sativum, assembly GCA_030737875.1. Lineage (NCBI taxonomy): Eukaryota > Viridiplantae > Streptophyta > Magnoliopsida > Asparagales > Amaryllidaceae > Allium > Allium sativum. Next base: position 1,045,712,268 of record CM060910.1, on the reverse strand, counting down.
GGCCTTTGATTTAGAGAAGATTAGAATACCATCAATAAAAACCAGAACAAATATATTCAATTAAATCACACATTGAACTGATTAGAAAATAGTTAGAAATATATATTTGTGCATTATATATGTTTGAACAGGAAATTGGATAGCTGTTGAGTAAAGATTTTATTTGCGTGCCCGACAAATAGGTAAACCTTAATGAGTTGGATGCGAAATATTATTATATCAACTCCTGTGAGTGCCACTGGATGCGGAGTGCTGGTTATTCTGTGTGAAATAATAAACATCGCCATAGGATAGCAAAAATTAATTTTGAACTACATTACATGGCATACTTCTGGAAGATAGGCATACTTCATCATATACCACATAAGCATTTGGAGCTTGTGTGATGAGGTGGAAGATTTACCATACGAGCGAGAGGCTTGTATGGCGATGACTATATTTTACAGGCTGAACTGATGACTGATATGGACAATATAAAATTGTAGCGATAAAATTGCCAGATTAATAAAAAACCCACACGGGTCTAGAGTTGACAATAATCACGTCTCTCTAGTTATTAGATACGGCACATGAACTATTTATTTCCCACACGGGACGAGGTGACGAGGATTTATCCTCTGGAGCATTTAAAATACACACTCCCTTAGGCTTTGACAGGGTGACGAGAATTTATTCTCTGGAGTTATTATCAATACACACTCCCCTGTAAACACCAGAATATATCACTATAAATATGTGTACGCTTATTAGGATTTATTGGGTACCTAATACGGCCCAATGAATTTCCAAACCTCTCCCCGTACAAAGGAGGTTATGGCGAAATTTTTCGAAAATTCCGGGTGTTAGCCAAATTTTTGAACAATTTGAAAATTCTCAGAAACTGAAAAGTTGGAGAATGGAAGCCAGACCGAACGTAGAGTTGATTAATCAAACCACTTTCGGCTTTGTTCCTTTTTGGGGACGAAAAGTTTTAAGTGGGGGAGATTGTAACAATCCGAAAATCTGGGCCAGTTTAAATTTTTTATTTTGGCAATTTTAACGAATTTTGAACATTTAAAATGAATTATTTTAAATAATATCGACGGAAAATTTATTTTGAATAGAATTTGAACGTATATATTATATACGTCGTCGTTAGAATATAAATAATTATATATAATTATAAATAGAATTGAAAATGGCGTGGTAGTTCGATAATTCGATTTCAAACTTCAATTGAATGTACCGGGTGCAAAACAATCCGGATTTTAGTGAAACCAAAAACATTAGGAACTAATTGAGAATATCTTTCCAACGAATCCAAAATATTGAAATTTCATAGCGGGAATCAAAAGATATGTCCAGCTGAAAATTCTGAATAGTCGCTATGGAATTCTGGCCCTTAAAATAGACATTTTGCAAACGACCTCGGATTTCGACGAAACCACTTTTGTTGGATCTGTGATGTCAAACTATTGCTAGGTTTCAAATTTCATAATTTTTCGAATCAATATGTGAGCGTGGCAAAGGAAAACGTGTTTGACCAGTTTCAGTTGATTTTAATCGACTGGAAAATGGCCATTTTTCTAACGGTCTCAGAATTCGATGAAATTAGTTTTGTTTGGACCGTATCGTCAATACGAAGCTAGAAAATTGTAACAACCCGGAAATTCTGGGCCAGTTTAAAATTTTTAAATTGGCAATTTTAGCGAATTTTGATTATTTAAAATGAATTATTTCAAATAATATCGACGAGAATTTTTTTTTTTATATAATTAGAACGTATATATTATATACGTCGTCGTTAGAATATATATTAATTATATATAATTATAAAAGGAATTGAAAATGGCGCGGTAGTTCGAAAATTCGATTTCTAATTTCAAATGAATATACAGAATTCAATATAAGTCAGAATTGAACGAAACAAGAAATATTTGAATCTGTATAACTATATCTTTGTAACGAAGTTAACAAACTGAGATTTCATCTTAGAAATGATAAGATATGCCCAGTTGAAAATTAGAAATAGTCGCTGTGGAATTTATATATATTTTAATATAATATATAGCCCTTAAAAATAGCCATTTTGCAAACGACCTCGGATTTCGACGAAACCAGTTTTGTTGGGTCCGGGATGTAAAGTTATTGCTAGGTTTCAAATTTCATAATTTTTCGAATCAATATGTGAGCGTGGCAAAAGAAAACGCGTTTGACCAGTTTCAGTTGATTTTAATCGACTGGAAATTGGCCATTTTTCCAACGGTCTCAGAATTCGACGAAACTAGTTTTGTTAGGACCGTATCGTCAATACGAAGCTAGAAAATATTTTTCTGGAATTTTTCTAGTTAGTATGTGACCCTGGTAATTTGAAATGTACGTTTAAAATTCAATATAGTGATTTAAATGAAAATTCAAAAGGAAACTGACTCAAACTATCAATTCAGCTTGCGGTACATATCCCATTGTGTTCGGGATGGGGGTGAAACGCTAGGGACGACAGGCGGTGGGCCTCGTTTAGAGGTCGTATGCGAAAGTCAACTTTTAAATAATTAAATAAAAAAAAAATATTTTAATCCCCCCCTTCCCTCCTTATCTCCTGCTTGCCCCCCCCCTCATTCGATTACAATCAGAATAAAAAAAAAAAAAAAAAAAGAGAACCCTAACCTCGAAGCCGCTCCCCCCTCGGACGATCGTAGACGACGAAGCCCCCCCCAAAATCGCGCTAGTTCCGACGAAGCTTCCCCCCCCAAATCGCGCTAGCTCCGACGAAGCCCCCCCCCCCCCCGTCTCGACGTCTGCGAAGACCCCCCCCCCCAGAAGTGCCGCCGACGACCTCTTCATTCCCCCCTTTTTTTCTTCGAAGCACTGTAAGTATTTTATCGTAATTTATTTTTATTTTAATTCGTTAATAATTAAAAACTGAAAGTGTTTTAAAAATAAAAACTAAAACTGATTTGTTCGGAAAAAAAAAAAAACTGAAACTGATTTGTTTTGAAAAAGTACAAAACTGTTTTGTTTAAATATGAAAAACCGATTTTTTTTTTTTTAAGTGTTTAAAACTGATGCTAAAAGATTTAAAAACTGATTTGGGTTTTAATAATAAAAACTGATTTTTAAACAAAATAAAAACTGATTTTTAAACAAAATAAAAACTGATTTTTAAACAAAATAAAAACTGATTTTTAAATAAAATAAAAACTGAAATTTTTAGAAAAGTTAGAACTGTTTTTATAAAAGGATTTAAACTGATTATAATAAGAAAATAAAAACTGAATTTTATTTTAGGTTTGAAACTGAATTTTAAAAAGTATTTTTAAACTGAATCTTTTAAAAGATAAAAACTGTTTTGTTTTTAAAAGAGTTAAAACTGAATTTTTAGGAAAAAAAAAAGAAAGTGAAAACTGATTTTCTTTTTACAATGAAAGCTGAATTTTATATACAGTGAAAGCTGAATTTTATATACAGTGAAAGCTGAATTTTATAGAAAGTGAAAACTGATTTTTTTATATATAGTAAAAATAGAATTTTTATATATTGAACTTCGAATTAAAAATAGAATTTTTATATATTGAACTTCGAATTAAAAATGTGATTTTTATATATTGAACTTCGAATTAAAAATGTGATTTTTATATATTGGACTTCGAATTAAAAATGTGATTTTTATATATTGAATTTCGAATTAAAAATGTGATTTTTATATATTGAACTTTGAAATAAAAATTCGATTTTTATATATTGAACTTTGAAGTAAAAATTCGATTTTTATATATTGAACTTTGAAATAAAAATTCGATTTTTATATATTGAACTTTGAAGTAAAAATTCGATTTTTATATATTGAACTTTGAAATAAAAATTCGATTTTTATATATTGAACTTTGAAGTAAAAATTCGATTTTTATATATATAGTGACTACGGGCAACGAAGATGACGAAGAGGCGATAACGAGGAAGACTTCTGCAAATGAAGAGCCGTGGAGCTAGGATAGCTATAAGGTGAGAACTTCTCACTCAAATTCTATTTTTCTAGTTATATATATATACTAGGATGCAGACGGTGCTTATTAGAAGCACCCGACACCCGTCCACATACCATGGACTTGTTTGTTTGGTTGTGTAGTTGGTTAGATTATTTGATTGGGATTTGATTGATTGGTTGAATTGGAAATTGATTAGGATTGATGTGTGAATGGCGTGGGCCTTCACTAGTCCGGGGATAAGGCTAGGCCTCGTCCCGTTTCTAGTATCGTGCCGTTATGCCGCCGAAATTTTCTAAAATATGTTAGAAAAATAAAAATATCATTTTATTGAATAAATGAATTGAATAGAAATTCATAGGTTGAAATAAAATGTTTTATCGTTAAAAATATAATTTTTAACGTGAATATGAAAATAGTGAAGTGAATAAATAAATATTCATTTACAAACCAGATGGTTTGTTTATGTACACTTAATTGAATGACATTGTTTGGGACGATAAATTTTACACATCGCCCAACAGCACAAATAAAATATGTGTTTGATTGTTTGAAACCCCACACGGGTGTTGGGATGAAATATGAATTTCACTCATCCTGATTGATTAAATATGTCGATCGATTGATTGACAGGCTGTTATGAGCGTTGAATATCTATATTTGATGCTTATACAGTGTAGTGCACTTTGGTTGATGGTTGATTATTTTCAATGTTATTATATACATGTGTTGTATGAAAATCCATATAATTAATTTTATATGGTAATTGATTGGGCCTCATTCCAATCGTGAAAATAAAGAATATTTTGATAATAACAAATATTTTGATAATAGGAAATATTTGAAATAGAATATTTGAAAATAGAAATTTATGAAGCCGTGTTGATTAGATAGACGCCATTTTGACGTGAACGATATTTATATCGATTTTATTCATCTTAAAAATGAATATTGAAAAGTGATTTCGAAATCGAATATTTTGAATTGAATTGAAAACGATTTCGAAATGAATTGAATTGAAAACGATTTCGAAATGAATTGAATTGAAAACGATTTCGAAATGAATTGAATTGAAAACGATTTCGAAATGAATTGAATTGAAAACGATTTCGAAATGAATTGAAAACGATTTCGAAATGAATTGAATTGAAAACGATTTCGAAATGAATTGAATTGAAAACGATTTCGAAATAAAATGAATTGAAAACGATTTCGAAATAAAATGAATTGAAAACGATTTCGAAATGAATTGAATTGAAAACGATTTCGAAATGAAATGAATTGAAAACGATTTCGAAATGAAATGAATTGAAAACGATTTCGAAATGAAATGAATTGAAAACGATTTCGAAATGAATTGAATTGAAAACGAATTCAAATTGAATCGAAAGTGAATTGAAATGAATTCAAATTGAATTGAAATTTGAATTGAATAGAAATGAATTTTAAAACGAATTTATAAAGAAGAATTCAATTTTGATTTGAATTGAAAAGAAGGTTGAAAATATTTTTGAAACGAATTCAAAACTATTTATATAATTCGTTTTAAATAGAAATCGATGAAATATATATTATATATATTATATATATAATATAATGGCCTGAATAGAACGCGCCGCGCCGCGGCAGTTCGTGAATTTCGACCATTTATTTCAAACGGACATTACGGGAGATCCGACCGTCGGATTCTCCTAAAACCGGAACCGTTGGGTTCGTATCGAAAAGAGCTTTCTAACGAATATTAGAAATTTGAAATCTAACGGTTGGATTTGGAATTATGTCCAAATCAAATTCGAAAAAGGTCGCTGTAAGTGCAGTTCGATGGCCGTTGATGGAAATCGACTGTACGGGCCTTGATAAAATTATTAAAAATAGTAATAATTTGTGTAAAATCATAAGAAATGATTTAGAAAGAATTGGGATGAAAAACTCCCTATTTGAAAAGATAAAAATAGATTTTTATCGAAATGAACTAGTTTTGAACTAGAATTATAATTCTATTTATTTTTAAATAAATAAATTGAATTTGAAAAGGGTTTTGAAAATAACCAAAATTTCAAATGATTGCATTGGAGTGGATTTGAATCGAAATTGTCTTCGGAATATTTCGATGTTGGAATTTGTGATTATACGGATGTTGTTACGGAAATTTGAAAGATATATATTTATATCGTTATTTCCAATACGACATTTGTTAATCGTAGAATTTGATATTGAATATAAGCTGATATATTTTCTATTCAGAGCCTTATATTGAATATCAAATGTGATTTGGGTTTGTCGTGAAGGGTGTCTTCACTAACACTGTTCTTGAACCCAGTTGAGAAAAGATTAAATCTTTTTATTTAGATTTAATGAAGTGTGCCAATTAAATAATATTTAGTTGGAATTGAATTGATATTGATTTTTGGGTTTATCGTGAACAGTGTTTTTAAATAACACTTGTTCTTTAACCCGATAATTAATAAATGTGATTTGGGTTTGTCGTGAATGGTGTCTTCACTAACACTGTTCTTGAACCCAGTTGAGAAAAGATTAAATCTTTTTATTTAGATTTAATGAAGTGTGCCAATTAAATAATATTTAATTGGAATTGAATTGATATTGATTTTTGGGTTTATCGTGAACAGTGTTTTAAATAACACTTGTTCTTTAACCCGATAATTAATGAATGTGATTTGGGTTTGTCGTGAATGGTGTCTTCACTAACACTGTTCTTGAACCCAGTTGAGAAAAGATTAAATCTTTTTATTTAGATTTAATGAAGTGTGCCAATTAAATAATATTTAATTGGAATTGAATTGATATTGATTTTTGGGTTTATCGTGAACAGTGTTTTAAATAACACTTGTTCTTTAACCCGATAATTAATGAATGTGATTTGGGTTTGTCGTGAATGGTGTCTTCACTAACACTGTTCTTGAACCCAGTTGAGAAAAGATTAAATCTTTTTATTTAGATTTAATGAAGTGTACCAATTAAATAATATTTAATTGGAATTGAATGGATATTGATTTTTGGGTTTATCGTGAACAGTGTTTTAAATAACACTTGTTCTTTAACCCGATAATTAATGGGATGTGACTTTGGGTTTATCGTGAACCGTGTTTTAAATGACACTGATTCTTTAACCCAGTCACAGATTAAAACTAAGTGGAGTTTTAATGAATCTTTAATTAGATTGAAAAGATCGAGAGTGGAGTATCACCAGTTTTGCTCCAGGCGATAGTTAAATCTTTAATTAGATTTGAACGTGAAATTTAGAAACTAACTGTCGGTTAGCTAAGTAGAATGGTTTTCTGGATATTGATCTGATGTTGGTTTCGGCCTTCGGGGTTAATATTTGGGGAATTATTCTCTTGATTAATTTACGGTTAATGACTAATGAGTTGGAATGAGGCGTATGTTGTGTTTGTGTAACACTTTTATAATATATACGCGAGTTATTCGGAAAGACCGGGTTTATCCCATTCTGAATAACTGATACGACGATAAGTCGAAGATGAAGACGATGGTCGAAGACCGGAGGTCTTCACGTCGTTTGGGTGATAACTGATGATCTTGATTGGGCTGTACACCCAAGAAGATGGAAACAAGTAGTGATCGTCCAGACGTACTTGGAGATCGATGGATATGCGGGGTACTAGGTGCCTCCGGTTTCGTTCAGACCCAGGACGGACTTGTAAATGGACTGTGTGTCTGACATCGGATTTCATTCTGTGTGACTGATATCGGTTGCATAGGATGGTTTGCCTGTGTGGCATGCTAAGATGCAAATGATCAAGGCTTCTGTTGAAAAGCAAAGTCTTGTGGTGATGATCAAAGCACGGCCTTCGTGGCGTAGCTTTGTGTAACGTTTACCTCGCGTGTTTCACACCCGGTATGAACCAAAAACGGGAGACGGACCTCAGGGAGGACTTGCGTTTCTTTCTAGATAGAAGTGGCGTCAGTGGTTTTACACGCCCTGACGAGTTTGACTTATGTGGTTGTTGCTGTTGCGAGGCGCCTCGGTTATATCGGTTTCGGCCGATGCATTCTGGTCGGCTGACGGACCAGACTTACACCCCATAGGGTGGGGAAACGTAGTGTTCAGGCATTTTAATCCACATCGGTGGACCGGCCCTGACGATCCAAAGGCTTGACAAAGTACTTGCCTGAGGGGCGGGCTAGAGCGTCTCGAATCGGTTGAGGACTATCTTTTGCCTCGGTTCATAGACGGAAATCCAATTTCCAAATACGTGATCTTGCGGTTTTAGTTGTAATCCTATATATGGCGACATAGTGGGATGGGGCGCTCATGCCGCCTATGATTAATACTTATGATTTGAAGTGTTTTATACACTATGCACTTATATTAGTATCAAATGATTTGTTTTAAACGTATCAAGCATTCTTTGGTTGTTATAAGGGAAAACCCTATCCTCGACTGCGTTGCATTGTGTGATGGGACCTGGGTCTTATAACAGCTCCATTTTTCTTTATTTAGCATTGCGCTGTTGTTTTATGCACTGGTATTCTTGGGAGGAAACCCGTTCCGTGTTATACGGCGTGGTCCCTTGATTTACCTATCTTTAAAAATAAAGATTAATAACTGTTTTAGTTCTCACACCAGTCACATGACTGACCTGGAGTTTATTGTTTTAACCTAAACTCTGGGTGCCCTTATTTTGACACGGGTAGCTAGTAGTTTTGGTTTTTGCAGATTTATATTCACAGGATCCTGGTTTACAGCTGGAACGATATCCGGAAAGCTTTGTATCCGTATATCTTCTTCTAGTTGTGTATTGTATTATCTTCCGCTGCTATGTATTTAAATGTAATTTAAATCTCTGATATTTCTGTGTAATATTCATTTATACTCTGTATATTCTTGTAATCTGATGCACTGTTGTTATATATAGTGAAATGTTCTTCTGTATGAGTTCTGTTTTGTCCTGTTCTCAAACGATAGGGCGTTTCGAACGGCCTGGATCGGTTTAGCGACTGGTTCGGACCGAGCGAAATTTCTTGCCGTCACATTTGGTATCAGAGCTTTGGTTTACAAAGCTCAGAGAACAAGACACATTAGAACCATACGAAAGAATTCATCAGATATTGGATTAGCAATATCCAATGGAATGACTCGTTAGAGATAGGATCAGTAGTATCCTAGAACGAGTGTGAAGAGTATATTTTTGAAAATGAAAACAAATTTTGTTTTGAAAATTTAAATCAATTATTCGTATTTGATTATTTATATTGAATGTGGACAATCCAGTATATATAGATTTTGCGTATACGTCTGATCCGCGTGTATTTGAAATTTTAATATACTGGATAGATATAGAATTACACTCTAATCGCCCGGAGATGATTTTGATGATGGAGCTCCATCATTAGAATTTATGTTCGAGTGACGAAAGTGGGCTTTCTATATATTTCCTATTGACTGGTGTGAGAACCAAAATTAGATAGGGCCTATTGTTGTGATTTGGCATCAAAAATCTGATTTTTGTATATGTATCAAAATTATGAATTTGAAACTCTAATTCACTAATTGATTGATGTCTGTGTTGTTTGTTCATTGTTTGATAATTTTGAACCATTTAGCCTAATTGAATCAAATATTGAATTGTATTGAAAATTGGTCGCATTTGTTTGCATATACATATATATCATTGAACAGGTCATAGCAAGGAGGCTAGAGCAGAGAATAAAATTTGTTTGCCCGACAAATAGGTACATGTTTACTACATAATTTCCTGTTTTGTTTGGGTGATGATGATTTTGTGAGCCTATTGGCTAGCCGCTTGGCTTTTTCTTTTTCTTTTTGAGATCTGAAGGACCGGGGAAGCTATTTGAAATTCCCCGATGCTCCCGGTGCAGGGGAGGTTATGGCGAAATTTTTCAAAAATTTAGGGTGTTAGCCAAATTTTTGAAATTTTGAAAATTCTCAGAAACTAAAGAGTTGGAGAATGGAAGCCAGATCGAGCGTAGAGTTAATTGATCAAACCACTTTCGACTTTGTTCCTTTTCGGGGACGAAAAGTTTTAAGTGGGGGAGATTGTAACAACCCGGAAATTCTGGGCCAGTTTAAAATTTTTAAATTGGCAATTTTAGCGAATTTTGATTATTTAAAATGAATTATTTTAAATAATATCGACGAGAATTTTTTTTTTATATAATTAGAACGTATATATTATATACGTCGTCGTTAGAATATATATTAATTATATATAATTATAAAAGGAATTGAAAATGGCGCGGTAGTTCGAAAATTCGATTTCTAATTTCAAATGAATATACAGAATTCAATATAAGTCAGAATTGAACGAAACAAGAAATATTTGAATCTGTATAACTATATCTTTGTAACGAAGTTAACAAACTGAGATTTCATCTTAGAAATGATAAGATATGCCCAGTTGAAAATTAGAAATAGTCGCTGTGGAATTTATATATATTTTAATATAATATATAGCCCTTAAAAATAGCCATTTTGCAAACGACCTCGGATTTCGACGAAACCAGTTTTGTTGGGTCCGGGATGTAAAGTTATTGCTAGGTTTCAAATTTCATAATTTTTCGAATCAATATGTGAGCGTGGCAAAAGAAAACGCGTTTGACCAGTTTCAGTTGATTTTAATCGACTGGAAATTGGCCATTTTTCCAACGGTCTCAGAATTCGACGAAACTAGTTTTGTTAGGACCGTATCGTCAATACGAAGCTAGAAAATATTTTTCTGGAATTTTTCTAGTTAGTATGTGACCCTGGTAATTTGAAATGTACGTTTAAAATTCAATATAGTGATTTAAATGAAAATTCAAAAGGAAACTGACTCAAACTATCAATTCAGCTTGCGGTACATATCCCATTGTGTTCGGGATGGGGGTGAAACGCTAGGGACGACAGGCGGTGGGCCTCGTTTAGAGGTCGTATGCGAAAGTCAACTTTTAAATAATTAAATAAAAAAAAAATATTTTAATCCCCCCCCCTTCCCTCCTTATCTCCTGCTTGCCCCCCCCCCCCCCCCCCTCATTCGATTACAATCAGAATAAAAAAAAAAAAAAAAAAAAAGAGAACCCTAACCTCGAAGCCGCTCCCCCCTCGGACGATCGTAGACGACGAAGCCCCCCCCAAAATCGCGCTAGTTCCGACGAAGCTTCCCCCCCCCAAATCGCGCTAGCTCCGACGAAGCCCCCCCCCCCCCCCCCCGTCTCGACGTCTGCGAAGACCCCCCCCCCCCCAGAAGTGCCGCCGACGACCTCTTCATTCCCCCCTTTTTTTCTACGAAGCACTGTAAGTATTTTATCGTAATTTATTTTTATTTTAATTCGTTAATAATTAAAAACTGAAAGTGTTTTAAAAATAAAAACTAAAACTGATTTGTTCGGAAAAAAAAAAAACTGAAACTGATTTGTTTTGAAAAAGTACAAAACTGTTTTGTTTAAATATGAAAAACCGATTTTTTTTTTTAAGTGTTTAAAACTGATGCTAAAAGATTTAAAAACTGATTTGGGTTTTAATAATAAAAACTGATTTTTAAACAAAATAAAAACTGATTTTTAAACAAAATAAAAACTGATTTTTAAACAAAATAAAAACTGATTTTTAAATAAAATAAAAACTGAAATTTTTAGAAAAGTTAGAACTGTTTTTATAAAAGGATTTAAACTGATTATAATAAGAAAATAAAAACTGAATTTTATTTTAGGTTTGAAACTGAATTTTAAAAAGTATTTTTAAACTGAATCTTTTAAAAGATAAAAACTGTTTTGTTTTTAAAAGAGTTAAAACTGAATTTTTAGGAAAAAAAAAAGAAAGTGAAAACTGATTTTCTTTTTACAATGAAAGCTGAATTTTATATACAGTGAAAGCTGAATTTTATATACAGTGAAAACTGATTTTTTTATATATAGTAAAAATAGAATTTTTATATATTGAACTTCGAATTAAAAATAGAATTTTTATATATTGAACTTCGAATTAAAAATGTGATTTTTATATATTGAACTTCGAATTAAAAATGTGATTTTTATATATTGGACTTCGAATTAAAAATGTGATTTTTATATATTGAACTTCGAATTAAAAATGTGATTTTTATATATTGAACTTTGAAATAAAAATTCGATTTTTATATATTGAACTTTGAAGTAAAAATTCGATTTTTATATATTGAACTTTGAAATAAAAATTCGATTTTTATATATTGAACTTTGAAGTAAAAATTCGATTTTTATATATTGAACTTTGAAATAAAAATTCGATTTTTATATATTGAACTTTGAAGTAAAAATTCGATTTTTATATATATAGTGACTACGGGCAACGAAGATGACGAAGAGGCGATAACGAGGAAGACTTCTGCAAATGAAGAGCCGTGGAGCTAGGATAGCTATAAGGTGAGAACTTCTCACTCAAATTCTATTTTTCTAGTTATATATATATACTAGGATGCAGACGGTGCTTATTAGAAGCACCCGACACCCGTCCACATACCATGGACTTGTTTGTTTGGTTGTGTAGTTGGTTAGATTATTTGATTGGGATTTGATTGATTGGTTGAATTGGAAATTGATTAGGATTGATGTGTGAATGGCGTGGGCCTTCACTAGTCTGGGGATAAGGCTAGGCCTCGTCCCGTTTCTAGTATCGTGCCGTTATGCCGCCGAAATTTTCTAAAATATGTTAGAAAAATAAAAATATCATTTTATTGAATAAATGAATTGAATAGAAATTCATAGGTTGAAATAAAATGTTTTATCGTTAAAAATATAATTTTTAACGTGAATATGAAAATAGTGAAGTGAATAAATAAATATTCATTTACAAACCAGATGGTTTGTTTATGTACACTTAATTGAATGACATTGTTTGGGACGATAAATTTTACACATCGCCCAACAGCACAAATAAAATATGTGTTTGATTGTTTGAAACCCCACACGGGTGTTGGGATGAAATATGAATTTCACTCATCCTGATTGATTAAATATGTCGATCGATTGATTGACAGGCTGTTATGAGCGTTGAATATCTATATTTGATGCTTATACAGTGTAGTGCACTTTGGTTGATGGTTGATTATTTTCAATGTTATTATATACATGTGTTGTATGAAAATCCATATAATTAATTTTATATGGTAATTGATTGGGCCTCATTCCAATCGTGAAAATAAAGAATATTTTGATAATAACAAATATTTTGATAATAGGAAATATTTGAAATAGAATATTTGAAAATAGAAATTTATGAAGCCGTGTTGATTAGATAGACGCCATTTTGACGTGAACGATATTTATATCGATTTTATTCATCTTAAAAATGAATATTGAAAAGTGATTTCGAAATCGAATATTTTGAATTGAATTGAAAACGATTTCGAAATGAATTGAATTGAAAACGATTTCGAAATGAATTGAATTGAAAACGATTTCGAAATGAATTGAATTGAAAACGATTTCGAAATGAATTGAATTGAAAACGATTTCGAAATGAATTGAAAACGATTTCGAAATGAATTGAATTGAAAACGATTTCGAAATGAATTGAATTGAAAACGATTTCGAAATAAAATGAATTGAAAACGATTTCGAAATAAAATGAATTGAAAACGATTTCGAAATGAATTGAATTGAAAACGATTTCGAAATGAAATGAATTGAAAACGATTTCGAAATGAAATGAATTGAAAACGATTTCGAAATGAAATGAATTGAAAACGATTTCGAAATGAATTGAATTGAAAACGAATTCAAATTGAATCGGAAGTGAATTGAAATGAATTCAAATTGAATTGAAATTTGAATTGAATAGAAATGAATTTTAAAACGAATTTATAAAGAAGAATTCAATTTTGATTTGAATTGAAAAGAAGGTTGAAAATATTTTTGAAACGAATTCAAAACTATTTATATAATTCGTTTTAAATAGAAATCGATGAAATATATATTATATATATTATATATATAATATAATGGCCTGAATAGAACGCGCCGCGCCGCGGCAGTTCGTGAATTTCGACCATTTATTTCAAACGGACATTACGGGAGATCCGACCGTCGGATTCTCCTAAAACCGGAACCGTTGGGTTCGTATCGAAAAGAGCTTTCTAACGAATATTAGAAATTTGAAATCTAACGGTTGGATTTGGAATTATGTCCAAATCAAATTCGAAAAAGGTCGCTGTAAGTGCAGTTCGATGGCCGTTGATGGAAATCGACTGTACGGGCCTTGATAAAATTATTAAAAATAGTAATAATTTGTGTAAAATCATAAGAAATGATTTAGAAAGAATTGGGATGAAAAACTCCCTATTTGAAAAGATAAAAATAGATTTTTATCGAAATGAACTAGTTTTGAACTAGAATTATAATTCTATTTATTTTTAAATAAATAAATTGAATTTGAAAAGGGTTTTGAAAATAACCAAAATTTCCAATGATTGCATTGGAGTGGATTTGAATCGAAATTGTCTTCGGAATATTTCGATGTTGGAATTTGTGATTATACGGATGTTGTTACGGAAATTTGAAAGATATATATTTATATCGTTATTTCCAATACGACATCTGTTAATCGTAGAATTTGATATTGAATATAAGCTGATATATTTTCTATTCAGAGCCTTATATTGAATATCAAATGTGATTTGGGTTTGTCGTGAAGGGTGTCTTCACTAACACTGTTCTTGAACCCAGTTGAGAAAAGATTAAATCTTTTTATTTAGATTTAATGAAGTGTGCCAATTAAATAATATTTAGTTGGAATTGAATTGATATTGATTTTTGGGTTTATCGTGAACAGTGTTTTTAAATAACACTTGTTCTTTAACCCGATAATTAATAAATGTGATTTGGGTTTGTCGTGAATGGTGTCTTCACTAACACTGTTCTTGAACCCAGTTGAGAAAAGATTAAATCTTTTTATTTAGATTTAATGAAGTGTGCCAATTAAATAATATTTAATTGGAATTGAATTGATTTTGATTTTTGGGTTTATCGTGAACAGTGTTTTAAATAACACTTGTTCTTTAACCCGATAATTAATGAATGTGATTTGGGTTTGTCGTGAATGGTGTCTTCACTAACACTGTTCTTGAACCCAGTTGAGAAAAGATTAAATCTTTTTATTTAGATTTAATGAAGTGTGCCAATTAAATAATATTTAATTGGAATTGAATTGATATTGATTTTTGGGTTTATCGTGAACAGTGTTTTAAATAACACTTGTTCTTTAACCCGATAATTAATGAATGTGATTTGGGTTTGTCGTGAATGGTGTCTTCACTAACACTGTTCTTGAACCCAGTTGAGAAAAGATTAAATCTTTTTATTTAGATTTAATGAAGTGTACCAATTAAATAATATTTAATTGGAATTGAATGGATATTGATTTTTGGGTTTATCGTGAACAGTGTTTTAAATAACACTTGTTCTTTAACCCGATAATTAATGGGATGTGACTTTGGGTTTATCGTGAACCGTGTTTTAAATGACACTGATTCTTTAACCCAGTCACAGATTAAAACTAAGTGGAGTTTTAATGAATCTTTAATTAGATTGAAAAGATCGAGAGTGGAGTATCACCAGTTTTGCTCCAGGCGATAGTTAAATCTTTAATTAGATTTGAACGTGAAATTTAGAAACTAACTGTCGGTTAGCTAAGTAGAATGGTTTTCTGGATATTGATCTGATGTTGGTTTCGGCCTTCGGGGTTAATATTTGGGGAATTATTCTCTTGATTAATTTACGGTTAATGACTAATGAGTTGGAATGAGGCGTATGTTGTGTTTGTGTAACACTTTTATAATATATACGCGAGTTATTCGGAAAGACCGGGTTTATCCCATTCTGAATAACTGATACGACGATAAGTCGAAGATGAAGACGATGGTCGAAGACCGGAGGTCTTCACGTCGTTTGGGTGATAACTGATGATCTTGATTGGGCTGTACACCCAAGAAGATGGAAACAAGTAGTGATCGTCCAGACGTACTTGGAGATCGATGGATATGCGGGGTACTAGGTGCCTCCGGTTTCGTTCAGACCCAGGACGGACTTGTAAATGGACTGTGTGTCTGACATCGGATTTCATTCTGTGTGACTGATATCGGTTGCATAGGATGGTTTGCCTGTGTGGCATGCTAAGATGCAAATGATCAAGGCTTCTGTTGAAAAGCAAAGTCTTGTGGTGATGATCAAAGCACGGCCTTCGTGGCGTAGCTTTGTGTAACGTTTACCTCGCGTGTTTCACACCCGGTATGAACCAAAAACGGGAGACGGACCTCAGGGAGGACTTGCGTTTCTTTCTAGCTAGAAGTGGCGTCAGTGGTTTTACACGCCCTGACGAGTTTGACTTATGTGGTTGTTGCTGTTGCGAGGCGCCTCGGTTATATCGGTTTCGGCCGATGCATTCTGGTCGGCTGACGGACCAGACTTACACCCCATAGGGTGGGGAAACGTAGTGTTCAGGCATTTTAATCCACATCGGTGGACCGGCCCTGACGATCCAAAGGCTTGACAGAGTACTTGCCTGAGGGGCGGGCTAGAGCGTCTCGAATCGGTTGAGGACTATCTTTTGCCTCGGTTCATAGACGGAAATCCAATTTCCAAATACGTGATCTTGCGGTTTTAGTTGTAATCCTATATATGGCGACATAGTGGGATGGGGCGCTCATGCCGCCTATGATTAATACTTATGATTTGAAGTGTTTTATACACTATGCACTTATATTAGTATCAAATGATTTGTTTTAAACGTATCAAGCATTCTTTGGTTGTTATAAGGGAAAACCCTATCCTCGACTGCGTTGCATTGTGTGATGGGACCTGGGTCTTATAACAGCTCCATTTTTCTTTATTTAGCATTGCGCTGTTGTTTTATGCACTGGTATTCTTGGGAGGAAACCCGTTCCGTGTTATACGGCGTGGTCCCTTGATTTACCTATCTTTAAAAATAAAGATTAATAACTGTTTTAGTTCTCACACCAGTCACATGACTGACCTGGAGTTTATTGTTTTAACCTAAACTCTGGGTGCCCTTATTTTGACACGGGTAGCTAGTAGTTTTGGTTTTTGCAGATTTATATTCACAGGATCCTGGTTTACAGCTGGAACGATATCCGGAAAGCTTTGTATCCGTATATCTTCTTCTAGTTGTGTATTGTATTATCTTCCGCTGCTATGTATTTAAATGTAATTTAAATCTCTGATATTTCTGTGTAATATTCATTTATACTCTGTATATTCTTGTAATCTGATGCACTGTTGTTATATATAGTGAAATGTTCTTCTGTATGAGTTCTGTTTTGTCCTGTTCTCAAACGATAGGGCGTTTCGAACGGCCTGGATCGGTTTAGCGACTGGTTCGGACCGAGCGAAATTTCTTGCCGTCACAAAAATATTTTTCTGGGATTTCTAGAGTTCGTATGTGGCCCTAGTAAATTGAAATGCGCGTTCAAATTCAATATACAGAAGTATATGTTGATTTTGATGAAAACTGATCGAAACGATCGAATCAGCTTGCGATACATATCCCATTGTGTTTGGAATAGGGGTAATTAGCTATGGGCGACAGGCGTTGGGCCTCGTTTAGAGGTCAAATGAAAAAGTAACTTTTTTAAATTAAAATAAATAAATAAATAAATTAAAATCTCTCCTCTCCTTACATAACTCAGCCCCCCCCCCCCCGATTTCATTTCTAAAGAAAAAAAAGAGGAAAAGGAAGACGGAGAAGGGGGAGGAGCCGCCGCTCCTCCCAGCAGCGCCGTCGCGCGCGTGACCCCCCCGGGCCATCCTCCTCTCACCGCTTCTTCCCTCTTCCTTCCAGACGAAATCTCCAAGCCCACAGACCCGCGAACCCTAGCCCCCCAGTCACCAAAACCACCGCGCCCAAGCCCGAACCACCACCCGACCGCTGACGCGAGCCTCCACCGCCCACCGCCGCCTGAACTCCCCCCCTCCCCCCCCCCCCCCCCCGGCGCGAGCGGAAGACCCTCACGCCCCCTCCTTCTTCGATTCAACACAGTAAGCTTTTAATGTATTTTCTTATTTATTTTGTTTTATTTCGGGTTTTTTTTATATATGTTATTTAACCAATGAAAATCTGATTTTTTTTTCTTTTCTTTTTTTGTTAATAACCTTGGTTAAAAACGTTGTGTTTAAAAATATGAATTTTATCGATATGAAATAGTGTGAAAATTTTATTTTTACCTTAGGAACGAAGTGATTTTTATACGAATGTTATGCATCGAAAAGGCGAGATCTTTATTTTTGAAAAGGCGAGATCTTTATTTTTGAAAAGGCGAAATCTTTATATTTGAAAAGGCGAAATATTTATATTTGAAAAGGCGAAATCTTTATGTATAGAATAACGTGATAGAAATATAATCTTTATTATATGAGTAGCGGTGTAAAAATAGAATTTTTATCTATATAGTAGCGATGTAAAAATAGAATTTTTATCTATATAGTAACGATGTAAAAATAGAATTTTTATCTATATAGTAACGATGTAAAAATAGAATTTTTATCTATGTAGTAACGATGTAAAAATAGAATTTTTATTTATATAGTAGCGGTGTAAAAATAGAATTTTTATATACATAGCAACAATATAAAAATGTGATTTTTATATATGTAGTGGCTACGGGCAACGAAAGTGACAAAAGGCGAGAACAATGATGATTTCCTACATTTGAAGTGTCGTGGAATTGGGATAGCTTTGGTGAGAACTTCTCACTCTAAATTTCTTTTTCTAGTTATATATATATATACTAGGATGCAGACGGTGCTTAGTAGCACCCGACACCCGTCATCCACAGACCATGGATGGCTTGTTTGTTTGATTGATGTGTTGTGAAATTTGTTTGTATTGATTGATGTGAAATCGATGATAAAAAGTAGATGGTTGAAATAAATTAATTATCGTTAAAAATATAATTTTTAACGTGAATGTGAATAAATAAATAATTATAAACAAATCGGCCGATTTGTTTATATACACTGATTTGACTGATATTGATTGGGACGATAAATTTTACACATCGCCCAACTGCACAAATAAAAATCTGTGTTTGTTGATTTGAAACCCCACACGGGTGTCAGGATGAAATTTGGCGTACACTAATCCCAATTATTTAATTGTATATCGATCGATTGGTCGACAGGCTGTGTAAGCGTTAATTATTTATATTTGATGCTTATGCAGTTGCGTGGTGCACTTTGGATAATGGTTGATTGTTTATCGTTGCTATTATATACATGTGTTGTATGGAATCCATATAATTAACATTATATGGTGATTGATTGGGCCTCATTCCAATCGGGAAAATAATAAATATTATAAAAGAAAATTCATGTGTTGAATATAAAAATAGTCGTGTGTTGACAGTACTCATGTGTTGAGATTAGTCGTGTGTTGAAAGAAATATAGATTCATGTGTTGAATGGAATAAATATTCATTTGTTGAATAGAATATGGAATTTATAGAAATATATATATATATATATATAAATATAAAGCCGTGTTGATTAGAGTTGCGCCATTTTGACGTGAATGATAGTTATATCGATTATATTCGTTTTTATAATGAATATAGAAAAGAAGTGATTTCAAAATATAACATTTTGAAAATATTATCATTTATATAGTAATGATACGAAATATTCAATTTTGATTTGAAATTGAATATAGAGTTGAAATGGTTTTGAAAACGAATTTAAAACGATTTATAAAATACGTTTTAAAAAGGAAATCGACGAAATATATAATATATATATATATATATATATATATATATATATATATATATATAATGGCCTGAATAGAACGCGTCGCGCCGCAACCGTTCGTGAATTTCGACCATTGACTTCGAATTGACGTTGCGGGAGATCCGACCGTCGGATTCTCCTAAAACAGGAACCATTGGGTTCGTATCGAAAAGAGCTTTCCAATAAATATTAGAAATTTGAAATATAATGATTGAATTTGAAATTATGTCCAAATTAATTTCAGAAAAGGTCGCTGTAAGTGCAGTTCGATCGCCGTTGTTGGAAATCGACTGTACGGGCCTTGATAAAATTATTAAAAATATTAATAATTTGTGTAAAATCATAATATATGGATTGGAAAGAACTGGGATGAAAAACTCCACATTTGAAAAGACAAAAATAGATTTTTGTCGAAATGAACTAGTTTTGAACTAGAATTAAAATCAATTTATTTTTGAAACAAATAAATTGAATATGAAAGTGATTTTAAAAATAATCAATATTCCCAATACGTGAATTGGACTGGAGTTGAATCGAAATTATCTTCGGAATATTTCGATGTTGGATTTCGTGACTATACAGATATTGTTATGGGAATTTGAAAGATATATTTTATATCGTTATTTCCAATACAATATTTGTTGGTTCCAGAATTTGATATTGAATATAAGCCGATATAATTTCTATTCAGAGCCTTGTATTTAATATCAAATATGATTTGGGTTTATCGTGAATCGTGTTTTAGATGACATTGGTTCTTTAACCCAGTTAAAGGCAGGATGTTGATTTTTGAAAAGATTAAAACTAAGTGGAGTTTTAATGAATCTTTAATTAGATTGAAATGTGAATTGATAATTTAAATTATCAAATCTAAAAGGTGATAGAGAATGGAGTACCACCAGTTTTGCTCCAAAGCAATAGTTAAATCTTTAATTAGATTTGAACGTGAGATGGTAATTAATTTTGCCGATAACACCGTGGTGTTAGATATGGAGTATTACCAGTTTTCTCCATGGGATATATAGGTTGGGATTGGGAAATAAAATAAAATAAATAATTACTTCGGTTTCGCTAACCCCGACTAGATTGAAATGATATCCAAAGGAAGATTAAAGAATAAATTTAGAAGAATTTATCTTTGATAAAATTAATGGGAACCAATTCCCCTAAGAATGTGATTTTGTGAATAAAAGAATATTCTGAATTGGAATGAGCCGTTTGTTGTGTTTGTGTAACATTTGTTTATCATATACGTGGGTTATTCAGAAAGGCCGGGTTTATACCCATTTTGAATAACCGATTCGACGAGATGTCGAAGATGAAGACAGTGGCTGAAGACCGGAAGTCTTCACATCGTTTGGGCGATTACTGATGATCTTGATTGGGGTGTACACCCAAGATGAGGGAAACAGTTGGTGATCGTCCAGACGTACTTGGAGATGGATGGATATGCGAGGAAAGTGCCTCCGATTTCGTTCAGACCCAGAACGAACTTGTAAATGGATTGTGTGTCTAACATTGGATTTTATTCTGTGTTGATTGATTTCTATTAAATATACATCTGTTTGGCGGCGGAGAATTTATTCTCTTGCTTTACGCCCTTCTCTGAGACGTACGAGCTCAGAGGTTGTATATTGATGGATATCAGTCGCATGGAGTGAATTGCCAGTGTGGCACGCGTAAGTGGCAATTGATCAAGGCTTCTGTTGAAAAGCAAAGTCTTGTGGTTGATGATCAAAGCACGGCCTGTGTGGCGCAACTTTGTGTATAACGTGAATTCGCGAGCCTCACACCTCGGTATGAGTCAAAAACAGGATAGTGACTGTAGGGAGAGCACAACGTTTCTTTCTAGCTAGGGTGGTGTCAGTGACCTACCAGCCCTGACATTTATATACTTTTCACCTGTGTGGTTGTTGGAATGCGAGGCGCCTCGGATATAGGTCTGTAAGGACCGGGAAACGTGTGTTCAGGAATTGCCAATCCTCAAAAGTAAGAGAGGACCGGCCCTGAAGATCCAAGGATCATAGTGGGGTCCTGGGACATTTGCTAGAGTGTCTCGAACGCGGAGAGGAGCTTGCCCCTTGCCTCGACTCATGATGGAATCCAATTTCCAATACGTGTATTTCGGTTTTATTTGTAGAGCCTAGTATGGCGACATAGTGGGATGGGGCGCTTATGCCGTCTATGATTTATATTTATGATTGAAATTGTTTTGACACTATACACCTATAATAGTATCAAATAATGTGTTTTAAACGTATCAAGCATGCTTTGGCTGTTATAAGGTAACCCTGTCCTCCGGCTTGCGTTGCATTGTGTGATGGGACCTGGGTCTTATAACAGCTTCATTTTTCTTTATTTAGCATTGCGATGTTTGTTCTATGCACTGGTATTCTTGGGAGGAAACCCGTTCCGTGTTATACGGCGTGGTCCCTTGATTTACCTAACTTTAAAATAAAGATTAATAACTGTTTTAGTTCTCACACCAGTCCCATGACTGACCTGGAGTTTATTATTTTAACCTAAACTCTGGGTGCCCTTATTTTCGACACGGGCAGCTAGTAGTTTTGGTTTTGCAGATTTATATTCACAGGATCCTGATTTACGGCTGGAACGATGCTCGGAAAGCTCTATATTCGTGCATTACTTCTAGTTGTGCTTTTGTATTATTTTCCGCTACGATGTATTTAAATGTAATTTAAATCTCTGATATTTGTTGAACGTAATTTATTCATTTATACTCTGTATATTCTTGTATCTGATGGAATTGTTGTAATAACAATGAAATGTTCTTCCGTCTGCATTCTATTTTGTCTTGTCCTCAATGCAATCCGTGCTTTCCTTCACGGGGAAGTTCGGGTCGTCTCAGGTATACCACAGTTGCACACCCGCAACCAAATGGAATGGTTGAAGCTATGAATAAGATTATAAAGTCCATTTTGAAGAAGCAACTAGGGAAGTCTAGAGGCACATGGGTAGATGAGCTGTCATTAACTTTTTGACTATACTAGATGATACATAAGCCAACGACTAGGCACCCTTCTTTCGCTTTGTCCTATGGCGCCGAAGCTGTCATACCACTAGAGCTTGAAGTCTATTCTCACCGAACGACATACTATGATCCTTTGACTAATAAGGAACTTCACTTGGAGTTGCTTGACATGATCGACGAGAAGAGAGAGGAGACTGACTTGCGTGCCTCAACACGTAGACATCGGGTCTCCTGATACATAACAAGAAGATTCGATTTAGAGTCTTTGAACCCAATGACCTCTTCCTGAAGCGTGTCTTCCATAGCCCTTTCCACATGGGCTCGAATTGGGAAGGACCTTACGTCATCCAATGAAAACTTAATCATAGAGCTTTTAGGTTAACGACTGTTGATGGCGACTGGCACCCAAGATTATTGAATGCCAAGCATCTATGATATTGTTTTTCTTGAGCTTTTACTTCTATAATTTCGAAAATAGGGCTTTATTTCTATGCTATGTAACAAGGCATGACTTGCCAACTGCCACTGTGTTATAAATAAAAGCTCCTTCCATGCTCTGTGACTGTGCATAATAATATGGCCAAGTGATGTGAATTCAATCGGCCTACGCCCAAAACTCGAATGAAGGGAACGACAATTCACCAATGACATTTATTTACTCACATTTTGACGAGCTTACTAAACTGCATTACTAGTCAGATAAGAGTTGACTAAATCTGAGCTTGAATCCGATGCTCGGTGAGGTGATCCTCACTTTAAAGGATAAAATATAGGAATGAAGCCCAGAAGAATGACTTAAAGCAACATAACCGAGAATTCTAACCCAAATTAACAACGGGAGATTATAAAGATTTAAGGACTAGACGCCCAATAGACTTAGCTTTACCCCCATCAACGTTTGGAGGCACGAGCGAAGAGTTACAAATTTACTTCAAACAAGCCCCTGACTCGATGCGTGATTCAAAGTTAACTGGGGGCATATACAATTTTTCCAGACTAAAACATTTACTCGAAAACTTGCTCATTTCAAGTACGTTGAAATGGGTTATATACGACTTTATAAAAATTAATTCGCAAGTACATTAAATGGGGAAAAAATAAACTTGCAAATAAACAGACTATGTTATTTACATTACAGGTTTATATACAGAAAGATAATTCAATAACGTGAGGGTCGCACTTACACAAACTGCAGCAGGCCAACAAATCAAGATAAGCCATCATGTATTTGGCTTCTTCTTTTTCTCCAGCTCAAACTCCTTGAGCAAGCACTTCCGGGACTTCTCGCCAGAAGATTCCTCGGCCTCTGGCATGGGTTGGTCACGATTTTCCCTGGAGCGCTTTTTCCAACCGAAAGATTTGATTCTTCGATCGACACGTATACGCCATAAGAGGTATACTTGCAAGGGATTGACTGAGATAGGTCATGACTTGACTTTAAGCTATATGATTTTCCCTTCATGCAAGGCCTTTAGCTCTGCCATGCTCAAAGCTCTAAATTGTCCAGGTTTGCTGGTATAAAGCACGTGATCATAGCCTTCGGCATGAGCCTCATTTCCATCAAGATTCTCTAGGGCATCTATATTCCCTTCCTCTTTGGCCACATCATCCCCAGGAGGCACTTGAAGCTCATCCACTACTTTGCTTCTGTCGTGGGAGCGACCTTGGCTAGTGCTATACCTAAAGCAGGAAGAGAAACAACATTCAATCCTTGCAAGATAACAAGCCTCTCGATTGGAAACCCTACAGCCTTGCGACATGCCATAATAATTTTCTCAAACTACGTAAAAAGTAAAGAAATACCTTCAGCAGAACCATTCTCAGGAGTTGCAGGAGTTTTGATCTCAGGGATCATAGTTAAAGGCTTGTGCGGACTGAGGCTCGGTTCATCTATATATACTCCTCCACTCCCTCATGGGCCTGAGCCAAAGTAGGCAGGATGGCCGCTTATAATGTGTGTAGGTCTACGATATGGATAGGCTAGCTAGTTGATTGAGCAGAGGTTGTATCATCTTTTGCCACGCCGGACTCCCCCTCAACTAAAGATTTGCCTTTGATTTGAAGCCGTTCCACGTCCTCTTCCTCCATCAGTAGCCGACGACCTCGGCAAAGAATTCTGGCTCATTGCCCCTCGGAAATTTGGCCCTTAGTTCTTCTTCATCAACTGATCCATCATCCTAAGCCATCCTCTCCTCCTCTAAGAATCGGTCTTAAGTATCGTATAGAGTCTATGGATAATCTTTGACCTATGTTAAGTTTCGCTACCGGATGACTCGGGCATAGAAAGTCAACACTTGGGAGTCAAGCTCCTCTTACATCCTCTCAACCTTAGCCGCCTTTATCCTTGAGCTCCTGAGCATATTTATCATATTGAGCTTGAGAGTTAAGAGTAGACTAAAGGGTGACATGAGCATTTTCTTTATTCTTCCCGGCTTCTTCAGAGACGACCAATTGGGGGCTAAGACATTCATTCTTCAGGCCATATTTCTCCTTCTTCATTGCCTCATTTTTGGCTTTAAGAGATATATTCTCCTATTCTAAGACTTTTATCTCATCCTATATAGCCTTAGTTTTGAGCGACCATATATTGAGTTCATATTGAATCTTGCTCGAAGATCGTCAAGCTCAGCCTTGGACTTCTCATATAAATGTTTATGGCAGTGAATAGGGTTTAAAATCTGTCGGGTCTTTCTTAGTATGCTCCAGAATGCTTTCATCACAATCCCACAACTGATTCATTTTTTCGATATTCAACTCAAGATTTATGATGACTTCGGATAGCTTCCTCGAATACCTGACCATTTCTCGGTACTAAGAGAGCATGTCATTAACTTTAAATTTTAACTTCTCATTAAAAGATTCTAACACTAGTTGTGTAGAAGGCAAGAACTAGATTCAGGAGAAATAATGATGAGGGAAGACCTTTTCTAACTCCTTCTTCCACTGCTCATTGGTCAGCTCTTGTCCTTGGTAAGTGCAACATAGGGCTCCTTCTCCTTTCATCCTCCAGGCATGATAACCATGACCTTTTGATCATATAGGTCTAGATTGCTAGGTTAGTTCAGTAGGAAGCTTTTGCTACGATGTACCCTTGATCCAAGAGTGATCGTTGTGGGTCTTGCCATGAGATCAAGTGGTTTTCTCTTGAAGGCAAGGAGCGTATTCATGGTGGTGTTTCTCTCTTTCACGCTCCTTTTCCTTCTCATGTTCGCGGTCTTTCTCCTCTCCCTCTCTCCCTCTCCTTTTCTCTTTTATCCCATATCCTCTCGATCATGCCTAGTACTCACGCTTAGAAGAGCTTTTATAAGGAGGACTGTCTCTGAAGAGACTGGAGCCAAATTACTTATGGTACCTTTGTCCTTTGGTCATGGATCCTATAATTCAAGAAAAATTCAAGTTAGAATTCAATAGTCACACGAGGAAAGAGTGTTGTGACGTGAAGTGATCATGTCATGTGCATCCTAGTGACCCCCAACGGACCCGAGCCTAAAGTTAGGCTTGTCGGAGTGGTCTTTCCAGCTTTACAAGAGTTATCAGGAGTTTTCTCTTCTTTAGATCCTAGAGAGAATGAAATGGTATCCAAGATCAAAGCAGATTATATTACATCCGACAATGCCAAATTACTCAAGCCCTTAAACAGTGACTTGGTGTCCCCTGACTAGGTGCAATGAACTGGTGACTGAGCTAGAGATAGAGTTATAACTGGAGACTTTTTGACAATTGGTTTT
Organism: Allium sativum; assembly: GCA_030737875.1. Lineage (NCBI taxonomy): Eukaryota > Viridiplantae > Streptophyta > Magnoliopsida > Asparagales > Amaryllidaceae > Allium > Allium sativum. The sequence goes on along the minus strand of CM060910.1, from coordinate 1,045,685,827 downwards.
TCTAGAGGGGAACTCTTAGGCCCTTCCTCAAATATTTTCTCATGAGGCATCTCTCTCTTTTGTTTTATGGGTTCCCGAATAGAACTACGGCAGCTGCTCCCTTTGGTGATGCCCTCGACTTGGACCTCAGTTTGAAGTCCAACAAGTGTTGGCCCCCCGAATGGGGGCACGACCACTAGGGTCACAGCTACTGGAGCTTGAGCACCGCCCGTACCAAGGCTCTGACATGTATCAAGTAAGTGGAACTGATGAAAGAACTCGTTGGCGATGCATCTCCTAACACTTCGGTTGTCATTTGGGATAGTCCTCAGAATAGCCAAAGTCGTGCGGTAGATGTTGCCTACGGGTTAGACTATGCTCTCGTCTACAAAGAGATGTAAACAGTTAGGAGCACTTAAGCAAAATGGAAAGATATAGATTACGACCAAACACTTACTACATTGGATCCATCTTCTAGCAAAACCTTTTTGTTGTGGAACATAGAACAAATCTTGTTTTATGTTCCCCAGTTTGCTAAATCCGTCCATTTTAACTCGGCTACCCAAGGTAGCTTCAAAGTACAGGAAGGACAGTGTATCTCGTCGACACTTGAAGATATGAAAGAAGATGATATCTTCGAAGGTAAGTCCTTGATGCATATATTCCTTATGCAATATGTGCAATGTAAAAAGGTAAGCATTGGTTGTGGGGTGCGGCTTCATAGGCACTACTCTCATGCAAAAAAGGAAATTGCGAATGAATGGATTAAACGGAGGAATGCACCCCACCGTGCAAATTTATCAAATACAAGTTGTATATCCCTCTAGATTATTATGAGTGGCCTCGCCTTAAGTCGATACTCGGACATCATCAAAGGAAATCCTGTGTTTTGTACATAATCTTCTCAACTTCGGTTCATTCATTGATGTAGGCCAAGAATCGATTGGGTGGTCTAGAAAGATTGCCCCGGGTAGAGTGTTAGAAGCATCATCGCCGTTAACCTCTTCTTTCTCTCCCAAAGATCTTGAATACCAAGATGTTGAGGTTGATTCCTCATTATGAGGTTGGACAGAAAACTGAGAATCCACGTCTGACTCAATCCCCGAGTTAGAATTTGATTTGAGATCTTGATGGACCACATCTTTCTTCCCGGCCTCAGAAGATCTAGTTGGATATCTTCCAGGTATGATAGTTGTGCTACCCAAGAAATTTCACTAGTTAGAGCAATTAACCTATACCCCCTTGTGCGTGAGTTAGTAAAGTGTGTGCAGTGGAAATTGTGCAAAGACAAGGCAAAAAAGATATATTGGAAATATGTGATAGAAGTTGACTTAATCGACCATCTTCCCATCCGTCTCATCAAATCGTGATCATGGATAGTTCCAAGTCATAATATTGTAAGAAGTGGTATTCTATTATTTGGGAAGTCCTGAATTATATGTAAGTCTAGCTATGTTCATAATCAGATATGAAAGCCCAAGTAGGCCCTATCCTAACTGTCCAGATGTTCAAGTTTGTGAACTTATTTTAAATCGTCACTTCATTATTCCTCGCAAGCTACTTAGTACGGCTATTACTTAGCAATCGAGTGTCATCACCCGTCTTCCGGTTCAACCTTTTCGGATTGGCCATTCTTGTTCGACCTCTCTCGATTGGCTTATCCAGATCATTCCCATCCGGTTAGACCTCCCCGTTTGATTTCCCTCTAGATCAGCTAATGGCAATGTCAAATACGCATGACAAGGCATTCTCCGTACTTTAACTTCTCTTTGAAGTCTCCACTGCCTTCTCAAGAGTTCCACGCTCCTCCTCATTCTTCCTTCCCCTTCCACCAGCAGCCACATCGTCTTTTCCACCCTAACTTGAACCACCTAGAAGTGCCACTCTGATAACCATCATGACCCAGCTTCTCCTCCACCATCGCCTTCGACACAGGCGACCCAAAATTACCAACATCGAAGTTCGATATAGCAAAAAACATAAGGTAAATTCACAACATCCACCAAGATTGATTGGTGGACGGGAATTGGAGTTGTGAAGGAGAAATCTTCCGATAATTGGAGATGTGATAATTGATTAGGGTTTGGGAAAATTATTGTAAAACTTGGTTCGGCTAGTTTGGTAAAAAGCAAGAAGATGGGAGGAGTGTGAGTCATGAATATATAAAAGAAATCGAGACCTTTCTGCTTCTCTCAAATTTGACTGACGATTCAGTTTGTATCGGCCATGTTGATCCGAAGTTTGATTATATATATATATATAAGTAAATAAATAATAATAAATAAAAATAGAGAAGAAAAGGAAGAAATAGTTTTGATGGTGGCATCGAAGTTAATTAAATAATTCTTAAACACATGAACAGGTGCGTGTGTGACTTCACACAGTTATGGATTAATCAGATCAAGAAGCATGACACACGATGTCGTTCAGTAATGACTTGTACGTGTTTAAACACGAGAGGAAGCCAATGACTCGACATGACATAATATGGGTGAACGACAAATATACTTAGCGTCTTGGCTTGACAAAATTCGAATGATTATCTGTGACTCTTAGATCTCCAATTAAAGGCTTTAGTCCGGCAGGTGCTGTAACACCCCGTAGTTTTAAAAACATGACATAAGGGGTAATTGAAGAATACTTAATTTTTATAAGAGGAATTAAGGGAAACGGGTTGCGCCATTGCGTTCATCTCGGAATTCTGCTTGGGGTAAAGTCTGGGTTTGCATAAAACGGATACAGTGTGAAGAAGTTATGAAGCTTAGAAGAATTCAAAGTTAGCAGAATTTAATAATAATTAAATAACTAATCAAAAATGAATTCAAAAATAAAAATCAGCCAAATCTGGGTGAGCGGGAAATTTCCCGCTCTAGGTGTCGACCTCCTTAGGGGAGTCGACATAGGTGTAGACCCCCTACAGGGGAGTCGACCCCCCTATAGGGGTGTCGACCCCATCAGTCTAGATCTGGTCTGACAATTTTTGTGGTCTGGACTATACGTGGTCTGTTGGGATTGACTGGATGACGTGTTTTTCTGGTTTGGATGGTTCAGATGGATCCTAAACTAATCTAAGAGTCCTAATTCACCTAGAGCATCTATAAAATACCCTTAAAGCTAACCCTAATCTCATTGTTATTCATCCATGGCGCCTCCATGCTGCTCTAATCTAAATTAACCTAGCCTTTCTTCTCCGACCAAAATCAAAGTAGAGATCTAGAAATAGTTCTTCTTCAACAATCAAATTAGAACATCGGATCTACATCAATCATGTAGGGATTATTCAAGAACCGAATTGCTACAACAACACCTATTTTTCTAAGAATCCTATAGTTGTGAGTCTATGTCACTTCCACATATAATTGAATTTAAAAAGTAATTGTGATAGGATCGTGAATTTGATTTAATGGGGCTTGTGACTGAAATGAATCTTATCAAGTTTGTAAACCATTATCCTTTAAATTCATACCCATAAATTTGCCATATGCCTTTCTGATCCAGTTTATCATTATATGCCTGTTCTTATGTTTACGCCAATTTTGATGTTGATTCTCTTCTCCTCTTCTTTTCCTTTTTATGAGATTAGGCTAACTTCAAGCCTAACATATTGCATTGAGATTTGCGTACGAATAACGTTTGAACGATTAGGAAAAGTTTGGGGGAAATTTGTAATAAAATGAGATTATTGGCATAAATGAATTTGAGCATAATTATGTACAAATTTTATACATGAGATTTGGCATAAGTTGGATTGGGCATAGTTGGATATAATTTGTATACATGAGGTTTGGCATAAATTGTTAATAACAATGAACGCAAACTAATTTGTGCGTAATTTGGCATAACATGTATACATAAAATTATAGGCATAATTTGGATTAAAATTATAAACATAATTTAGATTGGAAATTATTGGTAATTGGAATATATTTTAATCCAAGATTTAAAATTGGGACTTGAATCAAGAAAGTGATAACGAACGCCTAAGACATGAGGTTAGATTCGAATTGCAATATAAGACTGCCTAGAACCTCCCGACACATCCAGCAACCGGAATTTAGTAATCTAATGTGAGTGGTCAAAAGCAGAACTTAGATATGTAATAATGTAAAGACACGAGGTTAGATTCGGATTGCGGTATAAGACTGGCTGGAACCTTCCGGCATATCCAACAACTACAAAACGACAATCTAATGTAGGAGGTCTTGCAAGATTACGATTATAATGAATTAACGAACACTTAACCAAGATAAGACATGTGGTAAGACATGGGAATGATAAAAGGGTTAAGTGAGTAACATGGCTAGCATGTGAAACATAATTAAAACACTTGACCAAGATGAGACATGTGATTAGACATGCGGATAAAGAGGGGTTAAGTGGGAATTCCTAGTGGGGACCAAGCTTAGGAGGGAACCTTGTGTCAAGTGGGTGGACCCTTTGCAACCAGTAACCCATATTAGTATCTATATGAGCTCAAACTAGGTCGAGAACAAGGACACGCTTACTGGGGTTGATTGTAAGAGGTCACTGAAGAGTTAGCGATGGTAGCGCAAGTCCAACGGAATCATGTGCGTGCATGGGTCCGGGTTGGTAGATAAGACGATGTTGCATCGTGTAGGTATAAGCCACGCATTTTAGTTGTATCGGGTTGCCACTTTAGGGAGTGATACACCGGTATCTACGAGTTAGGGAGCCGATCGAATGGGGAGGGTAGTGGGTACAACTAGTGGAGATAGGAGTAGGAGGCACCTATGACAGCGGCTAGGAGTACACAAAACTACCATTATTATTATTATTATTATTATTATTATTATTATTATTATTATGTTTCGTAAGAGGGATTAACTTTCAGTATGGAACTAGTATTGGTGCGGTGTAGGAATTATCTTACAGTGATTTAATGTGCAATCAACGTTATATCTTGTTCATCTTGTTTACCTTGTCATATCTGCTTATGTTACAATCATCTCCTATATCCAGTTTATGTTCTTATCCTGTTACTTTACTGATTTTATTGTTAAAGTCACTAGACTCGCCAGACTTATGTCTGATCCCTTTTTGTTTCGCCTCTTTTCTTTCTTCCCCCCTCCCCCCCTCCAAGGTCCTCAGGGTGGGATTAGTGAAGCTTGATTTGGATTCCTTTCTTCTTGAAGTACTTGGAAATGTTGAAAGTAATGCTCAACTTTATCTCTTTTCCAGTATGGCTATTTGGAGTGGGATTATGGTTTTACTTTTATGTACTCTAATAATAGTTTTATTCAAGACGGATATTTGTGTACTTGGCTTTAGTATGTGGTTTTGATGTTGTAACCAAATATGTTTTGCTTTTTCGCTGCAATGAATAAATTTTGAATTTTCTTAAGTACCATTTTATATATCTGTCTTGTGATATTCAGTTCTATACTCTTATAATACTCCACGAAAGTTAATGCATTCCCTTAGTGAGTGACATTAATGGGCGTGGGGTGTTACAGGTGGTATCAGAGCTGAAGGTTACCAGAACAGATAAAAGATTTTGAAAACCATTTTCAAAAGCATTTTTAAAAGAAGTATTTTCAAAAACATGTTTTAAAGAGGGTATTTTCAAGAGAAAAGTTTATTATGAAAAACATAATCCCCAAAAGCTATATATCTATCTTTCAATTCTTTGTTCCGAATCTTTTCCTTTTTCCTTTCAGCACGTCTGGGGAACCCGTTATACCCGAGGGCGTACAGATTCTAGGTTGGTTCAAAAGGTATCTAGAGGCTAGGGCTACTGCCGCAGGCCCAACAGACATTCCTCCTCCCCTCCTCTTCCCGTGTAGATGCTTTTTCTAAGATATGCAAAGACTTATGTGCGATCAGTGGAAAGCCGTTTTATGGGACTGATACGTTTGTTGAGGCTCGGAAATGGCTCAAGGAAGTGGAGGATTTGTTTGGTATCTTTGAGATAGACGAGGGAAGGAAAATTCAGCTAGCTGCTTGGTTAATGAAGGATGAAGCTTCCTTTTGCTGGGAAGTAACTAATGGAGGATGTGCAGTGGAGACATGGATAGACTTCAGACGAAGGTTCAAGTTGAATTTTCTTTCACAAGCAGAGGAGAGTTTATACATGCAGAGGTTCTTGGATTTGAAACAATGGAGTTTGTCTGTGAAGGAGTACGTTAACAAGTTTAACCAGTTAGCAAGATTTAGAATGGAATTAGTTAATACACCACATAAGGAGGCCTTGAGATTTGCCAAGGGTCTGAATTAACCATTACACGGGTTGGCTATGTCCCACATTCCTATGAGGGCTACTTTCGAGAATCTTGTTGATATGGCGCTGATACATGAAGAGGAGAAAGGTGCTAGTGTGTTAAGGCACAGGATAAGAAAGCATATCCAAAGAAAGCACAACAACAACAAAAGAAAGGTGGTAAGGCTAACAAGGGCCAAGGGAAGAAAAGGTGTTTTAATTGTGGAACACCGGGCCACTTAAGCAAGGACTGCAGGAAGAAGAAGAAGACGGGTTGCTTCCAATGTGGTGAGGCAGGACATATGATTAAAGACTGCCCGAGGAAGCAAGGACAAGGGCAAGGGCAGAGGATAGGACCTACTTTTGGAGGGCAGGTTCATGCTCTTATGGCACCAGGATAGGAGAGAGGTAGAAACATTTCTGTTGAAAGTTTGATTTTCCTTTTTGATCATCCTGTTCGAACTTTGTTTGATTCTGGTGCTTCACATTCGTTTATATCTGCTTCATTAGTTGAAACACTGCACCTAAATACTAGTTTAGCCATGGATCCCATTGTAGGCTCAAATCCTATTGGTGGCTCAGCTCATTTATTTATGATTTGTCGGGATTTGAGAGTTTCTATCTTGGACGTTGGGTTTGAATGCAACGCCTACGTACTTGGTTTCATGGGCTATGGTCTGATTCTAGGGATGGATTGGCTAGCCAGGTATGGTGCCACTCTCAACTGTGAAAAGAGGGTAGTTAGACTGTTGACTAGTTTGGGTAATACTCTCGATATTTCTTATGACCTTAAGGGTTCTATTATGCTTAGCTACCTAGAATCTCTTGACACATCTATTGATGATTTGCAATCTATTCGAGTAGTCTGTGAGTATGCAGATGTCTTTGAGGAGGTTTGGGGCCTACCTCCAAAACGCAAGATAGATTTCCGTATATACTTGGTGGACAATGCAAAGCCAGTTGCTTTGCCTGTGTGCCACATGGCTCTAAGAGAAGGAAGGGAGCTTAGTAAACAAGTGAAAGAGTTGCTTGAGAAAGGGTTCATAAGCAGAAGTATCTCGGAGTGGGGTGCTCCTGTTGTTTTTGCTACAAAGGCTGATGGTTCGCTTAGATTGTGCATGGACTATAGGGAGCTGAAAAAGCTCACGAAGAAGAACAGACACCCATTGCCGATGATAGATGATTTGTTCGATCAGTTGTTTGGTGCTTCGGTTTTCTCGCAGTTGGACTTAGCTACAGGATTTCATCAGTTGAGGATAGTATAGGTAAGACTGCTTTTAAGATGCCCGACGGTTTCTTCGAATGGCTCGTCTTGCCTTTTGGTTTGCCGAATGCACCCGCATATTTCGTAGACTTGATGAGTAGGGTGTTTATCGAGTTTCTAAACAAGTTCATGGTAGTCTTTGTGGATGACATCTTCATATTCTCTAGAAGCAAGAAAGAACATGCCCTACATCTTAGGGAAGTCTTAGAGACTATTCGAGCATATCAACTCAAAGCTAAGTTCTCCAAATGTCATTTTTGGAGAAAGGAAGTGAGGTTCTTAGGGCACGTGGTCTCCAAGGAAGGGATAGCAGTGGATCCTGCGAAGATGGTGGCAATCCAAGATTGGAGGATCCCTAGGAACGCAACGGAAGTAAGAAGTTTTCTTGGTTTGGCGGGCTATTACAGAAAGTTCATCAAGGACTTTGCTAAGATATCAACCCCACTTACACGGTTGATGAAAAAGAACTTGAACTTTTCTTGGGACGTTGACTCTGACGATGCTTTCCAACGTTTGAAGAGGGTATTGACGATAGCTCCAGTTTTAGTTTTGCCGGATGGGCGTAAACCATTCACAGTGTATACCAATGCTTGCGGGACAGGGCTTGGCGCAATTTTGATGCAAGAGGAAAAGGTGATATGCTATGGTGGAAGGCAATTAAAGGCCCTTGAGAAGAATTACCATACCCATGACTTAAAGTTAGCTGCCATAGTTTTTGCGCTTAAGTCTTGGCATCACTATTTTCTTGGTGAGAGGTTTGAGTTGTATACAGAGCATAAGTCACTAAAATACCTGTTCTCTCAAAAAGATCTAAACTTAAGGCAACATAGGTGGATGGAGTTCTAAACATCCTAAGATTTTGAGATTGCATATACCCCAGGCAAGGGTAACGTTGTAGCTAATGCCTTGACTAGAAAGATGTTAACTTTGAGTCCTTTACTTATCGAGCGGCAGAGTTTAGAGTATATCTCTACCTTTGACTTTAGACGCTCTATCGATTATGTACCCGGTTTGTTGGCATCGTTAGAGGTACGACCTACGCTTTTGGGACAGATAGGTGCGGCACAGCGAGATGACCCAAAGATGATAGAGATAGTAGACAAGCTCATAAGCGAGGAGTCTTTAAGCCATCTTAGTAGGTATACTATCGATGACAAAGCTTGGTTGCGTAGGGATGGGAGACTTTGCGTATCTTAGACGAGAGTTTGAGAAAGACAATCCTTGAAGAAGCACATCGTTCTAAGATGACCATACATCTCGGTGGAGATAAGATGTATAAGGACATGAAGCGAGTTTTCTTTTGGGCCGGAATGAAGAGGGATGTGGCTGAGTTCGTTTCTAGATGCTTAGTGTGCCAGCAAGTCAAGGATGAGCAAAAGAAACCTGGGGGTTTGCTTCACCCTTAAGAGGTTCCATAGTGGAAATGGGAAAGTGTTTCCATGGATTTCGTTGACAAGTTGCCGAGGTCAAGGAAGGGTAATACGGGGATTTGGGTAGTAGTGGATAGACTTACCAAGAGCGCCCATTTCATTCCAGTCAAGAGTAAAAGAACAGCAGCATGGTTAGCATCTGTTTATCTCCGAGAGATAGTTCGTCTACACGGCATACCTTCTAGTATCGTAAGCGATCGAGATCCCATTTTCACTAATGAGTTTTGGAATAGCTTGCAAGAGGCAGTAGGAACGCAATTGTGTTTGAGCACCGCTTATCACCCTCAGACGGATGGCCAAACTGAGAGAGTGAATAGGATCCTAGAAGATCTTTTGAGGTTATGTATCTTGGACTTTGGAGGAACATGGGAGGAACATCTTCCATTAGTAGAGTTCGCCTACAACAACAACTATCATACTAGTATTGGCAAGGCACCTTTTGAGGCTCTATATGGACGTCCTTGCCGATCACTGACTTGTTGGTGGGAGTCTACGGATAAGATTTTGCTTGGGACAAAGATGATTAGGGAAACTTCAGAGAAGATAGACTTGATATGATGACGCATGAAGACGGCACAGGACCAGCAAAAGTCATATGCTTATAAGATAAGGACCGATCTTGAGTTTAGTGTTGGAGACATGGTCTTTATTAAAGTATCACCATTGAGGAATGTAGTTCGTTTTGGGTCTGTAGGGAAAATGGCCCTAAGGTTCGTAGGGCCATTCCTCGTTACAGAGCAGATTCGGCAGATGGCCTACAGAGTGAAGTTTCCCGAGAAGATTAGTGGTGTTCATGACGTATTTCATGTGTCGCATTTGCGGAAGTTTTTACATGATACCCCAGAAGTAGTACAGCTGAGCATGCTTAGGGAAGTGGAAGTGGAGCGAGATGCCACGATTAGACGAGCTTCTACATGCATCCTTGGATCGGAGGTCAAGAAGTTAGGCAACCTAGAGGTCAAGTTGGTTAAACTCCAATGGGGAGATGATCAAGGAGACGCGACTTGGGAGACCAAAGACATGATACGCGCGTCGTAACCTTTCCTTTTTGAGGATATGTTCTTAAATACTCCTTTTTCTCCTGCTTTGTTTATACTTGTTCTATCGTTTAGTGTTTCATCTCGACTATATCTTCGTCCCTTAGGTAGAAAATCCTATGGTTGTAAACATGTGTTTGAGACATGTTATGTTTGGTGGGTGCAAGTGGACGTAAGTGTTTGCTAGTGGTTGCTCGTGGATGCATTTACACACACATTAAGCACTAGATCGGCTTAGTCATTTTCATATTGCATATGAATGAGTGTGAATATTTAAGTTAATGGATATATATTGAATGTGTTATCATATGGATGTTGCATTTGAATGAATGGTTGTGCACTCATATAGAAATGATATGTATCATTAGGATTCTTTTGCATACATAATAGACGCATGGCACTATCATGTTATGCTTTAAGGAGGTCAACAGAATCAGTAGACCGCCTGATCTTTGCATTAGATAACGAACATATACATACACTTTTGCATATGTTCATATAGCATTAGAATTTTTTAAGGACAATGGATGCTTGTGGATGATGGATGAGTAGATGGATGATTGGATGGTAGGATACATTCTTCTTAACTTGAAGATTTAGGGGACAAAATCTTTAAGGAGGAGAGAATGTAACACACCATAATTTTAAAAACATGACATAAGGGGTAATTGAAGAATACTTAATTTTTATAAGAAGAATTAAGGTAAACAGGTTGTGCCGTTGCGTTCGTCTCGGAATTCTTCTTGGGATAGAGTCCGAGTTTGCATAAAATGGATAAAGTATGAAGAAGTTATTGTAACACCCCACTCCCGCTATGGTCACTCACTAAGGGAATGCCATAGCGTCGGTGGAGTATTTTAGTGAATATAGAACAGAAAAATTACAACAAGACAGATATAAACAGTACTTGAAATTTAAAACATCATCTCATAACAGCGGAAGTAAAACATGTCTGGTTACATCATAAAACCAAAATAAAAGTCAAGTACAATATCCATCAAAATAAAGAAGTACATAATCCCACTCTCATACAATAGCCAAAACAAAAGAAAAGATAACTGGATAACTGGAGCTTTACATCTATCCAAGCTCCTAAAGACTGGAACAGCAACCCGATCAAGCTCCACTACTGCTAGGATCCACCGTAGGACCTGAGGGTTGGGAAAAAGATAAAAACAACGGGGTCAGACATAAGTCTGAGCGAGTCCTATAACTTTAACAATACGATCGTTAAAGTAACCAGAGAAGACATAAATTGATATACGGTAACATATAGGGATGAACGGCTATACTAAGCAGTCAACTAAACTAAGATAAAAGATAAAGACGCATCTACCCTTCCTAAGGTAAATTACTAAACTGCACCACACCAGTCGTTCCTAACTTAAAGGTTGATCCCTCCCCTGGACTTATAAAATTAACTTAATAGTACTTGCGTACCCCTAGGTGACCAAGTAGACGCCACGGGGCCCTACAATCCACTAGGTGTACGCACTACTCCCCATTCGATCGGCTCCCTAACGTAGATACCCGTGCTGGCCCCACCGTGGGGTGTACCATTCCCCAACGTGGCAACCCGATATAATTAACGATGCACGGCTTATATCTACACGATGCAACAACGGCTTACCTACCAGCCCGGGCCCACTCACGCATATGAAGCCCGTTGGACTTGCGTTGCCACCGCTAACCCGTTTGCCTCTTACAGTCAAACCCAGTATGCGTGTCCCGTCCTCGACATGGGTCGAGCCCACAAAGATACGTATGGGTTACTGGTTGAAATGGGCCTCCCACAAGCTACCCACCTAAGCTTGTCCCTTTTTCTAGTGTATCCCACTTAACCCTCTAATCATGTTTTAATTACATGTTCCACTTTGGTTAAGTATTCTAATCGTATTTTCTATTGCCACCCAAGGCAACCCACTAGGTTCCTTATGCCACCCAAGGCACCCACTTAACCCTCATGTCCCTCTACATGCTAATATGGTTAAGTGTTTCTTAATTAATTAATTAAGATCGTAACCTTTGTAAAGACCTCTCACATTAGACTGTCTTTTATGACTGCTGGTTAAGCCGGTTGGGTCCGGGCAGCCTTATGTCATAACCGAGTCTAACCTCGTGTCTTTACATTAATCACGTATTTAGTTTGTGCCTAAGACCTCTCACATTGGGCTAACATTTGTAGCAACTGGTTAAGCCGGTTGGGTCCGGGCAGTTTTACGCTACAACTGAGTCCAACCTCGTGTCTTAGTCAATTAATTACACCTAATTAATCACCCTCATAATTTAAATTAATCATCCCTAATTAATATTAAGCTTTTCATAACATGGGTAGACCTAACTCAATAGGTAAATTCCCATGGGGGTAGACCTAACTCAATAGGTAAATTCCCAACACATAGTATGGGTACACCTAACTTAATAGGCAAATTCCCATACTATGTTCCTTTATTTTATGTTATGCATAATTATATTAATTTCACACAATCTTATTAACTTATGCATTTAATTATCCCATCGTTCCCACGTAATTTCGTTCTCATGTCATAACACATATAAAAGGTGTCAACTTGCATATGCATGAACATGTTTCAAAGGTGCCATTTTGCATATTAACAAACACATAACTTGCATATGAACTTGCATAATATGTCACATAACTTGCATATAATCTTGTATAACATGTCACATAACTTGCATATAATATGTCACATAACTTACATATTCACTTGCATAATATACTTGCATATTAACCCATAGACTTGCATAATGTGTCATCATGAACTTGCATATTAACAAACATGTAACTTGCATATTAACAAACATGTAACTTGCATATTAACAAACATGTAACTTGCATAGCATATCTTGCATATTAACATACATGTAACTTGCATATTAACAAACATGTAACTTGCATAGCATATCTTGCATATTAACATACATGTAACTTGCATATTAACAAACATGTAACTTGCATAGCATATCTTGCATATTAACATACATGTAACTTGCATAGCATATCACCATGAACTTGCATAACATGCATATGATTACATAGCCCACAACTTGCATATTTAGCATCATGCAAACATAACATACATCATATTAAACTTGCATAAACTTACATACTCAACATGCATAAACATAAGATTAATGCTAACATCATATCATATGATTCAAGACTCATTAATCCACATACAAAACCATAAATCTCATCATATCTCATCTACTTAGTTTAACAAAAGATCATCAAAGTGATAGAAACTCACTACTAGCAATTTTACACTCCAAATGAAGAAGATTAAGATGCTTAGAAGGGATTAGAGGTTGATTAGAGAGTGATTAGCTTGCAACCCTCTTCATAAATTAGTGGAGGCCATGAGAGCTAGCATTTTGCCATAGTTTAGTTGTATGATAGATTAATGATGATTTAGGGCTAGGTTAGGGTCTTATTTATAGGATTAGGTAGTGTTTTAGGCCCTTAGATTAACCCTAGATTAGATTAGGACCCTTAGATTTCGGAACTCTCCAGAAACCAGCCCCAAGACCAGGCCCAAACCCCAAACTGGTGCACCCAACCACAGAACTCTCCAGAAACTGTGCAGGTTTTCTGTCCCGACATGGGCGCACTTCACAAGTGCGCCAGTATAATTTTGTACTGGCGCACTTCACAAGTGCGCCAGTGCATTTCTGGCCAGTTTCGGGTTTTTCTGCCTAACTTCGTTCGTCCATATCTCTTTCATACGGTACCCGTTTTACGCAAACTCAGACTCTATTTCGCGTATTTTTCCGAGACGAACGCAATGACGCAGCCCGTTTCCCCTGATTCTCTTATCTGAGATTAATTATACTTTAATCACTAACCATTAGTATTAATTGAAATTCGGGGTGTTACATTCTCCCCTACGTAAAGGATTTCGTCCTCGAAATCTCTAAGTCAAGAAGAACGTATCCTACCAACCAAACAACCATCTACTAAACCATCAACCACAAGCAACCATTATCCTTAGAAACTTCTAATGATGTATGAACATATGCAGAAAGTGTGTGTATATGTCCGTATACTAATGAAAAATCAGGCGGTCTACTGATTCAGTCGACCTCCTTAATGCAAACCATGATAGTGCCATGCATCCAATATGTATGCGAAACCCTATTGACACATACAATTTCTATATGCGTGCACAACCATACACAAAAATGCATCATCCATATGATAACACAGCCATGATACATCCATCAATCTAACTACCACATCCATTTGTGCGATATGCAACATGAAGTGACTGAGCCGATCTAGTGCCTAATGTGTGTGTATATGCATCCACGAGCAACCACTAGCAAACAATTGCATCCACATGCATCCATCAACCATAACATGTTTCAAACACATGTTACAACCATAGGTTTTACCCTATCTAAAGGTCATAGGTACTAGCGAGAGGATATACTAAAGATAAGATAAGTACTAGACAAGCGATAAAGGAGAAGTTAAAAGACATACTCTCAAAAAGAAATGGATACAAAGAACGCATCTTCGCTTCCGTCTCCCAAGTAGCATTGCTTTCGTCATCTCCCCATTGCACTTTCACTAGCTGAACTTCTCTGTTCCTCAACTTCCTAGTTTCTGACCCAAGGATGCGAGTAGGAGCTCGTCGAATCGTCGCATCACGCTCTACCTCTACATCTCTAAGCAAGCTCAGCTCTACCACCTCTGCGGTCTCATGTAAGCACTTCCTCAAATGTGATACATGGAATACATCATGAACACCACTAAGTCTGTCGGGAAACTCCACCCTATATGCCATCCGTCCAATCCTTTCCTTAATAGGAAACGGCCCAACAAACCTCGGTGCTAACTTCCCAACGGACCCAAAGCGAACAACATTTCTCAACGGAGATACTTTGACAAAAACCATGTCCCCAACCTCAAACTCAAGATCCGTCCTTCTCCGATCCGCATAAGATTTTTGCCTATCCTGCGCTGCCTTCATCCTTCTACGAATCAAATCAATCTTCTCTGAAGTCTCTCTAACCATATCTGGCCCAAGCAAGATCTTATCCGTAGATTCCCACCAACATGTAGGAGATCGACAAGGCCTTCCATAAAGAGCTTCGAAAGGAGCCATACCGATACTGGACTGAAAGCTGTTATTGTATGCAAACTCCACCAAAGGAAGATGTTCTTCCCATGTACCTCCAAAATCCAAGATACAAAGCCTCAAAAGATCTTCTAAGATACGGTTCACCCTCTCGGTCTGACCGTCCGTCTGAGGATGATATGCGGTGCTCAAACACAACTAAGTCCCTACCGCCTCTTGCAAACTTCTCCAAAACTCACTAGTGAAGATAGGATCTCGATCACTCACAATGCTGGATGGTACGCCATGCAATCTAACAATCTCTCTAACATAGACTGAAGCAAGCCATGGAGCGGTCCTCTTACTCTTCACGGGTATAAAATGGGCACTCTTGGTAAGTCTGTCCACCACAACCCAAATTCCCGTATTGCCCTTCCTCGATCTCGGTAACCCATCGATGAAATCCATCGAGACACTATCCCACTTCCATTGCGGGACTTCCAATAGGTGTAGCAACCCACCGGGTTTCCTTTGCTCCGCTTTAACTTGTTGGCACACTAAGCATCTAGCCACATACTCGGCCACATCTTTCTTCATACCGGCCCAGAAGAAAACTCTCTTCATGTCTTGGTACATTTTGTCTCCACCGGGATGAATAGTCATTCTTGAACGATGTGCATCATCCAAAATAGCCTTCTTCAAACCCTCATCTTGCGGTACACAAAGTCTACCGTCTCTATGCAACCATCCCCTATCATCTATGGTGTATCTACCCAAATGGCTGGACGACTCCCCCCTTATAAGCTTCTCTACCAACTCAACCAACTGTGGGTCGTCTCGCTGAGCCTCGCCAATCCGTCCCAAAAGAGTAGGTCTAACCTCCAAGGATGCCAACAAACCAGGTACAAAGTCAACAGAAGGTCTGAAGTCGAACAAAGAAAGAAACTCCAAGCTTCGCCGTTCCACGAACAATGGACTCAAAGATAGCCTTTTTCTACTCAAGGCGTCTGCCACCACGTTACCCTTGCCAGGGGTATACGCTATCTCAAAATCATAGGATGCTAAGAACTCCATCCACCTTTGCTGTCTTAAGTTTAAATCCTTCTGAGAGAATAAGTACTTCAATGATTTATGGTCAGTGAACAACTCGAATCTCTCACCAAGAAGATAATGGCGCCAAGACTTAAGTGCGAAAACAATCGCGGCCAACTCTAGATCATGGGTAGGGTAATTCTTCTCATGCACTCTCAATTGCCTCCCTCCATAGGCTATTACCCTTCCCTCCTTCATCAAGACTGCGCCTAATCCTGTCCCACAAGCATCGGTATAAACAACAAACGGCTTACTCCCATTTGGAAGCACTAAAACTGGAGCGGTGGTCAAAGCTCTCTTTAGCCGTCGGAAAGCATCATCACAATCTACATCCCATGAGAAAACCAGATTCTTTTTCGTCAAGCGGGTTAATGGGGCTGATATCTTTGCGAAGTCTTTGATGAACTTCCTATAATATCCTGCCAACCCCAAGAAACTTCTTACTTCGGTAACATTTCTAGGAACCTTCCAATCCTGGATAGATACTATCTTTGCGGGATCCACAGCCATCCCTTCCTTAGAGACCACATGCCCTAAGAATCGCACCTCTCTTCTCCAAAAATGACATTTAGAGAATTTAGCTTTAAGACTATGTGCTCGAAGAGTCTCCAACACTTCTCTGAGATGTAAGGCATGCTCTTCTTCACTCTTGGAAAAGACCAAGATGTCATCCACAAAGACCACTACGAACTTATTCAGATACTCTCTTAACACTCTACTCATTAGATCAACAAAGTATGCAGGGGCGTTTGTCAACCCAAATGGCATCACAAGCCACTCATAAAAACCATCCGGAGTCCGGAAAGCAGTCTTCTCTATACTGTCCTCCGCCACTCTCAACTGATGAAACCCTGTAGCTAAGTCCATCTGCGAAAATACTGAGGCGCCAACCAACTGATCAAAGAGACCATCTATCCTCGGTAATGGGTGTCTATTCTTCTTTGTGAGCTTATTAAGTTCTCTATAATCGACACAAAGTCTGAGGGACCCATCCGCCTTTGTGGCAAATACTACTGGAGCTCCCCACTCCGATATACTCCGCCTTATGAACCCCTTCTCAAGCAACTCCCCTACTTGCTTATGAAGTTCTCTTCTCTCACGAGGAGCCATGTGGCGCACTGGCAAAGACACTGGTTTGGCATTATCCACCAAATAAATTCGGAAATCTATCTCCCGCTTCGGAGGCAAACCCTTCACTTCTTCAAACACATCCGGATATTCCCGGACCACTCTGACAGAAAGCAAACTCTCGACCGAAGCATCGAGCGATTCAAGATAACTTAGCAAAACAGATTCCATGGGATTACAAGAGATCTCGAGAGTATTACCCAAGCGGGTCATAAGCCTGACAACTCTCCTTTCACAATCAAGAACGGCACCATTACTGGATAACCAGTCCATGCCCAAAATCAACCCATAGCCCGTGAAGCCCAATACAAAAGCATCACATCTAAACTCAACGCTAAGTATAGAAATCTTCAAACCCAAACATATCATAGACAGATATATGGAGCCCCCAATTGGGTTTGAAACAACCAAGGGATCATCAACTAGACTGGTGTCTAAGTGCAGTGACTCAACTAACGATGATGAGATAAAAGAATGCGATGCGCCAGAGTCAAACAAAGTACGAACTGGATGATCAAACAGAAAAACCAGACTTTCAACGGAAATAGTTCTACCTCTCTGCTGAATCGGTGGAACTGAGAGAACCTGAACTTGCCCCCCTGACTGAGGTGGTGCCATAAGAGCTTGCACCTGACCTCCTGAGGTAGACCCCGTCCTCTGCCCCTTCTTTGGGCAATCCTTCACAAGATGTCCTGCCTCACCACAATGAAAGCAACCGGTCTTCTTCTTTTTGCGACAATCCTTGCTGAGGTGGCCTGGGGTCCCACAATTGAAGCACTTCTTCTTTTTCTTCTTCTTGTCACCATTACCTTTTCCACCCTTGCCTTGTTGTTGTTGTTGCGGTTTCTTCTGATCCCCCTTCTTCTCTGGTGCCTTAGAATTCTTATCATCCTCATGCATAAGTGCCATGTAGACAAGCTTCTCAAAGGTGGCCCCCATAGGAATGTGAGTCATAGCTATTCCTTGCAATGGTTCGTTCAAGCCTCTAACGAACCTCAAAGCCTTCTTCTCCGGTGTATTCACCAACTCTATGCCAAACCTTGCTAATTGATTGAATTTGTTGACATATTCTTTCACCGTGAGATTCCCTTGCTTCAAATTCAAGAACTTCTCCATAAATAGATTCTCTTCCGCCCTTGAGAGAAACTTAGCCCCAAACCTTTGCTTGAAATCTACCCAAGAGTCAACAGGGCGTTCTCCATTAGTGACCTCCCACCAGAATGAGGCTTCTCCCTTCATTAACCAAGCCGCCAACTTGACTTTCTTTCCCTCTTCCACTTCAAAGATATCTAGCAACTCTTCCACTTCCTTAAGCCAATCTCTAGCCTCTACGAAAGTCTCTGAACCTAGAAAAGGTTTTCCTCCTATAGCCTTGAACTCCTTGCAAACCTTAGCAAAATTATCCACTCTAGGATGAGGAGGAGGAGCGGTTGTCTCTGGTGTAGTAGCATTGGCTGGACCCGCAGCCGCGGCCCTAGCCTCTTGTAACCTCCTATACCATAGTGGTATAACTAAACCCTCCGGGATGTTAAGATCTTCAGCCATGCTGAAACGAAAGAGGAAAGATTCAAAAAGGAGATTCCGAAAGATAACGATATGGCTATTGGGGATTATGCTTTTCTTTTTCAAAAACTTTTCTTTTAAAAGACATGTTTTTGAAAATATTTTTTTTTCAAAAATGTTCTTAGAAAATAGTTTTTCTAAAAATTTTATCTGTTCTGGTAACCTTAAGCTCTGATACCACGTGTAACACCCCACTCCCGCTATGGTCACTCACTAAGGGAATGCCATAGCGTCGGTGGAGTATTTTAGTGAATATAGAACAGAAAAATTACAACAAGACAGATATAAACAGTACTTGAAATTTAAAACATCATCTCATAACAGCGGAAGTAAAACATGTCTGGTTACATCATAAAACCAAAATAAAAGTCAAGTACAATATCCATCAAAATAAAGAAGTACATAATCCCACTCTCATACAATAGCCAAAACAAAAGAAAAGATAACTGGATAACTGGAGCTTTACATCTATCCAAGCTCCTAAAGACTGGAACAGCAACCCGATCAAGCTCCACTACTGCTAGGATCCACCGTAGGACCTGAGGGTTGGGAAAAAGATAAAAACAACGGGGTCAGACATAAGTCTGAGCGAGTCCTATAACTTTAACAATACAATCGTTAAAGTAACCAGAGAAGACATAAATTGATATACGGTAACATATAGGGATGAACGGCTATATTAAGCAGTCAACTAAACTAAGATAAAAGATAAAGACGCATCTACCCTTCCTAAGGTAAATTACTAAACTGCACCACACCAGTCGTTCCTAACTTAAAGGTTGATCCCTCCCCTGGACTTATAAAATTAACTTAATAGTACTTGCGTACCCCTAGGTGACCAAGTAGACGCCACGGGGCCCTACAATCCACTAGGTGTACGCACTACTCCCCATTCGATCGGCTCCCTAACGTAGATACCCGTGCTGGCCCCACCGTGGGGTGTACCATTCCCCAACGTGGCAACCCGATATAATTAACGATGCACGGCTTATATCTACACGATGCAACAACGGCTTACCTACCAGCCCGGGCCCACTCACGCATATGAAGCCCGTTGGACTTGCGTTGCCACCGCTAACCCGTTTGCCTCTTACAGTCAAACCCAGTATGCGTGTCCCGTCCTCGACATGGGTCGAGCCCACAAAGATACGTATGGGTTACTGGTTGAAATGGGCCTCCCACAAGCTACCCACCTAAGCTTGTCCCTTTTTCTAGTGTATCCCACTTAACCCTCTAATCATGTTTTAATTACATGTTCCACTTTGGTTAAGTATTCTAATCGTATTTTCTATTGCCACCCAAGGCAACCCACTAGGTTCCTTATGCCACCCAAGGCACCCACTTAACCCTCATGTCCCTCTACATGCTAATATGGTTAAGTGTTTCTTAATTAATTAATTAAGATCGTAACCTTTGTAAAGACCTCTCACATTAGACTGTCTTTTATGACTGCTGGTTAAGCCGGTTGGGTCCGGGCAGCCTTATGTCATAACCGAGTCTAACCTCGTGTCTTTACATTAATCACGTATTTAGTTTGTGCCTAAGACCTCTCACATTGGGCTAACATTTGTAGCAACTGGTTAAGCCGGTTGGGTCCGGGCAGTTTTACGCTACAACTGAGTCCAACCTCGTGTCTTAGTCAATTAATTACACCTAATTAATCACCCTCATAATTTAAATTAATTATCCCTAATTAATATTAAGCTTTTCATAACATGGGTAGACCTAACTCAATAGGTAAATTCCCATGGGGTAGACCTAACTCAATAGGTAAATTCCCAACACATAGTATGGGTACACCTAACTTAATAGGCAAATTCCCATACTATGTTCCTTTATTTTATGTTATGCATAATTATATTAATTTCACACAATCTTATTAACTTATGCATTTAATTATCCCATCGTTCCCACGTAATTTCGTTCTCATGTCATAACACATATAAAAGGTGTCAACTTGCATATGCATGAACATGTTTCAAAGGTGCCATTTTGCATATTAACAAACACATAACTTGCATATGAACTTGCATAATATGTCACATAACTTGCATATAATCTTGTATAACATGTCACATAACTTGCATATAATATGTCACATAACTTACATATTCACTTGCATAATATACTTGCATATTAACCCATAGACTTGCATAATGTGTCATCATGAACTTGCATATTAACAAACATGTAACTTGCATATTAACAAACATGTAACTTGCATATTAACAAACATGTAACTTGCATAGCATATCTTGCATATTAACATACATGTAACTTGCATATTAACAAACATGTAACTTGCATAGCATATCTTGCATATTAACATACATGTAACTTGCATATTAACAAACATGTAACTTGCATAGCATATCTTGCATATTAACATACATGTAACTTGCATAGCATATCACCATGAACTTGCATAACATGCATATGATTACATAGCCCACAACTTGCATATTTAGCATCATGCAAACATAACATACATCATATTAAACTTGCATAAACTTACATACTCAACATGCATAAACATAAGATTAATGCTAACATCATATCATATGATTCAAGACTCATTAATCCACATACAAAACCATAAATCTCATCATATCTCATCTACTTAGTTTAACAAAAGATCATCAAAGTGATAGAAACTCACTACTAGCAATTTTACACCCCAAATGAAGAAGATTAAGATGCTTAGAAGGGATTAGAGGTTGATTAGAGAGTGATTAGCTTGCAACCCTCTTCATAAATTAGTGGAGGCCATGAGAGCTAGCATTTTGCCATAGTTTAGTTGTATGATAGATTAATGATGATTTAGGGCTAGGTTAGGGTCTTATTTTAGGATTAGGTAGTGTTTTAGGCCCTTAGATTAACCCTAGATTAGATTAGGACCCTTAGATTTCGGAACTCTCCAGAAACCAGCCCCAAGACCAGGCCCAAACCCCAAACTGGTGCACCCAACCACAGAACTCTCCAGAAACTGTGCAGGTTTTCTGTCCCGACATGGGCGCACTTCACAAGTGCGCCAGTGTAATTTTGTACTGGCGCACTTCACAAGTGCGCCAGTGCATTTCTGGCCAGTTTCGGGTTTTTCTGCCTAACTTCGTTCGTCCATATCTCTTTCATACGGTACCCGTTTTACGCAAACTCTGACTCTATTTCGCGTATTTTTCCAAGACGAACGCAATGACGCAGCCCGTTTCCCCTGATTCTCTTATCTGAGATTAATTATACTTTAATCACTAACCATTAGTATTAATTGAAATTCGGGGTGTTACAGTTATGAAGCTTAGAAGAATTCAAGAGTTAGCAGAATTTAATAATAATTAAATAATAAATCAAAATGAATTCAAAAAATCAGCCAAATCTGGGTGAGTCGGAAATCTCACGCTCTAGGTGTCGACCCCCCCAGGGGAGTCGACATAGGTGTCGATCCACCTATAGGGGTGTCGACCCCATCGACCCAGATCTGGTCTGAGGAGTTCTGTGGTCTGGACTAATATGTGGTCTTCTGGGATTGGATGGATGATGTGTTTTTCTGGTTTGGATGGTTCAGATGGATCCTAAACTATTGTAAGAGTCCTAATTCACCTAGAGCATCTATAAAATACCCCTAAACGTAACCCTAATCTTATTGTTATTCATCCGTGGCGCCTCCATGCTGCTATAATCTAAATTAACCTTGCCTTTATTCTCCAACCAAAATCAAAGCAGAGATTTAGAGATAGTTCTTCTTCAACAATCAAATTAGAAGATCAGATCTACATCAATCAAGTGGGGATTATTTAAGATCCAAATTGCTACAACAACGCCTAATTTTCTAAGAATCCTATCGCTGTGAGTCTATGTGACTTTCACATATAATTGAATTTAAAAAGTAATTGTGATAAGATTCTGAATTGGATTTAATGGATATTCTTGTGATTGAGATGAATCTTATCAAGTTTGTAAATCATTATCCTTTAAATTCATACCCAAAAATCTACCATATGCCTTTCTGATCCAGTTTATCATTATATGCCTATTTATGTTTCATATGCCTGCTCTTATATTCACGCCAATTTTGATGTTGATTCTCTTCTCCACTTCTTTTCCATTTTTTATAAGATTAGGCTAACTTTGAGACTGACATATTGCATTGAGATTTGCATACGGATAAAGTTTGAACGATTGGGAAAAGTTTAGAGAAATTTGTAATAAAATGAGATTATTGGCATAAATCAATTTGAGCATAATTGTGTATAAATTGTATACATGAGATTTGGTATAAGTTGGATTGGGCATAATTGGATATAATTTGTATACATGAGGTTTGGCATAAATTATTAATAACAATGAACGCAACTTAATTTGGGCGTAATTTGGCATAACATGTATACATAAGATTATAGGCCTAATTTGGATTAAAATTATAAACATAATTTAGATTGGAAATTGTGGGTAATTGGAATATATTTTAATCCAAGATTTAAAATAGGACTTGAATCAAGAAAGTGATAATGAACGCCAAAGAAACGAGGTTAGATTCGAATTGCAGTATAAGACTGCCCGGAACCACCCGGCACTTCCAGCAACCGCAATTTGGTAATCTAATGTGAGAGGTCAAAGGCAGAAATTAGATATGTAATAATGCAAAGACACGAGGTTAGATTCGGATTGCGGTATAAGACTACCCGAAACAGCTCGGCATATCCAGCAACCGCAAAACGGCAATCTAATGTGGGAGGTCTTGCAAGATTACAATTATAATGAATTAATGAACACTTAACCAAGATAAGACATGTTGTAAGACATGGGAATGATAAAAGGGTTAAGTGGGTAACATGGGTAGCAAGTGAATCATAATTAAAACACTTAACCAAGATGGGACAAATGATTAGTATAAGAACCCGTAATTTCCCCGTGAAGGAAAGAGCGGATTGCTTTGAGGACAAGACGAATCAAAACACAAACAGAAGAACATTTAATTGTATATTACAACAATTCCATCAGAATACAAGAATATACAGAGTATGAATAAATATTACACTGTAAATCGGATTAAAGAACGAATGTCGTTAAAACACAGTTCACAACAAACCCAATTCACATTCCATTAATTATCGGGTTAAAGAACAGGTGTTATTTAAATCACCGTTCACGATAAACCCAAAATCACATTCTACTTCAATTCCAATTAAATATTATTTAATTGGTACACTTCATTAAATCTAAATAGAAAGATTAAATCTTTTTCCTCAACCGGGTTAAAGAACAGTGTTAATGAAGACACCATTCACGACAAACCCAAATTCCATTTGATATTGAATACAACGCTCTGAATAGAAAACATATCGGCTTATATTCAATATCAAATACCACAACCAACAAATATGTATTGGAAATAACGATATTAATATATCTTTCAAATTTCCATAACAATATCTGTCAAATCACGAAATCCAACATCGAAATACTCCGAGGACAATTCAATTCAAATCCATTTCCAATTTATATATTGGAAATTCTGGTTATTTTTAAAACCATTTCAAATCCACTTTATTTATTTTAAAAATAAATGGGATTATAATTCTAGTTCAAAACTAGTTCATTTCGATAAAAATCTATTTTTATCTTTTCAAATATGGAATTTTTCATCCTAATTCTTTCCAAATCATTTCTTCTGATTTTACACCAATTATTACTATTTTTAATAATTTTATCAAGGCCCGCACAGTCGATTTCCGTCAACGGCCATCGAACTGACCTTACAACGACCTTTTCCAAATTTGATTTGGACATAATTCCAAATCTAGCCTTTAGATTTCAAATCTCTAATATTCATTAGAAATCTCTTTTCGATACGAACCCAATGGTTTCGATTTTAGGAGAATCCGACGGTCGGATCTCCCGTAATGTCCATTCGAAGTCAATGGTCGAAATTCGCGAACTGCCGCAGCGCGGCGCGTTCTATTCAGGCCATTATAATATATATATATATATATATTATATATTATATATTTCATCGATTTCCTTTCAAAACATATTTTATAAATCATTTTAAATTCGTTTTCAAAACGATTTTAACTTCCTATTCAATTTCTAATCAAAATTGAATATTCCATATCATCGATATATAAATGATAGTATTTTCAGAATATTATATTTTGAAATCAATTCCTTTTCGGTATTGATTACAAAAATGAATAAAATCGATATATATATCGTTTACGTCAAAATGGCGTATATCTAATCAATACGGCTTTATATATTTTAATAATTTCGTTATTCTATTCAACAAATGAATATTTCCTTCAACATATGAATTTTCTTTTATTCAACACATGAATATATATTTTATTCAACATATGAATTTTCTTTTATTCAACATATGAATTTTCTTTTTATTCAACACATGAATTTTCTTTTATTCAATACATGAATATTCTTTTTATTCAACACATGAATTTTCTTTAATTTCCAACTTGGAATGAGGCCCAATCAATTACCATATAATGTTAATTATATGGATTCCCTACAGCACATGCATATAATAGCAACAATAAATAATCAACCATCATCTAGAGTGTATTCTACACTGCATAAGAATTAAATATAAATATTTAACGCTTATAATAGCATATCATTCAATCGATCGACATACAGCTAATTATTTGGGATTAGTGTACACCAAATATCATCCCAACACCCGTGTGCGGTTTCAAATCAACAGACACAGATTTTTATTTGTGCAGTTGTGCGATGTGTAAGATTTATCGTCCCAATCAATATCAATCAAATGGGTGTACATAAACAAACCGTCCGATTTGTTTATAAATATTTATTTTATATACACGTTAAAAATTATATTTTTAACTATAAAATATTTTATTCCATTCCACATCACACAAATCAATATTCACACCACAAACAATAAACAAACAAGTCGTCATTGTCTGTGGACAACGGCTGTCGGGTGCTGCTAAGCAATGTTTGCATCCTAGTATATATTTCAACTAGAAAACAAATTAAAAGTGAGAAGTACTCACCGAGGGTTCCACTCCTCCATTTCTATATTTCTGAACGGTTCAGATTTAGATTTGTTTTCCACCAGTTCCATCGCAATCCTTTTCACGCTGTTCACAGTAAAATCATATTTTTAATATGATGTTCTTATTTTTATTTCGCTATGTATATAATCAAAATCATATTTTTTTATATTGTTCATATATGAATGAAAATCACATTTTTATCACGCTTTTCATATAATAAAAATCCAATCTTTTCGTTTACAAAAAATCTGATCTTTTCAGTTACAAAAATCTGATCTTTTCACTTTATAAAAATCTGATCTTTTCACTTTATAAAAATCTGATCTTTTCACTTTCAAAAATTTGATCTTTCTGTTTAAAAATAAATCTCTACTTTACACCATGCTTTTCGTATTAAAATTTAATCACTACATTAATTAAACTAAGCAAAGAAGAAAAAATATGCTCACTGTTTTTCAGTCGTTCTTCCTCATCGTTTACTCCTGCCATGAGAAACCCCCCACGCACAAAAGCTTCCTCCATCTTTCCCCATCCCGCACATCACCGGAGCCGCCTGCGATCCATCAGAGTTCGTCATGCCCTAGGGCTTCATCGGCGGGGCGCGTTGGCAGAGGCTGAGGGGCGATGGTTGTGGGTGAGGCGACGATGGAGTGGAGCGGTGAACGGCGGTCTAATTTGGGGGCTATGGATTGATTTAGAAAAGAAGAGGGAGGAGGAAAACGGAGGAACGTCAAAGGGGGTCGGAGGTGGAGGTTGCGGCGGTGGGTGGCGCGACTGGGGGTGTGCGACGATGGACGGTGGCGGCTAGGGCTGACGGCGACGGGGTTTATTTGTTTTTTTTCCTTGAATCTCGACAGAGAAAGAGGAGGGAGGAGGGCGTTGACTGGTAGGGAGAAAAACAAAGGGGGCTTTTTATAAATGAATTTGAATATATAATCAAGTAATTAATTCCCATAAAATTACTTTTTAGTTCAATCTCCAATTCAAACCCAACGACTATCGCTCCTAGCTAAATACCCCCATTCCGAACACAATGGGGTATGTTTCGTAAGCCAATTCAGCCATTACGACTAGTTTTCGTTAAATTTAAAATATAAATCATTATATTTTAAATTCAAACACACATTTTAATTTATCGGGGCCACACACGGACTCTAAAAATTCTCGAAAAATATTTTCTAGCTTCATATTGATGATACGGTTCTAACAAAACTAATTTCGACAAATTCTGAGACCGTTTGAAAAATTGTCATTTTCTGTTCGATTGAAATTGACTGAAACTGTCAAAACACGTTTTACTTCGCCACGCTCACATATTGATTTCAAAAATTATGAAATTTGGAATCTAGCAATAACTTGACATCCCGGATCCAACAAAAGTGGTTTCGTCGAAAATCGAGGTTGTTTGCAAAATTTCCATTCTTAAGGGCCAGAATTCCATAGCGACTATTTTGAATTTTCAACCGGACATAACTTTTGATTCCAACTATGAAATTTTGATTTTTTGGATTCGTTGGAAAGATATTCTCAATTAGATTCTAATATTTTTGGTTTCGCTAAAATCCGGTTTATTTTGAATCCTGTACATTCATTTGAACTTTGAAATCGAATTTTCAAACTACCGCGCCATTTTCAATTCCTTTTATAATTAAAATAAAGTATTTATATTCTAACGTCGATTCAAATAAATATATACGTTCTAATTCTATTCAAAATAAATTTCTTGCCGTTATTATTTAAAATAATTCATTTTATATATTTAGAATTAATTAAAATTGCCAAAATAAAAATTTTAAATTTGCTTAGATTTCCGGGTTATTACAATCTCCCCCACTTAAAACTTTTCGTCCCTGAAAAGGAACGAAGCTGAAAGTTGTTTTACTAATCAACTCAACTTTCATTATTTTCATTATGGCTTAAGTTCTTCAACTTTTCAGTTTCTAAGAACTTTCCACATTTTTCAAAAATTTGGCTAACACCCTAAATTTTCGAAAAATTTCGCCATAACCTCCCCTGCACCGGGAGCTTCGGGATATTTCAAATAGCCTCCCATGGCCCTCACCAACCCAAAAGAAAAAGGAAAAGCCAATCGGCTCATAAAATCATCAAATTCCCAAGAAATACAATAAACATGTACCTATTTGTTGGGCAAACAATTTTATTTCTCTCTCTAGCCTCCTTGCTATGACCTGTTTAATGTAAGTACATGTATATGTATGCAAATGCGATAAATTTTCAATACAACTCACTATTTGGTACAATTTGGCTAAATGGTTCAAATTTTAATTAATCAACCAATAATCAAACAACACAATTAGCAATCAATTAGTTGATTAACGTTTCAGATTCATAATTTTGATATATAGTCAAAAATCACATTTTTGGTGTCAAATCACAACAGTAGACCCTATATAGTTTTGGTTCTCACACCAGTCTATGGAAATATATAAACATCCCACCTTCGAAACTCGAACACAAATACTGATGACACTATAGTAATCATCAGGATCGTCCCCGGGCGACTACAGTGTGATTCTATATCTATCCAGTATATTTTACGTTTCAATACACGTGGATCAGACGTATATTGAAATCTCTATATATTTGATTGTCCAAATCAATACAAATAAATATTCAAATTAGTTGAATAATGTTTAAATTTTCAAAACAAATTCATTTTCATTTTAAAAATATACTCTTCACACTCGTTCTAGGATACTACTGATCCCATCTCTAACGAGTCATTCTCATTGGATATTACTAATCCAATCTCTGATGAATTCTTTCGTATGGTTCTAATGTGTCTTGTTCTCGAGCTCTCTAAACCAAAGCTCTGATACCAAATATAAAAACACGTAACTTCTCCGTGAAGGAAAGAGCGGACTGCTTTGAGGACCAGATGAATCAGAACACAAACAGAATAACATTTCATTGTATATTACAACAATTCCATCAGAATACAAGAATATACAGAGTATGAATAAATATTACACTGTAAATAGGGTTAAAGAACGAATGTCGTTAAAACACAGTTCACAACAAACCCAATTCACATTCCATTAATTATCGAGTTAAAGAACATGTGTTATTTAAATCACCGTTCACGATAAACCCAAAATCACATTCTACTTCAATTCCAATTAAATATTATTTAATTGGTACACTTCATTAAATCTAAATAGAAAGATTTAATCTTTTTCCTCAACCGGGTCTAAGAACAGTGTTAATGAAGACACCATTCACGACAAACCCAAATTCCATTTGATATTAAATACAAGGCTCTGAATAGAAAACATATCGGCTTATATTCATTATCAAATACCACAACCAACAAACATCGTATTGGAAATAACGATATTAATATATCTTTCAAATTTCCATAACAATATCTGTCAAATCACGAAATCCAACATCGAAATACTCCGAAGACAATTCCAATTCAAATCCATTTCCAATTTATATATTGGAAATTCTGGTTATTTTTAAAACCATTTCAAATCCACTTTATTTATTTTAAAAATAAATGGGATTATAATTCTAGTTCAAAACTAGTTCATTTCAATAAAAATTTATTTTTATCTTTTCAAATATGGAATTTTTCATCCTAATTCTTTCCAAATCATTTCTTATGATTTTACACTAATTATTACTATTTTTAATAATTTTATCAAGGCCCGTACAGCGTTAGAAAGCTCTTTTCGATACGAACTCAACGGTTTCGGTTTTAGGAGAATCCGACGGTCGCATCTCCCATAATGTCCATTCGAAGTCAATGGTCGAAATTCGCGAACCCCAGCGCGGCGCGTTCTATTCAGGCCATTATATAATATATATAATATATATTTCATCGATTTCCTTTCAAAACGTATTTTATAAATCGTTTTAAATTCGTTTTCAAAATGATTTCAACTTCCTATTCAATTTCTAATCAAAATTGAATACTCCATATCATCGATATATAAATGATAGTATTTTCAGAATATTATATTTTGAAATCAATTCCTTTCCGATATTCATTATAAAAATGAATAAAATCGATATAGATATCGTTCACGTCAAAATGGCGCTTATCCAATCAACACGGCTTTATATGTTTTAATAACTTTGTTATTCTATTCAACAAATGAATATTTCCTTCAACTTATGAATTTTCTTTTATACAACACATGAATATATATTTTAATCAAAACATGAATTTTCTTTTATTCAACACATGAATTTTCTTTTTATTCAACACATGAATTTTCTTTTATTTAACACATGAATATTCTTTTTATTCAACACATGATTTTTTTTAATTTCCAACTTGGAATGAGGCCCAATCAATTACCATATAATGGTAATTATATGGATTCCCTACAACACATGCATATAATAGCAACGATAAATAATCAACCATCATCCAGAGTGCATCCTACACTGCATAAGCATCAAATATAAATATTTAACGCTTATAACAGCCTGTCAATCAATTGATCGACATACAACTAATTATTTGGGATTAGTGTACACCAAATATCATCCCAACACCCGTGTGGGGTTTCAAATCAACAAACACAGATTTTTATTTGTGCAGTTGGGAGATGTGTAAAATTTATCGTCCCAATCAATATCAGTCAAATGGGTGTACATAAACAAACCGTCCGATTTGTTTATAAATATTTATTTTATATACACGTTAAAAATTATATTTTTAACTATAAAATATTTTATTCCATTCCACATCACACAATCAATATTCACACCACAAACAATAAACAAACAAGTCGTCCATGGTCTGTGGACAACGGGTGTCCGGTGCTGCTAAGCACCGTCTGCATCCTAGTATATATTTCAACTAGAAAACAAATCAAAAGTGAGAAGTTCTCCTGAGGGTTCCACTCCTCCATTTCTATATTTCTGAACGGTTCAGATTTGGATTTGTTTTCCACTAGTTCCATCGCAATCCTTTTCACGCTGCTCATAGTAAAATCATATTTTTAATATGATGTTCTTATTTTTATTTCGCTATGTATATAATCAAAATCATATTTTTTTTATATTATTCATATATAAATAAAAATCACATTTTTATCTCGCTTTTCATATAATAAAAATCCAATCTTTTCATTTACAAAAAATCTGATCTTTTTACTTACAAAAATCTGATCTTTTCACTTTATAAAAATCTGATCTTTTCACTTTATAAAAATCTAATCTTCTCACTTTCAAAAATCTGATCTTTCTGTTTAAAAATAAATCCCTACTTTACATCATTCCTTTCATATTAAAATTTAATCACTACATTAATGAAACTAAGCACAGAAAAAAATATGCTCACTGTTTTTCAGTCATTCTTCCTCGTCGTTTACTCCTGGCATGAGAAACCCCTCACGCAAAAGCTTCCTCCATCTTTCCCCATCCTACACATCACCGGAGCCGCCTGCGATCCATCAGAGTTCGTCACGCCCTAGGGCTTCATCGGCGGGGCGCGTTGGCAGAGGCTGAGGGGCGATGGCTGTGGGTGAGGCGACGATGGAGTGGAGCGGTGAACGGCGGTCTAATTTGGGGGCTATGGATCGATTTAGAAAAGAAGAGGGAGGAGGGAAATGGAGGAACGTCGAAGGGGGTCGGAGGTGGAGGTTGCGGCGGTGGGTGGCGCGACTGGGGGTGTGCGACGATGAACGGTGGCGGCTAGGGCTGAAGGCGACAGGGTTTATTTGTTTTTTTTCCTTGAATCTCGATAGAGAAAGAGGAGGAAGGAGGGCGTTGACTGTTAGGGAGAAAAATAGGGGGGCTTTCTATAAATGAATATATATTTAAATAATTAATTCCCATAAGATTACTTTTTCGTTCAATCTCCAATTCAAACCCAACGACTGTCGCTCCTAGCTAAATACCCCCATTCCGAACATAATGGGATATGTTTCGTAAGCCAGTTCAGCAATTACGACCAGTTTCCGTTAAATTTAAAATATAACTCATTATAATTTAAATTCAAACACGCATTTTAATTTACCGGGGCCACACACAGACTCTAAAAATTCTCAAAAAATATTTTCTAGCTTCGTATTGATGATACGGTTCTAACAAAACTAATTTCGTCAAATTCTAAGACCGTTTGAAAAATTGCCATTTTCTGGTCGATTGAAATTGACTGAAACTGTCAAAACACGTTTTACTTCGCCATGCTCGCATATTGATTTCAAAAATTATGAATTTTGGAATCTAGCAATAACTTAACATCCCGGATCCAACAAAAGTGGTTTCGTCGAAAACCGAGGTCGTTTGCAAAATTTCCATTCTTAAGGGCCAGAATTCCATAGCGACTATTCTGAATTTTCAACCGGACGTAACTTTTGATTCCAGCTATGAAATTTTGATTTTTCGGATTCGTTGGAAAGATATTCTCTATTAGATTGTAATATTTTTCGTTTCGCTAAAATTCGGTTTGTTTTGAATCCTGTACATCCATTTGAACTTTGAAATCGAATTTTCAGACTACCGCGCCATTTTCAATTCCTTTTATAATTAAAATAAAATATTTATATTCTAACGTCGATTCAAATAAATATATACTTTCGAATCCTATTCAAAATATACGTTCTAATTATTATTTGGATGTATAGTGTTGGCTAGCTTTTTGACCAAGCCACCAAGGTTCACTCACAAGAAGAAAGTATGAAACCGCGT
This sequence comes from Allium sativum, assembly GCA_030737875.1. Classification (NCBI taxonomy): domain Eukaryota; kingdom Viridiplantae; phylum Streptophyta; class Magnoliopsida; order Asparagales; family Amaryllidaceae; genus Allium; species Allium sativum. Next base: position 1,045,653,324 of record CM060910.1, on the reverse strand, counting down.
TCCTTAAATCCATGAAGGATCGGATCGCAATAGAGGATCGCCACTCATAGATCGCCCCTCACGGATCGTCTCTCACTGAATCGCCCCCATCGGATCGCCCCCATTACATCAGCGATCCGATTACTTCTACACGACTCGATCCGTACATATGCTACTACCCAGCACAGACCGATCCGATCCCCTGATGCACATCGAAGCATCTGACCTATTCAAGTACGAGTTAGTCTTCGGCGATCCGAGATGCACGGATCCAGCGACACGTGTCCCTAACTGTCACTTTGACTGATCCTCCCCCTTTGCTCGATCCGATATTTAAGGGTATCGCGACACCTGTCCACAACGGCTAATTTGACTAATTCTTCATCAGGCTACGATACGATCCGATATTCTCGGGATTTGTGCCACGTGTGACCGCGATCCGCCTGACAAAATCAGCTATAAATAGCCCAGAGCTTGGCATTTTTCAGGATCTTTTTGGCAATACTGAGTACTGATTCCGCCATTATTGTCATACCACCATTTCTTATCAGTTTTATTACTAGATTACCGAGAGAAATCACAATTGTAAAAGGGAGCTTAAGAGAAATCATTGATTGTATTAGCATTCAAAGTATAATCGATAACATATAAAGTGGACGTAGGCTCGTTAACGCCGAACCACTATAAATTCTGTGTGTTTCTGCTTTTTCTTCATTCTCCAGTTAAAATTCTTTAAGAATCAGAACAATTTGGGTGTTAGGTCCAAATTTTGATCTAACATTTTGGTGCTTTCACTGAGAAAACAGTCCCAAAACTTCACTATTCAGTTTTTTGAAAATTCCAGCGACATCTGATATCATGGCTGGAAAGAGGTCTAAGGAAGTACGCGCTTCACGAACAAATAAAATCGCGAATGAAGCGGTTGAAGAAAGTGTGCATGAGCTGGGCAATGAGGGAACTTTGGATCGCGGAGCGCCGGGAGCGAACCGATCCGATGAAGGTGCCATGCTCCGAGTCGACGTGGACGAGACGATCCGGACTGCTGAAGGGGTTGTTACTCGATCCCGTGATAACGCCTCGAATCCTCCACGTACCGTGACCACGAACCGATCCCAGGGGGGCGCTGCGAGCCACCATCCTCGATCAACAGCGATCCGAATTGATGATTGGACTACAACTCGACCTGGAAATGAGCCTATGGCTCGCTCCTACCGTCCTGGCCCCTCCGCTCGACCTGGCTCAAGCTCTTTGCGCATATGAGAAAGTGATGATGATCAATACGACCCTTCTGCCCCCGTTACTGAGGGGGATCTCTCTCGCTTTTCCGAAATGTGGGAAAGACTGTTTGATGAATTGGCTGCTCAAAGGCAGGAAAGCTCCGTTATGCGACAAAATTTGACCGCTATGGATAGAAGGCTTAATGATCTCGCAAGGCAGAGGATGCCTCACCCCAGAATACTCTTCTTCGTCAGAGGAATCGCAAAGGCCTCCGCGGCGACCGTATGAGAGGCCCGAAAACATAGAGCAGCTTCGATTTGGAACCCTGCCATCACGAGAAGAAGAGGCACTGGATGCAGGGCCCTCAAATCGTAATGTGAATGATCACGCCGCAACTCCCAGAGCTCGAGGTGTGGACAACCCTGTACAGAACAGACTACCTCAGCCCCGTTGCCGTGCAAATGCTCATGGTAACAGGGGGCAATGAAGCCCAATCCGAGCCCCGGATTTTGTGACTACTTCCGGAAGAGAGATTAGAGAACCCCACCGAGCAAGAAGCGCTGACCCCGAACCCCCGCTAACCAGTGCAAATGTTGCAGCTATGATCCATCCAACTTTGGCAGATAGCCGTGGACAACGAAATGAAGATTGGGGAATTGACCGCAGTCATACCCCTTTCACTGATGATATTTTAGATGCGACTTTCTCGAGGCGCTTCAACATGCCGCAAATGAACTGTTACGCGGGTAGATCTGATCGCGTCCAGCATCTGATGAGATATTCTTGGTCAATGACCGCTGCCTTAGCCTCTGACGCTGTCAAGTGCAAAGCATTTCCCATATTTTTGGAGGATGTAGCATTGTTATGGTTTACTCGCTTACCAGCAAGATCAATTTCCAGCTTCAGGGAGTTGAGTGAAAGGTTCGTGGAACAGTTCCGCATCTATGCACAGAAGACGAAGAGTGTGATCGACTTGTTCCTTGTCAAGCAACGACCAGGCGAGAGTTTGAGGGTGTATCTAGACCGTTTCAACCTGGCCACTACTGAAGTTAAAGATCCTCATGAGCAAACTGTTGTGGCAGCCCTGATTGATGGGGTAGATAAAGACACTGAATTTGGGAGATACCTGGCCGGCAAGCCACCCCATACTAGAGAGTTATTCTACGAAAAAGCTAACGTCCATTTACGTCGGGAGGAAGTATATGCTAACCGAAAGGCAAAAACAGCCGATAAAGAGGAAATCCAGAGCAATGTCACCATCAAGCAGACAGGAGACAACTCGGGGAAGGTCGAGGTTAATGTCGGAAATCGGAATCAGGGTGGTCGTCAGTCAGGAAACAATGATAATAACAGTAATGGCAACAACCGGAAGAGGAATCGAGGGAACGACTCCCAGAGAAGGACTCGTCCCAGGTCTTTTGAGAGTTATACACCAATAAACGATACTTTGGAAAACATCTTCATGGATTCATACAACGTCCTCCAAAATAAAAGGCCTCCTCCCAGAGAGTCGACGGAGAAAGAGCGTGAAACGGGGAAGTTTTGTCTCTTTCATCAGATTCATGGTCATTCGACAAATGAATGCCGTCACCTAAGAGATGTAGTCGAGAGGCTTCTCCGAGAAGGAAAATTGGATGAATACACAGTAACGCCCAGAGACAGGGGGCAAGCCGCACAAGCCCCAAATCAGAACCAGAATCAACCCGCTGTCAGGCCAACCGCCCAGTAAAAGGGAAAGGATCTTGTTATCAATACCGTAATCGGAGGGCTTTATCTCGCCGGACACGGTTCCAAGGCATTGGATCAGTATGTCAATGCAGCCAAGCAACACCTCGAGGTAGGGGAGTGTAGCAACCCCGAGGACAACGTCCCGGTAAAGCAACAAAAGATGATGTCCGACGATGTCGTTTTCCGCGAACGGGAAAGCATTGGAGTCCATGCTCCGACTGAAGATCCATTTGTAATCACAGTACCTATTGGCCCGGCCACTGTTCATAAAGTTTTGGTGGATAACGGGAGATCCGTCAATATTCTTTTCAAAAGTACATTCGACCAGATGAACCTCGAGATAAAAGACTTGAAGCCCTGTCAGGGATGGATCCATGGATTTAACGGAGCATCCACCGCTCCAATGGGTTATGTAGAGCTACCAGTTACGCTTGGGGAAGGAGAACGCCAGAGAGTGAGAATCCTTCCCTTCGTGGTTTTGGATATTGAATCACCCTACAATGCCTTCTTGGGCCGACCGACCCTCGCAAAGTTTACAGCCTGTATAGCCCCCTGGTGCTTATTATTGAAATTTCCTACGGAAGCTGGCATTGGTATTGTCAGAAGAGATCAGGTTGCCGCGCGAGCATGTTATGTTGCAGAGCTAAAGCTACTCTGCAATGGAGGGGACATAGAAACCAAAGGTGCTTCTCCCCCCGTAAGGGTGGAGACCTTATAGCAACTAAAGAGGATAACCGTGGGAGAGTCGCCCGGAGAGTTGCCCGAGGATATAGATCCCAGAGAGGACAAGGAACCTGGAGGCAGAATGGCGACTCCCAACGAGACAACTATGGATGTACCGATCAATGATAGTGACCCAGAGAAGGTCCTTAAGATTGGATCCCAGTTAAATCCGAATGTAGCTAAAGAACTGACGAATTTCTTAAAAAATAACTTGGATGTATTTGCTTGGACCCACGCAGACATGTGCGGGATATCTCCATCAATCATGAGCCATTCATTAAGCATTAACCCTAAACATCCTCCGGTAAAACAAAAAAGGCGAATGTTGGGTCCAGAGAGGTCCGCTGCTTTGAAAGAAGAAGTTGGAAAGCTAAAGAGTAATGGATTTATCAGAGACTCAATCTACCCAGACTGGATTTCAAATCCAGTTCTGGTGAAGAAGGCTAATGGGAAGTGGCGAACGTGTATCGATTTCTCGGACTTGAATAAAGCCTGCCCGAAAGACAACTTCCCATTACCCAGGATCGATCAGTTGGTGGACTCAACGGCGGGTCATGAACTTGTCTCCTTCATGGATGCTTATTCAGGATATAACCAGATTCCAATGCACGTTCCAGATCAAGAACACACTAGCTTTATTACGGATCTGGGATTATATTTCTATGTAGTAATGCCCTTTGGCTTGAAGAACGCAGGCGCTACATATCAACGGTTAGTGAACAGAATGTTCTATAACCAGATCGGGAAGACAATGGAAGTATACGTCGACGACATGTTGGTTAAGTCCAGGCAATCCTCCAATCACACTACGGACTTGACTGAGATGTTCAGCATTCTTCGAAAGTACGGGATGAAACTCAACCCAACAAAATGTTCATTCGGGGTCGCCTCCGGAAAATTCTTGGGATTCATCGTCAGTTCTCGTGGGATTGAGATTAATGCAGATCAGATCGCAGCAATCAGAGACATTTAGGAAGCTAGGCAAATTAAAGATGTGCAAAGCCTTGCAGGAAAAGTAGTTGCACTAAGCAGATTTATCTCCAGGGCTACGGACAAATGCATCCCATTCTTCGAATTGATAAAGCGAGGAAAACGCCACTTCAAATGGACGCCTGACTGCGTAGAAGCATTTCAGAACTTGCTGAGACACTTGGAGAAACCTCCGATATTATCTAAGCCGATGGATCACGAGGATTTATTCGTGTACTTGGCAGTGTCGTCTCACGCGATCAGCTCAGCATTGGTGAGAGAAGAAGATAAAGTTCAAAGACCTGTGTATTACGTGAGCAAAAAATTGACGGCAGCAGAGCATAATTATCCAAGGATAGAAATGTTGGCGTATAGTTTGCTGATCGCCTCTAGAAAGCTTCGACATTATTTTCAGGCTCATCCCATTACCGTATACACTGATCATCCACTCAAGCAAGTTCTACAGAGACCAGAAGCGTCTGGAAGATTACTCAAATGGAACATTGAGTTAAGCCAATTTGATCTGAACTTTCAGCCCCGGCGGTCAATTCGGGGACAAGTGATAGCCGACTTCATAGCAGAGTTTACTGTCCCGGAGGAAGATATAGCACACGAAGAAGTTGACCCTTCAAAATTACTTCTCGACCCCAGTACCTGGAAATTGTATACTGATGGCGCTAGGAATGACAAGAGTTCCGGCGCTGGAGTAGTGCTTGAAACTCCCGAGAAACGGCTGATATCCTATGCTATCCGGATGGAGTTTCACGCCACTAACAACGACTTCGAATATGAAGCCCTGATAGCCGGACTAAGGATCGCAAAGGAGTTAGAAGTCACAAAGCTGGACATCTTTTGCGACTCCAAGTTGGTTGTGAGCCAGGTTACTGGAAAATTCCAAGCCAAAAGTGCAAGATTGATCTCATACTTGGAGAAAGTGAAGGAGCTGCTGAACGGCTTCGATCACTACACCATATCTCATATTCCACGGTCGGAGAATCAGTGGGCAGATAAGTTGGCGAAGATGGCTAGCTCTGACGATCCTGAAGAGAACGGACTAGCCCCAGTTGAGGTACTTCGGTCTCCTAGTATAGATCAAATGGAAATTGATCCAGTACTAGAGACGGAACCAGAAAGGGAGTCATGGATGACCCCTCTAAAGAATTTCTTGATGAATGGAGCGCTTCCGACCAAGAAAAGCGAGAGGCGTAAAGTAATTCGTAAAGCTGCCTGATACGTTCTGCAAGGCGGAGTTCTTTACAGACAAGGATTTTCGATGCCCCTTCTTCGGTGATAGCTCATGACGACATCAAGCGTGTGCTACAGGAGGTACATGAAGGTGAATGCGGCGATCACACTGGAGGGCAAAAATTGACGAAAAAGGTGTTGCGGCATGGCTATTTCTGGCCTACCATAAATAAGGATGCGGCGAAATACGCATGACGGTGTGATGCGTGCCAGAGATTTTCAAAGATACCTAGAGCACCTCCTAATCAGTTAAAAACAATGACGAGCCCATGGCCTTTTGCTATGTGGGGAATTGATATCATCGGAAGTCTCCCCATAGCTAGGGACGGAGCGAAGTTCGCTATTGTAGTCGTAGATTATTTCACTAAGTGGGTCGAGGCTGAACCACTGACTACAATCACAACCAAACGAGTGATCAATTTTGTCGTTAGAAACATCATCTGTCGATTTGGGATTCCAAAGATTATTATAACTGACAACGGAACTCAGTTCGATAGCACTGAATTCAGAAACTTCTGCCAGAAATACCACATTGATAAACGGTACACCTCTGTGGCGCACCCGCAATCGAACGGACAAGTCGAAGCGGCGAATACAGTGATTAAGTCCATTCTGAAAAGAAGACTGAAACAGGTCAGAGCCAGGTGGGCTGATGAATTACCCTTAGCGTTATGGGCCTACAGGACAACATATAAATCGGCAATAGGACATACCCCCTTCTCCCTTGCTTTTGGAGCAGAAGCAGTCATCCCGGTTGAGATAAAAGTACCTTCTCACCGAGTGACTTATTACGATCCGATGACTAATAACAAATTGCTCCTTGAATCCCTGGATATGATCGAAGAAAAGAGGGACGAAGCAGATCTGCGGGCTTTGAGATGCAAACAGCAGGTTGCTCGATACTACAACAAAAAGGTTCGAGCTCGAACCTTGGAACCCGGAGACTTGGTTCTGAAGCGTGTCTTTCCAGCCCTAACTCATATGGGTGCAAAGTGGGAAGGACCGTACTCCATACTGTGCAAGCTTGATAATGGAACCTTCAAGCTAGCAACCGTAGATGGAAAGGAAATCCCCAGAGTGTGGAATGCCCAACATTTACGGCCGTACCTAACGTAAAGATGTCAGATCTGTTCTTTTGCTTTGTTAATAACCATGTACAAGGCATGACTTGCCTAGAATAGTCCGATTTCTTAAAGCAAAAAATTATAAAGTGGACGTAGGTCATGATTCGACCGAACCACTATAAAAATATTGTGTGTTTTTTACCTTTATTGCACTATTATTTATCTGCCTTTCTATTTTTATGGAAATTGCTGTGAATCATGCAATGATCCCAGAAGCATATAATTATAGGTGCCTTCCATCAAAATGGAATGTAATCACCAGTCAAAACTCTGAGGGTGTGATAAAGTAAATCATATCATTGATAGCGCTCTAACTCTCTAGAGCCGAGAGATAGCATAACGGACATGAAGACAATGTCCGTAAGTCATGGCGGTGTACCATGATCGGAACCGCCTTGACGGAACTCTAACCTCGGCGACCGCCAGGAGAGTATAAAAGCGTCTCCGACAGAGCGCTGAGAAAGAGCTCTCGCCCCGCTGAAGGATCGGGGAGCGATTGAACTGCTGAGCTCGAACTCTAACTCTCCAGAGAGAGAGAGAGAGTATAAAAGCGTCTTCGACAGAGCGCTGAGAAAGAGCTCTCGCCCCGCTGAAGGATCGGGGAGTGATTGAACTGTTGAGCTTGAACTCTAACTCTCCAGAGAGAGAGTATAAAAGCGTCTCCGACTGAGCGCTGAGAAAGAACTCTTGCCCCGCTAAAAGATCGGGGAGCGACTGAACTGTTAAATTCAAACTCTGACCTAGGCAACCGCCAGGGGAATATAAGAGAGTCTATGGTTAAGCACTAAGAAAGGTGCTGGAAACTCAACACCATAAGGACAATTATCTTGCTAAATTTTCTAAGTCCCCCATATTCAGAAATAGGGGGCAACGTGCAGACAATGCTAATCAATCCTTAATAAGCCCTAGTCAGGCGCCACATTAACGATTGATTGGGGGCATATACACATATACATATATACATATACACATGAACACTGAAATTTTTAAATTTTTCTTTCTGTTGCTTGACTGATTTGTAGTTATAATCAGATGGTCTATGACTAAGCATGAAAAGTTTATTAAATGCAGGTACACGGTGGTGCAAAAAAAGATAAGCTTTTATTTATAAACTGCAAGCCTAGAAAGCGAAAAAACAACCTAAAACAAAAGTGAGGGCCAGTCTCACAATTACATTTCATGGCCAGTGGGAAACCTAAAGACAAAATATCGACAAGCAACAGTATCCTATTTACGCTTGGACTTCTTATCCTGTTTCTGCTTCTCCAGCCTCGCCTTGTCAGTATCAGATTGATCACCCTTCTTTCTTTTCCTTTTGTCTATAAGAGGAACGTCCGACTCTTCAGAAGATTCCTCCTCCACCTCCTTTCTCTTTTTTATCAGTAAGGGAAGCTGGGAAATCATCAGGGTTTGCAAAATGAAGCTGTTTGCTGATGGATTTGGGCTGGAGTTTCAAAACCATCCCAGTTTTGGGATTAAACTCTGAGATAGGGACTATGTTCAAAGGCTCCTGTCCCACTTTCTTTAAAGCCATCTCCTTTTCCTGCCTAGCTTTTCTGTTAGCCAAAGTTTCGTCGTCATCGTCTTCGGCTTCTTTGGTGCCAATAATATCCTCCTCATCCTCTATATGGCGCCCATCCATATCTTTCAAGGCCTCGATGGTTTCATCATCCTTGGGAGCATCCGCACTGGGTGCCAGGACGCCCTTCTCTGCTGTTGTACCCTCGGCCTACTTCGGTATCTCAACACCGGCGCTAGGCGAGACGACAACCTTCTCTGCCTCTTTCCTCTTCTCGACATCCTTGTCGACGGGCTCGCCACCTGTATTATGAGGAACACATGTTATCAATTTAATTGGTTGCTCTACCAGATGACGACAACTCACAATTGTTTTGACAAATTGTGGGAAAAAAAGGGAGATACCTTCCACTGATCCTCCATCTAGGCTAGCTGCAGAAGCTCCGACGACCACAGGAGTTAGTCCCAAAGGAATTAATGGATCATCAGGATGGTACTCCTCAACTCCGGAGGATTTGGGCTCTACAGCTGAGCTCAAACCTTCGTCAATCTTACTTTTGCCCTTAGCCAGGGCTCTCTCCTTCTCCATTTCTTCTTGAATTAGACGACGACCTTCTGCCAGATCCTCGGGCTCGTTATCCCTCAGGATGGTCTTCATCAGCTCATCTTCGTCAATCTCTTCAACTCCCAATCTCTTCTTCTCACCCTCAACGATGGCATCCCATAAATTGGCTAAAGTAACGTGGTAATCCGGGATCCACGAGATGTTACGGGTTTTGAGGACATGGCCAAGGAAGTCAAAGATCATCTCTTCGAACCCTTCGATATCCTTTTCTCTCTCGAGGAGTTTGTTGTTAGAAGCAGTAGCCATTTCAATGGCACTCTCAACATTCTTTTCGGTGAGAGCCGCGCGCCTCTCCGCATCCGCGACTTGATCATTTAAAATCACCTTTTCCGCTTCAGCCAAAGCTAGGCTTTCTTTCAAACTTGCTTTTCCTGCCTCCCAAGCAGCTCTCTCAGCTTCAAAATGGCCTTGTGCTGTCTTCAACTCAATGTTGGCCATTTTAAGATCTTCTACCTCCTTCTTTAAGGCCATTTTCTCTTGACTATTTGAGTCAAGTTCCGAATGAAAGCGTTTCTTAGCATTCTCCAATTCGATCTTATAATTTCCAGCATCTCTCCGCGCTAAGGCAAGTTGGGATTGAGCGTCTTCCAAGTCCTTCTCCATCTTTATCCTGGCCCTTTCGTTGTTATCAATCTTCACCTTAGATCAATGTGCTTCCATTTCAAGCGTTCGAATGACTTCTGAAAGATTAACCGCATGTTTCTTCATCATTTCATACTGCCTGGCTACATGGCGAATGTGCCCGACGACTTCATTATCCCAGTTCCTAGGGACTGGTTCCAAGGCTGGAACAAACGTTATCCTTTCGAAGAAGATGTTGGGGAATTATTCCTGCAACTTTTTCAGCCTACCTTGAATCTCGGGACCATGGATGTAATCTCGCGACCCGGGGGCAACCAACTCTGGCTGGCTGGAAGGGACAATGTCACTTCTCTCCTTTTTCAGAATCTTTGATTGGATCCTTGCTTTTATCCTTGGGCTCGTAGTGTCTTTTTGACGACTTGCTGTGAGAGGGTGCACTCTTCGGAGGAGTTAACTCTTTAGGAAGTTGTTTTCCCCCTGCAGGAGCTACCGGATAACTGGGAAGCTTGCCAGAAGTCGATTTTGATGGAGACCGGGGTTGCGAAGAAGTAGGCTTGTGAGAAAGGCCGCGAGAGCGCTCGGTACTCGGATGAAGACTGGGTGTGCCTTCACGAAGAGAACGATAAGAATAAGACCGCCTGCGAGACATCTTTCCTGCAAAAGAGAAAAGAACATATTAAAACCTTGGATACTGTTGATATAAAAGTGTGGGGTCAGGCAGTGTGTAACACCCCACGTCCATTAATGTCACTCACAAAGGGAATGCATTAACTTCCATGGAGGTTTTAAGTGAATATAGAACAGTAAAATTACAACAAGACAGATATAAAATAGTACTTGGAAATTCAAAAACTTTATTTCATTGTAGCAGAAGTCAAAACATGTTTGATTACATCATAACACCATATTCAATGTCAAGTACAATATCTATCTTGATAAAACAAGTACATAACCCCATTACATGAATAGGAATTAAAAAGAAAGATAACAAGCTGGACTTTACTTCAACAGTCCAAGCTTTCTAGAAGATAAGCGATCCAACTAGACTCCACTAGAACTTGGCCCAACCTGCGGACCTGAAGGGAGAAAAAGGATGGAAAAGAGGGGGTCAGACATAAAGTCTGGTGAATATGATAATTCTACAATACTATTACCAAAATAACTGGACTAAGGCATAAGCTGGAAAACAAGAATACATAGGTGCCGCCTGCCCCTATCTCCACTAGGTGTACCCTACTTCCCATTATTCGATCGGCTCCCTAACTCGTAGATACCCGTGCTGGCCCCACAGTGGTGTGTATCACTCCCCTAAAGTGGCAACCTGATACAACGGACATGCACGGCTTATACCTACACGATGCAACAACGTCTTACCTACCAGCCCGGGTCCACACACGCATATGAAACCCGTTGGACTTGCGTTGCCACCGCTCCCTGTTTTGGCCTCTTATAGTCAAACCCAGTATGCGTGTCCCGTCCTCGACTTGGGTCGAGCCCACAAAGATACGTTTTGGGATACTGGTTGAAATGGGCCCCCACTATTTACCACAAGCATTCCACCTAAGCTTGTCCCCATTAGTCCATCCCACTTAACCCACTTAGTCATGTTCATTTACATGTGTGTTTGGTTAAGTCTAATCGTATTTCAAATGCCTCTAAAGGCAACCACCAGATTCCTCATGCCACCCAAGGCACCTACTTAACCCCCATGTCCCACCTTACATGATTATCTGGTTAAGTATTTCTTAGTTCATTAAGGCCATAACCTCATAAAGACCTCTCACATTAGACTGTCATTTATGGCAGCTGGATTTGCCGGGCGGGTCCGGGCAGTCTTACACCATAAAAGAGTCTAACCTCGTGTCTTTACAACTGTTATGCTTTAGTTTGGGCCTAGGACCTCTCACATTGGGCCGACATTTGTGACTACTGGATTTGCCGGGCGGGTCCGGGCAGGTTTACATCACAAACGGGTCCAACCTCGTGTCCTAAGCATTGATTATTAATAATAATCCACTTTCCCCCAATTTTAATAATTCCCTACTTGAATTATTAATTACTTCCAATTTTTAACAATGTCCATAATTGACTCAATTATGGACATCCATTCATGGTATGCAAAATCTTACAAAATTGCACCCAATTTATTAATTCCTAATATTACCCCTACCCCACGTTTGAACGTTTATTCGCAAAATATATGTTAGACTCGAATAGCCTAACTCATAGCATAAAAGAGATTATCATAATAACAACATGTATATGTGACCAAATGAATCATAATAAGGGGTGAAACTTGCATATGTCCAACTTGCATAGATTATACATGTCATGGACCTAAAGGTGTCAACTTGTTCAAAATTCACCTAATATAATCTCAATCAATTTTCATAAACTTACATATGAACATGTGTGAATCAACATCATCTAATTTTTTTAACAACATGGTTTTATATGGGTACACCTAACTCAATAGGCAAATTCCCATAATCAAGTTTTATTTAATTATAGTTTCAAGTTTATGGGTACACCTAACCTAATAGGCAAATTCCCATAAACAAGATCCATTTAAATTAAGAAAAAAAACATAACTTTAAGCATGATCCAACAACATCATGATTTTTCAACATAATATAGCATGATTTATAACATGGCATAGTATGATAGTATAACATAGCTTGACATGATTCTCAACATAGCACGACATAGCATAAGAGAATTTACAACATAGCATGACATAGCATATATAATTTACATCATACGACAACATAATAACATAATAAGAGATCCACAATATATAGAATTTACAATTACAAATCACATCACTTTCTTGTGATCCATTCATAACCGAGTCAAATTAGTTTGTAATAGTCTTGTGAGAATCATCATACTCACCAACAAAAGAAAAGAATTAGAGAAAGAGAGATCTTTTGATTTGATTTGTGTAGATTTAGTTGTAGATGATTAGGCTTCCTCTTCTTAGTTTGTGACGGCTATGCTGAACTCCATGGCAGCAGCATGACGGTAGCTTCTCTAATTTTACAAGTGATTTAGGTCTAGGGTCTACCCACTTATTTATAGATTTTAGAATTCATTTAGGCCATTAGATTTAACCTAGAAATAACCGCAGCCGTTCAGACAAGATGGGGTTTATCTTGTTGACTCAGCAATGAGTCAGAAGTGACTCAGCAAACACTCAGCATATTAATAAACTTCTATTCATGTCATAAATATATATATATATTCTACAATGTACATATTAGATACATCCCCCTTTACTTATTATTGTTTTTATATACATATTAGATACATCCCCTCTCTTACACACTTATTAATATTTTAGCAACTTTAGTGTTAATAGAAAATTCGGGGTGTTACATTCTCCCCTCCTTTTAGGATTTCGTCCCCGAAATCTTCAAGTCTGGAAGAATGTATATCCTACCATCCAAACGTCCATCTACTCATCCATCATACACAGGCATCCATTGTTCTTACAGACTTCTAATGCTTTCATGTTTAAATGCACAGTGTGTGTATATGTCCGTATCTAATGCAAAATCAGGCGGTCCACTGATTCAGTTGACCTCCTTAATGCAACTATGATCGTGCCATGCGTCCATTATGTATGCAAAAGATCCTAATTGCTTACATACTACTTCTATATGCGTGCACACCCATTCAACCGAATGCAGCATCCATATGATGGTACAACCATTATACATCCATTATACTAAATACATCCATATATATGCAATATGCAATATGAAGTGACTGAGCCGATCTAGTGCCTAAAGTATGTGTATATATGCATCCACGAGCAACCACTAGCAAACACTTGCATCCATTTTGCATCCATCATACATAACATGTCTCAAACACATGTTTCAACCATAGGATTATCCTAACTAAAGGTCAAAGATACTAATGAGAGGACATACTAAAGATAAGATAAGCTAAGCGATAAAGGAGAAATTAAAAGACATACCCTCAAAAAGAAAAGGGTACAACGAACGCATCTTCTCTTCTGTCTCCCAAGTTGCGTTGCTCTCATCATCTCCCCATTGCACTTTAACCAGTCTGACCTCTCGATTCCTCAACTTTTTGATCTCCGACCCAAGAATGCATGTAGGAGCTCGTCTAATTGTTGCATCACGCTCTATTTCCACCTCTTTAAGCAAGCTCGGCTCTACCACCTCCGCGGTCTTGTGCAAACACTTCCTCAAATGTGATACATGGAATACGTCGTGTACTCCACTAAGTTTCTCAGGCAACTCCACCCTATATGCCATCTTCCCAATCCTGTCTTTTACAGGAAACGGCCCTACAAACCTTGGTGCTAATTTCCCCATGGACCCAAAGCGAACAACATTCTGTAACGGAGATACTTTGATAAAAACCATGTCCCCAATGTCAAACTCAAGATCTGTCCTCCTCTTATCAGCATACGATTTCTGCCTATCTTGTGCTTCTTTCATCCTCCTTCGAATCAACTCAATCTTCTCCGAGGTTTCCCTAACCATATCGGGCCCAAGTAGGATTTTATCGGTAGATTCCCACCAACATGTAGGCGAACGGCAAGGCCTTCCATAAAGAGCTTCGAAAGGTGCCATGCCAATACTAGACTGAAAGCTATTGTTATATGCGAATTCTACTAACGGAAGGTGCTATTCCCATGTACCCCCAAAGTCTAGGATACAAAGCCTTAAAAGATCCTCTAGAATGCGATTCACCCTCTCGGTCTGGCCGTCTGTCTGAGGATGATATGCGGTGCTCAAACATAGCTGAGTCCCTACCGCCTCTTGTAAACTCTTCCAAAATTCGCTAGTAAAGATGGGGTCACGGTCGCTTACTATACTAGAAGGAATACCGTGCAAACGAACTATCTCCTTAATGTATACAGAAGCCAACCACGGAGCAGTCCTCTTACTTTTCACGGGAATAAAATGGGCGCTTTTAGTAAGTCTATCTACTATAACCCAAATCCCCGTGTTACCTTTCCTTGATCTTGGTAATCCATCCACAAAATCCATTGAGATGCTTTCCCATTTCCATAGTGGAACTTCTAATGGGTGAAGCAACCCACCGGGTTTCTTTTGTTCTGCTTTAACTCGTTGGCACACCAAGCATCTAGCGACGTACTCGGCCACATCCTTTTTCATACCGGCCCAAAAGAAAACCCGCTTCATATCTTTGTACATCTTATCCCCGCCGGGATGAATGGTCATTTTTGAGCGATGAGCATCATCAAGAATGGCCTTCCTTAAGTCTTCGTCTTGTGGTACACAAAGTCTATTATCCCTTCGTAACCAACCCTTATCGTCTAGGGTATACCTACGAAGATGGCTTGACGACTCCCCCCCTTTGAGCTTTTCTACTATCTCAACCAACTGTGGGTCGTCTCGCTGTGCCTCACCAACCCGTCCTAGAAGTGTAGGTCTAACCTCCAAGGATGCTAACAGACCGGGTACTAAGTCAACGGAGGGTCTAAAGTCAAACATAGAGATGAATTCTAAGCTTTGTCGTTCAACAAACAACGGACTCAAGGACAACCTTTTCCTACTTAAGGCGTCTGCCACCACGTTACCCTTGCCCGGGGTATATGCTATTTCAAAATCGTAGGAGGCTAAGAATTCTATCCACCGTTGCTGCCTTAAATTCAAATCCTTCTGAGAGAATAAGTATTTTAATGATTTGTGGTCAGTGAACAGTTCGAATTTCTCACCAAGAAGATAGTGACGTCAAGACTTAAGCGCGAAAACAATTGCGGCTAGCTCTAAGTCATGCGTGGGGTAATTCTTTTCATGAACCCTCAACTGCCTTCCACCATAGGCTATTACTCTTCCCTCTTGCATGAGGACCGCGCCAAGTCCCGTCCCACAAGCATCAGTATAGATGGTAAACGGTTTATTCCCGTCTGGCAGCACTAAGACTGGGGCTGAAGTTAAGGCTCTCTTTAAACGTTGGAACGCATCATCGCAATCTTTGTCCCACGTAAAAACCAGGTTCTTCTTCGTTAACCGTGTTAATGGAGCTGATATTTTTGCGAAGTCTTTGATAAACTTCCTATAATAGCCAGCCAACCCCAAGAAACTTCTTACTTCGGTTGCATTTTTAGGGACCTTCCAATCTTGGATGGCCACCACCTTTGCGGGATCCACTGCTATCCCTTCTTTGGAAACCACGTGCCCTAAGAACCGTACTTCCTTCCTCCAGAAGTGACACTTAGAAAATTTTTCCTTAAGGTTATGCGCTCGAAGGGTTTCCAACACTTCCCTAAGATGTAGGGAGTGCTCTTCTTTATTCTTAGAAAAGACTAAGATGTCATCCACAAAGACTACCACGAATTTGTTAAGGTATTCCCTAAACACCCTACTCATCAAATCAACAAAATATGCAGGGGCGTTTGTCAAACCAAAGGGCATCACTAGCCATTCATAGAATCCGTCAGGAGTCCTAAAAGCAGTCTTATCTATACTATCCTCAGCCACTCTCAGTTGATGAAAGCCAGTGGCTAAGTCCAACTGCGAAAACACTGAGGCGCCAACTAACTGATCAAAGAGATCGTCAATCCTCGGCAGTGGGTGTCGGTTCTTTTTAGTAAGCTTGTTTAGTTCTCTATAGTCCATACAAAGTCTAAGAGACCCATCCGCCTTTGTGGCAAAAACTACTGGAGCACCCCACTCCGATATACTACGTCTTATGAACCCCTTCTCAAGCAACTCCTTTACTTGCTTATTGAGTTCCCTCCTTTCACGAGGAGCCATGTGGCGCACTGGCAAAGATACGGGTTTAGCATTATCCACAAGATAAATTCGAAAGTCTATCTCCCGCTTTGGAGGTAAGCCCTTCACCTCCTCAAACACATCCGGATATTCCCGGACCACTTCTACCGATCGCAGGTTCTCTACAGACGCGTCAAGCGATTCAAGATAACTTAGCATAACGGAATTTATGGGATTACAAAAGATGTCGAGAGCATTACCAAGGCGAGTCACAAGCCTAACTACTCTCCTTTCACAATCAAGAATGGCCCTATTTCTAGACAACCAATCCATTCCTAAAATTAGCCCATAGCCCGTGAAGCCCAATACATAAGCATCACATCTAAATTCAACGCTAAGTATAGAGATTTTCAAATCCAAACATATCATGGTCAAATGAGCCGAACCCCCAATTGGATTTGAAACGACCAAGGGATCCTCTACTAAACTGGTGTTCAAGTGCAGTGATTCAACTAATGATGCAGAGATAAACGAATGAGATGCGCCAGAATTGAATAAGGTACGGACAGGATGATCAAACAGAAAAGCTAAGCTTTCAACAGAAATTGTTCTACCTCTTTCTTGCAGCGGTGGGGCCGCAATAGCCTGAACTTGCCCCTTGCCTGCCCTGGTGCCATAAGAGCCTGCACCTGTCCTCCCGAGGTAGACCCTGCCCTCTGCCCCTTCTTTGGACAGTCCTTCACTAAATGTCCCGCATCTCCACAATGAAAACAACCAGTCTTCTTTTTCTTTCTACAATCTTTGCTGAGATGGCCAGGCGTCCCACAATTGAAGCATTTCTTCTTCCCTTTGCCATTTTTGTTTTTACCACCCTTCTTATTTTGCTGTTGGGGTTTCTTCTGATCCCCTTTCTTTTCAACTGCCTTATCCTCATGCATAAGTGCCATTTCTACTAGCTTTTCAAAGGTGGCTCCCATAGGGATGTGGGTCATAGCCAACCCTTGCAACGGTTCATTCAAGCCTCTAACGAACCTCAAAGCTTTCTTCTCTGGCGTGTTCACCAACTCCAAGCCAAACCTTGCTAACTGATTAAATTTATTGACATATTCCTTTACTGATGAGCTCCCTTGCTTTAGTGCCAAGAATTTTTCCATATTTAAGTTCTCCTCTGCCCTTGAAAGAAACTTTGCCTCAAACCTTCGTCTGAAATCCGCCCATGAATCAACTGGACGTTCCCCGTTAGTGACCTCCCACCAAAACGAGGCCTCTCCCTTCATTAACCAAGCAGCTAAACGGACTTTCCTCCCATCTTCCACCTCAAAGATATCCAACAATTCCTCAGTCTCCTTAAGCCAATCTCTGGCCTCCACAAACGTCTCAGTCCCTTGAAAAGTTTTTCCTCCCATAGCCTTGAATTCCTTGCACGTCTTTGCAAAAGTGTCAACACGAGGAGGAGGAGGAGGAATGGGTGCAACTAGGGGTGGAGGAGTATCCGCTGGGCCTGCAGTGGTGGCCCTAGCCTCCAAGTATCTCCTAAACCACCCTGGAATCGTCACACCTTCTGGGAGATTAAGATCTTCAGCCATGCTGAAACGAAAAAGGAAAGATTCAAAATGGAGAATTCGAAAGATAAAGATAAGGATGTGGCTATTTGGGATTATGTTTTTCATAAAAACTCTCTTTAAATAACATGTTTTTTTTTTTTGAAAGCACTTCTTCCAAAAATACTTTAGAAAAAAAATATTTTTCTAAAATATTTTTTTTATCTGTTCTGGTAACCTTATGCTCTGATACTACGTGTAACACCCCACGTCCATTAATGTCACTCACAAAGGGAATGCATTAACTTCCATGGAGGTTGTAAGTGAATATAGAACAGTAAAATTACAACAAGACAGATATAAAATAGTACTTGGAAATTCAAAAACTTTATTTCATTGTAGCAGAAGTCAAAACATGTTTGATTACATCATAACACCATATTCAATGTCAAGTACAATATCTATCTTGATAAAACAAGTACATAATCCCATTACATGAATAGGCATTAAAAAGAAAGATAACAAGCTGGACTTTACTTCAGCAGTCCAAGCTTTCCGGAAGATAAGCGATCCAACTAGACTCCACTAGAACTTGGCCCAACCTGCGGACCTGAAGGGAGAAAAAGGATGGAAAAGAGGGGGTCAGACATAAAGTCTGGTGAATATGATAATTCTACAATACTATTACCAAAATAACTGGACTAAGGCATAAGCTGGAAAACAAGAAAATGTCTATGAAGAGCAGATTAAGGACATAGACAATCACTAAAGGCAATGTTATAGGCGCTCCTAAATACTAAAGGATAAACACTATACTGCACCACACCAGTCACCCTAAAGATTCATCCCACTTAGCTTCACTTAGAAACTTTCCCAATGGCTTTACGTACCCCTAGCTGACTACATAGGTGCCGCCTGCCCCTATCTCCACTAGGTGTACCCTACTTCCCATTATTCGATCGGCTCCCTAACTCGTAGATACCCGTGCTGGCCCCACAGTGGGGTGTATCACTCCCCTAAAGTGGCAACCTGATACAACGGACATGCACGGCTTATACCTACACGATGCAACAACGTCTTACCTACCAGCCCGGGTCCACACACGCATATGAAACCCGTTGGACTTGCGTTACCACCGCTCCCTGTTTTGGCCTCTTATAGTCAAACCCAGTATGCGTGTCCCGTCCTCGACTTGGGTCGAGCCCACAAAGATACGTTTTGGGATACTGGTTGAAATGGGCCCCCACTATTTACCACAAGCATTCCACCTAAGCTTGTCCCCATTAGTCCATCCCACTTAACCCACTTAGTCATGTTCATTTACATGTGTGTTTGGTTAAGTCTAATCGTATTTCAAATGCCTCTAAAGGCAACCACCAGATTCCTCATGCCACCCAAGGCACCTACTTAACCCCCATGTCCCACCTTACATGATTATCTGGTTAAGTATTTCTTAGTTCATTAAGGCCATAACCTCATAAAGACCTCTCACATTAGACTGGCATTTATGGCAGCTGGATTTGCCGGGCGGGTCCGGGCAGTCTTACACCATAAAAGAGTCTAACCTCGTGTCTTTACAACTGTTATGCTTTAGTTTGGGCCTAGGACCTCTCACATTGGGCCGACATTTGTGACTACTGGATTTGCCGGGCGGGTCCGGGCAGATTTACATCACAAACGGGTCCAACCTCGTGTCCTAAGCATTGATTATTAATAATAATCCACTTTCCCCCAATTTTAATAATTCCCTACTTGAATTATTAATTACTTCCAATTTTTAACAATGTCCATAATTGACTCAATTATGGACATCCATTCATGGTATGCAAAATCTTACAAAATTGCACCCAATTTATTAATTCCTAATATTACCCCTACCCCACGTTTGAACGTTTATTCACAAAATATATGTTAGACTCAAATAGCCTAACTCATAGCATAAAAGAGATTATCATAATAACAACATGTATATGTGACCAAATGAATCATAATAAGGGGTGAAACTTGCATATGTCCAACTTGCATAGATTATACATGTCATGGACCTAAAGGTGTCAACTTGTTCAAAATTCACCTAATATAATCTCAATCAATTTTCATAAACTTACATATGAACATGTGTGAATCAACATCATCTAATTTTTTTAACAACATGGTTTTATATGGGTACACCTAACTCAATAGGCAAATTCCCATAATCAAGTTTTATTTAATTATAGTTTCAAGTTTATGGGTACACCTAACCTAATAGGCAAATTCCCATAAACAAGATCCATTTAAATTAAGAAAAGAAAAACATAACTTTAAGCATGATCCAACAACATCATGATTTTTCAACATAATATAGCATGATTTATAACATGGCATAGTATGATAGTATAACATAGCTTGACATGATTCTCAACATAGCACGACATAGCATAAGAGAATTTACAACATAGCATGACATAGCATATATAATTTACATCATACGACAACATAATAACATAATAAGAGATCCACAATATATAGAATTTACAATTACAAATCACATCACTTACTTGTGATCCATTCATAACTGAGTCAAATTAGTTTGTAATAGTCTTGTGAGAATCATCATACTCACCAACAAAAGAAAAGAATTAGAGAAAGAGAGATCTTTTGATTTGATTTGTGTAGATTTAGTTGTAGATGATTAGGCTTCCTCTTCTTAGTTTGTGACGGCTATGCTGAACTCCATGGCAGCAGCATGACGGTAGCTTCTCTAATTTTACAAGTGATTTAGGTCTAGGGTCTACCCACTTATTTATAGATTTTAGAATTCATTTAGGCCATTAGATTTAACCTAGAAATAACCGCAGCCGTTCAGACAAGATGGGGTTTATCTTGTTGACTCAGCAATGAGTCAGAAGTGACTCAGCAAACACTCAGCATATTAATAAACTTCTATTCATGTCATAAATATATATATATTTTCTACAATGTACATATTAGATACATCCCCCTTTACTTATTATTGTTTTTATATACATATTAGATACATCCCCTCTCTCACACACTTATTAATATTTTTATATTCATATTAGATACATCCCCTCTCTTACACACTTATTAATATTTTTATATTCATATTAGATACATCCCCTCTCTTACACACTTATTAATATTTTTATATTCATATTAGATACATCCCCTCTCTTACACACTTATTAATATTTTAGCAACTTTAGTGTTAATAGAAAATTCGGGGTGTTACACAGTGCGTGTGATTTGTGCATCCCATATAATTCCCCCTAACAGACCCAGGCCTGAAGTCAGGCTCATCTGAGTAGTTTCTTGTCCTCCAATTGGAACGGTGGTCTCATCTGAGTAGTCGGGCAAAGGAATTTTGCTCAGCTCTTTAAATAGTTGTTCTTCTGTCAAATCATCGGGAGCAGCAGGTTCGATCGGAAGAGAAGCCCTTGGGGGGAAACCCCCCGGAGAAACTGGGATTTTCTTGGACTTGTCACCACGGGCCTCATCTCCTCTATATATGTTCAGGTCCTCGTCGTCCTGGACGATTATCGGGGAAGGACTCTTACGGAATTTAGCTGTATCTACTGCCCGTGATGTTCCCTCTCCCTCCGTTGGGGGCACGTATTTGTAGGGTTTGCCGCCAGCCCCAAGTCCAAATCTTATATCCAGAAGGCGATGCTTATGAAGATTCTCGTCAGTGATGCACTTCTTGATCCTTAGAAAATCGGATCTGCTTTGTAGAAGAATAGACAATCGATGATTGTATAATAAGCCTTCCGTCTTGGGAAAGACGTGATCTGCTTAAAACAAAAAAAGGGGGGATGTTAATGCTTCGGTTTCTCAAGCAAGATATTCAATCAAAAAATTAAAGTTTACTTGATTTAAGCAATCTTCTTGAGCACCCGGCCTGCCTCTTTATATAGAACCAATCAGACTTGGGATCCCCTATATTGCTGTATCCGTCATACAAAACCTTCCTATTCGCCACCGATTCGAAGAAAGAGAAATTTGGGGTTGCCGAGGAGCGATGCTTGAAAAGATAAAAGAATGTTAAATCTTTAAATGTGATCTCGGTATGCAAGATCTCCGCGTATGCGATATATAGAGTGTATAGAGCCGCGTAGGCGTTAGGATGAAGCTGCATCGGAGCGATACCCAATCGTTTTAAGGTCTCAATCACGATTGGGGGAAACGGAGGAATAGCTCCTACCGAGCACATGATTCGGCTGACTGCCATATACCCTTCCGGAGCTAAGTGGGGTCTATCTTCGCTAACGGGTGTCCTCACATCATCCCAAGGGATCCCATGTCTCAGACAAATTCTTTTAAGCTTTATGTCATCGAGTTTGGAAGCTAAAGAATCAGTAAATTTCTCTATCCCAAGTGCACCAGGAATCTCGTCAGGAGCTCGACCGTCTACTTCAGACTCCTCGTCAAGTGAAGTGCTTTCAGTTGGATCCGATTCCATTGCTTCGTATTCGGAACCAGAATCCTCTCCCCTTGGGTTAGTTGGATGGACCTCAGGGTTATGGTGCTCAGGCACCTCGGGATCCGTCTCGGTGTTAGATCTCGAAGAGGAGTGATTATCCGACATTACTGTTTAGGCGAAGAAACATGAGAAATAAGATTAAAACTACCCGTCCCCCCTGTGTGTGCAAGTGCCGGTGTGTGTGCTTGTGCGTGCATTAAAGAAAAGTACAAGGGTCATCAAAATCATCCAGACATTGGTCGTTGTTCGGCTGATAGATTATGCATTTGTTCGATCCGGAATGTTCGTCTCAAAGGCTCTAACCTAACTGTTCATCGATTTGTTAGAGTTGCATCATATTATTTAGTCAGCGTGTGCATCAGATCGTCCGACAGTCGGATCACAGGGCAGGTTCGGATCACGACATATGGACGGATCGTGGTGAAGGACTCGGTACGTGGAAGGGTATTAGATCATGGAAGGGCTTCGAATCGTGAAGCGCACCAATTCATCCAGAATGGATCACGATGGTATCTTGGCGATCCGCATCGCCCCCCATCCTCCACGACCCGAAACTCCGGTATCTCCGCGATCCGACACTCGCGTCTAGTTCCCCACGAATCGTAGCCTTGCCGTTTCTGCGATCCGATCCACTAGCCAAACCAACTTTCCAGTTCCGTACCCTCTCCCTTCGCCTCACCACCGTTTCGAACTCGGGCCTCGCCCACGAACCGACCTGGTCATCCCTTCCTTCTTCTTCCTCAACTCTCCTCTTCACCCTTAAATCCATGGAATCGTACCTGGCACGCTCGCGTTTACTATCATCGAATCCTACGAAATTCCGCTGTCTCCATTCTCTAAATCAGGGCGAACAAGCTAGAGACTAAAGAAAAGCTGTTTAATTACCTTCTTAAAGTTTGAGATTGGTTGGAAATTTGAAAATCGAAGTTAGGGTTTTCTCTCAGGAAAATTGGCGGCGGCTGTGAAAGAAGAAAGAAGAAGAGAAGAACGAGGGTGAGGATCGATTTATATAAGAAAAAGGGCGACCGTTTGTCTCCCCTTTTTTGTCTTATTCGATCCGCGAAAATAGACGGGCCACGAACCAAAAGCCCACCACGTCACGAACCAAAAGCCCACCTCGTTCTGTAAAGAGGCCCAAGTGCTCACCAAAGGACGAGGCGAATGACTTGCTAACAGACCGCGACTCGCGTATGCGATCCGAACCGATAAATAACCGACAGGAACGGAAATTCAAAAATGCACCTGATAGTTTCGATGATGAAGACTCTGAAAGATCCCAGAAAAGAATTGTCCAATAAACAGGGAAACTATTAAAGGTCTATCTGATATTTACATCAAGCAAAGAAACAACTTTCCGTAAATGATATGGCTTTTCGGATAGACGCTACCACTGATTTGCATCTCTTTATGAAAAGACGTTTCCACAGTTTCGAAGCATGTTCCATCATCGATAAAACATACTTCGAGGGGGCAAAATGTTGGCTAGCTTTGTGACCAAGCCACCAAGGTTCACTTACAAGAAGAAAGTATGAAACCGCGTTCCTTAAGTCCATGAAGGATCGGACCGCAATAGAGAATCGCCACTCACGGATCGCCCCTCACGGATCGCCTCTCATCGAATCGCCCCCCATCGGATCGCCCCCATTACATCAGCGATCCGACTACTTCTACACGACTCGATCCGTACATATGCTACTACCCAGCACAGACCGATCCGATCCCCTGATGCACAGCGAAGCCTCTGACCTGTTCAAGTACGAGCTAGTCTTCGGCGATCCGAGATGCACGGATCCAGCGACACGTGTCCCTAACTGTCACTTTGACTGATCCTCCCCCTTTGCTCGATCCAATATTTAAGGGGATCGCGACACCTGTCCACAACGGCTAATTTGACTAATTCTTCATCAGGCTGCGCTACGATCCGATATTCTCGGGATTTGTGCCACATGTGACCGCGATCCGCCTGACAAAATCAGCTATAAATAGCCCAGAGCTTGGCATTTTTCAGGATCTTTTTGGCAATACTGAGTACTGATTCCGCCATTATTGTCATACCACCATTTCTTATCAGTTTTATTACTAGATTACTGAGAGAAATCACAATTGTAAAAGTGAGCTTGAGAGAAATCATTGATTGTATTAGCATTCAAAGTATAATCGATAACATATAAAGTGGACGTAGGCTCGTTAACGCCGAACCACTATAAATTCTGTGTGTTTTCTGCTTTTTCTTCATTCTCCAGTTAAAATTCTTTAAGAACCAGAACAATTTGGGTGTTAGGTCCAAATTTTGATCTAACATATAGGTTGGACTTTAAGTTTGTTTTGAACGTATGAAGAAAATTCCTTTTGTAGATTTAAATTATATATATATATATATATATGTGTGTGTGTGTGTGTGTGTGTGTTAAAAGAAACGTTATTAACATTTGGTAGGTAATCTGAATTTATTGGAATACTTAAATTTAAATTTAATTGAGGTTTAATATTGATATTTGTACTTGGATTTGGAATTTATCTATTTGAATATAATTTGAGTTTACCTCCGATTTAATCATTTTGTAAATCTATAAACGGTTTGACATTATTAACAAATTTGTGCTTGTATTCTTGTACTCTTTTCATTTAATTTTAATATAAATGTTTGTCGAAATTTAAAGTTTGAATTTAAGTTAGTTTGCCTATGGTTTATTCACATTTGGCTTCTTTATATTAAATTCTTCGATGTATTCTAGCTCTTTTGTATTTGTAATATTCTACATTTGATTTAGTTATTTGTATTTAACAGTTTGTAGTATTTTTACTCTTATCTATTTATTTCAGCTGAGCTTTAGTAAGCAACTGTATTTTATCCAAATTAATTTGATTGTTTTACTTAAGCTATTGTATTTACCGATCTTATATCAGAAATATCTATTTCTAAGTGACCATTTACTTTAATTGTTAAATTGTTAAAGTACTTGAAATTTAGCATTTAATCTAAAATAAATTTTGAAAAATTAATTTTGTAATTTAATGAAGAAACGATCCATTTTTATTATAATTTGATTTAATTGTTCAGGAATTGAGCGAAGTTATAACGTGATAAAATACATATACAACGTTGTCCAGTTCAACCATTTTCCACTAATGTTCGTTCAACCGTAAGCTTCATTTTCAATCCAACAATGTGCTCAAACCACTTCCTTTTGTTCAGCCAATGTATGTTTGAATTCAACCGTAGTAGACAACAAATTTTGCTGAATATCTGGCAGCAGCCCCTAGAAATCTCACTCAAGATATGGGTGGTGGAGAATTTTTGCCATCTGTTGTCACTGCGCTGTTTTGTTTAACGCGTGTTGTTTCTTTTCTGTCGTGATTCCCTCTTTTCGAATTATAAAGAGGTGCGTATCCTCTTTTAGGTTAATTCTATTTCAACCCAAAGAAATGCTGAGTAGCCCCCCATTTTATCCAAAAAATACGAAGACCAAAATACCCTTTCGCTGTTATATTTTTTTCCAGTTTTTTGCACACCCCGTAGTAGTTCTACGTGGTTTCATGGTGTACCTCGTAGTAGTTCTACGTGATTTCTTAGTGTACCCCGTAAAGTCAGTACGTGGTACTCTAAGGAACCACGTAGGGCTACTACGAGGTACACAGCAAAACCACGCAGTCACCTCACGTGGAAGGGTATTTTTGGCTTTTTTTTAAATTAGCGGGGGGCTACTCAGCAAAATTGGGGGTATATCCATTTTTTCATCTTCTGGGGGGCTACTCAGCACATTGCTGGGTTGAAATAGAATTTCTGTTCACCTCTAAACAAATGCTCTTTGTCTCTTTTAATTACCAACAGTTGTTTTTCCTTAGCCAAATTAAATTCCCAAATCAATCTTTGGTTCTCTCAAAATCAAAAGCAAAGGCTGAGCCTTTTTACTTAAATCGATGGCTACGCCTTCATCTTGTGCTCCTCCGCCAACCTTCAGCGGTGCCATCAAAGCCACAGCCTTCACCTCGTACGCCACCATCAGTCAAGGCGACGCCTTCACCATGTCATGCTCCACCGATGATGGTCCTCCCTCTGTCGTCTATCGCCACGCACTTTCGATCGGTCCTGGTCCGTCTACCACATAACTGCAGTTGTCCCTCCTTAGAAATCGGCTCCGATGTCTGCACCCTCGGAGTTAGCACTGACCCCTGAAGCTTCCAGACGGCTTGATTGATCTCCGGCACCTTCTCGGACGATTTGAGCTTGGTTGCTCGAGTATTCCAAATGCATCTTAAGGCATGAAGTATCACTGCTGTCTCAACGACGTCACTGGAAGCTGCTGTCTTTCCTGACAGAACCTGAGCTGCTACTTCCATAGGTTCTCCGCCACTGGGCGAGCTCCACCACCAAGTCCCCCATGTTCCTAGTCCGCTGTTCTTCGCTACTTCGATGCAAAGTAAGTCTAACTTACGGTTTAAACTTGTTGACAAGTCTGTAGATTCCGCATTTCAAAGTATAGCTTGTTCTGCTGCATGTCGTTGCCTTTGATTCGCTATCCTATTTTGGATTTGGTTATTGCTTGAAGTTGTTCACTGTGTGCATTGAATTCTTACATACATGATGTTGCGAATTTCACCCCTTTATTTCTCAACATTAAACACTTACCCAGTTGAACCACTGCCTTGACAGCTACTCCCTATTGTCGACTACTTACTGACCCGGGCCATGGCCATGCTAACAAAAACCTATTTTACTTGAAACGTTGGCAAGACTTATTACCCAGAAATTTTTAGTTTATCCACCTTGATATTTTGGGTTTGGGTTAAAGCACGGTTTGCATGCTTCCTTAGAAAACCTGAGTTTCGTTTATTTGTTTTCACCATGTCTTCTGAATGTATGCAATACTGATTGGTATGGGATCTCTCCTTTGTAAGCTGCAGTGCTCTTAGATTTATTTTTGAGTTAGTTGGTACAAAGGTGCATCTATTAGTTGCTATTTTGAACCTGCTCATTCATCTATAGGAACTTATAAGATTCATAACATGACCCTCCATTTTTTCTTTTCATGAGATTTACGGGGTGGAACCCTTATTAACATACTTTTCTCTAGGACTATTTTAAATTGGAAATTTCAGTTAACTCAATTCCAAGGAGCTCAATTAGTTTATAACTTACATATGCAACTTTTGACATTATTTGTAACTTACTACAGTTGCCACTAACTTGTTTTTTTTTTCATTTTTGATCTAAATATGAGTTAATAAATCGTGAGTAAAAATTTTCCATTCATCAATTTTATTACGTTTATTTGGTCGAAGGTTAACCAAACCTCCTATTAAATTCACTTGAGATCCACAATTCAAAGGACTTTTGATAATTAATACCAAATGGGATCAGGCTTCAACAAATGCTTCTTGCTGTGTTTGGTACTGTAGTCTGCATGTTTTATGATATGTATGTGTTATTTATCATCATGGTCATGCAAAAATAAATTAAAATAAAATATACAACATATTCACAGATGAAAATATGATAACTGTTTTTATATAAATCTTGGGTATATTAATATTGCCTGTAGTGGGCGCAATAGCTATATAATCTTCCAGTCAACAAAATGCCAGGGATTGTTAGAAAAATTAAAACTTTATTTCAGCACTTAAAGATTGTCATAGTGTTATATTGCACCCCATCCCACTCACACACGCATGCACCGTTCCATATGTACTTTTTGCTATTTGAAAAAAAGTTTATATTGTACCTGCTTGCTTGCGCATTTGAACCCAACTACCTCCTTCTACGTCGTCACCATACATGCTTGTCATTTTGCCCTTACATGCATGTTATCTCACGTTGCTATGCTCTATCCTACGCCGCATTTCACAGGGTATTATGCTCGAATTCTGTTATATAGTTGGGAATAAACAATGATATTTATGTGATTTTTTTCTGGAATTTACTGACTTAAAATAAGTTTAATCCTGACTCGGGTGTTTTGTGTATTTTGCATGGGACACTCGGTTCAGGCCCTAAGTGTTCCAGGTTTAAAGATATCAGCTCGCTAACTGGAGAGGACGTGAAGATGCTTGTGTGCGCTAAGCCCGACAATAAAGTATTCATCTAAAATTTATGTACATATTTATTTATCTTCCGCTGTAAATTTTGTAAGACTCTGATATGTATGAGAAATTTTATTTCGCAGCAAAATATTGTAAAATGTGATTCTGTATTGATTCTTTTTAAACCATGTAAGCCAATAACAATCTGTTGTTTTGAATGGTCTGAGTTGGTTTAATTACCGACTTGGGACATGCAAAATGTTAGGTTGTTACATCTGGCGTCTGAGCTTTGGTTCACACAAAGCTTGGCTTACTCGGTCTAAAAACTCATTAGAGATAAGGTAGAGATACCTTAGAATGAGTTGAATTGATGCTAGAATCAGTGGATTTCGAAAAAAAATGAAATTTTCGGAAGTGATTTTCGGAAATAAAGTATTTTAAAAGAGATTTTGAAAACTTAGTATTTTGGGAATAAAAGTTCCTTTTTAAAATCCCCACTTTAAAAATGATCTTTGCAAGTAGAAATTTTTTCGAAGTCCAGCGTCGAATCATTCAAAATTAACGAGAAAATAAGGGTGAATGAATTGGCTTTAACAAGTGTTTTAAAAATCTCACAAGTGGTTTTGAAGGGATTTGATTGAGAAAGAAAAGAAAAAGGAAGGAAGAAAAAGCTTTGAGACTGAAATGAGACTCTCAAGATATTTGAAATGAAAGTTTTGAAACCTATATATGAACGATTAATTCAAAAACTATTGTTTGAAGGAGATTTTATTGAAAATCAAGTCGAGTACTAAGCACGGGTTTTTTTAAAAGCATATTGAAAACTTGATAAATTGGAACTTGACTTTGGACGATACTTAGTGGAGGAAACGTTGGTTGAAACGTATGCTGAACCGGAACTAAAATTGACTGGGATCAGGTTGAGATTGGTACTAATTACTTTTAGTATGATTGATCTTGTTCTGTTAATTTTTTTTTTTTGGCAACTTCGAAGTAGCTATTTTATTTAATGTTTTCTTAGACTTGCATTTTGTACCAATCTTTCTACTTTCTAAATTAATTGAATTTAATCATTTTGTTTAAACTTATTATTTTATTAAAATCGGTTGTGTTTAAATTTATATAGTACATTCCTTGTTTTGCTTAAATTCTTTTGTATTTATGCTTAATTATATTTATACTTAACCAATTTATTTTATTACTTAGACTCTTTTATTAAATTATTTGTATTTGTTTTATGTATTATATCCTTCGTTGGTTCTGGCTCTTTGTACTTATGACATTCTATTTAGATCTAATTATTGGTGCTTAATAATTTACGATATTTTACCTTTTTATTTTAACCCGTTTTATTAAGTCTATATTTTATATTTATACTAAATCTATTTCGATTTACCTGTTTTATACTAAAATATTTATTTTATTCAAATTAATTTTACTGTTCTACTTTAACTTTGTTTTCTAAATTATCTTATGCTTAAACTATTCTTATAAATTGTTTTATACTTAATCATTTAAACTATATTATGTAAACATATCATCTTATTATTTAAACTTATTTTATTTCAAACTTAATATATTATTTACTATTTGATAAAGATCCGAACAAGTTTAATCCAAACGATTGAGTGTGAAGTTAATGAATGCCATTCATTACGTGTAACACAAATCAAATATGATGTTTTGGATAACAAATTTGAACATGGAATTAGATTTGAAATAATATTGGATATCGAATTGATTTAGAAAATGATTTTGAAACTGAATGGAATTTTTCCAAGCCTTGGAACTTATATGAAATATAAGGAAGGTGAAATTTTGACGATGCACGTAAGTGAGCGTATGTATTAAGTAATCGTAATTAAGGTATGCTGAAAATACTACCTCATATTTCAGATCTTGATAACTGCATTTATTCGAATTATAATAAATGTCAAAGTGGGGGAGAAACTGCTTTTCCCTTATTGAAATTGAGTGGAAATTTCTTGACAAATAATCACTTACGACTCAAAGGAAAATGGAATTTTTGAAGTAATATTTACTTGAGAAAGAAACTAATGAAATAATCGAGTATCCCATGATTGAACTACTAAAATTTGTATCTTGTGTGCATTTGACTTTCCCATCTTGGTCTAGGATAATCATTTAAATTCGGACTGTTCGCTCTCAGGTGATGACTTCCGTGCCTTTTTATCTTATGAATTCGGCCAAGCGTTTTGATTTGAGCCATCATACCTCTTGATACTCGTTGAGGTCGAACTTCTATTTTGAATACATGGAATTTGATTTGATCCATGTATGTATACCCCTTCTAGGCTGTGTGTCGAACTAAATCAAGATTGAAATCAAACTAGATAACTTTGATTTTATCCAAGACGTTATGTAACGGAACCTTAATGATCTTTCCATAGTAATTAAAAGTGTTTGAAATATAGAATCCAACTCATGCAAGACAATTGGATTTTGGAAATTATTAATCAACATTTGGAATGTTTTACCACTACTAATTTGAATATGTATACGCAACATCAGAGTGCGTAGCGGAAGCGTGACGGTATTTAGAATAGAAAATGTTTAAGAGGTTTTCTAACTAGATTGAATAGTGCAAACTTTTCAGCAAGATTTGACATTGAAATTTGAAAAAAAAAGGTTATTTTACTCTTTAAATTGTAAATCATTTCGAAGATACTGATTTGAAACACTTGAACATCTTATATTATGAGAATATGAAATCTAGAATTATTTAAAGCTAGTTAAATGAAATTTGATCTAAGGAATGATTGATATGATTTGTGTATATATTATAAACTATTTTATGAAGCTTTAAAAATTTGAAAAGCTTACTTGATTTGAAAGAACAATAATAAAATCATATTGATCAAATTTGATTTCCAATTGTTGAAAGGACTTTTTTTTAATGGAAAAATGTATCTCTTAGAAGATATCAGCTTATGTATAATTGTCGAAAGTGTTATTTCGAAATAAATTGAAATTTATAAAGCTTGATATAATGATCCTTAAAGTCTTTAATCTGAAGAATTTTGAAAGACTTGAAATGTCTGAATAAGATCATTAATTTCGAAATATAAAGCATAAGTTATATGTTTGGAAGTTGAAATTGTATTTTCAATTGTTTGGAATTGTTCTTCCAAATTATTTTTGGATATAATGAATAGTTTATAAATTGAATTATGAACTAAGAAAATTTTGACGACTGGAGTCCCGATATTTGAAATGTTTGAAAGAAAACAATACTATGATTTAAAGTATTTGTGAATTATTGTTGCGAAATGATTTATGGCTTCGGGATATGAAATGATTGACATGTTTCATGGACTCGGGGGACCCGTGACTAAAAGAAGGACATGTGTGATTTACGGTGAGCAACCTAGGCATATACGGTATCTGAGTTTGGATGAAAACCGAGTTATATGTGCTCCGCGATTTTGTACTTGGAGGTCCGTGTCTGGACGAAAGCCGTGAGATACACTTCGCTTGGGATCCCTCGATGATGGTATTTGGGAAGAGCAACTTAGGCATATATGGTATCCGTGTCTGGATGAAAATCGAGATATATATGCTCCGCGATTTTGTGCTTGGGGGTCCGTGTCTGGACGAAAACCATGATGTACACTTTGCTTGAGAACCCTCGACGATGGTCTGCTTTAGGTGTCCGGAGTGACCTTAATTATCTATATTATTGCGTAGGATAGGCTACCCATAGGCCTTGTCATGAGAAACTTGAAGAAATGAAATAGAATCTTTTACGAGAAGTTGAAACAAGTGTATTTAGTACTTGAATATTTTAGTCAAGCGCCTGATCAACGCACATCTAAAGTTTGCAAGGACGACGATGGACTTGTTAGGCTTTGAGTTATCATATATGTTTGAAGTTTTGAAAGCAATTTTTGTTTTGAAATCCTGAAGTGAAGTATGATTATATATAAAAAGAAATGTATAGTACTTCAAATGGTTTGAAATCAAAATGGGATTCTAAGTTCGGAGAAATCATTTTGAACTTTCAAATGTTTTGAAATTACAAATACAATAATTTATATAGTATTTTGATTTAACTAATCTAACCTATTCATTTACTTAACTTATCACATCACTAACTATTATATTTTGCATTTGTACCTACATTATCCTTTCTTACTTATCTATTCTACTTTCTACCAAGTTTTCTAAATTGCTTCTATTTAATCATTTTATTGTAGCCTTTAAAGCTATCTTACCTTAAACTTTTTGGATTTTAGTAAATCTACTTTTTATTTCAAAGTAACTCTATCATTTTAAACTACTTTCCCTTAAATTATCTTGTACTTTCAACATAGTCTTCTTTTACATTATATAGCAAATTTCCTTATTTAGTTTATACAATGGTTAAGTTTTGACTAAAGAATAGTCGATATAAGAAGTTTTCCAATATAGTTATATGATAAAATTTTGTTAATCTATTAAGAATCTTTCTGTAAATTTCAAGCTTATTAGAAATTGTAAATATTTTGATTTGATAACTTTTATTTATATTTGGTTTTAATAAATTCTATAAGTAAGACTTGTTCTACTTTAGTATAAATTCTACAACTCTCCTTTTCGAGGACGAAAAGTTTTAAGTGAGGGAGGCTGTAACGAACCAGAATTTTCGATGTTTAGAATATTAATTAATTCTGAGTTTACAGTTAAAATATATATATTTATAGTGGATTTTGATATAGCATTTGAAATTTATTTTGAACATAGTTATTATTTGGATGTATAGTTTGGACTTTAAGTTTGTTTTGAACATATAAAGAAAATTCCTTTTGCAGATTTAAATTATATATATATAAATCTAAATATGTGTTAAAAGAAGCGTTATTAACATTTGGTAGGTAATCTGAATTTATTGGAATACTTAAATTTAAATTTAATTGAGGTTTAATATTGATATTTGTACTTGGATTTGGAATTTATCTATTTGAATATAATTTGAGTTTACCTTCGATTTAATCCTTTTGTAAATCTATAAACGGTTTGACATTATTAACAAATTTGTGCTTATAGTCTTGTACTCTTTTCATTTAATTTTAATATAAATGTTTGTCGAAATTTAAAGTCTGAATTTAAGTTAGTCTGCCTATGGTGTATCGTATTTGGCTTTTATATTAAATTCTTCGATGTATTCTAGCTCTTTTATATTTGTAATATTCTATTTTTGATTTGATTTTTTGTATTTAACGGTTTGTAGTATTTTTACTATTATCTATTTATTTCAGCTGAGCTTTAGTAAGCGACTGTATTTTATCCAAATTAATTTGATTGTTTTACTTAAGCTATTGTATTTACTGATCTTATAACAGAAATATCTATTTCTAAGTGACCATTTATTTTAATTGTTAATTTTTTAAAGTATTTGAAATTTAGCATTTAAACTAAAATTAATTTTGAAAAATTGATTTTGTAATTTAATGAAGAAACAATCCATTTTTAAAATAATTTGATTTAATTGTTCAGGAGTTGAGGGAAGTTATAACGTGATAAAATACGTATACAACGTTGTCCAGTTCAACTATTTTCCCCTAATGTTCATTCAACTGTACGTATTATTTTTAGTCCAACAATGCATTTAAACCACTTCCTTTTGTTCAGCCAATGTATGTTTGAATTCGACCGTATCAGACAACAAATCTTGCTGAATATTTGGCAGCAGCCCCTATAAATATCACTCAAGGTATGGGCGGTGGAGAATTTTTGCCATTTGTTGTTACCGCTCTATTTTGTTTAACGCGTGCTGTCTCTTTTATTTACCAACTGTTGTTTTTCCTTAGCCAAATTAAATTCCCAAATCAATCTTTGGTTCTCTCAAAATCAAAAGCAAAGGCTGAGCCTTTTTACTCAAATCAAAATCTATGGTCGCGCCTACATCTTGTGCTCCTCCGCCAACCTTCAGTGGCACCATCAAAGCCACAACGTTCACCTCGTATGCCACCACCAATCAAGGCGACGCCTTCACCACTTCATGCTCCACCGATGACGGTCCTCCCTCTGTCGTCTATCGCCACACACTTTCGATCGGTCCTGGTCCGTCCACCACATAACCGCAGCCGTCCCTCCTCAGAAATCAACTCCGCTGTCTGCACCCTCGGTGTTAGCACTGACCCCTGAAGCTTCCAGACAGCTTGATTGATCTACGGCACCATCTCGGACGATTTGAGCTTGGTTGCCCGAGTTTTCCAAATGCATCTTAAGGCGTGAAGTATCACTGTTGTCTCGACGACGTCACTGGAAGTTGCTGTTCTTTCTCACAGAATCTGAGCTGCTGCTTCCATCTGTTCTCTGCCATTGGGCGAGCTCCACCACCAAGTCGCCCATGTTCCTAGTCCGCTATTCTTCGCTACTTCGATGCAAAGTAAGTCAAACTTATGATTTAAACTTGCTGACAAGTCTATAGATTCCGCATTTCAAAGTATAGCTTGTTCTGCTCCATGTCGTTGCCTTTGATTCGCTGTCTTATATTGGATTTTGTTATTGCTTGAAGTTGTTCACTGTATGCACTGAATTCATTCATACATGCTATTGTGAATTTCACCCCTTTATTTTGCAACATTAAACACTTACCCAATTGAACCACTGCCTTGACAGCTACTCCCTGTTGTCGACTACTTACTGACCTGGGCCATGGTCATGCTAACAAAAACCTATTTTACTTGAAACGTTGGCAAGACTTATTACCCAGACATTTCTAGTTTATCCACCTTGATATTTTGGGTTTGGGTTAAAGCACAGTTTGTATGCTTCCTTAGAAAACCTGAGTTTCGTTTGTTTATTTTCACCATGTCTTCTGGATGTATGCAGCACTGAATTGGTATGGGATCTCTCCTTTCTATTTATTTTTGAGTTAGTTGGTACAAAGGTGCATCTGTTAGTTGCTATTTTGAGCCTGCTCATTCATCTACATGCTATTAGGAACTTATAAGATTCATAACTTGACCCTTCTTTTTTTCTTTTTATGAGATTTACAGGGTGGAACCCTTATCAACATACTTTTCTCCAGGACTATTTTAAATTGGAAATTACAGTTAACTCATTTCCAGGGAGCTCAATTATTTTATAACTTACATATGCAACGTCTGAAATTATTTGCAACTTACTGCAGTTGCCACTAACTTGTTTTTTTTTTTTTTTTTATCTAAAGATGAGTTAATAAATCGTGAGTAAAAATTTTCCATTCATCAATTTTATTATGTTGATTTGGTTGAAGGTTAACTAAACCATCCTGTTAAATTCACTTGAGATCCACAATTCAAAGGACTTTTGATAATTAATACCAAATGGGATCAGGCTTCAACAAATGCTTCTTGTTGTGTTTGGTACTGTAGTCTGCATGTTATATATATATATATATATATATATATATATATATATATATATATATATATATATATATATATAAATATAAATATATATATGTGTGTGTGTGTGTGTGTGTGTGTGTTTTATTTATAATCGTCGTCATGCAAACATAAATTAAAATAAAATATACGATGTATTCACAGATGAAAATATGATAACTGCTTTTCTATAAATCTTGGGTATATTAATATTGGCTGTAGTGGGCGCACTAGCTATATAATCTTCCAGTCAACACACGCCAGGGATTGTTCGAAATTTAAAACTTTATTTCAGCACTTGAGCATTGTCATAGCTGTTATATTGCACCCCATCCCATTCACACACGCATGCACCGTTCCATATGCACTTTTAGCTATTTGAAAAAAGTTTGTGTTGTACCCGCTTGCTTGCTTTGCGCATTTAACCCAACTACCTCCTTCTACGTCGTCGCCATACATGCTTGTCTTTTTGCCCTTACATGCATGTTATCTCGCGTTGCTATGCTTTATCCTATGTCGGCATTTCACAGGGTATTATGCTCTAATTTTATTATATAGTTGGGAATAAACAATGATATTTATGTGATTTTTTTTGTGGAATTTACTTACTTGAAATAAGTTTAATCATGACTCGGGTGTTTTGTGTTTTTTGCATGGGACACTCGGGTCAGGTCATAAGTGTTCCAGGTTTAAAGATTTCAGCTCGCTAACTGGAGAGGACGTGAAGATGCTTGTGTGCGCTAAGCCCGAAAATAAAGCATTCATCTAAAATTTATGTACACATTTATTTATCTTCTGCTGTAAATTTTGTAAAACTCTGATATTTATGAGAAATTTTATTTCGCTGCAAAATATTGTGCATTGTGATTCTGTATTGATTCTGTTTAAACTGTGTAAACCAATAACAATCAGTCGTTTTGAACGATCTGAGTTGGTTTAATTACCGAATTGGGACGGGCAAAATGTCAGGTTGTTACAGTTGATCTACCTTTCGACAAGGACGTCAAGCACATACGGATTCATGTTCAAAGAAATCATGACATGGAAGAAACATCAGACTATCGTCACATCCGGATTGACCTAGGCCCGGATCGATCGAGTGGTAGAGCAACAAAATATGGTTTGGCCTTCTTTCGGATTGGCTAAAGAAGTGAAGTGAAATCTGGTTCGACATCATCCTGGATTGGCTAAGTAGAGAGATGGAAGTCCGGGGAGCGGCCAAGACCAGGTTCGATGAAGATGAAGGTGCCATTTTCTGATCATCTAACATCGATTCGACTATGTCGAACCTAACATAGGTCGAAACAGATCGATGGTTGCTACTGATTTGGCCTACTATTTTAACTTGCTCCACCACTCGTATTTCCCCATGCACATCCTATGCCAAACCGAATTTGTATTCCATCTATAAATAGCCCTAAGGAGCATTAAAAATGGATCATCTGCTTCTCTTATGTAACACCCCGTAAAAGACATAAATATTAACAATAAATAAAAATAAACAATTTAATAATAAGGTTGGAAATGAGATTTTGTAGCTTTAGGAATTTGGCTATGAAAATCTTTTATTTGGATTCGTGGTGAAATTCTGAATCATTTTCATATATAATATATTGAAAAGGTGAATGTATGAAGAAGTTACATGCAAATGAAATTGGATAATAAAACGTAGGATACACACACACACACACACACATATATATATATATATATAATTAATTAATTAGATGAATAATATATATCCAAAATATATTTAAATATAAGAGGGAGAATTTGAAATCCAAACAAAGGATAAGATTATGGGGACAGAGAATATTTTAAGTAAGGAAAGTGTTCAAAAAATAAAGCAACGTTTTATTTAATTAGCCACCTCAGCACCACATAAATTCATTAGGCGTTCCAACGACTAGGAGGTCGACCGCCTCCTAGAAGGGGTGTCAACCGCCCAGGTCGACCGACTGGCGGGTGAGGAGCCCAATGACTCTATGTTTGGTTAGGGTTTTTTAAAGGGATTTTTATAAATATATGGCCAAGATTACATCTGAATAATCTAACGACCTATGCTCACACGGACAACTATATATAGGCCCTCTATCACACAACAAAATCCTAACCAGTCTCTTATCTCTACCTCCATATCATCCTTCTACCATTTATAAGTTCTAGAAAAGGTTAGGAATTTCTCTGTTGTTCCTCTAACCTGTTTTCTTATATTCTCTATAATCTAAATTCATATAGGTTTTAATATGAATTCTAAAATTTAGTGTGTGTATATATAAGATTCTAAAAGACGTTTCTTACATATATATTAGGAGGATTGGAGCACGCTTGCCGCGTAGATTAAGTAAATATCTGAATCTACTACGGAAATCCTATTTGTTCTTCCTTAGATCTGTGAGTGGAATATCGTGTTCTTAGGCATATTCTATTTTTTAATTGATTAACATGTTGATAGCTACACCTAAGAGGATTTGGAAATCGATAACATCAATACAAAAAACCCCAAATCCTCTATTTTATATCTACGTAAGAATTGTCATGTTATTTGGATTTGTGGATTTTTGATCTTAATATTGGATTGAGGATGAAAGGGGTGTTGATGTTGTTTCTACTTTGTGTAGTCCACCCTTATGTAAACATTTGATTGTAACCTAAAAGGGTTTGAATTTGGCTATTCCTTGATTTGATTAGGTTTGGATTCTATTTTGAATTCAAACGTATTCATAATTGAAATATATCAAATGCAAACATTTTTATGTGCATAACACCAAAAAGTGGTGAACTAGATAAAGTGGAACATATAAACATACATGTATATATTATATGTGCATGTTATACTCTATTCTTGATCTATTATTAAAATTGTTCCAATAAGCCTAGGATGCAAGTTGAAATTTGTATGTATGTGTATTTTCCATTCACTGTTATCTGTTATTGTGTTATTATGCCATCATGCTTAAATTGTAGTAGTAAACATATGGAAAATTAACTTGTATACCTTGATTTAGACAAATTGAAATTTTTGTGTCATTAGAACATCCTCTCGTTCATGCGAACACTAGCGGTAATTGTGCATTATAATTCTTATACTTATATAAACACAATTAACGTTATATTAGTGTAATAAATGCGATTAGGTTAGGATTCGAATTTGAAATGTCCACCTCCCATGTATATGTATATATATATATATATATATATATTGCTTGTGAGTGCGTATAGAATGACTTTACATATATAAATAGTGACACAGAAACATGAGGCTAGTTGCCATTTGTGGTATAAGCCTGCCCGAACCGACCGACAATTCCGGCAACCACAAGTAGGCCCAACTAATGTGAGAAATCTAGGTGCCATGGGCCATTCAAACTTAGTACACTATGACATGAGGTTAAACCAACTTGTAGTAGAAGCCTGCCCAGAACTGCCCGACATATCTAGCATTTACAGGTATATAGTTTAATGTGAGAGGTCTAGTGTGTGTGTGTGTGTGTATATATATATATATATATATATATATATATATATATATATATATAAGTCTAGTATGTGTGAAAATAGGCAGGTTTACTACACCTTGAGAAGGTCTAAAGTGGCTGACACTCTTCCTGTCTAATTTGGGTCTTAAGTGGTTAGGACTAGAATACCTCGTAAGGTTTATTCCTTGGAGAGGAACCAAAGTCATGGGATCCAATCTTGTTAGATTCTAAGTAAGTCTTTGGGTCCTCCTTCTCTAAAAGCGGTTAGACATAAGCGGTAACGGAGTAGGGTAGCTCACGGGGGATGTCCACTTGCTCTAGAAGCTTGTAAGGGCTCAACTAGGGACAGAACTGGTATATAAAAGATATGTGGCCATTGCATGCTCACTGACTATCTAAGGGAAGTCTTAAATGACATAGGTGTTCGTCGTAATATCAGTTAAGTAGTAACATTCGCACTATTACTTCTCAAATTACAAGTGAGAGTATAGACTTAAGAACATTGGCGTACTAGGACGGGGTCTTAAGGGGCTAGGGTCTGCCTCGGGGTTATAAGAGATCATAAGAATCCACCGTTAATAGGGCCACAAGTGACCGAGATTGCCCACCTCGTTGGGTCTTTACCCTAAAAACACTAATGAGCGATTGACTTGGATATCCACCTCACTGGTTAGACACTTGGTATTTATGAGAATGTTGTGTGCCGCGTAAACATACCTTGACATATGTAACCTGCTAAAAATATAAGGTATGGACTTTAAGCAAACACCATATTTCAGTTACACGGAACTTTATGTTCTGACCCCTTCTCCTTAACATATCCAACAGGTCGGTAGATGGGGTAAAATTCATGGACGAAGTCATGATGGGAGATGATGAAGAAGACAATGTTATTATAGTAGTTATTGCTGGGATATTTGGGAATGAATTATTTGATGTACCCGTGGAACATATGTAATCTTGATTGTTGTGTTGGAATTCTGTGATTTTTAATAAGTTGTACATCTTATTTCAGTATTATATTTCTTTTTCCACTATGTGAGATTTCCATTTGAATTGTATGTATGTTATCTGTGCAAATGTAATTCCTTACAGGAACCAACATTCCGTTTATAATGGTTTTAAGTTTCGATGGGCATTTTCTAGATCGAAATTTAGGCCCATTCCAGGCGGGTTTTACATTTTACATATTTTACTGACTATAAAATCCTAGTACTTGAGATTTCATCATCTCAAAAACTATGCAATCTCAATTTCTTGTATTAATTTAAGAGAAGTTATAAAGTGAGCGTAGGCAACGCATAGCCGAACCACTACTAATTTGTGCACTTGTTCTTTTTTCATTTTCATTTTCATCACTTTTATTATCTACTTCATAATCCCTGGGTGTTTGAGCCATTTTTGAATCAAACACCACAACATCAGTAGTCTTATATCAAGATTATTAGAAACTATAAGTCTTATCAAAAATTGAAATGTTATGATATACATATCATGAGAGTACATTTCTTTGAAATCAAAGCCTGGATTCTACAGGAAATCTTGCGTAACTAGCCATGATTTGTATCTCACAACTTCATTTTAATTATTTTGTTTTCTAGAATATTCATTTATAACCAGCTATTTTTAGCATATCTGATGTTTTCTCTATTAATCCAAATACACAATGTTTTCAAAATGAATCTGGCTTAGCCTGAATGACATCTTTCCACTTTGGTCATTCATGTCTTTTTTGACATTCATTTATGCTAGTTGGTTATTATCGTTGTTCTCATTATAGTCACGACTTCTAGTTAATTTAATAGCTACCATGAATGAGAGTACTTCATCAATTATCATTTTACTTTAATCTCACATTTCTTCATGATTCATACAAAATATTGAGGTCTCATTATTATTAAGTATCATTTTATTTTTGGAAATTTCTATTATTTCTTCTAAGATAATATTCCCTTTGTCAATTTTTAAAGAATTGGGATTTTCATTTTAGTTATCTTTTGGATCATTTATAACCTTTTGGAAGGTTTTTCAAGTAATGATTTTTTATTAGACTTACTTATTTTAGGAGCTAAGCCTTTTGATCCTATTGATCGTCTATGTTTTTGTCTTGCTTTAGATTCATTTGCTACTATTGATTCGTTTGGGACTTCAATTCTAACTAGTGAGATTTAGTTATTTTTGCAACATCACTAAATACATATGGTATTAGATTTGCAATTTTATGCAAATGCAAAATTATGTGTACCTCATATTGGCATTGGTTGGTACCTAGATCCAAATGAGATTATCCCATTATATTTCACTTCGTTCTACTAGAACAGTCTTTTCTCTCTTTAACAACGAAAAATTGACCTATCAAATTTACAAACTGGAAATCTTGCAGTAAAGACATCACCTATATGTAATAACCCGGAAAATCCGAACCAATTTAAAACTTTTATTTTAGCAATTTTAATGAATTTTGAATATTTAAAATGATTTATTTTAAATAATAACGACGAGAAAGTTATTTTGAATAGAATTAGAACGTATATATTAATTAGAATCGACATTAGAATATAAATATTTATTTTTATTTATAAAAGGAATTAGAAATGGCGCGATAGTTTGAAAATTCAATTTCAAATTTCAAACGAATGTACAAAATTCAAAATAAACCGGATTTAGCAAAACCAAAAATATTAGAATCTACTTGGAAATATCTTTCCAACAAATTCGAAAAATGGAAATTTCATAGCGGGAATAAAAATTTATGCCCAGTTGAAAATTCGGAATAGTCGTTATGGAAATATAGCCCTTAAAAATAGCGATTTTGCAAACGACCTTCGTTTTCGACGAAACCACTTTTGTTGAATCCGAGATGTCAAATTATTGCTAGATTCCAATTTTGATAATTTTTGGAATCAATATGTAAGCGTGGCGAAGTTAAATGTGTTTTGGCGGTTTCAATCAATTTTAATCGACTGGAAAATGACCATTTTTCAAACGGTCTCCAAATTCAACGAAATTAGTTTTTGTAGGATTGTATCGTCAAAACATAGCTAGATCTATTTTTATAAATTTTTGGAGTCAGTATGTGGCCCAGTAAATTAAAATGTACGTTAAAATTCAATATATTGATTCATATTTTAATTTTAAGAAAAACTGATGGAAACAGTCGAATTGGCTTACTGGACATATCCCATTGTGCCCGGAATAGGGGTATTTAGTTAGGGGCAATAGTCGCTGGGTTCGATTTGGAGTTCAAATAAAAAAGTAACTTTTTGGGATCTAATTAAGTGAATATTAGGCTCACATCCCTATTTTGAAACTTAATTATGCTCACATCCGGTCATAAACTTATTATAAATTAGGTCCCTGTTTTCAAAACTTATAAAATAATAATTAAAAAAAATAAAAAAATTCGTAAATTAGTAATAAAATAAATTATGCATTATATAAAAAATTCAGTTCAAAAAACAACAAAAATCATGTCAGAAAGAAGAAAACAACAAAAAAACAGAAAAAACTGCAGTTAAATGCATAATATTATGCACCTTTTTGAGTTTATTGCATGCATATGTGTAATTATTACAGTTCTTACAGCGCCTAGATTTAACTGCATATTTCAGTTCATTTTT
Organism: Allium sativum; assembly: GCA_030737875.1. Classification (NCBI taxonomy): domain Eukaryota; kingdom Viridiplantae; phylum Streptophyta; class Magnoliopsida; order Asparagales; family Amaryllidaceae; genus Allium; species Allium sativum. Next base: position 1,045,610,374 of record CM060910.1, on the reverse strand, counting down.
ATTTGCATCCAAATGTGCAAATATCTCAGAAAACATGCACACATGTGTGCAACATTTTTATAGGATAACACGTTAGCTAAAAGTAGGGACCTAATTTAAAAAAAAAATTAAAATTAAAACCCGCCCCCTATTTTCTGAGTTCCGCCTTTTTTAAAAAAAAAAAAAATGTGCGGTACTTCATTAAAAAAAAATTCTAAAATTTGGAAATAATTTCAGGATTCCATGGAAATCAAAAAAAAATAGTTGCATACATTTATGCAATTATTACAGATAATTGCATATATGTATGCAACTTTTCCGTAAGCTGTGTTCGGTTTGGAAATCTGAAAATAAACCTGCACAAATGTGTGCAAGTATTTGAAATATTTGCACACATGTAAGCATGTACTTGCATGAATTAAAATCAACGAAGATGAATGTAGTGAAAAATAAGCACGGATGTATGCAAGAAAATGATATATCTGCATACTATTATGCATTTAACTGCAAATTTCGTTTTTTTCTGTTTTTTTGATTTTTGACGCCTTGTTTAATGGTTTTTTGTTCTGAATTTTTTAGCGTTTACATGTTTTATTTAAATACGAATTTACGTGATTTTTTTATATATTTTTTATTTTTTTTGATGAATTTTCAGAAAATAGGGACCTAATTTACAATAAGTATATGACCGGGTTTTTTTATATTTTGAAACTTAATAGGGACCTCTAAAAAACGCACCCTTAAATTAATTATATATATTATAAAACCAAGTCAACCCTCCTCTTTCTCTTTCTCTTTCACCGTTCAAAATTGAGAAAAAGAATAGAACGATCGTTCTCATCGCTCCTTCATTCAGCCCACCACCGCGCCCCCACCTAGCACCGTCGCCCCTCCTCCTTCTTCCCTCCTCCACCTCCTCTCCTCCTCCTCTTCCTCCTTTCTCTCTTCCAGTTTCAAGAACCCTAACCCCCAAATCAGCCCAACCCGCCTCCACGCGCCCTTCCACCGCCACCACCACCTTGTTGCGTCACCCCCACGTCCAATCAGGTCCGCCGCCGCCTGCAGCACCACCCACCTCTGGCCATGGGCCCCGTTTCACCAAAATCCACTTTTTTCACCAAATTTTCATTTTTACATAACAGCCGCTGACCTTGTTTCGCAAATAACTTCCAAACCCAGCGTTTCTGGCCAAAACCTCCAATTACCAAAGTCGAAGAGCAAGATTTTCTCTTCGATTTGGTATATGATAGTCCTATTTTGGATTGGGAGCTGTCAGGAAAACGCGTCCAAAGTCTGTTGTCCAAATACTGTCAAAATACTGTCTTTTCGTGATTTCCGGTGAAATGACACATTTTCGGAAGGAAGACCACTAGGCGAAAGTTGTCCGGAATGGCGCGTTTAAGCTAGAAAAAAAGATGGTGTGAAGATTAGAGCTCGTTTGCAAATTCTGGAACCAGAACAGCAAAATCCGGGCGATAGAAAATATGTGAGTTCTCTCCGCTCTAAAGCTTCTATGGTTTTTGACGTATGAAGCATATAAAGTTATGATTTTTATTTATATAAAATTATGATTTTTATTTATATAAATTTATGATTTTTAATTACATAAAATTATGATTTTTAGTTATGTAAAAATATCATTTTTAGTTAGTTAAAAATAGGATTTTTATCGTAGGAAGGAAATATTTTCGGCAAGATTAAAATTATGATTTTTAACTAGCGTATGGCATGGGAATGTTTTCTAGAAAGATAAAAATATGATTTTTAGATTATATATATTATTTATAAAATGGTCATACAAAAAAATAATTATTAATTAGCTAAAAATCCGATTTTTATATATGTAGTAGCGATATAAAAATGTGATTTTTACAATGTAAACATCATGTTAAAAATATGATTTTTACCTATGCAGTAGCGTTATAAAAATATGATTTTTATGTACATGTAGCGACATTAAAAATATGATTTTTATATATATGTAGAGTATTAAAAAATGTAATTTTTAGCGAAGTAAAAATATAATATTTAGAATTGAAATAAAAATGTGATTTTTACTATGAACAGCGTGATGAAGATTGCGTTGGAATTTCAGGCAAGTCCAGACTGTTCTAAAATTCAGAAATAAAAAATAGCGGAGTGAAACCCAAAGGTGAGAACTCCTCACTGAAATCTTTTATATACAATTATTTATTTTTAACTGCATATATGGACTGTTTCTCCATCGCCCACAGACCATGGACGACTTGTTTGATTGTTTGTTTGGCTGATTAGATTAGTTGGTTGAATTTGGTTGTTTGGGTGAAATGAATTGATTAGAATTGTTATGTGGGTACGGCGTGAGCCAATATCAGGAGAGGGTTAATGCTAGACACCTGATTTTAATATCGCGCCGTTATACCGCCAAAATTTTCTAAAATATGTTAGAACAATAAAAATATTATTTTTGTTCTGTAAATGAATTGAATAAATATTTTATTGTTAAAAATTATATTTTTAACGTTATAAGAATAAAATAAATATTCATTTACAAATCGGACGATTTGTTTATGTACACACATTTATTTGAATTGATTGGGACGATAAAATTTTACACATAGCCCAACTGCACAAATAAAATATGTGTTTGGTTGATTGAAACCCCACACGGGTATTGGGATGATATTTGACATACACTAATCCCAATTGCTTAGTAGAATGTCAACCGATTGGTTGACAGACTGTTATAAGCGTTAAATATTTATATTTGATGCTTATGCAGTGTAGAATGCACTCTGGATGATGGTTGACTGTGTTTGATTGGTATTGTGTACATGTGTTGTATGAAATCCATATAAATCAAATTATATGGTAATTGGTTGTGTCTGATTCCAGTTCAGAAAGAATGAATTTTTTAAAATAACGAATATTCTAAAATAATGAATATTTTGAAATAATATTCAGTAAATGATCAAAATCTGATTTTGATGTCCGATTTGGGATGGACACGAATATATTTAAATATATGAAGCCGTGTTGATTAGATTAACGCCATTTTTAAGTGAATGATATTTATATCGATTTTATTCATTTCTATAATGAGTATCAAAAAAGAAATAATTTCGGAATATAATGGTTTGAAAATACTATCATTTGTATATCAATGATATGGAATATTCAATTTTGATTTGAAATTGAATATGAAGTTGAAATCTTTTGAAATTGAACTTAAAACGATTTATAAAATACGTTTTAAATGGAAATCGACAAAATATAATATATATATATATATATATATATATATATATATATATAATGGCCTGAATAGAACGCGTCGCGCTGCGGCAGTTCGTGAATTTCGACCACTGACTTCGAATGGACATTACGGGAGACCCGACCGTCGGATTCTCCTAAAACCAGAACTGTTAGGTTTGTATCGAAAAGAGCTTTCTAAAGAATATTAGTGATTTGAAATCTAACGGTTGGATTTGGAATTATGTCCAAATAAAATTTGGAAAAGGTCGCTGTAAGTGCAGTTCGATGGCCGTTTATGGAAATCGACTGTACGGGCTTTGATAAAATTATTAAAAATATCAAGAATTTGTGTAAGATCATAATAAATGATTTGGAAAGAATTGGGATGAAAAATTCCATATTTGAAAAGATAAAATAGATTTTTATCGAAATGAACTAGTTATTAACTAGTATTATAATCCAATATTTTTAAATAAATAAACTGAATTTGAAATGGTTTTAAAAATAACCGAAATATCCAATATATGAATTGGAATGGATTTGAATTGAAATTATCTTCGGAATATTTCGATATTGGGTTCCGTGATTATACGGATATTGTGGAGGAATTTGGAAGATATATATATATATATATATATATATATATATATATATATATATATATATATATATATATATATATATATATATATGTATATATCGTTATTCCAATACGGTATTTGTTGATTCCAGAATTTGATATTGAATATAAGCCAATATATTTTCTATTCAGAGCCTTGTATTTAATATTAAATGTGATTTTTGGTTTGTCGTGAATGGTGTCTTCATTTACACTGCTCCTGAACCCAATTGAGAAAAGATTAAATCTTTTTATTTAGATTTAACGAAGGATACCAATTAATTGATATTTAATTGGAAAGGAAATTGAAATTGGTCTTTGGTTTTATCATGAACGGTGTTTTAAATTATATTTGTTCTTTAACCCGATTAACATTGGAATAAGATTTTGGGTTGTTGTGAATGGTATCTTTAATAATACTGTTCTTAGACCCAATGAAGCTAAGAAAATTAGAATCTAACTGGAGATTAGTTAAGTTGAATTGTTTCCTGGGTATTGATCTGATGTTGGTTCCGGCCTTCGGGGTTAATACTTAGGGAATTGTTCTCTTACTAATTTACGGTTAGAGACTGATGGAATGTGAATTGGGTTTGTTGTGAACTGTGTTTCAGCGACATTCATTCTTTAACCCGATTCACAGTCAAATTGGATTTGGAATTTATAAATCTTTTGTTAAGATTTAAAGGAGATTTTCGAAAGTAAAGTTTTCCAATTTAACATATTAAATTGGAATTGAATGGAATTCGATTTGGTAATAATCGAAGTAAGCTTCTGTAGAGGAAGACGGTTAATATAGCTCTAGAAGCTTCTATAGAGGAAGACGTGCATGGAGATCGACGGATATGAAAGGGCCTCTCCCTCGTTTTGGACAAATGGGGGAGGAATAAGGTGCCTCCGGTTTCGTTCAGACCCAGAGCGAACTTGTAAATGGATGTGTGTCTGACATCGGATTTCATTCTATGTGATTGATAGACATCGGTTGCATAGCGTGAATTGTCTGTGTGGCATGCTGAGATGCAAATGATCAAGGCTTCTGTTGAAAAGCAGAGTTTTGTGGTTGATGATCAAAGCATGGCTTTAATATTACGTAGCTTTGTGTAGCGTTAATTCGCGAGCCTCATACCCCGGTGTGGACCAAAAACGGGAGAGGACTTCAGAGAGGGCATGTGTTTCTTTCTACCTAGGAGTGGTGTCAGCATTTTGCATGCCTTTGAATTTTACTTATGTGGATGATGGATAGCAAGGCACCTCGGTTATATCAGTCGTTCCGGGGTCGATAGTTTGGTCGGGATATGACCAGTTTATGCTCCATAGGGCGGGGAAACGCATTGTTCAGGCATTTTAAGCCACTCTGTGTGGATCGGCCCTGACGATCCATGGCTTGCCTACACGCTTGCCTGAGGGGTGGGCTAGAGCGTCTCAAAGCGGTAAGGACGATCCCTTGCCTTGGTTCACAGATGGGAATCCAACTTCCAATACGTGACATTTGCGGTTTTGATTGTAGAGCCTAGTATTGGCGACATGATATATGGTACCCATGCAGTCTAGGATCGATACATTTATATTTGAAGTTGTTTTATACATTATGCACTTATAATTGTATCAAATGATTTGTTTTAACGTACCAAGCATGTTTGGCTATTATAAGGGAAAACTCTATCCCCCGGCTTGCGTTGCATTGTGTGATAGGACCTGGGTCTTATAATAGCTTCATTTTTCCAAAAAGCATTGTGCTGTTTTGTTATATGCACTGGTATTCTTGGGAGGAAACATGTTCCGCGTTGTACGACGTGGTCCCTTGATATATCTGATTTAAAGTAAAGTTTTAAATAACTGTTTTAGTTCTCACACCAGTCACATGACTGACTTGGAGTTTATTGTTTTAACCTAGACTCTGGGTGCCCCTATTTTCCTCACGGGCAGCTAGTAGTTTTGGTTTTGCAGATTTATATTCACAGGATCCTGGTTTACAGCTGGAATGATATTCAGAAAGCTCTGCATCCGCATATTCTCTTCAGTTGTGCTTGTGTTATTTTCCACTGCGTTGTAACTTGTAAATCTCTGATATTAGTAAATGTGTAATATTTATTCATACTCTGTATATTGTTGTAATAAGCAATAAAATGTTCTTCTGTCTGTGTTCTGATTCGTCTTGTCCTCAAGGCAATCCATTCTTTCTCTTCTCTTCGGAGACCAGGGAATTTTTGGGTCCTTACAGTGGTATCAGAGCTTTGGTTTACAGAGCTCGGAGAACAAGGCACATTAGAACCAAACGAAAGAATTCATCAGAAATTGGATTAGTAATATCCAATGAGAATGACTCGTTAGAGATAGGATCAATAGTATCCTAGAACGAGTGTAAAGAGTGATATTTTTAAAATGAAAATGAAAACAAATTTTGTTTTGAAAATTTAAACTTTATTATTCGTATTTGAATATCTAATTTAAATTGGTTTGGATAATCAGGTATATAGAGATTTGAATATACGTCTAATCCACGTGTATTGAAGCCTCAAATATACCAGATGGATATAGAATCACACTCTAGTCGCCCGGAGATGATTTTGATGATGGAGCTCCATTATCAGGATTTATGTTCGTGTTTCGAAAGTGAGATATCTATATATTTCCATTTGACTATTGTGAAAACCAAAATATAGTTAGAATATATTGTTGTGAATTGGCATCAAAAACATGATTTTTGAGTATATAAAAAAATTATGAATTTGAAATGTTAATCAACTAATTGATTGCTGATTGTGTTGTTTGATTATTGTTTTGATTAATTAGAATTTGGAACCATTAAGCCAAATTGTATCAAATCTTGAACTGTATTGAAAATTTAACGCATTTGTATACATGTACATGCATATATATTGAATAGGTCATAGCAAGGAGGCTAGAGAAGAGGAATAAAATTGTTTGCCCGACAAATAGGTGCATGTTTATTGTATTTCTTAGGGTTTTTGATGATTTTATGAGCCGATTGGCTAGCTGCTTGGCTGTTTCTTTTTCTTTTTGGATTGGAGAGGCCTGTATGGCAATTTCGGGATTTTCCCGGTGCTCCCGTGCAGGGGAGGTTATGGCGAAATTTTTCGAAAATTTAGGGTGTTAGCCAAATTTTTGAAAAGTCCTTAGAACCTAAAAAGTTGAAGAGCTTAAGCCATAATTAAAATAATGAAAGTTGAGTCGGTTTGTAAAACAACTTTCAGCTCCGTTCCTTTTCAAGGATGAAAAGATTTTAAGTGGGGGAGATTGTAATAACCCAAAAAATCCGAACATATTTAAAAATTTTATTTTAGCAATTTTAATGAATTTATAATATTTAAAATGATTTATTTTAAATAATAATGATGAGAGATTTATTTTGAATAGAATTAGAACATATATATTTATTTGTATTGACATTAGAATATAAATATTTATTTTTATTTATAAAAGGAATTAGAAATGGCGAGGTAGTTTGAACATTTGATTTCAAATTTCAAATGAATGTACAGGATTCAAAATAAATCGAATTTTAGCAAAACCAAAAATATTAGAATCTTCTTTGAAATATCTTTCCAACTAATCCAAAAAATTGAAATTTCATAGCGGGAATAAAAAGTTATACCCAGTTTAAAATTCAAAATAGTTGCTATGGAAATATAGCCCATAAAAATAGCGATTTTGCAAACGACCTCCGTTTTCGATGAAACCATTTTGTTGGATCCGGGATGTCAAATTATTGCTAGATTCCAATTTTCATAATTTTTGGAATCAATATGTGAGCGTGGCGAAGTTAAACGTGTTTTGGCAGTTTTAATCAATTTTAATCGACTGAAAATGACCATTTTTCAAACGGTCTCCAAATTCGACAAAATTAATTTTATTAGGACCGTACCGTCAAAACATAGCTAGATTTATTTTTTTGGAATTTTTGGAGTCGGTATGTGGCCCCAGTAAATTAAAATGTACGTTAAAATTCAATATATTGATTCATATTTTAATTTTGAGAAAAACTGATGGAAACAGTCGAATTGGCTTATGGGACATATCCCATCGTGTCCGAAATGAGGGTATTTAGTTAGGGGTGATAGTCGTTGGGTTCGATTTGGAGTTCGAATAAAAAGGTAACTTTTTGGGATCTAATTAAATTAATTATATATATTATAAAACCAAGTCAACCCTCCTCTTTCTCTTTCTCTTTCATCGTTCAAAATTGAGAAAAAGAAGAGAATGATCGTTCCCATCGCTCCTCCATTCAGCCCGCCACCGCGCTCCTACCTAGCACTGCCGCCCCTCTTCCTTCTCCCCTCCTCCTCCTCCTCTCCTCCTCCTCTTTCTCCTCCTCCTTTCTCTCTTCCAATTTCATGAACCCTAACCCCCAAATCAGCCCAACCCACCTTCACGCGCCCTTCCACCGCCGCCACCACCTTGTTGCGCCACCCTCACGTCCAATCAGGTCCGCCGCCGCCTGCAGCACCACCCACCTTCGGCCGTGGGCCCCGTTTCACCAAAATCCCCTTTTTTCACCATATTTTCGTTTTTACATAACAGCCCCTAACCTTGTTTCGCAAATAACTTCCAAACCGAGTGTTTTTGGCCAAAACTCCATAGTACCAAAGTCTAAAAGCACGATTTTATCTTCGATTTGGTATATGATAGTCCTATTTTGGATTGCAGAGCTGTCGGGAAAATGAATCCAAAGTCTGTTGTCCAAACACTGTCAAAATATTGTCTTTTCGCGATTTCCGGCAAAATGGCACATTTTCGGAAGGAAGACCACTAGGAGAAAGTTGTCCGGAATGGCGTGTTTAAGCTAGAAAAAAAGATGGTGTGAAGATTGGAGCTCGTTTGCAAATTCTGGAACCGAAACAGCAATATCCGGGTGAAAATATGTGAGTTTTCTCCGCTTTAAAGCTTCTATGGTTTTTGATGTATGAAGTATATAAAGTTACGATTTTTATTTATATAAAGTTATGATTTTTATTTATATAAAGTTATGATTTTTAATTACATAAAGTTATGATTTTTAGTTATGTAAAAATATCATTTTTGGTTAGTTAAAAATAGGATTTTTATTGTAGGAAGGAAATATTTTTGGTAAGATTAAAAATATGATTTTGAACTAGCGTATGGAATGGGAATGTTTTTAAGAAAGATAAAAATATGGTTTTTAGATTATATATGTTATTTATAAAATGGTCATACAAAGAAATAATTATTAGTTGGCTAAAAATCTGATTTTTATATATGTAGTAGCGATATAAAAATGTGATTTTTACAATGTAAACATGTGTTAAAAATATGATTTTTACCTATGTAGTAGCGTTATAAAAATACGATTTTTATGTACATGTAGCGACATTAAAAGTATGATTTTAATATATATGTAGAGTATTAAAAATATTATTTTTAGCGAAGTAAAAATATAATATTTAGAATTGAAATAAAATGTGATTTTTACTATGAACAACGTGAAGAAGATTGCGTTGGAATTTCAGGCAAGTCAAGACTGTTCTGAAATTCAGAAATAAAAAATGGCGGAGTGGAACCCAAAGGTGAGAACTCCTCACTGAAATCTTTTATATACAGTTATTTATATTTAACTGCATATATGAACTGTTTCCCCGTCGTCCACAGACCATGGACGACTTGTTTGATTGTTTGTTTGGCTGGTTAGATTAGCTGGTTAATTTGGTTGTTTGGGTGAAATGAATTGATTAGAATTGTTATGTGGGTATGGCGTGAGCCAATATCAGGAGAGGGGTAATGCTAGACATTACCCGATTTTAATATCGCGCCGTTATGCCGCCAAAATTTTCTAAAATATGTTTGAACAATAAAAAAATATTATTTTTGTTGTGTAAATGAATTGAATAAATATTTTACTATTAAAAATATAATGTTTAACGTGTATAAGAATAAATAAATATTCATTTACAAATCGGACGATTTGTTTATGTACACACATTTATCTGACATTGATTGGAACGATAAAATTTTACACATCGCCCAACTGCACAAATAAAATCGGTGCTTGATTGATTGAAACCCCACATGGGTATTGGGATTATATTTGACATACACTATTCCCAATTGCTTAGTAATATGTCAATCGATTGGTTGACAAACTGTTATAAGCGTTAAATATTTATATTTGATGCTTATGCAGTGTAGAATGCACTCTGGATGATGGTTGACTGTGTTTGATTGTTGTTGTGTACATGTGTTGTATGAAATCCGTATAAACCAAATTATATGGTAATTGGCTGTGTCTGATTCTATTTCAGAAAGATAGAATATTTTTAAAATAACGAATATTTTAAAATAATGAATACTTTGAAATAATATTCAGTAAATGATCTAAATCTGATTTTGATGTCCGATTTGGGATGGACACGAATATATTTAAATATATGAAGCCGTGTTGATCAGATTAGCGCCATTTTGACGTGAACGATATTTATATCGATTTTATTCATTTCTATAATGAGTATCGAAAAAAAAAAAATTCAGAATATAATGGTTTGAAAATACTATCATTTGTATATCGATGATATGGAATATTCAATTTTGATTTGAAATTGAATATGAATTTGAAATCGTTTTGAAATTGAACTTAAAACGATTTATAAAATATGTTTTATATGGAAATTGATGAAATATATATAATATATAATATAATATACATATATATATAATGGCCTGAATAGAACGCACCGCGCTGCGGCAGTTCGTGAATTTCGACCATTGACTTCGAATGGACATTACGGGAGATCCGACCGTCGGATTCTCCTAAAACCGGAATCATTAGGTTTGTATCGAAAAGAGCTTTCTAAAGAATATTAGTGATTTGAAATCGAATGGTTGGATTTTGAATTATGTCGAAATCAAATTAGGAAAAGGTCACTGTAAGTGCAGTTCGATGGTCGTTTATGAAAATCGACTATACAGGTCTTGATAAAATTATTAAAAATATCAATAATTTGTTTAAGATCATAATAAATGATTTGGAAAGAATTGGGATGAAAAATTCCATATTTGAAAAGATCAAAATAGATTTTTATCGAAAAGAACTAGTTATTAACTAGAATTATAATCCAATATTTTAAAATAGATTTTTATCGAAATGAACTAGTTATTAACTAGAATTATAATCCAATATTTTAAAATAAATAAATTGGGTTTGAAATGGTTTTAAAAATAACCGGAATTTGCAATATATGAATTGGAATAGATTTGAATCGAAATTATCTTTGGAATATTTCGATATTGGGTTCCGTGATTATACAGATATTATGGAGGAATTTGGAAGATATATATATATATATATATCATTATTTCAATACGATATTTGTTGATTCCAGAATTTGATATTGAATATAAGCCGATATATTTTCTATTCAGAGCCTTGTATTTAATATTAAATGTGATTTTGGGTTTGTCGTGAATGGTGTCTTCATTAACACTGTTCTTGAACCCAGTTGAGAAAAGATTAAATCTTTTTATTTAGATTTAATGAAGGATACTAATTAATTGATATTTAATTGGAAAGGAAATTGAAATTGGTCTTTGGTTTTATCCTGAACGGTGTTTTAAATAACACTTGTTCTTTAACCCGATTAACAATGGAATAAGATTTTAGGTTGTCGTGAATGGTATCTTTAATAATACTATTCTTAGGACCAATGAAGTTAAGAAAATTAGAATCTGACTGGAGATTAGTTAAGTTGAATGGTTTCCTGGGTATCGATCTGATGTTGGTTTCGGCCTTCGGGGTTAATACTTAGGAAATTGTTCTCTTACTAATTTACGGTTAGAGAATGATGGAATATGAATTGGGTTTGTTGTGAACTGTGTTTTAGCGACATTCGTTCTTTTACCCGATTTACAATCAAATGGGATTTGGAATTTATAAATCTTTTGTTAAGATTTAAAGGAGATTTTCCAAAGTAAAGTTTTCCAATTTAACATATTAAATTGGAATTAAATGGAATTCGATTTGGTAATAATCGAAGTAAGCTTCTGTAGAGGAAGACGGTTAATATATATGGCATTCAAAAGACCTTGTCTTTATTCCATTGACATTATCGGTTGGATATGGAAGTTTATATCGATTATATATATCGATTTGTTTCCCGTAAAGATTCCATTGTTAATGGAATGTGATTTTGGGTTGTCATGAATGGTATCTTTAATAATACTATTCTTAGGCCCAACGGAGTTAAGAAATTCAGAAACTAATTGGAGATTAGTTAAGTTGAATGGTTTCCTGGGTATTGATCTGATGTTGGTTTTGGCCTTCGGGGTTATTACCTAGGGAACTGTTCACTTGCTAATTTACGGTTAAAGGCTGATGGAATGGAATGTGGTTTTGGGTTTATCGTGAACCGTGTTTTAAAGGACATTGGTTCTTTAACCCAGTTAAAGACAGGATATGATTTCCCAAGTTAAACAATCGTTAATATCAATTTTTGGGAAGATTAAAACTAAGTGGAGTTTTAATGCATCTTTAATTAGATTGAAATGATATTCAAAGGAAGATTAAAGAATAAATTTAAAGAATTTACCTTTAATAAAATTAATGGGAACCTTTCCCAAAGTATAAGAATATTTGAATAAAGGAATATTCTAGATTGGAATGAGGCGTATGTTGTGTTTTTATAACACTTGTTTATTATATACGCGAGTTATTCAGAAAGACCGGGTTTATTCCATTCTGAATAACTGATTCGACTCTATGTCGAGGATGAAGACGGTGGTGGAAGACCGGAGGTCTTCACATCGTTTGGATGATTACTGATGTCTTGATTGGGTTGTACACCCAAGGCAAGGTAATAAGTGGTGATTGTCCAGATGTACATGGAGATCGACGGATATGCAAGGGCCTCTCCCCTGTATTGGACATATGAGGGAGGAATAAGGTGCCTCCGGTTTTGTTCAGACCCAGAGCAAACTTGTAAATGAATGTGTGTCTGACATCAGATTTCATTTTGTGTGATTGATAGACATCGGTTGCATAGCGTGAATTGCCTATGTGGCATGCTGAGATGCAAATGATCAAGGCTTCTGTTGAAAAGCAGAGTCTTATGGTTGATGATCAAAGCACGGCTTTAATGTAGCGTAGATTTGTGTAGCATTAATTCGCGAGCCTCACACCCCGGTGTGGACCATAAACGGGAGAGGACTTCAGGGAGGGCATGCGTTTTTTTCTAGCTAGGAGTGGTGTCAGCGTTTTGTACGCCCTGGCATTTTACTTATGTGGATGATGGATAGCAAGGCGCCTTGGTTATATCGGTCGTTCCGGTGCCGATAGTTTGGTCGGAATATGACCAGTTTACGCCCCATAGGGTGAGGAAACACATTGTTCATGCATTTTAATCCACTCCGTGTGGACCGGCCTTGACGATCCAAGGCTTGCCTGTGCGCTTGCCTGAGGGGCAGGCTAGAGCGTCTCGAAGCGGTAAGGACGATCCCTTGCCTTGGTTCACAGATGGAAATCCAACTTCCAATACGTGACATTTACGGTTTTGATTATAGAGCCTAGTATTGGTGACATGATATATGGTACCCATGTCGTCTAGGATTAATACATTTATACTTGAAGTTGTTTTATACACTATGCACTTATAATGGTATCAAATGATTTGTTTTAACGTACCAAGCATGTTTGGCTATTATAAGGGAAAACCGTATCCCCTGCCTTGCGTTGCATTGTGTGATTGGACCTAGGTCTTATAATAGCTTCATTTTTTCAAAAAGCATTGCGTTGTTTTGTTATATGCACTGGTATTCTTGGGAGGAAACCCGTTCCGTGTTATACGACGTGTCCCCTTATATATCTGATTTAAAGTAAAGTTTTAAATAACTGTTTTAGTTCTCGCACCAGTCACATGACTGGCCTGGAGTTTATTATTTTAACCTAAACTTTGGGTGCCCCCATTTTCCGCACGGGCAGCTAGTAGTTTTGGTTTTGCAGATTTATATTCACAGGATCCTGGTTTACAGCTGGAATGATATTCGGAAAGCTCTGTATCTGTATATTCTCTTCAGTTGTGTTTTGTACTATTTTCCACTGCGTTGTAACTTGTAAATCTATGATATTAGTAAATGTGTAATATTTATTCATACTCTATATATTGTTGTAATAAGAAATGAAATGTTCTTCTATTTGTGCTCTGATTCATCTTGTCCTCAAGGCAATCCGTTCTTTCCCTTCTCTTCGGAGACCGGGGAAGTTCTGGGTCCTTACACTATAAAAAGATTCAAGATAATGAATTATCGAAGGTGAATCAAATCCCATATAAATTTTCAAAATTTATTGAGGATCCATTTTTAGTATGAAGCAGAGGATTAACGGTACATGCACATCAAAACGAATTTTTGTAGATGTGAAATATTTGGTTAGAATCCAGTTAAAAGCTGTAATAAGGAAAATCGCCGATAAGGAATTAATCTAGTTTTAGCTAGTTTTGATACATGCAAAGTTGCGTATCCCTAAGCTAAAATAGATAGTTTTAGCCTTATAAACAATGTTCTTACAATAATTTTCACATGCCTAATTAATAATTCTTCCAGACCATTTTGCGTATGAACATAAGTTATTGGATGTTAAAATTCAATTCCTAAAGGTTGACAATAATCATCAAATTTTTAATAAGTAAATTCTCCTGCATTATCTAGTCGAGCTGATACAATTTAATGAATATGGAAGTATGCTCTCAATTTAATTATTTGATCAAGTAATTTGGAAAATGTCTTGTTTCTAGTAGAAAGCAAACATACATGTGACCAACGAGTTGATGTTTCAATTGATACAATAAAATATTTAAATGGTCCACACTCAGGATGGATTGAAACACATATATCATCTTAATTTGTTTTTAGAAATGTAGGAGATTCGGAAATGATTTCACCATATGAAGGTCAAGCGATTAATTTTCCTTATGCACATTAGGCACACAAGTAATCACATAGTAAATTCAACTTATTTGATAAATCATGTTCATTTGAGTTTGCATCATAGTTGATCCATAATGACTTAACCGATCATGGTAAAGAATTAACATCTTTATATTTATGAGCTCGTAGCTTATGTTTATAAAATGAGATTCAACTATGTCGATTTTGTGAAGTGTAATTTAGTTGAAATTATACCAATTTTTCTAAAATAGGCTTTTTCCTTTTCAGTTCTAGAAATAACACAAAGATATTCTTTATTGTTTTCATTTGGAGTTTCAATAGGTAACCATTCAATCTTATATCTTTAAAGCTTAACAAATTTCTTTTAGAATTGTTTGAGTATTGAACATTTGGAATGAATATATGTGTACTAGTTCGTAATAATATATTAGCTCTTCTGACCCTTCAATTATATTAATAGATCTGAATATATTAGGAACTTCAACTAAAATATTTTAAGATAATTTTCGAGAAAAACTTCTAATTTTTCAAAATCATATGAGCAGTTGCATTATCTAGTAGGCGTACATCATCACATAAATACTGACGGTCCAAACCTTAAGAATTATAGACAATACAAACTGTCAATTATTGAATAAAGTTGTGAACATAAATAAATGTTAATACTTTCTAAAACAAGAAGAAGTTGAAAAATAAAAATTAATTTATCAATATCCAACAGTATATATATTATTTCAGAAGTCCACATACTAATAAATAGATAAGCAAAAACTTCAAACTAACTTTGTAATATATGCATACGAAAAATGGAATAAAACAACAAATCATACAATAAGCTTCAGGCTACTAATTGATTAATATGGTCGTACCTTTGATTGCTACATATTTAAACTTTCAATGCTAGTGAAACTTCCATCATCATATTCGAAGAAATTGTCTAACTTCAAGTTAGTATCATCAAACAATCTCTCGATATCATTTGTCTCAATATTCTTTGAACACTAGTATTCCTCAATATTTTTCTTTGATGATCTACATATAACATGATCATTGACCTGAACGTCAACATTTGTAATAAACTTTCTCATAATACTTTTTATTTTTTGAAGCTGAATCATTATTCTTTTCATACTCTTTTTTTTAAAGGGCAAAGTAATTTTTATTCACACTGAATGTAATTACAATATTTACATCTATACAAACCAGACACTACAACAAAATACAATTACTTCTCAGCTCAAAATTTACATTTCTTACAACTAAAATGACCGAAATAACACAAATATACCCACTATACAACTTTAAGCCAGTAGTAGTTAGAAATCAGAAAACTTCAAACTTCAACAAGATTGGATATCCTTCAAAATTCTTTTATGAATAACTGAATACAACTCACTAGCATTCATCACTCCAACTCCAAATATCCTAATATTCCGCTCAGTCCAAACAACATAGATAAAATGCTTCAAAATTTTCTTTATCAACTAAGTTATGTCAGTCTTCCATCGTGTTGCCTTAAAAATACTGAACCATTCTGTTTTACTCACTGTTGCTGGTCTATGGAAGTTGCCATTAGCCAAAATTATATATCATATTTTATAGACAAAATCACAGTCAAAAAATAAGTGTGTATTTGTTTTAGAGTCAGCTTTACAGAGCATATACAGATTATCTGGAATTATGCCAATATTATGAAGTTTTTCATTGGTATTTAAAGAATTTGACATAACTTTCCAAAGTATGAGATTTTCCTTTGCTGAACTGGATAAACTCCAAATCCTAGAATGTCATGGAAAGATCACCTTATCATCTTGCAGCAATTTGTATACATACTTTATTGAGTGCATCCTCCCCTTCCAGCTCATGTGTTCATCGCTACTGACTTAAAGAATAGACTGATACTACTTTCCATAATTGCCTCAAAGTGGCTGAACTTGTATATGGCAAAACAAGTTGACCATCATGTACAGATTTCTCAACTACTACCTTGTCATGAATGCTAGAGCTCATTCTTAGATTATATTCCACTACATCACTTAATATCAGACCTGCCTTAACCCACTAGGAGTGCTAAAAAGATAGATTTTGCATAACTCTAAAATTGCACTGAATAAATGAAGAAAGGAGCTTATAAATTTTAGTATATTCCTCCAACTCCAACTACAACTCTTAGGAATATTCATAGACCGGAAATCCTTCTTACCAGTTAGATTTTGCCTTACCCACTGTGACCATAGGCAATTATCAATAGAAAAGAGTTTATTGATGTACGAAGAAATTGTTGCCTTATTCTATAGATGAATATTTATAATGCCTAACCCCCCAAATTTATTTTCATCAAACAACTTGTAAAAAGATATTAGAATCATTTTCTTGGAAAAAGGGTCACCATGCCATAAGAATTTATTGAATGCACATATTATAATATTAATCAACTTCATAGTTAAAATATAATGTCTCGTCCAGTACGTAGTCATGGCTGTAGAAATAGATTGAACAATTGTTAACCTACCTGCTTGTGACAATTTAAAGCTGGGCCATTGTTTCAATATAGCAATAATCTTCTCAAAACGAGGCATACATTTCTCCTTTGTTATTCTTGAGAAAATTATGGGGAAACCCAAATAAAAGCATTAGCAGGCAACTCGACCAAACCAGAACTACCTAAATCTCATTCTTCTTATCAATAGGGAGACCAACTATCAAAATATGAGACTTATTAACGTCAATTTGCAGATCAATGATGGAATGGAAATATTGAAGTAACCTCAAGATGCATTGAATATTATGGTGTACTGGTTTAGTGAATATAATCAAATCATCCACAAACAACAAATGTGTAGTCGCTGATGACTTACATTTAGGATGATATATGATCATCTTGCCTAACTCCTTATGTTCCTTTGAAGTAACCATGCAAACTACCATTTCTTGAGATTGAATGAGATAGTGAGGATATGCAGGTATAGATCCAAGCAGGAAATGGCCTTGGAAAATTCATTCTATACATAATGGCCAGTATAGAGCTCCAAGAGATAGAATCAAAAGCTTTTATAAGGTCCAACTTCAACATGCATCGAGGGATATGTTACTCCTATTATATCCATGCAGCAATTCATGTGTGATTAATGTGTTATCACTAATTAATCTACCACTAATGAAAGATGATTGATTTGGAGAGATAACTGTGGGTAGAACTAATTGCAATCTCTTAGAAATTATCTTTGAAATCACCTTGTAGACAATGTTACAACATGAAATAGGTCTGAATTCAAAAATTATAGATGGAATATCAATCTTGGGAAAAAGTGCAATAGCAGTTGCAAATAATCCATGAGGTAAGACATCATGCCTAAGGAATACTGCATTGTATCCATTACGTCCTCATCAATAGTTGACAAACATTTCTATAGAAAGAATGCATTGTAACTATCTGGACCTCCACAGCTAGAAGCATCTAGACTAAAAACCACTGCTTCAATTTTCTCTCTAGTGATAACACTGATGAGTTCATGGGATTGTTGTTCAGTGATTGTGGCGAGATTAATATGAAAAAGAGGATGAATATCAGGAGTAAAAGAACTTGGGGAGGCTAAAATATTTGAGAAGTAGTTAAAAAATGCTTCGTTATTTCTGACATAGATGACTGAATATTTCCATTCATGTCCTTAATCATAAAGATTGATTCTTCTGCCTTTCTAACTTTCAAAGAATTGTGGAAAAACTTTGTCTTCCTATTAGCTTCAACCTCTCTTCTAAACAGGATTGCTGCCTTATAGCCATCAGCTCCATGTCCATCACATTCTTTAGCTTGCTCTTCAAATCAAGTTCTTCCTTTTAAAGATAGCTATCGAATGGATTCTTATGTATAGCCTCCTGCACCTTTAAAAGTTTTGCCCTAACAAAAGATGATTGCTTTGACCCTTTTCCAAATTTAAAACTAGACCAATCCCTAAGATGGATTTTAAGCAATCTTAATTTGTATATAAGAGAAAACACAGGATCACCTCTGGACTGTGTTAACCACACCTGCATTAAAATGTTAGAAAAATCTGCATGTTGTGACCAAAAATTTAAAAATTTAAAAGAGGATTTACCTTTGCTAATAGCGTCATCACTTCCCCAATTAAAAATCAAAGGCCAATGCTCAAATAATGGGGAATGGAGAATTTGAAAAAAATAATATTTTGGCCAGATATTATAGAAGCTAGAGTACATGAATATATAATCAAGCTTACATAGGGTAGGAGGTTCATATCTACTACAATTTGACTATGTGTAAGATAGGACAAAATCATTTATTGGGATGAGATTAGCTTTTATGATGGCTTGATCCAATGGAGCAACATTAATAGATAAAGAGCAACCACCAAATTTCTGGAAACAAGAGTATATGCAACAGAAGTCTCCACCAATAACCCATGTTCATTAGCAGAGTTAAGATTATGAATGTGATCAAGGAAGGGATTTTTTAAGGATATGGAATTTTGAGCATAAACAGAAGTCAAAATAAAATTTTGAAGTTGTTGGAATGTGACCGTACGAATAATGAATATATTGATCATATGAAGAAGTTTTAACAAACTTAAAGAAATATGGATTCCACAATGTTAATAGTTGAGACGGCCCGAAATCCCGTTCAGACGGAAACAAGGGTTATCTTTGGAATATAACACAGAAACAGATAATAGCAGAACAGAATTAAATAAATACACCAGAAATGAACAATAAAATATACTGGATAAAAGTAATCATCAGAGTTACACAGTATACAGGATCTTACTTAGTACAAATACAGTTCAGCTATACATAAATGTCTACAGCGGAAATAAACAAAATATGTACAATAGGAGCTGAACAGCATAAAAAGAAATAAATGATAGAATCCATTTTCAGCTCCAGCTATCCAGAAAGAACCAGCTAAACCTGAATACAAGGCTGCCCGTGTAGAAAAAGGGGCACCCGAGTTTGAAAGTGAAACAAACTACGAGTCAGTCATGGGACTGGTATGAGAAATCCACTCAACACATATATAATTGGCTAATCACAGGACCACGTCACTTTCGTGGAACGGGTTTACTCCATTGGATTGCCAGTGCTTTAAAACAAATCTTTCTTTTAAACATCGCTATGCTTTTTATAAAAATGAAGCCATTATAAGACTCAGTTCCCATCACACAATGCAACGCAAACCGGAGGATAGAGTTTTACCTTATAATGGCCAAAATATGATTGATACGAATAAAACAAAGGCATTTGATATTATTGCTAGTGTTTATATGTTTTGAAAACTATTTCAAATCATAACTATCAATCATAGACGACATGAGCGTCCCATGCCACTATGTCGCCAAATATATATATACAATCGAAACCGCATCGTCATGTATTTGGAAATTGGATTTCCGTCATGAACCAAGGCAAAAGATAGTCCTTACCGAATTCGAGACGCTCTAGCCCGTGTCTCAGGATCAGAACGCATCGACCCTTGGAGCGACAGGGCCGGTCCACCGATGTGGATTAAAAATGCCTGAACACTACGTTTCCCCGCCCTTTGGGGCGTAAATGAGCCAATGAATGACTCCATCGGACCCGGATCGTCCGATCAAACCGAGGCGCCTCGCAACAGCAACAACCACATAGGTGAAAAGTATATAAATGTCAGGGCTGGTAGGTCACTGACACCACCCTAGCTAGAAAGAAACGCATGCCCTCCCTGAGGTCCTTCTCCCGTTTTAGGTTCATACCGAGGTGTGAGGCTCGCGAATTCATGTTATACACAAAGCTACGCCACACAGGCGGTGCTTTGATCATCACCACAAGACTTTGCTTTTCAACAGAAGCCCTGATCACTGCATCTTAGCATGCCACACAGGCAATTCATGCCATGCGACTGATGTCCATCGATATACAACCTCTGAGCTCGTGCGTCTCAGAGAAGGGCGT
Organism: Allium sativum; assembly: GCA_030737875.1. NCBI lineage: Eukaryota > Viridiplantae > Streptophyta > Magnoliopsida > Asparagales > Amaryllidaceae > Allium > Allium sativum. Next base: position 1,045,589,688 of record CM060910.1, on the reverse strand, counting down.
TAAGCAAAAGAATAAATTCTCCGCCGCCAAACAGATGTATATTTAACAGAAATCAATCAACACAGAATAAACTCCAATGTCAGACACACAGTCCATTTACAAGTCCGTTCTGGGTCTGAACGAAACCGGAGGCACTAAATACCTCGCAAACCCTTTGATCACCACGTACGTCTGGACGATCACCACTCATTATCCATATTTTGGGATGCCTCCCAATCAGGACCTCGGTTACCATCCAAACGAGGTGAAGATCTCCGGTCTTCGACCATCGTCCTCATCTTCGAATTTCAATCGTCGGTCAATTATTCGAAATGAGAATTAACTCGGTATTTTCAAATAATTCACGTATATTTAGAATTTCAAATCGATTTATTTCAATGGTTAAATTATTCGACAACAAATATTGTTTCCAATATTTTATAACGATCTATCGCTATTTTTATTTATTTTAAAATAGCCCATTTATTCAAAACGACGCTTCGGGCCATAAAGCGGTCGTGGCGCTGTTTTTCTTCAGATTTGATTTACACATATCTGAAAATCTAACCGTTGGATCTTCACAAAATTTACATCATTAGAAAGGTCTTTTCAAAATGAATCCAACGGTTCCAGTTTCGGGAAAATCCGACGGTCGGATCTCCCGGTACAATCGTTTGAAGTTTCGATTTCAAAATACGAACTGCAGCGTCGTTATTCGATTAAATATAATTATATTTATATATATATATAAATATAATCGTTTCTGGCGCTGTTTTTCTTCAGATTTGAATTAAACATTCCAGACAATCCAACCGTTGGATTTTTACAAGGTTGGTGCCGTTGGAAAGATTATTCCAAGGCGAACCCGACGGTTGAGATTTCGGGAAAATCCAATGGTCGGATTTCCCGCACTAGTTGTTTGAAATCACGGTTTCAAAATACAAACTGCACGGCTTCGTTTCGTTTTAATTTTATTTATATTTATATATTTATATAAATATAGTTCATTCTATGATTTCCATATCGTTTCCACTTCAAATATTTTTCTAACACCTTAAAATTTTGGAAAATTTCACCATAACCTCCCCTGCACCGGGAGCATCGGGAAATCGCAAATAGCTTTCCCGGTCCTTCTAATCTCAAAAAGAAAAAGTAAAAGCCAAGCGGCTAGCCAACAGGCTCATAAAATCATCACTCAAACAAAGCAGTAAATGTGTACCTATTTGTCGGGCACAAAATTTTATTCCTCTTCTCTAGCCCCTTTGCTATAACCTGTTCAATGAATATGCATGTACATATATATACAGTTCTTATCATTTATCATTTTCTATTCGACTTCATATTTGATTTCTATTTGGTTTAAAAACACCATTCATTCTAATGTTACATAAATAGGTGCAAATCATTTCATTAGCTAATTAATGAATATTTCAACTCATATATGTTTATTTTGAACAAGTGGTTATTTTTAACACTTCACGCTTCAACGATTTGTGCATACAATAAAGATGTGATTTTTATTGTAAGACAATTCATTTTAAAACGCTATTTTTCTATATAGTTCAAGTTGGTGATAAAATAGGATTTTTTTCATCAAACAATTTATTTCAAAATAAGAATACCATTCAACACATGAATTTCTAATCAACGAATGAATATCAATTCAACACATGAATGTTTCTATAGTTTTTATATATAGATAAAAATGTTATTTTTATTATCAAACAATTTATTTCAAAATATGAATACCATTCAACACATGAATTTCTAATCAACGAATGAATATCAATTCAACACATGAATGTTTCTATAGTTTTTATATATAGATAAAAATGTGATTTTTATTATCAAACAATTTATTTCAAAATATGAATACCATTCAACACATGAATTTCTAATCAACGAATGAATATCAATTCAACACATGAATGTTTCTATAGTTTTTATATATAGATAAAAATGTGATTTTTATTATCAAACAATTTATTTCAAAATATGAATACCATTCAACACATGAATTTCTAATCAACGAATGAATATCAATTCAACACATGAATGTTTCTATAGTTTTTATATATAGATAAAAATGTGATTTTTATTATCAAACAATTTATTTCAAAATATGAATACCATTCAACACATGAATTTCTAATCAACGAATGAATATCAATTCAACACATGAATGTTTTCTATAGTTTTTATATATAGATAAAAGGTGATTTTTATTATCAAACAATTTATTTCGAAATATGAATACCATTCAACACATGAATTTCTAATCAACGAATGAATATCAATTCAACACATGAATGTTTCTATAGTTTTTATATATAGATAAAAATGTGATTTTTTTTATCAAACAATTTATTTAAAAATATGAATACCATTCAACACATGAATTTCTAATCAACGAATGAATATCAATTCAACACATGAATGTTTTCTATAGTTTTTATATATAGATAAAAGGTGATTTTTTTATTATCAAACCATTTATTTCAAAATATGAATACCATTCAACACATGAATTTCTAATCAACGAATGAATATCAATTCAACACATGAATGTTTTCTATAGTTTTTATATATAGATAAAAGGTGATTTTTATTATCAAACAATTTATTTCGAAATATGAATACCATTCAACACATGAATTTCTAATCAACGAATGAATATCAATTCAACACATGAATGTTTTCTATAGTTTTTATATATAGATAAAAGGTGATTTTTATTATCAAACAATTTATTTCGAAATATGAATACCATTCAACACATGAATTTCTAATCAACGAATGAATATCAATTCAACACATGAATGTTTTCTATAGTTTTTATATATAGATAAAAGGTGATTTTTATTATCAAACAATTTATTTCGAAATATGAATACCATTCAACACATGAATTTCTAATCAACGAATGAATATCAATTCAACACATGAATGTTTTCTATAGTTTTTATATATAGATAAAAGGTGATTTTTATTATCAAACAATTTATTTCGAAATATGAATACCATTCAACACATGAATTTCTAATCAACGAATGAATATCAATTCAACACATGAATGTTTTCTATAGTTTTTATATATAGATAAAAATGTGATTTTTACATTTTAAAACGCGAATACCATTCAACACATGAATTTCTAATCAACGAATGAATATCAATTCAACACATGAAGGTTTTCTATTCAATGAATAAATATAGTTTAAGCATATGAAAATAATTCAAACACACGAATATTATTCAAAATTTCGGCAGCATAACGGCAGGGTAGTTAAAACCGGGACCGTCCCTAGTACGGCTCCTCGCTCTACCTTAAAACCTCGCGGTTTTTGACAATGGGGTTCATGCATCTAGTTCGCACGCAGGCGGCATGTATATATTTATTTCATTTCCACAAACTAACCCTATGTGGTTTCAACCAAATATTTCTCAACCACAAATGGGTATTTTTCAACCACAATCAACCAATATCAATCACAAACAATCCCAAACAATCAATCGCTATCAATCAATTTTCACAACAACTTCAACCAATAAATATCGTCCATGGTTTGTGGACGAGGGGCGTATATATATATATTTTTAAATCAGAAATCTCACCAATAGCTATCCAATACCACGACTCTTCCTTTAGAGAAATCTTCGCTAATCTTGCCTTTTTGTCGCTTTCGTTGCCCGTATTCTCTACATATGTAAAAAATCGAATTTTTACTATGTTATTCAATATGTAAAAATCGAATTTCAAAAATATAGATTCCGCCTTTTCAAAAATAAAGATTATATTTTGAATATTCCTATGATGTAAAAATTATATTTTTATTGCTTTAAAAATATAAAAATCATCTCTTACATCTTTTACTTAATAAAAATTCCGTCTTTTCTATTTTAAAAATATGATCTTTTCTATTCTAAAAATCTGATCTTTTCCATTCTAAAAATCTAATCTTTTCTATCCTAAAGTTTAAATCTTTTTCTTTTAAAATCAGTTTTTCCTTTTTAAATCAGTTTTAAATCATTTTAAAAAATCAGTTTTTCCTTTTAAGAAAATCAGTTTTAAATCATTTTTAAAAATCAGTTTTTCCTTTTAAGAAAATCAGTTTTAAATCATTTTTAAAAATTAGTTTTTCCTTTTAAGAAAATCAGTTTTAAATCATTTTTAAAAATCAGTTTTTCCTTTTAAGAAAATCAGTTTTAAATCTAGAAAAAAGAAAACAGTATTTAAACCTAAAAAAAAGAAAACAATATTTTCAGAATTTAAAAATAAAGATAAAATACTTACTGTACGCGAGGGGGGGAGCGATGGCCAGGCTCGGCGCTGGCTTCGAGGTGAGGGCGGCGGCTTCAGCGTCTCGAACGAGGGGGGTTCTCGAATCGCGTCGCGATAGCTTCGAGGGGGAGGGGGAGGGCGACGGCTTCAGCGTCTTCGAGGGTTGCGCACTGGGAGGAGGGAAGCTGGACGGGGGGGGGGATGTCTTCGTCGGCGCGTTCGCTTGAGGGGGGGGCGGCTATCGATAGGTTTAGGTTTTTCGTTTTTTTTTTTCGTTTTCTGATTAATGAATCGGGGGGGGAGGCCAAGAAGAAGAAAAGGGAGGGAATTAAAAATATTATTATTATTTTTTATTATTAAATTAATTGCATAAATTTGACTTTTACCCACGACCTCGAAACGAGGCCCACCGCCTGTCGCCCATAGCGTTTTACCCCCATTCTGAACACAGTGGGATATGTATCGCAAGCTGATTTGATCGTTACAATCAGTTTCCTTTTGAATTTTCATTTAAATCACTATATTGAATTTTAAACGCACATTTCAAATTACCGGGGTCACATACTAACTAGAAAAATTCCAGAAAAATATTTTCTAGCTTCGTATTGACGATACGGTCCTAACAAAACTAGTTTCGTCGAATTCTGAGACCGTTTGAAAAATGGCCAATTTCCAGTCGATTAAAATCAACAGAAACTGGTCAAACGCGTTTTCTTTTGCCACGCTCACATATTGATTCGAAAAATTATGAAATTTGAAACCTAGCAATAACTTGACACTGCGGATCTAACAAAAGTGGTTTCGTCTAAATCCGAGGTCATTTGCAAAATGTCCATTTTTTAAGGGCCTGAATTCCATAGCGACTATTCAGAATTTTCAACTGGACATATCTTTTGATTCCCGCTATCAAATTTCGATTTGTCGGATTCGTTGGAAAGATATCATCAATTAGATCCTAATGTTTTTGGTTTCACTAAAATCCGGATTGTTCTGCACCCGGTAAATTCAAACTAAGTTTGAAATCGAATTATCGAACTACCGCGCCATTTTCAATTCTATATATAATTATAATTAATTATATTCGTTTTCAAATGTCGATTCAAACTCAGTTTTCATCGCCATTATTTAAAATATTTATTTTAAATATTTAAAATCCATTATTTTAGCCAATTTAAAATTTTTAAATTGGTTCAGATTTTCTGAGTCGTTACAATAGTCTACCAAAACTAGCTTCTTCTAGATTATGATCAAAATGCCAATTATGAGAGATAAAAGAAACAACCTTCATTGTATTTCTAATATTAGACTTGGTTTCAGAAATACACATTATTTAAATATAATTCTCTCTAATCAAAGCTTTAATTTCACCTTGCTTTGAGGACAAATGTGCTCCTTAAATATTCCAAAAACCAATATTATTCGTCATTTGAATTGAAGAGGGTTAACAAGGGTGGGTGGATTTTGCGTGGTGTGCCTTGATGATAATTAAGAGCTCCTTTTGCTTCTAGTAGGTAAAATTTCATCATTTAAAACTTCTCTGCCATCATTTAAATCATCAGGCTCTACAAATTTTCCCTTTTTAGATTTTTTTCCTATTTTTCTTAGTAGGTTCAGCATTTGATGTAGATGAAGAGTTTACTTTTAAAGGGACTAAAATGGCATGTGAAGGGGGTGATAAGTGTGAATATAGTGATGTAGATGAATGACTTTATTTATTCAATAAATTGCCAAGAGAAAAGGATACAGGGGTTTGAAAACCGAAACTTGATGAACAGGACATAGTATAAAAAGAAGGTAAGGTTGATGAAAAGGCAGAGCTAGCTGAAGTACCCAAGGAAGATAATGAAGATGCTTGAAAACAGAAAGAAAAGTCACAAGGCTTAGAATTAGCATTTGAAAAGTGGATGAATTATTAGTATATGATGTTGACAAGTTTAAATTTGAAGTGGAGGAAAGAGCTTGAATGCTAACTGAAGAAGCACATGGCAATGAATGAAAGGATGAGATAGTGATGAAGTTAAAGATGAACTAACAAAATTATTCTGTAACTCTTCCATTGTATCAAGTTCAGATAACAAAGAAAATGGGTTATGAACTTGAATCTCATCCTCCTCAACATTAGATGAAATTACAGCATGGTCTCCATTGACATTAGTATCTTTACTTAACTCTTCTTGCATGTCACTGTTCTTTTATCCAGATTGATGCACAGTGCCACTACTATCAATAATGATAACATCATTCTTCTTTTCAACTGACTTCTTCTCAGATTGATTATCCATACTACCATTCCTCTCCTTATTTGCAACATCATTCTCCATATTCATATTATCTACCTATTCTGCATTTACTTTTTTCCTCCAAATCTTTTTCTTTTTTGATGCAACTTCATTTCATCCCTTCTTATTTATATCCAATTGCTCCCTTCTCCAATACTGCTTATTATTCATCTTAGGATTCACGTGTTCCTCCTTACGAGTGACACAATTCTGAACATCATCGAACTTATCATCTCTAGCTATAAGATCACACTCTGTTGTTCTATGCCCAAACACCTTGCAATAAGTGCAAATACTTGGCTTCCAATCATAAGAGAGATTGACAGGTGGACAGTTCTCTCCTAAACCAACAACTTCTATACATTCTGGTAATTCAAACTCTGATGAAATTTCTACAAGAGCCTTGGCATATTTGAACCTTTGCATTTTCTCTGTACTTCCATCAAAACAGATGAGTTTGCCCACATGGCATGTAAGTCAGTTGATACCAAAAAGTTTCCAAAGTAAAAGAACTATTCTATGTAAATATATCCAAATTGGAACTCATATAATCCAAGATTGTGAACTACCAATTGAAGGATCCCATCGAGTTATAATGAACATTCCACCCCTTATAAAAATTGGATTAGCATGCAATATTTTTTCTCTATCTTGTTCGTTTGAAAAGTTAAAGAAAAAAACTTAAATCCATCTAATTTATAATCAACCTCTCCATTTAATTTCCAATATCTTTGCAATTCACGATAGAAATATCTGATAATGTACCATCTAAGAAAATACCAACAAGGTAATTATTCCAGTACTTCATTCCTTCTTTAATCAGATCTAGAATCTATAGGTTTTCCATCCTTGGCTATGTCAAACTGTGTTGGTTTGAAAATACCAACATTATGCGAAAGTGATTTGGAAAGCGATGCAAAATCACATTTGGTTGGACGAGAATCGGTATTGGAAGTGTTCGATGAATTGGAATTAGGAAGAGTGGATGTGTCCGATGAAATGACCTTAGCAGAATTGGGATTAGGAAAATATACATTGACATTTGCAAGTTTTGGAAATGGTTGATTCACATTTGAGGCATTGAAAATATTACCATTATCAAGATTCACGTTCAAAGAATTTATCTCAATAGAAGAAGCAACAGCAAAATTAACAAGTGGCAGGATGACAAAAGATGGATTAGTGACACGAGGTGGATCTGTAGGACACGACGGAATGGGAGGAAAGACCGAATCGAAATCGAAAGAAGAAGACGATGGGAAGGAAGATGAAGCCATTAACAGAGGATTTTTCATACTCTTTTTTTTGTTGCCTTTTAAAATGAATAGTTTTTCTACTCCAAACCCTGTACGCTGGAGTTATATCCACGACCCCATCCTTTACCTCTGCTACGACCTCTTTCAAAGTAGAGGAAATTAGCATTAACTTATGGTAATATAGTTGAACTAGTTAGTCTTAAGAAGTGATTTTTAATAAGCAATTCACTATTTTGCTCAATAATTAATAAACATTCAATGAGTTCACAATATTTTGTAAAATAATGCTCTTGATATTGTTGTTGTAGGAGTATATCCAAGGCACAAAATGTCGAGAAGGATTTTTCTTGTGTTTGCATATAATCCACCTTTTCTGTACATAATTGTAGTTTAAAAGTAATTTTAGACATAGCAAAACTGTATTTTCCTTACATATTAAAAGTCTTAAAACCTTAGGCTCAACCACTCTTACCTTGTGGTCGAAAATATGACAGTCTTTTGGTGATTATAATGCTACTTCAAGGATTTCTACAAGTGTAAAGGACCTTCTTCGATTAAACATTCTATTTTGAGATTATCGTGGTTGGGACATTTTAAAAATATTACAGTTTTTGGTTTGTCCTACTGGAACATATTGTTATAAATTTTAATGTCATTCTCTAAGCATTGAGATTGCAAGTGTATCTCAATATCCAATATTCATGACAAATAGTTGTCTTTAGATATGTTTAAATCTTTAAATTTAAGCTTAGTAATGTTTGCTATGTTGAACTAAAGAAAAAAATACTGATATTAATATGATAGAAATGTTGATCAACTTCTTAGCCACGTTAGAAATTTATATGAGACTTCATTTAGAATATAATAGCATATTAAGCTTCTACTTAACTAGGCATCTTAGACTGAACAAAAAAAAGTGGAAACTGCTGCTGAACTATGCATTGTATTTAAAATGTAAAATAATCAACATGTTGTTTTGATATTGTAAAGTATGCATAAATGATACAATTTTGTAGGAATTGCAAGATCAATCACGCGTTAAATTACAAATGAGATTAGTGCCCACAATATCTACACATGTTCAACTGAACAACCTTCTTAATACGTTGAGAAATCACTATTGATTTTCATGAGTGTTGACATGCTTTTTGGCTGAAGCGTTCACACGTCAAGTATTGGATTAGCAATGCACTCAAGCATGAAGAACATTGTCGAGAAACACAAAGCAGCTCGGCCGAAGTCGCATCACAAATAAAAAAAGACCCAAGACTCCTACCAGACAACCTCTTTTAGGCCCGAGAACGTCTGCTTCAAAGCTTTGTAGTATAGCTCTTAGTCAAACCACCTAAGGCGAGCCGTAAAGCGGGTCCGGGTGTAGCGCCGGTGGGGCCCGGGGCTCCACACTCCCGGCGGCGATTGACCTAAACGGTTAGGTCGAACAAGTGGGCATCGCCCGATTCATCCGATTTTATCCATGTCGGAAGCTCAGATTCCTTCACTTCGGACCAGTAAAATAGTGGATTCCCTCACTTCGTATTCAAGAACTTCGACTCCCTCGACAGTGCGATTTCGGTCCCCTCCATCAAATTCGAATCCCCCGGTGGGTGTGAAATTCCACACCCCCCGATGGATGTGAAATTCGCACCCCCAAGAGGTGCAAAATTCCGCACCCCCGGTAGATGCGAAATTCGCATCCCGGGGCGAGATGAGAATTTTGCACCCCTCCCCCTGGGAGGTGCGAAATTCCGCACCCCACTAGTGGGGTGCGAATTTCGCACCCGTGGCCAAGGGGTGCGAATTTCCTAATATGGGTTGTTTTATGGGGTGTGAAAATTAGCTTCTATGGGTCCTTCTGCTCACCTACTCCCACCTAACCTTCCTCCTATAAATACTGCAAGCCTTGGCCTTCGTCTGGATCCTTCTCATTTGGAATTTTTGGACCTTGAGATCTCCAAATACTTATTAATGGCTTCCAACACCTCCTCCATGGCCATGGGACATGGCATGAATAGTTGAAAGGAGGTGCATATATATTCCATAGCTTATTGGACACTAGCAAGCATAGATACACCGTATCCAAACCTCTTGGACATTAAGGCTTGTTTTGCTCATAGTTAACCAAGTCAACTCATCTCAAGGAAGAGGAAGAAGGATAGTTAAAACATGACATGCATGTTTTACCTCAACGCTTGAACACTAGCAAGGGTTGTCATGCTACTTTTGAACTTCATGGACATAAACACTAAACTTGGATATTGTTAACCAAGTCAATGCTTCTCAACAAAGAAGAAGAAGGGAAATTTGGTCAAAGTGTAGAAAAGACATATATTTTGTTATTTTATTGTAACACTTTGAACTTAGCTATTGCCTGAACTTGTACAATTTTGTAATCGACAAAAGATACGATGAATGATGATTATAAAGTGGATGTAGGTGTTAATGCCGAACCACTATAAAAGTTGTATCTCCCAGCATTTATTTACTTTACTGCTTATTTGGATAATTGTTCACACAAACACATTCGGTACTGGCGTGCGACAATTTTTCCCGTCAACATTTTGGCATGCAGGTAAGGGGGACGCACAACTTCGACCTCTGCATTGGATTAAGTACTTGGATTTGTCTTCGGATCTTGACATCGGTTTCAGTTTTTGACTTCGACTTCACAAATCGCCACTCAGCATGATAAAACGAAAACGGTTCGACGCTACCTCCGAGGCTCAGACTGCTAGTAGCGAGGAAAATAAAACATTTTACCAATGAGGAACTCTCGTACTTTGTTACTAAGGAGGACTTAGCGGAATTGGCTAGAGGATTGATCGCTTGTCTTGATCGACAAGCAGAAGTTATAAACACGTTTCTTGATCGGATTGAGGGTAGATTACATGGTTTGGGAAGGTCGACTGACCATACAGACATCATTGGAACAAGTGCCTATGTCCCGCAGTTTGTAACTCGGGACATGAGGGCAACCTCGCACACTACACAGAAGGACGACGCCAATCCTCGGATCAGCACCGCTCCCTCGACACTCAGGGGCACCCCCATTCCCGATAGAAGCACTATTCTACAAGTTTTGGATACTCGAGCTACAATCTCAAGTAATGGAAAGCCTCGTAACAAGGCTAATAGGCAATGTTGGTTCCCGACCTACTTGGAGCTTACTCACACTCTCGAGGAGATCTACCAAGAGGTTCACCCTATTGCTCCCTTCAAAAAGCCTCCCGCTCGGGAGCCCTCTCAATAAGAAAGAGATTCTAGCCGACACTGCATATTTCATGACATTGCTAGTCACAATACAAATTAGTGTCATCGTCTTAAGAATGCTATTGAAAAGCGTGTTAGAAATGCAGAACTAGCACGATTCATCTGAACTCGGGCTGGGATGACATGACAGGTACAACCCCTAATTTCTATTCAAGATAGGCCCGAGCCTCACGCTGGGGGCCTCGATTCAAACTAAACCCCTTATTGTCTCTGGTGTCTTGGATGCAAGTCTCTTTGGCACTTGTATCTTTCCTCTTGCAAGTTTGGTCTTCCGACTTAGTGGATGTTTTGGTTTCGTGATCTTGGTTCTTCATGATCTTTCGGATATTGGTCTTGGTTTTCCGGTCTTTTGGTCTCAGAACCTCCAGCTTGGTTTCTTGGCTTTCTATCTCTTGGATTCTTCGGCTTCTTGGATTTTGGTTTAAGGCCTTCGGTGCTTAGGCTTTGGTTTTTGGCCTCCTTTGTTTTGGCTTTAAGGACTTTTGATCCTTTGGATGTATCCTCCAGGTTATTAAAGAAAGGTTTACCTTTCTCGGCTTTGGATTTTGAACGACTAAGTTTGCTTACCCATGTGACGGGAACAAATAAGTTCCGATGTATGCTCTTTGTAAATGATGAATTGTTCACCTTCCTTCATAAATAAATTTGGAATCGGAAATGGCCAAGTTCTCTTATCCATGCACGGGGGCAGGCCAGCTACCTATGCATGCTCTTTACAGACAACGAACCATTGGTTTTCATGTGGCTTTGCTAAAAAATCCATAATTTTTATAACTTTAATAAAATTACTTCACAAAGTAAGGACGCTTACTTGTGAAGTATGAAATCGATAATGAGATTGCAAACTCTAATAAGCGTCTGGCTATCTTGGCTTCCCTTCCTACTTCGACAAGATTGCCTTAACTCGTGGCGAGTGTCGGATCATTCATGATTCTGCTCGTTTGGATTAGTTGGTCGCCTTGTCAACGACCTTGGATTACGTCGGGTGGACTTGTTCGTGACATGACAAGAATACCCACTCATGGATTGGTGGTGAGTTTCAGATCTCATACGATCCTGCTTGTTTTGATTAGTGGGTCACTTTGTCAACGACCTTGGTTTAGTGCAGGTGGACTTGTCCGTGACACAACAAGAATATCCACTCGTGGGTTTGTGGCGACACATCGAATCTTATACGGTCCTTCTCGTTTGGATTAGTGGGTCGCTTTATCATCACCTTGGTTTAATATGGGTGGACTTATCCAAGACACGACAAGAATATCCACTCATGGGTTTATGGCGAGTATCGGATCTTGTACGATACTACTCGTTTGGATTAGTTGGTCGTATTGTCAACGACCTTGGATTACATCGAGTGGACTTGTCAGTGACACGACAAGAATATCCACTCATGGCTGTCTTGGCCTCTTGTCCTGCTTCGATAAGATTGCCTTGAATCGACTTGCCAAGGTCATCTCCCTAACCCGAGATTTTCTTGAATGCCACTTGCCAAGGCCATCTCCCTAATGTTAGATTTCCTTGAATGCTACTTGCTGAGGCCACCTCACCAACGTGAAATTTCCTTGAATGCTCTAACATGCCTTGGTCATCTCACCAATGTGAGATCGCCTTGAATGCAGTCTATCAAACGAATACGAAGACCTATGGAAGCCTTGTCGGCAGCATGGTGGCCGCTCACATATGGTTATGTGTACACCTTTTCTATGCAGGTTAGTGGACTCCTCCAATCTCTTGGATACTGTGGCCGTTCTGGTTTTCTATTAATACGATCCCAAGCGATCGTCTGGTTTCTCTCCTTAATACGATCCCAAGCGATCATCGGATTTCTCTCCTTAATACGATCACAAGCGATCATTGGATCTCTCTCCTTAATATGATCCCAAGCAATTGTGGTCTTCTACTAATATGATCCGAAGCGATCACATATTTCGATCATGGATTTCTGGCTTATCAGCTTTGGTTTTTTGGATAATACGATCTGGCATGGTCGTGGCTCTTCCGTCTCATGAATACAGAAGCTCGCTCCGGCCTTCTCCTAGCTTTGGTTTCTAGATTTCTCTTCTCCTCAAAAAACACAGCTTCCTTGGACCAAGCAAGATATGTTTTTGGGGACAAGTGTTAACATGCTATTTGGTTGAAGCTGTCACACATCAAGTATTGGATTAGCAATGCGCTCAAGCATGAAGAACATTGTTGGGAAACACAAAGCGGCTCGGTTGAAGTCGCGTCACAAATAAAAAGACCTAAGACTCCCACTAGACGACTTCTTTTAGGTCCGAGAACGTCTGCTTCAAGGGTTTGCTGTATAACTCTTAGTCAAACCGTCATCCAAGTCAAAGGTAAGCCGTCAAGCGGGTCCGCGCGCAGCGCCGGTGGGGGTCTGGGGCCCCACAGTCCCAGCGGCGACCGACCTAACCGGTTAGGTCGAACCAGTGGGCACCGCACGATTCATTCGATTTTCTCTATGCCGGAAGCTTGGATTCCTTCACTTCGGACCAGCAAAATAGCGGATTCCCTCACTATGCATTCCGGAACTTCGACTCCCTCGACAGCGTGATTCCGGTCCCCTCCATCAAATTTGTATCCCCCGCTAAGGTGCGTATATCGCACCCCCCGGAGGTGCGAAATTTTGCACCCCCCCCCCCTCTAGAGGTGCGAAATTCCGCAACCCCCTGGAGGGATGCGAATTTCGCACTCCCCCGGGAGGTGAGAAATTCTGCATCCCCGGGTGGGGTGCGAATTTCGCTGCAGAATTTCGTACCCCCCCTCGGTAGGTGCAAAATTCCGCACCCCCTGGTTGGGTACGAATTTCCTGATATGGGCAATGTTTTGGGATGCGAAAATTAGCTTCTGTGGGTTCTACTGCTCACTTACTCCCACCTAGCCTTCCTCCTATAAATACCCCAAGCCTTGGCCCTCATATGGATCCTTCTGCTTTGGAACTTTTGGACCTTCAGAGCTCCAAACACTCATTATTGGCTTCCAACACCTCCTCCATGGCCATGGGACATGGCATGAATAGTTGAAAGGAGGTGCATACATATTCCATAGCCTTCTGGGCACTAGCAAGCATAGATACACCATATCTAGACCTCTTGGAAATTAAAGCTTGTTTTGCTCATAGTTGACCAAGTCAACTCATCTCAAGGAAGAGGAAAAAGGAAAATTAAAACAAGACATGCATGTTTTACCTCAACGCTTGAACATTAGCAAGGGTTATCATGCTACTTTTGAACTTCATGGACATGAACACTAAACATGGATATTGTTGACCAAGTCAATGCTTCTCAACAAAGAAGAAGAAGGGCAATTTGGTCAAAGTGTGGAAAAGACATATTTTGTTATTCTATGGTAATGCTTTGAACTTAGCTATTGCCTGAACTTGTACAACTTTGTAATCGACAAAAGATATGATGAATGATGATTATAAAGTGGATGTAGGTGTTAGTGCCGAACCACTATAAAAGCTGTGTCTCCCCGCATTTATTTACGTTACTGCTTATTTGGATAATTGTTCACACATACACATTGAGTGTCGGCGTGCGACAATTTTGCCCGTCAACAATGATAATCCAGAAAAAAAATTAGCTGAATACATATATTTTTAACACTAATAAAAAACAAATAAGAACAAATTCAAAAGCTTTTATGAATAAGTTTTGATGTGGATATCACACGTGTCTACTCAAGCAAAAACATGCTGATTTAAAACTAAAAAATAAAAATACACAACAAGCAATTCATTGTCATATTGTTTTTCTATGATATTTTTTCTTAAAAAACAAAGATATTTATAGAATTAAAAAACAGCTAAAACCATGTATGTTTAGCACAAAGCAAGTAGTAGGTCCGAACAATACAGAAGGACTAAGGGCAGATCAAATGTATTAAAGCTTGAAACGGCACCACTAAAGTATTCTTGGTAAAAGCATGTGCTCAGAAGGTACACCAACACATAATGAGTACATTGATAGTAATAATGCAAAAAAGAATGATAAATACATAGGAAGACAAATCTAAATGGTAATAGCACCATTACATAAAGTTTTAAAGTAAAACTAACACATATAAAATGTACTGAATGTATCTTTTTAATTTGTATAAAGTAATATTTTATAGATCTAGTAAATTAACACGTCAGACTGCTATTTTGTTGATAATAACAAAAGATGCAGGCATTATTTAATTGTTCAGAGTAGGTTGCATATAAAAAAAAACCATATTATTAGTACTTATAAAAGCGATGAATGAGGCACATTCTAAGAATCAAAAGCTTCAAAGCATTAAAAAAAAGAGGTGTTCTTTCTATGTCGGAATTATGGCCTTACCTGCTACTCAAGAAATGTGGATAATAGTATACAAAGTTGAAATAATAACAAGATTATTTTTGCTGTTAAGAAGATGAACTGAAGTTTTTTTTTGTCTAATGAGAGTAGAAGATGTTAAGGAGAGAAGACATTTTAATTGATACAAATCTCATACAACACAAATAAGCTCTCTATTGGTTATGTTATTTTACCCGAAAGTGCCACTTGTATTTTAGCCGAAAAATCAAAAAAAAAAAAAAAATGAGACCCTCCTGAATTTCAGAAGTGGGGCCGTTGGACTTTCACTCTATTTCACACGATTTACCCGAAGTTTCTTCAGATAAAGTAGCACTCTCCGCTCTTTATTTGTAGACCCTGCATGCCTTGAAAATTATAATAACACCCCTTCGCATTTAGCATATTCACCCTTATTATTCTAATATACTACAACAAAAAATTAATTATGCTTAATTTTAAAGTGAAAACGAAGGGCACATCCTTCTTTTATAAGTTTATTTATCTTACATCCCTACGTTTTAGAACTTGTTTTTCTACATCCTTATTTTTCAAAATTCTTTCTTTTCTACTTTTCTTATTTCTAGATTTAAAAACAGTCATTCCTATATAAACTACGATGGTTACAAATTATAGTAAAAATGCAGTTAAATCTAGTAAATTACCCAAACACCCCTTGAATTTCATTTTTTTTAAATAAGGATAAAAGAAATTTGGAAGGGACCAAATTCTAACTTTCTATGTTCTTAAGGATGTATGTCAAAGCTTCCATCATACGCACGCAAAAATATAATATATACACATTTAAACAAAAATAATATATATAACAAAAAGGAGATAATAGCCGATCTCCAGTGGCTCACTGAAGAATAACAGCAGCGCCTCATACGCCACTGCTACCCAGAAACCAATACAACACCAAACCGATCAAGCCATACACAAAAATCCCAAAATGACAATACAAACAAACCCATTCACACCAATAGACCAAAGACAAAAAAGAAGCGACCGCTAAATGCCAACAAAAGATACTACAGAAAAAAGACTAAGGCCACAGACTGCCAAAAAAATCCCCAGATAGCACCCATCCATAAAATAGTGGCAGTTGCCAAAAGTCTCATAGCCATCCAAAAACTCCAATCTAGAAAAACTCCTCTACAGCAGCAAGTCCTAGCCAAGTCAAAAGCCCCCCAAGGAGCCTGAAAAAACCTTCAACAAATACCCTTTCGAGGGAGAGAACCTTGAGTAATGGAGAACATGTCAACCAACCCCGAAGACTAGGTTCTTAGGTTTCTCATAAAAGGATGCCATCTGAATGCCAAGAAGAAATTATCTATGATACAACGAGTGATCGAAGCCGAAGCATAGGAGTCTCATCAAAAATCATCTTATTCCGTGACACCAAATATGCCAAAAGATAAGACACAGAATTAGATGAAGAATGGTTGACCGTAAATCCTTACGGGACCTACCGTCCCACCGGAAATGCAATAAGATAAAAAGGGAAGAAGCGAACCCCTGGAGTCCTACCAACGCGCCAAAAAAAGCATAAATCGAGCAAACACATATACCCTCCAAGAATAAATGCACGGGAAGAATCTGAAGCACTGGTCTTGCAACATCTATACCGGGACACAAAAGGGATATTAATCCTCACGATATTAACATCAAGAGGATCCCCATCATGCAGAACCCTCCACATAAAGAGGGAAATCTTCGAAGGTATCCTACTGTCCCAAATGAAAGAGAAGACGGCTAGTCTAGGCGTTGAAGTTCTAAAAGAATAACAAGTATCCCAAAGAGAGAAAGAAACCACATTCCAGTCAAAACCCCTACCATGAGAAGCAGTAAATTCCTTTACTGATTGCATCCTTTTCCACGTCTCACTTGCGTAAGATGGAGAACCAATGAAATTAGAAATCAAAAGGAGGCAATACGAGTCATTTAAACGGAACCTAACCCAAAACTTACAAGCGTAAGCCTTACAAAGTTTCCAAGGATTGTGAAACCCTAAGCCACCCTCGCGTCTGGGACAATAAATGACGTCCTAGGAAATCTAATGGTGCTTATTCGCCTCGTCCTTCTTTCTCCATAAAAAGGCCGATGCTAACGAGCGATAATAACAAAAAAGAAGAGGTATGAGTCATAGCCGCGAAAACATGATACCCAAGAGTTTCGAGGATAGACTTGATGAGCATAAGTCTACTAGCTTGAGAGATAAGGGGAGTTCCATTGCAAAATATTCCCTCTAACTTTGTCAGCAAGAGGGTCTAAATTCACATTGAGCTTTCATCCTCAATATAGAACAATCCCAAGCTACAACAAGAAAGAGAAACAACCCTAAAACCGAAAAAGGATTCAATCCAAGAAACCCTCCTAGGTTCCATAGACTTAGCATGAACAAAGAAACTCTTCAATGCATTAATGAATTTCCCTGAGCAAATCTCGTAGAGATGAATGAACTCCTGAAGTCGACGAATGGAGTGCCGACTAAAATTGGAGAAGATGATAATGTCGTAAGCAAACGATAACGACAAGATCACAGGACAACCGCTAGGGATACCAAAACGTTGGATTTGACTAGCAACCATGAAAGAATGCCCCCCACGAATGAAGGCCTTCGCAGCGATAACTGAAAGGGTTGAAGGAAGGGGATCCGCTTGACGTATTCACCTCCCCGATTGAAAATAACCCTTGGCTACGCCATTAATAAAAACGAAGAATCAATAGCTCGAAATAAGCCTCCAAATCATATCAATAAGATGCTCGGGATTAGCAAAGGTTCGAAGAACCCCGATGAGGGAAAACCAAGACATGTAATCATAAGCCTTCGCCATGTCTAATTTTAACACCACGTTAGATCCCCTAACTTTCTGATCAATCTGGGAAATAAGTTCTTGATCTAGAAGGACATTGTCAGTTATCATACGACCCTTGATGAAACCCACTTGGGAAGAATAGATGATTGGCCCAGAATAGGAGTGAGCCTTGAAGACAATATCTTAGAAATGACGTTGTTCGAGAAGTTACAGAGACTAAGAGGCTTGTAATCAAAACAAGACCGAGGGTTCTCACATTTAGGGATAAGAACAAGAATGGTGGAAGCCCACCTCTTAGGGAGCATACCACTAGAGAAGAAGGAGTGAATAGCTAGTGTAAAGTCAACCTGGATGATAGGCCAAACACTCCGATATAAAACACTATTGTATCCATTCAGGCCACTCGAGCTATCTTTGTTATGCAAAATCATAGGAAAGAACCTCTCTAGTGATGGCGGGTCGCAAAGGGAAGGCGCTTCTGTAGGGAACACTATGAAGGAATATGTGTATATATATACCTTTATAATAATACAAATACCCATCGGTGGTGAAGCTTTTTGTGATTTCCAAAAAAGCCCTTTCTGCTCCTTACAACGTAATCTGAAAGAATTAACGTTGGAGGGTATGCCCGTCTTTCCCATTTCCACCGCTTCCCACTAATGCCCGTCTTTCCCATTCCAACCGCTTCCCACTTCCATGTTCCGCAGTTGGTGCCTTCTTCTCCAATCAAGTCGCTTCCTTCGTACTGCTCCATCCCCATTATCCACGCTTATACCTGCTGTTGAACTACCGATTTTCCTCAGATCTACAACTACTTCTCAGATCTGGCCGTCGACGAACCGTCTTCCAACGACGGTTATTTTTGATGTGATTTCTACTTATATATATATATATATATTTGTACTTTTAAATTTTTTTTCCCTTCTATTCGGATTTTATGCAATTCAGAGAGGGATTAGCTGAAAAGAGAACGATATTTATTCAAAAGGAAACGTTTAAATCCAGGTATTATCCCCCTTTTATGAAATAGGTTCATATTCATATCTGTTTTTCATGATTTCGTACTGACTGATTGTGTTTAAAGCCACTGCCTGCTGAACGATTAGTTTAGACTTCTACATACTTCTAACTCAATTGTGCATGGGGAATTTGTTTAGGTTGTTTGTGTTTTCTTTTATTCCAATTTCTTCTTATTACACAAAGAAGGTTATTTGATTCTGTTACTCTTTCTTAACAGTTGGCTCACTACCCATGGGGGGTCTTATGATTATTTCAATTGAAAAATCATTCCATAATATCTCGAGGTAAATCGAGTAGACTAAAGGGTAAGACGTAAATGATTTTGGGTGACCAAAGAAAATTAACCACTCAAATCACTAAAAAGCATAGCGCTGATTCCAGTGAATTTCAGAATAACTCTGATGTGTGCATTCAACCTCAAGCAAGTAGATTTTATCCTACTGCATTATATGGATTTGGAATGGATTTCGTTTTTGGGTCAGAGTTTACCTTCTGAGACTAGCAGATAATAATCCCTATTAGCAAGTGGTATTTATCTTTTTATATAAAATAAATCTCTCTTTTAATCACCTTTAATTTTTTGTATTTTGATTTCAATTGGATTCAGGTAACTTGGCATCAAAGACATGGATAGCAAAAGAGTGTGATTGAATAATGATCATGAGAGCTGTAAGAAAATAACTGCTTCCCCTCAAGTCCACTGATCCCCTCCATCTCCTGCGCATTTACTCCTCACCACCGTCCTCAAATTAAAGATCTTTGCGCTTTAGCAATCCCGGCTTCCTACTCACTACAACTGCTGTTCACATACCCTTTTTTTCTTCCAGTTCTCATCCCAACCTTTTATTCCAACATCCTGCTTACATTGGTGTTCGCTTCCCTAAAGTCCCCGTCTCAAATTACTGTGGCCTCTAGAGCAGGTTCAATTTCCGATTTGTTTTACTTTGTATACCTATTTAAAAAATTAAATTCTTATTACCGGTTCTTTGCAATCAGTTGTGTTAGCAAATGTGATTAGCCTGTCATGTTCATTAATTTGTTTGCAGATCAGAACATTATCGGGAAGACCATAAGTACTGCTGACCAACAAGCAAACATGTGTGAAGGTAAAATTATGACTAACTCTTTAATTATTTTGTATCTTATACTGCGATTTGTCAAATATGAGGGACTGGTACCACATTATTTCTACATTTTGCTACAAGTATTCTTATGCGCTGATCTATTCGTTGGGGGTTCTTTAACATGCAGATTCAATGCAAATTTAGAAATATTCATGCTTCTGTTGTTGTTTTGTTAACATGCAGCTTCACTCCCTGTCCTCAAAATTATGCTCCCGTTGTTTTATTTCATTCATGTTAACCGGCAGTATTACATATTTTTATGTGATTGCTTTGTAAACAAATACAAGTTTACACTATAACTAATGTAAGCTCGGAACATTTGTATTTACTTTCTACTCTAACTCCATAACTGTTTTAGTTAACTTCTATTTTGTATCAGTATAGGCTTAATTTAACATTTACGAACGCTACTAACTAACCATACAACTAAAAGCTGTGAAGTGGAAACTGCAGGAGTGTCACTTAAGATTTAATTCTCCATTTTGTTTTTCTAAAATGTACATATTATCAATCGGTTGAACACATAACACTTATTATATTTAGCTGTCCCTATTTACGAATGATGCTGTGGATTTATTTTTCCATTACCAGTCATACATTTGTCTGCTGATGGTATAGTTCCATGCATCAGTTGGAATTGATATGCTACCCAAGATGTTGCTATACATAAGTTTTCATAGCTACAAGCGATCACAGCTCATAATTTATTGTTCATGTCTATGCCGGTAAAAATTAGTTACTTTTAGGACACCCCTTCAAAATGGGCATCTTAATTGTTGTTTTGAAATGATATCATTTTTTCCTTTTGAAAATTAGTCGTTTAAGTAAATTTTGCAGCAGTATTTGTTTTTCATGTTTACTGCATCTAAATTTTTTAACGTCTACCCTTTTTCCTTTTCAATAAATACCCATAGCAAGTATTTCACTGTTTGTAAGTCAAGTCTAAATATTCATTAGTTAGCAGGCTTTGGGAATGCTTTTGACCAAACGTTAAAGGAATTATGTTTGCCTAAAATGCACAATTCCTTATTTAATTTACAGAATTTTATATATACTAAGAATACTACTCAATTTAAAATAAAATTGTCTCTTGGTGTTCAACAATTAATCAGTCAGTTGCGTTTGAAGCCGAAGAGGCTAATTTGTGGTCCAAAAATATAGTAATGACTTTAGTCCTATTTGTCCATACTATTTCTATTTGGTATTTGATGTATTTAGGAATTCTTATTACAAGAAGTTGTACTATTTCTAAAGGAAGGTTGTCAGTATGTGGCTGAGATTTAGTACAAGAGGATGCAGCTAGGGCCTATGGTTAGGCCACAGTTGAGTTTTTAGTTCACGCTAAACTCAGTTTTGGGTTTCCAGAATGGCAAGTTTTCATTTAAAGTTCCCAATTAAGATATTCATGAAGTCGCACATAATTACCTAATATTTTCCTGGTTTTAAGGTTGTACGTTAGTGTTAACGTGGATGGAAATAAAAATATATTTGGCATTATCTCTTTTCTTCTTCTTTGTATGTATTATGAATATGATGCGTAAATGAATAGAAAAAAAGAATATTGTTTCATTTGCATATAACAGGATTCACATTCTGTTGATAATATTGTCAATTTGAAACCTGACAAAGGGTATCAAACATTCTTAGTGCTTTAGATTTTGTAAAAAAAAGTTATGCATGTGTAACCTGACAAAGGAGACCATACACTGCTGTATGATTATTTAATTTCCTGCATGTTTAATCTTTCCACTTTTTCCCTGTTTTGGTCTGCCGAAGATGCTACTGTACATATTTTTAATGTGTTTGGTGGTCTTTACTCTTATTTCTGAATATTGATATCAAGTTCGGCTCTTAAATTTGTGTCCATTTAAGCACAAAACAAGCTTTAATTGCGAATGTCTATGCACACGTCCAACGGACGTGCCTTTGTACTGGTGTGTGTGTATATATATATATATATATTTGTGTGTGTGTATGAGGAGAACTCCATTGCACCTCAAGCAATGCAATACCCCTAAATGATCCATGATTTCAACCCTATATTATCATTTCTCTCTCCATCCACTGACTCTCTCTCTTCCACTCATATGTTATTAAATATAAAGAAGTTATTGTTGTTCAGATGCAAAATGAATGTTTCAGTATATGGGTATCATATAACCCCCCTCCACACACACAAACACGCGCGCGCGCACACACACACACACACACACACACACATATATATATATATATATATATGTATGTATGTATGTATGTATGTATGTTCATATTAAAATATAATTTGATTTTTTAATTGGATATTCTAATATAAAAATTAATTTCAGACATTGACTAAGTATTTTATACGAATAAATAAAAAATATTTTGGATATTTCACCTAATCAATTCACCAAATTTAGCTTTTGGACCTATTTAATAACAAAAGGATAATATTGATTTAAAATTAACATTAAAATTTTGGCAATTGAATTTAGCAAGCGTTTATAATCTATATTTGTGAAAATAAATAAAATTATGAGTTCTAAAATTTATTTCGAGTTGTACATCAATTATTATTAAACTGTGCAAAGTTGAAATGAAATGTTTTTAATAAAAGGAAAATTATTTCGGGTAAGCATAAAATTGTAACAACCCGTATTTTCAATAACCTGTTATAACAGAAATCGAGGCAGAATTTAATTTATAAATCTGAATCAAGGGAAACGGGCTATGCCATTGCGTTCGTCTTGGAAAATACGCGAAATAGAGTCCGAGTTTTCGAAAATCGGAGTCCGTATGACCCGATTAAGGCCCAACAAAGTTTTCAGAAAATTTCTAAATAAAAACAGATTTTTAAATTCAAATCTAAGCTTGGAAATTGGGCCAGTTGGGCCAAGGCGGGAAAATTCCCGCCACAGTACCCAAGTCGACAGCCCTGTCGACTTGGGAGTCGACTGGGTCCGACCAGGTCGACAGCCCTGTCGACTTGGCTCAGACGCCCAGTTCTGCCTGATGCACCACTTTGGGTTTGTGTTGAGCTTGGGGGGCCAGATTCGATTTGGAGGGTTGAGATGAGCACTAGGGTTTAATCCTATGGTCTAAATCACTAGCCTAATCTATAAATAAGACCCTAACCTACCCTAAATCATCATTAATCTATCCTACAACTAAACTATGGCAAAATCAATCCTCTCATGGCCTCCACTCTCTTCATAAATTCCTAAATCAATTTCCAAGAAATTTCCATGCATACAAGTGTATTTAGGCTTGTATGATCCTCTTTAGCATGCATTAAAGTCTTGTTTCTCTATTGGCATCATAAAGGAGGAGTCTTGATCAAGTTTTCTTGCATTTTTGGGGTTTAATTAGTTGCATAAGGGGTTTCTTACATTTGCTATACCCATTTGAGTCGTCATAGCATTGTAAGCCTATTTCTACTCTTGTATTTTAACTATGAAGTTAATATGTTATGTTTCAAGTTTGGGTTTGGGGTTAATCATGATATGTGCTTTGATCTTATGATTTTATGCATAAGATTACTCTATGCATGTTAGTAAAGTCATTACCTTGGATTTATGCATAGAAAGATATGATCTTTGGTTGGAAATGTTGCATAATGCAACTTTGAAACTCTCATAACCCTTGCATTAACATGCATATAATGTTATATGCATGTTACTAGCCCTTATCTCATGCTATCTATGACCATGTCCCACCTATTTGCCAAGTTTGATGTTATGCATGCATATGAACCTTATGCAAGTTGAAACCATGTTATGCATGCATATGAACCTTATGCAAGTTGAAACCATGTTATGCATGCATATGAACCTTATGCAAGTTAAAACCATGTTATGCATGCATATGAACACTATGCAAGTTAAAATGATGTTATGCATGCTTATGAATATTTTGCAAGTTGATAACATGATATGCAAGTTTATGATCACATCTTTGTCTCATGCCACCATGTTTAACTTGTGGCTCCAACCCCTCTATGTCATGATTATGCCAAGTTCCCTCTTTCTATCCTTTATGCGCTATTGCGATATGTAAGCGATGGGATTGCGTTTGGGGTTGGGTAAACTTAAAAGACATAAAAACATAAGCTTGGGAATTTACCTATTAAGTTAGGTCTACCCATTGGGAATTTACCTATTAAGTTAGGTCTACCCAATTGCTTGAAAACTTGTAATGTGATGGACATGACACTTAGAAAACATGAGAATGGCCAACTCGAGGTTGGGTTGAGCTTGTAGCATAAACCTACCCGGAACCGACCGGCTTAACTAGTGGCTACAAGCAATAAGACCCAATGTGAGTAGTTGGTCATGTTGCACGTGAAACCCGAGGTTAGACTAAGTTGTGGTGTAAACCTACCCGGACCCGCCTGGCCTAACTAGTAACCACAACAAGGTCTAATGTGAGAGGTTGGGTGCGTTAAATTAATTAATGCCACTTGGTAGGGTTAAGTCATGGACCGCTTGAATACTTAACCAATTAAACACGATGGGTTGGTAGGGTTAAGTCATGAACCTTGGGTACACTTAACCAACTTGGTACTTGGATGAGTTGGGTTAACCACGTTTAACCCATTAAGGAAACCCTAGTTACGTGGTCCTTTGCACCAGTAACCCTCTTGGATGTATCATGATACCCTAGGGACTAGGCTAAGGTGGGGCACGATTACTGGGATGACATGTAAGCGACCAAAACGACGGCTGTGTAGGTGCGTCGGTGTAGGTTCAGGCGGGCCATGGTCGTGCACATGGTCCGGAGTTGAAAAAGCAGGCACGGGCACCAGTAGGTTTAAACTGTGCGTGCTTGGTTTGTGTCAGTGGTTGACACCCTAGGACTTGATACACCCTAGGGTGGACCCAGCACAGTTTAGCTACACTTCGTAGTTGGGCCGTATGACACCGACACTTGACGAGTTAGGCTTTAGGGAGCCGATCGACTAGACCGTGCTAGTTGGACCTTAATTTAGGTCATTCATGATGTTGGGCCAAACTTGGGCCTGGGGATCACTTCTTGTTTACACTTGACACGACTTGTGATACTAGTACACTTGGTGCAAACCTCAATCTTGTTTATGCGGTACCACACTTGATCTATCTTGTTGACTTTTTACCATGCCAGTTATCATCCTATGACTCATCCTTGTTTCCATATACTGTTAACTTTATTAGTTGTTGTACAATTGTAGGTAGGACTTACCAGTCTTTTTGACTGACCATTTTCTTTCGCCTCTTTTCTTTCGTTCCCCCCCCCCCCAGGTTTACAGGGCGGGAATACCAGCACTTAGCTTGGATCTTAGCTGCTTTTCTTGGATCGCTCATGCATGCTTCGGACTTGAGCTTGCTATGGTTTTCTACTTGGGGATAGCTACTTCATGTTTTCCTTTTCAGTTATAAGTTTTATGTTTCTAGACTTTGTTTATGGAAAATAACTAAGTACTGTGTTGTAACTTAACTTATGGTTTTGATATGCTAGTTTTTATCCGCTGCTATACTTACTCTGTTTTTACTTATATGTTCTGTCTTGTGATATCTGCATGCATGATTACCTTATTTAAACGCCCCTCCAAAGTCAGTGTCCTTGCAAGAGTGGCACTGGCGGAGGTGGGGTGTTACATTTGGTATCATAGCATAAGGTTTACGAGATTGGAGCAAAAAGGGTTTTAAAGTTACTTTTAGAAGCTATTTTCAAAACCAATTAAGTATTTTCCAAAGAAAAGTCTAGTTTATTTTTAAAGGCTATCCCCCAAGAGCCATAAGCACTATCCTTCGTTTCCTCGTTCTAAATCTATCTTTTCCTTTTTCAGCATGGCCAATCTCAATCTTCCTGAGGGAGTCACCATTCCCGGATGGTTCCGGAGGTACTTGGAAGCTAGGGCCAATAATGCAGGTCCAGCAACCACTCCCACTATCACTGAGGTTCCACCCCCTCCTCCTCCTCCTCAGCAACCACAAGCCGATTTCGCCAAGGTTTGCAAGGACTTCAAGGCAATGGGTGGCAAAAAATTTATTGGGACAGAGACTTTCGTGGAAGCAAGAAATTGGTTGAAGGAGACCGAAGATCTTTTTGCCATCTTTGATATAGAGGACCATAGAAAGGTTCTGTTGGCGGTTTGGCTACTAAAGGAGGAAGCTTCTTATTGGTGGGAGGTCATCAATGCTACAAGGCCCGTTGAGACCTGGGCCGACTTTAGGGCAAGGTTTGGGCTTAAGTTTCTATCATCTGCAGAGGCGAATTTGCAACTAGAGAAGTTCATAGCTTTGAAGCAAGGAGACATGACAGTGAGAGAGTATGTGAATAAGTTCAACCAGCTTGCCCGATTCGGTTTGGACATGGTCAATACTCCCGAGAAGAAGGCTCTACGTTTTGCATGAGGGTTAAATGAGCCATTACAAGGTCTAGCCATGTCACACATACCCATGGGGGCCACTTTCGAGAGCCTAGTAGACATGGCATTGCTGCAGGGAGAGGATAAGAATGGGAAGAAAGAGGTCAAGCCCAATGAGACTCAGTCTAAGAAGACAGACTCCAAGTGGGGAGGGAATCAGAGTAATCAGAGTAACAAGAACAACAAGAACAACAAGGGCAACAAGAACAAGGCAAAGGACCCAAGAAGGTGCAACTTCTGTGGGATTGTTGGGCACATAGCCAAGGACTGCAGGAAGAAGAGAATGAAATTGGGTGGGTGCTTTCACTGTGGAGAGACAGGACATTTTAGCAAGGATTGCCCTAAGAAGCAGGGGCATGGACAGACACAACGTGCAGGTTCATCCGGAGGGCAAGTGCATGCTCTCAACGCCACTCCAGTTCAGGATCGAGGTAGCATTTCTGTAGAAAGTCTTGTTTATATTTCTGATTATCCTGTTCGCACCTTGTTTGATTCTGGCGCATCGCATAGTTTTATTTCTTCTGACATTGTTGAAGGTTTGCACCTAAGTACTAGCTTAGTTGAGGATCCCGTTTGTGTTTCGAATCCGATTGGGGGTTCAGCCCATTTATCTATGATCTGTATGGATTTGAGGATTTCTATCTTGACCGTAGAATTCTCGTGTGATGCTTATGTTCTCGGGTTCACGGGATACGGGTTGATCTTGGGCATGGATTGGTTATCCCGCTATGGAGCCATTCTCGATTGTGAGCATAGGGTGGTGAGACTCATGACTCGCCTTGGTAATACCCTAGAGATTTCTTGCAACCCGCTAGATCCCGTCATGCTATGTTATCTTGAATATCTGGACTCGTCTATCGATGATCTGCAATCTGTAAGGGTGGTTCGAGAATACCCTGATGTTTTTGAAGAAGTTAAGGGGTTACCCCCTAAGCGAGAGATAGATTTCCGCATTTATCTGGTTGATAACGCTAAGCCAGTCTCCTTACCAGTTAGGCACATGGCCCCGCGTGAAAGTAGAGAGCTCAGTAAGCAAATCAAGGAGCTACTTGAGAAGAATTTTATTAGGCGAAGCATTTCCGAATAGGGTGCTCCTGTGGTGTTCGCTACTAAGGCGGACGGCTCGCTTCGTCTATGTGTTGACTATCGAGAGTTGAAATGGCTGACCAAGAAGAATAGGCATCCATTACCGAGGATAGATGACCTCTTCGACCAGCTTGTTGGTGCTTCTGTTTTCTCTCAGCTTGATCTTGCTACTGGATTCCATCATCTCAGGGTAGCTGAAGACAGTATAGACAAGACTGCGTTCAGGACTCCAGATGGATTCTTCGAATGGCTTGTCATGCCGTTCGGCTTGACTAATGCACCCGCATATTTCGTGGACTTGATGAGTAGGGTGTTCAGGGAGTTCTTGAACAATTTTGTCGTGGTCTTCGTGGATGATATTCTGATTTTCTCAAAAGACGAGGAAGAGCATGCTAGACATCTCAGGGAAGTGATGGATACGCTTAGAGCCCATCAGTTGAAAGCGAAGTTCACCAAATGCCACTTTTGGAGAAAGGAAGTCCGGTTTCTTGGGCATATAGTTTCTAAGCAGGGTATAGCTGTGGATCCCGGGAAAGTGGTTGCAGTTCAAGACTGGAAGACTCCTAGGAATGCAACCGAAGTGCAAAGCTTTCTCGGTCTGGCAGGCTATTATAGGAAGTTCATTAGAGACTTCGCTAAGGTTTCAGCCCCCCTCACTAGATTGACGAAGAAGAACTTAGTCTTTACATGGGACTTAGAGTGTGAGCTCGCTTTTCAAAGGCTCAGAAGGGCCCTTACCACAGCTCCAGTTTTGGCATTACCCGATGGCGGTAAGATGTTTACCGTGTATACTGATACATGTGGCACGGGGTTAGGCGCTGTTCTAATGCAGGTGGGAAGAGTGATATGTTATGGGGGTAGGCAACTTAAAGTTCATGAGAAGAACTACCCCACTCATGACTTGGAGTTGGCGGCGATTGTCTTTGCACTCAAGTCCTGGCGCCACTATCTTTTAGGCGAAAGGTTTGAGTTGTATACTGATCACAAATCACTCAAGTATCTCTTCTCGCAGAAAGATCTGAATCTTAGGCAGCAAAGGTGGATGGAATTCTTGGCATCATATGACTTCGAGATAGCTTATACCCCTGGCAAGGGTAATGCTGTGGCTGATGCACTAAGCAGAAAGAGGTTGACCCTAAGTCCTCTATTCGTTGAGATGAAGAATTTAGAGTATGTGGCAACCTTTGATTTCTCTTTGGCAATTGAGTCGATGACCGGTTCTTTAGCATCTCTGGAACTCAGACCTACCCTTCTTGATCAAGTTGGGGCTTCGCAGAAAGAAGATCCTCAGATAGTTGAGATTATGGATAAGCTGATTCGAGGAGAGACGTCTAGTCATCTCGCTCGATATTCTATTAATGACAAGGGTTGGCTGAGGAGAGATGGAAGGTTATGTGTTCCAGTGGTAGAAGATCTAGTAAGAAAAGTTCTTGAGGAAGCGCATCGCTCTAAGTTGACTATACATCCAGGCGGAGATAAGATGTATAAAGATATGAAGCGTATTTTCTTTTGGCCTGGGATGAAGAAGGATGTGGCAGAGTTTGTTTCTAGATGTATCATTTGCCAGCAAGTTAAGGCCGAGTCGAAGAAGCCCGGTGGGCTATTGCATCCTCTAGACATTCCACTTTGGAAGTGGGAGAGTATTTCCATGGATTTTATTGATGGGCTACCAAGGTCAAGGAAAGGGAATACGAGCATTTGGGTCATTGTGGACAGACTTACGAAGAGTGCTTATTTCATTCCGGTAAAGAGCAAGAGGACCGCATCTTGGTTAGCGTCTGTATATCTTCGTGAGATTGTGAGACTTTATGGAGTCCCTTCTAGTATAGTCAGTGACTGTGACCCAATCTCTACAAGTCAGTTATGGAATAGCTTGCAAGAAGCCATGGGCACGAGGTTGAATCTAAGTACTGCTTATCACCCACAGACGGACGGTCTAACCGAAAGGGTGAATAGGGTACTCGAGGATCTGTTAAGGCTTTGTATTCTGGATTTTGGTGGTACTTGGGAAGTCCATCTTCCTCTTGTTGAGTTTGCATATAATAACAGTTATCAAGCAAGCATAGGGATGGCACCATTTGAAGCCTTATATGGGAGGCCGTGCAAGTCGCCTACATGTTGGTGGGAGACTACAGATAAACTTATACTTAGGCCTGATATGATCAGAGATGCATCCGAGAAGATCGAGTTGATTCGAAGACGGATGAAAGCGGCCCAAGACCGACAGAAATCCTATGCTGATAAGCGAAGATCTGATTTAGAGTTTGGTGTTGGAGATATGGTTTTCGTGAAAGTTTCTCCTTTGCGAAATGTGGTCCGATTTGGAGCCGTTGGGAAGTTAGCACCGAGATTTGTTGGACCCTTCCCTATTATAGAGAGGATCGGGCAGATGGCTTATAGAGTGAAATTGCCCGAGAAGCTTGCCGGAGTACACGATGTTTTTCATGTCTCGCATCTCCGGAAGTGTTTACATGAGTCAGCAAAGGTTGTTGAGCCAAGTGTTCTGGAAGATGTGGAAGTGGAGAAAGAGGCTACTTTGAGGAGAGCTCCGATTCGTATCTTGGGGACGGAGACCAAGAAGCTAAGGAATCGAGAGGTCAAGTTGGTGAAGGTTCAATGGGGTGAAGCCGAAGAAGACGCAACTTGGGAAATCGAGGAGAAGATGTGTGGGCTTTATCCATTCCTTTTTGAGGGTACACTCTCAATCTTCTTTCTTTGTTAGCATATCTTTCTCTTTGCTATCCATGTTTGTCTTGTTATCGTGCTAATCTTGTCATGAGAACCTTAGGTAGAAACCCTTTGGATGAAACATGTGTTTGAAACATGTTATGCTTGATGGTTGCAAGTGGCTGCAAGTGGTTGCAAGTGGTTACTCGTGGATGCATTATACACGATTAGGCACTAGATCGGCTCACACACTCCTCATATTGCATATGCATGAGTGTTTATGCTTATTCATGGATGAAAATTTTTGTGTTATCACATGGATGTTGCATATGGATGTATGTGATGTGCACACATATAGATGTTATACATTATGTTAGGAATTGCATACATATGGATTCATTTCACTAACATAATCTGCATTGATGATATTTGCATTAGATAAGTACATATACACACACCTTTGTATATGTTCATACAGCATTTAGAATCTTGTAAGGACAATTATTGCTCGTGGATGATGTTTTGAGTAGATGGATGTTGGATGGTAGGATACGTTCTTCCTAACTTGAGAATTTCGGGGACAAAATCCTTTAAGGGGGGAAAATGTAACAACCCGTATTTTCAATAACCTGTTATAACAGAAATCGAGGCAGAATTTAATTTATAAATCTGAATCAAGGGAAACGGGCTATGCCATTGCGTTCGTCTTGGAAAAATACGCGAAATAGAGTCCGAGTTTTCGAAAATCGGAGTCCGTATGACCCGATTAAGGCCCAACAAAGTTTTCAGAAAATTTCTAAATAAAAACAGATTTTTAAATTCAAATCTAAGCTTGGAAATTGGGCCAGTTGGGCCAAGGTGGGAAAATTCCCGCCACAGTACCCAAGTCGACAGCCCTGTCGACTTGGGAGTCGACTGGGTCCGACCAGGTCGACAGCCCTGTCTACTTGGCTGTCGACTTGGCTCAGACGCCCAGTTCTGCCTGATGCACCACTTTGGGTTTGTGTTGAGCTTGGGGGGCCAGATTCGATTTGGAGGGTTGAGATGAGAACTAGGGTTTAATCCTATGGTCTAAATCACTAGCCTAATCTATAAATAAGACCCTAACCTACCCTAAATCATCATTAATCTATCCTACAACTAAACTATGGCAAAATCAATCCTCTCATGGCCTCCACTCTCTTCATAAATTCCTAAATCAATTTCCAAGAAATTTCCATGCATACAAGTGTATTTAGGCTTGTATGATCCTCTTTAGCTTGCATTAAAGTCTTGTTTCTCTATTGGCATCATAAAGGAGGAGTCTTGATCAAGTTTTCTTGCATTTTTGGGGTTTAATTAGTTGCATAAGGGGTTTCTTACATTTGCTATACCCATTTGAGTCGTCATAGCATTGTAAGCCTATTTCTACTCTTGTATTTTAACTATGAAGTTAATATGTTATGTTTCAAGTTTGGGTTTGGGGTTAATCATGATATGTGCTTTGATCTTATGATTTTATGCATAAGATTACTCTATGCATGTTAGTAAAGTCATTACCTTGGCTTTATGCATAGAAAGATATGATCTTTGGTTGGAAATGTTGCATAATGCAACTTTGAAACTCTCATAACCCTTGCATTAACATGCATATAATGTTATATGCATGTTACTAGCCCTTATCTCATGCTATCTATGACCATGTCCCACCTATTTGCCAAGTTTGATGTTATGCATGCATATGAACCTTATGCAAGTTGAAACCATGTTATGCATGCATATGAACCTTATGCAAGTTGAAACCATGTTATGCATGCATATGAACCTTATGCAAGTTAAAACCATGTTATGCATGCATATGAACACTATGCAAGTTAAAATGATGTTATGCATGCTTATGAATATTTTGCAAGTTGATAACATGATATGCAAGTTTATGATCACATCTTTGTCTCATGCCACCATGTTTAACTTGTGGCTCCAACCCCTCTATGTCATGATTATGCCAAGTTCCCTCTTTCTATCCTTTATGCGCTATTGCGATATGTAAGCGATGGGATTGCGTTTGGGGTTGGGTAAACTTAAAAGACATAAAAACATAAGCTTGGGAATTTACCTATTAAGTTAGGTCTACCCATTGGGAATTTACCTATTAAGTTAGGTCTACCCAATTGCTTGAAAACTTGTAATGTGATGGACATGACACTTAGAAAACATGAGAATGGCCAACTCGAGGTTGGGTTGAGCTTGTAGCATAAACCTA
Organism: Allium sativum; assembly: GCA_030737875.1. Taxonomy (NCBI): domain Eukaryota; kingdom Viridiplantae; phylum Streptophyta; class Magnoliopsida; order Asparagales; family Amaryllidaceae; genus Allium; species Allium sativum. The sequence goes on along the minus strand of CM060910.1, from coordinate 1,045,556,957 downwards.
CCCGGAACCGACCGGCTTAACTAGTGGCTACAAGCAATAAGACCCAATGTGAGTAGTTGGTCATGTTGCACGTGAAACCCGAGGTTAGACTAAGTTGTGGTGTAAACCTACCCGGACCCGCCCGGCCTAACTAGTAACCACAACAAGGTCTAATGTGAGAGGTTGGGTGCGTTAAATTAAATAATGCCACTTGGTAGGGTTAAGTCATGGACCGCTTGAATACTTAACCAATTAAACACGATGGGTTGGTAGGGTTAAGTCATGAACCTTGGGTACACTTAACCAACTTGGTACTTGGATGAGTTGGGTTAACCACGTTTAACCCATTAAGGAAACCCTAGTTACGTGGTCCTTTGCACCAGTAACCCTCTTGGATGTATCATAATACCCTAGGGACTAGGCTAGGGTGGGGCACGATTACTGGGATGACATGTAAGCGACCAAAACGACGGCTGTGTAGGTGCGTCGGTGTAGGTTCAGGCGGGCCATGGTCGTGCACATGGTCCGGAGTTGAAAAAGCAGGCACGGGCACCAGTAGGTTTAAACTGTGCGTGCTTGGTTTGTGTCAGTGGTTGACACCCTAGGACTTGATACACCCTAGGGTGGACCCAGCACAGTTTAGCTACACTTCGTAGTTGGGCCGTATGACACCGACACTTGACGAGTTAGGCTTTAGGGAGCCGATCGACTAGACCGTGCTAGTTGGACCTTAATTTAGGTCATTCATGATGTTGGGCCAAACTTGGGCCTGGGGATCACTTCTTGTTTACACTTGACACGACTTGTGATACTAGTACACTTGGTGCAAACCTCAATCTTGTTTATGCGGTACCACACTTGATCTATCTTGTTGACTTTTTACCATGCCAGTTATCATCCTATGACTCATCCTTGTTTCCATATACTGTTAACTTTATTAGTTGTTGTACAATTGTAGGTAGGACTTACCAGTCTTTTTGACTGACCATTTTCTTTCGCCTCTTTTCTTTCGTTCCCCCCCCCCCCAGGTTTACAGGGCGGGAATACCAGCACTTAGCTTGGATCTTAGCTGCTTTTCTTGGATCGCTCATGCATGCTTCGGACTTGAGCTTGCTATGGTTTTCTACTTGGGGATAGCTACTTCATGTTTTCCTTTTCAGTTATAAGTTTTATGTTTCTAGACTTTGTTTATGGAAAATAACTAAGTACTGTGTTGTAACTTAACTTATGGTTTTGATATGCTAGTTTTTATCCGCTGCTATACTTACTCTGTTTTTACTTATATGTTCTGTCTTGTGATATCTGCATGCATGATTACCTTATTTAAACGCCCCTCCAAAGTCAGTGTCCTTGCAAGAGTGGCACTGGCGGAGGTGGGGTGTTACAAAAATGGGAAGAAATATCGCAATAACATAGTTGATTTTTATAAGAAGTTTCACAATTATTCAAATCAAAAGGAAGTAAATTGCACTAAGGAATAAAAGAAGAAGATATGTTCATGTAAATGGGTCTAATATAAATTCAGAGTTTATACAACTAGGGGTGCAAAGGGGTCAGACCAGATTGAGAGTCATAGTTATGTACTATAAGAAATTCAATGAACACAAATTGACAATGTAACAACCCAGAATTTTGATAATAAATAGTTATTTAATTAGAAGCTCAAAAATAGGAATTTCTACAAATGATGGAATTTGACTATGTAACTTTAACTGTTGCGTTCATCTCGGAATTCTGGTCAATTTTCATGTTTGGAGTTTTGCGAACGGAGTCTGTATGAAAAGTTACGGACGAAATATGAAAAACGAACAAAAATAAATAAGCAGTATAATTTACATATAATATACCATATATAACCGGCCCATATTGGGCTGATTTTCCAGAGGGTGGTGGACCGCTCCAAGGGAGGGTCTCGACCGCTTTGCGCTTGCATAGCCTAGTGACGGCAAGGTTTTGAGAAGTAATCTTGTTATATTTTATAAAATGAATGGAAGGATGTTATTTAAAATTAATCTAATGGTACAAGGACATTTCCACCCCTAAAAATAAAGGGATAGAGCCTCATTCTTTTTCCACTAAAATCTACAGAGGCAGCGGAGCTCTACCATTTTTCTCTCTCTTCAAACTTAAATTCTAAAACAAAAATATATTCATACATATCAAATCAAATCCAATTCATATGAAATTAAGAGGGCAAGCAGATCTAATGGAAAGAAATGCAAAGTGGCACTCCAAATCGTATTCTTTGTTCTCTTCCCTTTTTCTTACATTTCTACAGATCTAAAATTTTCCCCTTTCTATACAAATTGTAGACTTATAAGAACTTGGGGATTGTAAGCCTAAAGGTTTCAAAACAATTGAATTTTGAGGCAATATGGTAAGTGGGAAATTAATAATTTGTAGTTATAATAACTTAACTACTTCATTTGAATTAGATCTATGTTTTAATGCCTATGCCTATCAGATCTGGTAAATAAATTGTTGTAATTAGATCGATACCCATCAGATCTAGTTATAAAAAGTGAAAAAATTGTGAATTGTACACTACGGCTATGCATAAAATAAATTGTAAGATTTCTTAAACTTGTTTACACCAATTCCTATAGTTATGTTATGAAACATATTGCAACTATGTTATAGAATTATTGTGGACATTGTGTAACATTGTAGATCTGGAAATCAATCTCATTAAACACAAATTAGATGTAGTTACATTCCAGATCATTAGTTCATTGTTGAAAACTAAAATATGTGAATTTGGATAAAAAGATGAAATTGGAAAATTATGTGAATTTGGAAAGATATGATTGTTAAATTATGAGATTGTAATTTTACCTATTTTGTATTCAATATTGTTTGGTTTTGGCTTAATTGTTGTAAATATGTCATTTTCTTCTTTTTGAACAGAAGGATGTCATTTTGAATTCACAAGAGGTATGACAAAAATACTAAAAAGGAAAAGTGGTGCAAACTTATGTATAAATATAAAAATAAATATTTGTGCGTGTTTGTATTGGCTATTCTAAATATATATATAAATATATATTTCTTGTGAATTTGAAATGTGACAATTCCACAAATTAGGCATAATTTACAATGATTACGGCTAAAAATCTTTTTGTAAGATTTGGAACATATTAACAATATCAAATGTAAAAAGGAATTTTTGGTTATTGATTAAACCAAATCATGTAAATAAAAATTAATAATAATAATAATAAAAGATAACTACGTTGACCGTACGAAAACATAAAAATAAATGTATACACATTATCTATCCAAATCAGCGTAAAACGGTAAAATATATATGATCTTGAATGTTTGAATAATATTCATTTATGGAATCATATCTCTAAATCTTATTCCATATTAAATGAATATATTTGTGGTGTCCATTTGTAGCAATCAATATAATTAATTGCTATAAATAGGACCGTAAATCAATGAATAACAATTGTGACCTAATGTTGAATGGGGAAATTGAATATGATAGGGTAATGGTTACAATTCCTAAATTTTATTTAGGATAAATGTTGTAGACCGCAATTAGGAAATTTGAATTATAATTGCATTTAGACACGATGTAACACCCCACTCCCGCTATGATCACTCACTAAGGGAATGCCATAGCATCGGTGGAGTATTTTAGTGAATATAGAACAGAAAAATTACAACAAGACAGATATAAATAGTACTTGAAATTTTAAAACATCATCTCATAACAGCGGAAGTAAAACATGTCTGGTTACATCATAAAACCACAATAAAGGTCAAGTACAATATCCATCAAAATAAAGAAGTACATAATCCCACTCTCATACAATAGCCAAACAAAAGAAAAGATAACTGGATAACTGGAGCTTTACATCTATCCAAGCTCCTAAAGACTGGAACAGCAATCCGATCAAGCTCCACTACTGCTAGGATCCACCGTAGGACCTGAGGGTTGGGAAAAAGATAAAAACAACAGGGTCAGACATAAGTCTGAGCGAGTCCTATAACTTTAACAATACAATCGTTAAAGTAACCAGAGAAGACATAAACTGATATACGGTAACATATAGGGATGAATGGCTACCCTAAGCAGTCAACTAAACGAAGATAAAGGATAAAGACGCATCTACCCTCCCTAAGGTAAATTACTAAACTGCACCACACCAGTCGTTCCTAACTTAAAGGTTGATCCCACCCAAGGACTTATAAAATTTACTAATTAGTACCTGCGTACCCCTAGGTGACCAAGTAGGCGCCACGGGGCCCTACAATCCACTAGGTGTACACACTACTTCCCATTCGATCGGCTCCCTAACGTAGATACCCGTGCTGGCCCCACCGTGGGATGTATCATTCCCCAATGTGGCAACCTGATGAAACTAAAGGTGCACGGCTTATATCTACTCGATGCAACAACGGCTTACCTACCAGCCCGGGCCCACTCACGCATATGAAGCCCGTTGGACTTGCGTTGCCACCGCTAACCCGTTTGCCTCTTACAGTCAAGCCCAGTATGCGTGTCCCGTCCTCGACATGGGTCGAGCCCACAAAGATACGTATGGGTTACTGGTTGAAATGGGCCTCCACAAGCTACCCACCTAAGCTTGTCCCTTTTTCTAGTATATCCCACTTAACCCTTTAATCATGTTTTAATTACATGTTCTATTTTGGTTAAGTATTCTAATCGTATTTTCTATTGCCACCCAAGGCAACCACTAGATTTTCTCATGCCACCCGAGGCACCCACTTAACCCCTCATGTCCCTCTACATGCTAATGTGGTTAAGTGTTTCTTAATTAATTAATTAAGAACGTAACCTTTGTAAAGACCTCTCACATTAGACTGTCTTTTATGACCGCTGGTTAAGCCGGTTGGGTCCGGGCAGCCTTATGTCATAACAGAGTCTAACCTCGTGTCTTTACATTAATTACGTATTTAGTTTGTGCCTAAGACCTCTCACATTGGGCTAACATTTGTAGCAACTGGTTAAGCCGGTTGGGTCCGGGCAGTTTTACGCTACAACTGAGTCCAACCTCGTGTCTTAGTCAATTAATTACACCTAATTAATCACCCTCATAATTTTATATTAATTATCCCTAATTAATCAAGTTTTCTTAACATGGGTAGACCTAACTTAATAGGTAAATTCCCATGGGGTAGACCTAACTCAATAGGTAAATTCCCAACACATAGTATGGGTACACCTAACCAAATAGGCAAATTCCCATACTATGTTTATTTATTTTGTGTTATGCATAATTATATTAATTTCACACAATCTTATTAACTTATGCATTTAATTACCCCATCGTTCCCACGTAATTTCGTTCATGATATAACACATATAAAAGGTGTCAACTTGCATATGAATGAACATGTTTCAAAGGTGCCATCTTGCATATTAACAAACACATAACTTGCATATGAACTTGCATAACATGTCACATAACTTGCATATAATATGTCACATAACTTACATATTCATTTTGCATAACAAACTTGCATATTAGCTTATAGACTTGCATAATGTGTCATCATGAACTTGCATATTAATAAACATGTAACTTGCATATTTACATACATGTAACTCGCATATTAACAAACATGTAACTTGCATATAAAGAAACATGTAACTTGCATATTTACATACATGTAACTTGCATATTAACAAACATGTAACTTGCATATTAACAAACATGTAACTTGCATATTTACATACATGTAACTTGCATATTAACAAACATGTAACTTGCATATTAACAAACATGTAACTTGCATAGCATATTACCATGAACTTGCATAACATGCATATGATTACATAGCCCACAACTTGCATATTTAGCATCATGCAAACATAACATACATCATATTAAACTTGCATAAGCTTACATACTCAACATGCATAAACATAAGATTAATGCTAACATCATATCATATGATTCAAAGCTCATTAACCCACATACAAAACCATAAATCTCATCACATCTCATCTAATTAGTTTACCAAAAGATCATCAAAGTGATAGAAACTCACAACTAGCAACTTTGAACACCAAATGAAGAAGATTAAGATGCTAAGAAGGGATTAGAAGTTGATTAGAGAGTGATTAGTATGCAACCCTCTTCATAAAATTAGTGGAGGCCATGAGAGCTAGCATTTTGCCATAGTTTAGTCACTAGGTTTAATTATGAATGAATTAGGGTAGGTTAGGGTCTTATTTATAGATTAGGCAAGTGTTTTAGGCCATAGGATTAACCCTAGATTCAATCCAAGCCATCAAAGCATGTCTTGGGGAAGAAGTCAAGTGTAGGAACCATCTAGGGCCTTTAGATTAAAGATGGACCATGAGAACCATTCAAATGCAAAATCTGCACTTGAGCGAATCGGCCCACGGGTTGACAGCCAAACACCCTGGATTAACCCCTAGTCGACCCAGCGGGCTCGGGTCGACTTCAAAAATCGGCCGGTTCGGTTATTCCCCTCTCCCAATTCGCTGTTTTGAGCATTTTTGCATATTTATTTATTAAATTTTCAATTATATATATATATATATCAATATATATATATATATATATATATATATCTACACAACCCATTTCACTTAATTAAGTATACTTTAATTTGGGAATTTTCGTGAAACTTCGCGAGGCCATATCTTGGTCATACGGACTCCGATTTTCGAAAACTCGGACTCTATTTCGCGTATTTTTCCGAGACGAACACAATGGCATAGCCCGTTTCCCTTGATTCCCATTTTAGAATTAAATTCTGCCTCGATTTATGTTATTACAGGTTATTGAAAATACGGGTTGTTACATTCTCCCCTCCTTAAAGGATTTCGTCCCCGAAATCTTCAAGTTAGGAAGAACGTATCCTACCATCCAATCATCCATCTACTCAAAGCATCATCCACGAGCAATCATTGTCCTTACAAGATTCTAAATGCTGGATGGATATATGCAAAAGTGTGTGTATATGTACTTACCTAATGCGAAAATCAGGCGGTTACTGATACAGTAAACCTCCTTAATGCAAACCATGATAGTGCCATGCATCCAATATGTATGCGAAACCCTATTGACACATACAAATTTCTACATGCGTGCACAACCATACACAAAAATGCATCATCCATATGATAACACAGCCATGATACATCCATCAATCTAACTACCACATCCATTTATGCAATATGCAACATGAAGTGACTGAGCCGATCTAGTGCCTAATGTGTGTGTATATGCATCCACGAGCAACCACTAGCAAACAATTGCATCCATATGCATCCATCAACCATAACATGTTTCAAACACATGTTTCAACCATAGGTTTTACCCTATCTAAAGGTCATAGGTATTAGCGAGAGGATATACTAAAGATAAGATAAGTACTAGACAAGCAATAAAGGAGAAGTTAAAAGACATACTCTCAAAAAGAAATGGATACAAAGAACGCATCTTTGCTTCCGTCTCCCAAGTAGCATTGCTTTCGTCATCTCCCCATTGCACTTTAACTAGCTGAACTTCTCTGTTCCTCAACTTCCTAGTTTCTGACCCAAGGATGCGAGTAGGAGCTCGTCGAATCGTCGCATCACGCTCTACCTCTACATCTCTAAGCAAGCTCGGCTCTACCACCTCCGCGGTCTCATGTAAGCACTTCCTCAAATGTGATACATGGAATACATCATGAACACCACTAAGTCTGTCGGGCAACTCCACCCTATATGCCATCCGTCCAATCCTTTCCTTAATAGGAAACGGCCCAACAAATCTCGGTGCTAACTTCCCTACGGACCCAAAGCGAACAACATTTCTCAATGGAGATACTTTGACAAAAACCATGTCCCCAACCTCAAACTCAAGATCCGTCCTTCTCCGATCCGCATAAGATTTCTGTCTATCTTGCGCTGCTTTCATCCTTTTTCGAATTAAATCAATCTTCTCTGAAGTCTCTCTAACCATATCCGGCCCAAGCAAGATCTTATCCGTAGATTCCCACCAACATGTAGGAGATCGACAAGGCCTTCCATAAAGAGCTTCGAAAGGAGCCATACCAATACTGGACTGAAAGCTGTTATTATATGCGAACTCCACCAAAGGAAGATGTTCTTCCCATGTACCTCCAAAATCCAAGATACAAAGCCTCAAAAGATCTTCTAAGATACGGTTCACCCTCTCGGTCTGACCGTCCGTCTGAGGATGATATGCGGTGCTCAAACACAACTGAGTCCCTACCGCCTCTTGCAAACTTCTCCAAAACTCACTAGTGAAAATAGGATCTCGATCACTCACAATGCTGGATGGTACGCCATGCAATCTAACAATCTCTCTAACATAGACTGAAGCAAGCCATGGAGCGGTCCTCTTACTCTTTACGGGTATAAAATGGGCACTCTTGGTAAGTCTGTCTACCACAACCCAAATTCCCGTATTGCCCTTCCTCGATCTCGGTAACCCGTCGATGAAATCCATCGAGACACTATCCCACTTCCACTGTGGAACTTCCAATGGGTGTAGCAACCCACCGGGTTTCCTTTGCTCCACTTTAACTTGTTGGCACACTAAGCATCTAGCCACATACTCGGCCACATCTTTCTTCATACCGGCCCAGAAGAAAACTCTCTTCATGTCTTGGTACATTTTGTCTCCACCGGGATGAATAGTCATTCTTGAACGATGTGCATCATCCAAAATAGCCTTCTTCAAACCCTCATCTTGCGGTACACAAAGTCTACCGTCTCTATGCAACCATCCCTTATCATCTATGGTGTATCTACCCAAATGGCTGGACGACTCCCCTCTTATAAGCTTCTCTACCAACACAACCAACTGTGGGTCGTCTCGCTGAGCCTCGCCAATCCGTCTCAAAAGAGTAGGTCTAACCTCCAAGGATGCCAACAAACCAGGTACAAAATCAACAGAAGGTCTGAAGTCAAACAAAGAAAGAAACTCCAAGCTTCGTCGTTCCACGAACAATGGACTCAAAGATAGCCTTTTTCTACTTAAGGCGTCTGCCACCACGTTACCCTTACCAGGGGTATACGCTATCTCGAAATCATAGGATGCTAAGAACTCCATCCACCTTTGCTGTCTTAAGTTTAAATCCTTCTGAGAGAATAAGTACTTCAATGATTTATGGTCGGTGAACAACTCGAATCTCTCACCAAGAAGATAATGGCGCCAAGACTTAAGTGCGAAAACAATCGCGGCCAACTCTAGATCATGGGTAGGGTAATTCTTCTCATGCACTCTCAATTGTCTCCCTCCATAGGCTATTACCCTTCCCTCCTGCATCAAGACTGCGCCTAATCCTGTTCCACAAGCATCGGTATAAACAACAAACGGCTTACTCCCATCTGGAAGCACTAAAACTGGAGCGGTGGTCAAAGCTCTCTTTAACCGTCGGAAAGCATCATCACAATCTACATCCCATGAGAAAACCAGATTCTTCTTCGTCAAGCGGGTTAATGGGGCTGATATCTTCGCGAAGTCTTTGATGAACTTCCTATAATATCCTGCCAACCCCAAGAAACTTCTTACCTCGGTAGCATTTCTAGGAACTTTCCAATCCTGGATAGATACCATCTTTGCGGGATCCACAGCTATCCCTTCCTTAGAGACCACATGCCCTAAGAATCGCACTTCTCTTCTCCAAAAATGGCATTTAGAGAATTTAGCTTTAAGACTATGCGCTCGAAGAGTCTCCAACACTTCCTTGAGATGTAAGGCATGCTCTTCTTCATTCTTGGAAAAGACCAAGATGTCATCCACAAAAACTACTACAAACTTATTCAGATACTCTCTGAACACTCTACTCATGAGATCAACAAAGTATGCGGGGGCGTTTGTCAACCCAAATGGCATCACTAGCCACTCATAAAAACCATCCGGAGTCCGGAAAGCAGTCTTCTCTATACTGTCCTCCGCCACTCTTAACTGATGAAACCCTGTAGCTAAGTCCATCTGCGAAAATACTGACGCGCCAACCAACTGATCAAAGAGATCATCTATCCTCGGTAATGGGTGTCTATTCTTCTTCGTGAGCTTATTAAGTTCCCTATAATCCACACAAAGTCTGAGGGACCCATCCGCCTTCGTGGCAAACACTACTGGAGCTCCCCACTCCGATATACTTCGCCTTATGAGCCCTTCTCAAGCAACTCCCCTACTTGCTTATGAAGTTCTCTTCTCTCACGAGGAGCCATGTGGCGTACTGGCAAAGACACTGGTTTGGCATTATCCACCAAATAAATTCGGAAATCTATCTCCCGCTTCGGAGGCAAACCCTTTACTTCTTCAAACACATCCGGATATTCCCGGACTACTCTGACAGAACACAAACTTTCGACCGAAGCATCGAGCGATTCAAGATAACTTAGCAAAACAGATTCCATGGGATTGCAAGAGATCTCGAGAGTGTTACCCAAGCGGGTCATGAGCCTGACAACTCTCCTTTCGCAATCAAGAACGGCACCATTACTGGATAACCAGTCCATGCCCAAGATCAACCCATAGCCCGTGAAGCCCAATACAAAAGCATCACATCTAAACTCAACGCTAAGTATAGAAATCTTCAAACCCAAACATATCATAGACAGATATATGGAGCCCCCAATTGGGTTTGAGACAACCAAGGGATCATCAACTAGACTGGTGTCTAAGTGCAGTGACTCAACTAACGATGATGAGATAAAAGAATGCGATGCGCCAGAGTCAAACAAAGTACGAACTGGATGATCAAACAGAAAAACCAGACTTTCAACGGAAATAGTTCTACCTCTCTGCTGAATCGGTGGAACTGAGAGAACCTGAACTTGCCCCCCTGACTGAGGTGGTGCTATAAGAGCTTGCACCTGGCCTCCTGAGGTAGACCCCGTCTTCTGCCCCTTCTTTGGGCAGTTTTTCACAAGATGCCCTGCTTCACCACAATGAAAGCAACCGGTCTTCTTCTTTTTGCGACAATCCTTACTGAGGTGTCCTGGTGTTCCACAATTGAAGCACTTCTTCTTCGTCTTCTTTTTGTCACCATTGCCTTTTCCGCCCTTGCCTTGTTGTTGCTGTTGCGGCTTCTTCTGATCCCCCTTTTTCTCTGGTGCCTTAGAATTCTTATCATCCTCATGCATAAGTGCCATGTAGACAAGCTTCTCAAAAGTGGCCCCCATAGGAATGTGAGTCATAGCTATTCCTTGCAATGGTTCGTTCAAGCCTCTAACGAACCTCAAAGCCTTCTTCTCCGGTGTATTCACCAACTCTATGCCAAACCTTGCTAATTGATTGAATTTGTTGACATATTCTTTCACCGTGAGATTCCCTTGCTTCAAATTCAAGAACTTCTCCATAAACAGATTCTCTTCCGCCCTTGAGAGAAACTTAGCCCCAAACCTTTGCTTAAAATCTGCCCAAGAGTCAACAGGGCGTTCTCCATTAGTGACCTCCCACCAGAATGAGGCCTCTCCCTTCATTAACCAAGCCGCCAACTTGACTTTCTTTCCCTCTTCCACTTCAAAGATATCTAGCAACTCTTCCACTTCCTTAAGCCAATCTCTAGCCTCTACGAAAGTCTCTGAACCAAGAAAAGGTTTTCCTCCTTTAGCCTTGAACTCCTTGCAAACCTTAGCAAAATTATCCACTCTAGGCTGAGGAGGAGGAGCGGTTGTCTCTGGTGTAGTAGCATTGGCCGGACCCGCAGCCGCGGCCCTAGCCTCTTGCAACCTCCTATACCATAGTGGTATAACTAAACCCTCCGGGATGTTAAGATCTTCAGCCATGCTGAAACGAAAGAGGAAAGATTCAAAAAGGAGATTCCGAAAGATAAAGATATGGCTATTGGGGATTATGCTTTTCTTTTTCAAAAACTTTTTCTCTTAGAAGACATGCTTTTAAAAATACTTTCTTCGAAAATACTCTTAGAAAGTAGTTTTTCTCAAAAATTTTATCTGTTCTGGTAACCTTAAGCTCTGATACCACGTGTAACACCCCACTCCCGCTATGATCACTCACTAAGGGAATGCCATAGCATCGGTGGAGTATTTTAGTGAATATAGAACAGAAAAATTACAACAAGACAGATATAAATAGTACTTGAAATTTTAAAACATCATCTCATAACAGCGGAAGTAAAACATGTCTGGTTACATCATAAAACCACAATAAAGGTCAAGTACAATATCCATCAAAATAAAGAAGTACATAATCCCACTCTCATACAATAGCCAAACAAAAGAAAAGATAACTGGATAACTGGAGCTTTACATCTATCCAAGCTCCTAAAGACTGGAACAGCAATCCGATCAAGCTCCACTACTGCTAGGATCCACCGTAGGACCTGAGGGTTGGGAAAAAGATAAAAACAACAGGGTCAGACATAAGTCTGAGCGAGTCCTATAACTTTAACAATACAATCGTTAAAGTAACCAGAGAAGACATAAACTGATATACGGTAACATATAGGGATGAATGGCTACCCTAAGCAGTCAACTAAACGAAGATAAAGGATAAAGACGCATCTACCCTCCCTAAGGTAAATTACTAAACTGCACCACACCAGTCGTTCCTAACTTAAAGGTTGATCCCACCCAAGGACTTATAAAATTTACTAATTAGTACCTGCGTACCCCTAGGTGACCAAGTAGGCGCCACGGGGCCCTACAATCCACTAGGTGTACACACTACTTCCCATTCGATCGGCTCCCTAACGTAGATACCCGTGCTGGCCCCACCGTGGGATGTATCATTCCCCAATGTGGCAACCTGATGAAACTAAAGGTGCACGGCTTATATCTACTCGATGCAACAACGGCTTACCTACCAGCCCGGGCCCACTCACGCATATGAAGCCCGTTGGACTTGCGTTGCCACCGCTAACCCGTTTGCCTCTTACAGTCAAGCCCAGTATGCGTGTCCCGTCCTCGACATGGGTCGAGCCCACAAAGATACGTATGGGTTACTGGTTGAAATGGGCCTCCACAAGCTACCCACCTAAGCTTGTCCCTTTTTCTAGTATATCCCACTTAACCCTTTAATCATGTTTTAATTACATGTTCTATTTTGGTTAAGTATTCTAATCGTATTTTCTATTGCCACCCAAGGCAACCACTAGATTTTCTCATGCCACCCGAGGCACCCACTTAACCCCTCATGTCCCTCTACATGCTAATGTGGTTAAGTGTTTCTTAATTAATTAATTAAGAACGTAACCTTTGTAAAGACCTCTCACATTAGACTGTCTTTTATGACCGCTGGTTAAGCCGGTTGGGTCCGGGCAGCCTTATGTCATAACAGAGTCTAACCTCGTGTCTTTACATTAATTACGTATTTAGTTTGTGCCTAAGACCTCTCACATTGGGCTAACATTTGTAGCAACTGGTTAAGCCGGTTGGGTCCGGGCAGTTTTACGCTACAACTGAGTCCAACCTCGTGTCTTAGTCAATTAATTACACCTAATTAATCACCCTCATAATTTTATATTAATTATCCCTAATTAATCAAGTTTTCTTAACATGGGTAGACCTAACTTAATAGGTAAATTCCCATGGGGTAGACCTAACTCAATAGGTAAATTCCCAACACATAGTATGGGTACACCTAACCAAATAGGCAAATTCCCATACTATGTTTATTTATTTTGTGTTATGCATAATTATATTAATTTCACACAATCTTATTAACTTATGCATTTAATTACCCCATCGTTCCCACGTAATTTCGTTCATGATATAACACATATAAAAGGTGTCAACTTGCATATGAATGAACATGTTTCAAAGGTGCCATCTTGCATATTAACAAACACATAACTTGCATATGAACTTGCATAACATGTCACATAACTTGCATATAATATGTCACATAACTTACATATTCATTTTGCATAACAAACTTGCATATTAGCTTATAGACTTGCATAATGTGTCATCATGAACTTGCATATTAATAAACATGTAACTTGCATATTTACATACATGTAACTCGCATATTAACAAACATGTAACTTGCATATAAAGAAACATGTAACTTGCATATTTACATACATGTAACTTGCATATTAACAAACATGTAACTTGCATATTAACAAACATGTAACTTGCATATTTACATACATGTAACTTGCATATTAACAAACATGTAACTTGCATATTAACAAACATGTAACTTGCATAGCATATTACCATGAACTTGCATAACATGCATATGATTACATAGCCCACAACTTGCATATTTAGCATCATGCAAACATAACATACATCATATTAAACTTGCATAAGCTTACATACTCAACATGCATAAACATAAGATTAATGCTAACATCATATCATATGATTCAAAGCTCATTAACCCACATACAAAACCATAAATCTCATCACATCTCATCTAATTAGTTTACCAAAAGATCATCAAAGTGATAGAAACTCACAACTAGCAACTTTGAACACCAAATGAAGAAGATTAAGATGCTAAGAAGGGATTAGAAGTTGATTAGAGAGTGATTAGTATGCAACCCTCTTCATAAAATTAGTGGAGGCCATGAGAGCTAGCATTTTGCCATAGTTTAGTCACTAGGTTTAATTATGAATGAATTAGGGTAGGTTAGGGTCTTATTTATAGATTAGGCAAGTGTTTTAGGCCATAGGATTAACCCTAGATTCAATCCAAGCCATCAAAGCATGTCTTGGGGAAGAAGTCAAGTGTAGGAACCATCTAGGGCCTTTAGATTAAAGATGGACCATGAGAACCATTCAAATGCAAAATCTGCACTTGAGCGAATCGGCCCACGGGTTGACAGCCAAACACCCTGGATTAACCCCTAGTCGACCCAGCGGGCTCGGGTCGACTTCAAAAATCGGCCGGTTCGGTTATTCCCCTCTCCCAATTCGCTGTTTTGAGCATTTTTGCATATTTATTTATTAAATTTTCAATTATATATATATATATCAATATATATATATATATATATATCTACACAACCCATTTCACTTAATTAAGTATACTTTAATTTGGGAATTTTCGTGAAACTTCGCGAGGCCATATCTTGGTCATACGGACTCCGATTTTCGAAAACTCGGACTCTATTTCGCGTATTTTTCCGAGACGAACACAATGGCATAGCCCGTTTCCCTTGATTCCCATTTTAGAATTAAATTCTGCCTCGATTTATGTTATTACAGGTTATTGAAAATACGGGTTGTTACACACGAGGTTGATCAAACTTGTGGTGTAAGCCTGCCCAAAACCGACCGGCAAATCCGATAACCACAGGTAGTAAGCTTAATGTGAGGGGTCTAAAATATGAAAATAAATGTATTATGGCACGAGGATAAGTTCACTTGTGGTAGAAGCCTGCCCGGAACCGACCGGCAAATCCAACATTCACAAGTGGTCAACTTAATGTAGGAGGCCTAGTGCGCGCGCACGCACGCGCACACACACACACACACACACACACACACACACACACACACCCATATATATATATATAGAACTTAGACGGTTGTGTAGAGCAGATCTACATACCTGAT
This sequence comes from Allium sativum, assembly GCA_030737875.1. NCBI lineage: Eukaryota > Viridiplantae > Streptophyta > Magnoliopsida > Asparagales > Amaryllidaceae > Allium > Allium sativum. The sequence goes on along the minus strand of CM060910.1, from coordinate 1,045,541,470 downwards.
TATATATATATATATATATATATATATATATATATATAATAAGTAGTACTTTACGGTCAACATGCCTGACCGTTAGCACAAATACGTGAAGTTATGCATGCACATGCATGCAAATGAAGTACTTAGCACTGAGCGCAAATATACAGATACAATACCAACGAACATCCACAACAAAAGGCATAACATCATCACCAAACGAGCAGTACAACAGCAAAAAGTTCCTGAAGAATACTAACCATAACACTTGCGAGAGTTTAAAGGATGCAAGAAAAAGGCAGGAGCAGGAAGAAGTTACCATGGGCATGGGAAGGGTCGATGCTGGTGTAGACCCTCGGACTGAATGCTTCCAACGGATTCTTCCCAGTTGAGCGTGGTGTCCAGGATGACAGGCATGAACGGTTGCATTTGGGTGCCTGTCCTAATATGGAAAAAGTAAGCAACTATGTTATATATGTGAGTGTGTGTGTGTAACAACCAATAGACAAATGAACATAAATAAAAGAATAAGAATACTAATTGCCTATTGGGGCACAAAAATTAAATATATTCGGGACTGATATTCCACTGTAATTAACGTCTTAGGAAAAGTATGGTTGTTAGGCTCATAAATGGCATTAATTGTAACCATTGGAAATTAAAGATAAATGGTTTCCTTAGGAAAATATGACTGTTATGATCATAAAGGGCAATAAACAAAGAATTGGAAAGTAAATGGGTGTCAAAAAGGGGATTAATGGATATTGATTGTCGTTCAAATACTAAGTCCAAATAAGGGAAGAAGTCAAATAAATATCAAGGGAAAAGGGGATATAACCTTCCTTATTTATGTTAATAAATCTTACAATTAAAAATAGAATTGGACTTAGTAGGTTAATAATGTAAGATATTATTAACCATATGAACCCGTGACGCAAATAAATAGTGTATGTATAGCATTTCCGTATAAAGGAACTAAACGGGAATGACTTAATAATGTAGACTACTTTATCCTAAAAAGGGAAAGGTGTTAAAGGCAAATGGGGTACGAACTAATAACCTTCGCGTATAGTCCGCTTTTTGGGTCCTAAAAGACTACGTGACTAGGGTTAAATAGTCCACCTAGGGATAAGTTTTTCAATATAGGAGTCTTAAATGGCATGTGTGTGTGGGCCTACCCAAACCTGGAAATTAAAAGGGTCATATATGGCCATCTACCCTATGGGAAGTAGTAAGCGACTAAGGAGGTTATCTAATAAGGTTAGCTAGAAGGTAAAAAAAATGATAAAATACCTTCTCTCACCTTATTTGGGGAAAGGATATATGTGTGAATGACGGAAGCTTTAACTGGAAGGGACCGTAGCTAGTGCCCTCTAGTTTGTGTTAACGTTGAATATATTATCGAGAGTTAATAAGTGACCAATAGATCCGCCTAGGTCTTAAGTGATCAAGCAGAATCCACCCTATCTATCATTGATAGTGAGGCGTTAAATAATAAAGAACAGTGAATGAGGATATAGATAGAAACCCTGTAATTAGGGGCCTACTCTCGATAGAATTAACCAGTTAAGCTCTAGTATAAAGGCTTCACAAAAATACATGTAAATGTCCTATCTCGGTATTATAGTTTGGAAATACTACTTTGGTAAGAGTAGTAGTGACACGACCAAAACTCCCCATTTGGCCTAGACCGAATGAGAACGCGGATTGCGTGTGAACACGAAGCATCAGAACACAAATATAAAAAAATTCATTGCAATTACAACAATATTACATCTAAGACAAGAATATCAAAGTGTGAATAAATAATATATAGCGAAATTACAATATCAAAGAATAAATACATAGAAGCGGAAATAAAAATGTACAAATACAATGCATAGTGGAAATACATCAACTAACATAACTGAAAGAAATACACAGATACAAAGCATTCCGAATATAACTCCAGCTGTAAGTCGGTGTTAAATAGAAATCTGAAAAACCAAAACTACTAGCTGCCCGTGTGGAAAATATAGGCACCAGAGTTTAGGTGAAAACTATAAACTCAGAGTCAGTCATGGGACTGATGTGGGAACTAAAACAGTTATTAATACTTTACTTTGAAAACACGGTAAATTATGGGACCACGCCATATGACACGGAACAGGTTTACTCCACATGAACACTAGTTTAAAACATAAAACAACACAGTGTTTTTGAAAAATGAAGCTGTTATAAGACTCAGGTCCCATCACACAATGCAACACAAACTAGAGGATAAAGTTTTACCTTATAATAGCCAAACATGCTTAGTATGTTTTAAAACAAATCATTTTGATATTACTATAAGTACATAGTGTGGTAAAAAAAAATTCAAATATAAATGTATCAATCATAGAAGGCATAGTACCCCTTCCTACTATGTCGCCATATAAGTTTACAACTAAAATCAAAAAGTCACGTATTGGGAATTGGATTCCATCTATGAGTCAAGGCAAGGGATCTGCCTTACCGGTTCTGGATCACCTCTAGCAAGATGTCCAGGATCACACCTATGGGTAACCCTTGGTTAGCAGTAGGGTCGGTCCAAACCTAATGTCTGTGGACTATTTATTCTTGAACAATACGTTTCCTGGTCCTACAGTACCTCAAAAATGGCCACTGTCGACCAAACATATCTGAGGCGCCTCGCAATTCATCATCCACATAAGTAAAAATGTCTGGCTCCATACCTTGACATCACCCATAGTTAGAAAGAAAAGCATGCACTCCCTGCCGTCCTCATCCCGTTTTTGACTCTCACCCCGGTGCGAAGCTCGAGAATTAACGCTACAACACGAAGCTATACTATTTAAAGCAGTTCTTCGATCACCATCCACAAGACTTTGTTTTCCAACAAAAGCCTCGATCATTTACATCTTAGCATGTCACCTTATCAATCCATATTATACCATTGATTTCCACCAATTATAACATTTAAGCTCGTACATCTCAGAGAAGGGTGTTAAGCAAGAGAATAAAGTCTCCGCAACCAAACAGATATATATTTAGTAGAGATCAACGAATACAGCGCGCAGTGCAATGTCAGACATACAATCCATTCACAAGTTCGTTCTGGGTTTGAACAAAACTGAAGGCACCTTATTCCTCGTCCCATATGTCCAATACAAGAGAGAGACCCTCGCATATCCGAACAATCAATAAGTACGTCCAAAAAACTACCAATATAACCCTTTCAAGGCTACAACTCCATCCAGGGCATCAGTAGTAATCCATTCAATGTGAAGATTATCGGTCTTGCACCGTTCTCAATATCTTCGACTTTTAATCGTCGTAACAGTTATTCGAAATGGGTTAAACCCGGTCTTTCCGAATAACTTGCGCATCTTATAATCATGTGATAAATACATAAAGATAGCACACATTTCATTCCAATCCATAATATTCTTTTATTCAAATATTCACATCTTTGGGGAAAGGTTCCCATTAATTTTATCAAAGATAAGTTCTTTTAAACTTATTCTTTAATCTTCCTTTGAATATCATTTTCAAAAGATTTTATTTTATCTTTCCACAACTTAAACCAAATTAGGGTTTAAGAACTAGTCGGGATTATCGAGGCTTACCGAAGTAACCATTTATTTTATTAATCCCAATCCTAACTTATTTATCCCATGGAGCAAAACTGTAGTACTTTATATCTAACACCCACTATGTTATCGGTAAATTTAGTTACCACTTAACATTCAAATCTAATTAAAGATTTAACTATCGCATGGAGTAAAATTGGTGGTACTCCATTCTCCAACATATCCCGAATTTGATAAATCTAATTATCCCATTCTCCTTTTAATCTACTTAAAGATTCATTAAAACTCTAATTCAGTTTTAATCTCCAAAAATCATTGCTTAATGATTATTGAACCTTTGGAAATTAATCTTGTCTTTACTTGGAGTTAAAGAACAAATGACATGTAAAAACACCATTCACGATAAACCCAAAATCATCTTCCATTTCATATGGAGTCTTCACGAAAATCCAAACCATTTATAATCGATATAAATTTCCGTATCAGACTAATACTATAAGTGGAATAGCGGCGAAGTCTTTTAAATTCCATAAAGATTAAATGCCTTCCTTCAAGAAACCCATTTCAATTTTTTATTAACTCGAATTCCGTTCAATTCCAATTTAATTAAATGAACTGGAAAACTTCTCTAAATCTTAATTAAAAGATTTATTCCATTCATAACTAGGTTTAAGAACAGTATTAATGAAGATACCATTCACAACAAACCCAAATCACATTTTCCATTTAATTCCAATTTATATGTTGGAAACTTCTGGTTATGATAAAATCGTTCGCAAATCCAGTTTGTTATTTTTAAAATCATTGGATTGTTATTCTAGTTATCAACTAGTTCCTTCAAATAAAAATATCTTTTATCCTTTCAAATGTGGAATATTTCATCCAAAATCTTTCCAAATCATTTATTATGATTTTACATATATTTTTGATATTCTATCAAGGCCCTTACAATCGGTTTCCAATATCGGCCACTGAACTGCATCCATAATGACCTTTTCCAAAACTGATTTAGACATATTGTAAAATCCAACCTTTCAAAATTAAATATCTTATGTTCATTTGAAAGATCTTTTCGATACGAATCCAACGTTTCTAAATTTAGGAGAATCCAACAGTCGAATCTCCCATTACGTCCATTTCAAGTTATTTGGTCGAAATTCGCGAATGGTCGTTGTGCGATACATTCTTTTCAAACCATTTAAATATATTTAATATATTTCTTCAATTCCCATTCAAAAACGTATTTTATAAAATGTTTATAAATTCGTTTAAAATCGATTTGAATTTCCATTTCAATTTTTAATTAAAATTGAGCATCCCATTTTATTATGATCTTAACATGATAATATTTTCAAAATGTAATATTTTGAAATTCAATATTCTCGATATTCATTATAAAAATGAATAAAATCAATATAAAAATTCGTTCGATTTAAAATAGCATTTATATACTTAACCCGGCTTCATATTTTTATATTTTCGTGTCCATCCAAAATCGGACATCAAAATCAACATGTAATTTTCCTTGAATATTGCATTATAAAAATATTCACATTTATTCTGGATTGGAATTGAATTTCAACCAATATCCATATAAATAAATTTATATGGATTACATTCATCATAAACATCCAACGATAGTTGCAAACAACTATCAACATCCAAAATGACATCCAGTGTGCATTTTCTTTTCATATAAGCTTCAATCAAATAATTGACGCTTACATAAATCCGTCAATCAACAGATTAACCACAATTTCACACAAGGAAGATGTGTGAGTCAAATGTCATCCCAAGACTGGTGTGGGGTTTTCAACCAACAACAGTTATTTAATGAATCATTGCTCACATACAATGCACACATCGTAGTCATTAATAAATAAATACTCAACTATCCTATGCCATTTACAGCCCCATAAGTGTACATCCACGGAGTACGATGATTTGTGAATAGTTCTTGTATTGAACTCCAAATAATTAAGATAGAAATTCTCACATTTCTTTATAACATAACAACTTTACTAAATAGTAATCTAGTGAGAGTTCTCACCCAAACTAAACCAATCGTCACGACACTTCTTAAGTAGAACTCTCGTCGCGCACTTGCCGTTTGTCACTCTCCGCTACTCAAATTCACCATTCTGGCTCTAGAATTTGCATATAACCTCCAATCTTCACCAAACCTTATCACTAGCACAAAAATGTCATTCCAGACAATTTTTGCCTAGTGAACTTTCTTCCCAAATCGTTCCAATTCGCCAGAAATCGCCAATCTTTGCATCAGGTCTACAGATTTTGATCGCGTTTTCTGACCAGCTCCGAATTCCAAAATTCGATTTTGATATGTCAAAATTGTAGAGAAAAATTAGATCTACGACTTTCATTTATGGGGCTTCGGCCATAAATGCATGGATCGAAGGATATAAGGCAAAGAAAGACAAGGGGATTTATGCAAAATGGGATCTTGAGCAAAAATGTGATTTTTATGAGTTTGCGAGCACGTGGGGACCATGGGGCTCGCTGTACGATGCAGTACAGCGAAAGGAGAGGCCTAACTTGGCATGCGGGGTATGGCGCGCTAGTAGGGCCCGTGGGGAGGAGCAAGGAGGTGGTTGGAGTTGTGTAGACACTAAAAAACGGAAGCTTTTTGCAAAATGGAGGGATTCTATGGTTTTCAAGAGGAAGGAGGGGACAACAGTCACGACGGCCTGCTGGTGGCATGCTGCTGACATGGCACAACAGTGGAGGTGGCGGAAGTAGTGGAGAAAGAGGAGAAACGGAGAGGGACGCCATTGTTTTTATTTTGGAAGAATGAAAATGGTTTTGTAAAATGAATGAAATGTTAGCCTAATTAACCTCCATTAGCCTCATCATGTCTTGGAAGCACCAAAGGAGGAGAGCAAGCCAAGTGGAGGAGGAAGGTGCCTTGGTGTCTAATTTTCATTAGCCCAACACTATTCATGAATTGATGGTTTATGACAATGTATTAATTCCAACGCTCAAGCTTCGTTTTAGTCTCACGACCACAGGTTAACTCCAAAAATTACGAAATTTGGAATCTCGCTGTTCCAACGAACCTAGTCGCATCGAATTAGGGGACCGTTTGAAAAACCGTCTTATTTCTGGCTAAAACCGAAAGCTAACTGAACTTTCAGCTTACATTTACGTGTCGTTCTCTCACATACGAACTTCGTTGGATTTGAATTTTTTTTTTTGGGCATAACAAGCGGGGTTAAATGGACCCAACCATCTTTATTAAAACACATAACAATTACAAAGAACCAAACACATTACAAAAGCAAGATTATATACATCTTATAATAGATCGGACCATTACATGTTTAGAAATTAGCTGTACCCCTAAACACCCAAATGTTCTGCTCCATCCGAACAAGATATAAAGTCTTCTTCAAGGCTTTCAATAATAAACTGCCACTAATACTCCTCCACTTAGTGAATTTGAAGATCAAATACCATTCTTGAGCCGAGGTTGTATTTGGAGAATGAAGTCCAAAGTGAAGTAAAGCATTCTTTCATACAAAAAAGGTAAAATCACATTCCAAAAAAAGATGTTCAACAGATTCAGGAAAGCCGCCACAAAACAAACAGATGTCATCCTCAATAATACCTAGTTCCCTCAATATTTTTCTCTTATGAATACCACGCATTAATACCCTCCACATAAACAGGTTCTCCTTAGGAATAGAGTTCGACATCCAAATTCTACTGTACCACGGACAACTAGTACCATTCACCATCATCCCATCATAAACCAAATTTATTGAATTAGATTTACCATTCCAAACAACATGCATGTTGGTTGAAGGAAAAGGAAAATTCATTACATTCAAGCAGACAGATCTAATTAAATAGGAATTGGAATACGGCAAACATATAGTTCCAGAAACAATAATTGTCGCCACGATTGCATCTCCATTAATACCTGTCAAGTTCCTACCATTGTAATCAATGAAATTAGCAATTATAGTACCTAGCGCATACCAAGGGTCAAACCAGAAAGAGATATACTGCATATGCCTGAGCCCACATTGAAGCATAGGAAGAAAATCCACCCTACACTTTAGAATGTTCCGCCAAGACAAACTACAATCGGTAGGAGGATCCATCAACCAGAAATGTTGTTTTATCAAATTTTTCCTACAGATGATGCCCATAGATTTAAGTCACAGTAGAAAATTTTGTCAATTCTGGAAGAAATAACAGCTTTGTTCCATGCTTTCAAGATCATAACACCTAAGCCCTCATTAGCATAAGAGCAGCATACACGCTTAAATGAGTCAGGGATTAACTTTTTTGAATATGGGTTTTCATGCCATAGAAAATGAAAAAGAGCAGAGTTAACCATATCAATCACTTTAGATGGTAAAATAATAAGTCTAGCATAGTAGATACACATTGAAATAGCCACAGATTTCACTATAACCAACCTTCCAGCCATGGAAAATTTAGACTTCGGCCAACTGGATATTTTGGAAATGATGCTCTCAAAAAGAGGAAGACAATGAGAAGCATGCAATCTTGAAGAGCACAGCGGAGCAACAAGGTAGATTTCATCATCATGCATAGGGGTTAAGCCTGAAAGAGCATACAAAGACTGTTTTACCAAATCAGATACACCACCACATCTAATTTTTGATTTGTTCTTGTTAATAGACAAGCCAGTTAAAATTCTGAATGATTCAAGGATGGCCAGGATCCCATTGATAGATTTAGAACTTTGTAAACAAGAGCAGGTCAACGGAAAAAAGTAGAGAGGAAATGCTAAAGCTTTAGCATAAGGGATGAAAGTCAATTTGCCTTGAGATCATTACATTGTTGGATAGAATAGTGAATAATTCCATAACACGTACGAATAAATAGGGAGAGATCGGATCCCCCTGTCTTAATCTTTGTTTCTCTTTGAAATAACCAAAAGTAGAGCCATTAACACTGAGAGATAGGTTAACAGTAGAGATACACGTGTAAATCCAGCAAAGGAAAGGAATAGGGAAACTCATTTTGAATATAATGTAAATAATGGTAACCCACCTAATTGTGTCATATGCTTTATGAATGACAAGTTTAAGCACACAACGAGGAGAAATAGAAGCTCTACTATACCCTCTCATCAACTCATTGGCAAGTAGCATATTATCTACAATGTCCCTATCTGGAAGAAAAGCACTTTGATTTGTCGAGATAATATTACTAAGGACTTTCTTTAGACGAGCAGACAATATTTTTGCAATACATTTGTACAGAACATTAAAACACGTTATTGGACGAAAATGTGAGACTGAATCAGGCATATCATTCTTTGGAATAAGGCCTAACCTAGTCGCATTAATTCCACCTAACATTTTACTATGCATGAAGAAGTTTCTAATGGCTTTAATGACCTCTTTGTCTACCATTGACCAACAGCTTTTGAAAAATTGCACATTAAATTTGTCTAGCCCAGGAGAACTGGTGATTTCACTGAAAATATGGAACTGGAAATTTCATTATCCGTTATTTCATAGATAAGGCTGGTCTTCATATTTTCATAAATAGAGGGAAAATATATGCGAGAAAATGAATCTATTTTGACATTAGAATTTGAGGAATTACCAATGATGGAGGTGAAATAATCCAGGAAGGTCGAATGCACATAAGTAGTATCAGAGCACGTAATTCCATTTTTATCTTTAATAGAGGAAATATTTGAAGCAGCTTGTTGAATTTTCAAGGATTCATGGAAGGTAGATGAATTTTTATCTCTAAATAAATTCCATTTGGTCTTACTTTTTTGCTTTGCCATCTCAGCCTCTTAAATAATTGCTTTGGAAAGATCTACTAACAACTTGCTTTCTTTATTAGATAGGGAAACAATTGCAGAACCGTCAATACAGCCTTGGATTTCACTTTGAGTTTGAAACAATAATTCTCTGATGGCATTTGAATAGCTAGCCCCATTTCCAAAGTTTTCAGTTGCCCATTTCTTCAATACAATCTTCAGTCTTTTTGGCTTTTCCTACACAATAAACTTAGGGTTGCCATGAACATGCACATTCCAGCTGTTAGAAACAGTAATAAAAAAAATTAGGATGATGAACCCAATTATTAAAAAATGAAAATGAGGATCGTCTTCTCATGTTTTTATTTCCCCACTCCAACACCAGAGGTGAATGGTCAGACAAGGAAGCAGGGCGAATGAAAGTTTTTAGCGTATGCCATGCATTTACAATAGAAAAAATTTGGTAAGACCTATCAAGTTTACAATATGTTCTCGATCCATCTCTTGATCTATTATTCCAGGTGAAAGGAGGCCTAGAATAAGGAATAGGAAGTGGATTGGAATCAAAAATAGCATTATTCAAGGGTTTGGTCTTTCTAAAAGTCAGAGGACAACTGCCTAACTTATCAGAAGAGCGCTGCATACAATTCCAATCACCAATACAAATCCAAGAAAGGGTAGAATGTTGCAAGGAGGGGAGAATATCAAGAAAAAGTTGACGATTGGTAGCCCAATTTTCTACATAAATTACAATGAAAATGAAAGAAGATTTGGATGGAAGGTGAGATATTTGACAATGAATGAATTGTCTATGAACTGATAAGGGATTAAGAGTGAAAATAGTAGGATTCCATAATATCAAGATCCTACCAAACAATGCTTGAGAGAGATTGTGAATGGAGTTCCAATAAGGCTTGATATTATGAATAGCTTTAGTAGTGGTAGAGTGGTTTAGTTTGGTTTCTGCTAATGCCATAAGCGTTAAGAGTTGAAATAAAATGAGAAACTTCAAGTTGTTTTGACAGGGGATTTGCACCCCTAATATTCCAAAAGGCAATGGTGTCCATCATTGAGGAAGTAATGATGATTCTGCTCCGGTTTTAACACCAGACGAACAGATAGTAGATAATTGATGAGAAGGCATTGAGAGGACAGATTGATCAATACTTAACTCAGAAGCATTATCAAGGTCTAGAGGTGTCAAAGAAAGTTTTTTGGGCCAACCTCTACTGCGTTTCACCACTTTGTTCCTAGGGATTGGGAATGAGGGAGATTTTGTATTCTTTGGAATAAAAGAGGAAGCAATGAGTGTTGGATAATAGGAGGAGAAATGGACGCAGAAGCTTGTTTGTTTAAATCACCAAATATATGGTTAGGTAATGATAGGGAAGTGTATGGAGAATTGCTATGGGTTGGCTTTGTGGAGTTAGCATTAAACTTGGCAAATGGTGGGGTGTGCATGTCAGACATATTCACAACATGCACAGGGGACACGTGCAAATCATCATCAATCGGACTGGGAGTTACATTTGGTTCATGATTATGGTTGAGCATATCAAAAGTAATGTGTACACTGATAAGATCAGAAGGACCTGAAATTGGATTAATGGTCAAGGTTGAAGAATTTTTGCCACTATAAGAAAAAGTAAATATAGACGTTCTTCATTTTGGGTATTTGGCAGGGTTAATCTGTTAGACACATTATCCACATTTGAATTCAAATTACCACTAACTGGATCACCACTTTCCTCATCAACGGCCCTACATACTTGTTGATCATCATCATCTAAAACATTATTCCTTTCCGTATCATTCTTCTCACCAATTCCAGTGTCTTTTGTTACTTTTCTCCACAATTACTTTGTGGTTCTATTCCTCTTACTTTGCACAACTGTAAAACCATCCCTTAGTTCATGCTCATTTACACCATTAACATGTCCATCACCTTCATGATCTTGAATGCCCACCATATCATTCACTTTTGCACCCATGTTAACATCCTTATTAACTTTATGCTTTTCACAGTGTGTGGTGGCATGCCCAAAAACACTACATTTAGTGCAAATAAGAGGTTTCCAAGTGTATTCGACTAGAACATTTGGACATGTATCATCACTAATCACCAAACATTCAGGCAACTCCTTATCAGGGCTCACCTCCACAAGGCATTTGGCATATTCAAATCTTTCAATTTTTTTCAGTATTTTCATCATAACACAGCACCTTCCCTATATGACAAGCAATCCAATTGATACCCACTAGAGACCAAAGCATTATAGGAATATGATAAAAGTGGATCCAAATGGGGGATAGTTCTCAAAGTAGTCTGTGCCAATGAAAGAGAGGGAGTCCAGTTAGATATGATGAACATCTGTCCACGAATACACATAGGATCCCTTTTGAGAACTGAAAGTTTGCATTCGAGATTAACAAATTTGAAAAAGTAGTTCTACCTATCATAAAACATTTCGTAGTCACCTTTTAACTTCCAAACCCTATCTAAATGAAGCTTAATACCATGTAATTAACATTACCCACCAGAAAAGAACCAACCAGACAATCGGTTCATAACTTAGTACCTTCATCAATGACTACCTTCGGCAGACGGATAGAGTGACCTTCATAGTTGACTTCAAATTGAATAGGTACGTACTCACTAGCATTCCTAGGTTTAGAGCAAAAAAGAGATGAAAAATTGATAGATGAGGAAGAGGAGATAGGGGGAGGAGGAAGAGGATGATCAGGCAAGGGAGGTTGGATGGGAGGTGGAGGTAAAGGAGGAGGAGGGATAGGGGTAGGTACGGAGATAGGTATGGGTAGAGGGAGCAGAGGTGCAACATCGGCAGGGATGAGAGAGGTAGAAGCAGCTATGGCAGGAGAAGGTGATGTGATGGACGGACGGCTCAAGAGAGAGACATGAGAAGACATGAGAGAAGGGATAGTGTTCATTGGATTTGAAATTTTGGATTCTACTATATTTCTACATTCCGCATCCAATGAAATTAGTTTCGTCAAATTTCGAGATTATAAGAAAAATGGTCCTTTTTCAAGTGATCTATATAACTTTTAAAATATTGATTTGTAAATTCATACTTATAAATCAAATTAATAATTTTACTGAGCTTGTTTTAAGTCAAATTAAAAAAAATCAAAATTATTCTCAAATTTTATTGAGCAAAAATTAGCAATTTATATTCAAAATTCAATAAAATAAAATAAATTAAAATTTTAAATTGGTTCTGAAATTCCAGGTTGTTACAAGTAAAGTCGTGCGTAAACATTTACTAGGTTGGGCTAGAATCACTAACCTGGTTAGGCATACATCTTGGGTAGAACAGTACGGGATACTTCTGTGTATTATAACTTGTGTTGTAAATTTCTTAGTCACCAGAACTTGTTGTTCTGACCCCCTTCTCTTGCAACCTCCCAGGTTTCCTAGAGAAGGTCGGGACAAAAATCTAGCTACAACCGAGATAGTCACGTTTTCTGGTGTTTGATTTTGTTTGGTAGTTCCAATTAAAACCATTATTCGATCCAAAACGAGGAAAAAAAACCACGTTAATATGTCATATCCATTCCCGAAATATGATTACGAGGAGTATTCATTTATTATTTCGTTAAAATTCATAATCTACCTTTATTGAGATATTCAATTTATTTCTTGTCCTTCTATTCAAAGGAATTTATTTTTAAAACTATTTGAAAATAAAAACGGATTTCAACGATTTTGGAATTCGGTCTTGGAAAGTAGTTTGTAAGATATGGTTTTAAAATTTTAACCTAATAATATTTCAAAATCCTAGAGCTATGGTGTGACTTTAATAAATATAGTCTGATTGGTAGGAATGATAGAATTAGGAAGGGCAAGGAATATGCCACTGACATAAAAATAATAAATTTATATTGCTTCTGAATTTTAGTATCCATCTTCCTATATATTGGATAATTTATTGAAATTACCAAAATTAGCCCTTAAGATTCTAAAGCTCTAACATTTTTGGACACGAAAAGGTTTTCCAATGTGAAATATAAACTGGAATATAAATAATAGTAATAATAAAAAGGCACTTATAAATACGAAAACGTTAGTTTATAAATAAATTCCATTTTTGGAAAAGTTTTAAAATTTTCTTTGAAAAGGCTAAGGAAAATCCTTCATTTGGATTTTGGGGTATTTGATTTCGTGAATCTTCTATTTGTTGTCAACTAGGTAAAGGGAATTCCGTTTTAATTTATATTACTGATTTCTAGCTGAATTATTTTTGGAATTCATTTGTTCATTGGGTAGTCGCAGCATTGTAGTTGAGACTATAAAGCTTTGGAGTTGATTCGGAGTCTGACTACGGTCTTTAAATACCTCGATGATAAGGATAATTATTTTCAGATCGTGTTAAATTTTAAAAGATAATGCAAGATGATTGATATTTAATCTAACCTAATAAGGTCAAGGTTCAACCTCTGTTCAAAGCCCATTTGGTAGTTGGCTGCTTAGCGCTATACCAGGACGGTCAATTAGTTGTTGAGTTTTGGTATAACTTGGACCGTGGACTCAACCATAAAAGTAGCGTCCAAATTAACCTCTTAACTTCCTTCTTTCGTCCTTCCTTCCTCATCTAGCTGAACCATATTCATATCCTTCTTATTGTCGCCTTGTCTCCTCCTTTTTCGCGTTTGTTTGTGATTAGATCTTGCCTCACCAGTACTCCAAGATATAATTTCTTCTCTCTGAATTTCTTGGCCCATAACACTAAGTTGCACTATTCGATCTTACTCACACCATTAAGGTCTCATCCTTGGGTAGATATCATTTGGTTGGATCGGAAAGAGCAAAAAGGTCTTACTACTTTAGGGCTAAGAAATTTGGCAAGGCAGCTGGGCTTGCACCAGCCCATTGCTTCGAGATTTTAGAATGGGATTTGAGTTTGTGTTGCATCCACCTTTGCTATACCTTGTTCGAATAGGTTCTTTCGAAGGCCATCGTCGTTACAGAGACGAAGATCTAAGATACCTTTTGATGGTTTTTCTAAGGAGAATATCGATGAGATTTTAGAGGAACTGTGTTGTAAGCAACTTATATGGTCTCTTGTTTGATCAGCCTTCACAACAACAAATATGCCTATTCACGGCATTGAAAAAACATTGTTATGGCCTTTAACAACGTTTTGATGAACGTTGTCTAACAAAACATTGTTATAGGTCCTGGATATATCACAATACATTAAAAAAAACACTGTAGAAAATTGACATACTGCAGTGTTTCAAATGGTGTTGTACTTATTTTTATACAGTGTCTTATATTGTTTCAAAAATGTTGTTATCTTCCCTTTTCTACAGCGTTTAGCCTCGAAGTTTACATGTTCTTACTATCACAGCGTTTTGCCACATATCACAGCGTTTCTGAAAATTTACATGTACTTAACTATCATAGCATTTTGCCAATATCACAACGTTTTTTTTTTTACATCTATCACAACATTTACATATTATAGTATCAAAATATTCATGCACAGACGTATCAACAACATGTAAATATTTATCAACCAACTAATTATATAACACAATTTCATACACAAAGACATCATCAATAAACAAACTTTACATAATTTTGGTTAAAAAAATAACACCATAAACTAAATTTACACAATATCCGTCGAACAAAGTCACGACATCTATAAATAAAACAAAATTTCCATAAAACAAGTTTGCGTCGAATACCAACAAAATTAACATCTAAAAATTACCGCTTTCACCGTAATCAGATGCCACAAGCGGTCTTATTGTTGAGGGATCTTCAGAAGCGCCTAACGATATTCTGATTATAGCCGAATGCACAACGATGCCCATCTCCAATACCTATACACATGTGTTCATGTTAGCATTTGGTCATGCTTACACATTAACAAGAAAACAATGCTCGACAACAAGAAAAAGAATACAAGGAGAAAGTTGAAGATAACAACATAGCATGATTGGTAATATTTTATAATAGTTAGTTAATTTTTATAATGCTTAGTTAATTTTTAATTATTGTTATTATTATTATAGTATACTTAGTTAACTTTTATAAACTACTTCTTCGTTTTTATAGAATTAGTAAACTTAGTTAAAATTTTATACTATCTAGTTAATTCAAATAATACTTAGTTAATTTTTAATTATTGCTATAATTATTATAGAATACTTGGTAATATTTTATAATTTTATATACTTAGTTAACTTTTAAAAACTAAACTTCAAATTTTTTATAAACTTAGTAAACTTGGTTAATTTTTATAATAATTAGTTAATTTTTATAATACTTAGATAATTTTTATAATAGTTAGTTAATTTTTATAATAGTTAGTTAATTTTTTATAAAATTAGTAAACTTGGTTGATTTTTATAGTACTTAGTTAATTTTTATAATAGTTAGATAATTTTTATAAAATTAGAAGACTTAATTATTGATTTTTAATATTTAGTTAATTTTTATAATACTTAGTTAATTTTTATAATACTTAGTTAATTTTATAATACTTAGTTAATTTTATAATACTTAGTTAATACTTAGTTAATTTTTATAAAATTAGTAAACATAGTTAATTTTTTTATAATAGTTAGTTAATTTTATAATACCTAGATAATTTTTAATTCTTGCTATTATTATTATAGAATACTTGGTAATATTTTATATTTTTATATACTTAGTTAACTTTTATAAATTGCTTCTTTGTTTTTATTAAATTAGTAAACTTAGTTAAAATTTTATACTTTTTAGTTAATTCTAATAATATTTAGTTAATTTTTAATGATTGCTATAATTATTAATGAATACTTGGTAATATTTTATATTTTTATATACTTAGTTAACTTTTATAAACTAAACTTCTTAATTTTTATAAAATTAGTAAACTTGGTTACTTTTTTATAATAGTTAGTTAATTTTTGTAATAGTTAGTTATTTTTTAATTATTGTTATAGAATACTTGGTAATATTTTATATTTTTATATAGTTAGTTAATTTTTATAAACTAAATTTCTTAATTTTTATAAAATTAGTAAACTTAGTTACTTTTTTTTATAATAGTTAGTTAATTTTTGTAATAGTTAGCTGATTTTTAATTATTGCTATAGTTATTATAGAATACTTGGTAATATTTTATATTTTTATATAATACTTCATACTCCAACTTAGGCATCCATTATTTATCTGGATCATGAACGCTTGAGCTACTTCAAGAAAAAACGAAGTAGCTAGAAAGAAAGAAAAAAAATATTGTGTCAATTTCTAACTATGCCCAGATATCTGAAAATATATAGGGGTTTAAAAGACTTATAAAACAGACATCTGAAACTATGACCAGACGTCTGAAAATGTTTCATCAATACACTCAGGTTCCCAAACAGACGTTTGAATTATAGAGTAGACGTCTGAAAACTTCCTCGGGTTGAATCTAACTCTAAGTCAGACGTCTGATTTTAAAAACCAGACTTCTAAAATACGAAATGTATACGAAAGAATTTGCTTGTTGTAATAAAAAAGACTCTCATAATAGATGCAATTAAATTTCTAAGAAAATAGTTGAATGGTGACTTACATAAAGGGAAGCAATAGACGCAAGTCTATAGCTTAACCATGCTCCAAAATATCCATTTCAGCATAGCTTAATCTATTTGATCAACTCCTTGAAAAGTAATACTGGACATCACAAATAAATTAGGAGAACATTAAAGCTGGATAGCCCTCTACATCATACTCAATTGGAACATCGTTTATTGTAGCATCCTATAATGTTGATAATGTGCTAAGTAATTGCATTATACGTACCCATATATAGAAAAACTCTTACCTCATGTGTATTGCTTGCATTAAAAGTAGGAACAGTATGCAAAAAAGGTAATAAAATTTCAGTAAAAATGGAAAGTTGGAACAGTATGCAAAATAAGTAATGAAATTTCAGTTCGTGTTGATGACTAGTTGCCGCATGCACTTAAAAGGCATGTCTAGGAAGTACAAATGCAGAGTTGTGATACTGTGTGCGTTGGCAGTAACAAAACAACATATGTGAATATTCCAGGTGGTGTTAAAAATATGCAAAGAACAATTTTGGATCCTAATAAACTAAAATTTGTAGAGAAATCACCTGAGTTTACTAGCCTTCGTGTATCAAGACGAAGTAAAAGGGATGATAATGGCTTCACATTTCAAGCAATAGGATCTGATGATGGGGTCATCCAAAATCCTGCATGGAATGGATTAGTTAATCGGAAAAAGGGAAAGGTAGGCATACTACGCAAAATAAGGTGAGTCCTGTCAACATGGACTCTAACAATATTAATAACCAAACTGGTCCTACTATATTAATAACCAAACTAATGAATATAGTAGGTAATTTGTTTTGCATATTGATACGTTGTACATAATTTGTTAGATGTAAATAGTCGTGGAAAAATTAATTTCAATCAAAATTTATATTTTTTGTGTTGTATATGTTAGTTCTGTTTTGTTGTATTCTGTCTGGTTTGTTGATGTACATTTCAAAATTTGACCCATGTGATCTGTAAATAAGCTATATTGATAGTTTATAACTACTATTTATGGGGTTATATCAATGGTCCTTTATTGAACTAATCTTCTAAAGAAAGTGTTGAAACTTTTCCTTAGAGAAAAATGCAGGATAGCAACCCAGAAGCTACATATTTCTTGCTTTGTTCTTTTTTTTTGTTAATCGCAAGAAGTGGACAAAAAACAGACTGACTGAGGTGAATATGATAGAGATCTGATCAAATGCAAAGATATAGTGGCCACCTGTAGAACATGTATGAAGTTAAATTTAATCATACTTATAATATTTTTTACTTTTGTAAAGCTAACAAGTTAATCTTTTGTAAAGCTGTAATTTTAAAATGATACAACATATTTTATTATTAAAGCACAAACACCTTTTTTTAGATCTAGAGTTGCGGCTCCGTCGCAATATCAAAGCTTTGCTTTATTCCAACTGTAGAAATCTAGCAAAATAATATTTAGCAATTTACTATTAAAGGTCTTTAAATAAATATATATTCTAAGTAAGCATAGTGGGGCATAATTTAACATTATTGCTAGGAATGCCAGGAAAATATTCATATTTACTCATGAATTTGTTTGAACCCCATGTTTTGGATCTTGCCAGACATGAATGTACATATCAACATGGTTATGCTATATAACCATGTTTGTCATACTAATTGGATAGACATACAGGAAATTGAATAACTGATCTATAAATCCTAACTCCTTGTTGAGACAAGTCCCACATTGGGGAATTTGTAAAATGATTCCTGTATAAATATAATGAGTTCACCCTTCACATTACCAATTGGTTTTGTGATAATTCGGGGTTCTCTAACATGGTATCAGAGCACTGGGCAGAAATCACATTGCGTAAGCATCCACAAGGACCATCGCAATGCTTTGTTTTAATTAAACAGTCGGATTCCCCTTGTCCGTACCAGTTCTGAGTCGGTTGTTCGATGCAAGTGGCTAGAAACTCCCGTAAGGAAGTCCCATTCCTAACCCGTCTCCCAACCGGCACGCGTCGTCCCGCTATCGCCACGAAAGCGGCTTTAGCAGTCCGCCAATAGCCAATGGGTTCACGTTATGATGGAGCCCCCATATTATCACAAAACCAGTTGGCAATGTGAAGGGTGAACTCATTATACTTATACAGGAATCATTTTACAAATTCCCCAATGTGGGACTTGTCTCAACACTCCTTATTACCTTTCACGAGTTTTTACAACAGAAATAACTTATATTGATGCTTATTTTGCACTTGTTAATCCTTTTTACATAAGCTTAATTTAAAAAGATTATGGTAAAACCATTTCTAATACAAGTGATCATGCAAAAAGTATTACGAAAGGTAACAGGTTTATGGAGTATTCAGGGTTGGAATTAAATTTCAGCACATTGATAAACTCATGAAATAGTTAATACAGAAAGTTGGAAGAACAAATTGCACTGAGTATGCACAACTTCTTATTTGGAAATCAAGAATAAAGTTACTGGTGGTTGTTGAATGGTGTAGAACAGAGTGAATGGAATTTTAAATAGTAGCACCATGAAATAAGAAAATTAAATAACAAAAAAGGGGTAGAGCAGTAAAGCTACCTTATTTGGAAGTTTATACGTAAACCAATGCTGATACGTGAAGATGCACCAGGATCTGCAGTTGGAAGTCGAACTTATAATAGATGTAATACAATTAAATGAGTTATTGTTGAAGGAAAAGGAAAAACTTAGCTAATCAAAAGATATAATTGCTAACACCTGAAACTTAGCTATTTAGTAATTCAAGAAATTCCAGTAAGTCATTCCATAACTGTGGTTCTTTAAAAAACCAGGCACATCCAGCTGGTGAAATCTATTGTGCTATTTTGCAATTTGACAGCTATATCTTTTTTTCCATTTCGGCAGCTGTTATAGCTTATGTACCAGAAGAAGCAAGTGTTCGAGCATCAATTGATGATTGAACCATGCCATTTTCAAATATGGCTACAAGTTCTACATCAAACCCTACTACTGAAATGTACGGTATGGCCTATACATTCAATGTTTGAATTTAGTTGTATGTGTAAGTAAACTTCGGTAGATATTAAAACAAAATACAAATTACATAGAACACATGGAAAAAATAGTTACTTGAGAAACACACTTGCAATTCCCTTTGACGATCAATCACGAGGTCTGTATTGGGGTCGTATAATTTAACAGTTATGTGCCTTGTGCTTATTAGACTACTACGGTACAAATTTTATGAAGGTAGAATTATCAAATTACCAGAACATCGACCCATGTGCTGGTTCCAAGAGCAATAGAAAATCCTAGGAGCACCTGAAAGAACAAGAAACTGATTAAGTATGCTGCTTCATGAAAGATTCTCATAGCAGTTTATACTAGAGAGTTCGAATAAAAACAGGAAAACTACATGAAGCAGGTCAAATCCCAAGGCCAGAGCCTGTTTTTGAAAACATAGTTGCATATTGCATGACTATTTGATTTAAACCATTTACGCTTATGCATTTACCCACGGAAAGTTGATGCACATTGCATGGAAAAGAATATCGTATCGAGTATATAGGAAAACATGTACCCCACTCTCTACGACTGCCGACCGCGCCACATTTCAGCAAGGTATACAGCATGTTTCTATTAACAGCCATTACCAAAATATGATTCATTAGTGGGACCAAAGTTAATCAAACACATGTGTATATTGATATAACATCGTGTCTAGTTTTGCATCTAAATAGACTATCCTTGTGTATGCACGCAGCACATACGTGCATGACAAAATAGACATAGTCATCTGCACTAAACAAACATGATTTGCACTACTATTATGAACTGCAAATATCTATCCTAAATTTGCACAACTTCTCCTAAAACGCATGAGCGCTGGCATTGGCAAGGTTTGCACAATCTACTTAAAACAAAAAATCGTAAATCAATGACAGTTTGAGTGTAGATTAATGCAAATATTTATGTTATACGATTCAAAATGTGAATCACTTCCAAAGCCATACCTAATTCGTTCATGCTTTTATGTTTTTTCTTGAAATTTTTCAGTAAGCAACCCATTTTGGGAGCCACGGACATTTTTTGAAGTTAATTATGGGAACCCTTGAATTATAAATGAAGGCAGCCAGAAAATTGTATAATTTTTGTATTTCCAATGAAAAATAACACTGTAAATTACAGTGAAATTTAATGGGGATGGAATACATTTTTGTGAAATCTCAAACACAAGAGCATATCAATCTATAAATGCCCACACAAAAAGTTCTAGTACAGTACTACAATGTGTGGGTGCGTAGTGCTTAAAAAGTATGAAATAATTTGAGCATGGCCAATAGCATCCTCCAGTGGAAATACTAAAAATTAAGGAGCAACATTTTTCGTTAAGAACCAAAGCCCATAAATTTAAACATTAAAACCCAAGTAATTACACACAAGGACAAATCAACATTAGTATACCACAAAAAAATGTCAGACCCAATTCCTTGGATTCCTTCAAGGAATTAAAGACAAAAATCAATCAACTTATTTCAGAATAACTATAGTCTATAAGCATGTTCAAAAGTTCCAGTCAGTTGCGTTTAGAGTTCAAATTTTCAGAATAGTGAACTTTGCTAGTAATTTATTCTATTGTCACAATTAACACGATCTAACACTTAGATCAAACTACCAATAGTGAAGGGCACACTAAACTTTGATTATATTAAATATTATATTAATTTAAATCTTTGAATATAAACGGATACTAAAAGCAATATTAAATGGATACTGGAATCACATTTTAAGATCTTATGTAGCTGCTGGGAATTAATACATCTAAACCAATTCGCATGAAACCCCAACCAATAGACCACAAGGGCGTACCAATCGCTATAAACCTAACTTAAGGTTCTATTGTGCATGCATAGATTGCTCAAGAGATATTAAATACCTTGTGCAATAGTGGAACCATTTCCTCCAAGGAGAGATCCACCTCCTATTAAAAGCAAGAAAAATTATCAAAGACGTACCACTATAAATTAATAGATGAGAAGCAAAATTAAAAATTTCAAACATAGTATTGAATATAAATATTAAAAAATAACCTCAAATCGGCTTTCAGAAGAGAATCGCTCAACAAGGCACTCCTAGCTATCGATACAAAGGATTTAGGGCTCAAAAACTTGGATGTTGCTGGTGGAATTATGGTGTGAACAAAATTTTATTGGAGATTCGAACGGTTTTAATTAGGTTGAAGAGGGAAAATAATTTTGAGAAAAGGACCATGATTTTTGGTTGAGAAAAGGAGTGTGATTTTTGGTTGAAGATGGAAATTAATTTTGCGCAGCCTCTGAAAAATTCGGTGGGACGTTCCTTTGGGAAATAATTGATTGAAGATCTCAACGTTTTGCATAGTTGTGTTTGGTTTTTCTTTGGTTTCTCTTATGTTCAACAACCATTTAAGACGACAAAGAGGAGAAAATGCTGTCATTTGCTATTGTTGATAGTCACTTTTCTTGTAGTGCTTGGAGATTTTTGCAGTAAATCTCTTTTTCTTGATGTCAGGAATCTATGTTCGAACTACCCATGTAGACGTGTGACCCATTTAGCACATCGTTCTATAAGTGGGAAGTTATGACTAGATTTGTCTCATGTTGCGGAAATCAATCCTTTGCTTGATCGGTGGCATAACCACCATCATTTAGTGCCGCATCATATTCAATTCAGCATGTTGTTTTTGTGTGTTGTCTCACGGAATTACTTTTATAAATTCACCTATTCATTTTGTCTTTAGGCAATATTAGGTGGGTTTCCATGAGAAGCAGTTTTATGGTATGTTTCTTTCTCTCATCATAATTTCTCTCTTAGAAGAGATGGTGATGTGGCAACCTCCAACAAAACCAACAATGTTCGTAACATGATATTGAGCATTATGTTACCATGATATGGTTAATTAAGGATCATAAAAATTAGTTTGAGCTCCAGCCGCGGAGCAAGACATCTTGTCATTTATAACCATTGTTTTGGGGATTTTGGTGTTGTTTTGTTGTTATCTCTTTCCATTATCGGGTTCTTGGCTTTGTGATGATTCGTGCTTGTAACTGTTAGTAATCGCACGAATTAGGTTAATAAGATCTCTATGTTTGGATATATTTATGTCATTCATGCATGCTATTTGAGTGAAATCTCATTTTCGTATCTAAACTAACAGTTGTACTCGAGCTGGAGAGACTAGAATTCTATGTTGGATAAATTTTAGAAAAGGACTAGTTTTGTAACACCCCATAATTTTAAAAGACATTATAAAGGTAAACTAAATAATACTTAATTAAACATTGGGAATTAAGTAAAATGGACTATACCATTGCGTTCGTCTCGGAATTCGGCTTAAGTAGACTCTGAGCTTGCGTAAAATGGACATCGTATGAGAAAGTTATTGAGGTTAGAAGTTTGTATGCATATAAGAGATATATATACAAAAATCAAACCAGAAATTTCAAAACAGTTCGAAATCAAAGCGGGAAAAAGGACGCGGGATAAGGACCCATTGGGGTCGACCCACACCCCAGTTGTCTCGACCCATGGGTCAACCCACTCATGGGGGTGTCGAACCTAGGGTAGACCCCAAGGTCGACTCACCCTAGATCCATCCAGGTTCATTTTCTAAACCTGGACTTGTTTCCGAACAATATTCGTTGGAAGAAGTCTACATAAGGGCTGGTATTTCTATTGTTTTATTCACTTAAAACAATGGAGACAACGAGATGTTGCCCAGCTTGGATTGAATTAGCCTATTTTTCTTCAACAACGGCATATACGTATACAAGAATTTCTTCTATAGTTTCAGCCTTATTATTCTCTGTTCTTTAGATCCAGTCTCTGTGAGTTCATGTTATTTTTAAATATAAACATTTAACAAGTAATCCTGACATGTTTATAAATCTGGATCTAAAACCTATGCCTGTTATGAATCCGATTCATATTTAAATAGATCTGTTATTACATGTATTCCTCTATACACCTGATCTTCTGTTCACTTTTTATATGCCTATTTCTGTTATCATATGCCTATCTCTATTATCTTATGCTTATTTTGTTTTTATATGCCCATTCTTTTCTTCTTCCTCTCTCATTCCCTTTTCATTTTTATAGCATAGGCTACCTTCGAGCCTAGGCCAATACCGCTGAAATATGCGTACGAACGAAAATGGGATTAATTAGGGATGATAATTTGGGGGCATAATTTACTATGTATACGACTGAGATTTGAGGGAATAACCTATACTATGGAATATAACTGAAATATGGGGTGTATGAACATGTAAACACGTAGGAACATGTTAGTGTAACTATATGTAACTTATGTAACCTGTTTTGATCTGTTAGGGGTCAAGTAAACTTGTTAATCAACCCAGGTTATAGGGACACTATTAACCTATGTAAAAATTAACCTATGGAAATCCTAGTTGATTGGGGAGACAAATTTAGGGTGTCATCTATTGTGTTGGGACTCATATTAGTCAGTAACCTAATTTGGTATTAAAAGGGGGACCCCACACTAGGTAGTAGTCAGGGTACGCTTATTGAGCTAATTATAAGTGGTTCATTTGGGATGGGTGTTTTGATGGCATGTTCCAATGAGGTCATGTGCATGCACGGGTCTGGTCGGTTTAGGAAAATAAGACGCCATAACACCTGCAAATAGGTCTGTGTCCTTCTGGTGGTTACCACTGTAGGGAGCCGATCGTTGGGGGTAGTAATTAGGGTATATCTAGTTCTGTTTAGACACCTGTTATTTCTGTTTGGGGTAACCCCGTTATTTATGTTTAGGTACCTGTTATTTCTGTTTGGGGTAAAACCCATTGCTAGAAGTACACCTAAGTCTACCATTTATGTTATGTTGGGATCATTATGTTTCTGTTAAGTAATTGGAAAAACACT
This sequence comes from Allium sativum, assembly GCA_030737875.1. NCBI lineage: Eukaryota > Viridiplantae > Streptophyta > Magnoliopsida > Asparagales > Amaryllidaceae > Allium > Allium sativum. Next base: position 1,045,516,683 of record CM060910.1, on the reverse strand, counting down.
TAATTCAGTATACTAGTAGTGGTGCAGAGAAAAGTATTTGAGAAGCATAGTCTATTCAGTTTATTCTATTTATCATGTCCATCTTGTTCATACCTGTTATATAATATTGTCATCTCTCATCTAGTTTTATATGTCTGTCATGATATTTTTACTTATTTATATGCTAAAAGTAATTGGATTCGCTAGACTTTATGTCTGACCCGTTTTGTTTTGTTTTCTCTCTCTTCCTTCTCCCCGGGTTCTTAGGGTGGGAACGCTCAGGCTTGATTAGGAGTCTCTTTCTTTTATTTTCTGCTTGGATTTGGATTTTCTTCGATGTACTGCTTTGACTTCTTGTTTATTTGTTTATGGCTACTTATGGGGACTACGGATTTTTACTTCTGTACTCTGATGGTTTTTAGCGCAAGACATGTTTCTATTTGATGTATTTTATTCCAGTATTTCAGTCTGATGTTGTAACTGGATTTTGATACCACGATGTTTTCTATTGCAAAAATAAAGTTTTGAAATTTCCGCTGCTATTTTTATATGTCTGTCTTGTGAGATTCTGTTCGGTTTACTTATAGCGCTTTACAAAACTTAATGCATTATGTTAAAGAGTGATATTAACGGATGTAGGGTGTCACAGGTTTTGCGTTGTTTTTTGTCATGGTTATATAAATAAATCACCGTTCCTTGTTCAAGCTAAAATTTATTTTGGTCTTTTGTGTGTGATTTCATTTTACGCATTTTTGGCGTGACTGACTTCCTTCTTCCCAAAAATGTGACTTGAATCGTTTAAATTTCCGCAAAACACATTTTTGAAAGTTTATGGAAAATGTTGATCATTTTCTTGTTTTATAGGAAAGTGAAACGTTTTTGAAGGAAATTTTGAAAATAAACACAAGATATTTTTAAGAGGAAATTTATTTTTATGAAAAATTTCGATTCTTGGTCGCATGCATAGCGTAAGGAAGATGTTTGGAAGCTTTATGTGAGCGTTTTAGCAGTGCAGTAGGACTGGCGATACGGTAAAAACGTTAACAGTAACAAGGAGAGGGTTGTTTTCGCCTTGGAAACATTGTTTTCATACCTTGTCAACGATGTTGCGAGCTATTAAATAACTCGTTTTATGCTTTAGAGTATGTTTTAAGCCTCCTTTACAGTTTACAGATGGAAACTTTTGGAGTATTTTGGGTAACTGAGGTGAAAATTCTACTGTAGGGCGGGAAATGAAAAGTTGTAAGTCGGAAAAATGTTAAAATTCTTCGCTTTGATTTCCTTTTCTGATTTAGGAGAAATTAAATAGGAAACGATTAGATTGCATGGCGTTTTGGATGGTAGGGTTTGGATGCAAAATTGGTTGCTTTACACTTTTATTCGTAGTCGTGTGAAGGTTATGTATGAAAATGAATTTTTAAATTTTGCATTCTTATAGAACTTCCAGTATATTTAGGATGTTTTGCATCATGTTTTTGAAAGTGTTTTAAAAATCTCAATGCAAACATATAAAGGGCCCCATTTAGTATCATCTTGCATGCGTATTTTGTGGTTGAAATGCATTAAGTACACCATGCACATATACACATGGTTGCAAAGTGGATGTACACAAATTGGTTGTTTAGAATAGAATAACCAGTTGTCAAAATTTCGGGATGAAATTCGTTATAAGTAGGGAAGAATGCAACAACCCGGAATTTTGACAATGAAGAGTTATTTAATTAGAAGCTCAAAAATAGAAATTTCTGCAAATGATTGAATTTGACTATGAAACTTTAACCGTTGCACTCATCTCGGAATAATCAACTTTCATGTATGGAGTTTCATGAACGGAGTCCGTATGAAAAAGTTACGGACGAAATACGAAAAATGGATAGTGTATAATTAATATATAAAATACCTTATATAACCGACCCTCACTGGGTGGATTTGCCAGAGGTTGACTGACCGCTCCAAGGGAGGGTGTCAACCGCTCTACGCCTACACAACCCTGTGACGGCTTGGTTTTGAGGGGTATTCTTGTTATATTTTATAAAACGAATGGACGGATGTTATTTAAAATGAATCCAACAGTACAAGGCCATTTCCACCCCTATAAATAAAGGGGTAAAGCATCATTCTTTTTCCACTTAAATCTGCAGAAGCAGCGGAGCTTTGCCTTTTTTCTCTCTCTCCAAACCTAAATTCTAAAATAAAAATATGTTCGTACATATCAAATCCAATTCATATGAAATTGAGGGGGCAAGCAGATCTAATGGAAAGGAATGCAAAGTCATGCTCCAAATCATATTGTTCGCTATCTTCCCTTTTTCTTACATTTTATAGATCTAGAATTTTCCCCTTTCTAGATAAATTGTAGACTTATAAGAATTTGGGGATTGTTCCTAAAGGTTTCAAAACAATTGCAATTGGAGGCTATATGGTGAGTGGAAAATTTACAATTTACAGTTATAATAAATTATCTACTTCATTTGAATTAGATCTATGTTTTTACGCCTATGCCTGTCAGATCTGGTAATAAATTATTGTAATTAGATTGATACCCATTATATCTAGTTATAAAAAGTGAAAAACTTGTGAATTGTACCTTGTGGCTATGCATAAAATAAATTATCAGATTTCTTAAACTTGTTTACACTAATTCCTACAGTTATGTCATGAAATATATTGCAACTATGTTATAGAATGTATTGTGGAAATTGCATAATACTATAGATCTGGAAATCAATCCCATTTAACATAAATTAGATGTAGTTACATTCCAGATATTTAGTTTAGTGTTGAAAAATAAAATATGTGAATTTCGGCAAAAAGATGAAATTGGCAAATTATGTGAATTTGGAAAGATATGATTGTTAAATTATGAGATTGTAAATTTGCCTATTTTGTATTCAATATTTTTGGGTTTTGGCTTAATTATTGTAAATATGCCATTTTCTTCTTTTTGAACAAAAAGATGTCATTTTGAATTCACAAGAGGTATGACAAAAAGACTAAAAAGGAAAAGTGGTGCAAACGTACGTACAAATTTAAAAATAAATATTTGTGCATAGTTTGCATCGACTATTCTATATATATATATATATAAGTATATATTTCTTGTGAATTTGAAATGTGACAATTCAATAAATTAGGCATAATTTACAATGATTACGGCTAAAGATCTTTTGTAAGATTTGAAACCTTCTGACAATATTGAATGTAAAAGAAATGTTTGATTATTGATTAAACCAAATCATGTAAATAAAAATAAATAATAAAAATAAAAGATAACTATGTTGACCGTACGAAAACATAAAAATAAATATATACACATTATCTATCCAAATCAAAGTAAAACAGTAAAATATACATGATATTGAATGTTTGAATAATATTCATTTATGGAATCATATATGTAAATCTTATTCCATATTAAATTAATATATTTGCGGTGACCATTTGTAGCAATCAATATAATTAATTACTATAAATAGGACTGCAAATCAATGAATAACAATTGTGACCAAATGTTGAATAGGAAAGTTAATATGATAAGATAATGGTTACAATTCCTAAAATTTATTTAGGATAAATGTTGTGCACTCCAATTCGGAAATTTGAATTATAATCGCATTTAGACACGAGATTAAGCTCACTTGTGGTATAAGCCTGCCTGAAACCGACCGGCAAATCCAGCAACCACAGGTAGTCAGCTTAATGTGAGAGGTCTAATGCATAAAAATAAATGTACTATGGCACGAGATTAAGTTCACTTGTGGTAGAAACCTACCCGGAACCGACCGGCAAATCCAACATCCATAGGTAGTCAACTTAATGTGGGAGACCTTGTGCATATATATATATATATATGTGTGTGTGTGTGTGTGTGTGTGTGTGTCTATATATATATGTGGGAGGGGGGGGGGGGGAGGGAGAGAGGAGCGTTCAGTGGCACCCCATAAGCCCCCCTCAGAAACCAAGCATTTATATTAGTTTAAGTTAGTGGGAGGTGAGAGAATGAGTTGAGGGAGAGAAAAACGGGATATGTGGTGGAAATCAGGGAGCAATTTGGGGTGCTGCACTGTTTCGGGTGCCATTGAACGCTCGCCAATATATATATATATATATATATATATATATATATATATATATATATGAGGAGGGTTCAGCGACACCCCAATTTGAGAGCACCCCAAATGCACTTCATTTTTAGCCACATATTTATATTAAAAATGTTAGTGGAAATCGGGGGCTAAAGGGGTGCTGCACTATTTGGGGTGCACAGGATCCTATCTCTATATATATACATATATATATGTATATGTATATACATATACATATACATATATATATATATATGTATATATATAAACCAACAAACAAATAAATAGAAATAAAAGAATAGGAATAGTAATTGCCTGTTGGGGTACAACAATTTAGATAAATTCGGGACTGATAAAATAGGGATATTCCATTGTAATTAATGTCTTAGGAAAAGTATGGCTATTAGGCTCATAAATGACATTAATTGTAATTAACGAAAATTAAAGATAAATGGTTACCTTAGGAAAATATGAGCATTATGGTCATAAAGGGAAATAAACAAAGAAATGGAAAGTAAATGGGTGTCAAAAAAGGGGATTAATGGATATTGATTGTCGTTTAAATACTAAGTCCAAATTAGGGAAGAAGTCAAATAAATATCCATGGAAAAGGGGATATAACCTTCCTTGTTTATGTTAATAAAACTTATAATTAAAAATAGAATTGGACTTAGTAGGTTAATAATGTAAGATATTATTAACCATATAAACCTGTGACACAAATAAATAGTGTACGTATAGTATTTCCATATAAAGGAACTAAACGGGAATGACTTAACAACGTAGCCTACTTTATCCCAAAATGGGAAAGGTGTTAAAGGCAAATGGTGTACGAACTAATAATCTTCGCGTATTGTCTGTTTCCTGGGTCCTAAAAGGCTAAGTGACTAGGGTTAAAAAGTCCACCTGGGAATAGGTTTTTCAGTATAGGAGTCTTAAATGGCATGTGTATGTGGGCCTACCCAAACCAAGACATTAAAAGGGTCAGATATGGCCATCTATTCTATGGGAAGTAGTAAGCAACTAAGGAGGTTATCTAATAAGGTCAGCTAGAAGGAAAAACGAATGATAAAATACTTTCTCTCACCTTATGCGGGGCAAGGGTATATGCGTGAATGACGGAAGCCTTAACTAGTACGGCCCGTAGCTAGTTCCCTCTTGTTTATGTTAACGTTGAATAAATTATCGAGAGTTAATAAGTGACCAATAGATTCACCTACGGTCTTAAGTGGTCAAACAGAATTCACCTTATCTATGATTGATAGTGAGGCATTAAATAATAAAGAATAGTAAATGAGGATATAGATAGAAACCCCGTAATTAGGGGCCCACTCTCGATAGAATTAAGCAGTTAAGCTTTGGTATAAAGGCTTCACAAAAATTTATGTAAATGTCCTATCTCGGTATTATAATTTGGAAATACTACTTTGGGAAGAGTAGTAGAGTCGTGCGTAAACATTTACTAGGTTAGGCTAGAATCACTAACCTGGTTTGGCATACATCTTGGGTTGAACCAAACGGGATATGTCTGTGTATTATAACCTGTGTTGTAAATTCCTTAGTCACCAAAACTTGTTGTTCTAACCCCCTCCACATTAGAACCTCCCAGGTTTTCTAGAGAAGGTCGAGTTTTCACAAATGCTTAAGTTTGGCTTTCGGTTCTCGTTCTCTCTCATGCTCGGTAATGGCAAAGTGACTTACTTTGAAAACGACCGTTACTTGAGTTAATACTAGTTTATCCTATCTTTTTTCCGCTATGAGTTTTCTATTATCGTACTCTGATTATGCTCATTCTCATTTATTGCAGGTACCAGATTACATGCTCCATGCTTGGATGTGTTTGAGTTTCGATTTTTTTCGAAATTTGGGCGCCGAAAAGTTTGGGGTGTTACATACAAGTTTCAAGTTTGGACATTGTTTGTATGAGTCAAACAACAAATGGGTAATGTTTAGGCAACGGAAAACATCTAACATTTTCGTATGATCATTTTATCAAACATTATTTCTTAGCATAATTTGCGTCCTTAATGAAAATCATATGAACATGGATCAAACGCCTTACAACCTCAGATCGAGTTGGATGTTAGACGGTCATGTAAAATTTACAGCGTTGCATATAACTCATTGTTATCCTTATGCCATTTCCTTCTTGTTCTCACTCATTTAAGTCTCCTCTTCTGCCCTATTTTTCATAACATCAATGGGAAAAAATATGTAACCTGCGCATAGCGAGCGGTCAAGGAGAGCAGGTCGTTGTTATGATGGAAGAGACTAAAGCCAATAGAAGACGCATTCAAATAGAGGTGATTAGACACATACAATAGGTTGTGCATGGCGAGGTTTGAGGTCATGTTAACTTTTGCAGCGATGAATAAGATAACATCTCGACTTAGGCTTTGCAGGCGTAAGTATGAGAAAATGTTGGAAATCATGGAGAAGGTAGTAGCTAAGATTCTAGGCTATAAGTAATATATCGTAGTTGGGAAAGTTAACTTCACTGTTTCAAAATACCGTAATTGCGGTCTTATTATGAACGGAATAGTGTGCTTCGAGTTAATCATTTGTCATATTAATAAAAGTTAATAATTCACAAATGAAATGATAAGTTTTTATTAAAGGATTATGTTATCTGTATGAATTGAATCTAAATATTGGATAATTAATCAAACCGATAACCGATAGACAATCGTTGAGTTTGCAGTCCAATTGGCTATAGCTTATTTATCATGGAATCTAATTTAAAGATCAAAAGAAATAATTTTATTTCAAAATTAATAAAAACTAAATTTTATTTTTAGGAAAAATTACTTAAAAATGAATAATATGGGTTTTTGTGATATTTGCGATTATTTTTAGTTAAGTCAAATGCTTGAATGGTTAGTTATAACATAGCTTGATTGGTTGAATAGATTGTTTGATATTATGACCTTGATTATATTTGATGTGAAAATTCAGTTACATCAGATGATTAGAATTGACATTTATTATTCTACTTAAAATAATATCTAGTTATTTTACTTTTCACTTGTATATTAAAAAAATATAAGATATTTATTTGTAGTATTATGAAATTGTGTAATTAGGATTGATATGGATAGTTGACGATAACAATAAACTACAAAAACCTATTCAAAAGAGTAAAATAAGGTATTATCATTATGAAGTGGAAAGTTTGGAATTCGTGAAATACTAAAAAATGAATTAGTAAAATAAAATGATTTATGGAAAATAAGCCAGAGATATTTTGATAGTATCTCTATTACTTAATATTTTCCGATTAAAAGGATTAAAAATTAATAATTTTGTGAATTTCACCATTTGACATTTACTAGAACGATTTCACCTTTTTAAAGGAATTGTTGCTTGCACTACAACAGAAAGACAATATTACATCTACACATTTACAATGGTCACAGAATGACCGTTGTAAAAAAATACATTTTACAACTTTTTTTATAAAAAATTTGTAATAAGCTTATTTTCAACAACTCTTTTAGTTTACCGGTTGTAATAAATACCTATTACAACATTTCTTTCTTGCTAGTTGTAAAAAATGCATATGTTGTAATATGTGATATTTTCTTTTTTCTATTTAAGTAGTACATTGATAATTATAATTAAATAACAATACATAATAGTCAATTATAAAACAATCAATAAAAATATTAATAATTAATCATTACTATCTAATAATAATTAATTTGAAATCTTGTAATAACTAATATTAATAATAAAGTAATAATTTGAAACTAAAAACGATTATTTACAATTTTAGAATTACTAATAAGAAGTGATAACTAATAATTAAGAAGTAATATTAATTAATTAAAAGTAATATTTAATATTGTAATAAAATATTCAATCTACTTTTATAAAATGTTTTAATATAATTTTTAAAGAAAAATATAGAAAAGGAAAATCATAAATTAATAAGTAGTTATTATATATCATTTAACTTACCATATTAAATGGCTTGCAAAATTATATATCCTAAAAATAGTGTTTAATTATGTTATCATACTAAACCACTTTCAAAACAATTTCGCCAAATCTTAAAAATTTTGTGCTATCGCTGAAAATTCTGGCTCCAACGCAAAAAAATGTCCCCACACACCCATTCAAATTTTAAAACTTTCGTCTGCCATTGTTGAATTTTTTCTGGCTCCAAAGCGAAGAATATGCCCGCCCACCTACTCAAATTTTGGAACTTCTGAATGGGCGCATTCGAATATTCTCGAATACAACAAAAAGTAAGTTAGTAAAAAGGTAAAAACTAGATCTAACCAGAACATTAACCACAGTTACTTCATTCATCTTCAGATTCAAGCTCTTCAGAACTTCATGGCTATCGTACCTCGTTGCTCTCCTTCGTATATGGGATTCGTCCCGACGTCTCCTGATAATCCTCTACTTCAGTACGGCGCACTCCTACTTGTCCCTGCGAGGTGAGTTGCATCTTCGGAATTCTTGTAATTACTAGCTGCATGTCTCCATAAGTCATCTTGCTAACATCCGTCCCTTGTTTACTGCAGTTCTAGAACATACGGCGGTTCCATTCCTTCCAAATATTCCAAACAGACGTGGTGAAGGCGATGTGCTTCAGTTTGGCTTCAAAATCTTCGCGTTGGGTCCAATTGTCAAGGTAATTGATAGCCTATGAATACTATAATTTTTTTTGGTTATGTTCAAATTTGTTGAATTTATCAGTAGTGTTGTAATAATACTAGGAGCTTTTGCTTTCGTACAACAAACATGGAGCTGTCCAACATCTATAGTCTTAGTATTAGTAATAATCTGAGTACTGAATGGTGGAGAAAAATAGTTTTCTTTGATTATGTGAAGCTAACTGCGATTGATTTCAAGTTGCTGCTTGTAATCTTCGCAAAAACGTAATATGGCAACAGCACATGAGGTTTGGCCTTATGCATGAGATTATTAGGTGACACAAGCGTATATAGAATATGAAAATGTTCAAATCCTAGAAAGTGAAGTGTTGTTGCTGCTATCATGTTGGTGATTAGAAAATGTTTACAAATTCGCAGCACTGGCATTGTGCATGAACTTGAATAACTTTAATGGCTATTATGATGTTAATCGTAGATGCTATTTTGAGATTCATTTTATGTTGGTCAATGAATCATGCAATGATTAAAATTGTTAACATGGAAGTTTTAGTTTTGTGCCAGTAACTTGAGATTAAAAAAATGCCTGCAGTTTCGGGTGATATTTTCATTTTGATTTTTTGAGGTTTGAAAGTAATACCATTGATCTAATTTCCTTAAGTTTTCTTTTTGTTGTATATTTTAGTAGTTCCTTTTATTTATAGGAGCATGGAACTTGTAGTGTGACCCTCTTTTGGCTACCCAGTCTTGTATCATTACAGACAATTGTATGGATCAGTTTGAATGTGTGATATTAGTGCAACCAAACAGTGTAATGAACCTTGACTTTTGCTTCTTCTTCTTTTTGATTAAATTTCTGAACAAATATACTTGTGTGTCTTTTGTTTTGTTTTGAAAATAATTTTGTAATTTTGATACTGTTGGGTTAGATACTTTGAAGGGGAAATTGCAGTTGTATTTCAAGATGTAACGTCATTGAAAAGAAGAATTGACAATGTGAATTCTTCACGATCTAGCTCATTTAGTGACAAAAGTACCATGCCTTCATCAAGTGAAGTTGTCTTACTGGAAGAGCATCAATCTTTGAGCAAAAAGAACAGCACATTTGACTTCATGCAGGAGTTGGAAAGTTACCTGAATGCTGGTGCTACTGCAGTTGGCACAAAAAGTCTGTCGGATGAAGAAAATCGAAACGGCAAGTTTGGATAAGACATGGGGACCTTGGGGCATAGTATAAGTTTTGAGTATGTGGACTAAACATTTTCATATGTTTTTTTGTGTTATTGAGGTATATATATTGGAATGGTTATGTTTTTTGTAAAGTTTAGCTGGTGATGTGCATTATGTGCATGACTAATGTAGGTTGTTTTGTTGGGTACGTACGTATGTATTGTGTTTTGTCAGCGTATTATGTAATAAAATGATGAGAGTTTGAAGAAAATTAATATATTTTTTTGGTTTACGTTTTAAGTTTGTTTGATATCTCTGGTTTAGTAGATATTATTTTCTGAAATGAATTCTTTTATTAGTAACATGTATATAATTTGTGGATATATCAAGTGTAAAATAATACTTGTAATAAAATGTATTACAACGGTTATAAACAGTTGTAAAATTATAACAACAACGGTGCATAATAGTTGTAATAAAGTTTATTACAACAGTGTAAAACAGTTGTAAAATACACATTTTGCAATGGTGTCGCAACGATTCAAAACAGTTGTAAAAGATTTCAGTCTATTACGACTTCTTAATAGACGACGGTTGCCCCATCGGTGTAAAAAAGTCTATTACAACTGTTTTCCATCTTTGTAATATGGTCATTTGGCTGTAGTGTTGTTTTATAAACTATTTTGATATTACTGCTTTTGATATATATTGCTTACATGTAATGCCTTGTGTGTAGGAGCCTCAATTATAAGGGTTGGAATAAAGGATCCATTCCCTAGGTACTAATTCAAATGATTTCTTTTGACTAGCATTTAACATATTAAGGGTATTTATTTTATAACGGGTTTGGTGAAAATGTATTATATTTTGAAATCTAATTTTGATGAATTTATTGACTATTACGAATACGTTTTTGTACATGGAAAATAACATTTAAAACAAATAAATGGAAACATTATTTTGCATAATGATTTGGAAAGGTATTTCAGATAAATAGATTTAGAAAATTGATTTGAGAAAAGTGTAGAAGATTGAATTTATACAAATTGAGAGATATTATGATAAATTATTTACATTTAAAACTAGTATTTTGACATCGCTTGTGAAGAGGACCTTTGTATTATATTTAAAAAAAAAAACATGTGGAAGTGATGGAACTTTATTATACGTTTCAAAATTATATCAGGCTTTTGCAATGGAATTGATTTTATGAAGGTAATATGGAAGTTACTGAAGTGATTTTAGGAAAAAATGATTTTGGAAATCTCCAAATTGTTTTAATCATACCCTAGCATAGAAGGAGAAATGTAAGGGAAACGCAGAGTAAAAACTTAAGGATATCCTAACTAGATCAAATCTCAACTCAGACATCCATCTAAGGTGAATAATACTCTGAACCGTATATTTAATTCTTGTTTTGGTTCGGTTGTGGGTAATCATCAAATCATATTTATTATTTGATGTTGTTTTATTATGTTATGGGTTTTTAATCATTGTTTGGATTGAAAAACAATTATTCATAATTATTTCGAATTAATAGGAGTAGGCTTTGGGTAAACTTATGATCTAGGTTTCCAAATGCTTTGAAATTTTGATATGTTATGCTAAACATGATTTTGGAGATGGTTTTTAAATTTTCATAATTTTATAAATAATTACGAATATTTATATATTCCTAAAGAGATTTATTTTAATTTCGGATTTTATATAGCTAAGTAATGATTTTTGAATTGAATTTTTATATGATGAAAATAAGGATATTCTCAATTGTATATGATTTTGGGGATTTTCCCACTTAAAAATGTGTTACTATGATTTTTTGTCTTGAAAAGGTTAAGGAATTATAATTAATTAAACATACTAATAAACTATTTTCTTATAACTAGCCTTTGGATAGGAGGCACAATTCTCATGATCTCTGTAAAGAGTATGTAATTTTTTAGATCTACTAATAAGATTTTTACATATAAGCGGAGTTGGTAAAAACGAATTGCTTTAACAAGTAAGTAATAAAAAAATCCAAAATAAATTACAGCTCTAACTTAGGTTGTACAGGGTAATGCACCCCAACCTACTTCGCCACTGGATGTATCACCACTATCTGAAAGAGATATATGATATCGACCCAGCCAGTATGAAATAGTTTCATGTGGAAGTGTAGGGCGTCAAAAAGTAAGGCGACACTAAACAATTCTCTTCGTATCGACCTACGATGCAGTTTATTTTATAGTAAAGGCTCTGACTCCATTGGTTTCACCTTGATATAACAGAGCCATTTTGCCTCAACTTTTTCATATTATTAGAACGGTGAAACAACATAGTTGTGTCACCATAGTATCTTTCATCTTATATTCTTGTTTTATGTGCAGAAGCCCATAAATGTTGACATACCTATTAACTAAACTATTTGACGGCGGTACCCTCCTTATACTTTGATTTCAGTTATTGGATGTTGCCCCTTGCTTCATATCTCCCTTAAGTGGATAACTATGGCGATACACTGATTCTTGTATGTAAATTAAATAAAGATGGAAAGCCTTTCTCATGTCGTCGACAGAAGTTCGGGCGACACGAAAATATAGTTCCTAACCAATGCTGCTTTATAAAAAGTGGATAGTCGTAATTATTTTTTGCTTTGAATTAAGAGGAAGTGATATGAGTGTTGATTCATACTGCTTTGTTATGATACATAACCAATCATAGATTCGTATTTACGGGAACAATGCCCATATTTTATGTTACGTTCCTTATTTCAACTAGAATGGAGGGACCATCATTTTATTGTATAGCACATGTTAATATGTCGTCGACACAAACAATTGGAGACATCATTGACTAGTAAATTCACATGTACTGAAAAGAATCAAATACAAGGTAATAATTAATATGGGTTATATTATTAGGGTACAAGATTAAAATATAAATTATATGGACATGATGGATTTACAGTTAGCCTAAAAAACTATGAAAAGTGAGATGGATAGTCCATATAATGCTAGGAATGTTCAGTCTTCAATTAGCGCGATCTTGGGTTCATAATTATCATAGAAAAACAATGAATTGTGTGATGGATAGTTGACATCATTTAATATTCAAAATACCTTGGATGGGTAGTCCACAAACTTAAAATGAACATACCTTAGGGGTGGGTAGTCCCCACAACTACATGATTTATAGCCATTTAAGATATTACAGGTAATTATGAAAATATTAAGGCAGGTAATCCGGGAACAGGGATGGTAGTCCACTATATGTTGCACATTAGCACACTAATTATTATTTTTAACCATTGTGAGTGCAGGAGCACAAGTTGATTATTCTGTTGATTGATACTAGAGAGGTGAAAATCCATCTCAATAAGTGACGTTGTAACGGCCCGTATTTTACATATTGAAGGATCATAAAATTATTATATTTAATTTATATGTGGTTGTATCATTTTAATATTTTGCGATATAGTTCTTTAAGATGGTTTTTTCTTACATGTCCATGATTTTTATCGATTTTCAATGTATCCGTTTTGCCTTTGGAAAATCGTGTTTTGGCTATAACTTTTGATAGGAGCTGAGTTAGAAGCTTTAAACTAACTTATTATTTTGGCATAGTGGTTACACATTCCGATCATATAAATAAACTGGATAACTGATTTGAAAGATATGACAACTTAAATTTTTAAGGTTGCTGGCTTGAATTGGAATAGCGCAAATATGTTGAAATTAGCAAGCTCATTCGTTTAATCACCCTTAGTTATAAATAGGAGCTGAAGGGAGACATTTGAAGTTTCCCATGCATTCACCTATGAAACCTAAACTTAAATCTACTTTAATTTACCCCTAAATTCACAAATCTGCACTCACATCTTCCCTAGATCATCTCTGGTTACCAGTTAAAGATTAGGTCGATGTTGACTGATTATATCTCTACACTTAGATTATAAAATTCATTTATTTTATTGCTATTCGAATCAAATCTTCAATTATTTCATTGAATTATAGGAATAGATGAGTTGTTTTGATCCCTCACATGTCTATATTGGATTATATGTTGTAATTAGGAGATTTTATCAATTATATGTTGGATCAACACTAAAATTTGATTAAATCTAGTGATCTGTATTTATAAACCCTAACCTAAAATATGATGATTAATATGTAAGATTCAATGTAAATTATTGAGTAAATAATCTTCTTTGATGATAGTTTTATGATTATGTTTCATGTTTATGCAATTGAATGAACATGTATGCTTATAATTGATTGAATTTTCTATTTAAATGATTGAATTGGTTGTTATGATTGATACTTATGTCAGCGCTAAACATGTTTTTGGACTTAGATTTATGATTAGAGCACGTAGAGAGTAAAGTTCATTGTAATCGCACGAAACTCGGAAGATAGGCTCTAGATCATTGAATGGCGATGCATGATCGATTGCATCTTGATTGGTGCTAAGTCCATGGATAGACCTTGGTCCATACATGATAGGTCAGTACTGAACTATGTATATTTCACCAATGACGAAGTAATCCATAATAAGGATCTATCATGCCATTTGGATGCTGCTATGAGGAGACAGAATCAAACTGATAGGCCAATTATGTGGAAATTAATGGACATGTTATCTTGGAAGCATGGATCATATGTGATGTTGCTTGGAGAGTTAGACTCAAGTTTGAGGGTATGGGTTATATTCCAGGACACTAGAAGATAGCTTATTGAAGGCTCCGAGAATACACGACCTAAATGGTTAAGTATATGGATCGACATTGATCCATCAGGGATAGTTTGGTACTGAATCATCAAGATGCAAAAGGAGATCATGTGATTATACCGTGTGACGATAAGGTATTCAGATTTGTGTTGGTGGTTGTGGCTTACTGATTACTTTTACAAAATGGAAGTCATGACATGATGAAGTTGTGACTCTTCGGTTGGGGCCTTGGATGGGAGTGTGATAGGTAGCTCGAGATGGAACAAGGCTATACGAAAATGTACTAGTTTAAGTGAAACTCGAACCTGTGATGGAGTCATGGATAGCCCTTAAGGCTGGGAGTGCTAAGGAATCATTGATAACTCATAATATTCTAGATATTGGCTAAAAGCATGGATATCTTGGGGACCCCTCGTTAGGAACGGTAGTGATGGTCATGTACTTTGGGTCGCCCAGATGTGGAGACCTAGTGACTTGACAATTGCATCTTGAAGGAAATCGCGTTAAACATGTAGGTTCCGAAAACATATTAGCATGATTAGAATTAAGGTTTTCCATTGGCCCCTGGCATGATCGAGGATAGTCATATGTGTTATTAGTGTATTTAAATCTTAAAAGGTGAAAGCTAGTTTTTTTTATGAATTCTATGGTTTCTATGGATGTTCTTTCTCTAGGTAGGCAATCACCCGTAAGATAGTGGAGTAGGCATTGGGTACAGGAATAGTAAAGGAGGCTTCTTAGATTCTTCTAACCTATTCTATCAAAATATCTTCTATTGTTTGTTTGTTTGTTTGTTTGAGTAACATATATTACTTTATTGTTGTGTGCTAATTCTTTGACTGCAGGGACATGTCAGGTATGAGACTTAATCTTGTCTAATAGAATATTTACTAATATAGCATTTGATAGTCATTTATCGCTCACACCAGACTGTTGTTTGACCAAAGGTTTTATGTTTCCTCTTATTATATTAGGTACTTGTCGATGATGCTAATAAGTAGACTAGACACTAGGTTTGGTGATGATGTACCTGTTTTAAGATGAGCTAGGAGGGCTTGGCGTATCACTCCTTATTGTAAATATCTTATTTTGTTTTTTTCATATGTACTCTGAGGTAATACATAGTAAGCACTTGATGTCCTAGGTATTGCTTTTTGTTGTGCATAACTCGGTGATTTTATAAATACTATGCTTACACTTTGTATTGTCTTACTGTTATTCTATTGTATATGTTGTTGTCATATTTTATCAATGCGCTGTGAGAGATACAACATATTATTTTTGTTCTTCTCCAATGATTGTCCAATATCAGCCTGGCACATGTGCAGTGCTTCTTTATGTTATACGCTTTTTCATATAGTTGTATGCGAAAGTTAGCACATTTAGTATTAGAGTTTCGAATACTCGATTAACTAAAGTGGAAGCTCGGATTCAGTAGAGAAAAGATAAGAACTGTCATCTTAAACTAGATCGAGAGTATGTGCTAAAGAGAGAATCTACTTGTTAATATTATGGTTTTAAACTATATAGCAATATATAGTATATTAGCATATATTTGAGTACCATTGTGGCTTTCCCTTGTAAGTGGGAAATCATTCTTATGTTAGATAAAGAATGAATCGAAACACGAGAAACACTATTAGAAATAACTTTGCTTTGGGAGTGTTAGATAAGGAGGTGGATCAAGAGTTCATACACCTAATTATCATGCTATGTTCAATGCTATGATGACTTTGATGATGAAAAGAGCTCAACCTGCTCCTGGAATAGTAATAAGTGTTGGTGCTTTTGTACAAACACCTATGATTGGTTTTGCTAAGTTTTGCGAAGACCTTTCTTTTTAGGGAGGCAAACCACTCTTGGGGACTTAGTCCATGACCGAAGTCCAGGAATGGTTCAGTAGTTGCAACTGCATCTTTGGCAATCCTAATATAGATGATCTAATAAAGAGAAAGCTTGCTTCTATGAAGTTTCAGGGGAAGGTCATGAACTGGTGGAATACTTTCACCGTTACACCTCGAGAGGATCACATATAATGGGATCCATTCAAAGCTAAGTTTGAAGATAATTTTATCTCTACTGTTTAAGAGTCCAAAAGTCCATTCTGCTCAGGAGATTTGCAAAGATAAAACAAGATGACATGTCTAATTCTGAATATGCTGCTAAGTTTAAAGCCTTGTCAAAATATGGAATGTCATTCATAGATACTCCTTCGAGGAACAATGATAAGTTTATTTTTGGCATTGATGAGTACTTGTAGAAAAAATTAGTTGACTATAGTATGTGTCATTTGAATAGTTAGTCAGGAAAGCAATTCCACACGAGAGTTCGTATCCAAAAAAATTAATACTACTAAGTTAATTTTGGAGAGAAAAAGGAAATAAAGTCATAGCAGAATGATTGAGGTAAAAGGAAATGAAACAGAAGGAGAAAGTGATAAAAAAACAAGGAAAGAATGGACATAATATAGGTAAGAGTGAAGTATCTATTAAAATTACAAGGAAAAATTCACCATTTTTAAAAATGTGAAGCAGCTAAGGTGAAAACAAAATGCTTTAATTACGATAGCTTGGATACTTGAATAAGAATTGTCTAGATCCACTTAAAGATAGGCATATTATGAAGGCGTATGATTCAGATGATGTTCCTGCTTCTTCTAATTCTCTCAAAGGAAAAGGAATTATGGCACAAGGTATGCTCCCTATTCAGATGTTTCTGCTAGAGTTTGTTTAATACTAAAGGTTTACATTCCTTTATTTGTAGTGATCTTGTATACATATTTGGTTTTAGAACTTGAAATAGTAAATAGACCTTTGATTAAGATTAATTCGGTAAGAGAATGTACTAGCATTTGTATGTCTAGTCTTATCAAGTCATGGTTTTTCTATTGTATGTGATTGCTTTGTCCTAAACTTAATTTTTTAGGTTCAGAAATATTTTGGGTATAGGCTGGCTTAAGAGGTATGTGATTATAGTGGGAGCATTCAATCTGAAATATGGAAGGGCAAAAGGTTATGTGGGTACCTATCAAATAATAAGGTATTTGTCAGCTTTTTTTATGCGCTTGAAATTTCACAAGGTGGGTTGTCATATATGCCTATTGCTAGTGAGTATCTCGATGTCTTTGAGGAAGTGAAGGAATGTTGCCACAAAGGAAGATTTAGTTTCAAATTGATTTAGTGGACGGAGCCAGACCTATAGTTTGCCTTTGATGTGGATAGGGCCTAGAGAACATAGAAGCTAGAAGTGTATGTTGACAACTTGCTGAGGTTCATTCCGAGAAGAACATCCGAATAGAGTGCATCGATTGTGTTCATGACAAAATCAGATAGTTCACTTATTATGAATTGGGATGTCTACAACAGTGTTGGATGGATCTTAAGGCTATTCAGACACCAGAGAGGATAAGAGTATATTTATAATATATAAACTAACTTATGGATTTAATACTATATTTATTCAAATTTCAAACATAAATAAATAAGTAACAAAATGAAATGCAGTAAAGTAAATAACAACAGGATTTTTATACTGGTTTGGATAAACCAATCCTACATCCATTCCTGCACCATACCTTGTAGAATTTCACTATAATCGCTTGTTTCCTACAGGTATCAAGAACACCTTTACAATCCTGATTTTACGGACCACAAGATACAACTTCTCCTTATCAACAACAACAAACTATTTCATATCTCAATACAGATTCTTGCATATTTTATATAATGATCTTATAAACCTCCAGTGACATTATATCTTTGAATTCTTTGAGAAAATAGAATAAAATCAAAGAGAATGATGTGAGTTCAAGTACAACTCTCCGATATTGTGTGGTTTGCAAATCTTTGATGAATATGAGTGAAAGAGAGTGGATTTGCAAAGATGATTGGAAAGTGTTCAATGGATTTGTACAGTAAATGTATGGATAAGTAGAAGAAAATGTGAAAAATTAATGTTAAAATTTATTTCCAGAAGCCTTTAAATAGTGGTTTAAGAGACGTATCTTTTGGTGAAGGGATGGAGGGAAACTTGAAATTCAAAATTCTGAAAAACGGTCGCCATGTCAATATGTGGGGTACCCCATGCCAACTTGGGTATTGAAAATTGACCAGCAATACTTAAAAATGTTGCAAATTTTCTTCACTTCAAATTCCATTATATTTGTGGATTTTGGTGATTCAGTTGAGGTCAATGGTTGATGAGCTTCAAGTATAGTTTCCATGGGATCCTTAACAAGATATTCTAAGATTCAACCAACTCCTCATCACTTCAAACACCTCTGTTCTTCAGCATTCTTCTCTAATAGGATTTGGACTTCAAGTGTTCTGATTATCCTTTCTTTGTTATTCATCCAATGTTCTGATTAACCTTCTTTTATAATACTTATTTGAATTCTTGTTTATCTCTATAAATATCCTCATAATATATCTGCTGTAACTGCATAACCCAAAGATATGTTAGTAGTAATGTTTATATGGTTGTTGTCATCAAAATCAATACCTAGGTTATTAACTAGGGTAAGTTTAGCTCACATCCCTAATAAGTTTCAAAATTAGGCTCACATCTAGTCGAACTTTTAATATAAATTTGGTACCTAGTTTTCGAAAAATCATTAAAAAATAAGTAAAAAAATAAAAATAAAAATAAAAAACACTAAAATTCATAATTAAATACAACAACTAATAATCATCAAATTCAGGTGTTAAAACCACCAAAAAACAACTCAAAAACAATGAAAAAGCAGTATTATGCATCAAAAGATGCACTTATTTGTAAATAGTTGCATGCATTTATGCATATATTTTAGTTATGCATCAAACTGCAGTATAAATGCATACATGTATGCTGAAATTGTGGAATAAACGCATCGTTTCATGCATTTATTCATTCCTGGGATGTTTTTCAAGCATTCATAGTTTTCAAACATTGTTGCATACATTTGTGCACTTATACAGAATAAACGCATACATTCATGCACATATTCAGAAGCCTTTATCCTTTTTAACTTTATTGCATAAATGTATGCATATATACATAATAAATACATACATGTATGCAACTATTCATAACACATGCAGCTCAGTTCAACTTTGTATGCATACATGTATGCAACTATTACAAATATATGCATATATGTTTGCATATATTCACCCAGATTTTTAATAGAAAACACTAGATGAATATATCCATACATGTATGCAACTTTTTTTTTCCAGATTGCTTCCCAGAATATTTGCGATTTTTTGAATTTTTTTTAGTGCTCAGCACATTTTTTTCTTTGAAAAACACGTAATAGGGAAAATAGGGACCCGCTTTATATTTGAAACTTGGATTGGCTGTCATTTACATTTTTGAACAATAATAGGGACATATGCCCAATTTGCACTATTAACTATCTCCCCCTTTTTATAATGACAACCACATAAATATTTAAGGGATAAAATATAATGCTTTTATATTTGACTCCCCCTAACTCTATGCACTCCCCTTACATTTTGTCTATTATATTTATACTATTTCTCCCCCTTTGTTATCAACAAAAAGAGCAAAAAGAGTCGTCTAACTCATGGCTGGACAATATGTAGAACTTTCATTTAGAGATATATGCATATAAACAAAACACAATAGGGGAAACCAAATAAATTCAAAACATGAAATGAATTTTATTAAATAATTAAATGAGTTTTACAGTTACCAACTTTTACTGCCACTAACAAATCATTTTCATATTTATCCAAGGTATAATATATTTCTTGTCATATGCTTTGAGCATCTGCTATTTAGTACCTAAAAAATTATAAAATATGCACACTGGTACCCTCTTTATTTTGGGGTCTATGGGGTTAAGTTTAGGAATGCCAAATTCATGAAGAGTTTGAATGCCCTTTCAAAATATAATCATTAGATGAATGAACCTTATTAATAAAATTATCAATATATTTATTTTTCAATATTATCCAACCTTTTTGTAACCCATAAGTTAATGAACCTATTTGGGGGATTTAACTTTAATTTCTTAGGTTTTGGTTTGAATTTGGTAGCCTTAACAAACTTAGTACTTGGAGTACAAATTTTCTTTCATTTAGCCTTAGGGGTAATCCAAGTCCATGTTATTCCTAGTGTGTTTAGACGCAGATAGTAATTTTTCTATATTATCCTTTCCTTTGTTAAATTTTTCAATATCAGTTTTCATTTTATCAAAATACTTACCACAGTTAAGAATAACATTGTCTAGAGATGTTATTTTGTCATTCAGATCAGTGATCTGTAACTTCATTATAAGATATTACGATTTTAAGGACTCATTTTCACTTTTTAGTTTTTGAAAACTTCCAAGTGTTAAATCTTTTTTATCGTTATACCCGTTTGATCTTTCAATTTCATCTTCTAGACATTGTTTTTCTTTAGTTAACCTTTCAATAGATATTTTAATCTATTTATTTCTACCAAACTATCATTGTACTCTTTCCTGAGTATTTTATATCCCTGATGCATATCAATTAAAACATTAGTAATTTCTATATTAAAATTCCATACCTGCACGTGTTGGCATTTTCTGAATTAGTGTCGCTTGATGATGTATCTAAATCGTCCCATGTTGCATTGAATGCCTATTTCCTCTCCTTATTGAATGTATTTGAAAAATGCTTTGGTTTCTTCAAGTCGGGATATTCTCTTTTCAAACGACTAGGTTTGACACATTCGATACATTTAACAACATGTCCATTTTTGCGATTTTGTTGTTAGTTTTCCGAATTTTTTTCCGTTGTCCATTACTTCAAGAATTTTTCAATCTTTTTGGTAATAAACAAGATATCATAATCAATATTATCATGGACTGGTCCATCATTGTCGATCATAACATTAATTGCTAGTGATTTCTTCTCATTTCCCAAATCCACTTTTCCAACCTTCAATTTCACTTCATAGGAAATTAGATTACAAATTAATTCTTCTATTTCCATAGTACTAATATTATTGGCTTCTTCGATTGCCAGAGTCTTCTGATCCCATATACTAGAAAGTGAATTCAAGGTCTTTTTGACTTGGTCTTCTTTAAAAAAATCCTAATGATATTAAGGCAAGTAGTATATCTTGAAGTCTAGAATACATATCAGAAATAGACTCACTTGGTTTCATTAGAAAGAGTTGAAACTGGTGAGTTAGCATATATATCTTTGTCTGTTTTACTTTACAAGTGCTTTCATGTGTGACTTGCAATGTTCTCCAAATTTCATACGTAGAATTACAAATAGACACTCGATTAAATTCTTTTCTATCTAAGGAGAAAAATAAAATGTTAATGGCCTTGGAATTATTAAGTGTGTGTCTTTTGGTATAGTGTCTATATTGAATATTTAGTTTGAGTCTCTATGTATTATATTTGGGTAATGTTCCAAATATCTAAACCATTAGACTGCAAATAAAATTTCATCCCACAAGCCCAATAAGCATAATTGTTGCCATCAACAGAGGTCTAGTGGTAGATGGCCCTTCTATAAAATTATTAATAAAAGTGTTAATGTCACTAGCCATTTATAATTTTCAAAAACCAGTCAATTAATTTTTGAAAACCGGTGCTCTGATACCAATTGTTAGAAACTAGGGTGTCTACAGCTATGTTCGATAGATCTTTAGGCCATTCCGGCACTAGAAGGGATAAGATTATATTTCAAATCTATAAACTAACTTATGGATTTAATACTATATCTATTCAAATTGTAAACATAAAGAAATAAGTAGTAAAATGACATGCAGTAAAGTAAATAACACCAAGATTTTTGTAATAGTATGGATTAACCAATTCTACATCTAGTCCTGCACTCCATCGTGCAGAATTTCACTACAATCGCTTGCTTTCCCTAGGTGGCAAGAACACCTTTATAATCTTGATTTTACGGGCCACTAGATACACCTTCTTATTATCAACAACAATAAATTATACCAAGTAATCGTATCTTCAACACATATTCTTGCAGATTTGGTACAATCATCCTATAGGCCTCCAATGGCAATATATCATTGAATTCTTTTAGAAAATAAAATGAAATTAGAGAGAGAATGATGTGAATTCAAGTACAACTCTCTGATATTTTGTGGTTTACAAATTCTTGAAGAATTGGAGTGAAAGAGAGTGAATTTGTAAAGATAATTGGAAAATATTTAATGGATTTGTATAGTAAATATATTGAGAAGGAGTAGAAGAAAATGAGAAAATTTCATGTTAAAATTCATTTCCAGAAACTTTAAATAGTGGTCGAAGAGATGTGCCTTTTGGTGAAGGCATGGAGGGAAATTTCGGAAATTTGAAATTTTAAATTCTGAAAAATGGTCACCATGTGGACATGTGGGGTATCCCATGTCAACATGGGTGTTGAAAAATTGACCAGCAACATTTAAAAAAGTATCGCATATTTTTTGCACTTCAAATTCCCTTATTTTTATGGATTTTGCTGATTCGGTTGTGACCAATGGCTGATGAGCTACAAGTATAATTGCCATTGGATCTTTAACAAGATATTCTAAGGTTTAACCAACTCCTCATCACATCAAACACATATGTTTTACAGCGATCTTCTCTAATGGGCCTTGGTCTTTAATTGTTCCGATTATCCTTCCTCTATTATTCTTCAATTTCTATGATTAACCTTCTTTTATAATTCTTCTTCTGTATTCTTGCTTATCTCTATAAATGTCTCCATAATATATCTGATGTAATTGCACAACTTTAAAATATATTAGTAGTAATGTTTATGCGGTTGTTGTCATCAAGATCAATACCTACAGTATTAACATCATAGAGAGTATGTATTGACTATCATACTCTGAATAAAGTGACATGGAAGAATAAGTATCCTCTATTAGTAACTAAAGATAGTGTAATTGTTGCTACATTTTGGACTCTGCTAGGTTTCTATGAGTGGTTGGTGACCTTTCAGATTGGACGAACGCTTTGGCATATTTGTAGATCTTATGAATAGATTTTCAAAGAAGAAATGAATAAGTATGTGCTTGGGTTTGCAGATGATATCTTGGTCTACTCCAAAACTAAGGAAGAACAAAAAATGCAATTGAGGATAATATTTGTGATCCCAAGAAGCATCAGTTGAAAGTAAGGTTCTCTACATGTCACTTGTGAATGGAAGAACTCAGATTCTTGAGTCATGTAGTTTCTGGTCATGGGATAATAGTGGGTCCTCCTAAGTTAGTAGTAGTACAGGATTGGGATTAATCCAAGAATGCTTTGGAAGTGAAAAGTTTTCATAGTTTGGTAGGATATTGTAGATGCTTCATCAAGGATTTCTCCAGGATAGCAATATAATTGACTAACCTAACAAAGAAGAATCAAACGTTCATATGGAATGCTAGATATAAGCATGCTTTTATGACTATAAATTGGAGGTTGTCGAGTGCATTGGTGTTAGTTATTCCAAGTGGGAATGAAGAAATGACCGTATATATCGATGCTTGTGGCACTGGTCTAGAAAGCAATGTCGATGCAGAGAGGAAAACTTATTGCGTATGTTAATCAGTAGCCGAAGCCATATAAAAGGAATTACCCAACTCATAATCTTGAATTAGCAATGATTGTGTTAGCTCTAAAGATGTTGAGATATTATTTGCTAGGAGCGAGTTTTGAGCTATTTACGACCATAAGGCTTTGGAATATCTTTTTCTCACAGAAGGAGCTTAATCTTCAGCAACAATGATGGTTGAAAGTTTTTAACTTCATATGATTTAGGAATTTTCTATTCTCCAGAGAAAGGAAATGTAATTGTAAATGCATTAAGCAGAAAAAGTGCTAGATTTGGAGTCATATTCTTAGTATGGAAGAAACTGAAATTTTTAGCTACGTTCGATTTCATGCCATATTGTGAGCTAGATCCTAAGATGTTGGCAACTTTATCCATTAGACCTACTCTCATTGAAAAGATAAGATCTAGAGAGAAGCAAGGTTCTAAGCTAGTACAAATTATGGGAAAGCTTAAGACAGGTAGAATCAAAGGATATAAACCAATACAAAATCAACCGAGGTAGTTAGCTTCATAATGACGAAAGGTTATATATTATGGATATGGATCATCTTCGATATGAATTTCTAAGAGAATGACTTCACTCTAGGTTTTCCATTCATTTTGATTGTAATAAGACATATAGAGACATGAGAAGGACTTACTACTATGAATTATGAAAAGGGATGTTGGAAAGTTTATCTCAAATTTATAGGTTACCAGTTAGTGAAGGTTAAGCAAAGAAGCCTAGTGGATTATTACAACCACTAGAAGTTACCATATGGAAATGGGAGAAAGTCTCAATGGATTTTATGGATTGGTTGCCTAGGACTGGAACATAATATGATAATATATAGGTAGTTGTTCAGCAGCTGACCAAGAGTACAAGACTCGTTCCTGTTAGGTCAACTAAATGGCCAATATGTTAAGTGGATTTTTGGTCCGATGAAGTGCCCAAGATCGTTGTAAGTGATAGAGATCTTGTGTTTCGTAGTGGATTTTGGAAGAGTATTTAAGAGATATTGGGAAAAGAACTACACCATAGCAAAACTTACCACCCTCAAACTGATGGAAAACCGAAAGGGAATAACAAGTTTAAGAATATCTTCTGAGAGCATGTATCATATATTTTAAAGGATCCTGGGACGTTCACCTGTGTCATATTGAGTTTGCTTATAGTAATAGTAAACAGTCGAGTTTGGCATGGCACCATATGAGGCAATATGCGAAAGACCATGTAATGCACATTCTTGTCAGAAGGTAGTAGGCGAGAAGCTGATAGTTGGTCCAAATATGACTTGACGGATGTCAAAAAAGGTAGAAATCATTTGAAAACGATTAAAGACAAGTAAAAATTTCCAAAAAAGATATGCAAATAAGAGAAGAATAGATTTACAGTTCTCAATAGGAGAGAGGATTTTAGTGAAGGTTTCCTCTCTAAAGAGTGCTCTCCAATCCGATAGGAAAGGAAGATTGACACCTAAGTTTGTTGGGCCAAATCTAATTGTTGAGGGAACCAAAATGTTAGCCTATAGAGTTGACCTACCTTTAAAGATAGTAGGTTGTGCAATGTTTTTCATGTCTCTTGTTTATGAAAGTTTGTGCATGACTCAAGTATTGTGGTGTCCTTGGATCGGCTAGAGGATGCAGAAATTGTACTAGAAGTCTCAAGACCTCATAAGTCGCTTTGAGTCACTAAGAATGACAAGAAACAACTTAAGAGAAGATAGTTAAACTAGTCAAGGTGCAAATGAGCATGGATGAAGGGGATTGTACATGAAAGATAAAGGATATATAAGGACGCCCTATCAAGACATCTTTAAGTGGTATGTCCCATTTCTTTATTCGTCCACTGTGTCTTATACTATTAAAATTTCACATCCTAAGTTAGGAAGTTGCTCTGTTATTGTGTGCTTGAATGCTAAACTAGATGTTAGGTTGTTTGCTCATGGATTGTGTGCATGCAATATATTATGTTTACTTATGTTTGCTTGGGGATTTCAGAGCCGAATTCCTAAGGGGAGAATGTGGTCGCATTATTCAAATATATTAGGATATGGTTGTTCGAGATGTTTTGCTTGTCCATGATTTTTTCCAAATTCTTATGTGACCTTTTTGCCTTTAAAGAGTCTTGTTTGCCTATAACTTTTGATAAGAGCCAAACTAGATGCTTTAACTTGTCTTATTCTTTCAAGATGGTGATTTCCCATTCCATAGATTGGTCATATGAAGAAATCAGATAAGTGATTTGAGATGTATTACATTTATTGTTTTTAGGGAAGCTTGCCAGAATTGGAGTAGTACAATAGGCTGAGTTAGCAAGCCCATCACTCTAGTCACCCTTAGTTATAACAGGGGCTGAAGGGAGGCATTTGAAGTTTCACTCTCATTCTTCTTTCAGCCAATATCTAAATCTACTTTAATTCATCTCTAAGTTCACATATCTACACTCAGATCTTTACCAAAACATATATAGTTGCTAATTAGATATTAGGTCTATACTAATTGATTAGATCTCTCTACTTTATTGTGAATTCACTCAACTCCTTGTTGTCTAAATTGAATCTCTAATATATTTCACTGAATATGAGATTAGGTAAGCGGCTATGATCTTTTACATGTCTAAATTGGATTATATGTTATAATTAGGAGGTTTTATCACCTATATGGTAAATCAACTTTAAAATTTGATTAGATCTAGTAAATTTAGACTTAGAAACCCTAAGTTGATCTAATTATGTAAAATGATGATTCACATGCTTAATCCAATGTATTTACTGAGTAATGATTGCATTTGACCAGTTCATGTTTATGTTAATTGAATGAATATTTATGCTTATAATTGTTTGAACGACTGGATTGGTTAAATTTCTTGCTATTCTTTATTAATTTATTACTGTAGTGCTCGTTTTTGGACTCAGATTAATGATCGAAGCATATCTGGAGCAAAATTTCATCAGAATCGCATGAAACTTGTATGACAGACTCTGGGGTATAGTATAGAGGTACTAATAAATCACAACTTAGTTAAGCTAACTTCATGGGTCGGCACCAATCCATACATGGTGGTATTGAACCATGTTTTTTACTGCAATGTCGGAGCAATCTATAGTGAGTTCTCATGGTTTGTAGATGCTTCTTTTAATAGATGGTAGCAAATGGATTGACTAATTGTTTGGAAGTTGATGGATTGACTATCTCAGTAGCAACGGATGGATGTTGCTTAGAGAGATGGACTCGAGTTTGAGGGGATGGGTTAGAATCCAGAATATCAGAAGATACCTAGTTTAAAGCTAGAAGAAAACACAACTAAGAAATGGCTAAGTGTATGGATTGACACCAGTGTATCAAGGATGGATCGCTACCAATCCACCAGGGTCATGCTGGTGGCTATGGCTTGCTGATTTCTTCTATGATGTGGAAGTTATGGCACGATGAAATTCTAACTCTTCGACTGGGAATTCAGACAGGAACGTGATCAAAGGAGTGTGATAAGTAGCTTAGGATCAAACGAGTTGCAGAATAATAGATTGTTTATGTGGTACTTGAACATAATAAGGTGTTATGGATAGCTCTTATGATTGGAGATGCCAAATAATTATGATAGCTCGAAGTGTTATAGTTATTGACTCGAAGCTAGTTTATTATGAGGAAGCCCATTATGATTGGTATGATGGGTTCTCCTAGGCGGGGAGATCCAGTTGCTGGAACTTTGGTCTTGAAGGCAGACATGTTGAACATGTGTGTTCCACAAGCACGATAATCTGACTATAACCATGGTTTTCCGTTATGCCCTAATATGTGTGAGGATAGTCAAAGGATTATTAATGTATTCAAAGCTTTAGAAGGTGCTGACTGGGTTTTATCTGACGGATGTTATGCTTGCTATGGATGTTTTTTTCCTTCTTATTTCTCTATGTAGGCTATAACCTATAGGATATTGCAGTGGCAATTTGCAATAGAAAAGGTGAAGGAGGCTTCTTAGATTATCTAAACCTATTCTATCACAATATCCTCTATTTTTAGTTTGAGTAGCATATATTACTTAGGTATTATGTGTAATTGTTTGGTTGCATGGGCAAGGTCAGGTATGAGACTTAAACCTGCCTAGTAGGATATTTTCCAGTATAACCTTCGATGGTCATTTATCGCTCACACTAGAATGTTGTCTGAGCTAAGGTTTTAAGTTTCCTTTTATTATCTTGGGTACCCATTTATGGTGCTAATGAGTAGACTAGATAGCTTGTTTGATTACGATATAGTTGTTTTGAAGAAGAGTTGAGAGAGCTTAGCATATTACTCTATAATATAAATATTTTTTTCTTCTGTTTGCTTATATACTCCAAGTGAGTATGTAGTGAGGACTTGATGTGTTAGATATTGCTACCAATTGTACATAACACAGTGATCCTTAAAATATGATGTTTCCACTTTGTTATGTATTAGTATTATTTTATTGTATATGTTCTTATTATATTTTATCCATGCATTATAAGATATATGACATATTGTTTTCGTTTCTTTTTCATTATTCGTCCCCATGCAACACTTCTTTATTCTATTTGGTGCATGTGGTATGGGACGACCATCATAGACGTGGCCTCACTAGATGTCATTTTGATTCAAGATGATAGGTTGTTATTCAAACAGGATTGTTGTCTGACCTGATGTTTTCATTCCTCCTTTGATATCTCAAGTGCTCATTTAAGTAGAGAGCAGCGACTTCCAGATATTCATGTAGATAAGTAAGCTTTTAGAGACTTGTAGGAGGCTAAGGCTATCAATGAATACCCAAAAAAACCAAAATATGTCTGCATCCATATCAGAAAAGTAGACAAATTTATGATATCCACGAACATGGATATGGATGCGAATATGATGGCATCCGCATTCGAAAATTGTCTGTTTGGTATTTGTGAAGATTATAGCTTAAATTATGCATGTTTCTATAAATTGAAAATTAGTTTTTAATTATTTTATTAAATTTGAAGTTCATACTATATGCCTTAAATGTATATTAACTGCTTAAAACAATTGATTATCATCATCTTTGTTTATCTTTTACGCTTTAGTAGAATTGAACATTGTTTACATTAAACAAAATTTTCAATTTACATTTTTTGATTTATCGATCATGAGTGGATGAGATAATTACCCGAGTCCATATCTCGTATCGTGGGAGATCTCGGATGAGATAACTCTAATTTGATGGTTTGTCCCAGATTTCCATCTCAGTTCTGAAAGTTCATATCGAAGCAATGTAACGACCCGTATTCTACACATCATAGGATCGTAGAATATTTATTTCTTTCCCATGTGAAGTCATATGGTCATGTAACTTTGGGAAACATCCATTAGAGTCATTTCTCGTGTTCATGATTTTTGTCGATTTTTAAATGACCATTTTGCCCCTAGTTGATCTTGTTTTGGCCATAACTTTTGATTGGAAAGGAATATTGACCTGAAACCACTTCCATTAGATTCGTTTGATGGTTTACCTTTCCGTAGAGTGGTCATAATAGCCAAACGGACTTACCGTTTGGGAGATATGGCTGAAATAAGGTTTGGAGGGTGAAAAACTGCTTAACCGTACCAAATCGGGTGATTAGTGAGTAGGCCTATAACCCATTTCGGGATTGGGGTTATGGGAAGGCTGAAATGAGATGGAGAATCATTCCATTTCAGCTTTCTAGCCTCCACTTATCACCAAGGAACCCTAAAAATGGCCTCCAATCTCTAAATCACCTCCAAATCATCTTTTGACCAAGGATTAAGCTTAGCAACATCTAATCAAGGGAGATCTACACCAAATCAACATAGGAGTTGCTGTTTAGCCCTGGAATTCACATCAAATCAGAGATTTATTTCAGATCTTAGTTTATTTGTGGCTAAGGTGAGTGATTTGCATAGTTTTGCACTAATTATGGCTAATTAGGGGTGATTAGTGTTAATTAGCGAATTTAAACATGATAAAATTCGGGGAAAATATTTATATAATCTGAAATGATGTTTTAGACCTCTGATATGAATTTGGGTTAATTTAGTTAAGTTTTGCTAATCCTATCATTAGTTTCACCTAAACATGCTTAAAGAGAAATATGGGGTTTTGGGTATGTTTGATCCATTTTAACCTATTATATTGATGTTTTGATGTTGTGGTTGATTATGCATGTTGCTATGACTGTATGATATGCTTTGTGATTGATTTCAATAGTTAGAATGGTCGAAGACGTCGTCGAATGGCGTAAACACTTGCTGGAACAATTTTAGAAAGCAGTGCAGGTTTCGGATCGGATCGGATATGGGGGCTCGGATCGGATATGTTGAACTGGGCAAGAGGTTCGATCGGATCGGAGCCTGACACTTGAGAAAATTGGCAAAAAGGAAGGCCACGCTAACTGAACTGGGATCGGATCGGATCAAGGAGGAGGGATTGGAGCAGATAGAGGAGGATGGATCGGATCGGAGCACGTGAAGGATGAGGAAGTGGATCGGGGCGGAAGCACGAACTGGAGGGGAGATGGCACCCGACCCGACCCGAGGTGGGACACCCGACCCGACCTGAAGAAAGATACCCGACCCGAACCGTACCAGAAGGAGACCCGAACCGACGCAATGTGGTAAACCCGACCCGAACCGATAACTTGAAGAGAATCCGACCCGACCCAGTATTGACCAATAACCCGAGATGCGAAGGTAGTCCAATATGGGAAGTTAGAGCTCAGGATCCAGTTGGGAACCAATGAGTTCACTTCAGGGTTGGGCTTTGCTGCGGGACGTGTGCTAAGGAGTTGTCGACGTTCATAACTTCGATTCACCACTAAAAATGAATGATGGCTACTTATCAGTGCAGTAGGGTCATTATGACCCGAGGGGCAAGGTGATGGTAGCAAGACTACGTTATCAGTGCAGTAGGGTCATTATGACCCGAGGGGCAAGGTGATGCGTAGTAAGACTATGAGTCAGCGCAGATGGGGTGAACAATTCCATGGGGCAAGTGGACATAGTAAGGATTGGTAAGGCTATGAGCCAGCGCAGATGGGGTGAATAACTCCATGGGGCAAGTGGACATAGCGAGGAATTAGTGGCTACGTTATCAGTGCAGTGAAGCCATTTATGACTTCATGGGGCAGAGTGATCGTAGCAAGGTATGCTGGGTGATCGAAGTGGTGAATATCGCATGCTTTACGCACTGAGTGAGAGATGTGAGGATGGATGCTATGTTTGATTGTTTGCCATCACTATGACATGCACACCTCTCCCACCTCCGTTTCTTTACACTGTTTGATATGGCACCTTAGAGTGTTGTACAGTATGTAGTGCTAACTCTTTGGTTGCAGGTCCAGGTTCAGGTATGTTTTAGTCTACCTGTTATTGTTCACTTTAGATGCTTATTGCTCATACCAGGCTTTATGTCTGACCCAGAGTTTTATGTCTCCACTTATTACTCTGGGTGCTCACACGAGCAGACTAGAGACAGGTTAGCTGGTGATGCGCGAGTAGCTGATTCGGAGGCGGGCAGGAGGCTTCCACGTATGATATATATATATATATATATATATATATATATATATATATACACACATTCTCCCTGTGTCATTGGTGGTCGCTACTTGGGCATTAGTAGTGTACCTCATTTATCTTACTTTTGCTTTGAGACAGTTTGAAAAGTTGTAATAAGCTATATTTTGGATTTCCGCTGCTATGATGCTTAGTTCTGGTTTTTAGCTAATGCACTGTCTCTCCTGTTTTATGTCAAGTATGTTATTATTATATTTTATTCTATGCGCTGTGAGACATTCTACAGGTTCTTTGCATGTTCATTTCCTTCTTCCTTTTCCTTCTGACGACCCATTCCGTGCTAACTGGACATGTGTACAGCGCACTTTTGGAGTAAATGTCAGTTGGTGCGGGGCGGACCGTCACAAGCAATCTCGAGGTATATGATATATTTTAAAAATGATATTCTTACATAATGAATTTATGAATGCTATTATAAAAATAGTAAATTAACTTAACTTGCAAACTCACTTCGTTATTCTTAATATATGAAAGATCATTCATACTTTAGATCGTAATATGCTTAAAATAGAAATATAACACAATGCAAATAGGTTAGTTCTTACAATACATGATCCTTGAACATGAATTACTGTTAGACATAAAACATAAAAAAAGATCCAAAACATTAAAAAAATCAGTATAAATAAAACATAAAATACATAATATCATGATAACATCATGAAAAGAAAGACGAATATGAAAATCATAAGTATTGTAGAACATATATGAACATATGATATGGTATTCACATAGTAGTTCAATAGTATGATCCTTGGTTAGTAATCTATCGACCAGGGATCGATTCTTAGCATTGATGTTTATTTCTTCATAATATTTTGGAAACCGACAAAATTTTGGGTAAGAATTGACCGAAAGAGAATAATGGCGACCATAGACACTTCAATTTCCCTTTCTCATTCCAAATCCGCCTTCTATCAAAATTCTGACTTCCCATCATTACATCCTCCAGATTTGAGACAAAATCCACAAAATGAAAAGCAAGGAATGTCAATGAATCCTAAATCACCTTCTCCAGATTTGAATTCGAGGATTCAATTTCCAGATTTAATATCAAATTCTCAGGTAACTGCTAATAAGGCAAATACAATTCATTCAAAGGCTTAGGTTAATGTCATTACCGAAGAAAAGTCTCATTTGCATTCAATTCATCTTAATTACTACGAGCCAGAGATAGAAGGTAACCTTAAATTTAGCAGTTATTGATGAAAATTTGATTAATAGGGCTAGATAAAAGTGGGTAAACTCAATAGTTTTCTATGTGTATGGAAGTCGTCCCTATTATAATTTTCTGAAAGAATACATTGACAGAAATTGGTGCATGCAAGGAAGTTATCAGTTATACAAGCGTGAAAATGGTTTTCCTATAATCAAGTGTGAAAATGTAGAAGATTGTGAGAGAATACCGGCTTCAGGACCTTATTATTACAGTAAATGATTGATATTCATGAAAAATGGAAGCCAGGAATGAAATTAACTCCTGAATTTTTACATTCGATTCCTATTTGGATCAAACTCCTAAATCTAGATCTAGATTTCTGGTTAGTGGAAGCTTTAAGTAGGATTGCTTCATTATTAGGTCACCCAATTAAGCTAGACAGATTTACTGAGGAACTAATTAGAATTTCCTATGCAAGGATCATAATAGAAGTCATCAGTGACTTTTCATTTCCAGAGGCCACTCCTATTAAATGTTATAATGGTAATTTAATATGGCATAAGGTATAGTATGAATGGAAATCGAATGTGTGTTTGTTTTGTAAAATATTT
This sequence comes from Allium sativum, assembly GCA_030737875.1. Classification (NCBI taxonomy): domain Eukaryota; kingdom Viridiplantae; phylum Streptophyta; class Magnoliopsida; order Asparagales; family Amaryllidaceae; genus Allium; species Allium sativum. The sequence goes on along the minus strand of CM060910.1, from coordinate 1,045,483,254 downwards.
GTGAATAATGTTGCAGTGTGTAAAGCTATAAAAATGTGGATTCCAAAAAAAAAAATCAGAGGCATGTAACAACAGGATATAGAGATGAGTCTGCATAATCAGGAGATGATAAATAGGGAGGTGTCTAATAGAAAGGATGATGCTGGATAAAAACAAAGAAAGTAAAAGTCTTCATAATTTGGTTCATTCCTTATCCCATGTGGATAAGGTAAATACAGACAACCCTTTTAAAGTGCTTGCTGACAGTAATATATGTACATAGGAGAATATGGAAGAAGATGTGAATTATAATAATGCTGAGGCCCTTAATAAACTTTCAGATCTGATATCTGGTGCTTACCAAGGAAATTTCAAAGAGATGCCTAAGTATTTAGTTTCTACTGATAAATTGAGGGAAGATAAGATACAATTGAAGGAAGACATTGCTAATGGAAATCCTTAAATTAATAATGAAACTGTTGGGATGATGGATAGTGAAATTTATAATACACTTCATGTTAATGAAGAAATAAGAAGTGAGGATTGTTCTATTGATGAATCAGATAATTCTATGAGTAGCTTCAATAGTAGGAGATCAAAACTAAAGAAAAACAAGTTTAAGAAAGGAAGTGCAGTCAAGAGTGGAGAACCGTTAGCGGAAACCATTCCGGAGTGGGTGAAGTTAATATCCCAAATTCAGACTAAATCAAAATCGAAGAAGGCTAAAAAGGATGGTAATTATCCTGGAGGGAACTTAAAGGGAGGAATTTCAAAAAAGTAATCCCCATTTGTTTTGATCTTTTCTAAGTTTATATATCTCTAGCTGTGTTGCCTTTCGGGTAGAAACTTTAGTTATGTTATATTATGGATTTGGGATTTTTTTGTTGCTGGAATTTTCAGTAAGTGTTAAAAAAGTATGGAATTTCTTTATCTCCTGCTTCTATGGAGTATCTTATGGTGATATGGTATGGTTCTTATTTGAGATTTCATATGCCTTAGCTAGTTTGTTGTTGAGCTTTTAGTTGTTTCAGCGTGTTTGATCCTGGAAAGGGTTCGTTGGAGACTGCTTTTAATGGTTTGATTAGTGGTGCTTGGAATTTTGGTTACTTTGTCTCCTCCAAGTTGGAGCTTCTGTGTGAAGTCTTCTGTGTAGAAATTTTTGTGAAGCTATTGTTGTTTTTGGGCTATTGGATTTTCCTTGGTTAGTTGGGCCTTTGTTTGTGGGATGCTTTTACTTTGATTGGAGCTTTATTGCTTGCGGGCTTCTGTGTTGCATGGTGAAGCTTTGATCTGGCTGCTGGAGTTTTTTATTCCTTTTGGCTTCCTGTTGGTCTTGCTATTTATGTTAGTTTATGTGGGTTGTTTAATGTTTGTTCTTAGTGGTCTTCCATGTTGTATTTCGGGGTTGTTTGTATTTCCTTAGTTTGAGTTGGTTTATTCTGTTGTATAGTATTCGTTGTAGATGTGTTGTTATTTTTTCCTCTCAAACTGTTTTTGTAACTTTTTCTTATTTAATTAAGTACCCTTTTTTGTTCAAAAATGTATATTAAATATAGGAGATTATCGATGTTGGATTTGATTTTTAATTATTGTTCTACATCAAACACAAATTTAAATCTAACTAGAAAAACCAAGATCTCGGACGATATTCCAGTATCTCGTCTCGGTCGATATATCATTCAACATTGCAATTCGTTTCGAGAGGAGCCCAAAAGGAGATATCAGACGAGATCTTAGGCGATATTTTTGAGATCTAAAAAAGCGATCACCGAAAGATAATACCACTGATGACTGCAACATCAGTATCGCTTATTTTCAGGTCTTAGAATGGTGGATATTACATACACTTTAACTCACAACTTAAATGTTGCCTGATTTAATGTTTCCACTGGACAATCCTAAGTTGTTTTGCTGATTAATATTTTGATCGTATGTGTTTTATGGGCTACAATGTCAAAACAGAATTGATAACATGGCGAGTATTCATATCATCGTGGGTTCAGTTGTGTTTGATGATAAGGTTGTACTTGTATCATGAGAGAGAAGGAGAGAGTATGTGTGTATATATCAATTCAATGTACACACATGATAATTTATTAAATTTTAGATATGATATAAAATTCATCAATTTTTTTTTCAGTTCAATTTAGTTAGTTTTTTCGCGTCTTTAATATTGTATTATTCAGTTTGAACTACTCAAATATATTGTTTAATGCCGAGAGAGATATGTATTATCTTAGATGTACTTAGGTATTATAACATATTCGTGTTGACTTAAAGTAGAGAATACAAAAGATCATATATATATATATATGCATATAACTTCCACGCTCATTGGTCTAAACTACCCGATGGTAAAGACTATTTGATGATTCAGTCACATGTGCACTCAAAGTTCTTGCAGCAAATATCAAAATATATGTAAAAATGCATCAAAGTGTTGACAATAAAGTTTGTGATGATTGAAGTGAAAACATTACTATCAAAACATGGTGTATTTTTATCCACTAGTTAATGTAAATTAAGAATATGTGTGTGCATAATTGAAATTTATAGTTTTTCAAAAATCATTCTTACAATGTTTATTATTTATCAATATTTAAAAATATAACTATTCATCACTAATCATTGAATTTTAACTCAGTTCAACTTACTTTATTGGATAAATTCCTATGGAAGTATAAAGCAAACTAAAACAATAGTCCAATGCATACAAAAGGTACTTTTCAACCCAGGCATAGTCCAATACCAGGTAACAACCTGTATTTTAATATTGTTGGATAGTTAAATAATTTAATCTAATTCATTTATGATCGCGTGACTCTAATATTTTGAAATATAGCTCTTAGGGACGTTTTACATGTATATGATTGATTTTCTGCTAAAAATTTTATATGATAATTTTAGCAGTAAAGAGTAGTATTTTAGCTACAACTTTTGATACATACTAAATTGGATGCTTTAAGCTATTTTATTGCTTTAGGATGGTGGTTTCAACTCATTAGAGTGATTATATAAGAAAACAAGATAAATGGTTAGGGAATTCTGATGGTCTTAAATTTTCGAAAATGATGGCTGGGATTTGAGCAATGCTAATGGGCTAAATTAGAAAGCTCATTAGTCTAATGACCTTTGCTTATATAAATGAGATGGAGAGACCATTCAAAAGCCTTCATATCATTTCATATCACCCTAAATCTAGATCTACTCCAATTCACATATCTAATCGTCAATTCTCACTCAGTTCCATTGTAAATCATCTTTAACTTCAAATGGGAGGCTAGACCTACACAAATTGGCTAGATTGCATTATTTGGCTACATTATCATCTAAATCCATGTTGTTTGGAATGGATCTTAATCTTATTTTGTGATTTGGTGAGTGATAATGATTTCTTGTCTATGATAGATTACATGTTAGCCGTTAGGTGATTTCACGCTAGAGTTACCAAACTAACCTTAAGATTGATTAAGTTTAGGTATTTTAAAATGTATACACCCTAGGATAACTTAATTATGCATATAATTGTTAGATGGTCAGATTTTATGAAGTAAGCGTATGTTTATGCATGATTTGTGATTAATTTGTGTTTAGATGTGACTGATCTTGTTATGGAATGATTAATAGCTTTTAATTGGATGAAACTGATGTAACTTAAATTTTGAATCATTGTTATGATTGAACTGGATGTTATATATTCCCGATATTTTTATTTATGTTATGCTTGAATTAGGTCCTAGATTGGTGTTGGAGCATATTGGCGAGAAAGGTTCGTCAGAATTATACAAAATTGAAGGATGGGCTTTAAAGCATGGAGAAAATGAGTCACGTGAGTCGCACAAAATTCTAAGCTACGTAATCGAACTAGTACAGATTCATGTGGATCAGGACTGTACAAATCCATAATAGTATCTGAAGCACGACTGCCACTCATATGCAAGGTAGAGCAATCTTCCAGGAGATGTTTTACTATATTGGATACGAACAACCTAACCGACTGAAGGTTGGATAAGTCATCTTCAATGAATCAGATCATAATTCATAAAAGAGAAAACCTGAAGACTAGAATGATGAATCATCTTCATTGGCATCAAGGAACAATGGACTATAGATAAAAAAAAGGAGTTGAGAACAACTAAGTATCTGGATCATAGACGATCCAAGTGGGCCAAGTTAGTGTTGATCCAAGATGATGACTTTGGTGGGGGTGTTATATATCTGAAAGGAAAAAGGGGTTGCATAAGATCATGTTGGAGATTGTGACTCATTGATAATTTCTACGATGAAGTAGTCACGACATAATGAAATTTTCACTATTTGAGTGAAAGCTCGGGTTTATGGGTTGAGTCATAAGAGTTGTGAAAGGTGGCTCGGGATGGAGCAAGGCTGCGGGTAATGGATTAGATTGAGTAGTAGGAAATCATGCCCAGAAATGGAGTCTTGAGGAGGCTATGGAGTATGGATGCCAAGTGTGACGACCAGCCATGGACACCGGTGCTTATAACTAAAAATTTGTGTTGTACAAGCACACGATTGACGTAAAGCAATCGTCAAGAAAAAGAAATAGTAGAAAGAAAGTGAAAATGGAAAGAAAAGAAGGAAATAAAAGAGAAAAAAGATAACATAATATAAACACAATCACAGAACCTATCATATATCTCAAGGCGCATCATATAATGTATAAGAATCAAATCACAGATATAAAACATGTAAGATAGAAATACAAACTATATAATCAAAGCATACAGGTTCATACAATTATATAGGACAATAATAGAGTTCGTACAAGTGATAAGTAAACTCAAATTGATAAGCTGTCTCTACAAGTATATATAACACTGTAAAAGCTTCACAATCCTACATAGTGGAATAAACAATAAGAATACAAGTATAAATGTGTAAAACGTCACCTCCTGCTAGTCCACCTGTACAGCTCCAGAAAATACCCATACCTGCTACTTGGTCTGCTCATCAGCATCGTCGATGAGCACCCAAGATTATAAAAGGGGAAATAAAACCTTGGGTCAGATAAAGTCAGGTGTGAGAATCTCAAAGTACTATAAAGTCGTAATAGTATATACGACATGAAGGGTATGGAGAATCATATGCCATAGACATAACAATCGATACATGTTATACTATGAGAAACATCAAACAAAAAGGGTGTGATATATGTCTAAGTACTAATGATGACAAATAAATAAACATCCATCCTCACATTCACTCACTCGGTGCACTGAATATACAATAATGCTCGGTTTTCATGATATTCCAATCCATGTCACCGGGTCAGCTAGGACCTAGATTGTACCCACTTATATCCCCCAAGGAAATGACCCGTTTGGTCCAGGTGAATTCCATTAATCTCCCATCATCGGAGACTAGACCCATCTGGTCTAAATGGATATCACACCCACTACCCCTTTTTTATGAGTAACCACTAAAACCATGCATTATTGATAATACCTTTTCATACATTCTCCATAACATAATCCAACACTAAATTATCTATAAGACTCTCATCTGAAGTCATCATAATATGGGAACTATCCCGACGGTCGTTGTATGTCGTAGTATATCATCTTGTGTCTCCCATTTCTCTCTCTCTCTCTCAGATGGTCACATAAATACAACTTAATGTCATCTTTCTGCATCTTGGAGAAAATTATTAAATGAAATAGCCTTGATCCACATCTTAGAATTATCGCCACCGAAAGACGAATCGCTGCGTATAAGCATTACATCCACGCTCAAACCCAAAGCCTCTTATCGTAGAGACATCGTGTCGAAATCACCATCGAACGAACCTTCATACCCTGCTCTTCGAAATCACATCATCGTCGATGTCAAATTAGCTAAAATGGCCACAACAATCGTAATCGATATTGACCACTCCACAATAATCTATAATGATAACCTGTTTAACCAAAACTGGTGAAATATGCATTTAAGAAGAACGTACGACATTCGTTGTGAAATACATACAACAACCTTAATTTTGACAGACCGGATTTTTTTTAAAAATCCTTTGAAGCTCGAGTTGGATTGCCTGGTATCCTAAAGAAAAGAGAGAGATAATAAATATATCAGAGCCCGATAAAATATCTCACATCGGAATAGATAAAATATAATAATCAAATAGCCTTACCAGAATAATAATGTTGTTTAATCAATATCTAAGGCTATCAAATCTCTGCCATAAACCAAACCTGTGACTATGTTATGAGGAGGGGGTTAAAACACAAAGTTTTGGTGACTGGACAAATTATACATTCTTAAATTACGCTACATATATCGTTCAGTTATGTTTTCTTATTTATTAGGTTATTTTGAGTTAACAACACTCAAGGCTCTACACTCACATCGTACACATCTACTTCCCAGTAGATTAACCTAATTTAGTATATAGTAGTTACACCCCACGTCTCAAGGTACTTCACATAGTACCCTCCTCGTACGATCTCCACCATCATGCAACGACAACGTATGCAACTTTTCATCCTATGTTGAACAATGTATGGAAATCCAAATCATTACGCCACGTAACCGCACAGAACCATCATCGTCATGCCACGTAAGCGTAAGGATCGTCGTATCCAGACTCGTCGGTTGAATCAAGTCTCAACACGTAGTAATGCCCTACTGTCCACAATACGCCACCGAATGCGTGTATCTAGACCCTCACACGAACGTATTGCCTACTGTAACCCGAGTCCCGTAATAGAGCTGCATCCAATGCACGGAACTCGGTTGGGAGCTTTCCATATCTATAAAGGTTGGCTTTATTGGGCCTATAATACAAATATCCAAGTATGGTCTACATTTTCACAGTGGCTATGGCCCTACCCTGGCCCCTCCCTAAACTAGTGAAAGATTGAATCAAGAGATAAGTGATGTGCCCCTATCAAACAATCTATCATCAAATTTGGCGTGCCCCGCAACCAACGTCTCGATAGTAAAAGATCGATGGTCTCTAGGTTTTGCTCTAGTTTTTCTATGTCACACTGACTGTTGAGGACAGGTATCCAACGATTATTACCCTGTATTTAGTACTGATCTACATCTTCCGAGGCAAACCGCCTAATCACCCAACGCCATCCACCACAGCCTTCAGGCTGCCAAACTACAGTTGTTTTCAAGGTATACTCATCTAGTGGTATCATACAGGCCCAACCCCTGCGAGTACAGCCTGAACATGCACCGCACAGAGGACCACCACGGAGTACCTTACCATGTTTCGAAGAAGCCATATGCTTCCCTCCAGTCTCATAGAATAATCAGATGGTCTCGTGCCTCCAAACACCATGATGATCTACCTTGTTGAGTTCTTCACCTTCAGACGTACAGACTGGACAAAGCGCATCACGCAAACAGGTTATTAATTCCTATGTCTAATCTTTTAGTCATGCACTTGCTTTATTTCATCACATTGTCAATTAACTTGATTACCCACATATTCACTTTTTATTCAAGTTGCAAGGTTCATTAGCTCACAATTAGCTACGGAAGTCTTATATATCTGATGACCTTTGTTATAGGATCAGGCAAGGGAGGCCACAAAGTTACCCCCGGAGCCACGACACCTTTACCAGCCCGAGGTTGGGTAGTACCTCGGGACTGTACCATAAAAGACTGACCGGAGATTCCTCCAAGCTTACTTTCTTTATTCATACCTATGCCACCAGAGCGGTCTTCCGCTTATTATTTATTACTCGTAGCAGACTTAATACTTCTAATTACATGTCTATTAATAATAAGGCTACTTTATTATTTCTTATTTAATCATAACCTTGTCTTACACTGTTATCACAACTTGTTATTTGTTGTTTACTTATTAACTTAGTTCTCTTAACTAAGGTTTACTAATAAGTTCTCTTTTCATTTATTATAACCCATGTTATAATTCCACTTGGCCCTAGGAAAAGCCAGCCTATTATATTACATTCTCATTTATATAATTAATTATAATAGATTATATTCCCCATTCATCGCAATTCTTCTTAGGTAACTTAACATTATCCAAACTTTTACTGTTGTAACATCCATTTGTTTACCGAATTGTATATTCTCATTATTTCAGGAAAATATTTCAGACACCCCATTAGATTGATTAGTGGAAAGATGTAAAGAACCATTTCCGTAATGCACATCAATAAAGATTTGCAGTTGCAAGCTATTTCTCTTATTTTTCATCCTGGACATACAAATATATTTTATCTGATTAGTGTGCAATACAGTAAATGAATCTCTATTTCAAGCTCATCCCTTTTCCCTTTTCTTTTCTCACAACTACGTTTACAATATTTTTGTCGTTATCAAAACGTATCCATTTTTCCCAAAATCCAAGTAACTCATTCTACTACGAATTTTCTCCCTTTTATTTTCTGAGTTAGATGTTAATTCTGGTTTTCATTTACCATTTCTAAATCACTGTAAATTTTCCATATAAATTTGGCATATTAATTCTTTTTGCATTATTCCCAGTTTCATTGTAATTCTATTTACAACTTATCCAATTTGTTATTAAATGAAAATTTCAGGAATATATTCATGTTTATTGTAAATTCAGTAATTTCAATATTTTAGTGATTCTTATACAAAACAGAAGAACAATGGAATAGGTTTGTACAACAACAAATCCTTAACATACTTGCAAATAAATTATATTGCAATTACCACAAATTATAGTTATTTAACATGTTAAGAATCACGGGGAACGTAAAAGGTAAATATATCATTACCTAAAATGTATAATTCTAAATCCACTCACCTGACTGCTTTCCAATCCTTGAATATGATTCAGATCAGTTATTCCGTGGCCTTTTTAACTGAATCTATATTAAAATAACCACGGATTTACAAATCTGATACTAAAAGAAGAAGGAAAGAAGCCTAGATAATTCAGATTCACAGGACTTACCTTACATTGATCAGAAATCTGAAAAACTATGTTGTAGATTTACATTCTTTACCTTCGAATCTTGAATCAGAACTCCTAAAAGCTAATATTTCAGTTTCTGAAAGATTTAGAGAAGAAAAAAACGGGCAGAGTCTTGGCATAGTCTCAGAAAATATGAGTTGGAGGCTAGGCCTAGCTAGTCTATTTATAGACGTACAGAAAATTTTGATCTGTCAAATTTAATAATATAAAATCCAAACCATTTAACCAAGATATACACGCCACTCAAAATACAAAGCTGGCCCTCGGGAGGGTCGACCTATGTGTTGACCCACCTTAAAGGTGTGTCGACCCTATGATCGACCCATGTTGCGTGTGGTTGACCCGGAGAGTGGGTCCTGGACGTGATTTCAGCCGAGATTATTTTTGGATCAATATTCGCTTTATTTCTTAATATTACTTGCGTGAATTATTATTTTCCGCTTATAACAGTTATATAATTTCAAATTTCAAATCTATGCGTGTATATATGCTTATAACCTTTTAAATCTTTATCTGTCAATAACTTTCCCATATGGACTCTGTTTAGGGCAAGTCTATATCAAAACGATTTAGAATATTGCTACGAACGCAATGATGCTAATTCCGTGACCAAATTCTAAAAACTTTTCAAACTTCTATTTATTATTTAATTAAAAATGCAGGGTGTTACATTCTCCTACCCTTAGGGAATTTCGTCCCTGAAATTTAGTAAGGGTAAATGTAACACCCCGTAACTTTAAATATAAAAATGATAAATTAAATAATACTTAATTTTTAGAAGAAGAATTAAGTGAAACAGGTTATGCCATTGCAGTCATCTTAGAATTCTGCTTGAGATAGAGTCCGAGTTTGCGTAAAACGGACATCGTATGAAGAAGTTATAAAGCTTGGAAGATTTAAAGTTTAAAGCTGTAAAACAAGTCGACCGCCCATTTTTCACCATTCGACTGGTACAAGTCGACCGCCTATTTATCACCAGTTGAACGTTTTTAGACAGAAGTGAAAACTGTCGATTGGTTGAAATTGGCCAGTCGACTGGTTAATTCTGGGCAGTTACCTGATAACTTGTTTTTCAAATTTGAGTGGTTCAGATGGTTCCTAATCAAATCTAAAGGCCCTTATGCAGCTAATACATCTAAAAATAAACACCTAACCCTAATCTCATTATGTTCATCCATGACGCCTCCATGCTATTCTAATCTAAATTAAAACAAGCTTTCTTCTCCATCAAGTCAAATTAGAAGATCAAATTCTACAACAACGATTTAGTTAATCAAATTCAGAATTTGGAATTCAAATCTATTCTCTCTTAATTATTTAAACCTAACACTGTGAGTTTCTAGATTACTTTTAGGTTTAGATAAATAAAAGTATGCTTTGATGGGCAATGAATTGGATATGTTGAAAGAATGATTCTGTGTTGATATGAAACTTTATCCTATGTCATGATAAGATCTAATTTCCTAGATCTAATATAATTGTGGTGATTCGATTATGATGTTTATATGGATCTTGACGTGTAACCATGTTATGATGGAAGTACATCCATTAATTTATATAATTTTGACATTACTTAGATCTAGACTTTTATGCTAATCACCTTTCACTTGTCATATTGTGATACATTGATATATGTTGTAAACTTGACATGTGAATCTACCTTATGATCTAAACATATTACCATGATTATGCTAGATCTAGGTAATTGGACACCTAATGTTAGATCTAGATCCCATTATGCTTGCTTAAACATCATAGTAATTGCCATAAGTTATTAATTATGCCCACTTAGTAATGATGTTAATCACAGGTCCATTCACTTTGTTACTATGCCAGTTTATGATCATGTTTGTGTCACGACATGTTGAAACTATCACCTTCTTCATATTCCCTTTTAATTATTACAGCTAGGCTACTTTATAGCCTAGATGCCGCCAAAATACGTACGAATACGTTAGGGAGAAAACGAGGAAAAAGGGAATTAAAATTGGCATGATTTATGTAATGTTTAATAGGAAATAGGACACGTAAATCAAATGGGGAAAACATAGAAATAGTTACCTATAATGACATAGGTAGATTTGGATTAATTTTGAATGTTTAATAATTTACAATTATGAATCATAAATTGTGCTTATGACACGAGTTTAGGTTACATTAGGGGTGGAATTCTGCTCGGACCCGACCGACATATCCAACAGCCACTAATGTTGAATCTAAAGTGGGAGGTCTAAGTACGCAAATACGAATCGGGCTAAGACATGAGGTTGGGCCCAACTGTGGAATAAGACTGCCCGGATCCGACAGGCATATCCAGCATCCATACGTTGTAGGCCTAATGTGGGAGGACTAGCCCATTATAACCATAAGTGGACATGGTAAAGAAATGGACTACTTAACCTAATTTAATATGACTATGGACTTAAGTTAGGGTTAAGTAAAGTTGGATGGGTAGTGGGGGTTAAGTAAGTTAGAGGGGATGGGTAATATATATATATATATATATATATATATATATATATATATATATATAGGCCCACATACTTAACCCAATAAGGTTATGTAATTAAAGACACCTAAGTGGTATACATAACTGGTAGATGATGTAAGAAAGTTATGTAATTAAAGACACCCTTTAGGGTAAGCATAATTAGTATAAGACTATGTAATTAAACACCCCTAAGGGTATACATAGTCAGTAGAAAAACCTAGTGGGGATACAAGACAAAGGGGAGAGCTTGTATCATATTGAGAGGGACCCATTTCAGTCAGTAACCCGAAGTGGTATCAAGTAAAAACCTCCGTACTAGGCGAAGAAGGGGCACACTTACTGATTGATTGTAAGAGATTCAAATGAGGAAGATGGTGTGGGCGGCGCAAATCGATTGGGGACATATGCGTGCATGGGCCGGGCAGAGGAGGCTAAGACGACCGTGACACCAGCAGATATAGTTGTGCACACCATGGGTTACCACTTTATGAAGTGATACCTCCAACTGTGGGGCCAGCGCAGGATATCTACAAGGTAGGGTGCCGATCGATTAGGGTAGTGGTTAGGGTATACTTGGGCGTATGACCTAAGCCTACCAGCTTATAGTGGAAGGGATCATTTCATTTCAGTTATACTAGTAATAATGCATAGTTATCATTAATAAGGCACATATACCTTAACTTGCTTATATTGTCACACCTGCCATTTATGTAGTGATTTCTCTCGTATCCACTTTATATACCTATCATGTTGCTTTTAATTATCTACTGGCTAAAAGTAACTAGACTCGCCAGACTTTATGTCTGACCCTGTTGTTTCTCCTTCTTTCTTCCGTTCCCCCCTAAGGTTTGAAGGGAGGAAATAATCAGACATAATCAAGAATCAGATATCATCTTGCTAGGAGCTACTTCTGAAGTTTGGCTTAAGTTCTTGAATCTACTATGACTTAACTCTTTTTATTGGGGAAATGATGCTTTTTATTTACTTATGTGCTTTGATGTGCAAGACAAAAGTATTTTTATTGTAATGGTTTTTGTGACTTATGAAATTGTGGACCACAGAGTTATGACTTATGTTTGAAATAAAAGTTTAAATTTTCCGCTGCTGCCTTATTTATCTCTGTCTTGTAATTGTTCTGTGTCTGTTTACCTATTGCGCTTCACGAAACTTAATGCATTCCCTTAGTGAGTGACATTAATGGACGTGGGGTGTTTCACTTGGTATCAGAGCTGAAGGTTACCAGATTAGATAAAAGTTTTTGAATTTTTTTTCAAAAAGGTTTTAGAGAAAGCATTTTCAAAAAGAAAAGTCTGTTTTGAAAAACATTCCCCAAAGAGCCATATGTAATATCCTTCAGTCCTCTATCTAAATTTCTTCCTTTTCATTTTTCAGCATGTTTGGGGAATAAAACATTCCTAATATCCCAGAGGGCGTCACTATACCCGGATGGTTCCATAGGTATTTGGAAGCGACGGTGCCAGCCGAATGCCAAAGAGACATTCCTCCACCGGCTGCAACAGTCATTCCTCCTCCTCCCCCTCCAAGAGCAGATAACTTCGCCAAGATCTGCAAGGACTTCCGTGCTATGGGAGGGAAGCCATTCCATGGAACGAGACATTCGTAGAAGATCGGAACTGGCTCAAGGAGACCGAGGACTTATTCGTAATCTTTGAAGTAGAGGACCGAAGAAAAATCCAATTAGCTGCTTGACTGTTTAAGGACGAAGCCTCATTTTGGTAGGAAGTCACCCAAGTTGGACGTGCGGTAGAGACTTGGGAAGACTTTAGACAGAGGTTCAAAATAAAATTTCTTTCCCAAGCGGAGCAAAGCATACAGATGGAGAGGTTCTTAGCTATCAAACAAGGAAATTTGATGGTGAAGGAATATGTAAACAAGTTCAACCAGCTGGCAAGGTTCGGTTTAGAGTTGGCGGATACGCCGCACAAAAGGGCTTTGCGATTTGATAAAGGGATGAATGAGCCCCTCTATAGGCTACCAATGTCCCATATTCATATGGGGGCCACGTTTGAAAAGCTTATTGATATGGCCCTAATGCATGAGGAGGACAAGGGAGAAAAGAAGAAAGTGAAAGCTAAGGGGGCATCACAGAATAACAAGGTATGGCCCAAGAAGGGGCAGCAACAGCAACAACAACAACAATAGAATAAATGGGGAAAAGATGTTAAAGGTAAGGATAAGAGAAAATGTCACGACTGTGGAAAGGAGGGCCACCTGATCAAAGATTGCAAGAGAAGGAAGGCAGGTTGCTTTAATTGCAGAGAGGTCGGACACTTCTCTAAGGAGTTCCCGAAGAAACAGGGATCGCAGGGACAAGGGCAAGGAGCAGGTACTTCTGGAGGGCAGGTGCATGCTCTCGCGATCAGTGCTCCTGAAAGAGGTAGAAAATTTTCCGTAGAAAGTTTAGTTTCTCTTTCAAACTTTCCAATTAGAACACTTTTTGATTCTGGTGCTTCACACTCATTTATATCTAGTTCTGTGGTTGAATCTCTGCATTTAATTACTAGTATGGTAGTAGATCCCATAGTTGTTTCAAACCCTATTGGGGGTTCAGCTCATTTGTCGATGATTTTTCGGGGTTTGAAAATACTGTATTGGGCGTCGAATTTGAATGCGACGCGTATGTGCTTGGGTTCATGGGCTATGGGTTGATTGTAGGAATGGATTGGCTTACCATGTATGGGGCCATTCTGGATTGTGAGAAGAGGGTTGTTAGACTCCTGACTCGCTATGGAAAGACCCTCGAAATTTCTTGTGACCCTTAAGGGTCTGTTATGCTTAGCTTCCTAGAGTCACTAGATGGATCAATAGATGATTAGCAAATTGTTCCAATGGTTCGAGATTATCCTAATGTTTTTGATGAGGTACGGGGTTTACCTCCAAGACGTGAGATTGACTTCCGCATATATCTGGTGGATAATGCAAAGCCAGTTGCATTACCAGTGCGCCACATGGCTCCAAGAGAAAGGAGGGAGCCGAGTAAGCAAGTAGGGGAGCTACTTAAAAAAGGGTTTATCAGACGTAGCATATCTAAGTGGGGTGCTCCAGTAGTATTCGTAACTAAGAGGATGGTTCGCTTTGTTTGTGTGTTGACTATAGAGAGTTAAATAAGCTCACCAAGAAGAATAGGCACCCGCTTCGAGGATTGATGATTTATTTGACCAGCTTGTTGGTGCCTCGGTGTTTTCTCAATTGGACTTGGCTACGTGGTTCCATCAGCTAAGGGTGGCTGAGGACAGCATAGATAGGACTGCTTTTAGAAATCCATACGGTTTCTTTGAATGGCTAGTTATGCCTTTTGGGTTGACGAATGTACCACCTATTTTGTTGAGTTGATGAGTAGGGTGTTTCGGGAGTTCCTAAACAAATTCATCGTAGTCATTGTTGATGATATTTTGGTCTTCTCCAAGAGTGAAGAAGAGCATGCCCAGCATTTAGGAGAAGTTCTGAAAACTCTCCGTGACCATCAGCTAAAAGCAAAGTTCTCCAAATGCCATTTTTGGAGAAAAGAGGTGAGATTCTTGGGGCATGTAGCCTCCAAAGAAGGGATAGCTGTAGATCCCGTGAAAGTGGTTGCAGTACAAGATTGGAAGATTCCTAAAAATGCAACTGAGGTGAGAAGCTTTCTTGGGTTGGAAGGTTATTGCAGGAAGTTCATTAAGGACTTCGCAAAGATAATAGCCCCTCTCACCAGGCTTACAAAGAAGAATTTGACATTTTCATAGGACTTAGACTGTGACATTGTTTTCTAACGACTAAAAAGGGCTCTGAAAATAGCCCCAGTCTTGACCTTGCCCGATGGGAGTAAAGTGTTTACTGTTTACACTGATGCGTGCGGTACAAGGCTTGGTGCGGTTTTGATGCAAGAAGGAAAAGTAATATGTTATGGGGGTATACATTTGAGAGTTCATGAGATGAACTACCCCATGCATGATCTAGAGCTAGCGGCCATAGTATTCGCGTTAAAGACGTGGCGTCATTACTTACTTGGAGAGAAGTTCGAGTTATACACCGATCATAAATCTCTCAAGTATCTATTCTCCCAGAAGGATCTAAACCTAAGGCAACAACGATGGATGGAGTTCTTAGCCTCATATGATTTTGAGATTGCTTATACCCTCGGCAAGAGTAATGTGGTGGCAGACGCACTAAGTAGGCAGAGGGTAGCCCTGAGTCCTCTGTTTGTGGAAAGAAAGAACTTGGAGTTCATATCATCTTTTGATTTTAGGCCCTCCATCGAAGTTTTGCCTGATTTATTAGCATCCTTGGAGATACGACCGACTCTTATGGAGCATATAGGAGCTTCACAACAAGGTGACCCACAGATTCTAGACATCATGGATAAGCTCAGAAGAGAGGAGACTTCTAGTCACCTCAATAGGTATGCCATAGATGAAAAGGGGTGGTTGTGACGAGATGGAAGGCTTTGTGTTCCTCAAACTAGAAGCTTGATAAAGGCAGTCCTAGAAGAAGCCCACCATTCTAAGATGCCATACATCTAGGTGGTGACAAGATGTACAAAGACATAAAGAGGGTTTTCTTTTGGGCTTGGATGAAGAAGGACATAGACGAATTTGCTTCTCAATGTTTGGTTTGCCAACAAGTCAACGCTGAGCAAAAGAAGCCCGGTGGATTACTTCATCCGTTGGAGGTTCCGCAAGGGAAATGGTAGAGCGTCTCTATGGATTTCATAGATGGTTTGCCTAGATCGAAGAAAGATAATATCAGTATTTGGGTGATAGTGGACAGACTCACCAAGAGTGCTCACTTTATTCAAGTTAAAAGTAAAAGGACGACACCATGGTTGGCAGCAATTTATGTTCGTGAGATAGTTCGTCTCCATTGAGTTCCTTCCAGCATCATGAGCAATCGTGACCCCATCTTTACCAGCGAGTTTTTGAGGAGATTGCAAGAAGCATTGGGTACACAGTTGTGTTTGAGCACCTCTTATCATCCTCAAACCGATGGGCAGACGG
The DNA here is from genome assembly GCA_030737875.1 of Allium sativum. Lineage (NCBI taxonomy): Eukaryota > Viridiplantae > Streptophyta > Magnoliopsida > Asparagales > Amaryllidaceae > Allium > Allium sativum. The sequence goes on along the minus strand of CM060910.1, from coordinate 1,045,466,849 downwards.
AGAGGGTGAACATAATTCTAGAAGATCTTTTAAGGCTGTGTATCTTCGACTTCGGAGGGACTTGGAATGAGCATCTTCCTTTAGTAGAGTTTGCCTATAATAACAGCTATCAGGCTAGTATCGGTATGGCACCCTTCGAAGCATTGTACAGACGATCCTGTAGATCTCCAACTTGTTGGTGGGAATCTACAGATAGATTATTGCTTAGACTAGATATGGTTAGGGAAACGTCCGAAAAGATTGACCTTATTTGACGACGGATGATGACAGCTCAAGATAGGCAGAAGTCCTATGCAGACAAGAGAAGGACTAACATCGAATTCGAAGTAGGAGACCTAGTTTTTGTCAAAGTATCACCTTTGAGGAATGTGGTTCGCTTTGGATCGGTAGGGAAGTTGGCACCTAGGTTTGTAGGACCTTTTCCCATAACCGAGTGGATTGACCAAATGGCCTACAGAGTAAAGCTCCTAGAAAATTTATCCGGTGTTTATGACATTTTCCATGTCTCTCATCTACGGAAGTGCCTACATGACACCGCGGAAGTTGTTGAGCCGAGCAAGTTGGAAGAAGTCGAAGTGGAACGGGAGGCGACAGTCAGACGGGTCCCCACCCGTATTCTTGGGTCAGAGATTAAGAAGCTACGCAATAGGGAAATCAAGTTGCTAAAGGTTCGATGGGGAGATAACCCAGAAGATGCAACTTGGGAACCTAAAGATAAGATTCATGCTTCGTGCCCTTTTCTTTTCGAGGGTATGTTCTTAACTCCTTTTTTCTAAATCTTATCAGTACTTGTTTCTGTCAGTAGAGTATGTCTTATACATGGTATTTTCGACCTTTAGATAGGAATCCTATGGATGTAAACATGTGTTTGAAATATGTTACGTTTGATGGATGCAAGTGGATGCAAATGATTGCTAGTGGTTGCCTGTGGACGCATATACACACACATTAGGCACTAAGATCAGCTCAATCACGCTGATATTACATATAAATGTGTATGCATTTTCTTTTCTTTTACGGATAAAAATGGATGAACTGGCATATGGATGTCGCATTTGGACGAATGGGTGCGCACACATATAGAACTTATATGATACAATAGGTTTATTTGCATACATATTGGATTCATGGCACTAACGTATATTGCATTAACGAGGTTAACTGAATCAGTAGACCGCCTGATCTTTTGCATTAGCGTTGGGACATATACACACACGGTTGCATACATTCATATAAGCATTAGAAAACTTTAAGGAAAATGGATGCTTGTGGATGATGGATGAGTAGATGGATAATGGATGGTAGGATACATTCTTCTTAACTTGAAGATTTCGGGGATGAAATCCTTTAAGGAGGGGGGAATGTAACACCCCGTAATTTTAAATATAAAAATGACAAATTAAAGAATACTTAATTTTTAGAAGAAGAATTAAGTGAAACGGGTTATGTCATTGCATTCGTCTCGGAATTCTGCTTGAGATAGAGTCTGAGTTTGCGTAAAACGGACATCGTATAAAGAAGTTATGAAGCTCGGAAGATTTAAAATTTAAAGCTGTAAAACAAGTCGACCGCCAATTTTTCACCATTCGATTGGTACAAGTCGACCGCCTATTTATCACCAGTTGACCGTTTTTAGACAAAAGTGAAAACTGTCGATGGGTTGAAATTGGCCAGTCGACAGGTTGATTCTGGGCAGTTACCTGACGACGCGTTTTTCAAATTTGAGTGGTTCAGATGGTTCCTAATCAAATCTAAAGGCCCTTATACACCTAATACATCTATAAATAAACAACTAAACCTAATCCTAATCTCACCATGTTCATCCATGGCGCCTCCATGCTGCTCTAATCTAAATTAAAACAAGCTTTCTTCTCCATCAAGTCAAATTAGAAGATCAGATTCTACAACAACGGTTTAGTTAATCAAATTCAGAACTCGGAATTCAGATCTATTCTCTCTCAATTCTCTAAACCTAACACTGTGAGTTTCTAGATTACTTTTAGGTTTAGATAAATAAAAGTATGCTTTGATGGACAATGAATTGTATATGTTGTAAAGTATGATTCTGTGTTGAGATGAAACTTTATCCTATGTTATGACAAGATCTAATTTCCTAGATCTAATATAATTGTGGTGATTCGATTATGATGTTTATATGGATCTTAACTTGTAACCATGTTATGATGGAAGTACATCTATTAATTTAGATAATTCTGACATTACTTGGATCTAGACTTTTATGCTTATCACCTTTCACTTGTCATATTGTGATACATTTATATATGTTGTAAACTTGACATGTGAATCTACCTTTTGATCTAAACATGTTGCCATGACTATGATAGATCTAGATAATTGGACACCTAATTTTAGATCTAGATCTCATTATGCTTACTTAAACATCATAGTAATTGCCATAAGTTATTAATAATGCCCACTTATTTATAAGTTAATCACATGTCCATTCACTTTGTTACTATGCCAATTTATGATCATGTTTATGTCACGACATGTTGAAACTATCACCCTCTTCGTATTCCCTTTTAATTATTATAGCTAGGCTACTTTATAGCCTAGATGCCACCAAAATACATACGAATACGATAGGGAGAAAACGGGAAAAAAGGGAATTAAAATTGGCATGATTTATGTTATGTTTGATAGGAAATGGGACATGTAAATTAAATGGGGAAAACATAAAAATAGTTACCTATAATGACATAGGTAGATTTGGATTAATTTGGAATGTTTAGTTATTTACAATTAGGAATCATAAATTGTACTTATGACATGAGGTTAGGTTACATTAGTGGTGGAAGTCTGCCCGGACCCGACCGACATATCCAGTAGCCACTAATGTTGAAACTAATGTTGGAGGTCTAAGTGCGCAAATACGAATCGGGCTAAGACACGAGGTTAGGCCCAACTGTGGAATAAGACTGCCCGGACCCAAACGGCATATCCAACATCCACACGTTATAGGCCTAATGTGGGACGTCTAGCCCATTATAACCATAATTAAACATGTTAAAGAAATGGACTACTTAACCTAATTTAATATTACCATGGACTTAAGTTAGGAATAGGTAAAATTGGATCGGTAGTGGGGGTTAAGTAAGTTAGAGGGGATGGGTAATATATAAATATATATAGGCCCACATACTTAACCCAATAAGGTTATGTAATTAAAGACACCTAAGTGGTATACGTAACCGGTAGATGATGTAAGAAAGTTATGTAATTGAAGACACCCTTTCGGGTAAGCATAACTAGTATAGGGCTATGTAATTAAAGACACCAAAGGGTATACATATTCAGTAGAAAAACCTAGTGGGGAAACAAGAAAAGGGGGAGAGCTTGTATCATATTGAGAGGGACCCGTTTCACTTAGTAACCCGAAGTGGTATCAAGTAAAGACCTCCGTACTAGGCGTAGAAGGGGCATGCTTACTGATTGATTGTAAGAGATCCAAACGAGGCAGATGGTGTGGGCGGCGCAAACCGACTAGGGACATGTGCGTGCATGGGCCGGGCAAAGGGGGCTAGTACAACCGTGACACCTGTAGATATAGTTTTGCACACCATGGTTTCCCACTTTAGGAAGTGATACCTCCTACTGTGGGGCCAGCACAGGATACCTACAAGGTAGGGAGCCGATCGACTAGGATAGTGTTTAGGGTATACTTGGACGTATGACCTAAGCCTACCAGCTTATAGTGGAAGGGATCATTTCATTTCAGTTATACTAGTAATAATGCAGAGTTATCATTAGTAAGGAACATATACCTTAACTTTCTTACCTTATCACACCTACCATTTATGTAGTGATTTCTCTCACAACCACTTTATATGCCTATCATGTTGCTTTTAATTATATACTGGCTAAAAGTAACTAGACTTGTCAGACTTTATGTCTGACCCTGTTGTTTCTCCTTCTTTCTTTCGTTTCCCTCCGCACCCCTCCAAGTTCTTAAGGAGGAAATAATCAGACTTAATCAGGAATCATATATCATCTTGCTAGGAGTTACTTCTGAAGTATGGCTCAAGTTCTTGACTCTACTATGGCTTAACTCTTTTTATTGGGGAAATGATGCTTTTTATTTACTTATATACTCTGATGATGCAAGACAAAAATATTTTTATTGTAATTTTTTTGTGACTTATGAAATTATGGACCACGAAGTTATGACTTATGTTTGAAATAAAAGTTTAAATTTTCCGATGCTACCTTATTTATCTCTGTCTTGTAATTATTCTGTGTCTGTTTACTTATAGCGCTTCACAAGACTTAATGCATTCCCTTAGTGAGTGACATTAACCGATGTGGGGTGTTTCAGTAAAATTAAGTAGTTCCTCGCATAATTTACAACAATCATGTGTACATCTAATTTTGCAACCATTTGTGCACTTGTGCAAAGTGTAGTACAACATAATAATACATGAATACAATGAATTCCTAAGCGATACCTCCTATATGAATGCTAATTTTTCTTGAAAACTTTTTGGAAACATGATGCACACATCCTAAATATACTGGTAATTTCCATATGAATGTAATATTTTGAAAATCAAAATACTTTTTCGTCCAATTTTTCCTACACTCTTACAGAGCAAGAGCGCAGTTCATCCAATTTTTCCTACACTCTTACAGAGCAAGAGCGCAGTTTATCCAATTTTTTGCATCCAAACCCTACTAACAAACTTTAACTTTGCGAATTACAAAAAATCTAATCTTCTGAATTTTATTTCTTATGTTATAAAAAGGTCGAAAAGGTAAAACTTCACATCTTTGTTTTTTTTCTTTTATGTACCTTTTCTACCTTTACTTGGATTTTACGCAACTATTATATAAAGATTTTCTATGCTCTTATCCGAGCATAGTTTGCATATAAAAAATCTAACTCAACTTGGAAAAGTTCTTTTTTTTCTATTTCTCGAAATTTTCCACTTTTCTCAATAGTCTTATTTGTTGCTTTATTGGATTTGTTGTTTTCTTTTAGTTATGTCATCACCTTTTTCCTTAGCTTAAACTTTAACTTTAAATAGGCCTTCTAATTCTTTCAAAACTAAAATAAGAAAATAAGCTCACTACACAGCTATTACTAAGGGCTAAGAGTCCTAAGGCTATGTCCCCGCTAATAAAGAAAGTCAGAACCACCAAATCTAAACAACTTGCTTGCTCTTTACCATATAACACTCGCAAGTAGTCCTTGTTGTGTACTAACAGTCTTTTCCTAGTAGTAGCCTAGGCTCTGTAGCGCTTACGTATTCTTTGGGAATTTACTTAATATTCCAAAATAATTCTCGCTATCTACTTTATAGCCTCAAAATATTCTCTGTCTTTCCTAGTCACTAATCTTTACTTGCTCCATGATTTAAAAACGTGGTTTGGCCTTGCCCCTTTTTTTATCAAAAATTAAAAGCTTCAAAACTTTATTTTTCTTCATTAAAACTTGTCTTTTTTGCCAAACCATTAAAAAATGACATGAAAAATGCAATTTTTTTTAAGTCATAAAAACTGGAGTAGACAACTATTTCTTAATTAATTTCACAACAACTCATTTTTACTACGCTGGTTCAATTACTTACACCTAGGCGCAAACATCTACTCTATTTAAATCTTTGACAACTTATTTTATCCACCCACCATAGTTTATGTCAAGACAATTATCAAAAATCATTGCCAAAAGAATAAAGATTGTCAAAATTTACTTTACTGAAAACTTTAGTTTTTGACAAAGTGCAATCTTTCTATGTTTTGTTATTTAATTCTTTCATACTTTATAGCTTAAAAACTTGTAACATCCCGTAATTTCAAAACAACATTAAAATGAAAAACCAAGGGATTCTTAATTAAATATTGGGAATTAAGTAAAACAGACTATACCATTGCGTTCGTCTCAGAATTCTGCTTAAGATAGACTCCGGGTTTGCGTAAAATGAACATCATATGAAGAAGATATTAAGCTTTCAGGTTTAAATACACATAAGAAATTATATATATGAATAAAACTATTCCGCAAAATCAAAATTAGAGGCAGGAAAAATAGGGGGTAATCGGCCCGTTAGGGTTCGACCCCATCCCTAAGGGTGTCAACCCATGGGTCGACCCCAACACTGGGGTATCGAGACTCATGTCGACCCCCATGTCGACCCCTCCGAGATCTGGGCAGAATTCAATTTCTGAACATGAACTCGTTTCTTGACTAGATTCGTTGATCCTAGGCTATAAATAGGATCTATTCTCATTGTTTTATTCATACAAAAACAATGAAGAACTAGATGTTGCCCCTGTCTAGATTAAAATAGCTTATTCTTCCATAACGACAAATTATACGGATTCAAGGATCTCTGTTGCAACATCAACAATCACTTCTCTGTTCTTTAGATCTAGTCACGGTGGGTTTATGTTATTTTTAGATATAAACATTTAATAGTAATCTTGATATGGTTATAAGTTGGATCTAAATAGGTGCCGGTTAATAACTTGAATTATAACTAATCAGATCTGCCATTACTTGTACACCTGATCTACTGTTTAGTTCTCATATGACTGTTGTATACACAATTATATGATTTTTGTTTGATGATAACAACCAAATAAATTTTATTTTTGTGTTTGTTACTGTACTGTTATTCTATATCACAGACAGGAATATAGTATTTATATTTATATAAAATACTACTAGACAAGAATTAAATATTCAAACAGTATTTTATTAAATATAATATTCTATTTCAACAATCAAACAGTACAATTTTATAACTCCGCTATTTGTATATTCTTCATATGATATTGTACTTGTATATAAACTGAATATGTTAAACAAATTTGTTTGAACATAATATATTTCAATCAAATTTGTTTATTACAAATATCGGTACAATTTTTCTCATTTTTGTACATTTGTTCCTCACTACAACTCTCATCACTCTAGTATACAGTCATTGCCTCACTACTGCATTTCACTCATTCACATTACAATTATGGCACATAAAAAAAAAGGAACAAAAAGTTTAGCAACAGATTTTTCTTTGGAAAAACATTTTCTTTTCTTGTCAATCATGCAAGATCACAGCAGTGCATTCATATGAATTGCAAGGAAGCATTTGATCATGCAAGGAAACTTCAATCTGTTTAGATAAATTTTTTTGGTAGAATGCATATCTGGCATGAATGTATATTTGGGATGAATGCATATTTAGCATGAATGCATCATATTTAATCTTGCAAAGAAACTCCAAAAATGACACACATCTTTTTAGCATGAAAGAAATCAAGTGCTAAATCAATACTCAAGTTGTTTCAGGAAATATGTGTATGCAAAGAAGGAATGCATTCAAGGAATTCATTTTGGAAAATTGGCAATCTTTTATTTGTTTCAGAAAAAATTCGAACAAGGCAATAAAGTACAAATTTGGGCAAGAAAGAACATATTTTTATTTGCAGAAACTAAACATGAGGCATCAGTGCATTGAAGAATTTTTTTTGGCAAGAGTTTAAAGCATTTCCATAAATCAAAAAATCACGCATTCAGCATGCACAGTTTTGGGCGAGAGAAACGTCAACATGAAGATGGCACAAATATGATGTTGCAGCTTTCAAGTACTAGCTCAAAGAAATGGTGACAAAACTGGATTTCAACATGCATGAAATGTCAGGGGAGTTTTTTTTTAATACATTCAATCGAATAACATTTCTAGAAATAAATAATGTCATGAATGCAAGCATATATTCTTATTTTAAAAACATTTCCAGAAATGAATATTCAATCAGTGATGACAAAGCAGTGAATGGAATCTTTAGCATGGAAAGTTTTTTTTTTCATTTCAACACCAAATTGAAGAAGCAAAAGGGTGCAAGTTCTTGGCAAGTATAAAATCAAGGAGGACCACAAACTCAAGTTTTCAATGCAAATATTTATTCCATAAAACGTTTCCAGAAACTCATATTTTGCAAGCTACAGGAGCTAATCAAGCAATAATTTATTGGCAAGTTTTCAAGATGATCAAAATCAACATGCAGGTGTTTTTCAATTCGGGGCCAAGAAAAACAATTGAATGATTTCCTGAAATCATGTTCAAGGTCACATATGCAATTGTTTTTCATAAATGAATAAATATTGTGGCAAGTGATTAATTCATTTCCAGAAATGCATATGTGAACAAATCAGTTCATACATGTATATATGACAAGATTTTTGAATTACAGTTTTGCAATCAATGCTTATTGTTTTCTGAAATCATGTTGCCAAGAGATCATTTGTTTCCAGATATGATTATTTATTTCAAGGGGCCACAAATAAGATTCATTCATGGTCTACGTTTTTGGCAACAATTTTCAAAGGGGCAAAAATTTACTTCTAGACTTCTCGGCCAATTTAATCAAGGCAGCAATTCAAAAATCAGCTGATGCATGATGCTTTGATTGCAATTGAATGTCCATAGCAAAAGACAAATAATAGAAGAGGCATGCAAGAAATGGTGCAGGAATTATTTTAAAGCAGCACATAAATGAATGGAAAGTATTTAAATGTGCATTTGTGGCATTAAATATTTTTGGCAAATTTTTTTTTTGTTGTTCTCAAAATTCAAAGAGGGACAAAAATTGACCAGGCAAGAAAGGATCTTTATTGATTCCAGAAATATGCAAGCACCATGAAAACAATTTGAATAGTTTCCTGAATTCAAAAAATCATACATGGCATTCACTCGACAGCAGACAATTCATTCAATGCCATGAAGCAAAGGGGGAAGTATCACGCAAATATCATTTTCAATTCAAGGCAACAAATAAAAGTCCATGCACAATCAGAGCAAATCATTTTTTGTGAAATCAGAGGAGCTTAAGGTCTTCTATAACCTTACATAAGCACACAAAAATCAACATGGGTAGATATCAAAAAAACCAGAGCAAAATTGAAAAATCAAATTCAGATAAACTCACAAAATTACTTCATTATTTTCAATCGCCAAAGAGTGGCCAAATCAACCGACCAAGGAGCATCAACTAATCGGGGCATCAGAGTATAATTCAGAGCCAACCTTTTTGAAGTCAAATTGATTTGGGGCAAAACCCTATTTCACATTTCTCAGCTGCCATCAACAAAGAGGAGACCAAGTTTTTTAATGACAAAGCAAAGTGGCAGGCTTATATTACTTTAGACAAAGGGGGTTTTATTGGTTGTATTGTATTTTCATTTTGTAAACCATTCTGAACAGTTGCTAGAGTCTGTAAAATTCTAGGGGATTCAGTTAGGGGTTAACTGACAGTTTCTAGAGTCTGTAAAATTCTTGGGGAATCCAGTTAGGGTGTTAACTGGCAGTTTACTAGCATCTGTAAAACTAGGGGAAATCTGGTCTAGGGGATATAGACCAGTCTAGAGCTTTGAGCGTAGGGTTAGAATAGGAGCGAGGGGTTCGCAAGTTTACATGGTCTTGTAAGCGGGATCTGTTCTATCACCCAGTAGAAACTTTAGGAATGCAGCAGTAGGCAGAGTCTTGACGAAGCTGGGTATATCTGTGTGTGATTTATTTTCTGCACTTTTATTTCTGCTGCATTCTGTGATCTGTTTATTATTTTAATATCCTGTCAGTTTTTCAATTCAGTTTAAAAACTGTGATAAACCCTATTCACCCCCCCTTCTAGGGTTAATCTAGATCCAACAAGGAGTATCAGAGCAGGTATATTCTGTTAACTCTAGAGAAATGATAATCCCTAGTTATCAGCCTTCTGAGAGTCAGTCCAGTCGTATTCCAGTTATTTTTAATGGTACAGATTTTCTAATTTGGAAATCAGAAATGGAATCCTATTTAAAATCTGTTAATTCTGAATATTGGAATGTTATTGAAAATGTGGGTGACATGTTAGATAAGAAGAATAAAATTACCAATGCTCGTGTTATGCACATTCTCTATTCTTGTCTTAATAATAATCAGCTTAATCTCATATCTCACTGTTTAACTGCGCAGGATATTTGGATTACTCTCAATGCAAAGTATGGACGAAATGAAGACAACTGCTCAAAACCCCAGAATGGCAACTCAAATTCAGATCTTTGCTTAACAGGCCGTGTAAATGAAACTTCGGATGGATCAGATGATGGAGAATCAACAAATGCTGAAACAGAAAATTTCACATATGAAGATCTGGTTTACATGTGTCTTGATTTAACGAAATCTGTTGATAAACTCCAAGTGAAAAATAAGCCTCTGAAATCTAAGAATTTTGAATTGACCAGCAAAATTGATGATTTGGAATCACAACTTGAATATGTTAAAAATTCTTCAAATTTTGTTTGCAAAAATTGTTTGAAATTGAAAACCAATCTTGTTCATCTCAATAAAAATATTCAAAAGTTTGAAAATGAAATTCTGATCTTAAATGAGAACAAGACTGAGTTATCAAATTTGAATAACCTTCTGCAAAAGGAATTTGAAAATTTTAAAACAGATATAAATTCCAAATTTGAAATTGCTGAAAAGGAGAACTTACTGAAATCAAATTTGATTTTAGAAGAACTTGAAAATGAGATTGAAAAATCCAAGAAATTTGAGTCTGAAAAACAAAAACGATATGAATCTGAAATCATGGAATCTCAAGCCAGAATTAAAATTCTTAAAGATGAAAATTTGGTTTTAAAATCTGTTTTTGAAAGATGTAAGATCACTAAAAATCATTGTTCGGATTTAATGAAAGAGAACCGTGATCTTAAAACTAAAATTCAACAGCTTGAGTCAACTTTGACTAAATTTTCTAACGGTGAAAAATCTCTGAATATGCTATTGAAAAATCAATTTTCATCTGGTAATAAAAGTGGTCTCGGCTTTGAGAAAAATAACATTTTTGAAAATCAGAACTCAAATGATTTTAAAAATCCTTTAAACTGCTTTGGAAAGAATCGATATGAAAATTCAAACTCTAATAATAGCAAAGGATTTTTGAATCATAAACATGATGTGAATTGGTTTTATAATAATCCATTTGAACAATCCTGGATCCCAAAAAGGAATAAAACAAAATTTGTTAAATTCAAACAAATCTGGGTTCCTAAAGGTACAAAGGTGAATTCAGATGGGTTATTGTATAAACAAGTCTGGGTACCAAAATATGTGAATAAAACTGTGAGTGGTTTTACAAACTTTGTTAGACCACTCGATTCTCTAAACTGTTAGGTACCAGTGGAGGATGAGGAACTGCCAAGCAAAAAGAAATGTGAAATCATGCTGGTTTATACTTCTGTATCATTCACAGTTCCTCCAGCCAGGATTTGTTGAGTTAGAGATTTATTTACTCACGTCAATTTCAGGTATAACCTCTAAACTCAACCTTTGTAAATATTTTTCTTTTTCTTTGTGTATTCCTCCTTCTACCCCTTCTATTTATTTTCTTTATCTCATCTATTTATCTTTCTTTGTATGTTTGATTTATTACTGTCATATCATTGTAAAAAAAAAGGTTGTGCTTTCTTAAACTTCCAGTTGCAGAATTCACAATTTTCTGGAAATTCGCTTTATTTGAATAGAATTCTGATGTGTTAATTATTTCCAGATCTTGATTTTAATCTTATAAATATCTATAATTGTTTTGAAGTTTATTTTCTAATTTTTGAATTCATAACAGTGTTGATGCATTCTTGTCAGATCTTGAACATTGTTAATTTGAATTCTAAATTTTTTTTGAAGATCTGAAAATTTAATGGAATTTCACACACCGTTGTTGTTTTGAGTTTCTTCCAATTCATTTTGGAAACGCTTAAAATATTATACTCATTACAGTACACTCTGTTATTTATCAGTTGTGATAATTTTAGAAATTTTCAGAATGGCTTGGATATTTTGAATTGTCTTGAATTACAGTGATACATCTAGAAAATCATCTTATATTCATGATCATTTTATGGTTGAAATCTACTTGTTTGAAATCATCTGAAATACTTGATATTCTGAATCTCACATACCTCTTAAATTTGAAATTATCAATATTGTGTGACTGATTCATTATATCTCAAAACTTGACATTGATTCAAGTGATTTCAAATAAATTATTTTTTTATTTTCTGGATCATGAATATCTCTTAAATTTGATGTAAATGATCTGAAATTACTCATGTGCCTGTCAGAAATTGTTTTGAAAAAAAAAATTCCTTGAAAAATTTGGGTCTTGAAATTTATTGGTATTTCATGGTTATTTGATTTAAATATCTGTTTGTTTAAAATCATTTGAAATTATTGATTTACTGAATCACACACATATCTTGAAAGTGAAACTAATAATTTGGTGTGATCGATTCATTGAATCTAGAGTTTTTCATATTCCTCAAATGATTTCAAATAAACGGTATTTCTAATCTTGGATCATGAATGATCTTATGTGACCATCCTCTGACAAGTCTGCTGTGAGATTGTTTTCTGTGCTGCTCTGATACTGTTTTCAAATAACTGCCTGCTTTAATCTGACTGCTGTTCTGATAATTGTGCCAAATTTGTAATCTTGTCTGTTTGGGCTTTGTGTTTGAAATTTCTTTAATCTAGGGTGTGATTAAAATCCTCGAGAAGGAGACTACAAGTGGTATCAGCTTTTTCATCCATCTGTTTTTGAATTTTCACCTTGTACAGACACCATACACATTTTTTTCCCCTTGTATAAATCTGTATAAATTCCTCTTGTAATTGATTTTCAATTTTAAAATTATGTATTGATTATTCATTCAGAAATTGAAATCAATATCCAAATTGAACTATATATATAATTCATCAAAATTAGTATCAGATTTTGAAATTGTGATGAATTGTGATTGCAGTATATTTTCACAACAAGAGGAGATGTTATTTTGATTTTCATGATGGTTGAACGTTTATTATAATATCTTTGAACTGGCAATTATTTCACGACCATCTTCATTACCTATCATCCTTCTGCCATCCATGATAATTTTATATTAATGTGGAGAGTTTAATTTAAAAAAAAAATCATCGTGAATAAACAGTGGAAATATTTGTGATAGTAATTGGACTATGTTATTTTTTTTAAGAATTGGTGACAATTGAATTTTTTCAATGATCCCAGCACAATCGAGCATATTTCATAATATAAGTAATTTAGAAATTTATTTCACAGTCCATTTCTGTACTTACCACATTTCTGTCATTCATATTGGTTGAATATGCCGAGGAGTTTTTCTATTTAAAGCAAATGATAAAATATATAATTAATATATAAGTGTGTCTCTAACATCATTTAAAAATCCAAGCTCTGGTCATGCATGGTTAAGAGACAACTTATAATTTAAGCTGCGACTGACCTCATTTAAAATCCAAGCTCTGGTTATGCGTGGTCAGTGTGATCTTAAATAAAAGATAAAAAGAAAAAGGAAATAATGCGCTATAAAGTAAAATCAATATGAAATTCTCCTTGGTATTCATAAAAACCAGCCTATCAATCCATGTTCTAATCTGTGAAATGTGTTAATATCTTATGAAGTATTATGATTTGTTGATTGATAGCGATTGGGATTTGAGATTATTCGATTTTGTCACTTAAGTTGAAATTATAATTATAGTCCAAATCCATCACTGCTTTTGTGCCTCATTTTTATAAAAATTCTTTGGAAAATAATTGGAGCTCTTTTTTCTAACTCTCCCCATTTTATATAAAATTCATCGTAAATCCGTCATTCCCTACAATGTGAAATATGCCACCTGTTTTTAGAATATTATGATTTTTGTTTGACTGATTGAGATTTATGACGACCGTTCTTTCTCCTAAGCTGAAATTATATCTTTAGTCATTTTTCATATGTATTTTAAACTCCGAATCCTTTTGATGATAACAAAAGGGGGAGAATAGGTTGGGATTTTGATTTATGAATGAATATTTTATAAATATTTTATTTTTGAAAATTCATTATTATTCATTCATTTCACTCATGCACAGTTATAGGGGGAGTTTTCTGTTATAGGGGAGCTAATAAATAGGGGGAATTCAATATTCATTGTCAAACACATTTATTATGCTCAAAATCTTTTATTTGTTTGTCATCATCAAAAGGGGGAGATTGTTGTATATGACGTTGTTGTATACACAATTATATGATTTTTGTTTGATGATAACAACCAAATAAATTTTATTTTTGTGTTTGTTACTGTACTGTTATTCTATATCACAGACAGGAATATAGTATTTATATTTATATAAAATACTACTGGACAAGAATTAAATATTCAAACAGTATTTTATTAAATATAATATTCTATTTCAACAATCAAACAGTACAATTTTATAACTCCACTATTTGTATATTCTTCATATGATATTGTACTTGTATATAAACTGAATATGTTAAACAAATTTGTTTGAACATAATATATTTCAATCAAATTTGTTTATTACAAATATCGGTACAATTTTTCTCATTTTTGTACATTTGTTCCTCACTACAACTCTCATCACTCTAGTATACAGTCATTGCCTCACTACTGCATTTTACTCATTCACATTACAATTATGGCACATAAAAAAAAAGGAACAAAAAGTTTAGCAACAGATTTTTCTTTGGAAAACATTTTCTTTTCTTGTCAATCATGCAAGATCACAGCAGTGCATTCATATGAATTGCAAGGAAGCATTTGATCATGCAAGGAAACTTCAATCTGTTTAGATATTTTTTTTTGGTAGAATGCATATCTGGCATGAATGTATATTTGGGATGAATGCATATTTAGCATGAATGCATCATATTTAATCTTGCAAAGAAACTCCAAAAATGACACACATCTTTTTAGCATGAAAGAAATAAGTGCTAAATCAATACTCAAGTTATTTCAGGAAATATGTGTATGCAAAGAAGGAATGCATTCAAGGAATTGATTTTGGAAAATTGGCAATCTTTTATTTGTTTCAAAAAAAATTCGAACAAGGCAACAAAGTACAAATTTGGGCAAGAAAGAATCTATTTTTATATGCAGAAACTAAACATGAGGCATCAGTGCATTGAAGAATTTTTTTTGGCAAGAGTTTAAAGCATTTCCATAAATCAACAAATCACGCATTCAGCATGCACAGTTTTGGGCAAGAGAAACGTCAACATGAAGATGGCACAAATGTGATGTTGCAGCTTTCAAGTACTAGCTCAAAGAAATGGTGACAAAACTGGATTTCAACATGCATGAAATGTCAGGGGAGTTTTTTTTTAATACATTCTATCAAATAATATTTCTAGAAATAAATAATGTCATGAATGCAAGCATATATTCTTATTTTAAAAACATTTCCAGAAATGAATATTCAATCAGTGATGACAAAACAGTGAATGGAATCTTTAGCATGGAAAGTTTTTTTTTCATTTCAACACCAAATCGGAGAAGCAAAAGGGTGCAAGTTCTTGGCAAGTATAAAATAAAGGAGGACCACAAACTCAAGTTTTCAATGCAAATATTTATTCCATAAAACGTTTCCAGAAACTCATATTTTGCAAGCTACAGGAGCTAATCAAGCAACAATTTATTGGCAAGTTTTCAAGATGTTCAAATTCAACATGCAGGTGTTTTTCAATTCGGGGCCAAGAAAAACAATTGAATGATTTCCTGAAATCATGTTCAAGGTCACATATGCAATTGTTTTTCATAAATGAATAAATATTGTGGCAAATGATTAATTCATTTCCAGAAATGCATATGTGAACAAATCAGTTCATACATGTATATATGGCAAGATTTTTGAATTACAGTTTTGCAATCAATGCTTATTGTTTTCTGAAATCATGTTGCCAAGAGATCATTTGTTTCCAGATATGATTATTTATTTCAAGGGGCCACAAATAAGATTCATTCATGGTCTACGTTTTTGGCAACAATTTTCAAAGGGGCAAAAATTTACTTCTAGACTTCTCAGCCAATTTAATCAAGGCAGCAATTCAAAAATCAGCTGATGCATGATGCTTTGATTGCAATTGAATGTCCATAGCTAAAGATAAATAATATAAGAGGCATGCAAGAAATGGTGCAGGAATTATTTTAAAGCAGCACATAAATGAATGGAAAGTATTTAAATGTGCATTTGTGGCATTAAATATTTTTGGCAATTTTTTTTTGTTGTTCTCAAAATTCAAAGAGGGACAAAAATTGACCAGGCAAGAAAGGATCTTTATTGATTCCAGAAATATGCAAGCACCATGAAAACAATTTGAATAGTTTCCTGAATTCAACAAATCATACATGGCATTCACTCGACAGCAGACAATTCATTCAATGCCATGAAGCAAAGGGGGAAGTATCACGCAAATATCATTTTCAATTCAAGGCAACAAATAAAAGTCCATGCACAATCAGAGCAAATCATTTTTTTTTGAAATCAGATGGGCTTAAGGTATTCTATAACCTTACATAAGCACACACAAATCAACATGGGCAGATATCAAAAAAACCAGAGCAAAATTGAAAAATCAAATTCAGATAAACTCCCAAAATTACTTCATTATTTTCAATCGCCAAAGAGTGGCCAAATCAATCGACCAAGGAGCATCAACTAATCGGGGCATCAGAGTATAATTCAGAGCCAACCTTTTTGAAGTCAAATTGATTTGGGGCAAAACCCTATTTCACATTTCTCAGCTGCCATCAACAAAGAGGAGACCAAGTTTTTTAATGACAAAGCAAAGTGGCAGGCTTATATTACTTTAGACAAAGGGGGTTTTATTGGTTGTATTGTATTTTCATATTGTAAACCATTCTGAACAGTTGCTAGTGTCTGTAAAATTCTAGGGGATTCAGTTAGGGGTTAACTGACAGTTTCTAGAGTCTGTAAAATTCTAGGGGAATCCAGTTAGGGTGTTAACTGGCAGTTTACTAGCATTTGTAAAACTAGGGGAAATCTGGTCTAGGGGATATAGACCAGTCTAGAGCTTTGAGCGTAGGGTTAGAATAGGAGCGAGGGGTTCACAAGTTTACATGGTCTTGTAAGCGGGATCTGTTCTATCACCTAGTAGAAACTTTAGGAATGCAGCAGTAGGCAGAGTCTTGACGAAGCTGGGTATATCTGTGTGTGATTTATTTTCTGCACTTTTATTTCTGCTGCATTCTGTGATTTGTTTATTATTTTAATATCCTGTCAGTTTTTCAATTCAGTTTAAAAACTGTGATAAACCCTATTCACCCCCTCTAGGGTTAATCTAGATCCAACAATGACTATTCCTGTTATGCATGTTTCGTTATCTTGCCTAATTTTGTCAATATATGCCTATTCTGTCACTATGCATGTTTTGTCATCGTAGGCTTATTCAGTTAGTATGCCTATTTCCGTCATCATATGCCTGTATTGTTATTATGCCTATTCTTATTCTCTTCTCTACCCCTTTCCCTTTTTATTTTTATAGCCAGGCTAACTTCGAGCCTAGGCCTATCGCTGAAATATGCGAACGTACGAAATTTGGAACAGTTGGGAATGATAAATTGGGGGCATAACTCATATTGTAAAATTTGATTGGGATTTTATTCATAATCTATACCTTGAGCCAAAATTTTAGCTTGGGGTATAACTTGTAACACGATTCGAACTGGGAATTGGGCATAATCTTGGATAAACATGAGAAAATATTAATAACGAACATGTATAGATTTACAGTAATTAGAAACAGTAACCTCGCTTAGGCACGAGGTTAGATTACACTTATGGTTGAAGTCTGCTCGGAACCGCCTGATAAATCCAGCATCCACACATGGTAAATCTAATGTGAGGGGTCTAAGTGCGTAAAACGTACACCTAATAGTGTTAAGACACGAGGTTAAGTCCGACTTATGGAAGAAGTCTGCCCGGAACCGCCCGACATATCCAACATCCACAAATGGCCGACTTAATGTGAGAGGTCTAACACATTAACAGACATGAATGGGAAATATGATAATAACTTGTTTCCTGAAATACTTAACCAGTTTAGATATGTGGGGATTACATGAACTTGTCAAATTGAGTAGGGGTTAAGTAAACTTATGTAGATCAGTGGGGATGAAGTAAATCTTGTGGCAACGGGTAATATACATATATAGGCCCAACAACTTAAACTATTTCACATGTAAGGGCTATGCAACCTTTTTAAACTGTTAGGCATAACCTGTCAAAATCCTAGTGGTGGGGATGCAAGCCTAGGGGGTAGCCTGCATCATTTGTTGTGTGGGACCCATATTAGTCAGTAACCCATCTTGGTATCAAACGGGTACCCCGAACTAGGTCGAGATCTGGGCACGCTTACTGAGTTGATTATAAGAGGTCACTTGAGGGAGGGTGTTCGACAGCGTAGGAAACCAACAGAGTCATGTGCGTGCATGGGTCCGGCTTGCTAGGGGAATTAAGACGTTGTGACACCAGTAGATATGGTTGTGCATTCTTGAAAATAACGGGGTTGCCACTTTAGGAAGTGATACATCCTATTGTGGGGCCAGCACAGGGTATCTACGGGATAGGGAGCCAATCGATTTGGGTAGTGATTAAGGTACATCCAGTCTTGCTTGTTTAGAAGCCCATTATTCTTGCTGGGGTTAACATCCGTCATTTTCTTTGGAATTGCCTGTTATTCGTGTTGGGGGTAAAACCCGTCCATGAAGTACACTTAAGTCTACCATCTTGTTTTTGTTAGGATCATCTTATTTCAGTTATACTAGTGTTGGTGCAGAGAAAAGTATTAGAGAAGCGTAACCTATTCTGTTCTGTTTATTCTACTTATCTTGCTCAGTCTATTATACCTACCTTATGATGTTGCTATCTCTCTCATCCAGTTTATATGCCTGTCATGACACTTTTACTTTTTTATATGCTAAAAGTAACTGAACTCGCCATACTTTATGTCTGACCCATTTCGTTTCCTCTTCTCTCTCTTCCGTTTCCCCCCAGGTTCTCTGGGTGGGAGTACTCAACCTTGATCGGGATTCTTCTTTCATTCTGCTTGGAGCTGCTTAGATGGACCGCTTAATTTCGTATCTTCTCTACTATGGCTATATTTTGGGGATTATGCTCTATTTATGTATTTTTGTACTCTGATGATAATTTTGGTACAAGATAGAAGTTTTAAGTTTTCAGCATTTCAGACTTATTATGTAATTGGTTTTGGTCCACAAATCTTTTCTATTTAATAAAGTTATTAATTACGCTGTTATTTTATATCTGTCTTGTAATGTTTCTATTTTGTAACGACCTGCATTCTAAGTATAGGAGGATCGTAGAATATTTATTTTATTTTCATGTGAAGTCATATGGCTATGTAACTTTGGGAAACAGCTATTGGGGTCATTTCCCACACTCATGATTTTTGTCGAATTTTAAATGACTGTTTTACCCCTAGCGAATCTTGTTTTTCTTATAACTTTTGATTGGTAAGGATTTTTGACCTGAAACCACTTCCATTGGATTCGGATGATGGTTTAATTTTCCGTAAAGTCGTCACATTAGCCAAACAGACTTACCATTTAGGAGATATGGCTGAAATAAGTTTTGAAGATGGAAAAACAGCTTAACCGGGCTTAATTGGATGATTAAAAGCTAGGCCCATGACCCATTCGAGATTAGGGTTATGGGAGGGCTGAAAGGGTTAGGGAAAATATTTCATTTCAGGTTTTTAGTCGCTATTTACCTTTGTATAACCCTAGCAAAGGTTTCCATCTTCTAAAATACCTCCAAATAACATATTAAGCAAATCTACGTCAGATCAAGTCAAAATAGCACCAAATCAGAGTTGGAGCTGTTGCTATACATTGGAATTCGACCCAAATCAGATATATTTTTAGATCTAAGATTTATTTGTGGCTAAGATGAGTGATTTGCACTTTTATTCGCTAATTACAGCTAATTAGGGGTGATTAGGGATAATTAGCGAAATTATGGCTCAAAAAAATATGTAGAAATTCTAAAATATTATTTTATGCCTCTATTATAAGTTTGGGTTAATTTGGCTTAAGTTTGCTAATCCTATAGTTAAAACATGGTTAAGAGGATTAAGGGGAAATTTATGTTATGGGTATATTTGATCCATATTAACATGTTAAACCACTGTTTTGATGTTTATGGTTGTTTCTATATGTTGCTATTACTGTTTGGTATGATTTGTGATTTCATAGAAAAGTTAGAATGATCGAAAACGACGTGGTACGACATAAATAGATTGTTGGAAAAGTTGCAGGAAATTGGTCAGACCCCCCCTTCATGAGTGCACTTTGCCTTCACGACCCAACCCCTATGGAGGATCATGACCCGACCCCTATGGAGGATCACGCCCCGCCTAGTTGGTCATGAGTGGAAGGTCACGAGTGGAAAGCAAGGTCACGATCCAGAGAGCTTGACCACGAATTTTGCACCAAGAATTGATTGCACATCACGAACAGAGACTAATGAACTGAACGTGATGAACCGGACTGAAGGAGACCAAAACCCAAGATGCAAAGGAAGTCCAAATGGGAAGTTATCACTTAGGATCCAGATGGGAACCAATGAGTTAACTTCATAAGTTGGACTTTGCTGCAGGATGTGTGCAAAGAGGTTATTGATATCTATAACTTTGATTCACTATTGATGGGGGGCATTGACTGTGAACCAGTGCGGTGGGGTCAAAGTTGTTTGGAGTCGAACTCCATCAGGACCCCCAAGGGAAAAGTGGTTGTAGTAAGGTTTGGATGGAGCTGGACTTCGTCATGGCCCCAATGGTTCTAGTGACCAAAGCGGTGGATATCGTATGCTTTATGCACTGAGTGAGAGATGTAAGGATGATTGCTATGTTCGATGTTTGCTATCAGCATGACACGTACACTCCCATTTCACCATATGTTAGTGATACCTTAGAGTGTTGTACACCTTGTTGTGTTAACTCTTTGGTTGCATGTCTAGGTTCAAGTATGATTATTTATACCTATTATTGTTTATTTCTGCTATTGTCGCTCATACCAGACTTTTGTCTGACCCAAAGTTTTATGTCTCTTCTTATTACTCCGGGTGCTCCTAAAACGAGCAGACTAGAGACAGGTCAGGTGTTGTGCCCGAGTAGTTGTCCGAAGACGAGCAGGAGGCTTCTACGTACTGTTTACATATATTCTCCCTGTGTTGTTGTTGGTCACTACTTTGGGCATTAGTAGTGTACCTTTTGTATTTTACTTTAGAGACAATATTTTGAAGTTGTAACAAGGATGGTTGGGATCGTAAGCTGTATTTTGGATTCCGCTGCTATGATGGTTTAGTTTTCAGCTTATGCACAATCTCGCCTATTTTATGTCAAGTATGTTATTATTATATTTTATTCCATGCGCTGTGAGATATACTACAGGTTCTTTGGTGATTCATAGTTTCAAAACCCCTTTCATTTGAAGACCGTCCCGTGCTGGTCGGGCATTGGCACAACACATTTCGTAGAAATGTCGGCCTATGCGGGGTAGGCCGTCACACTCGGTATCAGAGCCGGGTTGCGTAGTTAACCTATGGGAAGACATCATGGAGAGACAGTATACGTATATGAGAGCGCGTATTTTGATATTTTGGTTTTCAAAAGCTATATATATAGTATTAGTATATCTAAGGATGAAGTCGCACTGCACTGGCACCACTAAGGACAGGGTTAATCGTTTTTCTCTTTATAGGTTTAAGATGAGCCGATACACGAGGAGTACGGGTTCAGGGGCCAACAATGGAAATGTCCCTCATATGAGGACGATGTTTACTACCTTCATCCGAGAGATGCTTAGGGACGTTCAGGGAACAGTTCCTAATGCTGCTAACAGTGGTGGTGCAGTGGTGCAGGCGCCTAGAGCTGATTTTGCCAAGCTTAACAAGGATTATACTAGTCTTGGTGGGAAGTCGTTCCACGGAACAGAGTCGGCTACGGAAGTTCAGGATTGGCTTGATAGTTGTGAGCGCATCTTTGAAGATTTAGGGATTGATGATGCAATGAAGAGAAAGCTAGCATCGTGTGACCAGCTATGAATTGGTGGAATGCCATTAAAGCAGCTACTCCTGAGGATCAAGTTACTTGGGATCAGTTTAAGACTCGCTTTAGTGAAAAGTTTATTCCAGCTGCTCAGAAATCAGAATTGTTTAGGAAATTTTTGGAACTTAAGTAGAATGGTAGGGCAGTCTCGGAATATATTGCTGAGTTCGATACCATATCGAAATATGGATTATCTTTTATTGATACTTCCGAGAAGAAGAACGAGAGGTTCATAACTGACCTGGATGAGTACTTGGGGGAGAGACTCATAAACCATATTGATGAGACTTTCGAATCTATTATGGGAAAGGCATTGAGATCTAAGAGCCTTTACCCTAAGTCGAAGACCGAAGTTGCTATTACATATGCAGAGGAGCCAAAGCCGCAGGCAAGTGGTCGAGGCAAGAATATTTCGCAGAATAAGAGGAAACAGAACCAAGCTAAGGATAGTCAGAAGAAGAATAAGAAAGATGTTGAGTGCTTTAGTTGTGGTAAGAAAGGCCACTATGCCAAACAATGTCGAGCAAAGCCAATGGACAGGAAGTGCTTTAATTGCGGCCAAGTGGGACATCACAAGGATAAATGTCCACACCTCCTAAAGAGAAGCAGATCATGAAAGCATATGCTATCAATGTTGTTCCTTCTTCGACGAATTCCCCTACTGCGACGCAGAAGGGAAAAGGGCGTTGTTATTCAAGGTATGTTTTCCATTTATGATGTTCCCGTTCGATTATTATTTGATACCGGGGCTACCCATTCCTTCATATCTAGTGATCTGGTAGATAGGTTGAGATTAGAACCCGAGATTGTTGATAGACCTTTAGTTATGACGAACCAGATTGGTGGTTCGACTAGCCTTAGTATGAATTGTCGTAATTTGGTCTTATCAAGTCATGGATGCATGTTTGCGTGTGATAGCTTTGTTTTAGGCTATACTGGGTTTAGCATTATTTTGGGAGTCGACTGGCTCCAAAGGTATGGGTGGTGGTAGGCTATGAGGGATCTTCGGTGACCATTAGAGCGGATGATGGGCGGAGGGAACTGTTTGGTTTCCTACCTAGTGATGGGGTGATGGCTAGTTTTCTAAATTCCCTCGACATCCCGCGTGATGAGTTGTCAGATGTGCCTATTGCTGGCAAGTATTCGGAGATCGGGTTTCGAATTGATTTAGTGAAAGATGTTAGGCCTTTAGTGATGCCACCTCGTTGTATGGGGCCAAGGGAGCAGCGAGAGCTTGAAGTGCAAGTTGGTGATCATTTGAAGAAGGGATTTATCCGAAGAATTATTTCCGAGTGGGGAGCACCAGTTGTGTTTGCTACCAAGACAGATGGTTCCCTCCGATTGTGTGTGGACTATCGCGAGTTAAATAAAGTGAGGAGGTAGAACAAGTATCCTCTTCTGCAGATAGACGATTTGTTTGATCAGTTGAGTGGAGCAAGAGTGTTCTCCCAGTTAGATCTCGCGACAGGTTTTCATCAGCTCCGAGTAGCAGCTGAGAGTATACCTAAAATGGTATTTCGGATGCTGTCTGGATTCTATGAATTGTTGGTCATGCCATTCGGGTTGACTAATGCACCAGCATATTTTGTGGATCTTATTAATAGGGTATTCAGGGATCAACTGAATAAGTTTGTTCTTGTGTTCGTGGATGATATCCTAGTTTACTCGAGGACGGAGGAAGAACACAAGGAACATTCGAGGACAATGATGGAGGTGTTGAGGAAACACCGATTGAAAGCGAAATTTTCTAAACGTCACTTCTGGAGGAGGGAGATGAGGTTCTTGGGCCATGTTTTTTCAGTGAATGGTATCGCCGTGGATCCTGCGAAGGTGGCTATGGTGCAGGATTGATCTACGCCCAAGAATGCAACAGACGTGAGAAGTTTTTTGGGATTGGTTGGGTATTACCGTAAGTTTATTCAGGACTTCTCTAAGATAGCGGCACCGTTGACTCAGTTAACTAAGAAGAATCAAGCTTTCATTTGGGACGAAAGGTCTGAGAATGCATTTAAGATCCTAAAGGAAAAGTTAACGTACACAACAGTGTTTGTTATTCCTAAAGGGAATGAAGAGATGGTGGTATGCACGGATGCCTATGGTACCGGACTAGGTGCTCTAGTGATGCAAGGCAATAGGGTTGTAGCTTATGCTTGTCGGCAACTGAAACCACATGAGAAAAGATATCCTACCCATGATTTGGAATTGGCAGCGATCGTGTTCACATTGAAGATGTGGAGACATTATCTCTTGGGAGAAAGATTTGAATTGCTTACCGATCATAAGTCACTAAAGTATCTTTTCTCTCATAAAGACTTAAATTTTCATCAACAGTTAGAGTTCTTGGCTTCATATAATTTCAATATTGCATATACACCCGGGAAAGACAATGCGGTGGCTGATGCATTGAGTAGGAGATATGCCAGCTTGGGGGCTATGTTTCTGGAATGGGAGCAACTAGATGATTTCAGACCTAAGTGTGAATTTGATCCAGAGATGTTAGCAAGTTTGACGATCAGACCGACTTTGATTGATCGGATTGGCTCCAGCCAGAGGGACAATCCTAATTTATTGGAAATCATCTCCAAGATAGAGATGGGAATAGACAGTGAGGAGATGAATAAGTATGGACTTGATCGAGACGGATGGCTTCGAAAGAATGAGAGACTGGTTGTACCCAACGTAAATGGATTGAGAGATGAAGTGCTTAAAGAGTGTCATCACTCGAAACTGACTATACATCCCGGTGGTAACAAAATGTATTGAGACATGAGGCAGACCTACTACTGGGAAGGGATGAAGAGAGACATTGGGAATTCTATATCCAAGTGCATGAATTTCCAACTAGTTAAAGTCAAGCAAAAGAAGTCTAATGGTTTATTACATCCGTTGGAAATTCCCGGATTGAAATGGGAACAAGTTTTAATGGATTTCATCGATGGCTTACCAAAGGCTAGATCGGGTCATGATAGCATTTGGGTGATTATGGATAGATTGACTAAGAGTGCAAGGTTTATATCGGTCAAGTCGAATAGAACGGCAACTAAGTTAGCAGAACTGTATATGAAGTAGGTAGTGAGATTTCATGGAGTACCGAAAGGTATTGTAAGTGACCGAGATCTATTTTTTACTAGTGGGTTTTGGAAGAGCTTACAAGAGGCTTTAGGGTCAGAATTACATCTCAATACTGTGTACCATCCCCAAACCGACGGTCAAACAGAGAGGGTGAATCGTGTATTAGAGGATCTCCTGAGAGCTTGTATATTGGATTTTGCAGGTTCATGGGTTGACCATTTGCATCTGGTTGAGTTCGCATACAATAATAGTTATTAGTCCAGTATTGATATGGCTCCATTTGAAGCTTTGTACGGGACACCGTGCAACTCACCATCACGTTGGTTGGAAACCGGCGAGAAGTTCATGCTTGGACCGGATGTAATAAGAGAAACTTCAGATAAGATCAAGGTTATTCAACAGCGAATGAAGGCTGCCCAAGATAGGCAGAAGAGTTATGCTGATAAGAGGAGAAGAGATTTGATTCTCCGTTAAAGCATGTAATTCGTTTTGGTAGGAGAGGTAAATTGGCATCAAGGTTTATTGGTCCATTTCCAATCCTTGAGCAAGTGGGGAATTTGGCGTACAAAGTTGAGTTGCCTGACAAGATGGCAGGAGTTCACAACGTATTTCATGTTTCCTAGTTAAGGAAGCTTGTGCACGATTCTGACATGACTATTTCACCGGACCAGTTGGATGATATCGAGGTAGAACCCGAAGCGGTTGGGATTCGCAGACGGATTCGTATTATCGAGCACGATACGAAGAAGCTTCGAAGGAAGACGGTGGAACTAGTGAAAGTCCAGTGGGGTGATAATGAGCATGGTTGTCCTTGGGAAATAGAGGAGATCATAAGGAAGTTGTATCTAGAACTCTTTTCCTGGTAAGGTTCTAATAGCGATATAGTTATTCCCTTGCTTAGTAACCGCATGCTAGGATAGGTTTGTTTTGTTATTATGTATGTTTGGTTGTTTGTAAATGGCTGATAGGCATGCGGGGTACCATTGTATGTTTTGATTAGGGAATTTCAGGGGCGAAATTACTTAACGGGGGAAGAGTGTATCGACCCGCATTCTACGTATCGGAGGATCATAGAATATTTATTTTATTTTCATGTGAAGTCATATGGTCATGTAACTTTGGGAAATGACTATTGGGGTCATTTCCCACATTCATGATTTTTGCCGAATTTTAAATGACCATTTTGCCCTTGGTGAATCTTGTTTCGCCTATAACTTTTGATTGGTAAAGAGTTTTGACCTGGAACCACTTCCATTGGATTCAAATGATGGTTTACCTTTCTGTAGAGTGGTTACATTAGCCAAACGGACTTACCGTTTGGGAGATATGGATGAAATAAGGTTTGAAGATGGAAAAACAGCTTAACCGGACTTAATTAGATGATTAGCAGCTAGGCCCATAACCCATTTCGGGATTAGGGTTATGGGAGGGCTGAAAGGGTTAGGGAAAACATTTCATTTCAGTTTTCTAGTCGCCATTTACCTTTGTCTAACCCGAGCAATGGCCTTCATCTTCTAAAACACCTCCAAATCACCTTCTAATCACATATTAAGCAAATCTACGTCATATCAAGTAAAAATAGCACCAAATCAGAGTTGGAGTTGCTGCTATACATTTGAATTCGACCCAAATCATAGATATTTTCAGATCTGAGATTTATTTGTGGCTAACGTGAGTGATTTGCACTTTAATTCACTAATTAGGGCTGATTAGTGATAATTAGATAAATTATGACTCATAAAAATATGGAAAAATATGTAGAAATTCTAAAATATTATCTTTTGTCTTTGTTATAAATTTGGTTTAAGTTTGCTAATCCTATAGTTAAAACATGGTTAAGGGGATTAAGGGGAAAATCATGGTTTTGGGTATGTTTGATCTATATTAGCATGTTAAACCATTGTTTTGATGTTTATGGTTGTTTCTATATGTTGTTATTACTGTTTGGTATGATTTGTGATTTCATAGAAAAGTTATAATGGTCGAAAAAGCCGTCATATGGCGTAAATAGCTCGTTGGAAAAGGTGTAGAAAATTGGTCAGACCCCTCCCCCCTTCATGAGTGGACTTTACCTTCACGACCCGACCCCTGTGGAGGATCACGACCCGCCCCCTGTGGAGGATCACGACCCGCCTAGTTGGTTACGAGAGGAAGGTCACGAGTGGAAAGCAAGGTCATGACCCGGAGAGCTTAACCACGAATTTTGCACCAAGAATCGATTGCACAACACGAACGGAGACTAATGAACTGAATGTGATGAACTAGACTGAAGGAGACCAAAACCCGAGATGCAAAGGAAGTCCAAACCGGAAGTTATCACTTCAGATCCAGATGGGAACCAATGAGTTAACTTCATAAGTTGGACTTTGTTGCGGGACGTGTGCAAATGGGTTATCGATATCTATAACTTTGATTCACTATTGATGGGAGGCGTTGACTATGGACCAGTGCAGTGGGGTCAAAGTTCTTTGGAGTCGAACTCCATCCGGACCCCCAAGGGCAAAGGGGTCATAGTAAGGTTTGGATGGAGCTGGGCTCCGTCATGTCCCTAGTGGTTCTGGTGACCAAAGCGGTGGATATCGTATACTTTACGCACTGAGTGAGAGATGTGAGGATGATTGCTATTTTTGATGTTTGCTATCAGCATGACATGCACACTCCCATTTTCACCATATGTTAGTGATACCTTAGAGTACTGTACATCTTCTTGTGCTAACTCTTTGGTTGCAGGTCCAAGAATGATTATTTATACCTCTTATTGTTTATTTCTGCTATTATCACCCATACCATACTTTTGTTTGACCTAGAGTTTTATGTCCCTTCTTACTACTCTGGGTGCTCCTAAAACGAGCAGACTAGAGACAAGTCCATTGGTTGTGCACGAGTAGTTGTCCTGTAATACCACACCTCCGTTAAGGTCACTCACAAAGGGAATGCACTAACTTCAGCGGAGCGTCATAAGTGTATAGAACAGATAAACTACAAAACAGACAAAATTTTAAACAGCAAAAAATATATAAAACTTTACTTCATTGATAAAACAGCAGCTTGGTAAAACAGCTTGTACAAAGATTTGTTTTCCAACACCAAAACACCCTTACCCATTACAACAAAGCATCTGTCTTGTTTAACAAAATAAAGAAGCAGAAAATAACAATGATATTCCCCAATAAAGCATGAGCCAGCCATAGCAGTAGAAAAGAGAGTCCAAAGCAATACATCGACTATCCTCGAGCTTGGAAAGAAAATTGAGCTAAGTGGCAATATTTCCTCCCTGTGAACTGGGGGGGGGGGGGGACGGAAGAAAAGAAGGCGAAAGAAAACGAGTCAGACATAAGTCTGGTAAGTCCAATGATTATTTAGCATGTAAACAGGAAAAAGGATCATGACATGAATAAACTGAATACCAGACATAACCATGATAATAAGCATAACAAGACAACAAATGATGATCGTTAGATATGACAAGGCACACAAGATGAACAGGATATGATGATTGCGCTCCTGATTATTAAGAGATCTCCTACACCGCACTGTTTACTAAGACACCTTGGTTAAGAGAGTAACTCCCTGAGTATCAACCCCGAAGGCCGAAATCAACATCAGATTGGCCCCCAAGGAATTACCCAACTCAACCAACCTTATGTTACTACACTATTACAAGATTACGCCGCACCATTTGATATGACAAGGCAAGATACACTGAATGCGCTTCGGTTCTTTCTCTGATTTCCTATTTTCTCTTCACCACCCAACTAGCATCGTAACTAGTGCCTTTTATAGAACGATTCGTATTCCCTACTAGTGTCCCAACTAGTATCATGTGAAAAAGGATCTGTATCCCCTACTAGTGTCCCAACTAGTATTCTGGGTTATAAAATAAGGTTATCCTAACCCCGCAATTGTGGTAGCCTTCAGGTGTACATCTAGTATGAGGATCTTACGTCAACCAGCCTAATTGCCTTGAAGATGTTAGATGTACCCTTACTACCCTATCAATCGGCTCCCTACTTGTATTAACTTTCCTTGTGTCTGTGTCAATCGGCCCTCTCTTGCGTGTAGATACCCTGTGTTGTCCCACCATAAGGTGTATCAATCCCTATGATAGCGACCCGACACGATTCAAGTTGCACAGTGTATACTACTGATGCCCGGTGCCTGCTTTTCCACTCCAGAGCACGTGCACGCCCATACTCCGTCGGAACTACACTGCTGCACCCTCTGCCGTTATTTTGACCGCTTATAATCAGCCCAGTAATCGTGCCCCACCCTGCCTAGTTTCAGGGTATCGTGATACATCTATGTTGGTTACTACTGAAATGGGTCCCGTTACTAGGGTTTCCTAGGGTCTATTCGTATACCCCCCAAATTGGTTAAGTGTTATCCATCAGTTCAAGTTAGCTTAACCCATCCACATGTCATGCCAAGTTGGTTAAGTATTTCTTATTAACTTAACCCTTCTCATTCATCATGTTGTAATTGGTTAAGTGTTTTCTATTAACTTAACCCTGTTCATTCGTCATATGATATTGGTTAAGTGTTTCTCCTTAGCTTAACCCCATTCGTTCACCATGTTATGTTGGCTAAGTGTCATTAATCCAGTCGAGTTAACTTAACCCACCCACTTGTCATGTTACATTGGCTAACTGTTTCCCTCTTATGTTACTTAACCCTATCACACATCATGTTATGTTAGTTAAGTGTTTCCTTAATTAACTTAACCCTACCATTTTTAGCCTGTATGTTCCTTAGCATTAATTCATTCATTAAAGCACCAACCTCTCACATTAGATATGTATTGTTGCGGTCGCTAGATGTGCCGGGCGGTTCCGGGCAGTCTTACACTGCAACTCAATCTAACTTCAGGTTTTTCGGGCTTAATGCGCTAACCTCTCACATTAGATCTATATTTTTGCGGTCATTGGATGTGCCGGGCGGTTTCAGGTAGTCTTACACCGCAACTCGATCTAACCTCGGATTAGGCATATTCATCTTTTAATTAATTTACATATTTACCATTTATGTTTATATGTAAATTATCCACAAGTGTTGTCAAATCAATTCATGTCCCATTTATCCTCTAAATTATGTCCATAATTCTAGGTATACAGATTCTACCATTTCATGCTACTAATTATTTACATGATTATGAGCCGATCTATGCCAATAGCATGTAGTTTAATATTTTTCCCCAACGTTTCCCTCGTTATTTGTTCGCATAATTCACATAGAACATTAGACTTGCAAATTAGCCTAACTTATAAACAAAAGGGAAAAGAAAGGAACATGTAACATTCCAACAAGAATAAACAATATAGATCAACATGCGTAGTATAAATTTGGGATAGAACGACATAAACTTTATTAAGCACATGAACGTGATCTTACATTTAAATTAGATCCAATTAACATGCGAACTAGCATAGATCTAATTGTATAAGCATGAACTTATATAGATCTTAAACATGGGTACTAGCTTGGATCTAAACATGTAAGCATGTATGAACATAACTTAGCATGTAACTTACATACATAAAAGAACCACAAATTTAATACAACATGATAGGTTCAATGGTATCAGTCCCAATAGTCTCATATGAATGATAGGTTTTGCTATGTCAGTCACAACAGTCCAGTAGGCATGATAGATTTTACTATGTCCGTCACAACAGTCCAATAGGCACGATAGGTTTTGCTATGTCAGTCACAACAGTCCAATAGGCATAAGCAATTCAGAATTGACAAATGGATAGGCACGAATAGAGTTAGGCATAGTTCTAGATCCAGTTATTACAGTTATGATTTCTTATTAGCTGTTTACATCTAAACAATAACCGTACTTACAGAAAAAGGACAGATCCTGATTTCTAGGATCTGATTTCTGAATTTGAAAAGCTATCCTTTGATGTAGACGTTTGATTCTCTAGTTCTTCTAATTGATTCCTAGTTTGAATTTGATTCTCTAGTTTGGGGTAGATGAATGGAGGCTAGGTCAGTTTGTAGACGAACAGCATGACGACTTCATAGAATGAGTTCTAGGGTTGAGGTTTGGGGTGATTATGTAGAAGTCTAGGTTTAATTCTAGCCTTTAAATTAGTCTAGGAGAAATCTGAGCCATCAAACCAAAGAGATGTGTCATCCAGCCAACCATAGCATGACACATATGCCCTAATACCTTAGAAATCAGTCATTGGCCAATCAGAGTAGGCCACATCAGCACAGGGCTGTAAAAATTCATCACAGGAGCTGGATCTCAAAGGGGTCGACACCCATGTCGACTCACCTATAGGATGGTCGACACCTATGTCGACTCCCCCTAGGGGGTCGACATCCCTGAGCGCGAAATTTCCTGCTCAGGCCGCTCTTGCCAGATTTTGAAATTTGAATTGTTTTCTGATTTGATTTATTTTTATATTTAATTACTGTTTAAACTTGAAAACTTCTGAACTCCATAACTTCTTCATACGGAGTCTGATTCACGCAAACTTGGACTCTATCTCAAGCAGAATTCCAAGACGAACGGAATGGCATATCCCATTTCACCCAATTCCTCTTTTGAAAATTAAGTGTTCTTAGATTCATTAATTTTAATATTCATAGAAAATACGGGGTGTTACATTCTCCCCTCCTTAAAGGATTTCGTCCCTGAAGTCTCTAAGTTAAGAAGAATGTATCCTAACATCCAACATCAGTCTACTCAATCATTCAATCACAGGCATCCATTGTCCTTAAAAAGGTTTCTAATGCTTTATGAACATATGCAAGGGTGTGTGTACATGTCCCAATAATAATGCAAAAGATCAGGCGGTCCACTGATTCAGTTGACCTCCTTAATGCGAATTATGTTAGTTCTATGAGTCCAACATGTATGCAATTATTCCTATGGTACTTTGTAACTTCTATATGAGTGCATAATCATCCATTCACATGCATCATCCATATGATATCACATCAAGTTTCAATCCATATATATATATATATAAATCCGCTCATGCATATGCAATATGGAAGTGACGGAGCCGATCTAGTGCCTAATGTGTGTGTATATGCCTCCACGAGCAACCACTAGCAGACACTTACGTCCACTTGCATCCACCAAACATAACATGTCTCAAACACATGTTTACATCCATTGGCTTCTACCTAAGGATCGAGGATAGGACCGAGAGGATATACTTAAAATATAAAGACTAGCATGCAAATAAACTTTACAGAAAAAGTGAGATCAATGATATACCCTCAAAAAGGGTATTACGCGTGTATCTAGTCTTCAGTTTTCTAAGTCGCTTCTTCAGCTTTACCCCATTGTGCTCTGACTGTCTTAACTTTCACGATTGTGTAGCTTCTTAATTTTTGTTTCCAAAATATGAGTTGGAACTCATTTCACTGTTTCCTCTCGTTCCACTTCTCCTTCTAGTATACTCGGGACTACAACTTCTGCTGTGTCATGCTAACATTTCCACAAAGGGTCTTCAAAATTCACTAGAGGGTATTCCATGTGGAAGAACTATCCCTTGAAAATAAATAGATGCTAACCATGTTACCAAGTGTTGTTATTGAGGTGATTAGAGGTCTCTTCTTAACTTATCCATTGCGTCAACTATTTGAGAGTCTTTTCTTTGTGATGTCCATATTTGATCCAAAAGCGTAGGTCTTATTCCTAGCGATGCCAACTACTAACTTAACCGAAGGTTTTAAGATCAAAGGTTGATGTTTATTCTGAACTTTTCCTTTTCACATAAAGAGGACTTGAAGTCAACCTTTTTCTTCTTAAGGCATCCGCTACGACCTTACCCTTCCTTTTCACACCAAAATGGCGCCTAGTCCCGTGTCGCATGCATCCGTGTATACTATAAACCTTTTACTACCGTAAGGTAAAATTCAAAACTAGGGCCGTTGTAAGAGCCCTCTTTGATCGTTGGAAAGCGACATCACAATCAATATCCCGAGCAAAGGTTAGATTCTTATTCGTTAATCCAGCAAGTGGGGCTAATACCTTCGCAAAGTTCTTAATGAACTTCGTATATTAACCCGCTAGTCCAAGAAAGCTTCTTACTCTTGTTGCATTCCTTGGGACCTTTCAGTCTTGCACCGCGACTACTTTTGCGGGATCTACTGTTGTCCCTTCTTTGGACGCCACATATCCTAGAAACCTTACTTCTTCTCTCCAAAAATGACATTTTGGAGAACTTCGCCTTAAATTGATGTGCTCGAAGTGTATCCATGACTTCTCTTAAATGCAAAGCATGTTCTTCCTCGTTCTTTGAGAAAATCAAGATATCATCCATGAAGACTACTATAAACTTATTAAGGAACTGCCTAAACACCCTACTCATCAAGTCAACAAAATAAGCGGGTGCATTCATCAATACCAAAATCATGACGAGCTACTCTAAGAAACCGTCAGGGGTCCTAAAAGCAATTTTATACTTTCCTCAGCCACTCTTAGCTGATGAAACCTGTAACCAAATCTAGTTGGGAGAAAACAGACACACCTACAAGCTTGAATGAAGATTAGCTGCAGGTGAAACTACTGCGGCTACAAATGGAGGTTGGGAACTACTTCGCCCCCGACATGTGTCGTATGCTTACGAAACTATGGCGAAAAGAAAGGAAGAAGAGATTCAAATAGAGAATCAAAAGATAGTGAATATGGCTTTTGGGGAATATGCCTTTTAAAAACAATACTCTTCTCTTGAAAAACGCTTCTTTAAAACATGTTTTAGAAAACACCCCTTTTAAAATATGCTTTTGAAAAATCTTTTATCTGTTCTGGTAACCTTCAGCTCTGATACCACGTGTAACACCACACCTCTGTTAAGGTCACTCACAAAGGGAATGCATTAACTTCAGTGGAGCGTCATAAGTGTATAGAACAGATAAATTACAAAACAGACAAAATTTTAAGCAACGGAAAATATATAAAACTTTACTTCATTGATAAAAGAGCAGCTTGTACAAAGATTTGTTTTCCAACACCAAAACACCCTTACCCATTACAACAAAGCATCTGCCTTGTTTAACAAAATAAAGAAGCAGAAAATAACAATGATATTCTCCAATAAAGCATGAGCCAGCCATAGCAGTGGAAAAGAGAGTCCAAAGCAATACATCGACTATTCTCGAGCTTGGAAAGAAAACTTAACTAAGTGGTAATATTTCCTCCCTATGAACCTGATGGGGGGAACGGAAGAAAAGAAGGCGAAAGAAAACGGGTCAGACATAAGTCTGGTAAGTCCAGTGATTATTTAGCACGTAAACAGGCAAAAGGATCATGACATGAATAAACTGAATACCAGACATAACCATGATAATAAGCATAACAAGACAACAAATGATGGTCATTAGATATGACAAGGTACACAAGATGAACATGACATGATGATTGCGCTCCTGATTATTAAGATATCTCCTACACCGCACTGTTTACTAAGACACCTTGGTTAAGAGAGTAACTCCCTGAGTATCAACCCCGAAGACCGAAATCAACATCAGATTGACCTCAAGGAACTACCCAACTCAACCAACCTTATGTTACCACACTATTACAAGATTACACCGCACCATTTGATATGACACGACAAGATACACTGAATGCGCTTCGGTTCTTTCTTTGATTTCCTATTTTCTCTGCACCACCCAACTAACATCCTAACTAGTGTCTTTTATAGAACGATTCGTATTCCCAACTAGTGTCCCAACTGGTATCCTGTGAAAAATGATCTGTATCCCCTACTAGTGTCCCAACTAATATCCTATGTTATAAAATAAGGTGATCCCAACCCCGCAATTGTGGTAGCCTTTAGGTGTACATCTAGTATGAGGATCTTACCTCAACCATCCTAATTGCCATGAAGATGTTAGATGCACCCTTACTACCCTATCGATCGGCTCCTTACTTGTATTAACTTTCCTTGTGTCTGTGTCAATCGACTCTCTCTTGCGTGTAGATACCCTGTGCTGGTCCCACCATAAGGTGTATCAATCCCTATGATAGCGACCCGACACGATTTAAGATGCACTGTGTATACTACTGATGCCCAGTGCCTGCTTTTCCACTCCGGAGCACGTGCACGTCCATACTCCGTTGGAACTACACTACTGCACCCCCGGCCGCTATTTTGACCGCTTATAATCAGCCCAGTAATCGTGCCCCACCCTACCTAGTTTCAGGGTACTGTGATACATCTATGTGGGTTACTGCTGAAATGGGTCCCCATTACTAGGGTTTCCTAGGGTCTATTCGTATACCCTCCAAATTGGTTAAGTGTTATCCATCCATTCAAGTTAACTTAACCCATCCACACGTCATGCCAAGTTGGTTAAGTGTTTCTTATTAACTTAACCCTTCTCATTCATCATGTTGTAATT
The DNA here is from genome assembly GCA_030737875.1 of Allium sativum. Taxonomy (NCBI): domain Eukaryota; kingdom Viridiplantae; phylum Streptophyta; class Magnoliopsida; order Asparagales; family Amaryllidaceae; genus Allium; species Allium sativum. The sequence continues at coordinate 1,045,431,451 of CM060910.1, read as the reverse complement.
GGTTAAGTGTTTTCTATTAACTTAACCCTGTTCATTCATCATATGATATTGGTTAAGTGTTTCTCCTTAGCTTAACCCCATTCGTTCATCATGTTATGTTGGTTAAGTGTCATCAATCCAGTCAAATTAATTTAACCCACCCACTTGTTATGTTACATTGGTTAAGTGTTGCCCTCTTGTGTTACTTAACTCTATCACACATCATGTTATATTGGTTAAGAGTTGCCTTAATTAACTTAACCCTACCATTCTTAGTCTGCCTGTTCCTTAGCTTTAATTCATTCATTAAAGCACCAACCTCTCACACTAGATATGTATTGTTGCGGTCGCTGGATGTGCCGGGCGGTTCCGGGCAGTGTTACACCGCAACTCAATCTAACCTTTGGTTTTTCGGGCTTAATGCGCTAACCTCTCATATTAGATCTATATTGTTTTGGTCGCTGGATGTACCGGGCGGTTCCGGGCAGTCTTACACCGCAAAACAATCTAACCTCGGGTTATGCATATTCATCTGTTAATTAACTTACATATTTACCATTCATGTTTATATGTAAATTATCCACAAGTGTTGTCAAATCAAGTCATGTCCCATTTACCCTCTAAATTATGTCCATAATTCTAGGTATACAAATTCTACCATTTCATGCTACTAATTATTTACATGATTATGAGCCAATCTATGCCAATAGCATGTGGTTTAATATTTTTCCCCAACTCCTCCCCCGTTATTCGTTTGCATAATTCACATAGAACGTTAGGCTCACAAATTAGCCTAACTTATAAACAAAAGGGAAAAGAAAGGGACATGTAACATTCCAACAGGCATAAACAATGTAGATTAACGTGCGTAGTATAAATTAAGGATAAAACGACATAAACTTAATTAAGCACATGAACGTGATCTTACATTTAAATTAGATCCAATTAACATGCGAACTAGCATAGATCTAATTGTATAAGCATTAACTTATATAGTTCTTATACATGGGTACTAGCTTGGATTTAAACATATAAGCATGTATGAACATAACTTAGCATGTAACTTGCATACATAAAAGAACCACAAATTTAATACAATATGATAGGTTCAATGGTATCAGTCCCAATAGTCGCATAGGCATGATAGGTTTTACTATGTCAGTCACAGCATTCCAATAGGCATGATAGGTTTTACTATGTCAGTCACAACAGTCCAATAGGCATGTAGGCTTTACTATGTCAGCCACAACAGTCCAATAGGCATAAGCAATTCAGAATTGACAAAAGGATAGGCATGAATAGAGTTAGGCATAGTTCTAGATCCAGTTATTACAGTCATGATTTCTTATTAGGTGTTCACATCTAAACAATATCTGTACTTACAGAAAAAGGACGGATCTTGATTTATGGGATCTAAAATCTGAATTTGAAAAGCTATCCTTTGATGTAGACGTTTGATTCTCTAGTTCTTCTAATTGATTCCTAATTTGAATTTGATTCTCTAGTTTAGGGTAGATGAATGGAGGCTAGGCCAGTTTATAAACGAACATCAAGACGACTTCATATAATGAGTTCTAGGGTTGAGGTTTAGGGTGATTATATAGAAGTGTAGGTTTAATTCTAGCCTTTAGATTAGTCTAGGAGAAATCAGAGCCATCAAACCAAAGAGATGTGTCATCCAGCCAACCATAGCATGACACATATGCCCTAATACCTCAGAAATAAGTCATTGGCCAATCAGAGAAGGCCACATCAGCACAGAGCTATAAAAAATCGTCACAGGAGCTGGATCTCAAAGGGGTCGACTTCCTACAGGAGGATCGACACCCATGTCGACTCCTCTATAGGGGGTCGACACCTATGTCGACTCCCCTAGGGGGTCGACACCTATGTCGACTCCCCCTATGGGGGTCGACACCCCTGAGCGGGAAATTTCCCGCTCAGGTTGCACTTGCCAGATTTTGAAATTTGAACTGTTTTCTGATTTGATTTATTATTATATTTAATTTCCATTTAAAATTGAAAACTTTTGAACTCCATAACTTCTTCATACGGAGTCCGATTCACGCAAACTCGGACTCTATCTCAAGCAGAATTTTGAGACGAGCACAATGGCGTAACCCGTTTCACCCATTTCCTATTTTAAAAATTAATTGTTCATAGATTCGTTAATTTTGATATTCACAGAAAATACGGGGTGTTACATGTCCCGAGACGAGCAGGAGGCTTCCACGTACTATTTACATATATTCTCCCTATGTTGTTGCTGGTCACTGCTTTGGGCATTAGTAGTGTACCTTTTCTATTTTACTTTAGAGACAGTATTTTGAAGTTGTAATAAGGATGGTTGGGATCATAAGTTGTATTTTGGATTCCGCTGCTATGATGGTTTAGTTTTCGGCTTCTGCATTGTCTCTCTTGTTTTATGTCAGGTATGTTATTATTATATTTTATTCCATGCGATGTGGGATATACTACAGGTTCTTTGGTGATTCATAGTTTCAAAACCCCTTTCATTTGACGACCGTCTCGTGCTGGTCAGGCATTGACACAGTGCATTTCGTAGAAATGTCGGCTGATGCGGGGCGGGCTGTCACATGCTTCTACTTACCTATAACGCTTCACAAAACTTAATTCATTCTGATAAAGAGTGACATTAATAGACATGGAGTGTCACAAAACGAGCGAGTTATACATGCTCTATAATGTAAACATTTTACTAAAAGAATTCATTATAGATAAAAATTTCATGAGAAATCCCCCATTCAAAAATATAACCCATTTTATTTTTATTTTTCCAATACCCAATATGTACTTTTCAAATATGTTTCTAACATAAAAAAATTTTAGAGGTCAAAAATACCTCTCTTTTGTTTCAAAAATTATTTATACACTATCTATCTAGTATATATTTAAAATTATAAACTTTTAAGGCCAAAACTTGAAAAACACCATAAACTATCACCCAATTTTTTGTAATTTCAAGTTCTTAAAAGTTAACAATGTGGCTAGACTCAAAGTGGGTCTCTCACTTACTTAGACTTTTCCAAATGTTCCCATAAAGTCATTTCTCTCAAATATACATACATACATACATACATAAATATGTGTGTGCGTCTGTTCTTAATACATTTTCATTTTTACTCTTTCCCAATTTATACGGCTTAACTGCCAAAGCCACTAATCTGAAATACTAACATTTGGGACCCATCATTTTTTTATTACAAAACACATTGTACACTTTTCACTCGAACCACCAAGAGTCTCTTATTCTCAAATTTCCATAACTGTTTCTTTAATGTACATAACTGATACCTCATTTCTTTCCATATGTCTCTCTTCCTATTTAGTGGGTTATTTTGTGGGTCAAGGTGTATATATAAAATATTTATATTTTAAAAAAATACAAATATGTTCACTCACTATCTATCTATACAGGAATCCTAAACCTAAGCTCTGATACTAGATGTAACAATCCAAATTTCGACAGACCGATTTTTTTCTTTAAAAATCCCAATCTATTAAAGCTCGAGCTGGCTTGTCTAGTATCCGTTGAAAAGACAGAGATACTAAACATATCAGAACCCGATAAAATATCTCATAGAAGAATAGATGAAATATAATAATCAAATATATCCTTATAAGAATAATAACACTGCCTAACCAATATCCAAGGCTATTAAATTTTTGCCATAAACCTATCCTGCGAGTATGTTATGAGGATGGGGTCAAAACACAAATTTCTGGTGACCGGGCAAATTATACATTCTTAAATAACCCTACATATACCGTTCAGTTATGTTTTCTTATTTACTAGGTTATTTTGGGCTATTAACACTCAAGTCTCTACACTCGCATCATACCCATCTACTTCCCAGTAGATTAACATAATATAGTATATATGTTGCTAGACCCCACGTCTCAAGGTACTTCCTACAGTACTCTCCTCGTACGGTCTCCACCATCAATCCACGGAAGCGTATGCAACTTTTCATCCTACGCCGAATGATTTACGAAAATCCAAATCATTACGCTACGTATCACACATAGCCATCATCGCCATGCCACGTAAGCGTACAAATAGTTGTATCCAAACTCCTTGGTCGAATCAAGTCTCAACACAGAGTGATGCCCTACTGTCTACTATACACCACCCGGTGCATGTATCTATATTCTCACACGAACGTATTATCTACTGTACCTCGAGTCCCATAATAGGGCTGCATATAATGCACGAAACTCGATCGGGTGCTTTCCATATTTGTAAAGGTCGTCTTTATTAGGCTTACAATGCAAATATCCAAGTATGGTCTACATTTTCATGATGGCTATGGCCCCACCCTGGCCCCTTCTCAACTGGTGAAAGACTACATCAAGAGCTAAGTGACGTTCCCTTATCAAACAATCTAACATCCAATTTGGCGTGTCCTGCAACCAGTGTCTTGTTAGTAATAGATCGATGGTCTCTTGGTTTAGCTCAGTTTTTCTACGTCATACTGACTACCGATGATAGGTATCCGACGATTACTGTCCTGTATCTGGTCATGACCCGCCTCTCCTGAGGCAAACTACTGAATCACCCAATGTCATTCGCCGCAGCCTTCCGACTGCCAAACTACAGTTGTAATCAGGGTATACTCACTGGGTGGTACCGTATAGACCCAACCCCTGCGAGTATAGCCTGAGCATGTACTGCACAGAGGACCACCACGGAGTACCCTACCACCCGTAGAAGATGGGTGCTTACCTCTAGTCCTGCAGAATGATCAGATGGATGTGCTCCTACCGTGCCTCCAGACACCAGATGGTCTACCCCATTGGGTTCTTCACCTTCAGACATATGGATTGGACCAAGCGCATCACGCAAATGGGTTTTAATTCCCATGTCTAATCTTTTAATCATACACTTGTTTTATCTCATCACGTTGTTACTTAACTTGATTATCCAAATCTTCAGTTTTTATTCAAGTTGCAAGGTTCATTAGCTCACAATTGGCTGCTTACTTTCTTTATTCATCCTTATGCCGCTGGAGCGGTCTTCTGCTTATTATTTACTACACTTATTAGACTTAATACTCCTAATTATAAGTATATTAATAATAACCCTACTTTATTCGTTCTTATTTAATCATAAACTTGTCTTACACTATTATCATAACTTATTATTTGTTGTTTACTTATTAATTTAGTTCTCTTAACTAAGTTTACTAATAAGTTATCTTTTCATTTATTATAATCCATGTTATAATTCAACTTGTCCCTAGGAAGGCCTACCTATTATATTCCATTCTCATTCATATTATTGGTTATAATAGGTTATATACCCCATTTATCACAATTCTTCTTAGGTTCCTTAACATTAATCAACTTTTACTGTTGTAACATCCATTTATTTACCGCCTTGTATATTCTAGTTATTTCAGGAAAATATTTCACACACTTCGTTAGATTGATTGGTGGAAAATGTAAAGATCCATTTCCATAACGCATATCAATCAAGATCCGTAGTTGCAAGCTACTTCTCTTATTTTTCATTAAGGACATACGTATACACTTTATTTTATTACTATGCAATAGAGTAAAGAATCCCTATTCCACACTAATCCATTTTTTCCTTTTCTTTTCTTGCAACTATGTTTACAATAGTTTTGCCACTATGCAAAAATATCCATTTTTTCCCAAAATCCAAATAAATCAGTCTACTATGAATTTTCCCTTTTTATTTTCTGAGTTATAAGTTAATTCATGTTTTAGTTTTCCATTTCTGAATCAATGTAAATTTTCCATACAAATTTAACATATCAATTATGTTTCCATTATTCCCAATTTCATTGTAATTCTATTTAACACATCTCCAATTTGTCGTTAAACAATATTATCATGGACATAATCATTTTTATTGTAAATTTGATAATTTTAGCATTACGGTGATTCTTAACCCAAAAAGAAGATTAATGGAATATGTTTGTACAACAGGCAATATTCTTAACATACTTGAAAATAAATTATATCGCAATTAACACAAATTACAGTTACTTAACATGTTAAGAATCATGGAGAACATAAATGGTAAATATATCATTACCCAAAAGGTACAATTCTAAATCCACTCATCTGACTTCTTTCCACTCCTTGAAATTAATTCAGAGCTGTTATTCCTTGGCCTTTCTAACTGAATCTAGTATTGATATAACCATGGATTTACAAATCAGATATTAAAAGAAGAGGGAAAGAAATAAACCTACTTAATTAAGATTTACAGGACTTACCTCACGTTGATCATAAATCTGATCATCTATGTTCTAGATTTACATTCTTTGTCTTCAAATCTTGAACCAGAACTACTAAAAACTAATAGTCTAATTTCTAAAATATTTGGAGAAGAAATGGGCAGAGCTTTGGCATTGTCTCATAAAATATGAGTTGGAGGCTTGGACATGCTAGTCTATTTATGAGTGTACAAGAAATCCTGATCCATCAGATTTAATAATATAAAATCTGAACTGTTTAACAAATAAATACACATCACTAAAAGTATAGATCTGACCTCGAATGGGTCGACCATAGGTTCGTCCCATGTATGCCCTGGATCGACCCAGAGCTTGGGTCATGAACGTGATTTCAGCCAAGATTATATTTTGATTAACGTTCGTTTTGTTTCTTAATATTACTTATATGAATTATTATTTTCCCCTTATAATAGTTATATAATTTCAAATTTCGAATATATGTGCGTATGTATGCATACAACCTTTTAAATCTTTATTCGTAAATAACTTTCCCATATAGACTCCGTTTGGGGAAAGTCGTATATGAAAACAAATTAGAAAATTGCCACGAATGCAATGACGCTGATTCCATGACCAAATTATAAAAAAAATCAAAATTTATTTTATTATTTAATTAAAAATGAGGGGTGTTACAATTCAGCTCGTTGCTAAGTCCATTTTTTGTCTATAGTTCCACCGCCGAACTCCAATGTCGCCCCATTTTCAAATATGTTGCCAAGCTCCAATATTGCTCTGTTGTCGAGGCGATCTAAGCGATCTAAAGCTCCTTTGAAAATTTATCCCATCTGCTCGATTATACTATTCTTATGCGCTCAATCCGTACACACTAGCTTATGCATTCAATTGATAAGCACCAAACTCTTACGAATGAGATATTTTCTAATACTAGATTGCCTACGAACAACGATTTAATCCAAACTAAGCAAACAATTCAACCATGCAACCAATAGTCATACAAATTCCTAAACTAGCATATAAACATCCATAATAGTAATAATAAATTAAATAAAACCTATCTATAGCAAATTAAGTGAAATAGGTGTTGAAATAACCTAAGTCTAGCAATGTGGTCAAATTAGCGTGTAATAACACACAACAAGTAAAAATGTAACAATCAGGTGCAATCTAATTAAATCGCTATCTAATCTTTTTATTTATTATTTACTAGGTTCAACTATCCTAGATATTACATTTTATAATTAGAAAATTGTTTTAAAAAATAAAATCTATACTATACAGATAAATACAATGTCATGAGAGATAAAATTGCTCATCTCAACCAAATTAATCAAAATGTTCTTCACATCGCAGGGCTCGTCAATATAAACCACAAAAGAAAAGGCGTCTATATCTGACCTCATATGAGAAAGTTACACATGTTATAAGTTCGTGGATTCAAATAGACATTGTAATTAAATTAATGATAGTGAATCTAAATTAATTATTTTAGTTAATCACTTCTTCCTCCAACCTCTATAGGTTGCGTTCATGAATTACCATATCCATTTATAGTAGATTTTGATTGCCAATAAATCCATTAATTCTTTATGAACCAATGCATATATTTCTCCTACGTGTTTCTTGTCCTACCCTTTTTGCGACAAACCCAAAAAAAAATGGAGCTCGAACTCCATTCCTAGATCGCGATTGTATGCCTGAGCTAGACATTCAATGTGTCGCGTTTCACCAAGGCGTGTCGGAGCTTCGCTTATGCACATGGCTTAATGCAAGATGGTGAGAGCAACATGATTCTGGCCTCTATTCCCCCTAATGTTGCCTCAATAATAAGTGGATTGAAACCTTAATTCGACAACCACCAATGTTGATTTGGAAATTCGAAGAAAACCCCATGGAATGAATATAGATTCTAAGATATTTTCAATATGAACATGATGAAGTTGGTTTGGGGTTTTTCGTTAAGCGGATTTGAAGATACCAATTTTTAAATCTCTCAAAAAATAACGGCCATTTGCTATAAATGAAATATTGAAATGTTTAGGGAAGAAAATGGGTTAAGGGGTTGGGTTTGTTTTGTAACAACCCGCAATTTTGGCAATAACTAATTTAGTAATTTAGTTATAATCCAAAAACAGAAAATTTTCAAATGATGGAAATTGACCACGAAACGTGCATCATTGCATTCATGATGGAATTCTGGTCAACTTTCATATTTGGAACTTCGTGAACGGATTCCATATGAAAAAGTTACGGATGAACACGAAAACGGATGGAAAATAAATAAAATAGAATAATATATATATATATGGTAATAAATAACCTATCACCTACCACTGCCAGGTCGACCCAGGCGACCGACCGCTGGACCTACTCCTAGTCGATTCTGATAGTGGCGGCTAATGTTTTATGTTTTATTATTTATATACCGATGGATAGATTTTTTTGAAATTCAATCTAATGGTCCTAGGTCATTTCTACACCCATAAATAATGGGCTAGGCCCCATTATTTTCACATATTTTCTTAATGTAGCATCGAAACTATTACATTACTTATCCTCTAACCTCTTCTAAAATTCAAAAGATAAACCTATACAAATTTAATTAACAAGAATTGGAGATATCGAATTCAGATATATGAGAAAGAATTGGTTCTTCGAATTGGTAAATCTTTTTGTTTAAATTTCCTTCCTCTTTTCCAATTTCTCCTTCATATCTACAAATCTAAATTAATATATGTATATCCCTTTGTATACAAATTATAGATCTGTGAGGTTTAGAAATTGTAAGCCTAAAGGTTGTGTTTAGATTTAGATTTGGATAGCTTTCAAGTGAGTGGGAAATATATCCATTGTTTATAATATATTGTATAATTTGATTGTGTTAAATATAAATTGTATGCCTAGAATTTATCGGGTCCAAAATATTGTCAGATATATAGAGTGGTTATTCCATATTCATAGGATTCGGGTGCAAATATAGGATTTATGCAGTATTGATCCTAAAATTGTAAACCTGGTTGTATTTAATGTTGTTTGCGGGTTTTATTGGATTATTGTAATTTAGTCCCTTTTGATCTTTTTATATAAATGGCATTATTTGAAATCTACAAGGAACATAAACAAAACCAAATAAGAAGGGATGTGCAAATTCGCGTATTTTCATACGCAGTTTGTAATATCTATTCTAAATAAAATATTAACCTATTTCCTTGTGATTTGAAATTGCTAATTTTTATCTTTTAAATAGTTTGGGAAAAATTTATAATAATTGCAGTAAATAAACTTTTTAATGAGATTTTGAATCTTAAACAAGATTAAACACAAAAGGAGATTTTTTGAGTCGTTAGCTTATGCTGGAGTATAAAAGAATAACTATAATATAAAATAATTAGTAACTACTCAACATTGCGCTTAAAAATATAAATATGCAATTATTATAATCTTATCCATCCAAACCTACGCTAATAATGTTATTATTTTCAATAAATGTTTGTTGTTGTGTGTTTGAATTTCAAGGGTTTCCGTTTCATGGGAATAAATAAATGGTAATAATTTCCATAATAAATGGAAATAGATATTTGTGACTGTTATACCAGTAAACGTAGAATTTATTATTGTAACAAAAGGGTCATGAATAAAATAATAAACATTGTAACCATGTATGTTTATGGGGAATTAACTGAATATGGAATAAATGTCAAATTAGTCACAATTTAATTTATGACTAGGAACAAGAGATGTAATTCCAACTAGGGAAACAATAAATAATAAACTTATATATTTTCAAATAAGAATTACTTGGAGTTAACTAATCTAGAAATGTTTGAAGGTTACAACAATTAGATTAGAATCTAAATGGGACTGATATAAATGACATTAAAAAATTGTCTGTTGCCTTAGGAAACATGAATTTAAGGTCATTAATGACATGAGACAATTAGGGAATTAAATTGATTTAGTATCCATTGCCTTAAGAAATATGACTGTTAGGGTCATTAATGATATGAGACCGTTATAATAATAAACGAAATTAAAGGGGATTTAATGGGAATAATTGTCATAGTATATGCCAAGTCCAATAAGGAAATAAATAACCAAATGTTCTAGGATATGAAGTTATAGAGAATCATCCTTATCTTATTCCAGTTTAAATCTAGGACTAAAATTTTAATTAGAATCAAGAATTGGACTTAGTAGGTTAATGATGTGAGGTCAGTTGGCTTATTCAAGAGAACTCTGCACTTTCCAATAGTCAGATATGTGTACAATTGATGTGAGACATCATTAACCATAGAAACCCATGATGATAGTAATTTCATAGCAAGAATTATTCCTAAATGTGAGGTATTAAGTGGTTGTAGGGCCCGCCTCCCTTTCAAAGAAGAAACCAAAAAGGAAATAATTCATAGCATCGCCTTAAATTAGTAAGACTTAGTTGCTAGTGTCCTCCAATTTATATCAGTATTTAGTAAACCACCTAGTAAGGTATTAAGTGATCAATGGATCCACCTTGGGCCTCAAGCGATCATAGGAATCCTCCCTTATATTATATTATGAGAGATGCCATAAGTGGCTATATAGATTAACCCACCTCTTTTATAGGGTGTTTGGTAGTTGGAGAGCCCACCTCGTAGTCTTGAAAATAGATTAAGTGGTGGTTTAAAGGCTTCATACTTATGTTTAAATGGTCTATTTTGGTATTGTAGCAACGTTATCTTAGGGATATGCTACCTTGCGTATGGTAGTTAGTCGTTGTGCGTAATTTTTTACAGGGTTAGGTTAGAATTACTAGGCTTGTTAGACATATTGTTTTGGGTGAAACCAAGCGGGATATATTTGTGTATTGTAGACAGTGTTGTACATGTTTTACTCACCAGGACTTGTTGTTCTGACCCCCCCCCCCCCCCATAACAACTTTCAGGCTTATCTCGGGGGAAGACATGTATTAGCAAATGTTCGTGTTTGGTTTTCTGTTCTTGTTCTCTCATGCTCGGTATTAATGTGGCGATTTTTTAAGGAAGACTTATAAGCCAATAATTGTTATCCTATCTTGTTTCTGCTGTGAGTTAGTTATTGTACTATGATTATACTTATAGTCAATATCTGAAAATACCAGATTTACTCTGTGCTTGGATGGGTTCGAGTTTGATTTAATCGAAATTCTGGATCAGAAAAGTGTGGGGTATTACATGTTTTTTACTGTAGCATAGGTTACTATTTTATTAATTTATTTACTGAATTCTCAAACAAGCTCAAAAACCAGGGAACTCTAATCGATATGTGTCATCTGATGTCATCTACGTAAAAGCGCCTTCTACAAACAATGAGACTAGTCCTAAGCCTAACCCGATCGTATGTGGAAGATAACATTTTAAACTCGAATTACAATGTCAATTTTTTTAATTGACACACATTTAATTTACGCCCGCCAAAAGGTACGTCCATTCGCTACGAAACTTGATGGCATACAATAACTCACTATGACAATTCCAAAAATATAAATTTTGCTATAATCCGACACTGCTCTCCTGAAACAACTATTTACATGTATTTTGAGATCGATATGACCACCGACTGGTCCGAACTCGGAATATAGCGATCCAAATATTCATTTTCCATGTAACGAATAATCTTGCTTCAATGGAATTAGTATCAAGTCTTGATTCGATCATTTATGGAAAAACTCATTTTGGATCTGTCAATTGGACAATCAACAATCGATGTTGAAGAATCTTTAATGACTTCCACTAACATCCTTTCCTCCAACTTCGATTCCTCTACCATCTCTTCCTTCATTCCTCCACCCATCCCTCTATCCCTCCACCGTTTGAGTTGTCGCTTCCTTTGATCGCTTCGGTAATGACGCTTTCCACCACTATCGTTCCCTCTGCTTCTGAACCCCCTCCCTTTTCCCTTCCAACTCTTCTAACTAATCCCTTGATACCCTTGCGTCCTCAGGGTCTTCGCCGATCCAACGACGAAGTTGTGACGTTGACACCAGGTTTTACGTCCATCTCTCGGCCGACCGGCAAGTCTCGTCCAAACAGAAGGGGGCTCCCCCTTCTTTCTCTTCCATTCCCAACACGATTCATTTTTTGAAATCTCATGACCATTGTTTAAACTGAGCATGTAGTGGACACATAAGGGTACCTGTAGGAACCTGAAGGTCTATTACTATTGTGGATCTTTCGGACAAGCATCCTAAGGTTGCAGGCATAGATTGGAGAGTCAAAAATTCTCTTTTCGTTCCCGCCCGCATCCCGAAAAAGTCTTTGCCAATTCCTCTCCTGGTCATAATTCGTCCATCAACACGGACAGACTTTTTTGACGCGTGCTCCGTGTAAGTCACATCGATCATTACTCCTTTAATCCCTGCTTTTATTCAGATTCTCCCACTAAAACCCTTAGCTCTTCCGGACCTCCATCTTCAACTCCTATGGCTCTCCCCAATAATGTTGATTACCTCATCAAAGCGTCCATTGTGGCAAGTTATTGGAACCCGCGAACTGTCAGATCCACACTTTCGAGCGCATTCCCCACCTATGACTAGATCATCTTCATTGTTTCTGACTACAGTTTCTGATCCGCTTCCCTTCTCCAACATTTTATGTCACCACCCTCCAGAGATGCTTCGCCGCCAAACTAAGAGGTTCACTGCTTCTTAAGCCTTGGCCCCCTTCATCAGAGTATTATGACCGTGACATGTGGCCTACGACCTGGATTCAGGTCAATGGCATCCCTTTCCAGTTTCGCCACCTTCCCAACATCCTTACCTCTACCTAATCTCCCGTATGTCTTTTCATCAGGGAAGATGAATCCTGATGGGGCCAAAGGGACCTCCATTTCGTCTTTGCAATATGATTTCTCCTTAAAGTTGTTGAATTTCCCTGTTCCTATGCCATTTCCATCAAATACCATAACTACCTTATCATCGTAGATCACTGGGACCATTTCCACCCTACACTAGACCCAAATGACTTGCTACTATGTAATATGTATGAGAACAACCACCAATTTTTCTTTGATCCTCTGCAATTAACTCCACCGATTCAATCACCAGACCAAGAACAATGTTTTGACGCCATGACTATCGAAGCCAACCAGTCAGAGCCATCTTCACCTATCCCATTAATGCTATCGAACCCCTCCCTACCGCCACTCAACCCAATCCCATGCGTGACCCCTTTCTTGAAGTTCTAGGTCTACGTAGTTGGGACTCAGGGCCCTCTTTGGAGGACTGATGGGACCCAATTGCTGACCTAGATCTTTCTAACCCCATGCTACAGTTCATCTCTACTTTGGACCTATCATTCGGCTAGACTGCAGACCCCACCCTCACTCCCGCCCAATCTCCTCCCCGTCCGCCTTGCACAAATGACCCCGGCCCATCCATACCTACTCCAGCACTTTCTTCTTCAGCTATCAGGCATAGCGCCAGGCTGCTTGCTGCTTAGACTGAAGATCGACCTCTGACTTCTAGAAGCCTTTTTCAGCTTATTGTTCTTTCTTCTAAAAAATTTCCCTTAATAAAAAATTGGCACGTTTCATGGGAATTAATGTTCTTCCCGAACATTACTCTGCCATCCCAATTCTATAAAAAGAGTGTTTACCCATATCCCAATGAAGATTCTAACCTGGAATATCCGAAGTCTTAGGGACCTCAGTAAATGGTTCGTATTAGTTGTATCCTCTCATTAATCCATCCTGATATTATTCTTATATATGAAACTAAACTGGCTTACCCCACTCGTTTCACACTTCAACATATTCTGGGCCCAAATCTTTCGGGTGGGGCCTTCGTCAATGTTTTTGGTTCGAGGGTGGTGTCATCACCGCCTAGAATGAATCGTTGTCTTCACTGTCATAGATCCACAGGGGTTCTCCATGTGTCACTTTTATTCAAGCCCATGAGGACTACCTTACTTGTATCCAACATAAATGTCCATTTACCAGCGACGAAAGGAATTCTCTCTGGCAACATTATATTGACATTAGCTCCATCCACCATGAACCTTGGTTTCTTGGTGGCGATTTCAACATCACTCTCGCCTCCTGCGATCGTAACTCAGGATTGTCCAACGCCAACTCTGACGGCTTCAACAATTTTATTAATGACCATGGTCTCTTTGACCCCCCCCCCCAATTTATAATCGTCACTTCAATTGGTCTAATTGTCGCCCCTCACCCACGCTTGTCAAACTCGATCGCTTGATCTTCAACTCTGAGTGGGAAGACCTCTACCCACTCTCCACCATCTCTGATCTTGCCTCCTCCTTTTTAGACCACTGCCCCTAACTTTTGGAGAATGAATCTCATGGTTTATTTCCGCGTGTTTTTTGTTTTGAACATTTGTGGATTTTAGAGCCTGGCTTTACCGATTTCATCTACCATGCATGGAATTCCTTACCATGTGCCAACTCAGCTACCGAATCAACAGTCTCCAAACTTCGTGGCCTTCGTAGACTTATCATCCCTTAGGCCAAAACATTTGGGTTTCCGTCTGTCGCCACATCTCTTCGATTCAGTCTGAGATACTTAACCTAAATGTTATGGAGGAAACCAACCCGCTGTGTGCCTCCAAGTTCACTAGACTATACTTCCTGGAATCTGAGCTCTCTCATCTCATCCAATAGAAGGAGACTGGCAAGAAGCAGCGGTTCGCTGCCAAATGGCTTGCCGAAGGTGATAGAAATACTACATATTTTCACAGATTCGCCAATGGCAAGAGACGCGCCAATGGTATCTTGAAAATCAACTATGATAGCATCACCATGTGTGATCCCCTAACCATTAATTCTTTGTCCACCTCCCACTTTAGGAACTTCTTAGGCCATCCCTCATCGGAACTACCCCATCACCATGAAGGAATTCGAAATTACTCAAATATGAAGTTAAGTTATAAACTATAAGACCCATATGGCCAAACAGTCTTGCACGAGCACACATTTTTTCATGAAAGAGAAAGGTTTTTAGCTTAAGTGTCTTAAGTTTTTCTACTTTAAACCTCACCGAGTCGGTTGACTAATATTGTTCAGTCCAAACTTCATGTATATTGATGAAATGTACAATTAGCTTGCATATCATGCACGTAACTTTTAATTTACTAGCTTTTCAAATATCTGTCAAGTTGTTTCCTATTTTATTTTGCATCAAACATATAAGTAGATGCTTAGCACTTATTACATTAGTACCAATCTATCTGTATTATAAAACACCAAAAACCTCATTATGAAGCTTTCAAATTAAGTGAACTAAAATATTGTTATTTTATAGGTATCCAAAATCAATATTGATCTATGCGAATCATATTCAAATACTTACCGTGTGCAGATTCTTCAAATACTTACTATTTTGTTATATTATATAACGTCAAAAACTTCATTTTAAACCTCATTTTATTGTTTTGTGATTATTGAAATACTTACTATGTGTAGATTGATGATATTCATCTATGCAAATCATATTCATTTATGTACTCTCCTTTCTCTTAAATACTTTTGGAGTATTAGGTTATTTTGTTTGATGCCACTTTTGCATTTAGTATTGGTATAGTTTTTTAAATATATTTAATTTCTCACTTACTATCATTATAATGTGCCTATCAGTATAATACTTATGTTTTTTTGTTTTTAACAAGGAACCGAAAATTTCAAAAATGGATGCATGCACTTCCAAAGGAAAGGGAAGATGTCCTTCAACAGGTTGCATCAATTTATGATGGTTGTCAAAATGGACTGTACAAGTTATGTGAATTTTTAGATGGAGGCTTCGTTATATAGCCTGAGTTTCATATTTAGTATTTGTAGAATTTCATTTATGTACTGAATTTAGCAATATAATCATGTATTGAATTTAGCAACTTTATTATTTATTGTACTTGTTTGTTGTTAACTGATATTCTATGTCGTTACTTGATTATGGATGTTGTCAATTGGTACTCACTGAGTTATAATTTTTAAATTGATAATAATATCTGTTTTGGATTCATATTAAATACCATTTATATTACAATCATGTTTGTTATTAATTGACTATTGATGTCAGAATATGGGAATTACTAATATGTAGTTCTGTTACTTTTAACATTTATATTTGATGTAAATGAAAATCTTGCAACATGAATAAGCGTTACAATCAAAAATATTGCAACATGTATAAGCATTGCAAACAAAAATCTTCCAACACATGTAAGCATTGACAAAGAACATCTTACCAACGCGGGTACGCGCTGTGAAATAAAATCTACCAATACTTATAACCGTTGCGAACGAAAATATACCAGCGCTTACAAGCGTTAGCAGAGAAAACCTACTAATGCTTGGAAATAAATTGTCATGCCTCCATAGAAACACTAATAAGTGTTGCTGAAATTATTTGTGGCGGTTATACTCGTTGAGAATCACCTATTTTTGTGTATTATTGGTTGTCATTTCAAAAATCAATAACAATAATTTAGTGTCTCTCGTCAACAAATCGGGTATGACGCGAAAGCTGTCATATTATTCACAATTTGTACGGAAATCTATCAATGAAATCCATCAATAATTATTCCTGCATCATTTGGAAATCTAGAATAGTTATAGAAAACTATTTGATCTATCTTATTCAGCTATTGCTACCTGACATCGCATTCGTTATAAAAAATTGTGCAACCATCCCCTTCTCATGATGCCGAAAGCGAACAACACCTCTCTCATAAGGAACCAACCATCATGGTCAAGTCTGTACTACCTTACCTCGAGTTATGGAGTCGTATCTAATAATAAACACAAGCGACGTTCACTAAAGGAATACCACTTCCCAATAGGTACATCTCCAATTCAACGTACACGAACAACTACATTTCCTTTATGTACCGATAAGAAACTTCAAAGTCATAGGATCCCAAGAATTCCAACCATTGCCACTAGCAAAGGTTGAGATACCTCTGGGAAAAGAGAAATCTCAGTGTTGTGACATCACCAATGACTCTAACCCCTTGCTAATAAATGTCTCTCACTCACTAAAATGAACTCTACGCCCTCGACTTTGAATCCAAAGTCGAATACTCCTCATGCTGTTTTGGTTAACAATGAGAACACGATAACTCTCTATTCGAAAACACACCACTTAAACAACCCATACAACCAAATGAATGCTACCAGCTTCTCGTTCCTGCTCGAAATGAGAAATCGATATACTCATAGGTTAACCTCAACTTCCAAAATCTCATAGGACTCATAAGAACATCCTATTCGAGACGATGTGACCTAAGTACTTCCGGTTTTCCATAGTAAAAAGTGAAACTTCAACAAACCAACCAAAAAATATGCCAACTCACTGGTTGGCCCCAATGGCCCAACCAATCAATCAGGATGAAAGCAGATGTTGTAATTAGCATACACCAACCAACCACAATCGGTAAAATACCCTTGGGATTCCCAAACAAAAGAACATCCATAACTAGATCGATATGGAATTTGACTCAAACATTGTGGCAACCTAGTCACCTCATCGAATGTGTCCGGATACTATCAAGCTACAAGCTCAGGTAACGACTAGCTACTAGAGATCTATCTCGGCCTGCTATCGTCCGATCATAAGAGACTCACTACTGAAGATCTAAGTCTCAGCCCACTATCGCTAAATTGAAGATGACTCACTACCAAAGAGCTTGTCTTAGCCCACTATCGCCACTAACAACTCCCCCACTGCAACCGATATATTGTATCCTCTCTGTAAATGAACTATTGGACTTAAAGATTAAGTCCAGTTAAGCTCAATAATTAACAAGCAAACAATTTAGCAAACATATAGCCATGAATCAATGAATTTTATGTTTGACGAACCATGTATACTACTAAGCTTAGACTAGACATGCCATAACATTCCCCCACCTTGAGGCCCGATATTAATCGCTATGGATGTTATAATCTCTAATAGTATTAAGTTTTGGCGACCAAACACGGGATGTTATATGCATATATAATCTAGTTAAGCCCTCAACATGGTAAGTCACAATCAAGAAAACAACTAATTATCACGAATCCCAACTACCATTCCATCCACTGAATCACAAGATCAAATGGAATAATGAAATCTCGATGTAGTATGGAAAAAGCATTAATGGAAACATATATCGAATGGTGACGTACCTTCCTTTCTCTTTCATTGAGGGAGCATTCGAAAAAAATGAAAATGATGATTAATACATACATCTGCACGACTTGTCCGTACTGGGAAGGACAAACTTCTATATTAGGCGCAAGCTCAAATATCGTGAGCTTACTCAATCGACTCCTCAAAAGCACCATTCTCTTTGAATGAGATAATCACTCTCTAACTCGATCTCACAACCCAGTCACAAGCTCCAAACTTCAGAGTGGCAATAGAGAGAATAACCATATTTCGATATAACATCGAATTCAGTTACACTCTCGAATTCAGACACATCTTTTAAAACGACGGATTCTCATCAACTTCTAAGAAATCGATATAAAACCTCTTTGAAATGAACTGGTCTCAAGCGAATTGATTTAAGGAACCCAAGATGATAACGACTCTCGACCAATTTAAGCTCAATCTTGGAGTCTATTAGGGGTGAACTCCTAATTTATTAACTGTAACTCCAAGTCATCGAATAAAACCCTTGCAAGAACAAAAACAACTCTCGCACCACAACACTCGATCACGTTCCAAGAAATAGAATGCCACATAGATACATATAAGCCAACTCGTTGCACTTGAGCACCATAACCAATTAGGGATAAAAGGGCATCCCGGATAATGGATTAAACCATTAATGAAAACAAAATTTAATCAAGACCAGTAGTTCTTGATTCTACGTGACTCTCAATCCTATGGATGGAGTAATTGGAAGTATTTCTCATTTACTAGATCGTCTAAGATAAGTGGCTAGAATGATCAATTGCTAATAGAGAAAACTTTTCAAATGGCACTCGTACACAAAACAATCTATACTATATATACTACTAATATATAATTTTAAAAACCAAAATGTATACAAATACGTACTTTCATGTATATATTAACTCTAGAATTCGATATTACTTAGGTTAAACAATGCAATGTAACTTCTGATACCAAACGTGACAGCCTATTATGCACAACTGGTGCTTATCACTAAAAGTTTGCGCTGTACAAGCAAATAATCAATGTAAAGCGATTGTCAAGAGAAAGAAAGAGAAAAGGGAATGAAAAGAAGGAAATAGAAGATAAGAGAATGAAAAAAACATAGTATAAAAAAAATAACAGAATCTCTCGTACATCTCACAAGTATCAGATAACATATAATAATCAAATCCCATATATAAAATTGGCGAGACAATAATAACTACACAAACCATATATTTAGAGTGTACAGGCTGTTATAGTTATATAGAACAGTAATAAAGTTAACACAAGTAATGAATAAACTCAAACTAATAAATTTTCTCTACAAGTATAAATATGTAAAATGTCATCTTCTGCTAATCCGCCTGTATAACTCTAGATAATACCCATACCGACTACCTGGTCAGCGCATTAGCATTGTCGATGAGCATCCAAGATTGCTAAAAGAGAAATATATCCTTGGGTCAGACAACAATCTGGCATGGGTGATAAATAAATCTCACAGTACTATAAAAGTTGTAATAGTTTATACGACACGGAAAATATGAAGAATCATACCTGCCTTGGCCCTGCATCCATAGAGTTAACACATAACAATCGATACATGCTATATTGTGATAAACATCATATAAAAGGGTGTGACAGATGTCTAAGTAGTAATGATGGTAAATAGATAAACATGCATAACATCCATCATCCAACCCCACATTCACTCACTTAGTGCATTAAATATATGATAATGCTCAATTTCCACAATACTGAAATCCATGCCACTCATTCGGCTAGGACTTAGGTTGTATCCACTTGTACACCCTAAGATAAGGACCCGTATGGTCCAGGTGAAGGCTATAAATCTCCCATCGTCAGAAGCAAGGATGGGTTGTCTAGTCCAAATGGACATTACACCCACTACACTCTTTTTTACAAGTAACTGCTAAAACTGTGCGTTGTTGATAATCCCTTTGCACACGTTCCCCGTAGCAGAATGCATCACTAGAGGTCTATAAGAGTCCAACCTAAAGTTGTCACTGTATGGAATCTATCCTCGATGGTCATCGTATGTCGTAGGATATCTTCCTCTGTCTCCCATCTTTCTCTTTCCGATTGTCATCTAAATACGGCTTAATGTCGTCTTTTCTATATCTCAGAGAAAACTATCCACTGTAGCAGCCTTGCTCCCCATTTTGGAATCATCGTCATCGAAAGATGAATCACTGCATATAAACATCACATCCTTACCTCAAGCCAAAACCTTTGATCGAAGAGACATTGTGTCGAAATCATTATCGAGCGAACCGTCATATCCTGCTCCTCGAAATCACATCGTCATTGATGTCAATTTGGTAAAAATGGCCACAACATTCGTAAATGATATCGACAACTCTATAATAATCGATAATGATCACTCGGATCACCAATTTAAACAAAGCTAGTTAAACACACATCCAAGGAAAATTTTCGGCATTTATTGCAAAGTCCAGCTTGTCGCCAAGTCCATCCTTCGTCTTCAGATCCTCCACGGAGCTCCAATGTCGCTTCATCTTCAAATCTGTCTCTAAACTCCAATATTGCTTCTTCATCGAGTCCATCCTAGCACTATGAAGCTCCTTCCATAATTTATCCCATCTGTTTGAGTCTATCATTCTTGTGCGCTCAATCTATATGCACCAGCTTATATGTTAGATCGATAAGCACCAAACTCTTATGAATGAGATATTTCCTAATATTAGATCCCCTACGAACGATGTTCTAATCCAAACTAAGCAAACAATTCAACTGTGCAACCAATAGTCATACAAATTCATAAACTAACATATAGACATCCATAATAGAAATAATAAATCAAATAAAACCTAGCTCCAACAATTAAAGTGAAATATGTGTTACAATAATCCAAATCTAGTAGTGTGGTCAACATAGCACGTAATAGTGCGTAAATGGATAAATAACGTGTAGTAGAGCGCAATAGGTAAAAATGTGAACATTAGATGAAATATACTTAAATCAGCATCTAATCTTTTTTTACTAGGTTCAACTATCCTAAATGTTATGTTTTATAATTAGAAAACTATTTAAAACATTAAATCTACACTATACAAACAGATGCAGTTCAGTGAGAAATAAAATCACCTCAACTAAATCAGTTCAAATGTACTCTACATTGTAGAGCTTATCAGTACGAGTCCATAGAAGAAACAACATCCAAATTCGACCTCGTATGTGAAAGTTACACAAGTTATTGGTTCATGGATAAATAAACATTGTAATTAATTTAATGATAATTGACCTGAGATAATTACTTTAGTTAACCACTTCCTCCTCTAAGCCCTACAGGTTGCTTTCATGAATTATCAAACCTATTTACAATAGATTCTAATTGCCAGTATCTCTATGAGTTCTTCACGAATCGATGCACTAACCAAACCCAGATCTCAAACTTCATTCCTAGATTGCGACTGTATGCCTGGGTTCGACATCAATGTGTCACATTTCACCCATGCACGTCAGAGCTATACCAAGGCACATGTCTCGATGCAAGATGGTGAGAGAGACATGAGTCTGCCCTCTATTCCACTTAATACTGCCTCAATAATGCGTGGATTGAAAGCCTAGTTTGACAACCACCAATGTCGATCTGGAAATTCGAAGTGTACCCCATGAAATGAATACAGATTCGAATAGATTTTCAATGGTAACGTGATAAAGATGGATTGGGATTTTTTTCGTTAAGCGAATTTGGAGATATCAATTTTTAAAGCACTCAAAAATAACGGCCATTTTCTATGAATGAAATAGTGAAATATTTAGGGAAGAAAATGGGTTACAGGTTGGGTTTTTTTATAGTAGAATAGGTTATTATTTTACTAATTTATTTACTTAATTCTTAGACAAGCCCCAAAACACGCAAACTCCAATCGACATGTACTTCCTTCCGTCATCTATGTAAAAATGCTTTCTTAAAACAATGAGACGCCCTGAGAACTAACTCAGTTATGTATGGAAGATAGCCTTTTAAAATCGCATTACAATGTCAGTTTCTTATAGAACTTGACACACATTTAATTCATGCTTCGTCGAATGGAACTTCCGTTCGCTAAAAAACTTGATGGCATAAAATAACTCACTATGATGATTCCAAAAATATAAATTACGTCGCAATCCAACACTGCGCTCCCGAAATGACTAGTTATGCGTATTTCGAGATCGATATGACCACAGATTAGTTCGAACTCGGAATATAAAGATCCAAGTACTCATTTTCCATGTAACAAATAATCTTGACTCAATGGAACTGGTTCTAAGTCCTAATTTGATCATTTGAGGAAAATTCCATTTTTGATTATTAATTAGATAATTAATGATCAATATTTAAATATTTAATCGTTAAAATACGGGTCATTACACCAACAAATAGTTAATTACTCTCAGTGCTCTAATTTGACTCGAAGTTGTGACACTATATTTCAGGAATCGCAAAGGACTAGTAGTGATAGTCATGTACCATAGACATCTCTATACAAAGGTCAAGTGTTGAACATTCGATCCTGAAGGCCATGTACTTGATATTTGATCTTAAAGGTATATGGGTACAGCTATAACATATGTTTTCCATCAGTCCATTATAAATGCAAGGATATTCACTTGAATTGTCATATTTCGGGACTTAGAAAGTAATGATTAGTTTTTGTTTGATAGAAATTTTGGCTGCTATGGTTGCTTTGATTCCTCTTTCTTGGGCGGACTATCACTTATAGGACACCGGAGAAGGGATAAGGAATAGGGTTAAGAAAGGAGGCCACTTAGATTCTTTTATCATATTCGGTTACAATATCATCATTGTTTATTTGAGTAGATATCATTATGTGCTGACTCTTTGGTTGCAGAGACATGACATGTATATCTTAGATCCTTAGTCTAGTTCTATACCAATATAGTCCTTGATAGTTACCTATCGCTCACATCAGTCTATTTCCCGATGCAAAGTTTTATGTTTTGCTTCTTATTTTCTTTGGTACTCTTAAGTGAGTAGACTAGATGACAAGTCAGTGTCGTTATTCGTTGTTTGGAGATGTTAGGAGAGCTTGTCATACTGCTCTATATTAATAGATATTTATGCTATTTTTTCATTGTGCTTAGAGTGCATTTTAATGGGAATTTGATGCACCAGATATTACTACATATTGTACAAAACTCAATGATTTTATAGAGATTGTGCTTTAATTTTGTTATAACTCATTACTGTTCCATTGTATATATTCCTTTTATATTTTTTTACCATGCACTGTGAGTTTAAGATATGTTACTTTGCTTTTTTTTTTCCCTTCGATAATCGTTGTAATAATCCATAATTTTTGACAATTTTTTTAGAGTTGGAAGGATGTGCAGCGCGAGACTACACAGTCAATTAAGCATTTTATTAATATATAAAAACCAGTTGACAAGCCCAACTAGTGGCTAATAGTTCGAGAAGGAGATAATAACAAACAAACACCCAAATACCGAACGATTAAAGATACTACTACAAATCATCATAAAGACATAAAGTAATACCATATACATATACAAGGCAAAATAAGAAACCACTTAAGCCATTACTAAACCATGCAGACATAACCAAATTAATGCAGATCTGCACTCGAGTCTCTATGGTTTGAACCCACAGATTCAGCTAGACTATTATTTATTGGTAAAGCGAGCATAAATCTAGCCGAGGAAGATTGACCTGTCCATGATTGAAAGTAGTAAATAATAAGTCTGCATAATCATTCAAAATGCTTCACTAGTTTGTTAAATACAACTGCATTTCTCTCCTTCCATATGCACCAACGGTATATTGATAAAAAGGAATCTAATGCAACATCAACAACACAATTTTGCCAGTAGTCGAACACAGATGATATTTTTGGAATAAATCCAAGCAGATGAATGCTAGTGGCAGCTAGAATTGGGAATGAGAACTCACAATCAAAGAATAAATGATGAATTGATTCAACATGACTTGAACAAAAAGCGCAGTTAGGATCAACAATCAGATTGAGCCTATGCAACTTTTCTTTGGTGTTAACCTTTTGTAACAACCCGTAAATTCTGGGCCAGTTTAAAATTTTTATTTTGGCAATTATAGCGAATTTTGATTATTTAAAATGAATTATTTTAAATAATATCGACGTGAAATTTATTTTGAATAGAATTCGAACGTATATATTATACGCGTCGTCGTTAGAATATAAATATTTATATATAATTATAAATAGAATTAAAAATGGCGCGGTAGTTCGATAATTCGATTTCAAACTTCAATTGAATGTACCGGGTGCAAAACAATCCGAATTTTTGTGAAACCAAAAACATTAGGATCTAATTGATGATATCTTTCCAATGAAGTTGAGAAACTGAGATTTCACTTTATAAATGATGAGATATGTCCAGTTGAAAATTAGAAATAGTCGCTGTGGAATTTATATATATTTTAATATAATATATAGCCCTTAAAAATAGCCATTTTGCAAACGACTTCGGATTCCGACGAAACCAGTTTTGTTGGGTCCGCAGTGTCGAATTATTACTAGATTTCAAATTTCATAATTTTTCGAATCAATATGTGAGCGTGGCAAAGGAAAACGCGTTTGACCAGTTTCAGTTGATTTTAATCGACTGGAAATTGGCCATTTTTCAAACGGTCTCAGAATTCGACGAAACTAGTTTTGTTAGGACCGTATCGTCAATACGAAGCTAGAAAATATTTTTCTGGAATTTTTAAAGTTAGTATGTGACCCCGGTAATTTGAAATGTACGTTTAAAATTCAATATAGTGATTTAAATGAAAATTCAAAAGGAAACTGATTGTAACGATCAAATCAGCTTGCGATACATATCCCATTGTGTTCAGAATGGGGGTAATTAGCTAGGGGCGACAGTCGTTGGATTGGATTTCGAGCTCGAAATAAAAAGTCACTTTATTTGGAAAATTAAAATAATATAAATATATAATTATATATTTTCCCTCCTACCCCTCCCTCTCTTCCATTCAGAAAGTCAAACCCGATCTAAAAAAAAAAAAAAAAAAAAAAAAAAAAGAGGAAAAGAGGACGACGGATCCCGTTCGCCGCCGCCATAGGAGGAGCAGCCGCCCTCCACTCAGATGCCGCCGTCCGCTCTTCTTCTCCCCCCGCCTCCTCCTTCTTCCCCGATTCCCACCTCTACCGTTCGAACACCGCGCCCTCCCCCCCAGACAAAAATCGACACCGCCCTCCCTAGCCTCGCCGCCTACCACTTCCATCTCCCCTCCGTTCGTCCTCCAGTCCCTCCCTGGTTGAAAACCCGAACCCCCCCTCCTCCGAACCCAATTCAGACCACGCCGGCGCCCTTCCCCCCCCCAGATCCCTGTAAGTTTACTTTTTTGTTCTTTTTCTTCTGATTTTTATTTTACTGTTTTTTTCTGATTTTTATTTTAGATGTAAAAACTGATTTTTATTTTAGATATAAAAACTGAAATTTTATAAAGAATAAAAACTGATTTGCAAAAATAATTAAAACTGATTTGTTTAAAGAATTAAAACTGTTTTTAAAGAAAGTTTAAAACTGATTTTTCGAAAAAGATTTGAACTTAGAAATAAAAATAGAATTTTTATATATTGAACTTCGATAGAAAAATAGAATCTTTATCTATTGAACAACGTATTAAAAATAGAATTTTTATATATTGAACTTCGATAGAAAAATAGAATTTTTATATATTGAACTTCGATAGAAAAATAGAATTTTTATATATTGAACTTCGATAGAAAAATAGAATTTTTATATATTGAACTTCGATAGAAAAATAGAATTTTTATATATTGAACTTCGAATTAAAAATATAATTTTTATCTATTGAACAACGAATTAAAAATATGATTTTTATATATTGAACTTCGAATTAAAAATATAATTTTTATCTATTGAACAACGAATTAAAAATATGATTTTTATATATTGAACTTCGAATTAAAAATATAATTTTTATCTATTGAACAACGAATTAAAAATATGATTTTTATATATTGAACTTCGAATTAAAAATATAATTTTTATCTATTGAACAACGAATTAAAAATATGATTTTTATATATTGAACTTCGAAATAAAAATGTGATTTTTTCATATGTAGTGGTTACAGCAACGAAGATGCGATGACGATGAAGATTTCTATCAATGAAGAGCCGTGGAGCTAGGATAGCTAATATGTGAGAATTTCTCACCTTTCAATTTCTTTTCTAATTATATATATATACTAGGATGCAGACGGTGCTTAGTAGCACCCGACACAATCGTCCACAGACCATGGACTTGTTTGTTTGGTTGCATAGCTTAGTTGTATGATTTGATTTGAATTTGGTTGTTTGGTGGATTTGATTGATGTGTGAATGGCATGGGCCTTCACTAGACCGGGGATTAGGCTAGGCCTTGTCCCGTTTCTAGTATCGTGCCGTTATGCCGCCGAAATTTTCTAAAATATGTTAGAAAAATAAAAATATCATTTTATTGTGTAAATGAATTGAATAGAAATTCATAGGTTGAAATAAAATGTTTTATCGTTAAAAATATAATTTTTAACGTGAATGTGAATAAATGAATAGTTATAAACAAATCGGCCGATTTGTTTGTATATACACTGATTTGACTGAAATTGATTGGGCCTCATTCCAATTTGAAAAATAAAGAATATAAAAAAAATAAAAGTTCATGTGTTGACAGTACTCATCTATTGAGATTGGTCATGTGTTGAACGAAATATTTTAATATTAAAATTTACATCTTTATCAATATAAAATAAAGTTCATGTGTTGACAGTTTCATTCATTGAGATTGGTCATGTGTTGAACGAAATATTTTGATAATAACAACGATTTTGAAGAAGAAATATTTGAAATAGAATATTTGAAAATAGAAATTTGTGAAGCCGTGTTGGTTAGATTGACGCCATTTTGACGTAAACGATATTTATATCGATTTATTCGATTTCGAATAGAAATGAATTGAAAACGATTTCGAATAGAAATGAATTGAAAACGATTTCGAAATGAAATGAATTGAAAACGATTTCGAATAGAAATGAATTGAAAACGATTTCGAATAGAAATGAATTGAAACGATTTCGAAATGAATTGAATTGAAAACGAATTCAAAATGAATTGAATTTAAAACGATTTCGAAATGAATTGAATTGAAAACGATTTCGAAGTGAATTGAATTGAAAACGATTTCGAAATGAATTGAATTGAAAACGAATTCGAATTGAATCGAAAGTGAATTGAAATGAATTCAAATTGAATTGAAATTTGAATTGAATAGAAATGAATTTTAAAACGAATTTATAGAGAAGAATTCAATTTTGCTTTGAATTGAAATGGAAGTTGAAATAGATTTTGAAAACGAATTTTAAAACTATTTATATAATTCGTTATAAATAGAAATCGACGAAATATATATTATATATATAATATAATGGCCTGAATAGAACGCGCCGCGCCGCGGCAGTTCGTGAATTTCGACCATTTATTTTAAACGGACATTGCGGGAGATCCGACCGTCGGATTCTCCTAAAACCGGAACCGTTGGGTTCGTATCGAAAAGAGCTTTCTAATGAATGTTAGAAATTTGAAATCTAACGGTTGGATTTGGAGATACGTCCAAATCAAATTCGAAAAAGGTCGCTGTAAGTGCAGTTCGATGGCCATTGATGGAAATCGACTGTACGGGCCTTGATAAAATTATTAAAAATAGCAATAATTTGTGTAAAATCATAAGAAGTGATTTAGAAAGAATTGGGATGAAAAACTCCATATTTGAAAAGATAAAAATGGATTTTTATCGAAATGAACTAGTTTTGAACTAGAATTATAATTCTATTTATTTTTAAATAAATAAATTGAATTCGAAAAGGGTTTTAAAAATAACCAAAATTTCCAATGATTGCATTGGAGTGGATTTGAATCGAAATTGTCTTCGGAATATTTCGATGTTGGAATTCGTGATTATACAGGTGTTGTTATGGAAATTTGAAAGATATATATTGATATCGTTATTTCCAATACGACATTTGTTAGTCGTAGAATTCGATATTGAATATAAGCTGATATATTTTCTATTCAGAGCCTTGTATTGAATATCGAATGTGATTTGGGTTTGTCGTGAATGGTGTCTTCACTAACACTGTTCTTGAACCCAGTTGAGAAAAGATTAAATCTTTTTATTTAGATTTAATGAAGTGTACCAATTAAATAATATTTAATTGGAATTGAATATCGAATGTGATTTGGGTTTGTCGTGAATGGTGTCTTCACTAACACTGTTCTTGAACCCAGTTGAGAAAAGATTAAATCTTTTTATTTAGATTTAATGAAGTGTACCAATTAAATGATATTTAATTGGAATTGTATTGGTATTGATTTTTGGGTTTATCGTGAACAGTGTTTTAAATAACACTTGTTCTTTAACCCGATAATTAATGGAATGTGATTTTGGGTTTATCGTGAATCGTGTTTTAAATGACACTGATTCTTTAACCCAGATAATGATTAAAACTAAGTGGAGTTTTAATGAATCTTTAATTAGATTGAAAAGATCGAGAATGGAGTATCACCAGTTTTGCTCCAGGCGATAGTTAAATCTTTAATTAGATTTGAACGTGAAATGGTAATTGAATTACCGATAACACTGTGGTGTTAGATATGAAGTATAACCAGTTTTACTTCATGGGATGAATAGGTTGGGATGGGGAAATTAAAACAAATGATTACTTCGGTAAGGTTCGCTAATCCCGACTAGTTTGAATTGAGATTCAAAGATAGAATAAAGAATAAATTCAAGGAATTTATCTTGGATAAAATTAATGGGAACCTTTTCCTATGAATGTGAAATTTAGAAACTAACTGTCGGTTAGCCAAGCAGAAGGGTTTTCTGGATATTGATCTGATGTTGGTTTCGGCCTTCGGGGTTAATATTTGGGGGATTATTCTCTTGATTAATTTACGGTTAGTGACTAATGAATTGGAATGAGGCGTATGTTGTGTTTGTGTAACACTTATTTAAAATATACGCGAGTTATTCGGAAAGACCGGGTTTATCCCGTTCTGAATAACTGATACGACGATAAGTCGAAGATGAAGACGATGGTCGAAGACCGGAAGTCTTCACGTCGTTTGGGTGATAACTGATGATCTTGATTGGGCTGTACACCCAAGAAGATGGAAACAGTTAGTGATCGTCCAGACGTACTTGGAGATCGATGGATATGCGGGGTACTAGGTGCTCCCGGTTTCGTTCAGACCCAGAACGGACTTGTAAATGGACTGTGTGTCTGACATCGGATTTCATTCTGTGTGACTGATATCGGTTGCATAGGATGGTTTGCCTGTGTGGCATGCTAAGATGCAAATGATCAAGGCTTCTGTTGAAAAGCAAAGTCTTGTGGTTGGTGATCAAAGCACGGCCTTTGTGGCGTAGCTTTGTGTAACGTTTACTTCGCGAGTTTCACACCCGGTATGAACCAAAAACGGGAGAGGACATCAGGGAGGACTTGCGTTTCTTTCTAGTTAGAAGTGGCGTCAGTGGTTTTACACGCCCTGACGAGTTTGACTTATGTGGTTGTTGCTGTTGCGAGGCGCCTCGGTTATATCGGTTTCGGCCGATGCATTCTGGTCGGCTGACGGACCAGACTTACACCCCATAGGGTGGGGAAACGTAGTGTTCAGGCATTTTAATCCACATCGGTGGACCGGCCCTGACGATCCAAGGGCCCACCTGTGTCTGGGTCCTGAGACACGGACTAGAGCGTCTCGAATCGGTTGAGGACTATCTTTTGCCTCGGTTCATAGAAGGAAATCCAATTTCCAAATACGTGACTTTGCGGTTTTATTTGTAAACCTATATATGGCGACATGATATATGGTACCCATGCCGCCTATGATTGATACTTATGATTTGAAGTTGTTTTATGCACTATGCACTTATAATAGTATCAAATGATTTGTTTTAAACGTATCAAGCATTCTTTGGCTGTTATAAGGGAAAACCCTATCCCCCGGCTTGCGTTGCATTGTGTGATAGGACCTGGGTCTTATAACAGCTTCATCTTTCTTTATTTAGCATTGCGCCGTTTGTTTTATGCACTGGTATTCTTGGGAGGAAACCCGTTCCGTGTTATACGGCGTGGTCCCTTGATTTACCTAATGATTTAAAATAAAGATTAACTGTTTTAGTTCTCACACCAGTCACATGACTGACCTGGAGTTTATTGTTTTAACCTAAACTCTGGGTGCCCTTATTTTGACACGGGCAGCTAGTAGTTTTGGTTTTGCAGATTTATATTCACAGGATCCTGGTTTACAGCTGGAACGATATCCGGAAAGCTTTGTATCCGTATATCTCTTCTAGTTGTGTATTGTATTATTTTCCGCTGCTATGTATTTAAATGTAATTTGAATCTCTGATATTTCTGTGTAATATTCATTTATACTCTGTATATTCTTGTAATCTGATGCATTGTTGTAATATACAATGAAATGTTCTTCTGTATGCGTTCTGTTGTGGCTTGTTCTCGAACTATCCGTCGCTTTCCTTTACGGGGAAGTTACGGGTCTTCACAGTTGGTATCAGAGCTTTGGTTTACAAAGCTCAGAGAATAAGGCACATTAGAACCATACGAAAGAATTCATCAGATATTGGATTAGTAGTATCCAATGAGAATGACTCGTTAGAGATGGGATCAGTAGTATCCTAGAACGAGTGTGAAGAGTATATTTTTCAAATGAAAACAATTTTTGTTTTGAAATCAACTATTCGTATTTGATTATCTATTTATATTGAGTTGGACAGTCCAGTATATAAAGATTTTGCGTATACGTCTGATCCACGTGTATTTGAAATTTTAATATACTGGATAGATATAGAATCACACTCTAGTTGCCCGAAGATGATTCTGATGATAGTTCGAACATCATCAGAATTGGTATTCGTGTTTCGAAGGTGTGATATCTATATATTTCCTATTGACTGGTGTGAGAACCAAAATTAGATAGGGCCTATTGTTGTGATTTGGCATCAAAAATTTGATTTTTGTATATGTATCAAATTTATGAATTTGAGACTCTAATTCACTAATTGATTGATGTTTGCGTTGTTTGTTTATTTGGTTGCTAATTTTTAGCCATTTAGCCTAATTGAAACAAATATTGAATTGTATTGAAAATTGGTCGCATTTGTTTGCATATACATATATATCATTGAACAGGTCATAGCAAGGAGGCTAGAGCCAGAGAATAAAATTAGTTTGCCCGACAAATAGGTACATGTTTACTACATAATTTCCTGTTTTGTTTGGGTGATGATGATTTTGTGAGCCTATTGGCTAGCCGCTTGGCTTTTTCTTTTTCTTTTTGAGATCTGAAGGACCGGGGAAGCTATTTGAAATTCCCCGATGCTCCCGGTGCAGGGGAGGTTATGGCGAAATTTTTCGAAAATTTAGGGTGTTAGCCAAATTTTTGAAATTTTGAAAATTCTCAGAAACTGAAGAGTTAGAGAATGGAAGCCAGATCGAGCGTAGAGTTGAATTATCAAACCACTTTCGACTTTGTTCCTTTTCGGGGACGAAAAGTTTTAAGTGGGGGAGATTGTAACAACCCGTAAATTCTGGGCCAGTTTAAAATTTTTATTTTGGCAATTATAGCGAATTTTGATTATTTAAAATGAATTATTTTAAATAATATCGACGTGAAATTTATTTTGAATAGAATTCGAACGTATATATTATACGCGTCGTCGTTAGAATATAAATATTTATATATAATTATAAATAGAATTAAAAATGGCGCGGTAGTTCGATAATTCGATTTCAAACTTCAATTGAATGTACCGGGTGCAAAACAATCCGAATTTTTGTGAAACCAAAAACATTAGGATCTAATTGATGATATCTTTCCAACGAAGTTGAGAAACTGAGATTTCACTTTATAAATGATGAGATATGTCCAGTTGAAAATTAGAAATAGTCGCTGTGGAATTTATATATATTTTAATATAATATATAGCCCTTAAAAATAGCCATTTTGCAAACGACTTCGGATTCCGACGAAACCAGTTTTGTTGGGTCCGCAGTGTCGAATTATTACTAGATTTCAAATTTCATAATTTTTCGAATCAATATGTGAGCGTGGCAAAGGAAAACGCGTTTGACCAGTTTCAGTTGATTTTAATCGACTGGAAATTGGCCATTTTTCAAACGATCTCAGAATTCGACGAAACTAGTTTTGTTAGGACCGTATCGTCAATACGAAGCTAGAAAATATTTTTCTGGAATTTTTAAAGTTAGTATGTGACCCCGGTAATTTGAAATGTACGTTTAAAATTCAATATAGTGATTTAAATGAAAATTCAAAAGGAAACTGATTGTAACGATCAAATCAGCTTGCGATACATATCCCATTGTGTTCAGAATGGGGGTAATTAGCTAGGGGCGACAGTCGTTGGATTGGATTTCGAGCTCGAAATAAAAAGTCACTTTATTTGGAAAATTAAAATAATATAAATATATAATTATATATTTTCCCTCCTACCCCTCCCTCTCTTCCATTCAGAAAGTCAAACCCGATCTGAAAAAAAAAAAAAAAAAAAAAAGAGGAAAAGAGGACGACGGATCCCGTTCGCCGCCGCCATAGGAGGAGCCGCCGCCCTCCACTCAGATGCCGCCGTCCGCTCTTCTTCTCCCCCCGCCTCCTCCTTCTTCCCCGATTCCCACCTCTACCGTTCGAACACCGCGCCCTCCCCCCCAGACAAAAATCGACACCGCCCTCCCTAGCCTCGCCGCCTACCACTTCCATCTCCCCTCCGTTCGTCCTCCAGTCCCTCCCTGGTTGAAAACCCGAACCCCCCCTCCTCCGAACCCAATTCAGACCACGCCGGCGCCCTTCCCCCCCCCCCCCAGATCCCTGTAAGTTTACTTTTTTGTTCTTTTTCTTCTGATTTTTATTTTACTGTTTTTTTCTGATTTTTATTTTAGATGTAAAAACTGATTTTTATTTTAGATATAAAAACTGAAATTTTATAAAGAATAAAAACTGATTTGCAAAAATAATTAAAACTGATTTGTTTAAAGAATTAAAACTGTTTTTAAAGAAAGTTTAAAACTGATTTTTCGAAAAAGATTTGAACTTATAAATAAAAATAGAATTTTTATATATTGAACTTCGATAGAAAAATAGAATCTTTATCTATTGAACAACGTATTAAAAATAGAATTTTTATATATTGAACTTCGATAGAAAAATAGAATTTTTATATATTGAACTTCGATAGAAAAATAGAATTTTTATATATTGAACTTCGATAGAAAAATAGAATTTTTATATATTGAACTTCGATAGAAAAATAGAATTTTTATATATTGAACTTCGAATTAAAAATATAATTTTTATCTATTGAACAACGAATTAAAAATATGATTTTTATATATTGAACTTCGAATTAAAAATATAATTTTTATCTATTGAACAACGAATTAAAAATATGATTTTTATATATTGAACTTCGAATTAAAAATATAATTTTTATCTATTGAACAACGAATTAAAAATATGATTTTTATATATTGAACTTCGAATTAAAAATATAATTTTTATCTATTGAACAACGAATTAAAAATATGATTTTTATATATTGAACTTCGAAATAAAAATGTGATTTTTTCATATGTAGTGGTTACAGCAACGAAGATGCGATGACGATGAAGATTTCTATCAATGAAGAGCCGTGGAGCTAGGATAGCTAATATGTGAGAATTTCTCACCTTTCAATTTCTTTTCTAATTATATATATATACTAGGATGCAGACGGTGCTTAGTAGCACCCGACACAATCGTCCACAGACCATGGACTTGTTTGTTTGGTTGCATAGCTTAGTTGTATGATTTGATTTGAATTTGGTTGTTTGGTGGATTTGATTGATGTGTGAATGGCGTGGGCCTTCACTAGACCGGGGATTAGGCTAGGCCTTGTCCCGTTTCTAGTATCGTGCCGTTATGCCGCCGAAATTTTCTAAAATATGTTAGAAAAATAAAAATATCATTTTATTGTGTAAATGAATTGAATAGAAATTCATAGGTTGAAATAAAATGTTTTATCGTTAAAAATATAATTTTTAACGTGAATGTGAATAAATGAATAGTTATAAACAAATCGGCCGATTTGTTTGTATATACACTGATTTGACTGAAATTGATTGGGCCTCATTCCAATTTGAAAAATAAAGAATATAAAAAAAATAAAAGTTCATGTGTTGACAGTACTCATCTATTGAGATTGGTCATGTGTTGAACGAAATATTTTAATATTAAAATTTACATCTTTATCAATATAAAATAAAGTTCATGTGTTGACAGTTTCATTCATTGAGATTGGTCATGTGTTGAACGAAATATTTTGATAATAACAACGATTTTGAAGAAGAAATATTTGAAATAGAATATTTGAAAATAGAAATTTGTGAAGCCGTGTTGGTTAGATTGACGCCATTTTGACGTAAACGATATTTATATCGATTTATTCGATTTCGAATAGAAATGAATTGAAAACGATTTCGAATAGAAATGAATTGAAAACGATTTCGAAATGAAATGAATTGAAAACGATTTCGAATAGAAATGAATTGAAAACGATTTCGAATAGAAATGAATTGAAACGATTTCGAAATGAATTGAATTGAAAACGAATTCAAAATGAATTGAATTTAAAACGATTTCGAAATGAATTGAATTGAAAACGATTTCGAAGTGAATTGAATTGAAAACGATTTCGAAATGAATTGAATTGAAAACGAATTCGAATTGAATCGAAAGTGAATTGAAATGAATTCAAATTGAATTGAAATTTGAATTGAATAGAAATGAATTTTAAAACGAATTTATAGAGAAGAATTCAATTTTGCTTTGAATTGAAATGGAAGTTGAAATAGATTTTGAAAACGAATTTTAAAACTATTTATATAATTCGTTATAAATAGAAATCGACGAAATATATATTATATATATTATATATATAATATAATGGCCTGAATAGAACGCGCCGCGCCGCGGCAGTTCGTGAATTTCGACCATTTATTTTAAACGGACATTGCGGGAGATCCGACCGTCGGATTCTCCTAAAACCGGAACCGTTGGGTTCGTATCGAAAAGAGCTTTCTAATGAATGTTAGAAATTTGAAATCTAACGGTTGGATTTGGAGATACGTCCAAATCAAATTCGAAAAAGGTCGCTGTAAGTGCAGTTCGATGGCCATTGATGGAAATCGACTGTACGGGCCTTGATAAAATTATTAAAAATAGCAATAATTTGTGTAAAATCATAAGAAGTGATTTAGAAAGAATTGGGATGAAAACCTCCATATTTGAAAAGATAAAAATGGATTTTTATCGAAATGAACTAGTTTTGAACTAGAATTATAATTCTATTTATTTTTAAATAAATAAATTGAATTCGAAAAGGGTTTTAAAAATAACCAAAATTTCCAATGATTGCATTGGAGTGGATTTGAATCGAAATTGTCTTCGGAATATTTCGATGTTGGAATTCGTGATTATACAGGTGTTGTTATGGAAATTTGAAAGATATATATTGATATCGTTATTTCCAGTACGACATTTGTTAGTCGTAGAATTCGATATTGAATATAAGCTGATATATTTTCTATTCAGAGCCTTGTATTGAATATCGAATGTGATTTGGGTTTGTCGTGAATGGTGTCTTCACTAACACTGTTCTTGAACCCAGTTGAGAAAAGATTAAATCTTTTTATTTAGATTTAATGAAGTGTACCAATTAAATAATATTTAATTGGAATTGAATATCGAATGTGATTTGGGTTTGTCGTGAATGGTGTCTTCACTAACACTGTTCTTGAACCCAGTTGAGAAAAGATTAAATCTTTTTATTTAGATTTAATGAAGTG
Organism: Allium sativum; assembly: GCA_030737875.1. Lineage (NCBI taxonomy): Eukaryota > Viridiplantae > Streptophyta > Magnoliopsida > Asparagales > Amaryllidaceae > Allium > Allium sativum. The sequence continues at coordinate 1,045,395,130 of CM060910.1, read as the reverse complement.
TACCAATTAAATGATATTTAATTGGAATTGTATTGGTATTGATTTTTGGGTTTATCGTGAACAGTGTTTTAAATAACACTTGTTCTTTAACCCGATAATTAATGGAATGTGATTTTGGGTTTATCGTGAATCGTGTTTTAAATGACACTGATTCTTTAACCCAGATAATGATTAAAACTAAGTGGAGTTTTAATGAATCTTTAATTAGATTGAAAAGATCGAGAATGGAGTATCACCAGTTTTGCTCCAGGCGATAGTTAAATCTTTAATTAGATTTGAACGTGAAATGGTAATTGAATTACCGATAACACTGTGGTGTTAGATATGAAGTATAACCAGTTTTACTTCATGGGATGAATAGGTTGGGATGGGGAAATTAAAACAAATGATTACTTCGGTAAGGTTCGCTAATCCCGACTAGTTTGAATTGAGATTCAAAGATAGAATAAAGAATAAATTCAAGGAATTTATCTTGGATAAAATTAATGGGAACCTTTTCCTATGAATGTGAAATTTAGAAACTAACTGTCGGTTAGCCAAGCAGAAGGGTTTTCTGGGTATTGATCTGATGTTGGTTTCGGCCTTCGGGGTTAATATTTGGGGGATTATTCTCTTGATTAATTTACGGTTAGTGACTAATGAATTGGAATGAGGCGTATGTTGTGTTTGTGTAACACTTATTTAAAATATACGCGAGTTATTCGGAAAGACCGGGTTTATCCCATTCTGAATAACTGATACGACGATAAGTCGAAGATGAAGACGATGGTCGAAGACCGGAAGTCTTCACGTCGTTTGGGTGATAACTGATGATCTTGATTGGGCTGTACACCCAAGAAGATGGAAACAGTTAGTGATCGTCCAGACGTACTTGGAGATCGATGGATATGCGGGGTACTAGGTGCTCCCGGTTTCGTTCAGACCCAGAACGGACTTGTAAATGGACTGTGTGTCTGACATCGGATTTCATTCTGTGTGACTGATATCGGTTGCATAGGATGGTTTGCCTGTGTGGCATGCTAAGATGCAAATGATCAAGGCTTCTGTTGAAAAGCAAAGTCTTGTGGTTGGTGATCAAAGCACGGCCTTTGTGGCGTAGCTTTGTGTAACGTTTACTTCGCGAGTTTCACACCCGGTATGAACCAAAAACGGGAGAGGACATCAGGGAGGACTTGCGTTTCTTTCTAGTTAGAAGTGGCGTCAGTGGTTTTACACGCCCTGACGAGTTTGACTTATGTGGTTGTTGCTGTTGCGAGGCGCCTCGGTTATATCGGTTTCGGCCGATGCATTCTGGTCGGCTGACGGACCAGACTTACACCCCATAGGGTGGGGAAACGTAGTGTTCAGGCATTTTAATCCACATCGGTGGACCGGCCCTGACGATCCAAGGGCCCACCTGTGTCTGGGTCCTGAGACACGGACTAGAGCGTCTCGAATCGGTTGAGGACTATCTTTTGCCTCGGTTCATAGAAGGAAATCCAATTTCCAAATACGTGACTTTGCGGTTTTATTTGTAAACCTATATATGGCGACATGATATATGGTACCCATGCCGCCTATGATTGATACTTATGATTTGAAGTTGTTTTATGCACTATGCACTTATAATAGTATCAAATGATTTGTTTTAAACGTATCAAGCATTCTTTGGCTGTTATAAGGGAAAACCCTATCCCCCGGCTTGCGTTGCATTGTGTGATAGGACCTGGGTCTTATAACAGCTTCATCTTTCTTTATTTAGCATTGCGCCGTTTGTTTTATGCACTGGTATTCTTGGGAGGAAACCCGTTCCGTGTTATACGGCGTGGTCCCTTGATTTACCTAATGATTTAAAATAAAGATTAACTGTTTTAGTTCTCACACCAGTCACATGACTGACCTGGAGTTTATTGTTTTAACCTAAACTCTGGGTGCCCTTATTTTGACACGGGCAGCTAGTAGTTTTGGTTTTGCAGATTTATATTCACAGGATCCTGGTTTACAGCTGGAACGATATCCGGAAAGCTTTGTATCCGTATATCTCTTCTAGTTGTGTATTGTATTATTTTCCGCTGCTATGTATTTAAATGTAATTTGAATCTCTGATATTTCTGTGTAATATTCATTTATACTCTGTATATTCTTGTAATCTGATGCATTGTTGTAATATACAATGAAATGTTCTTCTGTATGCGTTCTGTTGTGGCTTGTTCTCGAACTATCCGTCGCTTTCCTTTACGGGGAAGTTACGGGTCTTCACACCTTTCCATGAATAAGGAACCAATTAAAGAAGAGAACTTTTGGAGGTTGACGAATTTTCCATAATCTTGAAAATAAAAAAGATCTTCCAGAGAGTTGATATAATGATACACAGAGGCAACAGAAAAACCCTTCTTGGTGATAAAGCCCAAAGATAACTATCAGGAATATGAGAAATCTGTGTTTGAAAGATCAGACTAGAGACATCAAGAAGATTATCAAGAACATGAACATCAAATATAGACGAAGGAAAAAACTTGAAGGAATTTCATAGATTTAATCTAATCAAGTATAGAAGTTGCCAGAGTACGATTAACCATTATGCACCAAATTCACCATAGAAGAACTCACATTAGGAGTCAGAGGGAAGAGAGAAGGGAAAACATGGGAAAGAAAGAGCTGGCCATGCCAAATATCATACCAGAATAAACAAGTTTCACCATTACCCAGACTTACTTGAAACAAAATTTTAATACGAGGAATAAATGAAATTACACCAGACCAGAATGGAGAAGGCTTAACAGAGGGAAGAAAGTGCAAAACAAGATGAGGATTGTTAGAACAATATAGAGAAAGGATCAAGTCTTTCCATATGAAAGAGCCTGGAGATACAATGTGCCATAACCATTTTGATAGTAGAGCCAGATTGAAATTAAAGAGATTAACTATACCCAAGCTGTAACGACCTGCGTTCTACGCATCGGAGGATCGTAGCATATTTATTTTATTCTCATACGAAGTTGTATGGTCGTGTAACGTTGGGGGGTGATTATTAGAGTCATTTCCCATGTTCACGATTTTCGCCAAATTTTAATTGACCGTTTTGCCCCTATCGAATATTGTTTCGTCTATAACTTTTGACTGGTAAGGAGTTTTGACCTGAAACTACTTCCATTAGATACGAATGATGGTTTACCTTTCCGTAGGGTGGTCACATTGACCAAACGGACTTATCATTTGGGAGATATGGCTGAAACAAGGTTTAGAAGGTGAAAGATAACTTAATCGGGTCTAACTAGGGTGATTAGCAGCTAGGTCCATAAGATATTTCAGGATTAGGGTTGCATAAGGGCTGATAGGGGCTAGAGAAACTCTCCTTTGTCATTTCCCAACTGCCACCAACTTTCTCTTCAACCCTAATAATGGCTTCCACCTTTTAAATCTCTTTTAAACAACTCCTAATCGCTTTCTAATCGAAGATTAAGCTAAGCTACATCAAATCAAGGCAAATCAACACCAAATCAGAGCTGGAGCTACTGTATTACATAGGAATTCGACCCAAATTAGTGGAGTTTCATATCTAAGAATTTATTTGTGGCTAACGTGAGTGATTTTCACTTTTATTCACTAATTACGGCTAATTAAGGGTGATTAGTGATAATTAGCGAAATTATGCATTATAAAAATCTGGAAAAATATGTATAAATTCTAAAATATTATTTTATGCCTCCGATAAAAATTTGGATTAATTTGGACATATTTTGCTAATCCTATCGTTAGATATGGTTAAACAAGATTAAGGGGGAAACATGAGTTTTGGGTATGTTTGATCCATATTAACATGATTATTCATCGTTTTGGTGTTTATGGTTGATTATACATGTTGGTATCATTGTTTGGAATGTTTTGTGATTGCCTAGAACTGTTAGATTGGTCGAAAACGTTGTCGTGTGCGTAAACAGTTGCTAAAAAGAAGTGCAGGGAGCTGGACCGGATCAGGCTCGTAACCTCCGAACCGACCCGCTCGTGACCGCTGAACCGACTCGATCTCCGACCCGGCTCATGAATGAAGACCACGAACCGACTGCACCACTAGTGAAGCACCCGAACTGATGGCACCACCGAGCCGCCTGGATGGAGCTGCCACGAACCGCCCCCTTCGATCTGATACATCATGAAACGATGCTTGGAGGAGCCACGAGCTGGTGGAAGGATGCAACCCAATTCGAACCGGATCGGTGATCACGAACAGAACCAAATGGAGGAGCCTGGAGTCCGAACCGCCATAACCTGATGAAGGACCTATGAACCGGAGGGGTATTCACGACCCGAACCCAAATGATGATCATGAACTGAGATGATGACCAAAACCCGAGATGCAAAGGAAGTCTAAATGGGAGGATATTACTTAGGACCCAGATGGGAACCAACTTATTCACTTCATAAGTAACTTTGATGCGAAACGTGCGCAAAGGGATTATCGATATCTATAGCTTTAGTTCACCACTGAGAGATGGATTAGTGGCTATGGATCAACGCAATGGGATTGTTAAGATTCCCAAGGGCAAGTGATCGTAGCATGGCTATAAACCAGTGCAGTGGAGTCGTTATGACTACATGGGGAAAAGTGGACATAGGAAAGGATTTGTGGCTATGGATCAGTGCAATGGGGCCATTATGACCCCAACGACAAAGTGATCGTGGTAAAGGATTTGGTGATCAAAGTGGTGGATATAGTATGCTTTACGCACTGAGTGAGAGATGTGAGGTTGATTGCTATATTTGATGTTTTCTGTCACTATGACATGCACACCCCCATTTTACACTTCATGTTAGTGTTACCTTAGAGTAATATACATCTTGTTGTGCTAACTCTTTGGTTGCATGTCCAGATTCTGGTATGATTATTTATACCTTTTATTGTTATGTTTTGCTGCTATCTCTCATATCAGACTTTTGTCTAACCCAGTTTTATGTCTCTTCTTATTACTCTTGGTGCTCCTAAACGAGCAAACTAGAGACAGGTTAGGTGGTATGCACGAGTAGCTGTCCAGAGACGAGCAGGAGGCTTCCACGTACTATTTACATATATTCTCCCTATGTTGTTGTTGGTCATTACTTTGAGCATTAGTAGTTTACCTTCTCTATCTTGCTTTAGAGACAGTATTTTGAAGTTGTAATAATGGTTTGGATCATAAGCTGTATTTTGGATTCCACTGCTATGATGATTTAGTTCTCAGTTTATGCACTGTGTCGCCTGTTTTATGTCAAGTTATGTCTTTATTATATTTTATTGCATCTACTGTGAGATATACTACAAGTTCTTTGTTGATTCATAGTTCTAAAACCTTTTCTTTGATGACTGTCTCGTGCTAGTCGGGTATTAGCATAGCGCATTTCGGGGAAATGTCGGCAGGCCCCCGGGGGGGTCACACTTGGCATCAGAGCCTAAGTTGCGTAGTTAACCTAGGGAAAGACACCAGGGAGAGAGAGTATATGTATATGAGAGTGTGTATTTTTGATATTTTGATTTTTAAAAGCTAAATATATATACTATTAGTATATATAAGGATGAAATTGCACTGCACTAGCATCATTATGGAGATGGTTTATTGTTTTCTCTTTACAGATTGAACGATGAGCCGATATACGAGGAGTTCGGGTTCAGGGCCAACAATGGGAATGTCCCTGACATGAGGACGATGTTTACTACCTTTGTGCGAGAGATGCTTAGGAATATTCAGGAAGCATGTCCTAATACTGTTAACGATGGTGGTGCAGCGACGCAGGCGCCTAGGGCCGATTTCACCAAGCCTAACAAGGATTATACTTGTTTTGGTGGGAAGCCATTCCACGGAACAAAATCGGTTACGAATGTTCAAGATTGGCTTGACAGTTGTGAGAGCATCTTCGAGGGTTTGGGGATCAATGATGTAATGAAGAGAAAGATAGCATCGCGTTAACTTTAAGGACAAGCTATGAATTGGTGGAATGCTATTAAAGCAGCTACTCCCGAGGATCAAGTTACTTGGAATCAGTTTAAGACCCGTTTCAGTGACAAGTTTATTCCGGCTTCTCAGAAATCATAATTGTTTAGGAAATTCTTGGAACTTAAGCAGAATGGTAAGTCAGTCTCAGAAAATATTGCTGAGTTCGATACTTTATCGAAGTATGGATTATCCCTTATCGATACTGCCGAGAAGAAGAACGAGAAGTTCATAACTGGCTTAGACGAGTACTTGGGGGAAAGACTCATAAACCACATCGATGAGACCTTCAAATCTATTGTGGGAAAGACATTGAGATCTGAGAACCTTTACCCTAAGTCAAAGATCATGGTTCTTGTTACATCTGCAAGGGATCCAAAGCCGCAAGCAAGCGGTGGAGGCAAGAATAATCCGTAGAATAAGAGGAAATAGAACCAAGCTAAGGATGGTTAGAAAAAGAATAAGAAAGATGTCGAGTGCTATAACTGTGGCAAGAAGGGCCACTATGCCAAAGATTGTCGAGCAAAGCCAGCAGACGGGAAGTGCTTCAATTGCGACCAAGTGGGACATCACAAGGATAAATGTCCACAACCTCCTAAAGAGAGGCAGATTATGAAAGCATATGCTATCAACGATGTTCCTTCTTCGTCGAATGCCCCAACTGCGGCGTAGAAGGAAAAGTGCATCGTTATTCAAGGTTTGCGTTCTATCCATGATGTTCTTGTTCGAGTGGTGTTTAATATCGGGGCTTCCCATTCCTTCATATCTAGTGACCTGGTGGATATGTTGGGATTGGAACCCGAGATTGTTGACAGACCTTTAGTTGTGATGTACCCGATTGGTGGTTCGACTAGCTTTTGCATGATTTGTCGTAATTCGGTCTTATCGAGTCACGGCTGCATGTTTGCTTGTGATTTCTTTGTTTTGGGCTTTACTGGGTTTGGCATTATTTCGGGAGTTGATTGGCTCCAAAGAAATGGGATGGTAGTAGACTGTGAGGGGTCTTCGGTGACCATTAGAGCGAACGATAGGCGGAGGGTGGTATTGGGTTGCCTACCTAGTGATGAGGTTATGGCTAGTTTTCTACATTCCTTCGACATCCCGCAGGATGAGTTATCAGATGTGCCTGTTGATGGCTAGTATCTGACATCTTCGAGGAAGTGACCGGACTTCCACCACACCGACAGATCGAGTTTCGTATTGATTTAGTGAAAGATGTTAGACCTATAGTGATGCCACTTCGTCGTATGGCGCCAAGGGAGCAGCGAGAGCTCGGGGTGCAAGTAAGAGATTTTTTGAAGAAGGGATTTATCAGAAGAAGTGTTTCTGAGTGGGGAGCACTAGTTGTATCTGCAACTAAGGCAAATGGTTTCCTTCGTTTATGTGTAGACTACCGTGAGTTGAACAAGGTGGCTAGGAAGAATAAGTATTCTCTTCCGCGGATAGACGATTTGTTTGATCAGTTGGATGGAGCAAGAGTGTTCTCCTAGTTAGATCCCGCGACAGGTTTTCATCAGCTCCGGGTAGCAGCTGAGAGTATTCCTAAAATGGTATTTCAAACGTCATCTGAATTTTATGAGTGGTTGGTCATGCCATTCGGATTGACCAATGCACCAGCATATTTTGTGGATCTTATGAATGGGGTATTCAGGGATCAACTGAATAAGTTTGTTCTTGTGTTCGTGGATGATATCTTAGTTTACTCGAGGACAGAGGAAGAACACAAAGAACATTTGAGGACAGTGATGGAGGTGTTGAGGAAACACCGATTGAAAGCAAAATTTTCTAAGTGTCAATTCTGGAGGAGGGAAGTGAGATTCCTAGGCCATGTTGTTTCAAAAAATGGTGTTGTCGTAGTTCCTGCGAAGGTGGCTACGATGCAAGATTGGTCTACGCCCAAGAATGCAACAGATGTGAGGAGCTTCTTGGGGTTGGCTGGATAATACCTAAGTTTATCCAAGACTTCTCCAAGATAGCGGCATTGTTAACTCAATTGACCAAGAAGAACCAAGCTTTTGCTTAGGACAAAAGGTGCGAGGATGCATTTAAGAGAATAAACGAAAAGTTGACGTGTGCACCAATGTTAGTTATTCCTAAGGGGAACAAAGAGATGAGTGTATACACGGATGCCTGTGGTATCGACTAGGTGTTGTATTGACGCAAGGAGGTAGGGTTGTAGCTTATGTTAGTCGACGGTTGAAACCGCATGAGAAAAGATATCCTACCCATGATTTGGAATAAGCCGCGATTGTGTTCGCGTTAAAGATGTGGAGGCATTATCTCTTGGGAGAAAGATTCGAGTTGTTTACCGATCATAAATCATTAAAGTATCCTTTCTCTCAGAAGGATCTAAATCTCTGTCAGCAGAGATGGTTAGAGTTCTTGGCTTCATATGATTTCAATATCGCATACACACCCGGGAAGGGCAATGCGGTAGTCGATGCATTGAGTAGGAGACATGCTATGACACCCCACGTCCGTTAATGTCACTCACTAAGAGAATGAATTATGTTTCGTGAAGCATAATAGGTACATAGAACAGAACATTACAAGACAGATATAAAATAGCAACGCAATTAAAAAAATTAGGAATCACAAAGCATGGTTACACCAAATGTCTGAAAATACATAAACTCAGTACATCATTAAATCTATCTTGTATTTTAAATATCAGAGTACAATAACAAAGAAAGCATAATCCCCAAATCATAAGCCATAGTAGCAAAGATAGAAGATTGAGCAATACATCTAGAAGCTCCAAGCAAGACGATAGCAGAATCCCGACTAAGCCTGAGAATTCCCTCCCTTGAGAATCGGAGGGGGGGATGGAAGAAAGAAGAAGAAACAAAAGGGTCAGATATAAAGTCTGGCGAGTCTAGTTACTTTTAACCAGTAAATAAATAAAAGTAACACGATGGGCATATAAAGTGGATAAGGGAGATCACTACATAAATGGAAGGTGTAACAAGGTAGACCAGATAAGTTGTATATGCTTCTAGTAATTACTCTGCACTATTACTAGTATATCCAGAAAGAGATGATCCTTTCAACTATAAAGTGGTAGACTTAGGTATACGCCCAAATGTATCCTAACTACTACCCTGATCGATCGGCTCCCTAACCCTCGTAGATACCTTGTGCTGGCCCCACAATAGGAGGTATCACATCCTAAAGTGGCAACACCTCGTAATAATGTGCACAACCATATCTACAGGTGTCACGGTCTCCTTATCCCCCTCTGCCCGGCTCATGCACGCACATGCCCCGGTCGGTTTGCGCCGCGCACACTGTCCTCCACGTTTGGATCTCTTACAATCAGTCAGTAAGTGCGTGCGCCTTCTCCGCCTAGTAGGAGTACTTTGTTTGATACCTACTCTGGGTTACTGACTGAAATGGGTCCCACACAATATGATACAAGCTCTCCCCTTTTTTTTGTATCCCCCACTAGGTTTTCATGGACTATATACCACTAGGTGTCTTTAATTACATAGCCTTATTTATTTCTTCCAGATATTCTTAACCTAAAGGGTGTCTTTATTTACATACTTTATTATTTCCTCCGGTTATGTATACCACTAGGTGTCTTTAGTTATATAACCTTAACTGATTAAGTTTGTGGGCCTTTATGTGAATATTACCCATCCCCCTCTTCATATTTACTTAACCCACCCCTCAACCATATTTACTTAACCCCCAACTTAAATTTAAGTTCATACAATCCCTATAAGTAGTCTGATTCTTTACCACGTCCATTTATTGTTTCATAATGGGACAGACCTCCAACATTAGGCCTACAACATGTGGATGCTGGATATGCCGGTTGGGTCCGGGAAGACTTATTCCACAGTTAGGCCTAACCTCGTGTCATAGCCCGATTCGTATTTACGTACTTAGACTCCCACGTTAGGTTCAACATCAGTGGCTGCTGGATATGCCGGTAGGGTTCAGGCAGACTTCCACCACTAATGCAACCTAACCTCATGTCATAAGTACAATTATATTTCCTAATTGTAATTACTAGACATTCCATTTTTAATTAATTAATTAATCCTTCCCTTTTATAGGTGTCAATACCTATTTTACCCAATAATTTGAATTACATGTCCAAAAATGTTCATATTCAAATTATGCCATTTTTAACCCTTTTTCCCCCATTCCTTAACTAGCGCCTTTACAAAATTGGCAACATGCCTAGGCTAGACAATAGCCTAGTCATAAACGATAATAGGGAAAATAATGGGAATATAACTAAAATGATCATCTTGGCATAAACATGAACTTGTATGATAATAAGGTGAACATACATACTGGCATAGACATGAAATTATCATCATAACAAGGTGATAATTTAGATCACAGAAAATAGATCTAACATTATAACATAAGGTGCCAATTTAGATCATATAAAATAGATCCAACATGATAACATAAGGTGCCAATTTAGATCACATAAAATAGATTTAGCATGACGGACCTGGGCCTTAGCATTACTGTTAAGCAAGATTGATAGCTCCCAACATTGGATGAGGCTCTCCTCTCCACGTGTGATCCACGAGACCATCCCATCTCATGCTATCAGCACGCATTCCACCAAGATCAAAGATTTAACATGATAACATAAGGTGACAATTTAGATCACATAGAATAGATCTAATATGATAACATAAGGTGGCAATTTAGATCACATAGAATAGATCTAACATGATAACATAAGGTGACAATTTAGATCACATAGAATAGATCTAACATGATAATACAAGGTGACAATTTAGATCTCATAGAATAGATCTAACATTATAACGTAAGGTGACAATTTAGATCACATAAAATAGATCTAACATGATAACATAAGGTGACAATTTAGATCTCATAGAATAGATCTATCATAGCATAAGGTGACAATTTAGATCACATAGAATAGATCTAACATGATAACATAAGGTGACAATTTAGATCATATAGAATAGATCTAACATGATAACATAAGGTGACAATTTAGATCTCATAGAATAGATCTAACATGATAACATAAGGTGGCAATTTAGATCACATAGAATAGATCTAACATGATAAAATAAGGTGACAATTTAGATGCATAAAATAGATCTAACATGTTAATATAAGGTGACAATTTATATCATATAGAATAGATCTAACATGATAACATAAGGTGACAATTTAGATCACATAAAATAGATCTAACATGTTAACATAAGGTGATAATTTAGATCACATAAAATAGATCTACACACATCCACATCATAGCATATCATAAAAGTTACAAACCAAGATCCACAATAATAACATAGTAGAACAATTCACAATTGAATTTGTTCTAGAGAAATAGATCTATCATAAGATCTAACAATAACATAGATTCAAGGTTTGCAACGTATCTAAATCACAGTCTTTCATAATTCACTTTTATTTATCTAAACCTAAAAGCAACTAGAACTCACTCTGATTGGATTGCTAAGATGATAGAAAAGTGGTTGGTGTTGATTCTATGCTTGAATCTCAGAATTTGATATGCTTTGGTTGATAAAAGGAGGTGAGAGACCCTAGTTCGGTTCGGACTTCGGCAGAGTTTGGCCACCATGACTTCTAATGAAAAAATATGTGAAATGGCCATATATTTATAGTTGCAGAACCATCTGGAACCAACTGCCACATAAGCCCTAGGGTTAATCAGGTCGCGGGTCGCCTCCGACTTGGGCAAAGGCCCAAATACCAAAAAAAAACTATTCTAGGCGCACTTTACAGGTGCGCCAGTGTAAAAATATATGGGCGCACTTGTCAAGTGCGCCTGGAATTTCTGCTTTTTCTTCCAAACTTCTATCGTTCATAACTTCTTCATACATTATCCATTTTACGCAAACCAGGTGTCTATCTTGACCAGAATTTCGAGATGACGCAATGGAGCAGTCTGTTTCCCTTAATTTTGAATATTAAATTAATTATTATTTAATTTATCCACTTTAATGTCATTAAAAATTCGGGGTGTTACATTCTCCCCTACTCAAAGGATTTCGTCCCCGAAACCTCTAAGTTGAGAAGAATGCATATCTGACCATCCATCATCCATCTACTCATCCATCAATCACTGGCATTCATTGTCCCTAAGGATTTCTAATTCTTTCATGAATATATGCAAAGGTGTGTGTATATGTCCCAACACTAATGTGATGATCAGGCAGTCTACTAATTCAACTGACCTCTTAACGCAATGTATGTTAGTGCCATGAATCCATGTACGCAAATAAGCCTATTATAACATATAAGCTCTACATGTGTGCACACTTATTCATCCAAATGCAACATCCATATGCTAGTTCATCCATTTCCATCCATAAAAGAAAAGAAAATGCACACACATCCATATGCAGTATGAGAGTGATTGAGCCAATCTAGTGCCTAATGTGTGTGTGTATATGCATCCACAGGCAACCACTAGCAAACACTTGCATCCACTTGCATCCATCAATCATAACATGTCTCAAACACATGTTTACATCCATAGGATTCCTATCTAAAGGTCGAAAAATACTATGGATAAGATACACTCAAATGATATAAACAAGTACCGATAAAGCTTTGGAAAAAAAGGAGTTAAGAACATACCCTCGAAAAAAGGGTATGTAGCATGAATCTTGTCTTCGGTCTCCCAAGTTGCATCCTCTGGATTATTTCCCCATTGAACCTTTAACAACTTGATCTCTTTATTGTGTAGCTTCTTAACTTCTAATCCCAGAATACAAGTAGGGACTTGCCTGACTGTCGCCTCCTGTTCCATTTTGACTTCTTTCAACACACTCGGCTCAACGATTACTATGGTGTCATGCAGGCACTTCCGCAGATGGTAAACTTGGAAAACATCATGAACGCCAAATAGATTATCTGGGAGTTTTACTCTATAGGCCATTTGTCCAATCCTCTCGGTTATGGAAAATGGTCCCACAAACCTAGGTACCAACTTCCCTACTAATTCGAAGCGAACCACATTCCTCAAAGGTGACACTTTGATAAAAACCAAGTCTCCTATTTCAAATTCGAGGTCAGTCGTTCTCTTGTCTGCATAGGACTTTTGCCTATCTTGAGTTGTCTTCATCCGCCGTCGAATAAGGTAATCTTTTCGGACATTTCCCTAACCATATCTGGTGCAAGTAATAATCTTTCTGTAGACTCCTACCAAAAAGTTGGTAATCTACAGGGTCGTCCGTACAATGCTTCGAAGGGTGCCATGCCGATGCTAGCTTGATAACTGTTATTATAGGAAAACTCTACTAAAGGAAGATGCTCTTCCCAAGTCCCTCCGAAGTTTAGGGTACACAGCCTTAAAAGATCTTCTAGAATTCTGTTTACCCTCTCCGTTTTCCCATCGTTCTGAGGATGATAAGCGGGGCTCAAATGCAACTGTATACCTAATGCTTCTTACAAGCTCCTCCAAAATTCACTGGTAAAGATGTGGTCGCGATCGCACACGATGCTGGAAGGAACTCCATGAAGACGAACTATCTCTCGGACATAAAATGCTGCTAACCATGATGTCGTCCTCTTACTCTTAACTGGAATAAAGTGAAAGCTCTTAATGAGTCTATCTACCACAACCCAGATACTGGTGTTTCCTTTCTTCGGTCTAGGCAAACCATCATGAAATCCATAGAGATGCTCTCCCATTTCCACTGATAAACCTCCAAAGGATGAAGTAAACCACTGGGCTTCTTTTGCTCAGCTTTGACTTGCTGGCAAACTAAACATTGAGAAACAAATTCGGACACATCTTTCTTCATCCCAGCCCAAAAGAAAACCCTCTTCATGTCCCTATACATCTTATCACTGCCTGGATGAATGGTCATCTTAGAATGGTGGGCTTCTTCTAGGACTGCCTTTATCAGGCTTCCAGTTTGAGGAACACAAAGCCTTCCATCTCGTCGTGACCATCCCTTTTCATCTATGGCATATCTGTTGAGGTGACTAGAAATCTCCCCTCTTCTAAGCTTATCCATGATGTCTAGAATCTATGGGTCACCTTGTTGAGAAGCTTCTATCTAGTCCATAAGAGTCGGTCGAATCTCCAAGGATGCAAACAAATTAGACAAAATCTCGATGGAGGGTCTAAAATCAAAAGCTGATATGAACTCCAAGTTCTTTCTTTCGACAAACAGAGGACTCAAGGCCACCCCCTGCCTACTTAGTGTGTCTGCCACCACATTACCCTTGCCAGGGGTATAAGAAATCTCAAAATCATAAGAAGATAGAAACTCCATTCACCGATGTTGCCTTAAATTGATATCCTTCTGCGAGAACAAATACTTGAGAGATTTGTGATCGGTGTATAATTCGAACTTCTCCCCAAGTAAATAATGACACCATGTATTTAAAGCAAACACTGTGGCAGCTAGCTCTAGATCATGGGTGGGGTAGTTCTTTTCATGAACTCTCATCTGTTTACCCCCATAACACACTACTTTCCCTTCTTGCATTAGAACCGCATCAAGCCCTGTACCGCATGCATCAGTGTAAACGGTAAACACTTTATTCTCGTCAGGCAAGGTCAATACCGGGCCTGTTGTCAGAGCCCTCTTCAGTTGTTGGAAAGAAATGTCATAGTCTATATCCCATAAGAATGCAAAGTTCTTCTTTGTCAGCTTGGCGAGTGGGACTGATATCTATGCGAAGTCCTTAATGAACTTCCTATAGTAACCTGCTAAACTAAGAAAGCTTCTCACCTCGATTGCAATTTTAGGAACCTGCCAATCTTGCACTACAACCACCTTCACGGGAGTTATAGCTATCCCTTCTTTAGAGATCACATGCCTTAAGAATCTCACCTCTTGTCTCCAAAAATGGCATTTGGAGAATTTTGCTTTAAGGTGATGGTCACAGAGAGTTTTCAAAACTTCTCTCAAATGCTGGGCATGCTCTTCTTCACTCTTGGAGAAGATCAAGATATCATCAACAAAGGCTACGACAATTTTTTTTAGGAAATCCCAAAACACCCTACTCATCAAATCCACAAAATAGGCGGGTGCATTCGTCAGCCCTAAAGGCATAACTAGCCATTCAAAGAAACCGTCCGGAGTCTTAAAGGCAGTCTTATCTGTGTTGTCCTCAGCCACCCTCAACTGATGGAACCCTGTGGCCAAGTCTAACTAGGAAAATACCGAGGCACCAACAAGCTGATCAAATAAATCATCAATCCTCGGAAGCGGGTGCCTATTCTTCTTAGTGACTTTATTCAACTTTCTATAATCAACACACAAACGAAGCGAACCATCCGCCTTAGTTGCGAATACTATTGGAGCACCCCATTTAGATATGCTTTGTCTGATAAACCCTTACTCAAGTAGCTCCCCTACTTGCTTACTCAGCTACCTCCTTTCCCTTGGAGCTATGTGGCGCACCGGTAATGTAATTGGCTTTGCATTGTCCACCAGATATATATGAAAGTCGATCTCACACCTTGGAGGTAAACCCCGAACCCATCAAAAACATCAGAAATATCCCGGACTACTGGAACAGATTGCAGATCATCGATAGATGCATCAAGAGACTCTAGGAAACTAAGCATAAATGACCCTTGTGGGTCACACGAAATCTCGAGGGTTCTCCCATGACAAGTCAGAAGCGTAACAACCCCCTTTATACAATCCAGAATGGCATCATAAGTGGTAAGCCAATCCATTCCTAGAATCAACCCATAGCCCATAAGCCGAGCACATACACATTGCATTCAAACTCAATGCCTAACACAGAAATTTTCAAACCCCGACAAATCATCGATAAATGAGCCGAACCGCCAATGTGGTTTGAAACAACTATGGGATCTACAACCATATTAGTAATCAAGTACAGAGATTCAACTACAGAACTAGATATAAATGAATGTGAGGCACCAGAATCAAAAAGTGTTCCAATAGGATGGTTTGAAAGAGAAATTAAACCTTCCACAGAAATTTTTCTACCTCTATCAGGAGCACTGGCCATGAGAGAATTCGCTTGCCCTCTAGAAGTTCTTGTCCTTTGACCTTGCCCTTGCTTCCTTGGGCACTCTCTAGAATAGTGTCCAACCTCTTCACAAAAGAAACAAGCATTCTTCCCTTTCCTGTAGTCCTGGGCCAAGTGACCCTCTCGCCCGCAACTATGGAACTTCCTCTTACCCGTAGCCTTGTCATTCTTTCCGCCCTTCTTTTGTTGTTGTTGTCGTCCTTTCTTGGGCCATACCCTTTTATTTTTAGTTTCCTCAACCTTAACTTTTTCCTTTTCACCTTTATTTGAACTTAATCTATGTTCCCTTCCCGGGCCATCATTTTTTTCTCATCCTTGGGCTGTACTCCTTAGCCCTAACTCCCTTGTTCTCCTTTTTACCATCCTTTGTAACAAGCTAACAAGTCTCTCGAAAGTTTCCTTCATCACACGAAAATCCTTACGAAGCTCAACAAAATTAGCCGTAGGTGATACTACTGTAGCTACAGATAGAGGTTAGGCACTTCATTGCCATTTAATATGTGTCGCAGTTTAAACATACCTATGGCATCATGCCGGAATGGGGACACCTTTCGGGGAGAATAGGCCCCCCAGACAAAAAGGAAAAAGGAATCAAGTGGAGAATCGAGAGATACTTCCTATTGCTTTGGGGAATATGTTTTTCAAAATAGACTTTTCTTTGGAAAATGCTTTCTTCTAAAACCTTTTTGAAAATAGTTTTCAAAAGCTTTTATCCAATCTGGTAACCTTCAGCTCTGATACCAAGTGTGACACCCACGTCCGTTAATGTCACCCACTAAGGGAATGCATTAAGTTTCATGAAGCGTTATAGGTAAACAGAACAGAAAAATTACAAGACAGATATAAAATAGCAGTGGAATTAAAAACTTTTATTAATCGTAAAGTATGGTTACACCATATGTCTGAAAGTACATAAACTCGGTACATCATTAAAACTTCTGTCTTGTACTTTAAACATCAGAGTATAATAACAAAGAAAGCATAATCCCTAAATCATAAGCCATGGTGGCAAAGATAGAAGCTTGAGCAATACATCTAGAAGCTCCAAGCAAGACGATAGCAGAATCCTGACTAAGCCTGAGAATTCCCTCCCATGAGGACCTGAGGGGAAACGGAAGAAAGAAAAAGAAACAAAAGGGTCAGACGTAAAGTCTGGCAAGTCTAGTTACTTTTAGCCAGTAAATAAGTAAAAGTAACATGATAGGCATATAAAGTGGATAAGGGAGATCACTACATAAATGGCAGGTGTAACAAGCTAGACCGGATAAGTTGTATATGCTTCCAATAATTACTCTGCACTGTTACTAGTATATCTAGAATGAGATGATCCCTTTAACTATAAGGTGGTAGACTTAGGTATACATCCAAATGTATCCTAACTACTACCCTGATCGATCGCCTCCCTAACCCTCGTAGATACCTTGTGCTGGCCCCACAGTAGGAGGTATCACTTCTTTAATTGGCAACCACTCGTCGTAATAATGTGCACAACCATATCTAGAGGTGTCACGGTCGTCTTATCCCCTTCTACCCGGCTCATGCACGCACATGGCGCGGTCAGTTTGCGCTGCACACACCGTCCTCCACGTTTGGATCTCTTACAATCAGTCAGTAAGCTTGCCCCTTCTCCGCCTAGTACAGAGTACTTTGTTTGATACCTACTCCGGGTTACTAATTGAAATGGGTCCCACACAATATGATACAAGCTTTCCCCTTTGTCTTGTATCCCCCACTAGGTTTTCACTGACTATGTATACCACTAGGTGTCTTTAATTACATAGCCTTATTTATTTCTACCAGTTATGCTTACCCTAAAGGGTGTCTCTAATTACATAATTTTATTATTTCCTTCGGTTATGTATATCACTAAGTGTCTTTAATTATATAACCTTAACTGGTTAAGTTAGTGGGCCTATATGTGAATATTACCCATCCCCCTCTTCAGACTTATTTAACCCACCCCTCAACCATGTTTATTTAACCCCCAACTTAAATTTAAGTTCATACAATCCCTGTGGATTAACTTAGGTTAAGTAGTCCAATTCTTTACCATGTCCATTTATGGTTTCATAATGGGCCAGACCTCCCACATTAGACCAACAACATGTGGATGTTGGATATGTCGGTCGGGTCCGGCAGACTTATTCCACAGTTGGGCCTAACCTCGTATCATAGCCTGATACGTATTTACGTACTTAGACCTCCCACATTAGGTTCAACATTAGTGGCTGCTGGATATGCCGGTCGGGTCCAGGCAAACTTCCACCACAAATGCAACCTAACCTCGTGTAATAAGTACAATTACAATTCCTAATTGTAATTACTAGACATTCCATTTTTAATTAATTAATTAATTAATTAATCCTTTCCTTTTGTAGGTTTCAATACCTATTTTACCCAATAATTTGAATTACATGTCCAAAAATGTTCATATTCAAATTACCATTTTTAACCCTTTTTCCCCCATTCCTTAACTAGCGCCCTCACAAAATTGCCAACATGCCTAGGCTACACAATAGCCTAGGCTACACAATAGCCTAGGCTACACAATAGCCTAGGCTACACAATAGCCTAGTCATAAACGATAACATGAAAAGTAATGGGAATATAACTAAAATGATCATCTTGGCATAAACATAAACTTGTATGATAATAAGGTGAACATACATACTGGCATGGACATGAAATTGTCTTCATAACAAGGTGATAATTTAGATCACAAAAAATAGATCTAACATGATAACATAAGGTGACAATTTAGATCACATAAAATAGATCTAACATGATAACATAAGGTGACAATTTAGATCACATAGAATAGATCTAACATGATAACATAAGGTGGAAATTTAGATCACATAGAATAGATCTAACATGATAACATAAGGTGACAATTTAGATCACACTGAATAGATCTAAAATGATAACATAAGGAGACAATTTAGATCTCATAGAATAGATCTAACATGATAACATAAGGTGATAATTTAGATCACATAGATTGGATCTAACATGATAACATAAGGTGACAATTTAGATCTCATAGAATAGATCTAACATGATAACACAAGTTGACAATTTAGATCACATAGAATGGATCTAACATGATAACATAAGGTGACAATTGAGATCACACAGAATAGATCTAACATGATAATATAAGGTGACAATTTAGATCTCATAAAATAGATATAATATGATAACATAAGATGGCAATTTAAATCACATAGAATAGATCTGACATGATAACATAATGTGACAATTTAGATCACATATAATAGATCTAACATGTTAACATAAGGTGACAATTTAGGTCACATAGAATAGATTTAACATGATAACATAAGGTGACAATTTAGATCACATAAAATAGATCTAACATGTTAACATAAGGTGATAATTTAGATAACATAAAATAGATCTACACACATCCACGTCATAACATATCATAAAAGTTACAAACCAAGATTCACAATAATAACATAGTAGAACAATTCACAATTGAATTGGATCTAAAGAAATAGATCTATCATAAGATCTAACAATAACATAGATTCAAGGTTTACAACGTATCCAAATCACAGTCTTTCATAATTCACTTTTATTTATCTAAACCTAAAAGCAACTAGAACTCACTCTGATTGGATTGCTAAGATGATAGAAAAGAGGTCGATGCAGAGTCAATGCTTGAATCTCAGAATTTGATATGCTTTGGTTGATAGAAGGAGATGAGAGACCCAAATTCAGTTCAGACTTTGGCAGAGTTTGGCCACCATGACTTCTAATGAAGAAATATGTGAAATGGCCATATATTTATAGCTGTAGAACCATCTGGAACAAACTGCCACATAAGCCCTAGGGTCAATCAGGTCGCGGGTCGCTTCCCACTTAGGAAAAAGCCCGAATACCCAAAAGACTATTCTGGGCGCACTTTACAGGTGCACCAATGTAAAAATACATGGGCGCACTTGTCAAGTGCGCCGGGAATTTCTGCTTTTTCTGCCAAACTTCTATCGTTCATGTAACAACCCGTATTTTCAATAACCTGTTATAATATAAATCGACGCAGAATTTAATTATAAAATGTGAATCAAGGGAAACGGGCTATGCCATTGCGTTCGTCTCGGAAAAATACGTGAAATAGAGTCCGAGTTTTCGAAAATCGGAGTCCGTATGACCCGATTAAGGCCCAACGAAGTTTTCAGAAAATTCCTAAGTAAAAACAGATTTGAATTTCAAGTTCAAAATTGGGAATTAGGGCAAACTGGCGTCAGGCGGGAAAACTCCCGCCAAGACCCCCATGTCGACAGGCATGTCGACAGGGGTCTGAGGGTGTCGACAGCCCTGTCGACAGCCCTGCCGACACGGGGTGGCCAGGCAGTTTTGCCTGGTGCACCATTTTGATTTGGGCTTGGTTGTGTGGCTTGGTTCTGGAGAATTCCGAAATCTGATGGACCTAATTCAACCTAGGGTTAATCCTATGGTCTAAATCACTAGCCTAATCTATAAATAAGACCCTAACCTACCCTAAATCACTCATTATTCATTCTAGCAACTAAACTATGTCAAAATCAAAACTCTCATGGCCTCCACTCTCTTCATACAATTCCTAAACAAATTCCTAAGAAATTTCCATGCATACAAGTGTATTTAGGCTTGTATGATCCTCTTTAGCTTGCATGAAAGTCTTGTTTCTCTATTGTCATCATAAAGGAGGAGTCTTGATCAAGTTTGCTTGCATTTTGGGGTTTTATTTTGTTGCATAAGGGGTTTCATACATTTGCTATACTCATTTGAGTCCGCATAAGCATTGTAAGCCCTCTTACCTTCATTTTAGAAACTCTAAAGTTAATATGTGATGAAAGTTGGGATTTATGCATGTTTAATGAGTTATACATGCTTATGCGAGTTCAATATGCCATGATTTGCAAGTTTATTTAGTTATGCATGTTTATGCAAGTTCACTAAGCCATGATTTGCAAGTTTATTGAGTTATGCATGTTTATGCAAGTTCACTAAGCCATGATTTGCAAGTTTATTGGGTTATGCATGATTATGCAAGTTCACTATGCCATGATTTGCAAGTTTATTGGGTTATGCATGTTTATGCAAGTTCACTATGCCATGTTATGCATGTTTAATAAGTTATGCATGCTTATGCAAGTTCACAATGACATGTTATGCACGTTTGACAAGTTATGCATGTTTATGCAAGTTCCCTATGCCATGTTAGGCAAGTTTAACATGTTATGCATGTTTATGGTAATATGCAAGTTCACTATGCTAAGTTATGCAAGTCTAACATGTTATGCATGTTTGTTGTGATATGCAAGTTCATCATGTATGTTATGCCAAGTTCCCTCTTCCTATCCTTTATGCGTTATTACGAATATGTAAGCGATAGAATGACGTTGGGGGGTTTTGGGTAAACTTAAAATACATGAAAATATAAGATTGGGAATTTACCTATTAAGTTAGGTCTACCCCTTGGGAATTTACCTATTAAGTTAGGTCTACCCAAGTATTTGTTGAACTTGTAATTATGTTTTGAAGTAAAGTGGACATGACACTTAGAAAACATAAGTGTGGCCAACTCGAGGTTGGGTTGAGTTTGTAGCGTAATTCTACCCGGAACCTACCGGCTTAACTAGTGGCTACAAACAATAGGACCCAATGTGAGAAGTTGGTCATGTGGTGCCAAGACCCGAGGTTAGACCAAGTTGTGGTGTAAATCTACCCGGAACCCACCGGCTTAACTAGGTAACCACAACAAAGTCTAATGTGAGAGGTTAAGGTGCATTAAATTAATTAATGCCTCATGATTAGGGTTAAGTCAGGGTCCACTAATACTTAACCGATTTGGGGATTCGAGGGATTGAAATGGGGTTAAGTGTGAACTGTCGGTTACACTTAACCAATTTAATCCATTTGGGGGTTTGAGGGATTGAAATGGGGTTAAGTTGTGAACTGTCGGTTGCACTTAACCAATTTAATCCATGATTAGTGAAGGGTTAAATCGCACTTAACCCTCTTAGGAAACCCTAGCAACGTGGTCTGTCCCAGCAGTAATCCCAGTTTGGTATCATCACAACCCTAGAGGCTAGGCTAGGGCGGGGCACGATTACTGGACTGATGTAAGCGACCAAAGCGACGGCTGAGTGGTACAGCGGTGCGGGTCCAGACGGGCTACGGACGTGCACGTAATCCGGTATTGGACAAACTCGAGGCACGGGTACCAGTAGGTTTAGACTGTGCATTATTGCTTCAGTGTCTGGGGTTGACACCCGAGGGCTTGATACACCCGAAGGTGGACCCAGCACAGTCTGACTACATCCATATGTGGGCCGTATGGACACCAACACTTGACGTGTTAGGCTATAGGGAGCCGATCGACTAGACCGTTTGGTTGGACCTTATATTAAGGTTACTTCATGTTATTGGGTCAAAGCTTGGGCCAAGGGATCAATACTTGTTATGTTGGTTTGCTAGTACACCGTGGTGCAAAACTTAACCTTGTTTATGCGATGACACCTCTATCTATCTTGTAGTTAATTTATCATGCCAGTATGTTGTTATCTATGATCATCTCAGTTTCCATCATGCTGTTAACTTTATTAGTTTATAGACTGATCGTAGCAGGGCTTACTCAGTCTTTTTGACTGACCTGTTTTCTTTCGCCTCTTTTCTTCCGTTTCCCCCCCCCCCCCAGGTTCTCAGGGAGGGAATACAGGAGCCTAGCTTGGACCTTAGCTGCTTTCTTGGATAGCTCATGTATGCTTTGGACTTGAGCTCGCTATGGTTTTTCCACTTTGGGGATAGCTACTTTTATGTTTCCTTTTCAGTTTCAGATGATGTTATTTTATGTACTAGACTTGTTTATTTGGGAAATTGACATTTTGATGTACCAGACTTGTGTTTGGAAATGGTTTAAAAATCTTCCGCTGTTTTATCTACTTACTCTGCTTATTTACATATATATATATATGTCATGTCCTGCCTTGTTATATCATTATGCATGTTTACCTTGTTTTAAAACGCCCCACCAAAGTCAGAGTTACTTGCAAGAGCCACCCTGGCGGAGGTGGGGTGTTACATTTGGTATCAGAGCATATGGTTTACGAGAAGGGATAAAAAGGTTTTTAAAACTTTTGAAAAACTATTTTCAAAACCAAGTATAAAGTACTTTCCAAAGAAAAGTCTAGTTATTTTTAAAGGCTATTCCCCAAAAGCCATTAGCACTATCCTTTGACCCCTCGTTTGAACTCTTTTCTTTTCGTTTCCAGCATGTTTGATAATCTCATTTTACCCGAAGGAGTAACCATACCCGATTGGTTTCGTCGGTACTTGGAAGTCACGGCACCGGTCCCGGGTGTCTCTAATGTTGTCTTTACAGTCAAGGCCGCTGTTCCTCCTCCTCCTTCCGTACCTGATGTTCCTCTTCTCCCTCAGCCTCCACAAGCGGATTTTGTGGAAACTTGTAAGAACTTTAAGAGGATGGGTGGCAAGAATTTTAGTGGAACAGAGACTTTTGTAGAGGCAAGGAATTGGTTGAAAGAGACCGAGGATCTTTTAGCCACCTTTGATATAGGTGACCGCAGGAAGGTTTTATTAGCAGTATGGTTGCTAAAGGAAGAAGCTACATGTTGGTGGGTAGTCACCACCGCTACTAGGCCAATTGAGACTTGGGATGACTTTAGAGGAAGGTTTGGACTGAGGTTCTTATCACTGAAGCAGGGGGACATGACTATTAGGGAATACATAGATAAGTTTAATCAACTGGCTCGGGTCGATTTAGACTTGGTTAATACAGCCCAGAAGAAGGCCCTACACTTTGCTCTAGGATTAAACGAGCCATTACATGGTTTGGCCATGTCTCATATACCCTTGGGGGCAACTTTCGAGAATTTGGTGAATATGGCCCTACTTCAAGAAGAAGATAACAATGACAAGAAAGAGGTCAAGGCGAATGAGTCTCAAGGCAAGAGGGTAAATTCCGGGAAACGAGGCAAGAATAACAACAACCGCAAGGACAAGCCAAGAGAGTATAGGAAATGCAACTTTTGTGGTAAAGTCGGACATATATCCAGGGAATGTAGGAAGAAGAAGAGAAAGCGGGGCGAATGCTTTCATTGTGGTGAGTTTGGACATCTCAGCAAGGATTGCCCGAGGAAACAAGGGCAAGGTCAGACTCAGTATGCAGGACTATCTGGAGGGCGAGTTCATCCCCTCAACACCGCTCTTCCAGCTCATGATAGAGGTAGTGTTTCGTTGAAAGTCTTGTTTACATTTTCTGACTTTCCCTGTTCGTACTTTGTTTGATTCTGGCACATCGCATAGTTTTATTTCATCTGATCTAGTTGAAAGTTTGCACCTAAGTACTAGTCTAGTTGATGATCCCGTATGTGTTTCAAATCCAATTGGGGGTTCTGCCCATTTGTCTGTGGTCTGAGTGGATTTGAAAATTTCTATCTTGAGTATAGAATTCTCGTGGGATGTTTATATTTTCGGTTTCAGGGGATATGGGTTGGTTTTGGGCATGGAATGGTTGTCCTGTTTTGGAGCCATTCTTGGTTTTTGTATATAGGGTTGTGAGGCTCATGACTCGCCTCGGTAATACCCTAGAAATTTCTAGCAACCCTATGGGTCCCGTCATGTTATGTTATCTTGAATCCCTCAACTCGTCTATTGATAGTTTGCAATCTGTGAGGGTGGTCCGAGAATATCCTGATATCTTGGGGGAAGTAAAGGGGTTACCCCTAGACATGGGATAGATTTCCGCATTATCTGGTTGGCAATACCAAGCCAGTTTTGTGGCCGGTTAGGCACATGACCTCACGAGATGAGAGTTGAGAAAGCAAGTCAAGGAGTTGCTTGAGAAGAACTTCCTGAGACGAAGCATTTTCGAGTAAGGTGCTCCAGTAGTATTCGTTACTAATGTGGACAGTTTGCTTCGCTTATGTGTTGATTATCGTGAGAAGAATAGACAACCGTTACTAAGGATCGATGATTTGTTTGATCAGCTTGTAGGAGCATCTGTTTTCTTTTGATTCAGCTACCGGATTCCATCAGCTTAGGATGGCTGAGGATGGAATTGACAAGACTGCGTTTAGGACTCTAGATGGATTTTTGGAATGGCTAGTCATGCTATTTGGTTTGACTAATGCACCCGCATATTACGTGAACTTGATGGGTAGGGTGTTTAGGGAGTCCTTGAACAAGTTTGTCGTGATCGTCCTAGACGATATTTTGATCTCCTTAAAAGAACGAGGAAGAGCATGCTAGACATCTCAAGAAGGGGATGGATACGCTTAGAGCTACCAGTTGAAGGTCAAGTTCTCCAAATGTCACTTTGGAGGAAAGAAGTTGGATTTCTTGGGCACATAGTTCCTAAGTAAGGCTTAGCGGTGGATTCCGCTAAAGTGGTTGCGGTTTAAGACCGGAAAACTCTGAGGAGGGCAATTGAAGTAAGAAGCTTTCTCCGTTCGGCTAGTATGTTAGCATTCCCTGAGCTTAGACTTACTCTTCAGAATTAAGAAGGGGGTTTCACAGGAAGAAGACCCGCAGTTAGTCAAGAACATGGACCAGTTGATTCGAGGCGAGATGTTAAGTCACCTCGCTAGATATATTATAGATGACAAGGGATGACTAAGGCGCGATGAGAGATTATGTGTTCCTCGAGTGGAAGACTTGGTAAAGAAGGTTCTTGAAGATGTGCATCACTCGAGGAGGTGGCCGAGTTGGTCTCAGGATGCATGTTGTGCCACCAGGTTAAGGCCAAGTCATAGAAGCCCGGCGGGCCAGTACCTCCATTGGAGGTTCCGCAAGGGAAGTGTGAAAACATCCCGATAGATTATGAAGATAGATTACCTAGATCAAAGAAAAGGAATACGGGTAGGTGGGTCATAATAGGTAGACTCACGAAGAGTGCTCATTTCAGTCCGGTGAAGAGCGAGAGGACTGCATCATGGTTAACAACTGTTTACCCTCAAGAAGTTGGCCAGTTATGAAATAGCCTACAGGAAGCCATGGGTAGGCAACTGAATCTAGGTATGGCCTATCACTCATAGGCGGATGGTTCATTTCGATTAAGAATGAGTTATAGAAAATCACGTTTATAAGGGCAATTGGCAACGTGGATTGGTATTTTCAAGAAAAGTTCTGCTGCGTGGAATACTTTATAGTAAGTAGACGAGATCCAGGATTCACTAGTGAATTTTGGAGAGCTTGCATGAAATCATGAGGTTACAGTTATGTTTAAGCCAAGTATACAGAAAGAAGAATAAGTGGAAAAGGAAGACGAGAGGCGATAATGAAATGAGTTCCAACTCGAATTGGGAAATAGGAGTTAGGAAGCCAAGAAATCATGAAGTAAAAGACGGTAAAAGCACAGTGGAGTTAAGCTCAAGGAAATGTGACTAAGAAGGGTGAAGACTAGATACGCGCGTCATATCTCTTTTTAAGAGTGCATCCTTGATCCTTGTTTTCCTGGGGAGCTTGCTTGCAAGTTATCTTTTGTATACATCCTCTCGGTCCCATTCTCGATCTTATTTCTATTGTAAACTCCATAAGGGGGTTATGACTCATCGGTTAGTACTATATGTCAGAGTTTGAATGGATTTCTTGTAATCCAAAGAGGAGTTTATCTTGCTTATCTTCTAAGATCTCTTTTTAGCATATCTCTCTGTCCATGTTTATCTAGTTTGTCATGTTTATCTTGTCATGGGAACCTTAGGTAGAAACCCTTTGGATGAAACATGTATTTGAAACATGTTATGCTTGATGGTTGCAAGTGGTTGCAAGTGTTTGCAAGTGGTTACTCGTGGATGCATTATACACAATTAGGCACTAGATCGGCTCACACACCCTTCATGTTGCATATGCATGAGTGTTTACACTTATTCATGGTTGGAACTTGTTGTGCTATCACATGGATGTTGCATATGGATGAATGTTATGTGCACTCATATAGATACTATGAATTATGTTAGGAATTTGCATACATATGGATTCATTTCACTGACATACATATGCATTAAGGAGGTTTACTGTATCAGTAACCGCCTGATCTTTGCATTAGATAAGTACATATACACACACTTTTGCATATGTTCATACCACATTTAGAATCTTGTAAGGACAATGATTGCTCGTGGATGATGTTTTGAGTAGATGGATGTTGGATGGTAGGATATGTTCTTCCTAACTTGAAGATTTCGGGGACGAAATCCTTTAAGGAGGGGAGAATGTAACAACCCGTATTTTCAATAACCTGTTATAATATAAATCGAGGCAGAATTTAATTATAAAATGTGAATCAAGGGAAACGGGCTATGCCATTGCGTTCGTCTCGGAAAAATACGCGAAATAGAGTCCGAGTTTTCGAAAATCGGAGTCCGTATGACCCAATTAAGGCCCAACGAAGTTTTCAGAAAATTCCTAAGTAAAAACAGATTTGAATTTCAAGTTCAAAATTGGGAATTAGGGCAAACTGGCGTCAGGCGGGAAAACTCCCGCCAAGACCCCCATGTCGACAGGCATGTCGACAGGGGTCTGAGGGTGTCGACAGCCCTGTCGACACGGAGTGGCCAGGCAGTTTTGCCTGGCGCACCATTTTGATTTGGGCTTGGTTGTGTGGCTTGGTTCTGGAGAATTCCGAAATCTGATGTACCTAATTCAACCTAGGGTTAATCCTATGGTCTAAATCACTAGCCTAATCTATAAATAAGACCCTAACCTACCCTAAATCACTCATTATTCATTCTAGCAACTAAACTATGTCAAAATCAAAACTCTCATGGCCTCCACTCTCTTCATACAATTCCTAAACAAATTCCTAAGAAATTTCCATGCATACAAGTGTATTTAGGCTTGTATGATCCTCTTTAGCTTGCATGAAAGTCTTGTTTCTCTATTGTCATCATAAAGGAGGAGTCTTGATCAAGTTTGCTTGCATTTTGGGGTTTTATTTTGTTGCATAAGGGGTTTCATACATTTGCTATACTCATTTGAGTCCGCATAAGCATTGTAAGCCCTCTTACCTTCATTTTAGAAACTCTAAAGTTAATATGTGATGAAAGTTGGGATTTATGCATGTTTAATGAGTTATGCATGCTTATGCGAGTTCAATATGCCATGATTTGCAAGTTTATTTAGTTATGCATGTTTATGCAAGTTCACTAAGCCATGATTTGCAAGTTTATTGAGTTATGCATGTTTATGCAAGTTCACTAAGCCATGATTTGCAAGTTTATTGGTTATGCATGATTATGCAAGTTCACTATGCCATGATTTGCAAGTTTATTGGGTTATGCATGTTTATGCAAGTTCACTATGCCATTTATGCATGTTTAATAAGTTATGCATGCTTATGCAAGTTCACAATGACATGTTATGCATGTTTGACAAGTTATGCATGTTTATGCAAGTTCCCTATGCCATGTTAGGCAAGTTTAACATGTTATGCATGTTTATGGTAATATGCAAGTTCACTATGCTAAGTTATGCAAGTCTAACATGTTATGCATGTTTGTTGTGATATGCAAGTTCATCATGTATGTTATGCCAAGTTCCCTCTTCCTATCCTTTATGCGTTATTACGAATATGTAAGCGATAGAATGACGTTGGGGGGTTTTGGGTAAACTTAAAATACATGAAAATATAAGATTGGGAATTTACCTATTAAGTTAGGTCTACCCCTTGGGAATTTACCTATTAAGTTAGGTCTACCCAAGTATTTGTTGAACTTGTAATTATGTTTTGAAGTAAAGTGGACATGACACTTAGAAAACATAAGTGTGGCCAACTCGAGGTTGGGTTGAGTTTGTAGCGTAATTCTACCCGGAACCTACCGGCTTAACTAGTGGCTACAAACAATAGGACCCAATGTGAGAAGTTGGTCATGTGGTGCCAAGACCTGAGGTTAGACCAAGTTGTGGTGTAAATCTACCCGGAACCCACCGGCTTAACTAGGTAACCACAACAAAGTCTAATGTGAGAGGTTAAGGTGCATTAAATTAATTAATGCCTCATGATTAGGGTTAAGTCAGGGTCCACTAATACTTAACCGATTTGGGGATTCGAGGGATTGAAATGGGGTTAAGTGTGAACTGTCGGTTACACTTAACCAATTTAATCCATTTGGGGGTTTGAGGGATTGAAATGGGGTTAAGTTGTGAACTGTCGGTTGCACTTAACCAATTTAATCCATGATTAGTGAAGGGTTAAATCGCACTTAACCCTCTTAGGAAACCCTAGCAACGTGGTCTGTCCCAGCAGTAATCCCAGTTTGGTATCATCACAACCCTAGAGGCTAAGCTAGGGCGGGGCACGATTACTGGACTGATGTAAGCGACCAAAGCGACGGCTGAGTGGTACAGCGGTGCGGGTCCAGGCGGGCTACGGACGTGCTCGTAATCCGGTATTGGACAAACTCGAGGCACGGGTACCAGTAGGTTTAGACTGTGCATTATTGCTTCAGTGTCTGGGGTTGACACCCGAGGGCTTGATACACCCGAAGGTGGACCCAGCACAGTCTGACTACATCCATATGTGGGCCGTATGGACACCAACACTTGACGTGTTAGGCTATAGGGAGCCGATCGACTAGACCGTTTGGTTGGACCTTATATTAAGGTCACTTCATGTTATTGGGTCAAAGCTTGGGCCAAGGGATCAATACCTGTTATGTTGGTTTGCTAGTACACCGTGGTGCAAAACTTAACCTTGTTTATGCGATGACACCTCTATCTATCTTGTAGTTAATTTATCATGCCAGTGTGTTGTTATCTATGATCATCTCAGTTTCCATCATGCTGTTAACTTTATTAGTTTATAGACTGATCGTAGCAGGGCTTACTCAGTCTTTTTGACTGACCTGTTTTCTTTCGCCTCTTTTCTTCCGTTTCCCCCCCAGGTTCTCAGGGAGGGAATATAGGAGCCTAGCTTGGACCTTAGCTGCTTTCTTGGATAGCTCATGTATGCTTTGGACTTGAGCTCGCTATGGTTTTTCCACTTTGGGGATAGCTACTTTTATGTTTCCTTTTCAGTTTCAGATGATGTTATTTTATGTACTAGACTTGTTTATTTGGGAAATTGACATTTTGATGTACCAGACTTGTGTTTGGAAATGGTTTAAAAATCTTCCGCTGTTTTATCTACTTACTCTGCTTATTTACATATATATATATATATATATATATATATATATATATATATATATGTCATGTCCTGCCTTGTTATATCATTATGCATGTTCACCTTGTTTTAAAACGCCCCACCAAAGCCAGAGTTGCTTGCAAGAGCCACCCTGGCGGAGGTGGGGTGTTACAGTTCATAACTTCTTCATATGTTATCCATTTTATGCAAACCAGGTGTCTATCTTTACCAAAATTTTGAGACAGACGCAATGGCGCAGTCCATTTCCCTTAATTCTGAATATTAAATTAATTATTCTTTAATGTATCCACGTTAAAGTCGTTAAAAATTCGGGGTGCTACACATGCCAGTTTGGGGGCTTTGTTTCTGGAATGGAAGCAACTAGAGTATATCGCGGGATATGATTTTAAACCTAAGTGCGAATTAGATCTAGCTATGTTAGCAAGTTTGACGATCAGACTGACTTTGATTGAGAGGATTGGTTCCAATCAAAGGGACGATCCTAACCTATTAGAAATCATCTCCAAGGTAGAGATGGGTATCGACGACGAAAGAATGAACAAGTATGGTCTTGATCGAGAAGGATGTGTAACACCCCGAATTTTTGAATAATCGAATTAATTAAATTAAAGAATAATTAATCTCAGATGTGAGAATTAAGGGAAACGGGTTGCGCCATTGTGTTCGTCACGGAATTATGGTTTTGTGTAAAACGGATACCGGATGAAGGAGATATGGACGAATGAAGTCAGGAGGAAAAATTAGAAGAAAATAAAATATAATTGCACTGGCGCACTTGGGAAGTGCGCCTGTACAAATGTTGCACTGGCACACCTGCCAAGTGCGCCTAGGCCGAGCAGAAAGCCTGCACAGCTTTCTGGTGCAATCTGATCCATACTGTGACTCATTGCTGAGTCCTTTCTGACTCCTTGCTGAGTCATTAGGGCTGAGGTGTCACCCTATCCCAACTGAATGGTTTTGATTAACCTTAAAATCATCCGACGGCTATAATTAAATTGAAATTCTATATAAACATGGGTAGACTCAAACCCTAAAATCAAATAAAAATCTGAATCATGGTTGTCATGCAGTCATCTTGTAACCTAGAGTAGTCGCCACCAACTAGAGGGAAATCAAAGCTAATCAACTCAATTCTATTCAACTCTAATCTAAACAATAACGAATCTGCTACAAAGGCGAAATAAATCAATTTCAGAACTCAAATTTCAGAACGCAAGACCTTCTTTATGTGCGTTCGATTTCTTTAATAAGATAATTAACAATTTAATTGGATTGAGCTATGATTTGGATTATATGGTTATGTTGTGAATCACTGACCGTATGTTATTATCTATGTTGTAAATATATGATCTATGTTGTAAAGCTGTGATGTTATCATCTATGTTTGTAAATCTATGTTAATTGTTGGCTTATGTACAATCAATTCATAATGATGTTTCATATGCTCGTTTGGTTATGTTGTTGGAACTAATTCATATGTTAAATCATGTATGTATGAAAGTTTAGATGTTAATTTAGATATGAATCATATGCAAGTTAGTGAGAATCATATACAACCTTACATGTTTCATGACATCTATTTTATGTAAGCTTGGGCCTAAAGTTTAGGCTAAGACATGTGTGAGTTATATACTAATATACAAAATTCTATATGCTAGTTTACATGTAGATCTTAATTTACATGTTTTAGATGCAAGTTTACATCATAGTTTATGTTGCATAAATTACATATGCAAGTATATATGTTGGAGTATGAATCATGTAAAGTTTGTAACTATTGCCTATGCAAGTTTATACCTTATGATTAGATCTATGACGTCCATAGTTTATGCAAGTTTGTAACTTTGGCCTATGCAAGTTTTTGGATGGAAAACCTTATTCACACATGCAAGTTCACCCCTTATGTTTAGATCTAGTTTTTATTCTATGCATGTTGTGATGTTTTCTCTTTATTCCATAAGTTAGACTATTCGAGTCTAACGTATATTTCACGTTAAACGAACGAACATTCAACGTGGGGCAAGGGGATAATATTAAAAGATTTAATATTGAGTATTGGCATAAATGCCTTAAATTTGATATTAATTGGTATAATTTTATATACCATAAATAGATGGACATAATTGAGTCAATTATGGACATAGTTAAATTTGTAATTGATTGACAATTTGAATAGGGAAATTAATTCAAATTGGGGATAATTAATTATGTGTAATTAATCGCCTAAGACACGAGGTTAGACTCTTTTGTGGTGTAAGACTGCCCGGACCCGCCCGACAAATCCAGCTGCCACAAATCTCAGTCTAATGTGGGAGGTCTTAGGCATAAATTAAATGCGTAACAGTTGTAAAGACACGAGGTTAGGCTCGTTTGTGGTGTAAGACTGCCCGGACCGGCCCGGCAAATCCAGCTGCCACAAATGCCAGTCTAATGTGGGAGGTCTTTACAAGGTTACGGTCTTAATGAATTAAGAAACATTTAACCAGATAAACATGTAGTGGGGCACGGGGGGGTTAAGTGGGTGCCTTGGGTGGCATGTGGAATTTAGTGGGTGCCTTGGGTGACATTTGAAATACGAATAGATGCACTTAACCAAGATTGAAACATGTAAGAAGACATGAATAAGAATGGGGTTAAGTGGGGAAAAACCTTAGGGGGAACCAAGCATAGGTGGAAAGCTTGTGTCATGCATGGGGCCCTTTTCAAACCAGTAACCCATTAAGTATCTTTGTGGGCTCGACCCAAGTCAAGGACGACACACGCATACTGGATTTGATTGTAGGAGGTCAAAACGGGTTAGCAGTGGCAACGCAAATCCAATGGGTTCGTATGCGTGTGTGAGCCTGGGCTGGTAGGTAAGACGTTGTTGCATCGTGTAGATATAAGCCGTGCATTTTTTGGTTGTATCGGGTTGCCACTTTGGGGAGTGATACACCCCACTGTGGGGCCAGCACGGGTATCTACGAGTTAGGGAGCCGATCGAAAGGGGGTAGTGGTTACACCTAGTGGAGATAGGGGCAGACGACACCTATGAAGGTAGCTAGGGGTACACTAAACTACCATTATCATTATTAAGTTCTGTAGGCAGGATCAACCTTAGGGTGATTAGTGGTGGTGCAGTGTAGTAATTATCTTATAGTGACTAGGTGCGCCTTTGACGTTATCTTTGTTCATCTTATTTCCCTGTCATACCCAATTGTTCACAGTCATTTCCTTATTTTCCAGCTTATGCCTTAGCCTAGTTATTTTGATAATTATATTGTTAAAGTTATCGCACTCGCCAGACTTTATGTCTAACCCCCTTTTCTTTCCACCTGTTTTCTTCCTTCTCCCCTTCCCTCAGGTTTGCAAGGAGGGAATACTACAGCTTAGTGCCGATTTCTTTCAGTTGCTTGAAGAGAGTAGATGTATCGCTTAGGACTCTCTCATCTTTATGGAATTGCTTATGCTCAGTGGGCATTTATGCATTTATGTTATTGAAGTATTTGCTTCTTTATGTACTTTGAAGTTTTTGGAAAAGACTATTGATCCTGTTGTAATGGTTTGGAAACTACTTATGTAAACTCGCTTTGAGTTATGATGAAATGAAATAAGTTTTTATCTTCCGCTGTGTTGTTTTACTTCTTTATTCTTGTAATTTATCTGTTCTATACAACAATAACGCTTCATAGACATTGATGCATTCCCTTTGTGAGTGACATTAATGGACATGGGGTGTTACACGTGGTATCAGAGCTATGGTTACAAGAACAAATAAAAAGTTTTGAAAAGTGATTTTAAAAGTATTATTTTCCTAGAAAGTATTTTCAAAAACTTGTTTTAAAGAAGCTATTTTCAAGGAAAGTTTACTTTAAAGAGCATAATCCCCGCAAGCCATACATCTCTCTTTCGCTTCCCTTGTTCTGAAACTCTTTCTTTTTCTTTTCAGCATGTCTGGAGCATCTGAGATACCAGAGGGTGTTCATGTACCCGGTTGGTTTCGTCAATATCTCGAGGCTTGGGCCGTTGCCGCGGGACCGGCCGACGTTCCTCCTCCTCCTCCCCCAGCTCCAGTCATCCCTCCGCGTGGAGATACTTTCTCCAAGATATGTAAAGACTTTCGTTCGATGGGTGGAAAATCTTTTAGTGGATCTGAAACGTTCATTAAAGCTAGAAATTGGTTGAAAGAAGTGGAGGATCTGTTTGGCATCTTCGATTTGGACGATTGTAAGAAGGTCCAATTGGCCGCTTGGTTGATGAAGGATGAAGCTTCGTTTTGGTGGGAAGTCACTAATGGAGAGCGTCCGGTTGATACATGGTCGGATTTCAGGCGTAGGTTTGAGGCAAAGTTTCTCTCATGGCTGAAGATAATCTATACATGGAAAGGTTTTTGGCATTAAAGCAAGGGAATCTGTTAGTAAAAGAATACGTCAACAAGTTCAATCAGTTGGCGATATTTGGCTTGGACTTGGTGAATACACCCGAAAAGAAGGCCCTGAGATTTGTTAAGGGTTTGAACGAGCCGCTACATGGGTTAGCTATGACCCACATCCCTATGGGGGCTACCTT
Organism: Allium sativum; assembly: GCA_030737875.1. Lineage (NCBI taxonomy): Eukaryota > Viridiplantae > Streptophyta > Magnoliopsida > Asparagales > Amaryllidaceae > Allium > Allium sativum. Next base: position 1,045,360,453 of record CM060910.1, on the reverse strand, counting down.
TGAGAGACTAGTTGACATGGCGCTTATACATGAAGAGGAGAAAGGCGCCAATGCTAATAAGGCACCTGAGAAAAAAGGAGATCAAAAGAAACCACAACAACAAAACAAGAAGGGCGGGAAGAACAATAATGGCAAAGGAAAGAAGAAGTGCTTTAATTGTGGGACACCAGGCCATCTGAGTAAAGACTGTAGGAAAAAGAAGAAGACTGGCTGTTTCTACTGTGGAGAGACAGGTCACCTAGTTAAGGACTGCCCAAGGAAACAGAGGCAAGGGCAAAGAACTTCTGGAGGACAGCTTCAGGCTCTCGTGGCTCCAGGGCAGGCAAGGGAGCAGGTCCAGGCTCTCACGGTCCCACCGCTGCAAGAACGAGGTAGAAATATTTCCGTCGAGAGTTTAGTTTTTCTGTTTGATCATCCTGTCCGTACTTTATTCGATTCTGGCGCATCACATTCGTTTATCTCTACATCCTTAGTTGAAACACTGCACTTAGATACTAGTCTTGTTGTGGATCACACTGTAGTCTCAAATCCTATTGGTGGGTCGGCTAATTTATCCATGGTTTGTAGGGATTTGAGATTGTCTATCTTAGGCGTTGGTTTTGAATGTAATGCTTTTGTAATTGGTTTCATGGGCTATGGGTTGATTCTAGGGATGGATTGGCTAGCCCGATATGGCGCCATCCTAGATTGTGAACGAAGGGTAGTAAATTTTTTGACTCGTAGTGGAAAGACCCTTGACATTTCTTGTGACCCTAGAGGACCGGTGATGCTTAGTTATCTTGAGTCACTTGATGCATCCAATGAAGATTTACATTCTGTTCGTATAGTCCGTGAATATGTTGATGTATTTGATGAGGTGAGGGGTCTACCCCCAAAACATGAGATATACTTTCGTATTTATCTTGTAGACAATTCAAAGCCGCTGTCTATGCCAGTACGCCACATGGCTCCTCTTGAGAGGAGGGAGCTCAATAAGCAAGTAGGGGAGTTGCTTGAGAAAGGGTTCATAAGACATAGTATATCGGAGTGGGGTGCTCCAGTAGTATTTGCCACGAAGGCGGATGGCTCCCTTAGACTTTGTGTGGACTATAGAGAACTTAATAAACTTACTAAGAAGAATAGGCACCCACTACCGAGGATTGACGATCTCTTCGATCAGTTAGTTGGCGCCTCAGTGTTTTCACAGTTGGACTTAGCCACCGGTTTCCATCAGTTGATAGTGGTTGAGGATAGCATAGACAAGACTGCCTTTAGGACTCCGGACGGTTTCTATGAATGGCTTGTGATGACCTTCGGTTTGACAAACGCCCCTGCATACTTTGTTGACTTGATGAGTAGGGTGTTTAGGGAGTATCTTAATAAATTCGTGGTGGTCTTTGTGGATGACATCTTGGCCTTTTCTAAGAGCGAGGAAGAGCATGCCCTACATCTTAGGGAAGTATTGGAGACCCTTCGAGCGCATAACTTAAAGCTAAATTTTCTAAATGTCACTTTTGGAGGAAGGAAGTGTGATTCTTAGGGCATGTGGTTTCCAAAGAAGGGATAGCTGTGGATCCCGCGAAGGTGGTGGCCATCCAAGATTGGAAGATCCCTAAAAATGCTACCGAGGTAAGGAGTTTCTTGGGGTTGGCTGGCTACTATAGGAAGTTTATCAAGGACTTCGCAAAAATATCAGCCCCATTAACACGCTTGACAAAGAAGAACCTAGTTTTTACGTGGAACGTAGATTGTGATGATGCGTTCCAACGTTTAAAGAGATCTTTGACCACAGCCCCAGTCTTAGTGTTGCCATATGGGAGTAAGCCTTTCACCGTTTATACCGATGCTTGTGGGACCAGGCGCAGTCTTAATGCAAGAGGGAAGGGTAATAGCGTATGGAGGAAGGCAGCTGAGAGTACATGAGAGAAATTACCCTACGCATGACCTAGATTTGGCCACTATTGTTTTCGTGCTTAAGTCTTGGAGCCATTATCTTCTTGGCGAGAAATTCGAATTGTTCACTGACCACAAATTGCTAAAATACTTCTTCTCTCAGAAGGACTTGAACTTAAGGCAGCAAAGGTGGATAGAATTCTTAGCGTCCTACGATTTCGAGATAGCATATACTCCTGGCAAGGGTAACGTGGTGGTAGACGCCTTAAGTAGGAAAAGGTTGTCCTTGAGTCCGTTGTTTGTTGAGCGGCGAAGCTTAGAGTTCATCTCTATGTTTGACTTTAGATCTTCCATTGACTTTGTACCCAGTTTGCTAGCATCCTTAGAGGTCAGACCTACGCTTTTGGGACGGATTGGTGAGGCACAGCGAGATGACCCACAACTGGTCGAGTTAGTAGAGAAGCTCATAAGGGGGGGTCATCAAGCCATCTCAGTAGGTATACCCTAGATGATAAGGATTGGTTACGTAGGGATGGTAGACTTTGTGTACCATGAGACGAGGACTTGAGGAAGACAATTCTTGATGATGCACATCGTTTGAAGATGACCATTCATCCCGGCGGGGACAAGATGTACATGGACATGAGATGAGTTTACTTTCGGACCAGTATGAAGAAGGATGTGGCCGAGTTTGTTGCTAGATGCTTAGTGTGCCAACAAGTAAAAGCAGAGCAAAAGAAGCCTGGTGGGTTGCTTCACCCATTGGAGATCCCACAATGGAAGTGGGAGAGTGTTTCGATGGACTTTGTTAATGGGTTACCGAGATCAAGGAAGGGTAGTACGGGGATTTGGGTAGTGGTAGACAGACTTACTAAGAGCGCCCATTTCATTCCCGTGAAGAGTAAGAGGACTACTCCATGGTTAGCCTCCGTATACATTCAAGAGATAGTTTGTTTGCACGGTGTTCCTTCTAGCATAGTAAACGATCGCGATCCTATCTTTACTAGCGAGTTTTGGAGGAGCTTGCAAGAGGCGGTAGGGACTCAGCTATGTTTGAGCACCGCATATCATCCTCAGACGGATGGCCAGACCGAGAGGGTGAATCGTATTCTAGAGGACCTTTTGAGGCTATGTGTTTTAGACTTCAAAGGTACATGGGAGGAGCATCTTCCTTTGGTGGAGTTCGCATATAATAATAGCTTTCAGTCTAGCATTAGCATGGCACCTTTCGAGGCACTTTATGGATGGTCGTGTCGTTTGCCTAGATGTTGGTGGGAATCTACAGATAAGATCTTACATGGGCCCGATATGATTAGAGAGACTTCGGTAAAGATCGATTTGATTCGAAGGAGGATGAAGACGGAGCAAGATAGGCAGAAATCTTATGCGGACAAGAGGAGGACAGATCTTGAGTTTGATATTGGGGACATGGTCTTTATCAAGGTGTCTCCATTACGGAATGTTGTTCGCTTTGGGTCCGTTGGGAAGTTAGCACCAAGGTTCGTAGGGTCGTTTCCTATTAAGGAGAGGATTGGATAGATGGCGTATAGAGTGGAGTTGCCTGAGAGACTTAGTGGTGTACACGACGTATTCCATGTATCACATTTGAGGAAGTGCTTGCATAAGACCACAGAAGTGGTAGAGCCGAGCTTGCTTAGAGAGGTGGAGATAGAGCGTGATGCGATGATTCGACGAGCTCCTACATGCATTCTTGGGTCGGAGATTAAGAAGTTGAGGAATCGAGAGGTCAAGCTAGTCAAAGTGCAATAGGGAAATGATGAGAGCAACGCTACCTGGGAGACGAAAGAGAAGATGCGTTCATTGTACCCGTTTCTTTTCGAGGGTATGTCTTTTAATTTCTCCTTTATCGCCTAGCTTTTACTTGTTTTATCCTTAGTATGTCCTCTCGCTAGTATCTTTGACCATTAGATAGGGTAGTCATATGGTTGAAACATGTGTTTGAGACATGTTATGCATGATGGATGCATGTGGATGCAAGTGTATGCTAGTGGTTGCTCGTGGATGCATATACACACACTTTAGGCACTAGATTGGCTCAGCCACTTTCATATTGCATATTGCATATAAATTGATGTATTTAGTAAAATGAATGTACGTTGAATGTGTGTATCATATGGATGTTGCATTTAAATGGATGGTTATGCACACATGTAGTAATGATATGTATAGGATTCTTTGCATACATGATGGCTACATGGCACTATCATTATTTGCATTAAGGAGGTCGACTGAATCAGTGGACCGCCTGATTTAGCATTAGTATACGGACATATACACATACTATGCATATGTACATGAAAAGAATTAGAAATCTTTTAAGGACCATGGTTGCTAGTGGTTGATGGTTGAGTAGATGGATGATTGGATGGTAGGATACGTTCTTCTTGACTTAGAGATTTCAAGGACGAAATCTTTTAAGTAGGGGAGAATGTAACACTCCGAATTTTTGAATAATCGAATTAATTAAATTAAAGAATAATTGATCTCAGATGTGAGAATTAATGGAAATGGGTTGCGCCATTGTGTTCGTCTCGAAATTCTAGTTGAGATAGAGTCCGAGTTTGCGTAAAACGGATATCGGATGAAGAAGATATGGACGAACGAAGTCAACCAGAAAAACCAGAAATATTTATATATATATATATAATTGCACTGGTGCGCTTGGGAAATGCGCCAGTACAAATGTTGCACTGGCACACTTGCCAAGTGCGCCCAGGCTGAGCAGAAAGCCTGCACAGCTTTCTGGTGCAATCTGATCCATATTGTGACTCGTTGCTGACTCCTTTCTGACTCCTTGCTAAGTCATTAGGGCTGAGGTGTCACCCTATCCCAAATGAATGGTTTTGATTAACCCTAAGATCATCCAACGACTATAATTAAATTGAAATTATATATAAAAATGGGTAGACTCAAACCTTAAAATCAAATAAAAATCTGAATCATGGCTGTCATGTTGTCATCTTGTAACCTAGAGTAGCCGCCACCAACTAGAGGGAAATCAAAGCTAATCAACTCAATTCTATTCAACTCTAATCTAAACAATAACGAATCTACTACAAAGGCGAGCTAAATCAATTTCAGAACTCAGATTTCAGAACGCGAGCCCTTCTTTTTGTGAGTTCGATTTCTTTAATAAGATAATTAACAATTTAATTGGATTGAGCTATGATTTGGATTATATGGTTATGTTGTGAATCATTGACCATATGTTATTATCTATGTTGTAAATCTATGATCTATGTTGTAAAGCTGTGATGTTATCATCTATGTTGTAAATCTATGTTAATTGTTGGCTTATGTACAATCAATTCATAATGATGTTTCATAAGCTAGTTTGGTTATGTTGTTGGAACTAATTCATATGTTTAATCATATGTATGTATGCAAGTTTAGATGTTAATTTAGATATGAATCATATGCAAGTTAGTGAGAATCATATACAACCTTACATGTTTCATGACATCTATTTGATGTAAGCTTGGATCTAAAGTTTAGGCTAAGACATGTGTGAGTTATATACTTGTATACAAAATTCTATATGCTAGTTTACATATAGATCTTAATTTACATGTTTTAGATGCAAGTTTACACCATAGTTTATGTTGCATAAATTACATATGCAAGTATATATGTTGGAGTATGAATTATGTAAAGTTTGTAACTATTGCCTATACAAGTTTACACCTTATGATTAGATCTATGACGTCCATAGTTTATGCAAGTTTGTAACTTTGGCTATGCAAGTTTTTGGATGAAAAACCTTATTCACACATGCAAGTTCACCCCTTATGTTTAGATCTAGTTTTTATTCTATGCATGTTGTGATGTTCTCTCTTTATTCCATAAGTTAGACCATTCGAGTCTAACGTATATTTCACGCTAAATGAACGAATGTACAACGTGGGGCAAGAGGATAATATTAAAAGATTTAATATTGAGAATTGGCATAAATGCCTTAAATGTGATATTAATTGGTATAATTTTATGTACCATAAATAGATGGACATAATTGAGTCAATTATGGACATAGTTAACACCCCACGTCCATTAATGTCACTCACAAAGGGAATGCATCAATGTCAATGAAGCGTTATTGTTTGTGCAGAACAGATAAATTACAAGAGTAAATAAATAAAACAACACATCGAAAGATAAAACTTATTTTATTTCATCATAACTCAAAACGAGTTTACATAAGTAGTTTCCAAAACCATTACAACAGGATCAATAGTCTTTTCCAAAAACTTTAAAGTACATAAAGAAGCAAATACTTAAATAACATAAATGCATAAATCCCCACTGAGCATAAGCAAAGCCATAAAGATGAGAGAGTCCCAAGCGATACATCTACTATCTTCAAGGAACTGGAAGAAATTGGCACAAAGCTGTAGTATTCCCTCCTGGCAAACCTTGGGGGGGGGGGGGGGGAGGAAGAAAAGAGGTGGAAAGAAAAAGGGGGTCAGACATAAAGTCTGGCGAGTGCGATAACTTTAACAATATAATTATCAAAATAACTAGGCTAAGGCATAAGCTAGAAAATAAGGAAATGACTGTGAACAATTAGGTATGACAGAACAAAACGAGGAAATAAGATGAACCAAGATAACGTTAAAGGCGCACCTAGTCACTATAAGATAATTACTACATTGCACCACCACTAGTCACCCTAAAGGTTGATACCGCCTACAGAACTTAATAATGATAATGGTAGTTTAGTGTACCCCTAGCTACCTTCATAGGTGTTGTCTGCCCCTATCTCCACTAGGTGTACCCACTACCCTCATTCGATCAGCTCCCTAACTCGTAGATACCTGTGCTTTAATGCCAAAAACCTTTCCATGTACAAATTCTCTTCAGCCCGTGAGAGAAACTTTGCCTCAAACCTATGCCCGAAATCTGGCCATGTATCAACTGGACGCTCTCCATTAGTGACTTCTCACCAAAACGACGCTTCGTCCTTCATCAACCAAGTAGCCAATTGGACCTTCTTTTTGTGAATTCGATTTCTTTAATAAGATAATTAACAATTTAATTGGATTGAGCAATGATTTGGATTATACGGTTACAAGAACAAATAAAATTTTTTGAAAAGCGTTTTCAAAAGTATTATTTTCCTAGAAAATATTTTCAAAAACATGTTTTAAAAAAGCTATTTTCAAGGAAAGACACGAGGTTAGACTCTTTTGTGGTGTAAGACTGCCCGGACCCGCCCGGCAAATCCAGCTGCCACAAATGCCAGTCTAATGTGGGAGGTCTTAGGCATAAATTAAATGCGTAACTGTTGTAAAGACACGAGGTTAGGCTCGTTTGTGGTGTAAGACTGCCCGGACCCACCCGGCAAATCCAGCTGCCACAAGTGCCAGTCTAATGTGGGAGGTCTTTACAAGGTTATGGTCTTAATGAATTAAGAAACATTTAACCAGAAAAACATGTATTGGGACATGAGGGGTTAAGTGGGTGCCTTGGGTGGCATGTGGAATTTGGTGGGTGCCTTTGGTGGCATTTGAAATACAATTAGATGCACTTAACCAAGATTGAAACATGTAAGAAGACATGAATAAGAATGGGGTTAAGTGGGGAAAAACCTTGGGGGGTACCAAGCATAGATCGAAAGCTTGTGTCATGCATAGGGGCCCTTTTCAACTAGTAACTCATTAAGTATCTTTGTGGGCTCGACCCAAGTCGAGGACGGGGCACGCGTACTGGATTTGATTGTAGGAGGTCAAAACGGGTCAGCGGTGGCAATGCAAGTCCAACGGGTTCATATGCGTGTGTAGGCCCGGGCTGGTACATAAGACGTTGTTGCATCGTGTAGATATAAGCCGTGCATTTTTTGGTTGTATCGGGTTGCCACTTTAGGGAGTGATACACCCCACTGTGGGGCCAGCACGGGTATCTACGAGTTAGGGAGCTGATCGAATGAGGGTAGTGGGTACACCTAGTGGAGATAGGGGCAGACGACACCTATGAAGGTAGCTAGGGGTACACTAAACTACCATTATCATTGTTAAGTTCTGTAGGCGGGATCAACCTTTAGGGTGATTAGTGATGGTGCAGTGTAGTAATTATCTTATAGTGGCTAGGTGCGCCTTTGACGTTATCTTTGTTTGTCTTATTTCCCTGTCATACACAATTGTTCACAGTCATTTCCTTATTTTTCAGCTTATGCCTTAGTCTGGTTATTTTGATAATTATATTGTTAAAGTTATTGCACTCGCCAGACTTTATGTCTGACCCCCTTTTCTTTCCACCTCTTTTCTTCCTTTCCCCACCCTCTGGTTTGCAAGGAGGGAATACTACAGCTTATTGTCGATTTCTTCCAGTTGCTTGAAGAGAGTAGATGTATCGCTTGGGACTCTCTCATCTTTATGGCTTTGCTTATGCTCAATGGAGATTTATGCATTTATGTTATTTAAGTATTTGCTTCTTTATGTACTTTGAAGTTTTTGGAAAAACTATTGATCCTGTTGTAATGGTTTGGAAACTACTTATGTAGACTCGCTTTGAGTTATGATGAAATGAAATAAGTTTTTATCTTCAGCTATGTTGTTTTACTTATTTATTCTTGTAACTTATCAGTTCTATACAACAATAACGCTTCATGGACATTGATGCATTCCCTTTGTGAGTGGCATTAATGGACATGGGGTGTTACAGGATGGCTTCGGAAGAAAGGGAGACTAGTTGTACCCAATATTAATGGATTAAGAGATGAACTACTTAGAGAATGTCATCACTCAAAACTGACTGTACATCCCGGTGGTAACAAGATGTATCGAGACATGAAGCAGACCTACTATTGGGAAGTGATGAAGAGAGACGTTGGGAAGTTTATATCCAAGTGCATGAATCGCCGGTTAGTTAAAGCCGAGCAAAAGAAGCCTAGTGGTTTGTTACAACCACTGGAAATTCCCGAATGGAAATGGGAACAAGTCTCAATGGATTTCATTGATGGTTTACCAAGGACTAGATAAGGTCATGATAGTATTTGAGTGATTGTGGACTGATTGACCAAAAGTGCAAGGTTTATACCGGTCAAGTCGAATAGAACGACGGCTAAATTAGCGGAACTATGTATGAAGTGGGTAGTGAGATTTCATGGAGTATCTAAAGGTATCGTGAGCAACCGAGATCCATTATTTACTGGTGGGTTTTGGAAGAGCTTACAAGAGGCTTTAGGGTCAGAATTACATCTCAGTACAACGTATCATCCTCAAACCGATTGTCAAACAGAGAGGGTGAATCATGTGTTAGAGGGTCTCTTAAGGGCTTGTATATTGGACTTTGGAGAATCATGGGATGACCATTTGCATCTGGTTGAATTCGCATACAATAATAGTTATCAGTCTAGTATTGGTATGGCTCCATTTGAAGCTTTGTACAGAAGACCGCACAACTCACCATCATGTTGGTTGGGAAAAGGTGAGAAATTTGTGCTTGGGCCAGACGTAATAAGAGAAACTTCAGATAAGATCAAGGTTATTCAACAACGAATGAAGGCTGCCAAAGATAGGAAGAAGGGTTATGCTGATAAGAGATGAATAGAATTGAAATTCTCCAGTGGCAACCTAGTATTCATCAAGATCTCTCCGTTAAAGAGTGTGATTCGATTTGGGTGGAGAGACAAGTTGGCACCAAGATTTGTTGGTCCATTTCCAGTTCTCGAGCAAGTTGGGAATTTGGCGTATAACGTTGAGTTGCCTGAAAAGATGGCGGGAGTCACAGCGTATTTCATGTTTTCTAGCTAAGGAAATTCATGCACGACCCTTGTATGACAATTTCACCAGATCAGTTGGAGATATCGAGATAGAACCCGAGGCAGTTGGGAACCGCAGAACGATTCGTATTGTCGGACACGAAACGAAACAACTTCGAAGGAAGACGATGAAACTGGTCAAGGTTTAGTGGGGCGATAATAAGAATAACAGTACCTGGGAAACAGATGAGAACATAAGGAAGACGCATACAGAACTCTTTACCTCATAAGATTTTAATAATGATATTTATTCCCTAGTAAACCACATGCTAGGATAGGATTGTTGTGATACCATGTATGTATGTTTGTTTGTGAATGGCTGATAGGCATGCCAGACTGCATTGTATGTTTTGATTAAAGAATTTCAAGGGTGAAATTTATTAAGGGGAGAGAGTGTAACGACCCGCATTCTACGCATCTGAGGATCATAGAATATTTGTTTTATTCTCATACAAAGTCGTATGGTCGTGTAACCTTAGGGGACGACTATTAGGGTATTTCCCATGTTCAAAATTTTTGCCGAATTTTAAATGACCATTTTGCCCTGGCGAATCTTGTTTTGCTTATAACTTTTGACTGGTAAGGAGTTTTGACCTGAAAATATTTCCATTAGATCCGGATGATAGTTTACCTATCCGTAGAATGGTCACATTGATCAAACGGACTTACCGTTTGGGAGATATGGCTGAAACAAGGTTTAGAATGTGAAAAACAGCTTAACGGGGCCTAATTAGGGTGATTAGCAGCTAGCCCATTAGGTATTTCGGGATTAGGGTTGCATAAGGGCCGATAGGGGCTAGAGAAACCCTCCTTTGCCATTTTCCAGTCGCCACGAACTTTCTCTTCAACCCTAGCAATGGCTTCTACCTTCTAAATCTCTTCTAATCAACTCCTAATCGATTTCTAATCGAAGATTAAGCTAAGCTACATCAAATCAAGGCAAATCAACACCAAATCAGAGTTGGAGCTGCTGTATTACATAGGAATTCGACCCAAATCAATGGAGTTTCATATCTAAGAATTTATTTGTGGCTAAGGTGAGTGATTTGCACTTTTATTCACTAATTACGGCTAATTAGGGGTGATTAGTGATAATTAGCGAAATTATGCATTATAAAAGTCTGGAAAAATATGTAAAAATTCTAAAATATTATTTTATGCCTCTGGTGAAAATTGGGTTAATTTGGACATATTTTGTTAATCCTATCGTTAGATATGGTTAAACATGATTAAGGGAAAAACATGGGTTTTGGGTATGTTTGATCCATATTAACTTGATTATTCATCATTTTGGTGTTTATGGTTGACTATTGCTATCACTGTTTGGAATGTTTAGTGATTGTCTAGAATTTTTAGATTGGTCGAAAACGCGTCGTGTGGCGTAAACAGTTGTTGGAAAGAAATGTAGGGAGCTAGACCGATCGGGCTCGTGACCTCCGAACCGACCCGCTCGTGACCCCAAAACCGACTCCATCTCCGACTCGGATCGTGAATGAAGACCATGAACCGCCTGAACCACTCGTGAAACACCCGAACTGATGGCACCACCGAGCCGCTTGGATGGAGTTTCCACGAACCGCCCCCTCCGATCCGATACACCACGAAACGATGCTTGGAGGAGCCATGAACTGGTGGAAGGATGCAACCTCATTTGAATTGGATCGGTGATCACGAATCGAACTAAATGAAGGAGCTTGGAGTCCGAACCGCCACGCCCTGGTGTAGAACCCATGAATCGGAGGGGTATTCACGACCTGATGAAGGACCCACGAACCTATTCACGACCCAAACCCAAATGATGATCACGAATTGAGATGATGACCAAAACCCGAGATGCAAAGGAAGTCCAAATGGGAGGTTATTGCTTAGGACCCAAATAGGAACCAACGTATTAACTTCATAAGTGGGACTTTGCTGCGGGACGTGTGTAAAGGGGTTATCGATATCTATAGCTTTAGTTCACCACTGAGAGACAGATTAGTGACTATGGATCAGCGCAATGGGATCGTTAAGATTCTCAAGGCCAAGTGATCGTAGCATGGCTATGAGCCAGTGCAGTGGAGTCGTCATGACTCCATGGGGCAAAGTGGACATAGCAGAAGATTAGTGGCTATGAATCAGTGCAATGGGGTCATTATGACCCTAAGGGCAAAGTGATCGTAGCAACGGATTTGGTGATCAAAGCAGTGGATATCATATGCTTTACGCAATAAGTGAGAGATGTGAGGTTGATTGCTATGTTTGATGTTTGCTATCACCATGACATGCACACCCTCGTTTTACACTTTATGGTAGTGTTATCTTAGAGTGCTGTACATCTTGTTGTGCTAACTCTTTAGTTGCATGTCCAGGTTCAGGTATGATTATTTATACTTGTTATTGTTCTATTTTGCTGCTATCGCTCATACCAGACTTTTGTCTGGCCTAGAGTTTTATGTATCTTCTTATTACTTTGGGTGATCCTAAACGAGCAGACTAGAGACAGGTTAGGTGGTATGCACGAGTAGTTGTCCAGAGATGAGCAGGAGGCTTCCATGTACTATTTACATATATTCTCCCTATGTTGTTGTTGATCACTACTTTGGGCATTAGTAGTGTACCTTCTCTATCTTGCTTTTACAGATGGTGTTTTGAAGTTGTGATAATGGTTTGGATCATAAGTTGTATTTTGGATTCCGCTGCTATGATGATTTAGTTCTCAACTTATGCACTATCTCTCCTGTTTTATGTCAAGTTATGTTGTTATTATATTTTATTCCATGCACTGTGAGATATACTACAGGTTCTTTGGTGATTCATAGTTCTAAACCCTTTTCTTTGACGACCGTCTCGTGCTAGTCGAGCATTGGCACATCGCATTTTGAGGAAACGTCGGCTGGTCCGGGGCGGGCTGTCACACAAGCCTCCCTGATTAGTATGTAAACACACAATGTGCTAATTAACCAATTTTATGACATTGTTCCCATTCCATAGGGAAGCACTTCTAATTGAATCTATTTTCGAAATTACCCATTTAGGGAGTTTATGAAAAGACATCCAATCTGTTGGCAAAGCAGATAAAACGGCTTTCACCAACACTAAATGACCAGCTGAGGAAAGGGAGTTAGCTTTCCATGAGGATAACCTCTTTTCAAATTTATGAATGAGTGGCAACCAATCCGATCTATGAATCTTAGTAAGCCTAAGAGGAATTCCCAAATAAATTATTGAAAAATTATGAATAAAACAGTTAAGGATAGAAGAGATAGACAGACCTAAATGGTCAGCTTTACCTAACATTATTATTGATCTCTTCGAAAAATTAATAGAAAGACTTGATGTAAGCTCAAAGACATAAAGCACAACTTTAAGACAGTGAATATGGTTAAGATCAGGAGAAGAAAAAATGATGGTATCATCAACAAATTGAAGGTTAGGGATTGCAAGAGATGAATCTAGAAGATGAATACTATCAAAATAGTTATTTGTGATCACTCTCTTTTCCATTTGATTGAATACATCTGCAGTTAACACAAAAATAAAAGGAGATAGTGGATCTCCCTGCCGAAGCCCTCTATTGGATTTGATTAAACCCCCAATGTTTCCATTGATAGAAATGGATGAGTGACTTGTCTAAAGAATACAATCAATCCAATTACACAAACGCTGAGAAAATCCCCTATGTCTAAACATTTGTAAAATAAATTCCCAATTGGCAGAGTCAAAAGCTTTAGTGAAATCTAATTTGAGGAGGACACCAGGTGTAGCAGTATTGTGACAATAAGAAATTACCTCCTGAGTAGTTGCAATACAATCAAGAATGCAACGTCCATGAATGAAAGTTGATTGCTCAGCGCCAATAAGATCATAAATCACATATTGAAGATGATTAGCAAGGGATTTGGATATAATTTTTAAAGTGGTATTAAGCAAACTAATGGGACGAAAAGCAGAGAGAGAATTAGCTCTAGAGAATTTGGGAAGTTAGGACAATATTAGCATAATCTAGACGAGAAATAAGGCTAGGGTTATCATAAAATTCATTACACATGGCCATGATATCATTTTTCACAACGGCCCAAAAAGATTTAAAGAATGAAGGCCCAAAACCATCTAGGCCTGGGGCTTTATCAACATTCATTTCGTTTAAAGAAGCCCAGATCTCATTTTCTGAAAATGGTTTGTCAATGGAAATGGTAACAGGAAAGGGTAAAGAAAATTCCAATCAATAACTGGAATGGCAGCGGACGAACAACCATGAATGGAGCGATAAAAATTAGAAAAGAGATGAAGAATGTCATCTTGATTTGAATACAACTGACCTTCATGAGATATTTCTGGAATGCAAATTGCTCATCTCTTACCATTTGCAATTCTATGAAAGTAGGCTGTATTTTTATCCCCTTCATCAATCCATTTAGATTTGGATCTTTGTTTCCAACCAATTTCTTTTTGCTTGAACAGTCTATCTAATTTAGATTTAAGGTTCTTTAATGTGCTACATTCCTCATCACTTAAAGGACGAGATTCCTCCAAGATGTTGAGATTCAAGATAGCATCCTGGATATTAGAGACACGGGAGCAAATTGATCCCCAAACAGATTTGGCCTAGGGTTTAATCAATTTTCTCAATGATCTTAATTTTAGAACAATTTTATGGGTGGCTGATTGAGATTGAACAGGATGCTCCCAAAATGTTTTGATAAATTCCTTAAAGGATGGTTCAAGTAACCATAAACACTCAAATCTAAATGGATGTTTAAAATTAGAGAGAGAATTGAATCAAGAATAATTGGGCAATGATCAGAAATGATAGAGGCAAGACTAGAAACAAAAAATAGAGGGTGAAGCTCCTCTCAAGCTGAATTAAAAAGAAAACGGTCAAGCTTAGCTAAAGAAGGATTAAATTTGTGATTTGACCAAGTGAAGGAATTACAAATGGGAGGGGTCAATGAGGCAACAATAAAAAATAAATGAATTTAAAGCATCAGTGTCTGTTGAAATGATACCATATTTTCTCTCATAAACATTTCTAATGGTATTGAAATCACCCCTATTACCCAAGGTCCATGAAAACAGTTAACCAATTGTTTACAATGACCCCAAAGATTTATTCTTTCATGAGCATCTTGAGGGCCATAAATATTTGAAAAGAAATAGATGGTACTAGAGGCAATGTGATTAAGAGCTACTTACAAAGCAAATTAATTAGAAAAGATTTGATGCAAAGTCCATACAGATTCATTCTAAGCAGTAAAAAGGCACCTCTAGTTTCAACTGCATTGACATAAGCCCACCCAGACAACGAGGATCCACCAACCAATCTAAAGTGATAATTTGATGGATCAGAGAGTTTAGTTTCTTAGAGAAAAAGGACATCTAGATTAAGTGGGGACAAAACTAGATTAATAGCATGATATTTTGAATGGTCCCCCAAGCCTCGTACATTCCACGTGACTACTTTCATCGATGTCTATTAATACGCTCTTGTTATAAAGCCTGCATGGCTTTATAATGTGAATCATGTAAACTCACACCCATGCAGCCTGATATCTTTTTTCGAACGTTTATTAGTTGAAGAAAAAACAACAGGGGTCAGAAAACTACCAGTGACTTCGGGGTTGTTGCGTCTACCATTTCGACAAACAAAGATAGGAGAGAGATACTGAGGCCAGTCTTGATCATCAGACCATGGCTGATGAGGAGGGTATTGCGGCGGTGGAGGGATTAAGTTGATATCAAATGGGATAGTCTGAATAGGGATCATAGAGAAATCATTAGGAAAAGGAATTATTTGGTTGAAAGGAGGATTTAGATCAACATGCATTTCCTGATTCACTTCATCTTGCTCTAGTTGTTCCATCTCTTGATTATCGAAGTCTGGAGGATTAAAATTCATGTTCACTTCCCGATAAACGGATGGTAATGGTGGCAATGTCAATGCTTCTATCACCATTACTACTTCTTCAATCATAGCATCCAACTGATCCTTCGAGCTAAAATCTTGAAAATTATGGATACACGACACCACTTGCTCCTCCTCATTACCAATAAATAGAAGTCCTGGTCTTGTACCAGGATGTTCATTCTTATTGCGCTGCACTTTAATTATATGAACTTTATTGTTAAAACATGCAGCAAATTCACTCTTTGAGTCTATTCCTTCATAAAACTACAATTTCACCAGGAAATCTCTATGATCAAAGTGACACCAGTCGTAATCATCAACTGCGAGAACCCTACCCATTGGTTTTAAATTTTCTTTCACTGTTTCATCATTATACTTAAGGAATTCAAGGAATCCCTCCACCTTAGCCTATGATTCAGTTTCCAACGAAGGTTCTGGACCTCTCTCATTCTCATCCTATGCTACTAAACTTATAGCTACTCCTGGCTTGGTCAATATTTTCAGAAGTAAAGCGTGATCTCTTTTACCATAAGTAGGACAATATACTAGAAAGGAGTTGTTTGTGATGATCGACATCGACCAACAATCATGTTCAAGGTTTACTTCCAGAACTTGGTAAAGGGTTCTAACACTCCACTTTCCAATCAGAGACTTAGCAATGATGCATTTCGAGGAATCTTCCATATTGAAGTGTTTTGAAGA
This sequence comes from Allium sativum, assembly GCA_030737875.1. NCBI lineage: Eukaryota > Viridiplantae > Streptophyta > Magnoliopsida > Asparagales > Amaryllidaceae > Allium > Allium sativum. Next base: position 1,045,344,215 of record CM060910.1, on the reverse strand, counting down.
TTGAAAGTGTAGAGACTGTGAAGGTGAGTGATGAAAACTAGGTTCAGTAAAATGCTTAATATTTGACAATTTAAATATATCAAGTATTAAATTTGAATGAAACCACTGAACGTTTAAAATTTTATGATTTTACTGATTTAAGATGTATTTTAGATAAGTTTGATTGTAATAATAAGAAACAATTATTGAGCTAACAATTTATAACTTTATTGTATAGAATCATTTTGTCAATCGTGCTTAGATTACAATTAAAATAATAAAATTGTTAACGTTCTTTCTGTTAAACAGAACATGTATTATGATATAATATTTAATATAATTGCAATCAATTTAACGCAATTTTTTTAGTTTAAAAGTAAAAGGTGTAAATTTTAGTTGATAAGTTAATATCAAAAAACTTATGTTTTACATTAACGGAATTATTATTTTAATAAAATTAAAAGAATATTTTATGAGAACAAGAATTAATGTTTTCATCAAAACGTAAATATGATTCTATAAAAATAAAAGAAAAGAAAAAAAATCAAAAGTAACATTTTATAGTCATTAAATAACAATCTAAGTGATACGGGATAGATTTTACCACCTAAACTCAAAATTAGGATTAAATGATGTTATTTGATTAAAACATATTTTAATAGTTCATTATAAAAAGATTGAATACTGTTGTAATAACTCAAAAAACTTTCCACTTTAATTTTAATTAGAAACCAGTTAAAATCAAAGTGGAAAGATATTATTTTCCAAAAAATATATATTTCACATCAGAATAATCAAAAAGTTTTTCTAAGTAAGATGTCGTTTGTTTCGTTCGATTTTGAGTTTCTTAACTCTGTTTATTATAAATTGATGATCGTCATACGTTTTCTATAATGTTTCGAGTGTCAAAGTTGATATTATGACAGTTTCATCATAGCGTGATTATTCATTTATCAATTTGTATGTCTCTTCTCGTCGACCATAACCTTATGTTCGCTTTTTATTTTGGGCTCTAGTAAAATATATAGACTTAGAACTAACAGTTTAGAGGTATGAATATTTTGAATTTAGGTCCATACACAATTTGATGTTAGATATCCCTAAATATTTGGATTGAATTACCTAGTTAGGTATTAAGTAGTAATCCATATTTTTTGGAAAGGAAATATTCCTCTTACGTGTGATGCACATGTCTTGCACTCTTCTTCCATTTTTCCATCTCCAACTATAGCCGCCTCCATAAATTTCCAATTCATTACCCCTTTAGGCCTTTGCCGAAGCCTACCACATTTCCCGCTGCATCACCACTCACGCTTCTTGTTCTTTGCATCCCTCCTCCAGCCAACTTCTACTTTGCTACCTTGCACCCTCTCTTCCACTTTCTCTTTACCTCAGCAGCCTTTACCCTCTAAGTCTGGAGCCCACTCAACATCATGTTGCACCTTGCCTCTACTACCTAGTTACATGACCTATCCTGCCTATAGCTTTGCTTCGTATCCCAGTCAGCCCCCAAGCATCAACATCCGCTTATTCGCCCCTTGGTTAGAAAATATTATCTTAGCTTTCACTGTTGTATGCAGTTAGAAGAATACTTTAGATCCCGAATTCTAGTTGCATGATAGTCACCAAACATGTTTCTTTGAATCTGGCTCGGGTTCGTGTTTGTGGACCTATGTCCTGACTCCCAAGTTTCCATGGATAGAGTGTTTTTGGATTCATTTTGTGTAATATCCCGGATTACTGGTCGTTTAGTATTGAACATTTAAATTTATTTTAAAAGTTGAATTGGAATAATAAATGTACTTTTATATTTAATTTATCGATTTAATAATCGATATACGATTTAATTTCGAATATATCGAATTATCATATATGGAAACAATAAACAATTGAATTCAAAGTTAAAACTGAATCAAAACAATTCAGTCGATTAACATAAATTCAATATTGAATTAGAATGATGATAATTATTTATTATCGATAAATTTAATTGTTTGAAACCGATTTATATTTTAAATAAACTTAATTCAACATATGAAAACAGTGATTTTCAAACAGTCTTAGAATTCAACGAAACTAATTCCATCAGATCCATAATAGAGTATTATTATCGGGTTTCAAATTTCATAGCATTTGGATTTATTATTTGATCGCACAGTTAGAAAACGCTTGGGAATAATTTATTTTAATTTAATTTAAGTCGCAATTCAAATTAATATCTCCTGCACACAATCGAATAAAATTTTAGAACTCGTTCCATTGAGTCTAGAATAGCAAATAACATTGGAAATGTCAGTTGTTACGATTAAATAGAAGTTCGGGATTTCAAGTTAAGGGATCATGAGATATTTTAATTATTTAATTCAAACCAAATCAAATCAACAGCCACCCTATTATTTTGACAAGTCGGCCTATACTTTTAGCGCAGGCCAAACTTATTTTCTCGAGCAGAAATTATTGTTTCCTCCCTTCATCTTTAAGCAATCGGATAATTAATGGAAATTGTGTTATGTTTCTCCTCCTCATTTACATATACATTCGAATCCCCTTTTATTTCTCTCTTCAGCAAGGAAAAACCAATTCGAAAGCTTTTGAAGCAATATTAAAAATGGTTGCTTCCTATTTAAATTCAAAATCAAATTGCGGAAAATCCTAAAACCATAAAATCTATTTCGTTGAGCTCATATAAGGGCGGCTTTAATTCTATACCATCAGAACGCATCGCGATAATTGTTTAGGGGTCCAGCAAGTTCTTTGGTCGAAGCTAAGGCATTAGGGTTTTGGATTTGTGGGCAAAACTAGGTGAGGCAAGGGTAGCGATTAGGTTCGTGGTTTTGGGGAGCGACCATTGCCAGATTTTGGTGGCCCCTGGTTTGATTTAGTGGGTGTGCTAGCAAGCTACAGATCTCGATGGTTGCTTCAGGTCGCAATGTCAAAGTTGTGCTACTTGATGGGTTTTGGGAAAGGGAAACTGGCAGCGTCGTTGTAGGGTTTTATGGGTGCTCGGGATTGATTTCGTGGAGAGTCGAAAGGAATAAGGGAGTGGTCTGGACACAGTGGCGATGGGGTTGAGTTATCGCAGTAGGGTCTGCGATGGCACAATGTTGATGAAGGGAAGGTAACTTTGGGAGTGCGACAATTGGAATATGTGGGAGAGTTGGCCTCTGTTCTCTTTGGGATGATGGGCTACCCTTTGAAGTTGTTGAAAGATGATGGGTAGAGATATTTTAATGGTAATGTAAGGGTGTAGTGTGCCGGTCCGATGTAGATGGTGGAATAAGAAAGTCGGCTCTGGCCTAGAACTCATGGATACTAGGGGATGAGGAGATGTTGATCGATCATTGACGATTGCAGTAGTGTTGGTTGCGTGGTGAAGCTGGGGAGTTCATCAATGAGTAGCAAATGGCAAGCTACATGGAATTAAGGAATTATTTACTTAAGATAAGTGATTAGTTTATGATTATTAAAAAAAATTAAATTTGTAGTTACAAAATTAATTATGCATATTTGATCTCAAAATTAATAAAGGAATAAATAAATTTACAAGGTTGAATTGATCAAATCAAGTCGTGTGGGGTTTGGAGTTGCAAAATCATTGCTAAGAAATAGAAACTGGAACGGATAGTAATTAAAAATCAAGGTGAGTAAATCTCACTCAGAGTTTTATATTTAAATTTATTTTTAATTGTTAAAAATAAATTGTTGGTTGCTTGGATGCATGAATGAATTATTGTGGTTATGTATACATATATATAATACCACGATATTCTGCCATGAAGCGGGATTGGTATTATTTATGTTGTCTAATATCTATGGATGCAGGAAAACAGGTTGGAGGGATCCAATTGAATTCCTCAAATTTATTAATTATTATTTACATATTTATATATAAGCGATGTGTTGAATTGAATTGATGGTTTGTGTACTGGATGTTTGAGTATCACTGGCCCTAGATAATGATATTTGAAAATATCATAGAATGGGATTTTCAAACTTTAAAAGGGAATTTATTTTCTGAAATAGAATTTGAATTTCGAATAGGTTAGGAAAATATTAACTTGTTTTTAATAATAAAGACAAGTAGTTGAATTTATAAATAAATAGAAAAATTATCATCTGATAATTTAGAAAGGTAAATTCAGGTATGTTTTTAAAAAGGAAAAATTATTTTTTGAAGTGGAAATTGGTTTTCAAATGGAATCTGAAATAAAAAAATTGTAATTTATAAATGATGTTTATAAATAGTAGTGAAAATATTTGATTTGATAATTTAATAATTTAAATTCAAGTTTGAATTTAAAAAGAGGAATTGAAAATTGTTTAAAAAAGGGAATGTTGGATTTTATTATGAAACTCAGAATATAAATTGAATTGAAGTAAATCCAAGAGATTTATAAATTGAATTCGATTATATCGAACTTTATAAAATAATCTATTTCCAAGAAAATTAAGAAAGAATTCAATATAGAAAATTTAAGTTGTGAATAAATTTATAACCGAGTTATGAATTTTGATTGAAAATAGACAATTGTAGAAAATCAGAGTTTTTTAGTTAGCTTTGGAAAATTGGGTAGTTTATTTTAAAATAGTGAAGAAGACGAGTTGAAATTTACTAAAATGAAGTTAAACATTTATAATTTAATTAAAAATGAATTCCCCACGATGTGGTAGTTCATAATTTGACGATTCGAACTTCAGTTGAGTATACAACACTCAGTATAAGTCGGAATTCGACGAAACAAGAAACTCCCAAACCTATTGCATGATAGTTTTCTAATGGAAGAGAAACACTTGGATTTCGCTTTATAGATTTCGAGTTATGACAAAATTAAATTTTCAGAAAAAATGCTATAATCGTTTATAAATCATGATGGTTTATTAAATAAATTAAAAGGATTTTAAGTGAATAGGATTCGAATTTCCATTAGAAAAATCCATATTTAAGTTATGAAATAAATATGAACTCAAGTCGAGTAAATGGATTGATTTTTGGAACAAAAATCAGATTTTTAATTATCGAACGAAGTTAACTAATTTAAAAGGAAATTAGTAAATAGTTCATTTAAGTGAATGAATTTGTTAATTAGAATTGGGAATTCAAATATGAAACTTGGATTAGAACTTGAGAGTAAGCAAGGAGTTTGAGTTTAAGTTGTGTTTAAGTGAATATAAATATAATTGAATGCGGTATATTCAAATTAAAAGCGGATTAAGAAAGAAGTTAATTAGACAATTAATTAGGGAATGGGAAGCGATTAAAGTAAACAGTGTTGAATCGACTGGATATGAATTGGAAATGGGCGTACATATGTTAGACATGCATAGAATGAAGAGAATGAAGGTTATAAGTTGAGTGCCCGACAAAAAGGTACATGCACTACGCTATAGAATGCATACTGCAACACCCGAGAAGTGATGCAGGAAGTACCAAAAAATGTTGCTATAGGCAAAAAATGATCTATGGCAACACTTTCTCGGTGTTGAATTTTGTCGCGTTGCCATAGAGTCAAAGGCAACACCTTTGCGACCTAATGGCAACACTTTCATGGTGTTGTCGCCGATACTAATTTTACTTAAAAGTGGGCCCCACATTATCTATAGTAACACTTTTACCATCCAATGGCAACACTTTTTCAACTCAAACAAGATTAAATATTTATTTAATAGAATATTAATGCACCTAATTTGATTCAAACAATGTTTTATTAAATAAAATATTTTATTTCAACAAATGAAATAGTACAAATTTCTAATCCAGCTATTTACAACTCAATGATTTACTACAACACTAATTATTTACATATACAGATATTCCTCGCCACATAACTCGGTTCACTCATTACATATATAGTTTCAATTTTCACAGATACCGACACTGACAAATATATGCTGAGCCAAAGGCGAGCCAAGAAGAGAGTCCGGGCGCAGCGCCGGTGGGGGGCCAGGTCCCCACAGTCCCGATCGAACAAGTGGACACTGCCCGATTCGTCTGATTTCGGAGGACCAAGCCTTCTTTGAAACGACTTTTTTTTTGTTTTAAACTACCATCAGCACACCTTTCAATTATAGAAACACACACAGTAAAAGATGGAGGTGAATATATATATATATATATATATATATATATATATATCAACACATTCATTACATATCAGCACACATGTTAATTATTAAATATATGTATGTACATATGTGTGTATATATATTATATATACAAGTATGCACAAGAATGGTGCAACAAGGGTTTAAGACCAAGCAACTTAATGACCAAGATAGAGCAAGGCATACCACCATGTCAAATGCAGAATCAAGGTGACATGGTGAACAAACATGGACATTGGCGTCACACAAATAAGTGCAGCATATACAAGTGCACAACTAATCAATAAACTCACAAGCAAGTCCATCTTCACCCAAAGCCTTAAACCACAACAACAAACAGCTTTTAAACTAAGTGAGAAATAATAGTTACATCTAGTTCCAAATGAGAACAGTAGCTTTTTGTTTAATCTATTCATATGAACACGGAGGTAAAAAAATCGATGGAGAAGATACCTTAGAGGTTCCTGTAACAAATTGAAGGAAAAGAGTTTTGTCTACTTTGTTGAAGCCATTAACTACCTCCTATAGCCATTGAATTACAGGAGATGCACTGGTATAATCAAAATAATCTGTATTTTCTTTCAAATCATCCTGTGCAATATGATAACATAAAGTTAAGATTCAACAATGATACAAAACAACCCAATATTTTTAATAATGCATGTACTCTGACAATTAGAAATTTAAATGACTAGATCATTCCAATTCATTCTATTTTGTTATATAAGTGATACAAAACATCACTCTGAAATATACTTAAGTGATACATCATAGTGTTTCACAAGTACTATAAACTCATAGTCAATTTCAGAAAGCCCACTAATCAACACTTCCAACTCTTTCTTATTCTGTGATTTTACCTTCATGCATTTGAACCATCAATTTTCTGGCATGCCCTAAACTGTTGAGCAACTGAAAATAACACAAAGAACACGTCAATCTCCATTTCAATTCATTCAAAACCAACATCAATTCTATAGTCAAAATCAAATTTTGATCAAATGAAAAGGTAAGAGATTATTTAGGGATTCGAAACCCTATAAATTCACACGAATTCATCACAGGCAAAGGTAGGATTGAAATCGAACAACAAAACAATAATCAAAAGTAAAAAAGGGAAAACTCACGTACTGATTTCAGAGATCGATTTCATCCTAACGAGAGGAGCAGTGGTAATTCGAAGAAATCAGAGGATCATTTCGAATTAAAGAAGTTGAAGTCGCGATGTGTTGAAGAGGGAAAAACACAAGTTTTCGATCGGCCATTAAAGTAGAAGCCGACTGTATTTCTTCTTAAGTGAAAATAGCGTGAATTATGTTCCAGCGGGAAAATGAAAGTTTGGGGCAAAGAAACTGAGGTGGTGAAGGAAAATCAGAGTGACGCGGATCAGTAATGTGGACAATTAGATCTTGTTGATGTGGATTGATAATTTTATTCACGCGGCTACTGTAACACTTGGTTGATATCTATGCTAACACATTGAAGTGTGTGTTGCAATAGACAAAAATCCGTATAGTCGGGGCAACATTTTAGTTGGCAACACCTTAGATTTTCGTTGTAGTAGGCCATCTATGGCGTAATGATATTTAAATTTCCATATGAGATTTAATGAGCATATTGGGTAAGCCGCTTGCCTTTTTGATTTTCTTTTTGAATGGAAAGGGCCCAGAGAGGGGTTTTGCAGTTGTACCGATTGAGCCATACAAACGAGACGCTGGCGAAATTTTCTGGAAATTTAAGGAGTTAGAATATTTTTAAGAAATTTTGATAACTAGAAATCAGTATATCGATATATATATATATATATATATATATATATAATTCAATAAGGAAACCAACGTATAAATGAAATATTAGAAAGGGCCAGTGATTGTTTGATATTTCCATTTGTTGATTCAGATGGATGTTTATCTTTCTTCGGTAGTTAAATAACCGTGTAATGACCCCCATTGGCAGAGGTATTATAATTAATTAATTTAATTATTTAAAGGGTGATTAAAGAATTTAAATGGTCGTTGAATTAAATAATGGTGAATATTTAATTAAAATAATAATTAAATAATATATTTAATCCTGAAATAATCAAAATTGGCTGAAATGGCGATATGGTGTGAACTGGATCATCTGTGATGTTTAATTCAGCTTGGAATTGAATTTGAGTAACGAATATATTATATAAACGTCAGTTTGAACGTATAATTTTAATATAATTAAAATTCGAGCTTGAAATGGCGAGCAGTTTGTCATTTGGCGAATTGAACTTCAACTGAATGTACAGGATTTGTTATAAGCCGGATTTCTGTGAAACAAGAAACGTTTGGAGCTGGTGGAGTATATCTTTCTAGTGGAAGAGAAAAATCGGGATTTCATTGTGTAGATTTTGAGATATGTCCAAATCAAATTTTAGAAAAGTCGTTGTGGAATTCCTTTATATTTATAAAGGAATTATTTATATTTTAAAAAGGAATTTCAATATAAATCGAATATCGGATTGATCCAGAAGTGAATATCAAGTTAGAAATTCATATAGGAATATTCTAGAGCTATATGGTATTCCACTGTGAATATATACGATAATATTCATTTATTTTAATATTAAATTTAATTATATTTAAATATATTTAAATATATTTATATATTTAAATAGGCTATTTAGAGCTTTAAAAATAGCCACTTTTGCAAACGAAGTCGGATTTCGACGAAACCAATTTTATTGGATCCGCAATATTAAATAGTTGTTATATTTCCAGTTTCGTGATTTTTAGAGTCACAGTGTGGCCGTACGGATTTTTAGAGTGAGAAACAGTCAGTATTTTGACGGTTAAAAATATGCTGTGTGAGCATACGGAGTCGGAATTCAACGAAACTAGTTTCGTTGGGACCGTAATGTCGAACTCTAGCTACATGTCCAGTTTGGTGATTTTTAGGTATCATATGTAATCACTGGGATTTTTAGAAGGTTGATACAAGGAAAAAATCATTTAAATAAAATATAAAATCAATTCGAAAATATCTTCCCTCATTTCTATGGTCACAAGCAGGCCACGCCTCACCCCGTTTCAACCACAACTCTTACGAACCTCAAGCTATATAAGCACAAGAAAATTTTAGCCGTTCTTCTTTATCTCCTTACAGTAAAAGTTTTGGATCTTCAAAATTCAAAATAAAAATCACAGAAAATCCTAAAATCTTAGGATAAATCTCGTTGTACTCAGCATTTAAAGAGCTTGAAGCTCGTATGGTTTTTGCCAAACTCTGTCATGTACCGTGAAGTTCGAATTTCTTCCAGTCGACCTAGGGTTCGCCGGTGCTAGAGTTTGAAGCATCGAACGAAAGGAATGAAGGTTGTGTTGGATTCCTGATATCGAGTAGCTCCTATAGGTTGTTTTCTGTTGGATTCAGTGCCAAGATGTTTCGCCAATCCCTATAGGTCGTGGGGGAGGGTCGTTCGACGCGTCGAGGATATGGGTGGCGAGCAGGTGCGGACAGAGGTGGCGAGCGCAAGGTTGGCGTCGGAGTTGGCAATCGATGGCCGGAGCGATGGTGGTTACGGGTCAAAATGGGGTCAACGAGGAGTTTTATTTGTCTGGAACTCGAACTGATATTTTGGGGAAGAAGCGGGTTTGAGGAGTTTGGGTCTAGTACGTTATATTGGAGATGGGCCAAAGAGAAAAGGTTAAAAGCCCAAGTGTTATTTATTTAAAAGTTTATTTAAATTATATAATGTATTAACTTTGAATGACCGTAACTTATTCATACGTGATCGAAACTCAGTGAAACAAGATCCGTTGGGATCGTATGGATGGTGGCTACACAATGAGACTGACCAGGAGTGAATCCGAGCTCATTACAATTTATGGCAAAATAAATTGTCTGTCTGAATCAAATCGAACGACAACTATCGTTAATTAACGATGATAGTCCAATGTGAGTAAAACTCACCAACTCTGAACAGATCTATTTTTACAACGTATTCTTAGAACTGTTAAATATTGTCTGTTTGACTATGTGTTGACTTTTTGATTGAACTGCTAGTCAGTTAGTAGAAATTATATATATATATATGTATATATATGTGTATATATATATGTATATATATATATATGAACCGTTAAATATTTATATGTCGATTCTGTTTATCAGAATATTTCACAGTGAAGTGAAATCGATGTTAATCGTATTTGTCTAACATTTTTGATGTAGGGAAACAGGTCGGAGGAATCCAACTGGATTCCTCAACAGTTATTTTACTGTGATTTATATATTGCGGTATATAATGTGGTATATAATCTGATGTTGATTATGTGTGTTGGACGATATTCATCGTTGTTATATGGTGTGTTAAATACCATAAGAAATACCAGAATGTGGAAAAAGGGATTTTCAAAGTATATTTTGAAAATAATTAATTTATATAAAATCATTGGATTTTATATTATAAAGGGAAAAGGATTTTGAATAAAGGAATTTATATTTATAAATTAAATATAAAGGAATTTATTTGTAAATCAAATATAAGGAATTATATTGGTTAAACAAATAAAAGGGATTTATTTATAAAACAAATATAGAGGAGATATATTTGTGAGATCAAATATAAAAGGAAAATATTTGTAAAACAATATATATAAAGGAAAATATTGTCAAACAAATAGAAAGAGGGATATTTGTAAACCATTTACAAATAAATATAAAAGGATTTATTTATTTAGGAAATAAATAAAGGTAAAAGAATTTATTATTTAGGGTATAAATAAAGTTAAGGGATTATTTATTTGTTAGAATAAATAAAGTTAAAGGAATATGTATTTGTTAGAATAAATAAAGTTAAAGGAATATGTATTTGTTAGAATAAATAGAATAAAGGAATATGTATTTGTTAGAATAAATAAAGTTAAAGGAATATGTGTTTGTTAGAATAAATAGAATAAAGGAATATTTGTCTGTTAGAATAAATAGAATAAAGGAGATATTTATTTGTTAAATAAATAGGATTATAAAGGAAATATTTATTTAGGAAATAAATAGATTATAAAAGAAAATCTTTAAAAGGGAATAAACGTTATTAGCGAGTAAGTTAATCAAATTGAGTTATCAGGTTAGGATTAATCAAAGTGAATTAGTTAAGTTAAACTAAGTGGATTAGTTAAGTTAATCAAAGTGAATTGGTTAAGTTAAACTAAGTGAATTAGTCGAGTTAATCAAAGTGATTAGTTCAGTTAATCGAGATAAGAAAAATCAAGCTAGGTTAATCGAGTTGAATTAGTCAGTCGAGTTAATCAATTGAGTTAGTCAAACCAAGTAAAACCAGTTAGGGTTGACCAGGCAGAGTTAATCAGTTAGAGTTAATCGGTTAGAGTTAGAGTTAACTAATTAGAGTTATTCAAATAGAGTTAATCGAGTAGAGTTATCGAATATCACTTATTCGAAGTAGAGTTATCGACTATAGTGTATTCGAGAGAAGAGTAATCGAATATTGGTTATTCGAGGAAGAGTTAATCAAATCTAGTTATTCGAAAGGAGTTATCAAATCTAGTTATTAGAAAGGAGTTATCAAATCTAGTTATTCGAAAGGAGTTATCGTATCTAGTGATTTGGAAGTAGTTATCGAATATAGTTATTCGAATAGAGTTGGAGGAGTTAATCGAATATAGTTTATTCGAACAAAGTTAGAGGAGTTATCGAATATAGTGTATTCGACAGGAGTTAAGGGAATAGAGTAAATCAAATAGAGTAAATCAAATAGAGTTAAGGAAATAGAGTTAAGAGAAAAGAGTTAATCAAATCTAGTTATTCGAAAGAAAGGTTAAGTAAGGAAGTTAGTTAAAGAATAAAGTGAACTTTGCCTATTTCAAGGTTAGAAATGTTGTTCAGTTAAGGTCTGAGAGGTAGTTCTACCCCAACTTGATTGGCTTCGTTTTTAACTAAGGAATGGTTAAGGTTCGGCAGTAAAGGATGGTAAAGTGAATTTAGTAATTAAAGGAAATGGAAATGTTCCCAATGTTAATAATGTATCTTTTCTAAATTTAGAAAATAGCAAATGTTGAATATATGGAAACAGGAGATGAAAATGAACTTAAGAGATTAATGTTAAATGTTGTTTGTTCGATAAAATTTCCATCTGGAAATAATATCATTGTTTGCACACTTGTTTTTTTTTGATAGTTAACTCACAGACTATCGAAGTTTTGACCATTTTAACGTTGTTAATATGGAGAGACCGGTTGGATTATTATCCAAAGAACCACTTTGTATTGGCATAAGCGTTGCGAATCATATATGCCAAAGATAATTGAAGACGGAGTAAAGTGCAAGGGCTGTTGTATAAGTCTTAGATAACAGCGACTAAGATGGATATACTGAATAGTGCCTTCGGTTTGTCCAGTCCCAGGACAACTTGTATGGACGAAGGTCTGACAGAGTATATCCAATAGATTGCGTAAGTTGATCTCTTCAAACGTATATACGTTGGTGGCGGAGGAATTCGTTTCTCTTAGCTGTATACCCATGTTATTTTTGGATAAGTCAATTTGTGATTTGGCGGGTATGATGATGTGACATTCTAAGGGAATGAAGATGAATGTCTGACGGAGTATTTCCAGAAAGGTCACGTACATTGATTTCTTCAATCGTACCAAGAGTGGAAGCGGAGAAGGAAACTTCTTTAGCTAACACGTAATGTACTGTTGTAGATGTCAAGTAGTGATTTTCGATGGATCTGACAATGTGGCATTCGAAGTGAATTTGATGTGATGATAAAGCGTAGCTTCTAGCCTCATCAACCGGTAAATGGCAGAAATCGGGCAGGTAGCATGGCTATGTTGGTCGAACCTATTAGGGTGTATAATCACCTGATCTAGAGTTTCATTTACTTCTAAAAATCTATTGTTGATGTTGTCCCATTCAGGAAACGGTTGCTGATCCCAACCGTTGGTGATATACATTCGATACACTCAAGCGAAATGAGTGGCCGGTCATGTGTAGCCGGGTTGTAAGATGTTCTTGTTGAACCCAGTATATTCCTCTCTAGAGGTACACTAGCAGAAGGTGGTTCCATACCTTGTCATAGTTGGAAATCCATTATCCAATATGTGCTTGCGATTTTGATTGTATACTATATATGTAGAACGTGAGATGAAAGCGTTTCAGCTAGATTGATATAGATTTGTACTTACACATTATTATAATATTAGAATGATATTGCTTGTCAAAGATATTAGATTCTCATAAGGGAAAAACCCATTCCGTATTCACGGCGCGGTCTTATGAGATATCATATATATGTTAAACTGTGTTAAACTATTTTACTCATACCAGTTCCATGACTGACCCGGAGTTTACTTTGTTGTTTTCCCTAAACTCTTGGGTGCCTGAATTTGTACGGGCAGTCAAGTAGTCAGGATTTACAAATATACTTGGAGAGCTTGGAGCAGGAGGTTTCAAGATTTTATAGCTATTGTTTTTCCGCTGTTGTTGTAAGTGCTGTATTCTGATAAAGTGCTATTGTATACATAACTATTATATTTCAAAGTTATGTTATATATTATATGTTATTCGTTCCGCTGTGAGATTCATGTTACTCTGATGATGTAGGTCCATCTTTTCTTCTTCTATTCTAAGTTTCTATCTTATCTATCCTCATCCTCTAATTTCTTTCATTAATTACCAGGATTTTTCGATGTTTGGTTATCGACATCGAGTTTATGTCGATAACCAAATTCGCTAAAAATACGGGTCATTACAAACCGACTATCAGGGTTTTTGACCATCGTTGCTATATAGAGAGACCGGTAGGACTCATTATCCGAAAGGCACTCTGTATAGGCATAAACGTTGTGAATTAGATTATGTTGAAGAAAATTGAAGATGGAGTAAAATGCCAGGGTTGTTCAATTTATAGAATAATGACTTCAGTTTGTCCAGTCCCAGTACAACTTGTATGGACGAATGTCTAATAGAGTACTCCTAAAAGATCACATAAGGCGATCTTCTTAAGGTATTACGTTTGGTGGCAGAGGAATTTGTTTCTCTTAGCATTTTATGCCCGTAATATTTTTGGAAAGATCAACTAGTGCCTTGACGGGTTTGACGATGTGGCATTCAAAGTGAAGGTCGCCAGGTGTTCTAAACAGTTAAAGTAGCCTCAAGCCACATAACTGGGAAATGACAAAAATCGGGCAGGCAACATGGCTAGTTGGGTCGCCCCTAAGCAGGGTGTAATTTCACCGATCTAGAGAAAAATTCATTTATCCTTATTTCTATTTTGTATCTTATGAATTACGGCTGGACGGCCGACAACCGTGGGTGATAATGCATTCAGTCCACTCAAGCTAAATGAGTGACCGATCATGTGTGGCTAGGTTGCAAGATGTTCTTGGTTAACCCCTGTGTATCACCTCTAAAGTACACTGATCGGAAGGTGGTCCCATACCTTGTCATAGTTGGAATCCAATCTCCAATAAGCGCCCTGCGGTTTTTGATTTTATACTATGTATGTGGAACGTGATATGCAAGCGTTCTTCTATATGATTATTTATTTGATTAGACATTATTAAAATATTACGGTATTTCTTATCAAAAATGCTTTGGGTTATAGTACAGTAAAAAACCACCCATGTTTATGTGTGGGCTGGTCTTACTATTATCCTTTTCTTTCAAAAAGTTTTTTTTCAAAGTTAAACAATGTAACAACCCGGATTTTTCAGCCGTTGAATTCTGAATATTTAAATTTGTTTTAAATAATTTAATTGAATTATATATAGGAATTTATTTAATAAAACGATATTTAAACGTATAATTTATAATATAATTTAAAACGAGTTTAAAATGGCACGGTAGTTTGAAAACTCGATTTTAAATTTCAAATGAATATACAGGATTCAAAATAAATCGGATTTTAGTGAAACAAGAAATATTTGAATCTGTTTTAAAATATCTTTCCAACAAATGTGAAAAATCCAGATTTCATAGCGGGAATAAAAAGTTACGTCCAAATCAAATTTTCAGAAAATTGCTGTAGAATCGTATATAGGCCATAACGGTTATTTAAATATATTTAAATATTGGTCTTGAATTTGGACAAGGTTCTTTCGAGACATAGTGATAATTTAATTTTTAGGAATTTTCTGTAATTTTTATTTCGAAAAATAAACAACTTTTTATTTGAAGTATTTTGAACCCTATGTCAATATTTTGGGGTTTCATAATATAAGTTAAACTACCGATATTATTATATTTTTGGGATCATGACATATTGCTTGTCACAATCATATTTTTATTTCTGTCCGGAGCGATCGATAAAGTAGAGGAAATAAAATATGAACACTTTTAAGGAAGTAAACATGTTTCTATCGATTACTACTGTTCATTTTCTTAAGAGGGTCCTGTGGGAAAGAAAGTCCTCAATCTACCAGTGAACACTTCGAGCTATAAAGCTAATATGGCACGCCCTTCGGTATCTATATACATTTAATTACACAGATGCCTATACTGTTACCATCATGTGCCTCGCCTACCCCCTAATCAACATGCCAAGTTCTGACTCAAAATCTCACCACTCATATATATATATATATATATATATATATATATAAAGAAACAACACTTGTATAGCTGAGAAAAACACACAGGCCTAGCGGTGTAAAAGCAATTACTTAACACATTGCTATCAGACTACTGTTACGTTGTACGAAACTGAATGCTCGCACATGATAAAATACAGACATCATGCCATCCAAACTTTTCACCGTGACTACTAAGTTTTCAATCGTGCGCTCCAAGTTTTGCTCCGTGCCTGCCAAGTAATTTGGCTTTATAAATACTGCTTCCGTTGTTATCCGCAAACCAAACGATGTCCACTTCTATCTATTTCATTTGACTCTCCTAACTTACATTAAAAGCCACCCGTTCCTCCTCATTCTCAAAAACGCAACCTCCAGCATTTGATATTAAATCAAACAAAGAGAATCGCCAATAGAAATTCAACCAAAAATCAAATGAATTACTAAAAAGAAAATCGAATACATATATGGAAACCGCTCTCCGCTCTTATATCAGCTTCAAAGTACTTGACCTAGTCTCGTCGGTACCAGTTTCAACCAGAAACTAGGGCTTCACCTCGATCTTGGTGCGATGGTTGTCGGGAAGGACGGAGGCCGTCGACGAGTTCAACAGATGGGTTGCTGAAGGAGAATGGGTTGAATAGTGTTGAATGGAAAGGGGAGTGGAACGACGCGTGAAGGGGAGTTAGTGGTCAGCGTCGGTGAAGGAAAGGAGGGAAAACATAAAGGGAAAGCAACAAGTGAGGAAGCAGTATTGTTGATGAAAAGTGAAGTCGAGTTCTGTGTTGCCTGATGGAAAATTATGAAGAAGGATGCAGGTTAATTCTCTTTTCTTTTGTTTGTAGCCTGGGAAATAATGGACCAAGGAATACGTAATTATCAATGCTAATTAGTTTGCAACGATGAACTAAGGTTTGTTGGGGAAGTCACGATATTATCGATGTGATTTACGGCAAATTGGGTATCGAAATTTGCACAAAGGAATCGGTTGAAAGAGTTATGATGTTATTTCTATCTATTGGAAACGGTACTGGTTGGTTGGGGAAAAACTTTGATATTTTTGAAAGAATCTTGGGTCCATGTATTTGACTAGAGACAAAAATGAGGATGTTGGTATATTTGGGAAGTTTGTGCCAGTTTAAAGTTTTCACAGAAGTTAGTCACGGCTTGTTGGAGTTGTAAAGAGCTGCCTGATAGAACGGGAAAAAGAGATTTGTGGCTTAAACAAGATTAACAAATTTAAATGGTAATAGAAAAATTAATGTTAAAATTAAGGGATTTATATTAATTAAAGTTAAATTAATTATTGAAATAGGTATAACTTACTTATATGATCACAGAATGGCACAAAACAGATCCCACTGGAATCGTAGCGATAAGAGCTACGTTGTGGAGCTGATTTCGCTGAGAACAGAGCATTGGAATTTCATAGTAAAATCAAATGCTCATTTGATTTTAAATAAAATAAGCGGCATAACCGTCAACTGCGAACGAGGTGAGCAAACTCACTAAATCTACCTCCTTTATATTTTTATATAAAAGAGTTTTAATTTATTTAGAGTAATTCAATAATGTTTGATGAGTAGTTGATAAAGTTGGTTGATATGGTTGCATCGTTAATTGATTATTGGTTTTGATTAATGTTGATTGACATCTGTGGATGCAGGGAAACAGGTTGGAGGGATCCAACAAGATTCCTCAAATAATTATACTCTAGTTTTTCCATATATTGCATATTATTATGTGAAAAATAAATTGTGGTTAATTATGGTGTGTTTGTGATGTTAGAGTTATACTGGCCCCGAAACTATTGGTATTTTGAATACCATGAAATTAGATTAGAAATATAATCGGTTAAAAAGCGAACGTTGAAACTTATTTTGATATTCGAAATATGAGTAGCATTGACAATGATCTGTAATTAGAATTCAACTATATCAAATTGTTTTAAAATGGTTTATTTTTAGAAACTTTATATTCTCTATTTTAGAATTTGAATAAACAATCCATATTTGGTTTGAAACCAATAATTTATAATAGGATATGTAATGAGATATAAGTTACAAACTAGATTTATGATTAAGGAGAAGATTGACTTGAAGACGGAGTTTATAAGGCGAAGTTTAATTTTTAATTTAGGAAATAACTTAATAAATAGATTTTAACATGTAATGATAATTACTTATAAAATCAAGTTCAGACTGATTTAATGAGACGAGATTTCTATAAGAAACGATATTCACATTTTAAAGAAAAAGTGTAATTTCGAATGGAGTCAAAAAGTAGGAACTTGTTTTATTAAAACAAGAATTTGATTTTAAACAATTTTATATAATATTTGCGTTGTAAATCTAAATAGTGGTTATAACGTTGTTGTTATGATATTTGTTTTGAAAATATAAACAGCGATTATAGCGTTGTTGTTATGATATTTGTTTTGAAAATCTAAACAGCGATTATAGCGCTGTTGTTATAATATTTATTTTGAAAATCTAAACAGCGATTATAGCGCTGTTGTTTTGTAAATCTAAATTAGCAATTATAACGCTATTGTTATAACATATATGTTATAAATCTAAACAGCGATTGTAGAGCTATCGGTAAATTAAAGGCTCTATAAATCAAATAATTGGAAACAGCGATTATAACACTACGCTATAATCAAAGTTTTTCTATGAAATAAGTGTGTTCTTAGATTGGATCAGAAAATTTTGCAAGCGATGTTTGGTTTAAAGTTTTGAACTTTGACTATTTCAAAGTTGAGCATGTTGTTCAATTAAGGTCTGAGAGGTAATTATACCCCAACTTGATTGACTTCATGATTGATGGAGGAATGGTTAAGGTTCGATAGTGAAGATTGATTAACAGTATGGTTAGTTAATGGTAAATGGTTTGGGTTATAATAACGATGTTTTATAACATCACAGTAATCTAAAGGATTCTGAGTGTTTCCCAAATAAAATGAGAGATATTTTTTATGCATAGAAAATGAAATGAATTGGTCAACGAGGAATTAATAAATGGAATATGGAAATATTTTTAGATATTAATGAGGTATATTTTCTGAATATAGAAAATAAGGATTCGTTAATATATAATAGAAATGTTTTCTAACGAATAAGATATATTTTCTCAAATAAAGAAATTAGATATTGGAAATGCTTTTCAAAGAATCGAGAGGGGAAAATCGAGCTTCAAAAGGATACAAATGATAGGGAAACAGGAATTGGAAATAATAATGTAAGCATGAATTGATTTAAAGGGGCGTAGTGTTGTTTTGATGCTTGATCGATAGAATTTCCAATTGGGAATAGGACTGTTGATTGTATGGATGTTTCTTTGATAGTTAAATCACCAACTATCAAAGTTTTGATTTATTTTATACCTCCGTTGTCAATATGGAGAGACCGGGATCAGATTTAATATCTGAAAACCACTCTATATTGATATAAGCGTTATGAATCAACTTATGCTGAAAATAATTGAAGACGGAGTAAAATGCAAGGGTTGTTCTGTTAATCCTAGGTAGAAATTAGCCAAGATGGATTTGTAGAATAGTGCCTTCGGTTTGTCCAGACCCAGGGCAACTTGTATGGACGAGTGTCTGACAGAGTATTTCCAAAGGGATTACTTACGTTGATTCCTTCAAACGTACGAAGTTGGTGGCATAGAAGGGAAACTTCTTTAGCCTAACAATATGAGTATTTTTGTGGGAATCAATTAGTGATTCCAGATGGATCTGACGATGTGGCATTCAAAGTGAATGGTGGCCAGATGTTCTGGAAGATAATTCAAGCCTCAAGCCTCACAACCCGGAATTTGACAAAAATCGGACAGGCAGCATGGCTATGTGGGTCGCACCCATTAGGATGTATAATCACCTATCTAGAGAAATTCCAATTACTTCTTTAATCTATCGATGATGTCCCTTTCGGGAAACGGTTGCTGATCCCAACCATTGGTGATATACATTCGATACACTCATGCGAAATGAGTGGTCGGTCATGTGTGGGTCGGGTTGCGAGATGTTCTTGTTGAACCCCAGTGTATCGCCTCTAGAGTACACTGATCGGAAGGTGGTCCCATACCTTGTCATGTTGGAATTCCAATCTCCAATAAGCGCCCTACGGTTTTTGATTTAATATTATATATGGAGCGTGAGATGCAAGCGTTCCGCTAGATTCTATTTATTTGATTTAGACACTATTGTAATATCATTGGATTTGATATCAAAAATATTTATTGGTCATCATAAGGTAAAAACCATCCGTGTTTATGTGTGGATCGGTCATACGATTATCATTTCTTTCAAAAGGATTTTGAAAGTTAAACAAATGATTGGAGTTTACTTACACCAGTCCCATGACTGACCCAGAGTTTATTTTGTTTGTTTCCCCTATACTCTTGGGTGCCCAAATTTGCACGAGCAGTCAAGTAGTCGGGATTTTCCAGATTCATTTGGAAGAGTTGAAGGCAGGAGGCCTTACCAGTTAGCTATAGGCTATCATATTTTCTGCTGTGTATATGTAACACCCCGCCTCCGCTAGGGTCACTCGCAAAGGAATGCACTAGCTTTAGAGGGGCATTATTGGTAAACATGCACAGAAATATCACAAGACAGAACATATAAAAATAGCGGAAGTAAAATCAAACTTTCATAACATGAATAAATAAGGTCTAAAGCCTTTTACATCAGAGTACATCAAAACCTGTCTTGCAATAGTAAAGAAGCATAAAGACATTTTCATAAATTATTCCCCAAGTAAAAACAGTAAAGTAGCCATTAGCCAAGAAAAGTCCAAGCCATCCATGATGACCTTCAAGCAGAAGAAGTCCGAACTAAACAACAGTATTTCCTCCCTGTAACCTGGGGGGAGGGGAACGGAAGAAAAGAGGCGAAACAAAACGGGTCAGTCAAAAAGACTGAGTAAGCCCTATCTACTATTAGCATAAAAACTAGTAAAGTTAACTGACATGAGAAACTGAGATGACAATAAGCATGATGACAAGATAGATAAGCTAAATCAAAATAACAGGATGAACTACTGAACTCAGATAAACTAAGGTGTCATGATAAATTACGATGTCAAGATAAAACAAGGTATCACATCGTCAGGTTTCTATCAAGTATAATATCCCCAAGATATCTATCACGTATAACGTCCCATGGTATCTATCCTGTATATCTGCTCTGCACCTCTCGTACCAGTATCCCAACCCGCGTCATGTGTTAACCATGAATGTCCCTTGCCCAACGTCATGTAATGGTCCATGTCAACCTAATATATAGCATATGTAGGTTTTCCCAACTCGTATGCTTCTTTCCATGTATAAGTTCAGTCCTTTGCCGTAGGCCATACGGGCTTCCCCTGTAAACGTTTTATCCTTGAAGTTGTTTTGGACTGCAACCCTTGATCTAGTTGTGTTTCCTTACCATGAACTATCGTGCGTCCACTTAGGATTTATGCCACCTAGGGCCACTAGGGATTATGCTACCTAATGAACGTTTCTGTGTCTCGGTATGGGTTTTGGACACCTAGGACCACTAGGGATTACGCCACCCGTCAACTGCGCCCTTGATCCCACATATGTATCGTGAATCGTTTTCCATGTCTAGATGCACATGTTCCCCAATGTGCCATCCGAGTTCCGTGCCAGGGCAAATCAAGAAATACGGAACTCGGTCGGAGCTTTAAATCGTCTGCCGATGCAGATATCAAGGTCTGTTTTTGTACCCGTGGCTATGGTCCCACGTGACCCCTCCCTCAACTACTGAAAGGCAATCCAAGAAAAATCATGTATAAGAACCACTCCCCGGCCCCACTATAGCCCACTTTCCTACGGGCCAACCTCACCCATGGCTCGATAGCAAGCACATGGTCTGTTGGGGGTTCCCTGCCTTTCCGCACGTACACGATTGACTAAAGATGGTAGGTAGTCGGCGATGTGCTATCCAGGGAAAAAACAAGAATCGTCGACTCCACGCTAATCCATCCCAGTCTTTAGGTTGCTCGCATAGCAACCAAGGCATACTCTTGTTCCTTCTAACGCAGACCTTAACCTCTCATGGGCCTAGTATAATTACCTGGCAGCCCACAGAGGGATCCCAAGAATATCCTCACGTCCCCCGAAGCTTCCACTTCGGCACCCAGTGCGCTGGAGCTTTTATCCAAGTAAGATAACTTGCTCCCCCTCGTATACTAAGCGATGACCTACCGTATCAGGTTACTCATCGTTTTGAGAATTAGTCCTATGTCCTTAGCTAAGAATTATTACTTAGTTACCCTTAACTAAGGTTTACCACTTAGCTTCCTTTCCCGTTATCCTTGATTAACCACGGTTTTCTACCTAGTTCTTCTAGCTAGGGTTTGTCTATTGGGTTAAGTGTTATCATTCAAGTCCATGACTTAACCCGCCCACGAATCACGTCAAAGATTGGCTAAGTATTTAAGTTCAAGACTTAGTCCCACAAGTTGGTTAAGTGTACCCAGAGGCTCATGACTTAACCCTATCAAGTCAAACTGGTCAAGTACTAGCTTACCTTAATCCTATCGGATTATCTTGCTAGATCGATTAAGCATAGATTATCTTAATCCCATCAAATTATCGAGTCAGATTGGTTAAGTATAGGTTGGCTTAACCCCATCCTCTAATCATACTACAATGGTTAAGTATATTCTAAAAAGGTCTTGTGACTTAACCTTATCAGGTCCGCGTATTAGATTGGTTAAGTGTAAGTTACTTAACCCCATCAAATCATCATGTATAATTAGTTAAGTATAAGTTGCTTAACCCCATTAAATTATCACGTTAAGTTGGTTAAGTATTGGTTACTTAACCTCATTGAATTACCGAGTTTAAATTGGTTAAGTGTTTAACTTAACCCCATCGAATTACCGTGTTTAGATTAGTTAAGTGTGGATTACTTAACCCCATCTAATTACCGTGTCGGATTAGTTAGGTGCAAATTACTTAACCCCATCCCCTAATCATCTTGTATGGTTAAGTGTCATTAAGAAAACTTACTTAACCTTGCCAAATTATCATGTTGGATTGATTAAGTGTTGGTTAACTTAATCCCCGTCCACTAGTCGTATAAAAATGATTAAGCGTCATTAGGCAAATCAAATCACTTAACCTACCCAACCTTGTCATGTTTTGTTAAGTATCATTAGCCTAACCAATTTACTTAACCCATTTACCCATGTCATATTTGGTTAAGAGTCATTAATCAAATTAACTTAACCCTATCATGTGGCATTAATTACTTAATGCACCCCAACCTCTCACATTAGACTTTGTTGTGGTTACTAGTTAAGCCGGTCGGTTCCGGGTAGCTTTACACCACAACTTGGTCTAACCTCGGGTTCAAGCACAACATGACCAACTTCTCACATTGGGTCCTATTGTTTGCAACTACTAGTTAGGCCGGTCGGTTCCGGGTAGTTTTACGTTGCAAACTCAACCCAACCTCGAGTTGGCCACTTTCATGTTTAGTCTAGTGTCATGTTCATAGTCAAGTTTTCAAGCAATTGGGTAGACCTAACTTAATAGGTAAATTCCCAATGGGTAGACCTAACTTAATAGGTAAATTCCCAAGCTTATGTTTTTATGCATACTTACATGTCAACTTCCATGTTATACTTCAAGTCATGTTTTCAAGTATAAACACATGTCATATTTAACGTTACATGTTGTCATGTTTATACCCATTTACCCAAGTCATATTCATGTCATTATGTTTCCCCATAATGTGACCCCAACGCTTTTTAAACTAGCATATACGTTCGCAACAACGTGATGGATTAAAAGAAGAGACTTGGCAAAGGAATGACAAAAATGGGTATTAAGCCACAAGTTAATCATGGTGGCAAATGAGGCACAAATGTGTTCATTAGCTTGCATGTTACATTCTTAAGCCTCAAAAACATGCATCAACCCAAACTTGGTACATAAGCGCATCATGGTGACAAAAGACATGGAATGATGGCTAGAAACTCGCATATATCATCATATAAGGATTATGACTTCATATGCAAGTTGACATAATGATTATGAAGATTCTCATGTTGCATGATGCAAAATTTCAACATAAAGGTTGTGGCTTTTAGCTCATAAGATCAAGATAATGACTTCATAAACTTGCATAACATGATAGCATGCATCATTCTAATTAATCAAACCCAAACTTTCAACATGAACATTTAACTTCATAGTTAATATCTAAGAGTAGGGAAGGGCTTACAATGCTTATGTGGACTCAAATGAGTATAGCAAATGTAAGAAACCCCTTATGCAACAAATTAAAGCTCCAAAATGCAAGCAAACTTGATCAAGACTCCTCCTTTATGATGCCAATAGAGAAACAAGACTTTAATGCAAGCTAAAGAGGATCATACAAGCCTAAATACACTTGTATGCATGGAAATCTCTTAGAAATTTGATTTAGGAATTTATGAAGAGAGTGGAGGCCATGAGAGGTAAAATTTTGCCATAGTTTAGTTGCATGAATGAATAATGAGGATTTAGGATAGGTTAGGGTCTTATTTATAGATTAGGCAAGTGTTTTAGGCCATAGGATTAAACCTAGATTCAATCCAAGCCATCAAAGCATGTCTTAGGGAAGAAGTCAAGTGTAGGAACCATCTAGGGCCTTTAGATTAAAGATGAACCATGAGAACCATCCAAATGCAAAATCTGCATTTGAGCGAATCGGCCCACGGGTTGACAGCCAAACACCCTGGATTAACCCCTAGTCGACCCAACGGGCTCGGGTCGACCTCAAAATCGGCCGGTTCGGTTATTCCCCTCTCCCAATTCACTGTTTTGAACATTTTTGCATATTTATTTATTTAATTTTCAATTATATATATATATATCAATATATATATATATTTCTCTGCGCAACCCATTTCACTTAATTAAGTATACTTTAATTTGGAAATTTTTCGTGAAACTTCACGAGGCCATATCTTGGTCATACGGACTCCGATTCTCGAAAACTCAGACTCTATTTCGCGTATTTTTCCGAGACGAACGCAATGGCATAGCCCGTTTTACTTGATTCAGAATTTAAAATTAAATTCTGTCTTGATTCTCGTCTTAACACGTTATCGAAAAATACGGGTTGTTACAGTATATCTGGAAACAGGCGTTTATAACTGTTCCAGAAATTGTTGATGTAATCTGATAATGGTATGTATATGCAAAACAGATTTGTATTTCAAAGTTTATGTTATCTAATATATTTTATTTGTTCCGCTGTGAGTTTGTGATCTTCGTTTTCTTCTATTCTAATATTTCTTTCTTTCTATTTCTCATCCTCTAACTTCTTTCTAATAATGATTCGTATTTCTGTACAATTTGGGTTGGATGTGTGGTGTAAATAGTCAATTCAATGGGTACAGGATTTCGGTTCGTTTCAGTTGGTATTAGAGCTGAAGGTTGAGTGATAACCTTGGCTCTATGGCGTAACTCAATAGAGATGGGGTTGGTAAGTAACCTAGATTGAGTTTGAGTGTAAATAAATGAGCACGTATTTGTGTATTGGATACAAAATTGGTTTATATGGTGTTGATTGATTTGTTGAGTGGTTTATGAATTATGGTCGATACAGGATGTACAACTGTATCAATAGGTGTTTCTAAAGTCTCGAACAAAGCAATTCGATATAGTATTGTTTTAAAATAGGTAGATGAAATAATTTTACCCAATATTATTTTGATATAAAAAGAATAATTTCTGGATTATTATATAAGACCGTGTTGATTGTTAATACAATCAAATGGAATTCTGAAATATTGAAATGGTTATATAATTTGTATACGGATAATGTATACAAAGAAGATAAACCAAGATTTAGTTTAAATCAGAATTGTGGATTTAAATCCTGAGTATTTAGAAAATATTTCTTGAAGTATTTCAAAGGTAATATAGCTTTGTTTTGAAGGGATTTTTGAATTAGAAATGTTTTAAATGGATTTTAAAAGGGATTAAGCACTGAAATCACTTCAGTGGCGAGAAAATAGTATGGATAATGGGTCGCGACATTATCAGTATTCATTTTCAAGTTTCTGAGTGACAGATTGCTACCATAGTAATTTGAGAATGAAAAATTTTGTTTGAAAAGGAAATGATGATTTAAAAATTCAAATGTTTTGAATTGATTTGATTATAAATATATGTGTATAAATATATATGATTTCAAACTAATTTGAAATAAAACCCGATAATTTGAAATCTGAAATTGTTTAACTTGTAAAAGTTGAATAAATTGAAATTGGTCAAAATGTATCAAGTGAATTGGGATTTAACTTAAGTTAAATAAAATTGGATTAAATTACAAATAATTCCGAATGAAATTAAATAAAAAAGAAATGTCGAGATTCAAATTATTAATATGAATTCGACTTATGAATATGCAAGCTGAATATATATTAGATGTTGTCAATTGGGATTGATTTGGATTCAAGTATAATAAGTGGGTTGACTGGAATAGGAATTAGATTTGAATTGATAAAATGGAAGTGAACTAATCAGAAGTTGGTTAGAGAGTTAAAAACTAGAAGTTGTATTGTTGGAACCAACACGAAATGGATATATGTATACTGAGCAGATATTGAACGCAAGCAAAGGCAAGAGATAGAATTATGCCCGACAAAAAGGTACATGTTTACAATATTACTTGGGTTTGATGTTTTATAAGCCTATGGGGCAAGTCGCTTGGCTTTTTGATTTTCTTTTGGATTGGAGAAGGCCTAGAAAGGTGAGTCGTGGTTGTACCAATTGAGACGTGCAGAGGAGATGCTGTCGATTTTTTTTTTAGAATTTAGAGTGTTAGAAAATTTTCAGAATTTTCGTTAGTAAGAAAAATTAATATATTAATTAAAATAAACCATTAAACTGAAGTTAAGAAGTGAACAAAAAGGATTTTTGGATCTAATTAATAGGATATGTAGCATCTTTTCCTACCTTAGCAATTTCGAGGACGAAATTATTTTAAGGGGGAAGGAATGTAACGACCCGGATTTTTCAGCCATTGAATTCTGAATATTTAAATTTGTTTTAAATGTTTTAATTGAATTATATATAGGAATTTATTTAATAAAATGATATTTAAACGTATAATTTATAATATAATTTAAAACGAGTCAAAATGGCGCGGTAGTTTGAAAATTCGATTTCAAATTTCAAATGAATGTACAGGATTCAAAATAAATCGGATTTTAGCGAAACGAGAAATATTTGAATCTGTTTGAAAATATCTTTCCAACGAATGTGAAAAATCCAGATTTCATAGAGGGAATAAAAAGTTACGTCCAAATCAAATTTTCAGAAAGTCGTTGTAGAATCGTATATAGGCCATAACGGTTATTCAAAAATATTTAAATATTGGTCTTGAATTTGGACAAGGTTCTTTTGAGATGTAGTGATAATTTAAATTTCAGGATTTTTCTGTAATTTTTATTTCGAAAAATAAACAAATTTTTATTTGAAGTATTTTGTACCCTATATCAATATTTTAGGGTTTCATAATATAAGTTAAACTACCGATATTATTATATTTTTGGGATCGTGACATATTGCTTGTCACGATCATATTTTTATTTCTGTCCGGAGCGATCGATAAAATAGAGGAAACAAAATACGAACACTTTTAAGGAAGTAAACATGTTTCTATCGATTACTACTAGTTCATTTTCTTAAGAGGGTCCTGTGGGAAAGAAAGTCTTCATTCTACTAGTGAACACTTCGAGCTGTAAAGCTAATATGGCACACCCTTCGGTATCTATATACATTTAATTACACAAATGCCTATATTGTTACCATCACATGCCTTGCTTACCCCCTAATCAACATCAAGTTCTGACTCAAAATCTCACCACTCATATATATATATATATATATATATATATAAGCAAAACATGTATAGCTGAGAAAAACACACAGGCCTAGCGGTGTAAAAGCAATTACTTAACACATTGCTATCAGACTACTGTTACGTTGTACGAAACTGAATGCTCGCACATGATAAAATACAGACATCGTGCCATCCAAACTTTTAACCGTGACTACCAAGTTTTCAACCGTGCGCTCCAAGTTTTGCTCCGTGCCTGCCAAGTAATTTGGCTTTATAAATACTGCTTCCATTGCTATCCACAAACCAAACAATGTCCACTTCTGTCTATTTCATTTGACTCCCCCAACTTACAATTAAAAGCCACCTGCTCCTCCTCATTCTCAAAAACTCAACTTCCAGCATTTTATATTAAATCAAACAAAGAGAATCGCCAAAAGAAATTCAACCAAAAATCAAATGAATTACGAAAAAGAAAATCGAATACATATATGGAAACCTCTCTCCACTCTTATATCAGCTTCAAAGTACTTGACCTAGTCTCGTTGGTACCAGTTTCAACCAGAAACTAGGGCTTCACCTCGATCTTGGTGTGATGGTTGTCGGGAAGGACGGAGGACGTCGACGAGTTCAACAGATGGGTTACCGAAGGAGAATGGGTTGAATGGAAGGGGGGAGTGGAACGACGCGTGAAGGGGAGTTAGTGGTCAGCGTCGGTGAAGGAGAGGAGGGAAAATAAAAAGGGAAAGCAACGAGTGTGGAAGCAATATTGTTGATGAAAAGTGAAGTCGAGTTCTGTGTTGCCTGATGGAAAATTATGAAGAAGGATGCAGGTTAATTCTCTTTTCTTTTGTTTGTAGCCTGGGAAATAATGGACCAAGGAATACGTAATTATCAACGCTAATTAGTTTGCAACGATGAACTAAGGTTTGTTGGGGAAATCACGATATTATCAATGTGATTTACGGCAAATTGGGTATCGAAATTTGCACAAAGGAATCAGTTGAAAGAGTTATGATGTTATTTCTATCTGTTGGAAAGGATGCTGGTTGGTTGGGGAAAGACTTTGATATTTCTGAAAGAATCCTGGGTCCATGTATTTGACCAGAGACAAAAATGAGGATGTTGGTATATTTGGGAAGTTTGTGCCAGTTTAAAGTTTTCATAGAAGTTAGTCACGGCATGTTGGAGTTGTAAAGAGCTGCCTGATAGAACGGGAAGATGAGATTTGCGACTTAAACAAGATTAACAAATTTAAATGGTAATAGAAAAATTAATGTTAAAATTAAGGGATTTATATTAATTAAAGTTAAATTAATTATTGAAATAGGTATAACTTACTTATATGATCACAGAATGGCACAAAACAGATCCCACAAGAATCGTAGCGACAAAAGCTACGTTGTGGAGCTGATTTCGCTGAGAAAAGAGCATTAGAATTTCATAGTAAAATCAAACGCTCGTTTGATTTTAAATAAAATAAACGGTAGAACCGTCAACTGCGAACCAGGTGAGTAAACTCACTAAATCTACCTCCTTTATATTTTTATATAAAAGGGTTTTTATTAATTTAGAGTAATGCAATACTGTTTGATGAGTAGTTGATAAAGTTGGTTGATATGGTTGCATCGTTGATTGATTATTGGTTCTAATTGATGTTGATTGACATCTGTGGATGCAGGGGAACGGGTTGGAGGGATCCAACAGGATTGCTCAAATAATTATATTCTTGTTTTTCCATATATTGCATATTATTATGTGACAAATAAATTGTGGTTGATTATGGTGTGTTTGTGATGTTAGAATTACACTGGCCCCGAAACTATTGGTATTTTGAATACCATGAAATTAGATTAGAAATATAATCGGTTAAAAAGTGAACGTTGAAACTTATTTCGATATTCGAAATATGAGTAGTATTGACAATGATTTGTAATTAGAATTCAACTATATCAAATGGTTTTAAAATGGTTTATTTTAGAAACTTTATATTCTCTATTTTAGAATTTGAATAAACAATCCATATTTGGTTTGAAACCAATAATTTATAATAGGATATGTAATCGAGATTTAAGTTACAAACTTAATTTATGATTAAGGAGAAGATTTACTTGAAGACGGAGTTCATAAGGCGAAGTTGGATTTTTAATTTAGGAAATAACTTAGTAGATAGATTTTAACCAATAGTGATAATTACTTATAAAATCAAGTTCAGACTGATTTAATGAGACGAGATTTCTATAAGAAACGATATTCACATTTTAAAGAAAAAGTGTAATTTCGAATGGAGTCAAAAAGTAGGAACTTGTTTTATTAAAACAAGAATTTGTTTTTAAACAATTTTATATAATATTTGCATTGTAAATCTAAACAGCGATTATAGCGCTGTTGTTGTGATATTTGTTTTGAAAATCTAAACAGCGATTATAGCGCTGTTGTTATGATATTTGTTTTGAAAATCTAAACAACGATTATAGCGCTGTTGTTATGATATTTGTTTTGAAAATCTAAACAGCGATTATAGCGTTGTTGTTATAATATTTGTTTTGAAAATCTAAACAGCGATTATAGCGCTGTTGTTTTGTAAATCTAAATTAGCAATTATAACGTTGTTGTTATAACATATGTGTTATAAATCTAAGCAGCGATTGTAAAGCTATCGGTAAATTAAAGGTTTTATAAATCAAATAATTGGAAACAGCGATTATAACACTACCGTTATAATCAAAGTTTTTCTGTGAAATAAGTGTGTTCTTAGATTGGATCAGAAAATCGTGTAAGCAATGTTTGGTTTAAAGTTGTGAACTTTGACTATTTCAAAGTTGAGAATGTTGTTCAATTAAGGTCTAAGAGGTAATTATACCCCAACTTGATTGACTTCATGATTGATGGAGGAATGGTTAAGGTTCGATGGTGAAGATTGATTAGCAGTATGGTTACTTAATGATAAATGGTTTGGGTTATAATAACGATGTTTTATAACATCATAGTAATCTAAAGGATTTTGAATGTTTCCCAAATAAAATGAGAGATATTTTCTATGCATAGAAAATGAAATGAATTGGTCAACGAGGAATTAAGAAATGGAATATGGAAATATTTTTAGATATTAATTAGGTATATTTTCTGAATATAGAAAATAAGGATTCGTTAATATATAATAGAAATGTTTTCTAATTGGAATAAGATATATTATCTCGAATAAAGAAATTAGATATTGGAAATGCTTTTCAAAGAATCGAGAGGGGAAAATCGAGCTTCAAAAGGATACGAAAGATAGGGAAACAGGAATTGGAAATAATAATGTAAGCATGAATTGATTTAAAGGGGCGTAGTGTTGTTTTGATGCTTGATCGATAGAATTTCCAATTGGGAATCGGACCGTTGATTGTATGAATGTTTCTTGGATAGTTAAATCACCGACTATCAAAGTTTTGATTTATTTTATACCTTCGTTGTCAATATGGAGAGACCGGGATCAGATTTAATATCTGAAAACCACTCCATATTGATATAAGCATTATGAATCAACTTATGCTGAAAATAATTGAAGACGGAGTAAAATGCAAGGGCTGTTCTGTTAATCCTAGGTAGAAATTGGCTAAGATGAATTTATAGAACAGTGCCTTCGGTTTGTCCAGACCCAGGACAACTTGTATGGACGAGTGTCTGACAGAGTGTTTCCAAAGGGATTACGTACGTTGATTCCTTCAAATGTACGAAGTTGGTGGCATAGAAGGGAAACTTCTTTAGCCTAACAATCTGAGTATTTTTGTGGGAATCAATTAGTGATTTCAGATGGATCTGACGATGTGGCATTCAAAGTGAATGGTGGCCAGATGTTCTGGAAGATAATTCAAGCCTCAAGCCTCACAACCCGGAATTTGACAAAAATCGGGCAGGCAGCATGGCTATGTGTGTCGCACCCATTAGTATGTATAATCACCTATCTAGAGAAATTCCAATTACTTCTTTAATCTATCGATGCTATCCCTTTCGGGAAACGGTTGCTGATACCAACCATTGGTGATATACATTCGATACACTCAAGCGAAATGAGTGGTCGGTCATGTGTGGGCCGGGTTGCAAGATATTCTTGTTGAACCCCAGTGTATCGCCTCTAGAGTACACTAATCGGAAGGTGGTCCCATACCTTGTCATGTTGGAATTCCAATCTCTAATAAGCGCCCTGCGGTTTTTGATTTAATATTATATATGGAGCGTGAGATGCAAGCGTTCCGCTAGATTCTATTTATTTGATTTAGACACTATTGTAATATCATTGGATTTGATATCAAAAATATTTATTGGTCATAGTAAGGTAAAAAACCATCTGTGTTTATGTGTGGGTCGGTCTTACGATTATCATTTCTTTTGAAAGGATTTTGAAAATTAAACAAATGATTGGAGTTTACTCACACCAGTCCCATGACTGACCCAAAGTTTATTTTGTTTGTTTCCCCTAAACTCTTGGGTGCCCAAATTTGTACGGGCAGTTAAGTAGTCGGGATTTTCCAGATTCACTTGGAAGAGTTGAAGGCAGGTGGCCTCACCAGTTAGCTATAGGCTATCATATTTTACGCTATGTATATCTGGAAACAGGCGTTTATAACTGTTCCAGAAATTGTTGATGTACTCTGATTATGGTATGTATATGCAAAAAAGATTTGTATTTCAAAGTTTATGTTATCTAATATATTTTGTTCGTTCCGCTGTGAGTTTGTGATCTTCGTTTTTCTTCTATTCTAATATTTCTTTCTTTCTATTTCTCATCCTCTAACTTTTTTCTAATAATGATTCGTATTTCTGTACAATTTGGATTGGATGTGTGGTGTAAATAGTCAACTCAATGGGTACAGGATTTCGGGTCATTTCAAACAATATGGTTGAAGTTTGCTCACACCAGTTCCATGACTGACCCAAAGTTTATTTTGTTTATTTTACCCTAAACTCTTAGGTACCCAAATTTGTACGGGCAGTCACGTGTTTCAAGCTTTTATAGATACACTTAGGGGAGCTTGAAGTAGGAGGCTTCACCATTAGTTATTTAGAGTTATTTCCATTGTGATATACATGTGTTGTACTCTGATATGGTATGTATATACAAATTCTTATTTGTATTTCAAGTTATGTTATATAATATATTTTATTCTTTCCACTGTGATATTCTGATGTTTCTTTAAGTTCTTCTTCTATATTTTTCTTCTTTAACCCATAATGATTCGTAATTTTGTGTTATTTGGGTTGGACATATGTGGTATCTAGTTAACTCAGATAGTACAAATGTGACGATCCAAATTTTCGATACTTTTGAGCTGATCAAGCAACACCAGTCCAACCAAAACTGTACTAGAAACCCATATGTCAATAGAAAGAATTTTGAGGGTGAGATGAGAAAGAAAGAAATATAAGAACATAAGAGAAAGAAGAAGAACTAATACAATATAATCAGAGTCTCACATAGCAGTGGAACAAAATATAGTAAAGAAATAATCTTTACTGAGAGCTAGAAATAAAACTTACAATCATCATATTACATCAATATATCTGGACAGTTATAATACTCTTCCCTCATATACAACACACAGCGGAATAAATACTATTACGTTTGAACTTCTCCAGCACATCTTCTGAACTTCGTAGTATCAAATAACCTGAACCTGTAAAACCCGGGCTAACCCGAGCATTTCAAACGTCGGATCAGTCTGGTGAACGAGACTGAGAAACCCACTAAGTTTATAAATAACATCCAACTTGATTTTCAGAGTTAAACAAATCTTTCCTGGAAGAAATGATAATCGTAAGACCAAATCTACACATAATCACGGACGGTTTTTACCTTACGATAGCCCGATACATTTTGAAATCACATATATATATCTTCTAATATTGTAATAGTGTCTAAATACAAATAAATAGCAATCTATCAGAATGCTTGCATCTCATTCTCCACATACATAGTATACAATCAAAACCGCGGGAGATTATTGGAGATTGGGTTCCAACTACGACAAGGTATGGAACCACCTGCCGATAGTGTATCTCTAAAGGGGAATACACTGGGTTCAACAAGAACATCTTGCAACCTGACCATACATGACCGACCACTCATTTCGTTTGAGTATATCGAATGTATATCACCAACGGTTGGGATCAGCAACCGTTTCCCGAAAAGGGACAGCATCGAATAGAATAAAGAAGGAAATGAAATTTCTCTAGATAGGCGATTATACACCCTAATAGGAGTGACCCGCTTAACTATGCTACCTGCTCGATTTTTGTCTTTTCCCAGTTGATGAGGTTTGAGGTTTGAATTACCTTTCCCAGATAGCACACCACCATTCACTTTGAATGCCACATTGTTAGATCCGCCAAATCACTAATTGACATCCATAAATATAATCTAATCGTTAAGCTAAGAGAAGTGCCCTTCTTCGCCGCTAACAAAAATACGTTTGTAAAAATCAACGTATGTGATTCTTAAGAAATACTCTGTCATACATTCGTCCATACAAGTCATCCAGGAACAGGATGAACCAAAGGTACCCTCCCACCACACTCTAGGAATCACCCTATGGATTGGTAGCGAGTAGTCCTTGCAAATCCGTAGATTTCAACCACGACAGAGTCAAAATATATCTCTCACCGCTAAACCAGAGATTATAAGTCATTCTACCTTTTTATTGAAGATCCACGATCTTCAATTTCTTTATCTTGATCATTATCTAATATCTTCAAACGTTTACATATTCATTGGTCGGAATGGTTTTCGAATATAAATTCAATTCCAGTCTTTCCGTACCAACAATCTTGACTAGTTTTGGTAGTCGGTTATTTAACTATCAAATAAATAACCATACAACCATGAAATAAAATGAATTCACTGGTTCAGTATTCAATATCACTTGGCCCCTTTTTATTTAAAAATAATTAACGAATGGTTAATTTAAAATTTCTAAAAAAAATCCATATTTTTAAAGATGGTATTTAATTCTCATTTCAATATATTAATCTTCTCAAAACAATTTCAATCTAATATTTAGTAACCATATTTGATTTCTATTTTTCTATTATTCCAAAATATTAATTACACATTATTCTAGCATTTCTATACCAACATTCATTAGTCCCTGACCGTAAATTAGTAAAAGAATAATCCCCTAAGTATCAACCCCGAAGACCGAAATCAACATCAGATCAATACTCAGGATATCACTCAACTCAACCGATCTCCAGTTAGGTTCCAATTCTTATCTCGACTTATTATCAACCCATGTTATTCCACTTCTAATTCGTTCAACCAATTTATATTTTTGAAAATCTTATTTCAATTCCATTATTAAAGTAATGTTAATTTAAACTTAACGCTTTCGCCTCACACCCTTTTTACAAAATTCATTTATACTTTTCCAGTTTAATATAAACCGCTTTTATCTTGATCCCTTCTTACTTAATTTAAATATTAAGTAAACTTTATATTTAAGCTGTTACATTTGCTTAAATTTGCTTTTATAATTTCCTTTATAAAAACTCGGGCTTGAATAATCATCAACTCCTTTCAAAATCTAACCAGGTTCCATTACCCACTTTGCAAATATCGTTTCAAATCCATTAAACTTAATTAAATGAATTCCATTTGAACTTTAACCTCTTAAATTATTATTAATTAAGAATAGTAATTTACTTCCTCGTTAACGACCATAGTTAAGTTCTTTGTTACCTAAATAGAAAATCTTTTTTTAAATCTTATTAAATTTAAAAAAATACTCATTAATCTATTTCACTAGATTAATTCAAAAAAAATCAATAAAATAACCAATTTCAATTAAATTAGTTGACTTCGTCAACTTAAACCATGATTATTTAATTAATCAATTTCAATTAGCCCTTCTATTAAATTAATTAATAATATAATTAATTTAAACAATTCAATTTAATTGTCTCTTTAAAATAATTAATCCAACTCTTAAAAATTGCATAAATTTCTATTGTCCGCTTACAAAATCTCATTAAGGTAAGAATTTGATTTATAAAATCATTTAATAGTTACTTACAGACTTATATAATAGATAATAAATATTAATTTCCCTTTAATAATCATTTACTCAATATAATAAACTTCAAAATCTATCTTCAGTTATAAAATAATTTTTTGTAACTCCATTTATATTGATTCACCTGATGCTAAATCAATATTTATAAAACAATATATTTTTGGGCTAACTGCTACTAATTACTCAACCAATACTGTCTATTGGTCAAAACAAAACAACCACTGAATTTAGATTCAACAACAAATGATCAAATCATTCACCCAATCATATCGGTTAAACAGTTCATATATTAATAATATGAAAATAAACAATAAATCTGAGGAATCCAGTTGGATCCCTCCAACCTGTTTCTCCCTACATCCAAATACGTTATCTCAACAATATCAAATATATATATAATAAATAAATATAATATTCAACAATCCAACAACAACAACAACCCAAACATTCACATCTCAGTTTAATACGTTTATATTTTATAAACGTAATCAACGAGGTAAGTTACCTCATTTGGAAATAATCATTAAAAATAACGATTAGTTCAAATTAAATTAAACGAACGTTTAATTTAATCAGTTCAGTCAAAAATATAAATATATATCAGCATCCATCAACCAATTAACAATCATAGCAAACAAATATTTAAACCAAACTTATATAACATTTAAGTGGGATAAAACCGAGTGAGTTGAACTCACCTTGAATTCCATTCATTGTCGAAACGTTTGTTTTACAAGCCTCCAGCTGCGTTTAACTCCGTCCGTCCCATTCCATAACATTACGCCTGCGGATATGGTTCTGACGGCACTTGTTTCACCCGCTTTCATTACTGTAAGACCAAGCTATACATTTAATACCTTATTTACTTTTAAATTAATATTGTTAAACATGATATGATGTTGATCATGCATTATGCATTGCTTATAACAATCCTGGTCTACTATGTTGTATTATCTCTCTCAAGACAAGTCATCATGTCATGCTATATAATTGTTCCCAGTTATTTACCCGAATTCACGGTATTTAATAATCCAAGCTAATAAAATATTTATTTAGGCGTGTTAAGTTATACATTAGGCATGATCACTTACGTTTAAATTTTTTAGGCATATTATAAAATATCTAATTAGATACCTAATATAAACACCACGCAATCTTATTCAAATGGGTTAGGCACCTCTAAATCATCCAGGCACGTCTAATATTACTTAATGATATATATTCAATTTAGTCCCTATACTCTCGTGAGTTAAACCGGCCCATTACATTAGTCATATTAAACTGTGAATAGGCACCATCTAAATGGATTAGGCAATCTAAGTGGAATGACCCTGCTTTTAACTAGAATTTTGGTATGGTTTTTTTTAGTTGTATGCAAATGGATCTTTAATTTTAAAGTTATAAGCTAGAGCTATTTTATCCTAATCAAAAATCCAAGATCCCAAAGTTTTACTAATATAAAAATATTAGTTCATATAGAAAATATATATATATATATATCCCTCCTGCTTTGAATCAGAATAAAAAGAAAGCAAGAGATCCAATGACCTCATTATAGATAAATGTTAAACACAGATTTAAAACTGATACTTGTATGCCTACCAAAGTGATACTTTTGTAACATATGGCTAAAAATGATACTCTTGTACATGCAAAATGATACTTCTGTGACTACCAATGAAAATGATATTCTTATAACTGCAAAATGATACTGTTGTGCCTACAGAAATGATACCTTCAAAAATGACACCTAAATACATGCAGAAATGATAGTTACAAGTATGATACTTTTCAAAAATGATATTCTTATGTATACAAAAATGATCCTTTCAAATTATTGTTCTCAAAAATGATACTCTTCTACGTACATAAATGATACCTTTAAAATGATGATAGCAAAACCGATACTCTTATGCTTATATAAATGATACTTTTCAAAAATAGGGTTATCAAAACTAATAACCTTATGCATGCATAAATTACACTTTTGAAACAATGTGCGTAACATGTGCATGTTTACTATTCTGATCCTTGGTGCATGGGTCAACATTGCACCCTTGGCTAACTTTCTCTGATATGAGCTGAGCCAAGTGTGCCCATGTGCTCCACTCATGTATTTGAGTTTTCTGACAGAATACACCAATGAACTAGCATACAAACCTATACATGTGCACATTACTTTTCTAAAATGACTCCAGATTGACTAATACAAATATAATTAGTAACTTTCCATAATTCAAAACATATGTTTTCTCAGTTTCAATTTGTAAAATGATCATATAAAATATTGCTTCAGCTCAATCATCAACATAACACATTGTACTTAATTTTTCCTATCATCTAAACATAATTTTTCGGGAACCAGCTTAATATTTACAAAGCTGATTCATAAAGGTATCCTTAAGGACTCATGCAGATGCAATAATTCAAAGCTTTTATTTTCTACTTAAGCATGCTAACATTTATGAATACAAGCCAGACTCCTAACCCAGATCTTACTTAGCTCCATCATTGTAGCGACTCGGATTTTTGGTCAGTTTATTCTAAATATTTAATATCATTTTAAATATTGTGTTGGTAATATAAATAAATTTTAAATTATTAATTTATCGTAGTACGAAATAAAATCGAAATCAAAGTTAAAACTGAACTGAAAATAGTTCAAACGATCAGTACAAAATTTTGTTTGAATTAGAAAATTATACTAATTTATTATCAAGGAATTGATTTATTTTAAATTTAAATTATATTATATCAGTTTAAAATGGTTATTTTATACATACGTTCAAATTAGAATTTAGAATACATTCTGTTGATCTCAGAATATCGTTATTACAATTAAATGTCGGTCTATACGCTAAAATAGCGGTTCGTGAATTAAATTAATGAACCCTGAAATATCTGATTGTGGATAGGTTCGTAATCAAATCAGTATCCATTTACAAAGAATAAAAATCTTCTTAAATCAAATCACATTCAAATCGAATTTTATTCATTGTACTTCACTGTACCTAATCTAACATAATTCCTTAATAGCCAAGTAAGTCTTCTGCTATAAATCGCGATAGCCTCTTCTCTTGTTTTAATTCCTCTTCGTTCTTTCTTTTTCCTTTTCCAAGCAATGAAGATATTTCAAAGTTTTTCCTCCTTTTAAAAATCCAAACTCCTCGACTCAATTACTTCATATTTCTGTCTTTGTGCGATCAGTTTAATGGGGTGCGATTTTGTTTTTCCTAGTTTCGATTTGAGATAATGTGGATTTAGGGCACGTGATGGGGTTTTCCTGAAGCTCGATTTGAGCAGCGAGTTGGTGGTGTATTCGCAGTGGAGTATCTGGAACTCGCGATTTGGAGTTTTCTTCAGTTCAAAGCTCGAGTTCGAACTCGATTTCCTGGTGAACCAAGGTACGAAGAAGTCGAGTTGATCGGGGGTGGAAGGCCATTCGATTGTGGTCGGAGCAGTGTTGCTTTGGTGAGGAGCAGTATATAATGGGCGACGCTAGGAGGAGATGAACGCATGGAAGTTGATCTGTGTGAATTGAATTGTTGAGGGGTTTTAAAACATTGAATGATTGTTCCCTGAAATTGTATGTATAGTAACAGGTCACAGCCTGAATTACCGAAGAATGATGGCTCAAAGGCCTGAATTTTTTGTAAAAATAAAACAAAATAAAGCTGGAAGGCTAAACGCAGATGAGTTTGGTCTTGGTTTGTTTGGAATGGGGATTTCGTTTTTCCTGTAGCTGCGAAAAGGAATGGGGATTTTGTTTTCAACTCAACACTAGAAAGGCCATTTCAATTTTTTGGTAAGCAAAGTTGTGATGTTTCAGAGGAGTGTTATCTGATGTTTTTGAGAGGGTAGCTCGGGCTTAATGGACTGTCAATAATGAAAGGGTTTTCTGTACATTACGGGACAATGCGTTTTGAGTCATGGAAATTGCATTGTGGTGAAGATAAGTTGAGGGTCAGATGGTCATACTAACTGGACTACAGATGGGCAGTGGTGTTGGAGCCAATTGAGGGATGGACAGTAGTTATATTAGTGAGTTTTGGGGATGGTGTTTATGGAAGTAGTGATGGAAATGAAGCAGATGTGGTTGATCCTGTTGTAGTTACCCTCGGCTATCAAGTTAGGTTTTTCATAATGAGTTAGTTTGGGAGTTTCTGAAGTAAGGACAGCTGGTTGCGATGCAAGAGGAGAAGAAGTTAAATGGATTAAGGTAATTTAATTTATTCATTTAATTTTTAATTAACAAATAAGGATTATTTAAATTTGTATCAAACTTATATAAACATGTATCCATCGTACATTTCCGGAATCAAACAAGAACTGATTACATTGGATTCGAGGTCTGGTTATTGAAATAGCTGTTGTAATGAAAGATGATAAACGAATGGCTAAGGTAATTACTTAATTTAATTAATAAGTCATCAACAGGTAATTTGCTAGCTAGTTAATTAAATTTGTTAGCCTCGTTTAATTCGTTTATACATTGTTAGATTGGATTGAAACAAGGCGTTGAATTCATAGTGACATTGCCCGCGAAATGGAATTTAATTAGATATTTAGGACAGGAAATTCAAGGTGAGTAAATCTCACTCAAAGTTTTATTTTTAATCGTTAAAAATAAATTCTTGGTTGCTTGAGTGCTTGCATGAATTATTGAATTATTGTGGTCGTATATATTAGTTATTTAAGCTTGGTGGTTGTCGTTATTATATATATATATATTGGATTTCCCACAATATTATTAGCGGATGCCCGCAGTATCATTAGCGGATGACCCTACGCCCACGTATATAAGTGGATCCCCCTTTATACCGCGATATCCTGCCTTGAAGCAGGATTGGTATTACTTATGTGACTAACATCTGTGGATGCAGGGAAAACAGGTTGGAGGAATCCAACTGGATTCCTCAAATTTATTTATTTTTGTTTACATACTTACATGTGTGTGATGTGTTGAATTGGACTGATGATTTGGTTATTTAAATATCACTGGCCCTAGAAATTGATATTTAAAAATATCATAAAAGGGATTTTTTTTTTTTAGATTTAAGAAGGAAAAATACATTTTTCCGAATAGAAATTGAATTTCAGATTTGGCTAGGAAAATATTAACTTGGCTTTAGAAATAAAAACAAGTAGTTGAATTTATAAATAATGTTTGTAATGGAGTAGAAAAATTATCATTGATTTTTTTTTGAAATGGAAACTCAAGTGTTAATTTGGAAAAGGAAATTTATTTTTCGAAAATAGAAATGGAATTTGAAATCGAAAGCTTGTTTTAATACTCAAAACAAGAAGCGAAATTTATAAATGGTATTTGTAAATAAGGGAAAAATATTGTTGTTGGATAACTTGAAATTTTAATTCAAGTGTGAATTTTAAAAGGTGATTTTGAAATTGTTTCAAGAAGAAACGATGGAATATATTCCGATGATTGGAATGTCAATTGAATATAAATATATCCACATGGAATTATGATTTGAATTAAGCGATGTCGAATTCATAGAAATAAATTTATTCTTTTCAGAAAAGATATTGAAATTGTATAAAATTAAATTTAATATGAAATGGATTGTAGGTTTATATGCATATGTTTGTGTGTATATATATATGAAATAATAAATATAATGAGAATCGAATTCAAGTGGAAGTTGTTTTAATAAA
Source organism: Allium sativum (assembly GCA_030737875.1). Taxonomy (NCBI): domain Eukaryota; kingdom Viridiplantae; phylum Streptophyta; class Magnoliopsida; order Asparagales; family Amaryllidaceae; genus Allium; species Allium sativum. The sequence goes on along the minus strand of CM060910.1, from coordinate 1,045,302,990 downwards.
TTAAATAAGGGGGTTAATTTATAAACAAAGTTTATAAATGTGGTGAAGAAATTTCCATCAGATAATTTAGAAATGAATTTTTCCAAAGTGGATATGGCTTATGAAACCATATTTGAATAGACTAGAAGCTGAGATTTTATCGAGTGTTGGTATTACAAGCTGTTATCTATCTCAAGATAAGAACATTGTCAGTCAAGGTCTGAGAGGTAAATAAAATACCCCAACTTGAACGACTTCAATATTATTAAGGGATGACATTAGTTTGTAATGGCAAAGAATGTTGAACAAATTGATTATTCGCATAAAAGAAATTTATAATTGAAATTCGATTATATCGGATTTTAGAGATAATTCAATTCCATGTAAGTTGGAATTGAATATAGAAAATTGGAGTTGAATTAATTCATAATCGAGCTCTGAATATAGAATTAAAAAATAATCGATGAGTTGGAGAAATCGGGATTGTTAAGTTAGATTTGGATAACGGGTTTATGTGGGGAGTGAAATTGAAATTTATTTACTAAATAAGGTTTTTAAACGTTTATATTTAAATTATAATTTAAACGAACTCGCCGCAGCGCGGTAGTTCGTAAATTAGCGATTCGAACTTCAATTGAGCATATATAACTCAATATAACTCAGAATTCAATGAAACAAGAAATGCTCGGGCCTATTAAATGATAGTTTTCAAATGGAAGAGAAAAATCTGGATTTCGTTTTATAGATTTTGAGTTATATCAAAATCAAATTTTTGAAAAGTCGTTGTAAAATCGTTTATAAACCATAACGGTTTATTAAATAAAATAAAGGGATTTTTGTGAATAAAAATCCGTATTTCCAACAGTAAAAATCCAGATCTGAGTTATAAATTAAATATGAACTCAAGTGGAATATATGAAGTGGTTTTGGTACAAAAATCAAATATTTATTTATCGAATAAGATTAACTAATTTCAACAGGGATTAGTTAATAGATTTTTGATTCGAATTTGACTTAGTTTAAATGATTTGAATTTGTAAAGCAAGATTGGAAATTCGAATATAAAACTTGGAGTGAGAAAGGGGATTGTGTAACAATCCGGAAAATCTGGGCCAGTTTAAAATTTTTATTTTGGCAATTTTAGCGAGTTTTGATTATTTAAAATGAATTATTTTAAATAATATCGACGAGAAATTTATTTTGAATATAATTCGAACGTATATATTATACGCGTCGTCGTTAGAATATAAATATTTATATATAATTATAAATAGAATTGAAAATGGCGCGGTAGTTCGATAATTCGATTTCAAACTTCAATTGAATGTACCGGGTGCAAAACAATCCGGATTTTAGTGAAACCAAAAATAATGGAATCTAATAGTGAATATCTTTCCAATGAATCCGAAAAATCAAAAGTTCGTAGCGGGAATCAAAAGATATGTCCAGTTGAAAATTCTGAATAGTCGCTATGGAATTCAGGCCCTTAAAAATGGACATTTTGCAAACGACCTCGGATTTCGACGAAACCAGTTTTGTTGGGTCCGCGATGTTAAGTTATTGTTAGGTTTCAAATTTCATAATTTTTCGAATCAATATGTGAGCGTGGCAAAGGAAAACGCGTTTTGACCATTTCAGTTGATTTTAATCGACTGGAAATTGGCCATTTTTCTAACGGTCTCAGAATTCGACGAAACTAGTTTTGTTAGGACCGTATCGTCAATACGAAGCTAGAAAATATTTTTCTGGAATTTTTCTAGTTAGTATGTGACCCCGGTAATTTGAAATGTACGTTTAAAATTCAATATAGTGATTTAAATGTAAATTAAACGGAAACTGATTCAAACGATCGAATCAACTTGCGATATATATCCCATGGTGTTCAGAATAGGGGTAAAACGCTATGGACGACAGGCGGTGGGCCTCGTTTCGAGGTCGTATGTAAAAGTCAACTTTTTTTTGAATTAAATAAATAAAAAAAATATAAAAAAATATAATATCTCTTCCTCTCCCTATTATACTCTGCCCCCCCCCCCCCCTTCAGTTTCCTATTCGATCTGAAAATGGAAAAAAAAAGAAAAAGAAAAAAAAAGAGGACGCTGATATCTCCGCTCTGCCACCAGTGGCGCTCCACCCAACGCCGTGTCCTCCCCCTCTACCCGATCTCCCTTCTTCGCGACCTCCGCTCTACAGCCCCACCGCCGAAGGACAACGCGCATCATCCAAACCCCCCAGCCTGAAGTAAACAACCGCACTCCGAACCGCTCCCCCGTTCGAAACCCCCCCACGACGAGGAGCAGCCGCAAGCCCCTCCGACCCCTCCAGCACCGCGACTCCTTGTCGAACCCTAGCCCCAGATCCACCGCGAGACCCCCCCCCCCTTCAACAGTCGATGTAAGTTTATTTTAATTATTTCTTTATTGTATTTATATTGTTAATCTGATTTGTTTTTAAAGTATTTAAAACTGATTTTAAAAGGGTATTTAAAACTGATTTTAAAAGGGTATTTAAAACTGATTTTAAAAGGGTATTTAAAACTGATTTTTAAAAGTATTTAAAACTGATTTTAAAAGGGTATTTAAAACTGATTTTAAAAGGGTATTTAAAACTGATTTTTAAAAGTATTTAAAACTGATTTTAAAAAGGTATTTAAAACTGATTTTAAAAAGGTATTTAAAACTGATTAGAAAAAGGTTAAAACTTTAAATAGAAAATATAAATTTGAAATGATTTTTAAATATAAAAATTAGCATTGTTGAAAATATATCTATCTCACAAAGTTGTGAATATGTATATATCACAAGGTTTTGAAAATATATGGGAATGTTTTAAAAATAAAAATTCGATTTTTATATATTGAACTTTGAAATAAAAATTCGATTTTTATATATTGAACTTTGAAATAAAAATTCGATTTTTATATATTGAACTTTGAAATAAAAATTCGATTTTTATATATTGAACTTTGAAATAAAAATTCGATTTTTATATATTGAACTTTGAAATAAAAATTCGATTTTTATATATTGAACTTTGAAATAAAAATTCGATTTTTATATATTGAACTTTGAAATAAAAATTCGATTTTTATATATTGAACTTTGAAATAAAAATTCGATTTTTATATATTGAACTTTGAAATAAAAATTCGATTTTTATATATTGAACTTTGAAATAAAAATTCGATTTTTATATATTGAACTTTGAAATAAAAATTCGATTTTTATATATTGAACTTTGAAATAAAAATTCGATTTTTATATATATAGTGGCCTTGGGCAACGAAGGTGACTAAAAGGCGAAACGACGAAGACTTCTGCAAATGAAGAGCCGTGGAGCTAGGATAGCTATATGTGAGAACTTCTCACCTTTCAATTTACTTTTCTAGTTATATATATATACTAGGATGCAGACGGTGCTTAGTAGCACCCGACACAATCGTCCACAGACCATGGACTTGTTTGTTTGGCTGTTTGGTTATAGATTGCGATATTGGTTTGAATGTGGTTTGTGGTGTGAAAAATCGAATCGATAAATTGGTTAGGATTAGACGTGCGCCGTTATAAGGCGAAGGAGTAAGGCTAGGTTACACGCTTACTCCAAACTTTGTGGTTTGCATAATGGAATTGATTTGATTGATGTGTGAATGGCGTGGGCCTTCACTAGACCGGGGATAAGGCTAGACCTCGTCCCGTTTCTAGTATCGTGCCGTTATGCTGCCGAAATTTTCTAAAATAAGTTAGAGAAATAAAAATAGCATTTTATTTAAAGAATGAACTGAATAGAAATTCATATGTTGGAATAAAATGTTTTATCGTTAAAAATATAATTTTTAACGTGAATGTGAATAAATAAAATATTCATTTGCAAACCAGACGGTTTGTTTATGTACACCTATTTGAAGGACATTGATTGGGTCGATAAATTTTACACATCGCCCAATTGCACAAATAAAATATTTGTTTGATTGTTTGAAAACCCCACACGGGTGTTAGGATGAAATATGCAGTTCACTCATCCTGATTGATTAAATATGTCGATCGATCGATTGACAGGCTGTTATAAGCGTTGAATATCTATATTTGATGCTTATACAGTGTAGTGCACTTTGTTTGATGGTTGATTATTTTCAATGCTATTATATACATGTGTTGTATGAAAATCCATATAATTAATTTTATATGGTAATTGATTGGGCCTCATTCCAGTTTTGAAAAAGAATATTTGAAAAAGAAATATTTGAAAAAGAAATATTTGAAATAGAATATTTGAAAATAAAGGAATATATGAAGCCGTGTTGATTAGATTGACGCCATTTTGACGTGAACGATATTTATATCGATTTTATTCATTTTATAATGAATATCGAAACTGATTTCAAAATCTGATATTTTGAAAAGAATTGATTGTAAATGAATTCGAATTGGATTTGAAATTGAATAGATTTGAAATTCGAACGATTTCGAAATGAATTGAATTGAAAACGATTTCGAAATGAATTGAATTGAAAACGATTTCGAAATGAGTTGAATTGAAAACGATTTCGAAATGAATTGAATTGAAAACGATTTCGAAATAAATTGAATTGAAAACGATTTCGAAATGAATTGAATTGAAAATGAATTCAAATTGAATTGAAATTTGAATTGAATAGAAATGAATTTTGAAACGAATTTATAAAGAAGAATTCAATTTTGCTTTGAATTGAAATGGAAGTTGAAATAGGTTTTGAAACGATTTTAAAACTATTTATATAATTCGTTTTGAATAGAAATCGACGAAATATATATTATATATATTATATATAATATAATGGCCTGAATAGAACGCGCCGCGCCGCGGCAGTTCGCGAATTTCGACCATTAACTTCGAACGAATATTACGGGAGATCCGACCGTCGGATTCTCCTAAAACCGGAACCGTTGGGTTCGTATCGATAAGAGCTTTCTAATGAATATTAGAAATTAGAAATCTAACGGTTGGATTTGGAATTATGTCCAAATCAAATTGGAAAAAGGTCGCTGTAAGTGCAGTTCGATGGCCATTGTTGGAAATCGGCTGTACGGGCCTTGATAAAATTATTAAAAATAGTAATAATTTGTGTAAAATCATAAGAAATGATTTGTGAAGATTTGGGATGAAAAACTCCATATTTGAAAAGATAAAAATAGATTTTTATCGAAATGAACTAGTTTTGAACTAGGAATATAATTCTATTTATTTTTAAATAAATAAATTGAATTTGAAAAGGGTTTTAAAAATAACCAGAATATCCAATGATTGCATTGGAGTGGATTTGAATCGAAATTGTCTTCGGAATATTTCGATGTTGGATTTCGTGATTATACAAATGTTGTTATGGAAATTTGAAAGATATAGACATGTATATCGTTATTTCCAATACGACATTTGTTAATCGTAGAATTTGATATTGAATATAAGCCAATATATTTTCTATTCAAGGCCTTATATTGAATATCAAATGTGATTTGGGTTTGTCGTGAATGGTGTCTTCACTAACACTGTTCTTGAACCCAGTTGAGAAAAGATTAAATCTTTTTATTTAGATTTAATGAAGTGTACCAATTAAATAATATTTAACTGGAATTGAATTGATATTGATTTTTGGGTTTATCGTGAACAGTGTTTTAAATAACACTCGTTCTTTAACCCGATAATTAATGGAATGTGATTTTGGGTTTATCGTGAACCGTGTTTTAAATGACACTGATTCTTTAACCCAGTCGAAGATTAAAACTAAGTGGAGTTTTAATGAATCTTTAATTAGATTGAAATGATCGAAAGTGGAGTATCACCAGTTTTGCTCCAGGCGATAGTTAAATCTTTAATTAGATTTGAACGTGAAATGGTAATTGAATTTACCGATAACACTGTGGTGTTAGATATGAAGTATTATCAGTTTTACTTCAAGGGATGAATAGGTTGGGATTGGGAAATTAAAACAAATGATTACTTCGGTAAGGTTCGCTAATCCCGACTAGTTTGAATTGATATTCAAAAGTAGATTAAAGAATAAATTCAAGAATTTATCTTTGATAAAATTAATGGGAACCTTTCCCTATGAATGTGAAATTCAGAAACTAACTGTCGGTTAGCTAAGCGGAATGGTTTTCTGGATATTGATCTGATGTTGGTTTCGGCCTTCGGGGTTAATATTTGGGGAATTATTCTCTTGATTAATTTACGGTTAGTGACTGATGAATTGGAATGAGGCGTATGTTGTGTTTGTGTAACACTTATTTAAAATATACGCGAGTTATTCGGGAAGACCGGGTTTATCCCATTCTGAATAACTGATACGACGATAAGTCGAAGATGAAGACGATGGTCGAAGACCGGAGGTCTTCACGTCGTTTGGGTGATAACTGATGATCTTGATTGGGCTGTACACCCAAGAAGATGGAAACAGTTGGTGATCGTCCAGACGTACTTGGAGATCGATGGATATGCGAGGTACTAGGTGCCTCCGGTTTCGTTCAGACCCAGGACGGACTTGTAAATGGACTGTGTGTCTGACATCGGATTTCATTCTGTGTGATTGATATCGGTTGCATAGGATGGTTTGCCTGTGTGGCATGCTAAGATGCAAATGATCAAGGCTTCTGTTGAAAAGCAAAGTCTTGTGGTTGATGATCAAAGCACGGCCTTTGTGGCGTAGCTTTGTGTAACGTTTACCTCGCGTGTTTCACACCAGGTATGAACCAAAAACGGGAGACGGACCTCAGGGAGGGCCTGCGTTTCTTTCTAGCTAGAAGTGGCGTCAGTGGTTTTACACGCCCTGACGAGTTTGACTTATGTTGTTGTTGCTGTTGCGAGGCGCCTCGGATTGATCGGTCGTTCTCGAACCGATGGAGTCATTTAGTTGGCTCATTTACACCCCATAGGGTGGGGAAACGTAGTGTTCAGGCATTTTAATCCACATCGGTGGACCGGCCCTGTCGCTCCAAGGGCCCACCTGAGTCTGGGTCCTGTGGCTCGGGCTAGAGAGTCACGAATCGGTGGAGGACTATCTTTTGCCTCGGTTCATAGACGGAAATCCAATTTCCAAATACGTGACATTTGCGGTTTTATTTGTAAACCTATATATGGCGACATAGTGGCATGGGACGCTCATGCCGCCTATGATTGATACTTATGATTTGAAGTTGTTTTATACACTATGCACTTATTATAGTATCAAACGATTTGTTTTAAACGTATCAAGCATTCTTTGGCTGTTATAAGGGAAAACCCTATCCTCGGCTGTGTTGCATTGTGTGATGGGACCTGGGTCTTATAACAGCTTCATTTTTCTTTATTTAGCATTGCGCTGTTTGTTTTATGCACCGGTATTCTTGGGAGGAAACCCGTTCCGTGTTATGCGGCGTGGTCCCTTGATTTACCTAATGATTTAAAATAAAGATTAATAACTGTTTTAGTTCTCACACCAGTCACATGACTGACCTGGAGTTTATTGTTTTAACCTAAACTCTGGGTGCCCTTATTTTGACACGGGCAGCTAGTAGTTTTGGTTTTGCAGATTTATATTCACAGGATCCTGGTTTACAGCTGGAACGATATCCGGAAAGCTTTGTATCCGTATATCTCCTTCTAGTTGTGTATTGTATTATTTTCCACTGCGATGTATTTAAATGTAATTTAAATCTCTGATATTTCTGTGTAATATTTATTCATTTATACTCTGTATATTCCTGTAATCTGATGCATTGTTGTAATAAGCAATGAAACGTTCTTTTATATGCGTTCTGTTTTGTCGTGTTCTCAAACGATAGGGCGTTTCGAACGGCCTGGATCGGTTTAGCGACTGGTTCGGACCGAGCGAAATTCCTTGCCGTCACAGTTGGTATCAGAGCTTTGGTTTACAAAGCTCAGAGAACAAGACACATTAGAACCCTACGAAAGAATTCATCAGATATTGGATTAGTAATATCCAATTAGAATGACTCGTTAGAGATAGGATCAGTAGTATCCTAGAACGAGTGTGAAGAGTATATTTTTCAAATGAAAACAAAAGTTGTTTTGAAAATTTAAATCAATTATTCGTATTTGGTTATTTATTTATATTGATGTGGACAATCCAGTATATATAGATTTTGCGTATTCGTCTGATCCGCGTGTATTCAAAGTTTTAATATATTGGATAGATATGGGACCACACACTAGTCACCCGGGGATGATCCTGATGATGGTGCATCATCATCAGCATTTATATTCGAGTGACGAAAGTGAGGTTCCTATATATTTCCTATTGACTGGTGTGAGAACCAAAAACTATATAGGATCTATTGTTGTGAATTGACATCAAAAACCTGATTTTTGACTATGTGTCAAAGTTATGAATTTGAAACTCTAATTCACTAATTGATTGATGTTTGTGTTGTTTGTTTATTTGTTTGCTAATTTTTAGCCATTTAGCCTAATTGAAACACATATTGAATTGTATGGAAAATTGGTTGCATTTGCTTGCATGTACATATACTTACATTGAACAGGTCATAGCAAGGAGGCTAGAGCCGAGAATAAAATTTGTTTGCCCGACAAATAGGTACATGTTTACTACATAATTTCCTGTTTTGTTTGGGTGATGATGATTTTGTGAGCCTATTGGCTTTTTCTTTTTCTTTTTGAGATCTGAAGGACCGGGGAAGCTATTTGAAATTCCCCGATGCTCCCGGTGCAGGGGAGGTTATGGCGAAATTTTTCAAAAATTTAGGGTGTTAGCCAAATTTTTGAAATTTTGAAAATTCTCAGAAACTAAAGAGTTGGAGAATGGACGCCTGATCGACCATAGAGCTGAATAATCAAACCACTTTCGACTTTGTTCCTTTTCGGGGACGAAAAGTTTTAAGTGGGGGAGATTGTAACAACCCGGAAAATCTGGGCCAGTTTAAAATTTTTATTTTGGCAATTTTAGCGAGTTTTGATTATTTAAAATGAATTATTTTAAATAATATCGACGAGAAATTTATTTTGAATATAATTCGAACGTATATATTATACGCGTCGTTGTTAGAATATAAATATTTATATATAATTATAAATAGAATTGAAAATGGCGCGGTAGTTCGATAATTAGATTTCAAACTTCAATTGAATGTACCGGGTGCAAAACAATCCGGATTTTAGTGAAACCAAAAATAATGGAATCTAATAGTGAATTTCTTTCCAACGAATCCGAAAAATCAAAAGTTCGTAGCGGGAATCAAAAGATATGTCCAGTTGAAAATTCTGAATAGTCGCTATGGAATTCAGGCCCTTAAAAATGGACATTTTGCAAACGACCTCGGATTTCGACGATACCAGTTTTGTTGGGTCCGTGATGTTAAGTTATTGTTAGGTTTCAAATTTCATAATTTTTCGAATCAATATGTGAGCGTGGCAAAGGAAAACGCGTTTTGACCATTTCAGTTGATTTTAATCGACTGGAAATTGTCCATTTTTCTAACGGTCTCAGAATTCGACGAAACTAGTTTTGTTAGGACCGTATCATCAATACGAAGCTAGAAAATATTTTTCTGGAATTTTTCTAGTTAGTATGTGACCCCGGTAATTTGAAATGTACGTTTAAAATTCAATATAGTGATTTAAATGTAAATTAAACGGAAACTGATTCAAACGATCGAATCAACTTGCGATATATATCCCATGGTGTTCAGAATAGGGGTAAAACGCTATGGACGACAGGCGGTGGGCCTCGTTTCGAGGTCGTATGTAAAAGTCAACTTTTTTTTGAATTAAATAAATAAAAAATAAAAAATAAAAAAATATAATATCTCTTCCTCTCCCTATTATACTCTGGCCCCCCCTTCAGTTTCCTATTCGATCTGAAAATGGAAAAAAAAAGAAAAAAAAAAAGAGGACGCTGATATCTCCGCTCTGCCACCAGTGGCGCTCCACCCAACGTCGTGTCCTCCCCCTCTACCCGATCTCCCTTCTTCGCGATCTCCGCTCTACAGCCCCACCGCCGAAGGACAACGCGCATCATCCAAACCCCCCAGCCTGAAGTAAACCACCGCACCCCGAACCGCTCCCCCGTTCGAAACCCCCCCACGACGAGGAGCAGCCGCAAGCCCCTCCGACCCCTCCAGCACCGCGACTCCTTGTCGAACCCTAGCCCCAGATCCACCGCGAGACCCCCCCCCCTTCAACAGTCGATGTAAGTTTATTTTAATTATTTCTTTATTGTATTTATATTGTTAATCTGATTTGTTTTTAAAGTATTTAAAACTGATTTTAAAAGGGTATTTAAAACTGATTTTAAAAGGGTATTTAAAACTGATTTTAAAAGGGTATTTAAAACTGATTTTAAAAGGGTATTTAAAACTGATTTTTAAAAGTATTTAAAACTGATTTTAAAAGGGTATTTAAAACTGATTTTAAAAGGGTATTTAAAACTGATTTTTAAAAGTATTTAAAACTGATTTTAAAAAGGTATTTAAAACTGATTTTAAAAAGGTATTTAAAACTGATTAGAAAAAGGTTAAAACTTTAAATAGAAAATATAAATTTGAAATGATTTTTAAATATAAAAATTAGCATTGTTGAAAATATATCTATCTCACAAAGTTGTGAATATGTATATATCACAAGGTTTTGAAAATATATGGGAATGTTTTAAAAATAAAAATTCGATTTTTATATATTGAACTTTGAAATAAAAATTCGATTTTTATATATTGAACTTTGAAATAAAAATTCGATTTTTATATATTGAACTTTGAAATAAAAATTCGATTTTTATATATTGAACTTTGAAATAAAAATTCGATTTTTATATATTGAACTTTGAAATAAAAATTCGATTTTTATATATTGAACTTTGAAATAAAAATTCGATTTTTATATATTGAACTTTGAAATAAAAATTCGATTTTTATATATTGAACTTTGAAATAAAAATTCGATTTTTATATATTGAACTTTAAAATAAAAATTCGATTTTTATATATTGAACTTTGAAATAAAAATTCGATTTTTATATATTGAACTTTGAAATAAAAATTCGATTTTTATATATTGAACTTTGAAATAAAAATTCGATTTTTATATATTGAACTTTGAAATAAAAATTCGATTTTTATATATTGAACTTTGAAATAAAAATTCGATTTTTATATATTGAACTTTGAAATAAAAATTCGATTTTTATATATATAGTGGCCTTGGGCAACGAAGGTGACAAAAAGGCGAAACGACGAAGACTTCTGCAAATGAAGAGCCGTGGAGCTAGGATAGCTATATGTGAGAACTTCTCACCTTTCAATTTATTTTTCTAGTTATATATATACTAGGATGCAGACGGTGCTTAGTAGCACCCGACACAATCGTCCACAGACCATGGACTTGTTTGTTTGGCTGTTTGGTTATAGATTGCGATATTGGTTTGAATGTGGTTTGTGGTGTGAAAAATCGAATCGATAAATTGGTTAGGATTAGACGTGCGCCGTTATAAGGCGAAGGAGTAAGGCTAGGTTAGACGCTTACTCCAAACTTTGTGGTTTGCATAATGGAATTGATTTGATTGATGTGTGAATGGCGTGGGCCTTCACTAGACCGGGGATAAGGCTAGACCTCGTCCCGTTTCTAGTATCGTGCCGTTATGCTGCCGAAATTTTCTAAAATAAGTTAGAGAAATAAAAATAGCATTTTATTTAAAGAATGAACTGAATAGAAATTCATATGTTGGAATAAAATGTTTTATCGTTAAAAATATAATTTTTAACGTGAATGTGAATAAATAAAATATTCATTTGCAAACCAGACGGTTTGTTTATGTACACCTATTTGAAGGACATTGATTGGGTCGATAAATTTTACACATCGCCCAATTGCACAAATAAAATATTTGTTTGATTGTTTGAAAACCCCACACGGGTGTTAGGATGAAATATGCAGTTCACTCATCCTGATTGATTAAATATGTCGATCGATCGATTGACAGGCTGTTATAAGCGTTGAATATCTATATTTGATGCTTATACAGTGTAGTGCACTTTGTTTGATGGTTGATTATTTTCAATGCTATTATATACATGTGTTGTATGAAAATCCATATAATTAATTTTATATGGTAATTGATTGGGCCTCATTCCAGTTTTGAAAAAGAATATTTGAAAAAGAAATATTTGAAAAAGAAATATTTGAAATAGAATATTTGAAAATAAAGGAATATATGAAGCCGTGTTGATTAGATTGACGCCATTTTGACGTGAACGATATTTATATCGATTTTATTCATTTTATAATGAATATCGAAACTGATTTCAAAATCTGATATTTTGAAAAGAATTGATTGTAAATGAATTCGAATTGGATTTGAAATTGAATAGATTTGAAATTCGAACGATTTCGAAATGAATTGAATTGAAAACGATTTCGAAATGAATTGAATTGAAAACGATTTCGAAATGAGTTGAATTGAAAACGATTTCGAAATGAATTGAATTGAAAACGATTTCGAAATAAATTGAATTGAAAACGATTTCGAAATGAATTGAATTGAAAACGAATTCAAATTGAATTGAAATTTGAATTGAATAGAAATGAATTTTGAAACGAATTTATAAAGAAGAATTCAATTTTGCTTTGAATTGAAATGGAAGTTGAAATAGGTTTTGAAACGATTTTAAAACTATTTATATAATTCGTTTTGAATAGAAATCGACGAAATATATATTATATATATTATATATAATATAATGGCCTGAATAGAACGCGCCGCGCCGCGGCAGTTCGCGAATTTCGACCATTAACTTCGAACGAATATTACGGGAGATCCGACCGTCGGATTCTCCTAAAACCGGAACCGTTGGGTTCGTATCGATAAGAGCTTTCTAATGAATATTAGAAATTAGAAATCTAACGGTTGGATTTGGAATTATGTCCAAATCAAATTGGAAAAAGGTCGCTGTAAGTGCAGTTCGATGGCCATTGTTGGAAATCGACTGTACGGGCCTTGATAAAATTATTAAAAATAGTAATAATTTGTGTAAAATCATAAGAAATGATTTGTGAAGATTTGGGATGAAAAACTCCATATTTGAAAAGATAAAAATAGATTTTTATCGAAATGAACTAGTTTTGAACTAGGAATATAATTCTATTTATTTTTAAATAAATAAATTGAATTTGAAAAGGGTTTTAAAAATAACCAGAATATCCAATGATTGCATTGGAGTGGATTTGAATCGAAATTGTCTTCGGAATATTTCGATGTTGGATTTCGTGATTATACAAATGTTGTTATGGAAATTTGAAAGATATAGACATGTATATCGTTATTTCCAATACGACATTTGTTAATCGTAGAATTTGATATTGAATATAAGCCGATATATTTTCTATTCAAGGCCTTATATTGAATATCAAATGTGATTTGGGTTTGTCGTGAATGGTGTCTTCACTAACACTGTTTTTGAACCCAGTTGAGAAAAGATTAAATCTTTTTATTTAGATTTAATGAAGTGTACCAATTAAATAATATTTAATTGGAATTGAATTGATATTGATTTTTGGGTTTATCGTGAACAGTGTTTTAAATAACACTCGTTCTTTAACCCGATAATTAATGGAATGTGATTTTGGGTTTATCGTGAACCGTGTTTTAAATGACACTGATTCTTTAACCCAGTCGAAGATTAAAACTAAGTGGAGTTTTAATGAATCTTTAATTAGATTGAAATGATCGAAAGTGGAGTATCACCAGTTTTGCTCCAGGCGATAGTTAAATCTTTAATTAGATTTGAACGTGAAATGGTAATTGAATTTACCGATAACACTGTGGTGTTAGATATGAAGTATTATCAGTTTTACTTCAAGGGATGAATAGGTTGGGATTGGGAAATTAAAACAAATGATTACTTCGGTAAGGTTCGCTAATCCCGACTAGTTTGAATTGATATTCAAAAGTAGATTAAAGAATAAATTCAAGAATTTATCTTTGATAAAATTAATGGGAACCTTTCCCTATGAATGTGAAATTCAGAAACTAACTGTCGGTTAGCTAAGCGGAATGGTTTTCTGGATATTGATCTGATGTTGGTTTCGGCCTTCGGGGTTAATATTTGGGGAATTATTCTCTTGATTAATTTACGGTTAGTGACTGATGAATTGGAATGAGGCGTATGTTGTGTTTGTGTAACACTTATTTAAAATATACGCGAGTTATTCGGGAAGACCGGGTTTATCCCATTCTGAATAACTGATACGACGATAAGTCGAAGATGAAGACGATGGTCGAAGACCGGAGGTCTTCACGTCGTTTGGGTGATAACTGATGATCTTGATTGGGCTGTACACCCAAGAAGATGGAAACAGTTGGTGATCGTCCAGACGTACTTGGAGATCGATGGATATGCGAGGTACTAGGTGCCTCCGGTTTCGTTCAGACCCAGGACGGACTTGTAAATGGACTGTGTGTCTGACATCGGATTTCATTCTGTGTGATTGATATCGGTTGCATAGGATGGTTTGCCTGTGTGGCATGCTAAGATGCAAATGATCAAGGCTTCTGTTGAAAAGCAAAGTCTTGTGGTTGATGATCAAAGCACGGCCTTTGTGGCGTAGCTTTGTGTAACGTTTACCTCGCGTGTTTCACACCAGGTATGAACCAAAAACGGGAGACGGACCTCAGGGAGGGCCTGCGTTTCTTTCTAGCTAGAAGTGGCGTCAGTGGTTTTACACGCCCTGACGAGTTTGACTTATGTTGTTATTGCTGTTGCGAGGCGCCTCGGATTGATCGGTCGTTCTCGAACCGATGGAGTCATTTAGTTGGCTCATTTACACCCCATAGGGTGGGGAAACGTAGTGTTCAGGCATTTTAATCCACATCGGTGGACCGGCCCTGTCGCTCCAAGGGCCCACCTGAGTCTGGGTCCTGTGGCTCGGGCTAGAGAGTCACGAATCGGTGGAGGACTATCTTTTGCCTCGGTTCATAGACGGAAATCCAATTTCCAAATACGTGACATTTGCGGTTTTATTTGTAAACCTATATATGGCGACATAGTGGCATGGGACGCTCATGCCGCCTATGATTGATACTTATGATTTGAAGTTGTTTTATACACTATGCACTTATTATAGTATCAAACGATTTGTTTTAAACGTATCAAGCATTCTTTGGCTGTTATAAGGGAAAACCCTATCCTCGGCTGTGTTGCATTGTGTGATGGGACCTGGGTCTTATAACAGCTTCATTTTTCTTTATTTAGCATTGCGCTGTTTGTTTTATGCACCGGTATTCTTGGGAGGAAACCCGTTCCGTGTTATGCGGCGTGGTCCCTTGATTTACCTAATGATTTAAAATAAAGATTAATAACTGTTTTAGTTCTCACACCAGTCACATGACTGACCTGGAGTTTATTGTTTTAACCTAAACTCTGGGTGCCCTTATTTTGACACGGGCAGCTAGTAGTTTTGGTTTTGCAGATTTATATTCACAGGATCCTGGTTTACAGCTGGAACGATATCCGGAAAGCTTTGTATCCGTATATCTCCTTCTAGTTGTGTATTGTATTATTTTCCGCTGCGATGTATTTAAATGTAATTTAAATCTCTGATATTTCTGTGTAATATTTATTCATTTATACTCTGTATATTCCTGTAATCTGATGCATTGTTGTAATAAGCAATGAAACGTTCTTTTATATGCGTTCTGTTTTGTCGTGTTCTCAAACGATAGGGCGTTTCGAACGGCCTGGATCGGTTTAGCGACGGGTTCGGACCGAGCGAAATTCCTTGCCGTCACAGATTGAGTTTAAATGGCGTATAAGAGAATACAAACATACTTGAATGTGATATATTCGAATTAAAAGAGCGTTAGGCAAAAAGAGCTAATTAAGGAAGTGGTTAGCGAATTTCGGTAAAAAGGGTTTAATTGATTGAAATGAATTGGAAATGGGCGTATATATGTCAAACAGGTATGGGATGGAGAATATGAAGAGTATGAAGAATATATTTAAGCGCCCGACAAAAAGGTACATGTTTCAATTTCATATGAGGTTTTATGCGCCGAATCGGCAAGCCGCTTGGCTTTTTGATTTTCTTTTTGAATGGAAAAGGCCTAGAGAGGCAAGTTGGGGTTTGAACTATTTTCCAGTACAAAGGAAGTTTTGGCGAATTTTTTCGGAAATTTAAGGAATTAGAATATTTTTAAGAAATTTTGATAATAGAAATCGACATAACAATATATATAGAATTCATTAGGAAAATGAATTTAAAATAAAATATTAGAAAGGACCAGTGATTGTGAAATTGTTTGATGGATGTTTATTTTTCCCTTTTATAGTTAAATCACCAACTATCAAAGATTTTTACCATCGCTGTCAATGCGAAGAGACCGGTTGGATTTATTATCCAAAAACCACTCAGTATGGACATAGGCGTTGCGAATTAGATTATGCTGAAAATAATCGAAGACGTAGTGAAATTCAAGAGCTGTTATGTTTGTCTAGTCCCAGTACAACGTGCATGGATGAATGTCTGACAGAGTATTCCTAACGGTCACATAAGACGATCTTTTCAAGGTATTATGTCTGGTGGCGGAGATATTCGTTTCTCTTAGCTTTTATACCCGTAATATTTTTGGGAAGATCAACTAGTGATTTGATGGGTTTGACGATGTGGCATTCAAAGTGTATGGTGGCCAGATGTTCTAAAAGATAGACGTGGCTCAAGCTTCACAACCGGGAAATGACAAAAATCGGGCAGGCAGCATGGCTATGTGGGTCGCTCCCATTAGGGTGTATAATCACCTATCTAGAGAAATTCGTTTTACTTCTTTAATCTATTCGATGTTGTCCCTTTTCGGGAAATGGTGGTTTGAGCCCAACCGTTGGTGATATACATTCGATACGCTCAAGCGAAATGAGTGGTTGGTCACGTATGGGCCGGGTTGTAAGACGTTCTTGTTGAACCCAGCGCATTACCCCGTAGAGATACACTATCGGCAGGTGGTCTCATGCCTTGTCATAGTTGGAATCCAATCTCCAATAAGCGCCCTGCGGTTTTTGATTTTATACTATATATGTAGAGCCTAAGACGCAAGCGTTCTACTATTTGGTTATTTATTTGATTAGACATTAGTATAATATCACTGGATTTTGATATCAAAATGTTTTGGGTTATAGTAAGGTAAAAACCGTCCATGTTTATGTGTGGGTTGGTCCTACTATTATCTTTTTCTTTCAAAAGGTTTTTTTTCAAAGTTAACCATATGGTTGGGGTTTACTCACACCAGTCCCATGACTGACCCAGAGTTTATTTTGTTTTGTTTTTCCTAAACTATTGGGTGCCCAAATTTGTACGGGCAGTCAAGTGTTTCAAGCTTTTACACATACACTTAGAGGAGCTGGAAGCAGGAGGCTTCACCGTTAGCTATCTAAAGTTATTTCCGCTGTATCAAATGTTATGTTGTACTCTGATGATGGTATGTATATATGATATAAAATTTTGTATTTCAAAGCTTATGTTATATAATATATTTTATTCATTCCGCTGTGAGGTTCTGTATTGTTATTTCTGTTCTTCTTCTATCTTTTCTATTTTCTTTAACCCTAATGACTCGTATTTTTGTATTATTTGAGTTGGGCGTGTGTTGTATTAGTCAGCTCAGATAGTATGGATTTGCGGGTCGTTACAGTTGGTATCAGAGCTGGTAGCTTAATTGGTACGGATGATAGGGTGTTCTCGCTTTGCATTAGGTGGCGAACGGGAGACTCTTACCCCTACATCTCCCGACAATGTGGGTTGGTCGAGTCACGAGGCTGGCCGTAAAAGCAGTTCTGAGGTACCAGTGTAAGCCACGGGGGGAGGTTAGCCCTCTGCCTTGGGGGTTGAGGGATGGTTGAAAGGCCTACCGAAATCATCGGGCCGTTATAGTTGGTATCAGAGCTTAGGTTTAGCGAACACCTTGGCTTTGGGGGGGGGTTACTCATTAGAGATAGGGTCAGTAGCACCCTAGAATGAGTTGAGTGTATATATATGAGAGAGCGTATTTGTATGCTGATATAAAAATTGTTTTATATTGTGTGGCTTGTCTGTTGGGTAGTTTATGAATTCTTGTCGGATCGTGGGACGCCACGATGTTGATAGGAGTTTCTAAACACTTGAACAGAAGAATTGACGAAATATTGGTTTAAAGTGGGCAAATGAAATAATCTTATCCAAAATTATATTTTGAGAGGAAAGGAATAATTTTTCTAAATTATTATAATATATATGGATGAGTTGGTTGCTATGGTTATCATCAGATGTGATTATAAAAATTGAAATGTTATGGATAACCAAATAAAATTTGTGAATACAAATGAGATGTAATAAAATTGGATTGAAAACAGAACTGGAATTTAAATCCCAAGTGTTTGGGAAATATTTTTCCAAAGTATATTAAGATAATATATCCCTGTTTTGGGAAGATTTTGAATAAAATCATATTGTGTGGATTTTGACAGGGATTAAGCACTGAACTCACTTCAGTGGCTGGAAAATAATTCTGATGTTGACTGCAGCACCATCAATGTTCATTTTCGAGTTTCTAAGTGATGGATTACTACCTTAGAAAAGCTTTTGATGAAAATTTGTTTGAAAAAAAACAAGTTGTTTTGGAAAAATTCAGATGTTTGAATTTGAGATGGAAATAAATATATGTATATATTTATGGATTTCAAAAGGATTTGAAATGAAACTCAGGAATTTGAATTTTGAAATCTAAATTTAACTTAAACAATTTAAATGGATTGAAGTGAATAAATTGATTAGAATAAATTTGAATGGAATATGAATTGATTGTAAATCATTCAGATAAAATGAATATATGCATATTTGATATTCAATATGAATGAAAACCAAAATTTTTGGTTGGAACTCAATTTGTAGAAGTATGAAATGTTGAGTTCAACATAAGTGAATTTTTGAAAAGTAAATAGGTTTGTAGCACTGTTCCTATCTAAGTAATTTCGGGGACAAAATTCTTTTAAGAGGGGGAGAATGTAGCGACCCGGATTTTTGGTCAGTTTATTCTAAATATTTAATATCATTTTAAATATTGTGTTGGTAATATAAATAAATTTTTAATTATTAATTTATCGTAATACGAAATAAAATTGAAATCAAAGTTAAAGCTGAATTGGAAACAGTTCAAACGATCAGTACAAAATTCTGTTTGAATTAGAAAATAATATTAATTTATTATCAAGGAATTGATTTATTTTAAATTTAAATTATATTATATCAGTTTAATATGGTTATTTTATATATACGTTCAAATTAGAATTTAGAATATATTCTGTTGAGCTCAGAATATCGTTATTACAATTAAATGTCGGTCTATACGCTAAAATAGCGGTTCGTGAATTAAATTAATGAACTCTGAAATATCTGATTGTGGATAGGTTCGAAATCAAATCAGTATCCATTTAAAAAGAGTAAAAATCTTCTTAAATCAAATCACATTCAAATCGAATTTAATTCATTGTACTTCACTGTACCTAACCTAACATAATTCCTTAATAGCCAAGTAAGTCTTCTGCTATAAATCGTGATAGCCTCTTCTCTTGTTTTTATTCCTCTTCGTTCTTTCTTTTTCCTTTTCCAAGCAATGAAGATATTTCAAAGTTTTTCCTCCTTTTAAAAATCCAAACTCCTCGGCTCAATTACTTCATCTTTCTATCTTTGTGCGATCAGTTTAATGGGGTGTGATTTTGTTTTTCCTAGTTTCGATTTGAGATAACGTGGATTTAGGGCACGTGATGGGTTTTCCTGAAGCTCGATTTGAGCAGCGAGTTGGTGGTGTATTCGCAATGCAGTAGCTGGAACTCGTGAGTTGGAGTTTTCTTCAGTTCAAAGATCGAGTTTGAACTCGATTTTCTGGTGAACCAAGGTACGGAGAAGTCGAGTTGATCGGGGGTGGAAGGCAATTCGATGGTGGTCGGAGCAGTGTAGATTTGGTGTGGAGCAGTATACAATGGGCGACGCTAGGAGGAGATGAACGCATGGAAGTTGATCTGTGTGCATTGAATTGTTGAGGGGTTTTAAAACATTGAATGGTTGTTCCCTGAAATTGTATGTATAGTAACAGGTCACGGTCTGAATTACTGGAGAATGATGGTTCAAAGGCCTGAAATTTTTGTAAAAATAAAACAAAATAAAGCTGGAAGGCTAAATGCAGATGAGTTTGGTCTTGGTTTGTTTGGAATGGGGATTTCGTTTTTCCTGTAGCTGCGAAAAGGAATGGGGATTTCGTTTTCAACTCAACACTAGAAAGGCCATTTCAATTTTTTGGTAAGCAAAGTTGTGATGTTTTAGAGGAGTGTTATTTGATGTTTTTGAGAGGGTAGCTCGGACTTAATGGACCATCAATAATGAAAGGGTTGTCTGGACATTATGGGACAATGGGTTTTGAGTCATGGAAATTACATTGTGGTGAAGATAAGTTGAGCGTCAGATGGCCACTGACTGGACTGCAGATGGGCAGTGGTGTTGGAGCCAATTGAGAGATGGACAGTAGTTATATTAGTGAGTTTTAGGGATGGTGTTTATGGAAGTAGTGATGGAAATGAAGCAGATGTGGTTGATCCTGTTGTAGCTACCCTCGGCTATCAAGTTAGGTTTTTTCGTTATGAGTTAGTTTAGGAGTTTCTGAAATAAGGACAGCTGGTTGCAATGGCAAGAGGAGAAGAAGTTAAATGGATAAAGGTAATTTAATTTATTCATTTAATTTTTAATTAACAAGTAAGGATTGTTTAAATTTGTATCAAACTTATATAAACGTGTATCCTTCGTACATTTCCAGAATCAAACAAGAACTGATTACATTAGATTCGAGGTCAGGTTATTGAAATAGCTGTTGTAATGGAAGATGATAAATGAACGGCTAACGTAAATTGCTTAATTTATTTAATAAGTCATCAACAGGTAATTTGCTAACTAGTTAATTAAATTTGTCAGCCTCGTTTAATTCGTTTATACGTTGTTAGATTGGATCGAAATAAGGTGTTGAATTCGTAGTGACATTGCCCGCGAAATGGAATTTAATTAGATATTCAGCACTGGAAATTCAAGGTGAGTAAATCTCACTCAAAGTTTTATTTTTAATCGTTAAAAATAAATTCTTGGTTGCTTGAATGCTTGCATGAATTATTGAATTATTGTGGTCGTAAATATTAGTTATTTAAGCTTGGCGGTTGTCGATATATATATATATATATATATATATATATATATATATATATATATATATATATATATATATATATTGGATTTCCCGCAATATTATCAGCGGATGCCCACAATATCATTAGCGGATGACCCTACGTCCACGTATATAAGTGGATCCCCTTTTATACCGTGATATCCTGCCTTGAAGCTGGATCGGTATTACTTATGTGACTAACATCTGTGGATGCTGGGAAAAAGGTTGGAGGAATCCAACTGGATTCCTCAAATTTATTTATTTTTGTTTACGTACTTACATGTGTGTGATGTGTTGAATTGGAATGATGATTTGGTTATTTGGGTATTTAAATATCACTGGCCCTAGAAATTGATATTTAAAAATATCATAAAAGGGATTTTTTTAGATTTAAGAAGGAAAAATACAATTTTCCAAATAGAAATTGAATTTCAGATTTGGCTAGGAAAAAATTAACTTGGCTTTAGAAATAAAAACAAGTAGTTGAATTTATAAACGATGTTTGTAATGGAGTAGAAAAATTATCATTGAATTTTTTTGAAATGGAAACTCAAGTGTTATTTTGGAAAAGGAAATTTATTTTTCGAAAATAGAAATGGAATTTGAAATCGGAAGCTTGTTTTAATACTCAAAACAAGAAGCGAAATTTATAAATGGTATTTGTAAATAAGGGAAAAATATTGTTGTTGGATAACTTGAAATTTTAATTGAAGTATGAATTTCAAAAGGTGATTTTGAAATCGTTTCAAGAAGAAACGATGGAATATATTCCGATGATCAGAATGTCAGTTGAATTTAAATATATCCACATGGAATTATGATTTGAATTAAGCGATGTCGAATTCATAAAATAAAATTATTCTTTTCAGAAAAGATATTGAAATTGTATAATTAAATTTAATATGAAATGGATTATAGGTTTATATGCATATGTATATATACATATATCTGTATATATATATGATAATAATAAATATAATGAGAATCGAATTCAAGTGGAAGTTGTTTAAATAAATTAAATAAGGGGGTTAGTTTATAAACAAAGTTTATAAATGTGATGAAGAAATTTTCATTAGATAATTTAGAAATGAATTTTTCCAAAGTGGATATGGCTTATGAAACTATATTTGAATAGACTAGAAGTTGAGATTTTATCGAGTGTTGGTATTACAAGCTGTTATCTATCTCAAGATAAGAACGTTGTCGGTCAAGGTCTGAGAGGTAAATAAAATACCCCAACTTGAATGACTTCACTATTATCAAAGGATGATATTAGTTTGTAATGGTAAAGAATGTTGAACAAATTGATTATTCGCATAAAAGAAATTTATAATTGAAATTCGATTATATCGGATTTTATAGATTATCCAAATCCATGTAAGTTGGAATTGAATATAGAAAATTGGAGTTGAATTAATTCATAACCGAGTTCTGAATATAGAATTAAAAAATAATCGACGAGTCTGAGAAATCGGGATTGTTAAGTTAGATTTGGATAACGGATTTATATGGGGAGTGAAATTGAAATTTATTTCCTAAATAAGGTTTTTAAACGTTTATATTTAAATTATAATTAAAACGAACTCGCCGCAGCGCGGTAGTTCGTAAATTGGCGATTCGAACTTCAATTGAGCATATAGAACTCAGTATAACTCGGAATTCAATGAAACAAGAAACGCTCGGGCCTATTAAATGATAGTTTTCAAATGAAAGAGAAAAATATGGATTTCGTTTTATAGATTTTGAGTTATATCAAAATCAAATTTTTGAAAAGTCGTTGTAAAATAGTTTATAAGCCATAACGGTTTATTAAATAAAATAAAGGGATTTTTGTGAATAAAAATCCGTTTTTCCAATAGTAAAAATCAATATTTGAGTTATAAATTAAATATGAACTCAAGTGGAATATATAAAGTGGTTTTGGTACAAAAATCAAATTTTTATTTATCGAATGAGATTAACTAATTTCAACAAGGATTAGTTAATAGATTTTTGATTTGAATTTGACTTAGTTTAAATGATTTGAATTTGTAAAGCAAGATTGGTATTCGAATATAAAACTTGGAGTGAGCAAGGGGATTGAGTTTAAATGGCATATAAGAGAATACAAACATACTTGAATGTGATATATTCATATTAAAAGAGCGTTAGGCAAAAAGAGCTAATTAAGGAAGTGGTTAGCGAATTTTGGTAAAAAGGGTTTAATTGATTGAAATGAATTGGAAATGGGCGTATATATGTCAAACAGGTATGGGATAGAGAATATGAAGAGTATGAAGAATATATTTAAGTGCCCGACAAAAAGGTACATGTTTCAATTTCGTATGATGTTTTATGCGCCAAATCGGCAAGCCGATTGGCTTTTTGATTTTCTTTTTGAATGGAAAGGGCCTAGAAAGGAGAGTTGGGGTTTGAACTATTTGTCGGTACAAAGGAGGTTATGGCGAATTTTTTCGGAAATTTAAGGAGTTAGAATATTTTTAAGAAATTTTGATAATAGAAATCGACATAACAATATATATAGAATTCGCTAGGAAAATGAATTTAAAATAAAATATTAGAAAGGGCCAGTGATTGTGAAATTATTTGATGGATGTTTATTTTTCCCTTTGATAGTTAAATCACCGACTATCAAAGAATTTTACCATCGTTGTCAATGCGGAGAGACCGGTTGGATTTAATATCCGAAAATCACTAAGTATAGACATAGGCGTTACGAATTAGATTATGCTGAAAATAATTGAAGACGGAGTGAAATTCAAGAGCTATTATGTTTGTCTAGTCCCAGGACAACGTGTACGGATGAATGTTTAACAGAGTATTCCTAACGGTCACATAAGACGATCTTTTCAAGGTATTATGTCTGGTGGCGGAGATATTCGTTTCTCTTAGCTTTTATACCTGTAATATTTTTGGGAAGATCAACTAGTGATTTGATGGGTTTGACGATGTGGCATTCAAAGTGTATGGTGGCCAGATGTTCTAGAAGATAGACGTGGCCTTAAGCTTCACAACTGGGAAATGACAAAAATCGGGCAGGCAGCATGGCTATGTGGGTCGCTCCCATTAGGGTGTATAATCACCTATCTAGAGAAATTCGTTTTACTTCTTTAATCTATTCGATGTTGTCCCTTTTTGGGAAATGGTGGTTTGAGCCAAACCGTTGGTGATATACATTCGATACGCTCAAGCAAAATGAGTGGTCGGTCATGTGTGGGCCAGGTTGCAAGACGTTCTTGTTGAACCCAGTGCATTCCCCTCTAGAGATACACTATTGGCAGGTGGTCCCATACCTTGTCATAGTTGGAATCCAATCTCCAATAAGCGCCTTGCAGTTTTTGATTTTATACTATATATATAGAACGTGAGACGCAAGCGTTCTACTATTTGGTTATTTATTTGATTAGACATTAGTATAATATCACTGGATTTTGATATCAAAATGTTTTGGGTTATAGTAAGGTAAAAACCGTCCGTGTTTATGTGTGGGCTGGTCCTACTATTATCTTTTTATTTCAAAAGGTTTTTTTCCCAAAGTTAACCATATTGTTGGAGTTTACTCACACCAGTCCCATGACTGACCCAGAGTTTATTTTGTTTTGTTTTTCCTAAACTCTTGGGTGCCCACATTTGTACGGGCAGTCAAGTGTTTCAGGCTTTTATAGATACACTTAGAGGAGCTGGAAGCAGGAGGCTTCACCATTGGCTATCTAGAGTTATTTCCGCTGTATCAAATGTTATGTTGTACTCTGATGATGGTATGTATATATGATATAAAATTTTGTATTTCAAAGCTTATGTTATACAATATATTTTATTCATTCCGCTGTGAGGTTATGTATTGTTATTTCTGTTCTTCTTTTATCTTTTCTATTTTCTTTAACCCTAGTGACTCGTATTTTTGTATTATTTGAGTTGGGCGTGTGTTATATTAGTCAGCTCGGATAGTATGGATTTGCGGGTCGTTACAATCATTTCCTGAAAAAGCATTAGAGGCTGCCTCACCACATAGTGAGACACCCCATTTTCCATGAGCAAACAAAGTCAGACTAATATGTATGGTATGAGCATCTCAATTAAAACTGATTAATAAAAATTAAGACAAAGTTTGTGCAGGAATCATATTTTAAAAAGACATGCTCCTTGTAAAATTAATTAGTAATCCTATGCTAATGCACTTTCATTGATTTACGCAATATTTACCATCAGTTTTCAAATACATACAAATCAATCATACACCTGTGCATAACAGATAGATCCATCCTCTAATGTGAGCTCTGGCTTATAACTTTATAATTAAAGATCCATTTGCATACAACAGATAAAAAAGCCATATCCAAATTCTAGTTAAAAGCAGGGTCATTCCACTAAGTTATCATTAAGCAATATATAATTCCATTAATCACATATAATTAAGATTAGGCATTTGTTTAAACTTACTATTTATCTTCATTCCGTTTTCGAAACTCCCATCACTAGAAATGAGATCCATACAACTCCTTCCTCCACACGCAACTGTGCCACTAACCCTGCCTCATCACGTCAATGTAACTCCACTGTGCTTGTTTTCCCCTTCCCATGCATGAAGCTACTCTTCAAACTGCCAAGCTCCTGCTTATATTTTTTTCTAATGTTGTTGAACATTTGTATTCTCTGAATGCCACCCGCCGCAAGCCTTCCCACCTGATACCCACGTTTCCCTTTTGCTACCGCCTGCTCTTATGATGGGAGACCCCCCTCTCGGACATCCCAACTGCCTTGCTTCATTCTCACGATCCACTATCAGCTGCCCCCAGGGTTCCCCTCTCCACTCATGTCTGCCTCACCTGTTTCCAGCCTCTCCAATTTCCACTGCCCCATTCAGCAGACTACCACCATTAGTTGTGCCACCTAGTCACATGTCTTGTTGCACCTGTGTGTGCTTCATTTTGTTCTTCTTTCTGGACAATGGTTTTAGTTTTACTTTATTCACTAAAAAGGGATGTCAAAGTTTAACTTCGAAGACTAGAGTCTACGGTTTCTACTTCTCTCTGCTGGAATGAACTAAATGAAGATGAAATTTTTATTTCCATTTTCAGAAGCGTTTTGATTCGATGTTGAGGAAAAAGAATGTATGTGTGCATATTTATAAGTGCATAAACCCTTGGCTCCCACAGTTTAGGTTAGTAGCTGAAGCTAGAGTAGGTTGGTGATGTGTGTGTACTCCATTTCTTTACTTTAGCTGGAAGCACGGGTGCTAGAATAGGGTAGTCTGCATACTAGATTGATTTCACCTTTCATTGTGCCACTGTGTATTGTTTCAATCCATTAGATGGGTGCTTGTACTTCATGCAATAGAAGAAAAAGGCGTACAGTAGCTACAGAAGAGTAGGCAAAAGAAATTTATGAGTTTTCATTTCAAAGTATAAACTGTGTTGTTTTATAGGCCAGTGTATTCTTTTAGTACGGCATGTTATTAGTTTGCAGGCCAGTGCGATTTCATGTGAGCATTCGTTTATATAGGGTAGTCTGCACATTCTATTTCTTTGGGTCTACATGTGTTTTCTTATCATATATAGGCAGCTGATGAAATTCCTTTTCAATTGTAGATAAGTAGCTTGTATTGTCTTAGGTAGCCAAATAACTTTGAGGTGAAGTTTTTGAATGAATTAGTGGTCCGCAGCAATGAAAATATGGGGTAGGTGAAGAAATAACAAAGCATAGGCTCCCCTTTTTCGAACATTGTGCATAAATGAAATTTAAGAGAGAAGGAATAGTTTAGTAAGGTAGGCGCGAGGCATTTGATTTAATTTGTAGGGTGTGCATTTTATATTTTATTCTATATGTTGGTGTTATCTGGTTCTTTAATTCAACCGCTAATTTCCATTAATCATTCTATATTCGTATTGAAATACACGCCCTTCAAACCAAACGAAAACTTACGTACCACTACGTCTCAACATTTCCATCCTAATGAAGTTAATTTCATTAGAAACGTACTCCATTTGCATAATGACGTATTTTTAATTTATCGGTACATCTTTAAATTTCATGTACCGATAAAATAACTCTGATTGGCTCCAAACTAGAAATTTAACAATAATTAGTCATACGCATTTCAACAAAATTTGTTTCATTGAAAACGGTGATCGTTTGAAAAGAAAACTATTTTTAATGCCTATAATATCAATAAAATATTTTAGAATCCAAAACCATTCAAATTAAATAGTAATAAATTATTATTATCATATATCTCCAAATAAAATATTACACGGCTTCAAAATAAACCAATATATATTTTTCATGCTCAATATTCACAATCCCGGGCTGCATGATATTCGAATTATATAGAAATTACTTATAAATCGTTATAATTTATAAACGATTTCAATGCGACTATTCGAAAATTTGATTGGACATAACTTACAACCTATAATATGAAATCTCCATTTTTCTCTTCCATTAGAAAAAGATAACCAAATCGATTCAAACGTTTCTGGTTTCATAGAATTTCGACTTATATCAGATTCAGTATATTCAATTGAAGTTTAAATCATAAATTACGAACTTTAGCGGCGTTTCGAGTTCGTTTTATAATTATATATAAATTATACGTTCAACCTTCATTATAAAAATGAATTAAATATTATATATCCAATTAAAATTCCCAAATCAATATTTAAAATAATAAATATATTAAATATTCGGCTATAAAAATACGGGACGTTACAACGGATTTGCAGACCATTACATTTT
The DNA here is from genome assembly GCA_030737875.1 of Allium sativum. Taxonomy (NCBI): domain Eukaryota; kingdom Viridiplantae; phylum Streptophyta; class Magnoliopsida; order Asparagales; family Amaryllidaceae; genus Allium; species Allium sativum. The sequence goes on along the minus strand of CM060910.1, from coordinate 1,045,275,068 downwards.
GTTGGTTTCAATATTCCTTGCTTTCATTTAGAAAACATAAGAGAAACGTGAGCATTTAAAACCACTCACAAGTATATGATTTCTATATCTAAGTTAAACCAAATCATAATTCAATAATTTTTATTGATTGTCATTAGACAATTTACATTGAATTGAAATTGAAATTTACATTTAGCTTGAAGTCATTGCTAGTTAGCACCCGACATATGAAAACTTATTATTATACATGCTGATTTAGATTAAATTACGAGCCTACGTGTTATAAATAATTGAATGATATTGTAACTTGGTCAATAATTGACTGTGATATATTCCTGTTATCATCTTATAACTTATTGTAACTATTAAATGGACATTTGAATCATTTAAACTTGGATTAATGACACACAAAACCCTTTGGACAACTGACATTTATATGTGAAATTTTTAGGTATGTAAATATGTCGTCTTGACCAAAAGTATGATTTTTGGTAAAACTTTCGTTTTTATCGTTATTTGAATTTTTTTTATGCATGTCTATGTTTAAATATATTTCCTTTTACGTTAAAACTACAAATATTTGGAATAGAGTAGTCTAAAATTTGATTATAGGTTTACATCTAAATTTTCATGAATGAATTAATCAATTAAATACCAAAATATTTTGTGAAGCACTAATGTTTGATTCGTTATTTCATGTACTTTTGTAATTTATTTCAAAGAAAATAGTTTTATTATGACAAAATTTATTTTATAAAGCATATCATTTTTATTTGAAACTTTTTCTATAACTCCAGCAATTTATTTGGATAATATATTTAATAAATGGACAATTATTTAATCTGATCATCTAATAATTTAATCTTTGAAATTAGTCGTATGGAAATTGGAAAAATAATCAAATTAATTCAGGAAATTTTGGAACTTAGCTAAAGATCTAAATGGTATTTTAAGATAGTTTAAATTTTACTTATTAAATTTATATGTTTTTATAAATTAATTAGGGCGAAATCGAATGTATGTTGACTATGAAAAATAAAAAATAATTATGGTAATATCTCAAACTTCTCTGTGAATTCTTGAAGTGAAATGGAAACTTTTTATGTTGAACACATTTTGAAATTCTGTAAGGACCTTAATGTACAAAAATTGGAGTGGGCCAAAGGACGTATTTTACATTATGTTATGTTAACTTATATGACAATTATAGTCTTGGTTTGAGTATGCTGTTTTTTTAGTTTGCTTGTGTCAGCCTGAGTTGTTTCAATTTCGAAGGCGTTCATTCTTGAAGATGAAGAAGATTGTTGGAAGACCGTATTTAGTACTAGTATTATTCCGCTACATATTAGTATGTTTGTTAATGTATAACTGTGATTATTTTTTAAAGTAAAATCAATGTATATTGTACAACAGCTTCATGAACTATTTATATTATTATTATATATAATGTCCTTGAACCTGTGATATTCTATGTGTTGTCCTTTTCTCTTCTTCTTCTCTTAAACTAACCCGATTGACATTTTGTCTTTTGAACGGTTAGGATTGGACATATGTAGTTTACTGTCGACTTGAATTGTTCGAAATGACGGGTCATCATAATCATCCCATATTAACCTGACATGTTGTAACAATTATTTTTGTCGCTTTTGGTGCAAAGGTTATAGGGAGGTAGTCACATCAATATCACAAATAAAATTCATGAAACTTTTGCTACTGCGTTTAGTACATCATCACACTTCAACTCCAGTTCCCTATTTCCTTTTCCCTATTAATATCAATTAAAAATAACTCTAACTTGTTTCCTAATTGACTCCTAACTACAACACTCAATTTACTCAAAATAACGTTTATTATGTGTTAGCATCAAAAGTTGGCACAACACTCCAGGAGTTCAGTAATAAATTAGACTATGAAAACAAATGAAAAATGAGGAACAAAGTGGTAGAAATGCAGTAAGTAAAGACATAAGAATTTATAGTGATTCAATGTTGTTGTATCTATGTCCACTTTGAATATTTTATTCAGTATATATCTGTTTTTATGATTACAAAGTCCCAAATTAGTATGAATATGAAGCATACAAGATAAAGTAAATAAACGGCCAAAATATCCATTTTCCTCCAATGCAACTATTCTTTATAGATGTAGATAATCGAAAATATCTAGGTAATGTCGGAGGAATGTAGTAAAGGGAGTATAACAGGAGCCCAATCCGATTATCCACCAAATGTCGGATCAACACCGATCCCTTTATAGGGATCACTATTGATCGCTTAATATGAAGATTTTGGTCTTGCAACTTATTGGTTGGTCCCATATGGTGTCTCAAAGCACTCGGTGAAGTTTCATTTAATCCTAACTTGAGGTCAGAGAGTGATTGTTGAATTTGAACTATTCTCGGTTGGCCTTGGAGTTGTATCGATCTTTGATATCACCTAATTGTTAATCCCTCGCTTAAAGAGTTATCAAGTATTGTTTTGATGGGCTAATTCGACTATTGCCTCATGATATTATCCAAACTTGATGTCTGGGCCTTCATATGATTCTTCTAGGTTGTTAGGTTTGATAATCATTAAGTCGTGTTAATCGGAATAACTATAAACGGCTATATGCAAAGGTCGGGTAATACTTTCCTCCTAAAGTACATCTTGTGTGAGCATGACATGCATTAAACTGAAACCAGTCTTGGTGATAGGAATGGGATGCGTACTGCTCTTCGCAAATGGTTCTTATACTTACATCGAGTTGTGTATGTCACTTAATGTGTCGTTCCCAGAAACTCGAGACGTTTGATCGAACTATGAAGATATATATAGGCGATTCCAGCTTCATTGGTTTAGTTTGCTTGTTGATTGTGACGGCCCGCCCCGCACCAGCAGACATTTCCAATGAAAGTACGCAGTGCCAATGCCCGACTAGCACGGGACGGTCGCCAAGCAAAGGAAAAGAAAGGAATTTGAACTAGCAAGGAACCTATAGTATATCTCATAGCGCATGGAACAAAATATAATAATAACATAACTTTGACATAAAGCAGGTGAGACAGTGCATAAGATGAAAACTAAACCATTATAGCAGCGGAAAATCCAAAATACAGCTTATGTTCCACATCATCATTATTACAACTTTTAAAAACTGTCTCCAAAGCAAAATAAGAAAGGTACGCTACTAGTGCCCAAAGTAGTGACCAGCAGCGATACAGGGAGAATACTACATATATCATACGTGGGAGACTCTTGCTCGTCTCCGGATCAGCTACTCGTGCATAACCAGCTAACCTGTCTCTAGTCTGCCCATTTGAGAGAACCTAGAGTAATAAGAAGAGACATAAAACTTTGGGTCAGACAAAAGTCTGGTATGAGCGATAAGTAGCAAAACAGAACAATAACAGGTATACTAACCCATACCTGAACCTGGACCTGCAACCAAAGAGTTAGCACAACAGGACGTATAATACTCTAGGGTGACACTAACATATGGTGTAAAGATACGGGGGAGGGGTGTGCATGTCATAGTGATATCAGACAATCAAGCATAGCAACCATCCTCACATCTCTCACTCAGTGCGTAAAGAATACGATATCCACTGCTTTGACCACCCAAATCATTTTCTATGATCACTCTGCCCCATGGAGTCATGATGGCTCCACTGCACTGATCCATAGCCATTAATCCTTTGCTATATCCACTCTGCGCCATGAAGTCATGACGAATCCACTGCATTGGCTCATAGCCATGCTACGATCACTCTGCCCCATAGAGTAATAACTACCCCCACTGCACTAATCCGTAGCCTAACATCCCTCTTGGTGGTGAATCAAAGTTATGGGCGTCGATAACCCCTTAGCACACGTCCCGCAGTAAAGTCCAACTCATGAAGTTAACTCTTTGGTTCCCAATTGGATCCTGAGTACAAACTTCCCTTTTGGACTACCTTTGCATCTCGGGTTTTGGTCTCCTCCGGATCGGTCTTCATTTGGTTCATAGCTCATGCCTCGCGTCCAAGCTTCTTGGTTCGGTTCACAGTCACCCATCTGGTTCGGATCGGACTGCTCCATACGGGTCGGGTCATGATGACTCCATCAGTTCGGGTCGGGCTTCTCCCCTTTGGTTGACCCATGCGCTTCTTCTTCTAGCGATTCGTGTCGGGCTCCTTCACTTAAGCGGTCGGGCTTCTACATTGGCTCGTGGGTCTAGCCTCCATTAGTTGAGCTTCGGTTCGGTCGTGGTCTCCTCCAAGCTCTAGATCGACTCGTGATACTTCATCCAGGTCGTGGCTTCTTCATTCGATCTGATTCGTCCTTCCCACTCCAATCCGATCCGGGCCTTCTTTATCGCCCTTGCTTCCACTTGTGCTAAGTTTCGGTCCGGCTCCCACTTTCTTGCCCGAGTTTCCTATCCGATCCGAGCCATATAATCCGATCTGAAACCCTGCACATTTTCCTGCAACTTTTCCAGCGACTGTTTTACGCCATACGATGGAGTTTTCGACCATTCTAACTTTTCTAATCAATCACAAAGCATATCATACAGTCATAGAAACATAGAGAATAAACTATAAACACCAAAACAACAACTCAATATGTCAATATGGATCGAACATACCCAAAAAACCATGTTTTTCCCTTAATCCCCCTTAATCATGTTTAAGCATGCCATTAGCAAAACTGGTCCAATTTAGCCCGAATTTCTATCAGAACCCTTAAATAATATTTAAGAATTTTACAAATTTTTCCAGATTTTTCTGAGCCATAATTTCGCTAATTATCACAAATCACCCCTAATTAGCCGTAAGTAGTGAAAAACAATGCAAATCACTCACCTTAGCCACAAATAAAACTTAGATCTGAAACTATCTATGATTTTGGTCGAATCTCTATGCAATGCAGCAGCTCCAACTCTGATTTGGTGTTATTTCTCCTTGATTTGACGTAGATTAGCTTAATCGTTGATTAGAGAGCAATTTGGGATAAAATCAGAAGGTGAAGGCCATGGCTAGGGTTAGAGAAATGTTTTAGGCGGCTGAGAAAATGAAAATAGATCATTTCCTAACTTATTTCAGCCTCCCCATAACCCTAATCCCGAAATGGGTTATGGGCTAGGGTTATGGGCCTAGCTGCTAATCACCCTAACTTGGGCCGGTTAAGCTGGTTTTCACCTTCTAAACCTTTTTTTGCCATATCTCCCAAACAGTGAGTCCGTTTGGCTAATGTGACCACTCTACGAAAAGGTAAACCATCATTTGAATTTAATGTAAGCGGTTTTAGGTCAAAACTCCTTACCAATCAAAACTTATGGCCGAAACAAGATCAGCTAGGGGCAAAACGGTCGTTTAAAAGTCGGCAAAAATCGTGAACATGGGAAATGACCCCAATAGTTTTTCCCTTAAGTTACACGACTGTATGACCTCGTGCGAAAAAGAAATAAATATTCTACGATCCTCCGATGCACAGAATACGGGTCGTTACATTGATGGTCAACCATTTGGACTGTATTTTGCCAGAATTCTCAAGGTAACACCTAAGCTCCATCGAATCTAGAAATTAGTTGCTAGTCATGGACTCCCACATACACTGAGTGTAAGTACGTATTTGTCAGTCTGGATTCGCATGTGCACTTACGCGTATGTGCATGATTTTATGATACACTTGGAATTCCCTGTAAATACCATATGAAGGTATGTATGTTTATGGCTATACATGTTAGTATATGCAACATATTAGTGTCCATAATTCAATTTTGATTGAGTATTGTACATACACTTGGAAGTCAAGCCAATATTCATGTTCAAACGCATGTCCATGCTCTCAAATTGTTGTCGTATGCGTAAACATACATATACTAAATAGGGATCGGTGAATGTACGTATGTCTCAATACTGTATACCACAACACCGTAAAGGCTCGATTGTCACACTTATAAGAATGAGGAACCTCATTAGATTACTAACGGTTATAACCGTCAATCCAACAGGTGTGGATATTTTTTTAGCAAGACGGTTGTGCAGAGCGTTTCTACATAGTCCATTCATGTTATAATAGCATAACAGTAGTCATAAACGGTCAACAGGCCTGACCGTTGGCAAATAAGTTCATATAGTAGTTAACGTGTCATAAGCAATACACCATAATGTATAAACATAAACACCAGCCTTCATAAGTTGAAAAAATATAGCCAAAGAGCCAATGAGCTATGCTCCAAAATATTACCATGCACAGCAAGCCAAAATATTGGTTTCAATCAACAAGGCGAACTGCAAAGCGAAGTGCAGGAAGATGTCACCATGGACACAGGAAGTGCCTATGATGGCGCAACCCATCCACGTCCAAGCCACCCTCCGATTCATCCCAAATGATATCAGTATCCATCAACGTGAAATGAAAGGGAACACATGAGTGCATGTCCATTGGTAAAAAAAGATGAGTTATTTTATGGCACAACTGAAGCCTACTAGCCGAACGACCATTAAAACAACGATTATTTCGTTCCAACCAAACAGTCTAGGAGAATGTAGTAATGAACGAATCAAGCTCAGAAGAAGGAGCAGAGTATTTCCAGTAGTCGAAGTGATGGAATGGAAGGGGAATATGTCCGAGGACATATGCTGCAACCGATGTCCAAAGGAAGAATCTAAGGTCACAATCGGAGAAGAAACGTGGGATAGATTCATCGCTGTGGTCATAAAGAACACACGAGGGAATAACCAAAATGCTTTTGTGAATCAACCTGTCCTTGGTATTGATGCTACCATGAGCGAATCATCATAGGAAGAAACGTGTTCTTTGAGGTGCCTTGATTTTCCAGATTCTGGGATAGATGAAAAAGTCGTCCAAAGAAGGAGAGAAACTTGTAACAAGATCTAACTATAAAGGATCGATTGGATGTAAGGTTCTAGGAATAGGTGTTAGGGTTATTTGTGAGTGGGATGTTATAAATGATGCTGAGTACTTCTTAAAGCTCATGAACTATAAACGGGTTGAAGTAGGTGGCAGGGATGATGGTAGAAAAGCCTAGGTTCATAATATCATTTATGGTAATGGTGGGATTGGGAGTGATAGCGAATAGAGATGGGCGAAGGTATGCAAGAGGGCAGTCATAAAACCAAGTATCAAGCCAAAAGAGACTGGTAGCACCATTACCACCATTGATTGCGAAAATATATTTGATGCGAGGTAGAAAACGAAGGACACTATTCCAGAAAGGTGATGGGCGGGAATGAGGACGTGAATACATAATGGATTCAAGTCGGTTGTTGTAGCAAAGGGTAAGAACCAATGATTTCCAGTTGAAAGCTCCAGGAACCAAACAACGCCAAAGCCACTTAGCAAGAAGTGCATGTTTAAGCAAACATAGGTTAGGAATTCCCAATCCACTAGCACTAACAACCATGCAGACTAAATCCCAATTACAACCAATCTAGCAGGACCACCATGCCAAAGGAAGGAACGACAGAGTTGACCAATATTGTTTACAACCTAACTAGGAGCACGATGAACAGAAAGCCAGTAGAGAGGGAAAGCTGATAGAAAAGACTTAACAATGATAAGACAACCAGGAGTAGATAGGGAAGAGGCTTTCCAACGAGCAAGTTTGAACTTGATATTTAAAATGAGGGGGCGCCGGTCATGTCGAGTGAGTTTGGTTGGACATAGGGGAAAACTAAATAAAATATTGGAAATTGTTGGAGTTTGCAGTTGAGAACTTCAGTGATGGTTGGATCAAGATGGTTAGCGCCACCGAACATGAAGATAGAGCTTTTCGAGAAGTTGATGGATAGGCCAAATATAAGTTCGAAGGAATATAAATGCACTTCAAGGCAGTGAACGTTGTTAGGTGTTGGTGTGGTAAAGAGCATAGTATCATCATCAAATTGTATATTGGCACACATGGGGCTATTTGAAGGTGTCTGGATGATGATGAGTATACGGCTGCTCAAGGAAATTCTGATCATCTGGTTCAAGATGCCAATGACGAGGATAAAGAGTAGTGGAGAGAGGGGATCGCCTTGGCGGAGTCCTCGCCTGGATTTTATAAGTTCGTCGTCAATGCCATTAATATGAACAAAAGAGAGGCGGGAGTTAAGAATAGCAGAGATCCATTTGCACCACCTGGCCCTAAAAACCCTATATTCGAGTATTTGGAGGAGGAAGTCCTAATTCACAGTGTCATAGGATTTACGAAAATCAAGTTTAAGAAGTAAGACTTTAGTGTTAGTATGATGGAAGAAAGAGATGATTTCTTAGGTAGAAGCTATGAAGTCATGGATATTTCTTCCCAGAATGAACATGGATTGTTCAGGACCAACCAGAGAGGGAATGTAAGTTTGTAAGCGGTTAGCAAGGACCTTGGTGATGAGTTTAAAAGAGTAGTTAAGGAGGTTGATAGGATGAACGTTGTTAGGGTGATTGGTGCCTTCGTGCTTGGGAAGGAGGATGATTTTAGCATAGTTCAAATGGTTTTTGCAAACCAGATCTGAGTGGAAGTCGTTGAACAAGTTGATGATGTTAGGTTTGATGACTTCCCAAAAGCTGGTGTAAAAAGCAGTTTTGAAGCCATCACGACAACAAGCTTTGTTTACATCCATGGCCTTAAGCGCCATAAAAGTTTCATTGTCAAAGAAAGGCTCGTTAATGAGTAGATGAACTCGTTCAGGGTAGAATATGGACCAAATAATAAATGGTGGTGGTGGAGGACGATGGCCCAAGAGGTTACGGAAGTATGTGGTAAAGTGGGCATTGATGGCCAAGGGGTCAATGGAGTGGAAGTCACCATCATGGAGGTCAGAGACGGCATTGAAACATCTTCTTCCATTAGGAATTATATGAAAGTAAGAAGTGTACTGGTCACCCTTAGCAACCCACCATCCTTAGAACGTTGTTGCCATCCCATTTCTTCTTGTTTCAAAAGATGTTGGAGCTCCAACTCAAGTTCAAGAAGCCTGTTAGAGTCATCGTCATTAAGAGAGGGATTTTCCTCTTTGATGTTAAGGACAAGAAATTCATTTTGAATGGTGGTGATGTGTCATTTCAGGAAACTCCCAACGTTGCTAGCCCATGTTTAATAAGTTCCCTAAGGGAACACAGTGTAGAAACAATGATAGCAGAAGCAAAGGATAGTTTCGGGGAAGAGGACCATGTAGTGCTGATGAAGTCAACAAAACTGGGTTCAGTTATCCATATGCGTTCAAAGCGAAAATGTCGGTGGGAATGTGGGGGGTTGTCAGTTGTAAGTAAAATGGGGTAATGGTCAGAGAGAAGCGAGGCTAACCCTGAGACAGTGGAAAGAGGATGGATGTCTTCCCAAAGCATATTAAAAAGAAAACGATCAAGTTTAACCAGTGTAGGGTATTCACGAAGGTTTGACCACGTAAAGCGCCGGTTGGTGATGGGAGGGTCGATGAGTGCAAAGCTAGTGATAAATTCGTTGAAATTAACCCAAGTCAGAAGATGGGAACACGGAGCTACGTTTGGTGGGCCCATGAGTTACGTTGAAGTCACCACCGATGAGCCAGGGACCATGGTGGTTAAGTCCCAACAGCATGTAAGACTTCCGGAGGGTGCGTTTGTCGTTACTGCATGGCGGACCATAAATGTTGGAGTTGAGAAAGGTGGTGCTAGACGAAAGGTGAAGGAGGGTGACGTGAAGGGTTGGGGTAGATTAGAAAACATGCAAGGGGGTACACGTAGAGTTGTTCCATGCAGTGATGATGCCACCTATAGAACCCTCAGCATTGACAATTTGCCATTTCGAGAAACGCGAAGTTAAAAACGAAAAAATGATGGTTTCGTCATTAAGCTTCGATTCTTGGATCAGAAGAATGTCCGGATTTAAGGAGGAGAGAATGAAATTAACTGTAAACCGTTTACTGGGTCCCCTAACCCCCAAACATTCCAAGAGAGAATCTTCACTGAGAAAAGGAGGATCTCTCCTTTTCCAATGATTGCATGCAAGGATAGTGTCCGTGTGATAAATTAATCCCCATGCATCGAGCTAATTTTTTTTTAGGGCATAGTTTCCGTTAGAAAAAACAACAGGCTGAAAGAAACTGCCCTCGATGAGCGAGGAATTACCAAATGAGGTAGCATTGAGTCTGGCACTTCTACGAATAGCGAAAAAGGACAAAGTTGGAGCCAACATGGGGGTCTTTAGACTAAAGGAGGTGGTGGAGGATGGGTTTCTAAGTAGTTGGAAGTTGATGGGTCAACATGAACTATGGTTATCGGTAAAGGTAACAGGTCAGTGAGGTCTAAATCCGCTAAAGGGTTCAACTTGTCATAAGAGGCAGGACATGGGTCCCAACCCAATGGCCTATTGACCTCCAAGGAGTTGTCAGGAAGTGGTTCAACGACTATGGAATTGTCAGCGGAGATAGGGGCTATGGGTTCAGGAATGGTTGATTCGATGAGTGTACATCAAATATGTATTTTGGATTTGGTGAAGGGAGATAAAGAGGTTCCATAAAGAAGTCATGGTCATTTTCGACTCGGTACTCTAAGAGGAGATCATTTGGGTCGAGGGTTGGGTGGAAATGATTCCAATGTTCTACAGTGTTAAGGAAGTGGGCATCATTAAGGACCCTAACTCTGGCAAAGACGAAACGGAAGTCCCTCTGGGCCCATCCGTTGTCGTCTTCCCTCAGGTAAATCTCGATTGGATATATGGAAGCGGAAAGAGAGAATCTGGGCGGTGGCACAGGTGAGTGGGAAAACCCCTAATCCTTACCCAAGTGGTTGGCCAAAAGTATCTAACAAAGACTTCCGATGCTGACGTGGGTACATTTTATAACGGATATTATCACAGTTATAACTGTTATTGATATGTTATTTACTCACGGCTGTAAGCATGAGTGAAGAGTCAGTATTAATGGTTATAAGCATTAGTTAAATTGACATACTCATTGTTTTAACCATTATTAATAAGTTATTCGCTAACAGGAGTTCATCAAAGTTTCTAATGGTTATAAATGTAAGATAATCGAAGGTTCTAATGGTTATTTCCCACTTCTATCAACTTTATAATCGTGGCTGATCAATTATATACATAGTAAAATATATATTTCACACATAGTAATAATACCAGTTCGTTCACAATAATATATTTCATAGTAGTAAATATTGATTCCATGCTAGGCATGTTGTAGATAATACACAATATTTAGAATAGCAAATATACATGTATCTTATAAAAAATACTGCAAGTTATATACCGTCATTAATACATAACAAATTGTAAATCAAACTTAAAATATATCTTCTAAATTCAGTCTTGGATTTGTAATGTCTGCGTCCTCCATCGTTAATGAATCTCCATTGCAAGCAAACTTGTAACACAAGATAGGGTAAGTGCAAGTACAATTTAATATTGAAATTTAACCGTTAAACTGCACAAACTTGTAAGCTGACACAAGATAGGGTGAGTGCAGTTTTGTGTTTTTTTACCTTCTGTTAGATATGTACAGTTTAAAAAATGTAAACTTAAACCTTTCGGACACATAAAGACTCATATATCAAGTTATACATGCCTAAATAATCGATTTCATATACTTTATAAATTTTCGGGCATAATGACCTTGATGTATACTACCTTCAGTATATAAGATATAGAATATGAGTCTATAATGGCTTTGAAACAAAGAGATTGTTGAATATTTCACTCAAACATGTAATTAAAGAATTTTACAAAAGCAAACTGACTATGAATATGAACTTATGAAGAAAAAGTTTCTTACTATTTCACAACATTTGAATTTACACCAATTCATATTTTTTTTTAATATAAATCCCAAAAGTTTATATACATTATTTCTTGGGCTTATAACTATGTTAGACCTGTTCGTAAAGTATATAATATGAACAACCTTGTTTGAAAAGTAATTACAGGAAGATACCTGTTTTGAATTAACGAAGGCACGTTTTCGAAACTCGCACGAATGCGAGTTTTCAAAACTTGCCTATATGCTTTGGGTATTAAATTCCATAGTGACTTTATTGAAATTTGATTTGGACATAACTCAATTTCTATAATATGAAATCTCCATTTTTATGTTCGATTACTAAATATAGTTCTATAGATTAGAACGTTTTGTGTTTCAATGAAATCCGACGTTTAACGATTCCTATATACACGAATGAAGTTCAAAACGTTAAACTACGAACTACCACGACATCTAAATAGTATATATAGCTTGACCAAACAACATAAAACAAATACCAAATTCTAATATTCAAATATAAGAGAGATACATAGTCCGATTAAGGACAGATAAGTTTGAAACATAAGAAATACAGATACACGAAATGCAACACACTGACATCACGTCAACAAACACACGTATCCATTTTAGGCTAGTTAAGTACACCGCTTCCTGTTATGGCCTTGCGATCCACATTTGCTGCACCTGTTTGTTTTGGGTGTTTGATGCTTGTCCATAACATTTTTGAATCTCGTTGATTTTGGTCGTTTGGCTTGTCTTTTGACAGGCGAAGCCAATATTCATGGACCATTGTACGAGACCCAGTATTTCTTATCGCGTATAAGATTAAACTTTGGATCATATGTAGCTCTATAACCTTGGATGGAGTACCATTCAGAAGCAAAATCGTGATGTGCTCTATTACTAACAAAATCCTGTGTTGAACAAGCCGCCATCACATGAATACACAATATCTTCTGCAACAGTTGGATATTGCATGTACATGCGACTAGAGAACTGTCGATCACAACATCATATTCATCCCCGTAACCATGAATCACTTGCCATTTATATCGACCAAATCAAACAAGCTTACACTGTCGTGCTTTAATAGCACGAGCTTCAGTTTTAGCTTCCCATTTAGGAGTAAGTTTTGTATTCAGACCCCCCTTTTCCCGCCTCTTATAGAAATACTCAACTGATCAAAAGAATGTTCTTGCAACCAATGCCTTTATAGGCAAGGATCTAGCGCCTTTTAGTACACCATTAAAACTTTTAGATGTGCTAGTCGTCATAATATGGAAGCGGCCACCGTCATCTCAGTAAAGAGCTTAGTTTTCTTTGCAATTCCATAGGCTTCGTTCAATCCAGAAAACTTTAAATTAGCCAGTTTTCACCAGAAAGCTCTAGATTAGCCACAACATATCTGGCCATCATTTGCGCCATGCACAGATCATCGTCCATTGGTACTTCCATTTGAACCTCATCACCATCTTCTTCAAATCTACTATCTTTGTAAAGTCATAATTTAGTCGTTCATCGTTGACTTCGGTCCAGCATGTATCATCAACAGTTGTCGTAGCAACCGCCATGCTATCAATATGTTTGGCCTATTGTGAAGGACCTGCACCCAGTCTTCTTCGGGTTCTACAGTCAATCTATTAATAAATGCAGTTCAGTTAAATCTTACATTTGTATGAGTAGTTATAAAACTAAATTGATGTGCAACACATACCTTTGGCTCATATCTAATAGTTCTGACTGATCAGTTTGTAGTTCTTGTTGTTGTTGTTGCTGCTCGTCCACATTTGGTGGAAAATACAGATTGGTGTATAAAGGAGAACTAAAGATGAGTGAAGGATCATGAGTTTGCAGCATTTCTGCGAAATAACCTAAACCGCTACTCACGATAGGAGGTGTAATTATTTCTTCCACGATTTCTTTTATTGTTTTTCCAATAAACAACTTAAGCGATTTCTTAACAGCGGAAAACATTACTTGTACATCTACATCTTCTAAAAGTGATACGGCTCTCGTCCCCGAATCAATAGGCCAGTTAACCGACAACTCGATATCATATTCGAGAGGGTTAATTTTAGAAAAGGGGAAATAGAAAAGATAAAAGGAAGGAGAAGAAAAGGGGAAGCCGAGTTGGAGCAGAAAAGTAAGGGAAAAAGAGAGGAAATTTGGATGCAACGGATCAGGTCGAATCACGAAATAGGGCGAGGGATTGGGTCGGAATTTGCAATTTGGAAAAATCATGACTCCAGGGGGTCAGGTCGGCTCAAAGTTGATGAAATGGTCAAGTGGGTCAGATCAGCATCCAAGTTTAAATCGTCGTGAATTCTTTCAAGTTACGATTCAATCGCGATTTCTAACTTAATGATTTCTCAATTTCTTAACACCGCATCAGTAACTCAATCATTCCACATAAAAGAACAAGCCTCGAAATTTGAACTAAAACAAAAAATTCAAACATGCACATATGATAAAGCATAAAATTAGATTTTGTAAACATGATTGAACAATCGAACTCGAACTCGAACTCTGACCTCTAATTCCAAGTCTTAATGAAATTCCACCTCTTGATTCGATCAATGGGATGGCGATCAGCGGTGACAACCACACTAATTATTAACCGAATCTGGTCATTACATAGTGCGGTATTTAATTGAATTGCATATGCATGCCTGACACCACACATCTTGCAACTAGTTTACACTAAATATGAAGGTATAGATTAATCACACTTGTAGTTTCACGCTGCATACCTGTCCTACTCTAAAAAATAGATTAATTATACTAACTATAACTATTTTCTAGTATAGTACATTATGGGTTCGAGATACTCAAGGCAGATCAGAGGCTTGGAAGATGAGAGTCCAGAAGAAGCTCCAAAACCTAGCCATTTGGCAAGTGAATCAAGTCCCGAAACAAGCTACGTACCACCGGTCAACTGAAGAACCAAGTCCGTCTCAACACGGAAATCAACCTGGGGTTGAATCAACTGGAAAAACCAAATGGCCATCAATCGATAGAGCAACTAGGGGTTCTCTACACATTGAGGAAGATCTGCATCAAGTATATAAGAGCCTATAAGTGGACAATGGTATGGAAATTGATGAAGTAATTATGCTAGCTCCGAATACTATGGAAGGAGTGGAAATCTTGGAAGATCCCAAGGATTCGTTCACATTAAGAATCGACGAACCAATGCTATCGAGGATATATATATATGTGTGTGAATAACGATATTCCCTCAAATGACGTTTTGGGTGCCTAAACGACATGACCAAGCACATAGACCTCAAGAAGGGTATATGTCATGCAGTTGATACATTTTCTCCAATGGGTGTGTTCCCTCATTTTGTCTATTCATTTGGGATATACTGCTGAAACAGCCCACCTCCATTAGGGTCACTCTCAAAGGGAATGCCTTAATTTTGGTGGAGGTTTATAAGTATAAGTCACAGATATACAAGACAGATATAAGAACACATATTTTTGAACAGCGGAAAACAACAACAACTTTTATTTCAACAAAATACGTGTTACACAAACCATGTCATAATTTGTTTTACAATACTTCCAAAAACATAACATCTTCATAACTGTCTTGATTACATTATTTAAAGAAGCATAACGAAAACATAAATAAACTGCATAAGTCCCATAATTGCTGTCCAAAGCCATAGTCCAAAACGAAAAAGATCCAAGCAATACATTCTTTCTCTTCAAGCTGGATGTGAAAGCTGGTCATGCTGCGGTATTCCCTCCCTGTGGACCGGGGGGGGGGGGCGAAAGAAAAGAAGGCGAAAGAAAAGTAGAGTCATACATAAAGCCTGAGTAAGTCTAGGACTATTCAGTCTATGAATAAAGAACTAGGTATGATAAGCATAAACTGGAAATGAGAAAGCACCATAAACTAAGTTAAGTTGTCTAGGGTCGAATACACTATCGTACCCCATATTAATCTCTGTACCCATATAAACTAGTTCCCAACAGGCACTCCATAATCAGAGTGAAGTGATCCATTTCTGATGATCGGCTCCTACTCGCATAGTTACATGTGTCTTACGGCCCCCGTTGTTGTATTTACCTATGCTGGTCCCACCATGGGGTGTATCAAGTCCCATGGTGGCGGCCCGACACAATTCTAAAATGCACAGGTATGCTACTGGTGCCGAGTGCCTTATTTTTCTGCGCTGGAGTGTGTGCACGCCCGCACCCCGTTAGAACCTACACTGCTGCACCACCGCCGACGATTTGACCTCTTACAGTCAGCCCAGTAATCGTGCCCCACCCTGCCTAGTTCAGGGTATCCTGATACACCTTGTAGGGTTACTGCTGAAAAGGGTCCCCCGCTACTAAGTTTTCTATTTCTAGCCAACATGCTAAGTTGGTTAAGTGTTTTGTAAACCTAACCCCCAATCAGTCTGTATAGTTTAGCATGTTCCATTTTGATTAAGTATTAATTCAATTTACTTAATCCTATCAATCCTGACTCAGCCTTAATTGTCTTATTAAAGCCTTGACCTCTCACATTAGACAGGTATTGTTGTGGCTACCTGTTGCCGGTTGGGTCCGGGCAGTCTTACGCCACAACTCAGTCTAACCTCGGGTCTTTATTGGGCTCTGTGTTTAACCACCCACATTGGATAGGTATTGTTGTGACTACTGGACAGCCGGGCGGTTCCGGGCAGGTTTACATCACAACTCAATCCAACCTCGGGTTAAACACATCGTATTTTCTAAATTTACATATTTTGTCTCTTTTCTTTTTATATGTAAATATTTGCAGCCCATTATTCAAATTCATCTTTATTGGGTAAAATTTATTTATACCACTTAATTGTTTTTCAAGGTTGTTGGCATGCGTCAAACATGCCAACACATATGTTCTATATTTTAACCCAAACGTCATTACCCCCATTTTACACATTCGCTACAATATAAGATATGTTGGGTTTAACATTTAAACCCAACTTAGCCATATGAAAAGGGGAGGCTTATAACATGGTGTTTATAAGGTAACATAAAATGGGAAGTGTGAACGCATGAACTTGCAACATAACGATTCAATTAACATGAATTAGGCACATGTGAACTTGCATTGTAATAGCATATAATCATGGTATAAACAGTACTTAAACATGAGTCATTCTATTCATATAATCATGGCATAAACAATACTTAAACATGAACCATTCTATTCATATAATCATGGCATAAACATACCTAAACATGAAATCATGTTTTTTTAGTCTATTCATGTAAACTTGCAATTAGAATGTAAACCTAACTTAATTATGTGTCACATATATCACCATATGATTTTGATAACAACATAGGCCTAAAACATGTTTTCAACTAGGCATAACACCAAACATAGTTTAGTCATGTTCATAAAGATGCCTACTTTTGTCCCTAATCCAAAAGCATGGTTTTACACTTGAATCACGATGTCAATTCAACATAAATTCACATAAACCATAGTACTTAGTTGAATCCAATTACACACTAAAAGTGGTCATAAAAGTATGTACATCATATTGGCATAATGGTAAATCATATACTTGCATGAATCCCAAATAAACTACCACAGCATATGATTGTTAACATGAATCATATACTTGCATGAATCTAAATTAAACCACTACAAACATGTAGTTGTTAACTTCCAACATAAATCACATACTTGCAAATATCCAATCGTTATACCACAGCAATTCCAAATCGTTTAGAATCAAAGCAAAGTACAAATATAGATTATTATCGCCACAATTCCGTTTCTCACTTTACACAAATCACAACACAATTATTTATTCACATCGAAATAGCACTCTACTTACAACGTATGACGAATCTTCAATTCAGGAATCTGAATTTGGAGATGCTATCCTTTGTTGTAGGCGTTGTTTTGATTTAATTGACGTTGCTTTAAGCTTTCGAATTATCTCCTAATTGTCTCTCAATTTCTGATGGCTATTCCTAGTCTCTCCTCAGCAGCATGACGGTTTCATCTCCATTTTTGTTTGTGTGAATTAGGGTGAGTCTTAGGTCCTTTTTATAGAGTTTGTGAGTTGATTAGGACCGTCGATGGAGCTTGGTTTAATAATAGCCGTTCGTTTGGAGGAGAGACCAACCAGGACCTGACACCTAGCCCTAGTGACAAGGCAAGGCTCAGAAAATCGACCAAACACAGACCAGGCCAGCCAGGGGGCTGGGTTCGACCTGGCTCAGGGGCCAGGTCGACATGCCAGTCGACACCGTGTCGACTTGGCAGTCGACACGGGTGACCCAGGTCGACTACCTAGTCGACCTGGGTAGCCCCAGGTCGACTACCCAGTCGACCTAGGTGCCTTGGGCGGTAAAATCCCCGCCCTAGCCTATCCGGCCCGATTTTGAATTTTAAATTGGTTTTTCTGAGCTGTTTTGGTCTGTTTGAATTTTAAACTGAATTCTGAAACTTCCGGAGGCCATATCTTCTTCATACGGAGTCCGTTTTACGCAAACTCAGACTCTATCCCAAGCAGAATTCCGAGACGAACGCAATGGCATATCCCGTTTCCCTTAATTCTTTGTTTTGAAATTAGTTATACTCTAATTTGTGAATTTCACTGTTATAAAATACACTGGGTGTTACAACTGCACTTTATGCAGTTGGCTCCAACACAACTTCACCAGAATAGTTATGCATTTCTTCTTGGAACATATATACTACCAGTGAAGAACTTAGGTCAGGAGCCATCAGAAGAGAATATATGACATATGTTGACTTTCATGTAGCGTAGGATTGCCCCATAACTTACTTATCTAGAAGCATTGCCCAAATTCACATCATTCTTGGAGTTTCTATAATTTACCGAAATGCGGACTCTGATTTCTGATGTTCTTCTTCACTTAGTGGAATTATTAAGAGAGCACAATTAGTCGATCATGATGGTAATGAAGAAGTGATTATCGATCTAAGGATATTGGAAGACTTAGTAGTAGAATCAAATCTGACTTTTATGAGATAACCAATTTGAGTTATATATATATGGTCAATGTAGTGGTAACAAAAACAAATGTACTTTGGATACTATGGATAGGATTAGGGATACTTATACTAATTTCTTCATGGTATGTTCTATATTCTTTATAGAATTAATATCTAGTGGGTTACGCTAGTAATGATAGTATTTGTTTGCATGATTCTCTTGTTTATTTCGAGGACGAAATTCATTAAAGAATGGGAGGATGTAATATCACTATTTTTTAGTAAACATTATTTAGAAATTTAATTGCATAAATTAAATCAAAAAAAAATAGTAGGATGATGAGATGAGATTTGTAATTAATAAAATTGTTTGACCTTAGTATCTAATCAACTTAAAATAACATATGAGAGGGATGTGAGAGGGGTAGAGTAGGAAACACATGGCCTCATATATATACATAGCCTTCTACACATTTATCCTTCATTTTCATTTTCAACTCATTTATCCTTCATTTTCATTTTCAACTCATTTATCCTTCATTTTCATTTCCACTTGCAAGCCATAAACCCTAAACACAAGTTAGGGAGATCGACCTATAAATCAAGGAAGAATAAGAGAAAACTTAAGGAAAACCTAAAAAAATTAAATCAAGCTTACGATTCAACATAACAAATCTCTGCTTCTCATCTAAAATTAAGGTGAATAATGAACCTAATCCTTGTTTATACTCGGATATTGTTTAGACCCAAATTTATTTCATGATTATATGATTGTCTTCATACATATTCTGATGCTTTAATATTGTTTGTATATAACAATGATTGTATTTGATCATTTATGCTTGTTTGCACAAGTTCGATTAGGTTTTAGATCAAAACATATAATATAACATCTCAAGTCGATTTGAAATTTTTATAGGTTGTGTATAACACGTTTTTTGGAGATGAGTTTTGAGTTTCATAATTTTTTAAGAAATTGGATTTTTTTATGAATTCCCTAAAGAAGAAAGTGGAAAATAGGGAGAAGGACAAACTTAACAAAAAAATTGGTGAAAAGTATGGAAAGTTTAGAATTTAGTGAGAAGGACAAATGTTAGTGTAAATGGGAAAAGGATAGTGGTCCCCCTGAATTCCACTTTTAGTGTAAATGTGTCCTTCTCCCTAATTTAGAAATTTTCCATACTTTTCACTAATTTTTTTGCAAAGTTTGTCCTAATTACACAATTTAATTAATAATAATGATTTTAGACCTGAAATTACTACACAAAGTTGAGAGGGGTACTCTTGAATTCATGCGAATTTCTGGGATTTTTCCCATGTATTTATGATGTGCTGTGATTGTCTTAAATTAGATAGACTTAGGGTAATATGGGCATTAATTAATGCAATTAGTGATTCCTTGACCTTTTAATATTAGAATATGAAAATATGAGTTTTACTCAGTAAATTTTTCTGTCATCCAATGAAATTTTGATAAATATAACGGAGTATGTGAAAAGAATTACTTTAGCTAGTAAAATGTAGTTTTCATTTTATTTACTATTAGGCCCTTCCATCCAGTCGGCAATACCATATCGACCAAAATACCGTATCGACACGGTCGATAAGGCCTTGTCGTCTCTATTGAAAAACACTAGATGCTTGGAATGCTACGAAACATAGTACAAGAAATATTCAGGCTATAGCACCGTCACTAAGCTTGTCAAAATGTTCTTGTCCCTTGTACAAACTTGTGTTTTAAAACTTACATCTCCGCTAAAGCTTGTCACCTTTATACATGGGCGTGTCACCACTGTTCTTAGTTGACAAGACCATATTCTTATTTAACTTAAGGGGCTTACAACATCTAATGTTTTAAAGGCTTATCGCCTTAACACCTTGTCAATTATGTAAACAAGGCTAATTTTCTAACCTTGTTTTTGTAAAGATTGGAACTCGCTGCCTCTACCCTTGTTGTCACGGATGTGGCCAATTAGAATCATCATTTTCCAAAAATTTCTTTGAAGCTTATCGCTTTTATCCTCGTCGACTATGTCGATAAGGCTTATCTTCTAAACCTTGTTTTTTTGAGTCTGAGGCTTATCGCCTCTGACCTTATCATCACAATTGTGGTTGATAAGCTTATTTCTAACTTGTTTCAAATTAATATCCAAATTACTAGGAACTTATCGCTTCTATCCTTATCGTCATGGTTGTGGTCGATAAAAATGGTTTTCAACTTGGTTTCAAAGCTTTGAGATTATTGCCTCTGAAACCCTTAACGTCATCATATAAGTTGACAAGCCTTGTTTCATATTATTTTCTAAAATACTTGAGGTAGCACCTCTATTCTTCAGAGTCACAGTTACGGTCAACAAGGTACGTTTTTAAACAATATTGTTTTAAGGTTATCGCCTCTATAGCTTGTCAATGTCGACTATGTCAACAAGATGTAATTTTTAAAATCGTTTTACCTTGTTTCAGTCTATATAAGAAGTCAACCTATATTTGTGGTTGATAGGCCCTTGCCTATCATTGTTGCATATTAAATGGTTTCGACGTTAGATAAATAGTCAAAAGGGGAATATGATCGATAAGGGTGCCATAACCATTGATTGTTTTTGCATGTGGGTAGAGAACCGCTGTATCACTTATTTGCGTCATTGACCTAGTCGATAAAGTTGAGACTTATGTTTTGAGATGATAGATAACCATATTATCGTTTACAAAGTTAACATGGTATCACGGGTGAATATTATCACTTAAATCATTTATACATAATTGTACATGTTGGGGATACCATTGAGAATTGAATAATCATGGAAATTGGGGGTATCATTTAAATGTTCTTAAGAACAAAATTTAAAATGAATTGATAGGTTCCTAATAATCCCGCAGATAAAAATATGGTATGTGTGATGGATAATCCACATTTTGTTGTAGTATATAAGACTGAATATGCTTTTGTGATATTTTATTTAGTCCGACATCACGGGAGTAAGCTTAACATCGGCTCCAAAGCCTATATATAAATGAGCCAATGTAATAGAAATGTACACACTTGAAGTAACAGAAATAAAAGTCTCTCCTCTATATTTTCTGTTCTCTCTAATGGCTTCTTGTTTAACATGTGTTCTATTTTATTTTATAACATGTTATCAGCATGAAGCTCTAACCGATCTAATTATAGATCTCAAAACGGTAGGTTATTTTTCTGACCTGATTGATTTGATTTTTCAAATCTCTATTTTTGTTAGATCTCATCTCATTCTAGATTTAAATCTATTATGTTATCTTCTAGATTTTTTGTTTAGTCTTATAATTTTAGAACTCACATAGATCTACACTTTGAGATCTGATTCTTATTTTCTTAATCATACTTCAGATCTCACTTTATTAAAGATCTGATTTTTTTATGTAATCATACTGTTGATCTCAAAATTATACTCAATTTATATACATTTGAGATCCCTACATGATTTAAAATGAGATGTTGATTGTAATGATATATTCTTTTTTAATTTGACAAAATTTTGTTCTTATTTATTCAAATAAATTCATTGAATTTAATTTGATGTTGTTACATAATTCATATTTCCGGAAGAAATGTTGTATTGTTCCTTAAAGAAACAAATACAAATATAATACGTATTCATAAGATTGTAATAAGTTCAAAACTAATATTGATCTATCACCAAAGATGGATTATGAAAAATAAACTAATGGAAAAGTGTGTTAATTTTTTGGAATCTGAAATAATATGAACATGAAGTTCATATGCAAATGAGGAACCTGAAGTTCATATGCAAATGAGGAACCTGAAGTTCATACGCAAATGAAGAACCTAAAGTTCATATGCAAATGAGAAAGATGAAATAAAATCCCGAAGCTTTCTTAAATGTTGTGATATGAAAAGATTATACTTCCAGAAGAAGTTAAAAAAGACACACACATCATAATATGTGACAATAACATTGGATTCAATAGAAAATCTCTAAACGGGTTTCTTCTAATTGACATATTTCCTGTACAGTTTATATTAACTGAATATCCTGATGATATAGTATGCATATTAATCTCTTGAAGAGATGTTTTAGAGATTTAATTTTATATACCAAATCCAACATCCTAGAAGAGATGTTAGAGATTTTTTTTTGGTTGCATTGCAATTACATAAATAAAAGATATGTCCCCTGAAGGAATATCATACACTCTAGAAGTAATGATTTCTTTTCTCACTTGAATCTTATTTTTATTTAGTGCACCTAATTTTGTTACTGCGTTTAAGGTTTGATATGTATTGACATATCAATAGTTTGTATATATTTATCTCTGGAGGAGATAAGTTCATCCCAGAAGCAATGATAACAAAATATCTTTAGAGGATATTTGTATATTTGGAAATGATAAAATATCTCTAGAAGAGATCTATTTATTTGAAAATAATAAAATATCTCCGGAAGAGATTTCTACAATTAAGGGTGATAAAATATTTGTACAAAAGTTCATAATTTTTTCCTAAATGGTGTTTATAGAATATCCCAGAAGCGATATTATATTTTGATACGTCTATAAAGAATTTTCATTGAAATATTTTCAAATATCAAAGATGATAATGCAAATTTAATGACTAAAGAAAATATGCATCTCAAAGGTCATAAGCTTAGATTTAATTATTGATCTTAATTTAGCACACCTGAAGTGTATGCAGAAGCAATTTTTGTTATAGAAATGGAAAATTTAGAACCTGCAGTTTCTATAATGGTAAGAGATAATTTTGTTATAAAAAGAAAGTTCCAAAAGATTTTTATATGGATTGTATAATTTGAACCTAAAATATGTAATTTTATGTTGTGAATTTTATGTATAGATCTGTAGGTTTATGGAATTATTCATATTAAAGAATGTAAAATATTGGTTCTATAATTATGCACTTTTACTCAATTCTCGATTAGACATTATGCATATATATGGTATTTTAGAGAATATGATTATTGAGAATGCAGTACAACTATAAGTTGTTTATTTCGGTTTTGTAGTTGATTAATACTGTAGCTAGATCCAAATTTTACTATGTTTGATTTATTTATTTGATTTATATATTTAGACCGTATAATGGTTATTTCAATTATTTTTATAATAAATGCATTAAATATATCGTTATGGTAATATATATTGTATTATCTCATTATTATAAATGTATTAAAAATATTGACTACTGCAAGTTAAATTATGTATGTTTGTGTTTGGAATAAGTATAGACATATGTATTATTATTCGATGTATTTGGCAACTAATATCTAATGTAATGGAAGAAGTTGTATGAATCAGATATGAGACCTGAACTTTAGGATTATGAGAAAAAAAGGAAACTTTTTGATGAAGTTTACAAGTTTGAAATCTTGACAATTAGCAAGAATGTAAAAGCTTCTAAATTCGAAGTATGTTAAAAGGTTGAGAACCAGAAGTTCGTCATAAATTAATAAACTAGATATAACATGTATGTTTATATATATGCATAGGAACTTGAAGTTCCTTAATCAATGAACTTGAAATACTTCATAATTTAAAAGCCTGAAGCTTTATTGAAACTGTGTGAAATAATAACATTAATAAAATTAATATCCAAAGATTTCACAATTTTCAAAATGAGTTGTATCTTGCTTATATATTTATATATACATATTATGTTGAAGAATAAATTTTAACAACTTAAAGTTGTTTATATATTTTATTTGAACCAGAAGTTCAATACAGTGGAACCAGAAGTTCAATACAGTTGAAACAGAAGTTCAATATAGTTTAACAAACTTGAAATTGTTTATATATTATTTGAACCAGAAGCACAATATGGATTAACAACTTGAAGTTGTTCATATATTTCATTTGAACCAGAAGTTCAATACAGTTCCAAATCAGATATTTTGGATATTATGAAACGATCTTTAAGATTCACGTTGACATTGCTTGATAAGCAAAAATTAATGATTGGAACATTATAAACAAATTGTTCTAAAATCAATAACTTGAATGAGAGAAATTGCGAATCAATTACCTATGTAATACATGGACGCACGCATATACACATATATGTGAATATTTAATTAACAACCTGAAGTTGTCATGAGCTCATATTATAAATTATGCATATATTATTTAATATTTCAGAAAGTCAATTGACATCAATATTGAATAACCTGAAGTCATGTGCATATTCAAATGATAGAAAATTCCTCCAAGTCATTAGATCATTGAAAGGGGATAAGAAAATACAATATGAATGCATCTTATCAACTAATAAGAGCATTATCCTCCTATAATTGAAATACATCTAATGTATTTGCTAGCTATGATGCTATAATGGATCAAAAATAAATCCAAAGTAGGTTTATTATTTAAAGTGACAATGTTTGTCAACATTGAGGGGAAGGATAAAGGAATCATCGATGTTAAATATTTGCTAACATATAGAATTATGCAAAGTATTAAGTAACTTGCATAAATTATAAATTATGTCCCTAATAAACTTTTTCAATATACGTTTAAATCCCCAAAGGAAAAAAGGTGTAAATCAAGCTGAAAATGTGGTATAAAAGTCAGTTCAAGATATCTTTGGAGTAAGTCATAAAGATGCAAAATAAAGGAGGTGGGTGTTCCTAAAGAAACACATAAAGGTGCTTTGAAAGAAACCCATGACATGATTGTCAAAATAACCCCAGAAGTGGTTTAGGTACCTAAAGCATGATAAGTTTTGAGGTCTCAATAAATTATGTATAGAACTAACAAGAAATAATCAACGATGATAAATTAATGAATAATAAAGCGCTTATATTTATAAATGGATTAAAAATCCCATATTAGAGAGAAACATGATTGGCCATCATGAAATTCTCCTAAATAAGATATATGGACCTGTAGTACATAAGATATGAACCTATAGTTCATAAGATAAAAATAGAAATATATATAATGACAAAAGCATATGGAAGTTACCGAGGCACCATAGAGTGTCAACAACATGTTAAGTGCCACGAGCATTGTATTTTCGGAGATAATTGAAGTGATTAAAGTGTTTAAAATGCTTACAATACCCTGAAGGTATAAACGATGAAAGTATACAAATTCCAGAAGAATTTAAATAACTTTGGTAGTGATAAAGAGAAAGAAATGTAGATTACAACGTTCTTTTAAGCATTGTTGTGATGAAAATCTTGAAATAATTCATGATGAGTAGATCATTTCCTTCTTTCAAGAATTGTTGTAATGAAACTCTTAATATCCATTGAAGTGGTAGTTGCGATATGCAAAAAATATTATAATATATAAGTTCCTGAAGAGCATAAATAACATTTGTTATTATAAAGAATACGAAGAACATGGATGATAGATTACAACATTCTTCTAAGTATTGTTGTAATGAAAACCTTGATATACTTCAAGGTGAGTAGACTACTTCCTGCTTAGTGTTGTTGTAATAAAAATCTTGATATACTTCATTCTTCTAAGTATTGTTGTAATGAAAATCTTGATATACTTCAAGATGAGTAGATTACTTCTTGCTTAGTAATGAAAGGTGTCTTATTCATCAAATATGTATTGCAACATGCAAGTCCGATTGAAACAGAAAATTATAAGCACCTGAAGTGTATTCATAAATGAATATTAGTAACATACAAATAACAAAAGGAAGGCGTTTTAAATAAGAAAACATGCCTGAAGCATGGAAATGCACATGAAGTTTTAAAAGAAAAACTTCATTAAGAAGTATTTGTAAGCAATTTGAGTTATTGAAAGAAGAATACGAATTCAGAGGAAATTATTAAATCAGGGGGAGAATCCATAAGTTTGATATAATGCACTCTTTTTCCTTAACTAAGTTTTTCCCCACTAGGTTTTCTTAGTAAGGTTTTAATGAGGCATGGGTCATGATCCAGAAGTATCAACCCAAAAGTAACATACAAAAATAAGTTATAACGTACTCTTTTTCCTTATTTAAGTTTTTTCCCACTGGGTTTTTCTTATTAAAGTTTTGATGAGGCATTACATTGATCCAGAAGTATCATACTCCTTTTGACGTAGTAAGTATGACATTTTATATTGTACTATTTTTCCTTCACTAAGATTTTTCCCATCGGGTTTCTCTTAGTAAGGTTTTGACGAGGCAACTTTTTGATCCAGAAGTATCAAACATCTTTTGATGTAGTAAACTATTATTTATAAAGACAAGGCAGTTTGAATGGCTTAGATTCAAGTGAATTATATCAAGGGTGATAGGATGTAGCGTATTTTTTCTAAATTTCTCTTCACACATGAATGAAAGGATAACAAGAAAGAGCAGAAACAGATTCAGTTTCAAGAAAAGTAGGTAGATCTGTTCTCAAAGGCAATTCCCAAACCAACATTCCAGAAGATGATGTACAAAATTGGCATGCGTCGACTACATCAATAGACTAATTGAACAATGAGTTATAAATAATGGGAGCATACAAAATTATGCTATAATGCACTCTTTTCCTTTATTAATTTTTTTCCAATTGGGTTTTTGTTAGTAAGGTTTTTAATGAGGCATTATCTTGATCCTGAAGTATCAACCCTTACGGTAACATTGTAAAACATGTTACCTAAAGATGAAATAAATTTGCACTTTTTTCCTTGTTTATGATTTTTCCCACAGGGTTTTTCATAAAAAGGTTTATAATGAGGCATTGTTTCGATCCTGAAGCATCAAACTCCTTTAAGGAATATCATTTTAATATGATATTCATAATGTCAAATGTTGCGTACTATTTTTCTCATTCAAGGTTTTTCCTATTGGGTTTTCCTGATAGAGTTTTAAAGGCAACAAACAATAGTTGTATCGATTGAACGAATATATGCAAGCAAGATAATAATAAGGGGGAGTAATCATCATATATGTTCTAAAAGGGACAACTTCAAGTTAGCAGAGCATTCAAGATTTTGAAGACGCATATTCAAAGGGGAGTGTTGTAATATATAAGAGTGAATATGCTTTTGTGATATTTTATTTAGTCCCACATCATGGGGATAAGTTTAACATCGACTCCAAAGCCTATATATAAATGAGCCAATGTAATAGAAATGTACATACTTGAAGTAATAGAAATAAAAGTCTCTCTCCTATCTTTTCTATTCTTTCTAATGGCTTCTTGTTTAACATATGTTCTATTTTATTTTATAACACATTTATGTTTTTGAAATGTTCATAGCTAATCTATGGATAAAACTATGAGGTGTGTGATTGTTAATCCATATGTATATAATTTTTGACATACCAAGGGGATGAGTAATCCAAGCAGAAAGGGATGGGTAATCCCGATGATAACATAGGTAATCTTAATGATTTATGATGGGTAATCATATGGTTTTAAGACAGGTAGTCACTGAATTATGATGGATAATTATTTAGTTGTTTAAGATTGGCAATAACTAGAATACGATGGGGAATCAATTATGCTTAAACACAAGTGGATAACTTGTACACAAGATGACAACTTGTATGTTTGTTTGTTTGTTAATTATTTACCATTAAAACAGTTAGTCAGGAAAATGAGGATGGAAAATTCACTGTATGATGCACGTTTTATGTTATTATTGTTGTTGTTGTAACCATTGGGAGTGTAGGAGCACATAATTGGTTACTTGTAGAAAGATATTAGTAAGAGGAAAACTCGTTCCGTCATGCGATGTGGTCTCATTAGATATCCTTTGGTTTTCAGATAGTAGTTATTATTCACACCAGTTCGTTGACTAACCCAAAGTTTTTATTTTTCCCTTGAACTCTCGGATACTCATTTGAGTAGATAGAGAGTTAAGGTTTTCTAGTTTTTCTTCGATGAATAAGCTTCTGGAGATGTGTACGAGGCAGTCAGTTATTTAGGAGATTTTTTTTCGCTGCGTGATATTTATATTGGATGAATGTAAAGACAAAGTTGTTTATTTCCCATATTTGAATCTGATCAACCGAAGAGGCATCTTCATATGTAGTTCTTGGAGTTATATTTTGAAATATCTATATGTGATCTAAATGTGGGTTTTGCGATAGCAATGTAATGAACTGTCGTTAATGAACGTATTTTGAGTTTTTTTCTTCATATTCTCGTATTCTTTGATGCTATAATTCGTTAACATATCCATTTTGTATAGCCGAAAGTTAAAACTATATACGACTGTATCATTTGTAGCCCTTAGATTTATTCCATGGAGAATAGGATGATTCAAAATGTATGGCGTCTTTCTGGAAGGCCGAAGCGCATACTCAAATATATCATCCTCAAATCGGTTAGCATGCCATGCACTTCTTCAGATATTTATCCCAACGATTTAGGTTTTTCATCGTTTATGTGTTCAATAAATATGCGTTAGACTCTATCACATCCTTAAAGTTCTCATCACTTATGCATTCAATCAATATATAATAAACTCGATCAAATAGAATTTTTTCTAATATTGTACCAGCAATTAACAATGTATTTAACCAAACTAAGCAAACAAGCAGACTTATAGTCAATAGTCATATAAAATTTAAAATAACATGCAAGCAACTATAATAACAAATATATTATGCCAATAATACATCCAAAGCAACACATATGCTGTTAGTGTCAAAATATCTTAAATATAACAATATAATCAAAATAGTGCACAAACAAAGGAAGTGTGGTATTTATTTTAATACTGTTCTGAAATAATTTTTAATTATTTTACGAAATAAAGTCTGGGTTTAAATATTTTAGAAATACAGTTTTAAAGTTAGAAATCATTACAAAACTTCAATTTAATACTATGATAGCAAATACAAAACATGAGAGAAAATATTACTTATCCCAACCAAATTTGTTCAAACTTTTGTCACGCCATAGAGCTCTCCATCATGAGCACATCACAAAAAAGGAAGTTCAAAACAGTCCTCATACATAGAAAGTATGCAAAACTTATGATCGTTCACCCTATACATGTATCCGCCCATTGGTAAACTTCGTGCCTTGTTTTCCCCAAATTATTCGATGAAATCATTAGCCATTGTCTCCTGTGCGTCCTCTTACTCCTCTTTATGATGGAAACCACCAGTAGTCCCCTCTAAATTGCAACCTAGACGAGTTGAGCCTTCCCCTTTATGAATGCATTTACTTGTCTAGATCGGAGCTCACGGCAATGGTGGATGTTGGCGTTTGGTCGTAACTCCAACAAGGTCTTACCCTAATCAGGGACTTAAAGATGAAAATCAACTATGTGTGATATATGTCAAAAAATTGATATAAGCTTGAAGATCTCATCGATGCGAGTGCAATGAAATTGGTTTCAAATTATTTGTTAAAATAATCAATCAATTTTTGGAAATAAGTATGAAGGGGTGACCATGCTCCTAGAGCAAGCAATGGAATAATACTATTGATTTGGATAAGAGAAAAGGTTATTTTAAATAGTAAATTATTCATTTTATTTAATTTCTCGAATAAAACGATCGTGCATTTTAAGCTCGCACGATTAAACAGTGCGTCTAACGCATTGAGACTCACGTTCATTTTGAGCTCTCATTACCCTGATAGCACAAATTTCGTTGCTATCCGAGGCAACACTGTAAGATGTAACTTCACGCTTTCTGAGGTTGTTTTAACCGTCGGATCATTTAATCTCTAAATATAGCTATATTTATACTCATTTTAACTTGCAACATCGATACGAACCTGACGGAAGTGGTCATGACTTTTGATTTGATCGTATAAGAAAAATTATATCTTTGGAACGTTATATAATTGATATTTAAATATCTCACTATTACAAGTATGGGTTGATACTAAAATGTGAAACCATCGACATAGACCATCCTTTTAATGTCAAAATGTTAAGTATAAATTTGGCCAGTCCCTGGATTAGAGTAATGTGCAATGGTTACTTGTTAATACTAAGATTAAAGTGAAGAGATGAGGAGATGAATACTTTGTGAAAAATAAATAACACAGATATAGAATGGTTCAACAAAGCAACCTATATCCACTATGATTTTTTTTACCGCATATTTCTTTTACAACTACAAGGAATTACAAAAAAAATAACCAGAAAATATAATGCATTTAAGACTAATAAAACAACATAATCATAAGAATTTGTAGTATCAAAGCCCTTAAATTATGCATAGTATTCAAAATCCTTTATATGTTTCCAACTAACAAACCAATCTCTTTGAAATTGCGATGCAGGCGGTATTTATAGCAGATGAAGTAGATGATAGACAACTGAGGCTAAATAGTAGAACCTATGGGGAAATGCCCACCTATTTATATGGTTGCAAGGATAGATGGACAACAACTACAGAAGTGCAAGGAGATGTGTGATAGATGAAAATGTACTCATTTCTCCTATATATCGAGTGTGTGATTCACATTTAATGCTCAAATTTTGCTTAAATGAATATTTAATGCTCAAACTTCACATTAAATGCACATTTAATTACTGATGTAAATCATGCCACTTC
Source organism: Allium sativum (assembly GCA_030737875.1). NCBI lineage: Eukaryota > Viridiplantae > Streptophyta > Magnoliopsida > Asparagales > Amaryllidaceae > Allium > Allium sativum. Next base: position 1,045,243,943 of record CM060910.1, on the reverse strand, counting down.
AACTGCTCAGCCATAGTAGGTGGATGGACAACTTGTTGTCCACATGCGTGCCCACCTAATAAGTCTTGCTAAGTCAATCGATAAATTTTTGGCGATATGAAAGGAACCAAAAACCTTGGTTGGGAAGATAGCGTAAGGCCGGACACATGACTATATATTATTGTTTTGGATCACTCTAAGGTGGCTATATAAAAGTCGGGCCATGCTTGAGCATATATTTCTTAATGCATCGCTTATTGAGGTGGTCTTGGAGAGGCGTCGATCGCCAATTAGGATGGCGTTCAGTGAGCATGATGACTTGGAGCTGCGTTGGAAGTAAATAAATACAGAAATGTTGATCTTCATTATGATAGGCCAACCTAGACTAGGAGGGGCCAAGCCCAGACATTACTGAAGACACCAAAGGACGAGGAAACCAAGCCTCATCTTGGTGCTTTGTTGAACGAAAGGAATAGTTTGAAATCATTATAGACAAGAGCAGGCTGGCGACCAATTATAATGTAATTAGGCTAGTTTTAATTTGGTCAAACTGCCTTAAATAAATATGTGAATTACTTGTGAGAAAATTAAGCATTGGTGACAATGCTCCTAATCACTTAATTACATATAATTTCCCTACGTCTCTCGACTTTCAAACCTAATAAATTTTTCCAATATTGTTTTAATTTGGTTAATATAGCCATTACATTAATTTTGAGGATGCGTTCTATATATTTGGTGAATGAAAGAGAAAAATGATGTATCATTATTAAAATGTAATGTCCATCACCACTGTCGCAACAGTAGGTGCTCTAGCTTTGGCGTAGCTGCCAACGAATCAAAAATTGTATATGTTACAGAAGAGGATAATTCCAGCCTTGACTAATGCTCATACTGCACTCAATATGTAAGAACCCAAATTCTAGCGGGTCTGAGTTTATCCCAAAATGTTAAAAATTCCAAGTCCATTATAATCCAAGTTGGCTTGTCTGAGACTCTGATATCCTGCAGAAAGACAAATATAAATATATCAGAGCTCATAATAGATATCTCACAGCGGAAACGAGAAAAATATAATAAGTAAACACTTATCATAATTATGACACTAAGCCCAAATACCAATGAGCTCGATTTTCTTGCAAAATGCTAAAAATCCAAGACCACTGAAACCCGAGTTGGGTTATTACACAATAATAGATTGTTCTTTTTTGTCGGTATATAGTTGATTGATTCGAAGTTCTAACCATAAAAAGATTTACTGCTTTACTTTTGTTACAAATAAAATGGTATTCTTCCCCATGTCAAGTAACATGAGAGCTCATGACAAATATAGAGGAGAGAGAGAACTCTAAGAAAGAAGGGAAAAACTGCAAAGCATTAAGAATTGTAACGAACTCAATTGCGCCTTTAAAACAAAACGAATCATCTTAAATATTCAGTCTACTCCATTTATTTTTCTTCATGATTTTGAGTAGAGTTAAGCAAATGGTTAGTTTAGTTTAAAGTCGACAATAAACAGTAAAATCAAATTAACTATTCACAAAACTAAGCCAAACCAAACATATTTTTATTTTTCAAACTAAAACCAGTGGAATCTGTTGAAAAACAATGGCTGAGTCGCGGACTAGGTCGCTTTCTTGAAGACGATTCGGCGATCTGGCCAAAGGTACAAACCAGTTCGTTCCTTCGCCGCCGCCTCTAGGATAAAATAGCCTCTAAAAATGATAACCGATTTGCTTGCACAACAAATCAGTGCAGATTTGCACTTTCGAAAATAACATTGCTCGAATTTTATGTAAGAAAGATTTAATAGGGGAGGCTAGAAGAGAAAACAGAACTCGGTTTCTTTTCTATCTGCATATAAAAAGTATATATAGAACGAGAATTAGGGTTTGGGAGAAAAAACCGGATCTGCTAAAATTTCGGGGACAATGCTTTTACCGTTGCAAACTTTTTACCATTGCAGAAAAATTATCGGTGCAGAAAATAATTTTCCATAAAAAAAAACGGTTTGAAAATTGCAAAGTTTTATGGTCCAAAAATATAAGTGTCTACACCACAAAGCCCAAGCCCGAGCCCGAACCGGACCGGTCCGGGTCGGTCGGTCGGTCGCGCGCATGTGTGGTGTTCATGATGCATGGTCTCCCTCCTCACAACAAAGCATGTATTGGGAGCCCAAGGCCCCAACATGATTTCTTAGAAACAAGTATAAATCCTTGCCTCTTCCATATAATCCCATGACGTGAGACTATTCACACATAGGAGCCATTCATACACTTACTCAACATTTTTAATAATTCACTTAATGTTTGTAAAACATTTCCAACAATCCCCCACTTGAATTTTTAAAAATATTTTCGAGCAATTTCTAAAAACATAAATTGTGCATAAACAAAGGTGTCATCCGACTTGAACCTTTGCATAGTGAATAAGATTCAGTTTTTACTAGAGTGACACGTAGTCTTGAACTCTATTCCTGACATCAAACCACACACAACCTTTTCTATAGTGCAATCAAATAAGCCCGTGCATTTATGGCCATACACGTCTATCCTAGTTTACTGAATACTCTAGAAGTTTTGCCTAAAAACTTCATAGGAAACGGCCACATTTCCACATTCACAAAGGTGAGTCTATCAAGAGTACTCCTGAAGGTAGGTACTCCACTCCAAATAGAGTATAGATCTCATTAAGAGTTTCTATTAACTCATCCTCTAATCACTTCAGGAATACATGCTTTTTGGTTTATTAAATAGCATGCTCATCTCCTATCACTACACAACTTCTTTTTTACCTATTGAACCTAGTTCTTGGGATCTCCAGTCATTTAAGTCGGGTTACCATTGTGCGTGACTCAACAATCTAAGGGCAATAATCCCATTCTTTTAGAAGAATTGTGGATTTTCTCTCTTGATAGTCCTTTCGTCAAACGATCTGCCAAATTTTCTTCACTACGTATGTAATCCACTCTAATGGTACCTATGGAAAGCAGTTCCCTAACCATGCCATGCTTACGGCGTATTTGTCGTCTCTTACCATTATAATAACGGCTCTGAACTTTTGCAATAGCCGCGGTACTATCGCAATGTATCAACACAGCCGGTATCGGTTTTTCCCATAATGGAATCTCAGCTAGCAGGTTTCTCAAATACTCTGCCTCTTCACCAGCTGTAGCTAGTGCTATCATCTCAGACTCCATAGTAAACTAAGCTAAAATAGTCTGTTTCTTGGATTTCCAAGAAACAGCTCCTCCAGCGATGCTAAATATATAGCCACTGGTCGCTTTAGAATCATCAGATATGATATTCTAGTCTGCATCAGAATATCCTTCAAGTACAGCTGGAAACCTTTCATAATGTAATCCAAGATTCATGGTTCGTTTAAGGTATCTCATCACCCTTTCAATAGCATGCCAGTGCTCTATACTAGGTCTACTGGTAAACCTGCACAATAATCCCACGACATAGGCAATGTCGGGTCTAGTACAATCAGTGGCACACCGAAGGCTGCCAATGATGCTCGCATAATCAGACTGTCTTACACCTTCACTAGTGTTCTTAAATAACTTTACACTGTGATCATATGGTGTACTTGCAGGTTTACAGTCAAAGTAATTATATTTCTTTAGGATCTTCTCAATGTAGTGAGATTGATCCAAAGAAATTCCCTTTTCTGACCTAGTAATTTTAATATTAAGGATTACACTCGCCTCGCCTAGATCTTTCATATCAAAATTGGCACTTAATAAGGATTTGACTGAGTTTATGGCATGAATGTTTGACCCAAAAATGAGTAGGTCATCTACATAAATGCATATAATAGTGCAAATGTCATTCTCAGATTTGTAATAAATGCATTTGTCACTTTCATTAACTTTAAAACCATGTGAAATGATTAAATTATCAATTTTTTCATGCCATTGTTTAGGTGCTTGTTTTAAACCATATAATGATTTATCTAATTTGCATACTTTATGTTCTTGACCATGTACCACAAATCCTTCAGACTGGTTCATATATATTTCTTCGTCTAATTCACCGTTCAAAAATGCGGTTTTCACATCCATTTGGTGTATTAACAAATTATGAATAGAGGAAAGTGAGACTAATACCCGAATGGATGTGATTCTAGTAACTGGTGAAAAAGTGTTGAAGAAATCTATGTTTTCTTTTTGTTTGAAACCTTTGGCTACTAGTCATGCTTTATATTTATCAATAGTGCCATTAGGTTTTAATTTCTTTTTAAGTACCCATTTATAGCCTATAGACTTACAACCACGGGGTAAATCTACCAAGTGCCAAGTCTTATTGGATTCTAAAGGGTCCATCTCATCATTTATAGCCTCTTGCCAAAAATCGGCATCTAAGGAACATAAGGCCTCTTGGAGGTTTATGGGATCCTCCTCAATAGTAAAAGCACAAAAATCTGAACCAAAATCTTCTATGGTTCTTACTCTTTTATTCTTCTAGGTTCAGCTTCAGAATTTTCATTAAGTTCTGTTCTAATAGGCATACTTGAAGTGCCCCCACTATTCCTTATTTTAAAAGGAATTTTAGTTTCATAAAAATCGGCATCATTTGATTCAATTATATTATGTGCATTAAGGTCATAAAATCTGTATGCTTTGCTATTAATAGCATAGCCTATAAATACACATTCATATGCTCTACTTGCCAATTTTATTCTCTTAGGGTCTGGAATGCAAACATATGCTAAACAACCCCAAGTACTAAAATATGAGACATTGGGTTTATGATTCTTTAAAATTTCATAAGGTGAAATTTTATTCTTAGATTTGGGGATTCTATTCAGAACATAGCATACAGTCAATAAAATATCCATCCACCAATGTTTTGCTGCACTAGAATTTAGTAATATGCCAACTACAAGTTCGGTAAAGGTCCTATTTTTCCTTTCAGCTTTACCGTTCATCTCAGGAGAATAGGGTGCAGTTCTTTCATGTACCATACCATGCTGTTTATAGAATTCCAGAATTGAAGTGGACTCATATTATGTTCCTCTATCACTACGAAGTCTCTTAATTTTCCTATTTGCTTGATTCTCAATCTCAGTTTTGAATGTTTTAAACATGTCAAAAGCATCACTTTTATTTTTCATACATATGTGAAATCAGAACAGTCATCAATAAAAGTGATAAAATAACGATTCCTTGTCTTGTCAAAGTACCATCAAGTTCACATATGTCAGAATGAATCAAGTCTAAGGGTTCAGAAATTCTATCAACAGATATATGAGGTTTCTTTGTGATTTTTGCTTGTGTACAAAATTCACATCTATCAAGTTCAGATTCTGTCAAATTAGGAATCATATCTAGGGTGCTCATGCTGTGAATTATTCGTTTATTAACATGACATAATCTAGAGTGCCAAATATTAAAATCACACAACATATAAGCAGAAGTAGTCACTTTATTTGTTTCAACATTCAGTTTAAACATACCCTCACAAGCATAACCCTTTCCCACAAAAGTTCCCTTAGGGTATACAAATCAGCCTCAATAACTTGAGTAAACCCAGCCTTATTAAAGAGAAAGCCAGACACCAGATTCTTCCTAACCTCTGGGGTATGCATAACATCTTTCAGAATTACAGTCTTTCCAGAGGTAAACTTAATTTCCATATTGTCAATCCCTGCAACTTTAGTGGTGTGAGAATCTCACAACAACACTTTCTGATTTTCAGCAGCCGTGTATGTAGAGAACAAGCCACGATCATAGCAGACATGGCGAGAGGCACTAGTGTCTACCCACCAACCCTCTGATCCACCAACAAGGTGAATCTCAATAATCATAGCCGTAAGAGGCTCTTCAGTCAGGTTTGCCTGCGGTGCAGAGCTTGGCCTATTTCGACACTTTCGTGCCATATGACCTAGTTTTCCACAGTTGTAGCAAAGAAACAACTGTCCAGAATCATTCTTTTGGGCTAGTTTCTGCTGCCCTTTTGGGTTTCCTTGCGGATTCCCATTCTGTTTGTTGTGCCTGTTCTGAGTCTTAAAAGATTTTTGATTCGGTTTCAGAACAATGGGTGTGGTCTTTTTAGTGTTGTTGTTATTGACAATCAACACCTCTTCTTTCTGGTCCTGTTTGCGTGCCTCCTCCTCAATACGGAGGCGCGTGATCAAGCTTTCTAAGGAAAATTCCTTAGTCTTATGACGTAAAACATTTTTAAAATCTTTCCAGCCAAGGGGGTAATTTGTCAATGATAACAGCAATTTGAAATTGTTCGTCCAATGCCATACCTTCGGAGATGATCTCATGAGCTATTTTCTGCAGCTCATGAGACTGCATCTCAACTGATCTGTCGTCAGTCATCTGGTACTTTAGGTAGCGGCTTACAGCATATTTCTTTGCCCCTGTCTCCTCTGTATCATACTTCTTTTTCAGTGCTTCCCAGATCTCCTTTGCTGTCTTCTCATCTGAGTTATAGTAATCATACTGATCATCGCTCAGTCCATTCAGAATGAAGTTCTTGCATAGATAATCATGTACAGTCTAAGTCTGTGGTTGCTTTGACTGTTCAGTCCATGATGCCATCTTCGCTGCATCAGCCTCATCAGGTTTTATCTGGTAGTTGCGGTTTTTCAGCAGTCAGCGCAGCCACAACCTTTCTGATCATGAGGAAGAACTCCATCTTCTAATGCCATCGTTTGAAATGCAAGTCTTTGAATTTGAATGGAGCAGCAGTCACGAGAGGGTTCTGGAAAGCAGAGGGTGGAGCAGCATCGTCTACGGTTGAGTTTGAAGCCATTGTTTTAGTTCGTCTTCAAATTGTTGAAAAACAATGGCTGAGTCGCGGACTAGGTCGCTTTCTTGAAGACGATTCAGCGATCTGGTCAAAGGTGCAAACCAATTCGTTCCTTCGTCGTCGCCTCTAGGATAAAACAACCTCTAAAAATGATAACCGATTTGCTTGCACAACAAATCAGTGCAGATTTGCACTTTCGAAAATAATATTGCTCGAATTTTCTGTAAGAAAGATTTAATAGCGGAGGCTAGAAGAGAAAACAGAACTCGGTTTCTTTTCTGTCTGCAGATAAAAAGTATATATAGAACGAGAATTAGGGTTTGGGAGAAAAAACCGGATCTGCCAAAATTTCGGGGGACAATGTTTTTACCGTTGCAAACTTTTTACGGTTGCAGAAAATAATTTTCCACAAAAAAAATGGTACGAAAATTGCAAAGTTTTATGGTCCAAAAATATAAGTGTCTACACCACAAAGCCCAAGCCCGAGCCGGACCGGACCGGGTCGGGTCGAGTCGGTCGGTCGGTCGTGCGCGTGTGTGGTGTTCATGATGCATGGTCTCCCTCCTCACAACAAAGCATGTATTGGGAGCCCAAGGCCCCAACATGATTTCTTAGAAAAAAGTATAAATCCTTGTCTCTTCCATATAATTCCGTGATGTGGGACTATTCATACATAGGAGCCATTCATACACTTATTCAACATTTTTAATAATTCACTTAATGTTTGTAAAACATTTCCAACAGAATCAGTAATATTTGATTGCCAGTTAAATAGTATAGACTATGCAGGGACTGAACAATTGACAGGGCTTAAATATTCAAATATGTGTCGATGTTATACTTTATATAAAGTAACAACTTTTCTTTAGAAATTATTAACATGGATTGAAAGAAAAAAATAATTTTGTTAAGAAGATATTTTTTTAGTAAGTTCAGCCGGTTTTTAAAGTGGATCATCCGCTTTTTATTATAACAAACAATGATTACAATAATATACAAGAGATGGACAAGATATCCATCCGCTATGGACATTTTATAGATCTAAGACACAACCATATAGTCCATGTAGGATGCAACTGAAGAACAATAGAATGCAGATAAAAAAAAACTAACAAAAATTACATCAACCCAGACAAAAACCTAGTCACAAAAGCTGCTGAGGCAGTCCCTACTTCACAATGTCCAACAAGAGAAAGACACCGCACTACGAAGCCACTTGCCTGTCATGCACGACAACTACCAGAATTGCATACAACTTCAAGCCACTCACAGACAAGGAGTGCAGAAACTGGACTAAATACATCACATTCTCCGATAACTCCAACAGCTGCCTTAGCAGTCCCTAACCCATAACCACAGAATTTGCAGGCAAATGTCAAACACTTAAAATAACAAGTTGCATTATAAGAATAGTGTCTTGCTATTCACACCCCACTTTCCTCTTCTACCACCACACATTTCTGTTTGGTGGTTACCCACCGACTGTTCTTCATGCCATTCGGCCATAAACAACCGCCGCGCAGTGCACTTTTGCTTGAGTGCGTCGTTCGGCCATGAACAGCCGAATGAAGGTGGTGGCCGGTAGTGAACAATAGGGTGCAAATAGCAGGACACTAACAATAGTAAGGAAAGTCGCTTTAAGAAGAAAACATACCTTAGATCATTAAATTTCAAACCCAACCAAGCATAATTTGCTCAAATGCAATACCACAATGAGGCTGACAGCTTCAATACATCACCGATATGCCATAGCCAAACTCACATCCCAAAAAAGCACATATTAGTAGGCCATTAATAGGGTACATAACCACAACTAAAATATCTCATCAAAGATTGCTAATACGTCATATACATGTTGCATAGGAGCAATAATGGAGACAAAGTGCAAGAAAGACAGGGAGAGAAACAACTGGTAACTCAAAACAATCAACAACCAAAATTGGATTTTCAACCTAGGCAAATTCTATTGCAACCCATGTTTTTAGGTAGTAGCCCCCCCAAAAAAGAAAAAAACCGTATACTCCTAAAATTAGTAAGTAGCCCCCCTCCTAAAATTAGTAAGTAGCCCCCCATCTTTTCCAAAGTTGCTCCTCCCTTCACTTTTCTCTCATTTTCACGCTCTATCTCGAAAAAAGAAAAAAGCCGCCGATCCTTGAATTTCCACGCTCCAATTTTTCTGAGACATCTACTCCATCGCAAGTTCTTCCGTCGCAAGTAGTTTGAATTCAGTAGAGAAGAGAAGGTACGCTCCAATTTTAATATTACGTGGATTACACGAGAACCACGTGGATCTATTACGTGGTTTACTCTGTTTCCACGTATGGACAATCCGTGGTTCATTATTGATCCTCGAAGTTTCTATACTAGGTTCGTATTCTTTCCTAGTTGGTAGCCTACGTGGTTTAATACAAATTCACTCAATCCGCACTGCATCGGCTGTACTTGAAAAGTGAAAAAAAAAACTCAAATTTTAATTTTTTCTTCAATTACCCGTTGCGATTGTGATGAGGAATCATCTTCTCCTTCAAAATCCATTGTATTCTTGTTTGCAAATCAAATTTTCGTCGAGAGATTTGAAATTTAGGGTTTTGTTGAAGCTTAGTGTTTTAACAGACAGTAAATTACGTTGGTCTGAGTTTAGAAGAGAAGATAACTCCTTAAGGGCACTTTAGTCATTAATTTTTTTTTTAAGGGGGGCTACTAACTAAAAACAAGGGTTGCAATAGAATTTGCCTTCAACCTAATTCCCACAGCCACTCACGACGAAGAAAATCAGTGAACCCAAACAAACTTAAGCAATCGACGAATCATACCTTATGCCAACGCGAGGGAGGCTTTACTTTAAAGGCAGTCGAGACACATATGTTCTTCAACGACCAACGGGGAAGGCATAAAGAGTCGAACAAACAGATGGACTGCAGAGGTCAAGAAACGATTATAATACTCCACGTCAATACACCAGGCAGTGAAAGTCAAATCCAAATCAGCGAAAACATCAGAGTAACAAATCGTAATCAGATGAAAACTGATAGAGCCTAGATATTCATGTGCCAACCGTAGAAAAATCAGATCTAAAAACTTAGATATCAGAATAAAGCGCATGAGTTTAGGCGTAGAACAACTAGCGATGGTCGTCAGTAACGGAAAAAGCTAAGTAGGGTTTGTAAAGACAAGCTGATTAGGGTAAAGGTGAGATGCGCGAGAAGAAAGAAAGTGAAAATGGGAGGCGACGAGAAGACGTTTACTTGATCATCATTGATGTCGACATTTATTTCCCTTTGTTTAAATAGAGTGCTTAAATTAAGTTTTATTAATAATAATATTTGGTTTAGTTTTAAGTTTGCATTGATTTATAATAATTTAAGTTTTATATTTAGTTTAGTTGGCTGATTTTAGTTTTAAATAACAAAATCAACTAATAAATCAAGTAAATTGAAAAAAAAAGAGAATAAAATTTAATCAAATAGCTAGCAAATCGAGCCAGACCAACTAGTTCTTTGATGATCAAAATTAAATCTTATATTATTTTTGTGTGCAGTTAAAAACATTTCAGATATTTTTCTAACATCATGACGTGGTAGTCAAACCAAAGAGTATATGTTTTTAGTATCACACCAAAAGTAAAAACATCACTATTTTTTTCTTTTTTTTCTTTTTTTGGACAACCACGACGTGCTATTAGGGCATCTCCAATGCACACATCTTTTTGATGTAAACTAAATGCCACATAAGTAATTAATAATTTTATTTAGTTTTTAGTCTTCAATGCTAATGTTAAATAGTATGTGCAATATGATGTGGCAATTTTTTGTTAGACATTATGAAAGCGAATGTCTAGTTTTAGACATTGGATTTCACAACGTTAAAGGTTTACCGCCACTTGTTTATTTACACATGTTTATTTACACATAAACAATTTTTAACATTTAAATGTGTTTGCAATGGAGCAACTAAAACAATTTTAATGTAGTATGCAATATATCTTTTAACAAATGCATTTTACACTGTCTAACCCTTGATGTCATATAAGAAGTGTGGTGCTAAGGGCACCCCAATATGTTCTTCCTAATACCGCAATTAAAAAAAACTATTAAATTTTGTATGCTTCCTAATACCACATTACCTTTCCATTCTAATTTCTCACTCAACCATTATTTGTCGAACTAATCGCGTATTCAGTCCTAATCTGAAAATCTTAATCTCTCTTATTGGTAATCAATCGTTGTCTTCTACGCATTTCTTGCAGGAAATTCAAATTCGTACAATAATCTCTCAATTGTTTGGTGATCTAAAAACTCTAAAACCGTGATATAGTGATTTATATTTGGGTAAGTTTGTTTAGATATAGTCGGAGTCGGTTGAAGTCGAAGATGAAGGTTTTTTCTGACTAAATGTAATTTAGGGTTTTCGAATGCAATGACAGAGATGGAGAAATAGAAGAAATCCGGTGGTAGCCCCTATTTTTAATTGTTTGGTATTAGGAAGAGAAGAATGTATTATTTTACGGTATTCTTTAGTTGTGGTATTACGAATAACATATTGGGTGTGCTTAGCACCACATAAAAGTTTTATATTGTGAAGGTTTGGAGATACCAGGAACAAATTGGGAGTTTTAGCGGTACACTATTTTCTCTCCCGTGCAACAAAACTCAGCCGCACCACAGTACCATCTCCAGCGACCTAGGGTTTTTGATTCAAAAACCCTATAACTACAATCGAAAAACTCTTAGAACCGTTCGAAAGATTAACTCTATCTTCTATCTTTGATTCACGATGCAGAACGACGACGTAATATGGATGGCGCTTAGGCACAATCACTGCAGCTATATGGCCAAGTAATTATTCCGCTTTGTGCTCCTGTTTTCGTTTCTATTGGATTTGAAGTAGCGTTTCTATTTCTATAGTTAATAAATTGGTTTATTTTCTAGGATCACTACCGGTCCCGGGATATTCTGTAAGAATCCGTATAATGTAACGGGCTTATGCAATCGAAGTTCTTGTCCGTTGTCTAACAGCAGATACGCCACAATTCGGGATCATGATGGTAATGGACTGTATTTTGTTGATAAAGCCGCTAAGCTGTTTTTGATGGTTTATCTTTCTATACAGTTTTCAGTTGGGTAGATATTGCAGTATATATACTTAAATAAAATTTCAAATTTGCCACTATACTCTCATTAAAGCTTCAGTAGCACATAATGGACAGCTACACTTGGAATGGTAAAGAAACAAAAGAAAAGAAAAAACTAACATATTATCTCAAGTGGGAAGGCAGAAGTATTTTTGAGCGGTTCATAAAACTACTGTTATGGTAATAGTAAATTTAACATTATCATACCATTACCAGTCGATCGGTAACCATTTTGATTGAAATCGGTATACCAGTTAAAACTGCATGGTAACGGTAAATTTACCATTTTTAACGATAAATTATTGGTAATATTTCTTCAATACCAGCGGTAATGGTAATTTTACCAGTTAATTTAAAACATATGCATATTCATCTTATATGTTTTATTACATGAATTTAGAACCAAATAAATGATTATATTTAGTTTAATAATCAGGTGAAATAATTCCAAATACACTTATTTTCTTTCTCATTTATGTTTTTTTATAAACTAACACCACATGTATAATTAAGATGCACTTTGTAAAAAAAAAAACATATCAAGATATAAACTTTGATGGACAAACGCAATTTACCTTTACCAGTGCAACGGTTACCAGATTATCGGTATACCAGTCTTCGGTATATTAGTCGATCGGTAATGGTAACGGTAAACAATTTTGGCTTACCAATAAAAACGGTACGGTAACGGTATTTGCCAAATGGTAACGGTAACCATTACCATAACAACCCTACATAAAACTGAACAAGAAAATAACAGTCAACGAAAAGGTTGTACCTGTAAACCAAAGGCGATCTTGTTTTGTTTCCAAGACTGACATATGATTATAGCGTGCGTCACTAATATGTCAGATTTTGAACTAGTCCATGTATAGCAGTTATGCAGACAAGTCAATTGCTGTGTTAATGATTAATCTAACAAATAAAATTGAAATATCAGTTTACCAAAAATGAACTAACAATTGACAATTTAGTTAGTAAACTGACAACAGAGGCTTGCAAATAGAAGCAATTGCTATTATATCAATCAACCCATTAAACATGTTACATATATCTACGTTATCAAATTGCATTTATCCTCTAAAAGTTAAGAGGAGTCAGTTAAGTATATACTACACAGTATTAGTCTCAGCTGATTCCCCTCTGCTGAACCTACATCCTCCACTGTATCTTCTAATTGACAAATAATTACAACGGAAAAATTTATGTCTAGGGTCTAGAATCGACAAATATTTAGATTAATCTCATTGTACATCCGTTATTTTTGCTACCACCATGCTTCTAATTTAGTAGCTTCGATTATCTTGAGGGTTGCTGCACTAATGAATCAAAAGTTTCATGAAGGCGTTGATGTTTTAATTGATGTGGTACATTTAATGGCAGTTTCACTCTTTTAAAGTCTTGAATCCGAAATTTATAAAATAAAATTAGATAGTGATGGGAAAACACTGCATACAATATTATGTTTTCTAAGTGGTCAGCAAAGCAAGTATTGAAGTCAATACATTTATAGATGAGTCAGCAAATAAAAGCTAGTATTAAACTGAATAATGTATTACTTTATAAATATACATGTAATGTTTATGTTCTTTTACGTGCGTCTAAGCTGAAACTAATCTTTGCCAAAACATATAATTCTTGTATTGCTTATAATATATTCCACACTTTGTTGGCTCACAGATAATTGCTATATACATAAGACTATCACTCTTATATGTCGAATGAAATTGATCTTTGAATATCTTAAAAAAGATCACAAAACAAAGTCAATGAATCTACATGTTAGCCTTTACCTTGCTTTTGAATGAATGCATTCCTCTCAAATGAATTCCAAAACTAGCAAGGGTTGAAGCTTCCAGTGCAAGTGTTGGTAGTTTAGGGCCATTATTGTCAAAAATCTTACAATTTAAACCCCGATTCAAATCGGATCCCTTCCTTTACAGTTTGATTTACATTCCGATTCAAACATGGCTAAAACCTCAATTCAATTCATGCTAGCAATTGTAATATGCTTAGCTAGATTCACAGTCCCCATTGTAATGTTTTTATAGCAAAATAAAATTGAAATTAGAGAGAAAATTAAATTTTAAGTTTGATCGTTGAAGTCCAAACATCAAAATCAACTTGAAAGCGCGTACAACTTTGAAGTGTGGATATTTTGATTCCGAATTAACTATTTAAATCCCATTTTGATTTAAAATTTCAACTTTGTGATTTACAATTGAATGCCCTTTTGAAAACCCTTGTTTAGGACCCTTTTTACCCCATAATGCAGCATTAAACAGTTTATACTTTCTAAATTTCTCAGGCGAGCTTATTCCTTATCTTCATTAGCAGTTTGTTGCACACTGTACTGTTTAGTCGACGAATCCATGGAGTTATGTGTGTAAACAATGGTTCTTGAAAATTCTGAAACATTTTACTGAACAGTACATGTGTAAGTAAACGTATGTAAATAAAATACGGTGTTACATATGCATACTCTGCATGTTTGTTTTCATTATTTCAGCCGTGCACTCTAGTACAGGTATAAGTAGTTAGTTGCAGTGGGAATTCATCAAAATGGATGACCGATGTATACGACCAATGCTATAGGAAGGCCCAAAAATATGCTTGACAAGTGTCATCATTGCATGTTAGGCAATATTTAGGATTCTGATAAAACTTAACATGATATACTTGACCTAACAGTTAAATTTGATTTATAACTACGTTGTCATTTGCCGTTGTTTTATAGGAATTTTCTATCTATATATGAAAACCATTGAAAGGGCACATATGCCAAGCAAGCTTTGGGAAAGGGTTAAGCTTCCCAGAAATTATGAGAAGGCTATGGAGATCATTGACAAGAATATGGTAGACAGCTCAATTACTAACTGTGTTTTCCCATAATGCTTCTTAAAGAAATTTAATGACACCATATGTCAAATTTGTCAGGAATATTGGCCTAAATTACTTCTGCATAAAATTAAGCAACGTCTGACCAAAATGACACAATATCGCATACGTATGAGGAAACTTGCATTGAAAGTGAGGTATGCCTATGAACTTGTGTTATACTTGTAGGTTTTTAGGTTTTATTATTCAACCCATGCTCATTCTTTTTCGTTACCATTTAATGGTACGTCTATCATGAATTAGATGTACTCATCTACCTTCACTCCTGGACCTGTAGTTTGATTTGTGTGTGTGTATCTCTCTTTTGTGTGTGTGTGTGTGTGTGTGTGTGTTTGTGTGTGTGTGTGTGTGTGTGTGTGTGTGTGTGTGTGTGTGTTCTAGTACATCTGTAGCTATGTCAACACTACAAGTCAAATAATTTGTGAATATAGCAGTGTGTTTACTTTGGTCAGTAGTTTTGTCCGTAACTCTGTTACAGTATATAATTTCTGCCATTGTAATACATGTTTCTAGTAGCTGGTCAAGATTAGCTCCTAATTGTTCTGAAATTAACGGTTGTATTTTAAGTGAAGAAAACATGGGTGCACTGTATACTTTTGCTAGTTAAGTTTTCTTTCTCGATTTCAGGATTGTTGGTCTGTAAAATTGTTCATCTTTACCATTTACCATTTTACTTGGGTGTTCTATGGTTTTGGAATTTTTGACTGGCATTTGATGCGAATTCCTTTTTTACAATATGATTATAGGGGGCATCAACTTGTAATCTGATAATTTGCTGTGATTGCTTTTACATCCTTTTGTCGAATGACTCCATGGCACCATATGATTCCTTTATCAAATAATAATGACATGATATCTTAACCTTTATATGTTCTAACTAAATGGGATTTGCTTGAACCCAATGTTGGAACTAAAACAATTATTTCATGCGGTACATGGTAAGCAAACGTTTCCCATTAGTTTTAGTTTTGTAGGGCGCTGTAAACCTTTTTTGTTAACACCATCAATTTTTCCTTAGCTCTGTATTTAAAAAAACAAACAAACAAACAAACACATAGTTCGCTAGTCAAAACTACCAATTTCGTGTTTACTGTTGATGCGAAGACCCAATACCTACGATATCAGGAATCAGTGCCTACATACGATATTCAACACCTAAATACAATGTTCGACGTTCGAATATTGTGAGTTGAAGTTCATTTGGTGAATTTGAACAAAATAATACAATCACTGCAAAAGTGAAACATGTAATGAACTAAATATGCGTATAACATGTAATATATTAAATATACATATAACATGCAATATGCTAAATATACATGTATAGAAAAGCGAGAGGTATCATATAGTAGACAAACATATCTGCAGTCGAAGTACTCATCTCTATACAGATAGAGTATCGAATAATATATAGGGCTTGCAACATGCTATATCCGTATCCAAAATCATTTTCAGATATCCGTATCCGTGGATACAGATGGATATCGGATAATTATTCTATCCGCTAACGATCGACAAATCAAGAAATATAAATGAAAATTATTAGTTTAACATCAAGGTTATCACGACGTCAAGTCGAGCCACTACCGTCTAGAAGACTAGTCGACAAATCGCCCGATTAGTCGTGACTAGTCGACAAGTCTTTTTATATACATATATTTATTAGACTTAAATATATAATATAATTAGATATAATTCTAAATTTATAAAAAATTCAAATTCAACAAAGATAACATAATAATAGATTCAAATTCAACAAATATGCATTTAACCACATCTTTATTGCTCAAGTTTGACCAAAATGCATACTTCCAACCGGGATCATTTGATTTAGCTTTCCTCTTAGGATCTTTGGCCATCTCATGCCAAGTATTTTCTGTGTTACTCTCCATTTCAACTGCTGCATATATAATTAAAAACAAATCAGTTAATTATTAATTAGGGTATAATATAATTAATAGTATATATAAGTTATAAATATACATACCTGGCGGCGACAAGGTGCGAGAAGAAGCCGACAAGGAGCAACGGCGAGGAGCAGTGACGAGGGGCGAGGAGCAGCGACGAGGGTTTTATCGATGTCGATCTCATATGTTATCTCTTTTTTATCTATCTCGTCTGTTATCGAGTTGCGATGAGGAGCAATTTGGGTTTTATCGATGTCGATCTAGGGTTTTTGGGCCGGTTTAAGCCCAACATCGTCGAATTGGACAAGTCGACTATCGTCGAACTTGATCGACTTGTCGTCGACTAGTCGAACGTTTAACATAAATGTTTTTCAATTTCATTGTTCACGAAAGTGTTGTCGTCGACTAGTCGAACGTTTAACATAAATGTTTTTCAATTTCATTGTTCACGAAAGTGTTAAAAATAAACATGCATGATAGAATTAAATATAGTTGAGTATCTAATATACATTTAGTGCATATAATATAAATCTTCGACTTAGCAAACAATGAATAAATCTCATTCACTGTACTAAAATACATAATTTTGAGCATAATTTTAAAAAAACCGAATGGATAATTTTCGGATGCGGATATCTATGTATCAGCATCTGCATCCTTTTTTCGGATATTGGATATTTATCTGCTTTTTGGATACGGATGCGGACGGATTTTTCGGGTATCCATTGACAACCCTAATAATATATCATATACAATACATGACCTCATATACAAATAATAGTGCTAAACATGCATAAAACTACATAATTGATATATAGGAGTGGTCTCTATGTTCCAAAAATTCAACAACCACCTAGTGTATCCTTATACACGACATTCGGTCTCATAGTACTCCAGAGTTGTTCAAAAATTGGATATACATATACATATATATGTATGTATGCGCATATATATACATATACATATATATACATATACATATATATACATATACATATATATATATATATATATATATATATCATGAGCAAGGTATTTTGAAGATTGATGTTATCAAAGGGAGCGTCTAGGCGTGCCTAAAGTGCAAAAATACACATGCACCTAGTTTATGCCTTTATGGTAGCTGAGGCGCTCGATTTACTCAAGGTGTCTACAAAACGCTCCTTTTGCTAGGGCGTAGAAGCTCGCTGACTTCTAAAAGCTTACTCCGTGTTGGACTTCAATATCTTTATGATTTTTAAAGTTATGTTGTAATTTTTATGTTTTCAGTGTTGTAGACTTGAATTTGACATCGTTTTGTCAAGGGTAGCTTGTTCGTGATTTCGTATCCATTGGCTATTGCTTTCATATTTGCCTTTTTTTAACTAATAACTAGCATTTATTTAATGTTTTGGGTCAAACCTAGAAACTTTGCTACCTTACGTAATGTTGAAAACCTTACGTGTGGTATACAAGTTTAAGTCCTACTACACACTGAAGCTAATGGTGTCATGGTTTTCGTAGCCTAGACCAACCCAATATGCATGAACAAGTCTTACATCAGATTCGAAAAGGTATTTGATTTCATTCAATTCGCATATGCTGATAACAGTCTCTTCTATTGTGTGTTCTCGATTGTTCCAACTTCCAACCTTATTCCTAGTCATTTGTTACAAGTTCGGAAAGTTTGGAATCCTTAATATGAGGGAAGTCCATTGATGAAAAGGAGCTGGGAAAAACTTGAACTTCCGCCAACAAATCTCCAGTCAAAAACCCGTTTCTATCTTGTCGTTTGTGTCATCACAAAAGACTCTTTGTGTAAACACAGATTGCTAAAAATAGGATTGGACTTCATTTTCGTGCTCTTTACACCCTAAACTCCTATGCCTTTCATCTTGACGTCATTCGGACATTATTTTGCTCTTGTTTGGGATTTCTACTTTTCTGTGACATTCTCACATATGTCAACAAGATTCTGAACATTTTGCGTCAATCAATTATCTTTCAAAAGCGATTTTTCAACTTCTGGCAATGTGTACACATACAAACCTGTCAAACAAATATTCCAACAATATAACATACCACACATAGCTCACTAATCTATGATTCAACCATTGGTTACTATAAATCATTACATGATTCATTAACTTATTCATATATGGTTTTACGGGTTCATTAGCTACAAGACTTTTCGTTGGTCATATACTTACCAAGGTATTTCAATCTCAATTCCGTTCTCTTGTAATTCTTGGAATTTCTATCTAATTTGTAATTTTCGTTTCGTTTTGGGTTTCATTAATTATTTTTTATATGCTTACACAAATATATATTTAACTTATTGAAACAAATATATAACATTTATCTTTAATTGAAAAAAATAACATATAAACAAACAATATTGATTAGTTATAAATATTGATTATGCTTAGAAATGTTTGGTCATTATTTTATTTTGAATTTATTAGTTATACCATTTATACTTCTTTTTTTGTGATTTTATATATTTATGAAGTTAAATTCATGAATTTTTAATGTTAATATATTTAAAACTCAGTCAATTCTTGCTGTGAGTTTCTTTTATATAATTTAAAGTTGAAGAGTTTGTTTGATTGAACCGGAGTTCTTTTTTGGTTTGATTTTGTTTCGTTCCTTACTGAAACTGATCAAAACTGTCAAAATCTTGGTGATTCAGTTGAACTCTCAAACCTTGATCCGTAAATTCATTGCAAACATAAATGCATAGCAAACATCATTTAGTGCAGCATACCGACCATAGGTTAGTTGACAGCTCTTTATTTGTTGGTTCCTTGTTAATACGTCACGTTTTGGATTTATTTATCAGCGAAGTTATCATTCCACTATGCAGTTAAAACCCTGCTAAAGCCTTGTTACTGCCCCAGTAAAGCTATTGACACACTTTGGCCACTATGCTATTTCAATTTAGCATTGTTAAATAGTAGATCTACTTAAAGCTCTGCTACACTCACTAGATCGATGGATCCACGATTTCTAATACCCGCTTTAGCAATTTTATTATAAAAAATCATTTGACTAGTTCTCGTACAAACCAAATTAACAAATTTAGGGTATATGTCTAAGTTCTAGTCGCGAACACTTGACATAAATTAGAGCTCTATTTTATTCATAAGTCTGAAATGCACGAATCATGATATTCTTGGATTTTGTTATATAGAAATGAAAATTGTTTTTTTTTTTTCTATGCAAATGATGCGGGAATGAGGAATTATCAACTTTGGAGATTTTACTTTTATCTACGTTAAAGATTTTCAACCTTTAGATTGTGTGATATATTCTCGCTTTAACCTTTTACACCTCAACCGCTAAACGCTTTACCTGCACAGTTATGCAACAATGTTCACAAAAAGTTATGAAACTTAAAACAATATGATATCATTCTTAATCACATTCAACTATATAATCCCATACTCGTATAACATTAGTGAGTGAGTAATTATACAACAAGTATGTTAAGGGTTGTTTAGTTATCTAGAATTCTTAAGAGTTTACCGACTTATTTTCCATTTCCCTTTTTGGGATGCAAGCTGCTAATTCCATCATATAATTTTATTCATACAGCTAATACAACACCGAATCATCCCTAATCATTTCCTTATAGCATATCAATCTTTGTACATCTACCTAAAATTCATTCCATTGTTTAGTAACATTTTCTTATAACATTCTTAGGGTTTTATGTTTACAAATTCATAAATAGAATTAATCTAAATCAACATCAGTATGACCTATTCTACTAAAAGTGAATTATTAGCTTGCTAACTAGTTCTTGTCACCATTATGTTTTCAAATTAACAATATAATCATACATATAATCAAGTTCATAACATAGCTACAACGTAACCCAAATCAAACTCCTAACTTAATTGCATGATTTTTTAATCAGTACGAATCAATGTAATGATCTGTATGTTAACATAAATAAGGAGAGTTCTTACCACTCCCCAAATTTAACACTAAAGACTAACAAAGCTACAAAATTACTCTCTAGTTCTTCACCTAAGCAATTCAGAAATTCAGACTTGCCCAAATCGCCTCAATTTTATAAATCTAGGATTACTCTGATTTTAATTCTGTTGTAATATACGTACACACACACATGTGTGTGTGTGTGTGTGTATATATATATCGAGTATATATATATATATAGAGAGAGAGTTTTTATTATTTTTTTTTTTTTGGGGGGGGGGGGGGGGGGGGGGGATTTATTAGTAGGCTAGGGCAATAGAGCTTTTGGGAATTCTCAGCAATAAAATGGAAAATGTGGTTATTTTTTTTGGTGGGGGTGGGAGAGGAGTTTGGTTCTGTTGAACTTAACCAGTTGAATGTGCTATTGGGCATCTCGTGTGTTGCAGACCTCCTTTTGCTTTCATAACTTCGAATTCGTAACTCAGATGATCAAGTCCTATGTGTTCGTCTTCGTCGAAAAGATGATCTGCACGCAGTCTCCTTTGTTTAAAAGTACAGGCAAAAGAAAAGCCATGTGGGATGGGAAATTTCCGACTGTGTAACTCAATTTGCAATGATCTGTCTGGTATTCTGGCGTTTCTGTTAATTTTTTTAGTGTACGTAGAACTATTGGAAACACATGCACACACATATAATGTACTTTCTGTTATGACTTGTATAAAATACACATACACATGCAACTATTGTTTCATGTATTCATATGAATGCAAAGTTCGGTTGTAGATAGTCTGATACTGACCCTCAAATTCCAGGGAGAAAGTAATGACAGTTCCTAGAAAGGAGAAAAAAAGAGAAGCCAGGAGAGAGCAGAAGGCTGAAAGGGCTGCCTTACTGGAAAAGGTACACCTTCTCAAAACTGTTGTCTGGATTATACGTTCTCATGATTTTCTTTTCTACTGCTTATTCCTTCCATGTTATATAGAGCATCGAAAACGAGTTATTGGAAAGGCTGAACAAGGGTATTTATGGTGATATATACAACTATCCTGTTCAACAGTATGAGAACATACTTGATAAGATGAAATCGGAGGTGGAGGAAGAAGAGGAAGAGGAAGAGGTATCAAAAATTCTTCTACCTGAATGCTAAATTTGATAGCATTTGAGCATACATGACATTGCTTTTCTAATTATAGTATTCTAATTTTGTTTTCCCTAACCACATATATTGATTTGCGCTAATTAAAGTATTCATCGCTGCTCATGTATGTTAGTAATATGTTTTGATCGAATAAATCAATAACGACCTTTTTAGGAACAGTCAAAGATAACATGTTCAGTCATAAGAACAAATTATTATGTTATAACCACACACTGGTTATTGAGATTTGGGAGACTAACATGGAATGCATGTAACTTTGTTGGGATGTTAAAAAAGATGTTATGATTGAAAAAAACAATGACAATTTTTCGAGCAGCAGTTAAGGGACAATATGTTCAGTCATAAATAATACGATGTTCCACGTTAAACAAATTATTGTTTTAGAACCATATCCCAGTTATTGAGATTCGGTAGAGTAATATATACCATACATGTAATTTTGCAGGGTTATATCACTAATTTAATTTGATGTTAATGATATGATTCAGACATGACTCAGTTTGACTATGTTCACTGAGACCATTGTTCAGCATTACTTTTATAAATGGTCAAAACAACTCGGTTACTTCATTTATATTTGTATGTTTCACAACAGCTTATAAGGAGGAGAAAGAAGTTGCTTAGATTTTGAGCATATTATTTATTCCATGTTTTCTCGAATATGGTTTATCAAATTTTGACTTGCCCATTCGAAAACTACGTTTTTATTGCTCACTTGGAACTATTTATAAACATGTTGTTCCCTAACGGGCTTTGATACTACATTCAGTTTAGCTTTTAGCTGCATTGGCCGATAATATATTTCAAATTTCACTCGACAATCAATAGTGACAAGTTTACATTTTTCTTTAATCAGGAACCGGAGATTGAATATGTTGAAGGTTACGATGGACTTGAAGAGGAAGAGGATGATATGGAGGATTTTGGAGGTTATATGAAAGATGGAGATCATGGTAAACCTTTTGTAAACGCGCGTGATGTTGAATTTGCAGATACATGAATACCGACTCCCTTTTAACTATTTTACTGCGCAAATGATATCACAGAATTAGAGGAAGACGACAAAGACGATGATGAAGATAAACAGGAAGAACCAGTCGTGAATAAAAAGAGGAAAGGATTGAAACCACCAAAAGCTGACGATGATGGTCGTGCTACTAAGTCAAAAAGAAGGGGAAAAGTGATTATTGAGGTAAACTTTAGCACTTCCACAAATGAGTTTTTTTTCTGCATTGGTTCTTCCAATATTAAATTCAAACTTGGGTGCTGATTGTAATTTTTTTATTTTGAACCATTCCTATGATTGTGATCTCCACTGAATTTCTACACTAAGACTTTCAGTTAGGAAAAATGATAGTTGCATGCAAATACATATCTGAGAAGACTGTTTCAAATGTTATTAATTTGTTTGCTTTCTTGTGGCAGTATGAAGGGGATGACGGTATGGGTGAAAAGCAAAAGATTCACGCCTGAGCTCAACTTTTTGTCTTCTGTTTTTGAGTGTTCATTTTTATTTATTTGTATCAGATCTTAGCATAGACTATATACATATATATTACACCCAAATCAAGTTTAATTTTGATGGAACACTATTAGCATTTTTGATGGAATATAATCTATGTATCAGTAATTGTCCATGTAAAAGATCATTAACTATTCATAATTTGTTTGTTTCCCATTGGGATCGTTTATCACAATATCAGTCGTTTCGTCGTTATAAATATGTTCTTATTGCTCTTTACTAATAAGTTTACTGCCCTTTATGTATATTATTATCTTATTATGGAGTTAGATTCCAGCGTAAAAGCCTTGTAAACGTTAAAACTCAAAAGGTTGCCTTGTAAACATTTAAAACTCGGAAGGTTGCGGTTTTAAATTTTTGCTTTTTCCATGGTTTTCCTCGAACGTCTGAATCTTTACTTCTTCCTAAATCCTTTCTACCCGAAATCACTGCTTATCCCTTTTTTTCTGCCACACCAATTCCCAAATCTTGACAAAATGCAATTTCTTGGTGAGGCGTCGTATATCTCCCTTTGTGCAGTCACAAGATAGAGACAATCAGATGTGGGTATTGGATATCGGACGCAGTGACTAGGGCAATTTCACTTTTGTCTATTTGTTTCAGCCGGTGTAGGTGATTCTTTTCCTAACATCCCGCATTTTTAATTTAATAATAAAATAAAATGCGTATAATTTTATGAATTTGATCACAAAGCTAGCGTCATTGCGTCTGTGACGATTTTCTGATCAATTTAGACCTATGATTTGCAGAAAACAGATTTAAAGCGAAAAATATATTATTAAATGAAATTTTAGAACAAACATGAAAAAAAAAACATGTAAGAAAAATATTATTTAATGTTCTAATTTTATGAATAAAAGAGGCGTGGGGTGGAGTGGTTAGGCGTTTTGCTTCCAAAGTTGTGGTGTGTAGGTTCGAATCGCATCAACGTCATGTTTTTAAATTTTAAGAAGACCAACAAAAAAAATGCATGTTCTAAAAGAAAAGTATACGTGTATGTATATGGAAGGAAAAATATATATAAATCGAGAGGGGGGGGGGGGGGGGAGGGGGTGCGCACACGTGTGTGTGAGCATAAAATTCGAAAGTAACATGCAATTAATCAAAACAAGTAAGAAATAAATGTCGGGATAGCGCTGTTTGAATTTGAAAATAAATGAAGTTGTGCGCAAGTATACACGTATAAATTCAGAATTGAAATTTATTACCTAAAACCGAAGGTAATAAATATGTAATGAATGAAAATATGCAATAGAATAGCTGCGTTTGAAATTTGAACATATATTGAAAACGGAAAGAAACAATGAAATAATAACGTTAATAATAACATTTATTGCACAATTGCTAACGAAAATTTACGAGGTTAGGCGCGAATATGTACACGCAAGTTTGAATTTGAAATCTAATATGTGCGTTATAAATGGAAGAAATTAATATAGGGAAGAATAACAGACAAGAAATGTAACGTTAAACAACAAATAAAAAAGGAGCGAAATTCACGTTCACGACCCAGTAAATGGGTCGACCCAAGTTATAAGTGGTTTGATCCAGGGGTCGACCCATCTTAGAACTGGGTCGACCCACCTAAAGCTCAAGTTGAGCCACTTGGAACCCGGCTCGACCCAATATTGGGTAAAGTGGCGTGGTTTGAGCGTTTTGTATGGCTCTGATTTTATTTGATTCGATCCAACGAACAAGATTCTTCTATGCACCAATAAATAGACTAGTAGAGTCTAACCTTCAACTCATATTTTCTGAGACGATGTCAGGGCTCTGCCATTTTCTTTCTCCTTCAATTTCTTCAGATAATAATATATTAGTTTTAAGATTCTGATTTAAGATTTGTAGACAAAGAATGTAGATCTAAACTATAGGTGCTTAAATTTCTCGTTTGTGTAAGGCAAAATATGTAAATCTAGATTTTTATGGTTCTTCTCCTTTTAGCGTCAGATTCGTGGTTATTTCAATAATAGATCCTATTAGGAAGACCGCGAATAGCAGATCTAAATCAGATTCAATAATTGTACACAGTCAGGTAAGTGGACTTAAATTATATATTCCAATAATGATATATTATATTGTTTGTTTCCTATTGAAAATTATGAGTGCTCTTCTTCTTCTTTATTCCTTTTTTCTATGTCAAAACATAAAATGTAGGTTAAATTGCAATCGTGTGTCAATTAATTGAATCATGACTATGTGCTAATTTTATGGAATTTGGTTAGGTGCAAACTTAACTGAAATGTTATTCAGCGCAAATTAAGTGAGATGTAGTTATGTGCAAAATAAAAAAAAGTTTGGTTAGGCACAAATTAATTAAAATCATAGATATGCGCAAATTAATGAGGATTTGTAATAAAATGAGGGAAAATAGATAAAAAGGGGAATCAATGTATATCAAATTAATTAGGAAGTTAGTAGTAGTCAAGATTGATTAGTAAAAATATAATATATTTGCATAGTTTGGTTTTTAAGAAGAAGTGGAAAACATATTTGTAAGCTTAAAACAGGCGAAGATGTGTAGTATGTTGAGAACAAGAATTTTGATTAATGTCAACAAAGAGAAGAGCAATGGAAATCACGTCATGAAGATAAGGTGTTATATATATATATATATAGAGAGAGAGAGAGAGAGAGAGAGAGAGTCGTGTTAGAATTATGTTAAAACCTATCCTCAAGTATAACACGAATATACAAAACAAAGTGTATATATATATATTATAAGGTTTTAAAAAAAGCCATGACTGTACAGACTCAGCTGTACCATTCGACTAGTAGAAATATGACCAGTCGACTGGTCAACCTGTTTCTGTGCAATAACAGCTAGTTTTAAAAGTTTTTAAATCCAAACGTTTTACAGTATGATTCAACCAGTCGACTGATGGTTTTTAGACCAGTTGACTGATTCGAAGCAGAAGCCTTTATTATGAAGAGTCACCTTCTTTCATGAAGAGATTTCTCTTCAATTACGAATTGAAATGGATGCAAATTTTTGCTGGAACCTTTCATGAAGGAATGCTACTCTTCTACTATTATATAAGCAACACAAACATGTTTTCCAAATAAACGAATTCTCAATCTATTCTATCTATTTTCCGATTTGCACTTCTATATTCATTGCAATCTAAAGCTCTCCCAATTTCAAGTTACTTGTTGAATCCTTGATAATATTTCACATATCTTGATTCTACAAGCAACAAACTTCCTTCAACCTTTGCAAACATATCAAATACTTGAGGATAAAATTATAGGAAGGGTGTACTTCATCGTGACTATTCTGTGTTGATTAGAGAACACATTCAACAGTCAAAAAATCTTGTAAATTGTGAAGTCCTGTGTAGGTGCTCAGACGTGAACATCCTTGTTGATGCTCGGGTGTATTGTGACCTATTCCTCCGGGTTAAGAGAGGGTGTGATAGTGAATTACGAAGAGGAGCTTCGGGACTGGACGTAGGACGGAAAGTCCGAACCAGTATAAAATTCCTGGTGTCTTTACTTCCTGTATTTACCTTTTATTTGTGATACATTTCTATATCTTAATTTTGTTTGCATAACTATTGTAAATTAGCTAGTTAGCTTATTATCTACATTTCCACTATATCCATATAAAGATCCTGCTTAAGTTATACACACCAACTATTCATAGTAATTCTAAATAAGGAATTTTCCGTATTGCGCATTGTATGATAGCTTAAAATAATAAAAAAAGAAATGTCTTGCAATTATGGGTTTCCATGCTACGATTACCATAAGCTGTGAAAATAGATTTTTGTATAGTTTTTAATAACTAATCAATTAGGAATAAATCTAATTTCCTAAAGGATAAGTTGGAAAGGAAAAAATAAATAAGAAATCTATGAACTATGTAATGAACAGGGAATACAACCTATTATAATAAATTACATTGTTAGAGATGAGGATCAAGGAACTTAAGGAAAAACTAACACTAGAGGGGAAGTGGACAATGTTTTAAAGAACTTATAGAAACCTTAACCAATTATCAAATACACAAACTACTATATGAATCACAGAATGAATTTCACAATAGAAACAATCACAGATGCAGATATATACAAAAATAAATTGTAGAAAAGGTAAGAACACATCAGATTTTATACTGGTTCAGATTACTCCTACATCCAGTCCCACACAACGCTGGATTGTGGAGAGTTTTATTAATATCAGTATCCAATTACAACACCCTTGATTTCACGGCTACAAGGTTAACACCGCTCATTTTCCTTGATTTACGGGCTACAAGTAACACACCCTCTCCTTTTCCTTGATTTCAGGGCTACAAGAAACACACCCTTCTTAATTCTGATTACAATTGCCCTAGAACTCTTGAGTAGCACTTCCAAACGAAGAGTATTTGATAGAGATTGAAAATAAAAGAAGAATGATATAGTTTGTATTGAAATTGGCAGAGTATAAGTGCAGAATCTTAAAAAATTAAGAAGAATAATGGTGATATGTAAAGTAGGGAAGGAGATAATAGATTATGAAAAAATTCGAAAATAAGACCTTTATATAGTGTTCTAAGAGTCACAACCGTTTCTGAAACATTTTAAAATGAAAAGACACATCTTTTTAAATTAAAAAAATTGTGACGGTTATATGTCGACATGTAGTTTTATGTATGTCGATATATAGTTAGCAATTTTAAATTTAAATTGTTTTCTAAAGTATCTAAACCAATATATATATTCTGGAAATTCCTGAAATAAAACTAGTTGTTTAAAATATTAATTTTCAAGTATAAAAACATATTTAAACATATGGTTTAAAAACTGTATATATATATATATATATATATATGAATGATATAAAACTATATAATATAAAACTATATAATATATATAAACATATATAATTATAAAACTTTATAATATATATATATATATATACAAGAAATTAAGAAAGTATATAAATTTGAAATCATAAATCCTTAAGAAAATTATTGTTGAGAAGAGTTTGAAATCAATGTTGAAAACAGTTTTAATCAATTAAAAAAAGACATAATTTGAAAATAGAATTTATGTGTTATTCAGAGTTTACATAGTAACTAGACTCTATTACTCTGATAATCTTGAACTCTTGATATCTTGAAATGTTGATACTCATGAGTCTTGATTCTCCTTTGAAATCTTGAATCTTTTAACTATAAAGTGTTCAATATCTATTACCTATACATAAATCATGTATATATATTCCAGATAAAAGTGTTAATATATATATATATATATATTATATTCAATAATGATAACGATTGAAACAAGCTTGTTGTCATCAAAACATCGGCAACATTCCATTCTCCAACATTCTCCTCCTTTTTGATGATGACAACCTTGGTTTATAAAATATTCATACTGATTCTTCGATTACTCCCCCTTTCACCATGAATTCCTACTAACTCCCCTTAAACTATACCTATCTAGACAATACCTGTTTTGTAATTTCTCCCCCTTTGTCATCAACAAAAATATATCTATATATACTTAGAATAATCCTAGTGACTAATTTATAATACTCCTCCTGAATTTATAATACTCCCTAAATCTATAATTTTTCCAAAACTCCCCTTCACTCTATGACAATACTATATAATTCTACTAAGTAAACTTAAATACGAGGATAATCAAACATTGTATAAACTAAGTAAGCAATTCAAACAAATTTACAAGCAATCCAAATATTTACAGGATAAATTAAGTTTTCAATCAAAACACACAAATCAAACCATACCATACAAATTAAAAAGTTTATTCATACATCTTTTGGAACTTCCACCCATCCATCTCCACCGAAGATTGGATCCGCTTTTATGACTTCCCAGTCTTCATTGTCTTTGGTGAGAGGTGGTTTGGTGATGTTATTATCTTCATCTCTGGAAAGAGAAGAAAGATCATCTAACTAATAGCATCAAAGTGTTTCTATTGTCATCAATCATCTTTATCTAACTTAATTCTAGATGAGTTGATTGAGGAGAATGATAGATAGGATATTCTTGGAAGAATTGAGAGTTTCTTCAAGATTTTTACTTAGATTTTGAACAAGATTAGCCATAATTTTGATTATATAGAAAGAGAGTAATTAGAGAAGAAATAGAGAAGTAAATATGAATTTTTCTGAAAGAAAATGGTATATGTAGAGTCTGGAATTCGTCTGAAAGTGAAGAGACATAAGGTAGTTATTAAAAATTCAAATTTGAACAAATTTGAATTTCTAATAGTTATATGTTGACATACAAGAACATGTATGTCAACATACCCATATAATTTTGGGTATTTTTTCCTTTTTACACGATTTTGAATTATTTCTTATTATATTATATTATTTTGTTTAGTTCTAATGTGTTGTACTGATGAGATATTACAATCAAACGGTACATGAAATACTTTGAAATAGAAAGTACGAAAAGGAAATACACGCTAATATGAAATGATAACATAAGCTAGTAAAATTAGATTTCAGCGGACGAAGATGATATTCCAAGTTTTCTTCCATTTTTCCGAAAAACTTGTACATTTTTGAAGACATTTGGTTGAGAGTCTTTTGATTTTCTTTTGATTTTTGGCTAGTTTGAATTGGTTTTGAAAAATTGCTTCTTTTGATATGGCTCTTGATGAAGTAGGAAATTCTATGCTTTCCATAGAGGATTCTTCTTCGTCGATTTCGATTTGAACTTCTTCTTATTCCATTCTACCTTGTTTTTCGGAATATGTCTCATATGGTTTGAAAGTGATTAGAATTTTCATAATGGGTATATTCCCGAGTTAAAGACATTTCTAGGAACAAATTCATCTCCTTTGAAATTCACTCCAGAATTTTAAAGATCCAGGTAAGATAAATTCCATGACAAAGAGTATTTTCTTTTATAGACATTTCCTTTGGTTTAAAACCTCTCAAAATTACTTTGGCTCAATTAATATCATAAGTTCCAAAGATGGCAAAAATAGCTTTTTGGACCTTAAGAGCAGGGCTATAAAGGTTTCCGAAACAGGGAGTAAGAGTATGTTGAAGAAGGAGGTTAACAGTTCTTGCTTTTGGCAGAAAAAGTGATTCATGAATTCAATATATTCATCGCTTTCGAAAATATGATGAAAAGTTTGCCAATCATTTTCATTAATTTCAAAATCCAAAAAATCCAAACCCATTTTCTTGTAATTTAAAATGGTTCCCAAAACATCACTATCCAAAATAATTTGAGTGCCTTTCACATTACTCCAAACATAATTTTTGTTTCCTTTAAAAAATCCACGATTCAAATTTGCATAAAACATTTTAACAAGATTTGGATAACATACTTCATCGTTATCCCGTGAATCAATCAAACTTAAAACTTCATTTTGATGAAAAAATGTATGAAGATCATAGGATGCAAAATCTTCAAAGATAGCGAATGTACCCATATTGACTTTTCCATTCGTAACATAATCTATGTATGCTTGGATAGCCTCCGGGTTATAGAGATAACCTTCGAGAGTTTTAGTTAGTCTCATGGTCTTTGGAGTACTTGAGGAAGCCATTAGAGAATAGTTTTGAAGAGTATAGGATGAAAAAAAGTAGTTTTGAATTTTGAATGAGAGGTAGAAATAGTAGTATTGAATAGATGATAGAGAGCAAATGGACACATCTTTTATGAATAAAAGGACATCTTTTCAGACCTTAGGAGTTGGTGAAAAGGTGGCAGTAAGTTTGAAAGTTTAAACATTTGAAATTCAAAGTTTGAATTTCAAATTCTGGTGTACATGTCGACATGTATATTCATGTATGTTGACATATATGTGTCAACTCAAAATTTAAGTGACTTTTTGACTTTGTTTATATTATTTAATATTTTATATTCTTTGTTTAGTTATTTCCCGAGATGATATTAATCTTCAAAATATTTTAAAATTAATTTTTATTATTATATTACTATTTTGAATTTCAAATTTGAATTTTAAAATTTGAATTTCAAACAAGGCAAGCAAACAAGCATCCATTCAACCATTTCAATCAGAAATTATTAATTAAGGCGTACCTAGTTTTTATATCCATTCCTTCGATATTTTCTGATTCCTGAATTGCTGTGAAGCACATATTTGAATTTCCGGTTTCTAGCTCTTCGTCACTTGATGATGAATCTGAATCATCTAACATTCCTGCATATGCTCTTTTCATCTTGACGAATTGTACTTTGTTTGTTGATTCGATCTATCAGGAAATGGACACATCCTTTTTATATGGCCATGTTCCTTACAATTGAAACATCTATCGTTCTTAGTATTTTTTCCCGAACTTCCTTGATTATTTTTCTGAAAATTATTCCTCCTTTTATATCTCAGAAATTTTCTGAAATTCCTTGTCATTAAGCAAATTTCTTTATCATCATCACTGCTTGAATCAGAACCATCAGTTGTTGCTTTGCATGCTATAGATTTCTTTTCTGTTAAGTTATTCTACTTTCTCTTTTGCAACTGTACTTGAAATGACATCAAATTCCCGATTAATTCCTCAATCTTCATCTCTTTAATATTATTGGCTTCTTCTATTGCCAGTATTTGTTATCCCACTGTGGACTTAAAAGTATTGAGGATTTTTCTGACTTGATCTTCTTCGGAATAAGATTTTCCCAAAGCCATTAATGAATTCACGATTTCCTGTAACCTACAGTACATATCAAAGACAAATTCATTCTGATTCATTTTAAATATTTCAAACTGGTTAGTTATCATTGATATCTTTATTTGTTTAACTTTATTTGTTCCTTCATGAGTAAATTGCAAGGTTTTTCATATTTCATAAGCATATTTACAAACTATTACTCTATTAAATTCATTTCTATCTAATGGACAGAATAACATATTCATGGCCTTAGAATTACTTTGTGTATAGACACTCTTTTCATTAGTCCATTGTGAAAAATTAGTAGTGGTTCAACATATTCAGTTTATGTGATATTTCATGTGTTTAATCCTATAGATTGTAAATATATTTTCATCCTACATGCCCAATAAGAATAATTGCTACCATTAAATAGAGGTGGTCTAATGGTGGACTGACCCTCTACTAATGAACTATTATTGTTAACAATTCAAGTGCTGATTGCCATTTAATATTTTCAAAAATTCAGAAGATCAAATTTTGAAATCCTAAGCTCTGATACTAATTGTTAAAGATGAGGATCAAGGATCTTAAGGAAAAACTAACACTAGAGGGGGTGATAGTGTTTTAAAGAACTTACAGAAATCTTAACCAATTATCAATTACACAAACTACTATATGAATCACAGAATGAATATCACAACAGAAATAATTACAGATGTAGATATAAACAAAAATAAAATGCAGAAAAGGAAAGAACACATAGGATTTTATACTGGTTTAGATTACTCTTATGTCCAGTCCAACACAACGCTGGATTTTGTGGTGTTTTATTAATATCAATATCCAATTACAACACTCTTGATCTCACAGCTACAAGGTTAACACTACTCTTTTTCCTTGATTTACGGGCTACAGGGAACATGCCCTATCTTTTTTACTTGAAGAACACATTCTTCCTAATTCTGATTACAATTACCCTCGAACTCTTGAGTAGCACTTCCAAACAGAGAGTATTTGATAGAACTGAAAATAGAAGAGGAATGATATAGTTTGTATTGAAATCGGTAGAGTGTAAGTGTAGAATATTAGAAAATTAAGAAGAATAATGGTGGTATGTAACGTAGGGAAGAAGGAGATGATAAATTATGAAAAAATTGAAAATGAGGCCTTTATGTAGTGTTCCAAGAGTCACAACCATTTTTGAAACATTTAAAATGAAAAGACACATCTATTTAAATTTAAAAAGTTGTGAAAGTTATATGTCGACATGTAGTTTTATGTATGTCGACATATACTTAATAATTTTTTTAATGTATTTAAACCAATATATATATATATATTCTAGAAATTTTTGAAATAAAACTAGTTGTTTAAAATTTAAATTTTCAAGTATAAAAACGTATTTAAAGATATGGTATAGAAACTATATATATATGAATGATATACAACTATATAATATATATAAACATATATAATTATAAAACTTTATAACATATATATATATATATATATATATATATATATAAGAAACTTAGAAAGTATACATATTTGAAATCATAAATCCTTAAGAAAATTATTGTTGAGAAGAGTTTGAAATCAATGTAAAAAGCATAATTTTAAAACGGAATTTGAGTGCTATAATTTTACATACTAACTAGAATCTATTACTTTGATAATATTGAACTCTTGATATCTTGAAATCTTGATACTCATGAGTCTTGATTCTCCTTTGAAATCTTGAATCTTTTAGCTGTACAGTCTTCAATATATATTACCTGCATATAAATCCTGTATAATATTCTGGCTAAAAGTGTTAGTATATATATTTTATCATCAATAATGATAGTGACTGAAACAAGGTTGTTGTCATCAAAACATCATTAAAATTCTATTCTCCAACATATGTAAGACGAGAATGTAATATAATAGGTAGACTTGTCATAGAGACAAGTAAGATTATAACATACATGATATAACTAAAAGACAAGATGGGAAGTAAGAAGTTTATTATAGATAGACTTAAACTACGGAAAATAAGTTTGATCAGCAAAACTCACAATTATAGTTGTGATAATATTATAAGACACGGTTATAATTAAATGGAGAAGGAATAAAGCAGGCTTATTATAAATAAAATTACAATTGAGGAATTAAGTCCAATGAATAAAATAATAACCGGAGGTCGCTCCTGAAGTGGGGACTGATTAGAGAAAATAAGCGGTCAGTTACGACTTGTAAACAAGTAACTTGATTATAGAATAAACAATCTAACATTTAATTTTAATAAGCGCGTAGTTGAAGACTAGACATAGTCTAACAACGTAATGATGAGATATGCTTGGACCAGTCTGTACATTTTAGGATGAAGAGCTCAATAAGGAAGATCATCGTGGACGTCTGCAGAAACGAGGGGAGCACGTCCGACTTATTCGATGGGACTGGAAGGAATTTCAGGACATCTATGGGACGTTAGGATACTCCGCGATGGCCCTCCATGGTAGGTCCAATGAAGCTGTATTCACAAAGGCATGGTCTGTACGGTTCCATCTGGTGAGAATGCCTTGGTTTCATCTTAGATGATGGAAAGCCTAAAGACTTATAAGAGGATGATCTTAGAATGATTCGGCGGCTGCCTCAAGGGGGAGGCTTCGTGGTCAGGACCCAACAAAGGATAGTAGATCGTCAGATATCTGTCATCGTCAGGCAGAGCATATGTGGAAAATACTGGAGCTAAGCCAAGAGGCTAATGATCTTTTACTATTAGGTCCTTGAATGAGGGACCATGTGTTTGTTTAGATTGGATTGTAGGGCGGCCATTTAGCTCTTTTGAATAGTTTTTCATTAGATCGTGGGTAGGATCGGGTGGGGCCTTGGAGAACCATCAAAGAGATAGGGCTAAATTTGGATATATATATATATATATATATATGTATGTATTATAGGCTTAATGAGGCTGTCCTTTATAGGTATGTGTAAAGCACCCAATCGAGTTTCATGGAGAAACTCAGGGATTAGGGCACCCTTATGGCGCAATGATAGAGGCATATTCTTTTTTCTCAACATAGGCTAGTACGCTTCCGTGGTGTGACGTTGGGCACTTGGTATGGTTTCACAGCATAATCTAGTACGCTTTCATAGCTTGGAAATGGAGGTCTAGCACGACGATGGGGAGCACTCGAGGAGGGTACTGTGGGAAGTATATCAATATTCAGTATATGACTACATATATATTATTTGTTAGGTTAATCAACTAGTGAGTAGACTGGTACGATTTATGTGGAGAATTCAAAAGTATATTGTAAAATAAACCCGAATAACTTAATAAATATAAACCAGTGATAGAACTGTATATGTAGTGTTATTTATAGAAAGTATAATTTATTTATTCATCAGAACTTCTGGTATGATCCCCTCCTCATAATAAACCGCAGGTTAGACATGTGGTTAAGATTCTGCAGCTTAGAGACACTGGTTAAATAGTGTCATATATTTTGGTGAGTATTTACTTACTATTATATTTTATTCTCTTCCTCCGTGAGATTTCTATTATGAATTCTGATACGTTTACATTTAACTTCTTGTAGGATACTAGATAAACTAGCTCGGGCTTCGATATATTTGGATTTTTGAAAAGAAAAAAAAACGATTTGTCGAAATTCAGGTTGTTACTGTGACGACCACCCACAACCTCTGCACTAAACAAGAGGAATAATGCGCTGAAAGATGTGATAGGAAGCTATGGACGATCATTAGAGTAGGTAGACAAAATCAGAACCTGTTGTATAACTCACAGCGCAAGGATAAAATATAATAGAACATACACAACAGGTATTAATAGTGAAGCAGGAAACACCAAACCTTCAATACAACAAGAAAGTAATATCCATACACTTGGATTACAACAGTAGTGTTTATATAAATTTGCCTCACTACATCACTCAGAGAAAAATAACAAACAGCGGAAATCCAAACACTATATAGTAAGAAAGATAGTATGCCAGACTCCTACTTGCCTCCGAACAGCTACATCGTCCTCACAAAGCTATCATCTGCCACCTATTCTACCCATCCACAACCCAAGATAATAAGAGGGAAACATAAAACCTTGAGTTAGACAACAGTCTTAGTGAGCGATAAAACAACTAACAAACATCAACAATAAAGTATATGAGAGTGGATAGATAAACATACTAATCTACCCACAACACCAGAGAAGAACTCAACCCTATCTTCCCCACATCGGACAGTGATAGCCTTTACAACAACATTTCAACCATACATCCAGGGAAATCACAATACCCATTCAATCATGGCAAAGCACTCATGTCATCCGAATTATATATCTTATGTAAACCATCCTAATCGAACTCAACATTCCTTAAGCACAAGCCTAGAGGCCTAAACCAATATCAGAAAAGCACCCAAGGAACATCTCCTTCGACGTTGGACAATCTACATGAGACAGTTCAAACAAAGCAACCAATCATCCATGACAGACTCTGGCTATCACCGCCAATCCTGCTTTGAAACCATTGTTAATCGTACGATGACCAACTTTATCATATATCAAGTGCTAATGGTAACCCCAGTTCTAGCATAAACTCCATACGCCTTTCAACGATACGTATGTATGTCCAACCTTGACAACTAGGCCTTTCAACGATACCCAGGGTACTCGACATACAACCGCTATTTTAGGTGTCCCTATTGTACCCCTTCTTTGAGCCTGCTATAACTTATGACAATGATAATCTCTCGGCCTTCACATCTCTAGTCATCCAACCTGATGACTTTTCATAGCTCAAGCAACCTTCTCAAGCAACCATTATCCACCAACTCACGACCTTTGAGTTGCCACCTCAGTCGTTGTTCTATGTCGATCAACGAATACATTCAACACTTTGAATATTCCTACTTGAACTTACTTCGAAGTCACAACACCCCTGAAACAATTTACATCACTGGGTTGCGGCTAGAGTTTGGGAGCATGACTCTCTAAGCCATACACGACATGTCTTCCCAAGTCATCAACGAAAAATATAATTTTTCAGAAATGGCCTTGTGTCTGCTCAATCGATCACGACATGACTCTCCAAGCCATATACGACATGGCTTTCCAAGTTGTCCGTGACATTACTCCTCATACAGATCACGACTTGACTCCCCATGCCGACCCACGACTTGTCCCTACTACACTCAAGTCGTTCTGACCAAACCAAAACCTTAAGCCGTTGTTTCAACCAAGTCGGTCTCCACCCTGTCGGTCAACCATGTCAGTCAACCATTTCAGACTCTCCATGTCAGTCAACCATGTCGATCTACTATGCCGGTCAACCATGTCAGTCACTCCATGTCATGCCGCGACTTGAATTCCTGAGCTTCACTCCAATTCCTGCGACTTGGCATTACACGACTTGGCTTTCTGCGCCTCGGATTCTAGCAGCTTAGCTCATGCTCCTTGGCTTTTGGCGGCTTGGCTCATGCAACTTGACTCGTTTTCTTGGAAAAGAAGAAATACGCCATGAGTCCACCTGCGATCCGACTTGATGAAAAATGACATGACTTCAGGTCGGACCCAAATAACTCCAAATTTGACCAAATCTTTGACAAACGTCAACGACGATGAAACTTACTCATTGCTAACATACAAATCAATCATAAAACACTTCAACAAATCATTAACAAAATCAAAATGACCATTACCATCATTAAATTGTGATAATTCAACCAAAATGATGGATCTACCTTGCATAAACATATGTAATAACAAGGAAATTACTGGTTTAAAGTTGCTAGGTTAGATCCTATGGTGATTCACATGAAATAAAACTTACCATGATGTAGATCTAATGAAAACACTTGAATTTGATGAAAAACAAGATCAAACACTCATATACTTGATTGAATCCATATGAGAGATATATACCACTTACCAAATATTCAAAACAACACAAAAACAATGAATTATGATTTTGAATAGCGAAGAATTAGCTTCAAACTCTTCAATTCAGTGAGATCTCTCTTTAATTAATGTTGTCTAGCTTCAAACGATGTAGATCTTCAATCTTCACATGTAGATCTAGAATTTTAATGGTGGAAAGGTGTATTTGATTGAGCAAGGAGAATCACGAGCTAAACCAAATAAAAGTGTTATAACCCGCATTCTACGCATCGAATGATCGCAGAATATTTATTTCTTTCACATACGAAGTTGTATGGTCATGTAGCTTTGGGAAGCGACTAGTGGGGTTATTTCCCATGTTCATGATTTTTGCCGATTTTTAAATGACCATTTTGCCCCTAGCTGGTACTGTTTTGGCCATAACTTTTGATTGGAAAGGAATTTTGACCTGAAATCACTTCCATTGGTTCCAGATGATGGTTTACCTTTTCGTAGAGTGGTCACATTAGCCAAATGGACTCACCGTTTGGGAGATATGGCAGAAACAAGGTTTAGAAGGTGAAAAACTGCTTAACCGGGCCTAATTAGGGTGGTTAGCAAGAGGGCCCATGACCCATTTCGGGATTAGAGATGTATAGGGGCTAATTTGGGTTAGAAAACATTTCTTTCAGCTGACACTTTCATTCTTGGAACCCTAGCAATGGCCTCCAACACCTATATCAACTTCTAATCACTTTCTAATCAAGTTTTGGCTAATCAACAACAAATCAAGGAAGATCTTCACCAAATCAGTAGTAGAGCTGCTGTGTTACATTGGTATTCGCGCCCAAACAGTAGGGTTTCAGTTCTAAAGGTTTCATTTGCGGCCAAGGTGAGTGATTTGCATAGTTTGGCACTAATTACGGTTAATTAAAGGTAATTAGTGAAGATTAGCGAATTTATACATTAATAAATTCTGAAAAAATATTTGTAAATTCTTAAATAATGTTGTAGACCTCTGTTAGAAATTTGGTTTAATTTGATTAAGTTTTGCTAATTATATCATTAGTTTTGCCTAAACATGCTTAAGGGAAAATATGGGATTTAGGGTAGGTTTGGTCCAAATTACATGCTATGGTTGTTGTTTTGATGTCTATGGTTGATTCCCTATGTTGCTATGACTGTATGGTATGTTTTGTGATTGATTAGAACTGTTAGATTGGTCGAAAACGCCGTCGTATGGCGTAAAATAGTCGCTGGAAAGTCACAGGAAATATGCAGGGTTCTGAATCAGATCGAATCGGATATGAGAAATGGGCAAGTGGACTCGATTCAGATTGGAACTTAGCATAAGGGGCTTGGCGAGAAGGAAGTCCATTTGCTTAGAATTGGAGTTGGGCAGGGGATCGGATTGGAGAGAAACCGAAGGGGATTGGATCAGAGAGAAACCAAAGGGGATCGGATCGGAGAGAAACCAAAGCGGATCGGATCGGAGAGAAACCAAAGGGGATCGGATCAGATCGGAGAGACTAATAGGGATCGGATTGGAGGCAAGGGCATAGGGATCGGATCGGAGGCAAGGTCATAGAGATTGGATCGGGACATCTAGGAGGGAGCAACCACTGAACCAGACACAGGGCATCCGAACCGAACCGATGAAGCAAGAGTACACCGAACCGAACCAGGCCAGAAAGGGAACACCGAACCGAACATATGTTATTACTACTACGCGACGATTTTTTTATGAAGACCAACTCAGACCAAAACCCGAGATGCAAAGGAAGTCCAAATGAGGAGGTTTGACTCAGGTTCCAGTTGGGAACCAATGAGTGGGCTTCATGATTGGGCTTTGCTGCGGGACGTGTGCTAAGGGATTGTCGATGTTTGTAACTTTGAATCACTATGTGTAGGGAGTACATGAATGGATTCAAGGCCACAGTGGCCTAGTACGACTAAAGGGCTATAAACCAATGAAGTGGGGTCATTTGTAAAGATTGGTCATGACTCCATGTGGTAAGCTTGGTAGTAGCAGTAGTTGTACAAGTCGAACTCCGTCACTACTTCGATGGGTCTAGTGATTGACAGTGGAGAACATCGTATGCTTTATGTACTGAGTGAGAGATGTGAGGTTGGTTGTTATGGTTGATTTGTTTGCCATCATTATGACATGCACACCACCACCCCCGTTATTTTTACATCATTTGTTCAATGGCACCTTAGAGTATTGTACAGTATGTAGTGCTAACTCTTTGGTTGCAGGTCCAGGTTCAGGTATGGTTTAGTATACCTGTTGTTGTTCTGTTTAGTTTCTTATCACTCATACCAGACTTTTTGTCTGACCCAGAGTTTTATGTCTCTTCTTATTACTTTGGGTGCTCTCACGAGCAGACTAGAGACAGGTTAGCTGGGTATGCACAGGTAGCTGATCCGGAGACGAGCATGAGGCTTCCATGTATGATATATAAAGTATTCTCCCTGTGTTGTTGAAGTTCACTGTTTGGGCATTAATAGTGCATCTTCTACTTTAGCTTTCTTTTGTTTTAGAGACAATAATTTGGAAAGTTGTAGTAAGCTGTATTTGGATTTCCGCTGCTATGATAGTTTGTTTTCAGCTTATGCACTGTCTCACCTATTTTATGTCAAGTATATGTTATGATGATATTTTATTCCATGCGCTGTGAGAAATTCTACAGGTTTCTTTGTTAGTTCCTTCATTTTCTTTCCTTTCTTTGGCGACCGTTCCGTGCTAGTCGTGCATGTCTACAACGCACTATCGGAGGAAATGTCGACTGGTGCGGGGCGGGCCATCACATTTGATATCAGAGCTCTAGGTTGCGTAGTTAACCTAGGGAAGTTATCAAGGAGAGATAGTATATGTATATGAGAGCGCGTATTTGTTATTATTTTGGTTTTCAAAATCTATATATATATATACTATTAGTATAGTTAAGGATGAAGTCGCACTGCACTAGCACCACTATGGAGATGGTTAATCGTTTTCTCTTTACAGCGATGAGCCGATACGTAAGAGGTGCCGGTAGAGGATCCAATAATGAGAATGCTGCTGACATGAGGACGATGTTTACTGACCTCATGAGGGATATGCTTAGGGATGTACAGAGGGAAGCTCCCAATGGTGGTAATGGTGGTGGTCCATAGTGCAGGCGCCTAGAGCCGATTTCGCCAAGCTAAACAAGGATTATACTAGTCTTGGTGGGAAGCCGGAACGGAATCGGCGACGGATGTTAAAGATTGGTTGGATAGCTGCGAGCGTATCTTCGAAGACTTGGGTATCGAGGATGCGATGAAGAGAAGGCTAGCACCCCGTCAACTGCAAGGACGGGCAATGAATTGGTGGAATGCTATAAAGGCAGCTACTTCCGAGGATCAGATTACTTGGGAGCAGTTTAAGGCTCGCTTTAGTGGGAAGTTCATTCCAGCTGCTCAGAAATCAGTGTTGTTTAAGAAATTTTTGGAGCTCAAGAAGAATGGCAGAGCTGTCTCGGAGTATATTGCTGAATTCGACACTTTGTAAAAATATGGGTTATCTCTTATTGATACTGCCGAGAAGAAGAACGAGAAGTTCATAACTGGTTTGGATCAGTACTTGGGGGAAAGGCTCATTAACCACATCGATGAGACGTTTGAATCTATTGTGGGGAAAACATTGAGGTCAGAAAGTCTTTACCCTAAGTCAAAGACCGAGGTTGCATCTGCATAGGAGCCAAAACCACAAGCAAGTGGTGGTGGCAAGAGTGGTTCTCAGAATAAGAGGAAGCAGAACTAGAATAAAGATGGCCAGAAAAAGAATAAGAAAGATGTTGAGTGCTTCAGCTGTGGTAAGAAGGGTCATTATGCTAGTAATTGTCGGGCCAAGCCAGCGGATAGGAAGTGCTTCAACTGTGGCCAAGTGGGACATCACAAGGACAAGTGTCCGCAACCCCCTAAAGAAAAGCAGATGGTGAAAGCATATGCCCTTAATGTTATTCCTTCTTCGTCGAATGCCCCAACTGCGGCGGAGAAGGGAAAGAGAGTCGTTATTCAAGGTATGCTTTCTGTTTATGATGTTCCTGTTAGAGTTTTGTTTGATACTGGAGCTTCCAGTTTTTTCATATCTAGTGACCTGGTAGATAGGTTGGGATTGGAGCCCGAGATTGTCGATAGACCTTTAATAGTGACGAACCCGATTGGTGGTTCGACTAGCCTTAACATGATTTGTCGTAATGCGGTCTTATCAAGTCATGGATGCATGTTTGTTTGTGATTGCTTTATTTTGGGCTTTACTGGGTTTGGCATTATTTTGGGAGTCGATTGGCTCCAAAGATACGGGGTGGTGATAGACTGTGAGGGCTTTTTGGTGACAGCTAGGGCGGATGATGGGCGGAGGGTAGTTTTTGGTGGTCTACCCGGTGATGGGGTAATGGCTAGTTTTCTAAATTCCCTCGACATCCTGCATAGTGAGTTGTCAGGTTTGCCCGTGGTTGGCCAGTATCCAGACGTTTTCGAGGAAGTAACCGGGCTTCCAC
The DNA here is from genome assembly GCA_030737875.1 of Allium sativum. Lineage (NCBI taxonomy): Eukaryota > Viridiplantae > Streptophyta > Magnoliopsida > Asparagales > Amaryllidaceae > Allium > Allium sativum. The sequence goes on along the minus strand of CM060910.1, from coordinate 1,045,201,660 downwards.
CACACCGAGAGATTGAGTTCCGTATTGATTTGGTGAAAGATACCAGACCTATAGTGATGCCACTTCGTCGTATGGCACCAAGAGAGCAGCGAGAGCTCGGGGTGCAAGTCAGCGATCTTTTGAAGAAGGGATTTATCAGAAGGAGTGTTTTCGAATGGGGAGCACCAGTTGTGTTTGCTACCAAGGCGGATGGTTCCCTTCGTTTGTGTGTAGACTACCGCGAGTTGAATAAAGTGACGTAGAAGAACAAGTATCCTCTACCGCGGATAGATGATTTGTTTGATCAGTTGAGTGGCGCGAAAGTATTTTCTCAGTTGGATCTCGCGACATGCTTTCATTAGCTTAGAGTGGAAGCTGAGAGTATAGCTAAAACGACATTTCGGACGCCGTTTGGGTTTTATGAGCGGTTGGCATGCCATTCGGGCTGACCAATGCCCCAACATATTTTGTGGATCTTATGAATAGGGTATTCAGAGATCAGTTGAATAAGTTTGTCCTTGTGTTCATAGATGACATTTTGGTCTATTCGAGGACAGAGGAAGAACACAAGGAACATTTAAGAATAGTGATGGAGTTGTTGAGAAAACACCAGTTGAAAGCAAAGTTTTCTAAGTGTCACTTCTGGAGGAGGGAAGTGAGATTCTTGGGCCATGTTGTTTCAGAGAATGGTATTGCCGTTGATCCCTCGAAGGTGGCTACGGTATAGGATTGGTCTACGCCCAAGAATGCAACGGACATAAGAAGTTTCTTGGGGTTAGCTTGATATTATCGTAAGTTTATCCAAGACTTTTCCAAGATAGCAGAAGAATCAAGCTTTCGTCTGGGACGAAGAATGCGAGAATGCATTCAAGAGTCTAAAGGAAAAGTTGACATGTGCACCAGTGTTAGTCATTCCTAAGGGGAATGAATAGATGACGGTATATACGGATGCATGTGGCATAGGGCTAGGTGCTGTATTGATGCAAGGAGGAAGGGTTGTGGCTTATGCAAGTCGGCAATTGAAACCGCATGAGAAAAGATACCCTACCCATGATTTGGAATTGGCAGCGATTGCGTTCGCATTGAAGATGTGGAGACATTATCTCTTGGGAGAAAGATTCGAGTTGTTTACCGATCATAAATCGTTAAAGTATCTTTTCTCTCAAAAGGAACTAAATCTCCGACAACAAAGATGGTTAGAATTCTTAGCTTCCTATGATTTCGACATCGCATATGCACCAGGAAAGGGCAATGCGGTGGCTGATGCATTGAGTAGAAGACATGCCAGTTTAGGGGCCATGTTCCTAGAATGGAAGAAACTGGAGTACATCACTGCGTATGATTTCAGACCAAGGTGCGAATTGGATCCAGAAATATTAGCAAGTTTGATGATCCGACACACTTTGATTGAGCGGATTGGCTCCGGTCAGAGGAACGATCCTAACCTATTGGAAATCATCTCCAAGCTAGAAATGGGTATCGACGGAGAGATGAACAACTATGGGCTTGATTGGGATGGATGGCTTAGAAAGAATAGAAGAGTAGTTGTACCTAATGTCAATGGATTGAGAGATGAAGTGCTTAGAGAATGTCATCACTCAAAATTGATTATACATCCCGGTGGTAACAAAATGTATCAAGACATGAAGCAGACCTACTACTGGGAAGGGATGAAAAGAGACGTTGGGAAGTTTATATCCAAGTGCATGAATTGCCAGCTAGTTAAAGCCGAGAAAAAGAAGCCTATTGGTTTGTTGCCGCCATTAGAAATTCCCGAATGAAAATGGGAGCAAGTCTCAATGGATTTCATTGATGGGTTACCAAGGACTAGATCGGGCCATGATAGCATTTGGGTGATTGTGGACCGATTGACCAAAAGTGCGACATTTATACCCGTCAAGTCAAATAGGACGGCAGCTAAGCTGGAACTATATGTAAAGTGGGTAGTGAGACTTCATGGAATACCCAAGAGCATTGTGAGTGACCGAGATTCGTTGTTCACTAGTGGATTTTGGAAGAGCTAACAAGAGGCGTTAGTATCAGAACTACATCTCAGTACCGCATATCATCCTCAAACCGACGGACAGACAGAGAGGGTGAATCTGTTGTTAGAGGATCTCTTGAGAGCCTGTGTATTAGATTTTGGTGGATCATGGGATGACCATTTGCATCTAGTAGAGTTTGCATATAATAATAGTTATTAATCCAGTATTGGTATGGCTCCGTTTGAAGCTTTGTACGGAAGACCGTGCAACTCACCGTCATGTTGGTTAGAAACTGGTGAGAAGTTTGTGCTTGGACCGGATGTGATAAGAGAAACATCAGACAAGATTAAGGTCATTCAACAGGGGATGAAGGCTGCTTAAGATAGGCAGAAAAGTTATGCTGATAAAAGGAGAAGAGAGTTGAAGTTCTCCGTTGGCGACTTGCTGGTTGTCAAGATTTTTCCGTTGAAGAGCGTGATACGATTTGGCAGGAAAGGCAAGTTAGCACCAAGATTTGTTGGTCCATTCCCAGTTCTTGAGCAAATTGGGAATTTGGCATACAAAGTTGAATTACCAGAGAAGATGACAGGAGTTCATAACGTATTTCATGTTTCCCAGTTAAGGAAATTCGAGCATGACCCAGATGTGATTATTTCACCTGATCAGTTGGATGAAGTCGAAGTTGAACCCAAGGCGGTTGGGAACCGCAAGCCTATGCGTATTGTTGGGAACGATACGAAGCAACTTCGAAGGAAAGCGGTGAATCTAGTCAAGGTCCAGTGGGGCGAGAATGAGGATGACTGTACTTGGGAGACAGAGGAGAGCATTAGGGAGACGTATCCAGAACTCTTCGCCTGGTAAGATTTTAACTTCGATTTAGACTTTCCGCATGCGAGGATAGGCTTGTTTGCTTGTTTTGCATGTTTGGTTGTTGTATATGATTGGTAGGCATGCAAGATCCTTTGTATGTTTTGGGTTAAGGAATTTCGGGGACCAAATTTCTTAAGGGGGGAAAATGTAACAACCCACATTCTATGCATCGAATGATCGTAGAATATTTCTTTCTTTCACATACGAAGCTGTATGGTCATGTAGCTTTGGGAAGCGACTAGTGGGGTTATTTCCCATGTTCATGATTTTTGCCGATTTTTAAATGACCATTTTGCCCTTAGTTAGTACTGTTTTGGCCCTAATTTTTTATTAGAAAGGAATTTTGATCTAAAACCACTTCCATTGACTGCGGATGATGGTTTACCTTTCCGTAGAGTGGTCACATTAGCCAAATGGACTCACCGTTTGGGAGATATGGCTGAAACAAGGTTTAGAAGGTGAAAAACAGCTTAACCGGGCCTAATTAGGGTGGTTAGCAAGAGGGCCCATGACCCATTTCGGGATTAGAGATGTATAGGGGCTGATTAGGGTTAGAAAACATTTCTTTCAGCCGCCAATTTCATTCTTTGAACCCTAGCAATGGCCTCCAACACATAAATCAATTTCTAATCAAGTTTTGGCTTAATCAACATCAAATCAAGGAAGATCCTCACCAAATCAGTAGTAGAGCTATTGTGTTACATTGGTATTCATGCTCGAACAATAGGGTTTCAGTTCTAAAGGTTTCATTTGTGGCCAAGGTGAGTGATTTGCATAGTTTTGCACTTACGGTTAATTAAGGGTAATTAGTGAAGATTAGCGAATTTATACATTAATTAATTTTGAAAAAATATTTGTAAATTCTTAAATAATGTTGTAGACCTCTGTTAGAAATTTGGTTTAATTTGATTAAGCTTTGCTAATCATATCATTAGTATTGCCTAAACATGCTTAAGGGAAAATATGGGATTTTGGGTAGGTTTGATCCAAATTACAGGCTATGGTTGTTGTTTTGATGTCTATGGTTGATTCCCTATGTTGTTATGACTGTATGTATGTTTTGTGATTGATTAAAACTGTTGGATTGGTCGAAAACGCCGTCGTATGGCGTAAAACAATCGCTAAAAAGTCACAGGAAATATGCAGGTTTCCGAACCAGATCGGATTAGATAATTGGGCTCGGATCGGACAGGAGAACTGGGCAAGTGGACTCGATTCGGATTGGAACTTAGAATAAGGGGCTTGGCGAGAAGGAAGGCCATTTGCTTAGAATTAGAGTTGGGCAGGGGATTGGATCGAAGAGAAACCAAAGGGGATCGGATCGGAGAGAAACCAAAGGGGATCGGATCGGAGAGAAACCAAAGGGGATCGGATCAGAGAGACTAGTAGGGATTGGATCGAAGGCAAGGGCATAGAGATCGTATCGGAGGACCTAGCTTGGAGTTGGAGTTGGAGTGAAGCACCCGATCGGATCGGGACATCTAGGAGGGAGCAACCACCGAATGAGACACAGGGCATCCGAACCGAACCGATGGAGCAAGAGTACACCGAACCGAACCAGGCCTGAAGGGGAACACCGAACCGAACCGTACATATGCTATTACTACTACGCGAAAATTTTTTTTTATGAAGACCAACTCCAATTTGACCAAAACCCGAGATGCAAAGGAAGTCCAAATGAGGAGCTTTGACTCAGGATCCAGTTGGGAACCAATGAGTGGGCTTCATGATTGGGCTTTGCTGCGGGACGTGTGCTAAGGGGTTGTCGATGTCAATAACTTTGAATCACTATGTGTAGAGAGTACGTGAACGGATTCATGGCCACAGTGGCCTAGGTACGACTAAAGGACTATAGACCAATGAAGTGGGGGTCATTTGTAAAGATTGGTCATGACTCCATGTGGTAAGCTTGGTAGTAGCAGTAGTTGTACAAGTCGAACTCCGTCACTACTTCGATGGGTCATGCGATTGACAGTGGAGGACATCGTATGCTTTATGTACTGAGTGAGAGATGTGAGGTTGGTTGTTATGGTTGATTTGTTTGCCATCATTATGACATGCACACCCCCACCCCCATTATCTTTACACCATTTGTTCAATGACACCTTAGAGTATTGTACAGTATGTAGTGCTAACTCTTTGGTTGTAGGTCCAGGTTCAGGTATGGTTTAATATACCTGTTGTTGTTCTGTTTAGTTGCTTTTCGCTCATACCAGACTTTTTGTCTCAGTCAGAGTTTTATGTCTCTTCTTATTACTCTAGGTGCTCTCACGAGCAGACTAGAGACAGGTTAGCTGGGTATGCACGGGTAGCTGATCCGGAGACGAGCAGGAGGCTTCCACGTATGATATATATAGTATTCTCCCTGTGTTGTTGAAGATCACTGCTTGGGCATTAGTAGTGCTCTTCTACTTTACTTTCTTTTGTTTTAGAGACAGTAATTTGGAAAGTTGTAATAAGCTGTATCTGGATTTCCGCTGCTATGATAGTTTGTTTTCAGGTTATGTACTGTCTCACCTGTTTTATGACAATTATATGTTATGATTATATTTTACTCCATGCGCTGTGAGACATTCTACAGGTTTCTTTGTTAGTTCCTTCATCTTCTTTCCTTTCTTTGGCGTCCGTTCCGTGCTAGTCGGGCATGTGTACAGCGCACTATCGGAGGAAATATCGACTGGTGCAGGGCGGGCCGTCACATTTGGTATCAGAGCTCTAGGTTGCGTAGTTAACCTAGGGAAGTTATCAGGAAGAGATAGTATACGTATATGAGAGCGCGTATTTGTGATTATTTTGGTTTTCAAAAACTATATATATACTATTAGTATAATTAAGGATGAAGTCGCACTGCACTAGCACCACTATGGAGATGGTTAATCGTTTTCTCTTTACAGATTGAACGATGAGCCGATACGTAAGAGATGCCGGTTGAGGAGCCAATAATGGGAATACTGCTGACATGAGGACGATGTTTACTGACCTCATGAGGGAGATGCTTAGGGATGTACAGCGGGCAGCGCCCAACGGTGGTAATGGTGATGGTCCAATAATGCAGGCGCCTAGAGTCAATTTCGCCAAGCTAAACAAGGATTATACTAGCCTTGGTGGGAAGCTGTTCCACGGAATGAAATCGGCTACGGATGTTCAAGATTGGTTGGATAGTTACGAGCGTATCTTCGAAGACTTGGGTATCGAGGATGCGATGAAGAGAAGGCTAGCATCCTGTCAGCTGCAAGAACGTGCAATGAATTGGTGGAATGCTATAAAAGCAGCTACTCCCGAGGATCAGATTACTTAGGAGCAGTTTAAGGCTCGCTTTAGTGGGAAGTTCATTCCAGCTGCTCAGAAATCAGTGTTGTTTAAGAAATTTTTGGAGCTCAAGAAGAATGGCAGAGCTATCTCGAAGTATATTGCTGAATTCGATACTTTGTCGAAATATGGGTTATCTCTTGTTGATACTGCCGAGATGAAGAACGAGAAGTTCATAACTGGTTTGGATCAGTATTTGGGGGAAAGGCTCATTAACCACATCGATGAGACATTTGAATCGATTGTGGGGAAAGCATTGAGGTCAGAAAGCCTTTACCCTAAGTCAAAGACTGAGGTTGCATCTGCAGAGGAGCCAAAACCACAAGCAAGTGGTGGAGGCAAGAGTGGTTCTCAGAATAAGAGGAAGCAGAACTAGAATAAGGATGACCAGAAAAAGAATAAGAAGGATGTTGAGTGCTTCAGCTGTGGTAAGAAGGGCCATTATGCTAGTAATTGTCGGGCCAAGCCAGCGGATAGGAAGTGCTTCAACTGTGGCCAAGTGGGACATTACAAGGACAAGTGTCTGCAACCCCCTAAAGAAAAGCATATGGTGAAAGCATATGCCCTTAATGCTATTCCTTTTTCGTTGAATGCCCCAACTGCGGCGGAGAAGGGAAAGAATGTCGTTATTCAAGGTATGCTTTCTGTTTATGATGTTCCTGTTAGAGTTTTGTTTGATACCAGAGCTTCCAGTTCTTTCATATCTAGTGACCTGGTAGATAGGTTGGGATTGGAGCCCGAGATTGCCGATAGAGCTTTAGTAGTGACGAACCTGATTGGTAGTTCGACCAGCCTTAGCATGATTTGTCGTAATGTGGTCTTATCGAGTCATGGATGCATGTTTGTTTGTGATTGCTTTATTTTGGGCTTTACTGGGTTTGGCATTGTTTTGGGAGTCGATTGGCTCCAAAAATACGGGGTAGTGGTAGACTGTGAGGGCTTTTTGGTGACAGCTAGGGCGGATGATGGGCGGAGGGTAGTGTTTGGTGGTCTACCCGGTGATGGGGTAATGGCTAGTTTTCTAAATTCCTTCGACATCTCGCATAGTGAGTTGTCAGGTTTGCCCATGGTTGGCTAGTATCCGGACATTTTCGAGGAAGTGATCGGGCTTCCACCAAACCAAAAGATTGAGTTCCGTATTGATTTAGTGAAAGATGCCAGACCTATAGTGATGCCACTTCGTCGTATGGCACCAAGGGAGCAGCGAGAGCTCGGGGTGCAAGTCAGCGATCTTTTGAAGAAGGGATTTATCAGAAGAAGTGTTTCCGAATGGGGAGCACCAGTTGTGTTTGCTACCAAGGCGGATGATTCCCTTCGTTTGTGTGTAGACTACCGCGAGTTGAACAAAGTGACGAGGAAGAATAGGTATCCTCTACCGCGGATAGATGATTTGTTTGATCAGTTGATTGGCTCGAGAGTATTTTCTCAGTTGGATCTCGCGACAGGCTTTCATCAGCTTAGAGTGGAAGCTGAGAGTATAGCTAAAATGGCATTTCGGACGCCGTATGGGTTTTATGAGTGGTTGATCATGCCATTCGGGCTGACCGATGCCCTAACCTATTTTGTAGATCTTATGAATAGGGTATTCAGAGATCAGTTGAATAAGTTTGTCCTTGTGTTCGTGGATGACATTTTGGTTATTCGAGGACAGAGGAAGAACAAAAGGAACATTTAAGAATAGTGATGGAGGTGTTGAGAAAACACCAGTTGAAAGCAAAGTTTTCTAAGTGTCACTTATGGCGGAGGGAAGTGAGATCTTCGGCTATGTTGTTTCAGAGAATGGTATTACCGTGGATCCCGCGAAGGTGGCTACGGTACAGGATTGGTCTACGTCCAAGAATGCAACAGACATAAGAAGTTTCTTGGGGTTAGTTGGATATTATCGTAAGTTTATCCAAGACTTTTCCAAGATAGCAGCACCGTTGACTCAGTTGACCAAGAAGAATCAAGCTTTCGTCTGGGACGAAAAGTGCGAGAATGCATTCAAGAGTCTAAAGGAAAAGTTGTCATGTGCACCAGTGTTAGTCATTCCTAAGGGGAATGAAGAGATGACGGTATATACGGATGCATGTGGCACAGGGCTAGGTGCTGTATTGATGCAAGGAGGAAGGGTTGTGGCTTATGCAAGTCGGCAATTGAAACCGCATGAGAAAAGATACCCTACCCATGATTTGGAATTGGCAGCGATTGCGTTCGCATTGAAGATGTGGAGACATTATCTCTTAGGAGAAAGATTCGAGTTGTTTACCGATCATAAATCGTTAAAGTATCTTTTCTCTCAAAAGGAACTAAATCTTCGACAACAAAGATGGTTAGAATTATTTGCTTCCTATGATTTCGACATAGCATACGCACCAGGAAAGGGAAATGCGGTGGCTGATGCATTGAGTAGAAGACATGCCAGTTTAGGGGCCATGTTCCTAGAATGGAAGAAACTGGAGTACATCACTGCGTATGATTTCAGACCAAGGAGCGAATTGGATCCAGAAATATTAGCAAGTTTGACGATCCGACCCACTTTGATTGAGCAGATTGGCTCCGGTCAGAGGAACGATCCTAACCTATTGGAAATCATCTCCAAGCTAGAAATGGGTATCGACGGAGAGATGAACAAGTATGGGCTTGATTGGGATGGATGGCTTAGAAAGAATAGAAGACCAGTTGTACCCAATGTCAATGGATTGAGAGATGAAGTGCTTAGAGAATGTCATCACTCAAAATTGACTATACATCCCGATGGTAACTAAATGTATCGAGACATGAAGCAGACCTATTACTGGGAAGGGATGAAAAGAGACGTTGGGAAGTTTATATCCAAGTGCATGAATTGCCAGCTAGTTAAAGCTGAGCAAAAGAAGCCTAGTGGTTTGTTGCAACCATTAGAAATTCCCGAATGGAAATGGGAGGACCGCATATCATCTTCAAACCGACGGACAAACAGAGAGGGTGAATCGGGTGTTAGAGGATCTCTTGAGAGCCTGTGTATTGGATTTTGGTGGATCATGGGATGACCATTTGCATCTAGTAGAGTTTGCATATAATAATAGTCATCAATCCAGTATCGGTATGGCTCCGTATGAAGCTTTGTACGAAAGACCATGCAACTCACCGTCATGTTGGTTAGAAACTGGTGAGAAGTTTGTGCATGGAACAGATGTGATAAGAGAAACATCAGACAAGATTAAGGTCATTCAACAGCGGATGAAGGCTGCCCAAGATAGGCAGAAAAGTTATGCTGATAAAAGGAGAAGAGAGTTGAAGTTCTCCATTGGCGACTTGGTGGTTGTCAGGATTTATCCGCTGAAGAACGTGATACGATTTGGCAGGAGAGGCAAGTTAGCACCAAAGTTTGTTGGTCCATTCCCAGTTCTTGAGCAAATTGGGAATTTGGCATACAAAGTTGAATTACCAGAGAAGATGGCAGAAGTTCACAACGTATTTCATGTTTCCCAGTTAAGGAAATTCGTGCATGACCCAGATGTGACTATTTCACCTGATCAATTGGATGAAGTCGAAGTTGAACCCAAGGCGGTTAGGAACCGCAAACCTATGCGTATTGTTGGGAACGATACGAAGCAACTTCGAAGGAAAGCGGTGAATCTAGTCGAGGTCCAGTGGGGCGAGAATGAGGATGACTGTACTTGGGAGACAAAGGAGAGCATTAGGGAGACGTATCCAGGACTCTTCGCCTGGTAAAATTTTAACTTCGATTTAGACTTTCCGCATGCTAGGATAGGCTTGTTTGCTTGTTTTGCATGTTTGGTTGTTGTATATGATTGGTTGGCATGCAGGATCCTTTGTATCTTTTGGATTAAGGAATTTCGGGGACGAAATTTCTTAAGGAGGGAGAATGTAACAACCCGCATTCTATGCATCGAATGTTCGGAGAATATTTATTTCTTTCACATACGAAGTTGTATGGTCATGTAGCTTTGTGAAGCGACTAGTGGGGTTATTTCCCATGTTCATGATTTTTGCCGATTTTTAAATGGCCATTTTGCCCTTAGCTGGTACTGTTTTGGCCATAACTTTTGATTGGAAAGGAATTTTGACCTGAAACCACTTCCATTGGCTCCGGATGATGGTTTACCTTTCCGTAGAGTGGTCATATTAGCCAAACGGACTAACCGTTTGGGAGATATGGCTGAAACAAGGTTTAGAAGGTGAAAAACAGCTTAATTGGGCCTAATTAGGGTGGTTAGCAAGAGGGCCCATGACCCATTTCGGGATTAGAGATGTATAGGGGCTGATTAGGGTTCGAAAACATTTCTTTCAACCGCCTCTTTCATTCTTGGAACCCTAGCAATGACCTCCAACACCTAAATCAACTTCTAATCACTTTCTAATCAAATTTGGCTTAATCAACATCAAATCAAGGAAGATCTTCACCAAATCAGTAGTAGAGCTGCTGTGTTACATTGGTATTCACACCCAAACAGTAGGGTTTCAGTTCTAAAGGTTTCATTTGTGGCCAAGGTGAGTGATTTGCATAGTTTTGCACTAATTACGGTTAATTAGTGAAGATTAGCGAATTTATACATTAATAAATTCTGGAAAAATATTTGTAAATTCTTAAATAATGTTGTAGACCTCTGTTAGAAATTTGGTTTAATTTGATTAAGTTTTGCTAATCATATCATTAGTTTTGCCTAAACATGCTTAAGGGAAAATATGGGATTTTCGGTAGGTTTGACCCAAATTACATGCTATGGTTGTTGTTTTGATGTCTATGGCTGATTCCCTATGTTGCTATGACTGTATGGTATGCTTTGTGATTGATTAGAACTATTAGATTGGTTGAAAACGCCGTCGTATGGCGTAAAACAGTCGCTGGAAAGTCACAGGAAATATGCAGGGTTCCGAACCGGATCGGATCGGATAATTACGCTCGGATCGGATAGGAGAACTGGGCAAGTGGACTCGAATCAGATTGGAACTTAGCATAAGGGGCTTGGCGAGAAGGAAGGCCATTTGCTGAGAATTGGAGTTGGGCAGGGGATCGGATCGAAGAGAAACCAAAGGGGATCAGATAGGAGAGAAACCAAAGGGGATCGGATCGGAGAGAAACCAAAGGGGATCGGATCAAAGAGAAACTAAGGGGGATCGGATCAGAGAGAAACCAAAGGGGATCAGATCAGAGAGATTAATAGGGATCAGATCGGAGGCAAGGGCATAGATATCGGATCAAAGGACCTAGCTTGGAGCTGGAGTTGGAGCGAAGCACCGGATCGGATCGGGACATCTAGGAGGGAGCAACCACCGAACCAGACACAGGGCATCCGAACCGAAACGATGGAGTAAGTGTACACCGAACCAAACCAGGCCAGAAAGGGAACACCGAACCGAACCGTACATATGCTATTACTACTATGCGACAAATTTTTTTTTATGAAGACCAACTCCAATTAGACCAGAACCCGAGACGCAAAGGAAGTCCAAATGAGGAGCTTTGACTCAGGATCCAGTTGGGAACCAATGAGTGGGCTTCATGATTGGGTTTTGTTGCGCGACGTATGCTAAGGGGTTGTTGATGTCTGTAACTTTGAATCATTATGTGTAGGGAGTACGTGAATGGATTCGAGGCCACAGTGGCCTAGGTACGACTAAAGGGCTGTAGACCAATGAAGTGGGGTCATTTGTAAAGATTGGTCATGACTCCATGTGGTAAGCTTGGTAGTAGCAGTAGTTGTACAAGTCGAACTTCGTCACTACTTCGATGGGTCTAGTGATTGACAGTGGCGGACATCATATGCTTTATGTACTAAGTGAGAGATGTGAGGTTGGTTGTTATGGTTGATTTGTTTGCCATCATTATGACATGCACACCCCCACCCCCGTTATCTTTACACCATTTGTTCAATGGCACCTTAGAGTATTGTACAGTATGTAGTGCTAACTCTTTGGTTGCAGGTCCAGGTTCAGATATGGTTTAGTATACCTGTTGTTGTTTTGTTTAGTTGCTTATCGCTCATACCAGACTTTTTGTCTGACCCAGAGTTTTATGTCTCTTCTTATTACTCTGGGTGCTCTCACGAGCAGACTAGAGACAGGTTAGCTGGGTATGCATGGGTAGCTGATCTGAAGACGAGCAGGAGGCTTCCACGTATGATATATATATAGTATTCTCCCTGTGTTGTTGAAGATCACTGCTTGGGCATTAGTAGTGCATCTTCTACTTTAGCTTTCTTTTGTTTTAGAGACAGTAATTTGGAAAGTTGTAATAAGCTGTATCTGGATTTCCGCTGCTATGATAGTTTGTTTTCAGCTTATGCACTGTCTCACCTGTTTTATGTCAAGTATATGTTATGATTATATTTTATTCCATGCGTTGTGATACATTCTACAGGTTTCTTTGTTAGTTCCTTCATCTTTTTTCCTTTCTTTGGCGACCGTTTCGTGCTAGTCGGGCATGTGTAAAACGCACTATCGGAGGAATTGTCGACTGGTGCGGGGCGGGCCGTCACAAAGAGAATGAAGAAAGTAAACTATTCTCCATGCCTCTAACTCCCTATTTATAGCCTTCCACCATTTCGCCAATGGGCCTTTCCAAATCAGCCCACTAATGGTTTAAAAACCTGAACAACCAACTGTAAAACATCACAGCATCGATTCCTCCCAAACAGCTGAGCCAAATCTTTAATGTGACCACTCTATGGAAAGGGAATCATCATTTCCTTTCCATTGGCACAGGTCTTAACGCATGATTCGATCTGAGTCAAAAGTTATGCCCTGTACAAGACTAACTAGGGAAAAATGGTCACAAAAAAAATTGGTAAAAATTATGGGCATATCTCACATCCCCATAAACAACATATTAAAATATGAGAATGGTCCAACCCTCCGGGAATAAAATAAAAAAATAATTTACGATCTTTCGATACGTAAAATACAGGCTGTTACAGTTACACTTTTTGAATTAATTGCTTTTTAGATTTCAAGATTTTTATAATCTTCCTATACTGAATTTGGCAGTTAAGGCTGTCTTCTTAATCCTACATTGATTTTGATTATCTCAACTGATTTATAACAATTTTGTTTTAATTTTTTAATCATTGACAGTCATTCTAAGCAGTTATTGATGTGAAACTAGCATCTTTATGTATGAATCACCTATCTAAGCATTTTTGTGGTAAATCAATAAATCTTATGTGAACTTAAGGATAAACACTTATTATTAGAGAAACGACTCATGCATCAATGTAATGTTGATGAATCTACAAAAGATGACCAAATGGTAGAGATGTGAGCATCAAATCAAGAAAAACACACTTTCACCTTGAGCCAGTTAGTTTATTTAGCTTTAAATTAGTATCATGTTTACTTTTGTCAAGGTTTATTGTTTCTAACGTCTTCGCGTAGTCAAAACCAAATCTTTATGAATAGTTGTCTTTGAAAGCATGATTTTTTAACCCAACCGTAAACTTCCCAATATTTCCTATGTACAATCTTTTAAATATAAATTATTACTTTATGTGAGCTTCGCAATAAACTAGAAGATAAAATATCTTTACAATTATTTCAGACCCATTCAACCAAATACCCTATGATATCTCTTTAATATTGGATCTAATAAATATACCTTCTTTACAAATTTAAACTGATTCTTATTAAATATAAACAAATTTTAAAATTACTTGCAAACATAATCTAATAAACTTATATTACAAAATCTTCACAAATGAATAACACAAATAAAATTAAAATTAATTAAAAAAGAAACTACAATTTAGGAACAAATATTCGAACTAACTACACATGCTTTTGACAGAAAAACCCAACTAAATTTTCATGCAAATCATTTCTTAAATATGTTAAACATATGCGGTTTGTAAAAAGATCTTTTGCTAAAAGTTGTCTTGGAATCACAAACTTTTGGTCCGATCAAAACAAAGTACACCTATATACAACTTTTAAATATTAAATTATTACTTCGAGTGATTTTCCCAATAAAATAAAACTAAAAGATAAAATCTCATTGCAATTGTTTTAGACCAAGTCAAACAAATCCTTATGATAATATTACAAGTACGAAATGGTTTTGGGTTTGTCATAAACAGTGATTTAGCAACATTTTCTTTTGACCCTTTAAATTATATTTTAAACTAGAAATATACCGACTGAACGAATTTGAACGTACTTGTATCTTCAAAACAAATATTTTGAAGATAATAACAACCATTAATCCGTATGAAGTACATTAAGCAAATCATGCAAATGATTTACGAATATGCTTATATCAAAGGAGTAAGTATTTATACCTTTTGAAGTACTATAGAGGCAATAAATAAAAAAGGAAATATTTGAATATAATTGTCTATCTTTTATAAATACGAGTATATAAATGAAATTCAACATGTTATAAATTTTCGTTTAATAAATGAAGTCTTATTGAATAAAAGTGGTTTTGCTAACAAAAACGGTCTAATTAACTAAAATGGGATAAAAAGTCGTTTATATGACCTGCTTGAGTTGTTTGCATTGATCACATTTATGTTATTACTTGTATAAAAAAAATGATAGGACTTTCTTTCCTTTATTTGATTGTTCTTTGATTGATTGACTATTTATTGGATAGTTTAATAATTGACCATAAAATCATCACCTAAACGAGAAATCCTTTTAAACTGGTGGTATGAAACGTTTTTCAAACATAGCACCGAAGGATCTTACTCAGAAAATATATAGGAGAATATATGCGAGGTATATGGTACTTTTATCTTTAGTGAGGCTATACTATACATGAAAACTCAATTTTCTTTTCTAGGGCCATGACTAAGGAGATCCGTCCACTTAAATGTTTGGAGGATGATTCCTGCTCTTATGTATTGTTTGATTATTTCATAAAGAACCATAGTTGAGTTTGTCAGAAATATCGATCGGGTTGGTTTTTGGAACAATGGGTAAGTGAGAGAGTGTGCGTATATGAGATGACCTTGGCTCTATGGCGTAACCCAACAGAGATGGGGTTAGTAATACCCTGGATTGAGTTGAGTGTGTGCGTGTGTGTATGAGAGCGTACTTGTTAGTTTTATAAAAATTGTTTTACATTGTGTTGGTTGGTTTGTTGGGTGGTTTATGAATTCTGGTCGATCTGTATGATTGAAACGACCCAAACTCGTGCTTACGGGAAAGCCCGGGTTGAGTTGAGAACACGACAGTTAGTACACAAACAGAAGAACATTTCATTGCTTATTACAACAATTACATCAGATACAAGAATATAACACAGAAATTAAAATACATTACATAGCAGCGGAAAACTAATACATAACACAACTGTAAGAAATACACGGATATAGAGTGTTCCGAATATAGCTCCAGCTGTAAACCAGGATCCTGTAAATATAGTATCGGCAATACCAAAACTACTAGCTGCCCGTGAAAAATATGGGCACCCAGAGTTTAGGTTAAAACAATAAACTCGAGATCAATCATGGGACTGGTGTGAGAACTAAAATAGTTATTTAAAACTTTACTTTAAAATAAAGTAAATCAAGTGACCACGCCATATAACACAGAACGGGTATCCTCCCAAGAATACTAGCGCATATAACAAAAAACGCAATGCTTTTTTGGAAAAATGAAGCTATTATAAGACTCAGGTCCCATCACACAATGCAACGCAAGCCGGAGGATAGAGTTTTATCTTATAATAGCCAAATAATGCTTAATAATGAAATTTCATCGTTTATTATAACTATAAGTGAAGAAATCAACTTCAAATATAAATGTATCAATCATAGACGGCATAGTGCTCCATCCCACTATGTCGCCATACTAGGCTCTACAATTAAAACCGAAATCTCACGTATTGGAAATTGGATTTCCGTCATGGGTCGAGGCAAGGGATCGTCCTCACTAGCTTCGAGACACTCTAGCAAATGCCTCAGGATTCCTCGCAAGGAACCCTATATCCTGCAGGGATAGTCCTCTCTTACGTTTGAGGATTGACTATTCCTGAACACATATTTCCCGATCCTACAGGACCTATATCCATCGGCTCCGTAGTAACCGATATATCCGAGGTGCCTCGCTATCCAACATCCACATAGGTAAAAATATATAAATGTTTGGGCTCCATACCATGACACCACCCATATAAATGTTTGGGCTCCATACCATGACACCACCCGTAGCTAGAAGAAAACGTCATTTCCTCCCTGCGTCCCTGATCTCGTTTTTGACTCATACCGAGGTGTAAGGGTCGCGAATTAATACTACACACAAAGCTATGCCCTTTAAGGCCGTGCTTTGATCATCAACCACAAAACTCTGCTTTTCAACAAAAGCCTTGATCACTGCATCTCTGTATGCCACACTGACAATTCACGCCATGCAACTGATGTCTATCAATATACAACCTCTGAGCTCATACGTCTCAGAGAAGAGTGTTAAGCAAGAGAATAAATTCCCCGCCACCAAACAGATATATATTTAATAGAGATCAATCAACATAGAATAAAATCCAATGTCAGACACACATCCATTTAATAGTTTGTTCTGGGTCTGAACGAAACCAGAGGCACATTATTCCTCGTCCCATGTCCAATACAGGAGAGAGGTCCTCGCATATTCGGTCGATCTCCAAGTACGTCTGGACAATCACCACTTATTACCTTATCTTGGGTGTACCGCCCAATCAAGACATCAGTAATCATCCAAACGATGTGAAGACCTCCAGTCTTCAACCATCGTCTTCATCGTCGACTTATCGTCGAATCAGTTATTCAGAATGGTATAAACCCGACCTTTCTGAATAACTCGCGTATATTATAAACAAGTGCTACGAAAACACAACATACGCCTCATGCCAATTCTGAACATTCTTTTATTTATATATTCATATCCTTTGGGAAAGGTTCCCATTAATTTTATCAAAGATAAATCCTTTGAATTTATTTTTTTAATCTTCCTTTAGATATCAATTTAAACCAAATTAGGGTTTATCCAAACTAGTCGGGATTAGCACACCTTACCGAAGTAATCATTTCTTTTATTTCCCAATCTCAACCTATTCATCCCATGGAGCAAAACTGGTAATACTCGATATCTAACATCACGGTGTTATCGGTAAATTTAATTACCATTTCACATTCAAATCTAATTAAAGATTTAACTATCGCTTGGAGTAACACTGGTGCTACTCCATTATCGATCATTCCCGAATTTGATAATTTAAATTATCATATTCTCTTTTCAATCTAATTAAAGATTCATTAAAACTCCACTTAGTTTTAATCTTCCCAAAAATCAATATTAATGATTATTTAACTTTGGAAACACGAACATGCTGCATAGACAATCTACTTCGTACTATTTATTTCTGCCAATATATAACCTCTAAGCTCGTACATTTTAGAGAAGGGTGTTAAGCAAGAGAATAAATTCTCCGCCACAAAACAGATATATATTTAGCAGAGATCAACCATACAGTTCGAAATACAATGTTAGACATGTAATCTTGTCTTTAACTAGGTTAAAGAACTAATGTCATTTAAAACACAGTTCATGATAAACCCAAATCACATTCCATTAATTATGGAATCTTCACGGAAAATAGATCAATATATATAATCGATATCAATTTTCGTATCCAACGAATAATATAAATGGAATAATGACACAACCTTTTAAATTCCATATATATTAACAGTCTTCCTCCACAGAAGTTCACTTTGATTATTACCAAATCGAATTCCATTCCATTTCAGTTTAGATTATTAAATTGGAAAAACTTTACTTTGGAAAATTTCCATTAAATCTTAATAAAAGAATTATAAATTCCAAATCTTAACTTCACTGTTAATTAGGTTAAAGAAAAAGTGTTATTTAAAACACCATTCACAATAAACCCAAAAATCCAACTCTTTCATTTAATCCCTATTAAATATTAATTAATTGGAAAACTTCTCTAAATCATAATTAAAATATTTATTCTTTTCCCAACTGGGTTTAAAAACAGTGTTAATAAAGACACCATTCACGGCAAACCCAAAACCCCATTTGATATCAATTGCAAGGCACTGAATAGAAATTATATCGGCTTATATTCAATATCAAATTCTGAAACCAACAAATATCATGTTGGAAATAACGATATAAATATATCTTCCAAATTTCCATAACAATATCCGTATAATCATGAAATCCAACATCGAAATAATCCGAAGATGATTTCCATTCAAATCCACTCCAATTCATATATTGGAAATTCTGGGTATCTTAAAACCCATTCGCAATCCAATTTATTTATTTAAAAAATAATAATTGGATTATAATTCTAGTTAATAAATAGTTCATTTCGAAAAAAAATATTTTTATCTTTTCAAATATGGAATTTTTCATCCAAATTCTTTCCAAATCATTTATTATGATTTTACACAAATTATTAATATTTTTAATAATTTTATTAAAGCCCTTTTTGTCGATTTCCGTAAATGGTTATCGAACTGCACTTACATCGACCTTTTCCAAATTTGATTTGGACATAATTCCAAAACCAACTATTATATTTCAAATCTCTTGTATTCTTGGGAAAGCTCTTTTCGATACGAACCTAATGGTTCTAGTTTTAGGAGAATCCGACGGTCGGATCTCCCGTAATGTCAATTTGAAGTTAGTGGTCGAAATTCGCGAACGGTCGCGGCGCAGCGCGTTCTATTCAGGCCATTAAACATATATAATATATATACATATATATTATATATTTCGTTGATTTCCATTTTAAAACGTATTTTATAAATCATTTTAAATTCGTTTTAAAAACGTTTCTAACTTCGTTTTCAATTTTAAATCAAAATTGAATACTCCTTATCATTATATTATTTAAATGATAATATTTTCAAAATATCAGATTTTGAAATTATTTCCTTTTTGATATTCATTATAAAATGAATGAAATCGATATAAATAACGTTCGCGTCAAAATGACGCATATCTAATCAACACGGCTTCAAATATTTAATATTTTCGTGTCCATCCCAAATCGAAAATCAAAATCATATTTTGATCCATTACCGAATATTACTTTATAATATTAGTTATTTTAAAATATTCGTCATTCATCGTTTTAAAATATTCGTTAATTTAAAATATTCGTTAATTTAAAATATTCGTTCTTTCCGAATTGGAATCAGGCACAATCAATTACCATATAATTTTATTTATATGGATTTCATACACACCTGTACACACCTGTACACAACAGTAATCAAACACAGTCAACCATCATCCAGAGTGCATTACACAATTGCGTAAGCATTAAATATAAATAATCAATGCTTACAACAGTTTGTTAACCAATCGATCGACATACAAATAAATAATTGGGATTAGTGTACGTCAAATATCATCCCAATACTCGTGTGGGGTGTCAACCAAAAAATACCGAATGTTGTTTGTGCAGTTGAGCGATGTGTAAAATTTATCGTCCTAATCAATACTAGTTAAATGTGTGTACATAAACAAATCGTCCAATTTGTAAATGAATATTTATTTTATTCATATACATGTTAAAATTATATTTTTAATGATAAAATATTTTATTCAACACAGGGATATTTTATACAGTTCATTTATACAATAAAAATGATATTTTTATTATTTTAACATTTTTTTAGAAAATTTTGGCAGCATAACGGTGCGATACTAGAACCGAAATAAGGTCTAGCCTTATCCCTTGCCTAATACTGGCTCGCGCCATACACATACAAATTCTAATCAATTCAATTTACATTCCAAATCAAATTCAACCAATTTATCAATCAAAACAAACAACCAAACATCCATGGTTTCAATCAAAGTTGTCAGGTACTTCTAAGCACCGTCTGCATCCTAGTATATATATTTAACTAGAAAATAAAATTAGAGTGAGAAGTTCTCACCTTTGGGATCCGCTCCTCCATTCTTTAGCGGACGATGGTTTAGATCTATTTTCAGAGCGTTGTGTTCTTCACCGTACTTCCCACGCAGTCTATTTCACACAATTTACATTAAAAATCACATTTTTATATCACTACTATATATATAAAAATCATATTTTTATATCACTACTCCATATATATAAACACCATAATTTTATATTTGCATATAAATAAAAATCAAATCTTTATCCTCGCTATATATATATAAATCAAATTTTCATTCTAATGTCATGCATATAAAAAATCACATTTTTATTATTATTCTGTCTGTATAAAAATCACATTTTTATGACGCTACTACATATATAGAAATCATATTTTTATTATGCTATTCACATCAAAAAAATCACAATTTTATTTTCCTACTTTATAATTAAAAATCACATTTTTTTGTATGGTTATATGTATAAAAATCACATTTTTATATAACTGCAATGTGTATAAAAATCATATTTTTATTTAAACCATTTCATGATAAAAATCACATTTTTAACACCGCTATATATAATAAAAAAAATCACATTTTTATACTGCTACAATATATATATATATATAAATCGCATTTTTATATGTTGTTTACATATATAAAAATCAAATTTTTATTACGCTCTTATAAAATAAAAGATAATATTTTTATATCGCTAAATATATATATATATATGTAAGATTATATTTTTTATTTAAAAATTATTTATATAAAGATCATATTTTTATTCCTATTAAAAATCATATCTTTTCATTATTAAAAATCATATCTTTTCATTATTAAAATTCTTACCTTTATGTAATTAAAAATTTCACCTTTTCCTATTTAAAAATCATAACTTTTCATTTAGAGAATTCTAACTTTTCATATAAAAAAATCCCTAACTTTTCATTATATAAAAGAAATAAGAAAACAAATTCAGAAAAAAACTTACATTGATTTTCTAGGGTTCTCATCGGAGAAATCGGAGGGTCAGAGCTCGCGCGGAGGTGGCGCGGCTAACTGACGCGTCAGGGGTGGCGACGGCCAGGGCACAGGCCGGCGCTGCGGCCTAGGGTATGTTGTAGGATGCAGACTTGGGGCTGTGGAGCTCGAATTGGAGAGGGGGAGAGAAGGAGAGGTAGAGGGGGGAGGAGCTGGGGTCGCGGCTGAGGCGGAGCGGCCATGGCGGCTGCGGCGACGACGGGAAAGGGGGGCGACGCGGGTCAACGGGGAGGGAGTTTTTTTAATATATATATATCCCGATCTGAAAATGAACGGGGGTAGGGAGGGAGAGAAAGGTGAGGTTTTATAATTTATAATTAATTTAATTTTTTTTCCCTACAAGGTACCTTTTTTATTCGAATTCCAAATCGAACTCAATGACTGTCGCCCCTAACCTAATACCCCCATTTCGAGCACAATGGGATATGTCCCGTAAGCTAATTCGATTGTTATGATCAGTTTTTCTTTAAATTAAGATATAAATCATTATATATTCAATTTAAACATTCATTTTAATTTACCGGGGCCACATGCTGATTCCAAAAATTCTGAAAAAATAAATCTAGCTATGTTTTGACAATATGTTCCTAACAAAATTAATTTCATCGAATTTGGAAACCATTTGAAAAACGGTCAATTTCCAGTCGATTAAATTCAAACTGAAATCATCTAATACGTTTAAATCCACCACGCTTACATATTGATTCCAAAAATTATGAAAAATGGAATCTAGCAATAATTTGACATTTTGAATCCAACAAAAGTGGTATCATCGAAAACGGAGGTCGTTTGCAAAATCGCTATTTTTAAGGGCTATATATTATATAAAATATATATAAATTCCATAGTGACTATTCTAAATTTTAAACTGGACATAGCTTTTTATTCCCATTATGAAATCTGGATTTTTCACATTCGTTAGAAAGATATTTTCAAACAAATTCAAATATTTTTTTGTTTTACTGAAATCCGGTTTATTTTGAATCTTATACATTCATTTCAAATTTGAAATCGAATTTTCAAACTACCGCGCCATTTCAGGCTCGTTATATAATTAAAATAAATTTATTCATTCTAACTTCGTTTAAAATAAATTTTTAGTCGTTATTCAAAATACATTAGAATAGCTAAAATTAAAATTTTAAATTGGTTCTGATTTTCCGGGTTGTTACAATGATCCACTGTTCGATAAGTGTTTCTAAACACTTGGACAGAGCAGTTCGGCGTAATATTGTTTTTAAGTGGGTAGATAAAATAATTTTACCTAATGAATATTTTGGTATAAAAGAATGAATGATATTGGAATTATTATGGTATATTGGATGTGTTGATTATTATTATAATCGAATGGGATTATAAAAATTGAGATAGTTATATATATATAACGAAATAAAATTCATATAAGTGTTATAGGATTAACTGAATCTAGATTTAAAACAGAATTGGAATTAAAACTCTGGAAACTTGGAAAGGTGTTTATAAGTGAATTTTGAATTAAATATATGGAAATTTTAAGATCCTGGGAGATCTGAAAATGTTTTCCAAGCATTGTGAAGGATGTTTTGAAGTAACTTCCAAATGGAAGTATTTAAGAATGAGTTTTGAAAGCGATATATTATTGAACTCACTTCAGTCACTGGAAAATAAACTTGATGATGAACCGCGACATCATCAGTATTCATTTTCAAGTTTCTAAGTGGCAAATTATTACCAATGATATTGTTTTTAAACTGTTTTGAGGAAATAAATTGTTTTGAGTCCCGAAAAGGAATATCTGATTTTAAAATGTTTAAGTTGTTTAAAACCTCCAAGGAAGAGATTGTTTAAATTAAAAAAAAGAAATGAAAGGACTTTAAGTGAATTAAAATATGGATCTCAAGCTATAGCTAAATATGAACTCATGTGAGTTAAAATGGATTGATTTTTTTTGAAATAAAAATAAGATTTTGAATTTTGAGATGAAGATAATTCGTTAAAGAAATTAATTAGTTAATGGAATGTAGGAATGAAATTTAACTTGATTAAGTATATTCGATTAGTAAGTTAAGAGTTTGAGATTAAGAATGGAAGTTGAGTTTGAAATGGAATTTGTCTTGCATATAAGCTAATAATTGTGTTGAGGATGAATTGATTGAAGATCAATGAGGAATGCATGGGTACTTTCTAACTTGGTAGCAAATGGAAGTGATAAAATTGAATGCCCGACAAAAGGTACATGTTTAACTGAGTATGAGATTTTTATGAGCCTATTTGGCAAGCCATTTGGCTTTTTGATTTTCATTTTAATTGGAGAAGGCCTAGAGGGGCGAGTTGTAGTTGTATCGATTGAGCATGCAAAGGAGATGCTGGCGAAATTTTCCAAAAATTTGAAGAGTTAGAAAGTTTATAAGAAATTTTTGATAATATGAAATTGACTTGTCGATTGTATAAGAAACTAGAATCCCAGAGTTGGTTAACAAAATTTAGAGTAAATATTGAAGTTGATAATTTGATTTAAAAATCAACCTGAATAGATGTGGAAATATGTAAGTGAGCATATAGAATGAAGATAAGAATGTGATGATGGATTATCCAAAAATGGTGGACAGGTCAATTGAGATGAATCAAGAAATTTGAGTATGGGCATAAGAATTAAAGTTTCATGTCAGAACTGAGTTGTGGATATATGAAATATATGATTTCAACCAAGTGGGTTGAGAGAAGTTGGAGGAGTTATAACATCTTCCTACTTAGCAATTTCAGGGATGAGAATCTTTTAAGGGGGAGGAATGTAACGACCTGAATTTTTAAGCATTAAATTTCAAACATTTAATTAATTTAAAATGTTAAATTGGTAACATAAATGGATTTATATATATTAATTTAAATTGACGTTTGAACGTATAAATTTAATCTAATTAAAATCAAGCTCGCATCAGCGCAGTAATTTGTAGTTTTACGATTCAAACTTTAATTGAATGCTCAGTATTCATTGTAAGTCAGAATTCTTTGAAGCAAGAAACATTCGAATCTGTTGAACTATAGTTTTCTAATATAAGTGAAAATTTGGGATTTCGTCCTGTAGATTGTAAGTTATGTCCAAATCAAATTTTCAGAAATTCGCTATGGAATCGTTTGTAAACTGTAACACTTTATTCAATAAAATAAATGGATTTTTACATTAAATTGAATATCGATTTAACATGAAAATGAAAACATCGAGTTCAAAATCCATGTTAAATTATTTTGGGTATTATACAAATTTTGTTTGAATATATATATATATAAGATAATAACATTTTGTTATTAAAAGATTTGTTTATTTTGGAATCAATTTATATTATATCGATTTAATATAGAACTTAAGAATAATAAATAATTAAATGACCTCGGATTTCAACGAAACCAATTTTATTAAATCCGTAGTGGTTAATTAATTATTGCAACATTTTCAGTTTTGCATCAATTGGAGTTATTTTGTGACCATGCGCAATTTAAATGTGTATTATTTAACCGTTTGAAATTAAAAAGGAAGTTTACAATTTCATCGCAATCAGAGATCGCATATGGTAGTTTGAACATGTTACTTCATGCGTAAATTTCATGTAAATTAAAAATAATAAAAGATCAAATCAACATCCTTATCTGCCGACCTATCCTATATTCTACAGCCACCCTACTTATGTATCTGCCATGCTTCTTAATCCTATAAATACACGAGCCTTCATTCATTTTTCCAGCAAGAAGAAAACCCCTTTTGAAATTCAAACTTAATTTTAATCCCGGAAACTGGTAAGAAATAGATGATTACTCCAACTAGGAAGTTGGTGATGAGGTCGAGATGGGCCTTCGACCGGAATTGGTGACCAACTATCGCAGAATCTGGCCAAAATCATGAATAGGACAGTTTTCAATTTTTGATTTTTTCCGGCATCGTGGGTCTATCCGATTCGTAGTGACTGAAGGGGTGGAAGAGAATAAGGAAGCGCTCCCACTGGTGGTAGCCGCTCGCATTCGGGTGCGCCATGGGTAGAGAAGTCATGGTGAAAAAGGTTTTAGGCTATGTTAAAATTCATGGCGATTGAGGAAGTTTTGGCGGTCAGGTCTCTGGTTGGTGGTTTTTCTCATTGAGGATGGTGAACCGGCGTGATGTCTGGTGATGGGTAAGAGCCAGCGATGGATGGAGTTTGGGTGAATTCTTTGGAAGGTTGAAGTCGTATTCGAATTTCTGGAAAAACCAGGTATTGTGATTTCCACGAAAAACAATCGGGGTTTGGAAGTGATTAGCAGAGTATTTAGCATGTTTAATTATTCGCTAATGACGGTATTAATTTAATTGTAGTAATTAGTTCAATAATACATTAAATTCACTTAAAATCTGGTAATATGAATATCTCTGTCATATGTTATCGGACTTCAACGAAATAGGATGCTTTGGGATCCTATAAACATAGGCTATGCAATGATACTAGTTTGGAGAGCATTGGAGCTCTTGAGAATTTCAGAGGAAATAAAATCACCGAATCGGTTAAATCGGCAAATACTTGTTATTTAATGATTAATAACCGAGTAAACTAACTAACTCTACCTAATTTAAATTACTATAAACATATTTTAGTATTGATAAACAATATTTGAATGTCTTGTGATGATTGTTTGGATGAATTAATATATTATTATCAATTGTTGTTATCATATATATATATATATATATATATATATATATATATATGCATATATATTAGTTATATTTAAGGTTGGTAGTTGGACATTACCGCTCATTTTAGCGGATGAGACCATATGCACCCCACATAATAGCGGATGACCTTTTATACTGTGATATCCAACCTCGAAGTGAGATCGGCATTATTTATGTTGTCTAACATCTGTGGATGTAGGAAAATAGGTTAGAGGGATCCAACTGAATTCCTCCAAACTATTATTTTTTGTTTTCATATATACCATGATATATGATGTGTAGATGTTCTATGATAGATTTTGTTGTGTTTAGATGTTTGAATAGCACTGGCCCTAAATATTGATATTAAATATCATAAGAAATGATTTTGAGATTTTAAAGAAAAATCTATCTTTCCAAAATAGAAATTGAATTTCGAATGGGATAGGATATGATAATTGTTTCTAATAATAATAACAAGTGGTTTAATTTATAAACGATGTTTATAAATGAAGCGAAATAATTATTATTGGATAATTTGGGAATGTAACATCAAGAGTGAATTTTAAAAAGGAAACTGGAAATCATTTATAAAGAAAACGATGAAATTTATTCCGATGTTCGGAATGTGAATAGAATTGAAATAAATCCGTAAGGATTTATAATTGGAATACGACTATGTCGAATTTTATAAAAATAAATTATTTTTAGAAATTATATATTATATAATTCAAGACATGACAAGATAATTAATATTTGGTTCTGAACTAATATTTTATAATCAAATATGAGGTCAATATTATGTTATAAATTTGATAGATAATAAAAAAGAAGTTGAACTGTAAACGAGGTTTATGAATGCAGTGGAATATAAGGTGGATTTATGAAGTAACTCGATAAACGGGAATGGAACGTGTAATGGTATTATATACACGTAAATGTGTATATTTTATCTGCATATTTATCTTATTTTATATTTTAAATAATTGATACTGTGCATTTATAGTTGTGTTTACAGATTATTTTTGATGAATGGATTAACGCACTTAATTGTTGAAAAGCTTGAAGAATTTGTGCAAGAAGAGTGTTGAATTTTAGAGCTAGATTAAAGATTGAAGACCGGAAGAAAAATTGCTATTCAATCGCCTTCTACTGCATATTTTAAAGTCAAGATCCAATACTTTTCCATAATGATCACTTGGAGTTGTTATTCATTCTAAAGGCAATTGGAGTTGAAGCCCACGACCTATTTTCCATGACATCTACATGTGTTCACATTGGTCTAGTTGCTAATTGGGCTAAGTTATTTGTCCCATATCATGTAATTTGCAAGGCTTCTCATTCATGCGATGCACGCGTTCACATTGAGCTATTTGATTTATGTGCTATTTTGGAAAAGAGGTTTTGTCCCACATTGTGGAATTTGCCAAGTAGTCTGTGTCATATTAGCTATAAATACATTGTATATCATTCATTGTAAAACACATTGGGTTTTATTCTGTAATTCTCTTCTTGGAATAAAATCATTCTTCTTCCCCTGTTCTATTTATTTTTAGTTGTATTTTATTTATGTTCATGTTATTTAATTTCTTTTTCTCTTCTTCTTTAGCTATGTCTAGCTAATCCCCTTAGATTAGGGGGTGATGACGCTAATAGATATGATTCAACATGAATCGCATAGCCAATAGATGAGGACTTTATACATGTAGATCTGGATCTGAATCAAGGGTTAGATCTGAACCTTCATATTCTGTGTCGTTTAAGAGCTATGCTCCTTTACAGAGTATATTCGTGTTCGATCTAACAATTATCAAATTTAGATCTAACTTTAGGGTTTTAGAAATTAGTTAGTGAATCTGTCCTGATAGTCTATGGTTGTTTAAGAGCTCAGCTCCTGCATAGGCTATGCTTGTTATTATTTACTTATTTGTTTCTAAGAACCTAATTATCGTTGATTCATGTGTGTGACAGAAACATGAATTAGATCTATATTTATTTGCTGGCTATTGATGAATGTGAATCCAATCTGTGTCATTGTCCCCTAATTGCTTTCTTTATATAAATCTCTCTTTTTATTTAATTGCTGTTATTTTCTGTGTTTTCTGTCAATCAAAATCCTGGAATAACTTGACTGGATTTATTAATTAAAATATTTTTTGTTCTAGAGTTCGACACCCTCTACAACAATCCTTATTGTTTAGGAAAGCCGAACGGATTAAACAATTGTTTACAGTTGTTAATTTTTTCGTAAACAAATTTTGGTGCCGTTGCCGGGGACCAAAACATTTTTTATTTTTAAATCCTTCGGGTTATATTTTTTATCTCTTTAGTTTTCATTTGAAGAAAAAAACAACACAAAAATATTTTTATTCATTTTATTTTCTTTTACATATAGAAAAAAAATCTCTTGATTAGCTTTTGATTTGGTGCCACTGATTAAGATCTTCTAATTAAGGGATAGAAAAAAAAAATTCTTGCCTTTTGTTTCATTTTCTTCCTTTATCGCCTTTCCTTTTTTTTTTGCAATATATTTCTTTCCTTTTTTTTTTGTATAAGTTCCTGGAATAAAAAAATATCCTTTTCTATTTTCTTTTCTATTCACTGCCATTCATTCTTCATTTATTTCCTTCCAATTTTATTCTCCTTTTTTACAATATATTAAAAAAAAACCAAATTTCTTCCTTTCTGCCTTGTCTCTGCTTTATATTTCAGCCACATCTCTTCTCCGTCCAACGCAAAATCACAACCCCGTCATATAACCGGACCCCGTTCATCACAATTTCCAATATTTCACCACAACATACCCCATCCACCTTCGAAATCTTCCATAAGCTGCAAAATCTCCTCAATAGTCTACATACAAAATTGTCACCACAGCACTGACATCACCATAACTTCCCCGTTAAACTCCTCAGGAACATACCCCATCTTCACGTCATTTTCAGACACGCCACCACCATATTTCTCACCCCGGTTTACACCAAATCTATTAATCTCAATTCTTACCTTCACATCAACAGACCCACCTCACATCGATCTCAGCATTTCCCCCTCTCGCACCAAATTGAATCAAAGCCTCAACTCCATAATTGAAGAAACAAAACTGCAATTCCCAATCTCCATCCCAATCCAAACAGTCCTGCCACAAAAAAACATGCCATTCCACGAACTTCATACCAAAAACTCATCACAAAACCCTGAATTACACAAACTCTTGCGCACCATCAGGCAAATCTCACATTGTCACGCAACTCAAAAAAACTCACCAGACTTACACTACCAAAATCGCAGTCCAGCCACACAAATTCACTGACAACCACCATCCTCACATCACGATTCGAACCCAATCTCCCCATCACCGTCAGTGCTAACCCTTGCATCATCCACCGCAAACACCCTCCATCTACAGTCTGCGCCTCATTCCTCACCACAAATCCGAGTACAAAACAACGTGAATGCCAGTAATCGAACTCCCCGAAGTCCACGAAACCCCAAACCCAAAATCGAAGCTCGCAACATAAAAGGAACCCAAAATCGAAGACAAAACCACCGAGCTTCAAACCCCAAACCGAATACAATCCAAACCCTAATACCCGATTTCGATCCATCTCCCGTGATTTGTTTTCAGATGATAAAAGGTGAGCAAGGAAATTTTTGGGTTCTTCGTAGCTTCTATAATCTTTGCTATATATTAAAAAAAAGGATTTAATCTGGAAAGAGGGTGTGGTAATTTAAGGGCCCTACGTTTATTTTATTTTGTTTTGGTGATAGGGTAACTGTTTTAAAGTTGTGAAGGAGTACCATTATTATGGCATACGAGATTATATCCTTCTATTTTTTTGCTACGGTTTAAGTTGTTCAAGTAGTTCTTTTTATTAGTGCTTTGCCTTTTTTTTGTTTTCTTAAAAAAAAAATAGGTATAGGGGAAATTAGAAAAAGTCTTAAATTTTTTTTGGGGGCTCCTAGCCCGAACTTGTCCCGTAGCGCAGTCAAGTAATTAATAGGAGGCGACAACAACAAAAAGCAGCTGACTATTCAGTGTTCGAGCAGTTGCACACCAAGTGGGGTGTGAATTTGCGCTAGCCCTTCTCAATTGCACTGGACAGACTGCCGATCTAGGTGAGATTTTTTCTAAACTCTACAGGGCTGCTGCTGCAAATAAAAAAAATATAGATATTTCTTGTAAAAATCTTCTGCAGGGGCAGCGGCTTGCTTGTAAAATATTTTAATTTCTGCGATTATTATTTCTGCATCTGTATTCATTCTGTTAAGGGCAACACCCCAATTCACATAAGGTGAGGGATTTCATCAGCCTTTCCTTAGCCCACAAACTGCATTTCATCGTAGAATCTGACTAATAATAACGGTTAGACATTGGACTTAAGGGAGTCGCGGGCTCATCTAGGGTTTAATTGTATTTTGATAGTCGATTCATTTGGAATGAATTATTTCTTGGTGTCTAGACTACGACAGAGAAATAACTGTTTATAAATATTACGGTGATTCGTAAATATTATATCAGTTGTTACTCTGAAGGTACTTAAACCTTCGGCTGCATTGCCAGGGTGATTCCTGGTGCACCGATAACTCCTGTCCATTAACTGGCTGAGAAAACTTTTGATCTAAGTAATCAAACATGTCACTATATAATTTTGGGTTAGGAGCCATTAAGGACAGAAAATTTCATTGTAGCTAATTTCTGTGTGTGGTTGTTTTGTGTATAAAAAAAAATTCAAAATTCCTCAAAAACAAATAAAAAAATTTAACATTATTTTTTCTCTCTTTCAAACCTCGCTAGTCTGTAGGTCATACTTTTCCCAAAAAAAAAAAAACTCCCATTTTCAAAACCTTTTTCCTTCTCACCTCTTTCTGAACTTCTCCATTGTCTAAATTTCTTTGGCGAACTCTCTTCTTCTTCTTTCTAGTGCATGCAAACTTGGACTCATGACCAAGAATCTCGTCGTTTAGTTAGAATCGAACCACCTTCTTTTTCCTTAAAACCCAGTTCACTCGACCAACCTTTAGAAATGTCTAACAAGCCTGCACCTCGCACCCTGATGGACAGAATTCTTCCCGATAGAGTTTCTGTCCCTTCTTGCATTCAGTTACCCAATCCTGTGGGTAATCACTTTGAAATCCAGTCGAGTCAGATAAACATCCTTCCCAAATTCGGAAATTTTTCTCATGATGAACCATATTGCTTCTTAACAAAATTTGAATATGCTTGTGCAACCTTTAAATTACAACAGTTATGTGAGAATGGTATTAAACTTTGTTTGATTCCATTCGCACTAACTGACTTCGCAGAAAAATGGTTTCGCAGCTTGCCCCCAAATTTGATTGAAAAATGGAATGAATTTACAGCAATTTTCCTAAAAAAGTTCTACCCCCTAGAAAAAACAGCTAGAGTCAGAAACGAAATCACCAATTTCCACCAAAAAAGGGGTGAATCTTTTTGGCAATACTTCGAAAGATTTAAAGAACTGTTGCTAAGTTGTCACCATCATGGTTATGAAACATGGTCGTTATGTCAAACTGTTTACGATGGACTCGATAATAGCTCCAGACAAATGTTAGAATCCATGTGTTAGTGCAATTTTCTAAAGCAGATTGATGTAGAAGCTTGGGAATTTCTTGATGAATTAGCAGAAAAATCGAAACAATGGGAACGCACGAATGAAAAATCTCTCTATACGCGATCTAGTAGTAACTCTGTTGAATCCTCTTCTTCTTCTAATACTCTTGTTGATGCCATCCTGAATGTTGTTAGAACACATAATCAGTCTAATAACGTTTCCCAAGCTATGTGTCACATATGTCTTGACACTAATCACATGGCTGATGATTGTCCCTAGTCCCTTGAGCAAGTAAACGCTTTCAACAAACCCAACAACCACCCAAATCTTTCTAATGGTCCGAATAACCCTCTGATGAACAGACCTTCGAATCGAGCATTTCCGAACAATGCTGTGAACCCTCCTCTTAGGAAAAATCAGTACACTTCGAACCAGGCACCTTTCCACAATCAAGCGGTTGCACCCCAATATGAAAAACGCCTTTCTACGATTGAGGGGAATTTATCTGAGGTGAG
Organism: Allium sativum; assembly: GCA_030737875.1. Lineage (NCBI taxonomy): Eukaryota > Viridiplantae > Streptophyta > Magnoliopsida > Asparagales > Amaryllidaceae > Allium > Allium sativum. The sequence goes on along the minus strand of CM060910.1, from coordinate 1,045,169,877 downwards.
CAACCTATTAGCGCAAATGACTAAGCAAAGTGTTGAAAATCAAAACAAGTTAGACAACTCCTTGCAATTGTATATGCAAAACACAAACCAATAAATGAGTGAACTCCAAAAATAAATGTCTCAACTTAACACTAGATTAAGTGAAAGGGAAAAGGGTACTTTTCCAAGTCAATCCATTAAAAACACTAGAGGCCAAATTCAAACCCCAACCAAATTCACATCGTTCAAGATTCAAACGTTAGTCAATTGAATGCTGTCACGACTCTTAGATCTGGCAAAAAGATTGATAACCATGTGGTCAACCCAAATGCTTTACCGGACGATCTTCCAAACCACACCGAAAATTCGACTAACTCGGATCATAACAGTGAGCCAATTTCTGACAAGGAACATCCTCAAACTCAAGTAGCCCAACCTACTGAGTTGTCTGTTCCATTTCCTCATAGACTCCGACCTAGGAAAACTACGGATCAGCTAGAAAAGACCCTTGAAATATCTAAGCAAGTTAAAGTGAACATTCCTCTTTTAGATATTATACAACAAGTTCCACAGTACGCGAAATTTCTAAAAGATTTTTGCACTCAAAAATGTCATACACATGTACCTAAGAAAGTGTTTCTAGCGGCATCTCTAAGCCAGTGAAATACAAAGATCCTGGCTGTCCCACAATATCATGTACTATTGGGGACAAGAAAATCGATAGATGCCTACTAGACTTAGGTACTAGTGTTAACTTGCTTCCATATTCCGTCTATTGCCAATTAGGGCTAGGAGAACTGAAACCCACCAAGGTTACTCTTCAGCTTGCTGGCTGTTCAATTAAGAAACCTGTGGGCGAAATCGAGGATGTATTGATCAGAATAGACGAATTCATCTTTCTAGTCGATTTTATTGTCCTAGAAACTCAACAGGTAAGCAATACTGCGAACCAGATCCCTTTGATTTTAGGACGACCCTTCTTAGTAACTTCTAGTGCGCTTATCTACTATAGAAATGGGTCTATGAAACTTTCTTTCGGTAACATGACTGTCGAGCTAAACATCTTTAGAACCGAAAACTCTCCTAACTCTTATGTGGACAGTTTTCTGAAATCCATGATGTCCACGATAATGAATCTGAGCTCAACCATCTGAATAACGAAATTGAATCAAATTACGAAACTTTGATTTAAGATAGTACTGAAAATGTCTCTGATTTGATTCTTGTCGAGCCACTCACTATTGAGTCTGTCCCTCAACCAGTTTCTTCAATTGAGTCATCCCCAAAATTTGAACTCAAAGTGCTGCCCAGTCATCTTAAGTACGCTTACTTAGGAGACAATGAAACTTTTCCTATCATTATCGCTTCTGACCTTACTTTAGAGTAGGAACAATTGCTTCTTCCCATCCTTAAGAAAAATAAGGAAGCAATTGGTTGGTCCATGGCTGATATTAAGGGGATTAGTCCTTCGATAGTCCAACATCAAATCCACCTTATAGATGATGCCAAACCTACTCGTAATCCCCAGCGTCGACTAAACCCTATCATGAAAGAAGCAGTTCGTGCTGAAATCCTTAAATGTATTGACAATGCAATTATCTACCCAATTTCCGATAGTCAATGGGTTAGTCCTATCCATGTCGTACCTAAGAAACCAGGGGTTACCGTGATCCAAAATGAAGCTAACGAGCTTATCCCAACCCGCACCTAGACCGGTTGGCGTGTTTGCATTGACTATAGGAAACTTAACGCTGCAACACGTAAGGATCATTTCGCTCTGCCATTTATCGATCAAATGTTAGAACGACTAGCTGGTCATGAGTACTATTGTTTCCTTAACGGGAACTCGGGCTATAATCAAATCCCTATCGCTCTTGAGGACCAAGAGAAAACCACTTTCATTTGTCTATTTGGTACATTTGCGTACCGTCGTATGCCTTTTGGTCTCTGTAATGCACCTGCAACCTTTCAGAGGTGCAAGACTAGCATTTTTTCTGATATGATCGAGCGATTTTTGGAAGTGTTCATGGATGATTTTTCCATCTTTGGGGATTCCTACACTGAGTGTTTACATCACCTGGATCTTATTCTTAATCGTTGCAAAGATAAACACTTAACGCTTAATTGGGAAAAGTGTCACTTCATGGTCAAACATGGCATTGTTTTAGGACATGTCATATCTAATAAAGGAATTTAAGTAGACAAAGCCAAAATTGAGGTTATCTCGAATCTTCCTATTCCCAAATCCGTTAAGGACATCCGATCCTTTTTAGGTCATGCTGGCTTCTATCGTCGCTTTATAAAGGATTTTAGCAAAATCACTCGACCTTTGACCAGCCTTCTTGGTAAGGATGTTCCTTTCGACTTTAATTCTGATTGCGTTTCATCATTTGAGCATCTAAAAAACGAACTTGTCTCTGCCCTGATCATCTGCTCTCCTAATTGGAAGCTGACTTTTGAAATCATGTGTGACGCCTCGAATTTTGCTGTTGGCGCTGTCTTAGGACAACGCATCGATAAAATTCTTCATGTCTTTTACTACGCGAGTAAGACTTTGAACAATGCCCAAATCAATTATATGACCACTGAAAAGGAACTTTTGGCAGTCTTCTCTCTCGAAAAATTCAGACCTTATCTAGTTGGCTTACACATCACGGTTCATACCGACCATTCCGCACTTAGGTACCTTTTCTCTAAAAAGGATGCTAAGGCTCGTCTCATTCGTTGAATCCTTCTACTTCAAGAATTTGACCTTACCATTAAGGATAAAAAAGGATCTGACAATGTTATTGCAGACCACTTGTCTCGTCTTCCAAATGCCCAGTCTTCTTCTCTTCCGATCAACGAGAACTTCCCGGATGAACAGCTCTTTTCGTTGTCCACTGATCCTTGGTTCGTTGACATTGTCAACTACTTAGTCACCAAGCAGACCCCTTCTTTTTGGTCTTAGCCAGATAAACACAAATTCTTTTCCCAAGTGAAACATTTTTTCTGGGACGACCCCTATCTTTTCAATTATTGTCCCAATCAAATCATTCGAAGGTGTGTTCCCGACACTGAAACTCACAGTGTCCTCTCTTTCTATCATGACCAAGCCTGTGGTGGTCACTTCGGTCCCAAAAAGAAAGTCGAAAAGGTTCTCCAATCGGGTTTCTACTGGCCCAACCATTTCAAAGACGCGTACGTATTTTGCAAAACTTGTGATCGATGTCAATTTTTAGGGAAAATTTCTAAATGGAATATGATCCCCTAAACCCCATTCTAGATATCGAAATTTTTGATGTTTGGGGTATAGACTTCATGGGACCCTTCCCTAATTCTTTTGGGAACCTTTACAATCTCTTAGCTGTAGATTATGTTTCTAAATGGGTTGAAGCTGTTCCATGCAAAACAAACAATAACAAGGTTGTTGTGCGCTTCTTGAAAGAAAATATCTTCTTTAGGTTTGGCACATCTCGCACAATAATCAATGATAATGGGACACACTTTTGTAATCGTTCTTTTCAAGCCCTCATGAGAAAGTATTTGATAACCCACAAGTTATCCACTCCTTACCATCCTCAAACTTGTGGGCATGTTGAAGTATCGAATAGGAAGATTAAGAAAATCCTTGAGAAAATTGTGAATCAAAATCGCAAAGATTGGTCCTAAAAGTTAACCGACGCTCTTTGGGCTTACCGCATCGATTTCAAAACAAACTTAGGTATGTCCCCTTATCTGTTGACTTTTGGTAAGCCATGTCACTTGCCAGTTGAACTAGAACATAGGGCATTATAGGCAATAAAAACTTTCAATCTTGATTTAGAGCAAGCAGGTGAACTTAGGAAGCTTCAACTTAATGAACTTGATGAAATTCGAAATGTTGCCTATGAAAATAAACGAATTTACAAGGACAAAACAAAAGTTTCTCATTATAAATCAATTTTACGTAAAACTTTCATGCCAGGTCAAAAAGTTTTGTTATATGACTCAAGATTGCATTTATTTCCGGGTAATTTAAAATCTAGATGGACAGGACCTTACACTGTACGAACTGTTTTTCCGTATGGTGCGGTAGAAATTGAGAATCCAACCGATGGATCATCCTATAAGGTCAATGGTTAATGCCTTAAACCTTACTTGGAACCAATACCAAACCAAGAGGAAGAGCTCATGGTCCTCCATGAGCCACATTACATTCGGTAAGATGCACTAACCCTCTTTTGTACATATGTAAATATTCTCTTATTCGTTTTTCCCTTTCACTAAGATATGTCTGATTAACGACTGTGAGGACAAATTCACACTCAAGTGTGAGGGGGAATTTACAATACATCAGCAATCAAATTTTATGAACTAGGTCATTCATTGAACAAGGATTAACTTAAATTCATAAATAACACCTTGATTCTTGTTTGATAAGTTGAATTGTTGGGTGATGGGAATGAACATTAATTATTCATTGAGTCGTAATGTGTCTTTTTAAGATGCTAGCTTGAGACTGTGCAGACGTTAGTCGTGTTCTGGAGTAAGCATGTCAACCTTTGTTATATATATTAGAATGTGCAAGTAAAAATAATAAAAAAATGATTTTGCACCTACATTTGTTGGACTTTCTGAGTTCGTTTTCATGCATAATATTTTCTTTTCCACTCAAATTTTCAAGATCGTAAGTTCTAAAATCATTTGGCCAAATTAAGGAGAAATGACTCATTGTAGCGTTCTTCTTCGATACCCCACATTGTTCAAACCCAAATTTTAGTCGAATTACATCCATGTTTCGGCAAGTTTTTCTTATATTGGTATACTCAAGAACCTTGTACTGATTTATTTTCAAAGGTTCAAAAACGTCACTTTTTATACCAATATTACATTACCCACTCCGTACTTGTTTTTTAAGGTAGGATAACCATATACCACATCTTATTTTATATGGGTTATCTATCTTATGAAACTTTGCTTATCATTCCTTTCAGCTTTTTGTATAACATCAATCCAGACTTGTGTGTTGAATTAGGATTATAGAAGTAGAGTAACTAGGGCACAAAACTTTCCTTTCATGAAGTGTTGGTTTAGTAGAGGAAGAATCAAATGAAATAATGCACGGTATCATTCCATTCCATCTCCATTCATCATTTATCATGCAAAAGAAAAAAAAAAGAAAAAAAAATGAAAAAAAGAGAGAATCTCTCAGAATAAAATAGTCATTCATCATTCTTGACTATAAAGCATTCAGTTCTATTCCATTCACATCCATTATACCGTACTTGGAAATGAGGATTGTAGTAGAGGAGATGAAAGGAAATAAAAATGTTCATATGTGCCTTGGTATTACTTTATCTTTTGTAATTTGAAGTTCAACTAATACACTTGCCCTAATATCTAGAATATTTTTGGAACTTACAAAATTTTCCTTCATCTATGCATAACTCACATCCAATATAGTACGGTTACACTGGTGCAAAATTATTCAAAATATTACAAAAAAAAAAAAGTTGAATAAATGATTGGGTGCACATTATCGATGTGTAGAACTTTGGTTGATGCCACGCTCTCAACCTTCAAGACAATTACAGTGTTACCGAGGAATTACGATTCAGCTTGAAATTTTTTATTCATTTTTGCACCAATTATGGAATGGACAATTTGGGACTAAATCGTTAATATTGAAGTTAGGTGAAATCCTTGGAACGTGAAAGACCTTAAATATATTGTTTGATTAATCCGCGTACTTATGACGTTTTGGATTTTGTGGGTAGTATCCGCTGAAAACCCTCACGAGACAACACTCGTCCTACTGGGGACACCCATAGGTTTAACGGCTTGTTGCATACGCTAAATGCAATCGTGTTTCCTGCGAAAGTGTGACATATCTTAGTTTAGTTTATTCGAAGATGAATAAAAAGATAAGTGTGGGGGTATTTGATATACACGTAAATGTGTATATTTTATCCGCATATTTATCTTATTTTATCTTTTAAATAATTGATACTGTGCAATTTTAGTTGTGTTTACAGATTATTTTTGATGAATGGATTAACGGACTTAATTGTTGAAAAGCTTGAAGAATTTGTGCAAGAAGAGTGTTGAATTTTAGATCTGGATTAATGCTTGAAAACTTGAAGAAAAGTTGTTATTCAATCGCCTTCTGCTACATATTTTAAAGTCAAGATTCAATGCTTTTCCATAATGATCACTTTGAGTTGTTATTCATTTTCAAGGCAATTGGAGTTGAAGCCCACAACCTATTTTCCATGATATCTACATGCGTTCACATTGGTCTAGTTGCTAATTGGGCTAAGTTATTTGTTCCATATCATGTAATTTGCAAGGCTTCTCATTCATGCGATGCACACGTTCACATTGAGCTATTTAATTTATGTGCTATTTTGGAAAAGGGGTTTTGTCCCACATTGTGGAATTTGCCAAGTAGTCTGTGTCATATCAGCTATAAATACATTGTATCTCATTCATTGTAAAATACATTGGGTTTTATTCTGTAATTCTCTTCTTAGAATAAAATCATTCTTCTTCCCCTGTTCTATTTAGTTTTAGTTGTATTTTATTTATGTTCATGTTATTTAATTTCTTTTTCTCTTCTTCTTTAGCTATGTCTAGCTAATCCCCTTAGATTAGGGGGTGATGACGCTAATAGATATGATTCAACATGAATCACATAGCCAATAGATGAGGACTTTATACATGTAGATCTGGATCTGAATCAAGGGTTAGACCTGAACCTTCATATTCTGTGTCGTTTAAGAGCTAGCTCCTTCACAGAGAATATTCGTGTTAGATCTAACAATTATCAGATTTAGATCTAACTTTAGGGTTTTAGAAATTAATTAGTGAATCTGTCCTGATAGTCTATGGTTGTTTAAGAGCTCAGCTCCTGCATAGGCTATGCTTGTTATTATTTACTTATTTGTTTCTAAGAACCTAATTATCGTTGATTCATGTGTGTGACAGAAACATGAATTAGATCTATATTTATTTGTTGGCTATTGATGAATGTGAATCCAATCTATGTCATTACCCCCTAATTGCTTTCTCTTATTATATAAATCTCTCTTTTTATTTAATTGCTGTTATTTTCAGTGTTTTCTATCAATTAAAATCCTGGAATAACTTGACTGGATTTATTAATTAAAATATTTTTAGCCCCAGAGTTCGACACCCTCTACAACAATCCTTGTTGTTTAGGAAAGCCGAACGGATTAAACAATTGTTTAAAGTTGTTAATTTGTTCGCAAACATGGTATGTACAAATAAAATCAAGATTGCCTTGATAAAACGAGTCTAGATTCTATAAAGGAATAATATTCACATTTTAATGTGGATAAGGGTTTAAAAGCAAACGTTTTGCAGATTGTAATGGTTATAAGGGAAATGGGTAACAATTAAGAGGTAATAAATTCAAATGTGAATTTAGAATGGAAGTGGAGATTTAGTTGATCTAAAATGAAAAAAAAAATCTGAAGTTCGAAACGTTAATCAAATAGAAGTTATTCGAACGAGATTTGTACATTGAAATTCAACAATGTTGAATTTAGGAAAGTACTATTTACTTTCCGTTTTTAATAAAGATTAAATGAATTGTTCATTTATTTATTTTATTATTATTCATTCAAATTAATGACTAAAAGTAATATTTTAAGATTTTATATCTCGGAGCAAGGATTATAACACTGTTGTTATAATTAATGATTTCCGGAAAAGAAGTGGATTTTTTTATTGAAACCGAGAGTTGTGTGATCGATGTTTTATTGGTATTTGAAGTTGTGACTTTGTTTATTTCGAGGTTAAGAATGTTGTTCTGTTAAGATCTAAGAGTTAATTATTGCCCAACTAGATTGACTTCATTATTGACAAAGGAATGGTTAAGGTTCGATGGCGAAGATTAGTTGGAGATACAATTAGTTAATGAGTGATTAATGGGTTGAGTTGTCGTAATGATGTATTATACAATATTCATTTAAATCCATATAAACGGATTTTGGAAATGTTTTCCAGATATAATCAGAGATGTTTTGTAAACATAGAAATTGAAATGAGTTGATTGATGGAAATAAGATATGCGAATATAAGGAGATGTTTTTCAATGTTTATAACGTATATTTTCTAATATATAAAATAATAATTTGTGAATATATGGAAATGTTTTCCAACTATGATAAAAGATATTTTTTGGAATATAAAAATTAATTAGTTACTATATACGAATTTTTTTTCCAAGAATTATAAGAGGCCAAACGGGTTGAGAAATATTTGGGGAAAGATATGGAAAACGAGGAGGTTGGGAAATGATAAATTAATAAGAAATTAATTTGAAGGGCTTGGTGTTGCTTGATGTTTGATCGGTATAATTTCCATTTGGAAATAAGATCGTTGGTTGCATGTATGTCTACTTTGATAGTTAAATAACTGGCTATCAAAGTTTTGGTCTATTTTATATTTTTGTTGTCAATACGGCGAGACCGGGATAATGTTTATTATCTGAAAACCACTTTGTATGGTCATAAGCATTGCGAATCAAATTATGCCGATGATAATTAAAGACGGAGTAAAGAGCAAGGACTTTTTTGTTAATCCAAGATAGAAAGTGACTAAGATGGATTGATGGGATGGCGTTTTCGGTTTGTACAGTCCCAGGACAACATATATGGACGGATGTCTGACAGAGTATTTTCAGATGGTCACGTACATTGATTTCTTTAAACATACCATAGTTGGTGGCGGAGAAGGAAATTTCTCTTAGCTTAACACTCAGTATGTTTTTGAGAACGTCAATTAGTGATTTGACGAGGTGACATTTAAAGTGAATGATGTTGTGGTATTACAAAGGTAAGACGTAGCCTCAGGCCTCATCAACCGAAAGGAGGACAAAAATCGGACAGACATCATACCTATGTGGGTCACACCCATTAGGATGTATTATCATATGATCTAGAGAAAATTCTTTGTTTCTTATTCTATCATTGTTGTATACTTTCAATAATGGTTGTTGATAACAGCCGTTGGTGATAAGACATTCGGTACAGTCAAGCGAAATGAGTCGTCGGTCATGTGTGTCCTGGGTTGCAAGATGTTCTTATTGAACCCGCTGTATTCCTTTCTAGAGATACGTTATCGAAAGGTGGTTTCATACTTTGGCATAGTTGGAAATTCATTACCCAATAAGCGCCAACCATTTTTAATTGTATACTATGTATGTGGAGTGTGAGATGCAAATGTTCTGCTAGATTGATATATATTTAATTTAGACACTATTATAATATCAGAATAGTGTTGATACAAAGAATATTTTGGGTTACTGTAAGGTAAAAAAACCATCTGTGTTTATAAGTGATCAGTCTTACGATTACTCTTTCTTTTAAAAGATTTTTTTTAAATTTTAACCAAGCGGTTGGAGTTTATTCATACCAGTCACATGACCGACCTAGAGTTTATTTCATTTTGTTTTACCCTAAAATCTTTGGTGCTTAGATTTGTATGGGTGGTCAAGTAGTCGAGATTTTATAGATATACTTGGAGGAGCTTGGAACTAGAAGCTTTATTGTTAGATATCTAGTTTATTTTCTGCTGTGTTGTATTTTGATGATGGTATGTATATATAGTTACATATTTGTACTTCAAAAGTTATATTATGTAATATATTTTATTCGTTCCGCTGTATGATCTGTGTCTGCTTTGATTTTGTGGTCTTTGCATTCTTCCTTTTCTTCTATTCTGACTTTTTTCCCTTCCATCTCTCACCCTTTACTTCTTTCTATTAATGATCCGGTAACCTCCAGTGCTTGGTCAGTTGACATGGTGTTTGTGTTGATAATCAAAATCGGGAATTTGTTGGTTCATTATATGATCATAAGATTATCTTTAAGTTAAAAGTTTATTTTGAGGTACACTAAATTAAATGATAATAAATAAAAGGAAAAAAACATATATCAAAAATTCAATTTTATTGTTATTAACATTCATTATGCATATTGTACTAACATATATTTTGAGCCAGTAAAATATTATTATTGTTGTGCAATTGAAACGCTTACCAGATTCATTGCAGTGCAAAAAGTTCCCTTTCTAACTCTGATCTCAAAAAAACTTCACTGTCGTCCTCCTACGCCTTTCAATCCACGCTAGTGAGAAAATTCATGTTCAATCAAAATCTTAGAATAATGTACACGCTGCATTCTCCTTTACCTCCCAAATGCCCAGTCTACTACTCTTTAAAGCATCTCCAACAATCGAATATTACCTTTTTGTAATATGTACACCCATTTTCATCCTAACACAGTGCAAATTTTATAATTGATTACATTTTCAATCAAAACGATTACAAAATTGTATTTTTTTAGGATACATGTTCAAGCCTCCTTAGCCCCAAACGTCCGAAATTCTGGGCCCCTGTTTCATATCTCTCTCGCATCCATTTCCTATGCTTCAATCGCGTGTCGTTGATGATCGCTACAGTCCAATTGCAGATTGTTCGTATGATCGAGATTCTTACCACTGTTGTCTCTTCTCATCTTTCCATTTTCACAGTTTTTTGCGACAATTCCTTCTTACTAATTTGAACATGTTTCTATTTGCCTACATTTGCGCCTTATATCTTAGTTGCACCCGGGCTTCGCCTCAATTGATGCTTCGTTCCAGGCATCCATTTTCCCTCTATCATGGCTTTTGGTTTCACGTTTGCTTTATCCTCATCTCATTTATGCCCTTTTCAGTCCCCAATCCCTTTTTTCCCTCAGGGAGCACTCCCAGCAGTGGTAGGATGGAGCAAAACGACAAATAATGGGCAGAGCTCACGCAGCAGCTGTGGGAGAATGGGCTGTGGAGCGACGGCAAATGGGGAGAATCCCCATGTGCGTTTCTAAGTGGGGATTCATACATGGGTTTTTGAAGACCATTTAGTATCTAAAACAATATTTTTTTGCTTAAATGGTTTTCTAAAAACCATTTAAGCCTTAAATGGTTTTTAGAAAATCGATTAAGGTTTAATAATTAAGAAATAAATCTACCAACGGCCTCCCACCCACTGCTGAAACGGTGGGACGAATTCCCGCTTGAACATTGCAAACTCCGCCTATTCTCAGTACTCTGCTGGGAATGTTCTGATTAAATATTACCTACGTTGATTTATTCCTATAGTTTGAAATAGTTTCAAACTATTTTTTTTCTACTTGTGACACAAGTAGCTTACGAAGTAAGTGCTATCTAAATTATTTAGTTTGGACGTTTGGTTTTTATTCAATTCTGTTTTATTTTTACAGTAACTAGGACTAGGTCCAATCACATGTTTCAATATTTTCACTAATCTTTGTATTTATGTCTGCTCTATGCATATTTATGGATGCTAGGTTGTTGGTACAAAGTGATTTCCAATGGCCAAGATGAAGACAATTTAAAAGATTGATGCAATATTATCAGTTTCATCGTCTACCGTCATAATAATCCCTTCTTTGCCACTAAACATCGTTTGATGTTGTTATTGAAGAGGTATAACATATAGTTTACGGATTTGGTTTCCTCAATCAAATGTGTAAGTTCGTGTTTCATTATGTTTTCCTCATCTACTGTACTTATTTGCTATACTGAAGTCGTTACAATGTTGCACAATAAATTTAGTTTGTTTGTTTCCAATAAACATGATTATTTATGATTTTTAATATTTATTTTAATTTTCTACCTGCACTTCTTATAGGCAAGTCATAATAGAAGATCCATTAGGTAGCTAGTACATGTTTTCTTTAAGTTTTTGTCTTTATTCTTTAATACATACATTGCATTTTATTCACCAAGGATTGATTTTGAAACAAAATGGTTAATTGTAACAACTCGTTATTTTCAACGATTAAAAATTCGATTTTCGAACACTTTCTTTTTATTTTGAAAATTTAGCATAAAATTTTCACATGGAGAACTTGTTATTTGGAATACGTCTATTTAGACATAGCAGACGGTCAAGTTTCATCGAAAAATATGCAATTCATCGATTGTGAAATTTTCTGTACATATCAGTTCAAAATAGGCGTCCGTAAAGTTTTGTTCAAAATACTGATGATTCAGCGTTAGAAAATTCTTTTGCTTATTCTGAATTCGGTGGCACAATCCGTTTCGTGAAATTCGTACATTTCAACCTTCGTTTTATTTTATTTGCATGTAAAAGGTGTCCGTAATGGGGTTTTGATCGGAGTGTCGCGACACTGAGTTCTTTATACCGTTGTGTCTGTATCGTCGCGTTGATCAGCGTAGTATATTTATTTATCAATTTTGGGCATCCGATTTGCAATGAAAATTTAAAATGGGTGCACCATAGTTTTGATATCGGTTCATTAAGCGTTGAACTGTTCCTTTTGTGTCCATCCGGTTGAATTATTATTAGGTATGGATTTATGAATCAACTCTACAAGGGAACAAAGAGTCTTCAAGTTTATGAACAGACATGTCTCCTTGGTTCTCTCAACTGTTCATTTATATATCATATACCAATTTGTCTTCAGTTGCTATTTCTCCATTTCATCTTCACCCACTGCTCTTTTCTTCTTCAAACAAATCGCCATTTGCTCAGATTTAAAAAAAAAAAAAAACAAGAAGGAAGAAAACGAAATCTAAAGGGACAAAAGGGAACAAATAGAGAGAGGTGCCCTCCTGTAGCCCACATATTTTCATCCTTTTGTCTCCAACGTGCCAAGAATGGAAGGCATCATCCTGTAGCAAACTTGCATTCATCCATCATTTCCTTCTTGCTTACGTGAGTCCTCTTCTCTTTTATTTCCAATTGTTCTCTTCTTTTGTTTGCATGCTTATGGAAAAAAAAAAAAAAAAACGTCCAAACCATTGCATGCGTTGGTTTGTATACTGCATATGTACGTTAGTACATATATATTTTTAAATGTTTTTTTTTTATTTTTTTTATTTTACAGGTTATATATATATATATATATATATATATATATATATATATATATATGTTTGTTTATAAAACTTTGGCGTAAAAGCATAGTTTTCTAGTTTTCTTTTGCAAAGTTTTGTTTTGAAACCGAATATACATTTTTTTTTCTTTCTTTAAATAAGTTCTTCTACTGGTTTGAAATGAATCTAGCTATATGGTATTTATTTGCTATTTTGTTTGGTTCTGGAAACTTATATGCATACTATATGTATGCTGTTTTTTTGAAATGCATAAAAGTTTGAAGTTGGATTTTTGGTTTTGTCAACTGTATATTATATTCGGGTTTTGAAATAAAAATATAACAAGTTGATTTTTTTTTTTGTATTTATGCAAACATTATAATTCTATTTTTTTTTCCAATCGGAGAAATTAGTAATAAAGAGGAATAGAGTCCGTTCGTTGTCCGCTTCACATCCGCTTTCATCGTTCCTTTCATTTTGCTATGAAAGGTGAGACCCCTCACTCACGATTAACATTTTTATTTAAGTGTATAAACCTGTGAATTAGTTATCTGAATTGCTAGGATTGCTATAGAGATCATATTATTGTACACTGTCGACATGTTATTGACATCATGGATGCACATGATATTATTTAGTTGTTTGTATGAATTGGTGATATACGATATATATATTGATTTGCGTATGTGATATTCGACACGTGTTGGTTACATATATGTTGATATGATGTGTAAATATGTTGGACACGTAAAATGAAATCTATATGGACATAATACGTTCAGTGTAGCGTGCATGTAATTTGATACGTGTGAATGTGACGTGCACGATAGTGTACATGACATGCGCACGGATACGCGCACGAATATACTCTACGTATGTACGCCTAAATAAATGACATTTGACGTGTACGATGGATATTTAGACGTAATATGAACATGTACGAACGTGTCCTTATGACATGTACGGATCGATATTATATGTCGATGATTGTTTTGTTATGTCCTGATTTTCACATTGCAAGTTCCGTTAGTTTAGGAAATCATAATGGGTTGAAATGATACATACCCGAACGACTTGATAGAATAGGGGAAAATCGTTATGGGTTGAAATGACAGACCCAATCGACTTTTATTGAATTTGGGATTACGGGTTGAAATGATATATACCCGTACTTGAAAATAAACGGATTGAAATGATATATATCTGTATCACTTGACCATAGGATAGAAAATTTTATACGGACGTCGTTGGTCATATTCTGAAATCAAAATTATATTTATTTGATAATATTGATTTTTGGAAATATAATTCAAGTATTTTCTATAATAATAATAAAAAATAGTTAGATTTCAAATGATAACTTATATTTTGGAAATGTTTTGAAAAGTTAATTTATAAGAAGTATGGATTTAAATGATATTTGAGATTTTACTTATATTTTATTTATTTTAAAAGTTTACAAGGGTTTTAATAACAAAATAAGTACCTATTTTATATATAGTATTTCTATAAATTTTATTATTTAATATTTTTATATTATGTTTTATTTTATAAAATTATATATTTTATAAACTTTAAATAGTGAAGAGTATAAGATGTGATTTTGAAAGTATTTGATATTTTGATAGTTATTTTGAGTAAAAATTATAAAACGACCACAGTGTGAAAATTGTAAACGATTGGTTGTTAAAGAGACCGGGATCGGATTTGTCATACTCTCTGCCAATTTCGAAAACCACTTTAACAAATGTGTACGCGGTGGAGTTCCAGAATGAAGTAGGATGGCTTGGCGATCGACTCTATTTTCTATTCATCTTAATTACGAGACCCTGACTACCTCGAGTCAGCTTGATGTGGCTAAAACAGGTGCTACACCGAGACCAAGTGAGGTCATTCCTCCTATCGAGCATGCTTCTTCGAAACCATTCTATTACTTTTGTGATTCGATTGGTGCGCACCCTTGATATGGGAGTGTGTCTCGAGGTGGGCGGTAGTTGCTGCTATGCGTTACCACCAGTCCGGTTATGCAAACGGTGAATCCACCCTGGCATTCCTCGTGTGCCTTGCCACATGCCTTATACGAGCCCCATACGATTTTGTTTTGTACCATTTTATATGGAGTGCCCTCTGATAGCCCTCCAGTTTACGGAGGAATTACGGTACTGTATATACTATGGGAATATATAAACGGTGTAAGGGTAATCATGGTAATCCCGCTTACGCTATTTTGATATTTACTTTACTAATAGACACTATTGTATATAGCGTATTATTATATATAATATTAGTTTGACGGATCCTTAAAGGATGGTCATCCCAACATCCTTTACGTTATTTTGCATTTCGGTAATTGATACACTTGAGTTATCATTTAAATAAGAATGTTAATCCTGACTCGAGTGTGTTTGTTTTACATGGATACTCGGGTCAGCTTGAGGATATCAGCTTTCTTGGTTCACCTGGAGTTTGGAGCTTTGCTTGGATCTATCTATCACTTATTCAGTCGTTGCGGTTATTTCAGCCTTCCAGTTATTTCCTATTTCAGACTCTAATATTTTCTTATGCATTAGCAGACTTATCTATGTTTGGCACTCTATTGTATTTGCTTTAGACTCTATGGTTATGTAGTAGCTTATGGAGTACTATTCTATCTATTCCGCTATGTAGTATTTTATTACTCTGTGTCTGTGATCTGTGATTGATTTATTTACTATATATGCTGTTATTTGCCAATTTTTATTAACAATCTATCGTTTTGAGCAAATCAAGTCTGACATGTGTGGATTATTGTCGATTTGAATGGTTCGAAATGATGGGTCGTTACAAGTGGTATCCGAGCCAGGTTTTAGGCAAATTTCAGCATATAGAGTAAAACTCATTAGAGATGGAGTGGTGATACTCTAGAATGAGACAAATTAATTATGGAATCATATTCATTCAATCTTTAGATACCTTATTAGGATTCCTCTTGATTAGCATCTCTTTTGAATATTCTATCTTTTCCTTCGTCTAACTCGTTTGAATCTGTCCAGATGAGTAACCGAAGGAATACTAGGGGAAGAGGTCGTGGTAATGCCCCAGCTGCACCACCAGTCGAGCCACCTGTAGTTCAACCCGTTCAGCCAATTAGGTTCACTAAACTTTGCAAGGAGTACACTCAGCTCGGAGGTACCAAGTTCACCGGATCTGCAGGAATTGTTGAAGCTGAGCAGTGGCTGGAGAATCTTGAGAGGATTTTCACTGGACTTGAGATCAACGACGCTCAGAAGCGTCAGTTAGCCGCGTGGCAATTGCACGATGATGCTCTTCATTGGTGGCGGTCAGTTACCGCTAATACTATCGAGACGAACATCACCTGGCAGCAGTTCAGGCAAAGATCTTAAGATTTTCTTTCTATCCTTGTTTTTCCTTTCTATGAATCTCTCATGATTTAAAAAAAAACTCGTTTTTAGGGATATCTTTGTTGCTAAGTGGATACCCGATTCGGGAAAATCTCAGCTTTATAGGGAATTTATGGACCTTGAGCAAGGTGACATGACATTTACTGAGTACGAGAGGAAATTCAACGAGCTTTCCAAGTATGGGCCAAATCTGATCCAGACCCCACTTCAGAAGAATGAGAGGTTTATCTATGGTGCACGTCCGGAATATTTTGATCATTTGACTAATCATGTTCGTGGAACTTTCACGGATCTCGTAGACATGGCTATTAGATTCGAGAATCCCAACACTAAAGGGAAGCAGAAGCAGGCTATACAGGCATCTCAGTCTCAGGGTAGTTCTAGCAGTGCAAAGAAGAGGAAGCCTAACTTTCAGCAGCAAAAGAAGAATTGGCAGAAGACCCACGGTATTGGTTATTCTTCTCAGAGTCAGCCGATCGACTTATCTCACATTACCTGCTTCAACTGTAATCAGAAAGGACATTATGCCAACAGTTGTCCAAACAAATCCGGAACCGCTATCCCTCCAGCTCAGATGACTAGGAACAACTTATGCCACATTTGTCTTCAACCCGGTCACTTTAAGAAGGATTGTCCCAGTCAGCAGCATGGCAAGACAACTGGAGTCTTTGCCATGACATCTTCTACTCCTCCCACTCCTAGTGATAACCAAGGTACCCTTCAGAGCACTTTTACTTTATTCTGTTTTCCTGTTCGTGTTCTATTCGATACTGGAGCTTCGCATAGTTTTATTTCTATCGACCTTTGTGATAAGTTTGAGAAATTCTTACATCCGCAAGTAGCAACTGAACCCTTATGTGTATCAAATCCT
This sequence comes from Allium sativum, assembly GCA_030737875.1. Classification (NCBI taxonomy): domain Eukaryota; kingdom Viridiplantae; phylum Streptophyta; class Magnoliopsida; order Asparagales; family Amaryllidaceae; genus Allium; species Allium sativum. The sequence continues at coordinate 1,045,152,732 of CM060910.1, read as the reverse complement.
ATTGGTGGTCCTGCCAATCTTAGCATGGTTTGTAATGGGGTAAAACTCCATTACAACGGGCGTCGATTCACCGGTGATTTCTATGTTCTCGGTTTTGATGCTTTCGATATCTTACTTGGAGGTGATTGGCTTAATAAGCATGATGCTCGCATTTCCTGTAAATCCCGAACAGTTTCTTTGATAAGCGATTTTGGAGAGCCTTTAGTGATCGAATGCAAAATGCCTCAGGACTTTGCTGGTAGCTTTATATTTTCTCTTGATTCCCAGCCGACTGATCTCGAGTCCACTCCTATAGTCAAGGACTTTCCGGATGTATTCGGTGAAGTCACTTCTCTTCCACCCAAGCGGGAAATTGAATTCTGTATTGATCTAATCCCTAGAGCTCGACCAGTTGTTCTTCCTCCTAGACGAATGGCTCCTAAGGAGAAAGTCGAGTTGAAAAAGCAAATCGAGGATTTAACCTCTAAAGGTTTTATTAGACCTAGTTTTTTTGAATGGGGAGCTGCTGTTGTCTTCGTCACCAAATCTGATGGTTCTTTGAGGATGTGTGTTGATTATAGAGAGCTGAATAAGCTTACCATGAAGAACCGTTATCCTATGCCTCGTATTAATGACATGTTTGATCAGCTTTATGGGGCTAAAGTTTTCTCTCAGCTAGATTTGGCTACCGGCTTCCACCAACTTAGGGTAGCTGAGGAGAGCATTCCCAAGACAGCTTTCCGGACCGAGAGTGGATTCTATGAATGGTTAGTCATGCCTTTTGGATTAACCAATGCTCCAGCTTTCTTTGTCGATCTTATGAATCGAGTTTTCCGAGATGTTCTGAACAAGTTCGTCCTCGTTTTCGTGGACGACATTCTTGTGTTTTCCAAATCAGAGAAGGAACATGAATCGCATTTGAGTTATGTTCTCCAAACTCTTCGGAAACAACAGTTGAAGGCCAAATTCTCTAAATGTCATTTCTGGAAAGATGAGGTTCGATTTCTCGGACATATTGTTTCTAAGAATGGAGTTTATGTAGATCCTGTTAAGGTTTTTGCGATCAATGTAAGCTTATCCATCTTTATTCTTTCGATAATCTAGTTGTCATATCCCTACTAGAACTCATTTCACCCATTCTATTTTCAGGACTGGGAGAAACCTAAGACTCCGACTGAGATTCGTAGCTTCTTGGGTTTAGCCGGGTATTATCGAAGATTTATCGAGAACTTTGCCCGCATAGCTGCCTTGCTCACTGCTTTGACTCGTAAGAATGCCAAGTTCAATTGGAATGATAAGTGTGAAGCAGCATTTAATGAGTTAAAGCAAAAGCTTACCTCTGCCCCTGTTCTTACCGTGCCAAATGGAAGTGAAGGGCTAACAATTTATACCGATGCGTGTAAGGAAGGCCTAGGAGCTGTTTTGATGCAGAACGGGAGAGTCATTGCTTATGCCAGTCGCCAGTTAAAAACTCACGAAGTAAATTATCCCACTCATGATTTAGAACTGCTTGCCATTGTGTTCGCTTTAAAGTTATGGAGGCATCTTCTCTTAGGTACTAAGTTCGAGTTGTTCACAGATCACCAGTCGCTTAAGTATATCTTTTCTCAGAAGGATCTGAATCTAAGGCAAGTTAGATGGCTCGAATTCTTAGCATCCTATGACCTCGACATCAACTATACTCCAGGAAAAGGCAATGTTGTAGCGGATGCCCTAAGTCGAAAAAAGGCTATGCTTTGTCAGATTATAGTTACTTCATCTCTTATGGATCGTATTGCAGCTAAACAAGATCAAGATGAGATGCTCAAACTTATGAAGGAGAATATTCGAAATAAAAAAATGACAATCAGACAAAATTTGGAGCACAAATTGACGAGAAGGGTATCTTAAAGATCAATAATCGTATTTGTGTTCCGAACGTCGATGGACTAAGACAGGAAGTGCTTAGAGAGAATCATCGATCCAAACTCTCTATTCATCCCGGTGTTACAAAGATGTATAAGAATATGAAGAAGTTGTTTTGGTGGAAGGGTATGAAATGAGATGTTTTCACTTATGTTAGCAGATGTGCCATTTGTCAGCAAGTCAAGGCTGATCACCAAAAGACTGCCGGGTTGTTGCAGCCCCTAGAGATTCCCGTTTGGAAATGGGATCAGGTTTCGATGGATTTTATTGATGGCTTGCCGAGAACTAGAAGAGGCAATGAGAGTATTTGGGTCATAGTCGATAGGTTGACTAAATCCGCTCATTTTATTCCAGTCAGATCAAATCGCACAGCTTCAAGTTTGGCAGAGATCTATATGAGGGAGATTGTCAGACTCCATGGTGTTCCTTCCAGCATTGTTTGTGATCGTGACCCTATCTTTACCAGTAACTTCTGGAAAGCTTTTCAAGAATCTTTGGGTACCCGTCTGAATCTCAGCACTGCCTATCATCCTCAAACTGATGGTCAGACGGAAAGGTTGAATCAGATTTTGGAAGATCTCCTTCGTGCTTGTGTTCTTGATTATGGAGGATCTTGGGAAGATCATCTCCATCTCGTGGAGTTCACTTATAATAATAGCTATCAGGTATATCTTTGATTTAAATGTTGATTCCTTTTGAGTTTAAAATCGATTAAATTCCATTCCTTTGAAATTTAGGCAAGTATTGAGATGTCTCCGTTCACTGCTCTATACGGACGACCTTGCAAATCTCCAGCTTGTTGGATTGAATCGGGTGACCGGATGATTCTTGGACCGGATATGATTCTTGAGGCAACTGCGAAAGTAGAGGAGATTAGGAGGAAGATGAGAATAGCTCAGGATAGGCAGAAGAAGTATGCAGATAGGCGGAGAAGAGATTTGGTATTTGCAGTAGGTGATCAAGTTTTTCTCAAGGTCTCACCTTTGAAGAACGTGATTCGTTTCGGTCGGAAAGGGAAGCTAGCTCCTAGATTTATTGGTCCTTTCCGCATTCTGGATAGAGTGGCTCCTTTGGCTTATAGATTGGATTTGCCAGAGAAGCTCTCAGATGTGCACAATGTGTTTCATGTGTCACATTGGCGCAAACATCTTCATGACCCTTCTCTGATTGTTCAACCTGCCCAGCTTGAGACTTTGGAGGTTGAGCCGAACCTCACAGTTGAGAGGAAGCCACTCCGCATTGTTGATCGAGGCACAAAGCAACTGAGAAGAAAGTCGGTCAATCTGGTCAACGTACAATGGAGTACAGATGATCAGGATTGTACATGGGAGACGGAGGAAAGCATTCGTGCTTCAAATCCGGAATTGTTTACATTGGTTCTTTCGAATCTATTTTTCGTTCCTTTTCGGGGACGAAAAGTTTTGAGTGGGGGAGAATGTAACAACTCGTTATTTTCAACGATTAAAAATTCGATTTTCGAACACTTTCTTTTTATTTTGAAAATTTAGCATAAAATTTTCACATGGAGAACTTGTTATTTGGAATACGTCCATTTAGACATAGCAGACGGTCAAGTTTCATCGAAAAATATGCAATTCGTCGATTGTGAAATTTTCTGTACATATCAGTTCAAAATAGGCGTCCGTAAAGTTTTGTCCAAAATACTGATGATTCAGCGTTAGAAAATTCTTTTGCTTATTCTGAATTCGGCGGCACAATCCGTTTCGTGAAATTCGTACATTTCAACCTTCGTTTTATTTTATTTGCATGTAAAAGGTGTCCGTAATGAGGTTTTGATCGGAGTGTCGCGACACTGAGTTCTTTATACCGTTGTGTCCGTATCGTCGCGTTGATCAGCGTAGTATATTTATTTATCAATTTTGGGCATCCGATTTGCAATGAAAATTTAAAATGGGTGCACCATAGTTTTGATACCGGTTCATTAAGCGTTGAACTGTTCCTTTTGTGTCCATCCGGTTGAATTATTATTAGGTATGGATTTATGAATCAGCTCTACAAGGGAACAAAGAGTCTTCAAGTTTATTGTAACACCCCACCTCCGCTAGGGTCACTCACAAAGGGAATGCCCTAGTTTTGGAGAGGTATTATCGAGATAACATCACAGAATTATCACAAGACAGAACATAAATAAATAATTAAGTAAACAGCGGAAGAATTTCTGAGCAAAACAGAACTTCATTTCATTCCAAATTAAATCATGTCTTTTACAAACATTTCAAGTAACTTCATTACAACTGTCTTGTAATAATAGCCAAAGAAGCAGTAATTTAAAAACAGTAAAACAGCTTATTCCCCAAGTGCAGTCAAAAGAAGCAGCCATAGCAAACCGTACATGCTGATCCAAAGCAAGTGATATCCAAGCTAAGAGCTGGTTATTCCTCCCTGAGAACCTGGGGGGGGGGGGGGGACGAAAGAAAAAGAGGCGAAAGGAAAAGGGTCAGTCATAAAGACTGAGTAAGTTCTAGTGACTTTCAGTGTAAAAACGGTTAAAACAACCTGTCATGAATGAACTGGAACTAAACTTAAGAATAGTGTCAAGGTGGACAAGATAGACTAAGGTGATCAGGGTAAGTCAAGACAAGTCAAGTGAAGCATCACATGTTCGAGATCCGTTGCATCGACTTCACTAGTATACTAAGCCCGTGTCATAAGTTAATCACGAAATAAAATCCCACGGCCCAATATCATGAAATGACCCTGAAACGGGGTCTGACCCAAGTACGGGGTCCTACGGAGCGATTATCTAGTCGATCGGCTCCCTACAAGTTCTAGCTCGTCAAGTGTCCGTGTCATACGGCTAATCACGAATGTAGTCACCTGTGCTGGGTCCACCTTCGGGTGTATCAGCCCTAGGGTGTCAACCCCTGACACGATTCAAGATGCACAGATAAATCTACGGATACCCAGTGTCTGCCCCGGATACGTGCACGATCGTAGTCCGCCGAACCTACACTGGCGTACCCCACTGCCGTCGTTCACCTCTTACAATCAGCCCAGTAATCGTGCCCCCACCCGGCCTAGCCCCAGGGTACCTTGATACATCTAGAGGGTTACTGCTGAAAGGGGTCGTGTCTAGGGTTTCGCCTAATAGATTAGGTCATGTAATTCGTGACCTATCCCGCCTAACAGATCAAGTCATGTAATTCGTGACTCAATCCCTTTCTAGTCTAGTCATGTCAAGATGGTTAAGTATGTCATTTAAGTTCGCGACTTAACCCGCCTATGTGTCATGTCAAGTTGGCTAAGTGTTGTCGTTTTCAAGTTCATGACTTAGCCCTACAAATCATGTTCAAGTTGGTTAAGTTGTCTTTTCATGTTCATGACTTAACCCTAATTGGCATCAGTTGATTCGTTAATGCACTGAACCACTCACATTGGATCCTGTTGTTCGTAGCCACTGGATTTGCCGGGCGGTTCCGGGCAGGTTTACGCTACGAACTCAACCCAACCTCGGGTCTCAAGTGCGATGTGACCAACTACCCACATTGGATCCTATTGTTTGTAGCAACTGGATTTGTCGGGTGGTTCCGGGCAGATTTACACTACAAACTCAACCCAACCTCGAGTTGGCCACTTTCTTGTTTTCTAAAGTCATGCCCATGTTCTTATCAGATTTTTCTATCATGTTCATATGTCAACTTCGTGCCCAACTAAGGCATGTTTAAAGTCAAGTTATGGCATGTTCAAGTCAAGTTTTTCGTGCCATATTTCATGTTCTACTTATGCCAAACTTCATAGTTTATGCTTATAATTAATTCAAGTTTTGCCTATTCTACCCAATCGTATCCCCAACGTATATAAACGTACTTCGTTCACAAGTATAAACAATTCAAGAGATAAAAGGGGAATAACACCAAACATGTGATAGGCATATGTGACAGTTACAACATTTCTTGCATAATAAACAGGCTATAACATATCACATAGTTGCAATACTAGTATGATGATAACTTGGCATAGTAATGATTCCAACTTAATTTAAGATGATGACTTCAACTTTGCATCATAGGCATAATAATCATTGCGGCATCATAATAACTTTATTATAAACATGAAACATTAAAGACATAGTAATCCTAATAGGCATAGTGGATTCCAATTTAGCATTTTTACATAATAATTCTCACAGACATAATAATTCCAATTTATCATAATGATTCTCATCTAATATTATAAACATAATGGTTCTAACTTAGCATTTTTAACATAATGATCCTCAACTAACATTATAGACATAATGATTCCAATTTGGCGTTCATAATGATTCTCAACTAATATTATAAACATAATGATTCTAATTTAATATTTTAACATAATGATTCTCAAATAACATTATAGACATAATGATTCCAATTTAGTGTTTTCAACATAATGATTTTCGATTAACATTATAAACATAATGATCCCAATTTTTCATCGTAACCTAGCAATACCCAATTTTTCATTAATCATGATGGGTATATTAACATCACAGGCATAATTCCATCAATAGTCGTAGCCATGGTTTAATTAGCACCATAGGCATGGTTTAATCAACATAAAGATTTCATAGCGATTCCATGGACATGAATTAGTCCAACTTGCCAAACAATCAAGCCCAAATGATTCATAACAACATAAAAATCATGACAAGCTTAACCTGCAACGTTGCCATAGCAATATCCCCAAATTATAATTCAACGATAAATAATATAAACAATGGATTAGCAATAGTACATAAATTCAGTTTCAATTCATCGCATGTCCATATTGTTTTAGCGTTTTTGCCTAAAAAGTAACATAGAACTTACAATTTTGAAGCAAATAACTCAAATAAAATAGTCCCAAATTCGTTGTTAAGGCGTCGTAGTTGTTGTGGCTTCTAGTTGTAGCCTTCAAGAATCATCCTCCTTCTTCTATAATTTTTTTCTTTGTATTTTTAATTCAGAGCTCTAGGTTTAATGGCGGCGGCCTGAGGCTAAAATGAAATAGTATGATTCAGGCTAAGTCTTAGGTCCTTTTTATAATGTTTGCAAGTTGTTTTAGACCGTCGATGGAGCTTGATTCAATAATAGCCATTCGTTTGAAGGAGAGGCCAATCCGGAGCTGACACCTAGCCCTAGTGACAAGGCAAGGCTCAGAAAATCGACCAGGCCCTGGTCAGGCCAGCCAAGACCTGACCAGCAGGTCATTCTGACCTGGGCGCACTTGGCAGGTGCGCCAGGCCAAAAATGCACTGGCGCACTTCCCAAGTGCGCCAGTTCATTTTTGTTCTGGCGCACTTCCCAAGTGCGCCAATGCATTCTGACCCGTTTTCTGGTTTTTCGCCCAACTTCGTCCGTCCATATCTTCTTCATACGATATCTGTTTTACGCAAACTCGGACTCTATCTCAAGCAGAATTCCGAGATGAACACAATGGCGTATCCCGTTTCCCTTAATTCTTTGATATGAAATTAATTATACTTTAATTTGTGAATCTTACTTTTATAGAATACACGGGGTGTTACATTTATGAACAGACATGTCTCCTTGGTTCTCTCAACTGTTCGTTTATATATCATATACCAATTCGTCTTCAGTTGCTATTTCTCCATTTCATCTTCACCCACTGCTCTTTTCCTCTTCAAAAAATCGCCATTTGCTCAAATTAAAAAAAAAAACCAAGAAGGAAGAAAACGAAATCTAAAGGGACAAAAGGGAACAAATAGAGAGAGGCGCCCTCCTGTAGCCCACATATTTTCATCCTTTTGTATCCAACGTGCCAAGAATGGAAGGCATCTTCCTGTAGCAAACTTGCATTCATCCATCATTTCCTTCTTGCTTACGTGAGTCCTCTTCTCTTTTATTTCCAATTGTTCTCTTCTTTTGTTTGCATGCTTATGAAAAAAAAAAAACGTCCAAACCATTGCATGCGTTGGTTTGTATACTGCATGTGTACGTTAGTACATATATATTTTTAAATGGCTTTTTTTATTTTTTTTATTTTACAGGTTATATATATATATATATATATATATATATATATGTTTGTTTATAAAACTTTGGCGTAAAAGCATAGTTTTCTAGTTTTCTTTTGCAAAGTTTTGTTTTGAAACCGAATATACATTTTTTTTTCTTTCTTTAAATAAGTTCTTCTACTGGTTTGAAATGAATCTAGCTATATGGTATTTATTTGCTATTTTGTTTGGTTCTGGAAACTTATATGCATACTATATGTATGCTGTTTTTTTGAAATGCATAAAAGTTTGAAGTTGGATTTTTGGTTTTGTCAACTGTATATTACATTCGGGTTTTGAAATAAAAATATAACAAGCTGATTTTTTTTTTGTATTTATGCAAACATTATAATTCTATTATTTTTGTTTCCAGTCGGAGAAATTAGTAATAAAGAGGAATAGAGTCCGTTCGTTGTCCGCTTCACATCCGCTTTCATCGTTCCTTTCATTTTGCTATGAAAGGTGAGACCCCTCACTCACGATTAACATTTTTATTTAAGTGTATAAACCTGTGAATTAGTTATCTGAATTGCTAGGATTGCTATAGAGATCATATTATTGTACACTATCGACATGTTATTGACATCATGGATGCACATGATATTATTTAGTTGTTTGTATGAATTGGTGATATACGATATATATATTGATTTGCGTATGTGATATTCGACACGTGTTGGTTACATATATGTTGATATGACGTGTAAATATGTTGGACACGTAAAATGAAATCTATATGGACATAATACGTTCAGTGTAGCGTGCATGTAATTTGATACGTGTGAATGTGACGTGCACGATAGTGTACATGACATGCACACGGATACGCGCACGAATATACTCTACGTATGTACGCCTAAATAAATGACATTTGACGTGTACGATGGATATTTAGACGTAATATGAACATGTACGAACGTGTCCTTATGACATGTACGGATCGATAATATATGTCGATGATTGTTTTGTTATGTCCTGATTTTCACATTGCAAGTTCCGTTAGTTTAGGAAATCATAATGGGTTGAAATGATACATACCCGAACGACTTGATAGAATAGGGGAAAATCGTTATGGGTTGAAATGATAGACCCAATCGACTTTTATTGAATTTGGGATTACGGGTTGAAATGATATATACCCGTACTTGAAAATAAACGGATTGAAATGATACATATCTGTATCACTTGACCATAGGATAGAAAATTTTATACGGACGTCGTTGGTCATATTCTGAAATCAAAATTATATTTATTTGATAATATTGATTTTTGGAAATATAATTCAAGAATTTTCTATAATAATAATAAAAAATAGTTAGATTTCAAATGATAACTTATATTTTGGAAATGTTTTGAAAAGTTAATTTATAAGAAGTATGGATTTAAATGATATTTGAGATTTTACTTATATTTTATTTATTTTAAAAGTTTACAAGGGTTTTAATAACAAAATAAGTACCTATTTTATATATAGTATTTCTATAAATTTTATTATTTAATATTTTTATATTATGTTTTATTTTATAAAATTATATATTTTATAAACTTTAAATAGTGAAGAGTATAAGATGTGATTTTGAAAGTATTTGATATTTTGATAGTTATTTTGAGTAAAAATTATAAAATGACCACGATGTGAAAATTGTAAACGATTGGTTGTTAAAGAGACCGGGATCGGATTTGTCATACTCTCTGCCAATTTCGAAAACCACTTTAACAACTGTGTACGCGGTGGAGTTCCAGAATGAAGTAGGATGGCTTGGCGATCGACTCTATTTTCTATTCATCTTAATTACGAGACCCTGACTACCTTGAGTCAGCTTGATGTGGCTAAAACAGGTGCTACACCGAGACCAAGTGAGGTCATTCCTCCTATCGAGCATGCTTCTTCGAAACCATTCTATTACTTTTGTGATTCGATTGGTGCGCACCCTTGATATGGGAGTGTGTCTCGAGGTGGGCGGTAGTTGCTGCTATGCGTTACCACCAGTCCGGTTATGCAAACGGTGAATCCACCATGGCATTCCTCGTGTGCCTTGCCACATGCCTTATACGAGCCCCATACGATTTTGTTTTGTACCATTTTATATGGAGTGCCCTCTGATAGCCCTCCAGTTTACGGAGGAATTACGGTACTGTATATACTATGGGAATATATAAACGGTGTAAGGGTAATCATGGTAATCCCGCTTACGCTATTTTGATATTTACTTTACTAATAGACACTATTGTATATAGCGTATTATTATATATAATATTAGTTTGACGGATCCTTAAAGGATGGTCATCCCAACATCCTTTAAGTTATTTTGCATTTCGGTAATTGATACACTTGAGTTATCATTTAAATAAGAATGTTAATCCTGACTCGAGTGTGTTTGTTTTACATGGATACTCGGGTCAGCTTGAGGATATCAGCTTTCTTGGTTCACCTGGAGTTTGGAGCTTTGCTTGGATCTATCTATCACTTATTCAGTCGTTGCGGTTATTTCAGCCTTCCAGTTATTTCAGTTATTTCCTATTTCAGACTCTATTATTTTCTTATGCATTAGCAGACTTATCTATGTTTGGCACTCTATTGTATTTGCTTTAGACTCTATGGTTATGTAGTAGCTTATGGAGTACTATTCTATCTATTCCGCTGTGTAGTATTTTATTACTCTGTGTCTGTGATCTGTGATTGATTTATTTACTATATATGCTGTTATTTGCCAATTTTTATTAACAATCTATCATTTTGAGCAAATCAAGTCTGACATGTGTGGATTATTGTCGATTTGAATGGTTCGAAATGATGGGTCGTTACATTAATCATTTGTGGTAGTGATTTACATGGACTTAATAAATAAACATGTTCGTTCTTCAGAAGTACGTTTTGAGCTGCATTTGCAGATTTAACCATCATTTGCTTTTTGTTTCAGTTTTGAGGAACAAAAATATATAAACCAAGAGTACTATTCAATACGTTTGAAATGTTCTCTTTTCCTTCATTTTTTTTAACTTACTAAATCGAGCCACTTACAAGTACATGAGCAAGGTAAAGGGAATTCTAAAAAAGATTTCACATTCTCTAAATTCACATTGTTCTTTTAGAAACTTATGTTTGTTTTTCTTTCAAGTTATCCAGTGAGTGTTGCTTTCCTGTTTATGTTGTTCTGCTATTAATGTGAATGTTCATAAATAAACCACTTTTGACCGTTAATGTGCAAGTTGCTTCAGATGTCATGAACGTAGCTTAAAATATTTTATCTTTATCTGTTGTTTTGCCTTCAAATTTTGAAAGCTTTAGGTATTTGGCTTTTGTTGTTAACTTAATTGCAGTTTTGTCCTATGTTTCCATCAAAATCATATATTTTCCTGAGTCATTAAATCTCAGATTCACGAAGGAAGCTTACGAGTTCTCTCTTCTTAAGCTTTGGTGGATAATAGTAATGATTTCTGATCCAATGCAAGTTGTTTCTACTCATTTACCTCTTTTTTTGCTTATAATCCTTTGAAATATGATCAATTGAGATTATATTATGAGATACTCTTCGATTTCATGTATTAAATGTATTCATGTTGTAATGGTTCTATTGTATGGTTAAAATATGGACAACTAGAACTTTATGTTTTGTATTACAACTTCGATTAACGGGAAGTTTGCCATCCTGTCTTGATGTGTTTATATACTTAGGATGAAGAGGGTAGTTAAAATTTTAATAAGGGGTCAAATTAATAATTTATGGTGCTATAATTAAGTAAGGATAAAATCAATGTAAAGCAAACATATCAGATCAGTTAGATAACATAAAATAACATCAACCATTACAGCAGCAGAAATGATCATAAACTAGGAAAATAACCCTTCATAATACGATTCAATTTTTTTAAGGGAGAAAAAATGGTGTCGACGGTTTTCTCTTCGTCTTCATTTCCATCGAAACTTTCTTATTCTTTTTCAAATTCCGAGAGAGAATCTCAGCGCTCCTTTGCTGATGTTGTTCGTAATTCTGCTCTTAATTCTGGGACAGATATTAATTGGAATTCTTCATCGTGCGAGAGTTTTCTCAAATGGAAAGTTCCAAGGGGTCGTTTTCGTTTCAGATGTTGCGATTCTGGCTATATGGCGAAAGATTGTAGGAATTTGTTTCGGTGTTTCAGATGTGGCGGATTGGGTCATTAGAAATTCAACTGTCTTGAGATTGTTAGAGGCAGTTCAGTATTTGATTTGATGCGCTTCAATTGTTCGATAATAAGCCAAAAACTTAATTCTCTTATGAATCTTTACGAATTGGCTTTTCCCAATCAAGATAATGATGGTGCTTATCTGCTCCTTCTGTTGATGTGGCACATTGAGGGGCTTGTGGATGGTTTATTATGGCGTGAAAGGTATCTCAATGACTCGAGTTTGGATGTTGTCCCTCCTCTGCCTCGGCCATTTGAGCGGAAGGAACGTGCATTCTTGTTTTGTTTGAATTTCTTGAAATTGCGGAGATTATTTTCTGACTCATTTCCGAATTGTATGAGGAAGGGAATTGTGTTATTAGATGAGATATTGTTGCATTTTGATGCAATTAATTCCATTGTGATCAATTTTCATGGCGGAGTAGATTATCAATATTTGTCTACTGTTGGTAAGGCCAATAAATTGATTTCTGGGGGGTTTCCTAAGTCTTTGGGTATTGAATTAAAGAAAGTGGTGGATTTTGACTTAGGGGAAGGTAAGGTTTCTGTTGTGGATCATGGTGTGATGTATTTTGTGGAAGAGAAGGTGGGTATTTCCGGGCTGTCATTGGCTTTTCTTCGTTTTGATTCATTTATTTTTGATCCATGCTTTCAGAGGTGTATGGATATTCATGGGGTAAGGGCTTTTGATGTTGATATGGATATCATGTGTTGGTGTAATGATGTGGATATAGAAGATTCGAGCGGGCATGTTAGATGGGAGCGATGTGTTTCTAGAGAATGCAGTGAGTTTATGACTGGTTTTGACTGGGTGGACAAGCGGGGTTGTGACAGTTATGTTGTGTGCTCTTCTTCTAGAGGTTCTGGCGTAGAGGAGGGGAATTGGCATGTGGCTGATGATGTGGGTCTTTTTAATAGTTTTGGGAAGCTGGAGCATCTTGATGAAGAGGTGGCTTCAAGGAAGGATGGGTTCGGTGGCGTTTCATGTGATAAGAAGAGCGAATTTTGGAAGTCTTCCTCTTTGTCGAGGAAAGGTTTCAAGGTTGGTAGAATAAAAGTTGGTAGGAGGTTTAATTTCAGGCCCTTGAAATTTTTTGGATGTGATGCTTTGAGATTAGGCAACTCATTCGATTTGAGTGTTGAGAACTCGAGGATGGGGGACGATAGCTACCTCAACATCGCTGGTCTGGAGAAGTTGGGTAGGGGGGCAGGTCTAGTGGTTGCGGTGAGATTGGTTTGGTAAGTGGGGGCCTGGTGGGGTTTGTTGGATGCATGGATGGCGCAGTTGATTGTCCTTATGTTAATAGCAGGAGAGGGTATGTGATTGGAGAGGTAACATTACATAGTAAGTTGATGGACGTGCGTCTTTGTTTTGATAAGGACGATTTTGTTTTTTGGTTGGACATGGTCGGCTGTATTGTTGTATTTGGAGAGTCGGGTTTGAGGTTAGTTGCCTTGTTTTTGAGGCCATGTTTTAGTGTGTTTCATGCAGATTGTGTTGTTTCTTGTGTGGGGATTGATTCATTTAGTCTGTCTGAGGTTGCGGAAAGGGATGGTTTACGTGTGGAAAGTGAAGGACATTCTCCGACCAGACATGTATCTATCTCTATGGCTAGGAGGGGAGACGTAAGAGAGCTACTCCCAGTTCTGGACTGGTCCGCCGTAGTGTGAGGATTCGACATAACTCCTCCTTATATCATGGTAGGATCCCGAGCTCGAATGCTAGTAGTAGCAATTTGAGTTTGGGCTCAGGTATGATTTATGTTTATGGTAGTGATTATACTCCGTTTGTTTTGAGTAGCATTTCTACCATTTATTTCAACTGGCTAATGATACTGCATTTATTTTTATTGAACTTGAGTTAGATGCGGATTTCATTAGAGGTAGGGAATTAGTGAGAGTTAACTCTTTAAGATGATGAGGATTGTTAGCTGGAACATTAGGGGGCTTAATGAACCCAAAAAATGTGATAAGGTTAGGACTTTTTTTTAGAGAATTTCATATAGACATTGTTTTGTTTCAGGAGACTAAAATAGAGAACCTTGATCATAGTTTTTATTTGAGGTTAGGTGGTTTTCACTTTCGTAATTGGGCATGTCTTCCGGGCATAGGTAGTGTTCGGGGTCTTATGATTGGTTGGAAGGATAATCAATTTCGACTCATTCAGGAGATTCCTAAATTGTTTTCTTTACACAACATTTTAGCCTCTTTTACTGATAATTATTTACTGGGTATTTCTAATGTGTATAAGTCGCATACAAAATAGAAAGAAGGCTCTTATGGGAAGAATGTTCTGATTTTAGAAATCTTGTCCCCAATCTTTGGATTGTGGGAGGAGATTTCAATGTCACTAGGTTTTGGGGGAGAAATCACCTAGAGAAGGTGATTTCTCTGATATGGAGGAGTACAATGAATTTATTTTAGACAATAATTTGATTGAAGTTCCTCCTAAAAACAGATCGTTTACTTGGCCTAATGTGAGAGATAGTCCTTCTTTTGCATTATTATACAGATTTTTTTTATTAGTAATGTGGTAGAAGATAGGTATTCTTTGTGTAGAGTTAAATGTCTTCCTTATTATATTCAGACCATTGTCCAATCATTCTTACTTGTGACTCGAATATTTCCATTAGTAACAGCTTCAAATTTGAGAAGATGTGATTGTTAGATCCTAGTTTTATTAATTTAGTTTCTGTTAAGTGGAATTCGTTGTTTTATTTTAACAATTTGTATAAGGGTAATTCTGCGAAGATTTTTGTTTCGAAGTTAGGTAAGTTAAGATTTTTTTCTCAAACGTTGGAATAAGTATACTTTTGGTATTGTCAGAATTAGGAAAGATAAGATTATGTGTGAGATGTTAGATTTAGATAAGATTAGTGAGTCCAGGATTCTTAATTCCAATGAAAAGGATAGACTTTGCAACCTTAGAAATGATCTAATGCTGATTTTGGAAAAAGAAGAGATCATATAGAAGCAAAGGGCCCGAGTTCAATGGATTAAGGAGGGGGATAAAAACACGAAGTTTTTTCATAGTGTGGCTAATAAGAGGAGGCGTGATAATTTGATTCATTCTATTTTTATTAATGATGTGGAAGTGACCATTCAGAGGGAACTAAATGAGGCTTTTACCTCGTATTATAAACAGATTTTTGGAGCTAGAATTAAGAGAAGGATTAATGTTATATAGAATGACATTTATCCGTCTGATACCAAGGTTGAGTTAGTAGATTTAGACAAGCCTTTCGCTGAACGGGAGATTTGGAAGGCTATCTGTGACATGCATCGTGACAAAGCTCCCGGACCTGATGGTTTTTTTCTTCTTTTTAATAACAGTTTTGGTATGTTCTAAAATTTAATATTATTAACTTATTTAATGATTTTTATATTGGTGATTTACGGTTAGGTAGTTTTAATTTTGCTAATGTTATCCTTGTTCATAAGAGAGAGGGTGCTAATTCTCTTAAGGGTTTTAGGCCTATTTCCTTAATCAATTGTTCCGTCAAGATTATTTCCGGAGTCCTGGCTAATAGGCTTAGTATTATAATAAACGATCATATTGATTGTTCCCAAACTGCCTTTATTAAAGGCAGAAACATAATGGACAGAGTGGCTGCTATGCAGGAGTATATTAATGTTTGTGTTAAAAATAATTTTTCTTGTGCTATTTTAAAGTTAGATTTTGAGAAGGCGTTTGATTCTATTGATTGGGATTTTATCTGCAAGTTATGTCTTGCCAGGGTTTTAGTGTCAAATGGATTAACTGGATCATGCTTCTGCTTAGGTCTGATTTCCCTAGTATTGTTGGTAATGGGGTTGTGGGCAAGAAGATTCAATCTAAGGGAGGTCTTAGGCAAGGTGATCCCCTTTCACCTCTTCTTTTTAATTTAGCGGCTGATGTTTTCTCTAGAGTTATTAAGAGAGCTGTTAGATTAGGTTTTTTTGGTTGTATTGGTAATGAGGAATTTAATAATGAATTATCTATTCTCCTATTTGCCGATGATACATTATTATTTTCCTCTCACTTGCCTAAGCATACTATTACTCTGAAGTTTATTCTTTGTTGTTTTGAGATGTTATCAGGTCTCAGAATCAATTTTGATAAGAGTGCTTTAATGGTTCTTAATGACCGTGATAATGTTGAGTCTTCGGTTGCTAACACCTTGAATTGTTCTGTCATGAAATTTCCTTTTGATTATTTGGGTTTTAAGATTAGGCCTTCGAAACTTAAGAAGGACGATTGGTTAGTTATTATTGATAAGATCAATAATAGATTATCGTCTTGGAATAACAGATTTCTGTCTCAAGCGGGTAGATTAGTACTTGTTAATTCGGTGTTGTCTGTTGTTCCTACTCATTGGATGGCCGTTCATCGATTTCCTCAATGGTTAATTGAGAAAATTGACAGAATCAGGCATAATTATCTTTGGAGTGGTGTTCCAATTTGTAGAGGCTATAAATTTTTAGTTAACTAGGAGGTGTGTTGTAAACCCAAGAAGGATGGGCCTTGGGGATCATTAATTTATACAATTTTAATTCTTCCTTGTTAGTCAAATGGTTATGGAGATTTAGGTTCTCAGATGTGTTAGCTACTTGGAAGATTATTGTTTCCAAATTTTATTATTCTGGGGGTGAGTTTGTTATTGGTTCTAGTTTTAATTGGATTAATAGATTATCTTATTTTTAGAAGTGTATTTTGAATTGTTTTGATTTTTTTAATTTAGGTTGTAAGTTGACTGTTCATTCAGGGAATCTTACTTTCTTTTGGCATGATGCTTGGATTTCTCGTTTGCCACTGAAAATTGAATTTAGTGAGCTTTTTAATAATAGTTGCTTTAAGAACGCTTTGATTATAGACGTTTATAGAGGGGATTTAGATCCCCCGTGGGAGTTTACCTTTGATAATATTTTAAAAGGGGAAATGTTAAGGCAATTAGCCTTACTAAAAGCTAAGTTAGCTTTATATCATTTGGATGAGAATGGTGATTGTATTAGTTGGGGTTTTGATAAGAGTTTAGTGTACTATGTTAATTCTATGTATAATTTTATTAATTTTTCTGGTGTTTCTTTGTACCCTTTTAAGTTTCTTTGGAAATCTAATTCTTCTCCTAAAGCTAAGTTTCTTATGTGGTTAATTATACATAAGAAGCTTAATACGATTAAGCTTTTAAAGAAGATGAATATTATTTTTGATTTTAAGTGTTGTTTTGTAGTCTTTTGGATGAAGATGTTGATCATTTAATTTTCTCTTGTAATAGTACCAATTATATTTTAAATATGGTTTTAAGGATTTTTGTTTTTGGTTGTTTTAATTCTTTTAGTAGCTGTGTTGATTATTGGGATAGTTGTAGATTTGTTTATAATTCTAGGTAGAGATATGTGTTGGATTCTATAGTTACTATCATTAGTTGGTTTATTTAGTTGGAGGGGAATCAGAGATTTTTTCACTCTATTTCTGTTTCCGCTGGTATTTTAATCATTAGGATTGTTAATTACTGTTTGGATTGGATTTCTAACTCACACTATAAGTTTTTTGGTGAATCGCATTTTGAGAATTTTTTGATTAAGGTTAGATTTAATTTGAGCTTATTTATCAGAATCAATAGATATTTTAGATGTAATAGATATCGCACTGGTTGTTAATTTCTGTTCTTTGGTGTTGCTTGTTTGTCTTTTTTTATTTTTTTATTTTTCGTCTTCACATATATGTGTGTATATATATATATATTCTTATATATATATTCTTATATATATATACACACACATACTCATATATATATATATATATATATATATATATATGTGTGTGTGTGTGTGTGTGTGTGTGTGATGGTTACTTATGTTTTGTCTAGTTTCTTTCAGGCTCTCGGTAGTTGATTTTAGCAGAGGAGCTTCGTGGATAGCAGTCAGGATTGGTGGTTGTTATTTGCTTTGGAGCTATTTTTTGTATGTGGTTTCAGAGAGTTCTTGGGATGTTTTGTTTTCTTTTTGTTGTATTTAGCTTGGAGTGACTAGTTTTTGTATTGGACTAGATATACTTCACTATTGGGTGCTGGCTTTGCCGGAATTCGATATTGAAGTATGATGAGCGGTTGTTTAACCGGAGCTCATCTATCTACTTTCCTTTACATTCATATTGTCATGATTTGTATTGCTTTTGTTTCCTTTCCTTTGGGTTCTGTAGTCGGATATTGTAGCCTTTTTGTTTTATATAATATATATGTGCTATCTTCTTTTTAGAAAATCATACATTTTTGCTTTCAAAAAAAATAATCATAAAATAAGATATATTTTTTATACAATGATAATAACATTATAGTACTATTAAAGAAAAATAACCTTTAAGCCCAAAAAATGAAAATGAAAATGGCTAAGTAGTTTAGATATGTAACGTTCTCCTCTATGGTCTAAAATAGGTTGAACCAACTTTGAATGGAAATTAACTTGTAGTATTTGTTAGATTTGATCAACAGAGAAGAGAGAGATTAAATGGTAAAACTTAAAAGACTACATTATTATTGCTTTATTGATTGATTTTACAAAATATATTTGCTTATTTTGCCAATCCTTGCCTCTTTTATACATAGTTTATCCTTATCTAAAAAAACATCCTAGATAAGTATATCCTAGAGTATATTTGGGTCTATTATAATAAATAATTCTATACCAAATATAAACCCAAAACAATACAATTAAATAAAGGCAACATTTCTTCTAGCATATCATCTAACATTAAATAAATGCAACATATCTTCTAGCATATTCTCTAACATCCCCCCTCAAACTCACGATGCGAAAAATCGTGAGTTTGCCAAATTGAAGCTGCAAACTGAAAAGTAGCAAGATTGAACAACCATTTCAATATTGGTAGAGAGTAACACCAACCATCAAACATTCAACTACAACTCCAATCTAAAACTCCAAAATTACTCAACTATCTTCAATTTGATTGGTAAGCAAAAGATCTGAGCGGCCAAATGACAAAACTGGTCCCGGATGTATTTGTATGTTTGCATCTCGCAAACATACAAAGAAAACAAAATAAACTAAAATGAGATGAGTTTGCATATGTTTGCATCCCCCAAAAATATCAAACAAAACAAAACCAAATCAATAGGGATGAGTCAGCATATGTTTGCATCCTCTAAACATACCTTACAATACCATCTACTACTTCAATCAATATCAATTGCCCTCCTCATAAACAGGGTTACCAATACAGACATCAAATGAACAATAAACAACTTCAAACTAATGTCACTTTCTAACACAATCAACCCATAATCTTTACCTCAATTCACCAAACTGTCACACTCATCACTACAAAACCAAACTGCTTCTACCTAGAACAATCCATGAAATCCTCATTAACCACCAACAACAATCATACTCCACAATCTTCAACCAGAATCGAAACCAAAGCCACGTCAAAACCATTACCGTTAACATCACTAACCAACCACCTTTAACAACTCTCGCAGCCGCAAATCGAACCCGCTCACCATCTTCACCGTGCATCTGACCAACCACCCAACACCATCATGCAACAAAGCAAACATCATCAACAATCACCAATCCAAAACAATCACCCAACCCATCGCCACAACATCCCCAGTCCATACACATCAACCTCCATCATCTTCACTACATACATACACCATTCACACCAGACCTCAACGCAAACCTCACTCCCAAGCAAGTTTCAAGCAACACGCAAATCGACAACTTCAAACCCAGAAGAACCAATTCAGAAAATACTTCACATAGCCATCATCATAACCACGTTCAAGCAAATACCCCCATCTTCACATAAACTCCAACATCACCACCCATATCTCGGAAAACCCCATCTCCTTGCCATTAATCCACATCGCCAGTTAAAACCTGATTCATGAGCCGCCAAATAACTCAACAACTTCAACGTATCAAGCTCTGCATTATCCATACTCCAACATCAGTGCCACTTCATCATCGCCACAATCAAACCACAACAGTCAAAACTGAAAACCATCTTCCAGTCCACAACCGATTTCAGAAACCCACAATGCTTTGCCTGTTCCCAAATTCAAACAGCCGATTTGAACCCTAAATTGAAGAACCGAAACCCGAATCCTTACCTAACACAATTCGTATGTGACCAATTCGTAATAGAGAAATTCGAACAATCACTCACCCATATCGAAAGAAAACCCAAATCGAATAGTTTGAAACTGTCTTCGGTCTTGCCATTGATTCGATTTTTTTTATTTTAGCAACAACAAATAACAGATCTCAAAATTACCAACAACGCTTATCTACTACAATAACCACTAACAAATAATAGATCTTAAGACTAACAAAGAAGAAACGATAGAAGTAAAAAGAAGAAGAAAATAACAAATCCGCGATAGCAACTAGTTCCGATAGCATGTTAACAGTAACCCTCTCTCTCTGTATAACCAAGCTCTGATACCATGCTAGAATCTAATCAAGAGAGAAAAGAGAGATTAAATGGTAAAACATAAAAGACTACGTTGTTATTGCTTTATTGATTGATTTTACAAAAGATGTTTTCTTACATTACCAATCCTTGCGTATATATATTCATATTTATCCTTATCTAAAAGAACATCCTAGATAAGAATATTCTAAAGTATATTTGGGTCTACTATAATAAATAATTCGATACCAAATATAAACCCAAATCAATATAATTAAATAAAGGCAACATTTCTTCTAGCATATTCTCTAACGTTAAATAAAGACAACATATCTTCTAGCATAATCTCTAACAGTATTAATGTCAAAAATATGGCCAAAAAGGGAACTAAATAAAGCCAAATTTGTAATCTTTAAGAAGATATTCCTCTATTTTCCCTGAAACACGATGAATGAACATTGACTGGAAATTTTGGTTAAGTAGCATGCTGCAAAAATAAAGTAGAGAATGGCTATATTACAACAAATGTAGAGTAATATTTGAAAGTACAAAAACTGTTTAAATTTATCATATCAAATACTTTCTAGGCCAAGTGATAGATTGGTTGTGTTCATAGTTATATCCATTACGCATAATTAAAACTCTTTACTCACTTATCTTTTTAATGCAAAGCCTTGTGGTATTAATATTTTCTTTCTTTGTTCTCCCCTCATTTTAGTTGGATCCCATCTTTGGTAAACCTCAAATCCATTAAGGGTGCTCAGGAATTCTATCTTCTTCAATCTTAGCGGGTATTAGTAGTGGCTAATGATCCAACGAAAGTTGGAGCTTCTTATCTACCTCTTCCTGGAAACATGGTGAAGCGAAATTATTATTATGGGGTACTTTGTGATTTCATGTTATTAAATGTATTCATGATGTAATGGTTTTCATTATATGGTTAAAATATCAACAATGTAGAATCTTTATGTTTTGTTATTACATCTTCAATTATTGATAGTGCTACCTAGCATAATCTTATTTTTGATTTAATGGCAATTCATGTTTACAACACTTGGAAAACATGGTCAATATGGATTCTTTTTTCTCATAGCCTATGTTACCGTCTGTTTTGTTGACAAATTTTCATTTTATAGGGTTTCATTTAGTTTTTGGTATTTGACTGCAATTTAATCATTTTATTGTTGTATTCACTTCTGTATTTAATAAAGGATAGCTATAAGATCTTATTTCATTGGTCGAATCTATTCACTCACACTTTAGTTGATTTTAATCTCTAGATCATATCAAATAATTTAGCACTGTTGTTAACTATATCAATACGAAATTTCTCACTGGTTTATTTTTCGAAATATCATGTGACACAAAAGGCTTATAATAGTCATATAACTAAACAATGATTTTGGCATACGGGATCTGGACGAGGATGATCATGGTAGCATCAATCCTATTAAAAAACAAAGGCCCTTTGTTGACTAGAAACATAAGCTAGAATCTTATAGAAAAAATAGATATGATATTTTTTGAAAAAATTACATGGATTCGACTTTGTAGGATTTTCAATGAAAATGATGCTTGGGATCCAATAATATGAAGCGATGAAAAGGACTAGTCTAAAGGATTCATGATTTTTTTTTTTCACAATCTATGTTGAGTATCATCTCTTCCTGGTAAATTACTTTTCAATTTCAATTGACTGCGTAAATTTCAATAACCATTCAATTATTTGGCTTCTCTTAGTTAATCATTGTTAAGTGATGTATAATACTTTATTTCCACTGCCTTGAAATCAAGGTTCTAAATTCTGGCTGGCATGCTGGAACTCTAGCCATTCCGATTGAGGTCCGACAATGACTGGGCCGGAAATCACAAAGAATTCAGTTCTACTTCAAAGGTAAATGTTAAAAATCAAAAAATCTCACGTTAAATATTTCACAACAGTATCATTCAATCGCATGTGAGGAAATGTAAAATCTTTATGCTTTAATTCCTCTCAATCAATTCAAAATCCGATTTTTCAGTAAACCCTATATTTGGAGCTGAAATAACACATGAAATTAAATTGAAGTTTTTCTATAAAACCATACGAAACCTAGAAAAATATCATCAAAAACCAAAGAAAACTGATCTGTTAGCCTCTGCTTCGATTACTTCATCGTCATCTTCTTCAAAGCAGCGAATGCCATCTTCTGTAATTGTTGAAAGTGATTTTATAAACATTAGGTGAATTATTACAAATGTAGGAATAAGTGTATAAATGGATCCTATATGTGAGTAGTCCCACATCATAGGACTATATGGAAGAAGCAAGTATTTATACTTATTTCCAAGAAGTCACATTGGGGCCTTAGGGTTCCCAATACATGTTTTGTTGTGAGGTGGAAGACCATGCACCATGACCCCACACACGCGCGCGCGACCGACCGACTCGACTCGACCCGGTCTGGTTTGGTTTGGGCTTGGGCTTGGGCCTTGACTTTGTGGTGTAGATACTTATATTTTTGGACCAGAAAACATTGCTTTTTTCAAACCCTTTTTTTTATGGAAAATTTTTATGCAGTGGTAAAATTTTGTCCCGTAATTTCAACAGATCCGATTTTTTCTCCCACTACTCAGTAAAACCCTAATTCCCGTTCTATATATAGTCTTTAGCTATAGACGAGAAAAAACACTGAATTACATATTCTCTTCTTGCCTCCGCCATTAAAATCTTCTTTCAAAATTTTCAAGCAGTGCTATCTTTCAACCGTGCAATTCTACACTGATTTGCTGTGCAAGCAAATCGGTTATTATTTTCAAAGGCTACTTTATCCTAGAGGCGGCGGTGAAAGTACGAATTGGTTTGCACCTCTGGCCAGATCACCGAATCGTCTTCAAGAAACCGACGAAGTACGTGACTCAACCATTGTTTCCTAACAATTTGAAGAAGTATTGATCTAATGGCTTCGAACTCAGCCCTAAACGATGTTGCTTCACCCTCTGCCTTTCAGATCCCTCTCGTGACTGCTGCTCCATTCAGATTCGAAGGCTTGCATTTCAAGCGATGGCGTCAGAAGATGGAGTTCTATCTGATGATGAGAAAAGTGGTGGCTGCGCTGACTACTGACAAACCGCAGCTACCAGACAGACCTAACGAGGTTGATGCAACAAAGATGGCATCCTAGACTGAACAGTCAAAACAACTGCAGACCTGGACTGAACATGATTACCTACGAAAGAATTTTATTCTGAATGGACTGAGCGATGACCTGTATGACTACTATAACTCAGATGAAAAGACAACAAAGGAGATCAGGTAAGCACTGAAGAAGAAGTATGATACAAAGGAGGCAGGGGCAAAGAAATATGTTGTAAGCCGCTACCTAAAGTACTAGATGACAGGTCAGTAGAGACGCAGTCTCACGAGCTTCAGAATATAGCTCACGAGATCATCTCTGAAGGTATGACATTGGACGAACAATTTCAAATTGCTGTTATCATTGACAAATTACCCCTAGGCTGGAAAGATTTTAAGAATGTCTTACGACATAAGACTAAGGAATTTTCCTTAGAAAGCTAGATCATGCGCCTCCATATTGAGGAGGCACGCAAGCAGGACCAGAAAGAAGAGGTGCTGATTGTCAATAACAACAACACTAAAAAGACCAAACCCGCTGTTCTGAAACCGAACCAGAAATCATTTATGAATCAGAACAAGCGCAACAAACAGAATGAGAATCCGCAAGGAAACCCAAAAGGACAGTATAAACCATTCCAAATGAATGATTCTGGACAGTTGTTTCTATGTTACAACTGTGGAAAACCAGGTCATGTGGCACGAAAGTGTTGGAACAGGCCAAGCTCTGCACCGCAGGCTAACCTGACTGAGGAGCCTCTTACGGCTATGATTACTGAGATTCACCTTGTTAGTGGATCAGAGGGTTGGTGGGTAGACATTGGTGATTCTCGCCATGTCCGCCATGATCGTGACATGTTCACTATACATGGGTGTTGATAATAAGAAAGTGTTGTTGGGAGATTCTCACACCACTAAAGTTGCAGGGATTGGCAACGTAGAAATCAAGTTCACCTCTGGAAAGACTGTAATTCTGAAAGATGTTATGCATACTCCAGTGATAAGGAAGCATCTGGTTTCAGGATTTCTCCTTAATAAGGCAATCTTTACTCAAGTTATTGGAGCTGATTTATGTACCCTAACTTATAAGGGAACTTTTGTGGGAAAATGTTACGCTTGTGAGGGTATGTTTAAATTGAATGTTGAAACTAATAAAGTGACTACTTCTGCTTATATGCTGTGTGATTTTAATATTTGGTACTCTAGATTATGTCATGTTAATAAACGAATAATTCATAACATGAGCACCCTAGATATGATTCCTAAAATGACAGAATCTGAACCTGATAAATGCGAATTCTATACACAAGCTAAAATCATAAAGAAACCTCATAAATCTGTTGATAGAGTTTCTGAATACTTAGACTTGATTCATTCTGATATATGTGAGCTTGATGGCACTTTGACTAGACATGGACATCGTTATTTTATCATTTTTATTGATGACTGCTCTAATTTCACCTATGTATATCTAATGAAAAATAAAAATGATATTTTTAACATGTTTAAAACATTCAAAACTGAAATTGAGAATCAAGCAAATAGGAAAATTAAGGGACTTCGTAGTGATAGAGGAACATAATATGAATCTACTTCAATTCTGGATTTCTATAAACTACATGGTATAGTACATGAGAGAACTGCACCCTATTCTCCTTAAATGAACGGTAAAGCAGGAAGAAAAAATATAGGACTTTTACCAAATTAGTAGTTGTCATTCTACTAAACTCTGGTGTAGCAAAACATCGGTGGGAGGATATATTATTAACCGTATGTTATGTTCTGAATAGGATCCCTAAATCTAAGAATAAAATTTCACCTTATGAAATTTTAAAGAATCATAAACCCAATGTATCATACTTTAGAACTTTGGGTTGTTTAGCATATGTTCGCACTCTAGACCCTAAGAGAATAAAATTGGCAAGTAGAGCATATGAATGTGCATTTATAGGCTATGCTATCAATAGCAAAGCATACAGATTTTATGAGCTAAATGCACATAATATAATTGAATCAAATGATGCTGATTTTTATGGAACAAAATTTCCTTTTAAATTAAGAAATAGTGGGGGCACTTTAAGTATGCCTATTAGACAGAACTTAATGAAAATTCTGAAGCTGAACCTAGAAGAAGTAAAAGAGCAAGAACCGTAAAAGATTCTGGTTCGGATTTTTTGTGCTTTTACTATAGAGAAGGATCTCTTGAACCTCCTAGAGGCCTTATCTTCTTTAGATGCCGATTTTTGGCAAGAGGTTATAAATGATGAGATGGATTCAATCCAATAAGACTTCGCATTTGGGAGATTTACCCCCTGGTTGTAAATCTATAGGCTGCAAATGGGTGCTTAAAAAGAAATTAAAACCTAATGGAATTATTGATAAATATAAAGCACGACTAGTAGATAAAGGTTTTAAACAAAAAGAAAATTTATATTTCTTCAACACTTTTTCACGTGTAACTAGAATAACATCCATTCACGTATTAATCTCACTTGCTTCCATTCATAATTTACTTATATACCAAATGGATGCTAAAACTGCCTTTTTAAACAGTGAATTAGACGAAGAAATTTATATGGACCAACCTGAAGGATTCATAGTATATGGTCAAAAACATAAAGTATGCAAATTAGATAAATCATTATATGGTTTAAAACAAGCACCTAAATAATGGTATGAAAAAATTGATAACTTAATCATTTCACATGGTTTTAAAGTTAATGAAAGTGACAAATGCATTTATTACAAATCTGAGAATGACAATTGCACTATTATATGCCTTTATGTAGATGACCTTCTCATTTTTGGGTCAAACATTCATGCCATAAACTCAGTCAAATCCATATTAAATGCCAATTTTGATATGAAAGATCTAGGTAAGGCGAGTGTAATCCTTGGTATTAAAATTACTAGGTCAAAAAAGGGACTTTCTTTGGATCAGTCTCATTACATTGAGAAAATACTAAAGAAATACAATTACTTTGACTGTAAACCTGCATGTACACCATATGATCCAAAGAACACTGGTGTATGTATAAGACAGTCTGATTATGTGAGCATCATTGGCATCCTTCGGTATGCCACTGATTTTATTAGACCTGACATTGCCTATGTCGTGGGATTATTGTGCAGGTTTACCAGTAGACCTAGTATAGAGCACTGACATTCTATTCAAAGGGTTATGAGATACCTTAAACGAACTATGAACCTTGGATTACATTATGAAATGTTTCCAGCTGTACTTGAAGGATACTCTGATGTAGACTGGAATACCTTATCTGATGATTCTAAAGCGACCAATGGCTACATATTTAGCATTGCTGGAGGAGTTGTTTCTTGAAAATCCAAGAAACATACTATTTTCGCTCAGTCTACCATGGAGTCTGAGATGATAGCACTAGCCACGGCTAGTGAGGAAGGAGAGTATTTGAGAAATCTGCTAGTTGAGATTCCCTTGTGGGAAAAATCGATACCAGCTGTGTTGATACATTGCGATAGTACCGCGGCTGTTGCAACAGTTCAGAACCGCTATTATAATGGTAAGAGACGACAAATACGTTGTAAGCACAGCACTATTAGAGAACTACTTTCTACTGGTACCGTTAGAGTTGATTATGTACGTAGCGATGAAAATTTGGCAGATCCTTTGACGAAAGGACTATCCAGAGAGAAAGTCCTTAATTCTTCTAAAAGAATGGGACTGTTGCCTTTAGATTGTTGAGTCATGCACAATGGTAACCCGACCTAAATGACTGGAGATCCCAAGAACTAGGTTCAATGGGTAAAAACAAGTTGTGTAGTGATATGAGTTGAACATGCTATTTAATAAACCAAGAAGCATGTATTCCTGAAGTGATTAGAGAATGAGTTAATAGAAACTCTTAATGAGATCTATACTCCATTTGGAGTGGAGTACCTACCTTCAAGAGTTCTCTTGATAGACTCACCTTTGTGAATGTGGAAATGTGGCCATTTTCTATGGAGTTTTGGGCAAAACTTCTAGAGCGTTCACTAAACTAGGATAGACGTGCATGGCCATAAATGCACGGGCTTATTTGATTGCACTATAGAAAAGGTTGTGTGTGATTTGATGTCAGGAATAGAGTTTAGGACTACTTGTCACTTTAGTAAAAACTGATCTTATTCACTATGCAAAGATTCAAGTCAGATGACACCTTTGTTTATGTACAATCTTAGGTTTTAATTTAGAAACTACTTGAAAATATTTTTAAAAATTCAAGTGGGGGAATGTTGAAAATGTTTTTATAAACATTAGGTGAATTATTAAAAATGTTGGAATAAGTGTATGAATGACTCCTATATGTGAATAGTCCCACATCATGGGACTTTACGGAAGAAGCAGGTATTATACTTGTTTCTAAGAAGTCATGTTGGAGCCTTGGGGCTCCCAATACATGCTTTGTTGTGAGGAGGGAGACCATGCATCATGACTAACAAACGCGCGCGCGCGACCGACTGACTCAACTTGACCCGACCCGGTCCATTCTGGTTTGGGCTTGGGCCTTGACTTTGTGGTGTAGACACTTATATTTTTGGACCAGAAAACATTGCTTTTTTCGAACGGTTTTTTTTTTTTGAAATTTTTTTATGCAACGGTAAATTTTTGTCCCGTAATTTCAGCAGATTCCATTTTTTTCTCCCACTACTCAGTAAAACCCTAATTCCCATTCTGTATGTAGTATTCAGCTATAGACGAGAAAAAACACCAAATTACATATTCTCTTCTTGCCTTCGCCATTAAAATCTTCTTCGGAAATTTTTGAACAGTGCTAACCTTCGACCGTGCAATTCTGCACTGATTTGTTGTGCAAGCAAATCGGTTATTATTTTCATAGGTTGTTTTATCTTAGAGGCGGCGGTGAAAGTACGATCCGGTTTGCACCTCTGACCAGATCGCCGAATCGTCTTCAAGAAAGCGACGAAGTACGTGACTCGGACATTGTTTCCCAACAGTAATACCTATTAGCAATTCGTGATATTCTTTTTTTCATCTATTGTTTAGGGCATTCGATTTTCCCTTTTTTTTTGGCCATGATTTTGATTTGAGTGGTCGAGGGAGAAACAAGAGCGATCAGAGAGATGAGATGTTTATTTATTTTATTTGTTTGACTGGGCCACGTATTGGATATGGCTCCTACTAAGTATAAGATAATATACTAGAATGAGGCCCATGCTTTGCATACTGGCCCCATTGTTTTTTCCATAGATCTTAGTTGTGACATGTGTACATGGATTGAGATTGGTGGAAGTAAGTGTAGAGTGGAGAGTAACTTTGGTTCCTTACGTGTCGGTAATGGTACCGAAACAGACGCTGCAATATTATATAGTTATAGTCATATGTCGATAATAGGAAATAGCGTACATAAATCTTCAGAAGAAAATTGTTTTGACGTTTCTTTACAGTAGAAGTGTTGCTGGAAGTAGGGAATAAATCTTGTTTAAGGCAGAAATGCACGTATAAAATCATGTAAGTATTTTCATGCATTTGACATATCATTCCAGTATAATAGTAGAGTACGTATCGCCATCAATTTAAATATTCCAGTATACACGTCATTGAGTGGTGATAAATATATTTATATTGGCAGTTATAAACGTGTTCGACAATTTTGCCTTCAGGACAGTGTCAAAATTTTGAATTTTTTTAACAAGATATATTTAATGGTTTTGAAAGGTTAGACAATTTCTCTTTATTTTCTTTCTAAAGTCAAAGTTATATAATTAAAGAGTTTAATTAGATGATAAGCAACTAATGACTACCTGTATGCATATTATACGTTTTGGTGTTTCCTGCCCGCTGTCTATCCTTAAGCCTATATTTGAAATACCGATCGTGTCTTGCTTGATTTTCCTGTTGAGCAAGAGAAGATGAGCATGCATCTACTGCATAGATATTTATAACATTAAATATGCACGGCTTACTTTATGCACATTTGATCAATACATGTTTTTTATAGGAAAATGAGCAAATCGGTTTTACTTTTAGAAAATAAACAAATAAAAAAAACCTTGGTAAAAGATGTCCCAAAAACGTTTCTTTACGCATCGTCTGCTTATGTAACAACTTTTATTTTTATGATTCAAAGCAAACAATAATTTTGATCACTCTTTCCATCTGTAGTTATAGTAAAATGTGTAGTGCTATCAACATCCAAGTTTTTGTTTGTGGCCAACGTGCAAACCCTGTTGACTACGGTAGTGGTTCGTTGACCGTAGCATTAAATAAATTGCAATGCGGCCAGAGAAAGACCTAAGAGCAACTCCAACAGTGGAGGAAATTCATGTTAAGGGGTGTAATTTCGCTTATTTTTGCACCCAACAGTTGTTACGGGGTGTAATATGAAGGGAAATGTTACGGGCTCAATTCAGAGTCCTGAATGGGGCGCGCGAGCCGATTTTATCGGCTCGTGAAGTCGCGAGCCGATTTTATCGGCTCGCGACTTCAGGAGCCGATAAAATCGGCTCCTGGCTATTTTTTTTTTCTCCAACTATTTTTACCATATTTTACCATATACAAAACCAAACCCATTAACTTTTTTATAAAATAAACTCCGAAACGTAATAATAATACATGATTACTAAGAGAAAAACCATTTTTTTTACGTTTTACCCTAGTTTGTCATATACAAAAACATAACCGATATTTATTTCGTACCATAAACTTAGAAACATAATAATATATGATTAATAACTCTTACGAATACAAGAGAACGAGTTGGTACAATAGAAAATGACAACATCTTTACTGCATACATGATTGATAAGTTCGGACAAACATAAAATAAAACACAAATTCAGATAATGGTTCTTCATAACTAGGTATCGCCGTAGTGGTTCCCTAAATGATTCATAAGATCCTTCTGCAGCCGGTTATGAAGTTCTGCATCTCTGTAGATAACTTGACGGCTCAAATGAATGTTGAAATCCTCCTCTGTTATTGGTTGGTTTTGTCGGAATACTGGAGGTGGTTGCGAAGCACCCTCGTAATCGCAGTGGCGTTGCTCTTCATCCATATCTCTTTCATCTTCTATAATCATGTTGTGAAGAACGATGCAAGCAAACATGATTGTAGACATCTTTCTCCTAGACCACAGCTTACATGGATTACTTATCATTGCAAATCTCGATTGTAAAACACCGAAAGCACGTTCCACGTCTTTCCTTTGCCCCTCTTGCATCGCCGCGAACATGACTTGTTTAGGAGTTAATGGATTTGGACATGTTTTAACTATGGTGCTCCATTTCGGGTAAATGCCGTCACCTAGGTAATAGCCATGGTTGTAAGTATTTTGGCCTAGGGTAAATGTTAAAGGAGGTACCTGGCCTTGAGCAAGATCATTGAACAAATGAGATCTTTCTACAACATTTAAGTCGTTATTAGACCCGGGCATTCCGAAGAAAGCGTGCCATATCCACAGATCGTACGATGCCACAGCTTCCAAAATGATGGTTGGTCGTCTTTCCTTGCCGTTGTACGCACCTTGTAATCCCTTAGGACAGTTCTTCCATTCCCAGTGCATACAGTCCAGACTTCCTAACATTCCCGGCCAACCCCTGCTTTCGTGCATCTCTCTGATTCGCACTACATCTGCTTCGTTCGGAGACCGTAAGTATTCTTATCCGTAGACATCCACAACTGCTTGACAGAAAGTTTCAAGTGTTTCTAGTGCCATGCTCTCTGCTATGCGGTATGCATTGTCCAAAGCATCGGCTGGTGTGGCATAAGCTAACATTCTCATAGCTGCCGTCATTTTTTGTTCACCGGACAACCCCTGTGTCTTCGATGCATTTTGTTTGTACTTAAAGTAATCATTGTTACCTTGAATACCAGCCAATATCCGAAGAAATAGGTTTCTCCGCATCCAGAATCTTCGGCGAAATATATCAGGCCCGTAAGTGCAATCGTCATCGAAGTAATCTTGCATCAAAGACTTGTGGTATTTAGCATGATTTCGGTGTATAAACCTCCTTCAAGGAACCGATCCCCCCCAGTTGTGGACGATGAACCGTACGCTTCACGGTATAGGTCCCGTATTTCTTGTATTTCTTCTTCTTCCTCTTGAAGGATTTCATCTTCCTCCGAATCGCTAGCAAAAGCCAGTAAACATTTTGTAAAACTGGAATCCATTTATTATTTTGAGTAAGTTTTGATTTGAGATATGTACTGCAATGTTGCTGTTATATATAAGGTTTGATTTGAGTGTCTCTTTATTGGAATCCTTTATTGGTCTGAGTGTCTCTTTATTGGTTTGAGTGTCTCTTTATTGGTCTGAGTGTCTCTTTATTGGTCTGAGTGTCTCTTTATTGGTTTGTGTGTCTCTTTATTGGTTTGAGTGTATGTTTATCGGAATCCTTTATTGGTCTGAGTGTCTCTTTATTGGTTTGAGTGTCTCTTTATTGGAATCGTTTATTGGTCTGAGTGTCTCTTTATTGGTTTGAGTGTCTCTTTACACGTATGTAAGGAGTTAAAAAGGATTTTAAAAGGAGGGTCGTCCACTTATCTGCATAATGTAAACATTTAAGCACGCGAAGGAGTTAAAAAGGAGTTTAAAACTAGGGTCGTCCACTAACCCGTGATATTTACACGTATATAAAAAGGAGTTCAAAAGGAGTTTAAAAGGAGGGTCGTCCACTTATCCTCATAATGTAAACATTTAAGCACCCGAAGGAGTTTAAAACTAGGGTCGTCCACTAACCCGTGATATTTACACGTATATAAAAAGGAGTTCAAAAGGAGTTTAAAAGGAGGGTCGTCCACTTATCCTCATAATGTAAACATTTAAGTACCCGAAGGAGTTAAAAAGGAGTTTAAAACTAGGGTCGTCCACTAACCTGTGTTATTTAAACGTATATACAAAGGAGTTAAAAAGAAATTAAAAAGGAGGAAATTAAAATTAAACTAATATAACAAACCCCACCCCCCCTCCCGAGCCATATATAGGCTCGGGACAGGCGCGAGCCGATTTTATCGGCTCGCGAGCTCGCAAGCCGATAAAATCGGCTCGCGCCCGTTGGGAGATATCAAAGATATCTCCCGTAATGTTACGGGCTGTAACGTTACGGCCCGTAACACTGTTGGAGATGCTCTAACTCAGGACACATCTTGTACATGATTATATTAACTTGACATGACGAGTTCAAGTCCTTTATCTATGAAATTTTTCATTCTATTTGGTATTTGTCGAAGTATAGTGAACAAAGTAATGACTAAGTTTAACACAATGTTTTAGGAGATAAAATAATATAAATGTTCCCAGAAGTTGTTTTATTTATCCAAAGTTTCAAATTCGATTGTTTGAATTTTGTTTACTTGTAAAAAAAAGTTATATTATAATTATAGAGCACAGTAATAGTTGATTAAAATTACAAAATCAAAGGAATTATATATATGTCTTTGGGCTAATATAATTCAAATTTCATTGCATAATGGATTAGAAGGAAAATTGATGAATGCTTGTTTTGTGGTTTCCCAGCAATTTTCTCATGTCGAATCTTGGTGAGCGGTAATACACTGATATTATCCAAGTAATGTCAATCATTGGCATTTTAGAAAAATATATGACATGACTCCTCAATATACTTTCCAAAACCAAATATGTGCAAAAAATAAAAAATAGATCAGAGATAAAAATTTGCAAAATTAAGTCTTAAGTTTGGTAATAGGAAACACAGGGTATATGATATTAAGTACAAACTCGCATTACAAAACAGTCGACCATATTATTGTAACAAATTGTATTATAGGATAAAATGATCTTGAACTATCACATAGTCTGCAGAGAAGAAAAAATGTCTAGCCTAAATAGACTCACTGTGGATGTAGAGCAGGCAGTGTACAAATTTTGTTATTAATACATAAAACTGTATAGTAGATGGTGCAGACCTATAAAAAAAGGAAACGACTTCTTTTTAAAAAAAAAGGGCATTGTTACAGATACTCCAAATTTTGTTAAGGGAGGACCAAATTTTTTTTTTCCAAAAATTATTAAGGGGAGTACCAATGAGAAAAATAGCCCTTAACAAATAAAACTAATTTTACCTTATTACCCATTTACCCTTATAACAAATAATGGTGATTTTACCTTAACAAATAAAAGTGTTTAGTGTACAATATACATTTGTAGTTACAAACATGAGTTTACTTTTTAGCTGTCGTTTAACATAGGAAACAAAAAAGTGTAGATTAGTACTTGCCATGAAAAATGTTCAGCAGATGAAACATCTATAAATCTCATAAAGCTATGCTTAGATGACAAGAAGAAAGTACATAGTTATGTTACTCGATGAGGAAATATTGTGGGTTAACAAAATATTTAGTGGCCAGTGGGAAATTTTAGCTCAATGTATGTTTGTTACATCAGTCCAGAGTAAATCTGGGTTTCAGAAGTATCTGCATCTACAAATAGCTACCATGGTAATATAGATAGTAACTTCAACGTTGACACTGTAAAACACATCAGACAGTCATAATTTGAATGGGTGAATTTTAGAAAGAAAAGGTATTAGCATGAATGAATTTTTTTCTGGTTTACAGCAATAATATCAGCGTTATTCAGTTCATGCAGGTGGAGATGCACGAAAAAAATCCATTATCAAACAGAAGAACAACATACATGTGATAATGCTCAAGTTTGCTAGTATTTTCATGCATTTGACATATCATTCCAGTATAACCAGAGTATTTTACAAATAGGCCGCAATAGTGTCAAAACGTACATACAGACCCAAAAAAAAATTTGAGTATCAGGTCGCAGTAATAAACATATAACAATTGATCTTACATACATAAGGTTACCATTTGTGTTGTCTGTAGTTTGAAATATATGTGTATGCTTAAAAAGTTGTAAAAGGCTCAACCACAAGTTCTGGTGAAATTATACATTGAGTTTATTTTAATTTAATTAAATAATATATTAGGTTTTGATGTTTAAGTAAGTTAGATTTTCAAATCAACCGCTGTGAATTTCAAGTGATTAGTATGTAACATTTCAAATATTTGAGATGTAAGTTTAGAAGATTGGGATCTTTTATCCGCTATATCAACATTCTTTTTTCCACATTTTTTTAGAAAGTAGTATAGGACATATATTATTCCTTTAAAAAAACTGTTATATGAACTCTATTGTTATATGATGAGAATATAGCCTACTAGTTGATAAGTCTTATCTGTCAACAGTAGAGGGTCTCCAGTCATTTGAAAAACGAATATGGTAAATGAACAGTGACATATGGTTTAAATTAGAACTTCTAATTAATGCAAGTAAATTTTAGTAACCCTGTGAAGCACATATGCTAAGCAACTTATTTACGATGTTTAAAAGCAGTAATTGTTTCAATGGTTCAGAGGGGTGATTTATGAAAATCCTCATCACAGTGGGAGTAAAAGCACGTTGCAATTTATTAATGATTTTTCATGTTGATGTTGGGTGGGTGGAGCCATACACTATGTTTCAACAGTTTATGCAACATTGATTGTCATAAATAGTAGGTATTTACACAACTCGGAACGGAGTCTAAAAAAGTAATGCCAAAGGTTTAGATAGGTTACCATGTGTAGATAATTACCAGAGCCTGGCAACTGCTGTCATGATGTTCCTCATCGCGAGTAGCTACCATTTTGACATTTCCTGTCAAATAGCAATGATAACAGAGAATGGTTAGCGCTTGTCATGAGTACTAAAGTTACTGTAGAATAATCGTAGGTGTTTGTCAAAATGTGTAATTGGATTAGCTTGAGTATTATAGATGTGCATTTGTAGTACATCTGTCCAGCAAGTAATGTACTCATACATGTAGATTATGTGTTGCAGTTTAAAATGCAGAGTTTCAAAAGGGCTAGGTATGCACTGAGAATAAGTCAAATGTGGCACACGAAATGTGTTATGCGATTAATTACTTGTCAGTGTCATAGTTTAGGACTGGAGATTTGCACACGGACAAGTGGTGGTAATTATCTGTTGGATGCTATCTTAAAACATCGAAAGCAAGTGGTATATTTTAAATGGGAGTGCATGTTTGGTCTTAGTGTGAAGATGGATTAATGCAATATACGTGTGTCACATGATATTAGTACATGCATGTAACACCCCACGCCCGCTAGGGTCACTCACAAAGGGAATGCCATAGCATCGGTGGAGTATTTTAGTGAATATAGAACAGAAAAATTACAACAAGACAGATATAAATAGTACTTGAAATTTTAAAACATCATCTCATAACAGCGGAAATAAACATGTCTGGTTACATCATAAAACCACGATAAAAGTCAAGTACAATATCCATCAAAATAAAGAAGTACATAATCCCACTCTCTCATACAATAGCCATAACAAAAGAAAAGATAACTGGATAACTGGAGCTTTACATCTATCCAAGCTCCTCAAGACTGGAACAACAATCCGATCAAGCTCTATAAAAACAACGGGGTCATACATAAGTCTGAGTGAGTCCTATAACTTTAACAATACAATCATTAAGGTAACCAGAGAAGACATAAACTTGACCTACGGTAATATCTGGGGTTGAATGGCTACACTAAGCAGCTTGGTAGACTTAGGATAAACTAAGATAACCGTCAGGACGCATCTACCCACCCAAGGATAATTACTAACTGCACCACACCAGTCATTCCTACTTAAAGGTTGATCCCTTCCAAGGACTTAGAAAATTTCCCCAGTAGTTTCATGTACCCCTAGCCCACTACATAGGTGCCGTCTGCCCCTATCTCCACTAGGTGTATCCGGTAATTCTTACCCAGTAGATTCGTGTACCCCTACATAGGTGTCGTCTGCCCCTATCTTCATTAGGTGTACCCACTACTCCCCATCGATCGGCTCCCTACCGTAGATACCCGTGCTGGTCCCACAGTGGGGTGTATCACTCCCCTAAAGTGGCTACCCAATACTAACGGTGCACGGCTTTATATCTACACGATGCAACAACGGCTTATCTACCAGCCCGGGCCCACACACGCATATGAAACCCGTTGGACTTGCGTTGCCACCGCTAACCCGTTTTGGCCTCTTATAATCAAGCCCAATATGCGTGTCCCGTCACTCGACATGGGTCGAGCCCACAAAGATACGTTTGAGATATTGGTTGAAATGGGCCCCCACAAGCTACCCACTTAAGCTTGTCAAATATCTAGTGTATCCCACTTAACCCTTTAACCATGTTTAATTACATGTTTCCACTTGGTTAAGTATTCTAATCGTATTTTCTATTGCCACCCAAGGCAACCCACTAGATTCCACATGCCACCCAAGGCAACCACCAAATTTCCTCATGCCACCCAAGGCACCCACTTAACCCCTCATGTCCCACTACATGCTATTATGGTTAAGTGTTTCTTAATTAATTAAGACCGTGATCTCCCGTAAAGACCTCCCACATTAGACTGGCTGTTATGACCGCCTGGTTAAGCCGGTAGAATCCGGGCTGTCTTACGTCATAACAGAGTCTAACCTCGTGTCTTTACCTTAATCACGTATTTAATTTATGGCTAAGACCTCTCACATTGGGCTGACATTTGTAGCAACTGGTTAAGCCGGTCGGGTCCGGGCAGTTTTACACTACAAATGAGTCCAACCTCGTGTCTTAGTCGATTAATTACACCTAATTAATCACCCCCATATTAATTATCCCTAATTAATATCAAGTTTTCCATAACATGGGTAGACCTAACTCAATAGGTAAATTCCCATGGGGTAGACTTAACTCAATAGGTAAATTCCCACTTATGGTAATTTATTTTTATGGTATGCTTAATCATACCCAAACATTCATTTATTAACATATTTACCAACCCCATCGTTCCCCACGTAAATCGTTCTCGTTATATGACATAATAAGGGGAAGATCATCACAAATATCATGGGTTTAACATACAAATTTGTCATGGGTTAAGAGGATGTCAACTTGCATATATGAGCATATATTAACCCAACTACATATAACCCAAACTTGCATATTATCATACACATGATTTGCATAACATGTTGCATATGAGCTTGCATATTATCATACACATATCTTGCATAACATGTTGAACTTGCATATAGGCATTCTCATAACTTGCATAACATGTTAAACATGCATTTAAGCATACACATAACTTGCATAAGCATTCACATACTTGCATAAGCATCCACATACTTGCATAAGCATTCACATACTTGCATAACTTGCATATCATGTCATTTAAGCATATACATATCTTGCAAAAGCATTCATATACTCGCATAAACATGCATAACTTGCATATCACATAAATCTTGCATTTAAACATATACATGACTTGCATAAGCATCCATACACTTGCATAGGCATGCATAACTTGCATATCACTCTCAACTTGCATTTAAACATATACTTAACTTGCATATCACTTTCAACTTGCATAACTCACTTTGCTAAACATGCATAATTCCACTTATTAAATATGCATAAATCCACTTATTAAACATGCATATATCAACTTGTTAAACATGCATAAATCAACTTATTAAGCATGCATAAACCAACTTATCAAATATGCATAAACATAGAACAACATAGAGTAACATATCATTATACATGATTCAAACTCACTAATCCGCATTTAAGACCATAGGTCTCATTACACCCAATCTACTTACTTTAACAATTGATGTTAAAGTGATAGAAACTCACCAAACTCAAGATTAGCAACCTTATGAAGTAGAATTAGTTGCTAACTATGAAGATAATGATGATTAAAGATTGATTAGAGAGGAATTAGCTTGCAACTTTCTTCTTAGATTAGTGGAGGCTTCTCTTAGGATTTAATTTGGCGGCATGAGGCCATTATTTCTATTTTTGGTAAGGATTAAGGTAGGTTTAGGGTGTATTTATAGATTAAGAGAGTGTTTTAGGCCCTTGGATTAACCCTAGATTAATTTAGGTCCATTAGATTTAGGAAACCTCTAGAACCAGCCCTCCTAGCCAGCCTGAAACCCAACCTGGTGCAACCTGGTGCACCCAGGTTCACAGAACGGTGCCACCCTGTCGACAGGCATGTCGACACCCCTGTCGACAGGCCTGTCGACAGCCCTGTCGACATGGGTTGGGCGGGAAGCTTCCCGCCTGACCCCGCCTGGCCCATTCCAAATCTGAATTTAAATTTAAATTTAAATTCCTAAATCTGTTTTTAGCTCTAATATTCTGCAAACTTCCTTGGGCCATAACCGGGCCATACGGACTCCGATTTTCGAAAACTCGGACTCTATTTCGCGTATTTTTCCGAGATGAACGCAATAACGCAGCCCTTACCCCCAATTCCCACATCTGAGATTATTTATCCTATAATTAGTGAATTTTAGTATTAACTAAAATTCGTGGTGTTACAATGCAAGCTCACTCCTGGTATTGATATAGTATAAAATAAGTATTACAACGATGAGTATATAGTAATCCGTTGATGCATGCAGTGAAAAGATTTGGGGAACGTTGTTTTTTACATAGTTCATTTTACCATAGTACTGCAATCCCACATTATTGTTAAAAAATGATGATATGTAAATTATTCATCAAAGAGAACAATGAAAGTTGCATGCGTAAGCTAGAAAGTATGCATGTTTTTCAACCAGTTTAAATTAATGTAGAAATATTGTGAATATGAAGGTGAAGATGTGCATAATTGTCAAAAATAGTAGAAAGTCTCGAAGAAGCATTATCCTCGTGAACTGCACTAATGTATTAATTTTGGTGGGAAAATGAACTTTATCCTATCTAATTAATGTCGGGATCTTGAATAGCAATTCCTGATCATGATTTAAGGAAAACATATTCAAGTGCGAGAACTCTTCCCAACATGATTGGTAAACCAAGAACTGCAGGTACAAGTGAATTTTGTACCTGATCATTTGAAGCTTTGCAGACAGA
This sequence comes from Allium sativum, assembly GCA_030737875.1. NCBI lineage: Eukaryota > Viridiplantae > Streptophyta > Magnoliopsida > Asparagales > Amaryllidaceae > Allium > Allium sativum. Next base: position 1,045,113,231 of record CM060910.1, on the reverse strand, counting down.
AAGTTGAAGGCATCTACGTTGTACAAGACGGGCATTGGTGAGAGAAGATTATAAATTATAATATCAGTTTTGTGCATAGAAAACAAAGAAAGGCTTATGTATAGTTAGTGAGAATACATTTTTATGATAGTAAAACCAATTTTGAATATAAAATCATATTAAAGATAGTTCACATGATCCAAAAATTGTATGGTAAGTAATATATCATTTTCTTCCATAGATGAGCATATGCAGTACTAATCTGGTTAATTATGGTACAAAGCAAAGTTTGTACAGTGGTAGCTAAATACTTATAATAATAGTTTAAATGATTTGTCGTTATAACAACTACATTTCCGATCGTAATACGTACGGAACATAAAGAAAAATAAGCGATCAAAACTATTTTTCGTATGTATCATTATCATAAAATAAAAAATGTTAGTTAACATATTTTAGAGCTCGTTTCAAAATATTACTTTCAAAAAATAACTTTTATGAAACTGTCATATTATTCACATAATATGCACACTTTTTTAGTAAATCGACATAAACTACCAATGACATATCAATAAAAGCCTATTTTTTTGTATAAATCAGTATCAGGTTTTTGTTCAAGATTTTCATTATGCAAAACATAAAGGAATAACCAGCAGAGCTATGTTTTCCAAATGGAGACGCAGGAATGTCTAACTTTCCCGTTTGTCAAACCATTGATATCACTTGCATGTTTCTAACGTAGATTATATAGCAAAATGCATAAAAAATTACTGCTCTTCCCCCAGTCTATTGAAAAAGACCTAACACTTGCTTATATACCTTGTTGACTCTATAAGTCAGAGTTAAATTAATTTACAGGAATGAAATGCTACCAAAGCTTAAAATCACTTAATCATATTTTAATCAATGGTAGTTGGATTGAAAACAGGTTATGGCCATTTCACAGCAACAATTAGTCCAAGTATTTTTTATTCATTATGCGGATTTAATTTTCATTGCTGATATCATGTAGTATGAATAACTATATTTTGGTTTCAATCTTATAAAATATAGTTTGTGCATACAAATTGGGTGCCCATGCCAGATACCAACGATCAAATAGCTCGTTTGGAAAAATTGTATATGGTTAGAGGAAGATAAGATAAAGGATAAACATAATAAATTTATCATATTGTTGTTTTAAATGTTGTAGGAAGTGAACATAAGTGGAAAAATACATGTAAAAGTAACTTGTATAGGCATGGGAATTGATGCTAACGACTAACCTACAACTAAGAAAGCAGCAGTTTAAGTCCACGATCGACACACAGATCATAAAAATGAGGGCGATATTTCCATAAAAAGGGGCTGGGTAGAAGCAAAAGTGCATAGTAGAATAGGCATGCATCTTAACATTACCTTTGCTAGTTCTCTTGAGCACTCAAGTTTCTAGTAAATTGAGATCCTTTCAAGGTTGAGTGACAATATTTTAATACGATTGATACTAACGGTACAAAAAGACGTTATTTTGTTCGCCTATATCTCCAAAGGTAAAAAATAAAATTTCAAACTACATAACCAAATGCAACAATAATTTTGTAGTTATGGTAAGGGACGTGGTAGAACTAAGAGAAATAATGATCCTACAATCATAAAGTAATGTACAAAATTAATCGATGTCAATAAAGAATGGTTTTTTTTTTCTTGTTTAAATAAAGGTTTGTGGTGCAGAAGCCATGTGATAGGTAAAAAAAGAGTTTAAAAATTTACGAACAATTAGTATTTCAGAAATCCAATGTGCATACGCTTTCAAAAATGTATCCTCTATAACTGATCAAAGTGCACACAGGTTGGTAATAGTTAAAAGAATCGGTTTTATCATATACTCATACACACTTTACCATTGATACCTGGCACCTGTGCTTGTAGCATGGGCCTTTGACTTTTCATCATTGTTGCTAATGGATAGGAAACAAAAACGAAAAAACAATTACGAAGCTCTACTTGAATGTTCATTGAACATAATAGATGCATGTTTCAAGACTTGTGAATTGGTTAACTGTTGTACATAACAACCAAAGTGGCAAAACATGACGTGCTACAATATATGAGGGTCATGGTTATTTGACATTACAATACTACAGTGTATTCTACTGCTATGTTCCTTCGGTCACTCGAGTCCATTTCAATATGCATCAAAAACCATAGATTCCAGCAAATAGTATAGTTAAAAAGAAATAAACATGACATTATATGCCAAAAATCAAACAACATTTTGAATGAAAAATAAGAACTAAGCGAAATGGTAGTCTGTACCAAAATCTTATTGTTGAATGGTTATCCAATTAGATGATTAGCACACATATGAAGCATCTCTTATTTGTAGAAGAGATACTATAATCATCCTACAAGATAAACACCTGACATATAGTTCAAAATTGGGTAGGGTACAAATAACTAACAGTATTACATACAATATTTGTCATGTCATAATCACAAATATGTTCATCATAGAGATTTAACACACAGTCAAAGTAATTTAGATGTTGCACAATATTTTTATTACATTACCAATCAGGAACTGAGTAAGAAAAATACCTGGTCAAATAGAAGTAGATGTGATTAATCTGGCAATTGGAGAATGTAATGGCTCACGTAAATTTATAGTTGAAAAGGTATGTGAAAGCAACTGCAAAGTCAGAGAGTCAACACATGGTAAAACCACTGTATTATGTGTTGTGTTAATCAAAATTATATTCAGAGTTAAAAATGAGAATATAGCTTTCATCATATATTTGGGAAGAGCGTAATATTCTTTTTATTATCATTGTCGTTTTGTTAGAAATAATGTTGTGAGTACGTGATGGTAATTTGTGGATAACTGATGTTATGCTCCGAGTAATAGCTGAGATTGGAAAACTTCAGATATTGTTCGGCGTTTGGGACAGAACTATTGTTTACTACATTCGATTGTCATATAAATAGTGATGTAGAAATGGAGCATTCATGTAATTTTGAATTTTGAAGGCAGCATTGGTGTATTGTGGTATGTATGGCCTTTAGCATGGTAGAAATTTAATATCCAAAAGTAGAAGTTTTAACAGATGCAACACAAAAATAAATTTGGAACTAAAAAGAAATTTAAGAAAACAAACATGTAATACTCCTGATAGCTCGTTGTTGTAAATTAAAAAAAAAGGTTGCAATCAAAATTATAGGATAGTAATAACAAAATGTAAAGATTAAATGAAAGTAAAACAACAAACACACATAATGGCATACAAATAGTCATGGAAGGGAAAAAGAGCAAATGGCATAGCTTAACCGTAAATGTTTTAGATATAAAACAGAGTTTCAACGGATACCGTATATTTAAGGTCGACTAAATTAGATTGGTTTGAAGGTACAACATGGAACCAAAAAAGGAACATAGACATAACAAAGTGCAAACATAACACCGGCTACATAATAACTATAAAAGGAAAATAGTGTTAAGACAAAGTTACGGACTTTGTCAGCCATAAGAATAGCCTGGTGAAATTTTATTTTAAAGAACAAAACACCAATTTTTAGATGTTAGTTTTACAGTATGGATGATATTTGACTATCAATTTTCAAGTATCAGATTTATTGTGCGTATGATATCAGTTTTACAGTGTGTATTGTCCTTGAAAATAAATTTTTGATGGATCATCCTTGAACTTGGAAAAGTTATGAAGTTTGTCCTTTACAATAAAATCCCCAAAGTATAATATGTAAAAGAGAATTAATTATTATTTCTGTCTATTGTCGCGTGTCTTCTTGGCTCTAAATTAGCTGCAACAGTCTTATCTACCAAACCTTAAAATATAATATAATTACGTTCTCGTATGGAATTTTTACTTTATTTATTTGTACGAAATGAAAACAATTAGGTGAATGATAGTGGAATGCAAAAAAACAGTTAAATGTGTGTAATAAGCCGTAATTAGCAGTAATCATTGATATGTGATTGTACAGCAGACGCACGTAGTGTCAAGCGATCACGTGGTATAATCGTTTGTTTAAAAATGTAAAGACAAGTAAATTGTCTGAGAAACTTCATTCAATGTTATAATATAACATCTAGGTAATAAATGGACATTACTATTTTGATTGTCAAGTGGTGGAACGACAGCATATAAAAAAAAAAATTAAGTAAACCTGCATATGTTAGCAACCTAAACCTGCATAAACCCGTTCAATTGTTCAGTAAATCGGTTCATAATGAAGGACATATTTGATCAACACTCATGTTTGTTAAAATATGTGATCAAAATTATTTTGTTGTAATGCATGGTACTTTGAGTTAATAGAATGTTGTGCATCTATGGATTAGGTTGCAATCTTGAGAATCTAGCAAGCCTAAGTGCTTTGTTAAAAGAAATTGGCAGAATGGTGATTTGTGATCATTGAACTATTGAAGCCAATGTTGGGTTGTAGACCAGCACTATTGGTTAATCAAAACAAAATAATAAACACCGTAATGCAACCAAAATTAAGTTTCAAAATTAAAGGAATAAAATAAAATTGCATTTGAACTTTAAAAAACATGCATTGACATTTATGTCCCATAAAAATTATATAAAACTCACCAGTTCTGTAATACTTTAAATTATCTTGTATGACCCAATTGATGGTCACATGGTATTAAGCTGGAACAACAGTATAAACTGCTACAACCTATAATGTGTATCAACGTTTTTTATAAACAATATGTGATGTTTCACAAGGCATAGTAAGCGATATATAGAGAAAATATGGTCAGCAAGTATTACTTATTACATATGTACGAATGACCTATGTGCCTAAATTTCTAAAGAAACATAAAACGAAAATGTTAAATATTGAGAGGCATCATGACATCAAGAAAAAGCATGAAGTTAAAAATCATTGACACAGAAAGAGAACAGCATTTATATCCAAAAAAAACAGAAATTATAAAACAACATGTAACATATTAATGTCAAATTTCATAATTACCGTCAAGATAAATCGCTCTTATGGCTATCATTGAGTTCATTGTTATGTTCGTTGTTCCAAACGCATGCTCGATTCTCTTATGGTCCTCCCTCTAACTTCAAGTAGGATAATGTTGTTTAAGCACAAAATAGAAATAAAACGCTTGAACCTATTGGTTAAAATATAGAGTAAAACACAAAATCTGGGACTGTATACATACAATACAGTGGTTTGGTAGTAGAATAAAATAATTCATAAAACATGGATAATAGCAATCAAAAGCCTGATACTGCTCTAAATTTCTTGTTGAATCCGGCAGGGAAAGAATGGATTAATTGAACTGCTTTTCGTTGAGTTCTTAAACTGCACGAATGTTGTGATCAATTATTCTGATTATCCCAAACCTGAACGTACTGTTAAATATGTAACAAAAAACGAATCACTTTATTACTTAAATTAGTAGTCAATGATTTTTTTATACTACATTCTTACGTCCATAGCCTGCACATACTCATTACTGTCCAAATTTTTCAACAAACAGGATTACCATTCATTCATTACCAAATGAATTTCACACATAAAAAGGGATTTGTTGTGTAGAAAGTGGATAAAAATAATTAAAATTTTAACGGTATAATAAAAAACCTGGGCTTTAGTCAACTTGACAGCGCTTAGGGTTAGAGCAGTGCAATTGGTGGTACCGGCTGTCTTCAGTCGATTAATAATGGGTTCAAACATTCATGAAACGTTTTTGTTAGTCGAAACGGAAGATGGATCGATGTAGCGAGGTTTGCTGATGAGCGTTTTTGCGAAAGAAGGGTAGGAACTTCTGATTGCTGAAGATGGGGAGGGCTTCTGATTTTAACGTCTTTGATTGCGGAGTGATAGAAAGATACCGTCTTAAAACATGTACGGTAAACAGAAGGGAAAGTGATGAGCGTACAAATTTCATTCGCGTGATCGTAAATAGTGGGAGAAGATATCAATTTCTTGTTCCTTCGTACTTCGCCGAGTGGAGGACCGATGTACGCGTGCGGGAAGAAGTGAATAACAACAGTGAATTAATATTGCGGAGAAGAAGAGTGGAAGGGAGTGGTTGGGTTAAATAAAATTGGGAATGATTTTATTTAGTGTGATACTATTCACACCCAAATTTCCTCTTCTGGCCACCACACAAAATTTAATAAACTTGATTATATTTTTTACACTTCTGGCCACCACATCATTTTTCTTCATTCGGCCATAATCAACCGAATTAACAATATGAATTCGGCAGGAAGCAACCGTACGGCTACTACCAACCGAAATATGATTGTAAATTCGGCAGGAAGAAACCGAAGCTTTCGTTCCGTAGTGGGGTGCCTGTTCATATTAATATTTTTAACGTACGGTAGCTGAAAGAAGAAAATGATATTCTTTATGGTGGCCTTTAGTTTTGGTGGCCAGAAGAGGAAATTGGGGGTGTGAATAGCAGCACACTTTATTTAGGGATTAGGCGAAAAGGGAGAAGAAATCGGTTTGGGGAGTAGAAATAAAATGACTGTTTGAATTTTCGCCGTTTTCCAAAACTTGGTAGATTAGGTTGCCACGTAACCATTTTTGGTTTCCTGCTTTCTTGTTTAAGGAATAGAATAGATTTTGCTCAATACATATATTTTTTATTAGTATGTAGATTTATGTTTAATGTTATTATTACTAAGAAGTCACGTTGTGTATTTGTTTCAAATCATATATCTCATATGTAATCTCAAGAGTGTAATATAAATCTATGTTAGTATCTTGTATTTATTAATGTATTTGCATAGAAATAAATACCGGAATTTAAAAATCGGAATTAAACCGGAATTTCCGTAATGTAACCGGTATTTAAAAAAAATCATCAAAGACAGGAACAGAGACGGATAACAAAATTACGAACTTTGCTTGAAATTGAAGTTTTAACTTTTAACTTGACTAAATTTTCTCTTTTAGACAAAATGTATGTACTTTATTATGCGGATGTTTCATTTCCCATCTTTACCACACATGATTTAGCATAATTTTTTGTAACTTTTGGCTTGTTGGTATGTTTCCTATTTTCTAAATTTCATGATTGCTCCATGTATTGCAAAGAGATGTATATTCGTTCACGTATAAAAGGAAGAATCAAACAACCACTCAAAAGCCTTATTGGCTAAAACTGCACTTTCTGCAACAAGCTAGTACTTTTCAAGTACATTTAAAATCTGATATCAATTGATTTGTTACAATAACATTCTTCATTTACTTCAGAATGGATTGAAAAGCCTCTTTAACTATTATAAGTATCATGATTAAATATATATTCAAGATTTATTTATGCAACAAATGAATGTGAATATGGTTGAATCGTAAAAACATAACATGTAAACAGAATCTCACTATTTTATGTTTTGATGGATGTGATACTTTTTTCTCCATGGATGCTTTGAAATATCATTTTTGCTTACATGATTTATTTGTTTTGATGTCGAATGTTTCATATTCAATGTCATTTTATTACATGGTTGTGGGTCTTTACATAACATCTATATTGTGTTTTTAAGTTATCTAGGTTTGCACCGTGTTCTTTGTCAACCATAAAGTATGCATTGTAAGATGATACGTAGTGTATGCAGACCTTTTTTTTCAATCTTTATCGAAATATAGGAAAATAATTGATTACAACAGCTCATTTTTTGTGAAATTATATTGGATACTACATGATTAACCTACCTAATATTAAAAGAACTGGCTAATTTAACTAGAAAATTGCTATTTCTCTGAACCTTGGTCCCTAGCTAATTTAACTGGACAATTGTTATTCCTCTGAACGTAGTCCCCAGCTTAAGCTTTCTTTGGGAATGAATCTACACCGTTGTCAAAGTAATTTTTGCACTAAAAGGTTTTGCCTAAATTAATTTTGGTTGCCTTTCTTAAGTCTTCTGATTTTTTTAGAAACCTTATACTTTTTTTAAAAAAAAAATTGTTCCCCAGTAATTGACTATTAGTTCATGTTTCCATACTCTAAACTTTTTTGTTGTTAAACATTCAGGTCTTTAGATTTTCTATTCCTAGTTGCACCACTTAATTCAATCACTTTATATCATGTATTCTGTTATGTTTGTGTGTTGGATTATTTTATGTCATATGCCATTGATTTAGATATTAAAGTTATTAATTGATGGTTGAAGTTAATTTACTTTGAAAAGGTCTATAAACTTTGAAGTTTATTAATTTATATGATGATAAATATTCTAGTGTCTCTTATTCGTTTCTAACTTCTTTTATTTTCTTAGGCCAATTTCTTTGTTAAGTCATTAACATGTGTTTCATGATCGACATAGAAATGAAAAACTTCTTGCCTACTCATATAAATAAAGTATCTTTTCCAACTTAGAAATTATAGTGGAACTTGTGGTTTTATGGGAGTTTGATTTTTTTTTTCAATAATCCAGTAAGTTGATTCTTGAAGAAGAAGAATTTAAAGTTTGTGCTACACAATTTTGTGATCGTATTGCTTAATTTTAGTGGTTACTTCTTCATTCATCTGTCTTTTTGATGTGGATCGTTTAATTTATGTTTAATCTAATTTGTTCTCTCTTATTGCCTCACTTTTTATTTTAGTAGTCATCTAATTTATGCTACATTAATTAAAGTTAACCAATGAAGAGGCAAAAGTTGATAGTTATAATACACAACTTGATGTTCATTATGCTTATTTTTTTAATAGTTATCTCTACATTCACCCTTACTTTTAATAGTGGTCGTCTAATTTATAACTAAATTGATCAATGTTTGGTTAAATATTTCCTTTTGATTCCCTTAATTGGCTACATAACCTACCCAACAATCAATCGTAGCAGTATTGGTCGTATGATAAAACTGGAGTTATTAAAAGTACGAGGTCCTACCAAATCTTTTTCTATTAATGGATCCCTAAAGTTGCATCCAATGGATCAAGTGAATCTTTGATCCCGATTTATTTTGTAAATTGTAAGTTTGGAGGAGTTCATATTAGTTAAAATTCAGAAACTTGAAGAGGACTAATGAGCATCCATAATAAATCTCTAAACACTAAGGAATCTAAATTAGACGATATGTTTGATTATATTTTTCATGTAAATGTTATTTGGCTTATTTACTTCTCTTTTTGATGATTTTCCATAATATGCAGTTATAAATTAGCTTTCATCCTCTCTTAATTTCATAAAAAGGTGGTATCATTTCTTATATATGTATCTTATCATCTACTTCATTCACTCTTACATTCAGATTTTGTAAATAGCCATAGTTTCATGTAGTAATCTTGCATTTTCTTTTATAATTTAATGTTTTAAAGTATTTTTTAAGGGTATTTTCTTCTGTGGATCATCAACAAGTGTTTTCCTTACTTTGTTATAGCGAAATAAATGTTCTGACCAATAATATGAATTTAATTAATGTTTGATTATTAGCAATTATTAACATAACTACTATTTAATTGTACAATCAACTCTTGCTATCATCTGCATTAGTTCTAATAAGTGATAACAACATTCACCCCTAGGTATTTGTTCATGTTAAGTTTGTTGACTCCTTTAGCTTCTTCTCATTTAATTTTTTGAAACTTTAGTAAAGTTGCCAAGAGAGCTACTTAATTAATTACGTAAAATTTTCTTTTAAACCAATAAATTTATGTTCAAACTTTTAGCAAATACACCATGTCATTAGTCCGACTGGCTATGACCTACGGTGATGAAACATTTGTGGATGTCTTAACAAATAACAACATATGATAGCATGAGGTTTTATGACTTGAAGTTGAAAAGATGAGTGCTTTTGATTTGGATCTCCTACATTTAGGTTCAGTATTCTATTTTTGTTTGTTAAAGTTGTGTTGTCAATACCACTTAATATTAAGTTCAATTATTTACTTCGATTTCCCTTAAAATTTCTCACATAGTTTTTTTTTATCACCAGATTATAAGCAAACTGATATTATGCCTATGGTGTAGTTTCTGTGAAATCATATATACTTCCTTTAACATTCTTCAATTTTCATTACCTAGGGATCAAAGTATTGATAACATGGAGCATTAGTTACAAATGACAACTTATTTTTTTGTTAACCTTTCTATAGTTTAGGCATTACTAAATTGCTAGAAGTAGTTGGTGAAACTTATAAGTGAACCGCTAGAAGTAATTGGTGAAATTTTTAGGTGAACAAAGGATAGCGAAGGTCCAATATTTATATTTACATTAACAATAATGTGGCATATATTCTGATTTATTAGTGCTTTATCTGTGAAAATTATATAAGTTTCCATATGTTGGACTTGATGTAAATATTTCACCATTGTCTTGACTTTATAGCATATATAAAAAGCAAATAAGAAGAAGAGCCATCTATGAGATACATTTGGATCAATACACAAGAAAGATCAAACTTAAACAAGCCGATAACTAAATGTATTTAAGTTAACTTTTTTTTTAATATTTAGTAATTATGCAAGTTGTAGCCAAAAAACAAATTATGCACTTGATTTTCCCAAGCAATTACAAAGTATGTATCATTAATAAGTGATGATATATGTAAAGAAAGTGGATTTTATCTTCCAATGCGTAGCATTTCAAACTAATAGAATTAAGACAACTCAAAAATGAAAAGCATTAACATCCAACCTTCCACTGAATGATGAGGCAAGTTTAGATATGGTGTCATGGATCTGTTTTGCACGATTTCTCCGCTATGCAGCTTCACATGAGTTCATAGGAAAAGACAAAGCAAAATGATTTTGCTATCTCAATCTAACTTCCGAAATTTCGTTGGATTTTTATTTAATCTTTGAGTTCATCCTACGCTTAATATGTATGGAATCTATTATTTATAATATTCGTTTTAATATATGAATTCTTTATTGGATACATCAACTCTTTATGTATGTATACAAGCACATAATTATTTATGAAAATTTCCATGTAAGGTAAAAACTTAAAAGGAATTGGGAAGTAAGATGAATGTTTAAATTATGAGGATGAATATTTCTTAACCAAACCTTCTGCTTTAGTTACTATTTATACCAAAAAGTGGAACAAACACCCAAAAAGATTATATGAAGCGATATAAATGAAAAATTATAAACTACAAGGAGTAAGAAATAAGCACATGCAATTTACAGTGGTTCGACATTGAATGGCCTATGCCTACTATATAATTCTCTTAATAATATAAGAAAATTTGAGTTAAAATGGTGGAAATGAGAAGAAAAAAAAACTTAAGTACAATGCTGTTGCAAATAATGACATGCAATGGAGATGCAAAAAGTCCTTTTTTCGTAGCCTTTGGAGGCAATTTATGGGCTGGAGTCATGCCCGGTTCAATAGGGCCACGTGGAGGTCGATCCGATGCTTGTGGAGATCATGGATGTTGTCTTCTCGCTGCTGAAGTGCTTCTACAAGGATACCCCCGGCTCGACTATGCTCGGATCGACATAGTCGAATTGGTGATATGTCAACCTGGACTTCCTGTTCTTCGAGTCGGTGCTTCGCAGCAGGGTCTTTATCGAGCTAGAGCGTATTGATCCAGATTTTCCAAAGCTCTAACTTGGTCGAGCCGAGGATAGTGTTACATTAAGCTTGCCTAGCATGACTTCATTAGTGCGTGAATGCTCTTTTCTCGAGTCTAGAGGGTTATGACCATGACCACTTGCGTCTTTAATGGCCTTATCGAAAGGCATGTCAACTTTACCCCCCGAAGTACGTCGCATCACAGACGGGATGAGCTTTGAATAATTTGAGCTACATCTATTTGAGATGTCATTCATTCTTAAGAAAGCAATGGTGAACTGTTGTGTCCTTTTGAGTAGTCGCGACACTTGGATTCTTCTTCCCTATATAAACAGCTTGTCATGTACCGCACTTCATTCGATGGTGCTTGTCGAGCTAAATCTTTGATCGGAGCAATTGAGATGAATATGTAATTATTTGAACCTCGTTGAGTCAAGAGATCGAATTTACTCATTACAAGTCATGTCACGTCATTGGCCCTAATAACTGATTGTACACATACAGGTCATCGCATCGTCTTCTTGCGTATGTCAAGCGCCTGGTCGAGTCAGACCATTTGTCACATACAAGTTAGTGTATGGTATTGTCGTCCAAGTCAGGATATAGCATTAAAGTTTTATTCTCCCTATTTTTCTTATTTCGGATCGATAGTCTAATTCGAGATTTGTCCCGACATAGTTGATGCGAACTGCCTCGGATCCACATAGTCGATCCAGACCATGTCAAATCGGACTGAGTCATACTGTCTTTTCAAGAAGAAAACAAGGGGTCTTTCCTCTTTCCTAATATATACTAAGTCCACTAGCTACTTCATCGTTTACTTTTTTATTGTTTACTGCTCTGTATCGAGAATCTTAAAAAAATTAAACCCTAATTCGCTTTGATTTTTTGTTCAATCCAAGATCCATCGCTATAATTTTTGAATCAGTCTAGGTGGGTTTCAATTGTTTTTATTCACAATTTCATACAAGTTGGATATCAAATTTGTGTCTTGTGTTCTTGTGTTCATCTTCATTGTTGTTGGTGTTAGAGATGCCATCAAAGGTGGTATTGACTTTGTGGTGACGTCGCGAGATAGTTGGAGAGATGACTTTAGGAGGAGTGGTTTTGGATTGATGTATGAAAGGACTTTGATGGGTTTGGTGTGTTGAGGAAAACGGTGACAAGGGATGGAGAATTATGGAGTGTATCGAGGGTCCCACGAAGATAATGGAGAGGAAGGGATGATTTGGAGTGTGGAAAGAAATTCTGTGGTCTCAGCTCCATATAGGGAGATCGAACCGAAGATGCACGGGATCGGAGAAGACATGATGTAGTTAGAAGAAATTTCAAAGGATCGGTCCGACAAAACTGTTGGTCGATCCAAGCATGGTGGATCGGATGAGCTGGCATAGATCAACTGGGGATTTTGGCCATGATTGGCCAAACATTAGTGCGGAAAATCCTTGTTTGTTACGACCCAGGGATTTTGTGGCCCTGGTTATCGACATAAACTCAATGTCGATTATCCAAGCATCGGAAATACCGGATAGTTAATGAAAGAAGTTAGAGAGTGAGGGTAGATAAGATATAAAATTAGAATAGAAGAAGAAGAAGAACATACAATATCATAGCAAACACGAATCTCACAGCGGAACGAATAAAATTAGTATACAACATAACTTGGAAATACAAATTTGTCATTTAGGTATAACACTTACAACACAGCGGAAATAAACATTTGCTATAAAATCCTGAAGCCTCCTGCTCCAAGCTCTCAGTATCTGTAAAATCCTGACTACTTGACCGCCCGTACAAAATTGGGCACCCAAGAGTTTAGGGAAAACAAAACAAAATAAACTCTGGGCCAGTCATGGGACCGGTGTGAGTAAACAATTTAAAACAGTTTGAGAAATTAAACGATATCTCATAAGACCACGCCGTATAACACGGAACGGGTTTTTCCCTTATGAGAATCCAAAACACTTGATTAAACATTCAAAAACCTTTTGAAAGGAACGATAATCTTTATATCAAAGTTCTTTTGATATTATAATAGTGCCTATCAACCACAATATAATAATCATCTAGCAGAACACTTTCATCTCACGTTCCACATACATAATATATAATCAAAAACCGTGGGTGTTTATTGGTTAATGAATTCCAACTGGCAAGGTATGGGACCACCTTTCGACAGTGTATCTCTAGAGAGGAATACACCAGGTTCAACAAGAACATCTTGTAACCCAGGCTAAACATGACCGGTCACTCATTTCGCTTGAGTGTACCGAATGTATTATCACCAACGACTGGGATCAGCAACTGTTTCCCAAAAGGGACAGCATCGAAATATTATAGAAGTAAATGGAATTTCTCTAGATCAGGTGACAATACACCCTAATTGGCAGCTAACCACCTAGCCATGCGACCTACCCGATTTTATACCATTCCGGTTTGTGAGGCTAGAGGCCATAACGTATCCTTTTACAAACCATGCCTTTCTTCACTTTGAATGTCACATCGTCATACCCGCCAAATCACAAATTGATTTCTCCAAACATACCATGGGCAAACACCTAAGAGAAACGAATTCTTCAACCACCAAACGTAAATACGTTTGAAGAGATCAACTTACGCAATCTATTAAATATACCCTATCGGACATTCTTCCATACATGTTGTCCTGGGATTGAATAAACCGAAGGTGCTATTCTGTAAATCCATCTTAGGCAATTTCTACCTAGGATTTACTGAACAGTCCTTGCATAACTTCGTCTTCAATTATCTTCATCATATTTGATTCGCAACGCTAATGCCATACGGAGTGGTTTTCAGATATTATATCTGATCCCGGTCTCTCCGTATTGATAACGCAAATGGTCAAAATCTTTGATAGCCGTTGATTTAACTATCAAAGGAAAACATATGTACACACAACGGTTGTATTCCCAAATGGAAATCTTACCAATCAATCATCATTTCATTTCCCTATTTCCCATTTATCATTTCCATACATTCATAAATTCCTTATTTTCTAAAATTAGAAAATATACGTTCTTAACTTTGGAAAATGTTTCCATTTCTGATTCACGCATCAATATCTTCCCACCTTTATCAGTATCTAACTGTAAACTAGTAAGAGAACAACTTCCCAAGTATAAACCCCGAAGGCCGAAACCAACATCAGATCGATACCCAGAAAGCCATTCAACTCAACTAATTTCCAGTCAGTTTCTAATTTCAGTAATTCAATTTAAATTCCTAATTCAAACCCCAAATTCTTTTATAATATTTTATTTGCAAAATATTTACTTTAATCTAATTTTTCACATAGAATGTGAATAATATTTCTTTATATAATCAAAACAGTTTGATTTCATATTTAAAACCAAATATTCAAATTCTATTTATATTTTTATTTGTAGAATTATTCATACAAATCTATATTTTTATTTCTAACACTTAAATCTCATTTATAATTCCCTTTATATAATTCTATTTATTCTATATAAATCCTTTTATATAATTCTAATTATTTTATATAAATGCTTTTATATAATTCTATATATTTCATATATAAATATTTCATTTTCAATATTCACTTTAAAATTTTCATTTTTTACATTCCAGTATTTCATATGGTATTTAAGATACCAAATAACATGACCAGTGTCATCATACTCAATCACAGATTAAATATCACATCATATATCACAATATATGTAAACAAACAGTATTATAGATATTGAGGAATCCAATTGGATCCCTCCAACCTGTCTCCCTGCATTCACAGATGTTAAACAATATAATTAACATCAATTTCATTTCTTTATGAAATATTCTGACAAAGAGAACCAATATTTGATTAATGATTTATATATATCGTTATCTATAATTTCAATCACTAAATCAGCAATTCAACCAAACAATCATCACACAGCAATCAACTGTCATTTATCAACACTAGATTATATTTATAAAAATATAAACTGTACAGAGTTAGTGATATTTACTCACATTGGACAGTTATCGTTAAATAACGATAATTGTCGTTGATTCAGATCAGGCAATTTATTTTGCTATAAATTGTAACGAGCTCCAGTTTTCTTCGAAACAGTTTCATTGTGTAGCCCTCGTCCGTACGATCCCAACGGATCGAAATTTGTAAAATTCTGATAATGTATGAGGAAGATATTGTGATTACAAGATTATACGCTATTTAAATAGTTTTAATTTATAAAATCTTTGTTAATGGGCCTCTCACCATTTAAATCGACCCACCACGTCCTTACCAACCCAAACCGCATCCTTCTTCTTCCATCCTCAGAAGCAAACCCGTCACCCCCCCATTACCGTGATTTCCACCCACAACCGCTCCTCCATTCTTCAACATTAATCAAAACTAAAACCACCATCCATTCCCTCTTCCAATCCTCTTTCCCCCAATACCCATGCCTTGCCACATGAACTCCTACCAAATATCGTGATTCCAGGCTCAGATCCTCGCTACAGTAAAAGAAGCGTACCCATTCATCATCGATTCACACAAAAATTTCAGAGACGATGCAACTTTCCCTCAGAAATTCAAATCTTCCATTCATTTTGCCAATCGACCACTCCATCAGCTAAGACATGGAACCCTAGCTACGCCATTTGATAACCAGAGGAAAGAAACGAGATCCGAACAACTTAAAATGCATACCAGAGTGTAGAGCATCTTACAAGGATCATGAACATATGGGTTTTGAGATTTATCGAATTTTGTTTGATTTTATTTTAATTTATAAGGATTGAACTTTTGCTGAAAGAAAAGAAAACATGCGACGCCTTTGTCTGTTGACTTCGGGATGTTAAAGAATAAGGTTTAGAGTTAGGCAGAGTATTTATAGAAAATTTTAAATAATTTTATATTCATTATTATATTAAATTTTAATCAATCGATATGAGTGTTTATCGTTTAAAAATCTGTATAGTCACATACGATATCCAAAAATCACGAAAATGGGCATGCAGCTACAGTTCGACATTACGGATCCAACGAAACTTGTTTCGTCGAATTCCGAGTCCATTTGCTCACACAACGTATTTTTAACCGTCTAAATACTGACTATTTTTCACATTAAAAATCCGTACAACCACACACAGACTCCAAAAATCATGAAGATTAAAATCTGACAATAATTTAATATTCCGGATCCAACAAAATTTGTTTCGCCGAAAACGGAGGTCGTTTGCAAAACTGACTATTTTTAAATCTCTAAATAAACCCATTTAAATATGAATATATTTAAAAATAATTAAATTAAATATTAATAAATAAATATTATCGTATATATTTATAATAGAATATCGTACATCTCCTAAATAAATACATCAGGATTTATAACTCGATATTTCAAAATTCCCAATTATATCGATATTCAATTTATAGTGAAAATCCATTTATAATATAAATAAATCGTTATAAATTATAAAGGAATTCCATAGCGACTTTTCAAAAATTTGATTTAATCATAAATCAAAATCTACACAACGAAAACCCGACTTTTCTCTTCCATTAGAAAAATATAGTTCACCAGCTCTGAACGTTTCTTGTTTCACAGAAATCCGGCTTAAAACGGATTCTGTATATTCATTTAAAGTTCGAATCGCCAAATTACAAATTGCTGCACCATTTTGAGCTCGATTATAATTATAATATAATTATACGTTCAAACTTCGTTTAATAATATATTCGTTAATATAATTCAACTCTATACTGAATTATATATTATAAACGATCCAATTCACACAATATTCTTAATACCACTATTTTCGACTATTTCGGAAATTAAATATATATTTCTATTATTTATATTAATTAAATATTCAATATTATTTAATTAAACAACCATTTTATATTACCAAACCATTATTAAATAATTAAATAAATTATTTATTATCCGTAAAAATATGGGTCGTTACATTGTTGACTGCGAGAGTTTTGGTAATATTTTGTTCAAAAGAGCTTACGACTAGATGAGGTTGGAAGCAAAACACTTAAAGCCATACAAGGTAATAATACATGACTTCAACGGCTCAGCAAATGAACCGATAGAAATGGTGGAACTATCCGTGGAGTTAAGTGAAGTAGATCGTCGAAGATTGGATCCTCCCATTCCTTGTTGTGAATGTTGTCTCTCCTTATAATGCTTTCTTGGATCAACCGACCCTCGTTGAGTTCCAAGCATGCATAGCTCCTTGGTGCTTGCTTCTGAAGATCCCGATGGAGGAAGGAGTTAGAGATGTACGAGGATACCTGATAGCAGGACGAGCATGTTACTTGGCTGAATCGAAAAAGGCCTATGGTAAGGAGAAGCTGTAAATAATTCCCCTCCTGGCAAGGATGTTGCCATATATAAAGTAAAGAAGAAATCACGGCTCAAACCAAAGAGTCTCTAATTAGAAGATATTGATCCAAGAGAGGATGAAGAGCCCGGAAACCGAAGGGCAACTCTTAATGAAACCAAGATGGCCATCCTGATCGATAACGATGACCCTTCTAAGGTTTTGAAGATTGGATCCCATCTTGAGTCTCTCCATACGAGAGAATTGACTAATTTTATTCACGTGAGCCTTGACGTTTTTTCATGGACACATGCTGACATGTGTAGGATATCTCTGACCATCATGAGCCATTTACTCGACATTGACCCAAAGTACCTCCAGTGAAGCAGAAGAGACGTATGCTTGGTTTCGAGAGGTCGACAGCTTTGAAGAAAGAGATAGGAAGGTTAAAGAGCAATGGATCGATTCAAGAGTCGTTGTACCCCAAGTGGATATTAAATCCAATCCTTGTAAAAAAAAGTCCAACAAGAAGTGGTGGAAATGCATCAATTTTTTAGATATAAGCAACACTTGCCCCAAAGGCAACTTTCTACTTTCTAGGATTGACCAGCTTGTTGTTAAACTTGTTTTTTGGCAAAAGCTACCATAGATCAGATCGAAGCCCAATATCCAGAAATGGGCCCTTCAGCAATGCAAAATCAGCCAATTCGGATAATTCACGCTCCAGGAAGCCCAGTCAAAGCTCGGTCCAGAACAGACCTTCTTCAGACGTCGGCCCGAGCCAGTTCCTACCAGCTGATAACTCACTCCATAAGATCCGTTCTCCTAGTCGACCGAGAAAATCGCTCCCATACAAGGCGCAACGACCGAGTATTTCGGATCTGCACGGAAACATCCAGCTGAGTCATTCAAATAATGCTCCGTCCGGCTTTTAAGGCAATGAAGGCGGTCAACCATATCTGAACAGAGCTCTACTTTTGATACACCTCACCAGGATGGCCACGTAAGCCGCTACTTCCGAGGATACTATTAATGAGCAGTGGAATGGGTCCTACTGTCGCTATTGCTTCCAGTAATCGAGCTCCACGTGTCCAAACTCCGAAAAATGAGGAAGGCCACATGGCGGCCCGCTCAGCCCTTGTTTTCACCTATAAATACCTCAAAGCTCAAAGAGGAAAAGGACTTCCTCTAAACTGGGGATTCTTAAGGCTTCTCTTGGGATACTCTCCTCTTCCCTTAAGATCTCCAACTCTCACGGCTAACTCACAAAATATAGTCAGTTTCTCTTCGTTCCTCAGACAGCAAAAAGCTTTGTACTTGTAATCAAAAGAAGATCAGTACATATAAAATGGACGTAGGCACAGTCTTTTGCCGAACCACTATAAAAAGTTATGTGTGTCCCCTATTCTCTTTACTATTTTTTTCTGCATTTTATAATCGTTGTTCGTGTGTCATTCACACGATTGGGGGTTGGTTTTCACTAGTGACCAACTTTTGACTTCAACACTTTGGCGTGCTAGACGGGGGAGCGCACCGACATACCTCCGACCTTCTGCTAGTTTCAATCCATGGAGAACAAGCGGAAGAAAGATGAAACATCTTCCCGTCCCACAAATGCCAATGCAATCGGGACACACGCTGCAGAAGCAAGTCTGAAAGCCTCCTCTCATGAAGACATGTCCCGATATGTTACCCGGGATGATATGGATAAGATCATGGCTGAATTCAGAGACCATACGACATCTCAGGGTAAACTCCTCGAACAATAGCAACAGTTGATGGATCACCTTCTCGGTCAAGTGGAGATGGGATTAAACGCTTCTACATCAATTCCTCCACCGACCGGGACTAGGGTCACAACTGATCTTCGGTCTGCACCCAATCGGTCCACTGATCAGATCCAACCTTTGCTTCCTCCTGGTTCAGCTCCACCTTCCGAACAATCACAGCCAAAAGTATCGCTTCCAACGACCAGCGCAGCCGTAGTAGCAGATTCTCAGGAGGCCCGCGAGCGAGATCTAGGTCGTTTGACCACTTTGCCTCCACTCTTGGGTACAGTTCGACCCCCCGGACCTATCGAGCAACTACCGGGCCCATCAGAATCAATGTTATTCCCATTACAAACTTGAATCTTACAGCAGACCAATCTAACCACTCTGCCCCTTCAACGAAGAGTTGGTGAGGCCTTCCCTTCGAACCACGGAGACCACTCTACCATACCGGTCCTCACCAAAGCAGAAGGAAACGCTACCGTAGACCCTTCTAACCTCGCTCCAACCCGGGCCAACCCCGAGCCCTGAACGTCACATGCCATGCTGGACCAGCCTGGACCCTCTGTCATTGGTACAGCTCGATCCTATCCTCATCAGGTTCAAGAGCGGCCATTCTTCCCAGAACTATCAGCTAGAGTTTATCCTCACTTTCACCTTCATTTAACTCTCGAAGGCCGAGCCCAGCCAAAGGCCGCCCTTTTGAGCATGCTTTTTCCAGATCCTCGTACCAAAGTTCTTCCAAATGCAGAGCTAAATTCATGGAAACGGCTTCTCGGAGATGGAAGCCAGCTTGCAAGCATCATCTGATGTTTCACTCGGGGCACCTCTTCTCAGCAGGATATAGATAATGTCCATCACGGCCCCTTCACTAGGGAAATCAGAAACTCCTGAAACCCTCCGGACTTCAAGTTTCCAACTATCGAGCCCTACAACGGTTGGACTAAGCCGATCATACACCATATGTGATATATGCGACATATGAAGGTGCTTGGCGCATCGACCAACATCATGGCCAAGTGCTTTCCACTCTTTCTCACAGACATAGCCAACACGTGGTTTTGGCAGCTAACAACGGAGTCGATCGGTAGCTGGAACACACTGGTCGTCCGTTTCATCGAACAATTCAGAGTACATATCTCTCGACCAAAGAGTGTCATGTTCCTATCGACCATCAAGCAGCGATTAGGGGAAACACTTCGATCCTTCCTCGAAAGTTTCAACACGACGGTAGCATCAGTCGATCGACCAGAACCGTCGATGGTACTAATGACCGCCATTGCAGGAGTTCAGAATCGATCAGAATTTTCAATCTCTTTAACCAGAGATCCCCCATAGGATATACAAGATTTCTATGCTGAGGCCGAGCGATTCCTCCGACAAGAATATGCCAGGATTGAGATGGAGAGCCTCGAGGTTCTCGCCACTAAACAAGGAGGTCCGTCCAACACAAAAGGCAGAATAAAGGAAGAGGAAAGACCCCGGAAAAGAACAGGCACAACGTGTGACCTCGAAATGAAAATAAGTACGACCAGTACACCGAGCTCAAATATTCTCTGCTCGATATCTACCTTGACATACGAGGGTCCCTGCCTCTTCCATGACCACCTCGACAAGAATCAACCCAGATGGAACTCATTCCGGCAAACATTGCATATTCCACAACGTAGCTGGACAAAGCACCAATGAATGTTGGCATCTGCGCGATCTCATCGAGGATTGAGTCAGGCGAGGAGAGCTTCCCGAATATATTAAGAAAAGTGCCCTGGCCTTATCTGCGATCTTCTTCCCAAGCTCCTCAGGTCGGTCCTCGAGCCCCTAGAAATGAAAAGGACCCTGAGACTAACACTCACGGCATTATTATTAGTTAAGTTTAAATTTCTTTTCTGATGTATTCAATAAAACGGACACTTTGATGTACACATGTACGGGGTTAACATTTAGCTCTTAGGCATGCTCTGGAATCAACTGTTGTCCTCCTAGAATTTATTTTCATTATCTTTGTAATAGTTCCTTAACGACTATGATCTTTCTCTTGCAAACATGGATTATGTTTGGATAATTTAAGCCTGGTATGGTTAATGCTCGCCACCTCTTTAAGCCAAGTATGGATTATACTCGCCTCCTTTTTTGGACCAAGAGCATTTATCGCTCATTGGGCACAATAATCTTACATGAGTCGAGCATAAAAACACTTTCCATAAGCCGAGTATGGTTAATACTCACCACATCCATAAGCCGAGCATGGTTAATGTTCGCCACCTCCGTAAGCTGGGTATGGTTAATGCCACCTCCGTAAGCTAAGCATGGATAATGCTCGCCACCTTTGTAAGCCTAGTTTGGTTAATACTCGCAATCTCTCAAACAAGTGTAATAAATGCTTGTTCGTGACGATAGGTCGAATACTCGACCCATCGAGACTGAAGCCTTCTTCAAACCGAGAATGGATCATTTTATCTTTGCAGGTACTAAATCTCACAACCAAAGTCAATGATCATCATCTCGGCCTTAATATGGTTCCCAATGGTTGTCAGTTTTCTGGCCTTAATATGATCTACTTCGATCGTCGGTTTTTCATCCTTAATACAACCTCGAGACTGTCGGATTTCCGGCCTTAATATGGTTCGGTGTGACCATAGCTGCTCGAACAATTGTGCTTCAGATCATACTTCAGAACACACCTTGCTCTACTGAAGAAGATTTATTCTGAGGAGTAAAATATTAACCATTTTTTTGGCAAAAGCTACCACGGATCAGATCGAAACCCAATATCCAGAAATGCGCCCTTCAGCAATGCGCCATCAGCCAATTCAGATAATTCACGCTCCAGGAATCCCAGCCAAAGCTCGGTCTAGAACAGGCCTTCTTCAGACGTCGGCCCCAGCCAGTTCCTACCAGCTAATAACTCATTACGAATGATTCGCTCTCCTAATCGACCGAGAAAATCGCTCCCATAAAAAGGCGCATTGACAGAGTATTTCAGATCTGCATGGAAACATCCAGTTAAGTCATTTAAATGCTCAGTCCGGCTTTTAAGGCATAAAGGCAGTCAACCATATCCAAACAGACCCCTACTTTTGATACGCCTCACCACGATGATCATGTAAGCCGCTGCTTCCGTGGATACTATTAATGAGCAGTGGAATGGGTCCTACCGCCACCATTTCTACCAATAATCGAGCTCCATGTGTCTAAGCTCCGAAAAAAGAGAAAGGCCACGTAGCAGCCCGCTCAGCCCATGTTTTCACCTATTTATACCTCAAAGCTCAAAGAGGAAAAGAACTTCTAAACTAGGAATTCTTAAGGCTTCTCTTGGGATACTCTCCTCTTCCCTTAAGATCTCCAATTCTTATGGCTAACTCACAAAATATAGCAATTTTCTCTTCTTTCCTCAAAAAGAAAAAACTTTGTATTTGTAATCAAAAGAAGATCAATACATATAAAGTGGACGTAGGCACAGTCTTTTACCGAACCACTATAAATAGTTGTGCGTGTCCTGTGACACCCCACGTCCATTAATGTCACTCACTAAGGGAATGCATTAAGTTTCATGAAGCTTATAGGTAAATAGACACAGAATAATTACAAGACAAATATAAATAAGATAGCAGCGGAAATTTTTAAATTTTTATTTCAAACATAAATCATAATGTCGTGGTCCATAATACCATAATTCACTAAAACCATTACAATAAAACAACTTCTGCCTTGCATCATCGGAGTACATAAGAATATGAAAAACACAATTCCCCAATTAAAAGAGTTAAGCCATAGTAGAGACAAGAACTTGAGCCATACTTCATAAGTAGCTCCTATCAAGATGATATTTGAGTCCTGACTAAGCCTGAGTGTTTCCTCCCTGAGAACCTGGAGGAGGGAGGGACACAGAAGAAAGAAGGAGAAACAAAAGGGTCAGACATAAAGTCTGGCGAGTCTAGTTACTTTTAGCCAGTAAATAAATAAAAGTAACATAATAGGCATATAAAGTAGATAAGAGAGATCACTACATAAATGGCAGGTGTGACAAGGTAGATAGGATAAGGTGTATGTGCTTCACTAATGATTACTCTACACTATTACTAGTATAACTAAAATGAGATGATCTCTTCCACTATAAGTTGGTAGACTTAGGGCATACATCCGAGTGTACCCTGACCACTACCCTAATCGATCGGCTCCTTACTCCGTAGATATCATGTGCTGGCCCCACAGTACGAGGTATCACTTCCTAAAGTGGCAACCCATAAGATGTGCACAAACATATCTACTGGTGTCACGGTCATCTTATCCCCCTCTGCCCGGCTCATGCACACACACGGCCCGGTCGGTTTGCGACGCCCACACCGTCCGTCTCGTTTGGATCTCTTATAATCAATCAGTAAGCGTGCCCCTTCTCCGCCTAGTAAGGAGTTCTTTATTTGATACCTACTACTGGTTACTAACTGAAATGGGTCCTACACAATATGATACAAGCTCTCCCCTTTGTCTTGTATCCCCACTAGATTTTTCACTGACTATGTATACCCTTAGGTTTCTTTAATTACATAGCCCTATGTCAGTTATGCTTACCCTAAATGGTGTCTTTAATTACATAACCTTATTATATTTTTCCATCAGTTATGTATACCACTAGATGTCTTTAATTACAAAACCTTATTATATTTTTTCACAGGTTATGTATACCACTAGGTGTCTTTAATTACATAAACTTATTGGGTTAAGTTCGTGGGCCTGTATGTAAATATTGCCCACCTCCTCTAATTTACTTAACCCACCCACTGCACATCCAATTTTAGTTAACCCTAACTTAAGTTCATAGTCAAACAATCCTTATGGATTAAATTAGGTTAAGTAGTCCAATTCTTTACCATATCCATTTATGGTTTATAATGGGCTAGACCTCCCACATTAGGCCTACAACATGTGGATGCTGGATATGCCGGTCGGCTCCGGTCAGACTTATTCCACAGTTGGGCCTAACCTAGTGTCATAGCCCGATTCATATTTACGTACATAGACCTATCACATTAGGTTCAACATTAGTGGCTATTGGATATGTCGGTCGGGTCCGGGCAGACTTCCACAACTAATGCAACCTAACCTCGTGTCATAAGTACAATTACAATTCCTGATTGTAATAACTAAACATTCCATTTTTATCCAAATCTACCTATGTCATTATAGGTGATTATTTCTATGTTTCCCCATTTGAATTTTATGTCCAATTCATATAAAATATTACATAAATTATGCCAATTATAAATCCCTTTTCCCCGTTTCCTAACTAATGTATTCGCACGTATTTTGGTGGCTTCTAGGCTATAAAGTAGCCTAGCCATAACAATGGAAAAGGGAATATGACAAAGGTGATAGTTTCAACATATCTTGGTATAAACATAAACTAGCATGATAACAAGGTGAATGGATATGTAATTAACATCATAACAAGGTGGACATAAAACTGATGAACTTGTGGCAACTACGATGTCAAAGCAAGCATAATGAGATCTAAATTAACCATTTAGGAGTCCAACTATTTAGATCTAGCATAATTAGGGTGACATGGTAACTTGTTTAGATCTAAAGGTGGCTTCACATGTCAAGTTTATAACATATCTAGATTGATCACAATATGACAGGTGAAAGGGGATTTACATAAAGAACTAGATCTAGCCAATGTTACAACTGCCCAATTTAATAGATGTACATTCACCACAATATAGTTACAAGTCAAGATCCACATAGGCAACATAATAGAATAACCACAATTGTATTAGATCTAGGGAAATAGATCTATCATGACATAGTATAGGATTTAACATTAGCATGGAATCATACTTTACAACATATCCAATTCACAGTCTTTCACAATTTACTTCTATTTATCTAAACCTAAAAGCAACTAGAAACTCATAGCATTAGATTTAGAGAATTGTGAAAGAATGGATCTTGAATTTCTGAATTTTATTTGCAAAATATGTTGTTGTAGAAAATGGTTCCGTCTCAGTTTGCACCATGGCAGCATATGGCCTCCCTGATTTCCAATGAAGAAAATAGGACATATATATATATATATATATAGCTGCCAGACCCCCTGAAACCAAGTGCCACATCAGCTCTAGGGGTGTCGACACCCCTGTGGGTAGGTCGACTCCTAGGTCAACACCCCTCCAGGAGGGTCGACCCCCTCGAGCAGGAATTCTACCGCTATTTTTTAGTTTTCGAATTTGAACTGTTCTGGATAAAATTCTGATTCATATGTGTATACATAATATTTCTGAGCGTATACAAACTTAAAACCCTCGTAACTTCTTCATACGGTGTCTGTTTTACAACCAAATGTCTATCTTGACCAGAATTTAGAGACGGACACAATGGTGCAGTCCGTTTCCTCTAATTCTGTATATTAAATTTATTATTATTTAATTTATTCTCTTTAATGTCGTTAAAAACTTGGGGTGTTACATTATCCCCTACTTAAAGGATTTCGTCCCCGAAATCTCTAAGTTGAGAAGAATGCATATCCTACCATCCATCATACATATACTCATCTACCAATCACTGGCATCCATTGTCCTTAAAGATTTCTAATGCTTATATGAATATATGCAAAGGTGTGTGTATATGTCCCAACACTAATGCGAAGATCAGGCAGTTTACTGATTCAGTTGACCTCCTTAACGCAATGCATGTTAGTGCCACGAATCAAATATGTATGTAAATGAACCTATCATATCATATAAGTTCTATATGTGTGCACCTTCATTCGTCCAAATGCAACATCCATTTGCTAACTCATCCATTTCCATCCATAAAAGAAATGAAAATGCACACCCATCCATATGCAGTATGAAAGTGATTGAGCCGATCTTAGTGCCTAATGTGTGTATATGCATCCACAAGGAACCACTAGCAAACGCTTGCATCCATCAAACATAACATGTTTCAAACACATGTTTACATTCATAGTATTCCTATCTAAAGGCCGAAAAATACTATGGATAAGGTATACTCTATTGACAGAAACAAGCACTGATAAAACTTTGAAAAAGGAGTTAAGAACATACCCTCGAAAAGAAAAGGGTACAAAGCACGAATCTTGTCTTCAGTCTCCCAAGTCGTATCCTCTGGGCTATCTCCCCATTGAACCTTTAGCAACTTGATCTCCTTGTTGCGAAACTTCTTAACTACTGATTCAAGAATACAGGTTGGGACTTGTCTGACTATCGCTTCCCGTTCCAATTCTACTTCTTCCAACATACTCGGTTCAACAACTTTTGCGGTGTCATGTAGGCATTTCCGCAGATGAGAGACGTGGAAAACGTCATGAACACCAGATAGATTTTCTGGAAGTTTCACTCTATAGGCCATTTGGCCAATTCTCTCGATTATGGGAAATGTCCCACAAACCTAGGTGCTAACTTCCCTACTGCTCCAAAGCGAACCACATTCCTCATAGGTGATACTTTGATAAAATCTAAGTCTCCCACTTTGAATTTGATGTCAGTTCTTCTCTTGTCTGCATAGAATTTTTTCCTATCTTGAGCTGTCTTCATCCGCCGTCGAATAAGGTCAATCGTTTCGGATAATCTTTTTGTAGATTCCCACCAACAAGTTGGCGATCTACAGGGTCGCCCGTACAATGCCTTTGAAGGGTGCCATGCCGATGCTAGCTTGATAACTGTTATTATAGGCAAACTCTACTAAAGGAAGATGCTCTTCCCAAGTCCCTCTGAAGTCTAGGATACACAGCCTCAAAAGATCCTCAAGAATTCTATCCACCCTCTCCGTCTGTCCATTGGTCTAAGAATGATAAGCGGTGCTCAAACACAACTGTGTACCCAGTGCTTCTTGCAATCTCCTCCAAAATTCGCTAGTAAAGATGGGTCACGATCGCTCACGATGCTGGAAGGTACTCCATGAAGACGAATTGTCTCACGAACATAAATTGTTGCCAACCGTGATGTCGTCCTCTTACTCTTAACTGGAATAAAGTGAGCGCTCTTAGAGTCTATCCACCACAACCCAGATACTGGTGTTTGATTTCTTCGATCTAGGCAAACCATATATGAAATCCATAGAGACACTCTCCCATTTCCACTGCGGAACCTCCAATGGATGAAGTAATCCTCCGGGCTTCTTTTGCTCAGCCTTGACTTGCTGGTAAACTAAACAATGAGAAACAAATTCGGCCACATCTTTCTTCATCCCAGCCCAAAAGAAAACCCTCTTCGTGTCCTTGTACATCTTATCACCGCCTGGATGAATGGTCTTCTTAGAATGGTGGGCTTCTTTTAGGACCGCCTTTATTAGGCTTCCAGTTGGAGGAACACAAAGCCTTCTATCTCATCGCAACCACCCCTTTTCATCTATAGCATATATACTGAGGTGACTAGAAGTCTCCCCTCTTCTGAGCTTATTCATGATGTCTAGAATCTGTAGGTCGACTTGTTGCAAAGCTCCTATCTGGTCCATAAGGGTCGGTCGTATCTCCAAGGATGCAAACAAATTAGGCAGAACCTAGATGGAGGGTCTAAAATCAAAAGCTGATATGAACTCCAAGTTCTTTCTTTCCACAAACAGAGGACTCAGGGCCATCCTCTACCTACTTAGTGCGTTTGCCGCCACATTACCCTTGCCAGGGGTATAAGCAATCTCAAAATCATATGAAGCTATGAACTCCATCCACCGTTTTTGCCTTAAGTTGAGATCCTTCTGTAAGAATAGATATTTGAGAGAATTATGATCGGTATATAACATGAACCTTTCTCCAAGTAAATAATGGCGCCCCGTCTTTAACGCGAATACTATGGCAGTTAGCTCTAGATCATGGGTGGGGTAGTTCTTCTTATGAACTCTCAACTGTCTACCCCATAACATATTACTTTCCCTTCTTGCATCAGAACCGCACCAAGCCCTGTACGGCACGCATCAGTGTAAACAGTCAACACTTTACTTCCTTCGGGCAAGATCTAGACTGGGGTTGTTGTCAGATCCTTCCTCAGTCATTGGAAAGCAACGTCATAGTCTATGTTCCATAAAAATGCCAAATTCTTCTTTGTCAGCCTGGTGAGAGGGGCTGATATCTTCGCGAAGTCCTTAACGAACTTCCTATAATAACCCGCCAACCCAAGAAAGCTTCTCACCTCAGTTGCATTTTTGGGAATCTGCCAATATTGCATTG
Organism: Allium sativum; assembly: GCA_030737875.1. Lineage (NCBI taxonomy): Eukaryota > Viridiplantae > Streptophyta > Magnoliopsida > Asparagales > Amaryllidaceae > Allium > Allium sativum. Next base: position 1,045,084,485 of record CM060910.1, on the reverse strand, counting down.
CAACCACCTTTGCAAGATCTATAGTTGTCCCTTCTTTGAAAACTACATTCCCCAAGAATCTCACCTCCTTTCTCCAAATATGGCATTTGGAGAACTTTGCCTTTAGCTAATGGTCACGGATAGTTTTCAAAACTTCTCCCAAATGTTGGGCATGCTCTTCTTCACTCTTGGAGAAGATCAAAATATCATCAACAAAGACTACGACAAATTTGTTTACAAACACCAGAAATACCCTACTCATCAGATCGACAAAATAGATGGGTGCATTCGTCAACCCAAAAGGCATCACTAGCCATTCAAAGAAACCGTTCGGAGTTCTAGAAGCAGTCTTACCTATGCTATCCTCAGCCACCCTCAACTGATGGAACCCCGTAGCCAAGTCCAACTGAGAAAATACCAAGGAACCAACAAGCTGATCAAATATATCATTAATCCTCGAAAGCGGGTGCCTATTATTCTTGGTGAGATTATTCAACTATCTATAGTTAACACACAAACGAAGTGAAACATCTGCCTTAGTTGCGAATACTACTGGAGCACCCTATTCAGATATGCTTCGTCTGATAAACCCTTCCTCAAGTAGCTCCCCTACTTGCTTACTCAGCTCCCTCCTTTCCCTTGGGGCCATGTGGCGTACTGGTAATGCAACTGACTTTGCATTGTCCACCAGATATATGCAGAAGTCGATCTTGCGCCTTGGAGGTAAACCCCGTACCTCATCAAAAACATCGGAATAATCTCGAACCACCGGAACAAATTGCAAATCATCTATGGATGCATCTAGAGACACTAAGAAGCTAAGCATAATAGACCCTTGGGGTCACAAGAAATTTCGAGGGTCTTTCCATGACAAGTCAGAAGTCTAACAACCCTTCTCTCACAATCCAGAATGGACCCATACGTGGTAAGCCAATCCATTCCTAGAATCAACCCATAGCCCATAAACCCGAGCACATATGCGTCACATTCAAATTCGACGCCTAACACAGATATTTTAAACCCCGACAAATCATCGATAAATGAGCTGAAAAACCGATGGGATTTGAAACAACTACTGGATCTACTACCATACTAGTAATTAAGTGCAGAGATTCAACCACATAACTAGATATAAACGAGTGTGAAACGCCAGAATCAAAAAGTGTTCTAACTGGATGGTTTGAAAGAGAAACTAAACTTTTTATGGAAATTTTGCTACCTCTTTCAGGAGCACTGATCGCGAGTGCATGCACCTGTCCTCCAGAAGTTCCTGCTCTTTGACCTTGTCCCTGCGATCCCTATTTCTTTGGGCACTCTTTAGCAAAGTGGCCGACCTCTCTGCAATTTAAGCAATTGCTCTTCCTTCTCTTACAGTCTTTGATCAAGTGACCCTCCTTTCCACAATTGTGACATTTGATCTTATCCTTGCCTTTATCATCTTTCCCTCCTTTCTTATGTTGTTGTTGCTGCCCCTTCTTGGGCTACACCTTCTTATTCTACGATGTCCCCTCAGCCTTTGCTTCTTTCTTTTCTCCCGTGTTCTCCTCATGCATTACGGCCATATCAACAAGCTTTTCAAAAGTGGCCCCCATTGGAATATAGGACACGACTAACCCATGCAGAGGCTCATTCAGCTTTTTAACAAACCGCAAAGCCCTTTTGTGCGGTGTATCCACCAACTCCAACCCGAACCTTGCCAGCTGGTTGAACTCGTTCACATACTCCTTCACCGTCAAGTTTCCTTGTTTGAGTGCTAAGAACCTCTCCATCTGTATGCTTCTCTCAGATTGGGAAAGAAATTTCATTTCGAACCTCTGTCCGAAATCTTCCTAAGTTTCCACCGAACGTCCAACTTGGGTGAGTTCCCACTAAAATGTGGCTTTGTCCTTTAATAGCCAAGCAGCTAACTGGAACTTTCTTCGATCCTCTACTTCAAAGATTATGAATAAGTCCTCGGTCTCATTACGCCAGTTCCTACCTTCTATGAATGCCTTGTTCCCATGGAATGGCTTCCCTTCCATAGCACGAAAGTCCTTGCAAATCTTAGCGAAGTTATCTTCTCTTGGAGGGGGAAGAGGAGGAATGACTGGTGCAGCTGGGGGAGGAGCATCTCTTTGGCCTTCGGTAGGCGTCATGGCCTCCAAATACCTACGGAACCATCCAAGTAATGTGACACCCTATGGGATATTAGGAATGTTTTGTTCCCCAGACATGCTGAAAAAGGAAAAAGGAAGAAATTTAGATAAAGGACCAAAGGATATTACATATGGCTTCTTGGGGAATATTTTCAAAACAGACCTTTCTTTTTGAAAATACTTTTTTCTATAACCTTTTTCAAAAATAAAATTTCAAAAATTTTCATTTAATCTGGTAACCTTCAGCTCTGATACCAAGTGTGACACCCTACATCCGTTAATGTCACTCACTAAGGGAATGCACTAAGTTTGGTGAAGCGTTATGGGTGAATAGACACAGAATAATTACAAGACAGATATAAATAAGATAGTAGCGGAAATTTTTAAATTTTTATTTCAAACATAAATCATAATGTCGTGGTCCATAATACCATAAGTCACAAAAACCATTACAATAAAACAACTTCTGCCTTGCATCATCAGAGTACATAAGAATATGAAAAACATAGTTCCCCAATTAAAAGAGTTAAGCCATAGTAGAGATAAGAACTTGAGCTGTACTTCAGAAGTAGATCCTAGCAAGATGATATCTGAGTCCTGAAGGGTTTCATCCCTGAGAACGTGGGGGAGGAGGGGAATAGAAGAAAGAAGGAGAAACAAAAGGGTCAGGCATAAAATTTGGCGAGTCTAGTTACTTTTAGCCCGTAATTAAATAGAAGTAACATGATAGGCATATAAAGTGGATAACAGAGATCACTACATAAATGGCAGGTGTGACAATGTAGACAGGGTAAGGTGTATGTGCTTCACTAATGATTACTCTGCACTATTACTAGTATAACTAAAATGAGATGAACCCTTCCATTATAAGTTGGTAGACTTAGGGCATATGCCCGAGTGTACCTTAACCACTACCCTAATCGATCGGCGCCCTACTACGTGGATATCCTATGCTGGCCCCACAGTAGGAGGTATCACTTCCTAAAGTGGCAACCCTTAAGATGTGCACAACAATATCTACTGGTATCACGGTCGTCTTATCCCCCTCTGCCCGTCTCATGCATGCACATGGCCCAGTTGGTTTGCGCCATCCATACCGTCCGTCTCGTTTGGATCTCTTATAATCAATCAGTAAGCGTGCCCATTCTCCGCCTATTATGGAGTTCTTTATTTGATACCTACTCCGGGTTACTACTGAAATGGATCCCACATAATATGATACCAGCTCTCCCCTTTGTCTTGTATCCCCACTAGGTTTTTCCACTAACTATGTATACCCTTAGGTGTCTTTAATTACATAGCCCTATATTAGTTATGCTTACCCTACAGGGTGTCTTTAATTACATAACCTTATTACATTTTTCCACAGGTTATGTATACCACTAGGTGTCTTTAATTACATGACCTTATTATATTTTTCCACCGGTTATGTATACCACTAGGTGTCTTTAATTACATAACCTTATTGGGTCAAGTTCATGGGCCTATATGTAAATATTGCTCACCCCCTCTAATTTACTTAACCCACCCACTACCCATCCAATTTTACTTAACCCTAACTTAAGTTCATAATCATACAATCCTTATGGATTAAATTAGGTTAAGTAGTCCAATTCTTTACCATGTCCATTTATGGTTTATAATGGGCTAGACCTCCCACATTAGGCCTACAACATGTGGAAGCTGGATACGTAGGTCAGGTCTGGGCAGACTTATTCCATAGTTGGGCCTAACCTCATGTCAAAGCCCGATTCGTATTTACGTACTTAGACCTCCCACATTAGGTTCAACATTAGTGGCTGCTGGATATGCTAGTCGGGCCCAGGCAGACTTCCACCACTAATGCAACCTAACCTCGTGTCATAAGTACAATTACAATTCCTAATTGTAATTACTAAACATTCCATTTTTATCCAAATCTACCTATGTCATTATAGGTGATTATTTCTATGTTTCCCCATTTGAATTTTATGTCCAATTCATATAAAATATTACATAAATTATGCCAATTATAAATCCCTTTTCCCCATTTCCTAACTAATGTGTTCACACGTATTTTGGTGGCATCTAGACTATAAAAGCCTAGCCATAACAATGAAAAAGGGAATATGACAAAGGTGATAGTTTCAACATATCTTGGCATAAATATAAACTAGCATGATAATAAGGTGAATGGACGTGTAATTAACATCATAACAAGGTGGACATAAAACTGACGAACTTATGGCAACTACGATGTCAAAGCAAGCATAATGAGATCTAAATTAACCATTTAGGTGTCCAACTATTTAGATCTAGCATAATTAGGGTGATATGGTAACATGTTTAGATCTAAAGGTGGCTTCACATGTCAAGTTTACAACATATCTAGATTGATCATAATATGACAGGTGAAAGGGGATTTACATAAAGAACTAGATCTAGCCAATGTTACAACTGTCCAATTTAATAGATGTGCATTCACCACAATATAGTTACAAGTCAAGATCCACATAGGAAACATAATAGAATAACCACAATTGTATTAGATCTAAGGAAATAGATCTATCATGACCTAGTATAGGATTTAACACTAGCACAGAATCATACTTTACAACATATCCAATTCACAGTCTTTCACAATTTACTTTTATTTGTCTAAACCTAAAAGCAACTAGAAACTCACAGTGTTAGGTTTAGAGAATTAAGAAAGAACGGATCTTGAATTTCTGAATTTGGTTTGCAAAGTATGTTGTTGTAGAAAATGGTTCCGTCTCAGTTTGCACCCCGGTAGCATATGGCCTCCATGATTACCAATAAAGAAAATAAGACACATATATATAGCTGCCAGACCCCCTGAAACCGAGTGCCACGTCAGCCCTAGGGTGTCGATACCCCTGTGGGTAGGTCGACACCCCTTAAGGGGGGTCGACCTCTGTGTCGACACCCCTCTAGGGGGGTCGACCCCCTAGAGCCGGAATTCTACCGCTATTTTTCAATTTTTGAATTTGAATTGTTCTGGATAAAATTCTGACTTATCTCTGACTCATATGTGTATACATAATATTTTTGCGCGTATACAAACTTAAAACCCTCATAACTTCTTCATACGACGTCCATTTTACGCAAACCAAATGTTTATCTTGACCAGAATTTCGAGACAGACGCAATAGTCGTTTCCTCTAATTCTGTATATTAAACTAATTACTATTTAATTTATTCTCTTTGATGTCATTAAAAATTTGGTGTGTTACATGTCCCTAGTTCACTTTACTTTTTTTTAGCTTTTTTTTGCTCTTTATAATCATTGTTTGTGTCACTCACACGATTGGGGGTTGGTTGTCACTAGTGACCAACTTTTGACGTCAACACTTGTCGACTCAACAGTATGACACAAACTTCTCTCCTTCATGGATTATTTCTCCAAATATAATAAATTCCCGATGCATGTTCCTAATCAAGCTTCATAATGGATCTCGGGCTATATTACTTCGTGGGCATGCCACTTCACCATATATGCTAATTAGACTATGCTTGTTGCCGTATCTACAATGATTTGGCACGCTTGTAAGCCATATCAAAAAAGGCATGTCTAATTATTATACAGATATAGGTCATGTCCAACTGAGAATTTGATACGTCCACGTAGTCTTACTTGAAGTTAAAAAAGAAACGGCTTTTGTCGTATCTATAGGGCAACTAGATACGAATATAAACCATAGCTAATTTACAACGTACGCTGCTTTACTATATTTTAGAAATGGTTTTTGACTATATCTATTATGTAAGTCAGACACGGTTTTGTAAGTCAGACACGGTCTTAAACCGTATCTTATATATATATGTGTATGTGTGTGTGTATTATATATATATATATAAACAGAAACACAACACATATTTTCCATAACACAAACCATATTACAATTTATATGAAGCATAGCACAAATTATACACAAAGCATAGTAAGAATTTTCATAACACAATCTATAGAGTGTCATACAATTATTAAACGGAAACTATCATAGATTTTTCATCTAGTTACAAAGTCTGAGAAAACTGAGCTGGTTATTGAAAGTAGCAAATTTAATTAAAGAAAAAACATATGTGATAAAACTGCAGGATCGGACTGGGAAGATTGAGCGTGTTAATCATGCTGTGTAGACCACGTTGCTGTAAATTAAAGCAGTGATGAGCAGATGCTGATATTTAATGTACAAAATTTATATGTTTCAAAGCATGCATTGATGAGCATAAGCTAGATGCTAAACGTTGATATATGCACGAATCATGTGCATAGTTTAAGTGTAACAAATACATGACATGTGGGCAAATAGGTGCTGCATTATAGAGGTCAGTAATGGCGACCAAGATACGTGGGCAAATAGGCATATGCATGTGCATGTTTAAGGGCGTCATCGTTATTATGGCAGTAATCGAGTCGAAGAGGTCCAGTCATTTGACTCGTCAATAAGTCGCAGACTATAGTTGACAAATATATTGCTACTTTCAAGGTATTCACTGACTTTCGATCGACTACATGGAAGGTCACAACAAAGTTCAGGTTCAGGAAGTAGAAATAGGCATATGGAAGGTCACAACACCAAACAAGTGACAACATGAAACAATTCCATAGACAACAAATACATGGGCAAATAGGTCAACATGATCAAATACATATATAACTTGGTTCATTGCAATTTGTATAAGAAATTCTATTCGTACCATCTTTCCAGTACAATATGCAATCATTGATGCATGCGTCATAGGTTTTGTAATTCATCCTAACTTGTTTAATGAACTTTTCCACATAGTGGTATTTTGTCAGTAGCATGTTACTTTCGGGGAGTAACTCGTTGATTAGTTTGAGCAATGTAGTCACACCATTATCTGAGAAGCTGTATTGGGTCTTCAAGTTATTCAGTTTCACAATGGCATATAGCTTCATTATCCCTTTTGGACATGAAGGATACAGTGGCTCTTTTGCGCTTTCGTAAAGTGGTGTATACTTCTTAATTTCATTGGCGTGCCAATTGCCATCATCCGTACACTGCTCTGCAACATTAGCATGATCAAACAACGGATTTTCAGGTTGAAAATCATGAAATCTATTTGCATCATTGACTAGATGTTCCATCACAATATGTTCGATTGGAGTATAATGCAACTACTCTAAGCTCGAAAAGCATGCTTATGGCCTTCTGATAACCTTGAGAAAGCTGCAACATTATTTTGAGGCCCATCTATCAAACTATACACTGACCATCTCCTATGACGGTCCTTGAACGACTGAGACGTTTGTAAGGTTGCTCAAATGGAATATCAAACCTCGAGCAATTCAAGGATAGGAACTGATGGACTTTATAGTAGAGTTTACAACTCCAGATGATAATGATGAAGTAGAGCCTGATCCGTTAACCGTTATATGGAAGTTGTACATAGATGAAGCCCGAAATGATCGACGTTCTAGTGTCGAAGTTGTTTTATTAATTCCTGAGGTACGTTCGATCTTCTATGCATTAAGGATGGAATTTCTAGCTACCAAAAATGAAGCCAAGTATGAAGCCTTGTTTGCTGGGACGCAACTCGTGAAAGAACTGGAAGTAAAAACAACCGACATTTTCTATGACTCACAGGTTGTTGTATTTTAGGTCAGGAGAAAACTCCAGACAAAGGGGGCACGACTTGTCGTCTATCTCAACCTGGTGGAAGAGTCGTTAGACTGGTTTGACTACTACGACATTTCTTGGATCCTGCGATAGCGAAATGAGAAAGTTGACTATTTGGCAAAGCTAGCAAGTTCTGACAATCCAGTGAAGATGAAGTTAATCCCGATAGAGACATTGGAAATGCCTAACACTGATCGGATGGAAATTGATGAGACACTGGATATCAAACCTGAAAGAGAATCATGAATGATTCATATCAAAAAAATTCTCATGAATGAAACTCTTCATGAGCCAAAGAATGAAAGGCATACTATAGCGCGTAAAACTTCAAGATACATCTTCTAGGGTGACGCTTTGTATCGAAAATATTTCTTAGTTCCTTTGCTCTAGCGTATAGCCAATGACGACGCAAAACGTATACTGCGAGAAGTGCACGAGGGCGAGTGCAGCGATCATATCAAGGGGCAGACCTTGGCAGAGAAAATACTTTGGTAGGGCTATTTCTGGCCTATCGTCAACCGAGATGCGACTGATTATTCACGATGCTGCGACAAGTTCCAAAGGTTTGCGAAAATTTCCATCTTCACTAACTCAACTCACTCAGATGGTTAGTCCTTGGTCATTTACAGTGTGGGGAATAGACATCATCAGTAGCCTTCCGATTATGAAGGGCGAAGCAAAGTATGCGATTGTGGCATTTGACTATTTTATGAAGTGTGCCGAATCCGAACCATTAACCATGATCTCGACGACGCAAGTGATCAACTTCATCGTCAGAAACATCATATGTCGATTTGGGCTTCCGAAGACTATCATAACTGATAACGAGACCCAATTCGATAGTAAGGAGTTTAAATATTTCTATCGATGCATCGCATCGAGAAGAGATATATTGCGATTGCACATCCGTAATCGTATGGATAGGTTGAAGTTTTGAATAAAATTATTAAGTTCATTCTGAAGAAACAATTGAAGAAGGCAACTGGGTTAATGAGCTACCTTTGACCTTTTGGGCATATTAGACAACCCATAAGTCAGCGACTGACCACACTCCATTCTCGCTAACCTTTGGCTCCAAAGCGATCATCCCAGTGGAGTTTGAGGTCTCATCTCACATATGATGTATTATAATTCTTTGACTAATAAAGTGCTTATCCTCAAATCACTTGACATGATTGACGAGAAAAGAGAGGAGGCTGACTTGCATGCTTCAACGCGTAAACATCAGGTTGCCCGATACTAGAACAAGAAGGTTCGACCTAGAGCCTTTGAGCCCGGCGACCTCATTATGAAGCGCATCTTCCCAGCCCCTGTCCATATATGCGTGAAATGGGAAGGACTTTATGTCATTCAATGGAAGCTTGATAACAAAGCTTTCAGGATAACGACTATTGATGATGACCAACTTTTAAGAGTGTGGAATGCCGAGCATCTGCGGCATTATTTGACTTAGGCTTTTATTTTTTTAATTTTGTAATTATCATTTCATTTTCGATTATGAAATAAGGCATAATTCGCCAATTGTGTTATAAATAAAAGCTCTTTCTGTGCTCGATGACTATGTATGATAATTTAGCTAAGTGTTGTGATTCAGCTGATATATGCCCAAACTCAAATGAAGGAACGACTAATTCCCCAACAACCTTCACTTGTTCATGTTTCGATGAGCTTACTCAACTCTTTGATTAGTTGGATAAGAGTTAACATGATTCGAGCTTGACCTCGATGCTCGAATCGATGATCCTCAATTTAAAGACTAAAGTGTAGGAACGACGCCAAGACAAATGGAAGATGACCATTCGTGCATTTAACCCTAACTCTCACGACTTGAGAGAGAGTATAAAACAATTGGGTTAGTGTAACAACCTGTATTTCACGTATTGAAGGATCATAAAAAAATTTAATTTATTCCCTGAGGGTTGGATAATTCTCATATTTTATTACGTTATTTATGGGTATGTGAGTCATGTCCATAATTTTTACTAATTTTGCTTGTGACCATTTTGCCCTGTCAGTCTTGTATAGGGGATAACTTTTGACTCGGATTGATTCAGGTGCTGAGATCTGTCTCATTGGAAAGGAAATGATGATTCTATTCCATAGAGTGGTCACATTATAGATTTGGCTCAGCGGTTTGGGAGGAATCGTTGTTTCAAGGTTTCACAGTTGGCTATTTAGGTTTGTGATGCCATAATGGGCTGATTTGGGGAGGCCCATTAGTGGGCTGGTGGAGGGTATAAATAGGGGGTAGGAGGCATGTAGAATAGTTTACTTTCTCCATTCTCTCATTATGAAATAGCTTGTGATCCTTCGTTCCTCCATCTTCTTCACGTTTCCACCATTGAAGCTTAGAGAATCGAAGATCCACATCGTTTGAAGCTAGATCTATGCCATTCTAAGAGAGAGTTCATCGAATCGAAGAGTTTAGAGCAAATTGTATGCTGTCCGGATCTAGATCTAAATGTTTTTGGGTTGTTTTGGAGAATTGTTGAGTGATATGCATTTTGCACACGGATTCAATCGAGTATGTACATATTTGATCTTGTTTTTCATCTTTCTGAATCAGTTTCTCCTAGATCTATGCCATGGTAAGTTTATTTTCATATGAATCTCCATAGGATCTAATTTAGTAACATAAAACCGGTAATTTTCATATATTTTTATGTGTTTATGCAAGTAAGATCCATTGTTTTGTTCATATGTTCGTTTATCATTTTGGTGAAGTTTACATAACTATTGGTGAAGTTGTCATTTTATGTGGTTCGCAACTTCATAATATGTTTATGGATGAATCGACTTCGTCGATATTGTCGTTTGGCGAAGTTTTGGTCAAATTTCGTGTGGAAATTGTGATGGACCGGGTCTGGAGGAGAGGTGGTCAGTCGGGCTCATGGTGGTCGGTTGGGTTGGGCTCGTGGAGGTTGGTCGGGCTCGTGGTGGTCAATCGGGTCAGGGACGTGGTGGTCGGTCGGGTCGGGCTCATGGAGGTCAGTCGGGCTTGTGGTGGTCGTTCGGGTCGGGATTGTGGTGGTCGGTCGGGTCAGGATTGTGGTGGTCGGTCGGGTCGGGCTCGAGGTGGTCGGTCAGTTGCAAGCATGGATCGGTCAGACTTTGATGGGTCGGTCGGTTCTTTTGATAGGTTAATGTGACCTCGACAAGAGTTCAAGTGAGAATGTCGATGTGTTGTGATGCGTTCGTTGTTCGTCCTAATGCAACGAATGTGAAGACGACCCAAAGAATTAGTTCATGGGAAAATTTGCTCGAGAAGGTTGCCTGGGCTATAACTCAAAGGTTGTGAGTTGATGGATAATGGTTGCCTGAGAAGGTTGCTTGAGCTATGAAAAGTCATTGGGTTGGACAACTAGAGAGGTGAAGGCCGAGAGATTATCGTTGTTGTAAGTTCTAGCGAACTCAAAGCAGGGGTACTATGAGGGCACCCAAAAAACTGGAAGGTTGCTGGCGAGTACCCTGGGTATCATTGAAAGACCTAGTTGTCAAGGTTGGACAAACATACGTTTTGTTGTATGACGTATGAAGTTTGAGCCAAAATTGGGGTTACCATTAGCCCTTGACATATAGCAAGGTTGGCTGTCATACGATTAACAATGGCTTCGAAGCATGATTGACGGGGATAGCCAGAGTATGTCATGCGTGTTGGACGTTCTATTTGTACTGTCTTATGTAAGTTATCCAATGTCGAAGGAGATGTTTCTTGAGCGCTTATCTGATATTGGTTTAGGCGTTCGGGGTTTGTTCTTGAGGGACATTGAATTCGATTAGGATGGTTTGTGTGAGATATATAACCTGGATGCTATGGGTGTTAGAAACTGATTGCTTTTGGTTGCTATGAATGAATGATTGTTTTGATTGCCATGGATGTATGATTGAAATGCTTGATGTAAAGGCTATCACAATCCGCTGTGGGGAAGACATGAGTTGAGTTCTTCTCTGGTGTTGTGAGATGATTAGTTTGTTTATTTACCCATTCTCATATACTTTATTGATGACATTAGATAGTTGTTTTACCATTCACTAAGACTGTTGTCTGACTCAAGGTTTTATGTTTCCCTCTTATTACCTTGGGTTGTTCATCTGGTTTTTGGATCGACAGACTAGGTGGCAGGTGACAGGTGATAGCTTAGTAAGGACGATATAGCTGTTCAAAGGTGAGCAGGAGACTGGCTTATTATCTTTCCTACTATATAGTATTTGGTTTTCCACTGTTTGTTATTCTTCTCCAAGTGATGTAGTGAGGCAACTTTGCATAAACACTATTGTTGTAAGGCAAGTGTATGGATATTACTTTCTAGCTGTTATGAAAGTTAGGTGTTTTCTGTTTCACTAATATTACTTGTTGTATATGTTCTATTATATTATACCCTTGCGCTGTGAATTGTACGACATGTTCCGCTTGTGTCTACCTACTCTGATGATCATCCATAGCTGTCGTGCACACCTTTCAGTGCATTATTCCTCTTGTTTAGTGCAGGGGTTATGGGCGGTTGTCACATTTGGTATCAGAGCTCTGGTTATCGATTTCATCCAAGTTCAAAGATGTAATTATGTATGAAAGACATATTTATAGATTTCAGTTGGATGCTTACTATATAGTAGTATATGGTATAGTAGCATTTGAACTATATTAGCAGTCTTTCTTGTAAGTGGCTAATCATTCTAATTTGCAGATTTAGAATGAGTCGACGTGCTTCAAGACATACTTCTAGGGAGGGGACTGTGACTGAAGGGGGAAATGGCGATATACCAGATTACCCAGCCATGTTTGAATCCATGTTGGAGGCATTCATGAGAAGGGTACCCTCTCCAATGGCAGAACGGTAGATGTAGGTGTTTTGATGCCTAGGGTTGTGGATTTTGTGAAGTTGTGCAAATATTATACATCTTTAGAAGGGAAGCCATTCAAAGGGACTAAGCCAACTGAAGAGGTTCAGAGGTGGTTAGATGCTTGTATTCGTATCTTTGGGGACTTGGGTATAGAAGATGCAACCAAGAGAAAGTTTGCATCCAGGAAGCTATAAGTTAGGGCTATGGAATGGTGGAATTCTGTTACTCTCAAACTCCAGAGGAAGAAATAACTTGGGAATAGTTCCAAGTTAAGTTCGAGAGGAAGTTTATCTCAACTTATCGAAGTCCGTTCTATTCAAGAAATTTGTGGCGCTGAAACAGAATGGTAGGCCAGTGCTTGATTATGTTTCTGACTTTGAGGCCTTGTCGAAGTATGCTCACATTGATTCTCCTTATCAGAAGCATGAAAAGTTCGTTATGGGCCCGGATACCTATATTGGAAGGCCATTGGTGGATCATCTTGACGATCCATTTGAGAAGATTATGGAAAAAGTTGTTCGCCATGAAAGCTTGTTTCCTAAGGAAGCAAATGTTGTCGCTACAACCAAGGAAGTTTAGAAACCACAACAAGGTGGTAATAATAAGAAGAGGAAGCAGCAACAATAGAAAGGAAAGGATGGCCAGAAGAATACAAAGAGTGAGGTGGTTTGCTTTAACTGCCAATAGAAAATTCATTTTGCTAATGAGTGCAAGAATCCTAAAGCTGAGAAGAAGTGCTTCAAGTGCGGAAAACCTGGGCATGAGAAGAAGGATTGTCCAGGATCGGCTAAGGGAAAGCAGGTTGTGAAGGCATATGCTTTGAAAGTCGTGTCATCTTCTTCAAGAGCTCCTACTATAGAGGAAAAGGGAAAGGGTCTCTACGTCCAAGGTACTCTTTCCGCTCGAGGTGTTCTGTTCGTGTGTTGTTTGATACTGGAGCATCACATTCATTCATTTGTAATGAACTCGTGTGCCGCTTGGGTTTGAAACCTGAGAATTGTGATAGACCATTGATCGTGACTAATCCAGTTAGGGGTTTATCCAGTTTGTGCATGTTGTGTTGTGTTCTAGTGTTGTCGAGCCATGGTTGCTCTTTTTTGTGTGATTGCTTTGTGTTGAATTTCGCTGGGTTTGGGATCATCTTGGGCATGGATTGGCTCAAGAGGTATGCCGCAAGAGTGAATTGCGAGAAACTAGAGGTAAGGGTCGGGGATGCGGAAGGGTGAAAGGTGTAGATTAGATGTAATCCCGAAGACAGGGTCTTCGTGAGTTATATATATTAGCTTGGGATTCCACATGAAGACTTTCATATGTGCTGATCGCTAATGAGTATGAGGATGTCTTTGGTGAGGTCAAAGGTCTGCACCGCATCGTAAGATCGAGTTTAGGACCGATTTGGTCGAGGTGCTAGACCAATCGTTATGCCCCTTAGGTGGATGGAGCCTAAGGAACATCAAGAGTTGGAGGTGCAAGTTCGTGACCTTTTAGTAAAGGGATTCATTTGGAGAAGTGTTTCCGAATGGGGTGCACTAGTGGTGTTTGCAACCAAGGCGGATGACTCGTTAAAATTTTGTGTGGACTATCGTGAGCTGAACAAGGTGACCAACAAGAACAAGTATCTGTTTCCAAGGATAGATGACTTGTTCGATTAGCTTCACGAGGCCAAAGTGTTTTCTCAAATGGATTTGGCAACGATATCTCACCAATTAAGGGTGGAAAAGGATAATGTGCCGAAGACTGCTTTTAGGACACCATCCAGTTTCTTCGAATGGTTGGTAATTCCATTCGGGTTGCATAATGCGCCAACATATTTTGTGGATCTTATGAATAGAGTTTTCAGAGATCAGTTGAACAAGTTCGTGCTTGTGTTCATGGATGATATTCTGGTTTACTCCCGGAACGAGGAAGAACATAAGACGCATTGAGAGTTGTGTTGGAAATCTTGCGAAAACATCAGCTAAGAGCTAAGTTTTCGAAGTGTCACTTTTGGGAGAGCGAAGTGAGATTCTTAGGCCATATTGTTTTTGGTAATGGGATAGCAGCTGACCCCGCTAAAGTGGCAGCAATTCAGGACTGAGATAGACCTAAAAATGCGATCGATGTGAGAAGTTTCCTTGGGTAGGCTAGTTATTGCCGATGGTTTGTCAAAGATTTCATGAAGATATTTGCACCATTGACAGGATTAACGAAGAAGAACCAGTGTTCACATGGAATGCAAAGTGTGAGCAAGCTTTTGGAATCCTAAAGGGGAGACTGACAAGTGCTCCTATTTTGACCATTTCAAGTAGGAATGAAGAGATGTTTGTGTATACCGATGCATGCGATACTGGACTTGGAGCAGTGCTAATGCAAAAAGATAAGGTTGTGGCATACGTGTTTCGATAGCTAAAGCCGCATGAAAGGAATTACCCAATCCACGATTTGGAGTTGGCAGCAATCGTATTTGCTCTGAAGATATAGAGACATTGCCTGTTGGGGGTTCGATTCGAGCTGTTTACGAATCACAAGTCGTTAAAAGTTTCTTTTCTCCCAAAAGGATTAGAGTCTTCGGCATCAACGATGGTTAGAGTTTCTAGCATTGTATGACTTTGGTATAGCCTATACTCCTGGTAAAGGTAACATAGTGGTTGATGCGCTGAGTAGAAGACACGCAAGTTTGGGAGCAATGTTTTCAGAATGGAAGAGCCTTGAGTATTTGGCAAGGTTTGATTTTAGGCCAAGGTGTGAGTTGGAACCTGGAATGTTGGCAAGCTTGTCGATAAGACCTTCTTTTATCGAAAGTATTGGCGAAAGCCAAAAGCGACATGCAAAGTCTATTGAGTTTATCTAGAAGTTGGAACCAAAGGATAAGGAATTCAAAATCGATCGAGTGGGATGGCTTCGAAAACAAGGACGACTGGTTGTTCCTGATATTGATGGATTATGAGATACGGTTTTGAGGGAATGTCATCACTCGAAGTTGACAATTCATGCCGGTGGTAATAAGATGTATCAGGACATAAAGCGAGTCTATTACTAGGAAGGGATGAAAAGAGATATTGGAAAGTTCATTTCCAAGTGCATGAACTGTCAATTGGTGAAAGCTGAACAGAAGGAGCCGAATGGGTTGCTTCAGCCATTGGAGGTTCCTACATGGAAGTGGAAGCAAATATCGATGGATTTTATCAATGGACTACCTAGAACTAGGGCAAGAAATGAAGGAAGTTGGGTCATTGTGGATCACTTGACCAAAAGTGCAAGGTTCGTTCCTATCAAATCGACTAGGACGGCATCGAAGTTGGCTGAGCTTTATGTTAAATGGATTGTTCAATTCCATGGTATCCCGAAGAGCATAGTAAGTGATCGAGATCCATTATTCACGAGTGGATTTGGAAAAGTTTGCAAAGAGACTTTGGGAACCGAGTTGTGTTTGAGTATGGCTTATCATCCACAAACTGATGGTCAAACCGAGAGGGTTAACCGAGTTTGGAAGATCTCCTAGGAGCTTGTGTGGTGGATTTTGGGGGATCATGGGAAGACCGTCTACATCTAGTTGAGTTTGCGTATAATAATAGCTACCAATCGAGCATCGGGATTGCACCATACGAGGCGTTGTATGGTAGACCGTGTATTTCTCTGACATGTTGGTTAGAAACTGGAGATAAGTTGATACTTGGGTTTGAGATGATAAGAGAGACATTGGATTGTATCGAGATCTTTCTTCATTGAATGAAGGCGGCCCCAGACCGTCAAAAGAGTTATGCTGATAAGCATCGAAAAGATTTAGAATTCGACGTAGGCGATAATGTTTTCATCGAGCTTTCGCCGCTGAAGCATGTTGTTCGATTCAGAAGTAAAGGAAAGTTAGCTCCTAGGTTTGTTGGACCATTTCCGACAATCCAGTGAATTGGAAAGATCGCGTATAGATTGAAGTTACCCGAGAAGATGTCGAGTATGCATAATGTTTTCCACGTGTCATTTCTACGGAAGTGCGTGCAAGATTCGAATGTAGTGGTATCTCCAGAGCAGTACAAAGACCTAGAAGTCGAGACCGTAGTTACGAAACCTCGTAAGCCACTTCGTGTTGTGGGGAATGACATGAAACAGCTTAGGAGGAAGACTGTTAAGCTAGTTATGGTACAATGGAGTGAGAATGGCGACGATTGTACATGAGATGGAAGAGAGCATGAAGATGATCCATCCAGAACTCTTCGTCAGTATGATCCATTAGTATCATGTCACCTCACACCATTGTAACTTATACTATTGCGTTTATTTCTAGAATTCCATGTGCTAAGATAGGGCTATGGATGCTAGTTTGGGCGATAGAATTGGCTGCACATGGATGAAAGGCATGCAAAATTGTTTTGGTTGCTTATGTTTGTTAGGATTTCAGGGGTGAAATTCCTAAAGGGGGGAGAATGTAACAACCCGTATTTTACGTATCGAAGGATCGTAAAATATTTTATTTTATTCCTTGAGGGTTGGATCATTCTTATATTTTAATATGTTGTTTATGTGGATGTGAGACATGTCCATAATTTTTACCAATTTATATTGCCCCTGTCAGTTTTGTACAGGGGATAACTTTTGACTCGGATCGATTTAGTGTTGAGTGATGACTCCAATTCCATAGAGTGGTCACAATATAGATTTGGCTCAGCGGTTTGGGAGAAATTGCTATTTTAAGGTTTCACAGTTGACCGTTCAAGTTTGTGAAGCCATAATGGGATGATTTGGGGAGGCCCATTAGTGGGCTTGTGGAGGGTATAAATAGGGGGTAGAAGGCATGGAGAATAGTTTACTTTCTCCATTCTCTCATTATGGAAGAGCTTGTGATCCTCCTTTCCTCCATCTTCTTCACCTTTCCAACATTAAAGCCTTAGGCAATCGAAGATCTACATCGTTTGAAGCTAGATCTACGTCATTCCAAGAGAGAGTTCATCGAATCAAAGAGTTTAGAACAAATTCTACGCTGTCTGGATCTAGATCAAAGTGTTTTTGGGTTGATTTGGAGAATTGGTGAGTGATATGCGTCTCTCACATGGATTCAATCAAGTATATGAGTATTTGATCTTGTTTTTCATCATTTTGAATCAGTTTCTCCTAGATCTACACCATGGTAAGTTTATTTTCATATGAATCGCCATAGGATCTAATTTAGTAACTTAAAACCGGTAATTTTCATATATTTTCATATGTTTATACAAGTTAGATCCATAATTTTGGTCATATGTTCGTTTATCATGATTTTGGTGAAGTTTACATAATTATTGGTGAAAATGTCATTTTTATGTGGTTTGCAACTTCATAATATGTTTATGGATGAACTTGATGAATCAGCTTCGTCGAAATTGTCGTTTGGCGAAGTTTTGTTCAAATTTCGGGTGGAAATCATGATGGATTGGGTCTGGAGGAGAGGTGGTCGGTCAGGCTCGTGGTGGTCGGTGGGGTCGGGCTCGTGGAGGTCGGTCAGGCTCGTGGTGGTCAGTTGGTTCGGGCTCGTGGTGGTCGGTCGGGTCGGGCTCGTGGTGCTCGATTGGGCTCGTGGTGGTCGGTCGGGTCGGGTTCATAGAGGTCGGTCGGGTTCGTGGTGGTCGGCTGGGTTGGGCTCATGGCGGTTAGTCAGGCCAGGCTCGTGGTGGTTGGTCGGGTCGGGCTCGAGGAGGTCGGTCGGGTCGGGACCCAAGGATATGGATCGGTAGGTTGCAAGCGTGGATCGGTCGGGCTTAAATGGATCGGTCGGGCTTAAATGGATCGGTCGGGCTCAAATGGATCGGTCAGACTCCAATGGATCGGTCGATTCTTTTGAGAGATGACTGTGGCCTTGACAGTAGTTCAAGTGAGAATGTCGAAGTGTTGTGATGTGTTCGTTATTCATCGTAATTCAACGAATGTCAAGATGACTCAAGGGGGTGAGTTCATGGGTGAAGTTGGTCGAGAGGGTAGTTTGGGCTACAACTCAAAAGTTGTGAGTTGATGGATAGTGGTTGCTTGAGAAGGTTTCTTGAGCTATGAAAAGTCATCGGGTTGGACAACTAGTGAGGTAAAGGCCGAGAGATTATCGTTGTCATAAGTTCTAGCAGACTCAAAGCAGGGGTACAATGAGGGCACTGGAAGGTTGCTGGTCGAGTACCCTGGGTATCGTTGAAAGGCCCTAGCTGTCAAGGTTGGACAACGTTTCGTTGTATGGAGTATGGAGTTTGAGCTAGAACTGGGGTTACCATTAGCCCTTGACATATGGTAAGGTTGGTCGTTATACGATTAACGATGGCTTCGAAGCAGGATTGGCGGTTATAGCCCAAGTCCGTCATGCATGCTGGATGTTTTGTTTGTACTGTCTCACGTAAGTTACCCAAAGTTGAAGGAGATGTTTCTTGGGCGCTTGTCTGATATTGGTTTAGGCCTTTGGGCTTATGCTTGAAGGACATTGAATTTGATTAGGATGGTTTGCATGAGATATATAATCTGGGCGCTGTGGGTGTTAAAAATGACTGCTTCTGGTTGCCATAAATGAATGGTTGTTCTGAAAGTCATGGATGTATGATTGAAATGCTTGGTGCAAAGGCTATCACTGTCCGATGTGGGAAAGAGGGGAATTGAGTTCTTTTCAGGCGTTATGGGTAGATTAGTTCGTTTATTTACCCACTCTCATATACTTTATTGATGATGTTAGATAGATGCTTTACCGCACACTAAGACTGTTGTCTGACTCAAGTTTTATATTTCCCACTTATTACCTTGGGTTGTTCATCCAATTTTTAGATGGGCAGACTAGGTGGTAGGTGACATGTGGTAGCTTAGTGAGGACGATGTTGCATTTCGGAGGTGAGTAGGAGGCTTACGTATTACCTTTCCTACTATGTAGTATTCGGTTTTCTGGTGCTCGTTATTCTTCTCTGAGTGTTGTAGTGAGACAACTTTGTATAAACACTATTGTTGTAGTCCAAGTGTATGAATATTACTTTCTACTTGTTATGAAAGTTTGGTATTTTCTTCTTCACTAATGTTACTTTTTGTATATGTTCTATTATATCTTATCCTTGTGCTGCAAGTTGTACGACTGGTTCCACTTGTGTCTACCTACTCTGATGATTGTCCATAGCTGTCGTGCACACCTTTCAGCGCATTATTCCTCTTGTTTAGTGCAGGGGTTATGAGCGGTCTTCACAGTTAGCGTGAACGACTTGCTATGACTTAAGACCGCTTAACCCATAACTCTAACCTAAATCAACGACGTGAGAGTATAAAGACTTAAGGGCCCGACGTCCAATAAACTTAGCTTGAACCCCACCGACACTGGAGATACGAGCGCTGACTTATAAATTAACTCAAACTCGCCTCTGACTTATAAATTAACTCAAACACGCCCCTGACTCGGCGTGTGATTCAAAGTTAATTGGGGGTATATACACTATAACTACGGATCATGACACATAACCATTATAAGTGAGACAACTTGTAGTGTAAGTTTTTAAGCGAGGGCTTACGAGTTAAATTCTTAAGCAAAACGGCTTAACACTTAACACTTATTTATTCCAAGTGGGAATCGCTTACAACTTAAAATTGATTTAGTAAAAATCAAAGCAAATCGCAAGTACAATGAATGGAAAGAGACATAAACTTGCAAACAAAAGAATGACTTTATTCACAGGGTAGGTTTGCACAAAAGAATGACTTTATTTGGTTATACGCGTTCTTTGTCTAATCTCCAATTCAATGTGTATACTTTTACTAGCTATTTTCAAATAAACAAATGAATCTTCTGGCATCTCAAGGATAACCATATTGAAATGCAAATCCAATGCATCTGTAGTTTTGTTAAGTGAATATTAGGGATGGGTTCCTAACATGAAACTTAATGTAAAGCTTTTCCTCCTTTAACTTTTAGTGTAAAGCAGATCCCTATTTTACCATAGCATCATATTTTCATGTTTTTCCACTGTTACTTAAAAAAATTCAAAAATTGTAAACACCAAAGGAGGATTATTGGAAAAAAAGTTATTACTGCACTTATTGTAAATAAGTGCAAATATATCTGCAATTATTCAAGTAGTGTAATACAGGTAATAAAAAAAGGAAAAACTAAAATACAAATTCACTTTGACATCACCTCGAGCCTCTCAACAATGGCGACCTTGAGCCTCTCATTCTTGTCCTCGTGACTGTCTTCGTCCATCAACCCTCCCTCCTCTTAAATCAAATCTCATTCTTTACTACCTTTCATAGCTCTGCAGCCTCCTCGGGTACCTCCTTTCCCTGATCCACTACCTACCACCCTTCCTTGCATTGTCACTTCTTCATCAACCCATCTTCCCTCTGCAAACAATACCAAGAAAAGTGGTCTACGCTTTTTCCAACAATACCTAAGAATGCAGGTGTTTTCACCAAAAATGGTTCAAACACCAAGGGTACAAGAATTGCACTTCACCAATGTGGTTAAAAAGTAAATGGAGTAGTACTCAATTAAAATTAGATAGTAAAAATGTGAGGAAAGTAAAACGGAACGAGGTTTTAGAGTGGTTCAGGCCTAAGCTAGGCCTACATCCACTATAAATGTAATTTTCATTACCATGACAATGATTACAAAGCATATAAACTCTCTTTGTACATGCATCCTCTCTCTTTTACACATACTCTCTTTCTCACATATACATCTCATTTAAACTCATGGATTTCAATGGAGAAACGATAATATCGATGGAGGAGAAGGGTAAGTTAGCGGAGGAGAAGGAGAATGTCCTTGTTCGTGAGAAGGATGAAGGAGAACCTTCAATCTCTTCGCCACTTAGGTGATCTTGACGGATGCCATGGCCAAGTGGACGAAGGATCTTCCAATGGAGATGAGGAAGACGATTGGAATGCTTAAGGAATGGTGGAGGGAAGAATTTTACAGCACTTCATGGTGGCAAAAAAGGTCCTCCTATACGATGGAAGCCATGGCCTATTTATATGTGAGCTCCCCTAAATAAATGAGTTAAGGTCCATATATGCAAGCTACGGGTCGCTTGTCCCGTTAATCAATAGAATGCCACTGTTTAGCAGTAACCAACTGTCGATAGATGTATCCAGCTGTTATGTGCGAGCAACTTCATAGGAGCGAGCGACTTTGTGTGAGTGAGCGACTGCATAGGAGTGAGCGGTTTGGGTGAGCTGTTAGGTGATGAGTACACGACCGATTGGCCCGAGGTCCTATGTTGGTGTATAGGCAAACAGTCAAATTTTGTAGGTCAGAATGTAAGTGCGACCTTTCGGGAACTTGTATCTGATTGACCGGTGGGAAGCATCTGATTGAAACGTTATCAGCTGATTGCGGAATGAGCGGGCGACTGTGACTGTAATCTATGAGTGGACATGGGATATATGTACGACCTCTGACTTCTTCGTGTTTCTTGTCAGGCTCGATCGACCGGAGTAGTATAAGCGGACGACTTCATAGTGGATCGTGTGACCAGAACCAATTCTTTTCCTTGTCTTACTCGATCGCCCCTTTTCATATATGAATGAGCGACTTCCCACACACCGTGCTCGACCTTTAACTTATGTGCGAATGAACCCTTTATGGTGCTTATCCGACTCGACTGCTTGTCTTGTGCCTCTAACTCATACTTAACCATCTAATGTGTGTACGAAATTTTAAGGGATAACATTTGCCCCTCAAAGTTTGTATTTTTTGCGAAAACAAAAATTTCAAGCTTCGAACTAATTGACCGTGGCACCATTAGATGGATTAAGTCGGACTTGCCTTGTGGTGGTCGTGCTTTCATATGACTCAAATACGTACATGTTTGAATAGGCTGACGGTCGTTCGTGTGCTGATGTAATTGGCTGAATTTAAGATCGTTCGTTTGCACAGTGGTCGAACAAGCAAACCGATGCGCCGCTTTGGCTCGTTGGGGTTTCTAGCCTTCTTATTACTTTATATATTACCTTCTTTCTCTCCCGTTCCCTTTTTCTTTTCCTTTTCTTCAGAGAAGATTTTAATGGTGGTATTTCTCTAGACAATCTTATTCACTATTTCGACTACCTCTGGAGCTTTCAATTATCTTGACCCTTTCGACGTACAACTGTGCGTGATATCCTCAACAGAGCTTTACAACTTCACGATCGATGCAACCTACTCTCTTTGAGATTGTTCGCTTGCTTGAAGATAAATTCTCCCCCTTCATTTTGATTTGATTTATTCTAAAGTATGGATCTGTTAACCCTGGGCATAGCTTAAAGAACCTATATACTCACCAAGAGTATCCCTTGTGGATTTACCAGAAGATTCTTGTAATTTTAACTAGGCCGTTGCAGGGTTATACACGTAAACATTTTTTCCTGCCGGACATACATAGCCTTTTGAATTCCTAATTTTTTCAGTAACATGCCTTGTAAGTTGCTTGTTGAAATGTCCTTTAATATCTATTGGTTGCATACTTGTATGATTTTGTTCATTGTCACTTGAATTGGCAATAGTTTTTGCCTTTATTCTATGATATCAAGGAGTTTGTTCAGACCGTTTGTTATCCGTATTTGTTTTGACCCTATGTTTGGTCTCAAAAGTTTCCCTTTTTCTTTGTCATGCATACTCGTGTTCGAGCTTTATGG
The DNA here is from genome assembly GCA_030737875.1 of Allium sativum. Lineage (NCBI taxonomy): Eukaryota > Viridiplantae > Streptophyta > Magnoliopsida > Asparagales > Amaryllidaceae > Allium > Allium sativum. Next base: position 1,045,061,312 of record CM060910.1, on the reverse strand, counting down.
TTGCTCAATTTTAATTGGATAAGGGTCGTTCTTGCTCGACTCCTACATGAGGTTGGTCACAAACGACCCATTGTGCCTAAATATGTGCGACCGCCCTGATCTGAGTTTGAGTGGATGCCGTAATACGGTTATGCGCGACCATGTTAGAATCAATATGAGCTTGAACCTAGAATCTGGTTATTCATATGCAAGCGGGACAAAACCCATTGTGAATGATTGGACAGCTATTGTGTGAATAGCCGAATATTCGGATTGTTATGCCTCGAACTCAGTTAGGTTGTTTCTATTTGTCCTGTAAGGGTCGTTCATGCGTGACCTTTGTTTTGGCTTGCACTTGATCAACTTATGCTCTTTTGGTAATACTAATTTTAAGTGACGTAAAATCTATTTATGTAGAAATGCCAACTCGTCACGAATCACACCAGAGTTCTAAGGATCGAACTTTGTCCGACCAAACTAGAAGTTCTGACCAACCTGCTTGAGTCGCACCAGGTATTGCCCCTAAGGTAAATGGTACTCAAAGCTTTCCAAATTCCTGTGCACTCTCTGATATTCCTTGTGAGAGGCATGAGACAGAGCTTCCTTTTAGCTCGTTTCAATAATTGTGCAACCAATTTGGAATTTCAGAAGAAGAAGCCAGGCTGCCCGGGGAGGACGAGTTCGTGGATGTTCCTCTAACCGGATATGTCGCTGTTAATCACGGTATGTTGTTGAGTGGGGGCAATTCCTCCTTTTAATCCTTATTTAGAGATGATTCTCCGGAACTTGGATATTGCCCCGTGTTAATTACATTCAAACGGCTATGTTGTTTCAACAAGCCTTTATATTCTTTTCATGAGAGAAAAACAACACGCTCCTTCGTTTGAAGATATATGGTCCATATATTACTTTAAGAGAAGGCAACAATGCCCTTCAATTGTTTTTGTTGAAAGCTGGGGTTCTAAAATAATTACTGGCCCGATGGAAAGTGTTCGAGGATTTCCTAATCAATATTTCTTTGTTCGATGCCCTGATATCTTCTGTGGCTTATGAATGAAAGGTGGCGAGTATACTCACTATTCATACCCCCCTTTTTATTCCTTTTTGCCTATTAATTAAGTCTTTAGTTATATTACAGTGCTTCCTGATCAGTGTATCACCTTTAATCAAGATCTCTGCAATTCTCTACTGGTAGTCGATGAAAGAGAGAGGAATAGGAAATTTATGATTACCGAAGAGTTCCTACATTATTATAACTTGCTTTCTCCTTTGTGTACTTTCGCATGGGATTCTTCTGATAAAAAGGGTGCCGCTAGAAAATCTACGGTCAAGAGGACCGCCGGAAAGAAGCGCTCCAGCCCCGCACGGAGCAGTAAAGCAGCTCTTAAATCCAAATCGGTTTCTGCTAAAAAGGTAATACCCAAGCGTCATAAAGGTAAAGATCTCGTGATTTCGTTGGACCAGACAGAGAAGGGGGGTCCTTCTTTAGAGGAAACTGACCCGGAAAATGCAAGTGTGACCTTTTCAAAAACTACCTTGGATCTGGTGAAAGAGAACGAGCAGTTTGATGAAACTGGGGCGACTTCTGAGAAGCTTTAGATGTTGATGAAAGTTCTCATGTTCGGGGTAAACAAGGAGAAGGTGGTTCATAAACCTTTAAAGATTTCGGTGTTCTTGATTTAACTAAAGACCTTATCCAAGGTGACACTGTCGTCGAAATATTTAAATCTCAAATCTTAAATACAAGAATTCTCAAAAGTTCCTATTTCCAGGCCATGAAAGTATCTCGCAAGGCTAGGGATTACTTTAGTTCCTCCATATATACCTAACAGATTTCCTTTTTTTCATCTTGTTCTGGTATTTTTGATACAGGTGCTAAATTTTTTCCTTTCTCTTTCCAAGATTCAGGAATGAAACCTTCTTTATCAGACAGTTTCACCCAACAGGCTAATCTCGTTAATCCACAAAACCTTTTACATTCATGTCTGTCTCGCTACTCAAAGCGCCCTCAGTTGCCTTTAGATCCCCTATCCGATCATGCTCCTGAACCTTCATTGGCTAATCGGCGGAAGAAAAGGAAGCATGATCATTTACAGATATTTGAACAAGGGGTTATGGACAACGAGCAGTGCCCGGAGGATGCTAAGAAGTAAAGGGATGATGATGTACAAAGTGAGGATGAGCCCTGGGAATCTCACAAATCGGCCGAGCCCTTGAACTCCAATCTTCTTATCTCTCTGGAACAACCCCTCACAATTTCTCAGTCTATTGTCCTCATTTCTTGCCAGATCCAAGTGATTCTTGACAGGCCTCCCTACGAAATTTTCCTTGGTAATCCAAAGCCGAAGTATCGATTTGAAGCTTGGGATTTAAGGGGGATGGACTTTGACTTAGACTTGTTTCCATATGATGAGCAGAATGCCATTGGAGAGCTGAGTGCTATAAAAAACTATATGACCACCCAACTTGACATTGCTAAGAGTCAACTTGAAGTACAATTAGACTAGGCTAAGGATGCTATTGGAAGCCGATTCAAGTCATGGAACAAATTTTGCTTCGAATTTCAGAGATTGAACACTCGACATATTGAGCATATTGAGCTTCTTGAGAATGACAAGGCTGAATTGATCCATGTGATTAAATCTCAAGAATATGAAATTGCATCGTTGAAGGGCGGAGATAATAAGGTGAGCAGCTTAGAAGCTGAAAATGAGAAACTAAAGTGGGATATTGAGGCTATCAAAAAGAAAATTCCCAAGGCTCAATCTGGCCGAGAATCCGCTGAATCTCGACTGGCTTTGGAACAACAAGCTATAGCTTCTTACCAACAGGAGAAAATAGTTCTTGAAGAAAAGATTATCTCTCAAAGTAAAGAACTCAAAAATCTAGAGGAGGAGAAAACAGAGATGACCAGCGATCTTGAACGAGCCAAAATTAAAACTGATGAAACTCTGTTCCAATTTTACGTCCTTAATGTTATAAATCGCGGAAGTCTGAGTTTTCTGAAAAAGGATTTCCCTCGAACATTGGCTGTCATCTAGGAACAGGTGCTTAAATATTCCAAAGGTAAAGAAGACAGTGTTCTCCAAGAGACCCTCTTAGAGGCGGGAGATCGCGATGTTTTAGATAAGGGTAGAAAAATGCTAGCAGATGAACGAGCTCAATCCCGTAGGAAAAAAGCTCTGAATGCCATCCCGGTTCACATTCCCCATCTCGCTAATGCTGAGGCTTCAGGCTCTTAGATTTCTCTCGTGGATCTTTCCACTATTAACAAGAATGCTATTGGGTTTCATTCCATTTCATTCCACTGACGATCATATTGTTCAGGAGGATGCCGCCAAGCAATGCACTGGGGGAGGTGAACAGAATTGATGATTGTTAGACTGGCGTGCGAGTGCCAGTCCTCGCTTGCTATTTTATGCTTGTATTGCCAGCTTTATGATCTTGTGACTAGTCTGTGGCTCTATGATAGATTTGTGTTTTGCTTTGTTGCCTTACAATCCTTTGTTCAACTACCTTTCTCGCTGGCACACTGCATATTGCACTTTTATTATGGTTTATTTGTATCATGTTATGCTTTATTGGTCGTATGATTGTCACGAACGTATCGTATGTAACGTTAGCATCGTTGGTTATTTTTAACGCCATGGTTATATCCCCGTATCAAAGTTCGTTGTAATCTTAGAATCTTATTTTTATTGCTCCCCTTCAAGGGGTTTTATTTTTATCATGCATTTACTCGTATTCCTCATTGACTTGGTGACCCAAGTCCTTCGGTGAATTGGTTAAACATATATACGTATGTATATTATTGTCTTTTATTAGAATGTATTCAACACCATATCTCACTAACTCGGTGACCTAAGTCCTTCGGAGATTGGTTTTGAATACGTGCCCCCAGGGGTAGGGCTTGGGTTTGAAGTTTCGATCCAATTAGGTCCTGTTTGATCTGGTTATTCTGGGATAAAAAAGACCTTATTGGATACCCTCTTTCGGCTAGGGTTTCTGTTACCCCCTTTCGGCTAGGATTTTTGTTACCCCATTTCGGCTAGGTGTTCTGTTACTCCCTTTCGGCTAGGATTTCTGTTACCCCCTTTTGGTTAGGATTTCTATGTTGAATGTTTATTAGGAATTGTGTATCTTTGTGACGAAAAGGCAGTTTTACGGCCTGGTACGCTTTTCATCATTTAACCTAGAAAGATTTTTTTTCTTTCGAGATTTGCAAGGTGGCAGGTTTAATCATCTTGCTTGGTTTGAATGATGCTTTTGGTGTTTAACGCCTGAATCGTTCCAACCAGGATGAGCTTGGGAAGCTTTCGTCTATGGTTGAGCTGTAAATGAGCGATCATCCACCTTTTTTCCTATATTTAAGAGACCAATTTTAGTGCGAGCTAGAAAACGCGTGATTCATGCAAGCAAATAGCTTTCGGCTCGTAAAGCCCCTGTTTGGTACAGTGCAAGTAAATCATCACAGATTGCTTACAAACTCATAGCAAGAATTAAAGCAAAATAACGTAATAGTTAGGTAAAGGCAATGGGAGTCGCATATTCTTAGCTTTGGGTATTGAATTGTCATTAGTGGTTGTTAGTCGATGACCGGTCGTGGGTCTATGAGAGCTTGGGCTTTCTAATATGGTATAGACTGACTGGTAGCATGAATCTGCCTTTGGATAGCTAGAGTGTTTTGAGGACTCTTAACATACTGATGTAGTTGGTTCTTTCGGATGAGCTCCTCAATTAAGCTTCTCAGGTGTCGACATTCATTTGTGTTGTGCCCTGACTTATTATGAAACCGGCAAAATTTTCCGGAGTTGGCTTGCTGCTCCGTAACCCTTTGTGGTTTTACCTAAGAAAAAATGCCTAAATCTTTTATAGCATAATAAATCCTCAATGGGGTTTCGTTCAGAGGAGTCCACTCTGTTTGCTTAAAAAATCATGATTTCGTATGTGCTTTGTTATCCTTTTTATCAGTTCCCCTCTTCTGTCCAGCGTTGTTATTCTGCCTGGTTTGGAACTCAATGTTTCTCCCCTCTTTGGTTGTGCCGCTTTCTATGACCTTCTGAATATTCAGCGTATCGTCTTCCACGCTCATATACTCTTCGGCTTTCTTATAGAACTTCTTTGAAGTTTTGGGTTTCTTCATCCTGAGCCATTTCCCAAATTCCGATTTCTTATTGATAACACCTTTTAGTGCTGCTAACAAGTACCAGGATTCTGGTTCTTTGACTTCAGCTGCAGCAGCATGGAATCGTGTAAGAAAAGATTTGACGGTTTCTCCGGACATTTGTTCCATCTCCCTAAGTGACATTACGTCCCTTGCTTTAGTAGTTTGTAGACAGAACTGGTCCTGGAATATTCTTGCCAAGTCAGCAAATTGATCAACGCATTTAGGTGGGAGTCTAGTGAACCATAGTGAGGCCACCCCTTCTAGGCATACGGGGAAGTACAAGCATTTTATCTCATCAATTTCCTTAGTTCCGTTCATATGTTGATCATATTTGAATAGGAAGATGTTCAGATCTCCAGTCCCACCATAGGTTGCTATTGTGGGAGGTACGAATTTCTTAGGAAACTTTGCTTGACGGATCCTTTCTGTGAACGGGTTTTTACTGGGTGAAAACTCCCATTCTTTCTCTTTATCTTCTCGGACCGCTTTTTCTTTCATTATTCGCTGAATCATATCCATAATGCTATTATCGTCGCTTGCTCGTCCCATGGGATTGTTGATACTTTTGTTGGCGTGATCGTGGTTTGAGCTCTGACGCCTTGCACTTCTTTTGGGAGGTGCCCCTTTGATGGGACTTGTGGCGTTTTGAGTTGTATGTTTCACCTCATGCTGTGGGATTTCGAGCTTAGATTCTTCTACACCGGCCTCCCCCTTGTCTTCTACTGGGAAGTTGGATCGACTGGGGTCTGAGGCAGAAGAGTCGTCATTTTCATCAACACTGCTTACAACATTTGGTGGCGAAGGATTTGTTTGAGCACTAATCAGGGAGTCAAGCCTTTCCATCATTATTTTTGTCATAGCATCCATTTTTTCGTTCAAACCGGTCACTACCACATTCAACTTATCTCGTGTTACGGACGGTCTAGAGGACTCTTCAACTTCTATATTCAAAGTTTGTGGTGTAGCTTCATCACCGTGGACATCCCCAACAATTGTGGTAGCTCCGATGGAATTATTTTTCTTTGAACCTGCCATGACCGCAAGGAAAGGGGTGGTTTAGGATTTTAGTTGCGGACTATTGAAATCGGAGGAAAGTGTGAAGGAAGGAAATATGAACACGGCCCCACGGTGGGCGCCAAATATTTTCACCAAAAATAGTTCAAACACTAAGAGTACAAGAATTGTACTTCACCAATGTGGTTAGAAAGTAAATGGAGCCGTACTCAATTAAAATTAGACAGTAAAAATGTGAGGAAAGTAAAACGGAGACGAGGTTTTAGAGTGGTTCAGCCCTAAGCTAGGCCTATGTCCAATATGAATGTAGTTCGCGTTATCATGACAATGATTAGAAAGCATATAATCTCTCTTTGTACATGCATCCTTTCTTTTTTACAACATACTCTCTTTCTCGCATATAGATCTCATTTAAACTCATAGATTTCAGTGGAGAAACGATAAGATCGATGAAGGAGAAGGGTAAGTCAGCGGAGGAGAAGGAGAATGTCCTTGTTTGAGAGGAGGATGAAGGAGAATCTTCAATCTCTTCGCCACTTAGGTGATCTCGACGAATGCCATGGCCAAGTGGATGAAGGATCTTCCAATGGAGTTGAGGATGACGATTGGAATGCTTAAGGAACGGTGGAGGGAAGAATTTTACAACACTTCGTGATGGCAAAAAGGTTCCCTTTTACGATGGAAATCATGGCCTATTTATATGTGAGCTCCCCTGAAGAAATGAGTTAAATTCCATATATGCAAGCTACAGGTTGCTTGTCCCGTTAATTACTAAAATATCACTGCTTAGCTGTAACCAACCATCGATAGCTGTATCCAGCTGTTATATGCGAGCGACTTCATAGGAGCAGATGACTTTGTGTGAGTGAGCGACTGCATAGGAGCGAGTGACTACATAGGAGCGAGCAGTTTGGGTGAGCTGTTGGTGATGAGTACATGAGCGATTGCCCAGAGGTCCTGTGTTGGTGTATAGGCGAAAAGTCAAATTTTGCAGGTCAGAATGTAAGTGCGACCCTTCGGGAACTGGTATCAATTGACCGGTGGGCAATATCTGATTGAAACGTTACCAGCTGATTGCATAATGAGCGGGCGACTGTGACTGCAATTTATGAGTGGACATGGGATATATGTACGACCTCTGATTTCTTCGTGTTTCTTGCCAGGCTCGATCGACCGGAGTAGTATAAGCGGACGACTGCAGAGTGGATCGTGTGATCGGAACCAATTCTTTTCCTTGTCTTACTCGATCGCCCTTTTGACATATGAATGAGCGACTTTCCTCACACCGTGCTCGACCTTTAACTTGTGTGCGAATGAACCCGTTATGGTGCTTATCCGACTCGAGTGCTTGTCTTGTGCATCTAACTCATACTTAACCATCTAGTGTCTGTACGAAATTTTGAGGGATAACAGCGGGGGTGTTCTCACCCCCTTCGATTCCATTAAAATTATCTGGTAAATCCCTTTTACCAACCGAAAAAACATCTCAGCGGGAAAAGAGGAATGACAAGACTATTTGGCGGGTTTCTCCTTGATTGATCGTTGTCCTACACTGTTGTTATCACGCATCTCAGATGCATTTGGAAGCCAAATGGAAGTATTAAAGTGAAAGTCCACTGGTGAAGTATTCTTTTTTCTGCTTTCTAATGTAGAAGACAAGGATAGAATATAAAGATCTGGCCCAGTTATTGTCAAGAATAAGATCTTCTTAGTTAAGCCATAGGACGATGGAGTAGGTAGTAATTGTGTTAAATGTGTCCCTACGTGGATTAGAATGTCAAACATACCTCTCTATGCTTGGTAAAAATTGGGAATCTATTGGTTAGCATCTAGAATCGGTTGATTTCTTTAGATGGATATTTCAACTGTGAAAATAGAAAGGTTAGAATCGTTGTGGTCACCCTCGATGCAGCTTTACCCACTGAGTTCCCTGTTAAATTAATTGATGGAGATGAGCAAATTGTTTTTGTGGAGTATTTGTGGCAACCTAATGCAAGAGTTTTGGACATGTTAGTGCTGACTGTTTTATGCCCGGTGAGAAAACTAGTGTTGGTTCCCTGTCCTGTCTTGACAAAGGTGAGACTGTTGTAATCAAAGATAAATCAAACTGTGTTAATCTTGTTGCTTTTGTTTTTGAAGTAGACAAAGTGACTGAAAGACTCACTGCTAAGAAGAAAGCCATTTGGATCGGAGGAGAGTCTTAAGCAAAAAGATGAAAGCTGTACTACCTCAAAGCAATGGTAAAACTAGGAAATTCCCTATTGTGGTAAATGAAAGATAAGTGAAACAAGCAAATGTAAATGGTAAAACTTGTTGTTTAGTTGGCAACAGTTTCTGTGCTCTTTCTCAATATGCTAAAGTGGGTAAAATGGATGAGAATGAGCTTGATTATAAAGAGGGCGAGATTGGCATTATAAATGATTTGTTCACGAAAGCATTCACTTGCTCTGACAGTTTTGGTGGTGTCAAAGAGAAGCAGGCAGTGTATGTACCTGGTGGTCGTGCAAATGTGATAGATTGTATTGAACATGATGTGCATCAATTTATCTTGAATGGCAGTAATATTGATGAACAAAATGTTTCTTTGGATAAAGCAGAATGTGTTAAGTCACCATAACTTCTGCTGAATTCTACCAAAAGCAAATCTCCTTGCCTAACTCACTTCAACTTAAGTCGGGGTTCCTGAATAAACAGCCTTCTCCAATAAGATCTTGCAAAGATGCAGAGAAATTCTCTTCTTCTAGCAAGTCACCTAGCAGTGTAATGAAGCAGGATCTGATAGTGAAATAGAGAAAAATGTTGTGGAGAAATTTTGATTCAAGACCGCTTAAATCAAAAAAAATCCCCAACGCCGCGGAAAAAGAGATTATGGTAATAGTGCAAAAACAACCAATCGAACAATCTCAATCTTATCCAAGCCAATCACAATCACCAAACAATGGAAATAATAGAGCAATCACGAGAAACTAAATTACACAGGGATTTATAGTGGTTCCACCGTCGTCTTGTCAGTGTACGTCCACTTTGAGAGAGAAACCTTTATTAATATCAATAGAAGAGTACAAGAGATTGATTACAATGATCAAATTTACTAGAAAAATTTGATTTTGTGGAGAAAAGAATTGAAGAAGATTAGGATTGCCAAAACCCTAATTAGAATAAATCTTGATCTAATCTCTTGATTTTGATCCACCTCCTTTTGTATTCGATGTACCTTATATAGGCATAGAGAAGTATATGGAAATTCCCAAAATTTCCTCCAAAATATCCTCTAGATCCAAAATATTCTCCAGATCCAAAATATCCTCTAGATCCAAAATATTCTCTAGATCCAAAATATTCTCCAGATCCAAAATATCCTCCAGATCCAAAATATCCTCCAGATCCAAAATATTCTCCAGATCCAAAATATTCTCTACAATAGTGTCGCATACTTCAACACTCCACCTCGATACTATATCCGTCTACATCACAAACTCAAATGCACCCAAGCATTTCCTTCTATCTTCAATCAAGAAAGCTTGAATGTTTCCCCAATGAACTCCGGCATAGCCACCGCCCATTGCACTTCATTAACAAGTTCAGGCATAGCCCCCACCCGTCAATAAAGTGTTGAAACATCCAACTCCTAAACCAGTCCCACCGAAAGACAATGTACTCGGGTGTGAAAACGAGTACTTACCATGAAGATAGAACAACAACCTCTCATCGATACTCTTCTACACCCAAGTTTATCTCTCAACTGTGCCACCTCGTGGCACCTAGCATCTCTCTAAGCGAATTAAGTTCGAGCAATGCTCGAACTTCCCAACCGGCAATGTCTTAGTGAACATGTCCGCCGCGTTATCCTTTGTGTGCACTTTCCGAAGGCATACTTGCTTGTCTTCATCCATGGCTACTAGAAATGACTCTCTCACTTCAATATGCTTCGTTCGTGAGCTAAACGCCAAATTCTCCGCCAAATGTATAACACTTTGGCTATCACATCGAACATCAATACTCTCATGTTCGAAACCCAAGTCACACAATAGTCGCTTCAAATAAAGTGCCTCCTTTGCCGCTTCCACAGCGGCTATCAACTCCGCCTCCGTAGTGGATAAAGCAACTACGGTCTGCAATCTCGATCTCCAACTAATGGCCGTACCACCAAGTGTGAAGACATATCCGGAAGTTGATTTCCTCCGATCCCTATCACCGGCGTAGTCCGAGTCACAATAACCAACTAACTTGCAACTCAATCCATCACTACCACAAAAAACAAGACCATGAGATGCTGTGCCTTTCAAGTATCTCAATATAGCATTCACGACTTCCCAATGCGATTTCCCCGGATTAGCCATATACCGACTAACCACCCTGACGGCATTTGCAATATCGGGCCTTGTACACACCATGACATACATTAAGCTACCAACCGCACTTGCATATGGCACCTTTGCCATATAAGCCTTGTCTTTCTCTCCGATAGGTGATCCCTTATCCGAAAGCTTCATATGTAAAGGTAAAGGTGTATTTAACGCCTTTGCATTCTCCATGTTAAACCGGCAAAGCACCTTCTTAATGTACTCCTTTTGAGTCAATCTCAACTCAAAACGCTTTCGGTCCCTTACAATCTCCATGCCCAAGATCTTCTTTGCTTCTCCAAGGTCTTTCATCTCGAACTCCGCCTTTAATTTCTCTTTCAACTTGTTGATTTCTGCCTTGTCCTTAGAAGCAATGAGCATATCGTCCACATACAAGAGTAAATACACCCAACAATCATTTCCTAACCTCTTGAAGTAAACGCAAGCATCATTGATGCTTCGATGGAAGCCACTTTCAAGCATGAAATGATCAAATCTCTTGTACCATTGCCTAGGTGATTGCTTCAAACCATATAGTGATTTCTTCAACTTGCAAACTAGTTCTGACTTACCTTCTACAACAAACCCTTCCGGTTGCTCCATGTAGATGTCTTCATCCAAGTCTCCATGCAAGAAGGCGGTTTTCACATCTAGTTGCTTCAACTCCAAGTCGTAAATAGCAACTAATGCAAGTAGTATCCGGATAGAAGTATGCCTCACAACCGGTGCGAAGATCTCATCATACTCCTTTCCTTTCCTCTGTGCAAACCCCTTAGCCACTAGCCTAGCTTTGTATCTTCCATCGTCCTTCACCTTATATATCCATTTGCACCCAATAGCACAGTTTCCTTGAGGAAGTGGAACCAACTCCCAAGTCTGGTTCTTCATCAACGATTGCATCTCTTCCTCCATGGCGCAAATCCACTTCGAGCTATCACTCGAACCCATGACGTCATCAAGGTCCATCGGCTCATTTTGGACTACATGAAGAGCATAGTCCAAATTCTCACAAAAGCTAAGATAGTTCCAATCACCATATCTTTCGGGTGGCCTTATAGCATGCCGACCAACCCGAGTAGCAATACCATCACCCGGTCTTCCTTCAGCTCCACCTTGAACTGAATCTTCTCTAGGCTCGTGCACATCACCAACACTACTAGAGGAATCCTGTGGACTATGTGATGTAACATCAACCGCATTCACCTCGCAAGCACCTCCAACAACTCTACTCTCTCTAGGTCTGAAAGTGGGAATAACTTCCTTCTCCTTTGATTCACCATGAACCAAATCCGGAACATCCGATGAGCCTTCGTTCCCCTTGAACATAGCCGACTCATCAAAAGTAACATGACGAGAAACCATAGCCTTCTTCGTTTCCGGATTCCAAATCCGATAGCCTTTGACGCCATCCATATATCCGAGAAAAATCCCTTTGAAAGCTCTAGGCGAGAGCTTATCATTCCCCGGATCATGCACATAAACAGGACTGCCAAATACACGAAGATAACTCAAGTCAATGCTCTTCCCTTTCCACACTTCCTCCGGAATTTTGTTATCAATAGCCGAGCACGGAATTCGATTAATAATATGCACCGCGGTTGACAAAGCTTCGGCCCAAAATCCCTTAGACAAACCCGATGTCAATCTCAAGCATCGAGCTTTCTCTAGTAGAGTTCGGTTCATTCTCTCTGCCACTCCATTAGATTGCGGATCTCCCGGTGTAGTAAAATGCCTCCGAATACCATGATGCTTGCAAAAATTCAGAAACTCTCCGGAAACATACTCGCTGCCATTATCGGACCTAAGAACCTTCAAAGATTTTCCACTCTCATTCTCAACAAGAGCCTTCCATTCTTTGAATCTTGCAAATGCCTCCGACTTGGCCTTCATTACATACACCCAAACCTTCCGAGAAAAATCATCAATGAAAGAAATATAATATCTTGCTCCTCCCAAAGAAGCTACAGGCGCTGGTCCCCAAATATCCGTGTGCACATACTCAAGAATCCCTCTTGAATCATGTTTTCCTTCACCGAATGATACTCTAGTTTGCTTCCCCATGACACATTCCTCGCAAAACTCCAACTTGCTGAAACTCTCACCATCAATCATCTCCCTTCGACGAAGAACATCTAAACTCTTCTCTGAGACATGACCCAATCTCAAATGCCACAGCCGTGTCGCATTTAAGCCACGGGAACTATCAACACTGACACAAGTTTCGCCTTCCACGGTCACTCCTTGAAGCAAATAGATACCATGAGTTCTAGCACCCTTCATAACCACAAGCGCACCCTTCGAAACCCACAAGCTATCACTCTCAATGGTGATCTTGCAACCTAAAGAATCCAACTGTCCCAAAGAGATAAGTGACTTCCGTAGTCCCTGAACATAGCGCACATTAGTGAGAGTACGAACCACTCCGTCAAACATTCGAATTTGCACGGATCCAATGCCCTTCGACTTGCAAACTACACCATTTCCCATAACAATTGATTTTCCTTCCCGTTCAACATAAGAAGAAAAACAATTCCTGTTAGGCGTCATGTGATATGAAGCCCCCGAATCAAGCACCCAATCGCTGCCCGAAACATCTGATGCTACTGCCGACAAAACATCTACGTCTCCCTCACCAACATCTCTCTCCACCGCAACTGATGAAGATGCTACTTCCTTCTTCCCCTTCTCTGGACAATCATTATTCCAGTGACCAGGTTTCTTACATATAAAGCACTTGCCATTTCTTTCCTTTGACTTTCCTCTTCCACCGGGCTTCTTAGACTTAGAACGCCCCCGGTTTCCCTTCTTCTCTGACTTTTCTTTCTCCGCAAATAAACCTTGACCATTACCAGCACCACTACTACCATCACTCAGCTCCTTCATCTGATCTCGCAATTCCTCATTAAGAAGACCCGTCTTGACATCATTTAGAGTCAATGTATCCCGGCCATAGATCAAACTGTTTGAGAACCCAGTATAGCGCTCAGGCAACGAACATAGCAATATCATCGCCTTCTGCTCCTCCTCAATCTTCAAATCTATCGCCTTCATCTTCATTAGCAAATCATCAAACACATTTAAGTGTGCCTTTAGCGAAGTTCCTTCCTTCATCTTGTAGGTAAAGAAAGTCCGCAACAAGATCAGTCGATTTGTGAGTGATTTCTTCATATACAACTCCTCCAACTTGTTCCAAATACCTTTAGCAGTCGTCTCACCACTAATTTCGGAAATAACATTCTCTCCCATGGCAAGTTGAAGTGTAGTGAATGCCCACTCTTCCATTTCTTCTCTCTCCACATCTGATATGTCCTCTGGCAATAAATGTGTATCAAACACTACGCGATGTACCCGATTCCGCCTAAGAACCGCTTTCATCTTCCACTGCCACTTTTCGAAATCATTATCGCCATTCCACTTGTCGATAACCAATTGTGAACCAGTAGCTGCATACGACCCACGTACATAAGGAGCTACACCACATGGACCAACTGTTGATGAATTATTTGAACCTAATTCCGGCATTTCTACAACTATCTACCAAAACCAATGCTCTGATACCAAATGTTGTGGAGAAATTTTGATTCAAGACCGCTTAAATAAAAAAAAATCCCCAACGCCGCGGAAAACGAGATCGTGGTAATAGTGCAAAAACAACCAATCGAACAATCTCAATCTTATCCAAGCCAATCACAATCACCAAACAATGGAAATAATAGAGCAATCACGAGAAACTAAATCACACAGGGATTTATAGTGGTTCCACCGACGTCTTGTCAATGTACGTCCACTTTGAGAGAGAAACCTTTATTAATATCAATAGAAGAGTACAAGAGATTGATTACAATGATCAAATTTACTAGAAAAATTTGATTTTGTGGAGAAAAGAATTGAAGAAGATTAGGATTGCCAAAACCCTAATTAGAATAAATCTTGATCTAATCTCTTGATTTTGATCCACCTCCTTTTGTATTCGATGTAGCTTATATAGGCATAGAGAAGTATATGGAAATTCCAAAAATTTCCTCCAGATCCAAAATATTCTCCAGATCCAAAATATTCTCTAGATCCAAAATATTCTCCAGATCCAAAATATCCTCCAGATCCAAAATATTCTCCAGATCCAAAATATCCTCCAGATCCAAAATATTCTCCAGATCCAAAATATTCTCTACAATAGTATCGCATACTTCAACAAAAAATTCCAACTCGAACAAGGAAAACCTGAAAACCAAACAAACACATATGTACGCTCATTTGGTCCTTCCTGCCGCGTACAAGGCATCTCCTCCAACACCACCTGCTGTAAGTGAATTCTTCACTAACTCTCTTCTATCTGCTTCTCTCCTGGGGTACATCACAAGAAGCAATAAGAGTATTATGTTGAACGGGAACCTCTTCGATAACGACTAACTTGTTGGCTTGATAGTTGCTGCATAGGATATGGCTGCAGCATGAAATTTCTCTTTGGAACTTGGTGAATGTCATAGTCTTATGTAATGTGTTATGCTTTATTTGGCATTATAAAATGTTTTAATTATGTAATCAACTAGTATGTGAGTCTTGTCTGCTTTAGGCAGTGTTTCTCCCCAGCGCGGAAGTATGTTTTGTTTGTTGTAGTAGGTATACATCGTGTATATCTCCAGTAATCCTTGTATTTATTATTTTTATAATAAAATGTTACAGATGACTTTAAAAACCGGTTGGCCTTGCTAAAAAAACATATGTAGAAATGTTTGCATTTATTATAAATAAGCGTTGTATACATGTCTCAGTGTATAGAAAAAGTGCAGACAAGTCTACCATTTCTCTAGTATAGTTAGTTGCTTTCTTTTTTGCAACTTTACTGGAAGTGATATATGTTTCAATGCTCATTATTTTCTAATGATTTTTCTGGAATAATGTGATGCTTGAATAACTGTAGGAATTGAATTTAAAAGATTAAAACAATCAACAAAAATTACATAAAAACATGAAATATATTGATATAATTGTTGCGATATCAGTAATATTTCGAAAAATTGCATATTTTTCTGCATTTCCACCGACGGGTGACTTTTTTTTTTTTTTTTTGAAAGAATTTTTTGTATTCTTTTATATGAATACGAAGATGATTGTATTTTGAATTAAGTTTTGAATTTTGGTAATTTTTTACGTTGATTTTTGATACTTTTTCTTGTGATTTTCGAAAAATAGAGACATAATTTATAAAAATTTAAAATTGAGAGTTTTTGTGTATTTTGAAACTTAATAATGATATTAGTCAAACTGTCCATTTTGTTAATTTAGCAATCAGTGTAGGTTAATGTTTTATAATAATCGGAACTAATATAGTTAAATGCAACTATTCCAACATTCTTTTGATTAAAAAAAATGTAGGATAGCTTATCTTATTTCTTTGTATTCTTTCAGGATGAATACGATAGCTTATCTTATTTCTTTGTATTCTTTCAGGATGAATAATACAGACGACTCTAGTCTAATGACATCAAGTTGAAATCCAAATCTAAGGAGACACAGCAAATATTAATGAACCTTCCTCAGGGAACAAAGTTGCATGGAACCCCAACTCAAGCCCAAAGCCTTCCAAATAACAATCCATGGAATACCGTAAATGCCCTTTCTATAAAGCCCCCTGACAAATGGCCAAAAACTAGCAATCAACCATAAACTACATGTTACTTCTCCAACTCCCCAGCAATGCTCATTGCCCTTGAGAAAATGAATTGCAGCAATCGCTAGAGAGGCAATGTGTACTAGCAAAAGCGCAGTTGCAGGCACAAAGATTGTCGACGAGTTGAATGTGAACCTGCCAATATCCGCATTCGCACCTCCTTCCGCATTATCAGAAGATTCCTTCTGATCCTTCTTAGTAACTTCGAATATTGTTTCCGAAAGCCCCAAGTATTTAAGAACCACAGATAGGAAACCGAGCAAGAAGGATGATGCAGAATAAATACGGCTCATTCGTTGATTATTCCACCATGTACGGAATGTCAGTCCACATTCAAGGGAATCACCGAGCGTTGAGATATTGTAAATAATGAATAGGGCTAATGGTATGTAGAATTCTACACTAGAGGCCTGCACATGGTCAGTTTTCCCTTGAAACATATCAAATCATAATATATCAACTGTAACGCGGTAATGTAAGTCAGGCATTTACCTTTGGCAAGAAACTGGAGTTAGTTAATAAGCAGTAGGGCGGAAGCAAAGCGTAACAGAACTCTACCACGCCGCAGAATGCCCATGTAGTAATCCACAAGTAGACTAAGCATTGTCTAAACCATAGCTTTTCATATATAAAAGCAAATATTGGGCTATTTTCACCAGTTAGGATCTCTAATAGGCCTGTGCCCCATCTTTTGTATTGGGTAAGGCTTTCGGGTCCACTTGTTGGGGTGTCACCGAGAAATGCAGGTGGCTCTGTCCTAAGGTCTACCGTCCTCCATCCCTTGGCATGTATCCTTAATCCTGTTAGGACATCTTCTGTCACTGATCCATAGATCCATCCAATCTGTGCCATGAAGTTAACATAATGAAATTTGATAACTTGTCGTAGCAAGTATTTGAAGGGGGAATGAATAGGAACAGTATTATTGCTTACACTCTTGCCCCAGCCTGTATTGAGCTCATAAGTGCAACTGGCGATCTCTACAGCTGTTGGGATTTTGCTAGAAAGATTGATGTTTGCTTGAACGTTTAATGGTTTTCTTGCAGCAATGTTGATCACAGAATCTGTTAATTCTTTTGAATTTCCATATGTCTTTTGAAGTTGTTTAGAAGTTAGCACCTCTGTAAATAAACATGGTAGAAAATATATTAGTGATGGGCTGAGGGAAGTTCATATGTGGTCTCATAAAGATTTCTGCAAAATACAAACTTCCAGGATCATATCCACCCTTGTATCTTCTAATATCTAAAGACTCTAAACACAGGCTATTGCTCATGCCTGAAATGCATCCCCCCTTCTAGTGTACCTGACCTAAGGTTAATTTGCTGTACTAATAATAATTAAGGCATAAAATAGTATGTATAGTTTACCTTGTTGGTTAAGGTAGGCATGAGGTGATGCACCATATATAATTTTTCTACGATGGAAACATCCTGTTCCTGCGTACATTGGACCTTGAAGACCACTGATGCCTCTTCCCATTTTCTGGCAGCAACAGAAATTGAACAAAATAAGTTGAATGGATTCCGTAGCGCTTTTTATACTAAGTATGGTTATCAGGGAGAAAAAAAATGAGTATTCAATTTTCTAAGGATAACTTACATTACGCAGAACATCCATTTGGTTTCCAAAAGGATCGTCTTTTAAAGCCCCATAAAATTGCTGAAAGACTTGAACAAATCCACTTGATGTCTCATCATCAAAACCAAGCAGTAGGCACATACTATGTAAAATTACTTCAGCATTATTTGCAAACATGTCGCAGTCCACATTAAGAATAATAGGTGCGTTTGTCATCACTCCTGATACTCTTGTCTGCATATCGTTTGACTCAAATATCAAGGTTTTTATCTTATAATGCGTGTACATAAATGGTTGCTATCTCATATTGCATTGTTTTCATCAAAATAGTAGTACTTGAAAGGTTGCAACATTTACCAAAACATTCATGGCTCCGGCTTTGTAGTGGTGTGGGTGCTTGGGTTTCTTCTCTCTCGCTACATAAATTACATGAGGTATGTCATCTTCTTGATTGTTCTCGTTTATTACCTGAATGTTAGGATATTATCACTAAAGGTTTGTTATGAGTTACAATTAGAATGGTGTAAGGTATATTGACTAGTATATATCTGTTTCCTAATGGACAAATAACACAAATCCAAACTAAGGGTGTACACCTCGATAATTGAAGGGATTTAATCCAGTCGTATCCAAATCGCAATCAATTCAAATCAAATTCATAACTTTTGTATCGAGCCGTAGAATCCAATTAGAATATTAGAACTAAATGTTTGTTAGAAGTTAGGATATTAGAACTAATTGAAGGGATTTATTACCTGAATGTTTGGATATTAGAACTAAATGTTTGTTATAAGTTACAATTAGAATGGTATAGAGGTATCTTGACTGGTATATATCTTGACTGGTATATATCTTAATTCAAATCAAATTCATAACTTTTCGGATTTGAACCATAGAAATCCAATTGAGGTGGATCAATGGGCAGTTTCTTATGGTCATAAACCAATTTGATAACCAATCCAACTCATTTTAAATTTTCGAAAACTAAACGTCCGCCTATACTTTTAAAATTGATAAATTGACTGATTAAGATATAGCTATTTTCATTTATTATTTTTCAGTTCTCACTTAATTTTGATTTGTAGTCTTTTCATATTTTAAACCTGTTATATTTAATTATTTCATATCTTTGTATTTTGTATTTCAAAAAAGTTCAATTTTTATTATTTATTTATCCTTTTTTTTTCTTCCTAAAAGAAACTTAACATTAACTATGTGAATTAATAAAAGCACTTAGAAATATACTTTCTAATACCATTTCTAAAGAGTAGTACCAAGTAGATTAACTTATATCATAGAAGATAATTATGTGGCACCAAGAATACTTAAACCTTAGTTCACTTAATTTTGATTTGTAGTCTTTTCATATTTTAAACCTGTTATATTTAATTATTTCATATCTTTGTATTTTGTATTTCAAAAAAGTTCAATTTTTATTATTTATTTATCCTTTTTTTTTCTTCCTAAAAGAAACTTAACATTAACTATGTGAATTAATAAAAGCACTTAGAAATATACTTTCTAATACCATTTCTAAAGAGTACGTAGTACCAAGTAGATTAACTTATATCATAGAAGATAATTATGTGGCACCAAGAATACTTAAACCTTAGTTCATTAATTAGTACTTATTCAATAAAAAGCCACAAGTCATGAAGCACAACAATCTCCCAACAACGAGGAAGTCAGCTGGAGCCGTTAAGCAATGCCAAAGCCCGTAACAATCTCGTGGTCAACTAAGGAAGAAATTTTTAGTAAGCATATTTATCTATTAAATTTGGTTAAAACTTTATAGGGTATTTGTAAGCATATTTATGGGTATTTTTAACACCACAATAAACTAATTCTATTTTCTCAAATGTCTTTTTAGTTCATGACTGCATATTTATCCGTTTTAAGAAATAAAAGGCATCCGCACTTCTTTAAAAAGAAAAATAAGTACGTGCTAACTAAACTCGTTGTGTAGTAAGTATACTGTTTTACTAGTTTTTTTTTTTTTTTTTTTTTTTTTCAATATCTGTCAACACCTTAATAATGCTCGGATGGTCTCCTTTTTCGACCCCAAAGAATTCCGGATATTCTTCCCTCATCTGCTTTTGATATGGACCATCGTTTTTGGCAGCACCTTCCACTTTGTTGTGCAACTTCTTGTACTCCATCTGCACCAAAATATTACATAAATTATCATTTTGCACAATAATAATTAATTTTACCATCTTACTAACAACAAAACTCTGTATATTTCTTACACAATCCCATCTTAAGTGGTATATATTAGCTTTAAATTCATACCCAAGTAATGGCAACATATAATAGTTCCTTTACCTTCATGTCTTTCCACTCCTGCACGAACTCCCTTGACAATCCTTCTGCTGGTTTCAGCTCCTTCGAAAAATAGACAAACGGGACGCGGACTTGCACATTGTACTTCTTACAAAAAGGAACCCATACTCTAGCAAATTCAGAAGCTTCCCTTATAGCATAGTATGTGATAGGAGATCCTCCATCATCTGATACATAGCAAGCTATTTTGTTAGTTGGGTATTCCACAGACAAAATCGAAATCACTGTGTTGGCAGTTATGATAGGTGGCTCAAGCATTGGGTCAGCTGTCGTAATAAATACATCCACTGCTGGTAGCTCACTGAATCTGCATATTCAGTATTAAGAAGTTAGCAATACTATGTTATAAAACCATCAGTATAGATCTTTTCTACATAACAATGTAACAATATACCTATCTGAGAGACGTTCAGGAAATGTTTTGTATGAAACGGGGTTCCATCTACAGTTCATTGTCAAAACCCAGTAGAAGGCGAACCACGACTCACAGAAAAAAGCAATAAGCAAAATAAAACTACAGCCTTCCTCTCTAAAAATTGAGAGGCGATACACTAAGAGAGCAATTAGAAGAAATAATATTACAAGGTGGGTAAGTCTTTCTAAAATGTTAGGGTGTGTGATTCTTTCCTGGAGAGGGAACAATCTTAAGCTGTTTGGCATTGTAATTGGACAATGTAGAATTTAGCTATATCTATTGTTATATATGGTGCAAGACTTTAGACATTGAGTCCTATATATATAGCAGAAGGGAAGCAGTCATCTAATGGACTGTTGTGCGTATGGCTGTTGATCAACTCAGGAGGGATCAAGGTCACATTTTCTACTGTGTTACATAAAATAATTGTGGTTGATACTGATATTTTGTGAACTTAGGCTTACAGACAATATGTTTGGCCTATGCATGACGTATCTGACTACATAAATTTGTGATCCTCTTGGATTGGCCATGATAATTTCGGTATCATCGAGAAATTGTGTATGAATTTAATTATATTTTTTTCTTATCCTTAAGTTTTCTTAACCATTGCTAGTTGGATCTTGTCGTGAAGGCTTTTGGTAGTATATTGGAACCATTATGGGGAGGAAAAATTGTAAGGCATCATTGTCCCTTTCAACTGAAAATCACCCGGATCAATTCCTCTGTCATTTTGTTTCCTATCCTCGCATGCCACATACAGTCTCATTCATTTAACAAAACAAAAATTATAAAATGGTGAAGTTTATCATATTTGATGAATGACTGATGATAATTAAAATATACATGCTTATAATCATTTTGACACATGGGCATAGAAAGGAGGAGGATAGTTGATTTGATCCGCAATCAAAGTTTCAAAATTATAGCATTTGTCTCTATTGGTTAAGAAGATATATTTAAGAAAGTTTCATTATTTCGGACTTCCAAATTGCGCATTGGACAATTCAAATTGAATTATGGTTCGTTCGAGATCAATTAGTTGTTATGTAACGACGGTCGGTACAAAACCTCATTTCTTCTACATAAGGTGCACGCATATTACTTGTTACACACATCCTTGTAACAAAAGAAATCCTCATTGTTACATGCCTACCAACTCATATTTGTACATCACTCTTCTGCTTTATTTCGTGATGTGCGACTTTTTATTTAAACCCGTCAATTCTTCTTAACTAACATTAGTATGGTGCTAGGCTTTGTTCATTTTAGCAAGACGCAGTTAAACTTTTATATATAAGTGAAAGATATATGTGATGATCACATGTTGTACTTTGGAGCATTTCAACAGCTAAAGTGGATCACGACAGAAACTAGACTTGTGGTAGATGGATGGACCACATTAGAGGTTCCTTTTTACTCATTCTCCAATTTAACCATGCTGACATCGTTAACTACTTTAACTTATTCTAACAATACCCAAGTAACCCAACCCCCTTCCACATCATTTACTGTTCAATATTTGATTCATGGATTCATTTTCAAAATAAAAATTTATTGGAGTACTTGTCATGTCTACGCTAATGAATCATTCTTCCAGGAAGGAAACTTGCAGCGTCTTGGAAGAAGAACTCTTCATTGCAGCCCACTTCTACTTTAGTTACTTTTGTATTTGTGAATCTCTTGATAGACTAGGTATTGAACATTTTGAAAGCGAAAAAATTATGAGTGCTGCAACTTAGGACAAATTTTAGTGTAAAGGAAAGAATTCATTTTGTCCTTGAGACTAAAAACCCATTCTGAAAAATTGTAAATCCAAAATAAAGGATTCTTACAACGTGACTCGACGGTGTACTTTTTTTAAATTAATTTTCGTACTTTTGAAGCATAAAAAATAATAGTGGTCATAGAAACATAGTTGAAAACATGATCTAATAAATTCAAATTGCAGTTCTACATATATTACCAAATCTCGATATCTTTTAAAAACATGATCTTAGAAACATAAGTTTTACATCATCTTTCTTTATTAATTAATGAAAAAAAGTATAATTTTTTTTTGGATATTACACTTTAAAAATAAAAATTCAAAATAATTAAATATGATTTTAACACAATTATATAACTAAATATTCATGCAAAATCATTTTCTCTTGAATGTGTCAAACATATGCAGTTTCAAAACATAATTCATGAGTAAAGCATATATCATAGTTACACGCAAAGCGCATGCTCATCGCTCATACAAAATTTAAATTTTAACAGTATGCATTATGAAATTATTAAAATTCATTTTTGCTTAACTGATTTACTATCGAATAAAATATATTTTAGAAATTAAATCAGACATAGTTCAAATTTTCTTTTACTTATGTTGGATTGTTGGCATTATACTGCCATATAAAATGCAACAGTGTTGTTTCAGTATTTAGTAGTTAGTTGCTTCATGCACTTATTATTAGATATGTCTATGGATACTTTCAGATATGGATAGCGTTATATTCATATCCATAATTATTTTAGATATCAACTATCTGCATCTGCGGGTACGAACAAATATCGAATAATTATCATGTCTACTAGCAATAAATAAATTAAGAAACACAAAATGAAAATAAAAAAAATTAAGTTAATATAAATGTTTTTCAATTCAGTTGATTATTAACACGTTAAACATGTACAAATATAATGATAGTAAATAGTTTTGAATAGTTAATATGCATTTAATGTTTATTATACGAACTTCAAACTTAATAAAACAATAAAGAAATATCTTTCATCATACTTAAATACACATATTTTAAACTATAATCTTGAAAAAACCAAATGGATAATTTCCGATGTGGATGTCTTCACATCTGCATCCGCAGCTTTTTTTGAATATTGAGTATTTACCAATTTTGCATATATGTATGAATTTGAATTTTCTTGTATATTCATTGACAGTCCTACTCACAATTATTTTATGCCCATGCAAAGAAGTTTGAAAAAAGGCAGATGAAATCATTTTTTCCTCTTTTCACCAACTCAAATTCTTTGTACTTTTCCATATCCCTTTGTGTCCCAACAAAGCTAAATATTCATCATGAAAAAATTGATAAGTTGGTGGGATCCACCATATCTGATGAATGACTAATGAAAACAAATAGATGACTAAGATTACTGTGGCACATAGAGATGGACATGAGGGTGTAGAGGAATTGAAACCCCCTTTCCATGTCTCTCAATGTCTCAATAAATCACAGCCGCACATCTCAACAATTTTGACGAATTTGTGGGTTTTACCATATTTAATGAATGGTTGATGGTGATAAATGTAAAGCGAAGATAAATGTGACAAACATGGACAGGTAGAAGGAGGTAGAGGAGTTGATCCAGTAAAAAAACCGACGAGAACCGTCCTGCTATATACAGTTGCCTTGCAGTCTATTTTCACGTATAGGTAAAATAAAGTATTGTTTTTTATTTCTTTTGTGGTAAAAACGAGTCTTTAAAGTGATGCATTCGATTCTGTTGTTATATTATACATCACTGCCCTGCTCCGTATCCCTACATAATTAAACTTAATAACTTTTTTATTCAAATTTAAACAATAAAAAATGCTATAGAAAATGTTTTTACCACATAGTATGTCAAAGCCATAAATTTAGGATGGACCCCACATCAAATTATTATATTATCTCCCTGAATTCCTTCAATTACGCTTAGATACACTATTCTAACATTTTGACAAAAAATATTTATAGTCGTAGTAGCAAAACTCTTAGACCACATATTAGAAATGCCAAATAAGAAATGTGTGACTACGATTATTACTTGTTTATTGAGGAGTTAGCTGTAATCATACAACCTTATACGACATTCTAAACACTACTTAAAAGGTATCCCTCGGTGCAAAGCAATATGATTACCGACGTTATATTGGAGTGACCAGGCATACAACTCATACCTATTGAAATTCCTATTATAAACATTCAACCATTCTTATTTAGGAGAATTTAATCAACTTTTCAATGCGTCGTAGAGAAATTTCAATTATCTTTTTGTTTTGTGGTTTGGCGGAAAATGGAGCGAATGAGACATTCCTTGCATATTTTGAGGTGCTGAGAAAGAACGAATGACAAAATACACATATTTTGAGGAACTGATGAAAAGCAAGCGACAAAGAACTGCCAAAACTGTTGGATTAGAATTCCATGCATAAACGGTAGAAATCAAACTGTTAAGATATAAATATGCAATGTCACTACTGAAAAGGAAGCCATCAATAATGAAGTCAAGTCCATTTTACAAGACCACAAATGTGAGCTAGTAAATCCACATAAGGGTCTGAAAAATTCGTGTACAAAGGGTTTTTAAGGAAAAAAACTAAAAAGTGACCTCCCAATAAGCAAGCATAAAACATGACTTGCAATTAAACGATGTAAACACAATAAAGATTTAAATTTCTTTGACATATACCCACTAATGACTAATATAACATCGGTTAAGATGCTTATTACAATTACACCCATATTAAATTTGAAAAAAACATCAAATGAATGTAAAAACTACATTTTTCAATTATGGAACAGAATAAGAGGCTACATGCAGCAACCTTGCTAACGAGAAAAGTTGGCACTTCTTACGTTAATGTCCAAGTCCGTTGTAACGAGCTGCCTTTTTGCCCGGTTTTTGCTGGTAATTAAACCAACTTAAACCGTTTATAAAGACGGATTGTTAGGGGTACTTACACAGTTGCACAAAATGAAAAGAACTTTCCATTATCATTACAATAATAGTACATCAGAGTTACAAGAGATACATCAGAGTACATCGATTACACTGTGGAAGAGATACTAAACTTAGCGGAAGAATGCAAATGCTCCAAGACATAATAGCTCCAGCTAAAAACCAGAATCTTGCTCCAACCAACTCCAATGCTAAATCTGCGAACCAAACTACTAGGCTGCCCATGTAAAAATTATGGACACCCAGAGTTTAGGTGTGGTAACAATAAACTCCAGGTTAGTCATGAGACTGGTGTGAGAACTCAAAACAATTGTTTGTAGGGTTTATTTTAAAGTTGGGAAATTCACCGGACCACGCCACTAACGCAGAACGGATTTACTCTATGTGAATATCCATGCATCAAAATTCATAATGAATTTTTTAAAAATGAAACTATCATAAACTCGTTCTACATCACACAATGCAACACCAGATGAGCGAGTTTTGCCTTATGATAACCAAAAATTCCTTCATACGTGAAATTCCTCTTTTACTACAATTATATAGTGTGAAAACCATTTTGCAAATAAATGTATTAATCCTAGCCAGTATAATGCCCCATCCCATTATACTGACGTAATCATGCCGGTAACCAGTAGGCTATACAATCAAAACCGTACAGGCTCGTGGAGAATGAGTTTCCAACATGATGGTTCCTGGTACGAAAGATCATTCATGGTCTCACAAACTTTCTTGCATGCATCATCCCAGTACTCGCAGATAATGTCCAGACTCGGACTCCATTATACTAGCCCACCATACATGAATCAGAGTACCCAACAAATAGCATCCCAAACTGGGAATTTCGGATTTTTGTTTCGTTCAAACCTAGAGCGGACATGTAGGGATTGTGTGTCTGACATTGTATTTGACTGCGTAGCACTGATCTTTATTAATATATATCTTTTCGGTGCGGATAATTTATTCTCTTGCTTAACACCCTTCTCTAAGACGTATGAGCTTAGAGGTTATATATTGATGGAAATCAGTGATGCGTAGTGAATGGACAGTGTGGCATACTTAAGTTATGTGATGAGCAATGGATGATCAAAGCATGACTTATTTAAGCGTAGCTTTATGTATATCGTGACCTCAACGAACCTCATACCCCGGATTGATGGTAAATTGGTGGTCAGATTTTTACGTTCGTTTCCAATTCTCCACTACGAAGTCCCCAGTTTTTCCAACATTCAATACTTTAATCTTAATTAAAAGATTATACTTCCTTCCCCAATTCCTTACTTTTAATTTCCTCAAATCAAATTTTGATTAAATCCCCAAATTACGATATGAATTTCCATAACTAAATCTCACTGGGTTTCAAGATTGATATTATTGAAGATATGATTCATGACAAAACCCAAATCAATCGATATTGAACATAAGTTACTTATATACTTATAAAAATCTTTTAAATTGACTTTCCAATTATTTTGGATCTAAAATTCAACTTTTTTTACACTTAATATAAAATATTAAATTAAAATCCAATTTATTTCTAAATTCAAATAATTTCAAATTAATTTTGAATTAACCATCCCGTCCGTCGGATCAGTTAGGGATAGCCAGGGAGAGCAGGAAAATATATTTTTCAAACCCAAGCCTAGACACTGTCCTCTTTGTCGTCCTAGAACATTCCGGTATTTATTTATTCTTTTTAAAGAAACTTTATCAATATATATATATATATATATATATATATATATGTGTGTGTGTGTGTGTGTGTGTGTGTGTGTGTGTCATTTCCAATTATTAACCCTTAATTTCAATATTAGTATTGCTTCTAATTACGAAGGAGATTTGTCGATTACCAATGTGATACCATAATTGTTGTGTCATCGTGTGCGAAACAACATCAACAACCATCATAAACATCCATAGCAACCATCATCAACTTAATTAAATAAATTATAACTGTGCACAAGCGTTATAACACTAACGCTCAATAATGTGTGTTCTAAATTACGCATCCATCATCCAACACAAACAACATTAACCATCTTTAACCACTAATAATTCATCACTATAATTAAATTAGTCAAACTACTAATTAAATATATAAATTGTGGTTAAAGAGTTCTCACCAAAAAGCTTTCCAATCTTCCCGGCAGGCGAGCCTGGTTGAGTGAACCGTCGGACAGTATTTTGCCGCACCGTCCTCTTCACCAAAATATATATCTATAGTAGAATATATATTATTATCTCTCTTTATAAGAGGAGGAGGAGGACGATGAACTATTGCAAGATGGTGGTGGAAAAGAGAAAGACTTATGCCATAGAAATCATGGCCATAAGCTTTAAGAAGAAGGTGAAATGGAGGAAATGGAATGGAGTGGTGAAAAAGTGGAGAAATGACCTCCTTATATAGGAATGGAGGGTTAAGGAGGTAATGACACCTAAGGAGGAAGTGGAAGGCATGCAAAATGACAATGACCTAACACTTGTCTTAAAAAGAAAAGTGAACTTTGGTAGCACTTCCCTTAAAATGCTATGAAAACTAAGGGAAACACTTAATTCTAACGCTACGAATTCATGTTATGGTTTAACAAATCCGATCGAACGACAAATATTATTAATAAATCCAAGCTTATTTATAATCATTTTTATTTATAATTCAAATAAAATCAATCATATAACTTATCAAAATTATTAAATATTCTTATCCATACATATTTATGTCAAATTCAAATTTAAATTCAAATTAAGTAATAAAAATTCGAATTTTAAATTGATTAAAAATTATGGATCGTTTCATCCAAATAGTCCAGACGTAGAAGTGCAAAAAAAGCAAACGACACAAATGTTTATAGTGGTTCGGCAAGTGTGCTACATCCACTATGAGGTAACTTAGTTTATTTATACTCACTACAAGAAATATACACATTGAGCGTTGAAAAAACGCTGTTATATCCTTTGACATCGTTTTGATGAACGCTGTCTACCGACAAGTTGTTATAGATCATGGAAATATCATAATACATTCCAAAACACTGTAGAAAAATGACATACTAGCGTTTCAATGATGTTATTGTTATGTTAGTACAACGTTTTAAATGGTGTTGTTATTATGTTTGTACAGCGTTTTATGTTATTGTGTTTTTATAGTGTATCACAGCTATTTCTTCTTCATGAAATATTTAACAGCATTTCACATCATTTAGAAATGTTTTTATCGTCCACATATCACAGCGTTTTGCCATATATATCATATCATTCTATATACATTAGAAATGTTGTTATCGTCCACATATCACAGCGTTTTGCTACATATATCACAACGTTTAATATTGTTTAGAAATTTTGTTATTTTTCACATATCACAAAGTTTTGCCACATATATCACAGCAGTTTATTTTGTTTACAAATGTTGTCATTTTCCACATAACACAACGTTTTTCCAAAATATATCACAGCGTTTCCGTAGAGTTATTAAGGTACATCTATCATCATTTATCATTTTTACACAATGCATATACGTTCAAAATAATCACTAAATTCAAACAACAGAAAATGACTATAATCTTAAAACTCTATCACATAAGTTATAATAATTCCATATGCCAAATAGACAATAGTTGTACATAACATTTTGTAATCGATGTTCCCATCTAACTTGTTTTTACAAAAGATGCTTACTAAGAAATGATATATATATATATATATAAACTGTTGAAAGTACAAGCTCGTGTGCTCCAAAGTTGAATTTCCTTTATGCGTCAAGCATCAACACCTGATTTGGCAATAAGAAAACACATAACTACTTTTGTTGTATATGTATGAGATTGAAAAACTGCTAACAACTGAAGTAAAAAGTATGCCTAAACATGACATCTTGAAATGAAAATGAGGTCAAGTGTGGTCAAGTCAATTTGTTGTTGAATTCGGAATAAATATAACATTTTCAATTTGACTTGTTTGACTAGTCGTAGTGCTTATACTACTTGAAGCAGGTGCATAGTTCAGTTCCATGCACAGGCAACATATTTTTTTTCCAAACAACATCCTAAACTTCGCAACATTTCTATGTCAATAAATATGCGTACGGCTTAGTAAGATCAAATTACATGAGAGAAAATTTGTATAAGATCAAAATGTTTGAAGTAACAATGACATTGTATCTTCTATTTTTGTCAGTTTTATCTACCTAAACGAAATTTAAATATTCAGTTTAAAGAGGTGAAAAGGGAAAACATACTTACTTGTAGTAAAGAGAAGTATATACTTACTTGAAGTAAAATTCTACCAAAGCAATCATAATAAGGAGTATTTTCATCATTTATACCGATGATAAGTAAAGAGAAGTGTAAGTCATGCTTACTTGAAGACGATTCTGCAGTGACATTTGCATAATGCCAAGCAATAGTAGAACCAATTGCATCTTCAATAAACTCAAACTCAGATGTAGGTCTCCATAAAGGTGCATTTGGAACTTTAATAATATCAACCCAAATTTTAACGACACCTTTTCCCAAACAAACAAAATGGACCATCGCATTTTGGTCAGTCGAAGACATACATCCTTCAGCAACAACTTCTTTCGCTACATGAACACCAATCAACTTGCATTTAATGTTTGACTTGAAACTAGTTCTCTGTCATGCAATATATGAAACTATTTTAATATGTTTTCTAAAAAATAGAAGTGATTCTAATAATAAAACAGTGTTAAGGTATATGCATGTTTTTATAAATTAAATACATAAACTACACATTACTGGTGAATGTGATACAACATCTGGCGTATGAGCAGATGTCGCAGCTTTAATATCACCAACATTTCAATATTTGGCGTATGAGAAGATTTCGTAGCTTTAATATCTGCAAGAGCGTCATCAAGAGCATATTCAGGATATGCCGGAATCTTCCTCCCAACAAACTTTTCAATATCAAACATTTGAAGGTATGACTTCTCGTAAGGCATAAATTCTCCCAAACTAATCATTTCGTCAAGTCGTCATTCATAATCAACAAATATTGTATCAAAATCAAGTTGCCTTGGGGAATCGTATTGCGAATATGAAATTTACACTAGCGTCTCTTCTCGCAATAGTTGAGAAAACAATGAGTGCAATAGCACGGTCTCTCACTAAAGATTTACGACGTACTCAACCACAGACTCCGCCACCTCCACCATCTCCAACTTTTTCACTAGAAAGACTTTCTAAAGAAAAAGAAGATTCAAATAAATCTGGTGACAAGGAAGAGAAAGTGGAAGAAAAAGAGGGGGATAGTGACCTAATGGAAGAAAAAGAGGGGGAAGGTGACCAAAAAGAAGCAAAAATCGAACCTAAAGAAAAAGAAGATTCAAAGAAATCTGATGACAAGGAGAAGATAATGGAAGAAAAAGAGGGGGAAAGCAACCCAAAGGATGCGAGAATCGAACCTAAACACGCCGATGCTTAATTTACAAATTATGAAAAATTGTGTATATATTAAACTCTATTTTGTGACATGTTGTGTTCTGATTGTGACTTTGATGTATGTTATGCTTGTGACTTGATGATGTTAGTTTGTTGTGCATTGTGGATATGGTACTTTAATTACATATGGCTTTAGTTCATCACTATTGTATCTCCCTTATGACATACTCGGTTATATTTTTTGAATAATGGTGTACACATGCTATCTAAAGAAAAATATTCTATATTTACTCAACATAAAGCATTAAACGTAACTCGACAACAAGGAAGACATGCACAACTGATTTGGATGTGCTAGACGTTTGGATATATTGTCATACGTCTGATTTCAAAATCAGAAAACCATCTAAATAATGATCAGACGTCTAATATTTTATTCAGATGTCTGGATTTTTTTCTCGGCTTAAAAAATACGCCTGAAGAATTATTTAGACGTCTGGATATTTTATCCAGATATCTGGAATTTTTCTCAGCCTAAAAAAATCTATTTGAAGAAGCATTCAGACGTCTGGATAGTTTATCCAGACGTCTGGACTTTTTTCTCAGCCTAAAAAAATATACTTCAAGAAGCATTCAGATGTCTGAATATTTTATCCAAATGTGTGGATTTTTTCTCGGCCTAAAAAAAAAATATGTCTGAAGAAGCATTCAGACAATTGAATAATTTATCCAGACGTTTGGATATTTTATCCACACGTTTGGATTTTCTCTCGGCCTAAAAATATATATCTGTAGAAGCATCAGTATCATAACAGACAATATATTGGACAAATTGATATACATGTAGAACACAACGATATATTGGTCAAGTTGATATACATATAGAACATAGCAATATATTGGACAAATTGATCAATATCAAAACAAACAATATATTGGACACATCGATATATTGGAGACGAGATACACAAATATGTTAAGTACATAGCGATATATGATAGCAATATAGCCGCTTAATATGTTAAGTAGTGCTGCTACAAAGTTTATTTTCAGATTCATGTGGACTAGGTATTCAGTATCTATAAGATACTGAACACCCCAACCCCACCTCCACACATGGATCTGAAAATAACGTCATGACATCACTAAACTTCAATATGTTATGTACTGCTGCCACAAAGTTTATTTCAGAACCATGTTGACGAGGTGTTTAGTATCTTTAAGATACTAAACACCGCCAACATGGATCTGAATATAACCTCATGACAGCACTGAACCTTAATATGTTAAGTAGTGCTGCCACAAAATTTATTTTAGAACCACGTCGACGAGGTGTTTAGTATCTTTAAGATACTAAACACCCGCCGACATAGATCTGAAAATAACCTCATGACATCACTAGCATTAACCAAGGAAGCATGGCTTCAATTAACCAAGGCGGCTTGGCTTGCTCCCAATAGACGCGAGCATGACATCATTGCTTCATGACTGACATGGTAATAAGGCTTGGGTGAGAGGAAAGAAGTAACTTAAAGACAGTAGGACTGTGTCTTTAAGTTACTATGAGTGTGGTCTATCATAATATTTTATACTATGGTGAAGATAAGAACATGAAGATATATATATATATATATATATATATATATATATATATATAAGGATGAAAGAAGTAACTCTTTTGATAAGTTTTAGATAGAGATGATAGAGTCAGCTCATTTCTGATAAGGAACCACGTGTACATGCAGCTCATTTCTGATAAGTTCTAAATTAGGCAGCGCCCCCTGTTACAGATTTAAATATAAACGACCTCCCTCCCCAACTTTCAATTCAAACCCGGTCCCTAGAATTCATGTTCCGTGTTTTTCATAAAAAAATTGCGCTGCTGTGTAAAAAAAAAAAAAAATCTAAATTATGCAAATATTCCCAGAAAACCACGGAAACAAAAAAAACTTGCATACATGTGTGCAATTATTCACAATAGTTGCACAAATGTATGCAAGTACTCACGAAGCAGTTTACAATGAAAATCTTCAGAAATTCTTGCATACATGTGTGCAACTATTTTAATATATTTGCACACTTGTATGCAAATATTGCATGAAGGTTTCACATTGAAAAATATGTCTGCATATTGTTGCACACATGTGTGCAAGTATTCTGAAATACCTGCATGCATATATGCAAATAAATATGAACTAATTTGCACGCATGTGAATTTTTGCACACTTGTATGCAAGATTTATGTAATACTTGCATGCCTGTATGCTAGAAAACCAACACAGATACATGACCGAAACAGTTGCACAGATGTATACAAGAAATTCAAAATACGTGCATACTAGTATGCAATTAATTGCAGTTTCGTTATTTTTATGTAATTTTGGTTTTTAACGTGTTTTTGGATGGTTTTTTGATCTATTTTTTTTTTGATTAATTGTTTTATTTAATTATGAGTTTATGTGATTTTTCATTTTTATTTTTTTAATGAATTTTCAAAAAATAGGGATGCATTTTATACTAAGTTTAGGGCCGGATGTGAGCCTAACTTTGAAACTTTCTAGGGATGTGTGCCAAACGGACCCTATAAATATACATATATACATACATACATATATATATGTATATATGTGTGTGTGTGTGTGTGTATATATATATATATATTGAGTCATCTTTTATGAACAGGGTCCAACTTTTTATGTTTTGGCATATAGCCCATGATTCACTGATTCACCTTTTGAGCATACCACAATATAGAAACCATGTGTACATACAGCAGTGTCAAGCCTGTACATGCAGCAATGTCCAGCCTGTATGTAGACTGTTCAAGCTGCAATTGCAGTTTCTTTATAATCTTTTGGCTTTGCGAAAAGTGAAGTTTGAAACCGCTGCATGTACTCAACAAAGAGTTTATGCAATTATCAAATGATCCTGCTTAATCGGTGGGAAGCTCCATTCCTGAGCTTCTCTGATGCGCTTCTCTCGTATGCGACATGCTTTTGCCTAGCCTTTATTTATATGTGTCTCATGTTGGCTTCTATATATACATTGCTAATGTATGTTACGCTGTTATGCTGTGAACGTTATCTGTTATGATTTTTTTTGCTATTTTAGAAACTTCATAATGACTGCTACCAGTTGGGCTTGTCAACCGGGTTAAGTATTATATGTATAATATATATTTTAATCAGCTGTGTAGTTTCGTGCTACACATCTGTCTCTCTCAAAAAAAGAGTTTATGCAATTACAGTATCTTTATTTTATCTTTTGGTTTGTATGATAACTTAAATTTTATTATGAATTATTTATGTAGTCATTACTCAACAAAGAGTTTATTCAATGATTCATTACGATTCTAAGCTCACAGAATGCAAATAACTAATTGCTACATACAAGCTATAACTTCTTATCATTCGTTTTAGAAATACCTGGTTTTGTGATACTAGCATTTGAACCTTCTTCTCCAAATCTGCAACTCTTTTTTGAAGTTGCATTGTTTGTTTTTTATTAGCTTGTGACAAAACAAACTTGGTGTGGGTCATACCTCTTTCCATTCCTCTTAATCTTCCTAGTCTATCATTTCCCAGCACTGCTGAAAGAGCATCTTCCCTCACAAAAGTTGTCGTGATAGCTCGTTATTGAGCGTTAAACTTTTTAATCTTCTCTTGTAAAGGACAGCATACATTGTAACCTTCAAGATAAACACATTCTAAAATCATTTGTATTATGTCAATTTAAAATGAAATCACATACAATAGTTTCTGCAATAGCCGAGCTCGTTGGCTCTCCGTCTTTTCGAGTGTGAGATTTAATCCAAACATCAGATCGATGGATAGAAGGGGGACCTAGACTCTCGTTTTTCTACGGTAATAAAAATTTGAATAAAATAATTTATCATAACTCAATAAATGGCATGACAAGATCCCAACATTAAAATATTTTTTGAACATATCAGCGGCTAAGCTGCCATTCCTTTATGGCTGCACGTATGTGGCATCTGTTTGCGTCTAATGGCTTTGAATGCTTCTGTAACACCCCGTGAATTCTATAACGTTATACTTCACAAATTAAAGTATACTTAATTATAAATGATGAAATCAAGGGAAATGGGTTACGCCATTGCGTTCATCTCGAAATTCTTCTTGAGATAGAGTTCAAGTTTGCATGAAACGGATATCGTATGAAGAAGATATGGACGAACGAAGTTGGGCAGAAAAACCAGAAAACGGGTCAGAATGCACTGGCGCACTTGGGAAGTGCGCCAGAACAAAGTTAAACTGGCGCACTTGGGAAGTGCGCCAGTACAATTTTGACCTGGCGCACCTGCCAAGTGCGCCCAGGTCAGAAAGACCTGCTGGTCAGGTCCTGGCTGGCCTGGTCAGGGTCTGGTCGAATTCTGATGCTTGGCTGAGTCACTAGGGCTTACGTGTCACCTTTTGATTGGCTCTTTGAACTTTGTATGGTCTAGATTCCTCCTATCTTCATCTGACGGCTCAAAACAATTTAAAATTCTATAAATACAACTCAAGTCTAACCTAAATTCACAAAAATAATAGAATACAAAAGCCGTCATGCTGCTGGAGAGGAACTAGGAATGACCGTCAATTAGAAAGCCTAGAGACAAGCCAAAACCAAAGCCTAAGAGACGAATCAAATTAAAGTTTAATCAAATCAATCAACGCAACGTTAGTCTACCCAAAGGAGCGCATCTCAGCTTCAGAATTCAGAATCCAGAATTCAAGATTCTGCATTCGTTGTAAGTATAGTGACCTTTCAAAATATGAATAAAAACTGTGATGTGATTCGATATAAATGAAAATAGAATCGTGTTGTTATAATCTTTGTTTATTATGATGGTTCTATCATGACTTGTGTATTGATGTTTGTGGCATAAATTGATTGATGCAAGCCTATTGAACAATTGTATATGAAAAACAATGGCACTTGCAAGCTTGTGGCAAAAACTAGAAATTTATCCCTGTTTGCATATGTCGATGGCATGGACTATGTATATTCCCTTAGTCTAAATTAGAATTTGTGTAAACATGTTATAGACCTTTTATTCCTACATGACCCAAAACCTATGATATCATCGTTATGTTTATTGGCAAGTATAATTAGATCTATGTTTGCAAGTATAATTGGTTTTATGTCAAACATCGTTTGAGTTTCATAAACTATGCAAGTTCATGTTTATTTGCAAAATATAATTGGTTCTATGTCAAACATCGTTTGAGTTTCATAAACTATGCAAGTTCATGTTGAAATAGACTATATGATTAGATGTAAAAATTGTACATTTTTGTGAATATACAACATGCTAGTTTTGTGGTTGATATTATGCCAAGTTAACATGTTTAAACACAAGTTTGTATTTGCCTAAACTATTCCATTTCATATGTCACCTACTTAGTCACACTTTGATTTGAATGCAAGTTCACATGACCCATGTTATATGTTAGTTGAATTGCCAAATTGCAAGTTCATACCTATGATGTTCATATTGATTATGCCAAAAATGCCAAGTTTACAACTATGTCAGGTTTACGTTTATGAATTCCCATATGATTATTTGTGTGCGCTAAATTAGGCTAAGTTTTTAGCCTAATATTATATGTTAAAAACAAGGCTAACAAAGATTAGGCTAAGATTTGTTAGCTTAATGTTTAAACGGGGTAACGTTGGGAATATTTGAAAACTTGACATAAAAATATATGGAATTGGCATGTTTGTCACATGCCAAAATTGGTGGCATTTAAATGGTATAAATTCTTATACCAAAAATGTTAAACTTGAAATGTGGGCCATAATATTTAATTGTTGACAAATTTACATATATTCAATAATAAAGACAAATATGTAAATTTAGAAAACACGATATGCTTAACCCGAGGTTGGATTGAGTTGTGATGTAAACCTGCCCGGACCCGCCCGGCTGTCCAGTAGTCACAACAATACCTATCCAATGTGGGTGGTTAAGCATTGAGCCCAAGAAGGACCCGATGTTAGACTGAGCTACGGTGTAAACCTGCCCGGAACCGACCGGTACATCCAGTAACCGTAGCAATACCTGTCTAATGTGGGTGGTCTGGTGCTCCTAAGAGGCTAAGGACAAATGGTAGGGTTAAGTCAACTATAACACTTAACCAAATTCAACATGTTAACAAGAATTGATGGGTGGGGTTAGGTAAATACAGACACTTAACCACTTAACATGTTTGACTAGAAAATCCTGGTAACGAGGGACCCATTTCAGTAGTAACCCAAAGTTAGGTATCAACGGTACCCTGAAACTAGAAAGGGTGGGGCACGATTACTGGGCTGATTGTAAGCGGTCAAACGACGGCAGTGGGTGCACAGTGCAGGTCTAACGGGGTGCGGGCGTGCGCACATTCCGGAGCAGACAACCAGGGCACAGGGAACACCAGTAGTATAACCTATGCCTTC
This sequence comes from Allium sativum, assembly GCA_030737875.1. NCBI lineage: Eukaryota > Viridiplantae > Streptophyta > Magnoliopsida > Asparagales > Amaryllidaceae > Allium > Allium sativum. Next base: position 1,045,024,225 of record CM060910.1, on the reverse strand, counting down.
TAGGATTTGTGTCGGGGCCGCCACCATGGGTCTTGATACACCCTATGGTGGGACCAATATAGGTATCTACAATTCTTGGGGGCCGTATGACACATGTTAACGCGAGTAGGAGCCGATCTTTAATAAGAATGGGGATCACTTCACCCTCACCATGTGGTGCCAGTTAGAATAAACTCGAGTAGGTGCAGAGATAAAGTATGGGTGTGATAATACATTCGACATTTCCTTAGCTTGTGACACTTTCCTATTTTTAGTTTATATCCATCATATCCTTTTCTTATTCACATATTGAAGAGTTACTAGATTTACTCAGGCTTTATGTCTGACCCTATTTTCTTTTCGTCTTCTTTTCTTTCGTCCCCCCCCCCTAGGTCCATAGGGAGGAAACAACTCAGCTCAGTCAGGCTCTTTACAAGCACCAAGAACGTAGATGTATGATTTGGATCTTTCTTGCTCGGATAATGGCTTTGGATATCACAATGGGGATTTTTGTCACTTTATTTATGTTTTCATGCTTCTTTAAAAATCAAGGCAGTTGTGAGGTTGTAATGTTGGAAGTATTTTGAGACAATTATGGAAATCTTTGTTTGATACACGTATTGAAGAAATAAAAGTTTGTTTGATTTCCGCTGTTTAAAATATGTGTATTTATATCTGTCTTGAGTTCATCTGTGGCTTTTACTTATAAACCTCCACCAAAGTTAAGGCATTCCCTTTGTGAGTGACCTTAATGGAGGTGGGGTGTTTCACTTGGTATCAGAGCCAGGGTTTACCAGACAAGATAAAAGTTTCTGAAAATTGTTTTCAAAAAGAAATTTTAAAGAAGATTTTTTTTTAGAAAAAGTGTTATATTTATAAAAAGACAAAATCCCCCAAAGCCATGTGCCATATCTATCCTTCATTTTGAATCTTTCCTTTCTGTTTCAGCATGTCTGGGGACCTTACTCCCTAGCTAATGATGCTTTTACTCCTCCTCCTCCTCTACGTGAACCAGCAAACAGAAAGATCGCAGAACAAGAAGACGGATAATAGTCAAGGAGGAAAGGACCACAACAATAATAACAAGACACGTGAGAAAAGGAAATGATATTTCTGTGGCATTGTTGGACATATAGTCCAGGATTGTAGAAAGAAGAAGATGAAGATGGGGGCATGCTTTCAGTGTGGTGATATTGGACATATAAGTAAGAACTGCCCTAAGAAGCAAGGGCAAGGCCCGCAAGCAGGACCTTCTGGGGGTACCTCTTTAACTTCTTCTCTTAGATGCTTTGTTTTATCCTGCTTATCTTCTCAATCCTATCTTGAGAACTTTAGGTAGTAATATTTCTGTAGAAAGTGTAGTCTATCTTTATGATCATCCAGTTCGTACACTTTTTGACTCTGGCGCATCACACTCTTTTATTTCATCCGCCTTAGTAGAATCTCTGCATCTAGACACTAGTATGGTAGAAGATCCCTTAGTAGTCTCAAATCCAATTGGGGGCTCCGCTTACTTGTCAATGGTTTGTTTGGGTTTGAAAATCTATATTCTCAGCGTTGAGTTTAGTTGTAATGCCTTTGTTTTGGGCTTCTCGGGATATGGTTTGATCTTAGGCATGGACTGGTTATCCAGTAATAGTGCCATTCTTGACTGTGAGAAAAGAGTAGTTAGACTCTTGACTCGGCTTGGTAATACTCTAGAAATTTCTTGTAATCCCTTGAATGTTGTTATGCTTAGTTATCTAGAGTCGCTTGATGCTTCTGATGAGAATTTACAATCAGTTAGAGTAGTCCGGGAATATCTGGATGTCTTTGAGGAAGTGAAAGGCTTACCTCCGAGGCGGGAAATAGACTTCCGCATATATCTTGTGGATAACGCAAAGCCTGTAGCTTTACCTGTCAGACACATGGCTCCAAGGGAGAGAAAGGAGCTCAGTAAGCAGGTTAAAGAACTTCTCGAAAAGGGGTTCATTAGACGGAGCATTTCGGAATGGGGTGCTCCAGTGGTGTTCGCAACCAAAGCAGATGGTTCGCTTCGCCTTTGCGTCTACTATAGGGAGTTAAACAAATTGACCAAGAAAAATAGGCACCCTCTCCCCCGAATCGACGATTTGTTTGATCAGCTTGTAGGTGCGACGGTTTTCTCCTAACTTGATCTGGCAACTGGGTTCCATCATCTAAGAGTAGCTGAAGACAACATTGATAAGACAACGTTCAGAACCCCAGACGGTTTCTTCGAGTGGCTTGTCATGCCTTTCGGCTTGACAAACACACCCGCTTATTTCGTAGACCTAATGAGCAGGGTTTTCAGAGAATTCCTCAACAAATTTGTGGTTGTCTTCGTAGATGATATCTTAATCTTCTCAAAGAGTGAGGAAGAACAGGCTCAGCATCTGAAAGAAATCATGGATACTCTCCGTGCACATCAACTAAAAGCCAAATTCTCCAAGTGTCACTTCTAGAGAAAAGAAGTAAGGTTTCTTGGGCATATAGTGTCCAAAGAAGGGTTGGCTGTGGACCCCGCGAAAGTGGTGGCAGTACAAGATTGGAAGACACCAAGAAATGCAACCGAAGTTCGAAGCTTTCTTGGGCTAGCCGGTTTTTATTGAAAGTTTATTAGGGATTTCGCGAAAATCTCAGCCCCACTCACAAGGCTAACAAAGAAGAATCTGGCGTTCACTTGGGATTTGGACTGCGAGTTTGCTTTCCAATGATTAAAAAGGGCTCTTACAACAGCCCCAGTTCTGACCTTGCCAGATGGAAGAAAAATGTTCACAGTATACACGGATGCATGTGGAATGGGACTAGGCGCTGTTCTAATGCAAGAAGGAAGGGTGGTAGCTTATGGCGGAAGACAATTGAAGGTTCATGAAAAGAACTACCCAACCCACGATCTTGAGTTGGCCGCCATCGTCTTTGCACTTAAGTCTTGGCGCCATTATCTCCTAAGTGAGAAGTTTGAATTATACACTGACCATAAATCGTTGAAATATCTCTTCTCCCAAAAGGATCTTAACTTGAGGCAGCAAAGATGAATGGAGTTTCTTGCCTCGTATGATTTTGAATTTTCCTATACTCTCGGAAAAGGCAACGTGGTAGCGGACACGTTGAGCCAAAAGAAACTGACCCTAAGCCCTCTCTTTGTGGAAAGGCAAAACTTGGAGTATATAGTCAGTTTTAACTTTAGGCCCTCCTCGGATTTTGTACCGGGTTTGTTAGCATCTCTCGAAGTACGCCTTACCCTCTTAGACTCAATAGGGGCTGCACAACATGAAGACCCTCAGCTTGTTGATGTGATTGATAAACTTATCATGGGTGAGACTTCTAGTCACCTCAGTAGATACGCCATCGATGATAAGGGTTGGCTGAGATGAGATGGAAGATTATGCGTCCCACAAGCAAGGGAGTTGACAAAGAAGGTTCTCGAGGAAGCGCTCATACCTAGATGACTATACACCCTGGCGGTGATAAGATGTACAAGGATATAAAAAGGACTTTCTTTTGGAGCGGCATGAAGCAAGACGTGGCGGATTTCGTTTCTAAGTGCATGACCTGCCAACGGGTCAAGGCGGAACAAAAGAAGCCTGGAGGACTACTTCACCCTCTAGAGGTCCCACAGTGGAAGTGGGATAGCATTTCAATGGACTTCATTAATGGACTGCCTAGGTCGAGAAGAGGCAACACTAGCATTTGGGTAATAGTGGATAGGCTTACTAAAAGCGCCCACTTTATACCTATCAAGAGTACAAGGACTGCCTCATCTCTAGCATCTCTTTATCTCAAGGAAATAGTTCGACTCCATGGGATACCCTCCAGCATTGTTAGTGACCGAGACCCTATTTTCACAAGTGAGTTTTGGCGGATTCTGCAAGAAGCTGTACGCACACAGCTATGTTTGAGCACGACCTATCACCCCAAACAGATGGCCAGACGGAAAGGGTGAATAGGGTTTTAGAGGATTTTGTAAGACTTTGCGTTCTTGACTTTGGAGGGACGTGGGAGGATCACCTTCCTTTAGTGGAATTTGCCTACAACAACAGCTACCATCGGCATGGCACCCTTCGAAGCCTTGTATGGAAGACCGTGCAAATCACCAACTTGTTGGTGGGAGTCTACAGATAAGCTTATACTTGGGCCAGACATGATTCGAGAAACTTCAGAGAAAGTGGACTTGATACGTAGGAGAATGAAGACAGCCCAAGACAGACAGAAATCCTACGCCGACAAAAGAAGGACCGACCTTGAGTTTGAGGTTGGGGACAGGGTTTTCCTTAAGGTATCCCCTTTAAGGAACGTCGTTCGCTTTGGATCCGCAGGAAAGCTAGCACCAAGATTTGTAGGACCATTCCCTATCATCGAGAAGATTGAGAAAATGGCTTATAGAGTGGATCTGCCTGAAAGATTGGTTGGAATTCACAATGTCTTTCATGTTTCTCATCTCCGGAAATGTCTACATGAATCAGCGGAAGTGGTGGAGCCAAGCATTCTAGAAGAAGCCGAAGTGGAACGTGAAGCAACTGTGAGGAGAGTTCCAACCCGCATCATAGGAACTGAAGTGAAAAAGCTACGCAACAGCGAAGTCAAACTCGTTAAAGTTCAGTGGAGCGACGCCGAGGAAGACGCGACTTGGGAAACTGAGGATAGAATACGCGCTGCCTACCCTCTTCTTTTTTAGGGTACATCTTTGACCTCTCTTTTTTCTTAAGTTGTGCTTGTATCTATCTTTTTAGGTATATCTCCTCGATATTATCCTTTATCCTTAGGTAGAAACCCCTTTAGATGTAAACATGTATTTGAAACATGTTATGGTTGATGGCTGCAAGTGGTTGCAAGTGGTTGCTAGTGGTTGCTCGTGGATGCATATACACACACAACCTAGGTCTTAGATCGGCTCAATCACTTCATACTGCATATGCATATATGTATTCTTATTTGTATATGGTTGAAAACTTGATATGCTGTCATATGGTCGTCGCATTTGTGTGAATAGTTGTGCACTCATGTAGAATTATGAGTAGGAAAAATTTGCATACATAATGGATTCATGACACTTACATGATTCGCATTAAGGAGGTCAACTGAATCAGCAGACCGCCTGATTTCTGCATTAGATAAGGACATGTACACACACACACTATGCATATGATCATGAAGCATTAGAAGTCTTTTAAGGACAGTGGATGCCTGTGTTTGTTGATTGAGTAGATGGACTGTTGGATGGTAGGATATACATTCTTCCTAACTTGAATATTTCAGGGACGAAATCCTTTTAAGTGGGGGAGAATGTAACACCCCGTGAATTCTATAACGTTAAGCTTCACAAATTAAAGTATAATTAATTATAAATGATGAAATCAAGGGAAATGGGTTACGCCATTGCGTTCGTCTCGAAATTCTGCTTGAGATAGAGTTCAAGTTTGCGTAAAACGGATATCGTATGAAGAAGATATGGACGAACGAAGTTGGGCAGAAAAAACAGAAAACGGGTCAGAATGCACTGGCGCACTTGGGAAGTGCGCCAGAACAAAGTTAAACTGGCGCACTTGGGAAGTGCGCCAGTACAATTTTGGCCTGGCGCAACTGCCAAGTGCGCCCAGGTCAGAAAGACCTGCTGGTCAGGTCCTGGCTGGCCTGGTCAGGGTCTAGTCAAATTCTGATGCTTGGCTGAGTCACTAGGGCTTACGTGTCACCTTTTGATTGGCTCTTTGAACTTTGTATGGTCTAGATTCCTCCTATCTTCATCTGACGGCTCAAAACAATTTAAAATTCTATAAATACATCTCAAGTCTAACCCTAAATTCACACAAATAATAGAATACAAAAGCCGTCATGCTGTTGGAGAGGAACTAGGAATGGCCGTCAATTAGAAAGCCTAGAGACAAGCCAACACCAAAGCCTAAGAGACAAATCAAATTAAAGTTTAATCAAATCAATCAACGCAACGTTAGTCTACCTAAAGGAGCGCATCTCAGTTTCAGAATTCAGAATCCAGAATTCAAGATTCTGCATTCGTTGTAAGTATAGTGACCTTTCAAAATATGAATAAAAACTGTGATGTGATTCGATGTAAATGAAAATAGAATCATGTTGTTATAATCTTTGTGTATTGTGATGGTTCTATCATGACTTGTGTATTGATGTTTGTGGCATAAATTGATTGATGCAAGCCTATTGAACAATTGTATATGAAAAACAATGGCACTTGCAAGCTTGTGGCAAAAACTAGAAATTTATCCCTTTTTGTATATGTCGATGGCATGGACTATGTATATTCCCTTGGTCTAAATTAGAATTTGTGTAAACATGTTATAGACATTTTATGCCTACATGACCCAAAACCTATGATATCATCGTTATGTTTATTGGCAAGTATAATTAGATCTATGTTTGCAAGTATAATTGGTTCTATGTCAAACATCGTTTGGGTTTCATAAACTATGCAAGTTCATGTTTATTTGCAAAATATAATTGGTTCTATGTCAAACATCGTTTGAGTTTCATAAACTATGCAAGTTCATGTTGAAATAGGCTATATGATTAGATGTAAAAATTGTACATTTTTGTGAATATACAACATGCTAGTTTTGTGGTTGATATTATGCCAAGTTAACATGTTTAAACACAAGTTTGTATTTGCCTAAACTATGACATTTCATATGTCACCTACATAGTCACACGTTGATTTGAATGCAAGTTCACATGACCCATGTTATATGTTAGTTGAATCGCCAAATTGCAAGTTCATACCTATGATGTTCATATTGATTATGCCAAAAATGCCAAGTTTACAACTATGTCACGTTTACGTTTATGAATTCCCTTATGCTTATTTGTGTGCGCTAAATTAGGCTAAGTTTTTAGCCTAATATTATATGATAAAAACTAGGAGAATGAAGATTAGGCTAAGATTTGTTAGCCTAATGTTTAAACGGGGTAACGTTGGGAATATTTGAAAACTTGACATAAAAATATATGGAATTGGCATGTTTGTCACATGCCAAAATTGGTGGCATTTAATTGGTATAAATTCTTATACCAAAAATGTTAAACTTGAAATGTGGGCCATAATATTTAATTGTTGACAAATTTACATATATTCAATAATAAAGACAAATATGTAAATTTAGAAAACACGATATGCTTAACCCGAGGTTGGATTGAGTTGTGATGTAAACCTGCCCGGACCCGCCCGGCTGTCCAGTAGTCACAACAATACCTATCCAATGTGGGTGGTTAAGCATTGATCCCAATAAGGACCCGAGGTTAGACTGAGCTACGGTGTAAACCTTCCCGGAACCTACCGGCACATCCAGTAACCGTAGCAATACATGTCTAATGTGGGTGGTCTGGTGCTCCTAAGAGGCTAAGGACAGATGGTAGGGTTAAGTCAACTATAACACTTAACCAAATTCAACATGTTAACAAGAATTGATGTGTGGGGTTAGGTAAATACAGATACTTAACCACTTAACATGTTTGACTAGAAAATCCTGGTAACGAGGGACCCGTTTCAGCAGTAACCCAAAGTTAGGTATCAACGGTACCCTGAAATTAGGCAGGGTGGGGCACGATTACTGGGCTGATTGTAAGCGGTCAAACGACGGTGGTGGGTGCACAGTGCAGGTCTAACGGGGTGCGGGCGTGCACACACTCTGGAGCAGACAACTAGGGCACTGGGGACACCAGTATATAACCTATGCCTTCTAGGATTTGTGTCGGGGCCGCCACCATGGGTCTTGATACACCCCATGGTGGGACCAGCATAGGTATCTACAATTCTTGGGGGTCGTATGACACATGTTAACGCGAGTAGGAGCCGATCTTTAATAAGAATGGGGATCACTTCACCCTCACCATGGGGTGCCAGTTAGAATAAACTCGAGTAGGTGCAGAGACATAGTATGGGTGTGATAGTACATTCGACATTTCCTTAGCTTGTGACACTTTCCTATTTTTAGTTTATATCCATCATATCCTTTTCTTATTCACATATTGAAGAGTTACTAGATTTACTCAGGCTTTATGTCTGACCCTATTTTCTTTTCGTCTTCTTTTCTTTCGTCCCCCCCAGGTCCACAGGGAGGAAACAACTCAGCTCAGTCAGGCTCTTTACAAGCACCAAGAACGTAGATGTATGATTTGGATCTTTCTTGCTCGGATAATGGCTTTGGATATCACTATGGGGATTTTTGTCACTTTATTTATGTTTTCATGCTTCTTTAAAAATCAAGGCAGTTGTGAGGTTGTAATGTTGGAAGTATTTTGAGACAATTATGGAAATCTTTGTTTGATACACGTATTGATGAAATAAAAGTTTGTTTGGTTTCCACTGTTTAAAATATGTGTACTTATATCTGTCTTGAGTTCATATGTGGCTTTTACTTATAAACCTCCACCAAAGTTAAGGCATTCCCTTTGTGAGTGACCTTAATGGAGGTGGGGTGTTTCAGTTTCACTTTGTTTGCTGAAATAAAAAAAATTAAAATATACTGACTAGTTAATTCACGTATACGAAGATGACCATTTAGACATAATTTACCTTAAATTTTGCACTAGTTTTCAAGTTGATAAAATCATTCCACTCCATCATAGTTTTGATATTATTCGGTTTCAATTGAAGTCTTTCCTCCTTGGACTTTGCTTTGATCAATTTATTAACTAATATGCATTTTAAACACCAAAAAAAAAACTCATTTTCCAAAATATGGGGACCTTTTATCATTCGTCGTCCAACATAAATCTAGCCTGTATTAAAAAAGGTTTATGTATATATGAAAGTCTGGATGGAAAATATTGTGGATATGGTACTTTAATAATATATGGCTCCAGCTTAACAACAAGGGAGACATGCACAGCTGACACAGGTGTGTCAGACATCTGGATATATTGCCAAACGTCTGCTTTTAGAAACAGAAAGCCATCTGAATATTGATTGAAAGTATGATATTTTATCCAGATGTCTGGATTTTTTTTCGCCTAAAAAATTATGGCTGAAAAAGTATTCAGACATCTGATATTTTATCCAGATGTCTGAAGAAGTATTCAAACGTCTGGATTTTTTTCTTGGTCTAAAATAATATATCTAAAGAAGCATTTAGACGTTTGGATATTTTATCCAGACGTCTGAATTTTATCTCGGCTTGAAAAAAAAACCTGAAGAAGTATTCATACGTCTGGATATGTTATAGTTCGTAGTGAAGACGACTTTGTTGTCAACATAATAAATGATAATAAACGGTTCAAGTGCATGTTCATATTACACATGATGATTTATTATTGGATTATAGTATACAATAAGTTATTAAGTGCAGGTGCATGTATGTATATGAGCTAAATAGACATAACTAGATAAAAATTACAAAATATACCAGAATTCAATCCCATAAAACGGCTTTCAAATCAGCGTCAAGGTGTCTCCAATTACTAAGTGTGACTGGAACATGCTCTCGTACAAGTGGTCCTAAAAAAGAAGATAAATGGATTGATCCTTCATCTATTGGTTCAGCATTTTCATTAAATTCAACTTCAACACGATTTGTTAAATTCGAAGGAAGTCTCTTCATTTTCGTAGGACCTCTACTTGATCTTTTCTTTGGTCAATTTGCATTCACATCTTCAGTTGGTCCATTGGCTTCCATATTGGCTTCCACGTATTGTTCGTTTTGCATTATATAGTTCTCAAATGCACAAGGATTATCTTCTACTACTTGTGAATTATTTTCTACTACTTGTGCTCAATTATCTTCTACTACTTGTGGATTATTTCTCCTACTTGTGCTCGATTATCTTCTACTACTTGTGGATTATTTTCTACTGCTTGTGCTCAATTATCTTCTTCTACTTGTGGATTTTCCTCGCTTTCAATGTTGTTGCCTTCAATATGCTTCTTCCGTTTATTACACTTCATGATACAATTTTGGCTGCTTTGCTTTTTTTTCTGTTGTCGCGTGATTTCCCTCATTTCCTATAACTAAAACATGAGAAAACCATAAAACATATAGCAGAACTATACAATCCAAGCACTTATGCACTAAGGTCATCCTGAATATGCAAAATACTACATATTATCAGCTACACCTGAATATTCCATTTACAAGAAAACAACAGTGCTTTTCACAACAAATAATGGTAGTTTAGGAGATTTTGAAACATAAAAGTACAGTTATGGCTACAACAAAATATGAGTTAGCCTAATATTATAATTTGTTATTGTCAGTTTGTCACAAATTAACAGGAATGCAAACTGAAAATATATAATGAAATGTTGGATTTTATAATGAAGTTATAGCTACAAAGCGCAATCTTCCCTAACATAACATTCCCTAACATAGAAAGTGATATACTACTCATGTATTCATTCGCAATCTTCCTTAACATAGCTAAGATCCTCAGCAAAAACTTCAATCTCCACATCTATTTCTTCAAAATTTCCTGTATCCATGCTAAATTCCTCAAATGAGTAATCTATATATATCTCATGAAAACTTCTTGACAGTGCCCACAACACAACATACCAATTAGAATCATCAATTTCCATTAAATAGATTTTTTTTTTTTTTTTTTTTTTTTTTTTGCTTGAGATGCAAGGATATATGGATCTTTTAAAAATGAAGCTTGATTTTGATGTAAATTGACAAGGGTAAATCCATCTTCTACCTTCGCACCATTTCCTATATTTGTCCAATGATACTTAAAGATGGGAACATAAAAGGCATGATAGTCTAACAAAATAATATCGATTAATATCCCATAATAAGTAATCACGTCAACCACTTGGGAAATATCTTTTGCCTTATCCCTACACATGGTGGTTGCATCATAAGTGACTCCACTATTTTGAGTTTTTCTCTCAATATCTTTTGTCTAAATACGTTCTCCATTAATGATATAACATGTACAAGACAATGCACTACTTCTTGGACCATAGACAATTCATTTTAATATTATGTCGTGATCGTTTGAATCATAAAGTATCTATAAATGAAAATGTTTTAGATCTCGATAATAATTATTTAAAATTAATGAGATTACATTTTAAAATTCAACTCACCTTCTTTTTAATCCAATCGACAAATTTATTTGTGTGGGTTTTCCAAAGTAAGGTTGCATTTTTTTTATGCGCTTGTTTGAATGTTGCAATTCCTCAAAATGCAAACTATAATAAAAGAAAAAAAACAGATAAGTTGCACTATAAAAAAAATTGAACAATAGAACAAAATTCAATAGTCAATTACTCTAAAAATGGTTCCACTATAGCCATATTTATTAGCATAGACAAATCAACAACTTGTTTTTCATTCTCAGACAGTGTAATTATTTTGCAAGCTGAAATTGGTCGTCCTTCAAGTATAACATCATTTTCATATTCTTCATTTCAGACTTCCTTCTCTTCTATTTGTATTGATTTCTTTAAGAATTCACTAAAATATTTCATGGCACTCTTCTGCAAGATAGGATTCTGCAATATACCCCTTAGAACGTGCAATGTTTCTTACATAATGCTTTAGTGTCTTCATGTGTCTTTCAAATGGGTACATCCAACGAAAATGAACTGATCACATCATCTGGCTTCTTTTCCAAGATGAACCATCGAGCGTATCATTATATCAAAGAACGAAGGTGGAAATATCCTTCGAGAGCACATAAAATTAGAATAATCTCATCATCAAGATGTTGTAGTTTTTCTCTATCAAGAACACGTTGGCATAATTTATTGAAGAACGAACATAAACGAATTATTGCTTTCCTTGGTTTCTTTTGTAACAATCCTCTTATTGCAACCAATAACAACTGTTGCATTAGCACACGATAGAGAGCTCTTGAAATTCTCCAACGATAGAGAGCTCTTGAAATTCGAGCAATAACCATAAGGTCCCTTAAAAGCATACAACCTTTTACAAATTTTTTTCACATTTGAACAATGTTTATGGAGCTGGTGGAAGATACGTTTTTTCCACGAGATTGTGCATAAAGGCCACGTCGAATTCCTCACTCTTCTAAATCTTTTCTACAATTAATTCCATCTTTCGATTTGTTATCATGCAGCATTGTGCTTATTACGCTTTCACTAACATTTTTTTCTACATGCATTACGTCTAAATTATGGCGCATTGGCAGTTCCTACAAGAATTAACAATGTTAAATTTCATTACCAATTTTTTTTTTTTATTGTTCAATGGAAAAAACTAACCTCCCAATATGGTAAACCAAAGAAGATCGATCGTTTTTTCCACCTTGATAGCTCTATATTCACAAGATCACCATCTTCACCTCCATTTTCTTTATTATTAGTATTTTTTCTCTTCTTACTCTCCTACTTAAATTTTTTCTTCTTACCCTTCCCCTTCTTGCTATTATTATTTTCATTTTTGATTTCTTTCCCAAAATTATTTGGAAAGTTTTTCAAAATAACAGAGATGTTTCTTCCAGTCAAATCTCTAGGTCTACGACCATTTTCTACAGTACTATCAATCCAGGTTTTTGCTTTCCCAATGAATCTGAAGGGGGTAAAAATCTCCTATGACCCACATAAGTGCTCTTCCGACTATGTTTCAACCATCGATGGTGAGTACTGATACCGCATAATGGACAACCATTTTTTACCTTTTACACAACATCCAGCAAGATTTCCATACGTTGGAAACTCATTTACTGTCCATAGTAAAATCGCTCTCATGTTAAAAAGTGATCTACTAAAGGTATCATAAGTTTGAACTCCATTACTCCACTTGTGTTGCAAGTCTTCAATTAATGACTCCAAATATATGTCAGTATCATTTCCTGGTTGCTTTGGACCAGAAATCAACAATGTTAAAATGATATTTTTCTTTTTTCATGCATAATATTGGCGAGGGATTGTATGTCACAAGCATCACAAACCAACAACTATATTTGGAACTCATTGTCATAAAAGGATAAACACCCTCGGTAGCAAGCCCAAGTCTTAGATTGCGTGGATCAGCTGCAAACAATTCTTGTTTCTCATCTACTACATTTCCATGTTATTGAATCCACAGGATGACAGATTTTCCCATCATATCTTTTGTTACTAAAATGCCATCTTAAATCTTCTGCTGCCTTTTGAGATCTAAACATTCTTCCAATTCTTGGAATACTTTGAAAATATCTCAAAACTTTAATCGAAATGTCATGCATAATTTCATTCTTACATTTATTCTTCTTCCTTCTTGATAAACCAAATTTAGGACAACTTTTGAAGTCTTTGTACTTTCTTCTAAAAATGAAACAATCATTTTGACAAGCATCAAAACCCATATCGAATATTTGGAGAAATTATTTTACCTCATATAATTTCTTCGGAAGTACATTATTTTTTAGCAACAATAATTGTTGCACATTTAGAAGTTTATCAAAGCTAGTATCAGACAATCCAGTCTCACATTTAAGATTATACAAGGCGAGGATGGCAGATAATTTTGTTTGATCGATACAATCAGGATATAACGGTCTTTTGCTTCTTCCAAGTTCCTTAACAAATCATCCTCTCGTTTTTTTGCTTTATCTTCATCTTTATCATCATTGAAAAAAGAATAATTGATGAAATCTTCATTTTCATAATCAATAGCTTCAAATAAATCATAAATGTCATCGAACTTAATATCTGTGCTTATATTTATGTGCCCACCGTGACAATACCACATACTTGTCTTATATATAGGATCCATTCCGCTTATAATCAACTGCTTAACTACAACCTTCTCATATTGATGACTAAGATTTAGACAATCTAAGCAAGGACATAGAAATTTTTCTACATTTCCAGAATTTTTCGTAGCGGTATGCACAAACTTCTGAGCCCCTTGCTGAAGCTCACTACAAGTTCTTTGGAAAAAAAATTAACTTTTAGCTTTCATCAAAATATATGATTTGATTCACAAATTACATTTATGTTGAGCATTATATAGTTACCTATGTAGATGCACCCTGTTTTTATCCATCGTCATCTAATACATAAGCAAGCAAATTTATAAAATTTTAAGTAATAGTCGATTGTTGAGTATAAGCAAATTAACATAACTACTTAAATAAAATAGTGATACTAAATGAGACACATCAACGTATAAACTGCTAATAGCACAGTCAAAATTTTCAGCAGGCATAACAAATGTTAAAAAAATTTGAAGATAGGCTAATAATGAAAAAGATAAAAAAATCAAGGCAATGCTTACGTTGAAACTTGAGGACGAAGGATGCCAGTGTGCTGCTGCGGACAGCTATGGCTATAGATTTGAGCAAGAAGTAGAAACTATGGGTGCGAATTGAACGGAAATTCCTCCATCGAAACCGATTCGCTTCCCTTATGGCAACCGAGACGTAGACCAGAGCAATGGTGCGAACTGAAAGGATATTTCTAAATGAGATGGAGACCAGGCCGGTGATGAAAATTCAAAGGAAGATTTGTAGTCGGTAATTAAAAAATTCAGGAATTTTATTTGGATACGCCTCCGAAATTAGTACGAGTGGAGGGAAGTAAAAAAAATTCCCTCTTTAATTTTTCTTAGCGTTATAACGTTAAAACCATGTATTAATATTTGTTTTTTACAACAAGGAGAAAAAAGCGTTGTCTTTTGCTATTGTTAATAGCCACTTTTCTTGTAGTGGCTGTATGGTTACAAGTACAGTCTTTTTTCATGAAAAAAGTGGACAGAAAAGAAAATGAAGTGTTGGCTTTTGAAAATTCCTTACATGGAGCCAAGGCGAAAGGTCCAGCTTCTAATGGAGATCCAAAAGTCTATGTAACCATTAAATCTCTATGAATATCTCCAAGTTCTAAAGAATCAAGCCAAGCCAAAACATTACAAGAAAATAGGCTATTTCCGATAGCTCAAAACCGTCGGCGGCTATTGGAAGCCGTTGGAAATAGCCATATCTTTAGGAGCGTCGACGAACAGAGTTTCCAACGGCTATCGGCACAGCTCGTCATTTGCATTTCCGCCAGCTAAAAACGGTTGTTATCGATTTTCGATGGCTTGCATCAGTCGTCGATAGCCGTTGAAAACCGTTACATACACTATGTTAATAAACCGTTGTAAGCCATCAGAAACCATTACGGATTCGTGTACCTATATGCCTTCGGAAGCCATCGATAACCGTCGGAAAACCTGCAATTTTTTTTGTATTTCAGCAGCTATTTAGCCTTCCAACTACATTTATCACTCAAACCATCATCTCAGCAATAATGTATAATCCCAACATACCTTATACCAAGCAAATATCAAAATAAAACCAATTTTAACTCAAAAAATCAACAAAAACAACATAAATTAAACCACAAACTCAAACCACTAATTATACAATGCATAAATTTGTACATACCACATAGTCTACCATCATAATAACATCAAGTCTACCAAATCAAGACTACCACAACAAGTCTACCATCAAGACTACCATCAACGTCTACCATCATAATAAATATGAAATATTAACCCATAATCATATCAACCCACAGTCATATGTACACTGCCCTA
Source organism: Allium sativum (assembly GCA_030737875.1). Taxonomy (NCBI): domain Eukaryota; kingdom Viridiplantae; phylum Streptophyta; class Magnoliopsida; order Asparagales; family Amaryllidaceae; genus Allium; species Allium sativum. The sequence goes on along the minus strand of CM060910.1, from coordinate 1,045,008,755 downwards.
ACAAAAAAACATGCCTCACACTCTGTCACTGATCATCTATGGAAACGGCCGAAGATGAAAAGCGGCCGTACGGCTATGCGAACTCGGCTAAACGCTGATCTAGAAGTTGAGTCATCTCAATGGCTTGGCGGAGATTCTGGCCCTCAAGCTGCGCCATCCTAGACCTTAACTCTTTAATCTCTGTTAAGTCCATATCAGCTCTAGTCTGCTTTCCCCGTCTCTATTGACTGTTAGCCTGTAACAATTATTTAAAAATCTTTTAATCATGTGTGATTATATTAATTACCTATAACTCGTAAAAGTTATTTTATTTCTAAACAAAAAGTTAAATTAAGGGAAAAATCATTTACCACTTTATTTCCAAAGCCAGAAGCATGTTCTGTGTCGCTGGATCCATCACTGACTGGAGAATAATGTCATCCTCATCAGTCGTGAGCTTCTCTTGTCCAGTCTCAACTAGACTCTTCTGGCGCTGCTCCATAAACTTCTCCTGCAAGGAAAAATAAGAATGTAGATAAAATTAATATAATGATATCCTATTTTATTATAATTTAACAATTACTACAAATACTTCTACATGAAATGAAATCTTACATGGCTCTTCCTAGATTTTCCATCATGCCATGTATATGAGACGGTCCCATCTGGATTGACATGCTCGATGGCATGCGTACAAGTGATCACGTCCATATATGAGACTGGACCCAACCCCGCAGCCTGCTGAATTTTATTATTACATATAATCATTACACATTCAAAACTATATAGCATATTAATTTTTTATAAGTCGCATTTATAAAATTTACTAACTCCTGTCGATACTGCCAAAATGACTTAGATCCTCCTCGATGTGACTGGATTTGCATTCCAATTTGTAGAGTTTCTTTCTGACTCTATCTTACATTCAAAATTTGGTACATTACTTATCGAAAAAATATTTTTCATACCTAAAAAAATTTAGTATACTTACCTTCGCCTCACTAGTCTCCCAATATCTAAGAAATCCATCTCACATGGCTGCGCCCATCCTGCTAGGTTTTTTTTCATGTTTTTCTTTAATGTTGATATGCAATCCTTGTAATTATTTCTCATTTTCTGTATCCAATAGGTCCGAGCCTGCTGTAACTCATGGGTCTGTATATCCACCTCAACGTGTATTTCACGTTAAGCAAACAATAGCGGTAAAATATGTACAGTATATCAACGATTAAAAAATTAAAATGGAAAATATATATAAGAAAATACTTACAAGGACATCCTACCAAATGACCTCTATAATGTGAGGTGGGATCAGATCCCACTTCGGCCAACATGCCGACATCCAAGCATTGTATGTTGCTCTCGATACATCTAAAATAACCTTCGTAGGTTGAAGAATGAAACCCCTGTGTTAAATATGACATACATAAGTGTATAGATGATAAAGAAAATTATCATGCTAAATAATATTTAATTTTTACCCCATAGTCGTAGGTATTAAAGAGACGACATGACACTGTGAGTATTGGGATTGACCAGAACCATCGCATGAAGAATTCCCTCTCGATGACATACCTGTCACATAAAAATCATTTTAAAAGATAACAATAACATTTACATTTTGTATATTACTTCGTCTCAAATGATTCAATGAAATTTCGGCAGCATTTCCCTTTTGTTTATTGCATTGTACATAAATGCATGTACGTAGGAAACAAAAAGAAAAGTTAAACCGAAATCTTGTGAATCATTTGAAACAAAGTAGTATACAAAATGTAAAAGCTTACTACATTTATAACTTGTCTAATACAAGGACAAATCCAACAAAAATTGTACTGGATGAATATAAACGATCGTTTTTTAATTTGACAAAAACGATTATTTATATAACAATTATGAACAACACTCATCGGACGAGGTCGAAAATATTCTAGGGGATATTAGCCAATTAGATGTGTGTATTTTAGTAGAAAATACAGTTTTACTACAACACAAAAATATTTTAGTTTATCACATTTGCTCGACGTATCAATCAACTTAATGTTAATTTACTATTATTGTCATTTAAGTAGACTCAATTACAATTTATGCTCATGCTTTTTTTGTGCATAAATCAAAACGTGCACAATGTACTATTTCTAGATCGTGCATTCAGTTTTTCCTATATTAACTAACACAATACAAGAATCACGCATACATAACGATGCACATATAAACAAATAACTACAATTATATAACGACAAACACCACGCTAGGGGGACATATGCACAAATAACCAAAAATTGCACATTAAATTTTCATTTTCACTATATCACGTGAAATGTGCTCATAACAGGATACTATAACCTACTACAACATTATTGGTACAAATTGCAATCAATTGATAATCCTAATTTTCTAATTTAAGCAAATATAGATTTACGTAAAAACTTAATTTTTATGCAAAAAAAGAGATTTTACGTCAAATTACTTGCTCTAGAGGTCTAAATTGAAGTCGGGGAGGTCCCTACGTGAAGAAATCGATGTTAGTAGGCAAAAATATCGAATTTAGGGATGATAGGATTTAAAACCCACATGCTGGAAAAAAGAGAGGAGCAAAAGAAATGGGGAAGAAAGAGCTCGGCTGGAAGTTATCTTGATAATTTTCGATGACTTCCAACGGCCGCCCATGGCCTGTCAAAAGCCGTCAGAAACTAGTCAACGCAAGTCGCTACCCTTTCTATCGAAAATTACAATATTTCTTATAGTGAAAGAGTCCAAACAGCCAAAGGAGTCCAACCCTTTCTCTGTCCCCAAAATGGGGTATTTATAGATGCTGGAGGCGTGGGCTACAAAGTCCATAAAATATACATGGGGATCCGTTCTGAACCTAATGCCTTAGATAAAATCCTGATGCTTCCTAAAGCCTTGATTCTATCACCAGAAAACAATATCGTATCTGGGGATATGAATTATAAATACCGATCCTGTAAACTTAGAGAGTTTCCACCAATTCCAGAGCCATCTCACGGATTCGAATTTCCATGCACCGATCTAGAAATATGAAACAGAAAATGCCAATCCTGAAGGAGAGCATCTGGGGATATGAAACCCACACTATTGATCCCGAGATACAAGATCTTGATTACCGATCCTGGGATACGAAATGTTCATACCGATCCCCGTAAATTAGAAGGTTTTGCCAATTTAGGGATATAAAATGACAATGTCGATCCCTGAATACTTAACCAGAATTCCGAGTTTCCTTTGATTCTTAAATCCTTTATGAGTTGTACCGATCCGAACATGCTTCAGGCAAACGAACTGATCCCAAAACACTTAGCAAAAAGTTCAAGTTTTGAACTCCGTGACTTCAACTAAGTTCGTGTGAGTTCCTCTAGGTTTTCCTAATCCCATACTCAGGTCTTGAGCACTCCGAAGACCGAATCCAAAGCATGATTTCCTTGTGAAAAGGTGGGTCAATACTTGTCAATTAAAACATGTCTTTCTTTGGAAGACATGTTTTGTATAATCTAGAAAGACATGAATCCAAAAGCCGTAGTCCGAGAGAAGACAAAATAGGAATTCAATTACCAAAAACTAGAGATCTAAAAAACTACAATCGTGTCGAATCGTACTAGTAGAAAACCAAACTATGAAATCCAAAGAAATCCCATGATCACTCCGGACCGTATTTCAAGAGAAAACCAAATCTAGAAAACCCAGAATCTGAATCAAAGAAATCCAAGTATCCAGAAAACCAAATAAATCCGATGAACTTGAGAAATCCATAATTCGAAATCTGAAATCAAAAAAACTAGTGTATCTATTCTGAAATCCATGGAGTCACTGAGCCTATTCTGAGTAAGTATTATATGTACCTATAAAAAACCAAGTGAATTGTTTTGCCAAGTCCTGACTAAATTACCTATATACTATCAAGTATAGTCCATACTCGAGCCTTAACAAAGCGATCTTACCAAGTCCTGACAAGACGACCTGGATCTTCCCAAGTATAGTCCATACTTGGGGATTTCAGAAAGAGTTTTATAATTGATGAGCATAACCCATACTCATTAAGTCTTTAAAGTTTTAAATTCCAACTCTTTACTCCATACTTCATGAATATAATCCATACAAGCGAAGTAATTTTATTAGAGTTCAAAAAGTTCTATTTTTTTGTAGATCCAAAAGTAAACCTAACGGTTTACAGTTAGTAATAGAGCACGTGCAGAGATTACATCCTAATCCCTTAAGTGAGTGAGTCGGTGTAGCCTTTTTTGATTACAAATTTATTTAACTAAGAGAACGATAGATTATTGTCCGCAAAGTGCATGCCTAGGATTCTTGCCAGATTTCATACATGGGTAAGCAGACTTAGCTATCTAAAACCAAAAGCCAGAAAAAACAAAGAACCAACATCTAGAAACAAGAAAATCAAAAGGCAACATCCGAAAGCTAAAAACTACAATTCCAAAATCCAAAAACTAGTAAACCAAAGTGCTAGAGCCCAAAAGTTGAAAGAACAGAGTGCTAGAATGCCAAAATCCAAAGAGCCAAAATCCAAAAAAGCAAAAGTGCCAACAACCAAGTAACCAAAATCAAAAAGCCACAAATCCATATAGTCCAAAATGATCCAAATCAATCGATGACCAATCCACATGGGCCCAGACTTGGCTCGTTCCTATTCCGAGTCGGAGCAGGAAGTTGTGCCTGTTTTGGTACAACAGTCTGATTCCTAACATATTGTGGCATCTCTCCACATCTGACATGTTCCTCAAACATATCCCCAATATGCCTGTAATCATTTGTGTTATGGCCATCAAACTCATGAAATAGACAATATTTACCACAATCCATTTACTTTTAAGTTGGCTCCCCCCCAGGAGACTTTCAGAAGGGAGAAGTTGGGTGAACATCCAAGTAGATCTCTTCCAGAGAAGTGACTTCCGTATATAAAGGGAATTTTGGCTCTCTCTGTTGAAACACTTTCCAACCATTTCCAAATGAAACCTTTCCTTTGCCTTTATCCTTATCCTTGCCATATGTAATGACCTGCCCTTTCGACCTCTTCGAGTTGATAATTAAACCAACTCAAACTGTTCGAAACGGAAGATTGTTAATTGCTATGAGGTTAAAAATAAATCATCTCATACACGAAAACACAGAATTACTCACAGTTTATATAATAATACAAAATTTTCATTTATATATCAGAGTATAAAATAATACAGATACAGCAGAAGACTGAATACAGACGCTTGCATGAAGAATTAAAATAAACTGAAAACCAAGGATAAATGCTTGACTCTGGAAATACTCGAGCTCCAATATGCAAATCTTCAAAGCTAAAAATACTTGGTCTGACCCGAGCATTTGCAAGAAAACAAACAAAATACTCGGGTCAGGACTAACATTCTCATATAACTGAATTAATTCAAATGAAATGTTTAACGAAATGCAAATAACTTGAGGGATGGTTGGGACTCCATCCTTTAAGGATCCGTGAAAACAAATACATATAATAACATGTTATTATAATAATGTCTATTTAGTAAAGCATAATACTTTAAAAATAGCGTAAGCGAGATTACATTTTTATACTTACGCCGTTACAAACGTTATCATACACATTGCACATAAAACATCAGTACGTCGGTAGATAGGGATGTGCCGTGATACGACAACATTAAATCAAAATCGTATAGGGCTCGATCAGGATAAATATGACAAGACATGCGAGGCAATACCCTGCGTAGGATTCTACCAGTTGCACTCTCGATCCGGTGGTAACGCATAGTAGGAACTACCGCCCACCTCGGAACACACTCCCATATTCAAAGGTGTACACCAATCGATCACAAAATAATAGATATAGGTTCGAAGGAGCATATCCGATCAGAGATGCAGTCTCACTTAGTCACGGTATAGCTCCTGTTTTAGTCATTTTAATTATGACCCGAAGGTCAAGGCTATCCATCATTATTCTCTTTCTTCAAGTCCAGTAATCGCCTCCAAACCATGCTACTTCATTCTGGATTCTCCACCACGTGCACAATTGTTAAAGTGGTATCGGTATTAACAGAGATTATGGCAGTACCGACCCCGGTCTCTTTAACAATCAAACGCTTACACTTTTCACACCGTAGTCATTAAATTGACAATCATATTCAAGTATCACAAGTAGATAAATTTTCGATTATCGATTTTTTCTCAATTTTCAAAATACTTAAATATTTGTTTAGTTTGAATTCTAAATCTTATATTTATCAATATTCCCTGTCAAAACCATTTAGGTTTAGATTTCGATTCTATAAACATTATTGCTACTTGAAATCTTAATTTTTAATCACTTTGGATCATTGGTTCAAATTGGATTTTGATCTTGTTCAAAATAGTAAAATATCTTTAAAATAGATAAATTTGAAATAGTTCATGTATGTATATATATACTAGCTTAGTATAAGATAGTTTTTATTTAATAATATGGTTTAAATAAAAATAGTTATAAGGCTTAATGAAAAACACTTTATATATGGTTATAAAATGGTTATGGAAACAATAATATAGCAAAATTTGTTTAAGAAAAATAGTTTGACGTAAATAGTAGTGATTAAAAATATTTAAATAAGTAATCCAAACCGAATCAACCATTCATATTCAAAATGCTATTCATCGCTTATTTTTAAATATCAACTTCTCGTTCAAATCAATATACACTTATAACAAGTAAAGGTTTCAAACTTTAAGTATACAAGTGGAACTTCATTTCTAAATCATTACTTCGAATTGGTTTATAAATTTAGTTCCAATTTTATTCAACTTGAATTCGAATTTATTCCATGGTATTATATTCCAAAACAGTTTCAACATTTAATCATTAAATTACTTCTTAGATCACACTTATCCAATATCAAAAAAAAAATCAAATTGAAATCTCGTGTCAAAATTAACTTAAGTAAAACATTTTTTTTTTGACATTTCCTTAATTTTAAACAAGATTACATCTTAGCATTTAATTCTTCTGACTTAAGTTTATAAAAATTATTAAGTTAAATCTTGGTATCAAAATACTTTATTATGCTTTGAACAAAATTTATCATAAAAATTAAGTTTTCAAAAAATATCTAATAAAATTAACGTAACTTTACGTAATAATTTTTTATAAACTTATATTTTCAAAACTCATTTTACTACATTCAATTTTTACTTAACTTTGAAATTCAATTTGAATTTATGTAAAATACTCTTTTAAACATCTCTTTAGATAGTATTTAAACTTCAAAAAAAAATCCAGTTTAACAAAATCAATATATATATACATAACATTTTAAAATAGTTTTTATTGACCACGATGGTGTCTGTATATAATTTTCTTCCCTATGGTCAAGTGAATCGAGTATATATCATTTCAACCCGTTTATTAAATTTTCAACCCGAATCCTAGTAATTTGGTTTTTCCTGAATCCATACCATTGTTCGGGTATATATATATCATTTCAAATCATAGTGATATTTGCAAAATCTATAGGGAACAAGCAAGGTGATAACAGTTCAAACATATAACATCCATTGCATCCATCTTGTGTCATATCAGTAGTGTGTGTGTCACATGTGCACAACCAACAGGTATGTGTTTCTAGAGTAATCCTAGTATTTCATTCGACATTTCAAATAATTAGTTCACTTAATCAGAAGTTAGTCGCGAGTGAGGGAAACTCACCTTTCGTGGAAATCGAAGAGATACAAGGCTCGACAAGTACGAATAACCCAACTACAACAACAAACCAATAGCGATCTCGAGCCAAACACGACTACGAATCTAAGGATGCAACAACCTATGGAATTAACAACAATAAGTGTAACTTTTTTTTCTCAAAGAGAAATGACACAACCCAACTAGACAAAAATGGACACTAACATTTCTCTATAAATTGCAAACAAGACCTTAGCAAAACAGCTAAGGCAAGTATACAATTTACATTAGAAATCTTCTTATTTTAATATGTCTCCCTGAACTAGAATATCATACATATACCTACATATTAAATGTGAAATATGATTTACATTTTATGTTACACATTCATGATTTACTTTTCTTTTATTCTTTGTTCCTTTCTCAACATTATTCACAAAGTTACAAAACAAGGTATTAAAACTGACATTAGTATGTGTATGTACCTACATACGCATTGTAATGAATAAAACTTGATATTGTTATGACCTTAATCGGTTTGACTGGTGTGGAAATAATTGTGGTCAGTAGCCTAATACTACAATCACTTATGCCAACAGAGTTTTGAGGAGGAATCAATTCCAATTTTTGGGGAGACTCAGCCATTTTATTTCGATTGTTCTTTTGTTATTTGGTCTTCAAGGAACGGAAGAATATAAAAAAAAAGAAAAAGGGGAAGGGAAGAAGTTAACAGAGAAGGAAGGGACGGGTGGATAATGAAGTGTACGCGCGTTTTATTTCCTTTAAAACTCTTAACACGTGTACAAAATTTCCCTTTTTAAATAAATAAATAAATAAATATATATATATATATATATATATATAATTTTTGTACTTTATCATAATAAAATTTTCTTTTCTCATTGAGTAAACAATAAGTGGAATTAATAACATCAAATACACTGACAGCAATGAACTCAACCAACGTCAACTACTTTGCGTGTTTTTGACCGAAATTATAGATTCGGAACAACAAACGTTCGAATTTTACAAAACGAAATATAGCGTCATTCTTAGAATTCCATTTGGTACTTTTTGTCCAAATTCACCTGAATTCTGACAATATTAAATTCTTGGAAATTTACTCAATTGTTTAACTAATTTACAACAATGAGACAAAATTGTTTATTATATTACGAAATTTATTTATTTACTATGTCTAGTTACACGTATCTTAATTATTAAATTTCACAATTAAATTCACTTAATTTTTTATAAAATGTTTTTTATTATGTTCGTATATTTAAACATCAAAATTATCGTTCCTTTACATTCTCCCCTACTCAGCGCTTTTCGTCCTCGAAAAGGAAACGTCGTATAAAATCCTACTAATCTATAACTAAACAAGATACTTCCACTAATAGGAATTTTTATTTACAATAAAAACTAACTAGAATGAAATAAGTTATAACATTTTAAAACTCAAAAAAATTTCTAACACCTGGACTTACGGGAAAATTTCGGCAACATCTCCTTTGTACGGCTTGGTCGGAAAAATTTACAAAACAATATATATTGATATACATCTCATCCACATGATAAGGCATCCCTATTTAGAGGAAAAAGGATACATAAAAACCCAAATACATTATTTAATCCGAGATACGCACCTTTTATTAGGTTTTTAAAACATATTTACTTATTCTATTAGCATTTTGCGCAAATGCGAGCTCCATAAGCAAAGCGCACTTTTGTACCTACTAAACACTCAACAGATAATGAGAATCATACATTTATATGTAACGCAAAATTTATACGAATAACATAAACAAAATATAGCAACATGGCATGTAGATAATAAGGGATATGAAACCAAATAAATCACACAATTTATGTATCCTTCTTATTTTTGTTTCTCTTTCTTTTTTTTTTTCAAATTCATAGTGGCCTTTGCCGCTGCTGTTGCAAGGCAGCAGCAACCAGTCGTTGCTATTGCTGCAGGCCTGCGGCAGTACCTTGGCGCTGCTGCTGTGGGGCTGCAGTAGTACTCCTACTTTTTTTTCTTTTTCTTTTTTTTCATCCAATAATGTTGATGGTTATATCGCATACGTGAAGCAGGGCTGCCATTGAAATTTTTTGTACCTACAATGTTTCAACATAACTTCTTTATATACATACAAATGAACTATGAGAAGAAGGGTCAAAATTTTGTGCTTAATCTTGAAGAGATATGAACCCAAAAATCCTTTCAAATGACTCATCATTATCTAGCAGCAAATGGCCAATGGAAATCTAAAATCAAAGTGCAGTAAAATAAATGGGAAAATTTTCTTTAATGTAAATCAATTACATGCTGGCAACCCAAATTACCCATCCCTAGTTGTTAAATAAATCAATATTTATACGTAATATAAGCTCTAGTGTAACATTCTTCATTTATTTCTGTCCATATACCGTACAGTAATTGCAAGATGTAACTAAAATATTTGCAATAAATCATTAAATTTCAACTACAAATTATGTTGACAGCCAAGCCACCAATGCTATCAACAAACAAAACATGCATGATCTCTCTCTCTCTCTCTCTCTCTCTCTATATATATATATATATATATATATATATATATATATATATATATATATATATATATATATAAAGAATGCAATATTTTTTATTGGCTAAAAATTCATTATAATCTCAAAAATATATGTGTACATAAAATACACTATTCTGACTTCCTAGAATAGAGAAAAGTTGAACTCAACATAGATAAGAATATATATGGCTGCAGGCTTTTACTTTATCCTCATAGTACTGCCAATAATTCAAATCAATGTGTGGTTTTAATTCTTCAAAACAACTAAAATACATTGTTAATCTGCACAACTAAATCATTAATTGTAACTATGTTAGCGCTAGTCACCAAAAAGTTAAAGGCTTATTTCAGACCTGGATTACTGAACAGGCTAGATGAGGTCGTCGTCTTTCACCCTCTTGAAAAACCTTCGTAATCAATTGTACATGATATTCACAAAATACCTACTATTTCACAGAAATTAGGACATCTTAAGCTTATCCTTTTCTTCTTCTGAATTTATAATTCTAACTTCCAATGAATCTTAGTTAGGCAATATAAGCGAATCAGTTTTATTTTTTTCCAGTTTAGACATTGAATTTCAAAATACTTGGTCTGACTTGAGCATTTGCAAGAAAACAAACAAAATAATCGGGTCAGGACTAACATTCTCATATAAATGAATTAATTCAAATGAAATGTTTAACGAAATGCAAATAACTTGAGGGATGTTTGGGACTCCATCCTTTAAGGATCTGTGAAAACAAATACATATAATAATACGTTATTATAATAATGTCTATTTAGTAAAGTATAATATTTAAAAAATAGCGTAAGCGGAATTACATTTTTACCCTTACGCCATTTACAGACGTTATTGTACACATTGCATATAAAACACCAGTACATCGGTAGATAGGGATGCGCCGTGATACGACAACGTTAAATCAAAATCGTAGGGGGCTCGATCAGGATAAATATGACAAGGCACGCGAGGCAATACCCTGGGTAGGATTCTACCAGTTGCACTCCCAGTGCGGTGGTAACGCATTGTAGCAACTACCGCTCACCTTGGAACACACTACCATATTCAAAGGTGTACACCAATCGATCACAAAATAATAAATATAGGTTCGAAGAAGCATGTCCAGTCAGAGATGCGATCTCACTTAGTCACGGTATAGCTCCTATTTTAGTCATTTTAATTATGACCCGAAGGTCAAGGCTATCCATCATCATTCGGTTTCTACAAGTTCAGTAATTGCCTCCAAACCATGCTTCTTCATTCTGGATTCTCCACCACGTGCACAATTGTTAAAGTGGTATCGGCATTGACAGAGAGTATGGCAATATAGACTCCGGTCTCTTTAACAACCAAACGCTTACACTTTTCACACCGAGGTCATTAAATTGAAAATCATATTCAAGTATCACAAGTAGATAAATTTTCGAGTATAGATTTTTTTCTCAATTTTTAAAATACTTAAATATATGTTTAGTTCAAATTCTAAATCTTATATTTATCAATATTCCTGTCAAAACCATTTAAGTTTAGATTTCGATTCTATAAAAATTATTGCTACTTGAAATCTTAATTTTTAATCACTTTGGATCGTTATTTCAAATTGGACTTTGAACTTGTTTAAAATAGTAAAATATCTTTAAAATAGACAAATTGAAATAGTTCATGTATGTATATATATATACTAGTTTAGTATAAGATAAATTTTACTTAATAATATGGTTTAAATAAAATAGTCATAAGGCTTAATGAAAAACACTTTATATATGGTTATAAAATGGTTATGGAAGCAATAATATAACAAAATTTGTTTAAGAAAAATAGTTTGACGTAAATAGTAGTGATTAAAAGTATTTAAATAAGTAATCCAATCCGAATCAACCATTCATATTCAAAATGCTATTCATCGCTTATTTTCAAATATCAACTTCCCGTTCAAATCAAAATACACTTATAACAAGTAAAGGTTTCAAACTTTAAGTATACAAGTGGAACTTCATTTCTAAACCATTACTTCGAATTGGTTTATAAATTTAGTTCCAATTTTATTTTACTTGAATTCGAATTTATTCCATGGTATAATATTCCAAAACAGTTTCAACATTTAATCATTAAATTACTTCTTAAATCACACTTATCCAATATCCAAAAAAATTCAAATTAAAATCTCGTGTCAAAATTAACTTAAGTAAAACTGACATTTCCTTAATTTTAAACAAGATTACATCTTAGCATTTAATTCTTCTAACTTAAGTTTATAAAAATTATTAAGTTAAATCTTGGTATCAAAATACTTCATTATGCTTTTGAACAAAATTTATGATAAAAATTATTTTTTCATAAAATATCTAATAAAATTAACTTAACTTTACGCAATAATTTTTTTATAATCTTATATTTTTAAAACTCATTTTACTACATTCAATTTTTACTTAACTTTAAAATTCAATTTGAATTTATGTAAAATACTCTTCTAAACATCTCTTTAGATAGTATTTAAACTTCAAAAAATATTCAGTTTAACAAAATCAATATATATATATATATATATATATATACATAACATTTTAAAATAGTTTTTATTGACCACGACGTCTGCATATAATTTTCTTCCCTATGGTCAAGTGAATCAAGTATATATCATTTCAACCCGTTTATTAAATTTTCGGGTATATATCATTTCAACCCGAATCCCAATAATTTGGTTTTTCCTAAATCTAAACAGTTGTTTGGATATATATATATATATATATATATATATATATATATATATATATCGTTTCAAATCATAGTGATATTCACAAAGTCTACAGGGAACATGCAAGGTGATAACAGTTCAAACATATAACATCCATTGCATCCATCTCTGTCATATCAGTAATGTGCGTGTCACATGTGCACAACCAACAGGTATGAGTTTCTAGAGCAATCCTAGTATTTCATTCAACATTTCAAATAATTAATTCACTTAATCAGAAGTTAGTCGCGAGTGAGGAAAACTCACCTTTCGTGGAAATCGAAGAGATACAAGGCTCGACAAGTAAGAATGACCCAACTACAGCAACAAACCAATAGCGATCTCGAGCCAAACACGACTACGAATTTTAGGATGCAACAACCTACGAAATTAACAACAATAAGTGCAACTTTTTTTTCTCAAAGAGAAATGACACAATCCAACTAGACAAAAATGGACACTAACATTTCTCTATAAATTGCAAACAAGACCTTAGCAAAACAGCTAATGCAAGTGTACAATTTACATCAGAAATCTTCTTATTTTAGTATGCCTCCCTGAACTAGAATATCATACATATACCCACATATTAAATGTGAAATATAATTTACATTTTATGTTACACATTCATGATTTACTTTTCTTTTATTCTTTGTTCCTTTCTCAACATTATTCACAAATTAACAAAACAAGGTATTAAAACTGACTTTGGTATATACCTACATACGCATTGTAATGAATAAAACTTGATACTGTTATGGCCTTAATCGGTTTGACTGGTGTGGAAATAATTGTGGTCAGTAGCCTAATACTACAATCACTTATGGACTATCACTAGAAGCTTGCGAGTTCACCAGGATCTGACTCTAGAAGCACAAGAAGGTCAGAGGCCAGGCATGCAAGAGGATTCAGGGTCATGGTAATGGAGAAGGAATCGTGTATGTTGGGCTAAGACCAACAAATCAGGATGATGGCTCTTGAGGCTACGGAGAGAGCTTGGGTTGCACGCCGTTGCTAGATGGAGGCACGCACGACTAGGGTTGCGATGACAAAGGATTGGGGCGACACTCGTTTGCCTTGACTGAAGATGGAAGGCGTTTACTGTCGTGGGACCGGAGATCGACGGAGCGAAACAAAGGCAACAGAGTTTCGAGGAGGAACAAATTCCAATTTTTAGGGAGACTCGACCATTTTATTTCAATTTTTCTTTTGTTATTTTGTCTTCAAGAAACGTAAGAATATAAAAAAAAAGAAAAAGTGGAAGGGAAGAAGAAGTTAAAAGAGAAGGAAGGGAAGCGTGGCTGATGAAGAGTACGCGTTTTTTATTTGCTTTAAAACTCTTAACACGTGCACAAAATTTCCCTTTTTAATATACATATATATATATATATATATAATTTTTGTACTTTATCATAATAAAATTTTCTTTTCTTATTGAGTAAAGAATAAATGGAATTAATACCATCAAATACACATGCCTGAATACAGACAGCAATGAACTCAACCAACGTCAACTACTTTGCGAGTTTTTGACCGAAATTATAGATTCAGAACAACAAACGTTTGAATTTTACAAAATGAAATATAGCGTCATTCTTAGAATTCCATCTGGTATTTTTAATCCTAATTCGCCTGAATTTTAACAACGTTAAATTCTTGGAATTTTACTCCATTGTTTAACTAATTTACAACAACGAGACAAATTTATGTATTATATTACAAAATTTATTTCTTTACTATGTTTAGTTACATGTATCTTGATTATTAAATTTCACTATTAAATTCACTTCTTAATTTTTCTAAATGTTTATTATTATGTTCATATATTTAAACATCAAAATTATCGGTTCGTTACACCATATTTGCATGATTCCCCACCCTTAACCATATTTACCCCATTTGCTTCCTTATCAGTTCTTACGTCACCTTCTCATCGATATCTATCTACTTCAAAGTAAAATTCGCCAAGATCCCTCGGTGGATCTTGTTGTAACAAGATCTTGAAATCCATCTTATCTAGAATCCCAAAGCAGCAACCATTAATAACATAGACGGGTCTAGACGGTCAACCGATTGCACCGCCGCATTGAACCTTTCCAAGGATTTCCGCAAAATTTCTCCAGACCTTTGATTGATTATCGTGAGAGTCGTAACATTCTTGGGAAGAGTGATGTGGACCATGAATTGTTTAATGAACTTTTTAACCAAAATATTCTAGCTTCCGTTACTTTCTGATTCCAACTGTCAAAACCACATGGCAGCAATATCAGTAAGATGATGTGGAAAACACTTTGCCATGATGTTATCCAATGCCATCTGACGCCGCTAGCACTTCCATATGGCGCATATAGTGCATCAGTGAATGGTAGGATCCTTCCTACCATATAAGCACCAATACCGACAACTTGAAATATGATGGGTTCTGAGAATTCCTGATATCTTGAGTGAATGAGCCGTACTTAACATAGCCCAAATCTGAGTGAGACGCCTCACCTTGAGTAAATCATGGAATCACATTTTCAATTTGATTTTCATTTCCAAGCAATTGTTTCCAGATTTCTAAACCAGCACATGTGCCCTCGGTGTCTAATCTAACATGATTCATTTAATGAATCCTAATATGAACATCTAGTTCGGTTCTTACCTGAAGAGAGATCATGGACGCAAACCTAACTTTTAGAGTCATGGAGTTCTTTTGCATCTAAACACTCAAGCATCGACGCTTGACTCATAGTTTCAACTCCTGATCCCACAACCTGACCAACCAAAACATCTCGAATCACGCTTTCATCAAGATCCAGGGAGTTGCCCCCTAGTCGAGCCAGACTGGAACTGATCCCGAGATCATTACCAACTTGGGGCTGATTATGTGGTATAAAGGGTGTTAATCGAGTGATTTAGACCGGTCAAAGAGGTGTTCGTGTCCTGTCCTATAAGACTTTTGGACATACACAGATCAGACAAGGGGTCTGCTTGGACATTACTTGTATGAGTCGAACAATGGATGGATGATGTTCAAACAATTGTAAAATATTGAACATTTTCAGGTGGATATATTTTTGTACACTTTTTCTTGTCCTAAATTGTGTTCTAAATGAGAATCGTACAGACATGGACCAGACACCATACCCCTTCGGACCGAGCTATACAACAGATTATCTTGTCCTATTAACATTCCTGGGGGGAACTGTCCCCAAGTCCTGCAAATCTTGGTCGCCTTTGCGCGCTGGTTCCATATAACACCACACACTTTTCTAAGCCTAAATTTCAACAAAAATCGAATCTCAAACCCTTGCAAGCATGGAGAATTTATATCTGGTACCCATAGATAATGAGCATGAATATAATCAAAGTAAAATAAAACTAACTCAAATCAATAACAGAGTAAGATAACTAATACTGAGTAAGGTGACTATGTAACAACCCGGAAAATCTGAGCCAAATTAAAATTTTTATTTTGGCTATTTTATTGAATTTTAAATAGTTGAAATAATTTATTTTAAATAATAATGATTAAAAATTTATTTAAATCAAAGTTAGAACAAATATATTTATTTTAATTCTAAAATGAGTTAAAAATAGCGCGGTAGTTTGAAAATTTGAATCCAAACTTTGACTGACTGTACCAGATGAAAAATAGATCGGATTTTAGTGATACCAAAAATATTTAAATCTGTTTAAGAATATCTTTCCAACGAATCCGAACAATTGAAATTTCATAGCGGGAATCAAAAGTTATGGTCAGTTGAACTTTCAGAATAGTCGCTATGGAATTTAATATAATATATGGCCCGCCCGTATAAATTTCCATTTTTCAAATGACCACTATTTTCGACAAAACCACTTTTGTTGGAACCGGAATGTCAAATTATTGGAGGATTCCAATTTTCATAATTTTTCGAATTAATATGTGAGTGTGGCAAAAGAAAATGTGTTTTGACTATATTTGTCAATTTCGATCGACCAGAAAATGACCATTTTTCAAACGATCTTCAAATTCGACGAAATTAGTTTTGTTGAGATAGTATCGTCAAAACAAAGCCAAATATAATTTTTTTGGGATTTTTAGGATCAGTCTATGGCCCCGGTAAATTAAAATGTTCGATCTAATTAAATAATTAAATGTTTGATTATTTAAATTGAAGAATATCTGACTAAAACAGTCGAATGGGCCTACGAGACCTATCCCATTGTGTCCGGAAGGGTGGTATTTGGCTGATGGCGTCACTTGTTGGGTTTGAATTAGAGTTCGTATTAACTATAGGGTATTTTTAAATTTATGGAGGATTATATAATTAAAAATATAAATACCGTATTCCGTATCATTCCTATACCCTAATACGAAGCCGCCGCCAGTATCAAATATCGATGGCCTATTCTCTCCGGATTTCGATCCTTATTCCCCCACAATCCGCTCAATAAATCTAGAAACTTTTAAAGGATAATCAAAGTGGATCTCACACTCTTCGATTTGATACAGAAATGATCGGAAACCATCACTCTAAGGGGCTGATTTTCCATCTTGAACTCACCGTGTTCAGTCGCCATTTTTTGTGTCTGGGGCCCACCGAGTTGTGTACGGTTTGTGGCATAAGTAGAGGACATCGGGGGCTTCGAAGTGGTGCCGTTGGATTGAGTTCCGCCTTCTTCTGGAGGACTGCGATTTTGGGATTCCAGGCGTGAAGTTGGGTTACAGGATTTTTGTTCAACGAGGAAGAAAGACCGGGGGTACATTTGGAATTAATTAAAGTGGCTAATTATGTTTTAATTAATTTAAATTTATGTTTAAAGTATAAGTGTTGATAACTCGTTCGTTTCTTAACAGATTTCGACGAAACTGAATCTGTTGGAATCGCAACGATGAGATCTACATTTCAGAACTGACCGCAGAATTTTTAGAGCCTTCTACAATTTTAGGCATCGTCAAATCAAGGTGAGATATCTGAATTCATAAATAAATTTAATAAAAACATATTAGGATGCAGACGGAGTTTAGAAACTCCCGACACCCGTCGTTCACAAACCATGGACGACTTGATTGATTAATTTGTGATTGGTTGAAATTTGGTGTTTGTTTGTGGTTGAAAAAGAAAAAGAAACAGAAATTGATTAAAAAGAAAAAATATTCGTCTGCGTACGAACTAGATTATTTAATTCCCCCTTGTCAAAAGTTGCGAGGCTTTAAGGTAGAGGGAGGAGCCGTACATCGGGATGGTGCCGGTTTTAATTACCCTGCCGTTATGCTGCCGAATTTTTTTGAAATATTTGTGTGTTAAAAATTATTCATGTTGTGATATATTTTTTTTATAAACAATAAAATGTTCACATTTTTATTGTAAATAAAAAAAAGAGAAAAATGAACATGTTTTGAAATCAAAAATATGTGAATATTAAAAGTCACATTTTTAATGTAAAATAGAGAGCTAGAAAAATGAACATGTTTTGAAATAAAAAATATGTGAACATTTAAAATCTCATTTTTAATGAAATTGGGAAATGAACATGTTTAATTATAAAAACATGTTTGCAATAGAAATTTACATTTTAAATGTAATGATGGAAATAAGGATATGTTCACGTATAATTTATATAAACATGATTATATTAAAAACTTAATTTTTAATGTAATAAGTGAAATGAAAAAATTGTTCATGTTTTAAATAAAACATGTTTAACATTAAAAGTTTCATTTTTTATGTAAATATAGATTATAGGAAAATTGCACATTGTTTTAAAACAAAACATAATTATATAGAAAATACCATTTTTGAAGTGAATTTAGAATATAGAAAATATATTCATGTTTTTTTTAGCATAGAAATGATTACATTAAAAATCCTCATTTTAATGTAAAGAAGTAAATTAGAAAAATGATCATAACTTAGAAATGAAAATATGATTTAATTAAAATTCTCATTTTAAAAGTAATGTTAGAAAACAAGAAAAAGGATAATATAGTGAAAATAAAACTTGTTACATTAAAAATCTCATTTTTAATGTCATGTATGAAAATAGGAAAATGAAAATTAGTTTACATAAAAAATCTCATTTTTAATGTAGTGAATGAATACATGGGAATATACTTTTGTTTTGGAATGAAACATGATTAACATTAAAAAGTTCATTTTTCTAATGTGAATAAAGAATATTAGAAAAATAAAACATGTTTATATTATGAATCCCCTTTTTAATGTAAATGCAGTTCATGATGAAAATGTTCATGTTAGAAGAAGAAAAAAAAAGAAAAAGAGAAAACAAGTTGACATAAAAAGAATACATTTTTAATGTGATCGATGAATCAAGATTTACAATTTCCAATGTAAATTAAAGAATGAATCAAGATGTACATTTTCCAATGTGAATTGAAGAATGAATTGAAATTTACGTTTTTCAATGTAAATTAATAATGATAAAAACAAATTGCATTTTAGTGTAATGTATGATTCCACATAAAAGAAATCGCTGTTGAATTGAAATTGGTTTGAAATCATTGAACGATTTATTCTTATATATATATATATATATATATATATATATATATAAATTAAAATAAAATGAATCGCGCTGCTGCTGTTCGCATTTTGAAATCGTAACTTCAAACGATTATACCGAGAGATCCGACCGTCGGATTTTCCCAAAACTGGAACCGTTGGGTTCGTTTTGAAAAGATCTTTCCAACGATATAAAATTTGTTAAGATCCAACGGTTAGATTTGGAGAAATGTGTAAATCAAATTTTGAGGAAAGCAACGCCAGGGCCATGTAATGACACGAAGCGTCGTTTAATTGAAAATGACTATTTTTAAATAAATTTAAAATAGCGGTAAATCATTATAAAATATTATAAGCGATATGGAATGAAAAGAAATTATTTTGAACTATATATATTCGAGAATTATTTGAAAAGACCGAGTTAAATCTCATTTCAAATAATTATGCGACGATTGGAAGTCGAAAATTTGAAGAGGGTGGTTGAAGACCGATGATCTTCACATCGAATGGATGTGTGGCTACTGATGCCCATGATTGGAATGGCTACCTTGAAGGGGCTACAGTGGTAACCGTCCGAACGTATTTTTGATTGTTCGGATATGCGAGGTATAAGGTGCCTCCGGTTTCGTTCAGACCCAGAACGGACTTGTAAATGGATTGTATGTCTGACGTTGTATTCCTTTATACTGTATTCGTTGATCTCTGCTAAATATATATCTGTTTGGTGTTTAACACCCTTCTCTAAGACGTACAAGCTTAGAGGCTATATATTGGCAGAAATCAATGGTATGGTATGGATTGATAATGTGGCATGCCAAGATGCAAATGATCAAGGCTTTTGTTGAAAAGCAGGGCCTTGTGGTTGATGATTAAAGCACAGCTTTAAATAGCATAGCTCTGTGTAGCGTTACTTCGCGAGCCTCACACCCCGGTATGAACCAGAAACGGGAGTAAGGACTGCAGGGAAGACATACGTTTCTTTCTTGCTAGAAGTGGTGTCTGTGCTTTGACAAGGCCAAACATTTTTACTTATGTGGATGATGGAATGAGTCGCCTCGATTATTTGAGTCCCTAGTGGCTCTATTTACGCCCCCATAGGGCGGGGAAACGTATTGTTCAGGCATTACTAATCCACTAACATATTTGTGGACCGGCCCAAAAGATCCAAGGGACGATGCGTTCTGTTCCTGAGACATGGACTAGATTGTCTCGAATTCGGTAAGGACTATCTTTTGCCTTGGTTCATGATGGAAATCCAACTTCCAATACGACCCATGCAGTTTTGATTGTATTACTAGTACGACGACATAGTATATGGTAGCTAAGCTGCCTATGATTGATATTATGATTGAAATGTTTTTAAAACATATACACACTAATAATAATATCCAATTCGTTTTATCGTATCAAGCATTTTTGACCATTATAAGGTAAAACTCTATCCTCCGGTTTGCGTTGCATTGTGTGATGGGACTTGAGTCTTATAATGGTTTCATTTTTATAAAAAGCACTGCGTTGTTTAACGATTTACTTTACTTATGCACTGGTAATCCAATGGAGTAAACCCATTCCGCGTTAACGGCGTGGCCCTGTGATTAGCCTTATTATCAAATAGGTTAAATAAGATTTCTCATACCAGTCCCATGACTTACTCGTAGTTTGTTTCACTTTGCAAACTCGGGTGCCCTCTTTTCCACACGGGCAGCCTTGTATACAGGTTTAGCAGATTCATTCGGGATAGCTATGGAGTTGAAAATGGACTTTACCATTCCTATTTTACTGTTCAGACTTCACTTAGTATATCATGTTTTTATTCCGCTGCAGACATTTTATATTAAGCTGAAACTGTATTATTGCTAAGTATGATCCGACTATGCTGTGTAACTCTGATGATGTTTTATTTCCAGTGTAATTTGATGGACATTCTCTGCTGTAATTCTCTATTTCTTTTCTGTTGTTATTGTTATGTGTTATATTCCAATGATTATCCTTACTTCCGTATACGCGGAGTTTGGGGTCATCACATTTGGTATCAGAGCGAGGTTAAACTTAGCTCGGAATATAACATTTTAACAAACTCATCAGATATAGAATCAGCTGAATCCCAAAGCGAATAACTCATCATAGATAGGACTAGTAATGTCCTAGAGGGAGTAAAAATACACCCCCATAGATTCATTTGCATTTAAACATATGTCTTTATGTTTTGCAATATCTATTCTGTTGGCCTGACTCTTTGTCTGCTATTTGCAGACATAGTAGAAATGAGTGGCAGAAATAGAAGAAGTAAATCTTTGGTTCAGCAGTCTAATGAGCCAGTTATACTCTCACAATCAGAACCAGATATAGAAGTTCTATTTAAGAGATATCGAAATCTGGGTAGAGTACATTTCTTGGGCAAAGAATCTGTTAATGAATCACAAGCATGGAAGCGTTCTGCTGAGAGAATCTTTGAAGGCTTAAAGCTGAGGGATGATCAGAAAAGACTAGTGGCATCTTGGGCACTAAAAGGCGAAGCTTTATTCTGGTGGGAAGCTGTTACTAAGGAGAATCCAGAAGGTAACATTACCTGGGATAGATTCAAAGAGATGTTCACAGAAAAATTTATTCCTCCAGGAGAAATTGATCGGCTATATGATGAGTTTGAGAATCTGAAACAAGGTGATATGACCATTCGGGAGTATCAGAAGAAATTCGAGGAACTTTCCCGCTTTTCCCTAGTACTAATTCAAGATCCGGAAAAATCGGAAATTTATTAAAGGACTTCAAAGCAAATACCTAAATTGGGTAACTGCACATATTAATCTCCCTTTTTCTGAAATGGTAGAGATGGCTTTTCGCTATGAGGACCTCGATAAGCAAGGTGCTTTGGGAGGTGAAGAAGAAGGCAGCTCTAGCAACAAAAGGAAGTTTGAAGCTAATAGCCCTGAGGCAAGTACGCAGCCTGAGGTCAGTAAGAAGCCAAAATCCAATAAGAAAAAGGTTAAGCATAAGAAAGAACAGTTAACGACTGCCATATGCAATAATTGCAATAAGCCAGGGCATTTGCTAAGGAATTGCAAATCTTCGAAGAAATGAAAGAATGTCGAATCCGAATCCAATAAAAGGTTTCAAGAGGATAGAGAATGCAATAAATGCCATAAGAGGGGTCATCTTGCCAAAGATTGCCGGTTTTCGAAAATGACCAAAGTGGCTCAAGTCAATGAGGTGGCTGAGGCTCCAACACCCTCAGCAAGACAAGAAAGGCCAGATGTTTTGAAAGGCACTCTTTCTATTAACAATATTCCAGTGACAATATTATTTGACACAGGCGCATCACAAAGTTTCATCTCAAGCAACATAGTTAAAAAGTTGAAGCTGACCCTAAAGAATCTTAAGGAATCGATTAGCGTTCATAATCCGATAGGGTCTTCTCTTGTTCTCGGTCTATATTGTAGAGTGCCCGTCTCCTACTTTTTCTATCGGTTTCCTTTCAATTTAATTGTTATGGATCTTGCTGAAATTGATATCATTCTCGGGTTGGATTGGTTGACCAAATATGAAGCCGAATTTAAATGTGCTGAAAGGGTTGTTAAAGTCAAAACGAAGCTAGGAGATATTGTTATACCTTGTGTAGGCTCAGATTCAGATAGAAAAGAATTTTGGGCTGCTCTTGAGGTCAACCCCACCGCTCTTGAAAATATTCATGTCGTTAAGAATTATGCAGACGTGTTCGAAGAAGCTGATGGCTTACCTCCGTGGAGAGAAATTGACTTCAGAATTGATTTGGTTCCAAATGCAAGACCAGTTGTACATCCTATTCATAGAATGGCGCCAAAAGAAAAAGAAGAATTGAGCAATCAAACCAAACAGCTTTTGTGGAAAGGTCTGATTAGACCCAGTTTCTCAGAATGGGGAGCAGCAATAGTGTTTGTTCCTAAGTCAGACGGTACTCTACGGCTATGTGTGGATTACCTAGATTTAAATAAGCAGACGCTCAAGAATAAGTATCCATTGCCCCGTATTGATGATTTGTTGGATCTTTTAAATGGAGCGAAAGTGTTTTCAAAGATGGACCTAGCTACAGGTTTCCATCAATTGCGTATTGCTGAAGAGTGTGTTCCTTTGACAGCTTTCAAAGGTCCAGCACATTTTATGAATGGTTAGTAATGTCGTTCGGATTATGCAATGCTCCTGCCTATTTTGTGGATTTAATGAATCTAGTATTCCGGGATGTTTTGAATAAATTTGTGCTGGTCTTCATTGATGACATCTTAATCTTTTCTAAGTCAACTGCCGAACATGAGAAACATTTAGAACAAGTTTTGGAAATTCTGAGAAAGAACGTATTAAAAGCCAAATTTTCTAAATGTGTATTCTGTCAAGAAGAAGTGAAGTTCCTCGGTCATGTAGTATCGAAGGAAGGAATTTCAGTAGATCCTAGAAAAATCACAGCCATTAAAGATTGGAAGCAGCCTACCACTCCTACTGAAGTCAGAAGCTTTCTGGTATTGGCTGGCTATTATCGGAAATTCGTTAAAGATTTTTCGAGGACAGCTTGTCCATTGACGAAGCTTACTAATAAGCATACAAAGTTTTTTTGGACACCCGAATGTGAGGCAGCTTTCCAAGAGCTGAAACAGAAGTTGATCACTGCTCCTGTGTTGACCATCATAGATGGCAATCAGGATCTGAAAGTTTGGACCGACGCTTCTAAAGATGGTATTGGTGTGGTGCTAATGCAAAGAGACAAAGTAGTCGCATATGCCAGCCGTCAGTTAAAACCCATGAAAAGAATTACGCCACTCATGACCTTGAGCTAATGGCTATCGTATTTGCTCTAAAGATATGGAGGCACTATCTCTTGGGTGAAAAGTTCGAACTGTATACTGATCACAAATCCTTAAAGTATCTGTTCACCCAGAGAGATTTGAACTTGAGACAACAACGTTGGGTTGAATTCCTCGCACCCTATGATTTAGACATCTTGTATACTCTAGGAAAAGCCAATGTTGTGGCAGATGCACTTAGCAGGAAGAATGCGGGTGTCGCCAATCTTATCCTCGCGAATCTCATCATTACACCCACATTGATCGAAAAAATCTCTGCTCTTCAGAAGGATGATGAATTTATACAGAGAATTAGTAAAAGAGTCTGGGAAGGCGAACCCACGAGTTTCCAGATTGATGACAAAGGGTTTCTGAGGCTAAAAGGCCGAATTTGTGTCCCAAATATTCCTGAGCTCCGAAGAGAAGTAATGGATGAATATCATAAATCCAAGCTTTGTATTCATCCAGGGGTGAGCAAGATGTATCATGATCTCAAACGAACATTCTGGTGGAAATTTATGAAAAGAGACATCTCCATTTATGTTAGCAGGTGTTCCTCTTGCCAGCAAGTCGAGAGTGATCAGCAAAAACCTGCCGGCTTGTTACAACCACTACCAGTTCCAAGTTGGAAATGGGATCAAATTTCCATGGATTTTATTGATGGCTTGCCCCGAACAAGGAAAGGCAATGACAATATATGGGTGATTGTTGATCGTCTCATAAAAACCGCCCATTTTATTCCTGTTAAATCGACTAGAACAGCACAAAATTTGGCAAAGATTTATTTCAAAGAAATTGTCCGATTACATGGAGTCCCCAGTAGCATTGTAAGTGATTGTGACCCTATATTCGCTAGTAAATTCTGGGAAGCTTTCCAAGAGGAACTGGGGAAAAAATTAAATCTGAGCACCGCTTGTCATCCTCAAACAGATGGCCAGACTGAGAGGGTGAATCGTATACTGGAAGACTTGTTGTGGGCTTGTATTCTTGACTTTGGCAGATCATGGGAGGACCACTTGCATTTGGTCGAATTCTCCTATAATAACAGTTACCAAGCAAGCTTGGAAATGTCGCCATTCGAAGCATTGTATGGCAGGCCTTGCAAATCTCCTGCATGTTGGGTTGAACCAGGAAATAGACTAGTATTGGGTCCCTACATGATCCGTGAAGCTTCGGAAAAATTTGATTTTATTAAGAAGCGGTTGCTAGCAGCTAAGAGCCGACAGAAGAGCAATGCAGATGCAAGAAGAAGGGATTTAGAATTTTTTGTTGGTGATCATGTGTACTTGAAAGTTTCTCCCTTAAGAGGAGTAGTTCGTTTCGGGAAGAATGGGAAGTTGGATCCTAGATTCGTTGGTCCATTTCCCATTCTAGAAAGAATTGGAACTCTCACTTACAGGGTTCAGTTACCTGTTTGGTTGCCAGGGGTACATGATGTATTTCATGTGTCCCAACTTCGGAAGCATGTGCATGATCCAGACTTGATTGTGGAGGAAGCTGCACAACAAGATTTGGAGATCACACCAAACTTGGCAGTAAGAAGGGAGCCGGTAAAGATCATTGGCAAAGAAACCCGAGTTCTGAGGAACAAAAGAATTCATCTAGTTAAAGTGGAGTGGAGCGGAGATCCTAGAGACTGTACATGGGAGACAGAGGATAGCATCAAACAGGCTTATCCCTAGTGTAGAGTGGATATCTCTGACTAGCTCTAGTGCAAGGTACATTTACCATATTTACATTTTCCGTTTTGTTTCCTACTTTGCTATAGTTTCCTTTTCGGGGACGAAAAGTTCATAAGTGGGGGAGATTGTAACAACCTGGAAAATCTGAGCCAATTTAAAATTTTTATTTTGGCTATTTTATTGAATTTTAAATAGTTGAAATAATTTATTTTAAATAATAACGATTAAAAATTTATTTAAATCGAAGTTATAACAAATATATTAATTTTAATTCTAAAAGGAGTTAGAAATAGCGCGGTAGTTTGAAAATTTGAATTCAAACTTTGACTGACTATACCAAATACAAAGTAGATCGGATTTTAGTGAAACCAAAAATATTTAAATCTGTTTAAGAATATCTTTCCAAAGAATCCGAACAATTGAAATTTCATAGCGGGAATCAAAAGTTATGGTCAGTTGAACTTTCAAAATAGTCGCTATGGAATTTAATATAATATATGGCCCGTATAAAGTGCCATTTTTCAAACGACCTCTGTTTTCGATGAAACCACTTTTGTTGGAACTGGAATGTCAAATTATTGCAGGATTCCAATTTTCATAAATTTTCGAATTAATATGTGAGCGTGGCAAAAGAAAATGTATTTTGACTATATTTGTCAATTTCGATCGACCAGAAAATGTGCAGTTTTCAAACGGTCTTCAAATTTGATGAAATCAGTTTTGTTGAGACCGTATCGTCAAAATAAAGCCAGATATAATTTTTCTGCGATTTTTAGGATCGGTCTGTGGCCCCGGTAAATTAAAATGTTTGATCTAATTAAATAATTAAATGTTTTATTATTTAAATTGAAGAATATCTGACTGAAACAGTCGAATGGGCCTACGAGACCTATCCCATTGTGTCCGAAATGGTGGTATTTGGCTATGGGCATCACTTGTTGGGTTTGAATTGGAGTTCGTATTAACTATAGGGTATTTTTGAATTTATGGAGGATTAAATAATTAAAAATATAAATACCGTATACCGTATTCCGTATCATTCCTATACCCTAATACGAAGCCGCCACCAGTATCAAATTTCGATGGCCTATTCTCTCCGGATTTCGATCCTTATTCTCTCACAATCCGCTCAATAAATCTAGAAACTTTTAAAGGATAATCAAAGAGGATCTCACACTCTTCGATTTGATACGGGAATGATCTGAAACCATCACTCGAAGGGGCTGATTTTCCATCTTGAACTCACCGTGTTCAGTCGCCATTTTCTGTGTCTGGGGCCCACCGAGTTGTGTACGGTTTGTGGCGCAGGTAGAGGACATCGGGGGCTTCAAGGTGGTGCCGTTGGATTGAGTTCCACCTTCTTCTGGAGGAGTGCGATTTTGGGATTCCAGGCGTGAAGTTGGGTTACGGGATTTCGGTTCAACGAGGAAGAAAGACCGGTGGTACATTTGGAATTAATTAAAGTGGCTAATTATGTTTTAATTAATTTAAATTTATGTTTAAAGTATAAGTGTTGATAACTCATTCGTTTCTTAACAGATTTCGATGAAACTGAATACGTTGGAATCGCAACGACGAGATCTACATTTCAGAACAGACCGCAGAATTTTTAGAGCCTTCTACAATTTTAGGCATCGTCAAATCAAGGTGAGATATCTGAATTCATAAATAAATTTAATAAAAACATATTACGATGCAGACGGAGTTTAGAAACTCCCGACACCCGTCGTCCACATACCAGGGCCGACTTGATTGATTGATTTGTGATTGGTTGAAATTTGGTGTTTATTTGTGGTTGAAAAAGAAAAAGAAACAAAAATTGAAATTGATTGAAAAGAAAAAATATTCATCTGCGTACGAACTAGATTATTTAATTCCCCCTTGTCAAAAGCTGCGAGGGTTTAAGGTAGAGCGAGGAGCCGTACATCGGGACAGTGTCGATTTTAATTACCCTGCCATTATGCTGCCGATTTTTTTTGAAATATTTGCGTGTTAAAAATTATTCATGTTGTGATATAAAAATTTTATAAACAATAAAAAGTTCACATTTTTATTGTAAATAAAAAAAGAGAAAAATGAACATGTTTTGAAATAAAAAATATGTGAATATTAAAAGCCACATTTTTAATGTAAAATAAAGAGCTAGAAAAATGAACATGTTTTGAAATCAAAAATATGTGAACATTTAAAATCTCATTTTTAATGAAATTGGGAACTGAACATGTTTAATTATAAAAACATGTTTGCAATAGAAATTTACATTTTAAATGTAATGATGGAAATAAGGATATGTTCACGTATAATTTATATAAACATGATTATATTAAAAACTTAATTTTTAATGTAATAAGTGAAATGAGAAAATTATACATGTTTTAAATAAAACATGTTTAACATTAAAAGTTTCATTTTTTATGTAAATATAGAATATAGGAAAATTGCACATTGTTTTAAAACAAAACATAATTACATTGAAAATACCATTTTTGAAGTGAATTTAGAATATAGAAAATATATTCATGTTTTTTTAGAATAGAAATGATTACGTTAAAAATCCTCATTTTAATGTAAAGTAGTAAATTAGAAAAATGATCATAACTTAGAAATGAAAATATGATTTCATTAAAATTCTCATTTTAAAAGTAATGTTAGAAAACAAGAAAAAGGATCATATAGTGAAAATAAAACTTGTTGCATTAAAAATCTCATTTTTAATGTCATGTATGAAAATAGGAAAATGAAAATTAGTTTACATTAAAAATCTCATTTTTAATGTAGTGAATGAAAACATGGGAATGTACTTTTGTTTTGTAATGAAACATGATTAACATTAAAAAGTTCATTTTTCTAATGTGAATAAAGAATATGAGAAAAATAAAACATGTTTATATTATGAATCCCCTTTTTAATGTAAATGCAGCTCATGATGAAAATGTTCATGTTTAGAAAAAAAAAATCCAATGTGAATTAAAGAATGAATTGAAATTTACATTTTTCAATGTAAATTAATAATGATAAAAAAAATTGCATTTTAGTGTAATGTATGATTCCACATAAAAGAAATCACTGTTGAATTGAAATTGGTTTGAAATCATTGAATGATTTATTCTTATATATATATATATTTATATATATATATATATATATTTATTTATATATATATAAATTAAAATAAAATGAATCGCGCTGCTGCTGTTCGCGTTTTGAAATCGTAACTTCAAACGATCATACCGAGAGAACCGACCGTCGGATTTTCCCAAAACTGGAACCGTTGGGTTCGTTTTGAAAAGATCTTTCCAAGATATAAAATTTGTTAAGATCCAATGGTTAGATTTGGAGAAATGTGTAAATCAAATTTTGAGGAAAGCAGCGCCAGGGCCATGTAATGACCCGAAGCGTCGTTTAATTGAAAATGACTATTTTTAAATAAATTAAAAATAGCGATAAGTCGTTATAAAATATTATAAGCGATATGGAATGAAAAGAAATGATTTTGAACTATATATATTCGAGAATTATTTGAAAAGAATTAGTTAAATCACATTTCAAATAATTGTGTGAGGATTGGAAGTCGAAGATTTGAAGACGGTGGTTAAAGACCGATGATCTTCACATCGAATGGATGTGTGGCTACTGATGGCCATGATTGGAGTAGCTACCTTGAAGGGGCTACAGTGGTAACCGTCCGGACGTATTGTTGATTGTTCGGATATGCGAGGTATAAGGTGCCTCCGGTTTCGTTCAGACCCAGAACGGACTTGTAAATGGATTGTATGTCTGACGTTGTATTCCTTTATACTGTATTTGTTGATCTCTGCTAAATATATATATATCTGTTTGGTGTTTAACACCCTTCTCTAAGATGTACGGGCTTAGAGGTTATATATTGGCAGAAATCAATGGTATGGTATGGATTGACAATGTGGCATGCCAAGATGCAAATGATCAAGGCTTTTGTTGAAAAGCAGGGCCTTGTGGTTGATGATCAAAGAACAGCTTTAAATAGCATAGCTTTTGTAACGACCAGGATTTTTGGTCGATTTATTTTAAATATTTATTATGGTTTTAAATATTGAATTTAAAATATAAATGGTATTTTATTGGGTTATCGATTAAATAATCGAAATACGAGAAACTGAAATAATTTAATTCAAAGACAAAACTGAATCGAACCGGTTCAGATGATCAATATGTATACTATTTAAATATAAACGATGATAATAGAAATTTATTGTTGAATAAATTATTTGTTTTGAATTTAAATTGATTTAACATGGCTATTTTAAATTTACGTTCAAATTTAATTGTATAATTTATTTCGTTGAATTCAAAATAGCGTTATAACATTATAACGATTGTCGGTACGCTAAAATAGCGGTTCACGATTTTTAATTGTGAACCCCGATTTAATTGATCAGTGGAAAGGATCAAAATCAAATCGATATCTATTTAAAAAGAATAAAAGATCTCTTTATATCGAATCAAAATCAAATCAAATTAATTAGAAAATCTTTTTAAAATAAATACAAAGATTTGCTGTGTACTTCCTGTCCCCCTCCTTCGTCTATAAAATCGCGCATCCCTTTACTTCAATTTCCATTCTCTGTGATTCGATCCATATTCAGTGACATTATCACTTTCCTTCTTACTTCTAAATTTAAACCCAAAACATACTCTTCTCCTCAAACCTTGAAATCAAAATCGAATTCATTCCTCCCCTTTTAATCCTTTGCTTTTCGCTCCTCAGTAATTCTAGTCCCCATTTTTCCTTTCCTTTGAATTCGCAGTAAATTAAATCGAGATAACGCCCGATCATCCATGAGCTTCATCCTGGAATCGATCGTATGAAGATCGATCGATCTGTACTGGGCCCTTTCAAATTCTAATCAACATGGCATCGCGACTGAAATAGTACGCATCGAGCTTTGGGGGAGTCACGGATCTCGTTCGTGATGATATTGAGGGGTATGACGCGATGGCCATAGTGGTTAGGGAAAGTCGTAGTCGCTGCTTTGTGTCAGGAAGGACGATGTTAGTTTTTGGGTTGAGCGATGGATTTTGGTAATGAGTGGTAATTGGCGAATGCGTGAAGAGAGGGCGTGGTCTGGGTGACTGAAACGTGAAGATTGGGAAATCGCGATGGAGATTTGGGAGGTTGCCAAACTCGGTATTGTCATTTGGGGATTTCAGAAGGCAACGAGGGAAGGATGACGGAAATCGGTCACTGTTTGAGGAAGGAGAAAGGGTGACTGAGTTCAACAGCGGGTAATTGGAGGGGCTCGACTGAGTGCAGGCTATCGTAGTGTACAGGGCAGTTTGGAGTGTGGAGTGGAGCGGTACGACGATCTCTGCGTGGTGTTGGCACAAGGATTTAGTTGTGTTGAGAGGTTCGAGTTTCAAATTCCTGTTGCGTTTTGTGTAAGTGAAGTCATGTTCGATTCAGTGAATGGGTGAATGGCGTGATACTTAAAATGATGATGGACTTGTTGGAGTTGTAGTGATGATCCAACGCGGTGATGGTATGAAGTAAGGGAATGGGTGTGGCCAGAAATGGTGCAGAGGCAAGAATTTGAAACACCGGTTAAGGTTTAACTTCAATAAATTTATTTAAATTAATTCGCTTAATTTTTATATAATCAAAAATCAGTCTAGTTAATTTATTAGCTAATGATCCTTTCCGGTTATAAAATCTGTGCTAAAACTCGAAATGAAAACTTGAAAAGGGAATTAAATTTGTTGTTTATTTATTTAGGTAAACATTTAAAAATATAAGTGGGTTAGTGTGAAATATATATGTATATATTAGTTAAATTTATAACCATTTAAAAAGAAGAAGAAAATTTTAGGAAAAGTTATTTATTCGTCTAAATAGTTAATTTAAATAAATGAATGTCTAATCAGTAAATTTAAATAAAATTATCATAGGTGCAAATTCATTTGAGAAGATTCGTAGCCGGTTATTTGGAAATAAATAGGATATTCGACAACTGCGATCCCGGTGAGTAAATCTCACTCACCTTTTATTTAGAATTATTTTTATTCGTTGAAAATAATTGTTTGATGCTTGTTTGAAATGCTTTCTGGTTGATTTAAAAATATTAGTTATTTAGGGCTGACTATTATATATATATTGGGTTGATGATTGGTTAGATTCCTGCAGTATCATTAGCGGATGACACCACGCCCACGTATATAAGTGGATCCCCTTTTATACTGCGATATCCTGCCTTGAAGCAGGATGGGTATTATTTATACTGACTAACGTCTGTGGATGCAGGAAAACAGGTTGGAGGAATCCAACTGGATTCCTCAAAAATATATTATCTGTTCGTTTATTTGTTTGCTTATATACTGTCATATATGATGTGTTAGAAAATAAATAATTGGTTGTTTGGTGTTTGAATTTCACTGGGCCCAAAGATTGGTATTTAAAAATATTACGGAAAGGATAATTGAGATTTAAAAGGAGAAATTCTATTTTTGAAAATAGAATTTGAATTTTTAAATAGATTTGAGATATCAACTTGTTTTGAAAAAAATAAAACAAGTAGTTCTGTTATAAACGAAGTTTATAAATAGTTCTTTTATAAACGAAGTTTATAAATGAAGTAAAAAGAATTATCATTGGATAAATTCAGAAATAAAAATACAAGTGTGAAATTAAAAAGGGAAATCTATTTTCGAAAAGTAGAAATATCGATTTCAAAAGAAATTGAAATCGAGACTTGTGTAAAGAATGAATAAAGAAAATTCAAATAGAAATTGAATATTCAAAAAGAATTAAATTGGAGTTTGAATATTTGAAATTCAAATAGAATAGATATGGAATTGGAATAGAGAATTCAAATGGAATTTAAACTATGGAATTTGAATATATAATTCAAATGGAGTTCAAATATAGAATTTGAATATAGAAAAATAAAGGAAATTCAAATATAGAATTTGAATATAGAGGATTCAAATAGAATTCGAATATAGGGAATTTGAATATAGGAAATTCAAATAGGATTGGAAATAGAAATTGAAATAGAATTTCAAAATGGAATTAAAATTTCAAAATAGAACTCGAAATAGAATTTCAAAATAGAATTTGAAATAGACATTGAATATAGAAATCCAATTGAAGTTTGAAAATAGATTTGAATATTGAAATTTAAATGAAGTTGGAAAATAGATTTGAATAGAAAATCAAATGGAGATTGGAAAGGAATTTGAATATAGAATTCAAATAGAAGTAAAATGAAAATTTGAATATAGAATTCAAATAGAAGTGAAATGGAATTCGAATATAGAATTTCAAATAGAAGTGAAATAGATCAGAAATGTTATGTTGAAATGGATTTGATATATATTAATAATATATCAGAATGGATTTGAATTTATTATAAATGAAGTTAAAACGTTTATATTTTTAAATATAATTAAAACGAACTCGCCGCAGCGCTGCAGTTCGAAAATTGGTGATTCGAACTTCAATTGAGTATACAGAACTCAATTGAAGTCGGAATTCTTTGAAACAAGAAACATCAGGACCGATTTGATAATAGTTTTCTAACAAAAAAGAAAAATCTGGATTTCGTCGAATAAATTTTGAGTTATATCAAAATCAAATTTTCAGAAAAATAGCGCCATAACCATTTGAAAACCATAACGGTTTATTTAATTTTATAAAAGGATTTTAAGCAAATTAAGTCCAAATATCTATTTAGAAAAATTCTGATTTGAGTTGTAAATTATATGTGAACTCAAGTGGAGTAATGAATTGATTTTTGAAACAGAAATCAGATTTTTGATTATTGAATAGAATTAGCTAATTTTAATAGTAATTAGTTAATGAGATTTTGAATTGATATTAGGCTTTAAATAAGTGAATTCGATTTGAAAATTTATATTCGAAATCGAAAAGAAAACTAGAATTGAAATTGAAATTGAATTTGGTTATAAGCAAGTTAAATATATTTTTTGAATATGTTATGTTCAAACAAAGAAGTGAAACAGGCAAAATAGCTAATTAAACAATAAATGAGCGAAACTGAATTCAAACGAATGATTGAGTTGAATTGAATTGAAAACAGGAGAACATGTGTTAGATAGGTATGGGATGAAGTATATGAAGATTTTAATTTGTGCCCGACAAAAAGGTACATGTTTAAATTCATATATGAGGTTTTATGCGCCGTATCGGCAAGCCGCTTGGCTTTTTCTTTTTCTTTTGGATTGGTGAGGGCCATGGGAGGCTATTTGGAATATCCTGAAGCTCCCAGTATAAGGGAGGTTATGGCGAAATTTTCCGGGAATTTTAGGGGGTAGAATATTTTTAAGAAATTTTGATAGTTAGAAATCAATATATCAATATATATTGAATTCGATAAGGAAACAAATTTAAAATAGAATATTATAAACAAAAAGGGAATTCGATTAGCTGGTAATAGAAGAGAAACATATATACGTTTAAAAAATGAATAAATGGGTTTTCATAATGTTGATTATTCGAGGTAAGTGGTTTTGCCGTTTTGAAGTTGAGGATGTTTTCAGTCAAGGTATGAGAGGTAATTTTACCCCAACTTGATTGATTTCATTTTTAATCGATAAATAGCAAGATCCAACCTCGAAGAGAAGTTTTTGAATAAGAGTTGGTGAATAAAATACTTTGGGTTGTTGTAACGATGTTTTACACAGCATTCGTTTTAACCCAAGTAGTGAAATTTTAGAAATATAAAAGTAAATATTTCCTAAGTATAATAGTCGGGAAAGGGATAAGTGATTGAAATTATTTTCAGTTGCAAATAGAATATATTTTCTGAGTACAGGAAATAAAAGAAGGTGATATATGGAAATGTTTTCCAAGTAGCGTAAGAGACCAATAAGATTACTGAAAAGATTTGGTTAATAAATGTTGAAAAAGGGAAGTGAAGAAATGATTTAATTAATAAAAATATTAATTAAAAAGGCCCAGTGATTGTTGATTTGTTTTGAATGGATGTTTGTTTATTTTTTCGATAGTTAAATAATCGACTATCGAAGTATACGCCAATATCGTTGTCAATATGGAGAGACCGGTTGGATTATTATCCGTGAACCACTCTATATTGGCAGTAGCGTTGCGGATCAGATTATATGAAAATAATCGAAGACGGCGTTCAGTGCAAGGGCTTTTTCTATTAATAGAAATTGTGCCTTCGGTTTCGTTCAATCCCAGAATGAACGTAAATGGACGAATGTCTGACAAAGTAATTCCAATGATCTAATGGGTTGGCCTGTATAAATATATATGGTGGCAACGGATTTATTCCCTTAGCATAACTTCCAGAATATTTGTGCAAATCAACTAGTGATTAACGGATCTGACAATGTGGCATTCAAAGTGATTGTGCTATCAATGGATAGAACGTAATCGTAGCCTTAGGCCTCAACAACCGGGAAATAACAAAAATCGGACAGGCAGCATGGCTATGTGGGTCGCTCCCATTAGGATGTATAATCACCTATCTAGAGGTTCATTTAATTTCTTATTATAGTCGATGTTGTCCCAGCCGGGAAACGGTTGCTGATCCCACCCGTTGGTGATATACATTCGATACACTCAAGCGAAATGATTGGTCGGTCATGTGTGGGTCGGGTTGCAAGATGTTCTTGTTGAACCCCAGTGTATCGCCTCTAGAGTACACTGATCGGAAGGTGGTTCCATACCTTGTCATGTTGGAAATCCAATCTCCAATAAGTGTCATGCGGTTCTTGATTTTATACTATGTATGTGGAACGTGAGATGCAAGCGTTCCGCTAGATTCTATTTATTTGATGTAGACATTATTATAATATCACTGGATTTTCATATCAAAGTGTTTGGGTTATCGTAAGTTAAAAACCATCCGTGTTTATGTGTGGATCGGTTTTACGATTATCATTTCTTTCGAAAGGATTTTGAAAGTTAAACAAATGGTTGGAGTTTACTCACACCAGTCCCATGACTGACCCAGAGTTTATTTTGATTGTTTTCCCTAACTCTTGGGTGCCCAAATTTATACGGGCAGTCAAGTAGTCGGGATTTTACAGATTCACTTGGAAGAGCTGGAAGCAGGAGGCTTCACCAGTTAGCTATAGACTATCATATATTCCGCTGTGAACCATGTTTGTATCTGGAAACAGGTGTTTACAACTGTTCCAGGAATAACTGTTGTGCTTTGATGATGGTATGTATATAGAGTTACTGATTTGTATTTCAAAAGTTATGTTATATAATATATTTTACTCGTTCCGCTGTGAGTTTTGTCTTCTTGTTTTCTCCTATTCTAATATTTCTTTCTTTCTATTTCTCATCCTCTAACTTCTTTCTGATAATGATTCGTATTTCTGTGCAATTTGGGTTGGACGTGTGGTGTTATTAGTCAACTCAGATAGTACGGATTTGCGGGCCTTTACAGTTGGTATCAGAGCTTAGGTTGAGCGAATACCTAGGCTTGTGTGGGATGTGCTCATTAGAGATAGGGTCAGTAGTACCCTAGAATGAGTTGAGCGTATATATACGAGGGCGCGTATTTGTAAATTGATATAAAAACTGTTTTATATTGTGTTGGCTGGTCTGTTGAGCTATTTATGAACTCTGATCAAATTGTGGGACGCCACGACGTTGATAAGAGTTTGTAAATACTTGAACAGAAGAATTGACACAATATTGTTTTAGTGGGTGAATGAAATAATTTTACCCAAACTTCTACTTTGATAGTAAAGGAAT
Source organism: Allium sativum (assembly GCA_030737875.1). NCBI lineage: Eukaryota > Viridiplantae > Streptophyta > Magnoliopsida > Asparagales > Amaryllidaceae > Allium > Allium sativum. Next base: position 1,044,972,074 of record CM060910.1, on the reverse strand, counting down.
AATTTTCTGAAATTATTATAATACATGGATGGGTTGGTTGTTATTATAATCAAATGAGATTATAAGAATTGAAATGGTTATTTATAACCAAATAGAATTTGTATACAAATGAAATATATGCAAATGAAATGAATTAAAATTTAATTCAAACAAGAATTTAGAGTTTAAATCCTGGGAGATTTGAAAAAAATATTTTTTAAAGTATATTAAAATAATATGACTTTGTTTTGAAAGAATTTTTGATTTAAAATCATTTTAGATGGATTTTAAAAGTGATGAAGCACTGAACTCACTTCAGTGGCTGGGAAATAATTCTGATGATGGTCACGACATCATCAGTGTTCATTTTCGAGTTCTAAGTGACGGATTGCAACCTTAGAAAATTTTTGATGGGAATTTGTTTGAAAGAAAACAAGTAGTTTGAAAATTCAAATGTTTTGAATTTAAAATGGAAATAAATATATATGTATATATTTATGTAATTTCAGAAGGATTCAAAAGGAAAACTCAGGAATTTGAATTCTGAAGTTTAAATTTAACTGAAGCAAGTTAAATGGATCGAGGTAAATAAATTAATGAAATTCAAATTGAATAAGATTGAATGGAATTTGAATTGGGTGTAAATCATTTAGATTAAATGTGTGAAAACCAAAAGTTTTGATGGAATTAAATTTGTTGAAATGTGAAGAGATGAGTTTCAACATAAGTGAGATTTTGAAAAGTAATGGATTTGTACCATTTTTCCTACCTTAGCAATTTCGAGAACGAAATAATTTTAAGGGGGGAAGAATGTAACGACCCGGATTTTTGGTCGATTTATTTTAAATATTTATTATGGTTTTAAATATTGAATTTATAATATAAATGGTATTTTATTGGGTTATCGATTAAATAATCGAAATACGAGAAACTGAAATAATTTAATTCAAAGACAAAACTGAATTGAAACGGTTCAGATGATCTCTATATATACTATTTAAATATGAACGATGATAATAGAAATTTATTGTTGAAGAAATTATTTGTTTTGAATTTAAATTGATTTAACATGGCTACTTTAAATATACGTTCAAATTTAATTGTATAATTTATTTCGTTGAATTCAAAATAGCGTTATAACATTATAATGACTGTCAGTACGCTAAAATAGCGGTTCACGATTTTTAATTGTGAACCCCGATTTAATTGATCAGTGGATAGGATCAAAATCAAATCGATATCTGTTTAAAAAGAATAAAAGATCTCTTTATATCGAATCAAATTAATTAGAAAATCTTTTTAAAATAAATACAAAGATTTGTTGTGTACTTCCTGTCCCCCTCCTTCTTCTATAAAATCGCTCATCCCTTTACTTCCATTTCCATTCTCTGTGATTCGATCCATATTCAGTGACAATATCACTTTCCTTCTCACTTCTAAATTTAAACCCAAAACATACTCTTCTCCTCAAACCTTGAAATCAAAATCGAATTCATTCCTCCCCTTTTAATCCTTCGCTTTTCGCTCCTCAGTAATTCTAGTCCCCATTTTTCCTTTCCTTTGAATTCGCAGTAAATTAAATCGAGATAACGCCCGATCATCCATGAGCTTCATCCTGGAATCGATCGTATGAAGTGCGATCGATCTGTGTTGGGCCCTTTCAAATTCTAATCGACATGGCATCGCGACTGAAACAGTACGCATCGAGCTTTGGGGTAGTCACGGATTTCGTTCGTGATGATATTGGGGGGTACGACGCGATGGACATAGTGGTTAGGGAAAGTCGAAGTCGCTGCTTGGTGTCAGGAAGGGCGATGTTAGTTTTTGGGTTGAGCGATGGAGTTTGGTGATGAGTGGTAATTGGCGAACGTGTGAAGAGAGGGCGTGGTCTGGGTGACTGAAACGTGAAGATTGGGAAATCGCGATGGAGATTTGGGAGGTTGCCAAACTCGGTATTGTCATTTGGGGATTTCAGAAGGCAACGAGGGAAGGATGATGGAAATCAGTCACTGTTTGAGGAAGGAGAAAGGGTGACTGAGTTCAACAGCGGGTAATTGGAGGGGCTCGACTGAGTGCAGGCTATCATTGTGTACAGGGCAGTTTGGAGTGTGGAGTGGAACGGTACGGTGATCTCTGGGTGGTGTTGGCACAAGGATTTAGTTGTGTTGAGAGGTTCGAGTTTCAAATTCCTATTGCGTTTTGTGTAAGTGAAGTCATGTTCGATTTCAGTGAATGGCGTGATACTTAAGATGATGATGGACTTGCTGGAGTTGCAGTGATGATCCAACGCGGTGATGGTATGAAGTAAGGGAATGGGTGTGGCCAGAAATGGTGCAGAGGCAAGAATTTGAAACACCGGTTAAGGTATAACTTCAATAAATTTATTTAAATTAATTCGCTTAATTTTTATATAATCAAAAATCAGTCTAGTTAATTTATTAGCTAATGATCCTTTCCAGTTATAAAATCTGTGCTAAAACTCGGAATGAAAACTTGAAAAGGGAATTAAATTTGTTGTTTATTTATTTAGGTAAACATTTAAAAATATAAGTGGGTTAGTGTGAAATATATATATATATATATGTATATATTAGTTAAATTTATAACCATTTAAAAAGAAGAAGAAAATTCTAGGAAAAGTTATTTATTCGTCTAAATAGTTAATTTAAATAAATGAACGTCTAATCAGTAAATTTAAATAAAGTTATCATAGGTGCAAATTCATTTGAGAAGATTCGTAGCCGGTTATTTGGAAATAAACAGGATATTCGACAACTACGATCCCGGTGAGTAAATCTCACTCACCTTTTATTTAGAATTATTTTTATTCATTGAAAATAATTGTTTGATGCTTGTTTGAAATGCTTTCTGGTTGATTTAAAAATATTAGTTATTTAGGGTTGACTATTATATATATATTGGGTTGATGATTGGTTGGATTCCCGCAGTATCATTAGCGGATGACACCACGCCCACGTATATAAGTGGATCCCCTTTTATACCGCGATATCCTGCCTTGAAGCAGGATGGGTATTATTTATGTTGACTAACGTCTGTGGATGCAGGAAAACAGGTTAAAGGAATCCAACTGGATTCCTCAAAAATATATTATCTGTTCGTTTATTTGTTTGCTTATATACTGTCATATATGATGTGTTACAAAATAAATAATTGGTTGTTTGGTGTTTGAATTTTACTGGGCCCAAAGATTGGTATTTAAAAATATCACGGAAAGGATAATTGAGATTTAAAAGGAGAAATTCTATTTTTGAAAATAGAATTTGAATTTTTAAATAGATTTGAGATATCAACTTGTTTTGAAAAAATTAAAACAAGTAGTTCTGTTATAAACGAAGTTTATAAATAGTTCTTTTATAAACGAAGTTTATAAATGAAGTATCACTGGATAAATTCAGAAATAAAAATACAAGTGTGAAATTAAAAAGGAAAATCTGTTTTCGAAAAGTAGAAATATCGATTTCAAAAGAAATTGAAATCGAGACTTGTGTAAAGAATGAATAAAGAAAATTCAAATAGAAATTGAATAATCAAATAGAATTAAATTGGAGTTTGAATATTTGAAATTCAAATAGAATAGATATGGAATTGGAATAGAGAATTCAAATGGAATTTAAACTATGGAATTTGAATATATAATTCAAATGGAGTTCAAATATAGAATTTGAATATAGAAAAAATAAAGGAAATTCAAATATAGAATTTGAATATAGAGGATTCAAATAGAATTTGAATATAGGGAATTTGAATATAGGAAATTCAAATAGGATTGGAAATAGAAATTGAAATAGAATTTCAAAATGGAATTAAATTTTCAAAATAGAACTCGAAATAGAATTTCAAAATAGAATTTGAAATAGACATTGAATATAGAAATCCAATTGAAATTTGAAAATAGATTTGAATATAGAAATTTAAATGAAGTTGGAAAATAGATTTGAATAGAAAATCAAATGGAGATTGAAAAGGAATTTGAATATAGAATTCAAACAGAAGTAAAATGAAAATTTGAATATAGAATTCAAATAGAAGTGAAATGGAATTCGAATATAGAATTTCAAATAGAAGTGAAATAGATCAGAAATGTTATGTTGAAACGGATTTGATATATATTAATAATATATCAGAATGGAGTTGAATTTATTATAAACGAAGTTAAAACGTTTATATTTTTAAATATAATTAAAACGAACTCACCGCAGCGCTGCAGTTCGAAAATTGGAGATACGAACTTCAATTGAGTATACAGAACTCAATTGAAATCGGAATTCTTTGAAACAAGAAACGTCAGGACCGATTTGATAATAGTTTTCTAATAAAAGAGAAAAATCTGGATTTCGTCGAATAAATTTTGAGTTATATCAAAATCAAATTTTCAGAAAAATAGCGCCATAACCATTTGAAAACCATAACGGTTTATTTGATTTTATAAAAGGATTTTAAGCAAATAAAATCCGAATTTCTATTTAGAAAAATTCAGATTTGAGTTGTAAATTATATGTAAACTCAAGTTGAGTAATGAATTGATTTTTGAAACAGAATTCAGATTTTTGATTATTGAATAGAATTAACTAATTTGAATAGTAATTAGTTAATGAGATTTTGAATTGATATTAGGCTTTGAATAAGTGAATTCGATTTCAGAATTTATATTCGAAATCGAAAAGAAAACTAGAATTGAAATTGAAATTGAAATTGAATTTGGTTATGAGCAAGTTAAATATTTTTTATGAACATGTTATGTTCAAACAAAGAAGTGAAACAGGAAAAATAGCTAATTAAAGAATAAATGAGCGAAACTGAATTCAAACGAATGAATTGAGATGAACTGAAAATAGGTGAACATGTGTTAGACAGGTATAGGATGAAGTATATGAAGATTTTAATTTGTGCCCGACAAAAAGGTACATGTTTAAATTCATATATGAGGTTTTATGCACCGTATCGGCAAGCCGCTTGGCTTTTTCTTTTTCTTTATCTTTTGGATTGGTGAGGGCCATGGGAGGCTATTTGGAATATCCCGAAGCTCCCAGTACAAGGGAGGTTATGGCGAAATTTTCCGGGAATTTCAGGAGTTAGAATATTTTTAAGAAATTTTGATAGTTAGAAATCAATATATCAATATATATTGAATTCGATAAGGAAACAAATTTAAAATAGAATATTATAAACAAAAAGGGAATTCGATAAGCTGGTAATAGAAGAGAAACATATATACGTTTAAAAAATGAATAAATGGGTTTTTATAATGTTGATTATTCGAGGTAAGTGGTTTTGCCGTTTTGAAGTTGAGGATGTTTTCAGTCAAGGTCTGAGAGGTAATTTTACCCCAACTTGATTGATTTCATTTTTAATCGATAAATAGCAAGATCCAACCTCGAAGAGAAGTGTATGAATAAGAGTTGGTGAATAAAATACTTTGGGTTGTTGTAACGATGTTTTACATGGCATTCGTTTTAACCCAAGTAGTGAAATTTTAGAAATATAAAAGTAAATATTTCCTGAGTATAATAGTCGGGAAAGAGATAAGTGATTGAAATTATTTTCAGTTGCAAATAGAATATATTTTCTGAGTACAGGAAATAAAAGAAGGTGATATATGGAAATGTTTTCCAAGTAGCGTAAGAGACCAATAAGATTACTGAAAAGATTTGGTTAATAAATGTTGAAAAAGGGAAATGAAGAAATGATTTAATTAATAAAAATATTAATTAAAAAGGCCCAGTGATTGTTGATTTGTTTTGAGTGGATGTTTGTTTATTTTTTCGATAGTTAAATAACAGACTATCGAAGTATATGCCAATATCGTTGTCAATATGGAGAGACCGGTTGGATTATTATCCGTGAACCACTCTGTATTGGCAGTAGCGTTGCAGATCAGATTATATGAAAATAATCAAAGATGGAGTAAAGTGCAAGGGCTTTTTCTATTAATAGAAATTGTTCCTTCGGTTTCGTTCAATCCCAGAACGAACGTAAATGGACGAATGTCTGACAAAGTAATTCCAATGATCTAATGGGTTGGTCTGTATAAATATATATGGTGGCAACGGATTTATTCCCTTAGCATAAAATCCAGAATATTTGTGCAAATCAACTAGTGATTAACGGATCTGACAATGTGGCATTCAAAGTGATTGTGCTATCAATGGATAGAACGTAATCGTAGCCTCAGGCCTCAACAACCGGGAAATGACAAAAATCGGGCAGGCATCATGGCTATGTGGGTCGCTCCCTTTAGGATGTATAATCACCTATCTAGAGGTTCATTTAATTTCTTATTCTATTCGATGTTGTCCCAGCCGGGAAACGGTTGTTGATCCCAACCGTTGGTGATATACATTCGATACACTCAAGCGAAATGAGTGGTTGGTCATGTGTGGGCTGGGTTGCAAGATGTTCTTGTTGAACCCCAGTGTATCGCCTCTAGAGTACACTGATCGGATGGTGGTTCCATACCTTGTCATGTTGGAAATCCAATCTCTAATAAGTGCCATGCGGTTCTTGATTTTATACTATGTATGTGGAACGTGAGATGCAAGCGTTCCGCTAGATTCTATTTATTTGATGTAGACATTATTATAATATCACTGGATTTTCGTATCAAAGTATTTGGGTTATCGTAAGTTAAAAACCATCCGTGTTTATGTGTGGATCGGTCTTACGATTATCATTTCTTTCAAAAGGATTTTGAAAGTTAAACAAATGGTTGGAGTTTACTCACACCAGTCCCTTGACTGACCCAGAGTTTATTTTTTTTGTTTTCCCTAACTCTTGGGTGCCCAAATTTGTACGGGCAGTCAAGTAGTCGGGATTTTACAGATTCACTTGGAAGAGCAGGAAGCAGGAGGCTTCACCAGTTAGCTATAGACTATCATATATTCCGCTGTGAAACATGTTTGTATATGGAAACAGGTGTTTACAAATGTTTCAGGAATAACTGTTGTGCTTTGATGATGGTATGTATATAGAGTTACTGATTTGTATTTCAAAAGTTATGTTATATAATATATTTTACTCGTTCCGCTGTGAGATTTATCTTCTTGTTTTCTCCTATTCTAATATTTCTTTCTTTCTATTTCTCATCCTCTAACTTCTTTCTAATAATGATTCGTATTTCTGTGCAATTTGGGTTGGACGTGTGGTGTTATTAGTCAACTCAGATAGTACGGATTTGCGGGCCTTTACCGCTTTGTGTAGCGTTACTTCGCGAGCCTCACACCCCGGTATGAACCAGAAACGGGAGTAAGGACTGCAAGGACGACATACATTTCTTTCTAGCTAGAAGTTGTGTCTGTGCTTTGACAAGGCCAGACATTTTTACTTATGTGGATGATGGAATGAGGCGCCTTGGTTACTTGAGTCCCTAGTGGCTCTATTTACGCCCTATAGGGCGGGGAAACGTATTGTTTAGGCATTACTAATCCACTAACATATTTGTGGACCGGCCCTGAAGATCCAAGGGACGATGCGTTCTGTTCCTGAGACATGGGCAAGATTATCTCGAATTCGGTAAGGACTATCTTTTGCCTTGGTTCATGATGGAAATCCAACTTCCAATACGACCGATGCGGTTTTGATTGTATTACTTGTATGGCGACATAGTATATGGTAGCTATGCCGCCTATGATTGATATTATGATTGAAATGTTTTTAAAACATATACACACTAATAATAATATCCAATTCGTTTTATCGTATCAAGCATTTTTTACCATTATAAGGTAAAACTCTATCCTACGGTTTGCGTTGCATTGTGTGATGGGACTTGAGTCTTATAATAGTTTCATTTTTATAAAAAGCATTGCATTGTTTAACGATTTACTTTACTTATGCACTGGCAATCCAATGGAGTAAACCCGTTCCGCGTTTGCGGCGTGGCCCTGTGATTAGCCTTATTATCAAATAGGTTAAATAAGATTTCTCATACCAGTCCCATGACTGACTCGTAGTTTGTTTCACTTTGCAAACTCGGGTGCCCACTTTTCAACATGGGCAGCCTTGTATATAGGTTTAGCAGATTCATTCGGGATAACTATGGAGCTGAAGATGGACTTTACCATTCATATTTTGCTGTTTAGATTTCACTTAGTATATCATGTTTTTATTCCGCTGCAGACATTTTATATTAAGCTAAAACTGTATTATTGCTAAGTATGATCCGACTATGCTGTGTAACTCTGATGATGTTTTATTTCCAATTTAATTTGATGGACATTCTCTGCGGTAATTCTCTATTTATGTTATTTTGTTATTGTTATGTGTTATATTCCAATGATTATCCTTACTTCCGTATGCGCGGAGTGTGGGGTCATCACAGACTACCTTAAAGCATATCGCCACATCGATATCAAGCATGAGAGAATGAGAACTGAAAACTAAAATGAAAACCTGATAAGAACTGTCTTCCCAAGCTAAAACTGAGAGTTGTTATGAGGAGGGGATCATAACAACAAGTCCTGGTGAGTAGAAAATGTTTAACATTGTCTATAATACAGAAATATATCCTGTTTGGTCAAAACCAAAACATATGTCTAACAAGACTAGAATTTCTAATCAAACCTTGTAAAAATTTATGCCTGACGACTGACTACCATACCCGAGGTAGTATTCCCAATCGATAACGATATAACAATATTGAAATAGAACGTTTATGCATAATTATGAAGCCTTTAATCCGCCATTCAACCAAGTACCGAAAACTAAGAGGTAGGCTCTCAACTGCTCATTATTCCATAAGGAGGTTAATTATTTCAATATATCCACTTAAGACCTAACTACCAATAATAGATAAGGGTGGATCCTTTCGATCTCTTAAGACCCAAGGCGGACCCATCAATCACTTAATACCTTATGCAGTGGTTTAACACTAATATAAATTAAAGGACACTAGCTACTCAGTCTTACTAATTTAAGGCTTCCATCATTCATGCATATACTTATGCCTCGTATAAGGCGAGAGAAAGTAAGAAGTCACTTATTACCTGTAACACCCCATAATTTTATTAACATTAAAGAGGATAAATTAAAGAATAATTAATCTAATATTAAGAATTAAGGGAAACTGACTACGTCATTACGTCCATCTCGAAATTATGGTGAGGATAGACACCTAGTTTGCGTAAAACGGATAACATATGAAGTAGTTACGGACGATAAAAAGATGAAAATCAAAACCAGGTATAACTGGCGCACTTTTCAAGTGCGCCAAGGCAATTTTGCACTGGCGCACCTGTAAAGTGCGTCTAGAATAGTTTTTGGGTATTCGGGCATTTTCACAAGGTGGGAGGCGACCCGCTACCTGATTTACCCTAGGGCTTATGTGGCAGTCGGTTCCAGATGGTTCTACAGCTATAAATATATGGCCATTTCACATATTTCTTCATTAGAAGTCATGGCGGCCAAACTCTGCCGGAGTTTGAACTGAACTAGGGTCACTCATCTTCTTCTATCAACTAAAGCATATCAAATTCTGAGATTCAAGCATAGACTCAGCACCAACCTCTTTTCTATCATCTTAGCAATCCAATCATAGTGAGTTCTAGTTGCTTTTAGGTTTAGATAAATAAAAGTGAATTATGAAAGACAGTGACTTGGATACGTTGTAGACTCTGAATCTACGTTATTGTTAGATCTTATGCTATGCCATGATAGATCTATTTCTCTAGTTCCAATTCAGTTGTGATTGTTCTACTATGTTATTATTGTGGATCTTGATTTGTAATTTTTATGATATGCTATGATGTGGATGTATGTAGATCTATTCTATGTGATCTAAATTATCACCTTATGTTAACATTTTAGATCTATTTTATGTGATCTAAATTGTCACCTTATGTTAACATGTTAGATCTATTTTACATGATCTAAATTATCACCTTATGTTAACATGTTAGATCTATTTTTATGTCTAAATTGTCACCTTATGTTATCATGTTAGATCTATTTTATGTGATATAATCATCATCTTATGTTAAGATGTTAGATCTATTTTATGTGATCTAAATTATCTCCTTATGTTAACATGTTAGATCTACTTTATGTGATCTAAATTATCACCTTATGTTATCATGTTAGATCTAAACCGATTGGACACCTAAATTGCTAATTTAAATATTGTGACATCATAGTTCATCAGTTTTATGTCCACCTTGTTATGATGACAATTTCATGTATGTTCACCTTATTATCATACTTGTTTACGTTTATTCCAAGATGATCATTTTAGTTATATTCCCATTTTTTCCCCTATTATCGTTTATGACTAGGCTATTGTCTAGCCTAGGCATGTTGCCAATTTTGTGAGGGTGTTAGTTAAGGAACAAGGGAAAAAGGGTTAAAATGGCATAATTTGAATATGAACATTTTTGGACATGTAATTCAAATTATTGGGTAAAATAGGTATTGACACCTATAAAAGGAAAGGATTAATTAATTGAAAATGGAATATCTAGTAATTACAATTAGGAATTGTAATTGTACTTATGACACGAGGTTAGGTTGCATTAGTGGTGGAAGTCTGCCCGGACCCGACCATCATATCCAGCGGCCACTAATGTTGAACCTAATATGGGATGTCTAAGTACGTAAGTGCGAATCCGGCTATGACACGAGGTTAGGCCCAACTGTGGAATAACTCTGCCCGGACCCGACGGGCATAACCAGCATCCACATGTTGTAGGCCTAATGTGGGAGGTCTGGCCCATTATGAAACCATAAATGGACATTGTAAAGAATTGGACTGCTTAACCTAAGTTAATCCATAGGGATTTTATGAACTTAAATTTAAGTTGGGGGTTAAGTAAACATGGTTGAGGGGTGGGTTAAGTAAATCTGAAGAAGGGATGGGTAATATTCACATATAGGCCCACAAACTTAACTCGTTGAGATTATGTAATTAAAGACACCTAGCGGTATACATAATCGGTGGAAATAATAAAGTTATGTAATTAAAGACACCTTTAATGGTAAACATAACTTGTAGAAGTGATAGGGTTATGTAACTAAAGACACCTATAGGTAAGAACAACCGGTTGGAAGATTAGGGGTTATGTATTAAAGACACCTGTAGGTAAGCATAACCGGTAGAAATAAATAAGGCTATGTAATTAAAGAAACCTAGTGGTATACATAGTCAGTGAAAGCCTAGTGGGGGATACAAGACAAAGGGGAGAGCTTGTATCATATTGTGTGGGACCGATTTCAGTTAGTAGCCTAGAGTAGGTATCAAACAAAGTACTTTGTACTAGGCGGAGAAGCGACACGCTTACTGACTGATTGTAAGAGATCCAAACATGGAGGACGGTGTGGGCGGTGCAAACCAACCTGGCCATGTGCGTGCATGAGCCGGGCAGAGGGGGATAAGACGACTGTGACACCTGTATATATGGTTGTGTATATTATTACGACGAGGGGTTTCCACTTTAGGAAGTGATACCTCCTACTGTGGGGCTAGCGCAAGGTATCAATGACGGTTAGAGAGCCGATCGATAGGGTAGTAGTTAGGATACATTTAGACGTATACCTAAGTCCACCACCTTATATTTGAAGGGATCATCTCTTTCGGGATATACTAGTAACATTGCAGAGTAATCATTAGAAGCATATACACCTTATCCTGCCTACCTTATTACACCTGCCATTTATGTAGTGATCTCCCTTATCCACCTTATATGTCTATCATGTTACTTTTATTTATTTACTGGCTAAAAGTAACTAGACTCGCCAAATTTTATGTCTGACCCTTTTGTTTCTCCTTCTTTCTTCCGTTCCCCCCCCCTCCAAGGTTCTCAGGGAGGAAACACTCAGACTCAGTCAGGACTCAGATATCATCTTGCTAGGAGCTACTTCTGAAGTATGGCTCAAGTTCTTGCCTCTACTATGGCTTAACTCTTTTAATTGGGGAATTATGCTTTTTATTTACTTATGTACTCTGATGGTGCAAGACAGAAGTTATTTTCTTGTAATGCTTTTCGTGACTTATGGGATTGTGGACCCTGGTATTATGATTTATGATTGAAATAAAAATTTAAATTTCCGCTATTGTCATATTTATATTTGTCTTGTAATTATTTTGTGTCCGTTTACCTATAGCGCTTCATGAAACTTAATGCATTCCCTTAGTGCATGACATTAACGGACGTGGGGTGTCACACTTGATATTAGAGCTGAAGGTTACCATATTGGATAAGAGTTTTTGAAAACTATTTTCAAAAAGGTTTTAGAAGAAAGCATTTTCATAAGAGAAATCTGTATTGAAAACATATTCCCTAAAGCCATAGGAAGTATCTCTCGATTCTCCACTTGATTCCTTTTTCCTTTTTTTCTGGGCGACCGATTCTTCCCAAAAGGTGTCCCTATTCTGGCATGATGCCATAGGTATGTTTAAACTGCGGCACATATCGAAGGGCAATGAAGTGCCTAACCTCCATCTGAAGTTGCAGTAATATCACCTATGGCTAATTTTCTTGAGCTTCGTAAGGATTTCCGTGCGATGAAGGCAACTTTCGAGAGACTTGTTAGCCTGTTACACAAATATGGTAAAAAAGGAGAATAAGAGAGTTAGGGCTAAGGAGTACAACCCAATGAGAAAAATGATGGCCTGGGAAGGGAACATAGATAAATTTCAAATAAATATGAAAAGGAAGAAGTTAAGGTTGAGGAAACATAAAATAAAAAGGTATGACCCAAGAAAGGGCGACAACAACAACAACAGAAGCAGGGCAGAAAGAATGACATGGGTAAGGGTAAGAGGAAGTGCCATAGTTGTGGGTGAGAGGGTCACTTGGCCCAGGACTGCAGGAAAAGGAAGAATGCTTGCTTCGTTTGTGAAGAGGTTGGACACTATTCTAGGGAGTGCCCAAGGAAGCAAGGGCAACGTCAAAGGACAGGAACCTCAGGAGGGCAAGCGAATGCTCTCGTGGCTAGTGCACCAGACAAAGGTAGGAAAGTTTCCATGGAAGGTTTGATTTTTTTTTCAATCATCCTATTAGAACACTTTTTGATTCTGGTGCCCCACATTCATTTATATCAAGTTCTGTGGTCGAATTTCTGCACTTAATTACTAGTATGGTAATAGATCCCATAGTTGTTTCAAAACCCATTAGTGGTTTAGCTCATTTATCTATGATTTGTCGGGGTTTGAAAATATCAGTGTTAGGCGTCGAGTTTGAATTCGACGCGTATTTGCTCGGGTTTATGGGCTATGGGTTGATTCTAGGAATGGACTAGCTTACCACGTATGGTGCCACTCTGGATTGTGAGAAGAGGGTTGTTAGGCTTCTGACCTGTCATGAGAGGACCCTCGAGATTTCGTGTAACCCACAAGGGTCGGTTATGCTTAGTTTCCTAGAGTCTCTTGATGCATCTATCGACGATCTACAATCTATTCCAGTAGTCCGAGATTATTCTGACGTTTTTTATGAGGTACAGGGCTTACCTTCGAGGCGCGAGATCGACTTTCGTATATATCTGGTGGACAATGCAAAGCCGGTTGCATTACCAGTGTGCCATATGGCTCCAATGGAAAGGAGGGAGCTGAGTAAGCAAGTAGGGGAGCTACTTGAAAAAGGGTTTATTAGACGAAGCATATCTGAATGTGGTGCTCCAGTAGTATTCGCAACTAAGGCAGATGGTTCGCTTCATTTGTGTGTTGATTATAGAGAGCTGAATAAACTCACTAAGAAGAATAGGCACCCGCTTTCGAGGATTGATGATTTAATTGATCAGCTTGTTGGTGCCTCGGTATTTTTCCAGTTGGACTTGGCCATGGGGTTCCATCAGTTGAGGGTGGCTATGGACAGCATAGATAAGACTGCCTTTAGGACTCCGGACGGTTTCTTTGAATGGCTCGTTATGCCTTTTGGGCTGACGAATGCACCCGCCTATTTTGTCGATCTGATGAGTAGGGTGTTTCGGGTGTTCCTAAACAAATTTGTCGTAGTCTTTGTTGATGATATCTTGATCTTCTCCAAGAGCGAAGAAGAGCATGCCCAACATTTGAGAGAAGTTTTAAAAACTCTCTGTGGCCATCAGCTTAAAGCAAAATTCTCCAAATGCCATTTTTAGAGAAAAGAGGTGAGATTCTTAGGGCATGTGGTCTCCGAAGAAGGGATGGCCGTAGATCCCACGAAGGTGGTTGCAGTGCAAGATTGGCAGGTTCCTAAAAATGCAACCGAGGTGAGAAGCTTTCTTTGGTTAGTAGGTTACCATAGGAAGTTCACTAAGCACTTCGCAAAGATTTCAGCCTCACTCACCAGGCCGACGAAGAAGAACTTGGCATTCTCATGGGATATAGACTGTGACGTTTTTTCCAACGAATGAAGAGAGATCTGACAACAACCCCAGTCTTGACCTTGCCTAACGAGAATAAAGTGTTTACCATTTACACTGATGCATGCGGTATAGGGCTTGGTGAGGTTCTAATGCAAGAAGGGAAAGTAGTGTGTTATGGGGGTAGACAGCTGAGAGTTCATGAAAAGAACTACCCCACCCATGATCTAGAGCTAGCTGCCATAGTGTTTGCGTTAAAGATGTGGCGTCATTATATACTTGGAGAGAAATTCAAGTTATACACCGATCATAAATCTCTCAAGTATCTGTTCTCGCAGAAGGATCTCAATTTAAGGCAACAACGGTGAATGGAGTTTCTAGCTACTTATGATTTTGAGACTTTTTATACCCCTGGCAAGGGTAATGTGGTGGTAGACACACTAAGTAGGCAGAGGGTGGCCCTAAGTCCTCTGTTTTTGGAAAGAAAGAACTTGGAGTTCATATCAACTTTTGATTTTAGACCCTCCATCGAGATTTTGCCTGATTTGTTTGCATCCTTGGAGATACGACCGACTATTATGGACCAGATAGGAGCTTTGCAACAAGGTGACCCATAGATTCTAGACATCATAGATAAGATCAGAAGAGGGGAGATTTCTAGTCACCTCAGCAGCTATGCCATAGATGAAAAGGGGTGGTTGGGACAAGATGGAAGGCTTTGTGTTCCTCAAACTAGAAGTTTAATAAAGGCAGTCCTAGAAGAAGCCCACCATTCTCAGATGACCATTCATCCAGGCAGTGATAAGATGTACAGGAACATGAAGAGGGTTTTCTTTCAGGCTGGGATGAAGAAAGATGTGGCCGAATTTATTTCCCAATGTTTAGTTTGCCAGAAAAGCTGAGCAAAAGAAGCCCGGTGGGTTACTTCATCCTTTGGAGGTTCCTCAGTGGAAACGGGAGAGCGTCTCTATGGATTTCATAGATGGTTTGCCTAGATTGAAGAAAGGCAACACCAGTATCTAGTTTGTGGTAGATAGACTCACTAAGAGCGCTCACTTTATTCCAGTTAAGAGTAAGAGGATAGCATTATGGTTAGCAGCAATTTGTGTTCGAGAGATAGTTCGTCTTCATGGAGTTCCTTCCAGCATCATGAGCGATCATGACCCTATCTTTACCAGCGAATTTTGGAGGAGCTTGCAAGAAGCATTAGGTACACAGTTGTGTTTGAGCACAGCTTATCATCCTCAGACCGATGGGCAAACGGAGAGGGTGAACAGAGTTCTAGAAGATCTTTTAAGCCTGTGTATCCTAGACTTCGGAGGGACTTGGGAAGAGCATCTTCCTTTAATAGAATTTGCCTATAACAACAGCTATCAGGCCAGCATCGGCATGAGACCCTTCGAAGCATTGTACGGACGACCCTGTGGATCACTAACTTGTTGGTGGGAATCTACAAAAATATTATTACTCGGACCAGACATGTTAGAGAAACGTCCGAAAAGATTGACCTTATTCGATGGCGAAGGAAGACAACTCAAGATAGGCAGAAATCCTATGCACACAAGAGATGGACTGACCTCGAATTTGAAGTAGGAAACTTGGTCTTTATCGAAGTGTCACCTCTGAGGAATGTGGTTCGCTTCGGATCAGTAGGGAAGTTGGCACCTAGGTTTGTGGATCATTTCCCATAACCGAGCCAAATGGCCTATAGAGTAAAGCTTCCTGAAAATCTATCTAGTGTTCATGATGTTTTCCATGTTTCTCATCTGCGGAAGTGCTTGCATGACACCGTGGAAGTTGTTGAGTCAAGTATATTGGAAGAGGTAGAAGTGGAACGAGAGGAGACAATCGGGAGAGTTCCTTCTCGTATTCTGGGATCAGAAGTTAAGAAGCTACGCAATAAAGAGATCAAGTTGCTAAAGGTTCAATGGGGAGATAACCCAGAGGATGCGACTTGGGAGACCGAAGACATGATTTGTGCTTCGTACCCTTTTCTCTTCGAGGGTATGTTCTTAACTCCTTTTTTTCCAAAAGCTTTATCATTACTTGTTTCTATCATTTGAGTATATCTTATCCATAGTATTTTTCGACCTTTAGATAGGAATCCTATGGATGTAAACATGTGTATGAGACTTGTTATGATTGATGGATGCAAGTGGATGCAAGTGTTTGCTAGTGGTTGTCTGTGGACGCATATACACACACATTAGGCACTAAGATCGGCTCAATCACTCTCATACTGCATATGGATGTGTGTGCATTTTCTTTTCTTTTATGGATGGAAATGGATGAACTAGCATATGGACGTTGCATTTGGACGAATGAGTGTGCACACATGTAGAGCTTATATGTTATAATAGGCTTATTTTCATACATATTGGATTCATGGCACTAACACACATTGCGTTAAGTAGGTCAACTGAATCAGTAGACCACCTGATCTTCGCATTAGTGTTGGGACATATACACACACCCTTGCATATATTCATGAAATCATTAGAAATCCTTAAGGACAATGGATGCCAGTGATTGATGGATGAGTAGACGGATAATGGATGGTTGGATATGCATTCTTCTCAACTTGGAGATTTCGGGGACGAAATCCTTTAAGTAAGGGGGAACGTAACACCCCGTAATTTTGTTAACATTAAAGAGGATAAATGTGAAGACCCGTAACTTCCCCGTAAAGGAAAGCGGCGGATAGTTCGAGAACAAGCAACAACAGAATGCATACAAAAGAACATTTCATTGTATTTACAACAATGCATCAGATCACAAGAATATAAAGAGTATGAATAAATATCACACAGAAATATCAGAGATTTAAATTACATTTAAATACATCGCAGCGGAAAATAATACAATACACAACTAGAAGGAGATATACAGATACAAAGCTTTCCGGATATCGTTCCAGCTGTAAACCAGGATCCTGTGAATATAAATCTGCAAAACCAAAACTACTAGCTGCCCGTGTCGAAAATAAGGGCACCCAGAGTTTAGGTTAAAACAATAAACTCCAGGTCAGTCATGTGACTGGTGTGAGAACTAAAACAGTTAATCTTTATTTCAAAGTGAGGTAAATCAAGGGACCACGCCGTATAACACGGAACGGGTTTCCTCCCAAGAATACCAGTGCATAAAACAAACAGCGCATTGCTAAATAAAGAAAAATGAAGCTGTTATAAGACCCAGGTCCTATCACACAATGCAACGCAAGCCGGGGGATAGGGTTTTCCCTTATAACAGCCAAAGAATGCTTGATACGTTTAAAACAAATCATTTGATACTATTATAAGTGCATAGTGTATAAAACAACTTCAAATCATAAGTATCAATCATAGGCGACATGAGCGTCCCATGCCAGTATGTCGCCATATATAGGTTTACAAATAAAACCGCAAAGTTACGTATTTGGAAATTGGATTTCCATCTATGAACCGAGGCAAAAGATAGTCCTCAACCGATTCGTGACTCTCTAGCCCGAGCCACAGGATCAGAGCTCGAGTGACCCTTGGAGCGACAGGGCCGGTCCACCGATGTGGATTAAAATGCCTGAACGCTACGTTTCCCCGCCCTTTGGGGTGTAAATGAGCCAACGAATGACTCCATCGGACCGGATCGTCCGATCAAACCGAGGCGCCTCGCAACAGCAACAACCACATAAGTCAAACTCGTCAAGGCGTGTAAAACCACTAACGCCACATCTAACTAGAAGGAAACGCATGCCCTCCCTGAGGTCCGTCTCCCGTTTTTGGTTCATACCGGGTGTGAAACTCGCGAAGTAAACGTTACACAAAGCTACGCCACAAAGGCCGTGCTTTGATCATCAACCACAAGACTTTGCTTTTCAACAGAAGCCTTAATCATTTGCCACTTAGGCATGCCACACAGGCAATTCACTCCATGCGATTGATATCCATCAATATATAACCCCTGAGCTCGTACGTCTCAGAGAAGGGCGTTAAGCAAGAGAATAAATTCTCCGCCGCCAAACAGATATATATTTAATAGAGATCAATCACACGGACTAAAATCCAATGTCAGACACACAGTCCATTTACAAGTCCGTTCTGGGGCTGAACGAAACCGGAGGCACCTAGTACCCCGCATATCCATTGATCTCCAAGTACGTCTGGACGATCACCAACTGTTTCCATCTTCTTGGGTGTACAGCCCAATCAAGATCATCAGTAATCACCCAATCGACGTGAAGACTTCTGGTCTTCGACCACCGTCTTCATCTTCGACTTATCGTCGTATCAGTTATTCAGAATGGGATAAACCCGGTCTTTCCAAATAACTCGCATATATTTTAAATAAGTGTTACACAAACACAACATACGCCTCATTCCAATTCATCAGTCACTAACCGTAAATTAATCAAGAGAATAATTTCCCAAATATTAACCCCGAAGGCCGAAACCAACATCAGATCAATATCCAGAAAACCGTTCTGCTTGGCTAACCGACAGTTAGTTTCTAAATTTCACATTCATAGGGAAAGGTTCCCATTAATTTTATCCAAGATAAATTCCTTGAATTTATTCTTTATTCTATTTTTGAATCTCAATTCAAACTAGTCGGGATTAGCGAACCTTACCGAAGTAATCATTTATTTTAATTTCCCCATCCCAACCTATTCATCCCATGAAGTAAAACTGGTAATACTTCATATCTAACACCACAGTGTTATCGGTAAATTCAATTACCATTTCACGTTCAAATCTAATTAAAGATTTAACTATCGCTTGAAGCAAAACTGGTGATACTCCATTTTCGATCATTTCAATCTAATTAAAGATTCATTAAAACTCCACTTAGTTTTAATCTTCGACTGGGTTAAAGAATCAGTGTCATTTAAAACACGGTTCACGATAAACCCAAAATCACATTCCATTAATTATCGGGTTAAAGAACAAGTGTTATTTAAAACACTGTTCACGATAAACCCAAAAATCATTCCATTAATTATCGGGTTAAAGAACAAGTGTTATTTAAAACACTATTCACGATATAAATATATCTTTCAAATTTCCATAACAACATCTGTATAATCACGAATTCCAACATCGAAATATTCCGAAGACAATTTCGATTCAAATCCATTCCAACGCGATCATTGGAAATTCTGGTCATTTTCAAAACCATTTCAAATTCAATTTATTTATTTAAAAATAAATAGAATTCTAATTCTAGTTCAAAACTAGTTCATTTCGATAAAAATCTATTTTTATCTTTATAAATATGGAGTATTTCATCCCAATTCTTTCTAAATCATTCCTTATGATTTTACTCAAATTATTAATATTTTTAATAATTTTATCAAGGCCCGTACAGTCGATTTCCATCAACGGCCATCGAACTGCACTTACAGCGACCTTTTTCGAATTTGATTTGGACGTATCTCCAAATCCAACCGTTAGATTTCAAATTTCTAACATTCGTTAGAAAGCTCTTTTCGATACGAACCCAACGGTTCCGGTTTTAGGAGAATCCGACGGTCGGATCTCCCGTAATGTCCGTTTGAAATAAATGGTCGAAATTCACGAACTGCCGCGGCGCGGCGCGTTCTATTCAGGCCATTATATTATATATATAATATATATAATATATATTTCGTCGATTTCTATTTTAAACGAATTATATAAATAGTTTTAAATTCGTTTCCAAAGCAATTTCAACTTCCATTTCAATTCAAATCAAAATTGAATTCTTCTTTATAAATTCGTTTTAAAATTCATTTCTATTCAATTCAAATTTCAATTCAATTTGAATTCATTTCAACAATTCAAATAGGTTTTCTATTTGAATCAAATTCATTATATATTCAATTGAAATCAAATTCGTTATATATTCAATTCGAATTCGTTTCCTATTCAATTTAATTCAAATTTCACAGTCGTTTTCTATTCGATTCAATTCAAATTGGTTTTCTATTCGATTCAATTCAAATTGGTTTTCTATTCAATTCATTTCGAAATCGTTATATATTCAATTCATTTCGAAATCGTTATATATTCAATTCATTTCGAAATCGTTATGTATTCAATTCATTTCGAAATGAATAAAATCGATATAAATATCGTTCACGTCAAAATGGCGTCAATCTAATCAACACGGCTTAATGCATTTCTATTTTCAAATATTCTATTTCAAATATTTCTTATTATCAAAATATTTCTATTTCAAATATTTCGTTCAACACATGACTAATCTCAACGGATGAGTACAGTCAACACATGAACATTTACTTTATATTGATAAAGAAGTAAATTTTATTATTAAAATATTTCGTTCAACACATGACTAATCTCAACGGATGAGTACAGTCAACACATGAACATTTACTTTATATTGTTCTTTATTTTCTAAATTGGAATGAGGCCCAATCAATCACCATATAAAGTTAATTGTATGGATTTTCATACATCACACGTATATCATAGCATTGAAAAATAATCAACCATCAACCAAAGTGCACTCAACTGTATAAGCATCAAATATCGATATCTAAAGCTTATAACAGCCTGTCAATCAATCGATCGACATATTGAATCAGTTAGGATGAGTGAACTTCAAATTTCATCCCAATTCTTTCTATTCAGTTCATTCTTTAAATAAAATGATATTTTTATTCTCTAACTTATTTTAGAAAATTTCGGCGGCATAACGGCACGATACTAGAAACGGGACAAGGCCTAGCCTTATCCCCGGTCTAGTGAAGGCCCACGCCATTCACACATCAATCAAATCCATTCATCTCACCAAACAATTCAATTTCAATCAAATATTCTAACTAATTTTTGCAATCAAACAAACAAGTCCATGGTCTGTGGACGATTGTGTCGGGTGCTACTAAACACCGTCTGCATCCTAGTATATATATATAACTAGAAAATAAATTGAAGAGTGAGAAATTCTCACCGATAGCTATCCCAACTTCACGACACTTCTTAGGTAGAATTCTTCGTCGTTCTCGCCATTCGTCACTTTCGTTGCCCGTATTCACTACATATGTAAAAATCGAATTTTTACTTCGCTATTCAATATATAAAAATCGAATTTTTACTTCGCTATACTATATATAAAAATCGAATTTTTACTTCGCTATACTATATATAAAAGTCGAATTTTTTACTTCGCTATACTATATATAAAAATCGAATTTTTTACTTCGCTATACTTCTAATAAAGATTATATTTTTATTACTCTACTTGAATAAAAATCATATCTTTGCTATCATACCTATATAAAAATCATATTTTTAATATGCCACTAGTATAAAAATTATATTTTTAACCTTTCTATATTATAAAAATTATATTTTTAACTTTTCTATTAAATAAAAATGAAAACTATGTCTTTTCTTGTAATGAAAAATCACACCTTTTTTGTAAGTAGAGATCGTATTTTTATCTTGCCATCATATGTAGAAAAATCCAATTCTTCTTATGTAAGAAATTATATTTTTTCTATCTAAAAATCCTATTTTTCTTATGTAAGAAATTATATTTTTTGTATAACTTAAAAATCATTTCAAAGCAAACATAGAAATTCATTTCAAAGAACATACAAGAAAATCAGAATTTTATATATAAAGAAAAAAACAGATTTTTTTTCTAGACTTATAAAACTAACTACATAGAGAGTAAACAAAAATAATTAAATAAATAAAGACAAATATTAGAACTTACAGTTTTTTTTTATTCAACGAAGGGGGGGACTTCATCTTCGGCGGTGGCCAGAGAGGGCGAGGCGGAGGCTAGGGGTGCGGTATGGCGAGATGTGGGCCCGGGGTGTGCAGCGTGTTCCACTGGAGAAGGGGGCTTCGCGGTTTTCTGATTGGAGCTAGGGAGGAGCGGTGGAAGGGAGGGGAGGAGAAGAAGAGGGAACGGCAGGAGGAGGAGGGGCAGGAGGAGGAGGGGCTTGGTCACGGCAGCGCGGCGCGCGTGGGTGAACGACGAATGTCGATCTCGATTAGGTTTTTTTTTTCTCTGGGAAGAAAGTGAACGGAGAGGGGTTAAGAGAGGATAAGGGTTTTTATATAATTATATATTTTAATATTTTAATTTTCAATTTTATATTGTGTAACACCCCGTATGTTAAATAACTTGTTATAACATAAATCAGAGCAGAATTAAATTTAATATTCTGAATCAGGGGAAACGGGCTGTGCCATTGCGTTCGTCTCGGAAAAATACGCGAAATAGAGTCCGAGTTTTCGTAAATCGGAGTCCGTATGACCAAGTTATGGCCCGTCAAAGTTTCACGAAAAATCAAAAACGAAAACTGCTCATGTTTTGAGGCCCGGGATGAGTTTTGGGCTGTTTTTTTGGGTCCTAAATGGTTCCTACACTTGACTTCTTCCCCAAGACATGCTTTAAAGGCTAGGATTGGTTCTAGGGTATATCCTATGGTCCTAAAACATCTAACTAATCTATATATACACCCTAATACCCCCCTTATCCTTACCAAAAATAGATCTAAGGCCATTATGCCACCACTTAGAAAATTGGAGAGCCTCCACTAAAAATCCTAAGAGGGTTTGCAAGCTAATCTACATCTTCTTCTACTTAATCATTGGGATTTGCTTCATTTAACTTGCTAATCTTGTTTTGGTGAGCTTCTATCCCCTTAATAATCAATTATTGAATTGATTATGATAAGATGTGATAAAGTATGGCTATGTTTGTGGATCCATATATTTATGCAAGCTTGATGTAGTGAATATTATGTGTTTTGCAAGTTATATGCCTTATGTCATGCAAGTTTCATAATATGTAATCATGATATTTTTATGCAAGTTGTTTCATGATGTTTATGACGCAAAACACTAAGTGAATATGGATCCATTATGCAAACATGTTATGCAAGTATGTGAGTACTTATGCAAGTCATGTATATGCTTATATGCATGTTTAACATCTTATGCAAGTATATGAATGTTTATGCAAGTTATGTATATGTTGAAATGCAAGTTTAACATAATATGCAAGCCTATGCAAATATGTGAATGTTTATGCAAGTTATGTATATGTTGAAATGCAAGTTTAACATAATATGCAAGCCTATGCAAGTATGTGAATGTTTATGCAAGTTATGTATATGTTGAAATGCAAGTTTAACATAATATGCAAGCCTATGCAAGTATGTGAATGTTTATGCAAGTTATGTATATGTTGAAATGCAAGTTTAACATGATATGCAAGCTTATGCAAGTATATGAATGCTTATGCAAGTATGTGAGTGCTTATGCAAGTTAAGTATATGCTAAAATGCAAGTTCTACATGTTATGCAAATCACATGTATGATGATATGTAAGTTCATATGCAACATGTTATGCAAATCACATGTTTGATGATATGTAAGTTCATATGCAACATGTTATGTAAGACACATGTTTGATAATATGCAAGTTTGGGTTGAATATAGTTGGGTTAATACATGCTCATATATGCAAGTTGACATCCTCTTAACCCATGATAAAGTTATATGCTAAACCCATGTTATGTGTGGTAAATCTTCCCTTTATTATGTTATGTCATAATGACGATTTACGTGGGGAACGATGGGGTTAATTAATATGTTAATTAAAAGTATGTTGAAATGGGTATGATTAAGCATACCATAAAAAATTAATTAACATAAGTGGGAATTTACCTATTGAGTTAGGTCTACCCCATGGGAATTTACCTATTGAGTTAGGTCTACCCATGTTATGAATAAATTGATATTAATTAGGGATAATTAATATGGGGGTGATTAATTAGGTGTAATTAATCGACTAAGACACGAGGTTAGGCTCTGTTATGACGTAAGACTGCCCGGACCCTACCGGCTTAACCAGGCGGTCATAACAGCCAGTCTAATGTGAGAGGTCTTAGGCACAAATTAAATACGTGATTAAAGTAAAGACACGAGGTTAGACTCTGTTATGACGTAAGACTGCCCGGACCCTACCGGCTTAACCAGGCGGTCATAACAGCCAGTCTAATGTGGGAGGTCTTTATGGGGAATCACGGTCTTAATTAATTAAGAAACACTTAACCATATTAGCATGTAGTGGGACATGAGGGGTTAAGTGGGTGCCTTGGGTGGCATGAGGAATCTAGTGGGTTGCCTTGGGTGGCAATAGAAAATACGATTAGAATACTTAACCAAGTGAAACATGTAATTAAACATGATTAAAGGGTTAAGTGGGGAACACTAGATTAATAACAAGCTCTGGTGGGTAGCTTATGGAGGGCCCATTACAACCAGTATCCCATATGTATCTTTGTAGCTCGGCCCAAGCCGAGGACGGGACACGCATACTGGGCTTGTCTATAAGTGGCCAAAACGGGGTTAGCGGTGGCAACGCAGGCCCATCGGGTTTCATATGCGTGTGTGGGCCCGGGACTGGGAGGTAAGACGTTGTTGCATCGTGTAGGTATAACCCGTGCACCGGTGTTGCTTTTGGGTTGCCACTTTGGGGAATGATACACCCCACTGTGGGCCCAGCACGGATACCTACGTCAGGGAGCCGATCGCTTGGGGTAGTGGGGTACACCTAGTAGAGATAGGGGCAGACGGCACCTATGTAGTCAACTAGGGTACAGGAAACTACGGGTTATATCTATCTTTGATATCCTTGGGTGGGATCAACCTTTGAGTAGGAGTGACTGGTGTGGTGCAGTTAGTAATTATCCTTGGGTGGGTAGATGCGTCTTTACGGTTATCTTAGTTCGTCCTGTGTTCGTGGGCAACTTAGTGTAGTCATTATCCCCAAAGATACCATACCGAGTTCATATCATACCCTAATTACTTTAATAATTGTATTATTAAGGAGATAGGGTTCACTCAGGCTTATGTCTGACCCCCGTTGTTTTTATCTTTTTCCTTCAGGTCCTCAGGTTGGGCCTAGTGCTAGTAGGCTTTGATCAGTTTGCTTTATCTATCTCTTGGAGCTTGGACCGTAGATGTAGAGCTCAGCTTATCTTATCTTTTCTGTTATGGCTATTTGTTATGAGTAGTGGGATTATGTACTTATTTTATTCAGGATGGATATTTTGTACTTGACTCTTGTTATGGTTTTATGATGTAACCAAACATGTTTTACTTTCCGCTGCTATGAGATGATGTTTTAAATTTTCAAGTATTACATTATATTTGTCTTGTTGTAATTTTACTGTTCTATACTCACTAAAAATACTCCACCGATGCTATGGCATTCCCTTAGTGAGTGACTATAGCGGGTGTGGGGTGTTACACGTGGTATCGGAGCTTAAGGTTACCAGAACAGATAAATTTTTTAAGAAAAACTATTTTCTAAGAATATTTTAGAAGAAAGTATTTTCAAAAACATGTCTTTTAAGAGTAAAGATTTTGAAAGAAAAGCATAATCCCAGATAGCCATATCTCTATCTTTCGAATTCTCCGTTTGAATCTTTCCTTTTTTCGTTTCAGCATGGCTGAAGATCTTAACTTTCCGGAGGGTGTAGCAATACCAGCATGGTATAGGAGATTGATGGAGGCTAGGGCCGCCGCTGCAGGGCCAGCTAATGTTCCTCCACCACCAGTTATACCCGATCTTCCTCCTCATCCTCCTCGTGTTGTTACTTTTGCTAAGACTTGTAAGGAATTCAAGACTATGGGAGGGAAACCTTTTCTAGGATCAGAGACTTTTGTGGAAGCTAGGGATTGGCTTAAGGAGGTGGAAGAGTTGATAGACATCTTTGAGATGGAAGAAGCAAAGAAAGTTAAGTTAGCTGCTTGGTTAATGAAGGGAGAGGCCTCGTTCTGGTGGGAGGTCACTAATGGAGAGCGCCTTGTTGATTCTTGGGCGGATTTCAGACAGAGGTTTGTGGCAAAGTTTCTCTCAAGGGCAGAAGAAAATCTGTATATGGAAAGGTTCTTGAACTTGAAGCAAGGGAACTTATCAGTGAAGGAGTATGTCAACAAGTTCAATCAGTTGGCAAGGTTTGGCATAGATATGGTGAATACCCCGGAGAAGAAAGCTTTGAGGTTCGTTAGGGGCTTGAACGAACCGATGCATGGATTGGCTATGACTCACATTCCTATGGGGGCTACCTTTGAGAAGCTAGTTGACATGACACTTATGTATGAGGAAGAGAAGGTTCCCAATACTAGTAAAGCACCCGAGAAGAAAGGAGATCAGAAGAGACCTCAACAGCAACAGCAAAACAAGAATGGGAAAGGCAATGGTGGCAAGGGGAAGAAGAAGAAGTGCTTCAATTGTGGGACACCAGGCCACCTAAGCAAGGATTGTCGCAAGAAGAAGAAGACTGGCTGCTTCCACTGTGGCGAAGCAGGGCATCTGGTGAAGGACTGTCCTAAGAAGGGGCAGAGGACGGGATCTACCTCAGGAGGACAGGTGCAAGCTCTTATGGCACCGGGTCAGGCAAGGGGGCAAGTTCAGGCTCTCGCGGTTCCACCACTTCAGGAAAGAGGTAGAACTATTTCTGTTGAAAGTCTAGTTTATCTGTTAGATCATCCTGTCCGTACTTTGTTTGACTCTGGCGCATCTCATTCGTTTATCTCATCATCTTTAGTTGAGTCACTGCACTTAGACACCAGTCTAGTAGATGATCCCTTGGTTGTTTCAAACCCAATTGGAGGCTCCACTTATTTGTCCATGATGTGTTTGGGTTTGAAGATTTCTATACTTAGCGTTGAGTTTAGATGTGATGCTTTTGTTTTGGGCTTCACGGGCTATGGGTTGATTTTGGGCATGGACTGGTTATCCAGTAATGGTGCCGTTCTTGATTGTGAAAGGAGAGTTGTTAGGCTGATGACCCGCTTGGGTAACACTCTCGAGATCTCTTGTAATCCCATGGAGTCTGTTATGCTAAGTTATCTTGAATCGCTCGATGCTTCGGTCGAGAGTCTGCAATCTGTCAGAGTGGTCCGGGAATATCCGGATGTGTTTGAGGAGGTGAAGGGCTTACCTCCGAAGCGGGAGATTGACTTCCGAATCTATCTTGTGGACAATGCTAAACCAGTATCTTTGCCAGTGCGCCACATGGCTCCTCGTGAAAGGAGGGAACTCAATAAGCAAGTAGGGGAGTTGCTTGAGAAGGGGTTCATAAGACGAAGTATATCGGAGTGGGGTGCTCCGGTGGTTTTTGCTACAAAGGCAGATGGGTCCCTCAGACTTTGTGTTGACTATAGAGAACTCAACAAGCTCACAAAGAAGAATAAACACCCATTGCCGAGGATTGATGATCTCTTCGATCAGTTAGTTGGCGCTTCAGTGTTTTCGCAGTTGGACTTAGCCACGGGGTTTCATCAGTTGAGAGTGGCTGAGGATAGTGTAGAGAAGACTGCCTTCAGGACTCCGGATGGTTTTTATGAGTGGCTTGTGATGCCATTTGGTTTGACGAATGCCCCTGCATATTTCGTTGATCTGATGAGTAGGGTGTTCAGGGAGTATCTTAACAAGTTCGTGGTGGTCTTTGTGGATGACATCTTGGTCTTCTCCAAGAGTGAGGAAGAGCATGCCCTACATCTTAGGGAAGTGTTGGAGACTCTTCGAGCGCATAGCCTGAAGGCTAAGTTTTCTAAATGTCACTTTTGGAGGAAGGAAGTGCGATTCTTAGGGCACGTGGTCTCTAAGGAAGGGATAGCTGTGGATCCTGCAAAGGTAGTATCTATCCAAGATTGGAAGGCTCCGAAGAATGCTACCGAGGTGAGGAGTTTCTTGGGGTTGGCTGGCTACTATAGGAAGTTTATCAAGGACTTCGCGAAGATATCAGCCCCATTAACTCGCTTGACAAAGAAGAATCAGGTTTTCACATGGGATGTGGATTGTGAGGATGCATTCCGACGGTTAAAGAGAGCTTTAACCACTGCTCCAGTTTTAGTGCTGCCAGATGGGAGTAAGCCGTTCGTTGTTTATACTGATGCTTGTGGGACAGGACTAGGCGCAGTCTTGATGCAAGAGGGAAGGGTAATAGCCTATGGTGGGAGGCAGTTGAGGGCGCATGAGAAAAATTACCATGTCCATGACCTAGAGTTGGCCGCTATCGTTTTTGCGCTCAAGATCTGGAGCCATTATCTTCTTGGTGAGAGATTTGAGTTGTTCACCGATCACAAATCTTTGAAGTACTTGTTTTCTCAGAAGGATTTGAACTTGAGACAGCAAAGGTGGATGGAGTTCTTAGCATCCTATGATTTCGAGATAGCATATACCCCTGGCAAGGGTAACGTGGTGGCAGATGCCTTAAGCAGAAAAAGGTTGTCCTTGAGTCCGTTGTTTGTGGAACGGAGAAGCTTGGAGTTTATCTCGATGTTTGACTTCAGACCTTCTGTTGACTTGGTACCCGGTTTGCTAGCATCCTTAGAGGTTAGACCTACTCTTTTGGGACGAGTTGGCGAGGCACAGCGAGACGACCCACAGTTGGTTGAGTTGGTAGAGAAGCTCATAAGGGGGGAGTCGTCCAGCCATTTGAATAGGTACACCCTAGATGATAGGGGGTGGTTGCGTAGAGACGGTAGACTTTGTGTACCGCAAGATGAAGACTTGAGGAAGGCTATACTTGATGATGCACATCGTTCGAGGATGACCATACATCCCGGTGGGGATAAGATGTACCAAGACATGAGGCAAGTTTTCTTTTGGGCCGGTATGAAGAAAGATGTGGCCGAGTATGTTGCTAGATGCTTGGTGTGCCAACAAGTAAAAGCAGAGCAAAAGAAGCCAGGTGGGTTGCTTCATCCTTTGGAAGTTCCGATATGGAAGTGGGATAGTGTCTCGATGGACTTCGTTGATGGTTTACCGAGATCGAGGAAGGGCAATACAGGAATCTGGGTCGTGGTTGATAGACTTACTAAGAGCGCCCATTTCATACCCGTAAAGAGTAAGAGGACTGCTCCATGGCTTGCTTCAGTCTATGTTCGAGAGATAGTTCGATTGCATAGGGTACCTTCCAGCATAGTGAGTGATCGAGATCCTATCTTCACTAGTGAGTTTTGGAAGAGTTTACAGGAGGCGGTGGGGACTCAGTTGTGTTTGAGCACCGCATATCATCCTCAGACAGACGGCCAGACCGAGAGGGTGAACCGTGTTTTGGAAGACCTTTTGAGGCTTTGTATCTTGGATTTTGGAGGTACATGGGAAGAGCATCTTCCTTTGGTGGAGTTTGCATATAACAACAGCTTCCAGTCTAGTATTGGCATGGCACCTTTTGAAGCTCTTTATGGAAGGCCTTGTCGATCACCTACATGTTGGTGGGAATCTACGGATAAGATCTTGCTAGGGCCCGATATGGTTAGAGAGACTTCAGAGAAGGTTGATTTGATTCGAAGAAGGATGAAAGCAGCGCAAGACAGACAGAAATCTTATGCAGATAAGAGGAGGACTGATCTTGAGTTTGAAGTTGGGGACATGGTTTTTGTCAAAGTGTCTCCATTACGGATAGTTGTTCGCTTTGGATCCGCTGGGAAGTTAGCACCGAGGTTTGTAGGACCGTTTCCTGTCAAGGAAAGAATTGGACGGATGGCATATAGGGTGGAGTTGCCAGACAGACTTAGTGGTATACATGATGTTTTCCATGTGTCACATTTGAGGAAGTGCCTACATGAGACCGCAGAGGTGGTAGAGCCGAGCTTGCTTAGAGAAGTGGAAGTAGAGCGTGATGCGACGATTCGACGAGCTCCTACTCGCATCCTTGGGTCAGAGATTAAGAAGTTGAGAAACAAAGAGGTTCAGCTAGTCAAAGTGCAATGGGGAGATGACGAGAGCAATGCTACTTGGGAGACGGAAGCGAAGATGCGTTCTTTGTACCCTTTTCTTTTCGAGAGTATGTTCTTTAACTTCTCTTTTATTGCCTATCTTGTACTTATCTTGTCCTTAGTATGTCCTCTCGTTAGCACCTTTGACCTTTTTAGGGTAAACCTATGGTTGAAACATGTGTTTGAGACATGTTATGATTGATGGATGCAAGTGGATGTAAGTGTTTGCTAGTGGTTGCTCGTGGATGCATATACACTCACATACTATTTCATATTGCATATTGCATATAAATGTGTGTAGGTAGCTATATTAATGGATGTATGATGGTTGTGCTATCATATGGATGATGCATTTATTCGGTGAATGATTGTGCACGCATGTAGAAATAGTATGTGTCGATAGGGTTCTTTCGCATACATATTGGATGCATGGCACTATCATGGTTTGCATTAAGGAGGTCAACTGAATCAGTAGACCGCCTGATTTTGCATTAGATAGGGAACATATACACACACTTTTGCATATGTTCATACAACATTAGAAACTTTAAGGACAATGGATGCCAGTGTTTGATGGTTGAGTAGATGGTTGTTTGGTTGGTAGGATACGTTCTTCTTGACTTAGAGATTTCGGGGACGAAATCCTTTAAGTAGGGGAGAATGTAACACCCCGTATGTTAAATAACTTGTTATAACATAAATCAGAGCAGAATTAAATTTAATATTCTGAATCAGGGGAAACGGGCTGTGCCATTGCGTTCGTCTCGGAAAAATACGCGAAATAGAGTCCGAGTTTTCGTAAATCGGAGTCCGTATGACCAAGTTATGGCCCGTCAAAGTTTCACGAAAAATGAAAAACGAAAACTGCTCATGTTTTGAGGCCCGGGATGAGTTTTGGGCTGTTTTTTTGGGCCCTAAATGGTTCCTACACTTGACTTCTTCCCCAAGACATGCTTTAAAGGCTAGGATTGGTTCTAGGGTATATCCTATGGTCCTAAAACATCTAACTAATCTATATATACACCCTAATACCCCCCTTATCCTTACCAAAAATAGATCTAAGGCCATTATGTCACCACTTAGAAAATTGGAGAGCCTCCACTAAAAATCCTAAGAGGGTTTGCAAGCTAATCTACATCTTCTTCTACTTAATCATTGGGATTTGCTTCATTTAACTTGCTAATCTTGTTTTGGTGAGCTTCTATCCCCTTAATAATCAATTATTGAATTGATTATGATAAGATGTGATAAAGTATGGCTATGTTTGTGGATCCATATATTTATGCAAGCTTGATGTAGTGAATATTATGTGTTTTGCAAGTTATATGCCTTATGTCAAGCAAGTTTCATAATATGTAATCATGATATTTTTATGCAAGTTGTTTCATGATGTTTATGATGCAAAACACTAAGTGAATATGGATCCATTATGCAAACATGTTATGCAAGTATGTGAGTACTTATGCAAGTCATGTATATGCTTATATGCATGTTTAACATCTTATGCAAGTATATGAATGTTTATGCAAGTTATGTATATGTTGAAATGCAAGTTTAACATAATATGCAAGCCTATGCAAGTATGTGAATGTTTATGCAAGTTATGTATATGTTGAAATGCAAGTTTAACATAATATGCAAGCCTATGCAAGTATGTGAATGTTTATGCAAGTTATGTATATGTTGAAATGCAAGTTTAACATAATATGCAAGCCTATGCAAGTATGTGAATGTTTATGCAAGTTATGTATATGTTGAAATGCAAGTTTAACATGATATGAAAGCTTATGCAAGTATATGAATGCTTATGCAAGTATGTGAGTGCTTATGCAAGTTAAGTATATGCTAAAATGCAAGTTCTACATGTTATGCAAATCACATGTATGATGATATGTAAGTTCATATACAACATGTTATGCAAATCACATGTTTGATGATATGTAAGTTCATATGCAACATGTTATGTAAGACACATGTTTGATAATATGCAAGTTTGGGTTGAATATAGTTGGGTTAATACATGCTCATATATGCAAGTTGACATCCTCTTAACCCATGATAAAGTTATATGCTAAACCCATGTTATGTGTGGTAAATCTTCCCTTTATTATGTTATGTCATAATGACGATTTACGTGGGGAACGATGGGGTTAATTAATATGTTAATTAAAAGTATGTTGAAATGGGTATGATTAAGCATACCATAAAAAATTAATTAACATAAGTGGGA
Source organism: Allium sativum (assembly GCA_030737875.1). Taxonomy (NCBI): domain Eukaryota; kingdom Viridiplantae; phylum Streptophyta; class Magnoliopsida; order Asparagales; family Amaryllidaceae; genus Allium; species Allium sativum. The sequence continues at coordinate 1,044,939,839 of CM060910.1, read as the reverse complement.
ATTTACCTATTGAGTTAGGTCTACCCCATGGGAATTTACCTATTGAGTTAGGTCTACCCATGTTATGAATAAATTGATATTAATTAGGGATAATTAATATGGGGGTGATTAATTAGGTGTAATTAATCGACTAAGACACGAGGTTAGGCTCTGTTATGACGTAAGACTGCCCGGACCCTACCGGCTTAACCAGGCGGTCATAACAGCCAGTCTAATGTGAGAGGTCTTAGGCACAAATTAAATACGTGATTAAAGTAAAGACACGAGGTTAGACTCTGTTATGACGTAAGACTGCCCGGACCCTACCGGCTTAACCAGGCGGTCATAACAGCCAGTCTAATGTGGGAGGTCTTTATGGGGAATCACGGTCTTAATTAATTAAGAAACACTTAACCATATTAGCATGTAGTGGGACATGAGGGGTTAAGTGGGTGCCTTGGGTGGCATGAGGAATCTAGTGGGTTGCCTTGGGTGGCAATAGAAAATACGATTAGAATACTTAACCAAGTGAAACATGTAATTAAACATGATTAAAGGGTTAAGTGGGGAACACTAGATTAATAACAAGCTCTGGTGGGTAGCTTGTGGAGGGCCCATTACAACCAGTATCCCATATGTATCTTTGTAGCTCGGCCCAAGCCGAGGACGGGACACGCATACTGGGCTTGTCTATAAGTGGCCAAAACGGGGTTAGCGGTGGCAACGCAGGCCCATCGGGTTTCATATGCGTGTGTGGGCCCGGGACTGGGAGGTAAGACGTTGTTGCATCGTGTAGGTATAACCCGTGCACCGGTGTTGCTTTTGGGTTGCCACTTTGGGGAATGATACACCCCACTGTGGGCCCAGCACGGATACCTACGTTAGGGAGCCGATCGCTTGGGGTAGTGGGGTACACCTAGTAGAGATAGGGGCAGACGGCACCTATGTAGTCAACTAGGGTACAGGAAACTACTGGTTATATCTATCTTTGATATCCTTGGGTGGGATCAACCTTTGAGTAGGAGTGACTGGTGTGGTGCAGTTAGTAATTATCCTTGGGTGGGTAGATGCGTCTTTACGGTTATCTTAGTTCGTCCTGTGTTCGTGGGCAACTTAGTGTAGTCATTATCCCCAAAGATACCATACCGAGTTCATATCATACCCTAATTACTTTAATAATTGTATTATTAAGGAGATAGGGTTCACTCAGGCTTATGTCTGACCCCCGTTGTTTTTATCTTTTTCCTTCAGGTCCTCAGGTTGGGCCTAGTGCTAGTGGGCTTTGATCAGTTTGCTTTATCTATCTCTTGGAGCTTGGACCGTAGATGTAGAGCTCAGCTTATCTTATCTTTTCTGTTATGGCTATTTGTTATGAGTAGTGGGATTATGTACTTATTTTATTCAGGATGGATATTTTGTACTTGACTCTTGTTATGGTTTTATGATGTAACCAAACATGTTTTACTTTCCGCTGCTATGAGATGATGTTTTAAATTTTCAAGTATTACATTATATTTGTCTTGTAATTTTACTGTTCTATACTCACTAAAAATACTCCACCGATGCTATGGCATTCCCTTAGTGAGTGACTATAGCGGGTGTGGGGTGTTACATATTGACTTCTCATACGATCTCTAAACGAGGCCTATCGCCTGTCGTCCATAGCTAATTACCCCCATTCCGAACACAATGGGATATGTATCATAAGCTGATTTGACCGTTTCGATCAGTTTCCGTTAAAATCAACATATAACTCTATATATTGAATTTGAACGCGCATTTCGATCTACCGGGGTCACATACTAACTAGAAAAATTCCAAAAAAATATCTTCTAGCTTCGTATTGACGATACGGTCCTAACAAAACTAGTTTCGTCGAATTCTGAGACCGTTGGAAAAATGGCCATTTTCCAGTCGATTAAAATCAACTGAAACTGGTCAAACGCGTTTTCCTTTGCCACGCTCACATATTGATTCGAAAAATTACGAAATTTGAAACCTAGCAATAATTTGACATCGCAAATCCAATAAAAGTGGTTTCGTCGAAATCCGAGATCGTTTGCAAAATTCCCATTTTTAAGGGCCTGAATTCCATAGCGACTATTCAGAATTTTCAACTGGACATATCTTTCGATTCCCGCTATGAAATCTCGATTCTTTGGATTCGTTGGAAAGATATCATCAATTAGATCCTAATGATTTTGGTTTCGCTAAAATCCGGATTGTTTTGCACCCGGTACATTCATTTGAAGTTTGAAATCGAATTATCGAACTACCGCGCCATTTTCAATTCTATTTATAAATATATATATAAATATTTATATTCTAACGACGACCTATAGAAATATATTCGTTTGAATTCTATTCAAAATAAATTTCTCGTCGATATTATTTAAAATAATTCATTTTAAATGTTCCAACTCCGCTAAAATTGCCAAAATAAAAATTTTAAACTGGCCCAGATTTTCGGGTTGTTACAATAAATTAAAGAATAATTAATTTAATATTAAGAATTAAGGGAAACTGACTACGTCATTACGTCCGTCTTGAAATTTTGTTCAGGATAGACACCTAGTCTGCATAAAACGTATAACATATGAAGTAGTTACGGACGATAAAAAGTTGAAAATCAAAACCGGGTATAACTGGCGCATTTGCCAAGTGCGCCAAGGCAATTTTGCACTGGCGTACCTGTAAAGTGCGCCCAGAATAGTTTTTGGATATTCGGGTCTTTTCCCAAATTGGAAGGTGACCCGCGACCTGATTGACCCTAGGGCTTATGTGGCAGTCGGTTCCAGATGGTTCTGCAGCTATAAACATATGGCCATTTCGCATATTTCTTCATTAGAAGTCATGGTGGCCAAACTCTGCCGGAGTCTGAACTGAACTAGGGTCTCTCATCTTCTTCTATCAACTAAAGCATATCAAATTCTAAGATTCAAGCATAGACTCAGCACCAACCTCTTTTCTATCATCTTAGCAATCCAATCACAGTGAGTTCTAATTGCTTTTAGGTTTAGATAAAAAAAGTGAATTATGAAAGACTGTGACTTGGATACGTTGTAGACTCTGAATATACGTTATTGTTAGATCTTATGCTATGTCATGATAGATTTATTTCTTTAGATCCAATTCAATTGTGATTGTTCTACTATGTTATTATTGTGGATCTTGGTTTGTAACTTTTATGATATGCTATGATGTGGATGTGCGTAGATCTATTCTATGTGATCTAAATTATCACCTAATGTTAACATGTTAGATCTATTTTATGTGATCTAAATTGTCACCTTATGTTAACATGTTAGATCTATTTTATATGATCTAAATTATCAACTTATGTTAACATGTTAGATCTATTTTTATGTGATCTAAACTGTCACCTTATGTTATCATGTTAGATTTATTTTATGTGATCTAAATCGTCACCTTATTTTAACATGTTAGATCTATTTTATGTGATCTAAATTATCACCTTATGTTATCATGTTAGATCTAAACCGATTGGACATCTAAATTGCTAATTTAGATATTGTGACATCATAGTTCATCAGTTTTATGTCCACCTTGTTATGATGACAATTTCATGTATGTTCACCTTGTTATCCTACTTTTTTATGTTTATGCCAAGATTATCATTTTAGTTATATTCCCATTATTTCCCCTATTATCATTTATGACTAGGCTATTGTCTAGCCTAGGCATGTTGCCAATTTGTGAGGGCGCTAGTTAAGAAACAGGGGAAAAAGGGTTAAAAATGGCATAATTTGAATATGAACATTTTGGATATGTAATTCAAATTATTAGGTAAAATAGGTATTGACACCTATAAAAGGAAAGGATTAATTAATTGATTAATTAATTAAAAATGGAATGTCTAGTAATTACAATTAGGAATTGTAATTGTACTTATGACACGAGGTCAGGTTGCATTAGTGGTGGAAGTCTGCCCCGACCCGATCGGCATATCCAGCAGCCACTAATGTTGAACCTAATGTGGGAGGTATAAGTATGTAAAAACGAAGCGGGCTATGACACGAGGTTAGGCCCAACCGTGGAATAAGTTTTCCCGGACCCGACGGGCATATCCAACATCCATATGTTGTAGGCCTAATTTGGGAGGTCTGGCCCATTATGAAACCATAAATGGACATGGTAAAGAATTGGACTACTTAACCTAAGTTAATCCATATGGATTGTATGAACTTAAATTTAAGTTGGGGGTTAAGTAAAGATGGTTGAGGGGTGGGTTAAATAAATCTGAAGAGGGGATGGGTAATATTTACATATAGGCCCACAAACTTAACCCGTTAAGGTTATGTAATTAAAGACACCTAGTGGTATACATAATCGGTGGAAATAATAAAGTTATGTAATTAAAGACACCTTTTAGGGTAAACATAACTTGTAGAAGTGATAGGGTTATGTAATTAAAGACACTTATAGGTAAGCATAACCGGTTGGAAGATTAGGGGTTATGTATTAAAGACACCTGTAGGTAAGCATAACTGGTAGAAATAAATAGGGCTATGTAATTAAAGACACCTACTGGTACACATATTCAGTGAAAACCTAGTGGGGGATACAAGACAAAGGGGAGAGCTTGTATCATATTGTGTGGGACCCATTTCAGTCAGTAACCCAGAGTAGGTATCAAACAAAGTGCTCCGTACTAGGCGGAGAAGGGGCATGGTTACTGAATGATTGTAAGAGATCCAAAAGTGGAGGACGGTGTGGGCGGCGCAAACTGACCGAGCCATGTGCGTGCATGAGCCGGGCAGAGGGGGATAAGATGATCGTGACACCTATAGATATTGTTGTGCATATTATTACGACGAGGGGTTGCCACTTTAGGAAGTGATACCTCCTACTGTGTGGCCAGCACAAGGTATCTACGAGGGTTAGGGAGCCGATCGATCTGGGTAGTAGTTAGGATACATTTGGACGTATACCTAAGTCTACCACCTTATAGTTGAAGGGAACATCTCTTTCGGGATATACTAGTAACAGTGCAGAGTAATCATTATAAGCATATACACCTTATCCTGTCTACCTTGTTACACCTGTCATTTATGTAGTGATCTCCCTTATCCACTTTATATGCCTATCATGTTACTTTTATTTATTTACTGGCTAAAAGTAACTAGACTAGCCAGACTTTATGTTTGACCCTTTTGTTTCTCCTTCTTCCTTCCGTCCCCCTAGGTTCTTAGGGAGGAAACACTCAGACTTAGTCAGGACTCAGAATCATCTTGCTAGGAGCTACTTCTGAAGTATGGCTCAAGTTCTTGCCTCTACTATGGCTTAACTCTTTTAATTGGGGAATTATGCTTTTTATTTACTTATGTACTCTGATGGTGCAAGACAAAAGTTATTTTCTTGTAATGCTTTTCGTGACTTATGGAATTATGGACCATGGTATTATGATTTACTTATGGAATTGTGGACCTATAGCGCTTCACGAAACTTAATGCATTCCCTTAGTGAGTGACATTAACGGACGTGGGGTGGCACACTACCTACATGATATGTAGACGACATCATGTCATTTATGACCTTCCCTCATTGAATCCCTGTGTTACTATCTAGCTGGCCCTATTAGATAATACCCTAGCCACTTACTATTTCCAACAGGATAGTTAAACCTATGGTACCTCAATAACAGTCATTTAATACCTAATCCCAAGGCGGACTCTTACCTAATCACTTGCTACCTAGAGGAAGCAGACCAATGCCGGGACTACCAAGCTTGTACCCAATAGTCATTTAATACTTTTTATTTATGGGAAGGTGAGTTTTGCGATGACTTAATACTTTTTAAGGGAGGATCAAACTAGTTAATACCTTTATCCTAGAGTAGGCTTAAGCTTATAAATTATTTTCTTTTTAAGGTTTCCTTTTCTGGGCGAGAGACGGGTCCTATAACCACTTAATACCTCGCACTTGAAATAACCCTCATTTTAGGAAATAATCACCTTACGCAATTAACTATACAGGTTCCTATGGTTAATGATATCTCACATTAGTTGTATTTATATCCGACTACTGGAAAGTGCAAACTTCTGTCCAATAAGGCAACTAACCTTGCATCATTAACCCACTAAGTCCAATTCTTATTTCAAAATATATTAATCCTAGATTGACTTGAATAGAATAAGGAAAACTTATAACTTCCTACCCTATGATGTTTAATTATTATTTCCATATTCAGCTTAGTATTTACTACGCCAATCAATACAATAAATCCCCCTATAGTTTCATTTATTATTACTATTAATTAGGTTATATGCCATTAATAAGCCTAATAGTCATATTTCCTAATGTATTCATTATCATATTAAATGCTATTTATGTCAGTCCCATTTGAATTCTAATCAAATTACTGTAACTCCCAAGTATTTCTAATTCTTACATGAGTATATATATAAGTTTGCTATTTATTTATTGAGGTTACAATCACTATTCATAAATACCAATTTTATTTTAACCATTTAGGCATATTTATCATATTCGATTAATTCCCCAAAACAAATATGATTACGGTACTTATTACCCTATTTACGACCTTTTTATTATGGCAACAAATTACATATTGATTTCTACAATGGTCATAAACGTTTAATTTTCATTTACCATGGGAGTTATTACCATACATTTATTCCCAAAAAGTGGAAATACTTCAGATTCAAACAATCATTAACACACAAACAATTATTTAACATACAACGTCATTTACGTAGATTTGAATGGATAAGATTAATACATATTTATATTTATAATTTAAAGGAGTTGAAGCGGTTACTAATTTATATTTTTATTGTTGTTTACTAATCATGCTCTGGTCTAAACTACAAACCAAAACAACCCTTTTTGTGTTTATTCTTTTTTTAAGATTCAAAATCTTATAAAGGCTATTTACTGTAATTATTGCATATTTTGTCTAAACTAATTTAAAAGAGTAAAACTAGCACATTTCAAATCATATGGAAACATGTTAATATTTTATTTAAAATAGATGTTGTAAACTACGTACAAAATACGTGAATTTGCACATCTTTTCTTATTTGCGTTATTTATGTTCCTTGTAATTTCAAATAAATGTCTTTACTGCAATAAGAGAAAAAGGGAAAAATCTACACTAACCAAGTTAAATAACAAACAATATCAAACACAAGTAGGATTATTATTATTTTAATCAAAACTACACATTATAATTCAACACCCAATTTCTATGAATCTGGAATAAAACTACAAATCTAACACTGGTTTTTGAGACTAATTTCCAGATCCAAGGTGTTTACAATAACCATAATAAATCTAAAAACAATTGTAGGTTATATAATGATATTTATTTAAAAGGCCTACAAATCTAGGTCCAAACTTTCAATATAATGTTTCAGATTAGATAAAAACAACAAATCTGGCAAACTTTTAGACATTTAATTCTAATTCAACACAAACAAATTATATAAGTTTATAATAAACAATATATATATATATATATATATATATTTCCCACTTAACTTAAAGTTATCCAAATCCAAATCTGACATAACTTTTAGGTCTGAATTTCCCAAATCCTACAAATCTACAATTTATTTCAAAAGGGATTTACAAACAAAGATTTAGATTTGTATATCTGAAAGAAAAATAGAAGAAGGAAATTCAATAATATAAATTACCTAAGCGAAGAACCACTTCTTTTTTGTAAATCTGAATCTAATCCCTCCAATTCTTGTTAATTTGATTTGCATATATATTTAATTTATGTTTTAGAAGAGATTAGAGGATTGGAAATTGCATAGCTTCGTTGCTGCATTTAGAAAATATGAATAAGAGAATGAAGGTCTAGCCCTTTATTTATAGGCATAGAAATGACCTTGGATCATTATATATAATTTAATAAAGATCCGCCCGTTAACATAATAAATTATATATTAAAATCCTAGCTGCCACACTGCATGCGTCGACTAAGTGGTCGATATAGCTGTCGACCGCCCAATCGATCGCTTGGTCGACCTGGCAGTGAGGTGGCAGGGGAGATTAATTACTATATTTATATATATTCTTTGTGGTGTTACCAACGTTTTTAAGACCGGTTTTATGCGGTGTGCCTCTTGCGGGAGATGCGTTGTTTGCAGAAGTTTGTAATGTAGTTTTAATTGAAATTTGGTGATGTGTGAAAGGGCTAGGTTGACTTGTTTGGTAGTTGTTGGAACGCTGATGTGATTTCATATCAAGATGGAGTGTTGCGATTTGTGATGTTAAATCAAATGTACATTGAAGTTAGATGATTTGTTTTTTGATGTGATATCATATCAAGATGGAGTTTTGTGATTTATGTAATTACATCACATGTCCATTGAAGCTGGCGGTGTGTGTTAGTTTGAAAATAGCTTCGTGATGGGGGAGATGGTTCACAAATTAGAGCTTAGAGGAGGAAGATAAGGCGATCAAGGAGCAGAAATTGGACATAGCAGCAGCTCAAACATCTGGGACCCTAGTCCATCTATCTGAGCTAAGGGAGTTTTGTTTCCTAAGTGCTTGGCCAGATGTTTGACCACCCCCAGTGTGACGTCTGAGTCGGATATTTCTATTTAACCGGGTGTTTCTCCATATATATATATATGTGTGTGTGTGTGTGTGTGTGTGATATTTTGAAGGGGCAATTTAGACAATTTCCTAGGTCTTCTACTTTACTATATAAGCTACTTTCAAGATTGGATTAACTGTGATTTTATTGGGCATCGAATTAGGGACCAAATTGGGTTGCTTGAAATCGAAAAAATATGATCTAAGGGCTTGTCGTCGTTGGTTCTTCTTCTCCAATAATATTAGTCATCTATGCATTCTTTCTCTTTTCTCAGGTAGGTTATTGATTCAATTATGATTTGTTTATTTTTGGCTCATTCCAATAAGTTTAAACAAAATTCGATTTTGTGAATCAATAAAGAGAGTAGTTAATGGAATATATCATATTTGTGTTTTGACTGCATATCCGTGTTGTTTTTCTATCAAAGTTATCTTTTTGTGATTTGGGTGACTAAGTTCCCAGGGTACGCTTCCGCACAAGCCGCATATTTCCATAACTGAAGGTAACCTTTGCATTTAATTCTTGACATTTTCTTCATTTTTTTAATAAAAGAAAGGGTGGGTAAATCTATTTTGTTTTCATCTCCATTTCTTTGGTTTCAATTTAAAAATCCACTCTTAGCTTCTTTTTCTTTTCTTTTAAAAGCCTTTAGAGCATCTCCAACAATGCTCTATAATTACAGATATGTAATATATGCACTACAAAATGCTTCCAACAGAGTGTAGGATTTTAGATTGATCCAAAATTCAATGATTTTGGTTGCAAAAACATAATCAGCCCAGGCAGTTGTTAAACAGGGGACCCGGTAGTAGGGCGCCTGTTGAATGTCGGAACGAACTCAAATTTTGGATAGATTATAATATATATGTGGATTGAACATCTATAAAATCTTGTTGGAATTGGATTAGTGTAGCTCACATTAGGGTAGAGGTGCTAAAGGGGTACTGCAAAACAGGGGCTCCCCGGAACACTCCTATATATATTATCTTATAGGGAACCTAGGTTAGTATTTAAAGTAGCAATCTTGTAAATATAAGAGGAGCAGTGGACTTAGTGGTTTGAATTGGTGGACGCGGTGTAAAAACTAATCTGATCAAGCAATGAATAATTAGATTATTTTAAATTTCTAATTTATAAGTTTTGCGCTTTGAATCCATATAATTCTCTTATTTCTTATACGCTTAATCTATGGTTCTAGATACTGGATTTGTATCGCCTAGTAGATTGCAATTGCGTAATTAAGTATTAGATTTTGTTATAAAAATTAAATGAAATTTTAAAGGCATGGGAAATAGTTACGACGTTCATTAACTAAAATTATAACTAATACCGATTAGCAGAATAAAACGTTGTTCCGTCATAATTTAGATGAATCGATTTCATCGGACATCTTTACATAATAAGTCATCGTTCTGCTGTTTAGTAAATTTGGACATGTATTAATCTGCTACGTAACTATATTGGTTGTTAACTATCAACATATAGTATAAATTATTTACATATCTGATTAATTATGTAAATATGTGTGCTACGACTTAAATATTATTATGGAATTAAATGATAACTTGTTAAAGTAACATTAAGATTGCAATGCCTCTTTCTAAGAAAAAGGATTGAAATTTATCTAAGTGTTGATTTCAAATTTAACAAATTACAAATTCATTAAGGATATTCTATTTTTTTAATATTAAAAATGTGTTAGAAGCCAATTATTATTAACAATGATTTAGAAGTGAATTATTACATTACTAAAAATGATTTAAATGTTCATTATTATTTTATTAACAACAGTTTAAAAGATAATTATTATTTTATTAACAATGATTTAAAAGTTAATTATTTTTAACAATGTTTTAGAAGTTAATTATTATTAACAATGATTTAGAAGTGAACTATTATTTCATTAACATTTACTTAAAAGAAGTGCTTCAGATATAAATGGTTATTAAATTAATAATTGTTTATAGGTCAATTATTGTTAAAATCAATAATAATTTAGATAATTACCTTTTAAAGTGTAATTAACCTGTGTTAACTAATTTTGAAATTAATGATGGTTCGGAAGTTTATAGCTATTTTAAATAATGTCATTTAAGATAATTAATTATTAATTTGACAAGGTTTATATAGATAATTCTCTTCGTTAATAGTATTTTAAATTTATCACTTATATACAAAGGATGTTTAAAATTGTCTAACCATTTTTATAAGTGAGCTTAGAGTAAACTAAAAATTTACTAATGATATTTAATTTAATCAGATTAACTTAAGAAGTGCCTTAATAACTATAATTTGCGAAGGTTTTGGGTAATATAAAAGAGATTTACTTAACGATTAAGTTAAGTAAATTAGTTTTCTAATTAGAAAGAGATTTGAGAAATCAAATAACCATTTAAACATTATATAAAGGGAATTATACATAGAACTTGTGAAATCATTTATTTGATACCTAGACTGGATAGCAAAATTTTACCAATTTTGAAGATAAGAATATTGTCAGTCAAGGTCTGAAAGGTAATAATACCCCAACTTGAACGGATATATTATTATCCGATGTATAATATTAGTTTGATATCGAGATTGATATTTTAGAATTACATATATTTCCATAAAAAAGTACGGAATTAAGGAAGTTAGGCTTATAAATAAGTAGTTTATGATAACCAATGTTTTCTAATAACATTTGTTTACCCTGTTTTATAAAATTTGGATGAGAACCATTCTTAAGTGGTTGGCAGTATATATATATACACACACTTATATCTGAGTGTTGAATTCATTAATTTTTTTAAGAGAAAATAATTGAAGACACTAAATTGATAAGTAATCAATTATATGAGGCTTAGTAATTTCCTTGGAAAATTTAGTATGATTGATTTGGGTCAGTTGATCGTTAATAACCGGATATCGAATCTGGTTCAAAGAAAATAAGTTTCCAATTACTTAAGTTTCCTCACACTGGTTTTCCTGACTGATGTAACAACCCGGGTTTTCAAAACCAATTAATTTTTTTTCCAGCTATTTTAATGAATTTTGAATATTTAAAATGATTTATTTTTAATAATAGCAGCTATAAATTTATTTATATCAGAATTAGAACGTATAAATTTATTTTAATAATAAAACAAACTGGAAATGGCGAGGTAGTTTGAAAATTCGATTTTAAATTTCAATTGAATGTACAAAATTCAAAATAAATCGGATTTTAGTAAAACCAGAAATATTTGAATCTGTTTAATTATATCTTCCTAACGAATGTGAAACATTCAGATTTCATAACGCGAATAAAAAGTTATGCCCAGTTTAAAATTTAAAATAGCCGCTATGGAATTTATATATATTTTAACATAATATATAACCCTTAAAAATAGCCATTTTGCAAACGGCTTCCGTTTTTGACGAAACCACTTTTGTTGGATCCGGAATGTCAAATTGTTGTTAGGTTCCAACTTTCATAATTTTTGGAATTAATATGTGAGCGTGGTGAATTTAAACGCATTTGGTACTTTCAGTTTGAATTTAATCGACTAGAAAATGACCATTTTTCGAACGGTCTCCAAATTCGATGAAATTAGTTTTTTTAGGACCATATCGTCAAAACATAGTTAGATTTATTTTTTAGGAATTTTTGGAGTCGCTATTTGGCCCCGGTAAATTAAAATGTATGTTAAAATCAATTTTGAATGTTAAATTAATTTATATTTTAATTTTAATGAAAACTGATTGAAACAATCGAATTGGCTTACCGGACATATCCCATTGTGTCCGGAATGGGGTATTTGGTTACGTACGACAGTCGTTGGGTTCAATTTGAGGTTCGAATGAAAAAGTTCCTTTTTGGAATTTAAAATAATTAAATATATATTATATAATAGCCCCCCCTTTAGTTTCTCTTTCCCCGATCAGTTTAAAAAAGAAAACCTAGCGCCGCCGCGATCCTCTTGCATCGCGCCCCCTTGTGCGCCACCCACCGCCGCTGGCAATGCCCCCCTGTCGCACCTCCCTTCCTCCCTCCCCCTTCTCTTTCCTCCCTCTCCTCTTCATTCCCAAGCACCACAACCCTAAAAACCGCCGCCACAGCCCCAAGCCCGCCACCGCCGGCCCTCCAGCACCCCTGTGCCGCTACCTCGACCACCTCAGACCACTGTTGTAATGACCCGCATTGGCAGAGGTATTATAATTAATTTATTTAATTATATAAATAGTGATATAGTGAATTTAATGGTCATGGAATTAAATAATGGTGAATATTTAATTAAAATAATAAATTAAATAATATATTTAATTCTGAAATAATCAGAATTGGCTGAAAGGGCGATATGGTGTGAACTGGATCATCTGTGATATTTAATTCAGTTTAGAATTGAATTAGAATAACGAATATATTATTTGAACGACAGTTTGAACGTATAATTATATTATAATTAAAATCGAGCTCGAAATGGCGCTGTAGTTCGTAAATTGGCGATTCGAACTTCAACTGAATGTACAGGATTCGTTTTAAGCCGGATTTCTGGGAAACAAGAAACGTGTGGAGCTGGTGGAGTATATCTTTCTAGTGGAAGAGAAAAATCGGGATTTCGTCGTGTAGATTTTGATGTATGTCCAAATCAAATTTTAGAAAAGTCGCTGTGGAATTCCTTTATAATTTATAAAGGAATTATTTATAGTTTAAAAGGAATTTCAATATAAATCGAATATCGGGTTGACACGGATTGAAATATCGAGTTAGAAACCCATATAGGATTTTTCTGAGCTGTATGGTATTCTACTTTGAATATAGACGATAATATTTATTTTTTTAAATTTAATTATATTTATATATTTAAATGGGCTATTTAGGGCTTTAAAAATAGCCACTTTTGCAAACGAAGTCGGAATTCGACGAAACTAATTTTGTTGGATCCGCAATGTTAAATAGTTGTTAGATTTCTAGTTTCATGATTTTTAGAGTCACTGTGTGGTCATACGGATTTTTAGAGTGAGAAACAGTCAGTATTTCGACGGTTAAAAATACGTTGTGTGAACATACGAAGTCGGAATTCGACGAAACCAGTTTCGTTGGGACCGAAATGTCGAACTCTAGCTACATGTCCAGTTTCGTTATTTTTGGGTATAGTGTGTGATCGCACCAATTTTTAGAAGCAAAAATAAATAATAAATATAATATCTAAATAAAATGTGTAAACATTTAAGTGCCACATCCTTCATGTTTTCAACCACACAAAATATATGACCTCGGTATATAATCTCTCTTCAGCCGCATCACTCATAATTTCCAGCAAACAACAAATACAGTAAGATTCAAAGAAAGAAAATCAAAAGAAATACTAGAAATTACAATACTTATATATATATTCCTCATCACTCAAGCTTCAATCTGATACCCTTCTCTTCTAGTTCGACGTTCACTGTATGGGTTGGGGTTTTGGACAATAAAAGTTAGGGCTCGGTATTGGTGCAGTTTGAGCATTCGATGCGGATTTTGAGTTGTATATTTGGGTTCGATGATCAAAACCGCACTTGTATGCTAAGTATGAGTTGGTTCGATACATTTTTGGGTCATGGGAGGTACTGTACCTCAACGTGAGGACCATATGTCGCACCTGGAGGTTGAAGTGCGAAAGGAACGAAGATGGTATGGAGGAGAAGCTCTCGCGAAGAGATGGAGAACGGAATTGATTTCGAGGTGAATGGTTGAGTTATAGAGGAACGAAGAGGGGTCGAAGAGGGAAAATGGTGGAGTGGAGTAACAGGTCACGACATTTAAATTGGGGAAGGAGATAAAGGTGCAGGTTGGGCTAGTACTTTGGTGAATGGGCCAAGGATGAATAAAAGGGGTGAGGCCCATTTAAAGGAAATGTTTTGTTTTTATTTCGATTTAAATGTATATTAACTTCTAAGGATCGTATCTTGATCATACGATACCAGAATCACGAACGGTTGGATCCGTTAGGATCGTATGGACGGACACTACACAATGGAACTGACTGGGAGTGGATTCGAGCTCGTTACAATTTATGGTGAAATAAATTGTCTGATCAGAATCAACTAACGCAAATCGTTATTTAACGGTTAACGCGTAATGTGAGTAAATCTCACTAACTCTGAACAGTTTATAATTTCATGTTGTATTTTTAGAACTGTTAAATATTGGATGATTGATTGTGTGTTGACTGTTTGATTGAACTGCTAGTCAGTTAGTTGAATTTCTATATTGATTCTGTTTAACAGAATATATCATATGGAACTGAAAGTGATGTTGATTTTATATTGTATAACATCTGTGGATGTAGGGAGACAGGTTGGAGGAATCCAACTAGATTCCTCAACATTTATTTTACTGTGATTCATATATTGTAATATATGATGTGATATACAATCTGTTGTCGATTATATGTGTTTGAACGGTATTGGTCATCGTGATTGGATGTGTTAAATAACATAACATACCGGAATGGTGAAAAGGAAATTTTCAAAACGAATATTGAAATAGATTTATGTACAAAATCAAAGAAGATTTTATAAAAGGAATTATTTATAAATGGAATATTTATAAATAGAAATTTATTTATAAATGGATTATTTATAAATAGAAAATACTTAGAAATGAAACCCTAAAGGAATTATTTGTAAACCATTTGCAAATAGATTAGAACGAGAAAGGTTTGTAAACCATTTACAAATCAATCAGAAAGAGAAAGGTTTGTAAACCATTTACAAATCAATCAGAAAGAGAAATGTTTGTAAACCATTTACAAATGGAATCAAAAGAGGAAATCATTTGTAAAGTGAAGAACCGTTACTAAAAGTAAATCTTTATAAATGAATAGTTTATTCAAATGGAGTTAATCGAATTTAGTTATTCGAATAGAGTTAAATTGAATATGGTATTCGAAGAGAGTCAATCGAATAAGGTATTCGAAAGTTAGTAAATCAAATATGTTAATCGAAAAGGGGTTAGTCGAGTCGAGTTAGCTGAATAGAGTTAATCGAATATTTGTTATTCGAATAAGAGTTAACCAGTTAGAGTTAATCAATTAGAGTTAACCAGTTAGAGTTAAACCAGTTAGAGTTAATCAGTTAGAGTAAATCGAACTAGAGTTATTCAAATGGAGTTTATCGAATATTAGTTTATTCGAATAGAGTCAAAGGAAAGGAATTATCGATTATTAGTTAATCGAAAGGAGTTATCAATTATTATTTAATCGAAGGAGTTATCGATTATAGTTTAATCGAAAAGAGTTATCGATTTGTTTAATTGAAGTGAGTTATAGAATATTGGTTATTCGAAGGAGTTATCGAATTTAGTTATTCGATGGAGTTAATCGATTAGAGTTAAAATAAAGGAGTTAATCGAAAATAGTTTATTCGAATAGAATCAATTGAGTTAATCAATACTAGTGATTCGAATAAAGTAAAAGGAGTTATTGAATATTAGTTATTCGAATAAGAGTTAAATAGAGTTATCGAATATTAGTTATTCGAATAGAGTTAAATGGAGTTAAAGGAATAAATCGAATATAGTTTATTCGAATGGAATTAAAGGAGTTAATCGAATTTGGTTTATTCGAATAGTGTTAAAGGAGTTATCGACTAGAGTTAAATCAAATAGAGTTAATCCAATACCGTTAGTCCAATAGAGTTAATTGATAAGGGTTAATCGAATAGAGTAAATTGAATAGAGTTATCGAATATACCTTATCGAAGGAAAGAATTATCGAATAGAGATGATTAGAAAGAGAGTTACGTAAGAAAGTTTGTTAAAGAATTAAAAGGTGAACTTTGTCTATTTCAAGGTTAGAAACGTTGTTCAGTTAAGGTCTGAGAGGTAGTATTACCCCAACTTGATTGACTTCATTTTTAACTAAGGAATGGTTAAGGTTCGATAGTGAAGGTGGGTTAAAGGAATTTAGTTAATAAGCGTAATGGTTTGAGTTGGCGTCACGATGATTTATTTAAAATATCTGTCTAATTCCAACGTAGGAGTTATGGAAATGTTTTCCAAATAAGAACCAGAAATGTTTTCTGATATAGAAAACAAGAAATGGAAATGTTTTCCAATGGTAATAACATATATTTTCTAAATTTAGAAAATAAGAAATGTTGAATATAGGGAAACAGGAGATGAAAAATGAACTAAGGAGATAAATGTTAAATGATGTTTGATCGATATAAATTTCCATCTGGAAATAATATCGTTGTTTGCAGACGTATTTTTCTTTGATAGTTAAATCACATACTATCGAAGTTTTGACCATTTTAACGTTGTTAATATGGAGAGATCGGTTGGATTATTATCCAAAGAACTACTCTGTATTGGCATAAGCATTGCGAATCATATATGCCAAAGATAATTGAAGACGGAGTAAAAGCGCAAGGACTATTGTATAAGTCTTAGATAACAGTGCCTAAGATGGATGTATTGAATAGTGCCTTCGGTTCATCCTGTTCCTGGATGACTTGTATGGATGAATGTCTGACAGAGTATTTCCAGAAAGGTAACGTACATTGATTTCTAAAACCGTACCAAGAGTGGAAGCGGAGAAGGAAACTTCTTTAGCTAACACGTAATGTACTGTTGTAGAAATCAATTAGTGATTTTCGATGGATCTGACAATGTGGCATTCGAAGTGAATCTGATGTGATGATAAAGCGTAGCTTCTAGCCTCACAACCGGTAAATGACAGAAATCGGGCAGGCAGCATGGCTAAGTCAGTCGCTCCGAAGTAGGGTGTATAATCACCTGATCTAGAGTTTCATTTATTTCTAAAAATCTATTGTTGATGCTGTCCCATTCGGGAAACGGTTGCTGATCCCAACCGTTGGTGACATACATTCGATACACTCAAGCGAAATGAGTTGTCGGTCATGTGTGGCCGGGTTGCAAGATGTTCTTCTTGAACCCAGTGTATTCCTTTCTAGAGATACACTAGCGAAAGGTGGTTCCATACCTTGTCATAGTTGGAAATCCATTACCCAATACGTGCTTGCGGTCTTGATTGTATACTATATATGTAGAACGTGAGATGAAAGCGTTTCTGCTAGATGATTATTATATTGTGGTTGATAGACATTTTTATAATATCAAAAGGTTTTCGATATAAAGATAATTTGGATTCTCATAAGGGAAAAACCCGTTCTGTTATACGGCGTGGTCTTATGAGATATCGTTTACTTGTTCAAACTGTTTTAAACTGTTTTACTCATACCAGTCCCATGAATGACCCGGAATTTATTTTGTTGTTTTCCCTAAACTCTTGGGTGCCCAATTTTGTACGGGCAGTCAAGTAGTCAGGATTTACAGATATACTGGAAGAGCTTGGAGCAGGAGGCTTCAGGATTATATAGCTATAGTTATTTCCGCTGTGTTGTAAGTGTTGTACTTTGATAATGATGTATATTCAAGTACAGAAGTATATTTCAAGTTATGTTATATATATTATATGTTATTCATTTAGCTGTGAGGTTCGTGTTACTCTGATGTTGTGTTCTTCTTCTTCTTCTATTCTAAGTTTCTATCTTATCTTTCCTCACCCTCTAATTTCTTTCATTAATGACCGGTATTTTCGATCCTTGGATGTTCGATATGTGTTGTATATCGGATAACCAAGATCGCCAAATTTCCGGGTCGTTACAACCGTGGACCTTCCCTCTTCAATAAAAACCCAATTTTTATATTTTTAATATTGGCAATTAACACCCTGAACGGTTTTAGCCAATAACTTCCAATCCGAGCACTTCTGGCCGAAACTCCACAGTACCAAAAGCGAAGTGCACGATTTTGTAACACCCCGAATTTTAGTTAATGCTAAAATTCGCTAAGTGCAGAATAAATAATCTCAGATGTGGGAATTGGGGGCAACGGGTTGCGTCATTGCGTTCGTCTCGGAAAAATACGCGAAATAGAGTCCGAGTTTTCGAGAATCGGAGTTCGTATGGCCCGGTTATGGCCCAATGAAGTTTGCAGAAAATTCAAAGTTCAAAACAGATTTAAATTTCAGATTTAAATTTTAAAATTGGAGCCATTGGGCGGAGGGGGAAAAATTCCCGCCTACCTACCCAAGTCGACAGCCCTGTCGACTGGGCAGTCGACTTGGCTAGGACCAAGTCGACAGCCCTATCGACTTGGGTGTCGACAGGGGGTGCTCGTCAGGTTTAACCTGGTGCACCATTTTAAGGGATTGACTGTGTTTTGGACTGTTCTCTAGAAGCTTCCGGGATCTGATGGTCCTAATCTAACCTAGGGTTGATCTAAGGGCCTAAAACACTTGCCTAATCCTATAAATAAGACCCTAAGCTAACCCTAAATGATCATAATCCTATCTCCTAACTAAACTATGCCAAAATTTTCTATGATCATGGCCTCCACCCAAAACCCTAGCCTCCATCCTCTTATGAAACTATTTCTATGAAGGCTTTCATGTTCATACAAGCATTTTTGAGTTGTTTAAGGGATCATTAGCTTGCATTCATCATCAAGTTGCAAGCTTTATGTTCAAGGCTAGAGTTTTTGGGTAATTTGTGGCAAGGGTTTGCTTATGGGAGCTTAGTGGTGAGTTCCTATAGCTTTAATAATCAATTGTTAAATTGATTATGGTAGGATATGATAAGACATGGCTATGTTTGTGGAAAAAATGTGTTTATGCAAGTTTGTATGATATGTGTTTTGCAATTTTTATGCTATATGCAAGTTTAATGCCATGTTTTATGATGCAAACCACTATGTTGAACATTTATGCATATGTAACATGTTATGCAAACTATATGTGAGAGTATATGCAAGTTGTATGTAACATGATATGCAAGTTATGCATTTGGTTTTATGCATGCTAAGTAATTGGTTTTATGCATGCTAAGTATTTGGTTTTGTGCATATCAAGTGTTTGGTTTTATGCAAGTTTGTCTCTTTTTATGATATGCATACTATATGCAAGTTATGATGCAAGTTCATATGCAAGTTATGATGCAAGTTCATATGCAAGTTCATATGCAAGTTATGATGCAAGTTCATATGCAAGTTATGATGCAAGTTCATATGCATGTTTGCCTCTATGAATGACATAAGTCTATGAGCAAGTTCATCCCTTTTAGACCTATGACATGTATGCAAGTTGACACCTTTATGATAGGTCTATGACATGAACATTTAAGCAAGTTACCATCCTTATGACATATGTGATTCATGCAAGTTTGGGTTGGTTTTGTATGCAAGTTGGGTTTATGGTCATATATGCAAGTTGACACCTTTTTAACCCATGATAATGCTAATGATAGGATAAGTTGAACCCATTGTGTGTATGATGAATCTTCTCTTTTGAAGTATGTCATGTTAACGTATTTACGTGGGGACGATGGGGTAAAAATTAATGAACACATAAAATTGTGTGAAGTGGGTATGATTAAACATACCGTAAAGTGGATGGACATAATTGGGAATTTACCTATTAAGTTAGGTCTACCCATATTATGGAATTGGGAATTTACCTATTGAGTTAGGTCTACCCATATTCTTAAATATTTGTAATTAATTAGGGATAATTAATACAAATTATGGGGGGGGTGATTAATTAGGTGTAATTAATCTACTAAGACACGAGGTTGGACCCTTTTGTAGCATAAGACTGCCCGGAACCGACCGGCAAATCCAGCGGCTACAAATGATTGGCCCAATGTGAGAGGTCTTAGTCATAAACTAAATACGTGACAAGTGTAAAGACATGAGGTTAGATTCTGTTATGGTGTAAGGCTGCCCGGAACCAACCGGCATATCCAGCTGCCATAATAGACAGTCTAATGTGAAAGGTCTTTACAAAGGTTACGATCTTAATTAATTAAGAAACACTTAACCAAATTAGCATGTAGTAAGGCATGAGGGGTTAAGTGGGTGCCTTGGGTGGCATGCAGTAACTAGTGGGGGTGCCTTGGGTGGCATAAGGAAACTAGTGGGTTGCCTTGGGTGGCAATAGAAAATACGATTAGAATACTTAACCAAAGAGGAACATGTAATTAAACATGATTAAAGGGTTAAGTAAGTGCCTTGGGTGGCATGTGGGAATCAAGTAAGTGCCTTGGGTGGCATGTGGAAATCTAGTGGGGGCCTTAAGTGGCAAATAAAATATAATTAAATGACAAGCTTAAGTAGTAGCTTGTGGGGGCCTTAAGTGGCACTTGAAATATAATTAAATGACAAGCTTAGGTAGTAGCTTGTGGGGGCCTTAAGTGGCACTTGAAATATAATTAAATGACAAGCTTAGGTAGTAGCTTGTGGGGGCCTTGAATGGCAATTGAAATATGATTAGATGACTTAACCAAACCTTAACA
This sequence comes from Allium sativum, assembly GCA_030737875.1. Lineage (NCBI taxonomy): Eukaryota > Viridiplantae > Streptophyta > Magnoliopsida > Asparagales > Amaryllidaceae > Allium > Allium sativum. Next base: position 1,044,918,943 of record CM060910.1, on the reverse strand, counting down.
TGTAAGTGGGCATGATTATAAAAGGGGTTAAGTGGGATGCACTAGATAAAATGACAAGCTTAAGTAGTAGCTTGTGGGGGCCCATTTCAACCAATATCCCAAACGTATCTTAGTAGGCTCGACTCTAGTCGAGTGACGGGACACGCATATTGGGCTTGACTATAAGAGGCCAAACCGGGTAGCGGTGGCAACGCGAGTCCAACGGGTTTCATCTGCGTGTGTGGACCCGGGATGGTAGATAAGACGTTGTTGCATCGTGTAGATATAACCCGTGCACCATTTGTTGTATCGGGCTAGCCACTTTGGGGAGTGATACACCCCATTGTGGGGCCAGCACGGATATCTACGGTAGGGAGCCGATCGCTTGGGAGTAGTGGGTACACCTAGTGGAGATAGGGGCAGACGGCACCTATGTAGTGAGCTAGGGGTACACGAAACTACTGGGTAAAATTACTAAGTACACTTAGTGGGATCAACCTTTAAGTAGGAATCACCCTTGGGTGGGTAGAACTGGTGTGGCGCAGTGTAAGAATTACCCTTGGGTGGGTAGAATCTGGGGTGGTGCAATCTAGTAATTATCCTTGGGTGGGTAAATGCGTCTTTTCGTTTATCTTAGAACATCCTGTGTTTAGTTGGCTACTTAGTGTAGTCATTATCCCCAGAGGTACCGTATCTTGCTTATATCATACCCTAATTACTTTGGTGATTGTATTGTTAGGGTTATAGGACTCACTCAGACTTATGTCTGACCCCGTTGTTTTTATCTTTTTCCCAACCCTCAGGTTATCAGAGTGGGCCTAGCACTAGTGGGCTTTGATCAGACTGCTTTATCTATCTTTTGGAGCTTGGACCGTGGATGAAAAGCTCAGTTTATCTTTTCTACTATGGCTATTAGGTTATGTAGTGGGATTATGTACTTTTGTTTTTATCAGGATGGATATTATGTACTTGACCCTTATTTATGGTTTTGGTGTAACCAAACATGTTTTACTTTCCGCTGGAATGAAATGATGTTTTAAATTCTCAAGTATTACTTATATCTGTCTTGTTGTAATTTTTCTGTTCTATATTCACTCAAAATACTCCACCGATGTTATGGCATTTCCTTAGTGAGTGACCATAGCGGGTGTGGGGTGTTACAGATTTTCTCTTCAATTTGAGTATATGGAAGTTAGATTTTAGATTGCGGAGTCGCCCAAAAGCCGCGTCCAATGTCTGTTGTCCAAATACTTTCTTTTCACAAATTCTGGCGAAATGGTGCATTTTCGGGAAAAAGTCCATTGGGCGAAAGTTGTCCGGAATGGCGCGTTTAGGTGATATAAAAAGACGGCGTGAAGATTGAAGCTCGTCTACAAGTTCCGGAACCAGAAAAACGAATCAGAACATCAAAAAAGCACGGCGGAGTGGATCCCAATGTGAGAACTCCTTCTCACTCTAATTATTTTACAGTTAAATATATACTAGGATGCAGACGGGGCTTAAAAGCCTCCGAAACTATTTATTTTATAAGACATGATTGTTTGTTTGGAATGTAATGTGGAAAATCGGTTGTGTTGAAAATTGATGTATAGTGGTGTATTGATTGTTGTGTATGGCGCGAGCCAGTATCAGGAGAGGGGTAGTGCTAGACATTACTCCAGTTTTAATATCGCACTGTTATAATGCCGAAATTTTCTGAAATAAATATTTATTCATTAAAAATATAATTTTTAATGTGTATATGAACTGCATATAAAATATTCATGTGTTGAATAAAATATCTGAACAATAAAAATTTCATTTTTATTGAATGTATGAACTGTATAAAATATTCGAGTGTCAAAATAAATATTTTATCGTTAAAAATATAATTTTTAATGTATATACGGACGACATAAAATTCTCCTAAAATGAAAATAAATATTCATTTACAAATTGGTCGATTTGTTTATGTACACCTATTTATTCGATATGGATTGGGACGATAAATTTTACACATCGCCCAACTACACAAATAATATACAGTATTTGTTGGTTGAAACCCCACACGAGTATTGGGATGATATTTGACGTACACTAATCCTAGTTGTTTAGTTGTATGTCAATCGATTGGTTGAAAGATTGTTGTAAGCATTAATTATTTATAGTTAATGCTTATGCAGTTGTGTAGTGCACTCTAGCTGATGGTTGATTGTTTATCATTGTTGTGGTATACATGTATTGTGTGAAATCCATATAAATAACATTATATGGTAGTTGATTGGGTCTGATTCCAATTCAAAAGGAGCGAATATTTTAAAATAACTAATATTTTAAAATAATATTCCGTAAAGGATTAAAATGTGAATTTGATGTCCGATTTTGAATGGACACGAAAATATTGAAATGTATGAAGCTGTGTTGATTAGTTATGCTCCATTTTGATATTACAGGAGATCCGGCCGTCGGATTCTCCTAAAACCAGAACCGTTGGGTTCGTACCGAAAAGAGCTTTCCAACGAATATAAGAGATTTGTAATCTAATTGTTGGATTTGGAATTATTTCCAAATCAAATTTGAAAAAGGTCGCAGTTAGTGCAGTTCGATGACCGTTTGTGGAAATCGACTGAAAGGGACTTAATAAAATTATTAAAAATATTAATAATTTGTGTAAAATCATAATAAATGAGTTGGATAAAAAAAAATCCACGTTTGTGGCGATAAAAATATATTTTTATCAAAATGAACTAGTTATTAACTAGTAAGATAATCCAATAATTTTTATATAAATAAATTGGATTTATAAAGGGTTTTAATATAACTAGAAAATTCCAATCTATAAATTGGAATGGATTTGAATAGAAATCATCTTCGGGAGATTTTGATATTGGATTCCATGACTATATGGATATTGTGGAGGAATTTGGAAGATAGATATATATATCGTTACTCCCCATACGATATGTGTTGGTTTTAGAATTTGATATTGAATTTAAGCCGGTATAATTTCTGTTTAGAGTCTTAGATTTAATATCGAATTGGATTTTGGGTTTGTCATGAATGGTGTCTTAAATAATACCGTTCTTAATCCCCGTGTGAAAAAAAATATTTTAATTAAGATTATTAGAGTTTCCAATTATATTTAGTAATTGGAATAAAATAGAATGTGAATTGGATTTATTGTGAACTGTATTTTTAACGACATTCATTCTTTAACCCGATTTACAGTGGAATGTGATTTGGAATATATAAATCTTTTATTAAGATTTAATGGAAATTTTCCAAAGTAAAGTTTTCCAATTTAATATATTAAATTGGAATTAAATGGAATTCAATTTGGTAATAATCGAAGTGAGCTTCTGTGGAGGAAGACTGTTAATATATATGGAATTTAAAAGGATTTGTCGTTATTCCATTTATATTACTAGTTGGATACATAAATTGATATCGATTATAAATTGATCTATTTTTCTGTGAAGATTCCATAATTAATGGAATGTGGTTTTGGGTTTATCGTGAACTGTGTTTTAAATGATATTGGTTCTTTAACACAATTAAAGACAAGATTACATGTCTAACATTGTATTTCGACCCATATTGTTGATCTCTGCTAAATATATATCTGTCTGGTGGCGGAAAATTTATTCTCTTGCTTAACACCCTTCTCTGAGATATACGAGCTTAAAGGTAATATATTGGCAGAAATCAACGGTACCGTGTAGATTGTCGATGCGACATGTTTAATTTTCCAAATTTAAATAATCATTTGTAACGTCACGGATTTTTCAGCTAATGAATTCGGGTAATTAAATCAGTTTTAAATACTATATTGGAAATATATATAGAGTTTATTTATTTAAACGACGATTAAATGTTTATATTTATATTTAATTTAAAACGAACTCAAAATAGAGCGGTAGTTCGTAATATTGAGTTTTGAACTTTAACTAAATATACAGAATCCATTGCAAGTCGGAATTCTGTGAAACAAGAAACATTGGAATCGATTAGATTATAATTTTCTAATAAAAGAGAAAAATCGAGATTTTAGTTTAGATATGGAAAGTTATATACGAATCAAAATTTAAAATAGTCGCTATGAAAATCGTAATAAATTATATCGTTATTAATAAATTTAAGTGGAATTTCTATATAATTTATCGTAACGGGGATTTGGAATTTGAAATATGCACAGTGAGACGTAGTAGCTATATAAATTTCATCGGAAAATTTGAATGTTTGTCGGTCGCGTATTTTTCAGTGTAAAGTTATGCCTAACAGTTCAAATTTTAGCAACCGTAAAATCTCTCCAGAACCAGTTCAGACAAACATGAAAAATATTCTATTCGTTGTCACGAATCCGACGGCGAAATTCATTTCATGAAAATCGGACATTTTGACCTCCGTTTGATTGTTTTTCCTTCCGAATTTTACATTTAGAAGGGGTCCGTAATGCCTTTTTGAACAGAGAGTCCTGTAACTGCAAACTATATACCGCTGTGTCCGTCTCATTGCACTGATTAGTGCAATATATTCATTTGCCTGTTTCGGTGCTCGGTTCGCGCTGAAATTGTGGAAATGCTTGCACAGTTCATTTTTGAAACAAAGCCATTGGACTTCGAAGTTTTCATATCCAAATCCTTCATGTTTTTCTAAGCATTTTGGGTCTACAAAACCCGTTATTTAATTTTTTTTAAAACACCCAAATATTTTTTTCTGCGAAATGGACACTTTGTTTGGTTTTGTCATGCATATCCAAACCTTATTCTTTTCACATCCTTTTTTTTTTCATGATAGCTTTGCACTCTTCTAACGCACCTTGCTTGTATCCCACTGTATACGTACTTTGCTTGTGTCCCAAATGTTGTTTCTTCCGATCCATTTACCTTGCATGTCGACTAATATTATTTATATTTTAAACCAAAATCATTCCAACTGTGTATTCCTTGTGCCTCAAATAACCTTTGCTTGCGTCGCACACTTTAGTTGCCTTGGCCGCCAATCCTATACATACCGTGCATACCACGTTTTTGTAACTCACGCCTCACATGCTACAGCTACCCCTTACGTTCTGCAAACCTATAACCTAAAACTTGATGCCTACGTATTGGTCCTCTATATAATACATTGCGCCCTCATTTCCTTTCTATCACTCCAGTAATGGCTAAAATAGATTTCCTTCCACCAAATAAAATCAAACAATGCAAGATTTAACCCATTAAATCTCGAGATCTTCTTCCTTCACTTCCTTTTGGCTCAAGCATCGAATGCTATAATTTTCTCCAGAGGCTCGAAGCTCGGCACGGTAACATAGTTGCTGCTCATCGCGAAAGGGAGTAGCGAGGCTCGATTGCTCACGGGTTTGGAGCCGCGGCTATGGGTGAACTGACGGTCACAAACTGGTGCGAGCAGCCTGAGTTGATCATGACACCAGTGGTGCAAGAACGAACGGAGGGGAGAGTCGCGATGATGTTGCGGACGGAAAAATGGGGGCACGACAAAGTGGTGAGAGGGCGCAGCATCGGTGAATGTGAGTGGAAGTTGCGAAGTGTAGAAGCAGCAAGGATGGAGATCAGTTCAACGTGAGGAAAGAACAAGAGAGGGGTGTGCTGTGTGCATGTCTGGACGCTAGGTTGAAGGCTCTGTTGGGTTCAACTATACACAACATACGAAAAAAAAGAAAAAAAATTAAAATGGGACGGTGAAACCTGAAGATCGCAGCATGGGATGTTTTGCAGATGGACACATTTTGGAAGAAGAAGCAATAGAGGAGAAGGGGACGATGTGGGCTAAGGGTAAGGTGGGCTTTGGGCTTCCGTATAAAAGAGGAAAAAAGAAAAAAAATGGCGGAAATTGCCTGGGCTGAAGAATGCCGCTTCGAACAACCAGGTGAGGGTTTACTTAACATGACTAATTATAATTACATTCTAGAATAAATATGCCTAATGCAGGGATTAGAATTATTATGGCCGTTTTATAACGTAACACGTAAGCAGTAAGTATAACTTTTTAAAATGCCAAATCGTTTAGTTCATGCGACTAATCCTATAACTAACATGTCTAAAATCAACACGGCTAATATACATTAGGTAATTAGTAAAAACATTTTTTTTTAACATAAATCAGTGTAATTAAAGCTTAATTAGTTTAAATTACAAGCGTGAAGGCATAATTTGTGTAACGTTCTCACGTATTAAACAGATTCAGACCAAAGAAGAAGATGTTGGAAACGTATCGACAGACATAACATTATGAAGATGGGATGGACGAATTTGAAAGCAACTGTAACTAACCGTTTTAACGACGACTAGAATCCAAGCTGAGTTCGACTCACTCAGCTTTCCTACTTATATTTATTATAAGTCGGGTTTATTGTTTGTATGCTATGATTGCTAGTTATTAACTGATTTGTTGATCGTTTGGACACATGTTGATATGTTTATAACCGATTTAAATTAAACGTTCATTTAATTTAATCGAACACATCATTATTTTAACGATCATTTCCAATCGAGGTAACTTAACTTGTTGGTTATGTTATTAAATCAGATGCTTGAACTGTCATTATTAGTCGACCATTATCGGTTGAATCTATTATTCGTGTTATCATCAAATTTATTGTTTATTTTCAACACATGAACTGATTTGTGAATATGATTGGTTTATTGAATTGATTATTGATTTGTTGAATCGAAATTCAACATTTGTCTGTTATTAACCAATGGGTAATTTGGTTGAGGAATTAAGAGTAGAGGGCCCAAATATACATTGTTTTTATAAGAATTGATTTACTGTCAGGTAAACCAAATTAAAATAAAGTTATAAAATTTATTTATAACTAAGGGTGGATTTCTTAATATATTATTTTGAAAGAAGTTCATTAAAAGAAAAATAAATGTTTATTACTTATTATTTAAGTTTTAAGGAAATTTATTGAATGTTTTAAAAATGAAGATTCTTACGTTGTCAAGTTCTTAGAAACAAATGGAATTATATTAAAAGCGATGATTACTTACTTAATAATAGCCAAAGTAAATGAGATTTATCTAAATTAATTACATTTTAATTAATTTAAATGAAAAGACGAATTAGAATTTATTTAAAGAAATAATCATGTTTGAGTTGGGCGAGTCAACCGAGTTAAGTGAAATGGAATATTAAATTAATGGGAATAGTTAATGGTGAAGTATACCATTTTTTTAAAATGAGATATTTGGTTATTATTTGGTTTATAATAATCAAAAGGGAAAACCTTGGAATTAAAGTGTATTAATGAAAGATTGTAAGGATATGAGATATTTATTTTAAGTGAATTATATTAATAGTAATTCAAGTTATGTTAAGTTGAAGTATTAAATTTAATTCTTATTGGAATTATATTTACTCTGATTTTATAAAGGCAAATTAAACGGAGTATGATAAAACCCAAGTTTGTGTTAAAGATATGATTGGGCCAAGTATTGTAAATGGTTTATGAATGAGATAAAAGTCCAAAATATGAAAGAAAAGAAATCGAAACCTAACGAGAGATCGGTTGAGTAAAATGAGTTTCTAAGTATTGATCTGATTTTGGTTTTGGCCTTCGAGGTCGATATTTAGAGAATTATTCCTTACAAATTCACGGTTAGGGATCGATGAAGGTATGAAATGGAAATCAAAACGAAAACCCAAGTTTGAATTAAAAAGGCAAGACGAGTTAAGTTACGATCTAAACTCGCTATATTAAATAGGAGATGAAGTTTTATCGAGGTATAACCAAATGGGGTTAGAATAAACTTATCAGAAGTTTATAAAGTTTCTGTTTATAAAATAATTAGGATTTATGTATAATGTGCTAAAAGATTTTAAAATTTATAGATAAGTTTTTAGTAGTTTACTTAAATTAAGTAAACGTGCTAAGGTTTGAAATAAGGCGTCCAAGCAGAAGTAAAACATCAAAATGATGTTTTAAATCGAATAGTAAATGGAGAATGTGGGATAATTAGTGAAAGGACAAATTTTCAAAATAGCCTTGTTTTTAAAACTAATAGCGGATTTAGGCTAGTTTTGAAACTATTTGCAGAAATAGGCTTGTTTTGGCCACCTCAGCGCTGATGTGGTCAGATGTTTATAAAAAATATAAGGGATAAATTTTCAAAATAGACTTGTTTTTAAAACTAATAATAGATTTAGGCTAATTTTCAAACTATTTACAGAAATAGGCTTGTTTTTGAACAACTATAACAAAAAAACAAGCCTATTTTTGCAAATAGTTTCAAAATTAGCCTAAATATGCTATTAGTTTTTAAAACAAGCCTATTTTGAAAATTTGTCCTTAGTGAAACGATATTTTTGTTGATAAACTTCTATCTATTCTGAAGATAAGAGTACTATTAATTCAAGGTCTGAGAGGTAAACAAAATACCCCAACTTGAATGACTTCCTGCTTATCCAAGAATGATATTAGTTTAGAAACGAGTGTGGTCGAGAGCAATAAAGTTAGAATTTGGATGGATGGTATTATAAAATATAGTTGAAATGTTTTAAGTTAAATAAAATGATTTTGAAGTAAATTGTATTTTTGAAATAAGATATTAAAAGCTTGGTTCCAAATATTGTAAGTTTTAAGGGTTTTGATTTACAAATGGAAAATTTAAAAGGGCCAAGTGAAGCTGAACACTGAACTAGTAAACTCGTTTTATTTTCATGGTTGAATGGTTGTTTATTTTGATAGTTAAATAACCGACTATCAAAATTTTGACCATACGATTGTGGGAACGGAAAGACCGGGATCAAATTTATATTCGAAAACCATTCCGACCAACAAATACGTGAAATGTTGAGGATATCAAATGATGATCGAGTTGGAGCATTGAAGACCATCGATCTTCATTAAGTAGAAGGATTACTTAAAATCTCTAACTTGCAATTAGAGATATATTGTGATTCTGTCATGGTTGGAGTCGACGGATTGCAAGGACCACTCGCTACTGATCTGTAGGGTGATTCCTAAGATGAAGTAGGAGGGTACCTTCGGTTCATCCTATCCCTGGATGATTTGTAAGGACGAGTGTCTGACAGAGTATTTCCAAAGGAATTACGTACATTGATCTCATCAAACATACTATAGTTGGTGGCGGAGAAGGGCACTTCTTTTAGCTTAACCACTAGAGTATTTTTGTGGATGTCAATTAGTAATATCTGGCGGATCTGACGATGTGACGTTCAAAGTGAATAGTGGCCAGAGGTTCTGAACCTCAAGCCTCATCAACCGAGGAAATGACAAAAATCGGGCAGGCCAAATGGCTATGTGGGTCGCTCCCAGGAGGGTGTATTGTCACCATCTAGAGAAAATTCATATTTGTTACTTCTTTTCATTTCTGTATCTCCCGGGAATGGTTATATTGCTAGCAACCGTAGGTGATAATATATTTGATACACTCAAGTGAAATGAGTGGTCGGTCATGTGAGTGCCGGGTTGCAAGACGTTCTTGTTGAACCCAGTGTATTCGCCTCTAGAGATACACTATCGACAGGTGGTTCCATACCTTGTCATAGTTGAAATCCAATCTCCAATAAGCGCCCGCGATTTTGATTGTATACTATATATGTGGAGCGTGAGATGCAAGTGTTCCACTAGATTGCTATTTACTTGTATTTAGACATTATTATAATATCAGACAAGATATTGGTTTCAAAATGTTTTGGGTTATCGTAAGGTAAAAACCGTCCGTATTTATGTGTGGGTTTGGTCTTACGATTACCCTTTTTCTTTCGAAAGGATTTTAACTTAAAAGCAAGTTGTGTGATTTCTTAATACTGTGCGAGTTTATCTCACTCTGGTTCACCAGACTGACCCAGTGTTTTGTAAATGCTCGGGTTAGCCCAGGGTTTACAGGTTCAAGTTATCGGATGCTGCGAAGTCCAGAGATGAGTTGGAGGTGTTCAGACGTATGATATTGTATAACTACGATTCCGCTGTGTGTTGTATATGGGACAGATTATTATAACTGTCAAATGGTGTTGGTGTACTCTGATGATTGTAAGTTATTTCAAGCTCTCAATAAAGTTATTTCTATATTATATTTTGTTCCGTTGCGATGTGAGACTCTGATTCTGTGTTGTGATGTTTCTTCTTCTTCTTCTATTCTAATATTTCTTTCTTTCTTATCTCACCCTCTAAATTCTTTCAAATACTATCCAGTGTTTTCGGTGTTTGGGAAGGTCGACATGAGTTACGGTAAAGGTATTTATGTCGATTTACGAGGACGAAAATCTCTCGATCGTTACAGTGGTATCAGAGCTATTGGTTTAGTAATAACCTTGGCTCTGTGGCGTAACTCGATAAAGATGGAGTTAGTAATACCCTAGACTGAGTTTGAGTGTATACGAGAGAGCGTATTTGTAAAATTTATATACAAATGTTTTTTATTATGTTGTTTAATCAGTTCAAGTGTTGAGAAACTTTTAAACTGGTAATGGATACAATATTGTTTTATAAATAGGTAAATGTTATAATTTTAACCGAATTATATTTTTATATAGAAAGGAAATAATTTTATTAAATTATTGAGATATTGTGGTTTGATTGATTTATTTGAATATAATTCAAATGGAAATTTGAATTTGAATGGTTATTATAACCAGAAGATTTCACATGTATAGTTTGTGGATGAGAAATTTTAATACGAAATTGAAATCAAGATTTAACTTAAGATAATTTAGAACCATATGAATTAAAATGATAGCTTTTGAGAATGAATCAGAATCATGATTATTAAATGGGAAATAAACCATTAGAAAATCAAATAGTTAAATCAATATGGAATTAGAGCTTAACTTGATTAAGTAAAATTAATGGAAATTAGAATTAAAATGAATATTGAAATTATTGAAATATCAATTAGTAAATCGAATATAGAATTAAAGTTGAACTTAGTTGATTAATGTGCATTGCTTGTTGTTTTATATAAAGTTCATAAGAACCTGAATAAATTAAAATTTGATGGCGATTAATTCGAATGGAATTAAATAGAATTCAAATATGAAATAAAATTAATCCTGTAATTGTTCTTGCATTGAGATTGGAGCTAAGTGCAGGTTAAAGAAGATAGAACTGTTAGTTGCTTTGCTTGGATATTGGAGTTGGTTGCTCGACAAATAAGGTAAACCTCAATATTATTGATTTGGGTGATTTTGATTACCCTGAGTTGGGTAGCCGGTTGGATTTTATTTTCTTTTGATCGATATGAGGCCTAGAGTGGCGTTTGTAGTTATTCATATCGAGCCGAGCCGAGGAGATGTTGGCAAATATTTCGTAGATTTCTAAAACTTGGAAATATTTTTGAAGTTAGTTTTAAAATAATTGTTTTGAATATAATTGGGTTTGGAACATTCTTCTCACTTAGCAATTTCGGGGACGAAATTATTTTAAGGGGGGAAGAATGTAACGTCCCGGATTTTTCAGCTATTTGAATTCGGGTAGTTAAATCAGTTTTAAATACTATATTGGAAATATATATAGAGTTTATTTATTTAAACGACGATTAAACGTTTATATTTATATTTAATTTAAAACGAACTCGAAATAGAGCGGTAGTTCGTAATATTGAGTTTTGAACTTTAACTGAATATACAGAATCCATTGCAAGTCGGAATTCTGTGAAACAAGAAACATTGGAATCGATTAGATTATAATTTTCTAATAAAAGGAAAAAATCGAGATTTTAGTTTAGATATGGAAGGTTATATACAAATCAAAATTTAAAATAGTCGCTATGAAAATCGTAATAAATTATATCGTTATTAATAAATTTAAGTGAAGTTTCTATATATTCTATAATTTCTCGTAACGGGGATTTGGAATTTGAAATATGCACAGTGAGACGTAGTAGCTATATAAATTTCGTCGGAAAATTTGAATGTTTGTCGGTCGCGTATTTTTCAGTGTAAAGCTACGCCTAACAGTTCAAATTTTAGCAACGTAAAATCTCTCCAGAACCAGTTCAGACAAACATGAAAAATATTCTATTCGTTGTCACAAATCCGATGGCGAAATTCGTTTCGTGAAAATCGGATGTTTTGACCTCCGTTTGATTGTTTTTTCTTCCGAATTTTACGTTTAAAAGGGGTCCATAATGCCTTTTTGAACGGAGAGTCCTGACAGTGCAAACTATATACCTTTGTGTCCTTCTCGTCGCGCTGATTAGCGCAATATATCAATTTGCCTGTTTCGGTGCTCGGTTCGCGCTGAAATTGTGGAAATGCTTGCACAGTTCATTTTTGAAACAAAGCCATTAGACTTCAAAGTTTTCATATCCAAATCCTGCATGTTTTTCTAAGCATTTTAGGTCTGCAAAAGCCGTTATTTAATTTTTTTAAAACACCCAAATATATTTTTCTGCGAAATGGACATTGTGTATGGTTTTGTCATGCATGTCCAAACCTTATTCTTTTCACGTCCTTTTTTTCTCATGAAAGCTTTGCACTCTTCTAACGCACCTTGCTTGCATCCCACTGTATATGTACTTTGCTTGTGTCCCAAATGTTGTTTCTTCCATTCCATTTGCCTTGCATGTCGACTAATATTATTTATATTTTAAACCAAAATCAATTCCAACTGTGTATTCCTTGCGCCACAAATAACCTTTGCTTGCGTCGCACACTTTAGTTGCCTTAGCCGCCAATCCTATACATACCGTGCATACCACGTTTTTGTAATTCACGCCTCACATGCTACAGCTACCCCCTACATTGCAAACCTATAATCTAAAACTTGATGCCCACGTATTACTCCTCGATATAATACATCGCGCCCTCATTTCCTTTCTATCACTCCAGTAATGGCTAAAATAGATTTCCTTCCACCAAATAAAATCAAACAATACAAGATTTAACCCATTAAATCTCGAGATCTTCTTCCTTCGCTTCCATTTCGCTCAAGCATCGAATGCTACAATTTTCTCCAGAGGCTCGAAGCTCGGCACAGTAACAAAGTTGCTGCTCACCGCGAAGGGGAGTAGCGAGGCTCGAGTGCTCATGGGTTTGGAGCCGCGGCTATGGGTGAACTGACTGTCACAAACTGGTGCGAACGGCCTGAGTTGATCATGACACCGGTAGTGCAAGAACGAACGGAGGAGGGAGTCGCGGGGATGTTGCGGACGGAAAACTGGGGGCGCGACGAAGTGGTGAGAGGGCGCTGCATCGGTGAATGTGAGGTGGAAGTTGCGAAGGGTAGAAGCAGCAAGGATGGAGATCAGTTCAACGTGAGGAAAGAACAAGGGAGGGGTGTGCTGTGTGCATGTCTGGACGCTAGGTGGGAAGGCTCTGTTGGGTTCAACTATACACAGCATACGAAAAAAAAATTAAAATGGGACGGTGAGACCTGAAGATAGCAGCATGGGATGTTATGCAGATGGACATATTTCGGAAGAAGAAGCAATAGAGGAGAAGGGGACGACATGGGCTAAAGGTATGGTGGGCTTTGGGCTTCCGTATAAAAGAGGAAAAAAGAAAAAGAAAAAAAATGGCGGAAATTGCCTGGGTTGAAGAATGCCGCTTCGAACAACCAGGTGAGAGTTTACTTAACATGACTAATTATAATTACATTCTAGAATAAATATGCCTAATGCAGGGATTAGAATTATTATGGTTGTTTTATAACATAACGCGTAAGCAGTAAGTATAACTTTTAAAAATGCCAAATCGTTAAGTTCATGCGACTAATCCTATAACTAACATGTCTGAAATCAACACGGCTAATATACATTCGGTAATTAGTAAAAACATTTTTTTAACATAAATAAGTGTAATTAAAGCTTAATTAGTTTAAATTACAAACGTGAAGGCATAATTTGTGTAACGTTCTCACGTATTAAATAGATTCAGACCAAAGAAGAAGATGTTGGAAATGTATCGACAGACATAACATTATGAAGATGGGATGGACGAAATTGAAAGCAACTGTAACTAACCGTTTTAACGACGAATGGAATCCAAGGTGAGTTCGACTCACTCAGTTATCCCACTTATATTTATTATAAGTCGGGTTTATTGTTTGTATGCTATGATTGCTAGTTATTGACTGATTTGTTGATCGTTTGGACACATGTTGATATGTTTATAACCGATTTAAATTAAACGTTCGTTTAATTTAATCGAACAAATCGTTATTTTAACGATCATTTCCAATCGAGGTAACTTAACTTGTTGGTTATGTTTATTAAATCGGATGCTTGAACTGTCATTATTAGTCGACCATTATCGGTTGAATCTATTATTCGTGTTATCATCAAATTTATTGTTTATTTTCATCACATGAACTAATTTGTGAATATGATTGGTTTATTGAATTGATTATTGATTTGTTGAATCGAAATTCAACATTTGTCTGTTATTAACCAATGGGTAATTTGGTTGAGGAATTAAGAGCAGAGGGCCCAAATATACACTGTTTTTATAAGAATTGATTTACCGTCAGTTAAACCAAATTAAGATAAAGTTATAAATTTATTTATAACTAAGGGTGGATTTCTTAATATATTATTTTGAAAGAAGTTCATTAAAAGAAAAATAAATGTTTATTACTTATTATTTAAGTTTTAAGGAAATTTATTGAATGTTTTAAAAATGAAGATTCTTACGTTGTCAAGTTCTTAGAAACAAATGGAATTATATTAGAAGCGATGATTACTTACTTAATAATAGCAAAAGTAAATGAGATTTATTTAAATTAATTACATTTTAATTAATTTAAATGAAAATATGAATTGTAATTTATTTAAAGAATTAATCATGTTTGAGTTGGGCGAGTCAACCGAGTTAACTGAAATGGAGTATTAAATTAATGGGAACAGTTAATGGTGAAGTATACCATTTTTTTTGAATGAGATATTTGGTTATTATTTGGTTTATAATAATCAAAAGGGAAAACCTTGGAATTAAAGTGTATTAATGAAAGATTGTAAGGATATGAGATATATTTTTTAAGTGAATTATATTGATAGTAATTCAAGTTATGTTAAGTTGAAGTATTAAATTTATTTCTTATTGGAATTATATTTACTCGGATTTTATAAATGCAAGTTAAACGGAGTATGATAAAACCCAAGTTTGTATTAAAGATATGATTGGGCTAAGTATTGTAAATGGTTTATGAATGAGATAAAAGTCCAAAATATGAAAGAAAAGAAATCGAAACCTAACGAGAGATCGGTTGAGTAAAATGAGTTTCTAAGTATTGATCTGATTTTGGTTTCGGCCTTCGAGGTCGATATTTAGAGAATTATTCCTTACAAATTCACGGTTAGGGATCGATGAAGGTATGAAATGGAAATCAAAACGAAAACACAAGTTTGAATTAAAATGGAAAGGCGAGTTAAATTGTTAAGTTACAATCTAAACTCGCTATATTAAATAGGAGATGAAGTTTTATCGAGGTATAACCAAATGGGGTTAGAATAAACTTATCAGAAGTTTATAAAGTTTATGTTTATAAAATAATTAGGATTTATGTTTAATGTGCTAAAAGATTTTAAAAATTTATAGAGAAGTTTTTAGTAGTTTACTTAAATTAAGTAAACATGCTAAGGTTTGAAATAAGGCGTCCAAGCAGAAGTATAACATCAAAATGATGTTTTAAATCGAATAGTAAATGAAGAATGTGGGATAATTAGTGAAACAAGATTTTTGTTGATTAACTTCTATCTATTCTGAAGATAAGAATGCTATTAATTCAAGGTCTGAGAGGTAAATAAAATACCCCAACTTGAACGACTTCCTGCTTATCCAAGAATGATATTAGTTTAGAAACGAGCGTGGTCGAGAGAAACAAAGTTAGAATTTGGATGGATGGTATTATAAAATAAAGTTGAAATGTTTTAAGTTAAATAAAATGATTTTGAAGTAAATTGTATTTTTGAAATAAGATATTTAAAGCTTGGTTCCAAATATTGTAAGTTTTAAGGGTTTTGATTTACAAATGGAAAATTTAAAAGGGCCAAGTGAAGCTGCATACTAAACTAGTAAACTCATTTTATTTTCATGGTTGAATGGTTGTTTATTTTGATAGTTAAATAACCGACTATCAAAATTTAGCCGATACGTTGAAGACCGTCGATCTTCATTAAGTGGAAGGATTACTTAAAATCTCTAACTTGCAATCAGAGATATACTGTGATTCTGTCATGGTTGGAGTCGACGGATTGCAAGGACTTCTCGCTACTGATTTGTTGGGTGATTCCTAGGATGCAGTAGGAGGGTACCTTCAGTTCATCCTGTCCCTGGATGACTTGTAAGGACGTCTGACAGAGTATTTCCAAAGGAATTACGTACATTGATCTCTTCAAACGTACTATAGTTGGTGGCGAAGAAGGGCACTTCTTTTAGCTTAACCACTAGAGTATTTTTGTGGATGTCAATTAGTAATATCTGGCGGATCTGACGATGTGACATTCAAAGTGAATAGTGGACAGAGGTTCTGAACCTCAAGCCTTATCAACCAAGGAAATGACAAAAATCGGGCAGGCAACATGGCTATGTGGGTCGCTTTTATGGGGGTGTATTGTCACCATCTAGAGAAAAATCATATTTGTTACTTTTTTTCATTTCTGTATCTCCCGGGAACGGTTATGTTGCTAGCAACCGTAGGTGACAATATATTCGATACACTCAAGCGAAATGAGTGGTTGGTCATGTGAGGGTCGGGTTGCAAGACGTTCTTGTTGAACCCAGTGTATTCGCCTCTAGAGATACACTATCGGCAGGTGGTTCCATACCTTGTCATAGTTGAAATCCAATCTCCAATAAGCGCCCACGATTTTTATTGTATACTATATATGTGGAGCATGAGATGCAAGCGTTCCACTAGATTACTATTTACTTGTATTTAGACATTATTATAATATCAGACAAGAGATTGGTTTCAAAATGTTTTGGGTTATCGTAAGGTAAAAACCGTCCGTATTTATGTGTGGATTTGGTCTTACGATTACCCTTTTTCTTTCGAAAGGATTTTAACTTAAAAGAAAGTTGTGTGATGTCTTAATACTGTGCGAGTTTATCTCACTCTGGTTCACCAGACTGACCCGGTGTTTTGTAAATGCTCGGGTTAGCCCGGGGTGTACAGGTTCAAGTTATCGGATGCTGCGAAGTCCAGAGACGAGTTGGAGGTGTTCAGACGTATGATATTGTATAACTACTATTCCGCTGTGTGTTATATATGGGACAGATTATTATAACTGTCAAATAATGTTGGTGTACCCTAATGATTGTAAGTTATTTCAAGCTCTCAATAAAGTTATTTCTATATTATATTTTGTTCCATTGCGATGTGAGACTCTGATTCTGTGTTGTGATGTTTCTTCTTCTTCTTCTATTCTAATATTTCATTCTTTCTTATCTCACCCTCTAAATTCTTTCAAATACTATCCAGTGTTTTCGGTGTTTGGGAAGGTCGGCATGAGTTACGGTAAAGGTATTTATGTCGATTTACGGGGCCGAAAATCTCTGCGTTGTTACATCATTAATAATGATTGTTGGAAGATTAAAACTAAAAGGAGTTTTAATGAACCTTTAATTAGATTGAAATGTGAATATGATAATTTAAATTATCAAATTTGGGAAATTATCGAGAATGGAGTACCACCAGTTTTACTCCAGGCGATAGTTAAATATTTAATTAGATTTGAATGTGAAATGGTAATTGATTTTACCGATAACACCGCGGTGTTAGATATGGAGTATTACTAGTTTTGCTCCATGGGATGAATAGGTTGGGATTGGGAAATTAAATAAATTATTACTTCGATATGGTTCGATAATACCGACTAGTTAATAAACCTTAATTTGGTTTAGAATTGATATCCAAAGGAAGATTAAAGTATAAATTTAAAAGAATTTATATTTGATAAAATTAATGGGAACCTGTCCCAAAGGACATGAATATTTGAATAAAAGAATATTCGGAATTGGAATGAGACGTATGTTGTGTTTTTATAGTACTTGATTATTAGATATGTGAATTATTCGAAAAGGCCGGGTTTATACCATTCTGAATAATTGATTTGACAATAAGTCGACGATGAAGATGGTGGTTGAAGACCGGAGATCTTCACATCGTTTGGATGATTACTGATGTCTTGATTGGGTTGTACACCCAAGACAAGGTAATAAGTGGTGATCATCCAGACGTACTTAAAGATCGACGGTATATGCGAGGACCTCTCTCCTGTATTGGGCATATGGGACGAGGAATAAGGTACCTCCGGTTTCGTTCAGACCCAGAACGAACTAGTAAATGGATGTGTGTCTGACATTGGATTTTATTCTATGTTGATTGATTTCTATTAAATATATATCTATTTGGTGGCGGAGAATTTATTCTCTTGCTTAACACCCTTCTCTGAGACGTACGATGTTAGAGGTTATATATCCATAAACATCAGTCGCATGGCGTGAATTATCAGTGTCACATGCTAAGATTCAAATGATCAAGAGTTTTGTTGAAAAGTAAAGTCTTGTGGTTGATGATCAAAACACGGCTTTAAATAGCATAACTTTGTGTATAACATTAATTCCCTAGCCTCACACCTCGGTATGAGTCAAAAACGGGACAAGGGACGTAGGGAGGATATGACGTTTCCTTTTAGCTATGGGTGGTGTCATGGTATGGAGCCCAAACATTTATATATTTTTACCTATGTGGATGATGGACAGCGATGCGCCGCGGTTATATCGGTCACTACGGGGTTGATGGATAGGTCCGATAGGACTGGGAAACGTGTGTTCAGGAATAATTAATCCACTAACGTAAGTGTGGACCGGCCCTGCAGGAACCAAGGGTCCACTGCGGGGGATCCTGAGGCATTTGCTAGAGTGTCTCAAATCGGTGAGGAGCCATCCCTATCTCTTGCCTCGAATCATAGATGGAATCCAATTTCCAATACGTTACATTTCGTTTTTAATTGCAGAACTAGTATGGCAACATAGTAGCATGGGATATTATGCCGTCTATGATTGATACATTTATATTTGAAGTGATTTTGACACTATGCACTTATAGTAACATCAAAATGATTTGTTTTAAACGTACCAAGCATGTTTGGCTATTATAAGAGAAAACTCTATCCTCCGGCTTGCGTTGTATTGTGTGATGGGACCTGAGTCTTATAATAGCTTCATTTTTCCAAAAAGATTGCGTTATTTGTTTTATGCACTGGTATTCTTGGGAGGAAACCCATTCAGTGTTATACGGCGTGGTCCCTTGATTTACTTTATTTCTAAAGTAAAGTTTTAGATAACTGTTTTAGTTCTCACACTAGTCACATGACTGACCTGGAGTTTGTTGTTTTAACCTAAACTCTGGGTGCCCCTATTTTCCGCATGGGCAGCTAGTAGTTTCGGTTTTGCAGATTTCTTTTCGTAGGATCCTGATTTATAGCTGGAGCAATATTCAGAAAGCTCTATATCCATGTATTTATTTCAATTATGTTATGTGTTATTTTTCCACTGCTAATGTAATTTTAAATCTCTGATATTTTTCTAATGTGTATTATTTATTCAGACTTTGTTCTATTCTTGTACTCTGATGTAAATTGTTTAAATAAGCAATTAAATGTTCTTCTGTTTGTGTTCTGATTTGTCGTATTCTCAACTCAATCCAGGCTTTCCCGTAAGGGCGAGTTTGGGTCGTTCCAGGCGTGGTATCAAAGCTTTGGTTTACAGAGCTCGAGAATAAGACACATTAGAACCAAACGAAAGAATTCATCAAAGATTGGATTAGTAATATCCAATGAGAATGACTCGTTAGAGATGGGATCAGTAGTATCCTAGAATGAGTTTCAAAGAGTGTTGTTTTTAAAATAAAAATGAAAACAAATTTTTTTTTGAAAATTTAAATCTTATTATACGTATTTGAATATTTATTTTATTTTAAATTTGGACCATCGGGTATATGAAGATTTTGCATATACGCCTAGCTAGCGTGTGTACGAAGTCTTGAATATACCAGATGGATATAGAATCACACTTTAGTCGCCCGGAAATGATTCTACTGATGACTACGTAGCATCAGTAGTTTATTTTCGAGTGTCGAAGGTGGGATATATATATGTTTCCAATTGACTGATGTGAGACCAAAACTAGATAGGGTTAATATTTGTGATTTGACACTAAAAATATGACATTTTTTTGAATACATATACAAAAGTTATATGTTTTGGAAATTTAATTCACAAATTGATTGTTGGTTGTGTTGTATGATAATTAGTTTGACTAATTAAAATGTTGAAACCAATATGTGAGTGAAAAGTTAAATTTAGCCAAATTGAGGCAAATATTGAACTGATTTGAAAATTGATTGGAATTGCATACGTATACATATGTGAGAACGAACAGGTCATAGCATGGAAGCTAAGAAGAGGAATAAAATTGTATACCCGACAAATAGGTACATGTTTACGGTATTTCTTGGGTTTTGATGATTTTATGAGCCGATTGGCTTTTTCTTTTTCTTTTGGATTGGTGAGGGCCCTGTGAGGCAAGTTGCGGTTTTAAAGGTATCCCCATACAAAGGAGGTTATAGCGAAAATTTTCGAAAATTTAGGGTGTTAGCCAAATTTTTGAGAAATTAGAAAATTCTTAGAAACTGAAAAATTGAAGAATGAAAGCCAGAATGAAAGTTGAGTTGGTTAGTTAAACAACTTTCAGCTCCGTTCCTTTTCGAGGATGAAAAGATTTTAAGTGGAGGAGATTGTAACAACCCGGATTTTCAGAACCAATTTAAAATTTTTATTTAAGCTATTTTAATGAATTTTGAATATTTAAAATGATTTATTTTAAATAATAACAGTTATAAATTTATTTAAATCAGAATTAGAACGTATATTTTAATTATAAAACGAACTGAAAATGGTGCGGTAGTTTGAAAATTCGATTTTAAATTTCAATTAAATGTACAAAATACAAAATAAATCGGATTTCAGTAAAACCAAAAATATTTGAATCTGTTTAATTATATCTTCCTAACGAATGTGAAAAATTCAGATTTCATAATGGGAATAAAAAGTTATGTCCAGTTTAAAATTTAAAATAGTCGGTATGGAATTTATATAAATTTTAATATAATATATAGCTCTCAAAAATAACCATTTTGCAAACAAACTCCGTTTCGACGAAACCACTTTTGTTGGATCCGGAATGTCAAATTATTGTTAGATTCCAATTTTCATAATTTTTGGAATTAATATGTGAGCGTGGTGAATTTAAACGCGTTTGGTACAATTAGTTTGAATTTAGGGTCCGTTTGGCACAGGTCCCTATTAAGTTTCAAAATTAGGCTCACATCAGGTCCAAATTTTCATGTAAATTTAGTCCCTATTTTCCAAAAATACAGTAAAAACAAAAAAAAATCATGAAAATTTGTATTTAAATCAAACATGTACTCACCCAAAAAAAACAGCTCTTAAAAAAATACATCAAAATAAAAAAAATACAATAAAACAGCGAAAAATGCGGTAATTTGCATCAAATCGTGCACATATTTGCAATACTTGCATTCATCTATGCAAGTATTTCAAATGTTGAATTTGCGTTTGTTCTTTTGCATACATGTATGCAAGGTAAACAGATTCTTGCATACAAATGTGCAACAATCTTCAAGCAAACTTTTCGCTTCATATTTTTACATGCAATACTTGCATACATGTGTGTAAGTATTTCAAATAGTTGCATACATGTATGCAAGTTTATTTTAATTTCCGTGAACTTCTGCTAATATTTTCAGATTTTAGAATTTTTTTTTTTACATTGTAGCGCTATTTTTTTTAAATATAAAGAAAAGGCCGAAAAAAAAAGGATAAAGTTTCCCATACGTTTCCACCCCCTCTTTTTGAGCTGCCGCCTAATAATTTTTGTCCCTTCCGCCTTCCACCTCCTTCCACTTTGCCTCTTCCATTTTTTCACAAAAAAAATGCGCTCTTGCATTAAAAAAAATCTAAAATCTGGAAATATTCCCCTTAGTCCACGCAAATAAAAAGTTGCAAATAAAAAAAAAAACCGCAAACCTGTTGAATATTTGCATACAAATATGCTGCTATTCAGAATAGCTGCATACTTGTATGCAGTAATGCTTTGAAAGGCAGAGGGCACAGCAATATGTGCATACGTGTATGCAAATATTTGAAATATGTGCATATTTTCATGCATTTTACTGCATATTCCACTGTTATGTGTATTTTTTGATTTTGACTTGTTTATCGATTGTTTTTCCACCTGATTTTTTTGGCGTGAACATGTTTTATTTAGTAATGAATTTTCGTGATTTTTTTATATTTTTTTATATGTTTTTGAAAAATAGGGACCTAATTTACATGAAAAGTTAGACCGGATGTGAGCCTAATTAAGTTTCGTTTTAGGGATGTGTGCCTAATTTTCACTTGAATTTAATCGACTGGAAAATGACCATTTTTCAAATGTTCTGCAAATTCGACGAAATTTGTTTTGTTAGGACTGTATCATTAAAACATAGCTAGATTTATTTTTCTGGAATTTTTGGAGTCAGTATGTGGTCCCGGTAAATTAAATGTATGTTAAAATAAATTTTATACGTTAATTTTAACAAAAACTGATCGAAAATGGGGGTATTTGGTTAGGGACGATAGTCATTGGGTTTGATTTGGGGTTCAAATGAAAAAGTTACTTTTTGGAATTTAAAATAATTAAATATATATTATATAATAGCCCCTTTACTTTCTCTTTCCTCGATCAGTTTAAAATAGAAAAAAATAAAAACCCTAGCGCCGTCGCTATCCTCTTGCATCGTGCCCCCTTGCGCACCACCCACCGCCGTTGGCGATGCCCCCCTGTCGTGCCCCCCCTCCTCCCTCTCCTCTTCATTCACAAGCACCCCAACCCTAAAAACCGCCGCCACAGCCCCAAGTCCGCCACTGCCGGTCCACCACCGTCGACCCTCTAACACCCCTGCGCCGCTACACCGACCACCTCAGACCACTATGGCCCCCCTCTTCAATAAAAACCCAATTTTTATATTTTCCATATTTGCAATTAACACCCTAAATTGTTTTAGCCAATAACTTCCAATCCGAGCACTTCTGGCCAAAACTCCACAGTACCAAAATCAAAGAGCATGATTTTCTCTTCGATTTGAGTATATGGAAGTCAGATTTTGGATTGCGGGGTCACCCGAAAAATGCGTCCAAAGTCTGTTGTCCAAATAATGTCTTTTCACGAATTCTGGCGAAATGGAACATTTTCCCGAAAAAGTCCATTAGGCGAAAGTTGTCCGGAATGACGCGTTTAGGCAATGTAAAAGACGACATAAAGATTGGAGCTCGTCTGCAAGTTCTGGAACCAGAACAGCGAATCAGAACGTCAGAAAAGCACGACGGAGTGGATCCCAATGTGAGGACTCGTTCTCACTCTAATTATTTTATAGTTAAATATATACTAGGATGCAGACGGGGCTTAGAAGCCCCGACACTATTTATTGTACAAACCATGATTGTTTGTTTGGATTGTAATGTGGAAATTTGGTTGTGTTGAAAGTTGATGCATTGTGGTGTATCGATTGTATTGATTGTTGTGTATAACGCGAGCCAACATCAGGAGAGGGGTAGTGCTAGACATTACTCCGGTTTTAATATCGCGCCGTTATAATGCCGAAATTTTCTGAAATAAATATTTATTCATTAAAAATATAATTTTTAATGTGTATATGAACTGTATAAAATATTCATGTGTTGAATAAAATATTTGAACAATAAAAATATCATTTTTATTGAATTTTTTTATTGAATGTATGAACTGTATAAAATATTCAAGTGTCGAAATAAATATTTACTGTTAAAAATGTAATTTTTAACGTATATGCGAACGACATAAAATTCTCCTAAAATGAAAATAAATATTCATTTACAAATCGGACGATTTGTTCATGTGCACCTATTTATTCGATATGGATTGGGACGATAAATTTTACACATCGCCCAACTACACAAATAATATACAGTATTTGTTGGTTGAAATCCCACATGGGTATTGGAATGATATTTGACGTACACTAATACCAATTGTTTAGTTGTATGTCAATCGATTGGTTGACAGACTGTTGTAAGCGTTAATTATTTATATTTAATGCTTATGCAGTTGTATAGTGCACTCTGGTTGATGATTGATTGTTTATCATTGTTGTGGTATATATGTGTTGTGTGAAATCCTTATAAATAACATTATATGGTAATTGATTGGGTATGGTTCCAATTCAAAAGGAATGAATATTTAAAAATAACGAATATTTTAAAATAATATTCCGTTAAGGATTAAAATGTGAATTTGATGTCCGATTTTGAATGGACACGAAAATATTGAAATGTATGAAGCCATGTTGATTAGTTATGCGCCATTTTGACGCGAACGATATTTATATCGATTTCATTCATTTTTATAATGAATATCAAAATGGAAATGATTTCAAAATCAGATATTTTGAAAATATTATCATTTAAATATTATAACGGTAAGGAGTATTCAATTTTGATTTAAAATTGAAATGAAGGTAGAAATCGTTTTAAAACGAATTTATAAACGATTTATAAAATACATTTTAAATGGAATCGACAAAATATATATAATATATATATATTATATATATTTAATGGCTTGAATAGAACGCGCCGCGCTGCGACCGTTCACGAATACTGACCATTGACTTCGAATTGACATTACGGGAGATCCGACCATCGGATTCTCCTAAAACCAGAATCGTTGGGTTCGTACCGAAAAGAGCTTTCCAACGAATATAAGAGATTTGAAATATAATGGTTGGATTTAAAATTATGTCCAAATCAAATTTGAAATAGGTCGCTGTAAGTGCAGTTCGATGACCGTTTGTGGAAATCGGCTGAAAGGGCCTTAGTAAAATTATTAAAAATATTAATCTTTTGTGTAAAATAATAATAAATGATTTTGAAAGATTTTGGATAAAAAAATTCCACGTTTGTAAAGATAAAAATATTTTTTTATTAAAATGAATATGATAATCCAATAATTTTTATGCAAATAAATTGGATTTATAAAGGGTTTTAATATAACCAGAAATTTCCAATCTATAAATTGGAATGGATTTAAATAGAAATCATCTTCGGGAGATTTCTATATTGGATTCCGTGAGTATACTAATATTGTGGAGGAATTTGGAAGATAGATATATATCGTTATTCCCCATACAATATGTGTTGGTTTCAGAATTTGATATTTAATGTAAGACGATATAATTTCTGTTTAGAGCCTTATATTTAATATCGAATTGGATTTTGGGTTTTTCATGAATGATATCTTAAATAACACTGTTCTTAAACCCCGTGTGAAAAGAATAAATCTTTTAATTAAGATTATTAGAGTTTCCAATTATATTTAGTAATTGGAATAGAATGGAATGCGAATTGGGTTTATTATGAACTGTGTTTTTAACGACATTCGTTTTTTAACTCGATTTACAGTGAAATATGATTTGGAATATATAAATCTTTTATTAAGATTTAATGGAAATTTTCCAAAGTAAAGTTTTCCAACTTAATATATCAAATTGAAATTGATTGGAATTCGATTTGGTAGTAATCGAAGTGAGCTTCTATGGAGGAAGACTGTTAATATATATGGAATTTAGAAGGCTTTGTCGTTATTCCATTTATATTATTAGTCAGATACGGAAATTGATATCGATTATATATTGATCTGTTTTTCCGTGAAGATTCCATAATTAATGGAATGTGATTTTGGATTTATCGTGAACTGTGTTTTAAATGACATCGGTTCTTTAACCCAGTTAAAGGCAGGATTACATGTCCAACATTGTATTTCGAATCGTATTGTTGATCTCTGCTAAATATATAAATTTTTGGTGGTGGAGAATTTATTCACTTGCTTAACACCCTTCTTTGAGACGTACGAGCTTAGAGGTTATATATTGGAAGAAATCAATGATACGGTGTAGATTGTCGATGCAGCATGTTTGATTTTCCAAAGTTAAATAATCATTAATAATGATTGTTGGAAGATTAAAACTAAGTGGAGTTCTAATGAATATTTAATTAGATTGAAACGTGAATGTGATAATTTAAATTATCAAATTAGGGAAATTATCGAGAATGGAGTACCACCAGTTTTACTCCAGGCGATAGTTAAATCGTTTATTAGATTTGAACGTGAATCGGTAATTAATTTTACCAATAACACAGTGGTGTTAGGTATAGAGTATTAATTGCATTGCTCCAAGGGATGAATAGGTTGGGATTGGGAAATTAAACAAATGATTACTTCGGTATGGTTCGATAATCCCGACTAGTTGATAAACCTTAATTTGGTTTAGAAGTTATATCCAAAAGAAGATTAAAGCATAAATTTAAAAGATTTTATATTTGATAAAATTAATGGGAACCTTTCCCAAAGGATATGAATATTTGAATAAAAGTATATTCAGAATTGGAATGAGGCGTATGTTGTGTTTTTATAGCACTTGATTATAAGATACGTGAATTATTCGGAAAGGCCGGGTTTATACCCATTCTGAATAATTGATTCGACGATAAGTAGACGATGAAGACGGTGGTTGAAGACCGGAGATCTTCACATCGTTTGGATGAAAACTAGTGTCTTGATTGGGCTGCACACCCAAGACAAGGTAATAAGTGGTGATCGTCCAGACGTACTTGGAGAACGACCGGATGTGCGAGCACCTCTCTCCAGTATTGGACATATGGGACAAGGAATAAGGTGCCTCCGGTTTCTTTCAGACCCAGAACGAACTAGTAAATGGATGTATGTCTGAAATTGGATTTTATTAAGTGTTGATTGATTTCTATTAAATATATATCTATTTGGTGGCGGAGAATTTATTCTCTTGCTTAACACCCTTCTCTAAGACGTAAGCTTAGAGGTTATATATCGATAGACATTATCGCATGGCGTGAATTGTCAGTGTGGCATGCTGAGATGCAAATGATCAAGGATTTTGTTGAAAAGCAGAGTCTTGTGGTTGATGATCAAAGCACGGCTTTAAATAGCATAACATTGTGTATAGCGTTAGTTCGCGAGCCTCACACCTCGGTATGAGTCAAAAAAGGGATAAAGGACGCAGGGAGGACATGATGTTTCCTTCTAGCTATGGGTGGTGTCATGGTATGGAACCCGGGCATTTATATATTTTTACCTATGTGGATGATGGATAGCGAGGCGCCTCGGTTATACCGGTCACTACAGGGTTGCTGGATAGGTCCGATAGGACCGGGAAACATGTGTTCAAGAATAATTAATCCACTAACGTAAGTGCGGACCGGCCCTGCAGGAACCAAGAGTCCACTGCGGGGGAACCTGAGGCATTTGCTAGAGTGTCTTGAATCGGTGAGGAGCCATCCCTTGCCTCGACTCATAGATGGAATCTAATTTCCAGTACGTGACATTTCAGTTTTAATTGCAGAACTAGTGTGGCGACATAGTAGCATGGGATACTATGCCGTCTATGATTGATACATTTATATTTGAAGTGATTTTGACATTATACACTTATAGTAACATCAAACTGATTTGTTTTAAACGTACCAATCATGTTTGATTATTATAAGGGAAAACTCTATCCTCTGGCTTGCGTTGCATTGTGTGATGGGACCTGATTCTTATAATAGCTCCATTTTTTCAAAGGGCATTGCGCTCTTTGTTTTATGCACTTGTATTCTTGGGAGGAAACTCGTTCCGTGTTATACGGCGTGGTCCCTTGATTTACTTTATTTCTACAGTAAAGTTTTAAATAACTATTTTAGTTCTCACACCAGTCACATGACTGACCTGGAGTTTATTGTTTTAACCTAAATTCTGGGTTTGCCTATTTTCCACACGGGCAGCTAGTAGTTTTGGTTTTGCAGATTTCTTTTCACAGGATCCTGATTTACCGCTGGAGATATATTCAGAAAGCTTTTTATCTGTGTATTTCTTTCAGTTGTGTTATGTATTATTTTTCCACGGCTAATGTAATTTTATATCTCTGAAATTTTTCTGATGTATATTATTTATTCAAACATTGTTCTATTCTTGTACTCTGATGTAAATTGTTGAAATAAGCAATGAAATGTTCTTTTGTTTGTCTCCTGATTTGTCGTGTTCTCAACTCAATCCGGGTTTTCCTGTAAGGGCGAGTTTGGGTCGTTTCAACAAACATACGCGTTATTTTGCGATAATGCTCGGTTCAGACCTACATATTTTCAGATTATGCTTAGGATTGTCTTGGAGCTTCAAGAGAGAAGCTGGCGACTCGAGACATATTCTGTATTATTCCCCTTTGTATATCATTAATTGAGATTTTGGAGTTATGCGACCAAGCTGTTACAACTGTCCCGATTTGATTTATAAGTTGTACTCTATATAGACTCTCAAATTTTTTGTATAAATATTGTTTTACATTATATATTATTTGTTCCGTTGTGAAATTTTATTCTATCTTTTTTTTTCATTTCCTTCTAGCTATCTGACTTTCCAACACTTGGTTATTGAACACGAATACCATGAATGTTTTATGTGATTACTAAGGGTCGAATAACCGGGTTGTCATAATATATTTGGTTCTAGTGATTATGATAAGGATATTTTATTATAAATAATTCATCATGTTGCTATATTGTCTTATTAAAGTTGATGGTATAAAGTTGTTAGTAAGCAAAATTCAAGGTGGGAAGGATTGTAGTTTTGGTTTTGATACATCGAATGTTACCTTCTAGCAAGGTCGGTCAGGACACTTGGACTACTGCCCTAAGCTATGTACCATCATCCAATCTGGCTTGTAACACTTACTTGCTAAAAGTTACAACGGTTAGTTTATAAATTGCCAGTAGTTAAAAAAGTATATTATTTACAATAACAGCAAATTAAAAATTCAAAGAGAACTAATGTGGCAATACAACTGCTTAGGGTCGACCCTGAATGTATAAAGGACCAAGATAGAAAACATTTGTTCAATGTGTTGCAGATACAGAGGCCACCTACATATGTTGTAGGCACGTGCCTACCCCAGTATTCTTATTAACAAAAAAAAAGATGTAAAAGCACGTAGTCCACAAGTGAACACGTAGAAACAAAAGGCCAGAAAAAGTGGAAAAGAAGAAGAACCAGAGAACCCAAAACCATAGAAGAAAATTTTCAGCTTCTCAACGTAAAAAAAAAAAGTAAAGAAAGAAAAGAAGAACAACAATCAGTAAGCTACCTTCTCCCTCTCAACTTCAACCAAGATATTTTCTATGAAAACAAATTGGGTAACCTTATTTTGTTTTTCGTGGATTTCTTTTGATTGCATATTTTAGGGATTAAACTAGATAGTATAATTTGATTAATTTAAACAATTCAGTACAGCGAAATGGGTTGATTGAGAAATGCTTAAAATTATTCATTGTTTTAGGTTGTTGATCTATTTAAAATTATTCATTGTTTAACTTAGACAATTCTCATTTTAGACAAATCAGTTTACCGACCTTAAAATTGTTCATTGTTTTAGATTGCAAAATGCATAAAATTATTTTTTAGAAAAGAAAATGAATGTATCATTTTGAAATAAAAATGGTAATCACAAACTTGATCCAAAACTAATTTGATTGCCCAAGATTTTTTCTAATTGTTAGATTATCTAATTGTTGTTAATTGTTTTTTTAGATTTGCTTGAATATTATAAACGAGCTCATGATACTATTTACAACAATGCGGGATCGTCTTCCAAAATTGTAGATAATGATATCCAAAATTAAGCTATTCCAAAAATAGTGATTCGAAATAGCGTTCATGTTGATTCTTCCTTCTAATCCAAGTTTGCGAAATCGAATTTCTAAATTTGACCCAAATGATCAAGATGTAGGTTGAAGAGCTTATTTACAGGAAGGTCCATGTCAACCTTCTTTATAGCATTTCCACAAACTATCATTGGAGTAAAGGCATGTCGCTTTACCACAATGGTTTAGTCAATTTGGGAGTTGGTTAGAATATAGTGTAAAAGAAGATTCAGCTTTTTGTTTCAAGTGTTATCTATTTCGTCTGGATCCAGAGTCAATGAACATAAATATGAGTGATGATTTTACAACGGGTGGGTATAAAAATTGGAAAAACTGTAGAAGATTCCAAGAACACACTCAATCAGAAGCACATAACACCGCATGTATGAAAGCTGAAAATTTAATGATTCAAGTCAGACACATTGAACCACTAATTGTAAGGCAAACAGAACAATGTCGAATTATCTATTGTCGACTAAATGATACCATAGATTGCATTCGATATCTCTTGTATCATGGACTAACTTTCCATGGTCATGATGAATCTGAAAACTCTATAAATACGGGAATTTTTTTTAGAACTTCTACAATGTCTTGCAAATCAAAACTCATGTATTAATGTTGTTGTTTGGAAAATGCTCCACAAAATTCCAGAATAACATCACCCGATATACAAAAGGATTTTGTAAACTCTATCAAGTTGTCAGTGCTATCTTGAAGCATCTCTGTGGTGGCATGTTTACAATTTCAATCAGTGAAGCACGTGATAACTCAATTAAAGAGCAAATGTCAACAGTTATACGATTTGTCGATAAAAATGGTTGTGTCATTGTACGATTTATGGGGATGACTAATGTTCCTAATACAACTCTGCAATTTCACTTAGAACATTACTTGAAGCTTTTTTTTTTTCAAACGGTTGCATGGTCAGGGCTACGATGAGGCAAGTAACATGCAAGGATTGTTTAATGGTCTCAAAACGCTTACATTGAGAGAGAGAACAATTCTGCATTTTATGAACATTATTTTGCACATCAACTTTAATTAGCACTTGTCCGTGTCACGAAATATATAAACCACATTGTTGAATTCTTTTACTTAGTTAACAGTATGGTGAATCTTGCTGGAGCGTCATGTGTAAGCGTCGGGATATCCTACGAGAAAAGGAGGCAGAAAGAGTATTCAACCAACTGCAGAGTGGAGAATTATGTAGTAGTCGAGGATTGAATCAAGAGAGATTTGAAACGACTGGGAGATACATGTTGGGGTTCACATTATGGAACCTTAATTAATTTGATTGCTATGTTTTCCTATGTGAGGGATGTTCTTACGGACCCATGAAAGATGTCTCTAAGATTAAAATAAAAAGAATCGTTAAATTTGATAAAAGTGATACAAAATTTTGATTTCAAATTCACATTATATTTGACGAAAAATATAATTAGAATCACCAATGATCTTTCAAAAGCGCTTCAATAAAAGATCAAGATATTGTCAACGCTATAACTATGGTGAAATTATATGAGGAACGACTACAAAAAATGAGAAATGATGAATGTGATAACCTATTTGTTGAAGTAAGTTCTTTTTGCACGAAGCAAAATATTGTTATTTCAAATATGGGGGATAATTATCTTCTTTTATGTAGATTGAGACGAGGATCAAAGATAACAAATTTGCATCATTATCAAGTCGATTTGTTCGACATTGGTTTGGACAAACAATTTGTTGAGCTTAATAGTCGTTTTGACGGGGTTACACGGAATTGCTTCTATACTTAATTTTTTCAATCCTAATGATTCGTTTGCTTCTTTTGATGTCACGAAACTAGTTCGTCCATCAAAAATTTATCCAAATGATTCTTCCGAAGCATAACATATGGAACTTTACAATCAATCAGAGATTTATGTGATGGATACGACATCTAATAATGAATTCAAAGAAGTGAAAAGGCATTAGCAATTTAGCTAAGAAGATGGTCTTGACGGGAAAACATATTGTCTGTAGTTTAGTTTATAAACTCATCATGTTATTCTTAATTCTCCAGTATCAACGTCTACAGTTGAAAGGACTTTTTTGGGCTGTAAATATAGTTAAAACGGATTTTCGGAATCGAATGGGGGATGAATGCATGACTAATGAATATTGTTAAAACCCAGCCCTAACTGCAGCTGCTTTCTTATAAATATTACACCAGCATCCCACTCCCCTCAAAAAGAAAACTGGCTACATTAAAAAATGTATTTTAAAAGGTCACTGTAAAGTACCCTCTACTTCTGAGTAAAGGTTGATGTAGCTACATGAGCTACATGCTTACTTACTATTCATTGTGTTGTCTTATGTAGACTTTTCATAGACCACATAAACTGTGATGTGTGTGTGAGAAAACGAAATCTTGCATTGCATGAGGAGACATTATCCCAGTTGTGGATGATGTGAGACAGAAGCCTAAAAAGAAAGGTGGGTGATGAAGATGTTTATTTATCATTATGTACAAGGAAATGATGGCGTGAGCCATGACATTTCCCACCTTGGCCTTTTATTTGGCTTGCAATGCAAATTGCAGCCTGCTGTGTGACGGTATATAACTTCTTTGTTTTCTTGCTACAACATCTCATGCCATGCTTTTTGTATTCCATCAGATGTTAACATAAAAAATAATTTACACATATATTTCTCTATTGCAGATAAGGCACAGTTCATTTAATTAGAGCAGCCTTAAATATACACTAGTAGCAGTTCATTCCAGTCTTTCTGGAGCAAGTTTTATACCAAAGCAAACTGAAGATGTGAAGAAATCGTAATGTTACTTGGAAGGGAGTGCAGGTTGATTAATCTGTCAACGATGTTGATTAGAAAAGTTGAGATGAGCAGGGTATGCGCATGTAGGCTGGGGTCCTATGAATTGAGAGGGTTATGTCAGGTCACTGAAAGCAATGCGATAAAAATATACAGGCTAGCATCTACTATTTTATGTTCCCTTCAATCGAATACAAGGAATCTCAATTATTGTCTTTTACATCATCATGTGATATTAGTGTAAAATTTAGTTGTATTCTAATCATAGACATTAAATATCACCCAAAAAGTGACACCCGAAAAGCCCTCCTACAGAAACTAAGCATTTATATTAGTTTAAGTTAGTGGGAGGTGAAAGAATGAGTGAAGGGAGAGATAAACGACATATATGGTGGAAATCAAAGGACATTTTGTGGTGTTGCACTGTTTCGGATGTCACTGAACGCTCGCCAATATATATATATATATATATATATATATATATATATATATATATATATATATATATATATATATATATATATATATATGTTCCGCTACACCTCTTATATTGCACGTGAACTCTCCCTCTTAATCTTCACCACCCATTTCCCTACTCATTGTCTCTCTTTCCATTTCAATATTATTTCTTAATGGAAAGAGAAAGAATGAGTGGAGGAATGAGTAGTGGAGATTAAGGGGAAGGGTTCACGTGCAATATAAGAGATGTAGTGGAACTCTTCTCAACGGACCAACTAGGTACAAATATAATGTATAGATATG
The DNA here is from genome assembly GCA_030737875.1 of Allium sativum. Taxonomy (NCBI): domain Eukaryota; kingdom Viridiplantae; phylum Streptophyta; class Magnoliopsida; order Asparagales; family Amaryllidaceae; genus Allium; species Allium sativum. The sequence continues at coordinate 1,044,885,626 of CM060910.1, read as the reverse complement.
TCCGTAAAATCATATTGCTAGAAATTTTACACAAAACACGTTATTTGAAGGATTAACGTTTGATCGGAAGCAATATGGCTAAAATTGAGTCCACGTATTGTACTTGGATTTTTGTGATTTCGTAGTCTAATTATTATTACGTCCCCAATAGTGGGAGAAATCAAACCCTCATATATCTGAAATTCTCTATCCCTTATATCCAACCAACCAAACCCTCTGATTTTCAATTTTTTGCTTAATTATAAAAAAGTGAATATTAATTGGGTAGAGGGGCATAAGAGATTTTGGATATAAGAGATTTACTCTCGTGATGGGATGAAGGAGTTGAGAGCAAATAATCTAGACCTAAAATCAGTTGGTCTCCTAAACCTAGCCAATCATGGAATTCTGATGGAGTGCCACTAAGAGAATAAATTCCCAAACCTTGCATATTTAACACCAAATCCAAGTCACGATATGGGGTGCCACACTAAGGGAGTAATGATCCAGTCCTTACTATTTAACGTCATACCCGAGGCTTGATATGGCACGTCGCTAAGAGGGTTATTCCCGAACGAAATGTTATAAGGTTCTATATTCATGAGAGAAACTGTATTTGTACTTTGGTTCGTCAAATCTATTACAACCCTTCTCTTTTACCTTGACTTAGCACACAAGTTCAGAGCCGGCGCGGGAGCTAGATGGAGCAGGCGGCCGCCTGGAGCAACCCCCCTCGCCATGGCAAACGTCGGTTGTTGATGGTGGTGGAAGTTAGAATAGTAACTTGTATAAATATAATGAAATGTAAAAGAAAATGCTGAATAAAGTGGTGTGATGGTTAAGTATTAGGTTGGCTCTGAAAATGTCAGAAGTTGCATAGAAAACTATACATGTGGAGTAATTTATGTGCCCATGATTTTTTCCCCATTTTTTCTCCATTTTTTCCACACCTTCAGCTAAGGGAAATGCATAGAAAACTATACATGTGGAGTAATTTATGTGCCCATGATTTACTAAATATTAATATATGAGAAGCCGTGGATTTTAATGTAGAAGATTATGATATTGTAAAACTGGTTTTGTTCCCTCACCAAAGCTCTTGAAGTTTATCCACTTTTCCTAGCTGCTATGGTTAAGCTGGGAACAACCCTAGCAACTTATACATGAGTTGAGTTAGTACAACCTATGATATTAGGTACTTAGTTTTGCCGTCACATGTGTAGCTGAAGGCAGGCACTTTTCAATTTACTATTGTTATACAAAATTAAAAATATATCCGCAAGTGCTGAAGTCAAATGAAATATGGTCAGTAGCATTTTTTTTCCTTGATTGTCTGCCACCAGTACAGTTAAAAACTTAAAATACTCCCTTTTCATTTTCCTCCATTTAGCAAACAAATTTCAGCAATATGCACAATTATGCAAGTTAAGGGACTACCATGAAATACTAAATTTTGTTCTTTAAAACATTTAAAAATCACAAAGCTAGCTCTCAGAAAACCAGTTAAAAGCTTTATGTCAAAAATTTGATTGGTTATGGAATGCTGTTGGATTTTGTTGATGTTTAATTTCAGTAGAGTTATATTGTTTTTTATCAAAAGGATAAGAATACATGTGCATTTATGTTGCTTGTTCCATGAAAACCAGAGACTCTTCCAATAGCAAAAAATAGGAATAGAAGAAAAGTAGCTGAAATAGTTGAACAGAAACAGAAGAGATTTGATAGATGATTGTTAGAATTTTTAGAAATATAGGGCCTGTGTTTGGTTTAAAATTTTAAATTTTAAATTTTCAGTTTTCTTAGATATGAAATTACGAACGACACATACACCATGAAAAACTATCGTTTTACAAAACAAAGTTAACACAAAAAACAAAAAACAATCTTTTATCATTTTCAATATTTTAAGAAACGACGGAAGAACGATAGCATTTATCCATCCACCGCTCCTTTGTCCCTTCTATCATCCACTTTGCTTTTGGTCCATGAACTCCGATACCCTTCAAATCTTCATCCATTTTGGAATTGACGTTGAAAACTCAAAACTCAAAATACAAAATAAACCAAAAACTACTTAGAACTTTTATTGGTTTTAAGTGCTGATTACAGTTGTGTATAAGAGCATGTATTTATATTTTATAGATACTGTTGTACAGTAGACTGTCTAGGCAGTATAATCTAAGATTGAAAATTCTAGCTAGTGAAATAATCTAAGCAGTACAGTCTAGCAATTAATAGTTATTAGATAAGTAATTCTTTAAAAAAAATTTGTATAGATCACTCTAATTGAATATTTAGTAAATCTCAAGAAATTTGGATCATTTTCAACATTGTAAAATAAACCTTCGCAACATCAAACTATATTATTATCCTACTGAATTTTCATAAGCATGAACATTCATCGAAGCTTTCAGTAACAATATATTATGGTATATCTAATCTTCATAAGCAAATTGCAACAATTATTATTATTATTATTTTGCTCATATCGATCATACGTGCTTAAGTACTTCGAATATTACATGTGCAGGTAATTGGATTTTTTTTTATATTTTTTTTATAGATACAGATTGCATAAATTTATTTATTTCAAAAATTAAATTGTAGAAAGCGTTCATTGTTATCTTTCAACATGGAATATCAACGTTTAAAGAGCTCAAGTATATTTGCAATGTAGAAAAAAAATTGGTATACTTTACCCTATCAGGACTTCTTATGGCAAACCACCAGTGCAGCAGATGAACTGCGATTTAACCAAGGTATTAACATTTTTTATTTACATCAATTGATACATATATATGTTTTTGCCAAAACATAGCGAGGTTATATGCTGATGCGTATTCCTAAACAGAAGTATTTTAGAAACTATATGCGACTACAAGCAGCTCTGCCTCTAGACACAAATGATTCTAATGCCTTTGTATCATGGACATCTCAGGTACTATTACAAAGTTCTAAGTAATTTCCAGATACTTATGTTGCGCAACATGTGGTTTTAATATTGACAATGCATGCTAGATGTTGTCTTGGGTATTTCATTCATTTAACTCCCAACTGAAAATAGACAACTGCTTTCCGTAGATGGTTGATATATTGAGTTGGATAGCCAGGTTGTCTTCTTACCCATCTATGATTATTCTGTTTAATCATGTACCATACAATAAATGATCGCTAGTGCACTAGAGAAATCAACAAAGTTTTATGAGTATACAACAGAGGGGTCCTGCTTAGCTAATGCTAAATTACTTGCTGTAATGAGTGGGTGTAGATGCCACTATCATATGTTCTGTTGGAAAACAATAGCTGAGTCACGTACGTTGTCGCTTTCGTCTTGAAGACGATTCGGCGATGTGGTCGGTGGTGCAAACCAGTTTGTACTTGTCGCTGCCGTCTTTGGAATAAACAGCTTTCGGAGATAATTTAACTGATTTGCTTGCACAACAAAACAACGCAGATTGGTACTTTTGAAATTTAACTGCTCGTTATTTTTATTTTTATTTTGCGTAAAGAAAATTTTAAGGACGGCTGAAGAAGAGAATGTTGTTCGGTTTTTGATATCGTCTAAAAATGAAGTGTTATAGACGAAAAAATAAATTGTCGAACGGTTTGCTAGGTAGTGGGAGAGAGTCGGCTGAAAAATAGGATCAAAGTACCGTGTCATGTAAAACACGGCTCAGAATTATTTACCTCTAAAATAAAAACGGTTCGGAAAATTGCACTGTTTTTCCGTTTAAAAATATAAGTCTATACACCACCAGGCCAAGGCCCAAAGCTCAAGCCCAAGCCCAAACCCGAACCAAACCGAGCCGGACTGGGTCGAGTCGAGTCGGTCGGTCGCGCGCGTGTGTGGTGGTCATGCATGGCCTCCCTCCTCACAAAAAAGAATGTACTGTGAGCCCAAGGCCCCAACATAGCTTCTAAAACAAATATAAATACTTTGCTTCTTTCATATAGTCTCATGATGTGGGACTATTCACATATAGGAGTCATTCTTACACTTAGTCAAATTTTTAATAATTCACCAACATGTTTATAAAACAATTTCCAACAATCCCCCACTTGAATTTTTAAAAATATTTTTGAGTAGTTTCTAAAAACATAAGGTTGTGCATAAACAAAGGTGTCATCCGACTTGAACCTTTGCATAGTGGATAAGATTCAGTTTTTATTAGAGTGACACGTAGTCTTGAACTCTATTCTTGACATCAGACCACACACAACCTTTTCTATAGTGTAATCAAATAAGCCCGTGCATTTATGGTCGTGCACGTCTATCCCAATTTAGTGAATGCTCTAGAAACTTTGCCCAAAAACTCTATAGGAAACAACCACATTTCCACATTCACATAGGTGAGTCCATCAAGAGTACTTCTGAAGGTAGGTACTCCACTCCAAATAGAGTATAGAACTCATTAAGAGTTTTTATCAACTCATCCTCTAATCACTTCAGGAATACATGCTTCTTGGTTTATAAAATAGCATGTTCAACTCTTATCACTACATAACTTGTTTACCCATTGAACCTAGTTCTTGGGATCTCCAATCATTTAAGTCGGGTTACCATTGTGCGTGACTCAACAATCTAAGGGCATTAGTCCCATTCTTTTAGAAGTATTAAGGACTTTATCTCTGGACAGTCCTTTCGTCAAATGATCTACCAAATTTTCATCACTGCGTATGTGATCCATTCTAACAATGCCTGAAGAGAGTAGCTCTCTAACATTACTATGCTTACGACGTATCTGTCGTCTCTTACCGTTATAATAACGATTCTGAACTTTTGCAATAGTCGCGGTACTATTGCAATGGATCAACACAGCTGGTATCGGTTTTTCCCATAAGAGAATCTCAACTAGCAGATTTCTCAAATACTCTGCCTCTTCACTAGCTGTGACTAGTGTTATCATCTCAGACTCCATAGTAGACTAAGCCAAACTAGTCTGTTTCTTGGATTTGCAAGAAACAGCTCCTCCAGTGATGCTAAATATATAGCCACTGGTCGCTTTTGAATCATTAGATAAGGTATTTCAGTCTGCATCGAAATATCCTTCAAGTTCAGCTGAAAACCTTTCATAAAGTAATCCATGGCTCATAGTTCGTTTACGGTATCTTATGACCCTTTTAATAGCATGTCAATGTTCTATACTAGGTCTACTGGTAAATCTGCACAATAATACCACAACATAGGCAATGTCGGTTCTACTGCAATCAGTGGCATACCAAAGGCTGCCAATGATGCTCGCATAATCTGACTGTCCTACACCTTCACCAGTGTTCTTAAAAAAAACTTTACACTGTGATCATATGGTGTATTTGCAGGTTTACAGTCGAAGTACTTGTATTTCTTTAGTATCTTCTCAATGTAATGAGATTGATCCAAAGAAAGTCCATTTTCTGATCTAGTAATTTTAATACCAAGAATTACACTCTCCTCATCTAGATCTTTCATATCAAAATTGACATTTAATAAGGATTTGACTGAGTTTATGGCATGAATGTTTGACCCAAAAATGAATAGGTCATCTGCATAAAGACATATAATAGTGCAAATGTCATTCTCAGATTTGTAACAAATACATTTGTCACTTTCATTAACTTCAAAACCATGTGAAATGATTAAGTTATCAAATTTTTAATGCCATTGTTAAGGAGCTTGCTTTAAACCATATAATGATTTATCTAATTTGCATACTTTATGTTCTTGACCATATACTACAAATCCTTCAGGTTGGTCCATATAAATTTCTTCGTCTAATTCACCGTTTAAAAATGCGGTTTTTACATCCATTTGGTGTATTAATAAATTATGAATGGAAGCAAGTGAGATTAATACCCAAATGGATGTAATTCTAGTTACATGTGAAAAAGTGTCGAAGAAATCTATATTTTCTTTTTGCTTAAAACCTTTAGCTACTAGTCGTGCTTTATATCCATCAGTAGTGCCATTAGGTTTTAATTTCTTTTTAAGAACCCATTTACAGCCTATAGACTTACAACCAGGGGGTAAATCTACCAAATTCTAAGTCTTATTGGATTCCAAAGAATCCATCTCATCATTTATGTAACGACCCGGGTTTTTCTGATCGATTTATTTTGAATATTTAATATATTTTTTAAATATTGTGTTGATAATATAAATGAATTTTATATTGAGCCATCGAATTAATAATCGATATATGATTTATTTCTAATATATATAATTATCGAAATACGAAAATGAATTTATCTGAATTCAAAATTTAAAATTGAATTGAAACAGTTCAGATGATTTATACAAACTTCTGTTTGAATTAGAATAATAATATAAATTTATTATCGAAGAATTTATTTGTTTTGAATTTAAATTATATTATATTATATTAATATGGTATATATGTTGGAGTTAAATATCAAAATATATTCAGTTCAGTTCAGAATAACGCAATGATATTGAAACGTTGGTCGATACGTTAAAATAGCGGTTCGTGATGTTAAGTGGTGAACCCCGAGATATTTGAAATGGATAAGATCGAAATCAAATCGATATCTATTTAAAAAGGATAAAAATCTCTTTATTTCAAATCGCATTAAATAGAAATCAAATCGAAATTAATGACAGTGTACCTTCACCTACCACCTATTCCTTAACACCGAAGTATTCTTCATCTATTTAAAACCGCGACCCTTTCTTTTCTTTTTCTTCTGGAAATTAGAAATCCAAAGACGATGTTCTTCGTTCATTCAAAAGAAAATCAAAATAGAAATATCTTCCTTATATTAATATACAATCTGTTTCTATTCTTTACTTTGCATTCCTTCCGTTTAATTCATTCGAAATACACAGTAAATTCCCAAATTTTTAATCCTTGAAATCACATTCAATACTTAATGAAAGTCCACAATCCTGGGTTTGTTATGATCGTGAGGGAGAGAATTTTAACTTAACATGCTTATTTGAGGGCTCGATCAATTTTCATTTGCTTCCTTTTCAATCATCGAGGGCGATGACACGCGATTGTCGAGGCTAGGGGGAGACTGGAGAGCTAATCGGTCGAGTGAGGGTTGTAATGAGCGAGTAGCTTTAGTCGAATTAGGGATTTCGTTTTGAAACTGAAGTGGAAATCGTGATCTGTTATAGCGCGATGGTGAAAAGTGGCGCTGAAGCATGGGATGTTTGCGAGAGGAGATACGACGATGGATGGGGAGATCGATTCAGGGCAACGATAAAGGAGTTGGTTATGAGGCTTGATTTTGGTACGCGATGCGGTCGATGTAGGAAGGGGCGAACTGGGAATCGATATGTAGGTGATTGGAAGAGGCGTTGCAGGGTTGTGGAAGGTCGATGTTGGGTACGAGTTTCGTAAAGGAGGATGGAGGATTGGGAAGCAATTCGGTCTTTGGTCATTGAAAAATGGTAGCTACTGAAAATAGGCAATCACAAGATGAAGTGGTGAAAGGCGCTACTATGGTTTTTGGATGATGAAATGGAAGAGTAAGGTGAATGACTAGATGGATGGAAAATAGTGGTCTGATTCAAGTTAAAAAGGCGAAGCAGCATCTTCGATCTGAAATGGTGTAAGCTGAATAGTAGTTGACATCGACTGTTGGTCTGAAAATTGTAGAGATTGGCAAAGGAACGTTGCGTTTCATTACTGAAAAGAAGAATAGGTAATTTACTAGTTAATTAGTTAATTAAATTATTTAATATTTATGATGGTGATTAAGTATGAATAAATGTGATTAATCCGAATCTTATAAAAATGTATTTCATTCCCATAGGTTGGACTTAAACATCATCAGTTGCGTTGTAGTTAATATTTGAAAAAAACTACATTCGGGAATCAATTTGAACTCGACCGAGTCGAGTTGGAATCATAACACTGAGGTTAACAAGAATGGAAATTAAACAGGAAATTCAGCAAATAAAATCACGGTGAGTAAATCTCACTCACCTTTTATTTAAAAATATTCCTATTAGTTAAAAATAATTGTTTGTTGCTTGCTTGGTTGCATTCAATATTTTTGTGCATCTTAAATATATTAGTTATTTAGGCTTGGTGGTTGCTATTATATATATATATATATATATATATATATATATATATATATATATATATTGGTGGTTGGATTTCCCGCAGTATCTTTAGCAGATGCCCGCGGTAACATTAGCGGATGATTACCCTATACGCCCCACGCTATAATAGTGGATGACCATCTATACCGCGATATCCTGCCTCGAAGCAGGATGGGTATTATTTATGTTGACTAACATCTGTGGATGCTGGAAAAACAGGTTGGAGGAATCCAACTGGATTCCTCAAAAATATATTATCTATTTGTTTGTTTGTTTGCACGTATACTGTCATATATGATGTGTTAAAAAACCTGTCAATTATAATTGGTTGTTTTGATTGTTTGAAATATCACTGGGTCTTAATGTTGATTTATAAAAATATCGTGAAAGAGATTTTGAGATTTAAAAGGAAAATTCTATTTTCTAAAATAGAATTTGAATTTAGAATGGGATAAAGATATTTACTTGTTTGAGAAATAAATAAAACAAGTATTGAATTTATAAACGATGTTTATAAATTAAATAATACAAGAAATTGAAGTGAATTTATAAACAGTGTTTATAAATGAAATAGAATGATTTTCATTGGATAATCAAGGAATTGAAATGAATTTATAAATAATGTTTATAAATAAAATGGAAAAAATTATCATTCGATAATTTGAATATTTAAATTCAAATGTAAATTTAAAAATAGAAATGGGGAAATTGTTTTAAAGAAACAAAAGATGGAATTTATTCTGATGTTCAGAATATAAATTGAACTAAAATAAATCCGTAAGGATTTATGATTTGAATTCGATTAATTCGAATTTATTTAAATAGAAGTTAAATTGAATACGAAAATAAATTATGTGTTATATATATAAGTTATTATAAATAGAAATTTCCAAAATAAGATTTTTGTTTAAAATAGATTTCGAAATAGAACTTGTTTTAAATATATAAAATAAGGAATTTATAAACAGTGTTTATAAATAGAATGAATTAATTATCAAGATATAATTTAAAATATTAAATTCAGGTGTGAATTTGAAAATAGAATTTGAAATCATTTCGAAAAGGAGAACGATGGGTTTTATTTCTGAATTCGAAATATAAAAGAAATTGGATTTTCAAATAGATAATTGAAAGCGAAGCTTGTTCTATTTTGTGAAATGAGAAAATTTATCTATAAACAATGTTTATAAATATAGTGAAATAAATTATCATTTGATAATGTAGCAGTTTAAATTCAAATATGAATTTAAAAATCAATTGGAAAGTGTTTTAAAATAGAACGATTGATTTTATTTTGAAATATAAGTTGAATTTGCATTAGAAAAAAAACCCAACGAGTTTATAATTGGAATTCGATTATATCGAATTTCATAAAATAATTTATTTCTAAATCAATTAAAACTAGATATAGAAATTTAAGTTATAAATAAATTTATAACTAAGTTATGAAGTAATCGACGGATAGGGATAATCGAGAATATTAAGTTGGGTTTGGTAAATAGGCTGAATATATATTAAAATATATTAGAATGGAGTTGGAATTTATATATAAACGAAGTTTAAAACGTTTATATATTAAATATAATTAAAACGAACCCGCCGCAGAGCGGTAGTTCGTAAATTGGCGATTCGAACTTCAATTGAGTGTACAGAACTCAATTTAAGTCGGAATTCTTTGAAACAAGAATCGTCAGGACCGATTTGATAATAGTTTTCTAATGGAAGAGAAAAATCTGAATTTCGTCGAATGAATTTTGAGTTATGTCAAAATCAATTTTTCAGAAAAGCAGTGCCATAACCATTATAAAACCATAACGGTTTATTTAATTTTATTAAAGGGTTTTAAGCGAATAAAATCCGAATTTCTATTTAGAAAATCCCAGATTTGAGCTACAGCACCATCAGTGTTCATTTTCGAGTTTCTAAGTGATGAATTGCTACCTTAGAAAAGATTTTAATGGAAATTTGGTTAAAATGAAAACAAACAGGTTTGAAAATTCAAATGTTTTGAATTTGAAATGGTTATAAAAATATATGTATATATTTATGTTATTTCAAAAAGGATTTGAAATAGAAACCCAGGGATTTGAATTCTGAAATTTAAATTTAACTTAAGAAAGTTAAATGAATTGAAGTAAATAAATTGACCAGAATCAATTTAAATAAGTTTAATGGAATATATATTGGATATAAATGTATTGATTGTAGACCATTCGAATTAAATAAAGGAAAACCAATAGTTTTGGTGGAACTAAATTTGTTGAAACGTGAAATGTTGAGTTTCAACATAAGTGAGATTTTGAAAAGTAACGAGTTTGTACAATTTTTCCTACCTTAGTAATTTCGGGGACGAAATTCTTTTAAGGGGGGAAGAAAGTAACGACCCGGGATTTTCTGATCGATTTATTTTGAATATTTAATATATTTTTTAAATATTGTGTTGATAATATAAATGAATTTAATATTGAGCCATTGAATTAATAATCGATATATGATTTATTTCTAATATATATAATTATCGAAATACGAAAATGAATTTATTTGAATTCAAAATTTAAAACTGAATTGAAACAGTTCAGATGATTTATACAAACTTCTGTTTGAATTAGAATAATAATATAAATTTATTATCGAAGAATTTATTTGTTTTGAATTTAAATTATATTATATTAATTTAATATGGTATATACGTTGGAATTAAATATCAAAATTATTCAGTTCAGTTCAGAATAACACAATGACATTGAAACGTCGGTCGGTACGTTAAAATAGCGGTTCGTGATGTTAAGTGGTGAACCCCGAGATATTTGTAATAGATAAGATCGAAATCGAATCGAAAATCAAATCGGTATCTATTTAAAAAGGATAAAAATCTCTTTATTTCAAATCGCATTAAATAGAAATCAAATCGAAATTAATGACAGTGTACCTTCACCTACCACTTATTCCTTAACACCGAAGTATTCTTCATCTATTTAAAACCGCGACCCTTTCTTTTCTTTTTCTTCTGGAAATTAGAAATCCGAAGACGATGTTCTTCGTTCATTCAAAAGAAAATCAAAATAGAAATATCTTCCTTATATTAATATACAATCTGTTTCTATTCTTTACTTTGCATTCCTTCCGTTTAATTCATTCGAAATACACAGTAAATTCCCAAATTTTTAATCCTTGAAATCACGTTCAATACTTAATGAAAGTCCACAATCCTGGGTTTGTTGTGATCGTGAGGGAGAGGACTTCAACTTAACTCGCTTATTTGAGGGCTCGATCAATTTCCGTTTGCTTCCTTTTCAATCATCGAGGGCGATGGCACGCGATTGTCGAGGCTAGGGGGAGACTGGAGAGCTAATCGGTCGAGTGAGGGTTGTAGTGAGCGAGTAGCTTCAGTCGAATTAGGGATTTCGTTTTGAAACTGAAGTGGAAATCGCCATCTGTTATAGCGCGATGGTGAAAAGTGGCACTGAAGCCTGGGATGTTTGCGAGAGGAGATACGGCGATGGATGGGAGATCAATTCAGGGCAATGATAAAGGAGTTGGTTACGAGGCTTAATTTTGGTACGCGATGCAGTCGATGTAGGAAGGGGCGAACTGGGAATCGCTATGTAGGTGATTGGAAGAGGCGCTGCAGGGTTATGGAAGGTCGATGTTGGGTACTGGGTTCGAAACGGAGGATGGAGGATTGGGAAGCAGTTCGGTCTCTGGTCATTGAAAAATGGTAGCTATTGAAAATAGGCAATCACAAGATGAAGTGGTGAAAGGCGCTACTGTGGTTTTTGGATAATGAAATGGAAGAGTAAGGTGAATGACTAGATGGATGGAAAACGGTGGACTGATTGAAGTTAGAAAGGTGAAGCAGCATCTTTGATCCGAAATGGTGTAAGCTGAACAATAGTTGACATCGACTGTTGGTCTGAAAATTGTAGAGATTGGAAAAGGAACGTTGTGTTTCCTTACGGAGAAGAAGAATAGGTAAATTACTAGTTAATTAGTTAATTAAATTATTTAATATTTATGATGGTACTTAAATATGAATAAATGTGATTAATCTGAATCTTATAAAAATGTATTTCATACCCTTAGGTTGGACTTAAACATCATCAGTTGCGTTGTAGTTAATATTTGAAAAAAAACTACATTCGGGAATCAATTTGAACTCGACCGAGTCGAGTTGGAATCATAGCACTGAGGTTAACAAGAATGGAAATTAAATAGGAAATTCACCAAATAAAGTCACGGTGAGTAAATCTCACTCACCTTTTATTTAAAATTATTCCTATTAGTTAAAAATAATTGTTTGTTGCTTGCTTGGTTGCATTCAATATTTTTGTGCATCTTAAATATATTAGTTATTTAGGCTTGGTGGTTGCTATTATATATATATATATATATATATATATATATATATATATTGGTGGTTGGATTTCCCGCAGTAATGTTAGCAGATGCCCGCGGTAACATTAGCGGATGATTACCCTATACGCCCCACGCTATGATAGTGAATGACCTTCTATACCGCGATATCCTGCCTCGAAGCAGGATGGGTATTATTTATGTTGACTAATATCTGTGGATGCAGGAAAAATAGGTTGGAGGAATCCAACTGGATTCCTCAAAAATATATTATCTGTTTGTTCGTTTGTTTGCACATATACTGTCATATATGATGTGTTAGAAAACTTGTCAATTATTATTAGTTGTTTTGATTGTTTGAAATATCACTGGGTCTTAATGTTGATTTATAAAAATATCATGAAAGAGATTTTGAGATTTAAAAGAAAAATTCTATTTTCTAAAATAGAATTTGAATTTAGAATGAGCTAAAGATATTTACTTGTTTGGGAAATAAATAAAACAAGTATTAAATTTATAAACGATGTTTATAAATTAAATAATACAAGAAATTGAAGTGAATTTATAAACGGTGTTTATAAATGAAATAGAATGATTTTCATTGGATAATCAGGGAATTGAAATGAATTTATAAACAATATTTATAAATAAAATGGAAAAAATTATCATTCGATAATTTGAATATTTAAATTCAAATGTAAATTTAAAAATATAAATGGGGAAATTGTTTTAAAGAAATAAACGATGGAATTATTTCTATGTTCAGAATATAAATTGAACTAAAATAAATCAGTAAGGATTTATGATTTGAATTCGATTAATTCGAATTTATTTAAATAAAAATAAAATTGAATATGAAAATAAATTGGGTGTTATATATATAAGTTATTATAAATAGAAATTTCCAAAATAAGATTTTTGTTTAAAATAGATTACGAAATGGAACTTGTTTTAAATATATAAAACAAGGAATTTATAAACAGTGTTTATAAATAGAATGAATTAATTATCAAGAGATAATTTAAAATATTAAATTCAGGTGTGAATTTGAAAATAGAATTTGAAATCCTTTCGAAAAGGAGAACGATGGGTTTTTGTGATAACCCCAAAACCCCATACTATAGTGTTAAGGGTAATCTTTTGGATATAACACATAAACAGAAATAACAAAACAGAAATAAATAAATACACCAGATAATGTACAATAGAATACACTGGATAAACATAATCATCAGAGTTACACAGTATACAGGATCAAACTTTGTACAAATACAGTTCAGCTATACATAAATGTCTACAACGGAAAACAAAGCATAATATGTACAATAGGAGCTGAAGAGCATAAAAAGAGATAAATGATAGAATCCGTCTTCAGCTCCAGCTATCCTGAAAGAGCCTGGTAAAACCTGAATACAAGGCTCCCCATGTAGAAAAAGGGGCACCCGAGTTTGCAAGTGAAACAAACTATGAGTCAGTCATGGGACTGGTATGAGAAATCTACTTAACACATTCTAATATATGGCCAATCACAGGACCACGCCACTTTCGCGGAACGGGTTTACTCCATTGGATTGCCAGTGCTTTAAAACAAGTAAATCTTTAAAACATCGCAATGCTTTTTATAAAAATGAATCCATTATAAGACTCAGTTCCCATCACACAATGCAATGCAAACCGGAGAATAGAGTTTTACCTTATAATGGCTAAAATATGCTTGATACGGATAAATCAAAAGCATTTGATATTATTACTAGTGTTTATATGTTTCAAAAACAATTTCAAATCATAAGTATCAATCATAGACGGCATTAATGCCCCATACCACTATGTCGCCATATATAGGTATACAATCAAGACTGCACAGTCACGTATTTGGAAATTGGATTTCCATCATGAACCAAGGCAAAAGATAGTCCTTACCGACTTCGAGACTCTCTAGCCCGAGCCTCAGGACAAGTACTCAGTCAAGCCCTTGGAGCGACAGGGCCGGTCCACCGATGTGGATTAAAATGCCTGAACACTGCATTTCCCCGCCCTTTGGGGCGTAATTGAGCCAAATGACTCCATCGGCTCCACATAGTCACCGATATATCAGAGGTGCCTCGCAACAGCAACAACCACACAGGTGAAAATAATATAAATGTCAGCCAGTTTAAGCACCGACACCACCTCTAGCTAGAAGGAAACACATGCCCTCCCTGAGGTCCTCTCCCGTTTCTGGCTCATACCGGGGTGTGAGGCTCGCGAATTCACGTTATACACAAAGCTATGCCACACAGGATGTGCTTTGATCATCAACCACAAGACTTTGCTTTTCAACAGAAGCCTTGATCATTTGCCACTTAGGCGTGCCACACAGGCAGCTCACTCCATACGACTGATTTCTATCGATATATAACCTCTGAGCTCGTACGTCTCAGAGAAGGGCGTTAAGCAAGAGAATAAATTTTCCGCCGCCAAACAGATATATATTTAATTGAGATCAATCCACACAGAACAAACTCCAATGTCAAACACACAGTCCATTTACAAGTTCGTTCTGGGTCTGAATGAAACCGAAGGCACTATATACCTCGCATACCCATCGATCTCCAAGCACGTCTGGACGATCACCACTTATTATCTATATTTCGGGATGCCTCCCAATCAAGACATCAGTTATCATCCAACCGAGGTGAAAATCTCCGGTCTTCAACCACTGTCTTCATCATCGACTTCTTATCGCCGATCAATTATTTGAAATGAGATTTAACTCGACCCTTTCAATTAATTCACGTATATTTAGAATTTAAATCAATTCATTTCAATGGTTAAATTATTCGACATCAATAATTCTGTTATTAAATGTAATTTTCACACCAAACACATTCAACCATCCAATGTTCAATAAACCGGGTAAATTCGGCTTATTTCCATTCCATATCGTTTATAATACTTTATAACGATTTATCGCTATTTTTATTTATTTAAAAATAGCCAATTTCATTCAAACGACGCTCCAGGCCATAACGCGGCCATGGCGTTGTTTTTCTTTAGATTTGATTTACACATATCTGAAAATCTAACCATTGGATCTTCACAAATTTTATATCATTAAAAAGATCTTTTCAAAACGAGTCCAACGGTTTCAGTTTTGGGAAAATCCGACGGTCGGATCTCCCGGTACACTCGTTTGAAGTTACGATTTCAAAATACTAACTGCAGCGTCGTTATTCGATTTAATTTAATTATATATATAAATATAAATATAATCGATTCTGGCACTGTTTTTCTTCAGATTTAAATTAAATATTCCAGACAATCCAGCCGTTGGATCTTCACAAAGTGGGTGTCGTTGGAAAGATATTTCCAAAGCGAACCCAACGGTTTCGGTTTCGGGAAAATCCGATGGTCGGATCTCCCGCACAAATCGTTTGAAATCACGGTTTCAAAATACGAACCGCAACTTCGTTATTCGATTTATTTTATATATATATATATAATAAATTCATTCGTCGATTTCAAAATCATATCCACTTCATATATTTGATAAAAATGGTATTTTTATCATCAAAAATATTTATTCAACACATGAATATTTTTAACATTTCATATTCACAATAAAAATATAGATTTTATTGTTCAATCTAAATATTCAACACATGAATGTTTTCGACTTCACACATGCGATAAAAATTTGATTTTTATCGTTCTAGTTCTTTATTCAACACATAAATATTTCCTATAGTTGATATATATAACAAAAATGTTATTTAATCTTTCAAACAAATTTACTCAACGCATGAGCTTCATTCAACACATGAATTTCTATTCAACACATGAATATTTTCTATAGTTTATATTTATAATAAAAATGTGATTTTTATTGTAAAACAGTTTATTTCAAAACACGATTATTTTATATATTATATAAGGTAAAAATGTTATTTTTGGTGTTAAAACAGTTTATTTAAAACACTAGTATTTTATATAATCTATATATATGATAAAAATGTTATTTTTATCTTTCAAAGAATTTATTCAATACACGAACTCCATTCAACACATGAATTTAATTCAACACATGAATTTCTATTCAACACGGGAATTTTATTTCAACATTCAACACATGAATTTAATTCAATACATGAATTTTATTTCAACATTCAACACATGAATTTTATTTCATCATTCAAATTTAAATCAAACACAGAGATATTTCAGAAAATTTTGGCAGCATAACGGCAGGGTAGTTAAAACCGGGGCCGTCCCTAGTACGACTCCTCGCTCTACCTTAAAGCCTCGCAGCTTTTGACAATGGGGATTTTCAATATCTAGTTCGCACGCAGGCGAATTTTCCCATATACTAATCCTATTGGGATTTCAATCACAATCAATCATTCCAAAACAACCATTCATGATATTCATCAAATTGTCACATCAACCAATAATCCAAACAATATAATAATCAATATATATCGTCCATGGTCTGTGGACGAGGGGAGTGTATATATATAGATATACGTATATAACTATATTTCGATTTCATTTCAATATCACTTCAATTCATTTCAACGCATATATTATTTTTACAACGCATATATAACTTATATATCGAACATACAACTTATACAACGTTTATACATGAGGTGTACAACGCTTATATAACTCATACATCGACTATATAATTTATACATCATTGTTTTCCATATCGTTTATAAATTAGAAATCTCACATTGGGTTCCACTCCACCAAAAATAGCAGAAGGCTCAGAAAAATATGCGGTCTCTTCTAGAATGTAGAAGACGTCCTCACAAGTCCACTGTCTCTTGTTTCACTGAATTTCGTCAACAAACGAAAAAGATATGATTTTTACAGTGAAATCATAAACCGTAGCGCTTTAAAGTGTTATAGAATAGTTTAAAATAAAATAGGCCGTTACCTCTCAGAACTGGTTCGAAACTAGGTATTGATTTTTCGCGAAATCCATGAAGGGGTTGGACGATCGGGCTACGCAGCGTCGAAGGGGGGCGGAGGGCGCACCTGCGCACGGTGGAGTGGGCCCACTCGGTGGTCCCTACCATCGGCGGCGGCGGTTGAAAGGCCGCAACTTCCTGGCGTCGATCCCCTCTAAATACACAACGAAAAAATCTTCAGTTGGTATGGATTTGAAGCTCGTCTCGAGCTCTACAAAATCCTCAACTGGGTCGAGGTCTGAATCGAAGTGGTTTGGTCAAAAAATGGATGGGAAGGATTGAAGGGGTTTCTGCCTTTCATCGGCTGTCGGGGAGAGAGAATTTCCCTTTTTTTCTTTTAAAAAAAATCTGATTGGCCGGGAGCTATTTAAAATTTTAAAAGAGGGTTTTCTAACACGACCTCCAATCCAAACCCAACGACTGTCGCCTCTAGCTAAATACCCTCATCCCGAACAAATGGGATATGTTTCGTAAGCCAATTCGACTATTACAGTCAGTTATTCTTCAAATTAAAATATAAAACATTTTTGTTTTGAACGTACATTTCAATTTGCCAGGGCCACATACTGATTCTAAAAATTCCCGAAAAATAAATCTAGCTGTGTTTTGATGATACGGTCCCAACAAAACTATTTTCATCGAATTCTGAGACCGTTTGAAAAATGGCCCTTTTTTGGTCGATCCAATTTAACAGAAATCGACCAAACACATTTTCCTTTGCCACGCTCACCTACTAGCTTCAAAAATTATGAAATTTGAAACCTAGCAATAATTTGACATCTCGGATCCAACAAAAGTGGTTTCGTCGAATTCTGAGGTTGTTTGCAAGATGGCCATTTTCACGGGCTATATAAACTCTATTGCGACCTTTCTGAATTCATTTGGCCATAACTTTTGACTCCGCTATAAAACATCAATTTTTCAGATTCGTTAGAAAGATGTTCACTAACAGATTTAAATATTTTTGGTTTCACTAAAATCTGATTTATTTTGCATCTGGTACAATCAGTCAAAGTTTGAATTGAAATTTTGAAACTGTTGTGGCATTTCAGGCCTTGTTTATAATTAAAATTAATTATATTTATTTTCAAACGCCGATTCAAACACACTTTTTGTTGTTATTATTTAAAATAATTTATTATAAATACTTAAAATCCACCAAAATAGCCAATTTAAAATTTTCAAACTGGTTCAGATTTTATGGGTTGTTACAGCTTTATTTCAGAATTCGAAATATAAAAGAAATTGGATTTTCAAATAGATAATTGAAAGGGAAGCTTGTTCTATTTTGTGAAACGAGAAAATTTATTTATAAACAATGTTTATAAATATAGTGAAATAAATTATCATTTGATAATGTAGCAGTTTAAATTCAAATATGAATTTAAAAATGAATTGGAAAGTGTTTTAAATAGAACGATTGATTTTATTTCGAAATATAAGTTGAATTTGCGTTAGAAAAAAACCCAACGAGTTTATAATTGGAATTCGATTATATCGAATTTCATAAAATAATTTATTTCTAAATCAATTAGAACTAGATATAGAAATTTAAGTTATAAATAAATTTATAACTGAGTTATGAAGAAATCGACGGATAGGGGTAATCGAGAATATTAAGTTGGGTTTGGTAAATAGGCTGAATATATATTAAAATATATTAGAATGGAGTTGGAATTTATATATAAACGAAGTTTAAAACGTTTATATATTAAATATAATTAAAACGAACTTGCCGCAGTGCGGTAGTTCGTAAATTGGCGATTTGAACTTCAATTGAGTGTAGAGAACTCAATTGAAGTCGGAATTCTTTGAAACAAGAATCGTCGAGACCGATTTGATAATAGTTTTCTAATGGAAGAGAAAAATCTGGATTTCGTTGAATGAATTTTGAGTTATGTCAAAATCAATTTTTCAAAAAAGCAGCGCCATAACCATTATACAACCATAACGGTTTATTTAATTTTATAAAAGGATTTTAAGCGAATAAAATACGAATTTCTATTTAGAAAATCCCAGATTTGAGTTGTGAAATATATCTGAACTCCAGTGGAGTAATGGATTGATTTTTGAAACAAAAAAAATCAGATTTTTAATTATTGAATAGAATTAACTAATTTGAACAATAATTAGTTAACGAGATTTTAAAGTGAAATTGGAATTTGAATAAGTGAATTCAATTTGGGAATTTATATTCGAATTCAAATATGAAACTTGAATTGGAAATGGGATTCGAATGGTAATTAGTAAGTTAAAATATATTTGAATATGATATGTTCAAATAGAAAATGAAACGAGCAAACAAGCCGATTAAAGATTAATTAGCGAGTTGAGTTAAAAATGGTCAGATTGAGTTGGAATAAATTAGAAATGGACACATATATGTTAGATAGGTATGGAATGAAGAGGATGAAGATTTTAATTTGTGTGTCCGACAAAAAGGCACATGTTTAAATTCCATATGAGGTTTTATGTGCCGTATCGGCAAGCCGCTTGTCTTTTTCTTTTTCTTTTTGATTGGAGAGGCCTGTGTGGCGGTTGGGGATTTTCCCGATGCTCCCGGTACAAAGGAGGTTATGGCGAAATTTTCCAGAAATTTAAGGAGTTAGAATATTTTTAAGAAAATTTGATAGTTAGAAATCAATGTATCGATATATATAGAATTCGATAAGTAAATGAATTTAAAAATAAAATATTATAAACAAAAAAAGAAATCGATAATATGGTAATAGAGAGAGAAACATATATATGTTTAAAAATGAATAATTTGTTTGTATGGTGTTGATTTTTCGGGAATAATGGTTTTGTCTGTTTTGAAGTTAAAGATGTTTTCAGTCAAGGTCTGAGAGGTATTTTACCCCAACTCGATTGTTTTCATTACTAACGGATAAATAGCAAGATTCAATCTCAATAATCAATATTTGAATAAGATTTAGTTGAATACAGTATTTTGGGTTGTAACGATGTTTTACACCACATTCGTTTTTACCCAAATAAGTGGATGTTTGGAAATATAATAATACATATTTCCTAAGTATATAAATGAATAGTCGGGAAAGAAATAAGTAATTGGAATGTTCTCTAATTATAAATAGAAAATATTTTCTAAGTGTAGGAAATAAAAGAAGGCGAGATATGGAAATGTTTTCCAAATGGGTAAGAGTTCAGGATGATAACTGAAAATATTTAGTTAATGAATATTGATAAAGGAAGTGGAGAAGTGATTTAATTAATGAAATATTATTAAAATGGCCTAGTGATTGTTTGATGTTTTGAATGGATGTTAGTTTTTCTTCGATAGTTAAATAACCGACTATCGAAGTGTTTGCCAATATCGTTGTTAATATGGAAAGATCGGTTGGATTATTATCCGAGAACCACTCCGTATTGGCAGTAGCGTTGCGAATTAGATTATATGAAGATAATCGAAGACGGAGTGAAGTGCAAGGGCTTTTTCTATTAATAGAAATTGTGCCTTCGGTTTCGTTCAGTCCCAGAACGTACGTATATGGACGAATGTTTGACAAAGTATTTCCAATGATCAAATATGTTGGTCTGTATATATATATATATATATATATATATATATATATATATATATATATGGTGGCAACGGATTTATTCCCTTAGCATAATATCCAGGATATATTTGTGCAAATCAATTAGTGATTAATCTGAAAATGCGGCATTCAAAGTGATTGTGCTATCAAGGAATGATAAGTAATCGTAGCCTCAAGCCTCAACAACTGGGAAATGACAAAAATCGGGCAGGCAGCATGACTATGTGGGTCGCTCCCATTAGGGTGTATAATCACCTATCTAGAGAAATTCCTTTTACTCCTTTAGTCTATCTATGTTGTCCCTTTTCAGGAAACGGTTGCTGATCCCAATCGTTGGTGATATACATTCGATAAACTTAAGCGAAATGAGTGGTCGGTCATATGTGGGACGGGTTGCAAGATGCTCTTGTTGAACCCCAGTGTATCTCCTCTAGAGTACACTGATCGGAAGGTGGTTCCATACCGTGTCATGTTGGAAATCCAATCTCCAATAAGCGCCCTACGATTTTTGATTTTATATTATATATGGAGCGTGAGATGCAAGCGTTCCACTAAATTGTTATTTATTTGATTTAGACACTGTTATAATATAATTGGATTTTCATATCAAAGTGGTTTTGGGTTATAGTAAGGTAAAAACCGTCCATGTTTATGTGTGGGCTGGTCTTACTATTATCCTTTCTTTCGAAAGGATTTTGAAAGTCAAACAAATGGTTGGAGTTTACTCACACCAGTCCCATGACTAACCCAGAGTTTATTTTGTTTTGTTTTCCCTAAACTATTGGGTACCCAAATTTGTACGGGCAGTCAAGTAGTCGAGATTTTTCAGATTCACTTGGAAGAGCTGGAAGCAGGAGGCTTCACCAGTTAGCTATAGACTATCTTATTTCCGCTGTGTACTGTGTTGTATCTGGAAACAGGTGTTTATAACTGTTCCAGGAATAACTGTTGTGCTCTGATGATGTAATGTATATAAAGTTACTGATTTGTATTTCAAAAAGTTATCTTATTTAATATATTTTATTCGTTCCACTGTGAGTTTGTGATCTTCATTTTCTTCTGTTCTAATATTTCTTTCTTTCTATTTCTCATCCTCTAACTTCTTTCTAATAATGATTCGTAATCTATGCAATTTGGGTTGGACGTGTGGTATTATCAATCAACTCAGATAGTACGGATTTGCGAGCCGTTACAATTTATAACCTCTTGCCAAAAATTGGCATCTAAAGAAGATAAGGCCTCTTGGAGGTTTATGGGATGCTCCTTAATAGTAAAAGCACAAAAATCTGAATCAAAATCTTTTACGGTTCTTGCTCTTTTACATCTTCTAGGTTCAACTTCAGAATTTTCATTAAGTTCTTTTCTAATAGGCATACTTGAAGTGCCCCCAATATTCCTTAATTTAAAAGGAAATTTCGTTTCATAAAAATGAGCATCATTTGATTCAATTATATTATGTGCATTTAGGTCATAAAATCTGTATGCTTTGCTATTAATAGTATAGCCTATAAATACACATTCATATGCTCTACTTGCCAATTTTATTCTCTTAAGGTCTGGAATGCGAAAATATGCTAAACAACCCCAAGTTCTAAAGTATGAGACATTGGGTTTATGATTGTTTGAAATTTCATAAGGTAAAATTTTATACTTAGATTTGGGGATTCTATTCAGAGCATATCATACGGTTAATAATATATCCCCCCACCAATGTTTTGCTGCACCAAAATTTAGTAAAATGTCAACCACTAATTCGGTAAAGGTCCTATTTTTTCTTTCAGCTTTACCGTTCATTTCTGGTGAATAGGGTGCAGTTCTCTCATGCTCTATACCACATAGTTTATAGAAATCCAGAATTGAAGTAGATTCATATTCTATTCCTCTATCACTACGAAGTCTCTTAATTTTCTTATTTGCTTGATTCTCAATCTCAGTTTTGAATGTTTTAAACATGTCAAAGGCATCACTTTTATTTTTCATAAGGTATACATATGTGAAATCAGAACAGTCATCAATAAAAGCGATAAAATAACGATGTCCATGTCTAGTCAAAGTACCATCAAGTTCACATATGTCATAATGAATCAAGTGTAAGAGTTCAGATACTCTATCAACAGATTTGTGAGGTTTCTTTGTGATTTTAGCTTGAGTACAGATTTCACATTTATCAAGTTCAGATTCTGACAATTTAGGAATCACATCTAAAGTGATCGTGTTATGAATTATTCGTCTATTAACATGACATAATCTAGAGTGCCAAATATTAAAATTAGACAACATATAAGCAGAACTAGTCACATTACTCATTTCAACATTTAATTTAAACATTCCCTCACAAGCATAACCCTTCCCACAAAGTTTCCCTTATAAGTTAGTGTATACAAATCAGCCCCAATAACTTGAGTAAAGCCCACCTTATTAAGGAGAAAGCCAGAAACCAAATTCTTCCTCATCTCTGGAGTATGCATAACGTCTTTCAGGATCACAGTCTTTCCAGAGGTAAACTTGATTTCCACATTGCCAATCCCTGCAACTTTAGTGGTGTGAGAATATCCTAACAACACTTTCTGATCATCAGCAGCTGTGTATGCAGTGAACATATCACGATCATAGAAGACATGGCGAGAAGCACCAGTGCCTACCCACCAACCCTCTGATCCACCAATAAAGTGAATCTCAGTAATCATAGCCGTAAGAGGCTCCTCAGTCAGGTTAGCCTGCGGTGCAGAGCTTGGCGTGTTCCGACACTTTCGTGCCATATGACATGGTTTTGCACAGTTGTAACATAGAAACAACTGTCCAGAATCATTCTTTTGGGCCGGTTTCTACCGTCCTTTTGGGTTTCCTTGCGGATTCCCATTCCATTTGTTGCGCCTATTCTGATTCTTAAATGATTTCTGGTTCAGTTTTAGATAGTGGGTTTGGACTTCTTAGTGTTGTTGTTATTGACAATCAGCACCTCTTCTTTTTGGTCCTGCTTGCGTGCCTCTTCCTCAATACGAAGGCGCGTGATCAAGCTCTCTAAAGAAAATTTCTTAGTCTTATGTCGTAAGACATTCTTAAAGTCTTTCCGGCCTGGGGGTAATTTTTCAATGATAACAGCAACTTAAAATTGTTCGTCCAACGCCATACCTTCGGAGATGATCTCATGAGCTATTTTCTGAAGCTCATGAGACTGCATCTCTACTGACCTGTCATCTGTCATCTGGTACTTTAGGTAGTGGCTTACAACATATTTCTTTGCCCCTTCCTCCTCTGTATCATACTTCTTCTTCAGTGCTTCCCAGATCTCCTTTGTTGTCATTTCATCTGAGTTGTAGTAGTCATACAGGTCATCACTCTATCCATTCAGAATAAATTTTTTGCATAGGTAATCCTGTTCAGTCCAGGTCTGCAGTTGCTTTGACTGTTCAGTCCAGGATTGAAATGATGCAAACTTGCCCTTACAGGAAAGGCCGGATTGAGTTGAGAACACGATAAATTAGAATGCAAACAGAAGAACATTTCATTGCTATTACAACAATTTACTGAATCTGATTTATTTTGAATCCTGTACATTCATTTGAAATTTGAAATTGAATTTTCAAACAACCGCGCCATTTCAGGGTCGTTATATAATTAAAATAAATTTATTCGTTCTAACTTCAATTTAAATAAATTTTAAATTGTTATTATTTAAAATAAACCATTTTGAATATTCAAAATCCTTTAAATTGCCAAAATAAAAAATTTAAATTGGTTATGATTTTCCGAGTTGTTACAAGGATACCATCTGTGCTGCATCAGCCTTGCCAGGTCTGTCTGGTAACTGCGGTTTGTCAGTAGTCAGCGCAACCATTACCTTTCTCATCGTCAGGTAGAACTCCATCTTTTGACGCCATCGCTTGAAATGCAAGCCTTCGAATCTGAATGAAGCAGAAGTCACGAGAGGGATCTGGAAGGCAGAGGGTGGAACAACATCGTCTAGGACTGAGGTCGAAGCCATTGTTTTAGTTCATCTTCAAATTGTTGGAAAATAATGGCTTAGTCGCGTATGTTGTTGCTTTCTTGAAGATGATTCAGCGATCTGGCCGGTGGTGCAAACCAATTCGTACTTGTCGCCGTCACCTTTGGGATAAAACAGCCTTCGGAGATAATTTAACTGATTTGCTTGCACAACAAATCAGCGCAGATTTGCACTTTCGAAATTTAACTGCTCATTTTTTTTCATCAAGTAAATTTTAAAGGCGGCTAAAGAAGAGAATGTTGTTCGGTTTTTGTCTCATCTAAAAATGAAGTGTTATAGACAAAAAAAAATGCCGAACGGTTTACTGGGTAGTGGGAGAGAGTCGACTGAAAAATAGGATCAAAATTTTACAGCGTCATGTGAAACATGGCTCAGAATTATTTACCATCTAAAATAAAAACAGTTTAGAAAATACATTGTTTTTCGTCCAAAAATATAAGTGTCTACCCACTAGGCTAAGGCCCAAAGCCCGAGCCCGAACCGAGCCGGGTCGGGCCGGTCGCGCGCGTGTGTGGTGGTCATGCATGGCCTCCCTCCTCACAACAAAGCATGTATTGGGAGCCCAAGGCCCCAACATAGCTTCTAAGAAACATATATAAATACTTTGCATCTTTCGTATAGTCTCATGATGTGAGACTATTCACATATAGGAGCCCTTCTTACACTTAGTCAAATTTTAATAATTCACCAATATATTTATAAAAAAAATTCCAACATGTTCATGATAAGAGCTCATCATAGAATATGTTGGCCGTGGATATAAGCATAAGTTAGTGGATCGGTTTGCGTTTTCTTCTTTAGTTTATCTCTGTCGCTTATGACTATTATTAAGTATATTTAGTTAGATATATATTTATAGAACATTTCATGATATTATTGACTGATTAGAGAGTTCCATTGACTCTATTAGATATTTTGCAAATGGATTTTATTGATAATCAGTGAAAAAGAAAAGAAAAAGTGCTAATTCTATTATTGTTGATCCCATTTCTTCTTAGGCTTGTTGTTTAGTATTTGCTTGTGTTAGGTTTGTAGAATATCATAATTAATATTGGTAGAAGGTATCATTTTTCTAATCTGCTTAATACAAGTTTCAGAAGAAAAAAAATATTAGGATCACATTAAACTATGCTTCTCTATGTTAGTTTTAGATAACAATATTGGGATCAAAACAGAATTGAATGCGGTAGAGTATAAATGTAAAAACCATAAAAATGATTAAGAGTAATGGTGTAGAGAAAGAGGATGAAGTTAGAGAAGAAGAGATGATAAAAAATTTGGTTTTAACCCCTTTTTATAGAGTATGAAAGGTTGCAATGGTTCTGAATCGTTTCATATAGTGAATAGACACTTCCTTTCAAAATTGGAAAAAATGACAGTTGTATGTCGACATGGTGTTTTTGGTATGTCGACATACCCTTGTATATTTTTTGATTTTCGAAGCATTTTTCAAGTGCTTTGATATGAAAATAATTCTGGAAATTCTTGAGTAAAAATCTAGTGTTGTAAATTAATATTACATGATAGAAAAACATATGAAAACATAAATTTGAACTATATAAATATATTTGTAAAATTATAAGGTTTTAAACTATATAAAGTATAAATATAAAGTATATAAATATACAAAACTTAAGTTTGAAAAACAAAGAAGAAAAAAATAGAAACAACTAGAAAAATAAAATAGAGAGGATTGAGGATAGAATTGAAAATCAGAATTTGAAAATTAGAATTAGGATTTGAACCTGGAGTGTTATTTAGAGTCTTACGAAATCTAGACTCTATAACTATTTTAATCTTGAACTCTTGAGCTCTTAATTACTCATGAGTCTTGAAATTTCTCTGATCTTCGAATCTCTATCATCTTTATAGCTAAACAGTCTTCAGTAATATTTCCTGTATATACTTTCTGCATACATACATACATATATATATTCTATACAAAAAGTGTTAGTTCATATTTTATAATCAATGATAATTGAAATAAGGTTGTTGTCATCAAAACTCCATTCTCCAACAATCTCCTCCCCCTTTTTAATGATGACAACCTTAGTTTATGAAATATCATACTTGTATATACCTGTTTGATGATGTTCCTTCTATACTCCCTTTGTCTGTAAGAATCCTATAAACTATGTCTATATTTTATATTTTCTCCCCTTTTGGCATTATCAAAAAGAAATCCTAAAGATACTCCCCTAAATTGTATAAATCTATGAATAGAATATAAATAACTATCCAACAATACTCCCCATTAATTAATCATTCTTTATATTTTAAAGAGAGATAATTAATTATAAACGATAATTTTATTAGACACAACTTTGTACAACTATAAGATTTATACACATACGATACATCGTAAAAACGTAATACAACGAGAATCGAAGAAAACCTTAATCACTAATTATTTTTAACAATGGGAGATTTGTGAATTGGATAGTTTGGATAATGAAGACAAAATTCTCCATTCTTTTCAATTACATTCCCATTTTCATCAAATAGAATCTCTCCTATGCATTCAATGTTATCATCTTCGTCCGTAATCGTTGGTTGAATCTCTTGTTGTTCTTCCTCCTCCATCATTTCTTCTTCCACTTCTGGTTCTTCTTTAGGTTCCCCCTCCTCTTCCATGGCTCGATTTTCATCATCAGTGATAATCAGATTAGTCTCGTTATCCATTGTAAACTTTAAGAGACTTCTCATTACTTTCCCTTGCCTATTTTGCACCTGACTAATCCTAATCTGGATTACTTGCATCTCAGCCACCATTTGTAGTGGATACACCATTTTTTCTTCAATTTTGATCACCCTAGATAGCGTAGATCGTTGAAACGGACCCTTAGATGGTCCAGGGTATGAATCAGAGTTGATTTGAGTATTTGGATTAGTGGAGGCCATTGTATTTTTTAATTCATAGTTTTTACTTAGAAGAAGAATGAAAATAAAGAAGAAAAATCGAAATAAATGGTTTAATAGTTGAAATAACTAACTTTTGGTGGGAATTAAATTTTAAATTTTTGGCAGTTGTATGTCGACATACCAAAAACTCTATGTCGACATAGTCATGTTTTAAATTTTATTATTTTGATTTCTTATTATATATAAATATTACTATATTTAATTATTTTAATTCACTTAATGAACATATGCCCAATTCTCTCCTATGGTGAACGTTGCTTCATTTAAAGGTTTAGTTAATATATCTGCAATTTGTTTATCTGTTTCTATAAATTCTAGTGAAATGTTTTCTTTACTTACGTTATCTCTTAGAAAATGATGTCTCACATCAACATGTTTAGTTCTAGAATGATGAGTTGAGTTCTTAGAAATATTATAGAACTTGTATTATCGCAGTATATAGGTGATTTATTTATACTTAAACTAAAATCATTTAAAGTTTTTTGCATATATATTACTTGTGAACAAGCCAAAGCAGTAGATATATATATTCTGCTTCAGTTGTTGACAAATATACGGTATTTTGCTTTATACTGAACCATGATACAAGAGAGTGTCCTAAGAAGTGGCATGTTCCACTTGTACTTTTACGATCGGATTTGCATCCTGCATAACCAGCGTCACAGTACAAAACAAAATCGAATGAATCATTCTTAGGATAGAATATTCCAAAATCTAATGTGTGCTTTACATATCTCAGAATACGTTTTACAGCTGTTAAATGAGTTTCCTTAGGTTATGATTGATATCTTGCACAGATATACACTATGCATTATATCTTGTCTACTAGTGGTTAAATATAACAATGATCCTATCATTCCTCTATATAGGTTTTGATCAACATCTGTTGATGTATCATCTTTACTTAAAGCAATACTACTTTCCGTAGGTGTTGGTCTACCATTTGTTGTTGTTAGATTGTATTTATAAATTGAATCTCTCGCATATTTTTCCTGATTAGTAAATATTCCATTCTTTAATTGTCAAATTTGTAAACCTAAAAAGAATGATATATTCTCCTACATGGCTCATTTCAAATTCTTTCGTCATAATATTTAAAAATTCCATGTTCATTTTTTCATTTGTTGACCCAAAGATTATATCATCAACATATATTTGTACTAGTTGTATATCTCTGTTATTCTTCTTGATAAACAAAGTATTATCTATTTTCCTATTTCAATTGTAATAAATAATTTTGTAATCTATCATACCAAGTCCTAAGAGCCTATTTTAATCCATGTGATGCTTTCTTCAACTTATATACATGATTTAGTAATTTTTCATCTTCAAATATGGGTGGTTGCTCTATATATATGTCTTCCTTGACAAATCCATTTAGAAAGGCACTCTTGACATACCTTCGATATAATTTGAAATTATTATAGGTTGCAAAAGCTAGTAAAATTCTAATAGCCTCTATTCTTGCTACGGGGGCAAAAGTTTCATCATAATATATTCCTTCTTCTGGAGTATAACCTTGTGTTACTAGTCGTGCCTTATTTCTTACTACCTCGCCGTGTTCATTCTTTTTATTTTTATAGACCCATTTTGTTCCTATTATTGTTTTATCCTCTGGTCTAGGAACAAGTTCCCATACTTCATTCCTAGTAAACTGATTCAGTTCTTCTTGCATAACAAGTATCCATGAATCATCGAAGAAGCTTCCTTTGGATTTTTCGGTTCAACGGTTGATATAAATGCAGTATTACTCATGTTATTTAGTTGATTACGAGTTGTAACAACAGATTCAATATCTCCTAAGATATTTTCTACAGGATGGTCTCTAAGCAATCTCATTCTTTTGTTTGGTTAATTATCTTCATAATTTATTTCATTAATTCATTTTCATAATCATCTTCGTTGTTTTGAATTATATTTTATAGTTTTTATCGAAAGAGACGTTTAATGTTTCTTCTATAGTGTTGGTTCGAGTATCGAAAAATCTATAAGCCTTGCTTCTTTTTGCATATCCAATAAATATTCCTTTATCAGATTTTGAATAAAATTTGTCTAAATTATCTTTTGTGTTTAATATAAAACTTTTACTTCCAAATATTTTAAAATATGATACTTTTGGTTACAAAAGTTCATAGGGTGTTTTATGAGTTAAAGGTCTAGTTGAAATTGTATTAATAATATAACAAGCTGTTGCAACTGCCTCAGTCCAAAAATTCCTTTGTAAATTACTATCGAATAACATAGTTTTTGCACATTCTTGTATTGTTCTATTTTTACATTCAACTACTCCGTTTTGTTGAGGAGTTCTTGGAATTGAAAATTTGTGGGTTATTCTCTTTTTTTACAATATTTTTCAAAATTCTCATTTTCGGATTCTCTTCCATGATCACTACGTATTATTTTAATTTTTAGTGATAATAAATTTTGAATCCTTTTAGAAAAAGTTTTAAAATGATCAAAAGCATCACTTTTAGTTTTAAGAAACAAAGTCCAAGTGAATCTAGAAAAATCGTCAACTATTACATACACATACCTGTTATGATTTATTGACTGAACTTGGGATGGACCAAATAAATTCATGTGTATTAACTCTAATGGTTTTGAAGTGGTAATTTCTTCTTTTGGTCTAAATGAACTCTTCTTTAATTTTACGAATTGACAAGCATCACATAAGTTATTAACTTTAAATTTCATTTTGGGTAATCCTCTAACTGAATCTAATTTAGAAATCCAAGAGATGTGTTTGAAATTCGTATGATCGAATCTCTTATGCCAGATCCAGGGATCACCAGTATTGGCCATAAGACATAAATTATCGCTGGATATTTTCATACTTAATATGTAAATATTTTTCTTTCTATCTCCTTCGAATATGACTTTTGAATCCCTATCTTCTATGAAACATTTATTTTTTCAAAATTTATTTTATAACCTTTATCGCAAAGTTGACTTATACTTAGCAAGTTGTGTTTTAAATTCCTAACTAGTAAAACATCAGAAATAGTAGGAGTTTCAGAATTACCGACATTGTCGATTCCAATGATGTATCCTTTAGAATTATCTCCGAAGTTCACTAATCCACCATCTTCATACTTCAGATTATTGAGTAGTTCTGGATTTCCAGTCATATGTCTCGAACAACCACTATCCAATATCCATTTGTCCCTTTTCATTTCCACCAATTGATTTCCAGAATTTGAATTTTCAACATCCATGTTACACACCAGTTCAAGATTTGAATTTCCAACAGCCACCTTTTCAGAATTTGAATTGTCAACGGACACTCTAACCATCTTTTCAACTTTTGAATTTTCAAAAGCCATAGATCTCATTCTTTTCTGAATTGAACAATATTTCAGTTGATTACATGCTTATTTAAAGTTATTACATGTAGACTCTTTCAAAATTGATACAATGAATGAATTGACACTAGTATTAATAGAGTTTCCAAAATTTGCCATTTTACCAAAATTTCAAAAAACAGACTATCAATTTTTTTAAAGACCTTGCTTTGATACCAATTGTTAGGGAATGCAGAATGGATCGTTAAGGCAAGCAAACACTAGAGGGGGGTGAATAGTGTTTGTAAGAATTTAAGCAAAACCTAAAATTAAACTACGGGATGAATCAAACACCACAAACACAATCACAGACACAGAACCAAACGCAAATGCAAAATAAGTAGAAACAAAGATGCAGAAAAGGAAAGAACACACCGGATTTTATACTGGTTCGGATTGCTCCTACGTCCAGTTCCACACAACGCTGGATTGCGCAGAGTATAAATATAGTGTTGTAGATTAATATTATATGATTGAAAAACATATGAAAACATAAATTTAAACTATATAAATATATTTATAAAATTATAAGGTTTTAAACTATATAAAGTATAAATATAAAATATATAAATATATAAAACTTAAGTTTGAAAAACAAAGAAGAATAAAAATAGAAAAATAAAACAGAAAGGATTGAGGATAGAATTGAAAATCAGAATTTGAATATTAGAATTTGAATTCGAACCTGGAGTACTATTTAGAGTCTTACAAAATATAGACTCTGTAACTATATTGATCTTGAACTCTTAAACTCTTGAAATCTTGATTACTGCATGAGTCTTGAAATTTCTCTGATCTTTGAATCTCTATCATCTTTATAACTGTACAGTCTTCAGTAATATTTCCTGTATATAATTCCTGCATATATATATATATATATATATTCTATACAAAAATTGTTAGTATATATTTTATAATCAATGATAATCGAAATAAGGTTGTTGTCATCAAAATTCCATTCTCCAACAGGATATTGATATAGTAATAAAGCTCTGCGCAATTCAGCGTTGCGTAGGACTGGACGTAGGAATAATCTGAACCAGTGTAAAATCTGATGTGTTCTTCCCTTTTCTACATTTAATTTCCGTTTATCTTTGTGTTTGTTTTTGATTCTGTGTCTGCGATTATATCCGTGCTTTGATATTCGTATAGTAGATCATATAAGTTTTAGATTTTCTTAAATATCTCAAAAACACTATTCACCCCCCTCTTGTGTTAGTTTTTCTTTAATGATCCATTCTGATATCCTTAACAATAGGATCCAAACAAAATTAAATAAATCAAGTTTAATTTTATACCTTTCGAGTTTTTGCAATTTCACAAACTTGAATATGATCTGTAATTGAATCAAATCGCTTTGTAGCGTCGCTGGGATGCACCACCGCTACTGGTATCCAAACGAACATTGAACGAGATCGTCTTTACGAAATCGTATTGAACTGAGAAATAATAAGAGGCAGATTGAAAGTGGTTAGAAGGTAGGGTTTTTTTTACAAAAAAGCAAGAAAAGGGAATGAGGGTTAAAAAAAATAAGTCTGAGGGGAGAGGGATAGAGAATTGGTCGATTTTGGACATGCAGACTTATTTTTACGAAAGCGGGAATATGAAATATTTTTCGCCGCGTTTATATTGTTAGTGAAAACACTTTTTTGCATTTGAAAATAAATGCCACCAATTTTTGCAACAAAAAAAAATCAAATTTCTTGTAGTGTCTTGGAGTACAAGCCAACCGATCCATGCTCAAAATACACCCGA
Source organism: Allium sativum (assembly GCA_030737875.1). Lineage (NCBI taxonomy): Eukaryota > Viridiplantae > Streptophyta > Magnoliopsida > Asparagales > Amaryllidaceae > Allium > Allium sativum. The sequence goes on along the minus strand of CM060910.1, from coordinate 1,044,852,702 downwards.
TCCGATCCAAAACTCATGCAAAACATTCAATTTCACCAATCAATCGACCAAACCATCAACAAGCATTACCACAACGATTATTCATCATTCAAACATAAGAAATTCACCAAATTCATGATAAACAATGAATAAATTAGACAAATAGATCTAACTTGTAATAACACATGAATTAACATAGAAATTTACCAATTTTAGTTGCGAGATTAGATCCTATAGTGATTAGAATGAAAATATACCTACCATGCTGTAGATCTAGGTGAAAACAACTTGAAGTGATGAAAATAAGATCAATTAACTCATATACTCGATTGAATCCGTGTGAGAGATGCTTACCACTCACCAAATCCACAAATTAATTTTAAAATGATAATCTACAAATCCATACAACAAAGAACGATCTTCAAATCACTCAATTTGATGCGATCTACTCTCTCTCTCTCTCTCTTGATGTAGATCTAGCCTTCCTTGATGTAGATCTTCAATCTTCTTACGTAGATCTAAGAATTAATGGAGTGGAGATGTATTTGATTAGTGTAGGAAGAATCTCAAACCCCAACCAAATAAAAAATAAAGAAAGTAAACTATTCTCCATGCCTCTATCCCCTATTTATAGCCATCTAACCATCCCACTAACGAGCCTCACCAAATCAGCCCACTAATGACTAGTTAACCTGTCCAGAAATTGTATAACCCAAAAACATCGATTCCTCCCAAACCAATGAAAATGTGATCAGTCTATGGAATTGGCAACACCATTTTCTTTCCATTGAAATCGATCTCAGTACCTAATTCGATCCCAATCAAAAGTTATTCCCTGTACAAAACTGACAGGGCTAAAATGGTCACAAATAAAATGAAAAAATTATGGACATGTCTCACATCCCCATAACCAACATATCAAAATATGAGAATGGTCCAACCCTCGGGGAATTAAATAAAAATATTTTACTATCCTCCAATACTTAAAATGCGGGTCGTTACAGTGTGTCTTATATGTCTTATCTTACTTGTACGATTGTGTCTTGCACTATTAAAGTTCCACATGCTAGGGTAGGATTTTGGGTGTTAGATCGGATGGTAGACCGGATACTCATGAATGGTAGGCATGCAGAATACATTATTTACTCGTGTTTGCTTGCAATTTTGGGGGCGAAATTCCTAAAATGGGAGAATGTAACAACCGGTATTTAACGTATCGGAGAATCGTAAAATAATTATATTTAATTCGCTAATAGTTCAATCATTCTCATATTTTAATATGTTGTTCATGGGGATATGAGACATGTCCATGATTTTTACCAAATTAATTTGTCAATGTTTTCCCTAGTGAAAATTGCTTTATCTATAACTTTTGATAAGGATCAAATCAGATGCAAAAAATTGGTCTCATTAGATTGGTCGATGGTTGATGATTTTGTAGAGTGCGCACATTAAAGATTTGGTTCAGCGATTTGAGAGAAATAGTTGTTTTAAGTTTAAGTTTCTGTTAGACAGACTAATTAGCTACTAATGGACTGATTATTGAAGCCTTTGGACCAATGACTTGCTGCTATAAATAGAGGGATTTGGAGAGAGAATTAAGGTTTCTCTCTTCATTGGAACATTAGGCTTATGTCCATGATTCTACGTATTCAACCTATACCCTAATTTCTCTATCCATTTCATTTTAATTCATCATAAATCGCATATAGAGGCTAGATCATCATCCTAGAAGATTAGATCACATCAAATTGCATTGATTTTGGGGGTTTTCATCGTTGTCTAGATCCGATTTTATTGGGGCTGCATTGCATCGAAATTGGTGAGTGATGGATATCTCTCACATGGAAACTACGGATTATATGGGTTAAATAAGTATTAATTCGTGTTAATTATGTTATATTCACCTTAGATTTGATAATATATGTATAATTTAGATTTACATATTCTAGGATAATCTAATTTAATAATGTAAACCCAAAATTATTAAATTAATCATGTTCTTGAATATGTTTTGGTCCAAATCATGTTAAATTCATTGTTTTATGATATGTTTAATGAATGTGATGTTTATATTATCAAGATTTGATGAACTTTTTTTTTGATTGAATCAAATGCATTGCTTGAATTGTTTGTTAGATTGTTTTCCATAAATCTTAGATTGAGAAATAGAGAAAATCGGAGGATTAGATGATTGGATTAAGATGAAACTTGGCAGAGGAGATTTTAAATACGAAAGGAGGTGACAAGAGAATTTTGTGCCAAGACTCGCTAAATACGTGGACTGGTATCGGTCCATGCACGATGGATTGGTACCGATCCGTGGTATTAGCATGGACGATGATGACTTTTTGTGCGTGGGCATGGGAGATGAAAACACGTCTGCATGAAAAATACCAAAGCATTTGGATGGGTAGAAGGTTGGTTACTCGAGTGCATTGACAGATCGACAGAGGTTTTAGTGGGATCGGAGTTTGGCTTGGAAACTGGACCTGCAGGAAGCACATGAGTCATAGAGTATGAGGATGTAAACACTTAGCCATTTTTGGCTAAGTATGAGGACTGGTGTCGGGCCATAAGCGATGGACCAAAATCGGTCCAGCATATTGCATTGTGGGGAGCTTAAACTTTATGAGCGTGATGATGAGGTTTCGAGTTGATTAATGGTAATGTTTAGTGGCTAAATGATTTCAGACGATTAAAGTGAAACTTAAAGATGTTTGGTGCTTTGATTGTGAACTCAAAACGAAGTGGTCAGAGCTGAATTGATGTGATGTTGATCGCGGGATGATGCGCGATGCAGTATGATGATGGATTGATTAAGATGGGAGTTGATTGAAGATGATAATTGAATTGGTTTGAGAAGCGACTCGAACTAAAAGATGAAGTCGTCGAGGAGGATGACTTGTGAAATTGGAAATGCCAAGGAATCGTTGGTTATCTAAGGTTCTAGCAGGCTCCATGCAGGGGTATCGTGGGGATGCCCATCAGGATCAGACGTATCATGTACCCTGGATGAAGCTCGAGGAGTGATCTAGTTGTCTCAGATAAAGGAAAACATATATAGATGATGTATGATAGTTTGACTAAAATCAGGGTTTTCATTAGCCCTTGACAGACGACAACAGCCGATCATTCGATGATTGATGTATTCAAGGCTTAGTCGGTGATAACTGGGATATTGGTTAATACGAATGCTATGGTTGATTATGTGCTTCCTTCTCAATACCTCTGGGTAGGCTATCACTGTAGGTCGTTGAAGAGAAGTGAGATTGGGGGATGTCCTTTTCCAATTCTAGAGTGGCATATTATAGTTGATTATCATGTGCTAACTCTATGGTTGCAAAGACATATCAAATGGTGAACGTCTATTCTCGTATATCCTATGTAACTGTTAATAGTTATTTTATCGCTCACTAAAACTGTTGTCTGATTCGAAGTTTTATATTTTCTCTTATTACCTTGGGTTGTTCATCAATGTTTTTGGTGAGTAGACTGAGATATCATGTGATAGGTTTTGGTGCCTATGATGCAGCGTGAAGACAAGCTGGAGGCTGGTGTATTATTTTTTTATACTACATAGATACTTGTTGATTCTAATGTATGTTGATGATTGTTGATACTCTGAGTGATGTGTAGTGAGACTAGATGTACATATATTCATTTACACAACAGTTTTGTATTTATGACTCTGAGATGTTATAGAGATTAGATTTTCTATTTTGTTATGCCTTGCTATTATATCTTGTTGTATATTTCCTATTGTATGTTATCCAAGCGTTGTGAGTTATATGGAAGGTCTATTTCGAGTTATTATTTGTTGATGATCGTCCCGATCTAGCATGTCATACATCACACATTTTCATTAGTTTGGTGTAGGAGTTATGGGGCGGTCGCCACATTAAAACAACAAACATAATTGCAAAAACAAATGAAAAAAGAAATGAAATAGAGTGAAATAGGGATTTCGTCGTATTGCACACAATCCAATAGGTCATAGATAATTAAAAGAATTGACTTGCAATTACGAATTTATAAGGTTGCTTTATATTATACTATGAAAATATATTTTAGTATATTTTCAATAACCAATCAATTATAAATAAGTATAATTTCCTCGAAAAAAATAACAAAGACCGTAAGTAAAAGGGTAATATAAAGAGTAAGAAATCTAGTTAGACACTTGATAGCCAGGAATGTAACACATTATGATAATTTAAGGACACATGAATAAGTCATAATAAACAGATTATAATAATATACATGTTGAACGTGTTTGCAAACAGAATCATAACACGAGAAGTTAAAACCAAAAGAGAAATGAAATAAGGCCTATTATCAATAAAACTTACACTTGGAATTAAATTTAATAAGCATATATGGTCTGTTCTGGCTGCAAATGATAATCGGGGGAAATAAATGATGGATAAATAAGCATGTAATAGTAGTGGTCCGTTCTGGAAGTGGATGTTAATTGAGGAAAATAAGCTACCAATAAAGTTAATAAGCTAAATGCATAATGAAAGATTAGACACATGATCTAATAAAATTGCGAGATGCATTTGGAGCAGTTCAAATGGAGTCTGGACGAAGAGTCGAACGAAGCAAGATTATCACAAACAGTGGAGGCACATCCAGCTTGTTGTTTCATCACGACTGGAGCGAAGTTCGAGACTTCTACGGGACGCAATGATACACTTAGGATGACCCTTTGGGGTAGGCCCACGGAAGTTGTACCTCTAAAGGCAGGTCTGTAGCGGCTCCATATAGAGAGTATGCCTTGGTTGCATTTATATCGAGGATAGCTAAAAGATGGATGGGATGTCTTTAATTACGCTGGTGTCTCAGGTCCAAGAGCAAGCTTCGTGGTCAGGACCCAATTAGGATAATAATCGTTCGAATATTTATCATCATCGGTCAGAGCAAGTACGAGAAAGACTGAAGCTAAATCAACATGCCAATGATCTTTCACTAATGAGACGTTGGATGAGAGACAACGCCGACTGAATGTTTAGATTTTTTGCTATAGGGGATATTCACTTAGCTCTTGATTGGTCTTTTGTTAGTAGAGGGAAGGTTGGGTGAAGCCATAGCCACAGAAAAAAAGATAGATCATATCATATATATCTGTATTTTAGGACTAATAAGTCTATCCTTTACAGATGTAGAAATCTTCGATTGAGTTCCGTACAAAGGTAGACCTTGTGAGCGTAACACATATAGTGGACCAAATGATTACGTGTAAGTCCTCGTTGTATACACTGGGTGGAATATCATGAATGTTCGAGAATTGGACCGAGTTGATGCGGACGCAGCTTCACATTTTCTTATCAGATGACGAAACAACTGTATTATCTTCCCCTTGAAGTATCCTTCATAGATGTAGTTGGAGTACGCTTTTATAGCGTGACGATTAAGACCTGTTGAGGAGGGTACTATGGGTAATACGTAAATATGTTGGGCATACAGCTACATATATATTGATTATTAGGTTTATTCTACTTGGGAGTAGATGAGTACAATTTATGCATAGAGGCGAGAGTGCTATAAATCCTAATAACCTAATAAAAAGTAAATCAGTGATAGAACGGTATATGTTGTGTATTCTTACAAAGTATAATTTATCAATTCATGAGAACTTTAGTTCTGACCCACTCCTCATAAAAGAAACCGTAGGTTATACTGATAATAGAGATTTTATAGCTTAGAGACACTTGTCAGTCCGTCTCATTATTATGATAAGTATTTACTTATTATCATATTTTACCCCGTTCCTCTGTGAGATGTTTATTTGAGCTCAGATATATTTTATCCTTGCTTTTCTACAGCATACCAGACAATCAAATCGGGTTTCAACGGGTTTGGATTTTAGCAATTTGTGAAAATTTGGACTCGTTGAAATTTAGATTATTATATTTTCTATTAAGCTACATTTCAACTATCTAACCGAACCCTACTACCGTCGACTAGCTTCCATGCCCCTCGCACCCGTCAAGAAAAATGCGAGGACCTTTGCTCGTTTATCACTACATCAGTGCATCGATGTAGTGTATCACTAAGAGAATGACTTCTCAACCCTTGCATATTTAACACCATACTCAAGCCACGATATGACGTGCCACTAATGTGGTGACAACTTAGCCCTTGCATATTTAACGTCATGCCCGAGCCTCGACATAACGCGTCAATAAGAGGGTTATGTCCCAACAAAATATTATAAGGTTCCATATCCATAAGTGAAACTGTGTTTTTAGGTTGGCTCGCCAAACCTATAACAAGCCTTATCCTTTACTCCGACCTAACACAAGTTGCATAGAAAACTATATATATGGAGTTATTTATGTGCCCATGATTTACTAAATATTAATATATGAGAAGCCGTGGATTTTAATTTAGAAAATTATGATATTGTAAAATTGGTTTTGTTCCCTCACCAAAGCTCTTGATGTTTATCCACTTTTCCTAGCTGCCATGGTTAAGCTGGGAACAACCCTAGCAACTTATACATGAGTTGCGTTAGTACAACCTATGATATTAGGTACTTAGTTTTGCCGTCACATGTGTAGCTGAAGGCAGGCACTTTTCAATTTACTATTGTTATACAAAAGTAAAAATATATCCGCAATTGCTGAAGTCAAACGAAATATGGTCAGTAGCATTTTTTCCTTGATTGTCTGCCACTAGCACAGTTAAAATACCCCTTTTGTTGTAATATATATGTTTTTAAAGGTGAATACGCTTAATACAAGGGACACTATTGTAATTGATGAGACATGTGAAGCCTGTAAATAGAGAGCTTGTGTATGTTGTAAATAGATCTGGATGAATAAAAATGTCTGCTCTCTCTCATTTCTTATGTTCTTCTTTTAATTTGTAACACGTTATCAGCACGATTTATGTTCTCTTTAATTATTTATTTTTAATTATCTGATAAGGTAATGCGTTGATTGCATAATATTCCTACAGTTCCATATTTTACATAAAAGTAGCAAGTACTTTTGAAATAGAGTTTATCTTTAAATGAAAATTTCGAAGGAAGTTTTTTATTTTTGTGGAATATAATATTTTCAGTATTTTTTCTCATTCCACCTATTTTTACTCGTTCAAGATTTAAAGTATCACCGCATTTTTCTTTTTACTTTATAAATATTAGTTGCGGCTATTTCATTTCTACGCTTTAAGCAAAACTCTTCAGTACAAAACACCGTAAACAAAAAGCTACTCTCTTCTTTGCCATCTTCGCTGCTTTTGTAAACAAGGTATTAATTATACTATTGATGTGACGTGACTTTTTGTACATGGCTACAGTGCCATGTATAATTCATCTCAGGTGTTCCATTTAGGCTACTTTGTTTCTCACTGGCTTGAACAAAGACAGTTTGAATATGGATTATATTTTACTACGCAAGATATTTTATCATATAGGTCTATCAGTGCAGCTCATCTTTCTCTATATAAATGCAGCATTTGTATGCATTTTTTTTGATGAAATGTCACTCTTATACAGCCAGTGTATGCTTTTCAACAAATTATTCTTGTTTTCTTCTCTAGCATTCAATATAAGATCTGTATGTGGGTATTTTATGTTTTAATGTAATGATTATTTCAACGCTTGTATATAATCTGGCTTAGATACCTACAGATCTTATTTCAACGCATAATATTTTATGCTTTAAGCAGTCCAATTTTTTTTATGTATAGTACAAGATGTTGTCTTTCTTATTGTACCGATCAAACAATGTTTCTTCCTTGAACCCCTCCTCTGTTGACTGATTGTTTTTCACTACTATAATAATATTAGACAGTGCATTTTAATACCTGTTCTGTTAAGATTTGTTTTTATTCTCATGCTACATGCATCTCATATGTGTAATTAAATATGCGATTGATCTGAATTTTATTTTATATTTAATTTGCAAAATGTCGAACATTGCTAAGCTTGAATTTAAAGCATTGGACATTTCTGGAGACAATTATTTGTCATGGATATTGGATGCCGAGATCAATTTACAAGCTCAATGCTTAGAAAACGCCATTAAAAATGGCGATAATATGTCCCAGCAGGACAAAGCAAAGGCTCTGATATTTTTAAGACGCCATATCCACGATGATCTAAAATCAGAATATTTAACTGAAAAAGACCCTCTCCACCTATGGAACTCCCTGAAGGAGCGATATGACCACCAGATGACGGTCATACTTCCAAATACGAGACAAGAGTGGTTGAACCTGAGGTTTCAAGACTTTAAAATTGTAAGGGAATATAATTCCGCCATGTTTAGAATTACTTCTAAACTGAAATTATGTGGTGAAAAGGTAGATGACGCATAAATGTTGGAAAAGACCTTCTCAACATTTCATGCCTCGAATGTGCTCCTGCAGCAGCAATATCGAGAGCATCATTTTACAAAATATTCTGAACTCATTGAATGTCTGTTGATTGCTGAACAAAATAATGAACTACTTCTTAAAAACCACTCCTCAAGACCAACTGGTTCAGCAACATTACCTGAAGTTAATGCTAACTTCGCTCACTCCGGAAGAGGTTGTGGTAGAGGCAGAGGAAGAGGTAGAGGTAGAGGATGTGGTCGTGGACGTGGATACAACCCCAGCAGAGGTGGTTATAGTGGTTTTGGATGCAACAAAACTACTGATTTTAAAAAGCAGCCTAAAAATAGCAAAAATCCAACTACAGAAAATAAAAATTATTTTGAGGAAGTTTGTTATAGATGTCGGCGCACTGGTCACTGTTCACGCACTTGTAGATCATCAAAGAAAACAATCGAAGAATATCATAAATCGGAGAATATCGAGACAAATAATACTGAGGGATTGTCCGATAACACTGACCTGAAGTTAGATGATTTCTTTGAAGACTATGATGGGAATTTGTTCAGCGATGAAAATTTGAATGCAATATTCGAAGAGATGACCGAACCAACCAATAAGTAGCCCGAAGCTTACTATGTGATTTTTATTTTATTTCATTTCCTTTCAGCATGTATTAGTTTGGAATTTTTGTTTATTTATTTTCCTTTTAGTTTATTCTTATGAAATTGGGGAAATAATGTGTAATGTTGTAAATGATAATTAGTTTATTCTCGTGGACATTTATTTATATTTATAAGTTATTTCAGTTATTGACTAGCTGTATTATTTTTAATTTTTAAGGTATGGATCGACAGTGTTTAAACGATGATACATGTCTGGTTGATAGTGGAACTACACATACGATACTGAAAAACCCGAAGTTTTTCTCTGAATTATCTGAAAATATTTCATATAAAGTTTCAACTATAGTTGGTTCAGCCAATATAATTGAAGGGGCCGGAAGAGCCCATATAGTGTTACCAAATGGTACACATATATTCATTCAAAATGCACTATATTCAAGCAATTCTAAAAGAAATCTGCTTAGCTTCAAAGATATAAGAATGAATGGATATCATATTGAAACTATAAATGAAAATAACAAAGAATATCTTTGTGTTATTTCTAAAATTGAAAGCTCGTAATGATCCGAAAATCCAGTCCAATTTGAGTTGACCAAAAACACAAGTCCGACCCCAAATTAAACTGAAAATCAGGAAATTAATAGAAAGAAAACAGAGGGTGAGGATAGATAAGATAGAAACTTAGAATAGAAGAAGAAGAAGAACACAACATAAGAGTAACACGAATCTCACAGCGGAACGAATAACATATAATATATGTATCATAACTTTGAATTTTACACTTGTACTTGAATATACATCATTATCAAGTACAACACTTACAACACAATGGAATAATAATGGCTATATAATTCTGAAGTCTCCTGCTCCAGCACTTCAATGTATATGTAAATCCCGACTACTTGACTACCCGTACAAAAGTGGGCACCCAAGAGTTTAGGGAAAACAAAATAAAATAAACTCCGGGTCAGTCATGGGACTGGTATGAGTAAAACAGTTTAAAACAGTTCAAGCAGGTAAATGATATCTCATAAGACCACGCTGTATAACGGAACGGGTGAGAATCCAAAATATCTTTATATCAAAAACCTTTTGATATTATAATAATGTCTATCAACCACAATATAATAATCATCTAGCAGAAACACTTTCATCTCACGTTCTACATATATAGTATACAAATCAAAACCGCAAGCACGTATTGGGTAATGGATTTCCAACTATGACAAGGTATGGAACCACCTTTCGCTAGGGTACCTCTAGAGAGGAATACACTGGGTTCAACAAGAACATCTTGCAACCCGGCCACACATGACCGACCACTCATTTCACTTGAGTGTATCGAATGTATATCACCAACGATTGGGATCAGCAACCGTTTCTTGAATGGGACAGCATTAACAATAGATTTTTAGAAGTAAATGAAACTCTAGATCAGGTGATTATACACCCAACTTCGGTGCGACCGACTTAGCCATGCTGCCTGCCCGATTTCTATCATTTATCGGATGATGAGGCTAGAAGCTACGCTTTATCATCACACCAGATTCACTTTGAATGCCACATCGTCAAATCCATCAAATCACCGATTGACGTCCTCAACCATACATTATGTGTTAGCTAAAAGAATTTTCCTTCTCCTCTTCCACTCTTGGTACGGTTGGAGAAATCAATATACGTGATCGTCTGGAAATACTCTATCAGACATCCGTCCATACAAGTCATCCAGGAACAGGATGAACCGAAGGCACTATTCAATACATCCATCTTATACACTGTTATCTAAGACTTATACAATAGCCCTTGCACTTTACTCCGTCTTCGATTATCTTTGGCATATATGATTCGCAACGCTTATGCCAATACAGAGTGGTTCTTTGGATAATAATCCAACCGGCCTCTCCATATTAACAACGTTAAAATGGTCAAAACTTCGATAGTCTGTGATTTAACCATCAAAGAAAAACAGGTGTGCAAACAACGATATTATTTCCAAATGGAAATTTATATCGATCAAACATCATTCAACATTTATCTCTTTATTTCATTAATTTACTTATCTCCTGTTTCCCTATATTCAATATTTCTTATTTTCTAAATTTGGAAAATATACGTTATTAACAATGGAAAACATTTCCATTTCTTGTTTTCTTTATTAGAAAACATTTCTGGTTTCTTATTTGGAAAACATTTCCAAAGCTTCTTCATTGGACTTAGAAAGATGTTTAAACAAACCATCGCGATGCCAACTCAAACCATTTCCTTTAATTACTAAATTCATTAACCAACCTTTACCATCGAACCTTAACCATTCCTTAGTTAAAAATGAAGTCAATCAAGTTGGGGTAATACTACCTCTCAGACCTTAACTGAACAACGTTTCTAACCTTGAAATAGACAAAGTTCACCCTTCTAATTCTTTAACAAACTTCCTTACGTAACTCTCTTTCAAATCTTTTTTATTCGATAATTCTTTCCTTCGATAAGGTATATTCGATAACTCTATTCAATTTATTCTATTCACTTAACTCTTTTGATTTAACTCTAACTCTATTCACTTAACTCCTATCGAATAAACTATATTCGATAACTCTTTTAATTCTATTTGAATAAACTATATATTCGATTAACTCCTTTTACTCTATTCGAATAAACTATATTCGATTAACTCCTTTATTCTATTTGAATAAACTATATATTCGATTAACTCCTTTATTCTATTTGAATAAACTATATATTCGATTAACTCCTTTATTTTATTTGAATAAACTATATATTCGGTTAACTCCTTTATTCTATTTAAATAAACTATATATTCGACTAACTCCTTTATTCTATTTGAATAAACTATATTCGATTAACTTATTTGCTTTAACTCTAATCGATTAAACTAACATCGATTAACTCCTTTTAACTCGATTAAACTATTCATTTATAAAGATTTACTTTTAATAACGGTTCTTCACTTTACAAATGATTTCCCTTTATTCTATTCTATTCGTTTTATCAACATTTTTTCCTTTTATAAAACTTTGTTCGTTTTATAAACGTTTCCCTTTTATTTACTTTCGAAATATTTCCTTTTATAAAATCTATTGATTTTATAAAATCATTTCAAATTCTTTTTTACATCCCAGGGTCTTTTATGATATTTAAAAGATCGAATAACAAGGATCAATATCATTCCAACACACATAATCCATAATAGATTATATAACACATCATATATCACAATATATGAAAAACAGTAAAATAAATGTTGAGGAAACCAGTCGGATTCCTCCAACCTGTTTCCCTGCATCCACAGATGTTACACAATAAAATCAACATCACTTTCAGTTCCATATGATATATTCTGTTAAACAGAATCAATATAGAAATTCAACTAACTGACTAGCAGTTCAATCAACAGTCAACGCACAATCAATCAGACAATTTCTAACAGTTTTAGAAATACAACATGAAATTATAAACTGTTCAGAGTTAGAGAGATTTACTCACATTTGCAGTTCATCTTTAAAGAACGATATCATCGTAAATTCAAACTAGCCCCAATCCACTTCCAGTCAGCTTCATTGTGAAGCTTCCATCCATACGATCCTAACGGATCTTGTTTCGCCAAATTCCTTGAATTCTGTCCACCTCCTTACTGCTAACCCATATACACTCTCCAATGTAAATGGCCTCTTGCACTTCCCCCTTTCTACCAAGTCACATTCCCTTTCTGGCCTTCTTCTCTTTTCTTTTTATTTCTCTTTTTTTTTCTTCTTTTCCTTTTTCTTTGTATTGGGCTTCACCATATAATAAAGCCCATACCCACTATTTCAGAACCCGACCCATGAAGTCCTTCTTCCCCCAACACCATTTCGTACTCCAGGAACCCACACTACCATTTTCGAATTGCTTCCCTCACCAACATCTCATCCTTTACTTCATGAATTTCAAAACCATCACCACCAAATCACGTCTCTTCAAAAACTTCATCACCCCAAAATGATCATCAATAGTTCGGTTGCCAGAAACAGAAGCCGACTTCACTTCGTCGCCACTGTAACAAAAAGCCACCGACCCTTGTCAGCACCGAATCACCTCAAAATGAGAATACGGGTACGGTTTTACCTCCCCAATTCCAATATACAACTCAATATCCACTTCGAGCTTTATCCGTCCCCCAATTCGTAACCCTAGGTCACGGTTACCTAAACCCACGAACCAGAAATGTGCATCGCTCCTCACAAAATCCATACAAGACTGAAGATCTCCTCTTGCCGAACTCATAAATCCTTGGTTTGGATTTTTTTTGAGTTTTATTTGAATTGTATTGGAATTTAGAAGATCGAAGTATTTTCCTGAATGAAAAAAACTAACGGCGGAATTATTTGACTAAATGAAGAGTTGAATTAGGGTTAGAAAAATAGTGGGGCTATTTATAGAGAGGGAATATATTTTTATATTCAATTTAAATATTAATTTATAAGCAAACATTATATTTTCTTGTCCTCTAAAATTCCTGTGATCACATACGATACCCAAAAATCATGAAAATTGACATGCACCTTCAGTTCGACATCACGATCCCAACGAAACTGGTTTCGTCGAATTCCAACTCCGTATGCTCACACAGCGTTTTTTTAACCGTCGAAATACTGATTGTTTCTCACTCTAAAAATCCGTACGACCACACAGTGACTCTAAAAATCACGAAACTGGAAATCTAACAACTATTTGACATTGCGGATCCAACAAAATTAGTTTCGTCGAATTCCGACTTCGTTTGCAAAACCGGCTATTTTTAAAGCTCTGGATGACCCATTTAAATATATAATTATATTTGAATACAATTAAATTAAATATTTAAAAATAAATATTATCGTCTATATTCACAGTGGAATACCATATAGCTCTAGAATATTCCTTTATGAATTTCTAACTTGATATTTCAAATCCCGATTAAATCGATATTCGATTTATATTGAAATTCCTTTTTAAAATATAAATAATTCCTTTATAAATTATAAAGGAATTCCACAGCGATTTTTCTAAAATTTGATTTGGACATAAATCAAAATATACACGATGAAATCCCGATTTTTCTCTTCCACTAGAAAGATATACTCCACCAGCTCCACACGTTTCTTGTTTCACAGAAATCTGGCTTAAAACGAATCCTGTACATTCAGTTGAAATTCAAATCGCCCAATAGCGAACTGCAGCGCCATTTCAAGCTCGATTTTAATTATAATATAATTATACGTTCAAACTGTCGTTTATATAATATATTCGTTATTCAAATTCAATTCCAAGATGAATTAAATATCACAGATGATCCAGTTTACACCATATCGCCATTTTAGCCAATTCTGATTATTTCAGAATTAAATATATTATTTAATTTATTATTTTAATTAAATATTCATCATTATTTAATTCCACAACCATTAAATTCTCTTGATCACCTTTTAAATAATTAAATAAATTAATTATAATACCTCTGCTAATGCGGGTCATTACAATCTTTCCCACTTAAAATAATTCCGTCCTCGAAATTGCTAAAAGGTAGAGGACGACCCTATCGACTGGTTAGAACATATTTGTTCACTTCTTAACTCCAGTTTCAACTGAACCAATTTAATTTCAATTAAATTATTAATTAATTCTTATCATCGAAAATTTCCAAAAATCCTGAAAATTTTCTAACGCCTTAACTGTTCGAAAATTTTCGCCAGCACCTCCTTTGTACTGGTCAATCGGTCAAACCACCACTCGCCTCTCTAGGCCATCTCCAACCCAAAAGAAAATCAAACAGCCAAGCGGCTTGCCAATTCGGCTTATCAAAATCTCATACCGTATGAAATATAAACTTGTACCTTTTTGTCGGGCATATCAACTCTATCACTTCCATATGCTATCAACTCAGCATATACCAATGTTAACCCAATCAAATTCTGAAATCACTTTCATCTCCGACACAACCATTCGCTTTTTACCAAGCCAAATATCATTTCAACTCGAGTTTCTTCTCGATTCCCAAATCTTAACTTGGTTATCACATTACACTTCAAATTTGAATCTCACAATCCAATTTGTCTTGATATATTTCTAATTCAATCTCAGTTACCACTTTACTGGCTTTACTTTAATTCAATTTTGCTTTCACAAATTCCTATTATTATTTTTTTAATTCAGACAGTCTTTCCCTGGGAGTTTTCAAATAGTTTACTCATTTCAAAAATCAAATTTTCCTTTTGAACATGTCACTGAGCCCTTAATTAATATTCCATTAGTTAAATCATTTCTCTATCAATATTTGTTAACCAAATATTTTCAATAACCATATTGGCCTTTTATGTTATTTGGAAAACATTTCCGAATATCGCCTTCCTTTATTTTCTAAATTTTAGAAAATATATGCTATTTATAATTGGAAAATATTCCAATTACTTATCTCTTTTCCGATCTCGTTTATTTCTATACTTAGGAAATATTTTTATTATATTTCCAAGCTTACACTTATTTGGGTTAAAACGGATGTTGTGTAAAACATCGTTACGACAACCCAAATACTATATTCAACTAACTCTTATTCAACATTGATCTTCGAGCCTGAAATCTTACTATTTATTTGTTAATAATGAAATCAATCAAGTTGGGGTATAACTACCTCTCAGACCTTGACTGAATAACATTTATAACGTCAAAACAGATATGACTACTTACTCGAATAATCGATACCATACAACTACTTATTCACTTTTAAACACATATACACTTCCTCTTTCTATTCTTACTAGATTTTATTCTTAGTCTTCCTTTTTGATTTTACTATTCTATTTCTAAGTTTGTTTCCTTATTGACTTATATATATATATCGATACGTTGATTTTCTAACTATCAAATTATCTTAAAAATATTCTAACTCCTTAAATTGCCGGAAAAATTCGCCATAACCTCCTTTGTACCAGGAGCATCGGGATATTTCAAATAGCCTCCCACGGCCCTCACTAATCCAAAAGAAAAAGCCAAGCGGCTAGCCGATACGGCGCAAAAAATTTCATATATGAATTAAATACATACCTTTTCGTCGAGCATTCTATTTATATACCTTCATACCTTATCCATACCTATCTCATGTATATTTATACCTGCCCAATCTATTTTAACTATACCTGATCGTTTTAACTCAATTCGTTAATTAATTTGTTTATTAACTCTTTAGTCTATTTCACTTTTATATTTGAACATGACATGTTCAAATATATTTTAACTTGCTTATTAACTAATTTGAATCCAAATTTCAAATTTAAGTTCTATATTCGATTTCGAATATCCATTTACAAATCTCTTTTCACCTTTCGATGTTCAACTTCAAATTCAAAACTCGATTAACTAATTCCTCTTCGACTTAGTTAATTCTATCCAAATTCTATATATTCAAATTCTATAGTTTAAATTCCATTTGAATTCTATATTCAAATTCCATATATTCAAATCCTATATTTGAATTCCATTTGAATTCTATATTTAAATTCCATTTGAATTTCTGTATTCAAACACTATTTTAATTCCATTGAATTTCATATATTCAAACTCCCTTTGAATTTCTATATTCAATTTCTATTTGAATTCTCTTTATTCAAATTCTATATTCAATTCTATATTATAAATCCCATTTTGAAATTCAACACAACTTGTCTTTCCCAAAACAAATTCAAAACAGTATTTCTGGTAGTAATTCGTCACTTACAACTCGAAAATGAATACTGATGATGCAGCTGTCATCATCAGAATCTATTTTCCAGCGATCGAAGTGAGTTCAATACTTTAAAACCATTTCTAAACATTTTCACTTTGAAATTCATTTCAAAATATAATTCACATTGTTTGTAAAACAATTTAAAATCTCCCAGGATCTTAAATTTTCCTTATCTTTAATCCAAATTCATTTACAAACACTTATCCAATTCTCCAGAATTTTAATTCAATTTCTGGTTTAAATTTCAGATTTAACTTATCTGGTTTCACGTATTTCACTTATATGAATTCTGATTGGTTATTTACATAACCATTTAATTTATAATCTTACTTGATTATAATAACAACCAATATATCCACTATATTATAATTTTGATATATATATATATATATATATGTATATATATCTTCACTATATCAAGATATAACTTGGGTAACTTATTTTAATTTACCCTCTTTTCAAAACATATCGTGTCGACCCATCGTATTCGAGTGTTCTATAAACTCCTACCGATACAGTGGATCAAACTGATCGACCAGAACTCATAAACAACTCAACCAATGAATCTCTACAATATAAAACAATTTTTATATCAATAACAAATACGCTCACTCATATATATATATACTCAACTCAATCTAGGGTGTTACTAACCCCGTCTCTACCGAGTCACGCCACAGAGCCAAGGTAATTCACTTAACTTAAGCTCTGATACCAACTGTACTGACCCGAAAATCCGGTCCAATTTGAGCTGAACAAAAACACAAGTCCAACCCCAAATTAAACTGAAAATCAGGAAATTAATAGAAAGAAAACAGAGGGTGAGGATAGATAAGATAGAAACTTAGAAAAGAAGAAGAAGAAGAAGAAGAAGAACACAACATCAGAGTAACACGAATCTCACAGCGGAATGAATAACATATAATATATGTAACATAACTTTGAATTTTACATCTGTACTTGAATATACATCATTATCAAGTACAACACTTACAACACAGCGGAATAATAATAGCTATATAATTCTGAAGCCTCCTGCTCCAGCTCTTCAATGTATCTGTAAATCTCGACTACTTGACTGCCCGTACAAAATTGCGCACCCAAGAGTTTAGGGAAAACAAAACAAAACAAACTTCGGGTCAGTCATGGGACTGGTATGAGTAAAACAGTTTAAAATAGTTCAAGCAAGTAAATGATATCTCATAAGATCACGCCGTATAACGGAACGGGTTTTTCCCTTATGAGAATCCAAAATATCTTTATATCAAAAACCTTTTGATATTATAATAATGTCTATCAACCACAATATAATAATCATCTAGCAGAAATGCTTTCATCTCACGTTCTACATATATAGTATACAAATCAAAACCGCAAGCACGTATTGGGTAATGGATTTCCAACTATGACAAGGTATGGAACCACCTTTCGCTAGGGTACCTCTAGAGAGGAATACACTGGGTTCAACAAGAACATCTTGCAACCCGACCACACATGACCGACCACTCATTTCGCTTGAGTGTATCAAATGTATATCACCAACGGTTGGGATCAGCAACAGTTTCCCGAATGGGACAGCATTAACGATAGATTTTTAGAAGTAAATGAAACTCTAGATCAGGTGATTATACACCCTACTTCGGTGCGACCGACTTAGCCATGCTGCCTGCCCGATTTCTGTCATTTACCGGATGATGAGGCTAAAAGCTACGCTTTATCATCACACCAGATTCACTTTGAATGCCACATCGTCAAATCCATCAAATCACCGATTGACGTTCTCAACCATACATTATGTGTTAGCTAAAAGAAGTTTCCTTCTCCGCTTCCACTCTTGGTACGGTTGGAGAAATCAATATACGTGATCGTCTGGAAATACACTATCAGACATCCGTCCATACAAGTCATCCAGGAACAGGATGAACCGAAGGCACTATTCAATACATCCATCTTAGACACTGTTATCTAAGACTTATACAATAGCCCTTGCAGTTTACTCCGTCTTCGATTATCTTTGGCATATATGATTCGCAATGCTTATGCCAATAAAGAGTGGTTCTTTGGATAATAATCCAACCGGTCTCTCCATATTAACAACGTTAAAATGGTCAAAACTTCGATAGTCTGTGATTTAACCATCAAAGAAAAACAGGTATGCAAACAACGATATTATTTCCAAATGGAAATTTATATCGATCAAACATCATTCAACGCTTATCTCCTTATTTCATTAATTTACTTATCTCCTGTTTCCCTATATTCAATATTTCTTATTTTCTAAATTTGGAAAATATACGTTATTAACAATGGAAAACATTTCCATTTCTTGTTTTCTTTATTAGAAAACATTTCTGGTTTCTTATTTGGAAAACATTTCCAAAGCTTCTTCATTGGACGTAGACAGATGTTTAAACAAACCATTGCGATGCCAACTCAAACCATTTCCTTTAATTACTAAATTCATTAACCATCCTTTACCATCGAACCTCAATCATTCCTTAGTTAAAAATGAAGTCAATCAAGTTGGGGTAATACTACCTCTCAGACCTTAACTGAACAACGTTTCTAACCTTGAAATAGACAAAGTTCACCCTTCTAATTCTTTAACAAACTTCCTTATGTAACTCTCTTTCAAATCTTTTCTATTCGATAATTCTTTCCTTCGATAAGGTATATTTGATAACTCTATTCAATTTATTTTATTCACTTAACTCTTTTGATTTAACTTTAACTCTATTCACTTAACTCCAATCGAATAAACTATATTCCATAACTCTTTTAATTCTATTTGAATAAACTATATATTCGATTAACTCCTTTTACTCTATTCGAATAAACTATATTCGATTAACTCCTTTATTCTATTTGAATAAACTATATATTCGATTAACTCCTTTATTCTATTTGAATAAACTATATATTCGATTAACTCCTTTATTCTATTTGAATAAACTATATATTCGATTAACTCCTTTATTCTATTTGAATAAACTATATTCGATTAACTTATTTGATTTAACTCTAATCGATTAAACTAACATCGATTAACTCCTTTTAACTCGATTAAACTATTCATTTATAAAGATTTACTTTTAGTAACGGTTCTTCACTTTATAAATGATTTCCCTTTTTTCTATTCTATTCGTTTTATCAACATTTTTCCCTTTTATAAAACTCTATTCGTTTTATAAACGTTTCCCCTTTTATTTACTTTCGAAATATTTCCTTTTATAAAATCTATTGATTTTATAAAATCATTTCAAATTCTTTTTTACATCCCAGGGTCTTTTATGATATTTAAAAGATCGAATAACAAGGATCAATATCATTCCAACACACATAATCCATAACAGATTATATAACACAACATATATCACAATATATGAAAAACAGTAAAATAAATGTTGAGGAAACCAGTCGGATTCCTCCAACCTGTTTCCCTGCATCCACAGATGTTACACAATAAAATCAACATCACTTTCAGTTCCATATGATATATTCTGTTAAACAGAATCAATATAGAAATTCAACTAACTGACTAGTAGTTCAATCAACAGTCAGCACACAATCAATCAGACAATTTCTAACAGTTTTAGAAATACAACATGAAATTATAAACTGTTCAGAGTTAGTGAGATTTACTCACATTTGTAGTTCATCGTTAAAGAACGATAAACTGTTGTTTGATTTGAATCAAACAGTTTATTTCGCCGTAAATTCAAACTAGCCCCAATCCACTTCCAGTCTGCTTCATTGTGAAGCTCCCGTCCATACGATCCTAACGGATCTTATTTCGCCAAATTCCTTGAATTCTGTCCACCTCCTTACTGCTAACCCATATCCACGCTCCAATGTAAATGGCCTCTTGCACTTCCCCATTTCTACCAAGTCACATTCCCTTTCTGGCCTTCTTCTCTTTTCTTTTTCTTTTTCTTTCTCTTTTTTTTTCTTCTTTTCCTTTTTCTTTGTATTGGGCTTCACCATATAATAAAGCCCATACCCACTATTTCAGAACCCGACACATGAAGTCCTTTTTCCCCCAACACCATTTCGTACTCCAGGAACCCACACTACCATTTTCGGATTGCTTCCCTCACCAACACCTCGTCCTTTACTTCATGAATTTCAAAACCATCACCACCAAATCACTTCTCTTCAAAAACTTCATCACCCCGAAATGATCACCAACAGTTCGGTTGCCAGAAACAGAGGCCGACTTCACTTCGTCGCCACTGTAACAAGAAGCCATCGACCTTGTCAGCACCGAATCACCTAAAATGAGCATACGGGTACAGTTTTACCTCACCAATTCCAATATACAACTCAAAATCCACTTCGAGCTTTATCCATCCCCCAATTCGTACCCCTAGGTCACGGTTACCCAAACCCACGAACCAGAAATGTGCATCGCTCCTCACAAAATCCATACAAGACTGAAGATCTCCTCTTGCCGAACTCATAAATCCTTGGTTTGGATTTTTTTTGAGTTTTATTTGGATTGTATTGGAATTTAGAAGATCGAAGTATTTTCCTGAATGAAAAAAACTAACAGCGGAATTATTTGACTAAATGAAGAGTTGAATTAGGGTTAGAAAAATTGTGGGGCTATTTATAGAGAGGGAATATATTTTTATATTCAATTTAAATATTAATTTATAAGCAAACGTTATATTTTCTTGTCCTCTAAAATTCCTGTGATCACCTACGATATCCAAAAATCATGAAAATTGACATGCACCTTCAGTTCGACATCACGGTCCCAACGAAACTGGTTTCGTCGAATTCCAACTCCGTATGCTCACACAGCTTATTTTTAACCGTCGAAATACTGACTGTTTCTCACTCTAAAAATCCGTACGACCACACAGTGACTCTAAAAATCACGAAACTGGAAATCTAACAACTATTTGACATTGCGGATACAAAAAAATTAGTTTCGTCGAATTCCGGCTTCGTTTACAAAACCGGCTATTTTTAAAGCTCTGGATGACCCATTTACATATATAATTATATTTAAATACAATTAAATTAAATATTTAAAAATAAATATTATCGTCTATATTCACAGTGGAATACCATACAGCTCTAGAATATTCCTCTATGAATTTCTAACTTGATATTTCAAATCCCGATTAAATCGATATTCGATTTATATTGAAATTCCTTTTTAAAATATAAATAATTACTTTATAAATTATTAAGGAACTCCGCAGCGACTTTTCTAAAATTTGATTTGGACATAAATCAAAATATACACGACGAAATCCCGATTTTTCTCTTCCACTAGAAAGATATACTCCACCAGCTCCACACGTTTCTTGTTTCACAGAAATCCAGCTTAAAAGGAATCCTGTACATTCAGTTGAAGTTCAAATCGCCCAATAGCGAACTGCAGCGCCATTTCAAGCTCGATTTTAATTATAATCTAATTATACGTTCAAACTGTCGTTTGTATAATATATTCGTTATTCAAATTCAATTCCAAGCTGAATTAAATATCACAGATGATCCAGTTCACACCATATCGCCATTTCAGCCAATTCTGATTATTTCAGAATTAAATATATTATTTAATTTTTTATTTTAATTAAATATTCATCATTATTTAATTCCACAACCATTAAATTCTCTTGATCACCTTTTAAATAATTAAATAAATTAATTATAATACCTCTGCCAATGCGGGTCATTACAAAGCTAGAAGCTTATTTTAGAAAAATTTGGTACAATTTCAACTGGATTATACTTTACCAAAATTGGCATAGTTGAATCTCATTTTATAAAAATGAGCCAGAAGCTCACAGATACAAAGAAATTGATTCTTCGGCATGATCGTTTAGGTCATCCTGGATCAACTATGATGTGTAAAATTTCTAAGAACTCAAATGGGCATGATTTACCAAATAAGTTGAATTTACTAAATGATTACATGTGTACATCATGTGCACAAGGAAAATTAATTACTCGACCTTCATACAGTAAGATCAACTCTGAATCTCCATCATTTTTGCAACGAATTCAAGGTGATATATGTAGTCCGATTCATCCCGCTTGAGGGCCATTTAGATACTTTATGGTGTTAATTGATGCATCAACTCGTTGGTCACATGTATATTTTCTACCTACTAGTAACATGACATTTGCCAAATTACTTGCTCAAATAATCAAATTAAGAGCACATTTCCCCGATCATCAAATCAAATCAATACGACTAGATAATGCAGGAGAATTCACT
Organism: Allium sativum; assembly: GCA_030737875.1. Taxonomy (NCBI): domain Eukaryota; kingdom Viridiplantae; phylum Streptophyta; class Magnoliopsida; order Asparagales; family Amaryllidaceae; genus Allium; species Allium sativum. The sequence goes on along the minus strand of CM060910.1, from coordinate 1,044,829,781 downwards.
TCTCAAGTATTTGATGATTATTGTTTATCATTGGGAATTGAAGTTGAATATCCAGCAGCTCATGTTCATACTCAAAATGGTATGGCAGAATCATTAATTAAGCGTTTGCAACTTATTGCAAGACCTTTACTTATGCAAACAAAGTTATCTGTTATTGCTTAGGGACATGCAATTTTTCTGCATCCAAATTGATTAAAATTAGACCAATGGCTTATCATCAATTTTCACCATCACAGGTTTTAACTGGATCCCAACCAAATATTTCACACCTACGAAAATTTGGTTGCGCAGTACATGTACCCATTAGTCCCCCACTTAGTACTAAAATGGGTCCTCAAAGAAGGTTGGGAATTAATGTGGGATTTGACTCACCTTCGATAATTCGTTATCTTGAACCTCTTACGAGTGATGTCTTTACTGCAAGATTTGCAGATTGCAAATTTGATGAGTCAAATTTCCCGCCGTTAGGGGGAGAAAAGACCGTTCCAGTAGAATGGCGTGAAATTTCATGGAATAATCCATCTATGTTTCATTTGGATCCACGTACCAAACAATGTCAATACGAGGTACAAAGAATTTTGCATATTCAAAATATTGCAAATCAAATGCCAGATGCATTTAATGATGCTGCAAAAATAACTAAATCTCACATTCCAGCAGCAAATACACCAGTTAGAATTGAAATCCCCAAAGGACTAATAGCAGCAAATGAATCTAAAGCTAGACAAAAATGTGGAAGATCGTAGGTTCAAAAGACTTGGCGCCTAGAAAAAGAAAGTCTAATGAAAAATCATCAATTAGCAAACCTCCCGAAGAGGTTATAAATGATCCAAAGGATAACTCAAAAGAAAATCTCAATTCTCCTAAAATCAGTGAAGGAACTATTATCCCAGAAGAAATAATAGAAGCTTCCAAAAATAAAACGGTGCCTACTAATAATGATATCTCAATGTTTTATATGAATTATGGAGAAATATGGGATCGAAGTAAAATAGCAATTGATGATGTATTCTCTTTCACAGTAGCTACCGAAATAACTGAAAGTCATGACTATAATGAGAATAATCATAATGAACCAACTTGCATAAATGAATGTCGAAAAAGACAAGATTGGCCAAAATGAAAAGATGCTATTCAAGTTGACCTAGATTCACTCCAAAAACATGGTGTATTTGGACCAATAGAGAAAACACCAGAAGGTGTTAAACCAGTCGGTTACAAATGGGTATTCGTTAGAAAACGAAATGATAAAAATGAAGTTGTGAGATACAAAGCAAGGCTTGTTGCACAAGGTTTCCTGCAGAGACCAGGTTTTGACTTCAAAGAAACATACTCTCTTGTTATGGATGTCATAACGTTTCGATATTTATTAAGCCTTGTAGTTTCTGAGAAGCTTGACACAAGATTGACTGATGTTGTGACAACTTATCTATAAGATGAATTAGATACTGATATTTACATGAAAGTCCCAAAAGGATATAAATTGCCTGAAGCAAAATCAAAGTCAATGTATTCATTAAGATTGAGACGATCACTATACGGTTTGAAACAATCTGGAAGATTGTGGTATAATCGTCTTAGCGAATATGTAGTAAAAGCTGGGTATAGAAATAATCTCATTTGTCCATGTGTCTTTATAAAGAAATCGATAAAGGGATTTGCTATCTTAGCGGTATATGTTGATGATATAAATTTGATTGGAACTCCAGAAGAGATCAATGAAACAACAGATTACCTAAAACCGGAATTTGAAATGAAAGATCTTGGCAAAACCAAATACTGTCTTGGTCTACAGATTGAACATAGTAAAAATGGCATATTAAACCATCAATCTAATTAAGTTGAGAAAATCCTGAAGCGTTTTCAAATGGATAAAGCATATCCACTTGGTACACCTATGGTTGTTAGATCACTAGATATTAAAAAGGACCCTTACCGACCAAAAGAAGATGATGAAAGGGTACTTGGTCCAGAAGTACCATATCTTGGTGCAATTGGTGCATTGTTATATTTAGCCCAATGCACGAGACCAGATATTGCATTTTCAGTCAACCTTCTAGCAAGATATAGTTCTGCACCAACTAAAAGACACTAGAATGGCATAAAACATATCTTGAGATATCTGCGAGGAACCACTGATTTAGGCTTATTTTATTCTAACATAGGCAATAATCTGATTCTAGTTGGTTATGCTGATGCAGGTTATCTTTTAGATCCACATAAAGCAAGATCACAAACAGGATATGTGTTTACTAATAGTAATGCAGCTATTTCATGGCGATCTACAAAGCAAACATTGGTAGCAACATCATCCAATCACTCTGAAATATTGGCACTACATGAAGCAAGTCGAGATTGTATTTGGTTGAGATCCTTAATCAAACATATTCGAAGCACATGTCAACTTCCCTCGACTACGGAGAGATCAACCATCATTTCTGAAGACAATGTTGCATGCATAGCTCAGATTCAAGTAGGATATATCAAGGGTGATAGGACAAAGCACATTTCTCCTAAATTCTTCTTCACACATGAACTTCGAAAAGACAATAAGACAGAAGTGAAGTAAATTCAGTCTCAAGAAAATTCAGCAGATTTATTCACCAAAGCACTTCCAAAGTCAACATTTCAGAAGATGGTTTATAAAATTGGTATGCGTTGTTTGCATCACCAAACTATTTGAATAATGCGTTACGAATCAGGAGGAGCATATATAATGCTATAATGTACTCTTTTCCTTCACTAATATTTTTCCCACTGGGTTTTTGTTAGTAAGGTTTTTAACGAGGCATTATTTTGATCTAGAAGTACAAACCCTCATCGGAACATTGTCAATATGTTACCTAGAGATGAAAATTGTACTCTTTTCCTTGTTTATGATTTTTCCCCATAGGGTTTTCATAAAAAGGTTTTTAATGAGATAATCAATCTTACCATCTTTGCATACGCATATTCAAGGGGGAGTGTTGTAATATATATGTTTTTAAGGGTGAATACGCTTAATGCAAGGGACATTATTGGAATTGATGAGACATGTAAAGCCTATAAATAGAGAGCTTGTGTATGTTGTAAATAGATCAGGATGAATAAAAATGTCTGCTCTCTCTTATTTCTTATGTTCTTCTTTTAATTTGTAACACCTTTTTCATTTTCCTCCATTTAGCAAACAAATTTCAGCAATATGCACAATTATGTAAGTTAAGGGACTACCATGCAGAGCCGGCCCAGTAATTTGAATGCCCAAGCCCTTTTTTTTTGGAACATTCTACAAAAGAAAACAACGGTACAACAATTTCAATGCCCATGCCTATAAAAACTTATACTGGAATACTCTATAATAAAAACAACCCCACTGTTCTCTTGCCTAGAATCGAACCTAGGTGCTCATGCATTACCATTGCAACCTTACCATTGAACTATAAACCAATTACAATGCTTTCATGTTTAAAGCAATATGTCAACAACCACAATTTAAAAGGGAAAAAAATTGCCTCGGCCCAGTGGGCTGCCCTATCCCGAGGGCTTGGTGGGCTTCCCTCCGGTTCGGGTCTGCTACCATGAAATACTAAATTTTGTTCTTTAAAGCATTTAAAAATCATAAAGCTAGCTCCCAGAAAACGAATTAAAAACTTTATGTCAAAATTTTGATTGATTATGGAATGCTGCAGGATTTTGTTGATGTTTAATTTCTTTTGAGTTATATTGTTTTTTATCAAAAGGATAAGAATACATGTGCATTTATATTGCTTGTTCCATGAAAACCAGAGATTCTTCCAGTAGCAAAAAATAGGAATAAAAGAAAAAAAATTGTGAAATAGTTGATAGAAACAGATGAGATTCGATAGATGATTGTTATAATTTTTAGAAATATAGAACTTTTATTGCTTTTCAGTGCTGATTACAATTGTGCATAAGAGCATGTATTTATAGATGTTGTTGCACAGTAGACTGTCTAGGTAGTATAATCTAAGATTGAACATTCTAGTGAAATAATCTAAGCAGTACGGTCTAGCAATTAATTGTTATTACATAAGTAATTCTTTTTTTTTTCTAGACCACTTTAATTGAATAATCAGTAAACCGCTAGAAATTTGGATCATTTTCAATGTTGTAAAATAAAGCCTCGCAGCATCAAACTACATTATTATCCTACTGAATTTTCATAAGCATGACCATTCATCTAAGCTTTCAGTAACAATATATGCATGTGCATAGGGTTGTTACGGTTGAACCATTCAACCGTCAAACTGTAACAACCGTTTACACGGTTATCGTCTACTACGGTAACAGTGACGGTAATGGTTGTGGATTTTGATAACCGCGGTAGACCATACCAATCGCATATGATATATTTACAGTATTTCATTACAAAATATGTTTTTTTAATAACCTGAGCTAGAGAAATAATATATATATAAATTATTTGCATTTTTATTTATAGACAACATGCACATGGATGGTTTATTTCATATATAAACAAACTAATTCTTAAAAAAATAGAACTTGAATTATTTATGGGAAACAATGTAATTACGATAATGGTTGGGGTAACGGTTAGACGGTTACGGTAATAATTATAAAATTTGCTAACCTTCAATAACTGTTACTGTTACGGTTGACAGTAAAACATGCATAATTCATGCGCACTTCTACAAATTTTATTTTGTATTTTATTACGAACTTATTAATGTGGTACAGTGGGCAACCAAAGCCTTCATATTGATATAAGAAGAATAGCAGGGCAACAAACGGTAGGAGTTATTTGCAGTTGAATGGTTAGGTCTTTGTACTCAAGACCTGAACATTCAAGGTTCAATTCTCATCACTCAGCTTCAAAACTTTCTCTCTTTTCTCTCAATTTTTTTACTAACACTGCCTAGGTTTTTCTTAGTTCAACTCATGTTTGAATTGACCTTTCTCGTGTTATAAATATTTAGTCATACAAGTCATTGAATTCTTACCTCCTACTGTTATGTACTATGAAATATGGTGTAACATTAACATTTACAAAGTGTGTGAAGTGAAGTTAATAGTCTTAAAACTGTGGCCATTGATTGAAAACCTGACGATTTAATCCATGGGATTGGGTAGAAATGGATGATATGAGTTTGCGGTCCATGGGTCGCTTTACTGTCATTTTCCACTTTTCGCATGAATTTTGTCAAGGAATAGCTAAATCTGGAAAATATTTACAAGGACAAAATTGAAGGCTTTTTTAACCGTAAGGACAGCCCACTTAAATTTATCTCAAAAGGACAATATATAATTATTATTTTTCTTCACATGCGTTATTTCCTTCTTCGAGCCAAAATTCAATCCGTAAATCGTGCGCTATTTCCTTCTTTCATCGTCTATCCATCGTCGAAGAAATTTCCTATCTCGCCATCATTGATCGCTAATCTTCTTCTTCCATATTTTTCAAATCAAATTTATTTACTGATTGCATAAAACCATCGAGATCTGAAATAGTAATTCAACGCACAATTCTGGATGGAAAATCGCGCGATGAAGAATCGATCAGTAAAATCAATAGCTCTTTAGGTTTAGGGCTGACTTTATCCATTAAATTTGCGGAAATCATACGATTCATTCACTATTTCGGATAGATTTTTGCTGAATCCTTCGGTAATTCATGGATTCTACTGGTAACCGGGTATTAGTTTTTACTTTTTCAGATTTTAATTTTTTTTATTCATTACTTTTATTCTCCTTTGATGTTTTTTCCATGTTGTAATTGGTTTGTGAATGCATTGCTAAATTAAATTTGTATTAGATTAAAACATGTTTTGCTTTAAATTTGATTTAATGTTACTTTGATTGAATTTTCATTAGTATTTTTTTTAGGAAAATTGAACTAAAGCAGTTTTTAGGTATCATTTTAGTATTTTTTACAGGATCAGTTTATTCCTTTTCCTTTGAACGTGCAGTAGTTTGTAGTTATCATTTTAATATATTTTTTAGGTATCATTTTTAATGTATTACCCATGTTTTCCTGGTTGTTGTTATCTGTGTGCATCTTTTTACCTGGCTAATTGATTTTTTCTCATTACTTATTTGTTTCAGTGGTGAAGGTACTCTCCTTATCGTACTTGTCTTCAACGATACCTCTTTTAGTACTCGATTGTCAGTTAATTGCTCATTGTATGATTTGCAAAACGAAATATGTGAGTATTGGTCTCAACTTACTCCTAAGTCAATTGAAATTAGCTATGTGCTTGAGGATAGAACTAAAATTGTTGAGAGTGACTCTGATCTTCAAAGTTTCGTTTTATTTCAATTACATAAGAAGATTGCTTTTTTCTGTTTTGATGTTAAGTTGAAGGAATTTTTGTTGGAAATGTGATTGATGGTTCTTCTGCACTTTCTACTAATGTTTCAATTCCTTCGTCTTCTGATTAATGTTTGGGTGTGAACATTGTCATTCATAGGAAGAGTTATTTAAAAGATTTGATGAAAAAAGGATCTACATTAAAATTTTCTGATTTTACCGGTTTTTGTTTCGGAGGCGCCAATGAGTTCAGACAATTCTTAATGGCCTATCAAATTAAATCAGGTCATGAGTTACATTATCTTAAGAACAGTGCTACTAGGATCACAGCTATTTGCTCATCGTCTTCTTCTGGATGTCTTTTTAAAGTGCATGCTTCTTATGATGTTGGCCAACTAAATAGGTTTTTCATTAGAAATTTGTTTGTTGAACATTCTTGTGGAGGTGGTCTAACAAATTTGAGTAACCCTACTCTATCTAGCTCATTTGTTAAATCATTGATAATAGATGAAATTAGAGATCATCTGAGTAAGAAACCGAAAGACATAATTGATAATTTTCGAAGAGAGTTTAATCTGAATTTATCTTACTCTTATGCTTACAAAGGAAAGCAACTAGCTTTAACGGAATTGTACGGCAATGATGCAATGTCGTACAACGATTTGTCTTGGTATTTAGGTGCGCTATAGACTCACAATCTGGGTTCTTATGTCGCTATGAATGTTAACTCTTCTACAAATCAGTTAGAGAGAGTGTTTATTGGTTTAGGTGCTTGTATTCTTGGTTTCAAACATTGTTGGCCTATGATATTTTTAGATGGTACCCATTTGAAAGGGAGGCCAGGAGTCTTGATGGGTGCTACAGCAAAGAATGGCAACCAAGGTATTATTTTAAACTAATATAGATGATTTACAAATACATATGGTACCATTTGGATTCTATGGAATCAGTTTTCTCTAGTACATTATCTGAGGTATCAGTTTATTATTTTTTACAGTATCATTGTTTAGCTCAACAAATATTAGGTATCAGTTTTATTGACATTACGGTAACATTTTCTCCTCTGTTTTTAGTATACAGTTGGTAGGTAGCATTTTAGTCTGTATCTAGGTATCAGTTTTTATCAAACAGTTTTTAACCATCAGTTTTGGTTGTTCCCAGGTATCATTTTTATTTTTACAGTATATAATTAGCTTTTTTGCATGTCTGAAATTATCATTTTTTTTCTCAAACCATGATTTCTTATTGAAATTTTACTCAAAATTTTTTGCAGGTTTCTTCCCACTAGCTATGGCAATAGTTTCAATAGAAAATGTGGATAATTGGAGTTGGTTTTTAAATCATTTGAAGAAAATGCTCAACGAAGATCGCAATTTGGTTTTTATGTCCGATCTACATCAAGGTTTGATTTCTGGTGTTCAAGATGTTTTTCCCACTTCATACCATAGTTATTGCTACCTTCACATGGAACAAAATTTGTTGTCTGTTTTTAAGTCCAAAAATGCACACATTTCGATTGTGGAATTGTTCCGGACATGTTCTCGAGTATCTAATGTTCACGATTTTCATGTTGCTCATTCTAAGTTTTTACAAGTTTGTGGTCCTACAGCGGCTAATTTTTTGAAAGACAAACCTTTCGATAAATGGGCTGACTTTTTTTTTCGTGGTAAAAGGTATGGTGAGTACATCTCTAACGTGGATGAAAGTTTCAACAGTTGGATTTTAGATGAACGGGCCTTACCAGTTACATCTTGTTTGGACGGGATATAAATAAAAATCATGGAACAGATGGCTAAACATAGAGAAGAATCCTGTTTCTGGACTTCTTTTTATGTCCAACCATGGAAAATCGATTAAAGGACTTGGTTGAAGAAGGTTTTGGTTAGGATGTATTCAAGGCTTTTGAATTCCTTTTTGAAGTGAAATCACCAATTTCTCATCGTGTTGATCTTAAAGACTGGACGTGTAGCTGTAATCAGTGGAAAGTGATGGGTTTTCCATGTGCTCATGTGATAAAATGCATTATTAAAGTGAAATTAAATGTGTATGATTTCATTGAGCACTATTTCACTGTGGAAGCTTACCGATCTTCATACAGTCATACAATTAATCCTATACCTACGTACGACAAACCGGATGTTGATTCGAGTATTGATGCAGTAATTAAGCCACCAAAGGATAAACGTGGAGCCGGTAGACCTTCATTAAAAAGAAAAGGAGGATTTGCATATTTTCATAACAAGGAAAACAGATGTAGAATGTGCAATGAATATGGTCATAATAAGCGCAATTATCAAGCTTCCAAAAATAGAAAATGAATTTCATTTCATTTGTTTTAGGTATAATATGTATATCCATATATAGTTGTCAAGTAAACTTGTATGCGTTAGCAATTTAGTGGTTGATACTTTGCAAATGTGCGCAATAATCTACATTTTTAATAAAAAAAATGTTCTTAGCTTATTTTTTTCTATTTGATTAATACATTGATGTGTTGTTGGCATGATGTGTTTTCATGTTTTTCTAATCAGTGATATTCGATCTGCATGTTTAATATTAGTTTTTAGCTCTTACATGAATCTATTTAATGAGTTATTCTATATTTTTAATGAACTGGTTATCTTTTATATATCTATGTTGGGTTCATTTTTGTGTTGTTACTATGTGTAGAATTTTTTTTTGGTATCATTTTTATATTTTCTTAGGGGTCAGTTTTTTCTTTTTTAAACTTCAAAGTCCATGGGTATCTTTTTTTCTTTACTTCTGTTATCATTTTTGTTTTGCATTTTGAACTTCAGATTCTGCTTATCATTTTTTATTTAATGTAGGTATTATTTTTAAAATTCACACCACTACACAGTTTGTAGATATCGTTTTTTGTAACTGTAGTTATCATTTTCTTAATTTTCTTCAGCTCACAACATTACTGCACAAATAAAAATCATTGGCCAAAAAAATTACTGTTATTTCATTATTTAAACATGCAATTTAGTGATTAAACTCTTGGATGTAATGATTCACTAATTTTTTTCTTTCCTATTTAATGTGCTGAGTAATTTGCATATGAAAAGTCCATGGGTATCATTTTTTTTAAAATTCAGCTATCATTTCTGTTCTACAAATATATATTCAGTTTATGGTTATCATTTTATCTATATTGTAGGTATCATTTTTTTGATTTTTTATCCACTTTACAGTTTTTAGGTATCATTTTCTTACTGTTGTAGTTATCATTTTATACAGTAAGGTTGTTCACATCACTCCTGCACACATACAAAATACTGAGAATGAAAAAAAATTGATATAAATTCAGTCCTTTACAATCCAATTCAGCAATGTGTCAAGTAAGAAGATTTATAATCATTTATTCAAGCAAGATTAGTATTTCACACATCCATCCATTCATTACTGAAATTCAAAACATTAACAACTGCATGAATTTATATCTCAACAAAAATACACAGTTCTCCAAACAACTACAATATACAACAGTGTTTCACTCATTTTTTCATTCATTTTTTTTAATCTTCTTGGTCAATCCAGTGACGAATCGAACCAAATTCCAGCAGCAATCATTATTGGATATGACTTCATGCACAATCAGTGCTCTTGTTTTATCCACTTTCTCTTTTGAGACCTTCAAAGGAATTTCAGCTCTGTTATCTGATATTATATTTATGATGACGAATATCCCGCAGTCCACTCTGTATAAATTAAAATTAATAATGATTAGACAAAATAAAGAACAAATTCCTGTTATTTTTCTTGTTCACTGAATACTGATTTCTGTCGGTTACGATCAATTATCAGTAGAAACTATTACTACTTTTGTGTTCGCCAAATAAATCAAAAAAAATTAAACAGGCTAAAAAACTAACCTATCAGAATGCTGCTGTGTGCATCGTTCTTGAAAAATCTCCCCATCAACAATCTTCTTGTCTTCAATTTTATTCTCTACCCAAAGTTGTTGCAGAATTTCTTCAACTTTCTTTTGCTGTAATTAACATTTTTAGTATTAATTTACACACAATAAAGACATTACAATTTTCCTTACCACTTCATACGCTTTGCTTAATTGAAGATTATTCAACTTGTTTGATCTTCTTGGTCTCAAAGAATCATAGTGCACCCATTGCATGTTTGGATAGGCTAATGTCTATAACGTCCAATGATTGTCAAAATGTAATGGGAAGTAAATTTTTTCTGTATAATTGTTTACACATGCTTCCTTTAAGGAGTAACCAAACTTTTAATAATTGAACTCCTGCCTTCCATAATGCCTTTCTGCTCAGTTTAAATTTTATTTGAATAAGTATTACAGATGTGAATACTTTAATGAACACTTTTTAAAAATTGTAATTGAACTTACTGCCATAATTGTAGACATTGCATAATTGTTTTCTACTAAAACACATTTGTGGGTGCACCAGTCGATTATCAGATAAAACAATGAAAACAATATTTTACATAAAATAAATTATCTTGCTACAATATCATAAAACAGATTTGTATCTATCTACGTATATGTTTTAGTACGACATAATTTGAACCAATATTTTACAGTTTCTAAGTATCATTTTTATATTTTATTAGGTCTTAGCATCTTATTCTTAATACTAATCATATAAAAAAAATTTGGTTATCATTTTTTTATTTACATGGTTATCATTAACAAATTTTGAAATATATGTTTACCTGTCCATCGATTAACAAACCTCGCAGCACTTTTGTCAGCATATCTGTGACGGCCGGGAATTTCGCTCGATCCGAATCAGTCGTTAAACCGATCTAGACCGTTCGAAACCCCTGACTGTTTGAGAACAGGACAAAACAGAACGCAGACGGAAGAACATTTCATTGTTATTACAACAATTCCATCAGATACAAGAATATACAGAGTATAAATGAATAAATTACATTCGATAAATATCAGAGATTACAATAAATTACATAGCAGCGGAAAATAATACAAAGCACAACTGAAGGTGATATACGGATATAGAGCTTTCCGGATATCATTCCAGCTGTAAACCAGGATCCTGTGAATATAAATCTGCAAAACCAAAACTACTAGCTGCCCATGCGGAAAATAGGGGCACCCAGAGTTTAGGTTAAAACAATAAACTCCAGGTCAGTCATGTGACTGGTGTGAGAACTAAAACAGTTGTTAAAACTTTATTTTAAAAGGAAGTAATTCAAGGGACCACGCCGTATAACACGGAACGGGTTTCCTCCCAAGAACACCAGTGCATAGAATAAACAGCGCAATGCTTTTTCGAAAAATGAAGCTATTATAAGGCCCAGGTCCCATCACACAATGCAATGCAAGCCAGAGGATAAGGTTTTCTCTTATAATAGCCAAACATGCTTGGTACGTTTAAAACAAATCATTTGATACTATAATAAGTGTATAGTGTCAAAACAATTTCAATCATAAATATAAATCATAGACGGCATAAGTGCCCCATACCACTATGTCGCCATACTAGTTCTACAATTAAAGCCGAAATACACGTATTGGAAATTGGATTTCCGTCATGAGTCGAGGCAAGGGGCAAGCTCCTCTCCGCTTCGAGACACTCTAGCAAATGCCTCGGGACTACACACTCTGGGCAACCCCGGATGCGGCTAAGCAGGTCCTCACTTACGTTAGAGGATTGATTATGCCTGAACACACGTTTCCCGGTCCTTACAGACCTATAATCGAGGCGCCTCATTCCAACAACCACAAAGGTGAAAAGTATATAAATGTCAGGGCTGGTAAGTCACTGACACCACCAAAGCTAGAAAGAAACGTCGTGCTCTCCCAGCGGTCCGTATCCCGTTTTTAACTCATACCGAGGTGTGAGGCTCGCGAATTCACGTTATACACAAAGCTGCCACGTAGGCCGTGCTTTGATCATCAACCACAAGACTTTGCTTTTCAACAGAAGCCTTGATCATTGCATCTTAGCGTGCCACACAGGCAATTCATGCCATGCGACTGATGTCCATCGATATACAACCTCTGAGCTCGTACGTCTCAGAGAAGGGCGTTAAGCAAAAGAATAAATTCTCCGCCGCCAAACAGATGTATATTTAATAGAAATCAATCAACATAGAATAAAATCCAATGTCAGACACGCAATCCATTTACAAGTCCGTTCTGGGTCTGAACGAAACCGGAGGCACTTTCCTCGCATATCCATCCATCTCCAAGTACGTCTGGATGACCACCAACTATTTCCATCCTCTTGGGTGTACAGCCCAATCAGGATCGTCGGTAATTATCCAAACGATGTGAAGACTTCCGGTCTTCGACCACCATCTTCATCTTCGACATATCATCGAATCGGTTATTCAGAATGGGTATAAACCCGGCCCTTCCGAACAACCCACGTATATAAAAAAACAAATGTTACACAAACACAACATACGCCTCATCCCAATTCAGAATATCCTTTTTTTTTTCACAAAATCACATTTTTAGGGAGTAGGTTCCCATTAATTTTATCAAAGATAAATTCTTTAAAATTTATCCTTTAATCTTTCTTTGGATGTCATTTCAAACCAAATTATGGTTTTCTGAACTAGTCGAGATTAGCGAACCACACCGAAGTAATTATTTATTTTATTTCCCAATCCCAACCTATATATCCCATGGAGCAAAACTGGTAACACTCCATATCTAACACCACGGTGTTATCGGTAAAATTAATTACCATTTCACGTTCAAATCCAATTAAAGATTTAACTATCGCTTTGGAGAAAAATTGGTAATACTCCATTCTCATCTACTTTCCAAATTTGATAATTTAAATTATCAATTCACATTCCAGTTTAATTGCAGATTCATTAAAACTCCTTTTACTGGGTTAAAGAACTAGTGTCATTTAAAACACAGTTCACGATAAACCCAAATCACATTCTATTTATTATCGGGTTAAAGAACTAGTGTTATTTAAAACACAGTTCACGATAAACCCATGAATCAATTCTATTTAAACCCATTTCAAATCCAATTTATTTATTTAAAAATAAACGGGTTTTAATTTCAGTTCAAAATTAGTTCATTTCGATAAAAAACTATTTTTATCCTTTCAAATATGGAGTTTTTCATCCCAATTTTTCCCAAATCATTTCTTATGATTCTACACAAATTATTACTATTTTTAATAATTTTATCAAGGCTCGTACAGTCGATTTCCATCAACGGCCATCGAACTGCACATATAGCGACCTTTTTCAAATTTGATTTGGACATATCTCCAAATCCAACCGTTAGATTTCTTATTTCTAATATTCGTTAGAAAGTTCTTTTCGATACGAACCCAACGGTTCCAGTTTTAAGAGAATCCGACGGTCGGATCTCCCGTAATGTCCGTTTGAAATAAATGGTCGAAATTCACGAACTGTCGCGGCGCGGCGCGTTCTATTCAGGCCATTATATTATATATATAATATATATTTCGTCGATTTCTATTTAAAACGAATTATATAATTAGTTTTGAATTCGTTTCAAAAACAGTTTCAACCTTTATTTCAAATCAAATCAAAATTGAATTTTTCCTTATAAATTCGTTTTAGAATTCGTTTCTATTCAATTCAAATTCATTTCGTTTCGTTTTCAATTCAATTCGAATTCGTTTTCAATTCGGTTCAAATCAAATTCGTTTTCTATTCGATCCAATTCAAATTGGTTTTCTATTTGATTCAATTCAAATTGGTTTTCTATTCGATTCAATTCAAATTGGTTTTCTATTCGAATCAAATTCGTTATATATTCAATTGAAATCAAATTCGTTTCCTACTCAAATCAAATTCGTTATATATTCAATTGAAATCAAATTTGTTTTCTACTCAAATCAAATTCGTTATATATTCAATTGAAATCAAATTCGTTTTCTATTCCATTTTAATCAAATTCGTTATATATTCAATTCATTTCGAAATGAAATAAAATCGATATAGATATCGTTCACGTCAAAATGGCGTCAATCTAATCAACACGGCTTCATATATTCCTTCATTTTATTCAAGAAATGAATATTTATTTTTGTCAACACACGACTAATCTCAACGAATGAGTACTGTCCACGTATGACTATTTTTGTTAAATTATTTCGTTCAACACATGACTAATCTCAACGGATGAGTACAGTCAACACAAGAACCTTTATTTTATAGAGATAAAGATATTAATTTTATTGTTAAAATATTTCGTTCAACACGTGACTAATCTCAACGAATGAGTACAGTCAACACATGAACCTTTATTTTATATTATTCTTTATTTTCTAAATTGGAATGATGCCCAATCAATCACCATATAATGTTAATTATATGGATTTTCATACATCACACGTATATAATAGCATTGAAGAATAATCAACCATCAACCAAAGTGCACTACACAATATAAGCATTAAATATAGATATCTAACGCTTATAACAGCCTGTCAATCAATCGATCGACATATTTAATAAATCAGGATGAGTGAACTTCAAATTTCATCCCAACACCCGTGTGGGGTTTCAAACAATCAAACACATATTTTATTTGTGCAGTTGGGCGATGTGTAAAATTTATCGTCCCAATCAATGTCCTTCAAATAGGTGTACATAAACAAACCGTCCGATTTGTAAATGAATATTTTATTTTATTCACTTTCATGTTAAAAATTATATTTTTAACGATAAAATATTTTATTTCAACATATGAATTTCTATTCAGTTTATTCTTTAAATAAAATGATGTTTTTATTTTTCTAACTTATTTTAGAAAATTTCGGCGGCATAACGGCACGATACTAGAAACGGGACGAGGCCTAGCCTTATCCCCGGTCTAGTGAAGGCCCACGCCATTCACACATCAATCAAATCAATTTCATTTCACCAAACAAATCAATTCAACCCAAATAATCTAACTAACTACACAACCAAACAATTTAACAAACAAGCCATCCATGGTCTGTGGATGACGGGTGTCGGGTGCTACTAAACACCATCTGCATCCTAGTATTTATATATAACTAGAAAAAGAAATTGAAAGGTGAGAAATTCTCACCGATAGCTATCCAATACCACAACTCTTCATTTATAGAAATCTTCGCCATTCCCGCCTTTTGTCGCTTTCGTTGCCCCTATTCACTACATATGTAAAATTGAATTTTTACTTCGCTATTCAATATATAAAAATCGAATTTTTACTTTGTTGTTCAATATATAAAAATCGAATTTTTACTATGCTATTCAATATATAAAAATCGAATTTTTATTATACTATTCAATATATAAAAATCAAATTTTTATTATACTATTCAATATATAAAAATCAAATTTTTACTTCGCTGTTCAATATATAAAAATCGAATTTTTACTTCGCTATATGGATGAAAATTCTATTTTTACATTACTACTATATAGATAAAAATTATATTTTTATCACGCTATTCTTCATATAAAGATTTCGCCTTTTCAAAAATAAATTTTTCGCCTTTTCAAATATATCATTATAAAAATCACATTTTTATTTTTCTATACATATAAAGATGATATTTTCAATATTCCTATCATGTAAAAATTATATTTTTAATTCACTACATAAACGAAAAATCATATTTTTATATCATCTAGATAGTAAAGACTATATTTTTAATACTTTAAAAATATAAAAATCATATTTTTATTTCTTCTATATAGTAAAGACTATATTTTTAATACTTTAAAAATATAAAAATCATATTTTCTCGAAGTAAAAATCATATTTTTACTTCACTACTCATCTCAAAATATCGTCTTTTCTATTTTAAAAATCTCGTCTTTTCTATTTTAAAAACCTCGTCTTTTCTATTTTATTAATTTCTAAATCCTTTATCTAAATCTAAAACTAATCTAAGTTATATAAATAAAAATAAAATCAGATTAGAAAATAAATTCAGAAAACTCACGGTTTTAAATCGAAGAGGAGGAATGGGGGTCGGAGGTTGGTGGCGCAGCGTTCGATTGGGGGGGGGGGGGTCTTCAGTGTCGCGGCAAGGAGGGGGGAGGGTTTCTGATGGTGGCGCCCCCCTGGAGCAGCGACGACGAGCGAATCGGGGGGGGGGGGTATCGTGGCGCGGTGGCACGCTGCCTGGGGAGGGGCTCTTCGCGTCGGTCGATGAAGACAGGGGGGCGGCTTCGTCGAAGTGGCGGCGGCATGGAGGAGGCCACTCGCGCCCCTCTCCGATTCCTTTTTCTTTTTTTTTTCTTTTTTTTTGTTCTGATTCGAAATGAATCGGGGGGGCCTGTAGGAGTTTAAGGGGAGAAAGGGTTTTTTATTATTATTTAATTATTTTATTTTTCAAAGTGTTGACTTTTACATACGAACTCGAAACGAGGCCCACCGCCTGTCATCCATAGCGTTTTACCCCCATTCCGAACACAATGGGATAGGTATCGTAAGCTGATTCGATCGTTTCGACCAGTTTCCGTTAAAATCAACATATAACTCTATATATTGAATTTGAACGCGCATTTCAATTTACCGGGGTCACATACGAACCTGTAATGGCGCGTTTTGTAAGGTATAATAATTAAGTTATTTAATTATTTAAATAACGAATATATTAAATAAACGATAGTTGAACGTATAAATTATAATAATAATTATAATCGAGCCGTAACGACGCGGCAGTTCGTTATTTGGCGAGTTGAACTTCAACTGAATATACAAGATTCGTTTTAAGTCGAATTTCTGTGAAACAAGAAACGTGTGGAGCTGGCGGAGTATATCTTTCTAGTGGGAGAGAAAAATCGGGATTTCGTCGTGTAGATTTTGATGTATGTCCAAATCAAATTTTAGAAAGGTCGCTGTGGAATTCCTTTATAATTTATAAAGGAATTATTTATATTTTTAAAAGGGATTTCAATATAAATCAAATATCGGGTTGACTCAGAACTGAATATCGAGTTGTAAATACATACAGGAATATTCTAGAGCTGTGTGGTATGCCATTGTGAATATTGACGATAATATTTATTTTTAAATATTAAATTAAATTGTTTTAAAAAAAAATATTTATATATTTAAAAGGGTTATTTAGAGCTTTAAAAATAGCCAGTTTTGCAAACGACCTCAGAATTTAATATTCGATTTTTATTAATTTATATTCAGTCGAATTTAATTAAATCGTCAGTTAGAATTAAATATCTTTTTCATATGATCGAATTGAACCGTGAAAACTGTTCCAATGAGTTCAGAATAACGATATTACCCTAGAAATGACATTTTTTTTCGTTTAAATAGGAGTTCGTATGAGCACGGTAATTTAATTAAATAAATTTATCGGTTAGGATAAATATGGTAGCCAACTCGTAATAATAAAGGCACTGCTCCTATTCTTTCACCAAAGGGAAACGCTGTATTTCTTCTCAGCCGTTCATTTCATTCACCGTCTGGCTCCTTCCACGTCTGTATCTTCGTGTTTCCCTCCTCCACCACAAACTAAACCAACCGTTCACCCCTATATAAATTAAGCCATCGCACTCTTGTTATATTCATTTTCTGGAATTCGAAATCGTTTTCCATTCCTTCCTTTTCTTCTGAATCTTTCATTTCACCGTTCCTCGAATAAAAAGGATAAATCAAAATCCGAATCATTTTTGATAATCGCTAGTTCTTCTAGGGCTGGAGAGGCGCTCGTGGATTCCTAAAACCCGTCATCAACACCTGAGCGTTCGCGACTAGGGAGGAAGAGTTTGAATGGGACGAACTAGAGACTGGTGCGGGTCCGACACCTGTGTGGGCAATTGGAAGTGTAGTCACGGATCTGCGGTTCTGGAGTGGAGGCTGCGAACTCGATCTGAAGTGGTGCGATTAGGGTTCTAGTTTATACTGAAGTTCGGTGAGGAGCATGCAAATCAGGAGCTGTGTTTTTCTGAAAAGCCGATGCTAGTGATGAGTTCGATCTTGGTATTTCTAAAGTAGTGTGGGTCGGTGGTTTTAAGTTTGGGAAAGGGCGATTGTTTTGTGATGAACTAGATAAATTGCTGTTGAGTTTGGTAGTGGAAATATGTGAGAAGGTGATGGTTGTTTGTTGAACGTTTTGGAAGTCTGTGTTGGAGTGAAGTTGATTTAGTAAATGACGAACAAGATGGATGGGAAAATCTGGAGTGCGGCAGTGCATGATAAGGAGGTGTTTGGGAAGATGGATATGTGTGGAGTAGTTCAAACTGGAAACGGAGGGGTTCTGCAGTGGGTTTTGGTGAAGTACGAAACTATTTAATGCAGTTCAACTTGATGAGGGTTGAGGTGGCAATACAACAGTATGGGTTTAAGGCATTGTGAATGGTGATATGGAAATGATGTTGTGGGAGAGTTGTTGCACAACGGATGTTAAGCAGTTTCTTAAAGCATTTCAGTTGCTTTGTAGGAGTAATCAAATTACCTTGATCCGATGGTGATGCTGTTTAGGAGGAGAGCGAAGTGTTTGGGAAAAGGTTCAAAATAGTGTGAAGCCATTCATAGATTTTCTATGTCGAAAAGGAAGGAATTTATTCAAGGAAATTCAAGACGATTGTAGACGCGACGATTCAGAATTTAAACGGGATATTTAGCTAAGGAATAACCGAGGTGAGTAAAACTCACCAACTCTAAATAGTTCTATTTTTACAGTGTATTCTTAGAACTGTTAACTATTGTCTGTTTGACTGTGTGTTGACTGTTTGATTGAACTGCTAGTCAGTTAGTGGAATATATATATATATATATATATAAAAACCGATAAATATTTGTATGCTGATTCTGCTTATCAGAATATTATACCAGTGTTGTCTAACATCTGGGGTGCAGGGAAACAGGTTGGAGGAATCCAACTGGATTCCTCAACAGTTATTTTTACTGTAATTTATGTATTGTGATATATAAATGTGATATATATAATCTATTGTGATTATGTGTGGTTGGACGATATTCATCGTTGTTAGATGATGTGTTAAAAACCATAAGAAATACCAGGATATAGAAAGGAGATTTTCAAACTATAATTTGAAAATAATTTATTTATATAAAATCGATGGATTTTATATTATAAAGGAAAGGGGATTTTGAGTATAAAGGAAAATATTGGTTAATCAAGTATAAAGGAGAAATATTTGTTAATCAAGTATAAAGGATTAAACAAAGTAATTGGTTAGGTTGACCAAAGCAAGTTAGTCGGGTTAAACAAAGTAATTGGTTAGGTTAACCAAAGCGAGTTAGTCGAGTTAATCAAAGTAATTGGTTAAGTTAACCAAAGTAAATTAGTTAAGTTAAACTAAGCGGTGAATCAAAGTGAATTTGTTAAGTTAAACTAAATGATTAATCGATGTGAATTAGTTAAGTTAAACTAAAGGATTAATCGATGTGAATTAGTTAAGTTAAACTAAGTGGTTAATCAAACTGAATTAGTTAAGTTAACTAAGTGGTTAATCGAAGTAAATTAGTTGATTTAAACTAAGTGAATCGGCTAGAGTTAATCAACGTGAATTAGCTAAGTTAAACTAAGTGGATTAGTTCAGTTAATCGAGACGAGTTAACCAGTTAGGTTAAACCAGTTAGAGTTAACCAGTTAGAGGTGACCAGTTAGAGTTGACCAGTTAGAGTTGACCAGTTAAAGTTGACCAGTAAGAGTTAATCCTAAAGAGTTATTCGGAGTTAGTTAATCCAAAGGAGTTAATCGAAGAGTTAATCCGAAGGAGTTAGTCGAAGAGTTAATCCAAAGGAGTTATTCGGAGTTAGTTAATCCAAAGGAGTTATTCGGAGTTAGTTAAAGCAAATAGAGTCAACCCAATAGGGTCAGCCCAATAGAGTTAAGTGAAAAGAGATAACCGAATATAGTTATTCAAAAGAAGGTGTTAATCGAATATAGTTATTCGAGTAAAGTTAAAAGAGTTAATCGAATTTAGTTATTTGAAATGAGTTATTCGAATTAGATATTTGAATAGAGTTAAACACATTAGAGTGATTCGAATTACTTATTCGAATAGAGTTAAACACGTAAGAGTTAATTGAATATTAGTCATTCAATTTGAGTTAATCGAATTTAGTTATTCGAGAAGAGTTAAATCGAATTTAGTTATTCGAAAGGAGTTAATCAATTTGAGTTAAGTTAATCGATTAGAATTAAGTTAATCGAGTTAGAGTAAATAGAATATTAGTTATTCGAAGGTAAGTTATTCGAATTAGTTATTCGAAGGAGTTAATCAATTAAGTTATTCGAATGAGTTATTCGAAGGAGTAAATCAAATTAAGTTAATCGATTAGAGTTGAGTTAATCGATTTGGGTTAAGTTAAGTTATCGAGTTAAGTAACTGAGTTAAGAAATCGAGTTGAGATAATCGAGTTAAGAAAATCAAGTTGAGTTAATCGAATAAGTTATTCGATAAGAGTAAATCCATTTAAGTTAACCGGATGTTAGTTATTCGATAAGAATTGACACATTTAAGAAAATCGAATATTTGTTATCCGATAAGAGTTAATGAAATAGAGCCAACCAAGAAGAGTTATTCGAATATTAGTTATTCGATAGGAGTTAATCGAAATAGAGTTTATCGAATATAAGTTATTAAAAAGGGAGAGTTAATCGAATAGAGATTACCCGAAAGAGAGTTATACGTCGAATTCGATTATAGCGAATCCGGGAAAGTACTATTTACTTTCCAGGGTTTAAATCAAGATTTAGTTATTGATTTAGAAATTAGATGTCTGTTAAATTATTCGAGTTAGGAAATAAAATTATAATTTAGGTTGGATATTTTAGGGGTAGGAATTATAACGTTATAGTTATAATCAAACACTGTCATATAAGAAGTGGATTCGTAACCTGAATCCGAGAATTTGCGTAAACAGATGATTGGAAAAAGTGAGTGACGAGCTTCATCTATTTCACAGTAAAGGACGTTGTTCAATTAAGGTCTGAGAGGTAATTATACCCCAACTTAATTGACTTCAGAATTGACAAAGGAATAGTTGTGGTTCGATAGAAAAGGTTGATTTGAAATATAGTTAAGTAATAAGCGATTAATGGATTAAGCGTAACGATGTTTTATACAACGTTCATTGGAAATATGTAAATCAGTTTTGGAAACGTTTTCCAAATATAGTCAGATATGTTTTCTAAACATAAAAAAATGAAATGTTTTCATGATAAGAATTTAAGAAATAGAGTTAAGCAAATTCAGAAACTAACTGGAGAGGGTAAGTTGAACGGTTTTCTAAGTGACGATCTGGTGTTGGTTTCGACCTTCCGGATTGATACTTAGAGAATTGTTCTCATACTAGTTACAGTTAGGGACTGATAGTTGCGAAATAACAGTGATGTGAAAATAAGCTATGGAAATGTTTTCCAATGATTAATAACATATATTTTCTAAATATATGAAATAAGAAAATACGAACATATGATGATTGATCGATCGAATTTCCATTTGGGAATAAGATCGTTGTTTGTACACCGACATGTTTTCATTTGATAGTTGAATCACAGACTATCAAAGTTTTTACCATTTTAACGTTGTTAATATGGAGAGACCGGTTGGATTATTATCCAAAGAACCACTCTGTATTGGCATAAGCGTTGCGAGCAATATTTGCCAAAGATAAATTGAAGACAGAGTAAAGTGCAAGGGCTGTTGTATAAGTCTTAGATAACAGTGACTAAGATGGATATACTGAATAGTGCCTTCGGTTTGTCCAGTCCCAGGACAACGTATATGGAAGAAGGTCTGACAGAGTATATCCAATGGATCGCGTAAGTTGATCTGTTCAAACGTATTCACGTTTGGTGGCGGAGGAATTCGTTTCTCTTAGCTATATACCCGTGTTATTTTTGGATAAGTCAATTTTTGATTTGGCGGGTATGACGATGTGGCATTCAAAGTGAATGGTGATCAGATGTTCTGAAGATAGACGTAGCTTCTAGCCTCACACCGGGAAGTAACAAAAGTTGGGCTAGGCAGCATGGCTAGTGTAAAGACCCGCAAATCCGTGCTATCTGAGTTGACTAAATACACCACACGTCCAACTCAAATTGCACAAAAATACGACTCATTATTAGAAAGAAGTTAGAGGATGAGAAATAGAAAGAAAGAAATATTAGAATAGAAGAAAAAAAACAAAGATCACAAACTCACAGCGGAACGAATAAAATATATTATATAACATAAGCTTTGAAATACAAATCTGTTTTGTACATATATACATACCATCATCAGAGTACACATAACATTTGATCCAGCGGAAGTAACTCTAAATAACCAACGTTGAAGCCTCCTGCTTCAAGCTCCTCCAAGTGTATCTGTAAAAGCCTGAAACACTTGACTGCCCGTACAAATTTGGGCACCCAAGAGTTTAGGAAAAACAAAACAAAATAAACTCTGGGTCAGTCATGGGACTGGTGTGAGTAAACTCCAACCACTTGCTTAACTTTCAAAATCCTTTCAAAAGAAAAGATAATAGTAAGACCAGCCCACACATAAACATGGACGGTTTTTACCTTACTATAACCCAAAACATTTTGATATCAAATCTAATGATATTATATTAATGTCTACATCAAATAAATAACCAAATAGCAGAACGCTTGCATCTCACGCTCTACATATATAGTGTACAATCAAAAACCGCATGGCGCTTATTGGAGATTGGATTTCCAACATGACAAGGTATGGGACCACCTTCCGATGATGTATCTCTAGAGGCGAATACACCTGGGTTCAACAAGAACGTCTTGCAACCCGACCCACACATGACCGACCACTCATTTCGCTTGAGTGTATCGAATGTATATCACCAACGGTTGGACTCAAACCACCGTTTCCCGAATGGGCAGAATCGATAGATTTAGAAACAAAAGGAATTTCTCTAGATAGGTGATTATACACCCTAATGGGTGCGACCCACATAGCCATGCTGCCTGCCCGATTTTTGTCCTTTCCCGGTTGTTGAGGCCTGAGGCTACGATTACTTACCATTCCTTGATAACACAATCACTTTGAATGCCATATTGTCAGATCCATTAATCACTAGTTGAGTTTGCACAAATATTCTGGATATTATGCTAAGGGATAAATCCGTTGCAACCATATATGTTCATACAGACCAACCCATTTGATCATTGGAAATACTTTGTCAGACATTCGTCCATTTACGTTCGTTCTGGGATTGAACGAAACCGAAGGCACTATTTCTATTAATAGAAAAAGCCCTTGCACTTCACTCTGTCTTCAATATATTCAGCATACTTGGTTCGCAACGCTTATGCCGATACGGAGTGGTTCTTCGGATAATAATCCAACCGGTCTCTCCATATTGACAACGATGGTCAAAAACTTCGATAGTCTGTGATTTAACTATCGAATAAAAACAAGTGTTCATCCAAACATATCAAACAAATCACTGGGCTCTTTAATTAATATTCATTAATTAAATCTTTTCTCCATTTCCTCTATCAATATTTGTTAACCAAATATTTTCAATAATCATCTTGCCTCTTATGCCATTTGGAAAACGTTTCCAAATATTAACTTCTTTTATTTTCTATATATTAGAAAATATCTTTATTTGCAATTGGAAACAATTCCAATCACTTATCTCTATCCTCTTTTACAACATTCGATTTTTATATTCACTTTCCTATCGAATTCAATACGTCAATACAATGATTTCTAATTATCAAAATATCTTAAAAATATTCTAACTTCTTAAATTTCCGGAAAATTTCGCCATAACCTCCCCTGTATCGGGAGCATCGGGAACTTTCAAATAGCTTCCCGGTATCTTCCTCAATCAAAAAGAAAAAGGGAAAGCCAAGCGGCTTGCCGATACGGCGCATAAATCTCATATATGAATTAAACATGTACCTTTTTGTCGAGCACATAAATTTAAATCCTCATATACTTCATCATGTACCTGTCTAACACATGTTCACCTGTTTTCAATTCAATTCAACACTATCTAATCGTTTGAATTCAGTTCCGCCCATTTATTCTTTAAATCGGCCATTTTGCCTATTTTACTCCTTTGTTTGAACATAGCATTTTCAAACAAAATATTTAACTTGTCCATAACCAAATTGAATTTCAATTTCAATACTAGTTCTCTTTTCTATTTCGAATATAAATTTTCAAATCGAATTTACTTATTTAAAGCTCAGTATCCATTCGAAATTTCCTTAACTAATTTCTATTCAATTTAGTTAATTCTTTTCAATAAATCAAAAATCTGATTTCTATTTCAAAAATCATATTCATTTACACAACTTGAATTCGCATATATTTTACAACTCAACTCTGAGATTCTCTAAATAGAAACTTGGATTTTATTTGTTAAAATCCTTTTATAAAATGAAATAAGCCGTTATGGTTTTTAAATAGTTCTGGCGCTGTTTTTCTGAAAATTTGATTTTGACATAACTCAAAATCTATACGACGAAATTCATATTTTTCTCTTTCCTTAGAAAACTGTTATCAAATCAGTCCTGACGTTTCTTGTTTCGAAGAATTCCGACTTCAATTGCGTTCTGTATACTCAATTGAAGTTCGAATCGCTATTTTACGAACTGCAGCGCTGCGGCGAGTTCGTTTTATTTATATTTTATAAATATAAACGTTAAACTTCGTTAAAATGAATTCAATTCCATTTTAACTCTATTTGAATTTCTTGGTTCAAATTCCAATCTTACTTTTGAATTCTATATTTCAAATCCCAATTCCTTTTCTATTGGATATTCAAATTCAATACTTGAATTTTCTATTTCAATTCCATATTCAAATTCTATGCTTGAATTCATTTGAATTCTCTTATTCAAACTCTATATTTAAATTCCATTGGAACTTCTATATTCCAATTTCTATATTTGAATTCTATTGAAATTCAAATATTCAAACTCCTTTTTAAATTCTATATTCAAAATTCCATAGTTTAAAATTCCATTTGAATGCTATATTCAAATTCTATAATTTAAATTCCATTTGAATCCCTTTTTGAATTCTACATTCAAATCCCCCATTTAATTCTCTTCGAATTCAAATTCTATATTTATTCTATTTGAATTTCAAATATCCAAACTCCGATTCAATTCTATTTTGAAATTTCAAATATTCAATCCCTTTATAATTCTATCATTCAAATTCTATAGTTTAAAACCCATTCGAATTTCATATTCAAATTCCATAGATTAAATCCTATTTGAATTCAATTTGAATATCTTATATTCAAATTTCATTTCCCATTCCCATTCGAATTCTAATATTCAAATTCATTTCCAACACCATTTGAATTTCTTCACTCAAATCCATTTGAATTCCCTTGAATTCAAATTCCATTTCAAAACCATTTGGATTTACTATTTTGAAATCCTATTTGAAATTCCATTTCCCATTCTACTTTGAAATCTTATTTCAAAGTTTATTTCAAATTCTATTTTGAAATCTCATATTCAAATTTCTACTTGAATTCCTATATTCAATTTCATGTTCAAATTCAATACTCGAATTTCTATTTCAAATCTCTATTCAAATTTCATATTTAAATTCCATTCAAATCTCTATTCAAATTTCACATTTGAATTCTTCTTTGAAATACTATATTTCAAATTCTATTCAATTCTTCTTGAAATTCTATATTTCAAATTCTATTTTGAAATTCTACATTCAAATCTCTATTTGAATTTCTTTATTCGAATTCCTTTGAATTCAAATTTTATTTTAATTCCTTGAATTCAAATTCTATTTTTCATTCTAATTTCGTTTATTCAAATTCTATTTGAACTTCTATTTGAATTTCTAATATTCAATCTCCTTTTTAAAAATTCAAATATTTAAACTCCTTTTAAAATTCAAATGTTATACTCAAATTTCATTTGAGTTATATATTTAAAAATTTCATTTCACATCTTATTTTGAAATTTCATTTCAAATCCCGATTTCACGCTTGTATTTCTATTTCTGAATTATCAAATGATAATTCTTTTCACTTCATTTATAACTTCGTTATAAAAGAACTATTTCTAAACTTCGTTTAAAAAGAAACTACTTGTTATATTTTTCAAAAACAAGTTTATATTTATATTCCATTTAAAATTCAAATTCTATTTAAAAATAGAATTTTTCCTTTTAAGATCTCCACTATCCTTTCATGATATTTTTATAAATTAAACTTCAGCCCAGTGATAATTTAAACAACCAAATCAATCAATTTCCAATTATTTGATTTTAACACATCATATATGCATATATATGAAATCAAACAGAACAAACAAATAGATAATATATTTTTGAGGAATCCAGTTGGATTCCTCCAACCTGTTTTCCTGCATCCACAGATGTTAGCACATAAATAATACCCATTCTGCTTCGTGGCAGAATATCGTGGTATAGAAGGTCATCCACTAATCATAGCGTGGGGCGTATAGGGTAATCATCCGCTATGAAACTGCGGGAATCCGCTAATGAGACTGCGGGAATCCAACCAATCAATCAACCCAATATATATATAATAGCCTAAATAACTAATATATATAAAGCCAGCAGAAAAATCCAAACAAGCAGCAACAATTATTTTTAACGAAATAAAAATAATTATAAATAAAAGGTGAGTGAGATTTACTCACCGAGATTCTAGTTGCTGAACATCCCTCAAAATTCCCAATCATCATAGCTATGAAATTGCTCGAGTTGATTATCTTGTACTTTGCAGACCATGCGATCATTTCCCGACAGCTCCAACTATTTCAATTTCTCTCTTGGACTTTCCATTGAACACCTGGACTGCTCCACCTTCCTCTTCCCAAATCAGTGACTGACTTCCCCCGTGAACAACTGCTTCCTTTCTCATCTCGTTCCCCCTTTTGATCACAGAACCGTGTACAGGAAACCCCTAGATCCAATTCGAGATCATCAGCAAACCTTTCTCGAAAATTTGAAAGGCTACTGCTGCTCGATACTGCTCTTGTTGAACGAGCGACACCCTCCCCCAAAAGCCACCGCAGTTGACCAGAAACACCCTACCGAACACCCAATCTTCATCGCACCCTCTTCTGAAAGTTGTTACTGCTTTCCTCTCCAACGCACCTCAATTCATCTCCGTTTCGAACTCCATTTCATCATCGAGCGCCTTTAATCCCGAGATAGCTTCCAGTCAGGATGTCGTTGCTAAATCGCGACATCCCTTACCCCCACCACTGACGTCGCGATTTCTACTGTTGCGTGATGACTCAGGCTCGCCTTACTCGAAATCGAATTCAGTTCGATTCCTCTCTCTCTTTCCCTATCGAATTGATTTTTGAAGATGGGTTTACCCCCTTTCCACCGCGAGTTATAAAATGATGGGAAAAAGATATTTGCTCTTGATTTTGTTTTCTGGAGAAGGAGAATTAACAAAAGGAAGCGGGAGGGTGTCGTGATTTTTAAAAGTGGTGCGATGGCCATTTTTGTTTGTGAAGCTCTCGAGATCGATTTACAGAAGAACCAGAATGAAAGAAATAAGGGGAGGAGGTGTTGCGTTTATATAATTGAAGAGGGGACAATGGGTACGAGGACATTAATTTCTTTGTTTAGCTTTGCGTTGAAGGTTAGGGACAAAAATTGGTGCTCGAGAAGGATAATAGGTCTGCTGAATGAAATAGAGGTCGGCTGATGTAATATAGGGTGGCGCCATTTAAAACTTGTCTTCCTTGATTGTGAAAGAACGAACAGAATGTACAAGGAAATTTCAGAAGGTAGGTCTGCGTTAAAATGAAATATAGGTCTGCGATGTAAAAATTAGAGGTCGGCTGAAAAGAAATTGAAAATATTTAGATGTAATAATATAATATCCCCAAAATATCTTGTGGTCCCTAATTCACAAATTTTGAACCGCTATTCAGTCGTAACGAACGACGTTATAAGATTATTACGCTATTCTGAATTAAACTGAACATATTTGATATTTTAATTTTCAACGATATACTATATTAAATTAATATAATATAATATAATTTCAGAACAAACCAAATATTCAAACAGAATTTATACTGGTCCTCTGGATTGTTTTAACTTAGTTTAAATTTCAAATTGAATTATCTCAGTTCTCGTATTTCGATAAATATATATATAAAAAAAAAATCAAAATAAATCATATTTTGATTATTAAATTGATAAATCCAATATAAAATTCATTTATATTATGAATTCAACATTTAAAACCATACTAAATATTTAGAATAAACTGTTCAAAAATCTGGGTCGTTACATTCTTCCCCCCTTAAAATAATTTCGTCCTCGAAATTGCTAAGGTAGGAAAAATGATACAAATCCATTACTTTTTAATTCCATTTTTGTTGAAACTCAACATTTCAAATTTCACAAATTTTAGTCTTACCAAAACTTTTGGTCTTCTTCCTTTCATATGCCTTCACATTCAATTCATATTTATTTCAATTTATTTCAAATAAATCTATTTAAATTGATTCTAATCAATTTACTCACCTCGAACCATTTAACTTGCTTAAGTTAAATTTTAATTCCAGAATCCAAATCCCAGGGTTTTCATTTCAAATCCTTTGGAATACATAAATGTATACTTATATTTATTTTCATCTCAATTCAAAACATTTGAATTTTCAATCTACTTGTTTTCTTTCAAAACAAATTTCCATCAAAACTTTCTAAGGTAGCAATCCATCACTTAGAAACTCGGAAATGAACACTGATGATGTTGCAATCATCATCAGAATTATTTCCCAGCCACTGAAGTGAGTTCAGTGCTTTATTACTTCAAAATCCATGATTTTCTCTCAAATCCTTTAAAACAAATCTATATTATTTTAATATACTTTGAAAAATATTTTTCAACTTCCCAGGATTTTGAATTCTTAATTCTGGTTTGATTTTAATTCTAATTTATCTCATTTGTATATTTAATTCTTATACAAATTCTATTTGGTTATAAATAACCATTTTGATTTTATAATCTCATTTGATTATAATCCTAACAATCAACACATCCATATAATAATAATTCTAGAAAATTATTCTTTCTATATCAAAATAGAAATTTTGGGTAAAATTATTTCATTTACCCACTTAAAAACAATATCATGTCGTATTTTCTGTTCAAGTGTTTAGAAATCCCTATCGACTTCGTGGCGTCCCACTATCCGACCAGAATTCATAAACCACTCAACAGACTAGCCAACACAATATAGAACAACTTTTATATCAACTAACAAATACGCTCTCTCGTATCTATACACTCAACTCATTCTAGGGTACTACTGACCCTATCTCTAATGAGCACATTCCACCAAAGCCTAGGTATTCGCTCAACCTAAGCTCTGATACCAACTGTAAAGACCCGCAAATCCGTGCTATCTGAGTTGACTAAATACACCACACGTCCAACTCAAATTGCACAGAAATACGACTCATTATTAGAAAGAAGTTAGAGGATGAGAAATAGAAAGAAAGAAATATTAGAATAGAAGAAAAAAACAAAGATCACAAACTCACAGCGGAACGAATAAAATATATTATATAACATAAGCTTTGAAATACAAATCTGTTTTGTACATATATACATACCATCATCAGAGTACACATAACATTTGATCCAGCGGAAGTAACTCTAAATAACCAACGTTGAAGCCTCCTGCTTCAAGCTCCTCCAAGTGTATCTGTAAAAGCCTGAAACACTTGACTGCCCGTACAAATTTGGGCACCCAAGAGTTTAGGAAAAACAAAACAAAATAAACTCTGGATCAGTCATGGGACTGGTGTGAGTAAACTCCAACCACTTGCTTAACTTTCAAAACCCTTTCAAAAGAAAAGATAATAGTAAGACCAGCCCACACATAAACATGGACGGTTTTTACCTTACTATAACCCAAAACATTTTGATATCAAATCTAATGATATTATATTAATGTCTACATCAAATAAATAACCAAATAGCAGAACGCTTGCATCTCACGCTCTACATATATAGTGTACAATCAAAAACCGCATGGCGCTTATTGGAGATTGGATTTCCAACATGACAAGGTATGGGACCACCTTCCGATGATGTATCTCTAGAGGCGAATACACCTGGGTTCAACAAGAACGTCTTGCAACCCAGCCCACACATGACCGACCACTCATTTCGCTTGAGTGTATCGAATGTATATCACCAACGGTTGGACTCAAACCACCGTTTCCCGAATGGGCAGAATCGATAGATTTAGAAACAAAAGGAATTTCTCTAGATAGGTGATTATACACCCTAATGGGTGCGACCCACATAGCCATGCTGCCTGCCCGATTTTTGTCCTTTCCCGGTTGTTGAGGCCTGAGGCTACGATTACTTACCATTCCTTGATAACACAATCACTTTGAATGCCACATTGTCAGATCCGTTAATCAATAGTTGAGTTTGCACAAATATTCTGGATATTATGCTAAGGGATAAATCCGTTGCAACCATATATGTTCATACAGACCAACCCATTTGATCATTGGAAATACTTTGTCAGACATTCGTCCATTTACGTTCGTTCTGGGATTGAACGAAACCGAAGGCACTATTTCTATTAATAGAAAAAGCCCTTGCACTTCACTCTGTCTTCAATATATTCAGCATACTTGGTTCGCAACGCTTATGCCGATACGGAGTGGTTCTTCGGATAATAATCCAACCGGTCTCTCCATATTGACAACGATGGTCAAAAACTTCGATAGTCTGTGATTTAACTATCGAATAAAAACAAGTGTTCATCCAAACATATCAAACAAATCACTGGGCTCTTTAATTAATATTCATTAATTAAATCTTTTCTCCATTTCCTCTATCAATATTTGTTAACCAAATATTTTCAATAATCATCTTGCCTCTTATGCCATTTGGAAAACGTTTCCAAATATTAACATCTTTTATTTTCTATATATTAGAAAATATCTTTATTTGCAATTGGAAACAATTCCAATCACTTATCTCTATCCTCTTTTACAACATTCGATTTTTATATTCACTTTCCTATCGAATTCAATACGTCGATACAATGATTTCTAATTATCAAAATATCTTAAAAATATTCTAACTTCTTAAATTTCCGGAAAATTTCGCCATAACCTCCCCTGTATCGGGAGCATCGGGAACTTTCAAATAGCTTCCCGGTATCTTCCTCAATCAAAAAGAAAAAGGGAAAGCCAAGCGGCTTGCCGATACGGCGCATAAATCTCATATATGAATTAAACATGTACCTTTTTGTCGAGCACATAAATTTAAATCCTCATATACTTCATCATGTACCTGTCTAACACATGTTCACCTGTTTTCAATTCAATTCAACACTATCTAATCGTTTGAATTCAGTTCCGCCCATTTATTCTTTAAATCGGCCATTTTGCCTATTTTACTCCTTTGTTTGAACATAGCATTTTCAAACAAAATATTTAACTTGTCCATAACCAAATTGAATTTCAATTTCAATACTAGTTCTCTTTTCTATTTCGAATATAAATTTTCAAATCGAATTTACTTATTTAAAGCTCAGTATCCATTCGAAATTTCCTTAACTAATTTCTATTCAATTTAGTTAATTCTTTTCAATAAATCAAAAATCTGATTTCTATTTCAAAAATCATATTCATTTACACAACTTGAATTTGCATATATTTTACAACTCAACTCTGAGATTCTCTAAATAGAAACTCGGATTTTATTTGTTAAAATCCTTTTATAAAATGAAATAAGCCGTTATGGTTTTTAAATAGTTCTGGCGCTGTTTTTCTGAAAATATGATTTTGACATAACTCAAAATCTATACGACGAAATTCATATTTTTCTCTTTCCTTAGAAAACTGTTATCAAATCAGTCCTGACGTTTCTTGTTTCGAAGAATTCCGACTTCAATTGTGTTCTGTATACTCAATTGAAGTTCGAATCGCTATTTTACGAACTGCAGCGCTGCGGCGAGTTCGTTTTATTTATATTTTATAAATATAAACGTTAAACTTCGTTAAAATGAATTCAATTCCATTTTAACTCTATTTGAATTTCTTGGTTCAAATTCCAATCTTACTTTTGAATTCTATATTTCAAATCCCAATTCCTTTTCTATTGGATATTCAAATTCAATACTTGAATTTTCTATTTCAATTCCATATTCAAATTCTATGCTTGAATTCATTTGAATTCTCTTATTCAAACTCTATATTTAAATTCCATTGGAACTTCTATATTCCAATTTCTATATTTGAATTCTATTGAAATTCAAATATTCAAACTCCTTTTTAAATTCTATATTCAAAATTCCATAGTTTAAAATTCCATTTGAATGCTATATTCAAATTTTATAATTTAAATTCCATTTGAATCCCTTTTTGAATTCTACATTCAAATCCCCCATTTAATTCTCTTCGAATTCAAATTCTATATTTATTCTATTTGAATTTCAAATATCCAAACTCTGATTCAATTCTATTTTGAAATTTCAAATATTCAATCCCTTTATAATTCTATCATTCAAATTCTATAGTTTAAAACCCATTCAAATTTCATATTCAAATTCCATAGATTAAATCCTATTTGAATTCAATTTGAATCTCTTATATTCAAATTTCATTTCCCATTCCCATTCGAATTCTAATATTCAAATTCATTTCCAACACCATTTGAATTTCTTCACTCAAATCCATTTGAATTCCCTTGAATTCAAATTCCATTTCAAAACCATTTGGATTTCCTATTTTGAAATCCTATTTGAAATTCCATTTCCCATTCTACTTTGAAATCTTATTTCAAAGTTTATTTCAAATTCTATTTTGAAATCTCATATTCAAATTTCTACTTGAATTCCTATATTCAATTTCATGTTCAAATTCAATACTCGAATTTCTATTTCAAATCTCTATTCAAATTTCATATTTAAATTCCATTCAAATCTCTATTCAAATTTCACATTTGAATTCTTCTTTGAAATACTATATTTCAAATTCTATTCAACTCTTCTTTGAAATTCTATATTTCAAATTCTATTTTGAAATTCTACATTCAAATCTCTATTTGAATTTCTTTATTCGAATTCCTTTGAATTCAAATTTTATTTTAATTCCTTGAATTCAAATTCTATTTTTCATTCTAATTTCGTTTATTCAAATTCTATTTGAACTTCTGTTTGAATTTCTAATATTCAATCTCCTTTTTAAAAATTCAAATATTTAAACTCCTTTTAAAATTCAAATGTTATACTCAAATTTCATTTGAGTTATATATTTAAAAATTTCATTTCACATCTTATTTTGAAATTTCATTTCAAATCCCGATTTCACGCTTGTATTTCTATTTCTGAATTATCAAATGATAATTCTTTTCACTTCATTTATAACTTCGTTATAAA
Source organism: Allium sativum (assembly GCA_030737875.1). Taxonomy (NCBI): domain Eukaryota; kingdom Viridiplantae; phylum Streptophyta; class Magnoliopsida; order Asparagales; family Amaryllidaceae; genus Allium; species Allium sativum. Next base: position 1,044,796,160 of record CM060910.1, on the reverse strand, counting down.
AGAACTATTTCTAAACTTCGTTTAAAAAGAAACTACTTGTTATATTTTTCAAAAACAAGTTTATATTTATATTCCATTTAAAATTCAAATTCTATTTAAAAATAGAATTTTTCCTTTTAAGATCTCCACTATCCTTTCATGATATTTTTATAAATTAAACTTCAGCCCAGTGATAATTTAAACAACCAAATCAATCAATTTCCAATTATTTGATTTTAACACATCATATATGCATATATATGAAATCAAACAGAACAAACAAATAGATAATATATTTTTGAGGAATCCAGTTGGATTCCTCCAACCTGTTTTCCTGCATCCACAGATGTTAGCACATAAATAATACCCATTCTGCTTCGTGGCAGAATATCGTGGTATAGAAGGTCATCCACTAATCATAGCGTGGGGCGTATAGGGTAATCATCCGCTATGAAACTGCGGGCATCCGCTAATGAGACTGCGGGAATCCAACCAATCAATCAACCCAATATATATATAATAGCCTAAATAACTAATATATATAAAGCCAGCAGAAAAATCCAAACAAGCAGCAACAATTATTTTTAACGAAATAAAAATAATTATAAATAAAAGGTGAGTGAGATTTACTCACCGAGATTCTAGTTGCTGAACATCCCTCAAAATTCCCAATCATCATAGCTATGAAATTGCTCGAGTTGATTATCTTGTACTTTGCAGACCATGCGATCATTTCCCGACAGCTCCAACTATTTCAATTTCTCTCTTGGACTTTCCATTGAACACCTGGACTGCTCCACCTTCCTCTTCCCAAATCAGTGACTGACTTCCCCCGTGAACAACTGCTTCCTTTCTCATCTCGTTCCCCCTTTTGATCACAGAACCGTGTACAGGAAACCCCTAGATCCAATTCGAGATCATCAGCAAACCTTTCTCGAAAATTTGAAAGGCTACTGCTGCTCAATACTGCTCTTGTTGAACGAGCGACACCCTCCCCCAAAAGCCACCGCAGTTGACCAGAAACACCCTACCGAACACCCAATCTTCATCGCACCCTCTTCTAAAAGTTGTTACTGCTTTCCTCTCCAACGCACCTCAATTCATCTCCGTTTCGAACTCCATTTCATCATCGAGCGCCTTTAATCCCGAGATAGCTTCCAGTCAGGATGTCGTTGCTAAATCGCGACATCCCTTACCCCCACCACTGACGTCGCGATTTCTACTGTTGCGTGATGACTCAGGCTCGCCTTACTCGAAATCGAATTCAGTTCGATTCCTCTCTCTCTTTCCCTATCGAATTGATTTTTGAAGATGGGTTTACCCCCTTTCCACCGCGAGTTATAAAATGATGGGAAAAAGATATTTGCTCTTGATTTTGTTTTCTGGAGAAGGAGAATTAACAAAAGGAAGCGGGAGGGTGTCGTGATTTTTAAAAGTGGTGCGATGGCCATTTTTGTTTGTGAAGCTCTCGAGATCGATTTACAGAAGAACCAGAATGAAAGAAATAAGGGGAGGAGGTGTTGCGTTTATATAATTGAAGAGGGGACAATGGGTACGAGGACATTAATTTCTTTGTTTAGCTTTGCGTTGAAGGTTAGGGACAAAAATTGGTGCTCGAGAAGGATAATAGGTCTGCTGAATGAAATAGAGGTCGGCTGATGTAATATAGGGTGGCGCCATTTAAAACTTGTCTTCCTTGATTGTGAAAGAACGAACAGAATGTACAAGGAAATTTCAGAAGGTAGGTCTGCGTTAAAATGAAATATAGGTCTGCGATGTAAAAATTAGAGGTCGGCTGAAAAGAAATTGAAAATATTTAGATGTAATAATATAATATCCCCAAAATATCTTGTGGTCCCTAATTCACAAATTTTGAACCGCTATTCAGTCGTAACGAACGACGTTATAAGATTATTACGCTATTCTGAATTAAACTGAACATATTTGATATTTTAATTTTCAACGATATACTATATTAAATTAATATAATATAATATAATTTCAGAACAAACCAAATATTCAAACAGAATTTATATCGGTCCTCTGGATTGTTTTAACTCAGTTTAAATTTCAAATTGAATTATCTCAGTTCTCGTATTTCGATAAATATATATATAAAAAAAAATCAAAATAAATCATATTTTGATTATTAAATTGATAAATCCAATATAAAATTCATTTATATTATGAATTCAACATTTAAAACCATACTAAATATTTAGAATAAACTGTTCAAAAATCTGGGTCGTTACAGCTAGTTGGGTCATCCCCAAGCAGGGTGTATTGTCACCGATCTAGGGAATATTCATATTTATACTTCTTTTTGATTCTGTATCTTCGGATGACGGTTTGATGGCCTATAACCGTGGTGGCAATATATTCGCGACACTCAAGCTAAATGAGTGAGCGGTCATGTGTGGCCGGGTTGCAAGACGTTCTTGTTGAACCCTGAGTGTATCACCTCTAGAGTACACTATTCAGAAGGTGCTCCCATACCTTGTCTGTTGGAATCCATTCTCCGATAAGAGCCCTGCGGTTTATGATTTTATACTATGTATGTAGAACGTGAGATGCAAGCGTTTCTGCTAGATTGATACCTATTTGTACTTAGACATTATTATAATATCACAATGATATTGCTTGTCAAAGTTGTTCAGATACTCATAAGGGAAAAACCCGTTCCGTATTCACGGCGTGGTCTTATGAGATATCCTATACCTGTTTTAAACTATTTTACTCTTACCAGTCCCATCACTGACCCGGAGTTTACTTTGTTGTTTTCCCTAAACTCTTGGGTGCCTAAATTTGTACGGGCAGTCAAGTAGTCAGGATTTACAGATATGCTTGGAGAGCTTGGAGCAGGAGGCTGCAAGATTCTATAGCTATAGTTATTTCCGCTGTGTTGTAAGTGTTGTACTCTTATAAGTGCTATTGTATATATATAACTGTTTACTTCAAAGCTATGTTATATATTATATGTTATTCGTTCCGCTGTGAGATTCGTGTTACTCTGAGGATTCCGATGTTCTTCTTCTTCTTCTATTCTATTAGTTCTATCTTTTCTTTCTCACCTTCTAAATTCTTTCACTAACGTCTCGGAATTTTCGACTCTCGAGGAGTCGAAAATTTCCAGCCGTTACAGAACCCGAAAAATTCTAGAAAAATATTTTCTAGCTTCGTATTGACGATACGGTCCTAACAAAACTAGTTACGTCGAATTCCGAGACCGTTGAAAAAATGGCCATTTTCCAGTCGATTAAAATCAATTGAAACTGGTCAAACACGTTTTCCTTTGCCACACTCACATATTGATTCGAAAAATTATGAAATTTGAAACCTAGCAATAATTTGACATCACGGACCCAACAAAAGTGGTTTCGTCGAAATCCGAGGTCGTTTGCAAAATTTCCATTTTTAAGGGCCTGGATTCCATAGCGACTATTCAGAATTTTCAACTGGACATATCTTTTGATTCCCACTATGAAATTTTGATTTTTCGGATTCGTTGGAAAGATATTCTCAATTAGATCCTAATGTTTTTAGTTTCGCTAAAATCCGGATTGTTTTGCACCCGGTACATTCAATTGAAGTTTGAAATCGAATTATCGAACTACTGCGCCATTTTCAATTCTATTTATAATTACATATAAATATTTATATTCTAACGACGACACATATAATATATACGTTCTATTATATTCAAAATAAATTTCTCATCGATTTTATTTAAAATAATCTATTTTAAATGTTCAAACTTCGCCAAAATTGCCAAAATAAAAAAATTAAACTGGTTCAGAATTTCCGGGTTATTACAATATCTTTCATAACAATACATCCTCCTCTTGCCGGATCATCATCTTGCCAAGCAACCAGACTGTTAATTATTTACAAGTCCAAAAGTTAATAAAATTATTTGTGCGTTGTACTAGTACAAATGAAAATATTATACTTACTTTTCTTAAGCTATTGACAATGAATAAAATTTCCTTACAATTCTTCCTTCCTCATCATTGAAATGTTTTGTCACTTTTTTGCATTTCGACAAGTGTAAGTCTTTCTATGAAGGTTCTTCAACATTTATTGGCTCTACTTGTTTTATAGTTTATTCTTGATCTATGTTATCTTCATTTATCTTCTTTTTCCCGCATTTTTCTTCATCCAATCGAATCAATGAAAGTTGTAATTCTTTATTTTTTCCTTTGCATGACCCTTCATTTTCCTTCATCTTTGTTTCTTGTGCTTTCTTCCTTGCTTTTACAAAATATTCATACTCCTCTTTTCTATTTTGTGTTCTTCTTCTTGCTCTCATTCTCAGTATGTAAGAAGGTGGTTTTGCACTTTTTGGCTTAGCAGATGATTTTTGAAGTCTTTTTTAACAGATTTTTGGCAACTCCCTTCATTGACTTTCATCTTTGCAATCTCTGCAGTCAAATTCAAATCAAAATCCGGAAGAATGATGTCGTCAATTGATTGTACACCCTTTTTTACTCTACCACTATCATTGACAGAATCAGTGACCGTGATTGGCGTTGTTTCATTCTCCTTTCCAGCTGTCTTGTTTTCTTCTCCATAATTCTTTTCGTCATCATTCGTCATGCTATCCATCATTTTATCTTGGTCTGGATTCTCCTTATTCACCTCATTTTTAGTTAATTCATTACTTTCCATGTTTTCATTTGTATGTGCATCAACCATAGTCGGTTCTGAATAAACTCTATCATCCATTTTCTCGTGTTGAATGTCAGCTTTCTGCTCTTTCATCTGGTGTTTAAGTTTACATAACTCCTCTTCTGCTTTTCTTCTCAAATTTCTTTCTTCCTCTGCTTTTCTTCTCAAATTTCTTTCTTCCTTCCACTTCCTTTTAAATTCTTTGTTTTCTTTCTCCAATTCTGTTATGCGATAGTTAAGTACTCTATTTTCCACGTCCTTATCGACTTTTTCCACTTCTTCTACCTGCTAACCACGCTTTCTTTTTTTGGTTGGCACAACTTTTCGTTTTGTTTTAGATCTTCTTGCCAAACTTTCCTTAGTCTCTAAAAGAAGTGCCTCATGTATCTCAATTTTTTCCATATCCTTTACCTATACAGGATTACACAATACACGAATCAATCTTCATACTTGACACATTGCTGAATTGGGTTGTAAAAGACTGAATTTATATCAATTTTTTTTCATTCTCAGTATTTTGTATGTGTGCAGGAGTGATGTGAACAACCTTACTGTAATAAATGATAACTACAACAGTAAGAAAGTGATATCTAATAATTGTAAAGTGGATAAAAAAAATGATAACTACAATATAGATAAAATGATAACCATAAACTATATATATATATTTGTAGAACAGAAATGATAACTGAATTTTAAAAAAAATGATACCCATGGACTTTTCATATGCAAATTACTCAGCACATTAAATAGGAAAGAAAAAAATAGTGAATCACTACATCCAAGAGTTTAATCACTAAATTGCTTGTTTAAATAAAGAAATAACAACAATTTTTTGGCCAATGATTTGTATTTGTGCAGTAATGTTGTGAGCTAAAGAAAATTAAGAAAATGATAACTACAATTACAAAAAAATGATGTCTACAAACTGTGTAGTGGTGTGAATTTTAAAAATGATACCTACATTAAATTAAAAATGATAAGCAGAATCTGAAGTTCAAAATGCAAAACAAAAATGATAGCAGAAGTATACCCATGGACTTTGAAGTTTGAAAAAGAAAAAAACTGACCCCTAAGAAATTATAAAAATGATATCAAAAAAATTATACACATGGTAACAACACAAAAAAGAACCCTACATAGACATAGAAAAGATAACCAGTTCATTAAACATATAGAATAACTCATTAAATAGATTCATGCAAGAGCTAAAAACGAATGTTAAACATACAGATTGAATATCACTGATAAGAACAAATGAAATGAAATTAAATGTGTAAGAAATTAACAGTGACATATTGAAATTTCTACCTGCCCAGGTTTGAAAATGTCTAAAAATTGTAGTACTCAATTTCCTCAGGTCCCGCCTAGCAAATCGAGGAATTTTGTTCACAAACTTTTTCCTTTGTGCAATTAGAGTTACCTTCTCGCACATCACATACCGTGTATACATAAAAACCAATGTTAAAACATAATTCATTATTATTTGTTTACGTATACAGAAAAAATACAGTACGGAAAAATTTACCAAAGGAAGCATTGAACAACCACCGTATCCCGCAGATTCTTTATGCAGCTTTTCACAAACTTTTTAAAACTCGAGTGAATGGTTTTCGACCATGATACTGAACTCATCTTCTTCACATCCACGATGTACGGAATAAAACCCCACCAAAATTTCTGTTGGTTATTGGGAAAGAAAAGTGTAAGAACTATTAACATAATAAGAAGGAGTGGCAAGTCCTCTTCAAACTCCTTCGTTTTCTTCCCTACTTCGTCTTTAATTCTTTTTAATTAAATTCCTTGTAATGATAGTCGCTTTCCCAATGTTTCTTGACGCAAATGCCTTGCAGTCCTTTGGTATCGTTCTACTAGTCATTTTCTGCATGTCATCTATATCAATACCTTTTAAAGGCATGTAGAATAAACTACATCCAAGTTTTCTGCTTTTTTCTTGCACTCTACCAATGAAATGTTTTTCTCATAAAAAACACAAAAAATCATAAAATGCCGTTTGTTTCAAAATCTCAATTTGCTTGTTTTTCAATGCTTTCTTATCTATCATCATACATATCGTCTTATAAGACGCTTGCAAACCACATCTGTAAGCCGTCTGACGTCTGGTTTTTTTCGTCTATGACTAACTCTTCCCTAGTCTCTAATGAAATACCTGACTTAATTTCTCTAGGCTTCGGATTCACAAAATCATCATCCTAGTTATAAAAAAAACTTTAATCAACAGAATAAGTAGAATTATCAATGACACAAATCACTATAATGGCATTAAAAAAAACATTTATCTAATTAACAATTTTAAACTAACAATTTGCATTATCATTTTTACAATATTCAATATATTAATTTTAACTTGTGAACTAAGTTGGAATCAATTTAATATCAAATTACAAATCAATTTTAGATTCAAAGTATCATTTTTAACCCATACACATTATCATTTTTTATTAAATAGCTCTAATACTGTTATCATTTTTTTATCATTGCAGTTATCACTTATATATCTTTGAAATTATCATTTTTAACTTACAGAATTTTCTTCAACGTTTCCAACATCCTTGTCTTCAATTATTTTTTGATTTCCTTCTTCTTCACCCTGCACAAATTAACAATTATTATTAGAAAATTTAAACAAATACTACTAAAGCTTCTTACTATGAATAACATTCGCCTTATTTTTATCGACTCTTCTTTTCTTCTTTGACTTTTCTGCTAAAAATTTTGGATCATTAAATCATTTCGAACGTGTCTCCTTACTTATTACTCTACTTCTTTTCCTCACTTTTTTTCAACATTTTTTCCATCCAAACAATCACTTTCTAATCCAATTTTCCCTTGTTCTACATTTACAGCGCTAATACTATCAATTTTTTTCCCAACAGAACTTCTACATCTTTTTTACCGTCGATTGTATCAGTCTGATCCTCTACCACAATTTGATCCTCTGTTTGTACAGTACCAGTATCATTTTTTCCATCAGTTGCTTTTTGATCACCAAATTGGCAATCAACGGTATCATTTCCACTGTCCACTGCGATTTTATCCATTACTTGATTTTCAATTTGATTCTGACCTCCAATAATTTGTTGATTTTGAGTATCTAGGGTTTCGACTTCAGCTTATGACAATTTGGCAGCTTCAACTCGGGTTTCAAAATTTCTTTCCACTACCTTTTCCATTAGATCGCTGTGAGTAGTGTTGCTAGGGTTTCGGTCTAAATTAGAGCACTCCGCAGGCGAAGAATGAGTTGATCGCGATTCTTTCACCATTTTTCTAATACGGCGGATGGAAATAAGGAGTAAAGCGATAACGAAAGAAAATGGAATAAAGGTTTTATTTTGGGCTGGGCTATTTAGTTGTCCTTGTGGATAAAAAATAATTGTGTTGTCCTTATGAATAAAATATTTAATTACTTTGTCCTTATAAATTTTTTTCTATCCCCTTACAAGAATATTTGGACTCGCTCAGATTTTTAGTTGCAATATATAAAAAAATGAATAGAAAGTTAATTGAATGATTGGCTAATGTTGAATCATTAATCCGGAAATTTAATGCCCCTGTCCGTCTTCCCTGTTTCCATGGACCCAACTAATCACAGTTCCCATATTTTCTCCATTTTGCAGTTAAACCACTGAAATAATGTGGGTTTAATTGCAAAATAAGCAAATCTGAGGGTTGTGATTGGCTGGGAACATGAGAGATTCGGTTCGGATGAATTTATTTATTTCAAAATTTGAATTGTAGAAAGCTTTCATTATTATCTTTCAACATGGAATATCAACCTTTAAAGAGCTCAAGTATATTTGCAATGTAGAAAAATAATGGTATACTTTACCCTATCAGGACTTCTTATGGCAAACCACCAGTGCAGTAGGTGAACTGCGATTTAACCAAGGTATTAACATTTTTTATTCCCATCATATATATATATATATAAGGAGCAATCAAGAGCAGCCCAAATAGTCTAGCACCCCTTTAGCCCTCCTGATTTCCACCATACAACCCTCTTTCTCTCTCCTTCCACTAACTCTCTCTCCCTCCACTAACTTAATAAATAATAAATGAGTGGCTATTATAAAGGTGTAAAAGGGGTGCTAACAAATTGTGGTGCCATATAACCTTCCTCTCTCTCTCTCTCTATATATATATATATATATATATATATATATATATATATATATATATATATATATATGTATATATATATCTGTGTGTGTGTGTGTGTGTTTTTGCCAAAACATATTGAGGTTATGCTGATGCGTATCCTAAACAAAAGTACTTTAGAAAATATATGCAATTACAAGCAGCTCTGACTTTAGACACAAATGATTCTAATGTCTTTGTATCATGAACATCTCAGGTACTACAACGAAGTTTTAAGTAATTTTCAGCTACTTCGTGCAACATGTGGTTTTAATGTTAACAATGCTAGATATTGTCTTAGGTGTTTCCTTTATTTAACCCGAACTGAAAATAGACAACTACTTTCCTTAGATAATCGATATATTGAGCTGGATAGCCAGGTTGTCAGCTTACCAATATATGACTGTTCTGTTTAATCATGCACCGTACAATAAATGATCGCTAGTGCATTTGAGAAATCTACAAAGTATATATTATGAGTTTACAAACAGAGAAATCTTGCTTAGCTAGTGCTAAATATCGTGCTGCAATGAGTGCGTGTAGATTCCACTATTATATGTTCATGATAAGAGTTCATCACCGAATATGTTAGCCGTGGATATAAGCATGATAAGTTAGTGGATTCGTGTGTGTGTGTGTATAGGCAAGTTCAATGGCACCCGAAATAGTGGAGCACCCCTTTGGCCTCCCTATTTCCACCACATATTCCCGTTTCTCTCTCTTTCCACTAAGAAATAATATTGAAATGGGAAAATAGAGAATGAGCGGGGAAATGGATGGTGGAGATTAAAGGGGAGAGTCCACGTGCTATATAAGAGGTGTAGCAAAACCCTCATATATATATATATATATATATATAAAGTATTTCATGATATTATTGACTGATTAGAGTTCCATTGACTCTATTAGATATTTTGCAAATGGATTTTATTGTTAATCATTTAAAAAAAAGTGTTGATTCTATTATTGTTAATCTCATTTCTTCTTAGCGTTGTTGTTTAGTAGTTGTAGAATATCATTATTAATATCGGTAGAATGTATACTTTTTTAATTTGCTTAATACAAGTTTCAGAAAACAATATGGTGATTACATTGTAATACTTGTCTATGTTAGTTTTGGTTTGAACTATGATGTCTTGTAATAATGCTATGACTTTGTACGTGGTGCGAATTCATAAATCATTTTACCTAATTAGAATGTGCATACGAGTAAAGGTGAATGATTTTGGTTCTTGTTAGTAAAATATTATCTTCACTTGCAAAATGGTATTAATGTTGAAAATAAACTTGGTTTTAAAAGAAACATAAATTATGGAATAGATTAAATTATTGTATTTAGGGAAGGATAAAAATAAATGGTAATAAATATTAGAATTATCATATATGTGTTAGAATTATGCAGATAATGGTTTGTTAAGGCAAGCCTTGAAATTAGAGGATAAGGAAGAATCTAGAGGAGAAGAGTCTGTAATCATTGGTATGTTATAAAAAAGAGAAGTAATCTCTCATTTGTTGCATCAAGAAGCATGAAGCAAACAATGTAATCAAGTTATATCAAGCAATAAAAGTTTTTCTTCTCCTCAAAAAGAAATTATTCCTCTTTCTTACAATTCATCTTCCTCCTCTAAAATTTCCAAAGAAGTGGTATCGGAGCTACATAAATTTTCAACAAAGTGGTATCGGAGAAACATTCTTGAAATTATGGCATTTCTTTTCCTTTCGACATTTGTTCTCACAATAGAGAATTCTGAGTAATGGAGCAGTAGGAAAAAAGATGAGCTAATCTCTAAAGGTCTACGGGAAATTGTTGAAAATGGCTATAATTGGCGTAAAGACTTCAAGAGCATGTCGCAAATGGACAAGAAAGATTTTGCAAAATTAAAGTGGAATGATTACTATGCTCTTTCTGTGATTACTGAGAACGTCGATGAGAAAGCTTCGGATCTCATTTTTAGAGAAAGGTGTACAAAAGATTCATGGAATTGCTTGAAAAAGGTGTATGGAAAAGATGATGCAAAGATAACGAATGAAGATAAGTTGACTGATGAGAAAGATGAAAAGAAGGATATCGAGAGTGTGAACAAGAAGGAGCAAGAGAAGAAGAAAGAAGAGACTATGACAGAGCCTGTGGCAAAAGAGATGATGGTTGAGACAGAGAAGGAGAAGAAGGAGAGGAAAAAGGGAATGCTTCTTATAAAAGGAAGAATACTGAAGTTGGGCTTGATGCAAATAATGCCATGAATGTTTATAGGGCAGTTGACTCAAATGAAATAGGAAAAGAAAACACAACTAAAGTTGAAGAAAGTTCAATGCCCATAGTCGAACAAGAGAAAAATGAATCTGATATTATTGAAGTGAGTTCGATCATCGAGGCAGAAGAGGAGAATAAAAGTGCTAGTAATATTAATGCTATTGAAAAAGAGAGAGATTTGAAACCTATTGAAGTTGAGTTTTGCGCTAATGATGTTGAAGAAGCTGACAGTGTAGTGGAGTTGAATGAGGTAGACGATGAACAACAAACTCAAGTTGAAGAAGTAAGTGAAGAGGTGCCTGATATAAAGAATGTCGATAGTGAGAAGCTTGACGATGTTACCGTATCTAAAATTATTGATGAGAGAGAGGATGCTGTCGTGGAAGAAGAGACTAAAGTCGTGCTTGAAGCTGTTTGTGAGAAAAAGGCTAGCATTTTTATTTGTTCAATATTAGTTAACACAAACAAAGAAATTGAATTGATTAAATACTATGAAAAGTGAAATTTTTAAAGAATTTAAAGATGCCATATATGACTCATTCAAAGTTTATGACACCGGAATAAGATGGAAGCTAGAGCACACATTTTTTGGAACGTCTTGTGCGAATGAAGGTGGACAAAAAGAATGGAGCACCGTTGAAGAAATTGTATCGAAGATCTTCATATTGGGAAAGAGGAAGAAACGAAAAAAGAAAATTTGGATAATTTCTTCATTTCTGCCAAAAAAGTGAGATACAAAGGAATCTGCTTGGACTAATAAAACCAAATTTATGGAGGATGTTGAAAATAAACTTGGTTTTAAAAGGAAACATAAATTATGGAATAGATTTAATTATTGTATTTAGGGAAGGATAAAAATAAATGGTAATAAATATTAGAATTGTCATATATGTATTAGAATTATCTAAATAATGGTTTGTTAAGGCAAGCCTAGAAATTAGAGGATAAGGAAGAATCTAGAGAAGAAGAGTCTGGAATCTTTGGTATGTTTTAAAAAAGGAGATGTAATCTCTCATTTGTTGTATCAAGAAGTATGAAGCAAATTATGTAATTAAGTTATATCAAGCAATAAAAGTTTTTATTCTCCTCAAAAAGAAATTATTCCTCTTTCTTACAATTCATCTTCCTCCTCTAAAATTTCCAACAAAGTGGTATCAGAGCTACATAAATTTTCAACAATTAAATCTTCAAGCGCATGCTACATCAATACTAAGGCTTTATTATTAATGTTATTATTATTATAATTATTGTTGTTGTTGTTGTATATATTTATAACAGTAGATAGAAAAAGTTAAAAAAACTTATTATAATGGGTGAAATCAATTATGAAAAAAAGCTTTGCAATAGGGAAAAGAATTTGAAAAGATCAAACAACAGTCCAACATACTTATTTAATTGTTAGTAGCCAATTGGCTCATCGTTACCGTTGTGTTCGCATTCGACGCGTCAGATGCATGGACGTGGCATTCTACGTTCAACCACTGCAACTGTAACGACCTAGTTTTCGGGCTAATTATAGATTATACCGGTGGTAGATTAAATTAAATACAGTTTCGATTTATATATCTGGAGAGTATTAGAGTTAAATTTAATTTAATATAAATAAGATATATATATTTAGAAATCATCAGGAAAATTCCAATTAAATATATTATGGACGGTTCAAAATTCTGTAATCAAATATATAAAACATGTAATGGATGTATTATCATTTTATTTTTAATTTGTTAAGTTAAATAGTAGATTTCTTCCTAAGGAAGATAATGAAGATAATTTAGATTTTCACTTGAGAATTAAAATAAAAAATGATTTATGTAAAATTTGTTTACTTTATATGAAGGGAAATACAAGTGTATATTCATTAAATGCAAAAATTTCATTAATTTGTTAAGATTAATGAGATCAAATTCATGCCAAATTAGAATAAATATGTTATGTGCGTATTAACTTGTATAAGTGCTTGTTGTTTTAAATCATTTTCATATTGCAATTGAAACTTGTTTTAAAAACTCATATAGATATATACATAAAGTAAATTGTACATAAAGTAAAATGTCATATTACTTCACAGATAAGCTTACATAAGAACACTGGAAACATAAGCATATTTGAGAAGATCTTAGCTATTGATATGCATAGATATGATAGGTAGATATAAATCATGGACATGAGGGCTGATTTACTTTGATAGATTTATATATATAAAGTACATATATTCCGCAACATGAACATGGGTGTTAGCCTTGCGTATTGATAAAAATATACTGGCAAGTGGTTTTCTCCAATCAGCATCCATTTGTACATACTTCAGTAAGATCAAAATTGCTTAGTATCAAAGTCAATATGCATTCAAAGAAGAGAGTGCATTCCATGTCACATCACTGTAATAACTGCACATGTATAGCACTATATCACCACTTTATAGCCAGACTAGGACCTCTTTTCAATCAAACCTTAGTCTACCTCAAACTAGGACCTGATACATTGCTGTGTACCATTACAACCTGGCACATTGATGGTTCTAATCAGCATGCATATACATATGTTGTGCAGCTAAGAACAGAGCATGTGATGTTGTTTAGAGGCACAGCTAGAAAACAATTACAGTGAAGTAAATATTTCACTTCAGCTCTCTTTCAAAGCTAGCTGTGCACTGTGTAGCCTAACTGTAATTAGATGCAAAGCACCATGCAACTACATTTCAATCATAATCAAGCTATTGTATAGCACCCCACCTGAGTTAAAGCCTGCATTGTTGCACCTACAAATATACATAGGAAACCTACACAAATACACATACATATGAACCTTAAGATTGGAAATGGCCAAGGCATACCGAGAGCAACAAGCCTGTGGAAGCATGGCATAGGCAGTGAACAAATTTTAAAGGGTCAGTGAGAAAATCCATAGACTGAACACTTATATGGTGAGTTAACCCTTCAAATTTTCTACACTGTTTTTATCTTGAATATGTATGCTATTATGTGTCCACCATATTGAATGAAGTTAGTGAATTCAAGGCAGCAGTACAACATATAATAGTGAGAGTAGACATTTAAACTCCTTTTTACAGTTTATATTTAATTTAATTGTGTGATGATATGTGTTCATTTTCATGAATTTAACATTTATGTTAAATCGCTGGAAATCAAGTATACATGGTACAAAAACCTGAAGCTAAACCGTGAACAAGTATATATGCACTCATGGGCATGTTTCCTTGTCAAAAGATTTAAACCAACACCCTGAACAAAATATAAAAACAGAGAGAATTTATATACTAGGCAAGTAAAAACTAAAACCCCACTGTTTAGTTCTAAGTGGATTCGAACATTTGGTAGGTTGATATACTTGATTTGAATAATGATGTTATTCAAAAGTTAATCACTAAAATAGTTAGAATAAGACTTAAGGGTTGGGAAACTATACAAAAGACAGTGAATAAAATAAACTGTAGCAATATTATATGAGTAGTAAACACCTAAATTATTTGCTGCTTATATACATATGTAATGCGTTCAATTATATGCATGTGTTGATATATATCCATCAATTATGGTTTAAACAGAGAAGTTAGTGATTAGGATTATAAAGTTGAGAAACCCAAAACAAAGGAAAACAGTAGCAGTATAAAATTGAGAAAAAACATCTCACAAATCCTCTACTGTCTCATATATGATTCCAGAGCATTCTAACTACATATGTTCCAATCTGTGCTTGCGGTATTGGATGCAAACATGTTGGTGGTTTTAGTGATAATATCTGTAGTAGGTAGATAAAGCCTAAGGACTTGAAACACGAAAAAAACTGAGCACAACATAATCTGGGTAAATAAACATTCTTAATAAATACTCTGCGATTGTATGGAAATCTCCAATGGATTCAAATAATGTGTATGTTGATGTGTATTCATCTTATTTCAAACGTTGAAGTTGTTTAACTGTTTTAGACTACGATTAGGAAGTTTGGAAATAACCTAGAAAAAAAGAGAAGGGTGAAAACAAAACACAACAATTTGGGATTAAAACAAGAATTTTGTTCCCTTCAAAATCTGTTGCATAAGTGTGTGTGTATATATATATATATATATCTGATTCATGCATAGGCATTTAGGTAGATGCTCGTGATTGTTTAACATTATGTATATGTGTTTCTACTCAATTGAATCAATGAAAGAAACATTTGAAACCTCTCTGTTGTTTGACAGTAGAAATGTATCCATCCCCTCATTTTTTAGAAATCCATAACCCAAAATATAATGGGTATTAAGATTTAATCTAAAATTGAAAGTGACTCAATAGTTTATTAAGTGTATTTTAAAAAAAAGAATCTGATTTAAAAAAAAGTAATTTGGGGATTTGGATCGAAATTAGGGTTGTCACTACTGTTTGGAAATGGGCTAAGTTTAGGGGAAGCTATGCCTCCTCGATGGTGTTTCAACAGATCGGTCGGAGATTAAAATAATGGAGAGGTCATCACCGATCCACGGGTGAAGTTTGGGGCTGACTGATGGCCACTGGTGGTGAACTGAATCGTTTTCGTGGAGGTAGTTATTTTATCAAGCTTATATGGAGCTTCGAAATTTTGGTACGGTTAAGAAGTGGAAATTTTGGGGATTGAGGTGAATTCAGTAATGAATTTAGGGTTTGCGGCGGTGATCAAAATGAGGGTATGGCGAAGGAATCAAAGGTGCACGTGTATGGTGACATTTGTGCACGGTGAAGAAACAACAGGATAGGGAAGAAAGGAGCAGAAAAGTTGTATGAATCGATCGTGTTGATCCTATATTTTACTATGCCAAATCCACGGTTTGATCATTGGTAAAAGAGGTAAAAGGAAAGATGGGGGTTGGGTTGGCATGCAAGGAAATAGGTTGGGAATGGGCTGTTGGACTAAATTCGGGTTGATGGGCCTCATGCCTGAATGTTTTTTTTATATAATCAAACAAGGGTTGTTTAAATATTTTAATTTTTTTTATATATAACCATTTTGTTATACAATTTAAGAAGTGAAGGTTCAACCAAATATTTTACAAGAAATGACATACAAATTCAAGGTAAGTACGTGGAAATTAAACCATAACAGGTTGAGGAAATTCATATTATTTAATTTAATCAAATTTTGATTTTTTTTACAAAAGTAGGTGATAAGTATACACTTATATAAAATCGGAATGTTATTTCGTAATTGTAGAAATGGACGTCGCTGTGCATGCCTAAGTACGAATCCTTGATATTTGTATTTTATATATTTATTTATGTACATATATAATCAATCGAAACAGAATAAAAGTATAAATAAATCAATTTAATTTATTGTTTTCAAAGAATTGAGAATAAACATGTTTTGAAAGTAATGGTTACCCGAAAAAACATATTTCAAACTGTTATTAAGTTTGAAATTAAACGTCAAACCATTGTTGATTGTCATTATTGTGATGAATGATTGTTGTTGACTATCTGTTATGTTATGGAGTGGTCAATCGAATTAGTTAAAATAAAGCGTTGACACGTTTTATTGTATTTTAATTTTCCTGTGTTGATTATGGTTCTGAAATTAGAATGAGATTTTAAAAGTTAATTAGATTGGATAAACATGTTATGGAAGTATGTATAATATTAAATAATTTATAAATCATTATCAGCATCGTATAAATTTTATAGTTAAAACACTGACTATCAAATAATATTCCCCACGCATTAGTTCGAAGAGACCGGGATGGGAACTGGACCCAAAACCACTTCGAACTAACTTTACGATTCTTAAACTAACTTGCGGGGACGATTATACGATTTAAAGAATTCAAAGACCATAAATTTTCATGATCGGAAGAATTACTTGTTTAAATTCTCTGGTGGCCGCTAGAGTTATTATAACTTGTGATTTTTCCGTAATTGAAATCTACGGATTTGCAAGGACTATTCGCTACTGATCCATGTGGTGATTCCTATATTGAATGCAGTAGGAGAGTGCCTTCGGTTCATCCTGTCCCTGGATGACTTGTATGGTTGAATGTCTGACAGAGTATTCCATGAAAACCACGTACGTTGATTTTTAAAAATATGCTACATTGATGGCAAAGAAGGGCACTTGTTTTACATCCAGAATATATTTGTGGACGTTAATTAGTGATTTGACGGATCTGACAATGTGGCATTCAAAGTGAATGAAGACTAGATATTCTAAAGGCAAATTCTAACCTCATGCCTTACCAACCAGGAAATGACAAAAATCGGGCAGGTAGCATGGCTATGTGGGTCACTCCCATTGGGGTGTATAATCACCTATCTAAAGATATTCCATTTCCTTCTTTATTCTATTCAATGCTGTCCCTTTCGGGAAACGGTTGCTGATCCCAACCGTTGGTGATATACATTCGATACACTCAAGCGAAATGAGTGGTCGGTCACGTGTGGGCCGGGTTGCAAGACGTTCTTGTTGAACCCTGTGTATTCGCTCTAGAGATACACTATCGGCAGGTGGTTCTATACCTTGTCATAGTCGGAATCCAATCTCCAATAAGCGCCCGTAGGTTTGATTGTATACTATATATGAAGAGCGTGAGATGCAAGGGTTCTGCTAGATTGATATTTATTTGTATTTAGACATTAATATAATATCAGAAGAGATGTTTGATTTCAAAAAAAAAATTGGGTTATCATAAGGTAAAAACCGTCCATACTTATGTGTGGATTGGTCTTACGATTATCATTTATTTCAAAAGGAGTTTGAACGTTAAACGAAGCTGTTTAAAATCGTTTACTCATACCAGTTCCATGATTGACCCAGAGTTTACTTTTCTATGTTTTCCCTAAACTCTTGGGTGCCTAAATTTGTACGGGCAGTCAAGTGGTTTCAGGATTTTACAAATTTACTTGAAGGAGCTCGGAGCAGGAAGCTCAACATTTGATATTATAGTTTGTTTCTGCTGTTTTGTATATGAATTGTACTATGATGATGCATGTAAGGAAAATACAGTTTTGTATTTCAAAATGTTATATAATATATTTTATTCAGTTCCACTGTGAGATCATTATACTCTGATTCTATTGTGTTCAGTTATTCTTTTTCTTCTATTCTAACTTTCTTTCTTTCTGTTTTGCACCCTCTAACTTCTTTCTATTAACGATCTGTTAATTTCTGATGGTTGATTAGTTGATATATGATACAGGAAACATATTAGTATCGATAATCAGGATCGGAATTTTTCTGGTCGTTACAGGTTGTATCAGAGCAATGGTTTAGTAATAACCTTGGCTCTGTGGCATAACTCGATAGAGATGAGATTAGTAATACTCTAGATTTAGTTGAGTGTATATATACGAGTGCGTATTTGTTAATCGATATAAAAAATGTTTTATATTATGTTGATTGTTTTATCGGGTGGTTTATGAATTCTGGTCGATACGGTAGTCAAAACTGTATTGATAGGTGTTTCTAAACTTTTGAATAGAGTAATTTGACATAGTATTATTTTTGAAGTTGGGTAAATGAAACAATTTTACTAAAAATTATATTTTGATAGAAAAAGATTAATTTCCTGAAATTATTATTATATATGGATGTGTCGATGATTATTATTATAATCAAACCAGATTATAAAGTTGAAATGGTTTTATAGCAAACTAAATTAAATCTGTATAAAGAATTTAATATACAAATAAGACAAAGTGAAAAAAAAAACAAATTGTTTTGGATAAGTTCAAAAGGTTTTGAGTTTAAAATGGAGTAGAGATGTATGATTCAAACTGGCTAGAAACAAGACCAGGAGTTAGGATTCTATAATTAGAAATTCAACTGAAACAAGAATGGAACAAGTTGAATGGAATTAAACTGGATTAAAATATGAAAAGAAAATTTAAAACAGATAAAAGTATATGAACAGGTTTGATTCGAATTAATGAGGTAGATAAGATCTGGAAATTATTATTCAAATGTAATCGAGGATATTTTTAAATGGAAATGAGGTAATTTGGGTTGATAAGAACTAAGATATGGAACTGGAACTTGGCTGGAGACTGGTTTAGTTGAATAATTTTCTAAGTGTTGATCTGATGTTGATTTCGGTCTTCGGGGTTGATACTTAGAGTTTTATTTTCTTACCAATTAACGGCCAGGAACTGATAATGCGTGGATGAGAAGTTGAAATGTTTTTCAATTATAATAACAGATATTTCTAGTTATGACAACGACTATGATTGATAGTTAACTGCTGATGTATTGAATGTTTTAATTGCAGTGAAATATTTTGTTAGATAATCTGTGTGTACTGGATACCTTGGTTGTTGTGATCATTAGGGGATGGCCCGAATATATGTTTTAAGTTAAGCCTATAATTTTGAAGATAACAGAGATCTCCTGGTTATTCTTTAATTTCGGGGACGAAATTCTTTTAAGGGGGTAGATTTTAACGACCTAGTTTTCGGGCTAATTTTATAATCTATAATGTATAGATTATACTGGTGGTAGATTAGACTAAATACAGTTTCGATTTATATATCTGGAGAGTATTAGAGTTAAATTTAATTTATTATAAATAAGATTTATATATTTGGAAATCATCAGGAAAATTCCAATTAAATATATTATGGATGGTTCAAAGTTCTGTAATCAATGTACATGTATATATAAAACATGTAATGGATGTATTACCATTTTATTTTTAATTTGTTAAGTTAAATAGTAGATTTCTTCTTAAGGAGGATAATGAAGATAATCTAGATTTTCACTTGAGAATTAGAATAAGAAATGTTTTATGTAATTTTTTTTTACTTTATATAAAGGGAAATACAAGTGTATATTCATTAAATGCAAAAATTTCATTAATTTGTTAAGATTAATGAGATCGAATTCATGCCAAATTAGAATAAATATGTTATGTGCATATTAACTTGTATAAGTGCTTATTGTTTTAAATCATTTTCATATGCAATTGAAACTCGTTTTTAAAACTCATATAGATATATACATAAAGTAAATTGTACATAAAGTAAAATGTCATATTGCTTCATAGATAAGCTTACATAAGAACATTGGAAAAATAAGTATATATGAGAAGATCTTAGCTATTGATATGCATGGATATGATAGAAAGATATAGATCATGGACATGAGGGCTGTTTTACTTTGATAGATTTATATATAAAAAGTACATATATTCTGCAACACGAACATGGGTGTTAGCCTTGCGTACTGATAAAAATATACTGGCATATGGTTGTCTCCAATCAGCCTCCATTTGTACATATTTCAGTAAGATCAAAATTGTTTAGTATCAAAGTCTATATGCATTCAAAGAAGAGAGTGCATTCCATGTCACATCACTTTTATAACTGCACATGTATAGAACTCTATCACCACTTTATAGCCAGACTAGGACCTCTTTTCAATCAAACCTTAGGTTGCCTCAAACTAGGACCTGATACATTGTTGTGTACCACTACAACCTGGCATATTGATGGTTCTAATCAGCATGCATATACATATGGTGTGCAGCTAAGAACAGAGCATGAGATGTTGTTTAGAGGCACGGCTAGATACCAGTTACAGTGAAGTAAATATCTCACCTCACCTCTCTTTCATATCTAGCTGTGCACTTGTGTAATAACCCGGAAATCCAAGCCAATTTAAAATTTTTATTTTGGCAACTTTGATGAATTTTGAATATATAAAATGAATTATTTTAAATAATAACGACGAGAAGTTTATTTTGAATAGAATTAGAACATATATATTTATATAGATCGTCGTTAGAATATAAATATTTTTTTACATTATAAAAGGAATTGAAAATGGCGCGGTAGTTCTAAAATTTGATTTAAAATTCAAATAAATAGTAATAAACAAATGGGATTTGGGTTTGTCATGAATGGTGTCTTCATTAACACTGTTCTTAAACCCAGTTGAGAAAAAGATTAAATCTTTTTATTTAGATTTAATGAAGTGTACCAATTAAATGGTATTTAATTGGAATTGAATTTGAAATTGATTTTTGGGTTTATCATGAACGGTGTTTTAAATAACACTTGTTCTTTAACCCGATAATTAATGGAATGTGATTTTGGGTTTATAGTGAACCGTGTTTTAAATGACATTGGTTCTTTAACCCAGTTAAAGACGGGATGTGATTTCCCAAGTTAAATAATCATTGATAGTGATTATTGGGAAGATTAAAACCAAGTGGAGTTTTAATGAATCTTTAATTAGATTGAAATAATCGAGAATGGAGTATCACCAGTTTTGCTCCAGGCTATAGTTAAATCTTTAATTAGATTTGAACGTGAAATGGTAATTGAATTTACAGATAACACCGTGGTGTTAGATATGAAGTATGACCAGTTTTACTTCATGGGATGAATAGGTTGGGATTGGGAAATAAAATAAATGATTACTTCTGAGTGGTTCGCTAATCCCGACTAATTTGAATTGATATTCAAAAAAAGATTAAAGAATAAATTTAAATAATTTATCTTTGATAAAATTAATGGGAATCTTTCCCAAAGTATAAGAATATTTGAATAAAAGAATATTCTGAATTGGAATGAGGCATATGTTGTGTTTGTGTAACACTTGTTTATTATATACGCGAGGTATTCAGAAAGACCGGGTTTAACCCATTCTGAATAACTGATTCGACGATGTGTCGAGGATGAAGACGTTGGTCGAAGACCGGAGGTCTTCACATCGTTTGGGTGATTACTGATGATCTTGATTGGGCTGTACACCCAAGAGGAGGGAATCAGTTGGTGATCGTCCAGACGTACTTGGAGATCGAAGGATATGCAAGGTATAAGGTGCCTCCAGTTTCGTTCAGACCCAGAACGAACTTGTAAATGGACTGTGTGTCTGACATTGGATTTTATTCCATGTGATTGATTTCTATTAAATATATATCTGTTTGGTGGTGGAGAATTTATTCTCTTGCTTAACTCTCTTCTCCGAGACGTACGAGCTCAGGGGTTATATATTGATGGATATCAATCGCATGGAGTGAATTGCCTGTGTGGAATGCCTAAGTGGCAATTGATCAAGGCTTCTGTTGAAAAGCAAAGTCTTGTGGTTGATGATCAAAGCACCGCCTGTGTGGCATAGCTTTGTGTAACGTTGATTCGCGAGCCTCACACCCCGGTTGTGAACCAGAAACGGGAGAGGACATTAGGGAGGGCATGCGTTTCCTTCTAGCTAGGGTGGTGTCGGTGACCTACCAGCCCTGACATTTATATTATTTTCACCTGTGTGGTTGTTGTTGTTGCGAGGCGCCTCAGATATATCGGTGACTGTGTGGAGCCGATGGAGTCATTTGGCTTATTTACGCCCCAAAGGGTGGGGAAACGCAGTTTTCGGGCATTTTAATCCACATTGATGGACCGGCCCTGACGATCCAAGGGCTCACCTGTGTCTGGGTCCTGAGGCTCGGGCTTGACAGTTTCGAATCGGTAGAGGACGATCCCTGGCCTCGGTTCATAGATGGAAATCCAATTTCCAAATACGTGACTTGCGGTTTTGATTGTAGAACCTAGTATGGCGACATGATATATGGTACCCATGCTGTCTATGATTGATATTTATGATTGAAATTGTTTTGACACTATACACTTATAATGGTATCAAATGATTTGTTTTTAACGTACCAAGCATGTTTGACTATTATAAGGGAAAACCCTATCCTCCGGCTTGCGTTGCATTGTGTGATGGGACCTGGGTCTTATAATAGATTCATTTTTCCAAAAAGCATTGCATTGTTTTGTTATATGCACTGGTATTCTTGGGAGGATACCCGTTCCGTGTTATACGGTGTGGTCCCTTGATATATTTGATTTAAAGTAAAGATTAATAACTGTTTTAGTTCTCACACAAGTCACATGACTGACCTGGAGTTTATTGTTTTAACCTAAACACTGGGTGCCCTTATTTTGACACGGGCTGCTAGTAGTTTTGGTTTTGCAGATTTATATTCACAGGAACCTGGTTTACAACTGGAATGATATCCGTAAAGCTCTGTATCCGTATATCTCTTTCAGTTGTGTATTGTATTATTTTCCGCTGCTATGTAATGTATTAATCTCTGATATTTATAATGTATATTATTTGTTAATACTCTGTATATTCTTGTATTCTGATGAATTGTTGTAATAAGCAATGAAATGTTCTTCTGTTTGCATTCCAATTTGTCGTGTTCTCAAAACAATCAGGAGTTTCGAACGGTCTTGGTCGGTTTAGCGCTCGATTTGGATCGAGCGAAATTCCTGGTCGTTACATTTGGTATTAGAGCTTTGGTTTACAAAGCTCAGAGAACAAGACACATTAGAACCATACGAAAGAATTCATCAGAGATTCGATCAGTAATATCCAATAAGAATGACTCGTTAGATATGGGATCAGTAGTATCCTAGAACGAGTGTGAGGAGTATATTTTAAAAAAATGAAAACAACTTTTGTTTTGAAAATTTAAATCAATTATTCTTATTTGATTATTTATTTTGTATTGAATTTGGGCAATCCAGTATATAAAGGTTTTGCGTATACATCTGATCCGCGTGTATTTGAAGTTTTAATATACTGAATAGATATAGGATCACACTCTAGTCTCTCGGAGATGACTCTGATGATACTGGTGATTGATATATCATCATCAGAATTTATATTCGAGTGCCGAAAGTGGGATTTCTATATGATTCCAATTGACTGGTGTGAGAACCAAAACTAGATAGGGCTTATTGTTGTGATTTGGCATCAAAAATCTGCTTTTTAGACTATATATCAAAGTTATGAATTTGAAAAGCTAATCAACTAATTGATTGATGATTGTGTTGTATGATTATTCTTTTAAACCATTATGTGAATGAACGGTTAATTTAGGCCAAATTGAACCAAATATTGAACTGTATTGAGAATTGGTTGCATTTGCATATATGTACACGTATTTACATTGAATAGGTCATGGCAAGTAAGCTAGAGAAGAGGAATAAAATTGTTTGCCCGACAAATAGGCACATGTTTACTAATTTCTTGGGTTTTTGATGATTTTATGAGCCGATTGGTTAGCCGCTTGGCTTTTGCTTTTTCTTTTGGATTGGTGAGGGCCATGGGAGGCTATTTGAAATATCCCGAAGCTCCCGGTGCAGGGGAGGTTATGGCGAAATTTTTCGAAAATTTACGGTGTTAGCCAAATTTTTGAAAAATTCTTAGAAACTGAAAAGTTGAAGAACTTAAGCCGTAAAGAAAATAATGAAAGTTGAGTTGGTTTGTAAAACAACTTTCGGCTTCGTTCCTTTTTGGGGACGAAAAGTTTTAAGTGGGGGAGATTGTAATAACCCGGAAATCCGAGCGAATTTAAAAAAATTTATTTTGGCAATTTTGATGAATTTTGAATATTTAAAATGAATTATTTTAAATAATAACGACGAGAAATTTATTTTGAATAGAATTAGAATGTATATATTTATATAGATCATCGTTAGAATATAAATATCTATTTTAAATTATAAAAGGAATTGAAAATGACGCGGTAGTTCGAAAATTCGATTTCAAAATTCAAATAAATAGTAATAAACAAATGGGATTTGGGTTTGTCGTGAATGGTGTCTTCATTAACACTGTTCTTAAACCCAGTTGAGAAAAAGATTAAATCTTTTTATTTAGATTTAATGAAGTGTACCAATTAAATGGTATTTAATTGGAATTGAATTTGAAATTGATTTTTGGGTTTATCGTGAACGGTGTTTTAAATAACACTTTTTCTTTAACCCGATAATTAATGGAATGTGATTTTGGGTTTATAGTGAACCGTGTTTTAAATGACATTGGTTCTTTAACCCAGTTAAAGACGGGATGTGATTTCCCAAGTTAAATAATCATTGATAGTGATTATTGGGAAGATTAAAACCAAGTGGAGTTTTAATGTGTAACACCCCGCCTCCGCTAGGGTCACTCGCAAAGGAATGCACTAGCTTTAGAGGGGCATTATTGGTAAACATGCACAGAAATATCACAAGACAGAACATATATAAATAGCGGAAGTAAAATCAAACTTTCATAACATGAATAAATAAGGTCTAAAGCCTTTTACATCACAGTACATCAAAACCTGTCTTGCAATAATAAAGAAGCATAAAAACCTTTTCATAAATTATTCCCCAAGTAAAAACAGTAAAGTAGCCATAGCCAAGAGAAGTCCAAGCCATCCATGATGACCTTCAGGCAGAAGAAGTCCGAACTAAACAGCATTGTTTCCTCCCTGTAACCTGGGGGGGGGGAAACGGAAGAAAAGAGGCGAAACAAAACGGGTCAGTCAAAAAGACTGAGTAAGTCCTATCTACTTCCAGTATAAAAACAGGTAAAGGTAACATGACATGCATAAACTGAAAGTAAACATAAGGATAACTACAAGATAGATAAACCAGTATAACCGGTTGAACTACTGTGGCAAGGTAAACCAAGGTATCATGATAAACTGCGGTGTTATGATAAGTCAAGGTATCAAATCGTCAGAATTCCATCGAGTACATTATCCCAAGGTATCTACCCCGTCTAACGTCCCACGGTATCTATTATGTATATTCTTCCTAGTCCTAACATGTATATTTGCTCTGCACCTCTCGTACTAATATCCCTACCCGCGTCATGTGTTAACCATGAATGTCCCTTGCTCAAAGTCGTGTAATGGTCCATGTCAACCTAATATCGCATATATAGATTACTCAAATCATATTTTTCTTTCCATGTATACAAGTTCAGTCCTTTGCCGTACCTCGTACGGGCTTCCTCATGTCGTATTATCCTTGAAATCGTTTGGACTGTCACCCTTGTTCTAGCTAGGCTCTTCCATATAAACCATCGTTTGAACTACTAGGACTTACGCCACCTAGCACCACTAGGGATTACGCTTACCTATTGCACGCTTTCGTATTTCGGTTTGGGTTAAACCACCTAGGCCACTAGGGATTACGCTAACCCTCAACCGCGCCCTTTTCCCCACGTATTCATCGTGAATCGTTTTTCTATAACTGTATGCACGTGTATCACATCGTGCCATCCGAGTCCTGTCACAGGGCAAACCAAGAAATACAGGACTCGGTCGGGAGCTTTAGATTTATCTGCCGATGCAGATACTAAGGTCTGCTTTTCTACACGTGGCTATGGTCCCACGAGACCCCTCCCTCAACTAGTGAAAGGCAACACAAGAGAAAATCTTGCATGAGAACTACACTCCGGTCAGCCCACATCCTACGACCTACCTCACCCATAATTAGATAGCAAATTATGGTCTGTTGGGTGTCCCCTGCCTTTCCGTACGTACACGCTTGACTTAAGATGGTAGATGATCGACGAACTTGCTATCTCGGGCACCTGATGTATTCGCCGACTCACTGCTATCCACCCCAGTCTTTAGGTCGCTCGCATAGCAACCAAGGCATATTCTTGGTTCTTCTACCGCAGACCTCAACCTCTCGTGAGCCTAGTATAATGACCTGACAGCTCACAGAGGGATCCCAAGAATATCCTCACGTTCCCCGAAGCCGCTGCTTCGTTACCCAGTTCGTTGGAGGCTTTATCTAAATCAGATAGCCTGCTCCTTCACGCATACTTAAACGTTGACCTACCATATCGGGTTACTCACCTATCTAAGAAGTGGTCCAGATTTCCTCGACTAAGAATTATTACTTAGTTTCCCTTAACTAAGGTTTACCACTTAGCCTTATTTCCATTGCCCTTGTTAACTATGGTTATTTACCTAATCCTCCGAATTAGGGTTTATCTAATGGGTTAAATGTCACTTAAGTTCATAACTTAGCCCGTCCCCAAATCATGTCAAAATTGGCTAAGTATCCAAGTCCAAGACTTAACCCTACAGACCACGTGTCAAGTTGGTCAAGTATATCGAGCAATCCATGACTTAACCTCGTCTAATTATCAGTTTAGATTGGTTAAGTATATATTAATTTGACCCTATCAAATTACCGAGTCAAATCGGTCAAGCGTATTCAAAACGATTCGTGACTTAGCCTTATCATGTTTTCACGTTAGATCGGTTAAGTATAGGTTAACTTAACCTCATCAACTCCTCGTGTTAAATTAGTTAAGTGTTTAACTTAACCCCATTAAATTACCAAGTGGGATTAATTAAGTCTAGGCTAACTTAACCCCATCCGATTACCATGTTTAGATTAGTTAAGCTTAATCTTAACCCCGTCCATCAACTGTATTGTACGGTTAAGTGTCACTAAGAAAATTTACTTAACCCTATCACGTTATCGTGTTGGATTGATTAAGTGTTGGTTAACTTAATCTCGTCCACTAGTCGTATATAAAAAAAAAATGGTCAAGTGTCATTAGGCAAATCAAGTTACTTAACCTACCCAAGCTTATCATGTTTTGTTAAGTATCATTAGCCTAATCAAATTACTTAACCCATTTGTCCATATCATATTTGGTTAAGCCTCATTAATCAAATTAACTTAACCCTATTATGTGGCATTAATTTAATTAATGCACCCTCAACCTCTCACATTAGACCTTGTTGTGGTTACTAGTTAAGCCGGGCGGGTCCGGGTAGATTTACACCACAACCTAGTCTAACCTCGGGTCTTAAGCGCGACATGACCAACTTCTCACATTGGGTCCTATTGTTTGCAACTACTAGTTAGGCCGGTCGGTTCCGGGTAGTTTTACGTTGCAAACTCAACCCAACCTCGAGTTGGCCACACTCATATTATCTAAGTTCATCATGTTTCCAAAACATGTTACAAGTTTCCGAGCATTTGGGTAGACCTAACTTAATAGGTAAATTCCCAAAGGGTAGACCTAACTTAATAGGTAAATTCCCAAGCTCATGTTTTTATGCATACTTACATGTCATCTTCCATGTTATCTTTCAAGTCATATTTTCAAGTATAAACGCATGTCCTATTCAAGTTAAGACCTTGCGACAAGTTCATGTTTATCTAACTACCCAAATCGTGCTTTCCCAACGCAAGCAAATCGAGTCAACATAGTAAGGATACTATGCCACATATTGGTCACAAACCATGCATGATGCCAAAAAGGGCTTGGCTTCCACATGCATAACATCGTAAAGGGATTGGCCATAAACATGCATAGTGTCATAAGGTAATTTTGGCCATAATCATGCATAGTCTCATAAAGGACTTGGCCACAAACTTGCATGATAGCATAAAAGGGTTTGAGTTCATAAACATGCATAAGCCCCAAAATCTCGTCTTGGCCAATGTTTCACAAGTAAAATGGTTCCTAAAGGTTCATGCTAGCATTTCATGCATAAAGATCCAAACTTGCAAGTTAAACTAGGTTATGCATAGCATGAGAGGCATGATTAAGTCACTCACATGGCCTAAAATCATAAATATGAACACAAGAGGCATGGTAAGGTTCATATGGATTCGCATAATCATGTTTAGCCTCATTTTATCCCATGTCAACATTAAAATACCGTTTTGACCCAAAAGTAGCTAGAACTTACATAGTTAGGCCTAGGGAAAGGAGCATGAATCATCTTGGCTAAGAAAGGTGCCTCCTTTGTAGAAGAATCGTCATGAAACTCGCATAACAACGTTGATTTGGCCTCTATTTGGTGTAGCAAGCTTGCATCTTTTGATTTGAACTTGATTTGAGTGCATAGGCTCTAGGGATTTGAGATGGAGGCCATGAGAGTAGAAATTTGGCCATAGTTTAGTTACATGAGTGAATAATGAGGGTTTAGGGGTAGGTTTAGGGTCTTTTTATAGAGATTAGGATAGTTTTAGGCCCTTAGATTAACCCTAGGACCAAGCAGAGCCGTCAGATTTCAAACCAGGCCCAAAAACCTAGCCAAGATAGCAAATAGGTGCACCAGATCAAAATCAGCCGACAGGGCAAGTCGACAGCCCTGTCGACATGCCTGTCGACATGCCTGTCGACATGCATGTCGACATGCCTGTCGACATGCCTGTCGACATGTCTGGGCGGGAATTTTCCCGCCTGGCCCCATTTCTGCATGTTTCGAAATTCAAATTTCCCGAAAACTTCTTTGGGCCTTAACCGGGTCGTACGGACTCCGATTTTCGAAAACTCGGACTCTATTTCGCGTATTTTTCCGAGACGAACGCAATGGCATAGCCCGTTTTACTTGATTTAGAATTTAAAATGAAATTCTGCCTTGATTCTCGTTTTAACATGTTATTGAAATACGGGTTGTTACATTCTCCCCACCTTTTAGGATTTCGTCCCCGAAATCTCTAAGTTAGGAAGAACATATCCTACCATCCATCATCCATCTACTCAAACCATCATCCACAAGCAACCATTGTCCTTAGACGACTCCTAATGCTTTATGAATGTATGCAAAACGTGTGTGTACATGTTCCTTAGCTAATGCTAATGATCAGGCCTGAAAAATCTTTTGAATGCAAGAATATGTTTAGTGCCATGAATCCAACATGTATGCAAATAGTCCTAGTCATATAGATACTATATGCGTGCACAAACATTCATCCATATGCAACGTCCACATGGTAACACATTCAATTTCATCCATAACAAGTATAAATACTCGTGCATATGCAATATGAAATGTGACCGAGTCGAGCTAATATCTAATGTAAATTCGCGCATCCACGAGCAACCACTTGCAACCATTTGCAACCATATCACCCATAACATGTTTCAAATACATGTTTACATCCATAGCGTTCTACCTAAGGTTCCCCGAAACAGGGTCGAGAAGATAAACGGGACAAACTCCTTACGGGGTTTGTAACAGAAAATAGGACCGAGAGGATGTCCACAAAAGATAGCCTACAAGTAAGCTCTACAGAAAACAGGGATCAAGGATATACTCCCAAAAAGAGATATCATGCGCGTATCTAGTCTTTGACCATCAAAGTCGTACTTTCTTGAGCTCAATTTCCTTGTGCCTTGACCGTCTTTGCGATTTCGTAGCTTCTTATTTCCTGTTTCCATAACATGAGCTGGAACTCATTCCTTCGCCGCCTCTCGTTCCACTTGCACTTATCCTTTTTCTAAAATACTTGACGCAAACATGACTGCGTACTCATGATCTCATGCAAGCTTTCCAAAATTCACTAATGAATCTCGGACCTCGTACCACAAGGTATACCACATAGAAGAACTTTCTTTTGAAAGTAAACAGATGCCAACCAGGTTGTCAAGCGCACTTACTAAGGTGATTTCTATAACCCATGCATAAGTGAAATAAACCATCCGTCTTATCGGCGAACACCACTTGATTGGGCTTCCAATTTCCCATAAAGGCATCAAGGGATTCTAAGTAACTAACCATGACCGAACCCAAAAGGTTACACGAGACTTCGAGGGTTAGTCAAGGGTCCAACTACCCTTCTATCAAAACCGAGAGTGGCACCCCTTACTGGATAACCACTTCATCCCTAGAATCCATCCATAACCGAGGCATGTCATCCTCAAATCCAAAACAAGTCATGAATAAATGGACCGATCTTCCAATAGGACTTGAGACAAAAACGGGATCCTCTATTATACTAGTACTAAGGTGCAGAGACTCAACTATCGAAGCGGACTTAAAAAGATGCGGTGATCAAAACAAAGTCCCGACGGGATGATAGAGAAGAAAAACTAAACCTTTAACAAGATCGTTACCCTCCTTCCGAGGTACCCTAGCAATGAGAGCATACTATTGCCCTCCGAATGACCTTGTCCCTGTTCCATGATACTTAACTATCCATCCCGTTTCACCATGCCGAAGGTACTCTTTCACCATGGGTTTCATGGTTCATCTTCCTCCCTCCCTTGAGGACTAAGCCATACCAACAAGTTGCTCATCCTTAAGCTCGTATCCTTTATCCTCTTCCTTACTATCCTTTCTTATAACGCGGCCACTGGTCTCTCGAGAACCACCTCCATCGTAAGGAAAACATTTTCGTAGGTAGAAAAGACTAGTCGCAGTTAAAACTACTGTGACTACAGATGGAGGAAAGAAAGGAAAAGAGATTAAATCAAGGAAACAAGGATAATGCTAATGGCCTTGGGGAATAGCCTTTTTCTTTTTAAAAGAAAATTTTCTTGAAAAATGCTTCTTTGTAAACGGTTTTTCAAATAATTTTCAGAAGGTCTTTAAAAACTTTTGCCCAGTCTGGTAACCTTCTGCTCTGATACCAAATGTAACACCCCGCCTCCGCTAGGGTCACTCGCAAAGGAATGCACTAGCTTTAGAGGGGCATTATTGGTAAACATGCACAGAAATATCACAAGACAGAACATATATAAATAGCGGAAGTAAAATCAAACTTTCATAACATGAATAAATAAGGTCTAAAGCCTTTTACATCAGAGTACATCAAAACCTGTCTTGCAATAATAAAGAAGCATAAAAACCTTTTCATAAATTATTCCCCAAGTAAAAACAGTAAAGTAGCCATAGCCAAGAGAAGTCCAAGCCATCCATGATGACCTTCAGGCAGAAGAAGTCCGAACTAAACAGCATTGTTTCCTCCCTGTAACCTGGGGGGGGGGGGAAACGGAAGAAAAGAGGCGAAACAAAACGGGTCAGTCAAAAAGACTGAGTAAGTCCTATCTACTTCCAGTATAAAAACAGGTAAAGGTAACATGACATGCATAAACTGAAAGTAAACATAAGGATAACTACAAGATAGATAAACCAGTATAACCGGTTGAACTACTGTGGCAAGGTAAACCAAGGTATCATGATAAACTGCGGTGTTATGATAAGTCAAGGTATCAAATCGTCAGAATTCCATCGAGTACATTATCCCAAGGTATCTACCCCGTCTAACGTCCCACGGTATCTATTATGTATATTCTTCCTAGTCCTAACATGTATATTTGCTCTGCACCTCTCGTACTAATATCCCTACCCGCGTCATGTGTTAACCATGAATGTCCCTTGCTCAAAGTCGTGTAATGGTCCATGTCAACCTAATATCGCATATATAGATTACTCAAATCATATTTTTCTTTCCATGTATACAAGTTCAGTCCTTTGCCGTACCTCGTACGGGCTTCCTCATGTCGTATTATCCTTGAAATCGTTTGGACTGTCACCCTTGTTCTAGCTAGGCTCTTCCATATAAACCATCGTTTGAACTACTAGGACTTACGCCACCTAGCACCACTAGGGATTACGCTTACCTATTGCACGCTTTCGTATTTCGGTTTGGGTTAAACCACCTAGGCCACTAGGGATTACGCTAACCCTCAACCGCGCCCTTTTCCCCACGTATTCATCGTGAATCGTTTTTCTATAACTGTATGCACGTGTATCACATCGTGCCATCCGAGTCCTGTCACAGGGCAAACCAAGAAATACAGGACTCGGTCGGGAGCTTTAGATTTATCTGCCGATGCAGATACTAAGGTCTGCTTTTCTACACGTGGCTATGGTCCCACGAGACCCCTCCCTCAACTAGTGAAAGGCAACACAAGAGAAAATCTTGCATGAGAACTACACTCCGGTCAGCCCACATCCTACGACCTACCTCACCCATAATTAGATAGCAAATTATGGTCTGTTGGGTGTCCCCTGCCTTTCCGTACGTACACGCTTGACTTAAGATGGTAGATGATCGACGAACTTGCTATCTCGGGCACCTGATGTATTCGCCGACTCACTGCTATCCACCCCAGTCTTTAGGTCGCTCGCATAGCAACCAAGGCATATTCTTGGTTCTTCTACCGCAGACCTCAACCTC
Organism: Allium sativum; assembly: GCA_030737875.1. NCBI lineage: Eukaryota > Viridiplantae > Streptophyta > Magnoliopsida > Asparagales > Amaryllidaceae > Allium > Allium sativum. Next base: position 1,044,763,403 of record CM060910.1, on the reverse strand, counting down.
TCGTGAGCCTAGTATAATGACCTGACAGCTCACAGAGGGATCCCAAGAATATCCTCACGTTCCCCGAAGCCGCTGCTTCGTTACCCAGTTCGTTGGAGGCTTTATCTAAATCAGATAGCCTGCTCCTTCACGCATACTTAAACGTTGACCTACCATATCGGGTTACTCACCTATCTAAGAAGTGGTCCAGATTTCCTCGACTAAGAATTATTACTTAGTTTCCCTTAACTAAGGTTTACCACTTAGCCTTATTTCCATTGCCCTTGTTAACTATGGTTATTTACCTAATCCTCCGAATTAGGGTTTATCTAATGGGTTAAATGTCACTTAAGTTCATAACTTAGCCCGTCCCCAAATCATGTCAAAATTGGCTAAGTATCCAAGTCCAAGACTTAACCCTACAGACCACGTGTCAAGTTGGTCAAGTATATCGAGCAATCCATGACTTAACCTCGTCTAATTATCAGTTTAGATTGGTTAAGTATATATTAATTTGACCCTATCAAATTACCGAGTCAAATCGGTCAAGCGTATTCAAAACGATTCGTGACTTAGCCTTATCATGTTTTCACGTTAGATCGGTTAAGTATAGGTTAACTTAACCTCATCAACTCCTCGTGTTAAATTAGTTAAGTGTTTAACTTAACCCCATTAAATTACCAAGTGGGATTAATTAAGTCTAGGCTAACTTAACCCCATCCGATTACCATGTTTAGATTAGTTAAGCTTAATCTTAACCCCGTCCATCAACTGTATTGTACGGTTAAGTGTCACTAAGAAAATTTACTTAACCCTATCACGTTATCGTGTTGGATTGATTAAGTGTTGGTTAACTTAATCTCGTCCACTAGTCGTATATAAAAAAAAAATGGTCAAGTGTCATTAGGCAAATCAAGTTACTTAACCTACCCAAGCTTATCATGTTTTGTTAAGTATCATTAGCCTAATCAAATTACTTAACCCATTTGTCCATATCATATTTGGTTAAGCCTCATTAATCAAATTAACTTAACCCTATTATGTGGCATTAATTTAATTAATGCACCCTCAACCTCTCACATTAGACCTTGTTGTGGTTACTAGTTAAGCCGGGCGGGTCCGGGTAGATTTACACCACAACCTAGTCTAACCTCGGGTCTTAAGCGCGACATGACCAACTTCTCACATTGGGTCCTATTGTTTGCAACTACTAGTTAGGCCGGTCGGTTCCGGGTAGTTTTACGTTGCAAACTCAACCCAACCTCGAGTTGGCCACACTCATATTATCTAAGTTCATCATGTTTCCAAAACATGTTACAAGTTTCCGAGCATTTGGGTAGACCTAACTTAATAGGTAAATTCCCAAAGGGTAGACCTAACTTAATAGGTAAATTCCCAAGCTCATGTTTTTATGCATACTTACATGTCATCTTCCATGTTATCTTTCAAGTCATATTTTCAAGTATAAACGCATGTCCTATTCAAGTTAAGACCTTGCGACAAGTTCATGTTTATCTAACTACCCAAATCGTGCTTTCCCAACGCAAGCAAATCGAGTCAACATAGTAAGGATACTATGCCACATATTGGTCACAAACCATGCATGATGCCAAAAAGGGCTTGGCTTCCACATGCATAACATCGTAAAGGGATTGGCCATAAACATGCATAGTGTCATAAGGTAATTTTGGCCATAATCATGCATAGTCTCATAAAGGACTTGGCCACAAACTTGCATGATAGCATAAAAGGGTTTGAGTTCATAAACATGCATAAGCCCCAAAATCTCGTCTTGGCCAATGTTTCACAAGTAAAATGGTTCCTAAAGGTTCATGCTAGCATTTCATGCATAAAGATCCAAACTTGCAAGTTAAACTAGGTTATGCATAGCATGAGAGGCATGATTAAGTCACTCACATGGCCTAAAATCATAAATATGAACACAAGAGGCATGGTAAGGTTCATATGGATTCGCATAATCATGTTTAGCCTCATTTTATCCCATGTCAACATTAAAATACCGTTTTGACCCAAAAGTAGCTAGAACTTACATAGTTAGGCCTAGGGAAAGGAGCATGAATCATCTTGGCTAAGAAAGGTGCCTCCTTTGTAGAAGAATCGTCATAAAACTCGCATAACAACGTTGATTTGGCCTCTATTTGGTGTAGCAAGCTTGCATCTTTTGATTTGAACTTGATTTGAGTGCATAGGCTCTAGGGATTTGAGATGGAGGCCATGAGAGTAGAAATTTGGCCATAGTTTAGTTACATGAGTGAATAATGAGGGTTTAGGGGTAGGTTTAGGGTCTTTTTATAGAGATTAGGATAGTTTTAGGCCCTTAGATTAACCCTAGGACCAAGCAGAGCCGTCAGATTTCAAACCAGGCCCAAAAACCTAGCCAAGATAGCAAATAGGTGCACCAGATCAAAATCAGCCGACAGGGCAAGTCGACAGCCCTGTCGACATGCCTGTCGACATGCCTGTCGACATGTCTGGGCGGGAATTTTCCCGCCTGGCCCCATTTCTGCATGTTTCGAAATTCAAATTTCCCGAAAACTTCTTTGGGCCTTAACCGGGTCGTACGGACTCCGATTTTCGAAAACTCGGACTCTATTTCGCGTATTTTTCCGAGACGAACGCAATGGCATAGCCCGTTTTACTTGATTTAGAATTTAAAATGAAATTCTGCCTTGATTCTCGTTTTAACATGTTATTGAAATACGGGTTGTTACATAATGAATCTTTAATTAGATTGAAATAATCGAGAATGGAGTATCACCAGTTTTGCTCCAGGTGATAGTTAAATATTTAATTAGATTTGAACGTGAAATGGTAATTGAATTTACCGATAACACCGTGGTGTTAGATATGAAGTATGACCAGTTTTACTTCATGGGATGAATAGGTTGGGATTGGGAAATAAAATAAATGATTACTTCGGTGTGGTTCGCTAATCCCGACTAAATTGAATTGATATTCAAAAGAAGATTAAAGAATAAATTTAAAGAATTTATCTTTGATAAAATTAATGGGAATCTTTCTCAAAGTATAAGAATATTTGAATAAAAGAATATTCTGAATTGGAATGAGGCGTATGTTGTGTTTGTGTAACACTTGTTTATTATATACGCGAGTTATTCAGAAAGACCGGGTTTAACCCATTCTGAATAACTGATTCGACGATGTGTCGAGGATGAAGATGGTGGTCGAAGACCGGAGTTCTTTACATCGTTTGGGTGATTACTGATGATCTTGATTGGGCTATACACCCAAGAGGAGGAAATCAATTGGTGATCGTCCAGACGTACTTGGAGATCGAAGGATATGCGAGGTACAAGGTGCCTCCGGTTTCGTTCAGACCCAGAACGAACTTGTAAATGGACTGTGTGTCTAACATTGGATTTTATTCTATGTGATTGATTTCTATTAAATATATATCTGTTTGGCGGCGGAGAATTTATTCTCTTGCTTAACGCTCTTCTCTGAGACGTACGAGCTCAGGGGTTATATATTGATGGATATCGATCGCATGGAGTGAATTGCCTGTGTGGCATGCCTAAGTGGCAATTGATCAAGGCTTCTGTTGAAAAGCAAAGTCTTGTGGTTGATGATCAAAGCACCGCCTGTGTGGCATAGCTTTGTGTAACGTTGATTCGCGAGCCTCACACCCCGGTTGTGAACCAGAAACGGGAGAGGACATCAGGGAGGGCATGCGTTTCCTTCTAGCTAGGGTGGTGTCGGCGACCTACCAGCCCTGACATTTATATTATTTTCACCTGTGTGGTTGTTGCTGCTGCGAGGTGCCTCGGATATATCGGTGACTGTGTGGAGCGATGGAGTCATTTGGCTCATTTACACCGCAAAGGGTGGTGAAACGCAGTTTTCGGGAATTTTAATCCACGTCGGTGGACTGGCCCTGACGATCGAAAGGCTCACCTGTGTCTGGGTTCTGAGGCTCGGGCTAGACAGTCTCGAATCGGTAGAGGACGATCCCTGGCCTCGGTTCATAGATGGAAATCCAATTTCCAAATACGTGACTTTGCGGTTTTGATTGTAGAACCTCATATGGCGACATGATATATGGTACCCATGCCGTCTATGTTTGATATTTATGATTGAAATTGTTTTGACACTATACACTTATAACGGTATCAAATGATTTGTTTTTCATGTACCAAGCATGTTTGTCTATTATAAGGGAAAACCCTATCCTCCGGCTTGCGTTGCATTGTGTGATGGGACCTGGGTCTTATAATAGCTTCATTTTTTCAAAAAGCATTGCGCTGTTTTGTTATATGCACTAGTATTCTTGGGAGGAAACTCGTTCTGTGTTATACGGCGTGGTCCTTTGATATATCTAATTTAAAGTAAAGATTAATAACTGTTTTAGTTCTCACACAAGTCACATGACTGACCTGGAGTTTATTGTTTTAACCTAAACTCTGGGTGCCCTTATTTTGACACGGGCAGCTAGTAGTTTTGGTTTTGCAGATTTATATTCACAGGAACCTGGTTTACAGCTGGAATGATATCTGGAAAGCTCTGTATCCGTATATCTCTTTCAGTTGTGTATTGTATTATTTTCCGCTGCTATGTAATGTATTAATCTCTGATATTTATAATGTATATTATTTGTTAATACTCTGTATATTCTTGTATTCTGATGAATTGTTGTAATAAGCAATGAAATGTTCTTCTGTTTGCATTCCAATTTGTCGTGTTCTCAAAACAATCAGGGGTTTCGAACAGTCTTGGTCGGTTTAGCGATCGATTCAGATCGAGCGAAATTCCTAGTCGTTACAACTTGTGTAGCCTAACTGTAATTAGATGTTAAGCACCACGCAACTACATTTCAATCATAATCAGTGTAACAACCCGGAAAATGTGAACCAATTTAAAATTTTTAATTTGGCTATTTCAGTAGATTTTGAATATTTAAAATAAATTATTTTACATAATAAAGATCAAAAGTCTATTTGAATCAATGTTTGGAGAATAAAGATAATTATTTTAATTATAAACAAGGCCGGAAATGGCGCGGCAGTTTGAAAATTGGAATTCAAAATTTGACTGACTGTACCAGATGCAAAATAAAACAGATTTTAGTGAAACCAAAAATATTTAAATCTGTTTATGAATATCTTTCTAACGAATCTGAAAAATCGAAATTTCGTAGCGGGAATCAAAAGTTATGGCTAAATGAATTTTCAGAAGGGTCGCTATGGAGTTAATATAGCCGTGAAAATGGCCATTTTGCAAACGACCTCCGTTTTCGACGAAACCACTTTTGTTGGATCCGGGATATCAAATTATTGCTAGGATTCAAATTCTATAATTTTTGAAGTTAATATGTGAGCGTGGCAAGGGAAAACGTGTTTGGTCGATTTCAGTCAATTTGGATCGACCAGAAAATGGCCATTTTTCAAACGGTCTCAGAATTTGATGAAATCAGTTTTGTTGGGACTGTATCGTCAAAACATAACTAGATTTATTTTTCTGGAATTTTTGGGATCAGTATGTAGCCCCGACAAATTGAAATGTACGTTCAAATCAAATATTGAATGTTTTATATTTTAATTTAAAGAAAATGACTGGAACAGTCGAATGAGCCTACTAAACATATTCCATTGTGTTCGGACTAATGGTATTTAGCTAGGGACGACAATTGTTGGGTTTGGATTGGAGTTCGTATGTGGTAAGGGGTATTTTTGGATTTTAAAAATATATAAATAAAAAAAAATGGGCCAATCAAATTCATTCTCTCTCCCCGACTCTTCTTCCTCGATGAAAGGCGGAAATCGCTTCAGAGCTTCCCGTTCATTTTCCGACCAAACCACGTAGAATTAGACCTCGACCCAGTTGAGGACTTTGTAGCAATCGATGAGCTCTTCAAATCCATACCTTCTTCGCCCGTTTCCATTGAGTGAATCGCCCGGATCGACGCCTAAAAGTCAGCGATTTCAACTCGCCACCGCCACCTCCTGCCACGATCGAAGTGGGCCCCACCCCCGTGCGTCAGCGCCCCTCTCCAAGCTCGCCAAGGTGGCGTTGGCCGATCATCACCAAACTCGACTGATTTCGCGAAAAAGGTTGACCTAGTTTTGAACGATTTTAGAAAGGTACGGTTTAATTTATTTTAAACTGATTATAGCACTTTAGAGCACTATGAATTTTGATTTTACAATAAAAATCATATCTTTTTCGTACGTTGACGAAATCCAATGAAACAAGAGATATTGGACTCATGTGGACGTCCTCTACATTCTAGAAGAGACCGGATATTTTTCTGAGCCTTCTACAAATTTGGAGGAGTGGAACCCAATGTGAGATTTCTGAATTATAAACGATACAGAATGACGATGTATGAATTATACGGTCGATGTATGAGTTATATAAGCGTTGTACACATTATGTATAAGCGTTGTATAAGTTGTATGTGCGATGTATAAGTTATATATGCGTTGTAATAATTATATATGCATTGAATGGAACTGAAATGATATTGAATTGAAATCGAAGTATATTTATATATGTACATTTATAGATATATATATATCTCCCCTCGTCCACAGAAGATGGACGATATATATTGGTTGTGATTGTTTGAATTTTGGTTGATGTGAAATTTGGTGAATATCATGAATGGTTGATTTGAAATGATTAATTGTGGTTGAAATCCCAATAGGATTAGTATATGGGAAAATTCGTCTGCGTACGAACTAAATATTGAAATCCCCATTGTCAAAAGCTGCGAGGCTTTAAGGTAGAATGAGGAGCCATACTAGGGACGGTGCTGGTTTTAACTACCCTACCGTTATGCTGCCGAAATTTTCTGAAATATTTCTGTTATTGATTTATATTCATGTGTTGGGAAAATATTCGTTTATGAAATAAATTGTTTGAACGATAAAAATGACATTTTTATCGAATGAATGAAATAAAATGGTTTGAATGATAAAAATAACATTTTTATTGAATGTAAGAAATAGAAATGGTTTGAAGGATAAAAATAACATCTTTATTGTATATACAAAGTATAGAAATTATTCATGTTTGAAATAAATTGTTTGAACAATAAAAATCACATTTTTATAATATATATGAATTGCTAAAATCTACGTTTTTGAAACAAATTGTTTTAACAATAAAAATCACATTTTTATTGTATGTATGAAGTATATAAAATAGTCGTGTTTGAAATAAATTGTTTTGACAATAAAAATCACATTTTTATTATATATATGAAGTGGTAAAAATATCCATATGTTGAAATAATTATCTGTTTGATAAAAATATTATCTTTATCAACTATATGAGTTGAAATGGTTTTTGAAATCGTAGAATGGATTATATATATATATTTATATAATTAAAATAAATCGAATAACGAAGCTGCAGTTCGCATTTTGAAACTGTGATTTCGAATGATTGTACCGGGAGATCCGACCGTCGGATTTTCCCGAAACCGAAACCGTTGGGTTCACTTTGGAAATATCTTTCCAATGACACCTACTTTGCAAAGATCGAACGATTGGATTGTCTGGAATGTTGAATTCAAATCTGAATGAAAACAGCGCCGGAATGGATTATATATATATATATATATATATATATATATATATATATATATATATAATTAAAATAAATTGAATAACGATGCTGCAGTTCATATTTTGAAATCGTAACTTCAAACGATTGTACCGGGAGATCTGACCGTCGGATTTTCCCAAAACTGGAACCGTTGGATTCGTTTTGAAAAGATCTTTCCAATGATATAAAATTTGTAAAGATCCAATGGTTAGATTTTCATATATGTGTAATTCAAATCTGAAGAAAAACAGCGTCATGGTCGCGTTATGGCCTGAAGCGTCATTTGAATAAATTGGCTATTTTTAAATAAATAAAAGTAGCGATAAATCATGATAAAACATTATAAACGATATGGAATGGAAATAAATCGAATTTACTTGGTTTATTGGATATTTGATGGTTGAATGTGTTTGATGTGAAAATTACATTAACGAACTGAATTATGGATATCGAATAATTTAACCATTGAAATGAATTGATTTGAATTCTAAATATGCGTGGATTATTTGAAAAGGCCGAGTTAATTCTCATTTCAAATAATTGATCGACGGTTAGAAGTCGAAGATATGAAGACGGTGCAAGACCGATGATCTTCAGGTCGGATGGATGGCTACTGATGCCTTGGATGGGAGTTGCTGCCCTGAAGGGGTTACAGTGGTGGTTGTCTGGACGTACTTGTTGATCGTTCGAATGTGCGAGGAATAAATATCCTTCGGTTTCGTTCAGACCCAGAATGGACTTGTAAATGGATGTGTGTCTGACATTGTAGATTGACAACGTGGCATACAAAGTTGTTGTGATCAAAGCTTTTGTTGAAAAGCAGAGCTTTATGGTTGATGATCAAAGCACGACTATAAATGGCTAGCTTTGTGTTTAGCGTTGATTCGCGAGCCTCACACCCTGGTATGGACCAGAAACGGGAGAGGACATCAGGGAGGACTTGCATTTCCTTCTAGCTAGGAGTGGTGTTTTGGGTTTTACGCGCCCGGGCATTTTACTTATGTGGATGATGGATAGCGAGGCACCTCGGTTATATCGGTCGCTCCTGAGCCGATGGTTTGGTCAGTATATGACCAGTTTACACCCCATAGGGTGGGGAAACGCAGTGTTCAGACATTTTAATCCACTCCGTGTTGACCGGCCCTGACGATCCAAGGGCCCACCTGTGTCTGGGTCCTGAGACATGGGATAGATTGTCTCGAAGAGGTAAGGACTATCTTTTGGCTTGGTTCATGACGGAAATCCAATTTCCAAATACGATATCGCGCGGGTTTGATTGTATACCTATATATGGCGACATAGTGGTATGGGGCATTAATCCCGTCTATGATTGATACTTATGATTGAAATATTTTTTGAAACATATAAACACTAGTAATAATATCAAATGCTTTTTTTTTATTCGTATCAAGCATCTTTTGGCCATTATAAGGTAAAACTCTATCCTCCGGTTTGCGTTGCATTGTGTGATGGGAACTAAGTCTTATAATGGCTTCATTTTTATAAAAAGCATTGCGATGTTTTAATGATTCACTTATTTTTAGCATTGGCAATCCAATAGAGTAAACCCGTTCCGCGTTAGCAACGCGGTCCTGTGATTGGCCTTATTGTAAATATGTTAAGTAGATTTCTCCTACCAGTCCCATGCCCGACTCGTAGTTTGTTTCACTTGTAGTTTGTTTCACTTGCAAACTCAGGTGCCCTATTTTCTACATGGGCAGTCTTGTATTCAGGTTTTAGCAGGCTCTTTTTGGATAGCTGGAGCTAAAGCTGGATTCTATCACTTCTTTCTTTTTATGTTGTTCAGCTCCTGTTGTACATGTTATGTTTTGATTCCGCTGTAGACATTTTATGTAAAGCTGAACAGTATTTTGTACTAAGTATGATCCTGTATACTGTGTAACCCTGATGTTTATTTTTAACTAGTGTATTTATTGTACATTTTCTGGTGTATTTATTTATTTCCGTTCTGCTATTATTTGTTTATGTGTTATATTCCAAAGATTACCCTTGCCACCGTGGAACGGGGTTTGAGGTCGTCACAATCAAGCTGTTGTATAACACCCCACCCGAGATAAAGCCTGCATTGTTGCACCTATAAATGTACATAGGAAACCTACACAAATACATATACGTATGAACCTTAAGAATGGAAATGGCCAAGGCATACCGAGAGCAACAAGCCTGAGGAAGCATGGCATAGGCAGTGAATAAATTTTAAAGGGTCAGTGAACAAATCCATAGACTGAACACTTATATGGTGAGTAAACCCTTCAAATTTTCTACACTGTTTTAATCTTGAATATGAATGCTATTATGTGTCCACCATATTGAATGAAGTTAGTGAATTCAAGGCAGCAGTACAACATTTAATAGTAAGAGTAGACATTTAAACTCCTTTTTACCGTTTATATTTAATTTAATTGTGTGATGGTATGTGTTCATTTTCATGAATTTAACATTTATGTTAAATCGCTGGAAATCAAGTATACAAGGTACAAAAACTTGAAGCTAAACTGTGAACAAGTATATATGCACTCATGGGCATGTTTCCTTGTCAAAAGATTTAAATCAACACCCTGAACAAAATATAAAAACAGAGAGCATTTATATACTGGGCAAGTAAAAACTAAAACCCCACTGTTTAGTTCTAAGTGGATTTGAACATTTGGTAGGTTGATATACTTGATTTGAATAATGATGTTATCCAAAAGTTAATCACTAAAATAGTTAAAATAAGACCTGAGGGTTGGGTAACTATACAAAAGACAGTGAATAAAATAAACTGTAGCAATATTATATGAGTGAGTAAACACCTAAATTATTTTCTGTTTATATACATATGTTGTGGGTTCAATTATATGCATGTGTTGATATATATCCATCAATGATGGTTTGAACAGTGAAGTTAGTGATTAGGATTATAAAATTGAGAAACCCGAAACAAAGGAAAACAGTAGTAGTATAAAATTGAGAAAAAAGCATCTCACAAATTCTCTACTATCTCATATATGATTCCAGAGCATTCTAACTACATGTGTGCCAATCTTTGCTTGCGGTATTGGATGCAAACATGTTGGGGGTTTAAGTGATAATATCTGTAGTAGGTAGATAAGGCCTGAGGACTTGAAACATGAGAAAAACTGAACACAGTAAAATCTGGGTAAATAAACATTCTTAATAAATACTCTGCGGTTGTATGGAAATCTCCAATGGATTCAAACAATGTGTATGTTGATGTGTGTTTATCTTATTTCAAACATTGAAGTTGTTTAACTGTTTTAGACTACGATTAGGAAGTTTGGAAATAACCTGGAAAAAAAGAGAAGGGTGAAAACAAAACACAACAATTTGGGAGTAAAACAACAATTTTGTTCCCTTCAAAATCTAATGCATAAGTGTGTATATATATATCTGATTCATGCATAGGCATTTAGTTAGATGCTCGTGATTGTTTAACATTATGTATATGTGTTTCTACTCAATTGAATCAATGAAAGAAACATTTGAAACCTCTCTATTGTTTGACAGTAGAAATATATCCATCCCCTCATTTTTCAGAAATCCATAACCCAAAATATAATGGGTATTAAGGTTTAATCTAAACTTGAAAGTGACTCAATAGTTTGTTAAGTGTATTTTAAAAATAAAATCTGATTTTTTTTTTAAAAAGTAATTTGGGGGTTTGGATCGAAATTAGGGTTGTCAATACTGTTTGGAAATGGGCTAAGTTTAAGGGAAATTGTGCCTCCTCGGTTGTGTTTCAGTAGATCGGTCCGAGAGTAAAACAATGTAGAGGTCATCACCGATCTAAGGGTGAAGTTTGGGGATGACCGATGGCCATTGGTGGTGAATTGAATCATTTTCGTGGAGGTAGTTATTTTATCAAACTTCTGTGGTGCTTTGAAATTTTGGTATGGTTAAGAAGTGGAAATTTTGGGGATTGGGGTGAATTCAGTAATGAATTTAGGGTTTACGACGGTGATCAAAACGAGGGTATGGCAGAGGAATCAAAGGTGCACGTGTACGGTGACATTTGTGCATGGTGAAGAAAAAACAGGATAGGGAAGAAAGGAGCGGAGCAAAAAAGTTGTATGAATCGGTCGTGTTGATCCTATATTTTACTATCCTAAACCATGTTTTGATCATTGGTAAAGGAGGTAAAAGGAAAGATGGGGGTTGGGTTGGCATGCAAGGAAATAGGTTGGGAATGGGCTGTTGGACTAAATTCGAGTTGATGGGGCTCAGGCCTAATGTTTTTTTCTTATATATAATAAAACAAGGGTACTTTAAATATTTAAGTTCTTTTCTAATATAACCATTTTGTTATACAATTTAATAAGTGAAGGTTCAACCAAATATTTTACAAGAAATGACATACTAAATCAAGGTAAGTACGTGGAAATTAAACCATAACAGGTCGAGGAAATTCATATTATTTAATTTAATCAAATTTTGATTTTTTTACAAAAGTAGGTGATAAGCATACATTTATATAAAATTGGAAGGCTATTTCATAATTGTAGAAATGGACGTCGTTGTGCATGCTTAAGTATGAATCCTCGATATTTGTATTTTATATATTTATATATGTATATACATATAATCTATCGAAACAGAATAAAAGTATAAATAAATCAATTTAATTTTTTTTTCAAAGAATTGAGAATAAACACGTTGTGAAAGTAGTGGTTACCCGAAAACACATATTTCAAACTATTATTAAGTTTTAAATTAAACATCAAATCATTGTTGATTGTCATTATTGTGATGAATGATTGATGTTGACTATCTATTATGTTATGAAGTGGTCAATCGAATTAGTTAAAATAAAACATTGACACGTTTTATTGTATTTTAATTTTCCTGTGTTGATTACGGTTCTGAAATTAGAATGAGATTTTATAAGTTAATCAGATTGGATAAACATGTTATGGAAATATGTATGATATTAAATAATTTATAAATCATTATCAGCACCATATAAATTTTATAGTTAAAACATCGACTATCAAATAATATTCCTCACGCATTAGTTCGAAGAGTCCGGGATGGGAACTGGACCCAAAACCACTTCGAACTAACTTTACGATTCTTAAACTAACTTACGGGGATGATTATACGATTTAAAGAATTTGAAGACCATAGATTTTCATGACCAAAAGAATTACTTGTTTAAATTTTCTGGTGACCGCCAGAGTTATTATAACTTGTGATTTTTCCGTAATTGAAATCTGGATTTGCAACGACTATTCGCTACTGATCCATGGGGTGATTCCTATATTGGATGCAATAGGAGAGTGCCTTTGATTCATCCTGTCCCTGGATGACTTGTATGGATGAATGTCTAATAGAGTATTCCCTGAAAGCCATGTACATTGATTTTTACAAATATACCAAGTTGATGGCAAAGAAGGGCACTTCTTTTGCATCCAGAATATATTTGTGGACGTCAATTAGTGATTTGACAGATCTGACGATATGGCATTCAAAGTGAATGAAGACCAGATATTCTAAAGGTAAATTCTAACCTCAAGCCTCACTAACCGGGAAATGACCAAAATCGGGCAGGCAACATGGCTATGTGGGCCGCTCCCATTAAGGTGTATAATCAACTATCTAGAGATATTCCATTTCCTTCTTTATTCTATTTGATGTTGTCCCTTTCGGGAAATGGTTGCTGATCCCAACCGTTGGTGATATACGTTCGATACACTCAAGCGAAATGAGTGGTCGATCATGTGTGGGTCGGGTTGCAAGACATTCTTGTTGAGCCCAGTGTATTCGCCTCTAGAGAAACACTATCGACAGGTGGTTCTATACCTTGTCATAGTCGGAATCCAATCTCCAATAAGTGCCCGCGGGTTTGATTATATACTATATATGTAGAGCGTGAGATGCAAGCATTCTACTAGATTGATATTTATTTGTATTTAGACATCAATATAATATTAGAAGAGATATTTGATTTCAAAAATGTTTTGGGTTATCGTAAGGTAAAAACCATCTGTATTTATGCGTGGATTGGTCTTACGATTATCATTTATTTCAAAAGGAGTTTAAACGTTAAACCAAGCTGTTTAAAATCGTTTACTCATACTAGTCCCACGACTGACCCAGAGTTTATTTTCCTATGTTTTCCCTAAACTCTTGGGTGCCCAAATTTGTACGGGCAGTCAAGTGGTTTCAGGATTTTATAGATTTACTTGAAGGAGCTTGGAGCAAGAAGCTTCAACATTTGATATTAGAGTTTATTTCCGCTGTGTTGTACATGAATTGTACTCTGATGATGCATGTAAGGAAAATACAGTTTTGTATTTCAAAATGTTATATAATATATTTTATTCAGTTCCGCTGTGTGATCATTATACGCTGATTCTATTGTGTTCAGTTCTTCTTTTTCTTCTATTCTAACTTTCTTTCTTTCTATTTCGCATCCTCTAACTTCTTTCTATTAACGATCTGTTAATTTCTGATGGTTGATTAGTCGATATGTGATACAGGAAACATATTAGTATCGATAATCAGGATCGGAATTTTTCGGGTTGTTACAACAACAGTGAACGTTGAAAAATGAACTGTTGGCGTCCGACACACGCCAATGGTTCATTTTACAATGTTCCCTTCAATAGCTCTTTCCACCATTTTTTATAACTATCTCTACATCCTCCACTTCTGACTCATCATCATCCTCTTTTTTTCTTCGAAATAAATGTCTTCTTCTTCCGATTCATCCTCCAATTTGGACGATTTACTTGATCTGTATGGGATATCATTGTGTCTGAATTCACGCAGTAATCATATGACCCGAATTAAAACTTCAGAGCATAGCGGTTTAGCTTGGATCAACGATATTCTAAACGGGCATCAACAACATTGTCAAAATAATTATTGTATGAAAAGACTTTGTTTCTACTCGTTATGTGATAAACTACAATAGCATGGTCTCTCTTCAACGGCAGAAATTTGGGTTAACGAAATGGTTGGTATTTTCATTTACAAAATGGCTACTGGGCTCTCAAACAGACAACTTAGCGAGAGATTTCAAAGAGCAGGTAGCACAATTTCCGTTTGTTTTCATGTTGTTTTAAATGCTTTTCAATTACTTGCTGCTGATATAATAAAGCCCGACGATCCACAATTTACTACTGTTCCACATCACATCAGCGGTTCAACCCGGTACTATCCATTTTTTAAAAACTAAATTGGTGCTATAGATGGTACACACATATCTGTACACTGACTTGTTGCTCAAGTTATCCCATATATTGCAAAAAATGTTATGCTACATAGAATATATTAGCGATATGCTCTTTCGATTTGTAGTTCACTTATGTAAGGGGGAGGTCGCAAATCATTCGAGTTTTGAAGTGGGTAGGTTGTTCATTCGAAGGAAATGGATTTCTGATTGGAAATTGCAGTTACATGGTTGAACTGGAGAAGTGGACATGTCTAAATTAAAGTATGAGGTTGTGGGTTAATGGAAGAGGGAGTAGGAAGTTTCTATTGAAGTGGTTGTGCGTCTGCTCCGCTGGTGTTTGAAGGCTGGGATTCGTGTTTGTGGTGAGATGGATTATGCTGATGGAGTACGTGAATGGAGATGCTTGTAGAAGCAGACGGTGACTCATGGTAAAATTTGTGTTATTTCTGGATCAAACTATATTACTATATGATGCTTTGTGTATTTTGTGTGCTATTCTTTTTTTTTCCACTGCCTTTTCCCTTGAAATATACCACCCACTCACTAATTGTGTCTTTATTTCAGCTACTTTTATACAAAAGCTCGTTGGTCATGACCTAGCTAGCTTTCCTTATTTTTGGCACCTTTAGTGAAAAATAGTGGATTTTCACTCATTCATGTTAAGTCCTATGTTTTACTTTAATTTCTTCTTCACTACGCGTATAGTTGTAGCATTATTGATATCAGGTTCGGTCATGGCTAACGTATCTGCATACAACAAATGAGCATTAAAGGGATCATTTCCATATGTGACTGCCATCTCCATCCATGCACCTCATCAGTATAGTTTGAGTGATCGATGATGGCAGGTCATATTGAATACAACAGTATGATTTTTGTTTGATGATAACAAACATATATTATTTTATAAATGTGTTTGAAATTGTACTATTCTATATTTCATCACATACAAAGAATATATTTATTTTGAAATAAATGCTATTGCACAGAATTTAATATTCAAACAGTGTTTTTATTCACATAAATACTTTATTTAAACATTTGAATTGGTACATATTTCTGACTCCACTATTCTATATTTCACGTAATATAAATCATTCAATTTCATTTGTTACATTCACTCCTCACTACAGTTCACTCATTTCACTCTCTCATACATTCATACTGACACACACTGAGTCTTCCGACTGCTTCTATATCCAGTTCAGTCACATGTATACCTATCACAGATACACACAAAGTAAGATGGAACAAAATTAGATTTAAATTCTAGCAAGTAGAAATTTATTTTAAATTTTATTTGCCTTAGAATATTGGTGTGTTTCTCATCATATTTCTGACTTGGTCTGATAAGTATATACATTTATTTGAGTCTAGACTGCTTGTGAAATTCACAGTGATACACTGTAAATACCACAAGTAGACTATTAAACTAGTGCATGTAGATCAGCTTCAACACAGCTATAGTGGTCTACTGATCAAGACTAGCCTCAACTCACAATTGTGGTCTGCTAATCTTGATCAGCCATGTCACATCGTATAGTTTTCTGCTGATGTAAATAGAAAATATAATTGCACACGCACAATACATGTATACACATACATATGTACGCATATATATTGAAAATGTGCAAGGGAATTGTCAACATGACGAGGCAATACAACTCAATAGGAAGTACTCAGTCAAGACAACAAATGGACACATGAATGATGCAAGTATGGATGTCATTGCAGATTCACATAGGTGCAACATGCACATAAGTCAATCAATACTACATGAACATACCAATGTTCAAGTGAACAAGCACTATATAATCAAATTTGGACGCATCATAGCAGACTTATAATGTGTTTGCAAATACATGTATGCACATTTGGATGCATTTCAACATGTTTAGCAAGGATCAGCAAGCAGCTCTTAAATAATGCAAGCGAGCACATTTCAAAGGAAAGCATATGGTCAAGAGAAATCAAAAGAGCAGCAAGCAATGACACACATGCATATAGTATGGGAGAAGTGGCACATACACACAGTGCAACAATACATATATACACACATTGATGTGTATGTATACGTGAAGTGACTAACAAGTCAATATGAACAAAGCAAGACTAGCAACTCATATATACATACATGATTGTATGTATATACATTAAGGCAAACAATGAACAACAAAGTTGGAATAGAGGTGACTGAAATGAGAAGTGCACCTCAACATTGCATGGGAAGACATGAAGCAATATGACATGTACAAGTTAAACAGGGAAGAAACAAGTGCACAAACAGTATCGACTTCCAAAATCAAACGCAACACATGAGACATGCATGGTTGATACACAAGTGATTCAACAGTGCCTCAACATGAATCAGGAGGCACTCGAATACACCAACATCAAGGAAGCTTTCAAGTAAATGGAACAAAGCAGGAGCTAAATTAAATGTACAGTGCAGGAATGTGCACAGGTGGCAATGCAAATGCACATGTGTGCACAAAACAAAAATGAATAAGGCAATTATTCAATCTCAGCTAAGATAAAGTGCTCACATCAAAGATAGTCGGAGGCCAAAGTCAAGCAAAGGTGCAGCACATCATTAAACTCAAGAAACAAATATATAACCCAATTTTACATGAAACAACATGGCATATGTGCAGCAGTTCAAAAGTGTAACAGGTCAGATGTTTCAAGTGTGAGGCAACATTGCTCAACGGTCCAGACATGGTGAAACAAAGGCAGGGCAGTTTTCAAATGACTGGATATATACAAGTAAACAACACATGCAAGTACATAGCGGCATAACACAAGAAATAACATGCATAAGTGATATAATGCCAAGTCCAAAGGGTGTTTTTAGGAGCATAGTATGGTGCAAAAATTTGATGGATGGTCGAGCTACATTAACAAAAGCCAAAAATGATCAAAACATGTACAATCTAGGAATACATGTTAGCTCAGCAAAGTAATGTGGATTGACATACATATATACACACATACATATGTATATACAAATGTGTGTATTTGTACATATGTGCATGGCAAAGAAAACTAGCCAGAGGAACATCCAAACAAGCATGTACAACAAATTATAAATGGCTATCAAAACAACGCTTTCAGGCGTATAGTCATAGTGAAAACAATTCGAATGTTTTCAAAAGAAAAGGCATTTTTTTCTAATTCCAAAAGTGGTAATGGTTAATTTGCACTACTGGCATAAATAATTTTTGGCAAGTAATTTTTCTCTGGACAAAGAATTTCAAGTATACTAGTATCATTTTTGGATATTCAATGTTGCCAAAATATAGTAGCAATTTATTCTCAAATACACAGTGATAAGAACTCAGCTAAATATAGCCTAGAAAATCATGAAAAAAGTTTCCAAAAATCGTTTGCACATACACAGCAAGTCATAAGAGAAATCAGAGTAATCAGTGGTTTCTAAACCCTATATATAAAACTAATTTCATCATGGGGATTATTAAAAACCAAGCAACAATTTCGAGTGTAAGAGAAATTAAAATCAGAAGAACTCACGAGGGTTTTCATCGGCATTAAGCCCAAACCACATCAATAACCCGAGAACAACAAAGAATCAAAATCCATCAGAGAATTAATTACAATCAGAGATAGTTGAAGTCGCGTTTTGATTTGGGGAAGCGAAACCCTAATTCGAGTGCCACTGAATAAAAGCGAGAAGCCAATTTAAGTGACCAAGCAAAGAAAGGGGGAACCAACTATTTTTATATAAAAGGGGGTTTTGTTTTTTGTTTATATTTGTAGTTTTAAATTTATGTAATCAACTATAGTTTTCTAGTTTTCTATAAACTAGGGTTCTTGTTATAGGATTCATAATTAGGGGAAATCTGATCTCGGGGTTTGAGATCAGTATACGGTTTTGAACGTAGGATTAGAACGATAGTGAGGGGTCGCGAGTGTACATGTGTTGTATGCGAGATATTGTTTTAATTATTAGTAAGAAACCTTGGGGAATGCACCAGTAGGCAGGGGTTTGCCGAAGTTGGGTAAACTATGTGTCATTTGTTTTCTGCATTTACTTATTCAACTATGGTCTGAGCTATGATATTTTTTATATTCCTCAAAACTTAAATAAACCCTATTCCCCCCTCTATGGTTAATTTAGATCCTACAAGTGGTATCAAAGCAAGTACTTTTTAAACTCTATAGGTATGGATCTTCCAAATGGTGATTATTTTTGTTGTCAATTTGGCGAGGGTGAGTCCAGTAATACCCCAATTATTTTTGATGGAGCGGGTTTTTTAAAGTGGAAATCAAAAATGGAATTTTATTTAAAGTCTGTTAATGCTAAATGTTCGGATATTGTCATCAATAGGTGTGACATGGTACATAAGAATGATATTGTAATAAATTCTCGTCCTATGCATATTTTATACTCTTATATTAATAATGATCAGTATAACCATATCTCCCATTGTTTAGATGCACAGGAAATCTGGGAAACTCTCAATGCATTGTATGGAAGAAAGGACAACAATTGCTCAAAACCCTCAAATGTCAACTCAGATTCAGATTTATGCTTGACATGATATACAGATGAAGAAAAGGATGACAATAACGATGAAGACTTTTCATATGAAGATTTAGTTCATTTTTGTAATGGTTTAACTAAAACTATTGATAGTCTCAAATCGAATAACAAAAACTTGATATCTGAAAACTCTGAGTTGCGATGTAAAAATGATGTCTTGGAAATAAAACCTGAAAACGTCGAGAAATTAGAAAACTTTGATTGCAAAAATTATTCAAACCTAGAAAAGGACTTTGCTCATCTTAACGAAAATTTTAGATAGCTTGAAAACAAAATTTTGATTTTGAAAAATCATGAGGATGAGCTAATTCATAAAAATAATGTTTTGCAAAAGGAGTTGGAAAATTTTAAAACTGCTACACAAATGAAATTGTTAAGAAACAAAATTTTCTAAAAACCAAATCGATTTTGAATGAGCTTGAAAATGAAATTGAGAAATTCAAGATTTTTTAGAAACTTTAGTACGAAAAATAAGATTAATTTGAATCTGACATTTCTGAGTCCAAGACTAAAATTAAATCGCTTGAAAACCAAATTTTGGTTTTCAAACAAACTGATGCAGAAAAGAGGAAGGTCGCTATAAATCATTGTCCCACTTTGAAGAAAGAATAGCGATCTTAAATCTAAAATTCAAAAACGTGAATCAACTTTGGCTAAATATTCTACTGGACAAAAATCATTGGATATTTTGATGAAAAACCAATTTTCTGTTGGAAATAAGAGTGGTCTTGGCTTTAGCAAAATTGATCAAATTAAAAACGAAATTCTAATGATTTCAAAAATGCTTCAAATGGCTTTAGACAAGATCGAATTGGAATTCTTGACTCTAATAATTTTAAATAATATTTTGAACGTAAATGTGATGAGTACTCGTTTAGAAATAATCCAGTCAAACAATTGTGGATTCCATAAGGAAAATTTAACGTATTTGGGTTCCTAAGGGTACTTTAGTTGACGCTAACGAATTGTTAAATAAAAAGGTTTGGGTACCAAAACAGTTAAACAATGGAATTAGTGGTAAAACATTTTTCGTTAGACCACTCGATCTTACCAAAATTTAGGTACCGAAGGTGGCTAAGGAACAACTTCAAGAGAGATAGAATTCAATTTTTTCCAAATTTTTGTTGAACCGAATTTTCAGAGTTCCTTAGCTATGATTTTTAAGTTGGAGATTCACAACTTCAATGGTAAGTCAGGTATGATCTCTAAACTCGTATTTCTTGTTCTATTTTTTCATTCTTCCTTTTTATTCTTCCTTTCTGCTGATTTGTATTGACACTGCCACGGTATTTTTCTGACATATGTTGAGACTCTTAACTTTAAATTGCAAAGTTCTTGATTTTCTGGAAATTAGATTACATCTTTCATGTTTTTATAATTCCTAGATTTTGAAGTTAAAATTGTAAATATCTACAATTCTTTTGAAGTTTAACTTTTTGACAGTTCTCTGAATTGCTAATAGTGCTGTAGTATTTTTTGCATATTTTGAACACTGTTGTTCGGAATTCTGAAACTTTTGGAGTTCTGAAAAGCAAATGAAATTTCTTACAACTTTGCTATTTTAAGTTTATGCTAATACACCTTGGAAAGTCTTGAAAATCTGCACTCAATACAGGACATTGCTTGAAAACTGCTTCTGATAAGATGTGATAATTTCATAGCTTTTGGTTTGGCTTGACTATTTTGATTTAAAAACCATTTAACCTGAGTAGTTGATAAGTTGATCTCAAATCATGATCCTGACTTGGATATTTTTCTAAAATCATTTATGATTGATATTAGTTTGAATCTCATGGATTATAGTATTTGGATTTGAGTTCTGAAAATAAATTTCATCAAGTGGTTTCAAATAACTTGTTTTTGATTTAAATCATTGATTGTCACTTATGCTTATTAAAGATGCTCTGAAAGATTCTCTTGTGAATCTTGTTCTGAGATTAAAAAACTTCCGCTCTAATAAAGGAAATTGAATTGTTAGATTTGTTTGTTTGGGCTTGGATATATTGTAATTATGGGAATTAGGACCTACAAGTGATATCAGTTTTAGAAGTACTAAAAAATTTCACATTCAACTGATTGATTTTTGAAATTGATTTTTTCAAAATTAAAATCTATTTTGATTATTTATTCAAAAAATGAAATTATTGACCAAATTGAAATATTTTGGAACGCGTCAAAATTATTATTAGATTTATGAAATTGTGATGAGTTGTGACTATAGTATATTTCATAACAAAAGGAGATATTATTTAAATTCTAATGATGATTGGACAGATTTTATAAAATCTTAGAATTGGTGCTTATTTCACGATCATCTTATTTTTCTACCATACTTTTGTCGTTCATCGTGGTTTATATGATGTGGACAGTTTATTTTTTTTTCATCATAAAAGAAAGTACAATTTTGGAAAATTTGTGATGAAAATATGACTATGCTATTTTTCAAAATTAGAGAGTGCTGAGATTTTCAAAAATCCTAGTATGCTTGGACATATTTCATAATATAATTAATTTAGAAATTTATTTCATGATCAATTCTATTCCTACCATGTTTCTATCATTACTTATGGTTTTATATAATGAGGGGACTTTTATATAATAGGAATTACTCTAATCTCATTTAAAAGACCTATATATGGTCATGCATGGTTAGAGAATGCTTATAATTTAAGTTGCAACATACCTTATTTAAAAGTTCTCATGGTTATGCGTGGTTAGTGTGCTCTTAAATGAAAATAAAAAAAGGAAAAAGGAAAATAAAAGAATAAATTGTGTGTGTGTATATATATATATATATATATATTTATATATATATATACGAAATCCTCCTCGTTATGTAAAAACCGACCTATTAATCCATTTTTTTGAAATGTGTTACTATTTTACGATATATTATGATTGTTTGGTAGATAATTTTGGGATTTGCAATATTTGATTTTGTCTCTTGACTTGAATTAATAATATAGTCCAAATCCATCGCTGTTTTTTTAAAATCATATTGTGCTTAATTTTTAAAATTTATTTGAAAATTATTGGAATTCACATGTTTTATAACTCTCTCCATTTATAAAATCCATTGTAAATCCATCATTCTAAAATGTGAAATTTGCTTCTAGTTTTAAGAAGATTATGATTTTTATTTGATTAAATGAGGTTTACGATATGTATTCTCTTTTTTTATTTGAATTAATATTTCTAGTCTATCGACTATCCCTTTTATGATAATAAAAGGGTAGATTGATTAAGATTTTGATTGATGAGTGAATAATTCAAGAATAATTTAATGTTGAAACTTAAATTGTTTTTAAACTCACTCATATGCACATACAAATAAGGGGAGCATATAAATAGGGGGAGTTCTCACACGTCACAATTTAACACATTTATTGTATTCAAAATCTTAAGTGTACGTTTTTCATCATCAAAAGGGGGAGATTGTTGAATATAACAATATGATTTTTGTTTGATGATAACAAACATATATTATCCTATAAATGTGTCCATTAATTGTACCATTCTATATTTCATCATGTACAGAAATAAATATTTATTTTGAATAAAATGCTATTGCATAGTATTTAATATTCAAAAAGTGTTTTTATTCAAATAAATATTTTATTTCAACATTTGAATTGTTATATATTTCTAACTGCACTATCGAATTTTCACTGTAATATAATACATTAATTTCATTTGTTACATTCATTCTTCACTATAGTTCACTTATTTCACTCTCTCATATACATTCATACTGACACACATTGAGTCTTTGACTGCTTCTATATCCAGTCCAGTCACCTGTATCCTGTCACAATAAAATGAACAAAAATATTTTAGCAAGTGTAAATTTATTTTAAATTTTATTTGCCTTAGAATATTGGTGTGTTTCTTATTCTGACTTGGTCTGATATGTATATACATTTATTTAAGTCTAGACTGCTTGTGATATTCATAGTGATACGCTATAAATACAACAAGGTAGACTATACAACTACTGCCTTCAGCCGCAACACAGCTATAGTGGCGTGTGTTAGAGATTATGCTCTAGAGGCAATCCATTTGATGTGACTAATGACACTGTTGATGTTATTATTTTATTTGGAATAAAAATATTTTGTTTTGTAATATATTTACTGCGTAATATAAATATTAACATAATAGAAGTCCTTAAAATAATAATACGAAATTATATAGTTCAAGTAAGTGATTGAACATGAGATAGTATAATATATTAAGTATTATAATTCTTAAATGTCCCTAGTCAGATTTTATTGTTTATATAGGACAACAATAAAACATTGAGACTAGTATGTTGATTGACTAATGATCACATCTCATTGATCATTATTATACATGATATTAATGTCAATACATAAATACATATTAGAGAACAGCGTATTGGACTGACCCAACATGAAAAAACTAAATAGAATATAATTAACAGTATCATAAGTTATTCTCATAGTGATAGTGATGTAATGGTCCTCTGACCTGAAATCATTATAATTTTATTCAAGCATATTTGAGTTTTAATATCATCGAAAGTTACTTTTAATCGAGTAGACGATAAAGGTGATCACTGGATACATCTCGAATCAAATGAAAATTATGAATGATCTAGATGGAATTTAAACCTATAATATTTGTAGTGATATCCATGGGCCTCTTGATTGAGTGAGACTATGAAACGCATGGCCGTGCTCCAATATTGATTTGTTTTATATAGTCTACTCATCGATCAAGATAAAAGGATTAAATTATAAAGAGGATGATATGTTCCACGCCTCAAGTTTAATTCTGGATATATTAGTTAAAAGGGTTATATTACATTGATACACTGGTCACGGAAAGGTTATAACGAATCATCAATATTATTATAACTTGGGTAGCAGTAACGTGTTGCTAGATGTTAATCCTTGTTTATGATTTTAAATACGATTTAAAATCACTGCCAGTGTTGTAATAACCTATAGGGTCACCCATAAGAATGCTTGAAAAAGATGAGAACCGTTCACAATAAAAGGGGAAATCAAATATTGACTTTTCTCTAACTTTGAATTGGTATGAGGGTTTTATGATCTTACTTAACTTAGAGAATTTTTTTCATTTGCTATATAATAAAACGAAGGGCGACCTTTCTTTTATTCATTAATTCAAAAAACCACAAAACAAAAAATCGAATAGGAAATCCTAAAACTTCAAATCGGCTAGCACCATCCATTCTTCTTGATTCTGTATAACATCTTCGAGATCGAGTGTTTGTGGACTTCTATGGAGGCTCGCTATTTTGGAGGGCTTAGATTTGAATCAACCCAGATCCCACTTCGGTTGCATGAAGAACGATAAATGCTTCCGAAAGGTATAATTCTCGACTTGGTTTTAATTTCATTATCGTAACGTGAGTTTGACCAAAAAATAACTAACAATGGTATCAGAGCTAGGGTTCATGCTAATTTTTATGTTGAGTAATGATTAAGGTTTCTTTTTTCCTATGTATGAACCACAATGTATATTTGGAAGTGTTACGAAAACAGACACAAGAGGACAGTAAAAAGAATCCATTTAATAACAAAATTGTTTCGTTGTAAAATATTCAATATATGATATAAGATCTAAAATGATTCTAGGTCAATATTGATTGTTTTTCCTGGATTAAAATCATTGAGTCATACCCTGTTATCGTTTAATGTTCTGGAATGATTTAATAATCTTATGAACCTGTTGATGCATGAGTATTAAAGTCTATGAAATCACAGTTTTTAGAATCGATGATGAAATATTTCAAAAGTGAAATTGTTTCATTGATGGTAAAATCTGTTTTGATACAAGATATAAAATAGTTTTTCTATAATTAAATTTTGTATTTGATACAAAATTCCGAAATGGATTCATTTTTAACTATGTTTTATATTTTGATTACCCAATCTATTAGATTCTGGAAACATGAATTGGATCTGTTAACTTGTATGTGAACTCATTTAAGTCATAATTTAAAATGGTTCATTGTTGAAAGCATAGTTATGTTTTTGTTTGAATTGATTCCCAACTACTTAATTCAGGGTAATCAAAGGTTAGGTCCCTTAAGATTTGATCTTTATACCTGGAAATAAAATCAATATTGTTTGATTTATGAACATTAAAATCCTGACCATTTAATTTTTGTAACAATACACATTTCACCCGGACCTAATCGATCGTAAAATTGACTAAAACCGTTCAAAATCCGAATACGTTAACTTTGGGAATTCAACACATTAGAACAAATAACAGAAGACTTTTATAAACATCATAATAATGTTACATTAGAGTACACCGATATAATACAACGGAAGATAAATTACAATAAATGTAATACAATGCAGCGGAAACAATAAACTGATACAGCGGAAGTCTATCAATGCTCTGGACATAACTTTAAGCTTCGATCCAGAATCCTGCTCAATATATCTGCAAAATAAGCTACTCGACTGCCCACATGGAAAAGAGGGCACCTGAGTTTGTAAAGTGAAACAAACTACGGGTCAGTCATGGGACTGGTATGAGAAATCTTTATTTAACTTAAGTAGTAATAAGGCTAATCACAGGACCACGCCACTAACGCGGAACGGGTTTACTACATTGGATTGCCAGTGCATAATTTAAATAAAGTAAATTGTAAAACAACGCAATGCTTTTTAGAAAAATGAAACCATTATAAGACTTAAGTCCCATCACACAATGCAACGCAAATCGGAGGATAGAGTTTTACCATACAATGGTCAAAAATGCTTGATACGATAAAATGGGATTTGATATTATTATTAGTGTACATATGTTTCAAAAACATTCCAGTTATAATGTGTCGATCATAGACGGCATAATACCCCATCATACTATGTCGCCATACTAGTTCTACAATCAAAACCGCATGGTGTCGTATTAGAAGTTGGATTTCCATCACGAGTCATGGCTAGGAACGATCTCCTTACCTATTCGAGACACTCTAGCAATGCCTCAGGATCACACCTACGGGCAACCCTTGGATACAGCAGTGCCGGTCCACAAATAACTTTAGTGGATTAGTTATGCCTGAACACACGTTTCCTAGTCCTATTGAACCTATAATACGGCCATTGACGACCGATAAATACGAGGCCTCGAAAATTCCATCATCCACATAAGTAAAATGTCAGGTCTAGTAAGTCGTTGATGCCACTTCTAGCTAGAAAGAAACGTGTGCACTCCCTGCGTTCCCTTGCTCCGTTTCTGACTTGTACCTGGGTGTGAGGCTCGCTAGGTCATGCTATACATAAAGCTATGTTGAAATAGGCTATGCTTTGATCATCAACCACAAGGCTCTGCTTTTCAACAAAAGCCTTGATCATTTGCATATTGGCGTGCCACATTGACAATCCACGCCATGCGATTGATAACTACCAATATATAACCTCTAAGCTCGTACGTCTCAAATAAGGGTGTTAAGCAAGAGAATAAATTCTGTGCCACCAC
This sequence comes from Allium sativum, assembly GCA_030737875.1. Classification (NCBI taxonomy): domain Eukaryota; kingdom Viridiplantae; phylum Streptophyta; class Magnoliopsida; order Asparagales; family Amaryllidaceae; genus Allium; species Allium sativum. Next base: position 1,044,736,581 of record CM060910.1, on the reverse strand, counting down.
AGATATATATTATATAGAAATCAATTTAATAACATGGAATGAAATCCAATGTCAGACACACATCTATTACAAGTCCGTTCTGGGTATGAATGAAATCGGAGTCACCCTATTCCTCATCCCGTATGTCCAATACGGAAGTGAGGTGCTCGCATATCCGGACAATCAACAAGTACGTCCGGACAAACTACCACTTTAACCCTTTACTGGGAGCTACCCAATGCCAGGCATAAGTAGTCGTCCATTCGATGTGAAGATCACCGGTCTTCATTCATCATCTTCAATATCTTTTACTTTAATCGTCGTAGTAATTATTCAGAATGGGTTAACCCCGATCTTTCCGGATAACTAACGTATTTTATAATTGAAATCAAGTGCTATAAAGACACACCATATGCCTCATTCCAATTCAGAATATTCTTTTAATAAAATATTCATATCATTAGGGAAAAGTTCCCATTAATTATCAAAGATAAATTCTTTTAAATTTATTCTTAAATCTTCTTTTTAAAGATTTATTAAAACTCCAATTTGGTTTTAATATCAAAAATCATAGCTCAACTTTTAAGAAATTAATCTTGTCTTTAACTAGGTTAAAGAACCAATGTCGTTTAAAACACAGTTCACGATAAACCAAAATCAACTTCCATTAAATATGGAATTTTCACAGAGATCAAATCAATATATAACCGATATAAATTTTCGTATCAGACCGATAATATAAATGGTATAACGGTAGAGCCTTTTAAATTCCATATATAGTATCAATCTTCTTTTACAGAAACCTATTTCGATTATTATCAAATCGAATTCCCACTCAATTCCAATTTAAAATTTTAAATTGGAAATCTTGACTTTAGAAAATTTCTTTTTAAAACTTAAAAAGAGATTTATAAATTCCAAATTATATTTTCAATATTAAGTGGGTTAAAGAACAAATGTCGTTTAAAACACAGTTCACAATAAACCCAATTCACATATCAATTTATTCCAATTAAGAAATATAATTGGAAACTCTAAAAATCTTAATTAAAAGATTCATTCTTTTTATAAGGGGTTTTAAGAACAGTGTTATTTAAGATACTATCCACGACAACCCAAAATCTAATTCTTTTATTTAAATTTCAATTAAATATTAATTAATTGGAAGACATCATTAAATCTTAATTTAAAAGATTTATTCCTAGTCAATAACTAGTTTATTTCAATAAAAAAAATATTTTTATCTTTTATGTCCATTCAAAACGGACGTAGAAATCATCATTTTATTCTTCGTTGAATATTATTAAAATATTTTTTATTAAAAGCATTCTTTAGATAAAAAGATTCTTTATATTACAATGTCTTAAAAATATCCTTTATTTAAAAGAAATTCTTTATTTAAAATATTTCTTATTTAATATATTCTTTATTTTACAATGTTCTTTATTTTAAAATATTCTCTATTTAAAAGGTATTCTGAATCGGAATGCGACTCAATCAGTTACCATATAATTTCGATTATATGGATTTCATACATCGCATGTATATGACAACAAATGAGAGATAATCATCAAACCATCCATTCAACATCCAACGTGAAATTTTACAACTGTGTGAGCATTAAAATGAAATAAAAACGCTCATCGCAGGCTGTCAATCTATCAATCGACATATAACTAAATATTGGGACTAGTGTATGTCAAATATCATCCCAAAACCCGTGTGGGGTTTTCATCCAATAACAGTTCATCTAGATAAATAATTAGTTAATGAATTTAACCAATTTCAATTCTACTAACATGTTGATGAAAATGAACAAAACATGTTATTATATTCCTAGTGCCAGATAAAAAAAAATATTTTACTCGTATAATTTCACTATACATTTCTAATGTCTAATAAAATGTAATTTATTTACATGGCATTGTTACTAACGACAAATAAAGATAATTTTCATTTCCTTTATTTGTATGCGATTCCTATCTTTAATTTTTACAAATAAAAAGAAATTGTTTTATTTGTATATATTTTCAATATATAACCTGACACATATAAATGCCTACATTAAATTGTATAAACATTCTAATGTTTACATTAACGTATCAAAATTTCACTTTAATTTACATACAAATTCTAAGGTGTGTTGTAATAATATAAATGATTCTTTATTTAACATACAAATGCTAATGTTCGTTTTTGCAAATAAAGATGATTCTTATATTTGCATATAAATTCTATTATATGTTATGCAAATAAAAATAATTCTTATATTTGCATATAAATTATATTTCAACAAAATGTATAGAATGTGATACATTCATTTTGTTGGTAATTCTATTTCAACAAAATGATTTAAAGGTGGTAATTTCATTTTGTTAACAATTCTAGTGTAACAAAATGAATAAAAAGTGGCAATTCATATTGTTAGCAATTCTAATTTATCAAGATAGATATTTTTGTTGTAATACAAATCTAGTTAACAAAAATGCTATTTGTGTTTAACTCTTTTATTTAACAAAAATGTAATTTTTGTTTTATTTCAAACCTAATTAACAAAAATGCAATTTTTGTTTTCAACCATCATATTTAACAAAATGTAATTTTTATTTTCAACCATCATATTTAACAAAAGAAATTTTTTGTTTTCAACCATCATATTTTGACAAAAGTGTAATTTTTTTTGTTCAACTAATCTATTTGGCCAAATGGTTCATTTTTATTTCAACTAATATATTTTGACAAAAAGGCCAATTTGTTTTCAACTATTACAATTGACAAAATTGACAACTTTGGTTTCAACTATTACATTTGACCAATGTGACAAATTTGGTTTCAATTATTATATTTGACAAAAATGACAAATTTGGTTTCACTTATTATAATTTGTCAAAAGTGACAGATTTGGTTTCAATTATTTCATTTGACAAAAATGACCAATTTGATTCCAACTTTTATAATTTGACAAAAGCGACCAATTTGATTTCAGCTTTTATAATTTGACAAAAGCGACAAATTGGTTTCAACTCTGAAAATTTGACAAAAACGACAAATTGGTTTCAAATAATGTGTTTTGACCAAAATGGATTTCAACTATTTTATTTTGCCAAAAATAACTATTTTGGTTCAACTAATCTATTTGGTCGAAATGTTCATTTTTATTTCAACTAATATATTTTGACAAAAAGGCCAATTTGTTTTCAACTATTACAATTGAAAAAGGCGACAACTTTGGTTTCAACTATTACATTTGACCAAAGTGACAAATTTGGTTTCAATCATTATATTTGACAAAAATGACAAATTTGGTTTCAATTATTATAATTTGTCAAAAGTGACAAATTTGGTTTCAATTATTATATTTGACAAAAACGACCAATTTGATTCGAACTTTTATAATTTGACAAAATCGACCAATTTGATTTCAACTTTTATAATTTGACAAAAGCGACAAATTGGTTTCAACTCTGACAATTTGACAAAAATGACAAATTGGTTTCAACTAATGTGTTTGGACAAAAATGGATATTTTGTTTTAACTAATGTGTTTTGACAAAAATGTATATTTTGTTTTAACTAATGTGTTTTGTAAAAATGTATATTTTTACTTTAAAAACTATATTGACAAATTGCGTATTTTTGTTTTAACAACTACATTGACAAAAATGCATATTTTTGTTTTAACAACTATATTGACAAAAATGCATATTTTTTAGTTTCACTAAACTATATTGACAAAAATGTTATTTTTATTTCAATAATCATGTTTTGACAAAAATGTTATTTTTATTTCAATATTCATGTTTTGACAAAAATGTTATTTTTATTTCAATAATCATGTTTTGACAAAAATGTTATTTTTATTTCAATAATCATGTTTTGACAAAAATGTTATTTTTATCATGTCATTCTTTTTATCAAATCAAACAGGGACACCTTTATTTATTTATATATATATATAAAATAAAAATATGGTTTTTATTTTATACATAAATTTTGACACACATGAATATAATATTTTTATATATACAATAAAATATGGTTTTTATTGTATACACAAAATTCTGACAAACATGAATACACAATTCAATTTAGTGGTGCGTCGCAATCATAGAACAAATCAACATTGCAATTATATATACAACATGAACATGAAATAAATATAATTTTCACATCGAAATAAATAATTAATTTTAATTTAAAAATAGATATCTGACAGTGATTTTTGTCTGAATTTTCATCTTGCTCTGATTCAGATCTGGTCTGTGCCATGTTGTAGATCTCATCATTGTGATTCCAACAGTTCGAAAATCGTTCAGTTCTGATAAGAATTGAGTAAAATATCGCATTTTATATATTTGGGAAATTTAAATATATAATTAATATAATTAGTTATCCCTCAGTTAAGTTAATTAGGTATTAAACCTTCTTCCCCTTCTGTTAGTTTCTGGAACCGGTCGAACAAAGAAAACCCACTTCTCAACTTCATCTCTCCTCTGCCTCCCCACCTACACGTCGTTTGCACCAGATCAGACGGGCCCACATCGAAGCCCGCCACGCCAGCACCCCGCACCCCCAACGCAGTCGCACTCACGCCCACTGGCCACCCTGAAAACCCATCCAAACGCCCCTACTTCGAGCACAGAATTCCAAAGATCCACAGCTCTATTTCAGATCATGACCATTCACCATGGAGATCTCATCTAGTACTTCAAATTTTCCTTTGCAAGTTGGGAGAATCATCGCATGAATTAAGAGGAAAATGAAGAAGGACGTTGGAAGAAACCGACCATTGATTTGTTGAGGATGGCGGCTGTAGAATTGGAATTTAAGGTTTGTTATCTAAGGGTTTTTATAATATTATAATATTAAATGTTCAATTTTACAAAAAGGTCCATTAATTCCTGATGACTCCACATTCAGTACAATGAAATTTGTCCCCACCCAATTACCCCCGTTCCGGACAAAATGGACTAGGCCCCGTCAACCCGTTTGATCGTCTCAACCCACTTTTCTTTATTTTAAAATATAAAATATTTAATTATTTAATTTATTCGTACATTTAAATTTACCGGGGCCACATACTGACTCTAAAAATTCCAAAAAAATTATATCCAGTTATGTTTTGACGATACTGTTCGAACAAGACTAATTTCGTCGAATTTCAAGAATGTTTGAAAAATGGCCAATTTCTGGTCGTTTTGATTTGATTGAAACTGACAAAACACATTTTCCTTTGCCACGCTCACATATTAATTCTAAAAATTATGAAAATTGAAAATTAGCAATAATTTGACATTCTGGTTCCAACAAAAGTGGTTTCATCGAAAAAGGAGGTCGTTTGAAAAATGGTTATTTTTAATATTAAAATATATATATATATATAAATTCTACAATGACCTTTCTGATTTTTGAACTGGGCATAACTTTTGATTCCCACTATGAAATTTCAATTTTTCAGATTCGTTGGAAAGATAATCTTAAATAGATTCTAATATTTTTGGTTTCACTAAAATCCGATTTATTATGCATCAAGTTCAAATTCAAAATTTCAGACTACCGCGCTATTTCTAACTCCTTTTATAATTAAATTTTTCGTTCTAACTTCGATTTAAATAAATTTTTAATATTTATTATTTAAAATAAACCGTTTTAAATATTAAATTTCCATTAAAATTTCTAAAATAAAATTTTTAAATTGGTTCCAAAATTTCAGGTTGTTACAATCTCCCCCACTTAAAATCTTTTCATCCTCGAAAAGGAACAGATCTAAAAGTTGTTTAATTAACCGATTCAATTTTTATTTTTTTTATTTTATTGGTTTCAGTAATTTTATTCGTTGATTAACTTTTCAAATATATATAACTTTTATATATTCAAAAATCATATTTTCTAAGATCAGATTATATATATAATCACAAATACGTTAACAATAGACTTGTCGCTCTCAACTCATTCTAGAGCATTACTAACCCCATCTCTAATGAGTTTTCTCATTCTAGGATACTACTGATCCTATCTCTAATGAGTATTCTTTTATAAGATATTACTAATCCAATCCCTGATGAGTCTTTTGTTCAGTTCTAACGAGTTATACCCCAAAGATTTGAGCTAACCAGAGCTCTGATATCAACTGTAACGATACGCATTTCGCTCGGACCTAATCGATCGTAAAATCGACTAAAACCGTTCAAAACTCGAATACGTTAACTCTGGGAATACAACACATTAGAACAAATTACAGAAGACTTTTATAAACATAATAATAATGTTACATCGGAGTACAGAATATCAGAGTACACCGATATAATACAATGGAAGATAAATTACAATAAATGTAATACAATGCAGCAAAAACAATAAACTGATACAGCGGAAGTCTATCAATGCTCTGGACATAGGTTTAAGCTTCGATCCAAAATCACGCTCAGCATATCTGCAAAATAAGCTACTCAACTGCCCGTGTGGAAAAGACGGCACCCAAGTTTGCAAAGTGAAACAAACTACGGGTCAGTCAAAGGACTGGTATGAGAAATCTTTACTTAATTTAATTAGTAATAAGGCTAATCACAAGACGACGTCGCTAACGCAGAACGGGTTTACTCCATTGGATTGCCAGTGCATAATTTAAATAAAGTAAATTGTAAAACAACGCAATGCTTTTTAGAAAAATGAAACCATTGTAAGACTCAAGTCCCATCACACAATGCAACGTAAACCGGAGGATAGAGTTTTACCTTATAATGGTCAAAAATGCTTGATACGATAAAAACGTATTTGATATTATTATTAGTGTATATATGTTTCAAAAACATTTCAATCATAATGTATCAATCATAGACGGCATAGTACCTCATCCTACTGTGTCGCCATACTAGTTCTACAATCAAAACCGCATGGTGTCATATTGGAAGTTGGATCTTCATCATGAGTCACGGCTAGGTTCGATCTCCTTATCGATTTGAGACACTCTAGCAATGTCTCAGGATCACACTTACGGGCAACCCTTGGATACTGCAGGGCCGGTCCACAAATAACTTTAGTGGATTAGTTATGCCTGAACACACGCTTCCCGGTCCTATTGAACCTATAATACGGCCGTTGGCGACCGATAAGTCCGAGGCCTCGAAAATTTCATCATCCACATATGTAAAATGTCAGGGCTGGTAAATCGCTGACACCACTTCTAGCTAGAAAGAAACGTGTGCCTCCCTGTGTTCCCTTGCTTCGTTTCTAACTCTTACCGGGGTGTGAGGCTCGCGAGGTCGCGCTATACACAAAAGCTATGCCGAAATAGGCTATGCTTTGATCATCAACCACAAGACTCTGCTTTTTCAATAAAAGCCTTGATCATTTGCATCTAGGCGTGCCACATTGACAACCCACGCCATGCGATCGATAACTACCAATATATAACCTCTAAGCTCGTACATCTCAGGGAAGAGTGTTAAGTAAGAGAATAAATTCTCTACCACCACAGATATATATTAAATAGAAATCGATTTAATTACAAAGAATGAAATCCAATGTCAGACACACAACCATTTACAGGTCCGTTCTGGGTCTGAACGAAACCGGAGTCACCTTATTCCTCGTCCGTATGTCAAATACGGAGGTGAGGTGCTCGCATATCCGGACAATCAACAAGTACGTCTGGACAAACTACCAATTTAATCCTTTACTAGAAGCTACCCAATTCCAGGCATCAGTATTCGTCCATTCGATGTGAAGATCGCCGGTCTTCATCCACCGTCTTTAACGTCTTTGACTTTAATCGTTGTAGTAATTATTCAGAATGGGTTAAACCAGGTCTTTCCGAATAACTCGCGTATTTTATAATTGAAATCAAGTGCTATAAAGACACACCATATGCCTCATTCCAATTCAGAATATTCTTTCAATAAAATATTCATATCATTAGGGAAAGGTTCCCATTAATTTTATCAAAGATAAATTCTTTTAAATTTATTCTTAAATCTTCTTTTTAAAGATTTATTAAAACTCCAATTTGGTTTTAATATCAAAAATCATAGCTTTATGGTTATTCAATTTTTAAGAAATTAATCTTGTCTTTAACTGGGTTAAAGAACCAATGTCATTTAAAACAAGTTCACGATAAATCCAAAATCAACTTCCATTAAATACAGAATTTTCACAGAGATCAAATCAATATATAACCGATATAAATTTCCGTATCAGATCGCCAATATAAATGGAATAATGGTAAAGCCTTTTAAATTCCATATATAATATCAATCTTCTTTTACAGAAACCTATCTCGATTATTATCAAATTGAATTCCCACTCAATTCCAATTTAAAATTTTTAATTGGAAATCTTGACTTTAGAAAACTTCTTTTTAGAACTTAAAAAGAGATTTATAAATTCCAAATTATATTTTCACTGTTAAGTGGGTTAAAGAACAAATGTCGTTTAAAACACAATTCACAATAAACCCAATTCACATATCAATTTACTCCAATCACTAAATGTAATTGGAAACTCTAAAAATCTTAATTAAAAGATTCATTCTTTTTATACGGGGTTTTAAGAACAGTGTTATTTAAGATACTATCCACGACAACCCAAAATCTAATTCTTTTATTTAAATTTCAATTAAGTATTAATTAATTGGAAGACATCATTAAATATTGATTTAAAAGATTTATTCCTAGTTAATAACTAGTTCATTTCAATAAAAAAAAATATTTTTATCTTTTGTATCCATTCAAAACGGACATAGAAATCATCATTTTATTCTTCTTTGAATATTATTAAAATATTCTTTGTGTAAAAAGATTCTTTATATTACAATGTCTTAAAAATATCCTTTATTTAAAAGAAATTCTTTATTTAAAATATTCTTTATTTAAATTATTCTTTATTTTACAATGTTCTTTATTTTAAAATATTCTCTATTTAAAAGGTATTCTGAATCGGAATGCGACTCAATTAGTTACCATATAATTTCGGTTACATTGATTTCATACATCGCATGTATATGAAAACAAATGATAGATAATCATCAAACCATCCATTCAACATCCAGAGTGAAATTTTACAACTGCGTGAGCATTAAAATGAAATAAAAACGCTCATCGCAGTCTGTCAATCTATCAATCGACGTACAACTAAAATTGGAACTAGTGTATGTCAAATATCATCCCAATACCCGTGTGGGGTTTTCAGCCAACAAAGGTTCATCTAAATAAATAATTGGTTAATGAATTTAACCAATTTCAATTCTTCTAACATGTTGATGATAATGAACAAAGCATGTTATTATATTATTAGTGCTGGATAAAAAATATATTTTACTCGTATAATTTCCCTATACATTTCTAATGTCTAATAAAATGTAATTTATTTACATCGCATTGTTACTGACGACAAATAAAGATAATTTTCATTTCCTTTATTTGTATGCAATTGCTATCTTCAATTTTAACAAATAAAAAGAAATTGTTTTATTTGTATATGTTTTCAGTATATAACCTAACACATATAAATGCCTATATTAAATTGCATAAACATTCTAATGTATACATTAACATATAATATTTCACTTTAGTTTACATACAAATTCTAAGGTGTGTTGTGATAATATAAATGATTCTTTATTTAACATATAAATGCTAATGTATGTTTTTGCAAATAAAGATGATTCTTATATTTGCATATAAATTCTATTATATGTTATGCAAATAAAAACGATTCTTATATTTGCATATAAACTATATTTCAACAAAATGTATAAAAAGTGATACATTCATTTTGTTGACGATTCTATTTCTACAAAATGATTTAAAGGTGATAATTTCATTTTGTAACAATTCTAATTTAACAAAATGAATAAAAAGTGGTAATTCGTATTGTTAACAATTCTAATTTATTAAGATAGATATTTTTGTTGTGACACAAATCTAGTTAACAAAAATGCTATTTGTGTTTAACTTTTTTATTTAACAAAAATGTAATTTTTGTTTTATTTCAAACCTAATTAACAAAAATGTAATTTTTATTTTCAACCATCATATTTAACAAAATGTAATTTTTGTTTTCAGCCATCATATTTAACAAAAGGAAATTTTTGTTTTCAGCCATCATATTTTGACAAAAGTGTAATTTTTTTTGTTCAACTAATCTATTTGGCCAAAATGTTCATTTTTATTTCAACTAATATATTTTGACAAAAAAAGCCAATTTGTTTTCAACTATTACAATTGACAAAAGTGACAACTTTGGTTTCAACTATTACATTTGACCAAAGTGACAAATTTGGTTTCAATTATTATATTTGACAAAAATGACAAATTTGGTTTCAATTATTATAATTTGTCAAAAGTGACAAATTTGGTTTCAATTATTATATTTGACAAAAATGCCCATTTTGATTCCAACTTTTATAATTTGACAAAAGCGACAAATTTGATTTCGACTTTTATTATTTGATAAAAGCGACCAATATGTTTCAACTCTGACAATTTGACAAAAACGGCAAATTGGTTTCAACTAATGTGTTTTGACAAAAATGGATTTCAATTATTTTATTTTGCCAAAAATAACTATTTTGGTTCAACTAATCTATTTGGCCAAAATGTTCATTTTTATTTCAACTAATATATTTTGACAAAAAGGCCAATTTGTTTTCAACTATTACAGTTGACAAAAGTGACAACTTTGGTTTCAACTATTACATTTGACCAAAGTGGCAAATTTGGTTTCAATTATTATATTTGACAAAAATGACAAATTTGGTTTCAATTATTATAATTTGTCAAAAGTGACAAATTTGTTTCAATTATTATATTTGACAAAAACGACCAATTTGATTCCAACTTTTATAATTTGACAAAAGCGACCAATTTGATTTCAACTTTTATAATTTGACAAAAGCGACAAATTGGTTTCAACTCTGATAATTTGAAAAAAACGACAAATTGTTTTCAACTAATATGTTTTGACAAAAATGGATATTTTGTTACATTGGAGTGATTTCATAGTTGATCAATTTATGTTTTGGCACTGCATTTACCCGTCTTTAGATGTGTCACATAACAGCTATCTCTTTGCATTGCCGAATTTTGCATACACTTGGATTCCATAGCATGAGCGTAACTCCAGAAAATTTAAATGCAAGATGAAAGCTCCAAATAGTATCATTTACTCCATCCATAATTTTGTTTATGACTGGGCAGGCATGGAGATGAAGAGGCATGTTGAGAGCATCGCTGACAGGGTGCGCAAGCGTGTGTGACACATCACCGGACCTGATGCTTGACGATGTTGGCTGCGAAGACGGCTGCTGGGTTTATTTTATGCCTTTTTGCTTTAAGTAAAATGTTATGTAATGTTATGAAGTTTGCTCTCTTTTTGTTGGCAGGCTGTATGTATGTATTTATTTTTGCTGTTATGTCGCGATAGCCTGTTTTTGGTTGTATATATGTTGTAAATACACGACTTTCTACTTATGGTTATTAATATATTAAGGCGTGAATCATGTTGATTCACTATCTTTTCCTTTCAAAAAAAAAATGGATATTTTGTTTTAACTAATGTGTTTTGGCAAAAATGTATATTTTGTTTTAACTAAAGTGTTTTGAGGAAAATGTATATTTTTACTTTAATAACTATATTGACAAAAATGCATATTTTTGTTTTAACAACTATATTGACAAAAATGCATATTTTTTTGTTTCACTAAACTATATTGAAAAAAATGTTATTTTTATTTCAATAACCATGTTTTGACAAAAATGTTATTTTTATTTCAATAATCATGTTTAGACAAAAATGTTATTTTTATCATGTCATTCTTTTTATCAAATCAAACAGGGACACCTTTATTTATATATATATATAAAATAAAAATATGGTTTTTATTTTATACATAAATTTTGACACACATGAATATAATATATTACATATATACAATAAAATATGGTTTTTATTGTATACACAAAATTCTGACAAACATGAATACACAATTCAATTTAGTGGTTCATCGCAATCACAGAACAAATCAATATTGCAATTATATATACAACATGAACATGAAATAAATATAAATTTCACATTGAAATAAATAAATAATTTTAATTTTAAAATAGATATCTCACAGTGATTTTTGTTTGAATTTTCATCATGCTCTGTTCAGATCTGGTCTGTTCCATATTGTAGATCTCATCATTGTGATTCCAATAGTTCGAAAATCGTTTGATTCTGATAAGAATTGAGTAAAATATCGCATTTTATATATTTGGGAAATTTAAATATATAATTAATATAATTAGTTATCTCTTAATTAACTTAATTGGGTATTAAACCTTCTTCCCCTTCAGTTAGTTTCTGGAACCGGTCGAACAAAGTAACCCCACTTTTCAACTTCATCTCTCCTCTGCCGCTCCACCTACACGTCGTTTGCACCAGATCAGACGGGCCCACATCGAAGCCCGCCACGCCAGCACCCCGCGCCCCCAACGCTGTCGCACTCGCACCCCCCAGCCACCCTGAAAACCCGTCCAAACGCCACTACTTCAAGCGCAGAATTCTAGAGATCCACAGCTCTATTTCAGATCTTGACCATTCACCATGGAGATCTCGTCTAGTACTTTAAATTTTCCTTTGCGAGTTGGGAGAATCATCGCGTGAATTAATAGGAAAATGAGGAAGGACATTGGAAGAAACCGGCCATTGATTTGTTGAGGATGGCAGCTGTAGAATTGGAATTTAGGGTTTGTTATCTAAGGGTTTTTATAATATTGTAATATTAAATGTTCAATTTTACAAAAAGGTCCATTAATTCCTAATGACTCCACATTCAGTACAATGAAAGGTGTCCCCAGCCAATTACCCCCATTCCGGACACAATGGATTAGGTCCCATTAGCTTGTTTAATCGTCTCAGTCCACTTGTCGTTATTTTAAAATATAAAACATTTAATTATTTAATTTGTTCATACATTTAAATTTACCGGGGCCGCATACCGACTCTAAAAATTCCAGAAAAATTATATCCAGTTATGTTTTGATGATATAATTCTAACAAGATTAATTTCATCGAATTTCGAGACCATTTGAAAATTGGCCAATTTTTGGTCGATCCGATTTGACTGAAACTGACAAAACACATTTTCTTTTGCCACGCTCACATATTAATTCTAAAAATTATGAAAATTGAAACCTAGCAATAATCTGACATTCTGGTTCCAACAAAAGTGGTTTCGTCGAAAACGCAGGTCGTTTGAAAAATGGCTATTTTTAATATTAAAAAATATATAAAAATTCTACAGCGACTTTTCTGAATTTTGAACTGGGCATAACTTTTGGTTCCCGCTATAAAATTTCAAATTTTCAGATTCGTTGGAAAGATAATCTTAAATAGATTCTAATATTTTTTGTTTCACTAAAATTTGATTTATTATGCATCCTGTACAGTCGGTCAAAGTTCAAATTCAAATTTTCAGACTACCGCGCTATTTCTAACTCCTTTTATTATTAAATTTTTCATTCTAACTTCGGTTTAAATAAATTTTTAATCGTTATTATTTAAAATAAACTGTTTTAACTATTAAATTTCCATTAAAATTTCTAAAATAAAAATTTTAAATTGGCTCCAAAATTCCGGGTTGTTACAATTTTAATTGCAGAGTAGTTTGTATAATAATATAACAGAAGTTATAAATCCATTCATTTTTCCTTGGCTTTGCATTCAGATTATATTGACAATGAATAGAATAAGTTCAAGTCACTTTAAATGTATTATGATTTTTTTCGTTATATAAAATTTATATATGATAAAATTGATGATCATATTGCATATATGTGCTTGACATATATGTGAAGAAGCATATGGGTTTAATTAAATTAAACCTGTATTTTGAAATTTGATTTCAACATTACAGAAAATATGATTTTTTTGTTTTGGTTTTATACTGTTTGTAAATAAAATAGGATCGAAAATCAAATACATCTGAATGGGTTTTATTTCTGGGTTTTAAGTTACTTCAAAAATCTGAATTTTGAATTCATCCAGATTGAGCTTGTATGCTAATGACCCTGTAGACCTCAAATTTGGATCTTGAAGATTAAAACTGTTTTAAACTAGATTGTGTTATGATACTTAAGTACATTAGTATCCACGATTATATATATATATATATATATATATATATATATATATATATATATATATATATGTTGTATATATGCATGTATGGATTTTGTATTGCTTTTGCTTTTCTGTTTATATCCTACATGATACAAAAGCAGGTTTCAACTTCATATCTGTATGTCTTCTCTGATTTAATATATCATGGTATACAATATATATTATTACTTAGTAATTTTGTGCGTGTGCATTGGACTATTTGTGTATAGTGATATATTGATACATGCAAAATACCAGTAATATGTTTGTGTTTATACCTATGCATAAGAAATACTAATATGGTTTTAATTATATTTGATTTAATGAAATCAATTTATATGGAAATTTGTTAAGACAAATTTTTCCCTTTTGAATTTTATCTTTTAACATTGATGTAAAATCAGAACCTTTGACTGTGTTTGATTTCAAAGTAAGACCAGTCTGTTTGATTATAGAATCTAAGTTAGAAATTCATACATTAATTCCATAGTTTTACACTCACGTTATATTAATAATGACCCAAATGAGTTAAAATCATAATAAATTTATCGTTATATTGATAACACTCACATTATTTTTCTTTTCGTGAGCATACTGTATATATGCATTGACGTACATGTGCTTGACATGTTAAGAAGATATGCACGTAGACATTAATGCACTGATCCCATATATATAATGATGTTGTAACAACCCGGAAAATCTGGGCCAGTTTAAAATTTTTATTTTTGCCATTTTAGCGAATTTTGATTATTTAAAATGAATTATTTTAAATAATATCGACGAGAAATTTATTTTGAATAGAATTCGAACGTATATATTATATACGTCGTCGTTAGAATATATAATAATTATATATAATTATAAAAGGAATAGAAAATGGCGCGGTAGTTCGAAAATTCGATTTCTAATTTCAAATGAATATACAGAATTCAATATAAGTCAGAATTGAACGAAACAAGAAATATTTGAATCTGTATAACTATATCTTTGTAACGAAGTTAACAAACTGAGATTTCATCTTAGAAATGATAAGATATGTCCAGTTTAAAATTAGAAATAGTCGCTGTGGAATTTATATATATTTTTATATATATAAGGCCCTTAAAAATGGACATTTTGCAAACGACCTCGGATTTCGACGAAACCAGTTTTGTTGGGTCCGTGATGTCGAGTTATTGCTAGATTCCAAATTTCATAATTTTTCGAATCGATATGTGAGCGTGGCAAAGGAAAACGTGTTTTGACCATTTCAGTTGATTTTAATCGACTGGAAATTGGCCATTTTTCCAACGGTCTCAGAATTCGACGAAACTAGTTTTGTTAGGACCGTATCGTCAATACGAAGCTAGAAAATATTTTTCTGGAATTTTTCTAGTTAGTATGTGACCCCGGTAATTTGAAATGTACGTTTAAGATTCAATATAGTGATTTAAATGTAAATCTAACGAAAACTGATTGTAACGTTCGAATCAGCTTACGATGCATATCCCATTGTGTTCGGAATGGGGGTAAAATGCTATGGGCGACAGGCGGTGGGCCTCGTTTCGAGGTCGTGTGTAAAAGACAACTTTTTGCGAAAAAAAAATAATAATAATAATAATAAAATATATATCTCTTCCTTTTATCAGACCCCCCCCCCCCCCGTTCAAAATCGTTTAAACAGAAAAAAAAAGAAAAAAAATGTAAACCTAATCGCGCCGCCGCCTGGGGCTCGAAGCCGCTCGCCACCGTCGAGGATCGATCGCCCCTCCGACCTGCGCTCCACAACCGCTGACCCCCTCTCCTTCTTCTCCGATTGAAAAGCCGCGCCCACCTTGAAGAGTCGAGGAACCGCGAGCGCCGCCATAACCACCGACCGCCGCGCCAAAGCCGCCCTGCAACCACTGCCGACCAGAGTAGCCCCCCCCCCTTTTTTTTCTTCGCAGAGCTGTAAGTTGTTTTTTTAATTTATTTGTTTTACTTTTATTTTATATAAATAGGAATAAAAACTGATTTTATTTTATTTAAAACAGAAAACTGATTTGATTTTTAAAAAAAGAATAAACACTGAATTTTATAAAAGTTTAAAAACTGATTTAAAATGATTTTAAAAACTGATTTAAATTGATTTTAAAGTATAAAACTGATTTAAATTGATTTTAAAGTATAAAACTGATTTAAATTGATTTTAAAGTATAAAACTAAAATGAATTTTTTTTAAAAGTATAAAACTGAAATGAATTTTTTTTAAAAGTATAAAACTGAAATGAATTTTTTTTAAAAGGTATAAAACTGAAAGTTTTAAAAGTATAAAACAGATTTTTATAAAAGAATTTTTAAAACTGGATTTTTTGTAAAAAAAGTAAAAACAGATTTTTATAAAAGAATTTTTAAAACTGGATTTTTTGTAAAAAAAGTAAAAACTGATTTTATAGGATTTTAAAACTGATTTTAAAATAAAAGTAAAAACTGATTTTATAGGATTTTAAAACTGATTTTAAAATAAAAGTAAAAACTGATTTTATAGGATTTTAAAACTGATTTTAAAATAAAAGTAAAAACTGATTTTTAGAAAAAGGTTTGAACTTTAAAATTGAAAAGATCGGGTTTTTAGAATAGGAAAAATCATATTTTTAAAATAGAAAAGGCGAAACTTTTATTGGGTAGAAGAAATAAAAAAATATGATTTTTATATATTGAACTTTGAAATAAAAATTTGATTTTTATATATTGAACTTCGATAGAAAAATAGAATTTTTATATATTGAACTTTGAACTATAAATTCGATTTTTACATATGTAGTGGCTACGGGCAATAAAGATGCCGAAGATGCGATAGCGATGAAGACTTCTGCAAATGAAGTGCCGTGGAGCTAGGATAGCTATATGTGAGAACTTCTCACCTTTCAATTTATTTTTCTAGTTATATATATATACTAGGATGCAGACGGTGCTTATTAGAAGCACCCGACACCCGTCCACATACCATGGACTTGTTTGTTTGGTTGTGTAGTTGGTTAGATTATTTGATTTGGATTTGATTGATTGGTTGAATTGGTAATTGATTAAAATTGATATGTGAATGGCGTGGGCCTTCACTAGACCGGGGATAAGGCTAGGCCTTGTCCCGTTTCTAGTATCGTGCCGTTATGCCGCCGAAATTTTCTAAAATATGTTAGAAAAATAAAAATGTCATTTATTGAATAAATGAACTGAAAAGAAAATTCGTGTGTTGGAATAAATATTTTATCGTTAAAAATATAGTTTTTAACGTGAATGTGAATAAAATAAAATATTCATTTACAAACCAGACGGTTTGTTTATGTACACTGATTTGACTGATATGGATTGGGACGATAAATTTTACACATCGCCCAACTGCACGAATAAAATCTGTGTTTGATTGTTTGAAACCCCACACGGGTGTTGGGATGAAATTTGAAGTTCACTCATCCTGATTGATTAAATATGTCGATCGATTGATTGACAGGCTGTTATAAGCATTAGATATCTATATTTGATGCTTATACAGTGTAGTGCACTTTGGTTGATGGTTGATTATTTTTCAAGGCTATTATACATGTGTTGTATGAAAATCCATATAATTAACTTTATATGGTAATTGATTGGGCCTCATTCCAGTTTTAAAATAGAAATATTTAAAATAGAAATATTCGAAATGAAATATTTGAAAATGTCAATATATGAAGCCGTGTTGATTAGATTGACGCCATTTTGACGTGAACGATATTTATATCGATTTTATTCATTTTAAAATGAATATTAAAAAGTGATTTCGAAATGAATTGAATTGAAAACGAATTCAAAGTGAATTGAATTGAAAGTGATTTCGAAATGAATTGAATTGAAAACGAATTCAAAGTGAATTGAATTGAAAGTGATTTCGAAATGAATTGAATTGAAAACGAATTCAAAGTGAATTGAATTGAAAGTGATTTCGAAATGAATTGAATTGAAAACGAATTCAAAGTGAATTGAATTGAAAGTGATTTCGAAATGAATTGAATTGAAAACGAATTCAAAGTGAATTGAATTGAAAGTGATTTCGAAATGAATTGAATTGAAAACGAATTCAAAGTGAATTGAATTGAAAGTGATTTCGAAATGAATTGAATTGAAAACGAATTCAAAGTGAATTGAATTGAAAGTGATTTCGAAATGAATTGAATTGAAAACAATTTCGAAATGAATTGAATTGAAAACGAATTCAAAGTGAATTGAATTGAAAGTGATTTCGAAATGAATTGAATTGAAAGCGATTTCGAAATGAATTGAATTGAAAACGAATTCAAAATGAATTGAAAGCAAATTGAAATGAATTCAAATTGAATTGAAATTTGAATTGAATAGAAATGAATTTTAAAACGAATTTATAGAGAAGAATTCAATTTTGCTTTGAATTGAGATGGAAGTTGAAATAGATTTTGAAACGAATTTTAAAACTATTTATATAATTCGTTTTAAATAGAAATCGACGAAGTATATATTATATATATTATATATATAATATAATGGCCTGAATAGAACGCGCCGCGCCGCGGCAGTTCGCGAATTTCGACCATTGATTTCAAATGGACGTTACGGGAGATCCGACCGTCGGATTCTCCTAAAACCGGAACCGTTGGGTTCGTATCGAAAAGAGCTTTCTAGCGAATATTAGAAATTTGAAATCTAACGGTTGGATTTGGAATTATGTCCAAATCAAATTTGAAAAAGGTCGCTGTAAGTGCAGTTCGATGGCCGTTGATGGAAATCGACTGTATGGGCCTTGATAAAATTATTAAAAATAGTAATAATTTGTGTAAAATCATAAGAAATGATTTGTGAAGATTTGGGATGAAAAACTCCATATTTGAAAAGATAAAAATAGATTTTTATCGAAATGAACTAGTTTGGAACTAGAATTATAATTCTATTTATTTTTAAATAAATAAATTGAATTTGAAAGGAGTTTTAAAAATAACCAGAATTTCCAATGATTGCATTGGAGTGGATTTGAATCGAAATTGTCTTCGGAATATTTCGGTGTTGGAATTCGTGATTATACAGGTGTTGTCATGGAAATTTGAAAGATATATACTTATATCGTTATTTCCAATACGACATTTGTTAGTCGTAGAATTTGATATTGAATATAAGCCGATATATTTTCTATTCAGAGCCTTGTATTGAATATCGATTGTGATTTGGGTTTGTCGTGAATAGTGTCTTCACTAACACCGTTCTTGAACCCAGTTGAGAAAAGATTAAATCTTTTTATTTAGATTTAATGAAGTGTACCAATTAAATGATATTTAATTGGAATTGAATTGGTATTGATTTTTGGGTTTATCGTGAACAGTGTTTTAAATAACACTCGTTCTTTAACCCGATAATTAATGAATGTGATTTTGGGTTTACCGTGAACCGTGTTTTAAATGACACTGATTCTTTAACCCAGTCGAAGATTAAAACTAAGTGGAGTTTTAATGAATCTTTAATTAGATTGAAATGATCGAAAATGGAGTATCACCAGTTTTGCTCCAGGCGATAGTTAAATCTTTAATTAGATTTGAACGTGAAATGGTAATTGAATTACCGATAACACTGTGGTGTTAGATATGAAGTACTACCAGTTTGACTTCATGGGATGAATAGGTTGGGATTGGGAAATAAAATAAATGATTACTTCGGTGTGGTTCGCTAATCCCGACTAGTTTGAATTGATATTCAAAGGAGATTAAAGAATAAATTTAAAGAATTTATCTTGGATAAAATTAATGGGAACTTTTCCCAAAGTATAGGAATATTTGAATAAAAGAATATTCTGAATTGGAATGAGGCGTATGTTGTGTTTGTGTAACACTTTTATAATATATACGCGAGTTATTCAGAAAGACCGGGTTTATCCCATTCTGAATAACTGATTCGACGTGGTGTCGAAGATGAAGACGGTGGTCGAAGACCAGAAGTCTTCACGTCGTTTGGGTGATAACTGATGATCTTGATTGGGCTGTACACCCAAGAAGATGGAAACAGTTGGTGATCGTCCAGACGTACTTGGAGATCGATGGATATGCGGGGTACTAGGTGCCTCCGGTTTCGTTCAGGCCCAGAACGGACTTGTAAATGGACTGTGTGTCTGACATTGGATTTCATTCTGTGTGACTGATATCGGTTGCATAGAGTGGTTTGCCTGTGTGGCATGCTAAGATGCAAATGATCAAGGCTTCTGTTGAAAAGCAAAGTCTTGTGGTGATGATCAAAGCACAGCCTGTGTGGCACAGCTTTGTGTAACGTGAATTCGCGAGCCTCGCACCCCGGTTGTGAACCAGAAACGGGAGAGGACATCAGGGAGGGCATGCGTTTCTTTCTAGCTAGGGTGGTGTCAGTGACCTACCAGCCCTGACATTTATATACTTTTCACCTGTGTGGTTGTTGCTGTTGCGAGGCGCCTCGGTTTGATCGGACGATCCGGGTCCGATGGAGTCATTCGTTGGCTCGTTTGCGCCCCAAAGGGCGGGGAGACGTATGGTTCAGGCATAATAATCCACATCGGTGGACCGGCCCTGACGATCCAGAGGGCAGTTGCGGCTGTTCCTGAGACATGGTAGGCTAGATTGTCTCGAATCGGTAGAGGACGATCCCTGGCCTCGGTTCATAGACGGAAATCAAATTTCCAAATACGTGACTTTGCGGTTTTATTTGTAAGCCTATATATGGCGACATGATATATGGTACCCATGCCGCCTATGATTGATACTTATGATTTGAAGTTGTTTTATACACTATGCACTTATAATAGTATCAAACGATTTGTTTTAAACGTATCAAGCATTCTTTGGCTGTTATAAGGGAAAACCCTATCCTCGGCTGCGTTGCATTGTGTGATGGGACCTGGGTCTTATAACAGCTTCATTTTTCTTTATTTAGCATTGCGCTGTTTGTTTTATGCACTGGTATTCTTGGGAGGAAACCCGTTCCGTGTTATACGGCGTGGTCCCTTGATTTACCTAATGATTTAAAATAAAGATTAATAACTGTTTTAGTTCTCACACCAGTCACATGACTGACCTGGAGTTTATTGTTTTAACCTAAACTCTGGGTGCCCTTATTTTGACACGGGCAGCTAGTAGTTTTGGTTTTGCAGATTTATATTCACAGGATCCTGGTTTACAGCTGGAACGATATCCGGAAAGCTTTGTATCCGTATATCTCATTCTGGTTGTGTATTGTATTATTTTCCGCTGCTATGTATTTAAATGTAATTTAAATCTCTGATATTTCTGTGTAATATTCATTTATACTCTATATATTCTTGTAATCTGATGCATTGTTGTAATATACAATGAAATGTTCTTCTATATGCGTTCTGTTTTGTCCTGTTCTCAAACGATAGGGCGTTTTCGAACGGTCTGGGTCGGTTTAGCGACTGGTTCGGACCGAGCGAAATTCTTGATCGTCACACGTGGTATCAGAGCTTTGGTTTACAAAGCTCAGAGAACAAGGCACATTAGAACCATACGAAAGAATTCATCAGATATTGGATTAGTAAAATCCAATGGGAATGACTCGTTAGAGATAGGATCAGTAGTATCCTAGAACGAGTGTGAAGAGTATATTTTTGAAAATGAAAACAAATTTTTGGTTTTGAAAATTTAAATCAACTATTCGTAATTGATTATTTGTTTATATTGATTTGGACAATGCAGTATATAAAAAATTTTGGGTATACGTCTGATCCACGTGTATTCGAAGTTTTAATATATTGGATAGATATAGCATCACACTCTAGTCGCCCGGAGATGATTCTACTGATGACTATATAGCATCAGTAGTGTGTCTTCGAGTTTCGAAGGTGTGATTTTCTATATATTTCCATTAGGCTGGTGTGAGAACCAAAACTTATATATAGCTAGAATTCATTGTTGTGATTTGGCATCAAAACATGATTTTTTGTATATGTATCAAAATTATGAATTTAAAACGTTAATCCACTAATTGATTGATGTTTGTGTTGTTTGTTTATTTGTTTGCTAATTTTTAACCATTTATGCCTAATTGAACCGAATATTGAATTGTATTGAAATTTGGTCGCATTTGCTTGCATATACATGTATATCATGGAACAGGTCATAGCAAGGAGGCTAGAGCCGAGAATAAAATTTGTTTGCCCGACAAATAGGTACATGTTTACTACATAATTTCCTGTTTTGTTTGGGTGATGATGATTTTGTGAGCCTATTGGCTAGCCGCTTGGCTTTTTATTTTTCTTTTTGAGATCTGAAGGACCGGGGAAGCTATTTGAAATTCCCCGATGCTCCCGGTGCAGGGGAGGTTATGGCGAAATTTTTCGAAAATTTAGGGTGTTAGCCAAATTTTTGAAATTTTGAAAATTCTCAGAAACTAAAGAGCTGGAGAATGGAAGCCAGATCGAGCGTAGAGTTGAATTATCAAACCACTTTTGACTTTGTTCCTTTTCGGGGACGAAAAGTTTTAAGTGGGGGAGATTGTAACAACCCGGAAAATCTGGGCCAGTTTAAAATTTTTATTTTTGCCATTTTAGCGAATTTTGATTATTTAAAATGAATTATTTTAAATAATATCGACGAGAAATTTATTTTGAATAGAATTCGAACGTATATATTATATACGTCGTCGTTAGAATATATAATAATTATATATAATTATAAAAGGAATAGAAAATGGCGCGGTAGTTCGAAAATTCGATTTCTAATTTCAAATGAATATACAGAATTCAATATAAGTCAGAATTGAACGAAACAAGAAATATTTGAATCTGTATAACTATATCTTTGTAACGAAGTTAACAAACTGAGATTTCATCTTAGAAATGATAAGATATGTCCAGTTTAAAATTAGAAATAGTCGCTGTGGAATTTATATATATTTTTATATATATAAGGCCCTTAAAAATGGACATTTTGCAAACGACCTCGGATTTCGACGAAACCAGTTTTGTTGGGTCAGGGATGTAAAGTTATTGCTAGGTTTTAAATTTCATAATTTTTCGAATCAATATGTGAGCGTGGCAAAGGAAAACGCGTTTGACCAGTTTCAGTTGATTTTAATCGACTGGAAAATGGCCATTTTTCCAACGGCCTCAGAATTCGACGAAACTAGTTTTGTTAGGACCGTATCGTCAATACGAAGCTAGAAAATATTTTTCTGGAATTTTTCTAGTTAGTATGTGACCCCGGTAATTTGAAATGTACGTTTAAGATTCAATATAGTGATTTAAATGTAAATCTAACGAAAACTGATTGTAACGTTCGAATCAGCTTACGATGCATATCCCATTGTGTTCGGAATGGGGGTAAAATGCTATGGGCGACAGGCGGTGGGCCTCGTTTCGAGGTCGTGTGTAAAAGACAACTTTTTGCAAAAAAAAAAATAATAATAAAAAATATATATATATATATATCTCTTCCTTTTATCAGACCCCCCCCCCCCCCCCCCGTTCAAAATCGTTTAAACAGAAAAAAAAAGAAAAAAAAATGTAAACCTAATCGCGCCGCCGCCTGGGGCTCGAAGCCGCTCGCCACCGTCGAGGATCGATCGCCCCTCCGACCTGCGCTCCACAACCGCTGACCCCCTCTCCTTCTTCTCCGATTGAAAAGCCGCGCCCACCTTGAAGAGTCGAGGAACCGCGAGCGCCGCCATAACCACCGACCGCCGCGCCAAAGCCGCCCTGCAACCACTGCCGACCAGAGTAGCCCCCCCCCCTTTTTTTTCTTCGCAGAGCTGTAAGTTGTTTTTTTAATTTATTTGTTTTACTTTTATTTTATATAAATAGGAATAAAAACTTATTTTATTTTATTTAAAACAGAAAACTGATTTGATTTTTAAAAAAGGAATAAACACTGAATTTTATAAAAGTTTAAAAACTGATTTAAAATGATTTTAAAAACTGATTTAAATTGATTTTAAAGTATAAAACTGATTTAAATTGATTTTAAAGTATAAAACTGATTTAAATTGATTTTAAAGTATAAAACTGAAATGAATTTTTTTTAAAAGTATAAAACTGAAATGAATTTTTTTTAAAAGTATAAAACTGAAATGATTTTTTTTAAAAGGTATAAAACTGAAAGTTTTAAAAGTATAAAACAGATTTTTATAAAAGAATTTTTAAAACTGGATTTTTTGTAAAAAAAAGTAAAAACAAATTTTTATAAAAGAATTTTTAAAACTGGATTTTTTGTAAAAAAAGTAAAAACTGATTTTATAGGATTTTAAAACTGATTTTAAAATAAAAGTAAAAACTGATTTTATAGGATTTTAAAACTGATTTTAAAATAAAAGTAAAAACTGATTTTATAGGATTTTAAAACTGATTTTAAAATAAAAGTAAAAACTGATTTTTAGAAAAAGGTTTGAACTTTAAAATTGAAAAGATCGGGTTTTTAGAATAGGAAAAATCATATTTTTAAAATAGAAAAGGCGAAACTTTTATTGGGTAGAAGAAATAAAAAAATATGATTTTTATATATTGAACTTTGAAATAAAAATTTGATTTTTATATATTGAACTTCGATAGAAAAATAGAATTTTTATATATTGAACTTTGAACTATAAATTCGATTTTTACATATGTAGTGGCTACGGGCAATAAAGATGCCGAAGATGCGATAGCGATGAAGACTTCTGCAAATGAAGTGCCGTGGAGCTAGGATAGCTATATGTGAGAACTTCTCACCTTTCAATTTATTTTTCTAGTTATATATATATACTAGGATGCAGACGGTGCTTATTAGAAGCACCCGACACCCGTCCACATACCATGGACTTGTTTGTTTGGTTGTGTAGTTGGTTAGATTATTTGATTTGGATTTGATTGATTGGTTGAATTGGTAATTGATTAAAATTGATATGTGAATGGCGTGGGCCTTCACTAGACCGGGGATAAGGCTAGGCCTTGTCCCGTTTCTAGTATCGTGCCGTTATGCCGCCGAAATTTTCTAAAATATGTTAGAAAAATAAAAATGTCATTTATTGAATAAATGAACTGAAAAGAAAATTCATGTATTGGAATAAATATTTTATCGTTAAAAATATAGTTTTTAACGTGAATGTGAATAAAATAAAATATTCATTTACAAACCAGACGGTTTGTTTATGTACACTGATTTGACTGATATGGATTGGGACGATAAATTTTACACATCGCCCAACTGCACGAATAAAATCTGTGTTTGATTGTTTGAAACCCCACACGGGTGTTGGGATGAAATTTGAAGTTCACTCATCCTGATTGATTAAATATGTCGATCGATTGATTGACAGGCTGTTATAAGCATTAGATATCTATATTTGATGCTTATACAGTGTAGTGCACTTTGGTTGATGGTTGATTATTTTTCAAGGCTATTATACATGTGTTGTATGAAAATCCATATAATTAACTTTATATGGTAATTGATTGGGCCTCATTCCAGTTTTAAAATAGAAATATTTAAAATAGAAATATTCGAAATGAAATATTTGAAAATGTCAATATATGAAGCCGTGTTGATTAGATTGACGCCATTTTGACGTGAACGATATTTATATCGATTTTATTCATTTTAAAATGAATATTAAAAAGTGATTTCGAAATGAATTGAATTGAAAACGAATTCAAAGTGAATTGAATTGAAAGTGATTTCGAAATGAATTGAATTGAAAACGAATTCAAAGTGAATTGAATTGAAAGTGATTTCGAAATGAATTGAATTGAAAACGAATTCAAAGTGAATTGAATTGAAAGTGATTTCGAAATGAATTGAATTGAAAACGAATTCAAAGTGAATTGAATTGAAAGTGATTTCGAAATGAATTGAATTGAAAACGAATTCAAAGTGAATTGAATTGAAAGTGATTTCGAAATGAATTGAATTGAAAACGAATTCAAAGTGAATTGAATTGAAAGTGATTTCGAAATGAATTGAATTGAAAACGAATTCAAAGTGAATTGAATTGAAAGTGATTTCGAAATGAATTGAATTGAAAACGAATTCAAAGTGAATTGAATTGAAAGTGATTTCGAAATGAATTGAATTGAAAACGAATTCAAAGTGAATTGAATTGAAAGTGATTTCGAAATGAATTGAATTGAAAACAATTTCGAAATGAATTGAATTGAAAACGAATTCAAAGTGAATTGAATTGAAAGTGATTTCGAAATGAATTGAATTGAAAGCGATTTCGAAATGAATTGAATTGAAAACGAATTCAAAATGAATTGAAAGCAAATTGAAATGAATTCAAATTGAATTGAAATTTGAATTGAATAGAAATGAATTTTAAAACGAATTTATAGAGAAGAATTCAATTTTGCTTTGAATTGAGATGGAAGTTGAAATAGATTTTGAAACGAATTTTAAAACTATTTATATAATTCGTTTTAAATAGAAATCGACGAAGTATATATTATATATATTATATATATAATATAATGGCCTGAATAGAACGCGCCGCGCCGCGGCAGTTCGCGAATTTCGACCATTGATTTCAAATGGACGTTACGGGAGATCCGACCGTCGGATTCTCCTAAAACCGGAACCGTTGGGTTCGTATCGAAAAGAGCTTTCTAGCGAATATTAGAAATTTGAAATCTAACAGTTGGATTTGGAATTATGTCCAAATCAAATTTGAAAAAGGTCGCTGTAAGTGCAGTTCGATGGCCGTTGATGGAAATCGACTGTATGGGCCTTGATAAAATTATTAAAAATAGTAATAATTTGTGTAAAATCATAAGAAATGATTTGTGAAGATTTGGGATGAAAAACTCCATATTTGAAAAGATAAAAATAGATTTTTATCGAAATGAACTAGTTTGGAACTAGAATTATAATTCTATTTATTTTTAAATAAATAAATTGAATTTGAAAGGAGTTTTAAAAATAACCAGAATTTCCAATGATTGCATTGGAGTGGATTTGAATCGAAATTGTCTTCGGAATATTTCGGTGTTGGAATTCGTGATTATACAGGTGTTGTCATGGAAATTTGAAAGATATATACTTATATCGTTATTTCCAATACGACATTTGTTAGTCGTAGAATTTGATATTGAATATAAGCCGATATATTTTCTATTCAGAGCCTTGTATTGAATATCGAATGTGATTTGGGTTTGTCGTGAATGGTGTCTTCACTAACACCGTTCTTGAACCCAGTTGAGAAAAGATTAAATCTTTTTATTTAGATTTAATGAAGTGTACCAATTAAATGATATTTAATTGGAATTGAATTGGTATTGATTTTTGGGTTTATCGTGAATAGTGTTTTAAATAACACTCATTCTTTAACCCGATAATTAATGAATGTGATTTTGGGTTTACCGTGAACCGTGTTTTAAATGACACTAATTCTTTAACCCAGTCGAAGATTAAAACTAAGTGGAGTTTTAATGAATCTTTAATTAGATTGAAATGATCGAAAATGGAGTATCACCAGTTTTGCTCCAGGCGATAGTTAAATCTTTAATTAGATTTGAACGTGAAATGGTAATTGAATTACCGATAACACTGTGGTGTTAGATATGAAGTACTACCAGTTTGACTTCATGGGATGAATAGGTTGGGATTGGGAAATAAAATAAATGATTACTTCGGTGTGGTTCGCTAATCCCGACTAGTTTGAATTGATATTCAAAGGAGATTAAAGAATAAATTTAAAGAATTTATCTTGGATAAAATTAATGGGAACTTTTCCCAAAGTATAGGAATATTTGAATAAAAGAATATTCTGAATTGGAATGAGGCGTATGTTGTGTTTGTGTAACACTTTTATAATATATACGCGAGTTATTCAGAAAGACCGGGTTTATCCCATTCTGAATAACTGATTCGACGTGGTGTCGAAGATGAAGACGGTTGTCGAAGACCAGAAGTCTTCACGTCGTTTGGGTGATAACTGATGATCTTGATTGGGCTGTACACCCAAGAAGATGGAAACAGTTGGTGATCGTCCAGACGTACTTGGAGATCGATGGATATGCGGGGTACTAGGTGCCTCCGGTTTCGTTCAGGCCCAGAACGGACTTGTAAATGGACTGTGTGTCTGACATTGGATTTCATTCTGTGTGACTGATATCGGTTGCATAGAGTGGTTTGCCTGTGTGGCATGCTAAGATGCAAATGATCAAGGCTTCTGTTGAAAAGCAAAGTCTTGTGGTGATGATCAAAGCACAGCCTGTGTGGCACAGCTTTGTGTAACGTGAATTCGCGAGCCTCGCACCCCGGTTGTGAACCAGAAACGGGAGAGGACATCAGGGAGGGCATGCGTTTCTTTCTAGCTAGGGTGGTGTCAGTGACCTACCAGCCCTGACATTTATATACTTTTCACCTGTGTGGTTGTTGCTGTTGCGAGGCGCCTCGGTTTGATCGGACGATCCGGGTCCGATGGAGTCATTCGTTGGCTCGTTTGCGCCCCAAAGGGCGGGGAGACGTATGGTTCAGGCATAATAATCCACATCGGTGGACCGGCCCTGACGATCCAAGGGGAAGTTGCGGCTGTTCCTGAGACATGGTAGGCTAGATTGTCTCGAATCGGTAGAGGACGATCCCTGGCCTCGGTTCATAGACGGAAATCAAATTTCCAAATACGTGACTTTGCGGTTTTATTTGTAAGCCTATATATGGCGACATGATATATGGTACCCATGCCGCCTATGATTGATACTTATGATTTGAAGTTGTTTTATACACTATGCACTTATAATAGTATCAAACGATTTGTTTTAAACGTATCAAGCATTCTTTGGCTGTTATAAGGGAAAACCCTATCCTCGGCTGCGTTGCATTGTGTGATGGGACCTGGGTCTTATAACAGCTTCATTTTTCTTTATTTAGCATTGCGCTGTTTGTTTTATGCACTGGTATTCTTGGGAGGAAACCCGTTCCGTGTTATACGGCGTGGTCCCTTGATTTACCTAATGATTTAAAATAAAGATTAATAACTGTTTTAGTTCTCACACCAGTCACATGACTGACCTGGAGTTTATTGTTTTAACCTAAACTCTGGGTGCCCTTATTTTGACACGGGCAGCTAGTAGTTTTGGTTTTGCAGATTTATATTCACAGGATCCTGGTTTACAGCTGGAACGATATCCGGAAAGCTTTGTATCCGTATATCTCATTCTGGTTGTGTATTGTATTATTTTCCGCTGCTATGTATTTAAATGTAATTTAAATCTCTGATATTTCTGTGTAATATTCATTTATACTCTGTATATTCTTGTAATCTGATGCATTGTTGTAATATACAATGAAATGTTCTTCTATATGCGTTCTGTTTTGTCCTGTTCTCAAACGATAGGGCGTTTTCGAACGGTCTGGGTCGGTTTAGCGACTGGTTCGGACCGAGCGAAATTCCTGATCGTCACAGATGTATGTAAATACATACGACAATTTGCTTTAAAATTATAGAAAATACGATTTTTTGCTTTGATTTCGTACTTTCTGTGTATATGTGCCTTGCTTGGATGTATAAAAATAATAGCTTCTACATCAACATATAAATACCTGATTAGGGCAGATATTTGGGTGCTACAACATCTTGAATGACTATTAGTTTGAACTTATTAGAATACGTACTTTATCCCTGTTCTAGATAGACACTGACTTGAACTTGTTTCATAGAAAGTGAAATGTCGCTTGAATTTTAATATATTCATTCCCCGGGATGTGTTTGTGTGTATAAATATATATATATATATATATATATATATATATGTTTGTGTGTGTGTTTTATTTTTTTGGGAAACCTGTAATAAAACACAATTTTGATAAATTGACGAAATGAAGATTGCAAATATGATTTGCAATACCACTACAACAAAATGGGCCTTTTATAGCGTTTGAAAAACGCTATAATAACCTAATATAGCGTTTCAGAGAACGCTGTGTAACGACATGCTATCTTAGACCTTCGACTTTAAATAGCACGATGAAAAACGCTATTAAAAATACATCTTCTATAGCGTTTTTCTTTGCTATTAAACATAAATGCTATATGAAATCATAGCCAACAGCAACCTGTTATAGCGTTTTTGCCTAATTTTTATAGCGTTTATCTGGTTTCTGCTGTAGCGTTTGGTTGTATTTCTATAGCGTTTGTTTTTATAATTTTATAGCGTTTAGAAGTACATTAGGATAGCATTTTAAAAACGCTATAATATCGCCTACAAATCCATAGCATTTACCATTTATATATCACCATTTCAGCTCTTTCGTAAATTTTAAATACCTACATCATTCAAACAACGTTCATATATATATATCATTATCTATTTCTCAAATGTATACAAACATAACACATTTTACAAACAAACATGTAAACTACAACATAATATTTCATACATATCATTGAAACCACATTCATATGTTCAAACTTAATAATTCATACAAAATTCAAATTATTTCTCATATATCCGAACTTAACAATTCATACATATACTTTGTTCAACTCTTTGATGTCCATAATACATCATATATACTTGGGTTAACAAGTTACTTACAAAGTAGTAAAATACTTTATTTAATCTTGCTTTGCTTTTGATATTTTGTCCAAAACATAAGCAATTTGATCCTGTCACAACAAAAATAAGCAATGTCAAAATAGTTAAACTTGCATATATATATGTATATGTATATATGTATATGTATATATGTATATGCATATATGTATATATACACACACAGACGCAACATAATTGAAAAACAATTCAAGAGGAAAAAACAGTGAAAATGCAAAGAAAAAGTAGCATGGCAAGTAGCACAGCAGCAGTCAATTACTAAAGTTATTCCAAAATACAATGCACCAGTTCCCATTCCACGAAGAACTGAATCCCACCTACAAAGAACGAAACCTGCATGCGTTCATATTAAAAAAAACTTAATGTATTCTTCAGTAACAGTATATCTTCCAATAAAAATCCATGTTTGAATTTATTCTATCATAGTAAATTCCCATGTTTATAGCATGTGTTAAAAATTTGCACAAAAGTTATTCCAAACAACTTAAAAAAATAGCGATTGGAGCCAGGAAGCATGGAGATGACGTAAAGACTTAAGACTATTTATGACTCAAGACTAAGCGGTCTACATTTTAAAGCAATGCCAATATCCGTTAGCTTGCTTCACAAGTTTCGACCGCAACAGACTATTTCAGATGGCCTCCATGCCATTCAGGTTCTCAAGCTTCGACACACCTTCTAACTGGCTCCGCATACTGCTCTGCATACTATCCTGCTCTGTTTCCCCTCCGCTATATATCCTCTATTGACCGATATATTTTCTTGTGGTCTAACCAGCTCCGCTCAATATTTTTACTCCTCCACTAATTCCTAGCTTGCTGAGCGAGCGCCCTGGTCTCGTGTTTCTCCATCCATGGCGGATCTGCATCCTCGTGCCGGTATGTAACCGATTTCGGGATGTTCCATTAAACATGGTTGATGAAGACCGTGCAAACACGCAAAGCTAAAGTCTTCGGATCGTTCTCCAGTTCTAAGGCTGCTTGTGCTGCATCTACTGTGGAAACAGACTTCAATATGGAAATTGGATGATCTCTTGTCCGATTATTTACTATCTGAAGAGGAGATGCATCCTTTGCAGTTATTCGGTTCTTGTAATAACTATGATGGGAAGCTAGAAGCTAGTGTCATACAGTCTTTGCCCTTACGTGATAATGAAAAGGCTCCTGGTAAGGTATATTCTCTACTTATTACTGGGCCCATTTCATCTATTCATGACGCGTTTTCTACTTTTACACACTCAGTTCCCTATTCACTCTACTAGACGCAACCAATTTGCTAGCCATATCTTCCAATCCTCCCTCAAACACTCATGAGTTGATATGATCTCCCCCCAGTCGGGCCTTGCAGCCATTTTTTGTTTCGGCAAGGTTGCCCACAACGGCGTCGAATTCCACCTCTATCGTTCTCAAAAGCACTCAGTCGCAGCCTCATGCCAAACGCTAGAATATGATGATTCAGCCTCTCGAATGTAAAGAAGCGATCAACTATTGGCAAACCCACGAATGCATTATCTCCCCTCTCGAAGTTACAATGATTAATATCTTATTTTGGAGCAAGTGGAAACCCGTGCTTCCTACCTTTACTGATTTAATTTCTCTAACTTTATACTTGAATCAAAAATATATTACACATCTCCAACCAAAATTAATCCTTTTCAGACCCATCACACATCTTTAAACAACACAAATCCTATCAGCAACTCACCATAACTTTAAATGCACACAAATCACTTGCAAACCCAACCAACACCATAACTTTCAACCGCACTACAACTTTCCTCCACTCAAATCTCAAATCGCAGACCCACCTGGAAACAGCCACGTGGAAAATAGTCACCTGGAAAACACTCACATGGAAAACTTAGACACTTCAGTGTATTCCCACAGCCATGTACATCTCCTATTAATTCCCACAGCCAACAATCTTCACTTCCCTACAGTATCCATAGGCACACATAGCTTCTGATAACAAAAATAAAAGCTTTTTTTACCAGTCCATCAGTTATTATTACTATTTCTTACACCTTTATACATATTCAAGAAAAAGTTGTTCTTTATTTATGAACAAATTAAAGTATGATGAACCCAATTTCATATTGATTTTTGCTCTTTGGCTTTTATGATAATTAGAAGACGGCTGTCGGGTGATCGTTCAAACTTGAAAAAAATTCCTTCAAAGTTTATTGCTGCATGTTAAACCATATTCCTAAAGCACAAATCTAATACCCACAAACTATATGTTGTTATATTCTATTTAGACTCACACCATATTAACATAAAGAAGGCTCCAGTAGAAAGAATATGTCTAAGACCTTTGGGCAACATAAGAGAAACCTGAATGGATAATTAACAATAAATAAATAAATAAAAACCTTGAACATCCTCCCTGTCAGCACCAGTAGCCACAGTAGGAGGAATCAGTGCTTCAGTCCAATCTGGACCAGCAGCAGTAGCCTATTGGTCGTTTGCTCCCATCCCAGTGTATTCAACCGCGCTGTACTCTGGACCAGGCAAAACTGAGGCAACCTCCTCTTGTTGCTTTGTTTCTTCTGGATCTCTAAAGTAGAAAAGATCAAATTGAACATATTTATATTTTAAATAATTCCAGTATAAGATTCAACCATACATGCATATTTTCAAAATATTATATGAAGTAGGTAAACAATAAAAAAGCGATCCTCTACCAAGTATTGGGTGTCTTAACTTTTAGGAAAAAGCACAAACTTACAACACCTGAACATATCGATCTGACCCTTTAACACTTTAGCGCATCAAATGCCTCTCCCTCATCAAACCCATTTCCAGTCCCACTCCACTGATCCGATGTCTTCACTTCATCCTCCTCAACTCCTACATACTGCATACTCACGACTCTGCACCCGAATCTGACATGTTTTGAGAATTAATGTGAACCCGAATATAAAAATTATATGAACGTTCTATGCAATATATTTACTTAAAAGTCAAAAAATTTGCAAGTGCATTCGAAATTTTAATAGCCTATAATAGAACATGTCATATTATGGCATTAACGTTCTACACACATAACACACATTGGAATACATAATACATAAATACACAATGAAAATATCTCAATGATTAAAAATAAGGGATAAATCATACTAATAGGAAATGGAATAAACCATACAAACACTATTACTTATACTACAGATTAACTTTTTATGTAGGGATAAAATGCTTGTTCACTTTTCTTGCTACAGATTAAATAAGAAAAATGGTGCAATGTCCTAATCTAATTCATTTTCCTAAACATAGGTACATATATATTCATACTTATTAGTGCACATAAACTTGGACATGCTTTAACAAGGCTGGAACACAGTAACTATACATGCATCCATTTACATAAAACTGTGCATACGCATAGCAGATGTAGACAGACTACAAACAGACACACACTCCCTATAATCAGTGCACTCACATATGCACCATAAAATCAGTGGCATGTTAGTTTTTTTTAATGTACTCACAATTTTGAGTATGTTAGTTTTTTTTTTTCCACTGTCGCTTTTATTCAGATGGTAGAGAAAGAATTGAATTTTGCATTCAATATTCTTTCGACTTGAGGTTTTCTAAAAAAATTAAATTACATATGATTTTTATGGTTTCTAAAAATTTTATAACCAAATATAAAGATTTTTAAGAAAATTATTATTCTCTTTAACCTTCACTTCGGAGAACTCTTAGAAAATTCAATATGGTTAGCCTCGCCTTTTGGTCCAAACAAGTTCATAAAGTGTAAGTCCATATAGAGTTAACAACAGGTTGGATATAGATTTTTAGTCTGAGAATAAATAGAATGCATAATAATCCAGCATCCCTAATGCACCAGGTGGCTTAACAGCTGTTAGTTTGTGTGTGAAGCGAATAAATAAATTGTGCATTATAATCAGGTGCATAATGTAGGGTGAAAGAGTGATTTCGTACGTTGTATGAGTTTGTATTATAAACATTAGGAAGGACATGCTTTAAAGGTAAAAGCCATGTGCAGTAAGTAGTACCTTACAAATAGATGTGATATTCCCATTGCTTAGACAACTGTTAATTTCCAAGTAATATGGAAATTTTGGAACACCATTGGAAAGAATACCCGTCCGATTTAAGACACACATTTCCGCACCCTTCTTTTTCCGATGCTTTAGCAATACCCTAAGTAAATTGCCTGGAAAAAAATTATGCGACATATCAGATAGTATATGCATGCACAATTCTGGAATTAACTATTTTTGTTTCTAATACACAGTAGAAAGAATATAATACCCTAAATAAAAACTTTATATTTCACAGTTATATGACGTACCATATTTGAAAACACATTTATAACAGAAAAAACAGTAATTTTTACTCGGACGGGAAAAGGAGAAACTTTTTTCTACAACACATTTTACAATATGACTAAACCTGAACTTAAGGTCATAACAGACTTATTGCATTAAACTCGCGCCTCTGCAAATAAAACTAGCTATCATGTCCTCTAAATTCATGCCATACGTAACTATTCCAAACTTTCAAATCCCGGATTCAGAAGTAGAATTTTCGGATTGACTACTCGATCTATATCTTAGGTGAAATGGGTGTGCATGTAACAGTAAAAAATATGTTTTAAATCTAGTTTCTCTTAAGTGCAAATAGTGGATCACGGATGAGATGAAGGAGATTTAAAACTTTGAGTTACTATCTGCATCCAAGTCAACTGCTAGTAATAAATTAATAAACTAACAGTAAAATGTGTAAATGAAGTATATAAGTGTAGTTCTAACTAATGGAAATCCAGTTTGAGGCTATGTGAACTAAGGCGACAGAGTTGCAGTTCTGTTTTGTTCTTTTTGAAATGAAATTCCAAGATCCTACATAATTTCACACTGATTTACGCAAATATTTCACGACCGATACTACATAGACAGTAAAATATGTTAAACAGTTTACTTAACAGTTTCTAAAAATAAACCGATGAATTTAAAACTACTGTGTGAAATAGAAGTACATACTAAACTAATAATTGAAACACTGTGAACTAATGCATGTGTTTTGTTCCCAATTATCTGAATATATGTTCTATTTCAATATGAATTAAGTAACGTAAATCAGAAGAAATACAACAGGTGTATGTATATGTCAATTCAAACTAACTCAAGCACACAAATTATGAACAGGCACACCCTGGTTTGATAAAGGCACTACAAGCCATGAACATAGGATCTGGAAGCATTTGCTCATCGTCAGTCAGCAAATCCTTAAATTCGCCCATAAAGGCAGATGCAACACATACTGCAGCCAGTGCCCGAAAAACAGCAGCAGCAGAACAAAGCACTAATCCTGTTCAAGATATGTCACTCAACAAAAGCAATATTTCCATTGGTTTAAATTCAAATTTACCTGCTTCGAATGCGTCAAACAATGGTCCTGCGCCTGAGCGGATATCTGTAAACTGATAAATTCAAAAAAAAATGCTTTAAGGTAAAAGTAAGTGTTTCTTCCATGTAAAAATATTTGAACGATCCTAGTACAAGTAATTGGATATACATTGTATTTTTTCCAGCATTGATCCTTGACAAATAATTGCGGTCAGCACCAGTAGTTTATTGCAGAAGTGCCATATACAACAGCTATTCCTTTTGTATTTCTGTCAAAATAACAATAGTATTAACAGTAATAATAATCCACTTTGCAATAAAATCGCGACATTATGCTACATGCGAAGGCTGAATTGAATGAGTGCAATTTATGATTAACTATAAGCGCTAAGCATAAAAATAACCCTAGAGTTCACCCAAGTCTGGATTGTCATAAATGTGCTGCATAAAAATCAAATTACTATAAAAAAAGCGTAAATATGTGTTGCGTAAAAATCATTTTCTTTTTATTTGATCAACATTTATTTATTATTTTATCATGAGTGATGTAAATATCTAATTCTTCAGTTAATAAACTATCAAAATCAAACAAACAATATTATAGTTCAGCGAAATACAAAAATTCTTTTACAGCAAAATTTAAACCATAACTATGATCAAGGCCCAAAAGGGAATGGCTGAACATTACCGATTTTTATTCCTGGTTGAAACAAATAATGTAACACCCCACACCCGCTATGGTCACTCGCTAAGGGAATGCCATAACATCGGTGGAGTATTTTAAGTGAATATAGAACAGAAAAGATACAACAAGACAGATATAGTAATACTTGAAAATCTTAAAACATCATTTCATTGCAGCGGAAAATAAACATGTTTGGTTACATCACAAAACCATAATAAGAGTCAAGTACAAAATATCCATCCTGATAAAATAGAAGTACATAATCCCACTACATAGACAATAGCCATAACAGAAAAGATAAACCGAGCTTTACTTCTACGATCCAAGCCCAAAGGATAGATATAGCGGTCTGATCCAAGCCCACTAGTACTAGGCCCACTCTGATAACCTGAGGGTTGGGAAAAAAAGATAAAAACAACGGGGTCAGACATAAGTCTGAGTGAGTCCTATAACCCTAACAATACAACCATTAAAGTAATTAGGGTATGACATAAATAAGGTACGGTACCTCTGGGGATAATGACTACACTAAGTAGCCAACTAAACACCGGATGTACTACGATAACCGAAAAGACGCATTTATCCACCCAAAGATAATTCTTACCCCCGCCCTAGACTTATTCACCTTATGGGTAATTCCTACACTGCACTACACCGGTTTTACCTACCTAAGATTAATTCCTACTTAAAGGTTGATCCCACTAAGTGTACTTAGTAATTTTACCCGGTAGTTTCTTGTACCCCTACACAGGTGCCGTTTGCCCCTATCTTTACTAGGTGTACCCACTACCCATCGATCGGCTCCCTACCGTAGATACCCGTGCTGGTCCCACAAAAGGGGGTGTATCATTCCCCAAAGTGGCTACCAGATAATATCACTGTGCACGGCTTTATATCTACACGATGCAACAACGATTTACTAACCAGCCCGGGTCCACACACGCATATGAAACCCGTTGGTCCTACGTTGCCACCGCTAACCCGTTTTGGCCTCTTATAGTCAAGCCCAATATGCGTGTCCCGTCACTCGACTTGGGTCGAGCCCACAAAGATACGTTTGGGATATTGGTTGAGATGGGCCCCTACAAGCTACCACCTAAGCTTGTTAATTTATCTAGTGTATCCCACTTAACCCCTTTAACCATGTTCACTTACATGTTATAAATACTTTGGTTAAGTCATTAATCATATTTTAATTACCTTTCAAGGCACCCACTAGATTTCCACATGACACCCAAGTCCTTTACTTAATTCCCTCATGCCACCCGAGGCACTTACTTAACCCCTTAATCATGTTTAATTACATGTTCCACTTTGGTTAAGTATTCTAATCGTGTTTTCTATTGCCACCCAAGGCAACCCACTAGTTTTCTCATGCCACCCAAGGCACCCACTTAACCCTCAAGCCCCACTACATGCTTATATGGTTAAGTGTTTCTTAATTAATTAAGACCGTGATCCTCATAAAGACCTCTCACATTAGACTATCTTTTATGACCGCTGGTTAGGCCGGTTGGGTCCGGGCAGCCTTATGTCATAATCAAGTCTAACCTCGTGTCTTTACATTAATCACGTATTTAGTTTGTGCCTAAGACCTCTCACATTGGGCTAACATTTGTAGCAACTGGTTAAGCCGGTTGGGTCCGGGCAGTTTTACGCTACAACTGAGTCCAACCTCGTGTCTTAGTCGATTAATTACCCCTAATTAACCACCCTCATATTTTATATTAATTATCCCTAATCAATATCAAGTTTTTCATAACATGGGTAGACCTAACTCAATAGGTAAATTCCCATGGGGTAGACCTAACTCAATAGGTAAATTCCCACTTATGTTAATTTATTTTTATGGTATGCTTAATCATACCCAACCATACTTTAATTAACATATTTATTAACCCCATCGTTCCCCACGCAAATCGTTCTCATTTCACGACATAATAAAAGGGAAGATCTATCACCAATATCATGGGTTTAACCAAATCTTAAAATATAACTTTGTCATGGGTTAAGAGGACGTCAACTTGCATATATGAGCATATATTAACCCAACTATATTTAACCCAAACTTGCATATAAGCATTCACATAACTTGCATAAGCACACCTAACTTGCATGACATGTTGAACTTGCATATAAGCATTCTCATAACTTGCATAAGCACACCTAACTTGCATGACATGTTGAACTTGCATATAAGCATTCTCACAACTTGCATAACATATCTTGCATATCAACATACATGTAACTTGCATATTAACAAACATGTAACTTGCATAGCATATCTTGCATATTAACATACATGTAACTTGCATATTAACAAACATGTAACTTGCATAGCATATCTTGCATATTAACATACATATAACTTGCATATTAACAAACATGTAACTTGCATAGCATATCTTGCATATTAACATACATATAACTTGCATATTAACAAACATGTAACTTGCATATTAACTTGTTAAACATGCATAAACCCACTTGTTAAATATGCATAAAAACAACTTATTAATCATGCATATTATCACATACTTAGCATGCATAGAATCACATACTAAACTTGCATAATATCATATACTTAGCATGCATAGAATCACATACTAAACTTGCATAATATCATATACTTAGCATGCATAGAATCACATACTAAACTTGCATAATATCATATACTTAGCATGCATAGAACTTGCATAATATCATATACTTAGCATGCATAGAATCACATACTAAACTTGCATAATATCATATACTTAGCATGCATAGAATCACATACTAAACTTGCATAATATCATATACTTAGCATGCACAACATCAAATACTTAATATGCATAACACCAACTACTATGCATAAAATCACATGCATAACTTGCATATCATGTTACATATAACTAGCATATATTCTCACATATAGTTTGCATAACATGTTACATATGCATAAATGTTCAACATAATATTTACATCATAAAACATGGAAATAAACTTGCATATGGCATAAAACTTGCAATTCACGTATCATACAACTTGCATATAACTCACTTATCCACAAACATAACCATGTCTTATCACATCCTACCATAATCAATTTAACAATTGATTATTAAAGCCATAGAAACTCACCAAAACACAATTAGCAAGCTAATGAAGAAGATTAAGATACTTAGAATGGATTAGAGGTTGATTAGAGCTTGCTTTCCTCTTCATTGATTTGTGGAGGCCATGACCAAGTTTCATTTTGCCATAGTTTAGTTACTAGGTTTAATTATGAATGAATTAGGGTAGGGTTAGGGTGTTATTTATAGGATTAGGTTGCATTTTAGACCCTTAGATTAACCCTAGATTAATTTAGGACCATTAGATCCGTCAGATCCAAGAAGCTTCCAGAACTAGCCCACCAAGCCAGCCCAAGAACACAAACTGGTGCACCCAGTTTCTCTGGGCGTCGCACCCTGTCGACAGGCAAGTCGACAGGCATGTCGACACCCCTGTCGACAGGCCTGTCGACAGCCCTGTCGACATGGGTTGGGCGGGAATCTTCCCGCCTGGCCCCGCCTGTCCAATTTAAAATCTGAATTTTAAATTCTTAATTCTGTTTTAGTTTTCAAATTTTCTGCAAACTTCATCGGGCCATAACTGGGCCATACGGACTCCGATTTTCGAAAACTCGGACTCTATTTCGCGTATTTTTCCGAGACGAACGCAATAACGCAGCCCGTTTCCCCTAATTCCCACATATGAAATTATTTATTCTGTAATTAGTGAATTTTAGTATTAACCCAAAATACGGGGTGTTACATTCTTCCCTCCTTAAAGGATTTCGTCCCCGAAATCTCTAAGCTAAGGAGAATGCATATCCTACCATCCAAACAACCATCTACTCAAACCATCATCCACGGGCATCCATTGTCCTTAAAACAATTTCTAATGATGTATGAGCATATGCAAAAAGTGTGTGTATATGTTCCCTATCTAACATATGAACATATGCAAACCATGATAGTGCCATGCATCCATTATGTATGCGAGAGAACCCTATCGACACATACAATATCTACATGAGTGCACAATCATTCACCAAAATGCATCATCCATGTGATAACACAACCATTATACATCCATAAATATATTTTCCTACACACAAATTTATGCAATATGCAATATGAAGTGACTGAGCCGATCTAGTGCCTAGAGTGTGTGTATATGCATCCACGAGCAACCGCTAGCAAACACTTGCATCCACTTGCATCCATCAACCATAACATGTCTCAAACACATGTTTCAACCATAGGTTTACCCTATCTAAAGGTCAAAGGTACTAACGAGAGGACATACTAAAGATAAGATAAGCACAAGATATGCGATGAAGGAGAAGCAAAAGGACATACCCTCCGAAAGAAGAAGGGTACCTCGAACGTATCTTCGCTTCCGTCTCCCAGGTAGCGTCACTCTCTTCATCTCCCCTTTGTACTTTGATTAGTTGAACCTCTCTGTTTCTTAACTTCCTAGTCTCTGACCCAATGATGCGAGTAGGAGCTCGTCGAATCGTCTCATCGCGCTTTAACTCTACTTCTTTAAACAAACTCGGCTCTACCACCTCAGCGGTCTCATGTAAGCACTTCCTCAAATGGGACACATGAAATACATCCGGTACACCACTAAGTCTGTCAGGCAACTCCACTTTATATGCCATCTGTCCAATTCTTTCCTTAATGGGAAATGGCCTTACAAACCTTGGTACTCACTTCCTAACAGATCCAAAGTGAGCCACATTCCGTAACAGAGATATCTTGATAAAAAGCATGTCCTAATATCAAACTCAAGCTCTGTTCTCCTCTTGTCCGCATAAGATTTCTGTTTATCTTGCGTCGCTTTCATCCTTCTTTGAATCAAGTCAGTCTTCTCTGAAGACTCTCTAATCACATCGGCCCAACCAAGATCTTATCCGTAGATTCCCACCAACATGTAGGTGATCAACAAGGCCTTCCATAAAGAGCTTCGAAAGGAGCCATACCAATACTGGGCTGAAAGCTGCTATTATATGCGAACTCCACCAATGGAAGATGCTCTTCCCATGTACCTCCAAAATCCATAATACATAACCTCAAAAGATCTTCTAAGATATGGTTCACCCTCTTGGTCTAACCGTCCGTCTGAGGATGATATGCGGTGCTCAACCACAACTGAGTCCCTACCGCTTCTTGCAAGCTCTTCCAAAACTCACTAGTGAAGATAGGATCTCGATCGTTCACTATACTGGAAGGTACACCATGCAATCTAATAATCTCTCGAAGGTAAACTGAAGCTAGACATGTAATAGTCCTCTTGCTCTTCACGGGTATGAAATGGGCACACTTAGTAAGTCTATCTACCATAAGCCCAATCCCCGTATTACCCTTTCCTTGATTTCGGTAATCCAATGAGACACTATCCCACTTCCTATTACGGAACTTCTAACGGATGAAGCAACCCTCCGGGTTTCTTCTGCTCCGCCTTCACTTGCTGGCACACCAAGCATCTAGCGACATACTTGGTCGCATCTTTCTTCAGATTGGCCAAAAAGAAAATTCGCTCTATGTCTTGGTACATCTTGTCCCTACCGGGATGAATGGTTATCTTCGACCGATGTGTATCATCAAGTATAGCCTTCCTCAAACTCTTATCTTGCGGTACACAAAGCCTACCGTCTCTACACAACCACCCCTTACCATCTAGGGTGTACCTACTCAAATGGCTGGACGACTCCCCTCCTTATGAGCTTCTCTACTAACTCAACCAATTGTGGGTCGTCCCGCTGTGCTCTGCCAATATGCCCCAAAAGAGTAGGCCCAACCTCCAAGGAGGCTAGCAAACCGGATACAGAATCAACGGAAGGTCTAAGTCAAACATAGAAATAAATTCTAAACTCTATAGTTCAACGGACAACCTTTTTCTTCTTAAGACGTCTGCTACCATATTTCCCTTGTTAGGGGTATACGCTATCTCAAACTCATAAGATGCTAAGAATCCTATCCAAAATCGTCACAACTGTCCATCTCTCACGCAGACCACCCTAGTCGAATTCGACATCCCCCAAATGCAAGCCCCAAAGGCCGAAACCAATATCAGACAAACACCCAAGGGACATCTCCTTCGAGTTCAGGCAACCTACGTGAGATGATACTAAAAATAATAATAATGGCTAAACAATTAAGCCTCTGACCAACTTTGGATGTCCTCGCCAGTCTCGCTCCAAAACCACCGTTTTTCCTATAACTGGCTTTGCTCACCCTTTTGAGCACATACGAAAACTTATTACGCTCCTTGAAAAGACCAAGATGTCATTTACAAAGGCCATCACAAACTTATTTAGGTACTCCCTGAACACCCTCCTCTTCAAATCAACAAGGTATGCAGGGGCGTTCGTCAAACCAAATAGCATCACCAGCCACTCATAAAACCATTCGGAGTCCCAAAGACAATCTTCTCTATACTATCGTCAGCCACTCTCAACTGACGAAACCATGTGGCTTAGTCCAACTGCGAAAATACTGAGGCGCCAACCAACTGATCAAAGAGATCATCAATCTTTGGCAATGGGTGTCTATTCTTCTTTGTGGGTTTATTTAGTTCTCTTTAGCCTACACAAAGTCTGAGGGACCCATCCGCCTTCATGGCAAAAACTACTGGAGCGCCCCATTCCGATATACTTCGTCTTATGAACCCCTTCTCAAGCAAATCGCCTACTTACTTATGGAGTTCCCTCCTCTCGCTAGGAGCCATGTGGCACACTGGCCAAGATACTGGTTTAGCATTATCCACCAGATATATTCGGAAGTCAATCTCCCGCTTCGGAGGTAAGCCCTTCACCTCCCCACACACATCCGGGTATTCCCGGACCGCTCTAACAGATCGCAAACTCTAGACCAACGTGTCACGCGATTCTAGATACCTTAGCATAACAGATTCTATGGGATTACAAGAGATCTCGAGAGTGTTACCCAGGCGGCCCATAAGCCTAACAACTCTCCCTTCAAAATGAAGAACAGCACTCCTACTGGATAACCAGTCCATGCCCAAAACTAACCCATAGCCCGTGAAGCCCAACAAGCATCACATCTAAACCCAACGCTAAGTATAGAAACTTTCAAACCCAACCACATCATGGAGCCCAATTGGGTTTGAAACAACTAAGGGATCATCTACCAAACTGGTGTCTAAGTGCAGTGACTCAACTAACAATGATGAGATAAACAAACTCGATACATCAGAATCAAATAAAGTTTGGATCGGATAACAAAGAAATCCAAATTCCAACCTAAACGGTCTTATCCCCATCC
Source organism: Allium sativum (assembly GCA_030737875.1). NCBI lineage: Eukaryota > Viridiplantae > Streptophyta > Magnoliopsida > Asparagales > Amaryllidaceae > Allium > Allium sativum. Next base: position 1,044,692,554 of record CM060910.1, on the reverse strand, counting down.
GGCACCCTAGTTGTGAGGGAATACAACTACCCTCCAGAAGATTCCATACCTTGCCCTTGCTTCTTTGTTCAATCCTAATAAGGTGTCCTATTCCCCCCCCAAAGGATAACTACTAACTTTCTTCTTCTTCCCATTTTCCATTCGTAACCTCCCACAAATGAGGTTTCATCCTTTATTAACCAAACAACTATTTGAGCCTTCCTCTCCTCGTCTATCCTATACGTACCTACCAGTCCTCCTCCTTCTTGAACCAACTTCTAATCTGATTTACGTCTAAGTCCCTTGAAGCGGTTTTCCATTCTTATCTATCTTAGAAAGATCATCTACACACGGAGGGGAAGCTCAAACCGAGAGAGAAAGAGATTCAAACCGAGAATTCGAAAGATAAAGATATGGCTATCGGGGATTATGCTTTTCTCTCAAAAACTTTTCTCTTAAAAGACATGTTTTTGAAAATACTCCTTCAAAAATTTTCTTAGAAAAAATAGTTTTTCTAAAATTTTTATCTGTTCTGGTAACCTTAAGCTCTGATACCACGTGTAACACCCCACACCCGCTATGGTCACTCGCTAAGGGAATGCCATAACATCGGTGGAGTATTTTAAGTGAATATAGAACAGAAAAGATACAACAAGACAGATATAGTAATACTTGAAAATCTTAAAACATCATTTCATTGCAGCGGAAAATAAACATGTTTGGTTACATCACAAAACCATAATAAGAGTCAAGTACAAAATATCCATCCTGATAAAATAGAAGTACATAATCCCACTACATAGACAATAGCCATAACAGAAAAGATAAACCGAGCTTTACTTCTACGATCCAAGCCCAAAGGATAGATATAGCGGTCTGATCCAAGCCCACTAGTACTAGGCCCACTCTGATAACCTGAGGGTTGGGAAAAAAAGATAAAAACAACGGGGTCAGACATAAGTCTGAGTGAGTCCTATAACCCTAACAATACAACCATTAAAGTAATTAGGGTATGACATAAATAAGGTACGGTACCTCTGGGGATAATGACTACACTAAGTAGCCAACTAAACACCGGATGTACTACGATAACCGAAAAGACGCATTTATCCACCCAAAGATAATTCTTACCCCCGCCCTAGACTTATTCACCTTATGGGTAATTCCTACACTGCACTACACCGGTTTTACCTACCTAAGATTAATTCCTACTTAAAGGTTGATCCCACTAAGTGTACTTAGTAATTTTACCCGGTAGTTTCTTGTACCCCTACACAGGTGCCGTTTGCCCCTATCTTTACTAGGTGTACCCACTACCCATCGATCGGCTCCCTACCGTAGATACCCGTGCTGGTCCCACAAAAGGGGGTGTATCATTCCCCAAAGTGGCTACCAGATAATATCACTGTGCACGGCTTTATATCTACACGATGCAACAACGATTTACTAACCAGCCCGGGTCCACACACGCATATGAAACCCGTTGGTCCTACGTTGCCACCGCTAACCCGTTTTGGCCTCTTATAGTCAAGCCCAATATGCGTGTCCCGTCACTCGACTTGGGTCGAGCCCACAAAGATACGTTTGGGATATTGGTTGAGATGGGCCCCCACAAGCTACCACCTAAGCTTGTTAATTTATCTAGTGTATCCCACTTAACCCCTTTAACCATGTTCACTTACATGTTATAAATACTTTGGTTAAGTCATTAATCATATTTTAATTACCTTTCAAGGCACCCACTAGATTTCCACATGACACCCAAGTCCTTTACTTAATTCCCTCATGCCACCCGAGGCACTTACTTAACCCCTTAATCATGTTTAATTACATGTTCCACTTTGGTTAAGTATTCTAATCGTGTTTTCTATTGCCACCCAAGGCAACCCACTAGTTTTCTCATGCCACCCAAGGCACCCACTTAACCCTCAAGCCCCACTACATGCTTATATGGTTAAGTGTTTCTTAATTAATTAAGACCGTGATCCTCATAAAGACCTCTCACATTAGACTATCTTTTATGACCGCTGGTTAGGCCGGTTGGGTCCGGGCAGCCTTATGTCATAATCAAGTCTAACCTCGTGTCTTTACATTAATCACGTATTTAGTTTGTGCCTAAGACCTCTCACATTGGGCTAACATTTGTAGCAACTGGTTAAGCCGGTTGGGTCCGGGCAGTTTTACGCTACAACTGAGTCCAACCTCGTGTCTTAGTCGATTAATTACCCCTAATTAACCACCCTCATATTTTATATTAATTATCCCTAATCAATATCAAGTTTTTCATAACATGGGTAGACCTAACTCAATAGGTAAATTCCCATGGGGTAGACCTAACTCAATAGGTAAATTCCCACTTATGTTAATTTATTTTTATGGTATGCTTAATCATACCCAACCATACTTTAATTAACATATTTATTAACCCCATCGTTCCCCACGCAAATCGTTCTCATTTCACGACATAATAAAAGGGAAGATCTATCACCAATATCATGGGTTTAACCAAATCTTAAAATATAACTTTGTCATGGGTTAAGAGGACGTCAACTTGCATATATGAGCATATATTAACCCAACTATATTTAACCCAAACTTGCATATAAGCATTCACATAACTTGCATAAGCACACCTAACTTGCATGACATGTTGAACTTGCATATAAGCATTCTCATAACTTGCATAAGCACACCTAACTTGCATGACATGTTGAACTTGCATATAAGCATTCTCACAACTTGCATAACATATCTTGCATATCAACATACATGTAACTTGCATATTAACAAACATGTAACTTGCATAGCATATCTTGCATATTAACATACATGTAACTTGCATATTAACAAACATGTAACTTGCATAGCATATCTTGCATATTAACATACATATAACTTGCATATTAACAAACATGTAACTTGCATAGCATATCTTGCATATTAACATACATATAACTTGCATATTAACAAACATGTAACTTGCATATTAACTTGTTAAACATGCATAAACCCACTTGTTAAATATGCATAAAAACAACTTATTAATCATGCATATTATCACATACTTAGCATGCATAGAATCACATACTAAACTTGCATAATATCATATACTTAGCATGCATAGAATCACATACTAAACTTGCATAATATCATATACTTAGCATGCATAGAATCACATACTAAACTTGCATAATATCATATACTTAGCATGCATAGAACTTGCATAATATCATATACTTAGCATGCATAGAATCACATACTAAACTTGCATAATATCATATACTTAGCATGCATAGAATCACATACTAAACTTGCATAATATCATATACTTAGCATGCACAACATCAAATACTTAATATGCATAACACCAACTACTATGCATAAAATCACATGCATAACTTGCATATCATGTTACATATAACTAGCATATATTCTCACATATAGTTTGCATAACATGTTACATATGCATAAATGTTCAACATAATATTTACATCATAAAACATGGAAATAAACTTGCATATGGCATAAAACTTGCAATTCACGTATCATACAACTTGCATATAACTCACTTATCCACAAACATAACCATGTCTTATCACATCCTACCATAATCAATTTAACAATTGATTATTAAAGCCATAGAAACTCACCAAAACACAATTAGCAAGCTAATGAAGAAGATTAAGATACTTAGAATGGATTAGAGGTTGATTAGAGCTTGCTTTCCTCTTCATTGATTTGTGGAGGCCATGACCAAGTTTCATTTTGCCATAGTTTAGTTACTAGGTTTAATTATGAATGAATTAGGGTAGGGTTAGGGTGTTATTTATAGGATTAGGTTGCATTTTAGACCCTTAGATTAACCCTAGATTAATTTAGGACCATTAGATCCGTCAGATCCAAGAAGCTTCCAGAACTAGCCCACCAAGCCAGCCCAAGAACACAAACTGGTGCACCCAGTTTCTCTGGGCGTCGCACCCTGTCGACAGGCAAGTCGACAGGCATGTCGACACCCCTGTCGACAGGCCTGTCGACAGCCCTGTCGACATGGGTTGGGCGGGAATCTTCCCGCCTGGCCCCGCCTGTCCAATTTAAAATCTGAATTTTAAATTCTTAATTCTGTTTTAGTTTTCAAATTTTCTGCAAACTTCATCGGGCCATAACTGGGCCATACGGACTCCGATTTTCGAAAACTCGGACTCTATTTCGCGTATTTTTCCGAGACGAACGCAATAACGCAGCCCGTTTCCCCTAATTCCCACATATGAAATTATTTATTCTGTAATTAGTGAATTTTAGTATTAACCCAAAATACGGGGTGTTACAAATAAGTCTGTTGATAACGAAATCACATAAAAATCAATCATCCGTTCAACATCTTTGTCGTTTGATACTGTGATAAGAGTATGTTTGTTGAATGGAAGGAAATATTTGACAGTTGCGTTGTTGCTACCAATGCCAAACATATTGGCTATTTCCAACTTTAGATCGTTAAATTGTGAATCTCGGCTGATGTTGGCGGCATGAGCAAATTGGCAAATGGCGACAATTCTTTTGCTACTTAAATTGTGAATCTCGGCTGATATTGTGTTGTGTAAATTCAACATTCTTTAGCCACTCAAATGATCAATGATCCTGTGATTTATTCTCAATGACCCAAGTAGTTGCTTGACAATTGCTGAATTTATGGCAGATGAAGATCATTATACACTCACGAATGTTATGTCTATGTATAAATAATTTATATCATTAACCATGTATACAAGGCATATATCATTAACCATGTGTATAAATAATGACTGTGTGAGGAAAAAAACTAACAGTAATTTATTTGGGATAGAGAAACCTATCCTTGAATGATATCAGAATAATAGAAAATTATAAACTTACACTGACAGCAAAAGGAAAAAATTTCAATCAATCAACAAACTTTAACAATGGTTGTCTATATTAAAGCGTAACAAAGTCAAGAATTAAATGACATGTTCACATAAGTATACTGTCTTAAACTTTTGTGTCTATAAGAACAATAATTTATACTTACCATGTTGAGACTTCCAAATCTCTAACAAGCCTGATTCTTCTGAGCCTTTGCATCATCCTTGGCCATCTCCATCTCCTTTCATCACCACTTTACCATCCAAACAAAAGACCAGAACGATACACTATGACAACGAACAAACATTTCGTATCTTATATAGTCGTTGATTCAATCATTATGCAGGCAACATATTCATTAATTACCTTAAAATCTTGTCTATTTGATTAGCTTGAAACTTAAGTGATATAGGTATGTCACAACATAACTAAGCAGTGTAATAATATGTAAACATGCGAGAGAAGAAATTAGTAAATAGACGAAGAATCAGAAGCAGGGAAAACTCATAAAACCGAGGCTACAGTACCTCTCACTGGAGTTCGTATTGGAGAGGCGTGGATGTAGCGATCCAGGAAGTTTAAACGATCGCTCTCTGTTTAAGAACAGGGATAGACGACTGGAACCAAGGATTGTTAGGGTTTCGGTAAGTACTGCGTGAATGCTGATAACACAAGCAATTGGACTGATCAACACTAGCAAAGCATTGGGATCGACGTTAGCAAAGGGGGATCGACAACGACTAGGGTTTGGCGAGAGGTTATGTGAATATTAATGACACGAGCGGTTGGATTTGCTTTACAAAAGCGAGGAGGTGAAATTAGTGGAAAGGGGAAAAAAGCGTAAAATGCTAATAGAATGAAATATTATTTCCCACACAAATTAATTATTTCCCGCCTTTTTATTTGGTACAGCGTCGAAAAACACTAATCTACCCACTGTATAGCATTGGATTGCTTGCCTGCATCGGGTTGGAATGCGGAAAAGGCTAGAACGCTGTATATAGATGCTATCAGATGTTGATTTTCTTGTAGTGTACCCTGTTTTGAAATGGTAAATCTGGTGTGTTATATGTGATACATTACATTTCAAACACAATTATAAGCATGCTAATTATATTTGTTTTGATAAATATATGATTTGGAGTAGGCATAATAACTTATGCCTCCATTTTATCATTGTATCAGAATGAAAGTGTTTCTTAAATGATACGTATGCATATGTTGATGAATGTTATATTCTCATTGATTGCACACTAAACTATACATTTGATGTCTTTTGTATGCCTGACCCCATTGAAATTGTTCTAACAGGGGCAACAGTTATGCAGATGCATACTGAAACTGTTTCAGTGCAAAGGGGACATCATAGTAGAATAGAGTCGGAACTGATTCACAATAAATAAATCTGTTTGCTGCATGGCATCAGTGAATGATTACTCAAAATGTATTGTACATTAGCAGATGTTATATATATTTTTTGAGTTTAAACAGTATGCTAATGTATTGTTGTGTGTGTGTGTATATATAGTCATAATAAGAATGCAACTTATATATTTGTATAAATATTCCTGTGTGAATGATTACATTATATATTGCAAGAATTTCCTGGATAATGTACATATTCCATATGCACTTATTTTTGGGCCTTGGTTTCTTTTTAATTTGGCCTGGACTTATATACTGCTATAATATTAGGACACACGTTAATTTTATTGTCCATAATAACAATCCTGTTATATGATAGCCTGTACAATTCTGTAAAAAAATCTTTGGTGATCGACATTTAATATATTCAAAAATGGCCTATAGTAGGCATGTGTGTATATATATATATATGTGTGTGTGTGTATTATTTTGAACAAGAAATCCATATGCCATGTAAAGTATGAGCATGTGCTGAAAATTATATTAATATGGAAGTAAAATAGTTTAATTGAAATTCATATTAGATTTGAATGTAGTCTATGATTATAGAGTTAAGATAACCAATAATTTTGAAATGTTTAAAAGAACTATAAGCATGATTCCTATATAATGCTGCATTTAAATATACATATATGTTTCATATATTTTATTTAAATCCAGTTAATCTTACTAATGTGAAATACATATATTTTGATATGTGTAAATGATATTAATATTGTTCGCCACTATGAATTATAAAAATTCCTTTAAAAGAAAATTTTGTTGTATTAAGTCATGGCGACGTCTTCCAATATATACACCCATCAATGCCAGAATTACTGGATGTAGGTAATGCCAAAGCGTTGTGCATCCTTTTATTTTGGTTATATGCGGTGGAGTAATTTTGATACTCGACTGTATTATTGGGTCTGTCTTAACTAGGCTGCATAATAGGATTATGGCCTTAGAGACGAAGAACATGCATTATTCTATATTTTGAGCAAATGAATAATTTTATGAACAAAATGTTCATCATGCTTGTAACAACCCGCAAAATCTGGGCCAGTTTAAAAATTTTATTTCGGCAATTTTAGCGAATTTTGATTATTTAAAATGAATTATTTTAAATAATATCGACGAAAAATTTATTTTGAATAGAATTCGAACGAATATATTTATATAGTTCGTCGTTAGAATATAAATATTTATATATAATTATAAAAGGAATTGAAAATGGCGCGGTAGTTCGATAATTCGATTTCAAACTTCAATTGAATGTACCGGGTGCAAAACAATCCGGATTTTAGTGAAACCAAAAACGTTAGGATCTAGTTGAGAATATCTTTCCAGCGAATCCGAAAAATCAAAAGTTCATAGCGGGAATCAAAAGATATGTCCAGTTGAAAATTCTGAATAGTCGCTATGGAATTCAGGCCCTTAAAAATGGACATTTTGCAAATGACCTCGGATTTCGACGAAACCAGTTTTGTTGGGTCCGGGATGTAAAGTTATTGCTAGGTTTTAAATTTCATAATTTTTCGAATCAATATGTGAGCGTGGCAAAGGAAAACGCGTTTGACCAGTTTCAGTTGATTTTAATCGACTGGAAAATGGCCATTTTTCCAACGGCCTCAGAATTCGACGAAACTAGTTTTGTTAGGACCGTATCGTCAATACGAAGCTAGAAAATATTTTTATGGGATTTATAGAGTTAGTATGTGACCCCGGTAAATTGAAATCTACGTTTAAAATTCAATATAATGATTTAAATGTAAATGCAACGGAAACTGATCGAAACGGTCGATTCAGCTTGCGGTACATATCCCATTGTGTTCGAAATGGGGGTAAAACGCTATGGACGACAGGCGGTGGGCCTCGTTTAGAGGTCGTATGTAAAAGTCAACTTTTTGCAAATTAAATTAAATATAAAAAAATATTTTCTCTCCCCTTAAATCCTCCTGCCCCCCCCCCCCCCCCCCCGGTTCAGAAAATTAAATCCAGAAAAAAAAGAAAAAAAAACGCCGCTTCCAATCGATGCCGCTCGCCGACGCCGACCTCCCCTCCGCCTCACTCCCCCCGTCGACGTTCATCGCCGCGCCAACCCCCATCCACGAGCCCACCGCAGCCCCCCCCCCCCCCACGATTCCTCCTCTCCCTTCTATCGATAATCAGGTCGACGCACCCCCCCCCCTTCAGCCCAGAACCCGCCCCCTTCTCCTCCTCAGACCACCGCCGCCTGCCTGCTCCGCCCCCACCTCGCCGGACCCCCCCCCCCTCTTCCCGTTGCTCCCCCTCTCTCCTCCTAAACCCGCGAGTTACCCAAGCCAACTCCCCCCAATTCGAAGCCCTAAGTTCGAAGCACGAAGAAGATGAAGACGATGAGGTCTAGAGCGCGAATACAGTGAAGAACGCAGTGTAATTTTTTTTTATACCCTATAATTAGTTTGTTTATTTAGGTAATTATTTATTAATATAATTACATTGTCTAAATTCAGTTTTAAAAATTAAATTAGCATTTGTTTTCAAAATTAAATAAGCATTGTTTTATAAAAATAGGAATTTGCATCGTTTTTAGAATTGAAATAACTTCGAAATAAAAATATGATTTTTATATATTGAACTTCGAAATAAAAATATGATTTTTATATATTGAACTTCGAATCAAAAATATGATTTTTATATATTGAACTTCGAATCAAAAATATGATTTTTATATATTGAACTTCGAAATAAAAATATGATTTTTATATATTGAACTTCGAATCAAAAATATGATTTTTATATGTTGAACTTCGAATTAAAAATATGATTTTTATATATTGAACTTCGAATCAAAAATATGATTTTTATATGTTGAACTTCGAATTAAAAATGTGATTTTTATATATTGAACTTCGAAATAAAAATATGATTTTTATATATTGAACTTCGAAATAAAAATATGATTTTTATATATTGAACTTCGAAGTAAAAATACGATTTTTATATATTGAATAGCGAAGTAAAAATTCGATTTTTACAAGTATGAAGCAATTATAAAAATATGATTTTTAAATTTAAAGTGAATAAATAAAAATGTGATTTTTATTTTAAAGACATCAAAATATAAAAATGTGTGATTTTTATATATGTAGTGGCTACGGGCAACGAAGATGACGAAGATGCGATAGCAATGAAGATTTCTATCAATGAAGTGCCGTGGAGCTAGGATAGCTATATGTGAGAATTTCTCACCTTTCAATTTCTTTTTCTAGTTATATATATACTAGGATGCAGACGGTGCTTAGTAGCACCCGACACAATCGTCCACAGACCATGGACTTGTTTGTTTGGTTGCATAGATGATTTGATTTGAATTGAATTGTTTGGTGAAATGAATTGATTTGATTGATGTGTGAATGGCGTGGGCCTTCACTAGACCGGGGATAAGGCTAGGCCTCGTCCCGTTTGTAGTATCGTGCCGTTATGCCGCCGAAATTTTCTAAAATATGTTAGAAAAATAAAAATATCATTTTATTGAATAAATGAACTGAATAGAAATTCATATGTTGAAATAAAATGTTTTGTCGTTAAAAATATAATTTTTAACGTGAATGTGAATAAATAAATATTCATTTACAAACCAGACGGTTTGTTTATGTACACCTATTTAAAGGACATCGATTGGGTCGATAAATTTTACACATCGCCCAACTGCACAAATAAAATCTATGTTTGTTTGTTTGTTTGAAACCCCACACGGGTGTTGGGATGAAATTTGAAGTTCACTCCTCCTGATTGATTAAATATGTCGATCGATGGATTGACAGGCTGTTATAAGCGTTAGATATCTATATTTGATGCTTATACAGTGTAGTGCACTTTGGTTGATGGTTGATTATTTTGCAATGCTATTATATGGGTGTAATGTATGAAAATCCATATAATTAACATTATATGGAAATTGATTGGGCCTCATTCCAGTTTTAAAATAGAAATATTTGAAATAGAAATATTCGAAATGGAATATTTGAAAATATCAATATATGAAGCCGTGTTGATTAGATTGACGCCATTTTGACGTGAACGATATTTATATCGATTTTATTCATTTCATAATGAATATCGAAAGTGATTTCAAAATCTGATATTTTGAAAAGAATTGATTGTAAATGAATTCGAATTGGAATTGAATGGATATTGATTTTTGGGTTTATCGTGAACAGTGTTTTAAATAACACTTGTTCTTTAACCCGATAATTAATGGAATGTGATTTTGGGTTTATCGTGAACCGTGTTTTAAATGACACTGATTCTTTAACGCAGTTAAAGATTAAAACTAAGTGGAGTTATAATGAATCTTTAATTAGATTGAAATGATCGAAAATGGAGTATCACCAGTTTTGCTCCAGGCGATGGTTAAATCTTTAATTAGATTTGAACGTGAAATGGTAATTGAATTTACCGATAACACTGTGGTGTTAGATATGAAGTATTACCAGTTTTACTTCATGGGATGAATAGGTTGGGATTGGGAAATAAAATAAAAATTACTTCGGTGTGGTTCGCTAATCCCGACTAGTTTGAATTGATATTCAAAGGAGATTAAAGAATAAATTTAAAGAATTTATCTTGGATAAAATTAATGGGAACTTTTCCCAAAGTATAGGAATATTTGAATAAAAGAATATTCTGAATTGGAATGAGGCGTATGTTGTGTTGGTGTAACACTTTTATAATATATACGCGAGTTATTCAGAAAGACCGGGTTTATCCCATTCTGAATAACTGATTCGACGTGGTGTCGAAGATGAAGACGGTGGTCGAAGACCGGAAGTCTTCACGTCGTTTGGGTGATTACTGATGATCTTGATTGGGCTGTACACCCAAGAAGATGGAAACAGTTAGTGATCGTCCAGACGTGCTTGGAGATCGATGGATATGCGGGGTACAAGGTGCCTCCGGTTTCGTTCAACTCCAGAACGGACTTGTAAATGGACTGTGTGTCTGACATTGGATTTTAGTCTGTGTGATTGATTTCTATTAAATATATATCTGTTTGGCGGCGGAGAATTTATTCTCTTGCTTAACGCCCTTCTCTGAGACGTACGAGCTCAGGGGTTATATATTGATGGATATCAAACGCATGGAGTGAATTGCCTGTGTGGCATGCCTAAGTGGCAATTGATCGAGGCTTCTGTTGAAAAGCAAAGTCTTGTGGTGATGATCAAAGCACAGCCTGTGTGGCGTAGCTTTGTGTAACGTTTACTTCGCGTGTTTCACACCCGGTATGAACCAAAAACGGGAGACGGACCTCAGGGAGGACTTGCGTTTCTTTCTAGCTAGAAGTGGCGTCAGTGGTTTTACACGCCCTGACGAGTTTGACTTATGTGGTTGTTGCTGTTGCGAGGCGCCTCGGTTTGATCGGATGATCCGGGTCCGATGGAGTCATTTGTTGGCTCATTTACGCCCCAAAGGGCGGGGAAACGTAGTGTTCAGGCATAATAATCCACATCGGTGGACCGGCCCTGTCGCTCCATGGGGCAGTTGCGGCTGTTCCTGAGACATGGGCTAGATTGTCTCGAATCGGTTGAGGACTATCTTTTGCCTCGGTTCATAGACGGAAATCCAATTTCTAAATACGTGGCATTTGCGGTTTTATTTGTAGAACCTAGTATGGTGACATAGTAGGATGGGGCGCTCATGCCGCCTATGATTGATACTTATGATTTGAAGTTGTTTTATACACTATGCACTTATAATAGTATCAAATAATGTGTTTTAAACGTATCAAGCATGCTTTGGCTGTTATAAGGTAAAAACCCTATCCTCCGGCTTGCGTTGCATTGTGTGATGGGACCTGGGTCTTATAACAGCTTCATTTTTCTTTATTTAGCATTGCGCTGTTTGTTTTATGCACTGGTATTCTTGGGAGGAAACCCGTTCCGTGTTATACGGCGTGGTCCCTTGATTTACCGAACTTTAAAATAAAGAATTATAACTGTTTTTGTTCTCACACCAGTCCCATGACTGGCCTGGAGTTTATTGTTTTAACCTAAACTCTGGGTGCCCCTATTTTGACACGGGCAGCTAGTAGTTTTGGTTTTGCATTTTTATATTCACAGGATCCTGGTTTACAGCTGGAATGATATCCGGAAAGCTTTGTATCCGTATATCTCTTCTAGTTGTGTATTGTATTATTTTCCGCTGCTATGTATTTAAATGTAATTTAAATCTCTGATAGTTCTGTGTAATATTCATTTATACTCTGTATATTCTTGTAATCTGATGCATTGTTGTAATAAGCAATGAAATGTTCTTCCGTATGCGTTCTATTTTGTCGTGTTCTCAAACGATAGGGCGTTTCGAACGGTCTGGGTCGGTTTAGCGACCGGTTCGGACCGAGCGGAATTCCTTCTCGTCACAGTTGGTATCATAGCTTTGGTTTACAGAGCTCGAGAACAAGACACATTAGAACCATACGAAAGAATTCATCAGATATTGGATTAGTAATATCCAATTAGAATGACTCGTTAGAGATAGGATCAGTAGTATCCTAGAACGAGTGTGAAGAGTATATTTTTCAAATAAAAACAATTTTGTTTTGAAAATTTAAATCAACTATTCGTATTTGATTATTTGTTTATATTGATTTTTGGACAATTCAGTATATAAAGAATTTGCATATACGCCTTGCAAACGTATATTCAAAATTTAATATATTGGATAGATATAGAATCACACTCTAGTCGCACGGACCTGATTCTGATGATTGACGCGTCATCATTAGTAATTATTTTCGTGTTTCGAAGGTGTGATATCTATATATTTCCATTAGACTGGTGTGAGAACCAAAACTAATATAGCTAGAATACATTGTTGTGATTTGGCATCAAAACATGATTTTTTGTATATATATATATCAAATTATGAATTTGAGACTCTAATTCACTAATTGATTGATGTTTGTGTTGTTTGTTTATTTGGTTGATAATTTTTAACCATTTGGCCTAATTATATCAAATATTGAATTACATTGAAAATTGGTCGCATTTGTTTGCATATACATATATATCATTGAACAGGTTATAGCAAGGAGGCTAGAGCCAGAGAATAAAATTTGTTTGCCCGACAAATAGGTACATGTTTACTACATAATTTACTGTTTTGTTTGGGTGATGATGATTTTATGAGCCTATTGGCTAGCCGCTTGGCTTTTTCTTTTTCTTTTTGAGATCTGAAGGACCGGGGAAGCTATTTGAAATTCCCCGATGCTCCCGGTGCAGGGGAGGTTATGGCGAAATTTTTCGAAAATTTAGGGTGTTAGCCAAATTTTTGAAATTTTGAAAATGCTCAGAAACTAAAGAGTTGGAGAATGGAAGCCAGATCGAACGTAGAGTTGATTAATCAAACCACTTTCGACTTTGTTCCTTTTCGGGGACGAAAAGTTTTAAGTGGGGGAGATTGTAACAACCCGCAAAATCTGGGCCAGTTTAAAAATTTTATTTCGGCAATTTTAGCGAATTTTGATTATTTAAAATGAATTATTTTAAATAATATCGACGAAAAATTTATTTTGAATAGAATTCGAACGAATATATTTATATAGTTCGTCGTTAGAATATAAATATTTATATATAATTATAAAAGGAATTGAAAATGGCGCGGTAGTTCGATAATTCGATTTCAAACTTCAATTGAATGTACCGGGTGCAAAACAATCCGGATTTTAGTGAAACCAAAAACGTTAGGATCTAGTTGAGAATATCTTTCCAGCGAATCCGAAAAATCAAAAGTTCATAGCGGGAATCAAAAGATATGTCCAGTTGAAAATTCTGAATAGTCGCTATGGAATTCAGGCCCTTAAAAATGGACATTTTGCAAATGACCTCGGATTTCGACGAAACCAGTTTTGTTGGGTCCGGGATGTGAAGTTATTGCTAGGTTTCAAATTTCATAATTTTTCGAATCAATATGTGAGCGTGGCAAAGGAAAACGCGTTTGACCAGTTTCAGTTGATTTTAATCGACTGGAAAATGGCCATTTTTCCAACGGCCTCAGAATTCGACGAAACTAGTTTTGTTAGGACCGTATCGTCAATACGAAGCTATAAAATATTTTTATGGGATTTATAGAGTTAGTATGTGACCCCGGTAAATTGAAATCTACGTTTAAAATTCAATATAATGATTTAAATGTAAATGCAACGGAAACTGATCGAAACGGTCGATTCAGCTTGCGGTACATATCCCATTGTGTTCGAAATGGGGGTAAAACGCTATGGACGACAGGCGGTGGGCCTCGTTTAGAGGTCGTATGTAAAAGTCAACTTTTTGCAAATTAAATTAAATAAATAAAAAAAAAATTCTCTCCCCTTAAATACTCCTGCCCCCCCCCCCCCCCCCCGTTCAGAAAATTAAATCCAGAAAAAAAAGAAAAAAAGAAAAGAAAAAAAAACGCCGCTTCCAATCGATGCCGCTCGCCAACGCCGACCTCCCCTCCGCCTCACTCCCCCCGTCGACGTTCATCGCCGCGCCAACCCCCATCCACGAGCCCACCGCAGCCCCCCCACGATTCCTCCTCTCCTCTCCCTTCTATCGATAATCAGGTCGACGCACCCCCCCTTCAGCCCAGAACCCGCCCCCTTCTCCTCCTCAGACCACCGCCGCCTGCCTGCTCCGCCCCCACCTCGCCGGACCCCCCCCCCCCCCTCTTCCCGTTGCTCCCCCTCTCTCCTCCTAAACCCGCGAGTTACCCAAGCCAACTCCCCCAATTCGAAGCCCTAAGTTCGAAGCACGAAGAAGATGAAGACGATGAGGTCTAGAGCGCGAATACAGTGAAGAACGCAGTGCAATTTTTTTTTTATACCCTATAATTAGTTTGTTTATTTAGGTAATTATTTATTAATATAATTACATTGTCTAAATTCAGTTTTAAAAATTAAATTAGCATTTGTTTTCAAAATTAAATAAGCATTGTTTTATAAAAATAGGAATTTGCATCGTTTTTAGAATTGAAATAACTTCGAAATAAAAATATGATTTTTATATATTGAACTTCGAAATAAAAATATGATTTTTATATATTGAACTTCGAATCAAAAATATGATTTTTATATATTGAACTTCGAATCAAAAATATGATTTTTATATATTGAACTTCGAAATAAAAATATGATTTTTATATATTGAACTTCGAATCAAAAATATGATTTTTATATGTTGAACTTCGAATTAAAAATATGATTTTTATATATTGAACTTCGAATCAAAAATATGATTTTTATATGTTGAACTTCGAATTAAAAATATGATTTTTATATATTGAACTTCGAAATAAAAATATGATTTTTATATATTGAACTTCGAAATAAAAATATGATTTTTATATATTGAACTTCGAAGTAAAAATACGATTTTTATATATTGAATAGCGAAGTAAAAATTCGATTTTTACAAGTATGAAGCAATTATAAAAATATGATTTTTAAATTTAAAGTGAATAAATAAAAATGTGATTTTTATTTTAAAGACATCAAAATATAAAAATGTGTGATTTTTATATATGTAGTGGCTACGGGCAACGAAGATGACGAAGATGCGATAGCAATGAAGATTTCTATCAATGAAGTGTCGTGGAGCTAGGATAGCTATATGTGAGAATTTCTCACCTTTCAATTTCTTTTTCTAATTATATATATATACTAGGATGCAGACGGTGTTTAGTAGCACCCGACACAATCGTCCACAGACCATGGACTTGTTTGTTTGGTTGCATAGATGATTTGATTTGAATTGAATTGTTTGGTGAAATGAATTGATTTGATTGATGTGTGAATGGCGTGGGCCTTCACTAGACCGGGGATAAGGCTAGGCCTCGTCCCGTTTCTAGTATCGTGCCATTATGCCGCCGAAATTTTCTAAAATATGTTAGAAAAATAAAAATATCATTTTATTGAATAAATGAACTGAATAGAAATTCATATGTTGAAATAAAATGTTTTGTCGTTAAAAATATAATTTTTAACGTGAATGTGAATAAATAAATATTCATTTACAAACCAGACGGTTTGTTTATGTACACCTATTTAAATGACATCGATTGGGTCGATAAATTTTACACATCGCCCAACTGCACAAATAAAATCTGTGTTTGTTTGTTTGAAACCCCACACGGGTGTTGGGATGAAATTTGAAGTTCACTCCTCCTGATTGATTAAATATGTCGATCGATGGATTGACAGGCTGTTATAAGCGTTAGATATCTATATTTGATGCTTATACAGTGTAGTGCACTTTGGTTGATGGTTGATTATTTTGCAATGCTATTATATGGGTGTAATGTATGAAAATCCATATAATTAACATTATATGGAAATTGATGGGCCTCATTCCAGTTTTAAAATAGAAATCTTTGAAATAGAAATATTCGAAATGGAATATTTGAAAATATCAATATATGAAGCCGTGTTGATTAGATTGACGCCATTTTGACGTGAACGATATTTATATCGATTTTATTCATTTCATAATGAATATCGAAAGTGATTTCAAAATCTGATATTTTGAAAAGAATTGATTGTAAATGAATTCGAATTGGAATTGAATGGATATTGATTTTTGGGTTTATCGTGAACAGTGTTTTAAATAACACTTGTTCTTTAACCCGATAATTAATGGAATGTGATTTTGGGTTTATCGTGAACCGTGTTTTAAATGACACTGATTCTTTAACGCAGTTAAAGATTAAAACTAAGTGGAGTTTTAATGAATCTTTAATTAGATTGAAATGATCGAAAATGGAGTATCACCAGTTTTGCTCCAGGCGATGGTTAAATCTTTAATTAGATTTGAACGTGAAATGGTAATTGAATTTACCGATAACACTGTGGTGTTAGATATGAAGTATTACCAGTTTTACTTCATGGGATGAATAGGTTGGGATTGGGAAATAAAATAAAAGATTACTTCGGTGTGGTTCGCTAATCCCGACTAGATTGAATTGATATTCAAAGGAGATTTAAGAATAAATTTAAAGAATTTATCTTGGATAAAATTAATGGGAACTTTTCCCAAAGTATAGGAATATTTGAATAAAAGAATATTCTGAATTGGAATGAGGCGTATGTTGTGTTGGTGTAACACTTTTATAATATATACGCGAGTTATTCAGAAAGACCGGGTTTATCCCATTCTGAATAACTGATTCGACGTGGTGTCGAAGATGAAGACGGTGGTCGAAGACCGGAAGTCTTCACGTCGTTTGGGTGATTACTGATGATCTTGATTGGGCTATACACCCAAGAAGATGGAAACAGTTAGTGATCGTCCAGACGTGCTTGGAGATCGATGGATATGCGGGGTACAAGGTGCCTCCGGTTTCGTTCAACTCCAGAACGGACTTGTAAATGGAATGTGTGTCTGACATTGGATTTTAGTCTGTGTGATTGATTTCTATTAAATATATATCTGTTTGGCGGCGGAGAATTTATTCTCTTGCTTAACGCCCTTCTCTGAGACGTACGAGCTCAGGGGTTATATATTGATGGATATCAAACGCATGGAGTGAATTGCCTGTGTGGCATGCCTAAGTGGCAATTGATCGAGGCTTCTGTTGAAAAGCAAAGTCTTGTGGTGATGATCAAAGCACAGCCTGTGTGGCGTAGCTTTGTGTAACGTTTACTTCGCGTGTTTCACACCCGGTATGAACCAAAAACGGGAGACGGACCTCAGGGAGGACTTGCGTTTCTTTCTAGCTAGAAGTGGCGTCAGTGGTTTTACACGCCCTGACGAGTTTGACTTATGTGGTTGTTGCTGTTGCGAGGCGCCTCGGTTTGATCGGACGATCCGGGTCCGATGGAGTCATTTGTTGGCTCATTTACGCCCCAAAGGGCGGGGAAACGTAGTGTTCAGGCATAATAATCCACATCGGTGGACCGGCCCTGTCGCTCCATGGGGCAGTTGCGGCTGTTCCTGAGACATGGGCTAGATTGTCTCGAATCGGTTGAGGACTATCTTTTGCCTCGGTTCATAGATGGAAATCCAATTTCCAAATACGTGACATTTGCGGTTTTATTTGTAGAACCTAGTATGGTGACATAGTGGGATGGGGCGCTCATGCCGCCTATGATTGATACTTATTATTTGAAGTTGTTTTATACACTATGCACTTATAATAGTATCAAATAATGTGTTTTAAACGTATCAAGCATGCTTTGGCTGTTATAAGGTAAAAACCCTATCCTCCGGCTTGCGTTGCATTGTGTGATGGGACCTGGGTCTTATAACAGCTTCATTTTTCTTTATTTAGCATTGCGCTGTTTGTTTTATGCACTGGTATTCTTGGGAGGAAACCCGTTCCGTGTTATACGGCGTGGTCCCTTGATTTACCGAACTTTAAAATAAAGAATTATAACTGTTTTAGTTCTCACACCAGTCCCATGACTGACCTGGAGTTTATTGTTTTAACCTAAACTCTGGGTGCCCCTATTTTGACACGGGCAGCTAGTAGTTTTGGTTTTGCAGATTTATATTCACATGATCCTGGTTTACAGCTGGAATGATATCCGGAAAGCTTTGTATCCGTATATCTCTTCTAGTTGTGTATTGTATTATTTTCCGCTGCTATGTATTTAAATGTAATTTAAATCTCTGATAGTTCTGTGTAATATTCATTTATACTCTATATATTCTTGTAATCTGATGCATTGTTGTAATAAGCAATGAAATGTTCTTCCGTATGCGTTCTATTTTGTCGTGTTCTCAAACGATAGGGCGTTTCGAACGGTCTGGGTCGGTTTAGCGACTGGTTCGGACCGAGCGGAATTCCTTCTCGTCCCAATGCTATCTAAGAATTATACACACACACACACACACAATAAAAATGATATAAGATGTCTACCTAAAAGGTCGTGTTTTGGGGATTAGTCAAAGCTAGGTATAGGCATGATTAGAAAAAGATCTTGGACCACCGTTATACATATAAATAGAGGGATGTTAATTTGAATGGGAGCATATTTCTATTTAAATTATACACTTATATTATTTTGTAATATTCTATGTAATTTTGATTATCAAAATTTATACAAATATATTGCAAAACTTCTACATTTGTTTTATTATTTATTATCTACTGTAGATATTAAATGAAACAACTCTGATAATTTTTACTAAAATTAATCCTTGAGAAGGATAAATTGAATTAAAGCAAATTTCTTGACTAACATAGATATTTGAGGATTGTACTCAAATAAATTAAAATGTAATTGTTTTAACAATGTAGAAGATCTAAAAAACTAACTTATGAATTCAACTGAGTAAGATATAAATCTTATAACAATCTACTTATACATCCCTAGTATTAGATACTAGATATGAATCATATATATGTACATGAGTTTGCAGGAATTATAGAATGAGTAGAAATCTGACATAAGGACAAGTGGACTTACGATAAAAAATGAAATAAATGTTGTTGCATTATCCATAGCAAGTTGCTTCTTGTCCTAAAACATCAGCTTAATAGTAGAATTAAAACATTATTGTTATAAAATTCCTTTTGAAATAAATGTTATTTAATATCTTGTTTAGACAAGTTTGAATTTCATTTGTAATAAAGGGACAATTGTTGTTCATTTTATTTAAATGAAATATCTTATGGAAATGAGCAATTTGTTAATGATTTTATAAATCCTTAACTATGATGTGCTTGACATAAATACTAAGTGGACTAAATTTGATGATTTAAATCCAGTATACCTTTGGCGTTATCAGTTAGCCCATATAAACAAGAAAAGCATATCAAAATTCCATAATGATGGAATTTTGAAATCATTTGATTTGAATCATATGAAGAATGCAAATCTTGTTTATTAAGCAAAACAACTGAATCGCCTTTCACTTGATACAGTGAATGGGCTAGTAAGTATTGGGTCTCATACGTAATGATGTATATGGAACAATGAATACATAAGCTAGAGGAAGGTTTTGTTACTTCATTACATTTACTGATGATGTCAGTAGATATATGTGTATCTTATGAAACACAAATCAAAATCCTTTGAAAAGTTCAAAGAATTAAAAAAATGAAGGTCAAAACCAATTTTGATAGAAAATAAAGACTCTTTGAACAGATCGAGAGAATATTTAAGCCAATAATTTAATGACTATCCAAATGAGTGTGAGATTGTTTCATAACTCACTCCACCTAGAACACCATGTTGGAATGGTGTGTCTAAAAGGAGAAGTCACGCCTATAAGATATGGTAGGATCAATGATGAGTCATATGGATCTTCCAATAAATTTTTGGATTATCCCCTTAAAACAATTCATATTTAATAGTAATCCAACTAAACCGACTATAAAGATGCCATATGAGATATGGACAAGGAAACGTCCTATTTTGTCTATTAGGAAGATTTAGGATGTGAGGCGTTTGTTAAACGTCTTGCCACTGATAAGATCATACCCAAGTATAATAATTATTTTGTGGAATATCCAAAAGTAGCAAAAGGATATTATTTCTATAAATCCTCTGAGAATAAAATGTTTATTTCTCAAATTGCTATCCTTTTAAAAGAGAGCCAGTCTCTTTGATACCGATGGGAACGAAATAGAATTCGAAATGTCTCAGGAACCACAAAATACCATTGAACCTTTTATAGACAAGAAACTGAGTGGGAATGACACAATAATTCTAATGCTGATAACACATTAATTATTGTGAATAATGTTAGTTTAAAACAAGAAATGGATACTGATTCTAAGAAAGAAAATGTTTGGGATAAGAAGTTCATAATTGAACTTTATTCATTGTTGATCCAATGAATTACATTGTGATAACAATAGGGCTATTGCCCAGGCCTAAAGCCTTGATCTCATTGTCGATCCAAACCAATATTTAAGAAATATAATTACTTACGGGAAATTGTTCATAAAGAAGATAAACATATCTGCAAAATTACCAAAGGTTGTAATGTTGCAGACCTACTGACTTAAACTTTGTCGCAGCAGAGGTATGATAGTCACACTAGTTTCATGGGCATGCGATACATGGATGATTGACTTTAGTACAAGTGGGAGATTGTTAGAGATTATGCCCTAGATGTAATCCATTTGATGTGATTAATAACACTTGATGTTATTATTTTATTTGAAATGAAAATATTTTGTTATGTTATATATTTACTGCATAATATAAATATTAACATACTAGAAGTCCTTAGAATAATAATACGAAATTATATCGTTCAAGTAAGTGACTTGAACATGAATTATATAATATATTAAGTATTATAATTCTTAAATGTCCCTAGTCAAGTTTTATTGTTTATATAGGACAACAATAAAACATTGAGACTAGTATGTTGATTAACTGATGATCACATCTCATTGATCATTAATATACGTGATATTAATGTCAATACATAAATATGTATTGGAGAATGGCGTATTAGACTGACCCAACATGAGAAAACTACATGGAATATAATTAACAATATCATAAGTTATTCTCATAGTGATGTAATGGTCCTCTGACCTGAAATCATTATAATTTTATTCGAGGATACTTGTCTTTTGATATCATCAAAAATTACTTTTAACAGAGTATATGATAAAAGTGATTATTGGATACATCTCGAATCGAATGAAAATTATGAATGATCTAGATGGAATTTAACCCTACAATATTTGTAGTGATACCCATGGGTCTTTTGGCTGAGTGAGACTATGAAATGTATGGCCGTGCTCAAATATTGATTTGTTTTATATAGTTTACTCATTGATAAAGATAAAAGGATTAAATTATAAATAGGATGATACGTTCTGCACCTCGAGTTCAATTCTGGATATTGTGGTTAAAAGAATTATATTACATTGATACACTAGTCACGGAAAGATTATATCGAATCGTCAATATTATTATAACTTGGGTAGCAGTGACGGATTGATAGATGCCAATCATTGTTTATGAATTTAAATACGATTTAAAATCATTGCCAATGTTGTAATAACCTATAGGGTCACACATAAGAACGCCTAAAAAGGATTAGATCCGTTCACAATAAAAGGGGAAATCAAATGTAAACTTTTCTCTAACTTTGAATTGGTATAAGGGTTTTATGGTCTTACTTAACTTAGTTTTTTCATTTGCCATATAATAAAGGAAGGGCGACCTTTCTTTTATTCATTAATTGAAAAAAAACAAAAAAACGAAAAGTCGAATAGGAGACCCTAAAACCTCAAATCGGCTAGCGCTATCCATTCTTCTTCTTGATCCTGTTTGACATCTTCGAGATCGAGTGTTCATGGACTTCTATGGAGGCTCGTTGTTTTGGAGGGCTTAGATTCGAATCAACCTAAATCCCACTTCGGTTGCGTGAAGAACGATCAAAGCTTCCGAAAGGTATAATTCTCGATTTCCATTTTGTGCATAAGATTTTGTTCGATTTGGTTTGAATTTCATTATTGTAATGTGAATTTGACCCAAAAATAACTAACAGTCTGTTGATCAAGACCAGCCTCAACTCACAATTGTGGTCTGCTGATCTTGACCAGCCACGACACATCGTATCGTGGTCTGCTGATATAAATATAAAATATAATTGCACATGCACAATACATGTATATACATATGTGTGTATATATATATACATACATATATTTATAATGTGCAAGGGAATTGTCAAACATGCACGCGACAATACAAATCAACAACAAATAATCAGCCAAGACAACAAATGGATAAATGCATGAGTACTGATGGCATGGAAGATTCACATAGGTGCAATATGCACGTAAGCCGATCAATACAACATGAACATACCAAAGCTCAAGTGAACAAGCACCATATAATCAAATCTAGACACATCATGGCATACTTACAATGTGTTTGCAAATACATATATGCAAATTTTCATGAATGGCAGCAAGTTCAGCAAGGATCAACAAGCATCTGTTAAATCATAAAAGCGACCACATTTCAAAGCAAAGAATATGATCAATAGAAATCAAAACAGCAGCAAGCAATGTCACACATGCATGCATTATGGTACAAGTGACACATACTCACAATGCAACATTTCATATATACAAACATGGATGTGTATGTATACGTGAAGTGAACAACAAGCCAATATGAAAAAAGGAAGACTAGCAACTCACACATATATACATGCATGAATGTATCTATATACATAGAGGCAAACAATGAACAAAAAAGTTGGAACAGAGGTAGACTGAAATGACAAGTGCACCGTAACATTGCATGAGCAGACTTGAAGCAATATGACATGTACAAGTTCAAAAGGGAAGAAACAAGTGCACAAGATAGTATCAACTTCCAGAATCAAATGCAAAACATGAGACATGCATGGCTAATGCAAAAGTGATACAGCAGTGCCTCAACATGATCAAGAGGCACATGAATGCAACAGCATCAAGGCAATTTTCAAGTAAATGAAACAAAGCAAAAGGTAAATCAAATGGAAAGTGTAGGAATGTGTACAAGTGGCAATGTAAATGCACATGTATACACAAAGCAACAATGAACAAGGAAACTGTTCAATCTTAGCTAAGATAAAGTGCTCACATCAAAGATAGTCACAAGCGAAAGCCAAACAAAGGTGCAACAAATCATTAAACTCAAGAACCAAGTAAATGGCCCAGTTTCGCATGAAACAGCATGACATATGTGTAGCCGTTCAAAAGTGTAACAGGTCAGATGTTTCAAGTGTGAGGCATCATTGCTCAACGGTCTAGACATAGTGAAACAAAGGTGGGGAAGTTTTCAAATAACTAGAAATATACAAGTAAACAACACATGCAAGCACATAGTGGCATAGTACAAGAAATAACATGCAAAAGTGATATAAAGTCAAGTCCAAAGGGCGTTTTTAGAAGCATAGTATACTATAACAATTTTATGAATGGTCAGTTACATTAACCGAAGCCCAAAATGATCAAAACATGTTCAAGCCAGGAATACATGTCAGCTCAGCAAAGCAATGAGGACTGACACACACACACACACATACACACACACACACACACATATATATATATATAGTGAGCAAAGATTATTTTTTCTTTCAAAATCAAAAATGGCGGAAGGGCGGAAAAATATATGTTTCTCTTCAAGTATCCCGCCTAAAACGTTCTCAAATCACAATCGATTTTCTCATCAATCTAAATCGAATGTTAATTCTATGCATGTTGATGATAATCTGAAGCTTGTTTCAGATCATGATCCTTATTCTCTTCAGTATGTAAAGCTAAGGGATAATCTTTCCTTCATTCTAGAGAATATATTCAATTCGTTAGTTAATGTATGGGATGATACAATTGCTTTGCATCCTATCGAGTTCAAATTATCAGTGACGAAATTAAAGGAGTATATTCTTAAGGTTTGGATACCTAAAGGTATCTTTGTAGTTCAAATAATGTATGAATTCCATTTTACTTTGCAATTTGAGGATGCAACGGATTGTGTTTCAAATTTAAAATAATCAACTTATTCTTATTTAGGTTGATCACTGATTATTATATATGATACCCTGGATATGACTTTGATAACTTTACAGTAAATAAGGTGCAAATCTGGATTAAAATTTACAATTTAGATATGAAAATATGGTTAATTACAACTCTATTGATGATAGCTAGATTTATTGGTGAACTTATTCGTATAGACGATGACACTGCTAATAAGAGAGTCACAAAATTTGTTAGTGTGTTAATTGCAACAGATCTAGCTTCTGAACTATTTGATAAAATTTATATTGTGTTGCATAATGGTATTAAAAAGGATATTATGGTTGAGTATGAGTTTATACCTCTTCGATGTGATCAATGTAATAAATTTAGGCATAAAACAATAGTTCATGAGTTAGATAAGGAACTAGCATGGGTAGCTAAGCAGAGTGGTAATGTATCCAATTCAACAGCTAATAACGAGGCTTCTAGTTCTTTAAATAATGCACCTTCTTCTGAAATGCATAATGTTGTGAAAGATCTTGATTTTCTAGATGATGAGTTACCTCACGACATTACGTGTTGTGACCCTCCCTCTCGGTCGATCCAAATCGATTGTTAAACCGACTTAAATCGAACCAAAAAGGCGGATACACTAACTTTGGGTGCACAACACATCAGAAAAAATAACAGAAGACTTTTATAAACATCATAACAATGTTACATTAGAGTACAAAATATGAGAGTATCGAAAATAATATACAACGGAAAATAAATGTACAATAAATGTAATACAATGCAGCGGAAACAAATAAACTAACACAGCGGAAGACTATCAATGCTCTGGACATAGCTTTAAGATTTGATCCAGAATCCTACTAAATAAAATAACATGTAAAACCAAAACTACAAGCTGCCCGTGTGGGAAATATGGACACCCAGAGTTTAGGTTAAAACAATAAACTCTGAGTTAGTCATGGGATAGGTGTGAGAACTAAAACAGTTATTAGCTTGATTTTAAAGTTAGGTAATCAAGGGACCACGTTGTATGACATGGAACGGGTTTATCCCCCATACATACCAGTGCATAAAAATAAACACCGCAGTGCTAAAGAGAAAAATGAAGCTATTATAAGACTCAAGTCCCATCACACAATGAACGCAGTCGAGGATAGAGTTTTCCCTTATAATAGCCAAATATGCTTGATATGCATATTTTCATCTTTTATTATTACTGTAAGTGAAGAAATCAACATCAAATATATATATATATATATATATATTTATATATATGTATGT
This sequence comes from Allium sativum, assembly GCA_030737875.1. Lineage (NCBI taxonomy): Eukaryota > Viridiplantae > Streptophyta > Magnoliopsida > Asparagales > Amaryllidaceae > Allium > Allium sativum. Next base: position 1,044,666,544 of record CM060910.1, on the reverse strand, counting down.
ATCAATCATAGGCGGCGTGGGTACCATTATATTACCTCGCCATATAGGTTTACAACTAAAAACATAAAATCGCATATAAGAAATTGGATTTCCATCTATGAACCGAGGCAAGGGATCATCTTCACCGATTTCGAGACACTCTAGCAAATGCCTCAGGATCACACCTATTGGCAACCCTTGGATCTTCATGGTCGGTCATCCATCAATGATTAGTTATACCATAAACTATATGTTAGCCGGTTCTATCGAACCTCCAAAATGGTCAGTCCAGTCGACCATATCGAGAGTCATTTAAGGACTTACCTTGCTTCCTAGGTACCTCGTCTATCTTTCATAATAGTATGCAACATTTACATAAGCAAACAGTCTGGGCTCCATACTATGACGTTACTCGTAGCTAGAACTAACATATGTCCATTTCCATGCAGTCACGATCCCATTTTTGGTTCATACCGGGGTGTGAAGCTCGTGAATTAATGCTACACAAAGCTATGCTAGTTAAAGTCGTGCTTTGATCATCAACCATATGACTCTGCTTTTCAACAAAAGCCTTGATCCATGCAACTCAGCATGCCACACTACCAATCCATACCGTACCACTGATTTCCACTAAAATATAACCTCTAAGCTCTTACGTCTTAGAGAAGGGTGTTAAGCAAGAGAATAAATTCTCCGCCACCAAGCAGATATATATTTAGCAGAGATCAACGAATAGAGTATAAAGGAATACAATGTCAGACATACCATCCTTTTGCAAGTCCGTTCCGAGTCTGAACGAAACTGGAGGCATCTTATTCCTTATCCCATATGTACAATACAAGAGAGAGGCCCTCGCATATCCGGTCGATCTCCAAGTACATCTGGACGATCACCAATTATTACCTTGTATTGGGTGTACATCTCAATCAAAACATCAGTAATCATCCAAACGATGTGAAGATCTCTGTTCTTCAACCACCGTCTTCATATCATCAACATTTAGTCGCGGTATCAGTAATTCAGAATGGGTTAAACCCGGTCTTTCCGAATAACTCGCATATCTTATAATCAAGTGCTATAAAAACATATCATACGCCTCATTTCCAATTCAGAATATTATTTTATTCAAATCTTTAAGGAAAGGTTCCTATTAATTTTATCAAAGATAATTTTTTTAAAATTTTCTCTTTAATCTTCCTTTGGATATCGTTTTCAAAAGATTTTATTATATCTTTTAACAATTCTAAACCAAATTAGGGTTTATTAACTAGTCGGGATTAGCGAACCTTACTGAAGTAATCATTTATTTTATTATCCCAATCCCAACCTATTCATCCCATGGAGCAAAACTGGTAGTACTTCATATCTAACACCCACGGTGCTATCGGTAAATTTAATTACCATTTCTTATTCAAATCTAATTAAAGATTTAGCTATCGTCTAGAGTAAAATTGGTGGTACTCCATTCTCGATCATTTCATGAATTTGATAAATTTAATTATCCCATTCCCATTCCTATCTAATTAAAGGTTCATTAAAACTCCAACTTGGTTTTACTATCAGAAATCATTACTTTTTTATTATTCAATTTTTTGGAAAATTAATCCTATCATTAACTGGGTTAAAGAACTAATGTCATTTAAAACACAGTTCACAATAAACCCAAATCAGCTTCCATTAACTATGGAATCTTCACGGAAAACAGATCAACATATAATTGATACAAAATTTCTGTATCATACTAATAATATGAATGGAATAACGGCAAGGACGTTTAAATTCCATATATAGTAACGGTCTTCCTTTACAGAAGCTCATCTCAATTATTACCCAATCGAGTTCCATTCAATTCCAAGTTAAAATATTTAATTGGATAACTTTACTTTGGAAACTTTCCATTAAATCTTAATAAAAAGATTTATAAATTCCAAATCATCTCTTCACTGTTAATTGGGTTAAAAAACAAATTTTATTTAAAACATAGTTCACGATAAACCCAAAAATCCAATTTCAATTCAACTCCAATTAAATATTAATTAATTGGTAAAGTTCTCTAAGTCTTATTTAAAAGAATTATTCTTTTCACATTTGGGTTTAAGAACAATGTTATTAAAGACACAATTCGCAACAAACCCAATATCCAAATTGATATTAAATACAAGGCTCTAAATAGAAATTATATCGACTTATATTCAATATCAAATTCAGAAACCAACAAATATCGTATTGGGAATAACGATATATATGTATATATATCTTCTAATTAACTCAACAACATTCGTATAGTCATGAAATCCAATACCGAAATATTCCGAAGATTATTTCCATTTAAAACCATTCCAATTCATATGTTGGAAAAATTCTGGTTATTTTAAAACCCATTTTCAATCGAATTTATTACTTCTAAAAATAATTGGATTCTTATTCGAGTTATTAACAAGTTCATTCAGATAAAAATATATTTTTATCTTTTCAAAACTTGGAATTTTCATCCAAAATCATTCCAGATCATTAACTATGATTTTACACAATTTTTTAGTATTTTAGATAATTTTATTAAGGCCCTTACAGTCGGTTTCAAACAAAGGCCACTGAACTGCATCCGTAGCGACATTTTCTGAAATTGATTTGGACATATTTTAAAATCTAGCCGTTAGATATTAAATCTCTTATATTCATTGGAAAGATCATTTCGATACGAACCCAACGATTCTAGTTTCAGGAGAATCCGACGGTCGGATCTCCCGTTACGTCCATTCGAAGATAATGGCTTAAATTCGTGAACAGTCGTTGCGCGGCGCGTTCTATTCTGACCATTATATATGTGTGTGTATATATATATATAATATCATCGATTTCCATTTAAAGTGTATTTTATAAATCATTTATAAATTCATTTTTAAACGATTTCAACTTCATTTTCAATTTTAAATCAAAATTGAATATTCCTTATCATTATAAAATTTAAAATGATAATATTTTCAAAATATCTGATTTTGAAATCCATTTCCTTTTCGTGTTCAATATAAAATAAATAAAATCGATAAATAAAGCCGATCGAATTAAAATGGCATTTACTACTTAACTCGGCTTCACATTTCAGTATTTTCCTGTCCATCCAAAATCGGACGTCAAAATCACATTTTGACTCTTCACTGAATATTATTTTAAAATATTCTTTATTTTAGAACATTCTTTATTTCTGAATCGGAATGCGACTCACTCAATTACCATGTAATTTCAGTTATATGGATTTCATACATCGCATGTATTCAACAATAATGATAAATAATCTTTAACCATTCAAACTTCATCCATAGTGCAATTTACAAGTTTATAAGCATTAAAATAAATAAATAACGCTCATCACAGCCTGTCAAACCATCGATTGACATACAGCTAAATATTGGGATTAGTGTATGTCAAATATCATCCCAACACCCGTGTGGGGTTTCCAAACAACAAATACAAATTATTATTTGTGCACTTGGGCGATGTGTAAAAATTATCGTCCCAATCAATATCACTTAAATAGGTGTACATAAAAAAATCGTTCGACTTGTAAATGAATATTTGTTCCAATTTTACTATTTTAAATTATAAATGGAATAATTTTAATTTCAATTTCCACAATAATATTAGCAATATTTTACTATGTTAATCATAACAGTCACAATACACAAATCACCAAATCATCCAAATAAATAAATACTCAACTGCCCGATGCCATTTACAGCACCATAAGTGGCCATTCGCGGAGTATGAAATCCGATGTTAGTAATATCCATACACCGCTTCCAATTTATGTGATTTGTGTGAATTCAAGTGTTGAACTCCATACAACAAATGAAAATCTATATTGGCAATTTCTATATACTTACAGTTAAAAAATAAATTAAATAACTGTACAAAATTTTAGTGAGAGAATTCTCACATTGGGTTCCATTTCGTCATTCTTTAATTCTAAATTTTTTTAATAAAATTAAACCAACAGTTTAATTTAATCAAAAATTGCAACTTCTTCCGTTTCTATTCTGGTCAGTTCCATGTTGTAGTGTTCGTTGAGACAATCGCATTGCAACTGAAATCATTGAATTTCTTTTCCATATGAAAAAGTTATACTCTTTTAAACATTAATTACATTTGTTTATAATTAAATAATAATTTAAATAACTTGGTTTCCCCTTTTACCCCTCCTTCTTCATCGTTCTCTATATAAACCATAAACACAAAAAGCTTTACCTCCAAACCTCCCGTCGCACCGCCCTATGGCCCACCGTACCCCGATCCACCGCCACCACTTCATTGCCTACGTGAGAGCTCCCCACTCCGACAACAACGCCCACCACGCACGCCTGTGCTCCTCGAAAAACTCACCTAATCTTTGCGCCTTTAGGGCCCAAATCTGATCGCCATGGTGTTCTAGAACCAATCATCGCCGTATAGAATGGAAGCCCTTACGATTCTCTACCTTTTTCGTTCTAGGACTAGGCTTTAAATCGAACGATGTTGGGAGGAATTAAGGATTGAAAGCAAATCGGTCGTTATTTCAGAGATGAGGTGGCTTTCCCTATTTGACCATGCCGAGAATAATGAGGGGTTTGACCCTCTCTTTTGACCTATATATTTTATAATTTAATTAATGTTTAATTCTCTAATTGGTGATTTTTCGTTCGAATTCCAAATCAAAGCCAACGACTGTCGCCTCTAGCAAAATACCCCCATTCTGGACAAAATGGGATATGTTTCATAAGCCAATTCAACTGTTTCGATCAAGCTTTATCAAAATTAAAATATAAATCAATATATATTGAATTTAAACGTACATTATAATTTACCGGGGCCGCATACTGACTCCAAAAATTACAGAAAAATAAATCTTGCTATGTTTTGACAATACGGTCCTAATAAAACTAATTTCATCAAATTTGGAGACCATTTGAGAAATGGCCACTTTTCCAGTCGATTAAATTCAAACTGAAATTATCAAACACATTTAAATTCACTGCGCTCACATACTAATTCCAAAAATTATGGAATTTGAAACCTAACAATAATTTGACATTCTGGATCCAACAAAAGTGATTTCGTCGAAAATGGAGGTAGTTTGCAAAATGGCTATTTTAAAGGGTTATATTTTATAATAAAATAATATAAATTCCATAATGACTATTTTAAATTTTAAATTGGGCATAACTTTCAATTTATATTATGAAATTTGAATTTTTCACATCTGTTAGAAAGATATTGTTAAACAGAATCAAATGTTTCTAGTTTTACTGAAATCCAATTTATTTGGAATTCTATACATTCATTTGAAATTAAAAACCGAATTTTCAAACAACGGCGCCATTTCAAGCTCGTTTTATAATTAATATAAAATTATGCGTTCTAACTTCGATTTAAATAAATCTTACATTGTTATTATTTAAAATAAATCATTTTAAATATTCAAAATCCATAAAATTTGCTAAAATAAATTTTTTAAATTAGTTTAGAAATTCAGGGTTGTTACAATCTCCCCCACTTAAAATCTTTTTGTCCTCGAAAAGCAATGGAGCTGAAAGTTGTTTAACTAACCGACTCAACTTTCATTTCGGCTTTCATTCTTTAACTTTTCAATTTCTAAAATTTTCTAATTTCTAAAATTTTCTAATTTCGCCATAACCTCCTTTATACGGGCTGATCTGTAAAATCGCAACTTGCCTCACTGGGCCCTCATCAATCAAAAAAGAAAAAGAAAACGCCAAGCGGCTTGTCAATCGGCTCATAAAATCATCAAACCCAATGAATATAGTAAACATGTACCTATTTGTCAGGCATACAATTTTATTCCTGTTCTTAGCTTCCATGCTATGACCTGTTCATTATATATACATGTATATGTATGCGATTTCAATCAAATTTCAATTCAATTCAATATTTTGATTCAACTTGGCATAATTAACTTTCATTTTCTTATTGGTTTTATCATTCCAATATTTTTATTCAGTTGAACTAATAATCACACCTCACAACCAGCAATCAATTAGTGGATTAGCTTTTCAAATATATAGTTTTTATATACTTAAAATCATATTTTCTAAGATTGGATTATATATATAACAACAAATACATAAGTTATAAACTTGTCACCCTCAACTCATTCTAGGGCATTACTAACTCCATCTCTAATGAGTTTCTCATTCTTCGGATAATACTAATCCAATTTATGATGAGTCTTTATTCTATTCTAACAAGTTGCACCCCAAAGATTTGAGTTAACCAAAGTTCTGAAACCATATGTAGTGACCCTCCCTCTTGGTCGATCCAAATCAATTGTTAAACCGACTTAAATCGAACCAAAAAGGCGGATACCTAACTTTGGGCGCACAACACATCAGAACAAACAACAGAAGACTTTTATAAACATCACAATTTTGTTACATCAGAGTACAGAATATCAGAGTATCGAAAATAATATAGAGCGGAAAATAAATTTACAATAAATGTAATACAATGCAGCGGAACAAATAAGCTAACACAGTGAAAGACTATCAATGCTCTAGACACAGCTTTAAGCTTCGATCCAAAATCCTGCTAAATGAAATTATCTGCAAAACCAATACTACTAGCTGCCCGTGTGGAAAATATGGGCACCCAGAGTTTAGGTTAAAACAATAAACTCCAAGTTAGTTGAAACACTCCACCTCCATTAAGGTCACTCACAAAGGGAATGCCTTCACTTCGGTGGAGCATTTAGGTAAAAGATGCAGATAAATTACATGACAGACAAATAAAGCAGCGGAAAATAAAGTCATTTTATAAACAATGTGGTTTAGTCAAGCTTTTACAACAATTGTCTCAATCGTACTTAAAAATAGTACATAGAACTTCTGTCTTGATTCGAAAACTTCCAAGTATAAAAGAGCATAAAAATAACAATAATATTCCCCAATAAAGCATGAACCAGCCATAGCAGTGGAAGAGAGAGCCCAAAAGCAATACATCGACTATCTTAGAGCTTGGAAAGAAAATGGAGCTAAGTGGTAACATTTCTTCCTCGTGAACCTTGGGGGACTGAAGAAAAGAGGCAAAAACAAACTAGGTCATGAATAAGTCTCGTAAGTCCAGTGAATTTCAACATATAAACAGGCAAAAGCATCATGACATGAATAAACTGAATATAAGATAATACCGTGATAACATGGATAACCAGATAACCTAAGATATGATAAGGCAAGATAAACAGAATGCACTTCTAGTCTTTTTCTGCTTTGCTGCTACTTCGCTATTCTGATTTCTATATCTCTGCACTGCCTAACTAGTGTCCCAACTAGTAATCTGTGTAAAATGATAATATTACAACGTGATCCCGATCCCCGCAATTGTGGTAGCCTTCAGGTGTACATCTAGTATGAGGATCTTACCTCAATCAGCCTAATTTCCATGAAGATGTTAGATGTACCCTTACTACCCTATCGTTTGGCTCCCTACTTGTATTAATGTTCCATGTGTCTGTGTCAGTTCGCCCCTCTCTTGCGTGTAGATACCCTGTGTTGGTCCCACCATAAGGTGTATCAATCCTTATGATAGCAACCCGACATGATTCAAGATGCACACTGTATAACTACTGGTATCCAGTGCCTGCTTTTTCCCAATCTGGAGTACGTGCACGCCCGTAAACCGTCGGAACCTACACTGACGTACCCCTGTCGCTATTTTGACCGCCTATAATCAGCCCAGTAATCGTGCCCCACCCTGCCTTGTTTCAGGGTACCTTGATACATCTATGTGGGTTATTGCTGGGTCTCTGTTACTAGGGTTTCTTACTTGTTAAGTTTGTGGGACTATATTTACTAATATTACCCACCAACCCAATATGTACTTAACCCTCCCACTAATTCAAACATGTTTACTTAATGGTTAAGTTTATGGGCCTATATATAAAAATATTACCCACCTACACGAGATGTACTTAACCCTCCCACACATTATGTCATATTGGTTAAGTGTTGTCCATTCATGTTAACTTAACCCACCCACTCATCATGTCATGTTGGTTAAGTGTTTCTTATTAACCCTTCTCACTCGTCGTGTTGGATTGGTTAAGTGTTTCCTATTAACTTAACCCCGTTCATTCATCATGTTATATTGGTTAAGTATTTCCCATTAACTTAACCCCATTCATTCATCAAGTTACATTGGTTAAGTGTTTCTTATTAACTTAACCCCGCACGTTCATCATGTTGTATTTGTTAAGTGTCATCAATCAATTCAAGTTAACTTAACCCAACCACTTGTCGTGTTACATTGGTTAAGTGTTGCCTTATTGTGTTAACTTAACCCTTCCCATACATCATGTTATATTGGTTAAGTGTTGCTCTCTTGTTTTAGCTTAACCCTACCCATTCATCATGTCATATTGGTTAAGTGTTCCTTATTAACTTAACCCTACTCATTCATCATGCTGCACTGGTTAACTTAACCCTGCTCACTTGTCTAATTAACATGTTTATAACGGTTAAGTGTTCTAAATTTACTTAACCCCACTTTCTTGTTTAATTAACATGTTATAACGGTTAAGTGTTCTAAATTTACTTAACCCCATCTTCTTGTCTGTTATAATGGTTAAGTGTTGCCTTAGTTAACTTAATCTTACCATTCTTAACATGTCTTGTTCATTAGCATTAATTGATTTATTAATACACCAAACTCTCACATTAGTTCTATGTTGTTGCGGTTACTGGATGTGCCAGCCGGTTCCGGGCAGTTTTACACCATAAATCAATCTAACCTCGGGTTTTTCTTGGGTATGATGCACTAACCTCTCACATTATATAGGTGTTGTTGCGGTTACTGGATATGCCGGGCGGTTCCGGGCAGTTTTACACCACAACTCAGTCTAACCTCGGGTTAGGCATGTTTATCTTTTAGCATATTTACCATACATGTCCAAGTCTAGATTTTATATGCTAATAATCCCAAATTCACAAAACTAGTCATGTTCCAATTCTCAAGTTGTACCCCTAACAAAGTTGATTGCAAGTTATACCCCACAATTCCAAATCCAAGTTATTACTCAAAATAGGTTACACCCAATTTTCCCAAATTTGCAATAATAGTCATGCCCCAAAAATCACGATATAACACATGCCCTAAGGTTTAGTCATAATGCACTGTACAAAATATTCTCCAAAAACCCCCAATCATGATTCACAGTATAAACTATGCCAAATTATAGCCTTTAATTATAGTGCATGCCAATTACCCAAAATCCCACTTTAGGCGTGTTCACATTTAACAGTTATCCATATCTTACTATAGGTTTTCATGCCTAAGCCATACATTACTATACACACTAATCTCCTTCTTCCAAGTCATAAACTATCATATATATATATATATGCCCCAATTTTAGGTCTTGAACCACAACATGTACTATGCCTTGCATGTTTACAGTTCAATTTACGCCCCATATCCCAAGTCATATGGCCAATATACTTTATGCCTCAAATCTCAAGTCATATGTTCAATACACTTTATGTTTTAAATACAATATGTGTTATGTCCTCAAAATCCGTTACAAATCAGTTATTCCCAATTATACATAATTTAATACTTTTCCCAATTTTAGCGCTGGCCATGTCCAAATCATGTATTATGTCCAATTTTTCCCAACGTACGTTCATCTCTTCTGAGATTTGGCTCAGGCTCGCAGTAGCTTGGCTATAAAAACAAAAAGGGAATAAGGAAAGAAGAGATAAAGAATGGACATAATAATATAAATGAGATAGATCCAGTGGATATAGAAAGACAGATAGAAATAGGCATAATCTCAGATTCAGATTTATTACAATGTCAGAATCACGATTTAAATTTTATTTCTGAAAGTAACATTAACTTACAAATTACAGAACGGTCTTGAATTCTGGGATCTGATTTCTAAATTTGATTGGCTATTCGTTTGATGTAGACTTTCGATTCTCTAATTTAGATTTGATTCGTAGCTTCTCACTTGCTATCTGTTTGCTTCCTAGTTGGAGAAGAATGGTGGCTATGCTAGGTTGACCTTGGACAGCATGGTGGCTCCTTGGAATGAAATTGTGTGATCTAGGGTTGAGGGTTGGGGTTGCTTTTATAGAGGTTTAGATTTATGTGAGCCGTTAGGTCAACCTAGGGGCAATCAGAACCGTCCAAACTAGATAGAGCTATCCAGAAATTGCCACCTATGCCCTATTGACTCAGCAGCAAGTTAGAAAATCATCATTGTTTGGATCTGGGCGAGGGGGTCGACCCCTATAGGTGGGTCGACACCCCTCTTGGGGGGTCGACACCTATGTCGACCCCCCCTGGGGGGAGTCGACCCCAATGTGCGGGAATTTTTCCGCCCAGCTGATTCACGTGATTTTGAAATTCGAACTGTTTTATGTATCTAATTATTAAATTATATAATTTTCTGTTTAAACATGAAATCTTATGAACTCCATAACTTCTTCATACGGAGTCCGATTCACGCAAACTCGGACTCTATCTCAAGCAGAATTCCGAGACGAACGCGATGGCGTAACCCTTACCTTAATTCTCGCTTTTACAGCTTAGTATTCTTTAATTCGTTACTTTAATAAACATAGAAAATACAGGGTGTTACATTCTCCCCTCCTTAAAGGATTTCGTCCACGAAATATTCAAGTCAAGGAGAATGTATCCTAACAAACAACATCCATCTACTCAACCATTCAATCATAGGCGCCCATTGTCCTTAAAAATATTTCTAATGCTTTCATGATCTTATGCATGGTGTGTGTACATGTCCTTATCTAATGCAAAATCAGGCGGTCTACTGATTCAGTTGACCTCCTTAATGCGAAGTATGTCAGTGCCATGAGTCCATTATGCAATTATTCCTAATCGTACTTTATAACTTCTACAGAAGTACACAATCATTCATACAAATGCAACATCCATATGATTACACATCAAGTTCCAATCCATAAAAATTCACTCATGCATATGCAATATGAAAGTGACTGAGCCGATCTAGTGCCTAATGTGTGTATATGCATCCATGAGAAACCACTAGCAAACACTTGCAACCATCAATCATAACATGTTTCAAACGCATGTTTACATCCATTGGCTTCTACCTAAGGATCGAGGATAGGACCGAGAGGATTTGCTTAAAAGATAAAGACTAGCATGCAAATAAACTTTACAGAAAAAGAGGAATCAAGGATCAAAAAAGGTATGATGCGCATATCTAGTCTTCAGTCTTCTAAGCCGCATCTTCTTGAGCTCCATTCCATATTGCTCTGACTGTCTTAACTTCACGACTGCGTAACTTCTTAATTTTTGTTTCCAGAATGTGTGTTGGAACTCATTTCACTATCGCCTCTCGTTCCACCTTTTCTTCTTATAGTATACTTGGCACTACAACTTCTGTCGTGTCATGCTAACATTCCCAGAGCTATCTCTTGAAAATAAACAAATGCTAACCATGTTACCAAATGTATATACTAAGATGATTAGATTCTTCTCCGTCAATCTTGTAAATGGGGCTAATACCTTCGCAAAGTCCTTAATTAACTTCCTATATTAGCCCGCTGGTCCAAGAAATCTTCTTACTTTTGTTGCATTCCTTGGGACCTTCCAGTCTTGCACCGCAACTACTTTTGCGGGATTTACTGCTATCCCTTCTTTGGGTGCCACATATCCTAGAAATCTTACTTCTTCTCTCCAAAAATGACATTTTTGGAGAACTTCACCTTAAGTTGATGTTGGAGGGTATCCGAGACTTCCCTTAGATGCTCTATGCACAAGCGAAGTACCATCTGCCTTTGTAACGAAAACGACTGGAGCACCCAATTCAAAAATACTTTGCCTTATGAACCCTTTTCAGGTAACTCTTTTACTTGTTTACTGAGTCCTTCCTTTCCCTTGGATTCATGTGTCATACAGGTAATGCAACTGGTTTTGCATTGTCAACTAGATATATGAGGAAGTCTATCTCGCGTTTTAGGGATAAACCCCTAACCTGATCAAAAACATCTGCGTACTCATGGACTACTCTAATGGATTGCAAATCGCCGATAGATGCATCAAGTGATTCTAGGTAGCTAGGACAAACTGATCCCTTAGGATCACACGAAATCTCGAGGGTATTACCGAGGCAAGTCGAAAGTTTAACTACCCTCCTTTCACAACTACTAGCTAACCAATCCATGCCTAGAATCAACCCATAGCCCATGAAACCCGAAAACATAAGCATTACACTTAAACTCAATACTTAATATAGCTATTCTCAAATCCTTACAAACCAAAGATAAATGAGCCGAACCACCAATTGGATTTGAGACAATAATGGGATCCTCTACTATACAAGCTCTAGGGTGCAGAGACTCAATTATGGAAGCAGATATAAACGAATGTGAAGCGCTAAAATCAAAAGAGTACTAACATGATGATCAAAAAGGAAAACTAAACTTTTTCAATAGAAACTTTACTACCTCTCTCTCAGGTACGCTGGCGGCGAGAGCATGCACTTGCCCCCTGAAAATCCTATCCTTAGTTCTTGCCCTTCTCCTTAATTCTATGACCCATTATAAAGGCGCTTCCTCTTGTCTTAGGTTTTCCTATTCTTCCTTCCCTTCTTGTCCTATGATTCTTCCACTTACACCTCTTTCTTTTTACCTCCTTTGTGAACCAAGTCTATATTCATGAGTTCCTCATCCTTGGGTTGTGCTCCTTAGCCAAACTCCTTCATTCTCATCTTTGCCATCCTTGTGTAACTTGTTGACAAGTCTCTTGAAAGCTTCCTCCATCACACAGAAATCCCTACAAAGCTTGAAAAAAAATTAGCCGCAGGTGGAACTATTGCGGCTATAGATGGAAGTTGGACACTTCTTTGCCTTTTGACAGGTGTTGTAGTCTCATCAAACCTACGGAACCGTGCCGCGATGAGGTTACCTCCTAGAAAGCCAGGAGCCCCGGAGACACAGGAAAGAAGGAAACAAGGATTCAAACAGGGAATCAAAAGATAGTGCATATGGCTTTGGGGAATATGCCTTTAAAACAAAACATTTCTTTTGAAAATACTTCTTTTTAAAACCATTTTGAAAACAATTTTTCAAATCTTTTATCTGATCCGGCAACCTTCAGCTCTGATACCAAGTGAAACACCCCACCTCCGTAAACGTCACTCACAAAGGGAATGCCTTAACTTCGGTGGAGCGTTTAGGTAAAAGTTGCAGATAAATTACAAGACAGACAAATAAAACAGCGGAAACTAAAGTCATTTTATAAACAATGTGTTTCAGTCAAGGTTTACAACAATTGTCTCAATCATACTTAAAAATAATACATAGAACTTCTGTCTTGATTCAAAACTTCCAAGTATAAAAGAGCATAAAAATAATAATAATATTCCCCAATAAAGCATGAACCAGCCATAGTAGTGGAAGAGAGAGCCCAAAAGCAATACATCGACTGTCTTCGAGCTTGGAATGAAAACGGAGCTAAGTGGTAACATTTCCTCCCTGTGAACCTGGGGGGAACGGAAGAAAAGAGACGAAAACAAACTAGGTCAAACATAAGTCTGGTAACTCCAGCGACTTTCAGCATTTAAACAGGCAAAAGCATCATGACATGAATAAACTGAATATAAGACAATACCGTGATAACATGGACAACCAAATAACCTAAGATACGATAAGGCAAGATAAACTGAATGCACTTCTACTCTTTCTCTGCTTCGCTACTACTTTGTTATTCTAATTTCTATATCTCTGCACCGCCTAACTAGTGTCCCAACTAGTAATCTGTGTAAAATGATAATATTAGAACGTGATCCCAATCCCTGCAATTGTGGTAGCCTTCAGGTGTACATCTAGTATGAGAATCTTACCTCAATCATCCTAATTGCCATGAAGATGTTAGATGTACCCTTACTATCCTATCGATCGGCTCCCTACTTGTATTAATGTTCCATGTGTCTGTGTCAATTCGTCCCTCTCTTGCATGTAGATACCCTGTGCTGGTCCCACCATAAGGTGTATCAATCCTTATGATAGTGACCCGACATGATTCAAGATGCACAATATATAACTACTGGTACCCAGTGCCTGCTTTTTCCCACTCCTCAGTACGTGCATGCCCGTAAACCATCGGAACCTACACTGATGTACCCCTGCCGCTATTTTGACCGCCTATAATCAGCCCGGTAATCGTGCCCCACCCTGCCTAGTTTCATGGTACCTTGATACATCTGTGTGGGTTACTGCTGAAATGGGTCTCTGTTACAAGGGTTTCTTACTGGTTAAGTTTGTGGGCCTATATTTACTAATATTACCCACCAACCCGATATGTACTTAACCCTCCCACTGATTCAAACATGTTTGCTTAACAGTTAAGTTTGTGGGCGTATATATACAAATATTACCAACCTACACGAGATGTACTTAACCCTCCCACACATTATGTCATATTGGTTAAGTGTTGTCCATTTATGTCAACTTAACCCACCCACTCATCATGTCATGTTGGTTAAGTGTTTCTTATTAACCCTTCTCACTCGTCATGTTGGATTGGTTAAGTGTTTCCTATTAACTTAACCTTGTTCATTCATCATGTTATATTGGTTAAGTATTTCCCATTAACTTAGCCTCATTTGTTCATCAAGTTACATTGGTTAAGTGTTTCTTATTAACTTTACCTCACGCGTTCATCATGCTGTATTGGTTAAGTGTCATCAATCAATTCAAGTTAACTTAACCCACCCACTTGTCGTATTACATTAGTTAAGTGTTTCCTTCTTGTGTTAACTTAACCCTTCCCATTCATCATGTTATATTGGTTAAGTGTTGCTCTCTTGTTTTAACTTAACCCTACCCATTCATCATGTCATATTGGTTAAGTGTTCCTTATAAACTTAACCCTACTCATTCATCATGTTGTATTGGTTAACTTAACCCTGCTCACTTGTCTAATTAACATGTTAATAACGGTTAAGTGTTCTAAATTTACTTAACCTCACCTTCTTGTTTAATTAACATGTTATAATGGTTAAGTGTTCTAAATTTACTTAACCCCATCTTCTTGTCTGTTATAATGGTTAAGTGTTGCCTTAGTTAACTTAACCCTACCATTCTTAACATGTCTTGTTCATTAGCGTAAATTGATTTATTAATGCACCAACCTCTCACGTTAGATCTATGTTGTTGCAGTTACTGGATGTGTCGAGTTGTTTCGGGCAGTTTTACAACACAACTCAATCTAACCTCAGGTTTTTCTTGGGCATGATGCACTAACCTCTCACATTAGATAGGTGTTGTTGTGGTTACTGGATGTGCCGGGCGGTTCCGGGCAGTTTTACACCGCAACTCAATCTAACCTCGGGTTAGGCATGTCTATCTTTTAGCATACTTACCATATATTTCCAAATCTAGATTTTATATGCTAATAATCCCAAATTCACAAAACTAGTCATGTTCCAATTCTCAAGTTATACCCCAACAAAGCTGATTGCAAGTTATGCCCCACAAATTCAAATCCAAGTTATTACTCAAAATAGGTTACACCCGATTTTCCCAAATTTGCAATAATAGTCATGCCCCAAAAATCACGATATAACACATGCCCTAAGGTCTAGTCATAATGCACCGTACAAAATATTCTCCAAAACCCCCCAATCATGATTCACAGTATAAAATATGCCAAATTATAGCCTTTAATTACAGTGCATGCCAATTACCCAAAATCCCACTTTAGGCGTGTTCACATTTAACAGTTATCCTTATCTTACTATAGGTTTTCATGCCTAAGCCATACATTACTATACACATTAATCTTCTTCTTCCAAGTCATAAACTATTGTATCTATATATATGCCCCAATTTTAGGTCTTGAACTACAACATGTACTTGCCTTGCATGTTTACAGTACAATTTATGCCCCAAATCCCAAGTCATATGTCCAATATACTTTATGCCTCAAATCTCAAGTCATATGTTCGATACACTTTATGTTTTAAATAAAACATGTGTTATGTCCTCAAAATCCATTAAAAATCAGTTATGCCCAATTATACATAATTTAATACTTTTCCCAATTTTAGCGCTGGCCATGTCCAAATCATGTATTATGTCCAATTTTTTCCAACGTACGTTCATCTTTTATGAGATTTCGCTCAGGCTCGCAGTAGCCTGGCTATAAAACAAAAAGGGAAGAAGGAAAGAAGAGACAAAGAATGGACATAATAATATAAATGAGATAGATCCAACGGATATAGAAAGACAGATAGAAATAGGCATAATCTCAGATTTAGATTTATTACAATGTCAGAATCACGATTTAAATTTTATTTCTGTAAGTAACGTGAACTTACAAATTATAGAACGGTCTTGAATTCTGGGATCTGATTTCTGAATTTGATTAGCTATTCCTTTGATGTAGACTTTCGATTCTCTAATTTAGATTTGATTCGTTGCTTCTAACTTGCTTTCTAGTTTACTTCCTAGTTGGAGAAGAATGGTGGCTATGCTAGGTTGACCATGGACAGCATGGTGGCTCCTTGGAATGAAATTGTGTGATTCAGGGTTGAGAGTTGGGGTTGCTTTTATAGAGGTTTAGATTTATGTGAGTCGTTAGATCAACCTTGGAGCAATCAAAACCATCCAGACTACATAGAGCTATCCAGAAATTGCCACCTATGCCCTAGTGACTCGGCAACAAGTTAGAAAATCATCACTGTTTGGATCTGGGCGAGGGGTCAACCTCTATAGGGGGGTCGACACCCCAGTCGACACCCCTCTTGGGGGGTCGACACCTATGTCGACCCCCTCCTAGGAGGAGTCGACCCCTATGGGCGGGAATTTTCCCGCCCAGCTGATTTACGTCATTTTGAAATTCGAACTGTTTTGTTTATCTAATTATTAAATTATATAATTTTCTATTTACGCATGAAATCTTCTTAACTCCATAACTTCTTCATACGGAGTCCGATTCACGCAAACTCGGACTCTATCTCAAGCAGAATTCCGAGACGAACGCAATGGCGTAACCCGTTTCACTTAATTCTCGCCTTTTCAATTTAGTATTCTTTAATTCGTTACTTTAATAAACATAGAAAAACAGGGTGTTACATTAGTTATGGGACTGGTGTGAGAACTAAAACAGTTATTAGCATGATTTTAAAGTTTGGTAATCATGGGACCATGCTATATGACACGGAACAGGTTTATCCCCCATAGATAACAGTGCATAAAAATAAACACCGCAATGCTAAAGAGAAAAATGAAGCTATTATAAGACTCATATCCCATCACACAATGAACGCAGTCAAGGATAGGTTTTCCCTTATAGTAGCCAAATATGCTTGATACGCAAAATTTCATCTTTTATTGTTACTATAACTAAAGAAATCAACTTTAAATATAAATGTATCAATCATAGGCGGCGTGGGTACCATTATATTGCGTCGCCATATAGGTTTACAACTAAAAACAAAAAAATCACGTAATGGAAATTGGATTTCCATCTACGAACCGAGGAAAGGGATTGTCCTCACCGATTTCGAGACATTTAGAAAAGCCTCAGGATCACACCTACGGCCAACCCTTGGATCTTCATGGTCGGTCATCCGTCAACGATTAGTTATACCATAAACTATATGTTAGCCGGTTCTATTGAACCTCCAAAATGGTCAGTCCAGTCGACCATATTGAGAGCCATTTAAGGACTTACCTCACTTCCTATGTACCTGGTCTATCTGTCATAATAGTATGCAACATCCACATGAGTAAACAGTCTGGACTCCATACCATGACGTTACTCGTACCTAGAACTAACATATGTCCATTTCCATGTAGTCATGATCCCATTTTTGGTTCATACCGGGGTTTGAAGGTCGCGAATTAACGCTACACAAAGCTATGCTAATTAAAGTCGTGCTTTGATCATCAACCAGAAGACTCTGCTTTTCAACAAAAGCCTTGATCCATGCAACTTAGCATGCCACACTGCCAATCCATACCGTACCACTGATTTCCACCAATATGAAATCTCTAAGCTCGTAAATCTCAGAGAAGGGTATTAAGCAAGAGAATAAATTCTCCGCTACCAAACAGATATATATTTAGTAGAGATCAACGAATACAGTATAAAGGAATACAATGTCAGACATACAATCCATTTGCAAGTCCATTACGGGTCTGAACGAAACCGGAGGCACCTTATTCCTCATCCCATATGTACAATACAGGAGAGAGATCCTCGCATATTCAATCGATCTCCAAGTACATCTGGACGATCACCACTTATTACCTTGTCTTGGGTGTACATCCCAATCAAGACTTCAGTAATTATCCAAACGATGTGAAGATCTCTGGTCTTCAACCATCGTCTTCATGTCATCGACATTTAGTCGCAATATCAGTTATTCAGAAAGAGTTAAACCCGGTCTTTCTGAATAACTCGCGTAACTTATAATCAAGTGCTATAAAAACACATCATATACCTTATTTCCAATTCAGAATATTATTTTATTCAAATATTCATATCTTTATGGAAAGGTTCCCATTAATTTTATCAATGATAAATTCTTTTAATTTTTTTCTTTAATCTTCCTTTGGATATCGTTTTCAAAATATTTTATTTTATCTTTTAACAATTTTAAACCAAATTAAGGCTTATTAACTAATCGGGATTAGCGAACCTTACCGAAGCAATCATTTATTTTATTATCCCAATACCAACTTATTCATCCCAAGGAGCAAAACTGGTAATACTCCATATCTAACACCCGCGTTGTTACCGGTAAATTTAATTACCATTTCTCATTCAAATCTAATTAAAGATTTAGCTATCATCTGGAGTAAAACTAGTGGTACTCCATTCTCGATCATTTAATGAATTTGATAAATTTAATTATCCCATTCCAATCTAATTAAAGGTTCATTAAAACTCCAACTTGGTTTTACTATCAAAAATCATTACTTTATGATTATTCTGCTTTTAGGAAATTAATCCTGTCATTAACTGGGTTAAAGAACTAATGTCATTTAAAACACAGTTCACAATAAACACAAATCAGCTACCATTAACTATGAAATCTTCACGGAAAACAAATCAATATATAACCAATATAAATTTCCGTATTAAACTAATAATATAAATACAATAACGGCAAGGCCTTTTAAATTTCATATATAGTAACGGTCTTCTTCTATAGAAGCTCATCTCGATTATTACCCAATCGAGTTCCATTCTATTCCAATTTAATATATTAAATTGGAAAACTTTACTTTGGAAAATTTCCATTAAATCTTAATAAAATGATTTATAAATTCCAAATCGTCTCTTCACTGTTAATTGGGTTAAAGAACAAATGTTATTTAAAACATAGTTCAAGATAAACCCAAAAATCCAGTTTCAATTCAACTCCAATTAAATATTAATTAATTGTTAAATTCTCTAAATCTTATTTAAAAGATTTATTCTTTTCGCAACTGGGTTTAAGAACAGTGTTATTAAAGACACCATTCACGACAAACCCAAAATCCAATTTGATATTAAATACAACACTCTAAATAGAAATTATATCGACTTATATTCAATATCGAATTCTGAAACCAACAAATATCGTATTGGGAATAATGATATATATCTTCTAAATTCCTCAACAATATCCGTATTATCACGGAATCCAATACTGAAATATTCCGAAGATTATTTCCATCTAAAACCATTCTAATTCATACGTTGGAAAAATTTTGGTAATTTTAAAACCCATTTTCAATCCAATTTATTATTTCTAAAAATAGTTGGATTCTTATTCTAGTTAATAACTAGTTCACTGAGATAAAATATATTTTTATCTTTTCAAAACTTGGAATTTTCATCCAAAATCTTTCCAAATCATTAATTATGATTTTACACAATTTTTCCATATTTTTGATACTTTTATTAAGGCCCTTACAGTCGGTTTCAAACAACGGCCACCGAACTGCACCCATAGCGACCTTTTCTGAAATTGATTTGGACATATTTTAAAATCTAACCATTAGATTTTAAATCTTTTATATTCATTGGAAAGCCTTTTCGATACGGACCCAAAATTCTGGTTTTAGAAGAATCCGTCGGTCGGATCTCCCGTTACATCCATTCGAAGTTAATGCTCGAAATTCGCCAATAGTCGCTGCGCGGCGCATTCTATTCTAGCCATTATATATATATATAATCATCAATTTCCATTTAAAACATACTTTATAAATCGTTTATAAATTCATTTTAGAAGGATTTCAACTTCGTTTTGAATTTTAAATCAAAATTGAATATTCCTTATCATTATAAAATTTAAAATGATAATATTTTCAAAATATTTGATTTTGAAATCCATTTCCTTTTCGTATTCATTATAAAATGAATAAAATCAATTAATAAAGCTGATCGAGTTAAAATGGCGTTTATTACTTAACTCGGCTTCACATTTCAATATTTTTGTGTCTATCCAAAATCGAACATCAAAATCACATTTTATTCTTCACTGAATATTATTTTAAAATATTCGTTATTTTAAATTATTCTTTATTTTATAATATTCTTTATTTCTGAATCGGAATGCGACTCAATCAATTATCATATAATTTCAGTTAAATGGATTTCATACATCGCATGTACTCAACAATATGATAAATAATCACTAACCATTCAAACATCATCCATTGTGCAATTTACAACTGGATAAGTGTTAAAATAAATAAATAATACTTATCACAGCCTGTTAACCCATCGATTGACATACAAATAAATATTGGGATTAGTGTATGTCAAATATCATCCCAACACCCGTGTGGTGTTTTCAAACAACATATATTGATTATTATTTATGCACTTGGGCGATGTGTAAAAATTATCGTCCCAATCAATATCACTTAAATAGGTGCAAATAAACAAATCGTCCGACTTGTAAATGAATATTTATTCCAATTTTACTATTTTAAATTATAAATGGAATAATTTTAATTTCCATCATAATATTAACAATATTTTAATATGTTAACCATAACAATCACAATACACAAATCACCAAATCATCTAAATAAATAAATACTCGACTATCCAATGCCATTTACGGCGCCATAAGTGGTCATTCGCAGAGTATGAAATCCGAGTGTCGGTAATATCCATACATTGCTTCCAATTTACGTGATTTGTGCGAATTCGAGTGTTGAACTCCATACAATAAATAAAAATCTATACTGGCTATTTTTATATATTTATAGTTATAAAATAAATTAAATAACTATACAAAATTTTAGTGAGAGAATTCTCACATTGGTTCCACTCTGTCATTCTTTAATTCTGATTTTTTTAAATAAAACTAAACCGACCATTTATTTTTGTCAAAAAAATGCAACTGCTTCCGTTTCCGTTCTGGTCAGTTCCGTGTTGTAGTGTTTGTTGAGACGATCACATTGCAACTGAAATCACTGAATTTCGTTTCCATATGAAAAATTTATACTCTTTTAAACATTAATTACATTGGTTAATAATTAAATAATAATTTAAATAACTTGGTTTCCCCTTTTACCCCTCCTTCTTCATCGTTCTCTGTATAAACTGTAAACCCAAAAAGCTCCACCTCCAAACCTTTTGTCGCACCGCCCTATGGCCCACCGTACCCCGATCCACCTTGCATGCCTGTGCTCCTCGAAAAACTCACCCAATCGCCGCGCCTTTAGGGCCCAAATATGATCGCCAAGGTCATCTAGAACCCATCAACGCCGTATAGAAAGGAAGCCCTCGCGATTCTCTACCTTTTTCGTTCTAGAACTAGGGTTTAAATCGAACGATGTTGGGAGGAATTAATGAATGAATTCTGGAGAAATTCGATCGTTATTTCAGAGATGGGGCGGCTTTCTCTGTTTGACCACACTGAGAAAAATGAGGGGTTACCCTCTCTTTTGACCTATATATTTTATAATTTAATTAATATTTAATTCTCTAATTGGTAATTTTTCATTCGAACTCCAAATCAAAGCCAACGACTGCCGCCTCTAGCTAAATACCCCCATTCCAGACACAATGGGATATGTTTCGTAAGCCAATTCGACTGCTTCGATCAGTTTTTATCAAAATTAAAATATAAATCAATATATATTGAATTTAAACGTACATTTTAGTTTACCAGGGCCACATTCTGACTCCAAAAATTACAGAAAAATAAATCTAGCTATGTTTTGATGATACAGTCCTAAAAAAAATGAATTTTGTCAAATTTGGAGACCGTTTGAAAATGGCCAATTTTTCCCAGTTGATTAAATTTAAATTTAAATTATCAAACACATTTAAATTCACTGTGCTCACATATTAATTCCAAAAATTATGAAATTCGAAACCTAACAATAATTCACATTCTGGATCCAATAAAATTGGTTTCGTTGAAAACGGAGGTCATTTGCAAAATGGCAATTTTAAAGGGTTATTATTGACGTCAAAAGTTGGTCACTAGTGATGATCAACCCCCAATCTATGTAGATCACACGAATACTGATTATAAAATGCAGAGAAAAGTAAAGGAAACGGGGAAAACACACAGAATTTTATGGTGGTTTGGCAAAAATGGTGCCTATATCCACTTTATATATTACTTTTGCTTTTGATTACAAGTACAACGCCTTTTCTATTTGGAGAAAAGTGAGAAGGCGGCTATTTTCTTTTTCAGATAATGTTTTTCTGGGAAGAAGAAGTAGCATGAGCCGAAAAAAGAAAGGTCGGAGAAGTCTCTCTTCTTATCCTCCTTAAGTTTTGAGATATTTATAGGCAGGGATAGCAGCTTGGGCTGTTGTGACGTGGCCCGACCTTTCTGGGAAAGCTTGGACACGTGGAGTCCATCACTTAATTAGAATAGCGGCTGAAGACTGATTCTACTATTCATAAATAGTATCCTTTGAAGTTGTGGCCAACGTGGCATCCATGGTGAGGTATATCAAAAGTAGAGCTTTGTCCGGATATGGTTGACTGCTTTTTCTTCCTTGAGAGTCGGGCCAAGTATTAGAACAACTCAATTGGATATTTCATGTAAATCCGGAATCCTCGGTCGATACGTCTTGTGCGAGAGCGGTTCTCTCGGTTGACTGGGAGAGCGAGTTATCTAGGGTGAGATATCGGCTTGATTAGCCCGATATGCGGCTACTTCGGGTCGGGCTTCTGCGGGGGTTCCTAGAATGCGATATGTCTAACTCGATTGGTTGTGTGTTTGGGCTTCGATTTGGCCCGTTGCTTCTTTGACCAAAAAGTGGGTTAACACTTTGCTCCTCAGAATGCTTCTTCTTCGATAGAGGGAGGTGTGTCCTGAAATATGAATCGAATCACAATTGCTCGAGTAGCTATGGTCGCGCTGGACCATATTAAGGCTAGAAATCTGATGGTTCCGATGTTGTATTAAGGCCAGAAAATCGATGACTGAACTAGGTCGTATTAAGGCCGGAAAATCGACAACTATCGGAAACCGTATTAAGGCCGAGATGATGATTGCCTTTGTTAGACCCAAAAGTGGTTCTAACACCCAAATTGATTTGAAACAAGATAAAATAAGACAGAAATAAAAATGAACACACAAGATTTATAGTGGTTCGGCGAACAAATGCCTACGTCCACTTCTTCTTTACTATATTCAATAATTCAGTTGCAAATACAATGATAGATTCACTCACAACTCACTTTTGTTCACTCAATTGACTAAAACAAGAAATAAAAGATGATTTGGATTTTCCGGGATTAATGGAGTTCGGATGTTGGAGGTGATTGAATTCTTCAAGTGCTGAAAAAAGATCCTTCTCTTTGTCTCTAGATGGGGTATTTATAGGTGTGAATTTGCCTGAGATTCAATCCGGGTCGGAATACGTGTCATCCATCGCACTCTCTTCGGGTTCGGATGAACTATCAAGCTGACAACACATCAAAGAGATGGACGTTAGGGGTAGGAATCAGTCATAGCCGATCCGGTTCTCCAGGCTATTTTATAGGAGATTAACCTGGATCATGGGTGCGGGTCGGAGGCGTGTAGGTTGGGGGTCGGATCGGAATACCCGATCCGAACCGGAGTGGCTTGGACGTCTCTCCTTCTCTAATCATACTCCGCTCCGCTGCAGCGTCGTGGCAAGCAAAAGGCTTTCCGATCCAATCAGATATGCTTTGCCAATTCACCCAGTAAGAGCCATCCGATCCGAACAGGGAACTCTATCCGATCCGAACCAATATGCTGTTATCAATCTGAATTGTGGTGTTTTCTTCCGATCCGAACCGAAGTCTTATAACCTAAAATACTCTTCAATGGTTGGTTTCTTGGCTTTGTGTTGCCTAGTTCACAAAGTAGGCTAACATTTTGCCCCCTCAAAGGATGCTTCTGTTGTACAAAGCGTGCTTTGACGTCGTTTAATCAGAATTGTCAGGAGTAATGCACAAATTTCTATTCGGTTCGGTGTCCGATCCGAGTACCTTTTCTTCATTTCTGAGCAAATTTGGGAACTCTTCTCGCCATGTAATGCTTCTTGCAGGTGTGCTCTTCCTTTACTCTCCTTCTCTTCAATTCGAGTCGGATGCTAAATCAACATGTGAAATTTCCACTCGGTTCGGATTCCGATCCGAAGCGTTTTCGCGGGTTAGGTTCTTGGACGTTGGGCCTTCAGACAAAGTCATGCTATTGGGCCTTCACTCCGGTCCGAGCGGGTGAGACAAAATAGGAAGACGAGGAGTCAACACCATTCCCTATATAAATTCACTACTGCCTTCATTCTTTTCTCCTTCGTTTCTATTGCCGCTCCCAACCTAAGTATTGAAAACGTCAGAAACTCGGATATTCTGAAACTATTCCTCGTAGATTTCTTAAATCGAACACATAGGTAGCTTTTCTAATCTCGAATAGCTTCGTTGTAACCGTTTTCGATTTCAATTCGCGTTGGATTGGGATGGCTTGGCCATGAGCTTCGCTTGAACCCCCCGCCGCTGCTGGTGGATGCGCCATCGCTTCGAGGCGTTGCGAGGCTGGAGAGGGCAAAATATTTTATCCTCAACGGTGGCTTTGGTGATAAAATGGACTCGTTTGTGAGAAAGGGGGGAAAGAGGAAGAAGATGAGGAGCGTGGTGACCAACTGGAGTCGGTTCGGGTAGAAGACGGAGGACCAAAAAAGGAAGGAGAAGGAAAGGGGATCGGCTCGGATTGCACATTTTAGAAAGATGGAAAGGAAAGAAAAAGTCGGTTCGGGTCAGAAAAGTGAATGGGATAAGAGGTTGAAGTAAACGGACCGGTTAAGTGGTGCTGATTCGGTTCGGATCGGGTTACCCGATCCGATCAGATCAGTCCTGCTTCCGAACCCGTTGCTTCCCTTGTCTTGATCTGACCATGCTTTAATGAGGCATCCGAACCGATCGTTATCCACATTTGTATTGAGCCAGTTGGCATATGCATATCCGAACCGAACCGAACGTACCAAACTTGGCACATAAAGACTACTCAACTAATTCAACTAACACTTACTCTAGACGAATATGCTTCGCGGACAGTTAGGATAGTGCCTTGTGAACATAAACGAGAATTAAGAACAACTCTGACCATCACTTTCTCTTTAAAGCTTCGTCTTACATTGCTGTACTTTTATTTTGTATTTCCCACGTTTGCTGCACACACTTTAGTTCACACACATACACAAAGAAGGGGGACACGGGATAATTTACTCTAATTCGTGCTATTGCTTCTTCAATAGTTCCATGACAATGAGGCCCAGACGCTCTTCTCGTCTAGTTGAGAGGAAAGAGGCTCCAGAATCTTCCAACAAAACCACTCTCGAAGATATATCATCTTCATCTGACCCAGAATGGGACAGCGAGGGTCCGGATTACGGAGTTGGTCATCGGGAAAGCGACGAAATGTCTTCAGAAAGCGAAGTTTCCCTAGGCTTTGAGGAGGAAGGAGGGATTGGTGACCATCGAGCACCCGATGAATTTGACTCAGCCATCATATTGGAGTCACCTCCAGATTCTGTAGAATCGACAATTGACAATGACCGACTTGTGAGAATTTGCTTGAAGTATGGAATAATGAAGAGAGACACTTTAGTGCCCTCACGTTCTGACCGTCCCCATAACCCTCCAGAAGGATACATGACGGTTACTCGACTGATGTGCATGGTTGGCGCCATTCCTCCATTCTCGCCTTTCATCGTCGACTTCTTAAGACAAATGCGGATTGCCCCCATGCAGCTGCATCCCAATTCATATGCCTATCTGCATACCTTATTCATAGCATATCGTGAAATTCTAGGCGTGGAGCTCACGTTCGACGATGTTCATTTCTTCTATAATTTCAAACATCGGACTAGAGAAACCCCTTCTTTCTGTTACTTTGAATCAGTCCCAAAGAGGAAGATAATTTCTACGCCGTTTAGCAGTAAAGCTGGAGATTCCAGACTAGAGTGGTTCTATATAAAGCAACAGTCTGGATGCGCCAGGAGATGGACAAAATCAAGTAAAGCACTGATCTTCTGAACCCGGACTCTATACACTTGAATCATCACTCTGACCTGTTTTCCTTTTTTGTTTGCAGTCGACAATCCCAAACAGATATCAGACCAAGTATTCTTTGATCGGATGCACCGTCTTCTCAATGGCGACCAAAAATTCCTGACTATTGACGAGGTCCTTAAAGATGAGTACCTTCATTTTCACGGGCTGTTATCCGTTTTCCGTAGCATCGGTCATGGGACGGTTCCCTATGCATATATTCCTCCAGTGGAAACAGTTCCAGAAATAGGAGAAGGCTCGGGAATTCCTGCAACTCCTCTTCAAACTTCACCCTCTCCCTCTTCCACTCAAGATGATGAACTGGCTAATCTGGCCAAAAAACATCGTGAAGGGTATATTGCCCCCGAGGAAACTACCTCGCTAGACAAATCAAAATCTCCCCAAGGATCGCCACTTCACGCTTCCGAAGGGGATGTTCCTAGCACCGACGAGCACATATTTCAGGGTTTGGGGGATCTCCCCTTACCCGAGACTATATATACTTCAGAAGATTTCAGAAAGGACCCTTTAGTCTTCACTTCTTCTGAAGAAACTACTCCTGCTAAGGCCAAAGAGCCTGCCCGCACCAGTCTAGCTTCAGACTCGGGTTGGTTGGGGGGACACACACACCACTTAGGATGCACTTTACACCGTAGCACTAGCATTCATTGCACTTCTTTCTCCATGGATCCGTCGATTCTAAACTTCGTTTAATTTATCGTGCAGGTACAATGTCTCGATCCTCTTATGATATAAGAAAGCTTCGCCGCAGCATGTCCAATCCTCCTCAGGATGCCGAGTATAATCGCCGGGATGACCGTGGTAGGGAGGAAAGAAGACCCTATGATCCTTATCGATCTCGACCCTCACGCTCCCGCTCACCAGTTCGACCGGAACAAGAAAAATACAAAAGCTATCAAGGTCGTAGGGAGGAGGATAGACCACAATCTAGGGATTCCACTTCCTCCCATGAAAAGCGGAGTAGAGAGAAAACTCCTCCAAAGGAAACTGGGTCTAGAAGTAAGCAAAAAGTCCCTGCTACTAAGCGACCTCGGACAGACAAGGGTTCTACAGAATCTTCTTCAGGAAGGGACACTGAACTAACAATCCTCGCCCCTCCTCCACCAGATGCGGGAACCGCAGTAAGGCTGGCATACTTAAAGGAGCAATTTCCCGAGCACTACTTCGAGACTCTGACCTTTCTACCTTCCCTTGAACCTATTTCTTCTAATTGGGCAGAGGAGGCCAGAGCAAAGATTTATTTGGTGGAAAAACAATATACCGAAATGTTCAAGTATTCCCGCACTCTTTCTAGAATCATCCGCACTCTAATGACAAATGCTGACTCAATGCAAAAGACTGCAAAGGAGGATGCTAAGGCCTTAAAAACCTTAGGAAAAAACTTAGAAGACACTCAAGCTCAACTAGCTGTCGCTCAAAAGAACGCTTCTAACTTCAAACAACAGTTTGAGGACATGCAAAAGCGCTATCATGATTTGCTAGAATCCCACACTCAGGAGCGTTCTGAGTTGAAGAAACAAGCTGACGAGGCCAAATCAGAGGCTGCGAAGACACGCCTTGCTAATGCTGAGCTTGAGCAGAAAAACGCCGAGTTAGCGAAAAGGAGTGCTGAGTTAGAAAAGAAAAACGCTGACTTGGCTTCAAAATTGTTAGAGGCGGAAAACAGGGCTGCTCTGGCTGAGGGCAATGTGGAATGCGCTATTAAATCTGCGGAGGAAACCCGTAAACAACTATCAGAGGCGGAGGCCGATATTCAGGGCTTCGGCGAGCTAATGATCGAATTCTTCGCGCACATTATTCGTCGTCGAAACATTTCCTGGATCGAGGACTATCCATCCACTTTGGTTCATGTGTGGAATCAAATCGTCGAGTGGGAAAAAGAAGAGCTTAAGGTCGATTCCCTCGATGAAGATAAGCTGATGGAGAAATATTTGAGAGACGACGAACCGGAGCGCCTAGCTGAAGGGCGCCGTCTAATTGCTGAGGCCATGGAAGAAGAGAGGCGGAAGTCTAAACAGAAAACCGTCCCTGAAGCTGGTTCTTCTTCCTCTGCTCCTGTAACTCCCGAAGTAGAGGGGTATGATCCCGAAAACCCGGGAATTCCCCGAACCACTTTGCTATCTCCTATTCCTGAAATAACTCCAGAGGTAGTAGTCACCCCCGCTGAAAAGTCTTCAGAAGGTATCCCTATCTTTTCTCCTCAATTTGTCAAGGCTACTACTACCTTTGGCTACATGATGGAACGTTCGATGAGAAATCCTTTGCTTTCGCCTGAGTTGATAACCAATGTTTCTCATTTTGTAGGCGTTGAATCATCCACGAAGACAGATGTAGCTCAAGGAGCTACCGCTGGGACACAACCCGCTGATAGGGTCAAAGAAGGGGAAGACAAGGCTGCTTCAACAGACCTGGGGGAAAGAAGTGAGCCAACTAAGGTCACTACTCCCCATGATGAAGAAATGATTGCAGCTTTAAAAGACGACGGAGGAGACGAGGGGCATGATGAGGAACCGGAGGTTACAATAACCGGGGAGTCAAAAAGCGCCGATGACGCTACCTTGGCGGCCATGAAGGCTGATCAAGACAAGCGCTTGCAATTAAAGGCTGAAGAATTAGACCCTGAGGTTCTCAAGCCCCTCGCAGTGGTGGATGCAGGTTCAAGGTTAGTTGTTAAGCTCTCAACTAGATCTATTACCGAAGAACTTGCTAAAAAATCTTCTCTTGATTCCAGTGCCCCGCCCTCCGGGAAGAAGTCTGTTGGCTCCAGTACTACATCTTCAGGGAAAAAGAAATCAAAGCGAATCTTGACTGAAGCCGAGAGGGAAGCAAAGGATGCGGAAAAAACTGCCAAGAAATCGAAGGCTCATCCCAAACCCAAATAGTGGGTTCTCCTGTGTCCTTTTAGCATCTTTGTAGACCAATAAGTGCTGCTACAACAGCAGCTTCCGCACTTTCTTTTTTAGTTATTTCCCTGTACAAATTCATTCATTTGTAAATAAAGATAATTCACTTTTTGCAATGTTTATCTGTTAGCAGTTCTGCACTTATGTAAAAATGCATATCTATAGTTATGAAACAAAGTTGTGGAGAGGGGAGATATGTGTATGTATATGTGTCCCCAGTCAATCTCCATAAGTTATTTAGTGCTTAACCATGCCATCTGAATGCTCCCGATTCTCTAACGGGATAGCATTTCCTGTGTCATCAATACCTGTTGTCTTTCCTGGCATTTCTTTTATACTCTCTCTCGTTCTCTTGAGAGTTAGAGTTCGAGTTCAGTTATTTGTTTATTCCCCGGTCGTTCAACGGGAAAAGATTTCTTTCTCGGCGCTCGGTCGGAGGCGCCTTTATACTCTCTTTCTCTCTGGAAAGTTAGAGTTCGGAGTTGAACCTCTTTCTCAGCGCTCAGTCGGAGACGCTTTTATACTCTCTCTCTCTTTCTCTGGAGAGTTAGAGTTCAGAATAGAATTTCTTTTTCGGCGCTCAGTCTGAGACGCTTTTATACTCTCTCTCTTTCTCTGGAGAGTTAGAGTTAAGAATAGAATTTCTTTTTCGGCGCTCAGTCTGAGACGCTTTTATACTCTCTCTCTTTCTCTGGAGAGTTAGAGTTAGAATGTCGTTTTCTCATTCTTTTACATCTTATTGCACAAATAATCACTGTGCTTCTCTTTACGTCCAGACTGTTTTCGACCTTTTTTTTAGGCTCTTAGTTATCCTGTATTTTATAATCACAACAGAACAACTAATGAATGTAAATGCATAAAAGTAAATAACACACAATATTTTTATAGTGGTTCAGCTAAGTCGTAGCCTACATCCACTTTATAGCCCTTTATTCATATCATCACTTTTTCCCAAGGCAAGTCGTGCCTTATTACAGAGTTTACAGGAAGAACAGCAAAAAATATAGCATTTCTAATCCAAATATCGCATTAAGTGTTGGGCATTCCATGCTCGAGGGACTTCTTCGCCATCTACGGTCGTTAACTTGAATGTTCCTTTATCAAGTTTCCGTTGGATGGCAAAGGGTCCTTCCCATTTTGGGCCGAGGTGAGGAAGAGATGGAAAAACTCTCTTTAGCACCAAATCTCCCGGTTCAAAAGTTCTGAGGCGGACTTTTTTGTCATAATGGCGTGCCATCTGACGCCGATGTCTTGCTGCACGCAAGTTTGCTTCGTCTCTTTTCTCCTCGATTTCATCAAGAGACTCAAGTAAAAGCGCCCGATTCGTCATCGGGTCATAATACGTAACCCTGTGGGAAGGAACTTCCAGTTCAACTGGAATTACTGCTTCTGAGCCAAAGGAAAGAGAGAAAGGGGTATGACCGGTAGCCGTTTTAAACGTTGTTCGATATGCCCACAAAGCTAGGGGCAATTCATCAACCCATTTTGCCTTTGCACGCTCTAATCGCTTCTTGAGGATGGATTTTATTACCTTGTTTATTGCCTCTACCTGCCCATTCGATTGTGGATAGGCAACTGCAGTATATCGTTTGTCTATCTTATATTTCTGGCAAAAGTTTCTGAATTCAGTGCTATCAAATTGGGTCCCATTGTCAGTAATAATCGTCCTTGGGATTCCGAATCAGCATATAATATTTCTGACCACAAAACTTATCACCTTTCTTGCGGTGATCTTAGTCAAGAGCTCAGCTTCCACCCACTTTGTGAAATAATCCACGGCTACTATGGCATACTTAGCTCCCCCTTTAGCGATCGGTAAAACTCCAATGATATCGATTCCCCATGTGGCAAATGGCCAAGGACTCACCATCGATTTAAGCTGGGTTGACGGTGCCCTGGGGATTTTGGCGAATCTCTGACACTTATCGCAGCGTCGTGAATAATCAGCTGCATCTTTATTGATCGTAGGCCAGAAGTATCCGTACCGCAATATTTTCTTTGCTAAAGTTTGACCTCCCGTATGATCTCCACACTCACCTTCGTGTACTTCTCTTAGTACACGCTTGATGTCGTCGTGTGCGATACATCGTAACAGGGGCATAGAAAATCCTTGTCTGTAGAGAGTATCGTCTTGCATAACATATCTGGCTGCTTTGCGAACTACAGCTCTTTTCTCACTTTTCTTCGATGGGAGTGTCCCATTCTTAAGAAAACTCTTGATTGGAGTCATCCATGACTCCTTCTCTGGTTCCGCTTCAAGAACGAATTCAATTTCCATTGACTCAAAGCTTGGCGATTCCAACGTTTCAATTGGAATTACCTCAGTCTCTTCTGGATTGTCAGAACTAGCCAATTTTGCTAGTCTATCCGCTTTCTGGTTTTCTACTCTGGGAATATGTGTTATGTTGTACCGCTCTAAGCTATTTAATAGCTCTTTCACTTTCTTGAGGTAAGCGACAAGTCGAGGTCCTCGAGCCGCGAATTCCTCTCGCACTTGACAAACAACAATCTTAGAGTCACAAAATATGTCCATCATTTTTACTCCGAGGTCTTTAGCGAGTTTCAGCCCGGCAATCAGGGCTTCATACTCAGAGTCATTGTTTGTTGCCGAAAATTCTAATCGTAGGGCGTAATATAACGACCGTCCCTCCGGAGTGACTAAGACAATTCCAGCTCTGGATCTTCGGTCATTTTTAGCTCCATCTGTATATAATTTCCACGGATTCATCTCTAGTTTATCCTCGGATTTAACCACTCGGTCATTGATTATTTCTTCCTCTGGAATGGTGAACTCCGCAATAAAGTCTGCTAGAGCTTGCCCCCTGATTGACTTTCGTGGTTGAAAATTCAAATCAAACTGGCTTAGTTCTATGTTCCATTTAATCAACCTTCCTGACGCTTCGGGTCTCTGCAATACCTGCCTTAACGGCTGATCGGTGTATATGGTTATTGGATGGGCTTGGAAGTAATGACGAAGTTTTCGGGATGCAATCAGGAGGCTGTAAGCAAGCTTCTCAATCTTTGGGTAATTGCGCTCTGCCGCGGCTAATTTCTTACTCACATAGTATACTGGCCTTTGTACTTTGTCTTCTTCTCGAACCAGAGCTGTGCTGACAGCGTGAGCCGAGACTGCTAGATAAACAAATAGTTCTTCGTGATCTACGGGCTTTGATAAGATTGGCGGTTTTTCTAACAGCTCTAATAGATTCTGCAAGGCCTCGACACAATCGGGAGTCCACTGGAAGTTCTTCTTTCCCCTTTTTATCAAATCAAAAAATGGAACACATTTATCGGTGGCTTTGGAGATGAATCTACTCAGCGCCGCTACCTTCCCTGCCAGACTTTGGACGTCTTTAATTCTCCTTGGTTCTTCGATATTTCTAATCGCCGCTATCTGGCTAGGGTTGATCTCAATTCCTCGGGAACTCACGATGAAGCCAAGGAACTTTCCCGACGCCACTCCAAATGAACATTTTAAAGGATTCAATTTCATACGGTATTTTCGCAAGATACCAAACATTTCTGCTAGGTCTTGCGTATGACTGGAAGACTGCTTTGATTTAACAAGCATATCATCCACATAAACTTCCATAGTTTTTCCTATTTGATCATAAAACATTCTATTTACCAACCGCTGATAAGTAGCTCCAGCGTTTTTTAATCCGAACGGCATTACAACATAACAATATAACCCCAAATTCGTAATGAAACTTGTATGCTCTTGGTCTGATACATGCATAGGAATTTGATTGTATCCTGAGTATGCATCCATGAAAGAGAGAAGTTCATGACCTGCTGTCGAGTCTACAAGCTGGTCAATCCTGGGAAGTGGGAAACTATCTTTTGGGCAGGCCTTATTTAAATCTGAAAAGTCAATACAAGTTCGCCACTTTCCGTTTGGCTTCTTTACCAAAACGGGATTCGATATCCAGTCGGGATAAGTCGAATCTCGAATAAATCCATTTTGCTTCAATTTCTCTACTTCCTCTTTGAGAGCAGCCGACCTCTCTGGGCCCAGCATGCGTCTCTTTTGCTTCACAGGCGGATGTTTCGGATTTACATTCAATTTGTGACTGATAATGGAAGGCGATATCCCACACATGTCAGCATGGGTCCAGGCGAACACATCTAAGTTTGCCTTCAAGAAGTCCGTCAGCTCTTTAGCACGACGTGGATCCAATTGGGAACCAATCTTCAAAACTTTCGTCGGATCAGCTTTATCAACAGGAATTTCCACTGTCGCTTCATTAGGAGTTGCATTCCTAGCCTCTGGTTCCTCGTCTTTTCTAGGATCCAGGTCTTCAGGTGTTCCTTTGGGCAACTCCTTTGGGGTCAATCTCTCTAATTGCTATGCCGAGTCCCCCTTTGAGGGAGATGAGGCATCCTTACTTTCAGCATTAACTCCTTTCATCAACATCTTCAGTTCGGCCACATAGCAGGCCCGTCCAGAAACCTGATCCCCTCTTATTACTCCAGTCCCGGCTTCGGTTGGGAACTTTAGTAACAAGCACCAAGGGGCGATACAAACTCTAAATTCAGCGAGTGCAGGTCTCCCTAAAAATGCGTTATATGGCGAATCTACGTCCAATACTACGAACTGAAGCATTCGCACTCTTCTACGTTCTCCTTGCCCTAAGGTCACGGGCAACTCTATATATCCCATGGGAGCTGTCGTCGCTCCGTTGAAGCCTCTAATCCATCCTTCACAAGGTTTCAGATCTTCGGGCTCAAGCTTCATCTGATCAAATGACTTCTTGAATAAAATATTAACGGAACTTCCGTTGTCTACTAATACCTTATGGACCAAGGCCGGCCCAATAGTGGTAGTGATAACCAACGGATCATTGGTGGGAGATTGTATCCCCGTGTTGTCTCGGCTGCGAAATACCACGTCATCGAACATGGTTTTTTGTTGTTTTATAGGGGTGACATCTTCCAAGTCGTCACCTTCATTCACATCTAGATGCTTGGCAGCATTCACATATTGGTCCATTGACCTAAAACTTCGGATTGCCGGGTGAGGTCCGCCTACTATGGAGTTGATGACGATCCCTTTACCTTTCTGCTGCGTGGTAGGCTTAGGAGCAGGTAGGATCTGTTTTGGAGCCTGCTCACCTTGCCCCCTGTCCCTCGGGGCAACCTTGTACTCATCCAACTTTCCTTCACGCAGCAGCTTTTCAATTACATCCCTCAAATGCCGACACTCATTGGTCGAATGTCCATGTGTTCCGTGAAACAAGCAAAATTTCCCTGTTGCCATTTCTTTCTCGGGCGAATCACGAGGTGGCGGTCTTTTGTACTGCAACACGTTGTACGTATCCAGGTAAATATTTTCCAGGGTGTCATTCAATGGTGTATAGTTCTCGTAGTTCTGGAATCGGGGCCTTTTGTTAGGGTCGCTTCCCCTATTTCTGTTTCTCCTGTTACCGTTCGAATTACGGTTGTTGTTGTTTCCCCCGTTTCCAGTATTGCTGTTTCCACCCTTGTTTCCTACATTTACTTCAACCTTGCCAGAACTTTCCCCAGACTGCTTCACGGCAATATTACTCTGCACATTCTCCTTTGAAGCTGTCTCAGACTTTCTCTTCCGGTTTTCCCGGGCCTCCTCTCGTCTTAGATAAATATCGGCTTTTTCGTAGAATATCGCCCTTGTGGGGGGTGTCTTCCCAGAAAGGTAGTCTCCAAACTCAGATTCAGGATCGACTCCTTCCTTCAATGCCATCAGAATAGTGGGCTCATGCGGGTCACTGACCTCAGTTACAGCTTGGTTAAAACGATCTAAATATGCCCTTAAAGACTCTCCCGGTGCCTGTTTGATCCTCGACAATTCAATAACACTCTTGGACTTTCGGGCATGTAGTCGGAACTGGTTCATGAAACGCTCGCTTAGTTCTTTGTAATTAGAAATTGAACGAGGAGGAAGCTGGGTAAACCAGAACAATGCCACATCTTCCAGGTAGATTGGGAATGCTTTGCACTTTACTTCATCAGGGGCAGCAGCGGCGTTCATGAGCCACGAATACCACATCAAATGCTGTCCCGGATCAGTCCTTCCGTTATATTTGTCCATCTGTGGCAAGTTAAAGCGTCGGGGAAACTGGAAGTCTAGGATATCGTCAGTGAACGGAGTATGGCTTCGCTCAATGCCATAGTCTTCATTT
This sequence comes from Allium sativum, assembly GCA_030737875.1. Classification (NCBI taxonomy): domain Eukaryota; kingdom Viridiplantae; phylum Streptophyta; class Magnoliopsida; order Asparagales; family Amaryllidaceae; genus Allium; species Allium sativum. The sequence continues at coordinate 1,044,630,945 of CM060910.1, read as the reverse complement.
GTATAATTCCGGCTCTCGGACATAATTCGGCGAACCATTGCCTGTACATCGGCACTAGTTAGGGGCTGCTCAGGTTCCCTGGCCCTAGTGTCCGAGTTCCTTCGGGGCTCTTGCTCAGGAGATGCCCTTCTTCTTCGAGCTGCCTCTACTCGATTCCTTTCCCTGTGTTCCCGGTCGATCTCGGGAAGAGGGGACTGGAGTCTTTGCCCCCGAGTGGGGCTATCGTTTCCTAATGCTCGTGCGATATCCTCGCGAGATCCCAAAGATCCAAACGTCAGCTGCTCCACGTTCTGAGGTCGTTCGAGTGGCCTTCGTTCACGGGGCCTCTCTTCCTCGGAAGATGAAGATTGATCTACGGGTGTGTGACGAACCGGTGATGGAGTTCTTTGCCGGCGGAGCTCATTTATCTCCCGACTCATGAGCCTCATATTTTCCTGCATCATGAGATTAGTGCGCTCATGAACTCTCATAGCTTCCCTCGTGCTCTCAAGCATATCAAGCAAGCGTGAGAAATCTCCTTGAGTGATGGGAGCAGATGGATTGACCTGGTCTCCAACCCTGGCAGCTGGAATTGGAGCATTCGTGGGGACTCGAGTAGATGTTCCAGCTTCACCAAGCATCGGGTCGGATCGGAGGTAGGAAGCCGGGTCGGATCGGAGCTGGGGTGCCTGGTCGGATCGGTGTGCAGCGAGCAACTCGGGTCGGTTCAGATTGGGGGAGTGCACTGCTTCAGAGTCTCCTACCCGGATCGGATCGGAGCTCTCCCCTTGCTGTCGGTTCGGATTTCCTGCATTGATTCTTCCTGCTGCTGAACTCTGCCCCCGAGACCTTGTTACAACAGCATGTTGCTGATCTTCGCCAGCACCATTTCCTTGAACAGACTGAACTTCTTTGCCTTTTCCTTTGGCCATGAGTCTTTGACAATTACTTCAACGAATGTAGGAAAGCGGAGAAACTTAAGGATTCACTTCTTTGAACTCGACGGTCCAAAAAGTAGAAAGAGATCCCGGAAAATAAAGAATTTAGATGAGTTTTCTCAGTGAAAGCACCAAAATGTTAGACCCAAAAGTGGTTCTAACACCCAAATTGATTTGAAACAAGATAAAATAAGACAGAAATAAAAATGAACACACAAGATTTATAGTGGTTCGGCGAACAAATGCCTACGTCCACTTCTTCTTTACTATATTCAATAATTCAGTTGCAAATACAATGATAGATTCACTCACAACTCACTTTTGTTCACTCAATTGACTAAAACAAGAAATAAAAGATAATTTGGATTTTCCGGGATTAATGGAGTTCGGATGTTGGAGGTGATTGAATTCTTCAAGTGCTGAAAAAAGATCCTTCTCTTTGTCTCTAGATGGGGTATTTATAGGTGTGAATTTGCCTGAGATTCAATCCGGGTCGGAATACGTGTCATCCATCGCACTCTCTTCGGGTTCGGATGAACTATCAAGCTAACAACACATCAAAGAGATGGACGTTAGGGGTAGGAATCAGTCATAGCCGATCCGGTTCTCCAGGCTATTTTATAGGAGATTAACCTGGATCATGGGTGCGGGTCGGAGGCGTGCAGGTTGGGGGTCAGATCGAAATACCCGATCCGAACCGGAGTGGCTTGGACGTCTCTCCTTCTCTAATCATACTCCGCTCCGCTGCAGCGTCGTGGCAAGCAAAAGGCTTTCCGATCCAATCAGATATGCTTTGCCAATTCACCCAGTAAGAGCCATCCGATCCGAACAGGGAACTCTATCCGATCCGAACCAATATGCTGCTATCAATCTGAATTGTGGTGTTTTCTTCCGATCCGAACCGAAGTCTTATAACCTAAAATACTCTTCAATGGTTGGTTTCTTGGCTTTGTGTTGCCTAGTTCACAAAGTAGGCTAACAGCCTTCATGAGAGTTAGTTCCTGCAAAGACAAAAATAAACCATTCTCGGCTTGGAGAAGGCTAATGGGTCGAGCATTTTATTCCACTTGGCTTTGAGAGGTGGCAAGTATTAACCATACTCGGCTTAGAGAGGGCAAGAAATAACCATACTCGGCTTAGAGAGGGATACTCGGCTTAGAGGGGGCGAGCATTAACCATACTCGGCTTAGAGGGGGCGAGTATTAACCATACTCGGCTTAGGGCAATTGTTTTTCGTGCTTGACTCATGTTAGATTAGTGCATCCAGCGAGCGGTAGAAGCTGGTGGTGTAGAGAAAGAAGGGTTGAGTATTATCCATACTCGTCTTAAAGAAGTATACCACACTTGGCTAGGGGAGTAGTTGTTAAGATATAGCGGTAGGCTTTCGCGCTGACCACATTAAAAGAGGGGGGCGAGCATTATCCATGCTCGGCTTTAGAGTTTCCCAAACATTATCCATATTTGAAAAAGAACATTCATAGCAACTAATGAATTATTACAAAGAAATTCTAAAAGGACATCGATTGATTCCGGAGCATGCCTAGGAGCTAAATCCTAACCCCATACATCTGTGCATCAAGGTGTCATTTTTATTGGAAGAAATACATCAGAAAAAAGTCTAATTAATGATAATGCCACGAGTGCTAGTCTCATAGTCCCTTCCGTTTCTAGGAGCTCGTGGACTGGCCTGAGGAGCTTGGGCAGAAGGCCGTGGCGGCAAGGCCGGTGAACGGCTCTTGATATATTCGGGAAGCTCCCCTTTTCTGACTTGATCCTCAATGAGATCGCCCAGATGGCAGCATTCATCGGTGCTATGTCCAGCTACATTGTGGAAAACACAATGTTTGCCAGAATCGAGCTCGATCTGGGTTAGTTCTCTCGAGGTGGTCTTATAGTAGGTAGGGACCCTCGTATGTTAAGGTAGATATCGAGTAGAGAGGAATTGAGCTCGGTGTACTGGTCATACTTACTTTCGATCCGAGGTCGCACATGATGCTCGCTTTTTTCCAGGACCTTACCTCTTCCTTTATTCTGGTTGGCGGCTAGGACCTCAAGACTCTCCATCTCAATGCTGGCATCTTCTTGTCGGAAGAATCGCTCGGCCTCGGAATAGAAGTCATATATATCCTTGGGGGGATCTCTGGTTAAAGAGATTGAGAAGTCTGATCGGTTCTGAACTCCTGCAATGGCGGCCATAAGTACTATCGATAGCTTAGGCCGATCGACTGACGCTACTGCCGCGTTGAACCTTTCGAGGAAGGATCTGAGCGTTTCTCCTGATCGCTGCTTGATGGTGGATAAGAACATAACGCTCTTCAGTCGAGAGATATGTACTCTGAATTGCTCGATGAAGCGAGTGACCAGAGTGTTCCAGCGGCTGATCGACTCTGTTGTCAGCTGTCGAAACCACATTTCGGCTATATCAGTGAGAAAGAGCGGGAAGCACTTAGCCATGATGTTGGTCGATACGCCGAGTACTTCCATGTGCCGCATGTATAGCATGAGGTGGATGTTGGATCAGTGCGACCGTTGTATGTCTCAATAGCTGGAAACTTGAAGTCCGTAGGATTTCGGGAGTTTCTAATTTCCCTAGTGCAAGGGTTGCGATTGACATTATCTATGTCTTGCTGCGAGGAAGTGCCCCGAGTGAAGCGTCGGATGATGCTTGCAAGCTGACTTCCATCTCCGATGAGTTGTTGCCATGAATTTAGCTCAGTATCCGGGGAAGCTTCAGTGCGAGGATCTGGCAAAAGCATGCTTGGAAGGGCGGTTGCTGGCTGGGCCTGTCTTCAGAGAGTTGAGTGAAGGTGATCTCTGGTAGGTGGTTCTGGGGAGAATGGCCCCTCTTGAACCTGAGGAATAGTGGGTCGAGCCGTACCCGCAAAGGAGGACCTAAGCTGATCCAGCATAGCATGTGATGTTCGGAGCTCGAAGGTACCCCTGGTGGGAGCGAGGTTAGTAGGGTCTACGGTAGCGTTTTCTTCTGCCACTGCGAGGGCCAGTATGGCTGGGTGGCTTCCCTGGTTCGAAGGGAAGACCACACCAGCTCTTTATTGAGGGCAAAGAGTGGTTAGACTGGTCTGTGGTAAGATTCCGGATTGTAATGGGAATGTCATTGATTTTGAGGGACCCGATGGCTGCTCGACTGGTTTGATAGGTCGTGCTGTTCCCAAGAGTGGAGGCAAAGTGTTCGACCGATCTAGATCTAGATCGCGAACCTCCTGAGGTTCTGCTGCTATAGCTGCACTGGTCGCTGGAAGTGATACTCCCGGCTGGGATCGATCGGTTGGTGGGACCAAACCAGGACGAAATAAAGGTGTAGCCTGATAAGTGGCCTGATTCTATGCAGACCGAAGATCAGTTATTGCCCCAGTCTCGGCCGATGGAGGAATTGATGTTGAAGCATTCAATCCTGTCTCTAGTCAACCAAGAAGGTGATCCATCAACTGCTGTTGTCGTTTGAGGAGTTTATCCTAAGATGTCATATGGTCTTCGAACTCGACCATGATTTTATCCATGTCGTCCCGGTTAAGAAATCGAGACATATCTTCATAAGAGGAAACTTCGTGACTGACTTCTGTAGAATTAGTATCGGCTACATCGGTGTTTGTGGGATGAGAGGATATTGTATCTTTCTTTTGTTTGTTCGCCATGGATTAAGGCAAATCCCCCTTCCTAGTGCGCCAAAGTGTTGACATCAAAAGTTGGTCACTAGTGACTATCAATCCCCAATCATGTGTAGATCACACGAATATTGATTATAAAATGCAGAGAAAAGTAAAGGAAACGTGGAAAACACACAGAATTTTTGTAGTAGTTCGGCAAAGACGGTGCCTACGTCCACTTTATATACATTACTTTTGCTTTTGATTACAAGTACAATGCTTTTTCTTTTTGGAGAAAAGAGAGAAGGCAGCTATTTTCTCTTTCAGATAATGTTTTCCTGGGAAGAAGAAGTAGCGTAAGCCGAAAAAAGAAAGGTTAGAGAAGTCTCTCTTCTTATCCTCCTTAAGCTTTGAGGTATTTATAGGCGAGGATAGCAGCTTGGGCTGTTGTGACGTGGCCCGGCCTTTCCAAGAAAGCTCGGAAGCTAAAGACTGATTCTACTATTCATAAATAGTAACCTCGGAAATTGTAGCCGACGTGTCATCCATGGTGAGGTATATCAAAAGTAGAGCTTTGTATGGATATGGTTGACCGCTTTTTCTTCATTGAGAGTCGGGCCAAGTATTTGAACAACTCAGCTGGATATTTCATGTAGATCCGGAATACTCGGTCGATATGTCTTGTGCGAGATCGGTTCTCTCGGTTGACTGGGAGAGCGAGTCTTTCGGGGTGAGATATCGGCTTGATTAGCCCGATATGCGGCTACTTCGAGCCGGGCTTCTGCGGGGCTTCCTGGAATGTGATCTATCTAACTCAATTTGTTGCGCGTTTGGGCTTCGATTTGGCCCATTGCTTCTTTTACCAAAAAGAGGGTTAACAGTTATATTTTATATTAAAAAAATATAAATTCAATAGCGACTATTTTCAATTTTAAATTGGGCATAACTTTCAATTTATATAATGAAATCTGAAATTTTCACATCCGTTAGAAAGATGTTATTAATCAGATTCAAATGTTTTTGGTTTTACTGAAATTCGATTTATTTAGAATTCTGTACATTAATTTGAAATTAAAACCGAATTTTCAAACTACGACGCCATTTCAAGCTCGTTTTATAATTGATATAAAATTATACGTTATAACTTCGATTTAAATAAATTTTAAATCATTATTATTTAAAATAAATCATTTTAAATATTCAAAATCCACTAAAATAGCTAAAATAAATTTTTTAAATTGGTTTAGAAATTCCGGTTTGTTACATTTTGCTTGATGATCTTAATCATATTGTCGAGAATTTGAATGAAATCCCCCTGTTGAAGAGCATCATGCTATCTCAGATGGTGTCAGTAAAAACAAAGATCATTTAGCCTATGTTAAAGGTAAAAATTAGGTTAATTCTTCTGCTCGTCCTAAAAGAAATCTAAGGAGCTCTTCTGCTAGTTAAGTGACAATTATGACATGGAATGTCGGATGGATGCATTCGCTACTTTGTATCCATGATATTTTCTTCCTTCTGACAAAATTTAAACCAACATTTGTTGGTTTAGTAGAAAATAAAATTAGTGAAGTTAGTTTGCTTTCTTTTAGAAGATTAATTCCTAGTAATTGGGAATATATACCTCATCAACAAACTCAGTTTTCTGGCAAAATTCTTTTTTTATGGGACTCTAAAATATGGTCTACGGTCATTATTTCTTCATCAACTCAACGCTTGTCAGTGTAGGTTAATAATATAGGTGGTCTTTGTATTTTTCTAACGGTGGTTTATGTAAGTAATAGCTTTCAAAAGAGATAAAATTTATGATAGAAGATAATACAGGAGACATCTCAATTTAACAGTCAATGGATACTTATGGGGGACTTTAATAACTTGACCTCTCCTATTGATTAAAAAAAGGTGATTGCCCATTCCTTTCCAGCGGCTGCGAGCATTTAATAATTGTCTCACTCAATCAGGATTAATTGAGGTTAAGGCTATTATTTTTAACTATACTTGGAGGTGTAGTGCAATTGCAAATCAAACTGATAAGATTTTTGTTAATCATTCATGTTTGCAGAAATTCAATGATATGAAGGCTCTATCTCTATCTCAATTATCCAATGATCATAACCCATTGTTGTTGGATCTCATTCCGACATCAACTTCTAAGGGTTTTCCATTCAGATATTCCAATAATTGGCATGTAAAGTTCGAATATAATGAGTGTATACACAAAGGTCTACAAGTAAATGTATGGGGTTTTCCTAGTTATATTTTTCAATAGAAGTTACAGGCATGTAAAGTGGAGCTGAAGCCTTGGAATAAAACAAGAACAAAGGATGATGTTCTGCTAAGGGAAGCCTAAGTAAAATTTAATGAATGTGAAGCTGCATCCGACTTTGATATAGAGAATCTGATTTTGTATGAGAACATGCTAGAAGCAAAGCATCAATTACTGGTTCAAAAGAAAAATCAAATTTTGGAGTTATAAACAAAAAGCCAAAGTTTCTGGGCTTCAAGAGGGAGACACTAACCCAAAAAAAATTCATTCAAAAATGTCAACACGCATGCATTCTAATAATCTCAAAACTCTTATTAGTTTTGCAGGGAAGTTAGTATTTAAATAGGAGGATGTTGCAGCAAAGGCTTTAAAGTATTTTGAGTATTTATTCAATGGTACAAATGCAAGAGAGTTCCCTTTCTTTCAACCATCTTTTGTCATTAATCATATCGGGCAGCAGGAGCTACTTTGGCAAATTACTTTAGATGAAGGTAAAGTGGCGGTTTTTTCAGTGCATGAAGATTCAAGTCCAGGTCCAGATGGCTTCAATTATGTAACAACCCGATTTTTTTTTACAATAGATTAATTAATTAAAATCTCAAAAATAGACATTTCTGCAAACGATGGAATTTGACCATAAAACTTTAACCGATGCGTTCGTCTTGGAATAATTAATAAATAAAACAAATATAAATAAATAAATAAATAGAATAGTTAATAAATATCTTTGCCTCTTTGACCAGCCCGCACTGGGAAAACCGGCCAGAGGGCGGTCAACCGCCACTAGGGAGGGTGTCGACCTCTTCAGGCCAGAAATACCCAGTGAACGGCTAGGCTTTGAGGGGTGGTTTTGTTATATTATATAATATAAAAAGACGAATGTTAACTAAAATAAATCTAACAGTTCATGGCCAACTCCACTCCTATAAATAAAGAGGTAAGGCCTCACTCTTTTCCACACAATTAATCAATAAGCAGCAGCGAAGCTCTGCCATTTCCCTTTCTCTTTCAATCAAATTTCTTAATCTAAATTATATTCATATACAATCAATCAAATACAAATCATATAGAATTGAAAGGGATTATCAGATCCAACGGAAAAGAGTATGAATTGACGTCTAAAGTGGTTCTACATCAGATTCTCCCCACTTTTCCTATTTTCTTGCATATTTATAGATCTGATAGTATCTCCTTCTCAGTTTAATTGTAGATCTATAAGAATTTGGGAATTGTAGGCCTAAAAGATTATTTCGATATCAAATTTGAATGCTTTCAGGTGAGTGGGAAATTTATATACAAAGTTATAATAGCCTATTTATCTCATTTGAATTAGATCTCAAAATATATGCCTATTATCATCAGATTTGTTCATAATATTATTAAATTTGAATTGGCACCTGTCAGATCTACTAATAAATATTGTCAAAACTTGAAAATTGTGAATTGCAGTTAGGAATAATATAAATTGTAGGTTTACTTAAATTATTTATATATATTGCCTACAATTATGTTGGAAATTATATTGTGGTGTTGCAAAACACTATAGATTTGAAATCAGTCCCATAAGCATTATTCAGATGTAGTTTTATTCCAAATCTCTAGTTTCAGTGTTGAATAACAAATTGTGTCGTATTGATTAAAATGATATAATAGTGAATTATGTGATTATAAAATTTAAAAGACGCAGGCCTATTTGTGTTCAATGTTGTTGAGGTTTTGGTTTAGTTGTTGTAAATATGTCGTTTTCCTCTTTTTGAACAAAAAGACATTATTTTTAATTCACAAGAGATATGACAAAAAGATCTAAAAAGGGAAAAAGTTGTGCAAATGTATGTATAAATATAAATATGCATATTTGCGCATAATTTTCATCAACTGTTCCAAAATATACATAACAGATATATTTCTTGTGATTTTGAAATATGTTTATTACATTTATCCGGCATAATTTATCATAATTATAACTAACAGTCCTTTTGTAAGCTTTGGAACCTTTAGGCAAGATTGAATGCAAAAAGGAAGGTTTGGTTATTAATGGAACCAAAATTTTTAAATCACTACTACTAATAATAAGATAACTACATTGACCGCGCAAAAATATAAATAAGTATATATATATATATACACACACACACACATCATCCGTCCGAATCTACGTAAAACAACAAAATATACATTATATTGAATGTTTGAACGGTATTCATTTATGCAATCATACATGTAAATGTAATCCATATTAAATTAATATATTTGTGGTGACCATTGTAGTAATTAATGTGATTGGTTACTGTAAATAGAACCACAAATAAACAAATAACCATTGCAAGTAATGATGATTTGTGGAAAGTAAACTTAATAGGGAAATTAATTAAAATGTTACAATTCCTAAGACATATCAGGAAAAATGTTGTAAACCCTAATTAGAGAATTTAATTTAAAATGCATATAGACACGAGGTTAAGCTCAACTTATGGTAGAAGTATGCCCAAAACCGACCGGCAAATCCGGCATCCACAAGAGGTCAGCTTAATGTGAGGGGTCTAGAGCGTAAATATAATTGTACTAAGACACGAGGTTAAGTTCAACTTGTGGTAGAAGTCTGCCCGGAACCGACCAACAAATCCAGCCTCCACAAGTAGTCAACTTAATGTGGGAGGTCTGTTGCACAAATATATGTATATACATAACAGGCAATAAATAAATAAATAAGATTAGTAATGTATGTTAGGGTATAACAAATAGATTCATTCGGGACTGATAAGATAAGGATATCCATTGTGAATTGATCCCTTAGGAAATTTATGGCCGCTAGGCTCATGAAAGGCATTATCTATAATCAATGGTAATAAAAAGGACATTAGGAATGTTATGATTGCCTTAGGAAAATATGACCGTTATGGTCAGAAATGGCAATTAATCTATGAACAGAAGTAAATAAAATAAAAAGGGGATTTACGGGTATTGATTGTTGTTTAGATACTATGTCCAATTTGGGAAATAATAAAATAAATATCCTAGGGTCAAGAGGATATAACTTTCCTTATTTATATTAGTTAATATAGAACTTATAATTAAAAGTTAGAGTTGGACTTAATAGGTTAATGATGTAAAATATTATTAACCATTGGAAACCGTGACGATAATGAGTCGTGTGTGTATAGTATTTCCGTGAAGAGAAACTAAACAGAAAGGACTTAATGACGTAACCTACTTTATCCCAATAGGGAAAGGTATTAAAGGCTAATGGGGTACTAACTTAATAACCTTCATGTATAGTCCGCTTCTTGGGTCTTAAGCGGCTGGGGCTAAAGAGTCCATTAGGAGTAGTTCTTTTAGTTTAGGGGTCTTAAATGGCGTGAGTGTGTGGGGCCTACCCAAACCTAGAAACTTAAAACGTCATATATGGCTACCTATCCTAGAGGAAGAAGTAAGCGACTAAGGAGGCTATCCAATAAGGTCAGCTAAGTGGTATAGCGAGCGATAAAATATTGTCTCTCACCTTACACGGGGAATAGGCTAACGCGTGAATGATGGAAGCCTTAACTAGTAGGGCCCCACAGCTAGTGCCCTCTAGTTTACAATGACATTGAATAAATTAACAAGGAATAATAAGTGATCAATAAGTCCGCCTAGGGTCTTAAGCAATCAGGGAGAATCCACCCTTTCTACATTAATAGTGAGGCATTAAATAATAAGGGATGAGTGAATGAATATATATATATACACACACACACACACGCTTCGTAACTTGCGGTCTAACCTCGATTATATAACCAGCCATGTTCTGGTACAAAGGCTTCATGAATATATGCGTAAACGTTCTATCTCGGTATCATACTTTCATAATACTACATTGGGAAGGGTAGTTAGGGTCATGCGTAAATAATTACAAGGTTACTCTATAATCACTAACCTTGGTAGGCATATATCTTAGGTTGAACCAAACGGGATACATCTGTGTATTATACTATATGTTGTACATTTCCTATTCACCAGAATCTTGTTCTTCTGATCCCCCCTCCTCATTACAACCACCCAAGTTTTCTAGGGAAGATCGGGGTTCTCACAGGTGTTTAAGTTTGGCTTTTGGTTCTTGTTCTCTCTCATGCTCGGTATTGGCAAAGTGGCTTACTTTAGAAAGGTAGTTGCTTGAGTTAATATTAGTCTATCCTATTTTGTTTTCGCTGTGAGTTATCTTATTGTACTCTGATTATGCTCATGCTCATTTATTTGCAGGTACCAGATTTACATGCTCCATGCTTGGATGTGTCCGATTTTCGATTTCTGTCGAAATTTGGGCACAAAAAGGTGTGGGGTGTTAGAAATTCGAAGTTTTTCAAGATACATTAGGAAGAGTGGAAATGGAATTTATCATCTGCTACGCAATATATTTTTGACTCTTCTTATAACATTAATCCCTAAAATAGATAGACCAACTGAAATATCTCATTATCGGCCTATATCTTGTTGCAGTCTGTATTACAAGTTTTTCAGTAATATACCGTGTAACAGAATTAAGTGGTTTTTACCTCATCTCATATCACCTACCCAGTGTGCTTTTATTCCTTCATGGCATATTGAAGATAATATACTGGTTTGCTCATGAATTTATAAGGGATTTTAAAATACCTAGTGTGAATAAATATTGTCTCAAAGTGGATCTTAACAAGGCATAAGACAGGATAAACCGAGAATTTTTGTCATATTATGAAGATTATGGGTTTCCTATACATTTTATTAACGTTATGTATGACTGCATCCCAACCCCATTTTTTTCAATCATGATTCAAGGGGTTCCTAAGGGATTTGATATTTCAAATAAGGAAATTAGGCATGGTGATCCTCTATCACCTTATCTTTTTTCATTTATTATGGAAATCTTTACTTTTTCTATGAATGAAGTTGTATTGCAGAAATCATTTTTTGCAATTCGCAACTTTGAACCCATTGTTTCACACTTATTATATGCGGATGATCTATTAATTTTTGGTAAATGCTTAATTACAAGTGTTGTATCTTTGAAACTGGTGTTCGATAAGATAGGGCAGTATAGTGGCTTAACAGTGAGTGTTTTTAAACTAAGATTTATTTCATCTCTAGTGCTACACATTCTAATGATATTGCCAATACTCTTGGGTTCCAAACTGGTCAGTTACCTATTAAATACTTGGGTGTTCCATTATCATCGAACCACATTCATTACAATGATTTTCAAGATCTATTGCATAGAATTCCGCGTAAATTGCAATCATGGGATTCTAAATTTTCAAACTTTGCGGGTAAGGCTGAGTTGATTTATTCAGTCATAATTCATATTGTTCTTTATTAGCTTTTCGTATATCGACTCCCTGAATACACTATGACAAGTTGAAAAATATGTGTTCTGATTTATTTTTTAAGGGGGGTGCTGCATGTAAGGTTAAGTGGGAAGCTTTATGTTCTCCAAAATTTGAAGGGGTATTGGTTTTAAGTCCTTTAAAGATCTAAAATATGTTGCATGTGTGAAACTTAAGTGGAAATTTTTAGAGAATTCGTCTCTTTGGAGTAAGTGGATGGCCATGAAGTCATGCAGGGGAAATTTTTTTTGAGCATGAATATTGATAATAACTCATCTTGCATGTGGAAAGCAATACTTTGGTTGGGATCTTCTGGCAAATGACCCATCAATAAGGTGATATCATCAGGCTCTTCTACTTTGTTGTGGTTCGAGCCATATTTAAATAGTACATGCTTGATAGATTTGATTGGTTTTTCTAGATTTCAAGCCATTGGAAGACAAAATGAGTATGTTTCTTCTATTATCAAAAATGGTAGTTTGTGAGCAAATTTGCATCCAAGTATCAGAGAAGTGCAACAGCAAGGGGAAAGTGTAGTTATAAAGCAAAATGTGCAGTCAAATTTTTATGAATAGTCAGAAGGAGGTTAGTTTAATTTTCGTAAAGGATGGGAGAAAGCTCGTGCGAAACATCCAGTTAGACAGTATCTTAAAGTTGTATGGCATTCAAAAATTAATTGCTTTTATCACATATCTTGCCCTTTTGGACAGATTATGCACTATAGATAGGTTGTTGAGATTTGGTATGCTTGATAAGAATTGTTGCGTGTTGTGCGGAAGCAGTGAGGAATCATCTTATCATATATTTTTCATGTGTGAGTACTCACAATATATTTGGAACTCAATTTAAACCAAGCAGGGAATGTCTTCGAATGTTATGGGTTCTTTGGATGAAGAGGCTACATAAATTATGTATAAATTTAAAGAGAAGAATCAAGTCAATGATCTGGCATATGCAGCATTAGCTACAATAGTGTATCATATATGGATGGATAGGGATGCTAGGCAGTTTAACAATCATCGTATTTCAAATCACATTACGCTACAGCTAATTGTGTTGGTTAAAAATAATGGTAGTAGAGCTGTTTGGATAAATGATAACATTGAGATCATGAGTCACTGGGGTATAGAGCTTTTTGTTACTAGATGATGATAGTGATTGTTATAGAGGAGTTGCTTGAAGTGGTTGAGTTTTGATGGTGTTTTCGTTTTTTTTATTTTGCGTGTTGTGAAATGATGCGTTGTATTTTCATGTTTTTCTTCGTATACTGTCATATGATTGTACTGTGAATATATGGAGTTTATATGTACTCTTTTTCCTTTTTGTCCTACCCATTTAGGTTAGGGGCGCAAGGTTTTGTTGAGGCATATAAATAAAGTATATGACTGGTATTTGTAATAAAGTGTACCAATTTTCAAATATATATAAATATATATATATATGTGTGTGTGTGTGTGTGTGTGTGTGTGTGCACGCGCGCACGCGTATTTGTACATATGTGCATGACAAAGCAAACTGACCAGAGGATAACCAAACAGGCATGTACAACAGATTATAAATAGCCATCAAAACAAGGCTTTTCAGGTGTATAGTCATAGTGAAAACAATTCGAATCTTTTCAAAAGAAAAGGCATTTTTTTCTAGTTCTAAAAGTGGGAATGGTTTCAAATTTGCACTATTGGCATAAGTAATTTTGGCAAGTAAATTTTCCCTCAACAAAGAGTTTCAAGTATACGAGTATTGTTTTTGGATATTCAATATTGCCAAAATAGAGTAGCAATTTATTCTCAAATGCATAGTGACCAGAACTCGGCTATATATAACCAAGAAAATCATGAAAAAATGGTTTCCAAAAATCATTCACGTATACAAGGCAAGTCATAAATGAAATCAGAGTAATCAGGGGTTTCAAACCCTATATATAACGCCAATTTCATCACAGGGATTATTGAAAACCAAGCAACAATTTCGAGTGCAAGATAAATCAAAATCAGAAGAACTCACAAGTGTTTTCGATCAATAGTAAACCCAAACTATATCAATAGGCCGAGAGCAAAAAAGAATCATAAGCCATCAAAGAATTAATTACAATCAGAGATAGTTGAAGTCACAATTTGTTTTGGGGAAGGAAAACCTTAATCCGGGTGCCAGTGAATGAAAAGGAGAAGCCAATTTAAGTGACCAAGCAAAGAAAGAGGGAATTGAATATTCTTATATTAAAGGGTGTTTTTATTATATTTATTGTTTTAAATGTTTGTAATCGACTATAGTTTTTTAGTTTTCTGTAAACAAGGGTTTTTGTTATAGGATTTATAGTTAGGGAAAATTTGATCTCGGGGTTTGAGATCAGTATAGGTTTTGAGCATAGAATTAGAACGATAGTGAGGGATCGCGAGTGTATATGTGTTTTATGTAGGATATTGTTTTAATTCTTAGTAAGAAAGCTTGGGAAAAGCAACAGTTTGAAGAGGTGTGTTGAAGTTGGGTAAAATCTATGTCGTTTATTTTCTATATTTATTTATTCTACTGCAATATGAGCTGTGATATTTTTTATATTCCTCAAAACTTCAATAAACCCTATTCCCCCTCCCCCTTTAGGGTTAATTTAGATCCTATAGGTCGTAACTGTCTAACTGCAGGACTACAAAACCATCTGCAAGTCGGAGGACTTATCAACATCATCCTAAAGTGTGGATAGCTCTTTATATAAATATACATAGGATGATATATTACACATGGGTACATAAAGGTTTTCTTTAACTTAAATTATTGCTGATATTTCCCATTTATCTTCTAATACAGTTGAAATATATTTACGAGTATATAGTTTTTGCATGCGAACAAGGCTGTTGTATTCATGGTTGTTTTGGCACTGTAGTGGTTGTGGTGTTTGACCATGAGGAGAAGTTTGCATGGTTCGACAATTTTTGATGAAGGTGAGTTATTGTATATATAGTAGGTGGCTTGATGTCGAGCATTGCAGCTTCTCTTGGAGACAATGGCAAAGGAAGGAGATACAAGGGGACGACAACCAATTTCAACCCCATTGTAACGTGATGTCGTTTTGACTGCTTCAAATCGGTAATTAAACCAATTTAAAACGTTCAAATTAACAGATCATATTTAGCTTATTGGGTTTAAAACATAATCAATACAGAAAATACAGAATAAATAAATAACACAGTATTGAACAACAAAATAATCTTTTATATATAATCATAATTTCTAATACAAATTTATCTATATAGCAGTACTGAAAATATAAGGAAAATATTTACCGGTTTAAAACATCAGAGCGCGCCTTCTTTGGAATCCCCAGCTTTGACAGTCTCTGAATCCTAAGCAGTAATCTTTAAAATCTGTAACACTTGGGGCTGACCTGATCATTCCATGCTAAAACATAAAACACTTGAGTCAGGATTAATCATAGTTCAAGTAAATTAACTTCAATATAAACTGAATATAAAATAGTCAATTATTAAACTTCAAGTATGTCGAACCCACGGGAAACTGCCAAGATATAGCATCACAACTTGGGATAAAACAAGTCAGGACAGCATATTGATTTATATATATACACACTTATGACGATGACATATATACACACATTCAGTGGTGTATATATATATACACACACACATATGTGTACATCGTGCCATCGGCCACCCCCCCCCCCCCCCACACACACACACACAAATATATATATATATTAAAAACATATATACGTATGTTGATGACATATATATACAAATACAGTGGTATATATACATATGAGTACAACAGGTACGCAAATATCTGTGTATCAAGTATAATATCTATGCATATCAGTTTTCATTTCTGGGATGAACGGTCATGAAAGCGTGCATGTACACACGTGTATATGTACATTTGTGCACTGCCTCGGCATCATGTAAGCCAAGAACACAAGTGCCATGAGAGTCACAGAGGGTGCACGAATATGTAGTCAAAACAAGGTAGCAAGAATTAAAGTGAAAGTTATAAAGTGGCACAAATATGCAAATGTCTCTGGTAGATATGCAAGTCATGGAGAATTACATGATTTGGCAACGGCTAAGGATAGAGCTCCCATACAACATTGCCAAAAATCCATAGTGGCTACAGCATAGGAAACAAAAGAAAGAAAAACTTTGGATTCCCACTAATTTCCATGATATAAAGTCACCCAGAACTGGTAATTCATGGAAGGAATATAATTTCTTTTGAGTTAGATAAGAGGTTTCAATTAACCAAATTTGTTTACACATTTCTTAAACAACTGAAAATATACATGTATTTTCTGAACAGATCAAAATGGCTACTTTCAAAATAAAAGGGTGCAGGGAACAAAGATATTCAAACATCGGTTTTCATTAAAAATATGTTGGCATGCACAATGACTACTGCAATTAGATGAAATACCACATGGCCATATACAGTACCACAGGTAGTGCAAAATAGCAGTGCAAGGGTAGATGATAACAAGGCATCATATAAATGTGTAGGTATGCGAGAATCTAGATGCATAAGTGTAACAGGACGTACAACATAAGGCCATATGTTTTGATAACTAAGCAAGAGTGTAACATAATATTTTTCAGGTTTCCAAAACAAGACAAAGGTAGATAACATGTGGTCAAATAGGAAGTGTAAATCAAAATGGTGTGCTGCATAATTTAGGAGCCTTTATTTCACCTTTTTCATTTTTAGTGCAACTGTTTCAACATGAAACCGTTAACAAAGTACAGTCTAACAATGAAAATCCATATTTCATATTTAGTAAGAAGAAACGAAAACATATTTAAATGAGTGCTTTCACATTCTGATTCAATAATTCAAAAGATCATCAAAACATACCCAATTACCGGAATTATTTGAAGTTTCATTGAAAAATCTATAAATTTTAGCATCATCCGTGCAAGAGGACAACATGCAAAATGAACATGAAAGCATTATGGAAACAAAAATTTGAAGATGCCAGCAAAATGCTTATAATTCCCAAATACAGTCCATATAACCAGCAAGTTTCAACCCTTAAGATTTGATTCATGCATGCCTAGTCCAGAATTTTAAAGATCAAGCTTCAAACAATTACAAGATATAAGTCGGTTCAAGGTATTACCCAAAATCAAGTGTCAAGTATTCCGGATTGCACATATTCATGGCTAACACCAATATGCACGTGGAAACAACGAGTAGGGCTCAATCACTATCCAAAATGCATAAATATACACGTATGTACATATGTATATACCTATACATTTAAAATACATAGGCAGCACAAGTATAATGCAATTCCAGATTTAGAACCAAGTGAAGAGACGGGTTTTCGCATACATCAATATTCATGTTCTCAGTTTCAACAAGGCATAAAGGTGGTCGAAATAGCATAAACAAATTTGGGTAAATCAACAAAATATGCTCAACAACAAGAGCAACGACCAACAACAATTTAACCCCAGTTCTAACTAATTTAATTTAGTTTTATACTCAAAATTTAAATACTTGAATTAAAATTAATCATAAGAGGGTTCTTACAATTCAGGAAACAACGAAAGAAGCAGTGATAAAGTGGCGACTTTAACCCATGGTGAAGCTTCGGAGCCTGGTCTATGAGCTATCTTTGACGATCCAAGGCGGCGTGGCGATTTGATGCTGACTTCAACGATAGCGTCTTGAGGACGAGGGTTTTTTCGGGTAGGCATTAAGAGGTAGAAGGCCGATTGAATCCTTGGGGTGGACAATGAGGGATTTGCATTTGGTTTTGGGGAAAGAGCCATTGACTTCGGCCATTAAAAATGAAAAAGGAAGAAACATTTGTGCTGAAGAAAAATTAGGGAGGAACACGATTTGTGTTGTATATAACGGTGTCGTATACACAATTATATGATTTTTGTTTGATGATAACAAACAAATATATTTTATTTTAAATGTGCTTGTTATTGTACTGTTTTATATATATACATATCAGACAGGAATATATTATTTATATTTAAATAGAATACGACTGTACAGACATTCATACATTCATACAGTATTTTATTTAAATTGAATATTATATTTCAATATTCAACAGTACATATTTACAACTCCACTATTTGAACACATCACATTTCATATACATTCACAAAATATTTGTACTAGTAAATAAACTGAATATGATAAACAAATTTGTTTGAAGACAACGAAATAATATTTTATTTCATCAAATTTGTTTATTACAAATATCAGTACAATTTTTTCTCATTCTGTACATTTGTTCCTCACTACAACCCTTATCACTCTTGTATACAATCATTGCCTCACAACAACATTTCACTCATTCACATTGCAATTATGACACACACAAAAAAGGAGGAACAAATCAGAATTTGGAAAAAAAAATTGTTTTATGGTTCATATGCAACTCTGCTTTAGGAAAGCAGTGGGACACTCATGGAAATCATTTTTGGCAAGTGTTAATTAGCAGAATATCAGCATGTGTCATGAATAATTCAGATATGGCAATATATTTTCAGAATTCAACATTGGAATATTTGGCAATAGTTTTTTTTTATTAACAAAGTCATGACATCTTATTTTCAGGAAGTGAAAATATTTTTTTTAAAAAGGCAACAAGCATGTCCAGGGGATAGTATCGAATTTCATCACCACAAATCAAGAAAGATTTCAAAGCCAAGGAATCAAATTCAATTACGGAAATTTTCAGAGGAAATCAAGGCCGACAAAACTAATGTCAAAAGAGGAAACACATAATCAATCGGGTCAATCCAAGTCATTATACATGAAATCAGAGAATTTTATAGGATTATATAATCCTATTTTGAACACGATATTCAACACAGGCTGTATCAAAATCATACAACAGAAAATTCAGAGCAATCATTTTTAAATCAGAGAACTCACAGAGGATTTCGATCAGAAGCCAAGTCAAATCAATCGAAAACCAGCCCAACAATTCAAAGAGAAAATCGAAGAAATCAAAACAGCAATACTCACGTGTTTTCGATCATCATTATCCCAAATCGAAGCATCAGAGAGCATCCTGTTTTGAAACTCAACAAATAAGAAAATCAAAGAGCAATCACGATCGAATTTGATTTGGGATTTGTAAAACCCAAATTCCGTTCTTTAAGTCGGCCAACATCCGAGAAGGAAGGAGCTTGCAAAGGAGAATGGGCCAGGCTCTTCTTTTTATGTTATAAAAGGGATTTAGAGTTTATTTTTTTTTTAAATTCATTTTGTTGCATTTTTATTTGTAAACCATTCTGAATAGTTTCTAGAGTCTATAAAATTCTAGGGGATCCAGTTAGGGGATTAACTGGCAGTTTGTAGAGTCTGTAAAATCTAGGTGATTTTCTAGTTTTGTCTCTAAAACTAGACAGTTTACTAGAGTCTGTAAAACTAGAGGAAATCTGAACTAGTGGGTTAGATCAGTCTAGGGTTTTGAGCGCAGGATTAGAATAGAAGAGGGGTTCGCGAGTTTACATGGTCTTGTAAGCGGGATCTATTCTATTACCTAGTAGAAACCTTAGGAATGCAGCAGTAGGCAGGATTTTGATGAAGCTGGGTATATCTTGTGTTACGACCCCATTCCCCGTACCGACGGTGGCATGGGTAATCTTTGGAATATAACACATAAACAGATAATAGTAGAACAGAAATAAATAATTACACTAGATAATGAACAAATAATACACTGGATAAACGAAATCATCCGAGTTACACAGTATACAGGATCATACTAAGTACAAATACAGTTCAGCTATACATAAATGTCTACAGTGGAAAACAAACATAATATGTACAATAGGAGCTGAATAGCATAAAAAGAGATAAATGATAGAATCCATCTTCAGCTCCAGCTATCCAGAAAGAGCCTGCTAAAAACCTGAATACAAGGCTGTCTGTGTAGAAAAAGGGGCACCCGAGTTTGCAAGTGAAACAAACTACGAGTCAGTCATGGGACTGGTATGAGAAATTTACTTAACACATTTATAATATGGAAAATCTCAGGACCACGCCACTTTCGCGGAACGGGTTTACTCCATTAGATTGCCAGTGCCTTAAAACAAATAATTTTTTTAAACATTGCAATGCTTTTTATAAAAATGAAGCCATTATAAGACTCAGTTCCCATCACACAATGCGATGCAAACCGGAGGATAGAGTTTTACCTTATAATGGCCAAAATATGCTTGATACGAATAAAACAAAAGCATTTGATATTATTACTAGTGTTTATGAGTTTCGAAAACAATTTCAATCATAACTATCAATCATAGACGGCATGGGTACCATATATCATGTCGCCATATATATATATATATATATATATATATATATATATATTTATATATATATATACACAATCAAAAGCGCATGGTGTCGTATTTGGAAATTGGATTTCTGTCATGAACTAAGGCAAAATATAGTCATTACCGACTCGAGACTCTCTAGCCCGAGCCTCCGGAACAGCCGCAACTGCCCCTTGGAGTGACAGTGCCGGTCCACACGGAATGGATTATAGTGCCTGAACAATACTTTCCCTGCCCTTTGGGGCGTAAATGAGCCAACGAATGACTCCATCGGTCCCGGATCGACCGATATAATCGAGGCGCCTCGCAACAGCAACAACCACACATGTGAAAATAATATAAATGTCAGCCAGTTTAAGCACTGACACCACCTCTAGCTAGAAAGAAACGCATGTCCTCCCTGAGGTCCTCTCCCGTTTCTGGTTCATACCAGGGTGTGAGGTTCGCGAATTCATGTTATACACAAAGTTATGCCACATAGGCCGGGCTTTGATCATCAACCACAAGACTTTGCTTTTCAACAGAAGCCCTGATCTCTGCATTTTAGCATGCCATACAGGCAATTTAAACCATGCAACTGATGGCTATCAATCACACAGAATAAATTCCAATGTCAGACACACAGTCCATTTGCAAGTTCGTTCTGGGTTTGAACGAAACCGGAGGCACTATATACCTCACAAACCCATCGATCTCCACGTATATCTGGACGATCACCACTCATTATCCATATTTCGGGATGCCTCCCAATCAGGACATCAGTTACCATCCAAACGAGGTGAAGATCTCCGGTCTTCAGCCATGTCTTCATCTTCAACTTCTTATCGTCGATTCAGTTGTTCAGAATGGGATAAACTCGGTCTTTCTGAGCAACTTCCGTTTATAATAAAATGTGCTACACAAACACATCATACGTCTCATTTCAATTCATCAGTCACTAACCGTAGATCAGTAAGAGAACGATTTCCCAAATATTAACCCCGAAGGCCGAAACCAACATCAGATCAAAACCCAGGAAACCATTCGACTCAGCTACCTTCAGTTAATTTCTGAATTTCACATTCCATATCGTTTATAATATTTTATATTGATTTATCGCTATTTTTATTTATTTATTTATAGCCAATTCATTCAAACGACGCTTCGGGCCATAACGCGGCCGTGGCGCTATTTTTCTTCAGATTTGATTTACATTTATCTGAAAATCTAACCATTGGATCTTCACAAAATTTATATCATTAGAAAGATCTTTTCAAAACGAATCCAACGGTTCCAGTTTTGGGAAAATCCGACGGTCGGACCTCCCGGTACAATCGTTTGAAGTTTCGATTTCAAAATACGAACTGCAGCGTCGTTATTCGATTTAATTTAATTATATATATATATATAATTGATTCTGGCGTTGTTTTTCTTCAGATTTGAATTAAACATTCCAGACAATCCAACCGTTGGATCTTTACAAAGTTGGTGTCGTTGGAAAAATATTTCCAAGGCGAACCCAACGGTTTCGGATTCGGGAAAATCCGATGGTCGGATCTCCCGCACTAATCGTTTGAAATCACGGTTTCAAAACACAAACTGCAGCGTCGTTATTCGATATATTTTAATTATATTTATATATATGAATATAAATATAATCGATTCTTCGATTCCAAAACTATTTTGTTTTCGTACATTTGATAAAAATGATAATTTTATCCAACCGACATTCACTTCGACACTTCACTATTTTTAACAATTCATGTTTATAGTAAAAATGTGATTTTTATTGGAAAACGATTTATTTCAAAACACGACTATTTTACATAGTTCATATAGATGATAAAAATATGATTTTTATTATAAAACAATTTATTTCAAAACACGAATACCATTCAACACGTGAATTTCTATTCAACGAATGAATTTCTATTCAACACATGAAGGTTTTCTATAGTTTGTATATATATAGTAAAAATGATTTTTATTGCAAAATAATTTATTTCAAAACACGACTATTTTATATAGTTCATATATATGATAAAAATATGATTTTTATTATAAAACAATTTATTTCAAAACACGAATACCATTCAACACATGAATTTCTATTCAACAAATGAATTTCTATTCAACACATGAAGATTTTCTATTCAACACACGAATATAGTTTCAACACATGAATATTATTCAAAATTTCGACAGCATACCGGCAGGGTAGTTAAAACCGGGGCCGTCCCTAGTATGGCTCCTCGCTCTACCTTAAAGCCTCACAGCTTTTGTCAATGGGGATTTCATGCATCTAGTTCGCACGCAGGCGGCGTGCATATTTTTTCATTTCCACAAACTAATCCTATATGGTTTCAACCAAATAATTCTTAACCACAAACGGGTATTTTCAACCACAATCAATCAATTTCAACCACAAACAATTCCAATCAACCATTCGCTATCAATCAATTTTCACACCAATCACAACCAATAAATATCGTCCATGGTTTGTGGATGAGGGGCGTATGTGTGTGTGTATATATATATATATATATATATATAAGTACATTTCACTTCCATTCAACACATATATAATTTTTACAACGCATATATATAACTTATACATTGAACGTACAACTTATACTACGCTTATACATGAGGTGTACAACGCTTATATAACTCATACTTTGACTATATAATTTATACATCGTCGTTTTCGATATCGATTATAATTTAGAAATCTCACATTGGGTTCCACTCCACCAAAAATAGCAGAAGGCTCAGAAAAATATGCGGTCTCTTCTAGAATGTAGAAGACGTCCACACGAGTCCACCGTCTCTTGTTTCACTGAATTTCAACCACATAGCAAAAAGATATGATTTTTTATTGTAAAATCATAAACCGTAGCATTTTAAAGTGCTGTAAAATAGTTTAAAATATATAAACCGTTACCTGTCTGATTTGTTCAAAACTAGGTCGGAGTTTTTCTTGCAATCCGTGAGGTTTGGTGACTATCGGAAGATGCCACATGGAAGAGGACGGAGAGGTGCCCCCGACGGTGGTGGCCACCCCCAACTCGACGGCGTAATGGCGGCGCGGCGGCGGTTTGAAGGCGCGACCTTCGTCGGTGCGAAACTCGAGAACCACTCAATGAGGGAGGGCGTGGCAGGTATAGATTTGAAGCCCTCGACGAGTACTACAAAAGCTTCAACTGGGTAGAGGTCTATTTCTGCATGGATTGGCCGGAAAATAGATGGAAAGGAATGAAGCGGTTTCCGCCTTCGATCGTAACGGGGAGAGAGAAATACGCTTTTTTATATTTAATGAAGAAATTTTCTGATTCGCTGATATAAATATTTTCAAAAATACCCCTCTTCACATACTAGCTCCAATCCAAACCCAACGACTGTCATCCCTAGCTAAATACCCCCATTCCGAACACAATGGGATATGTTTCGTAGGCCCATTCGACTGTTTGAGTCAGTTTTCCTTCAAATTAAAATATAAAACATTCAATATTCAATTTGAACGTACATTTCAATTTGCCGGGGCCACATACTGATTCTAAAAATTCCCAAAAAATAAATCTAGCTATGTTTTGATAATACGGTCCCAATAAAACTAGTTTCGTTGAATTCTGAGACCGTTTGAAAAATGGCCCTTTTTTAATCGATCCAATTTAATAGAAATCGACCAAACGCATTTTCCTTTGCCACACTCACATACTAGCTTCAAAAATTATGAAATTTGAAACCTAGCAATAATTTGACATCCGGATCTAACAAAAGTGGTTTTGTCGAATTCTGAGGTCGTTTGCAAAATGGCCATTTTCACGGGCTATATATATATATATATATATATATATATATTATATATCGACCTTTCTGAAAATTCATTTGGCCATAACTTTTGCTCTCCTCTATAAAACTTTGATTTTTCAGATTTGTTAGAAAGATATTCACTAACAGATTTAAATATTTTTGGTTTCGCTCAAATCCGTTTTGTTTTGCACCTGGTACAGTCAGTCAAAGTTTGAATTCAATTTTTGAAACTACCGCGCCATTTCAGGCCTTGTTTATAATTAGAAATAGTTATATTCATTTTCAATATCGATTCAAACTCACTTTTCGTCGTTATTATTTAAAATATTTATTTTAAATATTTAAAATCCACTAAAATAGCCAATTTAAAAATTTTAAATTGGTTCAGATTTTTCGGGTCATTACATCTTGTGTCATTTACTTTTCTGCATTTATTTTTTGCTGCATTCTGTGATTTGATATTTTTTTATATCTCGCTTAATTTTAAATAAACCCTATTCACCCCTCCCCTCTAGGGTTAATCTAGATCCAACAAGTGGTATCAGAGCAGGTATTTTTAACTCTAGAGTCATAGGTAACCCTAGCTGTCAGTCCACAGAGAGTCAGTCCAGTTCATTTCCAACTATTTTCAATGGAACAGATTTTTCAAACTTGAAATCCAAAATGGAATTTTATTTAAAATCTGTTAATATTAAATGTTGGGATGTTGTTATCAATGGGTTTAATAGTGTAGATATTACTTTCAATGCTCGTGCTATGAAAATTATATTTGATTATCTTAGTACTGAACAGTTTAATCTTATCTGTCATTGTTTATATGCACAGGAAAATTGGAATACTCTCAATACAAAGTATGGAAAAGTTGACAACAGCTGCTCAAAATCCCAGAAAGTCAACTTAGCTTCAAATCTATGCTTAATAGGTTATGTAGATGAAACTTTAGATGGATCAGATGATGGAGAATCAACAAATGCTGAAACAGAAAATTTCTCATATGAAGATCTGGTTTACATGTGTCTTGATTTAACGAAATCTGTTGATAAACTCCAACTGAAAAATAAGTCTTTGAAATCCAAGAATTCTGAGTTGACCAGCAAAATTGATAATTTGGAATCACAACTTGAATATTTTAAAAACTTTTCAAATTCAGATTGCAAAAATTGTTTGAAATTGGAAACCAATCTTGTTCATCTCAATAAAAATATTCAAAGGGTTGAAAATGAAATTCCGATCTTAAAAGAAAACAAGATTGAGTTATCAAATTTGAACAATTTTCTACAAAAGGAATTTGAAGTTTTTAAGACTGATATATGTTCCAAATTTGAAATTGTTGAAAAGGAGAGTTTGATGAAATCTTATTTGATTTTGAATGAACTTGAAAACGAGATTGAAAAATCCAAGAAATTTGAGACTGGAAAACAAAAACAATTTGAATCTGAGATCTCAGAATCCCAAGCTAAAATAAAATCACTTGAAAATGAATATTTGGTTTTGAAACAACATGATGCTGAAAGAAAGATCACTAACAATCGATATTCAGACTTAATGAAAGATAATAGTGATCTTAAATCCAAAATTCAACGATTGGAATCAACTTTGGAAAAATTCTCTAATGGGGAAAAATCGTTGAATATGTTGTTACATAACCAAACTTTTGTCGGAAATAAACTTGGTCTTGGGTTTAAGAAAATAAATGTTTTTGAAAAGCGGAATTCAAATGATTTTAAAAATCCTTCAAACTATCTTGAAAAGAATCGATATGAAAATTCAAACTCTGATAATCGCAAAGGATTTTTGAATCATAAACATGATGTGAATCTGTGTTATGATAATCCATTTGAACAATTCTGGATCCCAAAAAGAAATAAAACAAACTTTATGAAATTCAAACAGATTTGGGTCCCGAAGGGTACAAAGGTAGACTCGAATGGATTGTTATACAAACAAGTCTGGGTAACAAAATATGTGAATAAAACTGTGAGTGGTTTTACAAACTTTGTTAGACCACTCGATTCTATAAACTATTAGGTACCGGAGGAGGCTGAGGAATTGCTGTGCAAAAAGACATTTGAAACCAAGCTGGACTATATTTATGTATCATTCACAGTTCCTTAGCCATGTATGTCGAGTTAGAGATTCTTTGGCTTACATCATATTCTAGTATGATCTCTAAACTAAACTTTGTAAATATATTTTTATTTTCTTTGTTTATTCCTCCTTATACCCCATTCTATTTTTTGTTTTAGATTTGTCACTGCCATATTATTATTTTTCATTCTGGGCTTGCTTAAACTTCCAATTGTAGAATTATGGAAATTCACTTCATTTGTATAATACTCTAATGTTTTAACCATTTCCAGATCTTGAATTTAAGCTTATAAATTCTGCAATTGTTTTGAGGTTTATTTTCTGTTTTCTGAATTTATAACAATGTTGATGCATTCATATTATATCTTGAACACTGTTAATATGAATTCTAAATTTTTGAAGATCTAAAAAACAATTGAAATATCACACATCTCTGATGTTCTGAGTTTATTCTAATTCATTTTAGAAAAGCTTGAAATATTATACTCATTACAACACTCTGCTATTTACCAGTTGTGGTAATTTCATTGATTTTCAGATTGGCTTGGATATTTTGTTTGGTCTTGAATCATTGCTTACATCTTGAAATTCATTGTTATTCATGATCATCTAGTTTGTTTTTTGTTTGTTTGAGACCACTTGAAAATTTATGATATTTTGAATCTTACACACCTCTCAGATCTGAATTTATTATCCTGTGTAATTGATTCATTGTATCTCAAGATTTACATTTTTTCAAGTGATTTTGAATAAACCACTATTTTTGGATCATGAATTATTAATCAATCTTGATGTAAATGATTTGAAATTTGTCTTGTGATTGTCAGAAAAAATTGTGATTTTTTTTTGAAAAATGATCATTAAAACTCACTGATATTTCATGATGTATTTGATTTGAATATATGTTTGTTTAAAATCATTTGAAATTATTGATTTATTGAATCTCACACATATATTGAATCTAAAATTAATATTCTGGTGTGATTGATTCACTGAATCTTGAGAATTTCATATTCCTCAAAAGATTTCAAATAAATGGTATTTTTTTAATCATTGGATTATAAATCATCTTATGTGACCGTCATCTTGACAAGTATGATTTGAAATTATTTTCTGTGCTGCTCTGATACTGTTTTTGAAAAATGTTTGTTTTGGAATCAACTGTTTGCTGCTTGATACATGTGCATCATCTGTTATCTTGTCTGCTTGGGCTTTGTACTTATAATTTTTTTTGTCTATGATATCCTTGCTCGTCTCCCGTGTCATCCTCATTAATTGAAACATCAAGTGGTATCAGTTGTTTAGAAGTGCTATATTTGATTTTTTTTGTATATATTTTAATCCCTCTTGTCATGTATAGATCAGCATATTCCTCTTGTAATTGATTTTCAATTTTAAAATTATTTATTGTTTATTCATTTAGAAATTGGAATCTATATCCAAATTGAACTGTATTTATAAATCATCAAAATTATTATCATATTTTGAAATTGCGATGAATTGTGACTGCAGTATATTTCACAACAAGAGGAGATTTTGTTTAAAATTTTCATGATGGTTGAACATTTATTATAATATTTTTGAACTGGCAATTATTTCACGACTATCTCCTTTATCTATCATCATTCTGCCATCCATCATGTCTTTTATAGTAATGTGGAGAGTTAACATGTTTTAAAATCTTTTTGAATAAACAGTGGAAATATTTGTGATAGAAATGAGACAATGTTATTTTTCAGAATTAGTGACAATTGAAATTTTTCAATGATCTCGGTACAGTTGATCATATTTCATAATATAACTAATTTAGAAATTTATTTCACAATCCATTCCTTTACCTACCCCATCTTCTATCATCCATATATTGGTTTTATATACTGAGGAATTTTTTCCTTTTAAAGATAAAATGATAAATATATAATTAATACATAAGTGTGTCTCTAACCTCATTTAAAAATCCAAGCTCTAGTCATGCACGGTTAAGAGACAACTTATTATTTAAGCTGGGAATGACCTCATTTAAAAATCCAAGCTCTGGTTATGCGTGGTCAGTGTGCTCTTAAATAAAAAATAAAAGAAAAAGGAAATAATGTACTAAATATAGATTAATATGAATTTCTCCTTGGTATGTAAAAATCAGCATATCAATCCATGTTCTAATCTATGAAATGTGTTAATATCTTATGATGTATTATGATTTGTTGATTGATAGCTATTGGGATTTGAGATTATTCGATTTTGTCACTTAAGTTGAATTATTAATTATAGTCCAAATCCATCACTGTTTTTGAACTTCATTTTTATAAAATTCTTTTGAAAATTTTTGGAAATATATGTTTTTAAAACTCTCCATTTTACATTCATCGTAAATCCGTTAGTTTCTACAATGTGAAATATGCCACTAGTTCTCAGTTTATTATGATTTTTGTTTGACCGATTGAGATTTATGATGATCGTTCTTCCTCTTAAGCTGATATTGTATTTGTTAGTCATTTTTCATCTATTTTTTAAATTCTGTATCCTTTTGATGATAACAAAAGGGGGAGAATGGATTGAGATTTTGACTTATGAGTGAATATTTTATAAATATTTTTAATTTTGAAAATTCATTCAATTTTCAGGTCTATGAGTGAATATTTTATAAATATTTTTAATTTTGAAAATTCATTCAATTTTCATGTTTCTTCACTCATGCACAGTTATAGGGGGAGTTTCTGTTGTAGGGGGAGCCTTCAAATAGGGGGAGTTCAGTTCTTAACTCTCAAACACATTTATAATATTATTATATTCAAAATCCTCATATTTGTTTGTCATCATCAAAAGGGAGAGATTGTTGTATATAATGGAGTTGTATACACAATTATATGATTTTTTTTTTATGATAACAAACAAATATATTTTATTTTAAATGTGCTTGTTATTGTATTGTTTTATATATATACATCTCAGACAGGAATATAATATTTATATTTAAATAGAATACGACTGTACAAACATTCATACAGTATTTTATTTAAATTGAATATTATATTTCAATATTCAACAGTACAGATTTACAACTTCACTATTTGAACACATCACATTTCATATACATTCACAAAATATTTGTACTAGTAAATAAACTGAATATGATAGACAAATTTGTTTGAAGACAACGAAATAATATTTTATTTCATCAAATTTGTTTATTACAAATATCACTACAATTTTTTCTCATTCTGTACATTTGTTCCTCATTATAACCCTCATCACTCTAGTGTACAATCATTGCCTCACTACAGCATTTCACTCATTCTCATTGCAATTATGACACACACAAAAAAAGAGGAGGAACAACAAGTTTAGCAATAGTTTTTTCTTTTGAAATTTTTTTCTTGTCAATCATGCAAGATCACAGCAGTGCATTCATATGAATTACAAGTAAAGCATTTTTCAGTTTTAGTTGAGAAGTCATACAAATACAGGACATGGATGAATGGTGCAATTCAATGTGGCACATGTGTTGAGTGCAGCTTGTACTCAGGTTTAAGTCAAGATGACCGTATGGTGCAAACATGTTTTGATTTCTTTCCAGAATATTCAAAATTGCAGAGACATTCAAAGCAAGAAATTTTGGCAACAGTTAATGGTGCAAATAACATTCTCAAGTTATGACACAAATAAGTTTGGCATATTTAATCATGCAAGGCTTTCAATCAATCAAGGAACAACATTTCTAAGTAGTGTTTAATACATTTCCAGTGAAATAATTAACCAATCAGTTTTGGATATGTGCAAGCATCATCAAAGGTTTCATTGCTTTAAAACATTATATTTTTACTAGGAGAAATCATGTTTGGAAATCAATCATAGCACCAAATTTGACAAGGTTTGTTATTTCCAGTTTTCACAAGCCAATATGCAAGTATACAGTAAGTATATGAAAATTGGGTACAACATACATACGCAGGAAATGCATTCATAAAGAATCATTGATGGGCATGGACAAATCAGCATGCAAAGAATAAACAGGAATGTTTTTTTTCTTTGATCTACAATCTTGGCAACAGTTTAAATGTGCAAAGATTTTCTTTCCAGTTTTAAACAAAGACATTTTTAGGCAAGCATTTTTCTGAGTTCAAATTTGTCAAAGTTTTTAATGCGTCTAGAATTCAGTGATCAAATTAAGGTAAGTATCATGTAATGGTGATATGGGCAAACAACATATGGCAAGTGTATTGAGGGGCCATAAATACAATTTCATTGATTTCCAAAAATATGTTTTTGGCATCAGAAGTTTACAAGTAGCTATGACATTGGTCAAGCAAGAGAACAACATGAATGAGAACTTGTGCAACAAATAATCTTTGTCCAAGATTTACAAAGAGCAAGCAGCAAAGCTTGTTTAAGGCAAATAATCAATTCATTGTTTCTCCAGAAATTCAGTAATTCATATTCTGTAAGTTTCCAAACTGACAAAACCAGAAATGGTATGAAAACATTTTATTTGTTTTTCAGAAATATTCATATGTGCATACAAATCAGAATTTGGCAAGAAATTTTTTTGTTTTATGGTTCATATGCAACTCTGCTTTAGGAAAGCAGTGGGACACTCGTGGAAATCATTTTTGGCAAGTGTTAATTAACAGAATATCAGCATGTGTCATGAATAATTCAGATATGGCATGCACAGATATATTTTCAGAATTCAACATTGGAATATTTGGCAATAGTTTTTTTTAATTAACAAAGTCATGAGATCTTATTTTCAGGAAGTGAAAATATATTTTTTA
Source organism: Allium sativum (assembly GCA_030737875.1). Lineage (NCBI taxonomy): Eukaryota > Viridiplantae > Streptophyta > Magnoliopsida > Asparagales > Amaryllidaceae > Allium > Allium sativum. The sequence goes on along the minus strand of CM060910.1, from coordinate 1,044,599,854 downwards.
AAAAGGCAACAAGCATGCCCAGGGGATAGTATCGAATTTCATCACCACAAATCAAGAAAGCTTTCAAAGCCAAGGAATCAAATTCAATCAAGGAAATTTACAGAGGAAATCAAGGCCGACATAACTAATGTCAAAAGAGGAAACACATAATATATCGGGTCAAGCCAAGTCATCATACACGAAATCAGAGAATTTTATAGGATTATATAATCCTATTTTGAACACGATATTCAACACAGGCTGTATCAAAATCATACAACAGAATATTCAGAGCAATCATTTTTAAATCAGAGAGCTCACAGAGGATTTCGATCAGAAGCCAAGTCAAATCAATCGAAAACCAACCCAACAATTCAAAGAGAAAATCAAAGAAATCAAAACAGCAATACTCACGTGTTTTCGATCATCATTATCCCAAATTGAAGCATCAGAGAGCATCCAGTTTTGAAGCTCAACAAAGAAGCAAATCAAAGAGCAGTCACGATTGAATTTGATTTAGGATTTGAAAAACCCAAATTCCATTCTTAAAGTAGGCCAACATCTGTGAAGGAAGGAGCTTGCAAAGGAGAATGGGCCAGGCTCTTCTTTTTATGTTATAAAAGGGATTTAGGGTTTATTTTTTAAAAAATTCATTTTTTTTGTATTTTTATTTGTAAACCATTCTGAATAGTTTCTAAAGTCTGTAAAATTCTAGGGGATCCAGTTAGGGGATTAACTGGCAGTTTCTAGAGTCTATAAAATCTAGGTGGTTTTCTAGTTTCGTCTCTAAAACTAGACAGTTTCCTAGAGTCTGTAAAACTAGGGGAAATCTGAACTAGTGGATTAGATCAGTCTAGGGTTTTGAGCGTAGGATTAGAACAGGAGCGAGGGGTTCGTGAGTTTACGTGGTCTTATAAGCAGGATCTGTTCTATTACCTAGTAGAAACCTTAGGAATGCAGCAGTAGGCAGGATTTTGCCGAAGCTGGGTATATCTTGTGTCATTTACTTTTCTGCATTTATATTCTGCTGCATTCTGTAATTTGATATTTTTTTATATCTCTCTTAATTTTCAATAAACCCTATTCACCCCCTCCCCCCCCCTTCTAGGGTTAATCTAGATCCAACAATTTGTAAAAGAAGAAAAATTGGGGATAAGATCAACGTAATATCACTAGGCTTTAGGGTAGCGCGTATTTTAAGAAGGTAGGTTGGCGTTAGGAATTAACTAAGGTAGGTGATATCAGATTTTAATTAAATATTAAATCCTACTGTAAGCCATCGTTGAACACTCAAAATTCGTACCGCTAATACCATCTCCAAATGTAACAACAATTATACGTAATGCTTCGTCTTCGCGTTCTGAATCCAATAAAATTAATCTGGTTTTTAATCTGACTCCATTTGTATACAATGTTGTTTTAAATTTAAACTATTTATCGGTTCATCGAATTTATTTCGTTTGTCCACCAGTAACTTCTGTTCGTTTCCAAATTTAAAACGTTAAATTTCAATTTCTTTATACATATGAACGCACACCTATCCAAGCCAATTTTCCATATATTTCAAAAAAATAAAATTTTCAATTTATTTAACGTTAATAACATTTGTTTCCAAATTCAGCCATTTTTATTTTTCAGTCGAATTTCAAATCCAATTCAATTATTCAACCAAATTCAATCCAAATATTCAACAATAAATATTCGATTCCAGACCAACCATTCTGAATTAAATATCAGGTTCAATTCATACACAAACCATATGTTCGATTTTTAAATTCTAACCCAAATATCAACATAAAATTTGATTAATAGTTAAATCTTTAATTAATTCCATATTCAGTTGTAAAAATTTCAGGGATATTACATTCTCCCCCCTTTAAAACTTTTCGTCCTCGAAAAGGAGAGACTGTTAGAGTTATACCAATGTATACTCCAAATTTTCATTTTTGTGTGAAATTTTTCCCAACTAATTTAAATATCGATATTTAAGTTATTGATCCTCTTTGTTTATCCATCATATTAAATTAACTTGGAAAATCAATTTTCCTTTCAAAACCAATCTCTTCTTAAATTTCAAATTTTGCCAAAGTTGGATTTATGCATCTCAAATTATTCCAAATTCTTTATAAACCTCATCGGTCAACGTTTGCGTATTCATCGTTGCACTTGTTCCTTACCATCCAAGTTCAACCAAATCTCTTTACATTCAATCCGTTTAATTTTTTCAAAACACTCATTGAAGAGTGTAAATGACATTTCTCTTCAAGTTACAAATTGTAGGCTCCAAAATCCGAAATCATTTATAATTTTTATGCATGGAATATTTGTATTATTACTACAAAGCTATGGACATGAAAATATTTCGAAATCCTCTTCTTATTTATCAAGTTAGGTACATTTTAATCTCAAATTATTGATTTGAAAATACTTGATAACTTGAAGCTTGACAAGTTTATTCTCGTTCTCACAGATGTTAGGCATACGCTGGCCAGGCGCACAACTAAAATCTCCAAGTACTAAATATCCTTGTTTCAACTTCCAATGAAAATATTTCAAACAAAATCTTTTTTTAAAGAAAACAGATACGAAAAGTTGAAACATTGCATAGCTCCATTCTACCTTTTGTAACTCTAGTGGTTATATTTCTTTCACTTATAGATATGTCATGTGGACCGTAAATACACAATGGTTACGCCTGTGTCGCCCAGGAAAAATCTGTACCCGTAAGCTTCCACAGCTCTTCTGATTACATCCTTATCATGACAGTAGATCGCAGCAGACACAATGGTTACGCTTGGTTCCCCAAAGAAACATCCGTCCATCGTAGGCCATCTACAGCCCTATGAATTACGCTATACGGTCGTGTTCTTCCAGGAACTATGACAACTCATGAGTTTTACGTCCGGACGACCTACTACCACTAGCAACACATCTCAACTAAGCTTGAAATTCAAAGGAGAAGGATGATACTTCCCTTATCTTGACTTGAAAACATACTATACTTTGTACATATAGTACTTGACATCATATTTTCCATCGTTCTTATATAAATTCTGTAATATAATATTTTATCACAAATCGATTACCTTCCAATCTTGTAGTTTTCAAATTCGCTACATTCTTAACTACAACAAAACAGATCTATTACAACATGCAATGTCTATTGTAACAGGGGTTTTACAACGGCCAGCCCGTCCGCTGTATTAGGCCATGTTGTAATATGTTCTCTTTTACAACTGGCAATCACCGTGGTAATCACTGGTTGTAATAGACGATTTACAAAGGTCTTTTGTTGTTGTTGTATGTTCCTTCAGTAGAATAGCAGTCCATTGTAATATTTTTTGCAACAGGTATTGACCATAGTAATATTTTTTTACAATAGGCAATGCCTGTTGTAATACTTGTTACAACAATCATTCACTTATTTAATATCTATTACAACTAGTTTTGCCCATTGTTAAAAGGATGCAAAACAAATTGAAAAAACAATGATGTAACATATATACAAATTGTACTCACAATTATTAAAATAAAAACAAACTATATATTCACATTATTTACGAAGTTACACATTTATTTCCCTTTATACAGAAAGTTATACAATCAAGTTAATGCAAAAACGATATGTAACATGTGCCAAGAGGAAGGGAAAAAAGGAAAAACTTACGTAATTTAACACGACTTCAAAAAAAAAAGGAAAAAACTAGTGTAACAACAAAGAAAGAAACACCTTCAAGAAAAGGGTAATTCAACACGGCTTCAAGGAAGAGTGGAACTTCAAGTCATAAACCGAGTAGTTATTCTATGTCGCATGTGCACTTCAGATGCCACAATCTCTCAATCGCCAACCAACAACTGTACCAACATCTGCAATGATCAAATGCACTCAATACAAACAATGGTTTAAACATAGTTGATAGTCAAAATCAAGACCTATTAACTGTTTGGCAACTCAACTGGGTTAATTTTTCACAAAACTTGATATCATTTATCTTTAAAACCAAAGTTTTCTTTTGCCTTGCGCGAAAAATACACAATTGAAGCTCACGCTTATATTGCATTTTATACTAATTATAAAACAGACACATCATACACTACAACAACTTACTACAATTTCAAATGAGAATAAAAATGTTCAGTCTACAGCATTTAACATAGCAAGCAATGTCAATGTCAGCATATATAATCAATAAAGAGTATCTATGTGAGGGGAAATGAATCCATATGCAGCTGGTTCAGGACTACAATCAGGCCAAGCAAAATGAATCCATATGCAGCAGATAAGTATTACTTTATCTCATTGATGCTTAATCTCATCAAAATTATCTATGAAGCTTTCAAGAAAGTGTAGCTAGTTCAAGACTACAATCGATGAAAATGTCATTGTTACATAAGAAATATGTACTGCCTAAATTAATATAATGGTGATTGCCTTCTTAGATAGCAAACACATTGTCCATAAACATTAGAACAGTGGTTCACTGAAGCAAATTAAATGGTTTACCAACAAACAAATTATAAAAGAATAAGATCCTAAATGAGCCTAAACACCAAATTTATCATCTTTCCTCAAAAACAACATGAATGATGTTGATAGGAGATAACTAATGTATAGCTCAGAAATGCAGTACTATTATGTCATTCAAAAGAAAATTAAAAATAAAGGCAACAAATGTAAATGGAAGAATCATACCCATTTGGCAACACAAAGTGAATACTATTTAGCATATTTACGGCATTTAGAAATTAGAAGCATCCCCCATTTAGCTGTTATACGCCTAAAATTATACAACATCATTAACAATGACAAGGCAAATAGCAAAGAACATGGTTTTTTTTAGTAAAAGTGATTCAGAAAGTGATGAGCCTAAAAATAGAGTATTGTGCAAACCCAGAGTCAAAGCTACGAAAGTTGCTATCAAAATAGCAAACGCTGATCCTAAGAGAATTGTAAGATGTCCAGAACTTTATAACTAAATATATTAGATCTTTTGGACTAATAGTTAACAAATTTAAATGGAATAATTTCTATGCTACAGCTATTTTTTGATGACAGTGTTCGCAATATTGCAGCTGGAAAGGAAGCAAGCCTCAAAACTAGGGGTGTTACGGTTACGGCAACCGTCAGTTTTACCTCTAACCATAACCGCAACCGTAGTTGACGATTAGCAAATTTTATAACTGTTACCGTAACCGTCTAACCGTTACCGCAACCATTACCGTACATTTACATAGATATCCACAAATAATTCAAGTTCTAACTGCTTTTTCTTAAGAATTAATTTGTTTATCTATGAAACAAACCATCCATGTGCATGTTATCTATAAATTAAAGCATAAATAATTTATGCATATGTTAATTTTCTACCTTAAATTATTAAAAAACACATACTTTTTATGAAATACTATAAAAAAATCATGTGTGGTTGGTATGATTTACCGCGGTTATCAAAATTGTAATGCTCCGCCTATATACCCACTATCGTCCAGTTCATTTCAGAGAAATGTCGTAGACCATAACGAAGAATGAGGTTTGTGAAGAGCAACCGATTGTGTGATTACTCCATGTGAGGAATGCACATCGAATTCTGATACCGATTAAAATTTCGACATGACCATTTAGCATATAGGGCAACTACACAACGGTTATATCCAATCCGGAAAGCAGTATAAAATAGATAACAACAATATAAACATGGTATATCTCACAGCCAGACACAGAACAATCATATCACAAAGGCGGAATAGATATGATTAAACCAAGAATGTGTACAACAAGCTAGTGGTCAACAAAGATCCACTTATCCCAAAAGTTTAGATACATGCACCAAGATCTACAAAAGAATATGTACACAACAAGTGATAATGACATAGGTACAAAAGTACATAAAACTACGGAGGCAGAGTAGCAAGCTGAAAGCGGAAGATCAATCCTGCGAAGAGTCCCAGAGGAGTACCTAAAATGACTCGGTCTGACCCGAGTATTATTTATAGGATTAAACAATAAACGGATCAGTCTAGCTGTACTTATCAAATAAACCAAGATAGTAAGAGATATAACACAATCAGGAAATGACAATGGAATGTCATCACACAAATATCTCTAAATAATCTCATAGCTAATATAGAATGCAACATTCAAATAATAGCACACAACAGGAAATGACTGTGGAATGCCAAATACACATCAAATTGATGACTATCGCATCAAAGTAAATCATGAATCATAAATCATTTCTCAAATTGACGCGCTTCACGTCAAAGTAATCATAAGTCATCAAAGTCATCATAAATCATCAAGACATCATAAATCATCAAAGTCATCACAAATCATCAAGACATCATAAATCAGCAAGACATCATAAAGGGGCAGACTTGTTCATAGATGAGATACGATATCTAGGTAGCGAACCCATTTGTTTGAGCCGAAGCTCCCCACGAAGCCGGGTCGTGACCCCGGTAGAGAGAAAACGCATAAATTGTGAAATCCCAAGAAAACAACATAAAGAGGGGGCAGGTCTGTTCATCAAGATGAGATACGATCTCTAGGTAGCGAACCCGTAAGTTTGAACCGAAGCTCCCCACGAAGTCAGTTCGTGACCGCGGAAGAGAGAAAACACATAATCGTGAAATCCCTAGAAAACATCATAAATCATAGAAAATCATATATCATCAAGGTTGGACCGAAGTCCCATAGGTGAAATCCAAGAATCGTAAATCTCACTAGGGCGATCGAGGACCACAAACACAAGTCATAAATGGACCGCATTGATCCGGTGAGTATAAATTACACCGAGATAGTTAATATAAGAAAATTGCTAATTGTCCCATAACCACTCGCTATTCTCAAATATTTACAAACCCGTTTTTGATTCATACTAAAAACAACAAGAATCGTCACGACGTGTTCGAACATACGAGTCCAAGAGTTATTCGCCGAAGTAAACATATAAGGGGTCATAGTCATCAGTTTTACTAAGGTAAATAAACTAAATTTCTCGCCCGATCGAGTAAAGAGGATCCGTGCACACTAATAGATTGGAATCCATAGAAGGATTCGTAGTCCATTAATAAAACATGAACCCTCGCACTAAGTCCGACGTGACAATATACACAAGCACGATTGCCGAAGTGAATCGATCAAGGGAATTCACATTATGATAACGTAAATTCAATTCATAAATCATCAAGTATAAATTCGATAAATCGAATAAATATATAGCTCGTTAGTGAATCCAATAACGTTAAGAAACGACTGCAAATAACCCCCTGGAGCGACAGGAAACAAAGACACAAAATCAGGTGCCGTAGATCAAAGAGCGATCACCAAAGTGATCTCTAAAGCGTAATTCACATTATAACAACATACAAGAAATCAAAGGGATAACGATTGTAATTTTGATCAACGAACGAATCAAAATCCCAAATTAGCACCCGAAGGTTTTAAACCACATCGGAACGGACTCGAAGGATATCGAGTCGATAATTCACTTTTTAATGGCGCGAATCATATTAACAAGAGTATCGAATAAATTCGATATACAAAATAGAGCGCATAGGCTCTAGAATGATCAATTATCCAATTCACATCATAAACAATGTGAATAGACCGAAAGAATCAACATCGGAAGATTCACTTGAGAATCAAAGACGACGAATCGAGCTGCTGGAATCTGCGAATTCGTGAAGCTGAATAACAAATGAAGTCCGAACGGGCCGAGCTCCGGCCGGGAAAGAGCATGGATGGGGGTAGGCTATGGACCGAGGTCCCCTCTAGTCCACAACAGAAAAACAGGATTCAGACGTCTGAATTAAAAATTCAGACGTCTGATGTAATGACCCGCATTGGCAGAGGCATTATAATTAATTAATTTAATTATATAAATAGTGATTTAGGGAATTAAATCGTCATTAATTAAATTATATTGAATATTTAATTAAATTAAAAAATAGAATAATATATTTAATTCAGAAATAATCAAAATATTGGAAATCACAATATTCTGTAAAATGGGTCGTCCCTAGGATTTAGTTCAGCTTAGAGTTGAATTATATTGACGAATATATTCAATCGACGTCAGTTTGAAACGTAGAATTATAATATAATTAAAATAAAGCACGTAACGACGCGGCAGTTCGCTATTTGGCGATTCGAACTTCAACTAAATGTACAGGGTTCGTTTTAAATCGGATTTCTGTAAAACAAGAAACGTGTGGAGCTGGTAGAGTATATCTTTCAAGTGGAAGAGAAAAATCGGGATTTCGTCGTGTAGATTTTGATGTACGTCCAAATCAAATTTTAGAAAAGTCGTCGTGGAATTCCTTTATAATTTATAAAGGAATTATTTATATTTTAAAAAGGAATTTCAATATATATCGAATATCGGGTTGACCAGACTTTAAATATTGAGTTAGAATCCATAAAAGGTTTTTCTGAAGCTGTATGGTATTCCACTGTGAATATATACAATAATATAAATTTATTTATATATAATTTAATTATATTTAAATATATTTATATTTTTAAATGGGTCATTCAGAGCTTTAAAAATAGCCGGTTTTGCAAACGAAGTCGGAATTCGACGAAACTAATTTGTTGGATCCACAATATCAAATTATTGTTAGATTTCAACTTCCGTGATTTTTGAAGTCAGTATGTGGCCGTACGGATTTTTAGAGTGAAAAACAGTTAGTATTTCGATGGTTAAAAATACGCTGTGTGAGCAAATGGAGTTGGAATTCGACGAAACCACTTTCGTTGGGACCGTAATGTCGAACTGAAGGTGTACGTCCAGTTTCGTGATTTTTGGGTATCGTGTGTAATCACATGGATTTTTAAACAGACAAAAATGGAAAATAAAACTAAATATCTAACAAATATCTTAAGAAAATATCTAAATTTTCCCTATAAATGTACCTCACCCTTTCTCATTTCTAACCTAATTCTTGTTCTGGTCAACTCTCGTTCTTGGCCGCCACAAAATTCTTGTTCACTATAAATCTTAGTAATCAGAATATAAATCAAAGAAATGTCTATAAATCAATACACATATATATATGAGATCGCTGAAGAAGGAGCTCCAAGCTCGTATCCTTTTTGTAGAGTTCGACGCCGGTTCTGGGTGTCTTCATTCTTCCAGCGTGAGCCTAGGGCTGAGGTTTTCTCGGCGATGGGAGGATTTTGACTCAATTCAAGGTTAGTTTGGTGATTGTTGTGGAGACTGGAAGTGTGTGGCCAATTTTGAAATGATTCGGTGGGATTTTGGTTCGCACCTGCACTAACACCGAAGGGGGGGTCTGTAGGACGAAAATCGAACGACAGGAGCAGGTTCATCGTGAATAGTATGGGAGTGTAGAGATTTGAAGAAGGAGTTGGATGGTGGTGTTGGTTTGTGGAACGATGGTCCAGAGAAGTAGAGAAAGGGGATTGAAGGTGTGGAAATGGGAGTGGATGTTCACAGGAGCGACGGGTTAAGCTGTGTTGGGGAAGATGGAGCTAGCGGGCTTGGTATATTGAAATGGTATGGGCCTACTTGAAATGGTTGAGCCCAATCAGATTTAATTTAGTTTTTATTTATTTAAAATAGTGCATAAACTTCGAAATGGAATAACTTGCTCATACGATATCAAAATTCAGCGAAACAAGATCAGACAGGATCGTATGGACGGGAACAACACAATGAGACTGACTGGGAATGGATTGGAGCTCGTTTGAATTTATGGAGAAATAAATTATTTGATTCAAATCAAACAAACAGTTTATCGTTCTTTAACAATGAACTACCAAAGTGAGTAAATCTCACCAATTCTGAATAGTTAATAATTTCATGTTGTATTTTTAGAACTGTAAATATTGGTTGATTCACTGTGTGTTGACCGTTTGATTGAACTGCTAGTCAGTTAGTTGAATTTCTATATTGATTCTGTTTATCAGAATATATCATATGGAACTGAAAGTGATGTTGATTTTATTGTGTAACATCTGTGGATGCAGGGAAACAGGTTGGAGAAATCCGTCCTCAACAGTTATTTTATTGTTTTTCATATATTGTGATATATAATCTGTTGTCGATTATATGTGTTCGGACGATACTGGTCATCGTGATTTGATATGTTGAATACCATAACATACCGAAATGTTGATAAGGGAATATTTTCAAAGTGATATTTGAAAATAAAATATTTATAAATGGAATATTTATAAATAAGAAATATTTATAAATTGGAATATTTATAAATAGGAGATATTTAGAAAAGGGAAAACGTTATAAAAGGAAACTTTTATAAGAAGGAAATCATTTTAAAGTGGAGAACCGTTACTAAAAGTAAATCTTTAAAAATGAATAAACATTGTTAAAAAGGGAAATCTTTTTAAAGCAAATAAAGGAGTTAAATCGAATATAGTTTATTCGAAAAGGAGATAAATCGAATATGTTATTCGAAAGATTAGTAAATCGAATTAGTTATTCGAAAGGGGTTAGTCAAGTCGAGTTAGTTGAATAGAGTTAATCGAATATTTGTTATTCGAATACGAGTTAAACCAGTTAGAGTTAATCAGTTAGAGTAATTCAAACAGAGTTAATCAAACATAGTAAACCGATAGAATTAAATCGAATAGGAGTAAATAAATTATTTGTCGTTATATTATTCGAGTTAGGAAATAAAAGTCATATTAAAGATAATGTATTTCGGATGCAGGAGATTATAACACCATTGTTATAATCACGTAAACTTGCAAAAGAAGGGGGTTCGTAAATAGAATCTGAGGGTTCGTAGGAAGTTTGTTAAAGAATTTGAAAGGTGAACTTTGTCTATTTCAAGGTTAGAAACGTTGTTCAATTAAGGTCTGAGAGGTAGTATTACCCCAACTTGATTGACTTCATTTTTAACTAAGGAATGGTTAAGGTTCGATAGTGAAGGTGGGTTAAAGGAATTTAGTTAATAAGCGTAATGGTTTGAGTTGGCATCGCGATGGTTTGTTTAAACATCTGTCTAAGTCCAATGAAGGAGTTTTGGAAATGTTTTCCAAATAAGAACCAGAAATGTTTTCTGATATAGAAAACAAGAAATGGAAATGTTTTCCAATCGTAATAACATATATTTTCTAAATTTAGAAAAGAAGAAATGTTGAATATAGGGAAACAGGAGATAAGTAAATTAATGAAATAAAGAGATAAATGTTGAATGATGTTTGATCGATATAAATTTCCATTTGGAAATAATATCGTTGTTTGCACACCTGTTTTTATTCGATAGTTAAATCACAGACTATCGAAGTTTTGACCATTTTAACGTTGTTAATATGGAGAGACCGGTTGGATTATTATCCAAAGAACCACTCTGTATTGGCATAAGCGTTGCAAATCATATATACCAAAGAAAATTGAAGACGGAGTTATGCAAAGGCTATCCTGTTTACAGAATAGTGCCTTCGGTTCATCCTGTTCCTGGATGACTTGTATGGACGGATGTCTGACAGAGTATTTCCAGACGATCACGTATATTGATTTCTTCAACCATACCAAGAGTGGAAGCAGAGAAGGAAACTTCTTTTAGCTAACACATAATGTATGGTTGAGGACGTCAATCGGTGATTTGATGGATTTAACGATGTGGCATTCAAAGTGAATCTGGTGTGATGATAAAGCGTAGCTTCTAGCCTCACAATCGGTAAATGACATAAATCGGGCAGGCAGCATGGCTAAGTCGGTCGCACCGAAGTAGGGTGTATAATCACCTGATCTAGAGTTTCATTTACTTATAAAAATCTATTGTTGATGTTGTCCCATTCAGGAAACGGTTGTTGATCCCAATCGTTGGTGATATACATTCGATACACTCAAGCGAAATGAGTGGTCGGTCATGTGTGGCCGGGTTTTAAGACGTTCTTGTTGAATCCAGTGTATTCCTTTCTAGAGGTACACTAGCGAAAGGTAGTTCCATACCTTGTCATAGTTGGAAATCCATTACCCAATACGTGCTTGCGGTTTTGATTGTATACTATATATGTAGAACGTGAGATGAAAGCGTTTCTGCTAGATGATTATTATATTGTGGTTGATAGACATTATTATAATATCAAAAGGTTTTTGATATAAAGATATTTTGGATTCTCATAAGGGAAAAACCCGTTCCGTTATACGGCGTGGTCTTATGAGATATCTTTTAATGGCTCAATCTGTTTTTAACTGTTTTACTCATACCAGTCCCATGACTGACCCGGAGTTTATTTTGTTTTGTTTTCCCTAAAACTCTTGGGTGCCCAATTTTGTACGGGCAGTCAAGTAGTCGGGATTTACAGATACTTGAAGAGTTGGAGCAAGAGGCTTCAGAATCATACAGCTATAGTTATTTCCGCTGTGTTGTAAGTGTTGTACTCTGATAATGTTATTGTATACATATAATGATTTTATTTCAAGGATATATTATCTATTATATGTTGTTCGTTCCGCTGTGAGATTCGTGTTACTCTGATGTTGTGTTGTTCTTCTTCTTCTATTCTAAGTTTCTATCTTATCTTTTCTCACCCTCTGTTTTCTTTCTATTAATTTCCTGATTTTCAGTTTAATTTGGGGTTGGACTTGTGTTTTTGGTCAGCTCAAATTGGACCGGATTTCCGGGTCATTACAGTTGGTATCAGAGCTTAAGTTAAGTATTACCTTGGCTCTGTGGCATGACTCGGTAGAGATAGGGTTAGTAATACCCTAGATTGAGTTGAGTGTGTATGTGTGTGTGTGTGTATATATATATATATATATATATATATATATATATACGAGTGAACGTATTTGTTATTGATATAAAAAAAATTGTTTTATATTGTGGAGATTTGTTGGTTGAGTCGTTTATGAGTTCTGGTCAATCAGTTTGATCCACTGTATTGGTAGGAGTTTATAAACACTCGAATACGATGGGTCGACACGATATGTTTTGAAAAGAGGGTAAATTAAAATAAGTTTACCCAAGGTATATCTTGATATAGAGAAGATATATAAATCAAAATTATAATGTAGTGGATATATTGGTTGTGATTATAATCGAGTAAGATTATAAGTAAAATGGTTATGTAAATAACCAATCAGAATTCATATAAGTGAAATACGTGAAATCAGATGAGTTAAATCTAAAATTTATACCAGAAATTGAATTAAAATTCTGGAGAATTGGATAAGTGTTTGTAAATGGATTTGGATTAAAAATAAGGAAAATTTAAGATCCTAGGAGATTTTAAATTGTTTTACAAGCAGTGTGAATTATATTTTGAAATGAATTTCAAAGTGGAAATGTTTAGAAATGGTTTTATAGTATTGAACTCACTTCGATCGCTGGAAAATAGATTCTGATGATGACAGCTGCATCATCAGTATTCATTTTCGAGTTGTAAGTGAGACGAATTACTACCAGAGATACTTTTTGAATTTGTTTTGGGAAAGACAAGTGTGCTGAATTTCAAATTGGGATTTATATTATAGAATCTGATATATAGAAATTGAATATATAGAATTTGAATATAGAAATTCAAATGGGATATATAATATAAAATTTGAATAGAATTTGAATATATAGAATTTGAATAGAATTTGATATATAGATTTGAATAATAGAAGTGATATAAAATTTGAATAGAAATTGAATAGAATTAACTAAGTCGAAGAGGAATTAGTTAATCGAGTTTTGAATTTGAAGTTGAACTTTGAAAGGTGAATTGGATTTGTAAATGGATATTCGAAATCGAATATAGAACTTAAATTTGAAATTTGGATTCAAATTAGTAAATAAGTAAGTTAAAATATATTTGAACATGTCATGTTCAAATATAAAAGTGAAATAGACTAAAGAGTTAAATAACAAATTAATTAACGAATTGAGTTAAAACGATCAGGTATAGTTAAAATAGATTGGGCAGGTATAAATATACATGAGATAGGTATGGATAAGGTATGAAGGTATATAAATAGAATGCTCGACGAAAAGGTATGTATTTAATTCATATATGAAATTTTATGTGCCGTATCGGCTAGCTGCTTGGCTTTTTCTTTTTCTTTTGGATTGGTGAGGGCTATAGGAGGCTATTTGAAATATCCCGATGCTCCTAGTACAAAGGAGGTTATGGCGAATTTTTCTGGGAATTTAAGGAGTTAGAATATTTTTAAGATAATTTGATAGTTAGAAATCAACGTATCGATATATATATAGAAATCGATAAGGAAATGAACTTAGAAATATAATAGTAAAATCAAAAAGGAAGACTAGGAATAAAATTCTGTAAGAATAGAAAGAGAAAGAGTATACGTGTTTAAAAGTGAATAAGTAGTTGTATGGTATTGATTATTCGAGTAAGTAGTCATATCTGTTTTGACGTTATAAATGTTATTCAGTCAAGGTCTGAGAGGTAGTTATACACCAACTTGATTGATTTCATTATTAACAAATAAATAGTAAGATTTCGGGCTCGAAGATCAATGTTGAATAAGAGTTAGTTGAATATAATATTTGGGTTGTCGTAACGATGTTTTACACAACATCTGTTTTAACCTAAATAAGTGTAAGCTTGGAAATATAATAAAGAATATTTCCTAAGTATAGAAATAAATGAGATCGGAAAAGAGAAAAGTAATTGGAATATTTTCCAATTATAAATAGCATATATTTTCTAAAGTTTAGAAAATAAAGGAAGGCGATATTCGGAAATGTTTTCCAAATAACATAAAAGGCCAATATGGTTATTTAAAATATTTGGTTAACAAATATTGATAAAGAAATAGAGAAGTGATTTAACTAATGGAATATTAATTAAGGGCTCAGTGACATGTTAAAAAGGAAAACTTGATTTTTGAAAAGAGTAAACTGTTTAAAAACTACCAGGGAAAGACTGTTTGAATTAAAAACAAATTTAACAGAATTTTGTGAAAACAAAATTGAATTAAAATAAAGCCAGTAAAGTGGTAACTGAGATTGAATTAGAATGATATCAAGACAAATTGGATTGTGAGATTCAAATTTGAAGTGTAATGTGATAATCAAGTTAAGAGTTGGGAATCGAGAAGAAACTCGAGTTGAAATGATATTTGGCTCGGATATAAGCGAATGGTTGTGTTGTGGATAAAAGCAGATTGGAACTTGATTGGGATGACCCTTGTATATGCTGAATCGATAGCAGATGTGAGGGATATAACGATATGCCCGACAAAAAGGTACAAGTTTATATTTCATACGGTATGAGATTTTGATGAGCCGAATTGGTAAGCCGCTTGGCTGTTTGATTTTCTTTTAGGATGGAGATGGCCCAGAGAGGCGAGTGGTGGTTTGACGTATTGACCAGTACAAAGGAGGTGCTGGCGAAATTTTTCAAAAAAAATTAAGGTGTTAGAAAATTTTCAGGATTTTTGAAAATTTTCGTTGATAAGAAGAAATAAATAATTTAATTGAATTTAAATTGGTCCAGTTGAAAACTGGAGTTAAGAAGTGAACAAATATGTTATAACCAGTCGATAGGGTCGTCCTCTACCTTTTAGCAATTTCGAGGACGAAATTATTTTAAGTGGGAAAGATTGTAATGACCGCATTGGCAGAGGTATTATAATTAATTTATTTAATTATATAAATAGTGATTTAGGGAATTAAATCATCGTTAATTAAATTATAGTGAATATTTAATTAAATTATATAATAGAATAATATATTTAATTCAGAAATAATCAAAATATTGGAAATCACAATATTCTGTGAATTGGGTCGTCCCTAGGATTTAGTTCAGCTTAGAGTTGAATTATATTGACGAATATATTCAATCGACGTCAGTTTGAAACGTAGAATTATGATATAATTAAAATAAAGCGCGTAACGACGCGGCAGTTCGCTATTTGGTGATTCGAACTTCAACTGAATGTACAGGGTTCGTTTTAAATTGGATTTCTGTGAAACAAAAAACGTGTAGAGCTGGTAGAGTATATCTTTCTAGTGGAAGAGAAAAATCGGGATTTCGTCATGTAGATTTTGATGTAATTCCAAAATAAATTTTAGAAAAGTCGCTGTGGAATTCCTTTATAATTTATAAAGGAATTATTTATATTTTAAAAAGGATATCGAATATCGGGTTGACCCAGATTTGAAATATCGAGTTAGAATCCATATAAGGTTTTTCTGAAGCTGTATGGTATTCCACTGTGAATATAGACAATAATATAAATTTATTTATATTTAATTTAATTATATTTAAATATATTTATATATTTAAATGGGTCATTCAGAGCTTTAAAAATAGCCGGTTTTACAAACGAAGTCGGACTTCGATGAAACTAATTTTGTTGGATCCGCAATATCAAATTATTATTAGATTTCAGTTTCCGTGATTTTTGAAGTCAGTATGTGGCCGTACGGATTTTTAGAGTGAAAAACAGTCAGTATTTCGACGGTTAAAAATACACTGTGTGAGCAAACGGAGTCGGAATTCGATGAAACCAGTTTCTTTGGGACCGTAATGTCGAACTGAAGGTGTACGTCCAGTTTCGTGATTTTTGGGTATCGTGTGTAATCACACGGATTTTTAAACAGACAAAAATGGAAAATAAAACTAAATGTCTAACAAATATCTAAAGAAAATATCAAAATTTTTCCCTATAAATATACCTCACCCTTTCTCATTTCTAACCTAATTCTTGTTCTGGTCAACTCTCGTTCTTGGCCGCCACAAAATTCTCGTTCACTGTAAATCTTAGAAATCAGAATATAAATCAAAGAAATGTCTATAAATCAATACACATATATACATGAGATCGCTGAAGAAGGAGCTCCAAGCTCGTATCCTTTTTGTAGAGTTCGACGCCGGTTCTGGGTGTCTTCTTTCTTCCAGCGTGAGCCTGGGGCTGAGGTTTTCTCGACGATGGGAGGATTTTGACTCAATTCAAGGTTAGTTTGGTGATTGTTGTGGAGAGTGGAAGTGTGTGGCCAATTTTGAAATGATTCGGTGGGATTTTGGTTCGCACTTGCACTGTAACACCGAAGGGGGGGTCTGTAGGACGAAAATTGAACGACATGAGCAGGTTCATCGTGAATAGTATGGGAGTGTAGAGATTTGAAAAAGGAGTTGGTTGGTGGTGTTGGTTTATGGAACGATGGTCCAGAGAAGTAGAGAAAGGGGATTGAAGGTGTGGAAATGGGAGTGGATGTTCACAGGAGCGACGGGTTAAGCTGTGTTGGGGAAGATGGAGCTAGCAGGCTTGGTATATTGAAATGGTATGGGCCTATTTGAAATGGTTGAGCCCAATGAGATTTAATTTAGTTTTTATATATTTAAAATGGTGTATAAACTTCGAAATGGAATAACTTGCTCATACGATATCAAAATTCAGCGAAACAAGATCCGACAGGATCATATGGACGGGAACAACACAATGAGACTGAATGGGAGTGGAATGGAGCTCGTTTGAATTTATGGTGAAATAAATTGTTTGATTCAAATCAAACAAACAGTTTATCGTTCTTTAACGATGAACTGCCAAAGTGAGTAAATCTCACCAACTCTGAACAGTTTATAATTTCATGTTATATTTTTAGAACAGTAAATATTGGCTGATTGACTGTGTGTTGACTGTTTGATTGAACTGCTAGTCAGTTAGTTGAATTTCTATATTGATTCTGTTTATCAGAATATATCATATTGAACTGAAAGTGATGTTGATTTTATTGTGTAACATCTGTGGATGCAGGGAAACAGGTTGGAGGAATCCGACGGGATTCCTCAATAGTTATTTTATTGTTTTTCATATATTGTGATATATGATGTGATATATAATCTGTTGTCGATTATATGTGTTCGGACGATACTGATCATCGTGATTTGATATGTTGAATACCATAACATACCGAAATGTTGATAAGGGAATATTTTCAAAGTGATATTTGAAAATAAAATATTTATAAATGGAATATTTATAAATAAGAAATATTTATTAATTGGAATATTTATAAATAGGAGATATTTAGAAAAGGGAAAACGTTATAAAAGGAAACTGTTATAAGAAGGAAATCATTTTAAAGTGGAGAACCGTTACTAAAAGTAAATCTTTAAAAATGAATAAACATTGTTAAAAAGGGAAATCTTTTTAAAACAAATAAAGGAGTTAAATCGAAAAGGAGTTAAATCGAATATGGTATTCGAAAGATTAGTAAATCGAATTAGTTATTCGAAAGGGGTTAGTCGAGTCGAGTTAGTTGAATAGAGTTAATCGAATATTTGTTATTCGAATACGAGTTAAACCAGTTAGAGTTAATCAGTTAGAGTAATTCAAACAGAGTTAATCAAACATAGTAAATCGATAGAATTAAATCGAATAGGAGTAAATAAATTAGTTGTTGTTATATTATTCGAGTTAGGAAATAAAAGTCATATTAAAGATAATGTATTTCGGATGCAGGAGATTATAACACCATTGTTATAATCACATAAACTTGAAAAAGAAGGGGGTTCGTAAATAGAATCTGAGGGTTCATAGGAAATTTGTTAAAGAATTTGAAAGGTGAACTTTATCTATTTCAAGGTTAGAAACGTTGTTCAGTTAAGGTCTGAGAGGTAGTATTACCCCAACTTGATTGACTTCATTTTTAACTAAGGAATGGTTAAGGTTCGATAGTGAAGGTGGGTTAAAGGAATTTAGTTAATAAGCGTAATGGTTTGAGTTGGCATCGCGATGGTTTGTTTAAACATCTGTCTAAGTCCAATGAAGGAGTTTTGGAAATGTTTTCCAAATAAGAACCAGAAATGTTTTCTGATATAGAAAACAAGAAATGTAAATGTTTTCCAATGGTAATAACATATATTTTCTAAATTTAGAAAAGAAGAAATGTTGAATATAGGGAAACATGAGATAAGTAAATTAATGAAATAAAGAGATAAATGTTGAATGATGTTTGATCGATATAAATTTCCATTTGGAAATAATATCGTTGTTTGCACACCTGTTTTTCTTCGATAGTTAAATCACAGACTATCGAAGTTTTGACCATTTTAACGTTGTTAATATGGAGAGACCGGTTGGATTATTATCCAAAGAACCACTCTGTATTGGCATAAGCGTTGCGAATCATATATGCCAAAGAAAATTGAAGACGGAGTTATGCCAGGGCTATCCTGTTTATAGAATAGTGCCTTCGGTTCATCCTGTTCCTGGATGACTTGTATGGGCGGATGTCTGACAGAGTATTTCCATACGATCACATATATTGATTTCTCCGACCGTACCAAGAGTGGAAGTGGAGAAGGAAACTTCTTTTAGCTAACACATAATGTATGGTTGAGGACGTCAATCGGTGATTTGATGGATTTAACGATGTGGCATTCAAAGTGAATCTGGTGTGATGATAAAGCGTAGCTTCTAGCCTCACAACCGGTAAATGACAGAAATCGGGCAGGCAGCATGGTTAAGTCGGTCGCACCGAAGTAGGGTGTATAATCACCTGATTTAGAGTTTCATTTACTTCTAAAAATCTATTGTTGATGCTGACCCATTCAGGAAACGGTTGCTGATCTCAACCGTTGGTGATATACATTCGATACACTCAAGCGAAATGAGTGGTCGGTCATGTGTGGCCGGATTGCAAGATGTTCTTGTTGAATCCAGTGTATTCCTTTCTAGAGGTACACGAGCAAAAGGTGGTTCCATACCTTGTCATAGTTGGAAATCCATTACCCAATACGTGCTTGTGGTTTTGATTGTATACTATATATGTAGAACGTGAGATGAAAGCGTTTATGCTAGATGATTATTATATTGTGGTTGATAGACATTATTATAATATCAAAAGGTTTTTGATATAAAGATATTTTGGATTCTCATAAGGGGAAAACCCGTTACGTTATACGGCGTGGTCTTATGAGATATCGTTTAATGGCTCAATCTGTTTTTAACTGTTTTACTCATACCAGTCCCATGACTGACCCGGAGTTTATTTTGTTTTGTTTTCCCTAAAACTCTCGGGTGCCCAATTTTGTATAGGCAGTCAAGTAGTCGGGATTTACAGATACTTGAAGAGTTGGAGCAGGAGGCTTCAGAATCATACAGCTATAATTATTTCCACCGTGTTGTAAGTGTTGTACTCTGATAATGTTATTGTATACATATAATGATTTTATTTCAAGGATATATTATCTATTATATGTTGTTCGTTCCGCTGTGAGATTCGTGTTACTCTGATGTTGTGTTGTTCTTCTTCTATTCTAAGTTTCTATCTTATCTTTCCTCACCCTCTGTTTTCTTTCTATTAATTTCCTGATTTTCAGTTTAATTTGGAGTTGGACTTGTGTTTTTGATCAGCTCAAATTGGACCAGATTTTCGGGTCATTACATCTGACTTTGTAATTTTGCAAGACAGCAAGGTTTTAGTTCATTTTGACCCCCTTTCAAACGTCTGAATTATTCTGGACAGACGTTTGAATTACAATTCAGACGTCTGAGCAAAAAATTTCAGACTTTTGAATTCTGTTCCTTGGAACTATAATTATTTGGAGCAGGTCAGACTTCTGCCAAAAAATATTCAGATGTCTGAATCCTGTTCCAGAGCACAATTTGCCTTGAAAACATGTTCAAAACGATATCGACGAATGCCTGAAGGCCTATGATGTTATGCACAAGTATATGAGGCTTCAAGGACTTGCCGAAACAACTTATAACGCCTAAGTACACATGCACAAACATACATACTAGAGATTAGCAATGGTTTTGATCATAAATTCCAAAACAGGCAAATTTTCTAACCAAAGCAATCAACTACAATTCAAGCGACTTGTGAAGGCTTGGAACTATGCTGGGGCGGCAACGGAGCTTCACAATATCACCAAATCAACTCATAGCATATGAATTAGATTGTGTGGACAGTCCTTATCAAAATTTTCAACTCAATGAAATATGAACACACGAAATTGACTAAGTTACACTAGCTACACAATTCACTAGCATATGCAAACTCAATGAACATTAAATTACACTTTTACAAGCCAATGGCTTGTGGCGTAATGTGAGTTCAAAAAGAACTCACCTTTGCTTGCTAGAAGATAGGAATCAAGCCAAAGCTTTGCTAAATCAACCTCTCTTCAACAAGAACTCAAGAATCTTCAATCTAAACACATATATATGAATCTCCTACGAATTAGGTCATAGGAAATTTCAGAAATTAAAGAGAGAATAGGTATACCTAAGTTTCTCCATGGATTTGCACATGATTTCCACAAGAATTGGAGCTCCAAGATTAAGCTAAGGCTTAGGGAATTTTAATTTCCCATTCCCTTCTCCATTTCTATTTTCTTTTGAAGTGATAGAATGAAATGAAGAAGAGATGGCTGATTTAGGTTTATATGGTGAGCTAGGTTAGCTCAATCAAGACCCAACCAAGGTACCAAATTTTTGAATCTCGGAACATATCGATACTTATAGTCAAAAAGGTCGTAAATGACGTTTTGAACTCAATGGAAGTGGTTTCAAGTCCAAATTCATCCGTATGCGAAAAGTGATATTTTTGGTCATACACTCAAATGAGAAAACGACCAAATTTTACCTAACTCTGGATGTATCGACACTTATAGTCAAAAAGGTCGTAAACAATGATCCGGACCCAATGGAAGTGGTACAAAATCCAAATTCAACCGTATGCAAAATGTGACTTTTTGGACACACATCGGATATGACGAAATATTTAAATAAAGTATTTAAATCTATTATCCTTGAATGAGCGGGTTGTTACAAAAATCCATAACCGTTACCGTCACCGTTACCGTAGTAGATGGCAACCGTGTATACGGTTGGTGCGGTTTGGCGGTTGGACAGTCCAACCGTAACAGCCCTACTCAAAACTGTAATTGTAAGTAGATGCACAAATTAGTTATTAGATGTAAGTGTGCACGGTAATTAGTTTTATAAAAACTATTACTGTACACTTAGAACATGAGGTAGATGCACTAAGTTGCATTATGCATGGTTAACAATTCACAATAATCCATTGATGCTCTGATTAGATAAATTTTGAGCTTTAACTGTCGCTAATCATCTGTAAATCGAGGGATAATTTGAAAAACCAAAAATGATAACAAGAGTTTTGTGCAAATTTCACATATATTTAAGGATAACCAACAACATAAAAGACAATTATCCGATAATTTAAAAAGTTCATGGTAGATATTTATCATCGTTATCATCTAAACAAGTCGATTAGCTATTTTGTATAAATTGAATAACTTCAGTTTTATGCACACATGCACATTGGCACACACATAATAAACACAGATTTTTACTTGTCCATAAAAGCTGAAATAGCATGGTAACCGATAATCATGAGCAAAATAATCATTGCTAGAGAGTTTAAAATGTTCATTCGTGGTACCTTTTAATTCAGGTTCGAAGTTCTGTAGCTGTGTCAGGAGCAGATGTAGCACTTGGCAGCATTCACAATATTAGAGAAGCAATACCTGAAATTTGGGAGGACGAAGGAAAACAAGATCAAACTCTTCCTATTGCAGTTGGAACAGTTGTTCGGGCTTAAATTTCATACTAAATAAGTAAATATTACATGTTAGCTGTGTGCTACTATGTATCAAGTATTTGGAAACTATGAGTTTCTCGAAGTATATGCAAGATATATGTACTCATATAAATAAATAACAGTGTTGTTTGAATATTTGAGATTATTTCTGTTTGGTTCCTTGATTTCTGAGAGCAAAAGAATGTTTTGTGATTACTAACAATAGTTTATTATGATGCCAAAAATGTTTCCTAGTGATATTTTTGCTTTGCACTGGTTTACTGCAGTATGTGGCCATCAGAGATTCCCAATATGTTGCTTTCAAAACATAGCCCACCTGAGATCTCTGATATGTTGTACTCAAAACAAGAGAGCATAGTCATATATTTTTTCTATTGATAATTGTCATTGATGATATACATTTTAATAGGTATAAATAAATATTGTTTATTACTATTTTTTTAGAACATAACTTTCCCATTAAACCATCATTCAGGAAGTATCGAATGAGATTATATTTTTAATTAGTAAGATATTTTCAAACTTTTCGTCAACAAAACAATTTCCAATTCATATTTCCTAGAATTGATTACAAACTGCATCAAGTATCTCTAGGGACAAAATACACTTCCTTCACCGGTACCACCTCCAATGAAATCAGAGCAATGGCGACAGACACCGTTGTACTACAAAAATAATGAATTTGAAATATGTCACAAAGAGCAGCAAGAATTTGAGGTTGCATGCCCATTGTATGTTAGTAGTTACATTTCCAGACAAAATCCCATCATTTTTTGTATCTGAAATAAACTGAATCGGGAAATCATAAGCCATTAGCGAGAGAGGAGAAAGCATACATGAGTTTTGTAATATCTTGAGTCATTAGCGAGAAACCATCCACATAATCACTCGACCGATCAAGATCTTGGGGGTCCAAATTCATGTTGTGTAATATCTTGAGATGATGGAGGTGAGATGACATATATTAAACTATAAATGTTGACTAGAATTTTGTACCGAGCTCACTGAATGCAAAGCTATGCTCAACTCTTGAATGAACTTTAATGCCATGTCGCACAATTAATGAAAATGAAAATGAAAGAGGTGGATCTTCAAGCTCGGAAAATGAAGGGATAAAAGTGAATATTGATGCATCAAATGAAGAAGATGAACATGATGAATAATGATAAAGATAGCTGCACATTGCATCAAATGAAGCTGCCTCTGCCTTTCAACAAATGCATCAAATGTGAGGAGAAAACCAACAATAGAAGTTCTAAACAATAGATGTTCATACTTACCTATGGAAATCTGCAGAAAGGCAGAGGCATCAGGCATGCAGTTTTTAACAATGCATGACCGAGGACAAGACACCAGGCGGCCTATGCTACATGGAGTTCCTTGTACATCTACCCATGCAAATTCAATCTAGAATGTCTCCTTAAAGCTCGATTCAGACATTTTGCATGTGCAGCTAGCATTGAGTTGTAGATCATGTCCATTGTTGTATAGGTGTCAAATGAAAGTGCCTTCTTTACATTCCAATTAAGTTCAACCAGTCCCCTTGCAACATCATCTGTAAGTACATCAGATATCCTAATAGTTACAAAATTAATAACTTAGTGATGAATATAGCATTGACTTAGATATAGATGTAGTAGGCATGGGATCTGGGTTAGTTGCAGCATTATAAGGCATGCAGTTATCCACAACAACATTTTGTCAAACATTAGATGTGCACAAACTTATATTAGCTAAGTACTGAACCATAGACTCAGATACGACATGCATACTACATACCATCTTCTATGCCTATACGCACAAGTGACTAAGCAATGAGGCAGACATAAATACCAGCATTTAGGTGCTCACCAGATTCGAGCAAAGGAGTAGTTGGCAGGTAGCAGACAGGTAGAATCGAAAGCACTGAAAGGCGGGATGTCGAGCAGTTAACTTAGAATCGGTCGGGGAGGAGACAAGGAGTACGATTGGATTTGAGCTCCGAAAAACCGAACAAGCCAAGCTGGATGGGTCCATAATAGGCTTGAGAGGGGATAACATACATGGTTTCTTTGGCATGGTAAGAAAGAGGGGATTTCTAGCATAGTTACAGATGTAGATAAAGAAGAAGCCGATAGAGAGGATCGGGAACATAAAGGCCATGGCGGTTGCTTCAAATGTTAAGGTGGAGAAACAGGATCTGAAAATTTCAAGGTAGCATTCTGGATACAAGGGTTGGGTTGAAAGCGGCAAATGAAAGGAAAAGGGAGCGGGAATGGGGATGCATCGATTGGAACTAAGGGTCTGGCAATTTACACCCCACTGTTTACTCTTCAAACACCCCCACACACACACACACTAATCATGCTATAGATGGCTACTCAGTCAGGTTACTCGTGGACTCTTCCTTCCTTACATTTCAGAGAATAAACATCAAAGATATAATAATAAACCAAATCATACATAAATTATAAGAACACCATGAAGGAAGGAAAAAAAATCTTGTTAGACCAAAATGGATAGCAAATAAGTGGACAACGGATTCAAATTCAAAAGTTAGGTACAGTGGCATGTACTCTAAATTTATATTTTAATAATCAACTCTTACCATAGTTATTAATGGCGCACGGCGCAAAAAGGCGAAACATCAGTCCGGAGCCTTGGCGCGCGGCGCGGCAAATGGCGCGCGTCTTTCTGATTTACGGTGCACTTTTGTTTTTTAATTTAACATATAATAAAAAATTTAAAAATCCAGTATTTTTTGCTAAAACATTTGCAATCAAAGTTTTTACTATTTTGCAAAAAGAAACATCATCATATTTGAGATCATTAGCATAGAATTTCAAAATCCAAAATAATAATACATATTACTAATAAACTAGAAATCTGAATCCGATTCAACGATTATATTTTCCAAATCAACATCTGCATCATCGGATTCATAAGCTTCAACATCTTCCTCGTCCTCTCATTTAGATTTGATTCTTCTTCGTGAAGACGTAAAGGAGCTGAAGTAGATGCCAAAAAATTTCTCGATGTGGAAGTTCTTCTGCATGGATATCTAGCTTCCTCCACTCCTGCTGCTCTAGCAGCAACACCCCA
The DNA here is from genome assembly GCA_030737875.1 of Allium sativum. Lineage (NCBI taxonomy): Eukaryota > Viridiplantae > Streptophyta > Magnoliopsida > Asparagales > Amaryllidaceae > Allium > Allium sativum. The sequence goes on along the minus strand of CM060910.1, from coordinate 1,044,574,264 downwards.
TGTCAAGTCATCACCATCATCAAATACAAGTTCATTTTCAGCATCTGATGCATCATCCATATTTCCCGTCAATCATTCATTACAGTCATCAATATCCTTCAAGGATACCGGATCAACGGTGTCACGTATGTTATACCTTCTTTTTAATGCTCGGTTGTATTTAACAAACACTAAATCATTAAGTTTAGCTTGAGCTAGCCTATTCCTCTTTTTGTTATGAAGCTAGAAAAAAAAAACTAGTAAGTAATAGTTAACTAATCGTATAAATTTATCTAGCTATTTATGTAACTTACATGTTCAAAAACACTCCAATTCCTCTCACAACCAGAAGCACTGCACGTAAGGCTTAAAATCTAATGGCAAAATTTTGAAGATTTGGAGTCGATGTCCCAAATGTCATCCACCACTCAACTGTTATTAAATATTAATGTTATGCTTGTGAAATTAATTTTTTTATGTAATCATTTAAGATAAATATATAAATTAATAAAAATGTAAATTATAAAAATACCAGGAGCTCTAGTTTTTCTTTGTCTAATTGCCACTGGGGATCCAAAAGTACCTTGTGCTTCTCTATACTTTACCAACTCATCTGTTATTTTATCTTGAATGTCAACGCTTGCCACCAATCTTTGAATGCAACCTAGCAACTCTTTATTTATCTCATCATCAATGCTGATTTCATTATTTGAATAAAAGAACTCCGGATTCAAAAAATAACCAGCTGCATGAAGGGGACGATGAAGCTGAACATCCCACCTTCTATCAATAATGTCGAAGATATGTTCATATTTCTCAATCTTATTTTTAAATGAACTTGCGATGCTTTCTTTTGCCCTATCCATAGCTTCATATATATATCACATTGCAGGCTTTCTTTCACCATCGACTAATCGAAGAACACGTACAAGAGGGCTGGATACTTTAAGGCAAAAAAGTATAGAATTCCAAAAGCCTGGCATCATAACTATACTTTTAACTCGTTTCCCTTGTTGATCTTTTGCCCATTTGCTATTCGCCCACTCTTCGGATAAAAACATTTTACGCAAATTGCTTTTTTGTTTATATATGCTTGACAATGTAATGAATGCGGTTGCAAAACGCGTTTTTGCTGGCCTAAGTAGTTCTTTCTGTTTTGTGAAATGCCTCATCATGTTTAAAACACCCGGACGAGTGTATATGAAGCCGTTTACGGTCACTGCCCTTTCTACTGTTTTCTTCACTTCCTTCACTTTTCCAATATCTTCTAAAATTAAATCCAAACAATGAGCAGCGCATGGGGTCCAATACAAATTCTTAAATCTGGCTTCAAGGAAACTTCCTGAAAAAGAAAAAAAAAATTGTTATGACTTGTTTTATGTAGCTACCTTATCACCAAATATATATATGAAACTTATAACCTATACTGTGAATTGTAGGAGTGGTTAATTAGACAAGAGATTTTGGCTATCAAGCAAGTTGAAGTCTACAGTATATGCATGCAGCAAACTAAAATTAAAGAAAAAGTTATGTCACAAAGTCACCTATTTTTGTTACAAAGTGTACATACAACTGTGTACACATGCAGCAAGCTAAGGTTAAAGAAAAGGTTATGGTTTATGTGAACAAAATGTTATGGATAAATATGAGCTTGTATTTGTAGCTGCTAGTAGAAATATTTGTATTGTATTAACAAATTTATAGCATTGTTTGTATATAACTACATATGATCTATATATGATTTACCTGCTAATTGATATGTTTGTATACAACAATATATGTAGCATTGTGGCTGATAATAGATATGTTTGTATATAACTAAGAAATTTAAATAAATACAAGATTTACCTGCTAAAACATTAGCTGATGCACTGTCAGTGACAACTTGAACAACATTTTTCTCTCCAACACGTAGTACCACTTTTTCAAGCAGTTTAAACATTTCATTTGCTGTTTTTGAATAAGATGAAGCATCAACAGATTCTATAAACACAGACCCTTTTGGTGAATTCACTAAAAAGTTTATTAGAGTTCTTTGTCTCTTGTCGGTCCATCCATCCGCCATAATCGAGCATCCACGTTTCACCCAGTCTTGTTCATGATCTTTCATCAATTTCTTTGTAAGCTTGACTTCCTTTTTAAGTAAAGGAACTCTCACCTCATGAAAACTTGGTGGTTTCAAACCCGGACCATATTGACCAATTGATTCAATCATAACTTTAAAACTATCATAATTCACAGCATTAAAGGAAATTCCAGCATCATACATCCATCTTACAATGTGTGTAATAGTGCGATCTCTCATTTCTTTTTTACAAGCTTCAGTTTTCATTGTATTAGCTATTTGTTGTTGTTTTCCTTTTCTACTTTGCACCACTTGATTCGGATCCGGAGTGAAAAATACATCCATGGGTCCTTTCTGCCTTGGTCTTTTGGAATTTGTTTGTGGTGGCTTGTTGCTTCCACCACTACTAGCAATGTTCTGTGAACTTTTTGATGCATTTCCATATTGATCGGATTCATCAAATTCAGTTTCAACATCTTCCTCCATACTAAAATCACAAACTGACTCGGAAATGTTTATTTTTTATTTCTCCAGTTTCTTTTGAGCCATATATTGTCTAATTTCCTCTTTGACATGCTCAGGTACGTTCTTACAGGCTTTTGTATTTCTGAAACCCCCAACAAAATGTTGTTTCATTCTAGTGATGCCTCCATTTTTGACTCCATTACAGAAATTGCATGTGACAGCATCTTTTTTTACACTGTCTTGTCGACAATATTGCCATGCTGGATCCATCTTTGAGTGAACCTCATTAGCATTCATGGCTTAGTTGAGTAAAAAAACACTTATTGATAGGAGCACAAGTATATTTAGATGTGAAAATATTACCGTAGCTTATGAGATCGAAGAAGATGGAAAGCCGCTTGAGCTGGCTTGGGGAAGAAGTTGTTGCTATGAAATGAGATTTTGTTTTTAATTAGTAAAAATAAAAGAAGATGGAGTAAGATGACAACTGTATCTAGAAAAACGAAATGTCCTTTGCATTTTTAATTACTAAATGAAAAAAGAAAGCCGTTGGCTGGCTGAAACAAGTACTTGGATTTTATTTATTTTTTAATATTTTAACACTACTTTTCATGATCCAAAGTCAAATGAATGCCAACTTGTAACCTTACTTGCTGTGAATTGCAATTTTATATTATTTGTGTTCATTTGAGTTTTGTGTCCTGTAAAATTTGGTGCAAATAATCCCAAACTTTTAAGTGCACATAGAAGATTTTAGTTTTATAAATATATTAAGATCTGTTAATAGCCCAAATTATGGCAAGAAATTCTTCCTAATTATTATAACTACTTAACCATGAATGTATTGGTCATGGTTTTATATTTGCATTCTATATTCTGCAATTGAAATACTCATTTGATGCACTAAATCTTCTAACCAGCACTTAAAATATGAGTGTGAGCTTAAAATAACATTTATATAAGAATAACAGTTGCTTAATAAGACTATAAAATGCATATGAATAAATATACATATTATTGCTAAACGAAAATATGTACCAGTTTTGTCCCCAAAAAATTCAATGAAGAACTAAACTATTAACAATCTTGAAAGTGTTGTTTGTAATGCTTGAGTGATTAAAAAATGCGATTGTGAGAGAGAGATAGAAAGAGCGATGTAATATGTAAAGAGAGTGCTTGTATTGCATTAAAGATACTGTACAAAATGATACAACAATGTTCTGTATAAATAACCGTAATGGAAAAACAAAACTTTAAGAAGAACAGAAAAAAGTTTTATCCTCCAAAGACCCAAAAAAACTAAAATATATATGCAATATTGCATGAAAACTCAAATTTGATGTTTACATATTGAACTAGATGAAAAAATAAAAGAAAATATTCCATGTGGCTATGCAACAATTCTATAGGGATGACTGGTTTTCCTTTTTTCTAAACAAAAACATGAAATCTTTAAGTTAATCCACTCGTGGGGTTAACTTACAAAATAATTGTGGATTAACTTATTAAAGTAAAATGGTGGATTAACTTATTGAAATTGTGTATTAGAATAAAAATTACCTTTTGGTAATATATAGATATCAATAGTTCATACGTTCCTAATGTGGTTCCATGACCTTTGCTTAACATCCACTTTAATATTTGCAGCCAGTAACAAACGATTATATTAGTAAACTTGCATGAAGCAAGGAAAGGATGCGTATTGCCAAAAGAAAAAAATTGTGATTATCAATTATTATCATTAAGTTCTCTTTAAAGTTTTAACTCATAACTGGTAAATATGATTAAAAAAAATCAGTAGGATGTATTTCGCAAAAAATAAGCTTTGGGAATTTTATTAAGTTTCACATTGGAAGGTCCACAATAATTGAAACATTAGAAGATTTTGAATATCAAGGAATCTTCTAATTTATATAATTTTACTTTTTTTTTTTTTTTTTTTTTTTTTTGCTTACTGTATGCATGGTGGAAGAAAATTAGATTATATCAAGTCTTTTTATTGTTATGATGTGGTTATATTTAACAACACAGAGGACAATTGGTGAGAAAGAATAGCCGCTTGGTAATCTATTTGATGCATCTACAGACTGTTTGAAATAAAATACACAATCAATTGAAATACATGTTTTTTGTACAAGCAATATTACAATTTGATATAAGAGTATTACATAAAATAAAATATATTTTCAATATCGATATGTTTGTTTTTCTTCAAGGAAAAAGACCTGTAGAAAAGCCATCCATCAGAACCTATAAAATAAATAAAACCAAATACAAAACGTTAGCAAACACAATAATATGATCAACAAAAATCATGTGTGAACTGCAAAAAAAAAGTAACAAAAACAAGCAAAAAAACAAAAAAAATAAACAAAAGGCACGCCATTTTGCGCCGTGCGCCTTTTTTGCGCCGCGCGCCTTTTGCGTCATTTCTTGCGCCTTCTCATATTCGCCGCGCCATAAGCCAAAATGGCGCAGAAGCCGTGCCGCGCCGCGCGCCATGGCGCGCCATTGATAACTATGACTCTTACTTTTAGTAGAATGATAACTCTTCATTTCATGCAATAAACAAAAAGGACTGAAAGTGCCTTTATCTATGCATTCAATTTGAACCTAAATTTTATGCAGAGGATAAAAGCGTAGACTTTCCTCAAACTTCTAATCATACTCTTCTTTTTAGCACTTGCTCAACTGCATCTTTAACAAATTGTTTCAAGCACGCTACCCACTTGACATCATGATATGGCTTTCATTTAATTTTATTGGGTCTTCAGTACAGTTCATAATCCTGAATTTTTATTTTTATTTATTAAAAAAAAAACTAAGCAAAAGCTTTTCCAATATAGTATGTACATGATGTAGGAAATCAATTAGGAAGACTTAAGATTAATTTTAAGATATAGAATAAACTAACACTACAAAATAATTCTCAATTCCCTACGCCAGTTTGGCATAGGGACAACGTAAGGATTCAAATTTCCCTACGTCAAAATAGAAGTTGGAAAATAACTCGTCGCAAAAAATTCCCTACGCCAAAACTGAGGCTTAAGGCTCGGTATAACTGAGGCTTAAGGCTCAGTTATGGGCTTTCTTGGTTTATCTCATTTTGGATTCTAATGCAGGCTTTGTCCAAGAACCTGAGAAATTGATGCACACTCTATTATTTATGCATACAGAGAAAAAGATAATTTGGATGATTTTAAACTTAATGAACATACAGTTCATGTTGCTTATAATTATAAATTTACTTGAACTTTTCATATGTAGTACGGTGCGCACATTAGTGGATGGTTCATGAATGCTTCCATTGTGTCTAGGAAGCATTTCAGAGTTAGATGGGCAAACTTGTTTCTTTTAGAAATTGCTGCCACAAACACCTGAAAATATTTCAGTTAAGTTAAAAGGACTGTTGCATGTGTTAAGTACAGATGAAAAAAAAGGTCATATGAATAATGCTTATAAGCACTGAAAGGTTTAATTAGGATTTGAATGATGTCAATGTAGGTGTGTTATACATCTGATAGTACTTATATACCCGATATGTTGTAGTAAGAGAAATAGCGTAAAGAGATTTGTGCATGACGCCATCGTGCACTTAAAGCACCCGAAATAGGCGAATACTACAACAGGTAGGAATTTAGTTTACTTTAATTTGATGCTAATGGATGTACGTTACTTTTCCATTCATATGACGTCGATTATTTAATGCACTAGCCATATTTTAAGCCCATATCCAGCATACTGCAAGAAGAATTACAAGAAAGCAGCATGATAAATAAACAAAGCTTCTTTAATGTTAAACACAAAAACTTTGGTGCACTTCATATTTCTGGCGGATAAAAAAAACCAATTCAACACCGACAGTTTATAGTTGCTTAGATCTAAGTAGAGGTATGAGAGCAAATATACTGGATGATAAATAAAAACCAATTCAACACCGACAGTTTATAGTCTAAGTATGATAATTCATGATAAAAAAAATTGCTGGCATGATGCTCGTTTCATTCCATCCAGCAAGTACTAAATGAGAATTTGCATCAATAATCATTAAAAAATAAAGAAATGATCATATATGTTAAGTAAATGCTTTCCCTGTCATATATAGTAATACAGATTTAACACATGGCTTTTCAGTTTTCAATTCAAATGTGCTAATCAACTAGGAATATCTTGCACATGCCAATATATTATAATTATCGTCAATCAACCTCTTTTTAAGTATTAAACAATAAATCAGCCACGAATGTTTATTCCAAGCTAAAATTTGCATCAGTGATTATATATATATATATATATATATATATATATATATATATATATATATATATATATATATATATATATATATATATATATAGTCATAAGGTTGAGCAAATGGGATGAGAAGATAGGCTTACTCTTGCAATTGGAATAAAAATACTCCCTTGAGGGGGCTTATTTCTGTAAAAGACCATACCATTAATCAAGTTAATGAGTCCCATGGCCATTGCAGCTGCAGATACACCAAAACCAACATCCATTCCAGACCATGCGTGCAGCCACACGAGAAGCGTCAGTGCTATGCCTCTGCTATGTTCTGCTATATTATTTTAGAAACATCATATACGATAAAATAAGAAATATCATAAACATCAAATACCACGAGCTTTAGAAACATCAAATACGATAAAATATATTCAGGAGCTTATGCCTCTGCTATATTATTTTTCAAGTAATCTTTTATTTTGTATGCTTGTTGTTGAATCCGTGGTTTAAGCATGTCTCCCGACTTTCTTTGTGGTTTTAAGTATTTAAAAAAATGTTAATAGCAGTGTCTGAAAGGTAAACCGAGTCAGTAGCAAAACAAAACAAAGGAAAAAAAAATGTGGAATCTAATCATAGAAATTTTTCTTCATAAATTAATAATTACAATAATCTAATTTATATACCTAGATTCAATTCTTATTCGCAACAATTTAGAAATCTTTTGTAGATCTAAAATTCTACCGTACATGATATTTTCATCATCCCCTAGTTTTGATGTTCTGAATTGAACTAAACTAATAAACCATCTGCTAAATTGACTACGGGCAGACGTACCTAGGTTGAAGTGGTGAATTGATTCAAGCAAATTGAATTTGATTTCAATCAAATTGACAGCCGACGAAAATTGATGACTGAAGAAGATTTGGGATGGTCTGATGATGAATATCGCCGCAAAAACTTGATTGAAAGCAAACAAAAGAATTTTTTTGATGCGGAACGAGGTAAAATCATAGAAGAACGAGGCTCACACAGAAGGGGGAATTCTCCATAAAACAGGGAGCGGAATTTTTTGGCTTTAGACTAAATTTGATTAGCTCCTACACTAGGCAAACCTCCCTAACGGTCGGTTTGATAAGACTGAAAAGCTTAAACTTAGTTTATATGTTTGGTTGTCAATTAAAACAGGTATAAAAAAGAACATGTGAAGTAAGAATGATCCAACAGTTAAAAAAAATAAAAATTATATCAAATCTTTTGCTATTAACACGTACATATAACATTATCAAAGAGACTATCCCCTTCAAGTAATTACTATTGAATGAACTAAAAAAAGGTAGGAAAACATTATCCTACCAACCTAAAGGTAAGCTCACTTTATGATAAAAATAATTAGAGTACAGACCCCAGGATATAAATTATATACTAACACATTTTATTAACATACCTTCACAACCAAATAGTAAACTTCATCAGACGTCAGAAGAAGCCATAGCTATAACTAAATAATACATATTCTATCGGCCTGGTCTGAATGGTTACCACAACATATCAGCTTAGTCACTAGTTAACCAAAGAAATTACAAGCTTCCCATATGGCCCATATTGCATCAGATGTTACCCTATGAGGGCTGGAGACATTTCATTGGGAAGTAAACTAATACATGTTATATTTCCCTTTTTCTTTTACTTTTTGTTAGCATATTATTTATAGTAAACCGCTATAAGTAATATTAAACAAATGAGGTCAGTTTTCATACATTACACATCAAAGTAACTTTCATTATTTATGTACTAGAAAACGGATTTGGAAAAGAAGAAAACCTGCAAGCGTTCAACAAATGATGAAACCAAACCATTGATGCCCGAAGATGGCTTCTCAAACAGTTGCTGTATCTTCAAACTGCACTGATAGTTAAGGTGAGGCACACTAAGCTAGTTCGCGTAAAATAATTATACATATAAAGCATCATTACTGCCCTGTCAATGTAACAAAGCATTTTGAGCTCAGAAGCAACACAATCATGAAGAGGAAGCATGACCTGAGCTTCCCAACTTGATTCTACATACTGCAAATCAGAAGGCAAGGCATAAATCTACCCTGAAAAACAAAAACAAAATGAACACCAAATAAACACCAATCGTTTGTCTTGTTTTCTTGATTTATATTTTTTTTTTTGTTATAATAATATTTTCAAAAGCTAACTGATTTCCGCTGTTAAGGTAATAAACCCTAAACCAGATTCTAATAGGCCATCCAATAGAAAAAACCCCAAATCACATAACTCAAATCAGATTTAAGATGCTTACCCTCTTTTACATCGGACTTGAAGCCATATCACTGTGCAGATCCGAACCTTTTGTAGGATCGGTTTGAGAAGATGGATAGGAACCGATTATAAGATGTTATAACTTGAATGATTGAGCCAAAACACCAAATTTCCTGATAGCTTGATCGTTATTCGGCCAAACAATGTCATCGTGGTTCTCGATGTGATGTACTGAAGGTTGATAAAGGGGAGTACCAAAAATTATTTATCTGCTGCGAGCGATTTCACCAAAAACCACTGTTTCGTCAGATCTCAATCTGCTGTATAGCATGAGATAGAGTTTATACGGAAGAGGATTTTTACGAAGAAGAACGAGATACATAGGATGCCATCGGGTTTTTTTTCGGAGGACAAATTTTCGCGTTGATTTGTACTGGGGAGGAAGAAACGGAGAAGACAAAGGAAAGGAAACGCGAATCGTAACGAGAAAGAATCCAGAAAGAAGGAAACGACGGAGCTAAGATTATTGCTGAGCGGAAATTAACGGATGATTTATTGAGTCAGACAATTTGGTTTTGGCACAGAGAAACCTCCCTAACGGTCGGTTTGATAATTCCAATTTTACCCTTAAAATAATAATTAGATAAATAAATGCACATTGTTTCTTGATGTCATTAAAATTCAAATAACCTAATAGTCAAAGCATGACGTCAAAGATTTTATGTAAACAAAACCTAAGTCCCCTAAAATAGTTCAAACAACTCACAATCAACGATAGAAAAGTAGAAATTTGTAAATTCAAGCCTTTTCCGAAACTATACTTTGCATAAAACTAGTATTTACATAACAACGCTTCCAGCCGACAGTATTACATAACAGCGTATCAGTGTTTTTTTTTTTTTTAATGATGGACAGTAAAAATGAAATGCAGATTGAAAGAAGAAAAAAAAGTTTGATTAAGTGGAAGGACACATTTGGAAATAAATGGGGTGGAAAGAGAAAAATGTGGGGTGTGTAGTTTTTTTTCAAATAGGTGGGGTGTGAAAAGTATTTGTAGAGATGGCAATAGCCGGACCCTGGAACTAATTAGATGTTACTGTAAATTTGTTTGAAGCAAGAGCGTATAGATTTGGAGCAAGACTATCAATATTAACTATTTTGTAGTTTTTAACGTAGTTATTTAAGGGGAGTGTCTATTTAGATTGTAATTAACTTTTATTATTAATTAATAATTATATTAAATTGTAATCTTAATGGGTATGTAATTACTAATAGTTAATTATCATTAAAAACTTGGTTATTAAAAATATATTTTAACAATGTTTAGTTAGTAGTAGTTTTAATTCTTAATTATGATTGAATATTAATTGTTAAATGCAATATATTATGAATATTTTATTAATTATTTAATATTTGAAGTTAATTAGAATAATTAATTATTAAATATGAATTATCAACAGCTAATCAATTTGCATATGTTATCATTTTTCTAATTTTCAACATTAATTTAATATAATTATGATTAGTGATTAATATTATCGAATTAATAACAAATAATATTGTTAATGATTAATATAATATTATAATTAGTAATTGGCAACCATTACAATTGGAATCTTGTGGCCGTTGTGAAATATTTGTGATCGTTGTAAAATAATCTATTACAACGGGCATGAAGAGAATATTGTAAAACTGACATCTACTACAAGGGGCCTGAAACTGACCGTTGTAATAGGACCCTATTGCAATGGGGAGCCAACTACTGTTGTAGAAGTGGTGCTGTACAAGACAACTATTACAATGGTCATAATTTGACTGTTGTAATAGCTCTCTATTACAACGGCCAGATTAGGCCCGTTGTAAAATGGACGTTGTAATAAGGTATTTTTGTTGTAGTTATGTGTGTGTGTGTGTGTGTGTGTGTGTGTGTGTATATATATATTTCATATAAGTTTCAAAAACTTCTATATCCAACATCTAAAATCGAATATCCTCAAATTCCATTTCAATTTCAAAATTCAATTTTGATCTATTAATCAATTCAGATATATGATATCCTTTCAAACTCAAATTTACGAACTTATTAGTTACAAACCATATTTTCTCCCAAATTTCTAATTATTAAGTTTATCCCTTAATTCACATCTTTATACTCTCAAAATTCCAAAAAAAATCATTCTGCTGACAAATTTTCTGATTCACGCATTATTACCCTTCCATATTCACATCTTTCGACCGTAAACTAGCAAGCGAACAACTCCCTAAGTATCGACCCCGAAGGCTGAAACCAATATCAGATCAATACTCAGGAAACAATTCAACTTGGCTAATCTCCAGTCAATTTCCAATTTCCTTAACTTCATTTCTTAATTTCTTATCTAATTATTTCCTACGCTATTCTTGAATTTAATTTACAAATCCACTTCTCTTATGTTATGCCTTCCTTCGTTCTCGACATGTAACTCTTTGTATTTGAGCCCTTGCCATTCTGATTTATCAAAACCCGTCAACCTCTCACGATCTTTTGAAAAGCATTTCATATTTATTTTCTATAATTCTAGAAAATCTCTTATTACCCTTGGAAAACATTTCCATATATTCACAAATCTTTATTTTCTACAGAAATATACTTTATTCTCAAGGGAACATTTCTAAATTCGTTATTTGGATTAACAGATGTTAAATAAAACACTGATATTCCCACTTAACTGTTGACACCTATTAACTTACTTTACTCAACCAACTCTTGATATTGAACTTTAATCAATTCTTAGTCAACAATGAAGTTAATCAAGTTAGGGTATAATTACCTCTCAGACCTTAACTGAACAACATTATTAACTTCGAAATAGATTGAGTTTACAACTTCAAATACCATCATAACATTTATTCTCGTAACTTTCGAATTCAAATTTAAGAATTCACTTTTTTCCCTGTTATTTTTCGAAAGTCGTTGATTATAACAATGGTTATGCCTTTGAAATATTTAACTTTGAAATATACTTTATTCATTAATCTGAATACATAACAAACAAATTAATAATATATTAAAATTTTAATTTAAAAATGGAAAGTAAATAGTACTTTCCTGAAGTTCAACATAATTGACTCCCATGAATAACGTTCTTTCGAATATTCCCTTATTTGGGAATATATTCCGAACTTCGGAGAAATCTCACCATATTGGTCAACTCCATTTCCTTTATTCCCACTTTTATTTGCAACATTTTTGGTTTCAAACGTTGTTCATTTCTAAAAAGTGAATATTATACCTTTTATAGGAATATGGACTCATCACATCAAATTAGCTTTCATTAAATATAGGTTCAAACCTCTTTAAAATCTTCATTCATATTTCACTTCATTCATGACCCCCATTTACAATCCACTTATTGTAAATAAATTAACAAGACTGATTATCAAATTCATATATACGATTATACATTATTGGTTTGAAACCAATTATAATTTATCGTGCCACATTCTAAGTAATAAAATTTTATACAATCGAATCCCAATTATAACCTTTTCGATCTTATTTTCATTAATTTATATTTTGCATATCAAAATAAAATTTATCATTTCATCTTTGAAACGATTTCAAATTTCTCCTTTTCATTCAAATTCCCACCTGAATTCTTATTTCCAATAGATACCAGTTATCTTTGATTGCTGAAACTACTCAATTGATTCGTTGATCCTCTTCTATTTATTTTCCTTTGATACCATTCGGTAATGAATTCAAGATTCAAACTTAAGGGGACTTATCAAAGAATTGCTCTGGCAAATCTAGATCCGAAGACTGGGGATTCTCGAAGAATTTTAATTCTTAAAATAAATTTTTGTTCCGTTGTATTAGTTTCAAAATACATAATATTTCCAAAAATAATTTACCTTTCAAATTCTATTTTTAAAAATACTTTCAAACTTTATATTCCAAAGCCTTTTTATTTCCAAGATCCCTTTTTAAACCCACTAAGATAAACTTTGAATAAACCTAAGCTCTGATACCACTTGTAACGTCTCGTCTTTTCTACTGCTTCAAATTGGTAATTAAACCAATTTAAAACGTTCAAATTGACGAATCATTATTTAGTTTATGGGGTCTAAAATAGAATCAACACAGAAAACACAGAATAAATAAATAACACGATATTGAATAGCGAAATAATCTTACATATATAATCAGAATTTTTTATACAAATTTATCTATATAGTGGTACTGAAAATACAAGGAAAATATTTACTGGTTTAAAACTTCAGAGTGCACCGTCTTTGGAATCCCCATCTTTAACAATCTTTGAATCCCAAGCAGTAATCTTCAAAATCTATAACACTCGAGTCTAACCCGAGTGTTCCATGCAAAAACATAAAATATTCGATTCAAAATTAATCATAGTTCAAGTAAATTAACTTTAATATAAACTGAATATAAAATAGTCAATTATTAAATTTCAAGTACATAGAACCCACGAGAAACTGCCAAGATATAGCATAGCAACTTGGGATAAAACAAGCAGGACAACATATGGATATATATATATATATATATATATATATATGTGTGTGTGTGTGTGTGTGTGTGTGTGTGCCAATGACATATATATACACATACAAATACATATGCGTACATCGGCCACCATATATAAATACTAAGAACATATATACATATGATGATGACATATATATATATACACATACAGTGGTATATATATATGAGTACAACAGGTACGTAAATATCCGAGTAATAAGTATAATATTTATGCATATCAGTTTTCATCTCAGGGACGAACGATCGTGAAAGCCCGCATGTACACACGTGTATATGTACACGTGTGCACTGCCTCAGCATCTCGTAAACCAAGAGTACAAGTGTGATGAGAGTCACAAAGGGTGCACCGTGCATGTAGTCAAAACAAGGCTGCAAGAGTTCAAAGTTAAAGTTACAAAGTGGCACAAATATGCAAATGTCTCTAGTAGATATGCAAGTCATGGAAAATTACAGGATTTGGCAACAGATAAGGATAGAGCTCCTATACAACAGCGCCAAAATCCATAGTGGCTACAACAGGAGAAACAAAAGAAAGAAAAACTTTGGAATCCCACTAATATCCATGATATAAAGTCACTCAGAACTAGTAATTCATGGAAGTAATATAATTTCTTTTGAATTAGATCAGAGGTTTCAACTAACCAAATTTGTTTACTCATTTCTTAAACAACTGAACATACACATGTAAATAATATTTCATAGTCAAGTGGCTAAATATTTAGACATGGTCGTAAGATGTATAATTCAATGTATGATAAGGCTTAAGCACATATTTATGGGAATATGGACATAGTTGCTGTAATGACCCGCATTGGCAGGGGTATTAGGATTAATTTATTTTATTATATAAATGGTGGTTTAGTGAATTTAGTGGTCGTGGAATTAAATAATAGTAAATATTTAATTTAAAATAATAATTAAATAATATATTAATTTCTGAAATAGTCAGAAATAGTGGAATTCACAATATGGTGTGAACCAGATCATCTGTGATATTTAATTCAGTTTAGAATTGAATTTGAATAACGAATATATTATATAAACGACAGTTTGAACGTATAATTATATTATAATTAAAATCGAGCTCGAAATGGCGCTGTAGTTCGTAAATTGGCGATTCGAACTTCAACTGAATGTACAAGATTCGTTTTAAGCCGGATTTCTGTGAAACAAGAAACGTGTGGAGCTGGTGGAATATATCTTTCTAATGGAAGAGAAAAATCAGGATTTCGTCGTGTAGATTTTGAGATATGTCCAAATCAAATTTTAGAAAAGTCGCTATAGAATCGTTTATCGACTGTAACTGTTTTTTTCAATATATTTGAATATCGGGTTTGAATTTTGTCAAGGTTCTTTTGAGACGTAGTGATAATTTAATTTTTAGAGTTTTATGGAATTTTTTAATTAATTAAATAAGCAACCTTTTTTATTTGGAGTAATTAGCACCCTTAATCAGCGATTTTGGGGTTTAACAGAATAAGCTAACCTACCGGTATTATTATATTTTTGGGATCTGAACACATTGTTGATCACAACGGTATTTTTAATTTGGTCGATAGTAGTCTGTACGTCAACAAAGCTTTACATAATGAGTAGTGAGATCATTTAAAAACTACATATGTGCCTCCCATTCCTTCACGTGTACAAGAGCATTGCTACCACATATGTTTGATGCTATATTAGTGGAGTAAGACTTGGATACGTACTTCCATACCTTCAAAGACACGGTTGATTTTTTTTCAACCACCGTTCACATGTGGCCTCAAAAACTTGGAACCTTGGACCTTCAATAATCCACAAAAAAAAAAAAAATCTAAACCATCCTACAAATAAACATTTACCCCAGCTTCCTTAGGACCTAGTTTTTCAACAACAAACTAACACAAAAAGATCGGTCGCCGCCTCATCTCCTTATAAACGAAACAATGGAGTCCCTTGCGTTAAAGTACAGGAGCTCGTGTACACAACCTAGGAGTTTTCGTCAATAAAGAGCTGCGCGTGAATTACTTATCTATGGAGAATATGGTCACGTCGCGTTTTGATGGCAAGATCGAGGGGAGCATTTACGGTATAGAAGGATGGATCAGTTGAGTGGGGCGTTGCGTTTCACTCACGGAAATAGCGGAAGCAAAGTGTGACAGCAGGGAATTTCGCTCGGTCCGAACCAGTCGTTAGACCGATCCAGACCGTTCGAAACGCCCTATCGTTTGAGAACAGGACAAAATAGAACGCAAACAGAAGAACATTTCACTGTATATCACAACAGTGCATCAGATTACAAGAATATACAGAGTATAAATGAATATTACATAGAAATATCAGAGATTTAAATTACATTTAAATACATAGCAGCGGAAAATAATACAATACACAACTAGAAGAGATATACGGATACAAAGCTTTCCGGATATCATTCCAGCTGTAAACCAGGATCCTGTGAATATAAATCTGCAAAACCAAAACTACTAGCTGCCCGTGTCAAAATAAGGGCACCCAGAGTTTAGGTTAAAACAATAAACTCCAGGTCAGTCATGTGACTGGTGTGAGAACTAAAACAGTTATTAATCTTTATTTTAAATCATTAGGTAAATCAAGGGACCACGCCGTATAATACGGAACGGGTTTCCTCCCAAGAATACCAGTGCATGAAACAAACAGCGCAATGCTAAATAAAGAAAAATGAAGCTGTTATAAGACCCAGGTCCCATCACACAATGCAACGCAGTCGAGGATAGGGTTTTCCCTTATAACAGCCAAAGGATGCTTGATACGTTTTAAAACAAATCATTTGATACTATTATAAGTGTATAAAACAACTTCAAATCATAAGTATCAATCATAGGCGGCATGAGCGTCCCATGCCACTATGTCGCCATATATAGGTTTACAAATAAAACCGCAAATGTCACGTATTTGGAAATTGGATTTCCATCTATGAACCGAGGCAAAAGATAGTCCTCAACCGATTCGAGACGCTCTAGCCCGCCCCTCAGGAACAGCCGCAACTGCCCCTTGGATCCTCAGGGCCGGTCCACACGGAGTGGATTATTATGCCTGAACACTACGTCTCCCCACCCTATGGGGTGTAAGTCTGGTCCGTCAGCCGACCAGAATGCATTCGGCCGAAACCGATATAACCGAGGCGCCTCGCAACAGCAACAACCACATAAGTCAAACTCGTCAGGGCGTGTAAAACCACTGACGCCACTTCTAGCTAGAAAGAAACGCATGCCCTCCCTGACGTCCGTCTCCCGTTTTTGGTTCATACCTGGTGTGAAACACGCGAGGTAAACGTTACACAAAGCTACGCCACAAAGGCCGTGCTTTGATCATCACCACAAGACTTTGCTTTTCAACAGAAGCCTTGATCATTTGCATCTTAGCATGCCACACAGGCAAACCATCCTATGCAACCGATATCAGTCACACAGAATGAAATCCGATGTCAGACACACAGTCCATTTACAAGTCCGTTCTGGGTCTGAACGAAACCGGAGGCACCTAGTACCCCGCATATCCATCGATCTCCAAGTACGTCTGGACGATCACTAACTGTTTCCATCTTCTTGGGTGTACAGCCCAATCAAGATCATCAGTTATCACCCAAACGACGTGAAGACCTCCGGTCTTCTACCATCGTCTTCATCTTTGACTTATCGTCGTATCAGTTATTCAGAATGGGATGAACCCGGTCTTTCCGAATAACTCGCGTATATTTTAAATAAGTGTTACACAAACACAACATACGCCTCATTCCAATTCATTAGTCACTAACCGTAAATTAATCAAGAGAATAATTCCCCAAATATTAACCCCGAAGGCCGAAACCAACATCAGATCAATACCCAGAAAACCATTCTGCTTGGCTAACCGACAGTTAGTTTCTAAATTTCACGTTCAAATCTAATTAAAGATTTAACTATCGCCTGGAGCAAAACTGGTGATACTCCATTCTCGATCTTTTCAATCTAATTAAAGATTCATTAAAACTCCACTTAGTTTTAATCTGTGACTGGGTTAAAGAATCAGTGTCATCTAAAAACACGGTTCGCGATAAACCCAAAGTCACATTCCATTAATTATCGGGTTAAAGAACGAGTGTTATTTAAAAACACTGTTCACGATAAACCCAAAAATCATTCCATTAATTATCGGGTTAAAGAACGAGTGTTATTTAAAAACACTGTTCACGATAAACCCAAAAATCAATATCAATTCAATTCCAATTAAATATCATTTAATTGGTACACTTCATTAAATCTAAATAAAAAGATTTAATCTTTTCTCAACTGGGTTCAAGAACAGTGTTAGTGAAGACACCATTCACGACAAACCCAAATCACATTCGATATTCAATACAAGGCTCTGAATAGAAAATATATCGGCTTATATTCAATATCGAATTCTACGACTAACAAATGTCGTATTGGAAATAACGATATACATATATATCTTTCAAATTTCCATAACAACACCTGTATAATCACGAATTCCAACATCGAAATATTCCGAAGACAATTTCGATTCAAATCCACTCCAATGCAATCATTGGAATTTTGGTTACTTTTTAAAACCCTTTTCGAATTCAATTTATTTATTTAAAAATAAATAGAATTATAATTCTAGTTCAAAACTAGTTCATTTCGATAAAAATCTATTTTTATCTTTTCAAATATGGAGTTTTTCATCCCAAATCTTCACAAATCATTTCTTATGATTTTACACAAATTATTACTATTTTTAATAATTTTATCAAGGCCCGTACAGTCGATTTCCATCAATGGCCATCGAACTGCACTTACAGCGACCTTTTTCGAATTTGATTTGGACGTATCTCCAAATCCAACTGTTAGATTTCAAATTTCTAATATTCGTTAGAAAGCTCTTTTCGATACGAACCCAACGGTTCCAGTTTTAGGAGGATCCGACGGTCGGATCTCCCGCAATGTCCGTTTGAAATAAATGGTCGAAATTCGCGAACTGCCGCGGCGCGGCGCGTTCTATTCAGGCCATTATATTATATATATAATATATATAATATATATTTCGTCGATTTCTATTCAAAACGAATTATATAAATAGTTTTAAAATCGTTTCAAAAGCTATTTCAACTTTCTTTTCAATTCAAATCAAAATTGAATTCTTCTTTATAAATTCGTTTTAAAATCCATTTCTATTCAATTCAAATTTCAATTCAATTTGAATTCATTTCAATTCGCTTTCAATTCAATTCGAATTCGTTTTCAATTCAATTCATTTCGAAATCGTTTTCAATTCAATTCGAATTCGTTTTCAATTCAATTCATTTCGAAATCGTTTTCAATTCAATTCATTTCGAAATCGTTTTCAATTCAATTCATTTCGAAATCGTTTTCAATTCATTTTGAATTCGTTTTCAATTCAATTCATTTCGAAATCGTTTTCAATTCAATTCGAATTCGTTTTCAATTCAATTCATTTCGAAATCGTTTTCAATTCAATTCGAATTCGTTTTCAATTCAATTCATTTCGAAATCGTTTTCAATTCAATTCGAATTCGTTTTCAATTCAATTCATTTCGAAATCGTTTTCAATTCAATTCATTTCGAAATCGTTTTCAATTCAATTCATTTCGAAATCGTTTTCAATTCATTTCATTTCGAAATCGTTTTCAATTCATTTTGAATTCGTTTTCAATTCAATTCATTTCGAAATCGTTTTCAATTCAATTCATTTCGAAATCGTTTTTAAAATCGATATAAATATCGTTCACGTCAAAATGGCGTCAATCTAATCAACATGGCTTCATATATTCCTTTATTTTCAAATATTCTATTTCAAATATTTCTTTTTCAGAACTGGAATGAGGCCCAATCAATTACCATATAAAATTAATTATATGGATTTTCATACAACACATGTATATAATAGCATTGAAAATAATCAACCATCAACCAAAGTGCACTACACTGTATAAGCATCAAATATAGATATTCAACGCTTATAACAGCCTGTCAATCAATCGATCGACATATTTAATCAATCAGGATGAGTGAACTTCAAATTTCATCCTAACACCCGTGTGGGGTTTCAAACAATCAAACACAGATTTTATTTGTGCAGTTGGGCGATGTGTAAAATTTATCGACCCAATCAACGTCATTCAAATAGGTGTACATAAACAAACCGTCTGGTTTGTAAATGAATATTTATTTATTCACATTCACGTTAAAAATTATATTTTTAACGATAACACATTTTATTTCAACATATGAACTTCTATTCAATTCATTCTTTAAATAAAATGATATTTTTATTTTTCTAACTTATTTTAGAAAATTTCGGCGGCATAACGGCACGATACTAGAAACGGGACAAGGCCTAGCCTTATCCCCGGTCTAGTGAAGGCCCACGCCATTCACACATCAATCAAATTCACTTTCGTTATGCAAACCACAAAATTTGGAGTAAGGGTCTAACCTAGCCTTACTCCTTCGCCTTATAACGGCGCACGTCTAATCCTAACCAATTTATCGATTCGATTTTTCACACCACAAACCACATTCAAACCAATATCACAATCAATAACCAAACAGCCAAACAAACAAGTCCATGGTCTGTGGACGATTGTGTCGGGTGCTACTAAGCACCGTCTGCATCCTAGTATATATATAAAACTAGAAAAGAAATTGCAAGGTGAGAAATTCTCACATATAGCTATCCTAGCTCCACGGCTCTTCATTGATAGAAAACTTCATCGCTATCGCATCTTCGTCATCTTCGTTGCCCAAGGCCACTATATATATAAAAATCGAATTTTTATTTCGCGAAATAAAAATATGATTTTTATCTCGACTTTCAATATATTGAATAGCGAAATAAAAATTCGATTTTTATATATATAGTGGCCTTGGGCAACGAAGATGACGAAGATGCGATAGCGATGAAGTTTTCTATCAATGAAGAGCCGTGGAGCTAGGATAGCTATATGTGAGAATTTCTCACCTTGCAATTTCTTTTCTAGTTTTATATATATACTAGGATGCAGACGGTGCTTAGTAGCACCCGACACAATCGTCCACAGACCATGGACTTGTTTGTTTGGCTGTTTGGTTATTGATTGTGATATTGGTTTGAATGTGGTTTGTGGTGTGAAAAATCGAATCGATAAATTGGTTAGGATTAGACGTGCGCCGTTATAAGGCGAAGGAGTAAGGCTAGGTTAGACCCTTACTCCAAATTTTGTGGTTTGCATAACGAAAGTGAATTTGATTGATGTGTGAATGGCGTGGGCCTTCACTAGACCGGGGATAAGGCTAGGCCTTGTCCCGTTTCTAGTATCGTGCCGTTATGCCGCCGAAATTTTCTAAAATAAGTTAGAAAAATAAAAATATCATTTTATTTAAAGAATGAATTGAATAGAAGTTCATATGTTGAAATAAAATGTGTTATCGTTAAAAATATAATTTTTAACGTGAATGTGAATAAATAAATATTCATTTACAAACCAGACGGTTTGTTTATGTACACCTATTTGAATGACGTTGATTGGGTCGATAAATTTTACACATCGCCCAACTGCACAAATAAAATCTGTGTTTGATTGTTTGAAACCCCACACGGGTGTTAGGATGAAATTTGAAGTTCACTCATCCTGATTGATTAAATATGTCGATCGATTGATTGACAGGCTGTTATAAGCGTTGAATATCTATATTTGATGCTTATACAGTGTAGTGCACTTTGGTTGATGGTCGATTATTTTCAATGCTATTATATACATGTGTTGTATGAAAATCCATATAATTAATTTTATATGGTAATTGATTGGGCCTCATTCCAGTTCTGAAAAAGAAATATTTGAAATAGAATATTTGAAAATAAAGGAATATATGAAGCCGTGTTGATTAGATTGACGCCATTTTGACGTGAACGATATTTATATCGATTTTAAAAACGATTTCGAAATGAATTGAATTGAAAACGATTTCGAAATGAATTGAATTGAAAACGAATTCAAAATGAATTGAAAACGATTTCGAAATGAAATGAATTGAAAACGATTTCGAAATGAATTGAATTGAAAACGATTTCGAAATGAATTGAATTGAAAACGATTTCGAAATGAATTGAATTGAAAACGAATTCGAATTGAATTGAAAACGATTTCGAAATGAATTGAATTGAAAACGAATTCGAATTGAATTGAAAACGATTTCGAAATGAATTGAATTGAAAACGAATTCGAATTGAATTGAAAACGATTTCGAAATGAATTGAATTGAAAATGAATTCAAAATGAATTGAAAACGATTTCGAAATGAATTGAATTGAAAACGATTTCGAAATGAATTGAATTGAAAACGATTTCGAAATGAATTGAATTGAAAACGAATTCGAATTGAATTGAAAACGATTTCGAAATGAATTGAATTGAAAACGAATTCGAATTGAATTGAAAGCGAATTGAAATGAATTCAAATTGAATTGAAATTTGAATTGAATAGAAATGGATTTTAAAACGAATTTATAAAGAAGAATTCAATTTTGATTTGAATTGAAAAGAAAGTTGAAATAGCTTTTGAAACGATTTTAAAACTATTTATATAATTCGTTTTGAATAGAAATCGACGAAATATATATTATATATATTATATATATAATATAATGGCCTGAATAGAACGCGCCGCGCCGCGGCAGTTCGCGAATTTCGACCATTTATTTCAAACGGACATTGCGGGAGATCCGACCGTCGGATCCTCCTAAAACTGGAACCGTTGGGTTCGTATCGAAAAGAGCTTTCTAACGAATATTAGAAATTTGAAATCTAACGGTTGGATTTGGAGATACGTCCAAATCAAATTCGAAAAAGGTCGCTGTAAGTGCAGTTCGATGGCCATTGATGGAAATCGACTGTACGGGCCTTGATAAAATTATTAAAAATAGTAATAATTTGTGTAAAATCATAAGAAATGATTTGTGAAGATTTGGGATGAAAAACTCCATATTTGAAAAGATAAAAATAGATTTTTATCGAAATGAACTAGTTTTGAACTAGAATTATAATTCTATTTATTTTTAAATAAATAAATTGAATTCGAAAAGGGTTTTAAAAAGTAACCAAAATTCCAATGATTGCATTGGAGTGGATTTGAATCGAAATTGTCTTCGGAATATTTCGATGTTGGAATTCGTAATTATACAGGTGTTGTTATGGAAATTTGAAAGATATATATGTATATCGTTATTTCCAATACGACATTTGTTAGTCGTAGAATTCGATATTGAATATAAGCCGATATATTTTCTATTCAGAGCCTTGTATTGAATATCGAATGTGATTTGGGTTTGTCGTGAATGGTGTCTTCACTAACACTGTTCTTGAACCCAGTTGAGAAAAGATTAAATCTTTTTATTTAGATTTAATGAAGTGTACCAATTAAATGATATTTAATTGGAATTGAATTGATATTGATTTTTGGGTTTATCGTGAACAGTGTTTTTAAATAACACTCGTTCTTTAACCCGATAATTAATGGAATGATTTTTGGGTTTATCGTGAACAGTGTTTTTAAATAACACTCGTTCTTTAACCCGATAATTAATGGAATGTGACTTTGGGTTTATCGCGAACCGTGTTTTTAGATGACACTGATTCTTTAACCCAGTCACAGATTAAAACTAAGTGGAGTTTTAATGAATCTTTAATTAGATTGAAAAGATCGAGAATGGAGTATCACCAGTTTTGCTCCAGGCGATAGTTAAATCTTTAATTAGATTTGAACGTGAAATTTAGAAACTAACTGTCGGTTAGCCAAGCAGAATGGTTTTCTGGGTATTGATCTGATGTTGGTTTCGGCCTTCGGGGTTAATATTTGGGGAATTATTCTCTTGATTAATTTACGGTTAGTGACTAATGAATTGGAATGAGGCGTATGTTGTGTTTGTGTAACACTTATTTAAAATATACGCGAGTTATTCGGAAAGACCGGGTTCATCCCATTCTGAATAACTGATACGACGATAAGTCGAAGATGAAGACGATGGTAGAAGACCGGAGGTCTTCACGTCGTTTGGGTGATAACTGATGATCTTGATTGGGCTGTACACCCAAGAAGATGGAAACAGTTAGTGATCGTCCAGACGTACTTGGAGATCGATGGATATGCGGGGTACTAGGTGCCTCCGGTTTCGTTCAGACCCAGAACGGACTTGTAAATGGACTGTGTGTCTGACATCGGATTTCATTCTGTGTGACTGATATCGGTTGCATAGGATGGTTTGCCTGTGTGGCATGCTAAGATGCAAATGATCAAGGCTTCTGTTGAAAAGCAAAGTCTTGTGGTGATGATCAAAGCACGGCCTTTGTGGCGTAGCTTTGTGTAACGTTTACCTCGCGTGTTTCACACCAGGTATGAACCAAAAACGGGAGACGGACGTCAGGGAGGGCATGCGTTTCTTTCTAGCTAGAAGTGGCGTCAGTGGTTTTACACGCCCTGACGAGTTTGACTTATGTGGTTGTTGCTGTTGCGAGGCGCCTCGGTTATATCGGTTTCGGCCGAATGCATTCTGGTCGGCTGACGGACCAGACTTACACCCCATAGGGTGGGGAGACGTAGTGTTCAGGCATAATAATCCACTCCGTGTGGACCGGCCCTGAGGATCCAAGGGGCAGTTGCGGCTGTTCCTGAGGGGCGGGCTAGAGCGTCTCGAATCGGTTGAGGACTATCTTTTGCCTCGGTTCATAGATGGAAATCCAATTTCCAAATACGTGACATTTGCGGTTTTATTTGTAAACCTATATATGGCGACATAGTGGCATGGGACGCTCATGCCGCCTATGATTGATACTTATGATTTGAAGTTGTTTTATACACTTATAATAGTATCAAATGATTTGTTTTAAAACGTATCAAGCATCCTTTGGCTGTTATAAGGGAAAACCCTATCCTCGACTGCGTTGCATTGTGTGATGGGACCTGGGTCTTATAACAGCTTCATTTTTCTTTATTTAGCATTGCGCTGTTTGTTTCATGCACTGGTATTCTTGGGAGGAAACCCGTTCCGTATTATACGGCGTGGTCCCTTGATTTACCTAATGATTTAAAATAAAGATTAATAACTGTTTTAGTTCTCACACCAGTCACATGACTGACCTGGAGTTTATTGTTTTAACCTAAACTCTGGGTGCCCTTATTTTGACACGGGCAGCTAGTAGTTTTGGTTTTGCAGATTTATATTCACAGGATCCTGGTTTACAGCTGGAATGATATCCGGAAAGCTTTGTATCCGTATATCTCTTCTAGTTGTGTATTGTATTATTTTTCGCTGCTATGTATTTAAATGTAATTTAAATCTCTGATATTTCTATGTAATATTCATTTATACTCTGTATATTCTTGTAATCTGATGCATTGTTGTGATATACAGTGAAATGTTCTTCTGTTTGCGTTCTATTTTGTCCTGTTCTCAAACGATAGGGCGTTTCGAACGGTCTGGATCGGTCTAACGACTGGTTCGGACCGAGCGAAATTCCCTGCCGTCACATTTGGTATCAGAGCTTTGGTTTACAAAGCAGAGAACACGACACATTAGAACCGTACGAAAGAATTCATCAGGTATTGGATTAGTAATATCCAATTAGAATGACTCGTTAGAGATAGGATCAGTAGTATCCTAGAACGAGTGTGAAGAGTATATTTTTCAAATGAAAACAAATTTTTGTTTTGAAAATTTAAATCAATTATACGTATTTGATTATTTATTTACATTGATTTGGACAATCAAATATATAGAGATTTTAGTATACGTCTGATCCACGTGTATTGGAGCCTCAAATATATTCGATAGATATAGAATCACACTCTAGTCGCTCGGATATGATTCTAATGATTGACGCGTCATCATTAGAATTTATTTTCGTGTTTCGAAGGTGAGATTTCTATATATTTCCATTGACTGGTGTGAGAACCAAAATTAGATAGGGCCTATGGTTATGATTTGGCATCAAGAATCTGATTTTTGTATATATATCAAAGTTATGAATTTGAAACTCTAATTCACTAATTGATTGATGTTTGTGTTGTTTGTTTAGTTGTTTGCTAATTTTTAACCATTAAGCCTAATTGGATCAAATATTGAATTATATTGAAATTTGGTCGCATCTGCTTGCATATACATATATATCATTGAACAGGTCATAGCAAGGAGGCTAGAGCAGAGAATAAAATTTGTTTGCCCGACAAATAGGTACATGTTTACTACATAATTTCCTGTTTTGTTTGGGTGATGATGATTTTGTGAGCCTATTGGCTAGCCGCTTGGCTAGCCGCTTGGCTTTTTCTTTTTCTTTTTGAGATCTGAAGGACCGGGGAAGCTATTTGAAATTCCCCGATGCTCCCGGTGCAGGGGAGGTTATGGCGAAATTTTTCAAAAATTTAGGGTGTTAGCCAAATTTTTGAAATTTTAGAAATTCTCAGAAACTGAAAAGTTGGAGAATAGAAGCCAGGTCGAGCGTAGAGTTGAATTATCAAACCACTTTCGACTTTGTTCCTTTTCGGGGACGAAAAGTTTTAAGTGGGGGAGATTGTAACAACCCGTAAAATCTGGGCCAGTTTAAAATTTTTATTTTGGCAATTTTTGCGAATTTTGATTATTTAAAATGAATTATTTTAAATAAAAACGACGAGAAATTTATTTTGAATATAATTCGAACGTATATATTATACGCGTCGTCGTTAGAATAAAAATAATTATATATAATTATAAAAGGAATTGAAAATGGCGCGGTAGTTCGATAATTCGATTTCAAACTTCAATTGAATGTACCGGATGCAAAACAATCCGGATTTTAGTGAAACCAAAAATAATGGAATCTAATAGTGAATATCTTTCCAACGAAGTTGAGAAACTGAGATTTCACTTTATAAATGAGGAGATATGTCCAGTTGAAATTTAGAAATAGTCGCTGTGGAATTCATATATATTTTAATATAATATAAGGCCCTTAAAAATAGCAATTTTGCAAACGACCTCGGATTTCGACGAAACCACTTTTGTTGGATCCGCAGTGTTAAGTTATTGCTAGATTCCAAATTTCATAATTTTTCGAATCAATATGTGAGCGTGGCAAAAGAAAACGCGTTTGACCAGTTTCAGTTGATTTTAATCGACTGGAAATTGGCCATTTTTCTAACGGTCTCAGAATTCGACGAAACTAGTTTTGTTAGGACTGTATCGTCAATACGAAGCTAGAAAATATTTTTTTGGAATTTTTCTAGTTAGTATGTGGCCCCGGTAATTTGAAATGTACGTTTAAAATTCAATATAGTGATTTAAATGTAAATTCAAACGAAAACTGATTGTAACAGCCGAATCAGCTTGCGATACATATCCCATTGTGTTCGGAATGGGGGTAATACGCTATGGACGACAGGCGGTGGACCTCGTTTAGAGGACGTGTGTAAAAGTCAACTTTTTAGATAATAAAATAATTAAAAAAAAAAAAAAAAAAAAATTTCTTTCCCTCCCCCGTTAACCCGCTCTGGCCCCCTTCTTTTTCTCATTTCGATTTCAGAAGGAAAATAAAAAAAAGAAAAAAAAAAAAAAAAAACCTAAACCTTAATCGATCACGCGCCTCCCCCATCAGCGCCGCGCCGCCTCCTCGAGCCCCCACCCTCGCTCCGTCGCCCCTCCGCTATCGCCTCCCTCTCATCTCCTCCTCCATCGCAACAGGGAGCACCACCAGACTCCGACTAGCGCGCCTCCACCCCCTTAACCGCCTAAGCCTAACCGCCCCCCCCCCTCGCCGATCTCCTCCTCTGTCCCTCTTCTTTTTACCCGAAGCCCCCCCCTCTGTAAGTCTTCCTTTTTTTTTTTTTTTTTTTTTAACAACCCGTAAAATCTGGGCCAGTTTAAAATTTTTATTTTGGCAATTTTTGCGAATTTTGATTATTTAAAATGAATTATTTTAAATAAAAACGACGAGAAATTTATTTTGAATATAATTCGAACGTATATATTATACGCGTCGTCGTTAGAATAAAAATAATTATATATAATTATAAAAGGAATTGAAAATGGCGCGGTAGTTCGATAATTCGATTTCAAACTTCAATTGAATGTACCGGATGCAAAACAATCCGGATTTTAGTGAAACCAAAAATAATGGAATCTAATAGTGAATATCTTTCCAACGAAGTTGAGAAACTGAGATTTCACTTTATAAATGAGGAGATATGTCCAGTTGAAATTTAGAAATAGTCGCTGTGGAATTCATATATATTTTAATATAATATAAGGCCCTTAAAAATAGCAATTTTGCAAACGACCTCGGATTTCGACGAAACCACTTTTGTTGGATCCGCAGTGTTAAGTTATTGCTAGATTCCAAATTTCATAATTTTTCGAATCAATATGTGAGCGTGGCAAAAGAAAACGCGTTTGACCAGTTTCAGTTGATTTTAATCGACTGGAAATTGGCCATTTTTCTAACGGTCTCAGAATTCGACGAAACTAGTTTTGTTAGGACTGTATCGTCAATACGAAGCTAGAAAATATTTTTCTGGAATTTTTCTAGTTAGTATGTGGCCCCGGTAATTTGAAATGTACGTTTAAAATTCAATATAGTGATTTAAATGTAAATTCAAACGAAAACTGATTGTAACAGCCGAATCAGCTTGCGATACATATCCCATTGTGTTCGGAATGGGGGTAATACGCTATGGACGACAGGCGGTGGACCTCGTTTAGAGGACGTGTGTAAAAGTCAACTTTTTAGATAATAAAATAATTAAATAAATAAAAAAAAAAACTTTTCTTTCCCTCCCCCGTTAACCCGCTCTGGCCCCCTTCTTTTTCTCATTTCGATTTCAGAAGGAAAAAAAAAAAAAGAAAAAAAAAAAAAAAACCTAAACCTTAATCGATCGCGCGCCTCCCCCATCAGCGCCGCGCCGCCTCCTCGAGCCCCCACCCTCGCTCCGTCGCCCCTCCGCTATCGCCTCCCTCTCATCTCCTCCTCCATCGCAACAGGGAGCACCACCAGACTCCGACTAGCGCGCCTCCACCCCCTTAACCGCCTAAGCCTAACCGCCCCCCCTCGCCGATCTCCTCCTCTGTCCCTCTTCTTTTTACCCGAAGCCCCCCCCTCTGTAAGTCTTCCTTTTTCTTTTTTTTTTTTTCTTTTTTTTTTTTTTTCCTTCTGAAATCGAAATGAGAAAAAGAAGGGGGCCAGAGCGGGTTAACGGGGGAGGGAAAGAAAAGTTTTTTATTTTATTTATTTAATTATTTTATTATCTAAAAAGTTGACTTTTACACACGTCCTCTAAACGAGGTCCACCGCCTGTCGTCCATAGCGTATTACCCCCATTCCGAACACAATGGGATATGTATCGTAAGCTGATTCGGCTGTTACAATCAGTTTTCGTTTGAATTTACATTTAAATCACTATATTGAATTTTAAACGTACATTTCAAATTACCGGGGCCACATACTAACTAGAAAAATTCCAGAAAAATATTTTCTAGCTTCGTATTGACGATACAGTCCTAACAAAACTAGTTTCGTCGAATTCTGAGACCGTTAGAAAAATGGCCAATTTCCAGTCGATTAAAATCAACTGAAACTGGTCAAACGCGTTTTCTTTTGCCACGCTCACATATTGATTCGAAAAATTATGAAATTTGGAATCTAGCAATAACTTAACACTGCGGATCCAACAAAAGTGGTTTCGTCGAAATCCGAGGTCGTTTGCAAAATTGCTATTTTTAAGGGCCTTATATTATATTAAAATATATATGAATTCCACAGCGACTATTTCTAAATTTCAACTGGACATATCTCCTCATTTATAAAGTGAAATCTCAGTTTCTCAACTTCGTTGGAAAGATATTCACTATTAGATTCCATTATTTTTGGTTTCACTAAAATCCGGATTGTTTTGCATCCGGTACATTCAATTGAAGTTTGAAATCGAATTATCGAACTACCGCGCCATTTTCAATTCCTTTTATAATTATATATAATTATTTTTATTCTAACGACGACGCGTATAATATATACGTTCGAATTATATTCAAAATAAATTTCTCGTCGTTTTTATTTAAAATAATTCAT
The DNA here is from genome assembly GCA_030737875.1 of Allium sativum. Classification (NCBI taxonomy): domain Eukaryota; kingdom Viridiplantae; phylum Streptophyta; class Magnoliopsida; order Asparagales; family Amaryllidaceae; genus Allium; species Allium sativum. The sequence continues at coordinate 1,044,544,598 of CM060910.1, read as the reverse complement.
TTTAAATAATCAAAATTCGCAAAAATTGCCAAAATAAAAATTTTAAACTGGCCCAGATTTTACGGGTTGTTACACAAAGGGAAGGTCACGATTTTCTTTTGTTTTAAATACTGTGAAGAAGGGACGTACCGGGATAGATGAAACTGTGCTGTGGTGGGAAAAGAAAAGGGATACAGTGTGGTCGGATGTTGAACGAGGGTTATTAGAATGAAATTTGGTTGAACTTTGGTGAAGAAGTAAGGGAGGATGGAGCTTGAATGTTCGGTAATGGGGTGGAGTTTCAACAGGAGGACGCGATGTACTTGGGGAGATGAGGAAGACGGGTAATAACTGGAAGGGCCTTGGGGTTTAAACAACAGTAGATGGGTCGACATTTAATAGAGGGATGATGGGCCTTATTTCATAAGGGTTAAGCCATTTTGATTAAAGGAAATTTAAATGTGTATTTGCATTTTTAATAGAAGGGAGAAGGCATTTTGTGGGAGATAAAAGATCGGTCATGGACCTTACCGCGGGCTCGAGTTTGGTCGGGGTATATGAGGGGTAATGGGCCGTAAAAGAATGGGTGAGGCCTAACGAATTAAATTTCTAAGTTTTTATTTAATTATTAATGTATATAAACTTGTGAAACTTATAACTCGATCATACGATATCGGTTTTCAGCGAAACAAGTTGCGTTGGGATCGTATGGACGGGAGCAACACAATGAGACTGACTAGGAGTGGAGCTCGTTCGAAATTATGGCGAACTAAACTGTTTGATTCAAATCAAACAACAGTTTATCGTTCTTTAACGATGAACTGCCAAAGTGAGTAAATCTCACAAACTCTGAACAATTTATAATTTCATGTTGTATTTTTAGAACTGTTAGAAATTGTCTGATTTACTGTATGTTGATTGTTTGATTGAACTGCTAGTCAGTTAGTTGAATTCCTATATTGATTCTGTTTAACAGAATATATCATATGGAACTGAAAGTGATGTTATCTATATTGTTTAACATCTGTGATGCAGGGAAACAGGTTGGAGGAATCCAACTGGATTCCTCAACATATATTTTACTGTTTTCATATATTGTGATATATGATGTGTTATATAATCTGTTATGGATTATGGGTGTTGGAATGATATTGATCATTGTTATTCGATATTTTAAATATCATAAAAGACCCTGGGATGTAAAAAAAGAAGTATTTCAATGTATATTGAAATAAAAGAATTTTATAAAATCACAGGATTTTATAAAAGGAAATATTTATAAAACGAACACGGTTTTATAAAAGGGATATTTATTTAGAAAATAAATAGAAATAGAAAAGGAATATTTATTTAGGAAATAAATAGAAGTTATAAATAGGAAATATTTGTAACGGTAAGTAAACGTTATAAAAAGGAAATAGTTGTAACGGAAAACGTAGTTTAGTAAAAGGAGTTAATCGATGTTAGTTAATCGATTAGTGATAAAGTAAAAGAAGTTAATCGATGTTAGTTAATCGATTAGAGAATAAAGTTAAGAAGAAGTTAATCGATGTTAGTTAATCGATTAGAGAATAAAGTTGAAAGGAGATAATCGATGTTAGTTTAATCGATTAGAATAGAAGCGAATGAGTTAAATCGAATATAGTTATTCGAATAGAAGCAAATGAGTTAATCGAATATAGTTATTCGAATAGAAAGTAAAAGGAATTATCGAATATAGTTTATTCGAAAAGAGTAAGTGAAATGAGTAAATAAATAGCGTTAGTCAAATAGTGTTAGTCCAATAGAGTTAATTGATAGGGGTTAGTCCAATAGAGTTAATTGATAAGAGTCAATCGAATATAGTTATTCGAAGGAGGGTTAAGTAAGGAAGTTTGTTAAAGAAATATAAAGTGAACTTTGTCTATTTCAAAGTTAGAAATGTTGTTCAGTTAAGGTCTGAGAGGTAGTTCTACCCCAACTTGATTGACTTCATTTTTAACTAAGGAATAGTTAAGGTTCGACAGTAAAGGAAATGGTTTGAGTTGGCATCGCGATGGTTTGTTTAAACATATGTCTAAGTCCAATGAAGAAGCTTTAGAAAATGTTTTCCAAATAAGAAACCAGAAATGTTTTCTAATAAAGAAACAAAGAAATGGAAATGTTTTCCATTGTTAATAACGTATATTTTCCCAATTTAGAAAATAAGGAATATTGAACGTAAGGAAACATGAGATAAGTAAATTAATGAGCTAAAGAGATGAATGTTGAATGATGTTTGATCGATATAATTTCCATTTGGAAATATTATCGTTGTTTGCACACTTGTTTTTATTCGATAGTTAAATCACAGACTATCGAAGTTTTGACCATTTTAACGTTGTTAATATGGAGAGACCGGTTGGATTATTATCCAAAGAACCACTCTGTATTGGCATAAGCGTTGCGAATCATATATGCCAAAGGAAATTGAAGACGGAGTTATGCAAGGGCTATCTTGTTTACAGAATAGTGCCTTCGGTTCATCCTGTTCCTGGGTGACTTGTATGGACGGATGTCTGACAGAGTATTTCCAGACGATCACGTATATTGATTTCTCCAACTGTATCAAGAGTGAAAGCGAAGAAGGAAACTTCTTTTAGCTAACACATAATGTATGGTTGAGGACGTCAATCGGTGATTTGATGGATTTGATGATGTGACATTCAAAGTGAATCTGGTATGATGATAAAGCGTAGCTTCTAGCCTCATCATCCGGTAAATGACAGAAATCGGGCAGGCAGCATGGCTAAGTCGGTCGCACCGAAGTAGGGTGTATAATCAGCTGATATAGAGTTTCATTTACTTCTAAAAATCTATTGTTGATGCTGTCCCATTCGGGAAACGGTTGTTGATCCCAACTGTTGGTGATATACATTCGATACACTCAAGCGAAATGAGTGGTCGGTCATGTGTGGCCGGGTTGCAAGATGTTCTTGTTGAACCCAGTGTATTCCTCTCTAGAGGTACACAAGCGGAAGGTGATTCCATACCTTGTCATAGTTGGAGATCCATTACCCAATACGTGCTTGCGGTTTTGATTGTATACTATATATGTAGAACGTGAGATGAAAGCGTTTCTGCTAGATGATTATATATATTGTGATTGATAGGCATTATTATAATATCAAAAGGTTTTTGATATAAAGATATTTTGGATTCTTATAAGGGAAAAACCCGTTCCGTTATGCGGCGTGGTCTTATGAGATATCATTTACTTGTTCAACTGTTTTTAAACTGTTTTACTCATACCAGTCCCATGACTGACCCGGAGTTTATTTTGTTGTTGTCCCTAAACTCTTGGGTGCCTAAATTTGTACGGGCAGTCAAGTAGTCGGGATTTTACAGATACATTGAAGAGCTGGAGCAGGAGGCTTCAGGATCATATAGCTATAGTTATTTCTGCTGTGTTGTAAGTGCTGTACTTTGATAATGATATGTATATTCAAGTACAGATTTGTATTTCAAAGTTATGAAATATATTTATTCGTTCTGCTGTGAGATTCGTGTTACTCTGATGTTGTGTTCTTCTTCTTCTTCTATTCTAATTTTCTATCTTATCTTTCCTCACCCTCTAATTTCTTTCACTAATTACCAGGATTTTTCGATGTTTTGGTTATCGACATCGGGCTTATGCCGATAACCAAAGTCTCTCGAAATCCGGGTCGTTACAGTTGGTTTCAGAGCTTAAGTTAAGAATTACTTGGCTCTGTGGCGTGACTCGGTAGAGATAGGGTTAGTAAAACCCTAGACTGAGATTGAGTGTATATATACGAGTGAACGTATTTGTTATTGATATAAAAATTTGATTTATATTGTGGAGATTCATTGGTTGAGTCGTTTATGAGTTCTGGTCGATCAGTTTGATCCACTGTATCGGTAGGGATTTTGTAAACACTCGAATACGATGAACCGTCATGGTATGTTTTGAAAAGAGGGTAAATTAAAATAAGTTTACCCAAGGTATATCTTGATATAAGAAGATATATATCAAAATTATAATATATTGGATATATTGGTTGTTATTATAATCGAGTAAGATTATAAATTAAATGGTTATGTAAATAACCAATCAGAATTCATATAGGTGAAATACGTGAAATCAGACCAGAATTGAATTAAAACTCTGGAGAATTGGATAAGTGTTTGTAAATGGATTGGGATTTAAAAATAAGGAAAATTTAAGATCCTGGGAGATTTTAAATTGTTTTACAAGAAATGTGAATTATATTTTGAAATGAATTTCAAAGTGGAAATGTTTAGAAATGGTTTTATAGTATTGAACTCACTTCGATCGCTGGAAAATAGATTCTGACGATGACAGCTGCATCATCAGTATTCATTTTCGAGTTGTAAGTGACGAATTACTACCAGAGATACTGTTTTGAATTTGTTTTGGGAAAGACAGGTTGTGTTGAATTTCAAAATGGGATTTTAAAAAAATAGAATTTAAACTTTTAAAAAGATTTGAAATATTAACTTGTTTCAAAAGAAATAAAACGAGAAGTTCCTTTATAAATGAAGTTTATAAATAGTTCTTTTATAAATGAAGTTTATAAATGAAGTGAAAAGAATTATCATTGGATAACTCAGAAATAAAAATACAAGTGTGAAATTGAAAGGAAAATCTATTTTCCAAAGGTAGAAATATCGATTTCAAAAGGAATTGAAATCGAGACTTATTTAAAGAATGAATAAATAGTTTGAAAAGGAATTTGAATAAAGGAAGTACAAACACAGAATTTGAATATAGAAAATTCAAAGGGGATTTGAATATAGAAATTCAAATGGAATTCAAATAATGGAATTTGAATAGAGAAAATATAAAGGAATTCAAATATAGGATTTGAATGTAGGGAGTTTGAATATATGAAATTCAATGGAAGTGAAATTGAAATTGAATATAGAAATTCAAAGGGAGTTTGAGTATATGAAACTCAATGGAAGTGATATAGAATTTGAATATAGAAATTCAAATGGCGTTTGGATATAGGAAATATAAAAGATTTCAAACTTAGTATTTGAATATCGAAAGTGAAAATGAGATTTGAATAAAGAAGATTCAAATAGAAGTGAAAATGAGATTTGAATAAAGAAGATTCAAATAGAAGTGAAAATGAAATTTGAATAAAGAATATTCAAATAGAAGTAAAAGTGCAAATTGGAATATAGAAGATTCAAATAGATTTGAATATAGAAATTCAAATGGAGTTTGAAAATAGATTTGAATAATGAAATTCATATATAGAATTTGAATAAGGAAATTGAAACGAAATTCAAATATAGAAATTGAATAGAATTAACTAAGTCGAGAGGAATTAGTTAATCGAGTTTTGAAGTTGAAGTTGAACTTTGAAAGGTGGATTGGATCTGTAAATGGATATTCGAAATCGAATATAGAACTTAAATTTGAAATTTGGATCCAAATTATTTAATAAGCAAGTTAAAATATATTTGAACATGTCATGTTCAATATATAAAAGTGAAATAGACTAAAGAGTTAATTAACAAATTAATTAACGAATTGAGTTAAAACGATCAGGTATAGTTAAAATAGACTGGGCAGGTATAAATATACATGAGATATGTATGGATAAGGTATGAAGGTATATAAATAAAATGCTCAACGGAAAGGTATGTATTCAATTCATATATGAGATTTTATGCGCCGTATCGGCTAGCCGCTTGGCTTTTCTTTTTCTTTTTTTGATTGGAGAAGGCCTGTGTGGCAGTTTGGGGATTTTCCCGATGCTCCTGATACAAAGGAGGTTATGGCGAATTTCTCCGGGAATTTAAGGAGATAGAATATTTTTAACATAATTTGATAGTTAGAAATCAACGTATCGATATATATATAGAAGTCGATAAGGAAATGAACTTAGAAATAGAATAGTAAAATCTAAAAGAAAGTCTAGAATAAAATCTAGTAAGATTAGAAAGAGGAAGCGTATACGTGTTTGAAAGTGAATAAGTAGTTGTATGGTATTGATTATTCGAGTAAGTGGTAATATCTGTTTTGACGTTATAAATGTTATTCAGTCAAGGTCTGAGAGGTAGTTATACCCCCAACTTGACTGATTTCATTATTAACAAATAAATAGTAAGATTCCAGGCTCGAAGATCAATGTTGAATGAGAGTTAGTTGGATATAGTATTTGGGTTAACGATGTTTTACACAACGTCCGCTTTATCCCAAATAAGTGTAACTTAGAAATAGAATAAAGAATATTTCCTAAGTATAGAAATAAACGAGATCGGAAAAGAGATAAGTAATTGGAATATTTTCCAATTATAAATAGCATATATTTTCTAAAGTTTAGAAAATAAAGGAAGGCGATATTCGGAAGTGTTTTTCAAATAACATAAAAGGCCAATATGGTTATTGAAAATATTTGGTTAACAAATATTGATAAAGAAATAGAGAAGTGATTTAACTAATGGAATATTGATTATGGGCTCAGTTGAATGTCAAAAAGGAAAATTTGATTTTAAAAAAAAAAGTAAACTGTTTAAAATTCCCAGGAAGAGACTGTTTGAATTAAGAACAAATTTAAATAGAAGTTTGCGGAAGTAAGTTGAAATTGAATTGAAACAGTTAAGTGAAAACTGAATGGAAATAGAACGATATCAGGAAAAATTAATTCTTGAATAAAATTGGATTGTCGAGATAGGAATCTGAAATGAAAATTGGATTGGGAAGTTAAGAGTTTTAAATCGAGAATGGAACTCGAATTTGAAATAAAATTCGACTTAGGATATAAGCGAATGGTTGTGTCGTGGATAAAAGAAGATGGGGATTTGATTGGGATAACCCTTGTATCCGCTGAATTTAATAACAGGTGGAAAGGATATAATGATATGCCGACAAAAGGTACAAGTTTATATTTCATATGGTATGAGATTTTGATGAGCCGAATTGGCAAGCCGCTTGGCTGTTTGATTTTCTTTTGGGTTGGAGATGGCCCAGAGAGGCGAGTTGGAGTTTTACCGATTGACCAGTACAAAGGAGGTGCTGGCGAAATTTTTCAAAAAGGTTAAGGTGGTAGAAAATTTTCAGGATTTTTAAAAACTTTCGTTGATAAGAATTAATTAATAATTTAATTGAAATTAATTTGGTCCAATTGAAACTGAAGAAGAAGTGAACAATTATGTTCTAACCAGTCGATAGGGTCGTCCTCTACCTTTTAGCAATTTCGAGGACGAAATTATTTTTAAGTGGGGAAGATTGTAATGACCCGCATTGGCAGGGGTATTAGGATTAATTTATTTTATTATATAAATGGTGGTTTAGTGAATTTAGTGGTCGTGGAATTAAATAATAGTAAATATTTAATTAAAATAATAATTAAATAATATATTAATTTCTGAAATAGTCAGAAATAGTGGAATTCACAATATGGTGTGAACCGGATCATCTGTGATATTTAATTCAGTTTAGAATTGAATTTGAATAACGAATATATTATATAAACGACAGTTTGAACGTATAATTATATTATAATTAAAATCGAGCTCGAAATGGCGCTGTAGTTCGTAAATTGGCGATTCGAACTTCAACTGAATGTACAAGATTCGTTTTAAGCCGGATTTCTGTGAAACAAGAAACGTGTGAAGCTGGTGGAATATATCTTTCTAATGGAAGAGAAAAATCAAGATTTCGTCGTGTAGATTTTGAGATATGTCCAAATTAAATTTCAGAAAAGTCGCTATAGAATCGTTTAACGACTGTAACTGTTTTTTTCAATATATTTGAATATCGGGTTTGAATTTTGTCAAGGTTCTTTTGAGACGTAGTGATAATTTAATTTTTAGAGTTTTATGGAAATTTTTAATTAATTAAATAAGCAACCTTTTTTATTTGGAGTAATTAGCACCCTTAATCAGCGATTTTGGGGTTTCACAGAATAAGCTAACCTACCGGTATTATTATATTTTTGGGATCTGAACACATTGTTGATCACAACGGTATTTTTAATTTGGTCGATAGTAGTCTGTACGTCAACAAAGCTTTACATAACGAGTAGTGAGATCATTTAAAAACTACATATGTGCCTCCCATTCCTTCACGTGTACAAGAGCATTGCTACCACATATGTTTGATGCTATATTAGTGGAGTAAGACTTGGATACGTACTTCCATACCTTCAAAGACACGGTTGATTTTTATTCAACCACCGTTCACATGTGGCCTCAAAAACTTGGAACCGTGGACCTTCAATAATCCACAAAAAAAAAATCTAAACCATCCTACAAATAAACATTTACCCCAGCTTCCTTAGGACCTAGTTTTTCAACAGCAAACTAACACAAAAAGATCGGCCGCCGCCTCATCTCCTTATAAACGAAACAATGGAGTCCCTTGCGTTAAAGTACAGGAGCTCGTGTACACAACCTAGGAGTTTTCGTCAATAAAGAGCTGCGTGTGAATTACTTATCTATGGAGAATATGGTCACGTCGCGTTTTGATGGCAAGATCGAGGGGAGCAATTACGGTATAGAAGGATGGATCAGTTGAGTGGGGCGTTGCGTTTCACTCACGGAAATAGCGGAAGCAAAGGGAAGGTCACGGTTTTCTTTTGTTTTAAATACTGTGAAGAAGGGACGTACCGGGATAGATGAAACTGTGCTGTGGTGGGAAAAGAAAAGGGATACAGTGTGGTCGGATGTTGAACGAGGGTTATTAGAATGAAATTTGGTTGAACTTTGGTGAAGAAGTAAGGGAGGATGGAGCTTGAATGTTCGGTAATGGGGTGGAGTTTCAACAGGAGGACGCGATGTACTTGGGGAGATGAGGAAGACGGGTAATAACTGGAAGGGCTTTGGGATTTAAACAACAGTAGATGGGCCGACATTTAATAGAGGGATGATGGGCCTTATTTCATAAGGGTTAAGCCATTTTGATTAAAGGAAATTTAAATGTGTATTTGCATTTTTAATAGAAGGGAGAAGGCATTTGTGGGAGATAAAAGATCGGTCATGGACCTTACCGCGGGCTCGAGTTTGGTCGGGGTATATGAGGGGTAATGGGCCGTAAAAGAATGGGTGAGGCCTAACGAATTAAATTCCTAAGTTTTTATTTAATTATTAATGTATATAAACTTGTGAAACTTATAACTCGATCATACGATATCGGTTTTCAGCGAAACAAGTTGCGTTGGGATCGTATGGACGGGAGCAACACAATGAGACTGACTAGGAGTGGAGCTCGTTCGAAATTATGGCGAACTAAGCTGTTTGATTCAAATCAAACAACAGTTTATCGTTCTTTAACGATGAACTGCCAAAGTGAGTAAATCTCACAAACTCTGAACAGTTTATAATTTCATGTTGTATTTTTAGAACTGTTAGAAATTGTTTGATTTACTGTATGTTGATTGTTTGATTGAACTGCTAGTCAGTTAGTTGAATTCCTATATTGATTCTGTTTAACAGAATATATCATATGGAACTGAAAGTGATGTTATCTATATTGTTTAACATCTGTGATGCAGGGAAACAGGTTGGAGGAATCCAACTGGATTCCTCAACATATATTTTACTGTTTTCATATATTGTGATATATGATGTGTTATATAATCTGTTATGGATTATGGGTGTTGGAATGATATTGATCATTGTTATTCGATTTTTTAAATATCATAAAAGACCCTGGGATGTAAAAAAAGAAGTATTTCAATGTATATTGAAATAAAAGAATTTTATAAAATCACAGGATTTTATAAAAGGAAATATTTATAAAACGAACACGGTTTTATAAAAGGGATATTTATTTAGAAAATAAATAGAAATAGAAAAGGAATATTTATTTAGGAAATAAATAGAAGTTATAAATAGGAAATATTTGTAACGGTAAGTAAACGTTATAAAAAGGAAATAGTTGTAACGGAAAACGTAGTTTAGTAAAAGGAGTTAATCGATGTTAGTTAATCGATTAGTGATAAAGTAAAAGAAGTTAATCGATGTTAGTTAATCGATTAGAGAATAAAGTTAAGAAGAAGTTAATCGATGTTAGTTAATCGATTAGAGAATAAAGTTGAAAGGAGATAATCGATGTTAGTTTAATCGATTAGAATAGAAGCGAATGAGTTAAATCGAATATAGTTATTCGAATAGAAGCAAATGAGTTAATCGAATATAGTTATTCGAATAGAAAGTAAAAGGAATTATCGAATACAGTTTATCCGAAAAGAGTAAGTGAAATGAGTAAATAAATAGCGTTAGTCAAATAGTGTTAGTCCAATAGAGTTAACTGATAGGGGTTAGTCCAATAGAGTTAATTGATAAGAGTCAATCGAATATAGTTATTCGAAAGAGGGTTAAGTAAGGAAGTTTGTTAAAGAAATATAAAGTGAACTTTGTCTATTTCAAAGTTAAAAATGTTGTTCAGTTAAGGTCTGAGAGGTAGTTCTACCCCAACTTGATTGACTTCATTTTTAACTAAGGAATAGTTAAGGTTCGACAGTAAAGGAAATGGTTTGAGTTGGCATCGCGATGGTTTGTTTAAACATATGTCTAAGTCCAATGAAGAAGCTTTAGAAAATGTTTTCCAAATAAGAAACCAGAAATGTTTTCTAATAAAGAAACAAAGAAATGGAAATGTTTTCCATTGTTAATAACGTATATTTTCCCAATTTAGAAAATAAGGAATATTGAACATAAGGAAACATGAGATAAGTAAATTAATGAGCTAAAGAGATGAATGTTGAATGATGTTTGATCGATATAATTTCCATTTGGAAATATTATCGTTGTTTGCACACTTGTTTTTATTCGATAGTTAAATCACAGACTATCGAAGTTTTGACCATTTTAACGTTGTTAATATGGAGAGACCGGTTGGATTATTATCCAAAGAACCACTCTGTATTGGCATAAGCGTTGCGAATCATATATGCCAAAGGAAATTGAAGACGGAGTTATGCAAGGGCTATCCTGTTTACAGAATAGTGCCTTCGGTTCATCCTGTTCCTGGGTGACTTGTATGGACGGATGTCTGACAGAGTATTTCCAGACGATCACGTATATTGATTTCTCCAACTGTACCAAGAGTGGAAGCGAAGAAGGAAACTTCTTTTAGCTAACACATAATGTATGGCTGAGGACGTCAATCGGTGATTTGATGGATTTGATGATGTGACATTCAAAGTGAATCTGGTATGATGATAAAGCGTAGCTTCTAGCCTCATCATCCGGTAAATGACAGAAATCTGGCAGGCAGTATGGCTAAGTCGGTCGCACCGAAGTAGGGTGTATAATCACCTGATATAGAGTTTCATTTACTTCTAAAAATCTATTGTTGATGCTGTCCCATTCGGGAAACGGTTGCTGATCCCAACTGTTGGTGATATACATTCGATACACTCAAGCGAAATGAGTGGTCGGTCATGTATGGCCGGGTTGCAAGATGTTCTTGTTGAACCCAGTGTATTCCTCTCTAGAGGTACACAAGCGAAAGGTGATTCCATACCTTGTCATAGTTGGAGATCCATTACCCAATACGTGCTTGCGGTTTTGATTGTATACTATATATGTAGAACGTGAGATGAAAGCGTTTCTGCTAGATGATTATATATACTGTGATTGATAGGCATTATTATAATATCAAAAGGTTTTTGATATAAAGATATTTTGGATTCTTATAAGGGAAAAACCCGTTCCGTTATGCGGCGTGGTCTTATGAGATATCATTTACTTGTTCAACTGTTTTTAAACTGTTTTACTCATACCAGTCCCATGACTGACCCGGAGTTTATTTTGTTGTTGTCCCTAAACTCTTGGGTGCCTAAATTTGTACGGGCAGTCAAGTAGTCGGGATTTTACAGATACATTGAAGAGCTGGAGCAGGAGGCTTCAGGATCATATAGCTATAGTTATTTCCGCTGTGTTGTAAGTGTTGTACTTTGATAATGATATGTATATTCAAGTACAGATTTGTATTTCAAAGTTATGTTATGAAATATATTTATTCGTTCCGCTGTGAGATTCGTGTTACTCTGATGTTGTGTTCTTCTTCTTCTTCTATTCTAATTTTCTATCTTATCTTTCCTCACCCTCTAATTTCTTTCACTAATTACCAGGATTTTTCGATGTTTTGGTTATCGACATCGGGCTTATGCCGATAACCAAAGTCTCTCGAAATCCGGGTCGTTACAGTTGCAACTGACTAGGTCATACACAATACAACTTTACCTCATATATAAACGGAAATGTGGGCACAGAAAGACATATGCATTGCTTCAAATATTTTCTGAACAGACCAAAACGGATACTTTCGAAATAAAAGGGTGCAAGGAACAAAAATAGTCAAATATGAGTTTTCGTTAAAAATATGTTGGCATGCACAAGGACTACTGCAATGAGATGAAATACCACCTGACCGTATACAATACCACAGCCAGTGCAAAGGGAGATGACAACAAGGCATCATGTAAATGTGTAGGTATGTGAGAATCTAGATGCATAGGTGTAACAGGACGTACAACTTATGGCCATATGTTTTGATAACTAAGCATGAGTGTAACATAATATTTTCCAGGTTTCCAAATCAAGACAAAGGTAAAAAAAAATGTGGTCAAATAGGAAGGTGTAAATCAAAATGGTGTACTGCCTAAATTAGGAGCCGTTATTTCACCTTTTTTCCTTTTTAATGCAACTGTTTGAACACGAAACCATAAACAAAGTACATTCTAATAGTGAAAATCTGTATTCCATATTTAGTAAAAAGAAATGAAAACATATTTAAATGAGTGTTTTCACATTCCAATTCAATAATCCAATAGATCATTAAAACATATCCAGTTACCAGAATTATTTGAAGTTTCATTTGAAAATATATAAATTTCAGCATCATCCATTCAAGAGGACAACATGCAAAATGAACATGAAAGCATCGTGGAAACAAATATTTGAAGAAACCAGCAAAGTGCTTATAATTCCCAAATACAGTCCATATAACCAACAAAATTTCAACCATTAAGATTTGATTCATGCATGCCCTATCCATAATTTTAGAGATCGAGCTTTAAACAATTGCAAGATACAAGTCGGTTGAAGGTATTACCCAAAATCAAGTGTCAAGCATTTCGGGTTGCACACAGTCATGGCTAATACCAACGTGCACGTGGAAACAGCGAGTAGTGGATCAATCAGTATCCTAAATGCATAAACATACACGTATGTACATACATATGTACCTATACATTTAAAATATACAGACAACACAAGTATAATGCAATTCCAAATTTAGAATCAACTGAAGAGACGAGTTTTTGCATACATCAATATTCATGTTCTCGGTTTCAACGGGGCATAAAGGTGGCCGAAATAGCATAAATAAATTTAGGTAAATCAACAAACTGTGCTCAATAACATGAGAAGCAACCAATAACAATTTAACCCCAATTCTAAATAATTTAATTTAGTTTTATACTAAAAATTAAAATTAATCGTAAGAAGGTTCTTACAATTCACGAAACAATGAAAGAAGCAGTGATGAAGGTGGTGACTTTGACCCACGGTGGAGCTTCGGAGCCTGGTCTACGTTCATTCTTTGCTGAGTCAAGGCGGCGTGGCGATTTGAAGTAGGCTTCAACGATAGTGGCTTAAGGAGGAGGGTTTTTCGAGGTGGCATCAAGAGGTAGAAGGTCAACTGAATCCTTGCGGTGGATAATGAGGGATTTGCAGATGATTTTGGGCAATGAGCCATTGGCTTCATCCATTAAAAATGAAAAAGGAAGAAACATTTATGCTGAAGAAAATTTAGGGGGGAAGGTGATTTATAAAAGAAGAAAAAATGGGGATAAGATCAACGTAATATCATTAGACTTTAGGGTAGCGCATATTTTAAGAATGTTGGTCGGCGTAGGAATTAACTGAAGTAGGCGATATAAGACTTTAATTAAATAATAAATTCTACTGTAAGCCATCGTTGAACGCTCAAAATTCATACCGCCAATACCATCTCTGAATGCCACCAAAATTATATGTAATGCTTCATCTTCACATTCTGAGTCCAATAAAATTAATCTAGTTTTAATCTGACTCCATTTGTGTACGACGTTGTTTTAAATTTAAACTATTTATCAGTTCATCGAATTTATTTCGTTTGTCCACCAATAACTCTGTTTGTTTCCAAATATGTAACGTTAAATTTTAATTTCTTTATATATACGAATACATACCTATCCGAGCCAATTTTCCACATATTTCAAAAAATAAAATTTCCAATTTATTTAATGTCAATAACGTTTATTTCCAAATTCAACCATTTATATTTTTCAATCGAATTTCAAATCCAACTCAATTATTCAACCAAATTCAATCCAAATATTCAATAATAAATATTCAATTCTAGACCAACCATTTTGAATTAAATATCGGTTCAATTCATACACAAACCATCTATTCAATTTTTTAATTCTAACCCAAATATCAATATAAAATTTGATTAATAGTTAAATCTTTAATTAATTCCATATTCAAGTATCAGAATTTCTGGGATGTTACAACCATCATATGAAGATGCAGTGGACAAAAAACAGCGATAACTAATTATCGGCATCTGTTTTGCAAACAGAACAATTGCATCTTAACAACATTCATCATAGAATCTAAATGGGCATTCACTATAGCATCAAACTTGTGAAGATTGAATAGCCAAAGAACCATGTGGCCTAGGATTAGAGGATGCATAGTAATACCTTGATGCTCACGCAGCTAAGCTTTGGGAAAAGCATCATTAACAAGATCATAAGCACCAGTAGTTTGAGCTTAAAAGATAACAACTGCTAAGGTAAGAGAGACAAACCTAGCAATGAAACAAAGAAGGCGGAATGGACATTCTAGACTACATCAGTTTGTGCAGCATCAAACAAGATAACTTCAGCGGCTTCAGAGGTAGTGGGCAATGAAGAGTGAGCAGAATTATGATGAGATGCAAAAGTATGGGAACATATACTGACAAATGTTAACGTGAAGCATAAATGGTAATATTTCTTATCATGTTGAGAAGGTATAAGACCTATGCATTAGATTATATCAAGCTAGCATTAGATGTGTATGTTTTTGCATGTGAACAAGGTTGTTGTATTCATGGTTGTTTTGGCTCTGCATATTTGTGTTTCATGATTACGTTGTTTTCCTTTGTACATTGGCTTGTTTAATATAATTATATGATTCGGCCCATTATATTTTAAAATATATCATTTCTGTCAATACAAGTCCTCAAATATATTCCAAAATATATTACAGGAAAATACCCTGAAGGAAAAATAAACAAAAAATTGTTTCAGAAGGACAAAAGGCTAAAATTTGTCCATAAGGACAAATTTTAGTGTAAAGTGAGGAATTATAATGGAGCCCTGATTTCCTCCCTTTACACTAAAATTTGTCGTTATGGATAAATTTTACCCCTTGTCCTAATGGAATTTTTTTTGTTCATTTTCTCCTTGAGGCTAAAAACCCCAGTATATTATTTCTAAAATAGATTTGTGTTGTAGGCTTTTGATCACTTAATGCTAATGGAGTGGCAAGGCTAAATATTCTTGAAAGCATTTAGGAACTGGTCATTCGCTAAACCTTGCCAAAGTAAAATTTGTTTTTATGTCGAAATACAACATTTTTGTTACAAATTCATGGCCAGTGATGGAAAAAGGAGAATCAAGGCAATGCTTCCATCTTATTTTGCTTCAGAAATCCACCTAGGGAATTTGCGAAAACGTGGACTGATTCGAATTCTTGATAACACTTGCAACTCAGTTCTTAGCTAACAAAAGAAGTAAAAACAACAGCACATTGGATTCAGTTAGCTATAGTTCTTAATCATTTTATTAAATATTTTTGTCTTCTTTTCCCATTCAGGGCTTTAACAGTAACAAATGCGAGTTTGGTTCGCCTGCACCCCTTGGTTGTGCGATAAAGAATGTAGTAAGCAAGCAAATAATACATCTGTAGAAGAAGTATATTCTATTTTGTTTACCTTTCAAATATATGTATAATTTCTTGGTAATGCTTTAAATAAATATTTTAGAAATTTTATGAAGGTTTACAACAAAATTTTCAAAATATTGTTCTTTTATTGTAATATACTATTTCTTTACAGAAAAATACAAAAATGGTGCTATACTATTGATTTTTTCATATCCATTTCCACATCGGATTCGTTAGCATTATTCTAGGAATAACGTTCAAAAAATAGTTTTGCTCACAATTATTCTTATGCAACAGCATGTAGTGGAGCATGGAAAGCCTCATGAGTGATCTGCAATAATTAAGCAATAGGTTTGGGATATAGTTTAGACGAGCTAGCAGAAGTATGCTTCAAATGTAATTGAAAAATGCCTCAATTTTAGTACTTCGGATGAACGCAAAATACTGGTAAATGAAATGCACTTGATGCTATTGGCGATAACAAGCTGCTTTAGGTTTTGTTGTTGCTTTGTGTGCAATTTTAATATATATGCATCTATATGGAAGAAAACTTAATTAATGAATTAAAATATAGCTCCTAGAAGTAACAAAAATATTTATGCTTGTTTCCCTATATTTTAAGCATCTTCTTTTAAAATGGCCGATTTCATTGGCTAGACAATTTGATGAATCTTCTTTTAAACCAGTCCATGTAAATAAAATTTACATACTCTGATTTATGATTATTTTTTCTTATTTTATTGGGATGTTAGGTGATGATGAAAGATCAGTTTGGGAACTATGTTGTAAAGAAAGTGCTGGAGACATGCAATGATAAGCAGTGTCAACTAATTCATTCTCGAATAAAAGCTCACTTAACTGTTCTAAAAAAGTATACCTATGGAAAACATATTGTTTCTTATGTAGAGAAACTTTTAGCAACTACAGGTACGTATTTATGTAATTTTACAATGTATATTGAAAATAATACTATGCATTGTCTGTCTTAATATTAGGAAACATACATAGTTTGGAATGATCTTTATGAGCTCATATCTAACTAAACATTCTAACATTTTTTTGACTACAGAGAGAAGAAATGCCAATCACCCTATCAATCACTTGAACATGGCGTAAAGGATTTTTGTAATGACCTGCCTTTGTGCCCGGTTCTTACCTGTAATTAAACCAACGCAAATCGTTCATAAAGACGGATTGTTAGGAGTACTTACACATTTAGAGAGAAACAAAAGAACTTTTCATTATCATAACAATAATTTTACATCAGAGTTACAATGATCATTCAGAGTACAACAAAAACACAGCGGAAAGAAATATACTAATCTCTCAACGGGAGAAGAATGATCCAAAATAAAGCTCTAGCTCCAATCCTGAATCCAGCTCTGACTATTGCCAAGGAAAATCTGCAAATTAAATTACCAGGATTTCCATATGGAAAATTATGGGCACTCAGAGTTTAGGTGAAAGAACAATAAACTAAAGGTTAATCATGAGACTGGTGTGAAACTAAAATAGTTATATCTAGGTTTATTTTAAAGTAAGATAAATCATAAGACCACATTGTATAATATGGAATTGGTTTCCCCTTATGAATACTAGTGCATAGAAATTCACGATGTTTTTTTGGAAATGATGCTACCATAAGGTCTTGCGGCACACAATGCAAATACAAACCTGGATGAGTTTTCTCCTTATAGTAACCAAAAATGTTTGATATGCACAAAATCCTCTGGTATTATTATTAGTACATAGTGTGAAAAGCCATTTCGCAAGTAAACGTATTAATCTTAGCCAGCATAATGCCCCCATCCCATTAAATTGATATAATAGTATACAACTAAAATCGTATAAGAATCATAGTAGGGAATGAATTCGCAACAAATGACTAGGCTAAGGAACTTCGTTACCGATGGGAACACCTCTAGAGGGAAGCCCCGAGAACAAATCTGGCTCTCTGCTAACACAAGGTTGTTCGTCGCTTAACTTGATGAATTAGATCGTGCCTATGTATGCCATCTCTCGGTCGTTACCAACCTTTAGCCGGACGCCCGCAATGTTAACAATCCACATAAGTAATACCTAGACTACATACCATAGTACACTTTTTATCTAGAAGGAGATAACAACCCATATCCTCGCCGAATTTTTCTTGTTTTGGCCATTTTCCGAGGTGTGAGGCTTGCCAAAGTCCCATTACACAAAGCTACGCTTATCTAAGCCATGCTTTGATCATCACTAGCTCATCACTTAGTATGTCACACTGTCATTTCATAACATATAATTGATAGTCAGTAACCATATAACCTTTGAGTTCGTACGTCTTAAAGAAGGTTGTTAAGATGACAGAATAAATTCTCTGCCACCAATTAGAAATACGTTTAGTAAAAAAAATCACACATTACAAAATATAATGTCATACACACGTCCATACAAGTTCGTTTTGGGTCTGAACGAAACTGAGGGCACCTTATTCCTCGTCTAAGGAAGGAGAGAGGCCCTTGCAAATCCAGAAAAATCTATAAGTATGTCCGGATCACTACCACTTATAACCTTATATTGGGAGTTACCCAAGGCATCAGCAATCATTCCATTCGATGTGAACATTTCTGGTTTTCAACCATCGTCTTCCACTGCTCCATAACATCGTATAATTATTTGGAATGGTTTTCAGTTAGCAATCTGATCTCGGTCTTTCCAAATAACTAGCACAGTTTAAAACAAATTTGGATTACGTCAGCCCTTAATCAATCCCCTCTTTTATTTGGTTAATCAAAACCTTCCTTAAAATCATTCTCTATTCTTTATGTTTTTAACAAAAATCCATATTCAATATCGAAACTAAACCCATATTTTCTTCTTTTAAATCTTTGTTTTAAAAATTTATTCCTTTAAAACTCTGAATCAATCTTAACTGTTATTCTCCATTCCATTTAAATCTAAATCAAAGGGGTTCTTTATTAACCTTTAATTCCCAAACATATAAACCTTTTTAACTAAAGATTCGATTCGATTAATCTTACCCAAGTCATGGATTTTGAAACATAACTTAATCTTTTATTTGGGTTAGAAAATGATGTTCTTTAAGACATCACTCACGATAATCCAAAACCAATTGATATTGAAAACAAGATTCAAACAGAAATTATGTCAACTTATATTCGATACCAATTCACAAAATCAGCGAATAGTACAAGGGAAATATCGATATAAATATCTTCTCAAATTCCTCATATAGTATACGTCTAACAACAGAATTTCATTTTAGATATCCGAAGATCATTTTTATTCAAACACATCTTAATAATTATGGAAAACCTTTATAGCAAAGGTTTAATTGAAATCATTGTATATAGGAACTGGATGAAAGTTATATCAGCTTATGTTCAATAATAATTTCCGTACTCAATTGATACTATCAGTGGAATAATGTTAATTCTACTTTCAAATTCCTAAAATAGTATTGGTTTACTTATGGACTTAATAACGACATCCGAAGATCACTTACAACCATTTCCAGTTTCATTAAAAGTTGGAAAATCATTTATCTTAAGGAAAAATCAATCTTACTTAAAACCAATATGCTTCAATACGGTAACTTCTAAAAATATTCTATAAATCATTTAAAAATGGTCATTTAAGTTACTGATAATGATTCATAATTTTAAAACATTAAAATATATCGTTTCTAGCAAAATGTCGCAAAAAAAAGTTCCAAAAGCGTCGCAAAACAATTAATATTGGCTAATTTGATAAAAATAAGCTTTATATCATCCAAAACTAAATTCTTTCACTTGAAATCACTTTTAAATAATTTATTATGATTTTACAATTTTTTTCCATATTTTCAATAAAATAAAAATAATTATTTTCCATTATGGTCTACAAACTGCGTTTACAACGACCTTTTTCCAAATAGTTTTAAACATAACTTGGAAACCATACATCGGAATCCAAAAATTCTTTTTCCATTTGAAAACTATTGTTATAAGGAATCAAACATTTTTCATTTAACGTCAATCCGATTTGGATTGCATAAGTTATAGCCGTTTAAATTTATGTTTGAAATTCACGAACTACCACTGCGGGACACGAACTATTCATACCATATTACGACTTGTAATAAAAATTTATCAGATTCACTTCCAATATGATTCTGAACTTCTAAAAACATATATATAAACTCATTTGAAAACAAAATCTCAAATTCAATTTAGATTCAAATTTCAATATTAAAATATTATTATATTAATAAAATAATATTGTTTTTCAAAACTAATCAGATTAACTTCAAAATTTGCAAACTTTCACTAAATTAATATATAAGACTAATGGAACAATCGGGTTGAATTGAACCTACGTTTATATACCCAACTCAACTTTACTTTTCAAATTTGAAGCTCAAAATCGATTTAAACTTTAATAAGCCATATATATTTGAAATCGTTTCCAAATCCCTTTCTCCCTTTTACAAAAGTTATTTGTATGTGCTTTAATTAAATTTCTAAACTGTTTCAAGAACCAAATTCAAAATTCCATCTTCAGTCATTATTTTAATATTCAAATAATATAAAACTTATTTATATGAAATGGAGACTTGACTAATCATTTCCATAATACTAACCATACTGTGTGATTACATTCGAATAATAACTGACCATATACAACGATATAAATCATCACATATGCATCTATAACAATCATCCATAATAACATTAACAGAGGTCATTAGCTACGTGCAAACGTTACTATACTTAACGTTTATCTGTGTATATGTGTTTTTTAATTGCGAAATCATCCATCCAACATCACATATAAACAATCACCATCCATTGGTACTTAAAAATAATTAACTTAAGTTAATTATAGTTTAACAAGTTCCTACTAATTTAAATATCCTTAAATTAGAGTTCACATTAATATTAACTTAACTAAAAATAGTTTAGGAGTTCTTACCTGCATAGCTCCTATATTCTTTACTATGGTTGCTCCATACTAACGATCGTCGGACAGTGTTTCCGTGCACCATCTTCGTGTATATATATATATATATATATATATATATATATATATGTGTGTGTGTGTGTGTGTGTGTGTGTGTGTACATAACTTAATTTTTTTATTATTGGTGAAGGGAAGCGATGAGCCTAGGTAGGGACCACGACCGAGAGGAGGAGGGCTGGGTGGTGGTGGTCGGCGATGGTGGTTGTTGGTCGGAGGGGAAGGCCGAGAGGGGAGGGGGAGTTGGTCGAAATTTAAGGGAGGTGGTAGGGCGTCGGAAGTGGAGGAGGGAGTCCGAAGTTAAGTGGTGATAGAAGGAGAGGCCATTGCCGTGAAAAGCAAGAAGAAGCAAAGGAAAAGGGAGAGCAGAAAATGAAGTAAAAAGTGATAAATAAGGGAGAGTATGCATCTATTTTATAGGAATTTCCAAGAGCATTTTGGTCATTGTCCAAGGGGACATGTGACTTGCATAGGATTCCTATGACATGTGTGGAGACACATATACAAACCACCTTTATAAACCATGTTCTCCACCCTTGGTTTTATGTAGTAATATTTTTGTCACTCCTAAAAGCGTTGCAAAAATCGAAACACCTTATATATGTTGCAAAACTCTAGTTCTAGGCTACATTTTAATGTTTAAATGTTTGACGAATTATGTTATCAAAACTAAACAATATTAGCAACTTATTAAAGTTTGAAAAAAAATATTTTATTTAATTTGTATATTTAAAAGATATTTATTAACTAGAAAATATTACACTTAAAAATAGTTTTAAAAATACATGTTTGACAAATTCGTTGTAACAAAACCCATTAAATCTCTATCAAAATTACACCATTATATTTTGACGAAATTAAACATCTATTTTATTATTTAAAAAAATTAACTAAAATTTTTGTAATTAACCCAACTCATTATCAAATCATATTAAGTCCATCATATATCCGAAAAATCAAATTTTAATATCAAAATCCTGGTTTTAAATTGGTTAAAAATTCTGGATTGTTACATTTTCTCTATCTATTTATCTTTCTATAGTTTTCTTCTATCAGATTAAGTACATAAAATATGAACTGTAAGGTAGATAAAATAAGATACATATTATAATGCATTCTTATATGTAGGGAGAAATTGAGCATCATTTATGTATACATTGGAGAAAAGAAGATAGCCGAAGACATGGTAATTAGAGGAATAATTGTGTGAAACATGTGACTTACTAAATCATCAGGGTATTTTAACTTTAGTAGAAAATTTAAAAACCTTATTTTTATGCAAGGATGTAATAGATAAAAACTTCTAAAATATATGCGAGTGCTTAATTATAGATTGAATCTGACAGAATTAATTCATTTTATTGCTACACATGTAATTAATTGGTTGATAGATGAAAGTCCAACCTAGTAGAATGTAACAAAACATAAAATTTACGCGATGAAATTAGTTTATGCTTGTAGCTTGTTTGTTTTTAATTTTCAAAAACCAGTTGGGACATCAATGTACATTTTTATTTCAAAGTTTCGAAAGCATTGTAATTTATTGGTATTATATCTATTATCTCAACTCAAGTACTTTTTTGGATCAAAGTGAAGAACGATGCTTAAAGTGTTAGTTTGTACTAGGGTACTTCGTAGCTTAGGCTATATTGCTTCTTAATGATTGTACGTATCGAATGTTTGAATTATTTTACTAAAATGAATTTATGAGTCACTTCTTTATATGGATTATGGACATTATAATTGGAATATATATGTATATATATTTGTCTTATCTTATTCAATCTTCATTTGTCATCAATTTGATTTTATTGTAAATGATTATAATATTGCATAAAATAATTGTTTGTTATGAAAAGTGCCTTTTTGCATTGGTTACCGACATTTGAAGCAACAAAGTGATATTTTGCATCGACAGTCAGAAACAACCGATGCAAAATAAGGATGGGTCAAAACTAGTGTACCATACATTGCATCGGATGGTAGTAATAAGAGGTGCAAAATATATCTTTTGCACTGGTTGTTACTAGTAACCAGTGCAACAAAGTAACTAGTTATAAGCTGAAAACTTTCCTTTTGCATCGGTTATTACTAACAACTGATGCAAAATTACAGTTATTGCATCGGTTCTGAAATCGATGCAATTTTTTTACCTTGTTGCATCGGCTACATATGCATCGGTTGTTGAACCGATGCAACTGACTTTTTTAGTGTAGTGCTAGAAATAAATGAATTAGATGCTCCATAATCAAAAAAATTACAAGAGGGAAAGTTGAAAATAGAAATCAAACCTTCTACAACTATTTTCCTACCTCGATCGGGACCACTTCTAGTTGGACTTGCTTCTAACACATGAACTTGCATTGCCGATGTACCACCTCCATATCCTGTCTTTTATGGACATGCCTTGTTAAGATGACCAGGTTGGCCGCAATTAAAGCAATTTCCTCTTAATGTGGTCCTTCTGCAATCTTTGATGAAATATCCCATCATCTTGCAACCGTAACACTTAATCTCTATCTTAATCTGTCCTTTTTGAGACCCACCAACTTTTTTTTTTTGCCTTTCTTGTTTTCCCATCATTTTTTCTTGAGCCAACAGACTTAGGAACTCCTCCCTTAACATCTTCCTTTCTATCCTCGTGCATCAGAGCCATCTCCATTAATGCCTCAAAAGTAGCCTCCATCAGAATATGAGTCATAGCTAATCCCTAAAGAGGCTGGTTTAATCCTCTTGCAAATATGACAACTCTCTTATTAGTTGTATTGACCAAGCCCTTCCCTAACCTTGATAGCTCACTAAATTTATTGATGCACTCCTTAGTAGAAAGATCTCCTTGTTTCAGTCCAAGAAACCGCTCTAGATGCATACCCACCTCTACTCACGATAGAAATTTCCTCTTAAACCTATCTTGAAATTCATTCCAATCCAAGTCTTTACCCTGAGCCTCAACAATCTCCCACCAATATGATGCTTCTTCTTTCAGTTTCCAAGCAGCCAACTGAACCCTCTAGCGATTCCTTGGACCTAGCAATCCAAAAATCCACTCAGTATTGTTGATCCAAGTACGCGCTTTCACAAAAAGTCTCAGTGCCAAAGAAAGTCTTACCATCCAAATTTATGAAGTCCTTACCAAGCTTAGAGAAGTCCATATCTGTTGATGGATTAGGAGGAACAACTATAGCGTGTGCAGGAACTTTCATAGACTGTTATCTGTTGGTTGGTGCCGTAACTTATAAGTATCTACAAAACCAACCTAGAGTCGGGACACCCTCGGGAAGATTAAGGCCACACAGCATGTTGCGCAAAAGAGAGAAGACATAGAATTTAGAATTTAAGAGAGTCAAAGAGAGATTGTAACCAACTTGAGAGGATATTCTTTTATTTTCTAAAACTACTTTTAGTTAGAAAAATATGTTTACTTTTGAAAAGTATTTACTTTTAAGAGAAAATTTTAGTGATCCTGTAACCTTAGGCTTTGATATCAAATGAAACACCCCACATCTCTTAACGTTCTCCAAAGTAGGTCGTGCTAAGAAATGTGAAGCGTTATAGGTATAAAGACATAAATATACATCACAGAGACTAAGATTCACAAGACAAGAATAATTAACACAATGGAAAAAGTAATTTAAAGCAGTAAACATTGCATTTACTTTAAAAACCAACTATCTCCAAATGATAATAATATATTTATCATGAAAAGAAAATAAATCTCAGTCGTATAATCATATTTCGACTAAAAATATCCCTCACTAAGTCATTAACACAACCCAACCGTGGAATAAGATGAAATAGCAATAACAATACATCTACTACAAAGATAAACTGCTAAGAGAAATCTGCTGAATAATCCATACTAAGCACTTCCACCCTATGAGACTGGGGGAAAGAAAAGAGAAAGAAGTAGAGTGAGTCAGACATAAAGCCTGGTGAGCTGTATAACTACTAGCATGATTGTTAAGTAAAGGAAATAGACATAGTAGTGGTCCTAGTGACAGATATAGTAAGTGTTTGTGTACAACTAATAGGTGAACATATAGGAATGATGTACAAAGATTACAGTAAGGTCGTTTGTCATCTCATTCGATAGAATTCGATTATTTGCACTTTTACGCTTACAAAACATAATTAGGATAGTTTTTCTATTACTACCCATTGTTCAGCTACTTATAAACCATGGAATGATAACTTATGCCCACTATGGGTCTTGGGCTTATCAGACCTGACCCATTAGAAAAAGACATAGCATTACCATAAGTGTTGCGGTGTCTTACTTTCCCAATCGGTTCAATGAACACACAATATCTTGCCAGAACGCACCCGCATCCACCTCCATTTTGACTATCTTACTACATGGCATAGCATGAGCGTTCCCTAGCCTCCTCCCTAGTGTGAGATTGTCTATGATAAAGGGTATGCTGCCTGGTATAGATCCCCAACAAACAAATCCGACTTGGCCTAAATCTCCTTCGGTTAGGACCCTCATAGATTGACCATAGAAATCATAGCCATAGAATCGCCTTATTATGAGGACACTATAGAACCATAAAATAACCATAGAATTGACTATTTATAAGACCACCATAGAACCATAAAATAATAATAAAATCACCCATTTATAAGGCCTTCATAGAACCATAGAATTAGGCTTATAACTTAACATCGTTTAATTTCAAGTTTATTAAGCATATTTTGTTCATTTATAACCTCCTATTATACTTATATCTACACATAAACCATATTTGTTTATTTTGATTCTTTGTGTTTGCACAATCTATCATAATTATGCAAATATATTTTAGTCCATTTTCTGTCATAACCTGTGTTATACTCATTTGGTAGTTCTTATCAGTGCCTATTTTAGTCCAAATTCCTTTTTGTTACAGTTTTAACATTTCATGTCAATTTAGCCCTAAATTATAAAATCCTCTTTTACAAAATT
The DNA here is from genome assembly GCA_030737875.1 of Allium sativum. NCBI lineage: Eukaryota > Viridiplantae > Streptophyta > Magnoliopsida > Asparagales > Amaryllidaceae > Allium > Allium sativum. The sequence goes on along the minus strand of CM060910.1, from coordinate 1,044,518,731 downwards.
CTACTTGAATCATATTCCCCAACGTGCACAGAACAAAAAAGATTATAATCAATCACAATAAGTTAGGCGTACGAATCATTGTCTAAATCAGTCGTATACATATGCCAATATTGCAAATCTAGGCATATTTTGGGTATAACCAAAATTAAAATAAAATTAGAAAATCAGACGTGGAAAGGGGGAAAGAAGACTGACAAGATATCTTACAATAATTTAAATATCAACTAAATAAAAAATGTAAGAGAAAGACAGAAAAATAATTTACATAAAGAAATTTACAGAAAAGCTATAACTTATAGAAAATGAACAAAAATGTAAGAAATTGTAAATAAAGTTATAAATAACAACTTCAACTAATATTAGGCTTATTTACCTGAACATAACAAAAATACAAATAATTATAAAAACTCACCAGAAAAGCTTCCCTGGTAGCCCCAATAGAACCCATCTCTAGAAAAAAGAAAATATTTTTATTTACCAATCTCAATTCCTCTAAATTTTAATTTAGGTTGGCCTATCTTCAAAATAGAAGACTAGCCTAGGAGGGGAAGAAATTTGCGTTGTGAAGGATGGGGGTGGAGGTTTATTTATAATTGGTGCTAAAGATCCTCAACCGTCAAATTTAGGGATTAAATCTAAGTCAGCCATGTCCTTGGACCAATCAGGAGTTGTCACGCCAGCCCTGGATTTGAAATAGGCTAACTGGTAAATGACACATCAACCTAACACGCTGGAGGAATAATTTACGTTATTTTCAATTTCTTGCCAGGAACGTAAACATGCCTGGGACGCGGGTAAGTCGACCCATCAAAGCTTGGATCGACCCATGGTGCGTCTTGCGTGAGAATGGGTCGTCATGAAACAACACTAATTATTATATTATCATTTGTACTTCTTATTCAATTTTAAAACTTTGAATTTCCATAGCTTATTCGTTTTACGTTTGTTTTTCGCGAACCATATATGCATTTGAACTAGAAAATCATAACGGACTCAATGGTGCAATTCTGGTTATCAAATTATAATAATTTTACAACTTATTAATTAATTAATTCATTAATCAATTACTGCGTATTAAAAATTCAGGTTATTACTGAAACCCTGAATTGTATGATAACCAGTCCACAAAGATTAAAACCATAGATTGGATAATAAACGATCTACCTAGATTGAGACCTAGATTGGAAGATAGACAAGCCAACAAAATCAAACCTTATAATGGATGCAAATTTGGTAAAAGGAACTGACCTCTCTACAATCAGACAAAAAAGGATAAATCCTATGTGAACATGGGAGGATTTTGATACACAATACGATATCTTTAGATAAAGAAAAAATGATCATGATCTTTCTTACACCTAAGCAAGGGTCGTAGTCTATAAAAGGTTGGAATCATGACCTTTGGTTTTAGAAGAATCAGATGAAAATAGACTATTCACTAAGATCGGGATCGATGGATTACGGAAGAGCTCAAAGTATCAAAGAATAATTACCATTATAGTTTATTCTTATGTAAACCACACTTTACATTCGTAAGGCATGTTTTAAGGGGCAAATTTTAACCCGCTTTTAACCAAGCATATTTAAACTAGAGTTAGAAGACCAATATGAGGACAAAATGATTAATGGTTATAGTAAAATGCTTAGAAAAACAAACGAATCATGCTCTGAATTTTAAGGAAAGCTTAAGCTAAGTGGAACACTCAATATCGAGAGGAGTCTATCGGTTTTGAGAGGTTTTCTTTCACCTAAGACCTCCCAATCTTCTAATACTCTAAGAACTCCTTCAAGTAATCATTATAAAATACCTTCTCTAAAAGATTGGACTTAAAATGTTTAAAGAGGTGGAGAGAGAAAAAAAGATATCTTGGTATTGAGAGGAACTTCTACGTATCGAGAGCATTTTTTTTTGACATGTTTGAGCTCTATACACCTTAAGTGTAACCTCAGATGAGTTATGGTTAAGTGTCATTCTCAGAGAATCGGCAAGAAAGTCTATGGATTTATGGGAAGAAAGAAGGGAAAAAACAAGTGATATCAAGAATCAATTGACATAATAGATCTTCAAGGAAAAGAGTTTAAACGATGAAAAATCAAGAGATGTAAAGGAAAGGTTAAAAAAGGTAGAACTGATTTCATAAGTAAAAAAGCACTCGGTACTAAGAGAAACCTCTAAATAACAAAAGTGTTTAATTAAAGGTTGGGCCGGCGTGTTCCCTCATGTACCATTGGCCTTGCATTTGGATTTCATCCTACATAAGCCTTTGACTCTTTTGGAAATTTTATCTATAAATACCAACCTTATAATAACTAGAGAAATATATTTTTCGGAGCTCTCTCTGATCTATTTGCATTACACTTCTTCATGTCATTTTTCTCTTAAACATTGAAACGACTACGAGATTCAAACCCCTGACCTTTGAGAAAGCAACACCACGCATAACATTATGCTAAAATAACTTTTTTTAGCGTTTACTTTCCGAAAAGGATGTTACAAACTATCCTCCTTACCACCCCACCCGAAAGTTGTGCATGTAACATGCATCAATAATGCACTACCGACATCCGTAGTATTACATACACAATTACTGTTGGATATAGGCTTTGATACCAAGTGAAACCGCGAAACTCGAACCGTTGACTTCCCAAAAAGCAACACCACACATTAATACTATGCAAAGAGATCTTTTTTTGGTTTTACTTTCCAAAATAGATGTTACGAACACTCTATAAACTCCATTATAAATCTGAGATCCATTAAATTATGGTCAGGTTAGATATAGTAAGTTGTAATCCAAAGAGAAAATAACTAATAAAAAGACTAAAGTTGACACATGCCAAAGAATTCATCGAACCACCATAAAAATGTCTTCTCTTTTACTTTTTCATTTATTTTGCTAGAGCTGGCACTTTCAGCTGATACACAGACATGTGCCAATTTTGACATTATTAATACTTATGCTTTCGAATGAACAACTAAAAAATACGTTAGAGGAAATTACAAAAGAATGAATATTCAAATAAGATTTGTCATATATGCTCCATTTGCTAAAGCGTTTGGTGCTCCTTAACCTAAAATCAGAGAAGAAATAAAAGAAGATTTTGATTACGCAGTGTCAACTGATGTCATATCTATAGGCAATTAGGTCATATTCGCACTGTTAAAAAACAACTGGTAGTAAATAAGAGGAGATACTTACTCAACAACATAGTTTAAGGTAAGAGATGTTTAATAACAAATCTTTGACATTGAGCTCGTTAGTGGAGAATAAAGGAAACAAGAATGAAGAATGAAACAACAAAAGATGAGCAAGCTACACATGGTTGTGAAGCAACCAGTTCTGAAGACCCAGAAAAGCTTATTGAAAGAGGTGCCCTTCTACTGTCTTCATCATCTTCCCACTTGAACACTGTCAAGAAAAAAACAGAGAACATGCAAGATATTCTATATTACAATTCTGAAGGCAGTAACAAAAGTTTCGAGAATAGTTACATCATCAAGAACCCAAACTGGGAGGATCATCTAAAAATTCATGACAAAATTGCCATTAAGAGAAAAGGAATGAAAAGGTCAAAGAATATAGAAGTTGATTGTTCCAAATCTTCAGTGGAACAGGAATGAGTGTCCTTTATTATTTTTATTATACTTTCTTATATAACAATGATCATCACCTGAAATGTCAGGGGTCTTAATTCCCTAGAGAAAAAATTGGACTTCTCCAATCTTCTCAATTCTTACAAGCCTAGAGTTATTGGGCTTGTTGAGCAAAAGCTTAGTAACTCTGCCATTTTCAATTTTACACACATTTATTCCAATAATTGGAATACAGTTAACACTAATTGCATAGGGAGAACGACAGAATTATGGTTATGTGAGATTTTTCATCTAGAAATTATCCCATTATTACTTAGACTTACAGTACATTCACTGCATTGTCAATAATAAAGGAGGTTTATGCATAAGTGTCGGTTTTGTATATGAATCTAACTTTGAAAACGATAGGTCCTCTCTTTGGCAACATCTAGATTTAATAAGTGTGAACAATAAAAGTTCCTGGGTAGTCCTGGTGATTTTAATATTGTCATGCATGTTGCTGAGAAAAGAGGGGGAGTTCTAATTTCTTATAAGAAACTAGATTTTTTCTCTAATTTCTTATACGAAGCAAGATTATTTGAACCTACTGTTAGTGGCATTAAGTATACATGGAAATCGGGGGAGTTTAGGAACATTCACCGTAAATTAGATAGGGTTTTAGTTAATCAGCTTTTTAGACTTGTTCCCTAACTTTGACGGTTCTACTTTAGCTCAAGGGACAAGTGACCATACTCCCATCCTTTTGAATTTTGTATGTAATTTAAAAACAAAAACTAACTTTCCTTTCAAATACAAAAATGTTTGGGTTTTGGATAAGAACTACAAAGATGTAGTTAATAACAATTTTAATTTTCCTCATTTTGGCACTGCCCAATTTAAATTTAAGAAAATGATTTACTTAACAAAATCTAATCTAAAAAACTTAAATCTTGGTAAGTCTAAAAACAATTATGATATGATTAGACAAGAATATACTGTCATATAGGATGATATAGACTTCGACAATTCTGATGCTACCAAAATTAATGATTTTTTCTGTCTTTATAAAAAATTAATTGAGGAGCTTCAAATAGAAGATGCAAATAATAGGCAAAAAGAAAAGTTAATTGGCTTACTAGTAGTGGTACTTCTAGTAAATTCTTTTATGCTAAAATGTCAAGCAGAAGGCACACAATATCATAGGTAAGCTAATTGGTGCTGATGACAACACAATCAGTGATGCTTCTAATTTGGAGAAAGAAGCTATAAATTATTTTACTAATCATTAATTATCTGAAAGTATTGCTCATTTTTTCCCAATATTATCACTAAATTTCTCCTTCACCCTAGTAGTGAAGAATTACTTTTGGAAGATTTATCTATTTTAGAGATTAAAAATATAATATTTAATGCTAACATAGATAAAAGTCCAAGGCCAGATGGTTTTGGGGCTAAATTATAAAACTCCTTTTTGAGGCTGTTAAGGAATTTTTTGACTCTGGTAAAATATTAAAAAATATAAATCATGCTTTCATTACTTTAGTTCCAAAATTCAAAAATCATAGTAGTCTCAGTGATTTCAGGCCTACTGCCTACTGTAATTTTCTTTATAAAATCATTGCTAACATTCTTTGTAACAGAATGAGAATTTTCTTAAAGTACTTAATATCTGAAAACCCGAATGCTTTTGTTCATGATAGATTCATAGCTGATAATACTCTATTAGCTCATGAATTGCTTAGGGATTTTAGTCATAAAGATAAGAAGAAGATGTGCATCAAAGTGGATCTGCATAAAACTTTTAATAAAATCAACATATTATTTATCATTTATATGATGCAACAACTTGGTTTTTGTTATAAATTCTGTAATTGGATTAAAGAACGTATATGCAATGCTACATACTCTATACTAATTAATGGATCCCCATGTGGTTTCATTAAGAGTAATAGAGGTATATGTCTAGGTGATACTCTTTCCCCATATCTTTTTACTATAGCTATGGAATACTTTTCTTTACAGATGGGTATAGAGTCTATTTTAAAAAACATTAAGCCTTCAAATAAAATCTCCCTTTGTAATTCTCTTCTGCTTTATGCAGATGATCTTCTTATTTTCTTAAAGGCTGATGTTCAAAGTGTTCATATAATAAATGATATTTTCATCAATATCAAAAAAATTGCTAGGCCGAAAATTAGTGTTAGTAAAAGTAAATTTTATTTCACTAAAAATTGTGCTAACAAAAAGGAAATCCTTAGTATTCTTAACTTTCAAGAGGGTAATCTTCTTGTTAAATATTTAGGATATCCATTAAGCACCAATCAGCTTAAAGATATGGATTACACTAAATTATTTGAAATCATTCAGAATATAATTGAGCAATGGTCAAGCAAATATCTCTCTATAGCTGGTAGAATTGAGCTCACTAATACTGTAGTTACTGCTATTTATTTATACTAGGCCCAAACTCATAATATTCCTATTTCCTTTATTGAAAAGTTAGAGAGACTATGTGTTAACTTTATTTGGGATAATAAGCATCATAAAGTTTCCTAGCCTACAATTACCAAGTCTAGAAAAGCAGGAGGGTTGGGTTTAAGAAACTTTAGAGACATAAACAACTTGCAATTTTAAGTTATTTTTGAAATTTCTAAAAGGAAACTCCTTTTGGGCTAAATGGATGTATAGCAAGTATACTAAAAATAATTTTTTTTTTTGGACTGTGTTTTCTGAAAATCCTTTCTCTTATTCATGGAAAAATATTCTCAAATGCATAAACATAGGTATTAAGCTTATAGAAAGAAAATTTAAGGATGGAAAAAAACACTAGTCTATAGTTTGATCCATGGATTAACGGTAATTCTTTGATTAATCTTCTTGGTTGGAATAATCTAGTGATCTTTGGTAAAACAAACGCTACTGTGGATAGCATTATTCATAATAATATTTGATCCACTCATCTTCATCCTGCTGTTGTTATATTTAATTCTTCTATAAGAAGAATAGATATAGACATCGGCTTGGATACAGACTATTGGCTATGAAAGCTTACTTACAAAAGAAAATTATCTTTTAAACAAATTTGGGATTTTTTTAAAAGGGGAAGATGCTGAAGTTGATTGGTACAAAGTCATTTGGAATAGCTCTAACTATCCTAAAATGGCTCACCATGCTTATTCTGCAATTTTAAATAATCTCCTTAGTAAAGATAAAGGTTACAAATGGAATACCAATGGTAGTACTTCATGTATATTATGTAAAACTGATTTGGAATCCATTGACCATTTATATTTTGACTGTACTTATACTAGACATTTATGGTTTATAGCCAAGAGTAAGCTAACTTTAACCAGCAGATTTCTTTACAAAATATAAGAAAGATTATCCATTATATTCAAAATGATTATTGTAATAACAGACTAAATTTTAATAAAGCTTTTGTTACTCTCACTACTGTAATATATCATATTTGGAGTGAAAGGAATAGCAAACTACACAACAATATTGAAAGCTCAAGCTTTCAGCTTTGGAAAATTATTGAAACTAACATCAACATTCTTCTTTTAAAATGCAGCAAACATAAGCATGATACTAGTAACTGTCAGGATGATCTTGTGTATGAGCAAGACAATTATGAAGACATAATCGAAGGCTACTTACAAAATGACAGGAACACTTATGAAACTCCCACTTATAGATAGCATATCATGCTCCAAAAAAGTTATCTAGTCTATTGGTCCCCTTTCCCACAGAAGGAATCCAACATCTGACTCCCTACTTGTGCAATTAATGCCCCGCTATATCATGAAGCGAATTTTTGCCGCTACGCTATTTCCAAATAGCCTCTGAAATAGCCTTGACGCTTTAATCCCCGCTATATTCCGATATTCCCCATATATCCCATTATTTCTGCTATATTCCACTATTTCTGTTATATCTTCTATAAAAGAAATGAATTTAAAAATGACACTTATACATTATAAAGTTTATAAAATTAGTTTTTTTTTAAATAACCTTTAACATATAATTTTTATAATATAAAAATATTATAATATTCTATTAAATTTAATCAAGCGAATTAAAAGTTTACATTTATTTACATATATTTGCTTCTGCTTTTATTTAAAATTAAGAATGCACTAATTATAATTAAGTTGAATGTAAATTTTCCATTTATATATTTATAAAAGCATTAAATACGAGTTTTATATGCTATTATATACTCATTCACGATGTCCTGCTATTTCCTCGTTTTATCCCCACTACAACTTTTTGCACCTCGACCGCATTGGATCCGTTTAGCGTTTTAACTGCACAAACTCCCTACTTGATGTTGTCCTTCCTGTAAATAGGAATCAATTAAATCAGGGATATAGATCTAGTTATGAATCATATAGTTATCAAGATAAGATAAATATGGTTTCTTACCAATTACCGTTTAATTGCAGAGGATAGGACAATAACAACTATGTTCTAGATGCTGTTGAAAAGGATAAGCTTCATAATAAGGCTCATCAGATTAAATTCAGAAGCATACTGTCTTGCTCTCGTGCTAAGGAGAATTACCATGCAAACCACAATACTCAAATTCAGGGAAGTAAATGGCCATTTCTTCCTATATGATTCTGATTGTGTAAAAATAGATAGTAAAATCGTATGTTACCTGATTTTCACATAGTAAATCCCAAGCCCTTAGTAGTGGTCAAGACAGAGTTTGTCTGTTAGAGCAAATAGCTATTATTCAATTAGAAAGAAAAAATTAAAGAATTGGAGCTTCCCACTACAAAAGCATACTGAATAACAAATTATATCACTTATCTAAGTGGTACTATGGAGATTCGAGCAATTCAAGTAACAAAGACCAGAACTTAATTTCAGATCTGAACAACCTGGCTGTTGCCAATTCGAATCGAGAAATTTTTAACTCTACTACGACTCTTTAAAGCAACAGGAAGCATTTCAGAAAGATTTCGATGTTTGAAATCAAGTATCTAGTAGATTGCAAACTCAAGAATCTTCACTTCAAAGCTTCAAGAGAACATACTCCTTTCAGCAGTAATTCTAGAGAAGAAACCGAAAGGGAGGAAGTTTTGAAGCCACCATGAATGGTAGATTGGAAAAGTTTGATTTAGCAACTTTCAAAGGAACTGACATGCTGGTTTAGAAGAAATCGGGTTAGAAGGGCATTGTTAACAACACCCCTTTTTCGGTTAAGGGGCGTCACGTTTTTTAGTTTTTATTTTTTTGTTAAGGGGTGTACATTAAAGGCGAAACCCCCCTTAACAATTTATTGTTTGAAGACAAAATTGCCCTTTCTCCAATCAAGTTACCCAACGTAAATACAGTCCACTGTACAAACCTACGGTAATGAATTGCACAATTCCATCGAAGCTTTTAAGAAAATATTAATGGCTGCCAACCCTAATTATGAGCTAGATGACGAAGATGTATTAAATTGCACACAAAAATGTGAATTACACGAAGATGATGAAGACCGATCAGCTACTAACAAGATTTGATATTTAATTTTCCGTTAACAGCTATGGAATTGAAGAAGAAGCACGGTTTTCGATGGACCATGTTTATAGCGAACAATGACCGTTTTATGTATGAAAAGACGGTATAGTATGACCGGTTTTATCAAGTACGAACTACAGTTTGATACAAAGATAGAGAAGACGTAAAAGAGCCACTGTGTATATTAAATTTTCTCGGTATTATATTACCGTGTATTCGATTTTTTGGTAATAATGTTACCATGAATGTTTTGGACCAAACAATGGTTATTTAATCGGCAGGGCGATACTGTTTCTAGTTTATTTGTATGAATATTTGATACCGTTATTTCTTTGTGGTGTGAATAATATTCAGTTGTTTTACAGTTTGATGCAATTGCTATCGTGAACGAAGTATACGTGAATGAGGATTATTCAGTTAATGAGAAGTCTTATGAAACGGACGATGTAAATGTTAATGATAAGGTTTGTCGGTTGGAAAATGATGACAGCAACGATCTTTCACATGAGGAAGCAGGAATATTGTGTTGCACATACCCCAATTTAACTTACAATTTCACCACCGATAAGGTTTGAAAACTAGTACTTATGTTTTACATTAAATACGTTACTCTAATCGTAATATATTGTTTGTTGATGCAGTTGTTCGTTTCCAAAGAGGACGTACGTAAATGGTGCTTCGATCGTGGACGTGATGTGAATTGTGTCATTGTTATCAAAAGAAGTAAAACAAAAAATCTCTTAGATAATGGGAAAGGATCATGGATGCTGCTTACTTGTGAAAGAAGTGGAATGTACATTGATCATAAGACTAAGGAGCATATACCATTAACCCAAAAGAAAAGGCGTAGATCGGGAAGTAGAAAATGTGGTTGTCCATTTAAATTAAGAGCACATTGTCAAGATGATGGAAAATGGACTTTGAAAGTTATAAACGGATGCCACAATCACAGTCTTCCCGTTGTTTTAACCGGGCATCCGTATGTTGCGCGATTAAGAGACAAGGAAGTAAAGACCGTTGAAACAATGACAAATAGTGGGGTTAGACCACGGAATATTCTAACTGCGCTTAAACTTGAGAATCTAAAAAATAAGTCTACAATCAGAAATGTATACAATGCCAAAGTGAAGCTTAAACTTCATAATACAGAAGGTAGATCGATAATGCAACAGTTTATGAAGTTGGCTTGCAGTCACCACTATTCTGTTCATCATAGAGTCGACGATATGACAAATGAAGTTATTGACTTGTTCTTCAGTCATCCAAAATGTGTTCTCCTTGCGCAATGTTTTTATCAATTTTTGTTTTTGGATTGCACTTTCAAGACTAATAAGTACAAGTTGCCATGTTTTCATATGGTGTCGCAAACTTCAACGGGTGCATCCTTCACCGTTGCCCTAGCTTTTATTAGTCGGGAGACCACTGAGTCATATATATGGGCTTTGGAGTGTGTTAGAAAATGTTATCGAGAAAAAGAATTTCCAAGTGTTATCATAACGGATGCGGAAATTGCTCTTAGTAATGCAGTGGCCACTGTTTTTCCATCAGCTCGTCATATTCTTTGTGTGTGGCATATTTCAAAAAACATTCAAGCAAATTGCAAACCAAATTTCATAAAAAAGAAACGGGTAATGATTGGGGATAGAGAGACCGTAGTAGAAGATGAGGAAGTAAAAAGAGAGTACAAGTTATTTTGGGAGGGTTGGAGCAATGTGATTAGTTCGCTATTTGAAGAAGAGTATTATCGAAACGCAAATTGTTTTCGTGAAGCATGGCGGGAGAAGCAAGAAAAATCGTTGAACTATGTTTTTAAGATTTGGTTGAACAAGTATAAGGAGATGTTTGTGTTAGCTTGGACAAATGAAGTTAAACACTTTGATAATGTATCAACTAATGTAGTTGAAAGTGCGCACCATCGTCTAAAACTGTATTTTGATTCAGCTGCAGGTAGTTTTGTTCAGTGTTGGACTAGCGCGCATCTCTGCTGTGAGAATGAATTAGTTGCAATTGAACATGAGTTTGAAACGAGTGCATCGAAGTCACTTCATAGATTTCGAGATGAGCCAATGTTTAAAGAGGTGTTGGGATCTGTTTCTCATAAGGCGCTCGATTTATTGCAAACCGAGTTAAGTAGTATTCCAAAAGGTGGCACGAGTATTCAAATTTGCGGTTGTATTTTATGGAAAGTTAATGGCCTACCTTGCGCACATATGCTAGTAGACTTTAGACATTCATACGGCTTCATACCACTGAGTGGTATAGACTGTTATTGGAAACAATTGTCATGTATTCCGCCTACACCGAATCTGTCCACTCTTGATTTTATGGACTTGCCTGAATTTCATGCGTTGAAACATAGGTATGAAAATGCTACTGATAATGTGAGGAATGATATTCAGCAGGGTATGAAATTGTTAGCCTTCCCTCCTACTACGAATATTAAAGAACCTCCCATAGCGATTATAAGAAAAGGAAGACCATCTAAAAAGGAGAAGTCAACTAAACTAGATCCTTCTTACTTTGAGCATGTTGATGCCACATTGTCTTACAACCCAAAACTTACCCCAGTTAGTCGTTGTTTAAAGAAACTTGGAGTAAAAGGAAATGCACCTAAAACCAGTCAAATTGATGAACATTTCTTATTACAAATGCCCAAATGTATGCGACCGTATATAACTAGTATAGATGACATGCCCGCTGATGGTAACTGTGGATATTGGGTGGTGGTTAAACAACTAAATCTTCATAATCGAAGACCAATAATCCTTGTAAGTTCGTGCGTGAGGCCATGGTTGATAATTTAATTATTCATTCAGATATGTACAAAAGCATGTGGGCTGAAGGTGGCTTCGAAGAAATGAAAAAGAGGATACAAGGCAATAATTCGTTGGGGGTAGATGAGTGGATGCAAATGCCGGAAGCCGGTTTTATAATTGCAGAAACATTTGGTACTGTTGTTGTCTTGCTTGGTATGGACATGAGTCTCTTGTTTGTTCCGTCAACAGTACAACTAACCTTGTTAAACCGGGACATGATGGTCGTAATGGGATACGTAGACAGGTCACATTTTGTTGGCGTTACTTTGAAGTACGAATTGCCTTTACCTAGTACTCCTCCGTTCGCATTCTTTTACCGAATTTACAACATCAATACGCAGGATTGGGTCAACACATATGCGGAGAGAATTCCTCGCTACGTTGATGGAGAAGAAGATGGACATGTTGATGCAAATAAAAAGGTTGTTGTGTTAAGTTAATGTCGAATACGTGCATGTGTTCGTAGTTTAGTGCTAATGTAACAGAATCTTGAAGTATTAATGCAAATGTTAACTTTTCTGGCACATGTTGGCAAGGCAGTTGTATTTTTTGTTTACTTTAATCTTACTTCTAGATTGCACATTTGTGCTATTGTACATACAGTTTTGTTACACTTCTGCATTTCACTACCTGCATACTGCATTTCTCATTTAAACCAACTATGAAACGATAACAATTTATAAAAAAAAGTTATATAAAGTAAAAAAATTGCAAATAACAAAAACAGTGAGGAGTAACCGTTTAAATGTTTACTATACGGTTCAGTGTTGCCGTCTGCACCAAATTTTCTAAAACAACTCTTTCCCGAGAGTTTTCGGAATGAAATGACCGTGTTATGAAAGTAAAAACGGAGAGTATTAGCCGTTTACAGATATTCCTGTAACCTCAAAACTTATATACGGTACAGTTACGCCGTTTTTATTTAAGTTAAACGGTAGTAGTCCACCGTCTGCACATAATTTTTACATAACCTGATATATTTTGGATTGGAGACATCGTTTTTCTATAAATAAAACGGTCATGAATCACCGTCTGCATATTTCGTTTCTAACCTGCAATATTTTGGTTTATGATGACCGTTTTTTGTTTAGTTGAACGGTTTTGTGTAACCGTTTAGCAAATTTTATGCCTTTTAGTTGATTGATCGGTCATCATGCACCATTTTTGGATCTTAAAAACGGCATATCATTTCCAATGTTTAACTACAGGTCGATTATTTCATACATACAATCCAATTTTTCGTGCATTATACGTGATACAACAAATTGAAACTTGTACATGCATCATTGATCATACAAATACTTGAATCTTTCACACGCATCGTCGATCATACAAAAAAATTAAACCTTGTACATGCTGCTTCAAACATAGAAATAAACAAAAACATACTCGTAAACCATTTCATACATTAACCTTCCTTCCAAAGTACCTGTAATACAGTACTGCCAAAACCAAGTCACCAACCAAAATATATGTCACAAACATAAATTACTGAACAAAACATACACCAAGTCTTATAACAGTTACATACTGTTAACCAAAATAATACGTAATGCTACCAAGTTAAACTATTTTTTCTTCCTCCACCTTTCTTCTTGGTAGCAGTCTTATTCCCTCTCTTTCGTTTACCTCAGCTTGTCGTAGCCTCAACAATCTCATCACCTTCAACAGCTGTCATGTTCTCTCCGTACAGAGCAGAGGGTTCTAGGTCCTCTATATGCTCTGTCATTTGCAGGGCTGTAACAACTGCCTTACCACGTCCACATGAACGGATTGTATCGGCAAGTAGTCCAAGTCGACGTTTCTGAAATTCAAGTCTACTTTAGTATTAAAAACAATCAATAACATTTTTTTCAATTAGCAAAAATAACAAACTTACAACACGGATGGGTAGCGACTTCTCCTCGTTTTCATTACCAGGCTCAGTTATTCTTCTTGATGGATTTGCAACAATCGGATGAGAAGCTTGCTGATACCACTGTATATAGTTGCCCTCACAGTCCCAGAGGTTAACCACTTCTTTGGACGTTAGTCTTTCATTCAACAGGTGATTTGGCCATTCAGCCCATATAAAATCCCCAACATTAAACTAAGTGGCTTTGAAACCTTTGTTAGACGACTTGTACTTCTTGTTGCTAAGCGTGAAGGGATTGGTTGGGATGGGTTGAACAATTCCAAACTGACGTAGAAATCTTTGGGGTAGGTACAATTCTTCGGTTTCAAAACAAATAACAGGTCCGTTATACAACGCACACTGATGAAATGGATACACATCACGTTTTTCTCTAAAGCAATCCCATATAATTTCATCGCACTTCAAATCATCAATCCTTTCTCGTAGTGTGACTAAATCAGATGCTAACTGCGAGCTCTTGTTCTTTGCAAAGTAGAACGCGACTCTAATTTATCCTTCTTGTATACCAATAACACGATTATGTCGGCGAAGAACTGGGAAATGCTCAAATGTCCATATCTACATTAAGGTACATCATGTACACGAATATATTAAGACTACACTATTCACATATAGTTACAACACAATGGTATCAAAAATTATGTTCGAATATACCTGTAGTAACGTCATGCAACCAGTCATTTGATGAACTTCAGTGCGAGTTGTTACAGCAAGATTTCGTAATAACCAACTCAAACATGCAGTGGCCCATGAATATGAACCCACTTCGTTTAAATTCTTCAAACACTGCAGAAAATGAACTGACACTTTATTCCCGTACTTGTCACAACAAACTAAACTTCCAATTGTGTACAAAAGATATGCTATCGCACAATGCATCTTTCGTTCTTCGGTATCATCCTCCCTCGACCCCTCAAACTGACTTCGTAACCATTCAAATCTAATTTTCTTTTCACCTCCTAATACTTGTAAAGCAGTTGGTTTGTCAACACCAAGGCAGTCTTCAAGTAGTTTGTACACATCTTCAACACCTATACCCCTCGAGCCACCAAGAGAACCAGTAACTGCTCTTCCTTCCACCGGAAGGCCAGTTATGTGCACTACATCGTCAATGGTTATTCCCAACTCACCAAATGGAAGGTGAAATGTGTTTGTCTCCGGATAAAATCTTTCGACGAATGCATTGATTAGGACTTTGTCTAATGTCTCATGAGCATGTAGCGCTAGCTTATGGAATCCCGACTAAACTACAACCTCCTTAACAAAATAACATTCTTTTCTATAATCCCACAATCGTTGCGTGCCAACATGAGTATAGACTCTCACCAGTCTGACTTCTCCTCGAGGTTTCTATATGGTATGCATATATATATATATATATATATATATATATATATATATTACATATTTATAAACAGTTAAGAATTCACATGTACTCATAAGTATAAATAAAATCTAAGAAATAACATAGGAAAAACTTACATTAGATTTCCATATTTTATGAGCAATGTGATGTTTGAATGCAAACAACATTGTCCTTTCATCTTTAGTGGTGGATGATTCTGTTTCTTTCCGCTTTTGCTTGCCTTTAATAGTACGTTTTCTATTTTCCACATGTTCCACCTCTTTCTCTCCTACTCTGCCTTCCTCACTATCATGTTCCTCGATGCCACTTTCACGGCCACTATATTCAGACTCAGATTGTGTTTCTTTCCGCTTTCCCTTACCTTTAATAGTACGTTTTCTCTTTTCCACATGTTCCACCTCTTTCTCTCCTACCCTGCCTTCCTCACTATCATGTTCCTCACTATCACTTTCACGGCCACTATATTCAGACTCAGATTGTTCACGGTCACTTTCTTTATCTGCTTCCTCCTCAACTCCATCACCTCCTTCTTGACGCTCACTATCATCTCTGTCGCTATCTTCTCCATCAACATCTTCTTCATGCTCACTACCTCCACTGTTGTCCTCTTCTCTGTCGTCGTCTTGTTCCTGATCAGTACCATCTTTTTCACCCTCTTCTCCGTCATCGTTTTGTTCAAGATCAGTACAACTAGTGTTGCCCTCCTCTTCTCTGTCATCATCTTCTTCTACGCGTACATCTGCTTCTTTTCTCTGTCATCATGGCCACTATGATCACTACTTTTTTCACCT
The DNA here is from genome assembly GCA_030737875.1 of Allium sativum. Classification (NCBI taxonomy): domain Eukaryota; kingdom Viridiplantae; phylum Streptophyta; class Magnoliopsida; order Asparagales; family Amaryllidaceae; genus Allium; species Allium sativum. Next base: position 1,044,502,752 of record CM060910.1, on the reverse strand, counting down.
CCATCGGAAGTACTACGACCGTTCGACTCTTCTTTCTCACTAGAACTTTGCTCGGAGTTATTCCCTTTATATTCAACTGCTTCCTTTTTCTTTTGCTCTTCCAATAGGCGTTGCCTTTCCTTAGCAAGTTTCTGCCTATTAGAAGCAGTAGGCGGTGCACGACCCAAAGTAGACGAAGTCGGTTTCCTGCAATCAAACACAAAACAATTTAGTCATACGCCGTCAATAAAGTATGACAACATTTAGCCTACTTTATTAGTATAAAAAGGTTTAGAGCCACCATGTAAACAACAAGTTAAACCGAATGTGTAATCTAAATTTCGACAACAACTAACTATAAGTCGACATCAATCAACCATTTATAATAACTATATTCGGACGACACAAACCGAAACCAAAATACAACACATTTTGGGCAAATGAAAATTATAATACGGCAAACAAAAGCCGATTTTGAATTACAAAAACGGTGACAACATGCCAAATACTACAACGTACAAGCTTTCATATGTATTTAATACTCACAAACCATTTTTCAACCAGAATTCGACATCAATCAACCATTTTTAATACTAAAAAGGATGAGCTTTCATGTTCCAGAAGATATACCCACCAAAAAACTTACCTGACCAACCGTATTCTCAGCAAATCGAACAAATTTTCCCAACGTTTACCCCTTCTTCCCCACCAAACCCCACCACACGCAAACCCATTGCTCACAATTGGTAATACCACACCCTACCAACTGAAATTACCATTAATCTACCACAAACATACCTCTTTTCCCCAATTTGCTCTTGCCATCGGTTTCCTTCGTCTTCCTCGCAGTACGCTTGAATCGAACCATCGTTGCCAAACCCTAGCTCCGATGAACACCAGCGTGAGCACTGAGAACCCTAGTTCTGAAGATATTTTTTGAGAATTGCGATTGGGAAATTAGAGCGTGGGCTTTGAAAAGCGTGGGTGAAGTTTGAAGGATGCGAGGGTTATTTTGGACTGAGAAAATTGTATGCCGTGTTGCCCCTTAACATGTTTAAAACCAGCGGAGTCCCCTTAACAAAAAGACACCCCTTAACCAAAAAAGGGGTGTCGTTAACAACGCCTGGTTAGAATTCTGAAGTTGGTGTGGTTTTATGTTATGTATTCGGGTCTTACCCGGTTTTGTATTTCCCCTATCTGTTTGAACTGAGCTTTCCCCTGTTATCTTTTTTTACCATTTCCAAAAAAAAAAAAGCGACTACATAAGACAAAGTAAGGAAAGTATACAGATGTTCTAAGTAAAGAGTGAAAATGTAGGATTCATTGTAAAACCACTCAAATAATCTATAACTCATGCAATTTCACTTAAGAAAATTTCAAATTATTTTCAACTACTTTAGTTATATTTAAACTTGTTTTCAGAAATTTAAAAGATACTTTATAAGCAGAATAAAATAGTGCAGAATTGTCGATCATTGGTTGAGCAATAGACCATTTTGAAACATTATTATAAAAGTCCTTTTGGGCCTTTGCCTAAGTGTTATCGCCCAGTGGTTTTCATAGGCTCGTCTAGGTAAGATTTATTGTCTCATGAAAGAATTTAAACATGTATCTATGCGTTAATCATGCAATACCTAAGGTTCAACGTCATATATACGTATCGTGTGCTAGCTTCAAGGGAACTCGTCTCTTTTGCTACTCCTAAGCACATTCAAACTCAAAGAAATAATTTTTATCAATCGACATTCAAAAAGAAAAAACAACACTAAAATTCCACGTAAAATACACAGTTATAAAAAACACATAATTTCGATTAATCATCGCCTAAATGATTAATCACTAATCTATACTTACAACTAAGCGATTTTTACAATCTCTATTTGAACTGATTCCAAATTAAAAATGCTCCACAATTATACTCAAAATGATTGAACTTCGCATTTGTCATTCATAAGGGATACAAAATATTTACTTATGTAACAGATGTTACGGGGGGCACAAACTGAAAGAACTCATATTATGGAGAATACATTTCTTCATATCCCGTTCACTATGTAACATATAGTTGGGTCTAAGCCCACTAAGTCTGTTTTATTCTAAAAGCCCAAGTCGGTTGCTATGTCATAACTGTATAAATATGTACACAACGTACAAACAGTTTATCTCTAATGCAATACACAAGATTTTACATTTCTCAGTTCTGTTTCTTATATGGTATCAGCGCACACACGTGCTAACTGCATCAATATTCGATCCAACAATTTCTCTACAAATCTATCGAAAGATAGATCATCCATCAGAAAGTTCTCATCACTTGGATGCCCCTCATCCAAGATTCTCATCTCATCATTTGAGGGTTGAGGCTGGGATTCAAAAAAAACTGTGCCTCGTCTACATCCATGGCTGCATCAGTTTTCAAATATCACAGCTTGGTGGTAAACTTTCTCAAGAACTCAATTTCGATCAAAAAATTCTGAAGAAATCAATCATCTGAAGTTAAAAGCCGTCCTAGATTGCTAATAATGATATTCAGTGTTTTAACACTCTCTCAAAATCTTCATTTTAGCAATTCTAGTTGCTCTTAGATTCAATTCGAAGAAATCTTGTAGAAGATTTCAATTCAAGGAAAGGAGTTCAAGAGATATTTACCTGCTTTTTGAAGTAGTCTTTCCAGTAAACTGCTTCTTTGTCACCACATTCAGAGAATCATGGTCGAAGTAAATCCACCACCAAATTCTCTAAGATCATCAGCCAGATCAAATCAGACCAGCGCTGAAAGCACTGAAGATCTGATCAAATCCATCATCAAGCCGCAAAGCAACATCATCTCAGTTCAACAGGATGAATCAAATTATCTTCTATGGAAACTGCAAGTGGAAATAGCAGCAAAGGGTTATGGATTTGAAGATTATCTCTATGGATCACAAACTGTTCCAGCAAAATACACCAGAGGTGCTGATAACAATTTAATTCCTAATCAAGAACATGCATCATATCAAAGGCAAGACAATCTTGTGAGTGCATGGTTAATGTCAACTGTAAGTTCATCAATAATGCCATAATTAATTGGTGTTAAGTCATCTCATGATATATGGATAGCACTAGAGAGATCATTTACAAGTCAGTCATCAACAAGGGTGTTAAACTACAAGAAGCAACTTCAAAGTATAAAGAAGGAAATATCAAATATGAATAAATACCTAATGAAGGTAAAGAATCTATGTGATCAACTAGCATGCACTGGAAACAAGATTTAAGAAAAAGAACAAGTGTTATACATAGTTGGAGGACTGGAGGATGAATATGAAGCAGTGGTAGCATTTATAACATCCATAGAAGCCACATCTTCATTAAAAAGTGTATACTCTATGCTACTAGTTCATGAAGGCAGACTATTGCAAAGGAAAGATCAAGTTTCTGATCCCTCAGTTAACTATATCACTACAGGGAAAAACAAAAATCAACAGAACAATTCAAGAAATCAAAACACTTACCAGAGAGGAGGTCAGTTAAACCGTGGAAGAGGAAGAGCTGGGAGATGGAATCCCAACAACAGGCTAAAGTGCCAGATTTGTGAAAAAATAGGTCACACAGCCAACAAATGTTATTTCAGGTTTGACAACAACTACAATGTCAATCAACAAGGCAATAGCAATAATAGAAATAACAATCCAAATGCCAACATGGTTAGCAGTCAATCAGATGCTAAAACTAATCAAGAAACTTCCTCAAACCCTACTACTACAGATGATATTCAAGATGACTCATGGTATCCAGATTCAGGAGCAACTCATCATGTCACAAATAATTTAAATAATCTGAATCTTGGCAATCGTGAGTACAAAGGTAAGCAATCTCTCATTATGGGTAATGGAAATTCTATAATCATTTCTCACACTGGACATGCTAGTATTAATGGTGTTAAACAAATCTATTTGAATAATTTACTGTGTGCACCACATATAAGGAAAAAATTGATCAGCGTGTCACAGTGTGCTAAAAACAACAAAGTATCATTTGAATTTTACCTAAATCACTGTGTAGTTAGGGACACGCTGACTAGGAACATTTTATTGCAGGGTAGGGAACAAAATGGCTTATACAAGTTCGATTCTGGAAACTGCAGAAAAACTGACTCTAAAAATAACTATTGTAATGTGACTGAATTAGTCTCAAGTAATGACTGTTTGATATTTGATTTGTGGCATTGTAAGCTTGGACATCCAAGTTCAAAAATTATGAAAGAAATTTTAGTCAACAATGATATTTCTGTTGATATTCCAAGTCACTATATGTGCACATATTGTCAAATGGGAAAGAACCATAAATTGCCATTCTCAAATTCTGAAACTGAATATTTGAACCAATTAGAATTAATTGTTGTTGACCTATGGGGTCCAACACCAATTAACACTGACTATGGGTATAAGTATTATATTTCATTTATTGATGCCCATTCAAGATATGTTTGGATATATTTTTTAAAATCAAAATCTGACACTTGTAATGTAGTTATGCAGTTCATAGCTAATGTTGAAAATCAGTTAAGTCATAAAGTCAAGACTGTTCAAAGTGATGTGGTAAGGAGTTTTTACCCTTAAAAGAGTATTTCCATAAAAAGGGTATTACACATAGATTAACATGTCCACATACAACTGAACAGAATGGACTAATTGAGAGAAAACATAGACATATTGTCGAAACAGGGTTGACACTGCTAGCACAAGCATCATTGCCTCTAAAATTTTGGCCTGATGCATTTGCTACAGCTGTTCGTCTAATAAACAGGTTATCTACAAAGTTACTTGACATGAAGTGTCCTATAGAAATTTTGAATCAAACCAAGCCAAATTATGATGAACTAAAAGTATTTGGATGTTTATGTTTTCCTCATATTAGACCATTTAATAAACATAAGCTTGATTTCAGATCTACTCCATGTACTTTTTTGGGTTATGCCAATAGTTTTAAAGGCTACAAGTATTTGGACAGCAATGGAAAAATATATATATCTAGGCATGTCATCTTCAATGAGAAAGTGTTTCCATTCAGAAGTGACACATGCAAAACCACAAAGAAAATTTATAATCCAAGAATTATAGTTCCACAATTTCCTGAACAGTTGGATGAAGTTATGCATGTGCCACTATCTGATAATAGCACTAAACAAACACAAGGCACACAAACTACAAGCATTACACAACATTATACTTATAGAGACAGCCTTTTAAATCTCCCCGAGATTGCCGAGATGAAAATTCCAATATATCAGCCAAAATCCGAGATTTGGCAGCTAGTTTTGTTATAAGTGTTTCAAATATTGCCCGAGATAGCCGAGATATTTTTCCGAGATGTTGGCCAAAATCCGAGATTTGAAACCTTAGATGCATCAGATCATGAAAGTGAAAACAGTGGTAGTGGTAACAATGATAATGTTAACCTACTTTGTAAACTAGGCTACACAAAGTTAAAAGATCAAATAATGAAAAGCGCCCGGTCAAAAAATTGGATCGGATCGGATCGGATTCCTCTTAGTGAAGGTAGAGCAGCACAAAGCAAACAAGGAGAGGACACAAGCTGAACCGGATCGGAAAGGTAAAAACCGATCCAACCCCCTAACCACTAGCGTATCCGATCCGAGCCCAGAGTCATGACAGTTTCATGCCATGTTTCCCTAAAGAAGCGGAGCGGTTCTACCCACGTTCTCCCCCACATTCACCACTAACTTGATGTGTTGGCGCTATCATATCCCATCTGAACCCGATAGTAACGGGATGGGCGCCACATGGATCCGAACCGAAGTCGTTCCATGAGCATTTTCCACCTATAAATATGCCTCCAAGACACATTTCAGAGGATCTTTTTGCATTTTCAGAGTTGAAACCCCTTTGAGAACCGAATTCCGTCACCATTTTCATATTGCAATCATCTTATAAAGTACATTTCAGAGAGAATTGAGTGAATCTATGTATGATATGAGTGAAAGTGAGTAAGAATCATTGTTGTATCTACATTCAAGTCATCAATACAAAAAGTAGAAAGTGGACTAGGCTATTTAACGCCGAGTCACTATAAATTGTGTGTTTTCTTCATTTTTAATTTCATTTCATCAGAAATTATTCCTAGTTTGGGTGTTAGAGCCATTTTTGGATCTAACAGATAATGTGCAACATAATGATGTGAGCAATGAAGAAAACAGCAGCCCTAAGAGCACTCAAGCAGAAAGGAACAGGGAAGCTCCTCATCCTCAGAATCAACACCATATGATGACAAGAGCGAAAAGTGGTATATTCAAACCCAAAAAAATTTGTACTGAATTTAATGATATTGAACCATCCACTTATCAACAAGCCAAGTTGAATGATATGTGGAGGTCAACCATGCAGGAAGAATTGGATGCTCTAGTTAATAAAAAAAACTTGGTGTCTTGTTCAACTACCCAAAAACAAAAATATTATTGGGTGTAGATGGACATATAGAATAAAGAGAAATGTTGATGATACAATTTCTAAGTACAAGACTAGGTTAGTGGCTAAAGGCTATTCACAACAGTGGGGAATTGATTTTAGTGAAACAGTCTCACTTGTTGTGAAGCCAACGACAATTAGAATTGTTTTAACAATAGCCTTGTATAAAAATTAGACCACCAAGCAATTTGATGTTAATAATGCTTTTTTAAATGGTGATTTACAGGAAGAGGAGTATATGGAACTACCACCAGGACTGAAGGAAAAATCAGATAACAACATGGTGTGCAAGTTAAACAAGGCTATTTATGGACTAAAGCAGACACCCAGGGTCTGGTTCAATAAGCTAAAGACAACACTATCAAAGTTTGGATATACCTAAGCAAAATCTGATAACTCACTATTCACAAAGTTTACAACTAATAAAGTGACCTATGTTCTGATTTATGTAGATGATTTCATAATTACAGGCAATTGTAATAATGAAATCAGAAACATCGTAATCAATTAAACAGTGAGTTCTCAGTTAAAGACCTAGGTGAACTGTCATATTTCCTAGGTATTGAAGTCAGTAGAAACAAGAATAATGAACTTCAACTGAGTCAAAGAAAGTATATTGCTGAAACTCTAGCAAGGTCTGACATGAATAAAGCTAACTCCTTGCCTACACCAATGGTTACAAACTTACACTTAGCAAAGAAAAAGGTGAACCCACATGTAATGAAAGGTTATACAGAAGCATCATGGGAGCCTTACAATATGTCACTATAATCAGACCATACATATCATACAATGTGAATAAGGCAAGTCAGTTTATGCAAAAGCCATTAAGTGATCACTGGAAAGCTGTTAAAAGAATCTTAAGATACTTAAGAGGCACAATCAATCAGGGACTAATACTGTAAACAAGCAACAATCTAGACATTAATGCCTATTCAGATGTAGACTGGGCAAACGATCATGATGACAGAAAATCCACAAGTGGCTACTGCATATACTTAGGCAAAAATCCAATATCATGGTGTGCTAAGCTAAGAAACAAAGTTGTCTCTAGATCTAGTACAGAAGCAGAATACTGCAGCATTGCAAGTACAACAGCAGAAATAATGTGGATTCAATCATTATTGAGTGAGTTAAAAATTAATTCAAATGTCAAGGCAACAACGTGGTGTGACAATATGAGTGCTATAGCCCTAACTACAAATTCAGTATTGCACTCTAAAACTAAACATCTTGAACTAGATATATACTTCGTAAGAGAATTAGTTCAAAGAGACAAGCTTCAAGTTAATCACGTACCTTCAACTTACCAAATAGCTGATATTATGACAAAACCGTTGTCCAGAACCAAATTTGAGGCTCTGAGAAATAAGCTGTGCATAGCAGAAATTGGAAGCCCTCAATTCCATGGCAGCAGAAGCAAGGATCAAACCCTAGAAGACAAATACAACAGATCCGCAACTTCAAGTCATGAATCTGCTGTAAAGCATCAACCTTTGCGTAAATCTGACGAAGGCATTTCAGATTTCTCAAAAAAGAACAGATTCGACACAAAAGATTACAATTCCATAACTACCTACACTAAAAATAAAGCTCAAGGTCAAGGCAAAACTATGAGGTGGGAACGAAGATGTAATAGAGATAAAGATGTTATCAGAGTGGAAGAGAAAGCAGATGAAAGCAAGAGTATGAAGATTGAAGACGGACGCCATTTTTAATTTCTCAATCTCAAACCCTAGTTATGATAATAGGGTTTGCGGGGGTATGGACAATACATTTCTTCATATTCCGTTCACTATGTAACATATAGTTGGGTCTAAGCCCACTAAGTATGTTTTATTCTAAAAGCCCAAGTCGGCTTCTATGTGATAACTGTATAAATATGTACACAACGTACAAACAGTTCATCTCTAATGCAACACAAAAGATTTTACATTTTTCAGTTCTGTTTCTTATACATATCTATATCTACTCCAACTTTCTCGAGACATATAAGAAATAGTATTAAACCTGTGGACAAAATGTGACAGAAACTAACTTGACTACAACCTCACCGGATCAAACCTGATCATGATTAGTGTTATCTAGCTGTCATTCTCGCCACTTTTTTTTTTTTTTATATATTTTATTTTATTTTTATACCAGTGGGACGTACAAAATTGATTATTTAGGTGCTTACCCAATTTTCAATCAACGTCAAAACTGGAAATTTGATGATTAAATAAATCATCCATCAACGAAAAGGAAGAAACAACGGATTCTAGTACATAGATATGAAACAAGAGATCTACATGGAAGTGATAAGGTAGTCAATTTAGTCAAGCATGTCATATAACTAAATATTGTAGCTATTACTGCGAACTAGCATAGATCATTTCCAGTAGCATTTTGTTCGTAATATTTTTTTACAGTGTGAACAAAACACCATACCTAATTGGTGATAATCTGAGTCTCACACGGAATTCATTGATCTCCACCCATTATATGAGTTCTGTTCACGCCAATACAAGTTTGTTGACACCACTTTATGTGGTGTCAACGTGACTCCACCACCTGATTGGTGGAAATCATATGAACTCATATGGGTCTCCCCTGATTTTCACGAATGGAAGGCCGAAGTCATGTGACACCAAAAGTGGAATCAACGAACTCGCTCTCTGTTAACGCTGTAAAATACGGTGTGAACAAACTCCTTGGTCAATAAAGAAGTGATCGCTGTTATCCTTAACATCAGTACTCAATTATTCCTTTGTTCAATAATCGCCAATAGGTCCATATCAAAACAGCTGCATCATCTTTCTACTTTAGTTCAGAGACTACCTTTCACCTCCAAACTCATTAATGTCCCTCTGAACTCCTCCACTTTTATCTTCAATCACATTCGCATTCACAACGAAATCCACAGCCCTAAATTTCATTCTTCAATCCACCTTCCAAAATTTCACCCTCTTTTCCCAAATAAAAAAAAAAGAACCCAATAAAAATTTCCCAAAAGATAGAAATAAAAATGTCAACTTCTCCCACAGTGAGTGATGAGCTCTCAAAAGGAACTTCGATATTCGGTCTTCACATGGGGGTGGTAATAGGCATCTGCGTAGGTGTTGCCTTTGTCCTTCTTCTCTTCATTATTTCAATATACATAGCTTCCAGAAAACCCAAATCGAAAAATACCAATCAAAGCACAACCATACCTAGCCATTCTAAGGAAATTCAGGAAATTCCAAGTGAACCCAAATTGCTGTTGCAAGAAAGCAGCAGTCTTTCTAATCATTCGAATGAAAACAGAATTGATATAGAGATAGGGAAGGATCATAGGATAACGTACCCGAAACACGAGAATAATCATTCCAGCGGGGAGAGCAGAGCAGTTGACCAATCAGCTGTGGTGAACGTTCCGGAAGTTTCTCACTTGGGCTGGGGACATTGGTACACTTTGAGAGAGCTGGAAGCAGCTACTGACATGTTTAGTGATGATAATGTGATTGGTGAAGGTGGTTACGGCATTGTTTATCATGGTGTCTTGGCTGATAATACTCAGATTGCTGTCAAGAATTTGCTTAACAATAGGTAATTAATTAGTTGTCGATTGTGGTTATGGTTTCAAAAAGTAATGAGTCTATGATGTTAATATTACTTTACAAGGGCATGCCTAAAAGTAGGTATGTTTAACATGTGATTTTGTTTCAGGATTATTGTGTGCTTCATAATGGATGGAGGAACTTAGTGTCAAAATCTTATCTTTGTTTATCTAGCCTATGAGAAACCACATATTTTTAAGTGGAATTCCACTTATGGGCCTATGATTCTGACTTTATAATCTATAGCTGATTAAGAACTGTATGCTCAACTATTTCATTTACTATAATCTACAGGAATCGGTATCATATTAAACAAACCGATGAAAACAACGATAATCAGGAGTATAATTTTATTGAGATTCGCTTAAACTTGCTATTACCTGATAAAATCTGTTTTTTTTTTCCAATGAATTCGTAGAGGACAAGCAGAGCGGGAATTCAAAGTTGAAGTAGAAGCTATTGGAAGAGTCCGACATAAGAACTTAGTTAGATTACTTGGATACTGTGCAGAAGGTGCACATAGGTATTAACTTGCAATTTTTGAGTTATATACATACATGTATGTGTGTATGATTGTTCTATAGTATGGTAATCCATCACGAAGCACTACTGGTGATACATACATATGTACATATATGTATGTGTGTGTGATTATTCTATAGTATGGTAATCCATCACAAAGTACAAATGGTGATGCATTCCATATGTGACAATAGGACAATTGCAGTCCATGTAGTTTGATTTTGTATATTAATCTGCTGGACTGATACTTTCCTAAATATATTTGTATAGGATGCTTGTATACGAGTACGTCGATAATGGGAATTTGGAACAATGGCTTCATGGTGATGTTGGACCAGTCAGTCCTCTTACTTGGGAAATTCGAATGAACATTATTTTAGGGACAGCAAAAGGGTATGGTAACCATGTCTTCAAACGTCATTTGAATATATCATGGTTTCTGAACATTCTATATGATCTTGTATCAGTTTGATGTACTTACATGAAGGCCTTGAGCCCAAAGTAGTTCATCGTGACGTGAAGTCTAGCAATATACTACTTGACAAGCAATGGAATTCTAAAGTCTCAGATTTTGGGCTGGCCAAGCTTTTGGGCTCAGAAAGAAGCTATGTTACTACACGTGTCATGGGCACATTTGGGTTCGTAACTTATCTCATAACCATTACATCTTATTTTTACTCGAATATAGAAAAAAAAGACGAATATAGACCATTTGAACATGAAGATTATTAAGATTTCAACAGGGGTTCATTTTTTGTATTTTGTTAGCTATGTTGCACCAGAATACGCGAGCACTGGCATGTTGAATGAAAGGAGCGATGTATATAGCTTTGGAATACTTATAATGGAAGTAATAACAGGTCGAAACCCTGTGGACTACAGCAGACCACCTGGAGAGGTTTGAAATCAATGCAGTTAAAATGTTAATAAAATTTATGAAATTTCATACCGTTGAAGGGGGGAAAATGCAACCGTGAAATTTCAGGTTAATCTGGTAGACTGGCTGAAGAGTATGGTGAGTAATCGAAACTCAGAAGGGGTTCTGGATCCAAAAATTCCAGAAAAACCGACTTCAAGAGCACTGAAAAGAGCTCTTCTGGTGTCGCTGAGATGTGTTGACCCGGATTCACAGAAAAGACCCAAAATGGGACATGTTATTCACATGCTTGAAGTCGATGATTTTCCATATAGAGATGTAAGTTTGAGTTTATATTTTTGAAAATAACTTCACAGCTACCATTAAAACCCTTTAAACTCTCAAAAATTCATCTGGTTAAAACATTGAGACGTCAATCAAATGTCTCAAATATATAATGTATATTGTAAAGCCAACAAGTTTATGAACATATTTTTTTATGTATCCAACGAGATTTCTTGTAAAATTTTGTATGTACTATCACATCGTGATGTATTCTGAATGCCATCAGAGTTATAAAATCCTTGATGATTTGTATGATTGTATATCAGGAGCGAAGGGTTGGTCGAGAGCAAGGTAGAACATGTCGAGAAAATCCAGTAGATAAAGCAAGATCGATTGAAAAGAGTGAAGCAAGTGATGTAAGTGGCGATGAAAACACCAAGAACAACAACATCAGCAAGCCTTCTAGGTCTAAAAAGGAAGATGATGAATAAACTAGCCTGCGCGGCATTTTCTAATGCCGAAATGTGGTGTATATTATTACATAAGTTTCCAGTCTGTGTATATCAGTTAGTCTGGATATTTGCTCAAATTTTGTAGAAAGCTTGTTGGTTTTTGTGATACTCTTTATCATTTGAATACCTTTATAGTATCTTCACTACACTGTCGTATAAAATGCCCAATTGTATCTTTATCAATATATGTAATACAGTCATGATTATATGTTCAGATTCACAATGATCTTATATATGTAATACTGGAAGAAGCTCGATTACAAATGCATGTAATTTGCTATCACAAAATGGTAGTTCTATTGCTGATATTCTTTTTACACCAAATTATTTATACTTGCAACAAGGATGCACACACTTCACCATAAACTGTGTCAAATATATTATACAATTTACTTAAACTACTCCGAAAATCTACAGCAGTGTGGGCATAGAAAACTTTGTACCGACTGTAGAACCAGTATCGCTGTGCCAACGAAAGCAAGAACACTGAAATTCTTGAATAGATCATTCGAATGTTACTATTCAATCCTAGTTTACTTCATGGTACAGAATGTTATTATACCGGCGGCGGAGGCAAATCCAGTAAAAGCCAAAAACCAACACAGTCATCTGAATCTAAAGTTTCTTGAATAGCAAGAAAATGCAAACCTCCACAAGACTTTTTAGCTGCTTCCCAGGCTTCTGCCTCAAGCGTTGTAGCATCGCTCTTCTTGTAAGTAGCATAAACGTATCTAGTGGAGACTCCAACTGATAGTACCAACAAAGCGCGGTTTACGTCTACTTCTAGTGAAGAAACTTCCAATCCATTCATCCAAGCTGTTATTATATCCATACAAAATAGCAGGTCATGAATATTCAATGATTTTATTTTTATTTTATGGAGATTGAATGAGATTTCTTTTCTTTTCTTTTCTTTTTCTTTTTCTTTCTTCTGATAAGGTAATACCTGCCAAAGGTTTTGCACGAGAAGATGCGACTGAGAGTCCAGGGATCAAAGTTTCATCTTTAATTTCAATACCTAAAAGATCTAAGTCCAAGCTACCACCAAAGGCATATCTTGTGTTGAAGGATGATATCTCCTCTTGAACAGCTGTAATGTGCTAGACTGATACTATTAGAATACGTTAACAGATTAAAAGGATATAACAAGAACATGAATGAAGTTGTGGATGAAATTGGGTACTTTTGGAAATGACGGTCATTTCAATCATTTAAGTTGAAGGAAAAACTTTATTTTTATATTTAGTTGACCCTATTACGCAATGAAATAAACACATCAAGCTGATATATTTTTTCATAAAACCCTTGACAAATTTGCAGTTTTTTTTTTTTTTTTTTTTTTTTTGAGAAATAATGATGGTGATAAGTGATTAAGGATTTAGTTCCGAAGATTCCTAAGTCTGAAGACTTGAAATAAATGATGAGTTGAACTCAACTACAAAATAGAGAAATAAATGATGACTTGAAATAAACACATCAAACAACAACAGAGAAGCCATTTTTTTTAAAACTAGCTTGTTTAGAATATTTCACAACAAAATGAACAGCCTAAAAAGCAATTCACCTAGTCAAGAATTTTGAGTACAGCTCCACCTCAACCAAGGTTTTAAATCTCATCAATCTCAGCTGAAATCTCGAGATCAAACGATTCAAAACATGTAAAATTGGATATCTCACTACAACTAAATCTCGGACGAGATATTCAAATCTCAACTGATATCTCAAACGAGATCGATTTGAGAGATCTCAGCCAAAACAGTATGTTTTTTATTTTAAGCTTTTTAATGTGCTAGATCTGGAAGACTTGAATATATGCTTTGTTAGCTAGGTTCGAAATTCATGTTTTATTATTCACTTTTCTACTCTTAAGTCGCAAATGCATGTTTGTGGTTTTCTTTCCCATTTGAAGCATCGCTTTTCTTTCTCAAATGTTGTTCTTCATTCTCAGATCCAATAAGCTTTCATGTTAAATTCTTTTCATTTTGCAACAGCTTTGTAAACCATAATTATCTTATGCTATTTTCTTCATTGGTTCCTCTTCCATTTAGATTTTTATATTTTGTTGGTTTTTTTTTTTTTTTCTGTTTTATAATTTTTGAAAATAAATTCACTATTGTAAACTTTCAATTTTGTAGCAAAATTCAGAACTATGTACATAATCCAACTTTTTTTCTATTGGGCATTGGTATGATAAACCGAATTTTTACGTTTCTTACGCGAATCTGTTTTTTATTTTATTTTTATTCATTTCACGATTAAGTTCAAACGGGAACCCCCCAACACCCCACCCCCCACCCCCCCCCCCCCCAAAAAAAATTGAAATCATCCCTCCTAAGGGAAGTTGGAAGGTAGCGCTGTTAGATATTTTCCATTCACATATAACATAGTTTGTTGGCAAATATATTGAATATTTAACTAAAGATATATTCTTGTAACTTGTTTAAAAGAATGATATTAATCCAGTTAAAATAATTTACTGATTCGTACATTCTCCATTAAAAGAAATTGAGTAATGGAATAAACATTTCAACTTTACACTGTTCAAAAGAGTTTACATGTTTGCTTACTTGAACGTAAACTAATACTAAAAATATCAAATTGCCCAAGATTGAAAATCAAATAAGCTAAATCATTTTTGGAGTATTTATAAATTTAGTTGCATGCCTGAATGTAAACCAGTATAGAAAATGTCAGATAGCCTGAGATCGTTTTGAGGCGTACCTTACGGTCTGAGATAAACACGTGATATACGTTTATCTCACCAGATACGATATCAGATCCCTGAAATCTTCGAAACGAAACGTGATCGAAATCTGAGATTTACGTCAACTTGTCTATAATATTTCACAATGAAATAAACTACCGAAAAACCAAATCAACTAGTTAACTGGCCAAGAGTTTGATTACAGGCCTACTCCTATAGACCATATATAGTATCATCAACTAGTTAACTTATTGTTTTTATTTATAAAGTTACTAAGACAGTCTTAGCTACATCAAAATAATAATAATAATAATGCAACAAGATGTAAATTTTATTCTTTGTAAGAAATTTCTAAAATAGGCCCCCCCAGGAAGGGGGGTGGAGGTTGACGGGTTCATGGCCCCTACTACCCCTTCCCCCTCCTCCTCGTTCTCTCAAACCCACTATGGCTTCGTCCCTAACAACATGTGTTTTAGCCAAAAAGATGAGTAAAGATTAAGTTATGCATAGTATGATATGTTTAGGATATATGCACACTATAAATCCAAGAAACAACTCTAAAATTATGATTCGAAACAAAAAAAACGTCTAAATCATAAATCAGGTTCAAACGGCCATAAATACTGCTCTTCATCACTGTATAATTAATGTTCCGTTCATTTCACTATTTAGCATGTATTTCATACGTTTGACTTTCAAAACAAAATTTTGATTTCGGTAAAAAAAGTTGCATTAATGCTCTCAACCAAGTCGGTGATTAATATGCATCTTCCAATTACAATTATAAACAAAGAGGTAGTTGATAAAAGATTCAAAAACATCAATCATCTTCTATAACAAAGGGACCAAATTTTATACATTAAAATAAACAGTAAACCAGGTTGGACGTAATGCAGTGAACTGAAAACATAGCCATAACTCATTGGTATGGCCCACAGGTGCATTAATTGCCACCGGTTGTGCACAGAATTAGGTCCCTTTCTCTAGTTTTAAACTACCTAATGGATTCAGTATTAAGTCATTAGATCATAGTATTTCTATATATATTATAAAAGTAGTATAGGGACCAAATGCACATATATATGTATACCAAGGTTCGAGATCTCGGTTTCGGTCCTTCGTAATTTTAGGAATTTTGACCTAATTAGTAAATTTCGAATCCAGCTTCGGTTTCAGATCTCGTTATTTATTTTACATATAATTATGCATATATTTGTTTAATTTATCAAACAAAACGTATAATTTACTTCACTGGAAAATAAGATATATATGAACAATGCTGATTAATTATGAGTATTTAAATCACTAACAAATGTTTATTCATTACTTCATTTTCAATTTTTTTAGTTCCATCATTTATGTTTTTTTAATTTGTATGTTTCTAATCTAAAATTTTAGATTATGAACATTCATATATAAAATTTAGACTAGCGCTTTTTGAGTTTTTCGGTGTAATTTGAAATTCAATAAAAAAAATTGTTGAACTGGAATTTCGGTCAAGTCTCTATTGAAACCCAAATGGAATGACCGAAATCTCGGCGTTTCGGTCAAAACCTCAATCGTTGAAGTTAGGATGTTTGATTTCAAAAAATGACCAAGTGGTCCCTACTCAAGGGTAAAAGCCTTCGCTATTTTTGAACTATAAAATGGAATCTAAGTAAATTATGTGTGCTTAGATTCTGTAAATATTGACAAAGATAACTATGCACAGCTTTTATTCAAATTTACATATATACTTTTCAGACTTTTTAAAAGAAATATATTTTGGATTTTTTTTACTTTTTAGTTACATTATCTCACAAGCATCTTCAGGGTGAAATAAGATATTTTAAAATGTTGACTGGCCATTTAGCCTTGATTTAAATAGTGTTCTACAAAATGGTATTAAGAAATAAAAACATTTGGCTCTTTCACCCAAAACTATCAACACTAGCATACTCCTCCCTGCATTTACAATACATTTAAGTCCAACATAATCTTAATACATCTAATACATAAAGAAATGAGTAGACAATCTATCCATTAAAGCATGCAAAAAGTACACAAGTCCTTGATAAAGCAAGAAAGGAATCATCTACACAACAAAGTAATCCACATTTTCATTAGATCAACAAAAGGTATGCTATTTCAATCATATAGATATTAAGTATATGTGAAATAATAATATGCGAGCCAACCTGAGAAAGGCAGTTGAACAAAAGCCCATTTTTCCCCGACAAGGTTCTCAGGAAGTCCCATTGGAAATGGATTATCCAATGCTAGAAGAGGCTTCGATCCTTTCTGGAAACCAGGATGACGAGTGTACACTGTTTCATACCGCTCTTCCAGCCAGAGAATTAAAGATATACACTACATGCATATGTGAAAAAACAATACTAAGCAAAAAGATAGCAACGAACATCGGCTGATCATAGCTTATAGAATATAAATATGTACTCACCCTTTTACTTGGAACCGGTTTAATACCAAGTTCATTACATGCCTTTGTTATAATGGTCTGCATCTGAGACCTGAAGAATCGAATCTTTTCAGGTAAAGGAATTCCCAATGTTTGAGTGATGTTAGCAATTGCATCTCTAAGAGTTATACTGTTGATGATATTGTTCGGGAAGTACTTAGTATATTGCAGAGAAAGTGTGGTGTCACATACAACAAGTTCCCAAACTTTTTTGCCTCTTATATCAAGTATAGGCCTCGAACAAAAATCAAGCTCCCATTCTGTGATATTATTTCTCAATTCTGTGTCTTGATCCAAATCTGGATCAAGGTAGCAAACTTCCTTTGTTGGATCATCATCTAATAATTCACCATCGATGCTACTATCGTTATTTTCTCTTGTAAGAAATTCTTGGGAGGAGGATGATGTTAAGGAGCTTTCTGAGCCAATGGAGTAAAGACGATGAAGATGACCCATCGATTGTACTGATGCTTCTGATGTTATCTGATGACAAAGAAACCAAATAACAAAGAAGGGAAAAGGTTATCATTTTGGTTTTCAAATAATACAAGTCCCGAGTACTTCGAAGTCTACGTGTGTTTGGACAAAGCTATAACATTATAATTTATATATATCATAATATATACATCAAAGTTTAGCAGGTTTGGCTAATTAATATAATTTCATACAAAAATAATTGACTTACTGATCTAAAATGCTCAAAAGCTCCATTCCCATTAAATATATAATTGTGATTCGAGGAGGAACACAATCCTGTAGTGGCCTGTTTTACTTTTGCACCCTCATACATCCACCTAAATTAATTGTAATGTCAAGAATCAGTAATTGCATTTGTATGTTACATCCACTTTGATTCAAAATACAACCAAGGGAGCAAAATAACACAAATGCTAATCATGTTTACCATACATCTTTACAGTTTTTAAAAGCTACTGAGAAAAAAATATAAATTTCCGGGATACAGAAATATGATTTCGTGTTTAATAAGATATTCCTATACCTGCATTGAATCTCTTATAATATTGTCAATGTGACCATTTTCAAATTGCGCTTTATCTCTGTATCACGTATTTGTATAGTATATCACAGTTAGAACAAGTAAGTAGCTAATTATAACCATTTATAAAGGCTAGCATAATAACTCTTAACTGCAGTAAATCTAGAACAGTAAACGCACAAATTTACCTTTACATTTATTCCAAACTTACACCAACTTTACAGCCATAAATTTCTTCATTTTGTTTACCGCTAACTATAGCTTCGATTCTTTAAAAAAATGAGGCATATTATAAACCATGTTTACATTATTTGCCAAATTTGCACACTGACCACATTTTACACCCAACGTAATAATATTTTACAAAATAAGTATGTGTACCGTTGACTAGAGCCGAAGCAGAGCAATGAAACCGCCATGATAGACGATCTTTAGGCCTTATTTACAATTTTTTACTCCAATTCTGAAGGATTGTTCATTAAGAGCGGAGAGCAGGATAAGAAATTCTTGTACTCGAGGATTTGGGGTGATTTTGCCGTGGGCCCAGCGCTATTAGTTGTAGTTGCTGTTTCATCTAAAAACACTTTTTTCCAGGCCCATCAACACAACTGACGCCCTAATTATCGCTAAAAAAAACCCGGCGAAGAGAGAATTGCTCTGATAACGTTCTACCATGCTGCTAAATGCACTCACCCACCTCGTAATATGATATGTTACAGTATATGTATTGCACACACGATAATATTATCAAAATAGTATTTATTATTTTAAATTTAAATGAGAACTTTATTATATAATATAAAATTTTGATGTGAAATACATAAACTATTTATTAAAATTATTATTATTATTTGTGTGTAATTTATGTCTATAGTTTACACAAACAATATGCTTATATATGTCTTCGAGAATTTTTTTAGTCATTTTTGTTAATATGAATATATGTACATATTAAAATTGATGTATACTAGTAATTTATTCTATGAATTAACAAATATTATTTGATATAATTTGTTTAAATAGGTTAAACGTAAAATTATGAACTTAGTTTGACTATATAACATAACAGGAAGAATTAAAAAGAAATTTATGAAAAAAAAAAAAAATCTGCTGTGGAGCTATTGAGGTTATAAAGAAATTTTGTGATATAATATATGGTAAATTCTTGATATAAACGAATCATAAAAGATTTACAAATTAAGCTTGTGATTATTGTTGATATACATAAATTATGTTATGCGATATGTACATCTTTATAGTTGAATGGAAAAATACATTTTTCCCAATACGAATATATATAGTAAACTTGGTGTATACTTTTAAGAACTATTAAGAATAAACTAAATATTCACTAAGATTATTTAAATAATTAAAATCTAAGATTCATGAGTAATTTAAACATATGGATTTAGATATAAAATATCATGAAAGAATTGAGGGAGTTTGGTAAATAATTGTAGAAATGTTAAAAAGCAGATATTTGAAGTTGAAATTGTTTTCTTCTATTTCTGATTTTTTTTTTTTTTTTGAGATAAGCGTAATGCATTAAAATTATTATTATTGTTTACATATATTATTTAAATTGCGCGACTTATTTAACTTATATTTGAAACAAAAATTAATTTTGCCTTTTTTGTTGATATAAGCATGATATACATTTTAAAACATTATATTTAGCGTTAATTAGATAAACTAATAATAATTTATTGATTGAATTTATTTGTTAAATTTAAAATCACATAAATAATTCAAGTATTGACTTAAATGTACAATGTCAAGTGATGTTGTGGAGTTTTATACATAATTACTAAATAAAGCTTAAAATGTGACCACTTGATGTTAATATCACAATGCAATACATGATAAGTATATTGATGTAAATGATTTAAACTTTGAACTTATGATTGTATTTACTATTTGGGTGTATAATTTATGTTATGTGATTGACATGTTCATGTAAAGACCAGTCATTAGGGATGGCAATGGGGCGGGTCTAGGGTTCAAACCCGCTTGACCCGCCCCTGTTTTGACCCATTTAGACCCGCCCCATAGGGTCTTCGGGGCGGGTAGACCCGCGACCCGCTTTTGGAGGTCCGGGTCTAGGGTTGGGTCTGGGGCATGGCTAACCCGCCCCAGCCGGACCCGCATGATCGAAACATCATTCAAACTCTTTATAACTATAACTATTACTTGTTAATCTTCTTAGATTTACATGGTTGTAAATTTAATATTATATTCTTTCAATTGACAAACTATAAAATTTTCATTGTATTAAGTTGCATCAATGATAATCATACAATAACAAATGCATACATTTTGAACTATTATCTTGCAACTCATTTTATAATATTCTCTTGTCATTGTGAACACATTATAATATGCATATAATTTATCATTTAGTGATAAAAAAATATAAATACATAAATTTGTGTACACTAGAACATAATATCACCGGGTCGCGGGGCGGGTCGGGTCTACCCTGGCCCGTACGGATTTCGGGTACGGGGCGAAATTACAAACCCGCACCGGGTCTACGGGGCGGGTCTGGGGCGGAGTTTAAAAAGTCCGGGTCGGGTCTGGGGCACGAGAAACCCGCCCCAACCCGCCCCATTGCCATTCCTACCAGTCATAACTCCTGTACTTAACAAACGAAATAGTGCGTTGAAAGACATGCCAAGCAGCTATGGACGATCATCAAGGTAGAATAACGCCAACGGAACCTGCCGTATAACTCACAATGCATGGGTAAGATATAATAGAACATATACAACATGATATAACAGTGAAGCACAACAGAACAGAATTTCTACTTTTCATATCTCCATGAAAATATCCAATACCAAACATGAAATCTGTATAAAGAGCCTCACTACAATTTCACTCAGAGTAACATATCAACAATATCAGTGGAAACAACAATTATGTTACTCCAGTTCTAACAAAACTCCATCCGCCATACGATGAAATGTATCTAGGCCCGTCGAGCTGCCCAGGGTACTCGACTAGTCCCAATAGTCTTTTAGACGTCCCTGTTATACCCCTGCTTTGAGCCCACTAGAACTTACGAGAACGATAATCTCTCAGCCTTCATAATTTTAGTCATCATCACCGATGACTATCCATAAGCTCAGAACCTGTCTCGAACAACCATTATCCACGAACTCACCACATTGAGTCGTCTTCACATTCGTTGCATTACGATGATAAACGAACACATCACAACAATTCGACATTCCTACTTGAATTCACTTCGAAGTCACATTCTTTCTCGAACCAAAAATATCAGCCACTTATAATCCAACATAATCGGGTCGTTATTCCGCTTCGGGTGGCTCGAACGACGCAACTCCACCAACGACCCATCACAACACAAGCCCATGTGACTTGTCTTGTTCCAACGACCTGAATCCAACGTGTCTCGAATGACCTAGACATTCCATTGACTCGCCTTGCCTGGCCACGGCCTAACGAGCCTACTAGTTAACAATCCAAGCTTACATGACCCATCTCCTTGAAGCTCTAAGCAGAATGACCTATGGGAGCCAACGACCTGACTCCAGTTGCACTTACACCACGATAGTCGACCCGCTTCCATGCCTTAGAATCCCAACGACCTGAAGGATCCACGACCTAACACCTCCACGACCCGCCTTTGTCTTGGAGAACACCAGCGACCCGAGCTCTTCAATGACCCATCACCATCAATGACCTGAGCTTTAAGAGACGACCTGACCTCATTTCTTGGGCAACAAGTCATATGACTTGACCCATGAAAAAATGACCCGATTCCAGATCTGACCAATCTAGCTCCAATCTTGAACAAATCATCATCAAATGACAACATTGTTGCAAACAACTCATCCAAATCATTGAACTCAACCAACAACACTAAAATGACAATTATTCATCAACAACCATATATAATTCACCAAATCATGATAGATCAATGAATGAACAAAAAAAGATCTAAACTTGCATAAACATATGAATTAACGATTTAAGTTACTATATTATATCCTATGTTGATCAAAATGAAAATATATTTACCATGATGTAGATTTTGATGAAAACAACTTAAAACAGTACTACAAAAGTGGGCATATTCGACACTAATTTGCGTGCGTTGCATGAAAAGTGTGGCGAAAGCTATGCTTTCTTTGATCTTTTGCAACAACATTCATACGTTGTTGCATTAGATATGAATGCAGTGTTGCGGTTGAAATTCTTGTGCTGTGACTTGCAACATCAGTTCAAAGTGTTGCTTTACATAAATACATGCCAGGTCAGCAATCCACGTTATCAGTTTAAACAAATAAATAACGTAGATCTTTGATTAATCCAACGGTTCAAACGTATCCCTACTTCAGTTTAGTGAAAATTTGGCGCGATCTTTTCCCCATTCACGAAATACTCCCCCCTAAAACAAATTTCTCCCGTACTCCTCCTTCTGCCCGTTTCTCTTTTCACGAAATCCGTCCATGAAGACCCCCGATTGCTACTCTACCGCCAGTACAAACTATAAACCTCTGATTGCTCCTATTTTACAAACTTTACACTTCCGATTTGAATCATTTAAGACAATTACAGGTAGTTAGGGCTTCATCATTTCGGTTTTATTAAGATGATTTCATCTCTAACTTATCTTGGTCTAACATTCAAAGTCTCTGGGTAGTTGGGGTATACCGATTGCCATAAATTAGGGTTTTTCATACTTGAAGTATTGCATTTATATGTTTGCATGTATTGAAATTGTGCAAGCTCTGTATATTTATGTTTGTCAAACCATTGATGTTTTGGTAAATAATGCTTATTCGACAGGTGGAAACAAAATTTAGAGGACAAAAGAAATCCAATTTAAATGTCTATTTCTGTTTGTAGTTAAATAATGCATATTTCTCTTCCTACATCGTATGACTACGAAGATACACAGGGCATGGGTGATCTACGACTATCAAACCCATCATCACCAGAAACTCCTATTGATTTTTATATAGAGATGCAAGAAAGGCACTACGATGATTTGCTTAAGCATGAACTAGAGCAAGAAGAACTCACAAGACAATGGCAAGAAGAAGAACGACGTGAAGAATGGGCGATGCGACAGCATAGTCGTGCTGCCTTGCGTCGTCAGCATCAAAACAACCAAGTGGTTAACGAATAGCAAGCTGACTCATCAATCATAATGTGTGATTGTGGGTGTGCCGAATTTCGATTGGATTCAACATTGGTCGTCATTATTTTAGATATCATGTTTATCCCGCAGGGTGTACCTTTTGGCAGTGGATTGATCAACAGTTTCCAAGTCGAGCCGCTGTGTACGCAAATGAATTACAACATCAACTTACAACACTACAAAATCAAGTTATTGGTTTTTGAACTGACATTAGTAGACTTAACGACCAGCTTCAAGGGCTAAACATTAGAAGACAAAATTAAATTATTGCATCGTTCGTTGTATTAGGTACAACTGTACCATCTTTGTATCACTTGTATAGTCTTTGTATATATACCGTTGTGTTTTGGTGCAGTCATGTAATATTATGAATTTGTGTTCAGTATCCTTAGTTGCTTGTTTTATGTATTCTTCTGATAACTCAGTTCCAAAAGTTAGTGATAATTATATCAAAACAATCGTCTTTGTATCATCACACTGATTATGTATATTTGTAAATTATTAACTTGTTTTGTTTTTGTTTCTAATTTAGTCAAACCTTACATGGTAGCTTTTGTTCATGTCTTGAAACTATTAGTGGTATCAAATTTAGTCTTACTAGGCCGTGGTTAGATTGTGGCAATGGATAGTGAGTATTACATATGGATAGGACTTCCGAGATCGAATGTAGAATATGTAAGAGGGGTAACAACTTTTTTAAGAAATGCATTTCTCATTTATAAAGTAGGTGATGAGATGAAGTGCCCCTACAAAAAATGTACAGAACGTAATTGGTATTGTGAAAATGTCGTATACGATCATCTTATTTTTAATGGCCTTTCTCCATTACATACCGGGTGGATTTGTGAAGTTTCACAGACAAAATTAATAGGTGTTGATGACCATATGAATTGTGCAACGGAGACGGATT
Source organism: Allium sativum (assembly GCA_030737875.1). Lineage (NCBI taxonomy): Eukaryota > Viridiplantae > Streptophyta > Magnoliopsida > Asparagales > Amaryllidaceae > Allium > Allium sativum. The sequence goes on along the minus strand of CM060910.1, from coordinate 1,044,478,311 downwards.
TTGAGGATAATTTAGATGTAATGTTCAAATGTGCGGGTTACAAATTTGGTCAAAATCCCAAGGACTTTATAGTAGAACCAAATTCAGAGGCCGAAAAATTTTATCGGCATGTTAAAGAAGGAAAAATATCCTGGCTGCACTAAATTTTCTCGACTAAGTTTCTTGATCAGGCTTTATCATTTAAAGTGTGCTTACGGAATTAACAAGTCTGCGTTTGGGGAATTACTAAAGCTTATAAAAGAAGCCTTTCCTGATGCCCAGCTGCCTTTGTCTTCCTACGCTGCAAAGAATGTCATTAAGGATTTAGGTCTTGATTACCATAAAATACATGCCTGCCCAAATGATTGCATGTTATATTGGGCAGAGAATAAAGATAAAGAGGATTGTGACATTTGTGGTTTTTCGAGGTAGGCTATAAAAGAAAACGAAGACATCGTTGATAATAATGATCCACCAAAGTCGATTCCCAAAGTGCCGGCAAATGTTATGAGGTACATTCCTCTAAGACCAAGGTTACAAAGGATGTTTATTTGCAAAGAATTTTCCAAACTTATGAGATGGCACCAAGTAGAACGAAAAGAAGATGGAAAAATAAGACACCGGCTGATGGTGTGGCATGGAAGATGATGGATGCTCGCTATCCTGATTTTTCATCAGAAAATCATAATGTTAGATTGGGTCTAGCATCTGATGGATTTAATCTATATCGTTCAATGAATTCAAGCTATAGTACATGGCCAATTGTGTTGGTAAACTAAAATCTTCCGCCTTGGTTATGTATGAAACAAGAGAATTTGATTCTTTCAACATTAATATCTGGTCCAGATTCTCCAAAGAACGGTATTGACGTATATATGCAGCCTTTAATTGCGGAATTGAAAGCATTATGGAATGTTGGCATCGAAACATATGATTCCTTGACTGACGAGAATTTTAATTTACGTGCAAGCGTCTTATGGACCATTAGTGATTTTCAGGGATGTGTCATGTTGTCAGGTTGGAGCACGAAGGAGAAACTAGCGTGTCCAGTATGCCATTATGAAACTTCTTCAAATTATTTGAAGCATAGCAAAAAAACGTATTATATGCACCATAGAAAGTTTCTTGATCCAACACATAAGTGGAGGCTGGATAAGAGGAGATTTAATGGCGAAACTAAAATGGGGAGCATTCCAGAAATATTATCAGGAACTGATGTTGAATAGTTATTGCGGGGGTTCAAAAATCGGTTTGGGGATAAGACGAAAAAACCTGGTAAAAGTGACGGCCCTTTTAAAAAAGGTCAATACTGTTTAACTTACCATATTGGTGTCATAATCTCCTTCGACATAACCTGAATGCCATGCACATAGAGAAGAACATATGCGACAACATATTAGGTACTTTACTTAATATAGGTCGCATGATGAAGGATCACCTAAATGCTCGTTTGGATTTACAGGAATTGGGCATAAGGAAGGACCTTCATCCTGTTGAATGTGGTGATGGAAAGCATGTTGAAATTAGAGCTGCAATATTTGATATGACAAATAAGGAAAAAGAAATCATTTGCTCTGTATTGAAGAATGCCAAACTTCCCTACGGTTGTGCCTCGAATGTTAGTTGGTACGTGCACGTAAAAGAGAGAATGGTTGTGGGATATAAGAGCCATGATGCTCATTTCACACTCCACTATTTGTTACAATTTGTCGTGAAGAAAGCGTCAAAACCCGAGGTTGCGTTATCAATGATCAGATTTAGTATATCCCTTAGAGAACTATGGAGCAAGATTATCGAAGTGGATGAAATCAAGAGGCTGCAAAAAGAAATTGTCGAGATACTTTGCCATTTTGAAATGATTTTTCCACAGGCTTTTTTCCATATAATGGTACACTTGCATGTTCATTTATGCAGAGAAATCGAATACGACGGGCCTGAACATCTTAGATGCATGTATCCAATTGAGCGATATCTAGGAAAGTTGAAATCTTATGTGCGAAATAGAAGCAGACCGGAAGGTTTGATTGCAGAAGGTTACTTGGCAGATATTCAAGATTTTTAAACATTGATGGAGGAATAGAAAACATGTCGATTGATTTTGGAAGATGTCCAACATATTTGGAATATCATATTGGAACAAAGAAGAATAAAGATGGGAAGATGTTCAATGTGAAAAATGCAGATTAGAAGGCAACGCATCGCTATATTATGTTCAATTCCGGTAATAAATAAATTGAGAGTTTGATCGAGTAAGTTTTTAAGTTCCTATGTCATTTTCCTTAACTATAAATTAACATTTGCATTTCGTAGCTTTTTTACCTTAATTATTATTTAGGGTTCATCGAGCTTTTGCGGATGGTCTTGCAAATATAATAAGATACAAGAGGGAATGAGAACATTTCGAAGAGTTTTGGAATTGGCTTAAAGAAGAGGTTCTGAAAAGGGACAATATTTCAACAGATTTAGAGGTGTTTGCATTAGGTCCTAATCGAGTAGCTAGGAAGTTTACCGGTTATATAATATCCACACAAAATTTAGATATTCTCGATGTACCACACAAAATAGTGGTGTATTTTTGACTGCCAAAACCACCAGATTTGCAAGTTCGAAAGACCAAAACCCAATTGTGGGTGATGTCAATTACTATGGGTCAATCAAAGAAATTTTTGAGCTTGATTATTGGGGAGCTTTCATAGTGGTCCTTTTTAAGTGTTGTTGGTACCAAGAGGAAAAAGATTCATATGGTCGTACTCGAGTAAATTTTAGCAAGTGCCATAAAACTGATCCTTATGTCCTGTCTTCGCAAGTGCAACAAGTATTTTATGTGGAAGATGCAGTTGAAAAGAACAGTCATTACGTTATTAAAAAATTGCCGAGAGATTGATGTGATACTGAAAATCAGAATGCAATGGAAGAAGACATGAGCAATACGTATTCACATGATATTGGAATAGGTGGTGACCTAGAACCAGAAGTTGTTGATGAGGGTTGGATTAAGGATGACATCCCCGTAATACAATTTGAAACAGAACTAGAAGCAGAAGTTCCTGATCCTGTTCCGTCTCGTTAGGACAAAAAATTCCTCTTTCTTATTGCTTTAATTTGGTCTGTCTAATTTATAATGTATTTGGCACTTTTTGTTTTATCTAGAAATTATTATCTTCGATGAATGTATTTGGCACTCTTTTCTCATAATGCAATCTACACTGTTCACATGTTTTATGATTTAATGTCTTTTGTTACTGTCATCTAAATTGGTTATAGACCAAAATGTTATAGTTGTTGGTTTTTGTCCACTTTAACATGCATGTACCTTGTTCTAATCTATTCATTTTGTACAGGATGGATGAACTTATTAATATCCGACTACAACATGGCGGACAGTTTCGAAGGACATGTTACGTCGGTGGAGAATCCTACATAGTAACAAAATATGATGTAGACCGCTTTTCTTACAGTGTGCTTATGGACTTTATTAAAGATGCTCTCCATTACACTGAAATAGGAGGAGTCTATATCATCAACAAAGGAATAAGGGGTAGCTGGCAGCTAATATTGAATGACAAGGACATAATCGTACATACAAGGCTGCAAAAAGCAAGGAGAAGTGGTTTTTTACATCGACAACACATTGAAAAAGACAGTGAGCCGTTGATTCAACTACAGCCACATGTAATCATACGGCCAAGGAAAAACATAATTCAAGGTATATACGTATATGTAATATAAATCCATTATTCTTTTATATATCTCTGTGTGTGTGTAAAGAACTATGAAGGAGGCCATCGTTATTATTTTTATTGTTCTAGGTTCTGCTAAGAAGCCGGTTGAAAAGCGCAAGTATACTACTGCACATAGACTTCAGCAGCAACACAAGATGATGAAAAACAACCCAACTCAAGTGGGTCAGAAGGAAACAGATAAAGGAACCAGGAGGAAATTAAATGTATAAAATGAAACAGATAATGATGATGATACCCGAGAGAATGAAGCTGATGTTCAGGTATTTTTCAGTTTTCATTTCAGTTTTATTAATCCGGATGAAATCTTGTATTTCAAACTACTTTTTATTACAATTCTTGTGCATGCATTCTATCAAAACAGCAAGAACTGTTTATACATCAACTCTATTTGGTTAACTAGCTTAAATTTATCATCGAATGTGAGTAACAATGCTAATCTGCTTGCAGTTCTCACAACCATCAGTTTTGACGAAGTATGAACAAGAGCGAATCGTGCGAATGCAAGAAAAACGATGCAGTTAGTAGATCACTTGGGGTGCCTTCATTGGTTAGTTGTACGCAAGAGGCTGCCGCACGAAATAAGAAATATAAAGGTAAAGATGTTGCTGGATGTGATGAATACATCCCAGAAAATGTTGGTGAAGACGTCACTGATGATTCATTGGATTCGGAGGTATAAAGAAGTTATTTTGTTTATTACTTATTGTCTTTGCCTTTAGGAACGTAAAAAATCTTGAACTTCGACTTAATTATAGATAATCAAAATTGTTAAGCTAAAGTATCCTTTAATTGGACCGAGAACTCGTTCGCGAACCAATGCAGCCATTGAAATTGAGAAGGAAGCGATGATCTGCAACCCCCCTTCAAAAAAGCTGGCTCCAACTAGGATTTGATCATGACACACAATCCCTCTCCAAAGAAACTCAGCAAGAGGGAGAGATTGGCAGAAACATTAAAGAAATTGATGAAACCTACATCGTCTTTCTCAGGAGTTTTAAAACCTACGTCTCGTCCATCCGTTATAAAATCTACATGTAGCAAATTGTTCAAACAATCAACCAATTCATGTGAAGTTGCTAGTTCAGTTGCTGCTTATTTAGCGATGCGGAAACGACAAAAGCAGAATGTTGAAGCACCTCCAACAATGGAAAATCTTACTGATTGATTAGAGCAAGAATGGATTGCACAGGAAGATGAAGCAGGTACAGGTACAATATAATGTTTCTTTATCTGTGCACTGCACTGCACTGTTGAGTGTGTCTATTTTCTATTCATTTTTTTGAACCTGGTAAATAAAGTACAAAGTCCAAAAAAACCTAGAGGGAAGTCAAAAATGACCAAGGTGCATGCTATAACCCCTGATGATAAAGTAGTCATTGAGTTAAATGAGGATGTTCAGCCAGTATCTGAAAATATTACAGAGTTAAGCAATTTTCTTGGGACACTAGCAAAGGATAATGTGTCTCTTACTTACATCAATTGTCATGTTGTTCGTGATCAATTAAAGCGACAAATGTTGGAATATGCTCTGGTACAATCTAATTTCCTTATCCATATACAGTTCAACTGACTTCCTAAATGTTTGGTTTTAATTAATTAGTTTGTTTCCAGAATTTTGTGATTGATATATTGTAGGCTAGGTATGTCATTCCTGAAGAAGGACACAAGTGGGTCCTGAACATGCTTAATGACTCTTGGAGGCAGTACAAGTCTCGCATCAAAGCAAGGTATTATAAAAAATATTCAACTGATGAGGAAAAGGCTTGCAAATAGGCCCAGTACAATTCCTTTGGAGGATTTTAAAATGCTCTTGGAATATTGGGGGGGGGGGGATGAAGCAGTTCAGGTATGGCTTTAATGATATTCACATATGTATAATGTTTAGTAGTTCACATTAGCTTGTTTAGTGCTAATCTTTTCTTTAGTAGTTCGCATTATCCTTGTTTAGTGGTAAACAAAATTTTGGATTTCCAGGCCCTAGCTGATACTAATTCCGCGCATCGTAATTCATTAAATGAGACACATACCATGGGTCCCAAAACTCATTCAGTAGCCAAAGAAAAGATAGTATGTGTTTTTTTGAACTTAAGTTATTTTTTTATTGAGTTGAATTGGCCACATGATAATTCTAATTTGTTATATCATTGAATTATATTTTATATATCATTGTCACAATGTTCATAGGCAGCAGCTAGATATGTAAATTCTTAATATTGAATGTCGCCAATTGTGTTTAATTTTTGGTAATCCTAATACTTGACAGAGAAAGAAGGACCCAGAGAAAGCCTCCCCATCCGCTGCCTTGGTTTATTTGGAAACATATAAACGAGAATCGGGTAGAAGTTACAAGACTAACACGAATGAACTAAAGGCCAAATACGTGAGTACATATATAATTAGATACTGAAATAGCAGTACTTATGTCAGTATAATTGGCACATTGTACATTTGTTGGAGCTGCTTATTAAATCGAACACATAGTTAGTTTGAAAGAAAACCAGTTCTGTTAATAAATTCATTCCTGCCAGCAGCATATTTATATATATATGCTTGCCTGGTTTTCATTTTGTAGGCGAAGGTTCAAGCAATGGTGGATGCAGGAAACATTGCTAAGGCAGATGCACTTGTTTCTGATGGGAAGAGCCACACGCGGAACTAGCTTGTAGGAAGGCGAGGTAAAATGGCCGAAAAGATTCCAACAACTCCTGGTTCTTCAGACAGTTATGTGCAAAAGCTGACCAAAAAAATAAGGCAAGAGCTTGAAATGGATTTGGAAGAAAAGGTGAATACAAAAGTGAAAGAGAACGTGTCATGGGTGTTAAAAAAGCTAGGTGAAGCCAATCCAGGTCTTAATTTAGACGTCGGAGACTTTTGTCTCACCACAACAAGTGATGAAGATGACATTGTTACCCCTGTAACCCCGGCAACTGACTGAAGTATTTGGATGGTATGTTTTAGCACTTATGATATATTCTGTTCTTTTAAATTATGGCATCTGTGGTATGTGTTCATGATGGCACTTGTGGTATGTTTGGATGATGGCACTTGTGGTATGTGTTGGTGATGACTCTTTTGAATTGGTATATACAATTGGTTGGTCTGACTGTGGTTATGAATGTTTTGGGAGGATTTATTGTATGAATATTTTGGTATATATGTATAAATGTGGTACAATGTTTTGGATTGAATATATGTAGTGCAGAATTTGTAATTACAAGGTTGTATTACAGCTGCATTTGATTTTTTTTCTGCTGTTGCATTTGATTTTTTACCATTGCAGTTGATATTTTCTGGTGTTGCAGTATAGTATTGTGGTGTCGCATTAGATGGCACTGTGGTGTTGCATTAGGCTGTGTTGTGATGTTGCATTAGGCTGTGCTGTGGTGTTGCACTAAGTGTAATATTATTAATTCCACAATGGTACGACATGTGGGGCCCACAGCTTACGTGGTGCCACGTGGATAACTGACGTGACATGTGACACATTTGTAGCTGACGTGGAGAGATGACGTGGCGTGTGACACGTCGGCAGCTGCCGTGGAAAGTTCATGTGGACCCCACTACCATGATCTGGAAGGCAGACTCTGTCTCTACTTAAGGCAACGCTGTATGTTGTTGCATTACTTGCATATACTGTTGCAATAGGGTTATAAGTCAACACTTTCTTTCTGTTGCCGTAGATGGGAAAAAGCGTTGCATTAGCTAGCTAATGCAACGGCCGCGGATGCCACACCCCCTTGGTGTTGCCTATTTGAAAAAATGGCCTAGACAATGCTTTTTTGATATACGGCTACAGAAAAATAGTGTCGAATATGCCCACATTTGTAGTAGTGAAATGATGAGAATAAGATCAAACAACCCATATACTTGATTGAATCTGTGTGAGAGATATTTATCACGCACTAAATCTTGGAATTAACTCGAAATCACTAAATTCTCAATCCGAACAGCAAAGAACTCTCTTTAAACCTCTCAATTTGATCCGATTTCTCTTCACTTGATGTAGATCTAGCTTTGCTTGATGTAGGTCTTCAATCTTCACACGTAGGTTTAGAATTTTAATATGAAAAGGTGTATTTGATTGAGCAAGGAGGATCACGAGCTCAACCAAATGAGAGAATGAAGAAAAGTAACCATCTCTCCATGCCTCTAACCCCCTATTTATAGCCTCACACCATCCCACTAATCGACCATACCAAATCAGCCAATCAATGGCTTACAAAACGTGAACAGAAATTAGGCATCACTAAAATAGCAATTCCTCCCAAACCATTGAACCAAATCTTTAATGTGACCACTTTACGGAATTGGAAACATCATTTCCTTTCCAATAAAATCGATCTCAGCACCTAATTCGATCCCGATCAAACGTTATTCCCTGTACAAAACTAGGAGAGGCAAAATGGTCGGAAATAAAATTGGTAAAAATTATGGATATGTCTCACATCCGCATAACCAACATATCAAAATATGAGAATGATCCAACCCTCATGGAATTAAATAAAAATATTTTATGATCCTCCGATACGTAAAATGTGGGTCATTACGCTGAAGGCCGAAACCAACATCAGATAAGCACCCAAGAAATATCTTCCTCAACGTCAAATAATCCATACAAGACGATACAAGCAAACAATAACATCCATGACCATGTTTATCGCCATTTGCCTTGCCTTGAATCCATCGTTAACTGAATGACTGACCCATCCTGCCGTCCGCCAAGGGCTAATGGTAACCTCGGTTCTAGCAAAAATCAATAAGACATCGTGACTTGCATCTAGTCCCATCATGATTACCTAAGGTACTTGACTAATCACCTAGTCTTTTAGGCCCCCCATTATACCCCTACTTTGAGTCCGCTAGAACCTCCAACTAACGACGATCCCTCGGCACTTCAAAACTCTAGCCATCCATTCTGACGACTATATCATAAGCTTAAGTACCTTCTCGAACAAACCATTATCTACGAACTCAAACCACCTTTTGACTTGTCTTCATAACCTTGTTGCATCACACGATCAACGATCACTCGACCCTGCTTCGAACATTCCACCTGAATTCAACATCAAAGCCACAACATTCATCGAGTCACATCTTCATCATGTCAGGTCAAAGGGGTACAAAACTTTGCACATAGCCTTCCTAAACCATGCTTATTAGTCTCAACAAAAATCAACTCATTTCGATCATTCTATGATAGGTCGTTTACAACCCATCACATGGGTCGCATGCGACCCATCTCCATGGACCACACCTTCGATCCAACGACCCACGATTGATCTATAAGTCATAATCTTCTACGAAACTCTCCACGACCCTCGGCCCATACCCAACCGACCAAAAGTTTTCCATGAACCGACCCTTTCACCAGGCACACGATTCGATTCGATCCATCCAGGCTAACCCTATCGCATACGACCCAACCCCGTATCAGCTTTTCACCAAGCCTTTACTTCGTGTTTGGTCTACCCTATCCACTCGTCCAAGCCGACCTGATCCAAAGCCCATGTGATCCATCTTTGCATTAGCCATTTCACCAAGCTCTACACACTACGCCTGACCGACCTGATCCATGCTACGACTCGCGAACAACCCATACCATTTCCTGCGACCCATCGTGAGAATGGAGTTTGGAGCTAAACCTTTCCAGATTTCCTTGACTCCTCCTCTGGAGCTCCTCCGCCAAGTTTCGTCCGATTTCTATCAGCCGAACCTCCGATTTGCTCCGACCAACCAATCTAAGCTTTAACGACGAACATCTATACATACAACTCATACCGAACATCCAATTTCAACTAAACAATCAATAGCACAACAAAAAATTCATCATACAGTCATTAGAACAACAAGTAATCATATAAAATTCACCAAACCATGATAAAACGATAAATGATTCAATATTTTGATCTAAACTTGCATATACTTTACGATGAACATATGATTTCAATATTAACATATGAATTTATCGTTATAATTAGCTAGATTGGATTCTATGGTGTGATCCAAATTCAAAACATACTTACATTGATTAAATCAAATTGAATAGAACTTGTATGAATGAAATTAAGAATAAACAAACCATATACTCGATTGAATCCATATGAGAGATGCTTATCACTCACCAAATTCACAAAATAGCCATAAATCAACAATCTCTAATCTCGGATAGCAAAGAAAGGCCTCCAAATCAATCCAATTAATGTGATCTACCTTTCATCGATGTTGATCTTCAATCCTAGTTCTCAAATCTATGAATTGAAATGGAGTGGAGGCGTATTTGATTGGGCCAGAGAATCACACGCACCCAACTAAATGACGAAGTGAAGAGACTAAACAATTCTATTTACCCCTACCCTCTTATTTATATACAACCCCTAGCCTCAATGCGTCTCACTAATCAGCCCACTAATGACTAATTAGCCTGTCCAGAAAACAAGCAACACTAAGCAACAATTCTCCCAAACCGCTCAGCCAAATCCTTAATGTGGCCACTCTACGGAATTAGAAACACCATTTCCGATCCAATGAGATCAATCCCATCTCCTCATTCAATCTCATTTAAAAGTTATGCCCTAAACAAAAATAATATGGGTAATATGGTTACAACAAAATTGGTAAAAATCATAGACATGTCCCACATCTCCATGAACAACATATCAAAAGATGAGAATGATTCGACCCTTGGAGAATTATATAATCATATATTACGATCCTTCAATACGTAAAATGCGGGTCGTTACATTCTCCCCCTCCCTTCCTTTAGGAATTTCTCCCCGAAAATTCCAAGCAAGCACAAACAACAAGAACTATTCCGCATGCTATCATCCACGAGCGGCGAATCTACCATCCAACAAGCCATGCAACCATAACATTAACCTAGCACGTAGAATTCTAATAATAGTACAAGTTACCATGGTATAAGGATGACATGATATTAGTGTGTCATACCACACGAAGGGCTCTGGATGGGTCACCTTCATACTCTCTTCTGTTTCCTATGTACAATCATCATCATCCTCGTCCCACTATACCTTGACTAGCTTAATTTCCTTCCTCCTAAGTTGTTTCATGTCATTCCCCACAACTCGAAGTAGCTTATGAGGCCTTGAAACTACGGGTTCGACTTCTAAGTCTTCATACTGATCCAGAGATACTACCACATCTGAATTGTGCACAGACTTCCATATAAAAGACACATGGAAAACATTGTGCACACTCGGCAGCTTCTTAGATAAAGCCAATCTATACTCGAGCTTTCCCATTCGCTCGACTATCGGAAATGGACCAATGAATCTTGGAGCCAACTTTCCTTTATTTCTGAATCGAACAACTTTCCTTAAAGGTGAAACCTTAACGAAACCATATCACCAACTTTGAATTCCAAATCCTTATGACGTTTATCGGCGTAACTTTTCTGACGATCTTGGGCTGCCTTCATTCGTTGCCGAACGATCTCAATACAATCTGAGGTTTCCCTTATCATTTCGGGATCAAATACCAACTTCTATCCAGTCTCTAACCAATATGTCGGAGAATTACACGGTCTACCATACAATGCCTCGTATGGTGCCATCACAATGCTTGACTAGTAATTGTTAATGTAGGAAAACTAAAACAAAGTTAGATGGTCTTCCCATTATCCCCCAAAATCCAGTGCATAAGCTCTAAGGAGATCCTCAAATACACGATTAACTCGCTTGGTTTGACCAACAGTCTGGGGATGATAAGTCGTACTCAAACATAGCTCGGTTCCCAAACTCTCTTGAAAACTCTTCCAAAATCCACTAATGAATAAAGGGTCTCGATCACTCACTATACTTTTCGGGATACCATGGAATCGAACTATCCATTTAATATATAACTCAACCGAATTCAATATTGTACTAGTCAATATGACAAGAATAAATGTTGCGCTTTTGGTCATGCGATCCACTATGACCCAAATCCCTTCATTCCCTGCCCTTGTCCTAGGTAGTCCATTGATAAAATCCATCGATACTTGTTCCCATTTCGACATCGAAACTTCAAATGGCTGAAGCAATCCAATTGGCTTCTTCTGTTTAGCTTTCACAAAATGATAGTTCATACATTTGGAAATAAAATTTCCAACATCCCTCTTCATATCTTCCCAATAATAAACTCGCTTCCTGTCTCGATACATCTTATTACCACCAGGATGAATCATCAACCTATAGTGATGACATTCTCTCAGAACTTCATCTCTCAATCCAACAATATCAGGAACAACCCGTCATCCTTTCTTTTGAAGCCAACCATCTCGATCGACCTCGAATTCCTTATCCTTTTCTGGTTCCACTCTCATTTCCAACTTCTGGATGATCTCGACAAGCTTCTCGTCACGCTTTTGGCTTTCACCAAGCCTTTTGATGAGAGTTGGTCTTATCATAAGCTCGCCAACATTTCAGGCTCTAACTCACACCTAGGCTTGAAATCAAATCCTGCCAAAAAACTCAAGGTACTCCCATTTCGAAAACATTGCCCCCAAACCAGCATGTCTTCGACTTAATGCATCTGCTACTGCGTTACCCTTATTAGGATTATATGCAATAACAAAATCATAAGATGCCAAAAAATCTAACCACTACTACTGCCGAAGATTCAAATCCTTTTGGAAGAAAAGATATTTTAACAACTTATGATCCGTAAACAACCCAAATCAAACTCCCAATAGGTAATGTCTCCACATCTTCATAGAAAACACGATCACTGCTAACTCTAAATCATGGGTCGGATAATTCCTTTTGGTAAGCTTTAGTTGTCGCCTCGAATAGGCCACAACTTTATCCTTCTGCATTAGCACTGCTCTAAGTCCAATACAATATGCATAGGTGCATACCACCTTATCCTCATTCCCACTTGGTATAGTCAAAAGAGGAGCACTTGTCAGTCTCACTTTCAGGATTCCAAAAGTTTGCTCACACTTCGCATCCCATGTGAACACTAGATTCTTCTTCGTCAATCCTGTTAATGGTGCAGCTATCTTGGAGAAATTCTTGATAACTCAATGATAATATCCCGCCTACCCAAGGAAACTCCTTACATCCGTCGCATTGTTAGGTCTATCCCAATCTTGGATTGATGCCACCTTAGCGGGATCCACCGCTATTCCTTTTCCATAAACAACATGGCCTAAGAACCTCACTTCATTCTTCCAGAAGTGACACTTCGAAAATTTAGCTCTCGGCTAATGCTTTCGCAAGATTTCCAAAACAACTTGCAAGTGCGTCTTATGCTCTTCCTTATCCTGAGAATAAACCAGGATATCGTCCATGAACACAAGCACAAAATTGTTCAACGGATCTTTGAATATCCTATTCATAAGATCCACGAAATGCGCTGGTGCGTTGGTCAATCAAATGGCATCACCAGCCACCCAAAGAAACCAGATGGTGTCCTAAAAGCGGTCTTCGGCACACTATCCTTTGTCACTCTCAACTAGTTAAATCCCGTCGCCAAACCCAGTTAGGAAAACATGTTGTCTTCGTGAAGATGATCAAGCAAGTCGTCTATTCTCGGTAATGGATACTTGTTCTTCTTAGCCACCTTGTTCAGCTCATGAAAATCCACACACGATCTCAAAGATCCATCAGCCTTGGTTGCAAACACAATTGGTGCACCCTATTCGGACACATTCCGCCTAATGAATCCTTTTCCCAAAAGGTCACTTACTTGCACCTCTAACTCTCCTTGTTCTCTAGGCGCCATCCGACTAAGGGGCATAACGATATGTATGGCTTCATCAACAAAATCAATCCTGAACTCAATCTCGTGATGCAGCGGCAAATCTTTGACCTCGCCAAAGACATCATCAAACTCACTAGCGATTGGCACAGATGACAATCCTTCTTGTGGAATTACAAGCAAATATAAAAATCTTACAAAGACCACATCTTATGGCTTACATCCAATCACAACCATTCACCCTTCCACATTCCCAACTGTCACCTCGAGCTTCTCACAATCCACCTTAGCCGCATACCCCTTGAGCCAGTCCATACCTAAAATAATCCCAAACCCAACAAAGTTAAAAAAAAGCAATCACACACAAATGAGCAACCATGACTCGATATCACTAGACCACCACAAACCATACAGAGACTAGACGAACCCCCTACCGAATTAGTCACAACCAATGGTCTATAAACTATCTCAGGTTCCAAACCCAACCGCACACAAGCTCGTTACAAATGAAAGAATGTGATGCTCCAGTATCAAAAAACATTCAAACTAAAATATGCTCGATAGAGAGCGTACCTTGAAAAACAACACTCTTCCCTTTCTAATTCGTTAAAGGAGCTCTTGAAGAAGTTGGAGCAGCCTCCAAGGCATACGCCTTCAGTATCTGCTTTCTCTTCGATGGTTCTAGACAATCCTTCTTAAATTGCCCAGGCTTACCATAATTATGTCACTTCTTCTCAGCTTTCAGATTCTTACAATCCTTAGAATGATGGCCCTTCCGCTGATAGTTGTAGAAAGTCACCTTGCCTTTCTGCTTTTTTTGGTCGTCCTTCCCTTGTTGTTGTTGTTGCTTCCTTTTCCTGTTCCACTTTTTCTTATTACCACCCTGCTGTGGTTTCGGGTCCTCTTTAGTTGCAATAACAAATTCTTCCTTATGAAACAAACTTTTGTGCCTCAAAGCTTTTTCAACTATCTTCTCATAAGGGTCATCCAAATGATCAACCAACTACTTCCCAAGATATGTATCCAAGCCCATGACAATCTTCTCATTCTTCTAATAAGGAGTCTCAATATACGAATGAACATACTTGGGTAAAGCTTCAAACTTAGAAATATACTCCAACACTGATCGACAATTCTACTTTAGCTCAACAATTTTTTTAAACAGAACCGATTTCCCAGCTTTACAAATGAACTTCATCTCAAATTTTACTCGGAATTGATCCTAAATGACCTCATCCTTAAGAGTCTATAAAGTGAGAGAGAGTTCCACCAATTCATAGCTCTGTCGTGTAGCTGCCTCGGTGTAAGCTTTCTCTTAGTTGCGTCGTTAATAGCCAAATTTACGAATATTCGAACATAAGTATCAAGCCGCCTTTGAATCTCGACAATTGGCTATGTCCCTTAAAACGGCTTCCGTTCCAGAGAGACGAAATCCTTACACAGCTTAGTGAAATCAACCATCCTAGGCACCTGAACACCAACATCTATCACGATTGCTTCTGGAGCGGGTACCCTTCTCGTGATCGCTGTCATCATGGATTCGAACATAGCTGGGTAATCAGGTAAACCACCATTCCCCTTCCAGGAGAAGGCTCCTCCCTAGTAGTATGTATCAAAGATCGACGACTCATTCTAAATATGAAAATAGAATGATTAGTCCATGTATGAGAAAAACTGCAATGGTGTTCAAACGCTACTATACTATACACTATAATATAGTAATCATCCATTAGAAAAGTACAAATACATCTCTCATACGTCATTACGCCTACAACTTTGGACAAAACCGATTAACCAATGCTCTAATACCAAATGTAATGACCTCCCATAACTCCTGCACTTAACAAATGAAATAGTGCGCTGAAAGACGTGTCAAGCAGCTATGGACGATCATCAAAGTAGAATAACACCAACGGAACCTATCATATAACTCGCAACGCGTAGATAAAATATAATAGAACATATATAATAAGCTATAATACCGAATCACAACAAAACAGAATTTCAACTTTTCATATCTCCATGAAAATATCCAATACCAAACACTGTATTAAATGAAATCTATACAAAGAGCCACACTACAATTCACTTAGAGTAACATATCAACAATACCAGCGAAAACAACAATTATGTATAGAAGATAGCAATACGTCAAACTCCTTCTTGTCGTCGCTCAGCAGTATCATCCTCATCAAGATATACTACCTGTCACCTAGTATGCCCATCAACAACATTGATGAACATCCCATGGTAATAAGGGGGAAACATAAAACCTTGAGTCAGGCAATGGTCTTAATGAGCGACAAAACAACTATCAACATCAACAATAAAGTATATGGATAATAGGAAGTTCAATCATCTGATCTGCCCTATATATTACAAGAATAGGATTCCCAATCTCACTTATCTTCCACAACCTACGGTGATAGCCTTCCCAGAGAGTTAGAGAAAAAACAAACAGTAACATCCATAACAACCAATTATCAAGCATGGGCCATCCTAATCAAGTTCAATACACATCAAGAACAAACCCTGAAGTCCGAAACTACCATCAGATAAGCACCCAAGAAATATCTTCCTCAAGTTGAATAATCCACACAAGACGATACAAGCAAAAAATAACATCCATGAACCTGGCTATCACCGTCTGTCTTGCCTTGAATCCATCGTTAATCGTATGACTGGCCTATCCTGCCATCCGTCAAGGGCTAATGGTAACCTGGTTCTAGCAAAACTCCATATGCCATCGTGACTTGTATCTAGGAACATCGTGACTGCCTAGGGTACTCGACTAATCACCTAGTCTTTTGGGCGTCCCCATTATACCCCTGCTTGAGTCAGCTGAACCTCCGACTGATGATGATCCCTCGGCACTTCAAAACTCTAGCCATCCATCCTAACGACTATATCATATGCTCAAGTATCTTCTAGAGCAAACCATTATTCGTTAACTCAAACTACCTTTTGAGTTGTCTTCCTAACCTTGTTGCATCATCCTGCGATCAACGATCACTTGACCCAACTTCGAACATTACATCTGAATTCAACATCAAAGCCACAACATTCGTCGAGCCACATCTTCATCATGTTAGGTCAAATGGCTACAAAAATTCGCAAATAGCCTTTCTAAACCATGCTCATTGGTCTCACCAAAAATCAACTCATTTCAACCATTTTATGATGGGTCGTTTACAACCCATCACATGGGTTGCACCCGACCCATCTCCATGGACCGCACCTCCAATCCAACGACCCACGACCTATCTACAAGCCACAATCTTCTATGAAACTCTCCACTACCCTTGATCCGTACCCGATTGACCCAAAATTTTCCACGAACCGACCCCTTCAGGTCTCAGACTTCACAGATTCGATCAGATCCATCCAGGTCGACCACATTGCATACGACCCGACCCCGCATCAGCTTTTCACCAAGCCTTTTCTTCGTGTTCGGCCGACCCGATCCACTCATCCAAGCCGACCCGATCCAAATCCCATTCAATCCATCTTTGCATTAGACTATTCGTTAAGCTCTTCACGCTACGCCTGGCTTACCCGATCCATGCTATGGGTCATGAACAACCCATACCATTTCCTACGACCCATCATGAGAATGTAGTTTGGAGCTCAAACTTTCCAGATCTCCTCGACTCCTCCTCCGGAGCTCCTCCATCAAGATAACTCCGATTTGCTCTGACCAACCAATATAAGCTTTAACGATGAACATCTGTGCATATAACTCATCCAAAACATCCAATTTCAACTAAACAATCAACAAAACAATCATTAGAACAGCAAGTGATCATCATAAAATCATATGAAATTCACCAAAACATGATAAAACGATAAATGAATCAATATTTGGATCTAAACTTGCATATAGTTTATGATGAACATATGGTTTCAATATTAACATATGAATTTACCAATATAATTAGCTAGACTAGATCTTATAGTGTGATCCAAATTCAAAATATACTTACGTTGATTAAATCTAGGTAATTATAACTTGTATGGATGAAATTAAGATCAAACAAATTCATATACACGATTGAGTCCATGTAAGAGATGCTTATCACTTACCAAATCCACAAAATAGCTATAAATCAACAATCTCCGCAAAGAACGGCCTCTGAGTCAATCCAATTGATTCGATCTACCTTTCCTCGATGTTGATCTTCAATCCTAGTTCTTAAGTCTATGAATTGAAATGGAGTGGAGGTGTATTTGATTGGGTCGGAGAATCATAGGCACCCAACCAAATGAGGAAATAAAGATACTAAACAATTCTCTTTACCCCTACCTTCCTATTTATAGCTAACAACCGTAACCTTAATAGGCCTCATTAATCAGCCTACTAATGACTAATTAGTCTATTTAGAAAATAAGCAACACTAAACATTTATTTCTCCCAAACCGCTCAGCCAAATCCTTAATGTGACCACTTTACAAAACTGGAAACACCGTTTCAGTCTAATAAGGTCGATCCCAGCTCCTGATTCGATCCCATTTAAAAGTTATACCCTAAACAAAAAATACATGTGCAAAAAGGTCACAACAAAATTGGTAAAATTCATGGACAATCCCACATCCCCTTGAACAATATATCAAAAGATCAGAATGATTCATCCCATGGAGCATTAAATAAAATATTTTACGATCCTTCGATACATAAAATGCGGGTCGTTACAGTTTATATATCTGAATTATTGTTTTTCTTATTTTTGTTAATATAAATATGGTTAATCTTATTATTATTTATTAGGTGAATCAATGAATATAGTTTGCATCACTAATAAATTAAACTCGAATAATTGAAAGTACAATAATGAAGACTAGATTTTTCCCTCAACTGCCACTAATCTAATCGCATCTTTTTTTGGGCCTGCCCTCTCCTTTTTTCTACGTTCATCTTCTCACTTAAACCTAGATTTTATCTTGTTGTTTTGGATCGAGCTCATGTTCGCCATTCTTGCCTTTTTCTTCAACGTCTAATTTCCACCAGATATGTCCCCTTGAGGTGGTTGCTTTTTTGATTGCTTTGCATCCTCAACCAATTCGGGTCATATGATCCTCTTGCCTCCCTTCCTTTGGTACAGTCGAGCATCTTTGCGTATCTCATCCTAACTCTTTAGCGAGTCCAACCAGCTCTGCTTCATTGCTTGGCAGTTAGAGGCCTTGGTGTTTACTTTGATCGGTTTTTCGACATGCTTGGTCGACTATGGTTTTAGGTACTTTGCTATTCTCTCTTCCTACTACTACAAAAGTAGGCAAATTCGACACTAGTTTTATGTGACCTTAGATCGAAAAATCATTGCATTTGCCAATTTTTCCAAATAGGCAATACCAGAGGGGTGTGGCATCCGCGGCTGTTGCCTTAGCCCTCCAAGGCAATGCTTTTGCCCATCTACTGCCATGAAATGAAAGTGTTGCATTATAGCTGTAATGCAACACTATTTGCACGTAATGCAACAACATTCAGTGTTGCCTTCAGCATTAGTTAGAGTTTGGCTTCCAAGTCACGGTACTGGGGCCACGTTAGCTGCCTACATGTCACACGACACGTCAGCTCTCCACATCAGCTGCCCACGTGTCACATGCCATGTCAGCTATGTGGTCCACTTGCCATGTGGAATTAATAATATTTTCTATAATGTAACACCACTGAATTATGGAATGCAACACCATTACCTTGAAATGCAACATCAGAAAAAAAAAAGCAAATGCAACAGTAGAAGAAGGCAAATTGTACATTAGAAGAAAGCAAATACAGTGCTTTAATTAAAAAAGTTCCAATACTAGTTTTGTACATATATGAAACTCATCCAAAACATTCATCTTTACATTCAAACCATCCAAAATATTTTATATACCATACTAATTCTTCAAATATACCACATCAAGAATGCAAAAAGACTATAAAAGGTGCAACTATTTTAATATCTCACATCAGCAAGCTTTTCAGGACGTCGATTTAGTCCTCCAGTTTGGCATTGCCTCTCACATAACCACCAACCAAGAAGGTCTCTATCTACATAGTGTAGAAATCCAGTTATAGCAAGAGCATCCACATAGCAAAATACTGCAAATTCCAACATGCATTTATGTTATTTACATGATGTGCAACTAACAATGAAAAGGTAGTTCACTATAAATGTGTAATCAACAAAGGACATAATAAATAAACTTGCATTGACAATAGTACACTATTTTGAAAAGAATAATGTGTGTTATTTAAATTAAAAATGATGAGTGATACATTTATCTTTATTGTTTACAGTCCATGTAGTTGGATCTTAGCCAAATGGTCAGTATCGTTGAATTATATAAAATATCACTATAGTCAGACTGATGCAAAACTATTAATAATCCATAGGTTGCCAGCTATTATGGTACAAACTATTGCACAAGTAATCAATTTTACTTTGCATGTGCTTAATGTAATCAGCCTTATATAAGGAACAAGAGACTACAATATAAGGTTTACTTGGTTAGTGTTGATTAGAGCTCATAGAACATTATGTCGCTTTGCTCCGATAGTGCCATCAACGATTATTTCTTCATATTCAAACTCCCTGCAATCACAATCATATGTTACTGATGCATATGACATTCATGGCATTTTAATTAGCTTCCACTACATGTCTGTACATGTTATATCAATACATCCGTTAATGATTTTAGTTGTTTTGGACCACTTTATGCAACTACTTAGTGGTGTACTCACTGCTGCACAAATAAGAAGACATCCATAAATGATAAATGGTATTCTTCTCCCAAAACTGGACCGACACTGATCACTGTATACACCAACAATTGGTTGAACCAGAAATTGAACATCACATATATAATACACATAGGCTGCATCTGAAATTGGACATCAAGAATTCTTAGGTAAGTTTGATAATACAACAACTGCCAGTTTTGAAGCCAGAATTGGTATGCTAACGTATATCAATGACCCATTTGAAATCAAAACTGACATATCAACGACCTCTGAAACCCGCCAGATCCTGTGCAGCTAACTTTTGGGCGCAATACTATATATATGAAAGCCTAAGAATAATTGCCAGGTAACATAGCAAGAAAACCAAAAAAGCTCTTGTTAGTCATATAAAAATGGGATATAGTTTTAAATTTAAGTAGCACAGATACCGATACGTCTCTAATAGCCAAATGTACCTTGTCTTCCTTTGCGGCTCTGCCCGTCATGCCTACAGCTATTGTCCCAAAGATGTGCTTCATATCTTCCTGTCCATCCATGCATGCACTCCAATTTCCAATTGATTGACCAAGAAAAGAAATCATTTTTACTAATTTTTACTTTAAATATCGATTCACTTGAAAGAGTAGGCTTGGTCTTCGTGTACAACCAAAATGCATTTGCACACGTTTTATGCAATGTAACTAGTCCACTCTTTCTCCAAAGTCTTCCCATTTTTTACTCTCAATGCTCTAATCCTGGCTCACACATCATGTTTATGGTCAATGTGAAAATTTTATAATTGAAACCATGAGCTGTGCATGTAAACAACTTTGATATGCTATAAGTTGGAAGCTTTGGAGAGAACGAACACATCCTTTCATCATAGCTAAAAACAAGCAGTTGAAACGGTAATTCATTTATACAATTATGGTCCATATCTACTTACAAACACCACCGCCCCTTCTGCTTTCAGTAAACTTTATCCGTCTTTGACCAAGTTAGTAGGCTCACTCAAAAAGTATTTCGGCAGCTTGTATTTGGCACCATCAACAAAAGATTGTGATTCATAAAAGGTAAGAAATTATTTAACTGAATAAAATAAAGGATATATGTGTGTATATATGTGCGCGCGCGCAATGAAATAAGATTTCTGACCTCTTTTATCATAACAGATAGTCATGTCAACATTTGCCATAATAATTCCTGCACTATCCACTGTCGTTTGCGCAAGCGTCAAATCGGCTTCTACTACAGCTTAAAGGGCTTCCCAAATCTCTGCCCATATAGTACTATATTTAGTTTCTCACAAAATTATATGTCATCTAACTCAAACAAATCTTGATCAATTAGATATCTGAAATATTACAACATTGAACATTAATACACCTCTATTTTCTGCAATGTAAATCTTAGGTGACCCACAAAAAGATTCATAACGAGGCTGATCATGATGAGAAGCCATTATTAGTTATATTAAACTGTTAAACGAACACAATTATGATTTATTACCTGTTATATAAAACTGGTCTCTAAAATTTTGATTATATACTGTAGATTTATTCATTAACTTGATACTAAAAATTGGGTTATACTCTCTATGACATATCCCATCACTGTTCCAAATTTAGTCAGCCTTGACCAAGATATCATTTTTGCACTCTGAGGAGACAAAATCCAGAGCACGTCAACATATTTCAGTTTTCTTAATGCTAACGAACATAGCGGCCTAGCAAAAATCAAGTGCTAGCTCCGCCACTATTCACAGTCCAAGCTTTAATCATCAACCAAGAGGATATGGAAGTGACCGACACTTGAATTCATGAGCAAAACTTTAAATTCAAATCTTAGCATAGAAGTGAAAGATGACGGTTTGCAAAAACAAAAACACTTTCGACATATACTTTTACAACTTAATTTGGTGAAAGTATTGTGATAACAACTGATGAAAACTTCAAACCCGTATCGATGAGATAATAAAAACGAATAAAACGGCGTTCTTGGGTGACCTAAATTGCTTATTTGTTCTTATATTGCATGGCGTTATGTGATCAGACAATTCAGCATTCACTAAAAGTTTTTATATGTATATGTGTCAGTATGTGTGTACAACTCTAATCATTTGAATTAGAAAACTAAATTTGACTATTTGCAATAAATAAAAAAATAAAATGACTGATAAGAGGGTAATGTTCGCCTCTGTTCTTATTCCTAATATCAGGGAAACAGCAACAACTACCTTAAGAATGATAAGGGTTAGATCTTTGCAAGCTTCCCACAAGAAAACCTATAAAACATTACTGGTAATGTTAAGAATAGAATGCCATGGCTCATACAATAATAGGGAAAAAAGAATTCATGTCATGGCTAATTCCATATAAAGAAAAAGGAATTCTAAGTGAACATAAAAAGATCATACCAAAAATGTTTTTTCTTTCTTTTGTGGGTATGCATTAGACCTAAATTCATTTTTTCTATGCAACAAACGTGCTTCTTCTCCACTAATTCCCTCATCAGCATCGGTTTTTAGCTACCATTGTAAGTTCAGCTTAACTGTATTTACATGTAAAAGCCAAATTAGAAGTTTGTTCTGCTCTAGCTACCATTGTTCAACTGCAAAAATAAACAATGGTTCCAGATTAACCCTGCTGATGAACATTTCATCAACAAATGCTTCTTTTCAGGATCAACGCTGTATAACACGAAGTCTAATCCTGACAACTGGTCGATAGCATACTAAAAAATAATGAACCTAGCAACAAGGACCTGCACCAAAATCACTACAGCAGTGTCAACCATAGGCCCATCAAAGCTACCTACAAAAAAAATACACAGAGCTATACGGATGTTTACAGTAGTCAAGCTGGTCTCTCGAGCTCTACCGAGTGGTTCGTTAATCCCCGCCCTTCATATGTCTATGTCCCATGCTCCCGATTAACTACAATAGCAACAAATTGAAGATAATAATTTGGAGAGAATAAATACCTCCATGGCAGAGAACAATGATATCAGGATTAAATCCGATAACAACATCTGCAATGGCTTAAACAGAGATGACACTATCATCAAGTGAGGCAGTAGTTTTAACACCAATAAATCCCGATGTAGTTAAGCCCATGTGTGCTACAACCACACTAGCTCCAGCCTTAGCCATTGAAATATCTTCAATTGGATTGAAGGCATATGGAGTCGTCAAAAGACCTAATCTATGAGGCTTATGAATCATCTCAACCTCCAAACTAGTAATAAAATGGAACAAATTACTATAATGTGATGCAAATCAAGCGCTAAAACAAACACTGTTGGAATAATAGCAACATGAACTTATCTCAATATGGAATTCCAGGGGGGTCTAGTCGAATAATAATTATACCATGAACGATATAATAAATAGGCACAACAAGCATTGTACTACAAATTCAGAATTTAAGATTACGAGTGTACAAACTACCCCAAAAGCAAATTACAGTAGTACCTTCTCCTTCGTGTTCAACAAGATAACGAATCTACTGAAAAATTGAAATTGGATTTAAGTGGGCTCGCATTTTTTCTTACGTGGTTGTGCCCTAAATGATGTTATGTTGCCTGCCATGGAGATAGATTCCCTCGCAGCTGCAGCGTAGAAGGAGCTTCGTCGACCACCATCTGAATTATGAAAATCGCGATTTTTTTCTTTTCGCTCATTAGTGGTAAGCTCTCGAACTGAGAGAACATGTCTAAGAATTAAATTGAAATTATAGTGCTGAGGAGTGGATCGATTTGAAATTAGGTTTAATTTTTTATCAATAAGGGGAAAGAACGATTAGACAATAGAGAAAAAAGAACGATTAGCAGATTATTTTTACATTATTTTTTGAAGGGGGAAAGATTGCGCTAAAATTTCACATAGCAGGTGGCTATCATTGATTGATGATGGCTGTTGTTTAGATAGGAAACACGGATCGGTTTGAACCGTTGGATTAATCAACATCTATGGTTATTTATTTGCTTAAACTAATAACGCGGATCGCTGACCTGGCTTGTATTTATGTAAAGCTACACTTTGAGCTGGTGTTGCACGTCCCAGCACAAGAATTCCAACCGCAACAATGCATTCATGTCAAATGCAACAACATACAAATATTGTTGCAGAAGATCAAAGAAAACATATCTTTCGCCACACTTTTCATGCAACGCACACAAATCAGTGTCGAGTATGCCCACTTTTGTAGTAATCTCTGTTTCTGGCTCGGGACTTGGATTGGGAACACAATTATTGTGTTAAATTTTAGCTTTGTTTATTTTGGTGTTGTCACCTCCTTGGGTTCATCCTTTTGGCTTTTCTTTTGGGATGCTGGTGTAGGTAATTATAGTTTGCAGGTTTTCTTTCAAGTCATTGGTTTCTGCTGTTTGAGTATATGGTATTGCAATAGCAGTGTTGCCACTTAGTGTTTGGTGAATCAGTGGGTTGCGGCCTCCATTTGTAATTGTTTGCAAGTTCTAGTAGTGACGTACGAATTGTGACAGTATGCATGACTGCTTTATATTATCATTTTCAGTAAAGATTGCATAGGCAACCATTTGTTGTATCTATAATGTGTGATTTACTAGGTTGTATTAGGTTTTGATGTGATTGTTTTAGTGTTTATGGCTGCTCTGTTCTAATTCGGAGTCATGCCCTGTGTGGTGTTTATTGTGTGTTTTAGTCGCTATGACTCTGTAATATGTTTGTAGTGGATGGGCTGTAACGACCACTCCATACCTCCTGCACAAACCAAGGAGAAGTGTGTTATATGGCATACCAAGCCGATACGGGACGATCATCATGAGTAGAAAACACACGCGGGAACCTGTCATATAACTCACAATGCAAGGACAAAATATAATAGAACATATACAACAGGCAGTAATAATGAAGCCTCATTGAACAGAATCTTAAACTTTCATATCATCATGAGGATATCCATGCATCAAACTGGATTACATCAAAGTCTGTATAATAAGCCTCACTATAGGTTCACTCAAAGTAGAATACATCAGCAATAACAACAGAAATAACATATAGGTATAGTAGAAATTACCGTAAGCCTCGAGCATGTCGTTGTCCAGCAACATCATCCTCATCAAGATCTACTACCTACTAACTAGTCTGCCCATCCACAACATGGATGAACAACCTAAGGTAATAAAAGGGAAACATAGAACCTTGAGTCAGACAATAGTCTTAATGGGTGATAAAACAACTATTTAACATCATTAATAAAGTATACTAGAAACATGTAGATCAATCATCTAATCTACCAACGCATCAATAGAGAAGAACCCCAAAACCGTCTCCTCCACATCCCACAGCGATAGCATTTCCCAGAGAATTAGAGAAGAAATAAACAGACATCCATAGCAACCAACTATCAAGCGTAGACCATCCTAATCGACCTCAACATCTCCCAAGCACAAACCCCGAAGACCGAAACCAACATCAGATGAGCACTCAAGAATATCTCCTTCAACGTCGAATAATCCATACGAGACGATACAAGCAAACAATAGCATCTATAACTCTGGCTATCACCGCCTGCCTTACCTTGAAACCATCGTTAATCATATGACTTACCCATCTTGCCAGCCGTCAAGGGATAATGGTAACCCTGTTTCTAGCAAAATTTTATACGCCATCATGACTCATACTTAGGCCCATCGTGACTTCCCTGGGTACTCGACTAATCTAGTCTTTGGGTGCCCCCATTATACCCATGCTTCCAGTCTGCTAGAACCTCTGACTAAAAACGATCCCTTAGACTTCAATAACTCAGGTCGTGATCATCGATGTCTATCCATAATCCCAAATGCCTTCTCAAGCGACCATTATCCACGAGCTCAAACATCCTTAAGTCATCTTCATGACTTCATTGCATTTCGTTGATCAACGAACACTTCACTCCACTACGAACATTCTAGTTTGAACTCATGTAGTAGATACGCTCAACGCCGAACCAAAAATAAACATCACTTGGTCAACATTCGATGGATCGTTTGCGATCCATCAATGCATCGGTCACTGATCCGTCCCCATGGATCGTAGGTGATCCATCCGTGTTGCACTCGGTCGGATCATCTGATCCACCATGCGCCGCTTTAGCCCGATTCAACATTTTCCATGCAATCCATTTGCCAATGATCCATCAAGGGCACCTCTGCCCAGTCCATAATTTTTACGTGCACACCATGATCCAGGCAATACCCGAGCTGATCCATTCCTTTTGCCCGATCCCGCTCTTGGTTATGTGATCCATCAAGTGCACAATCAAGTCGTTCCACATTTCTTCCGTGCGCGCTCTACCATTTCCAGCCGATCCATAAATGGATCGCTCCACTTTGATTTCGACGGATCTCACTTTTTGCGCAACGATCCATATGTGCAACTCAAGTTGACCCATTGTTTTATTTCTCCATCCCATTGCCAGATCAATTAGTTTTTACACGATCCATTGGTTGAAGCTCCTTGCTGATCCATGTGTTTGCACTCGAGCTGATCCGCCTTTCCACCGTGTGCACTCCTTGCCAGATCCAACTTTTCACCATGTTTTCATTCTATGACTGTTCCATGCCAATTTCCATGATCTGATCCATTAGATTATGCCGATCCATTGCCATTCCATGCACACGAACGATCCACGACTTGCAACGAGACAAACCGTGCGATCGATCGCCAGATTTACCTTTTTGCGAGCCGATCTAAGCCTTCCATCATGCTACGTGATCAATCCATACAATTTATGCTTTAACTACGAACATCTATGCATCCATCTCATGCAAATCGACCAATTTCAATCAAATAATCAATAGCACAATATGCAATCATTAAACAAACATATGAAATTCACCAAATCATGATAAAATGATAAACGAATCAATAATTGGATCAAAACATGCATATACATAGAATTAACATATGAATTACCGTTATAAATTTGTTAGATTAGATCTTATGGTGATTCGAATTGAAAATATACTTACCTCGCCTAGATCTAGATGAAAATAACTTGAAATGATTAAATTAAGATCAAATAAACTTATATACTCGACTGAATCCGTGTGAGAGATGCTTATCACTCGCCAACTCCACGAAATAGCTTAAAATCAATGAATCTCTAAATCGGACAGCGAAGAACGTCCTCTGAATCAATCAATTTGATGTGATCTAGCCTTCTTCGATGTTGACCTTCAATCCTCTAATGTAAATCTATGAATTGAAATGAAGTGGAGAGGTATTTGGTTGTGCCGGAGAATCACAGTCACCCAACCAAATGAGAGAACGAAGACGCTAAACTATTCTCCCTACTCCTACCCTCCTATTTATAGCCAACAGCCTCTAGCCTTGATGGGCCTCACTAATCAACCCATTAATGACTAATTAGTCTATCCATAAAACTAGTAGCATTAAAACAACGATTCATCCCAAACCACTCAGCCAAATCTTTAATGTGACCACTCTACGGAACTGGAAACACCATTTCCGATCCAATGAAATTAGTCTCGACTCCTAATTCAAAACCATTCACAAGTTATTCCCTAAACAAAAATAACATGGATAAAATGGTCACAAATAAAATTGGTAAAAATCATGGACATGTTTCATATCCCCATGAACAACATATCAACATATGAGAATGATCCAACCCTTGGAGGGTTAAACAAAAATATTTTACGATCCTCCAATACGTAAAGTGTGGGTCATTACATTACCCTCCCTTTCTTGTAGGGATTTCGCCCTCAAAATCCCAAGTAGAGCAACCAAAAACCATTCTGCATGCCTACCATCCACAAGCAGTCAATTTACTGTCTAATCTAGCATCTAACAAACCATGTATTCATAGCCTTAACTTAGCACGTAGAATTCTAAAAATAATACAAGCTATAATGGTGTAAGGTGACACGACATCAATGAGTCATAACAACGAAGAGTTCTGGATGGATCGTGTTTATAATCTCTTATGTTTCCCACGTACGATCGTCATCATCCTCACTCCACTGCACCTTGCTAGCTTAACCGTCTTCCTCCTAAGATGTTTCATGTCTTCCCCATAACGGAAGCAGCTTACGAGATCTCGAAACAACGGACTCGACTTCTAGGTCTTCGTATTGATCCGTACATATCACCACATTCGAATCATGCACACACTTCTATAGAAAAGACACATGAAAAACATTATGCACACTCATCATCTTCTTAGGTAAATCCAATCTATACGCGAGTTTTTCGATCCGACCGATTATCGGGAACAGTCCAATGAACCTTGTAGATAACTTTCCTTTATTTCTGAATCGAACAACATGCTTCAATTGTGAAATCTTCACGAAAACCATATCACCAACGCCGAACTCCAAATATTTTCGATGCTTATCGACATAACTTTTCTAACGATCTTGGGCTGCCTTCATTCGTTGCTGAACGATCTCAATAAAATCTTATGTTGCTATTATCATCTCAGGCCCAAGTATCAGTTATCTCCAGTCTCTAACCAACATGCCGGAAAATTACACGGTCTTCCATACAACGCCTCGTATGGTGACATCCCAATGCTCGACTGGTAACTGTTGTTATAGGCGAACTCAACCAAATGTAGATGGGTTTCCCACGATCCCCCGAAGTCCAGTACACAAGCTCTAAGGAGATCTTCCAATACTCGATTCACTCGCTCGGTTTGACCATCAGTCTGGGGATGATAAGCTGTTCTCAAACATAGCTTGATTCCCAAAGTCTCTAGAAAACTCTTGCAAAATCCACTCGTAAACAATGGATCTCGATCACTCACTATGCTCTTCGGGATACAATGGAATCAAACTATAATTTTATATACAGCTCAGCTAACTTTGATGATGTCCTAGTTGATCTAACAGGAATAAACTTCGCGCTCTTGGTCAAACGATCCATTATGACCCAAATTCCTTCATTTCCTGCCCAGATTCCAGGTAGTCCATCAATAAAATCCATCGATATCTGCTCCTAATTCCACGTAGGAACTTCCAATGGAAAAAGAAATCCACCCGGCTTCTTCTTTTTAGCTTTCACCAATTGACAATTCATGGACGTGGAAATGAAATTTCCAACATCCCTCTTCATTCCTTCCAGTAGTATGCTCGCTTCATGACCCAATACATCTTATTTCCACTAGGACGAATCATCAACTTTGAGTGATGAAATTCCCTCAGAACCTCATCTCTCAATCCATCAATATCAAGAAAAACCAGTTGTCCATTCTTCCAAAGCCAACCTTCTCGATCGACCTTGAATTCATTATCCTTCTCTTGTTCTGTTCTCGCTTCCAGCTTCTGGATAATCTCGACAAGATTTTCAGCATGCTTTTGCCTTTCTCCGATCCTTTCAATGGGAGTCGGTTTAATCGATAAACCTGCTAACATTTCAGGCTCTAACTCACACCTAGGCCTGAAATCAAATCCTGCTAAGTACTAGAGTTGCTTCCATTCTGAAAACATCACTCCCAAACTTGCATGTCTTCGACTCAATGCATTCGCCATTGCGTTACCTTTACCTGGAGTATAGGCAATACCAAAATCATTAGATGCCAAAAACTCTAACCACCGCCACTGCCGAAGATTCAAATCCTTATGGGAGAAAAGATACTTCAATAACTTGGATCCATAAACAACTCAAATCGAACTCCCAATAGGCAATGTTTCCACATCTTCAGAGAAAACACAATCATTGCCAACTCCAAATCATGAGTCGGATATTTCCTTACGTGCGGCTTCAGCTGTCGACTCGCGTATGGCACAACTTTATCCTTTTGCATCAGCACCGCTCCAAGTCCAAAGCCACATGCATCGGTGTGTAATACAATTTCTTCATTCCCACTCGGAATAGTCAAAATAGGAGCACTCGTCAGTCTCCCTTTCAGGATTCCGAAAGCTTGCTCACACTTCGCATTCCATGTGAACATTTGATTCTTTTTCGTCAATCATGCTAATGGTGCAACTATCTTGGATAAATCCTTGATAAATTGACGATAATACCCCGCCAACCTAAGGAAACTCCTCACGTACGTCGCATTCTTAGGTCTATTCCAGTCCTGAATTGCTGCCACCTTAGCGGGATCCACCGTTTTTCCGTTTCCAGAAACAACATGGCCTAAGATCCTCACTTCATTCTTCAAGAAGTGACACTTCGAAAACTTAGCTCTCAGTTGATGCTTTGACAAGATTTCCAAAACAAATCGCAAGCACATCTTATGCTCTTCCTCATTCTGGGAGTAAACCAGAATATCATCCATGAACATAAGCATGAACTTGTTCAACTGATCTTTGAGAACTCTATTCATAAGATCCAAAAAATACGTTGGTGCGTTGGTCAGTCCAAATGGCATCACCGGCCACTCGAAGAAACTGGATGGTGTTCTAAAAGCTGTCTTCGGCACATTATCCTTTGCCACTCTTAACTAGTGATATCCCATCACCAAATCCATTAGGGAAAACACCTTGGCGTTATGAAGATGATCAAATAAGTCATCTATTCTCGGCAATGGATACTTGTACCTCTTAGTCACCTTGTTCAGCTCACGATAATCCACACACAATCTCAAAAATCCATCATCCTTGGTTGAAAACACAACCGTAGCACCCCATTTGGACACGCTCCTTCGAATGAATCCTTTACTCAAAAGTCACTAACTTGCACCTTTAACTCTCACTAATCTCTAGGCGCCATCCGCCTAAGTGGAATTACAATAGGTCTAGCACCTTCGACCAAATCGATCTTGAACTCAATCTTTCATTGCAGTAGCAAACCTTTGACTTCTTCAAAGACATTATCAAACTCACTAGCGATTGGCACGAATGGAAAATCTTCCAATGGAATCACAAGCGAATACAAAAAGCTTACGAAGACACCATCTTCTAGCTTATATCGATCACAACCTTTCGCCCTTCCACATTCTCGACTATCCCCTCGAGCTTCTCACAATCGACTTTAGCTGCATACCTCTTGAGGCAATCCATACCCAAAATAATCCCAAACCTAGCGAAGTTTAAATAAAAGCAATCACACATAAATGAGCAACCATGACTTAATAACACTAGACTACGACAAATCATACACAAACTAGGAAAAGCCCCTACTATATTAGTCATAACCAAAGGTCTAGCACAAATCTCAGCTTCCAAACCCAGTCGGCACCCAAGCCCATTGCAAATGAAAGATTGTGATGCTCCAATATCAAACAACACTCAGACTAAAACAACCCTGATAGAAAGTGTATCTTGAACAACAACACTCTTCCCTTTCTCATCTACCATAGAAGCTTTCGAAGAAGATGGCATGACTTTCAAAGCATATGCCTTCATTATCTGCTTACCCTTTGGCAGTACTATACAATCCTTCTTATTATTCCCAGGATTACCACAGTTATAACACTTCCTCTTGGCTTTCTGATTCATGCAATTTTCGGAGAAACGGTCCTTTTGTTGGCATTTGTAGCAAGTCACTTTGCTTTTCTGCTTCTTCTGACCATCGTTCCCTTGCTGCTGTTGTTACTTCCTCTTTCCGTTCCACTTTTTCTTATTGTCCCTTTACTGTGGTTTCGGTTCCTCTTTGGCTGCCACAACAACTTATTCCTTGGGAAACAAATTCTGTGCCTCAAAGCTTTCTCAATGATATTCTCATACGAGTCATCAAGATGATCAACCAACTGCTTCCCAAGATAGGTATCCAAGCCCATGACGAACTTCTTGTTCTTCTGATACAGAGTCTCAATATACAAATGAGCATACTTAGATAAAGCTTCAAACTCAGAAACATATTCCAACACTGGTCGACTATTATGCTTTAGATCAACAAACTTCTTGAACAGAATTAACTTATGGGCGGTAGAAATGAACTTCGTCTCGAATTTGACTCGGAATTGATCCCGCGTGATCTCATCTTCAAGAGTCTCTAAAGTGGCAGAGTTCCACTAATCCATAGCTCTGCCCTATAGTTGCCTTGATGCGAGCTTCCTATTAGTCGCATCGTCAATACCCAAGTCTCCGAATATCCGAATGCAAGTATCCGACCATCCTTGAATCTATATAGTTGGCTTTGTCCCTTTGAACGGATTCCCCCTAGAGTAGTGAAGTCCTTATATAACTAGACAAAATCAACCACCCTAAGTACTTGCACCTGAACCCCAACATCTATCGCGGTTGCTTCTGGAGCGGGTACCTTCCTCATGATCATTATCACCATAGCCTTGAACATAGCTAGGTAATCTGGTAAACCACCATCTACCCCTCTAGGAACATTCTCTTCCCAAGCAGTATGTCTCGAAGATTGACAACTCATTCTCAATATGAAAATAGAATGATTATTCCACACATGAGAAAAACTGCAATGGAGTTCAAGCGCTACTATACTATACACTATAATGTAGTATTCATCAATTAGAAAGTACAAATACGTCTCTCATACATATTTACTCCCACGAACTTTGGATAAAATCGATTAACCAAAGCTCTGATACCGAATGTAATGACTGCCTCGTACCTCTTGCACAAACCAAGGAGAAGTGCTCTGTATGACGTTCCAAACCAATATAGGACAATCATTAGGAGTAGAAAACACACGTGGGAACCTATCGTATAACACACAACCCAAGGACAAAATATAATTAAACATATACAACATGAAGTAAAAGTGAAGCGTCATTGAACAGAATCTTGAACTTTCATATCATCATAAGGATATCCATACATCAAACTGGATTACATCGGAGTCTATACAACAAGCCTCACTACAGGTTCACTCAGAGTAACATACATCGGCAATAACAACGGAAATATTATATATGTATAGTAGAAACTAATACGTAAGCCTCCAGCTTGTATACAATCCGAGGTTTCTCTAATCATTTCTAGCCCAAGTATCAACTTATCTCCAGTCTCTAACCAACATGATGGAGAATTACACGGTATACTATACAAAGCCTCGTATGGTGTCATCCCAATGCTCGACTGGTAGCTATTGTTATATGTAAACTCAACTAGATGTAGATGGTCTTCCCACGATCCTATGAAGTCTAACACACAAGCCCTCAGAAGACCTTCCAAAACTCGATTGACTCTTTTGGTCTGACCATCAGTTTGGGGATGATAAGCCGTACTTAAATACAACTCGGTCCCCAAAGCTTCTTGCAAACTCTTCCAAAATCCACTTGTAAATAATGGATCTCGTTCACTCACTATGCTCTTTAGGATACCATGGAATCAAACTATCCATTTCACATAAAGTTCAGCCAGTTTCGATGCCATCCTAGTCGACTTGACAGGAATGAACCTTACACTTTTGGTCAAGCGATCCACAATGACCCAAATTCCTTCATTTCCTGCCATGGTTCTAGGTAGTCCATCGAAAAAATCCATCGATATCTGCTCCCACTTCCATGTTGGAACTTCCAATGGCTGAAGCAAACCACTCAGCTTCTTCTGTTCAGCTTCCACCAACTGACAGTTCATGCACTTGGAAACGAACTTTCCAATATCTCACTTCATCCCCTCCCAGTAGTATACTCGCTTCATGTTCTGATACATCTTATTTCCATTGGGATGAATCATCAACTTCGAGTGATGACATTCTCTCAGAACCTCATCTCTCAATCCGACAATATCAGGAATAGCTAACCGCCCTTGCTTTCGAAGCCAACCTTCTCGATTGACCTCGAACTCTTTATCTTCTGGTTCTAGCTTCTGGACAAACTTGACAAGCTTCGCATCTCTCTTTTGACTTTCACCAATCCTTTCGATAAGTGTTGGTCGTATCGACAAGCTTGCAAATATTTCAGGTTCCAACTCACACCTTGGCCTAAAATCGAATCTTGCCAAATACTCGAGGCTCTTTCATTCTGAAAACATCGATCCCAAGCTTGCGTGTCTTCGACTCAATGCATCTGCAATGCGTTGCCTTTGCCAGGAGTATAAGCTATATCGAAATCATACGATGACAGAAACTCTAGCCACCTTTACTACCGAAGATTCAAATTCCTTTGGGAGAAAAGATACTTCAACGACTTATGATCCATAAATAACTCGAATCGAACTCCCAACAGGTAATGTCTCCACATCTTCAGAGCAAATACAATCGCCGCCAACTCCAAATCATGAGTTGGGTAATTCTTCTCATGCAACTTCAACTGTCAATTCGCGTAGGCCACAACCTTATCCTTTTGTATCACTATAGCTCCAAGTCCAGTACCGCATGCATCAGCATATACCACCATCTCTTCATTCCCACTTGGAATGGTCAACACAGAAGCACTCGTCAGCCTCTCTTTCAGGATCCCAAACACTTGTTCACACTTTGCATCCTATGTGAACACTTGGTTCTTTTTCGTTAATCTTGTCAATGGTGTAGCTACCTTGGAGAAATCCTTGATAAACCGTCGATAATAACCAGCCAACCCAAGAAAACTTCTCACATTTGTCACATTCTTAGGTCTATCCCAGTCCTGGATTGCTGCCACTTTAGCGGGGTCAACTGCTATCCCATTTCAAGAAACAATATGACCTAAGAACCTCACTTCATTCTTCCAGAAGTGACACTTGGAAAACTTAGCTCTCAACAGATGCTTTCGAAAGATCTCTAACACAACTCTCAAGTGCATCTTATGTTCTTCCTTATTCTGAGAATAAACCAGAATATCATCCACGAACACAAGCGCGAACTTGTTCAGCTGATCCCTAAAAACCCTATTCATAAGATCAACAAAATACGCTGGCGCATTGGTCAACCCGACTGGCATCACACCATTATAAAAACCCGGATGGTGTCCTAAAAGCAGTCTTTAGAACACTATCCTTAGCTAGCCTCAATTGTTGAAACCTCGTTTCCAAATTCATCTAAGAGAACACTTTGGCTTCGTGAAGCTGATCGAACAAGTCATCAATCCTTGGCAACGGATACTTGTTTTTCTTAGTCATCTAGTTCAGCTCACGATAGTCAACACACAATCTTAATGAGCCATCCGCCTTGGTTGCAAACACGACTGGTGCACCCTGTTCGGATACACTCCTCTGAATGAATACTTTTCCAAAAAGATTTCGAACTTGCACCTCCAACTCTCGCTATTCCTTAGGCACCATCCGTTTAAGAGGCATAACGATTAGTCTAGCACCCTCAACCAATCGATCCTAAACTCGATCTCACGATGTGGCGGCAATACTTTGACCTCATCAAAGACATCCTCATACTCATTAACAATCAGCACAGATGACAAGTCTTCCTACGGAATCCCAAGCGAATATAGAAAGCTCACGAAGACACTCTCTTCATGCTTACATCTAATCAACACCTTTGTCCCTTACACATCCCCGACCCTCACCTCTAGCTTCTCGCAATTCACCCTTGCTGCATACCTCTTGAGAAAATCCATGCCCAAGATGATCCCAAACCCAGCGAAGTTAAGAACAAAGTAAACATACATAAAAGAACAACCATGACTCGACAACACCAGACCACGACAAATCATGCAAAGATTGGATGAACCCCCCAACTGGATTAGTCACAATCAATGGTCTATCACAAATCTCGGGTTCCAAACCCAAGCGACACACAAGCTCATTGCAAATGAATGAATGCGGTGCTCCAGTATCGAACAACACACAAACCGAAACACCATTACCTGAAAGAGTACCTTGCACGATGACACCCTTTATTATTTCCTCTGCAGTAGGAACTCTTGAAGAAGTTGGCACGGCTTCCAAAGCACATGCCTTCACAACCTGCTTGCCCTTAGCTGATTCTGGACAGTCTTTCTTCTCGTGCCCAGGCTTCCTACACTTGAAGCACTTCTTCTTAGCTTTGGGATTCTTGCACTCATTAGCAAAATGGCCTTCCTGTTGGCAGTTAAAGCAAACCACCTTACTTTTAGGCTTCTTTTGGCCATTTTCCCCTTTTTATTGTTGCTGCTTCGTCTTCTTATTATTACCACCCAGCTATGGCTTCTGTTCTTCCTTAGATGCGACAACAGGCATCTTCTTAGGGAATAGACTTTCATGCCTCAAAGCCTTCTCGATAATCTTCTCAAAGCTATCATCGAGATGATCCACAAGCTGATTCCAAAGATATTCATCCAATCCCATGACAAACTTCTCGTTCTTTTGATAAGAGTATCCACATCTGAACAAGCATACTTCGACAATGCCTCGAAGTCAGAAATATAGTCAAGAATTGGGCAACCATTCTGCTTACGCTCCACGAATCTCTTAAGTAGAATTGACTTTTGTACGATGGAGATAAACTTTGCTTCAAAATTGGCTTGAAATTTTTCCCATGAAATCTCTTCCTGCGAAGTCTCAAGTGTGAAAGAGTTCCACCAGTCCATTGCTCTGCCCTCTAACAGCCTTGATGCAAGCTTCTTTTTGGTTGCATCATAAATGCCCAAATCCTTGAAAATTCGAACACAAGTATCCATCCACCTCTGGACTTCTTCAATTGGTTCAGTGCCCTTGAATTGCTTTCTGCCCAATGAAGAAAAGGCTTCGCATAGCTTTGCAAATTCTACAGCTTTAGGCACTAGAACTCCAACATCAACCGTAGCCGCCACTGGAGCGGGAACCCTATTCATGATCGTTGTCGCCATGGCCTCGAACATGGCTGGGTAGTCTGGTTCACCACTATTTCCCCTACAGTATTAGCTCCCCTAGCAGGGTGTCTTGATGGTCGTCTACTCATCCTAAATCTGCAATTTAGAATAATTAGCCACTTCCAAGAAAAACTGCTAAAGGAAAACAACCGTTACTACTATATATGCTAATATATATATAGTAAGCATCCAACTGAAATCTACAAGTATGTCTCTCATACGTGATTATGTCTTAGAACTTTGTCTAAAATCGTTAACCAAAGCTTTGATACCCAATGTAATGACCGCCCATAACCCCTGCACTAAACAAGAGGAATAATGCGCTGAAAGGTGCGCCAGGCAGCTATGGACCATCATCAAAGTAGGTAAACAACATCGGAACCTGTCGTAGAACTCACAGCACAAGGATACAATATAATAGAACATATACAACAGGTAATAGTAGTGAAGCATCGTATAACAAGCTTTTTAAACTTTCACATTCATCATGAAAGATTATTCCAACATCATAGGAAATATCAAGTATGCACATAAGGCCTCACTACAACACTCATAGAGTAACTCAAACAACGAACACAGAAATACTAGATAGTAGTAAAAGTAATATGCCAGCCTCCTACTCGCCTTCGCACAACAACATCGTCTTCACTAATCACCCGTCACCTGCTACTTAGTTTGCCCATCCACAACCGGATGAACAACCCAAGGTAATAAGAGGAAATATAAAACCTTGAGTCAGATAACAGTCTTAGTGAGCGATAAAACAGCTAACAAACTTCAACAATAAAGTATATGAGCATGGATAGATAAACATACTAATCTACCCATGACACCAGAGAAGAACTCAACCTTATCTTCCCCACATCGGACAATGATAGCCTTTACAATAAACAAGTCAACCATTCATCCATTGAAACCAAAACACCCATTCAATCATGGTAAGCACTCATAACATCCAGATTATATATATCTCATGTAAACCATCCTAATCAGATTCAACATCCCTCAAGCACAAGCCCTAGAGGCCTAAAGCAATATCAGACAAGCACTCAAGGAACATCTTCTTCGACATTGGATGACCTACATAAGATGGTACAAACAGAAGAACCAATCATCCATGATGGACTTTGGCTATCACCGCCAATCTTGCTTTGAAACTATCGTTAATCGTATGACGACCAACCTTGCCATATGTCAAGGGCTAATGGTAACCCCAGTTCTAGCATAAAGTCTATACACCTTTCAATGATATGTATGTATGTCCTACCTTGACAACTAGGCTTTTTAATGATACCAAGGGTATTCGACCTACAACCAGTCTTTTTGGCGCCCCTATCGTATCCCTGTTTTGAGCCTGCTAGAACTTACGACAACGATAATCCCTTGGCCATCTCATCTCTAGTCATCCAACTCGATGACTTTTCATAGCCCAAGTAACCTTCTTGAGGAACCATTATCCACCAACTCACGACCTTTGAGTCATCACCTCATTCGCTGTTCTACACCAATCAACGGACACCTTTCAACACTTCGAACCTTCCTACTTGAATTTACTTAGATGTCACACCATCACCGAGCCAAATAACATCACTGTGCTGCGGCTAGGGTTCAGGGGGTTTCCCCCGAATTTTTTTCAAGCTCTTTTCTTCAAATCCGGGTTGTACCCGAAAATATAAATTTTCAGAAAAGGACTCTGTGACCGACCCCTGGCCATGTTCGACCGACCCCTCACCTGGGTGTACGACCGACCCTTTATCTAGGTACATGACCGACCCAGTCAACATCACAATAGAGACTGACCCATACACAAGCTGCATGACCGACCCGGCCTCTGCTCGACCCAACCATGCTCATCCCCAAACCGCTCGACCGTACCTTGCTCGACCCGCACATGCATGACCGACCTGGTTCTATTCGACCCTTCTGGCCTGCTCGACCCAACAACCTCTGCCTTGCTCGACCCATCTCATCCAGGCCTTCATCACAAGTCCGACCGAGCCGGAGTGACCGACCGATTGACCCACAACAAGACCGACCCTGCATTTTTGACTTATTTCCCAAGACACGATTTTGGACCAACCGACCCTACTACGAACGACCCAAAACCTGCACTACCCCATTGCTACTCCGATTTCGACCAAAATTTCTCCAATCAACACAATCGACGAAATATACTCATCCAATTCATTCAACACAACCATAAGTATGTTATGAAGTCACTAAAAACATGAATTTGATGATTATCACTAAAATTATGCAAATTACTCCAAAACCATGATAAATGAACATATGATCTAAATTACGGATCTAACTTGCATAAACATATGAAATGGCATAGGAATTACCAATCTAAACTTGCTAAAATAGATCATGTGGTGATTCATATGAAAATGGACTTGTAATGGTATAGATCTATGAGAAAACACTTGCATTTGATGAAAAACATGATCAAACGCTCATACACTTCATTGAATCTATGTGATAGATGTAAACCACTCACTGATTCTCCAAAACAAGCTAAAATGATAGAAATATGAATCAAGGACAGCAAGCACCTCGCACCAAACCCCTTGATCCGATGAATTCTTGCTTCAATCGATGCAGATCTAGCCTCCAATGGTGTAGATCTATGATTTCCCTCCTTGGATTTTGATTTTTTAATGGTGGAAAGGTGTTAGAGGAAAAAGAAGCACAAGGCTACCTAATGAGAGAATAGGGAAGCTAAACTATTTCCCATATCCCTCACACCATATTTATACCCTTTCACTAGCCCGCCAATGGGCTTTCCAAATCAGCCCATTGTGGCTCTCCAAACTTGAACATCCAACTGTAAAACCTTAAAACAGCGATTCCTCCCAAACCACCAAGCCAAATCCTTAATGTAACCACTCTACGGATAAGCAATCATCATTTCCTTTCCAATGGCATAGGTCTCACCCTCTGATTCAACTTAAGTCAAAAGTTATGCCCTGTGCAAGACTGACAGGGGAAAAATGGTCACAAACAAAATCGGTTAAAATTATGGATATGTCTCACATCCCTATAAGCAACATATTAAAATATGAGAATGATCCAACCCTTCGGGAATAAAATAAAAATATTTTATGATCTTCCTATACGTAAATGCGGGCTATTATATTTTGTCATTCTTTAGTGTTTGAAAGAAATATTGATTATTTAGACTACTTAAATTTTTGGTTTGGTAACTTATTTAAATATATGGACTTGAATATAAAATGTTAGGAGATAACTGTTAAATTATATGTAAATAATTATGTAAACTTTAAAATGTCTACCAAAATATAAAATGATGGAAGTGGTAAAATAATCGGGGAGAGTTAGCAAATAAGCGTAAAGTGATAAACTAATATGAAAATAAAACATCCAAAGAGAAATAAGGAGAAGAAAAAAAAATACTATAATTAATGAGGGAGCTTCAAATTCTACTGTTTTACAATTACTTGACGATTATATATCCATGTTAAAATGTGTAAAATCAGTTACTTTCAGTTTCATTTGACAATGTAATGTTAAAAACGCCTAGTTTTACATATTTATACTACATCATCATATTAAGAAGTAGGAAATTAGGTGCTCGATACCGTTGACGTTAAAAGTGGTTCTTTGACAATCAACCCCAAGAAGACTAATTGCACAGAACAATGTTGATGTTAAAAGTGGTTCTTGAACGACCAACCCCAAAAAGACTAATTTCACAAAATAATTCATAGAATCACACAATCGCAAAAATAGTAAAGGTGACCACAGTTTATAATGGTTCAGCAATGTTCCTATGTCCACTTGTGATAATCTCTAGTTTATACTATTAGATTACGAGATATAGTGCTTTATTAGTTAAGATATAAGAAAAAAGTATGAGCTCTTTTATTGGCAGCATGCTGGTGCCCGGAAGAGAAAATGAACCCCATTCTGAGTCCCAAATAGGCGTATTCATAAGTGGTGACCATCTCAGTTCGACATGCCCACGTGGTGACCGATCCGAACTTCCCAGCATCGTAGCATTAGAAGGAATAGGTCTTTAATGATTGTTAGTATTTGGTTCGACACAGTCAAACCGACCTCGGTTCGACATGTCGATCCGAGCTAATGATGCCTTCCTTTTTCTTTAATTTCCAAGCCAAGCCACGTGTGTTTGAGCCGATGTTCACTGAACCAAACCATTGTAAGAGTGTAAGTAAAGTGAAGCACCCACTTCGATCCACCATAGACTCTCCGAAGTTCACCGATTTAAAAAGGTCAAACCAAGGTGAGTCGAAACTAAGTGCAAAGACAAAGTGAGAAGGCTACCCGAGCTGAAGTGAAGCATAGTTGAGGAAGGTCAATATGACATGGCCGACCTAAGATCCATGCATCATATGCACAAACTTTTGAGTATCCACATGCTTAAGCCAAGCATGTCTGGGCATTCCATAGCTTATATCCAAGTCCTAAACATTATAGTAGCCAGAATTTGTGATGTGACTGCCTTGCCAAAAGGAAGGTCAACAAATACAATATTTTTACTCCACAGCTATTCGCAGTTGATAGGTTTGAAATGAAGAATATGCTCTTTTCCTTCTTTTTCCTCTTTTCATTTATTTCAATATCGATTCTTAAAGCACTTAACTGATTCATATTCAAGATCTTTAACAACAACTTCATAGACGTTTTTTTAGGAAGGAGTTGTGTCATAGTAGATAGCCCAAAATTTGAACTCGAAGAATCGATTGTTGTAAGGAAGGACTTATGTCATCGATCTTTGGGAATGCCCAGATCAGAAAACAAAGGATTTTTGCATAATATGTTAGAGTTTGTGCCCTAGAGGCAATATGTTAGAAGTGAATAATAATGACATTGTTATTGTTATGTTTTATTTGGAATAAAATGTTCTGTTATTTTATATTTACTGCGTAATATAAATATTATTATAATAGAATTCCTTAGAATAATAATACAGGATTATATAGTTCGAGTAAGACTGAACTTGAGATTATATGATATGTTAAGTATTAAAATTCTTAAATGTCCCTAGTCGAGTTTTATTGTTTACACAGGAAAACAATAAAGCACTGAGACTAGTATATTGATTAACTGATGATCACATCTCATTGATCATTAATATACGTGATATTAAAGTCAAGATATAAATACGTATAAGAGAATAGCGTATTGGGCTGACCCACCGTGAGACAACTACATGGAATATAATCAACAGTATCATAAGTTGTTCTCATAGTGATAGTGATATAATGGTCCTCAGACCCAAAATCATTATAATTATATTCAAGGATATTTATGTTTTGATATCATCTAAAGTTATTTCGTAACAGAGTAATTATAACGGTGATTATTGGATATATCTAGAATCGAATATAAATTATGAATGATCCAGATGGAATTTAACCCTACGATATATTCGTAGTGATATCCCTGGGCCTCTTGATTGAGTGAGACTGTGAAATGCATAGCCGTGCTCAAATAGTGATTTGTTCTGAATAGCCTACTCATTGATCAAGAAAAACAGATTAAATTATAAAAGGATGATACGATCCATGCCTTCAGTTTAATCTAGGATATAACAGTTAAAAGGATTAAATTATATTGAGACACTATTCACAACAGGTTGTATTGAATCATTACTATTATAGCTTGGGAACAATGATGTGTTACTAAACGCCGCTCATTGTTTACAGTCTAAATGTGTTTAAACTGTTGCCAACGCTATGATAGCCTATAGGGTCACACTTATGAACGTTGAATAGGGTGAAATTTATTTAAAATAAAAGGAAGTCAAAATGTTGAAATTTTCTTCTGTTTTAAATAAAGGAACGGGTAAGTAGGGTTGAGAAAATCTCATATCATTTCTTTATAAAAGAAGAGGAGGCCGCTCCTCTTTTTAACGATTCAGAAAAACAAAACCGAGATAAAAATCAAACCCTAGATTCCGATTTCTTGGTTAGTACCTAGCTCACTCTCTCCAGATTTCGTTCGACGATCTCCAGATCTACGTTCGTGGATTCCAGTAGAGACGCTTTGCTTTAAGCGTTGATTCGATTTAGTCCGAGATCAAGTTTGGTTGATTTGGAGATTTCAAGTACAAATTCTTGTTTAACCTTGCAATTCAGATAAAGATACATGTTTATATTCAATTTTGGATTCGATTTTAAACAAATTTTTTTTGTATAAACTATATTCCGCTGTTTTAGATCCACTGATTTCCTTCAATGGTATCAGAGCCAGGTTTGCTTTCGAATTTAAAAGTTGGGTTTGAGTAATGATTTTGATTCTGTGTATGTGTTTAAACCTAGACTGTTATGAACACGTGTGCAGATTTCAGATCAGAATTTGAGTGAATCCGAATAATTGAATATTACTTGTATATGAGAATTTGTGTAAATGTAATTTTTGTAATTGTTACAGATATTATGTACATATATATATATATATATATATAGCTTTATCTTCAATCATCTCTATTGTGCAAACATTGATAGTGTTCTGTTTGATTCCAAGTATTCAGCTAGATTAACTATTAAGGATCATAAACGTATTTGTTTATTTTGTTGTTGATCACACTGATATAACATTGGTTATCAATGGCTGTTATGTGTTGTGTAATCCTAATCTTAGCAATGTAAGCTATTTTGTAATCCTGAGAACATTAGAAAGAAAATCGCCAAGTCTAATGCTTTAAACATAAGTGACCTGTTTTATCTGCGAATTTAACTGATATGCACATATATGTAATAGACTGATATAATTTGTTATATGTAATTGTATACAAGATGAACATAGTTCAGATTGGCTTATATAACATGTGTTAGAAAGGATTATGAAAAGGTTGGTGATTTAAGTATGGTTTTAGGTTATCTCCTGTTACTTTATATGCCAATACACATATCTGTATATGTTAGTATGAGTTAGACTGAACAGGCCTTATGTACGTGAGATCTATAAAAGGGATTGCCTTGTATGTATCATGATCAGGAAACTTGATACTGAATGTGTTTTTTGAATGTTGATGAAATATAGTATGTGAAATTAATGCATTTAAATCCCTTATTGTTCATTGGCAAACTGTTGGCATATTAAAACATTAAGTCTTGGTAATTTACTGGACACCGAGCAACTACTTATGTTATGAACACTTGTACATTTTCATTGTTTTAGTGATGCTCCTTTAGTGTTCGACACTATGTCCATGTAAGAAACTTATGTACAATGGTGTGATAATAAAACTGTATATTGCTCAC
The DNA here is from genome assembly GCA_030737875.1 of Allium sativum. Classification (NCBI taxonomy): domain Eukaryota; kingdom Viridiplantae; phylum Streptophyta; class Magnoliopsida; order Asparagales; family Amaryllidaceae; genus Allium; species Allium sativum. Next base: position 1,044,434,321 of record CM060910.1, on the reverse strand, counting down.
CTTATTTTGGACGTAAATTGGATTGTATAATATAATATATATATTTTAGCATTCAATTGTACACCTGCGAATACCAAAATTGAGTGGCATATAATGCTTTAAGGGTGCGACCTAATTTAAGGATAATTTTGATGTCAGAATGATCTAAATATTTGATTGCACATCAGTTTTACAGTGCAATTTGACAGTTTGATGTTATTCTGCAAAGTTTTTCCTATTATAAAACATGCAATTCCTTTGATCTGAAATTCAGTTCAATCATCTACATTGATTAATATGTTGGAAAACAATAAAAGGCCTGATTACGATCTATTATCCTAGCTGTGTTGATCAAAGTGATATACGGCTGACTTTGTATTCATAAGAATCTATCTAGAATTCTCTAACGAAAAACCATTCTTTTCTAGATAGTACCGCATTCTTTTATGAATTGATCTATTATATTACAATGGATAACTCGAATGAGTAAAGTTTATACATAAAATTTGTTCTGAAAGTTCATGATAAATATATTATAAATTTGTAAATAATAAACATATATTTTGTTTGTTTAACCTTTTATAGCTAATTGAAATTTATGTTTTAAAATGTTTAAAGCAACAATTTCAAATTATCTATAACCACTTAAGTTACTATATATTTAAATTTTAATATCCTTTTAATTGTGATTATTAGGAATTAAAATTGTTATTTTAATAATGATATAAGATTAAATGTTTATAAATGTATGGATAACTTGGTTTTCAAATTAAATTTAAAATCCCTGTTAAAACTATAGTTTATATTAAGTCAAGGTGACGTCTTCCAATAATACACTCATCAATGTCCAAAATCACTGGATGTAGGTAATGCCAAAGCGTTGTGCATTCTTTAATTTTGGTTATATGCGACGGAATAAAAGTGATACTTGAATTGTATTATTGGGTCTGACTTAACTAAACTGCATAATAAGATTATGGCTTAGAGACAACAACATGAATTATTCTATGTTTTGACCAAATGAATAATACTGAACAAAATGTTCAACATGCGATCCAAGAATTATATATGCGATATAATTGGCATAAGATGCCTACCTAAAAGATTATGTTTTGGGGATTTGCCAAAGCAGAGTCAAAACATGATTAGATATGGATCTTGGAACACCTTAATATACATATACTGATATATATATATATATATATATATATTAAAATATAGGGATGTTGATTTGAGTGGGAGCATATTTATTTTATTTATACATTTATATTTATATAGCCGTGATTGTTATCATTTTGATTGTCAAAATTATTAATCATTATTTTATCTCCTGTAGATACTAAATGCTAAGCAACACAAATAATAATCTATCTCTTAGGTCTTTTCTTGAAAAAGAAAAACTGAATGGAATAAATTTCCTAGACTGGCACCAAAACTTGAGGACTGTCCTCAAGTAAGAAAGGAAGCTGTATGCACTTGATGGGCCTACTCCAGAGGCTCCACCAAGTACTGCACCTCGTGCAGAGATTAATGCTCATAAGAAACATCAAAACGATGCTCTTGATGTTAGCTGCCTCATGCTGGCAACCATGAATCCTGTGCTTCAGAAGCAACACGAGTACATGGATGCTTATGATATGATCGAGCACCTTAAGAAGTTGTTCGAAGGGCATGCTCGTCAAGAAAGATATGACACGAGCAAAGCACTATATCACTGCAAGATGGGTGAAAAGGAACCCGTTGGTCCACATGTACTGAAGATGATTGGTTATATAGAGTATCTCCAGAGGTTAGGGTTTCCTTTGACACCGGAAGCTCAAACCAATCTTGTGCTCCAATCATTAAACAGTAAGTATTCTTCATTTATTAAGACCTATCTCATGAATGAGATTGAGAAGCCCTTGACTGAGTTATTGAGCATGTTGAGAACTGCTGAGAATAACATGAAAAAGGTAGAACCGACTTCCATGATGATGGTACAGAAGGAGACTGCTAAACCCAAAGGCAAGGGCAAGAACAAGAAAAAGCAGCTTAAGAAGACTGCTAATAAGACCAATTTCAAAAAGGGGTCAAAGCCTAAAGGAGGGGTTCCCAAAGAAGGTGATTGTCACCACTGCGGAAAGCCAGGTCACTGGAAACGCAATTGTTATGTTTATTTGGAAGAACTAAAGAAGAAGAAGGGAAGTTTGACTTCGCCCAATTCAGGTATAAATGTTATATATGTCAACTTATCTACTTCATCATCATGGGTATTAGATACTGGATGTGAATCACATATATGTGTCAATTTGCAGGAGATGCAAAGGAGTAGAGACTTGGCAGAAGGAAAAGTGGACCTGTGTGTGGGAAATGGAGCAAAAGTTGCCGCATTAGCCAAAGGAAGCTGCCACTTGTCCTTACCAACTGGATTAGTTTTAAAATTAGAAGATTGTTATTTTGTGCCTTCTATTAAGACAAATATTATTTCTGTTTCTTGTTTGGACAAGTTAGGATTTTCATTTATAATAAAAGGCAGATGCTGTTTATTTTATTTGAATGAGATATTTTATGGAAGTGCACAATTAATTAATGGTCTATATGTTCTTAATTTTGATACGCCAGTTTATAACATTAATACCAAAAGGATTAAATCTAATGATTTAAATCCAACATACCTTTGGCATTGTCGTTTAGGACATATAAATGAGAATCGCATATCAAAACTCCATAAAGATGGAATTTTGGATTCATTTGATTTTGAATCATATGAAGAATGCAAATCTTGTTTATTAGGCAAGATGACTAAGGCTCCTTTCACTGGACACAGTGAACGGGCTAAGGACCTATTGGCCCTTGTACATAGTGATGTATGTGGACCAATGAGTACATCATCTAGAGGTGGGTTTTATTACTTCATTACATTTACTGATGATTTCAGTAGGTACAGATATGTGTATCTTATGAGACACAAATCAGAATCCTTTGAAAAGTTCAAAGAATTTAAGAATGAAGTTCAGAACCAACTTGGTAAGAATATAAAAACTCTTCGAACAGATCGAGGAGGAGAATATTTAAGCCAAGAGTTTAATGACTATCTGAAAGAGTGTGGAATTGTTTCACAACTCACTCCACCAGGAACACCACAATGGAATGCTGTATCCAAAAGGAGAAATCGCACCTTATTAGATATGGTACGATCCATGATGAGTCATGCAGATCTTCCAATAAGTTTTTGGGGTTTTTCCCTTACAACAACTGCATTCATACTTAATCGAGTTCCCACTAAAGCGGTTCAAACAACACCATATCAGATATGGACAGGGTGATATCCTAATGTCTCTTACATGAAGATTTGGGGATGCGAGGCTTATGTTAAGTGACTTGTCTCAGACAAGCTCAGACCCAAATCAGATTAGTGTTATTTTGTGGGATATCCAATAGAAACAAAAGGATATTATTTCTACAAACCTTCAGAGAATAAAGTAGTTATTGCTCGATTTGGTACTTTTCTAGAAAGAGAACTGGTCTCTAAAAATACTAATGGGAATAAAGTAGAAGTCGAAGAAATTCGTGAACCACAAGATACTATTGAACCTGAACTCGAAATTGAGGATGAGCCACAAGTTGTTGTGGAAACCGAAGATGCTCAAATTACACAAAACATTCGTAGATCTGGTAGAATACGTCATGAGCCTGATAGATATTTTGGGTATCTAGTAACTCAAACAGGAGACGTAATGCTCATTGATCAAGATGAGCCAACTTCTTACCAAGATGCTATGAATGGACCAGAATTTGTGAAATGGATTGAAGCCATGAAATCTGAAATGGACTCCATGTACACCAACCAAGTGTGGACTTTGGTTGATCCACCTGACGGGGTAAAACCAATCGGGTGTAAGTGGGTTTTCAAGAAGAAAACTGGCATGGATGGTAAAATACAAACCTATAAAGGCCGATTGGTGGCAAAAGGTTTCAAACAAGTTCAAGGCGTTGACTATGATGAAACCTTCTCCCCAGTGGCAATGGTTAAGTCCATTAGGATTATGCTTGCAATTGCAGCCTTTTACGATTACGAAATCTAGCAGATAGATGTCAAAATCACGTTCCTTAATGGGAATCTTATCGAGGATGTGTACATGACACAACCTGAAGGTTTTGTCAATCCAAAGGAAACTGGAAAAGTATGTAAACTGCAACGATCCATATATGGATTGAAACAAGCATCTCGGAGTTGGAATCTTAGTTTTGATGAAACAGTCAAAAGGTTTGGCTTCACTAAGAACGAAGATGAACCTTGTGTATACAAGAAAATTAGTGGGAGTAACATCGTATTCCTAGTATTATATGTGGATGACATATTACTTATTGGGAATAATGTTGATTCATTACAAGCGATAAAGACATGTTTGGGAAAAAGTTTCTCAATGAAAGACTTTGGCGAGGCTTCCTATATTTTAGGAATTAAGATCTATAGAGATAGATCAAGAAAGTTAATAGGCCTAAGTTAGAATACATACATTGATAAAGTGCTAAAAAAATTTGGCATGCAAGAGGCAAAGAAAGGATACGTACCCATATTACACGGTATATCACTTTCTAAGTCCCAATGTCCTAAATCATCAGATGATAAGGAACGCATGAAGATGATCCCTTATGCCTCGGCAATTGGATCAATCATGTATGCAATGTTATGTACTCGTCCAGATGTCTCGTATGCTTTAAGTATGACAAGTAGATTCCAATCAGATCTAGGTGAAAGTCACTGGACAACCATCAAGAACATTCTTAAGTACCTGAAAAGGACTAAAGATTCATTCTTGATATATGGAGGCGAAGGAGAATTAATGGTAAAAGGTTACACAGATGCTAGTTTCCAGACTGATAAAGATGACTTCAAGTCACAGTCGGGTTATGTGTTTTTCCTGAATGGTGCTGCTGTTAGCTGGAAAAGTTCAAAGCAAGAAACAGTCGCTGATTCGACCATGGAAGCTGAATACATTGCTGCTTCAGAAGCTGCTAAGGAAGCTGTTTGGATTAAGAAGTTCATCTATGAACTTTCTGTTGTTCCATCCATTGTTGATCCAATAGATCTTTATTGTGACAACAATGGGGCCATTGCTCAGGCTAAGGAACCTAGATCGCATCAACGATCCAAACACATACTTCGGTGATACCATCTCATCCGTGAAATTGTTGACAGAGGAGACATACATATCTGCAAAGTCCCAACGGATAATAACGTTGCAGACCTATTGACTAAAGCTTTGTCGCAGCAGAAGAATGATAGTCACACTAGTTTCATGGGTATTCGATACATGAGTGATTGGCTCTAGTGCAAGTGGGAGATTGTTAGAGTTTGTGCCCTAGAGGCAATATGTTAGATGTGAATAATAATGACATTGTTATTGTTATGTTTTATTTGGAATAAAATGTTCTGTTATTTTATATTTACTGCGTAATATAAATATTATTATAATAGAATTCCTTAGAATAATAATACAGGATTATATAGTTCGAGTAAGACTGAATTTGAGATTATATGATATGTCAAGTATTATAATTCTTAAATGTCCCTAGTCGAGTTTTATTGTTTACACAGGACACCAATAAAGCACCGAGACTAGTATATTGATTGACTGATGATCACATCTCATTGATCATTAATATACGTGATATTAAAGTCAAGATATAAATACGTATTAGAGAATAGCGTATTGGGATGACCCACTGTAATATAATCAACAGTATCATAAGTTGTTCTCATAGTGATAGTGATATAATGGTCCTCAGACCTGAAATCATTATAATTTTATTCAAGGATATTTATGTTTTGATATCATCTAAAGTTATTTCGTAACAGAGTAATGATAACGGTGATTATTGGATATATCTAGAATCGAATATAAATTATGAATGATCTAGATGGAATTTAACCCTACGATATATTCGTAGTGATATCTCTGGGCCTCTTGATTGAGTGAGACTGTGAAATGCATGGCTGTGCTCAAATATTGATTTATTCTGAACAGTCTACTCATTGATCAAGAAAAACAGATTAAATTATAAAAGGATGATATGATCCATGCCTTCAGTTTAATCTAGGATATAACGGTTAAAAGGATTAAATTATATTGAGACACTATTCACCAACAGGTTGTATTGAATCATTACTGTTATAGCTTGGTTAACAATGATGTGTTACTAGATGCCGCTCATTGTTTACAGTCTAAATGTGTTTAAACTGTTGCCAACGCTGTGATAGCCTATAGGGTCACACTTATGAACGTTGAATAGGGTGAGATTTATTAAAATAAAAGGAAGTGAAAATGTTGAAATTTTCTTCTGTTTTAAATAAAGGAACGGGTAAGTAGGGTTGAGAAAATCTCGTATCATTTCTTTATAAAAGGAAAGGAGGCCGCTCCTCTTTTTAACGATTTAGGAAAACAAAACCGAGATAAAAATCAAACCCTAGATTCCGATTTCTTGGCTAGTGCCTAGCTCACTCTCTCCAGATTTCGTTCGATGATCTCCAGATCTACGTTCGTGGTTTCTAGTAGAGACGCTTTGCTTTAAGCGTTGATTCGATTTAGTCCGAGATCAAGTTTGGTTGATTTGGCGATTTGAAGTACAAATTCTTGTTTAACCTTGCAATTCGGATAAAGGTACATGTTTAAATACAATTTTGGATTCGATTTTAAACAAAGTTTTTTTTGTATAAACTATATTCCGCTGTTTTAGATCCACCGATTTCCTTCATAATATCATATGATATAATATCATGTAAAAATTGGACAAATAAGATAACAAAATAGATAGCATAGGAATTTTTAAGGTAGCTCTATCATCAACAAGATTTACATCCACTTTATGTTTGTCACATGGTTAGATCCATGAAAAGAGTGACAAATGGTTTTTTTTAATAGATGTTTCTTAAATGAATTGTGGCTCTATTAGGTTAGCGGAGTAGCTCAGTATGTGAAATGGAGTGACTAGGCTAATGGTGACCTAAGAGTTGTGCAGTTAATGTCTCGCTATTGCCCGGTTATAATCTTGTTATATTCCGTAATGAATTTATACCGCTATGATTTTCCCTAACAGCCTCAAAAATAGCCTTTCTATTTTAAGCTCCACAATATTCCTTAATTCCAGACATTTCTCATTAATTTCGCTATATCCTGTCACTTCCGCTACACCTTCTTTAAAAGAAATGGATTGAAAAATGACATTTACATATTGTAAAAATTATGAAATTAGTTTTCAAATTGAGTTTTAACATATTTTTAGAAACAAGAATACTCTAATATTATATTAAATTTAATTATGCTAAATAAAAGTTTATGTTTATTTATATATATTTGAACATGTTTTTATTTATAATTAATAACACACTAATCATAAATTAAATGTTCATTTACGTATCTATGAAGACATTAGGTTCGAGTTTTATATGTTATTTTGAAGTCGTCAGCTATACCTCCGCTATTGCATCTCTTTATCCTTGCCATGACTTCGTACACCTTCACCGTACTGAATTCGTTGAGCCTTTTAACTGCACAACCTATGAGGCTCGACTATAGTGCATGGGAGGCTCAGCTACCCATGTTGGTTTGAAAACATGCACAACTTGGCATGTGGTAGGGATTATCTACCCTTGGCCACCCCCATATTTTATATTAGCAAAAGGTAATCCCTCTTAGTCAAGATAAAATACTGTGCAACTTCAAGATACTTAATAGCCTCTTTAGAACTTTGTATCTACTTTATTTAGTTGCGTCATGTTTTTTACTCTACTTCCAGTACATCTAATAAAATCACTCAATCATGATTTTTGACATTTTCCTCCCTTTGTTATTTTGTATTTCCCAAGTGGATGAAATACTTTAGTAACAATTCGACTTACCAGACTTTATTTAGAAGGTAGTTGCCCCATCATTGTAATTTAGAGTCGAATAAAACTTTGTCTCCTATACTCTTAATGTTCTTAGATATCATCTAATAAAGTTTTTTTAAGGAGTTGTTATTGACACTCCAAATATTGTTAAGGGGGGTCAATTTTTTTTTAAAAATAAATTTTGTTAAGGGGAGTACCAATGGAGAGAGCACCCCCTTAACAAATAAACTTTATTTTACCAAATCAGCCTTATTTACAATAATCTCTTTTTTATTTGTTAATCAAAAAAATTTATATGGTATATTAGTCAACTACATCAAATTTTTATATCAAATTATTAACAATTTCATTTGTCATATTAGATGAAAAAATATCATTGATAGGAAATCGATATACATATATCGAACAATTATTTTTTTAATTTGGTATCTATTACATTCTTTTTTCATATCGTTGTTTCTCCTCAAACAATCGCTTTTTTTTGTTTTCAAATATTTTAGGGATTTGGTTTTTAACATTTGAAATTGATTTGCATTTGTCATATTAACTTATGTTATTACCAGACGTTATTACGAGGGTAAAAGGGAACGTAAAAAATTAAGTGTGTGACCCCCCTTAACATTATTTTTATGATTGGAGTGTTTTTAAAATTTGACCTCCCCTTAACAGTATTTGGAGTGTCAATAACAATGCCCTTTTTTAATCCTAAATCATATATCATGCAAAATACATTGAATCAAAAGTACATATTATGGACTTACCAGATGAAATCATATTTCTAGTCATTTTAAAGTGATATCTTCGAGCAAGGATGTATTATTCCCAAATCCCAATGTACCTCGTTGTTATCGCAATGCTAATTGATAATTAAACATCTAAATCTTGTTAAAATGATAAAAACTAGATGATAAAGTTTAACCTTAATTGTGGAGTTGACCTTTCTATTGGAATTGGTACAACCCCTAGCAAAAGAAATTAATGATTTTTTTTTTACTATTTTGGATCTTTTTGGGCATATAAGGTCTGAAGGTATATTAGATCCGATTTATTTTTAAATAAAATCTTATTTTATATAAAGCTTATTATAATGAATTTTAAAATTAATTTTATTTAGATGAATAAAGTATAAAATGCACCCAATAATTATTTATAAGAGCTAGTTTTTAAAAGGAAACCATTTGTTTCTTTATCCTGAATCATGTAATCAACTGAAAGCGAATTTTCTTTAAAAGGGAAGAAAAACCTTTTATTCTCTCTTTTTACTTAAATCGATTGATTCGTTAAATGTCATTAATTAGCAACTTTTTCATGGCACAAAATGCAAGTATATACAATTGTATTATAGTATAATTTATGTAAGTGCAATGTATCAGATTGTGGAAAAAGATGTGTATCTATTTAGGTTTTGGGATTTACACCACAATAAGAACATTTCCCTTTATATATGTGCATTAGTTGTCCAAAGTAATATTTAAGATTATTTAAATGTATGCATATGTATATATGTTTAAATACATCTCTATGTATGTATATATTTATTTAAATATATATATATATGCTATTTAATGAATCCTCTACTAAATTAGTTCCGTCAGATTAATTATTATCAGTATAAGATTTATTAGCAACATGCAGTGATCTGATTTAGGAAAACAATTTGCGATAAGGTCTTAATCAAAAAATCCAAATATATTACAAAATTAAATCCGATCTAGCTTAGTAAAACAATTGAAAGTGGATCTTAATTAAATACGAATATAATCTGTACGTAAATGTTAATAATTTAAAGAATAATAAAATATATATAGTTTTTTTTTGAAAATTGGTTCACTTTTATTATATACTAAAAAGCAGTACAGAAGATCGCCGCTGTGTGAGCGCCATAGATATCTGATGAACTAGGGCTTTGAATTGAATTGGATTTTTCATGAACGCCTTTGAAATCTGAGGAACTAGGGCAATCGACACATAGATCTCAAAATTAAAACTGACATTGATTGAAGTAGAGTTTCACGGTTATAGGAATAACATAGATCTGAGATCTATTTTGTGGAACCAAAGTAAATGAAAAACTTAGCTTATCAACGCAACAGGATTTCGTTGATGATTCACAGATTGAAAATATGGATTTGTGGTATTCAGATATGTGATATTCAGATCTGGTAAAAAAACTTCCCATATTTGACGAAACAAAAATAAAAAGCTATTGGCTTATCAACGAAACACAAACGTTCCGTTGAAGGTTGGTAAAGTCTTATCAACGAAGGAGCTTCACTGAAGGTTTTCAGAAAGAAATCGGTTAGAAGTGAAGATGAAATTAAGGATAGGAAGAACTCACGCACAGCAAAATCAGATGGAAATAAAAGGGCATTGTTATTGACACTCCAAATATTGTTAAGGGGAGTCCAATTTTTTATTTTTTTCAAAAATTGTTAAGGGGAGTACCAATGAGGAAAGTAGCCCCTTAACAAATAAAGGTAATTTTACCTTAATACCCATTTAGCCCTTAACAAATAAAGGTAATTTTACGTTAACAAATATTGCAAGGGCCATAGTAATTTCTTTTTTTCAATTGGCATATATCTAATTTTTTTTAAATCCTAAAAGATAAGTGTTTTTGGAGGAATAGGGTCGAATTTTTTTTTTTGTTGACATAAATATGCCGAATTTTATAATTACGAAGGTAATGCACCGAAACGATTATTAATTTTCGACATATCACTGTCGAATACATAATTGATTACGTGTTGCATTCGGTGCAGTGGTGATGAACTGCTTGTTTTAATTCGGTTTCCCTTGTCGAATAAATTTTTTTGATCTAATTTGAAGGGGCAATCCAGGAATATTAAGTAGTGTGAAATAATATATTTGTGTAGCTCCTTAACAATTTTTCAAAGAGTGGAGTATTTTTAAAAATTGAGCCCCCTTAGCAACAGTTGGAGTGTTAATAACAACACCCAAATAAAACCACCTGTCACCATTAACGAGTTTTAAGAACTAGTTTTCTCAAAGTATATATAGTTCATGAGAAATAATAATTTTCTCAAAGTATATTTTGTGTAGTAATAATATTGTGTTCATTTATGTTCACTTATACATAAATTTTATTCTCCTTATTATTAATATGTGCGTATACATATAACATGTACTTTTTGAAACTTCTTACTATAAGATATTTCAATATTATTTAACATACACACACATATACATATGTATTTATGTATATGTATGAATCCTAGAGTAGAAACCAATTCAGAATCATTGTAAATTGTTATTATCAATTGAATAAAATGAAAGGTTAATTAGAATAACATATTAGTTACTAAATCTACATTTAGATCAAAATGAATGGAATTAAAAATGGAAAACATAAATAAAATCATTAACTTCAAATGGAAATCAAATTTAATGATATTAAATTACACTGCTTTATGAGTACAACTGTGTATTTAAGAGGGACAACAAATGCATATATAAAATTTTAAAATAAATTACCTACTGCGTCTATTATATTGTAAAATAAATAGGTAAAGACTATTTGAAGGGGATTGTTAAAGGGACTCTACTTTTGGTTAAGGGGAGAACAATTTTAAGGGGACTCCACTTTTAAGAAAAAATGTTAAGGAAGGGCATGATTTTTATTTCATTTTAAAATAAGCATGGACTAAACTATCCCTCGTAACAACAACACCTACTCCCCACTTCATTGTCATTCCCTTATATTTTGTTCAAAATAGACCTTCCTATTTTAAAAATAAAAATAAAAATCGAATCCCTAGATTACTACGATGGTTGGAACTAAAATGATATTTCCAAATCTACAACAAATTGATTCCGAGGTATTTATGTGAGGGTAATTTTTGGTCGCTTGATGTAGATTAAATTTGTTAATATTGATAAATGATGATAGCCATGAATAGTTGCAGTAAAATTGGTAATATTAACAGCTGTTATCTTTAACTATTACAGTAAAATCGCTACAGCTATTATCTTCCACCATTTTTCAATTGAGTTTGTCCCTGCTGGTTTGAGGAAAAGTCAATTATCTCTATAGCTTTACAATTCACTAGCCTTTTATTATGTGTATAGCTACAGTTCCATTAGAGATTGATAAATTATTTGCTAATTGTATAAGCGGGTTGTCAGAGTCCTTCTGAATTTGTGCAATATCCCTAATTTGTTGTTAAGTATTGATGCCCTCTTTGGTCACATTGTAATTACTGTCTTATTATTCTCTTCATATACAGAATCACATATGTTACCAGTCTTCTCATTTAAATCAGATGTTGTAGTTGTATGTATTGCAATTGATTAATTGTTATATTTGGTTCGCATAAGCAATTTCTGCACGTCAATTTTAATGCAGCTATTTGTATCTCACTCACATTTTCAGTTGGCTTTGCTATATCTTTAGTTTGCATGATTAAGTTGCATTGAGTTGCCAAAATATCGCTATAGTTGTTATCTATTTTATGTTAAATATATCCTTTTTTTATTTCATTAAATTATGCTCATTAATTAGGATTTAGATGTTAAGGTTTACATTAAATAGGATGATGGGGTTACTATTGGAATTTTTAATTAAATGTTTAAGGGGAGGCCAATCTATTTAGTACCCCCTTAACAATTGAACAATAATTTAAAAATTGTCCCCTTTTTAACCAAAATTGGAGTCCCTTTAACAATACCCTATTTGAATTTACCTTGCGGATTTTGCCTTTGATTTGCAGCTTGATAACATAAGAATGCTTTCATATTTGATTGAATCATCACTAGAAATTGCAACAATATAAAGCACCATTTTTGTGTATATTTTACTTAATTTCATTTTGAAATATTTTGATCTTAGGAGGCTAATGATTTTCAACTAGTAATGCAAAATAATGAAGATGAGGTCGCAGTTTAGAAGAAATGTGACTAAGATTGGCAAGTTTATGAAAGACAAGTTATTTAGAAAGGAAACATTCCTTAAGTTCCTCCATTCATTTCCTAAATCCAACCGTCGAATACTAAGTCTCCTTTTCTACCTACGGCCTTCTATGGATGAGGCTATCTGAGCCTCAAACTATTCTTAAACTCATTTATTAACTAATTTATTTAAATATTTTATCAATACCATATATCAGTATATATATATATATGTATATATAAATATACATAACTTTTAATTACGTACATTATCAAATTTAATGGCATTCAAAAGAAATATAATAAATAAACAAACAAGCTTACTAATTAATATTTCATAAGTACAGATTAATTTATAATGATTATAAATTAATTAAATCACGTGATTTTTAGAAATACTCATAATTATGGTTGTATGACTCAAATGTGTATTTTCTATATGTGATTAATAATAAACAATCTGAAAGTTAAAGTTCACACATCATGTTAGCTAGCTTTGCGACATTTGGATGAATTTTTGAACACCTTTTATGTGACTGGTGCCTAATAGTGCCCTATGAAATTCAATAATGGTCAAAGTTCCAATAGCTTTATAGTGCAAACACAAAATAATTGGTCTAATAATAATAATAATAGTAATTAACTAAAGGCTGAAGAATTTGACTATGAGTTGACTAAAATTGGTCGTGATACTAATATAACTAATAAAACAAATTCTCTCTTAAATAATGTTCCACTCTCAATGCTTCCACTTGACCTAACTATAGTCATTTGATAGATGACACAGTTTAATTATAATTAAAGTGGAGTTTCGATTATGAAGATCAATAGTGTTAAAATATTGATATTTATGTTTATATATATATATATATTACATATGGTAATACATACACACACATATATATATATATATATATTAATTGATATCTGTCATTTATGTTATTATATATATTACATAAGGTAATATATATTAATGACATAATATTTGATATTTGTCATTTATGTTAATATATTACATATGGTAATATATATATTAATGATAGAATATTTGATATATGTTATTTATGTTAATATATATATTACATATGGTAATATATATTATTTATGTTAATGTTTATTTGATTGCAATAATGTTTGTAAACATTTGCAGCCTTAAACTCTTATATAAAAGGGATGAGAATAATGAAATGGGAAGCAAATTGAATTCCTTCATGGTGTCAAAGCAGGCTTTGAATATCTAAACATATGCTCTCCTATCCTCCTCTCTTTCTTCTTCTTTAACCATCTCTTTTCCTGTTAAATCACCACAAATGGCTGAATCCTCCAAATACCACCCTGCTTTAACCATTACTAATGTCAAATCCCTCATACTGATTACACTAGACAATGAATATGGCATATACCATTCTTCGGCAACATTATTTACTATTCTTGTTCGAGTTCACAGCCTCTACGATCACATTGTACCACCAACCGAAGAGAATACCCAGGCTTCCTACGAAGATGCCAAATCCGCTGATCCATCCCTGTGGAAACGACTCAATGCCTATTGTCCTTCAATGGATATATGCCACAATCTCCTCCACCTACTTCATGCCATTCTTCTCTGCAATGATACACCTGAGGGTGCATGGAAATGACTTGAAGCCATGTTTCAAGACAACAAAGCTTTAAGGGCAACTCATCTTGAAGAAGAGCTTGCAACAGTTGATTTTGGACAATTTAAATCAATTGACAAATTTTGCACCCACCTTAAATCATTTGCGGGTAGACTGGAGGATGTCGGTGCTCCTCTAACTAATAGCAAGCTCGTATTGCGTCTCACAGGAGCCTTGCCAGAAGCATATGCCGGCACCGTGGGTTACATTCCAAACCAAGACCCCTTACCCCCCCTTTGAGAGCTGCGAACTCGTCTCAAGCTGGCCAAACAAACAATTAAAATCGCTTGGCAAAAGAGAATGGTGGGACCACTGTAGTGATGCTGCGCTATTGGCCGAAACCCCTACAAACCCAGAGAATTCAAATACTAACCCCACATAGAGTTCCCATAATAACAAAAGAAGAAATAACAATAATGCCAAAATCAGTGGGAGTGGGAAGGGAAAACAAATTGGTGCATCTAGTCATATGCCAGGGCGGAAACTCAGTCATCATCAGTGGTCCTCACGCCCTCCACCAAGTTGGAAGCAATGGAAAAATCCATTTGGACCTTGGAACTCTTGGTGCATCAATCCAACTCCTTAGCCATATCCTTCATCACCAAGGCAAGTAAATCAAGCTCAACGAGCTACTGGGCAAGGAGTACTTGAGTCTCATCCATAGGCATACAACATTATGACTCCACCCGTTGGCTACACGACAACCGATATTGAAGCTGCTATGTATGCCCTATCATTCTCGCAAGCCGATGGAAATTTTTACATGGATACTGGGGCCACATTTCACATGAAAACAGATCAAGCTATACATTCTTCTTATTTCAGTTCTAGCAATAATTATCATAACATTGTTGTTGGTAGTGGTCATGTAATTCTAGTTATTGGTCACGGTAGCACTAATTTACCCTTTCCATACCCTCCATTTACTATAAACAATGTATTACATGCTCTTAAACTTATTAAAAACCTGATGTTTGTTCGTAAGTTCACCACTAATAATATGGTTTCTTTTGAATTTGATCCATTTGGATTTTCTATTAATGATTTACAGACAGGAACCAAACTAGTGAGATGTGACAACACTGGGGATCTTTATCCTCTCTTTTCCAATAACCAAGCCACTCCCTTTATCAATCAACTAGTCTTTACTGGTCTCTCTCCAAATCTTTGGCATAACCACTTAGAACATCCTAGTGTTGCTGTGCCTAGATCATTAAATCATAAAAATTTCATTAATTGTAATAAGGCTTGTAAAACTTATTGTTCTTCTTGTTCTCTTGGCAAACATTCTAAATTACCATCTTGTGATTCTCTGTGATACACTTTGCTCCCTTTTGATATTATTATCAGCAACTTTTGGGCTTGGCCTGTTATTAGTTCTTGTAGCCATTGTTATTATGTTCTTTTTCTTGATGATTATAGCAAATTTTTGTGGACTTTCGCCATTTTCAAAACACACAAGTCAACCACTTATTCAAATTTTCATGCTTTAATCAAAACTCAATTTGAACGTAATGTTAAAACATTCCAATGTGACAATGGTACAAAATACGTCAATGACACCTTTAAGCAATTCTTTGATCATAATGGATAATATTTCATCTTTCTTGTCTCCACGCCTCTCCTCAAAATGGAAAAGTAGAACGAAACATTAAATCAGTAAAAAAAATCATTCGCACCTTGCTTGCTAATGCATCTATGCCACCTTCTTTTTGGCACCATGCCTTAGAAATGGCCACATATCTTCTTAATATACTTCCAACTAAAGTCTTAGGATTTCAGTCCTCACCCAAATTCTATACCAGTGTGATCCCAAATATTCAGAATTGCGTGTATTTGGCTGTCTATGTTTTCCTTTGTTTCCGACCACTTTTATCCACAAATTAAAGCTCGATCCACTCCATGTGCTTATCTTGGTCCCGCTCCTAACCATAGAGGCTCAAAGTGTTACGATATGTCAAGCGACAAAATTATTATTTATCGTCATGTGAAATTCATGGGACTAAATTCCCATTCGCACAAATTCGCAAAACCACAAATACAATGTATGATTTTTTAACTTTCAATAGTTCTAATTCTTTATTGAATTATTTGCATTCCACTTTAAAGCCTCCAAACATAACTGAGTCCACGCCACATTCTAGCCCACTAAATCAACCTCCTCTTATTGGGACACGACCTAAAACGGACCCAGTTGCATCCTCTTCTATTGCGCCACTACCTCCAACGGGCTCAGTTCCTCCACAACTCTCTCGATGTGCTGTCAACACTAATGGTAGTCCACAAACTCAGCTAAGCCCACAACCCACTCCACTTCTTTTCAGTCCACAAACACGACCCACTCATCCTTCCCAATCTGCTTCCTAATCTCAATACTCCAGGTCAGTGGAATCTCTTTTCCCAAACACTTCCATTACGACTGCTCAAACGAACCAAACCCAAAGCCTACAAAGCTCTCCTCGGCCTAACAACCCCATACTACATCGTATAACAACTCGAGCAATGGATGTGAAACACCCCGCCTCCGTTAAGGTCACTCACAAAGGAAATGCCTTAACTTCGGTGGAGCATTATAGGTAAAAGATGCAGATAAATTACAAGACAGAAAAATAAAGCAGCGGAAAATAAAGTCATTTTATAAACAACTTAATCCAGTCAAGCTTTTACAACAATTTTTCTCAATCATACTTGAATGTAATACATAGAAATTCTGTCTTGATCTAAAAACTTCGAAATATAAAAGAAGCATAAAAACAACAATGATATTCCACAATAAAGCATGAACCAGCCATAACAGTGGAAGAGAGAGAGTCCGAAGGAATACATCGACTTTCTTCGAGCTTGGAAAGAAAACTGAGCTAGGTGGTAACATTTCCTCTCTGTGAACCTAGGGGGGGGGGGGACGGAAGAAAAGAGGCGAAACAAAACTAGGCCTGACACAAGTCTGGTAAGTTCGGTGACTTTGAGCATATAAATAGGCAAAAGCATCATGACATGAATAAACTAAATATAAGACAATACCGTGATAACATGGATAACATGATAACAGAGGATAAGCATAAGGTATGATAAGGCAAGATAAACTGAATGCGCTTCTACTCTTTCTCTGCTTTGCTACTTCTTGGTTATTCTGATTTCTATACCTATCTCTGCACCACCTAAGTAGTGTCCCAACTAGTAATCTGTATAAAATGATAACGTATCCCAATCCCTGTAATTGTGGTAGCCTTTAGGTGTACATCTATCGTGAGGATTCCACCTCAATCTGCCTAATTGCCATAAACATGCTAGATGTACCCTTACTACCCTATCGATCGGCTCCCTACTTGTATTCATTTCTCTTATGTCTGTGTCAATCGGCCCTCTCTTGCGTGTAGACACCCTGTGCTGGTCCCACCATAAGGTGTATCAATCCTTATGATAGCGACCCGACTTGATTCAAGATGCACAGTGTATAACTACTGGTACCCAATGCCTGCTTTTTCCCACAACGAAGTACGTGCACACCCGTAAACCGTCGGTACCTACACTGACGTACCCCCTGCCGCTGCTTTGACCGCTTACAACCAGCCCAGTAATCGTGCCTCACCCTGCCTAGTTCAGGGTACCGTGATACATCTATGTGGGTTACTGCTGAAATGGGTCCCCGTTACTAAGGTTTCCTATTGGTTAAGTTTGTGGGCCCATATTTACTAATATTACCCACCAACCCGATATGTACTTAACCCTCTCACTGATTCAAGCATGTTTATTAAACGGTTAAGTTTTGTGGGCCTATATTTACTAATATTACCCACTAACCCGATATGTACTTAACCCTCCTGCACATTATGTCATATTGGTTAAGTGTTGTCCATTCATGTTAACTTAACCCACCCATTCATCGTGTCATGTTGGTTAAGTGCCTTATTTACTTAACCCCGTCCGTTCATCAAGTTATATTGGTTAAGTGTTTCCTTGTTACTTAACCCCACGTGTTCGTCTTATTGTATTGGTTAAGTGTCACCAGTCAATTCAAGTTAACTTAACCCACCTACTCATCATGTCATGTTACTTTGGTTAAGTGTCACCTTCTTGTGTTAACTTAACCCTACCACAAATCAAGTTATATTGGTAAAGTGTTAACTTAACCCTACCACAAATCAAGTTATATTGGTTAAATGTTTCCTATTAACTTAACCCTAGTCATCCATGTTATATTGGTTAAGTGTTCCTATGAACTTAACCCTACTCATTCATCTTGTTCATTAGAATTAATTGATTTATTAATGCACCAACCTCTCACATTAGATATGTATTATTGCGGTTACTGGATGTGCCGGGCGGCTCCGGGCATTTCTACACCACAACTCAATCTAACCTCGGGTTTTTCTTGGGCATGATGCACTAACCTCTCACATTAGATAGGTGTTGTTGTGGTTACTTGTAACACCCCATGAATTCTATAACATTAAGCTTCACAAATTAAAGTGTAATTAATTCTGAATGAAAGAATTAAGGGAAATGGGTTATGCCATTGCGTTCGTCTCGGAATTCTTCTTGAGATAGAGTCCGAGTTTGCGCGAATCGGACTCCGTATGAAGGAGTTATGACCTTCGGAAGTTTCAGAATAAAATTTAAATTCAAACAACTCAGTTTTAAATTCGAAATTCGAATTTCAGGTTTAAACTGGACTAGGCGGGAAAAATCCTGCCCAGAGACCAGGTCGACCATGGTGTCGACCTGGCCTCCCCAGGTCGACCATGGTGTCGACCTGGCCCCCCCATGTCGACCATAGTGTCGACCTGCCAGTCGACCTGGCTGGCCATGTCTGGCTCTGGCTCGATTTTCTATGGCTCTGTGTGTCACTAGGGTTGACGTGTCACCTCTGGATTGGCTCTTTGAACTTTGTATGGTCTAGATTCCTCCTGTCTTCATCTGACGGCTCAAAACAATTTAAAAATCTATAAATACACCCTAAGTCTCAACTGAAAATTCACACAAAAAAATAAGAAAGGAGTCGTCATGCTGCCAAGCAGGAATTGAACATAGCCGTCAAGAGAGAAAAGCCTAAGAGACGAATCAAATTAAGAAGAATATTAAAGTTTAATCAAAATCAATGCATCGTTAGTTTACCCAAAGGAGCGCATCTCAATTCCAGAATTCAGAATTCAAGATTCTGCATTCGTTGTAAGTATAGTGACCTTTCAGAACATGAATAAAAACTGTGATGTGATTCGATGTAAATGAAAATAGAATTCTGTTATTGTATGAATTCTGTGTATTGTAATGGTTCTATCATGACTTGTGTATTGATGTTTGTGGCATAAATTTGATTGATGCAAGCCTATTGAACAATTGTATATGAAAACAATGGCACTTGCAAGTTTGTGGCAAAAACTAGAATTTGATTCCTTTATGTTTATACCTATGGCATGGACTATATACATTCACTAAGTCTAAATTAAGACTTATGTAAACGTATTCTAGATTTGAAACCTTTTATGCCTACTTGACCAAAAAACTATGATATCATTCTCATGTTTATTTGCAAGTATAATTGAATCTATGTTAAGTATCGTTTGGGTTTCATAAACTATGCAAGTTCATGTTCATTTGCAAATATAATTGGATCTATGTTAAGTATCGTTTGGATTTCATAACCAATGCAAGTTCATGTTGAAATAGGCTATGTGATTAGATATTATAATTGGACATTTTGGTGAATATACAACATGCTAGTTTTGTGGTTGACATTATGCCAAGTTAAACATGTTTAAACACAAGTTTGTATTAGCCTAAACTATGCCATTTCATATGTTACCTACTTAGTTATACTTTGATTTGACTGCAAGTTCACATGACCCATATTATATGTTAGTTGAATTGCTAAATTGCAAGTTCATGTGCCACACACCTTTATGTATTACATGTTCTTGATTTTCCTTTTTTTCTCATGTTTATAAAGTTGTGCTAAATTGTGACAAGACGAACACATGTTGCGAACAAACGGGGGTAATAACGTGGGGTGTAAAACATGAAATAATATGTTGGCAAGTTTGGCACATGCCAACGACAATGACATTTAAGCGGTATGAATTGATATACCCAAGAATAAAAGATATGACATTTACATATATAATTGTGAAACAATAAAATATGTAAATTTAGAAAACACGATATGCTTAACCCGAGGTTGGATTGAGTCGTGATGTAAACCTGCCCGGACCCGCCCGGCTGTCCAATAGTCACAACAATACCTATCCAATGTGGGTGGTTAAGCATTGAGCCCAATAATGACCCGAGTTTAGACTGAGTTACGGTGTAAACCTGCCCGGAACCAACTGGCACATCCAGTAACCATAGCAATATCTGTCTAATGTGAGTGGTCAGGTGCTCTAAGAGGCTAAGGACAGATGGTAGGGTTAAGTCAACTATAACACTTAACCAAATTCAACATGTTAACAAGAATTGATGGGTGGGATTAGGTAAATACAGACACTTAACCACTTAACATGTTTGACTAGAAAATCCTAGTAACGACGGACCCGTTTCAGCAGTAACCCAAGTTAGGTATCATGGTACCCTGAAACTAGGCAGGGTGGGGCACGATTACTGGGCTGATTGTAAGCGGTCAAACGACGGCGGTGGGTGCACAGTGTCGGTCTAACGGGGTGCGGGCGTGCACACACTCTGGAGCAGACAACCAGGGCACTGGGGACACCAGTAGTATAACCTATGCCTTCTAGAATTTTGTGTCGGGGCCGCCACCGTGGGTCTTGATACACCCATGGTGGGACCACCATAGGTATCTACAATTCTTGGGGGCCGTATGACACATGTTTACGCGAGTAGGAGCCGATCTTTAAATAAAAATGGGGATCATTTCACCCTCAGCATGGGGTGCCTGTTAGAATAAACTCAAGTAGGTGCAGAGATATAGTATGGGTTCGATAGTACATTCGACACTTCCTTAGCTTGTGACACTTTCCTATCTTCAGTTTATGTCTATCATGCCCTTTTCTTATTTACATACTGAAGAGTTACTAGATTTACTCAGGCTTTATGTCTGACTCTATTTTCTTTTCGTCTTCTTTTCTTTCGTTCCCCCCCAGGTCCGCAGGGAGGAAACAACTCAGCTCAGTCAGACTCTTTACAAGCTCCAAGAATGTAGATGTATGATTTGGATCTCTTTTGCTCGGATTATGGCTTTGGATATCACTATGGGGATTTTTGTCACTTTATTTATGTTTTTATGCTTCTCTAATAATTAAGACAGTATTGAGGTTGTAATGTTGGATGTATTTTGAAACAATTATGGAATGTTGTGTTTGAACACGTATTGATGAAATAAAAGTCTGTTGGTTTCCGCTGTTTAAAATATATGTATTTATATCTGTCCTGAGTTTATCTGTGGCTTTTACTTATAAACCTCCACCAAAGTTAAGGCATTCCCTTTGTGAGTGACCTTAACGGAGGTGGGGTGTTTCACTTGGTATCATAGCATAGGTTTACCAGACAGGATAAAAGATTTTGAAATTGTTTTCAAAAAGAAAGTTTAAAGAAGCATTTTTCAAGAAAAAGTGTTATATTTTATAAGACATAATCCCCCAAAGCCATATGCACTATCTCTCTCTATCCTTCATTTTGAATCTTTCCTTTCTGTTTCAGCATGTCTGGAGACCTTAACCTTCCTGAAGGAGTACCGATACCCGGCTGGTTTAGGAGGTATTTAGAAGCGAGGGCCAATGGCGCGGGCCCAGCAGATATCCCTCCTCCAGTGGTCGCGGTTCCTCCTCTTCCTCCTCGTGGAAATGCCTTCGCAAAAACATGTAGAGACTTCAAGGCTATGGGTGGAAAAGACTTCTATGGGACAGAATCCTTTGTAGGAGCAAGAAACTGGTTAAAGGAGACTGAGGATCTGTTTGTCATCTTTGGAGTTGATGACAGGCAAAAGATACAACTAGCTGTATGGTTACTTAAAGAAGAAGCTTCCTATTGGTGGGAAATTACTAATGCTCAGAGGGCGGTGGAAACATGGAAAGACTTCAGGACAAGGTTTGAGATGAAATTCCTCTCTCAAGCTGAAAGAAGCCTGCAAATGGAGAAGTTTCTAACTCTGAAACATGGGAGTATGACAATCAGGGAGTATGTTAATCAGTTTAATCAGCTGGCCAGATTTGGGTTAGACTTAGTAAACACCCAACACAAGAAGGCACTTCGCTTCGTCAAAGGTTTGAATGAGCCTCTACACAGCCTTGCCATGACCCATGTATCAACGGGAGCGACTTATGTAAGCTTGGTGGACATGGCGTTGCTACACGAGGAAGACCACGGCAAGAAAGAAACTAAGGTGGAAGAGAAGAAAGAGGGTCTACAAACAAAGAAAACAGACTTCAAGAAAGGAGGGAAGAACAATAAGCCCCGTGAGAAGAGAAGGTGCAATTTCTGTGGCATTGTAGGACATATATCAAAAGACTGCCGAAAAAGGAAGGCGAAGATGGGTGGTTGCTTCCATTGTGGAGAAACTGGACACCAAGCTAAGGACTGCCCAAAGAAGAAAGGGCAGGGACAGAAAGCCGGATCCACTTCAAGGGGTCAGGTTCATGCGCTAGTGGCACCTCAGCAGGAACGAGGTAGTAATATTTCTGTAGAAAGTGTAGTTTACTTTATGATTATCCAGTTCGTACACTTTTTTACTCTGGTGCATCACACTCCTTTATTTCATCTGCCTTAATAGAATCTCTGCATCTAGACACTAGTATGGTAGAAGATCCCTTAGTAGTTTCAAATCCAATTGGGGGCTCTGCTTACTTGTCAATGGTTTGTTTGGGTTTGAAAATCTCTATTCTCAGCACTGAGTTTAGTTGTAGTGCCTTTGTTTTGGGCTTCTCGGGATATGGTTTGATCTTAGGCATGGACTGGTTATCCAGTAATGGGGCCATCCTTGATTGTGAGAAAGGAGTAGTTAGACTCTTGACTCGGCTTGGTAACACTCTAGAAATTTCTTGTAATCCCTTGAATGTTGTTATGCTTAGTTATCTAGAGTCGCTTGATGCTTCTGATGAGAATTTACAATCAGTTAGAGTAGTCCGGGAGTATCCGGATGTCTTTGAGGAGGTGAAAGGCTTACCTCCGAGGCGGGAAATAGACTTCCGCATATATCCTGTGGATAATGCAAAGCCTGTAGCTTTACCTGTCAGACACATGGCTCCAAAGGAGAGAAAGGAGCTCAGTAAGCAGGTTAAAGAACTTCTCGAAAAGGGGTTCATTAGACGGAGCATTTCGGAATGGGGTGCTCCAGTGGTATTCGCAACCAAAGCGGACGGTTTGCTTTGCCTTTGCGTCGACTATAGGGAGTTAAACAAATTGACCAAGAAAAATAGGCACCCTCTTCCCCGAATTGACGATTTGTTTGATCAGCTTGTAGGAGCGTCGGTCTTCTCCCAACTTGATCTGGCAACTGGGTTCCATCAGCTAAGAGTAGCTGAAGATAACATTGATAAGACGGCGTTCAGAACCCCAGACGGTTTCTTCGAGTGGCTTGTCATGCCTTTCGGCTTGACAAATGCACCCGCTTATTTCGTAGACCTATTGAGCAGAGTGTTCAGAGAATTCCTCAACAAATTTGTGGTTGTCTTCGTAGATGATATCTTAATCTTTTCAAAGAATGAGGAATAACATGCTCAACATCTGAAAGAAATCATGGAAACTCTCCGTTCACATCAGCTGAAAGCCAAATTCTCCAAGTGCCACTTTTGGAGAAAGGAGGTAAGATTTCTGGGGCATATAGTGTCCAAAGAGGGGTTGGTTGTGGACCCCACGAAAGTGGTGGCAGTACAAGATTGGAAGACACCAAGAAATGCAACCGAAGTTCGAAGATTTCTTGGGCTAGCTGGTTTTCACCGAAAGTTTATTAGGGATTTCGCGAAAATCTCAGCCCCACTCACAAGGCTAACAAAAAAGAATCTGGCGTTCACTTGGGATTTGGACTGCGAGTTTGCTTTCCAGCGATTAAAAAGGGCTCTCACAACAGCCCCAGTTCTGACCTTGCCAGATGGAAGCAAAATGTTCATAGTTTACACGGATGCATGTGGAACGGGACTAGGCGTTGTTCTAATGCAAGAAGGAAGGGCAGTAGCTTATGGCGGAAGACAATTGAAAGTTCATGAAAAGAACTACCCAACCCATGATCTTGAGTTAGCCGCCATCGTCTTTGCGCTTAAGTCTTGGCGCCATTATCTCCTAGGTGAGAAGTTTGAATTATACACTGACCATAAATCGTTGAAATATCTCTTCTCGTAGAAGGATCTTAACTTGAGGCATCAAAGATGGATGGAGTTTCTTGCCTCGTATGACTTTGAAATTTCCTATACTCCCGGAAAAGGCAACGTGGTAGCAGCTGCATTGAGCCGAAAGAAACTGACCTTAAGCCCGCTCTTTGTGGAAAGGCAAAGCTTGGAGTATATAGCCAGTTTTAACTTTAGGCCCTCCTCAGATTTTGTACCGGGTTTGTTAGCATCTCTCGAAGTACGCCCTACTCTCTTGGACTCAATAGGGGCTGCACAACGTGAAGACCCTCAGCTTGTTGATGTTATTGATAAACTTATTAGGGGTGAGACTTCTAGTCACCTCAGTAGGTACACCATCGATGATAAGGTTGGCTAAGGCGAGATGGAAGATTACGCGTCCCACAAGCAAGGGAGTTGACAAAGAAGGTTCTTGAGGAAGAACATCATTCCAAGATGATTATACACCCTGGCGGTGATAAGATGTACAATGATATAAAAAGGTCTTTGTTTTGGAGCGGCATGAAGCAAGACGTGGTAGATTTCATTTCTAAGTGCATGACCTGCCAACAGGTCAAGGCGGAATAGAAGAAGCCTGGAGGACTACTTCATCCTTTAGAGGTCCCACAGTGGAAGTGGGATAGCATTTCAATGGACTTCATTGGTGGACTGCCTAGGTCGAGAAGACGCAACACTAGCATTTGGGTAATAGTGGATAGGCTTACTAAAAGCGCCCACTTTATACCTATCAAGAGTAGAAGGACTGCCGCATCTCTAGCATCTCTTTATCTCAAGGAAATAGTTCGACTCCATGGGATACCCTCCAGCATTGTTAGTGACCGAGACCCTATCTTCACAAGTGAGTTTTGGCGGAGTCTGCAAGAAGCTGTAGGCACACAGTTATGTTTGAGCACGGCCTATCACCCCCAAACCGATGGCCATATGGAAAGGGTGAATAGAGTTTTGGAAGATCTTTTAAGATTTTGCGTTCTTGACTTTGGAGGGACGTGGGAGGATCACATTCCGTTAGTAGAATTTGAGTACAACAACAACTACCAAGCTACCATAGGCATGGCACCCTTCGAAGCCTTGTATGGAAGACCGTGCAAGTCACCAACTTGTTGGTGGGAGTCTACAGATAAGCTTATACTTGGGCCAGACATGATTCGAGAGACTTCAGAGAAAGTGGACTTGATACGTAGGAGAATGAAGACTGCCCAAGATAGACAGAAATCCTACGCCGACAAAAGAAGGACCGACCTTGAGTTTGAGGTTGGGGACAGGGTTTTCCTTAAGGTATCTCCTTTAAGGAACGTCGTTCGCTTTGGATCCGCAGGAAAGTTAGCACCAAGATTTGTAGGACCGTTTCCTATCATCGAGAAGGTTGGGAA
Source organism: Allium sativum (assembly GCA_030737875.1). NCBI lineage: Eukaryota > Viridiplantae > Streptophyta > Magnoliopsida > Asparagales > Amaryllidaceae > Allium > Allium sativum. The sequence goes on along the minus strand of CM060910.1, from coordinate 1,044,408,244 downwards.
GATGGCCTATAGATTAGAGCTACCCGAGAGACTGGTCGGAGTTCACAACGTCTTTCATGTTTCTCACCTCCGGAAGTGTTTGCATGAGTTTGCGAAAGTGGTGGAACCTAGCATTCTAGAAGAATCCAAAGTGGAACGTGAAGCAACTGTGAAGAAAGTTCCAACCCACATCTTAGGAACTGAAGTGAAAAAGCTACGCAACCGCGAAGTCAAACTCATTAAAGTTCGATGGAGCGACGCCGTGGAAGACGTAACTTCGGAAACTGAGGACAGAATACGCGCTGCCTACCCTCTTCTTTTTTAGGGTACATCTTCGATCTCTCTTTTTCCTTAAGTTATGCTTTATCTATCTTTTTAGGTATATCTCCTCGGTCCTTTTTCCTAACTCCTTAGAAAGAAAAAAAATGGATGCAAACATGTATTTGAAAACATGTTATGGATGATGGTTACAAATGGTTGCTAGTGATTGCTAGTGGTTGCTTGTGGTTGCTCGTGGATGCATATACACACACTCCCTAGGTTATAGATAGGCTCAGTCACTTCATATTGCATATGCATATATGTAATCTCATTTGTATATGATTAAAACTTGATATGCTGTCATATGGTCATCGCATTTGTATGAATAGTTGTGCACTCATGTAGAATTATGAGTAGGAAAAATTTGCATACATAATGGATTCATGACACTTACATGATTCGCATTAAGGAGGTCAACTGAATCAGTAGACCGCCTGATTTCTGCATTAGATAAGGACATGTACACACACTATGCATATGATCACAGAGCATTAGAAGTTTTTTAAGGACAGTGGACGCCTGTGTTTGTTGGTTGAGTAGATGGACTATTGGATGGTAGGATATACATTCTTCCTAATTTGAAGATTTCGGGGACGAAATCCTTTAAAGGAGGGGAGAATGTAACACCCCGTGAATTCTATAACATTAAGCTTTACAAATTAAAGTGTTATTAATTCTGAATGAAAGAATTAAGGGAAATGGGTTACGCCATTGCGTTCGTCTCGGAATTCTGCTTGAGATAAAGTCCGAGTTTGCGCGAATCAGACTCCGTATGAAGGAGTTATGACCTTCGGAAGTTTCAGAATAAAATTTATATTCAAACAACTCAGTTTTAAATTCGAAATTCGAAATTCGAATTTCAGGTTCAAATTGGGCTGGGCGGGAAAATTCCCGCCCAGAGACCAGGTTGACCAAAGGGTCGACCATGGTGTCGACCTGGCCTCCCCAGGTCGACCATGGTGTCGACCTGGCCCCCCCAGGTCGACCATAGTGTCGACCTGGGTGTCGACCTGCCAGTCGACCTGCCTGGTCGACCTGGCTAGCCAGGTCTGTCTCTGGCTCGATTTTCTATGGCTCTGTGTGTCACTAGGGCTGACATGTCACCTCTTGATTGGCTCTTTGAACTTTGTATGGTCTAGATTCCTCATGTCTTCATCTGATGGCTCAAAACAATTTAAAAATCTATAAATACACCCTAAGCCTCAACTGAAAATTCACACAAAAAAATAAGAAAGGAGTCGTCATGCTGCCAGGGAGGAATTGAACATAGCCGTCAAGAGAGAAAAGCCTAAGAGACGAATCAAATTAAGAAGAAGATTAAAGTTTAATCAAAATCAACGCAACGTTAGTCTACCCAAAGGAGCGCATCTCAATTCCAGAATTCATAATCCAGAATTCAAGATTCTGCATTCGTTGTAAGTATAGTGACCTTTCAGAATATGAATAAAAACTGTGATGTGATTCGATGTAAATGAAAATAGAATTGTGTTATTGTATGAATTCTGTGTATTGTAATGGTTCTATCATGACTTGTGTATTGATGTTTGTGGCATAAATTTGATTGATGCAAGCCTATTGAACAATTGTAAATGAAAACAATGGCACTTGCAAGTTTGTGGCAAAAACTAGAATTTGATTCCTTTATGTTTATACCTATGGCATGGACTATATACATTCACTAAGTCGAAATTAAGGCTTATGTAAACATGTTCTAGATTTTAACCTTTTATGCCTACTTGACCCAAAAACTATGATATCATTCTCATGTTTATTTGCAAATATAATTGAAACTATGTTATGTATCGTTTGGGTTTCATAAACTATGCAAGTTCATGTTCATTTGCAAGTATAATTGGATCTATGTTAAGTATCATTTGGATTTCATAACCAATGCAAGTTCATGTTGAAATAGGCTATGTGATTAGATGTTATAATTGGACATTTTGGTGAATATACAACATGCTAGTTTTGTGGTTGACATTATGCCAAGTTAAACACGTTTAAACACAAGTTTGTATTAGCCTAAACTATGCCATTTCATATGTCACCTACTTAGTTATACTTTGATTTGACTGCAAGTTCACATATATATATGTTAGTTGAATAGCTAAATTGCAAGTTCATGCGCCACACACCTTTATGTATTACATGTTCTAGATTTCCCTTTTTTTCTCACGTTTATAAAGTTGGGCTGAATTGTGACAAGCCCAACACATGTTGCGAACAAACGGGGGTAATAACGTGGGGTGTAAAACATGAAAATATATGTTGGCATGTTTGGCACATGCCAACGACAATGAAATTTAAGCGGTGTGAATTGATATACCCAAGAATAAAAGATATGACATTTACATATATAATTGTGAAACAATAAAATATGTAAATTTAGAAAACACGATATGCTTAACCCGAGGTTGGATTGAGTTGAGATGTAAACCTGCCCGGACCCGCCCGGCTGTCCAGTAGTCACAACAATACCTATCCAATGTGGATGGTTAAGCATTGAGCCCAATAATGTCCCAAGGTTAGACTGAGCTACGGTGTAAACCTTCCCGGAACCGACCGGCACATCCAGTAACCGTAGCAATATCTGTCTAATGTGAGTGGTCAGGTGCTATAATAGGCTAAGGACAGATGGTAGGGTTAAGTTAACTATAACACTTAACCAATTTCAACATGTTAACAAGAATTGATGGGTGGGGTTAGGTAAATACAGACACTTAACCACTTAACATGTTTGACTAGAAAATCCTGGTAATGAGGCACCCGTTTCAACAGTAACCCAAGTTAGGTATCATGGTACCCTGAAACTAGGCAGGGTGGGGGCACGATTACTAGGCTGATTGTAAGCGGTCAAACGACGGCGGTGGGTGCACAGTGTAGGCCTAACGGGGTGCGGGCGTGCACATACTCTGGAGTAGACAACCAGGGCACTGGGGACACCAGTAGTATAACCTATGCCTTCTAGAATTTTGTGTCGGGGTCGCCACCATGGGTCTTGATACACCCCATGGTGGGACCAGCATAGGTATCTACAATTCTTGGGGGCCGTATGACACATGTTTACGCGAGTAGGAGCCGATCTTTAAATAAAAATGGGCATCACTTCACCCTCAGCATGGGGTGCCTGTTAGAATAAACTCAAGTAGGTGCAGAGATATAGTATGGGTGCGATAGTACATTCGACACTTCCTTAGCTTGTGACACTTTCCTATCTTCAGTTTATGTCTATCATGCCCTTTTCTTATCCACATACTGAAGAGTTACTAGATTTACTCAGGCTTTATGTCTGACTCTATTTTCTTTTCGTCTTCTTTTCTTTCGTCCCCCCTAGGGTCCACAGGGAGGAAACAACTTAGCTCAGTCAGACTCTTTACAAGCTCCAAGAACGTAGATGTATGATTTGGATCTCTTTTGCTCGGATTATGGCTTTGGATATCACTATGGGGATTTTTGTCACTTTATTTATGTTTTTATGCTTCTCTAATAATCAAGACAGTATTGAGGTTGTAATGTTGGAAGTATTTTGAGACAATTATGGAATGTTGTGTTTGAATACGTATTGATGAAATAAAAGTCTGTTGGTTTCCGCTGTTTGAAATATGCGTATTTATATCTGTCTTGAGTTTATCTGTGGCTGTTACTTATAAACCTCCACCAAAGTTAAGGCATTTCCTTTATGAGTGACCTTAACGGAGGTGGGGTGTTTCATTACTGGATATACCGGGCGGTTCCGGGCAGTTTTACACCACAACTCAATCTAACCTCGGGTTAGGCACATTCGTCTTTTCACTAATTTACATATTATATGTAAATTATTTACAATTGTTGTCAATTTCATATTATGCCACATTTTCCATAAATGTCCAGGTCTAGATTTATATGCTAATTACCCCAAACAGTAATATTCTAAATCTCAAGTTATGCCTAATAAAACTAGTTGCAAGTTATGGCCCCCAAATTCAATTTCGAGTTATTACTCAAAATAGGCTACGCCCAATCTTCCCAAGTTTGTACTAATAGTCATGCCCCAATACATTATTCTTTTGCGTCTCAACCAATGGTTATGCCCAATTCTAATTTATAGCTTTGCGCCCAATCTAGATTAATATTCCAATTTAAAGTTTGCGCCTAATCTAGATTTAATATTTCAATTTACCCCAAGTTCGCAACAAAGACAAATTATGCCCCAAATCATAAGTTACAAATTTGTGTTCCACCGTTATCAAAAAGACTATTCCCCATTACCCTCGCATTCCAATCGCTTGTATAATAAGTTTCAGTCCAGATTCGAGGTTAATCTAGATTCATAAGATAAAGGGGACGACAGAGGAACATAAACGAGTGTAGGCATAAAACAGGCATTAAAACGGTAGATCAGTCAGATATTTTGGACCTAAGAGGATTACAGATCTGTTAGAGTTGGGGTATAACAAAGATAGATCTGAAACAAACTGACAGAAATAACCTTATAGACATATAGATCTGATATAAATAACATCATGAACCAAAAAGGATTATATATCAGATGTCCAACAAAGACAGGCATGATTGAATAATAACTTCCTAGGCATGAAAATTATTGATTCAATAGAAAGATAGGAATTAATCTAAAGGTTTGATCATCAAGAATGGACTTAGATCCATTTCATTATATGCTAAAATCACTATTTAAGTGTTTAAATCTGAAAATAACTTGAACTTACATGTTTACAGTTCAATTTACGCCCCAAATCCCAAGTTATATGTCCAATACACTTTATGCCTCAAATCTCAAGTCATATGTCCAATACTTTATGCCTCAAATCTCAAGTCATATGTCCAATAGTTTATGCCTCAAATCTCAAGTCATATGTTCAATACTTTATGCCTTAAATACCAAGTCATATGTTCGATACACTTTATGTTTTGAATACAACATGTGTTATGTCCTTAAATCAGTTACAACTCAATTATTCCCAATTTTTATTTCCAACGTGCATTCATCTCTTATGAGATCTGGCTTAGGCTCGCAGTAGCCTGACTATAAAACAAAAAAGTAAGAAGGAAAGAAGAGACAAAGAACGGACATAATATTATCAATGAGATAGATCCAAAGGATATAGAAAGACAGGCATAATCTCAGATCTAGATTTATTACAATGTCAGAATCACAATTAACTTTTATTTCTGAAAGTAACATGAACTTACAAATTATAGAACGGTCTTGAATTCTGGGATCTGTATTCTGAAACTGAATAGCTCTCCCTTGAAGTAGACTATTTATTCTTTAATTTAGATTTGATTTGATTCTTAGAAATAGTTGTTGAAGTCGTTGAATTAGCCTTTTGAATCACTACTAGAAATCTAAACTTGATTTCTATGAAAGACTTGAGCAGCATAACTGTAACGACCCGAATTTTGAGCGACTTTGGTTATCGACGTAAGCTCGACGTCGATAACCAAAACATCGAAAAATCCCGGTAATTAATGAAAGAAATTAGAAGGTGAGAATAGATAAGATAGAAACTTAGAATAGAAGAAGAAGAAGAACACAACATCAGAGTAACACGAACCTCACAGCGGAATGAATAACATATAATAGATAACCTAACTTTGAAATATAACAGTTATGTATACAATAGCACTTATCAGAGTACCACACTTACAACACAGCGGAAATAACTATAGCTATATGATCTTGAAGCCTCCTGCTCCACGCTCTTCCAGTATATCTGTAAATTCCTGACTACTTGACTGCCCGTACAAAATTAGGCACCCAAGAGTTTAGGGAAAACAAAACAAATAAACTCCGGGTCAGTCATGGAACTGGTATGAGTAAAACAGTTTAAACAGGTATATGAACAAGTAAACGATATCTCATAAGACCACTCCGCAGAACGGAACGGGTTTTCCCTTATGAGAATCCAAAATATCTTTATATCAAAAACCTTTTGATATTATAATAATGTCTATGTACAAATAGATATTAGCTAGCAGAAACGCTTTCATCTCACGTTCTACATATATAGTATACAATCAAAATCGCAAGCACGTATTGGATAATGGATTTCCAACTATGACAAGGTATGGAACCACCTTCCGATCAGTGTACTCTAGGAACGATACACTGGAGTTCAACAAGAACATCTTGTAACTCAGCCACACATGACCGACCACTCATTTCGCTTGAGTGTATCGAATGTACACCACCAACGGTTGGGATCAGCAACCGTTCCCGTATATATATGGGACAACATTGATAGATTTAAGAAACAAATGAATATTCACTAGATAGGTGATTATACACCCTACTTCGGTGCGACCGACTTAGCCATGCTGCCTGCCCGATTTCTGTCATTTACCGGTTGATGAGGCTAGAAGCTACGCTTTATCATCACATCAGATTCACTTCGAATGCCACATTGTCAGATCCATCAAAAATCACTAATTGACGTCTACAACAATACATTACGTGTCAGCTAAAAGAAGTTTCCTTCTCCGCTTCCACTCTTGGTACGGTTGAAGAAATCAATGTACGTGACCTTTCTGGAAATACTATGTCAGACATCCATCTTCATTCGCTTAGAAATGTCACATCGTCATACCCGCCAAATCACAAATTGACTTATCCAAAAATAACACGGGTATACAACTAAGAGAAACGAATTCCTCCGCCACCAAACGTGAATACGTTTGAACAGATCAACTTACGCGATCCATTGGATATACTCTGTCAGACCTTCGTCCATACAAGTTGTCCTGGGACTGGACAAACCCAAGGCACTATTCTGTAAACAGGACAGCCCTTGCATTTTACTCCGTCTTCAATTATCTTTGGCATATATGATTCGCAACGCTTATGCCAATACAGAGTGGTTCTTTGGATAAAAATCCAACCGGTCTCTCCATATGAACAACGTTAAAATGGTCAAAACTTCGATAGTCTGTGAGTTAACTATCAAAGAAAAACAAGTGTGCAAACAATGATATTATTTCCAGATGGAAATCATATCGAACAAACATCATTTAACATTAATCTCTTTAGTTCATTTATTTACTTATCTCCTGTTTCCCTATATTCTAAATTCTTATTTTCTTTTATCAGAAAACATTTCTGATTCTCGTTTGGAAAACATTTCCAAAACTCCTTTACGATCAAACCTTACCATTTCTTAGTTAAGAAGGAAGTCACTCAAGTTGGGGTATAATTACCTCTCAGACCTTAACTGAACAACGTTATAACTTCGAAATGGTCAAAGTTTATCTTTTAATCTTTAACAACTTCTTTACGCCTTTCTCGGATCCAATTTTACTAATCCATTTCTATATTTAAAACATTGGTTATAACGATAACGTTATAATCCTTACTTTCGAATTATCTAACTTTAATTATAACTTCTATTCTTATTAGTGAATAATTAACCTAACACTTATTTATTTATAAATAAATAAATCTCTATTTAGACACTGGAAAGTATAAGTACTTTCCCGAATTCGATATAATCGAATTTGCCGATTAACTCTCTTCGAGAAATCTCTATTTGATTAACTCTTCTTCGAATAACCTATATTCGATTAACTTTTTTCCTTTTCAAATATCTCATTTTTGAAAATCTTACTTTCGAATAAACTATATTCGAAAATCTCTTTTCGAATAACTCTTGTTCGATAAATCTCACTTCGATCAACTAATATTCAATAACTTTTCCTTTTTAAATATCTCATCTTTGAAAAACCTCACTTCGATTAAACTATAATCGATAACTCCCTTCGATGAAACTAACATCGATAACTCCTTTCGATGAAACTAACATCGATAACTCCTTTCGATGAAACTAACATCGATAACTCCTTTCGATGAAACTAACATCGATAACTCCTTTCGATGAAACTAACATCGATTACTCCTTCCGATGAAACTAACATCGATTTATTTAACTCGACGAACTTAACTCGACTAACTTAACTTGACTCGACTAACTCGACTTACTTGGTTCGACCAATTCGATTCGATCAACTAGGCTCGACTAACTTGACTAACTTAACTCGACTTATTTGGTTCGACCAATTCGATTCGATTTACTAGGCTCGACTAACTTGACTAACTCTGTCTCAAATAACTATATTTGATTAACTCTAGTTCGTTTTGACTCTAATCGATTAACTCTAACTAATTAACTCCAACTGGTTAACTCTATTTGATTAACTCTAACTGGTTAACTCTAACTGATTAACTCTATTTGACTAACTCGACTTGACTAACCCCTTTCGAATAACATATTCGATTAACTAACTTTCGAATACCATATTCGATTAACTAACTTCGAATACCATATTCGATTAACTCCTTTCGAATGTCTATATTCGATTAACTAACTTCGAATACCATATTCGATTAACAAACTTCGAATACCATATTCGATTAACTAACTTCGAATACCATATTCGATTAACTAACTTCGAATACCATATTCGATTAACTAACTTCTAATACCATATTCGATTAACTAACTTCGAATACCATATTCGATTAACTAACTTCGAATACCATATTCGATTAACTCCTTTCGAATGTCTATATTCGATTTACTTTATTCACTTTATAAAGATTTCCTTTTTAACAACGTTTTATTCATTTGAAAAGATTTACTTTTAAATAACGGTTCTACACTTTACAAATGTCCTTTTTATAATGTTCCCTTTCCAATTCTATTTGTAAATGGTTTACAAATATTTCCTTTTCAAATTTATTCTTGAAATACTCTAACTCCTTAAATTCCCGGGAAAATTCGCCATAACCTCCTTTGTATCGGGAGCATCGGGAAAATCCCCAAACCCGCCACACAGGCCTTTCCATTCAAAAAGAAATGTTTTGAATTTATTTCCTTTTCAAATATCTCCTATTTATAAATATTCCAATTTATAAACATTTCTTATTTATAAATATTCCACTTTATAAATATCTCTTATTTATAAATATCCCATTTTATAAATATTCTATTTTCAATATCACTTTGAAAATTCCCTTATCTACATTCCGGTATTTTATGGTATCCAATCATATCAAATCACGATGTTCAATATCGTTCAAGCACATATAATAGCCCACAGATTTTATATCACATCATATAACAATATATGAAAAACAATAAAATAACTGTTGAGGAATCCAGTCGGATTCCTCCAACCTATTTCCCTGCATCCACAGATGTTACACAATATGACTGTCATCACTTTCAGTTCAATATGAATTATTCTGATAAACAAAATCAATATATAACTATATAACTGTTTATATATTATATATATATACAGTATTTCATTAACTGACTAGCAGTTCAATCAAATAGTCAACATACAGTAAATCAGACAATTTCTAACAGTTCTAAAAATACAATGTGAAAATATAAACTGTTCAGAGTTGGTGAGTTTTACTCACATTGACGCGTTAACCGTTAAATAATCGGTTTGCGTTATTTGACTCAGTTGGACAATTTATTTCGCCATAAATTGCAACGAGCTCGGATTCACTCCCAGTCAGCTCCATTGTGAAGCTCTCGTCCATACGGTCTCAACGCAACTTGCGGTTCGTCAATCTGACTTCGTACTAGCTAGATACGATTTATACAAGTTATTATAATTTAAAATTAAATAAAACTTTAAGTAAAGGTTATTGGTCCTTAACCTTTTCAAGCCCAACACCACTTCACAAAGCCTATACCCGCAAGTGCCTCCTTCTTCACCGAATACTTTTGCTCCAGTAACATCCAATTCCCTCCACCATTTTCATAGGTTTGACCTCAAAATGCTCCCCCATCACCAACTTTAAAATCGAAAAAAAAACCACAAATCACCCCATAAAACCCTCTTTCATCTCCACCCCTTAATGTTCCATTCGATCTCCACAGAGTCACTTCCGTCGTTCACTCGTCGGATACCAGGTTGCGACAACAACACCCATCGGACCCCTCAAGACTACCATAAATCGAAACTGAATCCAACCACTAGCTCGAATTCAACACCCGTTCTTCAATCCGAGGCTCCATCCATCTATCGTTTCGAACCCTAGTTTACTACTAGAGTTCCAGCACCGAAAATACCACATCGATCAATAGAAAAAGCATACTAAAACGAAGAGCAGGTTACAAGGATTCCTAATATACATGTATTAGGATTTAAAGGATTTTATTTCTATTGTTTTGTGGGATTTTCTTTTGGGTTTGTTTGGATTTTCGAAGGAGGGGGTTCACGGTTTCTCCTGGAGGCGGTATTTTGGTTGACCCATTTCGATTTTAAATGGAGGTTTGAGGTTGGAATATTTTCTTTTAGATCTGGATTTTTGAATGAATTTGGAAAGCATAGTTTCGAAAATCCTGGAGAAAAAAAATGAAGCCAAAGGGAAGACCGATGTGTATATGTAGACACATTTTCCTCAGCAGTTAAGATAACGTGGATCCACCTTACCCAGAACGTGAATAACGGATACGAGCAAAACACGTAGAAGCTAAGGAATCTAAAGTAAACTACACGCTATTATATATATATCCACAAATGTTTTAACATGGTTCCTACGTTTTGGTAAGAGGGAGGGGTCGGTTCATCAAACAAGCGAATGTAAAATGGGCAGAAAGTTTAAAGGACTGCATACTTCAGTGTTTACATATATGTGAAATTACCTAAGTAGTAGCTAAAACTTATAGTGTAAACAAGCAAGGCTTAAATGGTTTTAGAAAAATCTCTGTATCTGTTACGTCAAATTCCGTTTACGTATGAACCGCTATGGACAGATATAATTATATCATCGTACCGAGCAATGTGCCACAGTTCCAAAAATATAATAATATCGGTATATTAACTCATATTCTGAAACCCCAAAATCGCTGATTAAGGGTGAACAATACTTCAAATAAAAAGTTGCTTATTTAATTAATTAAAAATTACAGTAAAATTCTAAAAATTAAACTATCACTACTTCTCAAAAGAACCTTGTCTAAATTCAAGCCCGATCTCTAGTTATATCGAATAAACCATTACGGTCGATAAATGATTTTATAGCGACTATTTTAAAATTTGATTTGGACATAACTAAAAATCTACATGACGAAATCCGGCTTTTTCTCTTCCATTAGATAGATATACTCCACCAACTCCACACGTTTCTTGTTTCACAGAAATCCAGCTTAAAACAAATCCTGTACATTCAGTTGAAGTTCAAATCGCCAAATAGCGAACTGCAGCGCCATTTCGAGCTCGTTTATAAATATATTATAAACTATACGTTCAACTGTCGTCGATTCAATATAATCGTTATTATATTTCGAATCAAAACTCCACCAAATCTCGTATGCTATTCAATTCACACGATATTGTGAATTTCACTATTTCTGACTATTTCAACATTATAATATATTATTATATTATAATTATTTATTAAATATTCAGTATTATTTAATTAAACGATCATTAACTTCTCTAAATCACCAATTATATAATTAAATAAATTAATTATATATCTCTAAAAATGCGGGTCATTACATTCTTCCCCACTTAAAATAATTTCGTCCTCGAAATTGCTAAGTTAGAGGACGATCCTACCTATTGGAATTCCTAAGATTTGTTTACCCCTTATTTCTGATTTTTAACTGAACCAATTAATATCGACTAAAATATTTATTCATTCCGACTAACTAAAATTTTCAAAAATTCAAAAAAAAATTCTAACACTTTAAATATTCGGAAAATTTCGCCAGCACCTCCTTTGTACTGGTCAATAGCTCAAACTCCAACTCGCCTCCCTAGGCCTTCTTTAACCCAAAAGAAAAACAAAACGCCTAACGGTTTGCCAAATCGGCTCATAAATTCCAAACTCATATAAAATATAAACTTGTACCTTTTTGTTGGGCATATCATTATATCCCTACCATCTGTAATCAACTCGGCATATACAAATGCCATCCCAATCAACTCAATCACTTTTTTATCGCCAAACCAAATCATTCGCTTATTCTCAAGTCGAATCCCATTATCAATCTCAAGTTTCATTCTTGATTTTCAAATTCTAAGTCCAGCTAAATTTCAAATTCTTAACTCATCAACTTAATCCCATTTCCAGATTATCCATTAATCAATTCCATTTTCATTTAACTTAGTCAAGGTTAAATTCACATTTATTATTCACTTTCACCCTTTAAATCCATTTAACTTCATGAGTTAAATTTTAAATTTCAAATTTCAAATTCCTGGGTTCATTTCAAATTAATTTGAAATCACAATACCAATTCAAAACATTTGAATTCTCAAAAACTTGTTTTCGCAAAACAGATTTGAAAATAAAATCTTAGGTAGTAACCCGTCACTTACAACTCGAAAATCACACTGATGATGTGTACACCATCATCAGAATTATTTTCCAGCGATCAAAGTGAGTTCAATATTATATTTCTTTTCAAAACTCCAAATTAAACACTTCCATCTTGAATTAGTTCAAAATGTCCTTATTAAAACAAATTTAAAACCTCCCAGGATTTTAAAATTCACATATATCTAATCCAGATTCAATTTCAAACACTTATCTTAATTTCCAGTTTTTAATTTCAATTCTGACTTTAATTTCAGATTTAATTCATTTCAATTTCACATATTTTACTTATATCAATTCTGATTGGCCATATATAACCTTTTCAGATTTTATAAATCTTATCTGATTATAATTACTACCAACACATCCTATATATGATAATATATCACATATCCATACTATGTCGGTCCATCGTATTCAAGTGTTTATTTACTCCTACCGATACAGTGGATCAAACTGATCGACAAGAACTCATAAACAACTTAGCCAATGAATCTCCACAATATAAAACCATTTTTATATCAAATACAAATACGCACTCGTATATATACACTCAAACTCAATCTAGGGTATTACTAGCCCTATCTCTACCGAGTCACGCCACAGAGCCAAGTAATTCTTAACTTAAGCTTTGATACCAACTGTAACGACCCGAATTTTGAGCGACTTTGGTTATCGACGTAAGCTCGACGTCGATAACCAAAACATCGAAAAATCCCGGTAATTAATGAAAGAAATTAGAAGGTGAGAATAGATAAGATAGAAACTTAGAATAGAAGAAGAAGAAGAACACAACATCAGAGTAACACGAACCTCACAGCGGAATGAATAACATATAATAGATAACCTAACTTTGAAATATAACAGTTATGTATACAATAGCACTTATCAGAGTACCACACTTACAACACAGCGGAAATAACTATAGCTATATGATCTTGAAGCCTCCTGCTCCACGCTCTTCCAGTATATCTGTAAATTCCTGACTACTTGACTAACCGTACAAAATTAGGCACCCAAGAGTTTAGGGAAAACAAAACAAATAAACTCCGGGTCAGTCATGGGACTGGTATGAGTAAAACAGTTTAAACAGGTATATGAACAAGTAAACGATATCTCATAAGACCACTCCGCAGAACGGAACGGGTTTTCCCTTATGAGAATCCAAAATATCTTTATATCAAAAACCTTTTGATATTATAATAATGTCTATGTACAAATAGATATTAGCTAGCAGAAACGCTTTCATCTCACGTTCTACATATATAGTATACAATCAAAATCGCAAGCACGTATTGGATAATGGATTTCCAACTATGACAAGGTATGGAACCACCTTTCGATCAGTGTACTCTAGGAACGATACACTGGAGTTCAACAAGAACATCTTGTAACTCAGCCACACATGACCGACCACTCATTTCGCTTGAGTGTATCGAATGTACACCACCAACGGTTGGGATCAGCAACCGTTCCCGTATATATATGGGACAGCATTGATAGATTTAAGAAACAAATGAATATTCACTAGATAGGTGATTATACACCCTACTTCGGTGCGACCGACTTAGCCATGCTGCCTGCCCGATTTCTGTCATTTACCGGTTGATGAGGCTAGAAGCTACGCTTTATCATCACATCAGATTCACTTCGAATGCCACATTGTCAGATCCATCAAAAATCACTAATTGACGTCTACAACAATACATTACGTGTCAGCTAAAAGAAGTTTCCTTCTCCGCTTCCACTCTTGGTACGGTTGAAGAAATCAATGTACGTGACCTTTCTGGAAATACTATGTCAGACATCCATCTTCATTCGCTTAGAAATGTCACATCGTCATACCCGCCAAATCACAAATTGACTTATCCAAAAATAACACGGGTATACAGCTAAGAGAAACGAATTCCTCCGCCACCAAACGTGAATACGTTTGAACAGATCAACTTACGCGATCCATTGGATATACTCTGTCAGACCTTCGTCCATACAAGTTGTCCTGGGACTGGACAAACCGAAGGCACTATTCTGTAAACAGGACAGCCCTTGCATTTTACTCCGTCTTCAATTTTCTTTGGCATATATGATTCGCAACGCTTATGCCAATACAGAGTGGTTCTTTGGATAAAAATCCAACCGGTCTCTCCATATGAACAACGTTAAAATGGTCAAAACTTCGATAGTCTGTGAGTTAACTATCAAAGAAAAACAAGTGTGCAAACAATGATATTATTTCCAGATGGAAATTATATCGAACAAACATCATTTAACATTAATCTCTTTAGTTCATTTATTTACTTATCTCCTGTTTCCCTATATTCTAAATTCTTATTTTCTTTTATCAGAAAACATTTCTGATTCTCGTTTGGAAAACATTTCCAAAACTCCTTTACGATCAAACCTTACCATTTCTTAGTTAAGAAGGAAGTCACTCAAGTTGGGGTATAATTACCTCTCAGACCTTAACTGAACAATGTTATAACTTCGAAATGGTCAAAGTTTATCTTTTAATCTTTAACAACTTCTTTACGCCTTTCTCGGATCCAATTTTACTAATCCACTTCTATATTTAAAACATTGGTTATAACGATAACGTTATAATCCTTACTTTCGAATTATCTAACTTTAATTATAACTTCTATTCTTATTAGTGAATAATTAACATAACACTTATTTATTTATAAATAAATAAATCTCTATTTAGACACTGGAAAGTATAAGTACTTTCCCGAATTCGATATAATCGAATTTGCCGATTAACTCTCTTCGAGAAATCTCTATTTGATTAACTCTTCTTCGAATAACCTATATTCGATTAACTTTTTTCCTTTTCAAATATCTCATATTTGAAAATCTTACTTTCGAATAAACTATATTCGAAAATCTCTTTTCGAATAACTCTTGTTCGATAAATCTCACTTCGATCAACTAATATTCGATAACTTTTCCTTTTTAAATATCTCATCTTTGAAAAACCTCACTTCGATTAAACTATAATCGATAACTCCCTTCGATGAAACTAACATCGATAACTCCTTTCGATGAAACTAACATCGATAACTCCTTTCAATGAAACTAACATCGATAACTCCTTTCGATGAAACTAACATCGATTACTCCTTCCGATGAAACTAACATCGATTTATTTAACTCGACGAACTTAACTCGACTAACTAAACTTGACTCGACTAACTCGACTTACTTGGTTCGACCAATTCGATTCGATCAACTAGGCTCGACTAACTTGACTAACTTAACTCGACTTACTTGGTTCGACCAATTCGATTCGATTTACTAGGCTCGACTAACTTGACTAACTCTGTCTCAAATAACTATATTTGATTAACTCTAGTTCGTTTTAACTCTAATCGATTAACTCTAACTAATTAACTCCAACTGGTTAACTCTATTTGATTAACTCTAACTGGTTAACTCTAACTGATTAACTCTATTTGACTAACTCGACTTGACTAACCCCTTTCGAATAACATATTCGATTAACTAACTTTCAAATACCATATTCGATTAACTAACTTCGAATACCATATTCGATTAACTCCTTTCGAATGTCTATATTCGATTAACTAACTTCGAATACCATATTCGATTAACTAACTTCGAATACCATATTCGATTAACTAACTTCGAATACCATATTCGATTAACTAACTTCGAATACCATATTCGATTAACTAACTTCGAATACCATATTCGATTAACTAGCTTCGAATACCATATTCGATTAACTAGCTTCGAATACCATATTCGATTAACTCCTTTCGAATGTCTATATTCGATTTACTTTATTCACTTTATAAAGATTTCCTTTTTAACAACGTTTTATTCATTTGAAAAGATTTACTTTTAAATAACGGTTCTACACTTTACAAATGTCCTTTTTATAATGTTCCCTTTCCAATTCTATTTGTAAATGGTTTAAAAATATTTCCTTTTCAAATTTATTCTTGAAATACTCTAACTCCTTAAATTCCTGGGAAAATTCGCCATAACCTCCTTTGTATCGGGAGCATCGGGAAAATCCCCAAACCCCCCACACAGGCCTTTCCATTCAAAAAGAAATGTTTTGAATTTATTTCCTTTTCAAATATCTCCTATTTATAAATATTCCAATTTATAAACATTTCTTATTTATAAATATTCCACTTTATAAATATCTCTTATTTATAAATATCCCATTTTATAAATATTCTATTTTCAATATCACTTTGAAAATTCCCTTATCTACATTCCGGTATGTTATGGTATCCAATCATATCAAATCACGATGTTCAATATCGTTCAAGCACATATAATCGCCCACAGATTTTATATCACATCATATAACAATATATGAAAAACAATAAAATAACTGTTAAGGAATCCAGTCGGATTCCTCCAACCTATTTCCCTGCATCCACAGATGTTACACAATATGACTGCCATCACTTTCAGTTCAATATGAATTATTCTGATAAACAAAATCAATATATAACTATATAACTGTTTATATATTATATACACACACGTATATATATAGTATTTCATTAACTGACTAGCAGTTCAATCAAACAGTCAACATACAGTAAATCAGACAATTTCTAACAGTTCTAAAAATACAATGTGAAAATATAAACTGTTCAAAGTTGGTGAGTTTTACTCACATTGACGCGTTAACCGTTAAATAATCGGTTTGCTTTATTTGACTCAGTTGGACAATTTATTTCACCATAAATTGCAACGAGCTCGGATTCACTCCCATTCAGCTCCATTGTGAAGCTCTCGTCCATACGGTCTCAACGCAACTTGCGGTTCGTCAATCTGACTTCGTACTAGCTAGATACGATTTATACAAGTTATTATAATTTAAAATTAAATAAAACTTTAAGTAAAGGTTATTGGGCCTTAACCTTTTCAAGCCCAACACCACTTCACAAAGCCTATACCCGCAAGTGCCTCCTTCTTCACTGAATACTTTTGCTCCAGTAACATCCAATTCCCTCCACCATTTTCATACGTTTGACCTCAAAATGCTCCCCCATCACCAACTTTAAAATCGAACAAAAAATACCACTAATCACCCCATAAAACCCTCTTTCATCTCCACCCCTTAATGTTCCATTCGATCTCCACAGAGTCACCTCCGTCGTTCACTCGTCGGATACCAGGTTGCGACAGCAACACCCATCGGACCCCTCAAGACTACCATAAATCGAAACTGAATCCAACCACTAGCTCGAATTCAACACCCGTTCTTCAATCCGAGGCTCCATCCATCTATCATTTCGAACCCTAGTTTACTGCTAGAGTTCCAGCACCGAAAATACCACATCGATCAATAGAAAAAGCATACTAAAACGAAGAGCAGGTTACAAGGATTCCTAATATAAATGTATTAGGATTTAAAGGATTTTATTTCTATTGTTTTGTGGGATTTTCTTTTGGGTTTGTTTGGATTTTCGAAGGAGGGGGTTCACGGTTTCTCCTGGAGGCGGTATTTTGGTTGACCCTTTTCGATTTTAAATGGAGGATTGAGGTTGGAATATTTTGTTTTAGATCTGGGTTTTTGAATGAATTTGGAAAGCATAGTTTCGAAAATCCTGGAGAAAAAAAATGAAGCCAAAGGGAAGACCGATGTGTATATGTAGACCCATTTTCCTCATCAGTTAAGATAACGTGGATCCACCTTACCCAGAACGTGAATAACGGATACGAGCAAAACACGTAGAAGCTAAGGAATCTAAAGTAAACTACATGCTGTTATATATATATATCCACAAATGTTTTAACATGGTTCCTACGTTTTGGTAAGAGGGAGGGGTCGGTTCATCAAACAAGCGAATGTAAAATGGGCAGAAAGTTTAAAGGACTGCATACTTCAGTGTTTACATATATGTGAAATTACCTAAGTAGTAGCTAAAACTTATAGTGTAAACATGCAAGGCTTAAATGGTTTCAGAAAAATCTCGGTATCTGTTACGTAAAATTCCATTTACGTATGAACCGCTATGGACAGATATAATTATATCATCGTACCGAGCAATGTGCCACAGTTCCAAAAATATAATAATATCGGTATATTAACTCATATTCTGAAACCCCAAAATCGCTGATTAAGGGTGCACAATACTTCAAATAAAAAGTTGCTTATTAAATTAATTAAAAATTACAATAAAATTCTAAAAATTAAATTATCACTACTTCTCAAAAGAACCTTGTCTAAATTCAAGCCCGATCTCTAGTTATATCGAATAAACCATTACGGTCGATAAACGATTTTATAGCGACTATTTTAAAATTTGATTTGGACATAACTAAAAATCTACATGACGAAATCCCGCTTTTTCTCTTCCATTAGAAAGATATACTCCACCAGCTCCACACGTTTCTTGTTTCACAGAAATCCAGCTTAAAACAAATCCTGTACATTCAGTTGAAGTTCAAATCGCCAAATAGCAAACTGCAGCGCCATTTCGAGCTCGTTTATAAATATATTATAAACTATACGTTCAACTGTCGTCGATTCAATATAATCGTTATTATATTTCGAATCAAAACTCCACCAAATCTCGTATGCTATTCAATTCACACGATATTGTGAATTTCACTATTTCCGACTATTTCAACATTATAATATATTATTATATTATAATTATTTATTAAATATTCAATATTATTTAATTAAACGATCATTAACTTCTCTAAATCACCAATTATATAATTAAATAAATTAATTATATATCTCTAAAAATGCGGGTCATTACAATAACCCCGTCTTTGATTTATTTTGATATCAATTAGGGTGGAGTATAGGCAAAATGAAGTTGTGCGGAGAGAAAGTGAGGTTTGGGGGTGTTTAAATAGCTTAGGAGCAACGAATCTGGTCAGAACGGGTGTCTAAATGCAGAAAAACGAATCTGTCCATGTATTTGGAAAAGGGGGGAGGTCGACCCCTTGGTCGACCTAGGTCCTGGGCGGGAAATTTCCCTCCCAGCCCGGGTGTGTGATTTGAATTTCGAAACTTTAAATTTGAATTCGGGCTAGTTTTTATTTTAAACCCCTGAAACTTCTGAAGGTCATAACTTCTTCATACTGAGTCCGATTTACGCAAACTCGGACTCTATCTCAAGCAGAATTCCGAGACAAACGCAATGGCGTAACCCGTTTCCCTTAATTCTTCTCTTAAAAATTAAGTATACTTTAATTTGTTACTTTAATGTTCACAGAAAATACGGGCTGTTACATTCTCCCCTCCTTAAAGGATTTTGTCCCCGAAATCTTCAAGTTTGGAAGAACGTATATCCTAACATCAAACATCCATCTACTCAACCATTTAATCACAGGCATCCATTGTCCTTAAAAGGTTTCTAATGCCATATGAACATATGCAGAGTGTGTGTATGTGTCTCTTATCTAATGCAAAATCAGGCGGTCTACTGATCCAGTTGACCTCCTTAATGCGAATTATGAGAGTGTCATGTGTCCAATATGTATGCAAATATCCCTAATCATGTAAATACTATATGTGTGCATATTCACTCATCTATATGCAACATCCATATGATAACACATCAAGTTTCAATCCATATACAAATACATTCATATGCATATGCAATATGAAAGTGACTGAGCCGATTTAATGCCTAATATGTGTGTATGTGCATCCATGAGCATCCACTAGCAGCCACTTGCAATCACTTACAACCATCTATCATAACATGTTTCAAATACATGTTTACATCCATTGGTTTCTACCTAAGGATTGAGGATAAGACTGAGAGGATATACCTAAAAGATAAAGACTAGCATGCAAAATAAATATTATAGAAAAAGTGGAATCAAGGATATACCCTTAAAAAAGGTATGATGCGCGTACCTAGTCTTCAGTCTTCTAAGTTACACCTTCTTGAGCTTCACTCCACTGTACCTTAACTAATTTAACTTCACGATTGCAAAGCTTCTTGACCTCCATTTCCAAAACCCACTAGTAAAGATAGGACCTCGATCACTTACTATGCTAGAGTTTATCCAATGTAGTCGAGCTATCTTTCCAAGATAAACAGATATTAACCATGATACCCAGTGTATATACTAAGATGATTAGAGGTCTCTCTTCTACTTAGCTTATCCATCATGTCACAAATCTGAGGGTCAATATCTCTCACACAAACCATCCTAATCGAACTTGACATCCCTCAAGTACAAGCCCCAAAGGCCCAAACCAATATCAGACAAGCACCCAAGGAATACCTCCTCCGAATTTGGATGATTTATGTGAGATGATACTAGCAAAACAACCAAACAATTGAGCACTTAACCGACTCTGGCTATCCTCGCCAATCTTGCTCTAAAACTATCGTTGATCGCATAATTGGCTTTGCATTATCAAGTAGATATATGCGGAAGTCTATCTCGAGTTTTTAGGGGGAAAACCCCTAACCTAATCAAAACATCCTACGTACTCATGAACTATTCTACCGGATTGCAAATCGTCGATAGATGCATCAAATGATTCTAGGCGGGTAAGACAAACTGATCCCTTAGGATCGCACAAAATCTCGAGGGTATTCCCGAGGCAAGTCGAAAGTCTAACTACCCCCGTTCACAATTACTAGCTAATCAATCCATGCCTAGAATCAACCCATAGCCCATGAAACCAAAAACATAAGTATCTCAAATCCTTACAAACCAAAGATAAATGAGCCGAACCATAAATTGGATTTGAGACAATAATGGGATCTTCTACTCTACAAGTACTAAGGTGCAGAGACTCAGCTATTGAAGCAGATATAAACGAATGTGAAGTGCTAAAACCAAAAAGAGTACTAACAGGATGATCAGAAGAAAACCAAACTTTTCAACAAAAACCTTACTACCTCTCTCTCAGGTACGTTGGTGGTGAGAGCATGTATTTGCCCTTCTGAAAATCCTGTCATTTGTTCTTGCTTTGTCCTTAATTATATGACCAGTTATACCATAATAAAGATACTTCCTCTTGTCTTAGGTTTTACTCTTTTTTCCTCCCCTCCTTTGTGAACCAAGTCTATATCCATGAGTTCTTCATCTTTGGGTTGTGCTCCTTAGACAAACTCCCTCATTCTCATCTTTGCCATCCTTGTGTAACTTGTTGACAAGTCTCTTGAAAGCTGCCTCCATCGCATGGAAAACCCTACAAAGCTTGAAAGAAAATTAGCCGTAGGTGAAACTACTGCGGCTATAGATGAAAGATGGGCACTTCTTCGCCCTTTGACAGGTGTCGTTGTATCATCAAGCCTACAGAACCATGCCGTGATGAGGTTACCTCCCAGAAAGCCAGGAGCCCCGGAGACTCAGGAAAGAAGGAAACAAGGATTCAAACAGAGGATCAAAAAGATAGTGCATATGGCTTTGGGGAATATGCCTTTAAAACAAAACTTTTCTTTTGAAAATGCTTCCTTTAAAACCGTTTTGAAAATAATCTTTCAAATCTTTTATTTGATCCGGTAACCTTCAGCTCTAATACCAAGTTAAACACCCCGCCTCCATTAATGTCACTCATAAATGGAATGCCTTAACTTCGGTGGAGCATTATAGGTAAAAGATGCAGATAAATTACAAGACATACAAATAAAGTAGCGGAAAATAAAGTCATTTTATAAACAACTTAATTCGGTCAAGCTTTTACAACAATTTTTCTCAATCATACTTAAATGTAATACATAGAAATTCAGTCTTGATCTAAAAACTTCAAAATATAAAAGAAGCATAAAAACAACAATGATATTCCACAATAAAGCATGAACCATCCATAGCAGTGGAAGAGAGAGAGTCCAAAGGAATACATCGACTATCTTCAAGCTTGGAAAGAAAACTAAGCTAGGTGGTAACATTTCCTCCCTGTGAACCTGTGGGAGGGAGGGGGGACGGAAGAAAAGAGGCGAAACAAAACTAAGTCAGACATGAGTTTGGTAAGTTCAGTGACTTTCAACATATAAACAGGAAAAAGCATCATGACATGAATTAACTGAATATAAGACAATACCGTGATAACATGATAATAGAGTATAAGCATAAGGTATGATAAGGCAAGATAAACTGAATGCGCTTCTACTCTTTTTATGCTTCGCTACTTATTTGTTATTCTGATTTCTATACCTATCTCTGCACCACCTAAGTAGTGTCCCAACTAGTAATCTGTATAACATGATAACGTGATCCCAATCCCCGTAATTGTGGTAGCCTTCAGGCGTACATCTATCGTGAGGATTCCACCTCAATCTGCCTAATTACCATGAACATGCTAGATGTACCCTTACTACCCTATCGATCGGCTCCCTACTGGTATTCATTTCTCTTGTGTCTGTGTCAATCGGCCCTCTCTTGCATGTAGATACCCTGTGCTGGTCCCACCATAAGGTGTATCAATCCTTATGATAACGACTCGACACGATTCAAGATGCACAGTGTATAACTACTAGTACCCAGTGCCTGCTTTTTCCCACTCCGGAGTACGTACACGCCCGTAAACCGTCGGAACCTACACTGACGTACCCCCTGCCGCTGCTTTGACCGCTTACAATCAACCCAGTAATTGTGCCCTACCCTGCCTAATTCAGGGTATCACGATACATCTATGTGGGTTACTGCTGAAATGGGTCCTCGTTACTAGGGCTTCCTATTGGTTAAGTTTATGGGCCTGTATTTACTAATATTACCCACCAACCCGATATGTACTTAACCCTCCCACTGATTCAAGCATGTTTATTAAACAGTTAAGTTTTGTGGGCCTATATTTACTAATATTACCCACCAACCCGATATGTACTTAACCCTCCCGCACATTATGTCATATTGGTTAAGTGTTGTCCATTCATGTTAACTTAACCCACCCATTCATCGTGTCATGTTGGTTAAGTGCCTTATTTACTTAACCCCGTCCGTTCATCAAGTTATATTGGTTAAGTGTTTCCTTGTTACTTAACCCCACGTGTTCATCTTGTTGTATTGGTTAAGTGTCACTAGTCAATTCAAGTTAACTTAACCCACCTACTCATCATGTCATGTTACTTTGGTTAAGTGTCGCCTTCTTGTGTTAACTTAACCCTACCACAAATAAAGTTATATTGGTTAAGTGTTAACTTAACCCTATTACAAATCAAGTTATATCGGTTAAGTGTTAACTTAACCCTTTCCATTTATCATGCTATACTGGTTAAGTGTTTCCTATTAACTTAACCCTAGTCATCCATGTTGTATTGGTTAAGTGTTCCTATAAACTTAACCCTACTCATCCATGTTATATTGGTTAAGTGTATCTATGAACTTAACCCTACTCATTCATCTTGTTCATTAGCATTAATTGATTTATTAATGCACCAATCTCTCACATTATGTATGTGTTGTTGCGGTTACTGGATGTGTCGGGTGGTTCCGGGCAGTTTTACACCACAACTCAATCTAACCTCGGGTTTTTCTTAGGCATGATGCACTAACTTATCACATTAGATTGGTGTTGTTGTGGTTACTGGATGCGCCGGGCGGTTCCAGGCAGTTTTACACCACAACTCAATCTAACCTCGGGTTAGACACATTCGTCTTTTCACTAATTTACATATTTATAGATTATATGTAAATTATTCACAATTGTTGTCAATTTCAGATTATGCCACATTTTCCATAAATGTCCAAGTCTAGATTTATATGCTAATTACCCCAAATAGTCATATTCTAATTCTCATGTTATGCCCAATAAAACTAGTTGCAAGTTATGACCCCCAAATTCAATTTCGAGTTATTACTCAAAATAGGCTACGCCTAATCTTCCCAAGTTTGTACTAATAGTCTTGCCCCAATACATTATTCTTTGGCATCTGAACCAATGGTTATGCCCAATCCTAATTTACAGCTTTGCGCCCAATCTGGATTAATATTCCAATTTATAGTTTGCGCCAAATCTAGATTTAATATTTCAATTTATCCCAAGTTCGCAACAAAGACAAATTATGCCCCAAATCATAAGTTACAAAATTATGTTCCACCATTACCAAAAAGACTATTCCCTATTACCCCCGTATTCCAATCACTCGTATAATAAGTTTCAGTCTAGATTCGAGGTTAATCTAGATTCATAAGATAAAGGGGACGACAGAGGAACATAAACGAGAGTAAGCATAAAACAGGCATTAAAATGGTAGATCAGTCAAATATTTTGGACCTAAGAGGATTACAGATCTGTTAGAGTTGGGGTATAACAAAGACATATCTGAGACAAACTGACAGAAATAACCTTATAGACATATAGATCTGATATAAATAACATCATGAACCTAAAAGGATTATATATCAGATGTCCAACAAAGACAGACATGATTGAATAATATCTTCCTTGGCATGTAAATCATTGATTCAATAGAAAGATAAGAATTAATCTAAAGGTTTGTCTTATCACCAAGCATGGACTTAGATCCATTTCATTACATGCCAAAATCACTATTAGGTGTTTAAATATGAAAATAACTTGAACTTACATGTTTACAGTTCAATTTACGCCCCAAATCCCAAGTTATATGTCCAATATACTTTATGCCTCAAATCTCAAGTCATATGTCCAATAGTTTATGCCTCAAATCTCAAGTCATATGTCCAATAGTTTATGCCTCAAATCTCAAGTCATATGTCCAATACTTTATGCCTCAAATCCCAAGTCATATGTTCGATACACTTTATGTTTTGAATACAACATGTGTTATGTCCTCAAATCAGTTACAACTCAATTATGCCCAATTTTTATTTCCAATGTACGTTCATCTCTTATGAGATCTCTCTCAGGCTCGCAATAGCCTGGCTATAAAACAAAAAAGGAAGAAGGAAAGAAGAGACAAAGAACAAACATAATATTATCAATGAGATAGATCCAAAGGATATAGAAAGACAGGCATATTCTCAGATCCAGATTTATTACAATGTCAGAATCATAATTAAATTTTATTTCTGAAAGTAACGTGAACTTACAAATTACAGAACGATCTTGAATTCTGGGATCTATATTCTAGAACTGAATAGCTCTCCTTTGAAGTAGACTATTTGTTCTTCTAATTTAGATTTGATTTGATTCTTAGAATTAGTTGTCGAAGTCGTTGAATTAGCCTTTTGAATCTCTACTAGAATTCAAAACTTGATTTCTACAAAGGACTTGAGCGACATAACCCCGTCTTAGATTTATTTTGATATGAATTAGGGTAGAGTATAGGCAAAATGAAGTTGTGTGGAGAGAAAGTGAGGTTTAGGGGTGTTTAAATAACTTAGGAGCAATGAATCTGGTCAGAATGGGCGTCTAAATGCAGAAAAACAATTCTGTCCACGGATCTGGAAAAGATGGGGGGGGGGGGAGGGGGAGGTCGACCCCATGGTCGACCTGTTCTACCCAAGTCGACCTCTAGGTCGACCCCTTGGTTGACCTAGGTCCTGGGCGGGAAATTTCCCGCCCAGCCCGGGTGTGTGATTTGAATTTCCAAATTTTAAATTTGAATTCGGGCTGGTTTTTATTTTAAACCCCTAAAACTTCTAAATGTCATAACTTCTTCATACTGAGTCCGATTTACGCAAACTCGGACTCTATCTCAAGCAGAATTCCGAGACGAACGCAATGGCGTAACCCATTTCCCTTAATTCTTCCCTTAAAAATTAAGTATAGTTTAATTTGTTACTTTAATGTTCATAGAAAATACGGGTGTTACAGGGTGGTATTTTTAAACCAAATCCTAAATACACTACCAATTTACACACAACCAACACAAACATATCTTCCATACCTAAGGACCTTGTTAGTGCTTTTCATGACCATAACTGGAATAATGCAATGTAATGCTTTAATTGATAATAAAACATGGGAGTTAGTGCCTAGGCCACCTAATGTGAATGTGTTCCGGTCTATATGGATTTTTGTCACAAGTACAAATCTTATGGTTCTTTTTAGTGGCATAAAGCCCATGTTTAGGTAATGGCCAAACTCAGCAGTAGGGTATTGATTGTGAAGAAACGTTTAGCCCAGTGGTCAACCATACGAGCAGTTCTTAGTATCGCTCTTTCAAAATCTTAACCCATTCATCAATTGGATGTCAAGAATGTTTTTTTACATGTCATCTTAATAAGACAGTCTATATGCATCAGCCCATGGGGTTTCAAGACAATCCATATTATGTTTGTTTGCTAAAAAAAATCTCTATATGATTTAAAAAAAGCTCCTCGGACTTGGTATCAGTGATTTGCAGGAATCATTGCATCCATTGGATTTACTCACAGTAAATATGAACACTCTTTGTTCATTTATAGACAAGCTTTAGATATGGCATATATACTGTTGTATGTTGACGACATAATTCTTACTGCTTCTTCAAATCGTTTGCTTAATTCTTTCATTACTCTTTTGAGTTTAGAATTTGATATGAAAGATCTTGGTTAGTTAAGTTTTTTTTGGGTATTACTGTTACTCATCTTGCAAATGATCCATTTTTATCTTAGAAAAAGCATGCTCCATATATCATTAATAGAGCTGGAATGTTTGACTGCGGTCCTTGCCCTACTCCTGTTGACACTAAATCTAAACTTAGTGCTACTAAAATGCCTCGTAGGAGGATCCTACTAAGTATCGTCGCCTTATGGTGTTCTTCAGTATCTTATCTTCACAAGGCCTGATATTTCTTATGTAGTACAACAGGTGTGCCTTCATATGGATGATCTAAAAGTTGAGCACATGACTGCTCTCAAGTGCATCTTGCACTATATTCAAAGTGCACTATCATACGGTTTGCATCTGTATAAGTTTTCTTTTGACAAACTCATCGCCTATACAAATGGTGATTAGGGTGGATGCCCAAATACTAGACGCTCCACCTCAGGTTATTGTGTATTTCTTGGAGATAATCTTATTTCTTGGTCCTCTAAACATCAGCCTACATTGTCTTGTTCTAGTGAAGAAGCTGAGTATAGAGGAGTTTCTAATGTTGTCTTTGACTCCTGTTGGATCATAAATTTGTTATTAGAGTTGCATATTCCCATTCAAAAAACAGCCATGATTTATTGTGATAATGTAAGTGCAATATACTTATCTGGTAATCCAGTTCAGCATCAACGTACTAAACATATTAAAATGAACATTCACTTTGTCTGTGAAAAAGTAGTTAAAGGCGAAGTTCGAGTCCTTCATGTCGCATCCCGTTATCAGATTGTTGATATTTTTACAGAAGGTCTTTCGCATGTACAAATAGACGAATTTCGGGATAGCCTCAACATCAGACAATGTCCTGCTTCGATTGCGGGGTAGTGTTAGAATATTTGATATTTATGTTAATATATATTACATATGGTAATATATATATTAACTGATATCTATCATTTATGTTATTATATATATTACACACGGTAATATAAATATTAATGAAAAATATTTGATATCTGTCATTTATGTTAATATATATATACACACATACATACATATATACATATGGTAATATAAATATTAATGACAGAATATTTGATATATGTTATTTGTGTTAATATATATATTAAATATGTAATATATAATATTATTTATGTTAATGTTTATTTGATTGCAATAATGCCGGTAAACATTTGCAGCCCTAAACTCCTATATAAAGGGGCTGGGTATAATGAAATGGGAAGCAAATTGAATTCCTTCAAATAGTATTCTTAAGTAGAGAAAACTATGATCACACTGATATTTTCTATTGGAGTATAATTATATTGACTGACAGAAAACTATCAAGGGAATCATTCCATGGTTATCCAATAACTATAAGTATGCTGCCCCTTAGCGCCCCTATCAACCATAAGTAATAAAGTACCTAACATTTAGAAAGTGTTATACACTCTAAAACAATGGATATATCAATATCCAGTCTCAAAACATTCTGACTAGAGATATTAAAAATGGTATATTCATTTTCATTGTGATAAATTACTCACGATTGCAACACTTTATAACTACGATCACAAAGCATACCATTCATAGATTTTCTATTAAATATACTTTTAGCTAAATTAATTCATTAACATAACATATTATATCAAATATATAATTGAAATAAGGTACCTTTTATTTAAGAGAAGACTGGTTATCGAGTTCGGTATATGTGACAAATTACATAATTTCTCCTATGACATATCCTTCTCTATCAATCTCCTAAAATCACTTAGTTCCAATCATGGAATCATACTCTCAAATTAAAATTATTTTCGATATATTATACTCAATACCGCTTATCAAAGTTTGGACTCAAACACTTCTTTATAAGAAGTTCGTTATTTCTATAAACAATTCTTCCAAATTTCATAAATACACAAGAAAATCTAAAACAACCATTTTGTGTTATCTATTTGGATTCCATATCTGCTTCATGTATCAAATGAATGAACAAATTGTGATATTTGTAGACAATGTAACATGTTTGATGTAACAACCCGCACCTCTGTTCACGCAAGATATTGTCCCAACTTAGCCACCATATAGGTGTGGGGTTTTGTTCCTCAAAGGGTATCGACGTTAGTAAGAGATGAGTTCTACTATATAAGTACCCACTTCACACAGGCTTTCACGATGTGGGACTTAGGGGTGTTACATTCTCCCTCCTACAGAGCCCAACGTCCCCGTTGGCTCACAAACACCTCACCCAGGCGCTGTGGTCCACACGGCAGCCACAATTCTGGCTGGGTATTGGCTCTGATACCACTGTAACAACCCGTACCTCCGTTCACGCAAGATATTGTCCCCAACTTAGCCACCGTATAGGTGTGAGGTTTTGTTCCTCAAAAGGCCTCGACGTTAGTAAGAGATGGGCTCTACTATATAAGTACCCACTTCACACGGGCTTCCACGATGTGGGACTTAGGGGTGTTACATTTGATAATTCGTATTTCTAATGCATAAAGAATGTGATCTCACATCTTTCGTATTTCGCATATTGATGTAGAACATTCCCAATATCATTTATACTTACTAAAAAATGCATCATTTATGGATGTTTGCGACGTTATTGACCACAAATACCCAAACATTTGTGAAAGCACCAATTAACTATATCTAAATAAAGAAATTGTAGAAGAGAATTAGAATGAAGATAAAGCTAAAACAGGAGCATGCCACCAGGTTTATAATGGTTTAGCAATTCTTAGGCCTGCATTCATTTTTGAATTTTTTTTATACTATTGAAGGAATACAATTAAAGTGATTTGTTTGCAAGAAATTAAAAATGGTAGAGTCTCCACACAATGCTAGAAAAGATCCATTTTCGTGTGATGAAGATGGTGTACTTATAGATACAGATCTGTAGGATCGATTCGAAACTTTGCAAAAAAACCAAAAGGCCAAGTCGCACCTGCCCATAAAACTTTAATTGATCTCCTACTCTTTAATGCTCGGATAGGTGTTGGTCACTATAAAGGTCAGATCAATACTAATTTGATTGGTGAAGCCTTGAATTACTATATGTAATCCATGCCATGTTTCCCTTCTTGCCTCCACTATGGATCTCTCTAATTAGTTAATAAAGATGCTTTGTTGTACTCTATTATTGATCATCCTTTGTCGAAGTTGATACACGTATTCTTCTCTCCAAACTGGTACAGATCTGATGTGTACATAAGATTCTAAATTCATGCCTAGCCAATCATAGAGCATCTTTTGAGTGAATCCGCTTGATCACAGCTTCGTATCCTTATTTAAACTCGATATTTGAGCCATTCAATCATCTCTACACACTATTCACCTTGATGATCGAGAAATCCATATATCCACATCCCGTGAATTTTGGCCTTGTAGAAAAAGGCAGGCTACATTTGCCTCAAAAAATGTAACAACCCGAATTTTTATAACATGTTAAAACAAGAAATTAGGGCAGAATTAAATCATAAGTTAAGAATCAATGGAACGGGTTATGCCATTGCGTTCGTCTCAAAATTCTGCTTGAAAACAAGTCCGAAATTTCGTAAATCGGAGTCCGTATGACCAAGATATGGCCCATAGAAGATTTCAGAAAAATTCAAAATTCAGCCCGAAATTCAAATTCAGCCAAAAGCAGATTGGGCGGGAAAATTTCCCGCCCAGTCCCAGGTCGACTGAGGGATCGACTGGGGAGTCGACCTGCCCCCCCAGGTCGACTGGGGAGTCGACCTGGGTGTCGACCTCCCTGGTCGGACCCTGTTGGTCTGGTGCACCAGTTTGCTCTTTTGGTCTGTTTACTTGGCCTGTGACGGGATTTGATGGTTCAGATCTAAACTAGGGTTAATCCTATGGCCTAAACTAGTCTCTACACCTATAAAAACACCCTAATACCTGGCCTAAACCATCACAAATCATCCTAACAACTAAATTCTGCCAAAATGCTCCCTAATCATGGCCTCCATCTTCATCTCGAAAGCTTCTAAGGCGAAAAGGAGCCATCTTTCTTCATCAAATCAAAGGAGCTACTTATTCTCAAGGCTTCTAGTGTTGCTACATCATTCCTAGAGCTTCTACAACGTCTCTATCTTGTTCTATTTGGTTCTGGTTCTCGTAGCCACGCTTTGTAAGCCCCACTCTACTCTTAGATTTAAACTATGAAGTTAATATGAACATGTAGTAAGTTGAAATGGGATTTTTGGTATAATACTTGTCTTGGGGCTATATTTGTATGCATAGATCCATTTATGACTCTTTTGATCTATGATTGTGGAACTATCATGAACCTAGTACCGTTCATCTTGATTTTTGGGTAGAAAGCTATGAGCTTTATTTGGGGATTATGCATAATGCAACATAGAACCCCTCATAACCTTGATCTTAACTTGCATATGATGTTGAACTACATGCTACCCACAAGTTTATCACTCTATGTCAACTATTATCATGTTATCACTTTTGTCTATGATGTTGAACAACATGCTACCCACATGTTTATTTGCTAAGTTTGATGTCATGCATGTTTTTTAGGCCAATAATCCTATATGCTAGTTGTGATGAATACCTTTGCCTCAAATATCCTCATGTTTAACTTATGACCAACTCTACCACCTTATGCCCATCTTGGTCATATTGTTATGTTCCTTGATTCACTTGTGTTGATGCGAGTTTACGTGCGAATGGGAATACGTTATGGGTAGTTAGGCAAACTTGAAATGACATGAAAAACATGACTTGAAATATGACATGAAACTTGATCATGCTTGAAAACTTGAATGTGGTCATGACATGTAGAAAACAATAAAGTGGCCAACTCGAGGCTGGATTGAGTTTGTAGCGTAAATCTGCCCGGAACCGCCCGGAAAATTCAGTGGCTACAAACAATAGGACCCAATGTGAGAAGTTGGTCACATCGCGCTTGAAACCCGAGGTTAGACTAGGTTGTGGTGTAAATCTGCCCGGACCCGCCCGGCATATCCAGTAACCACAACAAAGTCTAATGTGAGAGGTTGGGTGCATTAAATTAATTAATGCCACATGTTAGGGTTAAGTCATGAACCACTTGGATACACTTAACCAACTTGATACATGATTGGATAGGGTTAACCACACTTAACCTGTTAGAAACCCTAGTTACGTGGTCCTTTTCAGCAGTAACCCTCTTGGATGTATCACGATACCCTAGGGACTAGGCTAGGGTGGGGCACGATTACTGGGATGATTGTAAGCGACCAGAACGACGGCTGAGTAGGTGCGCCGGTGTAGGTTCAGGCGGACTATGGTCGTGCACATAGTCCGGAGTTGAAAAAGCAGACACGGGCACCAGTAGGTTTAGACTGTGCGTGCTTGATTTGTGTCAGTGGTTGGCACCCTAGGGCTTGATACACCCTAGGGTGGACATAGCACAGTTGACTACATTTCGTGATTGGGCCGTATGACACCGACACTCGATGAGTTAGGCTTATAGGGAGCCGATCGACTAGACCGTGTAGTTGGACCTTGATTTGGGTCATCTCATGATATTGGGCCAAGGGATCATTTCTTGTTTATATTTGACATGGGATAGAATACTAGTACTTTTGGGTGCAAAAACTAAACCTTGTATATGCGATGCCACACTTGATCTACCTTGTTATCTATTTATCATGCCAGTTCGTTACCATCTTTATGTTTCATCTCAGTTTCTCATGTTTAGTTAACTTTATTAGTTTTTATACTAATAGTAGGTAGGACTTACCAGTCTTTATGACCGACCCTTTTTCTTTCGCCTCTTTTCTTCCGTTCCCCCCCCCCCCAGGTTCTTAGGGAGGGAACACTAGTGCTTAGCTTGGACATTTGGCTTGCTTTCTTAACTGCTCATGTACGGTTTGGACTTGAGCTTGCTATGGCTTCATCACATCTATCTTGGGGATAGTTTACTTTATGTTATTTTCAGTTTATGTTTTCTAGACTTGTGGTAGTTGGAAAATAATGACTAAGTACTTTGATATAAGTTGACTATTTGGTTTTGAAATGATGGTTTTTAAATTTCTACCGCTGCTTTACTTATTTATTTATCGATGTTCTGTCTTGTGATATCTCTGTGCATGTTTACCTAGACAACACCCCTCCAAAGCTAGTGTGTTCTCTCGTGAATGGCCCTGGCGGAGGTGGGGTGTTACATTTGGTATCAGAGCATGAGGTTTTACTAGACCGGACAAAAGTTTTAAAAACCCTTTTTGAAAAACTATTTTCAAAACCAATTAAGTATTTTTCCAAGGAAAGTCTAGTTTATTTTAAAAGGCTATCCCCCAAAAAGCCATTAGAACTATCCTTCGTTTCCTCGTTCTAAATCTATCTTTTCCTTTTTCAGCATGGCCGATCTTAACCTTCCCGAGGGAGTACCCATGCCTGGATGGTTCCGAAGGTACTTGGAAGCTAGGGCCAACGATGCGGGCCCAACAAACACTCCCACTCCTCCTCCCGTACCTGAGGTTCCTCCTCCTCCTCCTCCTCAGCGTCCACAATCGGATTTTGCGAAGACTTGCAAAGACTTTAAGGGGATGGGTGGCAAGAATTTTGTAGGGACAGAGACTTATGTTGAGGCAAGAAACTGGTTAAAGGAAACTGAAGACCTTTTTGCTATCTTTGATGTAGAAAATTGTAGGAAAGTTCTGTTGGCAGTATGGCTATTGAAAGAGGAAGCTGCTTATTGGTGGGAAGTCACCAACGCTACTAGACCTATAGAGACTTTGGCCGACTTTATGATGAGGTTTAGGCTTAAGTTTCTATCATCTGCTGTGGAGAATCTGCAATTGGAGAGGTTTATATCTTTGAAGCAAGGGGACATGACCGTGAGGGAGTATGTGAATAAGTTTAACCAGCTTGCTCGATTCGGTTTAGACATGGTTAACACACCTCAGAAGAAGGCTCTACGCTTTGCTCGAGGATTGAATGAGCCATTACAAGGTTTGGCCATGTCTCATATACCCATGGGGGCCACTTTTGAGAACTTAGTGGACATGGCCTTGCTTCAAGGAGATGATAAGAATGTCAAGAAAGAAGTTAAGCTTAATGAGACTCAAACCAAGAAGGTGGATTCCAAGGGGGGAGGCAATCAGAGCAATCAGAACAACCAGAGCAACAAGAACAACAAGAATAACAAGGGTAACAAGGCCAACAACAACAAGGCAAGGGAGACAAGGACGTGCAACTTCTGTGGGATCACTGGACACATAGCCAAAGATTGTAGGAAGAAGAAGAGGAAGTTGGGAGAATGCTTTCATTGCGGAGAGTCTGGACACTTCAGTAAGGATTGCCCAAAGAAGCAAGGACAGGGGCAAGGACAAACTCAGCGGGCAGGACCTTCTGGAGGGCAGATGCATGCTCTCAACACTACTCCAGCTCCGGACCGAGGTAGTATTTCTGTAGAAAGCCTTGTTTACATTTCTGGTTTTCCTGTTCGGACTTTATTTGATTCTGGCGCATCGCATACCTTTATTTCTTCTGACATTGTTAAAAGTTTGCACCTAAGTACTAGTCTAGTTGAGGATCCCGTTAGTGTATCAAATCCAATTGGGGGTTCCGCCCATCTTTCTATGATTTGTATGGATTTGAGGATTTCTATCTTGACTGTAGAATTCACATGTAATGCTTATGTTCTCGGGTTCATGGGATACGGGTTGATTTTGGGCATGGATTGGTTGTCCAGTTATGGGGCCATTCTCGATTGTGAGCATAGGGTAGTGAGGCTTATGACTCGCCTTGGCAATACCCTAGAGATTTCTTGTAACCCCCTGGATCCCGTCATGTTATGTTATCTTGAATCCCTCGACTCGTCTATTGACAATCTTCAATCTGTGAGGGTGGTCCGAGAATATCCTGATGTTTTTGATGAGGTGAGGGGGTTACCCCCTAAACGCGAGATAGACTTCTGTATTTATCTTGTTGATAATGCCAAGCCAGTCTCATTGCCTGTTAGGCACATGGCCCCGCGAGAAAGAAGAGAACTTAGCAAGCAAATCAAGGAGTTGCTTGAGAAAAATTTCATTAGGCGAAGCATTTCTGAATGGGGTGCTCCTGTGGTATTCGCCACTAAGGCGGATGGTTCGCTTCGTCTATGTGTTGATTATCGTGAGTTAAACAAGCTGACAAAGAAGAATAGGCACCCGTTACCGAGGATCGATGATCTCTTTGACCAGCTTGTAGGTGCTTCTGTTTTCTCTCAGCTCGATCTAGCCACGGATTCCATCAGCTTAGAGTGGCTGAGGATAGTATTGACAAGACTGCGTTTAGGACTCCAGATGGATTCTTTGAATGGCTCGTCATGCCGTTCGGTTTGACTAATGCACCCGCATACTTCGTTGATTTGATGAGTAGGGTGTTTAGGGAGTTCCTTAACAAGTTTGTGGTTGTCTTCGTGGATGATATTCTGATCTTCTCTAAGGACGAGGAAGAGCATGCTACACATCTCAAGGAGGTTATGGATACGCTTAGAGCTCATCAGTTAAAAGCCAAGTTCTCCAAATGCCATTTCTGGAAAAGGGAAGTTCGGTTCCTTGGGCATATAGTTTCTAAGCAGGGCATAGTTGTGGATCCCGCTAAAGTAGTGACGATACAAGACTGGAAAGTTCCGAAGAATGCAACTGAAGTGAGAAGTTTTCTCGGTCTAGCAGGATTTTATAGGAAGTTCATTAAGGACTTCGCTAAGATTTCAGCCCCTCTTACTAAGTTAACGAAGAAGAACTTAGTATTTGCATGGGACTTAGAGTGTGAGCTTTCTTTTCAAAAGCTCAAGAAAGCCCTCACCACAGCTCCGGTCCTAGCATTACCCGATGGAGGGAAGTTGTTTACCGTGTACACCGATGCATGTGGCATGGGATTGGGCGCTGTCCTGATGCAAGAAGGGAGGGTGGTGATATGCTTTGGGAGTAGGCAACTCAAGGTTCATGAGAAGAACTATCTCACTCATGATTTGGAGTTGGCGGCGATCGTCTTTGCACTCAAATCTTGGCGCCATTATCTTCTAGGTGAAAGGTTTGAGTTATATACTGATCACAAGTCGCTCAAGTACCTCTTCTCGCAGAAAGATTTGAATCTAAGGCAACAGAGGTGGATGGAATTCTTGGCATCATATGACTTCAATATAGCTTATACCCCTGGCAAGGGTAATGTTGCGGCGGATGCGCTAAGTAGAAGAAGGTTGACTTTGAGTCCCTTATTTGTTGAGATGAAGAGCCTAGAGTTCTTGGCAACCTTTGATTTTACACCTGCTGTTGAGTCGATGGATGGTTCATAGCATCCCTTGAGCTTAGACCTACACTTCTTGAACCAGTTGGGGCTTCACAGAGGGAAGACCCGCAGATAGTCGAGATCATGGACAAGTTGATTCGGGATGAGACATCAAGTCACCTCGCTAGATATACTATTGATGACAAGGGGTGGCTAAGGCATGATGGAAGACTATGTGTCCCACGAGTGGGAGACTTAGTAAATAAAGTTCTTGAGGAGGCGCATCACTCGAGGATGACCATACATCCCCGAGGGGATAAGATGTACCGGGATATGAAGCGCATTTTCTTTTGGGATGGGATGAAAAAGGATGTTGCAGAGTTTGTTTCTAGATGCATTGTTTGCCAACAAGTAAAGGCCAAGTCGAAGAAGCCCGATGGACTACTGCATCCCTTGGAGGTCCCGCAATGGAAGTGAGAAAGTATCTCTATGGATTTTGTGGATGGATTGCCGAGATCAAGGAAGGGGAATACTAGCATATGGGTCATAGTGGATAGACTCACGAAGAGCGCTCATTTCATCCCAGTAAAGAGCAAGAGGACCGCATCATGGCTCGCATCTGTTTATCTTCGGGAGATAGTACGATTGCATGGAGTTCCTTCTAGCATTGTTAGCGATCGTGACCCAATCTTCACTAGCCAATTTTGGAATAGTTTGCAAGAAGCGATGGGTACGCGATTGAATCTAAGTACGGCCTATCACCAACATACGGATGGTCAGACCGAAAGGGTGAATAGGGTACTAGAAGATCTGTTGAGGCTATGCATTCTTGACTTTGGTGGTACTTGGGAAGACCACCTTCCTCTCATAGAGTTTGCTTATAATAACAGCTACCAAGCAAGCATAGGGATAGCACCATTCGAAGCTTTGTATGGGAGGCCGTGCAAGTCACCAACATGTTGGTGGGAGACGACGGATAAGCTTATACTTGGGCCCGACATGATAAGGGACACATCCGAGAAGGTTGAGTTGATCCGAAGGCGGATGAAAGCGGCCCAAGACAGACAGAAATCCTATGCAGACAAGCGAAGGACAGACTTAGAATTTGAAGTTAGAGATGTGGTCTCTGTGAAGGTTTCTCCCTTGCGAAATGTGGTTCGTTTTGGAGCATTTGGAAAGCTAGCACCAAGGTTCGTAGGACCCTTCGCTATCATCGAGAAGATTGGGCAAATGGATTATAGAGTGGAATTGCCCGAGAAGCTGGCTGGAGTGCACAATGTTTTTCATGTCTCACATCTCCGAAAATGCCTACATGAATCAGCTGAAATAGTTGAGCCTAGCATTCTTGAAGACGTGGAGGTAGAGAAAGAGGCAACCCTGAGGCGAGCTCCTATTCGTATCTTGGGAACGGAGATCAAGAAGCTGAGGAATCGAGAAGTCAAGTTAGTAAAGGTTCAGTGGAGTGAAGCCGACGAAGATGCAACTTGGGAAACCGAGGAGAAGATGCGTGGACTTTATCCATTTCTTTTTGAGGGTACATTCTCAATCTCCTTTCCTAGTTAGCATATCTTTCTTTTGCTATCCATGTTTATCTTGTTATCTCGTTAATCTTGTCATGAGAACCTTAGGTAGAAACCCTTTGGATGAAACATGTATTTGAAACATGTTATGCTTGATGGTTGCAAATGGTTGCAAGTGTTTGCAAGTGGTTACTTGTGGATGCATGATACAAGTTAGGCACTAAGATCGGCTCACACACTTTCATATTGCATATGCATGAGTGTTTATGCTTATTAATGGATGAAACTGGTTATGTTATCACGTGGACGTTGCAAATGGATGAATGTTATGTGCACTCATGTAGAGATTATAAATTATGTTAGGAATTTGCATACATTTGGACTTATTGCACTAACATATTCTACATTAAGGAGGTTTACTGAGTCAGTAACCGCCTGATTTTCGCATTAGATAGGTGCATATACACACACTTTTGCATATGTTCATACAGCATTAGAAATCTTTTAAGGACAATGATTACTCGTGGATGATATTTTGAGTAGATGGATGATGGATGGTAGGATACGTTCTTCCTAACTTGGAGATTTCGGGGACGAAATCCTTTAAGGTGGGGAGAATGTAACAACCGGAATTTTTATAACATGTTAAAACAAGGAATCAGGGTAGAATTAAATATTAAGTTAAGAATCAATGGGAACGGGTTACGCCATTGCGTTCGTCTCGAAATTCTGCTTGAAAACGAGTCCGAAATTTCGTAAATCGGAGTCCGTATGACCAAGATATGGCCCATAGAAGATTTCAGAAAAATTCAAAATTCAGCCCGAAATTCAAATTCAGCCAGAAGCAGATTGGGCGGGAAAATTTCCCGCCTAGCCCCAGGTCGACTGGGGGGTCGACTGGGGAGTCGACCTGCACCCCTCCCCCCCAGGTCGACTGGGGAGTCGACCTGGGTGTCGACCTCCCTGGTCGAACCCTGTTGGTCTGGTGCACCAGTTTGCTCTTTTGGTCTGTTATTTGGCCTGTGACGGGATTTGATGGTTCAGATCTAAACTAAGGTTAATCCTATGGCCTAAACTAGTCTCTACACCTATAAAAACACCCTAATACCTGGCCTAAACCATCACAAATCATCCTAACAACTAAATTCTGCCAAAATGCTCCCTAATCATGGCCTCCATCTTCATCTCGAGAGCTTCTAAGGCGAAAAGGAGCCATCTTTCTTCATCAAATCAAAGGAGCTACTTATTCTCAAGGCTTCTAGTGTTGCTACATCATTCCTAGAGCTTCTACAACGTCTCTATCTTGTTCTATTTGGTTCTGGTTCTCGTAGCCACGCTTTGTAAGCCCCACTCTACTCTTAGATTTAAACTATGAAGTTAATATGAACATGTAGTAAGTTGAAATGGGATTTTTGGTATAATACTTGTCTTGGGGCTATATTTGTATGCATAGATCCATTTATGACTCTTTTGATCTATGATTGTGGAACTATCATGAACCTCGTACCGTTCATCTTGATTTTTGGGTAGAAAGCTATGAGCTTTATTTGGGGATTATGCATAATGCAACATAGAACCCCTCATAACCTTGATCTTAACTTGCATATGATGTTGAACTACATGCTACCCACAAGTTTATCACTCTATGTCAACTATTATCATGTTATCACTTTTGCCTATGATGTTGAACAACATGCTACCCACATGTTTATTTGCTAAGTTTGATGTCATGCATGTTTTTGAGGCCAATAATCCTATATGCTAGTTGTGATGAACACCTTTGCCTCAAATATCCTCATGTTTAACTTATGACCAACTCTACCACCTTATGCCCATCTTGGTCATATTGTTATGTTCCTTGATTCACTTGTGTTGATGCGAATTTACGTGTGAATGGGAATACGTTATGGGTAGTTAGGCAAACTTGAAATGACATGAAAAACATGACTTGAAATATGACATGAAACTTGATCATGCTTGAAAACTTGAATGTGGTCATGACATGTAGAAAACCATAAAGTGGCCAACTCGAGGTTGGGTTGAGTTTGTAGCGTAAATCTGCCCGGAACCGCCCGGAAAATCCAGTGGCTACAAACAATAGGACCCAATGTGAGAAGTTGGTCACATCGCGCTTGAAACCCGAGGTTAGACTAGGTTGTGGTGTAAATCTTCCCGGACCCGCCCGTCATATCCAGTAACCACAACAAAGTCTAATGTGAGAGGTTGGGTGCATTAAATTAATTAATGCCACATGTTAGGGTTAAGTCATGAACCACTTGGATACACTTAACCAACTTGATACATGATTGGATAGGGTTAACCACATTAACCCGTTAGAAACCCTAGTTACGTGGTCCTTTTCAGCAGTAACCCTCTTGGATGTATCACGATACCCTAGGGACTAGGCTAGGGTGGGGCACGATTACTGGGCTGATTGTAAGCGACTAGAACGACGGCTGAGTAGGTGCGCTGGTGTAGGTTCAGGAGAACTATGGTCGTGCACATAGTCCGGAGTTGAAAAAGCAGACACGGGCACCAGTACGTTTAGACTGTGCGTGCTTGATTTATGTTAGTGGTTGGCACCCTAGGGCTTGATACACCCTAGGGTGGACCTAGCACAGTTGACTACATTTCGTGATTGGGTCGTATGACACCGACACTCGACGAGTTAGGCTTATAGGGAGCCGATCGACTAGACCGTGTAGTTGGACCTTGATTTGGGTCATCTCATGATATTGGGCCAAGGGATCATTTCTTGTTTATATTTGACATGGGCTAGAATACTAGTACTTTTGGGTGCAAAAACTAAACCTTGTATATGCGATGCCACACTTGATCTACCTTGTTATCTATTTATCACGCCAGTTAGTTACCATCTTTATGTTTCATCTCAGTTTCTCATGTTTAGTTAACTTTATTAGTTTTTATACTAATAGTAGGTAGGACTTACAAGTCTTTATGACTGACCCTTTTTCTTATGCCTCTTTTCTTCCGTTCCCCCCCAGGTTCTCAGGTAGGGAACACTAGTGCTTAGCTTGGACATTTGGCTTGCTTTCTTGACAGCTCATGTACGGTTTGGACTTGAGCTTGCTTTGGCTTCATCACATCTATCTTGGGGATAATTTACTTTATATTATTTTCAGTTTATGTTTTCTAGACTTGTGGTAGTTGGAAAATAATGACTAAGTACTTTGATGTAAGTTGACTATTTGGTTTTGAAATGATGGTTTTTAAATTTCTACCGTTGCTTTACTTATTTATTTATTTATTGATGTTTTGTCTTGTGATATCTCTGTGCATGTTTACCTAGACAACACCCCTCCAAAGCTAGTGCATTCTCTCGTGAATGGCCCTGGCGGAGGTGGGGTGTTACAAAAAATGTACCTAGCCGTGGAAATATGCTTTGTATAATCCAATCCGTTAGTCATTTATAAATGTCTCTCCAATCCAAAATCCAAAAATCTGGAAACTGTTCCAACTATATAGTCATGTCATGCAGTCTCTCTTGATCATAATCCAAACCCATAGTTGTTTAAAGCTAGCATTATTCAAACCCCTACCTCTATAGGTTTCCATTAAATCTGTGACCATTATAGATCATTATCGATATTCACAACCTCTCTAGGGTCTTTATTAAAATCCATGTTCTATCCGGACGATTATCCTAATCCATATCCATCAAAAGTCGGTACTAAATTATGCGATCTATCCAAGTTGATCATTAGTTTCTCTAGGCCCTTGCCATGCACAAATTCTATAGCTCCTCGACAAAAGGGACTTTAAGATTGAGTGATCCGATTATGCACTCTCTAGCGAAGCATCATAGTCCTTAAACTCTGGTCCTATGTCCCAGAACATTAGCATTGTCATGGCTCTTTTGCACTGATGCAACCATTTTGGATCATCGCTATCTAGTCACTCTCTTGATCATTACATAATGAATGTAATGGGTACCATTGGAAATCGTCTTGTTAGACTATGATAATCTAATGGGGAATCATTATATGTTGCTTTTTGAATATTTTTTTAATCTAAACGGTGTAATCATGGGTTTCAAGATTAAATTGTAATGAATTTGCAAACCAAATAAAATTGTTTTTTCAAAATTTTAAATTCTTATTCTCTTGATGTAATGATATAATGACTAATCCCTCTTTCTCATTAGAAAATAATGCGAAAGATGACCTTAATATGTTTTCCAACCTTTGAACGAAGTATGTTATAGTTTTCCTCTTTGATTTAAATGATTGAGCATACATTTGGTTAATTTTGCTGACATTGGATATGACATAATCTAATTTCTTTTACTCGAAAACCAGTCTAAAAGCTTGGCAAAGGTTAGGAACAACAACTTGCATGTGTAGGATCAAAATTAACCCTGGAGCGAGGATGAATATGGTTTATTATAATTTACACAGAATAACAATAATAAAATTCCCAACACATATATCAATAAAGTAATTGCGGAAGATAAATCACTAGGTGAAATTACTCAACTTCAACAAAACCTTACCAACTAACATCCCTAATGTTTTTTTGTACTAAAATCAAATAATACAATGCTTACAGACATTATAAGCTCGCGATGCTTGCTTACTTGATTGTTCTGACCCTCTGCTCAAAACTCTACACTAAGATTTACATTAGGAGTTAAACAATACGATGCTTACAGACACTACAAACTCATGTCCCTAGCTCACCTGATTGTTTTAACCTTACACTCAAAACTCTTCCATAATTCACCATTGATTTGCAAATTCTCAAAGTACGCCTCGTAATTTGCAGTAGAAAAACCTATAGTTTTTAAAATATAAATTACAACTTAAAAGCAAAACCCTATCGTAATATATATATATATAAGGGTGAATACGCTAAATGCAAGGGACATTATTGTAAATATTTGGACATATGAAGTCCATAAATAGAGAGCTCATATGTGTATTCTATATATCTGAATGAATAAAATTGTTTCTTCCTATTAATGTCTTCTGTTCTTATCTTGTTTTATAACACGTTATCAACACGAATTTAGTTGGAACCCGAAGTTCCAAAATTCCAAATTCGGAAATAAGAACCTGAAGTCTCAAAAATAAATGGATGGAGATCCGAACAAATTATAGTAACAATTCGAAATGAAATGATCAGATCCACATACTGAAATTTCATTCAAAAAAAGATTTCAATCAGGAAAATCTGCAAATTTTATCCATCAGATGATAACTAGTATGTAACCCGTGCGTTGCACATGACAATTTTACTAAAAGTAGTATTCATTATTTTACTGTTAAAATAAGTACTTTGTAATGCAACATATGATAAATTTTGATGTGAAATACATAAGCTATTAATTAAAATTATTATTATTATTTGTGTGTAATTTATGT
The DNA here is from genome assembly GCA_030737875.1 of Allium sativum. Classification (NCBI taxonomy): domain Eukaryota; kingdom Viridiplantae; phylum Streptophyta; class Magnoliopsida; order Asparagales; family Amaryllidaceae; genus Allium; species Allium sativum. The sequence continues at coordinate 1,044,365,059 of CM060910.1, read as the reverse complement.
TTTTTAGTTTTCATAAATAATATGCATATGTATTTGAGAATTTTTTAAATCATGTTTGTTAATATAGGTGTACATGTTGAAATTGATGTATTTTAGTAGTTTATTTGATGAATTAACAAATATTATTTAATAGAATTTGTTTAAGTAGGTTAAATGTAAAATTATAAAGTTGGTTTAGCTATATGATACAGTAGGAAGATTTGAAAAGAAATTTACAAAAAAGTATAAATTAGTTGTGAATGCATTGATGTTCATAAAGAATTCATGATATAATATATGGTAAGTTCTTGACATAAATGTATTATAACCAATTTCTAAAGTAACTTTGTCGTTATTGTTAATATACGGAGGTTATGTTAGTGATTTATACATCTTTGTGGTTTCATGAAAAGCTATCCTTTTTTAGTATGAAAATATAATAGTAAAATTTGCATATATTTTTAAGAGCTATTAGAAAAATGGATTAAATACCCTCTAAGATTATTTAAATAGTTATAATTTAAGATTTCGTGTAATGATCCGAATTTCCGTACCCTTTGAGTCGACTAATAACACCACACGTCCAACCCAAATGGCACAGAAATACGAATAATTATAAGAAAGAAGTTAGAGGATGAGAAATAGAAAGAAAGAAATAATAGAATAGAAGAAAACGAAGATCACAAACTCACAACGAAATGAATAAAATATATTAAATAACATAACTTTGAAATACAAAACAATAACTGTATATACATACCATTATCAGAGCACCACAGTTATCGCTGGAACAGTTATAAACACTGTTTCCAGATACAACGCAATGCACAGCAGAAAATATAATAGTCTATAACTAACTGATGAAGCCCCCTGCTTCGAGCTCCTCCAAGTGAATCTGAAAAATCCTGACTACTCGACTGCCCATACAAATTTAGGCACCCAAGAGTTTAGGGAAAACACAAAATAAACTCTGGGTCAGTCATGGGACTGGTGTGAGTAAACTCCAACCATTTGTTTAACTTTCAAATTTCTTTCGAAAGAAAATGATAATCGTAAGACCGATCCACACATAAACACGGATGGTTTTTACCTTACGATAACCAAAATATTTTGATATCAAAATCTGGTGATATTATCATAATGTCTACATCAAATAAATAGAATCTAGCGGAACGCTTGCATCTCACGCTCCATATATAATATAAAATCGAAAACCGTAGGGCACTTATTGGAGGTTGGATTTCCAACATGACAATGTATGGGACCACCTTCCGATAGTGTATCTCTAGAGACGAATACACTGGGTTCAACAAGAACGCCTTGCAACTCGGCCCTCACATGACCGACTACTCATTTTGCTTGAGTGTATCGAATGTATATCACCAACGGTTGGGATCAACAACCGTTTCCCGAAAGGGACAACATCGATAGATTAAAGAACAAATGGAATTTCTCTAGATAGGTGATTATACATCCTAATGGGTGCGACCCACATAGCCATGCTGCCTGCCCGATTTTTGTCATTTCCTGGGTGTGAGGCTTGAGGTTTGAATTATCTTCCAGAACATCTGGCCACCATTCACTTTGAATGCCACATCGTCAGATCCATTGGAAACCACTAATTGATTCCCACAAAAATACTCGGATTGTTAGGCTAAAGAAGTTTCCCTTCTATGCCACCAACTTCGTACGTTTGAAGGAATCAACGTACGTAATCCCTTTGGAAATACTCTGTCCGACACTCGTCCATACAAGTTGTCCTGGGTCTGGACAAACCGAAGGCACTATCTCGTAACAGGATAACCCTTGCATAACTCCGTCTTCAATTATTTTCATCATAAGATGATTCATAACTCTTATATCAATACAGAGTGGTTTCCAGATATTAAATCTGATCCCGGTCTCTCCATATTGATAACGAAGGTATAAAATAAAATAAAACTTTGATAGTCGGTGATTTAACTATCAAAGAAACATCCATACAATCAACGGTCCTATTTCCAAATGGAAATTCTACCTATCAAACATCAAACAACACTTTTATATTAGTTCCTTTTTATATTATCGTTTACAATTCCTGTCTCTAAATTCCTCGTTGACCAATTCCTTTCATTTTATATGTGTAGAAAATATCTCTCATTTTATTTGGGAAAATATTTCAAATTAACACGATGTTATAAAACATCGTTATTATAACTCAACCCAATAATCATTTATTTGCTAACCACATTGTTTAACCATGTTTCACCATCGAACCTTAACCATTCCTCCATCGATCATTCAGTCAATCAAGTTGGGTATAATTACCTCTCAGACGTTAATTGAACAACATTCTCAACTTTGAAACAGTCAAAGTTCACAACTTCAAACCAACCATCGCTTACGCGACCCTCAGATTCGATCTAAGAACACACTTCCTTTACAGAAAAATATTGATTATAACGGTAGCGTTATAATCGCTGTTTCCCAATATTTGATTTATAAAACATTTCTTTTAACAACAGCGTTACAATCGCTGTCTAAAATTATTGAACATTTATTATAACAATAACGTTAAGATTGCATTATAACGGCAGCGTTAAAAATCGCTGTTCAGAACTTACAAAACATTTATTACAACAACAACGTTAAAGTCATTGTTTAGATTCATAGCACTTTTATTATAATAGCAGTGTTATAATCGCTGTTTAGATTCAAATTCTAAATTCACTTTTGAATTCATTCTTTTCCAATGCTTGCCCAATTCCTTTATAACCATTTTGGTTTACCAAAATGTTATTACAATTTATTTTATATTCCAAACGTTGGAATATAACTCATCGTTTGTTTTAAAACGATATCCATTTCCCTTTCTCATTTAAACCTCCATTTGCAAAATATCGACTTTAATCCATCGTTCACTTAAATCGTGAATAACACTTCTTTTATATAATCAATTCATTTGACTTCCTTTGAATAATATTTTAAAAATTAAATTTTTCCTTTATTAACTTCTAATGATAGAATCATTTACAAAATTGTTTTTATTATATCTATTTATAATCTCATTTAGAATTTCAGTTATAACCGCTAAGTGTTAAACAGTTTACAAATATCAGTTTCAAAACTCATTTCCACTTCCTATATAAATTCAAACTTGAATTTATATTTCAATTTGTCCCAAGGTAAATAATTTACTAGATTTATAAACGCCGTTATAATCACTTCTCGTTTTATTCATTTAAAACAAGTTTCTTATTTTTCAAGACCATTCGAAGTTAAATCCCTATTTTTCGAAATGGATTTCCTTTTTAAAATCTTGGATTTTCTTTTTCTCACATTCGAAAATATTTTACGGTATATAAAATACCAAATTTCTAGGGCCAGTGATGTTTAAACACAACAAGAACAATCATAGTAAATAAATCATAGCATATGTCACAGTAAATGCAAACAAAATAATATAAATGTTGAGGAACCCAGTTGGGCCCCTCCAACCTGTTTCCCTGCATCCACAGATGTTTATCACATAAATAATATTATTTCACATCAATATGAAATATCAGAACTAATGATCGATCAACGATGTAATCATATCAACCAATTTTATCAACTATTCAACCAAGCAACCATCACACAGTATAAAATAAATTTAAAACTCGTTTATATAAAAATATAAACGAGGCAGAGTAAGTGAGTTTACTCACCTTGGTGCGCATTTGGCGAATCTGCATTTGTTTTGTTTAAAATCAAATGGACGTTTGATTTTACCACGAAAAAGCAGTAGCTCTGTTCTCAATCCCATTAGTGCTACAACATGGATTTCGTTGCTACGATTCCAACGTACCCATCGTCGTTCAATTCTGTTCACATATGAGTGAGATACACAGATCACAAAGTTTGTAACAATTTAGATGGTTTAAATTTACCTAATGACCATTTTTAAATTAATTACCATTTTAGTTTTTCCTTCCTCTTGTAATAAAACCGTGCTTCCTTCAAGATCGAATAAACCATGCTTTTGTTCAATATTGTCTCTCTTTTAAATCCGATATCCATTGTTTTCTACTGTAACATGTACAACACCACTTCGTTGCTAAACGAGGACCTGCCACTTTTACTTTCACTTAGAAACCACGGTCCAGATACCCTTTACTTCTTTCAAAGTTGAATGCGAGATTCCTTTAACAGCTCACCCCATCCTTGAACAACTCATCATGTTATATAGTTGTTTTAAAATGAGCTGCTAGCCCTTGGACAAAATCTCGCTTGAAACAATACAACAACCAGATGCCTTCCACTATAGGCCTTGTCGTCATTTAAATCTTTAATTACCCATTCAAATTAATGATTAGACGGCTAATCACTTTCTATTACCAACAAAAATTCCAATACTTTACAACTCCGTATACTCCTTATCGCCAACAACATCCACCATGATCGAGCTTTACTCCCCCAGTATTTCACAGCGCAGTCAACACTTAACTCAACACTAACAGTTACCCCTTTTTTCCTTGTTCAAATTATCGTACCCAACACACTGAGCCCAAAACCCATCATCCACGTAATACACTTCCACTTCAACAGCCTTTCTCCTTTTCATAGTCAAACCTCTCTTCAACAACTCCACTCGCTCCTCCCCTATTCACGTGATACACAACCATCACGTCCACAGTTCCCTCCTCCTCACCGAAACCTTTAAGCCACTTTTACGTGAACACTCTAGCAACCCAATTTCTCATCACTTCCTTGTGCATCCCAAACCCCAAAAACAGCTTACAAGACAAACTTCTTCTTCCACTTTGCATTACACGTATGTTCTAGTATGCCACCCACACAGCGCCATCTTCCCTTCACTGTTTTAACAATCAACGAGTCACCCCCGTCTCCCCCATCACCCATAGGATAGTGCGAACCATATTTCCCCAAAACAATCACAACTCAGCCATCCTTCCTCTGTCGTGATTTCCGTATATCATCTATAGCAAATCTGAAAACTGAAAATAAAAACCACCTCAAAATCGTACCAGACTTCTAATGAACAGAGCGGCTCCTCATCGGAAGCCAAACGCCGCCATACTCTACCACCGAATACCCCATACGGACCTCAGAAAACCTCCTCGTGAACTCCAGCTCAACTGGTCATCACCCCAGATTCATCTCCGGCAACCATCCTCACGAGTTGGGAAAGTTAAGAGTTTTGCGATTGATTTTTGTTGAATTTTGAATTTGGGTTTTCTCATTTTGATTGCTATGAAAAATGACTTTGAGCTAAATGAGGATACACGGAAATGGATTTGAGGATTTCAGGGATTTGTTGATTTTTAATTGAATTTTTGAGGTGGGGAACTTTTCGTTTTAACTATACTGGAAGAAATCGAAATGATTAATAGACGGGAAAATGAAGTGTAGAATGGGAATTTAGGGATTTGTGTGTGGAAACGAGAACGAGGATGCCAAGTATATAAAGTAGAAGTGGCTTGGATAACACGGAGTTAAATTCCTTGGGAGCCACGGTTTTAAAATGCTTGGCACTCACGAAATTGAATAGCATGGAAGGCACGACTTATCTTGGTTTGGGGAACAAGAAATTGAAAACGCGGAGAGCAAGGCTTCGCACATGGTCAGTATGTTCCACAGTAATATATTTATTTGATGGGCACCCATACATGTGCGAAGATTCAAATGTTTTTGGCAGAATAAGGTTCTGTGGCATGTGCGGAAAAGAAATGAATGTATAAATTATTCTTATTTATATTATAACGAAACTTCGCGGTGAAGTATCAAGTAAAAAAACCACAGTCGACTTCTGTTTACTGATAAAAAAGCTAATCTTGGTATAAAAAGGTATTATGAACCCAATGGGACAAGTTTTGCCGAATTCCGATATCGTTTGAAAAAATTTCCTTTATAAAACCAGAAATAAACACATATTTAATTTTTTCACGATCACCAGAAAAATCGAAACAGCTTGAAACTTTGAACTAAAGAAATAATTAATCGATACGAACCCAACGGCACCAGTTTCGTCGCATTCTGAGACTGTTTCCCCGGTAGGCTATTTTTATCGCTCACCGCAATACCATTTTTGACACCAAATTACACGGTCTCTAAAAATAACAAACTATATACCTATCCTAACTATAATCGACGATACGAACTCAACGGAACTGGTTTCGTGGCTTAATTCGATCTGTCTGCTCAGGTTATACCCAAATAACCCTTTATTAAATCAATTACGCGCTATAGAAAATGAACGGACGTTTACGGCTACTGTGGTCACATACGACATCGGTTTTCCACGCCATTCAACACCGTACAATAATTTAATGCTACGGTCACAATGAAACTGATTTCATCGAAATCTGAGTCTGTTTGCAAAACGGCTATTTTAACGCGTATATTTTAATAACGATTTTCATAGCGACTATTTTAAATTTTGATTTGGCCATAACTAACAAACTATAACACAAAATCTGGATTTTTCCCTTCCATATGAAAATTATAATCAATATGATTCCAACGTTTCTCGTTTCACAAAAATCTGACTTATATCGGATCCTGTATTCTCAGTTGAAGTTCAAAACCCCATATTACGAACTACCGCGCGATTTCGAACTCGTTTTATAATCACATTATAAATTATACGTTCAAACTTCGTTTTATAAATAAATTCGTTATAAAATCCTTTATATAATTCAAATAAAATATTTAAACCAATTTAAATATTCAGAATTCAACGGATGAAAATCCGGGTCGTTACATTCCTTCCCTCTTAAAATAATTTCGTCCTCGAAATTGTTAAGGTAGGAAAAATGCTACATACCCTATTAACTAGGTCCAAAAATCCTTTTTGTTCACTTCTTAACTTCAGTTTAACTTGACTAATTTATTTCAATTAAAATATTAATTTATCTTACTAACGAAAATTTTCAGAAATTCTGAAAATTTTCTAACACTTTAAATTCTGAAATTTTTTGGTAGCATCTCCTCTCATGGCTCAATCGGTACAACCAAAACTCACCTTTCTAGGCCTTCTCCAATCCAAAAGAAAATCAAAAGCCAAGCGGCTTGCCTCATAGGCTCATAAAACCATCAAACCCAAGTAATATTGTAAACATGTACCTTTTTGTCGGGCATAAATTCTTTCTCTTGCCTTTGCTTCCGTTCAATATCTGCTCAGCATACATATATCCATTTCCTGTTGGTTTCAACTTCCTGTTTTTAACTCTCTAATCATCTTCTGATTAGTTCCCTTCCCTTCTATCAAATCTGATTTCTATTTAAGTCAATCCACTTATTATTCTTGAATCCAATTCAATTCCAATCAACAACATCCAATATATTCACTTGCTTCTTCATAAGTCGAATTCATATTAATAATTCGATTCTCAACATTTCTCTTCATTTAATTTCATTCAGGATTATTTTTAATCCAGTCCAAAATTTATTTAACTTAAGTTAAATTTCAGTTCATTTGGTATATTTTACCATTTTAATCTATCTAACTTATTCAAGTAAAATTTAAATTTTAGAATTCAAATCTCCGGGTTTATTTCAAATTAGTTTGAAATCATATATACTTATATACATATATTTATAATCAAATCAATTCAAAACATTTGAATATCTAAAATAACTTGTCCTTTCCAAACAAAATTTTCATTCCTAAATTACTATGGTAGCAATTCATCACTTAGAAACTCGAAAATATATACAAATGATGTGGCCATCATCATCTGAATTATTTTCTAGCGACTGAAGTGATTATAGTGCTTTAAAAATTTCAAAATCCATTTAAAACAATTTTTATTCAAAAAATCGTTCAAAGTAATGTTATATTACTTTATAATATTTCAGAAAATATTTTCTAAATAACCGGGATTTAAATCCTCAAATTCTGGTTTGGATCCAATTGTAATTCAGATTATTTGTATATTCCATTCTTTATACAAATTCCCTTTGGTTTTATATAACTATTTCTATATTTCACAATTCCATTTGATCGTAATAACAATCAATACATTCGATAATTTCAGAAAATTATTCCTTTTTTATCAAATATATCTTTTGGGCAAAATTATATCATTTACCCATCTTTAAAACAATATTATGTTGAATTGTTTTGTTCAAGAGTTTAGAAACACCTATCGATACAGTTGTACATCCTGTATCGACCAGAATTCATAAACCACTCAACAATCCAGTTAACACAATATAAAACAATTTTTATATCAAATCAACAAATACGCTCTCTCGTATATATATTCAGACTCAATCTAAGGTATTACTAACCCTATCTCTATTGAGTTACGCCACAGTGCCAAGGTTGCTTCTCAACCTTCAGCTCTGATACCAACTGTAATGACCCGAATTTCCGTACCCTTTGAGTCGACTAATAACACCACACGTCCAACCCAAATGGCACAAAATACGAATCATTATAAGAAAGAAGTTAGAGGATGAGAAATAGAAAGAAAGAAATAATAGAATAGAAGAAAACGAAGATCACAAACTCACAGCGGAACGAATAAAATATATTAAATAACATAACTTTGAAATACAAAACAATAACTGTATATACATACCATTATCAGAGCACCACAGTTATCGCTGGAACAGTTATAAACACTGTTTCCAGATACAACACAATGCACAGCAGAAAATATAATAGTCTATAACTAACTGATGAAGCCCCCTGCTTCGAGCTCCTCCAAGTGAATCTGAAAATCCCGACTACTCGACTGCCCGTACAAATTTAGGCACCCAAGTGTTTAGGGAAAACACACAAAATAAACTCTGGGTCAGTCATGGGACTGGTGTGAGTAAACTCCAACCATTTGTTTAACTTTCAAATTTCTTTCGAAAGAAAATGATAATCGTAAGACCGATCCACACATAAACACGGATGGTTTTTACCTTACGATAACCAAAATATTTTGATATCAAAATCCGGTGGTATTATCATAATGTCTACATCAAATAAATAGAATCTAGCGGAGCGCTTGCATCTCACGCTCCATATATAATATAAAATCAAAAACCGCAGGGCACTTATTGGAGGTTGGACTTCCAACATGACAAGGTATGGGACCACCTTCCGATAGTGTATCTCTAGAGACGAATACACTGGGTTCAACAAGAACGCCTTGCAACCCGACCCTCACATGACCGACTACTCATTTCTCTTGAGTGTATCGAATGTATATCACCAACGGTTGGGATCAGCAACCGTTTCCCGAAAGGGACAGCATCGATAGATTAAAGAACAAATGGAATTTCTCTAGATAGGTGATTATACATCCTAATGGGTGCGACCCACATAGCCATGCTGCCTGCCCGATTTTTGTCATTTCCCGGGTGTGAGGCTTGAGGTTTGAATTATCTTCCAGAACATCTGGCCCCATTCACTTTGAATGCCACATCGTCAGATCCATTGGAAACCACTAATTGATTCCCACAAAAATACTTAGATTGTTAGGCTAAAGAAGTTTCCCTTTTATGCCACCAACTTCGTACGTTTGAAGGAATCAACGTACGTAATCCCTTTGGAAATACTCTGTCAGACACTCGTCCATACAAGTTGTCCTGGGTCTGGACAAACCGAAGGCACTATCCCGTAACAGGATAACTCCTGCATAACTCCGTCTTCAATTATTTTCATCATAAGATGATTCAAAACTCTTATATCAATACAGAGTGGTTTCCAGATATTAAATCTGATCCCTGTCTCTCCATATTGATAACGAAGATATAAAATAAAATAAAACTTTGATAGTTGGTGATTTAACTATCAAAAAAACACCCATACAATCAACGGTCCTATTTCCAAATGGAAATTCTACCGATCAAACATCAAACAACACTTTTATATTAGTTCCTTTTTATATTATCGCTTACAATTCCTGTCTCTAAATTCCTCGTTGACCAATTCCTTTCATTTTCTATGTGTAGAAAATATCTCTCATTTTATTTGGGAAAATATTTCAAATTAACGCGATGTTATAAAACATCGTTATTATAACTCAACCCAGTAATCATTTATTTGCTAAACACATTGTTTAACCAAGTTTCACCATCGAACCTTAACCATTCCTCCATCGATCATGCAGTCAATCAAGTTGGGTATAATTACCTCTCAGACGTTAATTGAACAACATTCTCAACTTTGAAACAGTCAAAGTTCACAACTTCAAACCAACCATCGCTTACGCGACCCTCGATTCGATCTAAGAACACACTTCCTTTACAGAAAAATATTGATTATAACGGTAGCGTTATGTGACAACAAAGAATTTCGCTCGATCCGAATCAGTCGCTAAACCGATCTAGACCGTTCGAAACGCCTGATTGTTTTGAGAACACGACAAAATAGAGCGCAGAAGGAAGAACATTTAATTGTATATTACAACAATTCCATCAGAATACAAGAATATTCAGAGTATAAATGAATAAATTACATTCAACAAATATCAGAGATTTAAATTACATTTAAACATATCGCAGCGGAAATAATACAATACACAACTAGAAGAAGATATACGAATACAAAGCTTTCTGGATATCGTTCCAGCTTTAAACCAGGATCCTGTGAATATAAATCTGCAAAACCAAAACCACTAGCTGCCCGTGTCGAAAATAGGGGCACCCAGAGTTTAGGTTAAAACAATATACTCCAGGTCAGTCATGTGACTGGTGTGAGAACTAAAACAGTTATTTATCTTTATTTTCAAAGTAAGGTAAATCAAGGGAACACGTCGTATAACACGGAACGGGTTTCCTCCCAAGAATACCAGTGCATAAAACAAACAACGCAATGCTAAATAAAGAAAAATGAAGCTATTATAAGACCCAGATCCCATCACACAATGCAACTCAAACCAGAGGATAGGGTTTTTACCTTATAATAGCCAAGAATGCTTGATACGTTTAAAACAAATCATTTGATACTATTATAAGTGCATGGTGTATAAAACAATTTCAAATCATAAGTATCAATCGTAGGCGACATGATCGTCTCATGCCATTATGTCGCCATATATAGGTTTACAACTAAAATCGAAACGTCACGTATTGGAAGTTGGATTTCCATCTGTGAACCGAGGCAAAAGATAGTCCTCAACCGATTCGAGACGCTCTAGTCCGTGTCTCAGGTCAGAGCTCGAGTGACCTTTGGATCGTCAGGGCCGGTCCATCGATGTGGATTAAAATGCCTGAACACTGCGTTTCCCCACCCTTTGGGGTGTCAATGAGCCAACTAAATGACTCCATCAGTTCGAGAACGACCGATATATCCGAGGCGCCTCACAACAGCAACAACCACATAAGTCAAACTCGTCAGGGCGTGTAAAACCACTGACGCCACTTCTAACTAGAAGGAAACGCATGCCCTCCCTGAGGTCCGTCTCCCGTTTTTGGTTCACACCGGGGTGTGAGGCTAGCGAATCAATGTTACACAAAGCTATGCCACAAAGGCCGTGCTTTGATCATCCACCACAAGACTCTGCTTTTCAACAGAAGCCTGATCATATTGCCACTTAGGCATGCCACACAGGCAATTCACTCTATGCGTTTGATATCCATCCGTATATAACCCCTGAGCTCGTACGTCTCAGAGAAGGGCGTTAAGCAAGAGAATAAATTCTCCGCCGCCAAACAGATATATATTTAATAGAAATCAATCACACAGACTAAAATCCAATGTCAGACACACAGTCCATTTACAAGTTCGTTCTGGGTCTGAACGAAACAGAAGGCACCTAGTACCCCGCATATCCATCGATCTCTAAGTACGTCTGGACGATCACTAACTGTTTCCATCTTCTTGGGTGTACAACCCAATCAAGATCATCAGCAATCACCCAAACGACGTGAAGACCTCCGGTCTTCAACCACCGTCTTCATCTTCGACACTACGTCGAATCAGTTATTCAGAATGGGATAAACCCGGTCTTTCTGAATAACTCACGTATATAATCATCAAGTGTTACACAAACACGACATACGCCTCATTCCAATTCAGAATATTCGTTTATTCAAATATTCTTCTACTTTGGGAAAGGTTCCCATTAATTTTATCAAAGATAGATTCTTTAAATTTATTCTTTAATCTTCTTTGAATATCAATTCAAACTAGTCGGGATTAGCGAATCACACCGGAATAATCATTTATTTTATTTCCCAATCCCCACCTATTCATCCCATGAAGTAAAACTGGTAATACTTCATATCTAACACCACGGTGTTATCGGTAAATTCAATTACCATTTCACATTTAAATCTAATTAAAGATTTAACTATCGCCTGGAGCAAAACTGGTGATACTCCATTCTCGATCTTTTCAATCTAATTAAAGATTCATTAAAACTCCACTTAGTTTTAATCGTTAACTGGGTTAAAGAATCAGTGTCATTTAAAACACGGTTCACGATAAACCCAAAATCACATTCCATTAATTATCGGGTTAAAGAACGAGTGTTATTTAAAACACTGTTCATGATAAACCCAAAAATCAATATCAATTCAATTAAATATTATTTAATTGGTACACTTCATTAAATCTAAATAAAAATATTTAATCTTTTCTCAACGGGGCTTAAGAACAGTGTTAATGAAAACGCCATTCATGACAAACCCAAATCACATTTGATATTAAATACAAGGCTCTGAATAGAAAATATATCGGCTTATATTCAACATCAAATTCTATGACCAACAAATATCGTATTGGAAATAACGATATATATATCTTTCAAATTTCCATAACAACATCTGTATAATCACGAAATCCAATATTCCAAAGACAATTTCGATTCAAATCCATTCCAATTCAATTATTGGAAATTCTGGTTATATTTCAAAACCATTTCAAACTCACTTTATTTATTTTAAAAATAAAAAAATTACTATTCTAGTTCAAAACTAGTTCATTTCAATAAAAATCTATTTTTATCTTTTCAAATATGGAGTTTTTCATCCTAATTCTTCACAAATCATTTCTTATGATTTCACACAAATTATTACTATTTTTAATAATTTTAACAAGGCCCGTACAGTCGATTTCCATAAATGGCCATCGAACTGCACTTACAGCGACCTTTTCCAAATTTGATTTGGACGTAACTCCAAATCTAATCGTTAGATTTCAAATTTCTAATATTCATCAGAAAGCTCTTTTCGATATGAACCCAACGGTTCTGGTTTTAGGAGAATCCGACGATCGGATCTCCCGCAATATCCGTTCGAAGTCAATGGTCGAAATTCGCGAACTGCCGCGGCACGGCGCGTTCTATTTAGGCCGTTATATTATATATATAATATATACTTCGTCGATTTCAATTCAAAACGTGCTTTATAAATCGTTTTAAATTCATTTTCAAAACGGTTTCAACTTCATATTCAATTTCAAATCAAAATTGAATATTCCAATATAAATTCGTTTTAAATTCATTTCAAATTGATTTCAAATTGATTTCAATTCAATTTCAATTTAATTCGAATGCAATTCCTTTCGATTTCAATTCGAATTCAATTCTATTCAATTTCAATTCGAATTCATTTCTATTCAATTTCATTTTGAATTCATTTCTATTCAATTTCAATTTGAATTCATTTCTATTCAATTTAATTCGAATTTCAATTCTTTTCAAAATTTCAGATTTTGAAATCACTTTCAATATTCGTTATAAAATGAATAAAATCGATATAAATATCGTTCACGTCAAAATGGCGTAAATCTAGTCAACACGGCTTCATATATTCATATTTTCAAATATTCTATTTCGAATATTTCTATTTCAAATATTTCAATTCAAATATTTCTTTTACAAATATTTCTATTTCAAATATTCTATTTCAAATATTTCTACTTCTAAACTGGAATGAGGCCCAATCAATTACCATATAATGTTAATTATATGGGTTTTCTACAACACATGTATACAATAACAACGATAAATAATCAACCATAATCCAAAGTGCATTCTACACTATATAAGCATCAAGTATAAATATACAACGCTTATAACAGTCTGTCAATCAATCGATCGACATACAACTAAACAATCGGGATTAGTGTACTTCAAATATCATCCCGATACCCATGTGGGGTTTCAAAGAATCAAACACATATTTTATTTGTGCAGTTGCGAGATGTGTAAAATTTATCGTCCCAATCAATATCAGTCAAATGTGTGTATATAAATAAATCGTCCGATTTGTTTATTTTTATTTCATTTCATATACATGTTAAAAATTCTATTTTTAACTATGAAATATTTCTAACTATATAATATTTTATTTCATTTCACATCACATCACACAATCAACTACACATCAAAATCAAACAAACAAGCATACAAGCCGTCCATGGTCTGTGGACGACGGGTGTCGGGTGCTACTAAACACCGTCTGCATCCTAGTATATATTTTAACTAGAAAAACAAAATTAAAAGGTGAGAAGTTCTCACCGACAAGCTAATCCATACGCCACGATTCTTCTTATGTAGAAAATCTCTGCCGTTTCTTCTTTCATCACTTTCGTCATCCGTATTCACTACATCTATAAAAATCGAATTTTTACTTCGCTATTCAATATATAAAAATCGAATTTTTACTTCGCTATTCAATATATAAAAATCGAATTTTTTACTTCGATATTCAATATATAAAAATGGAATTTTTACTTCGCTATTCAATATATAAAAATCGAATTTTTACTTCGCTATTCAATATATAAAAATCGAATTTTTATATCATCGCTATAAAAATCACTTTTCTACTTCAACGTATATATTTTTATTTTAAACATTCTATCCTTATTTTTGCTACCTTTAAAATAAAAACCCCTTTCCTACTTCATACGATTAAAAACCAAATATTTTAAATGATAAAAATCTAATCTTTCATATGTTAAAAATCATAGCTTTCATCGATAAAAATAATCTTTTCTATAATAAAAATCTAACCCTTTTATTTCTAAAAAAAACGGATCTTTATATTTCACAATAAAAATCGAAACTTTATATTTTAAAAAATGAGTCTTTACATAAAAACTGATTTTATATATACTAATATATATTTTCGAAACTGAAAATAAAGTAAAATAAATGGGAAAAATAGAAAACTCACCATTTCCTATGGTTCTTGGCAAATGGGGGTCCACGGTTACTGTTTGGGGTCGGAGGAGGGAGGTGGAATGCTGAGATGGTGGCACCGGGGTAAGGGGGGTTCGGGTTTTGGGGATTGGAAGCGGTGGAATGGGGGGCGCAGCGTTGAACTCGAGGGGAGGAAAGGAGGGAGAGGGGAACGAGGGGCAGAAGGGGGGGGGGGGGGTCGGGCGGTTTCCTTCAGGAGAGAGGAGGAGATAGGGGGAGGCGGCGGCGGTCCCGCCCTGGGCGGCGGCTGCGTTCAACCTGGGGGGGGGGGCGACGAGATCGCGATCCCCCCTTCCATTTTTTTTATCTATAAAATTCTGGCCAACGGTTGAAGGGGGGTGATAGTTAAGGAGAAAGAGAGTTTTTTTAATTTAATTATTTATTTCAAAAAGGTACTTTATATTCTGACCTCGAAACGAGACCCACCGCCTGTCATCCATAGCTAATTACCCCCATTCCGAACACAATGGGATATGTATCGTCAGCTGGTTTGATCGTTTCGACCAGCTTTCATCAAAATCAACATATAACTCTATATATTGAATTTGAACGCGCATTTCAATTTACCGGAGTCACATACTAACTCGAAAAATTCCCGAAAAATACTTTCTAGCTTCGTATTGACGATACGGTCCTAACAAAACTAATTTCATCGAATTCTGAGACCGTTTGAAAAATGGTCATTTTCCAGTCGATTAAAATCAACTGAAACTAGTCAAACGCGTTTTCCCTTGCCACACTCACATATTGATTCGAAAAATTATGAAAATTGGAATCTAGCAATAACTTGTCACTGCGGATCCAACAAAAGTGGTTTCGTCGAAATCCGAGGTCCTCTGCAAAATGGCTATTTTCAAAGGCCGAAATTCCATAGCGACTATTCTGAAATTTCAACTGGACATATCTTTTTATCCCCGCTATGAAATTTTGATTTTTCGGATTCGTTGGAAAGATATTCACCAATAGATTCAAATATTTTTGGTTTCTCTAAAATCCGATTTATTTTGAATCCTGTACATCCATTTGAAGTTTGAAAACGAATTATCGAACTACCGCGCCATTTTCAATTCCTTTTATAAATATAAATAAATATTTATATTCTATCGTCGACTCAAACGAATATATACTTTCGAATTATATTCAAAATAAATGTTCGTCGTTTTTATTTTAAAATAATTCATTATAAATATTCAAAATTCGATAAAATTGCCAAAATAAAATTTTTAAATTAGCCCAGATTTTACGTGTTGTTACAATCTCCCCCACTTAAAACTTTTCGTCCCCGAAAAGGAACAAAGCCGAAAGTTGTTTAAAATTCAACTCAACTTCCATTATTTTCCCTACGACTTAAGTTCTTCAACTTTTCAGTTTCTAAGAACTTTTCAAATTTTTCAAAAATTTGGCTAACACCCTAAATTTTTGAAAAATTTCGCCATAACCTCTTCTGCTCCGGGAGCACGGGAAAATCCCGAAATTGCCATACAGGCCCTGTGATCTCAAAAAGAAAAAGAAAAAGCCAAGCGGCTAGCCAATCGGCTCATAAAATCATCATCACCCAAACAAAACAGTAAATTATGGTAAACATGTACCTATTTGTCGGGCAAACAATTTTATTCTTCTGCTCTAGCCTCTTTGCTATGACCTGTTCAATGTAAGTACAAGTATATGCAAGCAAATGCGACCAAATTTCAATACAATTCACTATTTGGTTCAAATTGGCTGTATGGTTCAAATTTAATCAATCCAACAATAATCAAGCAACACAACC
Source organism: Allium sativum (assembly GCA_030737875.1). NCBI lineage: Eukaryota > Viridiplantae > Streptophyta > Magnoliopsida > Asparagales > Amaryllidaceae > Allium > Allium sativum. The sequence goes on along the minus strand of CM060910.1, from coordinate 1,044,348,178 downwards.
ATCAATCAATTAGTTGATTATCATTTCAAATTCATAACTTTGACATATAGTCAAAAATCACATTTTTGATGCCAAATCACAACAACAAATCCTATATAGCTTTGGTTCTCACACTAGTCCAATGGAAATATATAGATATCACACTTTCGAAACACGAATATAAATACTGATGATGTTCGGACATCACCAGAATTATCCCCGAGCGACTAGAGTGTGAATCTATATCTATCCAGTATATTAAAACTTCGAATACACGTGGATCAGACGTATATGCAAAATCTATATATATTGGATTGTCCACATCAATATAAATAATCAAATACGAATGATTGATTTAAATTTTCAAAACAAAACTTGTTTTCATTTCAAAAATATACTCTTCACACTCGTTCTAGGATACTACTGATCCCATCCCTAACGAGTCATTCCCATTGGATATTACTAATCCAATATCTGATGAATTCTTATGTATGGTTCTAACGTGTCTTGTTCTCTGAGCTTTGTAAACCAAAGCTCTGATACCAACTGTGACAACAAAGAATTTCACTCGATCCGAATCAGTCGCTAAACCGATCTAGACCGTTCGAAACGCCTGATTGTTTTGAGAACACGACAAAATAGAACGCAGACGGAGGAACATTTAATTATATATTACAACAATTCCATCAGAATACAAGAATATTCAGAGTATAAATGAATAAATTACATTCAACAAATATCAAAGATTTAAATTACATTTAAACATATCGCAACGGAAAATAATACAATACACAACTATAAGAAGATATACGGATACAAAGCTTTCCGGATATCATTCCGGCTGTAAACCAGGATCCTGTGAATATAAATCTGCAAAACCAAAACTACTAGCTGCCCGTGTCGAAAATAAGGGCACCCAGAGTTTAGGTTAAAACAATAAACTCCAGATCAGTCATGTGACTGGTGTGCGAACTAAAACAGTTATTTATCTTTATTTTCAAAGTAAGGTAAATCAAGGGACCACACCGTATAATACGGAACGGGTTTCCTCCCAAGAATACCAGTGCACAAAACAAACAGCGCAATGCTAAATAAAGAAAAGTGAAGCTATTATAAGACCCAGATCCCATCTCACAATGCAACGCAAGCCGGAGGATAGGGTTTTTACCTTATAATAGCTAAGAATGCTTGATACGTTTAAAACAAATCATTTGATACAATTATAAGTGCATAGTGTATAAAACAATTTCAAATCATAAGTATCAATCATAGGCGACATGAGCATCCCATGCCACTATGTCGCCATATATAGGTTTACTACTAACATCGAAACGTCACATATTGGAAGTTGGATTTCCATCTGTGAACCGAGGCAAAAGATAGTCCTCAACCGATTCGAGACGCTCTAGTCCGTGTCTCAGGTCAGAGCTCGAGTGACCTTTGGATCGTCAGGGCCGGTCCACCGATGTGGATTAAAATGCCTGAACACTGCGTTTCCCCACCCTTTGGGGTGTCAATGAGCCAACTAAATGACTCCATCGGTTCGAGAACGACCGATATATCCGAGGCGCCTCGCAACAGCAACAACCACATAAGTCAAACTCGTCAGGGCGTGTAAAACCACTGACGCCACTTCTAACTAGAAGGAAACGCATGCCCTCCCTGAGGTCCGTCTCCCGTTTTTGGTTCACACCGGGGTGTGAGGCTCGCGAATCAACGTTACACAAAGCTATGCCACAAAGGCCGTGCTTTGATCATTCACCACAAGACTCTGCTTTTCAACAGAAGCCTGATCATATTGCCACTTAGGCATGCCACACAGGCAATTCACTCTATGTGTTTGATATCCATCAGTATATAACCCCTGAGCTCGTACGTCTCAGAGAAGGGCGTTAAGCAAGAGAATAAATTCTCCGCCGCCAAACAGATATATATTTAATAGAAATCAATCACACAGACTAAAATCCAATGTCAGACACACAGTCCATTTACAAGTTCGTTCTGGGTCTGAACGAAACCGGAGGCACCCAGTACCCCGCATATCCATCGATCTCCAAGTACGTCTGGACGATCACTAACTGTTTCCATCTTCTTGGGTGTACAGCCCAATCAAGATCATCAGCAATCACCCAAACGACGTGAAGACCTCCGATCTTCAACCACCGTCTTCATCTGCGACACCACGTCGAATAAGTTATTCAGAATGGGATAAACCCGGTCTTTCTGAATAACTCGCGTATATAATCATCAAGTGTTACACAAACACGACATACGCCTCATTCCAATTCAGAATATTCGTTTATTCAAATATTCTTCTACTTTGGGAAAGGCTCCCATTTATTTTATCAAAGATAAATTCTTTAAATTTATTTTTTAATCTTCTTTGAATATCAATTCAAACTAGTCGGGATTAGCGAATCACACCGGAATAATCATTTACTTTATTTCCCAATCCCCACCTATTCATCCCATGAAGTAAAACTGGTAATACTTCATATCTAAGACCACGGTGTTATCGGTAAATTCAATTACCATTTCACATTTAAATCTAATTAAAGATTTAACTATCGCCTGGAGCAAAACGGGTGATACTCCAATCTCGATCTTTTCAATCTAATTAAAGATTCATTAAAACTCCACTTAGTTTTAATCGTTAACTGGGTTAAAGAATCAGTGTCATTTAAAACACGGTTCACGATAAACCCAAAATCACATTCCATTAATTATCGAGTTAAAGAACGAGTGCTATTTAAAACACTATTCACGATAAACCCAAAAATCAATATCAATTCAATTAAATATTATTTAATTGGTACACTTCATTAAATCTAAATAAAAAGATTTAATCTTTTCTCAACGGGGCTTAAGAACAGTGTTTATGAAAACACCATTCATGACAAACCCAAATCACATTTGATATTAAATACAAGGCTCTGAATAGAAAATATATCGGCTTATATTCAACATCAAATTCTACGACCAACAAATATCGTATTGGAAATAACGATATATATATCTTTCAAATTTCCATAACAACATCTGTATAATCACGAAATCCAACATCGAAATATTCCAAAAACAATTTCGATTCAAATCCATTCCAATTCAATTATTGGAAATTCTGGTTATATTTCAAAACCATTTCAAACTCACTTTATTTATTTTAAAAATAAATAAATTACTATTCTAGTTCAAAACTAGTTCATTTCGATAAAAATCTATTTTTATCTTTTCAAATATGGAGTTTTTCATCCCAATTCTTCACAAATCATTTCTTATGATTTTACACAAATTATTACTATTTTTAATAATTTTAACAAGGCCTGTACAGTCGATTTCCATCAATAGCCATCGAACTGCACTTACAACGACCTTTTCCAAATTTGATATGGACGTAACTCCAAATCCAACCGTTAGATTTCAAATTGCTAATATTCATCAGAAAGCACTTTTTGATATGAACCCAACGGTTCCGGTTTTAGGAGAATCCGACGGTTGGATCTCCCGCAATATCCGTTCGAAGTCAATGGTCGAAATTCGCGAACTGTCGCGGCGCGGCGCGTTCTATTCAGGCCATTATATTATATATATAATATATACTTCATCGATTTCAATTCAAAACGTGCTTTATAAATCGTTTTAAATTCATTTTCAAAACGGTTTCAACTTCATATTCAATTTCAAATCAAAATTGAATATTCCAATATAAATTCGTTTTAAATTCATTTCAAATTGATTTCAATTCAGTTTCAATTTAATTCGAATGCAATTCCTTTCGATTTCAATTCGAATTCAATTCTATTCAATTTCAATTCGAATTCATTTCTATTCATTTTCAGTTTGAATTCATTTCTATTCAATTTCAATTTGAATTCATTTCTATTCAATTTAATTCGAATTTCAATTCTTTTCAAAATTTTAGATTTTGAAATCACTTTCGATGTTCGTTATAAAATGAATAAAATCGATATAAATATCGTTCATGTCTAAATGGCGTAAATCTAATCAACATGGCTTCATATATTCATATTTTCAAATATTCTATTTCGAATATTTCTATTTTAAATATTTCTATTCAAATATTTCTTTTACAAATATTTCTATTTCAAATATTCTATTTCAAATATTTCTACTTCTAAACTGGAATGAGGCCCAATCAATTACCATATAATGTTAATTATATGGGTTTTCTACAACACATGTATACAATAACAACGATGAATAATCAACCATCATCCAAAGTGCATTCTACACTGTATAAGCATCAAATATAAATATTCAATGCTTATAACGGTCTATCAATCAATCGATCGACATACAACTAAACAATCAGGATTAGTGTACGTCAAATATCATCCCGATATCCATGTGGGGTTTCAAACAATCAAACACATATTTTATTTGTGCAGTTGGGAGATGTGTAAAATTTATCGTCCCAATCAATATCAGTCAAATGTGTGTATATAAACAAATCGTCCAATCTGTTTATTTTTATTTCATTTCATATACATGTTAAAAATTCTATTTTTAACTATAAAATATTTCTAACTCTATAATATTTTATTTCATTTCACATCACATCACACAATCAACTACACATCAAAATCAAACAAACAAGCATACAAGTCGTCCATGGTCTGTGGACGACGGGTGTCGGGTGCTACTAAACACCATCTGCATCGTAGGATATATTTTAACTAGAAAAACAAAATTAAAAGGTGAGAAGTTCTCATTGACAAGCTAATCCATACGCCACGACTCTTCTTATGTAGAAAATCTCTGCCGTTTCTTCTTTCATCACTTTCGTCATCCGTATTCACTACATATATAAAAATCGAATTTTTACTTCGCTATTCAATATATAAAAATTGAATTTTTACTTCGCTATTCAATATATAAAAATCGAATTTTTATTTCACTATTCAATATATAAAAATCGAATTTTTTACTTTGCTATTCAATATATAAAAATCGAATTTTTACTTCGCTATTCAATATATAAAAATCGAATTTTTACTTCGCTATTCAATATATAAAAATCGATTTTTTACTTCGCTATTCAATATATAAAAATCGAATTTTTACTTCGCTATTCAATATATAAATATCGAATTTTTATATCATCGCTATAAAAATCACTTTTCTACTTCAACGTATATATTTTTATTTTAAACATTCTATCCTTATTTTTGCTACCTTTAAAATAAAAAACCCTTTCCTACTTCATACGATTAAAAACCAAATATTTGAAATGATAAAAATCTAATCTTTCAAATGTTAAAAATCATAGCTTTCATCGATAAAAATAATCTTTTCTATAATAAAAATCTAACCCTTTTATTTCTAAAAAAACGAATCATTATATTTCACAATAAAAATCGAAACTTTATATTTTAAAAATCGAGTCTTTACATAAAAACTGATTTTATATATACCAATATATATTTTCGAAACTGAAAATAAAGTAAAATAAATGGGAAAAATAGAAAACTCACCATTTCCTATGGTTCTTGGCAAATGGGGGTCCACGGTTACTGTTTGGGGTCGGAGGAGGGCGGTGGAGTGCTGAGATGGTGGCGCCGGGGTAAGGGGGTTCAGGTTTGGAGATTGGAAGCGGTGGAATGGGGGGCGCAACGTTGAACTCGAGGGGAGGAAAGGAGGGGGAGGGGAACGAGGGGCAGAAGGGGGGGTCGGGCGGTTTCCTTCAGGAGAGAGGAGGAGATAGGGGGAGGCGGCGGCGGCGGCTGCGTTCAATCTGGGGGGGGGGGGAGGGGGGCGACGAGATCGCGATCCCCCCTTCCATTTTCTTTTTTTATCTATAAAATTCTGGTCAACGGTTGAAGTGGGGTATTTAAGGAGAAAGAGAGTTTTTTATTTAATTATTTATTTCAAAAAGGTACTTTATATTCTGACCTCGAAACGAGACCCACCGCCTGTTGTCTATTGCTAATTACCCCCATTCCGAACACAATGGGATATGTATCGTCAGCTGGTTTGATCTTTTCGATCAGCTTTCGTCAAAATCAACATATAACTCTATATATTGAATTTGAACACGCATTTCAATTTACCAGGGTCACATACTAACTCGAAAAATTCCCGAAAAATACTTTCTAGCTTCGTATTGACGATACGGTCCTAACAAAACTAATTTCATCGAATTCTGAGACCATTTGAAAAATGGTCATTTTCCAGTCGATTAAAATCAACTGAAACTGGTCAAACGCGTTTTCCCTTGCCACGCTCGCATATTAATTCGAAAAATTATGAAAATTGGAATCTAGCAATAACTTTTCACTGCGGATCCAACGAAAGTGGTTTCGTTGAAATCCGAGGTCCTTTGCAAAATGGCTATTTTCAAAGGCCGAAATTCCATAGCGACTATTCTGAAATTTCAACTGGACATATCTTTTTATCCCCGCTATGAAATTTCGATTTTTCGGATTTGTTGGAAAGATATTCACCAATAGATTCAAATATTTTTGGTTTCGCTAAAATTCGATTTATTTTGAATCCTGTACATCCATTTGAAGTTTGAAACCGAATTATCGAACTACCGCGCCATTTTCAATTCCTTTTATAAATATAAATAAATATTTATATTCTATCGTCGATTCAAACGAATATATACGTTCGAATTATATTCAAAATAAATGTTCGTCGTTTTTATTTTAAAATGATTCATTTTAAATATTCAAAATTCGCTAAAATTGCCAAAATAAAATTTTTTAATTAGCCCAGAATTTACGGGTTGTTACACGTTATAATCGATGTTTCCAAATATTTGATTTATAAAACATTGCTTTTAACAACAGCGTTACAATCGCTGTCTAAAATTATAGAACGTTTATTATAACAATAACGTTAAGATTGCATTATAACGGCAACGTTAAAAATCGTTGTTCAGAACTTACAAAACATTTATTACAACAACAGCGTTAAAATCGCTGTTTAGATTCATAGCACTTTTATTATAATAGCACTGTTATAATCGCTGTTTAGATTCAAATTCTAAATTCACTTTTGAATTCATTCTTTTCCAATCCTTGCCCAATTCCTTTATAACCATTTTGGTTTACCAAAATGTTATTACAATTTATTTTATATTCCAAATGTTGGAATATAACTCATCGTTTGTTTTAAAACGATATCCATTTCCCTTTCTCATTTAAACCTCCATTTGCAAAATATCGACTATAATCCATCGTTCACTTAAATCGTGAATAACACTTCTTTTATATAATCAATTCATTTGACTTCCTTTGAATAATATTCTAAAAATCCAATTTTTCCTTTATTAACTTCTAATGATAGAATCATTTACAAAATTGTTTTTATTATATTTATTTATAATCTCGTTTAGAATTTCAGTTATAACTGCTAAGTGTTAAACAGTTTACAAATATCAGTTTCAAAACTCATTTCCACTACCTATATAAATTCAAACTTGAATTTATATTTCAATTTGTCCCAAGGTAAATAATTTACTAGATTTATAAACGCCGTTATAATCACTTCTTGTTTTATTCATTTAAAACAAGTTTCTTATTTTTCAAGACCATTCGAAGTTAAATCCCTATTTTTCGAAATGGATTTACTTTTTAAAATCTCGGATTTTCTTTTTCTCACATTCGAAAATATTTTACGGTATATAAAATACAAAATTTCTAGGGCCAGTGATGTTTAAACACAACAAGAACAATCATAGTAAATAAATCATAGCATATGTCACAGTAAATGCAAACAAAATAATATAAATGTTGAGGAACCCAGTTGGGCCCCTCCAACTTGTTTCCCTGCATCCACAGATGTTAATCACATCAATAATATTATTTCACATCAATATGAAATATCAGAACTAATGATCGACCAACGATGTAATCATATCAACCAATTTTATCAACTATTCAACCAAGCAACCATCACACAGTATAAAATAAATTTAAAACTCATTTATATAAAAATATAAACGAGGCAGAGTAAGTGAGTTTACTCACCTTAGTGCGCATTTGGCGAATCTGCATTTGTTTTGTTTAAAATCAAACGGACGTTTGATTTTACCACGAAAATGCAGTAGCTTTGTTCTTAATCCCATTAGTGCTACAACATGGATTTCGTTGCTACGATTCCAACGTACCCATCGTCGTTCAATTCTGTTCACATATGAGTGAGATACACAGATCACAAAGTTTGTAACAATTTAGATGGTTTAAATTTACTTAATGACCATTGTTAAATTAATTACCGTTTTAGTTTTTCCTTCCTCTTGTAATAAAACCGTGTTTCCTTCAAGATCGAATAAACCATGCTTTGGTTCAATATTGTCTCTCTATTAAATCCGACATCCATTGTTTTCTACTGTAACTTGTACAACACCACTTCGTTGCTACACGAGGACCTGCCACTTTTACTTTCACTTGGAAACCACGGTCCAGATACCCTTTACTTCTTTCAAAGTTGAATGCGAGATTCCTTTAACAGCTCACCCCATCCTTGAACAACTCATCATGTTATATAGTTGTTTTAAAATGAGCTGCTGGCCCTTAGATAAAATCTCGCTTGAAACAATACAACAACCAGATGCCTTCCACTACAGGCTTTGTCGTCATTTAAATCTTTAATTACCCATTCAAATTAATGATTAGACGGCTAATCACTTTCTATTACCCGCAAAAATCCCAATACTTCACAACTCCGTATACTCCTTATCGCCAACAGCATCCACCATAATCGAGCTTTACTCCCCCAGTATTTCACAGCGCAGTCAACACTTAACTCAGCACTTAGCATTAATTAGATAAATTAACAATAATTTATTGATTGAATTCAGTTTTTAAATTTAAAATCACATAATTAATTTAAACATATTGATTTAAATATATAATGTTAAGTGATATTATGCATTGTTTTGTAAATAACTGAATAAAATTTAAAATGCGGCATTTAACATTAATTTTACAATGTAATGATTGTTAAATATATTTATGTGAATGAGTTAAACTCTGAACTTGTGATTGTTATTTATGTATATAATTTATGTTATGTAATTGACGTGTTTATATATTTGATTTTCTCTCTCTTAATATGAGTATGGTTAATCTTGATTTGACTTATTAGAAGAATCAATGATTAATAGTTTGCTAAAGTTATTTAACTAGTTTTAATATGTAATTAATTCTAATTATGGTACTAAATGTAAAATATTAGAAAATAATTGAGAGAGATTCAAATGATTATAGAAATTTTGAAGTGTAGGTATTTAGAGTCAAAAAACATAATTTTGTCACATTTAGAATTTTAAAGAAATTATTACTTAATTAAATTTATATATTTATTTTTAATTAATTTAAATATGTGGACTTAAATATTAAATGCTAGAAATTAACTGTTAACAAATAATTGTGTAAACTTTAAAATATTCCTATCTAATTGTAAACTAGATAAAGAGCTAAAATAACGTGAGAGAAATAGTAGATAAGTGTAAACTGATAATCTAAATTAAAAATAAATTTGTTAATGATATTTTTCGTCAACACCGGAGACAGGTCGACTGGGGTGGATCTAAAGGAGGAAATGATTGGTGTGTTGTTTTATGGGTTAAATCGGGTCGCTGCCCTGGATGTGGAATCAGAGAAGGAGGGGTTTACCAAGGGCAATCAGGACAGATTTAGATCCAGGGGACGAAGCATGTTTTTCCTATTTAAGGGTGTACTGAGGGGGAATATAGTTTTAATTTGAAAAAGAAAACAAATAACCGCAATGGTGACGATCAGAAAATGGTAATACACACTTACAGAGTAACTTTCTTGCAATAGATTCCTTTTTATTCGGTTTTCACTGAGAGTACATGAATGTCATAGTGAGGATGCCCTCATTGATCCCTCTGCTAAGTTGATTTTAAGAGTACAATTGTTTAGGAGACCAAAAAAATTCCCCTGAATATGACCTCTAGGGTCTTATTTATAGTGGTTCGGTGTTCCTTCGTTGATGGGCTATTGGGCCTGCGGAAGTCCTTGCCGGTTGCTTTTTTCCTTGAGTTTCGGGCGCTCGCCTTTCGTCCACTCTTGGAGTGTCAGTCATGGTCCTTGATGAAATTTGAGCCTTCGGCAATGGTTCTGAATATTGTCTCTCGGATACGAGCACTCGGATGTTGGCCTCCGGCTTTATCGTGAATACTTAGAGAGGCTTGCTCATATGTTGTATGTTGATAACTGCCGGTTCGAAGCCGCCACGGGTTTCGGTACTAAGTGAATTAGTACAGGTAGCCTGTATATCCTCTTGGGTCTCGGTTAGCCTTTCGGTAGGGCTTTTGCGGTAGCCTGGATTCCCATGGGATGGTTCATGGTGTCTTCCCTGTTATTTGTGAATCCATCCTTTCGGTATCCATGCAGTAGGTGCTCCGAAAGTTGGTTCTAGATGGCCTTCACGTTCTTTCGGTTTATTGCCTTCGATGCTTCTGTTTTCAGGTGTGTCGGTATTCGGGCTGGTCATTATTGTAGATTCCTTCGGGCTTTGTTTATCGGGTTTATTGCTTCTGGCTTACATGGCTTTAGAAGTTGGGTGGTTCCTCACACGGAGTCTTTCGTTGAGCTGATACTGTCGGAAGGGTCTTGTTGGATTAACCCTGGCGGATAGTTCCATGTCGGTTATATCCCATAGTTCTTTATGATCTTTTCCCTTAGGGGAAGAGTATAGGCTTCAGATGATGCAATTTTTCAGACTATTTCTTCTTGTTTTTGTCCTTCTTGGTATCTAGCTCCCACTTTCTACTGGGCCTCCTGTGAGCCTTCGGTCATCCGATACACCTTCACCCCTCACTCCGCTATTGATTTTTGGTAGTAACATTTTCCCTCCCTTTTATGAAGGTGTGTTTTCTACTTTTCTAGTCAAACTCTTTGTCTTTTATGAAGCATCATATCAGAGTCCTTTGATCTTCCTTGGTAGGGGAGCATTGATTGGTCTTTGTTTGTGCGGTGGGGATTTAAGTAAATTTCATTGCACAATTACCACTTCTTCTTCTTTACTTTTACCTGCAACATTAATTTCTCCAGCCAGATTATTTGTTCATTGAGTATTTGAAGCTTATCGTAAGATGTTATCTACTTAAACCTTTGGTAAACAATCCTATTTTACTTTTTAATCGGGGGGTTGAATTGTTTGCTCGAATTCGTTTAGGATTCTGCATATCAGATACGAATTGTTCATACCTTAATAATCTAAGGGCAATTTACGACAATTAATCTATACGCCCTTTTCCCTAAATGTCAATTCTAGGGTTAGGGTCTTGAACCGTATCAGAGCATTTTTTTGAAATGGTGCGTCGAATTTACCACAACATTCATTATTTCGACAACTCATTACCATTAGGTTTAAGTGTAATCACTTCCAAATGTTCTAATGAGTGGGATATAAACTTTATATGTTCACAAAATTATATCACCTAGAAGTATTATGTCCAATAATACGAGTTCCGGTTTATCACCCGTTGATGCTTGTGGTCTCTTTTGGAGGGGAAAGTCTCTTCTCTTGAAGAAATCGTTGGTTACTTCTCAAGATGACCTTAGTTCCATTCTTGCCATTTTTGCGGTGGACAATGTGGAGATTATTCCTGCTACTCACCATCAAGACATCGTGCATCCTCCTGAGGGATACTTTGCCTACTCAGCCATTCATGTCTGGCATGTGGGCTTCTTTCCCTTTCCCCCTTTGTGCTTCGACTTCTGCAGGATTTGGGAGTTGCGCCAATTTAATTTCTATCCAACACCTACACATTACTCTTATGCTTAGCGGTGCTTGCTCTGGAATTGGGCCAACCTTCTCTTATGTCGAGTCTCGTTCGTCATATGATGCGCTTTTCGAGGGATGTCGACTTTCCCTTATTCCATGCTACCCCTTTGCGGAAGATCGCCAACGATGGTGCGGGTAAGGTTATGCCTTGGGAAGACCAATTTTTCTTCTTTAAATGTCCTGCCAGTGTTTCAGGTCAAACTGCTGATCGTAGTAAGCTCCCCTAACCTTTCATATGTGGTCATCTTCCCGTTTTAATGTATCCTTAATTCCATTCTTTCAGATTTTACTTCTGAGAGAGTGTCCATAACCGAGAACAAATCTTGCGTGTCTAATCCTATCTTGGAATTGCTCGAAAAGCCGCTGAGTCAGTCCGCTTTACTGACCAAGGATAAGCTGCATCTTTATAACCTTCTCCTTCAGGGATAAAAGATATCGGGGTGCCCACCTGTCCGTCTTCCTGGTACTAATCACTTGTTTGCAGGTTCAGAGGTGTTCGCTCCTTTATTCCCAGGTATGTTTGATTGATTCAATAGTTTCTATGTTGAGATCTCTTTTTGATACTAACATTTCACGCTTTCGACCTTTTCCGAACCTTTCGTTTGGCCTGGGGTTCCGGCTTCGGAAGCCCCAACTCTTATTGATGCCTTGAACCGGACTACCGCGACTGCTTTTAAGGGTCAGCTGAATCTCCTGCTGGTTCGCCAACTAAGAGACTGAGGTTCGACAATTCTACCTCCGTGATTTCCGGGAGTGTCTTCGGTAGGGAAATGAGAAGTGGAGTCCTCTCATTGTTTCTTTCAAGCACATCCGGGGAGGGTGTAAGTGCCATGACGCCTACTCCTGCTTTCCAGACTGTTGGTTCTTCGAGACCCCTCAATCTTCCATCAGATTTTACTCATCTCGTGAAGCTTATTCTTCCGGGACCCGAATTTTCTAATATTTCACTGCCTCCCATTTCTTACGACATGACAGATTTTTATCGGTGTCTGACTGCTCAACAACTTGAGGTATGACCTTATATTTTTACTCCTGGGCTTTCCGCCTACCGCAACTATATGCTAGTGTTTATACATTCCCAGGCTATTAAGAACTGGCATATGCCTCAGCTCATCCCTTCACTACAAGAAATCATGTTTTTAGATGCTTTTATTGGCAGCGTTTATGGTGTGAAAGCAATTAATACTATTTTAGTTCTTTTCTTTCCTTTTATTTTTGTGCTGGGAGAACGTGAACATAATTATACATCCTATAGCCAACCCTTGTGACGTTTGTTTTTATCTTTCCCGTTTCACCAAAAATTCCCTCCAACCGAAAATTTCCCCCCTCAATTTTCATTGGCTTCACAACATATTCACATTTATTCGCTTTATTCTCTTTTTTCATCTCAATTTCCCTCTCGATTTCACCCCCCAATTTCCCCTTCGATTCCCCCTCCCTTTCCCCCGATTTTCCCCTCGATCCCCCCTCCAAGTTATTCTCTCGATATCCTTAGCTACTGAATCGTAATTTGGGTGCGTTCCCATCACGGGTTTGAGTGAGGTTTTGGTTTGTTTCATATCTAGAAATAGATTCATATTGTGTTTTGGGTGTGTTTCAGATTGTAGAATTGTCGACGCAGCCGATTCAGATCTAGATCCGTTGTTAAGGTACGTAAATTATAATTAATACATGTTTTCATAAATCATGTTTGCAGCTTCTTTCTTTATGGATTCAGACAGTATAGAAAAAAGATAACGCTCGCCAAAACTCGGAAAAACAACCACAATTGATTTCCCCTCACAACTTAGTCATACGTTCATTTTCATGCCTGTAAGTTATACATGTATTTTATCTTGGATTATATTTACAGTGTTAAGCATGCATATCAGTGGTAAAACCTCACTTTCTTATTGTTTGAAGTGGCTTATGTTTACAGTGTTTAATGCTAAGAGATATTAAGCTATATTAGGATTATTTATAAATTATTTTGTATAGCCCACCAGATGATCTGGTATTAGGCTTGAATTCTTTATGCTATTATTTTATTGTGCTAATTTAATTTCTATACAGGGATTGTTTTTCTGTATAATAGGAAACAAGTATATACATTATGTAACAGGAAACAAGTATATAACAAGAAACAAGTATATACAGGAAACAAGTATAACAGGAAACAAGCATATGCAGGGATTATAATTTTGAATAGTCATTGTAGAATTTGTTGTTATTAAATGCATAAACACACCGGAACTGAGTTTTCATTTGTTGTTATTAAATGCTTTTATTCCATGTTTTTTCAGAAAAAGGATATGCATACAAGCCTAAGGTTTTCACATAATGATAAGAGCATGACCGCTTAAGGTTATCCTATGAAATATATGTCAAGTTCAAGTAAGATTTAGTTACTACTGAAATTCATGTTTATCCTATGAAATATAAATCTAATAATTTAGTTTTTGTTGGCAATGATCATTTCTCATTTTTACTGAAGTATTAGTTTTTTTCACGTACTCGCCTAAGGTTTTCACATAACGATAGAAACATGATAGCCTAAGGTTTTCACTTTAGAAGCTATACAAAATCACTTGTGGAGCTGTACTTCTGTAAATGTTTATATTGTGACCAAATACATACAATTTACAATCAGTATAAGTTGGAATGAGGGATTATTGGTAAGGGGATGCAAGCCATTTGAAGTGTTAAAACAATGGAGGTGGTTGCTTGCTGTTTGAGCAGAAGTTGGGATGTCGATATGAACAAAGAAGTGTGTTGAAATAATGGAGGCAGTGGTAGAATGTAATGCAAAACTCATAGCTAAGGTCGAATTACCTAATTCTATCAATTCTGTAACAGAATTCATATTAGATTATTAAAAATGTGAAAAATAATTTTAATTCCAAATATTAACAAGTCCGTTTTCAAAAATTTATGAAAAATTATATGTTAACCTTCTCTTGAAAAGCTGTAAATTCAAGTATTAAAATGCAGAAATCTTTAAATGTAAATCAAAGTATTGTAAATGGTGATAGCAGCGGCGATTAAATGGTGAATCTAATTTGCGTGTTTGAAGATAAGTTAGAAAATAAACAATAAAAGTTGAAATATGAATAAAGAAGTGGGTAATTAAGGAGTTAGACTATCATCGATACAACACAACAATACAAAGAAATTACAACTCGATGTAATTGGCACGAACATATAAGACACAACTGATCCAATTTTCAACTCCAAGCTTTTGGACTAGAATACTTTTATTAAAGAAGTAGGGAGAAGTTCACAAAGCTCGACCAAGATGGGGCCCAGAAGGTTCGGCCTAAGCTCAGGTTCTGCCTAGATGGGTGTAGTCATGGCCAGAGGGGTTTAGGAGGTTGCACGTGACTCAGTGGTGATGGTCAATGAGACACCCCACCTCCATTAAGGTCACTCACAAAGGGAATTCCTTAACTTTGGTGGAGGGTTATAGGTAAAAGACATAGAAAAATTTACAAGACAGATAAATTTAAGCAGCGGAATTTAAATATTTATTTCATACGTAGTTCAATACAAAAGCATTACATCAAATTTGTCTCAAAACAACTTCAAAACATTACACCATAATTTCTGTCCTGATTATTCAATAAAGAAGCATAAGACCAAAAAGTAAAAATGCATAAATCCCCAAGGATCATATCCAAAGCCATAGCCAATGCAAGAGAGTCCAAGTCATACATCTACTTTCTTGAAGCTTGTAAAGAGTCTGATTAAGCTGGAGTATTTCCTCCCCGTGGACCTGAACGGGGGGGGGGGGGGGGGAGGGGGAGGGGGGAGGGACAGAAGAAAAGAAGACGAAAGAAAATGGGTCAGACAATAAGTCTGGTAAGTTCAGTGGTTACTAGTATTTAAACAAGGAAAGGGATCATGACAGTGATAACAGAACATAGGACGATACCCTAATATAAGATAAGAGGATCATGTGATCGCACCCATTCTATAGCCTCTGCACCTACTTAACCATTGGTACAACCAACCCACGTGTTAATACAAACGATCCCCTTAATGATCAGCTCCTACTCGCATGTATTCATGTCCAGTGTCCTTCGGCCCCGCTTTATTGTAGTCACCTGTGTTGGTCCTACCATGGGGTGTATCAGTCACTCTGGTGGCAACCCGACACGATTCAAGATGCACAGTGTACACTACTAATGCCCAGTGCCTGATTTTTCCACTCAGGAGTACGTGCACGCCCATACTCTGTCGGAACCTACACTGGCCCATCAACCGCCGACGTTTTGACCGCTTATAATTCAGCCCAGTAATCATGCCCCACCTTACCTAGTTTCAGGGTACCATGATACATCTATGTGGGTTATTGCTGAAATGGGTCCCCGTTACTAGGGTTTTCTAATCAACATGTTTATTTGGTTAAGTGTCCAAGTTTACCTAACCCAGCCCATTCGTTTTAGTTAACATGTTGAATCGGTTAAGTGTTTTCCTAATTTACTTAACCCTACCAATCCTGACTTAGCTTTAATTTACTAAGCACCAACCACTCACATTAGACATGTCTTGTTGTGGTCACTGGATATGCCGGTCGGTTCCGAGCAGATTTACACTACAACTCAGTCTAACCTCAGGTTCTTTTTGGGCTTGATGCACTAACCACCCACATTAGACAGGTCTTGTTGTGGTCACGGGATATGCCGGTCGGTTCTGTGCAGATTTACACCACAACTCAGTCTAACCTCGGGTTAGACATATTCGTTTTTTCTAAATTCATATTTTTCTATATATGTCAAATTTCCTTTATGTGAATTAAATTAAATTTAATCATGGCATAATTATCCTGTGATTATGCTCAACATAAATGGTATATCAAATATACCATTAAATGAACAAATCTATGCCATGTATTTTCATATTTCCCATCGCTACCCCCGTGGAACGTATGCGTAAATCACATAAAATGTTGGGCTAGCAAATTAGCCCAAACCCATAAAAAAAAAGGGGTAATAAACAAAGAACATGAAATGATCATACAATAACATACATTTAACTTTTAACATGTAACTTGGCATAGATGTATGTCACTTAACTTTAATCTCTTGGGTAAAGGTGAACTTGTGATTAAGTTGAATCTAATGGTCATGTAAACTAGAAAAAGGTCTAGCATGAAAGTTTAACATATAATCATAGTTTCAACCCACAGCTTGGCATATAATCTTATGTATGTCAAAACATAAGAAAGCTATCATAATCTTTTTCTTATCACAATTTAGCATGATGTTAACAACATAAGAGGACTACAATTCCACTTTTACAACATAAATAGATTCAACTTGGCATAGTTCTAAATATTCATAAATGTAAATCTAACATGTATACATGTGATTTAGATCCTAAACTTGCAAATAACCACCAAATTACAACATGACATGTTTTACCATTTTGTTGGCATAATAAGTTCTTCACTCAATCGTAATAACATACGATGTTGTACATCACCCAAGCATATAGACATGAAATATACAACATGTTCATCGCCATAAGCATATAGACAAGATTAATTACAACGATACTTTAAGATAGACGAGAATCAAATCTTATACATAGGCATCATACTATACCCCAATTACAACATGTCATGAATTCAGTCGAAAGGAATGTTTAAATCTGCGTAACGACTAACTTACAAACTAAAAGAAATTCTTGCATTCTGAAATCTGAATTCTGAAATTGGAGATGCGCACCTTTGATGAAGTTCGTTGAATTAAACTAGTTTTAATTTGATTTTAGATGTAAGCTTCAACTTGTATTTGAATTGGAAGTGACGGCTACTCCAAGTCTTCTATTGACGGCATTTCAGTTCTAGGTTTGTCTTTCTGTGTGTTTTTAGGTTAGGCATTGAGTTGTTTATTTATAATTCCTGTTTGATTATGGCCGTCAGATGAACCTAGGGTTAATCACAGCCACTCAGACCTGATCAGGTCCATCCAGAAACCCTAGTGACTCAGCAGCAAGTCAGCAGTCGTTCGAATTTCAGATCTGGCCGGGGGCCAGGTCGACCCCCTGGTCGACCTCTAGGGGGGAGGTCGACACTAGGGTCGACCCCGTGGTCGACCTGCCTGGGCGGGAATTTTCCCGCCCAGCTCGCTTCTGACTTCTGTTTGAATTTTGAACTTGTTATCTCGAGCTGTTTGAATTTATTTGAATTTCTGAAACTTCTGACAGCCATAACTTCTTCATACGAAGTCCAATTAACGCAAACTCGGACTCTGTCTCAACCAGAATTCCGAGACGAACACAATGTCGTAACCTGTTTCCCTTATTTCTTACATTTTGAATTAAGTATTCTAGGATTCATTATTATAACGTTAATAGAAAGTACATGGTGTTACATTCTCCCCTCCTTTTAGGATTTCGTCCCCGAAATCTCCAAGCCGAGAAGAACTTATATCCTACCATCCAATCAACCATCTACTCAACCATCAAACACAGGCGTCCATTGTCCTTAAAAGATTTCTAATACTTCATGATCATATGCATTGTGTGTGTGTATGTCCTTATCTAATGCAAAAAATCAGGCAGTCTACTGATTCAGTTGACCTCCTTAGTGCAAATCATGTTAGTGCCATGAATCCATTATGGACATAATTTTTCCTACTCAAAATTTCTTACATGAGTGCACAACCATTCATACAAATGCAATGTCCATATGATAACACATCAATTTTTTATCCATAAACCAATACATATATGCATATGCAATATGGAAGTGACTGAGCCGATCTAATACCTAATGTGTGTGTATATGCAACCACTAGCAACCACTTGCAACCATCAATCATAACATGTTTCAATTACATGTTTACATCCAAATGGGTTCCTACCTAAGGATAAAGGATATGATCGAGGAGATATACCTAAAAGGATAGATACGAGTATAAACTTGAGGAAAAAGAGATTAAAGATGTACCCTCAAAAAGAAAAGGGTAGGTTGCGCGTATTCTGTCCTCAGTTTCCCAGGTCGCGTCTTCCTCGGTGTCGCTCCATTAAACTTTGACGAGCTTAACTTCACGGTTGCGTAGCTTTTTGACCTCTGTTCCCAAGATACGGGTTTGAACTCTCCTCACCGTTGCTTCTTGTTCAACTTCAACTTCTTCTAGCATACTTGGTTCTACCACTTCCGCAGACTCGTGTAAGCACTTCCGCAGGTGAGAGACATGAAAGACATTATGAACCCCGGCCAATCTTTCGGGCAGCTGTACCCTATAAGCCATCTTCCCAATCTTCTCGATGATAGGGAATGGCCCTATAAATCTTAGTGCTAACTTTCCTGCGGATCCAAAGCGAACGACGTTCCTCAAAGGAGATACTTTAAGGAACACCTTGTCTCCAACTTAGAATTCAAGGTCAGTTCTTCTTTTGTCTGCGTAGGACTTCTGTCTATCTTGGGCAGTCTTCATCCTTCTTCGTATCAAGTCTACTTTCTCTGAAGTCTCCCTAATCATGTCTGGTCCAAGTATGAGCTTGTCTTTTGACTCCCACCAGCAAGTTGGTGACCTGCACGGTCTTCCATATAAAGCTTCGAAAGGTGCATGCCTATGGTGGCTTGGTAGCTATTATTGTACGTGAATTCCACCAAAGGTAGATGATCCTCCCATGTACCTCCGAAGTCAATAATGCATAACATCAAGAGGTCTTCTAATACTCTGTTGACTCTTTCCGTTTGGCCATCGGTTTGAGGGTGATAGGCCGTTCTTAAGCATAACTGCGTGCCTACAGCCTCTTGTAAACTCTTCCAAAACTCGCTTGTGAAGATAGGGTCTCGATCACTCACTATGCTGGAGGGTATCCCATGGAGTCGAACTATCTCCTTAAGATATATGGATGCTAGAGATGAGGCGGTCCTTGTACTCTTGACTGGTATAAAGTGGGCGCTTTTTGTGAGCCTGTCCACTATAACCCAAATGCTAGTATTGCCCCTTCTTGACCTAGGCAACCCATCTATTAAGTCCATCGAGATGCCATCCCATTTCCACTGGGGGACCTCTAGAGGATGAAGCAGACCACCAGGCTTCTTCTTCTCCGCCTTGACTTGTTGGCATATTAGACACTTAGAAACAAATTTAGCTACGTCTTTCTTCATGCCATTCCAAAAGAAGACTCTTTTGATGTCTTTATACATTTTTTCTCTACCTGGGTGTATGGTCAGCTTGGAACGGTGTGCCTCTTCTAGAAACGCCTTTACCAAATCCCTTACTTGTGGGACACATAGTCTTCCATCTCGTCTCAACCAGCCCTTGACATCAAAGGAGTATCTATTGAGGTGACTGGAAGTCTCACCCCTAATTAACTTGTCCATTACTTTGGCTAGCTGAGGGTCTTCTCTTTGCGTGGCTCTGATTGAGTCTAATAGAGTTGGTCGCACTTCTAACATTGCTAGCAAGCCAGTTACAAAGTCAGTGGAGGGTCTGAAGTAAAAGCTTGTTATGAACTCCAAGCTTTGACTTTCCACAAAGAGAGGGCTTAAGGTCAGTTTCTTTCTACTCAAGGCGTCTGCTACTGCATTGCCCTTGCCAGGAGTGTAGGAAATTTCAAAATCGTACGAGGCAAGAAACTCCATCCATCTTTGCTGCCTCAAATTGAGATCTTTCTGCGAGAATAGGTATTTCAACGATTTATGGTTAGTATACAGTTCAAATTTCTCACCTAGGAGATAATGGCGCCAAGACTTAAGCGCAAAAATGATGGCTTCCAACTCTAGGTCGTGGGTTGGGTAGTTTTTCTCATGTACTTTTAACTGCCTTCCACTATAAGCCACTACCTTCCCTTCTTGCATCAGAACAACGCCTAGTCCCGTTCCGCATGCATCTGTGTATACTGTAAACATCTTGCTTCCATCAGGCAATGTCAGAACTGGGGCTGTTGTTAGAGCCCTTTTCAAAAGTTGGAAAGCAATATCGCAATCCAAATCCCAATTGAAAGCTAGGTTCTTCTTTGTCAGTCTTGTTAGTGGAGCTGATATTTTTGCAAAATCTTTGATGAACTTTCTATAAAAGCCTGCTAGCCCGAGAAAGCTTCGGACTTTGGTTGCGTTTCGAGGAACCTTCCAATCTTGCACAGCAACCACTTTTGCGGGGTCTACAACTATCCCCTCTTTGGACACCACGTGCCCAAGGAACCTAATTTCTTCTCTCCAGAAATGACATTTAGAGAATTTCGCCTTCAACTGGTGTGCACGGAGAGTATCCATGACTTCTTTTAGATGCTAAGCATGATCTTCCTCATTCTTTGAGAAGATCAAAATATCGTCTACGAAGACCACCACAAACTTATTGAGGAACTCTCGGAACACCCTGCTCATTAAATTAACGAAGTAAGCGGGTGCGTTTGTCAAGCCGAAGGGCATGACAAGCCACTCGAAGAAACCATCGGAAGTTCTGAACGCGGTCTTATCAATGCTGTCTTCAGCCACCCTTAGCGGATGAAACCCGGTAGCTAAATCTAATTGGGAGAAAACCAATGCACCTACAAGCTGATTGAACAAATCGTCTATTCTTGGGAGTGGGTGTCTATTCTTCTTGGTCAGCTTGTTTAGCTCCCTATAACCAACGCACAAGCGAAGCGAACCATCAGCTTTGGTTGCGAACACTACTGAAGCACCCCATTCAGAAATACTCCGTCTTATGAACCCCTTTTCAAGCAGCTCTTTGATTTGCTTGCTGAGCTCCTTTCTCTCCCTTGGGGCCATGTGCCTAACGGGTAAGGCAACGGGCTTTGCATTATCAACAAGGTATATGCGGAAGTCTATCTCCCACTTCAGAGGTAAGCCCTTTACCTCTTCAAACACATCAAAGTATTCACAGACAATTGTAACACCCCGTAATTCTGCAACACTAAGATTCACAAATCAAGGCAGAATTAAAAGCTAAAATCAAAATCAAGGGAAACAGGTTACGCCATTGCGTTTGTCTCGGAATTCTGCATGAATAAAAGTCCGAGTTTGTGTAAATCGGAGTCCGTATGAGGAAGATATGGCCTCCGGAAGATTCAGCGAAGTTCAAATTTCAAAACAGGTCAAGTTCAAAATTCAAATCGGACCCAGATTGGGCTGGGCGGGAATTTTCCCGCCCAAGGCACCCAGGTCGACTGGGTAGTCGACCTGGGTCACCCAGGTCGACTGGGTAGTCAACCTGGGGGTCGACCCCCCTGCTTTTTCCCAGTTTTCTGCACTGGTTCGTTCGGATGTATTTGGTCACGTTTCTGCCTAGGTTCGTCCGCCTAACACTATATAAACAGCCCTAGTCTCCTTCTCTATTCACAATTCTCCTCTACCCTTATGCTGCAAAGATTCTTAGTAAACATGGCTTCTTCTCCTCCTCTAAATCAAATAATAAATAAAATTATATATATAAAAGACGAGGAGATGCTGCTAAAAGACTTTCAAGAAGAGGTTCAAGTCAGGCTAGGATTTCAAGTGAAGAATCAAAGGCTAGCTCAAACGGTTTCGAGCAACGTCGCATGGATCATAGCAATGCCATCTTTCTTTTCTAATCTAAATCTCTGTAAGTCAGTTATTTTTAGATTTGAACGTTTTTCTCTGTTCGTGACATAAAATTAAAGGAATAAAAGAATATGCCAAATCTCTCTCTCTATTCGAATCAGTGCCTATACTCTTGAACCTAATTAAGAACTGTTATGACTCGAGGACAAATAAGACCGTGATTATGAAACTATGGACCTTAAAACCATATGCCTATGACTATGAACATTTGCCTGTGACTATGGACATTGCCTATGACTATGAACATTTCCTATGACTGTGACTATGACTATGAGGATTATTTCCTTGACTAAACCTATGCCTCTGATTAGAAAACATAAACTATTGCCTATGACATAACAAGGACATCTGTGATTAAACACCTATGATTCATGACTAGGAAAGTGTTGAGATTGGGTCTAAACCCGAATATTTACTCTGCCTATCCTTGGTTTTCTTTGGTTTTAGACCATGGGAATTTACCTATTAAGTTAGGTCTACCCATGTTCTTCAACCCACGCCGTTATTCAATATTCTTGGTTTTCTTTGGTTTTAGACCTTCGGAATTTACCTATTAAGTTAGGTCTACCCATGTTCTGGAATCTATGCTATTCAACCCTTTTCATGTCATAATCTATATGCCTGTGAATTATCATCTTATGCCAGTTGTTATGTCCGTTCTTTCACGGCATTTTGGTTCATTCCCCTTTATCCACGAATCTAGCTTTATTTATGATCTAGGTTGAATCACGTTTATACGAACAAAGGGAATACGTTTTGGGGAAAGACATGAAATTTACTAAACTTGGAAATTGGCATAATTTGGGAACATGCATTATAGCATGACCATTAAGATGAAAATTAGAATAACAAGTATAGTTTTATGACATGAACTGAAGTTAGAATATTAAATCAGAATTGGGCGTCCAAATTAAGCATGATAAGTATGTTAGCATAATTTACATACATTAGGTGTAAATGATTAAACGGTGAACTAGAATATGAAATCTAGTTTGGCATAAACTGTAGACTAAAATGTAGAATCTAGTTTTGGCATGAACTGTAATTGGGGGTGTCGGATCTAAATTGCTATAAACTATAAGATAGGCAAATCAAAATTTGGGTCTAGGATACAAGTCCATTAGTAGGCATGGCAAATGTATAGAGTATAGGCCAAATTTATTTTAAAAAGGGAAAATGGACTTTGAGGATAAATTGTTAACAATTTATTTATATACCAAAAGAAAGGTTTATTAATGACATCTCTTTTAATAACACACCAGAAAGTTCTAGGGTGACAGAGAGGATAGTGTTTAGGCTTGGGTCTGGAAAATACAAGTTTCCTGCTCTCCCTGGCTATCCCTAACTGATCCGACGGACGGGATGGTTACTTTTAAAACCAATCTGATTTGAAAATTAATCAAACCCTTTGAACTTAGAAAACACGAATATGCCTAACCCGAGGTTAGACTGAGTTGCGATGTAAACCTGCCCGGAACCGACCTGCACGTCCGGTATTCGCAACAATATCTGTCTAATGTGAGTGGTCGTGGCTTTAATTTAGTTAAAGCAAGAATGGTAGGGTTAAGTTAACTAAGACACTTAACCAATTTAATAACCAAACCAATGGGTGGGGTTAGGTCCATACAGACAGTTGACGCGGTTAAGTTAGAATGGGAGGATTAAGTCCATAGGAACACTTAACCGACTTAATACAGTTAAGCTAGAATGGGAGGGCTAAGTCCATAGGGACAATTAACCAAACTTAACATCGTAAAAAGACAAGATTTGTAGGGGTTAAGTAAATTTAATACACTTAGCCAAATCAACATGTTAACTAGACCAGAGGTTGGGGTTAAGTAAAATCTAATACACTTAGCCAATTTTGATATGTTAGCTGGGCTAGACTGTAGGGTTAAGTAAACCTGAACACTTAACCATCAGGTTATGATAAAGAAATAAGGTTAAGTCTAAAACATGAAGGGATAATACTTAACCATTAATAACATGTTAGTTAAGACAGACATGCGAGGTTAAGTTAAAAAGGATCACTTAACAAATACAGGGTGAATGGGTAAGGTTAAGTAATAAGAAATACTTAACCAATATAACTTGGTTTATGGTGGGGTTAAGTCAACATGAATTACTGATAACACTTAACCGATATAACAGGATGAATGAAGAGGGTTAAGTTGGCTTGAATTGACTAATGACACTTAACCAATCCAAATTGACGGGAAAGGGAACTAAGTAGTAAACCTTAGTTAAGAAAACAACGATTCTGGAAACTAAGTGGTAAATCTTAGTTAGTAAAACTAAAGTAGTAATTCTTAGTATAACACGGGAAGGAGCGAATGTCCGTCTGAGTAGAAAGAAGGCTCCAACGAATTGGGTTACGAAGCCCGAGGCTTCGAGGGGACGTGAGGGTACTCTTGGTATCCCTCTGTGAGGCTGCAGATGATCCGCCTGGGCCCACAGAGGTTAAGGTCTGCGTAGAAGAACCAGGGGTATGCCTTGGTTGCAATACATGGAAACCTAAAGACTAGGATGGACCGGCGTGATTCGACGAGCAAACGGTAGCCCTGTGATAGCGACTCGTCGTCTACCATCCATCTTGAGTCAATCGAGATACGTGAAGCGGAAAGGCGGAGAACTCCAAAAGACCATATACTTGCTATCTAGTTATGGGTGAGGATGGCCATAGGATAGAGGGGCACCGGGGGCCGGCGTATAGTTCTCATTTTACATGGTGTGCCTTTCATTAGTTGAGGGAGGGGTCAAGTGGGACCATAGCCACTGGAATAAAAACAGACCTTAGCATCTGCATCGGCAGATATCTGAAAGCTCCCGACCGAGTTCTGTATTCCTTGATTTGCCCTGTCACAGGACTCGGACCGCACATTACAGGACATGTGCATCTAGACAAGCGATAATGATTCGCGATACATGCGTGGGGAAGTATAGGAACATATACCACTCTAGGTAGTGTGTCCTAGACTTGGGGGCATCGTTCGACAGGTAGCATAATTCCTAGTTGAACTAGGTGGCATAAATCCTGAATCCGAGAAGCGTTCAGTAGACAACGTAAACTCTAGTTGAATCTAGAAGGCACTTGGTAGAAAACCCTAGATTAAATCTAGGTAACAAATATATAAATGGATGCCTGAAGGCGATGGAAAATACAAGGATTGCGATCACGTTAGCGTTACTAGTTGGGACATTAGTTAGCTGGTGCAGAGATAATAAAAATCCGTATAACAAGGAAATGGCGAAGCGGCGAAAGTATTAGAGAACATCCAATTTATCTTATCTTAGCATATCTTGTGTTGATGTTGTCTAATCTTGCTGACCCTATCATCATGGTGTTATCTTGTATTCAGTTAATTCATGTCGTTTTGTTTTCCATGTTCACATGCTAGAAGTTACTGAACTTACTCAGGCTTTATGTCTGACTCTGTTTTTCTTTCGTCTTCTTTTCTTCCGTTTCCCCCCCAGGTAGTAAAGGAGGGAATAGTTTAGCTCAGGTTAAGTTGGACTGTCACCCTTTCCAGCTTGAAGATTTGTCGAAGTTTTCTTGGATTCTCTTTTCAGATGCTATGGCTGGCTCTTGCTAAAATCAGGGAATATAAATGTTGTTTTTATGCTTCTTTATTTTGTAAGACAGATGATACTCTGATATTGTAAAGAAACCATTATACAAACTATTTTATTAATAAAGCAAAGTTTTATTTTCCGCTGTTTAATTTCTGTCTGTCTTGTAATTTATCTGCATCTTTTACCCTAAATGCTCCACAGAACTTAGTGCATTCCCTTTGTGAGTAACACTAATAGACGTGGGGTATTACAACAATTCTCACAGACTGCAGGTTCTCTACGGACGCATCAAGAGATTCCAGATAACTAAGTATGACGGAGTTCATGGGATTACAAGAAATTTCGAGAGTGTTACTGAGGCGAGTCATGAGTCTAACCACTCTCTTTTCACAATCGAGGACGACACCATTACTGGATAGCCAGTTCATACCTAGAATCAACCCATAGCCCGTGAAGCCCAAAACAAAGGCATTACATCTAAACTCAACGCTTAGTATAGATATTTTCAAATCCAAACAAACCATTGACAAATAAGCAGAGCCCCCAATTGGATTTGAAACAACCAAGGGATCCTCTACTAAACTAGTGTCTAGGTGCAGAGATTCAACTAAATCAGCAGATACAAATGAGTGCGATGCACCAGAATCAAACAATGTACGAACATGATGATCGAAAGGATAGACTAAACTTTCGACAAAAATATTTCTACCTCGTTCCTGCGAAGGTGCCGTGAGAGCGTGAACTTGTCCACCAGAAGAAGGTCCAGCTCCCTGCCCTTGCTTCTTTGGGCATGCCTTAGCCATATGTCCTGTCTCTCCACAGTGGAAACAACCACCCATCTTCCTTTTCTTCTTCTTGTAGTCTTTGATCAGATGCCCGGGAATGCCACAGAAATTACACTTTCTCTTTTCACGGGGTTTGTTGTTTTTCCCGCCTTTCTTTAAATCAGCCTTCTTGTTCTGCGACGCTTCTCCCTTCTTATCTTGAGGCACTTCCGCCTTTGCCTCATTTTTGCCCTTATCTTCCTCATGTAGAAGTGCCATGTCTACTAACCTCTCGTAAGTAGCCCCCATAGATATATGGGTCATAGCCAAGTTGTGAAGTGGCTCATTCAATCCCTTGACAAAAAGGAGAGCCTTCTTATGAGGAGTATTCACTAAGTCCAGTCCAAACCGGGCCAGCTGATTGAATTGATTGACGTACTCCTTGAGCGTCATACTTCCTTTCTTAAGAGATAAGAACTTTTCCAGCTGTAAACTTCGTTCAGCTTGTGAGAGGAATTTCATCTCAAACCTTATTCTGAAATCCATCCACGTGTCAATAGGTCTTTCAGCGTTAGTGACTTCCCACCAATAGGAAGCTTCGTCTTTAAGCAACCACACTTCTAACGGTATCTTTTGTCTATCGTCCACCTCGAAGATAACGAACAGATCCTCAGTTTCTTTGAGCCAGTTCCTTGCTTCCACGAATGATTCAGTTCCCTTGAAATCCTTTCCACCCATGGCCCTAAAATCTCTACATATCTTTGAGAAAGCATTTCCACGAGGAGGAGGAACCGCTGCAGCTGGAGGAGGAATATCTGTTGGGCCTACGTCGTTGGCCCTAGCCTCTAGATACCCCCTGAACCAGCTAGGTATTGGCACACCCTCTAGAAGGTTAAGATTCCCAGACATGCTGAAACGAAAAAGAAAAGATTCAAAACGAAGGATAGAAAGATAGTGCATATGACTTTGGGGATTATGCCTATTTAAATTTAAAACAACACTTTTCCTTGTAAAATGCTCCTTTATATTTCTTTTTGAAAATAGTTTTCAAAAACTCTTATCTGATCCGGTAAACCTTTGCTCTGATATCAAGTGAGACACTCCACCTCCATTAAGGTCACTCACAAAGGGAATGCCTTAACTTTGGTGGAGGGTTATAGGTACAAGACACAGAAAAATTTACAAGAGAGATAAATTTAAGCAGCAGAATTTAAATATTTATTTCATATGCAGTTTAATACAAAAGCATTACATCAAATTTGTCTCAAAACAACTTCAAAACATTACACCATAATTTCTGTCTTGATTATTCAAAAAAGAAGCATAAGACCAAAAAGTAAAAATCCATAAATCCCCAAGGATCATATCCAAAGCCATAGACAATGCAAGAGAGTCCAAGTCATACATCTACTTTCTTGAAGCTTGTAAAGAGTCTGATTAAGCTGGAGTATTTCCTCCCTGTGGACCTGGGGGGGGGGGGGACGGAAGAAAAGAAGACGAAAGAAAATGGGTCAGACAATAAGTCTGGTAAGTTCAGTGGTTACTAGTATTTAAACAAGGAAATGGATCATGACAGTGATAACATAACATAGGACAATACCCTAACATAAGATAAGAGGAACATGTGATCGCACCCATTCTATAGCCTCTGCACCTACTTAACCATTGGTTCAAACAGCCCACGTGTTTATACAAACGATCCTCTTAATGATCGGCTCCTACTCGCATGTATTCATGTCCTGTGTCCTTCGGCCCCGCTTGATTGTAGTCACCTATGTTGGTCCCACCATGGGGTGTATCAGTCCCTCTGGTGGCAACCCGACATGATTCAAGATGCACAGTGTCCACTACCGATGCCCAGTGCCTGATTTTTCCACTCCGGAGTATGTGCACCCCCATACTCCATCGGAACATACACTGGCCCACCAACCGCTGACGTTTTGACCGCTTATAATTCAGTCCAGTAATCGTGCCCCACCCTGCCTAGTTTCAGGGTACCATGATACATCTATGTGGGTTACTGCTGAAATGGGTCCCCGTTACTAGGGTTTTCTAATCAACATGTTTATTTGGTTAAGTATCCAAGTTTACCTAACCCAGCCCATTCGTTTTAGTTAACATGTCGAATCGGTTAAGTGTTTTCCTAATTTACTTAACCCTACCAATCCTGACCTAGCTTTAATTTATTAAAGCACCAACCACTCACATTAGACAGGTTTTGTTGTAGTCACTGGATATGCCAGTCGGTTTCGGGCAGATTTACACCACAACCCAGTCTAACCTCGGGTTCTTTTTGGGTTGATGCACTAACCACCCACATTAGACAGGTCTTGTTGTGGTCACTGGATATGCCGGTCGGTTCCGGGCAGATTTACACCACAACTCAGTCTAACCTCGGGTTAGGCATATTCATTTTTTCTAAATTCGTATTTTTCTATATATGTCAAATTTCCTTTATATGAATTAAATTTAATTTAATCACGACATAATTATCCTGTGATTATGCACAACATAAATGGTATATCAAATATACCATTAAATGAACAAATCTATGCCATGAATTTTCATATTTCCCATCACTACCCTCGTGGAACATATGCGTAAATCACCTAAAATGTTGGGCTAGCAAATTAGCCCAAACCCATAAACAAAAAGGGGTAATAAACAAAGAACATGAAATGATCATACAATAACATACATTTAACTTTTCACATGTAACTTGGCATAGATGTATGTCACTTAACTTTAATCACTTGGGAAAAGGTGAACTTGTGACTAAGTTGAATCTAATGGTCATGTAAACTCGAAAAAGGTCTAGCATGAAAGTTTAACATATAA
This sequence comes from Allium sativum, assembly GCA_030737875.1. Lineage (NCBI taxonomy): Eukaryota > Viridiplantae > Streptophyta > Magnoliopsida > Asparagales > Amaryllidaceae > Allium > Allium sativum. The sequence goes on along the minus strand of CM060910.1, from coordinate 1,044,318,712 downwards.
TCATAGTTTCAACCGACAACTTAGCATATAATCTTATGTATGTCAAAACATAAGAAAACTATCATAATCATTTTCTTATCACAATTTAGCACGATGTTAACAACATAATAGGACTACAATTCCACTTTTACAACATAAATAGATTCAACTTGGCATAGTTCTAAATATTCATAAATAGATTCAACTTGGCATAGTTCTAAAGATTCAACTTGTTTACAACTGTTTGCGAACAAATTAAACAGTTGTAAACAACTGTAAAATCCGTTCGGCTTTCCTAAACAACAAGGATTGTTGTAGAGGGTGTCGAACTCTGGGACCAAAAATATTTTAATTAATAAATCCAATCAGGTTATTCCAGGATTTTGATTGATTGAAAACACAGAAAGAAACAGCAAATAAAAAAAGATTTATATAATAAGAGAAAGCAATTAGGGGATAATGACATAGATTGGATTCATACTCATCAATAGCCAACAAATAAATATAGATCTAATTCATGTTTCTGTCACACACATGGATCAATGATAATTAGGTTCTTAGAAACAAATAATTAAATAACGACAAGCATAGCCTATGCAGGAGCTGAGCTCTTAAACAACCATAGACTATCAGGACAGATTCACTAATTAATTTATAAAATCCTAAAATTAGATCTAAATATGATAATTGTTATATCGAACACGAATATATCCTGTGCAGGAGAATAGCTCTTTAACGACACAGAATATGAAGGTTCAGATCTAACCCTTGATTCAGATCCAGATCTACATGTATAAAGTCCTCATCTATTGGCTATGTGATTCATATTGAATCATATCTATTAGCGTCATCACCCCCTAATCAAAGGGGATTAGCTAGACATAGCTAAAGAATAAGAGAAAAAAATAAACAACATAAATAAAGTGCGATAAAAAATAAAGAGAAAGGAAGAAGAATGATTTTATTCCAAGAAGAGAATTACAGAATAAAACCCAATGTGTTTTTACATGAGTAAGATACAAGGTATTTATAGTTGTATTGGCCAAGGCTAAGAGGCTGATTACACAATGTGGGACAAAAATCCCTTTTTCAAAATAAACAAGTAGCTAAGTGTGAACGCATGTGAATGGAAGGCCTTTCAAATGAGCCAATGTGAACGCTACCTGAGAGAGGTGCCTTGCAAATGAGATAATGTGAACACGTATGAATAGATTTGCAATTGTAGTAGCTTGTGGGCATCAAATGGCATCAATTTCAATTGTTTTGAGCATGAATAGGAACTCCATAACATCTGCAACAAGCTATCTTTATGAAATGGCATTGGATTAACATATGCGGTAGAAGGTGGTTGAACAACAACATTACTTCAAGCTTTAATCTTTCTCTCAAAATCAACACTCTTCATACACCAATTCTTTAAGCTTTTTAACAATTACGTGCATTAATCCATTCATCATAAATAATCTGAAAACATAACTATAAATACACAGTATCAATTATTTTAAATATAAAATAAGATAAATAAGCGGATAAAATATACACATTTACGTGTATATCAAATACCCCCACACTTATCTTTTTATTCTTCCTCGAATAAACTAAACTAAGATATGTCACACTTTCGTAGGAAACACGATTGCATTTAGCATATGCAACAAGCCTTTAAACCCCTAGGTGTCCCTAGTAGGACGAGTGTTGTCTCGTGAGGGTTTTCAACGGATACTACCCACAAAGTGTCGTATGTACACGGATTAATCAAACAATATATTTAAGGTCTTTCACATTCCAAGGATTTTACCTAACTTCAATAATAACGGTTCAATCCCAAATTTTCCATCCCATTGTTGGTGCAAAAATGAACAACAATTTTCAAGCTGAATCGTAATTCCTTGATAACAATGTAATTGTCTTGAAGGTTAAGAGCATGGTGTCAACCAAAGTTCTACACATCGACAATGTGCACCCAATCATTTATTCAACTTTTTTTTTGAATAATTTTGCACCAGTCTATCTGTAATGTATTGGATGTGAGTTATGCATAGATGAAGGAGAATTTTGTAAGTTCTAAAAATATTCTAGATACAAGGGAAAGTGTATTAGTTGAACTTCAAATTACAAAAGATAAAGTAATACTAAGGCACATATGAACATTTTTATTTCCTTTCATCTCCTCTACTACAATCCTCACTTCCAAGTACGGTACAATGGATGTGGATGGAATGGAACTGAATGCTTTATAGTCAAAAATGATGAATGACTATTTTATTCTGAGAGACTCTCTCTTTATTTCATTTTTTTTTGCATGATGAATGATGAATGATGAATGGAGATGGAATGGAATGATACCGTACATTATTTCATTTGATTCCTCCTCTACTAAACCAACACTTCATGAAAGGAAAGTTTTGTGCCCTAGTTACTCTACTTCTATAACCTTAATTCAATACACAAGTCTGGATTGATGTTATACAAAAAGCTGAAAGGAATGATAAGCAAGGTTTCGTAAGATAGATAATCCATATAAAATAAGATGTGGTATATGGTTATCCTACCTTAAAAAAAGTATGGAGTGGGTGGTGTAATATTGGTATAAAAAGTGACGTTTTTGACCTTTAAACAAAGGTTCTTTGGTATACCAATATAAGATAAACTTGTCGAAACATGGATGTAAATCGACTAAAAACTTGGGTTTGAATAATGTGGGTTATCGAAGAAGAACTCTACCATGAGTCATTTCTCCTTAAGTGGCTAAGTGGATTTTAGAACTTACGATTTTGTAAATTTGAGTGAGAAAATATATTATGCATGAAAACAACTCAGAAAATCCAACAAATGTCAGTGCCAAAATCATTATTATTTCATGATTGATTTTTTTTTTTGATTTTTTATCTTGATTATTTTTACTTGCACATTCTAACATGTATAACAAAGGTTGACACGCTTACTCCAGAACACGACTAACGTCTGCACAGTCTCAAGCTAGCATCTTAAAAAGACACATTACAATTCAATGAATAAATAATGTTCATTCTCATCACCCAAAAATTCAACTTATCAAACAAGAACCAAGGTGTTATTTATGAATTTAAGTTAATCCTTGTTCAATGAATGACCTAGTTCATAATATTTGATCACTGATGTAATGTAAATTTCCCCCCACACTTGAGTGTGACTGTGTCCACATAGTCATTAATCAGATATATCTTAGTGAAAGGAAAAAAAAGTAAGAAAATATTTACATATGTACAAAAGAGGGTTAGTGCGTCTTACCGAATGTAATGTGGCTCATGGAGGACCATGAGCTCTTCCTCTGGGTTGGGTATTGTTTCCAAGTAAGGCTTAAGGCGTTGACCATTGACCTTATAAGATGATCCGTCAGTTGGATTCTCAATTTCTACCGCACCATACGGAAAAACAGTCCGTACAGTGTAAGGTCCTGTCCATTTAGATTTTAATTTACCTGGAAATAAATGCAATCTTGAGTCATATAACAAAACCTTTTGATCTGGCATGAAAGTTTTACATAAAATGGATTTATCATGAAAAACTTTCGTCTTATCCTTGTAAATTCGTTCATTTTCATAGGCATCATTCCGTATTTCATCAAGTTCATTAAGTTGAAGCTTCCTATGTTCGCCTGCTTACTCTAAATCAAGATTCAAAGATTTAATTACCCATAACGCCCTATGTTCTAGTTCAACTGGCAAGTGACACGGCTTACCAAAAATCAACCGATAAGGGGACATACCTAAGTTTGTTTTGAAAGCGGTGAGGTAAGCCCAAAAAGCGTCGGTTAACTTTTGGGACCAATCTTTACGATTTCGATTCATAGTTTTCTCAAGGATTTGCTTAATCTGCCTATTCGATACTTCAACCTGCCCACAAGTTTGAGGATGGTACGGAGTGGATAACTTGTGGGTTATTGAATACTTTCTCATGAGGGCTTCAAAAGAACAATTACAGAAGTGTGTTCCATTATCACTGATTACTGTGCGAGGTGTGCCAAACCTGGAGAAGATGGTTTCTTTCAAGAAGCGCACAACAACCTTGTTATCATTTGTTTTGCATGGAACAACTTCGACCCATTTAGAAACATAATCGACAGCTAAGAGGATGTACAGGTTCCCAAAAGAATTAGGGAAGGGTCCCATGAAGTCTATACCCCAAACATCAAAAAAATTCGACCTCTAGAACGGGGTTTAAGGGCATCATATTCCGTTTAGAAATTTTCCCTAAGAATTGACATCGATCACAAGTTTTGCAAAATTCGTACGTGTCTTTGAAAAGGTTGGGCCAGTAGAAACCCGATTGGAGAACCTTTTCGGCTGTCTTTTTGGGACCGAAGTGACCACCACAGGCTTGGTCACGACAGAAAGAGAGGACACTATGAGTTTCAGTGTCGGGAACACACCTTCGAATGATTTGGACGGGACAATACTTGAAAAGATAGGGGTCGTCCCAATAAAAATGTTTCACTTGGGAAAAGAATTTGTGTTTATCCTGCTTAGAACAAAAAGAAGGGGTCTGCTTAGTGACTAAGTAGTTGACAATGTCAGCAAACCAAGGATCAGTGGATAGAGAAAACAGCTGTACATCGGGGAAATTCTCGTTGATCTGAAGAGAAGAAGATGGGGCATTTGGAAGATGAGACAAGTGGTCCGCAATAACGTTGTCGGATCCTTTTTTATCCTTAATGGTAATGTCAAATTCTTGAAGTAGAAGGATCCAACGAATAAGACGAGCCTTAGCATCCTTTTTAGAGAAAAGGTACCTAAGTGCGGAATGGTCAGTATAAACGGTGATGTGTGAGCCAACTAGATATGGTCTGAATTTTTCTAGAGTGAAAACGACTGCCAAGAGTTCTTTCTCAGTGGTCGTATAGCTGATTTGAGCCTCGTTCAGAGTCTTACTCGCGTAGTAAATGACATGAAGAATTTTATTGATTCGTTGTCCTAAGACAGCGCCGACAACGAAATTTGAGGCATCACACATGATTTCAAAAGGCAGCTTCCAGTTGGGAGAGCAGATGATCGGGGCAGAGACAAGTTCATTTTTAAGATGCTCAAAAGATGAAATGCAATCGGAATTGAAGTTGAAAGGAACATCCTTAGCAAGAAGATTGGTCAAAGGTCGAGTGATTTTACTAGAATCCTTTATAAAGCGACGATAGAAGCCAACATGACCTAAAAAGGATCGGATGTCCTTAACGGATATGGGAACGGGAAGATTCGAGATAACCTCAATTTTGGCTTTGTCTACTTCAATCCCTTTATTAGAGATGACATGTCCTAAAACAATGCTATGTTTAACCATGAAGTGACACTTTTCCCAATTAAGCGTTAAGTGTTTATCTTTGCAACGGTTAAGAACAAGATCCAGGTGATGTAAACACTCAGTGTAGGAATCCCTGAAGATGGAAAAGTCATCCATGAACACTTCCAAAAATTGTTCGATCATATCAGAAAAATTGCTAATCATGCACCTCTGAAAGGTTGCAGGTGCATTACAGAGACCAAAAGGCATACGACGGTACGCAAATGTACCGAATGGACAAGTGAAAGTGGTCTTCTCTTAGTCCTCAAGAGCGATAGGAATTTGATTATAGCTCGAGTACCCATCAAGGAAACAATAGTACTCATGACCGGCTAGTCATTCTAACATTTGATCGATAAATGGCAGAGGGAAATGATCCTTACGTGTTGCAGCGTTAAGTTTTCTATAGTCAATGCAGACACGTCAACCGGTCTGGGTACGGGTTGGGATAAGCTCGTTAGCTTCATTTTGGATCACGGTAATCCCCGATTTCTTAGGTACGACATGAATCGGACTAACCCATTGACTATTAGAAATTGGGTAGATGATTCCATTGTCAAGACATTTGAGGATTTCAGCACGAACTGCTTCTTTCATCATAGGGTTTAGTCGACGCTGGGGATCACGAGTGGGTTTGGCATCATCTATAAGGTGGATTCGATGTTGGACTATCGAAGGACTAATCCCCTTAATATCAGCCATGGACCAACCAATTGCTTCCTTATTTTTCTTAAGGATGGGGAGGAGCAATTGTTCCTGTTCTAAAGTAAGGTCAGAAGCGATAATGACATGAAAAGTTTCATTGTCTCCTAAGTAAGCGTACTTAAGATGACTGGGCAGCACTTTGAGTTCAGATTCTGGAGATGACTCAACTGAAAATACTGGTTGAGGGACAGACTCAATTGTGAGCGGCTCGACAAGAATCGAATTAGAGACATTTTCGGGAATATCTTGGAACAAGGTTTCATAATTCGATTCAATTTCGTTATTCAGATGGTCGAGCTCGGGTTCATTGTCGTGGACAGCATGGATTTCAGAAAACTGGTCCACATAAGAGTTAGGAGAGTTTTCGGTTCTAAAGATGTTTAGCTCGACGGTCATGTTACCGAAAGAAAGTTTCATAGACGCATTTCTACAGTTGATAAGCGCATTAGAAGTTGCTAAGAAGGGTCGTCCTAAAATCAAAGGGATCTGGTTCGCAGGATTGCTTACCTGATGAGTTTCTAGGACAATGAAGTCGACTGGAAAGATGAATTCGCCTATTTTGATCAATACATCCTCGATTTCGCCCATAGGTTTCTTAATTGAATGCTCAGCAAGCTGAAGGGTAACCTTGGTGGGTTTCAGTTCTCCTGACCCTAATTGGCAATAGACGGAGTATGGAAGCAAGTTAACACTAGCACCTAAGTCTAGCAGGCATTTATCGATTTTCTTGTCCCCAATAGTACAAGATATTGTGGGGCAGCCAGGATCTTTGTATTTCATTGGCATTGATTGGGACAAGACCTCGCTTAGAGTTGCTGCTAGAACCACTATCTTAGGTACTTGTGTATGACGTTTTTGAGTGCATAAATCTTTTAGAAATTTTGCGTAATGTGGAACTTGTTGGATAATATCTAAAAGAGGAATGTTCACTTTAACTTGCATAAATATTTCAAGGGTCTTTTCTAGTTGATCTGTCTTTTTCCTAGGTCGGAGTCTATGAGGAAATGGAGCAGACAGCTCAGTAAGTTGGGCTACTTGAGTTTGAGGATGATCCTTGTCAGAAATTAGCTCAATGTTTTGATCTGAGTTAGTCGAATTTTCAAGAGGGTTTGGAAGATCGTCCGGTAAAGCATTTGGGTTGACCACATGGTTGTCAATCTTTTTGCCGGATCTAAGAGTCATGACAGTATTCAATTGACTAATGTTTGTATCCTGAATGATGTGAATTTGGTTGGGGTTTGAATTTTGTCCTCTAGGGTTTTGAATAGGCTGACTTGGAAACGTACCCTTTTTCCTTTCACTTAATCTAGCGTTAAGTTGAGACATTTGTTTTTGAAGTTCACTCATTTGTTGATTTGTGTTTTGCATATATGATTGTAACGTGTTGTCTAACTTGTTTTAATTCTCCACACTTTTCTTAGTCATTTGCGCTAATAGGTTGCTCACCTCAGATAAATTCCCCTCAATCTTAGAAAGGCGTTTTTCATATTGGGGTGCAACTGTTTGATTGTGGAAAGGCGCCTGGTTCGAAGTGTACTGATTTTGCCTAAGGGGAGGGTTCACAACATTGTTAGGAAATGCTCGATTCGAAGGTCTGTTCATTAAAGGGTTATTCAGACCATAAGAAAGATTTGGGTGGTTGTTGGGTCGGTTGAAAGCATTCACTTGCTCAAGGGACTGGGGACAGTCATCAGCCGTATGATCAGAGTTAAGACATATGTGACACATAGCTTGGGAAATGTTATTAGACTGAGTGTGTGTTCTAACAACATTCAGTATAGCATCAACAAGAGTATTAGAAGAAGAAGAGGATTCAACAGAATTACTACTGGATCACGAAAAGAGAGATTTTTCATTGGTTCGTTCCCATTGTTTCGATTTTTCTGCTAACTCGTCCAGAAATTCCCAAGCTTCTATGTCGTCTGTTTTAGAAAATTGCCCTGACACATGGACTCTAACATTTGCCTAGTACTATTATCAAGTCCATCGTATACAGTTTGACATAACGACCATGTTTCATAACCATGATGGGGACAACTCAACAACAGTTCTTTAAATCTTTCGAAGTATTGCCAAAAAGATTCACCACCTTTTTGGTGGAAATTGGTGATTTCATTTCTGACTCTAGCTGTTTTTTCTGGGGGGTAGAACTTTTTAAGGAAATCTGCTGTAAATTCATCCCATTTTTTAATCGAATTTGGGGGCAAGCTGCGAAACCATTTTTCTGCGGAGTCAGTTAGTGCGAATGGAATGAAACGAAGTTTAATACCATCCTCACATAACTGTTGTAATTTAAAGGTTGCACAAGCATATTCAAATTTCGTTAAGAAACTATATGGTTCATCATGAGAAAAATTTCTGAATTTGGGAAGGATGTTTATCTGACTCGATTGGATTTCAAAGTGGTTACGCACGGGATTGGGTAACTGAATGCAAGATGGGACAGAAACTCTATTGGGAAGAATTCTGTCCATCAGGGTGCGAGGTGCAGGCTCGTTAGCCATTTCTAAAGGTTGGTCGAGTGAACTGGGTTTTGAGGAAAGAGAAGGTGGTTCGATTCTAACTAAACGACGAGATTCTTGGTCACGGGTCCAAGTTTGCATGCACTAGAAAGAAGAAGAAGAGAGTTTGCCAGAAAGAGTTTTGAAAATGGGACTTTTTTTTTTGGAAAAGTACGACCTACATATTAGCGAGGTTTAAAAGAGAGAAAAGAAAAAATGTTAATTTTTTTTGTTTCTGTTTTTCAAATTTTTTTTGAGGAATTTTGATTTTTTTTACACAAAACAGTCACACACAGAAATTAGCTACATTGAATTTTTTAATCCTTGATAGCTCCTAACTCAAAATTATATAGTGACATGTTTGATTACTTAGACCAAAAGATTTCTCAGCCAGTTAACGGACAAGAGTTATCGGTGCACCAGGAATCACCCTAGCAGTGCAGCCGAAGGTTTAAGTACCTTCAGAATAACAACCGATATAATATTTACGAATCACCGTAATATTTATAAACGGTTATTTCTCTGTCGTAGTCTAGACACCAAGAAATAATTCGTTCCAAATGAATCAACTATCAAAATACAATTAAGCCCTAGATGAGCCCGCGACTCCCTTAGGTCCAACGTCTAAACCATTATTATTAGTCAGATTCTATGATGAAATGCAATTTGTGGGCTAAGGAACGGGTGATGAAATCCCTCACCTTATGTGAATTGGGGTATTGCCCTTAATAGAATGAATATAGAGGCAGAAGTAATAATTGCAGAAATTAAAAGATTTTACAAGCAAGCCGCTGCCCCTGTAGAAGATTTTTACAAGCAATGCCTATTTTTGTTTTATTTACAGCAGAAGTCCATGTAGAGTTAGAAAATACTTACCTAGATCGGCACTCCGTCCAGTGCAATTGAGAAGCGCTAGCGCATTCACACCCCACTTGGTGTGCAACCGCTCCAACCCTTCTGAATCGTTTGTAGATTTATTGTTGTTTCGCCTTCTATTAATTGTTTGACTGCGCTGTGGCACGGGTTGAAAAAAAAAATTTAGGGCCTTTTTCTAATTTCCACTGTAACTGTTTTTGAAAATTTTCTCTCCTTTTTTTTTAAGCAAGCAAAGGAGACGGATTTTGAGTAATGCTATTTTAACAAGCAAGGTGAAGCAAAGTAGAATCAAGGTAGCAAGCAATTTCCTAGTTTTCTGCAACCTGAAATTTTGAACAAAAGCAAAAGGAAGGTCGATAATAGACAAAATGATTAACTCAAAAACAAATGGAACCAAAGTTGTTATTCTTTTTTTTAATGTTAAACAAAGGTTACTTTTTTTGTTAAACAAACAAGAACTTTCAAATTTTAGCACAAATAAATCCAGCTTAAGGCCCAACTTAAACAATCCGACTTAACACTAAAACAAGCAAACAGAAACCTAACCCAACACAAATGAATTAGAACGTTAACTGTAATAACCCGAAAATCTGGGCCAGTTTAAAATTTTTATTTTGGCAATTTTGGCGAATTTTGAATATTTAAAATGAATTATTTTAAATAAAATCGACGAGAAATTTATTTTGAATATAAATCGAACGTATATATTATACGCGTCGTCGTTAGAATATAAATATTTATATATAATTATAAAAGGAATTGAAAATGGCGCGGTAGTTCGATAATTCGATTTCAAACTTCAATTGAATGTACCGGGTGCAAAACAATCCGGATTTTAGTGAAACCAAAAAGAATGGAATCTAATAGTGAATATCTTTCCAACGAATCCGACAAATCAAGATTTCATTGCGGGAATCAAAAGATATGTCCAGTTGAAAATTCTGAATAGTCGCTATGGAATTCAGGCCCTTAAAAATGGACATTTTGCAAATGACCTCGGATTTCGACGAAACCAGTTTTGTTGGATCCGCAGTGTCGAGTTATTGCTAGATTCCAAATTTCATAATTTTTCGAATCAATATGTGAGTGTGGCAAAGGAAAACGCGTTTGACCAGTTTCAGTTGATTTTAATCGACTGGAAATTGGCCATTTTTCCAACGGTCTCAGAATTCGACGAAACTAGTTTTGATAGGACCGTATCGTCAATACAAAGCTAGAAAATATTTTTCTGGAATTTTTCTAGTTAGTATGTGACCCCGGTAATTTGAAATGTACGTTTAAAAGTCAATATAATGATTTAAATGTAAATTTAACGGAAACTGATTGTAACAGCCGAATCAGCTGACGATACATATCCCATTGTGTTCGGAATGGGGGTAAAACGCTATGGACGACAGGCGGTGGGCCTCGTTTAGAGGTCGTATGTAAAAGTCAACTTCTTTGAAAATAAAATAATTAAATAAAAAAAAAAAAAAAACTTTCTCCTCCCTTTTAATTCTTCTGGCCCCCCCCCCCAAATCAGTATTTCAATCGCGAAAAAAAAAAAAAACAAACAAACCCCGAAACCCCGTCGCCTCCCCCCCTCGTAGCAGCCGCCACCTCCTTTCTTCCCCCCCCCCCCCCCCCGGCGTGCCGCCGCACGCAGCAGCACCCCCCCCCCCCCCCCGCCAGAGCCGACGCGGAAGCAGCACCCCCCCCCCAGGTTCGATCGACGCACGAGAAATCCCCCCCCCCCCCCCCCCCCCCCCCAGCAGCGCCGCGAGCCGCCCCGCACCCCCTCCTCCGCCTTCCTTTCTCCCCTTCCTCCCTCTTCTCCTCCGACCAGCGAGCCGCTCCACCCCCTCAGCCTCCTTCGCCCCTTTTCAAAAACTGCCAGTAAGTTTTATTATTTATTTAGTTTATTTTAAATTCAGTTTTAAGTATAATTACAATGTTCAGATTCAATTTTAAATTTGTATAAAACATTGAAGAAAGTTTTGGTATTTAGTTCATGGAAAATTTGTTTTTTTATCGAATAAAAGATGAGATTTCTAACTAGCTAAAAAGGGAGATTTTTAGCCTCATAAAGATGCGTTTTTTTTTATTATAAATATCGTTTAATAAAAATTCGATTTTTATATATTGAACTTTGAAATAAAAATTCGATTTTTATATATTGAACTTTGAAATAAAAATTCGATTTTTATATATTGAACTTTGAAATAAAAATTCGATTTTTATATATTGAACTTTGAAATAAAAATTCGATTTTTATATATTGAACTTTGAAATAAAAATTCGATTTTTATATATTGAACTTTGAAATAAAAATTCGATTTTTATATATTGAACTTTGAAATAAAAATTCGATTTTTATATATTGAACTTTGAAATAAAAATTCGATTTTTATATATTGAACTTTGAAATAAAAATTCGATTTTTATATATTGAACTTTGAAATAAAAATTCGATTTTTATATATTGAATAGTGAACTAAAAATTCGATTTTTATATATTGAATAGCGAACTAAAAATTCGATTTTTATATATTGAATAGCGAACTAAAAATTCGATTTTTATATATTGAATAGCGAAGTAAAAATGTGATTTTTACGTATGTAGTGAAAGCAGCAACGAAGGTGACAAAAAGGCGAAACGACGAAGACTTCTGCAAATGAAGAGCCGTGGAGCTAGGATAGCTATAAGTGAGAATTTCTCACCTTTCTATTTCTTTTCTAGTTATATATTTATACTAGGATGCAGACGGTGCTTAGTAGCACCCGACACAATCGTCCACAGACCATGGACTTGTTTGTTTGATTGTTTGGTGATTGATTGCGAATTGGTTTGAATGTGGTTTGTGATGTGAAAAATCGAATCGATAAATTGGTTAGGATTAGACGTGCGCCGTTATAAGGCGTAGGAGTAAGGCTAGGTTAGACCCTTACTCCAAATTTTGTGGTTTGCAAAATGAAATTGATTTGATTGATGAGTGAATGGCGTGGGCCTTCACTAGACCGGGGATAAGGCTAGGCCTTGTCCCGTTTCTAGTATCGTGCCGTTATGCCGCCGAAATTTTCTAAAATAAGTTAGAAAAATAAAAATAGCATTTTATTTAACGAATGAACTGAATAGAAATTCATATGTTAAATAAAATGTGTTATCGTTAAAAATATAATTTTTAACGTGAATGTGAATAAATAAATATTCATTTACAAACCAGACGGTTTGTTTATGTACACCTATTTGAATGACGTTGATTGGGTCGATAAATTTTACACATCGCCTAACTGCACAAATAAAATAGGTGTTTGATTGTTTGAAACCCCACACGGGTGTTGGGATGAAATTTGAAGTTCACTCATCCTGATTGATTAAATGTGTCGATCGATTGATTGACAGACTGTTATAAGCGTTGAATATCTATATTTGAGGCTTATACAGTGTAGTGCACTTTGGTTGGTGGTTGATTATTTTTCAATGCTATGATATACATGTGTTGTATGAAAATCCATATAATTAACCTTATATGGTAATTGATTGGGCCTCATTCCAATTTGAAAAATAAAGAATATTATAAAATAAAAGTTCATGTGTTGACAGTACTCATTCATTGAGATTGGTCATGTGTTGAACGAAATATTTTGATAATAACAACTATTTTGAAAATGGAAATATATGAAGCCGTGTTGATTAGATGCGCCATTTCGACGTGAACGATATTTTTTATCGATTTTATTCATTTTGAAATGAATATTGAAAAGTAATTTTGAAATCAAATATCTCGAAATGAATTGAATTGAAAACGATTTCGAAATGAATTGAATTGAAAACGATTTCGAAATGAATTGAATTGAAAACGATTTCGAAATGAATTGAATTGAAAACGATTTCGAAATGAATTGAATTGAAAACGATTTCGAAATGAATTGAATTGAAAACGATTTCGAAATGAATTGAATTGAAAACGATTTCGAAATGAATTGAATTGAAAACGATTTCGAAATGAATTGAATTGAAAACGATTTCGAAATGAATTGAATTGAAAACGATTTCGAAATGAATTGAATTGAAAACGATTTCGAAATGAATTGAATTGAAAACGATTTCGAAATGAATTGAATGGAAAACGATTTCGAAATGAATTGAATTGAAAACGATTTCGAAATGAATTGAATTGAAAACGAATTCGAATTGAATTGAAAGTGAATTGAATTGAATTCAAATTGAATTGAAATTTGAATTGAATAGAAATGAATTTTAAAACGAATTTATAAAGAAGAATTCAATTTTGATTTGAATTGAAAAGGAAGTTGAAATTGTTTTTGAAACGAATTCAAAACTATTTATATAATTCGTTTTAAATAGAAATCGACGAAATATATATATTATATATATTATATATAATATAATGGCCTGAATAGAACGCGCCGCGTCGCGGCAGTTCGCGAATTTCGACCATTTATTTCGAACGGACATTACGGGAGATCCGACCGTCGGATTCTCCTAAAACCGGAACCGTTGGGTTCGTATCGAAAAGAGCTTTCTAATGAATGTTAGAAATTTGAAATCTAACGGTTGGATTTGGAGATACGTCCAAATCAAATTCGAAAAAGGTCGCTGTAAGTGCAGTTCGATGGCCATTGATGGAAATCGACTGTACGAGCCTTGATAAAATTATTAAAAATAGTAATAATTTGTGTAAAATCATAAGAAATGATTTGTGAAGATTTGGGATGAAAAACTCCATATTTGAAAAGATAAAAATAGATTTTTATCGAAATGAACTAGTTTTGAACTAGAATTATAATTCTATTTATTTTTAAATAAATAAATTGAATTCGAAAAGGGTTTTAAAAGTAACCAAAATTCCAATGATTGCATTGGAGTGTATTTGAATCGAAATTGTCTTCGGAATATTTCGATGTTGGAATTCGTGATTATACAGGTGTTGTTATGGAAATTTGAAAGATATATATGTATATCGTTATTTCCAATACTACATTTGTTAGTCGTAGAATTCGATATTGAATATAAGCCGATATATTTTCTATTCAGAGCCTTGTATTGAATATCGAATGTGATTTGGGTTTGTCATGAATGGTGTCTTCACTAACACTGTTCTTGAACCCAGTTGAGAAAAGATTAAATCTTTTTATTTAGATTTAATGAAGTGTACCAATTAAATAATATTTAATTGGAATTGAATATCGAATGTGATTTGGGTTTGTCGTGAATGGTGTCTTCACTAACACTGTTCTTGAACCCAGTTGAGAAAAGATTAAATCTTTTTATTTAGATTTAATGAAGTGTACCAATTAAATAATATTTAATTGGAATTGAATATCGAATGTGATTTGGGTTTGTCGTGAATGGTGTCTTCACTAACACTGTTCTTGAACCCAGTTGAGAAAAGATTAAATCTTTTTATTTAGATTTAATGAAGTGTACCAATTAAATGATATTTAATTGGAATTGAATTGGTATTGATTTTTGGGTTTATCGTGAACAGTGTTTTAAATAACACTTGTTCTTTAACCCGATAATTAATGGAATGTGATTTTGGGTTTATCGTGAATCGTGTTTTAAATGACACTGATTCTTTAACCCAGATAATGATTAAAACTAAGTGGAGTTTTAATGAATCTTTAATTAGATTGAAAAGATCGAGAATGGAGTATCACCAGTTTTGCTCCAGGCGATAGTTAAATCTTTAATTAGATTTGAACGTGAAATTTAGAAACTAACTGTCGGTTAGCCAAGCAGAATGGTTTTCTGGATATTGATCTGATGTTGGTTTCGGCCTTCGGGGTTAATATTTGGGGAATTATTCTCTTGATTAATTTACGGTTAGTGACTAATGAATTGGAATGAGGCGTATGTTGTGTTTGTGTAACACTTATTTAAATATACGCGAGTTATTCGGAAAGACCGGGTTTATCCCATTCTGAATAACTGATACGACGATAAGTCGAAGATGAAGACGATGGTCGAAGACCGGAGGTCTTCACGTCGTTTGGGTGATAACTGATGATCTTGATTGGGCTGTACACCCAAGAAGATGGAAACAGTTAGTGATCGTCCAGACGTACTTGGAGATCGATGGATATGCGGGGTACTAGGTGCCTCCGGTTTCGTTCAGGCCCAGAACGGACTTGTAAATGGACTGTGTGTCTGACATTGGATTTCATTCTGTGTGACTGATATCGGTTGCATAGGGTGGTTTGCCTGTGTGGCATGCTAAGATGCAAATGATCAAGGCTTCTGTTGAAAAGCAAAGTCTTGTGGTGATGATCAAAGCACGGCCTTTGTGGCGTAGCTTTGTGTAACGTTTACCTCGCGTGTTTCACACCCGGTATGAACCAAAAACGGGAGAGGACATCAGGGAGGACTTGCGTTTCTTTCTAGCTAGAAGTGGCGTCAGTGGTTTTACACGCCCTGACGAGTTTGACTTATGTGGTTGTTGCTGTTGCGAGGCGCCTCGGTTATATCGGTTTCGGCCGATGCATTCTGGTCGGCTGACGGACCAGACTTACACCCCATAGGGTGGGGAGACGTAGTGTTCAGGCATAATAATCCACATCGGTGGACCGGCCCTGACGATCTAAAGGGTTGATGCGTTCTGATCCTGAGGGGCGGGCTAGAGCGTCTCGAATCGGTTGAGGACTATCTTTTGCCTCGGTTCATAGACGGAAATCCAATTTCCAAATACGTGACATTTGCGGTTTTAGTTGTAATCCTATATATGGCGACATAGTGGGATGGGGCGCTTATGCCGCCTATGATTGATACTTATGATTTGAAGTGTTTTATACACTATGCACTTATAATAGTATCAAATGATTTGTTTTAAACGTATCAAGCATTCTTTGGCTGTTATAAGGGAAAACCCTATCCTCGACTGCGTTGCATTGTGTGATGGGACCTGGGTCTTATAACAGCTTCATTTTTCTTTATTTAGCATTGCGCTGTTTGTTTTATGCACTGGTATTCTTGGGAGGAAACCCGTTCCGTGTTATACGGCGTGGTCCCTTGATTTACCTTACATTAAAAATAAAGATTAACTGTTTTAGTTCTCACACCAGTCACATGACTGACCTGGAGTTTATTGTTTTAACCTAAACTCTGGGTGCCCCTATTTTCGACACGGGCAGCTAGTAGTTTTGGTTTTGCAGATTTATATTCACAGGATCCTGGTTTACAGCTGGAACGATATCCGGAAAGCTTTGTATCCGTATATCTCTTCTAGTTGTGTATTGTATTATTTTCCGCTGCTATGTATTTAAATGTAATTTAAATCTCTGATATTTCTGTGTAATATTTATTCATTTATACTCTGTATATTCTTGTAATCTGATGCATTGTTGTAATATACAATGAAATGTTCTTCTGTATGCGTTCTGTTGTGGTTTGTTCTCGAACTATCCGACGCTTTCCTTTACGGGGAGGTTGCGGGTCTTCACAGTTGGTATCAGAGCTTTGGTTTACAAAACTCGAGAACAAGACACATTAGAACCATACGAAAGAATTCATCAGATATTGGATTAGTAATATCCAATGGGAATGACTCGTTAGAGATAGGATCAGTAGTATCCTAGAACGAGTGTGAAGAGTATATTTTTGAAAATGAAAACAAATTTTTGTTTTAAAAATTTAAATCAACTATTCGTATTTGATTAGTTAATATATTGATTTTGGACAGTCCAGTATATATCGACTTTGCGTATACGTCTGATCCACGTGTATTTGAAATTTTAATATACTGGATAGATATAGAGTCACACTCTAGTCGCCCGGAGACGATTCTGATGATAGTCTAGACATCATCAGAATTGGTATTCGAGTTTCAAAGGTGTGATTTTCTATATATTTCCATTAGACTGGTGTGAGAACCAAATCTTATATAGCTAGAATACATTGTTGTGATTTGGCATCAAAACATGATTTTTTGTATATATATCAAAGTTATGAATTTGAGACTCTAATTCACTAATTGATTGATGTTTGTGTTGTTTGTTCATTAGTTTGCTAATTTTGAACCATTATGCTTAATCGAACCAAATATTGAATTATATCGAAAATTGGTTGCGTTTGCTTGCATATACATATATATCTTTGAACAGGTCATAGCAAGGAGGCTAGAGCAGAGAATAAAATTTGTTTGCCCGACAAATAGGTACATGTTTACTACATAATTTACTGTTTTGTTTGGGTGATGATGATTTTGTGAGCCTATTGGCTAGCCGCTTGGCTTTTTCTTTTTCTTTTTGAGATCTGAAGGATCGGGGAAGCTATTTGAAATTCCCCGATGCTCCCATTGCAGGGGAGGTTATGGCGAAAGTTTTCGAAAATTTAGGGTGTTAGCCAAATTTTTGAAGTTTTGAAAATTCTCAGAAACTGAAAAGTTAGAGAATGGAAGCCTGATCGAACGTAGGGCTGAATAATCAAACCACTTTCGACTTTGTTCCTTTTCGGGGACGAAAAGTTTTAAGTGGGGGAGATTGTAATAACCCGAAAATCTGGGCCAGTTTAAAATTTTTATTTTGGCAATTTTGGCGAATTTTGAATATTTAAAATGAATTATTTTAAATAAAATCGACGAGAAATTTATTTTGAATATAAATCGAACGTATATATTATACGCGTCGTCGTTAGAATATAAATATTTATATATAATTATAAAAGGAATTGAAAATGGCGCGGTAGTTCGATAATTCGATTTCAAACTTCAATTGAATGTACCGGGTGCAAAACAATCCGGATTATAGTGAAACCAAAAAGAATGGAATCTAATAGTGAATATCTTTCCAACGAATCCGACAAATCAAGATTTCATTGCGGGAATCAAAAGATATGTCCAGTTGAAAATTCTGAATAGTCGCTATGGAATTCAGGCCCTTAAAAATGGACATTTTGCAAATGACCTCGGATTTCGACGAAACCAGTTTTGTTGGATCCGCAGTGTCGAGTTATTGCTAGATTCCAAATTTCATAATTTTTCGAATCAATATGTGAGTGTGGCAAAGGAAAACGCGTTTGACCAGTTTCAGTTGATTTTAATCGACTGGAAATTGGCCATTTTTCCAACGGTCTCAGAATTCGACGAAACTAGTTTTGATAGGACCGTATCGTCAATACAAAGCTAGAAAATATTTTTCTGGAATTTTTCTAGTTAGTATGTGACCCCGGTAATTTGAAATGTACGTTTAAAATTCAATATAATGATTTAAATGTAAATTTAACGGAAACTGATTGTAACAGCCGAATCAGCTGACGATACATATCCCATTGTGTTCGGAATGGGGGTAAAACGCTATGGACGACAGGCGGTGGGCCTCGTTTAGAGGTCGTATGTAAAAGTCAACTTCTTTGAAAATAAAATAATTAAATAATAAAAAAAAAAAACTTTCTCCTCCCTTTTAATTCTTCTGGCCCCCCCCCCAAATCAGTATTTCAATCGCGAAAAAAAAAAAAAAAACAAACAAACCCCGAAACCCCGTCGCCTCCCCCCCTCGTAGCAGCCGCCACCTCCTTTCTTCCCCCCCCCCCCCCCCGGCGCGCCGCCGCACGCAGCAGCACCCCCCCCCCCCCCCGCCAGAGCCGACGCGGAAGCAGCACCCCCCCCCCAGGTTCGATCGACGCACGAGAAATCCCACCCCCCCCCCCCCCCCCAGCAGCGCCGCGAGCCGCCCCGCACCCCCTCCTCCGCCTTCCTTTCTCCCCTTCCTCCCTCTTCTCCTCCGACCAGCGAGCCGCTCCACCCCCTCAGCCTCCTTCGCCCCTTTTCAAAAACTGCCAGTAAGTTTTATTATTTATTTAGTTTATTTTAAATTCAGTTTTAAGTATAATTACAATGTTCAGATTCAATTTTAAATTTGTATAAAACATTGAAGAAAGTTTTGGTATTTAGTTCATGGAAAATTTGTTTTTTTATCGAATAAAAGATGAGATTTCTAACTAGCTAAAAAGGGAGATTTTTAGCCTCATAAAGATGCGTTTTTTTTATTATAAATATCGTTTAATAAAAATTCGATTTTTATATATTGAACTTTGAAATAAAAATTCGATTTTTATATATTGAACTTTGAAATAAAAATTCGATTTTTATATATTGAACTTTGAAATAAAAATTCGATTTTTATATATTGAACTTTGAAATAAAAATTCGATTTTTATATATTGAACTTTGAAATAAAAATTCGATTTTTATATATTGAACTTTGAAATAAAAATTCGATTTTTATATATTGAACTTTGAAATAAAAATTCGATTTTTATATATTGAATAGTGAACTAAAAATTCGATTTTTATATATTGAATAGCGAACTAAAAATTCGATTTTTATATATTGAATAGCGAACTAAAAATTCGATTTTTATATATTGAATAGCGAAGTAAAAATGTGATTTTTACGTATGTAGTGAAAGCAGCAACGAAGGTGACAAAAAGGCGAAACGACGAAGACTTCTGCAAATGAAGAGCCGTGGAGCTAGGATAGCTATAAGTGAGAATTTCTCACCTTTCTATTTCTTTTCTAGTTATATATTTATACTAGGATGCAGACGGTGCTTAGTAGCACCCGACACAATCGTCCACAGACCATGGACTTGTTTGTTTGATTGTTTGGTGATTGATTGCGAATTGGTTTGAATGTGGTTTGTGATGTGAAAAATCGAATCGATAAATTGGTTAGGATTAGACGTGCGCCGTTATAAGGCGTAGGAGTAAGGCTAGGTTAGACCCTTACTCCAAATTTTGTGGTTTGCAAAATGAAATTGATTTGATTGATGAGTGAATGGCGTGGGCCTTCACTAGACCGGGGATAAGGCTAGGCCTTGTCCCGTTTCTAGTATCGTGCCGTTATGCCGCCGAAATTTTCTAAAATAAGTTAGAAAAATAAAAATAGCATTTTATTTAACGAATGAACTGAATAGAAATTCATATGTTAAATAAAATGTGTTATCGTTAAAAATATAATTTTTAACGTGAATGTGAATAAATAAATATTCATTTACAAACCAGACGGTTTGTTTATGTACACCTATTTGAATGACGTTGATTGGGTCGATAAATTTTACACATCGCCTAACTGCACAAATAAAATAGGTGTTTGATTGTTTGAAACCCCACACGGGTGTTGGGATGAAATTTGAAGTTCACTCATCCTGATTGATTAAATGTGTCGATCGATTGATTGACAGACTGTTATAAGCGTTGAATATCTATATTTGAGGCTTATACAGTGTAGTGCACTTTGGTTGGTGGTTGATTATTTTTCAATGCTATGATATACATGTGTTGTATGAAAATCCATATAATTAACCTTATATGGTAATTGATTGGGCCTCATTCCAATTTGAAAAATAAAGAATATTATAAAATAAAAGTTCATGTGTTGACAGTACTCATTCATTGAGATTGGTCATGTGTTGAACGAAATATTTTGATAATAACAACTATTTTGAAAATGGAAATATATGAAGCCGTGTTGATTAGATGCGCCATTTCGACGTGAACGATATTTTTTATCGATTTTATTCATTTTGAAATGAATATTGAAAAGTAATTTTGAAATCAAATATCTCGAAATGAATTGAATTGAAAACGATTTCGAAATGAATTGAATTGAAAACGATTTCGAAATGAATTGAATTGAAAACGATTTCGAAATGAATTGAATTGAAAACGATTTCGAAATGAATTGAATTGAAAACGATTTCGAAATGAATTGAATTGAAAACGATTTCGAAATGAATTGAATTGAAAACGATTTCGAAATGAATTGAATTGAAAACGATTTCGAAATGAATTGAATTGAAAACGATTTCGAAATGAATTGAATTGAAAACGATTTCGAAATGAATTGAATTGAAAACGATTTCGAAATGAATTGAATTGAAAACGATTTCGAAATGAATTGAATGGAAAACGATTTCGAAATGAATTGAATTGAAAACGATTTCGAAATGAATTGAATTGAAAACGAATTCGAATTGAATTGAAAGTGAATTGAATTGAATTCAAATTGAATTGAAATTTGAATTGAATAGAAATGAATTTTAAAACGAATTTATAAAGAAGAATTCAATTTTGATTTGAATTGAAAAGGAAGTTGAAATTGTTTTTGAAACGAATTCAAAACTATTTATATAATTCGTTTTAAATAGAAATCGACGAAATATATATATTATATATATTATATATAATATAATGGCCTGAATAGAACGCGCCGCGTCGCGGCAGTTCGCGAATTTCGACCATTTATTTCGAACGGACATTACGGGAGATCCGACCGTCGGATTCTCCTAAAACCGGAACCGTTGGGTTCGTATCGAAAAGAGCTTTCTAATGAATGTTAGAAATTTGAAATCTAACGGTTGGATTTGGAGATACGTCCAAATCAAATTCGAAAAAGGTCGCTGTAAGTGCAGTTCGATGGCCATTGATGGAAATCGACTGTACGAGCCTTGATAAAATTATTAAAAATAGTAATAATTTGTGTAAAATCATAAGAAATGATTTGTGAAGATTTGGGATGAAAAACTCCATATTTGAAAAGATAAAAATAGATTTTTATCGAAATGAACTAGTTTTGAACTAGAATTATAATTCTATTTATTTTTAAATAAATAAATTGAATTCGAAAAGGGTTTTAAAAGTAACCAAAATTCCAATGATTGCATTGGAGTGTATTTGAATCGAAATTGTCTTCGGAATATTTCGATGTTGGAATTCGTGATTATACAGGTGTTGTTATGGAAATTTGAAAGATATATATGTATATCGTTATTTCCAATACTACATTTGTTAGTCGTAGAATTCGATATTGAATATAAGCCGATATATTTTCTATTCAGAGCCTTGTATTGAATATCGAATGTGATTTGGGTTTGTCGTGAATGGTGTCTTCACTAACACTGTTCTTGAACCCAGTTGAGAAAAGATTAAATCTTTTTATTTAGATTTAATGAAGTGTACCAATTAAATAATATTTAATTGGAATTGAATATCGAATGTGATTTGGGTTTGTCGTGAATGGTGTCTTCACTAACACTGTTCTTGAACCCAGTTGAGAAAAGATTAAATCTTTTTATTTAGATTTAATGAAGTGTACCAATTAAATAATATTTAATTGGAATTGAATATCGAATGTGATTTGGGTTTGTCGTGAATGGTGTCTTCACTAACACTGTTCTTGAACCCAGTTGAGAAAAGATTAAATCTTTTTATTTAGATTTAATGAAGTGTACCAATTAAATGATATTTAATTGGAATTGAATTGGTATTGATTTTTGGGTTTATCGTGAACAGTGTTTTAAATAACACTTGTTCTTTAACCCGATAATTAATGGAATGTGATTTTGGGTTTATCGTGAATCGTGTTTTAAATGACACTGATTCTTTAACCCAGATAATGATTAAAACTAAGTGGAGTTTTAATGAATCTTTAATTAGATTGAAAAGATCGAGAATGGAGTATCACCAGTTTTGCTCCAGGCGATAGTTAAATCTTTAATTAGATTTGAACGTGAAATTTAGAAACTAACTGTCGGTTAGCCAAGCAGAATGGTTTTCTGGATATTGATCTGATGTTGGTTTCGGCCTTCGGGGTTAATATTTGGGGAATTATTCTCTTGATTAATTTACGGTTAGTGACTAATGAATTGGAATGAGGCGTATGTTGTGTTTGTGTAACACTTATTTAAATATACGCGAGTTATTCGGAAAGACCGGGTTTATCCCATTCTGAATAACTGATACGACGATAAGTCGAAGATGAAGACGATGGTCGAAGACCGGAGGTCTTCACGTCGTTTGGGTGATAACTGATGATCTTGATTGGGCTGTACACCCAAGAAGATGGAAACAGTTAGTGATCGTCCAGACGTACTTGGAGATCGATGGATATGCGGGGTACTAGGTGCCTCCGGTTTCGTTCAGGCCCAGAACGGACTTGTAAATGGACTGTGTGTCTGACATTGGATTTCATTCTGTGTGACTGATATCGGTTGCATAGGGTGGTTTGCCTGTGTGGCATGCTAAGATGCAAATGATCAAGGCTTCTGTTGAAAAGCAAAGTCTTGTGGTGATGATCAAAGCACGGCCTTTGTGGCGTAGCTTTGTGTAACGTTTACCTCGCGTGTTTCACACCCGGTATGAACCAAAAACGGGAGAGGACATCAGGGAGGACTTGCGTTTCTTTCTAGCTAGAAGTGGCGTCAGTGGTTTTACACGCCCTGACGAGTTTGACTTATGTGGTTGTTGCTGTTGCGAGGCGCCTCGGTTATATCGGTTTCGGCCGATGCATTCTGGTCGGCTGACGGACCAGACTTACACCCCATAGGGTGGGGAGACGTAGTGTTCAGGCATAATAATCCACATCGGTGGACCGGCCCTGACGATCTAAAGGGTTGATGCGTTCTGATCCTGAGGGGCGGGCTAGAGCGTCTCGAATCGGTTGAGGACTATCTTTTGCCTCGGTTCATAGACGGAAATCCAATTTCCAAATACGTGACATTTGCGGTTTTAGTTGTAATCCTATATATGGCGACATAGTGGGATGGGGCGCTTATGCCGCCTATGATTGATACTTATGATTTGAAGTGTTTTATACACTATGCACTTATAATAGTATCAAATGATTTGTTTTAAACGTATCAAGCATTCTTTGGCTGTTATAAGGGAAAACCCTATCCTCGACTGCGTTGCATTGTGTGATGGGACCTGGGTCTTATAACAGCTTCATTTTTCTTTATTTAGCATTGCGCTGTTTGTTTTATGCACTGGTATTCTTGGGAGGAAACCCGTTCCGTGTTATACGGCGTGGTCCCTTGATTTACCTTACATTAAAAATAAAGATTAACTGTTTTAGTTCTCACACCAGTCACATGACTGACCTGGAGTTTATTGTTTTAACCTAAACTCTGGGTGCCCCTATTTTCGACACGGGCAGCTAGTAGTTTTGGTTTTGCAGATTTATATTCACAGGATCCTGGTTTACAGCTGGAACGATATCCGGAAAGCTTTGTATCCGTATATCTCTTCTAGTTGTGTATTGTATTATTTTCCGCTGCTATGTATTTAAATGTAATTTAAATCTCTGATATTTCTGTGTAATATTTATTCATTTATACTCTGTATATTCTTGTAATCTGATGCATTGTTGTAATATACAATGAAATGTTCTTCTGTATGCGTTCTGTTGTGGTTTGTTCTCGAACTATCCGACGCTTTCCTTTACGGGGAGGTTGCGGGTCTTCACATTAACACTCCCACAAACCCGGCCCAAATCAGAAAAGGATAAATCGCTGACTTTTCTACTCTGTATAATAAAAAAGATTCTGGCCCCAAAAATGATAACAATGCAAATTGGAATTCGCGACTTGAAAAGGATAAACCGCTGACTTGAAATTTGACTTTTTTTACTTGTAAATTGGGTTCCAAGCTTGTTGAATGTCTGAACGGAAGTGGTGCTTTTGTTCGAATCGGATTTAAGTGAGTTGGCTTTTTGGTAGATCGGAGGAAGGTGATTTGGTTTCAGAGCGTTCGGTGTTGATTTTGTCGAGGGATGGTGGAGCGCGGAACACAAAAGGTAGTGGTTTTGTGGATGGCGAGTGGCGTTCGGATAGGAGGAAGTTGGATTGAAGCGATTTTGGTATTTTTATCGTCGTGGCTGTACTGTGTATGGGTTTGTGTGGGCAGAATAATTGAAGCGTTGATGGTATTGAGTTGACAGTGAGGAGGTTTTCTTGAGAAGAAGCTTAGGCAAACTATGGTGAGGAGTTTGTGGATCGCTGGTTTAGGGATGATGATTGTGGTGGCAGTTCTGCAACTCACTGCTGGGTGGCTTGTGGCAATATTGGAATTTTGTTATGATGTGGTGTATTTGATTTATGGAGGGGAGATGATCTGGGTTGATGGACGTGGTGGCTTGTGAACGTGATGTTTTGGCACAACGTGTAGTAAAGTAGGAGATGGAAGGTTGGCAGAAGTATATGTGAGGTGGTAGGGAAATTGTGGTAAAGTGGTTTTGGTGAGAACAGGACAGAAATTCTAGATCGATGCTTGTTCGGTGTATGAAGCAGTTCGAAGAGGGTATTTGTGTGGTAGATGTGGGTCAGATGAAGAGGATGGTTGATGACAGAGCTTGGTGATAGAACTGGCGGATCGGTGGACCGATTGTCGGTCAGTATAACTGTGAAAGTGGTGTAGCGTTCGTGATTGCAAGGTTGTGTTCGTAAACAAAAAATGCAGTGAAGGTTTTTGGTCGTTGTGAATGTTTGGCAGAAGAAAGGTAGTGATGATGTACAGTTTGTGTGGACTTGTTTTGCCTGTGATGGTATTGCGTAGAAATGGGGGGATGATGGGGATTGTATGTGTGATGAGAAGTCTGAATATATAGAAGGATTAAAGAAATTGTAGAAGTTTTTTTTAGAGTTGTACAAAGGAAACTTTGTAGAAAAATATGAAAAGAAATGAATGTAAGAGAGGGAAGGGAATTATATTGAAAATCAGAAGAGTGGTCTGAGAAGTAAATCAGAAAAGAAATGGCAAGTGATTTTTTTTTGGAAATAATTTGTCAACAAAAGGAAAGAGGGATTATAGAAATTGAAATAAATAGGAAAGAAAAGCGGGAAAGAAATTAGAAAAAAAGAAATAAAGAGTATCACAGAAGGAAAATTTGCAAAGGACTGTTTTTTTCTTGTAGAAAAAGAAATGTAAAGATGGGAAAAGGAATAAGAAAGGAAACAAATCAAACAAAAATTGCAATTCTTTTTTTTTCTCTTGGTAGGAAGATTACAGTATCATTGACTAACACTAAATCAAACCAATCAAGATTTTTTTTCTTTTTTCTATCTATGCTAGAAAACAAAAGGGAAAAAAATATTTTTTTTAATGAAAGAAAATTACAGAGAAAATAAAATTAAAATTAAATATAACCCGAAGGATTTAAAACTAAAAATTATTTTGGTCCCCGGCAACGGCACCAAAATTTGTTTTCGAACAAATTAAACAGTTGTAAACAACTGTAAAATCCGTTCGGCTTTCCTAAACAACAAGGATTGTTGTAGAGGGTGTCGAACTCTGGGACCAAAAATATTTTAATTAATAAATCCAATCAAGTTATTCCCGGATTTTGATTGATTGAAAACACAGAAAGTAACAGCATATAAAAAGAGATTTATATAATAAGAGAAAGCAATTAGGGGATAATGACATAGATTGGATTCACACTCATCAATAGCCAACAAATAAATATAGATCTAATTCATGTTTCTGTCACACACATGAATCAACGATAATTAGGTTCTTAGTAACAAATAAGTAAATAACGACAACATAGCCTATGCAGGAGCTGAGCTCTTAAACAACCATAGACTATCAGGACAGATTCACTAATTAATTTCTAAAATCCTAAAATTAGATCTAAATCTGATAATTGTTAGATCGAACACGAATATACCCTGTGAAGGAGCATAGCTCTTAAACGACACAGAATATGAAGGTTCAGATCTAACCCTTGATTCAGATCCAGATCTACATGTATAAAGTCCTCATCTATTGGCTATGTGATTCATGTTGAATCATATCTATTAGCGTCATCACCCCCTAATCAAAGGGGATTAGCTAGACATAGCTAAAGAAGAAGAGAAAAATAAAATAAAAAACATTAATAAAGTGCGATAAAAAGTAAAGAGAAAGGAAGAAGAATGATTTTATTCCAAGAAGAGAATTACAAAATAAAACCCAATATGTTTTTACATGAATAAGATACAATGTATTTATAGTTGTGTTGGCTAAGGCTAAGAGGCTCAATACACAATGTGGGACAAAATCCCTTTTTCAAAATAACCAAGTAGCTAAGTGTGAACGCATGTGAATGGAAGGCCTTTCAAATGAGCCAATGTGAACGCAACCTGAGAGAGATGCCTTGCAAATGAGCTAATGTGAACCCGTATGAATAGATTTGCAATTGTAGTAGCTTGCGGGCATCAAATGGCATCAATTTCAATTGTTTTGAGCATGAATAGGAAGTCCATAACATCTGCACCAAGCTATCTTTATGAAATGGCATTGGATTAACATATGCGGCAGAAGGTAGTCGAACAGCAACAATACTTCAAGCTTTAATCTTACTCTCAAAATCAACACTCTTCATACACCAATTCTTCAAGCTTTTCAACAATTACATGCATTAATCGATTCATCATAAATAATCTGAAAATACAACTATAAATACACAGTATCGATTATTTTAAATATAAAATAAGATAAATAAGCGGATAAAATATACACATTTACGTGTATATCATGTATGTCAAAACATAAGAAAGCTATCATAATCATTATCTTATCACAATTTAGCATGATGTTAACAACATAAGAGGACTACAATTCCACTTTTACAACATAAATAGATTCAACTTGGCATAGTTCTAAATATTCATAAATGTAAATCTAACATGTATACATGTGATTTAGATCCTAAACTTGCAAATAACCACCAAATTACAACATGACATGTTTTACCGTTTTGTTGGCATAATAAGTTCTTTACTCAATCGTAATAACATACGATGTTGTACATCACCCAAGCATAAGATATGAAATATACAACATGTTCATCGCCATAAGCATAGAGACAAGATTAATTACAATGATACTTTAAGATAGACGAGAATCAAATCTTATACATAGGCATCATACTATACCCCAATTACAACATGTCATGAATTCAGTCGTAAGGAATGTTTAAATCTGCGTAACAACTAACTTACAAACTAAAAGAAATTCTTGCGTTCTGAAATCTGAATTCTGAAATTGGAGATGCGCGCCTTTGATGAAGATCGTTGAATTAAACTAGTTTTAATTTGAATTTAGATGTAAGCTTCAACTTATCTTTGAATTGGAAGTGACAGCTACTCCAAGTCTTCTACTGACGGCATTTCAGTTCTAGGTTTATTTTTCTGTTTGTTTTTAGGTTAGGCATTGAGTTGTTTATATAGAATTTCAGTTTGATTATAGCCGTCAGATGAACCTAGGGTTAATCACAGCCACTCAGACATGATCAGGTCCATCCAGAAACCCTAGTGACTCAGCAGCGAGTCAGCAGTCATTCGAATTTCAGATCTGGCCGGGGGCTAGGTCGACCCTAGGGTCGACCCCCAGGTCGACCTCTAGGGGGGAGGTCGACACTGGGGACGATCCCCTGGTCGACCTGCCTGGGCGGGAATTTTCCTGCCCAGTGCGCTTATGGCTTCTGTTTGAATTTTGAACTTGTTTTCTCAAGCTGTTTGAATTTATTTGAATTTCTGAAACTTCTGACAAGTCCAATTTACGCAAATTCGTACTCTGTCTCAACCAGAATTCCGAGACGAACACAATGGTGTAACCCGTTTCCCTTAATTCTTACATTTTAAATTAATTATTCTAGGATTCATTATTATAACGTTAATAGAAAGTACGAGGTGTTACAGTCAAGGATGTGCAGAGTTGTAGAAGCTTGGTTTTGTGTAGAGGAGCTCAAGTCAGGTCAGCTGGGCTCAGACAGAGGAGGAGTAATGGTGCATGCGGGTCTAAAGGTTGTCAGGTCAGAGGAGGAGACTAGCAGTGGAGATTTTAGGCTAGGTCAAGGCTTTCTTTTTAAGGGAAGATACGGGTTTGTTTCTGTTTTAGGGTGTGATTCGATGGGGGCAAAGCTTGGGCATGGTGGAGCTGCAGGGCATGACGGAAATGGGGGAAGAGGGTGGTCTGACATGATCCGGTCGGAGTTAGGCAAAGTAGTGGTAGGTTGGTATGATGAAGGGTCGGTTTATGGGGTTGGAAACAGATTTTGGCGAGGTCAGAGAGGAATGTCAAAAGTTTATCGGCCAGCGTAGGGACTAGGGAGTGCTGAGGCGCGGTAGTTACAAAGCGGAGGAAATATACACATAAGGCATAAACGAAGGTTCCTGGAAAGCAGTTTAGTTACTAAAATTACTGGTTTATTCCGTGCTCAGGAGAAGGAAAATGCCATAATGTTTCTTTTCTGCATAAAATCACTGCGCTACGTAAACTTTTTACCCACGGATCGTTGACAGTTTACGTACTACTGCACTATTCCGAGTAGACTAAAAGTACATGCCGGATATCAGGATCATGCAAGTTAATCTCTACCTTTAGAATGTTAATCAGTTCGAATCAGTGTTTTTATTATTGAAAACGACCCAGTTACTGCAAAACAGTGTGGATAATTTTTGTGCGTTCTTAATACGCCAGTAACAATGGTTGTCAGATTAGTCTGTACGTTTCGAGTTAATGTAATGTCAGCCGCAATAGAAGTTTAGCCTAATGCCCTCAATTGTTTTATGATATAAAACATTTGATTTTTAGTAAGGCATAATTTTTAACTATGACGTTATGTAAATTACTGCACTCGTTAATCAATTAATGATAATTTTAGCACACTCAATGTCAAGATATCCTACTACTGTTTTAGTTGAATTATTACCATATCATTTTCAATATTCATCAAGTAATAGAATTTAGAATTTACTATTCAGTTAAGAACATGCACACAAAATTTGGGAATGGTAGAATTACCATTTAAGTTCTTTAGGTGTATCCACTGGGCAGGACTGTATAATGAAGCTAAACAGTATGCACAATGTAGGGGTGCCTCAGGCATTTCATTTCTTTATATTTCTAAGACCGTTGACTCTATTTTTATAAATATTAACACTGTGATAAATAAACTGTAGTCTTCTCTTTTTAGTTTTACTGCTAATTGTTTAAACTGCATTATTTTTCCGTGTAGATAATTAGGCATAATGCAGTGATATATGCATTATTATTGGTGCTTTAAGGGCTAAGCTCGGATGGTGGAGATTATGTATGATGTGTAAGTTGTATTCTAGTGAAAGTGTAACGAGTCGGATTTTGCCCCAAATTCGAGCAGAGTTCTTCACGGTTTTCGATCATCACCATATGGAATCGTAGAATTTGCTTGGCTCTTTATTTTCATGTATTTAGTTTTGCAAATCATTCCTTGGATTGAGAAAATTTGTGATTTTGTTTTCGGAGCTTTCTGGCCCTCCAACAAACATGGCGGCGGCTGTTCATAGTTAGGTCTAGGGTTTGTTTGGTTTAAGTATATATTTATAATATTATATTAATTTAATTAGCCCGTTAAGGCCTGATTAGCTCCGATCTCAGAATTTGGCCCAATGACTGTCAAACTCAAGGTTTTGACGCCTTCTAGACGCAATGGGATAGGTCTCATGGCCCAATTCCGAAATCTATTGCGTGTTTTATTAAAATCACAATATTAAACTAATAATTTAATTTCCACCGTACATTTAAATACGCCGGGGTCACAAATTAATTCTAGAAATTACAGAAAAATTATTTTTGGCTTTGTTTTGACGATACGGCTCTAACAAAATTAATTTCGTCGAATTCTGAGACTGTTTGAAAAATGGCTATTTTTAAGGCGTTTAAATTTAAATGAAATAGTCAAAACACATTTTCTTTTGCCACGCTTACATATTAATTCGAAAAATTCTGAAAATTGAAATCTAGTAATAATTTGACATTTCAGCTCCAACAAAAGTGGTTTCGTCGAAAACAGAGGTTGTTTGAAAAATGACTATTTTTAAGGCTAATATATTTAATATTAAAAATACATTTTTAAACAAATAATTTCTGAAACTTGAAATATATAAGTGTTTACTGTTTTTCAATGCAGAAACGTCATTCTGAACTTAATGGAAGTGGTTTCGAGTTCAAATTCCTTCATATGTGAAAAGTAGCCTTTCATCCATATATAATATATATATAAATTCTATAGCGACCTTTCTAAAAATTGAATTGGCCATAACTTTTGATTTCTACTATGAAATTTTAATTCTCGGATTCGTTAGAAAGATATTTTTAAATAGATTCTAATATTTTTGGTTTCACTAAAATCCGTTAAATTTTGCGTCCTGTATGGTCAGTCAAAGTTCATGTTTGACTTTTCAAACTACCGCGCTATTTCTAACTCTCTTTATAATTAAAATTAAATTATTCATTCTAACTTCGATTTAAATCAACTTTCAATCATTTTTATTTTAAATAAATTATTTTAAATATCGAAAACTCATTAAAATCACTTAAAATAAAATTTAAATTGGCCTCAAAAATCAGGGTTGTTACATTCTCCCCCACTTAAAAACTTTTCGTCCTCGAAAAGGAACGAAGCTAAAAGTTGATTAATTAACTAACTAATTTATATATATTTTCTTTCCATTGGTTCAAATAATTTTATTAGTTGATTAACTTCCAAATATATAACTTTTTATACATTCACAAATCATATTTTCCAAAATAGAGTATAATTACAAATACGTATATTATAGGCTTGCTACTCTCAACTCATTCTAAGGCATTACTAACACCATCTCTAATGAGTATTCTCATTCTAGGATACTGTTGATCCTATCTCTAATGAGTATTCTTATTGGATATTACTAATCCAATCTCTGATGAGCCTTTTGTTCAGTTCTAATGAGTTGTACCCCCAAAGATTTGAGCAAACCAAAGCTCTGATACCAACTGTAATGAGTCGGATTTTGCCCCAAATTTGAGCAGAGTTCTTCACGGTTTTCGATCATCGCCATATGGAATCGTAGATCTTGCTTGGCGCTTTATTTTCATGTATTTAGTTTTGCAAATCATTCCTTGGATTGAGAGAATTTGTGATTTTGTTTTCGGAGCTTTCTGGCCCTCCAACGAACATGGCGGCGGCTGTTCATAGTTAGGTCTAGGGTTTGTTTGGTTTAAGTATATATTTATAATATTATATTAATTTAATTAGCCCGTTAAGGCCTGATTAGCTCCGATCTCAGAATTAGGCCCAACGACTGTCAAACTTAAGGTTTTGATGCCTTCTGGACGCAATGGGACAGGTCTCATGGCCTAATTCCGAAATCTGTTGCGTGTTTTACTAAAATCACAATATTAAACTAATAATTTAATTTCCACCGTACATTTAAATACGCCGGGGTCACAAATTAACTCTAAAAATTACAAAAAAAATTATTTTTGGCTGTTTTTTGACGATACGGCTCTAACAAAATTAATTTCGTCGAATTCTGAGACTGTTTGAAAAATGGCTATTTTTAAGGCGTTTAAATTTAACTAAAATAGTCAAAACACATTTTCTTTTGCCACGCTCACATATTAATTCGAAAAATTCTGAAAATTGAAACCCAGCAATAATTTGATATTCCGGTTCCAACAAAAGTGGTTTCGTTGAAAACAGAGGTCGTTTGAAAAATGACTATTTTTAAGGCCAATATATTTAATATTAAAAATACATTTTTAAACAAATAATTTCTGAAACTCGATATATATAAGTGTTTACTGTTTTCCAATGCAGAAACGTCATTCTGAACTCAATGGAAGTGGTTTCGAGTTCAAATTCCTTCATATGTGAAAAGTAGCCTTTCGGCCATATATAATATATATATAAATTCTACAGCGACCTTTCTAAAAATTGAATTGGCCATAACTTTTGATTTCCGCTATGAAATTTTAATTTTTCGGATTCGTTAGAAAGATATTTTTAAATAGATTCTAATATTTTTGGTTTCACTAAAATCCGTTAAATTTTGTGTACTGTATGGTCAGTCAAAATTCAAGTTTGACTTTTCAAACTACCGCGCTATTTCTAACTCTATTTATAATTAAGATTAAACTATTCATTCTAACTTCGATTTAAATCAACTTTCAATCATTTTTATTTTAAATAAATTATTTTAAATATCAAAAAATCATTAAAATCACTTAAAATAAAATTTTAAATTGGCCCCAAAAATCAGGGTTGTTACCGAAAGACGCGTTTGAAATTTGAAAACTAGGCCGAAAATTATACCGAAAAATGGACTGTAAATTTTACTAAAGGATGGGCAGGTTGTCATTTTTGTGTGTGGTAAAGCATTTAAAAATTAGAACGTTCTAGCTGTTGTATTTTTTTTCAAGAAACACTTGCACTAAAAGTCTAAAACACAGTTAATCCTTCTCTAAAAGGGGTTATTTATTTACTCGAATAACCAAATATATTTTTTTATTGTTAAGGTAGCTGATTTTAAACCTGTCTATTTGGATTAGGAACTATTATCTCGTAGTTTCACATTCCAACATGCTTTAATATGCTTCATTGTTCATTGCAGAGACATTTTTTTTTATTGTTAAGGTAGATTGAGTTCCCTGTTATTTGTCAGTATGTTAGTTTAGCATAATTTTTATTTCATTAAGATATTTTTCTTTTCATGCATATTAGTTTAGCAGAATTCCCTGCTGCTTGTTAGCATCTCACAAGTGCACATTATCCTCAACTTTGTAGATGGAACACGAACCTCACAGGAAATTACGTTATGAAAGAATTATTAGAAAATAAAAATGGTGTTCAAATTTTTGCAGTAAAGTAGGGGCATGGAGGTGGTGGTATGATCTGGTTTTTTGTTCACTTTTCCAATTACTTCGGAAACTGTAAATGCATTGTTATCATGTGGTTTGAAATTCATTTTGTCTCTACCTTTCAAAACATCATGTACACATACTCTTACATTAGATAGGGAGGAGTTGTGCAATTGTTTGCACTTTTATCACAATATGTTTCAAGTTCACAAGGTAGCTCAACCGTGGGTTCAACCACTAAATTGTTAACATCTGAATTTGCATGTTTATCCTCATCATTTACCGCGGCGACATCATGTACACAATCTTTCACCAGATTAGGAGCCAATTATATAACTATTTACACATTTATCACCATATGCAACCAATTTACTAGATTTCTCATAGAAGGAATCAACCACTGAGCTGTCAACATTTAAATTTGCATGTCTAGCCTCATCTCGCAGTTTCACATTTCATGCTTTAATCTGCTTCATCATTCATTGCAGAGACATTTTTTATTGTTAAGGTAGATGGAATTCTCTGCTGTTTGTCAGCATATTAGTTTAGCATAATTTTATATTCATTAAGATATTTTTCTTTTTATGCATATTAGTTTAGCAGAATCCCCTGCTACTTGTCAGCATCTCACAAGTACACACTATCCTCAACTTTGTAGATGGAACACGAACCTCATAGGAAATTATGTTATGAAAACAGTAATAGAGTGATTCATGTCAGCTTGCTTCGAAGTGGGTTAAAAGCTCAGTCTCCACTAAGAAAATAACTGAAGTACGTAAGCATGAAAATAAATGAAGGGGTAATGTTTAGGATATGGACATTTTGCTTCTATAAAACCTGATGGAATAATAGTAGGTGCAAGTCGTATCTTAATAAGTTAATTGTTAATAATGTATCTGAATTTAAATTGTTACTTATATGTGCCAATTGTCTACAGGTATATAATCTCTTCTGACAGCTGGTCCCGATGCATATATTTGTCGTCCCTCGTCCTTCTCGTGTTATTGGCTTAATCATTAGGAAGGATTCACTTTTTGAGGTATGTAATGTTATATGATTGAACTTTTGAGGTATGTAATGTTATATGATTGAATTCTTACCATATTTCAGCATTTGACAGAGTACTTCAATCTCACGAAATGTTGAAGTTGCTCATCATCCTAACTGTTTGCTATTTTATTTTATCCTTGACTTCTGCTTGGCTAAATTGCAGGAGGAAAAGTGTCTTGCAACGGCAGAAATTGTGGGAAGAATATTAAAAGAGCTAACCTGGGTTCCTGTTTTACGCAGGTTAGTTTTTTCTTATGTATATTTAATCACCATTCTGACTCCTCTGTAAAAATCGAAACAAATATATTAGCAGTTGAAATTTTTTAGAAGCATTTCTCTCATTCTGATGAGTGTTTTTTGAACTATTTTGCTTATGGTATACAACAACTAACTTTAGTTACATTCCACAAGTAATATATTTCAATAAATTTTCTTTTTCAAGGGGAAAAAAAGAACACAAAACGATTAAGTAGATAAGTGACAATATGTCAAACAATTGTGAACATAACCACGTTGTTTTATGAGTGATATTTAGTTAATTTAAACTTAGTGTTTTCTCACTTCTTCACAGTCCTGATTATCATTCACTGATTTGTGTTTTTTTTTCTTTTTCTGTTTTCCTTTTTCTTTTCTTTCAGGATTTCATATATTTTCATTTTACGCTGACAATTATGTTCAACTTCATCTTGTTTGTGGCCACTGAATGCCTTTCCTATCTGTATATGGAGGTAGCCTCTTCTCTCTCATTCGGCGCTTGTAACACCCCGTATTTTCTATAAACATTAAAGTTACGAATTAAAGAATAATTAATTTCAAATGTAAGAATTAAGGAAAACGGGTTACGCCATTGTGTTCGTCTTGGAATTCTTCTTGAGATAGAGTCCGAGTTTGCGTAAATCGGATTCCGTATGAAGGAGTTATGACCTTCAGAAGATTTAAGAATTTAAATAAGCAGTTCAGAAATAGATCATAAAATTCAAAATTCAAAATCAGAAGCAGAAGCGGGTTGGGCGGGAAATTTCCCGCCTAAGGCCAGGTCGACCAGGGGGTCGACCTCCCCCCCATACAGGTCGACCGGGGGGTCGACCTCCCCTTCGAGTCAGATCTAAAATCTGACGTGTTTTCTCTTGTGATGAATTGTTGTGTCATTAGGGCTTGCGTGGCACATTCTGGTTGGTTCTCTTAGGTTTGAATGGCTTTGATTTGCTCTAGGTTAATCTGACGGCTCTTATTAGATCAAACTTCTATATAAGCAACCTAAATCTAAACCCTAAAGCCATACAAAAATAATCCTAAGACCGTCATGCTGTCAAAACTCAACCTAGAGTAGCCGCCATTCTCATTCAACTAGAAAGCAAGTAGGAATTGCAAATCAAATCTAATTCAAATAAGAGAATTCAATGTCTACAACAAAGGAGAGCTATTCAAATTCAGAATACAGATCCCAGAACTCAAGACTAGCCTCCTTTTTGTAAGTCCAGTTATCACTTAGACCTAAACGATATTAGATTTGTAACTAAATAACTGGATGTAGAACATCGCCTAATGTAAATCTATGCCTCTCCTTTCTATTAAAACTGAATTGATTAAGAACATGACTCATATCATGTTTGTGATCATGTTGTATGTAATATAATGATAATTGTTAAATGCTTTGAAACAGATCCATATGTTGTATGATTCGTCAAAGACATATTATGTTGTATATTTTGGCGATGACATAAATTCGCAATGATATATTATAATTTGGCAATGGAATATCATATTGTGTAATTTGGTGATGACGTACCATATTGTATAATTTGGCAATGGATATCATAATGTGTAATTTGGCGATGACATTCCATATTGTAAAATTTGGCAATGCATATCATATTGTGTAAATTGGTGATGACGTACTATGTTGTATAATTGGGCGATGACATTTTATGTCGCATGATTTGGTAATGACACCTATATGTTTTATGATAAATTTGGGAATTTTGCTATGTTTATACAATTTCACCCATGTTCACATATATGACCCAAAACTACATGCTAATATGATTAGGTTCATGTTAGATTAGATCCAACTAATTTGCGAATCACAATTACGTGCCTAATGTTAAGTTTATTTAGTTCTATGTAAAACCCCTATTTCATGATTCATGTTAAGTAGATCTAAATTTGCAAGTTCATAATTGAATGTATATTGTTCTACGCCAAGTTCATATGATACATGTGTAGTTAGATCCAAATTTTTATGATGTTGGAATTATTACATGTTCCTCTTTTTCCCCTTTTGTGTTTAAGTTAGGCTATATATCGAGCCTAGCATTTTTACGTGATTTATGCGAACGATTAATGGGGGTAACGTTGGGGAAAAAATTAAAATTATATATAATTGGCATATTTGGCTCATGAACATGTAAATGTTTTATTGCATAAAGTGGTATAAATTTTTATACCTAAAATTATGAACTTGATTTAAAAAGGAAAGTGGGGCTTGACTTGAATGACAATAATTTACTTATAAATATAAAGAAGTAAATATGTAAATTTAGAAAAGACGAATATGCCTAACCCGAGATTAGATTGAGTTACAGTGTAAGATTGCCCGGAACTGCCCGGCACATCCAGCAACCGTAACAATATATATCTAATGTAGGAGGTTAGTGCATCGAGCCTAAAGGAACCTGAGGTTAGATTGAGTTGCGGTGTAAAACTGCCCGGACCCGACCGGCACATCCGGTAACCACAACAACACCTGTCTAATGTGAGTGGTTGGTCCTTTAATAAATGAATTAAAGCTAAGTCAGGAATGGTAGGGTTAAGTTAATTAAGGCAACACTTAACCAATGCAACATGTTAACTAAACTGATGGGTGGGGTTAGGTTAACTTGGACACTTAACGAATTTAACATGTTGACTAGGAAACCCTAGTAACAGGGACCCATTTCAGCAGTAACCCACACAGATGTATCATGGTACCCTGAACTAGGCATGGTGGCGCACGATTACTGGGCTGATTATAAGCGGTCAAAACGACGGCGGTTGGTGCGTCAGTGTAGGTTCCGACGGAGTACGGGCGTGCACGTACTCCGGAGTGGAAAAAGCAGGCACTGGGCATCAGTAGTTATACACTGTGCATCTTGAATCGTATCGGGTTGCCACCATAGTATTTGATACCACCCATGCTGGTACCAGCGCAGGTATCTACAATCGAGCGGGGCCGTATGACACAAGTGGTAAACGCGTGCGAGTAGGAGCCGATCAATGAAAAGGGATCACTGGGTTTTGAACTCATGATAATGGTTAAAATATCTAGTAGGTGCAGATAATATGGACATACGTGCGATAGTATGATTAGTTTATCTTGCCCTGTTTAGCTTACCTTATCCTATGTTACCTTATTTCCTTATTATTGTCCTGTGTCCAGCTTATTCAAGTCATGGTTCTCTTATCATTTTATATGCTGAATAATCACTGGACTTACCAGACTTATGTCTGACCTGTTTTCTTTCGCTCTCTTTTCTTCCGTCCCCCCCAGGTACCCAGGGAGGGAATAACTCACCTTAATTTGGACTGTTCATCTTTCCAAGCTTGAAGACTCTGTGATGTATAGCTTGAAACTTCTTATCTTTGTCTATGGCTTTGGACACACTACTACTTGGGGATTTATGCAGTTTTATTGTGTTTTATGCTACTTTATGTAATAATCAAGACAGAGATTTTGATGTAGTGATTTGGAAGTTGGTTTAAAACAGTTTGATGTAATGTTCTGTTATGAACCACATTTGAAATAAAGTTAGTTTTTCCGCTGCTTATATATATCTGTCTTGTAAATTATTTGTGTCTTTTACCTATAATGCTCCACTAAAGTTAAGGCATTCCCTTTGCAAGTGACCTTAACGGAGGTGGGGTGTTTCACTTGGTATCAAAGAAAAGGTTTACCAGATCAAATAAAATTTTTGAAAATTGTTTTTAAAAAAGAAGTTTAAAGAAGCAATTTTCAAGAAATTTTTTTATTATTTTAAAAAGGCATAATCTCCCAAAGCCATATGTACTATCTTTCTATTCTTTGTTTTGAATCTTTCCTTTTTCGTTTCAGCATGTCTGGGGATCTTAACCTTCTAGAGGGAGTGCCGGTACCTGGCTAGTTCAGAAGGTACCTAGAGGCTAGTGCTAACGCCGCAGGCCCAGCAGACATTCCTCCTCCCCCAGTTGCAGCATTTCCTCCTCCTCCTCCTCGTGCGAATGCTTTCTCAAAAATATGTAGGGACTTTCGAGCCATGGGTGGAAAAACTTTAATGGAAATGAATCCTTTGTGGAAGCAAGAAACTGGCTCAAAGAAACTGAGGATTTGTTCGTTATCTTCGAAGTGGACGATAGGCAGAAGATACAGTTGGCGTTATGGTTGCTCAAAGGCGAAGCTTCCTATTGGTGGGAAGTCACTAATGCTTAAAGACCAATTGAAACTTGGATGGATTTTAGAATGAGATTTGAAATGAAATTCCTCTCACAAGCTGAATGAAGCTTACAAATGGAGAAGTTCGTAGCTCTCAAACAGGGGAGTATGTCGGTAAAGGAATACATTAACAAATTCAATCAGCTGGCTAGGTTCGGATTGGAGTTAGTGAACACTCCACATAAGAAGGCTCTTCGCTTTGTTAAAGGGTTGAATGAGCCACTGCACAACGTAGCTATGTCCCATATACCTATGGGTGCGACTTATGAGAGACTGGTGGACATGACACTGTTACAAGAAGAAAATAAGGTTGGCAAGAAGGAGACAAAGGTGGAAGCATCTCAGGATAAGAAAGGGGAAGGATCACAGAGCAAGAAGACAGATTCCAAGAAGGGCGGGAAGAACAACAAAACCCATGATAAGAGGAAGTGTAATTTTTGTGGCATTCCTGGACATCTGGTTAAGGACTGCAGGAAGAAGAAAAGGAAGATGGGTGGCTTTTTCCATTGCGGCGAGGCAGGATACATGGCTAGGGACTGCCCAAGAAAGGAAGGGCAAAGGCAGAGAGCTGGATCTACTTCTGGAGGGCAGGTTCACGCTCTCATGGCACCTCCGCAAGAACAAGGTAGAAATGTTTCTGTTGAGAGTTTAGTTTATCTTTTTGATCATCCTGTTCGTACACTCTTTGATTCTGGCGCATCGCACTCTTTTATATCTACTGCTTTAGTTGAATCTCTGCACCTAGACACCCGTTTAGTAGAGGATCCCTTGGTTGTTTCAAATCCAATTGGGGGCTCAACTTATTTGTTAATGATTTGTTTGGATTTGGAAATTTCTATATTAAGTGTGGGGTTTAGATGCAATGCCTATGTTTTGGGCTTCACGGGCTATGGGTTGATTCTAGGCATGGATTGGCTATCCAGTAATGGTGCCATCCTTAATTGTGAAAAGAGAGTGGTTAGACTCATGACTCGCCTCGGTAACACTCTCAAAATTTCTTGTAATCCCATGAACTCTGTTATGCTTAGCTATCTAGAATCTCTTGATGCGTCTATTGAGAATTTGTAGTATGTTAGAGTAGTCCGTGAATACTCGGATGTCTTTAAAGAGGTTAAAGGGTTACCTCCGAAGCGGGAGATAGACTTCTGCATATACCTCGTTGATAATGCAAAACCTGTTGCTTTACCCGTTATACACATGGATCCGAGAGAGAGGAAAGAATTCAACAAGCAAGTTAAAGAGTTACTTGAGAAGGGGCTTATAAGGCGGAGTATTTCTGAACGGGGTGCTCCAATAGTGTTCGCAACTAAAGCGGACGGTTCGCTTCGCCTATGCGTTGACAATAGGGAGCTAAACAAGCTGACTAAGAAGAATAGGCACCCACTCCCAAGAATAGATGACTTGTTCGATCAGCTTGTAGGTGCATCGGTTTTCTCCCAACTAGATTTAGCTACCGGGTTTCATTAGCTAAGAGTGGATGAAAACAGTACTGATAAGACCACGTTCAGAACCCCGGATGGTTTCTTCGAGTAGCTAGTCATGCCTTTCGGCCTGACAAACGCACCCGCTTATTTCGTTGACTTGATGAGCAAGGTGTCCAGGGAGTTCCTCAATAAGTTTGTTGTGGTCTTCGTAGATGACATTTTGATTTTCTTAAAGAGTGAGGAAGAGCATGCTCAGCATTTGAAAGAAGTCATGGATACTCTTCGAACACATCAGTTGAAAGCCAAATTCTCCAAATGCCACTTCTGGAGAGAGGAAGTGAGATTTCTTGGACATGTGGTATCCAATGAAGGATTAGCTGTGGACCCCGCAAAAGTAGTTGTGGTGCAAGATTGGAAGGTTCCACGGAATGCGACCGAGGTCCGGAGCTTCCTCGGGCTTGCGGGCTTTTATCGAAAGTTCATCAAAGACTTTGCGAAAATCTCAGCTCCGCTTACAAAGTTGACGAAGAAGAACCTAACTTTCAATTGGGATTTGGATTGCGATATTGCTTTCCAACGATTAAAGAGAGCTCTAACAACGACCCCAGTTCTTTACCGGATGGGAGCAAGATGTTTACCGTATACACGGATGCATGTGGTACGGGACTAGGTGCTGTCTTGATGCAAGAATGGAAGGTAGTAGCTTATAGAGGCAGGCAATTGAAAGTACATGAGAAAAACTACCCAACCCATGATCTAGATTTGGCTGCCATTGTCTTTGCGCTTAAGTCTTGGCGCCATTATCTCCTAGGTGAGAAGTTTGAATTATATACTGTCCATAAATCGTTGAAGTACCTTTTCTCGTAGAAAGATCTTAACTTGAGGCAACAAAGGTCGATTGAATTCTTGGCATCCAACGATTTCGAGATTTCCTATACCCCTGGCAAGGGCAATGTAGTAGCAGACGCCTTGAGTAGAAAGAAGCTGACCTTAAGCCCTCTCTTTGTTGAAAGGCAGAGCTTGGAGTACATAGCCAATTTTGACTTAGACCCTCCATTGTTCATGTGACTGGTTTGTTAGCATCACTAGAAGTGCGGCCTACTCTTTTGGACTCAATAGGAACCGCGCAACGTGAAGACCCTCAGCTAGTTGATGTGATGGACAAGCTAATTAGGGGTGAGACTTCTAGTCACCTCAATAGATACTCCATCGATGATAAGGGATGGTTGAGGCGGGATGGAAGGCTATGCGTCCAACAAGCAAGGGATTTGGTGAAGAAGGTTCTCGAAGAGGCGCACCATTCCAAGTTGACCATACACCCCAGTGGAGACAAGATGTATAAAGACGTAAAAAGGGTTTTCTTTTGAGATGGCATGAAGAGGGATGTGGTTG
The DNA here is from genome assembly GCA_030737875.1 of Allium sativum. Taxonomy (NCBI): domain Eukaryota; kingdom Viridiplantae; phylum Streptophyta; class Magnoliopsida; order Asparagales; family Amaryllidaceae; genus Allium; species Allium sativum. The sequence continues at coordinate 1,044,276,603 of CM060910.1, read as the reverse complement.
AATTCGTCTCGAAGTACTTAGTACGCCAGCAAGTCAAGGCAGAGCAAAAGAAGCCTGTGGTTTGCTTCATCCTCTAGAGGTCCAACAGTGGAAATAGGATAGCATTTCAATGGACTTTATTGATGGGCTGCCTAGATCAAGAAGGGGCAATAACAGTATTTGGGTAATAGTGGACAGGCTTACAAAAAGCGCTCACTTTATACCCGTTAAGAGTAGAAGGACTGCCTCATCTTTAGCATCCATTTACCTTAAAGAGATAGTTCGACTCCATGGGGTACCCTCCAGCATTGTAAGTGACTGAGATCCTATCTTTACAAGCGAGTTTTGGAAGAGCTTGCAAGAGGCTGTAGGCACACAGCTATGCTTAAGCACAACCTATCACCCTAAAACAGACGGTCACAAGGAAAGGGTGAACAGGGTATTAGAAGACCACTTGAGACTATGCATTCTTGACTTCGGAGGAACATGGGAGGATCATCTTCCTTTGGTGGAGTTTGCCTGCAACAATAGCTACCAAGCCACCATAGGCATGGCACCCTTCGAAGCTTTATATGGAAGACCGTGCCGATCACCAACTTGTTGGTGGGAGTTTATAGACAAGCTCATACTTGGACCCGATATGATTAGAGAAACTTCAGAGAAAGTGGACTTGAAACGAAGAAGAATGAAGACTGCCCAAGATAGACATAAGTCCTACGCAGATAAAAGAAGGACCGACCTTGAGTTTGAGGTTGGGGACAGGGTTTCCTCAAAATATCTCCTTTGAGGAATGTCGTTCGCTTCGGATCCGCATGGAAGTTGGCACCAAGATTTGTAGGGCCGTTTCTTATCATTGAGAAGATTGGGAAGATGGCTTACAAAGTAGAGCTGCCCGAAAGATTGGCTGGAGTTCATAATGTATTTCATGTTTCTCACCTACGAAAGTGCCTACATGAGTCTGCGGAAGTGGTGGAACCAAGCATATTAGAGGACGTAGAAGTAGAACGAGAGGCGACTGTGAGAAGAGTTCGAACTCGTATCTTGGGTACAAAAGTCAAAAAGCTACGCAACTACGAAGTCAAACTTGTTAAAGTTCAATGGAGTGACGCTGAGGAAGACGCGACTTGGGAGACTGAGGCCAAGATACGCGCAGCCTACCCTTTTCTTTTTGAGGGTACATCTTTGATCTCTTTTTCCTTAAATTTGTTCGTGCTCGTATCTATCTTTTTATTATTTTTCCTCAATGCTATCCTCGATCCTTAGGTAGAAACCAATAGATGTAAACATGTATTTGAAACATGTTATGATTGATGGTTGCAAGTGGTTGTAAGTGATTGCTAGTGGTTGCTCGTGGATGAATAAACACACACATTAGGTATTAGATCAGCTCAGTCACTTTCATATTGCATATGCATATATGTACTTGTATATGATTGAAGCTTGATGTGTTATCATGTGATGTTGCATTTGTATGAATGATTGTGTACTCATGTAGAAAGTATGATTATGGAAGATTGCATACATAGTGGACGCATGACACCGACATGACTTACATTAAGGAGGTCAACTGAATCAGTGGACCGCCTGATTTTGCATTAGATAAGGACATGTACACACACTACACATATGATCATGAAGCATTAGAAGTCTTTAAGGATAATGGATGCCTGTGTTTGATGGTTGAGTAGATGTGCGATTGGATGGTAGGATATACGTTCTTCTTGACTTGAAGATTTCGGGGACGAAATCCTTTAAGGAGGGAAGAATGTAACACCCTGTATTTTCTGTAACATTAAAATTACGAATTAAAGAATAATTAATTTCAGATGTAAGAATTAAGGGAAATGGGTTATCCCATTGCGTTCGTCTTGGAAATCTGCTTGAGAGAGAGTTCGAGTTTGCGTAAATCGGATTCTGTATGAAGGAGTTATGACCTTCAGAAGATTTAAGAATTTAAATAAACAGTTCAGAATATAGTTCAGAAAATTCAAAATTCAAAATTAGAAGCAGAAGCGGGCTGGGCGGCAAATTTCCTGCCCAAGGCCAGGTCGACCAGGGGGTCGACCGCCCCCCCACACAGGTCGACCTGGGGGTCGACCTCACCCTCGGGTCAGATCTAAAATCTGACGTGTTTTCTCCTGTGACGAATTGCTGTGTCATTAGGGCTTGCGTGGCACGTTCTGGTTGGTTCTCTTAGGTTTGAATGGCTTTGATTTTCTCTAGGTTAATCTGACGGCTCTTATTAGATCAAACTTCTATATAAGCAACCTAAATCTAAACCCTAAAGCTACACAAAAATATTCCTAAGACCGTCATGTTGTCAACACTCAACCTAGAGTAGCTGCCATTCTCATTCAACTAGAAAGCAAGTAGGAATTGCAAATCAAATCTAATTTAACTAATAGAATTCAACGTCTACAACAAAGGAGAGCTATTCAAATTCAGAATACAGATCCCAGAACTCAAGACTAGCCTCTTTTTTGTAAGTCCAGTTATTATTTAGACCTAAACGATATTAGAATTATGACTAAATAACTGGATGTAGAACATCTCCTAATGTAAATCTATGCCTATCCTATATGTTAAAACTGAATTGATTAAGACCATGGCTCTTATCATGTTTGTGATCATGTTGTATGTAATATAATGATAAATGTTAAATGCTTTGAAATAGATCCATATGTTGTATGATTTGTCAAAGACATATTATGTTGTATATTTTGGCGATGACATAAATTGGCAATGATATATTATAATTTGGCAATGGAATATCATATTGTGTAATTTGGTGATGACGTACCATATTGTATAATTTGGCGATGGATATCATAATGTGTAATTTGGCGATGACATTCCATATTGTAAAATTTGGCGATGGATATCATATTGTGTAAATTGGTGATGACATACTATGTTGTATAATTGGGCGATGACACTTTATGTCGCATGATTTGGTAATAACACCTATATGTTTTATGATAAACTTGGGAATTTTGTTATGTTTATACAAGTTCACCCATGTTCACATATATGACTCAAAACAACATGCTAATATGATTAGGTTCATGTTAGATCAGATCCAACTAATTTTCGAAGTTTACAATTACATGCCTAATGTTAAGTTTATGTAGTTCTATGTAAAACCCCTATTTCATGATTCATGTTAAGTAGATCTAAATTTGCAAGTTCATAATTGAATGTGTATTGTTCTATGCCAAGTTCATATGATACATGTGTAGTTAGATCCATATTTTTATGATGTTGGAATTATTACATGTTCCTCTTTTTACCCTTTTGTGTTTAAGTTAGGCTATGTATCAAGCCTAGCATTTTTACGTGATTTATGTGAAAGATTAACGGGGTTAACATTGGGGAAAAAATATGAAATTATATATAATTGGCTTATTTGGCTCATGAACATGTAAATGTTTTATGGCATAAAGTGGTATAAATTTTTATACCTTAAATTATGAACTTGATTTAAAAAGGAAAGTGGGGCTTGACTTGAATGACAATAATTTACTTATAAATATAAAGAAGTAAATATGTAAATTTAAAAAAGACGAATATGCCTAACCCGAGGTTAGATTGAGTTACGGTGTAAGACTGCACGGAACCGCCCGACACATCAAGCAACCGTAACAATATATATCTAATGTGGGAGGTTAGTGCATCGAGCCCAAAGGAACCCAAGGTTAGAATGAGTTGCGGTGTAAAACTGCCCGGACCCGACCGGCATATCCAGTAACCACAACAATACCTGTCTAATGTGAGTGGTTGGTGCTTTAATAAATGAATTAAAGCTAAGTCAGGAATGGTAGGGTTAAGTTAATTAAGGCAATACTTAACCAATGCAACATGTTAACTAAACTAATGGGTAGGGTTAGGTTAACGTGGACACTTAACCAATTTAACATGTTGACTAGGAAACCCTAATAACGAGGACACATTTCAGCAGTAACCAACACAGATGTATCATGGTACCCTGAACTAGGCAGGGTGGGGCATGATTACTGGGCTGATTATAAGCGGTCAAAATAACGGCGGTTGGTGCATCAGTGTAGGTTCCGACGGAGTACGGGCGTGCACATACTCCGGAGTGGAAAAAGCAGGCACTGGGCATTAGTAGTTATACACTGTGCATCTTGAATCGTGTCGGGTGCCACCATAGTATTTGATACCACCCATGGTGGGACCAGCACAGGTATCTACAATCGAGCAGGGCCGTATGATACAAGTGGTAAACGCGTGCGAGTAGGAACCGATCAATGAAAAGGGATCACTGGGTTTTGAACTCACGATAATGGTTAAAATATCTAGTAGGTGTAGAGAATATGGACCCGAGTGCGATAGTATGATTTTTATCTTGCCCTGTTTAGCTTACATTATCCTATGTTACCTTATTTCCTTATTATTGTCCTGTGTCCAGCTTATTCAAGTCATGGTTCTCTTATCAGTTTGCATGCTAAATAATCACTGGACTTACCAGACTTATGTCTGACCCATTTTCTTTCGCTCTCTTTTCTTCCGTTCCCCCCCTCAGGTTCCCAAGGAGGGAATAGCTCACCTTAATTTGGACCGTTCATCTTTGCAAGCTTGAAGACTCTGTGATGTATAGCTTGGAACTTCTTATCTTTGGCTATGGCTTTGGACACACTACTACTTGGGGATTTATGCAGTTTTATTGTGTTTTATGCTTCTTTATGTAATAATCAAGACAGAGATTTTGATGTAGTGATTTGGAAGTTAGTTTAAAACAGTTTGATGCAATGTTTTGTTGTGAACCACATTTGAAATAAAGTTGGTTTTTCCGATGCTTATATGTATCTGTCTTGTAACTTATCTGCATCTTTTACCTATAATGCTCAACTAAAGTTAAGGCATTCCCTATGTGAGTGACCTTAATGGAGGTGGGGTGTTTCTGCGCTTATTGTGGCTATTTTCTTAACAAGATCAGGTAACAGTTTAATATTGGGGTAAGATATGAAATGCAATCTTATCATTAATTATTTATATGCAGCTTAAATGATGCGTGTTATCTATTTAGATATGCTGATATATCGGTTTAAATGAAACATATTATGTATAACTTTGACAGGGAAGGGACAGTCTGCTAGATGATTTCATCCATCATCTAATTTGTTCTTGCTGTGCATTATGCCAGGTCAGTACTAAATTATATCTTCTAAAGATAATGCTGATTAGTTGCAATGATTATATTAAGCTCACTTTCATGTATTCTCTTCTCGAATAAACCATATTTTGTAGAATGGAAAGTATAGGTAGTAGAATTTGAAATACATCTCTCATCTTCCTTTTGAGAACAAAATCAACCATGCTTTGTATAATTTGATACATAAGTTGTAGAATATTCATTTTCTTGTTAAAAACTTGGATCAAATCAAAGACCCACAAAGCATGTGTTGCAGTTACTCATTTCTTTGATTTATCCATGAGCAAGGAATCACGGCTCAAGCAGTATACTCTTACCTCCTAAAGCATTTGTATTTTGTGATTTCCAGTTATTATTATTATTGTTACCACCACCACCACTGTTTAAAAGAACCTTCCTGAACTAGTTTTGAATGTTCTTGAATGACAACATTGTCTTTAGCATTTTACATATATGACCTTATTACTCTAGCTTGTGATCGTAGTTAATAAAAATCTTTAAATTTTATGATTCTGATCTTGTTTCAAATTACTTAGATTAGTTTAGTCGTCTATGTATATTATATCCATCATGTAGTCGCTTCAAATTACCATTAGAAAGTACATAACACTAAATAAAAATACTTAAATTACATATTCACGTTTTATCTTAAAGAGTAATAAAGATTTATAACATGAAACATAAAAATATTTTTAGTTCGGTTGAATTAGTTCATCAACCGTTTAACCAAAACTAAGGATGGCCATGGATTTTAAAATCTTGATCCGTTGGGACATTGATTGTTTGAGGTGGCCTCTGTTTTAACTTGACCGAGTTAGTCCATTCAGTACCTTTAGTAGGGAAGCTTTTACTTATAAATCACTTAGTACCTTTAGTAGGGGAGCTTTTACTTATAAATCACAGTATCCACTACTTTATTTTTAAATGGTTAGATTTTATTACGTTTTATATCCATTTGGATACTTGTCCATCAAATATTTTCCTTCATAAGTGGTATGCTATTGCTAGGTACGTAAAATTCTTACATGTAGTATTGGTGGAATGTAAGTGCAGTAAAATGTATCAAATACTTAATTAGGAAACGTATGAAAATGAGGTGAGAGTTCTATAAAAAGGAAGGAGAATAAACTATGCACCAAGAAGGCACGGAAATACAATTTTAGTATCATATCAAAACAGAGTCAAATATAAGTTGAATTATCAGCCGCAATCACTATTTCAAATCTCGCAAATATGCATTCATATGAAGATTTAATATGATGAAACAAGTTTTGATATGATGCATACTTGTATAATAAGAGATGTCAGAGATGAATAACTAGGCAATTGGTTTGCTTTGTAATATATAACTTATGCATTTTGCACATTTATGTAATTCTGACTGTTGATCGTTATACTTGTATGTAATTCTTACCGTTGACTGTTATACTTATGTACAGGTAATTAGATTTCCGAAGTAAAGAACGGTTGCATCAATGAACTGGTGGTAATTAAGCTATGAACAAGACTTTAACTATTATTTTGTTTGTTCTAGTCGTGTAGGCTTGTTTGTAAGCAGTTATGGTACGTGAATTCACTTATCTTGTCGTAGCACTACTATTGAGATGATTATGGGTGTTATATTTGATATTACGAGTAATGTGTTTTTTTATGTATTTAAATATGGTGTTATTGATTTTAGTTTGAAAACGATACTCATAAGATTTTTTTTTTTAATATTTCTATTATATATAAGCGATTGATGGAAATGTTACAAGCCATTAACAGTAAATAAATGTAATTAAATCTGTTGTGCATCAGTAAGTTTTAGTAGCATCGAAAAAGTGCTACAAATATAATTTACAGAAGATATTGTAGCTGAAATGAAACGCAACAAAGAACATATAGTAGGATTGAAAAACCGCTACAAAAAAATTGAGAAAAGATGCAGGTATCACTTTAGTAGCATTTTTAACCCGCTGCCAAAAAAAAAACTTTTGTAGGGTTTCTAAAACGCTACAATATGTCCATTTTTGGTTGCACTTATTAAAACGCAACAAAAACTTTCAGACTTTTAGTTCCATGTCGTATCGCAGCGTTTTCTAAAATGCTACTACAAGTTATGGTAGCGTTTTTTCCAACGCTGCCAGAAGCTATTTCTGGTGTAGTGCTTCTTCCTCTGTTACTAAAATTACTCGACTTTGGGACGCTAACGCAATTTTGAGCAAAGAGTGTGAGAGGCTAAAGCTTCTTTGAAACATGCTGAGTTAGCCCTGAAAAAGGAGAGGAAGGCTGGGGATGTAACACTCGACAGGGTATCGGCCTTAGAGTATCAGATGGCGGAGGACGTGGTTACCCATTCTGATGAGCTTCGGAGGAAAGATGAAAAACTTTCTCGTGCCACCCAGATCGTTCATGCAACCCAAGATAGGAATTGTGATTTCTTGCAAGTCCATCTTCCGTAGATTAAGTCTGAATGCTATGAAGATGCCCTATTCCATCTTTTTTCTGACAACCTTCAGAATCTTTCTGAACTCCGAACCTCCCACATTCCTTCCTTCACCCTAGATCGGTTTATGAAAAGAATTAAGTTGGGTGAGGAAGGAGTTGGGGTGTTGCAAAGGGGTGACCCTACAACCGAGGACCTTTTATACATCGATAGAATTTTGGATGATTCAGGCGAGGAAGGGTTGGCTCCCGCCTCCTTTCTCAGCGATAAGGAGAACGGGGGTATCAGTCCTAGGGATGGCGACTGCCTAGAAGAGCATATTATCCATAATTCTGGGTCGTCGTTGCCGAGAGAAGGTGGCCCCTCTGGTTTTCTAGGAAGAAAGGGAGTTGTTGGTCGCGAAGTTTCCTCCCTTCGGGTATAACTTTTACTCTGAACGCTCTTTTTTTTCCTTTTTCCTGGATGCTTGACTTTGAATGGTTTCCTGTCGTTATAATAGACAAAATAAAAATTGTTTTCCTTCCTTAAGCAGAGTTAGGTAACAAGAAGTTCAAAACGTTTTTATGTTAGGAAGATGATACACTTGTGTATTTAATTCCACAACCTATGCGACACTTATATGGAGTCACCTTTCGATATCAGTGATGGCTAATATGATTATTTACATTATGACAGAGTCTAGTTTACTATGAGGAGGCATTACGCATGATTTGTAGGCTGAGAAAAGAGTTTCGCACGATGCCTATTCATGCTTTCAAGGAAACGCATCTCCTTGAGGGACTTGAGTGCGTTTACACAACATTTCCTTAGCTTTCCTGTAACTTTCAGAGTGGGGACCATGAAGCTATTTTAAGGAATCTTAGGATCAAATATGCTGAAGCACTTCTTGTATGTTTGTGGGCAGGTTGATCAATGCGAAACCCCTTACTTCCAGAGTGGGACGTCGCCGATGAGAGAGGTTCTCCCCATATATTATGAAAGGAAGGTCTTACATCAATATTTATCCATTAAACACTTGACCGGGAGGATGAATACTTTGAAAAGACAGTTAGAAGAGAAGGATTGGACCATTCTGGGGTTGAGGACATACATAAAGACTAAACCCTCTGTCGAGTTCGAGGACGAGCTGAAGAAACTTCATCAACATGTCATCGACTTGGAAGTCAATTTAAACAACGCTACTACAAAATGTGAGACGTGGAAACATTGTTTCAAGAATATCCCTATAATGATGGGGCATTCGCCCCCTAGCGTCGCGACAGCTTGTAAGGCCTCTGTTCTTCAAAAATGTTACTATTTGAATAACCCTCCGCCAGGGCTAAAGGAAACGTTATTTCTACGTGGTGTAAAAGAGTGGTGGCCGAGATGAAAGGAATCTATGATACTAGGTTAATCAAGGATTCTCACGATCGTGTCGTCAGATATGCCGGCCAAATCAGACATTTGTAAGAAGAAAATCATGACTTGCGCATAAGTGTTTTTGAATTGGTAAAGGAAAATAAGTCTCTCAGGGCATGTAGGGCTTGCAACAGATCTTTGAAGCTCCAGCCCAAACCTTCCGATCACTTAGACGAGACAAGTAGGAAAGTTCAAAGACTTAACGAGCTACTAGGTGTTGCACTTCGTCATGCCATCGACCCTCCTTTATCCGAGGACAGAGAGGGTTCAGATATTTAGTGATATTTTGTGATGGTGACAATAATTTCTCTTGTGATGAGGGTACTGAGAATGTAATCTTTTTGGTGAATAAACTTTTGCATTGATAACATTTATTATGTAAATAACTGTTGGTATGGAATATGAGTGAGAATTGTTTGTATGATGAATGACTTAAGATGTTTTCTTTGAGTATGAGAAAATATAGCCTCTTTTTTTGTTTGGCCTCGTTTCTGACAATGAGCTTTTCGTCAGCTTCTGAATTTTGTGGGTCTTCCTTCGTAGGTACTCCTACGATTGTTTTGATTTGAGATAGTTACCTTGGAGGTCATCGAGTCATCATCCTGATGGTTGGGACCTTCTTTCAATACTTACAAAGGTTTTCTTCCGTCTAGTTTTGGATGTCAATATGTGGAAAACTTGCCACCCCTTTGGCATTTGTTTAGAGCCAAATCGATCTGAATTTTGGTATAGATAGTAGTAGATCGGAACCTCCTTTGGCGTCGGTGAAACACTGAGTCTTGCCCAGATTCGGGCATTAATAATAGTTGACCGGGACCTCCTCCAGTATTTGTACAGAGTTGGATCGACCCAGATTCGGATGTCAATGATAGTAACCCAAATTCGAGTGTTAATAACAGTTGACGAAACTTCTTTCGGTATTTATATAGAGTAGGATCCACCCAGATATGGGTATTTAGAGATTGAGGACCATGAACCCTTCCGGTGTTAATGAAGAGCCGAATCCACCCAGATTCGGGTATTTAAAGATTGAAGACCGGGAACCCTCCCGGTATTAATGAAGTAAGCATCCCCTTTGGATTCGATTTGGGAAGTAGAGGTTGTACGTGCTTCTTGAGCCTCCCCTTTGGCTTTTGATGTCAAAGCATAGGATGTACGTGCTTTGTCGGCCACTCTCTGGGCCTGTGCGCCCGGAGCGCTTGGCTAGCTTATCCACAAGCAGGGCCCGAGTACTTACCCGACCTCCCTCTAGGAGGCGCCTTATCCTGACCATCGTAGGCGATGATAAGGGCTTAGAAACTTAGATGGGGCCCTTGTGGGCACAGAACTAAGGTTTACTCTTTTGACGCTCTATACGGGTCATCGTAGGCACTGATAGAGGCTTATACGCCACCCCCTCCGAGGGGTGCCCTATCCTGACCATCGTAGGCGATGATAGGGGTTTGCGTTCCCTTCTGTGGGTAACGCGGAACATAAGTAGAGGTAGGACATGTTCTTCTACGAGCAAAGGTAGGACGTGCTTAGTTCTAGCAGAGGCAGGGCATACTCTTCTGCGAGCAGAGGCAGGGCGTGCTAATTTTAGATGCACTTCCACGACCATTTCTGGTGTGAAACGGCGGCTTACGCTTTCGATGCTTTAACCCTGCCCCCTCTGATTTGGGCATGGAGAAAGACTAACACACCATCCCCATCCGGGGGATGCCTTGCCCGGACTAATTTAGTGTTGTCAAGGGTTTGGTTTCTCTTTATCCATTTGTGGTCTGACCTTTCCTTGGTCATTTCGCTTGTAGAGTTTCCCTCCTTTGCAATAGGGGGGATTATCTTTTTCTTACTATTTCAGGAGGGTCTCATTGATGTGACTTTCTATGCTTTCCTTACATAATGTTGTAATTTTCCATGGTTCAAAAATTTAATGATCACCCTCTCTAGCACTGTAAAATGGTTGGTTTCATGTCCGTTTACCATATGGCAGTAGCAGTACGATCCTTCTCTCTTAGCTTCGTTCGTGGGTTTCTTTTTGGGCGATGGCCAGAAATTTAACTCATGTCTAGTTAGGAAATAGATACCTTCAATCGATATAGTGAGCCTATAACCCTTTGGTAATCATGACTCGAAATTCTTCTTTCGCCGCTATATTTTGGTCTTTTTGCTATTCAATTTTGTTATTCCTTCATTATCTCTACACTTTCTTTTTACTGCCCTCCAATATAGGGGTATATCTTTTTCGGACTTTCTATCAATCAGAGGGATAGGAGTTTTCTCTATGCTTCGTTCGAATATGGTTTCTCTAGCCTTTGCGAGGATGGCTTCTTTGGTGAGGAGAAAGGAATTGTATCTCTCAGTTGAGGGTTGGTAAAGGGCAAAAATCGGGGTTGATCCTATACGGCAGGGGTTAATGCTCCATCGATCGGGGTCATAAGGCTCGACGTCCTTCTCTTTCTCTTGGATATGGAGGTTTTCTAATTTGAATCTTTCGATCGCCCATGGCTCGTCGATATTTGCCCTAGCCACGGGAAATCTATCGGTCATCGGTGGAGATCCTTTACTCATAATGTTCGCCTCTTCAAGATCTTAGTCCAGGAAGGAACAATCACAGGCAGGTATGGGGTAGGGTTAATCACAAGGTCGGAGGTTCGAGCCCTCCTTCTAGCACAAAAATGTTAACGATATTTTTCGTCAACACCGGAGACAGGTCGGCTGGGTAAATCTAAAGGAGGAAATGATTGGTGGGCTGTTTTATGGGTTAAATCGGGTCGCCGCCCTGGAAGTGGAATCGAAGAAGGAGGGGTTTGCCAAGGGAAATCAGGACAGATTTAGACCCAGGGGATAAAGCGTGTTTTTTTCTGTTCGAGAGTGTATTGAGGAGGGAATCTAGTTTTAATCTGAAAATGAAAACAAATAACCACAATGGTGATGATCAGAAAATGGTAATACACACTTACAGAGCAACTTTCTTGTAATAGATTCCTTTTTATTCAGTTTTCACTGAGAGTACATGAATGTCATGGTGAGGATTCCCTCATTGATCCCTCTGCTAAGTTAACTTTAAGAGTACAATTGTTTAGGAGACCAAAAAATATCCCTTGAATGTGACCTCTGGGGTCTTATTTATAGTGGTTCGGTGTTCCATTGTTGATGGGCTATTAGGCCTGAGGAAGTCCTTGCCGGTAGCTTTTTTCCCTGAGTTTCGGGTGCTTGCCTTTCGGCCACTATTGGAGTGTCAGTCATGGTCCTTGGACGAAATTTGAGCCTTCGGCAATGGTTCTGAATATAGGCTCACGGATACGAGCACTCGAATGTTGGCCTTCGGCTTTATCGTGAATACTTAGAGAGGCTTTCTCTCATGTTGTATGTTGATAACTGCCGGTCCAAAGCTGCCACGGATTTCGCTACTAAGTGAATTAGTACGGGTAGCCTGTATATTTGCTTGGGTCTCGGTTAGCCTTTCGATGGGGATTTTGCGGTAGCCTGGATTCCTAGGGGATGGTTCTTGGTGTCTTCCCTATTATTTGTGAATTCGTCCTTTTAGTATCCATGCTGTAGGTGCTCTAGAAGTTGGTTTTGGATGACCTTCACGTTCCTTCGGTTTAGTGCCTTCGATGCTTCCGTCTTCAGGTGTGTTGGCATTCGGGCCGGTCATTATTGAAGATTCCTTTAGGCTTTGTTTATCATGTTTATTGCTTCTGGCTTACTTGGCTTTAGAAGTTGGGTGGTTCCTCACACGGGGTCTTTTGTTGAGCTAATATTGTCAGAAGGGTCTTGTTGGATTAACCCTGGCAGATAGACCATATCGGTTATATCCCATAGTTCTTTATGATCTTTTCCCTTAGGGGAAGAGTAAAGGATTCAAATGATGCAGCTTTTCGAGTTATTTTTTACTGTTCTTGTACATCTTGGTATTTAGCTCCCACTTTCTATTAGGCCTCCTGCGAGCCTTCGGTCATTCGATACCCCTTCACCGCCCGTTCACTCCGCTGTTTATTTTTGGTAGTAACAAAATTATCTGAAGAGAATGAAGGAGAAGAGAGAAAACACATAGAATTAAAGAGAGGGCCTTAAAAGGTTCAGCTTTACTATTATTTAATAGATTAATAGATAGCAAATCATTCAAACGAATTTAAATTTGGATCTTAGATCCACGAAATTGGAATTCAGATTCGAATCTCAGATCCGTGAAATCCGGGTGAAAAAAGAAGCAGCTAGGTTGCTCCACTCCCAAAATCTCCGTTAATCAACTCAACCGGATCTGTAAATGAAGCTGCTAGATTGCGAGAACATCATGGGTTCAACTAGCCTAGAGAATTCATAATAAACGGAGAAAAATCCATGAATATCATCCTAGCCGGGAAGAAGATTTGGGAGAGGAAAAGCGATAATGTTTCAGTCTATTTGCTACATGCTTTTTGTAAACTAATTGCTATTTGCTATTTACTTGGCCATCTTTAGGCAAAAAAAAATTATTTATTATTATTACTTATTTTATTGTCACTTATTAATTTCGATTATCTAGTCTTTAGCTTCTTCTATTTTTGAATACAACTTTTGTACAAATAATGGCTTTTAGATTGTTTTAAATAACATGTTACTTCTATTGATTATGTAATGAGAACTGTTTGGATGTTGCTTCAAAATTAATCTAAGTAGAACCATGTACAGTTTATTATATGCTTAAATTGGTAGCAGTTTGATCTTAAGGCACATGACATGAAGTTGGTGGTGTTTCTTGCTATTTAGTTTGTACCATAAGAATAATTCTGCTTATTTCACATAAGCAAAAGTCATACTAGTTACGAATGTAAATGGCTTTATTTGTTACTTAACTTTGTGACTTTGACGGATGCGTTGCATGTTAAGGTTGCCACTACATCTTTATATGCATGCCTGATGATCTTGACGTACATTTAATATGTCAGTGCCATTATTTGTTTATGTCTTAAGTTTCTATCTTTTAAAATTTGCTTGAATAAAATAAGTTGAAGTTATTCATTCCTTAAAAAAAAAATATTTGCATGTGATTTATTTATGTCACATATATTGCATTGGATTTTTTTATTTAAAAAAAAAATAAGTTTTAGCTTACATAGATTAGTAATATATTCCTATCATCATCACAATCAAGTTCTAACAAATTGTCAAGCTGACCTTATAACAACCATATGATTGTTGTTGCCATTTAATTTGTAAATAGCAAGAATCTTATGAGCTATAAAATTGTCAGTCATAAAGTTGCCATAATTATGGTCAATTATGATTCATATCTAGTTCGAGAGGTGTGAACTAATTTATATTGAAAATATGATGCTAGCACCAGCGGAATCAAGGCAAGGCTTATAATAGGATTTTAATATGTGTTTGACAAAATACTTTGTAATATATGTAATCATAAATCATTGGTATTATCGTTTTTCGGTGATCTTTGTTGTCTGCACATGTATGTTTGCTCTCTCAAAAAATGAACTATGGCATGTTGTAAAATAAAGTTTAAAAAATGTGCCTTAAGATAATAATTGGAAATTAAAGCCTAAATGTAAATCAACATCAATACTTATGGCAATAAATAACCAAATGAATTTATAAATCAAAATACAACTATTAGCAATGGAGTACAAAATACATTTACAAAATTTAGACTATATTTATTGCGAACCTGTAGCTTCATTAGATAATTGTAAGAGTAAATAATGATCAGTGATTTTTTTTTTGAAAATGTTATATGAATTGCATATCATATGCATAACTCATTCTTGAAGAAATATCTTTGGATGTTTTCCTAAAGAGATCATGAAATATCATATCATACTTTTACAAAAGCTATAAATGTTAACTTGAAAAGATCTATATATGCAACTAATTTATTTTTATGAAATGCTTATTGACTGTAAGATACTCTTACTCTGCTATAAGTATATCATTTTTGTTTAATTCTCCAGAAGAGATGTGTAGAAATGCCTATATGCAGTTTTAAATTATTATCTAATATGTTATCACAATTAATGTTCTATAGTAATATTTGAGGTATAATGAAGAAATAAAATTTAACAACTCGAAGTTGTTTATATGTCTTATTTGAACTAGAGGTTCAACATAGTTCCAAACCATATGTTTTGAACATTATAGTATGGTCTTTAAGATTCACATTGACATTACTTTGTAAGCAAAAAATATAAAGATTTGGAACTTTATAAATAATTTGTTCTAAAATTGATAACTCGAATGGGAAAGAATATGTAAATTTATTATATATGTAATACGTGGACGCACGTATATACACATATATGCAAATATTTAGCTAACAACCTAAAGTTATTATGAGCTCATATTATAAATTATGCATATATTATTTAGTAATTCAAAAAATCGGTTGATGTCAAAATTGAATGACCTGAAGTCATATACTTATTCAAATAATCTATATAATTAGAAAATTCCTCCAAGTTACTAGATCAATGAAAGAGAATAAGCAATATAACATGAATGCATTTTATGAACAAATAAGAGCATTATCCTCCTACAATTGAAGTACATATAATGTATTTGCTAGTAATAATGTGATAATGGATCAAAAATGCGAATCCATAGATAGTGTATTATTAAATGTGATAATGGATCAAAAATGTGAATCGCAAGACGGTTTATTATTTAATGTGATAACGTTTGTAAACATTGAGGGGGAGGATAAAGGAATATAAGGTCATATTGATCATTGGTGTTAAATATTTGCTAACATATAAAATTATGCAATGTATTAAGTAACTTGCATAAATTATCAATTATTCCCTAATAGACTTTTTCCAATATAGATTTGAATCCCTGAAGGATCAAAAAGGTGTAAATCACAGTTGCAAATGTGGTATAAAAGTCAGTCCCAAATATTTTTAGAGTAAGTCATAAAATGCCAAATAATGGAGGTGAGTGTTCTTGAAGAAACACATAAGGGTGCTTTGAAAGAAACCCATGACATGATTGTCAAAATAACCCTAGAAGTGGTTTAGGTACCTAAAGAATAATAAGTTTTGAGATCTCAAAAAATCATGTATAGAACTTACAAAAAAATCATCGATGATAAGTTAATAAATAATAAAGTGCTTATATTTATAAATGGATTAAAAATCCCATATTAGAGATAAATATGATTGGCCATCATGAAATTTTCCTAAATAAGATATATGGACCGATAGTACATAAGATATGGACTTGTTGTCCATAAGACAAAATTAGAAACGTATAAAAGGACAAAAGCACACTAAAGTTACTGAATCACCATATAGTGTCATAACATGTTATGTGCCATGAGCATTGTTCTTTCAGAGATAATTGAATTGATTAAAGTAGTGAAAGTGTTTAAACGTTTACAATTCCTTGAAGGTATAAATGATGAAAGTATACAAATTCAGGAAGAATTTAAATAACTTTGGCAGTGATAAAGAATGTAAAGAGAAAGAAATATGGATTGTAACATTCTTTTAAGTATTGTTGTGATGAAAATCTTGATATAATTCGTGATGAGTAGGTCACTTCCCACTTTCAAGAATTTTTGTAATGAATCTTTTAATATCCATTAAAGTCGTAGTTGAAATATGCAAAACTTATTAAAGTATATATGTTCCTGAAAAATATAATAACATTTGCTATTATAATGAAATACAAGGACATGAATGATAGATTACAACATTCTTCTAGGTATTGTTGTAATGAAAATCTTGATATACTTCAAGATGAGTATATTACATCCTGCTTAGTGTTGTCGTAATGAAACTTGTTTTATTCATCAAATGTGTATTGCAATATGCAAACCTAATTGAAACATAAAATTGTAAGCACATTTATAAATGAATATTAGTAGCATGCAAATCGCAAAACGAAGGTGTTACATTGATCTGGAAATATCATACTTCTTTTTAACATAGTTATCATTGAAATACGACATTCTATATTGTACTCATTTTCCTTCATTAAGATTCATCAGCTTTTTCTTAGTAAGGTTTTAACAAGGCAATAGTTTGGCATAGAAGTATCAAACATCTTTTGATGCAGTAAACTATTATTTATGAAGAAAAGGCAGCTTGTGTGGCTAATATTCAAGTGGATCGTATCAAGGGTGATAGGATGGAGCACATTTGTTCTAAATTTTTCTTCATGCATGAAGTTTGAAAGGAAAAAAGAAAGAGAAGAAAGAAATCCAGTTTTAGGAAAAGAGGATAGATCTGTTCTCAATGGAAACTTCCAAATCAACATTCAGAAGATCGTGTACAAAATTAGCATGCGTCGACTACATCAATAGACTAATTGAATAACGCGTTATAAATCAGGGGGAGCATATCAAATTATGTTGTAATGCACTCTTTTCCTTGTTTATGATTTTCCCACCGGGTTTTTCATAAAAAGGTTTTTAATGAGGCATTATCTTGATCCTGAAGTCCTCATGATAACATTGTAAAAGATGTTATCTAAAGAGATATAAAATTGCACTCTTTTCCTTGTTTATGATTTTTTTCTATAGGGATTTTCATAGAAATTTTTTTAATGAGGCAAATTAATTTTATCAACTTGCATATGCATGTTTAAGAGGGTATGTTGTAATATATATATATAACTGAGGGTGAATATGCTTAATGCAAGGGACATTATTGTAAGTATTTGACATTATTGTAAATTTTCTAGAGGCAGTAGCAAAGCTCTGCCATTTCTAATTCTCCAGTCTCTTCTAAATTTATAAGTAAACATACTCAAACAAAATAAACAAGGGTTGGAGAGATTGAATCCAGATTTGTGCAAAATGGTTGGTTTCACGAATAGGTAATCTATATAATTAAATTTCCTTCTTCTTTAACAATTTTTCTTTCAGAACTACAAATTTTAATATTATATATATCCCCTTTGTGTAAAAATTGTACGTCTGTAAGATTTGGAAATATAGGCCTAAAAGCTGTGATTAGATTTGGATTTAGATAGCTTTCAGGTGAGTGGGAAGTGCATTCTGTAACAACTGGGAATTTCGCTCGATCTCTAAACCGACCAAGACCGTTTGAAACCCCGGATTGCTTTGAGAACACAACACATCGAAACACAAATAGAAGAACATTTCATTGCTATTACAACAATTCCCATCAGAGTACAAGAATATACAGAGTATGGATAAACATTACACATTGATAAATATCAGAGATTTAAATTACATTTAAATATATAGCAGCGGAAAAATAATACAAAACATAACTGAAAGAAATACGCGGATACAGAGCTTTCCGAATATCAATTCAGCTATAAACCAGGATCCTGTGAATATAAATCTGCAAAACCAAAATTACTAGCTGCCCATGTGGAAAATAAGGGCACCCAGAGTTTAGGTTAAAACAATAAACTCCAGGTTAGTCATGTGACTGGTGTGAGAAATAAAACAGTTATTAATCTTTATTTTTAAAGTTAGGTAAATCAAGGGACCCTGCCATATAACACGAAACGGGTTTCCTCCCAAGAATACCAGTGCATAAAACAAACAACACAATGCTAAATAAAGAAAAATGAAGCTATTATAAGACTCAGGTCCCATCACACAATGCAACGCAAGCCGGAGGATAGGGTTTTAACTTATAATAGCCAAAGAATGCTTGATACGTTTAAAACAGATTATTTTGATATTAATATAAGTGTATAGTGTCAAAACAATTTCAATCATAAGTATCAATCATGGACGACATAGCTACCATCTCCGTTCGAGACACTCTAGCATATGTCTCAGGACCACACACAGCAATCCTGGATCTTCAGGGCCGGTCCTCTCTTACTTTTGAGGATTAGTTATTCCTGAACACATGTTTCCCAGTCCTATCAGACCTATATCCGAGGCGCCTCGCATCCAACAACCACACAGGTAAAAAGTATATAAATGTCAGGGCAGGTAGGTCACTGACATCACCCATAGCTAGAAAGAAACGTCGTGCTCTCCCTACAGTCACTATCCCGTTTTTGACTCATACCCAGGTGTGAGAATTAACGCTATACACAAAGCTGTGCCACATAGGTCGTGCTTTGATCATCAACCACAAGATTTTGCTTTTCAACAAAAGCCTTGATCATTTGCCACTTAGGCATGCCACATAGGCAATTCATGCCATGTGACTAATATCTATCTATATATAACCTCTAAGCTCGTACGTCTCAGAGAAGAGTGTTAAGCAAGAGAATAAATTCTCCACCGCCAAACAGAAATATATTTAATAGAAATCAATCACACAGAATAAAATCCAATGTCAGACACACAGTCCATTTACAAGTTCATTCTGGGTCTGAACGAAACCGGAGGAACCTTATTCCTCGCATATCCATCGATCTCCAAGTACGTCTGAACGATCACCAACTGATTCCCCCCTCTTGAGTGTACCATCCAATCAAGATCATCAATAATCATCCAAACAACGTGAAGACCTCCGGTCTTCAACCACGGTCTTCATCTTCGACTTATCGTCGAATCAGTTATTCAGAATGGGTATAAACCCGGCCTTTCCGAATAACCCGCATATATAATAAACAAGTGTTACACAAACACAACATACGCCTCATTCCAATTCAGAATATTCTTTTATTCAAATATGCACATTCTTAGGGAAAGGTTCCTATTAATTTTATCAAAGATAAATTCTTCTAAATTTATTCTTTAATCTTCCTTTAGATATCATTTCAAACCATGTTAAGGTTTTCCAAACTAGTCGGGATTAGCGAACCACACCGAAGTAATCATTTATTTTATTTCCCAATCCCAACCTATTCATCCCATGGAGCAAAATGGGTAATACTCCATATCTAACACCACGGTGTTATCGGTAAATATTAATTACCATTTCACGTTCAAATTTAATTAAAGATTTAAATATCGCTTTGGAGCAAAAATGGTGATACTCCATTCTCGATCACTTTAATGTAATTAAAGATTCATTAAACCCCACTTAGTTTTAATCTTCCCACAAATCAATATCCTGTCTTTAACTGGGTTAAAGAACCAATGTCATCTAAAACACGGTTAACGATAAACCCAAAATCACTTTCCATTGTTAATCGGGTTAAAGAACAGGTGTTATTCAAAACACCGCTCATGATAAACTCCAAAAACCAATTTAAATTCAATTCCAATTAAATACTAATTAACTGGACAATTTCACTAAATCTTAATTAAAAGATTTATTCTTTTCTAAACTGGGTTCAAGAACAATATTATTTAAGACACCATTCACGACGAACCCAAAATCCCATTTGATATTAAATACAAGGCTCTGAATAGAAAATATATCGGCTTATATTCAATATCAAATTATGAAACCAACAAATATCATATTGGAACTAACGATATAAATATATCTTTCAAATTTCAACAACCATATCTGTACAATCACGAAATCCAACATCGAAATATTACGAAAATAATTTCGATTCAAATCCATTCCAATTCGTATATTGGAAATTCTGATTATTTTAAAACCACTTCAAATCCAATTTATTTATTCAAAAACATTGGATTATAATTCTAGTTCATAAGTAGTTCATTTCGATAAAAATATATTTTTATCCTTTTTAAATATGGGATTTTTCACCCTAATTCTTTCTAAATCATTTATTATGATTTTACACAAATTATTGATATTTTTAATAATTTTATCAAGGCTTGTACGGTCGATTTCCAATAACAGTCGTCGAACTGCACTTACAGCGACCTTTTCCAAATTTGATTTGGACATAATTCCAAATTCAACCATTATATTTCAAATTTATAATATTCATTGGAAAGCTCTTTTCGATACGAACCCAACGGTTCTGATTTCAGGAGAATCCGACGGTCGGATCTCCCGTAACGTCAATTCGAAGTCAATGGTCGAAATTCGCGAACTACCGCGGCGCGGCGCGTTCTATTCAGGCCATTTAATATATATATATATATATATATATATATATATATATATATATATACTTCATCGATTTCAATTCTTAACGTATTTTATAAATCGTTTAAAGTCGTTTTAAAAATGATTTAACTTCGTCTTCAATTTTAAATCAAAATTGAATATTCCATATCATTAATATATAAATGATAATATTTTCAACATATCAGATTTTGAAATTACTTCCTTTTCTATATTCATTATAAAAACGAATATAATCAATATAAATATCGTTCTCGTCAAAATGGCGCATATCTAATTAACACGACTTTATATATTTCAATAACTTCGTTGTTCTATTCAACAAATGAATATTTTCTTCAACATATGAATATAATTTATTTTATTCAACACATGAATATTTATTCATTCTTACTTACAATAAAAATGTGAATTTTATTGTATAAATATTACATTTAACATATGATAAGTTTCAACACATGAATATTCTCAGTACATGAGTATCGTCAACACATGACTATTTATTTTATTCAACACATGAATCTTTATTTTATAATATTCCTTAATTTTCCAAATTGAAATAAGACCCAATCAATTACCATATAATGTTAATTATATGGATTCCGTACAACACATGTATATAATAGCAATGACAAATAATCAACCATTATCCAAAGTGCACTACACAACGATCTGTCAACCTATCGATTGACATACAACTAATCAATCAGGATTTGTGTACGTAAATTATCATCCCTATACCCGTGTAGGGATTCAGTCAACAAACACAGATTTTTATTTGTGCAGTTGGGAGATGTGTAAAATTTATTGTCCCAATCAATATCCTTCAAATGGTGTACATAAACAAATCGTCTGATTTGTAAATGAATATTTATTTATTCACATTCACGTTGAATTTATATTTTTAATGATAAATAATTTATTTCAACACATGAATATATTTCCATCTATTCCACATTACAATCAATTGTCACCACACAACAAATCAAACAAGTCATCCATGGTCTGTGGACAACGGGTGTCAGGTGCTGCTAAGCACCGTCTACATCCTAGTATATATTTTTAACTAGAAAACAAGAATTAAAGTGAGAAGTTCTCACCTAGAAGCTAAACCAAACGCCACGACTCTTCATATGTAGAAATCTTCGCCGTGCTTCCTTTTGTCACTTTCGTTGTCCGTTTCACTACATATAAAAAAACCGCATTTTTATATTATTGCTATATATATAAAAACACATTTTTATAGCTATGCTATATGGATAAAAATCACATTTTTATACTTCTATTTATATATAAAAATTCTATTTTCTCTTCGCTATATGAATATATAAAAATCCGATTTTTCCATTCGCTAACTTCTTAATAAAAATCGAATTTTTATTCTACTTCTATATAAAATAAAATTGAATTTTTATTATGTTACAAATCATATTTTGATCGCTACTTCATATACATAAAAATCGTATTTTTATCGCTACTTCATATATATAAAAATCGTATTTTTATATTCTCTATCTTATAAAAATCATATTCTTATATTCTCTATTATATAAAAATCATAATTTTATATTCTCTACTATATAAAAATCATATTTTTATTTCAAAACCCTATGTATAAAAATCGTATTTTTATGCCTCTACTTCATGTATAAAAATCGAATTTTTATTTTAAATCCATATATGTAAAAATTGAATTTTTATTCGCATTCATAAAAATAAAATCCTACTTTTATTCCATAAAAACTATAGCTTTCCCAAACTAAAAACCATATTTTTCAAAGCTAAAAATCGTTTTTCCCTAAGCCATAAAAATTGAAATAAAAAAGGAAAGAGGAACTTACTAGGTTAATCGGATGAAGGGGAAGAGGGGAGGGTGGTGCGGATCGAGGAATGTAGGAGGGGCAAAGCTGAGGAGGTGGTGGCGGTGGGGCTGGGTGGTCCAGGCATCGACGAGGGAAGAAAGGGGGTCGAGGCTGGGCGGGGAGGCTCGAGAGGAGGCAGGGGGCTTGCGGTTCCCTCCGGCGCGGGAGACGCGGCGCCCCTGGGGACCGCGACGACGGCAATCCCCCCTCTTCTCTTTTTTTTCTTTGTAAAAGTAAACCGAGGGGGGGGGGGTGAAGTGGAAAGAGAGAGGGAGGGTTGAGG
This sequence comes from Allium sativum, assembly GCA_030737875.1. Lineage (NCBI taxonomy): Eukaryota > Viridiplantae > Streptophyta > Magnoliopsida > Asparagales > Amaryllidaceae > Allium > Allium sativum. Next base: position 1,044,253,568 of record CM060910.1, on the reverse strand, counting down.
GTATTTTATAAAATTTAATTATTATATTATTTAAAATTCCCAAAAAGTAACTTTAAATTTCGATCTCCAAACGAGACCCACCGCCTGTTGTCCCTAGCTAATTACCCACATTTCGAACACAATGGGATATGTATTGTAAGCTGATTTGATCATTTCGACCAGTTTTCGTCAAAAATATAAATATAAATATAAATCTATATATTGAATTTGAACGCGCATTTCAATTTACCGGGCCATATGCGGACTCTAAAAATTCCCGAAAAACATTTTCTAGCTTCGTATTGACGATACGGTTCTAATAAAACTAACTTCGTCAAATTACGAGATCGTTTGTAAAATGGCCATTTTCTGGTCGATCGAAATTGACTGAAACTGTCAAAACGCGTTTTCCTTCGCCATGCTCACATATTGATTCAGAAAACTATGAATTTTGGAACCTAGCAATAATTTGACATCCCGGATCCAACAAAAGTGGTTTCGTCGAAAACAGAGGTCGTTTGCAAAATTTCCATTTTTAAGGGCTAAAATTCCATAGCGACTATTCTGAATTTTCAACTGGATGTAACTTTTGATTCCCGCTATGAAATTTTGATTTTTCGGATTCGTTCGAAAGATATTTTCTAATAGATTCAAATATTTTTGGTTTCGCCAAAATCCGGATTATTTTGAATCCTGTACATTCATTTGAAATTTGAAATCGAATTTTCGAAGTATCACGCCATTTTCAATTCCTTTTATATTAAAAATAAAATATTTATATTCCAACGACGTTCTATATAAATATATACATTCTATTTCTATTCAAAATAAATTTCTCGTCGTTAATATTTAAAATAATTCATTTTAATTATTCAAAAATTCATCAAAATAAAAATTTTAAATTGGCTCAGAATTTCCGGGTTGTTACATTCTCCCCCACTTAAAACTTTTCGTCCCCGAAATGGAACGAAGCTGAAAGTTGTTTTACAAACCAACTCTACTTTCATTATTTTCTTTATGGCTTAAGTTCTTCTACTTTTCAGTTTCTAAGAACTTTTCAAAATTTTCAAAAATTTGGCTAACACCCTAAATTTTCGAAAAATTTCGCCATAACCTCCCCTGCACTGGGAGCTTCGGGATATTTCAAATAGCCTCCCATGGCCCTCACCAATCCAAAAGAAAAAGAAAAAGCCAAGCGGCTAGCTAATCGGCTCATAAAATCATCATATCCCCAAGAAATACAATAAACATGTACCTATTTGTCGGGCAAACAATTTTATTCCTCTTCTCTAGCCTCCTTGTTATGACCTATTCGATGGATATACATGTATAATTTCAAACAATTTTCAATACAGTTCTAAATTTGGTTCCATTTGGCATAATGGTTCAAAATTTTAATTCATCAAACCAACAATCAAACAATACAACCAGCAATCAATTAGTGAATTAACGTTTCAAATTCATAATTTTGATATACATATATATATACATAGAAAATCATGTTTTTGATGCCAAATCACAACAATAAACCTATCTAGTTTTGGTTCTCACACCAGTCTGATGGAAATATATAGATATCACACCTTTCGAAACTCAAACACAAATACTGATAATGCGGTCGCATTACCAGAAATATCTCCGGGTGACTAGAGTGTGATTCTATATCTATCCAGTATATTTGGGACTTCGAATATACGTTCATGACGCGTATATGTGAAATCTTCATATACTAGATTGTCAAATTCAATACAAATAAAATATTCAAATACGAATAATTGAATTTAATTTTCAAAACAAAATTTGTTTTCATCTTTTAATACTCTTTACACTCGTTCTAGGATACTATGGATCGCATCTCTAACGAGTTATTCTTATTGGACATTACTAATCCAATCTCTGATGAGTTCTTTCGTTCGGTTCTAATGTGTCTTGTTCTCGAGCTCTGTTAACCAAAGCTCTGATACCAAATGTAACAACTGGGAATTTCTCTCGATCCGAATCGATCACTAAACCGACCAAGACCGTTTGAAACCCCATATTGCTTTGAGAACACGACACATCGGAACACAAACAGAAGAACATTTCATTTCTATTACAACAATTCCCATCAGAGTACAAGAATATACAGAGTATGAATAAGTATTACACTTTGATAAATATTAGAGATTTAAATTACATTTAAATACATAGCAACGGAAAAATAATACAAAACATAACTGAAAGAAATACGTGGATATAGAGCTTTCCGAATATCACTTCAGCTATAAACCAGGATCCTGTGAATATAAATCTGCAAAACCAAAACTACTAGCTGCTCGCGTGGAAAATAGGGGCACCAAGAGTTTAGGTTAAAACAATAAACTCCAGGTCAGTCATGTGACTGGTATGAGAACTAAAACAGCTATTAATCTTTATTTTTAAGTTAGGCAAATCAAGGGACCACGCCGTATAACACGAAATGGGTTTCCACCCAAGAATACCACTGCATAAAAAAAACAGCGCAATGCTAAATAAAGAAAATTGAAGCTATTATAAGACCCAGGTCCCATCACACAATGCAATGCAAGCCGAAGGATAGGGTTTTATCTTATAATAGCCAAAGAGTGCTTGATACGTTTAAAACAAATTATTTTGATATTACTATAAGTGTATAGTGTCAAAACAATTTAAATCATAAGTATCAATCATAGACGACATTACTACCATCTACTATGTCGCCATACTAGGTTCTACAAATAAAACCGAATTATCACGTATTGGAAATTGGATTCCATCATGAGTCGAGGCAAGGGGCAAACTCCTCTCCGTTCGAGACACTCTAGCAAATGTCTCAGGACCACACACAGCAATCCTGGATCTTCAGGGCCGGTCCTCTCTTACTTTTGAGGATTAGTTATTCCTGAACACACGTTTCTCGGTCCTATCTGACCTATATCCGAGGTGCCTCGCATCCAACAACCACACAGGTAAAAAGTATAAAAATGTCAGGGCTGGTAGGTCACTGACATCACCCATAGCTAGAAAGAAACGTCGTGCTCTCCCTGCAGTCACTATCCCGTTTTTGACTCATACCGAGGTGTGAGGCTCGCGAATTAATGCTATACACAAAGCTGTGCCACATAGGTTGTGCTTTGATCATCAACCACAAGACTTTGCTTTTCAATAAAAGCCTTGATCATTTGCCACTTAGGCATGCCACACAGGCAATTCATGCCATGCGACTGATATCTATCGATATATAACCTCTAAGCTTGTACGTCTCAGAGAAGGGCATTAAGCAAGAGAATAAATTCTCCGCCGCCAAACAGATATATATTTAATAGATATCAATCATACTGAATAAAATCCAATGTCATACACACAGTCCATTTACAAGTTCGTTCTGGGTCTGAACGAAACCGGAGGAACCTTATTCCTCGCATATCCATCGATCACCAAGTACGTCTGGACGATCACCAACTGATTCCCTCCTCTTGGGTGTACCGCCCAATCAAGATCATCAATAATCATCCAAACGACGTGAAGACCTCCGGTCTTCAACCACCGTCTTCATCTTCGACTCATTGTCGAATCGGTTATTCAGAATGGGTATAAACCTGGCCTTTCCGAATAACCCGCGTATATAATAAACAAGTGTTACACAAACACAACATACGCCTCATTCCAATTCAGAATATTCTTTTATTCAAATATGCACATTCTTAGGGAAAGGTTCCCATTAATTTTATCAAAGATAAATTCTTCTAAATTTATTCTTTAATCTTCCTTTGGATATCATTTCAAACCATGTTAAGGTTTTCCAAACTAGTAGGGATTAGCGAACCACAACGAAGTAATCATTTATTTTATTTCCCAATCCCAACCTATTCATCCCATGAAGCAAAACTGGTAATACTCCATATCTAACACCATGGTATTATTGATAAATATTAATCACCATTTCACGTTCAAATCTAATTAAAGATTTAACTATTGCTTTGGAGTAAAACTGGTGATACTCCATTCTTGATCACTTTAATCTAATTAAAGATTCATTAAAATCCCACTTAGTTTTAATCTTCCCACAACTTAATATCCTGTCTTTAACTGGGTTAAAGAACCAATGTCATCTAAAACATGGTTCACAATAAACCCAAAATCACTTTCCATTGTTAATCGGGTTAAAGAACAGGTGTTATTCAAAACACCACTCACGATAAACTCCAAAAACCAATTTAAATTCAATTCCAATTAAATACTAATTAACTGGACAATTTCACTAAATCTTAATTAAAAGATTTATTCTTTTCTAAACTGGGTTCAAGAACAGTGTTATTTAAGACACCATTCACGACGAACCCAAAATCCCATTTGATATTAAATACAAGGCTCTAAATAGAAAATATATCGTCTTATATTTAATATCAAATTATGAAACCAACAAATATCGTATTAGAACTAACGATATAAATATATCTTTCAAATTTCCACAACCATATCTGTACAATCACGAAATCCAACATCGAAATATCCCGAAGATAATTTCGATTCAAATCCATTCCAATTCGTATATTGGAAATTCTGATTATTTTAAAACCACTTTAAATCCAATTTATTTATTCAAAAACATTGTATTATAATTCTAGTTCATAACTAGTTCATTTCAATAAAAATATATTTTTATCCTTTTTAAATATGGGATTTTTCACCCTAATTCTTTCTAAATCATTTATTAAGATTTTACACAAATTATTGATATTTTTAATAATTTTATTAAGGCTCGTACGGTCGATTTCCAATAACAGTCGTCGACCTGCACTTACAGCGACCATTTTCAAATTTGATTTGGACATAATTCCAAATTCAGCCATTAGATTTCAAATTTCTAATATTCTTTGGAAAGCTCTTTTCGATACGAACCCAACGGTTCCGGTTTCAGGAGAATTCGACGGTCGGATCTCCCGTAACATCAATTCGAAGTCAATGGTCGAAATTCGCGAACTGCCGCGGCGCGACACGTTCTATTCAGGCCATTTAATATATAATATATATCATATATACTTCGTCGATTTCAATTCTAAACGTACTTTATAAATCGTTTAAATTCGTTTTAAAAACGATTTCAACTTCATCTTCAATTTTAAATCAAAATTGAATATTCCATATCATTAATATATAAATGATAATATTTTCAGAATATTAGATTTTGAAATCACTTCCTTTTCTATATTCATTATAAAAACGAATATAATTGATATAAATATCGTTCGCGTCAAAATGGCGCATATCTAATCAACGCGACTTTATATATTTCAATAACTTCATTATTCTATTCAACAAATGAATATTTTCTTCAACACATGAATATAATTTATTTTATTTAACACATGAATATTTATTCATTCTTACTTACAATAAAAAATGTGAATTTTATTGTATAAATATTTCATTCAACACATGATAAGCTTCAACACATGAATATTCTCAACACATGAGTATCGTCAACACATGACTATTTATTATATTCAACACATGAATCTTTATTTTATAATATTCCTTAATTTTCCAAATTGGAATGAGGCCCAATCAATTACCATATAATGCTAATTATATGGATTCCATACAACACATGTATATAATAGCAGTGACAAATAATCAAACCATCATCCAAAGTGCACTACACAACTGTCTGTCAACCTATCAGTTGACATACAACTAAACAATCGAGATTAGTATATGTCAAATATCATCCCAATACTCGTGTGGGGTTTCAGTCAACAAACACATATTTTTATTTGTGCAGTTGGGCGATGTGTAAAATTTATCGTCCCAATCAATATCCTTCTAATGGGTGTACATAAACAAATTGTCTGATTTGTAAATGAATATTTATTAATTCACATTCACGTTAAATTTATATTTTTAACGATAAATAATTTATTTCAACACATGAATATATTTCCATCCATTCCACATCACAATAAATTTTCACCACATAACAAAATCAAACAAGTCGTCTATGGTCTGTGGACAACGGGTGTCGGGTGCTGCTAAGCACTGTCTGCATCCTAGTATATATTTTTAACTAGAAAACAAGAATTAAGGTGAGAAGTTATCACCTAGAAGCTAAACCAAACGCCACGACTCTTTATATGTAGAAATCTTCGCCGTGTTTCCTTTTGTCACTTTCGTTGTCCGTATTCACTACATATATAAAAATCGCATTTTTATATTGTTGCTATGTATATAAAAATCACATTTTTATAACTACGCTATATGGATAAAAATCACATTTTCATACTGCTATTATATATATGTAAATTCTATTTTCTCTTCGCTATGTGAATATATAAAAATCCGATTTTTTTATTCACAAACTTCTTAATAAAAATCAAATTTTTATTATGTTACAAATCATATTTTGATCGCTACTTCATATATATAAAAATCGTATTTTTATCGTTGCTTCATATATATAAAAATCGTATTTTTATCGCTACTTCATATATATAAAAATTGTAATTTTATATTCTCTATCTTATAAAAAACATATTCTTATATTCTTTACTATATAAAAATCATATTTTTATATTCTCTACTATATAAAAATCATATTTTTATTTCAAAACCCTATGTAAAAATCGTATTTTTATGCCGCTACTTCATGTATAAAAATCAAATTTTTATTTTAAATCCATATATGTAAAAATTGAATTTTTATTCGCATTCATAAAAATAAAATTCTACTTTTATTCCATAAAATCTATAGCTTTCCCAAACTAAAAACCATATATTTCAAAGCTAAAAATCATTTTTTTACTAAGCTATAAAAATCAAAATCAAAAAGGAAAAGGAAAGAGGAACTTACTGGGTTAATCGGATGAAGGGGAAGAGGGGAGGGTGGTGCGGATCGAGGAATGGAGGAGGGGTGAAGCTGAGGAGGCGGTGGCAGTGGGGTTGGGTGGTCCAGGCGCCGACGAGGGGAGAAAGGGGTCGAGGCTGAGAGGGGGGAGGCTCGAGAGGTGGGAGGAGGCGGGGGGCTCGCGGTTCCCTCCGGCGGCGGCACCGGAGGCGCGACGCACCTGGGGCTGCGACGGCGGCAATCCCCCCTCTTCTCTTTTTTTTTTCTCTGTAAAAGTAAAGGGGGGGGGGGGGGCTGAAGTGGAAAGAGAGAGGGAGGGTTTAGGGTATTTTATAAAATTTAATTATTATATTATTTAAAATTTCCAAAAAGTAACTTTAAATTTCGATCTCCAAACGAGACCCACCGCCTGTCGTCCTTAGCTAATTACCCCCATTCCGAACGCAATGGAATATGTATCATAAGCTAATTCGATCGTTTCGACCAGTTTTCGTCAAAAATCAAAATATAAATCTATATATTGAATTTGATTGCGCATTACAATTTACCAGGGCCACATACGAACTCTAAAAATTACCGAAAAATATTTTCTAGCTTCGTATTGACGATACGGTTCTAACAAAACTAATTTGTTAAATTCCAAGATCGTTTGTTAAATGGCCATTTTCTGGTCGATCGAAATTGACTGAAACTGTCAAAACGCGTTTTCCTTCGCCACGCTCACATATTGATTCAGAAAACTATGAATTTTGGAACCTAGCAATAATTTGACATCCTGGATCCAACAAAAGAGGTTTCGTCGAAAACAGAGGTCGTTTGCAAAATTTATATTGTTAAGGGCCAAAATTCCATAGCGACTATTCTGAATTTTCAACTGGGCGTAACTTTTGATTCCAGCTATGAAATTTTGAATTTTCGGATTCGTTGGAAAGATATTTTCAAATAGATTCAAATATTTTTGGTTGTGCCAAAATCCGGATTATTTTGAATCCTGTACATTCATTTGAAATTTGAAATTGAATTTTCGAACTACCGCGCCATTTTCAATTCCTTATATATTTAAAATAAAAAATTTATATTCTAACGATGATCTATATAAATATATACGTTCTAATTCTATTCAAAATAAATTTCTCGTCGTTAATATTTAAAACAATTCATTTTAAATATTCAAAAATTCATCAAAATCGCCAAAATAAAAATTTTAAATTGGCTCAGAATTTCCAGATTGTTACATTTTCATTATTTATAATATCTTATATACTTCGTTCGTGTTGAATCTGGGTTGTATGCAAAAAAATACCAGATTTGTTGTTTATGCCAAATCCGAAATAATATATGTGAAATTTGATTTGGATCTGTAGACCTTTTAGTTTAATATTCTTATATTGCCTATAATTCTTTAGGATAGTTTGTATTTATTGCAAACGCCCTGATTTCGGAAATTTGTCTCAAAATATTGTTAGATGTGTAATGTTGTTATTCTAGATTTATATGATTTGGCAGTAAAAATATGATTTATGCAGTTATGATTTTATAATTATAAACTTGTTTGTGTTTAGTATTTTTGGGGTTTTTTAACTTGATTGTTGTAAAAATTTGCTTTTTGCCCTTTCTATATATAAAGGCGTCATTTGAAATCTACAAGGAATATAAAGAAATGAAATATAAAGAAATGTGTAAAATCGCATATTTTTGTACGTAGCTTGCAACATCTATTCAAAATAAAATATTAATCTATTTCCTTGTGATTTGAAATATTCCAATATTCCACTTTAAATGGTTTGGGAAAAATTTACTATAATTGTAGTAAATAACCTTTCCATGAGATTTTGAATCTTAAGCAAGACTAAGCGCCAAAAGAATTGTTTTGGTCATTAGTTTAGAACTGGAATATAAAAAGATAATTAGTAACTGAGTTAATATCGTGCTTAAAATTAAAAAAAAAAATTATTAAAATATTATCCATCTAAACCTATGTAAATAACGCTACTATATCATATTTAAATTGAGTGTATGATTTGTGCTTGAATTTAAAGGTTTCCACTTTATAGGAATAAATGTATAGTAATATTTTCCATAATAATGGGAAACGAATAGTTGCGACAAATAACAACAAATGTGGATTTAATGGCTATAATTAAAAGCTACAAATATGGAAATAATATTGTAACCATGTATGTTTTAGGGAAATGAATTGAAAAGAAAATAATTGTCGAATGGTTATAATTTAAATGTGATTAGGAATACATATTATGACTCCAGTTTGGGAAACTAATATATATATATATATATATATATATATATATATATATATTCACACAAAGGACTAATGACATTAAGTAACTATAGTAATATTTGGGAGAACAATAATATGAATTAGTGTAATCAAATTAGACCGATATAAAAAGTCATTTTTATGTGGTGTGATGCCTTAGGAAACATGACTGTTAAGGTCATTTATGGTATATAACCATGATAGTAATAAATAGAATTAAAAGGGGATTTAATGTGTATTAATGATCGTATTAGATACTAAGTCCAATAAGGAAATAAATAATCAAATATCCTAGGATAGGAAGTTATAGATAATTATCCTTAACTTATTCTAGTTGAAATCTAGAATTAATATCTTTAATTAGAATTTAGGATTGGACTTATTAGGTTAATGATGCGAGGTCAGTTGCCTTATTCGATAGAAGTCTGCACTTTCGAATAGTTGAATATATGTTCAACTGATGTGAGACATCATTAAACATAGGAACCCACGACGATAGTAAATTGCATAGAGAATGTTATTCCTAAAAGGTTTATTTCAAAGGTTAAGGTCTAAATTCATTGTAGGGCACACCTCCCTTCCAAAAGAAGAAACCAAAATGGAAAACAATCATAGATAGCCTACTTCGGGAGGCGTTATAAGGCAAGTTGAATATGATATAGGTAATCTCCACGATAGTCCACTTTCTTTAGGTAGTAAGTGACCGGGTTAAAGTCATCGTAAGGATAAGGAATCAAATGTCCACAGGACTTCCTATCCAGTGAAAGTACCGAGTGACTAAGGTATTATTAATTAAGGTTATTTAGATAGTAACATAGGGATCCGCCGGGGAATGGTTATAAATGGAGATTAATTGTCTACCTAGCCTGTAGATAATTGACTCACCTTATGCAGGGTTTGGGAATATGCGTGAATGAAGGAAGCCTTGAATTAGTAAGACTTAGTGGCTATTGTCCTCTAATTTATACTAGTTCAAGGTAAACCATCTAATAAAATATTAAGTGATGAAAGGATCCACATTTATGTCGTTTTAATAGTGAGACCATAGTAAAAACATAGACATGACCCACTTATGTATCGAATAGTTGGAAAGCCAGCCACTAATGATTGGAACTTGTTCGAAATGTGGTTTAAAGGTTTCATATTTGTGCATAAAATTTCTATCTCATTATATTGCGATAACGCTATCTTTGGGAAGTTTTTCCTTCTTTGTAATAATTTAATCCTCATGTGTATATCTTAACAAGGTTAGGTCCGAATTACTAGCCTTGTTAAGCATATGATTTAGGTGAAACCAAATAGAATGAATTTGTGTATTGTATACAATTTTAATTATTTTCTACTCATCAGGAGTTGTTGTTCTGATCCCCCTCCTCATAACAACTCTTAGATTTATCTAGGTGAAGACGGGTCATTGCAAGTACTCAAGTTTGGTTTTCAGTTCTTATTTTCTCATACACGGTATTGATGTGGCGATTCGATTTTAAGGTGGTTTCCTAAGTCGACACTTTTTATCTTATCTTGTTTTCATTATGAGTTAGTTTTATTTTACTCTGATTATTCCCATGTTTATTATTTGCAGGTATTAGATTTAATCTTTTTGTGCTTGAATGAGTTTGAGTTTCGATTTTGTCAAAATTTAAGCTTAGAAAAGTATGTAGTGTTACAGACTGTGAATTGTAAAATAGCAAGAAGTGATGTGCAGTATTCAAGTATGTAATAAAGTACTTGTTCAAAAATTCAAATTCTAAGTTCGAATATTTTATTCCTGTAAATATATGTTTATTATTTATGGAAAAAGGAATAGTACGGTTATAAACACGTTTATCAAACACATACATGCGTATACGCGCGCGCGCGCACACACACACACACACACACATATATATATATAGGGAAACTCTATTTAAACACAAAATGATGACACAAAATTGCACACAATAAATCTCAACCACTGGATCCTCCCACGAATTTCGCTCTCCACCTAAAGACAAACAAATCGAATGATGGAGTCTTTGTGTCTCTCTCTTTGTGTTTAATTTGTGTCCAAGTAGCCCGCCCCATATATATATATATATATATATATATATATATATATATATATATATATATATATATATAGGAAAGTCTAAATGGACATAAAATGTTGACACAAAATAAAACACACAAAATCTGAACCATTAGATTTCCCTCTGAATTACACCTCACACATAAAGACAAACAAATCTTATGGTCCATATTTTGTGTACATAATTTTGTTTCTATGTTTGTGTCCATATAACCGCTCTCTCTCTCTCTCTCTCTCTATATATATATATATATATATATATATATATATAGACAGAAAGAGAGGGGGGTTGGGTTTGTTTCTCTCTCATGGGGAGACGTTAGATTTTTAATTTGCACAAAATCCAAAATTAAATCATTTTGAAAATCTTCTTACATTGAGATCGGGATTACAAATGGAAGATTTCGGTGAAACCACTATTCAAATTTCAACTTCTCGATATTTCCCATTCATCAAGCCTTCACCAGAAGGAGATCTGTTGCCTCTAAAATTTCAAATGATCAAGGCATTACGAGTGGGTGCTTTAATAAAATCGTCTCCACCGTTCAACATTCTATCTGATGATCTCAACTTTTTAAAGTAATCCTTTGAATGGATAGATCTGTAATTCCGATTTTGATTTACACAGGGTATGATATTTGTATTTACTCTCTACTTCAAGATTTGGGGTGACAATTTGGTTTGATAGCCATAGAGTCTCAATTAATCATTTTGTGGGTTAGTTTCTGATCTTAGTGGTGATTTGTACTTCACTAAAAATTAAAATTACCTATTGGAAAAAGGTTTATAGTTAAACTAGGTTAGATGGTCAAGTGATTGATAATGGTTTAATCAAATCTCTGGCAATCCGCGTTAATGGTTAAGGATTGTATAAGACTCATAAACACTGTTTATTTCGCATATAGTTATTGCATCTGAAATCATTCCATTACGTTCACAAAAAAACATGGGTGCTATTGTGCAAAAGTTTTGCTGTAGAAGAACAAGGTTTTAGTTGTGCTAAAAATTTGATGATAATGTCAGATTTCGATAGTTTAGCACATGAAAAAACTGGGAATATTGTGGTAATGTTATAAAATGAACACAAAACAGAAGAAATAAGGGAGAGAGGACATTTCTATTCATTCAGATGTATATTCTTTCTATTACATTGGCTCTTTAAAATATAGGCTTATAGAGCTGATCTTTAGCTTATTCCCATGATATGGGACTAGACATAGAACTAATAAAAGCATATTCACAAAATTCTTATATATATATATATATATATATATATATATATATATATTACAACACTCCCCCTCGAATATGCGTCTTCAAAAACTTGAATGCTCTGCTAACTTGAAGTTTTCCCTTTTAAAACATATATGATGATTGCTCCTCCTTATTATTATCTTGCTTGCATATATCCGTTCAGTTGATACAACTATTGTCTGTTGCCTTCAAAACTCTATCAGGAAAACCCAATGAGAAAAACCTTGAATGAGAAAAAGAATACAACATCTGACATTATGAATATCATATTAAAATGATATTCCTTAAAAGAGTTTGATTCTTCAGGATCAAAACAATGCCTCATTAAAAACCTTTTTATGAAAAACCCTGTGGGAAAAATCATAAACAAGGAAAAGAGTGCAAATTCATTTCATCTTTAGGTAACATGTTTTACAATGTTACAGTAAGGGTTGATACTTCAGGATCAAGATAATGCCTCATTAAAAACCTTACTAACAAAAAACCCAATGGAAAAATATTAGTGAAGTAAAAGAGTATATTATAGCATAATTTTATATGCTCCCCTTTATTTATAACTCATTATTCAATTAGTCTATTGATGTAGTCGACGCATGCCAATTTTGTATATCATCTTCTGGAATGTTGATCTGGAAATTGCCTTTGAGAATGGATCTACCCTCTTTTCTTGAAACTGAATTTGTTTCTCCTCTTTCTTGTTTCCTTTCATGTATATGTGAAGAGAAATTTAGGGGAAATGTGCTCCATCCTTTCATACTTCATATAATTCACTTGAATCTGATCCATGCAAACTGCCTTGTCTTCTTCATAAATAATAGTTTGCTACATCAAAATATGTTTGATACTTCTGGATCAAAACGTTGCCTCGTCAAAACCTTACTAAGAAAAACCCGATGGGAAAAATCTTAGTGAAGGAAAAAGAGTACAACATACAATGTTATATTTACTACGTCAAAAGTAGTATGATACTTCCGGATCAATGTTATGCCTTGTTATAACCTTATTAAGAAAAACCCAGTGGGAAAAATCTTAAATAAGGAAAAAAAGTACATTATAACTTATTTTTGTATGTTACTTTTGGGTTGATACTTCTGGATCATGACCCATGCCTCATTAAAACCTTACTAAGAAAACCCAGTAGGGAAAAACTTAGTTAAGGAAAAAGAGTGCATTATATCATACTTATGGATGCTCCCCCTGATTTAATCATTTCCTCTGAATTCGTATTATTCTTTCAATAACTCAAATTGCTTACAAATCCTTCTTAATGAAGTTTCTCTTTTAAAACTTCATGTGTATTTCCATGCTTCAGGCATGCTTTCTTATTTAAAACGCCTTCCTTTTGTTATTTGTATGTTACTAATATTCATTTATGAATACACTTCAGGTGCTTATAATTTTCTGTTTCAATCGAGTTTGAATATTGCAATACACATTTGATGAATGAGACAACTTTCATTACAGCAACACTAAGTAGGAAGTAATCTACTCATCTTGAAGTATATCAAGATTTTCATTACAACAATACTTAGAAGAATGTTGTAATCTATCAAACATGTTCTTTGTATTCTTTATGTTCTTCAGGAACTTATATATTATAATAATTTTTGCATATCGCAACTACCACTTCAATGGATATTAAGAGTTTCACTACAACAATTCTTGAAAGCAGGAAGTGATCTAATCATCGTGAATTATTTCAAGATTTTCATCACAACAATACTTAAAAGAATGTTGTAATATACATTTCTTGCTCTTTATCACTACAAAGTTATTCAAATTATTCTAGAATTTGTATACTTTCATCGTTTATACCTTCAGGGTATTGTAAGTGTTTTAAACACTTTCACCACTTTAATCAATTCAATTATCTCTGAAAAATACAATGCTCATGGCACTTGACACATTATGGTGTTTCAGTAACTTCCATGTGCTTTTGTCATTATTTATATTTCTATTTTATCTTATGAACTATAGGTTCATATCTTATGGACTACAGGTCCATATATCTTATTTAGGAGAATTTCATGATGGCCAATCATGTTTCTCTCTAATATGGGATTTTAATCCATTTATAAATGTAAGTGATTTATTATTTATTAATTTATCATCGATGATTATTTTCTGTCAGTTCTATACATGATTTATTGAGATCTCAAAAAAATTATCATACTTTAGGTACCTAAACCACTTATGGGGTTATTTTGACAATCATGTCACGGGTTTCTTTTAAAGCACCTTTAAGTGTTTCTTCAGGAACACTCACCTCCTTTATTTTGCATATTTATGACTTACGCCAAAGATATTTTGAACTAACTTTTACACCACATTTTCAGCTGTAATTTACACCTTTTGATCCTTCGGGGATTAAATGTATATTGGAGAAAGTCTATTAGGGACATAATTGATAATTTATGCAAGTTACTTAATATTTTGCGTAATTCTATATGTTAGCAAATATTTAACATCGATGATTCCTTTATCCTCCCCCTCAATGTTGACAAACATTGTCACTTTAAATAATAAACCTACTTTGGATTCATTTTTGATCCATTATAGCATCATAGCTAGCAAATACATTAGATGTATTTCAATTGTATGAGGATAATGCTCTTATTAATTGATAAGATGCATTCATATTGCATAACTTATTCCCTTTCATTGATCTGATGACTTGGAGGAATTTTCTATCATTTGAATATGCACATGACTTCAGGACAATCAATATTGATGTCAATCGACTTTTTGAAATATTAAATAATATATGCATAATTTTTAATATGAGCTCTTGACAACTTCAGGTTATTAATAAAATTTTCACATATATGTGTATTTATGTGTGTCCACGTATTACATATGTAATTGATTTGCATATTCTTTCTCATTCGAGTTACTTACTTTAGAATAAATTGTTCATAAGCTTCCAATCATTAATTTTTGCTTATCAAGCAATATCAATGCGAATCTTAAATATCGTATCATAATATCCAAAATATCTTATTTGGAACTGTATTGAACTTCTAGTTCAAATGAATTATATGAACAACTTCAAGTTGTTTATCTATATTGAACTTCTGATTCAAATAATATATAAACAATTTCAAGTTTGTTAAACTGTATTGAACTTCTGATTCAACTGTATTGAACTTATGATTCCACTGTATTGAACTTTTGGTTCCACTGTATTGAACTTCTGGTTCTACTGTGTTGAACTTCTGGTTCAAATAAAATATATAACAACTTCGAGTTGTTAAAATTTATTCTTCAATACGATATGTAAATATAAATATATAAGCAAGATACAACTCATTTTGAAAATTGTGCAATCTTTGGATGCTTTATTATTGTCTCATATGATTTAACTAAGAAGCGTAATGTTATTATTTCATACGGTTTGAATAAAGCTTCAGGCTTTTAAATTATGAAGTATTTCAAATTCAATGATTTAGGAACTTCGAGTTCCTATGCATATATATATATATATATATATATATATACACACATACATATGCATATTAATTTTATAAATTTATGATGAACTGCTGGTTCTTAATCTTTTAACATACTTTTAATTTAGAAGCTTTTACATTTTTGCTAATTGACAAGATTTCAAACTTGTATACTTTATCAAAAATGTATGTATGTATATATATATATATATATATATATATATAATGCAAGACTTCAGGTCCAAGACTTTGAGTTATACAACTTCCAGTATAAATATTTTCTTTGCACAACTTCAGGTTGTGGTTCTATCCTTTCTTCCATAACATTAGTTATTACTATCTAAATACATCGAATAATAATACATATGTTTATTCATATTCCAAATACAAACATACATCAATTAACTAACAATAACTAATGCATTCAATGCATTTATCACAATAAGGTAATATAATATATTATCATAACAATACATTCTATAACATTCAATGCATTTATGACAATAAGGTAATATAATATATTTATCAATCACATAATCAACATTTTACATTCTCTAATATGAAAGGTTCAAAAATTTACAGATCTATACATAAAATTCACAACTATAAACAAAAATAAACTACATATCTCATATTCAGTTTTTTTTCTTATTCTTCAATATGGATGATTTGTGTGACGAGAAGGAATTTCGCTCGGTCCGAACCAGTCGCTAAACCGACCCAGACCGTTCGAGACGCCCTATCGTTTGAGAACACGACAAAACAGAATGCATAGAGAAGAACCTTTCATTGTTATTACAACAATTCCATCAGATACAAGAATATACAGAGTATAAATGATTAAATTACATTCGACAAATATCAGAGATTACAATAAATTACATAGCAGCGGAAAAATATACAAAACACAACTAGAAGTGATACACGGATACAGAGCTTTCCGAGCATCGTTCCAGCTGTAAATCAGGACCCTGTGAATATAAATCTGCAAAACCAAAACTACTAGCTGCCCGTGTGGAAAATAGGGGCACCCAGAGTTTAGGTTAAAACAATAAACTCCAGGTCAGTCATGGGACTGGTGTGAGAACTAAAACAGTTATTAATATTGGTTTTAAAGTTTGGTAACTCAAGGGACCACGCCGTATAACACGGAACGGATTTCCTCCCAAGAATACCAGTGCATAGAACAAACAGCGCAATGCTAAATAAAGAAAAATGAAGCTGTTATAAGACCCAGGTCCCATCACACAATGCAACGCAAGCCGGAGGATAGGGTTTTTACCTTATAACAGCCAAAGCATGCTTGATACGTTTAAAACACATTATTTTGATATTACTATAGGTGTATAGTGTCAAAACAGTTTCAATCATAAGTATCAATCATAGGCGGCATAACTACCAACTACTATGTCGCCATACTAGTTCTACAATTAAAACCGCAACACACGTATTGGAAATTGGATTCCGTCATGAGCCGAGGCAAGGGGCAAGCTCCTCTCCGCGTTCGAGACACTCTAGCAAATGTCCCAGGACCCCACTATGATCCTTGGATCTTCAGGGCCGGTCCTCTCTTACTTTTGAGGATTAGTTATTCCTGAACACACGTTTCCCGGTCCTTACAGACCTATATCCGAGGCGCCTCGTATCCAACAACCACACAGGTGAAAAGTATATAAATGTCAGGGTTGGTAGGTCACTGACACCACCCTAGCTAGAAAGAAACGTCGTGCTCTCCCTGTAGTCACTATCCCGTTTTTGACTCATACCGAGGTGTGAGGCTCGCGAATTCACGTTATACACAAAGCTACGCCACACAGGCCGTGCTTTGATCATCAACCACAAGACTTTGCTTTTCAACAGAAGCCTTGATCAATTGCCACTTACGCGTGCCACATTGGCAATTCACTCCATGCGACTGATGTCCATCGATATACAACCTCTGAGCTCGTACGTCTCAGAGAAGGGCGTTAAGCAAGAGAATAAATTCTCTGCCGCCAAACAGATGTATATTTAATAAAGATCAATCAACACAGAATAAAATCCAATGTCAGACACACAATCCATTTACAAGTTCGTTCTAGGTCTGAACGAAACCGGAGGCACTTTCCTCGCATATCCATCCATCTCCAAGTACGTCTGGACGATCACCAACTGATTCCCTCATCCTGGGTGTACAGCCCAATCAAGATCATCAGTAATTACCCAAACGATGTGAAGACTTCCGGTCTTCTACCACCGTCTTCATCTTCGACATCTCGTCGAATCGGTTATTCAGAATGGGTATAAACCCGGCCTTTCTGAATAATCCACGTATATAATAAACAATTGTTACACAAACACAACAAACGCCTCATTCCAATTCAGAATATTTTTTTATTCACAAAATTTCATTCTTAGGGAAAGGTTCCCATTAATTTCATCTAAGATAAATTCTTCTAAATTTATTCTTTGATCTTCGTTTGGATATCATTTCAAACTAGTCGGGATTAACGAACCACACCGAAGTAATTATTTATTTTATTTCCCAATCCCAACCTATATATCCCATGGAGAAAAACTGGTAATACTCCATATCTAACACCACGGTGTTATCGGTAAAATTAATTAATTACCATCTCACGTTCAAATCTAATTAAAGATTTGCCTATCGCTGTGGAGTAAAACTGGTGGTACTCCATTCTCGATCACCTTTTAGATTTGATAATTTATATTATCAATTCACATTTTAATCTAATTAAAGATTCATTAAAACTCCACTTAGTTTTAATCTTTTCAAAAATCAATATCCTGCCTTTAACTGGGTTAAAGAACCAATGTCATCAAAAACATGATTCACGGCAAACCAAATCATATTTGATATTAAATACAAGGCTCTGAATAGAAAATATATTGGCTTATATTCAATATCAAATTCTGCAACCAACATATATCGTATTGGAAATAACGATATAAAATATATCTTTCAAATTCCCATAACAATATCTATATAGTCACGAAATCCAACATCGAAATGTTCCGAAGATAATTTCGATTCAACCCTAGTCCAATTCACATATTGGGAATATTGGTTATTTTTAAAATCACTTTCAAATTCAATTTATTTATTTCAAAAATAAATTGATTTTAATTCTAGTTCTAAACTAGTTCATTTCGATAAAAATCTATTTTTATCTTTTCAAATATGGAGTTTTTCATCCCAGTTCTTTCCAATTCACATATTATGATTTTACACAAATTATCAATATTTTTAATAATTTTATCAAGACCCGTACAGTCGATTTCCATCAACGGCTATCGAACTGCACTTACAGCGACCTTTTTCGAATTTGATTTGGACATAATTCCAAATCCAACCGTTAGATTTCAAATTTCTAATATTCATTGGAAAGCTCTTTTCGATACGAACCCAACGGTTCCGTTTTTAGGGGAATCCAACGGTCGGATCTCCCGTAATGTCCGTTTGAAATAAATGGTCGAAATTCATGAACTGCCGCGGCGCGGCGCGTTCTATTCGGGCCATTATATATATATATATATATAATATATATAATATATATATTTCGTCGATTTCCCTTTTTAAAACGTATTTTATAAATCGTTTTAAATTCGTTTCAAAAACAATTTCAACTTCATCTTCAATTTCAAATCTATTTGATTTCAATTCAATTAGAATTTGATTTCACTTTCTATTCAATTTCTATTCAATTCGAATCGAATTCATTTTCTATTCGATTCGAATTCATTTTAAATTGATTCAATGAGATTTCAATTTCAATTTTTATCTAAGTCGATTTGAATTTCATTTCAAAATTTTAGATTTTGAAATCACTTTTCAATATTCATTGTAAAACGAATAAAATCGATATAAATATCGTTCACGTTAAAATAGCGCATCTCTATTCAACACGGCTTTATATTTTTCAAAAACTTTCTTTATTCTATTCAACACATGAATATTTAGTCTATTCAACACATGAATCTATATTTCTTTCAACACACGATTAATCTCCACAAATGAGTACTGTCAACACATCACTATTTTTGTTATGTAAAATATTTTATAAAACTATGGTATCTATCGTTTGATTTTAATTAGACTCCACCGTAAAGTAGATTCTAATTGTAAATATGATAAAGATGTAAATTATATTATTAAAATATTTTACTCAACACATGAATAGATTCAACACATGAATTTTCCTTTATAATATTCATTATTTTCCCGATTGGAATGAGGCCCATTCAATCACCATATAATGTTAATTATATGGATTCCATACAACACATGTATATAATAGCATTGAAAAATAATCAACCATCAACCAAAGTGCACTACACTGTATAAGCATCAAATATAGATATCTACGCTTATAACAGCCTGTCAATCAATCGATCGACATATTTAATCAATCAGGATGAGTGAACTTCAAATTTCATCCCAACACCCGTGTGGGGTTTCAAACAATCAAACACAGATTTTAGTTGTGCAGTTGGGCGACGTGTAAAATTTATCGACCCAATCGATATCAGTCAAATCAGTGTATATAAACAAATCGGCCGATTTGTTTATAAATATTCATTTATTCACTTTCACGTTAAAAATTATATTTTTAACGATAAAACATTTTATTTTAACACATGAATTTCTATTCAGTTCATTTATTCAATAAAATGATATTTTTATTTTTCTAACATATTTTAGAAAATTTCGGCGGCATAACGGCACGATACTAGAAACGGGACGAGGCCTAGCCTTATCCCTGGTCTAGTGAAGGCCCACGCCATTCACACATCAATCAAATCAATTTCAATTCACCAAACAATCAAATTCAAATCAAATCATCTAACTAATTTATGCAACCAAACAAACAAGTCCATGGTCTGTGGACGATTGTGTCGGGTGCTACTAAGCACCGTCTGCATCCTAGTATATATATATATAACTAGAAAAAGAGGTTTAGAGTGAGAAGTTCTCACTGATAGCTATCCAACTTCACGACACTTCATTTATAAAAATCTTCTTCGTTATCTCATTTTTGACATCTTCGTTGCTGTAGCCACTACATATGCAAAAATCGAATTTTTACTTTGTTATTCAATATATAAAAATTCCATTTTTACATTGCTATCATATAGATAAAAATTCTATTTTTACATTGCTATTATATAGATAAAAATTCTATTTTTACATTGCTATTATATAGATAAAAAATCTATTTTTACATTGCTATTATATAGATAAAAATTCTATTTTTACATTGCTATTATATAGATAAAAATTCTATTTTTACATTGCTATTCTCTATATAAAGATTTCGCCCTTTTCAAATATAAAGATCGAATTTTTATCATCATAACCATGTAAAGATTATATTTTTATTATCTATATAATATGAAAATTATATTTTCAACTTTTACATACGATAAAAATTATATTTTTAACTTCCTTATCATATAAAAATCATATCTTTAACTTTCCTATCGAATAAAAATTCAGTTTTCAACTTAAGAAAAATAAATAAAACTTGAATTTAAAACTTACATTGTTTTCAAACGGAGAGGAGGGGTCTTTGCGTTCGGTGGAGGGCTGTCGGCGGGGCCAGCGAGGTGGAGGAGGTGCGGTGGGTTGTCGGCTAGGGTTTCAGGAGGGAGGGAGGTGCGGCTGCAGGGAGGAGGTGGAGAGAGAAGAAAGGAAGAGGAGGAAGAAGAGGAGAGGGAGGCGGCGGTTGCTGGTTGCGGTGGGCTCCAGCGAAGGCGGTGAGGAGACTGGGTGCTTCGGGCTCGGTTTCTTCGAACGGAGGAGGAGAATAGGGCGAGGGGAGGAAGGGGAAGGGTGGCGGCGGGTCTAGGGAGTAGGCGGCGGCAAGGGGAGGCGGGAGGCGGAGGTACGACGGAGAATTTGGGGTTCATTTGTTTTTTTTCTTTCTTTTCTGGTCAACGGGGAAGGAAGGGTTGGGAGGAGAGTATAAATATATTATTTTAATTTTAATTTTAAAAATCCGAAAAGTAACTTTTATTTTCGAACTCGAAATCAAACCCACCGACTGCCGTCCCTAGCTATAACCCCCATTCCGAACACAACGGGATATGTATCGCAGGCTAATTCGGTCGTTTCGATCAGTTTCCGTTGAATTTACATTTAAATCATTATATTGAATTTCAAACGTACATTTCAAATTACCGGGGTCACATAACAACTCTATAAATTCCATAAAAATATTTTCTAGCTTCGTATTGACGATATGGTCCTAACAAAACTAATTTCGTCGAATTCTGAGGCCGTTGGAAAAATGGTCATTTTACAGTCGATTAAAATCAACTGAAACTGGTCAAACGCGTTTTCCTATGCCATGCTCACATATTGATTCAGAAAATTATGAAATTTGAAACCTAGCAATAATTTGACACTACGGATCCAACAAAAGTGGTCTCGTCGAAATCCGAGATCGTTTGCAAAATTTCCATTTTTAAGGGCCTGAATTCCATAGCGACTATTCAGAATTTTCAACTGGACATATCTTTTGATTCCCGCTATGAAATTTTGATTTTTCGGATTCGTTGGAAAGATATCATCCATTAGATCCTAATGTTTTTGGTTTCACTAAAATCCGGATTGTTTTGCACCCAGTATGTTCAATTGAAGTTTGAAATCGAATTATCAAACTACCGTGCCATTTTCAATTCTATTTATAATTATATATAAATATTTATATTCTAACGACGACACGTATAATATATACGTTCGAATTATATTCAAAATAAATTTCTCGTCAATATTATTTAAAATAATCTATTTTAAATGTTCAAAATTCACTAGAATTGCCAAAATAAAAATTTTAAACTAGCCCAGATTTTCGGGTTATTACAATTTGAAAAAATTGTAGATTTATACATAAAATTCACAAACATAAAAATTACATTTTTTTTAAATTATACAACTCATATAATGATCTTTTAGATCTTTCTTTTTATATCAAAATTGCTTCTTGCCTTTTTAGAAACTGCAGGCTCTAAATTTTCCATGTAATGACAAAAATCGTTTTTGTATTCACTTCCAGTTTGCAGAATTAAGATCAATATTTAGATCATAACTCAATACGATCTTCTGGATGCATATTTCTTTATAAAAGTTTTCCTAAGAAACAATGAAATATTTCTTCTAGAAATATAATATGTTCCAATATGACTATAATAAAACTACAAGTTTTATCATAATTCATATATTGTTATTATATATTTTAAATTGAAGCAACTTTTCTAGAAAGTGCCCTTTTTTCACATATGAGAGTTATTTTACTATTTTTCTTCAAGAAAATAGTATTTATTATAAATGTAATGATCTCTTCCAATAATAAGTTTCTTCAAGAGATTACATGTAGCATAAAGTAGGAATATAAGGATTTTTCCTTTTTGTTGAAAATTTTCCTTTCATTGATTTTTCAAATCCTTTCCTTTTACAGGTCATTTGCTATATGCAAATATTAAATGCAATTATATGCTTTATTTCATGTTTCTCGTTTGAATATGAACTTCGGGTTCTTTGTTTGCATATGAACTTCAGATCATATGAGCTTCAGGTCATTTGCATGTGAACTTCAGGTTCAACGACTCTTGCTTTGTGCTTGGAAGTATGACCATCTTTTGGTGGTCATAATGCTCCTTCAGGGAGTTCTATAAGTGGAGATGATCTTTTTTTTCAGTTAAATATTCTGATTTTAGATCATCGTAGATATGGCCTCTTAAAAGTATCAAAGTCTTTACTTTGTCCTGCTGGGACATATTATTACCATTTTAATGGTACTCTTTAAGCATTGAGATTGTAAATGGATTTCAGTGTTCAACATTTTTGTGAACTACACAAAAATAATAATTGCAGATGCTTAATTAAACAAAATCCACATATCAGTATACATGTTCTATAATTATCAAAACGAATTAACAAATTAACGAACAGATAAAATGATGAAACTGTAGTACTGTTATATCATAAAAAAATGCAGATCTCGTAAAATTGAATAGGACCGTAGACATGCATATAATAAATTGAATTTATTACGGCTCGGTATCATAAAAATAAATCCAAATCTGCAAGTCTTTCTCTATGCATTTACAATGAACTTAAAATAATGAAATAATACAAACCGTCAAGGAGCCATACACCATGTTACATAACAAAAATAATGGCCACAATAATACATATGTTGGTTAACAAGTAGCTTGTTATTTACATATATGCATACCTTTTAGCAATGGCTTCTCTGTTATTGAAGAGATAAAGTAGCAAATGAATATGTTTTATGTATGGCGTATGAGGTAAAAGTCCATATATAATATTATAAAATGAAAATGAATGGATCTTCCTAAAAATATATTTGGTATACCATAATACCAGATCAAATATGAATAGGTGGATATCTAAAAACCACTAAGTTAAAAATAATTAGATCTAAAAAGTTAGATCCAGTAGAACATAATCTAGATCTACAAAAAGTATATAGATCCATAGATCAAATATTCTCAAATAGAAAATAATTGTAGAACAAATATAGAAATCCACGAATTGATATTCTCAAATAAA
Organism: Allium sativum; assembly: GCA_030737875.1. Taxonomy (NCBI): domain Eukaryota; kingdom Viridiplantae; phylum Streptophyta; class Magnoliopsida; order Asparagales; family Amaryllidaceae; genus Allium; species Allium sativum. The sequence goes on along the minus strand of CM060910.1, from coordinate 1,044,229,121 downwards.
AATTACTATAGATGTAGATCTAGAAGATTTCAACAAATAACTATAATAGAATCTTGTGCTGATAACGTGTTATAAAATGAACACAAAACAGAAGAAATAAGGGAGAGAAGACATTTCTGTTCATTCAGATGTATATTCTTTCTATTACATTGGCTCCTTTATATACAGGCTTTTGGAGCTGATCTTTAGCTTATTCCCATGATGTGGGACTAGACATAGAACTAATGAAAGCATATTCACAACATTCAAATATATATATATATATATATATATATATATATATATTACAACAGGTCAATAATTGTGATAAATATGCGAAATATTTGGAGCAGTTTTTTAATTATACGGAGAAGTGCAAGGAATATGCATGAATATGAGTGATTGGATTAAAACAGATTTTATCATAGGTCTAGCTTTTTATTATTACTTATTTTATTTTTGCTTGTACTTTGATTTATGTATTTCATGTTTTATTTCTAGTTTTTGTTTGTTTTAATCTTAAGCAGATAAGTATGCTGACTTGGTTATATACTACTATTTGAAAATTTAATAAAAGTGTACCAATTTTCAAATATATATATATACATACATACACACACGTATTATCATCAGACAAAATAATATTAGTATACTCGATAGAATGGTGTTTGTCATGGTAATGGACAAACCCAAAGGAAATGGTGGGCGATCTAAACGAGAAAAAAATCTCATTAATTCTTTGCTAGAGTAGTGAATGAGTATTGGACTACAAGAAGCTATTGACGATGAGTTTGGGCCCGAGATCATAATTGGAAAAAAAAGTGATTGTGAGATCGTGACGGTCACTAGAATCACAATGCTTCTTCATTTCGTCATAGTATTTTTCTTTCTCTAGCTTGACGCTTCTTCTTGCCCTTTTCCTCATAGTGTTCTCTTTCCTTCCTTTTCGATATCTCTTCCTTAGCCTCTTGCTACAAAGAAGAGCATTCGGAATAAGGCTTTGGAATGGTTCCCCAATGCTTAAGTGTAGATAGTGGTCATGGTTTGTGCCCATTATAAATTAAATGAAACAAAAACTTTATATCACCCCTTAATATGTTAAAGTAAGGTAGAATGTAGGAACTAAGTGTTTTTGATACTAGGAAAGCATGGATTGTAATTAGTTTTGCTCTAAGTGCTCTATGGATTGTGTTCAGAGAGTTGTAAAGGTGAGGTTTCATCTCTCTTGATCAAGCGTTCCACGAATGGAAAATTAAAACTAAATGGATGCTTTTTAGGAAAATTGATGCCAAGGTCGCCTAGACAGTCAAACATGTTCTTTGAAGAGCATGTATGTACCTGGAGGAGCGGGTGCCTCATCAACAAGAGTTATACTCAGGTCGTAAAATTACTACAAGGATATAAGCACTATTCTTCTAGATTGCGGCGAGACATGGATTTCTATGCCTTCGTGCGACTTTTCCTCATATAGTTTATCTTTTGCATGGTCGAAATGATCATCCATATATAATCCTCCTCTTTTTCGTCTCCTTCTTCTTCTTGTATTCCTTCCACCCTTCCTCCTTCCTCCTCTTTCTCTTCGTGCACCTTCTCACTGGCATTCTCTTCCAATACTATATATGTGCCTTCCACATTATTCACCTTGCCGAGGGACCTTCAATGCCCCTTGAATGTCATTATAGAACACTCGAGTGGGGAAGGAGCTCGAGCAGTAGCTCCGTCCCTTTTAAATGGATGTTCAAGTGGAACAAGATGCTTGGGATGTATATGGTCGCATTAATGAATATCTCATTTGTTAGAAGGTAAGAAGTGATGCAATTTTGAAATCAAACTCTCTTAAATTCTTCAACGCTTCATAGTATGCATGAAACGACCCGAACTTCCCCGGTCTCCGAAGAGAAGAGAAAGAACGAATTGTTTTGAGAACACGACAAAATAGAACGCAGACGAAAGAAAATTTCATTGTATATTACAACAATACATCAGATTACAAGAATATACAGAGTATAAATGAATATTACACAGAAATATAAGAGATTTAAATTACATTTAAATACATAGCAGCGGAAAATAATATAATACACAACTAGAAGGAGATATACAGATACAAAGCTTTCCGGATATCATTCCAGCTGTAAACCAGGATCCTGTGAATATAAATCTGCAAAACCAAAACTACTAGCTGCCCATGTCAAAATAGGGGCACCCAGAGTTTAGGTCAAAACAATAAACTCTAGGTCAGTCATGGGACTGGTGCGAGAACTAAAACAGTTATTAATCTTTATTTTTAAAGTTAGGTAAATCAATGGACCACGCCGTATAACACGGAACGGGCTTCCTCCCAAGAACACCAGTGCATAAACCAACAACGCAATGCTAAATAAAGAAAAATGAAGCTATTATAAGACCCAGTTCCCATCACACAATGCAACGCAAACCGGAGGATAGGGTTTTTACCTTATAACAGCCAAAGAATGCTTGATACGTTTTAAAACAAATCATTTGATACTACTATAAGTGTATAGTGCATAAAACAACTTCAAATCATAAGTATCAATCATAGGCGGCATGAATGCCCCATACCACTATGTCGCTATATATAGGTTATACAATCAAAATCGCAAAGTCACGTATTTGGAAATTGGGTTTCCATCTATGAACCGAGGCAAAAGAGAGTCCTCAACCGATTCGAGACAATCTAGCCCATGTCTCAGGATCAGAGCTCGAGTGACCCTTGGATCGTCAGGGCCGGTCCACCGGTGTGGATTAAAATGCCTGAACACTGCGTTTCCCCGCCCTTTGGGGCGTAATGAGCCAACGAATGGCTCCATCGGACCCAGATCATCTGATTTAACCGAGGCGCCTCGCAACAGCAACAACCACATAGGTGAAAAGTATATAAATGTCAGGGCTAGTAGGTCACTGACACCACCCTAGCTAGAAAGAAACGCATGCCCTCCCTGAGGTCCTCTCCCGTTTTTGGTTCACAACCGGGTGTGAGGCTCGCGAATTCACGTTACACAAAGCTGTGCCACACAGGCTGTGCTTTGATCATCAACCACAAGAATTTGCTTTTCAACAGAAGCCTTGATCATTTTCATCTTAGCATGCCACACAGGCAATTCACTCTATGCGTTTGATGTCCATCTGTATATAACCCCTGAGCTCGTACGTCTTAGAGAAGGGCGTTAAGCAAGAGAATAAATTCTCCGCCGCCAAACAGATATATATTTAATAGAAATCAATCACATAGACTAAAATCCAATGTCAGACACACAGTCCATTTACAAGTCCGTTCTGGGTCTGAACGAAACCGGAGGCACCTAGTTCCCCGCATATCCATCAATCTCCAAGTACGTCTGGACGATCATCAACTGTTTCCATCTTCTTGGGTGTACAGCCCAATCAAGATCATCAGTAATCACCCAAACGACGTGAAGACCTCCGGTCTTCGACCATCATCTTCATCTTTGACTTATCGTCGTATCAGTTATTCAGAATGGGATAAACCCGGTCTTTCCGAATAACTCGCGTATATTTTAAATAAGTGTTACACAAACACAACATACGCCTCATTCCAATTCATCAGTCACTAACCGTAAATTAATCAAGAGAATAATTCCCCAAATATTAACCCCGAAGTCCGAAACCAACATCAGATCAATATCCAGAAAACCATTCTGCTTAGCTAACCGACAGTTAGTTTCTAAATTTCACATTCATAGTGAAAGGATCCCATTAATTTTATCAAAAATAAATCCTTTAAATTTATTCTTTAATCTATTTTTGAATATCAATTCAAACTAGTCGGGATTAGCGAACTTTACCGAAGTAATCATTTATTTTAATTTCCCAATCCCAACCTATTCATCCCATGTAGTAAAACTGGTTATACTTCATATCTAACACCACGGTGTTATCGGTAAATTCAATTACCGTTTCACGTTCAAATCTAATTAAAGATTTTAACTATCGCCTGGAGTAAAACTGGTGATACTCCATTCTCGATCTTTTTGATCTAATTAAAGATTTAACTATCGCCTGGAGCAAAACTGGTGTTACTCCATTCTCGATCATTTCAATCTAGTTAAAGATTCGTTAAAACTCCATTTAGTTTTAATCTTTAACTAGGTTAAAGAACCAATGTCATTTAAAACACGGCCCACAATAAACCCAAAATCACATTCATTAATTATCGGGTTAAAGAACAAGTGTTATTTAAAACACTGTTCATGATAAACCCAAAAATCAATACCAATTCAATTCCAATTAAATATCATTTAATTGGTACACTTCATTAAATCTAAATAATAAGATTTAATCTTTTCTCAACTGGGCTTAAGAACAGTGTTAATGAAGACACCATTCACGACAAACCCAAATCACATTTGATGTTAAACACAAGGCTCTGAATAGAAAATATATCGGCTTATATTCAATATCAAATTCTACGACCAACAGATATCGTATTGGAAATAACGATATATGTAACACCCCACCTCCGTTAAGGTCACTCACAAAGGGAATGCCTTAACTTTGGTGGAGCATTTTAGTAAACAGAACAGAAACTTACAAGACAGATAAAACAGTACGTGGAAAATTTTAACTTTATTACAGCGGAAATAGAAATTAATATGGTTGCATCCTTTCAAATTTCAGAATTCAAGTACAAAATATCAGTCTTGTACAAAAGCCTTCAAAATGCATGGTTTAAAATCATAATCCCCATGGAACGGAAGCTATACAGAGCCAAGCCATACTTTAAGCACTTCAAGCAAAGAGAAATCCGGATCAAGCTAAAGTATTCCCTCCTTGGATAACCTGGGGGGGAACGGAAGAAAGGAGGCGAAACAACAAGGGTCAGACAAAAAGTCTGGCAAGTCCAGTGACTTTCAGCATATGAACAGATAATAATATGATATGAACATAAAACTGGATGTGAGATAACTGTAACAGGTGTAGCAGATATAACAGAAAAACAGAATGACATAAACTATTGTTTTACACTTCTCTGCACTAATACTAGTATAGCAGAATTAGGTGTCACCCTAATGTCTAAATTGAAGCAGGAACGGGTACAGAATACTTTAACAGAAACAGAATGCTAATAATGGGCCTTTACTACCCGATCAGAAACAGACAGAAGCAGAAACAGATTTATCCCTATGGAAACAGAATGTAGAATTAGGTGTACACTAGTAATGGGCCTTTACCACCCGAACAGACGGTACCACACAGAAACAGACAGGTGTTACCACCCAACAGAAACAGACGGTACCAACCGAAACAGACAGAACTAAGCGTACCCTAAAACCCTACCCCAAGCGATCGGCTCCCTAATACATAAATATCCTGTGTCGGCCCCACAGTAGGGTGTATCACTCCCTAAAGTGACAACCAATTGGCACAGACCTATTTACAGATGTCACGGCGTCTTACATCCTCAGAGGCAGACCGGGATCCATGCACGCACATGACCTGGTTGGAACGCACCATCAACACCCCTCGCCATTATCAGAATGAACCACTTATAATTAGTTCAGTAAGCGTGCCCGGACCCTACCTACTGTTGGGTCAAAGTTTTGATACCAGAAAGGGTTACTGACTAATATGGGTCCCAAACAACAGATGACACAAGTAATTCCCCTCCTAACCTTGTGTCCCCAGACTAACAGATCTCAGATTAACTTGTTTACAAGTTCAGACATACAGAATTCAGATTTACTAGTTCACAGATTAAGTTAACAAGTTTTCAGACTAACAAATCAGATGTACAGATTTTTCAGATTTGTCTAACTTTGTATTGGGCCTACAGATTCATGGACGGGTTTACTACACCTATTAATCCAGTTGGTTTAACCCTATTTTCCCCCAATACGTTTTAGACGTCATTCTTATCTTAGATTTGCATTAATTAATTATTAATGCCCAGACCTCTCACATTAGGTCGCTAGCTTGTGGCCGCTGGATGGGCCGGGCGGTTCCGGGCAGACTTCTGCCACAAGCCAGACCTAACCTCGTGTCTTAAGCAGGTTATGACTAACTTCTCACATTAGAACCTATTGTTTGCGGCCACTGAATGTGTCGGGCGGTTCCGGGCAGAATTACGCCGCAAACTCATTCTAACCTCGAGTTAGTCACGTTTATCTTTGCGGCTAATTAATTAATAATTTACCGTTTATGCGCACGCCCAATATATATGCCAATTCAGATTTTATCAATAACAGGATGATTATATCAACACAGCAGATAACAGATTTTAGCAGATAACAGATTTTATATGACTTAACGGATTTAACAGATTTAGCAACTTAGCAGATTTTGGCATATAACAGGTTAGGCATTTCAACCGACAAATTTAACAGATTAGGCATTTCAATCTAATTAGCAGTCTAGGCAATATAACAAAACTAGCAGTTTAGGCAACTTGGCAAATTAGCAGAGTTAGAAAATTTAATATTTCTAAAGGTTCTATTTACATGCCTTGCCTAATCATAAATTGGCCTAAATTCATATGCCTACATAATTGTCATGATTCACAACATATACTCCATGTTTGCATAAGCGCAGAATATGGACATAATTTGCCATATAACATATGTTCCAATTTTTGTTAAACTAGCATTTTACAGCAGATTCACATATAAATTATACCAAATATAACCATTAATTTCAATGCATGCCATATATCTAAAAATCCCTATTTAGGTGTAATCACAATAATAGTTATCCTAATTAATGTAAATCTTTACACCTAAGTTTCCATATCTTCTTCTTTTTAAGTCATCAATCATTATGCAAACTATACCCAACAATCTAAATCTTTAAATCATATCTTCTAAAAATCAGATCTTGACTTTTATATGCATTTTGTCCAAAGTCTCAAATCATATGTAATCTTACAGTGGTTCCTCTTCTTCTTTTATCACAGAATATGCATAGGTCTAAAACTAGTTTATAACATATGCTTATTTTTCTAATTAATTACAGATCTAAATAACATATGTTCATTTCTCTAATTAGTTACAGATCTAGATTACAACGTACACTATGCATACAACATATATAAATTATATGTTTACAGTCAAATTCATGCATCCAATCCCAAGTCATATGTCAATATATTTTATGCCTCAGATCTAAAGTCATATGTTCAATTCAGTCTCGTCAAATTTCGCATCATTCATTATTTATCCCAAAATTTGCGTTCATACGTTAATGTCTTATGAGATTAGGCACAGGCTCGTGGTAGCCTGGCTATAGAAACAGAAAGGAAGCAGAAAGGGATACAGAACAGTCACAGAAAAACAGATCTGACAGATATACAATCTCAGATTCAGATTTAAAAGCATATCAGAATTATAATTAATGTTTATAGCAGAAAATAACTGTACTTGCCTTGATTGGATTAAAGAAAGAACTTTAGTTGTTACAGAATTGTTGCAGAAGCTTTTATCTCAAATTTGAATTTAGGATGATGTTGATTGGCTTCTAGTTTTGATTCTAGCAGAGTAGCGACGCCATTTTTATTTTTAATTAGAAGAAGAGAGCAATGGAGGCTAGAGAATTGTGTAAGAGACTTAGGTTTAGGTTAGGGATGTATTTATAGGAGGATAGGGTGATTTAGAGCCTTCAGATCAGTCCAGAAGTCATCAGAATCGCACAGCTCGAATACACATCATCCAGCCACTCAAAAGAAGACACGTCACCTCAGAACACTCCAGAATTCGGTGCTGGATTTGTATGGGCGCACTTGGCAGGTGCGCCAATGTTTTTTTGTACTGGCGCACTTCACAAGTGCGCCAGTGTATTCTGGCATGTTTCCGGTTTTTCTGCCTAACTTCGTTCGTCCATATCTTCTTCATACGGACTCCGATTTACGCAAATTCGGACTCTATTTCGCGTATTTTTCCGAGATGAACACAATGGCGCAACCCGTTTCCCTTATTTCTTCTCCTAAAAATTAATTATACCTTGATTTTTAACTCTTATGTTTACAGAAAATACGGGGTGTTACATTCTCCCCTCCTTAGAGGATTTCGTCCCCGAAATCTTCAAGTTAAGAAGAATGTGTCCTACCATCCAATCACCCATCTACTCAACCATCATCCACAAGCATCCATTGTCCTTAGAAAACTTCTAATGTTGTATGAACATATGCAAAAGTGTGTGTATATGTTCCTTATCTAATGCAAAGATCAGGCGGTCTACTAATTCAGTTGACCTCCTTAATGCGAATTATGTCAGTGCCATGAGTCCAACATGTATGCAATAGAATTCTAATGATATATATTATTTCTATATGAGTGCACAATCATTCACTCAAATGCAACATCCATGTGCTGAATCAACCATTTTGCATCCACAAGAATTGAAAAATGCTCACCCATCCATATGCAGTATGAGAGTGTTTTCGAGCCGATCTAGTGCCTAGTGTGTGTATATGCATCCACGAGAAACCACTAGCAACCACTTGCATACACTTGCAACCATCAAACATAACATGTCTCAAACACATGTTTACACCCATTAGTTTCTACCTAAAGTTCGAAGATTCGATCGATAGGATACAGTCGAATGATGGAAGCGAGTACAGATAGAACGAAAATTTGGTTCCCATTAGACATGGGTCCTAAGTATCGGCCCCAAAGACCGAAACCAACATCAAATTGACACCTAGAGGATTACCTTCTTTAGACAATGTCAAAACTGGAAATCCTATCAAAAGTATTTAGATATTTACAGACTACTGGTACAGATCAGGTTCCCTAATGATTCTTAGGAAGCTAAGCATGATAAAATCATACCCCACGAAAACTCAGAATGTATGCGTCATACTTGACGCCTAACACAGATATCCCTCAGACCCCAATCTCAAACAGATGATCCATAACCCTTATGGGTCTGAGTCTACAGTGGAATTCAGAAATAATACTAGTATTAAAGTGCAGAGAATCGATTACAAAATCAAAGTACCAGAATCAGAAAAAGTCTTACTCCATAATCAGATAAAGAAATTAAACCTACTATAGAAATTTTCCTATTTCTATCCTAGCCACTAGCCTCAAGAGTGTTCGCCTGCCCTCCTTGTCCTCGTCTCTTCGGGCAGTCCCTAGTGAAGTGTCACATCTCCCCACAGTTGAAGCAAGCGCCCTTCCTTTTTCTGCAATCCTTGTTCAGATGAGTCGAGCTCCCACAAGTAAAGCACTTTTTCCCCTTCTTATCTTCAGACTTCTCATCCTTCTTTTGTGTTTCCTTTTTGGGCCCCGCTTTCTTATTCTGTGGTTCTTCCTTCTTTGTCTCTTTCGGGCCCTTGTCTTCCTCGTGCAGTAGTGCCATATCCACCAATTTCTCGTAAGTTTCTCCCATGGGTACATGGGTCATGGCTAGGCTGTGCAGTGGCTCATTCAATCCTTTAACAAAGCGGAGAGCCTTTTTATGCTGAATGTTGACTAAATCCAATCCGAATCTTGCTAGTTAGTTGAACTGGTTGACGTATTCCTTGACCGTCACACTTCCTTGCTTAAGAGATAAGAACTTTTCCAATTGTAAACTTCGTTCAGCTTGCGAGAGGAATTTTGTCTCAAACCTTGTTCTAAAATCCATCCATGTCTCAACTGGCCTCTCGGCGTTAGTGACTTCCCACCAGTAGGAAGCTTCGTCTTTGAGCAGCCATACTGCCAACTGTACCTTCTGCCTATCGTCCACCTCGAAGATAACGAATAGATCCTCGGTTTCTTTGAGCCAATTCCTTGCTTCTACGAATGATTCAGTTCCTTTGAAATCCTTCCCACCAATGGCCCTAAAATCTCTACAGATCTTTGAGAAAGCAATTGCACGAGGAGGGGGCAGAGGAGGGGGATCATTTGCTGGACCTGCAGCGGCGGTCCTAGCCTCAAGATATTGACGAAACCAACCGGGTACATGAACACCCTCTGGTATCTCAGATGCTTCAGACATGCTAGAACGAAAAAGGAAAGGTTCAATACAAAAAGGACTGAAAGAAAGATATATGGCTCTTGGGGATCATGTTTTTCAAAATAAGCTTTATTTTTGAAAATACTTCCTTCCAAAACCTTTTTGAAAATAGTTTTCAAAAACTTTACCCAATCTGGTAACCTTCAGCTCTGATACCAAGTGTAACACCCCACCTCCGTTAAGGTCACTCACAAAGGGAATGCCTTACCTTTGGTGGAGCATTTTAGTAAACAGAACAGAAACTTACAAGATAGATAAAACAGTACTTGGAAAATTTTAACTTTATTACAGCGGAAAAAGAAATTAATATGGTTACATCCTTTCAAATTTCAGAATTCAAGTACAAAATATCAGTCTTGTACAAAAGCCTTCAAAATGCATGGTTTAAAATCATAATCCCCATGGAACGGAAGCTATACAGAGCCAAGCCATACTTTAAGCACTTCAAGCAAAGAGAAATCCGGATCAAGCTAAAGTATTCCCTCCTTGGATAACCTGGGGGGGGGGGAACGGAAGAAAGGAGGCGAAACAACAAGGGTCTGACAAAAAGTCTGGCAAGTCCAGTGACTTTCAGCATATGAACAGATAATAATAATATGATATGAACATAAAACTAGATGTGAGATAACTGTAACAGGTGTAGCAGATATAACAGAAAAACAGAATGACATAAACTATTGTTTTACACTTCTCTGCACTAATACTAGTATAGCAGAATTAGGTGTCACCCTAATGTCTAAATTGAAGCAGGAACGGGTACAGAATACTTTAACAGAAACAGAATGCTAATAATGGGCCTTTACTACCCGATCAGAAACAGACAGAAGCAGAAACAGATTTATCCCTACGGAAACAGAATGTAGAATTAGGTGTACACTAGTAATGGGCCTTTACCACCCGAACAGATGGTACCACACAGAAACAGACAGGTGTTACCACCCAACAGAAACAGACGGTACCAACCGAAACAGACAGAACTAAGCGTACCCTAAAACCCTACCCCAAGCGATCGGCTCCCTAATACATAAATATCCTGTGTCGGCCCCACAGTAGGGTGTATCACTCCCTAAAGTGACAACCAATTGGCACAGACCTATTTACAGATGTCACGGCGTCTTACATCCTCAGAGGCGGACTGGGATCCATGCACGCACATGACCCGGTTGGAACGCACCATCAACACCCCTCGCCATTATCAGAATGAACCACTTATAATTAGTTCAGTAAGCGTGCCCGGACCCTACCTACTGTTGGGTCAAAGTTTTGATACCAGAAAGGGTTACTGACTAATATGGGTCCCAAACAACAGATGACACAAGTAATTCCCCTCCTAACCTTGTGTCCCCAGACTAACAGATCTCAGATTAACTTGTTTACAAGTTCAGACATACATAATTCAGATTTACTAGTTCACAGATTAAGTTAACAAGTTTTCAGACTAACAGATCAGATGTACAGATTTGTCTAACTTTGTATTGGGCCTACAGATTCATGGACGGGTTTACTACACCTATTAATCCAGTTGGTTTAACCCTATTTTCCCCCAATACGTTTTAGACGTCATTCTTATCTTAGATTTGCATTAATTAATTATTAATGCCCAGACCTCTCACATTAGGTCGCTAGCTTGTGGCCGCTGGATGGGCCGGGCGGTTCCGGGCAGACTTCTGCCACAAGCCAGACCTAACCTCGTGTCTTAAGCAGGTTATGACTAACTTCTCACATTAGAACCTATTGTTTGCGGCCACTGGATGTGCCGGGCGGTTCCGGGCAGAATTACGCCGCAAACTCATTCTAACCTCGAGTTAGTCACGTTTATCTTTGCGGCCAATTAATTAATAATTTACCGTTTATGCACACGCCCAATATATATGCCAATTCAGATTTTATCAATAACAGGATGATTATATCAACATAGCAGATAACAGAATTTAGCAGATAACAGATTTTATATGACTTAACGGATTTAACAGATTTAGCAACTTAGCAGATTTTGGCATATAACAGGTTAGGCATTTCAACCGACAAATTTAACAGATTAGGCATTTCAATCTAATTAGCAGTCTAGGCAATATAACAAAACTAGCAGTTTAGGCAACTTGGCAAATTAGCAGATTTAGCAAATTTAATATTTCTAAAGGTTCTATTTACATGCCTTGCCTAATCATAAATTGGCCTAAATTCATATGCCTACATAATTGTCATGATTCACAACATATACTCCATGTTTGCATAAGCGCAGAATATGGACATAATTTGCCATATAACATATGTTCCAATTTTTGTTAAACTAGCATTTTATAGCAGATTCACATATAAATTATACCAAATATAACCATTAATTTCAATGCATGCCATATATCCAAAAATCCCTATTTAGGTGTAATCACAATAATAGTTATCCTAATTAATGTAAATCTTTACACCTAAGTTTCCATATCTTCTTCTTTTTAAGTCATGAATCATTATGCAAACTATACCCAACAATCTAAATCTTTAAATCATATCTTCTAAAAATCAAATCTTGACTTTTATATGCATTTTGTCCAAAGTCTCAAATCATATGTAATCTTACAGTGGTTCCTCTTCTTCTTTTATCACAGAATATGCATAGGTCTAAAACTAGTTTATAACATATGCTTATTTTTCTAATTAATCACAGATCTAAATAACATATGTTCATTTCTCTAATTAGTTACAGATCTAGATTACAACGTACACTATGCATACAACATATATAAATTATATGTTTACAGTCAAATTCATGCATCCAATCCCAAGTCATATGTCAATATATTTTATGCCTCAGATCTAAAGTCATATGTTCAATTCAGTCTCGTCAAATTTCGCATCATTCATTATTTATCCCAAAATTTGCGTTCATACGTTAATCTCTTATGAGATTAGGCACAGGCTCGTGGTAGCCTGGCTATAGAAACAGAAAGGAAGCAGAAAGGGATACAGAACAGTCACAGAAAAACAGATTTGACAGATATACAATCTCAGATTCAGATTTAAAAGCATATCAGAATTATAATTAATGTTTATAGCAGAAAATAACTGTACTTGCCTTGATTGGATTAAAGAAAGAACTTTAGTTGTTACAGAATTGTTGCAGAAGCTTTTATCTCAAATTTGAATTTAGGATGATGTTGATTGGCTTCTAGTTTTGATTCTAGCAGAGTAGCGACGCCATTTTTATTTTTAATTAGAAGAAGAGAGCAATGGAGGCTAGAGAATTGTGTAAGAGACTTAGGTTTAGGTTAGGGATGTATTTATAGGAGGATAGGGTGATTTAGAGCCTTCAGATCAGTCCAGAAGTCATCAGAATCGCACAGCTCGAATACACATCATCCAGCCACTCAAAAGAAGACACGTCACCTCAGAACACTCCAGAATTCGGTGCTGGATTTGTATGGGCGCACTTGGCAGGTGCGCCAATGTATTTTTGTACTGGCGCACTTCACAAGTGCGCCAGTGTATTCTGGCATGTTTCCGGTTTTTCTGCTTAACTTCGTTCGTCCATATCTTCTTCATACGGACTCCGATTTACGCAAATTCGGACTCTATTTCGCGCATTTTTCCGAGATGAACACAATGGCGCAACCCGTTTCCCTTATTTCTTCTCCTAAAACTAATAATACCTTGATTTTTAACTCTTATGTTTACAGAAAATACGGGGTGTTACAATATATAAATATCTTTCAAATTTCCATAACAACATCTGTATAATCACGAAATCCAACATCGAAATATTCCGAAGACAATTTCGATTCAAATCCATTCCAATGCAATTATTGGAAATTCTGGTTATTTTCAAAACCATTTCAAATCTAATTTATTTATTTAAAAATAAATAGAATTATAACTCTAGCTCAAAACTAGTTCATTTCGATAAAAATCTATTCTTATCTTTTCAAATATGGAGTTTTTCATCCCAATTCTTTCTAAATCATTTCTTATGATTTTACACAAATTATTACTAATTTTAATAATTTTATCAAGGCCCGTACAGTCGATTTCCATCAACAGCCATCGAACTGCACTTACAGCGACCTTTTCCAAATTTGATTTGGACATAATTCCAAATCCAAACGTTAGATTTCAAATTTCTAATATTCGTTAGAAAGCTCTTTTCGATACGAACCCAACGGTTCCGGTTTTAGGAGAATCCGACGGTCGGATCTCCTGTAATATCCGTTCGAAGTCAATGGTCGAAATTCGCGAACTGCCGCGGCGCCGCGCTTTCTATTCAGGCCATTATATTATATATATAATATATATAATATATACTTCGTCGATTTCCTTTCGAAATGAATTTTATAAATCGTTTTAAATTCGTTTTCAAAACGGTTTAAACTTCATATTCAATTTCAAATCAAAATTGAATATTCCAATATAAATTCGTTTTAAATTCATTTCGAATCGATTTTAATTCAAATTGATTTCTAGTTCAATTTCAGTTCGTTTTTCAGTTCAATTTAATTTCATTTCGAATTCATTTCTATCCGATTTCAATTCGAATTCATTCCTATTCAATTACTATTCGAATTCATTCCTATTCAATTTAATTCGAATTTCAATTCTATTTCAATCTCTAATCTATTCAATTTAATTCGAATTTCAATTCTATTTCAATATTCATTGAAAAATGAATAAAATTGATATAAATATCGTTCACGTCAAAATGGCGTCAATCTAACCAACATGACTTCATATGTTTCTATTTTCAAATATTCTATTTCAAACATTTCTATTTCAAATATTTTTATTTCAAATATTTCTATTCAAATATTTCTTTTCAAATATTTCTTTTTCAAATATTTCTATTTCAAATATTTTTATTTCAAATATTTCTATTCAAATATTTTTATTTCAAATATTTCTATTCAAATATTTTTATTTTAAATATTTCTTTTTCGAAACTGGAATGAGGCCCAATTAATTACCATATAATGTTAATTATATGGATTTTCTACAACACATGTATATATCAACAACGATGAATAATCATCCATCATCCAAAGTGCATTCTACACTGTATAAGCATCGAATATAGATATTTAATGCTTATAACAGTCTGTCAATCAAACGATCGACATACAACTAAACAATCGGGATTAGTGTACATCAAATATCATCCCAATACCCGTGTGGGGTTTCAAACAATCAAACACAGAATTTATTTGTGCAGTTGGGCGATGTGTAAAATTTATCATCCCAATCAATATCAGTCAAATGTGTGTATACAAACAAATCATCCGATTTGTTTGTTTTTATTTCATTTCATATGACGTTAAAAATTCTATTTTTAACTATAAAATATTTTTAACTATATAAATATTTTATTTCATTTCACATCACATCACACAATCAACTACACATCAAAATCAAACAAACAAGCATACAAGCCGTCCATGGTCTGTGGACGACGGGTGTCGGGTGCTACTAAACACCGTCTGCATCCTAGTATATATATATATAACTAGAAAATTAAATTAAAGAGTGAGAAATTCTCACCAATAGCTATCCAATACCATGACTCTTCATCGATAGAAATCTTTGTTGTTCTCGTCTTTTTTTCACCTTCGTTTCCCGTATTCTCTACATGTGTAAAAATCGAATTTTTACTTCGCTATTCGATATATAAAAATCGAATTTTTACTATGCTATTCAATATATAAAAATCGAATTTTTACTTCGCTATTCAATATATAAAAATTGAATTTTTACTTCGCTATTCAATATATAAAAATCGAATTTTTACTAAGCTATTCAATATATAAAAATCCCATTTTTACTATGCTATTCAATATATAAAAATCCCATTTGTATATAGCTACTACCTATTTTTATACCTCTTCTTCCTATATAAAAATTATATTTTTAACTTCATGCTTCTACAAAAATTATATTTTTACAAACAATGCAAAATCATATTTTTACAAACAATGCAAAAATCGTATTTTTACAATGGTGTAAATATTTTAGAAATCATATTTTTAATGTGTTAAAAAAAAATCAGGTCTTTAACAAAATAAAAATCACGGCTTTATCTGATTATAAAACTGATTTCATAAATGTCTATTCATACAAAACCATAAAATAGAATTTAAATAAAATAATTACTAAAAATAAAAAGAACGCTCAATGTTTTTTTTCCTTGAAGCATCGGAGTCTGACAGGAGTTGGCGGCGGCGGCCTGGAAGCTTGGCGCTCGACTGTGGTGGTAGCGGGCCCTAGGTGGCAGCGTAGGAGGTTTTCTCGCATCGGGGGAGGGGGGTTTGCCTCGCGCGGCGACGCGATTGGGGGGGGGGGGGTTTGCCGGTTGCATTGGTCTTCGATGGAAGGGGGGTGTCGGCGCGAGGCAGAAGAGGGGGGGTATCGCGGTGGTTGGCGCCGATGGGGGGGGGGGTCTCCCTCTCGATCGCTCATCTCTTTTTTTTCTGTAATGAACGAAAATGAAGGAAAGGGGGGCCAGCAGTTTATAAGGAGAGGAGGGAGGATATATATATATTTTTTAATTATTTAATTCAAAAAGTTGACTTTTACATACGACCTCTAAACGAGGGCCACCGCTTGTCGTCCGTAGCTAATTACCCACATTCCAAACACAATGGGATATGTATCGTAGGCTGATTCGATCGTTTCGAGCAGTTTCTGTTAAAATCAACATATAACTCTATATATTGAATTTAAACGCGCATTTCAATTTACTGGGGTCACATATGAACTCTATAAATTGCAAAAAAATATTTTTCAGCCTTCGTATAGACGATATGGTCCTAACAAAACTAGTTTCGTCGAATTCTGAGACCGTTGGAAAAATGGCCATTTTCCTATCGATTAAAATCAACTAAAACTGGTCAAACGTGTTTTCCTTTGCCACGCTCACATATTGATTCGAAAAATTATGAAATTTGGAATCTAGCAATAATTTGACATCACGGATCCAAAAAAAGTGGTTTCGTCGAAATCCGAGGTCGTTTGCAAAATTTCCATTTTTAAGGGCCTGAATTCCATAGCGACAATTCAGAATTTTCAACTGGACATATCTTTTGATCCCCGTTATGAAATTTTGATTTTTCGGATTCGTTGGAAAGATAGTCACAATTAGATCCTATTATTTTTGGTTTCACTAAAATCCGGATTGTTTTGCACCCGGTATGTTCAATTGAAGTTTGAAATCGAATTATCGAACTACCGCGCCATTTTCAATTCTATTTATAAGTATAAATAAATATTTATATTCTAACGACGACGTATATAATATATACGTCGAATTCCATTCAAAATAAATTTCTCGTCTATATTATTTAAAATAATTCATTTTAAATAATTAAAATTCGCTAAAATTGCCAAAATAAAAATTTTAAACTGGCCCAGATTTCCGGGTTATTACAATCTCACCCACTTAAAACTTTTCGTCCCCGAAAAGGAATAAAGTCGAAAGTGGTTTGATCAATCAACTCTACGTTCGATCTGGCTTCCATTCTCCAACTTTTCAGTTTCTGAGAATTTTCAAATTCTTCAAAAATTTGGCTAACACCCTAAATTTTCGAAAAATTTCTCCATAACCTCCCCTGCACTGGGAGCCACGGGAAAATCCCGAAATTGCCATATAGGACTTCTGATCTCAAAAAGAAAAAGAAAAAGCCAAGCGGCTAGCCAATCGGCTCATAAAATCATCATCACCCAAACAAAACAGTAAATTATGTTAAACATGTACCTATTTGTCGGGCAAACAATTTTATTCTTCTGCTCTAGCCTCTTTGCTATGACCTGTTCAATGTAAGTACATGTATATGCAAGCAAATGCGACAAATTTTCAATACAATTCAATATTTGATACAATTAGGCATAATAGTTCAAAATTATCAAACAAATAAACAAACAACACAAACATCAATCCATTAGTTGATTAGCTTTTCAAATTCATAACTTTGATACATAGTCAAAAATCAGATTTTTTTTTAATGCCAAATCACAATAATAAGCACTATCTAGTTTTGGTTCTCACACCAGTCTAATGGAAATATAGAAATCTCACTTTCGTTACTCGAAAATAAATACTGGCGATGGTGCCCCATCCCCCGAATTACCCCCGGGCAACTAGGGTGTGATTCTATAACTATCTAGTACAATAAAACTTCGAATACACGTTTGCAAGACATATATGCAAAATCCTTATATAACGGATTGTCCAAATATATATAGAGTAAATATTCAAATATGTATGAAATGGTTTAAATTTCAAAACAAAATTGGCTTTCATTTTAAAAATATACTCTTCACACTCGTTCTAGGATACTACTGATCCCATCTCTAACGAGTCATTCCCATTGGATATTACTAATCCAATATCTGATGAATTCTTTAGTATGGTTCTAATGTGTCATGTTCTCTGCTTTGTAAACCAAAGCTCTGATACCACAATGAAACGACCTGAACTTCCCCGGTCTCCGAAGAGAAGAGAAAGAACGAATTGTTTTGAGAACACGACAAAATAGAACGCAGACGAAAGAACATTTCATTGTATATTACAACAATACATCAGATTACAAGAATATACAGAGTATAAATGAATATTACACAAAAATATCAGAGATTTAAATTACATTTAAATACATAGCAACGGAAAATAATACAATACACAACTAGAAGGAGATATATGGATACAAAGCTTTCCGGATATCATTCTAGCTGTAAACAAGGATCCTGTGAATATAAATCTGCAAAACCAAAACTACTAGCTGCCCGTGTCAAAATAGGGGCACCCAGAGTTTAGGTCAAAACAATAAACTCCAGGTCAGTCATGGGACTGATGCGAGAACTAAAACAGTTATTAATCTTTATTTTTAAAGTTAGGTAAATCAATGGACCACGCCGTATAACACGGAACGGGTTTCCTCCCAAGAACACCAGTGCATAAACCAACAACGCAATGCTAAATAAAGAAAAATGAAGCTATTATAAGACCCAGTTCCCATCACACAATGCAACACAAACCGGAAGATAGGGTTTTTTACCTTATAACAGCCAAAGAATGCTTGATACGTTTTAAAACAAATCATTTGATACTACTATAAGTGTATAGTGTATAAAACAACTTCAAATCATAAGTATCAATCATAGGCGGCATGAATGCCCCATACCACTATGTCGCCATATATAGGTTATACAATCAAAATCGCAAAGTCACGTATTTGGAAATTGGGTTTCCATCTATGAACCGAGGCAAAAGATAGTCCTCAACCGATTCGAGACAATCTAGCCCATGTCTCAGGATCAGAGCTCGAGTGACCCTTGGATCGTCAGGGCTGGTCCACCGGTGTGGATTAAAATGCCTGAACACTGCGTTTCCCCGCCCTTTGGGGCGTAAATGAGCCAACGAATGGCTCCATCGGACCCGGATCGTCCGATCTAACCGAGGCGCCTCGCAACAGCAACAACCACATAGGTGAAAAGTATATAAATGTCAGAGCTGGTAGGTCACTGACACCACCCTAGCTAGAAAGAAACGCATGCCCTCCCTGAGGTCCTCTCCCGTTTTTGGTTCACAACCGGGGTGTGAGGCTCGCGAATTCACGTTACACAAAGCTGTGCCACACAGGCTGTGCTTTGATCATCAACCACAAGACTTTGCTTTTCAACAGAAGCCTTGATCATTTGCATCTTAGCATGCCACACAGGCAATTCACTCTATGCGTTTGATATCCATCTGTATATAAACCCTGAGCTCGTACGTCTCAGAGAAGGGCGTTAAGCAAGAGAATAAATTCCCCGCCGCCAAACAGATATATATTTAATAGAAATCAATCACACAGACTAAAATCCAATGTTAGACACACAGTCCATTTACAAGTCCGTTCTGGGTCTGAACGAAACCGGAGGCACCTAGTACCCCGCATATCCATCAATCTCCAAGTACGTCTAGACGATCACCAACTGTTTCCATCTTCTTGGGTGTACAGCCTAATCAAGATCATCAGTAATCACCCAAACGATGTGAAGACCTCCGGTCTTCGACCATCGTTTTCATCTTTGACTTATCGTCGTATTAGTTATTCAGAATGGGATAAACCCGGTCTTTCCGAATAACTCGCGTATATTTTAAATAAGTGTAACACAAACACAACATACGCCTCATTCCAATTCATCAGTCACTAACCGTAAATTAATCAAGAGAATAATTCCCCAAATATTAACCCCGAAGGCCGAAACCAACATCAGATCAATATCCAGAAAACTATTCTGCTTAGCTAACCGACAGTTAGTTTCTAAATTTCACATTCATAGGGAAAGGTTCCCATTAATTTTATCAAAGATAAATCCTTTAAATTTATTCTTTAATCTATTTTTGAATATCAATTCAAACTAGTCGGGATTAGCGAACTTTACCGAAGTAATCATTTGTTTTAATTTCCCAATCCCAACCTATTCATCCCATGAAGTAAAACTGGTTATACTTCATATCTAACACCACGGTGTTATCGGTAAATTCAATTACCGTTTCACGTTCAAATCTAATTAAAGATTTTAACTATCGCCTGGAGTAAAACTGGTGATACTCCATTCTCGATCTTTTCGATCTAATTAAAGATTTAACTATCGCCTGGAGCAAAACTGGTGTTACTCCATTCTCGATCATTTCAATCTAATTAAAGATTCATTAAAACTCCACTTAGTTTTAATCTTTAACTGGGTTAAAGAACCAATGTTATTTAAAACACGGCCCATAATAAACCCAAAATCACATTCATTAATTATCGGGTTAAAGAACAAGTGTTATTTAAAACACTGTTCACGATAAACCCAAAAATCAATACCAATTCAATTCCAATTAAATATCATTTAATTGGTACACTTCATTAAATCTAAATAATAAGATTTAATCTTTTCTCAACTAGGCTTAAGAACAGTGTTAATGAAGACACCATTCACAACAAACCCAAATCACATTTGATGTTAAACACAAGGCTCTGAATAGAAAATATATCGGCTTATATTCAATATCAAATTCTACGACCAACAGATATCGTATTGGAAATAACGATATATAAATATCTTTCAAATTTCCATAACAACATCTGTATAATCACGAAATCCAACATCGAAATATTCCGAAGACAATTTCGATTCAAATCCATTCCAATGCAATTATTGGAAATTCTGGTTATTTTCATAAC
This sequence comes from Allium sativum, assembly GCA_030737875.1. NCBI lineage: Eukaryota > Viridiplantae > Streptophyta > Magnoliopsida > Asparagales > Amaryllidaceae > Allium > Allium sativum. The sequence goes on along the minus strand of CM060910.1, from coordinate 1,044,207,975 downwards.
CATTTCAAATCCAATTTATTTATTTTAAAATAAATAGAATTATAACTCTAGTTCAAAACTAGTTCATTTCGATAAAAATCTATTCTTATCTTTTCAAATATGGAGTTTTTCATCCCAATTCTTTCTAAATCATTTCTTATGATTTTACACAAATTATTTCTATTTTTAATAATTTTATCAAGGCCCGTACAGTCGATTTCCATCAACGGCCATCGAACTGCACTTACAGCGACCTTTTCCAAATTTGATTTGGACATAATTCCAAATCCAACCGTTAGATTTCAAATTTCTAATATTCGTTAGAAAGCTCTTTTCGATACGAACCCAACGGTTCCGGTTTTAGGAGAATCCGACGGTCGGATCTCCCGTAATATCCGTTCGAAGTCAATGGTCGAAATTCACGAACTACCGCGGCGCGGCGCGTTCTATTCAGGCCATTATATTATATATATATAATATATATAATATATACTTCGTCGATTTCCTTTCGAAATGAATTTTATAAATCGTTTTAAATTCGTTTTCAAAACGGTTTAAACTTCATATTCAATTTCAAATAAAAATTGAATATTCCAATATAAATTCGTTTTAAATTCATTTCAAATCGATTTTAATTCAAATTGATTTCTAATTCAATTTCAGTTTGTTTTTCAGTTCAATTTAATTTCAACTCAAATTCATTTCTATCCGATTTCAATTCGAATTCATTCCTATTCAATTACTATTCGAATTCATTCCTATTCAATTTAATTCGAATTTCAATTCTATTTCAATTTCTAATCTATTCAATTTAATTTGAATTTCAATTCTATTTCAATATTCATTGAAAAATGAATAAAATCGATATAAATATCGTTCACGTCAAAATGGCGTCAATCTAACCAACACGGCTTCATATGTTTCTATTTTCAAATATTCTATTTCAAACATTTCTATTTCAAATATTTTTATTTCAAATATTTCTATTCAAATATTTCTTTTCAAATATTTCTTTTTCAAATATTTCTATTTCAAATATTTTTATTTCAAATATTTCTATTCAAATATTTTTATTTCAAATATTTCTATTCAAATATTTTTATTTTAAATATTTCTTTTTTGAAACTGGAATGAGGCCCAATCAATTACCATATAATGTTAATTATATGGATTTTCTACAACACATGTATATATCAACAACGATGAATAATCAACCATCATCCAAAGTGCATTCTACACTGTATAAGCATCGAATATAGATATTTAACGCTTATAACAGTCTGTCAATCAATCGATCGACATACAACTAAACAATCGGGATTAGTGTACGACAAATATCATCCCAATACCCGTATGGGGTTTCAAACAATCAAACACAGATTTTATTTGTGCAGTTGGGCGATGTGTAAAATTTATCATCCCAATCAATATCAGTCAAATGTGTGTATACAAACAAATCATCCGATTCGTTTATTTTTATTTCATTTCATATGACGTTAAAAATTCTATTTTTAACTATAAAATATTTTTAACTATATAAATATTTTATTTCATTTCACATCACATCACACAATCAACTACACATCAAAATCAAACAAACAAGCATTCAAGCCGTCCATGGTCTGTGGACGACGGGTGTCGGTTGCTACTAAACACCGTCTGCATCCTAGTATATATATAACTAGAAAATTAAATTAAAGAGTGAGAAATTCTCACCAATAGCTATCCAATACCACGACTCTTCATCGATAGAAATCTTTGTTGTTCTTGTCTTTTTATCACCTTCGTTGCCCGTATTCTCTACATATGTAAAAATCGAATTTTTACTTCGCTATTCAATATATAAAAATCGAATTTTAACTATGCTATTCAATATATAAAAATCGAATTTTTACTTCGCTATTCAATATATAAAAATCGAATTTTTACTTCGCTATTCAATATATAAAAATCGAATTTTTACTAAGCTATTCAATATATAAAAATCCCATTTTTACTATGCTATTCAATATATAAAAATCCCATTTGTATATAGCTACTACCTATTTTTATACCTCTTCTTCCTATATAAAAATTATATTTTTAACTTCATGCTTCTACAAAAATTATATTTTTACAAACAATGCAAAATCATATTTTTACAAACAATGCAAAAATCGTATTTTTACAATGGCGTAAATATTTTAGAAATCATATTTTTAATGTGTTAAAAAAAATCATGTCTTTAACAAAATAAAAATCACGGCTTTATCTGATTATAAAACTGATTTCATAAATGTCAATTCATACAAAACCATAAAATAGAATTTAAATAAAATAATTACTAAAAATAAAAAGAACGCTCACTGTTTTTTTCCTTGAAGCATCGGAGTCTGACAGGAGTTGGGGGCGGCGGCCTGGAAGCTTGGCGCTCGACGGTGGTGGTAGCGGACCCTGGGTGGCGGCGCATGAGGTTTTCTCGCATCATGGAAGGGGGGTTTGCCTCGCGCGGCGGCGCAATTAGGGGGGTTTGCCGGTTGCGGTGGTCTTCGATGGAAGGGGGTGTCGGCGCGAGGCAGAAGAGGGGGGGTATCGCGGTGGTTGGCGCCGATGGGGGGGGGTCTCCCTCTCGATCGATTCTCTCTTTCTTTTTTTCTGTAATGAATGAAAATGAAGGAAAGGGGGGGCCAGCGGTTTATAAGGAGAGGAGGGAGGATATATATATATATATATATATATTTAATTATTTAATTCAAAAAGTTGACTTTTACATTCGACCTCTAAACGAGGGCCACCGCCTGTCGTCCATAGCTAATTACCCCCTTTCCGAACACAATGGGATATGTATCGTAGGCTGATTCGATCGTTTTGATCAGTTCCCGTTAAAATCAACATATAACTCTATATATTGAATTTAGACGTGCATTTCAATTTACTGGGGTCACATACGAACTCTATAAATTGCAGAAAAATATTTTCCAGCTTCGTATAGACGATACGGTCCTAACAAAACTAGTTTCGTCGAATTCTGAGACCGTTGGAAAAATGGCCATTTTCCAGTCGATTAAAATCAACTAAAACTGGTCAAACGCGTTTTCCTTTGCCACTCTCACATATTAATTCGAAAAATTACGAAATTTGGAATCTAGCAATAATTTGACATCACGGATCCAACAAAAGTGGTTTCGTCGAAATCCGAGGTCATTTGCAAAATTTCCATTTTTAAGGGCTTGAATTCCATAGCGACTATTCAGAATTTTCAACTGGACATATCTTTTGATCCCCGCTATGAAATTTTGATTTTTCGGATTCATTGGAAAGATAGTCACAATTAGATCCTATTATTTTTGATTTCACTAAAATCCGGATTGTTTTGCACCCGGTATGTTCAATTGAAGTTTGAAATCGAATTATCGAACTACCGTGCCATTTTCAATTCTATTTATAAATATAAATAAATATTTATATTCTAACGACAACGTATATAATATATACGTCGAATTCCATTCAAAATAAATTTCTCGTCGATATTATTTAAAATAATTCATTTTAAATAATCAAAATTCGCTAAAATTGCCAAAATAAAAATTTTAAACTGGCCCAGATTTCCGGGTTATTACAATGCATTACCCCTATCTTTTGGAGGAGTGTTTTTATAAGAAATTGGATACTCAAACAATAATAATCCAAGTATGAAATAAGGTAGAATGGAAGAAGTCTTCCATTCGAACAACGTGAGTTGGTTAAAGCCAAAGAAGCACCAGATGTAGAAGAATTCATTCTTGAAATAAGAACATTTTTTGTGAAGCTCTTAATGATTATGTAGCGGAACTAAACTTGGACGATTAACGAGGAAGGTGACTCGGCTCTTTTTTCTATCACTTGGGAGATGTGTTAGCTTCTTGAGAGTTGGAGACGGATGAAGTTGCATCATGAATAGTACGTAAAAGGAGTTACAATGGGCGTACCCATTGGGATGAATTTTGGTAGGAGTGAGTCCAAGCTATTGAATAAAGGTCAAAAGAGAGGATTAGAAGGTGTACAACCTTGCTCAGGCACATTATTTGTTGCAAGATATGTCTTCTGGTAGAGTACCATGCGCCTAACCAACTCTTGGGAGTAGAATATCAGTTTTCAAGATCCGAAATAAAGGCATATTAAGAGAAGCTATTGGAATTAGGCCAGTAAGCAGCATGGTAACAGGATAAGTTAAAAAAGGATATTTATTGGACCTTTGGAGTCTATATTTATTTTGAACTTTTTATGTTTTCTTTTAAATAAATCCAATATTTTTTTTTGGATAGTAAACAAAGTTTTCTTTTATAAAAGTTTGTTATATACACACACATACGTGTACGCATGCGTATAATGTTCATATATGTGTGCATAAAGGTTTTAGATCTCAAATTTCGATAGTATCTCATATTGAGAATTTTATGCATAATATTTCATGATGAACAAGATCTTGGGTGAAATAAATGTATATATAATGTATATTTCGGATTGGTATCTCAAATTTTAAAGTCCATCTCGGGACTATTTAGAGGTAACCTGAATTCTAAAATTGACAATTTAAATATTTCTGTATCAATCATTATCCAAACATAATTTTTTTAACATACATAATCTATACAGGACTATAGTATTATGTATTTTAGAGTAGAAGCAAAACATCTTTACTTCTATTGATTGCACTCGTCTAAATATGAAAAATATAAAAACAATTTTTTGTTTTGCTTATTCATTGAGAGATAGAAAGCAAAATTATAAGGTAATTAATATGCTATTAGAGTAACTATATTTGGATCTGCACAAGAAAAATAAGTATGTAAATTCATTTAACATAACATCATATAAGATCTTATATTGAGATACTTCCTTGATTTTTTCTTTAATGCTTAATATTCTGAATGAGATAATTGTCAAATAAAGTTAGAAACAAAATTTAGTGTCTCGTTTTACTAAATCTCATCTCACTCAAGTCGAAAATGATATCTTAAGCGAGATGTCGAGTGGGATAAACAAGATTTGAAATAGTGATGTGTACGCATATATAAATGAATAATGTGTGCATGGTTTGACATTCTAGTGCACATATAGTGGGAATCATAATAAAACTGACATGATAGCCCTTATTGTATTCGATTCACTATCTAAATGCATGTGTGTGTGTGTGTATATGCATTAAAATATTATATATAAGCAGATACAAAAAAATATATAATATTAATGTATATTAAATGCCTTTTGGCAATGCCAACCGGTTTTTATAGTGGTCCGTAACATTTTTTTCGTTACAACAAATAATGAGTATTGTAATATACAGGAGATAGGCAGATTGCTTATCTGCTACAATCATTTTACAGTTCAAGAGACATTGTGCAGGGCACAATAATTGAACTGAGAAAATGTAAAATAAAATCTAACAACAACTACATGAAACCAGACACAGATTGAATATAAATAACGCAATTTACTGTCGAGGCAGTCATAATCTACACAAAGCTCAAATACACTATAAGCCATAATTATCAGGATCGGACCCGACCGCGGTTTAACCGCGCTTAGCCGTCAACCGTCAGCCTTCATGATCCGAAGCAGCTTCAGACCGCCAGCATGCTCAAACTGAAGATCCAACCGTCAAATCGAGATTCAGCCGCCTATTTAGAATGCGGTTGAACCACCGTCTTCTAAATTAGACAAAAATTTGTCTTCGATTACATCTCAGCAGTCTGATTTTTACTTTCCCCTAAAATCTGCAAACCCTAGTTTCTACAGATGACAGTTAAGTCCTTCTTCGCCAGCATCAATATTAAGCGATTCATGGGCAATTAAGAAAGGTACTGAAGTTGATTTTTTGAATATTTTTATGAAATGATCATTTACTTCATTTTGGATTTGAGGGTGATGTTGCGGATGTGGATTGTCTGAGCGAGATGCACTAATGTTGTTTATTTTGGTAAACTTTGTATTCACGGCTGAAGCTAAATTGTACGTATTTACGAGAAATCTTCTGGTTTGATGTCCTTTCTGACTTAATCTTTGTCTTGGTTTGCCATTGGACTGTTGGGTGGTTGGGCGCTGGGCTGCCTGTATCTCTCCTGCTAGATTTAGTTTGAATGGTTTCTAAGTCTTGCAAGTTGTGAGGTTGTATGTGTTATTTGTCCTTCTTACTGTGTGTTTAGGATTGAGCCGGGTTTTTATGTGTGATGTATAGTATTCGTTTATATGGTGTTATTTGATACTAGCTCCATCCCCTATTTATATCCCTTATTCCTTCCAGGGTGGTTCCTATTGTATAGAATCATTTTTTTGTATACACCCATTCTTTATCTTTCAAATTTTATCAAAAAATAAGATGCACGGTTCTGACAGTCCGACCAGTCGAACCCTGAAATCCTTAAACCTTAGGACATCATGGTTCGATCGACGGTCCGATCATGATAACATTGCTATAAGCTAGCAAAGCAGGCACACAACATGAACTCCATACTTTCAAGATTCCACAGCAACAATTCACTCAGAAGAAACCTTCTATAACAAAGTGGAAGCTGCACGACAAAATGAACACTATCTTTCAAATCACTACTGCGAGAAGAAGTCTTCGAAGAGTTACAAGCAAAATAACATGAAAAGATTGCCCTAAGATCCTCACTACCAACATATGACTAGAGGAGGCTAATATATCCTCCCATATCCAAACAAGCAAAAGTTAACAACCGACACTCACCATCACGTCGAGCCAAGTTCGATCCACAACCACAGAGGTCTACCTTTTGGTGAAGAGCTAAGAGAATAGAGCAGCAAGGGATAGGTTGAACTGGGCATCGTGAATAAGATCTCTTGCAAGCCAATAGATAGAGTGCGAGGGAACCCAATGAGTTGGATCTAAGAATTAGGGTTAGAGTAGATTTGGGCGAGATGGAAGGGATCGACAACGAAGGCTCAAAACAAAAGCAGAAAAAGGAAATATATATGGTTAGGGTTTAAGAGCAATACTAACCCACAATGTCAAAAGATGGGTTTAAAATTAAGGATGCAGATAGACGAAATGATGGAAAGAGTTATGAACGTGAGGAGGAGGAAGAATGGAAAGGGAGGATAAGAAGGAACAAAGAAGAGAGAAGAGAGAAGAGGGTCAACGCCCAGTCGCCATTGGAGAATAAGCGGCATCTCTTCGTATATATTAAATGTTAATCATGAAAAAAATATATAAAACATTTATAAATTTTAAACATACATATGTAAATACATGTATAATAATTAAATCATTTATTCATTAAATATCAGTTTGCGTAATAATTTTTAACACATATATATGTATACAATATACAATATGAAAGACAAAAATAAATTATTACATTAATATTATATTTTATTCTGAATTAGTATATACAATACACACATGCATATATATCTTTATTATAGTCGTAATACCCTTGGTGTGATGGCCCCAAACCCCTGTGCCACGGAAGCAAGGATAATCATTGGAATATAACACATAAACCATAACAGTAAAACAGAATCACAGAATTACACTAGATAAAGTACATCAATGTTACACTGGAAATAATATATATTATCAGAGTTACACAGCATAATAGGATCATACTTAGTACAGAATACAGTTTCACCTCAATATAAAATGTCTGCAGCGGAATCAAACATAATATACTAAATGAAATCTGAACAACATAATAGAAATGACAACATCCACCTTCAGCTCCATAGCTATCCAGGATGAGTCTGCTAAAACCTGAATACAAGGCTGCCTGTGCGGAAAAGAGGGCACCCGAGTTTGCAAAGTGAAACAAACTACGAGTCAGTCATGAGACTGGTATGAGAAATCTTACTTAACATGTTTAATAAGGCTAATCACAGGACCACGCATCTAATGCGGAACGGGTTTACTCCATTGGATTGCCAGTGCATAAACAAAGTAAATCATTTAAACAACGCAATGCTTTTTAGAAAAATGAAGCCATTATAAGACTCAAGTCCCATCACATAATGCAACGCAAATCGGAGGATAGAGTTTTACCTTATAGTGGCCAAAATATGCTTGATACGTATAAAACAAAATCATTTGATATTATTATCAGTGCATGTATGTTTCAAAAACAATTTCAATCATAATGTATCAATCATAGATGACATAGCTACCATATACTATGTCACCATACTAGTTTTACAATCAAAACCGCACGATGTCGTATTAGGGATTGGGTTTCCATCATGAACCAAGGCAAGGGATCGTCCTTACCGAATTCGAGACTCTCTAGCCCGAGCCTCAAGATACAGCCGCAACTGCACCTGGATCTTGCAGGACCGGTCCAAAATTACGTTAGTTGATTGGTTATACCTGAACAATACGTTTCCCCGCCCTATGGGGCGTAAATCAAGAGCCACTAGGGACTCAAATATGAGGCGCCTCATTCAATCATCCACATAAGTAAAAATGCCTGGGCTCCATACCATGACACCACTCCTAGCTAGAAAGAAACGCATGTCCTCCCTGCTGTCCTCTCCTGTTTCTGATTCATACCGGGGTGTGAGGCTCGCGAATTAATGATATACATAATGCTATGCTAATTAAAGCTGTGCTTTGATCATCAACCACAACGTTCTGCTTTTCAACAAAATCCTTGATCATTTGCATCTTGGCATGCCACACTGACAATTTATGCCATGCGACTATGTCTATCGATATATAACCTCTGAGCTCGTACGTCTCAGAGAAGGGTGTTAAGCAAGAGAATAAATTCTCCGCCACCAAAACAGATATGTATTTAATAGAAATCAGTTAGCACAGAATAAAATCCAATGTCAGACATACATCCATTTATAAGTTCGTTCTGGGTTTGAACGAAATCGGAGACACCTTATTCCTCGTTCCATATGTCCAATACGGAAGAGAGGCTCTCGCATATCCGGACAATCAACAAGCACGTCCAGACAACTACCATTGCAACCCTTTCAAGGCAGCTACTCCAATCAAAGGCATCAGTAGTCGTCCATTCGATGTGAAGATCGCCGGTCTTCAACCACCGTCTTCATATCTTCAACTTCTAATCGTCGATCAATTATTTGAAATGAGAATTAACTAGGCCTTTTCAAATAATTCGCAAATATATATAATTCAAATCATTTCTTTTCATTCCATATCATTTATAATATTTTATAGTGAATTATCGCTATTTTTATTTATACAAAAATAGCCTCTTTTAATTAAACGATGCTTCAGGCCATTACGCGGCCCTGGCACTGTTTTTAATAAAATTTGAATTACACATTTCTCAAAATCTAACCGTTGGATCTTATAAAAGTTTATATCGTTGGAAAGATCTTTCCAAAGCGGACCCAACGTTCCAGTTTTGGGAAAATCCGACAGCCGGATCTCTTGGTATAATCATTTAAAGTTACGATTCCAAATCGCGAACTACCGCACACTATTCATTTTATTTAAATATATATATATATATATATATATGTGTGTGTGTGTGTGTGTGTGTAAATATAATTCATTCGACGATCTCAAATTATTTATTCTTCATACACATGTTAAAAAGAATATTTTTATCAAACAAAAATATATTTTAACACATGGTTCTTTTTCTAACTTTGCTAACATGTTAATGATCAGTGTTTTGATCTAACAAAACATATTTACCAAATGGATCTTTTTCTAACTTTGATAACATGTTAATGATCACTGTTTTGATCTAATAAAACATATTTACCAAAACATTTTATTCTAACTTTGATCTTTTTAATGACTCTTTCTTACATTAAAAATGTAAAATTTTAATGTTGAATATTTTTATCAAAAATTGAATCTTTTTAATGATTCCCTCTTACATTAAAAATGTAAATATCAAACAATGAATCCTTTTTAAACAATGAATCTTCTTTAATGATTCATTTTTACATTAAAAATGTAAATTTTAATGTTGACACATTTTATCAAAATTTGAATCTTTTTTAAACAATGAATCTTCTTTAATGATTCATTTTTACATTAAAAATGTAAGTTTAATGTTGACACATTTTATCAAATAATGAATCCTTTTTAAACAACGAATCTTCTTTAATGATTCATTTTACATTAAAAATGTAAATTTTAATGTTGACACATTTTATCAAAACTTGAATCTTTTTTAAACAATGAATCTTCTTTAATGATTCATTTTTACATTAAAACTGGCACCGTCTCTAGTACGACTCCTCTGTTATCCTAGGCCTTGTGGCGATACAAGAGTTTTATTTTCATAATACAATTCGTTTTCGCAACACTGTGAATTTACTACAATCACAACCAATTTCATTTCAACCACAATCAATCATCCACAAGCACAATCAATTTCACACCACAATACAATCAAGTCGTCCATAGTCTGTAGACGACGGTGTCGGGAGCTACTAAACTCTGTCTACAACCCAATATAATTTTATTCGTTTATTTCTGAATTTAGATTTCTCACATTGGTTTTTATTCCTTCTAAAAATGTAGAAAGCTCCAAAAATTCTCCGGTCTCTTCTAGAATGTCGTGTACGATGCCACGAATCCAATGTCTCATGTTTCATCGAATTTCGTTATCGTATGATAAAGATACGATTTTTATAAACAAAAACGGATTTGCAACACTTTAAAGTATTATTAAACATTTAAATATATACAGCCGTATCCTTTTCAGTTAATTCAAAACTAGGTTTGCATTTATCTCCCGATCCGTTGCACGAGAGGAGGATTCTGTTGCACTACATCGAAGGGCTTGGAGCAGGCTTCCGATCGCCAGCGGTCACCACCAGTTCGACAGCGGTGGTTTGTCTCGTCGGAGGTCTGAACATCTGGCGTTTGGAGGCTCAGATCTCGAGATACGAAGAATGATAGGGGATGAAATTTATATGGAATCGAAGAGGATGGAAATCTCTACAAAAATCTCCAAAGGTTCACTTGATTTCATTGAGTAATTTTGAAGAAATCGAGGGGGAAATAAAGAAGCTGCTTCTACCGTTCGATATTGAGGGGGGTTACGGGTTTTCTCTAATGAATGATCAATGCGTTTTTTTGTTTGGTTTATATATTTATATTTTTTTATTCTTTAATTCTGAAAAGGCCCGTTAACCCATAAAAACTCCAAATCCAACCCAACGACTATCGCTCTTAGCTAAATATCCCCATTCCGGAGATAATGAAATATGTTTCGTAACCCCATTCGACTATTTTAGTCAGTTATTCATTAAATTAAAATATAAACATTCAATATTAAATTTGAATGTACATTTTAATTTACTGGGGTCACACACCGATTCCAAAAATTCCCGAAAAATAATTCTAGCTATGTTTTGACGATATGGTCCTAACAAAATTAATTTCGTCAAATTCTGGAGGCCATTTGAAAAAGGGGCCTTTTCTGTCGATCCGATTCAAACTGAAATTATCAAACGCGTTTTAATTTACCACGCTCACATATTAATTCTAAAAATTATGGAATTTTAAACCTAGCAATAAATTGACATTCCGGATCTAACCAAAGTGCTTTTGTCAAAAACGGAGGTCGTTTGCACAATGGCTATTTATAAGGGCTATATATTATATTAAATTCCATAGCGACTATTTCTAATTTTAAACTAGGCATAACTTTTAATTCCCATTATGAAATCTGGATTTTTCACATACGTTAAAAAGATATTGTTAAACAGATTCTAATATTTTTGGTTTTATTGAAATTCGATTTATTTTGAATTCTGTGAATTCATTCGAAATTTGATTCGAATTTTCAAACTGTTGTGCCATTTCAGGCTCGGTTTATAAATAAAATAAATATATACGTTCTAACTTCGATTTAAATAAATTTTAAATCATTATTATTTAAAATAAGTCATTTTAGATATTCAAAATTCAATAAAATAGCTAAAATAATTTTTTTTAATTGGATCTGATTTTCCGGGTTGTTACACTTGGGGGCATACTTTTTTGTATTAACGTGAACTACTGAAAACGCCCCTCTATCTTAATATTACAAAACAATTGGATCTTAATTCTTTATATAAATTCGATATTCACTTTCGTCGATATGACCAAATCTTAATTCTCCTTAAACGTAGAATCTAACATATAAATATTTACAAGTGTTATCAAATCTTAGTGTCACTTAAATATAAAATCTAGAAAATGTTTTTTCTAATAAATTCAAAACTTTCTTCTACAAATATTGTCAAATCTAATACCCACTTAAAAATAAAATCAAATAACTAAAAAAATCATAAAGAACAATTAACGCCTAAAACCTTCATCCACAAATATTTTCTAATCTTAATATCATCTGAAAATAGGATATAATAAACAAAGTTCTTCTACAAATTAGATACATTCTTCTACAAATACTATAAAAATATAAAATCTTAATATTGCTTCGAACAGAGGTCTACCATATAAATTATTAGTTAATAATATAAATAAAAATTCAAAATAAAGAAATTTTTTGACATAGACATATATTTTCAACTAACAATAGATAATTCATGCGCGAAACGGGTGTTACTCTAGTGTTATATGTATATATGTGTGTATGTTTTTTTTTTTTTGGAAAATGAGTTCTTTATTAATGACATAAAAGAGCACAAAGACACTTGCCTCCTTGAAAAAACCTTACCAGAGTAGTGAGGAAAAAGAGTACAACGCGTCTTTTATGTTTTCATAAATTCTAAACACACCAAATCCTGCACAAAAACAAAAAATAATGAGAATACCCTACTACAACACAAACAAACTACCTAGCCCAGCCCAATAATACCAACTCAACAGAAGGCCAATGCAATATTCAACTCGGATCAAAATCGAACAACCATCCGGAATTTGCTTTCCCTTCATCCTCAAATCGCTGCCCATGGAACTGATAATGAAGATCGTTCTAAAACAATTTCCACCTAGCTTCCACATCCATCTCCTTCTTCTCGAAAACAAAGTCTATTTCGTTACTAAAATATGATAACTAGTGTTGTCATGCCCATAAAAGAAAAGTTTTGTTTGCACCCTTTTTGATGAAACCTGCTTGTCATACATTTGAACTCCTATTCCAGAGAAAGGGGGCCCACGAAGGAAAACCAATCAGGCTCCAAAAATGATGTAGCATCAAATTGATGTACATGCTGGAAAAGAATAGGTGAGAATGACTCTCTTCCTCTTGATTTCATAGCATACATGTGGAATTAGTAGTTATTCCCCACTGCAACAATCGGTCTTTAGTAGGCAATCTACGCATACACGCTTTGTAAGCTATATAGCAAAACCTTTTAGTTGTAATAGCATGCCAAATAGGTACAACCCATAGTTGTCTTCTTGAACATGTATAATTTGATGCCAAACTTTCTTAAATGTAAATTGATTAGATCCTAAAATCATCCACTAATTTGCATGGCTTTAGGATCTATGTGAATATTGTTCATATTAAACTATGTTTCTCTTGTCGAGGAACCAGATGTGGTTGCAACATTTGCCCCCCCCCCCTCCCCTGAATAATACAATTCATCGCCCTATAGTATTCGGCCTGTAAACACCCTATACCAGCCTAAAATATCCATGAGAGAATTGAGATTTATCCACGGGTCAAACCATAGCAATGTAGTTTTTCTGTCCTTTAACACTTTTGTCATAAGAACCCGAGCATCATCTCTATGTCGAAGCATACATTTAAGAGTACCGAGTCATTATTATTTATCGCATATGCCAGAACTATTTGTTAGTAAGATATTTACTTCTCATCCAGTCACTCTTCATACAGTCCTTCGTAATGACAGTCAAAATCAATTTAATTGCAACATTATTTTTAAGGTATCGTAGAAATTGGAGCTCTATACCCCCTCTAATTTAGGCTTACACAGCGAGTCTTACGTGATTTTATGATATTTACAGCCCTAAAAAAAGTCAACACATATATTTTCAATTTTCTGAATAACCGAACTAGGAATCTGGAAAATTGTAACCAATACAACACAATGAGGGTATATTACTTGTATTAGTTCTGCATGTCGTGTCGTAGATAATATTACACTATCCCATCCTTCAATTTTTTTGGCAAAGCCGACTGGTTTTTAAGGTGACCGCAAAAACCTTTGTTTATAACTAGTAATAAAATACACAGGAAGGTACAGTTGATTGCAGTTGAAAATTGGCTATTGATTTTTTAGGTGGACCACCCATCGGATACAAATAGAAAGGAAAACAGGAGCTTGACTAAATATCAAGGCTATTAAGTGCTAATAGGGAGGTAACCCCCATCAACATCACCTGGTGAAACCTCCTGCTTGGCTTTAGCAAAATGGGTAGCCAGGTCTAAAACAAAGAACGGAGAAAGCTCAGAATAAATGTGTCGCTTGTCCCATGCCGAGTCAAGAAGTAATTGCTCGTTATTTCTTCCATCAATGCCTTCCTTTGCTAAGATATGCCCTTCCCCATCCACCTAATACACTAACTTTATTGCTTCATCTGCCTTATCAATATGAATATAAAAACTACCATCGCTCAGCTATTGTTTCATTCTAGTATTGGAATGAGTTAGAATCCTCTGTGTCTTGTTCCAGTCGAAGGACTGACTTTCGATTAGTTCTTTGGTTGTTGGATTTTCGTCGCTTTCCATATTACTAACAGATGGTATGACATCAGGAATGACAACAGGCTTGACCTTAGGGACCCAAACCATAGAAGGAGCATGAGGTAGTGGTATCTTCTCAGCTTGGATATTATCACTTGAGAGAGTACATTTCTCAGCTATATGGCCAAAAGGTTTGCACGTGCTACATATCTCAGGTTGCCATTTGTATGTCACATTAACATAATAATAATGACCTTCAATGCATACCTTTAACTGCTTAGGAAGAGGCTTGTCTGGAGTTATTTCTATCAATGCTCTTGCAAACACTAGGTTCCTTTTGGCAAGCGTGTTAGCATCAAAACATTTGAGTTTGCCGATATGGAAAGCGAGCCGGTTGAGCCCAGTTAGTAGTTGAAGTGTTGATGGAACATTATTAAACTGAGCCCACAATGGGATAGAGAGAACTTGATCTCTAGCATGGTCCACGGAAGCATTCCATGGAGTGATGATAAACGGTTTTCCTCCAATAATAGCTGGAGCTGCCTCCTAGACCCTGTGCTTTTCTTCATTAGAAGAGAACTTCAAATAAAACATACCGTTAACCAAAGTAATCCTTAGCTGTCCTCTAAGTCGCTAGACAACACGACATGCAGTATGCATATCAAAGGTCAGCAGCTTGGAATCTAAGAAAAAACCAACTACATGATCTTTCCAAAAGGACTTAGCTTCATTAAGTATTTCCAGAGGTGGATTTGTCCCTGAAGCAGTGTTTGGAATTGTGAAGTGCTGGGGTTCGTAAAGGCCTGCACTATATGGAAGGTTGTCAAACAGTGAGGACCAGCGGGCCAAAGCAGGCTTGGCATAAGTTCAAACGCCTTGCGTTCTTGCTGGAAAATCATGGCGTCCAGCAATGGGGGTAGTTGTTATCCTTCCAGCATCTTCTGTCTCAGCAGCAACACCACCACTAACATCACAAACTGGAATACCCAAGCTATTCCGATTGATGTCAGATATTCTACTTTATGCGGCATTCTTACCAATTACAGCAGCTTGCCCTTGAACAAGATCACCCAAATTCAATAGTCTGTGCGAGTTACCTTGGAAAGTCGGCGTAGTAGTGGAAGCAGAAGCTTCAAAGTACACTGGAGTACCAGTTGACAGTTGGCGTATGTTAGGTAAATCGTGAATTATGTCTTCCATCAGATCGCCTATTGCGTGATTTGCTAGAGACAAGGACTTCAACAAGTCAGTGTCATATGGTTCCAAATCTAGCGCAATGTCAGAGGCGGAAGCTTGAATGTAGTGACGTCCAGATCTGGTACCCGATCTTGGAGAAGGAGATCTAGCTAGTCTTGGTTTTTGTTTATCCGCCGATGGAGGAGGAAAGAATAGAGAGGCGAATAGATGAAGGATGAGAGAGACGGAAGGCAGAGAGGTAGAGAAAGGGTTTGGACAGAGGATGAGAGAAATCGACCAGATCTATCGCCATTAATTTGTTTCATTCTATTAGACCATGTTTCTCCATCCTTTAAGTTTTCTACATACTCTATTAATAAGTAGCACACAATTTCCACCATGAACAAGTCTGCAGATAGAGGAAGCCTAGGCATTTCATAGTTAGAAAATCTTCACTCATCCCAAGAATTAGAGAATTTCATATTTCTTGAGAATGTACTTGCTGAAATAGACCTTCGACTTAGGTTGATTTAGCTAGAACCTGACATTATGCTGCAATTACTGGAAAACAGACGCCATTGCAGTTGCATTTGAAATCGTAGCACCCATGAAAATCATTACATCATCCACATACAACAAATGTGCTATGATGGTTGAGTGGGTGAAATTGGGCCAATTTTTAAATGTAAGATAGCGTCTTCCATCCGCAATGACAAAAATTCCATAGCTATACAAAATAAATAAGGAGATAGCGGATTCCCCTATCATAATCCTCTCACGGAGGTGATGAAACCCTAGGGTATGCGATTTGCCAGTATGAAAAAAGTGGGTGCGTTGATGCACTCATAAATCAAATTTATAATGGAAGTAGGAAAACCAATCACAAAAAGCATGTAGCAAACAAACTCTCTGATCACCATGTCATATGCCCTCTTTAAATCAATTTTAATGCACATTTTATGATTGCCCTTCTTTTTGAAGTCCCGGACAATCTCATGGGTGAGTAAAACATTTTCTTCAATATTTTTGCCTGGCACAAACGCTGTTTGATTTTCTACAGTGAAAAATAGGAGAAAGTGTTTTATTCTAAAACATATAATTTTTGAAATGATTTTATAAAGAACATTAGCACAAGAAATAGGTCGATAATCTGATATATTTTATGACCTCTCTGCTTTAGTACAAGAGTGATGAAATTGTGATTCGGTCCACGTGCAAGCCTCCCGATTTGAAAAGCATGAGTGACAGCATCAAGAAGACCATCTTTCAACTGCTACCAATGCAGCTTATAGAATTTGAAGGAGAAACCATCTAATCCGAGCCTTTCAGAGCTGTCAATGGAAAACGCAGCTTCTCTCAACTCCGCAGTAGTGGCAACAACAGATAAGAAAATTTTCCCTTCCTTAGATATACATTTTCTAGGCTTAACTAATGCAAAATTATGATTAACACCCCCATTAAATAATTCTGTATTATAAGAGATTGATTGGGCAATTATTTGCTCCTGGTCATAAATGTATTTCCCGGTTGAATTCACCAGTGCATGTATTTCATTTCTATGCTTTTGCATCGACATATTTGCATAAAAATATATGGATTTAGTATCTCCACGCTGCAGCCATGCAACTTTACTTTTCTATTTGTTGGCCATATGTTGAAACTTTTTTAACTCACCAATACTGAGTTGTAGAGTCGGTAATTTATCATACACTTAAAGTTGTTCCACGTCATTGTCCACCTACATGAACACAAATTTATATTCCTGTTCTAGAAATTGGATTTGATCTGGCTTTGATCGAATCCTATTCCACTATTTAATTTAATGTTTGACAGCTTGTAACTTATGTGTAACGACCCAGGGGTTTGCGATCTTGGTAATCGATATAAACTCAATGTCGACTATTCAAGCATCAGAAATATCGGATAGTTAACTAAAAGAAGTTAGAGGGTGAGAATAGATAAGATAGAAAATTAGAATAGAAGAAGAAAGTAACAATATAATCAGAGTAACACGAATCTCACAGTGGAACGAATAGAACATAGTATACAACATAACTTTGAAACACAAATCTGTATTTGAATATTAGAGTACAACACTTACATCACAGCGGAAATAAACAATAGCTATATAATTCTGAAGCCTCCTACTACATCTCTCCAAGTATATCTGTAAAAATTCTGACTACTGGACTACCCGTACAAAATTGGGCACCCAAGAGTTTAGGGAAAAAAAAAACTCTGGGTCAGTCACGTGACTGGTGTGAGTAAACTCCAACCATTTGTTTAACTTTTGAAATCCTTTTAAAAGAAAGAATAATCGTAAGACCGACCCACACATAAACAAGGATGGTTTTTACCTTACGATAACCCAAAACATTCTTTTATAATCCATACTCTTATGATATTATAATAATGTCTAAATCAAATAAATAGCAATCTAGTAGAACGCTTTCATCTCACGCTCTACATATATAATATACAATCAAAAGTCGTGGGCTCTTGTTGGATAATGAATTCCCAACTATGACAAGGTGTGGAACCACCTTCCGATCAGTGTACTCTAGAAGCGATGCACTGGAGTTCAATAAGAACATCTTGTAACTCAACCACACATAACCGGCCATTCATTTCGCTTGAATGTTCTGAATATATTGTCACCTTACGGTTGGTATACCAACATAATCGTTCCCGGGAGATACATAATTGAAAGAAGTAACAAATATGAGTATTCTCTGGATGGTGACAGTATACCCTAATTGGGTGCGACCCACTTAGCCATCTGCCTACCCGATTTTTGTCATTTCTCGGTTGATGAGTCTTGAGGTCATAACGTATAATTATACAGATCACATCTTTATTTCCTTTGAATGCCACATCGTTATACCGCCAAATCACAAATTGATTTCTCCAAAAATACCATGGGTATATAGCTAAGAGAAACGAATTCCCCGCCACCAAACATAAATACGTTTGAAGAGATCAACTTACGTGATCTATTAAATATACTCTGTCAGACATTCTTCCATACAGGTTATCCTGGGACTGGAAAAACCGAAGGTACTATTCTGTAAACCCATCTTAGGCAATATCTACATAGGATCGCCATAACAGCCCTTGCATAAACTCCGTCTTCAATTATCTTCATTATATTTGATTCGCAATGCTAATGCCCATACGGAGTGGTTTTCAGATAATAAATCTGATCCCGGTCTCTCCGTATTGACAACGGAAATGGTCAAAAACTTTGATAGTCGGTTATTTAATTATCAAAGGAAAACATGTGTACAAACAACGGTCGTATTTCCAAATGGAAATCTTACCAGGCAAATCATCAATCAACACTAATCCCCTTGAATTTAATTTATCATTCAATTATCCATTTCCCTATTCTCGTTTTCATATATTCGTAAATTCTTATTTTCTAAATTTAGAAAATATACGTTATTAATCATTGGAAAACATTTCCGTATTTACTCTCATTTCTATTTTTTTATATTAGAAAACATTTCTGATTCTTTTTTGGAAAACATTTCCAAAACTCCTTCATTGGATTTAAACAAATGTTTAAATAAAACGTTGCTATGCCAACTCAAACCATTACACTCATTAACTAAATTCACTTAACCAGCCTTCACTATCGAGCCTTAATCATTCCTTAGTTAAAAATGAAGTCAATCAAGTTGGGGTATAACTACCTCTCAGACCTTAACTGAATAACATTTCTAACCTCGAAATAGACAAAGTACCCTTTTAAATCTTTAACGAACTTCCTTACGTAACTCTCGGATTCTATTTACGAATCCACTTCTTTTACAGAAATCATTTGATTATAACAATAGTGTTATAATCCATGCTTCCGACATATAATAACTTAAATATAACTTTTATTTATTAATTTGGATAAATAAAAAACAATTTATTTATTTATAAATAAATAAATCTTGATTAAAAATGGAAAGTGAATAGTACTTTCCCGAATTCGATATAATCGAATTTCAACATATAGCTCTCTTTTGAATAATCTCTATTCGATTTAACTCTCTTTCGAATAACTTATATTCGACTTAACTCTCTTTCGAATAAATTATATTAGATTAACTCTCTTCGAATAAATTATATTCGATTAATTCCCTTTTGAATAACTCTATTTGATACCTCTATTTCGAATAACTATATTTGATTACTCTCTTGGAATAACTATATTTGATAACTCTCTTCGAATAACTATATTTGATAACTCTATTTCGAATAACTATATTTCAAATAACTATATTTGATAACTTTATTTCGAATAACTATATTTCATGTAACTATATTTGATAACTCTCTTCGAATACTGTATTTCAAATAATTATGTTTGATAACTCTCTTCGAATAACTATATTTGATAACTCTATTTCGAATAACTATATTTCAAATAACTATATTGATAACTTTATTTCGAATGACTATATTTAAATAACTATGTTTGATAACTCTCTTCGAATGACTATATTTCAAATAACTATATTTGATAACTCTCTTCGAATAACTATATTTTATAACTCTATTTCGAATAACTATATTTCAAATAACAATATTTGATAACTTTATTTCGAATAACTATGTTTCAAATAACTATATTTGATAACTCTCTTCAAATAACTATATTTCAAGTAACTATTTGTGATAACTCTCTTCGAATAACAATATTTGATAAATCTATTTCGAATAACTATATTTCAAATTACTATATTTGATAACTTTATTTCGAATAACTATATTTCAAATAACTATATTTGATAACTTTATTTCAAATAACTATATTTGATAACTTTATTTCGAATAACTCTATTCGATACCTCCCTTTCGAATAAACTCTATTCGATTACTCCTTTTTGAATAAGCTAATATTCGATTAAATCTCTCCGAATAACTTATAGTCGATCAACTCTCTTCGAATAACTAATATTCGATTAACTCTCTTGGAATAACTGATATTCGATTAACTCTCTTCGAATAACTTATATTCGATTAACTCTCTTCGAATAACTTATATTCGAGTAACTCTTTTCGAATAACTTATATTCGATTAACTCTCTTCATATAACTTATATTCGATTAACTCTCTTTGAATAACTTATATTCGATTAACTCTTTCGAATAACTTATATTGGATTAACTCTTTCGAATAACTTATATTCGATTTACCTCTACTCGAATAACTAATATTCGATTAACTCTATTTTCTATCTCATTCAAATTCTCATTTGAATTCCCATTTCAAAGCCCAATTTTTCCTTATAAATATTTTAGTTTATAAAATATTTATTTTAATCCATTAACCACATCGAATGTGAATAATATTTCTTTTATATAATCAATTCAGTTTTGATTTCGCATTTAAAAATAATATCCCCTGTTCCAAATTTTGTTTATACTTCTATTTATAGAATTAATTATGCAAAATCTCCTTTTTACTTCTAACACTAAAAGTCTCATTTATAATTCCCTTTATAAATGGTAAGTTCAATTTCTATATAAAAAATCAGTGTTAAAACCAATTTCTACTCCTCTATATAAATTTAGACTTATATATTCAATTTCTCCCATCATAACTATTTTTCTTAATTTATAAAAAAATTATTTATAAATTAATCCTTTCAATTTATCAGTTAAAACAGATTCTATTTAAAATCTACTTTAAATCCATCTCTCATAATTATTTTATATCTCGCCATTTCCTTTTTATAATTCTATTTATTTCGCAAATAATTCTTTTTATAAAATCCTATTTATTTCCTAAATAATTCCTTTTATAATTCTATTTATTCCCACATAATTCCTTTTATAATTCTATTTATTTTCCAAATAATTCTTTTTCAATTCTATTTGTTTTATAAATATTTCTATTTATTTTCCAAATAATTCCTTTCATAAAATCCGTTGATTTTATAAAATACTTAAATTGAATATCAACTTAATTATTTGCTTTTATAATTCTATTTATTTTCCAAATAAATATTCCTTTTATTATATTCTTTAATTTAATAAATATTTTCTTTTATAAACTCCTTTGATTTTTGAAATATTTAATTTTCAATATACATTTGAAAATTCCCTTTTTATATTCTGGTATTTCTTATAGTGTTTAAAATACCAAATAACCCTGATCAATCTCATCTAAACACACATAATCAACAACAGATTATATATCACATCGTATATCACAATATATGGAAAAACGGTATTATAAATATTGAGGAATCTAGTTGGATCCCTCCAACCTGTTTCCCTACATCTACAGATGTTAAACAATATAATTAACATCTTTTTCATTTCAATATGAAATATTCTGCTAAACAGAATCAATATTTAATTAACGCTATATATATAACCAGATCTATAATTTCAACCAATTAATTAGCAGTTCAACCAAACAGTCAACACACAGCAATCAACTATCATTTATCAATTCTAAAAATACGTTATAAAAATATAACTTTGTAGAGTTAGTGAGATTTACTCACATTGGACGATCATCGTTAAATAACGATAACTGTCAATTGATTCAGGCTGCCAATTTATTTCGCTATAAATTGTAACGAGCTCCAATTCACTCCCAATCTGTTCCGCTGTGTAGCTACCGTCCGTACAATCACAACAGATCCAGTTTTGCTGAATTCAGATAGCATATGAATAAGATATGCAGTTTATAAATTTATACTATTTTTATTTAAAATAAATTCAATTTTCTTTATATAATTGGGCTTAACCTTTTGTCTTTAGCCCATCATCACTTATAAAAACCACAACCCGCTTATATCCCTCTTCTCGAAAAGAGCTTGAACCCATTGCTCCTGCCATTTCCCATTCGTTCACACCCACTTTTCTCCATTAATATCCAATGAAAACCAAAAGTAAGAATTCCGATCAACTTCTCATCAACATCTCTCCCACCTCATATGCAAAAAGCTCAACTCGAACCTACCAAAATACCTGCGTCGGCAGGAGCCTTTTCGAGCCTACAGCAGTTTGATCGACATCAGGATCTACCAAACTGCACCAAAAGTTGCGCGCAAGTTGTGTTCCATACCAGAAATCCAAAAATGATAGTAAAAACATGAATCGAAGCCCCAATGTCATCAACACCTGAATCCTAGTTCACTGTTAAATTTTTGAAAACCCAAAACTAGCATCGAGTTCTCAAACAATGATAAGAGCTTGAAGCTCCTTCAGCGATTACAAATATATAAATCCCATGATTTAAGGATTTTTATTTAAATTTCTATGAATTTTTGAAGATCACCATTACTGTTTACTGAGGAAAAAGAAATGCGGCGGATTGTTTTGACCAAAGAAAATGAAGTGCTAGGGTTAGGAGAAGTTAGTGGATATTCAGAGGAATTTTATATTTTTTAATATTCAATTTTTATATTAATTTATATCCAACCACTATTTGTATTCGTCAATTAAAATCCGTGTAGTCACATACAATACCCAATTCCGATGAAAATTTACACACAGCTATAGTTTGACATTACAGACCCAACAAAACTTGTTTCGTCGAATTCCGAGTCCGTTTGCTCACACAATGTATTTTTAAAGTCAAATTATTGGCGGTTTTTTTCACATTAAAATCCCGTACGGCCACATACTGACTCCAAAAATCACAAAAATTGAAATCTAGTAATAATTTAATATTCCGGATCCAACAAAATTAGTTTCGTCAATAACGGAACTTGTTTGCAAAAGTGGTAATTTTTAAAGCTCTAAATAGACCCATATAAATATAAATATATTTAAAAATAATTAAATTCAGTATTAATAAATTAATATTATTGAATATATTCACACTAGTATATCATACAACTCCAAAATGTTCCTATCTGACTTTGATAACTCGACATTTAAAATTCATATTAAATATTCAATTTATATAAAAAATCCATTAATAATATAAATAAATCGGTATAAATTATAAAGGAATTCCATAGCGACTTTTCGAAAATTTGATTTGGACACGACTCGCAATCTACACGACGAAATCTTGATTTTTCTCTTCCATTAGAAAAATATACTTCACCAGCTCCAAACGTTTATTATTTCACAGAAATCCGACTTAAAACGGATTCTGTATATTCAATTAAAGTTCGAATCACCAAATTACGAACTGCCGTGCCATTTCGAGCTCGATTATAATTGTAATATAATTATACATTCAAACTTCATTTAAATAATATATTTGTTATTATAATCAAATTCTAAACTGAATTAAATATTATAAATAATCCAATTGACATAATATTGTGAAATTCTACTATTCTCCGACTATTCTAAAATTTAAATATTTTTTAATTATTATATTAATTAAATATTCAAAGTTATTTAATTTAAACCATTAAATTACCAAACCATTATTTGAATAATTAAATAAAATTAATTATTAAATCAAAAAAAAATATGGGTCATTACATTATGTATAAAACCATGCATGCTATTACCCCAAGTTGTAGTTGTTAAGTCCGCGTAGACACTTTGGTTGTAGCCTTCTTGTAAATGCCAGGTATTAACATACCTTAATGGCTTACCTTTAGTGTTACTTGTTGACGAGGTAAGTGGAGAAAAATAGGAGTGTGGTCATATGATGATCCTGTATAGAAATAGTCACTAAATCAGGCAAAATGGTCAACATTTCATAGTTAACCAGCACCTTGTCAATATTATTAGTTATCCCCCTTCTTTACCAAGTATACTTACATCCATGTAGCTCCGTCTCAGTTACTCCACATCGCATCATACATCTCCTAAAACTTACAATAAAGGACATAAGGATAGGCAAACCACACCTTTTGTCCTTTGGGCTGGAGACATTATTAAAATCTCCTACAATTAACCAGGCAATTTGATGTCCTATGCATTATTAGTGAGGTGCTCCCAAAGATGTTCCCCCTATTTGAAAGAATTGCTAGCATAAACAAACATTAAAACACAAACGAAACCACCACAATTTGCCGTGTGAGTAGTGATGTGTTGGTCTCTTTTGTCTAAAATGTGATAGCACCAAATTGCAGAATCAATAATCATTAATATATGACCTTTACATGCCTGGTCGTTATTATGTATGAAATTCCACTGATTTTGGAAGTGGAGTAGAAACTGATGGATACTATCAATGTATAATTTATTTTCCACAATACTTAGAATGGAGAGTATATAGTAATGTAGAAGTTTGAAAACATGAAGCTTCTTCGCATCACTATTCAACCCACATACATTCCAGGACATAATGTTCATTTAATTACAATAGTGCTCCATGTTCTTTTTTAGGCAGAGTGGGTCTGATGTAAGTACTTTTCTTATGTTTGGCATCATATTTTCGGTTGTCTCTTACCATGTGGGATACATTTATACTTGTTTTATTCGGTTATTCCTGTATTGTGACGCCATGCATTCAACAGATTCTTTTGCGTGATCAAAAGCGTCTACGAAATCGGAATCATTGGATTTACAATCCTCCATAATAACTTCATCTAACTTAATGACCGTCATGTCTACCTTGTTCGTATGAATTTCCCTCAAGGAAGCATCAGTAGTGTGTCCATTTTATTTAATAAGCATGTAAAAGGATTTGTGGTGGAGAAAGCATCAGTACTGGTTTACCCTTACGTGTGCTATATTTTGCAACGACCCAGATTTTTAATTGTTTAACTTTGAATATTTAAATTGTTATAAACATTGAATTAGAAATATAAATGGATTTTTATATGGAATTTATCGATTTAATAAATGAAATATAATTTAATTTTGAATATGTCGAATTATCGTAATATGAAAAACGAAAATAATTGAATTCAAAGTTAAAACTGAATCAAAGGGATAGTATTTCCTTTTGGAAATAAGGGCTTTGGGTGAATGTTTGTTTCTTTGATAGTTAAATAACCAACTATCCAAGTGTTGGCTAATCTAGTGTCATCATTGTCAAAATGGAGAGACTGGTTGGATTTATTATTCGAAACCACTCCTTATTGGCATACGCATTGCAAATCTGATTATTCTGAAGATAGTCGAAGATGGTGTAAAGTGCAAAGGCTTTTTCTTGTTAATCTTAGGAAGAAATTGCCTAAGATGGATTAACGAAGATAGTGCCTTCAGTTTCATTCAATCCCAAAACGAACTTGTATGGACGAATGCCAAAAAGTGTATTTCCAATGATAACGTACGTTGATTCTTACAAATATACCAAGTATGGTGGCGGAGATGATAACTTCTCTAAGCTTAACATCCCAGAGTGTATTTGTGCAATGACAGATCTGACAATGTGGCATTCAAAGTGAAAGTGATGGTTCTGAAAGGTAATCGTAGCCTTAGGCCTCATAAACTGGAAGATGACAAAAATAATGCAAATAGCAAGGCTATGTGGGTCACACTCATTAGGGTGTATTATCACCTGATCTAGAGAAAAATTAATTTGTTCCTTATTCTATCATTATTGTAACAACCCGGAAAATCAGAACCAATTTTTATTTTTATTTTGGCTATTTCAATGAATATTGAATGGTTAAAATAATTTATTTAAAAAAATAACAAATAAAATTTATTTTAATTGAAGTTAGAACAATATATTTATTTTAATTTCAAAAAGAATTAGAAATAGTACGGTAGCTTGAAAAGTCAAATCTGAACTTTGATTGAATGTACAGGATTCAAAATTTAACGGATTTTAGTGAAACCAAAAATATCTAAATCTGTTTAAAAATATCTTTCCAACGAATCTGAAAAATCGAAATTTCATAGCGGGAATCAAAAGTTATAGCCAGTTCAATATTCAGAATAGTTGCTATGGAATATAGTATAATTTATAACCCGTATAAAAAGCCATTTTACAAACGATCTCCGTTTTCGAAGGAACCACTTTTGTCGGATCCGGATTGTCAAATTATTGCTAAGTTTATTTTTCCATAATTTTTGGAATTAATTTGTGAGCGTAGTAAATTAAACTCTGATTTGATAATTTCTGTTGAATTTAATCGACTGTTAAAAAGGCCATTTTTCAAACGGTCTCCAAATTCGGCGAAACTAATTTTGTTGGGACCGTATTGTCAAAACATAGTTAAATTTATTTTCCGGGAATTTTCGGAGATCGTATGTGGCCCCAATGAATTTAAATATACGATCGAATTAATTTAATAAAGGATTTAGATTTTAAATTAAAGAAATCAGGCTAAAAACAATCGTTTGGACGGGACCTAGCCTATTAGTTCCGAAACATGGGCTATTAGGTAGAAACAACTCCTGTTGGACTAAATTGGAGTTGTTAAGAATTTATGGATTTATTTGTAAAAATTAGGAATAAAATATTATAAAAATCCACTTTGTCTTCTACCAAACCCTAATTTGCATCGTGACATAACCGCCACCTCCACATTCAAAGGCCTAGAAAGCTTGATTCTTTCTCCTTCGATTTCTCCTCCTACACAGAGAATTAAACCTTCCTCCTTTATACTTTATTGTAGAGATTTCTCTCCTCTTCGATTCCATACCAAAATCACCTCCTATCGTTAAGCATAGCTCGAGATATCCAACCCCAAACCCGCCGCCTTTCTCCCACTGTCACACCACCAGGCCACCACTGAGCTGGGCCCTACCTGCGGTGCACGTGCCCCTCCTCCTCTCCGACGCCGCACCATCCGATCTTCGAATCACTACACCATTTGATCGCAAAAGCTAAACCTAGAATTGAACAAATTAGAAAAGTCATGGCCATGTCTGATTAAAGAAGAAAGAGGGTATTTCCCTTTTAAATTATTATTTAATTAATTTATTTAAAGTATTCTCAATCTAAATCAAATCATAACTCGCTCATACTGACTCAGAATGGAACGATTTTCGAAGCGCTGCGATCGTGAGCTCGAGATCTGCATTTCTAGACTGAAAAGAACCAATTCCAAGCTGATCGAATTTTGGACAAAAATTGCAAATCTGAACCATTCAGATTCAAACGACTGTGAGAATCCTATTTCGTTTTTATTTTTAAATAATTAGAATAAATCATGATTGTATTATCATCGATCCATTGTAAATTTCTACATGCTATGCTACGTGATTTGATCTGTATTTGACATGTTCTGTAGATCTGTTATTTTGGTGTTATTGTGTTATAATTAAAATTTGCAATAAAAATGAACCGAACATTTTTGTTGTTATTTTGTTGAATCAAAATATTTAACAAAAATATAGTATCACCTTTATCATATTTGGTTGGAATTAAATTTGCAATAAAAATGAATCGAGCATTTTTGTTGTTATTTTGTTGAATCCAAATATTAAACAAAAATAGAGTATCACCTTTATTATATTTGGTCGGGATTAAATTTGCAATAAAAATGTAACATACATTTTGCCGCTTGGATTGAATTAGAATTTTCAATCAAAATGAAACAATTCCCTTTTATACATTTTTGTTGAATCAATTTTTTCAACAAAAACGAATCATACATTTTGTTATTGGATTAAATTAGAATGAATTAAAATTTTCAATCAAAATAAAATATCACTTTTGTTAGTTGTTTGATTGAATTAAAATTTTCAATCAAAATAAAATATCACTTTTGGTTGTTGTTTAATTGAATTAGAATTTTCAATCAAAATAAAATATCACTTTTGTTTGTTGTTTGATTGAATTAGAATTTTCAATCAAAATAAAATATCACTTTTGTTTGTTGTTTGATTGAATTAGAATTTTCAATCAAAATAAAATATCACTTTTGTTAGTTGTTTGATTGAATTAGAACATCAAAATAAAATATCACTTTTGTTTGTTGTTTGATTAAATTAGAATTTTCAATCAAAATAAAATATCATTTTTGTTTGTTGTTTGATTGAATTAGAACTTTCAATCCAAATAAAATAACACTTTTAATTGTTGTTTGATTGAACTAGAATTTTCAATCAAAATAATATCACTTTTGTTTGTTGTTTGATTGAATTAGAATTTTCAATCAAAATAAAATATCACTTTTGTTTGTTGTTTGATTAAATTAGAATTTTCAATCAAAATAAAATATCACTTTTGTTGTTGTTTGATTGAATTAGAATTTTCAATCAAAATAAAATATCACTTGTGTTTGATGTTTGATTGAATTAGAATTTTCAATCAAAATAAAATATCACTTTTGTTTGTTGTTTGATTGAATTAGAATTTTCAATCAAAATAAAATATCACTTTTGTTTGTTTTTTGATTGAATTAGAATTTTCAATCAAAATAAATCACTTTTATTGTTGTTTGATTGAATTAGAATTTTCAATTCAAATAAAATATCACTTTTGTTGTTATTTGATTGAATTAGAATTTTCAATCAAAATAAAATATCACTTTTGTTTGTTGTTTGATTGAATTAGAATTTTCAATCAAAATAAAATATCACTTTTTGTAACTTGATTGAAATAGAATTATCAATCAAAAATGAAATATACACTTTTGTTATTTGATTGAGTTAGAATTTTCAATCGAAAAGAAATATCAAATTTTGTCATTTTGTTGAATTACAATATTCAACAAAAATGAAATTTAAATTTCTTTCATTTTACGGAGTTATTATAAAACTAGAAATGTTCATGTTTTAGAAAAAAAACAATAAGAACATTCCATTAAAAAGTTCACATTTTTAATGTAATGTTAGAATATAGAAATTGTACATGTTTTGAATAAAAACATGATTCCATTAAAAATTTACATTTTTAATGTTAAGAATAAAAAAAAATAGAAAATGTTCATGTTTTGAAAAAATACATGATTTCATTAAAAATTCATATTTTATTGTCAAGAATGAAATAAGTAAAGTGTTCATGTTTTAAAATCAAAACATGATCTCATTAAAATATACATTTTTAATGTAGTGTTAGAAATTGGTGAAAAATGTCCATGTTTTAAAATCAAAACATGATTTGATTAAAAATATACATTTTTAACGTAAGGTGAAAAATAAGAAAAGTGTTCATGTTTTACAATCAAAACATGATTACATTAAAAATATACTTTTTAATGTAATATTAGAAATTAGTGAAAAGATTCAAGTTTTAAAATGAAAATATGTTTTACATTAAAAATTCACTTTTTAATGTAACAATAGAAATATAGAAAAAGAAATATGTTTTAAAATGAAAATATGTTTTACATTAAAATTTCACTTTTAATGTAATAGTAGAAATTTAGATAAAGATTCATGTTTTAAAAAGAAAACATGTTTCACATTAAAAAATTACTTTTAATATTATAATAGAAGTTGGAAAAACATGCATGTTTTCAAAATAAACCGTGTTTACATTAAAAACTTTGTTTTTAATGAAGTAGTGAAAATTACATTTATATTTACATCGCTTATTTTAGAATTTATATGCGTTGTTAAAATTACATTTATATTTACATCGCATATATTAGAATTTATATGCATTGTTAAAATTACATTTAAATTTACATCGCATATATTAGAATTTATATGCGTTGTTAAAATTACATTTATATTTACATTTCATATATTAGTACTTATATGCATTGGTAAAACTACATTTTATTTGCAATGCATATATTAGAATTTATATGCATAGTAAAACGACATTTATATTTACATTGCATATATTAGGATTTATATGTAAAGTTAACTTGTCATTGGTTCAATTTTCATGTAAATGAAATGTATTTTGTTTGACAGTACATAGATATGATATGCCAATAAAACATTCTTTTATTTGGCATATTAAAAACGTTAGTGAAATCGTCAAATGGTTTACATTTATATATATATATATATATATAAATTAAAATTAAACGAATCACGCATGGTAGTCCGCGTTTCGGAATCGTAACTTTAAATGATTATACCGAAAGATCTGACCGTCGGATTTTCCCAAAACTGGAACCAATTGGATCACTTTTGGAAGATCTTTCCATCGATATAAAATTTGTTAAAATACAACGGTTAGATTTCGAGATAAGCGTAAATCAAATTTTGACAAAAACAGCGCTAGGGCCGCCTATTGACCCGAAGCGTCGTTAAATTAATTTAGCTATTTTTATATAAATAAAAATAGCGATAAATCATTATTAAATACTATTAACAATATGAAATGATTTTAAACTATATATATGCGAGAATCATTTGAAAAGACCGAGTTTAATCTCATTTCAAATTATTATACGACGGTTTAAAATCGAAGATATTGAAGATGGCGATTGAAGACCGGCGATCTCTACATCGAAAGGATAACTACTGATGCCCGACATTGGTTAGCTCCCAGTAAAGGGTTAAAGTGGTAGTTATCCGGAAGTACTTGTTGATTGTCCGAATATGCGAGCACCTCTCTTCCGTATTGGACATACGGGATGAGGAATAATGTGACTCCGGTTTCGTTCAAACCCAGAACGGACTTGTAAATGGATATGTGTCTGACATTGTATTTCATTCCATGTAAATTGATTTCTATTTAATATATATCCGTTGGTGGCGGAGAATTTATTCTCTTTCTTAACACCCTTCTCTGAGACGCATGAGCTCAGAGGTTATATATTGGTAGTTATCGATCATATGGCATGAGTTGTCAATGTGACACGCCAAGATGAAATTGATCGAGGCTTTTATTGAAAAGCAGTGCCTTGTGGATGATGATCAAAGCATAGCCTATTTCGGCATAGCTTTGTGTATAACGTTACCTCGCGAGCCTCACACCCTGGTAAGAGTCAGAAACGGGACAAGGGAACGCAAGGAGTGCACACGTTTCTTTCTAGCTAGAAGTGGTATCAGGGTTTTAGAGGCCCTGACATTTTACTTATGTGGTTGATGGAATGAGGCGCCTCAGATTTATTGATCGATTGTGACCATTTTATAGGTTCAAAAGGACAGGGAAGCGTGTGTTCAAGAATTGGCAATCCACTAAAGTATTTGTGGACCGGCCCTGCTGTAACAACCCGTATTTTCAATAACCTGTTATAACATAAATTGAGGCAGAATTTAATTTAAAAATCTGAATCAAGGGAAACGGGCTGTGCCATTGCGTTCGTCTCGGAAAAATACGCGAAATAGAGTCCGAGTTTTCGAAAATCGGAGTCCGTATGACCCGATTAAGGCCCAACGAAGTTTTCAGAAAATTTCAAAGTAAAAACAGATTTCAAATTCAAGTTTGAATTTGGAAATTAGGGTAAGATTGGGCCAGGCGGGAAAATTCCCGCCAGAGCACCAAGTCGACAGCCCTGTCGACTTGGGAGTCGACTTGGTTGACCCAAGTCGACAGCCCTGTCGACTTGGCTGTCGACTTGGTCCAGCCGGGCAGTTTTGCCTGGTGCACCATTTTGGGGTTTTGGTTAGGTCCTTGGGCCAGATTCGGTTTTAAGGGCTGAGATTGGAACTATGGTTTAATCCTAAGGCTAGAACTAGTCCTAATCTCTATAAATAAGGCCCTAACCTAACCCTAAATCATCATTATTCATTCAAGTAACTAAACTATGGCAAAATCAATCCTCTCATGGCCTCCACTCTCTTCATAAAATTCCTAAATAAATTTCTATGAGATTTTCCATGCATATAAGTGTTTTCAAGCTTGTATGAGCATCATTAGCTTGCATTCAAGTCAAGTTTCTATATTTGCATCATAAAGCAAGGGTTTTGATCATTTTGGCTTAAGGGTTTTTCTATTGAAGCTTGCATTTTGGGTTTAATTGGTTGCATAAGGGCTTTGTCATATTTTTGTTCCTTCATAAGCATTGTAAGCCCTATTCTACTTTCATATTTAAACTCTAAAGTTAAATGAATGATGCAAGTTTGGTTGGCCACTATGATATGCAAGTTTATCATGTTATGTTATGCAAGTTAGCCATGTTATGATATGCAAGTTTATCATGTTATGTTATGCAAGTATGCCATGTTATGATATGCAAGATTTCCATGTTATGCTATGCAAGTTTGCCATGTCATGATATGCAAGTTTATCATGTTATGTTATGCAAGTATGCCATGTTATGATATGCAAGATTTCCATGTTATGCTATGCAAGTTTGCCATGTTATGATATGCAAGTTTATCATGTTATGTTATGCAAGTTTGCCATGTTATGATATGCAAGTTTATCATGTTATGTTATGCAAGTATGCCATGTTATGATATGCAAGATTTCCATGTTATGCTATGCAAGTTGCCATGTTATGATATGCAAGTTTATCATGTTATGTTATGCAAGTTTGCCATGTTATGATATGCAAGTTTATCATGTTATGTTATGCAAGTTTGATATGCAAGTTCGTCATATGATATGCAAGTATGTTATGCAAGTTTGGGATGATCATTTTGTTCATGTTATCATGTTATGCAAGCTTATCTTGAGTATATGGACATAAAGCTTCAAGCTTTATGCTAAAGGTTCCATTATGGCAACATGTAAGTTATCATATCTCTTATGATAATTTGCATGTGAGGCTAAATGCGAACTTATGGCCATTTCTACATGTCATTTATCACCATGTATCACCAATATGCTAAGTTTGGTTTTATGCATGCTTTTGAGGCCTAAAAATGTAATATGCAAGTATATGGACATATGTACATTTCATATGCCACCATGTTGAACTTGTGGCTTCAATACCTTTATGTCATGATTATGCCAAGTTCCCTCTTTCTATCCTTTATGCACTATTGCGATATGTAAGCGATGGGATTGCGTTTGGGGTTGGGTAAACTTAAAAGACATAAAAACATAAGCTTGGGAATTTACCTATTAAGTTAGGTCTACCCTTTGGGAATTTACCTATTAAGTTAGGTCTACCCAAATGCTTGAAAATTTGTAACATGTTTTGGAAACATGATGGACGTGACACTTAGAAAATATAAGTGTGACCAACTCGAGGTTGGGTTGAGTTTGTAGCGTAAAACTACCCGGAACCGACCGGCTTAACTAGTTGCTACAAACAATAGGACCTAATGTGAGAAGTTGGTCATGTTGTACCTTGAACCCGAGGTTAGACCAAGTCGTGGTGTAAAGCTACCCGGACCCGCCCGGCTTAACTAGTAACCACAACAAGGTCTAATGTGAGAGGTTAAGGCGCATTAATTAATTAATGCCTCGTGATTAGGGTTAAGTCATGGTCCACTTAATACTTAACCAATTTGGGCTTGGTAGATTAATCAGGGTTAAGTCGTGAACTCATCATTACACTTAACCAAGTTAATCCATGATTAGCAAGAGGGTTAAACCGTACTTAACCCATTAGAAAAATCCTAGCAATGGGGGTCCACTCCAGCAGTAATCCCAAGTTTGTATCATTAAGGCCCTAGGGTCTAGGCTAGGGAGGGAGCATGATTACTGGACTGGAGGTAAGTGACCAAAAACGACGGCAGAAGGGTACGCCGGTGTAGTTCCGGGCGGACTATGGTCGTGCACACAGTCCGAAGCCAGGGAAAACATGCACGGGTACCAGTAGATCGAGACTGTGCACTCATGTTTATGGTGTCCAGGGGTTGACACCCTAGGGCTTGATACACCAGACGGGAGACCCTACACAGTCTGACTACAATTATGTTTGGGCCGCATTTACACCAACACATGACGAGTTAGGCTTAGGGAGCCGATCGACTAGACCGTTTGGTTGGACCTCGTATTAGGGTCAAACCATGTTAGTGGACCTCATATTAGGGTCGCTTCATGTTATTGGACCTCGTGTTAGGGGCACTTCATGTTATTGGGCCAAAGCTTGGGCCAAGGGATCAATACTTGTTTATTCAAGTCATGTTAGTTTGCTAGTACACCTGTGGTGCAAAAACCTTAAACCTGATTATGCGATGACACCTTTATCTACCTTGTTAGTTAATCATCATGCCAGTATGTAGTTATCCATATGTTCATCTCAGCTTTCATCATGCCAGTTAACTTTATCAATTTACATTGATTGTAGTAGGGCTTACTCAGTCTTTTTGACTGACCTGTTTTCTTTCGCCTCTTTTCTTCCGTTCCCCCCCCAGGTTCTCAGGGAGGGAATATTGGAGCTTAGCTTGGATTCCTGATCACTTGCTTGTGGGATTTTAGCTCATGTACGGTCTTGACATGAAGCTAGCTATGGTTATCACTTATTTTGGGGATAGTACTTATGTATTTCAGTTTTTCAGTAATGTTGTTTTTATTTAGACTTGTGTATTTGGAAAGTTGACATTATGTTGTACCAGACTTGTTTTGAAATGGTTTGAAATCTTCCGCTGTTTTATCTATGTTATTTACTCTGTTTACATATATACATATGTTCTTGTTCTGCCTTGACATATCATTATGCATGTTTACCTGATTCAAACGCCCCTCCAAAGTCAGAGTGCTTGCAAGAGCCACCCTGGCGGAGGTGGGGTGTTACATTTGGTATCAGAGCATATGGTTTACGAGAAGGAACAAAAAGGTTTTTAGAAAACTTTTGGAAAACTATTTTCAAAACCAAGTATAAAGTATTTTCCAAAGAAAAGTCTAGTTTATTTTAAAGGCTATTCCCCAAAAAGCCATTAGCAAAAATTCCTTTGTTTTTCTCCATTCTGAATCTATCTTTTTCTTCGTTTTCAGTATGGCCGATAACTTTGCTATTCCAGAGGGAGTATACGTACCTGTTTGGTATAGGAGACTTTTGGAGGCTAGGGCGACCGAAGCCGGCCCCGCAGATGTTCCTCCTCCTCCTCCTCCAGTAGTTAATGTTCCTCCTCCTCCTGTCGCTAAGGTTCCTCTTCCTCCTCCCCCTCGGCATCCACAAGCGGATTTTGCGGAAACTTGTAAGAACTTTAAGACGATGGGTGGCAAGAATTTCTTTGGAACCGAGACTTATGTAGAGGCAAGGAATTGGTTGAAAGAAACCGAAGATCTTTTCGCCTTCTTTGATATAGATGACCGTAGGAAGGTTTTATTGGCAGTGTGGTTGCTAAAGGAAGAAGCTGCACGTTGGTGGGTGGTCACCACCGCTACTAGGCCAATTGAGACTTGGGATGACTTTCGGGGAAAGTTTGGACTAAGGTTCCTATCACTAAAGCAAGGGGACATGACCATTAGGGAATACGTGGATAAGTTTAATCAACTTGCTCGGGTCGGTTTGGACTTGGTTAACACAGCTCAGAAGAAGGCCCTATACTTTGCTCTAGGATTAAACGAGCCATTACATGGTTTAGCCATGAATCATATACCCTTGGGGGCAACTTTCGAGAGTTTGGTGAATATGGCCCTACTCAATGAAGAGAATAGGAGTGACAAGAAGGAGATCAAGATGAATGATACTCAAGCCAAGAAGACTGATTCCCAGTGGAAAGGAAATCAGGGTAATCCAAGCGGTCAGAGCAGTCAAGGCAACAAGAACAAGAACAAGATTCAAGGCAACAAGGGGAACAACAACAAGGGCAAGAGCAACAAGGGGAAGTGCCATTATTGCGGTTCAGTTGGGCATCTTATTAAGGATTGTAAGAAGAGGAAAAGGAAGAGTGGTGAATGCTATCATTGTGGTGAGTTTGGACATTTCAGCAAAGATTGCCCGAAGAAGCAAGGGCAAGGTCAGACCCAGTGTGCAAGACCGTCTGAAGGGCGAGTTCACCCACTCAACATCGTTCTTCCAGCTCATGATCGAGGTAGTATTTCTGTTGAAAGCCTTGTATATATTTCTGATTTTTCAGTTCGTACCTTGTTTGATTGTGGTGCATCGCATAGTTTATCTCGTCTGATCTAGTTGAAAGTTTGCACCTAAGTACTAGTCTAGTTAATGATCCCGTGTGTGTTTCAAATCCAATTGGGGGTTCCGCCCATTTGTCTATTATCTACGTGGATTTTAAAGTCTCTATCTTGAGTATAGAATTCTCGCGTGATGCTTATATTCTCGGTTTCATGGGGTATGGGTTGATTTTGGGCATGGATTGGTTGTCCAGTTTGGAGCCATTCTTGATTTTTGAGCATAGGGTTGAGAGGCTCATAACTCGCCTCGGTAATACCCTACAAATTTCTAGTAACCCTATGAGTCCCGTCATGTTGTGTTGTCTTGAATCCCTCAACTCGTCTATCGATAGTTTGTAATCGGTGAGGGTGGTCCGAGGATATCCTGATATCTTGGGTGAAGTAAAGGGGGTTACCCCTAAACGGGAGATGGATTTCCGCATTTATCTGGTTGATAATGCCAAGATAGTTTCGTGGCCGGTTAGGCATGTGGCCCCGCAAGATGAGAGCTAAGTAAGCAAGTGAAGGAGTTGCTTGAGAAGAACTTCATTAGACGAAGTATATCTGAATGGGGAGCGCCTGTGGTATTTGCTACCAAGGCAGATGGTTCTCTTCGACTTTGTGTTGATTATCGTGAGTTAAACAAGGAGAATAGACAACCATTGCCAAGGATCGATGATTTGTTTGATCAGCTTGTAGGAACATCTGTTCCATCAGCTCAGAATAGCTGAGGATAGTATAGGCGAAACTGCGTTCAGAACTCCAGATGGATTCTTAGAATGGCTGGTCATGCCATTCGGTTTGACTAATGCACCCGCCTACTTCATGGACTTGATGAGTAGGGTGTTCAGGGAGTTCTTGAACAAGTTTGTTGTGGTCTTCGTAGATGATATTCTGATCTTCTCTAAAGATGAGGAAGAGCACGCAAGGCATCTCGTGGAGGTGATGGATACGCTTAGAGCGCATCAGTTGAAGGCCAAGTTCTCCAAGTGTCACTTTTGGAGAAGGGAAGTTAGATTCCTTGGGCATATAGTATCTAAGCAAGGCTTAGCGGTGGATCCCGCTAAGGTAGTTGCAGTTCAGGATTGGAAGACTCCAAGGAATGCAACTGAAGTAAGAAGTTCTCTCAGTTTAATTAGTCAGTTAGCGTCCCTTGAGTTTAGACCTACCCTTCTGGATCAAGTAGGGACTTCACAAAAGGAAGACCCGCAGTTAGCCGAGAGCATGGACAAGTTGATTCAAGGCGAGATGGCAAGTCACCTCGCTATAGATGACAAGGGATGGCTAAGACGCGATGAGAGGAAGAAGGTTCTTGAAGATGCACATCACTCGAGGAAGTGGCCGAGTTTGTCCCAAGGTTCATGTTGTGCCAACAGGTTAAAGGCCAAGTCATAGAAGCCCGGTGGGCTGTTATATCCATTGGAGGTCCCCGCAATGGAAGAGGGAAAAGCGTCACGAAGGATTTCATGGATGGACTGCCTAGATCAAGAAAGGGAATACGAGCATGTGGGTCATAGTAGGTAGACTCACGAAGAGTGCTCATTTCACTCTGGTAAAGAGCGAAAGGACTGCATCATAGCTAGCGACGGTTTACTTTCAAGAAATAAAGCGGTTGCACGGGGTTCCCTAAAGTATAGTTAGTAACCATGACTTAATCTTCACTAGCCAGTTTTGGAATAGTCTATGGGAAGTCATGGGCAAGCGACTGAATTTAAGTACGGCCTATCATTCACAGGCAGATGGTTCATTTCGTTCAAGCATGAGTTATAGAAAATCACGTTAGTAAGAGCAATTGGCAACGTGGATTGGTATTTTCAAGAAAAGTTCTGCTGCGTGGAATACTTTATAGTAAGTAAACGAGATCCAGGATTCACTGATGAATTTTGGAGAGCTTGCATAAAACCATGAGGTCATAGTTATGTTTAAGCCAAGAATGATAGAAGGGTAAGTGAAAAAGGAAGACGAGAGGCGACAATGAAATGGGTTCCAACTCATATTTGGAAATAAGAGTTAAGAAGCCAAGGAATCATGAAGTAAAAGACGGTCAAAGCACAGTGGAGTTAAGCTCAAGGAAATGTGACTTAGAAAACTGAGGGCTAGATACGCGCATCATATCTCTTTTTAAGAGCATATCCTTGATCCTTGTTTTCCTGTGGAACTTACTCGCATGTTATCTTTTTATGTATATCCTCTTGGTCCCATTTTCGGTCCTATTTCTGTCGGGAGGTATGACTTATTGGCTAGAAATACATGTCAGGGTTTGAAGGGGGTCCGTTAGGTTGACTAAACCTTTTGGGCTTTTATAGAATTTGGGTTGGGTTAGGAAGGGATTTCTTGTAATCCGAAAGGAGTATATCCTGCTTATCTTCCCGATCTCTTTGTAGCATATCTATCTTTTGCTATCTATATTGTGTTAATCTTGTCATGAGAACCTTAGGTAGAAACCCTTTGGATGAAACATGTGTTTGAAACATGTTATGCTTGATGTTTGCAAGTGGTTGCAAGTGTTTGCAAGTGGTTACTCGTGGATGCATTATACACATTAGGCACTAGATCGGCTCACACACTCCTCATATTGCATATGCATGAGTGTTTACACTTATTCATGGATGAAAATTTTTGTGTTATCACATGGATGTTGCATATGGATGTATGTTATGTGCACACATATAGATGTTATACATTATGTTAGGAATTGCATACATATGGATTCATTTCACTAACATAATTTGCATTGATGATATTTGCATTAGATAAGTACATATACACACACCTTTGCATATGTTCATACAACCTTTAGAATCTTGTAAGGACAATGATTGCTCGTGGATGATGTTTTGAGTAGATGGAAGTTGGATGGTAGGATACGTTCTTCCTAACTTGAAGATTTCGGGGACGAAATCCTTTAAGGAGGGGAGAATGTAACAACCCGTATTTTCAATAACCTGTTATAACAAAAATTGAGGCAGAATTTAATTTAAAAATCTGAATCAAGGGAAACGGGCTTTGCCATTGCGTTCGTCTCGGAAAAATACGCGAAATAGAGTCCGAGTTTTCGAAAATCGGAGTCCGTATGACCCGATTAAGGCCCAACGAAGTTTTCAGAAAATTTCAAAGTAAAAACAGATTTCAAATTCAAGTTTGAATTTGGAAATTAGGGTAAGATTGGGCCAGGCAGGAAAATTCCCGCCAGAGCACCCAAGTCGACAGCCCTGTCGACTTGGCTGTCGACTTGGTCCAGCCGGGCAGTTTTGCCTGGTGCACCATTTTGGGGTTTTGGTTAGGTCCTTGGGCCAGATTCGGTTTTAAGGGCTGAGATTGGAACTAGGGTTTAATCCTAAGGCTAGAACTAGTCCTAATCTCTATAAATAAGGCCCTAACCTAACCCTAAATCATCATTATTCATTCAAGTAACTAAACTATGGCAAAATCAATCCTCTCATGGCCTCCACTCTCTTCATAAAATTCCTAAATAAATTTCTATGAGATTTTCCATGCATACAAGTGTTTTCAAGCTTGTATGAGCATCATTAGCTTGCATTCAAGTCAAGTTTCTATATTTGCATTATAAAGCAAGGGTTTTGATCATTTTGGCTTAAGGGTTTTTCTATTGAAACTTGCATTTTGGGTTTAATTGGTTGCATAAGGGCTTTGTCATATTTTTGTGCCTTCATAAGCATTGTAAGCCCTATTCTACTTTCATATTTAAACTCTAAAGTTAAATGAATGATGCAAGTTTGGTTGGCCACTATGATATGCAAGTTTATCATGTTATGTTATGCAAGTTAGCCATGTTATGATATGCAAGTTTATCATGTTATGTTATGCAAGTTAGCCATGTTATGATATGCAAGTTTATCATGTTATGTTATGCAAGTATGTCATGTTATGATATGCAAGATTTCCATGTTATGCTATGCAAGTTTGCCATGTCATGATATGCAAGTTTATCATGTTATGTTATGCAAGTATGCCATGTTATGATATGCAAGATTTCCATGTTATGCTATGCAAGTTTGCCATGTTATGATATGCAAGTTTATCATGTTATGTTATGCAAGTTTGCCATGTTATGATATGCAAGTTTATCATGTTATGTTATGCAAGTATGCCATGTTATGATATGCAAGATTTCCATGTTATGCTATGCAAGTTGCCACGTTATGATATGCGAGTTTATCATGTTATGTTATGCAAGTTTGCCATGTTATGCAAGTTTATCATGTTATGTTATGCAAGTTCGTCATATGATATGCAAGTATGTTATGCAAGTTTGGGATGATCATTTTGTTCATGTTATCATGTTATGCAAGCTTATCTTGAGTATATGGACATAAAGCTTCAAGCTTTATGCTAAAGGTTGCATTTTGGCAACATGTAAGTTATCATATCTCTTATGATAACTTGCATGTGAGGCTAAATGCGAACTTATAGCCATTTCTACATGTCATTTATCACCATGTATCACCAATATGCTAAGTTTGGTTTTATGCATGCTTTTGAGGCCTAAAAATGTAATATGCAAGTATATGAACATATGTACATTTCATATGCCACCATGTTGAACTTGTGGCTTCAACACCTTTATGTCATGATTATGCCAAGTTCCCTCTTTCTATCCTTTATGCGCTATTGCGATATGTAAGCGATGGGATTGCGTTTGGGGTTGGGTAAACTTAAAAGACATAAAAACATAAGCTTGGGAATTTACCTATTAAGTTAGGTCTACCCTTTGGGAATTTACCTATTAAGTTAGGTCTACCCAAATGCTTGAAAATTTGTAACATGTTTTGGAAACATGATGGACGTGACACTTAGAAAATATAAGTGTGACCAACTCGAGGTTGGGTTGAGTTTGTAGCGTAAAACTACCCGGAACCGACCGGCTTAACTAGTTGCTACAAACAATAGGACCTAATGTGAGAAGTTGGTCATGTTGTACCTTGAACCCGAGGTTAGACCAAGTCGTGGTGTAAAGCTACCCGGACCCGCCCGGCTTAACTAGTAACCACAACAAGGTCTAATGTGAGAGGTTAAGGCACATTAATTAATTAATGCCTCGTGATTAGGGTTAAGTCATGGTCCACTTAATACTTAACCAATTTGGGCTTGGTAGATTAATCAGGGTTAAGTCGTGAACTCATCATTACACTTAACCATGTTAATCCATGATTACCAAGAGGGTTAAACCGTACTTAACCCACTAGAAAAATCCTAGCAATGGGGGTCCACTCCAGCAGTAATCCCAAGTTTGTATCATTAAGGCCCTAGGGTCTAGGCTAGGGAGGGAGCACAATTACTGGACTGGAGGTAAGTGACCAAAAACGACGGCAGAAGGGTACGCCGGTGTAGTTCCGGGCGGACTATGGTCGTGCACACAGTCCGAAGTGTTAGGGGCACTTCATGTTATTGGGCCAAAGCTTGGTCCAAGGGATCAATACTTGTTTATTCAAGTCATTTTAGTTTGCTAGTACACCTGTGGTGCAAAAACCTTAAACCTGATTATGCGATGACACCTTTATCTACCTTGTTAGTTAATCATCATGCCAGTATGTAGTTATCCATATGTTCATCTCAGCTTTCATCATGCCATTTAACTTTATCAGTTTACATTGATTGTAGTAGGGCTTACTCAGTCTTTTTGACTGACCTGTTTTCTTTCGCCTCTTTTCTTCCGTTTCCCCCCTAGGTTCTCAGGGATGGAATATTGGAGCTTAGCTTGGATTCCTGATCACTTGCTTGTGGGATTTTAGCTCATGTACGGTCTTGACATGAAGCTACTATGGTTATCACTTATTTTGGGGATAGTACTTATGTATTTCAGTTTTTCAGTAATGTTGTTTTTATCTAGACTTGTGTATTTGGAAAGTTGACATTATGTTGTACCATACTTGTTTTGAAATGGTTTGAAATCTTCCGCTGTTTTATCTATGTTATTTACTCTGTTTACATATATATATGTTCTTGTTCTGCCTTGACATATCATTATGCATGTTTACCTGATTCAAACGCCCCTCCAAAGTCAGAGTGCTTGCAAGAGCCACCCTGGCGGAGGTGGGGTGTTACACCTGCAGGATCCCAGGGTCGCCCGTAGGTGTG
Source organism: Allium sativum (assembly GCA_030737875.1). Taxonomy (NCBI): domain Eukaryota; kingdom Viridiplantae; phylum Streptophyta; class Magnoliopsida; order Asparagales; family Amaryllidaceae; genus Allium; species Allium sativum. The sequence goes on along the minus strand of CM060910.1, from coordinate 1,044,165,462 downwards.
ATTCTGAGACATTGCCAGAGTGTCTCGAATCGGTAAGGAGATCGTCCCTTGCCTTGAATCATGATGGAAACCCAATCTCCAATACAACATTACGGTTTTGATTGTAAACCTATATATTGCGACATAGTATATGGTAGCTATGCCGTCTAGGATTGATACATTTACTTTGAAGTATTTTTGAAACCTATTAGACACTAATAATAATATTAAAATATTATTTTCTATGTATCAAGCATTTTTTATCATTATAAGGTAAAACTCTATCCTCCTGTTTGCGTTGCATTGTGTGATGGGACTTGAGTCTTATAATGATTTCATTTTCTAAAAAACATTACGTTGTTTTTGAAATAAAATTTATTAAAACATATGCACTGGCAATCCAATGGAGTAAACTCGTTCCGCATTAGCGGCGTAGTCCTATGATTATCCTTACTTTCGTACTATGGAAGTTTGTGGTCGTCACAGTTATTGTGTGCTTTCGGAAACGGTTGTTGATCACAACCGTTGGTGATAATACATTCGGTACACTCAAGCAAAATGAGTGGCCTGGTTGCAAGATGTTCTTATTGAACACACTGTATTCCTCTCTAGAGATACACTATCGGAAGGTGTTTTCATACCTTATCATAGTTGGAAATCCATTACCCAACAAGTGCACAGGTTTTGATTATATACTATGTATGTGGAGCGTGAGATGCAAGCGTTCCACTAGATTGCTATTGATTTGATTAGACACTATTAAAATATCAAAATAGTGTTGATACAAAGAATGTTTTGGGTTATCATAAGGTAAAACTGTCCATGTTTATGTGTGGATCGGTCTTACAATTATCTTTTCTTTAGAAAGAATTTTCAAAGTAATTCAAGTGATCGGAGTTTACTCACACCAGCCTCATGACAGACCTAGAGTTTATTTGTTTTGTTCAACCCAAAAGTCTTAGGTGCCCAAATTTGTATGAGCAACTAGGTGGTTCAGGTGTTTACAGATACCCTTGGAGGATCTTGGAGTAGGAGGCTTCTGTAACAACCCGGAAATTCTGGGCCAGTTTAAAATTTTTATTTTGGCAATTTTATCGAATTTTGATTATTTAAAATGAATTATTTTAAATATTATCGACGTGAAATTGTTTTGAATATAATTCGAACGTATATATTATGCGCGTCGTCGTTAGAATATAAATATTTATATATATAATTATAAATAGAATTGAAAATGGCGCGGTAGTTCGATAATTCGATTTCAAACTTCAATTGAATGTACCGGGTGCAAAACAATCCGGATTTTAGTGAAACCAAAAATAATGGGATCTAATTGATAATATCTTTCCAACGAATCCGAAAAATCAAAAGTTCGTAGCGGGAATCAAAAGATATGTCCAGTTGAAAATTCTGAATAGTCGCTATGGAATTCAGGCCCTTAAAAAAAATGGATATTTTGCAGATGACCTCGGATTTCGACGAAACCACTTTTGTTGGGTCCGCAGTGTCAAGTTATTGCTAGGTTTCAAATTTCATAATTTTTCGAAGCAATATGTGAGCGTGGCAAAGGAAAACGCGTTTGACCAGTTTCAGTTGATTTTAATCGACTGGAAATTGGCCATTTTTCAAACGGTCTCAGAATTCGACGAAACTAGTTTTGTTAGGACCGTATCGTCAATACGAAGCTAGAAAATATTTTTCTGGAATTTTTCTAGTTAGTATGTGACCCCGGTAATTTGAAATGTGCGTTTAAAATTCAATATAATGATTTAAATGTAAATTCAAAAAGAAACTGATTGTAACAATCGAATCAGCTTGCGATACATATCCCATTGTGTTCGGAATGGGGGTGAAACGCTATGGACGACAGGCGGTGGGCCTCGTTTCGAGGTCGTATGTAAAAGTCAACCTTTTCACAAAATAAATAATTAATTAATAAAAAAAAATATTATTTTAATTTCCCTCCCTCCCTTTGTTCTTCTTCCTGCCCCCCCCCCCCCCCCCACTGACCTCGACGCCGATCAAAGACCCAACCACCACGAAGGCCTCGCCCTCCTCCCTTGATCGAAGCACCGCGACACCGATTAGCCCCCCCTCGTCGAATCCCATCGCGACGCCACCAAACCCCCAGCCGCCGCCTGCTCCTCCAGCCGCCGACGAAGACGAGCATCGCCCCCTCCCCTTCTTCGCAGTTCGGTGAGCGTTTCCTTTTTTTTATTTATTATGTATTTTATTTCCTTTTTTATTTTTATTTTATTTTAATCTGTAAAACTGATTTGATTTTATGAAATAAAAAAAAAACTGTTTTAAAAATAAAGTAAAAACTGAATTTTTATAAAATTAAAACTGATTATATAAAATATAAAAAAACCGATTTGTTTAAAAAGAATTGAAATACTGATTTTATAAAAGAATTTAAAACTGAAATTTTATAAAAGAATTTAAAACTGAAATTTTTAAAAGATTAAAACTGAAATTTTTAGAAAGCATAAAACTGAGATTTTTATAAAAGAATTTTTAAAAAAAACTGCATTTTTATGAAAGTATAAAAACTGTGATTTATAAAAATATAAAAACTGGTTTTCTTGAAAGGTTGAAAACTGATTTCTTTCAAAGGTAAAAATCATATTTTTATATGTTGAAAGCAAAGGTAAAAATCATATTTTTATATGTTGAAAGCAAAGGTAAAAATCATATTTTTATATGTTGAAAGCAAAGGTAAAAATCATATTTTTATATGTTGAAAGCAAAGGTAAAAATCATATTTTTATATGTTGAAAGCAAAGGTAAAAATCATATTTTTATATGTTGAAAGTCGAAGTAAAAATTCGATTTTTATATATGGAATAGCGAACTAAAAATTCGATTTTTATATATTGAATAGCGAACTAAAAATTCGATTTTTATATATTGAATAGCGAACTAAAAATTCGACTTTTATAAATTGAATAACGAAGTAAAAATTCGATTTTTACATATGTAGTGGCTATGGGCAACGAAGACGACAAAGACTTCTGCAAAAGAAGAGCCGTGGAGCTAGGACAGCTATACGTGAGAATTTCTCACCTTTCTATTTCTTTTCTAGTTATATATTTATACTAGGATGCAGACGGTGCTTAGTAGCACCCGACACAATCGTCCACAGACCATGGACTTGTTTGTTTGACTGTTTGGTGATTGATTGCGATATTGGTTTGAATGTGGTTTGTGGTGTGAAAAATCGAATCGATAAATTGGTTAGGATTAGACGTGCGCCGTTATAAGGCGTAGGAGTAAGGCTAGGTTAGACCCTTACTCCAAATTTTGTGGTTTGCAAAAATGAAATTGATTTGATTGATGAGTGAATGGCGTGGGCCTTCACTAGACCGAGGATAGGGCTAGGCCTTGTCCCGTTTCTAGTATCGTGCCGTTATGCCGCCGAAATTTTCTAAAACGTGTTAGAAAAATAAAATTATCATTTTATTTAAAGAATGAACTTAATAGAAATTCATATGTTGGAATAAAATGTTTTATCGTTAAAAATATAATTTTTAACGTGAATGTGAATAAATAAATATTCATTTACAAACCGAACGGTTTGTTTATGTACACCTATTTGAATGACATTGATTGGGACGATAAATTTTACACATCGCCCAACTGCACGAATAAAATCTGTGTTTGATTGTTTGAAACCCCACACGGGTGTTGGGATGAAATTTGAAGTTCACTCATCCTGATTGATTAAATATGTCGATCGATTGATTGACAGGCTGTTATAAGCGTTGAATATATACATTTGATGCTTATACAGTGTAGTGCACTTTGGTTGATGGTTGATCATTTTCAATGCTATTATATACATGTGTTGTATGCAAATCCATATAATTAATTTTATATGGTAATTGATTGGGTCTCATTCCAGTTTTGAAAAAGAAATATTTGAAAAAGAGATATTTGAAATAGAATATTTGAAAATAGAAATTTATGAAGCCGTGTTGATTAGATTGACGCCATTTTGACGTGAACGATATTTATATCAATTTTAAGCGATTTCGAAATGAATTGAATTGAAAACGATTTCGAAATGAATTGAATTGAAAACGATTTCGAAATGAATTGAATTGAAAACGATTTCGAAATGAATTGAATTGAAAACGATTTCGAAATGAATTGAATTGAAAACGATTTCGAAATGAATTGAATTGAAAACGATTTCGAAATGAATTGAATTGAAAACGATTTCGAAATGAATTGAATTGAAAACGATTTCGAAATGAATTGAATTGAAAACGAATTCAAATTGAATTGAAAGCAAATTGAAATGAATTCGAATTGAATTGAAATTTGAATTGAATAGAAATGAATTTTGAAACGAATTTATAAAAAAGAATTCAATTTTGATTTGAATTGAAAAGGAAGTTGAAATTGCTTTTGAAACGAATTTAAAACTATTTTTATAATTCATTTTAAATAGTAATCGACGATATATATATTATATATATTATATATATAATATAATGGCCTGAATAGAACGCGCCGCGCCGCGGCAGTTCGCGAATTTCGACCATTTATTTCAAACGGACATTACGGGAGATCCGACCGTCGGATTCTCCTAAAACCGGAACCGTTGGGTTCGTATCGAAAAGAGCTTTCTAACGAATATTAGAAATTTGAAATCTAACGGTTGGATTTGGAATTATGTCCAAATCAAATTCGAAAAAGGTCGCTGTAAGTGCAGTTCGATGGCCGTTGATGGAAATCGACTGTACGGGCCTTGATAAAATTATTAAAAATAGCAATAATTTGTGTAAAATCATAAGAAATGATTTAGAAAGAATTGGGATGAAAAACTCCATATTTGAAAAGATAAAAATGGATTTTTATCGAAATGAACTAGTTTTGAACTAGAATTATAATTCTATTTATTTTTAAATAAATAAATTGAATTTGAAAAGGGTTTTGAAAATAACCAAAATTTCCGATGATTGTATTGGAGTGGATTTGAATCGAAATTGTCTTCGGAATATTTCGATGTTGGAATTTGTGATTATACGGATGCTGTTACGGAAATTTGAAAGATATATATTTATATCGTTATTTCCAATACGACATTTGTTAATCGTAGAATTTGATATTGAATATAAGCCGATATATTTTCTATTCAGAGCCTTATATTGAATATCAAATGTGATTGGGTTTGTCGTGAATGGTGTCTTCACTAACACTGTTCTTGAACCCAGTTGAGAAAAGATTAAATCTTTTTATTTAGATTTAATGAAGTGTACCAATTAAATGATATTTAATTGGAATTGAATTGGTATTGATTTTTGGGTTTATCGTGAACAGTGTTTTAAATAACACTTGTTCTTTAACCCGATAATTAATCGAATGTGATTTGGGTTTGTCGTGAATGGTGTCTTCACTAACACTGTTCTTGAACCCAGTTGAGAAAAGATTAAATCTTTTTATTTAGATTTAATGAAGTGTACCAATTAAATGATATTTAATTGGAATTGAATTGGTATTGATTTTTGGGTTTATCGTGAACAGTGTTTTAAATAACACTTGTTCTTTAACCCGATAATTAATGGAATGGGATTTTGGGTTTATCGTGAATCGTGTTTTAAATGACACTGATTCTTTAACCCAGATAATGATTAAAACTAAGTGGAGTTTTAATGAATCTTTAATTAGATTGAAAAGATCGAGAATGGAGTATCACCAGTTCTTGTTGCTGGCCCTGAGTAGGCCGGGTACACATGATAGGGGGTTCTCGCTTCGCGGTTTGGTGGCGAACGGGAGACTCTTACCCCTACATGGCGCCGGGGAGGGCGTTGGTTCGCCAATAGGCGCGAGACTCGAGAGGGTCGCCGTAAAACAAGGGACTGGGGGACCATGTGGGAGCCACGGTGGGTATTACCTGCTGCTTGGGGGATGAAGGGATGGTTGCAAAGCCTACCGGAGTTCGTCGGCTATTTCACAGTTGGTATCAGAGCTTTGGTTTACAAAGCTCAGAGAACAAGGCACATTAGAATCATACGAAAGAATTCATCAGATATTGGATTAGTAATATCCAATGAGAATGACTCGTTAGAGATAGGATCAGTAGTATCCTAGAACGAGTGTGAAGAGTTTATTTTTAAAATAAAACAAATTTTGTTTTGAAAATTTAAATCAATTATTCGTATTTGATTATTTATTTATATTGATGTGGACAATCCCGTATATATAGATTTTGCGTATACGTCTGATCCGCGTGTATTCGAAGTTTTAATATATTGGATAGATATAGAATCACACTCTAGTCGCCCGGAGAAGGTACTGATGATAGCACGTGCATCATCAGTATTTATGTTCGTGTTTCGAAGGTGTGATTTTCTATATATTTCCATTAGACTGGTGTGAGAACCAAATCTTATATAGCTAGAATACATTGTTGTGATTTGGCATCAAAACGTGATTTTCCTTATATATATCAAAATTATGAATTTGAAACTCTAATTCACTAATTGATTGATGTTTGTGTTGTTTGTTCATTTGTTTGCTAATTTTGAACCATTTAGCCTAATAGAACCAAATATTGAATTATATTGAAAATTGGTCGCATTTGCTTGCATATACATATATATCATTGAACAGGCCATAGCAAGGAGGCTAGAGCCGAAGAATAAAATTTGTTTGCCCGACAAATAGGTACATGTTTACTACATAATTTCCTGTTTTGTTTGGGTGATGATGATTTTGTGGGCCTATTGGCTAGCCGCTTGGCTTTTTCTTTTTCTTTTTGAGATCTGAAGGACCGGGGAAGCTATTTGAAATTCCCCGATGCTCCCGGTGCAGGGGAGGTTATGGCGAAATTTTTCAAAAATTTAGGGTGTTAGCCAAATTTTTGAGATTTTGAAAATTCTCAGAAACTGAAAAGTTAGAGAATGCAAGCCAGATCGAGCGTAGAGTTGATTAATCAAACCACTTTCGACTTTGTTCCTTTTCGGGGACGAAAAGTTTTAAGTGGGGGAGATTGTAACAACCCAGAAATTCTGGGCCAGTTTAAAATTTTTATTTTGGCAATTTTATCGAATTTTGATTATTTAAAATGAATTATTTTAAATAATATCGACGTGAAATTGTTTTGAATATAATTCGAACGTATATATTATACGCGTCGTCGTTAGAATATAAATATTTATATATATAATTATAAATAGAATTGAAAATGGCGCGGTAGTTCGATAATTCGATTTCAAACTTCAATTGAATGTACCGGGTGCAAAACAATCCGGATTTTAGTGAAACCAAAAATAATGGGATCTAATTGATAATATCTTTCCAACGAATCCGAAAAATCAAAAGTTCGTAGCGGGAATCAAAAGATATGTCCAGTTGAAAATTCTGAATAGTCGCTATGGAATTCAGGCCCTTAAAAAAAATGGATATTTTGCAGATGACCTCGGATTTCGACGAAACCACTTTTGTTGGGTCCGCAGTGTCAAGTTATTGCTAGGTTTCAAATTTCATAATTTTTCGAAGCAATATGTGAGCGTGGCAAAGGAAAACGCGTTTGACCAGTTTCAGTTGATTTTAATCGACTGGAAATTGGCCATTTTTCAAACGGTCTCAGAATTCGACGAAACTAGTTTTGTTAGGACCGTATCGTCAATACGAAGCTAGAAAATATTTTTCTGGAATTTTTCTAGTTAGTATGTGACCCCGGTAATTTGAAATGTGCGTTTAAAATTCAATATAATGATTTAAATGTAAATTCAAAAAGAAACTGATTGTAACAATCGAATCAGCTTGCGATACATATCCCATTGTGTTCGGAATGGGGGTGAAACGCTATGGACGACAGGCGGTGGGCCTCGTTTCGAGGTCGTATGTAAAAGTCAACCTTTTCACAAAATAAATAATTAATTAATAAAAAAAAATATTATTTTAATTTCCCTCCCTCCCTTTGTTCTTCTTCCTGCCCCCCCCCCCCCCCCACCGTTCCTTTTTATTTCGAACGAACAGAATAAAAAAAAAAAAGAGAAACCCTAGAAATCAAGCCGCCCCCCCCCACTGACCTCGACGCCGATCAAAGACCCAACCACCACGAAGGCCTCGCCCTCCTCCCTTGATCGAAGCACCGCGACACCGATTAGCCCCCCCTCGTCGAATCCCATCGCGACGCCACCAAACCCCCAGCCGCCGCCTGCTCCTCCAGCCGCCGACGAAGACGAGCATCGCCCCCTCCCCTTCTTCGCAGTTCGGTGAGCGTTTCCTTTTTTTTATTTATTATGTATTTTATTTCCTTTTTTATTTTTATTTTATTTTAATCTGTAAAACTGATTTGATTTTATGAAATAAAAAAAAAACTGTTTTAAAAATAAAGTAAAAACTGAATTTTTATAAAATTAAAACTGATTATATAAAATATAAAAAAACCGATTTGTTTAAAAAGAATTGAAATACTGATTTTATAAAAGAATTTAAAACTGAAATTTTATAAAAGAATTTAAAACTGAAATTTTTAAAAGATTAAAACTGAAATTTTTAGAAAGCATAAAACTGAGATTTTTATAAAAGAATTTTTAAAAAAAACTGCATTTTTATGAAAGTATAAAAACTGTGATTTATAAAAATATAAAAACTGGTTTTCTTGAAAGGTTGAAAACTGATTTCTTTCAAAGGTAAAAATCATATTTTTATATGTTGAAAGCAAAGGTAAAAAACATATTTTTATATGTTGAAAGCAAAGGTAAAAATCATATTTTTATATGTTGAAAGCAAAGGTAAAAATCATATTTTTTATATGTTGAAAGCAAAGGTAAAAATCATATTTTTATATGTTGAAAGCAAAGGTAAAAATCATATTTTTATATGTTGAAAGTCGAAGTAAAAATTCGATTTTTATATATTGAATAGCGAACTAAAAATTCGATTTTTATATATTGAATAACGAACTAAAAATTCGATTTTTATATATTGAATAGCGAACTAAAAATTCGATTTTTATAAATTGAATAACGAAGTAAAAATTCGATTTTTACATATGTAGTGGCTATGGGCAACGAAGACGACAAAGACTTCTGCAAAAGAAGAGCCGTGGAGCTAGGACAGCTATACGTGAGAATTTCTCACCTTTCTATTTCTTTTCTAGTTATATATTTATACTAGGATGCAGACGGTGCTTAGTAGCACCCGACACAATCGTCCACAGACCATGGACTTGTTTGTTTGACTGTTTGGTGATTGATTGCGATATTGGTTTGAATGTGGTTTGTGGTGTGAAAAATCGAATCGATAAATTGGTTAGGATTAGACGTGCGCCGTTATAAGGCGTAGGAGTAAGGCTAGGTTAGACCCTTACTCCAAATTTTGTGGTTTGCAAAAATGAAATTGATTTGATTGATGAGTGAATGGCGTGGGCCTTCACTAGACCGAGGATAGGGCTAGGCCTTGTCCCGTTTCTAGTATCGTGCCGTTATGCCGCCGAAATTTTCTAAAACGTGTTAGAAAAATAAAATTATCATTTTATTTAAAGAATGAACTTAATAGAAATTCATATGTTGGAATAAAATGTTTTATCGTTAAAAATATAATTTTTAACATGAATGTGAATAAATAAATATTCATTTACAAACCGAACGGTTTGTTTATGTACACCTATTTGAATGACATTGATTGGGACGATAAATTTTACACATCGCCCAACTGCACGAATAAAATCTGTGTTTGATTGTTTGAAACCCCACACGGGTGTTGGGATGAAATTTGAAGTTCACTCATCCTGATTGATTAAATATGTCGATCGATTGATTGACAGGCTGTTATAAGCGTTGAATATATACATTTGATGCTTATACAGTGTAGTGCACTTTGGTTGATGGTTGATCATTTTCAATGCTATTATATACATGTGTTGTATGCAAATCCATATAATTAATTTTATATGGTAATTGATTGGGTCTCATTCCAGTTTTGAAAAAGAAATATTTGAAAAAGAGATATTTGAAATAGAATATTTGAAAATAGAAATTTATGAAGCCGTGTTGATTAGATTGACGCCATTTTGACGTGAACGATATTTATATCAATTTTAAGCGATTTCGAAATGAATTGAATTGAAAACGATTTCGAAATGAATTGAATTGAAAACGATTTCGAAATGAATTGAATTGAAAACGATTTCGAAATGAATTGAAAACGATTTCGAAATGAATTGAATTGAAAACGATTTCGAAATGAATTGAATTGAAAACGATTTCGAAATGAATTGAATTGAAAACGATTTCGAAATGAATTGAATTGAAAACGATTTCGAAATGAATTGAATTGAAAACGAATTCAAATTGAATTGAAAGCAAATTGAAATGAATTCGAATTGAATTGAAATTTGAATTGAATAGAAATGAATTTTGAAACGAATTTATAAAAAAGAATTCAATTTTGATTTGAATTGAAAAGGAAGTTGAAATTGCTTTTGAAACGAATTTAAAACTATTTTTATAATTCATTTTAAATAGTAATCGACGATATATATATTATATATATTATATATATAATATAATGGCCTGAATAGAACGCGCCGCGCCGCGGCAGTTCGCGAATTTCGACCATTTATTTCAAACGGACATTACGGGAGATCCGACCGTCGGATTCTCCTAAAACCGGAACCGTTGGGTTCGTATCGAAAAGAGCTTTCTAACGAATATTAGAAATTTGAAATCTAACGGTTGGATTTGGAATTATGTCCAAATCAAATTCGAAAAAGGTCGCTGTAAGTGCAGTTCGATGGCCGTTGATGGAAATCGACTGTACGGGCCTTGATAAAATTATTAAAAATAGCAATAATTTGTGTAAAATCATAAGAAATGATTTAGAAAGAATTGGGATGAAAAACTCCATATTTGAAAAGATAAAAATGGATTTTTATCGAAATGAACTAGTTTTGAACTAGAATTATAATTCTATTTATTTTTAAATAAATAAATTGAATTTGAAAAGGGTTTTGAAAATAACCAAAATTTCCAATGATTGTATTGGAGTGGATTTGAATCGAAATTGTCTTCGGAATATTTCGATGTTGGAATTTGTGATTATACGGATGCTGTTACGGAAATTTGAAAGATATATATTTATATCGTTATTTCCAATACGACATTTGTTAATCGTAGAATTTGATATTGAATATAAGCCGATATATTTTCTATTCAGAGCCTTATATTGAATATCAAATGGGATTGGGTTTGTCGTGAATGGTGTCTTCACTAACACTGTTCTTGAACCCAGTTGAGAAAAGATTAAATCTTTTTATTTAGATTTAATGAAGTGTACCAATTAAATGATATTTAATTGGAATTGAATTGGTATTGATTTTTGGGTTTATCGTGAACAGTGTTTTAAATAACACTTGTTCTTTAACCCGATAATTAATCGAATGTGATTTGGGTTTGTCGTGAATGGTGTCTTCACTAACACTGTTCTTGAACCCAGTTGAGAAAAGATTAAATCTTTTTATTTAGATTTAATGAAGTGTACCAATTAAATGATATTTAATTGGAATTGAATTGGTATTGATTTTTGAGTTTATCGTGAACAGTGTTTTAAATAACACTTGTTCTTTAACCCGATAATTAATGGAATGGGATTTTGGGTTTATCGTGAATCGTGTTTTAAATGACACTGATTCTTTAACCCAGATAATGATTAAAACTAAGTGGAGTTTTAATGAATCTTTAATTAGATTGAAAATATCGAGAATGGAGTATCACCAGTTTTGCTCCAGGCGATAGTTAAATCTTTAATTAGATTTGAACGTGAAATTTAGAAACTAACTGTCGGTTAGCCAAGCAGAATGGTTTTCTGGATATTGATCTGATGTTGGTTTCGGCCTTCGGGGTTAATATTTGGGGAATTATTCTCTTGATTAATTTACGGTTAGTGACTAATGAATTGGAATGAGGCGTATGTTGTGTTTGTGTAACACTTATTTAAAATATACGCGAGTTATTCGGAAAGACCGGGTTTATCCCATTCTGAATAACTGATACGACGATAAGTCGAAGATGAAGACGATGGTCGAAGACCGGAGGTCTTCACGTCGTTTGGGTGATAACTGATGATCTTGATTGGGCTGTACACCCAAGAAGATGGAAACAGTTAGTGATCGTCCAGACGTACTTGGAGATCGATGGATATGCGAGGTACTAGGTGCCTCCGGTTTCGTTCAGACCCAGAACGGACTTGTAAATGGACTGTGTGTCTGACATCGGATTTCATTCTGTGTGACTGATATCGGTTGCATAGGATGGTTTGCCTGTGTGGCATACTAATATGCAAATGATCAAGGCTTCTGTTGAAAAGCAAAGTCTTGTGGTGATGATCAAAGCACGGCCTTTGTGGCGTAGCTTTGTGTAACGTTTACCTCGCGTGTTTCACACCAGGTATGAACCAAAAACGGGAGACGGACCTCAGGGAGGACTTGCGTTTCTTTCTAGCTAGAAGTGGCGTCAGTGGTTTTACACGCCCTGACGAGTTTGACTTATGTGGTTGTTGCTGTTGCGAGGCGCCTCGGTTATATCGGTTTCGGCCGATGCATTCTGGTCGGTAGACGGACCAGACTTACGCCCCAAAGGGCGGGGAAACGTAGTGTTCAGGGTTTAAGTTTAATCCACATCGGTGGACCGGCCCTGTCGCTCCAAGGTCACTCGAGCTCTGACCTGTGGCTCGGGCTAGAGAGTCACGAATCGGTTGAGGACTATCTTTTGCCTCGGTTCATAGACGGAAATCCAATTTCCAAATACGTGACATTTGCGGTTTTAATTGTAAAACTAGTATGGCGACATGATATATGGTACCCATGCCGCCTATGATTGATACTTATGATTTGAAGTTGTTTTATACACTATGCACTTATTATAGTATCAAATGATTTGTTTCAAACGTATCAAGCATTCTTTGGCTGTTATAAGGGAAAACCCTATCCCCCGGCTTGCGTTGCATTGTGTGATAGGACCTGGGTCTTATAACAGCTTCATTCTTCTTTATTTAGCATTGCGCTGTTTGTTTTATGCACCGGTATTCTTGGGAGGAAACCCGTTCCGTGTTATACGGCGTGGTCCCTTGATTTACCTAACTTTAAAAATAAAGATTAACTGTTTTAGTTCTCACACCAGTCACATGACTGACCTGGAGTTTATTGTTTTAACCTAAACTCTGGGTGCCCTTATTTTCGACACGGGCAGCTAGTAGTTTTGGTTTTGCAGATTTATATTCACAGGATCCTGGTTTTACAGCTGGAATGATATCCGGAAAGCTTTGTATCCGCATATCTACTTCTAGTTGTGTATTGTATTATTTTCCGCTGCTATGTATTTAAATGTAATTTAAATCTCTGATATTTCTGTGTTTATTCATTCATACTCTGTATATTCTTGTAATCTGATGCATTGTTGTAATATACAATGAAATGTTCTTCTGTATGCGTTCTGTTGTGGCGTGTTCTCGAACTATCCGACGCTTTCCTTTACGGGGAAGTTGCGGGTCTTCACAGCTTCTGCATTAGATATCTTCTGTTTATTTCCACTGGAATGTGTTGTGTTGTACTTTGATGATAGTATGTATATATGGTATATAATTCTATATTTAAAAGATGTTATATATATATATTATATTTAATTCTGCTACGATATGAGATTCCGTGTTGTTATTTCTGTTCTTCTTCTATCTTTTTCTTTTTTACCCATAATGATTCGTATTTTTGTGCAATCTGGGTTGGATGTGTGGTGTATTTAGTCAACTCAAAGAGTACCAATTTTGCGAGCCTTTATAGTTGGTATCCGAGCTTAGGTTGAGCAAACACCTAGGATTTAGTGGGAGTTTACTCATTAGAGATAGGTTCAGTAGTACCTTAGAATGAGTTGACTGTGTGTGTGTGTGTGTGTGTATATATATATATATAAGAGTGCGTGTAACATACTGACTTTCCCGTACGCTTTGAGCTGACCAAATGACATAAGTCCAACCCAGACTGCACTGGAAACCATATGTTAATAGAAAGAAATTAGAGGGTGAGATAAGAAAGAGAAAAATATTAGAAAAGAAGAATAAGAAGAAGAACCAACATAACATAGAGTCTCACATCGCAGCGGAACAAAATATAGTATATAAATAAATCTTTATTGAGAGTTTGAAAAAAATATACTTACAATCATCTGGGTACATCAAACATGTCTGGACAGTTATAATAATTTGTCCTTATACACAACACATAGTGGAATAATATAATATCACACATCTGAACTCTTCCAGCTCGTCACTTCACAGTATCCAGTAACCTAAACCTGTACAAACCGGTTTAACCCAAGCATTACAAACACCGGGTCAGTCTGGTGAACCAAAATGAGAAACCCACTAAGTTTAAAGGTATCACATAACTTGATTTTAAAGTTAAAAATATTTTTGAAAGAAAAGGATAATCGTAAGACCAAATCCACACATAAATACAGACGGTTTTTACCTTACAATATCCCAAAAACATTTTTGAAATCAATATTATTTTGATATTATGATAGTGCCTAAATACAAATAAATAACAATCTAGCAGAATGCTTGCACCTCACGCTCCACACATATAGTGAACAATCACAACCACGTATGCTTATTGAAGATTGGATTCCCACTATGATAAGGTATGGAACCACCTGCCGATAGTGTATCTCTAGAGGGGAATACACTGGGTTCAACAAGAATGTCTTGCAACCCGGCCCACACATGACCGGCCATTCGTTTCACTTCAATGTTCCGAATATATTGTCACTTACGGTTGCTAGCAACATAACCGTTCCCAGGAGATACAGAAGTGAAAAGAATAACAAATAAATGAATTTTCTCTAGATGCTGACAATACACCCAAATGGGAGAGACCCACATAGCCATGTTGCCTGCCCGATTTTATCATTTCCCAGTTGATGAGGCTTAAGGTTTAGATTAGCTTTCCAGAACATCTGGCCACTATTCACTTTGAATGTCACATCGTCAGATCCGCCGGATATCACTAATTTACGTCCACAAAAAAATACTCTAGTAGTTAAACTAAGAGAAGTGCCCTTCTCCACCACCAACTATAGTACATTTAAACAAATCAACGTACATGATCCTTTTGGAAATACTTTGTCAGACACTCGTCCATACAAGTCATCCAGGAACAGGATGAAAGAAAGGCACCCTCCTACTGCATCCTAGGAATCACCCTATAGGTCAATAGTGAGCAGTCCTTGCAATCCGTTGACTCCAACCATGACAAAATCACAGTGTATCTCTGATTGCAAGTCAGAGATTTTAAGTAATTCTTCCACTTTATGAGATCAACGGTCTTCAATGCCCCAACTCAATCATCATCTGATATCTTCAACGTTCACGTATTTATTGGTCGGAATGGTTTTCGAATATAAATCCTATCCAAGTCTTTTCATACCAACAATCTTATAGGACAGATTTTGATAGTCGGTTATTTAATTATCAAAATAAACAACCATTCAGCCATGAAAATAAAACGAGTTCACTGGTTCAGTACTTAGCATCACTTGGCCTTTTTAATTTTCCATTCGTTAATCAAACCCTTTAAAACTTCCGGTATTTGAAACAAAGCTTTTATTTCTTATTTCAAAAATACAATTACACAAAATATAATCTTATTTAACTTAAAATATTTAAATCTTTATTTTACTATACTATTCATCGAAATTCTAACTTTTATTTCTCTTGACCATTCTCATTCTTAAACTAATATCATTCTTGGATAACCATGAAGTCGTTCAAGTTGAGTGTTTTATTTACCTCTCAGACCTTGAGCTAACATTCTTATTTTTAGAATAGACAAAAGTTGTAACACCCCGAATTTCGGTTAATGCTAAAATTCACTAATTACAGAATAAATAATCTCAGATGTGAGAATTGGGGGAAATGGGCTGCGTCATTGCGTTCGTCTCGGAAAAATACGCGAAATAGAGTCCGAGTTTTCGAGAATCGGAGTCCGTATGGCCCAGTTATGGCCCAATGAAGTTGGCAGAAAATTTAAGATAAAAACAGAATTAAATATTTAAATTCAGATTTCGAATTGGGGCCAGCGGGGGCCAGGCGGGAAAAATTCCCGCCCTTACCATGTCGACAGGGCTATCGACAGGCCTGTCGACAGGGGGGTCGACTTGCCTGTCGACTTGCCTGTCGACACGGCGTGTCGAGCCAGAGGGCTTGGGTGCACCAGATTTGGTTTTCTGGCTAGGGCTGGGCTGGGTTCTAGAGATTTCCTAAATCTAACGGACCTAATCTAACCTAGGGTTAATCTAAGGGCCTAAAACACTACCTAATCCTATAAATAAGACCCCAACCCTACCCTAATTCATTCATAATTAGATCTTGAAACTAAACTATGGCAAAATGAAACTTGATCATGGCCTCCACAAATCAATGAAGAGAGTTGCATCAACTAAAGCAACTAATTCTACTTCATAAGTTTGCTAATCTAGGTTTTGGTGAGTTCCTATAGCTTTAATAATCAATTGTTAAATTGATTATGGTAGGATGTGATAAGACATGGCTATGTTTGTGGATAAATGTGTTTATGCAAGTTTGTATGATATGTGATTTGCAAGTTTTATGCTATATGCAAGTTTAATGCCATGTTTTATGATGCAAAACACTATGTTGAACATTTATGCATAGGTAACATGTTATGCAAACTATATGTGAGAGTATATGCAAGTTATATGTAACATGATATGCAAGTTATGCATGTGATTTTATGCATGCTAAGTATTTGGTGTTATGCATGCTAAGTATTTGATTTTATGCATGCTAAGTATTTGATTGTATGCATGCTAAGTATTGGGTTTTATGCATGCTAAGTGTTTGAGTTTATGCAAGTTAAGTGGTGGGTTTATGCATAATAAGTAATTGATTTTATGCATGCTAAGTAGGTGGTTTTATGCATGCTAAGTGTTTGGTATTATGCATAAATCATGACATGCAAGTTTACCCTTTTAAATGTGATGCATACATATGCAAGATGACACCTTTATATGCTATGCATGTTTACCCTCCTTTAAGATGCAAGTCATATATGCAAGTTCAACATGTTATGCAAGTTATGTGTATGCTTGTATGCAAGTTCAACATGTTATGCAAGTTATGTGTATGCTTATATGCAAGCTCAACATGTTATGCAAGTTATGTGTATGATGTTATGTAAGTTATGTGCATGTTGTTATGCAAGTTCATATGCAAGTTATGTGTATGAGGTTATGCAAGTTATGTGCATGATGTTATGCAAGTTATGTTTATGAGGTTGTGCAAGTTATGTGCATGATGTTATGCAAGTTATGTGTATGTTGATATGCAAGTTATGTTTATGATAATATCCAAGTTATGTGTATGATGTTATGCAAGTTAACATGTAACATGTTGTGCAAGTTCACACCTTTAAGACACATGCAAGTTCACCTTTGTATAACCTATGAACACTTATGCAAGTTGCCTTTATACATGACATATGTATGTTCATGCAAGTTGGGTTATTTAGCAATGCTAGTTGGGTTAATATCATGATGTAAGTAGACACCTTTTAACCCATGTTAATGCTAATGTATGCTAAGTGAAACCCATGTTAATTGTGAAAGAATCTTCTCTTGGAAATATGTCGTGTTAGCATAAGTACGTGGGAAACGATGGGGTTAATAGACATGTTAATGAATGGTGTGAAATGGTTATGATTAAGCATACCGTAAAATGAATAAGCATAAGTGGGAATTTACCTATTGAGTTAGGTCTACCCCATGGGAATTTACCTATTGAGTTAGGTCTACCCATGTTATGAAAAATTTGATATTAATTAGGGATAATTAATATGGGGGTGATTAATTAGGTGTAATTAATCAACTAAGACACGAGGTTGGACCCTTTTGTAGCGGAAGTCTGCCCGGAACCGACCGGCCATCCAGCGGCTACAAATGATTGGCCCAATGTGAGAGGTCTTAGTCATAAATTAAATACATGATTAAAGTAAAGACACGAGGTTAGACCCTTTTGATGACAGAAGTCTGCCCGGAACCAACCGGCATATCCAGCAGTCATAAAAGACGGTCTAATGTGAGAGGTCTTTATGAGGTCATGATCTTAATTAATGAATTAAGAAACACTTAACCATATTAGCATGTAGTGGGACATGAGGGGTTAAGTGGGTGCCTTGGGTGGCATGAGGAGACTAGTGGGTTGCCTTGGGTGGCAATAGAAAAATACGATTAGAATACTTAACCAAAGTGGAACATGCAATTAAACATGATTAAAGGGTTAAGTAAGTGCCATGGGCGGCATGTGAAAAATATGATTAGAATACTTAACCAAAGTGGAACATGTAATTAAACATGATTAAAGGGTTAAGTAAGTGCCATGGGTGGCATGTGAAAATCTAGTGGGTACCTTGTATGACAATTAGAATATGATTAAAGGACTTAACCAAAATTTATAACATGTAAGGGGACATGGTTAAAGGGTTAAGTGGGATTCACTAGAAATAACAAGCTTAGGTGGTAGCTTGTGAGGGCCCATTTCAACCAATATCCCAAACGTATCTTTGTGGGCTCGACTCTAGTCGAGTGACGGGACACGCATATTGGGCTTGACTATAAGAGGCCAAACCGGGTTAGCGGTGGCAACGCAGGATCAACGGGTTTCATATGCGTGTGTGGACCCGGGCTGGTTGGTAAGTCGTTGTTGCATCGTGTAGATATAAAGCCGTGCACCGTTGAT
The DNA here is from genome assembly GCA_030737875.1 of Allium sativum. NCBI lineage: Eukaryota > Viridiplantae > Streptophyta > Magnoliopsida > Asparagales > Amaryllidaceae > Allium > Allium sativum. The sequence goes on along the minus strand of CM060910.1, from coordinate 1,044,146,715 downwards.
ATTATCAGGTGGCCACTTTGGGGAATGATACACCCCATTGTGGGACCAGCACGGGTATCTATGGTAGGGAGCCGATCGCTTGGGAGTAGTGGGTACACCTAGTAAAGATAGGGGCAGATGGCACCTGTGTAGGGGTACAAGAAACTACTGGGTAAAAATTGCTAAGTACACTTAGTGGGATCAACCTTTAAGTAGGAATTACTCTTGGTGAGTAGAACTGGTGTGGTGCAGTGTAGGAATTACCCTTGGGTGGGTAGATCTGGGGTGGTGTAAGCTAGTAATTATCCTTGGGTGGATAAATGCGTCTTTTTGGTTATCTTAGTACATCCTGTGTTTAGTTGGCTACTTAGTGTAGTCATTATCCCCAGAGGTACCGTACCTTGTTTATATCATACCCTAATTACTTTAATGATTGTATTGTTAGGGTTATAGGACTCACTCAGACTTATATCTGACCCCGTTGTTTTTATCTTTTTTTTTCAACCCTCAGGTTATCAGAGTGGGCCCAGTACGAGTGGGCTTAGATCAGGCTGCTTATTTCTCTTTTGGAGCTTGGACCATAGATGTAGAGCTCAGCTTACCCTTTCTTTTATGGCTATCAGTTCATATATTGGGATTATGTACTTTTATTTATCAGGATGGATATTTTGTACTTGACTCTTATTATGGTTTTGTGATGTAACCAAACATGTTTTACTTTCCGCTGTAATGAAATGACGTTTTGAAATTTTCAAGTATTACTTATATTTGTCTTGTTGTAATTTTTCTGTTCTATATTCACTTAAAATACTCCACCGATGTTATGGCATTCCCTTAGAGAGTGACCATAGCGGGTGTGGGGTGTTACACGTGGTATCAGAGCTTAAGGTTACCATAACAGATAAAATTTTTAGAAAAACTATTTTCTAAGAATATTTTTGAAAGGAGTATTTTCAAAAACATGTCTTTTAAGAGAAAGGTTTTTGAAAGAAAAGCATAATCCCCGATAGCCATATCTTTATCTTTCGAGTTCTCCGTTTTGAATCTCTTCCTCTCTCGTTTTGAGTTTCCCCTCCACGTATAGATGATCTTTCTAAGATAGATAAGAATGGAAAACCACTTCAAGGAACTTGGACATTAGTCGGACTAGAAGTTGGTTCAAGAAGGAGGAGGACTTGTAGGTACCTATTGGATAGACGATGGGAGGAAGGCTCAAATAGTTGATGTTTAATGAAGGACGAAACCTCATTTTGGTGGGAGGTTACGAGTGGAGAATGGGAAGAAGAAGGCTAGTAGTTATCCTTTTGGAAGGAATAGGACACCTTATTAGGATTGTCCAAAGAAGCAAGGGCAAGGTATGGAATCTTCTGGAGGGTAGTTGTATTCCCTCACGACTAGGGTACCAAATGGGGATAGACCGTCTAGGTTGGAATTTGGATTTCTTTATTATCCGGTTCGAACTTTATTTAATTCTGACGCATCGAGTTCGTTTATCTCATCATTGTTAGTTGAGTCACTGCACTTAGACACCAGTTTGGTAGATGATCCCTTAGTTGTTTCAAACCCAATTGGGGCTCCATGATGTGTTTGGGTTTGAAAGTTTCTACACTTAGCGTTGAGTTTAGGTGTGATGCTTTTTGGGGCTTCACGGGCTATGGGATAGTGTTGGGCATGGACTGGTTATCCAGTAGGGGTGCCGTTCTTGATTTTGAAGGAGAGTTGGTAGGTTTATGACCCGCTTGGGTAACACTCTCGAGACTTCTCGTAATCCCATGGAATCTGTTATGCTAAGTTATCTAGAATCGCTTGACACGTCGGTCGAGAGTTTGCAATCTATAGAGTGGTCCGGGAATACTCGGATGTGTTTTGAGGAGGTGAAGGGCTTACCTCCGGAGCGGGAGATTGACTTCCAAATATATCTGGTAGACAATGCCAAACCAGCGTCTTGGCCAGTGTGCCACATGGCTCCTCGTGAGAGGAGGGAACTCCATAAGCAAGTAGACAATTTGCTTGGGAAGGGTTTAGAAGACGAAGTATATCGGAGTGGGGTGCTCCGGTAGTTTTTGCCACGAAGGCGGATGGGTCCCTCAGACTTTGTGTAGGCTAAAGAGAGCTAAATAAACTCACAAAGAAGAATAGACACCCATTGTCGAGGATTGATGATCTCTTTGATCAGTTGGTTGGCGCCTCAGTGTTTTCGTAGTGGACTCAGCCACGGAGTTTCATCAGTTGAGAGTGGCTGAGGATAGTATAGAGAAGACTACCTTTAGGACTCCGGACGGTTTTTATGAGTGGCTGGTGATGCCATTTGGTTTGACGTACGCCCTCGCATACTTTGTTGATTTGATGAGAAGGGTGTTCAGGGAGTACCTGAATAAGTTTGTGATGGTCTTTGTAAATGATATCTTGGTCTTTTCTAGGAGCGGAATAAGTTTTCGTGTGTGCTCAATAGGCTGAGCGAAGCCAGTATGGGATAAACGATGGTTTTGGAGCGAGACTGGCGAGGACATCCAGAATTGGACAAGGGCTTAATTATTTAGCCGTTTTTACTAGTATCATCTCACGTAGGTCGTCTGAATTCGAAGGAGGTATCCCTTGGGTGTTTGTCTGATATTGGTTTAGGCCTTTGGGGCTTGCATTTGGGGGATGTCGAGTTCGACTAGGGTGGTCTGCGTGAGAGATGGATAGTGGTGACGATTTTGCATGGGAGAATATCCTGATTTTCTCTAGAAGTGGAGAAGAGCATGCCCTATATCTTAGGGAAGTGTTGGAGACTCTTCGAGCGCATAGTCTTAGGACAGCAAAAGTGGATGGGATTCTTAGCATCCTATGAGTTTGAGATAGCGTATACCCATGACAAGGGTAACGTGGTAGCGGACGCCTTAAGTAGAAAAAGGTTGTCCTCGAGTTCATTGTTCGTTGAACGACGGAGCTTAGAGTTTATTTCTATGTTTGACTTTAGACCTTCCATTGACTTTGTACCCGGTTTGCTAGCCTCCTTGGAGGTTAGGCCTACTCTTTTGGGACGGATTGGCGAGACACAGCGAGACGACCCACAGTTGGTTGAGTTAGTAGAGAAGCTCATAAGGGGGGGAGTCGTCCAGCCATTTGAGTAGGTACACCCTAGATGGTAAGGGGTGGTTGCGTAGAGACGGTAGCCTTTGTGTACCGGAGGAAGGCTATACTCGATGATGCACATCAGTCAAAGATGACCATTCATCCCGATAGGGACAAGATGTACCAAGACATGAAGCGAGTTTTCTTTTGGGCCGGTATGAAGAAAGACATGGCCGAGTATGTCGCTAGATGCTTGGTGAAAGCGGATCAAAAGAAACCAAGTGGGTTGCTTCACCCATTGGAAGTTCCGCAATGGAAGTAGGATAGCATCTCGAAGGATTTTATTGACAGGTTACCAAGATCAAGGAAGGGTAATACGGGAATTTGGGTGGTAGTAGACAGGCTTACTAAGAGCGCCCATTGTATACCTGTGAAGAGTAAGGGAACTGCTCCATGGCTAGCTTCAGTTTATATTTGAGAGATTATTAGATTGCATGGTGTACCCTCCAGTATGGTGAGCGATCGAGATCCTATCTTCACTAGAGAGTTTTGGAAGAGTTTGCAAGAGGCGGTAGGGACTCAGTTGTGTTTGAGTACCGCATATCATCCTCAGACGAACGGCCAGACCGAGAGGGTGAATCATATTTTAGAAGACCTTTTGAGGCTATGTATCTTGGATTTTGGAAGTACATGGGAGGAGCATCTTCCATTGGTGGAGTTGCCCGACAGACTTAGTGGTGTACATGATGTATTCCATGGGGGGGAAGTGCCTACATGAGACCGCAGAGGTGGTAGAGCCGAGTTTGCTTAGAGAAGTGGAAGCAGAGCGTGATGCGACGATTCGACGAGCTCCTACTTGCATACTTGGGTCAGAGATTTGGAAGTTGAGAAACAGAGAGGTTCAACTAGTTAAATTACAAAGGGGAGATGAAGAGAGCGACGCTACCTGGGAGACGGAAGCGAAGATGCGTTCGAGGTACCCTTTTCTTTCGGAGGGTATGTCCTTTTGCTTCTCCTTCATCGCATATCTTGTGCTTATCTTATCCTTAGTATGTCCTCTCGTTAGTACCTTTGACCTTCAGATAGGATAGTCCTATGGTTGAAACATGTGTTTGAGACATGTTATGTATGATGGATGCAAGTGGATGCAAGTGTTTTCTAGTGGTTGCTCGTGGATGCATATACACACTTTAGGCACTAGATCGGCTCAGTCACTTCATATTGCATATTGCATATTTATGTGTGTAGGTAGCTATATTAATGGATGTATAATGATTGTGTTATCATATGGATGATGCATTTTTAGTGAATGATTGTGCACTCATGTAGATATTGTATGTGTCGATAGGGTTCTCTCGCATACATAATGGATGCATGGCACTATCATGGTTTGCATATGTTCATACATTTAGATAAGGAACATATACACACACTTTTTGCATATGCTCATACATCATTAGAAATTGTTTTAAGGACAATGGATGCCCGTGTTTGATGGATTGAGTAGATGGTTGTTTGGATGGTAGGATATGCATTCTCCTTAGCTTAGAGATTTCGGGGACGAAATCCTTTAAGGAGGGGAGAATGTAACACCCCGAATTTCGGTTAATGCTAAAATTCACTAATTACAGAATAAATAATCTCAGATGTGAGAATTGGGGGAAATGGGCTGCGTCATTGCGTTCGTCTCGGAAAAATACGCGAAATAGAGTCCGAGTTTTCGAGAATCGGAGTCCGTATGGCCCAGTTATGGCCCAATGAAGTTGGCAGAAAATTTAAGATAAAAACAGAATTAAATATTTAAAATCAGATTTCGAATTGGGGCCAGCGGGGGCCAGGCGGGAAAAATTCCCGCCCTTACCATGTCGATAGGGCTGTCGACAGGCCTGTCGACAGGGGGGTCGACTTGCCTGTCGACTTGCCTGTCGACACGGCGTGTCGAGCTAGAGGGCTTGGGTGCACCAGATTTGGTTTTCTGGCTAGGGCTGGGCTGGGTTCTAGAGATTTCCTAAATCTAACGGACCTAATCTAACCTAGGGTTAATCTAAGGGCCTAAAACACTACCTAATCCTATAAATAAGACCCCAACCCTACCCTAATTCATTCATAATTAGATCTTGTAACTAAACTATGGCAAAATGAAACTTGATCATGGCCTCCACAAATCAATGAAGAGAGTTGCATCAACTAAAGCAACTAATTCTACTTCATAAGTTTGCTAATCTAGGTTTTGGTGAGTTCCTATAGCTTTAATAATCAATTGTTAAATTGATTATGGTAGGATGTGATAAGACATGGCTATGTTTGTGGATAAATGTGTTTATGCAAGTTTGTATGATATGTGATTTGCAAGTTTTATGCTATATGCAAGTTTAATGCCATGTTTTATGATGCAAAACACTATGTTGAACATTTATGCATAGGTAACATGTTATTCAAACTATATGTGAGAGTATATGCAAGTTATATGTAACATGATATGCAAGTTATGCATGTGATTTTATGCATGCTAAGTATTTGGTGTTATGCATGCTAAGTATTTGATTTTATGCATGCTAAGTATTTGATTGTATGCATGCTAAGTATTGGGTTTTATGCATGCTAAGTGTTTGAGTTTATGCAAGTTAAGTGGTGGGTTTATGCATAATAAGTAATTGATTTTATGCATGCTAAGTAGGTGGTTTTATGCATGCTAAGTGTTTGGTATTATGCATAAATCATGACATGCAAGTTTACCCTTTTAAATGTGGTGCATACATATGCAAGATGACACCTTTATATGCTATGCATGTTTACCCTCCTTTAAGATGCAAGTCATATATGCAAGTTCAACATGTTATGCAAGTTATGTGTATGCTTGTATGCAAGTTCAACATGTTATGCAAGTTATGTGTATGCTTATATGCAAGCTCAACATGTTATGCAAGTTATGTGTATGATGTTATGTAAGTTATGTGCATGTTGTTATGCAAGTTCATATGCAAGTTATGTGTATGAGGTTATGCAAGTTATGTGCATGATGTTATGCAAGTTATGTTTATGAGGTTGTGCAAGTTATGTGCATGATGTTATGCAAGTTATGTGTATGTTGATATGCAAGTTATGTTTATGATAATATCCAAGTTATGTGTATGATGTTATGCAAGTTAACATGTAACATGTTGTGCAAGTTCACACCTTTAAGACACATGCAAGTTCACCTTTGTATAACCTATGAACACTTATGCAAGTTGCCTTTATACATGACATATGTATGTTCATGTAAGTTGGGTTATTTAGCAATGCTAGTTGGGTTAATATCATGATGTAAGTAGACACCTTTTAACCCATGTTAATGCTAATGTATGCTAAGTGAAACCCATGTTAATTGTGAAAGAATCTTCTCTTGGAAATATGTCGTGTTAGCATAAGTACGTGGGAAACGATGGGGTTAATAGACATGTTAATGAATGGTGTGAAATGGTTATGATTAAGCATACCATAAAATGAATAAGCATAAGTGGGAATTTACCTATTGAGTTAGGTCTACCCCATGGGAATTTACCTATTGAGTTAGGTCTACCCATGTTATGAAAAACTTGATATTAATTAGGGATAATTAATATGGGGGTGATTAATTAGGTGTAATTAATCAACTAAGACACGAGGTTGGACCCTTTTGTAGCGGAAGTCTGCCCGGAACCGACCGGCCATCCAGCGGCTACAAATGATTGGCCCAATGTGAGAGGTCTTAGTCATAAATTAAATACATGATTAAAGTAAAGACACGAGATTAGACCCTTTTGATGACAGAAGTCTGCCCGGAACCAACCGGCATATCCAGCAGTCATAAAAGACGGTCTAATGTGAGAGGTCTTTATGAGGTCATGATCTTAATTAATGAATTAAGAAACACTTAACCATATTAGCATGTAGTGGGACATGAGGGGTTAAGTGGGTGCCTTGGGTGGCATGAGGAGACTAGTGGGTTGCCTTGGGTGGCAATAGAAAAATACGATTAGAATACTTAACCAAAGTGGAACATGCAATTAAACATGATTAAAGGGTTAAGTAAGTGCCATGGGCGGCATGTGAAAAATATGATTAGAATACTTAACCAAAGTGGAACATGTAATTAAACATGATTAAAGGGTTAAGTAAGTGCCATGGGTGGCATGTGAAAATCTAGTGGGTACATTGTATGACAATTAGAATATGATTAAAGGACTTAACCAAAATTTATAACATGTAAGGGGACATGGTTAAAGGGTTAAGTGGGATTCACTAGAAATAACAAGCTTAGGTGGTAGCTTGTGAGGGCCCATTTCAACCAATATCCCAAACGTATCTTTGTGGGCTCGACTCTAGTCGAGTGACGGGACACGCATATTGGGCTTGACTATAAGAGGCCAAACCGGGTTAGCGGTGGCAACGCAGGATCAACGGGTTTCATATGCGTGTGTGGACCCGGGCTGGTTGGTAAGTCGTTGTTGCATCGTGTAGATATAAAGCCGTGCACCGCTGATATTATCAGGTGGCCACTTTGGGGAATGATACACCCCATTGTGGGACCAGCACGGGTATCTATGGTAGGGAGCCGATCGCTTGGGAGTAGTGGGTACACCTAGTAAAGATAGGGGCAGATGGCACCTGTGTAGGGGTACAAGAAACTACTGGGTAAAAATTGCTAAGTACACTTAGTGGGATCAACCTTTAAGTAGGAATTACTCTTGGTGAGTAGAACTGGTGTGGTGCAGTGTAGGAATTACCCTTGGGTGGGTAGATCTGGGGTGGTGTAAGCTAGTAATTATCCTTGGGTGGATAAATGCGTCTTTTTGGTTATCTTAGTACATCCTGTGTTTAGTTGGCTACTTAGTGTAGTCATTATCCCCAGAGGTACCGTACCTTGTTTATATCATACCCTAATTACTTTAATGATTGTATTGTTAGGGTTATAGGACTCACTCAGACTTATGTCTGACCCCGTTGTTTTTATCTTTTTTTTTTCCAACCCTCAGGTTATCAGAGTGGGCCCAGTACGAGTGGGCTTAGATCAGGCTGCTTATTTCTCTTTTGGAGCTTGGACCATAGATGCAGAGCTCAGCTTACCCTTTCTTTTATGGCTATCAGTTCATATATTGGGATTATGTACTTTTATTTATCAGGATGGATATTTTGTACTTGACTCTTATTATGGTTTTGTGATGTAACCAAACATGTTTTACTTTCCGCTGTAATGAAATGACGTTTTGAAATTTTCAAGTATTACTTATATCTGTCTTGTTGTAATTTTTCTGTTCTATATTCACTTAAAATACTCCACCGATGTTATGGCATTCCCTTAGAGAGTGACCATAGCGGGTGTGGGGTGTTACAAAAGTTTATCAAAGAAACCTTATTCCAATAACTATCCCGCATATTCCATTTTCTGTTCAATTTAAAACATCGTTTTGATATTATACTTTCTCTTGGAAATCTTATTTCAAATCTTAATATGTTCACTTAATTTTAGTAAACCATTATTTAAAACCTTCTCTATTAATCTTAAATCGTTTAAAACATTATATATAAAAATCTTAATTCAATCATAAATAGAAATATTTATAAACTTCTGATAAGTTTATTTCAAAACCATTTGGCTATATCTTGATGAAACTTCATCTCTTATTTCGCAACTTAATAATTTAACTTGCCTCACTACTTTAATTCAAACTTGGGTTTCCGTTTTGATTTCTATTCCATACCTTCATCAGTCCCTAACCGTAAATCAGTAAGAAAATGATTCCCTAAATATAAACCCCGAAGGCCGAAACCAACATCAGATCAATACTTAGAAAATCGTTTAAATCAACCAATCTCCAGTTTGGTTCCAATTTCCCAATTTTCACATCTTAGCTTTTAATTCATTCATATATAAACAATTTACAATAATTTGGTCCAATCATATCTTTAATACAAATTTGGATTTTACCACAATCCGTTTAACTTGGATTTATAAAATCTGAGTAAATATAATTCCAATAAGAATTAAATTTAAAACTTCAATTTAACATAATTTGAATTACTATTAATATAATTTACTCAGAAATATCTTTTAATTATAATACATCTTATATTCTTACAACCCTTCATTAATACATTTTAGTCCCAAGATTTTCCCTTTTGATTATTATAAAATAAATAATAACCAAATATCACATTTAATAAAAAAGGTATACTTCACCATTAACTATTCTCATTAATTAAGTACTCAGCTTCAGTTAACTCAGCTGACTCGATCAATTCAAACATGATTAACTTGTTAATCAATTCAAATTTGTCTTTCCATTTAAATTAATTAAAATATACAATTAATTAAAAAAATCATTTTCTTTGATTATTATTAAATAATAATCACTTTCAATATAATTCTATTTGTCTCTAATAATTTAATAACATAAGAATTTCTATTATAAAGCCATTCAATGATTTTACTTAAAACTTAAATAATAAATAATTAACATTTAATTCTCTTTTTATAAATTTCCTTTCAAAATAATATATTTTAAACTCCATCCTCAGTTATAAATAAAATATATAACTTCATTTTTATTTTTATATTGGTTTGCCTAGCGGTAAACCAGTTCTTATAAACAGTATATATTTGGGTAATCTTCTATAATTCGCCAACCAATATTACTCATTGGTTAATAACAAACAATGTTCAATTTAGATTCAATAATCAATAATCAAGTTGATAATCAAATCTTATTTGTCAAACAATTCATATAATGATAATATGAAATTAAACAATAAATTTGAGGAATCCAGTTGGATTCCTCCAACCTGTTTTACCTGCATCCAAATAGGTTAGCTCAAATAAAATAATCCATTTATAATAAACATAAATAGTATATTAAATTGATAATGGTCAATTAATAACAACAATCCAAGCATCCAATTTAAGCTAATACATTTATATTATTGTAACCAATAAGGTAAGTTACCTCATCTGGAATTAATCTTAAAATAACGTTTGGTATTTGATTAAATTAAACGAATATTTAATTTAAATCAATTATATAAAAATATTCAACAGATATCTAAATAGTTATCAACCATCACACAATTAACAAACATAACACACAAACAATAAACCCGACTTATAAAATTATAAGTGGGATAACTGAGTGAGTTAAACTCACCTTGGGTTAGTTCTGCGTCAATTCCAGTTGATTTCAATTCCACCCAATCCAGCTTCATAAAGTTACGTCGTCGATACAGTTCTGAGTCTTTGGTTTTGCTGAATTTTGTGCATGTGAGATTATTATACACATTGTACGCATACGATTTTATTTAAACTAGTAAAATTGTTTCTTTAATTAAAAGAACTAATATTCTAAACATTTTCCTTATATATATGTCCGAACTAATCACCGTTTTATTTTATACAGCTATGTTGCATAATTGGATATATTAATCACATATTGTATGAATCGCATACGTTAATCATGTTATTATTGCACAGATTAGGCCATGTACTACATACAATTAAGCAGAATACACTAATTAGGCCAATGTGAATTCTTCCCTCCTGTATTTCACTGACCCCCAGATATATAACGTGCATTAGGTAAATATAAAGTGTAAGTTGAGTCACGCTATACCTTCTTCCCATCACGTGAGAAAAACTTTCCCGCATTTCTCTCATTCTATTTTTGTTTCCAGCCTCCTATCCTTAGCACGTAATGTCCTATGCATTTTTTTTAATTGGCGGAAGTCCATCCCATGCAAAACCATTCAGCAGCCCACCCATCACTTTTCCTTCAACATGAATTCCTTCATTCTAAACAAAGTTGGACTACAGCCATCTTCTCCATTTTTTGGCATGCTAACTCCTTTTTTCTATTATTAAAAGGGCCGAAGCCCAAAAATGAAAACTTTCAGCCCGTCTGTTCCCCTTCCCTTTTTCTCCATTCATTCGAACCAAGAAGACTCAGCTCCAGGCTCCTCCCTATTCCCCCCATCCACACTCCAGTTTTGTTTGGTTTTTTTTTAAAAAAAAACAATACTGTTGCATGCAAGATCCAATTCACAGACCCATACACTTGCTTGCATTCAAACCGCACCCTCCCTCCTCTTTGTATCGTATTATTATTTTATCTTGTTGAACTTCCTTCCCACCCTTCATTTGCTACACGTCCCCTCCCTCTCTTCTAACTGTTGCTTCGAAGACTTGCTGCTCCATTTGTTTCACAACCCCTGCATGCGAGCTCCCCCAAACAGACAACATCACATGCACACCTAACTCGTGAACCACCTCGCTCATCTCCCATGCCTCGTTCATGTTTAAAACTCCACGCACAAACCACAATGCCCTCGTTAACTGTAACGACCCGGATTTTTATCGATTTATTTTAAACCTTTAAATATTGTTTTAAATATTGAGTGATAATATAAATGGATAATTATATGGAATTTCCCGATTTATAATCGAATATGATTTAATTCGAGTATGTCGAATTATCAAAAACGATAAATACTTGGATTCAAAGTTATAACAGAATTAGAAACAATTCAAATGATCTAGCACAAAATTCTATTTGAAAATAGACGACGATAATAATAATTTATTATCAAAGAATTTATTTGTTTTGAATTTAAATTATTTTATATTAATTTAATATGGTATATGTGTTCAAATTAAATTTTATAGTCTATTCTGTTGAGTCCAGAATAGGGTAATTACATTGAAACGTCGGTCGGTAGATTAAAATAGTAGTTCGTGATGTCGAGTTATGAACCCCGATATTTTTTTAATGGATAAGCACGAATCAAATCGATATCGTTTTAAAAAGGAAAAGAAATCTCTTTAAGTCAAATCAAATTAAATTATATTATATTTAAAATCAAAATCGAAATCTTTTTAAATTCTTTAAAAGATATGTGTATGTACTCAAGCCAACATTCATTAATAATACAGCGTACCATATGTTTCCCTTCTCCATTATAAAACCGCGTCTTCCCTTGGTTCTTCTTCAGGATAATCGTATGCTTCAGAAACAAATCAAAAATGGTCGATCCTTCATTTTCAACCTTTCCTGAACCATTAAACGCCATACTCCAATTTTCTCCTATTATTTAGTTCGTTCTTCAGTATTAGAAATCGAAACAATAAAAGACCATTCTCATCATTTCCTCTTAACCAAAAATAATGCCACACCTCTTCTAGCTTCTCAAATCAAACTCGTGGTTTCCCCTTTCTTCAGAAGAGAACCGACTCCACCATGAAAAATTGAATAAAAAATGGAAATTAGAAATCGTGAAATCAAAAGCCGTGATTTCCCTAAAGCTCGAAGATGGATAGGAGATGCTCGCAAATTCAGGGAACACAGGGCATCGCGATTCAATGCCTCGATCTTTTCTGAAGCTCGAGTCGAGGCTGGAGATGTTCGCTAGTTGGGTATGGCGATGGGGTTCGAAGTCGTAGGCGTTGTTGTGAGAGTGCGGTTCAGAGATCCTGACAACATCGGTGGTTGAGCAATGGATTTAGGGTGCAAACTAAAGTGCGATTTTGGTTTTGAGAGTTTCAAATTGGAAATTAGAGCCGCCGATGTTGAAGGTGGTTGCGAATGATGCCACTGTGGGTTTTCTCGAAAATCGACGTTGTGGTGATGGAGTATAGGAGATGCGATACTGCAAGAGGTTACGATAGGGTTAACCTGGGTTGCGACAGTGGGATTTTTTTTAAGGAAGTCGAAGCTGTTTGTAAATGAATGGAGTTTGTTGATGAAATGTCCAAGTGGAAAAATCGGAATAATGGGGATGATTGGCACTTGCGTGAATGGAGTTGAGGCTTGATGATAGAGTATACAGACAGAGAGTGATCGGAAGTGATGGGATATTTCACTTGCAGGCCTTGAACAATTCACTTGAAAGAAGGATTTCACGGTAGCATTTCATGGTGGTTATTTTGGCAGAAATTCTCGATTTTAACAGGAAAGGGAGTTCGGAAATGGCGGTGAAGTACATGAGTAGGAAACTGAGTATTCAAAGAGGATTAAGGTAAGAAAAATATACTTAACTAAATTAATTAGTTAATAATGTTTAACTTATATATTGTGTACAACTTGGAAATAATAACAATAATAACAACACTCGTCATATTATTTCAGATTCAAGTGAATTAAGTGGGTTAGAGTCATACCGACAATATTTAAGCATACAAAATGGATTTGGGATTATCTGGAGTTAGATGAAGTTTAAACCGAACGTCCTTCGATCTAAATCGCGAATAAAAGTCAGGTGAGTAAATCTCACTTACAGTTTTATATTTAAATTTATTTTTATCGTTAAAAATAAATTTGTTGGTTGCTTGGGTGCATGAATGAATTGTTGAATTATTGTGGTTATTGGATATTTCCCGAAATACTATTAGCGGATGCCCGCAGTATCATTAGCGGATGACCCTACGCCCACGTATATAAGTGGATCCCCTTTTTATACCGCGAAATCCTGCCTTGAAGCAGGATGGGTATTATTTATGTGACTAACATCAGTGGATGCGGGAAAAACAGGTTGGAGGGATCCAACTGGATTCCTCAAATATATTTATTGTTGTTTACATATTTATATATGTGCGTGATGTGTGAATTGAATGAATGATTTGTGTGTTAGGATTAGAATACCACTGGCCCTAGATACCAGTAAAAAATATATTAAAAAGGGATTTTTGGTTTTAAAAGCGAAAATTTTCTTTTCGAAATGGAAATGGGATTTCGAAAGGATTGGGGAATATTAACTTGTTTTTATTAATAAAAACAAGTAGTCGAATTTGTAGATAATGTTATAAATGGAGAGAAAAGTTATCGTTTGATAATATTAGAGTTTTAAATTCAAGTTTGAATTTAAAAAGGAAAATTTATTTTCCAGAATGGGAATTGGATTTCAAATAAGATTTGAAATAAGGACTTGTTTTAAATAATTTAAAACAAGAAACGGGATGTATAAACAATGTTTATCAACGAATAAAAATTATATTATCGTTATATGATCTAGAAATGTAAATTCAAGCATGATGTTTAAAAAGAAAAATTATTTTCCAAAGTGTGTTTTCAAATAGAACTCGAAAGAGGAACTTATTCGAATATTTAAGACAAGATGTATAATCTATAAACAACATTTATAAATGAATATGAAAATCATCATTTGGTACTTTATAAATTCTAAATTCAAATATGATTTGTTTTCTGAAGTGAAAACTAGATTTCAAATGTAAATTTGAAAACGAAACGTGGTTTAATATTTAGAACAAGAAGTGAAATGATAAACTCTTATCGGTCTCGAGATAAGAACGTTGTCGATCAAGGTCTGAGAGGTAAATAAATACCCCAACTTGAATGACATCACTATTATCAAGAGATGATATCAGTTTGTAATGGTAAGTGATGTTGAATTTATTTATTTTTTGCATCAAAGGAATTTATAATTGAAATTCGACGATATGGATTTTTTTTTTGAAATAATCCAATTCCTTATGAATTTGACTTAATGTAGAGAATCGAGTTTGAAACGGAGTTATGAATGGAAAATGGAATAATCGAAGAATTGAATAACCTGAATTGATAAGTCAGATTTGGGATAACGGGCTTGAATTATTTTTAAATATTGGAAATGGAGTTGGAATTTAATTCTAAACGAAGTTATAAACATTTATATTAAATTTAATTAAAACGAACTCGCCGCAGCGCAACAGTTCGTAAATTGACGATTCGAACTTCAACTGAGTATATAGAACTCAATATAAGTCAGAATTAGATGAAACAAGAAACACCCGAGCCGATTGAATGATAGTTTTCTAAGGGAAGAGAAAAATCTTGATTTCATCGTATAGATTTTGAGTTATGTCAAAATCAAATTTTCAGAAAAACAGCGCCATAATGGTTTTTAAACCATAAGGGTTTATTTAATAAATTTAAAGGATTTTAAGTGAATAAAAATCTGAATCTTTTTAGGGAAAATCCGGGTTTGAGTTATTAAATAAATACGAACTCAAATCGAGTAAATGAACTGATTTTTGAAACAAAAATCAGATTTTAATTATCAAATAAAGTTAACGTGTTTCGAAAGAAATTAGTTAATATGGTTTTTGATCGAACTTAACTTTTGTTTTAAGTAAACTGAATTGTAAATTGAATCAAGGTATGAAAAGGGAATTAGAATTGGGAAGTGAGCAAGGAATTGAGTTTGATATGTGTATAAGCGAATACAAATATATTTGAACGTGATACGTTCAAATTAAAAGTATATGAAACCAAAAAGCTAATTAGAAAATTAAATTGGTGAATGGTAAGCGAATTTTGGTAAAAAGGGTCGAATTGATTGAAACGAATTGGAAATGGGCGTATGTATTTTAAACAGGTTTGGGATGGAGAATATGAAGAGAGAATGAAGAATATAGTTAAGTGCCCGACAAAAAGGTTCATGTTTCAATTTCCATATGAGGTTTTATGCGCCGAATCGGCAAGCCGCTTGGTTTTTTGATTTTCTTTTTGAATGGAAAGGGCCTAGAGAGGCGAGTTGAGGTTTGAACTATTTGCCGGTACAAAGGAGCTTATGGCGAATTTTTCCGAAAATTTAAGGAGTTAGAATATTTTTAAGAAAATTTGAAAATAGAAATCGACATAACGATATATATAGAATTCGCTAAGAAAATGAATTAAAAATGAAATATTAGAAAAGGCCAGTGATTGTGAAATTTGGTTGATGGATGTTTATTTTTCCTTTGATAATTAAAACACCGGCTATCAAAGATTTTTACCATCATTGTCGATACGGAGAGACGGTTGGATTTAATATCCGAGAACCACTTCGTATAGGCATAGGCATTGCGAATTAGATTATGCTGAAGATAATCGAAGGCGGAGTGAAATTCAAAGAGCTGTTATGTTTGTCCAGTCCCAGGAGAACTTGTATGGACGAATGTCTGACAAAGTATCCCTAACGGATCACATAAGACGATCTTTTCAAGATGTTACGTCTGGCGGCGGAGAAATACATTTCTCTTAGCTTTTATGCCCGTAATATCTTTGAGGAGATTAACTAGTGATTTGATGGGTTTGACGATGTGGCATTCAAAGTGTATGGTGACCAGATGTTCTAAAAGATAGACGTAGCCTCAAGCCTCACAACCGGGAAATGACAAAAATCGGGCAGGCAGCATGGCTATGTGGGTCGCTCCCATTAGGGTGTATAATCACCTATCTAGAGAAATTCCTTTTACTTCTTAAATCTATTTCGATGCTTTCCCTTTTCGGGAAACGGTGGTTTGAGCCCAACCGTTGGTGATATACATTCGATACACTCAAGCGAAATGAGTGGTCGGTCATGTGTGGGCCGGGTTGCAAGACGTTCTTGTTGAACCCATGTGTATTTGCCTCTAGAGATACATCATTGGAAGGTTGTCCCATACCTTGTCATAGTTGGAATCCAGTCTCCAATAAGCGACCTGCGGTTTATGATTTTATACTATGTATGTAGAGCGTGAGATGCAAGCGTTCTACTTTTTGGTTATTTATTTGATTAGACATTATTATAATATCAGTGGATTTTGATATCAATAATGGTTTGGGTTATAGTAAGGTAAAAACCGTCCGTGTTTATGTGTGGGCTGGTCTTACTATTATCTTTTTCTTCCAAAGGATTTTTGAAGTTAAATCATATGGTTGGAGTTTACTCACACCAGTCCCATGACTGACCCATATTTTATTTTGTTTTATTTTTCCTAAACTCTTGGGTGCCCAAATTTGTATGGGTAGTCAAGTGTTTCAGGCTTTACAGATACACTTGGAGGAGCTTGAAGTAGGAGGCTTCACCGCTAGTTATTTTAGAGTTATTTCTGCTGTATCAAATATTGTATTGTGCTCTGATGACGACATGTGTATATGGTACAAAATTTTGTATTCAAAGTTATGTTGTTTAATATATTTTATTCGTTCCGCTGTGAGATTCGTGTTTACTCTGATTATGCTTAGTTGTGTTCATTTTCTTCTATTCTATTAGTTCTATCTTTTCTATCTCACCCTCTAATTTCTTTCTATTAATGATCCGGTAATTTCGATGTCTGAACAGTCGATGTTGGGTTTTGTGTCGATTTTCGGAATCGAAAATCCCGTGGTCGTTACAGTGGTATCAGAGCTTAGGTTTAGCGAACACCTAGGCTTTGGTGGGGGTTTACTTGTAACGCCCTGTGTTCCGCCCGACCCGATCGATCGCAAAAATCGACCAAGACCGTTGAAAACCCGAGTATGTAAACTCTGGGAATACAACACATCAGAACAAAAAACAGCAGACTTTTATTGCATCATGATAATATAACATCAGAGTACAGAATATATCAGAGTACATCGAAATTAAAATACAGCGGAAGGAAATTTTACAATAAATTTAATACAATACATTGCAGTGGAAATAAAATAGATACAGCGGAAGACAACTATGCTCTGGATACAGCTTTAAGCTTCAATCCAGAATCCTGCTCAAGAAGTAAATATCTGCAAAAAGCTACTCGACTGCCCGTGTGGAAAAAGAGGGCACCCGAGTTTGCAAAGGTGGAAACAAACAACGGGTCAGTCATGGGACTGGTGTGAGAATTCTTAATTAATTTAACTAATAGTAATAAAGCAAATCCAAGGACCACGCCGCTAACGCGGAACGGGTTTACTCCAATGGATTGTCGTGCATAACTTAAAGTGACAAAACAAACAATAAGTAAATCATAAAACAACGCTATGCTTTTGAGAAAAATGGAATCACCATAAGATCCAAGTCCTATCACACAATGCAACACAAACCAGAGGATAGGGTTTTACCTTATGGTGATTAAACATGCTTGGTACGATAAAAACGAATTTGATATTATTATTAGTGTATATAAGTTTTCAAAAACAGTTCAATCATAATGTATCAATTCTAGGACATATAGATACCATAATACTATGCTTCTATACTAGTAATACAATCAAATCTGCATGAGGTCGTATTGGAAATTGGGTTTCCATCATGAGTCAAGGCTAGGGAGGAGCTACTTACCATTCGAGACACTCTAGCTAATGTCTCAGGATCCCCCGCAGTGAACCCTTGGATAGCTGCAGAGCCGGTCCACCATACGAGTTGCGGATTAGTTATTCCTGAACACACGTTTCCTGGTCCTATAGGACCTATCATCCGAGGCGCCGTGTTAAAACCCAAACACCACTTTTAGTTATTCCATCATCCACATAAGTAAAATGTCGGGCCGTGTTAAAACCCAAACACCACTTTTAGCTAGAAAGAAACGTGCTGCTCTCCCTGCGTTCCCATCTCCCGTTTTAGACTCCGCCGGTGTGTGAGGCTCGCGAAGTCATGCTATACACAAAGCTATTCCTAAACAGGCTATGCTTTGATCATCCCACAAGGCCTGCTTTTCGACAAAGCCTTGATCATATGCATCTTAGCATGCCATATCGTCACTCCATATCACACTACCAATCCTTTGCCGAAATATATGAAAGGGTGTTAAGCAAGAGAATAAATTCTTCGCCAACAAACATTCATACATTCGAAAGAAAATCAATAAATACAATATAAAGGAGTACAATGTCAGACACACATTCCATTTATAAGCTTATGCTCTGGGTCTGAGTGAAAGCCAAATCCGTACTAATCAACACTACGTTCGGATGGCCACCACTGTAACCCCTTCAAGGTAGCTACTCTAATCACGGGCATCAGTAACAACGCATCCATTCAATGTGTAGATCATCGGTCTTGCACCATCTTCAGATTCTTCAACTGTTAGTCGCCGTATTCATTATTCAGAATGGGTTAAACCCGGTCTTTCCGAATAACTCGCGTGATTTAAAATTAGGTGCTATATATAAAACACATCAATGCCTCATTCCAATTCAGAATATCCTTTTTATAAAGCATTCACATGATTAGGGAAAGGTTCCCATTAATTTTATCAAAGATAAATCTTTCGACTTATTCTTTAATCTTCCTTTATTCACCTTCAATCTAATTAAAGATTTATTTAAAACTTTATTAAGTTTGAGTCTTCTTAAATCATTGTTAAATGACTAATCACTTTACTGGAATTAATCTTATCTTTTAATCCGGGTTTAAGAACTGATGTTATTTAAAACATAGTTCACGAGAGACCCCATTTCATGTTTCATTAATTCCTAATTTAATATAATATTAGGCATCTCTTTTTTTAGAAAATTTCATTTAATCTTAATTAAAAGATTAATTAATAACAAATCAAAATTTCACTATTGATTTGAGTTTCAAGAACTAATGCCCTTCAAACATTGTTCATAAACAACCCATAATCAATTTCCTTTTTATTTCAATTATATTTAATAATTTGAAATCTCATTTAAATCTTAATAAAAAGATTTTTCTTTACTCAAATGGATTTAAGAATAATGTTATTTAAGACACTATACACGACAAACCCAAAATCTAACTTGATATTAGATATAAAGCTTTGAATGGGAATTATATCGATTATATTCAATATCAAATTCTAAAACCAACGGATATCATATCAGAAATAACGATATTAAATATCTTCCTAATTCCCATAATAATATCCATATAATCACAGAATTAATATTGAAATAATCCATAGGTAATTTCCATTCAAATCCAATTCAATATACTCATTGGGAATTCTTAGTTGTATCAAAAACCATTGTTCGACGCTTTCTTATGAATTAGAAAAGCGCGAATTTTAAATTAAATTACTGCAAGCGTATAGGTGTGTAGCATACAGGTCGAACACAGGGAGGTAGATTAAAATCAATTATTTATTTAATCTCTTGGGCGAGTTAGACGATTTTCGAGGTTGGTTTTGAAAGCAATAAAAATTGAAACTGCGATCCGATTCAGAGCAAATCTAATTGAACCAACGATAAAATCACAATTATCAATTGGAAATTAAAATGCAAAACAGAAATAAAATGCAGAAATTAAAATTGCTGGAAAAGAAGAACAACAAAAAAGTAAATTAGAATTGTCGTTGAAACTAATCAAACGACTAATCACTAACAAAAAATGTAAAATACAATTGGTGCTCTTCCAAAACTAATTGTGAAGACAACACCGATTGCTAAGAAAAAGAAAAATGCAGAAATAATAAAAAAAAGAAGAACTTTTATTAATGGAGAAGAGAATATAGAATAGGATAGGATGGTGGCTACAATGACATTACAAGGGTATTTATAGGGAATAACCAAACCCTAACCCTAACCCTAATACAATGATAGATGGGCCTTAGGGAATTCACAAAAGAGTTTACAATGAGAGTCTCAAATGGGCCTTAGTTAAATCTATTAATTTTTTTTGGCCTTTCTTCTTTTCCTCTTGGTTCTTTGACAAGCCTCTCTTGATTTGAGATGTGCATGGCCTTGGTATCAATCATTTTCTTGTCCAACAGCAACTAGATGTGGGATCTTTATCTACAATTCTTCAAAATGTAAATAAATAGCAGTCTGATCTCCATTTCTCTACTTTTCTGGTTGCATGCGGGCTGGGTTGGTATATCTGTAAAAGTAACAAAACAATACCCAAGTAATATTTATTTATATACAAAAGATAAGATATAAGAGCATAAAATAAACACATTTCTATGTCAATCAAATACCCCTACACTTATCTTTTACTCGTCCTCGAGAAAAACAAGAAATGAAAAACTAAACTAGATAGGTCACACTTTCGTAGGAAACACGATTGCATTGAGCGTGTGCAACAAGCCGTTAAACCTCTAGGTGTCCCTAGTAGGACGAGTGGTGTTTCGTGAGGGTTTTCAGCGGATACTACCCACAAAATCCAAATGCAGTATGCTATGATTCTAATGAAACTACATGAATGCATTGGACATATGCAAAATAAAAACAAACATGAAAACAAGACTTGTTTCTGAAGTGGTATAACAAATTAAATTAACAATTTCTAGTCAGTTGATTTTATTTTAGATATCTCAACTTGTCACAAATTTTCAATATAAATCAAGTTTTCAAATGTTAAATTCCAGTTTGGCCAGTTAGTTCGGTCGATAACATAGTGCAGCCATGAAATAAATTCTTAGTTTGCTTGGCCTAGTTTGTAAAGTGGTATTCTAATTTCCTTGTGTATGGCTAGTCAAATCAATAAGGTCAAGAAGTGTTTGGGCATCATCGCTTATTCTTTATTCTATAAAATTTTAAAATTTATGATTAAGTACATACACCTAACTTAGAAGACCAAGGTTTACCACCCATGCACTGCCTCGCAGACTAACGGAGAGTGGGTAAAGAGCTTGGCGGATTGTGCAGGCCGACTTTGACTTTGTCAACAACGTGTCGGTAATCCTTAGGTGTCCAATCTCATAAAATGAGACCAAGATATTCCAACGCTGACTTTGTCAACAACATGTCGAATAGAGCTTGGCGGGTTTGCACACCAACGCTTGATATACAAGCAATGTTGGATACCCTTGGATTACTATTATTATTATTGAAATTTTAAGCACAAAAGAGAGTTGGGCGAATTCAAATTAACACAACTTAGTTTTAAAGATTCGAAAAGCCAATATAAGTATTTTAAGTCCTCCACTTATTTAAACAAAGTCTACAATATAGAATAGATTTCATGGCCATCACCTAAGAATCTCCCTATGTACCGGTTACACTATTATCCCTCAAAATTAAACTTTTCATTATATTTCAAATTCGAACTTAGCTAAGAGAGAAAAATACTATCAACTGGCTAAAAATTGTAAACTTATTTTGTTGTATCAATTGAAAATGAGTCGTATTTTCCAAAAAAAATGGCATGTTAGTATGATCTAAATGCATGATGGTCCTATTTAAATGGCTGAAATTGAAAAGAAAGAAAAATAAAGAAAAAACGAAAATGAGTGAAATGCAGACTCCCCCCACACTAGAACTAAACAGTGTCCACACTGTAAACGTTTACTAAATTTGAAAGATCGTACCCAAAGGTGAATGAGATGCAAAATTATTTGTAGAATGAAATGCAATCTAACTATATGTAAGAATGGATCATATGTACAATGATATATGTGTTTGCGTTGCATGCGATGCAAAGAATACCACCATCTTTTTCCCCCACACTTGGTTCTTGCCCTATGAGTCCTATTCCCACTATGTCTTGGCATGTTTTCTAACAAGCAAGAGTTTTTGAAAACCATCTCATCTTTATACCTCGATTTATAGTCCCGTAAATGAATGTTCAGGGTCGTCCTAACACGAAGTTTTTCAACAAAGCTAACATTCCACAAATAGTTCACGTCTTCAACAAATTTATTAGTGTAATTATTCAAAAATTTGTGATCATATATAAATTCAATGAAATTTGAATTCTGAGTATTATTCAAGATTATATGATCACATTTCTCAATTTCATTAATTGACAACGTATTTTCGACACTGACAAATTCTAGTTCGTTTGAAACCTCAAAATCGAAATTTTCGAACTTGGATTGGTGGCTTGATTCAATTTCATCCTCATTTGGCAACTCATCCTCATTCAATCCAAAAAATTCATGTTCATTAAAATCCTTTTCCAAATTTGAATTGAAAAATTCAACATTTTCATTTTGTTCAATTTCAAAAATTTCAAGTTTCTCGCAACCTGAAGGAGAGAGATCAAAATCTAAGCTTAAATCTTTTTCCTGAAAAGAGTTGAAGTCCAAATCATTTACTGAATTGTGAATAGCTTCATTTAGATCATCATTTTCAATTTCCAAAGTTGTAATCTGAAAATTTTCAATATCAGCAAAGAATGGATTATTTCCTGATTCATCGCATTGAATTTGATTTTGTTGCTCGAATTGTTCTATAAAACACATCATTAAAAAAAGAAGTTCATCAAGTTGTCTATCTTTTTCACCAAGTTGTCTATTTTGCTTTTCTACCCTCTCTCTAAGAATGTTAAGGTGTTATTCTTCAAAATCGTTGATTTGAGAGCTCTCGTTTTGGATTTCTTGATTCTCAAAATTAAAGTTCACATCAATTTCATGATCAATATTATTTCCAATGTGGTGGTTGTTTGAATTTTCAGAAAAATGATATTGGAAATCAATTTGATTTTGAATATTAGGTTCATAACCAAAACTGTCGAAATTCGAGGGAAAACTGCAATTTTGGTCATATTCAAGATGTGGATATGAGTTGTTATTTTGAAGATTTTGATCGATTTGGAAATCATTTTCATATCCAAAATTATTTTCGAACTGGTTTCCAGTCCCGTATTGATGTTGGTTAAAGGTATATTGGGATTCAAAGCTATTTTGATATGGATGTGGCCCATAATCGAAATTATTGAAATTTGAATTGAAGTCGCCATTTCAATCATAACTTTGAAAATGTTGGTCATTTTGAAAATTTTGAAAATTGTTGACATTTGGGTCGCGGAATTTTGGAAAATTTTGTTTCATGAGTTGTAATTCAAAATCATACTCTTCAAGCGGATGTCTACTTCGACTACTATCCCACAATTCTCTCAAGGATTTTTTTGAATCAGACATATGAATGCAATCAAGGGAAAATTATTCTTAGTTCAAAATAGTATAAATGAATGAGTTGTGCTCTATCAATTAACTGACTCAATTAGAAGGGAGAAGAGGGTCTTATGGCCGTTCACGTATAGTAGGATACGACCAATGTTTTACGGGTAGTATGCAACCTCTTTTGCTAATAGTTCAAAAAAATTGAACTAATATATATCCGCGATCCAATCATACGAGACAGTCAACTTCACAAAGCACCACTTTTCAATTATATTATTTTGAAATATCTAATCAGGTTTTATTGTTGAGAAACAATGAGAATGATGACAGTAGTTATGGAAATTTTAATCACAACTATCAGGCAGAATTGCAGAAATTAAAAATTGTACATAGCAAGCCGCTGCCCCTACAGAATTTTTTTACAACAATTATCTATATTTTTCTTTGCAGCGGAGCACCTGTAGAGTCAAAGAAATTTTTACAGTGGGGTATGGCTGTCCTTCTAGAAAATTTGAGTAGTGCAAGCGCTTCAAATCCTAGTGTTTGGAATTGTTTGACCTTTGAATTTCTTGTTTTACTTGAATATTGTTTGAACTCTTCACTTCAAAGTTGATTTGAAACTCTCTTCTTCTTCTTTTTTTTTCTTTTGAGAAAAGAAAATAAATAAAACAAATATAAAAACAAATTAGAAGGAGAGGGAAAAAAACTAACAAATTGACTCGACTAAAAGAAACAAGCAAAACTACTGAGCTAAAAAAACTCAATCTTTTTTCTTTTTTTACTAAATGGCTGGTCTAAAACAAATATAAAACAGCTGAAACAAAATTAGCTAAGAGAAATAAAAATAAAAATGAAACACAGAATTGAACTCAAAGAACCATGAGTCAAAATTCGACTCGACGAAACCCTAGAACTCAAGGACTCAACCAAACTGAAAGACCAAATTTGCTTTATAGAAGAAATCGAACTTCTAACCCCACCCCTCAAAATAAAGGTAACAATACGTCCCTGTTTGTTTTCAGGAAACAAATCAAACTTCCAAAAAAAAACTATGATAATTCATGATTCCTTACTTAATACGACACTTACCAAGACCCCGAACAAATCAGAAAAAATATCAATGCACGCTTAATAAAAGTTACCCCTTTTCCTAAAAAGAAATGAAATATATGGCAATCTTGCAATTCAAGACGCATCAAATTCTCGCAGTCTAAGTCGGGGTCTTCAAGTCGAGTTTTTAGGGTTATTTCGATTTGATGGGTTCCGGTGATGTTGCGATGGTGAATAGCGTTGCGGAGAAGATGAAGGCTTGTTTCCAGGAAGTTGTTTGAGGCAAGTTCGATTGCAGATTGTGATCGGTTCGATATCTGTGACTGGGTAGGAGTTCAGCGTGGTAGGAATTTGTGATTGTTCGGTGAGTTCGAAGTTACCAGAAGGATGATCGGTCGATGTGGTTTTTGTTGAGGAGAATGGTGATTTGAGTGGCTGGTTGCGATTTCTATACCTGGGTTTTCGGTGCAAATTTTGAAATTAGGGTGTGAACTAGTTTGTTGACTAGGAATTGGTCAAGGGCAAATTGTGGTATGAGAGTGCTATGATCAGGTGTCTTGATGGCGTTGTGTTTGCTGGACTGTCGGTGATTGGAACAACACTTTGGTGAAGTTTGGATTTGTTCCAGGCGTTTTGAACGTGGTTGTGGGAATTGGAGGGGCTGTAGTTGATCGATGGACTGTTGGACTATAGATGATTGCGGTGATCAAGGCAGAATGGTGGGAAGTATATTGTGACAGAGGGTAAGGAGTTGCTGGGTTTGAGATTGGGTTATGAACGGTATGAGTTTGGTGTTAGAACTAGATGCGGATAGCAGGTGGTTGCGGTTTTTGTAGAGGACGTGGTGGGTGTTTATGGATGGAGGGGGGCGTTTCACTTGACTGTTTGAAGATGATGAAGTGGACGTGGGTTCTAGGAGGGGTTGAACATGATGATTGAAGAAGCTGGTGGGCAGAACTGAGGTTTGCCTGATGATGAGGAAATTGGCGGATTTTGCAATGAAGATGAGTTGGAGGTTGATGGTGGAGGCTGTATGTATGATGAGGGGAAAGATAGCAGTCAACAGAAATTAGGAAAGGAAATTTGTATTATTTTTTTTTGGATTTTTGTCAAAGTGTAAAAGGGAAAGAATTATGAAAAAAAAGAAGGAAATAAGTAAAAAAGGAAAAAGAAATTAAAACGAGGAAAGAAATAAGAAAAGTGGATTAGTGTGGAGGGAGTGTTGAAGTTTGAACGGTGGTGGAGCAGGTGAGAACTTGTTTAATGAGGAAGGTGATGTGCTGTTATGAGGTGTTTGGTGGAACTTGTGGTCTGTAGTGAAGCAGTAGGTGATGGATTTTGGGTGGGTATGGTAGATGTTGGATGATGTATGGGACGTTTGAAGTCTGATTATTGGCAGAAGGGTGGTTTGGCAGTGAATATGGTTTGAAGGAAGGTGGATCGAAATGGTTGTTCGGAAAGGGATGTTCAGTTGTAGTTTGTGAAAAGGTTGTCTTCTTTTGTTGAGATGGGAACAGAGGGTAGAGGATGTTGGTCAGAAAGGGTTCGGTTGTAATGATTATGAAGGTCAGAAAGGGTTCGGTTGTGTGATGGTGAAAACTTTTGGGTATTTGGTATGGGTGTGACAGATGAATGGTGGACTGAGGAAGATGAAGTAATCAGAGAAAGAAGGAAAGAGGAAACTACAAACACATTTTTTTTTTTGGAAAGAAATTGTAATCAAAGGAAGATATGTAAAAAAAATGGAAAAGAAATTGAAATAGGGCAAGCAATGAAAGAGTTGACAAAAATAGATAGATTTTTTTTATTGTAAAATTAGAAGAGAGAGAAAAAAAAGAAAAAAGGAAAAATTTGAAAAGGGGAAAGAAATAAATGAAAAGAAAAGGAAATAAAATCAAGAAAATTTGGCAACTATTTTTGTCTCTTTTTTAGAAGATTAGAGTATCAGTAGATAATACCAAATCAACTAATTAAGATTTCTTCTTTCTAATTATACAGAAAAAAATACAAAAGGAAATAAAATAAAATAAAACTTACACGAATCAGAAATTAAATAAATAATAAAATTTAATCGTTACCTCCCCGACAACGGCGCCAAAAACTTGTTCGACGCTTTCTTATGAATTAGAAAAGCGCGAATTTTAAATTAAATTACTGCAAGCGTACAGGTGTGTAGCATACAGGTTGAACACAAGAAGGTAGATTAAAATCAATTAATTATTTAATCTCTTGGACGAGTTAGACGATTTTCAAGGTTGGTTTTGAAAGCAATAAAAATTGAAACTGCGATCCGATTCAGAGCAAATATAATTGAACCGAAGATCAAATCACAATTATCAATTGGAAATTAAAATGAAAAACAGAAATAAAATGCAGAAATTAAAATTGCAGGAAAAGAAGAACAACAAAAATGTAAATTAGAATTGTCGTTGAAACTAATCAAACGACTAATCACTAACAAAAAATGTAAAATACAATTGGTGCTCTTCCAAAACTAATTGTGAAGACAACACCGATTGCTAAGAAAAAGAAAAATGTAGAAATAATAAAAAGAAGAAGAACTTTTATTAATGGAGAAGAGAATATAGAATAGGATAGGATGGTGGCTACAATGACATTACAAGGGTATTTATAGGGAATAACCAAACCCTAACCCTAATACGATGATAGATGGGCCTTAGGGAATTCACAAAAGAGTTTACAATGAGAGTCTCAAATGGGCCTTAGTTAAATCTATTAAATTTTTTTGGCCTTTCTTCTTTTCCTCTTAGTTCTTTGACAAGCCTCCCTTGATTTGAGATGTGCATGGACTTTGTATCAATCATTTTCTTGTCCAATAGCAACTAGGTATTGGATCTTCATCTACAATTCTTCAAAATGTAAATAAATAGCAATCTGATCTCCATTTCTCTACTTTTCTGGTTGCATGCGGGCTGGGTTGGTATATCTGTAAAAGTAACAAAACAATACCCAAGTAATATTTATTTATATACAAAAGATAAGATATAAGAGCATAAAATAAACAGATTTCTATGTCAATCAACCATTTTAAATCCCTTTTATTTATTTATAAAATAAATAAATCACTTATTTTGATAAAAATATCTTTATAATCTAAAAATTGATTATTCTATATGTTATCCCTTTATAATTATATTATTTTCCAAAATATTAATTTTTGAAATTTCTCTTCTAGTATTCATTATAAAATGGATAAAATAAATCAATAAACTCGTTCGAGTTTTTTAAAAATGGCATTGCTATTTTTAAAACAGATTAAATAACCCAACTCATTTTCTTATCCATTTATATTTTATAATAGGCTAGACCTCTCACATTAAGCCTACGACTTGTGGATGTTGGATGTGCCGGTCGGCTCCGGGCAGACTTATTCCACAAGCTGGGCTTAACCTCGTGTCATGGCCCGTTTCGTATTTGTGCACTTGGACCTCTCACACTAGGTTCAACATTAGTGGCTGCTGGATATGCCGGTCGGGTCCGGGCAGACTTCCACCACAAATGTAACCTAACCTCATGTCCAAGCACAATTATAATTTATATTTATAATTATATCATTGGGAATTATTATTGTAAAACATTCTAATTGAATATTAGATTAAAATATATTTTTTATCCTAAATTGGAATGAGACCCAAATCAAATACCATTAATTAATGGATTTCATACAACGCATATGTGAAATAATGATAAACATTCGTTTATCACCAAAATAACATTCCAATAACATTCAGATAACATTCACACAACATTCAAACAAAATCCAAATAATAATATATTATATATGCACTTGGGCGATGTGTGAAAATATCAGCCCAATCAACAAATACAAGTCAGACAACTTGTATAGGGCAGTGTAACATATTTGAATTATCATAAATAATAATAAATTAACATTAATTAGCATGCTACCTATTTTCAAAATTCAAACATTGTGTCATATCCAAACATCAATTCACATCATATCTTGCATGCCACAGAAATAATTCTAAGTTTTTATTCACATCTAAAATGTGAATAAAATATACTTTCTTAGTTGATGTCTTTTACTTAGACCATACATTTCTAACATTAATGATATTTTTATTTAGACCATTCATTTCTAACATTAATGATATATATCTAGAGAATACATTTGTAACATTAATGATAATTATATTTAGACAATACAAATCTAACATTAATGATGTTCATATTTAGACAATACATATCTAACATTAATGATATTCATATTTAGACAATACATATCTAACATTAATGATATTCATACTAGTGAGACATCTTAACAAAAATGATATTTTTAACTAATGTGACATTTTTAACAAAATTGTAACTTTATTCCTAACGCAACATTTTTGACTAAAACTGTTATTATTTTTCTAATGCAACACTTTTGACTAATAATGTAATTCTTTTTCTAATGCCACATTTTACACTAAATTTTTTAATTCTTTTAAATGCAACATTTTACACCAAAAATGTTAATTCTTTTAAATGCAACATTTTATAAAATAAAAATGTTACTTTTCTATGCTAACATTTTATATAATAAAAATGATCTTTTCTAATGCTAACATAAGAAAAATAAAAAATGATGATTTTATAATGTTAACATTTCATACATAAAATGAGATTTTTCTAATCTTAAAATTTTATAAAATAAAAATGTTACTTTTTCCTATGTTAATATTTTATACATTAAAAAAAATGAGATTTTATTATGTTAATTTTTCATATGGTAGAAATGTTACTTTTCTAATGACATAACTTGACACTAAAAATAATGTTCATTTTTAATGAATTAACATATCACTAAATTTATGTTTCATTTTTGATGATTCTACATAACACTAAATTTATGTTACATTTTTAATGACATAACTTGACACTAAAAATAATGTCCATTTTTAATGAATTAACATATCACTAAATTTATGTTTCAATTTTGATGATTCTACATAACACTAAATTTATGTTACATTTTTAATGACATAATGTAGTGACCCGGATTTTTGAGCGACTTTGGTTATCGACGTAAGCTCGACGTCGATAACCAAAACCTCGAAAAATCCCGGTAATTAATGAAAGAAATTAGAAGGTGAGAATAGATAAGATAGAAACTTAGAATAGAAGAAGAAGAAGAACACAACATCAGAGTAACTCGAACCTCACAGCGGAACGAATAACATATAATAGATAACATAACTTTGAAATATAACAGTTATGTATACAATAGCAGTTATCAGAGTACAACACTTACAACACAGCGGAAATAAACTATAGCTATATGATCCAGAAGCCTCCTGCTCCAGCTCTTCAAGAGTATCTGTAAAATCCCGACTACTTGACTGCCCGTACAAATTTAGGCACCCAAGAATTTAGGGAAAACAACAAAGTAAACTCCGAGTCAGTCATGGGACTGGTGTGAGTAAAATAGTTTAAACAGGTATATGAACAAGTAAACGATATCTCATAAGACCACGCCGCAGAACGGAACGGGTTTTTCCCTTATGTGAATCCAAATATCTTTATATCAAAAACCTTTTGATATTATAATAATGTCTATGTACAAATAGATATCAACTAGCAGAAACGCTTTCATCTCACGTTCCACATATATAGTATACAATCAAAATCGCAAGCACGTATTGGATAATGGATTTCCAACTATGACAATGTATGGAACCACCTTCCGATCAGTGTACTCTAGGAACGATACACTGGAGTTCAACAAGAACATTTTGCAACTCAGCCACACATGACCGACCACTCATTTCGCTTGAGTGTATCGAATGTACATCACCAACGGTTGGGATCAGCAACCGTTCCCGTATATATATGGGACAGCATTGATAGATTTAAGAAACAAATGAATATTCACTAGATAGGTGATTATACACCCTACTTCGGTGCGACCGACTTAGCCATGCTGCCTGCCCGATTTCTGTCATTTATCGGATGATGAGGCTTGAGGTTACTCTTTATCATCACATCAGATTCACTTCGAATGCCACATTGTTAGATCCATCGAAAATCACTAATTGACGTCTACAACAGTACATTACGTGTTAGCTAAAGAAGTTTCCTTCTCCGCTTCCACTCTTGGTACGGTTGAAGAAATCAATGTACGTGACCTTTCTGGAAATACTCGGTCAGACATTCATTCATACAAATCATCATCATTCACTTAGAACGTCACATCGTCATACCCGCCAAATCACAAATTGACTTATCCAAAAATAACACGGGTATACACCTAAGAGAAACGAATTCCTCCACCACCAAACGTGAATACGTTTGAACAGATCAACTTACGCGATCCATTGGATATACTCTGTCAGACATTCATCCATACAAGTTGTCCTGGGACTGGACAAATCGAAGGCACTATTCTGTAAACAGGATAGCCCTTGCATTTTACTCCGTCTTCAATTATCTTTGGCATATATGATTCGCAACGCTTATGCCAATACAGAGTGGTTCTTTGGATAATAATCCAACCGGTCTCTCCATATTAACAACGTTAAAATGGTCAAAACTTCGATAGTCTGTGAGTTAACTATCAAAGAAAAACAAGTGTGCAAACAACGATATTATTTCCAGATGGAAATTATATCGAACAAACATCATTTAACATAAATCTCTTTAGTTCATTTATTTACTTATCTCATGTTTCCCTATATTCTAAATTCTTATTTTCTTTTATCAGAAAACATTTCTGATTCTCGTTTGGAAAACATTTCCAAAACTCCTTTACGATCAAACCTTACCATTTCTTAGTTAAGAAGGAAGTCACTCAAGTTGGGGTATAATTACCTCTCAGACCTTAACTGAACAATGTTATAACTTCGAAATGGTCAAAGTTTATCTTTTAATCTTTAACAACTTCTTTACGCCTTTCTCGGATTCAATTTTACTAGTCCACTTCTATATTTAAAACATTAGTTATAACGATAACGTTATAATCCCTACTTTCGAATTATCTGACTTTAATTATAACTTCTATTCTTATTAGTGAATAATTAACCTAACACTTATTTATTTATAAATAAATAAATCTCTATTTAAACACTGGAAAGTATAAGTACTTTCCCGAATTCGATATAATCGAATTTGTCGATTAACTCTCTTCGAGAAATTTCTATTTGATTAACTCTTCTTCGAATAACCTATACTCGATTAACTCCTTCTCGAATAAACGATATTCGATAATCTCTCTTCGAATAACTAATATTTGATGACTCTTCCTTTTCAAATATCTCATATTTGAAAATCTCACTTCGATGAAACTAACATCGATAACTCCTTTTGATGAAACTAACATCGATAAATTTAACTCGACGAACTTAACTCGACTAACTTAACTCGACTCGACTAACTCGACTTACTTGGTTCGACCAATTCGATTTGATTAACTAGGCTCGACTAACTTGGCCGAACCACCCAATCAA
This sequence comes from Allium sativum, assembly GCA_030737875.1. Classification (NCBI taxonomy): domain Eukaryota; kingdom Viridiplantae; phylum Streptophyta; class Magnoliopsida; order Asparagales; family Amaryllidaceae; genus Allium; species Allium sativum. Next base: position 1,044,114,645 of record CM060910.1, on the reverse strand, counting down.
CTCAACTTATTTAACTTAACTTATTTCTCAACTCGATCAACTCGATTAACTCCTATCGAATAACTAATATTCGATTAAACTCCATTCGCTTGACTCTAGATCGCAGCGATCACAATGGTTACGCCTGACTCCCTCAGGAAACATCCAACCGCCGTAGGCTATTTACAGCCCTGCGAATTACGCTAGCAGTCATGCAAGATGGCAACTTACCCTGAATACTATGTTTGACTAACTCTGTCTCACTTAACTATATTTGATTAACTCTAGTTCGTTTTTACTCTAATCGATTAATTCTAACTGATTAACTCTAACTGGTTAACTCTAACTGATTAACTCTAACTGATTAACTCTAACTGATTAACTCTAACTGATTAACTCTAACTGGTTAACTCTATTTGACTAACTCGACTTGACTAACCCCTTTTGAATAACATATTCGATTAACTAACTTTCGAATACCATATTCGATTAACTCCTTTCGAATGTCTATATTCGATTAACTAACTTTCGAATACCATATTCGATTAACTAACTTTGAATACCATATTCGATTAACTCCTTTCAAATGTTTATATTCGATTAACTAACTTCGAATACCATATTCGATTAACTAACTTCGAATACCATATTCGATTAATTAACTTCGAATGTCTATATTCGATTAACTAACTTCGAATACCATATTCGATTTCTTCTTTCGAATACCATATTCGATTTCTCCTTTCGAATACCATATTCGATTTCTCCTTTCGAATACCATATTCGATTTACTTTATTCACTTTATAAAGATTTCCTTTTTAAAAACGTTTTATTCATTTGAAAAGATTTACTTTTAAATAACGGTTCTACACTTTAAAAATGATTTCCTTTTTATAATGTTCCCTTTCCAATTCTATTTGTAAATGGTTTACAAATATTTCCTTTTCAAATTTATTCTTGAAATATTCTAACTCCTTAAATTCCTGGGAAAATTCGCCATAACCTTCTTTGTATCGGGAGCATCGGGAAAATCCCCAAACTCGCCACACATGCCTTTCCATTCAAAAAGAAAATGGTTTGAATTTATTTTCCTTTTAAAAATATCTCCTATTTATAAATATCCCAATTTATAAATATTCCTTATTTATAAATATTTAAATTTATAAATATCTCTTATTTATAAATATTCCAATTTATAAATATTCTATTTTCAATATCACTTTGAAAATCCCCTTATCAACATTCCGGTATGTTATGGTATTCAATCATATCAAATCACGATGTTCAATATCGTCCAAGCACATATAATCGTCCATAGATTTTATATCACATCATATAACAATATATGAAAAACAATAAAATAACTGTTGAGGAATCCAGTCGGATTCCTCCAACCTGTTTCCCTGCGTCACAGATGTTAGACAACATAGATAACATCACTTTCAGTTCCATATGATACATTCTGTTAAACAGAATCAATATAGAAATTTAACTAACTGACTAGCAGTTCAATCAAACAATCAACACACAGTAAATCAGACAATTTCTAACAATTCTAAAGATACAACATGAAATTATAAACTGTTTAGAGTTGGTGAGATTTACTCACATTTGCGCGTTAGCCGTTAAATAATGGTTTGCGTTATTTGATTCAGTCGGACAATTTATTTCGCCATAAATTGTAACGAGCACCGATCCACTCCCGGTCAGTTTCATTGTGACGCTCCCATCCATACAATCTCAACAGATCTTGTTTCGTCTGATTCTTATATATGCTTAAACCAATACTCCTCCTTCAGAAAAATATTTGAACTCAAGTCTGTATTTTCCCCACTTCGAACTCCTGTCTATATTTTCCTAGTTCCAATCTTGCCCAATAGCTTGTAGTTATACAAAACAAAGCTTCACCACCATCTCTTCTGCCTTAATTACATAAAGAAATTACCATTTTATAGTTAGTCCACGTGTTACGTGTTAACCCTTTTCCAAACCATTTTGGCGTCCTCACAAGTCCAAATTCCCATTTCAAAATATACCAATGGCCTTCCCTTCCTAATCATCCGTTTAAAACCTGATTAGCATTAAACTGCTTCCCATTCCCAGATAAAGTAATACTTTTGTTTGAACCCCTTATTTATTTATAAGTTTAGAAATTCCAAATCTAACCCATTACCATGATTAACGCAAATCAGTTTTCAATACCAAATTCAACTTTATCTTTCCCGATAGCTTTAGTATCGCTCCTCCTCGCGTTACCCCATTTTCGAGATCGGCCCTATATAGTTCGACGCTGCCTGCACCACTTAGAATCCTTCACACACCACAAATCCAACAAAACAAATTCCCAATAGTAATCACCGTTCACCAAAACGTGACAGCGAACCCCTCACCAAACAAATGAACTTACGCTTACACTCCTCATCCTTTTCTTCTTCCCAGATCGTCCATATACAACTAGATCAGCCTCCTTCTCGAACATGCTGACCCCAAAGCTCGACTTCCTACACACGGACCCAACTCCACACCACGAATTGAAGCTTCCGTTTTCACTCGACCGTTAGCCCCAGATTTACTAGGTTAAACTCCGAATTTCTGGTATCCCGTCGAGTTCAAAAAAGGGGGCTATGAACTCGAACGGAAACTCAAGAGGATTTCAATTTTATAACTTTCGAGATTTATGAAATTTTGTGTGAATTCTTTTGATTTCTTGTAGGTGGCGATTTTGTTTGCTGAGGAAAAGGAATGATGGCGGAATGGTTTTGACCAAAGAAGGTTTTTCTTTAGGGTTAGAACGAAAGTGCTGTATTTGTAGGAGTATTTGCTTGGTTGCTAACGAAACAGATCATGATGTGTACGTGGGTGTATATAAAACCAATGATACTAAAAGGCTAAGAAACGTGGTACGTGGTACGTGGTACTATATGTACCGATATGAGTGAGTGGAGATTTACTCAAACTCAATGACTACTTAATGTGGCTGTCTGGGTGGCTCGGTGGGTGTTATTACTTTTGTTTTCTAGAACTAAGTTCTTACCGTCTCCGTTATGCTAAATTCCATTGCTTTACGAATCGCAACAGACAGAGATAAAAATACCGTTGTGACGAACAGTGTGTCACGGTCCCAAAAATATAATAATACCGGTAGATGGACTCATATTTTGAAACTTCAAAATGTTGATTTCAGAGTGCGAAATACTTCAAATAAAAAGTCGCTTATTAAATTAATTAAAAATTACCATAAAATTCTAAAAATTAATTTATCGTTATGTCTCTAAAGAACCTTGTCTAAATTCAAACCCGATCTCTAGTTTTATCGAATAAACTATTACGGTCGATAAACGATTCTATAGCGACTATTTTAAAATTTGATTTGGACATATCTCAAAATCTACACGACGAAATCCTGATTTTTCTCTTCCACTAGAAAGATATACTCCACCAGCTCCACACGTTTCTTGTTTCACAGAAATCCGATTTAAAACGAGCTATGTACATTCAGTTGAAGTTCAAATCGTCAAATAGCGAACTGCCACGCCATTTCGAGCTCAGTTTTAACTATAATATAATTATACGTTCTAACGTCATCGATTAAATATATTCGTTGATATAATTCAACTCTAAACTGAATTATATATTTTGAATTGCCCGATTCACACCATATCGCCATTTCAGCCAATTCTGATTATTTCAGAATTAAATATATTATTCTATTACTTAATTAATTAAATAATCCATATAATTTAATTAAATAACCATTTAATTCTCTTTATCACTATTTATATAATTAAATAAATTAATTATATACCATGAAAAGTGCGGGTCATTACACATAACTTGACACTAAAAATAATGTCCATTTTTAATGAATTAACATATTACTAAATTTATGTTTTATTTTTGATGATTCTACATAACACTAAATTTATGTTACATTTTTAATGACATAACTTGACACTAAAAAAAATGTCCATTTTTAATGAATTATCATATCACTAAATTAATGTTTCATTTTTGATGAAACTTAATGATAGTAAAATTATGTTCATTTTTCATAAAACTTAGTTACACTAAAAATTATATTCACTTTTCATGAAACTTAACGACACTAAAGATATGTTTATCACCTTCATATTTCTACATATATCAACTAATATTTTGGAGTCAATGTTTCCATAACGATTCCTACATATGGCAACAACTAATATTTTGGTGTCAATATTTTCATGACAATTCCATATTACCACATATGACAACAACTAATATTTTGGTGTCAATATTTTCATGACAATTCCATATTACTACATATGACAACAACTAATATTTTGGTGTCAATATTTTCATGACAATTCCAACATGTGGTGTAAATTCCATAATACTACATGTAACAATATTCTAAATCTTGATGTCGACATTCACAATATAATCCACATCAACACATACTAGTCCATTTAAAAATTGAATCTTTTTAATAGAAACAATCTTGTGTAAACATCATAATTTCTACAACAATAATTTAGCAATAAATTGAATCAACACATAATATTCCATTTTATTTTCAACTAAATTTAACATTGAAAATTTCCCTTTTTAATTTCTATAACAATAATGGTTTTATTGTTGACAAATCAATCCTCAACAAAAGGTTATATTTTGATTTAACAATTGTGTTTCAACAAATATCATCACCTCAACACATCCATAGAACAACATCAATCAATTCGGATTTCATAGCAATCAACAACATGAATTTCACAATATACATATATAGAATTCACATGGCGAGGGATAATATTTAATTTAAATAATTAAATATAGAAATCTCATATTGATCGGGTTTCAGAAATCATTCGTGTTCAAATTTGGTTGGATTTTCAAAGTGCCCTGTTCTGGTCCTGGTCAGTTCCATCTTGTAGATCTCGTTTCTGCGATTCTAACGCAACTGGAATTTCTGAATTTTGTTTTCAAACGAACAAGTTATGGTTTTTTTACAAAATTGAATTACATAAATAATATTATTAATTTTACAATTACAATATATTACATATCCTTCCTCTTCCTCATTTATACTTCCAAAAAACATTCGACCCATCGTTCACCAGAAAAACGTCGCTTTTGCAAACTCGCCACAGTCGAACGGAGCCACCAGAGATGATCATGGCCGCTGAATATATTGATCTTGACGTGCTCTTTTATTTTTGTTTTATAGAATTCGTGAAATCATTTGTGGATTGAGAGAAAATGTGGAATCAAAATTGGAGATCGCTGGCCTTCCATTAGAAATGGGCAGCGGCCATTGATTTAGTTTAGGGCGGCGGCTGATAAGAAATGGGATTTGGGTTAAGGAAGTAAAAATGATATTATATAGTGGAGGAAATTATTATCTTTATTCCTTTATTTAATTAATATTTTTATTTATTTATTTATAAGGTCTGAAGATTATAAATATATAAAAAGAAGAGAGAACAAAAGGGGAATAAAAGGAATAGTTTCATATCTAAAAATGAATTTGAATGATAAATAGAAGAGGAGAGAGAGTAGAGAATAAATGCACAAGTTATTTCCCCTATATGCCTCTTTGTATTTATAACAAATTAAATGCTTTCCTTTTTTTCTAATTGTTTAAGTTATGCAACCTTTTAAATTTCAAAACATGCAATATTAAATAACGTAATGGCATGTTTACATATTATAACATAATGACATGTTGTCATAATTTATTTAGAATCTACATATTATTTCAAATCAACATATTCAATGCTTATGCAAGAATAAATAAATGAATATACATAAATGGAGTTGATTTGTTTTAAAGGAGAGATAATAAAAGGAAAGGAAGAACAAAGAAAATAGAAGGATGTTTAAGAAATAAGAATACATGTGTGAAAATAGAATGAAGAGTAATAAATTAATAGATAAATAAAAGAAATGAATGCGTAATTAATGGAAGAAATTATGTTATGATTTTGTTATTAATTATCATAAAACTCTTATATAATTTTTTTTTATCATCAACTGTTTGAAGTTAATTATTACAAATATACATACAACTTGATATTAATTTCAGTTGTAATAAATCACTTTTTATCTAATTACAAATAAATGTTTATTAGACATAAATTTAAAATCATACCTAAATAACATCTTAATTTTATTTAAAAGATTTTTCTTCTTTTTTTCTAAAGCAATTTCTGACAAATATCCTTAAAATAAAATTTTAAATTTACCCCAAAATTGAGGGTTGTTACAGTCTCCCCCACTTAAAATCTTTTCGTCCTCGAAAAGGAATGAAGCTAAAAGTTGTTTAGTTACATAACTCTACTTTTAATTTAGTTCTATATTTGATTTGGTTAAATTGTTACCATTCATGTTATTAGTTAAACTAATTATCAAATAACACAACCATCAATCAATTAGTTGATTAACTTTTAAAATATATATAACTTTTATATATTCAATAATCATATTTTCTAACATAGATTATAATTACAAATATGTTAATTATAAGCTTGTCACTCTCAACTCATTCTAGGGCATTACTAACCCCATCTCTAATGAGTTTCCTCATTCTAGGATACTGCTGATCCTATCTCTAATAAGTATTCTTATTGGATATTACTAATCCAATCTTTGATGAGTCTTTTGTTCAGTTATAATGAATTGTACCCCAAAGATTTGAGCTAACCAGAGCTCTGATACCAACTGTAACGCCCCGTGTTCCGCCCGACCCGATCGATCACAAAAATCAACCAAGACTGTTCAAAACCCGAGTATGTTAACTCTGGAAATACAACACATCAGAACAAAAAACAGCAGACTTTTATTACATCATGATAATATAACATCGGAGTACAGAATATATCAGAGTACATCGAAATTAAAATACAGCGGAAGGAAATTTACAATAAATTTAATACAATACAGTGCAGCGGAAATAAAATAGATACAGCGGAAGACAACTATGCTCTGGACACAGCTTTAAGCTTCAATCCAGAATCCTGCTCAAGAAGTAAATATCTGCAAAAAGCTACTCGACTGCCCGTGTGGAAAAAGAGGGCACCCGAGTTTGCAAAGGTGGAAACAAACAACGGGTCAGTCATGGGACTGGTGTGAGAATTCTTAATTAATTTAACTAATAGTAATAAAGCAAATCCAAGGACCACGCCGCTAACGCGGAACGGGTTTACTCCAATGGGTTGCCGTGCATAACTTAAAGTGACAAAACAAACAATAAGTAAATCGTAAAACAACGCTATGCTTTTGAGAAAAATGGAATCACCATAAGACCCAAGTCCCATCACACAATGCAACGCAAACCAGAGGATAGGGTTTTACCTTATGGTGATTAAACATGCTTGGTACGATAAAAATGAATTTGATATTATTATTAGTGTATATAAGTTTTCAAAAACAGTTCAATCATAACGTAACAATTCTAGGACACATAGATACCATAATACTATGCTTCCATACTAGTAATACAATCAAATCCGCATGAGGTCGTATTAGAAATTGGGTTTCCATCATGAGTCAAGGCTAGGGAGGAGCTCCTTACCTATTCGAGACACTCTAGCTAATGTCTCAGGATCCCTCGCAGTGAACCCTTGGATAGCTGCAGAGCCGGTCCACCATACGAGTTGCGGATTAGTTATTCTTGAACACACGTTTCCCGGTCCTATAGGACCTATCATCTGAGGCACCTCATTCCATCATCCACATAAGTAAAATGTCGGGCCGTGTTAAAACCCAAACACCACTTCTAGCTAGAAAGAAACATGCTGCTCTCCCTGCGTTCCCTTCTCCCGTTTTAGACTCCGCCGGTGTTTGAGGCTCGCGAAGTCACGCTATACACAAAGCTATGCCTAAACAGGCTATGCTTTGATCATCCCACAAGGCCTGCTTTTCAACAAAGCCTTGATCATATGCATCTTAGCATGCCACATCGTCACTCCATATCACACTACCAATCCTTTTCCAAAATGTATGAAAGGGTGTTAAGCAAGAGAATAAATTCTCAACAAATATTTGAAAGGGTGCCAAAATATTTTTTTTATCCTAAATTGGAATGAGACCTAAATCAAATGCCATTAATTAATGGATTTCATACAACGCATTTGTGAAATAATGATAAACATTCCTTTATCACCAAAACAACATTCAGATAACATTCACACAACATTCAAATGACATTCAAACAAAATCCAAATAATAATATATTATATGTGCACTTGGGCGATGTGTGAAAATATCAGCCTAATCAACATATACAAGTCTGGCAACTTGTATATGGCAGTGTAACATATTTGAATTATCATAAATAATAATAAATTAACATTAATTAGCATGCTACCTATTTTCAAAATTCAAACATTGTGTCATATCCAAACATCAATTCACAACATATCATGCATGCCACAGAAATAATTCTAAGTTTTTATTCACATCTAAAATGTGAATAGAATATACTTTCTTAATTCATGTCTTTTACTTAGACCATACATTTCTAACATTAATGATATTTTTATTTAGACCATTCATTTCTAACGTTAATGATATATATCTAGAGAATACATTTCTAACATTAATGATAATTATATTTAGACAGTACATATCTAACATTAATGATATACATATTTAGATAATACATATTTAACATTAATGATATTCATATTTAGACAATACATATCTAACATTAATGATATTCATATTTAGATAATACATATCTTACATTAATGATATTCATATTTAGACAACACATATCTAACATTAATGATATTCATACTAGTGAGACATCTTAACAAAAATGATATTTTTAACTAATGTGACATTTTTAACAAAATTGAAACTTTATTCCTAATGCAACATTACATTAATGATATTCATATTAGTGAGACATCTTAACAAAAATGATATTTTTAACTAATGTGACATTTTTAACAAAATTGTAACTTTATTCCTAACGCAACATTTTTGACTAAAAATGTTATTATTTTTCTAATGCAACACTTTTGACTAAAAATGTAATTCTTTTCCTAATGCCACATTTTACACTAAATTTTTTAATTCTTTTAAATGCAACATTTTACACCAAAAATGTTAATTCTTTTAAATGCAACATTTTATAAAATAAAAATGTTACTTTTCTATGCTAACATTTTATATAATAAAAATGATCTTTTCTAATGCTAACATCTCAAAGAAAAATAAAACATGATGATTTAATGTTAACATTTCATACATTAATGAGATTTTTCAAATCTTACCATTTTATAAAATAAAAATGTTACTTTTTCCTATGTTAACATTTTATACATAAAAAATGAGATTTTATTATGTTAATTTTTCATACGCTAGAAATGTTACTTTTCTAATGACATAACTTGACACTAAAAATAATGTTCATTTTTAATGAATTAACATATCACTAAATTTATGTTTCATTTTTGATGATTCTACATAACACTAAATTTATGTTACATTTTTAATGACATAGCTTGACACTAAAAATAATGTCCATTTTTAATGAATTAACATATCACTAAATTTATGTTTCATTTTTGATGATTCTACATAACACTAAATTTATGTTACATTTTTAATGACATAACTTGACACTAAAAATAATGTCCATTTTTAATGAATTAACATATCACTAAATTTATGTTTCATTTTTGATGATTCTACATAACACTAAATTTATGTTACATTTTTAATGACATAGCTTGACACTAAAAATAATGTCCATTTTTAATGAATTAACATATCACTAAATTTATGTTTCATTTTTGATGATTCTACATAACACTAAATTTATGTTACATTTTTAATGACATAACTTGACACTAAAAATAATGTCCATTTTTAATGAATTAACATATCACTAAATTTATGTTTCATTTTTGATGATTCTACATAACACTAAATTTATGTTACATTTTTAATGACATAACTTGACACTAAAAATAATGTCCATTTTGAATGAATTAACATATCACTAAATTTATGTTTCATTTTTGATGAAACTTAATGACAGTAAAATTATGTTCATTTTTCATAAAACTTAGTTACACTAAAAATTACATTCACTTTTCATGAAACTTAACGACACTAAAGATATGTTTAGTTCATGTCAATTCATATCACCTTCATATTTCTACATATGATATCAACTAATATTTTAGTGTCAATGTTTCCATAACAATTCCTACATATGGCAACAACTAATATTTTGGTGTCAATATTTTCATGACAATTCCATATTACCACATATGACAACAACTAATATTTTGGTGTCAATATTTTCATGACAATTCCATATTACTACATATGACAGCAACTAATATTTTGGTGTCAATATTTTCTTGACAATTCCAACATGTGGTGTAAATTCCATAATACTACATGTAACAATATTCTAAATCTTGATGTCGAGATTCACAATATAATTCACATCAACACATACTAGTCCATTTAAAAATTAAATCATTTTAATAGAAACAATCTTTTGTAAACATCATAATTTCTACAACAATAATTTAACAATAAATTGAATCAACACAAACTATTCCATTTTATTTTCAACTAAATTTAACATTGAAAATTTCCCTTTTAAATTTCTATAACAATAATGGTTTTATTGTTGACAAATCAATCCTCAACAAAAGGGTATATTTTGATTTAAAAATTGTGTTTCAACAAATATCATCACCTCAATACATCCACAGAACAACATCAATCAATTCGGATTTCATAGCAATCAACAATATGAATTTCACAATATACATATATAGAATTCACATGGCGAGGGATAATATTTAATTTAAATAATTAAATATAGAAATCTCACATTGATAGGGTTTCAGAAATCGTTTGTGTTCAAATTTGGTTGGATTTTCAAAGTGCCCTGTTCTGGTCCTGGTCAGTTCCATCTTGTAGATCTCGTTTCTGCAATTCTAACGCAACTGGAATTTCTGAATTTTGTTTTCAAACGAAGAAGTTATGATTTTTTTACAAAATTGAATTACATAAATAATATTACTAATTTTATAATTACAATATATTACATATCCTTCCTCTTCCTCATTTATACTTCCAAAAAACATTCGACCCATCATTCACCAGAAAAACGCCGGTTTTGCAAACCCGCCACAGTCGAACGGAGCCACCAGAGATGATCATGGCCGCTGAATATATTGATCTTGACGTGCTCTTTTATTTTTGTTTTATAGAATTCATGAAATCATTTGTGGATTGAGAGAAAATGTGGAATCAAAATTGGAGATCGCTGGCCTTCCATTAGAAATGGGCGGCGGCCATTGATTTAGTTTAGGGCAGCGGCTGATAAGAAGTGGGATTTGGGTTAAGGAAATAAAAATGATATTATATAGTGGAGTAAATTATTATCTTTATTCCTTTATTTAATTAATGTTTTTATTTATTTATATATGAGGTCTGAAGATTATAAATATATAAAAAGAAGAGAGAACAAAAGGGGAATAAAAGGAATAGTTTCATATCTAAAAATGAATTTGAATGATAAATAGAAGAGGAGAGAGAGTAGAGAATAAATGCACAAGTTATTTCCCCTATATGCCTCTTTGTATTTATAACAAATTAAATGCTTTCCTTTTTTCTAATTGTTTAAGTTATGCAACCTTTTAAATTTCAAAACATGCAATATTAAATAACGTAATGGCATGTTTACATATTATAACATAATGGCATGATGTCATAATTTATTTACAATCTACATATTATTTCAAATCAACATATTCAATGCTTATGCAAGAATAAATAAATGAATATACATAAATGGAGTTGATTTGTTTTAAAGGAGAGATAATAAAAGGAAAGGAAGAACAAAGAAAATAGAAGGATGTTTAAGAAATAAGAATACATGTGTGAATATAGAATGAAGAGTAATAAATTAATAGATAAATAAAAGAAATGAATGTGTAATTAATGGAAGAAATTATGTTTTGATTTTGTTATTAATTATAATAAAACTCTTATATAATTTTTTTATCATCAACTGTTTGAAGTTAATTATTACAAATATACATACAACTTGATATTAATTTCAGTTGTAATAAATCACTATTTATCTAATTACAAATAAATGTTTATTAGACATAAATTTCAAATCATACCTAAATAACATCTTAATTTTATTTAAAAGATTTTTTTTCTGAAGCAATTTCTGTCAAAATTTCCTTATAATAAAATTTTAAATTTACCGCAAAATTCAGGGTTGTTACATTACTCGTTAGAGATAGGGTCAGCAGCACCCTAGAATGAGTTGAGTGTATATATATGAGAGAGCGTATTTGTAAGTTGATATAAAAATTGTTTTATATTGTGTTGGCTTGTCTGTTGGGTAGCTTATGAATTCTGGTCGAATCGTGGGACGCCACGACGTCGATAAGTGTTTCTAAACACTTGAACAGAAGAATTGACATAATATTGTTTTAAAGTGGGTAAATGATATAATTTTATCCAAAATTATATTTTGCTATAAAAGTAAATAATTTTCTAGATTTATTTATATATGGATGAGTTGGTTGCTATAATTAGATTATACATTTGAAATGGTTATATATATATAACCAAATAGAACTTGTATATGAGTAATATATGCAAATGTGATCAACTAAAATTGAATTCAAACCGTAAATTGGAATTTAAATCCCGGAAGGTTGGAAAATATTTTACAAAGTATATTAGAATAATATTGCATTATTTTGGGAAATTTTTTGAATAAAAATCATTTTGAATGGATTTTGAAAGTGATAAAGCACTGAACTCACTTCAGTGGCTGGAAAATAATTCTGATGATGATCGCGACATCATCAGTATTCATTTCCGAGTTTCTAAGTGATGGATTGCTACCTTAGAAAAGTTTTTGATGGAAATTTGCTCGAAAGAAAACAAGTTTGGTTTAAAAAATTCAAATATTTTGGATTTGAAATGGTTATAAATATATGTATACATTTATGGGATTTCAAAAGGATTTGAAACGAAAACCCGGGAATTTGAATTCTGGAATTTAAAATTTAACTTAAGCAAGTTAAAATGAATTGAAAGAGATAAATTGATTTAAAATCAATTTGAATGAATTTAAATTCATATAAATGGAATAGAATCAATTTGGATAAATTGGTGTTGAACCAATATGAATGGAATATGAATTGAATGCGAGTATATATGATGTGCAATATAAATGAAAACCAAAAGTTTTGGTAGAACTAAAATTTGTAGAAATTGAAATGTTGAGTTTTAACATAGATGGATTTTGAAAAGTAAATGGGTTAGTAGCAATTTCCCTACCATAGTAATTTCGGGGACGAAATTCTTTTAGGGGGGGAAGAATGTAACGACCCGGATTTTTATCGATTTATTTTAAACCTTTAAATATTGTTTTAAATGTTGAGTGATAATATAAATGGACAATTATATGGAATTTCCCGATTTATAATCGATTATGATTTAATTCGAATATGTCGAATTATCGAAAACGATAAATACTTGGATTCAAATTATAACTGAATTAGAAACAACTCAGATGATCTAGCACAAAATTATATTTGAAAATAGACGACGATAATAATAATTTGTTATCAAAGAATTTATTTGTGTTGAATTTAAATTATTTTATATTAATTTAATATGGTATATGTGTTCAAATTAAATTTTATAGTCTATTCTGTTGAGTCTAGAATAGTGTAATTACATTGAAACGTCGGTCGGTAGATTAAAATAGTAGTTCGTGATGTCGAGTTATAAACCCCGATTTTTTTTAATGGATAAGCACGAATCAAATCGATATCGTTTTAAAAAGGAAAAAAATCTCTTTAAGTCAAATCAAATTAAATTAAATTATATTATATTTAAAATCGAAATCGAAATCTTCTTAAATTCTTTAAAAGATATGTGTATGTACTCAAGACAACATTCATTAATAATACAGCGTACCATATGTTTCCCTTCTCCATTATAAAACCGCGTCTTCCCTTGGTTCTTCTTCAGGATAATCGTATGCTCCAAAAACAAATCAAAAATGGTCGATCCTTCATTTTCAACCTTTCCTGAACCATTAAACTCCATACTCTAATTTTCTCCTATTATTTAGTTCGTTCTTCAGTATTAGAAATCGAAATAATAAAAGACCATTCTCATCATTTCCTCTTAACCAAAAATAATGCTACACCTCTTCTAGCTTCTCAAATCAAACTCGTGGTTTCTCCTTTCTTCAGAAGAGAACCGACTCCACCATGAAAAATTGAATAAAAAAATAAAAAATGGAAATCAGAAATCGCAAAATCAAAAGCCGTGATTTCCCTAAAGCTCGAAGATGGATAGGAGATGCTCGCAAATTCGGGGAGCACAGGGCATCGCGATTCAATACCTCGAGCTTTTCTGAAGCTCGAGTCGAGGCTGGAGATGTTCGCTAGTTGGGTATGGCGATGGGATTCGAAGTCGTAGGCGTTGTTGTGAGAGTGTAGTTCAGAGATCCTGACAACATCGGTGGTTGAGCAATGGATTTGGGGTGCAAACTAAAGTGTGGTTTTGGTTTTGAAAGTTTCAAATTGGAAATTAGAGCCGCCGATGTTGAAGGTGGTTGCGGATGATGCCACTGTGGGTTTTCTGGAAAATCGACGTTGTGGTGATGGAGTATAGGAGATGCGATACTGCAAGAGGTTACGAACTGGGTTAACCTGGGTTGCGACAGTTGGATTTTTTTTAAGGAAGTCGAAGCTGTTTGTAAATGAATGGAGTTTGTTTATGAAGTGTTTGATGAAATGTCCAAGTGGAAAAATCGGAATAATGGGGATGATTGGCACTTGCGTGAATGGAGTTGAGGCTTGATGATAGAGTATTCAGACAGAGAGTGATCGGAAGTGATGGGATATTTCACTTGCAAGCCTTGAACAATTCACTGGAAAGAAGGATTTCACGGTAGCATTTCATGGTGGTTATTTTGGCAGAAATTCTCGATTTCAATAGGAAAGGGAGTTCGGAAATGGCGGTGAAGTACATGAGTAGGAAACTAAGTATTCAAAGAGGATTAGGGTAATAAAAATATACTTAACTAAATTAATTAGTTAATAATGTTTAACTTATATATTGTGTACAACTTGGAAAAAAAATTACAACACTCATCATATTATTTCAGATTCAAGTGAACGAAGTGGGTTAGAGTCATACCGACAATATTTAAGCATACAAAATGGATTTGGGATTTTCTGGAGTTAGATGAAGTTTAAACTGAATGTCCTTCGATTTAAATCGCGAATAAAAGTCAGGTGAGTAAATCTCACTCACAGTTTTATATTTAAATTTATTTTTATCGTTAAAAATAAATTTGTTGGTTGCTTAGGTGCAAAATGAATTGTTGAATTATTGTGGTTATTGGATATTTCCCGAAATACTATTAGCGGATGCCCGCAGTATCATTAGCGGATGACCTTACGCCCACGTATATAAGTGGATCCCCTTTTTATACCGCGATATCCTGCCTTGAAGCCGGATGGGTATTATTTTTGTGACTAACATCTGTGGATGCGGGAAAAAGAGGTTGGAGGGATCCAACTGGATTCCTCAAATTTATTTACTGTTATTTACATATTTATATATGTGTGTGATGTGCGAATAGAATGAATGATTTGTGTGTTTGGATTAGAATACCACTGGCCCTAGATACCAATAAAAAAATAATATTAAAAAGGGATTTTTGGTTTTAAAAGGGAAAAATTTTCTTTTCGAAATGGAAATGGGATTTCGAAAGGATTGGGGAATATTAACTTGTTTTTATTAATAAAAACAAGTAGTCGAATTTGTAGACAATGTTATAAATGGAAAGAAAAGTTATCGTTTGATAATATTAGATTTTTAAATTCAAGTTTGAATTTAAAAAGGAAAATTTATTTTCCATAATGGGAATTGGATTTCAAATAAGATTTGAAATAAGGACTTGTTTTAAATAATTTAAAACAAGAAGCAGGATGTATAAACGATGTTTATCAACGAATAAAAATTATATTATCGTTATATGATCTAGAAATGTGAATTCAAGCATGATGTTTAAAAAGAAAAATTATTTTCCAAAGTGTGTTTTCAAATAGAACTCGAAAGAGGAATTTATTCGAATATTTAAGACAAGATGTATGATCTATAAACAACGTTTATAAATGAATGTGAAAATCATCATTGGGTACTTTATAAATTCAAAATTCAAATATGATTTGTTTTCCGAAGTGAAAATTAGATTTCAAATGTAAATTTGAAATCGAAACGTGGTTTAATATTTAGAACAAGAAGTGAAATGATAAATTCTTATCGGTCTCGAGATAAGAACATCGTCGATCGAGGTCTGAGAGGTAAATAAATACCCCAACTTGAACGACATCACTATTATCAAGAGATGATATCAGTTTGTAATGGTAGGTGATGTTGAATTTATTTATTATTTGCATCAAAGGAATTTATAATTGAAATTCGACGATATGGATTTTTTTGAAATAATCCAATTCTGTGTGAATTTGACTTAATGTAGAGAATCGAGTTTGAAACGGAGTTACGAATTGAAAATGGAATAATTGACGAGTTGAATAACCTGAATTGATAAGTCAGATTTGGGATAACGGGCTTGAATTATTTTTAAATATTGTAAATGGAGTTGGAATTTAATTCTAAACGAAGTTATAAACATTTATATTAAATTTAATTAAAACGAACTCGCCGCAGCGCGGTAGTTCGTAAATTGACGATTCGAACTTCAATTGAGTATATAGAACTCAATATAAGTCGGAATTAGATGAAACAAGAAACACCCAGACCGATTGAATGATAGTTTTCTAAGGGAAGAGAAAATTCTTGATTTCATCGTATAGATTTTGAGTTATGTCAAAATCAAATTTTCAGAAAAATAGCGCCATAATCGTTTTTAAACCATAAGGGTTTATTTAATAAATTTAAAGGATTTTAAGTGAATAAAAATCCGAATCTTTTTAGGGAAAATCCGGGTTTGAGTTATCAAATAAATATGAACTCAAATCGAGTAAATGAACTGATTTTTGAAACAAAAATCAGATTTTAATTATCAAATAAAGTTAACGTGTTTCAAAAGAAATTAGTTAATATGGTTTTTGATTGAACTTAACTTTTGTTTTAAGTAAACTGAATTGTAAATTGAATCAAGGAATGAAAAGTGAATTAGAATTGGGAAGTGAGCAAGGAGTTGAGTTTGATATGTCTTTAAGCGAATACAAATATATTAGAACGTGATACGTTCAAATTAAAGTATATGAAACCAAAAAGCTAATTAGAAAATCAAATTGGTGAATGGTAAGCGAATTTTGGTAAAAAGGGTCGAATTGATTGAAACGAATTGGAAATGGGCGTATGTATTTTAAACAGGTTTGGAATGGAGAATATGAAGAGAGAATGAAGAATATAGTTAAGTGCCCGACAAAAAGGTACATGTTTCAATTTCCATATGAGGTTTTATGCGCCGAATCGGCAAGCCGCTTGGCTTTTTGATTTTCTTTTTGAATGGAAAGGGCCTAGAGAGGCGAGTTGAGGTTTGAACTATTTGCCGGTACAAAGGAGGTTATGGCGAATTTTTCCGAAAATTTAAGGAGTTAGAATATTTTTAAGAAATTTTGATAATAGAAATCGACATAACGATATATATAGAATTCGCTAAGAAAATGAATTAAAAATGAAATATTAGAAAAGGCCAGTGATTGTGAAATTTGGTTGATGGATGTTTATTTTTCCTTTGATAGTTAAAACACCGGCTATCAAAGATTTTTACCATCGTTGTCGATACGGAGAGACCAGCTGGATTTAATATCCGAGAACCACTTCATATAGGCATAGGCGTTGCAAATTAGATTATGCTGAAGATAATCGAAGGCGGAGTGAAATTCAAAGAGCTGTTATGTTTGTCCAGTCCCAGGACAACTTGTATGGACGAATGTCTGACAAAGTATCCCTAACGGATCACATAAGACGATCTTTTCAAGATGTTAAGTCTGGTGGCGGAGAAATTCGCTTCTCTTAGCTTTTATGCCCGTAATATCTTTGAGGAGATTAACTAGTGATTGGATGGCTTTGACGATGTGGCATTCAAAGTGTATGGTGGCCAGATGTTCTAAAAGATAGACGTAGCCTCAAGCCTCACAACTGGGAAATGACAAAAATCGGGCAGGCAGCATTGCTATTTGGGTCGCTCCCATTAGGGTGTATAATCACCTATCTAGAGAAATTCCTTTTACTTCTTAAAACTATTTCGATGCTGTCCCTTTTTGGGAAACGGTGGTTTGAGCCCAACCGTGGGTGATATACATTCGATACACTCAAGCGAAATGAGTGGTCGGTCATGTGTGGGTAGGGTTGCAAGACGTTCTTGTTGAACCCAGGTGTATTTGCCTCTAGAGATACATCATCGGAAGGTGGTCCAATAACTTGTCATAGTTGGAATCCAGTCTCCAATAAGCGACCTGCGGTTTATGATTTTATACTATGTATGTAGAGCGTGAGATGCAAGCATTCTACTATTTGGTTATTTATTTGATTAGACATTATTATAATATCACTGGATTTTGATATCAATAATGGTTTGGGTTATAGTAAGGTAAAAACCGTCCTTGTTTATGTGTGGACTGGTCTTACTATTATCTTTTTCTTCCAAAGGTTTTTTGAAGTTAAATTATATGGTTGGAGTTTACTCACACCAGTCCCATGACTGACACAGAGTTTATTTTGTTTTGTTTTTCCTAAACTCTTGGGTGCCCAAATTTGTACGGGCAGTCAAGTGTTTCAGGCTTTACATATACACTTCGAGGAGCTTGAAGCAGGAGGCTTCACCGCTAGTTATTTTAGAGTTATTTCCGCTGTATCAAATATTGTATTATGCTCTGATGACGACATGTGTATATGCTACAAAATTTTGTATTCAAAGTTATGTTATTTAATATATTTTATTCGTTCCGCTGTGAGATTCGTGTTTACTCAGATTATGCTCAGTTGTGTTCTTCTTCTTCTATTCTATTAGTTCTACCTTTTCTATCTCACCCTCTAATTTCTTTCTATTAATGATCCGGTAATTTCGATGTCTGAACAGTCGACGTTGGGTTTTGTGTCAATTTTCGGAATCGAAAATCCCGTGGTCGTTACATTAACATTGACTGTATCCCACCATGGCTACCGAAATACTATCCCCGCACCAGCACCTGTACCCCCTCCAGAACTTAGCTGATGACGTAGGCAAAACTTAGGGTTGAGGTGTTTTATGTTTTTACATTGAGGGAGTTGCATTTTCCCTTCTTCTTTGTTGAAAGAAGACCCTATGCGTGTTTTTATAGATGGGAGAAGGTTTGCGCATCACGTAATACGGGTACGGGATAGGGTTGGCCATTTCTAGCCTAGCATGTCTATACCCATCAGTGAGTGCTTTCAATTAGGCTAGCAGAAGAAAAATAGGTAGGGTCCTGGCGTTTGCATGTGTGTAGGGTGCGTTAGCATAGGTAGTTGAACACTTTACCGTGTCATGTGCGTGATTTGATTACTTGCTCATTAGCCTTGTGGCTAGGGTGCCCTGAGATAGATAGCATGCGCCCTTTTTTAGGACTTTATAATATAGGGTTTGGAAGGGTTGAGTCAGTTGAAGTGAAACCGTTGAAGAGACTTGCGTGTATGTTCTTCTCAAGTATAGGGTAGTTGCGTTCCACGCCATGGTTCTTTGTACGTAGTACTTAGTGGTGGGGTAGCTGTAACGACCCGTATTTTCAACGATATTATAATTCATTTATTTAATTATTTAAATAGTGAATTAGAGTTTTGATACGACTTGAATTAAATAATATCAAATATTTAATTAATATTTATAATATAATAATATATTATAATTCCGAAGTAATCAGAACAAAGTTGAATTTACAATATTGTATGAAATCGTAGGGATTTAAAATCATTCGACATGAAATAGCAAAGGAATATTCCAGGAATATACCTGGACCCTTACACTTAAAATATCCTAATCTATTTATGATCAAAACAAGGCAACGTTTTCTTATTTTTTGTAACAACCCGGAAAATCTGGGCCAGTTTGAAAATTTTATTTTGGCAATTTTAGCGAATTTTGATTATTTAAAATGAATTATTTTAAATAATATCGACAATAAATTTATTTTGAATATAATTCGAACGTATATATTATACGCGTCGTCGTTAGAATATAAATAATTATATATAATTATAAATAGAATTGAAAATGGCGCGGTAGTTCGATAATTCGATTTCAAACTTCAATTGAATGTACCGGGTGCAAAACAATCCGGATTTTAGTGAAACCAAAAATAATGGAATCTAATAGTGAATATCTTTCCAGCGAATCCGAAAAATCAAGATTTCATATCGGGAATCAAAAGATATGTCCAGTTGAAAATTCTGAATAGTCGCTATGGAATTCAGGCCCTTAAAAATGGACATTTTGCAAACGACCTCGGATTTCGACGAAACCAGTTTTGTTGGATCCGCAGTGCCAAGTTATTGCTAAATTCCAAATTTCATAATTTTTCGAATCAATATGTGAGCGTGGCAAAGGAAAACGCGTTTGACCTGTTTCAGTTGATTTTAATCGACTGGAAATTGGCCATTTTTCTAACGGTCTCAGAATTCGACGAAACTAGTTTTGTTAGGACCGTATCGTCAATACGAAGCTAGAAAATATTTTTCTGCAATTTTTCTAGTTAGTATGTGACCCCGGTAATTTGAAATGTACGTTTAAAATTCAATATAGTGATTTAAATGTAAATTCAAAGGAAACTGATCGAAACGGTCAAATCAGCTTGCGATACATGTCCCATTGTGTTCGGAATGGGGGTAATACGCTATGGACGGCAGGCGGTGGGCCTCGTTTCGAGGTCATATGTAAAAGTCAACTTTTTAATAATTAAATAATAATAAAAAAAAAATATTATTATCTTCTCCCCTTTATACTCCAGGCCCCCCCCCCCCGTTAGAAATCCGTTCAGATCTAAAACAAAATAAAAAAAAAAAAAAAAGATGAAGAAAATCGCGCTCCTCCTCCAGCCTTCCACCACCACCGCTGCTCGCCGCAACTCCCTCCTCAGCTTCCTCTTCCACCGCCGCTTCTCTCCTCCTCTCTCCGCCTTCTCCCTCCAGTCCCGAAACCCCCCATCTCCAATCGCGAGACCCCAGTCGCGAATCCAAGCCCCCCCCTCGACGAAGCCGATGGCCCCCCCCTCGACGAAGCCGATGCCCCCCCCCCCTCGACGAAGCCGATGGCCTCCCCCTCTTCGCATACGGTAAGCATTCCTATTTTTACTTTTATTTTATTTTTATTTTAGAGTTTAAAATTAAATAGGATTTTTTTAAAAAACAAAAAAAAACTGAAAACTGATTTTAGATAAAAACTGAAAATTGGTTTTAGGTTAAAACTGAAAATTGATTTTAGTTTAAAACTGTAAATTTTAAAAAGTTTAAAACTGTAAATTTTAAAGAGTATTAAAAACTGATTTTTAACATAATTTAAAAACTGATTTTTAAAAGATTAAAACTGAATTGATTAAAAAAAAAAAAAAAAAAAAAAAAAAAAAGCTTTGATTTTTATAAACGAGATGATAGGATTTTTCAAGGAAGAAAAATAGAATTTTCATATGTCGAACTTCGATAGAAAAATAGAATTCTTATATGTTGAACATCGATAGAAAAATAGAATTCTTATATGTTGAACATCGATAGAAAAATAGAATTTTTATCTATTGAACTTCGAAATAAGAATATGATTTTTATATACTGAACTTTGAAGTAAAAATTCGATTTTTATATATAGAACTTCGAACTAAAAATTCGATTTTTATATATTGAACTTCGAACTAAAAATTCGATTTTTATATATTGAACTTTGAAATAAAAATTCGATTTTTATATATTGAACTTTGAAATAAAAATTCGATTTTTATATATTGAACTTTGAAATAAAAATTCGATTTTTATATATTGAACTTTGAAATAAAAATTCGATTTTTATATATTGAACTTTGAAATAAAAATTCGATTTTTATATATTGAACTTTGAAATAAAAATTCGATTTTTATATATTGAACTTTGAAATAAAAATTCGATTTTTATATATTGAACTTTGAAATAAAAATTCGATTTTTATATATTGAACTTTGAAATAAAAATTCGATTTTTATATATTGAACATCGAAATAAAAATTCGATTTTTATATATTGAATAGCGAAGTAAAAATGTGATTTTTACGTATGTAGTGAAAGCAGCAACGAAGGTGACAAAAAGGCGAAACGACGAAGACTTCTGCAAAAGAAGAGTCGAGATGGTTGGATTGCTAAAAGTGAGAATTTCTCACCTTTCAATTTATTTTTCTAGTTATATATATACTAGGATGCAGACGGTGCTTAGTAGCACCCGACACCCGTCCACAGACCATGGACTTGTTTGTTTGACTGTTTGGTGATTGATTGTGATATTGGTTTGAATGTGGTTTGTGGTGTGAAAAATCGAATCGATAAATTGGTTAGGATTAGACGTGCGCCGTTATAAGGCGAAGGAGTAAGGCTAGGTTAGACCCTTACTCCAAAGTTTGTGGTTTGCATAACGAATTGATTTGATTGATGTGTGAATGGCGTGGGCCTTCACTAGACCGGGGATAAGGCTAGGCCTTGTCCCGTTTCTAGTATCGTGCCGTTATGCCGCCGAAATTTTCTAAAATAAGTTAGAAAAATAAAATTAGCATTTTATTTAACGAATGAACTGAATATAAATTCATATGTTAAAATAAAATGTGTTATCGTTAAAAATATAATTTTTAACGTGAATGTGAATAAATAAATATTCATTTACAAACCAGACGGTTTGTTTATGTACACCTATTTGAATGACGTTGATTGGGTCGATAAATTTTACACATCGCCTAACTGCACAAATAAAATATGTGTTTGATTGTTTGAAACCCCACACGGGTGTTAGGATGAAATTTGAAGTTCACTCATCCTGATTTATTAAATATGTCGATCGATTGATTGACAAGCTGCTATAAGCGTTAAATGTCTATATTTGATGCTTATACAGTGTAGTGCACTTTGGTTGATGGTTGATTATTCATCGTTGTTGATATATACATGTGTTGTAGAAAATCCATATAATTAACATTATATGGTAATTGATTGGGCCTCATTCCAGTTTCGAGAAAAATAGAAATATTTGAAATAGAAATATTTGAAATAGAAATATTTGAAATAGAAATATTTGAAATAGAAATATTTGAAATAGAAATATTTGAAATAGAAATATTTGAAATAGAATATTTGAAAATAGAAATATGTGAAGCCGTGAGGATTAGATTGACGCCATTTTGACGTGAACGATATTTATATCGATTTTATTCATTTTAAAATGAATATTGAAACGTGATTTCGAAATCGAATATTTTGAAATGAATTGAATTGAAAACGATTTCGAAATGAATTGAATTGAAAACGATTTCGAAATGAATTGAATTGAAAACGATTTCGAAATAAATTGAATTGAAAACGATTTCGAAATGAATTGAATTGAAAACGATTTCGAAATAAATTGAATTGAAAACGATTTCGAAATGAATTGAATTGAAAACGATTTCGAAATAAATTGAATTGAAAACGATTTCGAAATGAATTGAAAACGAATTCAAATTGAATTGAAAGCGATTTCGAAATAAATTGAATTGAAAACGATTTCGAAATGAATTGAATTGAAAACGATTTCGAAATGAATTGAATTGAAAACGATTTCGAAATGAATTGAATTGAAAACGATTTCGAAATGAATTGAATTTTAAAACGATTTCGAAATGAATTGAATTGAAAACGAATTCAAATGGAATTGAAAGCGAATTGAAATGAATTCAAATTGAATTGAAATTTGAATTGAATAGAAATGAATTTTGAAACGAATTTATAAAGAAGAATTCAATTTTGATTTGAATTGAAAAGGAAGTTGAAATTGCTTTTGAAACGAATTTAAAACCATTTATATAATTCGTTTTAAATAGTAATCGACGAAATATATATTATATATATTATATATATAATATAATGGCCTGAATAGAACGCGCCGCGCTGCGGCAGTTCGCGAATTTCGATCATTTGTTTCAAACGGACATTACGGGAGATCCGACCGTCGGATTCTCCTAAAACCGGAACCGTTGGGTTCGTATCGAAAAGAGCTTTCTAATGAATGTTAGAAATTTGAAATCTAACGGTTGGATTTGGAGATACGTCCAAATCAAATTCGAAAAAGGTCGCTGTAAGTGCAGTTCGATGGCCGTTAATGGAAATCGACCGTACGGGCCTTGATAAAATTATTAAAAATAGTAATAATTTGTGTAAAATCATAAGAAATGATTTGTGAAAGTTTGGGATGAAAAACTCCATATTTGAAAAGATAAAAATAGATTTTTATCGAAATGAACTAGTTTTGAACTAGAATTATAATTCTATTTATTTTTAAATAAATAAATTGAATTTGAAATGGTTTTGAAAATAACCAAAATTTCCAATGATTGCATTGGAGTGGATTTGAATCGAAATTGTCTTCGGAATATTTCGATGTTGGAATTCGTGATATTACAGGTGTTGTTATGGAAATTTGAAAGATATATATGTATATCGTTATTTCCAATACGACATTTGTTAATCGTAGAATTTGATATTGAATATAGGCCGATATAGTTTCTATTCAGAGCCTTGTATTGAATATCGAATGTGATTTGGGTTTGTCGTGAATGGTGTCTTCACTAACACTGTTCTTGAACCCAGTTGAGAAAAGATTAAATCTTTTTATTTAGATTTAATGAAGTGTACCAATTAAATGATATTTAATTGGAATTGAATTGATATTGATTTTTGGGTTTATCGTGAACAGTGTTTTAAATAACACTTGTTCTTTAACCCGATAATTAATGGGATGTGACTTTGGGTTTATCGTGAACCGTGTTTTAAATGACACTGATTCTTTAACCCAGTCACAGATTAAAACTAAGTGGAGTTTTAATGAATCTTTAATTAGATTGAAAAGATCGAGAATGGAGTATCACCAGTTTTGCTCCAGGCGATAGTTAAATCTTTAATTAGATTTGAATGTGAAATTTAGAAACTAACTGGCGGTTAGCCAAGCAGAATGGTTTTCTGGATATTGATCTGATGTTGGTTTCGGCCTTCGGGGTTAATATTTGGGGAATTATTCTCTTGATTAATTTACGGTTAGTGACTAATGAATTGGAATGAGGCGTATGTTGTGTTTGTGTAACACTTTTATAATATATACGCGAGTTATTCGGAAAGACCGGGTTTATCCCATTCTGAATAACTGATACGACGATAAGTCGAAGATGAAGACGATGGTCGAAGACCGGAAGTCTTCACGTCGTTTGGGTGATAACTGATGATCTTGATTGGGCTGTACACCCAAGAAGATGGAAACAGTTAGTGATCGTCCAGACGTACTTGGAGATCGATGGATATGCGGGGTACTAGGTGCCTCCGGTTTCGTTCAGACCCAGAACGGACTTGTAAATGGACTGTGTGTCTGACATCGGATTTCATTCTGTGTGACTGATATCGGTTGCATAGGATGGCTTGCCTGTGTGGCATGCTAAGATGCAAATGATCGAGGCTTCTGTTGAAAAGCAAAGTCTTGTGGTGATGATCAAAGCACGGCCTTTGTGGCGTAGCTTTGTGTAACGTTTACCTCGCGTGTTTCACACCCGGTATGAACCAAAAACGGGAGACGGACCTCAGGGAGGGCATGCGTTTCTTTCTAGCTAGAAGTGGCGTCAGTGGTTTTACACGCCCTGACGAGTTTGACTTATGTGGTTGTTGCTGTTGCGAGGCGCCTCGGTTATATCGGTTTCGGCCGAATGCATTCTGGTCGGCTGACGGACCAGACTTACACCCCATAGGGTGGGGAGACGTATTGTTCAGGCATAATAATCCACTCCGTGTGGACCGGCCCTGACGATCCAAGGCTTGCCTGCGCGCTTGCCTGAGACATGGGCTAGATTGTCTCGAATCGGTTGAGGACTATCTTTTGCCTCGGTTCATAGATGGAAACCCAATTTCCAAATACGAGACTTTGCGGTTTTGATTGTATATCCTATATATGGCGACATAGTGGGATGGGGCGCTCATGCCGCCTATGATTGATACTTATGATTTGAAGTGTTTTATATACTATGCACTTATAATAGTATCAAATGATTTGTTTTAAACGTATCAAGCATTCTTTGGCTGTTATAAGGGAAAACCCTATCCTCGACTGCGTTGCATTGTGTGATGGGACCTGGGTCTTATAACAGCTTCATTTTTCTTTATTTAGCATTGCGCTGTTGGTTTTATGCACTGGTATTCTTGGGAGGAAACCCGTTCCGTGTTATACGGCGTGGTCCCTTGATTTACCTAATGATTTGAAATAAAGATTAATAACTGTTTTAGTTCTCACACCAGTCACATGACTGACCTGGAGTTTATTGTTTTAACCTAAACTCTGGGTGCCCCTATTTTCGACACGGGCAGCTAGTAGTTTTGGTTTTGCAGATTTATATTCACAGGATCCTGGTTTACAGCTGGAACGATATCCGGAAAGCTTTGTATCCGTATATCTCATTCTAGTTGTGTATTGTATTATTTTCCGCTGCTATGTATTTAAATGTAATTTAAATCTCTGATATTTCTGTGTAATATTCATTTATACTCTGTATATCCTTGTAATCTGATGCACTGTTGTAATATTCAATGAAATGTTCTTCTGTATGCGTTCTGCTGTGGCTTGTTCTCGAACTATCCGACGCTTTCCTTTACGGGGAAGTTGCGGGTCTTTAAAGTTGGTATCAGAGCTTTGGTTTACAAAGCTCAGAGAACAAGGCACATTAGAACCATACGAAAGAATTCATCAGATATTGGATTAGTAATATCCAATTAGAATGACTCGTTAGAGATGGGATCAGTAGTATCCTAGAACGAGTGTGAAGAGTATATTTTTTTCAAGTGAAAACAAATTTTGTTTTGAAAATTTAAATCAATCATTCGTATTTGATTTTCTATTTATATTGAGTTGGACAATCCAGTATATATAGATTTTGCGTATACGTCTGATCCGCGTGTATTCGAAGTTTTAATATATTGGATAGATATAGAATCACACTCTAGTCGCCCGGAGAAGGTACTGATGATAGCACGTGCATCATCGGTATTTATGTTCGTGTCTCGAAGGTGTGATTTTCTATATATTTCCATTAGGCTGGTGTGAGAACCCAAAACTTATATATAGCTAGAATACATTGTTGTGAATTGGCATCAAAAACATGATTTTTGTATATGTATCAAAATTATGAATTTGAAACTCTAATTCACTAATTGATTGATGTTTGTGTTGTTTGTTGAATTGTTTGATAATTTTTAACCAATTAGCCTGATTGAATCATATATTGACTTATATTGAAAATTGGTCGCATTTGCTTGCATACATGTATATCTTTTGGAACAGGTCATAGCAAGGAGGCTAGAGCCAGAGAATAAAATTTGTTTGCCCGACAAATAGGTACATGTTTACTACATAATTTCCTGTTTTGTTTGGGTGATGATGATTTTGTGAGCCTATTGGCTAGCCGCTTGGCTTTTTCTTTTTCTTTTTGAGATCTGAAGGACCGGGGAAGCTATTTGAAATTCCCCGATGCTCCCATTGCAGGGGAGGTTATGGCGAAATTTTTCGAAAATTTAGGGTGTTAGCCAAATTTTTGAAATTTTAGAAGTTCTCAGAAACTGAAAAGTTGGAGAATGGAAGCCAAATCGAACGTAGAGCTGAATAATCAAACCACTTTCGACTTTGTTCCTTTTCGAGGACGAAAAGTTTTAAGTGGGGGAGATTGTAACAACCCGGAAAATCTGGGCCAGTTTGAAAATTTTATTTTGGCAATTTTAGCGAATTTTGATTATTTAAAATGAATTATTTTAAATAATATCGACAATAAATTTATTTTGAATATAATTCGAACGTATATATTATACGCGTCGTCGTTAGAATATAAATAATTATATATAATTATAAATAGAATTGAAAATGGCGCGGTAGTTCGATAATTCGATTTCAAACTTCAATTGAATGTACCGGGTGCAAAACAATCCGGATTTTAGTGAAACCAAAAATAATGGAATCTAATAGTGAATATCTTTCCAGCGAATCCGAAAAATCAAGATTTCATATCGGGAATCAAAAGATATGTCCAGTTGAAAATTCTGAATAGTCGCTATGGAATTCAGGCCCTTAAAAATGGACATTTTGCAAACGACCTCGGATTTCGACGAAACCAGTTTTGTTGGATCCGCAGTGCCAAGTTATTGCTAAATTCCAAATTTCATAATTTTTCGAATCAATATGTGAGCGTGGCAAAGGAAAACGCGTTTGACCTGTTTCAGTTGATTTTAATCGACTGGAAATTGGCCATTTTTCTAACGGTCTCAGAATTCGACGAAACTAGTTTTGTTAGGACCGTATCGTCAATACGAAGCTAGAAAATATTTTTCTGCAATTTTTCTAGTTAGTATGTGACCCCGGTAATTTGAAATGTACGTTTAAAATTCAATATAGTGATTTAAATGTAAATTCAAAGGAAACTGATCGAAACGGTCAAATCAGCTTGCGATACATGTCCCATTGTGTTCGGAATGGGGGTAATACGCTATGGACGGCAGGCGGTGGGCCTCGTTTCGAGGTCATATGTAAAAGTCAACTTTTTAATAATTAAATAATAATAAAAAAAAAATATTATTATCTTCTCCCCTTTATACTCCAGGCCCCCCCCCCCCGTTAGAAATCCGTTCAGATCTAAAACAAAATAAAAAAAAAAAAAAAAGATGAAGAAAATCGCGCTCCTCCTCCAGCCTTCCACCACCACCGCTGCTCGCCGCAACTCCCTCCTCAGCTTCCTCTTCCACCGCCGCTTCTCTCCTCCTCTCTCCGCCTTCTCCCTCCAGTCCCGAAACCCCCCATCTCCAATCGCGAGACCCCAGTCGCGAATCCAAGCCCCCCCCTCGACGAAGCCGATGGCCCCCCCCTCGACGAAGCCGATGCCCCCCCCCCCTCGACGAAGCCGATGGCCTCCCCCTCTTCGCATACGGTAAGCATTCCTATTTTTACTTTTATTTTATTTTTATTTTAGAGTTTAAAATTAAATAGGATTTTTTTAAAAAACAAAAAAAAACTGAAAACTGATTTTAGATAAAAACTGAAAATTGGTTTTAGGTTAAAACTGAAAATTGATTTTAGTTTAAAACTGTAAATTTTAAAAAGTTTAAAACTGTAAATTTTAAAGAGTATTAAAAACTGATTTTTAACATAATTTAAAAACTGATTTTTAAAAGATTAAAACTGAATTGATTAAAAAAAAAAAAAAAAAAAAAAAAAAAAAACTTTGATTTTTATAAACGAGATGATAGGATTTTTCAAGGAAGAAAAATAGAATTTTCATATGTCGAACTTCGATAGAAAAATAGAATTCTTATATGTTGAACATCGATAGAAAAATAGAATTCTTATATGTTGAACATCGATAGAAAAATAGAATTTTTATCTATTGAACTTCGAAATAAGAATATGATTTTTATATACTGAACTTTGAAGTAAAAATTCGATTTTTATATATAGAACTTCGAACTAAAAATTCGATTTTTATATATTGAACTTCGAACTAAAAATTCGATTTTTATATATTGAACTTTGAAATAAAAATTCGATTTTTATATATTGAACTTTGAAATAAAAATTCGATTTTTATATATTGAACTTTGAAATAAAAATTCGATTTTTATATATTGAACTTTGAAATAAAAATTCGATTTTTATATATTGAACTTTGAAATAAAAATTCGATTTTTATATATTGAACTTTGAAATAAAAATTCGATTTTTATATATTGAACTTTGAAATAAAAATTCGATTTTTATATATTGAACTTTGAAATAAAAATTCGATTTTTATATATTGAACTTTGAAATAAAAATTCGATTTTTATATATTGAACATCGAAATAAAAATTCGATTTTTATATATTGAATAGCGAAGTAAAAATGTGATTTTTACGTATGTAGTGAAAGCAGCAACGAAGGTGACAAAAAGGCGAAACGACGAAGACTTCTGCAAAAGAAGAGTCGAGATGGTTGGATTGCTAAAAGTGAGAATTTCTCACCTTTCAATTTATTTTTCTAGTTATATATATACTAGGATGCAGACGGTGCTTAGTAGCACCCGACACCCGTCCACAGACCATGGACTTGTTTGTTTGACTGTTTGGTGATTGATTGTGATATTGGTTTGAATGTGGTTTGTGGTGTGAAAAATCGAATCGATAAATTGGTTAGGATTAGACGTGCGCCGTTATAAGGCGAAGGAGTAAGGCTAGGTTAGACCCTTACTCCAAAGTTTGTGGTTTGCATAACGAATTGATTTGATTGATGTGTGAATGGCGTGGGCCTTCACTAGACCGGGGATAAGGCTAGGCCTTGTCCCGTTTCTAGTATCGTGCCGTTATGCCGCCGAAATTTTCTAAAATAAGTTAGAAAAATAAAATTAGCATTTTATTTAACGAATGAACTGAATATAAATTCATATGTTAAAATAAAATGTGTTATCGTTAAAAATATAATTTTTAACGTGAATGTGAATAAATAAATATTCATTTACAAACCAGACGGTTTGTTTATGTACACCTATTTGAATGACGTTGATTGGGTCGATAAATTTTACACATCGCCTAACTGCACAAA
Source organism: Allium sativum (assembly GCA_030737875.1). Taxonomy (NCBI): domain Eukaryota; kingdom Viridiplantae; phylum Streptophyta; class Magnoliopsida; order Asparagales; family Amaryllidaceae; genus Allium; species Allium sativum. The sequence continues at coordinate 1,044,083,817 of CM060910.1, read as the reverse complement.
TAAAATATGTGTTTGATTGTTTGAAACCCCACACGGGTGTTAGGATGAAATTTGAAGTTCACTCATCCTGATTTATTAAATATGTCGATCGATTGATTGACAAGCTGCTATAAGCGTTAAATGTCTATATTTGATGCTTATACAGTGTAGTGCACTTTGGTTGATGGTTGATTATTCATCGTTGTTGATATATACATGTGTTGTAGAAAATCCATATAATTAACATTATATGGTAATTGATTGGGCCTCATTCCAGTTTCGAGAAAAATAGAAATATTTGAAATAGAAATATTTGAAATAGAAATATTTGAAATAGAAATATTTGAAATAGAAATATTTGAAATAGAAATATTTGAAATAGAAATATTTGAAATAGAATATTTGAAAATAGAAATATGTGAAGCCGTGAGGATTAGATTGACGCCATTTTGACGTGAACGATATTTATATCGATTTTATTCATTTTAAAATGAATATTGAAACGTGATTTCGAAATCGAATATTTTGAAATGAATTGAATTGAAAACGATTTCGAAATGAATTGAATTGAAAACGATTTCGAAATGAATTGAATTGAAAACGATTTCGAAATAAATTGAATTGAAAACGATTTCGAAATGAATTGAATTGAAAACGATTTCGAAATAAATTGAATTGAAAACGATTTCGAAATGAATTGAATTGAAAACGATTTCGAAATAAATTGAATTGAAAACGATTTCGAAATGAATTGAAAACGAATTCAAATTGAATTGAAAGCGATTTCGAAATAAATTGAATTGAAAACGATTTCGAAATGAATTGAATTGAAAACGATTTCGAAATGAATTGAATTGAAAACGATTTCGAAATGAATTGAATTGAAAACGATTTCGAAATGAATTGAATTTTAAAACGATTTCGAAATGAATTGAATTGAAAACGAATTCAAATGGAATTGAAAGCGAATTGAAATGAATTCAAATTGAATTGAAATTTGAATTGAATAGAAATGAATTTTGAAACGAATTTATAAAGAAGAATTCAATTTTGATTTGAATTGAAAAGGAAGTTGAAATTGCTTTTGAAACGAATTTAAAACCATTTATATAATTCGTTTTAAATAGTAATCGACGAAATATATATTATATATATTATATATATAATATAATGGCCTGAATAGAACGCGCCGCGCTGCGGCAGTTCGCGAATTTCGATCATTTGTTTCAAACGGACATTACGGGAGATCCGACCGTCGGATTCTCCTAAAACCGGAACCGTTGGGTTCGTATCGAAAAGAGCTTTCTAATGAATGTTAGAAATTTGAAATCTAACGGTTGGATTTGGAGATACGTCCAAATCAAATTCGAAAAAGGTCGCTGTAAGTGCAGTTCGATGGCCGTTAATGGAAATCGACCGTACGGGCCTTGATAAAATTATTAAAAATAGTAATAATTTGTGTAAAATCATAAGAAATGATTTGTGAAAGTTTGGGATGAAAAACTCCATATTTGAAAAGATAAAAATAGATTTTTATCGAAATGAACTAGTTTTGAACTAGAATTATAATTCTATTTATTTTTAAATAAATAAATTGAATTTGAAATGGTTTTGAAAATAACCAAAATTTCCAATGATTGCATTGGAGTGGATTTGAATCGAAATTGTCTTCGGAATATTTCGATGTTGGAATTCGTGATATTACAGGTGTTGTTATGGAAATTTGAAAGATATATATGTATATCGTTATTTCCAATACGACATTTGTTAATCGTAGAATTTGATATTGAATATAGGCCGATATAGTTTCTATTCAGAGCCTTGTATTGAATATCGAATGTGATTTGGGTTTGTCGTGAATGGTGTCTTCACTAACACTGTTCTTGAACCCAGTTGAGAAAAGATTAAATCTTTTTATTTAGATTTAATGAAGTGTACCAATTAAATGATATTTAATTGGAATTGAATTGATATTGATTTTTGGGTTTATCGTGAACAGTGTTTTAAATAACACTTGTTCTTTAACCCGATAATTAATGGGATGTGACTTTGGGTTTATCGTGAACCGTGTTTTAAATGACACTGATTCTTTAACCCAGTCACAGATTAAAACTAAGTGGAGTTTTAATGAATCTTTAATTAGATTGAAAAGATCGAGAATGGAGTATCACCAGTTTTGCTCCAGGCGATAGTTAAATCTTTAATTAGATTTGAATGTGAAATTTAGAAACTAACTGGCGGTTAGCCAAGCAGAATGGTTTTCTGGATATTGATCTGATGTTGGTTTCGGCCTTCGGGGTTAATATTTGGGGAATTATTCTCTTGATTAATTTACGGTTAGTGACTAATGAATTGGAATGAGGCGTATGTTGTGTTTGTGTAACACTTTTATAATATATACGCGAGTTATTCGGAAAGACCGGGTTTATCCCATTCTGAATAACTGATACGACGATAAGTCGAAGATGAAGACGATGGTCGAAGACCGGAAGTCTTCACGTCGTTTGGGTGATAACTGATGATCTTGATTGGGCTGTACACCCAAGAAGATGGAAACAGTTAGTGATCGTCCAGACGTACTTGGAGATCGATGGATATGCGGGGTACTAGGTGCCTCCGGTTTCGTTCAGACCCAGAACGGACTTGTAAATGGACTGTGTGTCTGACATCGGATTTCATTCTGTGTGACTGATATCGGTTGCATAGGATGGCTTGCCTGTGTGGCATGCTAAGATGCAAATGATCGAGGCTTCTGTTGAAAAGCAAAGTCTTGTGGTGATGATCAAAGCACGGCCTTTGTGGCGTAGCTTTGTGTAACGTTTACCTCGCGTGTTTCACACCCGGTATGAACCAAAAACGGGAGACGGACCTCAGGGAGGGCATGCGTTTCTTTCTAGCTAGAAGTGGCGTCAGTGGTTTTACACGCCCTGACGAGTTTGACTTATGTGGTTGTTGCTGTTGCGAGGCGCCTCGGTTATATCGGTTTCGGCCGAATGCATTCTGGTCGGCTGACGGACCAGACTTACACCCCATAGGGTGGGGAGACGTATTGTTCAGGCATAATAATCCACTCCGTGTGGACCGGCCCTGACGATCCAAGGCTTGCCTGCGCGCTTGCCTGAGACATGGGCTAGATTGTCTCGAATCGGTTGAGGACTATCTTTTGCCTCGGTTCATAGATGGAAACCCAATTTCCAAATACGAGACTTTGCGGTTTTGATTGTATATCCTATATATGGCGACATAGTGGGATGGGGCGCTCATGCCGCCTATGATTGATACTTATGATTTGAAGTGTTTTATATACTATGCACTTATAATAGTATCAAATGATTTGTTTTAAACGTATCAAGCATTCTTTGGCTGTTATAAGGGAAAACCCTATCCTCGACTGCGTTGCATTGTGTGATGGGACCTGGGTCTTATAACAGCTTCATTTTTCTTTATTTAGCATTGCGCTGTTGGTTTTATGCACTGGTATTCTTGGGAGGAAACCCGTTCCGTGTTATACGGCGTGGTCCCTTGATTTACCTAATGATTTGAAATAAAGATTAATAACTGTTTTAGTTCTCACACCAGTCACATGACTGACCTGGAGTTTATTGTTTTAACCTAAACTCTGGGTGCCCCTATTTTCGACACGGGCAGCTAGTAGTTTTGGTTTTGCAGATTTATATTCACAGGATCCTGGTTTACAGCTGGAACGATATCCGGAAAGCTTTGTATCCGTATATCTCATTCTAGTTGTGTATTGTATTATTTTCCGCTGCTATGTATTTAAATGTAATTTAAATCTCTGATATTTCTGTGTAATATTCATTTATACTCTGTATATCCTTGTAATCTGATGCACTGTTGTAATATTCAATGAAATGTTCTTCTGTATGCGTTCTGCTGTGGCTTGTTCTCGAACTATCCGACGCTTTCCTTTACGGGGAAGTTGCGGGTCTTTAAATTTTTAGCCGCAATCTCAATGTTAAAACGCAAGAAAAAAACAACCTCGACCGCCACAAAATGTTCCTTACTCAAACAAAATCCACTCGTTCTAAAATCCATCAAAAATCAAAAAGAGATCCTAAAATCTAGAAATGAGATCCACAGACTTCCTCTAGCCTTGAGCTTCAATCCTATACCTTTTTGTATGGTGCGACAGTGGGTACTGAGATGGATTTTTGAGTTGAAGCAATCAACTTTGAGTCGATTTTCTGGAGCGAAGTTCAACGACGGGAGGGGGAGCAAGATGGGGTCAGCATAGATCGAAGAGAAGGAAGTTTGCTGTTGAGTTCACGAAGGGGAGTTAAATGGGTTGATACGTGAATTTTGGTGAAGTGTTGATGATGTTGGAGCTGAGCATTTCGGTGGTGATGGCGGCCTGAGTTTGATGGTCGGGGAGGTCTCGGTTTGGCGCATGCATGGGTTAAAGAAAGGAGATTACAGTAATGGTTAGCTTGCATTTTGATGGATGCAGAATTCATAGCTATGTGGGGTTTCTTCGTATAGGAGCCAGGACAAGGAAATGGGATCTACGAGAGTAAAAAAGGGTCTGGAGTTTCAGAAAATGTGTTAGCAGGTACGGTTTTGTTTTCATGGTCGTTGGAGAGGGATTTCCTTGGATTTGGAAGAAACATTTTGAGCAGTTGAAATCGGATTTTTTTTGTGTGGCTATGATGGGTATTTTTTTAAAGGGTGTAAAGGGTGACGTTTCGGGTAAATGTTGGAGTGGCTTGTGTTGATTGATGAGGGGAAGAAAGAAATGATGGGTGGGCTTTAATGGGTAATGAGCTGAACGGTGAGCCCAATTAGTTAAATAAATTTAGGTTTTTATTTTATTAAATAATATACTAACTTGTAAACTAAATATATCGTTCATACGTTATCAGTTTTACGAACGGTGGGATCCGTTAGGATCGTATGGACAGACACTACAAAATGGAACTGACTGGGAGTGAATCGAAGCTCGTTACAATTTATAGCGAAATAAATTGTCTGTCTGAATCGAGCGATGGTTATCGTTATTAACAATGATCGTCCAATGTGAGTAAAACTCACTAACTCTGTTAAGTTTATATTTTTATAAACTGTACTTTATTTTTGATAAACAATGATTGATTGTTGTGTATTGATTGTTAAAGTGGACTGTTAAATTATTGATTGAAAACACAGTTATGGTTATATATATTTACATATATATATATATATATACTATTATGAAATATTAATTCTGTTGATCAGATTATTTCATATTGAAATGAAAGTGACGTTATCTATATTGTTTAACATCTGTGGATGCAGGGAAACAGGTTGGAGGAATCCGACTGGATTCCTCAATAATTATTTTACCGTTTTTCATATATTGTGATATATAATCTGTTATTGATTATGTGTGTTTGGATGACATGGATCACTGTTATTTGGTATTTAAAATATCATAAGAAATCCTGAAATGAAAACGGAAAATTTCAATAAGTTTATTGAAATAAAATATTACATAAAATCGAAGGATTTTATATAAAAGAACTATTTGTTATAAAACAAATAGAATTAAAAAGGAATATTTGTTAGAAAACAAATAGAATAAAAAAAGGAATATTTGTTAGAAATAAATAGAAAAATAAAGGCATATTTATTTAGAAATAAATAGAAATATAAAGGAGTATGTGTTTGGAAAATAAATAGAATTAGAAAAGGGATATTTATTTAGAAAATAAATAGAAGTACTTAAAAAGGAAATATTTCAAAAATAAAGATTTCAGGATTTAACAGAAGTATAAAAGGGGATATTTGGAAAATAAATATCAATTAGTGTAAATCGAATTTAGTTATTCAAAAAGGGTTAATCGAATTTAGTTATTTGAAAGGTGTAAATCGAATTTAGTTATTCGAAAGAGTTAGTCGAATTTAGTTATTCGAAGAAAGTTAATCAAATATAAGTTAATCGAATACGGTATTCGAAAGTTAGTTAATCGAATATGGTATTCGAAAAGAGTTAATCCAGTCGAGTTAGTCGAGTCGAGTTAGTCGAGTCGAGTTAGTCGAGTCGAGTTAGTCGAGTCGAGTTAATCGAATATGGTCAGTCGAACCAAGTTAGTTGAGTTAATCGATTAGAGTTAAACAAATAGAATTAATCGATTAGAGTTAATCAAATAGAGTTAATCAATTAGAGTTAAAACAGACATAGTTATTTAGGATGAGCCGCCATTTAGCACGACTACTAGTGCAATTCGCAGGGCTGCGGATAGCCTACGGTGATCGGATGTTTCTTGAGGGAATCAGGCGTAACCATTGTAATCGTTGCGATCTAGAGTCAAGAGAATGGAGTTAAATCGAATATTAGCTATTCGAAATAAAGTTAAAACATACATAGCTCGTTCGAATAGAATTAAAAGAGTTAATCTAATATAGTTTATTCGAATAGAATGAAGGAGTTAATCAAAAGAAGTTAATTGAAATGAGTTAATCAAATTAGAGGTAATCGAGTTAGTGTTAGTTAATCGAGTTAGAGTTTGTCGAGTATTGATTAATCGAAGATAAGAATTTATCGAATAGAGTTATTTGAAATGAGTTAATCGGATATTAGTTATTCGAAAGGAGTTATCGAATTAGTTATTCGAAAGGGGTTATCGAATATTAGTTATTTGAAGGGGTTATCAAATATAGTTTATTCAAAAGGAGTTAAATCGATATAAGTTATTCGAATGGAGTTAAACCAAATATAAGTTATTCGAAGAGAAGAGTTATCTAATATTAGTTATTCAAAGGGAGTTAATCAAAAGAAACTAATCGAAGTGAGTTAATCGAATATTAGTTATTCGAAGAGAGTTAATCGTCGAATTTGATTATATCGAATTCGGGAAAGTACTTATACTTTCGGGTGTTTAAATCAAGATTTATTTATTTATAAATTAGGTGTTTATTTATTTATTCAAATTAAAGAATAAAAGTTATATTTGAAGTGAGATATTTCAAAAGTAGGGATTATAATGTTATCGTTGTAACAAATGTTTTTATAAAAGAACTGGATTCGTAAATAGAATCCGTGAGGTTCGCAAGGAAGTTGTTAGAGGTTTAAAAAGATAAACTTTGTCTATTCCGAAGTTAAAACGTTGTTCAGTTAAGGTCTAAGAGGTAATTATACCTCAACTTGATTGACTTCCTTCTTAACTAAGGAATGTTTAAAGTTTGATAGTAAAGGTAAGTTAAGTGAATTTAGTTAATGAGCGTAATGGTTTGTGTTGGCATAGTGATGTTTATTTAAACATCAGTTTAGATCAAATGAAGGAGTTTTGGAAATGTTTTCCAAATAAGAATCAGAAATGTTTTCTAATAATAGAGAATAATAAATGGGAATATGTAAACGTTTTCCAGTGATTAATAACGTATATTTTCTAAGTTTAGAAAATAAGGATTTACCAATATATGAAAACGGGAAATAAGGAAATGGATAAATTAATGTTAAATAAATTTAAAGAGATAAATGTTAAAGACAATTGATCGATATAATTTCCATCTGGAAATAATATCGTTGTTTGCACACGTGTTTTTCTTTGATAGTTAAATCATAGACTATCAAAGTTTTGACCATTTTTCGTCGTCAATACGGAGAGACCGGTTGGGTTATTATCCGAGAACCACTCCGTATGGGCGTTAACGTTTCAAATCAAATAGATCGAAGACAAATTGAAGATGGAGTTATGCAAGGGCTATCCTGTTTACAGAATAGTGCCTTCGGTTTGTCCAGTCCCAGGACAATCTGTATGGAAGAATGTTTGACAGAGTATATCTAGTGGATCACGTGAGTTGATCGTTTCAAACGTATTTACGCTGGTGGCAGAGGAATTCATTTCTCTTAGCTTATACCCATGGTATTTTTGGGGAAATCAATTTGTGGTTTGACGGGTATGATGATGTGGCATTCAAAGTAAATGAAGATGTGATATGTATAGAGATACATTATAACCTCAAGCCTCATCAACTGGGAAATGACAGAAATCGGGCAGGCAACATGGCTAAGTGGGTGCCACCCAAGTAGGGTATATTGTCACCATCTAGAGAGTATTCATATTTGTTACTTCTTTCATTTCTGTATCTCCCGGGAATGGTTATTGTAATGACCCGGGTTTTTGTCGATCTTGGTTATCCGATATACAACACATATCGAACATCCAAGGATCGAAAATACCGGTCATTAATGAAAGAAATTAGAGAGTGAGGAAAGATAAGATAGAAACTTAGAATAGAAGAAGAAGAAGAACACAACATCAGAGTAACACGAACCTCACAGCGGAACGAATAACATATAATATATATAACATAACTTGAAATATACATCTGTACTTGAATATACATCATTATCAAAGTATAACACTTACAACACAGTGGAAATAACTATAGTTATATAATCCTGAAGCCTCCTGCTCCAAGCTCTTCCAGTATATCTGTAAATCCTGACTACTTGACTGCCCGTACAAAATTGGGCACCCAAGAGTTTAGGGAAAACAAAACAAAATAAACTCCGGGTCAGTCATGGGACTGGTATGAGTAAAATAGTTTAAAACAGTTCGAACAATTAAACGATATCTCATAAGACCACGCCGTATAACGGAACGTGTTTTTCCCTTATGAGAATCCAAAATATCTTTATATCAAAAACCTTTTGATATTATAATAATGTCTATCAACCACAATATAATAATCATCTAGCAGAAACGCTTTCATCTCACGTTCTACATATATAGTATACAATCAAAACCGCAAGCACGTATTGGGTAATGGATTTCCAACTATGACAAGGTATGGAACCACCTTTCGCTAGTGTACCTCTAGAAAGGAATACACTGGGTTCAACAAGAACATCTTGCAACCCGGCCACACATGACCGACCACTCATTTCGCTTGAGTGTATCGAATGTATATCACCGACGGTTGGGATCAGCAACCGTTTCCCGAATGGGACAGTATCAACAATAGATTTTTACAAGTAAACAAAACTCTAGATCAGGTGATTATACACCCTAATAGGTGCGACCTACATAGCCATGCTGCCTGCCCGATTTCTATCATTTACCGGATGTGAGGCTTGAGGTTACGCTTTATCATCACATCAGATTCACTTCGAGTGCCACATTGTCAGATCCATCGAAAATCACTAATTGACATCTACAACAGTACATTATGAGTTAGATAAAGAAGTTTCCTTCTCTGCTTCCACTCTTGGTACGGTTGAAGAAATCAATATACGTGATCGTCTGGAAATACTCTGTCAGACATTCATCCATACAAGTCATCCAAGAACAGGATGAACCAAAGGTACTATTCAGTACATCCATCTTAGGCACTGTTATCTAAGACTTATACAATAGCCCTTGCACTTTACTCCGTCTTCAATTCCCTTTGGCATATATGATTCGCAACGCTTATGCCAATACAGAGTGGTTCTTTGGATAATAATCCAACCGGTCTCTCCATATTAACAACATTAAAATGGTCAAAACTTCGATAGTTAGTGAGTTAACTATCAAAGAAAAACAGGTGAGCAAACAATGATATTATTTCCAAGTGGAAATTATATCGATCAATCGTCATTTAACATTTATCTCTTTCGTTCATTAATTTACTTTATCCCCTGTTCTATATATTCTAAATTCTTATTTTTCTATTATCAGAAAACATTTCTGATTCTCGTTTGGAAAACATGTCCAAAACACCTTCACTACCAAACCTTACCATTCCTTAGTTAAGAAGGAAGTCAATCAAGTTGGGGTATAATTATCTCTCAGACCTTAACTGAACAAAGTTTTAACTTCGAAATGGTCAAGTTTATCTTTTAATCTTTTAACAACTTCCTTACGTCTCTCTCGTTTGAATAAATCTCTATTCGATAACTCCTCCCTTCGAATAACTTATTTGATAATCTCTCTTATGAATAACTAGATTCGAAAACCTTTCTTCGAATAAACTGAATTCGATTAACTCTATTTATTTAACCCTAATCGATTAACTCTTTTTACTTAACTCCTTATTTAACTCCTTTCGATTAAACTATAATCGATAACTCCTTTCGAATAACTAATTCGATAACTCCTTTTGATTAAACTATAATTGATAACTCCTTTGTGTTTAACTCTATTCGAATAACTCTCATGTGTTTAACTCTATTCGAATAACTAATTCGATTTAACTCCATCGATTAACTCTAACTGATTAACTCTAACTGCTTTAATTCTAACTGATTAACTCTAAATGGTTTAATTCTAACTGATTAACTCTATTCAACCAACTCGACTCGACTAACCCCTTTCGAATAACATATTCGATTTACTAACTTTCGAATACCATATTCGATTTAACTCCTTTCGAATACCATCTTCGATTTACTGACTTTATTTGCTTTATAAAGATTTCCTTTTTAACAACGTTTATTCATTTTTAAAGATTTACTTTTAGTAACAGTTCTCCACTTTAAAATGTTTTCCTTCTTATAACGTTTTCCCTTTTATAACGTCCTATTCCGTTATAAATAAATTTCCCTTTTTAACTCTATTTATTTTCTATATATTTCCTATCAATTCTATTTGTAAATGATTTACAAAATCTTTCCTTTTCTATTATTCTATTTGCAAATGGTTTGCAAATATTCCCTTTTCAAATCTATTCTTTGATTTTATAATTTCCCTTTTCTAAATATCTCCTATTTATAAATATTCCAATTTATAAATATTCCATTTATAAATATTTTATTTTCAAATATCACTTTGAAAATATTCCCTTATCAACATTTCGGTATATTATGGTATTCAACATATCAAATCACGATGATCAGTATCGTCCAAACACATATAATCGACAACGGATTATATATCACATCATATATCACAATATATGAAAAACAATAAAATAACTGTTGAGGAATTCAGTTGGATGGATTCCTCCAACCTGTTTCCCTGCATCCACAGATGTTACACAATATAATCAACATCACTTTCAGTTCAATATGATATATCCTGTTAAACAGAATCAATATAGAAATTCACTAACTGACTAGCAGTTCAATCAAATAGTCAACACACAGTCAATCAGCCAATATTTAACAGTTCTAAAAATACAACATGAAAATATAAACTGTTAAGAGTTGGTGATATTTACTCACTTTGGATGTTCATCGTTAAAGAACGATAAACTGTTGTTTGATCTGAATCAAATAGTTTATTTTGCCATAAATTCATACGAGCCCCAATCCACTTCCAGTAAGTTTCATTGTGAAGCTCTCGTCCATACGATCCCAACGGATCCTGTTTTGTACGAATCTGACCATGTTTGAATGAGATATGATTATTACAAATTTAACCACATTATAAACAACGGAAGTCAACAAATAAATTAATTTTTTTGTTAATAACCTTAATCATGTGTTAAGCCTTAATCCTTGATTTATCTCGCTAATTCTTCTTCTTAAAACCGTTGGTTCGACAGTACTCAAAAGGACATGCCAATCGTTCTAAGTCTTCAACTCTTTCTTCTCATCCTTAAAACTCAAACCAAGGCCGCCATTTTCTCTCTCTCTCTCTCTCTTTCCGAGTCCGACACCTCAACCACCACCATAACCACTCACATGCTTCTTCACAAATGCGACCTTTAGTCCGTGAGCTGCTGTCCTAATAAAAAGAACGACCCCAAAAGCTCTTGTTTCTTCATGAATTTAAAAATTGAAACTACCCACTCGCTACAGTGTTTCATTTGTATTTTCCAGTCCTCCTCCTTACAGGTAGCGAACAGAATACCGCCATCTCCCACTCCCTTAAACACCACGTCTCCCTTCATTACCCAGTAACAACTCAAATTGCCAATACCAGGCTACTCCCCTTCGAAACCTCAACAATCATTACACCACAAAACAGGACTCGACGTCCTTTTCAAAACCAAATGTCAGATCGAACGCCGTGGTTTTACAGTTCACATTGATCCTTAAAGCGACCGAGTCCCGCAAAAACTAGAAATCATGGTGCGGAAATCAGTGTTTGACCCAACTACATACTTTAAATTACTAAAAACCCACCCCAATTTGATTAGCAGCAAACCCTAGGTGTACGACATCAGATTTCAGCGAGCAACTTTCGCTCAATCCCCACGAAACCGCTACCAAGTTGAAGCGTCCCTCTTGTTGCAACTGAATATGTATTGGTTTGGATTTTCATAGGAATATATTTTATTTTTGAGGGTGCCGATTTGTTTTTGTTTGGTGGAGCAACTGGCGGCTGAACTTTTGAGGAGAATGAAGAAAGATTAGGTCTTAAGGATAAAGGGGTTGTAGTGTATTTATAGTGTAAACAAATATCTAGATCTTTTTGTTTTTCACTTAATTTGGCATTCTAAAAATTCCTACGATCACACACGATACCCAAAAATCACCAAACTGGACATGCTGCTAGAGTTTGACATTATGGTCCCAATGAAACTGGTTTCGTCGAATTCCGACTCCGTTTGCAAAAGTGGCTATTTTTAAAGCTTTGGATTAACCATTTAAATATATAAATATATTTAAATAAAATTGAATAAATTATTAATAAATTAATGTTATCGTATATATATACACATACGATACCGTACAGCTCCAGAATAACCCCATATGGATTTCTAACTCGATATTTCAAATCTCGGTCAACCCGATATTCAATTTATATTGAATTTTTTTTAAAATATAAATAATTCCTTTATAGATTATAAAGGAATTTCACAGCAACTTTTTCTTAAATTTGATTTGGACGTAAATCAAAATCTATCCGACGAAATCCAGATTTTTCTCTTCCACTAGAAAGATATACTCCACCAGCTCCACACGTTTCTTGTTTTACAGAAATCTAGCTTAAAACGAATCCTGCACATTCAGTTGAAGTTCAAATCGCCAAATAACGAACTGCCGCACCATTTCAAGCTCGATTTTAATTATTATATAATTATACGTCCAACTGTCGTTCAAAAAATATATTCGTTATTCTAATTCAATTCTAAACTGAATTAAATATCACAGATGATCCAGTTCACACCATATCGCCATTTCAGCCAATTTTGATTATTTCAGAGTTAAATATATTATTTAATTTATTATTTTAATTAAATATTCACCATTATTTAATTCCACGACCATTTAATTCACTATATCACTATTTATAATAAATAAATTAATTATATTACCTCTGCAAATGCGGGTCATTACAATCTTCCCCACTTAAAGTAATTTCGTCCTCGAAATTGCTAAGTTAGAGGACGGCCCTATCGACTGGTTAGAACATATTTGTTCACTTCTTAACTTCAGTTTCTAACTGGACCAGTTTAATTTCAACTAAATATTACTTAATTCTTATCAACTAAAATTGTAACAACCCGCAAAATCTGAGCCAGTTTAAAATTTTTATTTTGGCAAAACCAAAAATATTAGAATCTAATTGAGAATATATTTCCAACGAATCCGAAAAATCAAAATTTCATAGCGGGAATCAAAAGATATGTCCAAATGAATTTTCAGAATAGTCGCTATGGAATTCTGGCCCTTAAAAATGGAAATTTTGCAAACGACCTCGGATTTCGACGAAACCACTTTTGTTAGATCCGGGATGTCAAGTTATTGCTAGATATCAGTTTTCATAATTTTTCGAATCAATATGTGAGCGTGGAAAAGGAAAACGCATTTGACCAGTTTTAGTTGATTTTAATCGACTGGAAATTGGCCATTTTTCAAACGGTCTCGGAATTCGACGAAACTAGTTTTGTTAGGACCGTATCGTCAATACGAAGCCAGAAAATATTTTTCTGGAATTTTTCGAGTTAGTATATGGCCTCAGTAAATTGAAATATGCGTTCAAATTCAATATATAGAGTTATATGTTGATTTTGACGAAAACTGATCGAAACGATCGAATTAGCTTACGATACATATCCCATTGTGTTCGGAATGGGGGTAATTAGCTATGGACGATAGGCGGTGGGCCTCATTTAGAGGTCAAATGAAAAAGTCAACTTTTTGTAATTAAATAAATTAAAAAAATATAAAACTCTCTTTCCCCCTTTTTTTTACTATCGTTCAGATCGATGTTTAATAAAAAAAGGGAAGAATGCTGAAGAACCACCGCCCTCCACCCTGGCGCCTCCGACCATCGCTCCCCGCGCCACCCACCATCGGTCGTCCGGCATCGCCCCCCTCCCCTGTTTCGTCCTCTTCTTCTCTTCTTCTCCTCCCTCTGCTCCCTTCTTCCCTTCCTCTAAACCCCTCCGCGAACCCTAACTCTGATGACTGCCGCCCAGAGCAACCCCGACCCCCTCCGCCTCTAATTGACAGTGGGCCCCCCCATTCGAAGCAAACCAGTCCTCTCCTCCTCCAAACGAAAAAAATTGTGAGCCTCTCTTTTAGTTTCATTTTAAATTCGGTTTTTAGTTTTATGAATAACATAGAGTGAAGATATGATTTTATTTCATGTGAAGCGTTACAAAAAGGGATAGAAGAGTATTAAAAATATAATTTTTATTTATATGTCTATAGATTGGAAAGCAAAATATAATTAAAAATATAATTATTATTATATAGAAGATATAAAAATATGATTTTTATATTATAGAGTAATAAAAATATGATTTTTATATAATGGAGAATATAAAAATATTATCTTTATATAGTAGAGATTATAAAAATACGATCTTTATATGTGTTGTAGCGAATTAACAATATAAAGAAATGATTTCATTCGAAATATAAGTTGAAATTTTTATAGATAAAAATTCGATCTTTGTATATGAAGTAGAAATATAAAAATATAATTTTCAGATAGAATGAAGCGTTGTATAAATATATATAAAGTAGAAATAAAAATATGATTTTTATTTATTGAAAGGAAGCAATAAAAATATAATTTTTATTATGAACAGCGAAACAAGAACTGAATTGGAATTTCAAAGGAATCCAGACGGTTCAGCAGTTCAAAAGCAAAGCATGGCGGAGTGGAACCCTCTGTGAGAAATTCTCACCTTTTAATTTTTCTTTTCTAGTTAAAATATATACTAGGATGCAGACGGTGTTTAGTAGCACCCAACACCCGTCGTCCACGGACCATGGACGACTTGTATGCTTATTGTTTGATTTTGGTGTGTAGTTGATTGTGTGATGTGAAACAAAATATTTATATAGTTAAAAATATTTTATAGTTAAAAATAGAATTTTTAACATGTATATGAAATGAAATAAATAAATATAAACAAATCAGACGATTTGTTTATGTACACTGATTTGACTGATATTGATTGGGACGATAAATTTTACACATCGCCCAACTTCACAAATAAAATTTTTGTTTGTTGATTTGAAACCCCACACGGGTATCGGGATAATACATGACATACACTAATCCCAATAATTATTTGTATGTCGATCGGTTGATTGACAGGCTGTTATAAGCGTTAGATATCTATATTTGATGCTTATACAGTGTTGTGCACTTTGGATGATGGTTGATTATTTATCGTTGCTATGATATACATGTGTTGTGTGGAATCCATATAATTAATATTATATGGTAATTGATTGGGCCTCATTCCATTTGGGAAAATAAAATATATTAAATAATAAAAATAGTCATGTGTTGACGGTACTCATTTGTTGAGATTAGTCAAGTGTTGAAAAAAAATATAGATTCATGTGTTGAACGAAATATTTTAACAATAAAAATTAACATCTTTATCAAAATTTTATAAAATATATTACATAACAAAAATAGTCACGTGTTGACGGTACTCATTCGTTGAGATTAGTCAATTGTTGAAAGAAATATAGATTCATGTGTTGAATAGAATAGATATTCATTTGTTGAATAAAATAACAAAGTTATTGAAATGTATAAAGCCGTGTTGATAAGATTTGCGCCATTTTGACGCGAATGATATTTATATCGATTTTATTCTAATATCGAAAAGGAAGTGATTTCAAAATATAACATTTTGAAAATATATATATCGATGATGTGGAATATTCAATTTTGATTAGAAATTGAATATGTAGTTGAAATCGTTTTGAAAACGAATTATAAATACGTTTTGAATTGAAATCGACGAAATATATAATATATATATATATATTATATATTAAATGGCCTGAATAGAACGCGCCGCGCTACGGCAGTTCGCGAATTTCGACCATTGACTTCGAATTAACGTTGCGGGAGATCCGACCGTCGGATTATCTTGAAATCGATACCATTGGGTTCGTATCGAAAAGAGCTTTCCAATGAATATTAGAAATTTGAAATCTAACGGTTTGATTTGGAGTTATGTCCAAATCAAATGTGGAAAAGGTCGCTGTAAGTGTACTTCGATGGCCGTTGATGGAAATCGACTGTACGGGCCTTGATAAAATTATTAAAAATATTAATAATTTGTGTAAAATCATAATATGTGAATTGGAAAGAACTGGGATGAAAAATTCCACATTTAGATTTTTATCGAAATGAACTAGTTTTGAACTAGAATTAAAATCAATTTATTTTTGAAATAAATAAATTGAATTTGAAGTGGTTTTAAAAATAATCAGAATTTCCAATATACGTGAATTGGAATGGATTTGAATCGAAATTATCTTTGAAATATTTCGATGTTGGATTTCGTGATTATACAGATATGGTTGTGGAAATTTGAAAGATATATAATATATCATTATTTCCAGTACAATATTTGTTGGTTTCAAAATTTGATATTGAATATAAGCCGGTATATTTTCTATTCAGAGCCTTGTATTTAATATCAAATGGGATTTTGGGTTCATCGTGAATGGTGTCTTAAATAACACTGTTCTTGAACCCAGTTTGGAAAACAATAAATCTTTTAGTTAAGATTTAGTGAAATTATCCAATTAATTTGGTATATAATTGGAATTGAATTTAAATTGTTTTTTGGGTTTGTCGTGGATCGTGTTTTAGATGACATTGGTTCTTTAACCCAGTTAAAGACATGATATTGATTTGTGGGAAAATTAAAACTAAGTGGAGTTTTAATGAATCTGAAATTAAATTGAAATATGAATTGATAATTTAAATTATCAAATTTGGAAAGTGATCGAAAATGGGGTATCACCAGTTTTGCTCCAAAGCGATAGTAAAAATCTTTAATTAGATTTAAACATGAAATGGTAATTAAATTTACTGATAACATCGTGGTGTTAGTTATGGAGTATTACCAGTTTTGCTCCATGGGATAAATAGGTTGGGATTGGGAAATAAAATAAATAATTACTTTGGTGTGGTTCGCTAATCTCGACTAGTTTGGAAAACCATAATATGGTTTGAAATGATATCCAAAGGAAGATTAAAGAATAAAATTAGAAGAATTTATCTTGGATAAAATTAATGGGAACCTTTCCCTAAGAATGTGATTTTGTGAATAAAAGAATATTCTGAATTGGAATGAGGCGTTTGCTGTGTTTGTGTAACATATACGTGGGTTATTCGGAAAGGCCGGGTTTATACCCATTCTGAATAACCGATTCGGCGATAAGCCGAAGATGAAGACGGTGGTTGAAGACCGGAAGTCTTCACATCGTTTGGGTGATTACTGATGATCTTGATTGGGTTGTACACCCAAGATGAGGGAATCAGTTGGTGATCGTCCAGACGTACTTGGAGATCGATGAATATGCAAGGAAAGTGCCTCTGGATTCGTTCAGACCCAGAACGAACTTGTAAATGGACTATGTGTCTGACATTGGATTTTATTCTGTGTTGATTGATCTCTATTAAATATACATCTGTTTGGCGGCGAAGAATTTATTCTCTTGCTTAACGCCCTTCTCTAAGACGTACAAGCTCAGAGGTTGTATATCGATGGACATCAGTCGCATAGAGTGAATTGCCAGTGTGGCATGCGTAAGTGGCAATTGATCAAGGCTTCTGTTGAAAAGCAAAATCTTGTGGTTGATGATCAAAGCACGACCTGTGTGGCGCAGCTTTGTGTATAACGTGAATTCGCGAGCCTCACACCACGGTATGAGTCAAAAACGGGATAGTGACAGCAGGGAGAGCACGACGTTTCTTTCTAGCTATGGGTGGTGTCAGTGCTTAAACTGGCTGACATTTATATAGTTTTCACCTGTGTGGTTGTTGGAATGAGGCGCCTCGATTATTAGGTCTGTTAGGACCGGGAAACGTGTGTTCAGGAATTGCCAATCCTCAAAAGTAAGAGAGGACCGGCCCTGAAGATCCAAGGATCATAGTGGGGTCCTGAGACATTTTCTAGAATGTCTCGAATCGTAGAGGAGCTTGCCCCTTTCCTCGACTCATGACGGAAATCCAATTTCCAACACGTGTCATTCGGTTTTATTTGTAGAGCCTAGTATGGCGACATAGTAGCATGGGATACTATGCCGTCTATGATTGATATTTATGATTGAAATCATTTTGACACTATAAACTTACTATAGTATCAAATGATATTTTTTAAATGTATTATGCATTGTTTGGCTATTATAAGGTAAAACCCTATCCTCTGGATTGCGTTGCACTGTGTGATGGGACCTGGGTCTTATAATAGCTTCATTTTTCCAAAAAGCATTGCGTTGTTTATTCTATGCACTGGTATTCTTGGGAGGAAACCCGTTCCGTGTTATAAGGCGTGGTCCCTTGAATTACCCTCTTTTAAAGAAAAGTTTAAATAACTGTTTTAGTTCTCACACCAGTCACATGACCGACCTGTAGTTTATTGTTTTAACCTAAACTCTGGGTGCCCTTATTTTCGACACGGGCGGCTAGTAGTTTTGGTTTTGCAGATTTATATTCACAAGATCCTGATTTACAGCTGGAACGATGCTCGAAAAGCTCTGTATCCGTGTATTACTTTCAGTTGTGTTTTGTATTATCTTCCGTTGCTATGTAATTTATAGTAATCTCTGATATTTATTAAATGTATTTTATTCATTCATACTCTGTATATTCTTTTATCTGATGGAATTATTGTAATAAATGATGAAATGTTCTTCTGTTTGTGTTCTATTTTGTCGTGTTCTCAAGGTAATCCGGGCTTTCCTTACCGGGGAAGTTACGGGCTATCACAGTTGGTATCAGAGCTTTGGTTTACAAAGCTCGAGAACAAGACACATTAGAACCGTACGAAAGAATTCATCAGAGATTGGATTAGTAATATCCAATAAGAATGACTCGTTAGAGATGGGATCAGTAGTATCCTAGAACGAGTGTGAAGTGTATATTTTTCAAATAAAAATGAAACAAATTTTGTTTTGAAAATTAAATTCAATTATACGTATTTGAATGTTTATTTATTTTGAATTTGGACAATCCAGTATATAGAGATTTTGCATATACGCGTCATGAACGTATATTCGAAGTTTTAATATACTAGATAGATCTGGAATCACACTCTAGTCGCCCGGAGATGATACTGATGATAGCGATCGCATCATCAATATTTATGTTCGAGTTCTGATGGTGTGATATCTATATATTTCCATTAGACTGGTGTGAGAACCAAAATATAGCTAGAATACATTGTTGTGATTCGGCACCAAAAATGTGATTTTGACTATACATCAAAATTATGAATTTGAAACGTTAATTCATTAAATGATTGATGCTTGTGTTGTTTGATTGTTGGTTTGGTTAATTGAAATTTTGAACCATTTAAGTCAAATTGAACCAAATATTGAATTGTATTGTAAAATGATTACAAATGCATGCATGTACATATATATGTTTGAACAGGTCATAGCAAGGAGGCTAGAGGAGAGGAATAAAATTGTTTGCCCGACAAATAGGTACATGTTTATTGTATTTCTTGAGTTTTGGGTGATTTTATGAGCCGCTTGGCTTTTTCTTTTTCTTTTGGATTGAAGAGGGCCATGGGAGGCTATATGAAATATCCCGAAGTCCCCGGTGCAGGGGAGGTTATGGCGAAATTTTTCGGAAATTTAGGGTGTTAGCCAAATTTTTGAAAATTTTGAAAAGTTCTTAGAAACCGAAAAGTTGAAGAACTTAAGCCATAACGAGAATACTGGAAGTTGAGTTGATTAGTTAAACAACTTTCGGCTTCGTTCCTTTTCGGGGACGAAAAGTTTTAAGTGGGGGAGATTGTAACAACCCACAAAATCTGAGCCAGTTTAAAAATTTTATTTCGGCAATTTTATTGAATTTTTATATTTAAAATGAATTATTTTAAATAATATCGTCGAGAAATTTATTTCGAAAGGAATTAGAACGTATATATTTATATACGTCGTCGTTAGAATATAAATATTTATTTATAATTATATAAGGAATTGAAAATGGTGCGGTAGTTTGATAATTCGATTTCAAACTTCAAATGAATGTACCGGGTGCAAAATAAACCGGATTTTGGCGAAACCAAAAATATTAGAATCTAATTGAGAATATCTTTCCAACGAATCCGAAAAAACAAAATTTCATAGCGGGAATCAAAAGATATGTCCAAATGAATTTTCAGAATAGTCGCTATGGAATTCTGGTCCTTAAAAATGGAAATTTTGCAAACGACCTCGGATTTCGATGAAACCACTTTTGTTGGATCCGAGATGTCCAAATCAATTTTCATAATTTTTCGAATCAATATGTGAGCGTGGCAAAGGAAAACGCATTTGACCAGTTTTAGTTGATTTTAATCGACTGGAAATTGGCCATTTTTCAAATGGTCTCGGAATTCGACGAAACTAGTTTTGTTAGGACCGTATCGTCAATACGAAGCCAGAAAATATTTTTCTGGAATTTTTCGAGTTAGTATGTGGCCTCAGTAAATTGAAATGCGCGTTCAAATTCAATATATAGAGTTATATGTTGATTTTGACGAAAACTGATCGGAACGATCGAATCAACTTACGACACATATCCCATTGTGTTCGTAATGGGGGTAATTAGCTATGGACGACAGGCGGTGGGCCTCGTTTAGAGGTCAAATGAAAAAGTCAACTTTTTGAAATTAAATAATTAAATAAAATAAAACTGTCTTCCCCCTTTTTTCCTATCGTTCAGATCGATGTTTAATAACAAAGTGGGAAAGAACACTGAAGAACCGCTGCCCTCCACCCTGGCGCCTCCGACCATCGCTCCCCGCGCCACCCACCACCAGTCGTCCGGCATCCCCCCCCCCCGGTTTCCCCCTCTGCTTGTAATAACCCGGAAAATCTGGGTCAGTTTAAAATTTTTATTTTTGGCGAATTTTGAATATTTAAAATAGATTATTTTAAATAATATTGATGAGAAATTTATTTGGAATATAATTCGAACGTATATATTATATACGTCGTCGTTAGAATATAAATAATTATATATAATTATAAAGGAATTGAAAATGACTCGGTAGTTCGATAATTCGATTTCAAACTTCAATTGAATGTACCGGGGGCAAAACAATCCAGATTTTAGTGAAACCAAAAACATTAGGATCTAATTGTGAATATCTTTCCAACGAATCCGAAAAATCGAAATTTCATAGCGGGAATCAAAAGATATGTCCAGTTGAAAATTCTGAATAGTCGCTATGGAATCTAGGCCCTTAAAAATGGGAATTTTGCAAACGACCTCGGATTTCGATGAAACCACTTTTTTTGGGTTCGTGTTGTCAAATTATTACTAGATTTCAAATTTCATAATTTTTCGAATCAATATGTGAGCGTGGCAAAAGAAAACGTGTTTGACCAGTTTCAATTGATTTTAATCGACTGGAAAATGGCCATTTTTCCAACGGTCTCAGAATTCGACGAAACTAGTTTTGTTTGGACCGTATCGTCAATACGAAGCTAGAAAATATTTTTCGGGAATTTTTAGAGTTAGCATGTGACCCCAGTAAATTGAAATGCGCGTTCAAATTCAATATATAGAGTTATAAGTTGATTTTAACGGAAGCAGATTGAAACGATCGAACCAGCCTACGATACATATCCCATTGTGTTCAGAATGGGGGTAGAACGCTATGGACGACAGGCGGTGGGCCTCGTTTCGAGTTCATATGTAAAAGTCAACTTTTTCATAATAAAATAATTAAATAAATAAAAAAAATTAACCCTCTCTTCCCCTTATACTTCTGCCCCCCCCCCCCCGGTTCAAAATCATCCCAAAGGAAAAAAAAGAAAAAGAAAAAAGAAAACCCTAAACTACCGCGATACCCCCCCGGCCCGCGTCTCCCCGTCCTCAACTCCCACCCTCCGATCCCGCTTCTCTCCACCTCGACGCAGCGAACCCCGATGCCCTAGCCCCCTCCGTCGCTGCCTCCACCGCCGCACACACCCCCCCTCCAGCGCCGCCACCTTCCTCCGTTCTCTTCCTCCTCCCTTCAGCGAATCCGCCCCTCTCCTCCCTCTGAAAAATACAGTAAGTTTTCTTGCTTTTTAATTGATTTTAAAAACTGATTTTAATTGATTTTAAAACTGATTTTAATTGATTTTAAAACTGATTTTAATGGATTTTCAAAATTGATTTTGTTTGATTATCAAAACGGATTTTTAGTGACCAAAGATTCGATATATATCGTAGCGAATAAACCTTTTATATAGGTTAACAAAATATGATTTTTATATATTCGTATAGCATAGCAAAATGTGATTTTTATATATTCGTATAGCATAGCAAAATATGATTTTTATATATTCGTATAGCATAGAAAAAATATGTTTTTTTATATAATATATGATTTTAAAAACTGAAATTATAGGATTTTTGAATTAGAAAGTTAGAATTTTTATAAAGGAAAAGTTGGAATTTTTAATAATAGAAAGGTCGAATTTTAAACAATGGAAAAACGATATTTTTCATATTGAAAAGACGATATTTTTCATATTGAAAAGGCGATATTTTTCATATTGAAAAGGTGAAATCTTTATTTTTGAAAAGGCGAAATCTTTATTTTTGAAAAGGCGAAATCTTTATTTTTGAAAAGGCGAAATCTTTATTTTTGAAAACGCGAAATCTTTATTTTTGAAAAGGCGAAATCTTTATTTTAGAAAAGGTGAAAGATTTATTTTTGAAAAGGCGGAAACTTTATATAGAGAATAGCGTGATAAAACAGAATTTTTATCTATATAGTAGCGGTATAAAAATTCGATTTTAATATATTGAATAGCGAAGTAAAAATTCGATTTTTATATATTGAATAGCGAAGTAAAAATTCGATTTTTATATATTGAATAGTAAAGTAAAAATTCGATTTTTACATATGTAGAGAATACGGGCAACGAAGATGACAAAAAGGTGAGAACGACGAAGATTTCTATAAAGGAAGAGTCGTGGTATTGGATAGCTATTGGTGAGAACTTCTCACTTTTCAATTTCTTTTTCTAGTTATATATATACTAGGATGCAGACGGTGTTTAGTAGCACCCGACACCCGTCATCCACAGACCATGGATGGCTTGTTTGTTAAATTGTTTGGTTGTGTAGTTGGTTAGTTTATTTGGTTTGAATTGTTTGGTGAAATGAATGAATTTGATTGATGTGTGAATGGCGTGGGCCTTCACTAGACCGGGGATAAGGCTAGGCCTTGTTCCGTTTCTAGTATCGTGCCGTTATGCCGCCGAAATTTCCTAAAATAAGTTAGAAAAATAAAAATATCATTTTTATTTTGTAAATGAGCTGAATAAAAATTCATGTGTTAAAATAAAATATTTTATCGTTAAAAATATAATTTTTAACGTGAATGTGAATAAATAAATATTCATTTACAAACCGGACAGTTTGTCTATGTACACTGATTTGACTGACATTGATTGGGACGATAAATTTTACACATCGCCCAACTGCACAAATAAAATATGTGTTTGATTGTTTGAAACCCCACACGGGTGTTGGGATGAAATTTGAAGTTCACTCATCCTAATTGATTAAGTATGTCGATCGATTGATTGACAGGCTGTTATAAGCGTTAGATATCTATATTTGATGCTTATACAGTGTAGTGCACTTTGGTTGATGGTTGATTATTTTTCAATGCTATTATATACGTGTGATGTATGAAAATCCATATAATTAACTTTATATGGTGATTGATTGGGCCTCATTTCAATTTAGAAAATAAAGAATATTATAAAATAAAGGTTCATGTGTTGACCGTACTCATCCGTTGAGATTAGACATGTGTTGAACGAAATATTTTAATAATAAAATATACGTCTTTATCATATTCAAAATTAGAACTACTTCACGGTGGAGTCTAATTGAAAATCAAACGATAGATACCCAAATTTTATAAAATAATTTAAATAACAAAAATAGCAACACGTGGACAGTACTCATTCGTTGAGATTAGTCGTGTGTGGAGAAAAAAGATAAATATTCATTTGTCGAATAGAATATTTGAAAATAGAAATATATGAAGCCGTGTTGATTAGATTGACGCCATTTTGACGTGAACGATATTTATATCGATTTTATTCATTTTAAAATGAATATTGAAAAGTGATTTCGAAATCGAATATTTTGAAATGAAATTTGAATTTGATTGAATAGAAAACGAATTTGATTGAATATAAAATGAAAACGAATTTGAATTGAATTGAATATATAACGAATTTGAATTGAATTGAATAGAAAACGAATTGAATTTGAATTGAATAGAAAACGAATTGAATTTGAATTGAATAGAAAACGAATTGAATTTGAATTGAATAGAAAATGAAATGAATTCGAATCGAATTAAAATCGATTTGAATTGAAATCAAATAGAAATGGAAGTAAAAAGGATTTATGATAGAAATTTTAATTTTGATTTGAATTGAAATGGAAGTTGAAAATGTTTTGAAATGAATTCAAAACTATTTATATAATTCTTTTTAAATAGAAATCGACGAAATATTTATTATATATATTATATATATAATATAATGGCCTGAATAGAACGAGCCGCGCCGCGGCAGTTTGTGAATTTCGACCATTTATTTCAAACGGACATTACGGGAGATCCGACCGTCGGATTCTCCTAAAATCGGAACCGATGGGTTCGTATCAAAAATAGCTTTCTAACGAATATTAGAAATTTGAAATCTAACGGTTGGATTTGGAGATACGTCCAAATCAAATTTGAAAAATGTCGTTATAAGTGCAGTTCGATGGCCATTGTTGGAAATCGACTGTACGGGCCTTGATAAAATTATTAAAAATATCTATAATTTGTGTAGAATCATAAGAAGTGATTTGGGAAAAATTGGGATGAAAAACTCCACATTTGAAAAGATAAAAATAGATTCTTATCAAAATGAACTAGTTTTGAACTGAAATTAAAACCCATTTATTTTTAAATAAATAAATTGTTTTTGAAATGGGTTTAAATAGAATTGATTCATGGGTTTATCGTGAACTGTGTTTTAAATAACACTAGTTCTTTAACCCGATAATCAATAGAATGTGATTTGGGTTTGTCGTAAACTGTGTTTTAAATGACACTAGTTCTTTAACCCAGTAAAAGGAGTTTTAAGGAATCTGCCATTAGATTGAAATGTGAATTGATAATTTAAAATATCAAATATAGAAAGTGAGCGGGAATGGAGTATTACCAGTTTTGCTCCAAAGCGATAGTTAAATCTTTAATTAGATTTGAACGTGAAATGGTAATTAATTTTACCGATAACACCTCGGTGTTAAATATGGAGTATTACCAGTTTTGCTTCATGGGATGAATAGGTTGGGATTGGGAAATAAAATAAATAATTACTTCGGTGTGGTTTGCTAATCTCGACTAGTTTAGAAAACCATAATTTGGTTTGAAACGACATCCAAAGGAAGTTTAAAGGATAAATTTTAAAGAATTTATCTTGGATAAAATTAATGGGAACTTTTCCCTGAGAATATGAATTGGAATGAGGCGTATGTTGTATTTGTGTAACATTTGTTTTTAATAAACGCGGGTTGTTCGGAAAGGCCGGGTTTATACCCATTCTGAATAACCGATTCGACGATATGTCGAAGATGAAGACGGTGGTTGAAGACCGGAAGTCTTCACATCGTTTGGGTGACTACTGATGATCTTGATTGGGCTGTACACCCAAGATGAGGGAATCAGTTGGTTGTCGTCCAGACGTACTTGGAGATGGATGGATATGCGAGGAAAGTGCCTCCGGTTTCGTTTATACCCAGAACGAGCTTGTAAATGGATTGTGTGTCTAACATTGGACTTTATTCTGTGTTGATTGGTCTCTATTAAATATACATCTGTTTGGCGGCGGAGAATTTATTCTCTTGCTTAACACCCATCTCTGAGACGTACGAGCTCAGAGGTTGTATATCTATGGACATCAGTCGCATGGCATAAATTGCCTGTGTGGCATGCTGAGTTGCATGGATCAAGGCATCTGTTGAAAAGCAAAGTCTTGTGGTTGATGATCAAAGCACGACCTACGTGGCAGCTTTGTGTATAACGTGAATTCGTGAGCCTCACACCTCGGTATGAGTTAAAAACGGGATAAGGACTGCGGGGAGAGCACGACGTTTCTTTCTAGCTTTGGTGGTGTCAGTGACTTACCAGCCCTGACATTTATATACTTTTCACCTTTGTGGTTGTTAGATGAGGCGCCTCGATTTTAGGTCTGTAAGGACCGGGAAACGTGTGTTCAGGAATACTAATCCTCTAACGTAAGTGAGGACCGGCCCTTAAGATCCAGGGGTTACCCAGAGTGTGTAGTCCCGAGGCATTTGCTAGAGTGTCTCGAAGCGGAGAGGAGCTTGCCCCTTGCCTCGACTCATGACGGAAATCCAATTCCCAATACGTGTATTTCGGTTTTATTTGTAGAGCCTAGTATGTCGACATGATAGATGGTACCCATGCCGCCTAGGATTGATATTTATGATTGAAATGTCTTGACATTATACACTTATTATAGTATCAAATGATTTGTTTTAAACGTACCAAGCATGTTTGGCTATTATAAGGGAAAACCCTATCCTCCGGCTTGCGTTGCATTGTGTGATGGGACCTGGGTCTTATAATAGCTTCATTTTTCGAAAAAGCATTGCGTTGTTTATCTATATGCACTGGTATTCTTGGGAGGAAACCCGTTCCGTGTTATACGGCGTGGTCCCTTGAATTACTCTCTTTTAAAGTAAAGTTTTAAAAAACTATTTTAGTTCTCACACCAGTCACATGACTGACCTGGAGTTTATTGTTTTAACCTAAACTCTGGGTGCCCCTATTTTCCGCACGGCCAGCTAGTAGTTTTGGTTTTGCAGATTTATATTCACAGGATCCTGATTTACAGCTGGAACGATGCTCGGAAAGCTCTGTATCCGTGCGTTACTTTCAGTTGTGTTTTATATTGTTTTTCTGCTGCAATGTATTTAAATGTAATTTAAATCTCTGATATTTGTTGAATGTAATTTATTCAATTATACTCTGTATATTCTTGTATCTGATGGAATTGTTGTAATAACAATGAAATGTTCTTCTGTTTGTGTTCTGATTTGTCTTGTTCTCAAACGATCAGGGGTTTCGAACGGTCTAGATCGGTTTAACGACTGATTCAGATCGAGCGAAATTCCCGGCCGTCACATTTGGTATCAGAGCTTTGGTTTACAGAGCTCGAGAACAAGGCACACTAGAACCATACGAAAGAATTCATCAGATATTGGATTAGTAATATCCAATTAGAATGACTCGTTAGAGATAGGATCAGTAGTATCCTAGAACGAGTGTGAAGAGTATATTTTTCAAATGAAAACAATTTTGTTTTGAAAATTTAAATCACTTTATACGTATTTGAATATTTATTTATTTTGAATATGGACAATCCAATATATAAAGATTTTACATATACGCGTCATGAACGTATATTCGAAGTTTTAATATATTAGATAGATATAGAATCACACTCTACTCGCACGGACCTGATTCTGATGATTGACGCGTCATCATTAGTAATTATTTTCGTGTTTCGAAGGTGTGCTTTCTATATGTTTCCATCGACTGGTGTGAGAACCAAAACTTATATAAATAGATTTATTTGTTGTGATTTGGCATCAAAAACATGATTTTCAGAATATGTATCAAATTATGAATTTGAAACTCTAATTCACTAATTGATTGATGTTTGTGTTGTTTGTTTATTTGTTTGATAATTTTGAACCATTATGCCTAATTGAACCAAATATTGAACTATATTGAAAATTAGACGCATTTGCTTGCATATACATATACTTACATTGAACAGGTCATAGCAAGGAGGCTAGAGCCAGAGAATAAAATTTGTTTGCCCGACAAATGGGTACATATTTACTATAACTTACTGTTTTGTTTGGGTGATGATGATTTTATGAGCCAATTGGCTAGCCGCTTGGCTTTTTCTTTTTCATTTTGAGATCAGAAGGCCTATATGGCAATTTCGGGATTTTCCCGTGGCTCCCGGTGTAGGGGAGGTTATGGCGAAATTTTTCGAAAATTTAGGGTGTTAGCCAAATTTTTGAAAATTTGAAAATTCTCAGAAACCGAAAAGTTGGAGAATGGAAGCCAGATCGAACGTAGAGTTGATTAATCAAACCACTTTCGACTTTGTTCCTTTTCAGGGACGAAAAGTTTTAAGTGGGGGAGATTGTAATAACCCGGAAAATCTTGGCCAGTTTAAAATTTTTATTTTTGGCAATTTTGGCGAATTTTGAATATTTAAAATAGATTATTTTAAATAATATTGATGAGAAATTTATTTTGAATATAATTCGAACGTATATATTATATACGTCGTCGTTAGAATATAAATAATTATATATAATTATAAAGGAATTGAAAATGACGCGGTAGTTCGATAATTTGATTTCAAACTCCAATTGAGTGTACCGGGGGGCAAAACAATCCGGATTTTAGTGAAACCAAAAACATTAGGATCTAATTGTGAATATCTTTCCAACGAATCCGAAAAATCGAAATTTCATAGCGGGAATCAAAAGATATGTCCAGTTGAAAATTCTAAATAGTCGCTATGGAATCCAGGCCCTTAAAAATGGGAATTTTGCAAACAACCTCGGATTTCGACGAAACCACTTTTGTTGGGTCCGTGTTGTCAAATCATTACTAGATTTCAAATTTCATAACTTTTCGAATCAATATGTGAGCGTGGCAAAAGAAATCGTGTTTGACCAGTTTTAGTTGATTTTAATCGACTGGAAAATGGCCATTTTTCCAACGGTCTCAGAATTCGACGAAACTAGTTTTGTTAGGACCGTATCGTCAATACGAAGCTAGAAAATATTTTTCGGGAATTTTTAGAGTTAATATGTGACCCCAGTAAATTGAAATGCGCGTTCAAATTCAATATATAGAGTTATATGTTGATTTTAACGGAAGCAGGTCGAAACGATCGAATCAGCCTACGATACATATCCCATTGTGTTCAGAATGGGGGTAGAACGCTAGGCGGCGCGCCACCGCGATCGAGGCCCCATGCTGCCGCGTCTCCCCCTCCTCAACTCCCACCCTCCGATCCCGCTTCTCTCCACCTCGACGCAGCGAACCCCGATGCCCTAGCCCCCTCCGTCGCTGCCTCCACTGCCGCACACCCCCCCCCCAGCGCCGCCACCCTCCTCCGTTCTCTTCCTCCTCCCTTCAGTGAATCCGCCCCTCTCCTCCTTCTGAAAAATACAGTAAGTTTTCTTGCTTTTTAATTGATTTTAAAAACTGATTTTAATTGATTTTAAAACTGATTTTAATGGATTTTCAAAACTGATTTTATTTGATTTTCAAAATGGATTTTTAGTGACAAAAGATTCGATATATATCGTAGCGAATAAACCTTTTATATAGGTTAACAAAATATGACTTTTATATATTCGTATAGCATAGCAAAATATGATTTTTATATATTCGTATAGCATAATAAAATATGATTTTTATATATTCGTATAGCATAGAAAAAATATGTTTTTTTTATATAATATATGATTTTAAAAACTGAAATTATAGGATTTTTGAATTAGAAAGTTAGAATTTTCATAAAGGAAAAGTTAGAATTTTTAATAATAGAAAGGTCGAATTTTTAACAATGGAAAAACGATATTTTTTATATTGAAAAGACGATATTTTTCATATTGAAAAGGCGATATTTTTCATATTGAAAAGGCGAAATCTTTAGTTTTGAAAAGGCGAAATCTTTATTTTTAAAAAGGCGAAATCTTTATTTTTGAAAAGGCGAAATCTTTATTTTTGAAAAGGCGAAATCTTTATTTTTGAAAAGGTGAAAGATTTATTTTTGAAAAGGCGGAAACTTTATATAGAGAATAGAGTGATAAAACAAAATTTTTATCTATATAGTAGCGGTATAAAAATTCAATTTTTATATATTGAATAGCGAAGTAAAAATTCGATTTTTATATATTGATTAGCGAAGTAAAAATTCGATTTTTATATATTGAATAGCGAAGTAAAAATTCGATTTTTATATATTGAATAGCGAAGTAAAAATTCGATTTTTATATATTGAATAGTAAAGTAAAAACTCGATTTTTACATATGTAGAGAATACGGGCAACGAAGATGACAAAAAGGCGAGAACGACGAAGATTTCTATAAAGGAAGAGTCGTGGTATTGGATAGCTATTGGTGAGAACTTCTCACTCTTCAATTTCTTTTTCTAGTTATATATATACTAGGATGCAGACGGTGTTTAGTAGCACCCGACACCCGTCATCCACAGACCATGGATGGCTTGTTTGTTAAATTGTTTGGTTGTGTAGTTGGTTAGTTTATTTGGTTTGAATTGTTTGGTGAAATGAATGAATTTGATTGATGTGTGAATGGCGTGGGCCTTCACTAGACCGGGGATAAGGCTAGGCCTTGTTCCGTTTCTAGTATCGTGCCGTTATGCCGCCGAAATTTCCTAAAATAAGTTAGAAAAATAAAAATATCAATTTTATTTTGTAAATGAACTGAATAAAAATTCATATGTTAAAATAAAATATTTTATCGTTAAAAATATAATTTTTAACGTGAATGTGAATAAATAAATATTCATTTACAAACCGGACGGTTTGTCTATGTACACTGATTTGACTGACATTGATTGGGACGATAAATTTTACACATCGCCCAACTGCACAAATAAAATCTGTGTTTGATTGTTTGAAACCCCACATGGGTGTTGGGATGAAATTTGAAGTTCACTCATCCTGATTGATTAAATATGTCGATCGATTGATTGACAGGCTGTTGTAAGCGTTAGATATCTATATTTGATGCTTATAAAGTGTAGTGCACTTTGGTTGATGGTTGATTATTTTTCAATACTATTATATACATGTGATGTATGAAAATCCATATAATTAACTTTATATGGTGATTGATTGGGCCTCATTTCATTTTAAAAAATAAGAATATTATAAAATAAAAGTTCATGTGTTGACCGTACTCATCCGTTGAGATTAGTCATGTGTTGAACGAAATATTTTAATAATAAAATATACATCTTTATCATATTCAAAATTAGAACTACTTCACGGTGGAGTCTAATTGAAAATCAAACGATAGATACCCAAATTTTATAAAATAATTTAAATAACAAAAATAGCAACACGTGGACAGTACTCATTCGTTGAGATTAGTCGTGTGTGGAGAAAAAAGATAAATATTCATTTGTCGAATAGAATATTTGAAAATAGAAATATATGAAGCTGTGTTGATTAGATTGACGCCATTTTGACGTGAACGATATTTATATCGATTTTATTCATTTTAAAATGAATATTGAAAAGTGATTTCAAAATCGAATATTTTGAAATGAAATTTGAATTTGATTGAATAGAAAACGAATTTGATTGAATAGAAAACGAAAACGAATTTGAATTGAATTGAATATATAACGAATTTGAATTGAATTGAATAGAAAACGAATTGAATTTGAATTGAAAACAGATTGAATTTGAATTGAATAGAAAACGAATTGAATTTGAATTGAATAGAAAACGAAATGAATTCGAATCGAATTAAAATCGATTTGAATTGAAATCAAATAGAAATGAAAGTAAAAAGGATTTATGATAGAAAATTTAATTTTGATTTGAATTGAAATGGAAGTTGAAAATGTTTTGAAACGAATTCAAAACTATTTATATAATTCGTTTTAAATAGAAATCGACGAAATATTTATTATATACATAATATAATGGCCTGAATATAACGCGCCGCGCCGCGGTAGTTCGTGAATTTCGACCAATTATTTCAAACGGACATTACGGGAGATTCGACCGTTGGATTCTCCTAAAACCGGAACCGATAGGTTTGTATCGAAAAGAGCTTTCTAAGGAATATTAGAAATTTGAAATCTAACGGTTGGATTTGGAGATACGTCCAAATCAAATTTGAAAAAGGTCGCTATAAGTGCAGTTCGATGGCCATTGTTGGAAATCGACTGTACGGGCCTTGATAAAATTATTAAAAATATCAATAATTTGTGTAAAATCATAAGAAGTGATTTGGGAAAAATTGGGACGAAAAACTCCACATTTGGAAAGATAAAAATATATTCTTATCAAAATGAACTAGTTTTGAACTGAAATTAAAACCCATTTATTTTTAAATAAATAAATTGGTTTTGAAATGGGTTTAAATTGAATTGATTCATGGGTTTATCGTGAACTGTGTTTTAAATAACACTAGTTCTTTAACCCGATAATCAATAGAATGTGATTTGGGTTTGTCGTGAACTGTGTTTTAAATGACACTAGTTCTTTAACCCAGTAAAAGGAGTTTTAAGGAATCTTCCATTAGATTGAAATGTGAACTGATAATTTAAAATATCAAATATAGAAAGTGAGCGGGAATGGAGTATTACCAGTTTTGCTCCAAAGCGATAGTTAAATCTTTAATTAGATTTGAACGTGAAATGGTAATTAATTTTACCGATAACACCCCGGTGTTAGATATGGAGTATTACCAGTTTTGCTTCATGGGATGAATAGGTTGGGATTGGGAAATAAAATAAATAATTACTTCGGTGTGGTTCGCTAATCTCGACTAGTTTAGAAAACCATAATTTGGTTTGAAACGACATCCAAAGGAAGATTAAAGGATAAATGTTAAAGAATTTATCTTGGATAAAATTAATGGGAACTTTTCCCTGAGAATATGAATTGGAATGAGGCGTATGTTGTGTTTGTGTAACATATGTTTTTAATATACGCGGGTTGTTCGGAAAGGCCGGGTTTATACCCATTCTGAATAACCGATTCGACGATATGTCGAAGATGAAGACGGTGGTTGAAGACCGGAAGTCTTCACATCGTTTGGGTGATTACTAATGATCTTGATTGGGCTGTACACCCAAGATGAGGGAATCAGTTGGTTGTCGTCCAGACGTACCTGGTGATGGATGGATATGCGAGGAAAGTGCCTCCGGTTTCGTTCAGACCCAGAACGAACTTGTAAATGGATTGTGTGTCTGACATTGGACTTTATTCTGTGTTGATTGGTCTCTATTAAATATACATCTGTTTGGCGGTGGAGAATTTATTCTCTTGCTTAACGCCCTTCTCTGAGACGTACGAGCTCAGAGGTTGTATATCGATGGACATCAGTCGCATGGCATAAATTGCCTGTGTGGCATGCTGAGTTGCATGGATCAAGGCTTCTATTGAAAAGCAAAGTCTTGTGGTTGATGATCAAAGCACGGCCTACGTGGAAGCTTTATGTATAACGTGAATTCGCGAGCCTCACACCTCGGTATGAGTTAAAAACGGGATAAGGACTGCGGGGAGAGCACGACGTTTCTTTCTAGCTTTGGTGGTGTCAGTGACTTACCAGCCCTGACATTTATATACTTTTCACCTTTGTGGTTGTTGGATGAGGCGCCTCGATTTTAGGTCTGTAAGGACCGGGAAACGTGTGTTTAGGAATACTAATCCTCTAACGTAAGTGAGGACCGGCCCTGAAGATCCAGGAGTTACCCAGAGTGTGTAGTCCCGAGGCATTTGCTAGAGTGTCTCGAAGCGGAGAGGAGAATGCCCCTTGCCTTGACTCATGACGGAAATCCAATTTCCAATACGTGTATTTCGGTTTTATTTGTAGAGCCTAGTATGGCGACATGATAGATGGTACCCATGCCACCTAGGATTGATATTTATGATTGAAATGTCTTGACACTATACACTTATTATAGTATCAAATGATTTGTTTTAAACGTACCAAGCATGTTTAGCTATTATAAGGGAAAACCCTATCCTCCGGCTTGTGTTGCATTGTGTGATGGGACCTGGGTCTTATAATAGCTTCATTTTTCGAAAAAGCATTGCGTTGTTTATCTATATGCACTGGTATTCTTGGGAGGAAACCCGTTCCGTGTTATACGGCGTGGTCCCTTGAATTACTCTCTTTTAAAGTAAAGTTTTAAATAACTTTTTTATTTCTCACACCAGTCACATGACTGACCTGGAGTTTATTGTTTTAACCTAAACTCTGGGTGCCCCTATTTTCTGCACGGGCAGCTAGTAGTTTTGGTTTTGCAGATTTATATTCACAGGATCCTGATTTACACCTGGAACGATGCTCGGAAAGCTCTGTATCCGTGCATTACTTTCAGTTGTGTTTTATATTGTTTTTCTGTTGCAATGTATTTAAATGTAATTTAAATCTCTGATATTTGTTGAATGTAGTTTATTCAATTATACTCTGTATATTCTTGTATCTGATGGAATTTTTGTAATAACAATGAAATGTTCTTCTGTTTGTGTTCTAATTTGTCCTGTTCTCAAACGATCAGGGGATTCGAACAGTCTAGATCGGTTTAACGACTGATTCAGATCGAGCGAAATTCCCGGCCGTCACACTGCTTCTCTTCTTCTCCTCCCTCCGCTCCCTTCTTCCCTTCCTCTAAACCCATCCGCGAACCCTAACTCTGATGACCGCCGTCCAGAGCAACCCCGACCCCCTCCGCCTCTGATTGACAGTGCCCCCCCATTCGAAGCAAACCAGTCCTTTCCTCCTCCAAACGATAAAAACTGTGAGCCTCTCTTTTAATTTCATTTTAAATTCAGTTTTTAGTTTTATGAATAACATAGAGTGAAGATATGATTTTATTTCATGTGAAGCGTTGCAAAAAGGGATTGTAGAGTATTAAAAATATAATTTTTATTTATATATATATATATAGATTGGAAAGAAAAGCACGGCGGAGTGGAACCCTCTGTGAGACGATGTTTAGTAGCACCTCTGTGGAACCCTCTGTGGAACCCAATTGGAATTTCAAAGGAATCCAGACGGTTCAGCAGTTCAAAAGCAAAGCACGGCGGAGTGGAACCCTCTGTGAGAACTTCTCACCTTTTAATTTTTCTTTTCAAGTTAAAATATATACTAGGATGCAGACGATGTTTAGTAGCACCTGACACCCGTCGTCCACAGACCATGGACGACTTGTATGCTTATTGTTTGATTTTGGTGTGTAGTTGATTGTGTGATGTGAAATAAAATATTTATATAGTTAAAAATATTTTATAGTTAAAAGTAGAATTTTTAACATGTATATGAAATGAAATAAATAAATATAAACAAATCAGACGATTTGTTTATGTACACTTATTTGACTGATATTGATTGGGACAATAAATTTTACACATCGCCTAACTTCACAAATAAAATTGGTGTTTGTTGTTTGAAATCCCACGCGGGTATTGGGACAATATATGACATACACTAATCCCAATAATTAGTTGTATGTCGATCGGTTGATTGACAGGCTGTTATAAGCATTAGATATCTATATTTGATGCTTATACAGTGTAGTGCACTTTGGATGATGGTTGATTATTTATCGTTGCTATGATAGACATGTGTTGTGTGGAATCCATATAATTAATATTATATGGTAATTGATTGGGCCTCATTCCAATTGGGAAAATATAATATATTAAATAATAAAAATAGTCATGTGTTGACGGTACTCATTTTTTGAGATTAGTCAAGTGTTGAAAAAAAAATATAGATTCATGTGTTGAACGAAATATTTTAACAATAAAAATTAACATCTTTATCAAAATTTTATAAAATATATTACATAACAAAAATAGTCACGTGTTGATGGTACTCATTCGTTGAGATTAGTCAAGTGTTGAAAGAAATATAGATTTATGTGTCGAATAGAATAGAAATTCAGTTGTTGAATAAAATAACAAAGTTATTAAAATATATAAAGCCGTGTTGATTAGATTTGCGCCATTTTGACGTGAACGATATTTATATCGATTTTATTCGAATATCGAAAAGGAAGTGATTTCAAAATATAACATTTTGAAAATATATATATCGATGATGTGGAATATTCAATTTTGATTAGAAATTGAATATGAAGTTGAAATCATTTTGAAAACGAATTATAAATACGTTTTGAATTGACATCGAAGAAATATATAACATATATATATATTAAATGGCCTGAATAGAACGCGCTGTGCTGCGGTAGTTCGCGAATTTCGACCATTGACTTCGAATTGATGTTGCGGGAGATCCCACCGTCGGATTATCCTGAAACTGAAACCGTTGGGTTCGTATCGAAAAGAGCTTTCCAATGAATATTAAAAAATTTAAGTCTAACGGTTGGATTTGGAGTTACGTCCAAATCAAATGTGGAAAAGGTCGCTGTAAGTGCAGTTCGATGGCCGTTGATGGAAATCGACTGTACGGGCCTTGATAAAATTATTAAAAATAATAATTTGTGTAAAATCATAATATGTGAATTGGAAAGAACTGGGATGAAAAATTCCACATTTGAAATGATAAAAATAGATTTGTATCGAAATGAACTAGTTTTGAACTAGAATTAAAATCAATTTATTTTTGAAATAAATAAATTGAATTTGAAGTGGTTTTAAAAATAATCAGAAATTCCAATATACGTGAATTGGAATGGATTTGAATCGAAATTATCTTTGGAATATTTCGATGTTGGATTTCCTGATTATACAGATATGGTTGTGGAAATTTGAAAGATATATTATATATCGTTATTTCCAGTATGATATTTGTTGGTTTTAGAATTTGATATTGAATATAAGCCGGTATATTTTCTATTCAGAGCCTTGTATTTAATATCAAATGGGATTTTGGGTTCGTCGTGAATGGTGTCTTAAATAACACTGTTCTTGAACCCAGTTTGGAAACAATAAATCTTGTAATTAAGATTTAGTGAAATTATCCAGTTAATTTGGTATCTAATTGGAATTGAATTTAAATTGGTTTTTGGGTTTGTCGTGGATCGGGTTTTAGATGACATTGGTTCTTTTAACCCAGTTAAAGACAGGGTATTGATTTGTGGGAAAATTAAAACTAAGTGGAGTTTTAATGAATCTGAAAATAAATTGAAATATGAATTGATAATTTAAATTATCAAATTTGGAAAGTGATCGAAAATGGGGTATCACCAGTTTTGCTCCAAAGCGATAGTAAAAATCTTTAATTAGATTTAAACGTGAAATGGTAATTAAATTTACTAATAACATCGTGGTGTTAGTTATGGAGTATTACCAGTTTTGCTCCATGGGATAAATAGGTTGGGATTGGGAAATAAAATAAATAATTACTTCGATGTGGTTCGCTAATCCCGACTAGTTTGGAAAACCATAATATGGTTTGAAATGATATCCAAAGGAAGATTAAAGAATAAATTTAGAAGAATTTATCTTGGATAAAATCAATGGGAACCTTTCCCTAAGAATGTGATTTTGTGAATAAAAGAATATTCTGAGTTGGAATGAGGCGTTTGCTGTGTTTGTGTAACATTTGTTTATTATATACGTGGGTTATTCAGAAAGGCCGGGTTTATACCCATTCTGAATAACCGATTCGGCAATAAGTCGAAGATGAAGACGGTGGTTGAAGACCGGAAGTCTTCACATCGTTTGGGTGATTACTGATGATCTTGATTGGGCTGTACACCCAAGATGAGGGAATCAGTTGGTGATCATCCAGACGTACTTGGAGATCGATGGATATGCGAGGAAAGTGCCTCCGGTTTCGTTCAGACCTAGAACGAACTTGTAAATGGACTATGTGTCTGACATTGGATTTTATTCTGTGTTGATTAATCTCTATTAAATATACATCTGTTTGGCGGCGGAGAATTTATTCTCTTGCTTAACGCCTATCTCTGAGACGTACGAGCTCAGAGGTTGTATATTGATGGACATCAGTCGCATGGAGTGAATTGCCAATATGGCACGTGTAAGTGGCAATTGATCAAGGCTTCTGTTGAAAAGCAAAGTCTTGTGGTTGATGATCAAAGCACGACCTGTGTGGTGTAGCTTTGTGTATAACGTGAATTCGCGAGCCTCACACCTCGGTATGAGTCAAAAACAGGATAGTGACTGTAGGGAGAGCACGACGTTTCTTTCTAGCTATGGGTGGTGTCAGTGCTTAAACTGGCTGACATTTATATAGTTTTCACTTATGTGGTTGTTGGAATGAGGCGCCTCGATTATTAGGTCTGTTAGGACCGAGAAACTTGTGTTCAAGAATTGCCAATCCTCAAAAGTAAGAGAGGACCGACCCTGAAGATCCAAGGATCATAGTGGGGTCCTGAGACATTTGCTTGAGTGTCTCGAATCGGAGAGGAACTTGCCCTTGCCTCGACTCATGACGGATCCAATTTCCAATACGTGTCATTCGGTTTTATTTGTAGAGCCTAGTATGGCGACATAGTAGCATGGGATACTATGCTGTCTATGATTGATATTTATGATTGAAATCATTTTAACACTGTACACTTACTATAGTATCAAATGATTTATTTTTAAACGTATTAAGCATTATTTGGCTGTTATAAGTAAAACCCTATCCTCCGGCTTGCGTTGCATTGTGTGATGGGACCTGGGTCTTATAATAGCTTCATTTTTCCAAAAAGCATTGCGTTGTTTATTCTATGCACTGGTATTCTTGGGAGGAAACCCGTTCCGTGTTATACGGCTTGGTCCCTTGAATTACCCTTTTTTAAAGAAAAGTTTAAATAACTATTTTAGTTCTCACACCAGTCGCATGACTGACCTGGAGTTTATTGTTTTAACCTAAACTCTGGGTGCCCTTATTTTCGACACGGGCGGCTAGTAGTTTTGGTTTTGTAGATTTATATTCACAGGATCCTGATTTACAGCTGGAACGATGCTCGAAAAGCTCTGTATCCGTGTATTACCTTCAGTTGTGTTTTGTATTATCTTCCGCTGCTATGTAATTTATTGTAATCTCTGATTTTTATTGAATGTATTTTATTCATTCATACTCTGTATATTCTTGTATCTGATGGAATTGTTGTAATAAACAATGAAATGTTCTTCTGTTTGTGTTCTATTTTGTCGTGTTCTCAAGGTAATCCGGGCTTTCCTTACCGGGGAAGTTACGGGCTATCACAAAAATTTTCAAAAATCCAGAAAATTTTCTAACACCTTAACTTTTCCGAAAAAATTTCGTCAGCACCTCCTTTGTACTGGTCAAACTCCAACTCGCCTCTCTGGGCCATCTCCATCCTAAAAGAAAATCAAATAGCTAAGCGGCTGCCAAATCGGCTCATAAATCTTATATCCAATAGAAATATAAACTTGTACCTTTTGTCGGCATATCATTATATCCTTTCCACCTGTTATCAATTCAGCGGATACAAGGGTCATCCGAATCAAATTCCAATCTGCTTTTATCCACAACACAACCATTCGCTTATATCCAAGCCAAATATCCTTTCAACTCGAGTTTCTTCTCGATTCCCAACTCTTAACTTGATTATCACATTACACTTCAAATTTGAATCTCACAATCCAATTTGTCTTGATATCATTCTAGTTCAACTCAGTTACCACTTTACTGGCTTTACTTTAATTCAATTTTGCTTTCACAAATTTCTGTTAAATTTGTTTTTAATTCAAACAGTCTTTCCCTGGGAGTTTTTAAATAGTTTACTCTTTTCAAAAATCAAATTTTCCTTTTGAACATGTCACTGAGCCCTTAATTAATATTCCACTAGTTAAATTACTTCTCTATTTCTTTATCAATATTTATTAACCAAATATTTTCAATAACCATATTGGCCTTTTATGTTATTTGGAAAACATTTCTGAATATCGCCTTCCTTTATTTTCTAAACTTTAGAAAATATATGCTATTTATAATTGGAAAATATTCCAATTACTTATCTCTTTTCCGATCTCGTTTATTTCTATACTTAGGAAATATTCTTTATTATATTTCCAAGCTTACACTTATTTGGGTTGAAACGGATGTTGTGTAAAACATCGTTACGACAACCCAAATACTATACTCAACTAACTCTTATTCAACATTGATCTTCGAGCCTGAAACCTTACTATTTATTTGTTAATAATGAAATCAATCAAGTTGGGGTATAACTACCTCTCAGACCTTGACTGAATAACATTTATAACGTCAAAACAGATATGACTACTTACTCGAATAATCAATACCATACAACTGTTTATTCACTTTTAAACACGTATGCGCTTCCTCTTTCTATTCTTACTAGATTTTATTCTTAGTCTTCCTTTTTGATTTTACTATTCTATTTCTAAGTTCGTTTCCTTATCGACTTCTATATATATCGATACGTTGATTTCTAACTATCAAATTATTCTAAAAATATTCTAACTCCTTAAATTCCCGGAAAAATTCGCCATAACCTCCTTTGTACCAGGAGCATCAGGATATTTCAAATAGCCTCCCATGGCCCTCACCAATCCAAAAGAAAAAGCCAAGCGGCAAGCCGATACGGCGCATAAAATCTCATATATGAATTAAATACATACCTTTTCGTCGAGCATTCTATTTATATACCTTCATACCTTATCCATACCATCTCATGTATATTTATACCTGCCCAATCTATTTTTACTATACCTGGTCGTTTTAATTCAATTCGTTAATTAATTTATTAATAAACTCTTTAGTCTATTTCACTTTTATATTTGAACATGACATGTTCAAATATATTTTAACTTGCTTATTAACTAATTTGAATCCAAATTTCAAATTTAAGTTCTATATTCGATTTCGAATATCCATTTACAAATCCAATTCACCTTTCAAAGTTCATCTTCTAATTCAAAACTCGATTAACTAATTCCTCTTCGACTTAGTTAATTCTATTCAATTTCTACTCAAATTTTATATCACTTCTATTATTCAAATCTATATATCAAATTCTATTATTCAAATTCTATATTATAAATTCTATTAGAATTTCTATATTCAAATTCTATATTATAAATCCCATTTTGAAATTCAACACAACTTGTCTTTCCCAAAACAAATTCAAAATAGTATCTCTGGTAGTAATTCGTCACTTACAACTCGAAAATGAATACTGATGATGCAGTTGTCATCATCAGAATCTATTTTCCAGCGATCGAAGTGAGTTCAATACTATAAAACCATTTCTAACATTTCCACTTTGAAATTCATTTCAAAATATAATTCACACTGCTTGTAAACCAATTTAAAATCTCCCAAGATCTTAAATTTTCCTTATTTTTAATCCAAATCCATTTACAAACACTTATCCAATTTTCCAGAATTTTTATTCAATTTCTGGTTTAAATTTCAGATTTAACTCATCTGATTTCACGTATTTCACTTATATGAATTCTGATTGGTTATTTACATAACCATTTCACTTTATAATCTTCTTCGATTATAATAACAACCAATATATCCAATATATGTCAAAATATACATTGTGTAAAATTATTTTAATTTACCCACTTTTCAAAACATATCATGTCGACCCATCGTATTCGAGTGTTTAGTAACTCCTACCGATACAGTGGATCAAATTGATCGACCAGAACTCATAAACAACTCAACCAATAAATCACCACAATATAAAACAATTTTTATATCAATAACAAATACGCTCACTCGTATATATACACTCAAACTCAATCTAGGGTATTACTAACCCTATCTCTACCGAGTCACGCCACAGAGCCAAGGTAATTCACTTAACTTAAGCTCTGATACCAACTGTAATGACCCGGGTTTTTGTCGGTCTTGGTTATCCGATATACAACACATATCGAACATCCAAGGATCGAAAATATCGGTCATTAATGAAAGAAATTAGAGGGTGAGGAAAGATAAGATAGAAATTTAGAATAGAAGAAGAAGAACACAACATCAGAGTAACACGAACCTCACAACGGAACGAATAACGTATAATATATATAACATAACTTGAAATATACATCTGTACTTGAATATACATCATTATCAAAGTACAACACTTACAACACAGCGGAAATAACTATAGCTATATAATCCTGAAGCCTCCTGCTCCAAGCTCTTCCGGTATATCTGTAAATCCTGACTACTTGACTGCCCGTACAAAATTGGGCACCCAAGAGTTTAGGGAAAACAAAACAAAATAAACTCCGGGTCAGTCATGGGACTGGTATGAGTAAAACATTTTAAAACAGTTCGAACAAGTAAACGATATCTCATAAGACCACGCCGTATAACGGAACGGGT
This sequence comes from Allium sativum, assembly GCA_030737875.1. Taxonomy (NCBI): domain Eukaryota; kingdom Viridiplantae; phylum Streptophyta; class Magnoliopsida; order Asparagales; family Amaryllidaceae; genus Allium; species Allium sativum. The sequence goes on along the minus strand of CM060910.1, from coordinate 1,044,041,376 downwards.
TTTTCCCTTATGAGAATCCAAAATATCTTTATATCAAAAACCTTTCGATATTATAATAATGTCTATCAACCACAATATAATAATCATCCAGCAGAAACGCTTTCATCTCATGTTCTACATATATAATATACAATCAAAACCGCAAGCACGTATTGGGTAATGGATTTCCAACTACGACAAGGTATGGAACCACCTTTCGCTAGTGTACCTCTAGAAAGGAATACAATGGGTTCAACAAGAACATCTTGCAACCCGGCCACACATGACCGACCACTCATTTCGCTTGAGTGTATCGAATGTATATCACCAACGGTTGGGATCAACAACCGTTTCCCGAATGGGACAGTATTAACAATAGATTTTTACAAGTAAACGAAACTCTAGATCAGATGATTATACACCCTAATAGGTGCGACCTACATAGCCATGCTGCCTGCCCGATTTCTGTCATTTACTAGATGTGAGGCTTGAGGTTACGCTTTATCATTACATCAGATTCACTTCGAATGCCACATTGTCAGATCCATCGAAAATAACTAATTGACGTCTACAACAGTACATTATGAGTTAGCTAAAGAAGTTTCCTTCTCCGCTTCCACTCTTGGTACGGTTGAAGAAATCAATATACGTGATCGTCTGGAAATACTCTGTCAAACATTCATCCAGGAACAAGATGAACCGAAGGTAAAATTCAGTACATCCATCTTAGGCACTGTTATCTAAGACTTATACAATAGCCCTTGCACTTTACTCCGTCTTCAATTTCCTTTGGCATTTATGATTCGCAATGCTTATGCCAATACAGAGTGGTTCTTTGGATAATAATCCAACCGGTCTCTCCATATTAAAAACGTTAAAATGGTCAAAACTTCGATAGTCGGTGAGTTAACTATCAAAGAAAAACAGGTGTGCAAACAACGATATTATTTCCAAGTGGAAATTATATCGATCAATCATCATTTAACATTTATCTCTTTCGTTCATTAATTTACTTTATCCCCTGTTCTATATATTCTAAATTCTTATTTTTCTATTATCAGAAAACATTTCTGATTCTCGTTTGGAAAACATGTCCAGAACCCCTTCACTATCAAACCTTACCATTCCTTAGTTAAGAAGGAAGTCAATCAAGTTGGGGTATAATTACCTCTCAGACCTTAACTGAACAACGTTTTAACTTCGAAATGGTCAAGTTTATCTTTTAATCTTTTAACAACTTCCTTACGTCTCTCTCGTTCGAATAAATCTCTATTCGATAACTCCTCCCTTCGAATAACTATATTTGATAATCTCTCTTACGAATAACTAGATTCGAAAACCTTTCTTCGAATAAACTAAATTCGATTAACTCTATTTATTTAACCCTAATCGATTAACTCTTTTTACTTAACTCCTTATTTAACTCCTTTTGATTAAGCTATAATCGATAACTCCTTTCGAATAACTAATTCGATAACTTCTTTCGATTAAACTATAATCTATAACTCCTTTGTGTTTAACTCTATTCGAATAACTCTTATGTGTTTAACTCTATTTGAATAACTAATTCGATTTAACTTTATCGATTAACTCTAACTGATTAACTCTAACAGGTTTAATTCTAACTGATTAACTCTAACTGGTTTAATTCTAACTAATTAACTCTGTTCAACCAACTCGACTCGACTAACCCCTTTTGAATAACATATTCGATTTACTAACTTTCGAATACCATATTCGATTTAACTCCTTTCGAATACCATCTTCGATTTACTGACTTTATTCGCTTTATAAAGATTTCCTTTTTAACAACGTTTATTCATTTTTAAAGATTTACTTTTAGTAACGGTTCTCCACTTTAAAATGATTTCCTTCTTATAACGTTTTCCCTTTTATAACGTCCTATTTCGTTATAAATAAATTTCCCTTTTTAACTCTATTTATTTCTAAATATTTCCAATCAATTCTATTTGTAAATGATTTACAAAATCTTTCCTTTTCTATTATTCTATTTGCAAATGGTTTGCAAATATTCCCTTTTCAAATCTATTCTTTGATTTTATAATTTCCTTTTTCTAAATATCTCCTATTTATAAATATTCCAATTTATAAATATTTTATTTTTAAATATTCCATTTATAAATATTTTATTTTCAAATATCACTTTGAAAATATTCCCTTATCAACATTTCGGTATGTTATGGTATTCAACGTATCAAATCACGATGATCAGTATCGTTGTAACGACCCGGAATTTTGGGCCAATTTAAAATTTTTATTTTAGAAATTTTAATGGACATTAATATTTAAAAATAATTTATTGTAAATAAGAAAGACTAAAAATTTACTTTAAAACGAATACATTCAATTTAATTAGAAAAGGAGTTTAAAACAGCGCTGCAGTTTGAAAATTTGAATTTGAACTTTGACTGACTATACAGGATTCATTTTAAATCAGAATTGAGCGAAACCAGAAATATTTAAATCTGTTTAATAATATCTTTCTAACGAATCTGAAAAATTGAAATTTCATAGCGGAAAATCAAAAGTTATGGCCAATTCAATTTTTAGAAAAGTCGCTATAGAATTTATATATATATATATATATATATATATATATATATATATATATATATATATATATATAGGGCCGGAAAGGCTACTTTTCACATATGAAGGAATTTCGACTCAAAACCACTTCCATTGAGTTCAGAATGACGTTTCTGCATTGAAAATAGTAAACACTTATATATTTTGAATTTCGGAGTTTATTTGTTTAAAAATGTATTTTTAATATTAAATATATTGGCCTTAAAAATAGTCATTTTTCAAACGACCTCAGTTTCCGACGAAACCACTTTTGTTGGAACCGGAATGTCAAATTATTGCTAATTTTCAATTTTCATTATTTTTCGAATCAATATGTGAGCGTGGAAAAGGAAAATGTGTTTTGTCAGTTTCGGTTAAATTTAATCAGCTTAAAAATAGCCATTTTTCAAACAGTCCCAGAATTCGACAAAATTAGTCTTGTTAGAACCGTATCGTCATAAGAAAGCCAAAAATAATTTTTCTGTAATTTTTAGAGGTCGTATGTGGCCCCGGCATATTTAAATGTACGGTCAATATTTATTTAATTAATTTTTAATGGAATTTTAAATAAAATATTTACATATTTCGGAATTGGGCCACGAGACCTGTCCCATTGCGTTCAGAAGGTGTCAAAACCATAAGAACGATAGTTGTTGGGCCTAATTCTGAGTTAGTGGCTAATCAGACCTTAACCGGCTATTAGAGTAATATAATATTATAAATATAAGGATTAATTCGAAACCCTAATCCCCTTTATATGTAGCCTCCGTTCTTCAAACTCCAATGGCCAGAAACACACCGAATTCAATTGCTAAATTCTCCCAATCCTCTTGATGATTTTCAACACTCCATATACCAAATCGAAGAACACTTTGAGCTCTACGATTCTATGCGGTGGTGATGGGCTCTGGATCGACGTGGTGGCTGCAGTTCGGATGGGAAGTCGGCGAGTTTGGGCTCGTTTTCCGGTGGCCTGGGACCACCGAGCTTGGCGGCGGGGCTGGCGTGGGGAGCACGCGTGAAGGGCTTCGGACTGGTGGCGGTTGATCGATAAACGGCGGGCCAGGGGGCGTGTGCGATGGGGAGGATTGGATCGAACTTTGGGGTTCTCGGTTTCAGCTGATAACATTGAGGAAGAAGGAGAAAACTAATTAAGTTTAAGGATAATATTAATTAACTAATTAAGGATTTTATTATTTATTAAATTATACAAACTTTAAAACGTTGTAACTTCTACATACAACGACGAAATTCAACGAAACGAAGTGCGTTGGGATCGTATTTCAGAGATCTATGCTATGACACAAACCTGAACTGAAACAGAGCAGATCAATTTTTGACAAAATTACCGATCTGATTTATTCTGAATAAAAAGCAAGGTGAGAAATCTATTTAGTTTCTTTCCTTTATAATTATAAATAATCCTGAAATTATTGTTGTTAATCTACAGTTAATTCATGTTGTTATTATTCTGTGCTGAATATAATATATACATCTATTTGTCTGATGATGTTATGTGGCGATAGAATTGTCAAAATTAACACTTTTTAATTAGAATTTGATTAAACAAATAAAAATATATATAATTTTTGTTTATATAAAAGATCAAATGCATAAGACAACAAATTTTGTAAATTTATTGAATTAGAATTTTCAACACATGTGAAACACAGAATTTTGGTCAATTTGTTAAAACATAATTTGCAACAAAATTGAGAAAAAAAAACAAACATTGTTGTTATATTTGTTGAACTAGATTTTCAACAAAATAGAACAAACATTTTTACCTCTTTTTGTTGAACTAGTTTTTCAACAAAAATATGAATATATATATATTTGTGTAATATTATTTACAGTAAAAGGAATGGAATTAAAAGATGAATTTTTTTTATGTAACATTGCTTACAATAAAAAGAAGAAATTTTAAAAATACATTTTTATTGTCAGATTAAAGACAATAAAGAGAATAGATTTTAAAGATGTATTTTTATTGTCAAATTAAAGACAATAAAAAATAATTGATTTCAAGGTTGCATTTTGTTGACATGTTAGAAGTAATATAAAGAGTAGGCATAAAAGATTTACATTTTTATGTCAATTTGTTTTCAATAGAAAGATTACATCTTTTAAATGTAATTTGTTTTCATTTAAAAATTGTTTTCATTTAAAAGACTACATTTTTAATGTGGTTATGTTTTCATTTTAAGATTGAAAATATATACATCGTTTTAATTTGATGATGTTACATTAGCTTTAAAAATACATTCTCGTATAAAATGTTACATGAGATTAAAAGTACATTTTTGGTTATAAGATGTAACGTTAGATTTAAAACTCCATTTTGCTAGAAAGATTGCATTATAAATAAAAAGAGATTTTTGTTTAAAATGTTGTATTGGAAATAAAATATACATTTTTGGTTATAACTTTATTAAGTGAAATAAAATATACATTTTTGGTTAAAACATAAACTGAGATAAAAATCACATTCTTTGGTCAAAACTTTATTAGTGAGATAAAGATCACATTTTGGTTAAAGCATGATTAGTGAAATAAAACTCACTTTTATCTGTCATTGGAAACTCAGAATTTATTTGACAAATAAAATTTACTTTTTATTTGTCATTTAAAAATTAGAATTTATTATACAAATAAATTCACTTTTATTTGACATTAGAATACATAGAAAAATATTCACATATAAAATATTCTTTTATATGTTATTAGAACGTATAGAAAAGTATAAACAAATAAAAGGATTTCTTTTATTTGTTATTAGTACACGTAGAAAAGTGTAAAACATAAAATACCATCTTTATGTTATTGTAGAATTGAAATTAAAGTTTGAACTTCTATTTGCATTCACTAATGCAAACATACGTTGAAAATAAAATTTATTCTTGTATTTGCATTCTCCGATGCAAATATATATTGAAAATGAAATTTATTCTTTTATTTGCATCCACCAATGCAAATATATTAAAAATAAAACTTGTTCTTTTATTTTCCTTCACAAATATAAATATATTTTGAAATTAAAGTCTATTCTTTTATTTGCATTCTCCAATGCAAATATACTTTAAAAATAGAATTTGTCCTTTTATTTGTATTCACATATACAAATAAAACATTGAAATATAATTTGTCCTTTTAATTTATATTCACTAATACAAATAAAACATTGAATTGGAATTTGTTCTTTTATTTGTATTCACATATACAAATAAAACATTGAAAACAAAAGTTCACTTTTTACTTGTATTCACAAATACAAGTATACACTGAAAATAAACTTGTTCTTTTATTTGCATCTACAAATGCAAATGTACATGGAAAATAGAATTTGTTCTTTTATTTGCATTTATTGTTGTAAATAATCACTTTTGTCAATTTACACTAGTGGAAACAAAACAAACACTTTTGTAAATTTATATGAGTTGAAAGTAAAATATGATTTAAAGAGTTGCATTTTGTTTGCAATTTGAGATGCAAACAAATATTACATTTTTATTTTTGTATTTTAGTTTAGAAATAGGAATATACATGTTTGTTTATAAGTTTAGTTGCAAACAAAATATTTAGTAAAGATTATATTTTTATTTGCATATTTAGATGCAAATAAACGTCATAGTTAAAAGATTATATTTTATTTGCATATATAGATGCAAATAAACATCGTAGTTAAAGATCATATCTTTCATTCGCACATTTAAAGGCAAATGAACACTGTAGGAAAAAGATGCATTTTGTTTACAACTTTAGATGTAAACAAAACATTAAAAGTTAAATATATTTGCATACAAATAAAAGAAAATAGAAAATTATCTTTTATTTGTCATCCACAGTAATGCCACATAAATAGATTACAGTTTATTAGACCTTAGAAATAAATAGGGAAATTATACGAGTAAAAATATACTTGTACTCGATATTAGAAATATTATAACATTTGAGTCCATTTTCACGAACATGAGAATTAAACTGGTTAAATTCTTTAACCAATCATTTATTTATAAGTATTGCTGTTGGCTGAAAACCCCACACGGGTGTTGGGATGAATTTACATACACTAGTCCCAATATTTAGTTACATGTCGATCGATAGATTGACAGACTACGGTGAGTGTTATTTTTTTTCATTTTAATACTCACACAGTTATAAACTTCACTCTGGTTGTGAATGGACGCTTGATGATTATTTATTTTGACTGTCATATACATACAATGTATGAAACCCATATATCTAAAGTTATATGGTAACTGATTGAGTCACATTTCAGTTCAGGATTTCGTTAAATAAAGAATATCTTTTAAAAATAAGAATATTTAGAATAAAGAACATTGTAATATACATACCTTTTAAAATAAAGAATATTGTATTATGAAGAATATTTTATATAAAGAATCCTTTTTATTTAAAGTAATTTTTAAACGACAAATATTTTAAGACAATATTTAACAAAGGATAAAATAATGATTTCTACGTCCATTCTTAGATGGACAAAAGGTAACATTACCTTTCTATTGAAATAAACTAGTTATTAACTAGGATAAATCTTTTAATTAAGATTTTTAGTGTTTCAATTATATTTTGTAGTTGAGATAAATTGATATGTGAATTGGGTTTATCGTGAATTATGTTTAAACGACATTTGTTCTTTAACCCAATTTACAGTGAAAATATTATTTAGGAATTATAAATCTTTTTATTAAGATTTAAAAAGAAATTTTCTAAAGACCAATTTCCCAATTTAATGTTAATTAAATTGGAATTGAGTGGAAATTCGATTTGATAATAATCGAGATAGGCTTCTGTAAAAGAAGACTGATACTATATATGGAATTTAAAGGCTTTGCCGTTATTCCATTTATATTATTAGTCCGGTACAGAAATTTATATCGATTATATATTGACTTGATTTCTGTGAAAATTCCATATTTAATGGAAGGCGACTTTGGGTTTACCGTGAATAATGTCTTAAATGACATTAGTTCTTTAACCCAGTTAAAGATAAGATAAATTTCTTAAATTTAAATAATCATTGAATAATGATTTTTGTTTTAAAAACCAAATTGGGGGTTTAATAAATCTTTAAAATTTAAGAATAATTTAAAGAGTTTATCTTTGATAGAATAATTTGAATATTTTATTTAAAAGAATATTCTGAATTGGAATGAGACATTGGATGTGTTTTAGAATACTTGATTTTAAATTATAAAAATACGAGAGTTATTTGGAAAGACCGGGTTTAACCCATTCCGAATAATTTCTACGACGATGAAGAGTCGAAGATGAAGACGGTGGTTGAAGATCGACGATCTTCACATCGAACGGATGTGTTGCTATAGAGACCCTTGATAGGAGTAGCTACCTTGATGGGGCTTCAGTGGTGGTTGTCCGGACTATTGTTGATTGTTCGGATTTGGTTTTCGCTCAGACCCAGAGCATAAGCTAATAAATGGATGCGTGTCTGACATTGGGTTTCGTTACATGTGAATTAAATCGATTTCTGTTAATGTATGTCTGTTTGGTGGTGGAGGATTTATTATCTACTTAACACCCTGGTATATATTAATAGTGATTGATCGCATGGCGTGAATTTTCAATGTGGTACGCCAAGATGCAATTGATCAAGGCTTTTGTTGAAAAGCAGGGCCTTGTGGGATGATCAAAGCATAGCCTATTATGGCATAGCTTTGTGTATATCATGACTTCGCGAGCCTCACACCCCGGTATGAGCCAAAAACGGGATATGGACCGTAGGGAGTGCACACGTTTCTTTCTAGCTAGTGGTAGTGTTAGTGCTTTAACACGGCCTGGCATTTTACTTATGTGGATGATGGATTTTGAGGCACCTTGGATTTTTATAGGCCGATAGTGGTCATATTATAGGTTCAAAGGAACCGGGAAGCGTGTGTTCAGGCATAACTAATCCACTGCAGATAGGCGGGGACCGGCCCTACCGCATCAAAGGGTTGCCTATAGGTGTGATCCTGAGGCATTTGCTAGAGTGTCTCGAATCGAAGAGGAGCTTGCCCCTAGCCTTGACTCATGATGGTAATCCAATTTCCAATACGACCTTGCAGTTTTGATTGTAGAACTAGTATGGCGACATAATAGGATGGGGTACTATGCCATCTATGATTGATACATTATGATTGAAATTGTTTTTGAAATATATAAATTCACATATATAAACACTAATATTAAATCCGTTTTATCGTATCAAGCATCTTTTGACCATTATAAGGTAAAATCCTATCCTCTGGTTTGCGTTGCATTGTGTGATGGGACTTGGGTCTTATAATGGTTTCATTTTTCTAAAAAAAAAAAACATTGCGTTGTTTAACATTTTTACTTTATTTTATGCACTGGCAATGCAATGGAGTAAACCCGTTCCGCGTTAGCGGCGTGGTCCTGTGATTAGCCTTATTATTAGATAGTTAAGTTAAGATTTCTCATACCAGTCCCATGACAGACCTGTATTTTGTTTCACTGGCAAACTCGGGTGTCCTTATTTTCCACACGGGCAGTCGAGTAGCTTTTTGCAGATATGTTTACAGGATCCTGGCTTACAGCTGAAGCAGTATTCGGAAAACTCTGTATCCGTGTATTCCTTCCAGTTGTATATTTGTATTATTTTTCCGCTGCTATTTAAATGTAATTTAAAACTCTGATATTATTGTATTTCCAATGTATATTATAAGTTCATACTCAGTTATATTCTTGTACTCTGGTGTAATTGTTGTAGTCAGCAATAATATGTTATTCAGTTTATGTTCTGATGTGTGTTGTTCTCAAGGCAATCCAGCCTTTCCTATACGGGGAAGTTTGGGTCGTTTCAATCGTCCAAACACATATAATCAACAACAGATTATATATCACATCATATATCACAATATATGAAAAACAATAAAATAACTGTTGAGGAATCCAGTTGGATGGATTCCTCCAACCTGTTTCCCTGCATCTACAGATGTTACACAATATAATCAACATCACTTTCAGTTCAATATTATATATCCTGTTAAACAGAATCAATATAGAAATTCACTAACTGACTAGTAGTTCAATCAAACAGTCAACACACCGTCAATCAGCCAATATTTAACAGTTCTAAAATTACAACATGAAAATATAAACTGTTCAGAGTTGGTGAGATTTACTCACTTTAGCAGTTCATCATTAAAGAACGATAAACTATTATTTGATCTGAATCAAACAGTTTATTTTTCCATAAATTCATACGAGCCCCAATCCACTTTTAGTCAGTTTCATTGTGAAGCTCTCGTCCATACGATCCCAACGGATCCTGTTTTGTCCGAGTCTGACCACGTTTGAATGAGATATGATTATTACAAATTTAACCACTTTATAAATAATGGAAGTCGACAAATAAATTAATTTATTTGTTAATAACCTTAATCATGTGTTAAGCCTTAATCCTTGATTTATCTCGCTAATTCTTCTTCTTAAAACCGTTGGTTCGACAGTACTCAAAAGGACATGCCAATCGTTCTAAGTCTTCAACTCTTTCTTCTCATCCTTAAAACTCAAACCAAGGCCACCATTTTTCTCTCTCTTTCCGAGTCCGACATCTCAACCACCACCATAACCACTCACATGCTTCTTCACAAATGCGACCTTTAGTCCATGAGTTGTTGTCCTAGTAAAAAGAATGACCCCAAAAGCTCTTGTTTCTTCATGAATTTAAAAACTGAAACTACCCACTCGCTACAGTGTTTCATTTGTATTTTCCAGTCCTCCTCCTTACAGGTAGAGAATAGAATACCACCATCTCCTACTCCCTTAAACACCACGTCTCCCTTCATTACCCAGTAACAACTCAAATTGCCAATACCAGGCTACTCCCCTTCGAAACCTCAACAATCATTACACCACAAAATAGGACTCGACGTCCTTTTCAAAACCAAATCTTAGATCGAACGCCGTGGTTTTACAGTTCACATCGATCCTTAAAGCGATCGAGTCCCACAAAAACTAGAAATCATGGTGCGGAAATCAGTATTTGACCCAACTACATACTTTAAGTTACTAAAAACCCACCCCAATTTGACCAGCAGCAAACCCTAGGTGTACGGCATCAGATTTCAGCAAGCAACTTTCGCTCGATCCCCACGAAACCGCTACCAGGTTGAAGCGTCCCTCTTGTTGCAACTGAATATGTATTGGTTTGGATTTTCATAGGAATATATTTGATTTTTGAGGGTGTCAATTTGTTTTTGTTTGGTGGAGCAACTGGCGGCTGAACTTTTGAGGAGAATGAAGAACGATTAGGTCTTAAGGATAAAGGGGTTGTAGTGTATTTATAGGGTGAACAAATATCTAGATATCTTTGTTTTTCACTTAATTTGGCATTCTAAAAATTCCTACGATCACACACGATAACAAAAAAATCACCAAACTGGACATGCTGCTAGAGTTTGACAGTACGGTCCCAACGAAACTGGTTTCGTCGAATTTCGACTCCGTTTGCAAAAGTGGCTATTTTTAAAGCTTTGGATGACCCATTTAAATATATAAATATATTTAAGTAAAATTAAATAAATTATTAATAAATTAATATTATCGTATATATATTCACATACGATACCGTACAGCTCCAGAATAACCCCATATGGATTTCTAACTTGATATTTCAAATCTGGGTCAACCCGATATTTGATTTATATTGAAATTTCTTTTTAAAATATAAAAAATTCCTTTATAAATTATAAAGGAATTTCACAGCGACTTTTTCTGAAATTTGGTTTGGACGTAAATCAAAATCTACCCGACGAAATCCAGATTTTTCTCTTCCATTAGAACGATATACTCCACCAGCTCCACACGTTTCTTGTTTCACAGAAATCCGGCTTAAAACGAATCCTGTACATTCAGTTGAAGTTCAAATCGCCAAATAACGAACTGCCGCGCCATTTCAAGCTCGATTTTAATTATTATATAATTATACGTCCAACTGTCGTTCAAATAATATATTCTTTATTCTAATTCAATTCTAAACTGAATTAAATATCACAGATGATCCAGTTCACACCATATTGCCATTTCAGCCAATTCTGGTTATTTCAGAATTAAATATATTATTTAATTTATTATTTTAATTAAATATTCACCATTATTTAATTCCACGACCATTTAATTCACTATATCACTATTAATATAATTAAATAAATTAATTATATTACCTTTGCAAATGCGGGTCATTACAGTCATGTTGGTTTACCAACTGTAAGGTGACAATATATTCGATACACTCAAGCGAAATGAGTGGTCGGTCATGTGTGGCCGAGTTGCAAGATGTTCTTATTGAACTCCAGTGTATCGCTTCTAGAGTACACTGAGCGGAAGGTGGATCCATACCTTGTCATAGTTGGAATCCATTCCCCAAATAATAGCCCGTGGTTTTGATTGTGTATTATATATGTAGAACGTTAGATGCAAGTGTTCTACTAGATTAATATTACTTGTGTTAGACATTATTATAATATCAGAATAATATTGTTTGCAAATGATTTGGGTTATCGTAAGGTAAAAACCATCAGTGTTTATGTATGGATCGGTCTTATGATTATTCTTTCTTTGAAAGGATCTTTAAAGTTAAACAAATGATTTGAGTTTACTCACACCAGTCACATGACTGACCCGGAGTTTATTTTGATTTATTTTCCCTAAACACTTGGGTGCCCAATTGTGTACGGGAAGTCAAGTAGTCGGGATTTACAAATACTTGAAGAGCTGGAGCAGGAGGCTTCATGATTATAGCTATTGTTATTTCCGCTGTGTTGTAAGTGTTATACCCTAATAATGGTATTGTATACAGATATTGTTTTATTTCAAAGTTATATTATGAAATATATTTATTCGTTCCGCTATGAGATTCGTGTTTACTCTGATGTTGTGATGTTCTTCTTCTTCTATTCAAAGTTTCTATCTTATCTATTCTCACCCTCTGTTTTCTTTCTATTAGTTTTTTGGTTTCCAGTGTAATTTGGGTTGGACTTGTGTTATTTAGTCAGCTCAAATTGGACCGGAATTTTAGGACACTACAGTTGGTATCAGAGCAAAGATTAAGTAATTAGCTTGGCTGTGTGGTGTGACTCAGTTGAGATAGGGTTAGTAATACCCTAGATTGAGTTGATTGTATATACGAGAGAACGTATGTGTAGATTTTATAAAATGGTTTTATATTGTGGAGATTTATTGGTTGAGTTGTTTATGAATTCAGGTCAATCAGTTTGATCCACTGTATCGATAGCAGTTTCTAAACACTTGAATACGATGAACCGACATAGTATGTTTTGAAACGAGGGTAATGAAATAGTTTTACCCAAATATATTTTGATATAGAGAATATATATATTGGATATATTGGTTGTTATTATAATCGAATGAGATTATAAATTGAAACGGTTATGTAAATAACTGATCAGAATTCATATAAGTGAAGTATATGAAATCGAAATGCATTAAATCTGAAATTAAAGTCAGAATTGGAATTAAAGTTCCAAAACATGAAAAGTGTTTGTAAATGGAATTGAATTAAATATATGAGAAATTTAAAATCCTGGGAGATTTTAAATTGTTTACAGCATTGTGAATGATATTTTGAATTGATTTTCAAAATGGAAATGATGAAGAAATGGTTTTGAAAAGTGATATAGTATTGAACTCACTTCGATCACTGGAAAATATATTCCGATGATGAAGTTGATCATCATCGGTGTTCATTTTCGAGTTTCTAAGTGACAGATTACTACCAAAGATTTTGTTTTTGAATTGTTTGAGAAAAGCAAGTTGGTTTGAATTTCGAAAAGAAGTATTTGAATTTAGAAAACAACTAAGTGGTTTAAAACTCTCAGGAAGATTGTTTGAATTAAAACAAATTTGAAGAAATGTGTGAAAGCAAATATGAGTTGAATTGAAACCAATTAACTGGAAATTTAATTGGAATATAATATACCAACTAGAATCAGATTTGAATTGTGAGATGGGAATCTGAAATGGTATCGGGTTGATGAATTATGAGTTTGGAATCAAAAATGGAACTTTGGTTTGAAATGAAATTCGACTTAGTTATAAGCGAATGGTTGGATTTGTGGATAAAAACAGATTGGAATTTGATTGGAATAACATTGGTATATGTTGAATTGGTAACAGATGCAAAGGATATAGTGATATGCCTGACAAAAAAAAGGTACAAGTTTATTTTTATATGGGTATGAGATTTTGATGAGCCAAATTGGCAAGCCGCTTGGCTATTTGATTTTCTTTTGGATTGGGAATGGCCTAGAGAGGTGAGTTGGAGTTTGAGCTATTGACCAGTACAAAGGAGGTGCTGGCAAAAAATTTCAAAAAGTTAAGTTGTTAGAAAATTTTCAAAATTTTTGAAAATTTTAGTTTATCAGAATAAATTAATAATTTAATTGAAATTAGATTTGCTCAATTAAAACTGAAGTTAAGAATTAAACAAATAAATTTGTAACCAGTTAGTAGGTTTTTTTTCTACCTTAGCAATTTCGAGGACGAAATTATTTTAAGGGGGAAAGAATGTAACGACCCGTATTTTCAGTGATATTATAATTCATTTATTTAATTATTTAAATAGTGAATTAGAGATTTAATACGACTTGAATTAAATAATATTGAATATTTAATTAATATTTATAATATACTAATATATTATAATTTCGAAGTAATCAGAACAAAGTTGAATTTACAATATTGTATGAAATCGTAGGCATTTGAAATCATTCGACATGAAATAGCAAAGGAATATTCCAGGAATATACCTAGACCCTTACACTTAAAATATCCTAATCTATTTATAATCAAAACAAGGCAACGTTTTCTTATTTTCAGCCGCAATCTCAATGTTAAAACGCGAGAAAAAAACATCCTCAACCGCCACAAAACGTGCCTTCCTCAAACAAAATCCGCTCGTTCCAAAATCCATCAAAAAACAAAAAGAGATCCTAAAATCTAGAAACGAGATCCACAGACTTCCACTGGCCTTGAGCTTCAATCCCGTAACAAGCGAATTGGGTTACGATACATATCCCATCGTGTTCGGAATGGGGGTAATTAGCTAGGGACGACAGGCGGTGGGCCTCGTTTAGAGGTCGAATAAAAAAGTCAACTTTTGAAATAAAATAAATAAAAAAATAAAAACCCTCAACCCTCCCTTTTTCTTTCCACTTCAGCCCCCCCTCCCCCGCGCATCACTTACCATTCAAAATCGTTTTTTAAAAGAAAAAACCCTAAGAAACCACCGTCGCTCTCCACCGACGGCGTTGCCGCACCCCCTCTTCCACCGCCCAGCCCCCAACCTCCGGCGCTCCACCATGCTGGCCATCCCCGACTCCTCCTTCCCCGTTTAGCCTCGCTCGCACCCCCCATTTTCCCCAAATCTAAGTAGCAACCCCCGCCACCCGCCCTTTGACCCATCGCGAGCGCTGCCCCCTAGCACCGCAGGCGACGCTCAAAATTCGTGCTCCCTCCATCAACGTCCTCCGACGGCTCCAACGCAGCAGCGACACCCCCCCCCCCCCCCGGGCAAAATTCACTAAAATTGCCAACATAAATTTTTTAAATTGGCTCAGATTTCCGAGTTATTACAAATCGTATACCTTTTTGTATGGTGCGACAGTGGGTTCTGAGATGGATTTTTGAGTTGAAGAAATCAACTTTGAGTCAATTTTCTGGAGCAGAGTTCAACGATGGGAGAGGGAGCGAGATGGGGTCAGCACGGATCGAAGAGAAGGAAGTTCACTGTTAAGCTCACGGATGAGGATTAAATGGGTTGATACGTGAATTTTGGTGAAGTGTTGATGATGTTGGAGCTGAGCATTTCGGTGGTGATGGCGGCCTGAGTTTGATGGTCTGGGAGGTCTCGGTTTGGCGCATGCATGGGTCAAAGAATGGAGATTACAGTAATGGTTACCTTGCATTTTGATGGACGCGGAATTCCTAGCTATGTGGGGTTTCTTCGTACAGGAGCCTGGACAAGGAAATGGGATCTGCGTGAGTAAAAGGGGTTTGGAGTTTCAGAAAATGTGTTAGCAGGTATGATTTTGTTTTCATGGTCGTTGGAGAGGGATTTCCTTGGATCTGGAAGAAACATTTTGAGCAGTTGAAATCGGTTTTGTTTTTGTGTCTACAACGGGTATTTTTCTGAAGGGTGTTAAGGGTGACATTTTGGTTAAATGTTGGAGTGGCTTGTGTTGATTGATGAGGGGAAGAAAGAAATGACAGGTGGGCTTTACTGAGTAATGGGCTGAACGGTGAGCCCAATTAGTTAATTAAATTTAGGTTTTTATTTTATTAAATAATATACTAACATGTAAACTAAATATATCATTTATACGTTATCAGTTTTACGAACGGTCGGATCCATTGGGATCCTATGGACGGACACTACAGAATGGAACTGACTGGGAGTGAATCGAAGCTTGTTACAATTTATAGCGAAATAAATTGTCCGTCTGAATCGAGTGATGGTTATCGTTATTAACAATGATCGTCTAATGTGAGTAAAACTCAATAACTCTGTTCAGTTTATATTTTTATAAATTGTACTTTATTTTTGATAAACAATAATTGATTTCTGTGTATTGATTGTTAAGGTGGACTGTTAAATAATTGATTGGAAACACATTTATGGTTATACACACACACATACACACACACACACACACACACACACACATATATATATATATATATATACCGTTATGAAATATTAATTCTGTTGATCAGAATATTTCATATTGAAATGAAAGTGATGTTATCTATATTGTTTAACATCTGTGGATGCAGGGAAACAGGTTGGAGGAATCCGACTGGATTCCTCAATAATTATTTTACCGTTTTTCATATATTGTGATATATGATGTGATATATAATCTGTTATTGATTATGTGTGTTTAGATGACATGGATCACTGTTATTTGGTATTTAAAATATCATAAGAAATCCTGAAATGAAAACGGAAAATTTCAATAAGTTTATTGAAATAAAATATTACATAAAATCGAAGGATTTTATATAAAAGAACTATTTGTTATAAAACAAATAGAATTAAAAAGGAATATTTGTTAGAAAACAAATAGAATAAAAAAAGGAATATTTGTTAGAAATAAATAGAAAAATAAAGGCATATTTATTTAGAAATAAATAGAAATATAAAGGAGTATGTATTTGGAAAATAAATAGAATTAGAAAAGGGATATTTATTTAGAAAATAAATAGAAGTACTTAAAAAGGAAATATTTCGAAAATAAAGATTTCAGGATTTAATAGAAGTATAAAAGGGGATATTTGGAAAATAAATATCAATTAGAGTAAATCGAATTTAGTTATTCAAAAAGGGTTAATCGAATTTAGTTATTCGAAAGGTGTAAATCGAATTTAGTTATTCGAAAGAGTTAGTCGAATTTAGTTATTCGAAGAAAGTTAATCGAATATATGTTAATCTAATACGGTATTCGAAAGTTAGTTAATCGAATATGGTATTCGAAAAGAGTTAATCCGGTCGAGTTAGTCGAGTTAATCGAATATGGTCAGTCGAACCAAGTTAGTCGAGTTAATCGATTAGAGTTAAACAAATAGAATTAATCGATTAGAGTTAATCAAATAGAGTTAATCGATTAGAGTTAAAACAGACATAGTTATTTAGGATGAGTCACCATTTAGCATGACTGCTAGCGTAATTCGCAGGGCTGCAGATAGCCTACGGCAGTCGGTTGTTTCCTGAGGGAATCAGGCATAACCATTGTGATCGCTGCGATCTAGAGTCAAGCGAATGGAGTTAAATCGAATATTAGCTATTCGAAATAAAGTTAAAACAGACATAGTTTATTCGAATAGAATTAAAAGAGTTAATCGAATATAGTTTATTCAAATAGAATGAAGGAGTTAATCAAAAGAAGTTAATCGAAATGAGTTAATCGAATTATAGTTAATCAAGTTAGAGTTAGTCGAGTGTTAGCTAATCGAGTTAGAGTTCGTCGAGTATTGATTAATCGAAGATGATATTTATCGAATAGAGTTATTCGAAATGAGTTAATCGGATATTAGTCATTCAAAAGGAGTTATCGAATTAGTTATTCGAAAGGGGTTATCGAATATTAGTTATTCGAAGGGGTTATCAAATATAGTTTATTCAAAAGGAGTTAAATCTAATATAAGTTATTCGAATGGAGTTAAACCGAATAAAGTTATTCGAAGAGAAGAGTTATCAAATATTAGTTATTCGAAGGGAGTGAATCAAAAGAAATTAATCGAAGTGAGTTAATCAAATATTAGTTATTCGAAGAGAGTTAATCGTCGAATTCGATTATATCGAATTCGGGAAAGTACTTATACTTTCCGATGTTTAAATCAAGATTTATTTATTTATAAATTAGGTGTTTATTTATTTATTCAAATTAAAGAATAAAAGTTATGTTTGAAGTTAGATATTTCTAAAGTAGGGATTATAACGTTATCGTTGTAACCAACGTTTTTATAAAAGAAGTGGATTCGTAAATAGAATCCGTGAGGTTCGCAAGGAATTTGTTAGAGGTTTAAAAAGATAAACTTTGTCTATTCCGAAGTTAAAACGTTGTTCAGTTAAGGTCTGAGAGGTAATTATAACCCAACTTGATTGACTTCCTTCTTAACTAAGGAATGGTTAAATTTAGATAGTAAAGGTAGGTTAAGTGAATTTAGTTAATGAGCGTAATGGTTTGTGTTGGCATAGCGATGTTTATTTAAACATCAGTTTAAATCAAATGAAGGAGTTTTTGAAATGTTTTCCAAATAAGAATCAGAAATGTTTTCTGATAATAGAAAATAAGAAATGGGAATAAATATGGAAACATTTTCCAGTGATTAATAACGTATATTTTCTAAGTTTAGAAAATAAGGATTTACGAATATATGAAAACGGGAAATAAGGAAATGAATAAATTAATGATAAATTAATTTAAAGGGATAAATGTTAAATGATGATTGATCGATATAATTTCCATCTGGAAATAATATTGTTGTTTGCACACGTATTTTTCTTTGATAGTTAAATCATAGACTATCAAAGTTTTGACCATTTTTCCGTCGTCAATACGGAGAGACCGGTTGGGTTATTATCCGAGAACCACTCCGTATGGGCGTTAACGTTTCAAATCAAATAGATCGAAGACAAATTGAAGACGGAGTTATGCAAGGGCTATCCTGTTTATAGAATAGTGCCTTCGGTTTGTCCAGTCCCAGGACAACCTGTATGGAAGAATGTTTGACAAAGTATATATGGTGGATCACGTGAGTTGATCGTTTCAAACGTATTTACGTTGGTGGCGGAGGAATTCGTTTCTCTTAGCTTACACCCGTGGTATTTTTAGGGAAATCAATTTGTGGTTTGACGGGTATGATGATGTGGCATTCAAAGTAAATGAAGACGTGATGTAACAACCCGAAAATCTGAGCCAGTTTGAAAATTTTAAATTGGCAATTTTAGCGAATTTTGAATATTTAAAATAGATTATTTTAAATAATATCGACGAAAAATTTAATTTGAATAGAATTCGACGTATATATTATATACGTCGTCGTTAGAATATATAATAATTATATATAATTATAAAAGGAATTGAAAATGGCGCGGTAGTTCGAAAATTCGATTTCTAATTTCAAATGAATATACAGAATTCAATATAAGTCAAAATTGAACGAAACAAGAAATATTTGAATCTGTATAACTATATCTTTGTAACGAAGTTAACAAACTGAGATTTCATCTTAGAAATGATAAGATATGTCCAGTTTAAAATTAGAAATAGTCGCTGTGGAATTTTTATATATTTTTATATATATAAGGCCCTTAAAAATGGACATTTTGCAAATAACCTCGGATTTCGACGAAACCAGTTTTGTTGGGTCCGTGATGTCAAGTTATTGCTAGGTTTCAAGTTTCATAATTTTCCGAATCAGTATGTGAGCGTGGCAAAGGAAAACGCGTTTGACCAGTTTCAGTTGATTTTAATCGACTGGAAATTGGCCATTTTTCCAACGGTCTCAGAATTCGACGAAATTAGTTTTGTTAGGACCGTATCGTCAATACGAAGCTAGAAAATATTTTTCTAGTTAGTATGCAACCCCGGTAATTTGAAATGTACGTTTAAAATTCAATATGGAGATTTAAATGTAAATTCAAAGGAGACTGATCGAAACGGTAGAAACAGCTTGCGATACATATCCCATTGTGTTCGGAATGGGGGTAAAATGCTATGGACGACAGGCGGTGGGTTCGATTCTGAAGTCGTCAGAAAAAGTTACTTTATGAGAATATAATTTAATAATTAAATAAAAAAAAAATATCTTTTCCCTCCTTAAAACACTCTGGCCCCCCCTTCCATTCATTTCGAATCAGCGAAAAAAAAAAAAAAAAGAATCGCGCAGGCGATCGACGCCCCCCTCCAAGCGGCGGCGCGGCGACGCCAACCTCCCCCCCTCCCTTCTTCTTCCTCCCCCTCCCCTTCCCTCCCTTCGCCTGCGATAACCGAAACCCCCCCAGACCCGAACCCTAGCCAGAACGAAACCGCCGACCGCACCCTCCTCCGACCCCCAGCCCCCGCCTTCTGAAGCTCCTCCGCAGCTCCGAACCCCCCTTCCACTGACGAACAAGCACAGCCCCCCCCCCCCCCCCGCTGTAAGTTAATTTAAGTTTTTTTTTTTTTGCTTTACTTTCTTTATCATTTATTATGTGATTTACATTCCAGATATAAAACTGATTTTTGTAAAGAAATTTAAAACTGATTCTTTTTATTTTTAAAAAGGTTTAAAAAGATTTGAATTTTTAAAAGGTAAAAGATTTGAATTTTTAAAAGGTAAAAGATTTGAATTTTTAAAAGGTAAAAGATTTGAATTTTTAAAAGGTAAAAGATTTGAATTTTTAAAAGGTAAAAGATTTGAACTTTAAAAAGTAAAAGAAAAGATTAGATCTTTGAAATGGAAAAGGCGGAATCTATATAATTAAAAATTCGATTTTTATATATTGAACTTCGAATTAAAAATATGATTTTTATATATTGAACTTTGAAATAAAAATTCGATTTTTATATATTGAACTTTGAAATAAAAATTCGATTTTTATATATTGATCTTTGAAATAAAAATTCGATTTTTATATATTGAACTTCGAATTAAAAATATGATTTTTATATATTGAGCATCGAAATAAAAATGTGATTTTTATATATTGAAAAGCGAAGTAAAAATTCAATTTTTACGTATGTAGTGAAAGCGGGCAACGAAAGCGACAAAAGGCGAGTTGGCGAAGATTTCCTGCATTAGAAGTGCCGTGGAGCTAGGATAGCTTTCGGTGAGAACTTCTCACTCAAATTCTATTTTTCTAGTTATATATATACTAGGATGCAGACGGTGCTTATTAGAAGCACCCGACACCCGTCCACATACCATGGACTTGTTTGTTTGGTTGTGTAGTTGGTTAGATTATTTGGTTTGAACTGAATTGTTTGTTGAAATAAAATTGATTTGATTGATGTGTGAATGGCGTGGGCCTTCACTAGACCGGGGATAAGGCTAGGCCTTGTCCCGTTTCTAGTATCGTGCCGTTATGCCGCCGAAATTTTCTAAAATATGTTAGAAAAATAAAAATATCATTTTATTGAATAAATGAATTGAATAGAAATTCATAGGTTGAAATAAAATGTTTTATCGTTAAAAATATAATTTTTAACGTGAATATGAAAATAGTGAAGTGAACAAAATAAAATATTCATTTACAAACCAGACGGTTTGTTTATGTACACCTATTTGAAAGACATTGATTGGGTCGATAAATTTTACACATCGCCCAATTGCACAAATAAAATCTGTGTTTGATTGTTTGAAACCCCACACGGGTGTTGGGATGAAATTAGAAGTTCACTCATCCTGATTTATTAAATATGTCGATCGGTTGATTGACAGGCTGTTTTAAGCGTTAGATATCTATATTTGATGCTTATACAGTGTAGTGCACTTTGGTTGATGGTTGATTATTTTTCCATGCTATTATATACATGTGTTGTATGAAAATCCATATAATTAACTTTATATGGTAATTGATTGGGCCTCATTCCAATTTGAAAAATAAAGAATATTGTAAAATAAAAGTTCATGTGTTGACAGTACTCATCCGTTGAGATTGGTCATGTGTTGAACGAAATATTTTAGTAATAAAATTTACATCTTTATCAATATAAAATAAAAGTTCATGTGTTGACAGTACTCATCCATTGAGATTGGTCATGTGTTGAACGAAATATTTTGATAATAACAACTATTTTGAAAAAAAGAAATATTTGAAATAGAATATTTGAAAATAGAAATTTATGAAGCCGTGTTGATTAGATTGACGCCATTTTGACGTGAACGATATTTATATCGATTTTATTCATTTTAAAATGAATATTGAAAAGTGATTTCGAAATCGAATATTTCGAAATGAATTGAATTGAAAACGATTTCGAAATGAATTGAATTGGAAACGATTTCGAAATGAAATGAATTGAAAACGATTTCGAAATGAATTGAATTGAAAACGATTTCGAAATGAATTGAATTGAAAACGATTTCGAAATGAATTGAAAACGATTTCGAAATGAATTGAATTGAAAACGATTTCGAAATGAATTGAATTGAAAACGATTTCGAAATGAATTGAATTGAAAACGATTTCGAAATGAATTGAATTGAAAACGATTTCGAAATGAATTGAATTGAATTGAAAACGATTTCGAAATGAATTGAATTGAAAACGATTTCGAAATGAATTGAATTGGAAACGATTTCGAAATGAAATGAATTGAAAACGATTTCGAAATGAATTGAATTGAAAACGATTTCGAAATGAATTGAATTGAAAACGATTTCGAAATGAATTGAATTGAAAACGATTTCGAAATGAATTGAATTGAAAACGATTTCGAAATGAATTGAATTGGAAACGATTTCGAAATGAAATGAATTGGAAACGATTTCGAAATGAATTGAATTGAAAACGATTTCGAAATGAATTGAATTGAAAACGATTTCGAAATGAATTGAATTGAAAACGATTTCGAAATGAATTGAATTGAATTGAAAACGATTTCGAAATGAATTGAAAATGAATTCAAATTGAATTGGAAGCAAATTGAAATGAATTCAAATTGAATTGAAATTTGAATTGAATAGAAGTGAATTTTAAAACGAATTTATAAAGAAGAATTCAATTTTGATTTGAATTGAAATGGAAGTTGAAATTGCTTTTGAAACGAATTTAAAACGATTTATATAATTCGTTTTAAATAGAAATCGACGAAATATATATTATATATTATATATATAATATAATGGCCTGAATAGAACGCGCCGCGCCGCGGCAGTTCGCGAATTTCGACCATTTGTTTCAAACGGACATTACGGGAGATCCGACCGTCGGATTCTCCTAAAACCGGAACCGTTGGGTTCGTATCGAAAAGAGCTTTCTAAAGAATATTAGAAATTAGAAATCTAACGGTTGGATTTGGAATTATGTCCAAATCAAATTCGAAAAAGGTCGCTGTAAGTGCAGTTCGATGGCCATTGTTGGAAATCGACTGTACGGGCCTTGATAAAATTATTAAAAATAGTAATAATTTGTGTAAAATCATAAGAAATGATTTAGAAAGAATTGGGATGAAAAACTCCATATTTGAAAAGATAAAAATAGATTTTTATCGAAATGAACTAGTTTTGAACTAGAAATATAATTCTATTTATTTTTAAATAAATAAATTGAATTTGAAAAAGGGTTTTCAAAATAACCAAAATTTCCAATGATTGCATTGGAGTGGAATTGAATCGAAATTGTCTTCGGAATATTTCGATGTTGGAATTCGTGATTATACGGATGTTGATATGGAAATTTGAAAGATATATATTTATATCGTTATTTCCAATACGATATCTGTTAGTCGTGGAATTTGATATTGAATATAAGCCGGTATATTTTCTATTCAGAGCCTTGTATTGAATATCAAATGTGATTTGGGTTTGTCGTGAATGGTGTCTTCACTAACACTGTTCTTGAACCCAGTTGAGAAAAGATTAAATCTTTTATTTAGATTTAATGAAGTGTACCAATTAAATGATATTTAATTGGAATTGAATTGGTATTGATTTTTGGGTTTATCGTGAACAGTGTTTTAAATAACACTCGTTCTTTAACCCGATGATTAATGAATGTGATTTTGGGTTTATCGTGAACCGTGTTTTTAAATGACACTGATTCTTTAACCCAGTCAAAGATTAAAACTAAGTGGAGTTTTAATGAATCTTTAATTAGATTGAAATGATCGAAAATGGAGTATCACCAGTTTTGCTCCAGGCGATAGTTAAATCTTTAATTAGATTTGAACGTGAAATGGTAATTGAATTTACCGATAACACGGTGGTGTTAGATATGAAGTATTACCAGTTTTACTTCATGGGATGAATAGGTTGGGATTGGGAAATTAAAACAAATGATTACTTCGGTAAGGTTCGCTAATCCCGACTAGTTTGAATTAATATTCAAAAGTAGAATAAAGAATAAATTCAAGGAATTTATCTTGGATAAAATTAATGGGAACCTTTCCCTATGAATGTGAAATTTAGAAACTAACTGTCGGTTGGCCAAGCAGAATGGTTTTCTGAATATTGATCTGATGTTGGTTTCGGCCTTCGGGGTTAATATTTGGGGAATTATTCTCTTGATTAATTTACGGTTAGTGACTAATGAATTGGAATGAGGCGTATGTTGTGTTTGTGTAACACTTATTTAAAATATACGCGAGTTATTCGGAAAGACCGGGTTTATCCCATTCTGAATAACTGATATGACAATAAGTCGAAGATGAAGACGATGGTCAAAGACCGGAGGTCTTCACGTCGTTTGGGTGATAGCTGATGATCTTGATTGGGCTGTACACCCAAGAAGATGGAAACAGTTGGTGATCGTCCAGACGTACTTGGAGATCGATGGATATGCGGGGTACTAGGTGCCTCCGGTTTCGTTCAGACCCAGAACGGACTTGTAAATGGACTGTGTGTCTGACATCGGATTTCATTCTGTGTGACTGATATCGATTGCATAGGATGGTTTGCCTGTGTGGCATGCTAAGATGCAAATGATCAAGGCTTCTGTTGAAAAGCAAAGTCTTGTGGTTGATGATCAAAGCACGGCCTTTGTGGCGTAGCTTTGTGTAACGTTTACCTCGCGTGTTTCACACCAGGTATAAACCAAAAACGGGAGACGGACCTCAGGGAGGGCCTGCGTTTCCTCCTAGCTAGAAGTGGCGTCAGTGGTTTTACACGCCCTGACGAGTTTGACTTATGTGGTTGTTGCTGTTGCGAGGCGCCTCGGTTAGATCGGACGATCCGGGTCCGATGGAGTCATTCGTTGGCTCGCTTACGCCCCAAAGGGCGGCGAAACGCAGTGTCCAGGATTTAAGTTTAATCCACATCGGTGGACCGGCCCTGACGATCCAAGGGTCGATGCGTTCTGATCCTAAGACTCGGGCTAGGCAGTCTCGAATCGGTTGAGGACTATCTTTTGCCTCGGTTCATAGATGGAAATCCAATTTCCAAATACGTGACATTTGCGGTTTTATTTGTAAACCTATATATGGCGACATGATATATGGTACCCATGCCGCCTATGATTGATACTTATGATTTGAAGTTGTTTTATACACTATGCACTTATAATAGTATCAAGTGATTTGTTTTCAACGTATCAAGCATTCTTGGCTATTATAAGGTAAAAAATCCTATCCTCCGGCTTGCGATTGCATTGTGTGATGGGAACTGGGTCTTATAATAGCTTCATTCTTCTTTATTTAGCATTGCGCTGTTGTTTTATGCACTGGTATTCTTGGGAGGAAACCCGTTCCGTGTTATACGGCGTGGTCCCTTGATTTACCTAACTTTAAAATAAAGATTAACTGTTTTAGTTCTCACACCAGTCACATGACTGACCTGGAGTTTATTGTTTTAACCTAAACTCTGGGTGCCCCTATTTTTGACACGGGCAGCTAGTAGTTTTGGTTTTGCAGATTTATATTCACAGGATCCTGGTTTACAGCTGGAACGATATCCGGAAAGCTTTGTATCCGTATATCTACTTCTAGTTGTGTATTGTATTATTTTCCGCTGCTATGTATTTAAATGTAATTTAAATCTCTGATATTTCTGTGTAATATTCATTTATACCCTGTATATTCTTGTAATCTGGTGCATTGTTGTAATATACAATGAAATGTTCTTCTGTATGCGTTATGTTGTGGCTTGTTCTCGAACTATCCGACGCTTTCCTTTACGGGGAAGTTGCTGGTCGTCACACGTGGTATCCGAGCTTTGGTTTACAAAGCTCAGAGAACAAGACACATTAGAACCCTACGAAAGAATTCATCAGATATTGGATTAGTAATATCCAATTAGAATGACTCGTTAGAGATGGGATCAGTAGTATCCTAGAACGAGTGTGAAGAGTATATTTTTAACGTGAAAACAAATTTTGTTTTGAAAATTTAAATCAATTATTCGTATTTGATTATCTATTTATATTGAGTTGGACAATCCGGTATATATAGGTTTTGCGTATACGTCTGATCCGCGTGTATTCAAAGTTTTAATATATTGGGTAGATATAGAATCACATTCTAGTTGCCCGGGGATGATTCTGATAATGCTGCAGCTTTACCAGTATTTATTTTCGAGTGACGAAGGTGTGATATCTATATATTTCCATTAGGCTGGTGTGAGAACCAAAATTAGATAGGGCTTATTGTTGTGATTTGGCATCAAAAACATGATTTTTTGTGTATGTATCAAAGTTATGGATTTGAAACTCTAATTCACTAATGGATTGATGTTTGTGTTGTTTGTTTATTTGTTTGCTAATTTTTAGCCATTTAGCCTAACAGAACCAAATATTGAATTATATCGAAGATTGGTTGCGTTTGCTTGCATATACATATATATCATTGAACAGGTCATAGCAAGGAGGCTAGAGCCAGAGAATAAAATTTGTTTGCCCGACAAATAGGTACATGTTTACTACATAATTTCCTGTTTTGTTTGGGTGATGATGATTTTGTGAGCCTATTGGCTAGCCGCTTGGCTTTTTCTTTTTCTTTTTGAGATCTGAAGGACCGGGGAAGCTATTTGAAATTCCCCGATGCTCCCGGTGCAGGGGAGGTTATGGCGAAATTTTTCAAAAATTTAGGGTGTTAGCCAAATTTTTGAAATTTTAGAAAATTCTCAGAAACTGAAAAGTTGGAGAATGAAAGCCAGATCGAGCGTAGTGTTGATTAATCAAACCACTTTCGACTTTGTTCCTTTTCGGGGACGAAAAGTTTTAAGTGGGGGAGATTGTAACAACCCGAAAATCTGAGCCAGTTTGAAAATTTTAAATTGGCAATTTTAGCGAATTTTGAATATTTAAAATAGATTATTTTAAATAATATCGACGAAAAATTTAATTTGAATAGAATTCGACGTATATATTATATACGTCGTCGTTAGAATATATAATAATTATATATAATTATAAAAGGAATTGAAAATGGCGCGGTAGTTCGAAAATTCGATTTCTAATTTCAAATGAATATACAGAATTCAATATAAGTCAAAATTGAACGAAACAAGAAATATTTGAATCTGTATAACTATATCTTTGTAACGAAGTTAACAAACTGAGATTTCATCTTAGAAATGATAAGATATGTCCAGTTTAAAATTAGAAATAGTCGCTGTGGAATTTATATATATTTTTATATATATAAGGCCCTTAAAATGGACATTTTGCAAATAACCTCGGATTTCGACGAAACCAGTTTTGTTGGGTCCGTGATGTCAAGTTATTGCTAGGTTTCAAGTTTCATAATTTTCCGAATCAGTATGTGAGCGTGGCAAAGGAAAACGCGTTTGACCAGTTTCAGTTGATTTTAATCGACTGGAAATTGGCCATTTTTCCAACGGTCTCAGAATTCGACGAAATTAGTTTTGTTAGGACCGTATCGTCAATACGAAGCTAGAAAATATTTTTCGAGAATTTTTCTAGTTAGTATGCGACCACGGTAATTTGAAATGTACGTTTAAAATTCAATATGGAGATTTAAATGTAAATTCAAAGGAGACTGATCGAAACGGTAGAAACAGCTTGCGATACATATCCCATTGTGTTCGGAATGGGGGTAAAATGCTATGGACGACAGGCGGTGGGTTCGATTCTGAAGTCGTCAGAAAAAGTTACTTTATGAGAATATAATTTAATAATTAAATAAAAGAAAAATATCTTTTCCCTCCTTAAAACACTCTGCCCCGCCCCCCCCCCCCCGTCCATTCATTTCGAATCAGCGAAAAAAAAAAGAAAAAAAAAAGAATCGCGCAGGCGATCGACGCCCCCCCCTCCAAGCGGCGGCGCCGCGACGCCAACCTCCCCCCTCCCTTCTTCTTCCTCCCCCTCCCCTTCCCTCCCTTCGCCTGCGATAACCGAACCCCCCCCCCCCCAGACCCGAACCCTAGCCAGAACGAAACCGCCGACCGCACCCTCCTCCGACCCCCAGCCCCCGCCTTCTGAAGCTCCTCCGCAGCTCCGAACCCCCCCTTCCACTGACGAACAAGCACAGCCCCCACCCCCCCGCTGTAAGTTAATTTAAGTTTTTTTTTTTTTTGCTTTACTTTCTTTATCATTTATTATGTGATTTACATTCCAGATATAAAACTGATTTTTGTAAAGAAATTTAAAACTGATTCTTTTTATTTTTAAAAAGGTTTAAAAAGATTTGAATTTTTAAAAGGTAAAAGATTTGAATTTTTAAAAGGTAAAAGATTTGAATTTTTAAAAGGTAAAAGATTTGAATTTTTAAAAGGTAAAAGATTTGAACTTTAAAAAGTAAAAGAAAAGATTAGATCTTTGAAATGGAAAAGGCGGAATCTATATAATTAAAAATTCGATTTTTATATATTGAACTTCGAATTAAAAATATGATTTTTATATATTGAACTTTGAAATAAAAATTCGATTTTTATATATTGAACTTTGAAATAAAAATTCGATTTTTATATATTGATCTTTGAAATAAAAATTCGATTTTTATATATTGAACTTCGAATTAAAAATATGATTTTTATATATTGAGCATCGAAATAAAAATGTGATTTTTATATATTGAAAAGCGAAGTAAAAATTCAATTTTTACGTATGTAGTGAAAGCGGGCAACGAAAGCGACAAAAGGCGAGTTGGCGAAGATTTCCTGCATTAGAAGTGCCGTGGAGCTAGGATAGCTTTCGGTGAGAACTTCTCACTCAAATTCTATTTTTCTAGTTATATATATACTAGGATGCAGACGGTGCTTATTAGAAGCACCCGACACCCGTCCACATACCATGGACTTGTTTGTTTGGTTGTGTAGTTGGTTAGATTATTTGGTTTGAACTGAATTGTTTGTTGAAATAAAATTGATTTGATTGATGTGTGAATGGCGTGGGCCTTCACTAGACCGGGGATAAGGCTAGGCCTTGTCCCGTTTCTAGTATCGTGCCGTTATGCCGCCGAAATTTTCTAAAATATGTTAGAAAAATAAAAATATCATTTTATTGAATAAATGAATTGAATAGAAATTCATAGGTTGAAATAAAATGTTTTATCGTTAAAAATATAATTTTTAACGTGAATATGAAAATAGTGAAGTGAACAAAATAAAATATTCATTTACAAACCAGACGGTTTGTTTATGTACACCTATTTGAAAGACATTGATTGGGTCGATAAATTTTACACATCACCCAATTGCACAAATAAAATCTGTGTTTGATTGTTTGAAACCCCACACGGGTGTTGGGATGAAATTAGAAGTTCACTCATCCTGATTTATTAAATATGTCGATCGGTTGATTGACAGGCTGTTTTAAGCGTTAGATATCTATATTTGATGCTTATACAGTGTAGTGCACTTTGGTTGATGGTTGATTATTTTTCCATGCTATTATATACATGTGTTGTATGAAAATCCATATAATTAACTTTATATGGTAATTGATTGGGCCTCATTCCAATTTGAAAAATAAAGAATATTGTAAAATAAAAGTTCATGTGTTGACAGTACTCATCCGTTGAGATTGGTCATGTGTTGAACGAAATATTTTAGTAATAAAATTTACATCTTTATCAATATAAAATAAAAGTTCATGTGTTGACAGTACTCATCCATTGAGATTGGTCATGTGTTGAACGAAATATTTTGATAATAACAACTATTTTGAAAAAAAGAAATATTTGAAATAGAATATTTGAAAATAGAAATTTATGAAGCCGTGTTGATTAGATTGACGCCATTTTGACGTGAACGATATTTATATCGATTTTATTCATTTTAAAATGAATATTGAAAAGTGATTTCGAAATCGAATATTTCGAAATGAATTGAATTGAAAACGATTTCGAAATGAATTGAATTGGAAACGATTTCGAAATGAAATGAATTGAAAACGATTTCGAAATGAATTGAATTGAGAACGATTTCGAAATGAATTGAATTGAAAACGATTTCGAAATGAATTGAAAACGATTTCGAAATGAATTGAATTGAAAACGATTTCGAAATGAATTGAATTGAAAACGATTTCGAAATGAATTGAATTGAAAACGATTTCGAAATGAATTGAATTGAATTGAAAACGATTTCGAAATGAATTGAATTGAAAACGATTTCGAAATGAATTGAATTGGAAACGATTTCGAAATGAAATGAATTGAAAACGATTTCGAAATGAATTGAATTGAAAACGATTTCGAAATGAATTGAATTGAAAACGATTTCGAAATGAATTGAATTGAAAACGATTTTGAAATGAATTGAATTGGAAACGATTTCGAAATGAAATGAATTGAAAACGATTTCGAAATGAATTGAATTGAAAACGATTTCGAAATGAATTGAATTGAAAACGATTTCGAAATGAATTGAATTGAAAACGATTTCGAAATGAATTGAATTGAATTGAAAACGATTTCGAAATGAATTGAAAACGAATTCAAATTGAATTGGAAGCAAATTGAAATGAATTCAAATTGAATTGAAATTTGAATTGAATAGAAGTGAATTTTAAAACGAATTTATAAAGAAGAATTCAATTTTGATTTGAATTGAAATGGAAGTTGAAATTGCTTTTGAAACGAATTTAAAACGATTTATATAATTCGTTTTAAATAGAAATCGACGAAATATATATTATATATATTATATATATAATATAATGGCCTGAATAGAACGCGCCGCGCCGCGGCAGTTCGCGAATTTCGACCATTTGTTTCAAACGGACATTACGGGAGATCCGACCGTCGGATTCTCCTAAAACCGGAACCGTTGGGTTCGTATCGAAAAGAGCTTTCTAAAGAATATTAGAAATTAGAAATCTAACGGTTGGATTTGGAATTATGTCCAAATCAAATTCGAAAAAGGTCGCTGTAAGTGCAGTTCGATGGCCATTGTTGGAAATCGACTGTACGGGCCTTGATAAAATTATTAAAAATAGTAATAATTTGTGTAAAATCATAAGAAATGATTTAGAAAGAATTGGGATGAAAAACTCCATATTTGAAAAGATAAAAATAGATTTTTATCGAAATGAACTAGTTTTGAACTAGAAATATAATTCTATTTATTTTTAAATAAATAAATTGAATTTGAAAAAGGGTTTTCAAAATAACCAAAATTTCCAATGATTGCATTGGAGTGGAATTGAATCGAAATTGTCTTCGGAATATTTCGATGTTGGAATTCGTGATTATACGGATGTTGATATGGAAATTTGAAAGATATATATTTATATCGTTATTTCCAATACGATATCTGTTAGTCGTGGAATTTGATATTGAATATAAGCCGGTATATTTTCTATTCAGAGCCTTGTATTGAATATCAAATGTGATTTGGGTTTGTCGTGAATGGTGTCTTCACTAACACTGTTCTTGAACCCAGTTGAGAAAAGATTAAATCTTTTATTTAGATTTAATGAAGTGTACCAATTAAATGATATTTAATTGGAATTGAATTGGTATTGATTTTTGGGTTTATCGTGAACAGTGTTTTAAATAACACTCGTTCTTTAACCCGATGATTAATGAATGTGATTTTGGGTTTATCGTGAACCGTGTTTTTAAATGACACTGATTCTTTAACCCAGTCAAAGATTAAAACTAAGTGGAGTTTTAATGAATCTTTAATTAGATTGAAATGGTCGAAAATGGAGTATCACCAGTTTTGCTCCAGGCGATAGTTAAATCTTTAATTAGATTTGAACGTGAAATGGTAATTGAATTTACCGATAACACGGTGGTGTTAGATATGAAGTATTACCAGTTTTACTTCATGGGATGAATAGGTTGGGATTGGGAAATTAAAACAAATGATTACTTCGGTAAGGTTCGCTAATCCCGACTAGTTTGAATTAATATTCAAAAATAGAATAAAGAATAAATTCAAGGAATTTATCTTGGATAAAATTAATGGGAACCTTTCCCTATGAATGTGAAATTTAGAAACTAACTGTCGGTTGGCCCAGCAGAATGGTTTTCTGAATATTGATCTGATGTTGGTTTCGGCCTTCGGGGTTAATATTTGGGGAATTATTCTCTTGATTAATTTACGGTTAGTGACTAATGAATTGGAATGAGGCGTATGTTGCGTTTGTGTAACACTTATTTAAAATATACGCGAGTTATTCGGAAAGACCGGGTTCATCCCATTCTGAATAACTGATACGACAATAAGTCGAAGATGAAGACGATGGTCGAAGACCGGAGGTCTTCACGTCGTTTGGGTGATAGCTGATGATCTTGATTGGGCTGTACACCCAAGAAGATGGAAACAGTTGGTGATCGTCCAGACGTACTTGGAGATCGATGGATATGCGGGGTACTAGGTGCCTCCGGTTTCGTTCAGACCCAGAACGGACTTGTAAATGGACTGTGTGTCTGACATCGGATTTCATTCTGTGTGACTGATATCGGTTGCATAGGATGGTTTGCCTGTGTGGCATGCTAAGATGCAAATGATCAAGGCTTCTGTTGAAAAGCAAAGTCTTGTGGTTGATGATCAAAGCACGGCCTTTGTGGCATAGCTTTGTGTAACGTTTACCTCGCGTGTTTCACACCAGGTATGAACCAAAAACGGGAGACGGACCTCAGGGAGGGCCTGCGTTTCCTCCTAGCTAGAAGTGGCGTCAGTGGTTTTACACGCCCTGACGAGTTTGACTTATGTGGTTGTTGCTGTTGCGAGGCGCCTCGGTTAGATCGGACGATCCGGGTCCGATGGAGTCATTCGTTGGCTCGCTTACGCCCCAAAGGGCGGTGAAACGCAGTGTCCAGGGTTTAAGTTTAATCCACATCGGTGGACCGGCCCTGACGATCCAAGGGTCGATGCGTTCTGATCCTGAGACTCGGGCTAGGCAGTCTCGAATCGGTTGAGGACTATCTTTTGCCTCGGTTCATAGATGGAAATCCAATTTCCAAATACGTGACGTTTGCGGTTTTATTTGTAAACCTATATATGGCGACATGATATATGGTACCCATGCCGCCTATGATTGATACTTATGATTTGAAGTTGTTTTATACACTATGCACTTATAATAGTATCAAGTGATTTGTTTTCAACGTATCAAGCATTCTTGGCTATTATAAGGTAAAAAACCCTATCCTCCGGCTTGCGATTGCATTGTGTGATGGGAACTGGGTCTTATAATAGCTTCATTCTTCTTTATTTAGCATTGCGCTGTTGTTTTATGCACTGGTATTCTTGGGAGGAAACCCGTTCCGTGTTATACGGCGTGGTCCCTTGATTTACCTAACTTTAAAATAAAGATTAACTGTTTTAGTTCTCACACCAGTCACATGACTGACCTGGAGTTTATTGTTTTAAACTAAACTCTGGGTGCCCCTATTTTTGACACGGGCAGCTAGTAGTTTTGGTTTTGCAGATTTATATTCACAGGATCCTGGTTTACAGCTGGAACGATATCCGGAAAGCTTTGTATCCGTATATCTACTTCTAGTTGTGTATTGTATTATTTTCCGCTGCTATGTATTTAAATGTAATTTAAATCTCTGATATTTCTGTGTAATATTCATTTATACCCTGTATATTCTTGTAATCTGGTGCATTGTTGTAATATACAATGAAATGTTCTTCTGTATGCGTTATGTTGTGGCTTGTTCTCGAACTATCCGACGCTTTCCTTTACGGGGAAGTTGCTGGTCGTCACACGTGATCTGTATAGAGATATGTTATAACCTCAAGCCTCCTCAATTGGGAAATGACAAAAATCGGGCAGGCAGTATGGCTACCCAAGTAGGGTATATTTTCACCATCTAGAGAATATTCATATTTGTTACTTCTTTCAATTCTGTATCTCCCAGGAATGGTTATGTTGGTTTACCAACTGTAAGGTCACAATATATTCGATACACTCAAGCGAAATGAGTGGTCGGTCATGTGTGGCCGAGTTGCAAGATGTTCTTGTTGAACTCCAGTGTATCGCTTCTAGAGTACACTGAGCGGAAGGTGGATCCATACCTTGTCATAGTTGGAATCCATTCCTCAAATAAGAGCCCGTGGTTTTGATTGTATATTATATACGTAGAACGTTAGATGCAAGCGTTCTACTAGATTAATATTTCTTGTGTTAGACATTATTATAATATCAGAAAAATATTGTTTACAAATGATTTGGGTTATCGTAAGGTAAAAACCATATGTGTTTATGTGTGGATCGGTCTTATGATTATTCTTTCTTTGAAAGGATATTTAAAGTTAAACAAATGATTTGAGTTTACTCACACCGGTCACATGACTGACCCGGAGTTTATTTTGTTTTATTTTCCCTAAACTCTTGGGTGCCCAATTTTGTACGAGCAGTCAAGTAGTCGGGATTTACAGATACTTGAAGAGCTGGAGTAGGAGGCTTCCGGATTATAGCTATTGTTATTTCCGCTGTGTTGTGAGTGTTATACTCTAATAATGGTATTGTATACAGATATTGTTTTATTTCAAAGTTATGTTATGAAATATATTTATTTGTTCCGTTGTGAGATTCGTGTTTACTCTGATGTTGTGATGTTCTTCTTCTTCTTCTATTCTAAGTTTCTTTCTTATCTATTCTCACCCTATGTTTTCTTTCTATTAGTTTTCTGGTTTCCAGTGTAATTTGGGTTGGACTTGTGTTATTTGGTCAGCTCAAATTGGCCAGAATTTCAGGACACTACAGTAGTTGTGTTTTATTAGCTGTGTGGATGTATATTGCCATGTGAGCATTAAAATTGAAAGGGACCTATGCGTTGTATTTTCTTTTCTACTGAGTTACATTGATGTGCAAAGACAAAGAAGCAGCTCTCATTCAGTACAAAATAGTCAGGCGCATGTGGTATAAATTAGTATAGGATGGGTTTTATTTGTTTATACAGTAAATTTCACTATACCGCTATTTAACGTTACCGTTTAATATTCCCACCCTTAAACACAGATTCCAAAACAAAACAAAATATACACCCTGCTATGTCATGATGTTACGATCCCAAAAAAATATTTTTTTGAAAACGGACACCGTTTGCAAAAACAATGCTATTTAGATCTCAAATTATTTATCGGTTCACATTTAAATTGCACGCACAGATAAACAACTCCGATTGACTTCAAAACGGAAATCTAGCAATAACTAGTTATACATATTCCAATAAAATTTGTTTCGTCGAAAATGGAGGTTGTTTGAAAAATAAATATTTTTAATGCTCATACAATATCGATTAATATTATAAATTAAATCCTAAAAAATTAAATTAAACAAAATTAAATTATTATTATTGAAATTATACCAATAATATATCACTTCAAATTTAATCAATATTTAATTATATCAACATTATCAAATTTCGAGTTAGAGGATATATAAAATCCTCTTTAATTATATTAAATAAACGTTATCGTTTATTTACGATTCCATAACGACTATTTTAAAATTTGATTTAGTCGTAACTTACAATATAAAATATGAAATCTTAATTTTTCTCCTCCGTTTGAAAATTATAGTCTGATATATTCGAACGTTTATTGTTTCGCAGAATTCCGACTTAAAATGGATTATGTATATTCAGTTGAAGTTCAAAACTTAATATTACAAACTACCGCGTCGTTTCGAGTTCATTTTATAGTTAAATATAAATATAAACGTTTAATTGTTGTTTTGTTAACGAATTCTATATTAATAATCCATTAATATTTCAAATATAATATTTAAAATAAGTTTAAATATTTGAATTCAAATAACCGAAAAATCTTGGTCATTACATTCTTCCCCCCATAATAGAATTTCGTCCCTGAAATTACTAAGTAAGATGAATGCATCAAACCCAATTATTTTCAAAATAATTAATTTAAAATTATCATCAAAATATTCTAAGTTTTAAAATTTTATGAAAAATTCGCCAGCACCTCCTCTGCACATTTCGATCTAAACAACTATATCCAAACTGAATTCCATTTAAATCATAATTCACAACTCAGCTACTTTGCCAAGTCAAATCTTTATTCCAGTACGATTTCCACTTTCTTGGCTTCAATTAACTTTCTCTTTTATTTAACTTATCTTTTTAAGTTAAATTCAATTTTGTTCACTTTTATCATTTTAACTCCATAAGTTAAATTTTTATTTTAGAATTCAAATTCCTGGAATTTAATTCAAATTAGTTTGAAATCATATATAATTCAAAACATTTGAATTTCTGACAACTTGTTTCTCAAACAATACAAAACAAAATCTTTGGTAGTAATCCGTCACTTACCAGCTCGAAAATGAACACCGATAATGTCGCGATCATTATCGGAATTTATTTTCCAACCATCGAAGTGAGTTCAATACTATATTACTTTCAAAACCCATTTTTAAACACTTTATTTTGAAATTTACTTCAGGATATCTTTCACAGCACTTGGAAAACAAATTTTCAAATCTCCCAGGATTTTAAAATTCCCTTATATTTAATTCAAACTCAATTTCAATTCTGGATTTTAATTCAGGTTCAGCTCATCTGATTTTGCATATCATACTTATATAATATTTCAATTGGTAATTTATATAACCAACTCAATTATAATCCTGTTCGATCATAATGATGATCACATATTAATATATCATATTAATATCAAGATATATACTTCTTTTTATAAATATACTTTGGGTAAAATTATTTTATTTACCCTCTTTTAAAACATACTGTGTCGAATTACTCTGTTCAAGAGTTTAGAAACACCTATCGACACAGTTTGCATTACTGTTTCGACCAGAATTCATAAACCACTCGAGTGACCAGTCAACACAATATAAAACAGTTTTTATATCGATTTACAAATACGCGCTCATATATATACACTCAACTCAATCTAGAGTATTACTAACTCCATCTCTATTGAGTTACGCCACAGAGCCAAGGTAATCACTTAACCTTCAGCTCTGATACCAACTGTAATGGACGGGGATTTTCGACCCAGAAAATCAACACAAATACACTATCAATTTCTCGAGCATCGAAAATACCGGGACATTAGTAGAAGAATTTAGAGGATGGGATAGAAAAGATAGAACTAATAGAATAGAAGAAGAAGAAGAACACACTGAACAGAATCAGAGTAAACACGAATCTCACAGCGGAATAAAATAAATGTATTATATAACATAACTTTGAAATACAAAACTGAATTTGTATATACATACCATTATCAGAGTACAATACATCATATCACAGCGGAAATAATCTCTAAATACAAATGGTGAAGCCTTCTGCTTTTAACTTCTCCAAGTGAATCTGCAAAGCCTGAAACACTTGACTGCCCGTACAAATTTGGGCACTCAAGAGTTTAGGGAAAAACAAACAAAATAAACTCTGGGTCAGTCATGGAACTGGTGTGAGTAAATTCCAACCATACTGTTTAACTTTGAAAAAAAACTTTACTATAAAATATCTCTAATATCAAATCCAGTGATATTATGATGATGTCTAAGCAATTAAATATCCAAGTAGCAGAACGCTTGCATCTCACGTTCCACATATATATAGTATAAAATCATAAAACGCAGGGGGCTTATCTGAAAATGGATTTCAACAGACAAGGTATGGGAGCACCTTCTGAATAGTGTACTCTAGAGGGGATACACTCAGGGTTCAACAAGAACGTCTTGCAACCCGGCCACACATGACCTCTCACTCATTTAGCTTGAGTGTCGCAAATATATTATCACCACGGTTGTAGGCCATCCAACCGTCATCCGAAGATACAGAATTGAAAAGAAGTATAAATATGAATTTTCTCTAGATTGGTGACAATACACCCTACTTGGGGATGACCCAACTAGCCATAGTGCCTAGCCCAACTTCTGTCACTTCGTGGTTGTGAGGCTAGAGGCTACGTCTATCTTCAGAACATCTGATCACCATTCACTTTGAATGTCACATCATCAAATCCGTAATCACACATTGATTAAACAAATGCACACTGGGTGTAGAATAAAGAGAAGTTATCTTCTCCCCACCAACTTGGTATATTCGTAAAAATCAATGGCATGACCGTTGGAAATACTCTGTCAGACACTCGTCCATACAAGTTGTCTTAGGACTGGACAAACAAAAACACACCATTCTATAACTGGACGATCCTTGCATTTAACTCCGTCTTCAATTATCTTCAGCATATCTAATTCGCAACGATTATGCCTATACAGAGTGGTTTTCGGGTAATAACCCAACCGGTCTCTCCGTATTGACAACGATGGTCAAAACACTTCGATAGTCGGTTATTCAACTATCGGAGTTAAAACAACATCCATTATAATGTATAACTAACATCACACAACCACAGACACTTTTATTTAACATTCGTTTTATTATTCAAGTTCCCATACCTTACCAGATATTCCTCAAATCCCATTTTAGCCTTTTTACACTTCTTGGAAAACATTTTCAGTTCTTATTTTCTCACGTTCCAGAAAATATACGTTATCAACGTTTGATCCATTTTTCACAATCTTTATTTTTATACTTGGATAAACTACCCTAATTATATTGGAAAATATTTCCAATTTCATTTTAACCTTTTAATCGGTACCACGTTTACTTTTAAAACATTATTCATTTTGAAATGTGAATACCATCCCTTATTATAGAAATCTGAACACCTTGATCATATAACTCTTTATTCACATAATAATCTCCCTTATCTTGTTTACCGAAATCTCTTTCATACTTTTTAACTCCTATTCCACTTTATAAACTGTGTCTCTAAGTCAACTTCTTATCTAATCGATATCAAGTTTATAACTAAATACTGACTCCTATCCTATTAACATTGATTTGTTTAAACTAAATGTTAATTATTCTATCGGATTATAATCCCTAAAAATAGTTTACTTTTAACACATTCGACATCGTCAAATTCTAGTTACAAATCCTAACGGTTTAATTCTAATCACATTTCGAACATCAAAATGCTGTCATCAGTTTCTAATACGATTCCCCAATTCTTTTTCTAAACTCTTTCTTATATTTCTTTGAACAAAC
This sequence comes from Allium sativum, assembly GCA_030737875.1. Classification (NCBI taxonomy): domain Eukaryota; kingdom Viridiplantae; phylum Streptophyta; class Magnoliopsida; order Asparagales; family Amaryllidaceae; genus Allium; species Allium sativum. The sequence goes on along the minus strand of CM060910.1, from coordinate 1,044,002,131 downwards.
GTCGTTACTTATTACTCTAGAATAAGTGGATTTCAAACCAAACTGTTACATTTCCTAGGAAGTGCTGCTATATATAAAAGTCATGCTTAAGTCAAATCAACAGCAGTTAATTTGTCGCTATAGTTCTAAACTTGTCATACGTTGTAATATTCTCCTTATAACTAATTACAGTCACACTTACCTTATCAACAACATTATTTTATTGCTATAGTTTAACTTGTCATACGCTGTAATATTCTTTGTTATAACTATTCTTGACATGACAGTCACACTTATCTTATCAACATCGTTATTTTATCGCTACAATTCTAAGACTGGCAATACGCTGCCGTATTCCTTTTATACACATCTTGTCATCCCTTTCCGTTACAACTGTTATCATTCCTCGATAATAGCGAAGCCGTTCAAGTTGGGGTATTCTATTTACCTCTCAGACCTTGATCGACAACATTCTTATCTTAGAACAGATATACGTTCGTAACTCTAAACTCCTTATTACTTATAATATACATCAAGTCGTATTTCCTTGTTTTATTTTGGAATATGGTTTTATAATACCACATCTTTATTTTGAACTCGGTTGTTTTACGATTATTTATATTCCACATTAACTTTTCGCTTTATCTATTCACAGTTCTATTGATAACTTCTTAAATTAAAAGGTAATTAAATCTCACTTATTTCTAAACTGTTTTCATTAGATTAATTAAAGGCCAATTAATCTAATAATCATTTTCCCAATAACAGTTGATTAAATCAACTTCATTTCATCAGTAAATTCGTTAACTGATCTTAATTACTTCTCATTAGATTAATATAATAAATCTAATAATATTTCTAAAAATGTTTATCTTAAATATAATTATTCAAATATTTAATCATTGGATAATTTTTGCTTTATAAACTTATTTAAATATCAACAAATCGTTTTTATTTATTTTATAAAAACGAACTCTAAAATAATGGTTTATAATAGAACTTCTATTATAAATTTAGATCTTCTTTTTAATTATAAAAATAATATAATTAACCTCGTTGATTTTCCTGATGGCCAATCAACTCCTTAACAAAACGATGGTTTTACGGTCGACTGTTATCACTTTCTAAATTGATATCGTTTATTGATTTATCGAAATAGATGTTGAATTTTCCGTTCAACATCAATATTCACATGGGGTTTTAAATATAATTCGGGCTCATACAAAACAAACAGTACATATAATTATCAAGGAATACGGTCAGATTCCTCCAACCGGTTTCCGCATCCACAGATGTTAGTCAACACAATTTACACTAACTCTATACTAGGGGATATTCAAATTGATGGAATCAATGTCCAACCGATGGTGTGTACATATGTAACGGTATATGATATTCAACCAAATTAATTGTAATCTACCTAATCGACCATCACACAACATTCAAACAACATTAAAATAATTTAAAATAGATCAGAGTTAGTGATTTTACTCACCTTGGCGCGTTAACCGTTAAATAACGATTTGCGTCCATCCAGTATCAAACAGCCGTTTTGTTTCATGCTAAACAAGCTTCAAATGGATCTGGACTGGCTTTATAACATAGTATGCATTCTTATGGTTCTAATGAATCTGCCTGTTCGTTGTTTATTTTTAACCTGACTTAAAATAATTCAATCCGTCTATACTTACTCTCCTCCTGACTGGATTTCACAGCGTCTCTTCTTCCACGAAATTCAAAAAAACCCACGCCAATGTCCTCCTCAGTCACACTCCTGTACTTCTGCATGATGTAGCCCCCAATACAACGGTTCTTGCTTCTTCCCTTGACCTTGCACCCATCTTTCATTTCTAACTTAACGTCCATGTTTTCTGGCCTTTCCACTTCTTCCTCTTGTATATATATAATACAAATACCTCCTTCTTCCTTTTAAAAGACACGCCTACTTCAGTTTATTAGAATGGCTAGCAACTCCATTTTAAACCCGGCACTCCTGTACATCTTCATTTATGTTGAGTCGAAGCGTCGATGGTTATTTTGATTTATGACAAGAAGAAGCTTCTACATCGACAAAAAGAAGACAAGATGACTTCATAGGTTAGAAGTTGATTATTTAGAGTTATAAAATGTTAAAATCTATCCTCAAATAATCATACTTCTAATTGTTTGAAAATACTACTCATGAAGACATTTTTTATGCATATGACCGAAAACATGTCGACCTACAATTTTTTATAGGTCAACAGGTTTTTAAATTGTAACGGTCAAAAATAGGTCGACCTACAAAATTTTATAGGTCAACAGGTTTTTGAATTCCAACGTCTAAAAACATGTCGACCTATAAAATTCTATAGGTCAACAGGTTTTTGAATTTTGACCGTTATATTGAAAAGTCATCTTCTTTCTTCAAGAGTTGCATCCATTTTTCTTCATGAATAATCACTCCTTTTAGATGCATCTTTTCACCAACATTTGCAACCTCTCGATCTCTATAAATACATGATTTTACAATCATCCAAATCACCGAATTTTCTCTCTATTTTCTGATCTATCTTGCAATATTCTTCTCGTTCAAAAAGCACTCAAAAAGCATTCATTTTATCGGTTGAATCTCCAAGCATATTTCATACACTTGTGATTCAATTCGATATTATACTTCCTAATCTTTCTAAACATCAAATTTCATTTGAGGATAAGATTATAGGAAGGGTGTACTCAATCGTTGGCTAATCAGTGTTGAAAGAAGAACACAGTCAGAAGTCAAACTCTTGTAATTGTCCTGTGTGGGTAAGCTTGTAGCCCGTGAAATCAAGTGGGTAAGCTTGTAGCCCGTGAAATCAAGTGGGTAAGCTTGTAGCCCGTGAAATCAAGTGGGTAAGCTTGTAGCCCGTGAAATCAAGTGGGTAAACTTGTAGCCCGTAAATCAAGTAGTGTTGTGAACCTGTTCCTCCGGGTGAAGAGAGGGCGTTGTTTAGTGAAAAGCCGAAGAGGAGCTTCGGGACTGGACGTAGGACGGGAGGTCCGAACCAGTATAAAAATTCTGGTGTCGTTACTTTACTTTACTCTACTTACTGCATTTATATTTGTTAGTGATATATTTCTTGTTTGCGAATTTTTACCTGTGTAGCTATTGTATAATTTAGATTATCATTTACTTCCGCATAGCCATATTATAGATCCTGCACAAGTCGGCACACTCGACTTTTCATTTGGTATCAGAGCACGGTCATCATATAACCGTAACACAGTTATTTGATATATTCTAGTAATATGGCAAATAACGCAAGTACCAGCACTAACACTTACACTGAAGGTCAATCAACACAAAGACCTCCTTTCTTTAATGGCCTAAATTATAGTTATTGGGCAACACGTATGGCTTTCTATATGCAATCAACAAGTTATGATGCTTGGAATGTTACTCAGAAAGAAATAGTTAATCCAACTACTGAGTATGCAGAATGGACTCCTGCTGAGAAAACAGCAGCAGCAGTAAATGCAAAAGCAATAAATATGTTGTTTTGTGCATTAGACCAAAATGAGTATAACCGTGTTAGTATCTGTACCACTGCTTATCAAATTTGGCAAACGCTAAAAACAACTCATGAAGGTACTAACAAGGTTAAACAAGCAAAAATAGCTTTGTTGAAAAGTCAATTCCAAAATTTCAAAATGAAGCCAAATGAAACAATCAATGAGATGTATTCAAGGTTTCAAACTATTCATCATGCTCTTATTGGGTTAGGACAAAAATATTCTGACTTTGATGTAGTTTCAACAATCCTACACTCACTGACTAATGAATGGGAAGGAAAAGTATTAGCTATAGAAGAAGCTAATGATCTTTCTACCATGAAGCCAGATGAGTTGATAGGAAATCTAATGTCCTATGAAGCAAATTTACAGGCTAGAAGAGAACAAAAAGAAGAAAAGAAAAATGTTGCTTTTCATGCCGAAAAAGATGAAGACATTTCAGATTCTGAAGATGAAGACTTAGCACTTATTGCAAAAGGCTTTAAGAAGTTTTTGAAGCAAAGAAAAGCTAGTCGATACGACAAAAGGAAGTTTGGATCAAATAAACCATCATCTTCAAATATGGAATGTTTCAATTGTCACAAAAAGGGACATGTGCAAAAAGATTGTCCGCATAAAAAGAAGAATTCCGAAAAATTCAAGAAGGACAAATCAAAGAAGAGAGCTTTCTCAGTAACCTGGTATGATTCAGACTCATCTTCATCTGATAGCGAAAGTGACTCAGACACTGAACAAGCAAATGTATGTTTTATGGCAACAGAGGATGAGGTACGAATTCCTACTCTTGAGGATATGCTTGATATTTATGATAAAGTAATGATTAAACTTAAAGATACAAAATATCAGTTAAAAGAAGTCAAGTCAATGTTGAATAGATCCGAATTAAAACGAGATATGTTAAAAGATGAGAAGAAAATATTAGAAGAAGAACTTGAAAAGGCTCAAGAATCGTCTTCTAATTCTAATTCTCAACTATCTCTTTTGACTCAAGAAATTGAAGTTCAAAAAGAGAAGAATGATATTCTCATTACTGAAAATCACGAGCTTAAAGCAAAAGTCAAGATTCTAGACCTTGAAAAAGCTAGTTTACAATCAAAATTAGATGACATTACAAAAAATGTTTCTAACTTTAACAAAGGTCGAGAAAATTTGACAAAACTTATTGAGAATTCACAATCAACTACAAATAAACAAGGATTGGGATATAAGAAACAAGTTATCAAGAAAAATCTTGGTAAAAGAAAAAGGAAAAATAAGGTAGTACAAGAAACTGAAGCTAAGAAAAATCTTAGTTTATTATATTCCAAACCTAAACCGATTGTGAAACTTCAAAAGAAGAATGTCGAATCTATAAAAGTATGGGTTCCTAAAACAAATAATAGTTTGATTAGGAACAAGTACATTCAAAATTTTTTAAGTACTGTACATCATAATTCAAATTATTTGTATAAAGGGGATACCGGACCCGTATGGGTTTGGACTCCTAAGACCTAACTCTTAGGACCCTATAAAAAGTGGGTACCATGAACTTAATATTATTTTTGCAGGTCCCACTAAAGAAAAGAGGAAAATGGATTTTGGACAGTGGTTGCTCAAAGCATATGACTGGAGACAAGAGCATATTGACATATTTTGATGGAGGCTCAGTCACATTTAGAGATAATTCAAAAGGCTTTATCATCGGAAAAGGCGATGCGAGCAATTACGAAAAACAATATTATACAAGACTTGTCGACCTCAAAAAATAACCTGTCGACCGGTACAGTATAATTTTAACTCCATTTTTGTTCCAGAGAAGTTACCTGTCGACCGCCCCTTAACCATCTGTCGACCGGCCTAGTATTTTTATTCCTTTATTTTCCAACCAGAAACTTTAACGGTCGACCGCCCTGTTCAAACCTATCAACCGGTCTTCATAAAAATTTAAGTAACAATTTTCCAGAAACTTTATCGGTCGACCGCCCCGATCCATACTGTCGACCGGTCTATTAGAATTCTTATATACCATTTTCTCCAGAACTTTAAACGGTCGACCGACCCTAAACAACCTGTCAACCGGCCTTAACAAAAATTGTCTAAATTTTGTTCCAGAACTTTAAGCTGTCGACCGGACCATTTTTTACTGTCGACTGGTTTCGCTTATTTCTGTCCATTCTTCCAATCGACACGTCCTTTCCTTCTTTAAATCTTATATCTCTTCACCAAAGGCCACTTCTTTCCAATATCTTCCTTGTTAAAAACCCTACTTCATAAATTTCTTTGATCTCTCTTCAACAAAATCAATGGCCCCAAAGCAAAAGAAGTCCAAAACATCATCTTCTCAAGCCCCTATTCAACCTATAGATACCCAAATCAAACAATGGCTTATGGATCCTCTTGCAGTAGAAAGATGGAATAAGATGAAAGACTATACTATTCATCATGGATCTTTTCTCAATTTCTCTCATTTCATCATCTACGATGTTAGAGAACTATCAGCAAGAGTTGGTATAGAGTCTCTTCTCAATTTTGAAGATAACCATGTTGAGATTAGCCATATTTTGATAAAATTATTCTATGCTAATCTCAATTTAGACAAATTTAAGCCTCAAAATTCTGATGATTGCTTATGGTCAGTGGTGTGTGGCCAACACATCTTTCTCTCCAAAGATCGAATGGCAGAAATTCTTCGAACCCACAATGATGGAATTCAATTTACTAGTGAGTTCTGCCCTATTCATATTCGTGATAAATATAGTCACCTTTTTATTGAAGACCATAAGTCAAGTACTAAAGGTATTAATCTAAGACCATCCGCTAGACTTCTACACCTTTGTATCACACATTCTCTTCTTCCTAGAACCGGAAATTTTGATGCGGTATACAAAGAAAACTTTAAGGCACTATATGCCATTTATGCAAATATCAGAGTGAATTGGGTTGCGATGATATTTGACGAGATTTTGATGGTTAATAAACGCTCATGGCCTCACTTGTTTTATAACGAGTATATTATGCGTTGCCTCATGGAATGTGGCGTAAGATCTCCTCCATCAAGAATATCAATACCAAAATGTATTGATAAAGCTTCTAAAAAGAGGATGAAGCTTCCAATTCCATATTTGAATATTATTCCTTTTGAACAATATGTCGAACAAGGACCACCTCCACCTCCACAAACTTCCACTTCTCAAGTTCCTACTCATAGGCCTGAAGATGTTGTGATTCCGCCTCCTACTTCTTCTACTAAGGATACACTTGAGCAAATCGCCCGAAATCAGTTCTTACTTGAAGGTAGGCTTAAAAGAACCGATAATAAACTCGACCGCTTAGATTCTAAACTTGATAAGCGGTTCAATAAATTGAAATCTTTCTTTGGGACGATTTGGGAAGCCATATCTTGTGCTTCGACCTTCGCACCACTTGCTCAAGACCCAGGTAAACGTCCAATGCCGCCTACATTTACATGGTCTTCCTCTGAAGAAGGTACGAGTTCGGGAGCAAGTACTCAACACATGCGAGGTCGTGGAATGTCACACATTGAGGAGGGAACTCATGACGATGATAATAACAGTGATGATGAGGAACGAGAGGAGGAAGGTGACAAGGACGAAGGAGAAGATAGTGATTCTGATTGGCCTCCACAATCACCACAATAGTCTCTACGCATCATTTCTTACGCTTTATGAACTTCTATTTCATTTGTTTTGTATTAAATATACTATCTCCTTGTGCTCGTTTGGTTTGACTTGTAACTCGTACAATATTCTATGGATTTTTAGTAGTATGGTATCTCTGTGAATTATTGTTCTCTTATGCATTATTATGAAAACCCTTTTTGTCGATGACAAAGGGGGAGAAAATGTTACTAACAAGTGCTATGCAGATTATATAATTCAGGGGGAGCATATATACAGGAGGAGCAATATACAAGGAACAATACCTTTATTATGCCAGGTTGTCATCAATCAAAAAGGGGGAGAATGTTGAGTCAAAGCGTCGATGGTTATTTTGATTTATGACAAGAAGAAGCTTCTACATCGACAAAAAGAAGACAAGATGATTTCATAGGTTAGAAGTTGATTATTTAGAGTTATAAAATGTTAAAATCTATCCTCAAATAATCATACTTCTAATTGTTTGAAAATACTACTCATGAAGACATTTTTTATGCATATGACCGAAAACATGTCGACCTACAATTTTTTATAGGTCAACAGGTTTTTAAATTGTAACGGTCAAAAATAGGTCGACCTACAAAATTTTATAGGTCAACAGGTTTTTGAATTCCAACGGCTAAAAACATGTTGACCTATAAAATTCTATAGGTCAACAGGTTTTTGAATTTTGACCGTTATATTGAAAAGTCATCTTCTTTCTTCAAGAGTTGCATCCATTTTTCTTCATGAATAATCACTCCTTTTAGATGCATCTTTTCACCAACATTTGCAACCTCTCGATCTCTATAAATACATGATTTTACAATCATCCAAATCATCGAAATTTCTCTCTATTTTCTGATCTATCTTGCAATATTCTTCTCGTTCAAAAAGCACTCAAAAAGCATTCATTTTATCGGTTGAATCTCCAAGCATATTTCATACACTTGTGATTCAATTCGATATTATAGTTCCTAATCTTTCTAAACATCAAATTTCATTTGAGGATAAGATTATAGGAAGGGTGTACTCAATCGTTGGCTAATCAGTGTAGAAAGAAGAACACAGTCAGAAGTCAAACTCTTGTAATTGTCCTGTGTGGGTAAGCTTGTAGCCCGTGAAATCAAGTGGGTAAGCTTGTAGCCCGTGAAATCAAGTGGGTAAGCTTGTAGCCCGTGAAATCAAGTGGGTAAGCTTGTAGCCCGTGAAATCAAGTGGGTAAACTTGTAGCCCGTAAATCAAGTAGTGTTGTGAACCTGTTCCTCCGGGTGAAGAGAGGGCGTTGTTTAGTGAAAAGCCGAAGAGGAGCTTCGGGACTGGACGTAGGACGGGAGGTCCGAACCAGTATAAAAATTCTGGTGTCGTTACTTTACTCTACTTACTGCATTTATATTTGTTAGTGATATATTTCTTGTTTGCGAATTTTTACCTGTGTAGCTATTGTATAATTTAGATTATCATTTACTTCTGCATAGCCATATTATAGATCCTGCACAAGTCGGCACACTCGACTTTTCAATTTACACCGCATGCTATCTCACCTTTTCGTGCTTCAGCTCCATGCCCCAATCCGCAGCTTCCTTTACCAACAACTTCCCCACTTCTCCATCTTCTCCTCACGTCCGTTCATGCATATTTACACGTAATGTAACCACCGAGCTCTCCATTTAAAACCTCACCGCTTCGTCCCTTTCATGAAACTACTACGCTACATCTTCTCTGGCTCGTGACTTCACTTTTACCGCTGCCCCATACATGCTGCTTTTGCTTCTCGCGCCCCACTTATTTACACAACACCCATGCCACTGTGTACCGCATTCTCTTCATGCGCCACTTCGCCACCTTCTACTACTCCTCCTGTAAACAATTTCCGCAAACTCCAAACCTTCACCAAAGTTCCAGCTCCGAACCCCAAGCATTCATCATGACCTTCAGTATTTTGCGTTAACTTCTTATATCATCCCACATCAAAACGTTCTGTCATCATCCCCACTTGCAGTCCAACACTACACGCGAATGGCCTCCCATACCACTTCATTACCGAGCTCGCGGCCACCTTTATGTTTACTTTTATTTATTACGAGAGATTCTGGAGGCGTTTTGATTTGTTTTCAAATGAAAGAAATGGTATGTATATTTATTTAGAGGGGTAGAAGGCGATACCACTGAAACAATACCATGGGTCAGAACATGGTTTTAATTCCTTCTTATTTAAGAAATAGGAGTATGGGATCATTTTCTATCCTAGGCATGTGTTCTTAGTTCTGTGTGATGTGATCATACAAGGCAGGTGCATGTTCCCTCCCTATATAGGTATATTAGGGTGATGGTATGGTTTCTCTGCGTTATGTTGCATGCTATTATATATATATATAAATTTTCCACTTCCTTACCAATTAAGTCATAGAGAGTAGGATGTCGTCGCTATAAGAAATAGGGTATGGAGCTTATTTAATTTGATGAAGACGTAAGAGAGAAGTAGGGGATGGTTTGGCTACGTAGGTGTTTAGACTTTAGTACGGTAGTTCTAATACTTCATAGCGAAGTAATAGGACCTATATTCTAATAATATAACTTTTTAGGCTTTTACATATTTTGGATTTTCCAATACAGTAGATTTCCATTTCGCATGTGCCTGTCTGTAGTGATCCAAGACAAGCGTGATCCTTTTCTTTTTGCATAGGTAGGCAACTATTTTATTTTACTTTATTGGTAAGAAATGAGCACATCAGACGGAAAAAAATGGACTTCAAGTGGTATGTTTTCCCATTATATTTAATAATGTTTTTAAAAGGAATTAGTGTACTGCGTTACATAAGATTTCGTTCTGTTTGAGCCGCCACAGACAGAGATAAGAATACAGTCATGTCCAGCGAGGCGTCACAATCCCAAAAATATAATAATACTGGTAGATTGACTCATATTTTGAAATCCCGAATACCGATACAGGGTGCACAATACTCCAAATAAAAAGTTGCATTTTTAATTAATTAAAAATTTCAGTAAAATTCTAAAAATTAAATTATAACTATGTCTCAAAAGAACCTTATTCCAATTCGAATCCGATATTTAGTTATATCCAAATAACCGTTACGGTCGATATACGATTTCATAGCGACTTTCTGAATATTTGATTTGGACGTAACTCACAATTTATAAGCCCAAATCTTCATTTTCCACTTCCGTTAGAAAGATACAATTCGACAGATTCTAACGCTTCTTGTTTTGAAGAAATCCGACTAATAACGGGCCCTGTACACTCAGTTGAAGTTCAGAACGTTAATTTACGAACTGCCGCGATATTTCGGGCTCGATTATATTTAATATATATTTTTATACGTTCAACTTCATCTTAATTAAAATATAAATTCACTTATATTCTGAATTCAATATTTAAACTGATTTAAATATTTAAATATGAACTGACAAAAATGCGGGACGTTACAGTACATCAAACATATCTGGACAGTTATAATAATCTGTCCTCATATACAACACACAGCGGAATAATATAATATCACACATCTGAACTCTTCCAGTTCGTCACTTCACTGTATCCAGTAACCTGAACCTATACAACTCGGTCTAACCCGAGCATTACAAACACCGGGTCAGTCTGGTGAACCAGAGTGAGAAACCCACTAAGTTTAAAGGTGTCACATAACTTGATTTTAAAGTTAAAAATCTTTATGAAAGAAAAGAATAATCGTAAGACCAAATACACACATAAATACGGACGGTTTTTACCTTACGATAACCCAAAAACATTTTTGAAATCAATATTATTCTGATATTATGATAGTGTCAACATACAAATAACTAGCATAACGCTTGCATCTCACGCTCCATATATATAGTATACAATCAAAACCTCGTACGCTTATTGGAGATTGGATTCCGACTATGACAAGGTATGGAACCACCTGTCGATAGTGTATCTCTAGAGTTCAACAAGAATGTCTTGCAACCTGGTACACGCATGACCAGCCATTCATTTCACTTGAATGTTCCGAATGTATTGTCACCTACAGTTGCTAGCAACATAACCGTTCCCGAGAGATACAGAAGCGAAAAGAAGAAAAAATAAATAAATTTTCTCTAGATGGTGACAGTACAACCTAATAGGAAAGACCCACACAACCATGTTGTCTGCCCGATTTTTGTCATTTCCCGGTTGATGAGGCTTGAGGTTTAAATCAACTTTCTAGGACATCTGGCAACCATTCACTTTGAATGTCACATCGTCATATCCGCCATATATAACTAATTGACATCCCCAAAAATACTCTAGTAGTTAAACTAAGAGAAGTGCCCTTCTCCGCCACCAACTATAGTACATTTGAAGAAATCGACATACGTGATCCTTTTGGAAATACTTTAGACACTCGTCCATACAAGTCATCCAGGAACAGGATGGACCGAAGGCACCCCCCTACTACATCCTAGGAATCGCCCTATAGATCAGTAGCGAGCAGTCCTTGCAATCCGTTGACTCCCACCATGACAGAATTACAGTGTATCTCTGATTGTAGGTCAGAGATTTTAAGTAATTCTTCCACTTTATGAGATCGACGGTCTTTAAGGCCCCAACTCGATCATCATCTGATATCTTCAACGTTCACGTATTTATTGGTCGGAATGGTTTTTGAATATAATTTTGATCCCGTTCTTTCCATACCAACAATCGTGTAGGCCAGATTTTGATAGTCGGTTATTTAACTATCAAAATAACAACCATTCATCCATGAAAATAAAGCGAGTTCACTAGCTTAGTACTTAGCATCACATGGCCTTTTTATTTTTCCATTCGTTAATCAAACCCTTTAAAACTTCTGATATTTGAAACAAAGCTTTTATTTCTTATTTCAAAAATACAATTATACAAAAATATAATCTTATTTAACTTAAAACATTTAATTCTTTATTTTACTATACTATTCATCGAAATTCTAATTTTTATTTCTCTCGACCATTCTCGTTCCTAAACTAATATCATACCTGGATAGTCATGAAGTCGTTTAAGTTGAGTATTTTATTTACCTCTCAGACCTTGAGCCAATAACGTTCTTATTTTCAAACTAGACAAAAGTTTATCAATGAAACCTTATTCCAATAATTATCCCATATATTCCATTTTCTATTCGATTTAAAACATCATTTTGATATTATACTTTCTCTTGGAAATCTTATTTCAAATCTTAATAAGTTCACTTAATTTTAGTAAACCATTATTAAAAACCTTCTCTGTTAATCTTAAATCTTTTAAAACATTATATATAAAAATCTTAATTCAATCATCAATAGAAATCTTTATAAACTTCTGATAAGTTTATTTCAAACCCATTTGGTTATATCTTGATGAAACTTCATCTCTTATTTCGCAAATTAATAACTTAACTTGCCTCACTACTTTAATTCAAACTTGGGTTTCCGTTTTGATTTCTATTCCATACCTTCATCAATCCCTAACCATAAATCAATAAGAAAATGATTCCCTAAATATCAAACCCTGAAGGCCGAAACCAACATCAAATCAATACTCAGGAAATCGTTTAACTCAACCGATCTCCAGTTAGGTTCCAATTTCCTAATTTTCATATCTTGGCTTTTATTTCACTCATATATAAACCATTTACAATAATTTGGTCCAACCATATCTTTAATACAAATTTGGGTTTTATCTTAATCCGTTTAACTTGGATTTATAAAATCTGAGTAAATATAATTCCAATAAGAATTAAATTTAAAACTTCAATTTAACATAACTTGAATTACTATAAATATAATTTACTTAAAAATATCTTTTAATTATAATATATCTTATATTCTTACAACCCTTCATTAATACATTTTAATCCCAAGATTTACCCTTTTGATTATTATAAAATAAATAATAACCAAATATCACATTTGATAAAAATGGTATATTTCACCATTAACTATTCTCATTAATTAATTACTTAGTTAACTCGGTTGACTCGGTCAATCAAACATGATTAACTAGTTAATCAATTCAAATTTGTCTTTCCATTTAAAATAATTAAAATATATAATTAATTAAAAAAACATCTCATTTTCTTTGATTATTATTAAATAACAATCACTTTCAATATAATTCCATTTGTTAACATAAGGATTTCTATTATAAACCCCTTAAATTATTTTACTTAAAACTTAAATAATAAATAACATACATCTAATTCTCTTTTTGTAAATTTCCTTTAAAAATAATATATTTTAAACTCAGTTATAAATAAAATTTATAACTTCCCTTTTATTTTTATATCGTTTTACCTGGCGGTAAACCATCTCTTATAAACAGTGTATTTTTGGGCGATCTGCTATTAATTCCCCAACCAATATTACTCATTGGTTAATAACAAACAATTTTGAATTTAGATTCATTAATCAATAATCAAGTCGATAATCCAATCATATACGTCAAAAAGTTCGTATAATGATAATATGAAACTAAACAATAAATTTGAGGAATCCAGTTGGATTCCTCCAACCTGTTTTACCTGCATCCAAATAGGTTAGCTCAAATAAAATAATCCATTTATAATAAACATGAATAGTATATTCAATTGATAACGGTCAATCAATAATAACAACCCAAGTATCCAATTAGCTACTACGTTTATATTATTGTAACCAATAAGGTAAGTTACCTCATTTGGAATCAATCGTTAAAATAACGATTGGTATTTGATTAAATTAAGCAAACGTTTAATTTAAGTCAATTATATAAAAATATTGAACATATATCTAAATAGTCATCAACCATCACACAATTAACAAACATAACACACAAACAATAAACCCGACTTATAAAATTGAAAGTAGGATAAATGAGTGAGTTAAACTCACCTTGTTTTAGTTTTGCGTCAATTTTAGTTGCTTTCAATTCCATCCAATCCTACTTCATAAAGTTACATCATCGATACGGTTCCAACTTCTTGGGTTTTGCCGAATTCTATGCACGTAAGATTATTATACACGTTGTACACATACGATTTTATTTAAACTAGTATTATTGCTTCCTTAATTAAAAGAACTAATATTCTAAATGGTTTCCTTATATATATGTCCGAACTAATCGCCGTTTTATTTTATACAGCTGTGTTAAGTATAATTGGATATTTTAATCATATATTGTATGAATCGCGTACGTTAATCATGTTATTATTGCACAGATTAGGCCACGTACTACATATATGTAATGTCCCGTAATTTTAGCGATATAATAATTATTTTATTTAATTATTTAAATAGTGATTAGAGGTTTAAATGGTCGTTTAATTAAATAATATTGAATATTTAATTAATAAAAATAACAGAATAATATATTTATTTCTGAAATAGTCAGAAATAGTGAATTGACGATATGGTGTGAGCTGGACAATTTAAAATATATATAATTTAGTTTGGAATTGAATTAGAATAACGAATATATTTAGATAACGACAGTTGAATGTATAATTATAATATATTAAAATTGAGCTCGAAATGGCGCGGCAGTTCGCTATTTGGCGATTTGAACTTCAACTAGATATACAGAGTCCGTTTTAAATCGGATTTCTGTGAAACAAGAAACGTTCGGAGCTGGTGAACTATATCTTTCTAATAGAAGAGAAAAATCTGGATTTCATTATGTAGATTTTGATTTACGTCCAAATCAAATTTTCGAAATGCTATGGAATTTATTTATAATTTATAACGATATATAAAAGGAATTTCATTATAAATCAAATATCGATTTAATCGGGATTTGAAATATCAAGCTAGAAATTCATATAGGAATATTCTAGAGCTGTATGATATTCTAGTATGAATATATATGATAATATTAAATTATTTTTATTTAATTTAATTGTTTTTAAATATATTTATATATTTAAATGGGTTATTTAGAGCTTTTAAAATAGTCAGTTTTTCAAACGACCTCCAAATTCGACGAAACAAAATTTGTTGGATCCGCGATATCAAATTATTGTTAGATTTCAGTTTCCATGATTTTTAGAGTCAGTGTGTGGTCGTACGGATTTTTAATGTGAAGTACAGTCAATAATTTGACTTTAAAAATACGCTGTGTGAGCAAATGGAGTCGGAATTCGACAAAACCAGTTTTGTTGGGTCCGTGATGTCGAACTGAAGGTGTATGTCCATTTTTGTGATTTTTGGGTATCATATGAATTTTTAGAAGACGAATATGAATAGCGATAGCTTAAAATCTAATTAAATACTCAATTAATTTTTTTTTTCCTATAAATACACCTCTATCTCCTAACCCTAAAAACACTTCTCTTCTGGTCAAATGCAAACCGCCGCTAGTTATTCATCAAAAACCCCATTTCGTAATCTTTCAAAAATGGAGTAAATTCAAATAAAAAGCTAAAAATTCCAAGTTGTATATTTCTGAGATCGGTGAGACAAGGGCTTCAAGCCCATGTCAGTTGTTTTCAATTCGACGTGATTTCAGGAAGTCGGAAAATTATCAGTGGAAGCTAGGGTTGCTGATTTCGGGTTTTTGGAGTATCGATGTTTGATTTTGATGTTGTTTTTGGATTCCTTGTGAGAAATAGCACCTGCGTGCAAACTTTTGGCTTGTTCGGTGGAAACTGGTGTCGATCGAATACTATAGGTCGTGGTCTTCATCTATTCGACGCGATTTGTTGGAGGTGGTCGAGGTCGATGAAATGGGTACGGTTGTGTGAAGATTTCGATGAGAAGCGTAATGGTGATAGCAGCATATTTATAAATGGAGGAATAAGGGAGTGAATGGTGATTGAATTTGTGTCTGTGGCTTTCGAAAATAAGGAGGAGGACAGGAAGTCTCAATTGGGAAGAAAGGGTATGCGGTCATGGGTTAAAGGAGGATGGGCTGAAGTACAAACATGTGAGGCCCATTTTAAATATAAATGTCGAGTTAAATTAAATTTAAATAGTATGTTCACTTTAAATTATCGTATCTTCTCCGTATGTTATCAGAATTTAATGAAACGAGATCCATTGGGATCGTATGGACGAGGACTCCACCATGGAACTGACCGGAAGTGAATTGTAGCTCGTTTGGATTTATGGTGAAATTAAACGCCTGAATCAAATCAATGACCAATTATCGTTATTTAAACGTCCAATGTGAGTAAAACTCACTAATTCGTCTCAGTTATATTTTTATAACATATTTTTATAACTGGTAAATTATGGTTGCTTGTTGTGTGTTAGCTGTTTGGTTGAACTGCTAGTTAATTAGTTGAAACTATAGATAACGATATGATATAAATCGTTAATCGAATATTGATTCTGTTTATCAGTATATTTCATATTCGTGTTATTCATGTGATTAACATCTGTGGATGCAGAGAAACAGGTCGGAGGAATCCAAATAGATTCCTCAACATTTATTTTACTGTTTTTTTTATATATTATGTTATATGTTGTGATATGAAATCTGTTGTTGATTTTGTATGTTTGAATGATACCGATCATTGTTATATGGTACGTTAAATACCATAAGGAATACTGGAATGTTAAAAAGGAAATTTTTAATGTTATATTGAAAAAGAAATATTTATAAAATCAAAAGATGTTATCAAAAGAAACATTTTTAAATATGATTTTATAAAAAGAAAATATTTATTTAGAAAATAAATAGATTAAAAAGGAATATTTATTTGTTAATCAAATAGATAGAATTGAAGGGAAATATTTGTAAAAATTTACAAATAGAATTGAAAAAGAAATATTTGTAAATCATTTAACGATAGAATTGAAAAGGAATATTTATTTGAAAAATAAATAAAATAGAAAGAGGAAATATTTGTAAAACAAATAGAAAAGGAAATAGTTAGATTATAAAAGGAATTACTTATAAAATCAATGGATTTTGTATAAAAATGAAATATTTTATAAAATAAATAGAATTATCAAAAAGGAATTTATTTGGTGAATAAATATATTTTAAAAGAAAATACTTGAAAAATGAATAGAATTGTATAAAAAGAGAATTTTACATTTTAAAGGTTTAGACCCGTGCTTTGCACATAGGCATAACATGATATGGATTTAAAGCAAAGATTTTAAATAGAATCTATTCTAATCGATAGATTGAGAAGATAAATGTATAAATAATATTTTATAAATTAAATAAAATATTTATCATTGGATAAACAGAATATATAAGTCAGGACTTATATAGTAAAGTAAGAATCGATTTCAACATCGATAATTTGTGTGACAGCCAGGAATTTCGCTCAATCCGAATCAGTCGTTAAACTGATCTAGACCGTTCGAAACCCCTGATCGTTTTGAGAACAGGACAAAATAGAACGCAGACGGAAGAACATTTCATTGTTTATTTCAACAATTCCATCAGAATACAAGAATATACAGAGTATAAATGAATAAATTACATTCGATAAATATCAGAGATTGCAATAAATTACATAGCAGCGGAAAATTAATACAAAGCACAACTGAAGGTGATATACGGGTACAGAGCTTTCCGGATATCATTCCAGCTGTAAACCAGGATCCTGTGAATATAAATCTGCAAAACCAAAACTACTAGCTGCCCGTGTTGAAAATAGGGGCACCCAGAGTTTAAGTTAAAACAATAAACTCCAGGTCAGTCACGTGAATGATGTGAGAACTAAAACAGTTATTTAAAACTTCACTTTATAAGAGAGTAATTCAAGGGACCACGCCGTATAACACGGAACGGGTTTCCTCCCAAGAACACCAGTGCATAAAATAAACAACGCAATGCTTTTTTGAAAAATGAAGCTATTATAAGACCCAAGTCCCATCACACAATGCAATGCAAGCCGGACGATAGGGTTTTCCCTTATAATAGCCAAACATGCTTGGTACGTTTAAAACAAATCATTTGATACTATAATAAGTGTATAGTGTCAAAACAATTTCAATCATAAATATAAATCATAGACGGCATAGCATCCCATGCTACTATGTCGCCATACTAGGCTCTACAAATA
This sequence comes from Allium sativum, assembly GCA_030737875.1. Taxonomy (NCBI): domain Eukaryota; kingdom Viridiplantae; phylum Streptophyta; class Magnoliopsida; order Asparagales; family Amaryllidaceae; genus Allium; species Allium sativum. The sequence goes on along the minus strand of CM060910.1, from coordinate 1,043,983,980 downwards.
AAGCCGAAATATCTCGTATTGGAAATTGGATTTCCGTCATAAGTCGAGGCAAGGGGCAAGCTCCTCTCCGCTTCGAGACACTCTGAAAATGCTCAGGACTACGCACTCTGGGCAGCCACTTGGATCGGTTGGGCCGGTCCTCTCTTACGTTTGAGGATTATTTATTCCTGAACACACGTTTCCCGGTCCTTACAGACCTATAATCGAGGCACCTCGCATCCAACAACCACAAAGGTGAAAAGTATATAAATGTCAGGGATGGTAAGTCACTGACACCACCAAAGCTAGAAAGAAACGTCATGTTCTCCCAATGGTCCGTATCCCGTTTTTAACTCATACCGAGGTGTGAGGCTCGCGAATTCACGTTATACACAAAGCTACGCCACAAAGGCCGTTCTTTGATCATCAACTACAAGACTTTGCTTTTCAACAGAAGCCTTGATCCATGCAACTCAGCGTGCCACACAGGCAATTCATGCCATGCGATTGATATCTATCGATATATAACCTCTAAGCTCGTACGTCTCAGAGAAGGGCGTTAAGCAAGAGAATAAATTCTCCGCCGCCAAACAAATATATATTTAACAGAAATCAATCAACACAGAATAAAATCCAATGTCAGACACACAATCCATTTACAAGTTCGTTCTGAGTCTGAACGAAACCGGAGGCACTTTCCTCGCATATCCATCGATCTCCAAGTACGTCTGGACGACCACCAACTATTTCCATCCTCTTGGGTGTACAGCCCAATCAGGATCATCAGTAATTATCCAAACGATGTGAAGACTTCCGGTCTTCGACCACCGTCATCATCTTCGACATATCGTCGAATCGGTTATTCAGAATGGGTATAAACCCGGACTTTCCGAACAACCCGCGTATATTAAAACAAATGTTACACAAACACAACATACGCCTCATTCCAATTCATTAGTCACTAACCGTATATCAGTAAGAGAGCAATTCCCCAAATATTAACACCGAAGGCCGAAACCAACATCAGATCAATACCCGGGAAACCATTCTTCTTAACTAACCTACAACTAGTTTCTAAATTTCAATTCTTAGGGAAAGGTTCCCATTAATTTTATCCAAGATAAATTCTTTAAAATTTATTCTTTAATCTTCCATTTGATGTCGTATCAAACCAAATTATGGTTTTTCCAAACTAGTCGAGATTAGCGAACCACACCGAAGTAATTATTTATTTTATTTTCCAATCCCAACCTATTCATCCCATGAAGCAAAACTGGTAATACTCCATATCTAACACCAAAGTGTTGCCGGTAAAATTAATTACCTTTTCACGTTCCAATCTAATTAAAGATTTAACTACCGCTTTGGAGCAAAACTGGTGATACTCCATTCTCGCTTACTTTCTAAATTTGATAATTTAAATTATCAATTCACATTTCAATTTAATTGCAGATTCATTAAAACTCCTTTACTGGGTTAAATAACTAGGGTTATTTAAAACACGGTTCACGATAAACCCAAATGTAATGGCGCGTTTTGTAAGGTATAATAATTAAGTTATTTAATTATTTAAATAACGAATATATTAAATAAACGATAGTTGAACGTATAAATTATAATAATAATTATAATCGAGCCCGTAACGACGTGGCAGTTCGCTATTTGGCGATTCGAACTTCAACTGAATGTACAGGATTCGTTCTAAGTCGGATTTCTGTGAAACAAGAAACGTGTGGAGCTGGTGAAGTATATCTTTCTAGTGGAAGAGAAAAATCGGGATTTCGTCGTGTAGATTTTGATTTATGTCCAAATCAAATTTCAGAAAAGTCGCTATGGAATTCCTTTATGATTTGCGACGCTTTATTTACGTTTTAAAAGGGTTTTTCAATATAACTAGATATGGAGTTTGAATTCAGACGTGGTTCTTTTGGGAAGTAGTGATAATTTAATTTTTAGAATTTTACTGTAATTTTTAATTAATTAAATAAGTGACTTTTTATTTGGGGTATTTTGCACCCTGAAATCAACATTTTGAAGTTTCAAAATATGAGTCAATCTACCGGTATTATTATATCTTTGGGATCGTGATACCTTACTCATCACCAGGGTGTTTTCATCTCTGTCCGTAACTGCCGTACGTAAGCGGAATGGAGAAAATCGAAGTTCGTAACTTTTTAAAACGAAATATATAAAGTGGTTATGACTCCCCCTAAGCCACGTTCTTTGTTCACTTCCACTTATTCTCGTCCGCAAGAAAAAAGAGGAAAATGTGGGAGAAGGTAATCCACACTAACAAAAATATGTAAACGATTTATCCTAAGGCCAAACATCGACCCACGTTTTCTCCTCTCAGCCACTCCCCATCCTTTATAAACGCAAGAATGAGCCGCCACATTATTTTTCGTTCTACAGCAAAGTTCGAACAAAAGAAAATTCAAAATCAAATGAAGAAAATTACTAAAAATCCTAATACTTATATACATGATTCTACGAGTGATGCTCTTCGATCTGGAGTTCCTTTTAAGCAGTTCGATCAACGTTTGGTACTCCATGATGTAAATGTGAAAGGGTGCTGGCCGTTCATTTCTAAAGGACACTGGTTTCATGCGTGGTCCGAGGGGAATCTACCGACGTATAATCGACTGACGCAAATCGTTTTTTTAACGGTTAACGCGCGAAAGTGAGTAAAACTCACTAACTCTCCTCAGTTTATATTTTTATATAAACTGTGTTAAATGATTTGATTTCTGGGTATTGATAGTGTGGACTGTTAAATAGATTTGATTGAAACATAGATATAGTTATATATATAAACGACAATCAAATATTGATTCAGTTCATCAGTATATTTCATGTTGGAATGAAATTGATGTATATTTTATTGAGTAACATCTGTGGATGCAGGGAAACAGGTTGGAGGAATTCGACTGGATTCCTCAACATTTATTTTACCGTTTTTCATATATTGTGATATATGATGTGTTATGAAATCTGTTATTGATTTCATATGTTTGAATGATACCAATCATTGTTATACGACACGGTAAACACCGTAGGTGATACTAGAATGTAAAAAGCGAATTTTCAATGTTTATATTGAAAATAAATCTTATTTATAAAATCGATAGGATTGTATAAAATGAAAACATTTATTTATTTAGGAAATAAATAAAGGAACATTTATTTAGATTTTAAATAAATGGAATAAAGGAATATTTATTTAGGGAATAAATAAAGGAACACTTGTTCGGAAAATAAATAGAATTATACAAGGATAGATTTAAACACGTGCTTCGCACACGGTATAACACGATATGGATTTAAATGAGTTATTCGAATTAGATATTTGAATAGAGTTAAACACATTAGAGTGATTCGAATTAGATATTTGAATAGAGTTAAATAAAGTAATTTGTTAGGTTAACCAAAGCAAGTTAGTCGGGTTAATCAAAGTAATTGGTTAAGTTAACCAAAGTAAATTAGTTAAGATAAACTAAGCGGTTAATCGAAGTGAATTAGTCAAGTTAAACTAATTGGTTAATCGAAGTAAATTAGTTGGGTTAATCAAAGTGAATTAGCTGAGTTAAACTAAGTAAATCGGTTAGAATCAATCAAAGTGAATTAACTAAGTTAAACTAAGTGGATTAGTTCAGTTAATCGAGACAAGTAAATCAAGTTAGGTTAAACCATTTGAGTTAACCAGTTAAAGTTTACCAGTTAAAGATAAACAGTTAAAGTTGACCAGTTAAAGTTGACCAGTTAGAGTTGATCAGTTAGAGTTGACCAGTTAGAGTTGACAAGTTAGAGTTATCCAAGTGGAGTTAATCGAGTAGAGTTGCCGAATATCACTTATTCGAAGTAGAGTTATCGAATATAGTGTATTCAAGGGAAGAGTAATCGAATATAGTTTATTCGAGTGCAGAAATCAAATGTTATTCATTTGAGAAGAGTTACCGAATATTATTTATTCGAAGAGTAGTTATCGAATATTGGTTATTCGAAGTTAGATAATCCAAAGGAGTTATTCGAAGTTAGTTAATCCAAAGGAGTTATTCGAAGTTAGTTAATCCAAAGGAGTTAGTCGAAGGGTTAATCGAATATAGTTATTCGAAAGAAAGTGTTAATCGAATATAGTTATTCGAGTAAAGTTAAAAGAGTTGATCGAATATAATTTATTCGAATAGAGTTAAACACGTAAGAGTTAATTGAATATTAGTTATTCAATTTGAGTTAATCGAATTTAGTTATTCGAGAAGAGTTAAATCGAATTTAGTTATTCGAAAGGAGTTAATCAATTTGAGTTAAGTTAATCGATTTGAATTAAGTTGAATCGAAATGGAGTAAACCGATTAGAATTAAGTTAATCGAGTTAGAGTAAATCGAATATTGGTTATTCGAAGGTAAGTTATTCGAATTAGTTATTCGAAGGAGTTAATCAAATGAGTCGATCCAAAGGAGTTAGTCGAATATTAGTTATTCGAATAGAGTTAAAGGAGTTATCGATTTTAGTTTGATCGAAAGGAGTTATCGATTAGTAAATCGAAAGGAGATTTTCGAATATAGCATATTCGAAAGAAAGAGATCGAATATTGTTTATTCGAAAGAGAGAGATTTCGAATATGAGTTATTTGAAGAGAGATAATCGAATATAGGTTATTCGAAGAAGAGTTAATCAAATAGAGATTACTCGAAAGAGAGTTATACGTCGAATTCGATTATAGCGAATTCGGGAAAGTACTATTTACTTTCCAGGGTTTAAATCAAGATTTAGTTATTGATTTAGAAATTAGGTGTCTGTTAAATTATTCGAGTTAGGAGATAAAGTTATAATTTAGGTTAGATATTTCAGAAGTAGAAATTATAACGTTATAGTTATAATCAAACACTGTCATATAAGAAGTGGATTCGTAACCTGAATCCGAGAATTTGCGTAAACAGATGATTGGAAAAAGTGAGTGACGAACTTCATCTATTTCACAGTAAAGGACGTTGTTCAATTAAGGTCTGAGAGGTAACTATACCCCAACTTGATTGACTTCAGAATTGACAAAGGAATAGTTGTGGTTCGATAGAAAAGATTGATTTGAAATATAGTTAAGTAATAAGCGATTATTGGATTAAGCGTAACGATGTTTTATACAACGTTCATTTGAAATCCGTAAATGAGTTTTGGGAACGTTTTCCAAATATAATCAGATATGTTTTCTAAACATAGAAAATGAAATGTTTTCATGATAAGAATTTAAGAAATAGAGTTAAGCAAATTCAGAAACTAACTGGAGAGGGTAAGTTGAACGGTTTTCTAAGTGACGATCTGATGTAGGTTTCGACCTTCCGGATTGATACTTAGAGAATTGTTCTCATACTAGTTACAGTTAGGGACTGATAGTTGCGAAAAAATAGTGATGTGAAAATAAGCTATGGAAATGTTTTCCAATGATTAATATCATATATTTTCTAAATATATGAAATAAGGAAATATGAACATATATATGTATATGATGATTGATCGATCGAATTCCCATTTGGAAATAAGATCGTTGTTTGTACACCGACATGTTTTAATTTGATAGTTGAATCACAGACTATCAAAGTTTTTACCATTTTAACGTTGTTAATATGGAGAGACCGGTTGGATTATTATCCAAAGAACCACTCTGTATTGGCATAAGCGTTGCGAGCAATATCTGCCAAAGATAAATTGAAGACGGAGTAAAGTGCAAGGGCTGTCGTATAAGTCTTAGATAACAGTGACTAAGATGGATATACTGAATAGTGCCTTCGGTTTGTCCAGTCCCAGGACAACGTATATGGAAGAAGGTCTGACAGAGTATATCCAATGGATCGCGTAAGTTGATCTGTTCAAACGTATCCACGTTTGGTAGTGGAGGAATTCGTTTCTCTTAGCTGTATACCCGTGCTATTTTTGAATAAGTCAATTTGTGATTTGGCGGGTATGACGATGTGGCATTCAAAGTGAATGGTGATCAGATGTTCTGAAGATAAACGTAGCTTCTAGCCTCACACCAGGAAGTAACAAAAGTTGGGCTAGGCAGCATGGCTAGTTGGGTCATTCCCAAGCAGGGTGTATTGTCACCGATCTAGGGAATATTCATATTTATACTTCTTTTTGATTCTGTATCTTCGGATGACGGTTTGATGGCCTATAACCGTGGTGGCAATATATTCGCGACACTCAAGCTAAATGAGTGAGCGGTCATGTGTGGCCGGGTTGCAAGACGTTCTTGTTGAACCCTGAGTGTATCACCTCTAGAGTACACTATTCAGAAGGTGCTCCCATACCTTGTCTGTTGGAATCCATTCTCCGATAAGCGCCCTGCGGTTTATGATTTTATACTATGTATGTAGAACGTGAGATGCAAGCGTTTCTGCTAGATTGATACCTATTTGTACTTAGACATTATTATAATATCACAATGATATTGCTTGTCAAAGTTGTTCAGATACTCATAAGGGAAAAACCCGTTCCGTATTCACGGCGTGGTCTTATGAGATATCCTATACCTGTTTTAAACTATTTTACTCATACCAGTCCCATGACTGACCCGGAGTTTACTTTGTTGTTTTCCCTAAACTCTTGGGTGCCTAAATTTGTACGGGCAGTCAAGTAGTCGGGATTTACAGATATACTTGGAGAGCTTGGAGCAGGAGGCTGCAAGATTTTATAGCTATATTTATTTCCGCTGTGTTGTAAGTGTTGTACTCTGATAAGTGCTATTGTATATATATAACTGTTTACTTCAAAGTTATGTTATATATTATATGTTATTCGTTCCGCTGTGAGATTCGTGTTACTCTGATGATTCTGATGTTCTTCTTCTTCTTCTATTCTATTAGTTCTATCTTTTCTTTCTCACCTTCTAATTTCTTTCACTAACGTCTCGGAATTTCCGACTCTTGAGGAGTCGGAAATTTCCAGCCGTTACAGTTGGTATCAGAGCTTAAGTTAAGTGATTACCTTGGCTCTGTGGCATAACTCGATAGAGATGGGATTAGTAATATCCTAGATTGAGTTTGAGTGTATATATACGAGTGCGTATTTGTATTTGATATAAAATGGTTTTATATTGTGGAGATTCATTGGCTGAGTTGTTTATGAGTTCTGGTCGATCAGTTTGATCCACTGTATCGGTAGGAGTAAATAAACACTTGAATACGATGGGTCGTCACGATATGTTTGGAAAGAGGGTAAGTGAATTTAACTTTACCCAAAGTATATTTTGATATAGAGATATATTTTTATATATCAAAATTTTAATATATTAGATATATTGGTTGTAATTATGATCGAGTAAGATTATATAGTGAAAGGGTTATACATAACCAACAGAATTCATATAAGTGAAATCAGATGAGTAAATCTGAATTTAAATCAAAATTTGGAATTAAAATAAGGAAATTTTAAGTTCCTGGGAGATTTTGAAAATGTTTTTCAAAATTTAAAATGATATAGTATTGAACTCACTTCGATAGCTGGAAAATAGATTTTGATGATGAATCTAGACATCATCAGTGTTCATTTTCGAGTTCTAAGTGACGGATTACTACCAAAGGTTTTGTTTTTGAATTGTTTTGAGAAAACAAGTTGTTTAGAAATTCAAAGGTTTTGAATTGGCATTATGATTTCAAATTGATTTGAAAGAAACCCAGGAACTTAAGTTCTGGAATTAAAATTTAACTAATGAAGTTAAATAAAATAAGATGGTAAAAATAAATTGAAATTTAACCTGAACCGAGTTAAATAAAATTGAATTGGGATTAGAGAATATTCTAGATTGGAATTAAGTTGATGGGTTAAGAGTTTGAAATCTGATATTGGAGTTTGAATAGAACTTGACTTGGATAGAACCAAGTGTTTGAGTTGAAGGTTGGATTGAGATGACATTGGTATATGTTGGGTTGATACATTTGAAAGTGATAAGAGTTGATATGCCCGACAAAAAGGTACAAGTTTATTTTTGATATAAGCATGAGATTTATGAGCCGAATTGGCAAGCCGTTTGGATGTTTGATTTTCTTTTGGGTTGGAGAAGGCCTAGAGAGGCGATAGGTGGTTTGTCATATTGACCAATACAAAGGAGGTTATGACGAAATTTTTCGAAAATTCCAGGCGTTAGAACATTCTCATGATTTATGGAAATTCAGTTAGCCAGAATGAATTAATAATTTAATTGAAAATTTAATGGTTCAGTTGAAACTGGAGTTGAGAAGTAAACTAAAAGATATTTGAATCTAGTTAGTAAAGTTGGTAGCATTTTCCTAGCTTAGCAATTTCGAGAACGAAATTATTTTAAGGGGGGAAGTCTGTAATGGCGCGTTTTGTAAGGTATAATAATTAAGTTATTTAATTATTTAAATAACGAATATATTAAATAAACGATAGTTGAACGTATAAATTATAATAATAATTATAATCGAGCCCGTAACGACGTGGCAGTTCGCTATTTGGCGATTCGAACTTCAACTGAATGTACAGGATTCGTTCTAAGTCGGATTTCTGTGAAACAAGAAACGTGTGGAGCTGGTGAAGTATATCTTTCTAGTGGAAGAGAAAAATCGGGATTTCGTCGTGTAGATTTTGATTTATGTCCAAATCAAATTTCAGAAAAGTCGCTATGGAATTCCTTTATGATTTGTGACGCTTTATTTACGTTTTAAAAGGGTTTTTCAATATAACTAGATATGGAGTTTGAATTCAGACGTGGTTCTTTTGGGAAGTAGTGATAATTTAATTTTTAGAATTTTACTGTAATTTTTAATTAATTAAATAAGCGACTTTTTATTTGGGGTATTTTGCACCCTGAAATCAACATTTTGAAGTTTCAAAATATGAGTCAATCTACCGGTATTATTATATCTTTGGGATCGTGATACCTTACTCATCACCAGGGTGTTTTCATCTCTGTCCGTAACTGCCGTACGTAAGCGGAATGGAGAAAATCGAAGTTCGTAACTTTTTAAAACGAAATATATAAAGTGGTTATGACTCCCCCTAAGCCACGTTCTTTGTTCACTTCCACTTATTCTCGTCCGCAAGAAAAAAGAGGAAAATGTGGGAGAAGGTAATCCACACTAACAAAAATATGTAAACGATTTATCCTAAGGCCAAACATCGACCCACGTTTTCTCCTCTCAGCCACTCCCCATCCTTTATAAACGCAAGAATGAGCCGCCACATTATTTTTCGTTCTACAGCAAAGTTCGAACAAAAGAAAATTCAAAATCAAATGAAGAAAATTACTAAAAATCCTAATACTTATATACATGATTCTACGAGTGATGCTCTTCGATCTGGAGTTCCTTTTAAGCAGTTCGATCAACGTTTGGTACTCCATGATGTAAATGTGAAAGGGTGCTGGCCGTTCATTTCTAAAGGACACTGGTTTCATGCGTGGTCCGAGGGGAATCTACCGACGTATAATCGACTGACGCAAATCGTTTTTTTAACGGTTAACGCGCGAAAGTGAGTAAAACTCACTAACTCTCCTCAGTTTATATTTTTATATAAACTGTGTTAAATGATTTGATTTCTGGGTATTGATAGTGTGGACTGTTAAATAGATTTGATTGAAACATAGATATAGTTATATATATAAACGACAATCAAATATTGATTCAGTTCATCAGTATATTTCATGTTGGAATGAAATTGATGTATATTTTATTGAGTAACATCTGTGGATGCAGGGAAACAGGTTGGAGGAATTCGACTGGATTCCTCAACATTTATTTTACCGTTTTTCATATATTGTGATATATGATGTGTTATGAAATCTGTTATTGATTTCATATGTTTGAATGATACCAATCATTGTTATACGACACGGTAAACACCGTAGGTGATACTAGAATGTAAAAAGCGAATTTTCAATGTTTATATTGAAAATAAATCTTATTTATAAAATCGATAGGATTGTATAAAATGAAAACATTTATTTATTTAGGAAATAAATAAAGGAACATTTATTTAGATTTTAAATAAATGGAATAAAGGAATATTTATTTAGGGAATAAATAAAGGAACACTTGTTCGGAAAATAAATAGAATTATACAAGGATAGATTTAAACACGTGCTTCGCACACGGTATAACACGATATGGATTTAAATGAGTTATTCGAATTAGATATTTGAATAGAGTTAAACACATTAGAGTGATTCGAATTAGATATTTGAATAGAGTTAAATAAAGTAATTTGTTAGGTTAACCAAAGCAAGTTAGTCGGGTTAATCAAAGTAATTGGTTAAGTTAACCAAAGTAAATTAGTTAAGATAAACTAAGCGGTTAATCGAAGTGAATTAGTCAAGTTAAACTAATTGGTTAATCGAAGTAAATTAGTTGGGTTAATCAAAGTGAATTAGCTGAGTTAAACTAAGTAAATCGGTTAGAATCAATCAAAGTGAATTAACTAAGTTAAACTAAGTGGATTAGTTCAGTTAATCGAGACAAGTAAATCAAGTTAGGTTAAACCATTTGAGTTAACCAGTTAAAGTTTACCAGTTAAAGATAAACAGTTAAAGTTGACCAGTTAAAGTTGACCAGTTAGAGTTGATCAGTTAGAGTTGACCAGTTAGAGTTGACAAGTTAGAGTTATCCAAGTGGAGTTAATCGAGTAGAGTTGCCGAATATCACTTATTCGAAGTAGAGTTATCGAATATAGTGTATTCAAGGGAAGAGTAATCGAATATAGTTTATTCGAGTGCAGAAATCAAATGTTATTTATTTGAGAAGAGTTACCGAATATTATTTATTCGAAGAGTAGTTATCGAATATTGGTTATTCGAAGTTAGATAATCCAAAGGAGTTATTCGAAGTTAGTTAATCCAAAGGAGTTATTCGAAGTTAGTTAATCCAAAGGAGTTAGTCGAAGGGTTAATCGAATATAGTTATTCGAAAGAAAGTGTTAATCGAATATAGTTATTCGAGTAAAGTTAAAAGAGTTGATCGAATATAATTTATTCGAATAGAGTTAAACACGTAAGAGTTAATTGAATATTAGTTATTCAATTTGAGTTAATCGAATTTAGTTATTCGAGAAGAGTTAAATCGAATTTAGTTATTCGAAAGGAGTTAATCAATTTGAGTTAAGTTAATCGATTTGAATTAAGTTGAATCGAAATGGAGTAAACCGATTAGAATTAAGTTAATCGAGTTAGAGTAAATCGAATATTGGTTATTCGAAGGTAAGTTATTCGAATTAGTTATTCGAAGGAGTTAATCAAATGAGTCGATCCAAAGGAGTTAGTCGAATATTAGTTATTCGAATAGAGTTAAAGGAGTTATCGATTTTAGTTTGATCGAAAGGAGTTATCGATTAGTAAATCGAAAGGAGATTTTCGAATATAGCATATTCGAAAGAAAGAGATCGAATATTGTTTATTCGAAAGAGAGAGATTTCGAATATGAGTTATTCGAAGAGAGATAATCGAATATAGGTTATTCGAAGAAGAGTTAATCAAATAGAGATTACTCGAAAGAGAGTTATACGTCGAATTCGATTATAGCGAATTCGGGAAAGTACTATTTACTTTCCAGGGTTTAAATCAAGATTTAGTTATTGATTTAGAAATTAGGTGTCTGTTAAATTATTCGAGTTAGGAGATAAAGTTATAATTTAGGTTAGATATTTCAGAAGTAGAAATTATAACGTTATAGTTATAATCAAACACTGTCATATAAGAAGTGGATTCGTAACCTGAATCCGAGAATTTGCGTAAACAGATGATTGGAAAAAGTGAGTGACGAACTTCATCTATTTCACAGTAAAGGACGTTGTTCAATTAAGGTCTGAGAGGTAACTATACCCCAACTTGATTGACTTCAGAATTGACAAAGGAATAGTTGTGGTTCGATAGAAAAGATTGATTTGAAATATAGTTAAGTAATAAGCGATTATTGGATTAAGCGTAACGATGTTTTATACAACGTTCATTTGAAATCCGTAAATGAGTTTTGGGAACGTTTTCCAAATATAATCAGATATGTTTTCTAAACATAGAAAATGAAATGTTTTCATGATAAGAATTTAAGAAATAGAGTTAAGCAAATTCAGAAACTAACTGGAGAGGGTAAGTTGAACGGTTTTCTAAGTGACGATCTGATGTAGGTTTCGACCTTCCGGATTGATACTTAGAGAATTGTTCTCATACTAGTTACAGTTAGGGACTGATAGTTGCGAAAAAATAGTGATGTGAAAATAAGCTATGGAAATGTTTTCCAATGATTAATATCATAGATTTTCTAAATATATGAAATAAGGAAATATGAACATATATATGTATATGATGATTGATCGATCGAATTCCCATTTGGAAATAAGATCGTTGTTTGTACACCGACATGTTTTAATTTGATAGTTGAATCACAGACTATCAAAGTTTTTACCATTTTAACGTTGTTAATATGGAGAGACCGGTTGGATTATTATCCAAAGAACCACTCTGTATTGGCATAAGCGTTGCGAGCAATATCTGCCAAAGATAAATTGAAGACGGAGTAAAGTGCAAGGGCTGTTGTATAAGTCTTAGATAACAGTGACTAAGATGGATATACTGAATAGTGCCTTCGGTTTGTCCAGTCCCAGGACAACGTATATGGAAGAAGGTCTGACAGAGTATATCCAATGGATCGCGTAAGTTGATCTGTTCAAACGTATCCACGTTTGGTGGCGGAGGAATTCGTTTCTCTTAGCTGTATACCCGTGCTATTTTTGAATAAGTCAATTTGTGATTTGGCGGGTATGACGATGTGGCATTCAAAGTGAATGGTGATCAGATGTTCTGAAGATAAACGTAGCTTCTAGCCTCACACCAGGAAGTAACAAAAGTTGGGCTAGGCAGCATGGCTAGTTGGGTCATTCCCAAGCAGGGTGTATTGTCACCGATCTAGGGAATATTCATATTTATACTTCTTTTTGATTCTGTATCTTCGGATGACGGTTTGATGGCCTATAACCGTGGTGGCAATGTATTCGCGACACTCAAGCTAAATGAGTGAGCGGTCATGTATGGCCGGGTTGCAAGACGTTCTTGTTGAACCCTGAGTGTATCACCTCTAGAGTACACTATTCAGAAGGTGCTCCCATACCTTGTCTGTTGGAATCCATTCTCCGATAAGCGCCCTGCGGTTTATGATTTTATACTATGTATGTAGAACGTGAGATGCAAGCGTTTCTGCTAGATTGATACCTATTTGTACTTAGACATTATTATAATATCACAATGATATTGCTTGTCAAAGTTGTTCAGATACTCATAAGGGAAAAACCCGTTCCGTATTCACGGCGTGGTCTTATGAGATATCCTATACCTGTTTTAAAATATTTTACTCATACCAGTCCCATGACTGACCCGGAGTTTACTTTGTTGTTTTCCCTAAACTCTTGGGTGCCTAAATTTGTACGGGCAGTCAAGTAGTCGGGATTTACAGATATACTTGGAGAGCTTGGAGCAGGAGGCTGCAAGATTTTATAGCTATATTTATTTCCGCTGTGTTGTAAGTGTTGTACTCTGATAAGTACTATTGTATATATATAACTGTTTACTTCAAAGTTATGTTATATATTATATGTTATTCGTTCCGCTGTGAGATTCGTGTTACTCTGATGATTCTGATGTTCTTCTTCTTCTTCTATTCTATTAGTTCTATCTTTTCTTTCTCACCTTCTAATTTCTTCCACTAACGTCTCGGAATTTCCGACTCTCGAGGAGTCGGAAATTTCCAGCCGTTACAGTTGGTATCAGAGCTTAAGTTAAGTGATTACCTTGGCTCTGTGGCATAACTCGATAGAGATGGGATTAGTAATATCCTAGATTGAGTTTGAGTGTATATATACGAGTGCGTATTTGTATTTGATATAAAATGGTTTTATATTGTGGAGATTCATTGGCTGAGTTGTTTATGAGTTCTGGTCGATCAGTTTGATCCACTGTATCGGTAGGAGTAAATAAACACTTGAATACGATGGGTCGTCACGATATGTTTGGAAAGAGGGTAAGTGAATTTAACTTTACCCAAAGTATATTTTGATATAGAGATATATTTTTATATATCAAAATTTTAATATATTAGATATATTGGTTGTAATTATGATCGAGTAAGATTATATAGTGAAAGGGTTATACATAACCAACAGAATTCATATAAGTGAAATCAGATGAGTAAATCTGAATTTAAATCAAAATTTGGAATTAAAATAAGGAAATTTTAAGTTCCTGGGAGATTTTGAAAATGTTTTTCAAAATTTAAAATGATATAGTATTGAACTCACTTCGATAGCTGGAAAATAGATTTTGATGATGAATCTAGACATCATCAGTGTTCATTTTCGAGTTCTAAGTGACGGATTACTACCAAAGGTTTTGTTTTTGAATTGTTTTGAGAAAACAAGTTGTTTAGAAATTCAAAGGTTTTGAATTGGCATTATGATTTCAAATTGATTTGAAAGAAACCCAGGAACTTAAGTTCTGGAATTAAAATTTAACTAATGAAGTTAAATAAAATAAGATGGTAAAAATAAATTGAAATTTAACCTGAACCGAGTTAAATAAAATTGAATTGGGATTAGAGAATATTCTAGATTGGAATTAAGTTGATGGGTTAAGAGTTTGAAATCTGATATTGGAGTTTGAATAGAACTTGACTTGGATAGAACCAAGTGTTTGAGTTGAAGGTTGGATTGAGATGACATTGGTATATGTTGGGTTGATACATTTGAAAGTGATAAGAGTTGATATGCCCGACAAAAAGGTACAAGTTTATTTTTGATATAAGCATGAGATTTATGAGCCGAATTGGCAAGCCGTTTGGATGTTTGATTTTCTTTTGGGTTGGAGAAGGCCTAGAGAGGCGATAGGTGGTTTGTCATATTGACCAATACAAAGGAGGTTATGACGAAATTTTTCGAAAATTCCAGGCGTTAGAACATTCTCATGATTTATGGAAATTCAGTTAGCCAGAATGAATTAATAATTTAATTGAAAATTTAATGGTTCAGTTGAAACTGGAGTTGAGAAGTAAACTAAAAGATATTTGAATCTAGTTAGTAAAGTTGGTAGCATTTTCCTAGCTTAGCAATTTCGAGAACGAAATTATTTTAAGGGGGGAAGTCTGTAATGGCGCGTTTTGTAAGGTATAATAATTAAGTTATTTAATTATTTAAATAACGAATATATTAAATAAACGATAGTTGAACGTATAAATTATAATAATAATTATAATCGAGCCCGTAACGACGTGGCAGTTCGCTATTTGGCGATTCGAACTTCAACTGAATGTACAGGATTCGTTCTAAGTCGGATTTCTGTGAAACAAGAAACGTGTGGAGCTGGTGAAGTATATCTTTCTAGTGGAAGAGAAAAATCGGGATTTCGTCGTGTAGATTTTGATTTATGTCCAAATCAAATTTCAGAAAAGTCGCTATGGAATTCCTTTATGATTTGCGACGCTTTATTTACGTTTTAAAAGGGTTTTTCAATATAACTAGATATGGAGTTTGAATTCAGACGTGGTTCTTTTGGGAAGTAGTGATAATTTAATTTTTAGAATTTTACTGTAATTTTTAATTAATTAAATAAGCGACTTTTTATTTGGGGTATTTTGCACCCTGAAATCAACATTTTGAAGTTTCAAAATATGAGTCAATCTACCGGTATTATTATATCTTTGGGATCGTGATACCTTACTCATCACCAGGGTGTTTTCATCTCTGTCCGTAACTGCCGTACGTAAGCGGAATGGAGAAAATCGAAGTTCGTAACTTTTTAAAACGAAATATATAAAGTGGTTATGACTCCCCCTAAGCCACGTTCTTTGTTCACTTCCACTTATTCTCGTCCGCAAGAAAAAAGAGGAAAATGTGGGAGAAGGTAATCCACACTAACAAAAATATGTAAACGATTTATCCTAAGGCCAAACATCGACCCACGTTTTCTCCTCTCAGCCACTCCCCATCCTTTATAAACGCAAGAATGAGCCGCCACATTATTTTTCGTTCTACAGCAAAGTTCGAACAAAAGAAAATTCAAAATCAAATGAAGAAAATTACTAAAAATCCTAATACTTATATACATGATTCTACGAGTGATGCTCTTCGATCTGGAGTTCCTTTTAAGCAGTTCGATCAACGTTTGGTACTCCATGATGTAAATGTGAAAGGGTGCTGGCCGTTCATTTCTAAAGGACACTGGTTTCATGCGTGGTCCGAGGGGAATCTACCGACGTATAATCGACTGACGCAAATCGTTTTTTTAACGGTTAACGCGCGAAAGTGAGTAAAACTCACTAACTCTCCTCAGTTTATATTTTTATATAAACTGTGTTAAATGATTTGATTTCTGGGTATTGATAGTGTGGACTGTTAAATAGATTTGATTGAAACATAGATATAGTTATATATATAAACGACAATCAAATATTGATTCAGTTCATCAGTATATTTCATGTTGGAATGAAATTGATGTATATTTTATTGAGTAACATCTGTGGATGCAGGGAAACAGGTTGGAGGAATTCGACTGGATTCCTCAACATTTATTTTACCGTTTTTCATATATTGTGATATATGATGTGTTATGAAATCTGTTATTGATTTCATATGTTTGAATGATACCAATCATTGTTATACGACTAAACACCGTAGGTGATACTAGAATGTAAAAAGCGAATTTTCAATGTTTATATTGAAAATAAATCTTATTTATAAAATCGATAGGATTGTATAAAATGAAAACATTTATTTATTTAGGAAATAAATAAAGGAACATTTATTTAGATTTTAAATAAATGGAATAAAGGAATATTTATTTAGGGAATAAATAAAGGAACACTTGTTCGGAAAATAAATAGAATTATACAAGGATAGATTTAAACACGTGCTTCGCACACGGTATAACACGATATGGATTTAAATGAGTTATTCGAATTAGATATTTGAATAGAGTTAAACACATTAGAGTGATTCGAATTAGATATTTGAATAGAGTTAAATAAAGTAATTTGTTAGGTTAACCAAAGCAAGTTAGTCGGGTTAATCAAAGTAATTGGTTAAGTTAACCAAAGTAAATTAGTTAAGATAAACTAAGCGGTTAATCGAAGTGAATTAGTCAAGTTAAACTAATTGGTTAATCGAAGTAAATTAGTTGGGTTAATCAAAGTGAATTAGCTGAGTTAAACTAAGTAAATCGGTTAGAATCAATCAAAGTGAATTAACTAAGTTAAACTAAGTGGATTAGTTCAGTTAATCGAGACAAGTAAATCAAGTTAGGTTAAACCATTTGAGTTAACCAGTTAAAGTTTACCAGTTAAAGATAAACAGTTAAAGTTGACCAGTTAAAGTTGACCAGTTAGAGTTGATCAGTTAGAGTTGACCAGTTAGAGTTGACAAGTTAGAGTTATCCAAGTGGAGTTAATCGAGTAGAGTTGCCGAATATCACTTATTCGAAGTAGAGTTATCGAATATAGTGTATTCAAGGGAAGAGTAATCGAATATAGTTTATTCGAGTGCAGAAATCAAATGTTATTCATTTGAGAAGAGTTACCGAATATTATTTATTCGAAGAGTAGTTATCGAATATTGGTTATTCGAAGTTAGATAATCCAAAGGAGTTATTCGAAGTTAGTTAATCCAAAGGAGTTATTCGAAGTTAGTTAATCCAAAGGAGTTAGTCGAAGGGTTAATCGAATATAGTTATTCGAAAGAAAGTGTTAATCGAATATAGTTATTCGAGTAAAGTTAAAAGAGTTGATCGAATATAATTTATTCGAATAGAGTTAAACACGTAAGAGTTAATTGAATATTAGTTATTCAATTTGAGTTAATCGAATTTAGTTATTCGAGAAGAGTTAAATCGAATTTAGTTATTCGAAAGGAGTTAATCAATTTGAGTTAAGTTAATCGATTTGAATTAAGTTGAATCGAAATGGAGTAAACCGATTAGAATTAAGTTAATCGAGTTAGAGTAAATCGAATATTGGTTATTCGAAGGTAAGTTATTCGAATTAGTTATTCGAAGGAGTTAATCAAATGAGTCGATCCAAAGGAGTTAGTCGAATATTAGTTATTCGAATAGAGTTAAAGGAGTTATCGATTTTAGTTTGATCGAAAGGAGTTATCGATTAGTAAATCGAAAGGAGATTTTCGAATATAGCATATTCGAAAGAAAGAGATCGAATATTGTTTATTCGAAAGAGAGAGATTTCGAATATGAGTTATTCGAAGAGAGATAATCGAATATAGGTTATTCGAAGAAGAGTTAATCAAATAGAGATTACTCGAAAGAGAGTTATACGTCGAATTCGATTATAGCGAATTCGGGAAAGTACTATTTACTTTCCAGGGTTTAAATCAAGATTTAGTTATTGATTTAGAAATTAGGTGTCTGTTAAATTATTCGAGTTAGGAGATAAAGTTATAATTTAGGTTAGATATTTCAGAAGTAGAAATTATAACGTTATAGTTATAATCAAACACTGTCATATAAGAAGTGGATTCGTAACCTGAATCCGAGAATTTGCGTAAACAGATGATTGGAAAAAGTGAGTGACGAACTTCATCTATTTCACAGTAAAGGACGTTGTTCAATTAAGGTCTGAGAGGTAACTATACCCCAACTTGATTGACTTCAGAATTGACAAAGGAATAGTTGTGGTTCGATAGAAAAGATTGATTTGAAATATAGTTAAGTAATAAGCGATTATTGGATTAAGCGTAACGATGTTTTATACAACGTTCATTTGAAATCCGTAAATGAGTTTTGGGAACGTTTTCCAAATATAATCAGATATGTTTTCTAAACATAGAAAATGAAATGTTTTCATGATAAGAATTTAAGAAATAGAGTTAAGCAAATTCAGAAACTAACTGGAGAGGGTAAGTTGAACGGTTTTCTAAGTGACGATCTGATGTAGGTTTCGACCTTCCGGATTGATACTTAGAGAATTGTTCTCATACTAGTTACAGTTAGGGACTGATAGTTGCGAAAAAATAGTGATGTGAAAATAAGCTATGGAAATGTTTTCCAATGATTAATATCATATATTTTCTAAATATATGAAATAAGGAAATATGAACATATATATGTATATGATGATTGATCGATCGAATTCCCATTTGGAAATAAGATCGTTGTTTGTACACCGACATGTTTTAATTTGATAGTTGAATCACAGACTATCAAAGTTTTTACCATTTTAACGTTGTTAATATGGAGAGACCGGTTGGATTATTATCCAAAGAACCACTCTGTATTGGCATAAGCGTTGCGAGCAATATCTGCCAAAGATAAATTGAAGACGGAGTAAAGTGCAAGGGCTGTCGTATAAGTCTTAGATAACAGTGACTAAGATGGATATACTGAATAGTGCCTTCGGTTTGTCCAGTCCCAGGACAACGTATATGGAAGAAGGTCTGACAGAGTATATCCATTGGATCGCGTAAGTTGATCTGTTCAAGCGTATCCACGTTTGGTGGTGGAGGAATTCGTTCTCTTAGCTGTATACCCGTGCTATTTTTGAATAAGTCAATTTGTGATTTGGCGGGTATGACGATGTGGCATTCAAAGTGAATGGTGATCAGATGTTCTGAAGATAAACGTAGCATCTAGCCTCACACCAGGAAGTAACAAAAGTTGGGCTAGGCAGCATGGCTAGTTGGGTCATTCCCAAGCAGGGTGTATTGTCACCGATCTAGGGAATATTCATATTTATACTTCTTTTTGATTCTGTATCTTCGGATGACGGTTTGATGGCCTATAACCGTGGTGGCAATATATTCGCGACACTCAAGCTAAATGAGTGAGCGGTCATGTGTGGCCGGGTTGCAAGACGTTCTTGTTGAACCCTGAGTGTATCACCTCTAGAGTACACTATTCAGAAGGTGCTCCCATACCTTGTCTGTTGGAATCCATTCTCCGATAAGCGCCCTGCGGTTTATGATTTTATACTATGTATGTAGAACGTGAGATGCAAGCGTTTCTGCTAGATTGATACCTATTTGTACTTAGACATTATTATAATATCACAATGATATTGCTTGTCAAAGTTGTTCAGATACTCATAAGGGAAAAACCCGTTCCGTATTCACGGCGTGGTCTTATGAGATATCCTATACCTGTTTTAAACTATTTTACTCATACCAGTCCCATGACTGACCCGGAGTTTACTTTGTTGTTTTCCCTAAACTCTTGGGTGCCTAAATTTGTACGGGCAGTCAAGTAGTCGGGATTTACAGATATACTTGGAGAGCTTGGAGCAGGAGGCTGCAAGATTTTATAGCTATATTTATTTCCGCTGTGTTGTAAGTGTTGTACTATGATAAGTGTTATTGTATATATATAACTGTTTACTTCAAAGTTATGTTATATATTATATGTTATTCGTTCCGCTGTGAGATTCGTGTTACTCTGATGATTCTGATGTTCTTCTTCTTCTTCTATTCTATTAGTTCTATCTTTTCTTTCTCACCTTCTAATTTCTTTCACTAACGTCTCGGAATTTCCGACTCTCGAGGAGTCGGAAATTTCCAGCCGTTACACCAAATCACATTCTATTTATTATCGGGTTAAAGAACAAGTGTTATCTAAATCACTGTTCACGGTAAACCCACAAATCAATTCTTATTTACAACCCATTTCAAATCCAATTTATTTATTTAAAGATAAATGGGTTTTAATTTTATTTAAAGATAAATGGGTTTTAATTTTAGTTCAAAACTAGTTCATTTCGATAAAAATCTATTTTTATCTTTTCAAATATGGAGTTTTTCCATCCCAATTTTTCCCAAATCATTTCTTCTGATTTTACACAAATTATTGATATTTTTAATAATTTTATCAAGGCCCGTACAGTCGATTTCCAACAACGGCCATCGAACTGCACCTATAGCGAACCTTTTTCGAATTTGATTTGGACGTATCTCCAAATCCAACCGTTAGATTTCAAATTTCTAATATTCGTTAGAAAGCACCTTTTGATACGAACCCAACGGTTCCGTTTTTAGGAGAATCCGACAGTCGGATCTCCCGTAATGTCCGTTTGAAATAATTGGTCGAAATTCACGAACTGCCGCGGCGCGGCGCGTTCTATTCAGGCCATTATATTATATATATATATAATATATAATATATTTCATCGATTTCTATTTAAAATGAATTATATAAATAGTTTTGAATTCGTTTCAAAAACATTTTCAACTTCCGTTTCAATTCAAATCAAAATTAAAATTTTCCTTATAAATTCGTTTTAAAATTCATTTCTATTCAATTCAAATTTAAATTCAATTTGAATTCATTTCAAATTGATTTTACTTCTATTTCAATTCGTTTTCAATTTAATTCGAATTCGTTTTCTATCCAATTCAGTTCGAATTCGTTTCCCGTTCAATTCAATTCGAATTCGTTTTCTTTTCGATTCAATTCAAATTAGTTTTCTATTCGATCAATTCGAATTGGTTTTCTATTCGATTCAATTCAAATTGGTTTTCTATTCAAATCAAATTCGTTTTATATTCAATTCGATTCAAATTGGTTTTCTATTCAAATCAAATTCGTTTTATACTCAATTCGATTCAAATTGGTTTTCTATTCAATTCAATTCAAATTGGTTTTCTATTCGATTCAAATTGGTTTTCTATTTGATTCAATTCAAATTTCATTTCAAAATATTCGATTTCGAAATCACTTTTCAATATTCATTTTAAAATGAATAAAATCGATATAAATATCGTTCACGTCAAAATGGCGTCAATCTAATCAACACGGCTTCATATATTTCTATTTTAAAATATTCTATTTCAAATATTTCTTATTATCAAAATATTTCTATTTCAAATATTTCTATTTCAAATATTTCTATTATCAAAATATTTCTATTACAAATATTTCGTTCAACACATGACTAATCTCAACGGATGAGTACTGTCAACACATGAACCTTTATTTTATATTGATAAAGATGTAAATTTTATTATTAAAATATTTCGTTCAACACATGACTGATCTCAACGGATGAGTACGGTCAACACATGAACCTTTATTTTATAAAATTCTTTATTTTCTAAATTGGAATGAGGCCCAATCAATTACCATATAGCGTTAACTATATGGATTCCATACAACACATGTATATAATAGCAACGATAAATAATCAATCATCATCCAAAGTGCACTACACTGTATAAGCATCAAATATAGATATCTAATGCTTATAACAGCCTGTCAATCGATCGATCAACAAACAACTAATTATTGGGATTAGTGTGTGTCATATATTATCCCAATACCCGTGTGGGGTTTCAAACAATCAAGCACAGATTTTATTTGTGCAGTTGGGAGATGTGTAAAATTTATCGTCCCAATCAATGTCCTTCAAATAGGTGTACATAAACAAATCGTCCGGTTTGTAAATGAATATTTATTTATTCACATTCACGTTAAAAATTATATTTTTAACGATAATATATTTTATTCAACCTATGAATATTCTATTCGGTTCATTTATTCAATAAAATGATATTTTTATTTTTCTAATTTATTTTAGAAAATTTCGGCGGCATAACGACACGATACTAGAAAAGGGACAAGGCCTAGCCTTATCCCCGGTCTAGTGAAGGCCCACGCCATTCACACATCAATCAAATCAATTTCATTTCACCAAACAATTCAATTCAACCCAAATAATCTAACCAACTACACAGCCAAACAAACAAGTCCATGGTTTGTGGACGATTGTGTCGGGTGCTACTAAACACCGTCTGCATCCTAGTATATATATATAACTAGAAAAAAAGAAAAGAAATTGAAGAGTGAGAAATTCTCACCGAAAGCTATCCCAACTTCACGACACTTCATTTATAGAAATCTTCATCATTATCGCATTTTTGTCATCTTCGTTGCCCGTAGCCACTACATATATAAAAATCGAATTTTTACTTCACTATTCAATATATAGAAATCGAATTTTTACTTCGCTATTCAATATATAAAAATCGAATTTTTACTTCGCTATTCAATATATAAAAATCATGTCTTTTATATTTATAAAAATCTAATCTTTTTATTTTAAAAATCTAATCTTTTCTATAGTTTTCATATGAATAAAAATCACATTTTTCATATCCAAAATTGCATCTTTATTTTCAGATTTAAACCATGCTATGATTTTTTAACTAAACTGATTTTATTAAACATATAAAATAAATGAATTAAAGCTTACAGGGTTTTTTCTTTCACGAGGTGGGACTGCTTTGCTCGTGCTGACGGAGGCGAATGGCCTGCAGAGGAGGACGGGGTTCATCGGACTGGGGCGTGGCAGGTGCGGGACAAAGGGAGGGGGTAGCGATGTCAGTCGATGGCGAGTTGTGGATGCACGATGGTGTACGGCGGAGGGCTCGCGGGTTTGGTTTGGCTGAAGGAGGGTATGGCATTCGGTTTTAGGGGAAGAAGAAGAGGGAGCGCGAGAAGGGGAGAGGGCGGAGGTGGCGCGATGGGGGAAGGGCTCGGCGCGATCAGTGCCGCCTTGGGCGGTGGCAGAAGGGCAGATCGACGATGGGTCTCCATCGTTGTTTTTTTTTCTTTTCTGAAAATCAATTCGAACGGGGGGGGGGGGGCAGAGGTTATAGATAATAGGGAGAGAGAAAGTTTTAATTTTATATTATTCTATTTCAAAAGGTAATTTTTTCATTTGAGCTCGAAACAAGGCCCACCGCCTGTCGTCCATAGCTAATTACCCCCAATCCGAACGCAATGGGATATGTATCGTAGGCTGATTCGATCGTTTCGATCAGTTTTCGTCAAAATCAAAATATAGCTCTATATATTGAATTTGAACGCGCATTTCATTTTACTGGGGTCACATAATAACTCGAAAAATTCCAGAAAAAAATTTTCTATCTTCGTATTGACGATATGGTCCTAACAAAACTAATTTCGTCGAATTCTGAGACCGTTAGAAAAATGGCCATTTTCCAGTCGATTAAATTCAACTGAAATGGTCAAACGCGTTTTCCTTTGCCACGCTCACATATTGATTTGAAAAATTATGAAATTTGAAACCTAGCAATAATTTGACATCACGGATCCAACAAAAGTGGTTTCGTCGAAATCCAAGGTCGCTTGCAAAATTCCCATTTTTAACAGCTTGAATTCCATAGCGACTATTCAGAATTTTCAACTGGACATATCTTTTGATTCCCGCTATGAAATCTTGATTTGTCGGATTCGTTGGAAAGATATTATCAATTAGATCCTATTATTTTTGGTTTCACAAAAATCCGGTTTGTTTTGCACCCGGTACGTTCAATTGAAGTTTGAAATCGAATTATCGAACTACCGCGCCATTTTCAATTCCTTTTATAATTATATATAATTATTTATATTCTAACGACGACGCGTATAATATATACGTTCTAATTCTACTCAAAATAAATTTCTCGTCGATATTATTTAAAATGATTCATTTTAAATGTTCAAAATTCGCTAAAATTTCCAAAATAAAAATTTTAAACTGGCTCGCATTTCCGGGTTATTACAATCTCCCCCACTTAAAACTTTTCGTCCCCGAAAAGGAACAAAGTCGAAAGTGGTTTGATTAATCAGCTCTACGTTCGATCTGGCTTCCATTCTCCAACTTTTCAGTTTCTGAGAAATTTCAAATTCTTCAAAAATTTGGCTAACACCCTAAATTTTCGAAAAATTTCGCCATAACCTCCCCTGCACCGGGAGCCACGGGAAAATCCCAAAATTTCCATATAGGCCTTCTGATCTCAAAAAGAAAAAGGAAAAGCCAATAGGCTCATAAAATCATCATCACCCGAACAAAACAGTAAATTATTGTAAACATGTACCTATTTGTCGGGCAAACAAATTTTATTCTCTGCTCTAGCCTCCTTGCTATGACCTGCTCAATGTAAGTATATGTATATGCAAGCAAATGCGACCAATTTTCAATATAATTCAATATTTGATTCAATTAGGCATAAATGGTTCAAAATTATTAACAAAATAGACAAACAACACAAACATCAATCAATTAGTGGATTAACGTTTCAAATTCATAATTTTGATACATATACAGAAAATCATGTTTTGATGCCAAATCACAACAATAAATCTATCTATATTGGTTTTGGTTCTCACACCAGTCTAATGGAAATATATAAAAAATCACACCTTCGAAACACGAACATAAGTTCTGATGATGATCGATCAATCATCAGAACCATCTCCGGGTGTCTAGAATGTGATTCTATATCTATCCAGTATATTAAAACTTTGAATATACGTTCATGACGCGTATACGCGAAATCTTTATATATTGGATTGTCCAAATTCAACATAAATAAATATTCAAATACGTATAATTGGATTTAATTTTCAAAACAAAATTTGGTTTCATTTGAAAAATATACTCTTCACACTCGTTCTAGGATACTACTGATCCTATCTCTAACGAATCATTCTAATTGGATATTACTAATCCAATATCTGATGAATTCTTTCGTATGGTTCTAACGTGTCTTGTTCTCGAGCTCTGTAAACCAAAGCTCTGATACCAAATGTGACGGCCAGGAATTTCGCTCGATCCGAATCAGTCGTTAAACCGATATAGACCGTTCGAAACCCCTGATTGTTTTGAGAACAGGACAAAATAGAACGCAGACGGAAGAACATTTCATTGTTTATTTCAACAATTCCATCAGAATACAAGAATATACAGAGTATAAATGAATAAATTACATTCGATAAATATCAGAGATTGCAATAAATTACATAGCAGTGGAAAAATAATACAAAGCACAACTGAAGGTGATATACGGGTACAGAGCTTTCCGGATATCATTCCAGCTGTAAACCAGGATCCTGTGAATATAAATCTGCAAAACCAAAACTACTAGCTGCCCATGTCGAAAATAGGGGCACCCAGAGTTTAGGTTAAAACAATAAACTCTAGGTCAGTCACGTGACTGGTGTGAGAACTAAAACAGTTATTTAAAACTTTACTTTAAAAGAGAGTAATTCAAGGGACCACGCCGTATAACACGGAACGGGTTTCCTCCCAAGAACACCAGTGCATAAAATAAACAACGCAATGCTTTTTCGAAAAATGAAGCTATTATAAGACCCGGGTCCCATCACACAATGCAACACAAGCCGGAGGATAGGGTTTTCCCTTATAATAGCCAAACATGCTTGGTACGTTTAAAACAAATCATTTGATACTATAATAAGTGTATAGTGTCAAAACAATTTCAATCATAAATATAAATCATAGACGGCATAGCATCCCATGCTACTATGTCGCCATACTAGGCTCTACAAATAAAGCCGAAATATCTCGTATTGGAAATTGGATTTCCGTCATGAGTCGAGGCAAGGGGCAAGCTCCTCTCCGCTTCGAGACACTCTAGCAAATGCTCAGGAGTACGCACTCTGGGCAGCCACTTGGATCGGTTGGGCCGGTCCTCTCTTACGTTTGAGGATTATTTATTCCTGAACAAACGTTTCCCGGTCTTTACAGACCTATAATCGAGGCGCCTCACATCCAACAACCACAAAGGTGAAAAGTATATAAATGTCAGGGCTGGTAAGTCACTGACACCATCAAAGCTAGAAAGAAACGTCGTGTTCTCCCAAAGGTCCGTATCCCGTTTTTAACTCATACCGAGGTGTGAGGCTCGCGAATTCACGTTATACACAAAGCTACGCCATAAAGGCCGTGCTTTGATCATCAACCATAAGACTTTGCTTTTCAACAGAAGCCTTGATCCATGCAACTCAGCGTGCTACACAGGCAATTCATGCCATGCGATTGATATCTATCGATATATAACCTCTAAGCTCGTACGTCTCAGAGAAGGGCGTTAAGCAAGAGAATAAATTCTCCGCCGCCAAACAGATATATATTTAACAGAAATCAATCAACACAGAATAAAATCTAATGTCAGACACACAATCCATTTACAAGTTCGTTCTAGGTCTGAACGAAACCGGAGGCACTTTCCTCGCATATCCATCGATCTCCAAGTACGTCTGGACGACCACCAACTATTTCCATCCTCTTGGGTGTACAGCCCAATCAGGATCATCAGTAGTTATCCAAACGATGTGAAGACTTCCGGTCTTCAACCACCGTCTTCATCTTCGACATATCGTCGAATCGGTTATTCAGAATGGGTATAAACCCGGACTTTCCGAACAACCCGCGTATATTAAAACAAATGTTACACAAACACAACATACGCCTCATTCCAATTCATTAGTCACTAACCGTAAATCAGTAAGAGAGCAATTCCCCAAATATTAACCCCGAAGGCCGAAACCAACATTAGATCAATACCCGGGAAACCATTCTTCTTAACTAACCTACAACTAGTTTCTAAATTTCAATTCTTAGGGAAAGGTTCCCATTAATTTTATCCAAGATAAATTATTTAAAATTTATTCTTTAATCTTCCATTTGATGTCGTATCAAACCAAATTATGGTTTTTCCAAACTAGTCGAGATTAGCGAACCACACCGAAGTAATTATTTATTTTATTTCCCAATCCCAACCTATTCATCCCATGAAGCAAAACTGGTAATACTCCATATCTAACACCACAGTGTTGTCGGTAAAATTAATTACCTTTTCACGTTCCAATCTAATTAAAGATTTAACTACCGCTTTGGAGAAAAACTGGTGATACTCCATTCTCACTTACTTTCTAAATTTGATAATTTAAATTATCAATTCACATTTCAATTTAATTGCAGATTCATTAAAACTCCTTTACTGGGTTAAAGAACTAGTGTTATTTAAAACACAGTTCACGATAAACCCAAATCACATTTTATTTTTATCGGGTTAAAGAACAAGTGTTATTTAAAACACTGTTCACGATAAACCCACAAATCAATTCTTATTTACAACCCATTTCAAATCCAATTTATTTATTTAAAGATAAATGGGTTTTAATTTTATTTAAAGATAAATGGGTTTTAATTTTAGTTCAAAACTAGTTCATTTCGATAAAAATCTATTTTTATCTTTTCAAATATGGAGTTTTTCCATCCCAATTTTTCCCAAATCATTTCTTATGATTTTACAGAAATTATTGATATTTTTAATAATTTTATCAAGGCCCGTACAGTCGATTTTCAACAACGGCTACCGAACTGCACCTATAGCGACCTTTTTCGAATTTGATTTGGGTGTATCTCCAAATCCAACCGGTAGATTTCAAATTTCTAATATTCATTAGAAAGCTCTTTTCGATACGAACCCAACGGTTCCAGTTTTAGGAGAATCCGACGGTCGGATCTCCCGTAATGTCCGTTTGAAATAAATGTTCGAAATTCACAAAATACCGCGGCGCGACGCGTTCTATTCAGGCCTATATATTATATATATAATATATATAATATATTTCGTCGATTTCTATTTAAAACGAATTATATAAATAGTTTTGAATTCGTTTCAAAAACATTTTCAACTTCCATTTCAATTCAAATCAAAATTAAATTTTTCCTTATAAATTCGTTTTAAAATTCATTTCTATTCAATTCAAATTTCAATTCAATTTGAATTCATTTCAAATTGATTTTACTTCTATTTCAATTCCTTTTCAATTCAATTTAATTCGAAATCGTTTTCTATCCAATTCAGTTCGAATTCGTTTCCCGTTCAATTCAATTCGAATTGGTTTTCTACTCGATTCAATTCAAATTGGTTTTCTATTCGATTCAATTCAAATTGGTTTTCTATTCGATTCGATTCAAATTGGTTTTCTATTCAAATCAAATTCGTTTTATATTCAATTCGATTCAAATTGGTTTTCTATTCAAATAAAATTCGTTTTATATGCAATTCGATTCAAATTGGTTTTCTATTCAATTCAATTCAAATTGGTTTTCTATTCGATTCAAATTGGTTTTCTATTCGATTCAATTCAAATTTCATTTCAAAATATTCGATTTCGAAAATCACTTTTCAATATTCATTTTAAAATGAATAAAATCGATATAAATATCGTTCACGTCAAAATGGCGTCAATCTAATCAACATGGCTTCATATATTTCTATTTTAAAATATTCTATTTCAAATATTTCTTATTATCAAAATATTTCTATTTCAAATATTTCTATTTCAAATATTTCTATTATCAAAATATTTCTATTTCAAATATTTCGTTCAACGCATGACTAATCTCAACGGATGAGTACTGTTAACACATGAACCTTTGTTTTATATTGATAAAGATGTAAATTTTATTATTAAAATATTTCGTTCAACACATGACTAATCTCAACGGATGAGTACGGTCAACACATGAACCTTTATTTTATAAAATTCTTTATTTTCTAAATTGGAATGAGGCCCAATCAATTACCGTATAGCGTTAACTATATGGATTCCATACAACACATGTATATAATAGCAACGATAAATAATCAACCATCATCCAAAGTGCACTACACTGTATAAGCATCAAATATAGATATCTAACGCTTATAACAGCCTGTCAATCGATCGATCGACAAACAACTAATTATTGGGATTAGTGTATGTTATATATTATCCCAATACCCATGTGGGGTTTCAAACAATCAAACACAGATTTTATTTGTGCAGTTGGGCGATGTGTAAAATTTATCGTCCCAATCAATGTCCTTCAAATAGGTGTACATAAACAAACCGTCCAGTTTGTAAATGAATATTTATTTATTCACATTCACGTTAAAAATTATATTTTTAACGATAATATATTTTATTCAACCTATGAATATTCTATTCGGTTCATTTATTCAATAAAATGATATTTTTATTTTTCTAATTTATTTTAGAAAATTTCGGCGGCATAACGGCACGATACTAGAAAAGGGACAAGGCCTAGCCTTATCCCCGGTCTAGTGAAGGCCCACGCCATTCACACATCAATCAAATCAATTTCATTTCACCAAACAATTCAATTCAACCCAAATAATCTAACCAACTACACAGCCAAACAAACAAGTCCATGGTTTGTGGACGATTGTGTCGTGTGCTACTAAACACCGTCTGTATCCTAGTATATATATATATATATATAACTAGAAAAAAAAAAGAAATTGAAGAGTGAGAAATTCTCACCGAAAGCTATCCCAACTTCATGACACTTCATTTATAGAAATCTTCATCGTTATCGCATTTTTGTCATCTTCGTTGCCCGTAGCCACTACATATATAAAAATCGAATTTTTACTTCACTATTCAATATATAAAAATCGAATTTTTACTTCGCTATTCAATATATAAAAATCGAATTTTTACTTCGCTATTCAATATATAAAAATCACATCTTTTATATTTATAAAAATCTAATCTTTTTATTTTAAAAATCTAATCTTTTCTATCGTTTTCATATGAATAAAAATCACATTTTTCATATCCAAAATTGCATCTTTATTTTCAGATTTAAACCGTGCTATGATTTTTTAACTAAACTGATTTTATTAAACATATAAAATAAATGAGTTAAAGCTTACAGGGTTTTTTCTTTCGCGAGGTGGGACTGCTTTGCTCATGCTGACGGAGGCGACTGGCCTGCGGAGGAGGATGGGGTTCATCGGACTGGGGCGTGGCAGGTGCAGGACAAAGGGAGGGGGTAGCGATGTCGATCGATGGCGAGTTGCGGATGCACGATGGTGTACGGCGGAGGGCTCGCGGGTTTGATTTGGCTGAAGGGGGGTATGGCGTTCGGTTTTGGGGGAAGAAGAAGAGGGAGCGCGAGAAGGGGAGAGGGCGGAGGTGGCGCGATGGGGGAGGGGCTCAGCGCGATCAGCGCCGCCTTGGGCGGTGGCAGGAGGGCAGATCGACGATGGGTTTCCATCGTTTTTTTTCTTTTCTGAGAATCAATTCGAACGACGGGGGGCAGAGGTTATAGATAATAGGGAGAGAGAAAGTTTTAATTTTATATTATTTTATTTCGAAAGGTAACTTTTTCATTCGACCTCGAAACAAGGCCCAACGCCTGTCGTCCATAGCTAATTACCCCCAATCCGAACGCAATGGGATATGTATCGTAGGCTGATTCGATCGTTTCGATCAGTTTTCGTCAAAATCAAAATATAGCTCTATATATTGAATTTGAACGCGCATTTCATTTTACCGGGATCACATACTAACTCGAAAAATTCCAGAAAAATATTTTCTAGCTTCGTATTGACGATACGGTCCGAACAAAACTAATTTCGTCGAATTCTGAGACCGTTAGAAAAATGGCCATTTTCCAGTCGATTAAATTCAACTAAAATGGTCAAACGTGTTTTCCTTTGCCACGCTCACATATTGATTTGAAAAATTATGAAATTTGAAACCTAGCAATAATTTGACATCAAGGATCCAACAAAAGTTGTTTCGTCGAAATCCGAGGTCGCTTGCAAAATTCCCATTTTTAAGGGCCTGAATTCCATAGCTACTATTCAGAATTTTCAACTGGACATATCTTTTGATTCCCGCTATGAAATCTTGATTTTTTGGATTCGTTGGAAAGATATTATCAATTAGATCCTATTATTTTTGGTTTCACTAAAATCCGGTTTGTTTTGCACCCGGTACGTTCAATTGAAGTTTGAAATTGAATTATCGAACTACCGCGCCATTTTCAATTCCTTTTATAATTATATATAATTATTTATATTCTAACGACGACGCATATAATATATACGTTCTAATTCTATTCAAAATAAATTTCTCGTCGATATTATTTAAAATAATTCATTTTAAATGTTCAATATTCGCTAAAATTGCCAAAATAAAAATTTTAAACTGGCTCGCATTTCCGGGTTATTACATTTTGGAACTGAATATGGACGTAGAATTAAATCAAAGGAGTTAATCAAAGGAGTTAATCGAATTATAGTTAATTGATTAGAGTTAGAATTAATCGATTAGAGTTAGAGTTAATTGATTAGATTTAATTGATTAGAGTTAACCAGTTAGAGTTAATCAGTAGAGTTAATCAGTTAGAGTTAACCAGATAGAGTTAATTGAACATAGTTAATCGAATTAGGATAAATTGAATGTTAGTTATTCAATCAAGAATATAGTTATTTGAGATAGAATTTGTCAAACATAGTTATTCAGGATGAGTTGCCATTTCGTACGACTGCTAGCGTAATTCGTAGGGCTGGAGATAACCTATGGTGATCGGATGTTTCCTGAGGGAATCAGGCGTAACCATTGTGATCGCTGCGATCTAGAGTCAAGCTAATGGAGTTAAATTGAATATTAGACATTCAAAATAAAGTTAAAACAGACATAGTTATTCGAATATAAGTTATTTGAATATTAGTTATTCGATAGGAGTTAAATAAGTTGAGTTAAATAAGTAAGTTAATCAAGTTAAGTTAGTCAAGATGAGTTAATCAAACCGAGTAAATCTAAATGAGTTAATCCAAAGGAGTTATTCGAAATAGTTTATTCGAATAGAATTAAGGGAGTTAATCGAATATAGTTTATTCGAAAGAAGATTACCGAATATAGGTTATTCGAAAGAAAGGGTTATTGAATGTAGTTTATTTGAAAGAGTTATCGAATATAGTTTATTCGAAGAGAGATAATCGAATATAGTTATTCGAGAGGAGTTATTGAACAGAGATTATTCGAGAGAGAATTGTAAGCTGAAATTCGACTATATTGAATTTGGGAAAGTACTATATACTTTCCGTTTTCAAATCAAGATTTATTTATAAATAAATTAGTTGTTGGGTTAATTATTCACATTAATAAATAAAAGTATATTTAAGTTATTATATTTCAAAGGCATGGGATTGTAGCACTATCGCTATAATCAAATGATTTCTATAAAAGAAGTGGATTCGTAAATAAAATACGAGAGTTACGTAAGAAAGTTGGTTAAAGATTTGAAAGATGAACTTTGTCTGTTTCGAAGTTAGAAATGTTGTTCAGTTAAGGTCTGAGAGGTAATTATACCCCAACTTGATTGGCTTCAGTTTTAACTAAGAAATGGTTAAGGTTTAATAGTGAAGGTTGGTTGAGTGAATCTAGTTAATGAGTATAGTGGTTTGAGTTGGAATGAAGATGTTTCATATAAACATCAGTTTAGAACCAATAAAGGAATTTTGGAAATGTTTCCAAACAAGAATCAGAAATGTTTTCTAATATAGAAAACAAGAAATGGAAGTAAATATGGAGATGTTTTCAAATGATTAAAAAGGTAAATTTTCTAATTTAGGAAATAAGAATTTACAAATATATAGAAATGGGTAAATGGATAAATTAATGATAATTCAATCTAAAGAGATAAATGTTGAATGTTGATTGATCGATAGAATTTCCACCTGGAAATAATATCGTTGTTTGCACACCTGTTTACTTTGATAGTTAAATCACCGACTATCGAAGATTTTGACCATTTTTCCGTCGTCAATACGGAGAGTGTAATAACCCGGAAATCCGAGCCAATTTAAAATTTTTATTTTGGCAATTTTAGCGAATTTTGAATATTTAAAATGAATTATTTTAAATAATATCGATGAGAAATTTATTTTGAATAGAATTCGAACGTATATATTTATTCGAATCGTCGTTAGAATATAAATATTTATATATATATATATAAAAGGAATTGAAAATGGCGTGGTAGTTCGATAATTCGATTTCAAATTTCAAATGAATGTACCGGGTGCAAAATAAACGGGATTTTAGTGAAACCAAAAATATTAGAATCTATTTGAGAATATCTTTCCAACGAATCCAAAAAATCAAAATTTCATAGCGGGAATCAAAAGTTACGCCCAGTTGAAAATTCAGAATAGTCGCTATGGAATTCTGGCCCTTAAAAATGGAAATTTTGCAAACGACCTCGACGAAACCACTTTTGTTGGACCCGTGATATCAAGTTATTGCTAGGTTTCAAATTTCGTAATTTTTCGAATCAATATGTGAGCGTGGCAAAGGAAAACGCGTTTGACCAGTTTTAGTTGATTTAAATCGACTTGAAAATGGCCATTTTTCAAACGGTCTCGGAATTCGATGAAATTAGTTTTGTTAGGACCGTATCGTCAATACAAAGCTAGAAAATATTTTTCGGGAAATTTTAGAGTTTGTATGTGCGCCCGGTAAATTGAAATGTGCGTTCAAATTTAATATATAGAGTTATATGTTGATTTTGACGAAAACTGATCGAATCAGTCTACGATACATATCCCATTGTGTTCGGAATGGGGGTAATTAGCTATGGACGACAGGCGGTGGGTCTCGTTTCGAGGTCAAAATAAAAAGGTACCTTTTTAAAGAAGAAAAAATATATAATATAACACCTCCCTTCTTTTTCTCTCTCCCTCTCACTTCAGTTATAAAAAAACCAATCGCGAGGACCCCTGCCGCCAAGCCACCACCGCCGTGGCCCCCCCAACGTCGGCGCCTCCCTCCCCTCGACACCCCCTCCTTTAGCCCCTCCCTCCTCGATCCCCTCTCGCCCTCTCTCTATTAAACCGCACCGCCTCAAACCCTACCCAGATCTGCCGCTAGCCCCACCCCACCCCATCCCCCACCGTCCATCCACCGCCGTCAACCTTCGGTCCCCACCTTCGAATCCCCCCCCCCCCCCCGACGCTGGCAACAATCCCCCCTCTCTCTTCGATTTGAAAACTCCCCCAAAGACGTATAACCTCCATTCAGCCGCCATGACTCCACCACCCACCACCCGCCGCAGCGCCTTCACCCCTGACCCTTCGATGAATGGCGAAACCCGTCCCCCTCCTAACTTCCGATGAATGAAGTGAGTATTTGTATTTAATTAGTTTAATTTATATATTTAGCTTTATAAAATCTGATTTTCATATATATTTTAGTAATTGAAATGATCTTTTTTTGTTTTTGTTTTGTTTATAAAGCTTTGATTTTTCATTTAGATAAAGATTTGATTTTGATTTGTATATATAATATATAAAGATATGATTTTTCATAATATGAACGTTAGATCTTTCATCGATTAAAAATATGATTTTTAAACAAGGAAAGATTAGAATTTTAATCAAGGAAAAATACGATTTTTATTTGTTTAAAGTTGAGATCTTTATTTCGTTTAAAGTTTTGATTTTAAAATTATAAAGTTTTGATTTTTATTTTTATAATGCTTAGATTTTTAACATTGTAAAGACGAGATTTTTAACATTGTAAAGACGAGTTTTTAACATCGTAAAGACGAGATTTTTAACATCGTAACGACGAGATTTTTAACATGATAAAGATATGAAGTGAAGATAAAAATTCGATTTTTATATATATGAATTGGAAATTGAAATATGATTTTTATGTACATGTAGCGTTATTAAAAATGTGATTTTTATTTTAGATAAAGTGATAAAAATATGATTTTTACTATGAACAGCGTGAAAAGGAGTGCAATGGAACGGATTGAAATCAAAAAGGAATTCAGACGGTTCATAGATTCAGAAATGAATTGGAGGAGTGGAACCATCGGTGAGAACTTCTCACTTTAAATCTCGTTTTCTAGTTAAAAATATATACTAGGATGCAGACGGTATTTAGTAGCACCCGACACCCGTCGTCCACATACCATGGACGGCTTGTATGCTTGTTTGTTTGATTTTGATGCGTAGTTGATTATGTGATGTGATGTGAAATGAAGTAAAATATTTAGATAGTTAAAAATATTTTATAGTCGAAAATAAAAATTTTAACGTGTATTTAAAATGAAATAAATATAAACAAGTCGGACGATTTGTTTATATATACACATTTGACTGATATTGATTGGGACGATAAATTTTACTCATCGCCCAACCGCACAAATAAAATCTATGTTTGATTGTTTGAAACCCCACACGGGTATTGGGATGATATATGACGTACACTAATCCCAATAATTAGTTGTATGTCGATCGATTGATTGACGGGCTGTTATAAGCATTAAATATTTATATGTGATGCTCATACAGTGTAGAATGCACTTTGGATGATGGTTGATTATTTGTCATTGTTGATATATACATGCGTTGTATGGAAATTCATAGAAATAAAATCTATGGAAATTGATTGGGCCTCATTCCAGTTTTAAAAAGAAATATTTGACATAGAAATATTTGAAAGAGAAATATTTGAAAAAGAAATATTTGAAATAGAATATTTGAGAATAGAAATATATGAAGCTGTGTTGATTAGATTGACGCCATTTTGACGTGAACAATAATTATATCGATTTTATTCATTTTTCAATGAATATTGAAAGTGAATTGAAATTCGAATTAAATTGAAATAAATTGAAATTCGAATTAAATTGAATAGATTTGAAATTTGAATTAAATTGAATAGATTTGAAATTCGAATTAAATTGAATAGATTTGAAATTCGAATCAAATTGAAATGAGATGACCCCAAATCCCGTATAGACGGAGACAAGGGTAATCCGTGGAATATAACACATAAACAGATAATAGCGGAACCGAAATAAATAAATACACCAGATAATGAACAATAGAATATACTGGATAAAAGTAATCATCAGAGTTACACAGTATACAGGATCTTACTTAGTACAAATACAGTTCAACTATACATAAATGTCTATAGCGGAAAACAAACAAAATATGTACAATAGAAGCTGAACAGTATAAAAAGAGATAAATGATAGAATCCATCTTCAGCTCCAGCTATCCAGAGAAAGCCAGCTAAACCTGAATACAAGGATGCCCGTGTAGAAAAAGGGGCACCCGAGTTTGAAAGTGAAACAAACTACGAGTCAGTCATGGGACTGGTACGAGAAATATACTAAACACATTTCAAATATGGCTAATCACAGGACCACGCCACTTTCGTGGAACGTGTTTACTCCATTGGATTTCCAGTGCTTTAAAACAAATCTTTCTTTTAAACAAAGCAATGTATTTTATAAAAATGAAGTCGTTATAAGACTCAGTTCCCATCACACAATGCAACGCAAACCGGAGGATAGAGTTTTTACCTTATAACGGCCAAAATATGCTTGATACGAATAAAACAAAGGCATTTGATATTATTCCTAGTGTTATATGTTTTGAAAACAATATCAAATCATAACTATCAATCATAGACGACATTAATGCCCCATACCACTATGTCGCCATATATAGGTATACAATCAAAACCGCACAGTCACGTATTTGGAAATTGGATTTCCGTCATGAACCAAGGCAAAAGATAGTCCTTACCGAATTCGTGACTCTCTAGCCCGAGCCACAGGATCAGAACGCATCAACCTTTTAGATCGTCAGGGCCGGTCCACCGATGTGGATTATTATGCCTGAAAAATACGTTTCCCCGCCCTTTGGGGCGTAAACGAGCCAACGAATGACTCCATCGGACCCGGATCGTCCGATCAAACCGAGGCGCCTCGCAACAGCAACAACCACACAGGTGAAAAGTATATAAATGTTAGGGCTGGTAGGTCACTGACACCACCCTAGCTAGAAAGAAACGCATGCCCTCCCTGAGGTCCTTCTTCCGTTTCTGGTTCATACCGGGGTGTGAGGCTCGCAAATTCACATTATACACAAAGCTACGCCACATAGGCGGTGCTTTGATCATCACCACAAGACTTTGCTTTTCAACAGAAGCCCTGATCATTTGCCACTTAGGCATGCCACACTAACAATTCATGCCATGCGACTGATGTCCATCGATATACAACCTATGAGTTCGTGCGTTTCAGAGAAGGGCATTAAGCAAAAGAATAAATTCTCCGCCGCCAAACAGATGTATATTTAATAGAGATCAATCAACACAGAATAAAATCCAATGTCAGACACACCATCCATTTACAAGTCCGTTCTGGGTCTGAATGAAACCGGAGGCACTAAATACCTCGCAAACCCATCGATCACCACGTACGTCTGGACGATCACCACTCATTATCCATATTTCGGGATGCCTCCCAATCAGGACCTCGGTTACCATCCAAACGAGGTGAAGATCTCCGGTCTTCGACCACCGTCTTCATCTTCGAATTTCAATCATCGGTCAATTATTTGAAATGAGAATTAACTCGTCCTTTTCAAATAATTCACGTATATTTAGAATTTCAAATTAATTTATTTCAATGGTTAAATCATTCGACAACACCAATTTTGTTCTTTAATGTAATTTTCACACCAAACACATCCAACCATCAATTACCACATAAATCGAGCAAATTCAGTTTACTTCCATTCCATATCGCTTATGATATTTTATAACGATTTATCGCTATTTTTATTTATTTTAAAATAGCCAATTTATTCAAAACGACGCTTCGGTCCATAACGCGGCTGTGGCGCTGTTTTTCTTCAGATTTGATTTACACATATCTGAAAATCTAACCATTGGATCTTCACACAATTTACATCATTAGAAAGGTCTTTTCAAAACGAATCCAACGGTTCCAGTTTCGTGAAAATCCGACGGTCGGATCTCCCGGTACAATCGTTTGAAGTTTCGATTTCAAAATACGAACTGCAGCGTCGTTATTCGATTAAATATAGTTATATTTATATATATATATAAAAATATAATCGATTATGGCGCTGTTTTTTTTTTCAGATTTGAATTAAACCTTCCAGACAATTCAACCGTTGGATTTTTACAAAGTTGGTGCCGTTGGGAAGATATTTCCAAGGCGAACCCAACGGGTGTGGTTTCGGGAAAATCCAATGGTCGGATTTCCCGCACTAGTTGTTTGAAATCACGGTTTCGAAACACGAACTGCACGGCCACGTTTCGTTTTAATTTTATTTATATTTATATAATTATATAAATATAGTTCATTCAAAAATTCCTATATTGTTTCCATTTCAAATTAAAATATATAACATTCAATATTCGATTTGAACGTACATTTCAGTTTGCCAGGGCCACAAACTGATTCGAAAAATTCGAGAAAAATAAATCTGGCTATGTTTTGATGATACGGTCCCAACAAAACTAGTTTCGTCTAATTCTGAGACCGTTTGCAGAAAGGCCCGTTTCTGGTCGATCCAATTTAACTTAAATTGACCAAAACACGTTTTCCTTTGCCACGCTTACATACTAGCTTCAAAAATTATGAAATTTGAAACCTAGCAATAACTTCACATCCCGGATCCAACAAAAGTGGTTTTTTCGAATTCCGAGGTCGTATGCAAAATGACCAATTTTACGGGCTATATAAATTCCATAGCGGCCTTTCTGAAAATTCATTTGGCCATAACTTTTGCTTTCCATTATGAAAATTCGATTTTTCAGATTCGTTAGAAATATATTCACTAACAGGTTTAAATATTTTTGGTTTCACTAAAATCCATTTTGTTTTGCACCCGGTACAGTCCGACAAAGTTTGAATTCAATTTTTGAAACTGCAGCGCCTTTTCAGGCCTTGTTTAAAATTATAATTAATTATATTTGTTTTCAATTGTTGATTCAAACTCACTTTTTATCTCTATTATTTAAAATATTCATTTTAAATATTTAAAATCCATTATTTTAGCCAATTTAAAATTTTTAAATTTGTTCAGATTTTCTGGGTCGTTACAATCTCCCCCACTTGAACTTTTTGTCCCCGAAAAGGAACAAAGTCGAAAGTGGTTTGATAAATCTACAATCACACAACATAACAACCAATCCCATTGTTTTCAACCTTTTAAAAATATACTAATCAATTTCTATACTCTTTTTAAAATCATTCAGACTATAGAATTTAAAAGTGCACATCCATGGAAAGAAAATAATAATAGAATAGAGCACTAATTGGTAATGCAAAGTATGGTAAATGTACCTTGCACCGGAGTCAATCAGAGATATTGTAGTGACCCGAAAATCCGGGGAATTTGAGCTGACTAAATAACACAAGTCCAACCCAAATCGCACTGGAAATTCAAAAACTAATAGAAAGAAGACAGAGGGTGAGGATAGATAAGATAGAAACTTAGAATAGAAGAAGAAGAAGAACACAACATCAGAGTAACACGAACCTCACAGCGGAACGAATAACATATAATAAATAACATAACTTTGAAATATAACAGTTACGTATACAATAGCACTTATCAGAGTATAGCACTTACAACACAGCGGAAATAACTATAGCTATATGATCCAGAAGCCTCCTGCTCCAGCTCTTCAAGTATACCTGTAAATCCTGACTACTTGACTGCCCGTACAAATTTAGGCACCCAAGAGTTTAGGGAAAACAAAATAAACTCCGGGTCAGTCATGTGACTGGTGTGAATAAACTCAAATCATTTAAACAGGTATATGATATCTCATAAGACCACGCCGTGAATACGGAACGGGTTTTTCCCTTATGAGAATCCAAATAACTTTTCAAAGCAATATCATTTTGATATTATAATAATGTCTAAGTACAAATAAATATCAATCTAGCAGAAACGCTTGCATCTCACGTTACTACATATATAGTATACAATCAAAATCGCAAGCACGTATTGGATGATTGGATTTCCAACTATGACAAGGTATGGAACCACCTTCCGATCAGTGTACTCTAGGAATGATACACTGGAGTTCAACAAGAACATCTTGCAACTCAGCCACACATGACCGACCACTCATTTCGCTTGAGTGTATCGAATGTACATCACCAACGGTTAGGATCAGCAACCGTTCCTGTATATATATATGAGACAACATTGATAGATTAAAGAAGCAATTGAATTTTCTCTAGATAGGTGATTATACACCCTACTTCGGTGCGACCGACTTAGCCATGCTGCCTGCCCGATTTCTGTCATTTACCGGATGTAAGGCTAGAAGCTACGCTTTATCATCACAATAGATCACTTCGAATGCCACATTGTCAGATCCATCGAAAATCACTAATTGACGTCTACAACAATACATTACGTGTCAGCTAAAAGAAGTTTCCTTCTCCGCTTCCACTCTTGGTACGGTTGAAGAAATCAATGTACGTGACCTTTCTGGAAATACTCTGTCAGACATCCATCTTCATTCACTTAAAAGGTCACATCGTCATACCTGCCAAATCACAAATTGACTTATCCAAAAATAACACGGGTATACAGCTAAGAGAAACGAATTCCTCCGCCACCAAACGTGAATACGTTTGAACAGATCAACTTACGCGATCCATTGGATATACTCTGTCAGACCTTCGTCCATACAAGTTGTCCTGGGACTGGACAAACCGAAGGCACTATTCTGTAAATAGGATAGCCCTTGCATTTTACTCCGTCTTCAATTGTCTTTGGCATATATGATTCGCGATGCTTATGCCAATACAGAGTGGTTCTTTGGATAATAATCAAACCGGTCTCTCCATATTAACAACGTTAAAATGATCAAAACTTCAATAGTCTGTGATTTAACCATCAAAGAAAAACAAGTGTGCAAACAACGATATTATTCCCAGATGGAAATTATATCGAACAAACATCATTTAACATTAATCTCTTTAGTTCATTTATTTACTTATCTCCTGTTTCCCTATATTCTAAATTCTTACTTTCTTTTATCAGAAAACATTTCTGATTCTCGTTTGGAAAAATTTCCAAAACTCCTTTACGATCAAACCTTACCATTTCTTAGTTAAGAAGGAAGTCACTCAAGTTGGGGTATAATTACCTCTCAGACCTTAACTGAACAACGTTATAACTTCGAAATGGTCAAAGTTTATCTTTTAATCTTTAACAACTTCTTTACGCCTTTCTCGGATCCAATTTTACTGATCCACTTCTATATTTAAAACATTGGTTATAACGATAACGTTATAATCCCTACTTTCGAATTATCTAACTTTAATTATAACTTCTATTCTTATTAGTGAATAATTAACCTAACACTTATTTATTTATAAATAAATAAATCTCTATTTAAACACTGGAAAGTATAAGTACTTTCCCGAATTTGATATAATCGAATTTGTCGATTAACTCTCTTCGAGAAATCTCTATCTGATTAACTCTTCTTCGAAATAACCTATATTCGATTAACTTCTTCTCGAATAAACGATATTCGATAATCTCTCTTCGAATAACTAATATTCGATAACTCTTCCTTTTCAAATATCTCATATTTGAAAATCTCACTTCGATGAAACTAACATCGATAACTCCTTTCGATGAAACTAACATCGATAAATTTAACTCGACAAATTAACTCGACTAACTTAACTTGACTCGACTAACTCGACTTACTTGGTTCAACCAAATGCGATTCGATTAACTAGGCTCGACTAACTTGACTAACTTAACTCGGCTTACTTGGTTCGACCAATTCGATTCGATTAACTAGACTCGACTAACTTGGTCGAACCACCCGATCAACTCAACTTATTTAACTTAACTTATTTCTCAACTCGGTCAACTCGATTAACTCCTATCGAATAACTAATACTCGATTAAACTCCATTCGCTTGACTCTAGATCGCAGCGATCACAATGGTTACGCCTGACTCCCTCAGGAAACATCCAACCGCCGTAGGCTATTTACAGCCCTGCGAATTACGCTAGCAGTCGTACAAGATGGCAACTTACCCTGAATACTATGTTTGACTAACTCTGTTTCAAATAACTATATTTGATTAACTCTAGTTCGTTTTAACTCTAATTGATTAACTCCAACTAATTAACTCCAACTGGTTAACTCTAACTGGTTAACTCTATTTGACTAACTCGACTTGATTAACCCCTTTCGAATAACATATTCGATTAACTAACTTCGAATACCATATTCGATTAACTAACTTCGAATACCATATTCGATTAACTCCTTTCAAATGTCTAAATTCGACTAACTTTATTCACTTTATAAAGATTTCCTTTTTAACAACGTTTTATTCATTTGAAAAGATTTACTTTTAAATAACGGTTCTACACTTTAAAAATGATTTCCTTTTTATAACGTTTCCTTTTCAATTCTATTTGTAAATGGTTTACAAATATTTCCTTTTCAAATTTATTCTTAAAAATATTCTAACTCCTTAAATTCCCTGAAAAATTCGCCATTTGTAACGGGAGCATCGGGAAAATCCCCAAACCCACCACACAGGCCTTTCCATTCAAAAAGAAATGTTTTGAATTTATTTCCTTTTTAAAATATCTCCTATTTATAAATATCCCAATTTATAAATATTCCTTATTTATAAATATTTAAATTTATAAATATCTCTTATTTATAAATATCTCATTTTATAAATATGCTATTTTCAATATCATTTTGAAAATTCTCCTTTATCCACATTCCGGTATGTCATGGTATTCAATCATATCAAATCACGATGTCTAATCTCGTCCATACACACACAATCAACAACAGGTCATAATTCACATCATATATTAAAATATATGAAAAACAATAAAATAACT
The DNA here is from genome assembly GCA_030737875.1 of Allium sativum. Taxonomy (NCBI): domain Eukaryota; kingdom Viridiplantae; phylum Streptophyta; class Magnoliopsida; order Asparagales; family Amaryllidaceae; genus Allium; species Allium sativum. The sequence continues at coordinate 1,043,940,647 of CM060910.1, read as the reverse complement.
GTTGAGGAATCCAGTCAGATTCCTCCAACCTGTTTCCCTGCATCACAGATGTTAGACAATATAGATAACATCACTTTCAGTTCCATATGATATATTCTGTTAAACAGAATCAATATAGAAATTTAACTAACTGACTAGCAGTTCAATCAAACAATCAATACACAGTCAAACAGACAATTTTAACAGTCCTAACAATACAACATGAAATTATAAACTGTTCAGAGTTAGTGAGATTTACTCACATTGTCGATCATCGTTAAAGAACGATAATCGATTATCGATTCTGATCCGATAATTTATTTCAATATAAATTTAAAGAAGCTCCAATCATTCCAGTCTGGTTCCGTGTTGTAGCATTCGTCTGTGTGATCCTATTGGATCCCGTTTTACTGTATTCGGATACAAAATGAACTAGTTATACATTAGTTACAAGTTAATATGTTATTAGAAATTTAAATTAGCTTAATTAAACTTTTAAACGTTGGGCTTACCCAACAACATCGGCCCACCCAACCTGTTTATTTCCCACCGACCCATTTCCATTACACCTTCTTCTTCCCTGTCTAAAACAGACACTGCTCCAACCCCATCTTCTCCAATTTACACATACAGATCGAACTGAATGGTGTTTCTCCCTTTTAATCCTTCTCCTTTATTTATTTTCATTTTCCATTACCGATCGTTCCCCATGAAATAAAAACTAAATCCCTTCTCTACTGTTCATGTATCCTCATACCACTATTTGCACGCATTTTATCACTTTCCCCAACTAACGTCCTTCCTTCTCCAACATATAAAACAACAAACCCAGTCCCACTTCTTCATGTTTGTTCATGTGCTGCTCCTTCAACGTGTACAGTAAAACACGCTGGCCCTTCATCAGTAAAATAAAACTGCCCCAACATGTAAGTCTGCTCATCTGCCATCCCGCTTCCTTCATTTCACAAAGACCTCACAACGCTCGGATGAAAAAGCTCCACCACCGCACTCTTCTTGCACCTCCAAGAGTAGATCAGCGAACCCCAAAAGAAGCGCCTCTGCTTGCCTGAACAACGCCGGAATTCTCATACAGCTCGACGTCCCCGTGCGCCTTCAAACCCGTGCTAATGGCAGTACCTTTCGGAGCCGATTCCGGCCAACTTCAAGGAGCGCCTCCACCACAAACCTCCACCTTCTTCGACCCACACAGTCACGCCCTTACCACCGTAGTATCGGCCTTACTCCCCTTTTAAATCTTGTTTGTGAAGACCGATTTTTGTTTTATTGGAAAAACAAAGGTGGCGGCGGATTTTAGTTTTTTGCTGAGGAATTAGGTTTAGAGTTTAAGGTATTGGGTTTATATAGGAGATGGAAAAGATGTGTTCGTGGCAAGCGAAATGGTTGTGTGGACAGGAGTATTTATCTTGTTCGGTTTCTTCTAGGCCAAGGGAAATACATTTCTTATTTGTGCGGATTAGATAGGCCCACGTCCTATGATTCAACGATGCCACCATAACACGGTTAATATTTACATTTGTTTAAGTTCTTACACGTTTATCCTAACCTGCTAAGTAAAATACTGTTCACGTACAGACTGTTATGGACCAAAATAAAAATATCGTTATAACGGGCAATGTACCACGATCTCAGAAATATAAAAATATCAGTAAGGGAACTCATATTGTGAAAGCCCAAATTTCTGATTTCAGGGTACAAAACACTCCAAATAAAAAGTCGCATATTTAATTAATTAAAAATTACAGTAAAATTCTAAAATTTAAATTATCGTTATGTCTCAAAAGAACCTTGTCTAAATTCCAACCCGATATTCAAATATTTTTATATAACCGTTATGGCCACAAACGAATATACCGCTGTTTCTCTTTATATTTGATTTGGATATAAATCAAAATCTACATGAAGAAATCCCGATTTTTCTCTTCCACTAGAAAGATATACTCCACCAGCTCCACACGTTTCTTGTTTCACAAAAATCCGGCTTAAAACGAATCCTGTACATTCAGTTGAAGTTCAAATCGCCAAATAGCGAACTGCCGCATCGTTACGCACTCTATTTTAATTATATTATACATTCAAACTGTCGTCGATTGAATATATTCGTCAATATAATCCAACTCTAAGTTGAATTATATCTTTGGGATGACCCCATTCACAGAATATTTGTATTTCCAATATTTTTGATTATTTCGACATTATAATATATTTTATTATATTATAATTATTAATTAAATATTCAATATTATTTAATTCACGTTCTCGATATCGATAAATCGATATTTAATAATTAAATAAATAAATTGTTCAACAGCTAAAATGCGGGTTACTACAATCTTCCCCCCTTAATAAAATTTCGTCCTCGAAATTGCTAAGCTAGGGGATGACCCTATCTTCTGGGTAAAAATTTATCTGTTTACCTCTTGTCTCCGGTTTCAACTAAACCAATTAATATCGACTAAAATATTAATTTATTCCGACTAACTAAATTTTCAAAAATTCTGAAAATTTTCTAAAACCTTAACTTTTCGAAAATTTTTGCCAGCACCTCCTTTGTACTGGTCAATATCTCAAACTCCAACTCGCCTCTCTGGGCCTTCTTTAACCCAAAAGAAAATCAAACAGCCAAGCGGCTTGCCAATTCGGCTCATAAATCTCATATCCATATATAATATAAACTGGTACCTTTTTGTCGGGAATATCAACTCTATCACTTCCATATGCTATCAACTCAGCATATACCAGTGTTATTTCCATCAAATTCCAATCAGTTCATATCCTCAAAACCAAATCGAATTTCATTCGAACCCGAATATCAAATTTCAAATTCTTAACTCATCAACCCAATTCCATAACAGATTATTCTCTAATCCCATTCAATTCAGTTTAACTCAGTTCAAGTTAATATTTCAATTTATTTTCTACTATCTTATTCTATTTAACTTCATAAGTTAAAATTAAATTCCGAAACTTAATTTCCTGGGTCTATTTCAAATCAATTTGAAATTACAATGCCAATTCAAAACCTTTGAATTTCTAAACAACTTGTTTTCTCAAAACAATTCAAAAACAAAACCTTTGGTAGTAGTCCGTCACTTAGAACTCGAAAATGAACACTGATGATGTCGCGATTCATCATCAGAATCTATTTTCCCGCTATCGAAGTGAGTTCAATACTATATCACCTCCAGTTTGAAAAACGTTTTCAAAATCTCCCAAGAACTTAAAATTTCCTTATTTTAATTCCAATCTGATTTAAATTCAGATTTTTCTTCATTTTATTTCATATACTTTACTTATATGAATTCTGATTAGTCATTTATAATCATTTTACCTTTTTATAATCTTACTCGATTATAATAACAACCAACACAACCAATATACTGTATCAAATATATTCGGGTAAAATTATTCCATTTACCCTCTTTCAAAACATACCATGACGGTTCATCGTATTCGAGTGTTTAGTAACCCCTATCGATACAGTGGATCAAACCGATCGACCAGAATTCACAAACAACTCAACCAATAAAACTCCACAATATAAAATCATTTTATATTAACTAACAAATACGTTCACTCGTATATATACACTCAAACTCAGTCTAGGATATTACTAATCCCATCTCTACTGAATCACGCCACAGAGCCAAGGTAATAACTAAACCAATGCTCTGATACCAACTGTAGTGACCCGAAAATCCGGGGGAATTTGAGCTGACTAAATAACACAAGTCCAACCCAAATCGCACTGGAAATTCAAGAACTAATAGAAAGAAGACAGAGGGTGAGGATAGATAGGATAGAAACTTAGAATATAAGAAGAAGAAGAGCACAACATCAGAGTAACACGAACCTCACAGCGGAACGAATAACATATAATAGATAACATAACTTTGAAATATAACAGTTACGTATACAATAGCACTTATCAGAGTACAGCACTTACAACACAGCGGAAATAACTATAGCTATATGATCCAGAAGCCTCCTGCTCCAGCTCTTCAAGTATACCTGTAAATCCTGACTACTTGACTGCCCGTACAAATTTAGGCACCCAAGAGTTTAGGGAAAACAAAATAAACTCCGGGTCAGTCATGTGACTGGTGTGAATAAACTCAAATCATTTAAACAGGTATATGATATCTCATAAGACCATGCCGTGAATACGGAACGGGTTTTTCCCTTATGAGAATCCAAATAACTTTTCAAAGCAATATCATTCTGATATTATAATAATGTCTAAGTACAAATAAATATCAATCTAGTAGAAACGCTTGCATCTCACGTTACTACATATATAGTATACAATTAAAATCGCAAGCACGTATTGGATGATTGGATTTCCAACTATGACAAGGTATGGAACCACCTTCCGATCAGTGTACTCTAGGAATGATACACTGGAGTTCAATAAGAACATCTTGCAACTCAGCCACACATGACCGTCCACTCATTTCGCTTGAGTGTATCGAATGTACATCACCAACGGTTGGGATCAGCAACCGTTCCCGTATATATATGGGACAGCATTGATAGATTAAAGAAGCAAATGAATATTCTCTAGATAGGTGATTATACACCCTACTTCGGTGCGACCGACTTAGCCATGCTGCCTGCCCGATTTCTGTCATTTACCGGGTGTGAGGCTAGAAGCTACGCTTTATCATCACAATAGATCCACTTCGAATGCCACATTGTCAGATCCATCGAAAATCACTAATTGACGTCTACAACAATACATTACGTGTCAACTAAAAGAAGTTTCCTTCTCCGCTTCCACTCTTGGTACGGTTGAAGAAATCAATGTACGTGACCTTTCTGGAAATACTCTGTCAGACATCCATCTTCATTCACTTAAAAGGTCACATCGTCATACCCGCCAAATCACAAATTAACTTATCCAAAAATAACACGGGTATACAGCTAAGAGAAACGAATTCCTCCGCCACCAAACGTGAATACGTTTGAACAGATCAACTTACGCGATCCATTGGATATACTCTGTCAGACCTTCGTCCATACAAGTTGTCCTGGGACTGGACAAACCGAAGGCACTATTCTGTAAACAGGATAGCCCTTGCATTTTACTCCGTCTTCAATTGTCTTTGGCATATATGATTCGCGACGCTTATGCCAATACAGAGTGGTTCTTTGGATAATAATCCAACCGATCTCTCCATGTTAACAACGTTAAAATGGTCAAAACTTCGATAGTCTGTGATTTAACCATCAAAGAAAAACAAGTGTGCAAACAACGATATTATTCCCAGATGGAAATTATATCGAACAAACATCTTTAACATTAATCTCTTTAGTTCATTTATTTACTTATCTCCTGTTTCCCTATATTCTAAATTCTTATTTTCTTTTATCAGAAAACATTTATGATTCTCGTTTGGAAAACATTTCCAAAACTCCTTTACGATCAAACCTTACCATTTCTTAGTTAAGAAGGAAGTCACTCAAGTTGGGGTATAATTACCTCTCAGACCTTAACTGAACAACGTTATAACTTCGAAATGGTCAAAGTTTATCTTTTAATCTTTAACAACTTCTTTACGCCTTTCTCGGATCCAATTTTACTGATCCACTTCCATATTTAAAACATTGGTTAAACGATAACGTTATAATCCCTACTTTCGAATTATCTAACATTAATTATAACTTCTATTCTTATTAGTGAATAATTAACCTAACACTTATTTATTTATAAATAAATAAATCTCTATTTAAACACTGGAAAGTATAAGTACTTTCCCGAACTTGATATAATCGAATTTGTCGATCAACTCTCTTCGAGAAATCTCTATCTGATTAACTCTTCTTCGAAATAACCTATATTCGATTAACTTCTTCTCGAATAAACAATGTTCGATAATCTCTCTTCGAATAACTAATATTCGATAACTCTTCCTTTTCAAATATCTCATATTTGAAAATCTCACTTCGATGAAACTAACATCGATAACTCCTTTCGATGAAACTAACATCGATAAATTTAACTCGACGAACTTAACTCGACTAACTTAACTTGACTCGACTAACTCGACTTACTTAGTTCAACCAAATTCGATTCGATTAACTAGGCTCGACTAACTTGACTAACTTAACTCGGCTTACTTGGTTCGACCAATTCGATTCGATTAACTAGGCTCGACTAACTTGGTCGAACCACCCGATCAACTCAACTTATTTAACTTAACTTATTTCTCAACTCTATCAACTCGATTAACTCCTATCGAATAACTAATACTCGATTAAACTCCATTCGCTTGACTCTAGATCGCAGCGATCAAAATGGTTACGCCTGACTCCCTCAGGAAACATCCAACCGCCGTAGGCTATTTACAGCCCTGCGAATTACGCTAGCAGTCGTACAAGATGGCAACTTACCCTGAATACTATGTTTGACTAACTCTGTTTCAAATAGCTATATTTGATTAACTCTAGTTTGTTTTAACTCTAATTGATTAACTCTAACTAATTAACTCCAACTGGTTAACTCTAACTGGTTAACTCTATTTGACTAACTCGACTTGACTAACCCCTTTCGAATAACATATTCGATTAACTAACTTCGAATACCATATTCGATTAACTAACTTCGAATACCATATTCGATTAACTCCTTTCAAATGTCTATATTCGATTAACTTTATTCACTTTATAAAGATTTCCTTTTTAACAACGTTTTATTCATTTGAAAAGATTTACTTTTAAATAACGGTTCTACACTTTAAAAATGATTTCCTTTTTATAACGTTTCCTTTTCAATTCTATTTGTAAATGGTTTACAAATATTTCCTTTTCAAATTTATTCTTAAAAATATTCTAACTCCTTAAATTCCCTGAAAAATTCGCCATTTGTAACGGGAGCATCGGGAAAATCCCCAAACCCGCCACACAAGCCTTTCCATTCAAAAAGAAATGTTTTGAATTTATTTCCTTTTTAAAATATCTCCTATTTATAAATATCCCAATTTATAAATATTCCTTATTTATAAATATTTAAATTTATAAATATCTCTTATTTATAAATATCTTATTTTATAAATATGCTATTTTCAATATCATTTTGAAAATTCTCCTTTATCCACATTCCGGTATGTCATGGTATTCAATCATATCAAATCACGATGTCTAATCTCGTCCATACACACACAATCAACAACAGGTTATAATTCACATCATATATTAAAATATATGAAAAACAATAAAATAACTGTTGAGGAATCCAGTCAGATTCCTCCAACCTGTTTCCCTGCATCACAGATGTTAGACAATATAGATAACATCACTTTCAGTTCCATATGATATATTCTGTTAAACAGAATCAATATAGAAATTTAACTAACTGACTAGCAGTTCAATCAAACAATCAATACACAGTCAAACAGACAATTTTAACAGTCCTAACAATATAACATGAAATTTAAACTGTTCAGAGTTAGTGAGATTTACTCACATTGTCGATCATCGTTAAAGAACGATAATCGATTGTCGATTCTGATCCGACAATTTATTTCAATATAAATTTTAAGAAGCTCCAATCATTCCAGTCTGGCTCCGTGTTGTAGCATTCGTCTGTGTGATCCTATCAGATCCCGTTTTACTGTATTTGGATACAAAATGAACTAGTTATACATTAGTTACAAGTTAATATGTTATTAGAAATTTAAATTAGCTTAATTAAACTTTAAACCGTTGGGCTTACCCGACAACATCGGCCCACCCAACCTGTTTATTTCCCACCGACCCATTTCCATTACGCCTTCTTCTTCCCTGTCTAAAACAGACACTGCTCCAACCCCATCTTCTCCAATTTACACATACAGTTCGAACTGAACGGTGTTTCTCCCTTTTAATCCTTCTCCTTTATTTATTTTCATTTTCCATTACCGATCGTTCCCCATGAAATAAAAACTAAATCCCTTCTCTATTGTTCATGTATCCTCATACCACTATTTGCACGCATTTTATCACTTTCCCCAACTAACGTCCTTCCTTCTCCAACATATAAAACAACAAACCCAGTCCCACTTCTTCATGTTTGTTCATGTGCTGCTCCTTCAACGTGTAAAGTAAAACACGCTGGCCCTTCATCGGTAAAGTAAAACTTCCCCAACATGTAAGTCTGCTCATCTGCCATCCCGCTTCCTTCATTTCACAAAGACCTCACAACGCTCGGATGAAAAAGCTCCACCACCGCACTCTTCTTGCACCTCCAAGAGTAGATCAGCGAACCCCAAAAGAAGCGCCTCTGCTTGCCTGAACAACGCCAGAATTCTCATATAGCTCGACGTCCCCGTGCGCCTTCAAACCCGTGCTAACGGCAGTTCCTTTCGGAGCCGATTCCGGCCAACTTCAAGGAGCGCCTCCACCACAAACCTCCACCTTCTTCGACCCACACAGTCACGCCCTTACCACCGTAGTATCGGCCTTACTCCCCTTTTAAATCTTGTTTGTGAAGACCGATTTTTGTTTTATTGGAAAAACAAAGGTGGCGGCGGATTTTAGTTTTTTGCTGAGGAATTAGGTTTAGAGTTTAAGGTATTGGGTTTATATAGGAGATGGAAAAGATGTGTTCGTGGCAAGCGAAATGGTTGTGTGGACAGGAGTATTTATCTTGTTCGGTTTCTTCTAGGCCAAGGGAAATACATTTCTTATTTGTGCGGATTAGATAGGCCCACGTCCTATGATTCAACGATGCCACCATAACACGGTTAATATTTACATTTGTTTAAGTTTTTACACGTTTAACCTAACCTGCTAAGTAAAATACTGTTCACATACAGACTGTTATGGACCAAAATAAAAATATCGTTATAACGAGCAATGTACCACGATCTCAGAAATATAAAAATATCAGTAGGGGAACTCATATTGTGAAAGCCCAAATTTCTGATTTCAGGGTGCAAAACACTCCAAACAAAAAGTCGCATATTTAATTAATTAAAAATTACAGTAAAATTCTAAAAATTAAATTATCGTTATGTCTTAAAAGAACCTTGTCTAAATTCCAACCCGATATTCAAATATTTTTAAATAACCGTTATGGCCACAAACGAATATACCGCTGTTTCTCTGAATATTTGATTTGGATATAAATCAAAATCTACACGTCCCAATTTTTCTCTTTCACTAGAAAGATATACTCCACCAGCTCCACACGTTTCTTGTTTCACAGAAATCCAGCTTAAAAAAAATCCTGTACATTCAGTTGAAGTTCAAATCGCTAAATAGCGAACTGCCGCGTCATTACGCACTCTATTTTAATTATATTATAATTATACGTTCAAACTGTCGTCGATTGAATATATTCGTCAATATAATCCAACTCTAAGTTGAATTATATCTTTGGGATGACCCCATTCAGAGAATATTTGTATTTCCAATATTTTTGATTATTTTGACATTATAATATATTTTATTATATTATAATTATTAATTAAATATTCAATATTATTTAATTCACGTTCTCGATATCGATAAATCGATATTTAATAATTAAATAAATAATTTGTTCAACAGCTAAAATGCGGGTTACTACTGATATCCACTCGGCATCTAGGATAAGCTTTCTGAATACTCTCCTCAGTTTCCCAAGTACAATCTCGTGGATCTCCGCTCCATTGCACTTTGACTAAGTGAACCTTCTTGTTCCTCAGTTCTTTGGTTTCTTTACCGATGATCTTTAGCGGCTCTCGTCTCACAGCTAATTCAGGGGTAATTTCAATATCCTGTTGAGCTGCTTCTTCCACGATTAAGTCTGGATCATGAACGTGCTTTTGAAGTTGAGATATATGAAATACATCATGAACTCCAGGCAACCAATCAGGAAGTTTGACCCTATAAGCGAGAGTTCCGATCCGTTCCAGAATAGGAAACGGACCAATGAATTTGGGCGCCAATTTCCCTGTTTTACCGAACTGGATTACTCCTCTCATCGGCGATACTTTCAAATATACATAGTCGCCAACAACAAAGGATATATCTCTTCTTCTCCTATCGGCATAGCTCTTTTGTCGTCTTTGAGCGGCGAGTAATCGCTTCTTAATAAAATCGACCTTTTCGGCAGCTTCTCGGATCATATCCGGACCCAACACAAGTCTATTTCCGGGTTCGACCCAACAAGCAGGAGATCGGCACGGTCTACCATACAATGCTTCGAATGGCGACATTGTCAGACTCGCCTGGTAGCTGTTGTTATAAGAGAATTCAGCCAAATGCAGATGGTCTTCCCATGATCCACCGAAATCTATAACACAAGCCCGCAATAGATCTTCTAAAATACGATTCACCCTCTCAGTCTGACCATCTGTCTAAGGATGATAAGCAGTGCTTAAGTTCAACTTTGTTCCCAGCTCGACTTGAAAGGCTTCCCAGAATTTGCTAGTGAATATTGTATCTCTATCACTGACAATACTGAGCGGCACTCCATGCAGTCTAACTATTTCCTTGAAGTATATTTGCGCCAGACTCTGAGCAGTTCTGTTTGATCTGACAGGTATGAAATGGATGATCTTCGTGAAGCGATCTACGATCACCCAAATACTGTCATTTCCTTTTCTGGTTCTGGGCAGACCATCAATGAAATCCATAGAAATATGTTCCCACTTGCAACCAGGAACTTCTAGCGGTTGTAACAATCCAGCCAATTTCTGTTGGTCGCTTTTGACTAGCTGACAAGTAGGGCATCGGCTAACATATATTGAAACGTCTCTTTTCATAGCCTTCCACCAGAATGTTCGTTTGAGATCGTTATACATTTTGGCCACACCAGGATGGATACTCAGCTTGGACTTGTGACACTCGTCTAACACTTCCCTTTTGAGCTCGGGGATGTCAGGAACACAAATCCTTCCTTTCAACCTCAGGGTCTCGTCGATATCTATTGGAAAACACGAGGGTTCACCTTTCTGAATTCTTTTAATCATGTCCTTAATAAAGTTATCCTCTTTCTGAAGAATAGATATTTTGTCAATCAAGGAAGTCGTGATAATAAAGCTGGCGATCATTAAATTCTTTCGGCTCAGCGCATCGGCCACGACATTGGCTTTCCCTGGAGTATATATAATTTCAAAGTCATATGCTGCATGAAACTCCAGCCAACGCTGCTGCCTCAGATTCAAGTCCTTCTTGGTGAACAGATACTTTAACAACTGGTGATCTGTAAACAGTTCAAATCTCTCACCCAGTAGATAGGGTGTAACACCCCACCTCCGCCAGGGTGACTCTTGCAAGCACTCTGACTTTGGAGGGGCGTTTGAATCAGGTAAACATGCATAATGATATATCAAGGCAGAACAAGAACATATGTATATATGTAAACAGAGTAAATAACATAGATAAAACAGCGGAAGATTTCAAACCATTTCAAAACAAGTCTGGTACAACATAATGTCAATTTTCCAAATACACAAGTCTAGATAAAAACAACATTACTGAAAAACTGAAATACATAAGTACTATCCCCAAAATAAGTGATAACCATAGCTAGCTTCATGTCAAGACCGTACATGAGCTAAAATCCCACAAGCAAGCGATCAGAAATCCAAGCTAAGCTCCAATATTCCCACCCTGAGAACCTGGGGGGGAAACAGAAGAAAAGAGGCGAAAGAAAACAGGTCAGTCAAAAAGACTGAGTAAGCCCTACTACAATCAATGTAAACTGATAAAGTTAACTGGCATGAGAAGCAGGGATGATCATAAGGATAACTACATACTAGCATGATGATTAACTAACAAGGTAGATAAAGGTGTCATCGCATAATCAGGTTTAAGGTTTTTGCACCACAGATGTACTAGCAAACTAACATGACTTGAATAAACAAGTATTGATCCCTTGGCCCAAGCTTTGGCCCAATAACATGAAGTGACCCTGATACATGGTCCAATAACATGAAATGACCCTAATACGAGGTCCAACCAAACGGTCTAGTCGATCGGCTCCCTAAGCCTAACTCGTCACGTGTTGGTGTCAATGCGGCCCAAACATAATTGTAGTCAGACTGTGTAGGGTCTCCCGTCGGGTGTATCAAGCCCTAGGGTGTCAACCCCTGGACACCATAAACATGAGTGCACAGTCTCGATCTACTGGTACCCGTGCATGCTTTCCCCGGCTTTGGACTATGTGCACGACCATGGTCCGCCCGGAACTACACCGGCGTACCACTCTGCCGTCGTTTTTGGTCACTTACCTCCAGTCCAGTAATCGTGCCCCCTCCCTAGCCTAGTCCCTAGGGTCTTAATGATACAAACTTGGGATTACTGCTGGAGTGGGCCCCCATTGCTAGGATTTTTCTAGTGGGTTAAGTACGGTTTAACCCTCTTGCTAATCATGGATTAACTTGGTTAAGTGTAACGATGAGTTCACGACTTAACCCCGATTAATCTACCAAGCCCAAATTGGTTAAGTATTAAGTGGACCATGACTTAACCCTAATCATGAGGCATTAATTAATTTAATGCGCCTTAACCTCTCACATTAGACTTTGTTGCGGTTACTAGTTAAGCCGGGCGGGTCCGGGTAGCTTTACACCACAACTTGGTCTAACCTCGGGTTCAAGGTACAACATGACCAACTTCTCACATTGGGTCCTATTGTTTGTAGCAACTAGTTAAGCCGGTCGGTTCCGGGTAGGTTTACGCTACAAACTCAACCCAACCTCGAGTTGGTCACACTTATCTTTTCTAAGTGTCATGTCCATCATGTTTCCAAAACATGTTACAAGTTTTCAAGCATTTGGGTAGACCTAACTTAATAGGTAAATTCCCAAAGGGTAGACCTAACTTAATAGGTAAATTCCCAAGCTTATGTTTTTATGTCTTTTAAGTTTACCCAACCCCAAACGCAATCCCATCGCTTACATATCGCAATAGCGCATAAAGGATAGAAAGAGGGAACTTGGCATAATCATGACATAAAGGTGTTGAAGCCACAAGTTTAACATGGTGGCATATGAAATGTACATATGTTCATATACTTGCATATTACATTTTTAGGCCTCAAAAGCATGCATAAAACCAAACTTAGCATATTGGTGATACATGGTGATAAATGACATGTAGAAATGGCCATAAGTTCGCATTTAGCCTCACATGCGAGTTATCATAAGAGATATGATAACTTACATGTTGCCAAAATGCAACCTTTAGCATAAAGCTTGAAGCTTTAAGCTCATAAACCCAAGATAAGCTTGCATAACATGATAACATGAACAAAAGGATCAACCCAAACTTGCATAACATAACTTGCATATCATATGACAAACTTGCATATCAAACTTGCATAACATAACATGATAGACTTGCATATCATAACATAGCAAACTTGCATAACATGATAAACTTGCATATCATACTTGCATAACATAATAAACTTGCATATCATATCATAATGATCAAACACAACTTGCATCATTCATTAACTTTAGAGTTTAAATATGAAAGTAGAAAAGGGCTTACAATGCTTATGAAGACTCAAATGAGTATAAGCAAATATAAGATTGAGCCAAAGCCCTTATGCAATCAAATAAACCCAAAATGCAAGCTCTAATAGAAAAACCCTTGAGCCAAAATGATCAAAACTCTTTCTTTATGATGCAAATATAGAAACTTGACTTGAATGCAAGCTAATGATGCTCATACAAGCTTGAAAACACTTGTATGCATGGAAAATCTCATAGAAATTTATTTAGGAATTTTATGAAGAGAGTGGAGGCCGTGAGAGGATTGATTTTGCCATAGTTTAGTTGTATGAATGAATAATGATGATTTAGGGTTAGGTTAGGGCCTTATTTATAGAGATTAGGACTAGTTCTAGCCTTAGGATTAAACCCTAGTTCCAATCTCAGCCCTTAAAACCGAATCTGGCCCCCATACTCAATACAAACCCAAAATGGTGCACCAGGCAAAACTGCCCGGCTGGACCAAGTTGACAGCCAAGTCGACAGGGCTGTCAACTTGGGTCCAACCAACTCGACTCCCAAGTCGACAGGGCTGTCGACTTGGGTACTCTGGCGGGAATTTTCCCGCATGGCCCAATCTTACCCTAATTTCCAAATTCAAACTTGAATTTGAAATCTGTTTTTACTTTGAAATTTTCTGAAAACTTCGTTGGGCCTTAATCGGGTCATACGGACTCCGATTTTCGAAAACTCGGACTCTATTTCGCGTATTTTTCCGAGACGAACGCAATGGCATAGCCCGTTTCCCTTGATTCAGATTTTAGAATTAAATTCTGCCTCGATTTATGTTGTAACAGGTTATTGAAAATACGGGTTGTTACATTCTCCTCTCCTTAAAGGATTTCGTCCCCGAAATCTTCAAGTTAGGAAAAACGTATCCTACCATCCAACATCCATCTACTCAAAACATCATCCACGAGCAATCATTGTCCTTACAAGATTCTAAATGTTGCATGAACATATGCAAAGGTGTGTGTATATGTACTTATCTAATGCAAATTTCATCAATGCAAAATATGTTAGTGAAATGAATCCATATGTATGCAATTCCTAACATAATGTATAACATCTATATGTGTGCACATAATATACATCCATATGCAACATCCATGTGATAACACAAAAATTTTCGTCCATGAATAAGCATAAACACTCATGCATATGCAATATGAGGAGTGTGTGAGCCGATCTAGTGACTAACGTGTATAATGCATCCACGAGTAACCACTTGCAAACACTTGCAACCACTTGCAACCATCAAGCATAACATGTTTCAAACACATGTTTCATCCAAAGGGTTTCTACCTAAGGTTCTCATGACAAGATTAACACGATAAACTAGATAAACATGGATAGCAAAGAGAAAGATATGCTAACAAAGAAAAGAGATTGAGAGTGTACCATCAAAAAGGAATGGATAAAGCCCACGCATCTTCTCCTCGGTTTCCCAAGTTGCGTCTTCTTCGGCTTCACCCCATTGAACCTTCACCAACTTGACCTCTCGATTCCTTAGCTTCTTGGTCTCCGTCGCCAAGATACGAATCGGAGCTCTCCTCAAAGTAGCCTCTTTCTCCACTTCCACATCTTTCAGAACACTTGGCTCAACAACCTCTGCTGATTCATGTAAACACTTCCAGAGATACGAGACATGAAAAACATCGTGTACTCCGGCAAGCTTCTCGGGCAACTCCACTCTATAAGCCATCTGCCCGATCCTCTCTATAATAGGGAATGGTCCAACAAACCTCGGTGCTAACTTCCCAACGGCTCCAAATCGGACCACATTCCGCAAAGGAGAAACCTTCACGAAAACCATATCCCCAACATCAAACTCCAAATCAGTTCTTCGCTTATCAGCATAGGATTTCTGTCGGTCTTGGGCCGCTTTCATCCGTCTCCGAATCAACTCGACCTTCTCGGATGTATCTCTGATCATATCAGGCCCAAGTATAAGCTCATCTGTAGTCTCCCACCAACATGTAGGCGACTTGCACGGCCTCCCATATAAAGCTTCAAATGGTGCCATCCCTATGCTTGCCTGATAACTGTTATTATATGCAAACTCAACAAGAGGAAGATGGTCTTCCCAAGTATCACCAAAATCCAGAATACAAAGCCTCAACAGATCCTCGAGTACCCTATTCACCCTTTCGGTTTGACCATCCGTCTGTGGGTGATAAGTCGTACTTAGATTCAACCTTGTGCCCATAGCTTCTTGCAAGCTATTCCAGAATTGACTTGTAAAGATTGAGTCACGGTCACTGACTATACTAGAAGGGACTCCATGTAGTCTCACAATCTCACGAAGATATACAGACGCTAGCCAAGATGCGGTCCTCTTGCTCTTCACCGGAATGAAATGAGCACTCTTCGTAAGTCTATCCACAATAACCCAAATGCTCGTATTCCCTTTCCTTGACCTTGGTAGCCCATCAATAAAATCCATGGAAATACTCTCCCACTTCCAAAGTGGAACGTCTAGAGGATGCAATAGCCCACCGGGCTTCTTCGACTCGGCCTTAACTTGCTGGCAAATGATACATCTAGAGACAAACTCTGCCACATCCTTCTTCATCCCAGGCCAAAAGAAAATGCGCTTCATATCTTTATACATCTTATCTCCGCCCGGATGTATAGTCAACTTAGAGCGATGCGCTTCCTCAAGAACTTTTCTTACTAAATCTTCTACCATTGGAACACATAACCTTCCGTCTCTCCTCAGCCAACACTTGTCATCAATAGAATATCGAGCGAGATGACTAGACGCCTCTCCTCGAATCAGCTTATCCATAATCTCAACTATCTGAGGGTCTTCTCTCTGCGAAGCCCCAACTTGATCAAGAAGGGTAGGTCTGAGTTCCAGAGATGCTAAAGAATCGGTCATCGACTCAATCGCCAAAGAGAAATCAAAGGTTGCCACATACTCTAAATTCTTCATCTCAACGAATAGAGGACTCAGAGTCAACCTTTTTCTATTCAATGCATCTGCTACCACATTCCCCTTGCCAGGGGTATAAGCTATCTCAAAATCGTAGGACGGCAAGAATTCCATCCATCTTTGTTGCCTCAGATTCAGATCCTTCTGAGAAAAGAGATACTTCAATGACTTGTGATCGGTATAAAGCTCAAATCTTTCTCCCAGAAGATAATGGCGCCAAGCCTTGAGTGCATATACTATTGCTGCCAACTCTAAGTCATGAGTGGGGTAATTCTTCTCATGCACTTTGAGTTGTCTACCGCCAAAGCATATCACTCTTCCTTCTTGCATCAGAACAGCTCCTAACCCCGTGCCACATGCATCGGTGTATACTGTAAATAACTTCCCTCCATCGGGCAAAGCTAGAACAGGTGCTGATGTGAGAGCTCTCTTGAGCTTCTGAAAAGCAAGCTCGCATTCTGTGCTCCAAGAAAAAACTAAATTCTTCTTCGTCAATTTAGTGAGAGGAGCTGAAATCTTCGCGAAGTCCTTGATGAACTTCCGGTAAAAGCCTGCAAGACCTAGAAAACTTCTCACTTCGGTTGCATTCCTTGGAGTCTTCCAATCCTGAACTGCAGCTACCTTAGCGGGATCCACCGCTAAGCCTTGCTTAGATACTATATGCCTAAGGAATCTAACTTCCCTTCTCCAAAAGTGACACTTGGAGAACTTGGCCTTCAACTGATGCGCTCTAAGCGTATCCATCACCTCCACGAGATGCCTTGCGTGCTCTTCTTCATCCTTAGAGAAGATCAGAATATCATCTACGAAGACCACGACAAAGTTGTTCAAGAACTCCCTGAATACCCTACTCATCAAGTCCACGAAATATGCGGGTGCATTAGTCAAGCCGAACGGCATGACAAGCCATTCGAAGAATCCATCTGGAGTTCTGAACGCAGTCTTGTCTATACTATCTTCAGCTACCCTGAGCTGATGGAATCCAGTAGTAAGATCAAGCTGAGAGAAAACAGAAGCACCGACAAGCTGGTCAAAGAGATCATCAATCCTCGGTAACGGGTGTCTGTTCTTCTTAGTCAGCTTATTCAACTCTCGATAGTCAACACAAAGTCGGAGAGAACCATCTGCCTTGGTAGAAAATACCACAGGCGCTCCCCATTCAGATATACTTCGTCTAATGAAGTTCTTCTCAAGCAACTCCTTCACTTGCTCACTTAGCTCCCGCCTTTCACGCGGAGCCATGTGCCGA
This sequence comes from Allium sativum, assembly GCA_030737875.1. Taxonomy (NCBI): domain Eukaryota; kingdom Viridiplantae; phylum Streptophyta; class Magnoliopsida; order Asparagales; family Amaryllidaceae; genus Allium; species Allium sativum. The sequence goes on along the minus strand of CM060910.1, from coordinate 1,043,922,994 downwards.
ACGGGCAAAGAAACCGGCTTTGCATTATCCACCAGATAAATGCGGAAATCAATCTCTCGCTTAGGGGGCAACCCCCTAACTTCATCGAAAACATCCGGATACTCTCGAACCACTCTTACAGACTGAAGAGTTTCCATTGACGAGTCGAGTGATTCAAGATAGCACAACATGACAGGACCTCTCGGATTACAAAAAATTTCTAGGGTGTTTCCGAGGCGAGTCACGAGCCTCACAACCCTATGCTCACAATCAAGGATGGCTCCATATCTGGACAACCAATCCATTCCCAATATCAATCCGTATCCCCTAAAACCAAGAACATAAGCACTACACAAGAACTCTACACTCAGTATAGAGATCCTCAAATCCCCACATATCATAGACAGATGGGCGGAACCCCCAATAGGATTTGAGACACAGACGGGATCATCCACCAAGCTAGTACTAAGGTGCAAACTATCAACAAGATCAGATGAGATAAAGCTATGCGATGCACCAGAATCAAACAAGGTACGAACTGGAAAATCAGAAATATATACAAGGCTCTCAACAGAAATACTACCTCGGTCGGGAACTGGAGCGACATTGAGAGCATGAACTTGCCCTCCTGAAGGTCCAACACGCTGAGTCTGACCCTGGCCTTGCCCTTGCTTCCTCGGGCAATCCTTACTGAAATGTCCAGTCTCACCGCAGAAAAAGCATTCACCATTCTTCCTTTTCCTCTTCTTACAATCCTTAATAAGATGCCTAACTGAACCGCAATAATGGCATTTCCCCTTGTTGTTCTTGCCCTTGTTGTTGTTCCCCTTGTTGCCTTGACTCTTGTTGTTGTTCTTGTTCTGATTGCCTTGACTGCTCTGACCACTTGGATTACCCTGATTTCCTTTCCACTGGGAATCAGTCTTCTTGGCTTGAGTATCATTCATCTTGACCTCTTTCTTAACATCTCCCTGAAGTAACGCCATATCAACCAAGCTCTCAAACGTGGCCCCATGGGGAATATGTGACATAGCCAATCCCTGCAACGGCTCATTCAATCCTCTAGCAAAACGAAGAGCCTTCTTCTGAGGAGTATTAACCATATCCAAGCCAAAACGAGCTAAATGATTGAACTTGTTCACATATTCTTTGACAGACATATCTCCTTGTTTCAAAGTTATGAACCTCTCCATTTGCAGATTCTCCTCAGCAGAAGATAGAAACTTAAGCACGAACCTTGCCCTGAGATCGGCCCAAGTCTCAACAGGCCTAGTACCATTGGTGACTTCCCACCAATAAGCGGCTTCATCTTTCATAAGCCAAACCGCCAACAAGATCTTCCTCTGATCGTCTAACCCAAAGATAGCAAATAAATCCTCGGTATCTTTCAACCAATTTCTGGCCTCTACAAAAGTCTCTGTGCCTTGAAAGTTCTTGCTACCCATTGCTTTGAAATCTTTGCAAGTCTTTGCGAAGTCAGCTTGAGGATGCTGAGGGGGAGGAGGAAGAGGAACCTCAGCGACAGGAGGAGGAGGAACATTAACTACTGGAGGAGGAGGAGGAGGAACATCTGCGGGGCCGGCTTCGGTCGCCCTAGCCTCCAAAAGTCTCCTATACCAAACAGGTACGTGTACTCCCTCCGGAATAGCAAAGTTATCGGCCATACTGAAAACGAAGAAAAAGACAGATTCAGAATGGAGAAAAACGAAGGAATTTTGCTAATGGCTTTTTGGGGAATAGCCTTTAAAATAAACTAGACTTTTCTTTGGATAATACTTTATACTTGGTTTTGAAAATAGTTTTCCAAAAGTTTTCTAAAAACCTTTTTGTTCCTTCTCGTAAACCATATGCTCTGATACCAAATGTAACACCCCACCTCCGCCAGGGTGACTCTTGCAAGCACTCTGACTTTGGAGGGGCGTTTGAATCAGGTAAACATGCATAATGATATATCAAGGCAGAACAAGAACATATGTATATATGTAAACAGAGTAAATAACATAGATAAAACAGCGGAAGATTTCAAACCATTTCAAAACAAGTCTGGTACAACATAATGTCAATTTTCCAAATACACAAGTCTAGATAAAAACAACATTACTGAAAAACTGAAATACATAAGTACTATTCCCAAAATAAGTGATAACCATAGCTAGCTTCATGTCAAGACCGTACATGAGCTAAAATCCCACAAGCAAGCGATCAGAAATCCAAGCTAAGCTCCAATATTCCCACCCTGAGAACCTGGGGGGGAAACGGAAGAAAAGAGGCGAAAGAAAACAGGTCAGTCAAAAAGACTGAGTAAGCCCTACTACAATCAATGTAAACTGATAAAGTTAACTGGCATGAGAAGCAGGGATGATCATAAGGATAACTACATACTAGCATGATGATTAACTAACAAGGTAGATAAAGGTGTCATCGCATAATCAGGTTTAAGGTTTTTGCACCACAGGTGTACTAGCAAACTAACATGACTTGAATAAACAAGTATTGATCCCTTGGCCCAAGCTTTGGCCCAATAACATGAAGTGACCCTGATACGTGGTCCAATAACATGAAATGACCCTAATACGAGGTCCAACCAAACGGTCTAGTCGATCGGCTCCCTAAGCCTAACTCGTCACGTGTTGGTGTCAATGCGGCCCAAACATAATTGTAGTCAGACTGTGCAGGGTCTCCCGTCGGGTGTATCAAGCCCTAGGGTGTCAACCCCTGGACACCATAAACATGAGTGCACAGTCTCGATCTACTGGTACCCGTGCATGCTTTCCCCGGCTTCGGACTATGTGCACGACCATGGTCCGCCCGGAACTACACCGGCGTACCACTCTGCCGTCGTTTTTGGTCACTTACCTCCAGTCCAGTAATCGTGCCCCCTCCCTAGCCTAGTCCCTAGGATCTTAATGATACAAACTTGGGATTACTGCTGGAGTGGGCCCCCATTGCTAGGATTTTTCTAGTGGGTTAAGTACGGTTTAACCCTCTTGCTAATCATGGATTAACTTGGTTAAGTGTAACGATGAGTTCACGACTTAACCCCGATTAATCTACCAAGCCCAAATTGGTTAAGTATTAAGTGGACCATGACTTAACCCTAATCATGAGGCATTAATTAATTTAATGCGCCTTAACCTCTCACATTAGACTTTGTTGCGGTTACTAGTTAAGCCGGGCGGGTCCGGGTAGCTTTACACCACAACTTGGTCTAACCTCGGGTTCAAGGTACAACATGACCAACTTCTCACATTGGGTCCTATTGTTTGTAGCAACTAGTTAAGCCGGTCGGTTCCGGGTAGGTTTACGCTACAAACTCAACCCAACCTCGAGTTGGTCACACTTATCTTTTCTAAGTGTCATGTCCATCATGTTTCCAAAACATGTTACAAGTTTTCAAGCATTTGGGTAGACCTAACTTAATAGGTAAATTCCCAAAGGGTAGACCTAACTTAATAGGTAAATTCCCAAGCTTATGTTTTTATGTCTTTTAAGTTTACCCAACCCCAAACGCAATCCCATCGCTTACATATCGCAATAGCGCATAAAGGATAGAAAGAGGGAACTTGGCATAATCATGACATAAAGGTGTTGAAGCCACAAGTTTAACATGGTGGCATATGAAATGTACATATGTTCATATACTTGCATATTACATTTTTAGGCCTCAAAAGCATGCATAAAACCAAACTTAGCATATTGGTGATACATGGTGATAAATGACATGTAGAAATGGCCATAAGTTCGCATTTAGCCTCACATGCGAGTTATCATAAGAGATATGATAACGTACATGTTGCCAAAATGCAACCTTTAGCATAAAGCTTGAAGCTTTAAGCTCATAAACCCAAGATAAGCTTGCATAACATGATAACATGAACAAAAGGATCAACCCAAACTTGCATAACATAACTTGCATATCATATGACAAACTTGCATATCAAACTTGCATAACATAACATGATAGACTTGCATATCATAACATAGCAAACTTGCATAACATGATAAACTTGCATATCATACTTGCATAACATAATAAACTTGCATATCATATCATAATGATCAAACACAACTTGCATCATTCATTAACTTTAGAGTTTAAATATGAAAGTAGAAAAGGGCTTACAATGCTTATGAAGACTCAAATGAGTATAAGCAAATATAAGATTGAGCCAAAGACCTTATGCAATCAAATAAACCCAAAATGCAAGCTCTAATAGAAAAACCCTTGAGCCAAAATGATCAAAACTCTTTCTTTATGATGCAAATATAGAAACTTGACTTGAATGCAAGCTAATGATGCTCATACAAGCTTGAAAACACTTGTATGCATGGAAAATCTCATAGAAATTTATTTAGGAATTTTATGAAGAGAGTGGAGGCCATGAGAGGATTGATTTTGCCATAGTTTAGTTGTATGAATGAATAATGATGATTCAGGGTTAGGTTAGGGCCTTATTTATAGAGATTAGGACTAGTTCTAGCCTTAGGATTAAACCCTAGTTCCAATCTCATCCCTTAAAACCGAATCTGGCCCCCATACTCAACACAAACCCAAAATGGTGCACCAGGCAAAACTGCCCGGCTGGACCAAGTCGACAGCCAAGTAGACAGGGCTGTCGACTTGGGTCCAACCAAGTCGACTCCCAAGTCGACAGGGCTGTCGACTTGGGTACTCTGGCGGGAATTTTCCCGCCTGGCCCAATCTTACCCTAATTTCCAAATTCAAACTTGAATTTGAAATCTGTTTTTACTTTGAAATTTTCTGAAAACTTCGTTGGGCCTTAATCGGGTCATACGGACTCCGATTTTCGAAAACTCGGACTCTATTTCGCGTATTTTTCCGAGACGAACGCAATGGCATAGCCCATTTTCCTTGATTCAGATTTTAGAATTAAATTCTGCCTCGATTTATGTTATAACAGATTATTGAAAACACGGGTTGTTACATAGTGCCTCCAGATTTTCAAAGTGAATACTATCGCCAATAACTCAAGATCTTGAGTGACGTAGTTTTTCTCGTGTGGCTTCAGCTGACGGCTAGCATAAGCGATCACTTGGCCTCTTTGCATTAACACTGGGCCAAGGCCTTCTCTAGAAGCATCCGTCCAGACTTTCAAATCTTGGTTGCCATCGATGATGGTTAACACTGGAGCAGTCGTTAGCCTTAATTTTAGCTCTTCAAAAGCCTCCTCACTTTCTGGGGTCCATTTGAATTTAGAGTGCTTCTTTGTAAGCTTCGTTAAATGACCAGATATTTTCGAAAAGTTTTTAACGAACTTCCGGTAATAGCTAGCCAATCCGAGAAAACTGCAGACTTCAGTGGGGGTGCTAGGATGCTTCCAGTTTTGAATAGCTGTGATTTTGCTTGGATCCACAACGATTCCTTCTTTCGATACGACATGGCCCAGAAATTTCACTTCATCTTGCCAGAATATACATTTGGAAAACTTTGCTTTCAATACATTCTGTTTGAGAATTTCTAACACTTATTCCAAATGTTTTTCATGTTCGGCCTTTAATTTAGAGAAGATTAGAATATCATCGATGAAAACCAGAACAAACTTATTCAATACTCCTCTGAATACTCTGTTCATTAGATCGACGAAATAGGCTGGAGCGAAACATAAGCGAACGGCATTACTAACCACTCGTAGAATAAGTCAGGACCTCTGAATGCTGCCATTGGAACACACTCTTCGGCAATTCGAAGTTGATGGAAGCCTGTAGCTAGGTCCATTCGTGAAAATACTTGTGCTCCATTTAATCGATCCAACAAATCATCAATCCACGGCAATGGATATTTGTTCTTTATCGTCTGTTTGTTCAGATCACGATAGTCCACACATAGCCATGGAGTACCGTTAGATTTTGGGACAAACACCACTGCTGCACCCCAATCAGAGAAACTACGCCTGATCAGACATTTCCATACTAGCTGTCGTGTTTGATTGTCTAATTCATCTTTCTCTTTCAAGGACATTCTTCGAATAGCATGAACTACCGGCCTTGCATTCGGAATTAAAGCGATTTTAAAATCTATTTCTCTCTGCGGAGGTAAGCGAACAACTTCTTCGAACACATCCGCATAGTTCTTGACGACAGGAATATCTTTCACCAGGTCGGGAATATTCTCTGCGATCTCAGGGACATTTTCTATTTAAGCTGGAGAAACACTCAAAGCTTCCCAGAAGTCTTTTCTATTAGCATTCTGACCTTCACAGGGAATGGTTATATAATCACCTGATTTAATCTTCGCCTTTACGACTCTGTCGGCGCATTTAACTTCAGCTTCATATTTGGTCAACCAGTCTAACCCCAAAATAAGATCAAACTCTTTAAAATTCATGATGACCGCGATGGTGGGAAACCGAAAACGAGAGAAAGAAACCGACACTCCACAAACTCAACTGAGATCAATGGAACCCCCAACCGGATTTTGGACAGTCATTGTTTCCTTCAGCTTTTTCAAATTCGAATCCAGTTTCCTACCTGCATCCTTTGCAATGAAGCTTCGTGACGCGCCTGTGTCAAATAGTACTTTGACTGGAATATCTTTGACAGTAAGCATGCCTTCTAATACATCTGGCCTTTCCTGAGTAGCTGAGGGTGCTGAAGTTTCTGCCACTTCATTCACTTGTACCATCCCAGGCTTCTTTAAGAGCCAGCAATCTTTTGCCAGATGTCCAATCTGATGGCATTTACTGCAACCCCTTTTTTCTTGAAAATTCTCCTTGGATTTAGATCCACTATGTATTCGTTTCTTGAGAGATCGTCAACTTACCGAGAGATGTCCTTGCCTATTGCAGTTAGAGCATACAGTTGTCGCTACTGGCCCCTTCTCAGATTTAGCCCTTTTTCTCTTGGCACTGGGCTTCTTATTGGCCTCAGACCTCGTACTGGCTTCAGGAATATTAGTTTCCGACTCTGCTTTGCCACTAGAACCGACTTCTTCTTCATCGCGTAACATTCCTTTCTTATGGAGATCTTCATACTGATAAGCCATATAAATCATTTCAGAAAAAGGAAGCTTCACATTCCTCAGTACACTATTCTGATATTTCCTTTGCAGGCCATGAATAAATCTCAGATTTTTCCTCTTTGGATCTTGAATCAGATGAGGAGCAAAGTGAGCAAGTTCGTTGAATTTCTTATGATATTCTGGGATGGCCATATCACCTTGTATCAAATAAGAAAATTCATCACATAATCGCTCGGTTGCTTCGGGAGGAGTAAATCTTCCTAGGAAAATCTCTTTGAATCTATCCCAGGTGATATCACCTTCTGGATTATCTTTTATGATTGTTTCCCACCATATTAAAGCTTCTCCATTGAGCGCCCAAGATGCTACTAATCTTTTCTGGTCGTCTCTCAGCTGGAAACGCTCAAATATTCTTTCTGCAGAGCTCACCCAAGCCTGAGTTTGAATAATAGATTCATTGCCCGAGAATTGTGCTCCACCCAGATTTCGATATCTCTTAAATAGAGCCTCTAGATCGGGTTCTGCATTTCTCCTGTTTCTGACACTCATTTTCTAGTACTTCTGCAAATTGCAGATCAAGTGTCAGGTCACAGAAAAGATAATTTAAAACATAGAAACATATACTTCAAATGTAAATGTGTCTATCGAGGTGTAATTTCATTCTGCTTTACTCATACTAGGATATTACCGATCCTATCTGTATAGAGTTGCCCGCCCTAGAACACTACTAGTTCTATTTCTGACGAGTTCGTTAATATGTTATATTCCAGCACTAAGCTTAACCAAAGCTCTGATACCACGATGAGACGACCCCAAATCCCTTACAGACGGAGACAAAGATAATCCGTGGAATATAACACATAAACAGATAATAGCGGAACAGAAATAAATAAATACACCAGATAATGAACAATAGAATATACTAGATAAAAGTAATCATCAGAGTTACACAGTATACAGGATCTTACTTAGTACAAATACAGTTCAACTGTACATAAATGTCTATAGCGGAAAACAAACAAAATATGTACAATAGGAGCTGAACAATATAAAAAGAGATAAATGATAGAATCCATCTTCAGCTCCAGCTATCCAGAGAAAGCCAGCTAAACCTGAATACAAGGCTGCCCGTGTAGAAAAAGGGGCACCCGAGTTTGAAACTGAAACAAACTACGAGTCAGTCATGGGACTGGTATGAGAAATCTACTAAACACATTTCAAATATGGCTAATCACAGGACCACGCCACTTTCGTGGAATGGGTTTACTCCATTGGATTGCCAGTGCTTTAAAACAAATCTTTCTTTTAAACAACGCAGTGTATTTTATAAAAATGAAGTCGTTATAAGACTCAGTTCCCATCACACAATGCAACGCAAACCAGAGGATAGAGTTTTTACCTTATAACGGCCAAAATATGCTTGATACGAATAAAACAAAGGCATTTGATATTATTCCTAGTGTTATATGTTTTGAAAACAATTTCAAATCATAACTATCAATCATAGATGACATTAATGCCCCATACCACTATGTCGCCATATATAGGTATACAATCTAAACCGCACAGTCACGTATTTGGAAATTGGATTTCCATCATGAACCAAGGCAAAAGATAGTCCTTACCGAATTCGTGACTCTCTAGCCCGAGCCACAGGATCAGAACGCATCAACCCTTTAGATCATCAGGGTCGGTCCACCGATGTGGATTATTATGCCTGAACAATACGTTTCCCCGCCCTTTGGGGCATAAACGAGCCAACGAATGACTCCATCGGACTCGGATCGTCCGATCAAACCGAGGCGCCTCGCAACAGCAACAACCACACAGGTGAAAAGTATATAAATGTCAGGGCTGGTAGGTCACTGATACCACCCTAGCTAGAAAGAAACGCATGCCCTCCCTGAGGTCCTTCTCCCGTTTCTGTTTCATGCCGGGGTGTGAGGCTCGCGAATTCACATTATACACAAAGCTACGCCACACAGGCGGTGCTTTGATCATCACCACAAGACTTTGCTTTTCAACAGAAGCCCTGATCATTTGCCACTTAGGCATGCCACACTAGCAGTTCATGCCATGCGACTGATGTCCATCGATATACAACCTCTGAGCTCGTGCGTTTCAGAGAAGGGCATTAAGCAAAAGAATAAATTCTCCGTCGCCAAACAGATGTATATTTAATAGAGATCAATCAACACAGAATAAAATCCAATGTCAGACACACCATCCATTTACAAGTCCATTCTGGGTCTGAACGAAACCGGAGGCACTAAATACCTTGCAAACCCATCGATCACCACGTGCGTCTGGACGATCACCACTCATTATCCATATTTCGGGATGCCTCCCAATTAGGACCTCGGTTACCATCCAAACGAGGTGAAGATCTCCGGTCTTTGACCACCGTCTTCATCTTCGACTTTCGATCGTCGGTCAATTATTTGAAATGAGAATTAACTCGGCCTTTTCAAATAATTCACGTATATTTAGAATTTCAAATTAATTTATTTCAATGGTTAAATCATTCGACAACACCAATTTTGTTCTTTAATGTAATTTTCACACCAAACACATCCAACCATCAATTACCACATAAATCGAGCAAATTCAGTTTACTGCCATTCCATATCGTTTATGATATTTTATAACGATTTATCGCTATTTTTATTTATTTTAAAATAGCCAATTTATTCAAAACGACGCTTCAGGCCATAACGCGGCCATGGCGCTGTTTTTCTTCAGATTTGATTTACACATATCTGAAAATCTAACCGTTGGATCTTCACACAATTTACATCATTAGAAAGGTCTTTTCAAAACGAATCCAACGGTTCCAGTTTCGGGAAAATCCGACGGTCGGATCTCCAGGTACAATCGTTTGAAGTTTCGATTTCAAAATACGAACTACAGCGTCGTTATTCGATTAAATATAATTATATTTATATATATATATATATATAATCGATTCTGGCGTTGTTTTTTTTTTAGATTTGAATTAAACTTTCCAGACAATCCAACCGTTGGATTTTTACAAAGTTGGTGCCGTTGGGAAGATATTTCTAAGGCGAACCCAACGGCTGTGGTTTCGGGAAAATCCAATGGTCGGATTTCCCGCACTAGTTGTTTGAAATCACGGTTTCGAAACACGAACTGCACGGCCACGTTTCGTTTTAATTTTATTTATATTTATATAATTATATAAATATAGTTCATTCAAAAATTCCTATATTGTTTCATTTCAAATTAAAATATATAACATTCAATATTCGATTTGAACGTACATTTCAATTTTCCAGGGCCACAAACTAATTCGAAAAATTCGAGAAAAATAAATCTGGCTATGTTTTGACGATACGGTCCCAACAAAACTAGTTTCGTCGAATTCTGAGATCGTTTGCAAAAAGGCCCATTTCTGGTCGATCCAATTTAACAGTAATTGACCAAAACACGATTTCCTTTGTCACGCTTACATACTAGCTTCAAAAATTATGAAATTTGAAACCTAGCAATAACTTCACATCCCAGATCCAACAAAAGTGGTTTCGTCGAATTCCGAGGTCGTATGCAAAATGGCCAATTTCACGGGCTATATAAATTCCATAGCGACCTTTCTGAAAATTCATTTGGCCATAACTTTTGCTTTCCATTATGAAAATTCGATTTTTCAGATTCGTTAGAAAGATATTCACTAATAGATTTAAATATTTTTGGTTTCACTAAAATACTTATTGTTTTGCACCCTGTACAGTCCGACAAAATTTGAATTCAATTTTGAAACTGCAGCACCTTTTCAGGCCTTGTTTATAATTATAATTAATTATATTCATTTTCGATTGTCGATTCAAACTCACTTTTTATCTCTATTATTTAAAATATTCATTTTAAATATTTAAAATCCATTATTTTAGCCAATTTAAAATTTTCAAATTTGTTCAGATTTTCTGGGTCGTTACATGAAATGAATTGAAATTCGAATTAAATTGAAATTGAATTGAAATCGATTTGAAATGAAATTAAAATGAATTTATATTGGAATATTCAATTTTGATTAGAAATTGAATATGAAGTTGAAACCGTTTTGAAAACGAATTTAAAACAATTTATAAAATACGTTTTAAAAGGAAATCGACGAAATATATATAATATATATATTATATATATATAATGGCCTGAATAGAATGCGCCGCGCTGCGGCAGTTCGCGAATTTCGACCATTGAATTCGAATGGACATTGCGGGAGATCCGACCGTCGGATTCTCCTAAAACCGAACCGTTGGGTTCGTATCGAAAAGAACTTTCTAACGAACAATAGAAATTTGAAATCTAATGGTTGGATTTGGAATTATGTCCAAATCAAATTTGAAAAAGGTTGTTGTAAGTGCAGTTCGATGGCCGTTGATGGAAATCGACTATACAGGCCTTGATAAAATTATTAAAAATAGTAATAATTTGTGTAAAATCATAAGAAATGATTTGTGAAGAATTGGGATGAAAAACTCCATATTTGAAAAGATAAAAATAGATTTTTATCGAAATGAACTAGTTTTGAACTAGAAGTATAATTCTATTTATTTTTAAAATAAATAAAGTGGATTTGAAATGGTTTTAAAAGTAACCAGAATTTCCAATAATTGAATTGGAATGGATTTGAATCGAAATTGTCTTTGGAATATTTCGAAGTTGGATTTCATGACGATACAGGTATTGTTATGGGAATTTGAAAGATATGTTTATATCGTTATTTCCAATACGACATTTGTTGGTCGTGGAATTTGATATTGAATATAAGCCGATATATTTTCTATTCAAAGCCTTGTATTTAATATCAAATGTGATTTGGGTTTGTCGTGAATGGTGTCTTCATTAACACTGTTCTTAAACTCAGTTGAGAAAAAGATTAAATCTTTTTGTTTTGATTTAATGAAGTGTACCAATTAAATGGTATTTAATTGGAATTGAATTTGAATTGATTTTTGGGTTTATCGTGAATGGTGTTTTAAATAACACTTGTTCTTTAACCCGATAATTAATGGAATGTGATTTTGGGTTTATCGTGAAATGTGTTTTCAATGACACTGATTCTTTAACCCAAGTAAAGATTAAAACTAAGTGGAGTGTTAATGAATCTTTAATTAGATTGAAAAAAGATCGAGAATGGAATATCACCCGTTTTGCTCCAGGCGATAGTTAAATCTTTAATTAGATTTGAACGTGAAATGGTAATTGAATTTACTGATAACACCGTGGTGTTAGATATGAAGTAGTACCAGTTTTACTTCATGGGATGAATTGGTTGGAATTGGGAAATAAAATAAATGATCACTTCGGTGTAGTTCGCTAATCCCGACTAGTTTGAATTGATATTCAAAAGTAGATTAAAGAATAAATTTAAAGGATTTATCTTTGATAAAATTAATGGAAACCTTTCCCTAAGAATGTGAAATTTAGAAACTAACTGTCGGTTAGCTAAGCGGAATGGTTTCCCGGGTATTGATCTGATGTTGGTTTCGGCCTTCGGGGTTAATATTTGGGGAAGTATTCCCTTGATTAATTTACGGTTTGTGACTGATGAACTGAAATGAGGCGTATGTTGTGTTTGTGTAACACGTATTTATTGTATACGCGATCTATTTAGAAAGACAGGGTTTATCCCATTCTGAATAACCGATTCGACGTAATGTCGAAGATGAAGACGGTGGTTGAAGACCGGAGGTCTTCACGTCATTTGGTTGATTACTAATGATCTTGATTGGGTCGTACACCCGAGAGGAGAGAATCAGTTGGTGATCGTCCAGACGTACTTGGAGATCGATGGATATGCGAGGTACAAGGTGCCTCCGGTTTCGTTCAAACCCGGAACGGACTTGTAAATGGACTGTGTGTCTGACATAGGATATCATTCTGTGTGATTGATGGATATCGGTTGCATGGAGTGGTTTGCCTGTGTGGCATGCTTAGATGCAAATGATCAAGGCTTTTGTTGAAAAGAAAAGTCTTGTGGTTGATGATCAAAGCACGGCCTTTGTGGCGTAGCTTTGTGTAGTGTAGATTCGCGAGCCTCACACCCCGGTGTGATCCAAAAACGGGAGACGGACTTCAGGGAGGACATGCGTTTTCTTCTAGCTAGGAGTGGCGTCAGTGCTTGAACTGGCTGATGAGTTTGACTCATGTGGTTATTGGAACTGGAGGCGCCTCAGATATATCGGTCGATCCGGGACCGATGGAGTAGTCATTCCTTGGCTTACTCACGCCCCAAAGGGCGGGGAAACGCAGTGTCCAGGAATTTTAATCCACATCGGTGTACCGGCCCTGACGATCTAAAGGCTTGACTGAGTACTTGCCTGAGGGGCGGGCTAGAGCGTCTCGAATTCGGTGAGGACGATCCCTTGCCTCGGTTCAGGACGGAAATCCAATTTCCAAATACGTGATTATGCGGTTTTAATTGTATACCTATGTATGGCGACATAGTGGTATGGGGCATTAATGTCGTATATGATTGATACTTATGATTTGAAGTTGTTTTATACACTATGCACTTATAATAGTATCAAATGATCTGTTTTAAACGTATCAAGCATTCTTTGGCTATTATAAGGTAAAAACCCTATCCTCCAGCTTGCGTTGCATTGTGTGATGGGACCTGGGTCTTATAATAGCTTTATTGTTCTTTATTTAGCATTGCGCTGTTGTTTTATGCACTGGTATTCTTGGGAGGAAACTCGTTCCGTGTTATACGGCGTGGTCCCTTGCTTTACCTAACTTTAAAATAAAGATTAATAACTGTTTTAGTTCTCACATCAGTCCCATGACTGACCTGGGGTTTATTGTTTTAACCTGAACTCTGGGTGTCCTTATTTTGACACGGGCAGCTAGTAGTTTTGGTTTTGCAGATTTATATTCGCAGGATCCTGATGTACAACTGGAACGATATCCGGAAAGCTTTGTATCCGTATATCTTCTTCAGTTGTATGTTGTATTATTTTCCGCTGCTATGTAATTTATTGTAATCTCTGATATTTTGTAATGTATAATATCCATTTATACTCTGTATATTCTTGTATTCTGATGGAATTGTTGTAATTAACAATGAAATGTTCTTCCGTCTGCATTCTGTTGTGACTTGTTCTCGACCCAATCCGGGCTTTCCTTACCGGGGAAGTTCGGGTCGTTTCAGCGTGGTATCAGAGCTTTGGTTTACAAAGCTCAGAGAACAAGACACACTAGAACCATACGAAAGAATTCATCAGATATTGGATTAGTAATATCCAATGGGAATGACTCGTTAGTGATGGGATCAGTAGTATCCTAGAACGAGTGTGAAGAGTATATTTTTAAAATGAAAACAATTTTTGTTTTGAAAATTTAAATCAATTATTCATATTTGATTATTTATTTATATTGATTTGGACTATCCAGTATATAAAGATTTTGCGTATACGTTTGATCCGCGTGTATTCAAAATTTTAATATATTGGGTAGACATAGAATCGCCCTCTAGTCGCCCGTGGATGTTCTGATGGTGGTTCGAAACATCATCAGAATTTATGTTCGAGTGACGAAAGTGAGATGTCTATATATTTCCATTAGACTGGTGTGAGAACCAAAATTAGATAGGGCCTATTGTTGTGATTTGGCATCAAAAATGTGATTTTTTGAATATATATCAAAATTATGAATTTGATACGTTAATCAACTAATTGATTGCTGGTTGTGTTGTTTGATTATAGTTTGATTAATTAAAATGTTGAACCTTTAGCCAAATTGTACCAAAAAGTGAGTTGTATTGAAAATTGCTAGAATCTACATGCATATACATGTATTTACATTGAACAGGTCATAGCAAGGAGGCTAGAGAAGAGGAATAAAATTGTTTGCCCGACAAATAGGTACATGTTTATCGTATTTCTTGAGTTTTGGGTGATTTTATGAGCCGATTGGCTAGCCGCGAGGCTTTTTCTTTTTCTTTTGGATTGAAGAAGGCCATGGGAGGCTATATGAAATATCCCGAAGTCCCCGGTGCAGGGGAGGTTATGGCGAAATTTTTCGAAAATTTAGGGTATTAGCCAAATTTTTGAAAAATCTGAAAAGTTCTTAGAAACTGAAAAGTTGAAGAACTTAAGCCGTAGTGAAAATACTGGAAGTTGAGTTGATTTGTGAAACAACTTTTGGCTTCGTTCCTTTTCGGGGACAAAAAGTTTTAAGTGGGGGAGATTGTAATAACCCGGAAATCCGAGCCAATTTAAAAATTTTATTTTGGCAATTTTAGCGAATTTTGAATATTTAAAATAAATTATTTTAAATAATATTGATGACAAATTTATTTTGAATAGAATTCGAATGTATATATTTATTCAAATCGTCGTTAGAATATAAATATTTATTTATATATATAAAAGGAATTGAAAATGGTGCGGTAGTTCGATAATTCGATTTCAAATTTCAAAAGAATGTACCGGGTGCAAAATAAACCGGATTTTAGTGAAACCAAAAATATTAGAATCTATTTGAGAATATCTTTCCAACGAATCCGAAAAATCAAAATTTCATAGTGGAATCAAAAGTTACGTCCAGTTGAAAATTCAGAATAGTCGCTATGGAATTCTGGCCCTTAAAAATGGAAATTTTGCAAACGACCTCGGAATTCGACGAAACCACTTTTGTTGGACCCGTGATGTCAAGTTTTTGCTAGGTTTCAAATTTCGTAATTTTTCGAATCAATATGTGAGCGTGGCAAAGGAAAATGCGTTTGACCAGTTTAGTTGATTTTAATCGACTGGAAAATGACCATTTTTTAAACGGTCTCGGAATTCGATGAAATTAGTTTTGCTAGGACCTATCGTCAATACGAAGCTAGAAAATATTTTTCGGGAAATTTTAAAGCTTGTATCTGGGCCTGGTAAATTGAAATGTGTGTTCAAATTCAATATATAGAGTTATATATTGATTTTGACGAAAACTGATTGAAACATTCGAATCAGCCTACGATACATATACCATTGTGTTCGAAATGGGGGTAATTAGCTATGGACGACAGGCGGTGGGTCTCGTTTCAAGGTCAAAATAAAAAGGAACTTTTTTAAAGAAGAAAAATAAAAATATATAATATAACACCTCCTTCCTTTTTCTCTCTCCCTCTCACTTCAGTTATAAAAAAAAACCAATCGCGAGGACCCCTGCCGCCAAGCCACCACCGCCGTGCCCCCCCCCCCCCAACGTCGGCGCCTCCCTCCCCTCGACACCCCCTCCTTTAGCCCCTCCCTCCTCGATCCCCTCTCGCCCTCTCTCCATTAAACCGCACCGCCTCAAACCCTACCCAGATCCGCCGCTAGCACCTCCCCATCCCCCATCGGCCATCCACCGCCGTCGACCTTCGGTCCCCACCTTCGAACCCCCCCCCCCCCCCCCGACGCTGGCAACAACCCCCCGTCTCTCTTCGATTTGAAAACTCCCCCAAAGCCGTATAACCTCCATTCAGCCGCCACAACTCCACCACCCACCACTGCCGCAGGGCCTTCACCCCCTGACCCTTCGATGAATGGCGAAACGCCTCCCCCTCCTTACTTCCGATGAACGAAGTGAGTATTTATATTTAATTAGTTTAATTTATATATGTAGCTTTATAAAATCTGATTTTCATATAATTTTTTAGTAATTGAAATGATCTTTTTTTGTTTATAAAGCTTTGATTTTTCATTTAGATAAAGATTTGATTTTGATTTGTATATATAACATATAAAGATATGATTTTTCATAATATGAACGTTAGATATTTCATCGATTAAAAATATGATTTTAAAACAACGAAAGATTAGATTTTTAATCAAGGAAAAATACGATTCTTATTTGTTTAAAGATGAGATCTTTATTTCGTTTAAAGTTTTGATTTTAAAATTATAAAGTTTTGATTTTTATTTTTATAAAGCTTAGATTTTTAACATTTTAAAGACGAGATTTTTAACATTGTAAAGACGAGATTTTTAACATCGTAAAGACGAGATTTTTAACATCATAAAGACGAGATTTTTAACATTGTAATGACGAGATTTTTAACATGATAAAGATATGAAATGAAGATAAAAATTCGATTTTTATATATATGAATTGGAAATATAAATATGTTTTTTATGTACATGTAGCGTTATTAAAAATGTGATTTCTATTTTAGATACAGTGATAAAAATATGATTTTAACTAGGAACAATGTGAAAAGGAGTGCAATGGAATGGATTGAAATCAAAAAGGAATTCAGACGGTTTAGAGATTCAGAAATGAATTGGAGGAGTGGAACCATCGGTGAGAACTTCTCACTTTAAATCTCGTTTTCTAGTTAAAAATATATACTAGGATGCAGACGGTGTTTAGTAGCACCCGACACCCGTCGTCCACAGACCATGGACGGCTTGTATGCTTGTTTGTTTGATTTTGATGCGTAGTTGATTGTGTGATGTGATGTCAAATGAAGTAAAATATTTAGATAGTTAAAAATATTTTATAGTCGAAAATAAAAATTTTAACGTGTATTTAAAATGAAATAAATATAAACAAGTTGGACGATTTGTTTATATACACACATTTGACTGATATTGATTGGGACGATAAATTTTACACATCGCCCAACTGCACAAATAAAATCTATGTTTGATTATTTGAAACCCAACACGGGTATTGGGATGATATATGACGTACACTAATCCCAATAATTAATTGTATGTCGATCGATTGATTGACAGGCTGTTATAAGCGTTAAATATTTATATGTGATGCTCATACAGTGTAGAATGCACTTGATGGTTGATTATTTGTCATTGTTGATACATACATGCGTTGAATGGAAATTCATAGAAATAAAATCTATGGAAATTGATTGGGCCTCATTCCAGTTTTAAAAAGAAATATTTGAAATAGAAATATTTGAAAGAGAAATACTTGAAAAAGAAATATTTGAAATAGAATATTTGAAAATAGAAATATATGAAGCCGTGTTGATTAGATTTACGTCATTTTGACGTGAACGATATTTATATCGATTTTATTCATTTTTCAATAAATATTGAAAGTGAATTGAAATTCGAATTAAATTGAATAGATTTGAAATTCAAATTAAATTGAAATAAATTGAAATTCGAATTAAATTGAATAGATTTGAAATTCGAATTAAACTGAAATAAATTGAAATTCGAATTAAATTGAATAGATTTGAAATTTGAATTAAATTGAATAGATTTGAAATTCGAATTAAATTGAATAGATTTGAAATTCGAATCAAATTGAAATGAATTGAAATTCGAATTAAATTGAAATTGAAATGAAATCGATTTGAAATGAAATTAAAACGAATTTATATTGGAATATTCAATTTTGATTAGAAATTGAATATGAAGTTGAAACCGTTTTGAAAACGAATTTAAAACGATTTATAAAATACATTTTAAAAGGAAATCGACGAAATATGTTATATATATATATAATGGCTTGAATAGAACGCGCCGCGCCACAGAGTTCGCGAATTTCGACCATTGACTTCGAATGGACATTGCGGGAGATCCGACCGTCGGATTCTCCTAAAACCAGAACCGTTAAGTTCGTATCGAAAAATGCTTTCTAACGAACATTAGAAATTTGAAATCTAACAGTTGGATTTGGAATTATGTCCAAATCAAATTTGAAAAAGGTCGCTGTAAGTGCAGTTCGATGGCCGTTGATGGAAATAGACTGTACGGGCCTTGATAAAATTATTAAAAATAGTAATAATTTGTGTAAAATCATAAGAAATGATTAGTGAAGAATTGGGATGAAAAACTCCATATTTGAAAAGATAAAAATAAATTTTTATCGAAATGAACTAGTTTTGAACTAGAACTATAATTATATTTATTTTTAAAATAAATAAAGTGGATTTGAAATGGTTTTAAAAGTAACCAGAATTTCCATTAATTGAATTAGAATGGATTTGAATCGAAATTGTCTTTGGAATATTTCGATGTTGGATTTCGTGACGATACATGTATTGTTATGGGAATTTGAAAGATATATTTATATTGTTATTTCCAATACGATATTTGTTGGTCGTAGAATTTGATACTGAATATAAGCCGATATATTTTCTATTCAGAGCCTTGTATTTAATATCATATGTGATTTGGGTTTGTCGTGAATGGTGTCTTCATTAACACTGTTCTTAAACTCAGTTGAGAAAAAGATTAAATCTTTTTGTTTTGATTTAATGAATTGTACCAATTAAATGGTATTTAATTGGAATTGAATTTGAATTGATTTTTGGGTTTATCGTGAATGGTGTTTTAAATAACACTTGTTCTTTAACCCGATAATTAATGGAATGTGATTTTGGGTTTATCGTGAACCGTGTTTTAAATGACACTGATTCTTTAACCCAAGTAAAGATTAAAACCAAGTGGAGTGATAATGAATCTTTAATTAGATTGAAAAAAGATCGAGAATGGAGTATCACCAGTTTTGCTCCAGGCGATAGTTAAATCTTTAATTAGATTTGAACGTGAAATGGTAATTGAATTTACCGATATCATCGTGGCATTAGATATGAAGTATTACCAGTTTTACTTCATGGGATGAATAGGTTGGAATTGGGAAATAAAATAAATGCTCACTTCGGTGTGGTTCGCTAATCCCGACTAGTTTGAATTGATATTCAAAAGTAGATTAAAGAATAAATTTAAAGGATTTATCTTTGATAAAATTAATGGGAACCTTTCCCTAAGAATGTGAAATTTAGAAACTAACTGTCGGTTAGCTAAGCAGAATGGTTTCCTGGGTATTGATCTGATGTTGGTTTCGGCCTTCGGGGTTAATATTTGGGGAATTATTCCCTTGATTAATTTACGGTTAGTGACTGATGAACTGGAATGAGGTGTATGTTGTGTTTGTGTAACACATATTTATTGTATATGCGAGTTATTCAGAAAGACCGGGTTTATCCCATTCTGAATAACTGATTCGATGTGGTGTCGAAGATGAAGACGGTGGTTGAAGACCGGAGGTCTTCACGTCGTTTGTGTGATTACTGATGATCTTGATTGGGTCGTACACCCGAGAGGAGGGAATCAGTTGGTGATCGTCCAGACTTACTTGGAGATCGATGGATATGCGAGGTACAAGTGCCTTCGGTTTCGTTCAGACCCAGAATGGACTTGTAAATGGACTGTGTGTCTGACATAGGATATCATTCTGTGTGATTGATAGATATCGGTTGCATGGAGTGGTTTGCCTGTGTGGCATGCTAAGATGCAAATGATCAAGGCTTTTGTTGAAAAGTAAAGTCTTGTGGTTGATGATCAAAACACGGCCTTTGTGGCGTAGCTTTGTGTAGTGTAGATTCGCGAGCCTCACACCCCGGTGTGAACCAAAAACACTAGACGGACCTCAGGGAGGACATACGTTTTCTTCTAGCTAGGAGTGGCGTCAGTGCTTGAACTGGCTGACGAGTTTGACTCATGTGGTTGTTGGAACTGGAGGCGCCTCGGATATATCGGTCGATCCGGGACCGATGGAGTAGTTATTCGTTGGCTTACTCACGCCCCAAAGGGCGGGGAAACGTAGTGTCCAGGAATTTTAATCCACATCGGTGGACCGGCCCTGACGATCTAAAGGCTTGACTGAGTACTTGCCTGAGGGGCGGGCTAGACCGTCTCGAATTCGGTGAGGACGATCCCTTGTGTAACACCCCGTGTATTCTATAACAATGAGATTCACAAATTAAAGTATAACTAATTTCAAATCAAAGAATTAAGGGAAACGGGATACGCCATTGCATTTGTCTCGGAATTCTGCTTGAGATAGAGTCCGAGTTTGTGTAAAACGGATATCGTATGAAGAAGATATGGACGGACGAAGTTGGGTGAAAAACCAGAAAACGGGTCAGAATGCACTGGCGCACTTGGGAAGTGCGTCAGAACAAAAATGAACTGGCGCACTTGGGAAGTGCGCCAGTGCATTTTTAGCCTGGCGCACCTGCCAAGTGTGCCCAGGTCAGAATGTGCTGGCTGGTCAGGTCTTGGCTGGCCTGGTCTATGTTTGGTCGATTTTCTGAGCCTTGCCTTGTCACTAGGGCTAGGTGTCAGCTCCGGATTGGCCTCTCCTTCAAACGAATGGCTATTATTGAATCAAGCTCCATCGACAGTCTAAAACAACTTGCAAACATTATAAAAAGGACCTAAGACCTAGCCTAAATCATACTATTTCATTTTAGCCTCAGGCCGCCGCCATTAAACCTAGAGCTCTGAATTAAAAATACAAAGAATAAAATTATAGAAGATGGAGGACGATTCTTGAAGGCTACAACTAGAAGCTACAACAACTACGACGCTTTAGACAACGAATTTGGGACTAATTGATTTGGGATTTTTATTTGGATTATTTGCTTCATATTGTAAGTTCTACGTTACTTTTTAGGCAAAAACGCTAAAACAATATGGACATGCCATGAATTGAAACCGGATTTAGGAACTATTGTTAATCCATTGTTTATATTGTTTATCTTTGAATTATAATTTGGGGATATTGCTATGGCAACGTTGCAAGTTAAACTTGTCATGATTTTGATGTTGTTATGAATCACTTGGGCTTAATTGTTTGGCAAGTTGGACTAATACATGTCCATGGAATCACTATGTTTATTGAAATCTTTATGTTGATTAAACCATGCCTATGATGCTAATTAAACCATGGCTATGACTATTGATGGAATTATGCCTGTGATGTTAATATACCCATCACGATTAATGAAAAATTGGGTATTGCTAGGTTATGATGAAAAGTTGGAATTATTATGTTTATAATGTTAGATATGTTAAAAATGCTAAATTGGAATCATTATGTCTATAATGTTAATTGAGAATCATTATGTTAAAAATGTTAAATTGGAATCATTATGTCTATAATGTTAGTTGAGAATCATTATGTTAAAGATGCTAAATTGGAATCATTATGTCTATAATGTTAGTTGAGAATCATTATGTTAAAGATGCTAAATTGGAATCATTATGTCTATAATGTTAGTTGAGAATCATTATGTTAAAGACGCTAAATTGGAATCATTATGTCTATAATGTTAATTGAGAATCATTATGTTAAAAATGCTAAGTAGGAACCATTATGTTTATAATGTTAGATGAGAATCATTATGTTAAAAATGATAAATTGGAATCATTATGTCTATGAGGATCATTATGTTAAAAAAATGCTAAATTGAAATCCACTATGCCTATTGGGATTACTATGCCTTTAATGTTTCATGTTTGTAATAAAATTATTATTATGCCCGCAATGATTATTATGCCTATGATGTAAAGTTGAAATCATCATGTTAAATTAAGTTGGAATCATTACTATGCCAAGTTATCATCATGCTAGTATTGAAACTATGTGATATGTTATAGCCTGTTTATTATGCAAGTGATGTTGGAATTGTCACATATGCCTATCACATGTTTGGTGTTATTCCCCTTTATCTCTCGAATTGTTTATGCTTGTGAACGAAGTACGTTTATATACGTTGGGGATACGATTGGGTAGAATAGGCAAAACTTGAATTAATTATAAGCATAAACTGTGAAATCTGGTATAAGTAGAACATGAAATATGGCACGAAAACTTGACTTGAACATGCCATAACTTGACTTTAAACATGCCTTAGTTGGGCACGAAGTTGACATATGAACATGATGTGGAAATAGCAAAATCTGATAAGAACATGCGCATGACTTTAGAAAACAAGAAAGTGGCCAACTCGAGGTTGGGTTGAGTTTGTAGTGTAAATCTGCCCGGAACCGCCCGGCAAATCCAGTTGCTACAATCAATAGGATCCAATGTGTGTAGTTGGTCACATCGCGCTTGAAACCCGAGGTTGGGTTGAGTTCGTAGCGTAAACCTGCCCGGAACTGCCCGGCAAATCCAGTGGCTACGAACAATAGGACCCAATGTGAGTGGTTCGGTGCATTAACGAATCAATTAATGCCAATTAGGGTTAAGTCATGAACATGAAAAGACAACTTAACCAACTTGAACACGATTTGTAGGGCTAAGTCATGAACTTGAAAACGACAACACTTAGTCAACTTGACATGACACGTAGGCGGGTTAAGTCGTGAACTGAAATGACATACTTAACCATCTTGACATGACTAGACTGGAAAAGGATTAAGTCACGAATTACATGACTTAATCTGTTAGGCGGGTTAGGTAACGAATTACATGACCTAATCTATTAGGCGAAACCCTAGACACGACCCCTTTCAGCAGTAACCCTCTAGAAGTATCAAGGTACCCTGGGGCTAGGCCGGGTGGGGCACGATTACTGGGCTGATTGTAAGAGGTGAACAACGGCAGTGGGGTACGCCAGTGTAGGTTCGGTGGACTACGATCGTGCACGTATCCGGGGCAGACACTGGGTATCCGTAGATTTATCTGTGCATCTTGAATCGTGTCAGGGGTTGACACCCTAGGGCTGATACACCCGAAGGTGGACCCAGCACAGGTGACTACATTCGTGATTAGCCGTATGACACGGACACTTGACGAGCTAGAACTTGTAGGGAGCCGATCGACTAGATAATCGCTCCGTAGGACCCCGTATTTGGGTCAGACCCCGTTTCAGGGTCATTTCATGATATTGGGCCGTGGAATTTATTTCGTGATTAACTAGTGACATGGGCTTAGTATACTAGTACGGTCGATGCAACGAATCTTGAACATGTGTTGCTTTATTTGACTTGTCTTGACTTATCACGATCACCTTAGTCTATCTTGTCCACCTTGACACTATTCTCAAGTTTAGTTCCAGTTCATACATGACATGATGTTTTAACCGTCTTTACACTGAAAGTCACTTGAACTTACTCAGTCTTTATGACTGACCCTTTTTCCTTTCGCCTCTTTTTCTTCCGTTTCCCCCCCAGGTTCTCAGGGAGACAGCTTGACCAGTTTTCACATCCAGCTTGAAGAGAAAGAATGTATTGCTTGGATCTTTTCCGTTTTGGACTATGGCTTTGGACAGCAATTAGGGGACTTTTGCTGTTTATTTATGTTTTCTTCATGCTTCTTTAAATAATGTAATCAAGACAGTTATGATTTTGGGAAGTATTATGGCATGGTTTGTGTAACACGTATTTTGAAGAAATAAAAGTTGTTGTTTTCCGCTGTTTCAAAAATATGTGTTATTATATCTGTCTTGTATATCTGTGATTTATACTTATAAACCTCCACCAAAATTAGGGCATTCCCTTTGAGAGTGACCCTAACGGAGGTGGGGTGTTTCACTTGGTATCAGAGCATAGGTTTACCAGATAAGATAAAAAGTTTTGAAAATTTATTTTCAAAAGAAAATTTAAAGAAGCATTTTTAAAAGATAAAATATTATTTTATTTTAAAAAGGCAAAGTCCCCCAAAGCCATAGGTACTATCTCTTATCCTTCGTTTTGAAACTATCCTTTTGTTTCAGTATGTCCGAAGAACTTAACTTGCCAGAAGGTGTACCAATACCTGGTTGGTTTAGACGATTCTTAGAAGCAAGGGCCAACCAGCCAGGTCCTACCGTTCCTCCTCCCCCAGCTGCAGGAAATCATCCAGCTGCAGCAGCACCTCTTCCTCCACCTCCTCCGCGGGGAAACACTTTTGCTAAGATATGTAAAGATTTTAAGGCTATGGGAGGAAAGGACTTTCATGGAACTGAGTCCTTCGTGGCAGCTAGCAATTGGTTAAAGGAAACCGAGGACTTATTCGTCATCTTTGAGGTAGAAGATAGGCAGAAAGTACAACTGGCAGTGTGGCTACTAAAAGGTGAGGCTTCCTACTGGTGGGAAGTCACTAATGCAGAAAGACCAGTGGAAACATGGGAGGACTTTAGGGCAAGGTTTGAGGCTAAATTTCTCTCAGAAGCTGAAAGGAGTCTTCAGTTGGAAAAATTCTTATTTCTTAAGCAAGGGAATATGACAGTCAAAGAGTATGTTAATCAGTTCGATGAGCTGGCTAGGTTCGGACTGGACCTAGTCAACACCCCGCATAAGAAGGCTCTCCGCTTTGTCAAAGGGTTGAATGAGCCATTACACAGTTTGGCCATGACCCATATACCCATGGGAGCTACGTACGAAAGGTTGGTGCAGATGGCATTGCTGAACGAGGAAGATAAGGGCAAGAAGGAGACAGAGGCAGAAAACTCTCAAGGGAAGAAAGAGGTCAAGCCCAACGATTCTAAGAATAAGAAGGTAGACTCCGAGAAAGGAGGCAAGAACAACAACTCACGTGATAAAAGGAAATGCAATTACTGTGGTACGGAAGGGCACATAGCCAAGGATTGTAGAAAGAGGAAGAGAAAGCAAGGTGAATGTTTTCATTGTGGGAAAACTGGACACATCAGCAAAGACTGCCCTGAGAAGCAGACCGGACCTTCTGGCGGTACATCGTTAACTTATTCTAGATGCTTTGTTTTATCTTATTTCTCTCCTCGATCCTATCTTGAGAACCATAGGTAGAATCTTTTTGGATGTAAACATGTAATTGAAACATGTTATGATTGCGAAATGGTTGCAAGTGGTCGCAAGTGGTTGCTCGTGGATGCATGAATACACATTAGGCACTAGATCGGCTCAGACACATTTTCATGTTGCATATGCATGAGTGTTTATTTTGGAAACTTGGTTGTGCTATCATTTGGTTGTTGCATATGATTGAATGTTCGAGCACTCATGTAGAAATTATGAATTATAATAGGAAAAATTTGCATACATATTGGATTCGTTTCACTAAACATATTTTGCATTTAGAAGATCAATCAGGCCTGATCATTAGCATTAGCTAAGGAACATATACACACACTCTTCGCATATGATCATGAAGCATTAGAAGTCTTTTAAGGACAATGGATGCTCGTGTTTGATGGATGAGTAGATGGATGTTTGGATGTTAGGATGTACATTCTTCCTGAACTTGAAGATTTCGGGGATGAAATCCATTTAAGTGGGGGAGAATGTAACACCCCGTGTATTCTATAACAATGAGATTCACAAATTAAAGTATAACTAATTTCAAATCAAAGAATTAAGCGAAACGGGATACGCCATTGCGTTCGTCTCGGAATTCTGCTTGAGATAGAGTCCGAGTTTGCGTAAAACGGATATCGTATGAAGAAGATATGGACGGACGAAGTTGGACGAAAAACCAGAAAACGGGTCAGAATGCACTGGCGCACTTGGGAAGTGCGCCAGAACAAAAATGAACTGGCGCACTTGGGAAGTGCGCCAGTGCATTTTTAGCCTGGCGCACCTGCCAAGTGCGCCCAGGTCAGAATGTGCTGACTGGTCAGGTCTTGGCTGGCCTGGTCTATGTTTGGTCGATTTTCTGAGCCTTGCCTTGTCACTAGGGCTAGGTGTCAGCTCCGGATTGGCCTCTCCTTCAAACGAATGGCTATTATTGAATCAAGCTCCATCGACGGTCTAAAACAACTTGCAAACATTATAAAAAGGACCTAAGACCTAGCCTAAATCATACTACTTCATTTTAGCCTCAGGCCGCCGCCATTAAACCTAGAGCTCTGAATTAAAAATACAAAGAATAAAATTATAGAAGATGGAGGACGATTCTTGAAGGCTACAACTAGAAGCTACAACAACTACGACGCTTTAGACAACGAATTTGGGACTAATTGATTTGGTATTTTTATTTGGATTATTTGCTTCATATTGTAGGGAGCCGATCGACTAGATAATCGCTCCGTAGGACCCCGTATTTGGGTCAGACCCCGTTTCAGGGTCATTTCATGATATTGGGCCGTGGAATTTATTTCGTGATTAATTAGTGACATGGGCTTAGTATACTAGTACGGTCGATGCAACGAATCTTGAACATGTGTTGCTTTATTTGACTTGTCTTGACTTATCACGATCACCTTAGTCTATCTTGTCCAGCTTGACACTATTCTCAAGTTTAGTTCCAGTTCATACATGACATGACGTTTTAACCGTCTTTACTCTGAAAGTCACTAGAACTTACTCAGTCTTTATGACTGACCCTTTTTCCTTTCGCCTCTTTTTCTTCCGTTCCCCCCCCCCCCCCCCCCCGGTTCTCAGGGAGGGAATACCGCAGCTTGACCAGTTTTCACATCCAACTTGAAGAGAAAGAATGTATTGCTTGGATCTTTTCCGTTTTGGACTATGGCTTTGGACAGCAATTAGGGGACTTTTGCAGTTTATTTATGTTTTCTTCATGCTTCTTTAAATAATGTAATCAAGACAGTTATGATTTTGGGAAGTATTATGGCATGGTTTGTGTAACACGTATTTTGAAGAAATAAAAGTTGTTGTTTTCCGCTGTTTCAAAAATATGTGTTATTATATCTGTCTTGTATATCTGTGATTTATACTTATAAACCTCCACCAAAATTAGGGCATTCCCTTTGAGAGTGACCCTAACGGAGGTGGGGTGTTTCACCTTGCCTCGGTTCATGATGGAAATCCAATTTCCAAATACATGATGGTGCGGTTTTGATTGTATACCTATATATGGCGACATAGTGGTATGGGGCATTAATGTCGTCTATGATTGATACTTATGATTTGAAGTTGTTTTATACACTATGCACTTATAATAGTATCAAATGATCTGTTTTAAACGTATCAAGCATTCTTTGGCTATTATAAGGTAAAAACCCTATCCTCCGGCTTGCGTTGCATTGTGTGATGGGACCCGGGTCTTATAATAGCTTTATTGTTCTTTATTTAGCATTGCGCTGTTGTTTTATGCACTGGTATTCTTGGGAGGAAACCCGTTCCGTGTTATACGGCATGGTCCCTTGCTTTACCTAACTTTAAAATAAAGATTAATAACTGTTTTAGTTCTCATACCAGTCCCATGATTGACTTGGAGTTTATTGTTTTAACCTGAACTCTGAGTGTCCTTATTTTGACACGGGCAGCTAGTAGTTTTGGTTTTGCAGATTTATATTCGCAGGATCCTGATGTACAACTGGAACGATATCCGGAAAGCTTTGTATCCGTATATCTTCTTCAGTTGTATTTTGTATTATTTTCCGCTGCTATGTAATTTATTGTAATCTCTGATATTTTGTAATGTATAATATTCATTTATACTCTGTATATTCTTGTATTCTGATGGAACTGTTGTAATTAACAATGAAATGTTCTTCCATCTGCGTTCTGTTGTGACTTGTTCTCGACTCAATCTGGGATTTCCTTACCGGGGAAGTTCGGGTCGTTTCAGAGAGACTGGGACCAGATTCATTATCTGAAAACCACTCTGTATGGACGTTAGCATTGCGATCAAATATGATGAAAATAATTGAAGACGGAGTTATGCAAGGGCTATCCTGTTTACAGAATAGTGCCTTCAGTTTGCCCAGTCCCAGGACAACGTGAATGGACGAACGTCTGACGGAGTATATCTAACGGATCGCTTAAGTTGATCTCTTCAAACGTACTTAAATTTGGTGGCGGAGGAATTCATTTCTCTTAGCTTTATACCCATGGTATTTTTTGGGAAATCCATTTGCGATTTGACGGGTATGACGATGTGGCATTTAAAGTGAATTGTGGTCAGGTGTTCTAAAAGATATGTGATGACCTCCAGCCTCATCAACCGAGAAATGACAGAAATCGGGCAGGCAGCATGGCTATGTGGGTCGCTCCCATTAGGGTGTATATCACCTATCTAGAGAAAATCCATTTCATTCTTTTATCTATTATCGATGTTGTCCCTTTTCGGGAAACGTTGGGTAGCTCCCAACCGTTGGTGGTATACATTCGATACACTCAAGCGAAATGAATGGTCAGTCATGTGTGGGACGGGTTGCAAGACGTTCTTGTTGAAACCAGTATATTCGCCTCTAGAGATACACTATCGGCAAGTGGTCCCATACCTTGTCATAGTACGAATCCAATCTCCAATAAGTGTTGGCGGTTTTTGTTTGTATACTATATATGTGGAACGTGGGATGCAAGCGTTCTGCTAGATTGTTAATTACTTGTGATTAGACATTATTATAATATCAGAAAAGTATTGATTTCCAAAACTATTTTGGGTTATCGTAAGGTAAAAACCGTCTGTGTTTATGTGTGGATTGGTCTTACGATTATCTTTTCTTTTGAAAAAGGATTTTGAAAAAGTTAAACCAAATGATTTTAGTTTACTCACACCAGTCCCATGACTGACCCAGAGTTTATTTTGTTTTGTTTCCCTAAACTCTTGGGTGCCCAAATTTGTACGGGCAGTCAAGTAATTCAGGTCTTTACAGATATACTTGGAGGAGCTTAAAGCAGGAGGCTTCAGGATTATATAGCTATTGTTATTTCCGCTGTGTGTAAGTGTTGTACTCTAATAATGTTATTATACATATACTATTTTATTGCAAACTTATGTTATATATTATACTTTATTCGTTCCGCAGTGAGATTGTATTACTCTAATTTTGTTCTGTGGTGATCTTCTTCTTCTTCTATTCTAATTTTCTATCTTATCTATTCTCACCCTCTGACTTCTTTCTATTAATGATCAAGTATTTCCGATGTCTGAATAGTCAATATGGTAGTTTTGTGTTGATTTTCGGAGTTGAAAATCCCAGTTTGTTACAGTGGTATCAGAGTTGAAGGTTAAGTGATTACCTTGGCTCTATGGCGTGACTCGGTAGAGATGGGGTTAGTAATTCCCTAGATTGAGTTTGAGTGTATATATACGAGTGAACGTATTTGTGGATTTTATAAAAATTGTTTTATATTGTGGAGATTTATTGGTTGAGTAGTTTGTGAATTCTGGTCGATCAGTTTGATCCACTATATCGATAAGGGTTTCTAGACACTCAAGTATGATAAACCGACACAATATGTTTTGAAAAAGGGTAAATGAAATAATTTTACCCAAAATATATTTTGATATAAAAGAAGGGTATATCTTGGAATTATTATCATATATTGGATGTGTTGGTTGATTTTAATTGAAATGGTTATATAAATAACCAATTTGAGTTCATATAATTTAAAAGCAGATTAATTGAATCTAAATTAAATCAGAATTGGAATTAAAATTCTTAAAACTGGGTGAAGTGTTTGTAAGTGGATTTGAGTTAAGTATAATAAAATTTTAAAATCCTAGGAGATTTTAAATTGTTTACAAGTATCGTGAATGATATTTTGAAAAAGATTTCAAAATGAAAGTGTTTAAAATTTGAGTTTTGAAGTGATATAGTATTGAACTCACTTCGATAGCTGGGAAATAACTCCGATAATGCTGGCCACATCATCAGTGTTCATTTTCAAATCCTAACTGACAGATCACTACCAAAGATTTTGTGTTAAATTGTTCTGAGAAAAAGGAGGTTGTTTGAATCCTGAAAAGGGATATTTGATTTTTGAAAGAGCTAAGTTGTTTAAAAATTCCCAGGAAAATTTTATGAATTAAAAACTAATTTAAAGTAATTTTTGAAAGCAAATAGGAATTGAATTGAAACCAATTAACTGGAAATTGAATTGGAATATAATACATTAAGTAGAATCAGATTTTGATTTATGAGATAGGAATCTGGAATGGTATTGACTTGATGAGTTAGGAGTTGGAATCAAGAATGGAACTTTGATTTGAAATGAAATTTGGCATGGATTAATGAATGATTTGGCTTTGAGGATAAAATTGGAATTTCGTTTAGGAATACATTGGTATATGCTGAATTGGCAGCAGAATGAAAGGATTTAATGATATGTCCGACAAAAAGGTACACGTTTATTTTTATGGACTTGGTGATTTATGGGCCGATTTGGCAAGCCGCTTGACTTTTTGATTTTGTTTTTGAAAGAAAAGGGCCAAGAGAGGCGAGTTGGAGTTTGAACTATTGACTGGTACAACGGAGGTGTGTAACCCCCCATATTTTTTGTGAACGTATAAGTAACAAATCAGAGAATAATTAATTTTTAAAATAAGAATTAAGGGAAATGGGTTGCGCCATTGCGTTCATCTCGAAATTCTGCTTGGAAACGAGTCTGAGTTTTTGAGAAATGGAGTCCGTATGAGGGAGATATGACCCTCCGAAGTTTCAGGAATTTTCAGAACTGAAAACAACTCGAAATTCGAATTCGAACGCCAGCGCAGACTGGGCGGGAATTTTTCCTGCCCAGGACCAGGTCAACCTCCCAGGGACCAGGTCGACCCTACGGTCGACCTGGGGGTCGACCTGGTGACAGAACCCAGTTCTGAGCCTGGGTTCATTCTGATGTATCTGGTCACGTTTTCTGTCCAGATTCGTCCGCCTAATCCTATATAAACAGCCTCCTAGCCTCGTTCTCTTTACACCATTTCATTCTTTCCTTATGCTGCCTCTGAAATATTATAAATAAATAAAATAATGGCGTCGCTACTCTGCTGGAATCAAATCTAGAACTAGTGCATTTTCTTCCAAATCTGAATTAGGTTAAAAGAGAACTACTGCAACTCTTCTTCTATAATCCAATCAAGGCAAGTGCAGTTATTTTCCGATATGAAGTTTAATTATGATCTTGACATAATTATAAAACTGAATCTGAGATTATGCCCCCTTTTCTATTTATCAGATCTATTTCTCTGTTTTATTATTCTGTTTGTTCTGTATTTCTTCCTCCTTTCTTTCTTTTTGTTTGATAGCCAGGCTACCACGAGCCTGAGCAAAGTCTCATAAGAGATAAACGCATAAACGCTAAATTTGGGAAGAATATTGAATGAGGCATATTTGGGCATAATTGATTTGTAATTAGTTTGAGGATACAATGCATGTTGTAATTCTGGACATAAATTTGTGGCATATTGCATAAGACGATCTATGACTTGGAAGAAGAGGGCTATTGTGACTTAGAGCATAAAGAACATAGGTTGTAACTTAGAAAATAAATATGAGGCATGTTGTATTTAAAACATAAGGTGTATTTAACATATGTCTTGAGTTTTGAGGCATAAATAATATTGGACATATGATTTGGGATTTGGGGCATAAAATTTAACTGTGAACATGTAACTGATTTGGATGCATAGTACAAGTTGTAATCCAAGATCTAGATCTGGACATACTATATATATATATTATATTATAGTCCGTAATTTGGAAAAAGAAGAATTAATTTGCATATAACTTAGGTGTAAAGATCCATATTAAGATTTGATGATTGTTAAGTGTGAATACACCTAAGTAAAGGGGAGGGTTTTTGGATATATGACATGCATTGTAATCCATGGCTATATTTGGCATAATTTATATGTAAGGTTTTTGGAGAATATTCTAACTATGCAAGTTTAACTAAAATTTGAGACATATGTTATATGGTCGATTATGACCATAATTTGGGCATATAAGTTTAGGCTTACTTTATGAATTAGGCAAGATATGTGAATAGGACTTTAAGGAATGTTTAACCGACTAAAACTGTTATCTGTTTAATATGCTAAATTTGCCTAATCTGCTAAATCTGTTACCTGTTTAATCTGCTGAATTGCCTAAACTATTAAATATGTTGAATCGCCTAATCTGCTAATTGTGCCTAATCTGCTAAATCTGTTGAGTTGCCTAATCTGCTAATCTGTTGAACTGCCTGAGCTGTTTAATCTGTTAGATCTGTTGAAAAGCTGAATGATTGTAATTTGTGTAAAACATGTTAATTTGTTTAATCTGCTGCGACTTGAAAAGAAGTCAAATCTGTTAAATTGGCATAATTAGTCTGATATTTGTATCATTTGTAATGGAATAAACTGGTTACAATAAAAATGCTGAGACACGAGGTTAGACTCATGTTTGCGATAGAAGCCTACCCGGACCCAACCGGCTTAACCAGCAACCACAAACTACTAGTCTAATGTGAGAGGTCGTAGGCATAAATAAAATATGCTTAGACACGAGGTTAGGTCTGGCTTGTGGCAGAAGTCTGCCCGGAACCGCCCGGCTTATCCAACGGCCACATGCTACCGACTTAATGTGAGTGGTCTGCACATTAATATTTAATTAATGTAAATCTGAGATAAATATGATGTCTAAAACGTGTTGGGTAGATAGGGCTAAACCAATTGGACTGATGAATTAATAAACCTGTTTCGTGAATCTGTAGGCCCAATACAAAGTTAGACAATCTGTAAATCTGTTAAAACTGTACATCTGATCCGTTAGTCTGAAAACGTGTTAACCTGATTTTCTGATCTGTGAGCTAGTTGACTTGAACTCTGTATGTCTGAAAACTTGTAAACAAGTTAATGTGAAATATGTTAGTCTGGGGACACAAGGTTAGGTGGGAAAAATACTTGTGTCATCTGTTGTTTGGGACCCATATTAGTTAGTAACCCTTTCTAGTATCAAAACTATGACCCAACAGTAGGTAAGGTCCGGGCACACTTACTGAACTAATTATAAGCGGTTCATTGTAATAATGGCGAGGGGTGTTGATGGTGCGTTCCAACCGGGTCATGTGCGTGCATGGATCCCGGTCTGCCTCTAAGGATGTAAGATGTCGTGACATCTGTAAATAGGTCTATGTCATTCAAAGGTTGCCACTTTGAGGAGTGATACACCCTTCGGTGGGGCTGGCACAGGTATTTATGTATTAGGGAGCCGATCGCTTGGGGTAGGACTTAGGGTACACTTAGTTCTGTCTGTTTCTGTTGGTACCGTTTGTTTCTGTTGGGTGCTAACACCTGTCTGTTTCTGCGTGGTACCGTCTGTTGGGGTGGTAAAGGCCCATTACTAGTGTACACCTAATTCTAACATTCTGTTTCCGTAGGGATTATTCTGTTTCCGTCTTTGATTCCATTTCCGATTCTGTTTCCGTACCTTCTGTCTGTTGGGGTGGTAAAGTCCTATTAGTTGGGTGGTAAAGGCCCATTATTAGTATTCTGTTTCCGTACCTTCTGTCTGTTGGGGTGGTAAAGGCCCATTATTACTATTCTGCTTCTGTACTTTCTGTCTGTTGGGGTGGTGATGGCCCATTACTAGCATTCTGTTTTTGTATAGATTATTCTGTTTCGATTCTGTTTCAGTTTAGACATTAGGGTAACACCTAATCCTGTTATACTAGTATTAGAGCCGAGAAGTAAAATATAAGTAAGATGCATAACTTGGGCTATATCATTCTGTTTCTTCTGTTTAGCTTAAGTATACCAGTTACTCTTCTTTTTGTTGTCTCTTATCCAGCTTTATTTTCATGTCATGATATTATTATCTATTCATATGCTGAAAGTCACTGGACTTGCCAGACTTTATGTCTGACCTTGCTTGTTTTCGCCCCTTTTCTTTCGTTCCCCCCCTCCCCCAGGTTTTTTTTAGGGTTGAAGTATAAGAGCTTGATTCAGATTTTCTCTGCTTGAAGTACCGCTTGGCCTTGGCTCTATCTTTCCATGGCAGTTTATGTTGGGGATTATGACTTTAAAAACTATGCATTCTGAAGGCTTTGTACAAGACCGATATTTTGTACTTGAATTCTGATATTGTGATTTGAAAAGATGTAACCAAACTTATTTTGGTTTCTGTTGTAATAAAGTTATTAATTTTTCAAGTACTGTTTCATCTGTCTTGTCTTGTAAATTTATGTTTTGTCTACTAAAATGATCCATCAAACTTAAGGCATTCCCTTTGTGAGTGACCTTAACGGAGGTGGGGTGTTACACTTGGTATCATAGTTGAAGGTTACTAGATTTGATAAAAAGTTTTTGAAAATTATTTTCAAAATTTTTTTTAAAAAAGGAAGTATTTTCAAAAGTAGAGTTTATTTTGAAAATCGTAGTCCCCAAAGCCATATATCTGTCTTTTGATTTTCTATTTAATCCTTGTTTCCATCTTTTCTGAGTCTCCGGGGCTCCTAGCTTTCTAGGAGGTAACCTCATCGCGACATGGTTCCGCAGGCATGATGAGATTACGGCGTCTGTCGAAGGGCAAAGAAGTGCCTAACTTCCATCTGTAGCCGTAGTAATTTCACTTACGGTTAATCCTCCTCTGAGCTTCGTAAGGTTTTCTATGCGTTGAGGGCAACTTTGGAGAAAGACTTGTTGACATGTAAGAAGACTGGTTGTTTTCAGTACGGTGAGACAGGACATCTGATCAAGGATTACCCCAGAAGGCAAGGGCAAAAGGAAAAAATCTTCTGGAGGAGGGCAAATGCTCTCGTGATTGACGGATAGGATAGAGATAGGAAAATTTCTTTAGTAGGATTAATTCCCTTATCTGATTGTTGAGTTAAAACTCTCTTTGGTTCTGCCATTTTGATTCTGAAATTGAGTCTCTACACTTAAATACTAGTCTTATTTCTGATCCCGCTATGGCCTCAAACCCCATAAGGGTTATGACTCATCTGTTTGTGATAGGTTGGGGTTTGATGGTATCTGTGTTGGGCGTTAAGTTGACTATGACGCATACATTCTGGTTTTTGTGGGATATGGTAGGGTTTTATCATGCTTAGTTTCCTAAGAATCATTTGATAATCTGATATGTACCAGTAGTCTGTAAGTATCTGAATATTTTTGATAAGGTTAGGGGTTTTTATTCAAAGCGTGAAGTAGATTTCCAGTTTGGCATTGTTTAATGGGAGTAATTCACTGGGTGTCAATCTGATGTTGATTTCAGTCTTCGGGGTTGATACTTAGGGAATTATTTTCATAACCAATGTCTAATAGGAACAGAGCTCTTGTTTTAATCGTACTTGCTTCTATCACTCAGCTGTATCCTATCGATCGAGTCTTCGACCTTTAGGTAGAAACTAATGGGTGTAAACATGTGTTTGAGACATGTTATGTTTGATGGTTGCAAGTGGATGCAAGTGGTTGCTAGTGATTGCTCGTGGATGCATATACACACACTAGGCACTAGATCGGCTCAAAAATACTCTCATACTGCATATGGATGTGTGTGTATTTTTTTTATGGATGCAAAATGGTTGACTCAGCACATGGATGTTGCATATGAATGAACAGTTGTGCACTCATATAGAAATGATATGTAACAAATAGGAAAATTGCATACATGTGGAACTCATGGCACTGACATAATTCGCATTAAGGAGGTCAACTAAATCAGTAGACCGCCTGATCTTTGCATTAGATAAGGAACATATACACACACTTCTGCATATGTTCATACAACATTAGAAGTTTTCTAAGGAAAATGGATGCTTGTGGATGATGGTTGAGCAGATGGATGATTGGATGGTAAGACACATTCTTCTTAACTTGAAGATTTCGGGGACGAAATCCTTTAAGGAGGGGAGAATGTAACACCCCGTATTTTCTGTGAATATATAAGTAACAAATCAAAGAATAATTAATTTTTAAAATAATAATCAAGGGAAATGGGTTGCGCCATTGCGTTCGTCTCAATATTCTGCTTGGAAACGAGTCCGAGTTTTTGAGAAACGGAGTCCGTATGAGGGAGATATGACCCTCCGAAGTTTCAGGAATTTTCAAAACTGAAAACAACTCGAAATTCGAATTCAAATGCCAGCGCAGACTTGGCGGGAATTTTTCCCGCCCAGGACCAGGTCGACCTCCCAGGGAACGACCTGGGGGTCGACCCTATGGTCGACCTGGGGGACGACCTGGTGACGATACCCAGTTCTGAGCCTGGGTTCATTCTGATGTATCTGGTCACGTTTTCCGTCTAGATTCGTCCGCCTAATCCTATATAAATAGCCTCCTAGCCTCATTCTCTTTACACCATTTCATTCTCTCCTTATGCTGCCTCTGAAATATTAAAATAAATAAAATAATGGCGTCGCTACTGTGCTGGTATCAAATCTAGAACTAGTGCATCTTCTTCCAAATCTGAATTAGGTTAAAAGAGAACTACTGCAACTCTTCTTCTATAATCCAATCAAGGCAAGTGCAGTTATTTTCCGATATGAAGTTTAATTATGATCTTGACATAATTATAAAACTGGATCTGAGATTATGCCCTTTTTCTATTTATCAGATCTGTTTCTCTGTTTTATTATTCTGTTTGTTCTGTATTTCTTCCTCCTTTCTTTCTTTTTGTTTGATAGCCAGGCTACCACGAGCCTGAGCAAAGTCCCATAAGAGATAAACGCATAAACGCTAAATTTGGGAAGAATATTGAATGAGGCGTATTTGGGCATAATTGATTTGTAATTAGTTTGAGGATACAACGCATGTTGTAATTCTGGACATAAATTTGTGGCATATTGCATAAGACGATCTATGACTTGGAAGAAGAGGACTATTGTGACTTAGAGCATAAAGAACGTAGGTTGTAACATAGAACATAAATCTGAGGCATGTTGTATTTAAAACATAAGGTGTATTTAACATATGTCTTGAGTTTTGAGGCAAAAAGAATACTGGACATATAATTTGGGATTTGGGGCGTAAAATTTAACTGTGAACATGTAACTGATTTGGATGCATAGTACAAGTTGTAATCCAAGATCTAGATCTGGACATACTATATATATATATATTATAGTCCGTAATTTGGAAAAAGAAGAATTAATTTGCATATAACTTAGGTGTAAAGATCCATATTAAGATTTGATGATTGTTAAGTGTGAATACACCTAAGTAAAGGGGAGGGTTTTTGGATATATGACATGCATTGTAATCCATGGCTATATTTGGCATAATTTATATGTAAGGTTTTTGGAGAATATTCTGAACTATGCAAGTTTAACTAAAATTTGAGACATATGTTATATGATGGATTATGACCATAATTTGGGCATATAAGTATAGGCTTACTTTATGAATTAGGCAAGATATGTGAATAGGACTTTAAGGAATGTTTAACCGACTAAAACTATTATCTGTTTAATATGCTAAATTTGCCTAATCTGCTAAATCTGTTACCTATTTAATCTGTTGAATTGCCTAAACTGTTAAATATGTTGAATCACCTAATCTGCTAATTGTGCCTAATCTGCTAAATCTGTTGAGTTGCCTAATCTGCTAAATCTGTTGAACTGCCTGAGCTGTTAAATCTGTTAGATCTGTTGAAAAGCTGAATGATTGTAATTTGTGTAAAACATGTTAATTTGTTTAATCTGCTGCGACTTGAAAAGAAGTCAAATCTGTTAAATTGGCATAATTAGTCTGATATTTGTATCATTTGTAATGGAATAAACTGGTTACAATAAAAATGCTAAGACACGAGGTTAGACTCATGTTTGCGGTAGAAGCCTGCCCGGACCCAACCGGTTTAACCAGCAACCGCAAACTGCTAGCCTAATGTGAGAGGACGTAGGCATATATAAAATATGATTTGACATGAGGTTAGGTCTGGCTTGTGGCAGAAGTCTGCCCGGAACCGCCCGGCTTATCCAGCGGCCACAAGCTACCGACCTAATGTGAGAGGTCTGCGCATTAATATTTAATTAATGCAAATCTGAGACAAATATGTTGTCTAAAACGTGTTGGGTAGATAGGGCTAAACCAACTGGACTGATGAATTAATAAACCTGTTTCGTGAATCTGTAGGCCCAATACAAAGTTAGACAATCTGTAAATCTGTTAAAACTGTATATCTGATCTGTTAGTCTGAAAACCTGTTAACCTGATTTTCTGATCTGTGAGCTAGTTGACTTGAACTGTGTATGTCTGAAAACTTGTAAACAAGTTAATCTGAAATCTGTTAGTCTGGGGACACAAGGTTAGGAGGGAAAATACTTGTGTCATCTGTTGTTTGGGACCCATATTAGTCAGTAACCCTTTCTG
Source organism: Allium sativum (assembly GCA_030737875.1). Classification (NCBI taxonomy): domain Eukaryota; kingdom Viridiplantae; phylum Streptophyta; class Magnoliopsida; order Asparagales; family Amaryllidaceae; genus Allium; species Allium sativum. Next base: position 1,043,884,344 of record CM060910.1, on the reverse strand, counting down.
GTATCAAAACTATGACCCAACAGTAGGTAAGGTCCGGGCACGCTTACTGAACTAACTATAAGCGGTTCATTATGATAATGGCGAGGGGTGTTGATGGTGCGTTCCAACCGGGTCATGTGCGTGCATGGATCCCGGTCTGCCTTTGAGGATGTAAGACGCCGTGACTTCTGTAAATAGGTCTGTGTCATTTAAAGGTTGCCACTTTGGGGAGTGATACACCCTTCTGTGGGGCTGGCACAGGGTATCTATGTATTAGGGAGCCGATCGCTTGGGGCAGGACTTAGGGTACACTTAGTTCTGTCTGTTTCTGTTGGTACCGTCTGTTTCTGTTGGGTGGTAACACCTGTCTGTTTCTGCGTGGAACCATCTGTTGGGGTGGTAAAGGCCCATTACTAGTGTACACCTAATTCGAACATTCTGTTTCCGTAGGGATTATTCTGCTTTCGTCTTTGATTCCATTTCCGATTCTGTTTCCGTACCTTCTGTCTGTTGGGGTGGTAAAGGCCCATTAATTGGGTGGTAAAGGCCCATTATTAGTATTCTGTTTCCGTACCTTCTGTCTGTTGGGCTTGTAAAGGCGCATTATTAGTATTCTTCTTCTGTACTTTCTGTCTGTTGGGGTGGTGAAGGCCCATTACTAGCATTCTGTTTTTGTATAGATTATTCTGTTTCGATTCTATTTCAGTTTAGACATTAGGGTAACACCTAATCCTGTTATACTAGTATTAGAGCCGAGAAGTAAAATATAAGTAAGAAGCATAACTTGGGCTATATCATTCTGTTTCTTCTGTTTAGCTTAAGTATACCAGTTACTCCTGTTGCTGTTGTCTCTTATCCAGCTTTATTTTCATGTCATGATATTATTATCTGTTCATATGCTGAAAGTCACTGGACTTGCCAGACTTTATGTCTGACCTTGCTTGTTTTCGCCCCTTTTCTTTCGTTCCCTCCCCCCCCCCCCCCCTAGTTTTTTTAGGGTGGAAGTATAAGAGCTTGATTTGGATTTTCTTTGCTTGAAGTACAGCTTAGCCTTGGCTCTATCTTTCCATGGCAGTTTATGTTGGGGATTATGACTTTAAAAACTATGCGTTCTGAAGGCTTTGTACAAGACCGATATTTTGTACTTGAATTCTGATATTGTGATTTGGAAAGATGTAACCAAACTTATTTCGGTTTATGTTGTAATAAAGTTATTAATTTTTCAAGTACTGTTTTATCTGTCTTGTAAATTTCTGTTCTGTCTACTAAAACGCTCCATCAAAGTTAAGGCATTCCCTTTGTGAGTGACCTTAACGGAGGTGGGGTGTTACAAGGTGCTGGCGAAATTTTCCGAAAATTTAGAGCGTTAGAAATTTCAGAATTTTTGAAAATTTTCATTAATCGAAATGAATTAATATTTTAATTGAAATAAATTAATTTAGTTGAAACTGAAATTAAATAAGTAAAGAATAATTTTAAACCAGTTGATAGGGTTTTTCTACCTTAGCAATTTCGAGGACGAAATTATTTTAAGGGGGGAAGAATGTAATGTCCCGTAATTTTAGCGATATAATAATTATTTTATTTAATTATTTAAATAGTGATTAGAGATTTTAAATGGTCTTTTAATTAAATAATATTGAATATTTAATTAATATAAATAATAGAATAATATATTTATTTCTGAAATAGTCGGAAATAGTGAATTGGCGATATGGTGTGAATTGGACAATTTGAAATATATATAATTCAGTTTGGAATTGAATTAGAATAACGAATATATTTAAATAACGACAGTTGAACGTATAATTATAATATAGTTAAAATCGAGCTCGAAATGGCACGGCAATTCGCTATTTGGCGTTTTGAACTTCAACTGGATATACAGAGTCCGTTTTAAATCGGATTTCTGTGAAACAAGAAACATTCGGAGCTGGTGAACTATATCTTTTAATGGAAGAGAAAAATCAAGATTTCGTTGTGTAGATTTTGGTTTATGTCCAAATCAAATTTTCGAAAAGTCGTTATAAAATTTCTTTATAATTTATAATGATATATAAAAGGAATTTCATTATAAATCGAATATCGATTTAATCGAGATTTGAAATATCGAGCTAGAAATTCATATGGGAAAATATTCTGGAGCTGTATGATATTCTAGTGTGAATATATACGATAATACTAAATTATTTTTATTTAATTTAAATGTTTTTAAAAATATTTATATATTTAAATGGGTTATTTAGAGCTTTTAAAATAGTCAGTTTTCCAAACGACCTCCAAATTCAACGAAACAAAATTTGTTGGATCTGCAATATCAAATTATTGTTAGATTTCAATTTCCGTGATTTTTAGAGTTAGTGTGTGGCTGTATAGATTTTTAATGTGAAATACAGTCAATAATTTGACTTTAAAAATATGCTGTGTGAGCAAACGAAGTCGGAATTCGACGAAACCAGTTTCATTGGGTTCGTGATGTCGAACTGAAGGTGTATGTCCACTTTCGTGATTTTTGGGTATCATATGTGATCATATGAATTTTTAGAAGACGAATATGAATAGCAATAGCTTAAAATCTAATTAAATAATCAATTAAAAAAATAAAAATACTTTTTTTTCCTATAAATACGCCTCTATCTCCTAACCCTAAAAACACTTCTCTTCTGGTCAAATGCAAATCGTCGCCAGTTATTCCTCAAAAACCCCATTTCGTAATCTTTCAAAAATGGAGTAAATTCAAATAAAAAGCTAAAAATTCCAAGTTGTATATTTCTGAGATCAGTGAGACAAGGGCTTCAAGCCCATGTCAGTTGTTTTCAATTCGACGTGATTTCAGGAAGTCGGAAAATTATCAGTGGAAGCTAGGGTTGTCGATTTCGGGTTTTTGGAGTATCGATGTTTAGTTTTGATGTTGATTTTGGATTCCTTGTGAGAAATAGCACCCACATGCAAACTTTTGGGTTGTTCGGTGGAAACTGGTGTCGATAGAATACTGTAGGTCGTGGTCTTTATCTATTTGACGCGATTTGTTGGAGGTGGCCGAGGTCGATGAAAGGGGTACGGTTGTGTGAAGATTTCAACGAGAAGTGTAATGGTGATAACAGCATATTGATAAATGGAGGAATAAGGGATTGAATGGTGATTGAATTTGTGTATGTGGCTTTCGAAAATAAGAAGGAGGACAGGAAGTCTCAATTGGGAAGAAAGGGTATGCGGTCACGGGTTGAAGGAAAATGGGCTGAAGTATAAACGTGTGAGGCCCATTTTAAATATAAATGTTGAGTTGAATTAAATTTAAATAGTATTTTCACTTTAAATTATCGTATCTTCTCCGTATGTTATCAGAATTTAACGAAACGAGATCCATTGGGATAGTATGGACGAGGACTCCACCATGGAACTGACTGGAAGTGAATTGGAGCTCGTTTGGATTTATGGTGAAATTAAACGCCTGAATCAAATCAAAGACTAATTATCGTTATTTAACGATAATCGTCCAATGTGAGTAAAACTCACTAACTCTTCTCAATTATATTTTTATAACGTATTTTTATAACTGGTAAATTATGGTTGTTTGTTGTGTGTTGGCTGTTTGGTCGAACTGCTGGTTAATTGGTTGAAAATATAGATAACGATATGATATAAATCGTTAATCGAATATTGATTCTGTTTATCAGTATATTCCATATTCGTGTTATTCATGTGATTAACATCTGTGGGCGCAGGTAAACAGGTCGGAGGAATCCGACTAGATTCCTCAACATTTATTTTACTGTTTTTTTTTTCATATATTGTGTTATATGATGTGATATGAAATCTATTGTTGATTTTGTATGTTTGAATGATACCGATCATTGTTATATGGTACGTTAAATACCATAAGGAATACTGGAATGTTAAAAAGGAAATATTTAATGTTATATTGAAAAAGAAATATTTATAAAATCAGAAGATGTTATAAAAAGAAACATTTTTTAATATGATTTTATAGAAAGAAAATATTTATTTAGAAAATAAATAGATTAAAAAGGAATATTTATGTGTTAATCAAATAGATAGAATTGAAGGGAAATATTTGTAAAACGTTTACAAATAGAATTGAAAAAGAAATATTTGTAAATCATTTACAAATAGAATTGAAAAGGAATATCTATTTGAAAAATAAATAGAATAGAAAGAGGAAATATTTGTAAAACAAATAGAAAAGGAAATAGTTAGATTTTAAAAGGAATTACTTATAAAATCAATGGATTTTATATAAAAATGAAATATTTTATAAAATAAACAGAATTATCAAAAAGGGATTTATTTAGTGAATAAATAGATTTTAAAAGAAAATACTTGAAAAATGAATAGAATTGTATAAAAAGATAATTTTACATTTGAAAGGTTTAGACCCGTGCTTCGCACACGGGCATAACATGATATGCATTTAAGCAAAGATTTTAAATAGAATCTATTCTAACCGATAGATTGAGAAGATAAATTTATAAATAATAATTTGTAAATTAAATAAATATTTATCATTGGATAAATAGAATATATAAGTGAGGACTTATATTGTAAAGTAAGAATCGATTTCAACATCGATATCTGGAACTGAATATGGACGTAGAATTAAATCAAAGGAGTTAATCGAATTATAGTTAATCGACTAGAGTTAGAATTAATCGATTAGAGTTAGAGTTAATTAATTAGATTTAATTGATTAGAGTTAACCAGTTAGAGTTAATCAGTAGAGTTAACCAGTAGAGTTAATCAGTTAGAGTTAACCAGATAGAGTTAATTGAACATAGTTAATCGAATTAGGATAAATTGAATATTAGTTATTCAATTAGAGTTGATCGAATATAGTTATTTGAGATAGAGTTTGTCAAACATAGTTATTCAAGATGAGTTGCCATTTCATACGACTGCTAGCGTAATTCGTAGGGCTGGAGATAGCCTACGGCGATCGGATATTTCCTGAGGGAATTAGGCGTAACCATTGTGATCGCTGCGATCTAGAGTCAAGCGAATGGAGTTAAATCGAATATTAGTCATTCGAAATAAAGTTAAAACAGACATAATTATTCGAATATAAGTTAATCGAATATTAGTTATTCGATAGAAGTTAAATAAGTTGAGTTAAATAAGTAAGTTAATCAAGTTAAGTTAGTCAAGATGAGTTAATCAAACCGAGTTAATCCAAGTGAGTTAATCCAAAGGAGTTATTCGAAATAGTTTATTCGAATAGAATTAAGGGAGTTAATCGAATATAGTTTATTCGAAAGAAGATTATCGCTTATAGGTTATTCGAAAGAAAGGGTTATCGGATGTATTTTATTCGAAAGAGTTATCGAATATAGTTTATTCGAAAAGAGATAATCGAATATAGTTATTCGAGAGGGGCCATCGAATGGAGATTATTCGAGGGAGAATTGTAAGTTAAAATTCGACTATATCGAATTTGGGAAAGTAATATATACTTTCCATTTTCAAATCGGGATTTATTTATTTATAAATAAATTAGTTGTTGGGTTAATTATTCACATTAATAAATAAAAGTATATTTAAGTTATTATATTTCAAAGGCATGGGGTTATAGAACTATCATTATAATCAAATGATTTCTGTAAAAGAAGTGGATTCGTAAATAAAATACGAGAGTTACGTAAGAAAGTTGGTTAAAGATTTGAAAGATGAACTTTGTCTGTTTCGAAGTTAGAAATGTTGTTCAGTTAAGGTCTGAGAGGTAATTATACCCCAACTTGATTGGCTTTGGTTTTAACTAAGAAATGGTTAAGGTTCAATAGTGAAGGTTGATTGAGTGAATCTAGTTAATGAGTATAATGATTTGAGTTGGAATGAAGATGTTTTATTTAAACATCAATTTAGAACCAATAAAGAAGTTTTGGAAATGTTTCCAAACAAGAATCAAAAATGTTTTTTAATATAGAAAACAAGAAATGGAAGCAAATATGGAGATATTTTCAAATGATTAAAAAGTAAATTTTCTAATTTAGGAAATAAGAATTTACAAATATATAGAAATGGGTAAATGGATAAATTATTGATTATTCAATCTAAAGAGATAAATGTTGAATGTTGATTGATCGATAGAACTTCCACCCGGAAAGAATATCGTTGTTTGCACGCCTGTTTTCTTTAATAGTTAAATCACCGACTATCGAAGTTTTTGACCATTTTTCCGTCGTCAATATGGAGAGACCGGGATCAGATTCATTATCTGAAAACCACTCTATATGGAAGTTAGCGTTGCGATCAAATATGATGAAAATAATTGAAGACGGAGTTATGCAAGGGCTATCCTGTTTACAGAATAGTGCCTTCAGTTTGTCTAGTCCCAGGACAACGTGAATGGACGAATGTCTGACGGAGTATATCTAATGGATCGCGTTAGTTGATCTCTTCAAACGTACTTATGTTTGGTGGCGGAGGAATTCGTTTCTCTTAGCTTTATACCCATGGTATTTTTGGGGAAATCCATTTGTGATTTGACGGGTATGACGATGTGGCATTCAAAGTGAATCGTGGTCAGGTGTTTTAAAAGATACGTGATGACCTCCAGCCTCATCAACTGGGAAATGACAGAAATCGGGCAGGCAGCATGGCTATATGGGTCGCTTCCATTAAGGTGTATATCACCTATCTAGAGAAAATCCATTTCATTATTTTATCTATTATCGATGCTCCCTTTTCGGGAAACGGTGGGTAGCTCCCAACCGTTGGTGGTATACATTCGATACACTCAAACGAAATGAATGGTCGGTCATGTGTGGGCCGGTTTGCAAGACGTTCTTGTTGAACCCAGTGTATTCGCCTCTAGAGATACACTATCGGCAGGTGGTCCCATACCTTGTCATAGTACGAATCCAATCTTCAATAAGTGCCGGCAGTTTTTGTTTGTATACTATATATGTGGAACGTGAGATGCAAGCGTTCATACTTGTGATTAGACATTATTATAATATCAGAAAAGTATTGATTTCCAAAACTGTTTTGGGTTATCGTAAGGTAAAAACCGTCCGTGTTTATGAGTGGATTGGTCTTACGATTATCTTTTCTTTTGAAAAAGGATTTTGATAAAGTTAAACCAAATGATTTGAGTTTACTCACACCAGTCCCATGACTGACCCAGAGTTTATTTTGTTTTGTTTTCCTTAAACTCTTAGGTGCACAAATTTGTACGGGTAGTCAAGTAGTTCAGGTCTTTACAGATATACTTGGAGGAGCTTGAAGCAGGAGGCTTTAGGATTATATAGCTATTGTTATTTCTGCTGTGTGTAAGTGTTGTACTCTGATAATGTTGTTATATATATACTGTTTTATTACAAAGTTATGTTATGTATTATACTTTATTCGTTTCGCTGTGAGATTTGTATTACTCTGATTTTGTTCTGTGGTGATCTTCTTCTTCTTCTATTCTAATTTTCTATCTTATCTATTCTCACCCTCTAACTTCTTCCTATTAATGATCAGGTATTTCTGATGTTTGAATAGTCAACATGGTAGTTTTGTGTTGATTTTCGGAGTCAAAAATCCCAGTTCATTACAATATAATTAGGCACAATACACTAATTAGGCCTATGTGAATTCTTCCCTCCTGTATTTCATTGACCCCAGAGTATATAACATGCGTTAGGTAAATATAAAATGTATGGTGAGTCAAGCTATACCTTCTTCCCATCATGTGAGCAAAACTTTCCCACTTTTCTCTCGTTCTACTTTTGTTCCCAGCCTCCTATCCTAGCACGTAATGTCCTGTGCATTTTTTTAAATGGATGGAAACCCGGCCCATGCAAAACTGTTCAGCAGCCCACCCGTCACTTCTTCTTCCACATAAATTCCTTCATTCTAAATAAAGTTTGTCTACAACCATCTTCTCCATTCGCTGGCATGCTTACTCCTTTTTTTCTATTATTAAAATGGCTGAAGCCCAAAAATGAAAACCTTCAGCCCGTTTGCTCCCCTTCCCTTCTTCTCCATTCGTTCGAACCAAGAAGGCTCAGCTCCATTTTCCACCCCATTCCTCCCACCCACACTCCAGTTTTGTTTGTTATATTTTTTTAACAACAAATACTCTTGCATACAAGATAAAATTCACAGACCCATACACCTGCTTGCATTCAAACCACACTCTCCCTCCTCTTTGTATCATATTACTATTTTCTCTTGCTAAACTTCCTCCCCACCCTTTATTTGTTGCACGTCCCCTCCCTCTCTTCCAATTGTTACTTCGAAGACATGTTGCTCCATTCGTTTCACAACCCCTGCATGCGAGCTCCCCCATAAAGACAACATCAAAAACACCTAACTAGTGAACCACCTTGCTTGTCTCATATGCATCGTTCATGTTCAAAAATCCACGCACAAACCACAACGCCCCCGTTAACATTGACTGCATCACACCATGGCCACCGAAATACTGTCCCCGCCACAAGCACTTGTACCTCCTCCAGAACTTAGCTGATGACGTAGACAAAACTTAAGGGTTGAGGTGTTTTATATTATTACATTGAGGGAGTTGTGTTTTCCCTTCTGTTTTGCTGAAAGAAGACCTTATGCGTGTATTATAGATGGGAGAATGTTTGCGCATCACGTAATATGGGTAAGGGGTTAGGGTTGGCTATTTCTAGCCTAGCATGTGTATACCTATCAATCAGTGCTTTCAATTAGGCTGGCAGAAGGAAAATAGGTAGGGTCCTGGCGTTTGCATGTGTGTAGGGTGCGTTAGCAAAGGTAGCTGAACACTTTACAGTGTCATGTGCGTGATTTAATTACTTGCTCAGTAGCTTGTGTGACTAGGGTGCCCTGAGATAGATAGCATGTGCCCTTTTTTAGGATTTTACAGTATAGGGTTTGGAAGGGTTGAGTCTATTGAAGTGAAACCGTTGAAGAGACATGCGTGTATTTTCTTATCAGGTGTAGGGTAGCTGTGTTCCACACCAGGGTCCTTTGTACGTAGTACTTAGTCGTGGGGTAGGTGTGTTTTATTAGCTATGTAGATGTATATTGCCATGTGAGCATTAAAATTGAAAGGCACCTGCGCATTGTATTTTCTTTTCTACCGAGTTACATTGATTTGGAAAGACAAAGCAGTAGCTTTCATTCAGTACAGAATAGATAGGTGCATATGGTATAAATTAGTATAGGGTAGGTTTTATTCATTTTTATATGGTAAATTTAATTGTACCACTATTTATCATTACCGTTTAATATTCGCACCCTTAAACACAGATTCCAAAACACAACGAAATATACACCCTGTTATGTCGTGATGTTACGATTCAAAAAAAAAATATTTCATTGAAAACGGACTCTGTTTGCAAAAACGGTGCTATTTAGATCTCAATTTATTTATCGGTTCACATTTAAATTGCACGCACAGATAAAACAACTTCGGTTGACTTCAAACTGGAAATCTAGCAATAACTAGTTATATATATTCCAATAAAATTCGTTTCGTCGAAAACGGAGGTTGTTTGAAAAATAAATATTTCTAATGCTCATATAATATCAACTAATATTATAAATTTAATCCCAAAACAATTAAATTAAATAAAAATAAATTATTATTATTGATTATCCAAATAATATATCACTTCAAATTTACTCAATATTGAATTATACTCAACATTAACAAATTTCGAGTTAAAGGATATATATATAATATATAAAATCCTATTTAATAATATTAAATAAACGTTGTCATTTATTTACGATTCCATAGCAACTATTTTAAAATTTGAATTAGCCATAACTTACAATACAAAATATGAAATCTCAATTTTTCTCCTCCATTGGAAAATTATAGTCTAATAGATTCTAACGTTTCTTGTTTCATAGAATTCCGGCTTAAAATGGATTATGTATATTCAATTGAAGTTCAAAACTCAATATTACGAACTACCGTGTCGTTTCAAGTTCATTTTATAATTAAATATAAATATAAACGTTCAATCATCGTTTCGTTAACGAATTCTATATTAATAATCCATTAATATTTCATATAATATTTAATATAAGTTTAAATATTCGAATTCAAATGACCGAAAAATCTAGGTCGTTACAGTGCGTATTTGATAATTGATATAAAATTTGTTTTATACTGCATTGGCTTATCTGTTGAGTGGCTTATGAGTTATGATCGAATCATGGGATGCCATGATGTCAATAAGAGTATCTAAACACTCGGCCAGATAAATTCGACATAATATTGTTTTTAAATGGGTGAATGAAATAATTTTACCCAGTATAAAAGGAATAAATTACTGACATTATTATAATATATGGATGTGTGGGTTGTTAGGATTATAATCAAATTAGATTATATAATTGGAATGGTTGAATATAACCAAATATAATTTGAATAAGAATGAAATATACAAACAAAATGAATTGGAATTGGATTCAAACCAGAAATTGGGAATTTAAAGCCCAGAGGTTGGAAAAATATTTTCTGAAGTATGTTAAAATAATTTAGCTTTGTTGTGAAAGGATTTTTGAATAAAAATCATTTTATATGGATTTTTAGAGTGATAAAGCACTGAACTCACTTGATACACTGGAAAATAATTCTAATGATAAATGTAGCAACATCATTGTTCATTTTCGAGTTTCTAAGTGATGATTGCTGCCATAGTAAAATTTCCAATGAAAAATTATTTCAGAAGACAAGTTGTTTTGGAAAATTCAAATGTTTTGACTTTGAGATGATTATAAATATATATATGTGTGTGTGTGTGTGTGTGTGTGATTTCTTAAGGATTTGAAACAAAACCCAAGAATTTGAGTTCTGGAATTTGAATTTAACTTAAGCAAGTAAAATGGATTGAAATGGATTAATTGATTTAGAATCAACTTGAATGAATTTGAATGCTTATGAATGGAATATGAATTGAATGTAAATATATTGATTGTAGATCATTAAAATTAAATGAATATAAGCATATATGGCATGCAATATGAATGAAATGATATATACACTAGATGTCGGGACTAGTATTAGCATGTACGTGCTAAATGTACGTGATATGACTTGTTTGGATTTAGATCCATGTGTTTAATCAATTAAATGAATAAAAGTTATTGAAACTTCATGTTTTGAGACTTATAAGTTTAAACTGAGTAAGTACATGTACATGTAGTTGCCTGGCTTGATTTGGGGTGCGTAGATTGTGTATATGCTAAGAAAACGCACTTAATAAACACTTATATATGGTATGCCTATGCAAAAATACCAAAATAGGGTATATGAACTGTTTCTTGACCGTGTGTGTTAATGTATACATTTTTATATCTTTTGGTATATTGCAAAAGCTACTCCATACAGAGGAGACTTTGCCGACTTCTTTCCAAATTTTAGGGAGTTGGAAAAAAGATTATAAGCAAAAAGAGATGATTTTCAAATTGGGTTCAATTTGAAGGATTTTGAATTAGGAATGGGAAGACCATTATTGGCATGAAAATTTAGAAGTTCTGAATGGAACTAAGTTATAGAATGTCAAGTGTCAAATTCCACATAAGTGGATTTTGAAATTCTAACGGGTTTGATGCATTTTTCTTACCTTAATAATTTCGAGGATGAAATTCTTTTAAGGGGGAAGGAATATAACGACCTAGATTTTTAATTGTTTAACTTTGAATTGAATTGTTTTAAATGTTGAGTTAGAAATATAACTAGATTTTTATATGTAATTTATTGATTTAATAAACAAAATGCTATTTAGTTTTGAATATGTTGAATTACCGTAATATGAAAAACGAATATAATTGAATTCAAAGTTAAAACTAAATCGAAGCGAATCTATCAATTAATATAAATTCTATTTGAATATAAACGATACTAATAATTTATTACCGATATATTTGATAGTTCTTAAATCGATTTAACGTTTTTTAATTTAATTTAAGCCTTAGAAATGGCCTTTTTTAAAGGACCTCGGAATTCAATGTAACCAATTTTATTAAATCTGTAATGGTTAACTATTGCTAGAATTCAAGTTTCGTGATAATCAGAGTTATTATGTGAGCATGCGCAAAATAAACGTATACTGATTTACAATTTAATATTTAAAATAACATTTTATTTCAAATGGTCTAGGAATTCGACGAAATCAGTTTCATTTTATTTGGAATGTCAATATTAGTAGATATGCGAATTTTATCGCCTTCGATGGTGTTGTGTGATTACAGGTGCATAAAACATTGATCGAGAAATACTAGTGTGTATTGTTTGCGTATAGATCGTATCGAAATCAAATCGATATCTTTTTAATTAAATTAAAAATCTCTTCGAAATCAAATTGCATTAATTAAAACTCAAATCAAAACTTTTTAAAATCAAATTGATTTAAATTAAAAATCTTTACAAAATTTAATATGTTTTGTACTCAAGGGAGACAAACATCAAAATCATGTTCCCTCTCCACGTCTATTCATACGCGATGCCCCTGTTAGTTTTCTTTAGAAACGAAAATCAATCGAAAAGCTTCAAAAAAATAGTTGCTCCCAAAATCCATTCAAATTTCGAATGCATATTAGGGGAGGCTCGATTGTTCAAAGAAGTGAGCCGCGATTTGTGTTCGAGCACGTGACAGTGTTCTCGAGTTCAGCAGTAATGGGCAAAAGGGGCAGCGAACTAGGTTTGGGAATTTAGGATCGTAGGTTCATCTATTTGCAATTTGGAGTGTGGATTTGGGTTTATAATGGAGTTTAGCACCTTGTTGCGTATCCTACTAGAATTCGAAGCCATATACCATTGCAACCTTATGTGTGTTCTGGCCCAAAGTCGGTATTTTTAGGGAGTGATCGAGTTTAACTTTATGGTGATGGGATTATGGAGCTCATATAGTCGGAAGAAATGGTGATGTCAAATAGTGATTTCGTGGACAAATGTGATGGGAAGAAAGATTTGAAGGTGGCGTTTCATGGTCTTTATTCTGGTAGTACGTCTCGGCCTTTTAATTAGAGAAGAAGAAGTGTTGATCGTGGATTGAGAATCAGAAGAAACGATAAATGTTGGACTCGTATCAACGATAGCTACGCGGCAGGGTTGAAATGGGAGTGATTTGGAGCCAGTTAGGATTCTCGGTTAAATTAAACTATGTTTAAGTTAATCAAAAATAAAATCGCTATTTCGACGAATAAAATCAAGATGAGTAAACTCACTATCTCTGGTTCGTTTATAATTTATTATAATCGAATTTTTATAGTATAAAATTTTATATGATGTTTGTTGGCTGTTTGGATGCATTGATAAATTGATTATCAAACGTGGTTATTATATATATATATATATATATATATATATATATATTAGTTATATTTAAGGTTGGTAGTTGGATATTCTTGCACATTTTAGTGGAAGAGACCCTATGCACCCTGCATAATAGCGGATGACCTTCTATACCATGATATCCCGCCTAAAAGTGGGATTGGTATTATTTATGTTGTCTGACATGTGTGGATGCGGGAAAACAGGTTGGTAGGACCAACTAGATTCCTTAAACTTGTTATTGTCTATTTACACACACACACACACACACACACACGCATATATATATATATATATATATATATATATATATATATATATATATGTTATGTGTTGAATGAATTGGATTGGTTATTGAGTGTTTTGGATGCTTAAATAGCACTGGCCCTAAATACTGATATATAAATATCATAAAAATATGTTCGAATAAAAAGAATTTGGGTTTAAAAAGGAAAATTTTCCCAAATAGAAATTGAAATTCGAATGGGGGAGGAAATAATAACTTGTTTTTAATAATAAAAACAAGTAGTTTAATTAATAAATGATGATTATAAATGAAGTGAATTAATTATTGTTAGATAATTTAGAAGTCTAAATTCAAACGTGAATTTAACAAGGAGTTGGAAATTGTTTCGAAAAGGGAACGATAGATAATATAAATTGAATTGAGATAAATGCAGGAGATTTATAAATGGAATTCAATTACGTCAACTTTATAAAATAATTTATTTCCAAGGGAATTGGAATTTAATATAGAAAATTGAGTTTTGAATGAACTTATAACCGGATGATGAATTTTGAATGAAATAATCGACGATTTAGGATAATCGGAAATTTAATTTGGATTTGGAAAATTGGCCTAATTTATATTAAAAGATATAATAGTGGGGTTGGAATTGATTTTATAAATAAACTTCAAACATTTATATTTAAATTTAATTAAAACGAGCTCGCCACGGAGCAATAATTCGTATTTTTACGTTTCAAATTTTGATTAAGTATATAGAACTCAATATAAGTCGTAATTCTTTGAGACAAGAATCGTCTGGACCTACTGAATAATAGTTATCTAGTGGAAGAGAAAAATCGTCTTATAAGTTTTGAGTTATGTCAAAATTAAATTCCAGAAAATATTGTATAATAGTTTATGAACAAAAAGATTTGTTAAATAAAATAGAAGGATTTTGAGTAAATAAAATTTGGATTTCCATTAGTAAAATCCAGACTTGAGTTATGAAATAAATATGAACTCAAGTGGAGTAAATGAATTGATTTTTTTTCGAATAAAAAAAATCAGATTTGTAATTATTGAATGAAGTTAAGTAATTAAAAAAATAATTAGTTAATGTAGTTTTGGATCGAACTTAACTTTGGTTAAGTGATTTGGATTGGTAGATTTAAATTTGAAATCGTATGAGAAATTCGAGTAAAAATGAAATTCGTCTTGTGTACAAGCGAATTAAAATATATTTGAACATGATGTTAGGGATTGCGAAATGGATCGTTAAGCCAAAACTAACACTAAAGGGGGGTGAATAGAGATTTTGAGAATTTAAAAAAAAATCTAAAGCTTATATGATCTACTATATGAATCAAACACCACAGAAACAATCATAGACACGGAATCGAACACAAACACAAAGATAAACAAAAATAAAATGCAAAAAAAGGAAAGAACACGCCGTATTTTATACTGGTTCGGAATTGCTCCTACATCCAGTCCCACGCAATGCTGGATTGCGCACAGTTTTATTACTATATCAATAATCAATTACAACCTCTTTGATGTCACGGCTACAAGGGTAACACCGATTCCACACACTTAATCAAGTATTCTCTCCTTGATTTCACGGCTACATGGGTAACCCCGCTCTCGTTCCTTGATTTCACAGCTACAAGGAAAACACCAATTACCCAAACACTTCCCAAAAGATTACAGTATCCCTATAACTCTTCAATAGCACTTCGATTCAAAGAGTAATAGTAGAGAGTGAGAAGAGAAGAAGTTTTATGTAAATAGATTTGAATTCGGCAGAATATAAGTATAGAAATCATAAAAATAAGAAAATATAATAGTGTAAAGAAAGGAGATGAACATAGAGAAGAAGAATGATGAAAAAATTCGAAATCATCCCTTATTTATAAGATTTGAAAGGTTGCAACGTTTCTAGAATGTCACAAATAGTGAAAAGCCACTTCCTTTAAAAATCAAAAAAGTGACAGTTATATGTCGACATAGACATGTATGTATGTTGACATATCACTATGTAAATTTAGATTTTGAGCAATTTTCAAGTGTTTTGATATATATATATATATATATATATATATATAATTCTGGAAATTCTTAAATTTAAACATAGTGTTATAAATAAGTATTATAAAGTGGAAAAACATATAAAAACATAAATATAAGATATATGAACATATTTATAAAATTATAGAGTTTAAAACTATATAAATATAAAGTATATAAGATATAAAACTTATAAACTATAAAATTTGAGTTTAAAATCAAAAGTAAAGTAAGGAAATAAAATAAAGAAGATAGAGATTAAAGATAGAATAGAATTTGAAATCAGAAATTGAAAACAGAATTTGAATTTGAACCTGGAGTGCTATTCAGAGTCTTACATAAACCAGACTTTATTACTACATTTATCTTGAACTCTTGAAATCTTGATTACTCATGAGTCTTGAATCATCTCTGAAATCTGAATCTCTAGAAGTTTTTAAACTGTACAGTCTTCAGTACTAATTCCTGCATATGTGTGTGTGTGTTGTGTGTGTGTGTGTATATATGTATTTTCTAGATAGAAGTGTTAGTATATATATTTTATAATCAATTAATATTGAAATAAGGTTGTTGTCATCAAAACTCCATTCTCCAACAATCTCCCCTTTTTAGTGATGACAATCTTAATTTATAAAATATATATTCATACTTGTTCATACCTGTTGATGATGATCCTTCTAATACTCCCTATGTCTATATGAATCCTATAAACTAATTCTATATTTTATAATTTCTCCCCCTTTGGCATTATCAAAAAGAAATTTTAAAACTGCTCCCCCTAAATCCTATAACTATCCAAATTATATTATATTAAGTGTATAATTTGTGATTATACGTAAATGACTCCCCTAAATTCTAGCCTATATAACGAAGTAATAGAAAATATATGTTATACAAAACAAGCAATATATTTAACCACTGTTTTACAAACGATATTACATGTACATATTATACATCGAATTAACGAAAAGGAGTGAAAATATACGACATGAATTGAATCCAAACCTATATTCTGCTTGTCTTTAACTATATGAGACTTGTGGGTAGGGTAATTTGGGTAATGGAGACAAAAATCTCCATTTCTTTCAATCATATTTCCGTTATGATCATATAGTACTTCACCCACGCAAATGATTTGATCTTCCTCGTTTGAGACTTCTTGTTGTTCCTCCTTGGGTTCCTCTTCCTCCATTATCTCATATTCCTCTCCTTCTGGTTCCTCCTCTTCTTTCATAGGTCCATTATCGTCTTCGATGATAATCAGATTAGCCTGATTATCCCTTACAAACTTAAGAAGACTCCTTATCACTTTTCCTTGCCTAGTTTGCTCTTGGCTCATCCGAATTTGAAGTAATTGTATTTCAGCAAGCATTTGCAGAGTGTATTCCATCTTTTCTTCAATTTTGATGACATGTGATAGCGTAGAACGTTGAAAAGGACCTTCGGATGGTCCAACGGATGATTCTGGATTGATTTGGGTGTTAAAATTGGTGGAGGCCATTGTCTATTTTAGTTTAGAGTTTTTACAGAAGTGAGAAATGAAAATGAAGAAGAAAATCCAAAGTGGAGAATTTAAATGATTAGTATAACTAACTTTTGGTGGGAATTAATTTTAAAATTTCGGCAGTTATATGTCGACATAGTGATAAATGTATGTCGACATACTTGTCTTTTAATTTAAATTTTCTGATTTTTTTACTGTTATACATATATATATATATATTAATGTATTTAATTATTCTAAATCACTTAGTGAACAAATTCTTAATTCTAAATTTAGCAAATGCTGCTTCGTTTAATGGTTTTGGTTAATATATCTGCTATTCGTTTATCTGTTTCTATAAATTCCTGCGAAATTTTCTCTTTACTTACGTTATCTCTTAGAAAATGATGTCATATATTGATATGTTTAGTTCGTTAATGATGAGTTGGATTTTTGGAAATATTTATAGCACTCGTATTATCGCATTATATTGGTGATTTATTTATATTGAATCCAAAATCATTTAGGGTTCGTTGCATGTATATTACTTGTGAACAAGCAAAAGCAGCAGAGATATATTATGCTTCAGTTGTTGACAACGATACAATATTTTGCATTTTACTATACCATGAGACTAGTGAATGTCCAAAGAAGTGACACGTTCCACTAGTACTTTTATGATCGGATTTACATTCTGCATAGTCAGCATCACAATAAGAAACTAAGCCGAATGAATCATCCTTAGGATAAAATAATCCAAAGTCTGTTTTACATACCTTAGAATACGTTTTACGAATTTTAAATGTGTTCCCTTAGCGTGCGATTGATATGTTGCACAGAGACATACATTACGCATTATATCTGGTCTACTAGCGGTTATATATAGTAATGATCCTGTCATTCCTCTATATAGTTTTTGATCAACGTGTTCAGATGTAAAATCTTTACTTAATGCTATATTAGTCGCCACAAGTGTTGGTCTCCCATTAGTTGTCGTTAGATTATATTCATTAATTAGATCTCTTGCATATTTTTCTTGATTAATAAATATTCCATTCTTTAATTGACGAATTTGTAAACCTAAAAAGAACGTTAGTTCTCCCATATGACTCATCTCGAATTCTTGGGTCATAATATTTGAAAATTCTTTATTCATCTTATCGTTTGTCAATCCGAAAATTATACCGTCAAAATTATACCGTTAACATATATTTGTACTAATTGTATATCCTTTTTATTCTTCTTAATAAACAAAGTACTATCTAATTTTCCTATTTCAAAGTTGGATTGTAATAAATAATTTCTTAATCTATCATACCAAGCCCTATGATCATGTTTTAATCCATATAACACTTTCTTTATCTTATATACGTGATTTGGTAATTTTTCGTTTTCAAATAGAGGTGGTTACTCTACATATATGTCTTCTTTTACAAATCCATTTAGAAAAGCACTTTTGACATCCATTTGATATAATTTGAAATTATTATGGTTTGCAAAGACTAGTAAAATCCTAATGGCTTCTAATATTGCTATAGGGGCAAAAGTTTCATCGTAATCTATCCATTCTTCTTGAGTATAAACTTGTGCTACTAGTCATGCCTTATTTCTTACGACCTCACCATGTTCATTCATTTTATTTTTTATAAACCCATTTGGTTCCTATTATAGTCTTATCCTCAGGTCTAGGAACAAGTTCCCATACATCATTCCTAGTAAATTGATTTAGTTCTTCTTCCATAGCGAGTATCCATGAATCATCGGAAGATGCTTCCTTTGGATTCTTAGGTTCAATAGTTGAAATAAATGCAGTATTACTCATATTATTTAATTGATTACGAGTTCTAACAACAGATTCAATATCTCCTAAGACATTTTCTACATGATGGTCTCTAAGTAATCTAATTATTTTATTTGGTTGATTATCTTCATGATTTATTTCATTTTCACATTCATCTTCACTGTTTTGAGTTATAATTTTATAATTTTCGTCAAATGATACGTTTAAGGTTTGTTCTATGGTATTGGTTCGAGTATTGAAAACTTTATACGCTTTACTTCTTTCTGAATATCCAATAAATATTCCTTTATCAGATTCCAAGTCAAATTTGCCTAAATTTTCTTTTGTATTAAGTATAAAACATTTACTTCCAAATATTTTAAAATATGATACTTTTGGTTTCTTATTATACAAAAGTACATAAGGAGTTTATGAGTTAAAGGTCTAACTAATATTCTATTCAAAATATACCAAGTTGTTGCAAATGCCTCAGCCCAAAATTTTCTTGGTAAATTACTATCAGATAACATAGTTCTCGCACACTCTTGTATTGTCCTCTTTTTACGTTCAACTACTCCAATTTGTTTAGGGGTTCTAGGAATAGAAAATTTATGGGTTATTCCCTTTTTATTACGATATTTTCCAAAATTTTCGTTTTTGAACTCTCCGTTATAGTCACTATGTATTGTTTTGATTTTTATTGATAATAAATTTTGAATTCTTTTAGAAAAAGTTTTAAATTGATCAAAAGCATCACTTTTATTTTTAAGAAACAAAGTCTAAGTAAATCTAGAAAAATTGTTGACTATTACGTAAGCATATCTATTATGATTTATCGATTGAATTTGAGATAGACCAAATAAATCCATGTGAATTAACTCTAATGGTTTCAAGGTAGTAATTTCCTCTTTTGATTTAAATGAACTTCTCTTTAATTTCCCAAATTGACAATCGTCACATAAGTTATTAACTTTAAATTTCATTTTTGGTAACCCTTTAATTGAATCTAGTTTAGAAATCCTAGAGATGTGTTTAAAATTTATATGACCAGATCTCTTATACCAGATCCAGGGGTCACTTGTATTGGCCATAAGACATAGATTATCGCTGGAGATTTTCATACTCAATATATAGATATTTTTCTTCCTATCTGCTTCGAATATTACTTTTGACTTCCTATCTTCTATAAAACATTCATCCTTTTCAAAGTTTATTTTATAACCCTTATCGCAAAGTTGACTTATACTTAGCAAGTTGTGTTTCAGATTCCTAACTAATAAAACATCAGAAATAGTAGGAGTTTCAGAATTACCGAAATTGTCGATCCCAATAATATATCCTTTAGAGTTATCTCTGAAGTTCCCCATTCCACCATCTTCATATGTCAGATTACTGAGTAATTCAGGATTTCCCGTCATATGTCTCGAACAGCCACTATCCAGTATTGAACAATATTTCAGTAGATCACATGACTTTTCAACACGATTATATGCAAACTCTTTCAACATTGATACAATGCATGAATTGACACTAGTATTAACAAATATTTCAAATTTTGCCATTTAAAAGTTTTTCAAAAATCAAGTTATGAACATAAGACCTTGCTCCGATACCAATTGTTAGGGATTGCGGAATGGATCATTAAGGCAAAACTAACATTAGAGAGGGGCGAATAGTGTTTTTGAGAATTCAAAAAAAATCTAAAACTTATATGATCTACTATATGAATCAAACACCACATAAACAATCACAGACACAGAACCGAACATAAATACAAAGATAAACAAAAATAAATTGCAGAAAAGGAAAGAACACACCAGATTTTATACTGATTCGGAATTGCTCCTATGCCCAATCCAACGCAATGCTAGATTGCACACAGTTTTATTACTATATCGATATCCAATTACAACCTCCATGATTTCGCGGCTACAAGGGTAACACCGATTCCACACACTTGATCAAGTATTCTCTCCTTGATTTCATGGCTACAAGGGTAATACCACTCCCATTCCTTGATTTCACGGCTACAAGGAAACACGGATCACCCAAACACTTCCCAAAAGATTACAATAGCCCTATAATAATAGCACTTCGATTCAGAGAGTAATGAGTAGAGAGTGAGAAGAGAAGTTTTATGTAAATATAATTGAATTCGGTAGAGTATAAGTGTAAAAATCATAAAAATAAGAAAATATAATGGTGTAAAGAAAGGAGATGAAGATGGAGAAGAAGAATGATGAAATAATTCAAAATCAACCCCTACTTATAAGATTTGAAAGGTTTCAACATTTGTAGAACGTCACAAATAGTAAAAGACACTTCCTTTGAAAATAAAAAAGGTGACAGTTATATGTCGAGATAGACATATATATATATTTCGACATATCACTATGTAAATTTGAATTTTGAGCAATTTTCAAGTGTTTTGATATATATATATATATATACACAAACAATTCTGGAAATTCTTGAATTAAAACATAGTGTTATAAATAAGTATTATAAAGTTGGGAAAACATATAAAAACATAAATATAAGATATATGAACATATTTATAAAATTATAGAGTTTAAAACTATATGAATATAAAGTATATAAAATGTATAATATATAAAACTTATAAACTATAAAACTTGAGATTAAAATCAAAAGTAAAGTAAAAAAATAAAATAGAAAAGATAGAGATTGAAGATAGAATAGAATTTGAAATCAGAAACTGAAAAAAAGAATTTTAATTTGAACCTGGAGTGTTATTTCAGAGTCTTACATTAACTAGATTCTATTACTATATTTATCTTGAAATCTTGATTACTCGTGAGTCTTGAATCATCTCTGAAATCTGAATCTTTAGAATCTCTTAAACTGTACAGACTTCAGTATTAATTCCTATATATAAATCCTACATATGTGTGTATGTGTATATATATATATATTATAGAAAGAAAAAAATGTTAGTGTATATATTTTATAATATATTAATATTGAAATAAGGTTGTTGTCATCAACACTCCATTCTCCAACACATGATATATTCAATTTAAAAGTGGATTAGGCTAAAGAGCTAATTAGAGAAGAAATTAGCGAATTGCGTTAAGAATGATGGGATTGGTTTAAAATAAATTGGAAATGGAAATATGTATGCATATGGATATGTATATGTTAACATGTATTGAATGAAGTAAATAATTTGAATGCTTGAAAAAGGTACGTATTTAATTGAGTATGAGAAGTGAGCCTATTGGGTAAGCGCTTGACTTTTTGATTTTCTTTATAAATGGAAAGAGCCTAAAAAGGCAATTTGAAGTTGTACCGATTGAGCCCCGCAAAGGAGAGGCATGCAATTTTTTTTAAAATTTAGGGGATACAAAAATTTAAGAAAATTTGATAACTAGAAATCGATTTATCGATTATGTATGGAATATAATAAGAGAATAAACATATAATGAAATTTTATAGGTTAAAAGGAAATTTATGAAATGAAATCTTGGGAGGTTGGAAGGAGAAACATATACACGTTCAAAAGTAGATAATTGGCAGTATTTTGGTTTATTGTAACGATGTTTTACACAACATCTGTTTTAACCCAAGTAATTGTGAATTTGGAAATATAGTAATGAATAGGTATAGAAATGAATGGTTTCATGGAAGGGATAAGAATTGGAAATGTTTTCCAGTTTTAAATAGAAGATATTTTCTTAAAGTTTAGAAAATAAAAGAATGTGGAATATGGAAATGTTTTCCAAATATCGTAAGAGGCCAAAGCGATTTGAAAAATATTTGGGTAATGGATATTGAAAGGAAATTGGAAAACAATTTAATTAATAAAATATTAATTAAAAAGGGCTCAGTGATTGTTTGTGCTAATCCATAGTATTTCGATTTGGAAATAATGGATTTGGATGAATGTTTGTTTCTTCGATAGTTAAATAACTGACTATCATAGTGTCGGCTAATTTTGTGTTATCGCTGTCAATATAAAGAGACCAGTTGGATTTATTATCTGAAACCACTCCGTGTTGGCATAAGCGTTGTGAATCTGATTATTTCAAAGATATTCGAAGATGGAGTAAAGTGCAAGGGCTTTTTCTGTTGATTCTAGGTAGAAATTTCCTAAGATGGATTGATGGACATAGTGCCTTCGGTTTCGTTCGGTCTTAGAACAAACTTGTATGAACGAATGTTTGGCAGTGTACTTCCAATGATTACAAACATTGATTTTTACAAATTTACCAAGTATGGTGGCGGAGAAGATAGCTTCTCTTAGCTTAGTACGCGGAGTGTATTTGTGCAAATCAATTAGCGATTGACGAATTTGACAATATGGCATTCAAAGTGAATGTGATGGTTCTGAAAGATAATCGTAGCCTCAGGCCTCATCAACCAGAAGATTACAAATATCGGGTAGACAGCTTGGCTATGTGGGTCGCACCCATTAGAGTGTATTATCACGTGATCTAGAGAAAAATTCATTTGTTTCTTATTCTATTGTTGTTGTATGTTTTTCGAAATGGCTGATGATCACAACCGCTTGTCATAATACATTCAGTACACTCAAGAGAAATGAGTGGACGGTCATGTGTGGCTGGGTTGTAAGATGTTCTTGTTGAACCCAGTGTATTCATCTCTAAAGATACGCTATCGGAAGGTGGTTCCATATTTGTCATAGTTGGAAATCCATTACCCAATAAGCGCCCCAGGTTTTGATTATATACTATGTACGTAGAGCATGAGATGCAAGCGTTCCGCTAAATTTCTATTGATTTGATTAGACACTATTATAATATCATAATAGTGTTGATCAAAGAATGTTTGGGTTATCGTAAGGTAAAAACCATCCATGTTTATGTGTAGATTGGTCTTACGATTATATTTTCTTTAGAATGGATTTTCAAAGTAATTCAAGTGATAAGAGTTTACCCACACCTATCCCATGAATGACCCAGAGTTTATTTATTTTGTTTTACCCTATACTCTTGGGTGCCCAAATTTATACGGGAAGTTAACTGTTTTAGGTGTTTACAGATACTCATGAAGGAGCTTAGAGTAAGAGGCTTCAGCATTAGATATCTTCTGTTTATTTCCACTGAAATGTGTTGTGTTGTAATTTGATGATGGTAAATATATATGGTACAAAATTCTGTAGTTAAAAGTTGTTATATATATACCACTGCGATGTGAGATTCTGCTTTGTTATTCGTGTTCTTCTTCTATCTTCTTCTTTTTACTTATAATGATTCGTATTTCTGTGCAATTTGGGTTGGACGTGTGGTGTATTAGTCAACTCAAAGAGTATGGATTTGCGGGCCTTTACACATTTCGTTTGCTAATAACAGTACTAATAGAATTATTTAGATGTCATATATTCCAATACTAGTTTGTTCACCTCATTTTAACTGAAGTGAACATAACACCACTAACAGTGTTAATGGTGTGGGGCTGGGATTGGCCCTTGAATTCCTCTGATTTAATCTCGGCAGCACATACTAACACCGTTAGAGATGTTATGTTCACCTCAGTTAAAATGAGGTGAACAAACTCACTCTGTAACGACCCGCATTCTACGTATCGGAGGGTCGTAGAATATTTATTTCATTTACATATAAAGTCGTATGGTCGTGTAACTTTGGGGAGCGACTATTGGGGTCATTTCCCATGTTCACGATTTTTGCCGATTTTAAATGATCATTTTTCCCCTAGCGAATCTTGTTTCGTCTACAACTTTTGATTGGAAAGGAGTTTTGACTTGAAACCACTTCCATTGGATTCAAATGATTGTTTACCTTTTCGTAGAGTGGTCACATTAGCCAAACAGACTTACCCTTTGGGAGATATGGTTGAAACAAGGTTTGGAAGGTGAAAAACAGCTTAACCGAGCCAAATTTGGGTGATTAGCAGCTAGGCCCATAGCCCATTTCGGGGCTAGGGTTATGGGAGGGCAGATAGGGTTAGGGAAAACATTTCATTTCAGATTTCCAGCCGCCATTTACATCCTTGAAACCCTAGCAAAGACCTCCACCTTCTAAACCACTCCCAAATCACTTTCTAATTGCGTATTAGCTTAATCTACACCAAATCAAGGAAGATTAGTGTTAAACCAGAATTGGAGCTGCTGTGTTGCATTGGAAACTGCACCAAAATAGTAGAGTTTTAGATCTAAAGTTTTATTTGTGGCTAAGGTGAGTGATTTGCATTGTTTTCACTAATTACGGCTAATTAGGGGTGATTAATGACAATTAGCGAAATTATACATGTTAAAATTCTGGAAAAATATGTAAAAATTCTTAAATATTATTTTACGGCTCTGATAAAAATTTGGGTTAGTTTGGACATATTTTGCTGGTCCTATAGTTAAAACATGCTTAAGGGGATTAAGGGGAAAATCATGCTTTTGGGGTATGTTTGATCTAAAATAACCTATATGCGTGATGTTTTGACCTTGTTGATTAATCTTATATGATATTACTACTGTTTGGAATGTTTTATGTTGACTAGTAAAGTTATTATGGTTTAAAACGCCGTCGTATGGCAAAAATGGACGATATATGCTCGTTGGAAATTGTGCAGGGTTTCAGATCGGATTGAATTATAGGGCTCGGATCGGAGAACTGAGTAAGGAAATTTGAACCGAACCGGAACTTGGCATAAGAGGAGGCTTGGCAAGAAGGAAGGCCATTTGCATAAAGTTGGAGTTGGGTTCGGATCAGAAGCGAGGGCGTGGGGATCGGATCGGAAATGGTGAGCACAAACCGAACCGAGGCGGGAGCAATCGAACCGAACCAAGTTGGAGTGGTGGCAGGAGGATCCGAACCGAATGGAGGGTGGCAACCCGAACCGAGCGGACGGCTAGCGCCTGAACCAAGTGGAGAACCAAGCAAGGGTGACCGAACCTAACCGAATGGGAGAAACTTGAACACTTTACACCCGAACCGAACTGGGCATGTGCTTCTATTTCTATGCGATGACTTTTCTGAAGACCAACTCCAATTTGACCAAAACCCGAGATGCAAAGGTAGTCCAAATAGGAAGTAGAACTCGGGATCTAGATAGGAACCAATGAGTTAAATTCTTGAATTGGACTTTGCTGCGGGGCGTGTGCAAAGGGGTTATCGATGTCTATAGCTTTGACTCACCACGGAGAGACGGATATTGGCTATGGATCAGTGCAGTGGAGTTATCATGACTCCATGGGGCAAAGTGATCGTACCAAGGCTATGAGCCAGAGCAGTGGAGTTGTTTTGACTCCATGGGGCAGAGTGGACATGGCAAAGGATTAGTGGCTATGGATTAGTGCAGTGGAGCCATCATGACTCCATGGGGCAGAGTGATCATAGCAAAGAATTGGGTGATCAAAGTGGTAGATATCGTATACTTTACGCACAGAGTGAGAGATGTGAGGATGATTGCTATGTTTGATGTTTGTTATCACCATGAAATGCACACCTCCTCCCCATTATTTCCACACCATGTGTTAGTGTCACCTTAGAGTATTGTACATCCTGTTGTGCTAACTCTTTGGTTGCAGGTTCAGGTATGGTTATGTAAACCTGTTATTGTTCTGTTTTTTGTTGTTTATCGCTCATACCAGACTTTTGTCTGACCTAGAGTTTTATGTCTCTTCTTATTACTCTGGGTGCTCTTAAACGAGCAGACTAGTGACAGGTTAGCTGGTTATGCACGAGTAGTTGTCCGTAGACGAGCAGGAGGCTTATACATATCATTTCCATATATTCTCCCTGTGTTGTTGTTGGTCACTACTTTGGGCATTAGTAGTGTACCTTCCTATTTTGCTTTTGAGACAGTTTTAAAAGTTGTAATAAAGATGGTTTGGATCATAAGCTGTATTTGGAATTTTTCGCTGCTATGATGGTTTAGTTTTCAGCTTATTCACTGTCTCGCCTGTTTTATATCAAGTTATGTTATTATTTTATTTTGTTCTATGCGCTGTGAGATATACTATAGGTTCTTTGATGATACATAGTTTCAAACCCTTTTCCTTTGACGACCGTCCCGTGCTGGTTGTACATCGGCATAGCGTATTTCATTGGAAATGTCGGCTGGTGCGGGGCGGGCCGTCACACTATGTATCGGAGCTCTAGGTTGCGTAGTTAACCTAGGGGAAGACATCAGGGAGAGATAGTATATGTATTTGAGAGCGCATATTTGTGATATTTTGGTTTTCAAAAGCTATACATATATATATTATTAGTATATTTAAGGATGAAGTCGCCTTGCACTGACACAATTATGGAGATGGTTAATCGTTTTCTCATTACAGATTGGACGATGAGCCGATATACGAGGGGTACTGGTTCAGCGGCCAATATAGGAATGCTCCTGACATGAGGATGATGTTTGCTACCTTCATAAGGGAGATGCTCAAGGATATTCAGGGAGCAGTTCCTAATGCTGCTAACGGTGGTGGTGCAGCACTGCAGGCGCCTAGAGCCGATTTCGCCAAGATCTGCAAGGATTATACTAGTCTTGGTGGAAAGCCATTCCATGGAACGGAATCGGCTACGGATGTTCAAGATTGGCTCGATAGTTGTGAGCGCATCTTTGAGGACTTAGGGATCGATGATGCAATGAAGAGAAAGCTAGCGTCGCGTCATCTGCAAGGACGAGCCATGAATTGGTGGAATGCTATTAAAGCAGCTACTCCCGAGGATCAAGTTACTTGGAATCAGTTTAAGACTCGCTTTAGTGACAAGTTTATCCCAGCTGCCCAGAAATCAGAATTATTTAGGAATTTTCTAGAGCTTAAGCAGAATGTTAGGGCGGTCTTGGAGTATATTGCTGAGTTTGATACTTTGTCGAAGTATGGATTATCCCTTATTGACACTTCCGAGAAGAAGAACGAGAAGTTCATAGTTGGCTTAGATGGGTACTTGGGGGGAAAGCTTATAAACCACATCGATGAGACGTTTGAATCCATTGTGGGAAACGCATTGAGATTAGAGAGTCTTTACCCTAAGCTGAAGACTGAGGTTGCTGTTACATCTGCAGGGAAGCCAAAGCCGTAGGCAAGCAGTGGAGGAAAGAATAATTCACATAATAAGAGGAAGCAGAACCAAGCTAAGGATGGTAAGAAAAAGAATAAGAAAGATGTTAAGTTCTTTAGCTGTGGCAAGGCCACAATGCCAAAGAATGTCGGGCAAAGCCAATAGAGAGAAAGTGCTTCAACTACGACCAAGTGGGACATCATAAGGATAAATGTCCACAACCTCCTAAAGAGAAGCAGATTGTGAAAGCATATGTTATCAATGTTGTTCCTTCTTCATCGAATGCCCCAGCTGCGGCAGAGAAAGGAAAGAATGTCGTCATTCAAGGTATACTTTCTATTTATGATGTTCCTATTCGAGTATTGTTTGATATCGGGGCTTCCCGTTCCTTCATATCTAGTGACCTTGTAGATAGGTTGGGATTGGAATCCGAGATAGTCGATAGACCTTTAGTTGTGACGAACCTGATCGATGGTTCGACTAGCCTTAGCATGATTTGTCGTAATTTGGTTCTATCAAGTCATGGATGTTTGTTTGCTTATGATTGTGGGGTTTACTGGATTTGGCATTATTTTGGGAGTCGATTGGCTCCAAAGGTATGGCGTGGTGGTAGATTATGAGGGATTTTCGGTGACTATTAGAGCGGATGATTGGCGGAGGGTAGTGTTTGGTGGCCTACCTAGTGATGAGGTGATGGCTAGTTTTCTAAATTCCCTCGACATCTCGCTGGACGAGTTATCAGGGGTTCCCATTGCTGGCCAATTTCTGGATATCTTCAAGGAAGTGACCGGACTTCCACCACACCGAGAGATTGAGTTCCGTATTGATTTAGTGAAAGATGCTAAACCTATAGTAATGCCACTTCGTCGTATGGCACCAAGGGAGCAGCGAGAGCTCGGGGTGCAAGTAAGTGATATTTTAAAGAAGGGATTTATCCGAAGGAGTGTTACCTAGTGGGGAGCACTAGTTGTATTTTCCACTAAGGCAGATGGTTCCCTTCGATTATGTGTGGACTATCGCGAGTTGAATAAAGTGACTAGGAAGAATAAGTATCCTCTTCCACGGATAGATGATTTGTTTGATCAACTGGAAGGAGCAAGAGTATTCTCCCAATTAGATCTCGCGACAGGTTTTCATCAGCTCCGAGTAGCAACTGAGAGTATAGCTAAAACGGCTTCCCGAACGCCGTCTGGATTATATAAATGGTTGGTCATGCCATTCAGATTGACCAATGCACCAGAATATTTTGTGGATCTTATGAATAGGGTATTCAGGGATCAATTGAATAAGTTTGTTCTCGTCTTCGTGGACGATGTTCTTGTTTACTTGAGGACATAGGAAGAACACAAGGAACATTTGAGGACAATGATGGAGGTGTTGAGGAAACACCAATTGAAAGAGAAGTTTTTTATGTGTCACTTCTGGAGGAGGGAAGTGGGGTTCTTGGGCCATGTTGTTTTAGAGAATGGTATTGCTGTGGATCCTACGAAGGTGGCTACAGTGCAAGATTGGTCAACGCCGAAGAATGCAACAGACGTGAGAAGTTTCTTGGGGTTAGCTGGATACTATTGTAACTTTATTCAGAACTTCTCCAAGATAGTTGCACCGTTAACTCAGTTGACCAAGAAGAATCAAGTTTTTGCTTGGGACGAAAAGTGTAAGAGTGCATTCAAGTGTCCAAAGGAAAAGTTAATGTTTGCGCCAGTGTTAGTTATTCCTAAAGGGAATGAAGAGATGACGGTATACACGGATGCCTGTGGTACCGGACTAGATGTTGTACTGATGCAAGGAAGTAGGGTTGTAGCTTATGCTAGTCGACAACTGAAACCACATGAGAAGAGATATCCTACCCATGATTTGGAATTGGCAGCGATCGTGTTCGCATTGAAAATGTGGAGACATTATCTCTGGGGAGAAAGATTCGAGTTGTTTAGTAATCATAAGTCGTTAAAGTACCTTTTCTCCCAGAAGGATTTAAATTTTCGTCAGCAAAGATGGTTAGAGTTCTTGGCCTCATATGATTTCAATATCGCATACACACCTGAGAAGGGAAATGCGGTAGCTGATGCATTGAGTAGGAGACATGTCATTTTAGGGGCTATGTTTATTGAATGGAAGCAACTGGAGTATATTGCAGGATATGATTTCAGACCTAGGTGTGAATTGAATCCTGAAAAGTTAGCGAGTTTGACGATCAGACCGACTTTGATTGAGCGGATTGGTTCCAGTCAGAAGGACGGTCCTGGGTATCGATGAGGAGATGAAAAAGTATGAGCTTGATCGAGAAGGATGGCATCGAAAGAATGAGAGACTAGTTGTGCCCAATGTCAATGGATCGAGAGATGAAGTGCTTAGTGAATGTCATCACCCAAAACTGACTATATATCCCGGGGGTAATAAAATGTATCAAGAAATGAAGCAGGCCTACTACTGGGAAGGAATGAAGAGAGACGTTGGGAAGTTTATATCCAAGTGCATGAACTGCCAGCTAGTTAAAGCCGAGCAAAAGAAGCCTAGTGGTTTGTTACAACCGCTAGAAATTCCGGAATGGAAATGGGAACAAGTCTCAATGGATTTCATTGATGGTTTACAAGGACTAGATCGGGCTATGATAGTATTTGGGTGATTATGGATCGATTGACTAAAAGTGCAAGGTTTATACCAGTCAAGTCAAATAGAACGACACCTAAGTTAGCAGAACTGTATATGAAGTGGGTAGTGAGATTTCATGGAGTACCCAAAAGCATTGTGAGTGACCGAGATCCATTGTTTACTAGTGGGTTTTGGAAGAGCTTACAAGAGGCTTTAAGGTCAGAATTACATTTCAGTACCACATACCATCCTCAAACCGACGGTCAGACAGAGAGGGTGAATCGCATATTAGAGGATCTCTTGAGAGCTTGTATATTGGATTTTGGAGGGTCACGGGATGACCATTTGCATTTGGTTGAGTTCGCATATAATAATAGTTACAATCCAGTATTGGTATGGCTCCATTTGAAGCTTTGTATGGAAGACCATGCAACTCGCCTTCATGTTGGTTGGAAACCGGTGAGAAGTTTGTGCTTGGGACAGATGTAATACGAGAAACTTCAGATAAGATCAAAGTTATTCAACAAAGAATGAAGGTTGCCCAAGATAGGCAGAAGAGTTATGCTGATAAGAGGCGAAGAGAATTGAAATTCTCTGTTGGCAACTTGGTGTTTGTCAAGATTTCCCCGTTAAAGAGTGTGATTCGATTTGGTAGGAGAGGCAAGTCAGCATTAAGGTTTGTTGGTCCATTTCCATTCCTCGAGCAAGTGGGGACTTTGGCATACAAAGTTGGGTTGCCTGACAAGATGGAAGGAGTTCACAACGTATTTCATGTTTCCCAGTTAAGGAAGTTCGTACACGACTCTGATATGGCTATTTCACCGAATCAGTTGGATGATATCGAAGTAAAACCCGGGACGGTTGCGAACCGTAGGCCGATTCATATTGTGGAGTACGATACGAAGCAACTTCGAAGGAAGAGGGTGAAACTGGTCAAAATCCAGTGGGGTGATAATGAGAATGACTGTACTTGGGAAACAGAGGAGAGCATAAGAAAGTCACATCAAGAACTCTTTGCCTAGTAAGTTTTTAATAGCGATAGTTACTCCCTTGTTAGTAAACCGCATAGTAGGATAAGCTTGTAGTATTATTGTGTATGTTGGATTATTTGTGTATGGCTGGTAGGCATGCGGGATAACAATATATGTTTTGATTAAAGAATTTTGGGGGAGAAATTTCTTAAGGGGGGAGAATGTAACGACCTGCATTCTATGTATCGGAGGGTTGTAGAATATTTATTTCATTTACATACGAAGTCGTATGGTCGTGTAACTTTGGGGAACGACTATTAGGGTCATTTCTCATGTTCATGATTTTTGCTGATTTTAAATGACTATTTTGACCCTAGTGAATATTGTTTCGTCTATAACTTTTGATTGGAAATGTGTTTTGACTTAAAGCCACTTCCATTGGATTCGGATGATGGTTTAACTTTCCGTAGAGTGGTCACATTAGCCAAATGGACTTACCGTTTGGGAGATATGGATGAAACAAGGTTTGGAAGGTGAAAATAGCTTAACCAGGCCAAATTAGGGTGATTAACAGCTAGGCCCATAACCCATTTCGGGATTAGGGTTACGGGAGGGCTGATAGAGTTCGGGAAAACATTTCATTTTAGATTTCCAGCCACCATTTACATCCTTGAAATCCTAGTAATGGCCTCCACCTTCTAAATCACTCCTAAATCACTTTCTAATTGCGTATTAGCTTAATCTACACCAAATCAAGGAAGATTAGTATCAAATCAGAATTGGAGCTGCTATGTTGCATTGGAAACCATGCCAAAACAATAGAGTTTCAGATCTAAAGTATTATTTGTGGCTAAGGTGAGTGATTTGCATTGTTTTCACTAATTACGGCTGATTAAGGGTGATTAATGACAATTAGTGAAATTACGCATGTTAAAATTCTGGAAAAATATGTAAAAATTCTTAAATATTGTTTTAGGACTCTGATAAAAATTTGGTTTAGTTTGGACATATTTTGTTAATCCTATAGTTAAAACATGCTTAAGGGGATTAAGGGGAAAATCATGCCTTTGGGGTATGTTTGATCTAAAATAACCTGTATGCTTGATGTTTTGACCTTGTTGATTGATCCTATATGATATTACTACTGTTTGGAATGTTTTATGATTGATTATTAAAGTTAGAATGGTTGAAAACGCCATTGTACAGCGAAAATGGACGATATATGCTCGTTGGAAATTGTGCAGGGTTTCGGATTGGATCGAATTATAGGACTCGGATCGGAGAACCGAGTAACGAAATTCGAACCGCACCGGAACTTGTCATAAGAGGAGGCTTGGCAAGAAGGAAGGCCATTTGCGTATAGTTGGAGTTGGGTTCGGATCGGAGGTGAGGGCGTGGGGATTGGATCGGAAATGGTGAGCACGAACCGAACCGAGGCTAGAGCAATCGATCTGAAACGAGTTGGAGTGGTGGTAGGAGGACCCGAACCGAATGAAGGGTGACAACCCAAACCGAGCGAAAGGCGAGCACCCGAACCAAGTGGAGAACTGAGCAAGGGTGACCAAACCGAACCGAATGGGAGAAATTTGAACACTTTATACCCGAACCGAACCGGGCGTGTGCTTCTATTTCTATGCGATGACTTTTCTGAAGACCAACTCCTATTTGACCAAAACCCGAGATGCAAAGGTAGTCCAAATAGGAACTAGAACTCAGGATCCAGATGAGAACCAATGAGTTAACTTCATGAATTGGACATTGTTGTGGGACGTGTGCAAAGGGGTTATCGATGTCTATAGCTTTGACTCACCATGGAGAGACGGATATTGGCTATGGATCAGTGCAGTCAAGTTATCATGACTCTATAGGGCAAAGTGATCGTAGCAGGACTATGAGCCAGAGCAGTGGAGTTGTTATGACTCCATGGGGCAGAGCGGACATAAAAAAGGATTAGTGGCTATGGATCAATGTAGTGGAGCCGTCATGACTCCATGGGATAGAGTGATCTTAGCAAAGAATTGGGTGATCAAAGTGGTAGATATCGTATACTTTACGCACAGAGTGAGAGATGTGAGGATGATTGCTATGTTTGATGTTTGCTATCACCATGACATGCACACCCCTCCCCATTATTTTCACACCATGTGTTAGTGTCACCTTAGAGTATTGTACATCCTATTGTGCTAACTATTTGGTTGCAGGTCCAGGTTCGGGTATGGTTATGTATACCTGTTATTATTCTATTTTTTTGCTGCTTATCGCTCATACCAGACTTTTGTCTGATCCAGAGTTTTATATCTCTTCTTATTACTCTGGGTGCTCTTAAACAAGCAGACTAGAGATAGGTTAGCTGGTTATGCACGAGTAGCTGTCCGGAGACGAGCAGTAGGCTTATACGTATCATTTCCATATATTCTCCCTGTGTTGTTGCTAGTCACTACTTTGGGCATTAGTATTGTACCTTCCTATTTTTCTTTAGAGACAGTTTTAAAAGTTGTGATAAAGATGGTTTGGATCGTAAGCTGTATTTGGAATTTTCCGCTGCTACATTGGTTTAGTTTTCAGCTTATTCACCGTCTCTCCTGTTTTATATCAAGTTATGTTATTATTATATTTTGTTCTATGCGCTGTGAGATATACTACAGGTTCTTTGATGATACATAGTTTCAAACCCTTTTCCTTTAACGACCGTCCCATGCTGGTTGGACATCGGCACAACGCATTTCATTGGAAATGTCGGCTGGTGCGGGGCGGGCCGTCACACACTCTCCCTTATATTCTCCTTGCTTTGTTGTGATTTTGCATGTAGACCAACTGATGTATTATTACTATTACTTTCATTATATTTATTGAATGCACCGAAATTATTAACTTATGCCTTTATTTGTGAACTCACCGCCTTTCTTTGTGAACTCACCGCATCTGAAATGTTATGTATATATTTTATAATCCATCTTTGTTGTGTATTGATTGTGAAACATTCTGTTGTATATCCCTAAAGCTTGCACATCGTACAGATTTTCGGCTTATATTCGTATTGTAGCATTACAAAGTTCGTCATGTTGTCTTGTCGCATAATTTTAACACTCTCTAGGTACTTAAAATTCGCATCCACTTCAACTAGAATACGTGTGTAATTTAACTGCATCTCGTTCTTTGCAGTTTCATCCAGTTTAACTGGCTTACCAAGAGCGTTGGCAATATGACTACTTCCCTCAGTACTCCAATAGGCTAAATTTAAATCCATCAACCTAATCCAAATCGGAATAGTGGAGAAGTAATCTTGTGTGAATTTCAACATCGAATTCCATTCCTTAATTTTTAAAACTTTGGAATTAAAGGTGTATGGTCCTCCTTTCAGTGTTTCATTCATGTCAACAGAGGAGGACAAATGTAAGGAAAAAACCGTTTGGCTTGTATAAAACTTCAAAACCAGATTTTGGCTTTAGCATTGTTTGAACAAACTTCTCATAAAGAGGACGCCTTCCTACCATATATAGTGATAAAGTATTCTCCTATTTCCCTACGTTCTCTAACACGACTTCTGCCAACATGAAAATCTTGGGATGGTCATCAACATGGATTTGTTGAAACAATTTCAGGTTTGAGTTTGCCACGTGGATGGGGATGCTAATGTTCCTTACAGCATCAGCCCACGTACGCCTCCGAAGGGAGTACTTCCCGCAACTGTTAGGGCCTAGAGGTTTTTGGGGACGGTCTTGTTCATGCGCAATTGCATGTCCTGTTGGAAAAACCATTTTTTCCATTGTATTCTTTTTTGCGTAAACAAAATCAAAAGCATTTTTTCTAAAGAAAATAATATTAGATTATATATATATATATATATATTGGGGCAGGTTCGAGAGCACCCCAAACAGTGCAGCACCCCAAAAGCACCTCAACCACAACCAAGTATTTCACACCCTCTCTCCTTCCACTCGTTCTCTCACTTCCCACTCACATTCTTTAATATAAATGAGTGGTTATGGTTCGGGTGCAAATGAGGGGCTAAAATTCAGGGGGGCTCCCTGATCCTATCCCATATATATTATTTGATTATATGTGTGTGTATATATATACACACGTATGTATATATAAATATGTATGTATGTATGTATGTATGTATGTGTATATAGATGTATACATACCCCGTCGCAGTCGTTAGACGAAAACTTTTTTGAAATGCCCGAACTATCCTGTATGTTTTTCAAATGTGCAAAGGGAAGCTTCCATCATCTTGATACCCGCTCCCCATTTATTCATATTCAAAAAATCACAAAGTAGCTCTTCATAAGGTCATCAATAGATACCCAAAAAATCACAAATCTATCTGCATCCACATCCAAAAAGCGGATAGATATTAGATATCAAAAAGAATGGATGCAGATGTGGATATAGATGCATCTACATCTAAAAATTATCCATCCGTTTTTTATAAGGTTATAATTTAAATTATGTTTATTTTAGCATAATGAATTATATTATTTTATTAAGTTAAAAGTTTATATTATGTATAATAAACACGTATTAATAACTCAAAACTAATTACTGTTGTATTTGATTATATTTAGTAATTTAATAATCGATTGGATTGGCGAAAACCTCATTTAAACTAATTTTTTGTTTATGTTCCTTAATTCATTGATCATTGGCGGATTAGATATTTATCCAATATCCATCAATATCTGTGAATGTGGGCACCTAATATCTGAAAATAATTGTAACGAACCGGATTTTTGGTCGATTAATATTAAACATTTAATATTATTTTAAATGTTGTGTTGATAATATAAATCGATTTTATATCGAAACTCTCAATTTAAAAATCGACTTATGATTTAAATTCGTGTTTGAATTATCATAATACGAAAACAAAATATAAATGAATTCTAAGTTAAAACTGAATCAAAATTATTTAGATGATCAATATAAATTTTATTTGAATATATAAACGATAATAACAATAATAATTTATTATCGAGGAATTAATTGTTTTGAATTTATTTTATATTTTTCAATTTAAATTTATATCTTCTACATACGATCAAATTAAGCTTCGAAACCTATTCCGATGTGTTCAGAATAGTAGAATAACCCTAGAGATGCCAGTTGTTGCGTATAAATAGGAGTTCAACAACACACGATATTTTAATTGGGTTAAAATCACCTTAGTTCAAGTCAAAATAAAAAATAAAACCAAAAAAATAAGACTACCTAATCTTCCAATGCAACACCTATGCCTAATTAGTTGTCATCTCCTTTCATTTTCACGTACGTTTGTTCCCCATCTTCATTACTAAGTAAAACATCGATTTAATGGACGGTACCTCTTGTTCCCCATTCTCCCCTATAAAAACAAGCTACTCGCAATCCCTGAAATCCCCAAATCCTCTTTTACATTTCTCATTCATACTTTTATTTCCCAGGCGAAAATCAATGTCATGCCTTTCTCTTTTATTTCCAATTCAAAAACCAAATCCACATAAAAAAGTATAAATACGCAAGCTTTCATTATTCATTCCAACTCGCGATGGCGATGGGCTCTGGGCTAGGTTCGAACATGGAAATGAAGGTCAAGAATTTGTGGGGCTTAAGGAGAATCGATAGTGTTTTTTTTTTTGTGGGTGCCTAATGTCGCGAACGATAAGGGGGTTTTCGATGGTTCATTGATGTTGCGATTTGGAATTTGGGTGAAACTTGGAGGAGATTGGGTTCGACATAGTGTTCTGAAATGGGGAGGCTAGGATGAATCGAGCGTGTGGAGGATGAGGTCAAAAGTGAAGTCTAATAATAGCGTTGTATTTTTTGGCATGGATGTGGTTCCCTGTAGCAGTGCGAAGTCGGCAGAATCATTGTTAGTTGATCGAGCTTCAGATTTCGGTGATGATAAGGTGGATGCATGGCCTGGTGATATGTGGGCTGGCGAGTGAGGAGGGTCGTACGGTTGAAGGAGGAATGTAACTGTGTAGACGAGGATGAGGAGTTCATTTAATTGCTTGTTGATGGATGTGCAGTTGTGGGTTCAAACATATGATGAGAAGGAATATTCTAAAGTAAATTAGTACGGTAAAATAAGACTTTTAGGAATTTAAAATTTACATAATGAATTGTTTGATAAATTAAGCAATTAAGTATGTTAATTATAGTAAAATCAATAGTTGGGAATTTTTTTACAAAGATGAATTATGCGGGAAAGTTAGGTTGGAATCATTGCAAAGAATGTCATAATCAATAATTTAGAGTGGGATGAACCAAAAATAAAATTAGGTAAGTAAAACTCACTCTCTGGTTTGTTTATAATTTTATTATAAACGAATTTTTATTCTTATTAATTTTTATATGATGTTGGTTGGTTGTTTGGATGCATCTAAATATTTTTGTGGCTATTATATATATTAGTTACATAGGCTTGGTCGTTAAGGCTATTATATATATATATATACATATATATATTGGTGGTTGGATATTTACCACAGTGCCATTGGCGGATGCCCGCTGTATCATTAGCGGATGACCCTATGTGCCCCCACAATATGATAGTGGATGACCTTCTATATCGCGATATCATGTCTCATAGCAGGATGGATATTATCTATGTTGGCTAACATCTGTGGGTGCAGGGAAAACAAGTTGGAGAGATCAACTGAATTTCTCAAAATTTATTATTGTTTGTTCATATATATTACCATATATGATGTGTTAGAAAACCCATGATTGATAATTGTGTGTTTTTATTGTTTGAATACCACTAGCCTAAATGTTGATATATAAAATACCGTGAAAACGGATTTTGAGATTTAAATGGGGAAATCTATTTTTTTAAATAGAATTTGAATTTCGAATGGGCTAAGAAATATTAACTTCTTTTGAATAATAAAAACAAGTAATGAATTTATAAACGATGTTTATAAATTAAATAATGCGAGAAATTGAAGTGAATTTATAAACGATGTTTATAAATAAAATGGAATGATTTTCATTGGATAATGTGGGGAATTGAAGTGAATTTATAAACGAGGTTTATAAATGAAATGGGAAAAATTATCATTTGGGTAATTTGGGAAATGTAAATTCAAATGTGAATTTAAAAAGGGAATTGAAATTAGTTTTAGAAAGAAACGAGGAAATCTATTCTGATGTTCAGAATGTAAATTGAATTAAATAAACACGTATGGATTTATGATATGAATTCGATTAGATCAAATTTATTGAAATAAATTATTTTCAGAAAAGATATTAGGATTGTATTAGATAGAATTTTAAATTTAAATATGAAAATCGATTCACTGTTTATATATACATATATAAGTTATAATCGATAAAATATTCCAGAATAGGAATTGGATTTTAAGTAGATCTGAAATGGAAACTTGTTATAAATTTTAAAACAAAGGAAGTCAAATTTATAAACGACGTTTATAAATTAAGTGAGATAAATTAT
The DNA here is from genome assembly GCA_030737875.1 of Allium sativum. Lineage (NCBI taxonomy): Eukaryota > Viridiplantae > Streptophyta > Magnoliopsida > Asparagales > Amaryllidaceae > Allium > Allium sativum. The sequence continues at coordinate 1,043,845,521 of CM060910.1, read as the reverse complement.
CATTAGACAATTTAGAGGTTTAAATTCAAGTATGAATTTAAAGTGAATAGGGAATTGTTTCAAAGAAGGAACGACGGGATTTATTCCGGAATTTGGAATATAAACTGAGTTGAGAAAAATCCAACGGATTTTTAATTAAAATTCGATTATATCGAATTTTATAAATAATTAATTTATAAAGGAATTGGAATTTATTATAGAAGACTGAGTTATAAATAAACGATTAAGTTATGAAATAATCGACGGATAGGGATAATCGAGAATATTAAGTTAGATTTGGTAAACTGGTTAAATTTATACTTAATAATTAAAAAATGGGATTGGAATTTATTTAAACAAAAGTTTAACATTTATATTTAAATTAAATTATAACGAACTCGCCACAGCATGGTAGTTCGTAATCTGACGTTTCGAACTTCAATTAAGTATATAGAACTCAATTTAAGTCGGAATTTTGTGAAACAAGAATCATCAGGATCATTTGAATAATAGTTTTGTAATGGGAGAGAAAAATCTAGATTTCGCCTTGTAGTTTTTGAGTTATGTCAAAATCAAATTTTCAGAAAAACAGCGTTATAACCATTATAAAACCATAATGGTTTATTTAAATTAATATAAGGATTTTAAGCAAATAAAAGTTAGATTTCCATTAGAAAAATCTAGATTTGAGTTATAAAAAAATATGAACTCAAATGGAGTAAATGGATCGCTTTTTGAAATGAAAATCAAATTTTTAATTATTGAATAGAATTAATTAATTTGAAGAATATTTTGTTATTGGAAATTTTGAATTGAAACTGAGCTTTGGATATGTGAATTGTTTTTGTGAATTCATATTCGAAATCGAATATGAAACCTGAATTGAAAATGGAATTCAATTGATTTATAAGAAAATTAAAATTGTGTATGAACATGATATGTTCAATTAAAAATGAAATAGGAAAATGAGCTAAATAAAGAAAAAATCAGCGAATTGGGTTAAAAATGATTGGATTGAGTTGGAATAAATTAGGAATGGATGTAGATATGTTAAATAGGTATGGAATGAAAAGAATGAAGATTATAATTCGCGTGTCCAACAAAAAGGTACTTGTTTAAATTCCATATGAGATTTTATGCGCCGAATCGGCAAACCGCTTGGCTTTTTAATTTTCTTTTTGAATGGAAAGGGCCTAGAGAGGCGAGTAGGGGTTTGAGCCATTGACCGGTACAAAGGAGGTGCTAGCGAAATTTTCCGGAAATTTAAGAAGTTAGAATATTTTTTAAGAAAAATTGATAACTAAAAATCACTATATCAATATATATATATATATAATTCGATAACGAAACGAACTTAAAATAGAACATTATAAACAAAAATGAAATTTATAAATTTAAATCCGGTAAGAATAGAAAGAGAAACGTATACTCGTTTAAAAAGATGGATAATTGGTTTTATATGATGTTGATTATTCGAGATAAGAGTCTTGCTCATTTTGAAGTTAAGAATGTTATTCATCCAAGGTCTAAGAGTTAATTATACCCCAACTTGATTGATTTCATTATTATTCGATAGACAGAAAGATTCAGTCTCAAAGATCAACGTGTAAACAAGATTTACTGAATGCAGTATTTTGGGTTGTTGGAACGATGTTTTACACAACATTCGTTTTAATCCAGGTAAGTGGAATTTTGGAAATATAAAAATAAATATTTCCTAAGTATAGAAATGAATGGTCGTGAAAGAGATAAGTAATTGGAATGTTTTCCAATTATAAATAGAAGATATTTTCTAAGTATAGAAAATAAAAGAAGGTGATATATGAAATGTTTTCCCAATAGCGTAAGAGGCCAAGATGATTATTGAAAATATCGTGTTAACAAATATCGATAAGTAAATGGAGAGGTGACTTAATTAATGAAATATTAATTAAGTGACCCAGTGATTGTTTGATGCTTTGGATGAATGTTTGTTTTTCTTCGATAGTTAACTAACCCACTATCGAAGTTTTATCCAATATCATTGTCAATATGGAGAGACCGGTTGGATTATTATCCTAGAACTACTCCGTATGGGCCGTAGCATTGAGAATCAGATTATATAAAGACAATCGAAGATGGAGTAAAGTGCAAGGGCTTTTTCTGTTAATCCTAGGTAGAAATTGCCTATGATGGATTAATGGAAATTATCCCTTCGATTTCGTTCAATCCCAGAACGAACGTGTACGGACGAGCATCTGATAGAGTATTTCCAATGATCGCATATGTTGGTCTGTAAAATTATACATCTGGCTGTGGAAAATTTATTCTCTTAGCATAATATCCAGAATATCTTTGTGTGAATCAATTAGTGATTAACGGATCTGACAATGTGGCATTCAAAGTGATTGTGTTATTAATGAAAGGTAAGTACTCGTAACCTCAAGCCTCGCAATCGGGAAATGGTATAAAATCGGGTAGGTCGCATGGCTAAGTGGGCCGCACCCAAGTAGGGTGTACTGTCACCTGATCTAGAGAAATTTCATTTGCTTCTTAAATCTTTTGATGATGTCCCTTTCGGGAAATGGTTGTTGATTCCAACTGTTTGTAACAATGTATTCAGTACTCTCAAGCGAAGTGAGGCGCCGGTCACGTTTAGCCTGGGTTGCAAGATGTTCATGTTGAACCCGGTGTATTCCTCTCTAGAGATACACTGCTGGAAGATGGTCCCATACCTTGCCAGTTGGAATCCATCATCCAATAAGAGCCTGCGGTTTTGATTGTATGTATGTGTGTGTGTATATATATATATATATATATATATATAGCGTGAGATACAGGCGTTCTGCTAGATTGTTATATACTTTTTTTAGACACTATTATAGTATCAGAAAACTATTGATTTTAAAGAATGTTTTGGGTTATCATAAAATAAAAGCCATCCATATTTATGTTTAGATCGGTGTTACAATTATCATTTCTTTTAAAAAAATTAAAAGTTAAACTGAGTGGTTGGAGTTTACTCACACCAGTCCCATGACTGACCCAGAGTTTATTTTATTTTGTTTTACCTTAAACTCTTGGGTGCCCAAATTTGTACGGGCAATCAAGTAATTAAGGTATTTACAGATACTTGGAGGAGCTGGGAGCAGGAGGCTTCAGCGTTAGATATTTACCGTTTATTTTCTGCTGTGTTGTATTATACTTTGATGATGGTATGTATATGTATACAGAAAATTTTGTATTCCAAAAGTTGTTATATATATTATATTTTATTCCCCTGCGATGTGAGATTTTGTGTAGTTGTTTTTGTTCTTCTTATGTCTTTTTCTTCTTAATTCATAATGGTTCGTATTTCTGTGCAATTTGGGTTGGACGTGGGGTGTTTTTAGTCAACTCAGATAGTACAAAAATTCGGGCCATTACAATAATATTGGGTGCCGATGCGGATATGAAACAACTCGCATCTGAAAGCATCCATTGACAAATCTATGTTTGTCAATGATTGTCATTTCATAAATTATACGAAGTTGTCCTTCACGCATTAAGAAAAAAACTATCTTTATAAAGTTCGAGCAGGATTTCATCCATGTCCAAAACCGCCAAACGCCCAAGTTACTTCTCTTCTTCTCCAATAATACATCTCTATCACCACTATCCACAATGTTCACCTTCTCAAACAAAGCATCCACAGTTCTACTCTCTTTGAATCTCTGCTAATTCTTTCCATGGCACTATTACTCAAAAAAATTATTATTATTTTCACCAAAGGAAGGACCTGTCAGGAATTCGCTACAAGGAAATCACTTACTCACATCCATAAAAGATAGAAGAGTAGACGACTTTATCACACACAATCCAATAGGTGAAATGAGTATTAAGGCGGAGTATGTTTGAATAAACGATTGTATGCATCAGCATGAAACGAATGGGCATGATATTAGTTGGACTCAGCGATGACAAAGTCTAAATATACCTGAAAAACATTAAAGGAGCAATAGGTTCTATAGTAGCATATTTAAGCCGGAGAGATAAAACCACTATCATATGTTTAATTGATTTAAATATAGTTTGATGCCAAAAGCACCCAGGTTTCTACTAGGGCCCACCACCGAACAAAATTCTTTTTCAACGCATTCGGCAAGCTACCGTCGAGCAAACACTGTTTGGTTAGTGGTATGCCCTAACAGAAATTCAGGTGCCTTTAGCATCACACTAAATATATCTGAAGTGGAAAAGTTCGAAGAAGTGGAATTCAATGTTGAGGGCCTATAACTTGACACAGCAGCATCAGTATGTTGTAGTGATGTGTCATAGACTACATATAGCAAAGTTTTATAGAAAACGTGCTAGGTTGTGCAAGTTAGTAAGCAGACTGTGGTGCACACACAGCTATATGTGTCTGTTTTAAAGTCATGTTGCCTTTGTTTCAAATATTTCCAAATAATTTGTTAGTTGTTGCATCTATGTTTTCTGTCAACATGTTATGTTTACCCTATTCTCATTTTTCATTGTAATTTTCTTCTTTGCTCCAAAAATAAAGAAAATAAGTGTCATTTTGAATTTGATCATGTATGGCATGTAACTTACAAAGATTGTTAAGATGTATTTTTCTAAAAATTTAATAACTATTCATAAACAATACAAGTATCGATACTTGTTTTAGTTGGAATTCCAAAGTATATGAAATATACATTAGTCTCGCATTGCCAAATTGAAGACAAGATTTATGGATACATACTAATTTACAAATCCTCATGACCCTTAGGGTCAGGTACTATTGTGCGAGGGGAAGGGCCAAAATCCCATGACTAAACACATGTGCGCACACATCTCGTCCATCTCGTACCAAACCAGGCTCGGGTCTAAAGATATGTCTTATTTCAGCTAGAAAAACATGGCATTTTACAATATTTTTTCTAAAGAGATGCGACATTCAAGTTCAAACAAACCGTTGCAATCTTTTCTGGACAACAGCAGCAAATGATAAATTGTTATGACTCGTTGAACAGGCATGATTGTTGAAAGAGAGAACTGATATAAAATGTGGAGAATGCTAATCACATTCTCCACATTTAAATGTTAGTCTTCTTTTTCCGATTATTACAAATAAATGCTGCTATTTTCAACATAGAGTAGACATATTCTTTACAATCTTGAGTAGATAAATTACGTTATATCTTGGAAAACTTTGCAAATAAAAGTTTTAAGGAGATTGGTAAGGCAAGCCTCAGAATCTCCATCTTTTGACTACTCTATTTTACTCTCATATATTATGTTACCTATTCATGCACAGTTTTTTTTTTTTTTTTTTTTTTTTGAAATGTATTTGCAAATAATTTCATTTTAGACACTTTTGCAGAGGATTTGCGATACTTTTTCAACATCATAAATGTACTCGTTTACAAGGTTTTGTAAAGGAGTTCCTATTTTTTGCTAAGTCATAAGTGTAATAACTTTTATCACATATATATGTCTAACAATCTTAAATACTTATTTGGCCAAGTATTGGTGCCTAGATTGCTTTAATTTTAGGCTTGATCTGTTTTACATTCTAGTCAAGTTCATTGGTTTTACATTTCTTGAACTGTTCTTCATGTAATAGGAAATGGTAGTGGAACAGATATTGAACAAAAAATAAATACTTACAATAGGCCTGGTCCTTTTAAAGAAGATCATGATGAATTTCAAGTATAGCTGAGTTAGATGTCATTCTATCACATCACACTAGGTCTATAGTAGTATCTCCAGGTGGATGAATCGGTTCCTACACCATACAAGGAAACATGCAAGGATGCATTCCTTATTGTTGATAGATGGAAGCATTTAGACTTCCTATGAAGAAATTATATTCTGAATTGTTTAGGTAAGATGATATACAAAGTGTATCAGTCTCTAAAGACAACAGAGGCCCTTAGAAATGCACTTGCCGTGAAGTAGATATATTCCTAAATTACAAGTAGATAAAAACTACAAAATTGAGACATGTGTAGGAGGCAAAATGGTCAAAAAAACCATTTCATACTGTTGATTGAAGTATTAAACCACTAGACTTGGTTCATACTAATTTATACGATTATAAATCATTATCTACAAGACATGGGAAAAGGTATTTTATCATTTTTTTGATGACTATATGTGATATTGCTATGTATACCTTTTGTAACAACCCTGACTTTTATGTGATTATATCTAAGATAATAAATGGTGTTTAATTAAAGATTTAACTTGAATTGGGAAGGTTAACTTTTAAAAAATCTTATGTTGCGAAAATTAAGGATTTTGAGAGTTATAAGTTGAAAAAAATTAGACTTCTATAAAATTGCGTTGAGACAAAATACAATCCAATACCGATTGGATAGTCAAAAGAATAACTACAAATTTGAGTAATTAATCATTATGTTGATCGCTTTGATAAATTTAATGATCTTGGAATTAGTTTGTTGAAAATTTGGGTAACTAAATAATGTTGAGTTGGGTTAATTTAAATAAACCAATAAAAGGGTTTAATTCATCATAAAATTATAATACCCCATTCTCCATGGCAGGAAGCTAAAACGCTAGAGATGTTACGATCATCTTTAGTTTTAACTTTCGGTAATAGGAAATTGAATGTTAATCAACTATAACATTACGTAACATGGGAGTATGAAAAATTTCACAAAACATTCATTGATATAAACATTAATTCATACAACCCTACGTATAACCCATTCAAAGAAAATTTTGAGTTATTACAAAACATTCTCCGAGAGTAACATATGACGATGCCCCCCAGTTGATCAAAGTATAAATAGTGGCAGTCATAAATTTGTTGATACATACATCCAAAAGATACAAAAAAGTAGAACAATACAAAATACAACAGATCCAAATAGTTATATCCTTCTACTCGCCTATGAAAGCTTATAAGAAAGGGTTAGCTGAAAGACCTTAACCCTCGGCCTACTCAATTGAATACCCGACAGTTTAAGAGGAAAAGCAAAAAACTACGGGTCGGTCAAAAAGAAAGGTGTGAATAATAAACTTGCTATCTGACATTATTGATATCTAATGAGACCATGCCGCATTGCGGAACGAGCTTCCCTCTCATTAGAACTGTGCTACGAAACAAGGTTAATCTTATGCCCGTTCACTTCAATGGTTAGTACAAAAATACATATAATAATAGCAATATATAATATGCTACACAAAAAGGATTCCACATCTCCTGTTAAGCTAACTAATTATCTTAGTGATTTCTACATTTTTACATGTCATATCCTTTTTTTCTCGACTCCCATATTGTGCTTCGTAAAAAATTATTTTGCTATAAAATAGAGCCAACATTTCAACCTATCTAATTCCCGTGTTGTGCTTCGCAAAGAACTACTTTGCTAGGCAAAGGTGCCAAAATTTCGTTCTATTTGTGATTCCCATATTGTGCATCATGTGGAATCGCATCCCACTAACATAGAGCCAACTTACCTTTTGGTTCCTGTTATGTACTTCATAGATTAACCCCCTGCTAACAAGAAATAGAAAAATCATTCCTTAGTCCCTCGAACTGAGCGAACCAACAGGCTTAGACTCCATTATTTACAATTTAATTTAACTAGTGTTTCCCAATTTTCCACCCATTGGACACTTCCAATGTTTCACACAAATGCAATGTCTTAAACAATGGCTAACAACCAACAACATAAGCATTTCAATGGATTCAATCAAAATCCAATTTATGCTTTGGTGGGAACGACTCCTGTGTCGTTCCCAACCCTCGTTCGACTGCCTCATAGGCGTCGAAGTCCCTATTTAATTTTTTCGAAAGGATGACCCTTCTGACTTCACAACCAATTAACAATCAATGTTCATCATCACAAAAATGGTGGTAGGAAATAGAGGCAAAACATCTATTACTTTTAAAAAACATTTTAATAAAAGATCTTGTTGCTGTCATTACCGACACTGACAACCAAAGAGACGAAGCTTTAAAACATTTGGTTTTATAAAAATTCCTTACTGACCTCACATGCGTCGAAGGAAGTGTTTTGTAGAAAACAGGTTTATAATGGTGTGTTATTTTAGGCAGAGGTTTTCAGGGTTATGGAAGCATAGGCTTCGATTTAGAAAACCTAATGTAGTAATTGACCTATTGTCTAGATAAGGATAGAGGATAAATCTCAAAGTATTAAAAAAAATAATTATAAAAAGGCCCTGTCAACACTAAAAGCGTCGACACGACCATAGGCATAACCCCTGGGTTTCAAAAGCACTTTATAAGACAATTTTTATAAAATAGTTTTATGAAAATTGCTCAACATTCGCTACCAAAAGGATATATGGTTAAATCCCATCTTACTTCTCAACCTGGTCAACGTCCATTATGTCATCTTCAGTCTAAGCCAACGAGTCATCACAACATCATGTTGACATACTTGGTGCCGGCGGGCTCAGTGGGCAACAACCTAAACAAGAAACCACTGATCAATTCAGTTATCAAAGCTTATGCTAATAAACTCACCCTTCCATATTAGTCAAAGGGTGTCGAGGCGATAGTCATTCATTCTTTTATTTAAGGTTTATAATACGAAACCCCTTTTCAGCTTCCAAATGGTAGCGAGGTGATAAACTTTGTCTTTTTACATAATAAAGTTATAACACAACTTTCAAGTTATATGGCAATAGTCTTTCAATTCAAACATATTCCTTATTAAGGGATCTCTTTGTCAAAAGGATAGAAGAAACGGAGGTAACAATCTCATAAAGCATAAATTAAAGAAAAAAAATCTCTTTTCATTTCACCGAAAGATGGGAAGGTGAAAGCCTTTATTCTTTACACAGTTATAGTTTTGAAATCCTTCTATATAAAAATGGTTCTTTTGCAGAAAAGCATCCCTTCGGCCTATCCAAAGAAGTCGAGATGAAAGACTTTTGGGGAAGTTATCTTTCAAAAACTAAATATTTAAGAGTACTCGGACATATTCCAAACTCGAAAGGGAAAAGGCGGGTGGATGAAAAGTTCATATACCATGCTTGTGATATTTCAAGAATTCTGCACTACAAAAGGGTGGTTCCAACTTTATCGAAGGGTGCTTACGAAAAGATAGTATGGCTGATAGTAAATACGAATAAAATTGACTTATTTCCTTATAAATTGATGCTTTATACCTATTCCACCATATTCTTCGAATTCTCATAGGCTCGTAAAATAAAATACAGTCCAATACAATCGTTTTATAGTACTTTTGTACCGGCTATGTAAAAAATATTTATGTGGATGTATAAACCATTTTAATTAACATTTAAGCATTTCTTAAGCAATTCAATCATAGAAAATTCATAAATAATTCATACAATCATGAAAAAATATGAAACTCGAAACTCATCTTCAAATTCATATATCAAATACCATATTAAAATTTCATGGCATTCAAAAATGCCAACTATAGGTTTAGACCTATAACTTACTCGTTTTCATGCATTTCAATCATACCTCATGTAACCAAACATGGGTATTTCAAAAAATTCATGTAACATCAAAAACAACATGAAACCAATCATGAGCAAAAACATATGTTTCGGTTATACATAAATAACTAAAACTATAATGGGTAATTCACCTTGTTTGAATTAGGTTGTGAGATTTGTTAATGAAAGTATCCAAGCTCAAATTTTCCTAACTTTTTCTCTTGTCATCCTCAAAGCTTTTAATGGAGGACCTCTCCTCAGTTTCATTTTATATTTTAGAAGTGAATGAAAATGAAGCCAACGTAAGAGGATATGATATGTATATGGAGGCCGAAAGTTCCAACTTTTCCCTCCTCAAATCTTCTCACCTTATGCACATTTGGTTATTTATTTAAGCATAAATCTCATTACCTTATCTACCACATTATTCTTGTTTAATCACCTAATTAAATTCTTGAATAACATCTTTTGGAAATTAGGGATATTACGTCCTTCCTCCTAAGGAATTTCGTCGTTGAAGTTCAGACAAGGATTAAACATAGCAATAAGCAATTAAGTAAACAATGCTATCCATACGAGCATATCATACTAGTATCTTATCTAATTTATAAAGCAATATAAATCATACTATAAGAAAATCTAGATGAGTCTCATTAGTCATATCTTTGATTTCCCAAGTGCAATCTCTTTCATGCGCACTCCATTTGGACTTTCACTAGTTAACCATCTTGGTTCTCAATATCCTTTCATCTCTATTTATAACTCTTATTGTTTGTCTTACGATAGTCATGTTAGGTTCCGCCACTAGCTCTATAATGCCTTCAGATCCATGGAAGTATCAGGGTAATGCACATAATTTCGTAAGTGCGACATGTGAAAAACATTGTGGACTCCTGCAAAAATTATTCTATAGCTCCACTCTGTAGGAAAGCTTCCAATCCTTTCCGATGTAAGAAAAGGTCCAACAAACCTTGGCACGAGCTTTTGGGATTTTATGAGACAAAACGCGCCCTTAGTTGAAAAGTCCAAACCTTGAGGAGTGGTCCACCCTCCAGAAGTCAACTCAGTCTCGATTCAACGACGGTGATGAGTATAAATAGCTCGCGATGCTTGTTAATTTAAGTGTCCAACTCCGTCTCTTGGTCGCCGGACTTGGGGGCAACCCACCTGCCGAGTAAGTGTGATATCGAGCACCGACTTGGCTAACTCTGATCCTTTGAATTTTGATCCGGGTATAAACTGGCAAACCAATTATGCCCTCGATTCTAACCTAAACGAAACGACAGGAGAACATAAAGGACGAAACAATGACGTCCACCTAGGACTCCTCACGACTCGGAATCAACGACCGCAAGGAAGTTTCAGGAGCAGAGTTACCAAATGTGACCTTCGCACGACTCAAGACTAGCGATCGAAAGGAAGTCTCGAGAGCGAAGTTCCCATACTTAGTGTAACAACCAAAATTTCAGTAGGCCCGAGTTTTTTTCGCAATGATAAAATCAAAGCCCACTGAAACCCGAGTTGGTTTATATGGTATCCTGCAGAATGGCAAAGATAAAATATATCAGAGTTCATAATAAAATATCTCACAGCGGAATGAATAAAATATAATAGTAAATAAATACTTACCATAATAGTGACACTATCTAACAAGTGTCACTAAGCTGTATAACCTCTACCGCCAAACTAAGCTGCGAGTTTATTATAAGCGTGGATCAGAATAAAAATTCAGGTGAATGGACAAAATATACTTCCTATAAATATAGATACATATATCGTTTTATCACCGGTTTACCTTTATTAAGTTGTTTGGGCTTATTACACATTACATTTTCAGATGTACGCATAAGTCATACTCATCTACTCCCAAGGGGATTAACCTAATAAATCAAACATATATAGTTATATGCCCAACATATCAAGGTATTCCCCATAGTACCATTTTCGAGTGGTCTCCATCGCTGTACTATGAAAACACCAAATCTTCATTGCCACGCTACGAAATCATATTAGACCACGCTATGAAGGTGTACTAAGTCCTATCGCCGCACTAAGAAAGTGCCCTAATCTTGAGATCTCCTACAGAACTCGATCAGGGTCTGTAATGGACATCTTAGTTGGGCCTATGATACAGATATCCATAGATCAACCTGTCTCTTTTCTCGGTGGCTATGGACCCACTCGCCCTTAATTAATGGAAGACCATTTGAAGAGCTAAGTGATCGAGCCCCTAGCGTTGTCCCTAATCCAATGTCCAATGGTTAAAGATCTTTAGCTTGTTGGTTTAGCGCCAATCTTTCTCATACTCGCTCTGACTGATAATGATAAGTATGCAACGATTTACTATCCTTGTTCAGTCCTGACCACAAAGCCTACTCTCGGAGCCGAGGCAGTCGTCGATTCATCCTAAAAATCATCCCACCAGTCTTTTAGCTACCCTCAACTAAAATTCAGCCAAGGCTTAAGGAACCGTACAGACCTGCCTCTGGGGGTAAAGCTTCGTTAGGCCTACCCCAGATAGCCATATCAAAGTATTCCCATGTCTCGTAAAAGTCCCTCAATTCCTTCTAGTCCTATCGAATAATAAGTTGGATATGCTACCATCTTGTCTCCGGACACCAACAATGAATTGCCCTGTTGGGCTCTTCATCTCCTCGAACTAGACCAAACGCATATTACTATTTTGTTAGACCCTATATCTAATTTACCACCATGCATTTTACTTACTTTTTTTTGATGATTTACAATATTCTTTAGTCCATTTAATCTAAATATTCATTATCTGTTAATCAGCTTTATTAGTTATCATAGAACCATTTAATAACCATAAAATTTTGAGCTCATAACCTAATTGCCTTTTTAAGTCGGTATATTCATACTAAAGCCAAACGCCTAATCACAAGGCCATCATACAATATTAGGCTCATAACTTAACACCTTTTAAGTCAATTTTTTCATATTAAAGTTTAACTATCCTTTCCATTATTCTCTGTCATATTCATATTTGTAAATAAACCATGCTTATTTATTATGATTTCTCAATTATCATATTTATGCAAATATAGATTATAATTCATTTTTCTGTCATAACTTGCACCATAGTCATAGAATTAAACTTATTAAACCTAATCTACACCTTTAAGTTTATTTATAATAAGCCTTCATTTCACATTTCACATTTCACATTTAACTATAACCTTCATTTTAGTAACTCAAACTATCTTTTATGATTCATCTTTGTCTCTGTACAATTATTATAACAGATTACATTCAATTATAATTCATCAAGTGTTTAGCCTTACTTCTTACTTATTTTCTTTAAATAACATCTTTCAGTTATGTTATCCTTTTTTTCTTTCTTCTTTAGGAAGTTAGGTCTATTCCTAATTAATTAGTTACTAAAACTGTATAAAAAATTATTTCCATAGTTTAGGTATTCACTGCAACAAAAACCCATAATTGCAAGATGTTCCTTTTTCACAAGTTTTAGATTAATATATTAGTGCGCAGTACAACAAATCCCCATTTCACACTAATCTATGTTTTTACTTCTTTTCATGCTTGCAATTATGTTTCCTATTTTTCCTACTGACCAACTATGCAAATATATTCTCTTTTTCTTATCCAATCAACATAGGTCATTCCTAACCACCCATTTTGTAGATATATGTGAATTCTTATTTCCCTCTTTTTAATTTCAACCCATATTCCTTTTTTATTACAGTTTTGGCATATATGTTCATTTAACCCCAAATCATCAAATCCTCTCTTATTCATATTTCCAATTGGATTATATTTTTCCAATGCACACAAATAGAAAAATTTATTATCAGTCGCACAATTTAGGCCTACAATTCATTTGTATACAAATGCCAACATTACAAATTTATACATATTTTGTGCATAACCAAAATTCGACATAAAAGTGTAAAATCCAATGCGGAAAGTGGGAAAAGAGGACGAAGAGAATATATTATAAACTTTACAAGAATCAAACAATATTATATACCATTAAATATAAATTATAATTTATATCCACTCACCATGCAATTTGCGCTTCAAATTCTGAATCTGATTTCTATATTGGCTTATTATTTGTTTGGATAGGAAACCTGGATATCTATATCTTGAATCCATTGCTTTTTCATTCAAATCTCAAATCAAATAACCTAAATCTAATCTATTTTGTCTTTGAAGAGTTTGAAGGAGAAAAGGAATGGCATGGCTCCAACACTCACTTAGAAAATATGAGTTCAAGAGTTAGGCCATGTAGGTTTATTTAGAGATGTCCAGACAAACCACATTCGTTGGATTTATATTAATATAAATCCCTCCATTCAAATCAAATCCGATCCAAACACCACATATATAAAAATAAAAATAAGAACATTCTAGTTTGACTTGGGTTGATCCAAATTCATGCCTAGGTCGACCAAGCATGTGTCGACCCATGGGTCGACCCAACAGATGTATGGGTCGAACCATGCGATTTACTTTAAATCGCTAGATCGCCTGCTTTGTGAGTGATTTACTTATTGCTAGTTTTGTTACATTGTGTATTTATTTCTAGAATGTTTTGTTTGTTTCTATATTTATTATATTTTTTCTTGTTCCCGAATGCGCTCATGTTTCAAATTCAAATGCTAATTAATATGCGCGTATACTTTGAAATTTATTTATGCATATTTACATAAGATTTCAAGCGTTATTTTCTGTAACGTTTCTTTTTTATTTAATTCTATTTATACCATTGCAATGTTATGTTTTCATAATGGCAATGTTTTATTTATTGCTCTTATTTTGCACTTTGGTTTCTATAATTAATATAATCACTTTTATTATATAAAATGTAGGGTGTTACATTCTCCCACCCTTTAGGAAATTTCATCCCCGAAATTTAGTAAGGGTAAAGTTATGTAATTCCTTGCAAAATTGGTGAAACTTACAAGAATCATGTGCACATCCAATTTTGCAACTATCTATGTACTTGTGCAAAGTGTAACACATCATAAAAATTCATGAATGCAATGAATGCATAAGCGGTACCTCCTACATAAATGCACTTTTCTTTCAAAAATCTTTTGAAAAATATGATGCAGACAACTTAAATATACTAGAAATATCTACATGAATGCAATAATAAATAAAAATTTATTTTTTCATCCAATTTTTCCCACACCCTTGCTGAATAAGGGCATAGCTTATCCAATTTTTTCACCTAAACCTTACCAACCAACTTTAAGTCTGCGATCAGAAAAAACTAATTTTCGAAATTCGGTTTCTTATGTTGGAAGAAGGTAGGAAGTAGGAAATTCTGTATTTTCCACCTCGCTTTTATGCACATTTTTCCCATACCTGGAAACCCTTTATCGCTAATCTAAAAAAACTCATATTTTCTATTCCAAACACAGTTTACATAACATGAATTTCTTTTTCAGTTCCCCAAACTTATTTTGAAGAATATATTTTCACTTGTTCACATTTTTAGCATTTATCGTCTTTGTTGCTTTCTGTAAATTTTGTTGGTTTTTCTTTTTGTTGTTCATCTTTTTCTTTTCTTTTCATTTTGTTTATAATATCTTATGTCTTTATTCTTTTCTAGTGATAGACAGAAAATATCACACTAAACTATTGTAACAACCCGGATTTTCAGAACAAATTTAAATTTTTTATTTTATCTATTTTAATGGATTTTGAATATTTAAAATAATTTATTTTAAATAATAATGACTAAAATTTATTTTAATCGAAATTAGAATGAATAAATTTATTTTAATTATATAATGAGCCTGAAATGGCGTGGTAGTTTGAAAATTCGATTTCAAATTTCAAATTTCAAATGAATGTATAAGATTCAAAATAAATCGGATTTCAGTAAAATAAGAAATATTTGAATCTGCTTAACAATATCTTTCTAATGAATGTGAAAAATCTAAATTTCATAACGAGAATAAAAAGTTATGTCCAGTTTAAAATCTAAAGTAGTCGCTATGGAATTTATATATATTTTAATATAATAAATAGCCATTTTGCAAATGACCTCCAATTTCGATGAACCCACTTTGGTTGGTTCCAGAATGTCAAATTATTGCTAGATTCCGATTTTCATAATTTTTGGAATTAATATGTGAGCGTGGCAAATTAAAATGTTTTTGGTCTAATTTAGTCAAATTGGATCAACCAGAAAATGGCCATTTTTCAAACGGTCTCCAAATTCAACAAAATTAATTTCATTAGGACCGTATTGTCAAAACATAGCTAGATTTATTTTTCATGAATTTTTGGAGTCAGTATGTGGCCCCGGTAAATTAAAATGTACGATCAAATTAAATAATTAAATGTTTTATATTTTAAATTAAAGAAAAATGGGTTGAAACGATCAAATGGGCTGATGAGACCCAGTCCACTGTGTCCGGATTAGGGGTATTTTGCTAGGGACAACATTCGTTGGGCTGGATTTGTGGTATTAGGAATTAACGGGCTTTATTTTATGAATTAATGAATTTAATAATATTTTATTATAAATATCCTTAAAATATTCAAATCCTAATTCATCAGTAGCCGCCGCAACTAGGTTTTCTATGGTCGATTTGCTCCCGAAATCATCTTGATTTTTCTTCCAATCCTTACAATGAAATTCGAAACTTCTAAAGGCAAAATCAAAGAGCTTCTCAAGCTCTACAAAATCATATGGTGATGATGTTCCCTCGTTGCGCGTGGCGTTCAAATTCTGGGCTCAAATAGGCGATGTTCGAACAAGTTTTCAGCGCTGGATAGGGGCTCGGGTACGGCGCTACTCTCGGCGGTGGGTGGCGATGGCAAGGCCTGTCATGTGGAGGCAGTTGATCGTCGTCCGATCATTTCTGGTGTGTGCGACAGCGATAAATTTTGGTCGATGATGGGTTCTATTTGGTTATTGAGTTCGATGTAGAAGACAGAAAGGAGCGGCTAATCCTAAAGCAAATGTAATTCGAGAATTTAATTATAATATCAATAGTTTATTAATGTAATTAGATTTTTAAATGTTGTAATTTGTGCAAACAGAAATGGAATTGGACAAACTTGAGTCCATTAGAATCGTCTCAACGTGTACTATAACATGGAGCAGACCAGAACTGAAACAGAGGTCGTATGGATTTTTGATAAAATTAAACGTATGTTTGATTTTATTACAAATAATTATTTTATCGATTTTTGAAACCGATCAAGGTGAGATTTCTTATTTAAATAATTAAAATTAATTAATTATTATCGTGTTTAGAAATTATTACATATACGTGATTTGATTTGAATTGGTTGATGTTATTTATGGTGATCTGTTGATTTAATTGAATATAATGGAAAAATAGAAATTGTAAATAAATAAAAATATTTATTTTTATTTATTATGTTGAAATTAGAATTGTAGACAAATAAAAATATCATTTTTTATTTGTTATGTTGAAATTAGAATTGCAGACCAAATAAAAATATCATTTTTATTTGTTATATTGAAATTAGAATTGTAAGACAAAATAAAATATTTCTTTTTATTTTTCATGTTTAAAATAGAATTGTATGCAAATAAAGATATTTCTTTTTATTTGTCATGTTTAAAATAGAATAGTATGCAAATAAAAGTATTTCTTTTTATTTATCATGTTTAAATGGAATTGTATGCAAATAAAAGTATTTCTTTTTATTTGTCATGTTTAAATGGAATTCTATGCAAATAAAAATATTTATTTTTGTTTGTCATGTTGAAATTAAAATTGTATGCAAATAAAAATATTTCTTTTTATTTGTTATGTTTAAATGGAATTGTATGCAAATAAAAGCATTTCTTTTTATTTGTCATGTTAAATGGAATTGTTTGCAAATAAAAATATTTATTTTTATTTGTCATGTTAAATGGAATTGTATTCAAATAAAAATATTCATTTTTATTTGTCATGTTAAATATTGAATTTGTATACAAATAAAAATATTCAATTTTATTTGTCATGTTAATTATTGGAATTGTATAAAAATAAAAAATACATATACATTTTTATTTGTCATGTTAATTGTTGCAAATTGTATACAAATAAAAATATTTATTTTTATTTGTTATGTTAAATATTGAAAATTGTGTACAAGTAAAAAAAATTCTTTTTATTTGTCATTAGAAAATATTGAAAATTGTATGCAAGTAAAAATCCCTTTTATTTGTCATTAGAAAATATAGAAATTTGTATACAAATAAAAATCATATTTTTATTTGTCATATATGGACCTAGAATTGGTTGTAAATAAAAAAATATCTTTTTATTTGTCATTAGCAACATAGAGATTGTTATGCAAATATAATATTCTTTTTGTTTGTCATTAGAAACATTGTAATTGTTAGACAAATAAATTATTATTATTTATTTGTCATTAGAGACATTGTGATTGTTATACAAATAAACATTCTTTTTATTTGTCATTAGAGACATTGTACTTGTTATACAAATAAAACATTCTTTTTATTTGTCATTAAAAACATTGGAATTGTTGTGCAAATAAAATATTCTTTTTATTTGTCATTAGAAACATTGGAATTGTTATGCAAATAAATTTTTCTTTTTATTTGTCATTAGAAACATAGAAATTGTTATGCAAATAAAAATTTCTTCTTTTTATTTGTCATGTTAAACACAGGATGTATAGACAATATTTTTTTTATTGTATGCATATGAAATGTGAAAACGTATGGACAATAAAATATTTTTTATTTTACATATGAAATGGAGAAAATGTGTAGACAATAAAATACTCTTTTATTATAACATGAAATGTGATTGAACCAAATACACTTGGTTATTGATATGGATTGTGATTGATTTATCATTTGGATTATGTAACACACCGTAATTCTGCAACACTAAGATTCACGAATCAAGGCAGAATTAAAAAGTTAAAATCAAAATCAAGGGAAACGTGCTGCGCCATTGCGTTCGTCTTGGCATTCTGCATGAAAACGAGTCCGAGTTTGCATAAATCGGAGTCCGTATGAGGAAGATATAGCCTCCGGAAGATTCAGCGAAATTCAAATTTCAAAATCGGGCCGGATTGGCCAGGGCGGGAATTTTCCCGCCCAAGACACCCAGGTCGACTGGGTAGTCGACCTGGGCTACCCAGGTCGACTGGGTAGTCGACCTGGGGGTCGACCCCCCTGTTTTTCTAGCTTTCTGCTTTGGTTCATTCTGATGTATTTGGTCACGCTTTCTGACTAGGTTCGTCCGCCTAACACTATATAAACAGCCCTGGTCTTCTTCTCTATTCACAATTCTTTTCTATCCTTATGCTGCCTCTGAGAAAATATATAAATAAATAATATATATATAAAATAAATCAAGACAAGGAGGTGCTGCTCAAAGACTTTCAAAGAGGTGATTCAAGCTAGAATTTAAGTGAAGATTCGAACGACTGCAACGACTGTTTTTCTACGAATCATAGCAACGCCATCTTTCTGTTCTAATCTAATCTCTGTAAGTCAATTATTTCTAGATTTGAACGTTTTTCTCTGTTCGTGACATGGAATTAAAAGAATAAAAGAATATGCCAAATCTCTCTCTCTATTCGAATCAGTGCCTATACTCTTGAACCTAATTAAAAACTATTATGATTCGAGGACAAATAAGACCGTGACTATGAAACTATGGACCTTAAAGCCATATGCCTATGACTATGAACATTTGCCTATGACTTTGAATATTGCCTATAACTATGGACATTGCCTATGGCTATGAACATTGCCTATGACTGTGACTGTGACTATGAGGATTATTTCCTTGACTAAGCCTATGCCTTTGATTAGGAAATATAAACTATTGCCTATGACATAACAAGGACATCTGTGATTAAACACCTGTGATTCATGACTGCGAAAGCGTTGCTTAAGTTTTGTGACTATGAAATTGTGTCTAAACCCGATCATCTATTCTGTCTATTCTTTGTTTTCTTTGGTTTTAGACCTTGGAATTTACCTATTAAGTTAGGTCTACCCATGTTCTTGAACCTACGTCTTTATTCTGTCTATTCTTAGTTTTAGACCTTGGGAATTTACCTATTAAGTTAGGTCTACCCATGTTCTTGAACCGACGTCGTTATTCAACCCTTTTTATGCCAGTTAGTATGTCTATCTTTTGCATAGCATCTTTAGTTCATTCCCTATTTTTCTACTAACCTAGC
Organism: Allium sativum; assembly: GCA_030737875.1. NCBI lineage: Eukaryota > Viridiplantae > Streptophyta > Magnoliopsida > Asparagales > Amaryllidaceae > Allium > Allium sativum. Next base: position 1,043,825,922 of record CM060910.1, on the reverse strand, counting down.
TTTATTTATAATCTAGAATGAATCACGATTATATGAACGGTGGGAATGCGATTTGGGCAAAATATGAAATTTACTAAAAACGTAGTTTAACTTGGAAATTGGCATAAATGAACATGTATTATGGCATGTTCATAGAAATGCAAATGGGATAAATTTGACATGAATTATAGGATGTGTAATTTGAATCTAGTATTGACATGTAAATCTAGCATTTACATGAATTGTGAACTAGAGTAATGAGTCTAGTTTAACATGAATTAGAATGTTAAATCAGAATTGGATTAGCTAATTTGGCTCGATAAATATATTGTCATAAACTTGAAATTGGCCATAATTGGGAGTAATTGTCAGGAATAGCAAAATCATGGTTAATGACACTTCATTTGGTATGGTTTACATACCAAAAATCATAAACATGATATAGAGGGGAAAATGGGCCGTAGGAATAAATGTAGACAATTTACAGAGTAAATGGGAAATAAGTAAATTAGGAATAATTTACCTATAGAATCTGGCCTAAATGAGGAAATGTGAATTTAGACAAATTAAAGGTTTATTAACGACACCTTTTTTAATAATAAGCCAGAAAGTTCTAGGGTGACAGAGAGGATAGTGTCTAGGCTTGAGTTTGGAAAATACAAGTTTCCTGCTCTCCCTGGCTATCCCTAACTGATCCGACGGACGGGATGGTTACTTTCAAAACCTGATTTGAAAACTAATCAAAACCCCTTTGAACTTAGAAAACACGAATATGCCTAACCCGAGGTTGGACTGAGTTGCGATGTAAACCTGCCCGGAACCAACCGGCACATCCAGTATTCGCAACAATACATGTCTAATGTGAGTGGTAGCGGCTTTAATTTATTTAGTTAAAGCTAGAACAACAATGGTAGGGTTAAGTAACTAAGACACTTAACCGGTTCAACATGATAATTAGACTAATGGGTGGGGTTAGGTTCAGACTGACACTTAACACGGTTAAGCTAGAATGGGAGGGCTAAGTCCATAGGGACACTTAACCAAACTTATGGTAACAAGACCAGATTTGCAGGGGTTAAGTAACTAAGAGAACACTTAGCCAAATTAACAGGGTAACTAGTCTAGAAAGTGGGGTTAAGTAAAGTTAATACACTTAGCCAAATTAACATGTTGACTAGACTAGAGGTTGGGGTTAAGTAAGATTTAATACACATAGCTAATTTGATATGTTAGCTGGACAAGACCGTAGGGTTAAGTAAACTTGAACACTTAACTGTCAGATTGTGATAAAGGAATAGGGCTAAGTCTAAAACATGAAAGGATAATACTTAACCATTAACAACATGTTGGTTAAAACAGACAGGCAAGGTTAAGTTAAAGGAACACTTAACCAACACAGGGTAAATGGGTAGGGTTAAGTAATAAATACTTAACCAATATAACTTGGTTTGTGGTAGGGTTAAGTCAACATGAGTTACTGACAACACTTAACCAGTTTAACAGGGTAAATGAAAAGGGTTAAGTTGGCTTGAATTGACTAATGACACTTAACCAATCCAAATTGACGGGGAAGGGAACTAAGTAGTAAATCTTAGTTAAGAAAACAACGATTCTGGAAACTAAGTGGTAAATCTTACTTAGTAAAACTAAGTAGTAATTCTTAGTATAACACGGGAAGGAGAGAATGTCCGTCTGAATAGAAAGAAGGCTCCAACGAATTGGGTTACGAAGCCCGAGGCTTCGAGGGGACGTGAGGTTACTCTTGGTATCCCTCTGTGAGGCTGCAGATGATCTGCCTGGGCCCACAGAGGTTAAGGTCTACGTAGAAGAACTAGGGGTATGCCTTGGTTGCAATACATGGCAACCTAAAAACTAGGATGGACCGGCGTGACTCGGCGAGCAAACGGTAGCCCTGTGATAGCGACTCGTCGTCTACCATCCATCTTCAGTCAATCGAGATACGGGAAGCGGAAAGGCGGAGAACTCCAAAAGACCATATACTTGCTATCTAGTTATAGGTGAGGATGGCCATAGGATAGAGGGGCACCAGGGGCCGGCGTATAGTTCTCATTTTACAAGGTGTGCCTTTCATTAGTTGAGGGAGGGGTCAAGTGGGACCATAGCCACTGGAATAAAAACAGACCTTAGCATCAGCATCGGCAGATATCTGAAAGCTCCCGACCGAGTTCTATATTCCTTGACTTGCCCTGACACAGGACTCGGACTGCACATTACAGGACATGTGCATCTAGACAAGCGATAACGGTTCGCGATACATGCGTGGGGAAGTATAAGAACATATACCACTCTAGGTAGTGTGTCCTAGACTTGGGGGCATCGATTGGACTAGGGGGCATAAACCCTGAATCCGAGAAGCGTTCAGCAGATAGCGTAAACTCTAGTTGAAACTAGAAAGCACTTGATAGAAAACCCTAGATTAGATCCAGGTAACAAGTAATAAATGTATGCCTGATGGCGATGGAAACTACAAGGATTGGGATCACGTTATCGTTACTAGTTGGGACACTAGTTAGGCGGTGCAGAGATATAGAAACCAGTATAACAAGGAAATAGCGAAGCGGCGAAAGTATTAGAGTATATCCAGTTTATCTTATCTTAGCATATCTCGTGATTATCTTGTCTAATCTTGCCAACCCTATCATCATGGTGTTATCTTGTATTCAGTTAATTCATGTCGTTTTGTTTTTCCATGTTCATATGCTAGAAGTTACTGAACTTACTCAGGCTTTATGTCTGACTCTGTTTTTCTTTCGTCTTCTTTTCTTCCATTTCCCCCCCCCCCCCCCTCCCCAGGTAGTAAAGAAGGGAATAGTATAGCTCAGGTTAACTTGGACTGCCACTCTGTCCCAGCTTGAAGATTTGTCGAAGTTTGCTTGGATTCTCTTTCCAGATGCTATGACTGGCTCTTGCCAAAATCGGGGAATATAAATGTTGTTTTTATGCTTCTTTATTTTGTAAGACAGATGATACTCTGATATTGTAAAGAAACCATTGTACAAACTATATTATCAATTAAGCAAAATTTTGTTTTCCGCTGTTTAATTTATGTCTGTCTTGTAATTTATCTGCATCTTTTACCCTAAATGCTCCACAGAACTTAGTGCATTCCCTTTGTGAGTGACACTAACAGATGTGGGGTGTTACACGTGGTATCAGAGCTGACGGTTACCAGATCGGATAAAGGATTTGAAAAATTATTTTCAAAACGGTTTTTAAAGAAGCATTTTCAAGAGAAAAGATTTGTTTTAAAGACATATTCCCCAAAGCCATACGCACTATCTTGTCTTCCTCTATTTAAAATTTTGTCTCCTTCTTTCTTGGGTCTCTGGGGCTCCTGGCTTTCTGGGAGGTAACCTCATCGAAGGACAAAGTAGTGCCCGGCTTCCATCCATTGCCGTAGTGGTTTCATCTACGGGCAGTTTTCTTTCAAAGCTTATAGGGTTTTTCGGACGATGGAGGCAGTTTTCGAGAGATTTGTCAACATGACTACACACGGAAGGGGATGAGTAGTTTGGCTAAGGAGCATAACCCTAGGATAAGGAATTCATGGATGTAGACTTAGCACACGAAGGAGGAAGAAATTATAAAACTTAAGACAAGAGGAAGTGTCTTTACTAGGGTATGATAGGACATATACTTAAGGACAAGGGCAAGAACAAGGACGAGATTTTCAGAAGGACAAGTACATGCTTTCGCCACCAAGCGCACCTAGGAGAAAGGTAGTCCGGTTGGAAGAGTCTAGTTTTCTGTTCATACTATTTCCTTAGGTTCTAGCGCTTCTCATTTGTTCATATCCACTTCCATAGTTGGGTCTCTGCACCATAGTACTTGTATAGTAGAAAGATCCCACTAGAGTCTCAAATCCAGTTGGTGGTCCGACCAGTTTATTTTTGGTTAGTAGGGATTTGAGAATAGCTATCGAGTTTGCTTATATCATCTCACGTAGATTGTCTAAATTCGGAGGAGATATTCCTTGGGTGCTTATCTGATATTGGTTTAGGCCTTTGGGGCTTGTACTTGAGGAAATGTCGAGTTCGGTTTGGATGGTTTGCGTGAGAGATGAATAGTTGTGGCAAGCACTCCAAAGAGCACTTAGTGACCTTTCGACTCTTATAGTTATGGCATGGCGGATAAGAGGGAAACCTCTAATCGTCTTAGTGCACATACTTGGTACCGTGATTGACATCTGTTTATTTTGGAAATGGAGATCCTGAACTTCACAATCATGAAGTTAAATTAGTTAAGATACAGTGGAGTAAATCTCAAGAAGGCTAGATACTAGCATCATACCCTTCTCCTTGAGGGTGCATCCTTGATTTCTTTGTTTTAGGAGCTTTATGCATAATTGTTTCTCTCTTTCCAAAGTATATCACCTAGGTCGTATCTTCGATCCTTAGGTAGAAGCCAATGGATGTAAACATGTATTTGAAACATGTTATGGTTGATGGTTGCAAGTGGTTGCTAATGGTTGCTCGTGGATGCATATGCATACGTATTAGGCACTAGATCAAGTTTGGACACTTTCATCTTGCATTTACAGATATGTATTTGATTGTAAGTTGAACTTGATATGTGATTATATGGATGTTGCATATGGATGAATGGATATGCACACATGTAGTATTTACATAACTAGGGATGCTTGCATACATGATTGGATGCATGGCACTGACATGATTTGCATTAAGGAGGTCAACTGAATCAGTAGACCGCCTGATCTTGCATTAGATAAAGACATGTACACACACTATGCATATGAACATGAAAACATTAGAAATCATTTAAGGACAATGGATGCCTGTGATTGGATGGTTGATTAGATGGGTGATTGGATGGTAGGACACATTCTTCCTAACTTGAAGATTTCGGGGATGAAATCCTTTTAAGTGGGGGAGAATGTAACACCCCGTAATTCTGCAACACTAAGATTCACGAATCAAGGCAGAATTAAAAAGTTAAATTCAAAATCAAGGGAAACGGTCTGCGCGTGTAATGACCCGCATTTTCTGCGATATATAATTAATTTATTTAATTATATAATTGGTGATTTAGAGAAGTTAATGATCGTTTAATTAAATAATGTTGAATATTTAATAAATAATTATAATATAATAATATATTATAATGTCGAAATAGTCGGAAATAGTGAAATTCACAATATCGTGTGAATTGAATAGCATACGAGATTTGGTGGAGTTTCGATTCGGAATATAATAACGATTATATTGAATCGACGACAGTTTGAACGTAGAATTATAATATAATTAAAATAGAGCTTGAAATGGCGCTGCAGTTCGCTATTTGGCGATTCGAACTTCAACTGGATGTACAGGATTCATATTAAGTCGGATTTCTATGAAACAAGAAACGTGTGGAGCTGGTGGAGTATATCTTTCTAGTGGAAGAGAAAAATCGGGATTTCGTCGTGTAGATTTTGATTCACGTCCAAATCAAATTTTAGAAAAGTCGCTATGGAATTCCTTTATAATTTGCGACGCTTTATATACGTTATAAAAGGGTTTTTCAATGTAAAGTGAATATCGATTCAATCTGGACTTGGAATAGAGAGTATATAATTTTCCTGGAGCTGTATGGTATTCCACTGTGAATATATACGATAATATAAATTTATTTATATTTAATTTTCTTTATTTAAATATATTTATATATTTAAATGGATTATTCAAGGGCCTAAAAATAGCCAGTTTTGCAAACGAAGTCAGAATTCGACGAAACCAGTTTTGTTGGATCCGCAATATCAAATAGTTGCTAGATGTCAAGTTTCGTGATTTTTAGAGTCACTGTGTGGCCGTACGGATTTTTAGAGTGTAAAATAGTCAGTATTTCAACAGTTAAAAATACGCTTGTGAGCATACGGAGTCGGAATTCGACGAAACCAGTTTCGTTGGGACCGTAATGTCGAGCTGAAGGTGTATGTCCAGTTTTGTGATTTTTAGGTATCCTATGTGTTCGTAGGGATTTTTAGAATGCAAAACGAATATAAATGAATATAAAAAGAAAATATCTAAAACCAAAATATCTCAAAAATATTTTCCTATAAATACCAGGCCTTTCTCTTAAACCCTAAACTACTCTTCTACTGGTCAAATAATGCGCCGCGGTTTTCTTTTTGTTCCTTCCAGTAAGGTTCGAATGCAAAAGAAATTCCAAAACAAAACTAAATAAAATCCTATAAATCATTATAGGTGCATATTTCGATCCGTTGCGGTGTGCTTTACAATCTGGTAGTTGTTTCGAAGCGTTCGAAGTTGATTTCTGTGGTTCGGTTTCTACAGCAGTAACCTACGGTGGATCTCGGTGGTGAATCGAGGCGGAGATAGGTGAAACGAAGTTCGGATTTGGGTTTGTTGACGAAAACCGCACCTGCTGGCGGAGTTTGGTGGATTCCGGTCATGTGATTGGCCGTGCGATGTACTGTAGGCATTGGTGGAGGCTGTCGTCGGTTGCTACCAGGTAGCATCGAACGCGAAGAGGAGGGGACTGGCGGATGTAGCTTGAGGCGCTGAATGCTTCGGCGGTGGTTGCGAGGTGGGTTGACCAACGTAGCAGTGGCGATTTGAGGTCAAATGATCGGTCAATGTTGGGTTTATACGAGATGGTGGAAGCGGGTTTCAAGATGGGGAAGGAAGGAGACTTATACGGGTCTGTTTGAGAAGGAAATGGGCCAAGTCAAAAGAGTTAAGCCCAAATAGATTTTTAAATCAAGTTTTATTTTATTTAAATATGTATTTAACTTGTGTAAATCATATCTCGGTCATATGAAATCAGAATCACGAACCGTCAGTCGCGTTGAGATCGTATGGACGGGAGCAACACAATGAGACTGACTGGAAGTCCAACGGAGCTCGTTACAATTTATGGCGAAATAAATTGTCCGACTGAATCGAATAACGCAAACCGTTATTTAACGGCTAACGCGCCAATGTGAGTAAATCTCACTAACTCTGTTTAGTTTATATTTGTATAAAACTGTACTTTATTTTTAATGATTGATTTCTGTGTATTGATTGTTAAATTGGACTGTTAAATAGATTTGATTGAAAACGTAGATATAGTTATATATAGAAAACCGTCAATCAAATATGGATTCTGATTATCAGTATATTTCATGTTGGGATGAAATTGATGTATATTATACTGTGTAACATCTGTGGATGCAGGGAAACAGGTTGGAGGAATCCGACTGGATTCCTCAACAGTTATTTTATTGTTTTTCATATATTTTGATATATGATGTGAATTATAACCTGTTGATTGTGTGTGTATGGACGATATTGAACATCGTGATTTGATATGATTAAATACCATGACATACCGGAATGTAGATGAAAGAGATTTTTCAAAGTGATATTGAAAAATAGAATATTTATAAAGTGGAATATTTATAAATAAGGAATATTTATAAATTGGGATATTTATAGGAGATATTCAAAAAGGAAATAATTTCAAAACATTTTCTTTTGAATGGAAAGGCCTGTGTGGCGGGTTTGGGGATTTTCCCGATACTCCCGATACAAAGGAGGTTATGGCGAATTTTCCCGGAAAGTTAAGGAGTTAGAATATTTTTAAGAATAAATTTGAAAAGGAAATATTTGCAAACCATTTGCAAATAGAATAAAATAGAGAAAAGAAATATTTGTAAACCATTTACAAATAGAATTGAAAGGGGAATATTTAGAACATAAATAGAGTTAATAAAAAGGGAATTGGTTTATAAAGGAAACATTATAAAAAGGAAATCATTTTTAAAGTGTAGAACCGTTATTTAAAAGTAAATCTTTTCAAATGAATAAAACGTTGTTAAAAAGGAAATCTTTATAAAGTGAATAAAGTAAATCGAATATAGACATTCGAAGAAGTTAATCGAATATGGTATTCGAAGTTAGAGAAATCGAATATGGTATTCGAAGTTAGTTAATCGAATATAGACATTCGAAGAAGTTAATCGAATATGGTATTCGAAGTTAGAGAAATCGAATATGGTATTCGAAGTTAGTTAATCGAATATAGACATTCGAAGAAGTTAATCGAATATGGTATTCGAAGTTAGTTAATCGAATATAGACATTCGAAGAAGTTAATCGAATATGGTATTCGAAGTTAGAGAAATCGAATATGGTATTCGAAGTTAGTTAATCGAATATAGACATTCGAAGAAGTTAATCGAATATGGTATTCGAAGTTAGTTAATCGAATATAGACATTCGAAGAAGTTAATCGAATATGGTATTCGAAGTTAGAGAAATCGAATATGGTATTCGAAGTTAGTTAATCGAATATAGACATTCGAAGAAGTTAATCGAATATGGTATTCGAAGTTAGTTAATCGAATATAGACATTCGAAGAAGTTAATCGAATATGGTATTCGAAGTTAGAGAAATCGAATATGGTATTCGAAGTTAGTTAATCGAATATAGACATTCGAAAGGAGAAATCGAATATGGTATTCGAAGTTAGTTAATCGAATATGTTATTCGAAAGGGGTTAGTCGAGTCGAGTTAGTCAATAGAGTTAAACCAATAGAGTTAATCAGTTAGAGTTAATCCAAATAATATGCCATTTAGCACGACTGCTAGCGTAATTCGCAGGGCTGCAAATAGCCTAAGGCGGTCGGATGTTTCCTGAGGGAATCAGGCATAACCATTGTGATCGCTGCGATCTAGAGTAAAGCGAATGGAGTTAAATAGAGTTGTCGAATATAGTTTATTCAAATAGAGTTGAATAGAGTTAATCGAATAGTAGTTATTCGAATAGAGTTAAATGGAGTTAAATCGAATATTAGTTATTCGATAGGAGTAAATCAAGTTGAGTTAAATAAACCAAGTTAATCGAGCCTAGTTAATTGAATCGAATTGGTCGAACCAAGTAAGTTAAGTTAGTCGAATTAAGTTCGTCGAGTTAAATAAATCGATGTTAGTTTCATCGAAGGGAGTTATCGATTATAGTTTAATCGAAGTGAGGTTTTTCAAAGATGAGATATTTGAAAAGGAAAAGTTATCGATTATTAGTTGATCGAAGAGAGATTTATCGAACAAGAGTTATTCGAAAAGAGATTTTCGAATATAGTTTATTCGAAGTAAGATTTTCAAATATGAGATATTTGAAAAGGAAGAAGTTAATCGAATATAGGTTATTCGAAGAAGAGTTAATCAAATAGAGATTTATCGAAGAGAGTTAATCGGCAAATTTGATTATATCGAATTCGGGAAAGTACTTATACTTTCCAGTGTTTAAATAGAATTTTATTTATTTATAAATAAATAAGTGTTAGGTTAATTATTCACTAATAAGAATAGAAGTTATAATTAAAGTTAGATAATTCGAAAGTAGGGATTATAACGTATCGTTATAACAAATATTTCAAATATAGAAGTAGACTAGTAAAAGTGGATCCGAGAAAGGCGTAAAGAAGTTGTTAAAGATTAAAAGATAAACTTTGACCATTTCGAAGTTATAACGTTGTTCAGTTAAGGTCTGAGAGGTAATTATACCCCAACTTGAGTGACTTCCTTCTTAACTAAGAAATGGTAAGGTTTGATCGTAAAGGAGTTTTGGAAATGTTTTCCAAACGAGAATCAGAAATGTTTTCTGATAAAAGAAAATAAGAATTTAGAATATAGGGAAACAGGAGATAAGTAAATAAATGAACTAAATAGATTTATGTTAAATGATGTTTGTTCGATATAATTTCCATTTGGAAATAATATCGTTGTTTGCACACTTGTTTTTCTTTGATAGTTAACTCACCGACTATCGAAGTTTTGACCATTTTAACGTTGTTAATATGGAGAGATCGGTTAGATTATTATCCAAAGAACCACTCTGTATTGGCATAAGCGTCGCGAATCATATATGCCAAAGATAATTGAAGACGGAGTAAAATGCAAGGGCTATCCTGTTTACAGAATAGTGCCTTCGGTTTGTCCAGTCCCAGGACAACTAGTATGGACGAAGGTCTGACAGAGTATATCCAATGGATCGCGTAAGTTGATCTGTTCAAACGTATTCACGTTTGGTGGCGGAGGAATTCGTTTCTCTTAGCTGTATACCCGTGTTATTTTTGGATAAGTCAATTTGTGATTTGGCGGGTATGACGATGTGACATTTCTAAGTGAATGAAGATGGATGTCTGACATAGTATTTCCAGACGGTCACGTACATTGATTTCTTCAACTATACCAAGAGTGGAAGCGGAGAAGGAAACTTCTTTTAGCTGACACGTAATGTATGGTTGTAGATGTCAATTAGTGATTCTGATGGATCTGACAATGTGGCATTCGAAGTGAATCTGATGTGATGATAAAGCGTAGCTTCTAGCCTCATCATCCGGTAAATGACAGAAATCGGGCAGGCAGCATGGCTAAGTCGGTCGCACCGAAGTAGGGTGTATAATCACCTATCTAGAGAATATTCATTTGTTTCTTAAATCTATCAATGCTGTCCCATATATATACGGGAACGGTTGCTGATCCCAACCGTTGGTGATGTACATTCGATACACTCAAGCAAAATGAGTGGTCGGTCATGTGTGGCTGAGTTGCAAGATGTTCTTGTTGAACTCCAGTGTATCGTTCCTAGAGTACACTGATCGGAAGGTGATTCCATACCTTGTCATAGTTGGAAATCCATTACCCAATACGTGCTTGCGGTTTTGATTGTATACTATATATGTAGAACGTGAGATGAAAGCGTTTCTGCTAGTTGATATCTATTTGTACATAGACATTATTATAATATCAAAAGGTTTTTGATATAAAGATATTTTGGATTCTCATAAGGGAAAAACCCGTTCCGTTCTGCGGCGTGGTCTTATAAGATATCGTTTACTTGTTCATATACCTGTTTAAACTGTTTTACTCATACCAGTCCCATGACTGACCCGGAGTTTACTTTGTTGTTTTCCCTAAACTCTTGGGTGCCTAATTTTGTACGGGCAGTCAAGTAGTCAGGAATTTACAGATATACTGGAAGAGCTTGGAGCAGGAGGCTTCAAGATCATATAGCTATAGTTATTTCCGCTGTGTTGTAAGTGCTGTACTCTGATAAGTGCTATTGTATACATAACTGTTATATTTCAAAGTTATGTTATCTATGATATGTTATTCGTTCCGCTGTGAGGTTCGTGTTACTCTGATGTTATGTTCTTCTTCTTCTTCTATTCTAAGTTTCTATCTTATCTATTCTCACCTTCTAATTTCTTTCATTAATTACCGGGATTTTTCGATGGTTTGGTTATCGACGTCGTGCTTACGTCGATAACCAAAGCCGCCGAAAATCCGGGTCGTTACAGTTGGTATCAGAGCTTAAGTTAAGAATTACTTGGCTCTGTGGCGTGACTCGGTAGAGATAGGGTTAGTAATACCCTAGATTGAGTTTGAGTGTATATATACGAGTGCCTATTTGTATTTGATATAAAAATGGTTTTATATTGTGGAGATTCATTTGCTGAGTTGTTTATGAGTTCTGGTCGATCAGTTTGATCCACTGTATCGGTAGGAGTAAATAAACACTCGAATACGATGGGTCGACACGGTATGTTTTGAAAAGAGGGTAAATGAAATAATTTTACCCGAAGTATATATATTGGAAATATTATAATGTGTTGGGTGTTATTATAATCGAGTAAGATTATAAAAGTGAAACGGTTATGAAAATAACCAATCAAATTTCGTATAAGTAGTACGAAGTGAATTAAATCTGAAATTTAAGGTAGAATTTGAAAATCAAGAATGAAACTTGAGATTGATAATGGGATTCGACTTGAGAATAACTGAATGATTGGATTTGAGAATAAATCGATTTGAGTTGATTGGAATGACATCGGTATATGTTGAAGTGACAACAGATTGAAGGGATATAATGATATGCCCGACAAAATGGTACCATTTTATATTTGATATGAGTTTGAGATTTTGATGAGCCGAATTGGCAAGCCGCTTGGCTGTTTGATTTTCTTTTGGGTTAAAGAAGGCCCAGAGAGGTGAGTTGGAGTTTGAGATATTGACCAGTACAAAGGAGGTGCTGGCAAAATTTTTCGAAAATTTAAAGTGTTAGAAAATTTTCAGAATTTTTGAAAATTTAGTAAGTCAGAATAAATTAACATTTTAGTCGATATTAATTGGTTCAGTTGAAATCGGAGACAAGAGGTAAACAGATAAATTTTTACTCAGTAAATAGGGTCGTCCTCTAACTTAGCAATTTCGAGGACGAAATTATTTTAAGTGGGGAAGAATGTAATGACCCGCATTTTCTGCGATATATAATTAATTTATTTAATTATATAATTGGTGATTTAGAGAAGTTAATGATCGTTTAATTAAATAATGTTGAATATTTAATAAATAATTATAATATAATAATATATTATAATGTCGAAATAGTCGGAAATAGTGAAATTCACAATATCGTGTGAATTGAATAGCATACGAGATTTGGTGGAGTTTCGATTCGGAATATAATAACGATTATATTGAATCGACGACAGTTTGAACGTAGAATTATAATATAATTAAAATAGAGCTTGAAATGGCGCTGCAGTTCGCTATTTGGCGATTCGAACTTCAACTGGATGTACAGGATTCATATTAAGTCGGATTTCTATGAAACAAGAAACGTGTGGAGCTGGTGGAGTATATCTTTCTAGTGGAAGAGAAAAATCGGGATTTCGTCGTGTAGATTTTGATTCACGTCCAAATCAAATTTTAGAAAAGTCGCTATGGAATTCCTTTATAATTTGCGACGCTTTATATACGTTATAAAAGGGTTTTTCAATGTAAAGTGAATATCGATTCAATCTGGACTTGGAATAGAGAGTATATAATTTTCCTGGAGCTGTATGGTATTCCACTGTGAATATATACGATAATATAAATTTATTTATATTTAATTTTCTTTATTTAAATATATTTATATATTTAAATGGATTATTCAAGGGCCTAAAAATAGCCAGTTTTGCAAACGAAGTCAGAATTCGACGAAACCAGTTTTGTTGGATCCGCAATATCAAATAGTTGCTAGATGTCAAGTTTCGTGATTTTTAGAGTCACTGTGTGGCCGTACGGATTTTTAGAGTGTAAAATAGTCAGTATTTCAACAGTTAAAAATACGCTGTGTGAGCATACGGAGTCGGAATTCGACGAAACCAGTTTCGTTGGGACCGTAATGTCGAGCTGAAGGTGTATGTCCAGTTTTGTGATTTTTAGGTATCCTATGTGTTCGTAGGGATTTTTAGAATGCAAAACGAATATAAATGAATATAAAAAGAAAATATCTAAAACCAAAATATCTCAAAAATATTTTCCTATAAATACCAGGCCTTTCTCTTAAACCCTAAACTACTCTTCTACTGGTCAAATAATGCGCCGCGGTTTTCTTTTTGTTCCTTCCAGTAAGGTTCGAATGCAAAAGAAATTCCAAAACAAAACTAAATAAAATCCTATAAATCATTATAGGTGCATATTTCGATCCGTTGCGGTGTGCTTTACAATCTGGTAGTTGTTTCGAAGCGTTCGAAGTTGATTTCTGTGGTTCGGTTTCTACAGCAGTAACCTACGGTGGATCTCGGTGGTGAATCGAGGCGGAGATAGGTGAAACGAAGTTCGGATTTGGGTTTGTTGACGAAAACCGCACCTGCTGGCGGAGTTTGGTGGATTCCGGTCATGTGATTGGCCGTGCGATGTACTGTAGGCATTGGTGGAGGCTGTCGTCGGTTGCTACCAGGTAGCATCGAACGCGAAGAGGAGGGGACTGGCGGATGTAGCTTGAGGCGCTGAATGCTTCGGCGGTGGTTGCGAGGTGGGTTGACCAACGTAGCAGTGGCGATTTGAGGTCAAATGATCGGTCAATGTTGGGTTTATACGAGATGGTGGAAGCGGGTTTCAAGATGGGGAAGGAAGGAGACTTATACGGGTCTGTTTGAGAAGGAAATGGGCCAAGTCAAAAGAGTTAAGCCCAAATAGATTTTTAAATCAAGTTTTATTTTATTTAAATATGTATTTAACTTGTGTAAATCATATCTCGGTCATATGAAATCAGAATCACGAACCGTCAGTCGCGTTGAGATCGTATGGACGGGAGCAACACAATGAGACTGACTGGAAGTCCAACGGAGCTCGTTACAATTTATGGCGAAATAAATTGTCCGACTGAATCGAATAACGCAAACCGTTATTTAACGGCTAACGCGCCAATGTGAGTAAATCTCACTAACTCTGTTTAGTTTATATTTGTATAAAACTGTACTTTATTTTTAATGATTGATTTCTGTGTATTGATTGTTAAATTGGACTGTTAAATTGGACTGTTAAATAGATTTGATTGAAAACGTAGATATAGTTATATATAGAAAACCGTCAATCAAATATGGATTCTGATTATCAGTATATTTCATGTTGGGATGAAATTGATGTATATTATACTGTGTAACATCTGTGGATGCAGGGAAACAGGTTGGAGGAATCCGACTGGATTCCTCAACAGTTATTTTATTGTTTTTCATATATTTTGATATATGATGTGAATTATAACCTGTTGATTGTGTGTGTATGGACGATATTGAACATCGTGATTTGATATGATTAAATACCATGACATACCGGAATGTAGATGAAAGAGATTTTTCAAAGTGATATTGAAAAATAGAATATTTATAAAGTGGAATATTTATAAATAAGGAATATTTATAAATTGGGATATTTATAGGAGATATTCAAAAAGGAAATAATTTCAAAACATTTTCTTTTGAATGGAAAGGCCTGTGTGGCGGGTTTGGGGATTTTCCCGATACTCCCGATACAAAGGAGGTTATGGCGAATTTTCCCGGAAAGTTAAGGAGTTAGAATATTTTTAAGAATAAATTTGAAAAGGAAATATTTGCAAACCATTTGCAAATAGAATAAAATAGAGAAAAGAAATATTTGTAAACCATTTACAAATAGAATTGAAAGGGGAATATTTAGAACATAAATAGAGTTAATAAAAAGGGAATTGGTTTATAAAGGAAACATTATAAAAAGGAAATCATTTTTAAAGTGTAGAACCGTTATTTAAAAGTAAATCTTTTCAAATGAATAAAACGTTGTTAAAAAGGAAATCTTTATAAAGTGAATAAAGTAAATCGAATATAGACATTCGAAGAAGTTAATCGAATATGGTATTCGAAGTTAGAGAAATCGAATATGGTATTCGAAGTTAGTTAATCGAATATAGACATTCGAAGAAGTTAATCGAATATGGTATTCGAAGTTAGAGAAATCGAATATGGTATTCGAAGTTAGTTAATCGAATATAGACATTCGAAGAAGTTAATCGAATATGGTATTCGAAGTTAGTTAATCGAATATAGACATTCGAAGAAGTTAATCGAATATGGTATTCGAAGTTAGAGAAATCGAATATGGTATTCGAAGTTAGTTAATCGAATATAGACATTCGAAGAAGTTAATCGAATATGGTATTCGAAGTTAGTTAATCGAATATAGACATTCGAAGAAGTTAATCGAATATGGTATTCGAAGTTAGAGAAATCGAATATGGTATTCGAAGTTAGTTAATCGAATATAGACATTCGAAGAAGTTAATCGAATATGGTATTCGAAGTTAGTTAATCGAATATAGACATTCGAAGAAGTTAATCGAATATGGTATTCGAAGTTAGAGAAATCGAATATGGTATTCGAAGTTAGTTAATCGAATATAGACATTCGAAAGGAGAAATCGAATATGGTATTCGAAGTTAGTTAATCGAATATGTTATTCGAAAGGGGTTAGTCGAGTCGAGTTAGTCAATAGAGTTAAACCAATAGAGTTAATCAGTTAGAGTTAATCCAAATAATATGCCATTTAGCACGACTGCTAGCGTAATTCGCAGGGCTGCAAATAGCCTAAGGCGGTCGGATGTTTCCTGAGGGAATCAGGCATAACCATTGTGATCGCTGCGATCTAGAGTAAAGCGAATGGAGTTAAATAGAGTTGTCGAATATAGTTTATTCAAATAGAGTTGAATAGAGTTAATCGAATAGTAGTTATTCGAATAGAGTTAAATGGAGTTAAATCGAATATTAGTTATTCGATAGGAGTAAATCAAGTTGAGTTAAATAAACCAAGTTAATCGAGCCTAGTTAATTGAATCGAATTGGTCGAACCAAGTAAGTTAAGTTAGTCGAATTAAGTTCGTCGAGTTAAATAAATCGATGTTAGTTTCATCGAAGGGAGTTATCGATTATAGTTTAATCGAAGTGAGGTTTTTCAAAGATGAGATATTTGAAAAGGAAAAGTTATCGATTATTAGTTGATCGAAGAGAGATTTATCGAACAAGAGTTATTCGAAAAGAGATTTTCGAATATAGTTTATTCGAAGTAAGATTTTCAAATATGAGATATTTGAAAAGGAAGAAGTTAATCGAATATAGGTTATTCGAAGAAGAGTTAATCAAATAGAGATTTATCGAAGAGAGTTAATCGGCAAATTTGATTATATCGAATTCGGGAAAGTACTTATACTTTCCAGTGTTTAAATAGAATTTTATTTATTTATAAATAAATAAGTGTTAGGTTAATTATTCACTAATAAGAATAGAAGTTATAATTAAAGTTAGATAATTCGAAAGTAGGGATTATAACGTATCGTTATAACAAATATTTCAAATATAGAAGTAGACTAGTAAAAGTGGATCCGAGAAAGGCGTAAAGAAGTTGTTAAAGATTAAAAGATAAACTTTGACCATTTCGAAGTTATAACGTTGTTCAGTTAAGGTCTGAGAGGTAATTATACCCCAACTTGAGTGACTTCCTTCTTAACTAAGAAATGGTAAGGTTTGATCGTAAAGGAGTTTTGGAAATGTTTTCCAAACGAGAATCAGAAATGTTTTCTGATAAAAGAAAATAAGAATTTAGAATATAGGGAAACAGGAGATAAGTAAATAAATGAACTAAATAGATTTATGTTAAATGATGTTTGTTCGATATAATTTCCATTTGGAAATAATATCGTTGTTTGCACACTTGTTTTTCTTTGATAGTTAACTCACCGACTATCGAAGTTTTGACCATTTTAACGTTGTTAATATGGAGAGATCGGTTAGATTATTATCCAAAGAACCACTCTGTATTGGCATAAGCGTCGCGAATCATATATGCCAAAGATAATTGAAGATGGAGTAAAATGCAAGGGCTATCCTGTTTACAGAATAGTGCCTTCGGTTTGTCCAGTCCCAGGACAACTAGTATGGACGAAGGTCTGACAGAGTATATCCAATGGATCGCGTAAGTTGATCTGTTCAAACGTATTCACGTTTGGTGGCGGAGGAATTCGTTTCTCTTAGCTGTATACCCGTGTTATTTTTGGATAAGTCAATTTGTGATTTGGCGGGTATGACGATGTGACATTTCTAAGTGAATGAAGATGGATGTCTGACATAGTATTTCCAGACGGTCACGTACATTGATTTCTTCAACTATACCAAGAGTGGAAGCGGAGAAGGAAACTTCTTTTAGCTGACACGTAATGTATGGTTGTAGATGTCAATTAGTGATTCTGATGGATCTGACAATGTGGCATTCGAAGTGAATCTGATGTGATGATAAAGCGTAGCTTCTAGCCTCATCATCCGGTAAATGACAGAAATCGGGCAGGCAGCATGGCTAAGTCGGTCGCACCGAAGTAGGGTGTATAATCACCTATCTAGATAATATTCATTTGTTTCTTAAATCTATCAATGATGTCCCATATATATACGGGAACGGTTGCTGATCCCAACCGTTGGTGATGTACATTCGATACACTCAAGCAAAATGAGTGGTCGGTCATGTGTGGCTGAGTTGCAAGATGTTCTTGTTGAACTCCAGTGTATCGTTCCTAGAGTACACTGATCGGAAGGTGATTCCATACCTTGTCATAGTTGGAAATCCATTACCCAATACGTGCTTGCGGTTTTGATTGTATACTATATATGTAGAACGTGAGATGAAAGCGTTTCTGCTAGTTGATATCTATTTGTACATAGACATTATTATAATATCAAAAGGTTTTTGATATAAAGATATTTTGGATTCTCATAAGGGAAAAACCCGTTCCGTTCTGCGGCGTGGTCTTATAAGATATCGTTTACTTGTTCATATACCTGTTTAAACTGTTTTACTCATACCAGTCCCATGACTGACCCGGAGTTTACTTTGTTGTTTTCCCTAAACTCTTGGGTGCCTAATTTTGTACGGGCAGTCAAGTAGTCAGGAATTTACAGATATACTGGAAGAGCTTGGAGCAGGAGGCTTCAAGATCATATAGCTATAGTTATTTCCGCTGTGTTGTAAGTGTTGTACTCTGATAAGTGCTATTGTATACATAACTGTTATATTTCAAAGTTATGTTATCTATTATATGTTATTTGTTCCGCTGTGAGGTTCGTGTTACTCTGATGTTATGTTCTTCTTCTTCTTCTATTCTAAGTTTCTATCTTATCTATTCTCACCTTCTAATTTCTTTCATTAATTACCGGGATTTTTCGATGGTTTGGTTATCGACGTCGTGCTTACGTCGATAACCAAAGCCGCCGAAAATCCGGGTCGTTACAGCGCCATTGCGTTCATCTCGGAATTCTACATGAAAACGAGTTCGAGTTTGCATAAACGGAGTCCGTATGAGGAAGATATGGCCTCCGGAAGATTCAGCGAAATTCAAATTTCAAAATCGGGCCGGATTGGCCAGGGCGGGAATTTTCCCGCCCAAGACACCCAGGTCGACTGGGTAGTCGACCTGGGCTACCCAGGTCGACTGGGTAGTCGACCTGGGGGTCGACCCCCTGTTTTTCCAGCTTTCTGCTCTGGTTCGTTCTGATGTATTTGGTCACGCTTTCTGACCAGGTTCGTCCGCCTAACACTATATAAACAGCTTTGGTCTTCTTCTCTATTCACAATTCTTTTCAATCCTTATGCTGCCTCTGAGAAAATATATAAATAAATAATATATTTATATAATAAATCAAGATAAGGAGGTGCTGCTCAAAGACTTTCAAAGAGGAGATTCAAGCTAGAATTTAAGTGAAGATTCGAACGATTGCAACGACTGTTTTTCTACAAATCATAGCAACGCCATCTTTCTGTTCTAATCTAATCTCTATAAGTCTGTTATTTCTAGATTTGAACGTTTTTCTCTGTTCGTGACACGAAATTAAAAGAATAAAAGAATATGCCAAATCTCTCTCTCTCTCTATTTGAATCAGTGCATATACTCTTGAACCTAATTAAGAACTGTTATGATTCGAGGACAAATAAGACCGTGACTATGAAACTGTGGACCTTAAAACCATATGCCTATGACTATGAACATTTGCCTATGACTATGAATATTGCCTATAACTATGGACATTGCCTATGGCTATGAACATTGCCTATGACTGTGACTGTGACTATGAGGATTATTTCCTTGACTAAGCCTATGCCTTTGATTAGGAAATATAAACTATTGCCTATGACATAACAAGGACATCTGTGATTAAACACCTGTGATTCATGACTAGGAAAGCGTTGCTTAAGTTTTGTGACTATGAAATTGGGTCCAAACCCGATCATCTATTCTGTCTATTCTTTGTTTTCTTTGGTTTTAGACCTTGGGAATTTACCTATTAAGTTAGGTCTACCCATGTTCTTGAACCTACGTCTTTATTCTGTCTATTCTTGGTTTTAGACCTTGGGAATTTACCTATTAAGTTAGGTCTACCCATGTTCTTGAACCGACGTCGTTATTCAACCCTTTTTATGCCAATTAGTATGTCTATCTTTTGCATAGCATCTTTGGTTCATTCCCTATTTTTCTACGAACCTAGCTTTATTTATAATCTAGAATGAATCACGATTATACGAACGGTGGGAATGCGATTTGGGCAAAATATGAAATTTACTAAAAACGTAGTTTAACTTGGAAATTGGCATAAATGGGGAACATGTATTATGGCATGTTCATAGAAATGCAAATGGGATAAATTTGACAAGAATTATAGGATGTGTAATTTGAATCTAGTATTGACATGTAAATCTAGCATTTACATGAATTGTGAACTAGAGTAATAAGTCTAGTTTGACATGAATTAGAATGTTAAATCAGAATTGGATTAGCTAATTTGGCTCGATAAGTATATTGGCATAAACTTGAAATTGGCCATAATTGGGAGTAATTGTCAGGAATAGCAAAATCATGGTTAATGACACTTCATTTGGTATGGTTTACATACCAAAAAGCATAAACATGATATAGAGGGGAAAATGGGCCGTAGGAATAAATGTAGACAATTTACAGAGTAATTGGGAAATAAGTAAATTAGGAATAATTTACCTATAGAATCTGGCCTAAATGAGGAAATGTGAATTTAGACAAATTAAAGGTTTATTAACGACATCTTTTTTAATAATAAGCCAGAAAGTTCTAGGGTGACAGAGAGGATAGTGTTTAGGCTTGAGTTTGGAAAATACAAGTTTCCTGCTCTCCCTGTCTGTCCCTAACTGATCCGACGGACGGGATGGTTACTTTCAAAACCTGATTTGAAAACTAATCAAAACCCCTTTGAACTTAGAAAACACGAATATGCCTAACCCGAGGTTGGACTGAGTTGCGATGTAAACCTTCCCGGAACCAACCGGCACATCCAGTATTCGCAGCAATACCTGTCTAATGTGGGTGGTAGCGGCTTTAATTTATTTAGTTAAAGCTAGAACAACAATGGTAGGGTTAAGTAACTAAGACACTTAACAAAGTTAACATGATAATTAGACTAATGGGTGGGGTTAGGTTCAGACTGACACTTAACACAGTTAAGCTAGAATGGGAGGGCTAAGTCCATAGGGACACTTAACCAAACTTATGGTAACAAGACCAGATTTGCAGGGGTTAAGTAACTAAGAGAACACTTAGCCAAATTAACAGGGTAACTAGTCTAGAAAGTGGGGTTAAGTAAAGTTAATACACTTAGCCAAATTAACATGTTAACTTGACTAGAGGTTGGGGTTAAGTAAGATTTAATACACATAGCTAATTTGATATGTTTGCTGGACAAGACCGTAGGGTTAAGTAAACATGAACACTTAACCGTCAGATTGTGATAAAGGGATAGGGCTAAGTCTAAAACATGAAGGGATAATACTTAACCATTAACAACATGTTAGTTAAAACAGACAAGCAAGGTTAAGTTAAAGGAACACTTAACCAACACAGGGTAAATGGGTAGGGTTAAGTAATAAATACTTAACCAATATAACTTGGTTTGTGGTAGGGTTAAGTCAACATGAGTTACTGACAACACTTAACCAGTTTAACAGGGTAAATGAAAAGGGTTAAGTTGGCTTGAATTGACTAATGACACTTAACCAATCCAAATTGACGGGGAAGGGATCTAAGTAGTAAACCTTAGTGAAGAAAACAACGATTCTGGAAACTAAGTGTTAAATCTTACTTAGTAAAACTAAGTAGTAATTCTTAGTATAACACGGGAAGGAGCGAATGTCCGTCTGAATAGAAAGAAGGCTCCAACGAATTGGGCTACGAAGCCCGAGGCTTCAAGGGGACGTGAGGGTACTCTTGGTATCCCTTTGTGAGGCTGCAGATGATCTGCCTGGGCCCACAGAGGTTAAGGTCTGCGTAGAAGAACCAGGGGTATGCCTTGGTTGCAATACATGGCAACCTAAAGACTAGGATGGACCGGCGTGATTCGGCGAGCAAACGGTAGCCCTGTGATAGCGACTCGTCGTCTACCATCCATCTTCAGTCAATCGAGATACGGGAAGCGGAAAGGCGGAGAACTCCAAAAGACCATATACTTGCTATCTAGTTATGGGTGAGGATGGCCATAGGATAGAGGGGCACTAGGGGCCGGCGTATAGTTCTCATTTTACAAGGTGTGCCTTTCATTAGTTGAGGGAGGGGTCAAGTGGGACCATAGCCACTGGAATAAAAACAGACCTTAGCATCTACATCGACAGATATCTGAAAGCTCCTGACCGAGTTCTATATTCCTTGACTTGCCCTGACACAGGACTCGGACTGCACATTACAGGACATGTGCATCTAGACAAGCGATAACGGTTCGCGAAACATGCGTGGGGAAGTATAGGAACATATACCACTCTAGGTAGTGTGTCCTAGACTTGGGGGCATCGATGGGAATAGGGGGCATAAACCCTGAATCCGAGAAGCGTTCAGCAGATAGCATAAACGCTAGTTGAAACTAGAAAGCACTTGATAGAAAACCCTAGATTAGATCCAGGTAACAAGTAATAAATGTATGCCTGAAGGCGATGGAAACTACAGGGATTGGGATCACGTTATCGTTACTAGTTGGGACACTAGTTAGGCGGTGCGGAGATATAGAAACCAGTATAACAAGGAAATAGAGAAGCGGCGAAAGTATTAGAGTATATCCAGTTTATCTTATCTTAGCATATCTCGTGATTATCTTGTCTAATCTTGCCAACCCTATCATCATGGTGTTATCTTGTATTCAGTTAATTCATGTCGTTTTGTTTTTCCATGTTCATATGCTAGAAGTTACTGAACTTACTCAGGCTTTATGTCTGACTCTGTTTTTCTTTCGTCTTCTTTTCTTCCGTTTCCCCCTCCCCAGGTAGTAAAGAAGGGAATAGTATAGCTCAGGTTAAGTTGGACTGCCACTCTGTCCCAGCTTGAAGATCTGTCGAAGTTTGCTTGGATTCTCTTTCCAGATGCTATGGCTGGCTCTTGCCAAAATCGGGGAATATAAATATTGTTTTTATGCTTCTTTATTTTGTAAGACAGATGATACTCTGATATTGTAAAGAAACCATTGTACAAACTATTTTATCAATAAAGCAAAATTTTATTTTCCGCTGTTTAATTTCTTTCTGTCTTGTAATTTATCTGCATCTTTTACCCTAAATGCTCCACAGAACTTAGTGGATTCCCTTTGTGAGTGACACTAAGGATGTGGGGTGTTACAAATTATGCTCGACCAGTTTATGAGCAAAATAGGCTTTTATATTTAGCATTAGGTTAGGTAAAAATATCTATGTGCTAAACCATGTGACACACTTCACGATTTGACTATAAGGTGTTTAGCAATGTTGTTTATTTAAAAATTTAAAAAATGATTTTGATATGAGATTTCTTAAGTAAAAAAGAATAGTATTCCCGATTTTGGACAGGGAACGTTTTATAAAATGTTTTATAAAATAGAAAGGATTTCAAGGGCTAAACCTGATGATTTCGAAATGATTTTAAAGTGTATTATGGTTTTACATTGTTATTCATCGCGTATCCGATTAGTTACTATTGTTAACATAGCTGTTGGTGGCGGAGAATTTATTCTCTTGCTTAACACCCTTCTTTGAGGCGTACGAGCTCAAAGGTTATGTGATTAGTAGTGACTGATCATACGTGTGAATTGCTGATGTGAAGCACTATAGATTTAATTATACTTGTGATTATGTTATGAAATGATTTTCCCTGCTTCGGGATATGAAATGATTTAATATGTGGCTAAAGATGCGGGTGACCAGAGATTGACTAAAAGTGAAGGATGATGTATGTTTTCCACCATAGGTGGGATGGTGCATCGTTAGTGAAGCCGTTAGATGCGCATATATATATTGGTTAAGGCACGTACAGCCTTGTCTGAGGGAACATGACCAAAATTTGGTTGCATACTTGTTTGTATACATTATAACGTTTTGGAATTCATAATTCCAAATGTTTTGTTTTTGAGATCCCGAAGTGAAATCTACTTTATTATAAAAGCTAGATATATTTCAAATGATTTGAAATATAAGAAATCGAGAAATAAAGTCAAAAGAAATAATTTCTGTAAAGTGAATTGGATTTTGAAATCTAAGTTTAGGGATTAAGCCTAAATGGGTAGATTGAAAAAAAAATGCATGTTGTATGATGCATTGTAGATCCATAAGCTTAGTTATGGTTGTTGTTTATGCACTGGGAATCCAATGGAGTAAACACGTTCCGCGTTAGCGGCGTGGTCCTGTGATTAGCCTTATTATTATTAAATAAGTTAAGTAAGATTTCTCGTACCAGTCCCATGACTGACTCGTAGTTTGTTTCACTTGCAAACTCGGGTGCTTATATTTTCCACACGGGCAGTCGGGTGGCTTGTTTTGCAGATATTTATTTATTGAGCAGGATTCTGGATTGAAGCTTAAAGCTGTGTCCAGGGCATTGATAGTCTTCCGCTGCGTTGTACTAAATTTGTTGTAAATTAATTTTCCGCTGTTGTATTATTATATTCGATGTACTCTGATATTATGTATTCTGATGTTGCATTATTATGATGTTATAAAAGTCTTATTTTATTTGTCTGATGTGTTGTATGCCCAGAGTTAGTGTATGCGGGATTCAAACGGTCTTGGTCGATTTAGCGATCGATTAGGTTCGGGCGAAATCCGTGTCATTACAACTATTCTGTTTTTCTATAATAAAACAGAATACTGCGTAGGAGTGCAAATCTATACTAAAAGAAAGTACGCTCTACTACAATCACTACTACGTAAAATATACAATGGCTAATTATAGCTATCCACAAGGATTAGGAGATCTAGGACCGCGTAACTCTGTCATAAAAATGTCCTCACACTGAATCTAGATAACCGTAGTGCTCCTCCCTTTCTATTTACTACTCTCTACAAACTATGTCGCGTACCCCTAGTTCTCATTCCATTATAGGTTGAGACAACATGTCAAACCTTTCCATTTCCTAAAGAAGCATTGAAAAAAAATTCCATTAATTACAAGCTATATCATAATCCTAAACGTGCTTTTTCCTATTCAGTTGCTCTTTATCCTATTCACGTAAACCATACAAGTTTTAAGATTACCTTTAAATTCTTTCTATTATATAGATCCTTTCAAAATCTTCCCTTTTTTCAATTCTCTTACATCACTACATAGCTTTTGAGTGTTCACCGTTTCTCATTCTTACATCTTAATTTGTCCCTTAAGACATTTTATGATTACCACTCTAGTTTTAAGGTTTACACACATACCAAAATAATTTCTCATACCATTACCAATAGTTCTTGCACACTACTGGAACCATTCTTACTAATATTTAATTCAATAAAAATTTATATTCTCAAAAAATAAAAGCAGGGAAGATACGATTATGCACTTTAACTCAGCTGGAGCTCTCACCCATTTTAATACACATTTCTTTTCCAAGAGGAATCAAAAATATCAAGTTTCTATAAATCTTTTCTAAAGAGGACTTTTGTGTTCTCTGTAAAGTAACAAGAAAACTTCATTATTTTAATATTATCTTTTTTTTTATTTCTTTGTTGAAATAGGTAGCACAAAATATGATGTTTCACCTATATTTTGTACACCTCTTTCATTGCACATTCCTTGTCACTTTAACAAAACACGTTTACTTATAAACTTGCTGATTCACTAAAACTTATCTTATAATTCTTCTTGTTCCAATAAGTTAAAATATGTCACAATCCATTCCTTATGAAAAAATTTTATATTTTCTGTCACTAGAAATCACTTATGCACCATATATGTTTAATTCATTTATTCGCGCTTTCTCTTAACCACTTATATTTCTTAATTCCACAACTTGCATACGTACTTTTTTTGAAAACAAAATTAAAAAATTATTCTAATGCAACTCTTGATATTACAAACCGGTAAATATCTAAAACTGAAAATTTTTAAACCTGAAAACTTTTCCAGAATTGTTTTTATATATTTATCCTTTTTTCAACTACTTTTAAAAGCTTTACTGTAGGGCTAAGTACAAAGTGGTTTCTTAACTGTCGTTGCCAAATACTTTGTGCGAAATTATATTATTTCATCCAAAATTTCCTTTTCCCACTAATTCCTGCAAAACTATGTCTGAACTGAAAAATAAGATTAGCACCACTTTTGCTACAACTGTGTATATATAAAAATTCCTAATCCATTTTCTCTTTCTTACTCTTTCTCAATTTACAAGGCTCTACTACCCAACTCACTATTCTGAAGTACAAAATTTTGGATATTAACACGTGTAATTTTTTCTAATTTTTTTCTAAACATATTATATACTTTATACTCTAGCCACTCATGGGTCTACAGTTCTTAAATTTCCATAACCATTTCATTAGTGTACAAAACTAATATCTCAACTTTTCCCATGTGTTGCTTCGCTTATTTAATGGGTTCTAAGTATATATATATAATATTTATACAATTTAAAATACAAGTATACTCGCTCACTATTTATATATGGATCGCAAACCTAAGCTCTAATACCAGATGTAACATCCCAAATTTCAACGATCCCGAATGTTTTGTAAAATGCTAAAATCCAAGTCCACTGAAACCCGAGTTAATTTGTCTGGTATCTAGTAGAAATACAAAGATAAAATATATCAAAGCTCACAATAAAGTAACTGACTATGGAACGAATAAAATATAATTATATGTAAATACCAACCATAATAATGACACTACCTAACAAGTGTCTCTAAGCTCCATAATTTCCACCATTGTATAACCTACGAGTTTATTACGAGTAGGGGTCAGAACAAAAGTTCTGGTGAATGGACAAATTATACTTTTTATAAACAACACTACATGTCGTTATATCACTGGTTTGCCTTTATTAAGTAATTTTAATTTATAAAACATTACACTTTCAGATTTGCGCATAAATCGTACTCATCTGCTCTCAAGTAACCTACCCGAATAAATCGTATATATGTAGTTATATGCACAACATATCAAGGTACCCCCTTAATACCCTTCTCGAGTGGTCTTCATCGCCATACTACGAAAATGTACCAAATCTCCATTGCCACGCTACAAAATCATACTAGACCACACTACGAAGGCAAACTAAGTCTCCATCGCTGCGCTAAGAAAGCGCCCAAATCCAGAGGTCCTGTAACACCCCACCTCCACTAGGATCACTCCTTAGAATGTACTAGCTTTGGAGGGGCGTTATTGTGAAGGTAAACTTGCACAGAGATATCACAAGACAGAATATATAAAAATAAATATAAGTAAAGCAGCGGTAGCAGATGAAAACCCATCATCATCATCTCAGAAAAACCAACATAGTCAAGTACATACTATCAAAATGTCATAATCCAAAATACAACATAAGTCTAGATACGTGATAACAAAATACATGGTAAAACATCAGTACTAATCCCCAGAAATAAAAGATAAGCCACAGCTAGCTCAGATCCATACATGAGCTATCCAACAAGCAAGTCAAAGATCCACTAAGCAGATGTAGTCCCTCCCTGAGAACCTGTGGGGGGGGGGGAACGGAAGAAAAGAAGCGAAAGAAAACAGGTCATTCAAAAAGACTGGTAAGCCCTACTACGATCAATCTATAAACTAATAAAGTTAACAGTATGATGGAAACTGAGATGAACATACTGGCAATAGATAAAGGTGACATCACATAGACGAGGTTAAACTTTGCACCACAGTGTACTAGCAAACCCACAAAACAGATCTTGATCCCTTAGCCCAAATTTTGGCCCAATAACATGAAGTGACCTTAGTATAAGGCCCAGCCCAACGGTCTAGTCGATCGGCTCCCTATAAACCTAACACGTCGAGTGTTGGTGTCCATACGACCCACATGGATGTAGTCAGACTGTGCTGGGTCCACCTTCGGGTGTATCAAGCCCTAAAGTGGCAACCCCAGACACCTAAGCAATAATGCACAGTCTAAGCCTACTGGTACCCGTGCCTCGAGTTTGTCCAACATCGGACTACGTGCACGTCCGTAGCCCGCCGGACCCGCACCGCTGTACCACTCAGCCGTCGCTTTGGTCGCTTACATCAGTCCAGTAATCGTGCCCCGCCCTAGCCTAGCCTCTAGGGTTGTGAATGATACCAAACTGGGATTACTGCTGGAACAGACCATGTTGCTAGGGTTTCTAAGAGGGTTAAGTGTGGTTTTAACCCCTCACTAAACCTGGATTAAATTAGCTAAGTGTAACCACTTAACCCCATCTAATCCTCGCATCCCCATTATTGGTTAAGTATTAGTGGGCCATGACTTAACCCTAATTATGAGGCATTAATTACTTAACGCACCCAACCTCTCACATTGGACATCCGTGGTTACCTGGGAAGATTTACACCACGTCTAGGTCTAACCTCGGGTCTTATGGTGCAACATGACCAACTACCCACATTAGACCCCACGTTGTGGTTACCTGGGAAGATTTACACCACAACTAGGTCTAACCTCGAGTTGGCCATATTATGTTATCTAATGTCATGTCCACTTTAGAACATATTTACAAGTTAACATATACTTGGGTAGACCTAACTTAATAGGTAAATTCCCAAGGGGTAGACCTAACTTAATAGGTAAATTCCCAATCTTTTAGTTTCATGTATTTTTAAGTTTACCCAAACCCTCCCAACGTCATTATCTCGTTTACATATTCGTCATAACGTATAAGGGTAAAAAGGTAACTTGGCATAACATACATGGTGAACTTCACATGTCATAATAAACATGCATACATGTTAAACTTGCAAATCATGTCATGGTGAATTCGCATAAACATGTTTAACTTGCTAAATATGCATAACATGGTAAGGTGAACATGCATAAACCATTAAACTTGCATAACATGGTAAGGTGAACTTGCATAAGCATGCATAATCCATTAAACTTGCATAACATGGTAAGATAAACTTGCATGAACATGCATAACCCATGAAACATGTAGAACATGACATAATAAACTCGCATAAGCATGCATAACTTGTGAAACATGTAAAACATGGCATAGTAATCTCGCATATGCATGCATAACTTATGAAACATGTAAATCATGGTATAGTGAGTTCGCATAAGCATGCATAACTTATGAATCATATAAAACATGACATAGTGAGTTCGCATAAGCATGCATAATCAACTAAACTCACATAAATCTCAACTTTCACCAAACATTAACTTTAGAGTTTGTAAAGTGAAGGTAAGAGGGCTTACAAATATAAACAAGTCACAAATCCACCAAATAAGATGAAGAAGCCCTTTTAAAAACTCAAAACAAAGCCTCAAATAAGAAAACCCTTTTGCAAGATCCCAAAAACACAAACTTAGCAAATCAAACTTGCTACTTAATGAAGTATGCAAGTTATTAAGCACTCATACAACATAGAAAAGGTTGTATGATCATCATATCTTCATAGGATTTAACTTTGAGGAAGGTGGAGGCTAGGTTTTAGGTGGAGGCCATTTGAGGATTCAAATTGACATAGTTTAGTTGCTAGATTGATTAATGAGGCTTTAGGGTAGGATTAGGGGTATATTTATAGAAGATTAGAGTGTTTTTAGCCCTAGGATTAACCCTAGATTAGGTTTGGCCCGTCAGATCTCGGATTTCTCTAGAACCAAGCCACTTGACCCAACCCAAATCAGAAATGGTGCACCAGGCTGAACTGCCTGGGCACCCCCTGTCGACAGGGCTGTCGACAGGGCTATCGACTCCCTGGGTGCCCTGTCGACATGCCTGTCGACATGGGCCCCCCTGGCGGGAATTTTCCCGCCTAACCCAGATTAGCCCTAATCCCTGTTTTTTAATTTGAAATTTAAATCTGTTTTTAGCATAGAAATTTCTGAAAACTTCAATGGGCCTTAACTGGGTCATACGGACTCCGATTTTCGAAAACTCGGACTCTATTTCGCGTATTTTTCCGAGACGATCGCAATGGCATAGCCCGTTTCCCCTGATTCTGATTTTTGAATTAAATTCTGCCTCGATTTATGTTATAACAGTTTATTGAAAATACGGGTTGTTATAGGTCCCCTATAGAAATCAGTTGTGGGATTTCTATATCTGTAAAGGATAGCTTTGTTAGGTCTATAATACAGATATTCAAAGATTGGTATGTCTCCTTTCTCGGTGGTTATGGACCCCTCGGTCCCCTATCTAATGAAAGACCATTCAAAGAGCTAAGTGACTTGCCCCTAACAAACAATCCAAGCATCCAATTTGGCATTGTACCTCATCCAATGTCCCAATAATGAAAGACCATTTGCATGTTGGTTTAGCTACGGTCATTCCTGTACTCACACTGATTGATGATGATAGGTATCTGATGACTTACTATCCTTATTGGGTCTTGAACATGAATCCTGCTCTCGGAGCGGAGGCAAGCATCGAATCATCCTATAAATCATCCCGTCAGTTTTCTGGTAGTCCTTAACTAAAATGCAGCCAAGGCATACTCTATTGATTGAATAGCACAGACCTGCCTCTGGGAGCACAGCTTCGTTAAGCCTACCCAAATGGTCATCTCAAAGTATCCTCAAGTCCTATAGATGTCCTGCACTTCTTTCCAGTCTTATCGAATAATAAGTTGGACGTGCTCCTACCGTGTCTCCGGACACCTACGAAGATTTGCACCGTTAGGCTCTTTATCCCTTCGGACTAGACCAAACGTATATCGCTATATATTTTATTAGACCATATGTCTAATTTACCATTATGTGTTTTACTTACTTTTCTTTTTGTTGGTTTACAATATTCTTTAATCCATTTAATTCGAATATTCATTATTTGTTAATCAACTTTATTAGTTATCATAGAACCATTTAATAACCAAAGAATTTTTATCTTGTAGCTTAATCTCCTGTTTAAGTCAGTGTGTTCATATTAAATCCTAATGCCTAATCACAAGGCCACCATATAATTTTAGGCTCGTAACTTAACATCTTTTAAGTCAATATGTTCATATTAAAGCCTAATTGTCATTTCCGTCATTTCTTGTCTAATTCCTATTTGCAAATAAACCATGTTTGTTTACAATGATTTCTCAATTATCATATTTATGCAAATATAGACTATAGTTCATTTTTCTGTTACAATTTGCACCATAGTCATAGAATTAAACTTAAACTACATCTTTAAGTTTATTTACAGTAAGCCTTAATTTCACATTTTGCATTTAACTATAACCTTCATTTGTCTCCATACAATTATCATAATAGATAATATTCAATTCTAATTTATCGTGTTTAGCCTGATTTCTTACTTATTTTTTTACATAACATCTTTCAATTATGTTATCCTTTTTTTCTGTCTTTGTAATTTATTCTTTAGGCAGCTAGGTCTATTCCTAATTGATACAAAACCGTAGAAAAATTTATTTTCATAGTTTAGGTAATCACTACATCAAAAATCCGTAATGGAAGGATGTTCCTTTTTTACAAGTTTTAGGTTATCAAATTAGTGCGAAACACAATCAAATCCATATTTCATACTAATCCCTGCATTTACTTCTTTTTATGCCTACAATTATGTTTCCTATTTTTTCCACTGATCAGGTATGCAAATATATTCCCTATTTTTTAACCCATCAATATAGGTTATTCCTAACCTTCCATATTATATATATATATATGTGTGTGTGTGTGTGTGTGTGTGTTAATTCATGTTTTCCTCTTTCTAATTTCAACCTAGATTCCCTTTTTATTACAGTATTGGCATATATGCTCATTTAACCTCAAATCGTCAAATCCTCTCTTATTCATAATTCCAACCGGATTATATTTTTCCAATGCACAGAAATAAAATTGTTTATAATCGGTCGCATAATCTAAGCACACTATTCAGTTATATTCATATGCCAACATTACAAATTTAAACATATTTTGCACATAACCAAAATTCAACATAAAACTATAATATCCGACGCAGAAAGAGGGAAAAAAGGACAGAGAGAACACATTATAAGTTTCACAGGAATCAAACGAGATTATATACCTTTAAATAAAAAGATATAATTTAAATCCACTCACCTTGCAATTTGCACTCCATATTCCGAATCTAATTCGTATCCAAGCTTATTATAACCTAAATCTAATATAATTTGTTTTGAAGAGTTTCGAGGAGAAAAGGAATGGCAGAGCTCTAGCGCTCTCTCAAAAAATATGAGTTTAAGAGTTAGGTCCTATAGGTTTATTTATTGATGTCCAGACAAACCACGTCCGCCGAATTTATATTTGTATAAATTCCTCCATTCAAATCAAACTCGGTCCAGAAATCACATATATACAAATAAAAATAAGAACGTTCCAGGATGACCTTGGTTGACCCATGCCCATGCCTTAGTTGACACATTGGTCGACCCATGGTTTGACCCATTTGATGTATGGGTTGACCCATTTGATTTAATTTAAATCGTTGGGTCGCCAATTTTGGGCGAAATTTACTCCTTGCTTGTTTTGTTCCATGGCGTGTTTATTTTTGGACCATTTTTATTTATTTCTATATTTTATTACATTCTTTTCCTGTATTTGATGCATGTCTAATATTCAAATGCATAATTAATATGTGCTAAACCTTGAAATTTATTTACGTGTATTTACATAAGATTTCAAATGTTATGTAACGACAAGGATTTTGCCCAGACTTAATCGATCGCAAATCGACCAAGACCGTTCAAAACTCGCATACGTTAACTTTGGGAATACAATACATTAGAACAAATAACAGAAGACTTTTATTACATTACAATAATGTTACATCAGAGTACAGAATATCAGAGTACATTATTTTACAGTGGAAGATAAATTACAAAATATTTAATACATTGCAGCGAAAAAATAAACTGATACAGCGGAAGACTTCCTATGCTCTGGACACAGCTTTAAGCTTCGATCCAGGATCCTGCTAAAGAAATAAAGATCTGCAAAATGCTACTCGACTGCCCGTGTGGAAAATTATGGGCACCCGAGTTTGCCAATGAAACAAATTACAGGTCAGTCATGGGACTAGTGTGAGAAATCTAACTTAACTAATCTAATAAATAGGCTAATCACAGAACCACGCTGCTAACGCGGATCAGGTTTACTCCATTGGATTGCCAGTGCATAAAATAAAGTAAATCGTTAAACAACGCAATGCTTTTTAGAAAAATGAAACCATTATAAGACCCAAGTCCCATCACACAATGCAACGCACACCAGAGGATAGGGTTTTACCTTATAATGGTCAAAAGATGCTTGATACGTAAAAACAATATTATTATTAGTGTGTATATATATATTTAAAACATTTCAACATAAATGTATTAATCTTAGACGGCATATATACTATGTCGCCATATACAAGTTTACAATCAAAATCGTAATGTTGTATTGGAAATTGGTTTTCTGTCTAGAAATCGAGGCTAGGGATCGTCCTCTTCCGATTCGGGACACTCTAGCAGATGTCTCAGGATCCCCTTCAGTGAACCCTTGGAACGGTAGGGCTGATCCCCACCTAAGGGTAGTGGATTGGCAATTCCTGAACATACGTTTCCTGGCCCCTTTGGGCCTATAATGTGACCACTTCCGGCCTATAAAAACGAGGTACCTCAATCCAAAATCCACATAGTAAAATGCCGGGTCGTGTTAAAGCCCAAACACCAATCTAGCTAGAAAGAAACGTATGCACTCCCTACGGTCCATATCCGTTCTTGACTCATACCGGGGTGTGAGGCTCGCGAAGTTACGATGTACACAAAGCTATGTCTAAAGGGACTGTGCTTTGATCATCAACCACAAGGCTCTGCTTTTCAACAAAAGCCTTGATCCATGCATCTTGGCATGCCACATTGTCAATCCATACCATACCATTGATTTCTGTAAATATATAACCTCCAAGCTCGTACATCTTAGAGAAGGGAGTTAATCACCAAACAGATATACATTTAGCAGAGACCAACGAATACAATATAAAGGAATACAACGTCAGACATACAATCCATTTACAAGTCCGTTCTGGGTCTGAACGAAACCGGAGGCACCTTATTCCTCGCATATCCGAACAATCAAGCAATACGCCTGGACAATTACTACTTCAACGCTGTCCTGAGAGCGACCCAGTCCACTGCATCAGTAGTCCTTATCCATTTGATGTGAAGATCGCCGGTCTTCAACCACCGTCTTCATCTTCGACTCTTGATCGTCGTAGTAATTATTCAGAATGGGTTAAACCCAGTCTTTCTGAATAATTCGCGTATTTATAATTAAAAACAAGTCCTATAAAAACACATCATACGCCACATTCCAACTCGGAATATTCTTTTAAATAAAATACTCACATTATCTTATCAAAGATAAATCCTTTATTCTTTAATCTTCTTTTTACCTCATTCCATTTCAATCTAATTAGGAATTCATTAAAAACTCAAGTCTGGTTTTAATCACATAAATCATTACTTAATGATTATTCAAATTTAAGAAATTAACCTTAACTTTAATTGGGTTAAAGAACTAATGTCATTTAAAACACAGTTCATGATAAACCCAAAATCATCTTCCATTAAATATGGAATTTTACAGAAATCAAATCAATACATAACCGATATAACTTTCTGTATCTGACCAATAATATAAATGGAATAACGGCAAAGCCTTTAAATTCCATATATAGTAACGGTCTTCTTCTACATAATCTCATCTCGATTATTATTAAATCGAATTCTCTTCAATTCCAACATAATATATTAAATTGGAAAACTTTACCTTTGGAAATTTTCCATTAAATCTTAATAAAAGATTTATAAATTCCAAATTATATTTTCACTGTAAATTGAGTTAAAGAACAAATGTCGTTAAAAACACCGTTCACGATAAACCCAATTCACATTTCATTTTATTTCAATTATCAAATATAATTGAAAACTATAATAATCTTAATTAAAAGATTTATTCTTTTCTCAACTGGGTTTAAGAACAATGTTATTTAAGACACCGTTCACGACAAACCCAAGAATCCAATTTATCTTATTTTAATTCCAATTAAATATGAATTAATGGAAAATTTCATTAAATCTTAATTTAAACACGTTCGGGTTAAAATGGATTTTCTATTTAAAATAGATTAAATAGCCCAATTCATTATCTTATTCATTTATATATTATACTGGGCCAGACCTCCCACATTAAGCCTGCGACTTGTGGATGCTGGATATGCCGGTTGATTCCGGGCAGACTTATCCCACAAGTTGGGCTTAACCTCGTGTCATGGCCCATTTCGTATTTGCGCACTTGGACCACTCACATTAGGCCCAACACCTGTGGCTGCTGGATATGCCGGTTGGGTCCGGGCAGGCTTCCGCCACAAATGTAGCCTAACCTCGTGTCCACGTACAATTATAATTCCTAATAGAAATTTGCATACTAAAAAAAATTTATTAGTTTGAAATATTCTTTATTCTAAGATATCTTGATTCCAAAAAATATAGTTACCTCTTTATTCCAAAATATTTCTTTATCTTAAAATGTTCTTTATTACTAGTTATAAGTTTCATTGCTTTAAATAAAATACTCCTTATTATACAAAAATAAAATATTCCTTATTGTATGAAAATATTCTTTAATTCTCAATTGGAATGCGACTCAATCAACTTCCATATAAATTAAGTTATATGGATTTCCAAACATAGCATATAAACGATAAATAACCATTAACCACCAAATAACAGCCAAAGTGCATTTATAATTAATCACAAGGGAGACATGTGTTAGAATATCATCCCAAGACCCATGTGGGGTTTCAACCAACACATAATTTTGTGCACTTGGGCGATGTGTGAAAATAATCGTCCCAATCAACATCAACAAGTCGGGTAACTTGTTAATGGCAGTGTAACATCATTTTAAATTATCATAAATAATAAACCATTATTTTAACGTATTGAATATTTCAATCTCTAACATAGCATGACATGATTCTAACATAAATGATATTTCTTTGTCTAATATAACATTCCTTAAACAAATGGCATTTCTAATCTAATATAACATGTCTTAACAAAAGTGTTATTTTTAATCTCAATATGCATTTCTAAAAAAAATGTTATTTTTATTCACAATATACATTTCTGAGCAAAATGTATTTTTTTATCTCGATATACATTTTTAAGCAAAATGTTATTTTTAATTTTAATGTACATTTCTAAGCAAAATATTGTTTTTAATTTTAATGTACATTGTATACAAAGAAATGTATTTATATACTAATGATCATTCTTATAACAAAAATGTTGATTTCTTCTACTGTAACATTTATAATAAAAAATGTTGAACTTTTAATCATAGCATTTCAACAAAAATATGATTTTTAATCTATATAAATATTTTAACTAAAAATGTTATTATTTCTCTAATGCGACATTCTTGACTAAAAACGTTATTTTCTCTAATGCAACATTTAATCTTCTAAATGATTCGTCTATACATAAAAATGTAATTTCAATGTTAAACTTATTTTGATAACCTTTTTACAAAAAAAAATGGTCCTTTTATTTTGATAACTCTTTATATAACAAAAATGGACTTTTTGTTTTGCTAACTTTTTATATAACAAAAATGATTATTTTTTGTTATGCTAACTTTCTATATAACAAAATTGAACTTTTTGTTTTGCTAACTTTTTATATAACAAAAATGATTATTTTTGTTATGCTAACTTTCTATATAACAAAAATGAACTTTTTGTTTTGCTAACTTTTTATATAACAAAAATGATTATTTTTGTTATGCTAACTTTCTATTCAAATAAAATGAATCTATTACTATGTTAACATTTCTTTTAAATAAAATGAACCTTTAATTGTGTTCACATTTTATACGATAAAAAAATGAATCTTTTTATTTTAATTTACATTACACTTTCCTAACTTAAATGTCATTTTTAATTCTAACATAATTGACATTTAATTCTAATGTAATTGACAATTTAATTCTAATGTAATTTTTTTCCTAACTAAAGTGACATATCAAATCTAGTATAATACTTTTCGCCAAAGTGACATTTTTATTTCTAACCAAAATGACAATTTCATTTTAGTGTAACCATTTCTAATAAAATGAATCTCTTTTATTTTATTGTAACATTTTCTAATGAAATGACAAGTTCTATGTGAACAAGAACATATGATTCAGCAAATAAACATCATCACAACAAATCAGTAAATCTTACTTTTATACAGACTGTGCATCAATATACAATCACAATCAAAATAAATAAATAAATAAATAAATATTTTTAATTTAATTTTAAATCTAGAAATCTCACCATCTTATTTGTAGATAGCTCCTTTTCTGTGCTAGTCTTTTCCATGTCGTAGATCTCGCTGTCATGATTTCAACGCAACTGACGGTTCATAAAATGGTCCTCGTATCAAAAAGATATTGATTTATAAACATTGATTACCCTTTTAACATAAATTAATAAATAAATTCATTAAATTTTTAATTACCCTTAATCTCATTTTTAAGTCATCATCTTCTTCTTTCTACCGTGGTTTCCTGGAACCCAAAAACCCTGCTTTTTGCTCCCAAAACGCACCACCACTGAAGGCCTTAACCGCCGATCTACATAGCCTATGTCGACGCCCCGAGCTTCAACTCTTATCATCATGAATCGTACCAATTCGAAGTCCCCTTTGCTGTTGAAACCCGCCTCGAACACGTTGGGTTTGGAGCCTAAATTCAAGCAACTCCTTTCACCAAACTTGATCTTGTCCGTATGATTACGAAGATCTCGATTAGCTCTTGCTTTTTCGTTCATTAAGTTTTGATTGTTCATGATTGGATTGAAAGAATTTGGAGGAGAAAGATTTGAAGAGTTTAGGCCATGAAAACTGTAGATGACGGCGGCTAGGGTATAGAATGAATTAGGATTTGTCTTATGAGGGAATATATATATATATAATATTATATTATTAATTTTCCAAATTTCAGAATAAAAAGGGTAGTGAATGACAATTTTTAGAAAATACATTGAAATCTTTCTAGATTTAGTTGATTCAACTCCAACACCAATTAAGAATAATGGCATTTATTTCCGCTTATATTCATTTCCACCCATTTCCATATTTGGTTGATTTTTTTTTAATATATCTTATTATATTCATTATTTATGCCTTTCATTTGCTTTCCATGTCTAATCACAACATGTACAAATTAATATCTTGTTCCTTAATATATTTTGAATATTTTTGAATCGTTCAAATTTATCATTTACATTTTTCCTATGAAATAGTCTGTATATTTGCTTTAAT
The DNA here is from genome assembly GCA_030737875.1 of Allium sativum. NCBI lineage: Eukaryota > Viridiplantae > Streptophyta > Magnoliopsida > Asparagales > Amaryllidaceae > Allium > Allium sativum. The sequence goes on along the minus strand of CM060910.1, from coordinate 1,043,787,847 downwards.
ATAAAGCTATTATGTAACAACTTATATACTCAAGAATATATTCCATAATTAAATAAATTTTACCTATACTAGATTAAGACCATTTAAAACATATCAATTTTAATTATTTATCTTTCTGTAACACCTCTCTTTTTTTTATGCAAAGAAATTCAGCAAGTCTATTATTTGGCGAGTGTGTGTGTGTGTGTGTGTGTGTGTGTGTGTGTATATATATATCAACCATTTTCAGCATGTAACCAACAAGGCAATGTTTTCAGGAATAAATCATTTACAGAAATACATGTGAGAATTCAAGGTAACTACAAATTCGACAAGTGGGACAAAGTTTTGTTTTTATGCATGTGCATTATGAATAAATATGTTTTATGTTTTAATTGTGTTTTATAAACGTTTTCTTAAATCCCCTTTTGATTACACGCTATATTGACACATTTATTTATTTTTTATTTTCTTTTCAAATTTCAAAAGTAGATAACAATGAAAGAGAGAGAGGATAAAATGGAAAGAATGAATGCTAGATTAATACTATTTATTAGAAATTTGAACTAACACTACAGCATTGAATATTATTGTCATAAATGAATGCTTGCAACTTTTCTCATTTTAAAATTATCTAATTAAAGAAGGTTTTGAACATGTAATATACGTTTTGAATTCCTAAAAGTTACATTTTGAATTGACAAGGGAAATATTTAAGAGGACAACCAAAGATATTTATATATATATACATACATATATTGTCAGAATTTATTTTATTGTTAACTTTTTTTACTTTAATAATTTAATTTAATAATGAAAATTTTAAATTATGATGCATTTTCATAAATAATTTCCTTAAAATAAAATTTTAAATTGGCCCCAAAATTCCGGGTTATTCCAATCTCCCCCACTTAAAATCTTTTCGTCCTCGAAAAGAACGAAGCTAAAAGTTGTTTAATTAATTAACTCAATTTTATTCTTTTATCGGTTTCAAAAATTTTCATTAAGTGATTAACTTATCAAATATATAACTTTTATATATTTAAAAACCATATTTCCTAAGATTCAATTAAATATAATCATAAATACGTTAATCATAAGCTTGGCACTCTCAACTCATTCTAGGGCATTACTAACCCTATCTCTAATGAGTTTTTCTCATTCTAGGATACTGCTTATCCTATCTCTAATGAGTATTCTTTTTGGATATTACTAATCCAATCTCTGATGAGTCTTCTGTTCAGTTCTAACGAGTTGTACCCCAAAGATTTGAGCTAACCAGAGCTCTGATACCAACTGTAACGACAAGGATTTTGCCCGGACTTAATCGATCGCAAATCGACCAAGACCGTTCAAAACTCGCATACGTTAACTTTGGGAATACAATACATTAGAACAAATAACAGAAGACTTTTATTACATTACAATAATGTTACATCAGAGTATAGAATATCAGAGTACATTATTTTACAGTGGAAGATAAATTACAAAAGATTTAATACATTGCAGCGGAAAAATAAACTGATACAGCGGAAGGCTTCCTATGCTCTGGACACAGCTTTAAGCTTCGATCCAGGATCCTGCTAAAGAAATAAAGATCTGCAAAAAGCTACTCGACTGCCCGTGTGGAAAATTATGGGCACCCGAGTTTGCCAATGAAACAAACTACAGGTCAGTCATGGGACTGGTGTGAGAAATCTAACTTAACTAATCTAATAAATAGGCTAATCACAGGACCACGTTGCTAACGCGGAACGGATTTACTCCATTGGATTGCCAGTGCATAAAATAAAGTAAATCGTTAAACAACGCAATGCTTTTTAGAAAAATGAAATCATTATAAGACCCAAGTCCCATCACACAATGCAACGCACACCAGAGGATAGGGTTTTACCTTATAATGGTCAAAAGATGCTTGATACGTAAAAACGATATTATTATTAGTGTGTATATATATATTTAAAACATTTCAACATAAATGTATTAATCTTAGATGGCATAGGTACCATATACTATGTCGCCATATATAAGTTTACAATCAAAATTGTAATGTCGTATTGGAAATTGGGTTTTTGTCATGAAATCGAGGCTAGGGATCGTCCTCTTTCGATTCGAGACACTCTAGCAGATGTCTCAGGATTCCCCGCAGTGAACCCTTGGAACGGTAGGGCTGGTCCCCCCCTAATGGTAGTGGATTGGCAATTCCTGAGCATACGTTTCCCGGCCCCTTTGGACCTATAATGTGACCACTTTCGGCCTATAAAAACGAGGTACCTCAATCCAAAATCCACTGTAACAACCCGAAAATCTGGGCCAGTTTAAAATTTTTATTTTGGCAATTTTAGCGAATTTTGATTATTTAAAATGAATTATTTTAAATAATATCGACGAGAAATTTATTTTGAATATAATTCAAACGTATATATTTATACGCGTCGTCGTTAGAATATAAATAATTATATATATATATAATTATAAATAGAATTGAAAATGGCGCGGTAGTTCGATAATTCGATTTCAAACTTCAATTGAAGGTACCGGGTGCAAAACAATCCAGATTTTAGTGAAACCAAAAACATTAGGATCTATTTGTGAATATCTTTCCAACGAATCCGGGAAATCAAAATTTCATAGCGGGAATCAAAAGATATGTCCGGTTGAAAATTCTGAATAGTCGCTATGGAATTCAGGCCCTTAAAAATAGACATTTTGCAAACGACCTCGGATTTCGACGAAACCAGTTTTGTTGGGTCTGTGATGTCAAGTTATTGCTAGATTCCAAATTTCATAAATTTTCGAATCAATATGTGAGCGTGGCAAAGGAAAACGCGTTTGACCAGTTTTAGTTGATTTTAATCGACTGGAAATTGGCCATTTTTCTAACGGTCTCAGAATTCGACGAAACTAGTTTTGTTAGGACCGTATCGTCAATACGAAGCTAGAAAATATTTTTCGGGAATTTTTCTAGTTAGTATGTGACCCCGATAAATTGAAATGTACGTTTAAAATTCAATATAGAGATCTAAACGTAAATTTAACGGAAACTAATCGAAACGATCAAATCAGCTTGTGATACATATCCCATTGTGTTCGGAATGGGGGTGAAACGCTATGGACGACAGGCAGTGGGCCTCGTTTTGAGGTCGTATGTAAAAGTCAACTTTTTGCAAACTAAATAATTAATAAATTAAAAAAAAAATCTCCCCCCCTTAAACCCGCTCTGCCCCCCCCCCCCTCTCTCTCATTTTCAATCCGATCAGGAAAAAAAAGAAGAAAAAAAAACAAACGATCGACGGAGGAAACCCGTCGTCCCCCAACTCAACACCCGCGCCTCCTCGCCGAACTCCCTCCACCCTCGATTCCCCCCCCCCCCATTCGCCAGTCGCCGGACCTCCCGACGCCCTGCTCCTCTCCTTCTTCAAAAAAAAAACCGCACGCCCCATGCCTCCCAAATCGAGCTCGAGGGGGTGGGTGCTGACAGGTGCGGCTCACGGAGGCGAAGACGACGGCGCCCTCCGATCAACTCCAGGCGGCTCCAGGCGACGACAGTTCCGAACCCTAGCTCGTGAAGACAGTTCGACGATATACAGTGAGCAATTTCTGTTCTTTTTATATATTTAAATTACATTGTTTTAAATCAGAAATTTATAGAAAAAGCATTGGGAAAAAAATCTGGAATTTTTTTAAGATAGCATTGTTTTAAAGGAAATAGAGTTGTTTTTGAAAAATAAACATATATTGTTTTTGAATAACAAAGGAGCATTCTTTTTGAAAATATACAATGTTTTTGAGAAGATGAAACTTAGCATTAGATTAGATTTATAAAACTGAAAGGATTAGATTTTTAAAACTAAATAAAATTCGATTTTTATATATTGAAAAGCAAAGTAAAAATGCGACTTTTATATATGAAAAGGTATGATTTTGATTGTTTAAAAGGTGAAAACTTTAGAATTTAAAAGGCGTGAACTTTATATTTTAAAAAGGTGAAAACTTTAGAATTTAAAAGGCGTGAACTTTATATTTTAAAAGATGAAAACTTTAGAATTTAAAAGGCGAGAACTTTAGAATTTAAAAGGTGAAAACTTTAGATTTTAAAAGGAGTGAACTTTATATTTAAAAGGGCGGAAACTATATATTTTATAGCGTTGTAAAAATATAATCTTTGTCTATTTTAAAAGCGTGATAAAAATATAATCTTTTATATATATAGCGTTGAAATAAAAATGTGATTTTTAACGCATACCGTATGAAACAGAGTGCGATGAGACCAAGTGGAAGCACGGTGAAGATGTCCTACATAAGGAGTGCCGTGGAGTTAGGATAGCAATTCTGTGAGAACTTCTCACCTTTCAATTTAATTTTTCTAGTTATATATATATACTAGGATGCAGACGGTGTTTAGTAGCACCCGACACCCGTCATCCACAGACCATGGATGGCTTGTTTGTTAAATTGTTTGGTTGAGTAGTTAGTTAGAATATTTGATTGAATGGAATTGTTTGGTGAGATGTAATTGATTTCATTGATGTGTGAATGGCGTGGGCCTTCACTAGACCGGGGATAAGGCTAGGCCTTGTCCCGTTTCTAGTATCGTGCCGTTATGCCGCCGAAATTTTCTAAAATAAGTTAGAAAATAAAAATATCATTTTATTTAAAGAATGAACTGAATAGAAATTCATATGTTAAAACAAAATGTTTTATCGTTAAAAATATAATTTTTAACGTGAATATGAATATAGTGAATGTAAATAAATATTCATTTAAAAACCGGACGGTTTGTTTATGTACACCGATTTGACTGACATTGATTGGGACGATAAGTTTTACACATCGCCCAACTACACGAATAAAATTTGTGTTTGATTGTTTGAAACCCCACACGGGTGTTGGGATGAAATATGAAGTTCACTCATCCTGATTGATTAAATATGTCGATCGATTGATTGACAGGCTGTTTTAAGCGTTAGATATCTATATTTGATGCTTATACAGTGTAGTGCACTTTGGGTGATGGTTGATTATTTTTTTCAATGCTATTATATACATGTGTTGTATGAAAATCCATATAATTAATTTTATATGGTGATTGATTGAGCCTCATTCCAATTTAGAGAATAAAGAACAATATAAAATAAAGGTTCATGTGTTGACTGTACTCATTCGTTGAGATTAGTCATGTGTTGAACGAAATAATTTAACAAAAATAGTCACACGTGGACAGTACTCATTCGTTGAGATTAGTCGTGTGTTGACAAAAATAAATATTCCTTTGTTGAATAGAATAAAGAAATATATGAAGCCGTGTTGATTAGATTGACGCCATTTTGACGGGAACGATATTTATATCGATTTTATTCATTTTAAAATGAATATTGAAAGGTAATTTTGAAATCGAATATTTTGAAACGAGATGAAATGAATTGAAAACGATTTCGAAATGAAATGAATTGAAAACGATTTCGAAGTGAATTGAATATAAAACGATTTCGAAATGAAATGAATTGAAAACGATTTCGAAATGAATTGAATATAGAACGAATTCGAATTGAATTTAAAACGAATTGAAATGAATTCAAATTGAATTGAAACTTGAATTGAATAGAAATGAATTTTAAAACGAATTCATAAGGAAAAATTCAATTTTGATTTAAATTGAAATAGAAGTTGAAATTATTTTGAAACGAATTTAAAAACTATTTATAAAATTCGTTTTAAATAGAAAACGACGAAATATATATTATATATATAATATAATGGCCTGAATAGAACGCGTCGCGCCGCGGCAGTTCGTGAATTTCGACCATTTATTTCAAAAGGACATTACGGGAGATCCGACCGTCGGATTCTCCTAAAACCGGAACCGTTGGGTTCGTATCGAAAAGTGCTTTCTAACGAATATTAGAAATTAGAAATCTAACGGTTGGATTTGGAATTATGTCCAAATCAAATTTGAAAAAGGTCGTTGTAAGTGCAGTTCGATGGCCATTGATGGAAATCGACTGTACGGGCCTTGATAAAATTATTAAAAATACCAATAATTTGTGTAAAATCATAAGAAATGATTTGAGAAGAATTGGGATGAAAAACTCCATATTTGAAAAGATAAAAATAGATTTTTATCGAAATGAACTAGTTTTGAACTAGAATTATAATCCTATTTATTTTTAAATAGGTAAATTGAATTTGAAAAAGGGTTTTAAAAATAACCAGAATTTCCAATGATTGCATTGGAGTGGATTTGAATCGAAATTGTCTTCGGAATATTTCGATGTTGGAATTCGTGATTATACATATGTTGTTATGGAAATTTGAATGATATATATTTATACCGTTATTTCCAATACAACATTTGTTAATCGTAGAATTTGATATTGAATATAAGCCGATATATTTTCTATTCAGAGCCTTATATTGAATATCAAATGTGATTTGGGTTTGTCGTGAATGGTGTCTTCACTAACACTGTTCTTGAACCCGGTTGAGGAAAGATTAAACCTTTTTATTTAGATTTAATGAAGTGTACCAATTAAATAATATTTAATTGGTATTGAATTGATATTGATTTTTGGGTTTATCGTGGACAGTGTTTTAAATAACACTCGTTCTTTAACCCGATAATTAATGAATGGGATTTTGGGTTTATCGTGAACTGTGTTTTAAATGACACTGATTCTTTAACCCAGTTAAAGATTAAAACTAAGTGGAGTTTTAATGAATCTTTAATTAGATTGAAAAGATCGAAAATGGAGTACCACCAGTTTTGCTCCAGGCGATAGTTAAATCTTTAATTAGATTTGAACGTGAAATGGTAATTGAATTTACCGATAACACCGTGGTGTTAGATATGAAGTATAACCAGTTTTACTTCATGGGATGAATAGGTTGGGATTGGGAAATTAAAACAAATGATTACATCGGTAAGGTTCGCTAATCCCGACTAGATTGAATTGATATTCAAAAATAGATTAAAGAATAAATTCAAGAAATTTATCTTGGATAAAATTAATGGGAACCTTTCCCTATGAATGTGAAATTTAGAAACTAACTGTCGGTTAGCTAAGCAGAATGGTTTTCTGGATATTGATCTGATGTTGGTTTCGGCCTTCGGGGTTAATATTTGGGGAATTATTCTCTTGATTAATTTACGGTTAGTGACTGATGAATTGGAATGAGGCGTATGTTGTGTTTGTGTAACACTTATTTAAAATATACGCGAGTTATTCGGAAAGACCGGGTTTATCCCATTCTGAATAACTGATACGACGATAAGTCGAAGATGAAGACGATGGTCGAAGACCGGAAGTATTCATGTCGTTTGGGTGATTACTGATGATCTTGATTGGGCTGTACACCCAAGAAGATGGAAACAGTTGGTGATCGTCCAGACGTACTTGGAGATCGATGGATATGCGGGGTACTAGGTGCCTCCGGTTTCGTTCAGACCCAGAACGGACTTGTAAATGGACTGTGTGTCTGACATTGGATTTTAGTCCGTGTGATTGATCTCTATTAAATATATATTTGTTTGGCGGCGGGAGAATTTATTCTCTTGCTTAACGCCCTTCTCTGAGACGTACAAGCTCAGGGGTTATATATTGATGGATATCAAATGCATGGAGTGAATTGCCTGTGTGGCATGCCTAAGTGGCAATTGATCGAGGCTTCTGTTGAAAAGCAAAGTCTTGTGGTGATGATCAAAGCACGACCTTTGTGGCATAGCTTTGTGTAACGTTTGCTTTGCGAGTTTCACACCCGGTATGAACCAAAAACGGGAGAAGGACCTCAGGGAGGGCCTACGTTTCCTCCTAGCTAAAAGTGGCGTCAGTGGTTTTACACGCCCTGACGAGTTTGAATTATGTGGTTGTTGCTGTTGCGAGGCGCCTCGGTTAGATCGGACGATCCGGGTCCGATGGAGTCATTCGTTGGCTCTCTTACGCCCCAAAGGGCGGCGAAACGTAGTGCTCAGGCATTTTAATCCACATCGGTGGACCGGCCCTGACGATCCAATGGTCGATGCGTTCTGATCCTGAGACTCGGGCTAGGCAGTCTCGAATCGGTTGAGGACTATCTTTTGCCTCGGTTCATAGATGGAAACCCAATTTCCAAATACGTGACTTTGCGATTTTGATTGTATAACCTATATATGGCGACATAGTGGTATGGGGCATTCATGCCGCCTATGATTGATACTTATGATTTGAAGTTGTTTTATACACTATACACTTATTATAGTATCAAATGATTTCTTTTAAACGTATCAAGCATCCTTGGCTATTATAAGGTAAAAACCCTATCCCCCGGCTTGCGTTGCATTGTGTGATAGGACCTGAGTCTTATAATAGCTTCATTTTTCTTTATTTAGCATTGCGCTGTTGTTTTATGCACTGGTATTCTTGGGAGGAAACTCGTTCCGTGTTATACGGCGTGGTCCCTTGATTTACCTAATGATTTAAAATAAAGATTAATAACTGTTTTAGTTCTCACACCAGTCACATGACTGACCTGGAGTTTATTGTTTTAACCTAAACTCTGGGTGCCCTTATTTTGACACGGGCAGCTAGTAGTTTTGGTTTTTGCAGATTTATATTCACAGGATCCTGGTTTACAGCTGGAACGATATCCGGAAAGCTTTGTATCCGTATATCTCCTTCTAGTTGTGTATTGTATTATTTTCCGCTGCGATGTATTTAAATGTAATTTAAATCTCTGTTATTTCTGTGTAATATTCATTTATACTCTGTATATTCTGGTATTCTGGTGCATTGTTGTAATATACAATGAAATGTTCATTTGTATGCGTTCTGATTTGTCGTGTTCTCAAACGATAGGGCGTTTCGAGCGGTCTGGGTCGGTTTAGCGACTGGTTCGGACCGAGCGAAATTCCTTGCCGTCACATTTGGTATCAGAGCTTTGGTTTACAAAGCTCAGAGAACAAGACACATTAGAACCGTACGAAAGAAATCATCAGATATTGGATTAGTAATATCCAATGGGAATGACTCGTTAGAGAAGGGATCAGTAGTATCCTAGAACGAGTGTGAAGAGTTTATTTTTAAGATGAAAACCAATTTTGTTTTGAAAATTTAAATCAATTATTCGTATTTGATTATTTATTTGTATTGATTTGGACAGTCCAGTATATAAAGATTTTGCATAAACGCCTTGCAAACGTGTATTTGAAGTTTTAATATACTGGATAGATATAGAATTACACTCTAATCGCCCGGAGATGATTTTGATGATGGAGCTCCATCATTAGAATTTATGTTCATGCGACGAAAGTGGGATTTCTATATATTTCCAACTGACTGGTGTGAGAACCAAAGCTATATAGGATTTATTGTTGTGATTTGGCATCAAAAATGTGATTTTTGACTATGTATCAAAGTTATGAATTTCAAAAGCTAATCAACTAATTGATTGATGATTGTGTTGTTTGTTTATTTGGTTGATAATTTTGAACCATTTAGCCTAATTGAACCAAATATTGAATTATATTGAAAATTGGTTGCGTTTGCTTGCATATACTTGTACTTACCTTGAACAGGTCATAGCAAGGAGGCTAGAGCAGAGAATAAAATTTGTTTGCCCGACAAATAGGTACATGTTTACTACATAATTTACAGTTTTGTTTGGGTGATGATGATTTTATGAGCCTATTGGCTAGCCGCTTGGCTTTTTTTTTCTTTTTGAGATCTGAAGGACCGGGGAAGCTATTTGAAATTCCCCGATGCTCCCGGTGCAGGGGAGGTTATGGCGAAATTTTTCGAAAATTTAGGGTGTTAGCCAAATTTTTGAAAATTTGAGAATTCTCAGAAACTGAAAAGTTGGAGAATGAAAGCCAGATCGAACGTAGAGTTGATTAATCAAACCACTTTCGACTTTGTTCCTTTTCGGGGACGAAAAGTTTTAAGTGAGGGAGATTGTAATAACCCGAAAATCTGGGCCAGTTTAAAATTTTTATTTTGGCAATTTTAGCGAATTTTGATTATTTAAAATGAATTATTTTAAATAATATCGACGAGAAATTTATTTTGATTATAATTCAAACGTATATATTTATACGCATCGTCGTTAGAATATAAATAATTATATATATAATTATAAATAGAATTGAAAATGGCGCGGTAGTTCGATAATTCGATTTCAAACTTCAATTGAAGGTATCGGGTGCAAAACAATCCGGATTTTAGTGAAACCAAAAACATTAGGATCTATTTGTGAATATCTTTCCAACGAATCCGGGAAATCAAAATTTCATAGCGGGAATCAAAAGATATGTCCGGTTGAAAATTCTGAATAGTCGCTATGGAATTCAGGCCCTTAAAAATAGACATTTTGCAAACGACCTCGGATTTCGACGAAACCAGTTTTGTTGGGTCCGTGATGTCAAGTTATTGCTAGATTCCAAATTTCATAAATTTTCGAATCAATATGTGAGCGTGGCAAAGGAAAACGCGTTTGACCAGTTTTAGTTGATTTTAATCGACTGGAAATTGGCCATTTTTCTAACGGTCTCAGAATTCGACGAAACTAGTTTTGTTAGGACCGTATTGTCAATACGAAGCTAGAAAATATTTTTTGGGAATTTTTCTAGTTAGTATGTGACCCCGATAAATTGAAATGTACGTTTAAAATTCAATATAGAGATTTAAACGTAAATTTAACGGAAACTAATCGAAACGATCAAATCAGCTTGCGATACATATCCCATTGTGTTCGGAATGGGGGTGAAACGCTATGGATGACAGGCGGTGGGCCTCGTTTCGAGGTCGTATGTAAAAGTCAACTTTTTGCAAACTAAATAATTAATAAATTAAAAAAATAATAATAAAAATCTCCCCCCCCCCTTAAACCCGCTCTGCCCCCCCCCCCCCCCCTCTCATTTTCAATCCGATCAGGAAAAAAAAAAGAAGAAAAAAAAAACGATCGACGGAGGAAACCCGTCGTCCCCCAACTCAACACCCGCGCCTCCTCACCGAACTCCCTCCACCCTCGATTCCCCCCCCCCCTCATTCGCCAGTCGCCGGACCTCCCGACGCCCTGCTCCTCTCCTTCTTCAAAAAAAAAAACCGCACGCCCCATGCCTCCCAAATCGAGCTCGAGGGGGTGGGTGCTGACAGGTGCGGCTCACGGAGGCGAAGACGACGGCGCCCTCCGATCAACTCCAGGCGGCTCCAGGCGACGACAGTTCCGAACCCTAGCTCGTGAAGACAGTTCGACGATATACAGTGAGCAATTTCTATTCTTTTTATATATTTAAATTACATTGTTTTAAATCAGAAATTTATAGAAAAAGCATTGGGAAAAAAATCTGGAATTTGTTTAAGATAGCATTGTTTTGAAGGAAATAGAGTTGTTTTTGAAAAATAAACATATATTGTTTTTGAATAACAAAGGAGCATTCTTTTTGAAAATATACAATGTTTTTGAGAAGATGAAACTTAGCATTAGATTAGATTTATAAAACTGAAAGGATTAGATTTTTAAAACTGAAAAAAAATTCGAATTTTATATATTGAAAAGCAAAGTAAAAATGCGATTTTTATATATGAAAAGGTATGATTTTGATTGTTTAAAAGGTGAAAACTTTAGAATTTAAAAGGCGTGAACTTTATATTTTAAAAAGGTGAAAACTTTTGAATTTAAAAGGCGTGAACTTTATATTTTAAAAGGTGAAAACTTTAGAATTTAAAAGGCGAGAACTTTAGAATTTAAAAGGTGAAAACTTTAGATTTTAAAAGGAGTGAACTTTATATTTAAAAGGGCGGAAACTATATATTTTATAGCGTTGTAAAAATATAATCTTTGTCTATTTTAAAAGCGTGATAAAAATATAATCTTTTATATATATAGCGTTGAAATAAAAATGTGATTTTTAACGCATACCGTATGAAACAGAGTGCGATGAGACCAAGTGGAAGCACGGTGAAGATGTCCGACATATGGAGTGCCGTGGAGTTAGGATAGCAATTCTGTGAGAACTTCTCACCTTTCAATTTAATTTTTCTAGTTATATATATATACTAGGATGCAGACGGTGTTTAGTAGCACCCGACACCCGTCATCCACAGACCATGGATGGCTTGTTTGTTAAATTGTTTGGTTGAGTAGTTAGTTAGAATATTTGATTGAATGGAATTGTTTGGTGAGATGTAATTGATTTGATTGATGTGTGAATGGCGTGGGCCTTCACTAGACCGGGGATAAGGCTAGGCCTTGTCCCGTTTCTAGTATCGTGCCGTTATACCGCCGAAATTTTCTAAAATAAGTTAGAAAATAAAAATATCATTTTATTTAAAGAATGAACTGAATAGAAATTCATATGTTAAAACAAAATGTTTTATCGTTAAAAATATAATTTTTAACGTGAATATGAATATAGTGAATGTGAATAAATATTCATTTACAAACCGGACGGTTTGTTTATGTACACCGATTTGACTGACATTGATTGGGACGATAAGTTTTACACATCGCCCAACTACACGAATAAAATTTGTGTTTGTTTGAAACCCCACACGGGTGTTGGGATGAAATATGAAGTTCACTCATCCTGATTGATTAAATATGTCGATCGATTGATTGACAGGCTGTTATAAGCGTTAGATATCTATATTTGATGCTTATACAGTGTAGTGCACTTTGGGTGATGGTTGATTATTTTTTTCAATGCTATTATATACATGTGTTGTATGAAAATCCATATAATTAATTTTATATGGTGATTGATTGAGCCTCATTCCAATTTAGAGAATAAAGAACAATATAAAATAAAGGTTCATGTGTTGACTGTACTCATTCGTTGAGATTAGTCATGTGTTGAACGAAATAATTTAACAAAAATAGTCACACGTTGACAGTACTCATTCGTTGAGATTAGTCGTGTGTTGACAAAAATAAATATTCCTTTGTTGAATAGAATAAAGAAATATATGAAGCCGTGTTGATTAGATTGACGCCATTTTGACGGGAACGATATTTATATCGATTTTATTCATTTTAAAATGAATATTGAAAGGTAATTTTGAAATCGAATATTTCGAAACGAGATGAAATGAATTGAAAACGATTTCGAAATGAAATGAATTGAAAACGATTTCAAAGTGAATTGAATATAAAACGATTTCGAAATGAAATGAATTGAAAACGATTTCGAAATGAATTGAATATAGAACGAATTCGAATTGAATTTAAAACGAATTGAAATGAATTCAAATTGAATTGAAACTTGAATTGAATAGAAATGAATTTTAAAACGAATTCATAAGGAAAAATTCAATTTTGATTTAAATTGAAATAGAAGTTGAAATTGTTTTGAAACGAATTTAAAAACTATTTATAAAATTCGTTTTAAATAGAAATCGACGAAATATATATTATATATATTATATATATAATATAATGGCCTGAATAGAACGCGCCGCGCCGCGGCAGTTCGTGAATTTCGACCATTTATTTCAAACGGGCATTACGGGAGATCCAACCGTCGGATTCTCCTAAAACCGGAACCGTTGGGTTCGTATCGAAAAGAGCTTTCTAACGAATATTAGAAATTAGAAATCTAACGGTTGGATTTGGAATTATTTCCAAATCAAATTTGAAAAAGGTCGTTGTAAGTGCAGTTCGATGGCCATTGATGGAAATCGACTGTACGGGCCTTGATAAAATTATTAAAAATACCAATAATTTGTGTAAAATCATAAGAAATGATTTGAGAAGAATTGGGATGAAAAACTCCATATTTGAAAAGATAAAAATAGATTTTTATCGAAATGAACTAGTTTTGAACTAGAATTATAATCCTATTTATTTTTAAATAGGTAAATTGAATTTGAAAAAGGGTTTTAAAAATAACCAGAATTTCCAATGATTGCATTGGAGTGGATTTGAATCGAAATTGTCTTCGGAATATTTCGATGTTGGAATTCCTGATTATACATATGTTGTTATGGAAATTTGAAAGATATATATTTATACCGTTATTTCCAATACAACATTTGTTAATCGTAGAATTTGATATTGAATATAAGCCGATATATTTTCTATTCAGAGCCTTATATTGAATATCAAATGTGATTTGGGTTTGTCGTGAATGGTGTCTTCACTAACACTGTTCTTGAACCCAGTTGAGGAAAGATTAAACCTTTTTATTTATATTTAATGAAGTGTACCAATTAAATAATATTTAATTGGAATTGAATTGATATTGATTTTTGGGTTTATCGTGGACAGTGTTTTAAATAACACTCGTTCTTTAACCCGATAATTAATGAATGGGATTTTGGGTTTATCGTGAACTGTGTTTTAAATGACACTGATTCTTTAACCCAGTTAAAGATTAAAACTAAGTGGAGTTTTAATGAATCTTTAATTAGATTAAAAAGATCGAAAATGGAGTACCACCAGTTTTGCTCCAGGCGATAGTTAAATCTTTAATTAGATTTGAACGTGAAATGGTAATTGAATTTACCGATAACACCGTGGTGTTAGATATGAAGTATAACCAGTTTTACTTCATGGGATGAATAGGTTGGGATTGGGAAATTAAAACAAATGATTACATCGGTAAGGTTCGCTAATCCCGACTAGATTGAATTGATATTCAAAAATAGATTAAAGAATAAATTCAAGAAATTTATCTTGGATAAAATTAATGGGAACCTTTCCCTATGAATGTGAAATTTAGAAACTAACTGTCGGTTAGCTAAGCAGAATGGTTTTCTGGATATTGATCTGATGTTGGTTTCGGCCTTCGGGGTTAATATTTGGGGAATTATTCTCTTGATTAATTTACGGTTAGTGACTGATGAATTGGAATGAGGCGTATGTTGTGTTTGTGTAACACTTATTTAAAATATACGCGATTTATTCGGAAAGACCGGGTTTATCCCATTCTGAATAACTGATACGACGATAAGTCGAAGATGAAGACGATGGTCGAAGACCGGAAGTCTTCACGTCGTTTGGGTGATTACTGATGATCTTGATTGGGCTGTACACCCAAGAATATGGAAACAGTTGGTGATCGTCCAGACGTACTTGGAGATCGATCGATATGCGGGGTACTAGGTGCCTCCGGTTTCGTTCAGACCCAGAACGGACTTGTAAATGGACTGTGTGTCTGACATTGGATTTTAGTCCGTGTGATTGATCTCTATTAAATATATATTTGTTTGGCGGTGGAGAATTTATTCTCTTGCTTAACGCCCTTCTCTGAGACGTACAAGCTCAAGGGTTATATATTGATGGATATCAAACGCATGGAGTGAATTGCCTGTGTGGCATGCCTAAGTGGCAATTGATCGAGGCTTCTGTTGAAAAGCAAAGTCTTGTGGTGATGATCAAAGCACGGCCTTTATGGCATAGCTTTGTGTAACGTTTGCTTCGCGAGTTTCACACCCGGTATGAACCAAAAACGGGAGAAGGACCTCAGGGAGGGCCTACGTTTCCTCCTAGCTAAAAGTGGCGTCAGTGGTTTTACACGCCCTGACGAGTTTGACTTATGTGGTTGTTGCTGTTGTGAGGTGCCTCGGTTAGATCGGACGATCCGGGTCCGATGGAGTCATTCGTTGGCTCGCTTACGCCCCAAAGGGCGGCGAAACGTAGTGCTCAGGCATTTTAATCCACATCGGTGGACCGGCCCTGACGATCCAAGGGTCGATGCGTTCTGATCCTGAGACTCGGGCTAGGCAGTCTCGAATCGGTTGAGGACTATCTTTTGCCTCGGTTCATAGATGGAAACCCAATTTCCAAATACGTGACTTTGCGATTTTGATTGTATAACCTATATATGGCGACATAGTGGTATGGGGCATTCATGCCGCCTATGATTGATACTTATGATTTGAAGTTGTTTTATACACTATACACTTATTATAGTATCAAATGATTTCTTTTAAACATATCAAGCATCCTTGGCTATTATAAGGTAAAAACCCTATCCCCCGGCTTGCGTTGCATTGTATGATAGGACCTGGGTCTTATAATAGCTTCATTTTTCTTTATTTAGCATTGCGCTGTTGTTTTATGCACTGGTATTCTTGGGAGGAAACCCGTTCCGTGTTATACGGCATGGTCCCTTGATTTACCTAATGATTTAAAATAAAGATTAATAACTGTTTTAGTTCTCACACCAGTCACATGACTGACCTGGAGTTTATTGTTTTAACCTAAACTCTGGGTGCCTTTATTTTGACACGGGCAGCTAGTAGTTTTGGTTTTTGTAGATTTATATTCACAGGATCCTGGTTTACAGCTGGAACGATATCCGGAAAGCTTTGTATCCGTATATCTCCTTCTAGTTGTGTATTGTATTATTTTCCGCTGCGATGTATTTAAATCTCTGTTATTTCTGTGTAATATTCATTTATACTCTGTATATTCTTGTATTCTGGTGCATTGTTGTAATATACAATGAAATGTTCTTTTGTATGCGTTCTGATTTGTCGTGTTCTCAAACGATAGGGCGTTTCGAGCGGTCTGGGTCGGTTTAGCGACTGGTTCGGACCGAGCGAAATTCCTTGCCGTCACATCCACATAGTAAAATGTCGGCCCGTGTTAAAGCCCAAATACCACTCTAGCTAGAAAGAAACGTATGCACTCCCTACGGTCCATAACCCGTTCTTGACTCATACCGGGGTGTGAGGCTCGCGAAGTCACGATATACACAAAGCTATGTCTAAAGAGACTGTGCTTTGATCATCAACCACAAGGCTCTGCTTTTCAACAAAAGCCTTGATCCATGCATCTTGGCATGCCACATTGTCAATCCATACCATACCATTGATTTCTGTAAATATATAACCTCCAAGCTCGTACGTCTTAGAGAAGGGTGTTAACCACCAAACAGATATATATTTAGCAGAGACCAACGAATACAATATAAAGGAATACAGCGTCAGACATACAATCCATTTACAAGTCCGTTCTGGGTCTAAACGAAACCGGAGGCACCTTATTCCTCGCATATCCGGACAATCAACAATACGTCCGGACAATTACTACTACAACCCTGTCCTGAGAGCGACCCAGTCCACTGCATCAGTAGTCCTTATCCATTCGATGTGAAGATCGCTGGTCTTCAACCACCGTCTTCATCTTCGACTCTTGATCGTCGTAGTAATTATTCAGAATGGGTTAAACCCGGTCTTTCTGAATAATTCGCGTATTTATAATTAAAAAGAAGTGCTATAAAAACACATCATATGCCACATTCCAACTCAGAATATTCTTTTAAATAAAATACTCACATTATCTTATCAAAGATAAATCCTTTGTTCTTTAATCTTCTTTTTACCTCATTCCATTTCAATCTAATTAGGAATTCATTAAAAACCCAAGTCTGGTTTTAATCACATAAATCATTACTTAATGATTATTCAAATTTAAGAAATTAACCTTAACTTTAATTGGGTTAAAGAACTAATGTCATTTAAAACACAGTTCACGATAAACCCAAAATCATCTTCCATTAAATATGGAATTTTACAGAAATCAAATCAATACATAACCAATATAACTTTCTGTATCCGACCAATAATATAAATGGAATAACGGCAAAGCCTTTAAATTCCATATATAGTAACGGTCTTCTTCTACAGAATCTCATCTCGATTATTATTAAATCGAATTCCCTTCAATTCCAATTTAATATATTAAATTGAAAAACTTTACCTTTGGAAATTTTCCATTAAATCTTAATAAAAGATTTATGAACTCCAAATTATATTTTCACTATAAATTGAGTTAAAGAACAAATGTCGTTAAAAACACCATTCACGATAAACCCAATTCACATTTCATTTTATTTCAATTATCAAATATAATTGAAAACTATAATAATCTTAATTAAAAGATTTATTCTTTTCTCAACTGGGTTTAAGAACAGTGTTATTTAAGACACCGTTCACGACAAACCCAAGAATCCAATTTATCTTATTTTAATTCCAATTAAATATGAACTAATGGAAAACTTCATTAAATCTTAATTTAAACACGTTCGGGTTAAAATGGATTTGCTATTTAAAATAGATTAAATAGCCCAATTCGTTATCTTATTCATTTATATATTATACTGGGCCAAACCTCCCACATTAAGCTTGCGACTTGTGGATGCTGGATATGCCGGTTGGTTCCGGGCAGACTTATCCCACAAGTTGGGCTTAACCTCGTGTCATGGCCCGTTTCATATTTGCGCACTTGGACCATTCACATTAGGCCCAACACCTGTGGCTGCTGGATATGCCGGTTGGGTCCGGGCAGGCTTCCGCCACAAATGTAGCCTAACCTCGTATCCACGTACAATTGTAATTCCTAATAGAAATTAGCATACTGAAGAAAAAAAATTATTAGTTTGAAATATTCTTTATTCTAAGATATCCTTGATTCCAAAAAATATAATTACCTCTTTATTCCAAAATATTTCTTTATCTTAAAATGTTCTTTATTACTAATTATAAGTTTCATTGCTTTAAATAAAATATTCCTTATTATACAAAAATAAAATATTCCTTATTGTATGAAAATATTCTTTAATTCTCAATTGGAATGCGACTCAATCAACTTCCATATAAATTAAGTTATATGGATTTCCAAACATAGCATATAAAGTTAAATAACCATTAACCACCAAATAACAGCCAGAGTGCATTTATAATTAATCACAAGGGAGACATGTGTTAGAATATCATCCCAAGACCCGTGTGAGGTTTCAACCAACACATAATTTTGTGCACTTGGGCGATGTGGGAAAATAATCGTCCCAATCAACATCAACAAGTCGGGTAACTTGTTAATAGTAGTGTAACATCATTTTAAATTATCATAAATAATAAACCATTATTTTAACGCATTGAATAATTCAATCTCAAACATAGCATGACATGATTCTAACATAAATGATATTTCTTTGTCTAATATAACATTCCTTAAACAAATGACATTTCTATTCTAATATAACATGTCTTAACAAAAGTGTTATTTTTAATCTCAATATGCATTTCTAAAAAAATGTTATTTTTATTCACAATATACATTTCTAAGCAAAATGTATTTTTTTTAATCTCGATATAAATTTTTAAACAAAATGTTATTTTTAATTTTAATGTACATTTCTAAGCAAAATGTTGTTTTTAATTTTAATGTACATTGTATACAAAGAAATGTATTTATATACTAATGATCATTCTTATAAAAAAAATGTTGATTTCTTCTACTGTAACATTTACAATAAAAAATGTTGAACTTTTAATCTAAACATTTCAACAAAAATATGATTTTTAATCTATATAAATATTTTAACTAAAAATGTTATTATTTCTCTAATGCGACAGTCTTGACTGAAAACGTTATTTTCTCTAATGCAACATTTAATCTTCTAAATGATTCATCAATACATAAAAATGTAATTTCAATGTTAAACTTATTTTGATAACCGTTTTACAAAAAAAAATGGACCTTTTATTTTGATAACTCTTTATATAACAAAAATGGACTTTTTGTTTTGCTAACTTTTTATATAACAAAAATGATTATTTTTTGTTATGCTAACTTTCTATATAATAAAAATGAACTTTTTGTTTTGCTAACTTTTTATATAACAAAAATGATTATTTTTGTTATGCTAACTTTCTATATGACAAAAATGAACCCTTTGTTTTGCTAAATTTTTATATAACAAAAATGATTATTTTTGTTATGCTAACTTTCTATTCAAATAAAATGAACCTATTACTATGTTAACATTTCTTTCAAATAAAATGAACCTTTAATTGTGTTCACATTTTACATGATAAAAAAAATGAATCTTTTTATTTTAATTTACATTACACTTTCCTAAGTTAAATGGCATTTTCAATCCTAACATAATTGACATTTAATTCTAATGTAATTGACAATTTAATTCTAATGTAATTTTTTTTCCTAACTAAAGTGACATATCAAATCTAGTATAACACTTTTCGCCAAAGTGACATTTTTATTTCTAACCAAAATGACAATTTCATTTTAGTGTAACCGTTTCTAATAAAATGAATCTCTTTTATTTTATTGTTACATTTTCTAATGAAATGACAAGTTCTATGTGAACAAGAACATATGATTCAGCAAATAAACATCATCACAACAAATCAGTAAATCTAACTTTTATACAGATGGTGCATCAATATACAATCACAATCAAAATAAATAAATAAATATTTTAAATTTAATTTTAAATCTAGAAATCTCACCATCTTATTTGTAGATAGCTCCTTTTCTGTGCTAGTCTTTTCCATGTCGTAGATCTCGCTGTCATGATTTCAACGCAACTGACGGTTCGTAAAACGGTCCTCGTATCAAAAAATATTGATTTATAAACATTGATTACCCTTTTAACATAAATTAATAAATAAATTCATTAAATTTTTAATTACCCTTAATCTCATTTTTAAGTCATCGTCTTCTTCTTTCTACCGTGGTTTCCTGGAACCCAAAAACCCTGCTTTTTGCTCCCAAAACGCACCACCACTGAAGGCCTTAACCGCCGATCTACATAGCCTATGTCGACGCCCCGAGCTTCAACTCTTACCACCATGAATCGTTCCCAATTCGAAGTCCCCTTTGCTGTTGAAACCCGCCTCGAACGCGTAGGGTTTGGAGCCCAAATTCAAGCAACTCCTTTCACCAAACTTGATCTTGTCCGTATGATTACGAAGATCTCGATTAGCTCTTGCTTTTTCGTTCATTAAGTTTTGATTGTTCATGATTGGATTGAAAGAATTTGGAGGAGAAAGATTTGAAGAGTTTAGGCCATGAAAACTGTAGATGACGGCGGCTAGGGTATAGAATGAATTAGGATTTGTCTTATGAGGGAATATATATATAATATTATATTATTAATTTTCCAAATTTCAGAATAAAAAGGGTAGTGAATGACAATTTTTAGAAAATACATTGAAATATTTCTAGATTTAGTTGATTCAACTCCAACACCAATTAAGAATAATGGCATTTATTTCCGCCTATATTCATTTCCACCCATATCCATATTTGGTTGATTTTTTTTAATATATCTTATTAAATTCATTATTTATGCCTTTCATTTGCTTTCCATGTCTAATCACAACATGTACAAATTAATATCTTGTTCCTTAATATATTTGGAATATTTTTGAATCGTCCAAATTTATCATTTACATTATGAAATAGTCTGTATATTTGCTTTAATATAAAGCTATTATATAACAACTTATATACTCAAGAATATATTCCATAATTAAATAAATTTTACCTATACTAGATTAAGACCATTTAAAACATATCAATTTTAATTATTTATCTTTCTGTAACACCTCTCTTTTTTTTATGCAAAGAAATTCAGCAAGTCTATTATTTGGCGAGTGTGTGTGTGTGTGTGTGTATATATATATATATATATATATATATATATATATATATATATATCAACCATTTTCAGCATGTAACCAACAAGGCAATGTTTTCAGGAATAAATCATTTCCAGAAATACATGTGAGAATTCAAGGTAACTACAAATTCGACAAGTGGGACAAAGTTTTGTTTTTATGCATGTGCATTATGAATAAATATGTTTTATGTTTTAATTGTGTTTTGTAAATGTTTCCTTAAATCCCCTTTTAATTACACGCTATAATGACACATTTATTTATTTTTTATTTTCTTTTCAAATTTCAAAAGTAGATAACAATGAAAGAGAGAGAGAGAGGATAAAATGGAAAGAATGAATGCTAGATTAATACTATTTATTAGAAATTTGAACTAACACTACAACATTGAATATTATTGTCAGAAATGAATGCTCGCAACTTTTCTCATTTTAAAATTATCTAATTAATGAAGGTTTTGAACATGTAATATACGTTTTGAATTCCTAAAAGTTACATTTTGAATTGACAGGGGAAATATTTAAGAGGACAGCCAAAGATATTTATATATATATACATACATATATTGTCAGAATTTATTTTATTTTAACTTTTTTTTACTTTAACAATTTAATTTAATAATGAAAATTTTAAATTCTGACGCATTTTCATAAATAATTTCCTTAAAATAAAATTTTAAATTGGCCCCAAAATTCCGGGTTGTTACATGTTATTTTTTACGTTATATTTATTTTTTGTTTTAATACCTATGCCGTAATTTTCAACTGTTTTTTGACTTTAACGTTACATTCTACTTATTAATTTATAATGTTTAATTAATTTCCATTCATTCTTTTGTAATGTTTCTTTTTATTTAATTCTATTTATAACATTGCAACTTTATGTTTGCATAATGTCCATTTTTTATTTATTGCTCATTTATTTTGCATTTTGGTTTCTGTAATTATTATAATCACTTTTCTTATAAAAGATATGGGGTGTTTCACTCGACTCTTAGTGACTCGAAATCAATGACCGAAAGGAGATCTTAAGAATGAAGTCAACACTCCCGAACTTTACACGACTTGAGTTTTCAAGAGTGAAGTTCCAAACAACTTGAATTTAAGTGTGAGAACAAGTTAATTTACATAAGTACAGTACTGGAAAATGCAAAGAATACTTGAACACTTAAAATGACATGTGATGTAAGCAAAGTAAACTAACATTCGTTCATAAGAAAAAATATTTCTTTATAATGACATGATGTACAACAAAACCACATCGTGCCTTCCAAAAGCGAGGGTCGTACTCGCGTATCCTATCGGCCTGTAAACCAAAAGCTATTTATAACTATAACAATCAATCAGAAGGCTACCCTTCTTCTTCTCGGACCTGGACTCGGGTGACTCCTCCTCGCCCTTCTTCCTCTTTCGTTTCGAGCTTCTTCTATTGCTTCCTTTTTTCCTCTTTGGTGGAGTATGCTGGGAGCGAGGCTTTATCTTGAAACCCTTTCCTAGGTCCTCTTCGAGTATCTTCTCCTCCCCAGAGTCTCCCGGGATCTCTATGGTTTTGAATTCTGATTCGGCACCAGGTATCATCTTCAAGGGCTTAGGCTGAGGGTCGATGGTAACACCAGTGCCATGGCTTTATCTGCCTCTTTCTGGGACTCCTTTCCTCCTTTTCTGCATTCCTTTTTGCCTCCTTCTTGGCTTCTTCCTAGCCTTTGCGTTAGGTTTTAGCTTTGTCTCCCCCTTGGCCTTCATTCTATCTAATTCCTCTTTTTCTCTCTTCCGGATGGCTTACTCCTCGTCTCTCTTCTGGGCCTTTTCCTGAGCTTTGGCATGGGCTTCTGATTCAGCTTTCTCCCTAGCCTTACATTAATCTTTGAGGAGTGCTTCCTCATACGCTTTCCTCTGCGCCTCCGTTTCCTCAGGCTACATCGACATATGGGCTCGTTGTTGCTTGACCGGCTCGTACATAGACGACCCACCTGCTTTCATCTGCTCTGCCACCTGAGGATCCACCTCCTACTTTCCCTTATCTTCCTTAAAATATTTGTCGAAGTCATCCAATACAATCTCACCTATCTCCAGTCCTAGGAATATATTGAGACGGCTAAACTCATCTCCCATCTGCCTCTGGTGGGCCTCAACATCAAACCCGGCCTCGGCGTCCATCGTTGTTTTGAGGTCAGCGGTCGTTCCCAATATGAAAGAACCTATCCATCGAAGAGGGAGACAAGTTACTTCTACTTCATGTTACCATCTTTTCGAATACCAGTGAGAAAGTGGATATACCTCCTATCATTTGTTGTGTGACCTTTATTGGCATAGCACCTTTAGCTATTAGTTTAAGGAAAGCCTATGTGTTCCAACCTCGGGTGGTCGGGGTCATACTCTGTGACCACAGGAGTTGGCACGTATGAGCCGCCAGCGGGACCAGGAGGAACAACCTTTTGTTGTTGGGAAGTACCACCTTCAAATTTGTGAGAAACTACTACGCTCTCTGTTACAATCACTTTTACTTTCCCAGCAGTAAGTCATTCCGCCTCCTTCACCTTGACATCTTATTTGAGCATAGCTCTATCTTTCGCCAACACCTGATGCTCCTCATCTATTGAGTACTAGGCCATCGGCACCTCCTCATCCACTATCTCCACTTTCTAGGTAGCAGCCTCATACTCCACCGATCTTTCCGAAGCTAGATCAAGTGACCGAGTATAGTCTTTAACCCATGAGGTTTCGCAGAATCGAAGGGTTTTCACATAAAAGCCCCAAATTGTAGGCTAGCTCTCTCTCCACCTCCACTTGGGCCTCTCTAACTTGAATTCTAAGCACTTATGATTGGGCCTCGAACTCGGCCTTGACGCCTTCTTACTGGCCCAATACGTCCCTATTCGAAGCCTCTGATGCCTCTTTCTCCTTCCTAACCTGCTCAATCTCAACGCGATTTGCTTAAAATAAATTCCTGAGCTCTTCGTTCTCTTTAATCAAGCATTGTGCCCCTTTGTTCTCCTTTCGCAGCATCTTGTTTTCTTATAACAATGCTTTGCTATTCTGTTAGGGCTGCTACACCTCCTTGTTTTCCTTTTGCAGTTGGGCATTATCCTCAGAAACTGCTTTTTTATCCCTCTCGAGTGCGGCTGCCCGGGCCGCGGTGGAGGCTAACACATCCTTATGCTCTTCCCGAGCCCTGATCATAGCTTCCTTTTAGCTTTCTCTTTAGGTCATCTATTTTGGCACCAAAGAGTTAGCATATAAATATGTTACTCGAACACCCAGAACTAGATGTTGGTTAGAATCTTGTCTCACCTATTTCATTTTCCTAATTTTTTATGCTCTCCGATCATCCCGAGCCTCTAGCTCCAAACCCTAAATTTTATCATTTTTTTGAAAGATCAACTTGGAGAGTGTCTTACTATAGCGATACAAGACCCGGTACTCATTATAGACATCATACACTCGGGTCCATGTGTCCTCGTCGATATGCATTGGGATCTGATGCATATCCAACATCCAAAGAATCTCCTCAAAATAGAAGCTTAGGAAAGGCTTCATCAAAATATCCTTCTTCTTCGCGTCACTCAAGATTGGGATCTTCGGCATCTCGGGCATCATTGGGCCCTGCTTTCTTATGTACCTTCCTATGATCTCTGGTCCTCCACCGTTCTTTTCTTTGCTTGTGACCCTAGCCGATGGCGCTGGGGATGAAGCATAAGGAGGAATGATTATCGCCGATTGCTTCATGCTTACAGTTTTTGTCCTCCCCTCAATCTCAGTCGACCTTGTACTTGGTGGTGAAGATGCCGAGCATCGAGAAGAGTCTCGATATTGATGACTGCCATCGTACTCATAGGGCCATTGCGGTTTAGGGTGCGGTTGAGAACTTGTGATAAAACTGCTTACGACTCCTCCCTTAGGTTTTCGAGAATCCCTCGATCCCCAATCTCAGTCTGTATCACCTTCTCGAACCATTGCACCTGCACAAAGGGAATATCGAATCAAAAACAAACCCATGTACATAAATGTGTAGGCATAAGCGTTCGGTCGGTTCAGAGGTGAAAAAACTCAAACCGAATTGAAATCAAAAAATTTCCCAACAAAACCGAACCGAATTAATTTCGGTTAATTCGATCGGTAACCAATTTAACCAAACTTGAAGGATGTATTATTATTATTCAAATGATGGATTCACTCAAAGTAAAACATAAATTCATGTTTGGAGAAATTTTATATAGTTAATTTTATGTTTATGATAAGATTTGATCTATTTGCAACAAATGTTGTTGTATTACATAACTAAACTAATTATCTAAAGTACTAAAATATCGTAAAATTAGATAATAAATTAAAAGTATGATTAATTTGATTAAATCGACAACTAGAAAAATTATTTTACAAACCGATTTAGTTTTAAAACTGAACCGAACAACCCGAAATGGACCGGTTTGGTCCACTAATTCGAATTGAACCAAATATTGCTCACCTCTATAAATGATGTTTTGTCATGCGGTGCATATGAGTGTGTGTGTCCTAAGTGTTCCCTCCATGGATCGTGTGACACCCCACGTCTGTTAATGTCACTCATTAAGAGAATGCATTAAATTTTGTGAAGTGTTATAGGTAAACAGGAACAAAAACATTAAAAGACAAATATAAAATTGCAGCAGAATTTAAAATTTTATTAAGTAGAAAGCATCGTAGTTCAAAACATGGTTATATCATATGTTTGAAATGCAAAAAACCCAGTACATCATTAAATTTTTGTCTTGTACTTAAAACATCAGAGTACAATAATAAAAGAAGCATAATCCCCAACAAGCATAAGATGGTAGACTTGGGTGTACTTTTAGTGAGTGGTTTAACCCCGTATAATCAACAGGCAGCCCAACATACCGAAGTTACCCCTAAGGATAATAAAGGGCTCCTAAACATATAAGAGTTTAGACATACCTTAATTACTACCCCAATTGATCTCTCCCTACTCCATAAATACCCTGTGCAGGCCCCACAGTATGATGTATCACTTCCTAAAGTGGCAACCCTTCGTTTTCAGGATGTGCACAACCATATCTACTGATGTCACGACGTCTAAATTTCCTCTGCCCGACCCATGCACGCACATGACCCGTCAAAACGTGCCACCCACACCACCCCTTCGTTTGGATCTCTTACAATCAGCCCAGTAAGTGTGCCCTGACTCCGACCTAGTTCGGAGTACTCGTTTGATACCTATATATGGGTTACTAACTGAAACGGGCCCCACATGCAAGATGATACAAGCTTCCCCTACGCTTGCATCCCCACTATGTTTTCCACGGGTTATGCCATACCAAAGTAAAAGATTGCCTAACCCCATAGGTTAAGTTTATATAAATATTACCCACCAACCCTAGATATATTTAACCCTCCATACAATCTTACTTAACCCCTACTTAAGTTAACATATACAATCCCTACGGATTCAACTAGGTTAAGTATTCAAGTTTTTTACTATGTTCATTTATGGTTATAATGTACTAGACCTCCCACATTAAGCCATAACTTGTCGATGCTGGATATGTCGGGCATGTCCGGGCAGACTTCTTCCACAAGTCAGACTTAACCTCGTGTCTTAGTAGGTCACGTGTTTATGTACTTAGACCCCTCACATTAGATTCACCACTTGTGGTCGCTGGAAAAGTCAGTTGGTTCCAGGCAGACTTCCACCACAAGTGTAATCTAACTTCGTGTCTAAGCACGGTTATAGTTTCTAATTACTGTAATTCTAGGCATTTCCATTATTAACCCATTATTCCTATGTCATTATAGGTTTTCATGCCCCTTTCCCAAGTCATATTCATAATGAACCATATGCCCCAAATTAAGGTCTTTAATCATAATTGTGGTTTATGCCCCCAAATCCCCATTCATGCATTACATTCAATTTATGCCCAAATTTCTTTATACAAGTTTTGCCCCAATTTTAACGTTTTCCCCTCGTTCCCAATTTTCCACGTTTGCATATTTCAGCGGCATGCCTAGGCTCGAAGGTAGCCTGGCTATAAAAATAAAAGGGAAAAGAAGAAGGGAAGAGGACAGAAATGAACATAATAACAAGATTGACATATAATGGTAGAAATAGGCATAACAACTAATAAACATACAATTACAAAGTTGGGCATAATGCCAAGATAGGCATATAGGAACAGATCTGATGAACATGTAATAGTAGAACTAATTCCAACGTAATAGGGACATCATAAACAAGAATGATGAGATCAAAGCAATGAATTAGATCAACAAACAATGGCAGATCTGATATGATAAATAGGTATATGCTTAGATCTAGTTCATAATCATGTCAGAATAACTTAAATACACAGGTTATAGCAGATCTGATATGATTCAAATAGTCATAGGCTTAGATCCAAGTTATAGTCATGTCAAGATTTAACTTTTAAGTATTTAGATCTAAAAATAACGTAGACTCACTATGATTGGATCTAAAAATTAGAAGAGTAATTGCAGATGTTGAATCACAGATCTCTAAATTTGAATGACTTGATTGTTGAAGAAGAAAAGGCTTAATTTAATCTGGACAGAGGCAGCATCTAGCTCTCCATTGTTTTTAGTGAAGAAAACAATGGGTATATGGTCTTATTTATAGCCTAGAATCAACGAATCTGGTCAAGAGAGGAGTCTACATTCAGAAAATTGAATTCTGCCTTAGATCTGCAGGGGGTCGACCCCCCTTGGTGTATTGACCCAAGGGTCGACACCCCCTTTATGGGGTCAACCCATGGGTCGACACCTCCTTGATGGGGTCGACACCCATGGGCGGAAAATTTCCCGCTCCCCATTTTCTGCTCGAATTTGAACTGTTTTGAATTTCTGGACTTATTTTATTCAAATATTTTCTTCTTATGCGTATACAAACTTCAAACCTTAATAACTTCTTCATACGTTGTCTGTTTTACGCAAACCATGTGTCTATTTTGACCAGAATTTTGAGACGAATGCAATGGCGCAGCCCATTTCACTTAATTTTGGATATTTAAATAAGTTTTCTTTAATTCATCATCTTTAGTATTGTTAAAATTACGGGGTGTTACTTTCTCCCTTGCTCAAAGGATTTCATCCCCGAAATCTCCAAGTTACGAAGAATGTATATCCTAACATCCACATCCATCTACTCATCCACCAATCATAGACATCCATTATCCTTAAAAGATTTCTAATGCATATATGAACATATGCAAAGGTGTGTGTATATGTCCTTATACTAATGCGAAAGATCAGGCGATCTACTCAATCAGTCGACCTCCCTGATGCAATGTATGTTAGTGCCATGAATCCATCATGTATGCAAATAATCCTATTATAACATGTAAGTTTTATATGTGTGCACAATAATTCATCCAAATGCAACATCTATATGATGATACATCCATTTACATCCATAAAAAGAAGAAAATGCACACATATCCACATGCAGTATGAGAGATTGAGTTGATCTAGTGCCTAATATATGTATATGCATCCACGAGCAACCATTAGAAAACACTTGCATCCATTTGTATCCATCAAACATAACACGTCTCAAACACATGTTTACATCCATGGGATTTCTACCTAAAGGTTGAAGATTCGATACTTAAATGATAGAAACAAGTGTAAATAAAAGCTTTGGAAAGGAAGTTAAGAGCATACCCTTGAAAAGAAAAGGGTACGAAGCGCGAATCTTGTCTTCGATCTCCCAAGTTGCATCTCTTGGTTGTCTCCCTATTGAACTTTCATCAACATGACTTCTCTGTTGCGTAGCTTTATAACTTCTGATCCAAGAATACGGGTAGGAACTCGTCTAACTGTCGCCACCCGTTCCACCTCTACTTCCTCTAATATACTCGTCTCAACTACTTCTGTGGTATCAAACAAGCACTTCCTCAAATGAGAAACGTGGAAAACATCATGAACACTGGATAGGCTTTTTGGTAGCTTTACTCTTTAGGCCATTTGGCCAATCCTTTCTATTATGGGAAATGGCCTTACAAATCATGGTGCCAATTTTCCTACAGATAAAAGCAAACCACATTCCATAATGGTGATACCTTAATGAAATCCATGTCTCCCACCTCAAACTCAATGTCAGTCCTTCTCTTGTCTGTGTAGGACTTCTGCCTATCCTGAGCTATCTTCATTCATCATCTAATAAGATCAACCTTTTCGGAAGTTTCTCTAACCATATCTAGTCCAAGTAGAAGTCTTTCTGTAGACTCCCACTAACAAGTCGGTGATCTATAGGGTCGTTCGTACAATGCTTCGAAGGGTGCCATGCTAATACTAGCTTGATAACTGTTGTTGTAGGCGAACTCTACTAAAGGAAGATGCTCTTCCCAAGTCCCTCTGAAGTCTAGGATACACAGTCTTAAAAGATCCTCAAGGACTTTATTCACCCTTTCCGTATATCTATCGGTCTAAGGGTGATAAGCGGTGCTCAAACACAACTGTGTACCTAATGCTTCTTGCAACCTCCTCCAAAATTTGCTGGTGAAAATGGGGTCGCGATCACTTACGATACTAGAAGGTACTCCATGAAGACGGACTATCTCACGAACGTAAACTACTGTCAACCATGTCGCGGTCCTCTTACACTTAACTGAAATGAAATGAGCGCTCTTAGTAAGTCTGTCTACTACAACCCAAATACTGGTGTTTCCTTTCTTCGATCTAGGTAAACCATCTATGAAATCCATAAAGACGCTCTCCCATTTCCACTATGGGACCTCCAAAGGATGAAGTAAACCACCGGGCTTCTTTTGCTTAGCTTTGACTTGTTAACAAATCAAACATTGAGAAACAAACTCCACCACATCTTTCTTCATCCCAGCCCAAAAAAAAACCTCTTCATATATCTATACATCTTATCACCACCTGGATGAATAGTCATCTTAGAATGATAGGCTTCCTCTAGGACTGTCTTTAACAAACTCCCAACTCGGGGAACACAAAGCCTTCCATCTCATCGCAACCACCCTCTATCGTCTATGGAGTACCTACTGAGGTGACTAGAAGTCTCCCCTTTACTGAGCCTATCCAAGATGTCTGAAATCTATGGATGTTAGCACCTATCTGATCCACAAGAGTAGCTCGCACCTCTGGTGATGTTAATAAGCCAGGCAAAAACTCGGTGGTGGGTCTAAAGTCAAAGTTTGATATAAATTCCAAGCTATTCCTCTCCACAAACAGAGGACTTAAGGCCATCCTCTGCCTACTTAGTGCATCTGCCACCACATTACCCTTGTCAGGGGTATAAGCAATCTCGAAGTCATAAGATGTTAGGAACTCCATCCACCTTTGTTGCCTTAAATTAAGATCCTTCTGCGAGAACAAGTACTTGAGAGATTTATGACCGGTGTACAACTCGAACTTCACTCCAAGCAAAAATAATGGCGCCAAGTCTAAGTGCAAATACTATGGCAGCTAGCTCTAAGTCATGGGCAGGGTAGTTCTTCTCATGAACCCTTAACTGTCTACCTCCATAACATACCACCCTTCCCTCTTGCATCAGAACTGCACTAAGCCCTGTACCACATGCATCAGTGTATACTGTAAACACTTTATTCCCATTGGGCAAGGTCAAGACTTGGGCTGTTGTCAAAGCCCTCTTCAATCGTTGGAAAGCAATATTACAATCTATATCCCACGAAAACGTCAGATTCTTCTTTGTCAGCCTGGTGAGTGGGGCTGATATCTTTGTGAAGTCCTTAATGAACTTCCTATAATAGCTTGCCAATCCAAGAAAACTTCTCACCTCCGTTGCATTCTTTGGGATCTGCCAATCTTGAACTGCAACTACCTTTGCGGGATGTACTGTTATCCCATCTTTAGAGACTACATACCCTAGAAATCTCACTTCCTTTCTCCAAAAATGACATTTGGAGAACTTTTCCTTAAGCTGGTGCGCACAGAGAGTCTTCAAAACTTCTCTCAAATGTTGGTTATGCTCTTTCTCACTCTTCAAGAAAATTAAGATGTCATTAACAAAGACGACAATGAACTTATTTAGAAACTCCCGAAACACCCTACTCATCAGATCAACAAAATAGGCAGGTGCATTTGTCAACCCAAAAGGCATAACGAGCCAGTCAATGAAACCATCTGGAGTCCTAAAAGCGTTCTTGTCTATACTGTCCTCGACAACCCTCGACTGATGAAACCTCATGGCCAAGTCTAACTGATAGAAAACTGATGCACCAAAAGCTGGTCAAACAGATCATCTATCCTCGAGAGTGGGTGCCTGTTATTCTTGTTGAGTTTATTCAACTCTTTATAGTCTACACATAAGCAAAGCAAACCATCCACCTTAGTTGCGAATACCACCGGAGCACCCCATTCAGATATGCTACGCCAAATAAACTCTTTCTGAAGTAGCTCTCTTACTTGCTTGCTAAGCTCCCTCCTTTCCCTTGGAGCCATATGGCGCACATGCAATGCAACTGGCTTTGCATTGTCCACTAAGTATATATGAAAATCGATCTCATGCCTCAGAGGTAATCCCTGAACCTCATCAAAAACATCAGGATACACACGGACTACTGGTACAGATTGCAGATCATCGATAGATGCATCAAGCGACTCTAGGAAACTAAGCATTGTTGGATCTAGATTAACCCTAGAGGGGGGTGAATAGGGTTTATTGAAAATTAAGCGAGATATTAAAAATACCCAGATCACAGATCACAGTAGAAATAGAAATGCAGAAAGTAAATGACACACAGATTTACCCAGCATCGGCAGAACCTTGCCTACTGCTGCATTCCTAAGGTTTCTACTAGGTAAAAGAAAAGATCCCGCATACAAGACCATGTACACTCGCGAACCCCTCGCTCTTATTCTAATCCTATGCTCAAAACCCTAGACTGATCTAATCCTCTAGATCAGATTTTCCCTAGTTTTACAGACTCTAGTAAACTGCCAGTTAACACCTTAACTTGATTACTAGATTTTACAGACTCTAGAAACTGTAGAATCGGTTACAAAGAAATTTAAAAACACAAGACAAAAATAAAAACAAAAGAAACTCTTAAACCCTAGCTTAATTAAAAAATAAAGTCTTCCCTTTATCAATAAAACCAAGATGACCGGCCCACTTAAGAAATTGGTTCCACCCTCCTTTCTACAATTTGTCCAAATCTCTTTTGTTCTCTGGAAAGAAAATATGGCTGGCAATCGAAACTAGGGTTTTCACGAATCCTCAAATCGATCGAAACGTTGATGCTATTCTGAAAATAAATCTCTGATGCTTGAAGGCATTATTGCTTGTCGGTTCTTCGATTGATTTGAAATCGCTTCTGATCGAAAATAACGTGACTAATTTCAGATATGAATTTCTATGATTTCTCTTTGAATTGTTGGCTTTGTTTTCAATTATTTATTCTCCTATGATGATAGGTGTATTGGATTTAAAATCCTTAAAATCACTGATTTCGAATTAATGGCTTGGCCTGATTTTGTATTGCCCCCTTTGTTGTTTTGATTTACTTGCGTGACTAATTCTTGAATGAACTTGGACATGTTCATGGAATTGATGCGAATCTGGATGAAAAACTAATTTGCCCCTTTTTGAAAAACACTATTATTGTTGCCATGAATGGATTCCTTAGATTTTGAAAAACACGCATGATTGATGCTTTGAAAAAAATTGATATCTGTTGCATGATTTCAGGAATGCTTTATTGGATTTCTGGAAACAAAATAAATTTGTTTCATGTTCAAATCATTCTTTTGTCTAAAACTGGAAACCTTGAGATTTCATGCCAAATTTTCTTCTCTGGAGAAACATGTATATCTAAAAAAATGATTTCAGGAAACAAATTACAAATTTGAATGCTGATTTTCTTAAGAAACAAATTTGTCAAATATTAATTGATACTCTTGCCCGTTTCTTCATTCATTTCATTTTGCTTTGATCATGCTGCAATCACCTATGACACACTAGTAAATCTGGAAAATAAATTTCCATATATTGCCATAAAATCCAAGTTATAATTCTGGAAAGATAAACATTAGTCTTTGAGCATGTGCTCTCTAATCAGCATGATTTCTTCTTTCATCTGCACACATATATATAGTGGCTATGAAACATACTTGTTCTCTTGAGATATCTGACATGTTCTTCCTTGGATTACTTGAAACTGTGTTAGACAATGAATGTTTGCTTAACTCATATTACTGTATACACTGCTTACGTACTCATCTATATATTCAGTCACCACAAATGCTTTGCTCACCTGCTCCATTTCTTTGCATATGTTGTTCTGATCAGTTACACATGCACCATTTACACAATGCTACTGTATTGAGCTGCAGTAATTACTTAGCTCGACCATTTGTTGTTTCACTGATATGATGAACCATTTCAGTTGTGTGCTTGTCACTTAAAATCTGCACTGTCTTTCCAAAGCATGTTGGACTATAATGATACATTAAAATTGTCCCTTGTCCATTTGAAAAACTGTTGCATATATTTGAACTTGCCTTGTCTTGTGTGCACATTGTAAAAATGACCAAAGCACTGTACCATTGCCACACTTAAACTGATTTGAGCTTTATTGTTCCATGCTGTCTTGGATTGGGTGATCTTCCATGTTGATTATGAGACTGACTTGATATGCCTCGACCACTTTGAACTATGATATGTATATGTGCAAACAATGCTGTTAGTCCACCATTATTTTGAGCTAGACTAAATAAATACATGTTACACTTGCTTTGTGTTTCACCACCTTGTTAGTTTGCTTGTGTCAAATTGACTCGACCATTTTAGCATTCATGTATACATATGTGTATATATGGACATATGTGTGTATACATGTATGTATATATGTGTGACTGACGGTTATGAATATATATCAGCAGACCACTGCACTGTGTTGAGGTTGTTCAGAATCAGCTAGTTATGACGCTGGTTCTAATCAGCAGACCAGTGTGGTGTGTTGAGGCTGATCAGTGGGTACAAACGGATAGAAAAACAAATCAGATCAAGTCATGAA
The DNA here is from genome assembly GCA_030737875.1 of Allium sativum. Taxonomy (NCBI): domain Eukaryota; kingdom Viridiplantae; phylum Streptophyta; class Magnoliopsida; order Asparagales; family Amaryllidaceae; genus Allium; species Allium sativum. Next base: position 1,043,753,449 of record CM060910.1, on the reverse strand, counting down.
AAATGATGAGAAACACACCAGAAATCTGAGGCAAATAATTTTTTTAAAAAATAATTATATTTGTTTTGTTCAGTTTTATTTCTATTGCAGTGTACTGTATGTGTGTTTCATGTGACAGGTAAGCAGGTGATGACTGGACTGACTGAAAGATGCTGTGAAGACAGAAGATAGAAGACAGTAGATGGTGAAATGAATATACGTGATCTATTCACGGGTTTGTATAAAAATATATGAAATTGTATATGACTGTATATGAAACTGCATATGTATGAAATGAAATTGAAATGTGAGATGTACAAGTAGTGGAGTTACAAGAGTTGTACTGTTTGAATGTATGAAATAAAATATTTATATTTAAACAAAATACTGTTGAATATTTGAATTCGTGTGTAGTCATATTCTATTTAAATTTAAATATTATATTTATGTCTGTGATGTAGATATGAAACAGTACAGTAACAAAGACATTTATAATAAAATATATTTGGTTGTTATCATCAAACAAAAATCATATAATTGTGTATACAACTGCGTTATATACAACAATATCCCCTTTTGATTATGACAAACAAATATTAAGATTTTGAATATAATAAATGTGTTTGACAGTGAATGTTGAACTCCTCCTCCTATTTGAATGCTCTCCCTACAACAGAAACTCCCCCTAGAACTATGCACGAGTGAAAAAAATGTGGAATGAATTTGAATTTTCAAAATTAAAATATTTATAAAATATTCACTCATAAATCAAAATCTCAACCCATTCTCCCTCTTTTGTTATCATCAAAAGGATACAGAATTTAAAATATAGATGAAAAGTGACTAATAAATATAATATCAGCATAAGAGGAAGAACAATCATCATACATCTCAATCAATCAAAAAAAACATATTATTCTAAGAACTAATGGCATATTTCACATTATAGAGAATGAAAGATTTACGATGAAATTTATAAAAATGGAGAGTTAAAAATTGAATTCCAATTATTTTCTAAAAAAATTAAATTTTTATAAATTGAAGCACAAAACAGTGATGGATTTGGACTATAATTAATAATTCAATTTAAGTGACAAAATCGTATAATCTCAAATCCCAATAGCTATCAATCAACAAATCATAATACATCATAAGATTTCAACATATTTCACATATTAGAAAGATGGATTGATAGGCTGGTTTTTATCCACCAAGGAGAATTTTAGATTAATTTCAATTTATAGCACAATATTTCCTTTTTCTTCTTATTTTATTTAAAAGCACATTGATCACGCATAACCAAAGCTTGGATTTTTAAATGAGGTCAGTCGCAGTTTAAATTATAAGTTGTCTCATAACCATGCATGACCAGAGCTTGGATTTTTAAATGAGGTTAGAGAAACACTTATGTATTAATTATATATTTATCGTTTTCAGCTTCAAATGGAAAAACTCCTTGGTATATAAAACCAATATGAATGATAGAAAGGTGGTAGGTACAGAAATGGACTGTGAAATAAATTTCTAAATTAATTATATTATGAAATATGCTCGACTGTACTGGGATCATTAAAAGTTTTCAATTATCACAAATTTTGAATAATAACTGTAACAACCCATATTTTTGGGCCCAATTTAAAATTTTATTTTAAGTGATTTTAATGAGTTTTCGATAATTAAAATAATTTATTTAAAATAAAAATGATTGAAAGTTGATTTAAATCGAAGTTAGAATGAATAATTCAATTTTAATTATAAAAAGAGTTAGAAATAGCGCGGTAGTTTGAAAAGTCAAACTTGAACTTTGACTGACCATACAGGATGCAAAATTTAACGGATTTTAGTGAAACCAAAAATATTAGAATCTATTTTAAAATATCTTTCCAATGAATCCGAAAAATTGAAATTTTATAGCGGAAATCAAAAGTTATGGCCAATTCAATTTTTAGAACGGTCGTTGTAGAATTTATATATATATTATATATGGCCCGAAAGGCTACTTTTCACATATGAAGGACATTCGACTCGAAACCACTTCCATTGAGTTCGGAATGATGTTTCTGCATTGAAAAATAGTAAACACTTATATATTTCGAGTTTCGAAAATTATTTGTTTAAAAATGTATTTTTAATATTAAATATATACGCCTTGAAAATAGCCATTTTTCAAATAGTCTCAGAATTCGACGAAAATAATTTTGTTGGATTCGTATCGTCATAAGAAAGCTAAAAATATATTTTTTTAGAATTTTTTGAGGTCATATGTGGCCCCGGCATATTTTAATGTACGGTCAATATTTAATTAATTAATTTTTAATGCAATTTTAAATAAAAATCGTGCAGATTTCGGAATTGGGCCACGGGACCTATCCCATCGCGTTCAGAAGGTGTCAAAACCTTAAGAACGACAGTAAGCAAGCCCAATTCGGAGATAGCCCGCATTTTCAGCTTTATAACACATTTTTAATAATAAAATAATAAAATAATCCGAAAATTTAAACCCTAACCCTAATTTCAGCCGCTGCCTATGGCTTTCAATGGCCAGAATTTCTCCAATTTCAAACGCTCATAACTTTTGATCCGCTCAACGAAAATCGACAAACTTGGTACCAAATCGAAGCTCTCGGAGAGATCTTTCAATCCATACGGTCAAGATCGGGTTTTGGTTCACGGATTTCACGAATTCTGGGCTGAAACGTGGTGGGTTTGGGCTCGATTTTCGAGGCAAGGAGGAGGCTGAGTTCGGAGCTTTTGGGGGCGGTGGTGGCTTGTAGGCGGGGCTTCGGAGTGGCGGGGTCTGATCGGCGGTCGGTGGCTCGGAGGGGGGCGCGCACAGAAGGTTGCGCAATGAAGTTTGGGTGCGGCTTGGTCACGGCAACAAGGAAGAAGAAGTATATTTTATATTATTTTATTTATTTAAATATTTAATTTATGCAAACTTTAAAAATCAATATCTTTCTCATACGAGGTCGGTTTTACAAACCGTAAGTTGTGTTGGACTTGTCTTTCCGAGAGCTTCGCGATGGCGCAGACCAGAGCTGAATCCGAAACAGTCGAATTTTCAGCCATATCAATGTGAGAATTCTATTTCCTCTTTAATAATTAAAAATAAATTAATTATTACCGTGTTATATTTTAACTGTATGCTGCTTGAATGTTCGTGATTTGAATTTAACTATATGATGTTGTTCATTGACCTGTTTATTCGATAGAATATTTTTGTTGTATCAGAAATAACCAGATCTAGTGAGATTTCTATTTTTTTTAAAATCTAATTTAATTATTTATTTCAGATATGAAATTATATTTATTTCATGTTTATGTTGTATGTATAATCGTTGAAATGTTGATTTGTGTTGTAATTGCTTGAATCGTTGAACTGAATTGTGTGTAATCATGTTTGACATGACTTTGTGTGTACGACGAAACAACATTTTATTGTATGTATAAAATATACAATATTCATGTTGTCAAAAATTTGCATATGAAATAAAAACAACATTTTATTTGAAATGTGTTATGCCAATCAAAATAACATTTTTGATTAGAAATTTGCTAGAAAAATATGAGCAAACATTTTTATCTCATTTTGTTGAACTAGTTTTTCAACAAAATATGTATACATATTTTTGTGTAATATTGTTTACGTTAAAATAATAATAATAATAATAATAATAATAATAGTAATAAAACACTTTGTTAGCAAATATGATATGAGAATAAAAATGCACATTTTGTTAGTAACGTCATATGAGGATAAAAATGCAATTTTGTTGGTAGCGTCATATGAGAATATCATTTTTATGTCAACGTGTTAGAATATCATTTTATGTTGACATGTTAGAATTATCATGTTAATGTTAACATAGTAGAATTTGTCATTTTAAGGTGGATATAATAGAATTATCATTTTATAAAATGCCAACATAAAATATTCATTTTAGATTATGTTGGAACCGTCAACGTAAAATATTCATTTTATGTTATGTTAGGACCGTCAACACAAAAATCACAATTTAGTTAGAATATTTTTGTGTAGAGAAAAAGTACATTTTTAATATAAAATGTTGCATTAGATAATAACGTCATGTTATGTTATTTAGAAATGAATAATTTCACCGTCATGTTATATTAGTTAGAAATGAATATTTTCACCGTTATGTTGTGTTAATTAGAAAAACAATATTTTTACCATCACGTTATGTCAGGTAGAAATGAACATTTTTGCCAATGTAAAGTAGTAGCGACAAAAATCATATTTTTGCCAATGTAAAATGGTTGTAAATGAGATTTACATTTTTATTATGTAAACAAAAGTATGTACTTGCATTGTAAACAAAATTTACATTTTTCTATGTAACTATGATATGAAATTTGCATTGTAAACAAAATTTACATTTTTCTATGTAACTATGATATGAAATTTGCATTGTAAACAAAATTTACATTTTTCTATGTAACAATGATATGAAATTTACATTGTAAATTAAAATTACATTTTTATAATGTAACTTAAGATTGGCATTTACATTGTCATTCTAAATAGTCAAGATCATTTTGGTTTTGCATTGAAAGAGATAAAAAAATTATCATTTTTGTTTGGCATTGAAAGAATAACAAAGTTATTATTTTTGTTACATGGAAATTAAACAAACAAAAATATATTCATTTTGTTGTAATTGGAATGACACACCAAATATACATTTTGTGTATATGATATGTATAAAATAAAAAAAATCATTTTGTCAAATGTGAAAGAATGATAAAATATACATTTTTATCGAATGTAAAAGAATGACAAAAATATTCATTTTGTCAAATGTGAAAGAATGATAAAAATATACATTGTTATCAAATGTAAATGAAGGACAAAAATATTTATTTTGTCAAATGCAAAGAATGAAATAAAACACATTCATTTTTGTTCGTAATAAAAAGGAAACATTCATTTTGTTTGTGTTTTGAAAGTTAACACACAATTTTCATTTTTGGTGAAAGTTAAAAAGAATATTTTTAATATTCTTTTGTTAAAAATGAAAGGTCATAATGTTTATCACCGTTTTTGTCAAATTAAAAGATTTAACTTTTTTTTATACTTAAAAAGGTGAAAGTTACATTTTTGATGTAAAAAGAAAAGCATACATTTTAATGTGAATATAAGAAGGAAAATTACATTTTCATGTAAATGGAACTTAAAGTAAGAGATTTACATTTTAATCAATTGAATTTTTATTAAAAAGGATAACGGTATGAAATTTACATACCCATGTAAAAGAATTTCAGTAAAAATTATAACGATGAAATTTATATGTTAAGGAATTAGATTTTCATTAAAAAGATTTAGGATATGGAAATTTCATTTTCATGTAAATAGATTAGTACACAAAATTATCGTTTGTTTGTAATGTAAAATTATTATTTTTGTGTTTTGCATTGAAAAGATAACAAAATTATCAATTTTGTTACATTGAAATAAACAAACAAAAATACTCATTTTTGCAGAAGTAAAAGTGGATGAACAAAAATATTCGTTTGTTGAAATTGAAATGAAACACAAGAATGCCTATTTTGTTGGAATTGGTATGATACACAAAATACATTTTGTGTAATTCGAAAGATGAAACAAGAAAATGTACATTGTTATGTATAAGATGTGTATGTGTATGAAAATTAAGAATGATGTGTACATTGTACGTTAATATTGTATATACGAATAGGAATGTTTTTCATTAGCAAAATGTAATGAAATAAAATAAATTTCATTGCACATTATAAACATTTCGATAGGTTGTGAAGCAAAACATTCACTACTTGTTATGTAATTACGTTAATGAAATGGAATTTAATTATTTATATATATATATAAATAAAAATAAATCGTTACAAATTACTAATAACGATATGAAATGATTTCCAACTTATACATATATATATATACGAGAGTTATTTGGAAAGTCCGAGTCTATCTCATTCCAAATAATTTGAACGACGTTTAAAATTCAAGAGTTGAAGACAGCGATTGAAGACCGACGATATTCATATCGAATGGACGACGACTGCTGATGCCCGTGATTGGAGTAGCTACCTTAAAGGGACTACAGTGGTGGCCGTCCGGACGTAGTGTTGATTAGTACGGATTTGGCTTTCGCTCAGACCCAGAGCATATGCTTATAAATGGATTGTGTGTCTGACGTCGTACTCCATTAAATATCATGTTATTAATCTTCTGTCGAATGTATGGATGTTTGGTGGCGGAGAATTTATTCTCTTTCTTAACACCCGTTCATATATTTCGGCAAAGGATTGGTAGTGTGATATGGGGTGACGATGTGGCATGCTAAGATGCATATGATCAAGGCTTTGTTGAAAAGCAGGCCTTGTGGGATGATCAAAGCATAGCCTGTTTAGGCATAGCTTTGTGTATAGCGTGACTTCACGAGCCTCACACACCGGCGGAGTCTAAAACGGGAGAAGGGAATGCAGGGGGAGCACCACGTTTCTTTCTAGCTAGAAGTGGTGTTTGGGCTTTAACACGGCCTGACATTTTACTTATGTGGATGATGAAATGAGGCGCCTCGGATGATAGGTCCTATAGGACCGGGAAACGTGTGTTCAGGAATAACTAATCCACAACTCGTATGGTGAACCGGCCCTGCAGCTTTCCAAGGGTTCACTGCGGGGGATCCTGAGACATTAGCTAGAATGTCTCGAATCGGTACGAGCTCCTCCCTAGCCTTGACTCATGATGAAAACAAAAATCCAAATACGACCCTACGAATTTGATTGTATTACTAGTATGGAGGCATAGTAGTATGGGATACTATTCTTCCTAGGATTTATACATTTACTTTGAAATGTTTTGAGATGTACTAATAATAATATTAAACTCGTATTTGCCGTATTTAACATGTTTAATCACTATAAGGCAAAACCCTATCCTCTGGTTTGTGTTGCATTGTGTGATGGGATCTGGGTCTTATGGTGATTCCATTTTTTTAGAAAGCATAACGTTGTTGTACGATTCACTTATTAGTTGTTTTTGACACATTTATGCACGGCAATCCATTAGAGCAAACCCGTTCCGCGTTAGCGGCATGGTCTTTGGATTTGTCCTATTAATAGTGATTAATTAGTTAAGAATTCTCACACCAGTCCCACGACTGACCCGTTGTTTGTTTCCACCTTTTTGCAAACTCGGGTGCCCTCTTTCCACACGGGCAGTCGAGCAGTTTGTCTACAGGTCTATCTCTTTAGCAGGATCCTGAACTGAAGCTTAAAGCTGTGTCCAGAACATTGGAAGTCTTCTGCTGCCTTAGTCATTTTGTTTCCACTGCAATGTATTAAAATATTGTAATTTGTCTTCCGCTGTAATTTTATTCAATATACTCTGATATTCTGTACTCTGATGTAACATTTATTATTGATGTTATAAAAGTCTGTTGTTATTGTTCCGATGTGTTGTATTCCCAAAGTTAACGTAGGCGGAATTTGAACGGTCTTGGTCGATTTTGCGATCGATTAAGGCCGGGCAAAATCCGACTAGTTACATTTGGTATCAGAGCTTTGGTTAGCTCAAATCTTTGGGGTACAACTCGTTAGAACGGAACAAAAGACTCATCAGAGATTGGATTAGTAATATCCAATAAGAATACTCATTAGAGATAGGATCAGCAGTATCCTAGAATGAGAAAACTCATTAGAGATGGGGTTAGTAATGCCCTAGAATGAGTTGAGAGTAGCAAGCCTATAATATACGTATTTATAATTATATTTTAGAAAATATGATTTTTGAATATACAAAAGTTATACATTTTAAAAGTTAGTCAACTAATAAAATTATTAAATGAATAATAAAGAATAAAAATTTGAGTAGGATAACTTAAACAACTTTTAGCTTCGTTCCTTTTCGAGGACGAAAAGTTTTTAAGTGGAGGAGACTGTAACAACCCAGATTTTTGGGGCCAATTTAAAATTTTATTTTAAGTGATTTTAATGGGTTCTCGATATTTAAAATAATTTATTTAAAATAAAAATGATTGAAAGTTGATTTAAATCGAAGTTAGAATGAATAATTCAATTTTAATTATAAAAAGAGTTAGAAATAGCGCGGTAGTTTGAAAAGTCAAACTTGAACTTTGACTGACCATACAGGATGCAAAATTTAACGGATTTTAGTGAAACCAAAAATATTAGAATCTATTTAAAAATATCTTTCCATCGAATCCGAAAAATTGAAATTTTATAGCGGAAATCAAAAGTTATGGCCAATTCAATTTTTAGAAAGGTCACTGTAGAATTTATATATATATATTATATAGCCCGAAAGGCTACTTTTCACATATGAAGGAATTTCGACTCAAAACCACTTCCATTGAGTTTGGAATGACGTTTCTGCATTGAAAAATAGTAAACACTTATATATTTCGAGTTTCGAAAATTATTTGTTTAAAAATGTATTTTTAATATTAAATATATACGCCTTGAAAATAGCCATTTTTCAAACAGTCTCAGAATTCGACGAAAATAATTTTTTTGGATTCGTATCGTCATAAGAAAGCTAAAAATATTTTTTTTAGAATTTTCTGAGGTCATATGTGGCCCCGGCATATTTTAATGTACGGTCAATATTTAATTAATTAATTTTTGTGAATATTAGGCTCACATCCCTATTTTGAAACTTAATTAGGCTCACATCCGGTCATAAACTTAATATAAATTAGGTCCCTGTTTTCAAAACTTACAAAATAATAATTAAATAAATTAAATAAATTCGTAAGTTAGTAGTAAAATAAATTATGCATTATACAAAAAATTCAGTTCAAAAAACAATAAAAATCATGTCAGAAAGAAGAAAACAGCAAAAAAATAGAAAAAACTGCAGTTAAATGCATAATATTATGCACGTTTTTGATTTCATTGCATGCATATGTGCAATTATTGCAGTTCTTCCAGCGCATAGATTTAACTTAATATTTCAGTTCATTTTTATTTGCATCCAAATGGGCAAATTTCTCAGAAAACATGCACACATGTGTGCAACATTTTTATAGGATAACACACTGGCTAAAAGTAGGGACCTAATTTATAAATAAATAAAAAAGATTTTTTAAATTAAAACCCGCCCCCTATTTTATTACTTCCGCCTTTTTATTTAAAAAAATGTGCGGTACTTCATAAAAAAATAAAAAATAAAATCTAAAATCTGGAAATAATTTCAGGAGTTCACGGAAATAAAAAAAAATAGTTGCATACATTTATGCAATTATTACTGATAATTGCATATATGTCTGCAACTTTTCCGTAAGTTGTGTTCAGATTAAAATCTGAAATTAAACCTGCACAAATGTGTGCAAATATTTGAAATATTTGCACACATGTATGCACGTATTTGCATGAAGAAAAATCAACGAAGATGAATGTAGTGAAAAATAAGCACGGATGTATGCAGGAAAATGATATATGTGCATAATATTATGCATTTAACTGGAAATTTCGTTTTTTTTCTGTTTTTTTGATTTTTGACGCCTTGTTTGATGATTTTTTGTTCTAAATTTTTTAGCGTTTACATGTTTTATTTAAATACGAATTTACGTGATTTTTTTATATATTTTTTATATATTTTTGATGAATTTTCAGAAAATAGGGACCTAATTTACAATAAGTTTATGACCGGGTTTTTTTTCTATTTTGAAACTTAATAGGGACCTCTCAAAAACGCACACTTAATTTTTAATGCAATTTTAAATAAAAATCGTGCAGATTTCGGAATTGGGCCACGGGACCTATCCCATTGCGTTCAGAAGGTGTCAAAACTTTAAGACCGATAGTAAGCAAGCCAGTTCGGAGACAGCCCGCATTTTCACCTTTATAACACATTTTTAATAATAAAATAATCCGAAAATTTAAACCCTAACCCTAATTTCAGCCGCTGCCTATGGCTTTCAATGGCCCCGGCATATTTTAATGTACGGTCAATATTTCGATGTGTTGTTATTGTTTCGATGTGTTGTATTCCCAAAGTTAACGTAGGTGGAATTTGAACGGTCTTGGTCGATTTTGCGATCGATTAAGGCCGGGCAAAATCCGACTCGTTACAATAACATAGTCCAATTTCTATCACAAATATTTCGACTTTTTATTCAAGAAGATTTTTAATAAATATTAAACTCTCCACATTAATATAAAAAGCATGATGGGTGACAGAATAATGGTAGATAAAGAAGATGGTCGTGAAATAATCGCCCAGTCAAAGATATTATAATAACTGTTCAACCATCATGAAAAATCTGAATAAAATCTCCTCTTGTTGTGAAATATACTGCAAGTCACAATTCATCACAATTTCAAAATTTGATAATAATTTTTGATGAATTATAAATATAGTTCAATTTGGATATTGATTTCAATTTCTGAATGAATAATCAATAAATAAATTTTAAATTGAAAGACAATTACAAGAGGGAAATGTAAATCTATACAAGACATGGGAGAATATATATATACACACACACACACACATATGATGAAAAAAATATCAGCACTTCTAAACTGATTCCACTTGTTGTCTCTGTTAATGAGGATTTTAACATGACACTGGAGACGAACAAGGATATCTTAGGCAAAAGAATTTTAAGCACAAAGCCCAAATAGACAAGACTAACAAATCAGGCAATTTTATCAGAGCAGCAAACAGTTCTTCTCAAAACAAGCAGTCATTTAAAGCATTTCCACAACAGTATCAGACCAACACAAAATTAGTTTCAAAGCACACTTGTCAAGACATTTCTAATGGTCACAAAATATGATTCATGATCCAAGATTAAAAATACCGTTTATTTGGAATCATTTGAGGAAATATGAAAAACTCATGATTCAATGAATCAATCACACCAGATTATCAATTTTAGATCCAAGATATGAGTGTGATTCAAAAAAACAATAATTTCAAATGATTTTAAACAAACAAATATTCAAATCAAATAATCATGAAATAGCAGTGAGTTTTAAGATCTGTATTTCAACAAGAATTTTTCATAATTATTTTCTGACAAGTACAAGAATAATTTCAGATCATTTACATCAAGTTTGAGAGGTATTTATGATCCAAAAAATTAAAAATAATTTATTTGAAATCACTTGAATCAATGTCAAGTTTGAGATATAATGAATTATTCACACAAGATTGATAATTTCAAATTTAAGAGGTGTGTGATATTAAAAATATCAAGAATTGCAGATGATTTCAAACAAAACTAATTTCAACCATAATAATCATGAATAAAGATGAATTTCAAGATGTATCACTGATTCAAGAAATCAAAATATCCAAGCCAATCTAAAAATCAATGAAATTATCACAACTGATAAATAGGAGAGTGTTGCAATGAGTATAAATTTTCAAGCCCTTCCAGAATGAATTAGAAGAAACTCAAAACAGCATAGGTGTGTGAAATTCCATTAAATTTTTTGATCTACAAAATTTAGAATTCAAATCAACAGTGTTCAAGATATGACAAGAATACATGAACACTGTTATGAATTCAGAGAATCGGAAAACAAACTTCAAATCAATTGCAAATATTTACAAAAATAAATTCAAGATCTGAAAAAAGATTAAAACATAAGAGTTTTATTCAAATCAAAGCGAATTTCCAAAAAAATACGAATCCTGCAATTGGAGGATAATTAAGCCCAAAAAGAATATGGCATTCTCAAATCAAACAGACAAAGAAATTAAACAGAAGAGATAGAAGGAGGGAAAACAATTTTTTTTTTTTTTACAAAGATGAGTTTAGAGTTTATACCTAAAATTAACGTCAGTAAATAAATCTCTAACTCAACAAATCTTGGCCAAGGAACTGTAAAGAATATAGAAATATAGAACAACTTGAAATCAATCTCTTTTCAGCACAGCAGTTCCTCAACCTTCTTCGGTACCTAACAGCTGAGAGGATCGAGTGGTCTAACAAAATTTGTAAAACCACTCACTGTTTTGTTAACATCTTTCGGTACACAAACTTGTTTGTATAACAATCCATTTGAATCTATCTTTGTGCCCTTAGGAACCCAAATCTGTTTAAATTTAGTCCAGGTTGTCTTATTTCTTTTTGGGATCCGAAAATGTTTAGATGGATTGATACAAATCAAATTCTCATCTCGATTATGATTTAAAAATCCTTTGAAATTATCAGAATTTCAATATTTAAATCGATTCTTTTCAGAGCAATTTGAAGGATTTTTATAATCATTTGAGTTCCAATTTTCAAAAAAGTTAATTTTCCCAAAGCCCAGACCACATTTATTTCCAACAGAAACTTGGTTTTGCAACAGCATATTCAACGATTTTTACCCATTAGAAAATTTATCCAAAGTTGATTCTAATTGTTGAATTTTGGATTTAAGATTGTTATTTTCTTTTACCAAATTTGAGCAATGATTTATAGCGATCTTCTGTTCATCATTGGACTGTTTTAAAACCAAATTCTCATTTTCAAGTAGTTTAGTTTTGGCTTAGGATTCGGAAATTTCAAGTTCAAAATGATTTTGCTTTTCAGATTCAAGTTTCTTAAAATTTTCAATCTTATCTTCAGGCTCTTTCAAAATCAAATCCGTTTTCAACAAAATTTTATTTTCAATAATTTCATGTTTGGAATTTTTGATATCCTTAAAATTTTCAAATTCCTTTTGTAAAGAATTGTTTGCATCTTTCAGCTCAATCTCATTATCTTTCAAAATTATATTTTCTTCTTCAAGCCTTTGAATATTATTATTGAGATGAACAAGATCAATTTTTAATTTCAGGCAATTTTCACAATCACAATTTTCAAATTTTATGACATTTGAGAGTTTTGATTCCAAACAGTTAATTTTGCTGGTCAACTCATGTTTCTTAGATCTTAAAGATTTATTTTTCAGTTGGAGTTTATCAATAGATTTGGTTAAATCAACACAAAAATAAACTAGATCTTCATATGAAAATTTTCTCACTTTATCGTCTGTTGAGTCTCCATCAGCTGATCCATCTAAATTTTCATCTGTAAAGCCAGTTAAACATAGATCTGAGTCTGAGTTGACATTCCGGGGTTTTGAGCAGTTGTTGTCAATTTGTCCATACTTCGTATTGAGAGTTTTCCAAATTTCCTGCGTAGTCAAACAATGGGAGATATGATCAAGTTGGTTATTACTAAGATGAGAATAAAGAATACGCATAACACGAGCATTTATATTCCTATCTATTATATCACCTCCATTGTTAACAACATCCCAATATTTCACAGATTTCAAATAGGATATCATTTCTGATTTCCAATTAAAAAAATCTGTAACATCAAAAATGTTTAGTATGTGACTGGACTGACTCTCAATGAACTAACAACTAGGAGACATGATTCTAGGGTTAATGAAATTACCAGGCTCTGTTACCACTTGTTGGATCTAGATTAACCCTATAGCGGGGTGAATAGGGTTTATTGAAAATTAAGCAAGATATTAAAAATACGCAGATCACAGATCATAGTAGAAATAGAAATGCAGAAAGTAAATGACATAAAGATTTACCCAGCTTCGGCAGAATCCTGCCAACTGCTACATTCCTAAGGTTTCTACTAGGTAAAAGAACAGATCCCGCATACAAGACCATGTACACTCGCTGTAACACCCCGTGTATTCTATAACTGTGAAATTAACAAATTAAAGTATAATTAATTTGAAATCAAAGAACTAAGGGAAACGGGATACGCCATTGCGTTCGTCTCGGAAAAATACGCAAAATAGAGTCCGAGTTTTCGAAAAACGGAGTCTGTATGAAGAAGATATGGCCTTCGGAAGTTTCTGAATTAAGTTTAAAATTCGAACAGAATAAAACAGTTTAAAATTAAAAACCGGGCCCAATTGGCCAGGGCGGGAAAAATCCCGCCTGATGCACCCAGGTCGACTGGGCTGTCGACCTGGTCTAGCCAGGTCGACAGGGCTGTCGACCTGGTCCAGAGCCAGGTCGAACCCAGCCCAACCTGGCTGGCCTATTCTATGTTGGTCGATTTTCAGAAGTCTGCTTTGTCATTAGGGCTAGGTGGCAGGCTCTAATTGGTCTCTCTTTTGAATGAAAGGCTACGATCAATCCAAGCAACATCAATGGTCCTAATCAGTTCATAAACCCTATAAAAATGACCCTAGACTCACCCTAATCTATTCATTCAAAAATAAGAACAAAGCCGTCATGTTGCTGAGGAACGACTAAGAGTAGCCGCCAATTGGAGAGAGGATTAGGAGGCAAATTCTAAAGCATAAAGCAACCTAAACAAATTAAATCAACAAGGAATCGCATCTCCAAATCCCTAAATTGGAGAATTCGCCATACAATTGTAAGTAGAGTATTATTTTGGTATGAACAAATAATTGTGATGGTTTGTATACTTGATTTGTGGCGATAAAGTAATTCATATTTGTGCGTTACTATGATTCTTATCGATTTGGAATATTGTATACATTTGGATATTCTTGCATTATGTTATTCATTATAAAAAAAACTACATATTTGCGGTGGTTTTATGCAAGTATACGTTTGGAATATTCGCCAATTATGTAATCCATGTTGAAGCTACATGTATGTAGTTGATTAATTGAAATTCATGCAAGTTTGGGGTTTTGCTACTATGCCATCATAATGTGTATTTTTATACAAACATCATTTTTGTGAAGTAATTGGAATAAGTTTGGGTTATCATAGTCCATATGAAATTATGTTGAAAATTTGGCATCATGATCTATGTATTAAGCCATGCTTTTGTACTAGAAAACCTATTTGCAAACTTATGAATATGACTAGGCTATGATTGATATTTTGCATAATTGAAATCCATGTTAGGTCTATATTGTTAACAAGAATTGTATGATGACATATGTGGTACATAGCTAGGTTAGATTCAAAAATCCCTTTTGCAAGTTTGCATGACTAAAGTAAAAATCATGATTTCATGTTAGAAATATTTATGCCATGTGAATAGATTTAAAATCATGATTAAGTTGAACTATACTTTTGTGTTAGTAACAAAAGTAAACACCTTTGTAAACATGTAGTAATCTTATGAACATGATTTGCTTATGTTTGACATTATGCCTGAATAAAAATATAGGTTCATGTTGTAGTTAAGCCTATGTGTCAATAATGATATTCTAATCTCAACTACAAGTTTACATGCTTTGATTCATGTCCCTTATGCTTTATGACCAAAGTATACATTACTACTATGCAAGTACACCAGTTTCTATTTTGCAATTCCAACGTTATGTTGCAAGTTCATGCGTTCACATTCCCCTTTTTGTGTATGTACTCACGCTTTAAGCCTCCCCTTTTCGCATGGCTAGGTTGGGCTTAAAAAGGCTAAGCCCAACATATATATAATAAACGAACGTGTTAAACGGGGGAAAATAACGTTGGGTTAAATTTATTAATAAATGAAAATATAAAGTAGAAGGGCCCAAATTCAAGTATGGGTTGGGCCCATGATTGGTGTAACCTTTACACCATTAACTTAATAATGGGCCGCAAATATTTACATATAAGGAAATAAAGAAGAAAGACAAAATATGTAAATGTAGAACATACGATGTGTTTAACCCGAGGTTGGATTGAGTTGTGATGTAAACCTGCCCGGAACCGCCCGGCTGTCCAGTAGTCACAACAATACCTATCCAATGTGGGAGGTTAAACATGGAGCCCAATAAGGACCCGAGGTTAGACTGAGTTGTGGCGTAAGACTGCCCGGAACCAACCGGCAACAGGCAGCCACAACAATACCTGTCTAATGTGAGAGGTCAAGGCTTTAATAAGACAATTAAGGCTGAGTCAGGATTGTTAGGATTAAGTGAACTAAAGACTTAATCAAAATGGAACATGCTAAACTAAACGGACTGGTGGGGGTTAGGTTAGAAAACACTTAACCAACTTAGCATGTTGGCTAGAGATAGAAAACCTAGTAACGGGGGACCCTTTTCAGCAGTAACCCTAGAAGGTGTATCAGGATACCCTGAAACTAGGCAGGGTGGGGCACGATTACTGGGCTGATTGTAAGAGGTCAAATCGACGGCGGTGGTGTAGCAGTGTAGGTTCTAACGGGGTGCGGGCGTGCACACACTCCGGCACAGAAAAATAAGGCACTGGACACCAGTAGCATACCTGTGCATTCTAGGATTGTGTCGGGCCGCCTCCATGGGACTTATACACCCCATGGTGGGACCAGCATAGGTAACTACAACATCGGGGGCCGTAAGACACATGTAACTATGCGAGTAGGAGCCGATCATCATAGAATGGATCACATCACCCTGATTTTGGGGTGCCAGTTGGGAACTAGTTTATATGGGTTCAGAGATTAACATGGGGTACGATAGTATATTCGACCCTAGGCAACTTAACCAAGTTTGTAGTGCTTTCCCACTTCTTGTTTATACTTATCATACCCAGTTCTTTATTCATAGACAGAATAGTCCTAGACTTACTCAGGCTTTATGTCTAACTCTACTTTTCTTTCGTCTTCTTTTCTTCCTTCCCCCCCTCCCCCCCAGGTCCACAGGGAGGGAACACTGCAGCTTGACCAGCCTTAACATCCAGCTTGAAGAGGAGAAATGTATTGCTTGGACCTTTTCATTTTGAACTATGGCTTTGGACAACCACTATAGGGCTTTTGCAGTTTATCTATGTTTTATTTATGCTTCTTTAAATAATGTGATCAAGACAGATTATGAAAGTGTTATGTTATGTTTTTGGAAAGGATGTAAGACAATCATGGTGATGTTGTTGTAACACGTATTTTATGAAATAAAAGTTGTTGTTTTTCCGCTGTTTACAAATATGTGTTCTTATGTCTGTCTCGTATATCTGTGACTTATACTTATAAACCTCCACCAAAATTAGGGCATTCCCTTTTAGAGTGACCCTAACGGAGGTGGGGTGTTTCACTTGGTATCAGAGCATAGGTTTACCAGGTAAGATAAAAAGTTCTAAAAATTTATTTTCAAAAAGGAAATTTAAAGAAGCATTTTTAAAAGGAAAAATATTATTTTATTTTAAAAAGGCAAAGTCCACTTCCCAAAGCCATAGGTACTATCTCTTATCCTTCGTTTTGAATCTATCCTTTTTGTTTCAGCATGTCCGAAGATCTTAACTTGCCAAAAGGGGTGCCAATACCTGGTTGGTTTAGACGGTTTTTAGAAGCAAGGGCCACTCAGCCAGGTCCTACCGTTCCTCCTCCCCCAGCTGCAGGAAATCATCCAGCTGCAGCAGCACCTTTTCCTCCACCTCCTCCTCGGGGAAACACGTTTGCTAAGATATGTAATGATTTTAAAGCTATGGGAGGAAAGGATTTCCATGGAACTGAGTCCTTCGTGGCAGCTAGAAATTGGCTGAAGGAAACGGAGGACCTATTCATCATCTTTGAGGTAGAAGATAGACAAAAAGTACAATTGGCAGTATGGCTATTGAAGGGCGAGGCTTCCTACTGGTGGGAAGTCACTAATGCTGAAAGACCAGTGGAGACATGGGAGGACTTTAGGGCAAGGTTTGAGACTAAATTTCTCTCAGATGCGGAAAGAAGTTTGCAGTTGGAAAATTTCTTATTTCTTAAGCAAGGGGACAAGACAGTCAGAGAGTATGTGAATCAGTTCGATGAGCTGGCTAGGTTTGGGCTTGACCTAGTCAACACCCCGCACAAGAAGGCTCTCCGTTTCGTCAAAGGGTTGAATGAGCCATTACACAGTTTGGCCATGACCCATATACCCATGGGAGCCACGTATGAAAGGTTGGTGCAAATGGCATTGCTGAATGAAGAGGATAAGGGCAAGAAGGAAACAAAGGCAGAAAGCTCTCAAGGGAAGAAAGAGGGTTTGCAGCCTAAGAAGACAGACTTTAAGAAGGGCGGAAAAGGCAACAAAGAGAAGAGGAAGTGCAATTTCTGTGGCAAAGTGGGGCACTTAGTAAAGGACTGCCGGAAAAAGAAGGCCAAGGAGAATGGTGGGTGCTTTTCTTGCGGTGAGACAGGCCACAGGGCTAAGGACTGCCCAAAGAAACGAGGACAGGGGCAGAGGGCTGGATCCACCCCAGGGGCACAGGTTCATGTGCTGGAAGCGCCACCTCTGCAAAAGCGAGGTATAAACACTTCTGTAGAAAGTGTAGTTTATCTTTATGATCACCCCGTTCGCACTTTATTTGATTCTGGCGCATCACACTCCTTTATCTCGTCTGCTTTAGTAGAATCTCTGCACCTAAAAACTAGTATGGTAGAGGACCCCTTAATTGTTTCAAACCCAATTGGGGGCCCAGCTCATTTGTCTATGATCTGTTTGGGATTGAAAATTTCTATTCTAAGTATAGAATTTCAATGTAGTGCCTTTGTTTTGGGCTTTTCGGGTTATGGTTTGATTTTGGGTATGGATTGGCTATCCAGTAATGGGGCCATCCTTGATTGTGAGAAAAGGGTTATTAGGCTCCTAACCCAGCTCGGTAATACTTTGGAAATTTCTTGTAATCCCTCATATGCGGTTATGCTTAGTTACCTTGAATCGCTAGATGCCTCTGTTGAAAATTTGCAATCAGTTAAAGTGGTCCGGGAATATCCGGATGTCTTCGAAGAGGTGAAGGGCTTGCCTCCGAAGCGGGAAATAGACTTCCGCATATATCTTGTAGATAATGCAAAGCCCGTTGCGTTGCCCGTTAGACACATGGCTCCACGAGAAAGGAAAGAGCTCAGTAAACAGATTAAAGAGCTTCTAGAAAAGGGGTTCATTAGGAGGAGCATTTCAGAATGGGGCGCTCCAGTGGTGTTCGCTACAAAGGCGGATGGTTCACTCTGTCTATGTGTTGACTATAGGGAGCTCAACAACCTAACGAAAAAAAATAGGCACCCTCTCCCTAGAATTGACGATTTGTTTGACCAGCTTGTAGGAGCGTCTGTTTTCTCCCAACTCGATTTAGCAACCGGTTTTCATCAGCTAAGGGTGGCTGAAGATAGCATCGATAAAACGGCGTTCAGAACCCCAGACGGCTTCTTTGAGTGGCTTGTCATGCCTTTCGGCTTGACAAATGCACCTGCTTACTTCGTGGACCTGATGAGTAGGGTATTTAGAGATTTCCTCAACAAATTCGTAGTGGTCTTCGTAGATGATATCCTTATCTTCTCAAAGAGTGAAGAGGAACATGCTCAGCACTTAAGGGCAATCATGGAAACTTTGCGAGTCCATCAACTAAAAGCCAAATTCTCCAAATGCCACTTTTGGAGGGAAGAGGTGAGGTTCCTTGGGCACATAGTATCCAAACAAGGGTTAGCAGTAGACCCTGCTAAGGTAGTGGCGGTACAGGATTGGAAGACACCAAGGAATGCAACTGAGGTCCGAAGCTTTCTAGGACTAGCAGGTTTCTATCGAAAGTTTATAAGGGATTTTGCGAAAATCTCAGCTCCGCTCACGAAATTGACTAAGAATAATCTAGTGTTCAATTGGGATTTGGATTGCGAGTTTGCCTTCCAACGACTGAAAAGGGCTCTTACAACAGCCCCAGTTTTAACGCTGCCAGATGGGAGCAAGATGTTCACTGTTTATACGGATGCATGTGGGACAGGGCTAGGCGCCGTCTTAATGCAAGAAGGAAGGGTAGTAGCTTATGGCGGGAGGCAGTTGAAAGTGCACGAAAAGAACTAACCAACCCACGATCTTGAGTTAGCCGCCATCGTCTTTGCACTCAAGTCTTGGCGACACTATCTCCTAGGTGAGAAGTTCGAACTTTACACTGACCATAAATCGTTGAAATATCTTTTCTCGCAGAAGGATCTTAACTTGAGGCAACAAAGATGGATGGAGTTTCTTGCCTCGTACGATTTCGAAATCTCCTACACTCCGGGCAAAGGCAACGTAGTGGCAGACGCGTTGAGCCGAAAGAAATTGACCCTAAGCCCGTTGTTTGTTGAAAGACAAAGCCTAGAGTTTATAGCTAGCTTCGACTTTAGGCCTTCCTCCGATTTCGTACCAGGCTTGCTAGCATCTCTCGAAGTGCGCCCAACTTTAGTGGATTTAGTAGGGACAGCACAACGCGAAGACCCTCAGCTTGTGGAAACAATTGATAGGCTAATTAGGGGTGAGACTTCAAGTCACCTCAACAGATACTCCATCGACGATAAGGGTTTGCTAAGGCGAGACGGAAGACTATGCGTCCCACAGACAAAAGATTTAATAAAGAAGGTTCTCGAGGAAGCACATCACTCCAAGATGACGATACACCCAGGCGGAGATAAAATGTACAAAGATATAAAAAGGACTTTCTTCTGGAACGGCATGAAAAAGGACGTGGCAGAGTTCGTTTCTAAGTGTATGGTGTGCCAACAGGTTAAGGCGGAACAGAAAAAGCCTGGCGGACTGCTACATCCTCTGGAGGTCACGCAGTGGAAGTGGGATAGCATCTCAATGGACTTCATCGATGGGCTGCCTAGGTCTAGGAGAGGCAACACTAGCATTTGGGTAATAGTGGATAGGCTTACTAAAAGCGCCCACTTTTTACCTGTCAAAAGTAAAAGAACTGCCTCATCCCTAGCATCACTTTACCTCAAGGAAATCATTCGACTCCATGGAATACCATCTAGCATTGTTAGTGACCGAGACCCCATCTTCACCAGTGAGTTTTGGCGGAGTCTGCAAGAAGCAGTAGGAACGCAGTTATGCTTGAGCACAGCCTATCATCCCCAAACCGACGGCCAAACAGAAAGAGTGAACAGAGTTTTGGAGGACCTTTTAAGACTATGCGTCCTTGACTTCGGAGGGACATGGGAAGACCACCTTCCTTTGGTGGAATTTGCCTACAACAACAGCTATCAAGCAACCATCGGAATGGCGCCCTTCGAAGCTTTATATGGAAGACCGTGTCGATCGCCCACTTGTTGGTGGGAATCTACGGATAAGCTCATACTTGGACCAGATATGATCCGAGAGACTTCAGAGAAAGTAGACTTAATACGAAGAAGGATGAAGACGGCCCAAGACAGACAAAAGTCCTATGCCGACAAGAGGAGGACCGACCTTGAATTTGAGGTTGGAGACAGAGTTTTTCTCAAGGTATCACCGCTAAGGAACGTTGTTCGTTTTGGAACCACAGGAAAACTGGCACCAAGGTTCGTAGGGCCATTCCCTATTATCGAGAAAATTGGGAAAATGGCCTATAGACTAGAGCTACCCGAGAAGTTGGCTGGAGTCCACAACGTTTTTCACGTTTCACATCTCCGAAAATGTCTACATGAGTCTGCTGAAGTGGTAGAGCCAAATATCCTCGAAGAGGCCGAAGTGGAACGCGAAGCAACCATAAGAAAAGTTCCAACCCGCATCTTAGGAACGGAAGTGAAGAAGCTACGCAACCGCGAAGTCAAGCTCGTTAAAGTTCAGTGGAGCGACGCCGAGGGAGACGCGACTTGGGAAACTGAAGCTAGAATATGCACTGCCTACCCTTTTCTTTTCGAGGGTACATCCTTGATCTTTCTTTTTCCTTAAGTTGCGCTTTTATCTATCTTTTTAGGTATATTTCCTCGACCTTATCTTTTAGGTAGAATCTTTTTGGATGTAAACATGTAGTTGAAACATGTTATGGATGATGGTTGCAAGTGGTTGCAAGTGATTGCTAGTGGTTGCTCGTGGTTGCATATACACACACAATCCAGGTTTTAGATCGGCTCAGTCACTTCATATTGCATATGCATATATGTTTGCATTCGTATGTGGTTGAACATTAATGTGTTGTCATATGGATGTTGCATTTGTATTGAATGATTGTGCACTCATGTAGAATCATGAATAGGAAAATTTGCATACATAATGGATTCATGGCACTTACATAATTCGCATTAAGGAGGTCAACTGAATCAGTAGACCGCCTGATTTTGCATTTGATAAGTACATGTACACACACACTTCGCATTTGATCATGAAGCATTAGAAATCTTTTAAGGACAATGGATGCTCCTGTTTGATGGATGAGCAGATGGATGATTGGATGTTAGGATATACATTCCTCCTAACTTGAAGATTTCGGGGACGAAATCCTTTTAAGTGGGGGAGAATGTAACACCCCGTGTATTCTATAACTGTGAAATTAACAAATTAAAGTATAATTAATTTGAAATCAAAGAACTAAGGGAAACGGGATACGCCATTGCGTTCGTCTTGGAAAAATACGCGAAATAGAGTCCGAGTTTTCGAAAAACGGAGTCCGTATGAAGAAGATATGGCCTTCGGAAGTTTCTGAATTAAGTTTAAAATTCGAACAGAATAAAACTGTTTAAAATTAAAAACCAGGCCCAATTGGCCAGGGCGGGAAAAATCCCGCCTGATGCACCCAGGTCGACTAGGCTGTCGACCTGGTCTAGCCAGGTCGACAGGGCTGTCGACAGGGCTGTCGACCTGGTCCAGAGCCAGGTCGAACCCAGCCCAACCTGGCTGGCCTATTCTATGTTGGTCGATTTTCAGAAGTCTGCTTTGTCATTAGGGCTAGGTGGCAGGCTCTAATTGGTCTCTCTATCGAATGAAAGGCTACGATCAATCCAAGCAACATCAATGGTCCTAATCAGTTCATAAACCCTATAAAAATGACCCTAGACTCACCCTAATCTATTCATTCAAAAATAAGAACAAAGCCGTCATGTTGCTGAGGAACGACTAAGAGTAGCCGCCAATTGGAGAGAGGATTAGGAGGCAAATTCTAAAGCGTAAAGCAACCTAAACAAATTAAATCAACAAGGAATCGCATCTCCAAATCCCTAAATTGGAGAATTCGCCATACAATTGTAAGTAGAGTATTATTTTGGTATGAACAAATAATTGTGTTGGTTTGTATACTTGATTTGTGGCGATAAAGTAATTCATATTTGTGCGTTACTATGATTCTTATCGATTTGGAATATTGTATACGTTTGGATATTCTTGCATTATGTTATTCATTATAAAAAAACTACATATTTGCGGTAGTTTTATGCAAGTATACGTTTGGAATATTCGCCAATTATGTAATCCATGTTGAAGCTACATGTATGTAGTTGATTAATTGAAATTCATGCAAGTTTGGGGTTTTGCTACTATGCCATCATAATGTGTATTTTTATACAAACATCATTTTTGTGAAGTAATTGGAATAAGTTTGGGTTATCATAGTCCATATGAAATTATGTTGAAAATTTGGTATCATGATCTATGTATTAAGCCATGCTTTTGTACTAGAAAACCTATTTGCAAACTTATGAATATGACTAGGCTATGATTGATATTTTGCATAATTGAAATCCATGTTAGGTCTATATTGTTAACAAGAATTGTATGATGACATATGTGGTACATAGCTAGGTTAGATTCAAAAATCCCTTTTGCAAGTTTGCATGACTAAAGTAAAAATCATGATTTCATGTTAGAAATATTTATGCCATGTGAATAGATTTAAAATCATGATTAAGTTGAACTATACTTTTGTGTTAGTAACAAAAGTAAACACCTTTGTAAACATGTAGTAATCTTATGAACATGATTTGCTTATGTTTGACATTATGCCTGAATAAAAATATAGGTTCATGTTGTAGTTAAGCCTATGTGTCAATAATGATATTCTTATCTCAACAACAAGTTTACATGCTTTGATTCATGTCCCATATGCTTTATGACCAAAGTATACATTACTACTATGCAAGTACACCAGTTTCTATATTGCAATTCCAACGTTATGTTGCAAGTTCATGCGTTCACATTCCCCTTTTTGTGTATGTACTCACGCTTTAAGCCTCCCCTTTTCGCATGGCTAGGTTGGGCTTAAAAAGGCTAAGCCCAACATATATATAATAAACGAACGTGTTAAACGGGGGAAAATAACGTTGGGTTAAATTTATTAATAAATGAAAATATAAAGTAGAAGGGCCCAAATTCAAGTATGGGTTGGGCCCATGATTGGTGTAACCTTTACACCATTAACTTAATAATGGGCCGCAAATATTTACATATAAGGAAATAAAGAAGAAAGACAAAATATGTAAATGTAGAACATACGATGTGTTTAACCCGAGGTTGGATTGAGTTGTGATGTAAACCTGCCCGGAACCGCCCGGCTGTCCAGTAGTCACAACAATACCTATCCAATGTGGGAGGTTAAATATGGAGCCCAATAAGGACCCGAGGTTAGACTGAGTTGTGGCGTAAGACTGCCCGGAACCAACCGGCAACAGGCAGCCACAACAATACCTGTCTAATGTGAGAGGTCAAGGCTTTAATAAGACAATTAAGGCTGAGTCAGGATTGTTAGGATTAAGTGAACTAAAGACTTAATCAAAATGGAACATGCTAAACTAAACGGACTGGTGGGGGTTAGGTTAGAAAACACTTAACCAACTTAGCATGTTGGCTAGAGATAGAAAACCTAGTAACGGGGGACCCTTTTCAGCAGTAACCCTAGAAGGTGTATCAGGATACCCTGAAACTAGGCAGGGTGGGGCACGATTACTGGGCTGATTGTAAGAGGTCAAATCGACGGCGGTGGTGTAGCAGTGTAGGTTCTAACGGGGTGCGGGCGTGCACACACTCCGGCGCAGAAAAATAAGGCACTGGACACCAGTAGCATACCTGTGCATTCTAGGATTGTGTCGGGCCGCCTCCATGGGACTTGATACACCCCATGGTGGGACCAACATAGGTAACTACAACATCGGGGGCCGTAAGACACATGTAACTATGCGAGTAGGAGCCGATCATCATAGAATGGATCACATCACCCTGATTTTGGGGTGCCAGTTGGGAACTAGTTTATATGGGTTCAGAGATTAACATGGGGTACGATAGTATATTCGACCCTAGGCAACTTAACCAAGTTTGTAGTGCTTTCCCACTTCTTGTTTATACTTATCATACCCAGTTCTTTATTCATAGACAGAATAGTCCTAGACTTACTCAGGCTTTATGTCTGACTCTACTTTTCTTTCGTCTTCTTTTCTTCCGTTCCCCCCCCCCAGGTCCACAGGGAGGGAACACTGCAGCTTGACCAGCCTTAACATCCAGCTTGAAGAGGAGAAATGTATTGCTTGGACCTTTTCATTTTGAACTATGGCTTTGGACAACCACTATTGGGCTTTTGCAGTTTATCTATGTTTTATTTATGCTTCTTTAAATAATGTGATCAAGACAGATTATGAAAGTGTTATGTTATGTTTTTGGAAAGGATGTAAGACAATCATGGTGATGTTGTTGTAACACGTATTTTATGAAATAAAAGTTGTTGTTTTTCCGCTGTTTACAAATATGTGTTCTTATATCTGTCTTGTATATCTGTGACTTATACTTATAAACCTCCACCAAAATTAGGGCATTCCCTTTTAGAGTGACCCTAACGGAGGTGGGGTGTTTCACTCGCGAACCCCTCGCTCATATTCTAATCCTACGCTCAAAACCCTAGACTGATCTAATCCTCTAGATCAGATTTCTCCTAGTTTTACAGACTCTAGTAAACTGCCAGTTAACACCCTAACTGGATTCCTAGATTTTACAGACTCTAGAAACTGTAGAATCGGTTACAAAGAAATGTAAAAATACAAGACAAAAATAAAAACAAAAGAAACTCTTAAACCCTAGCTTAATTAAAAAATAAAGTCTTCCCTTTATCACTTAAACTAAGATGACCGGCCCACTTAAGAAATTGGTTCCACCCTCCTTTCTACAGTTTGTCCTAATCTCTTTTGTTCTCTAGAGAGAAAATATGGCAGTTGGCAATCGAAACTAGGGTTTTCACGAATCCTTAAATTGATCGAAATATTGATGTTATTCTAAAAATAAATCTCTGATGCTTGAAGGCATTGTTGCTCGTCGGTTCTTCGATTGATTTGAAGTTGCTTCTAATCGAAAACAACGTGAGTAATTTTAGATATGAATTTCTATGGTTTCTCTTTGAATTGTTGGCTTTGTTTTCAATTTTTTATTCGCCTGTTTTATAGGATTTATAATCCTTAAAATCTCTGATTTTGATTTAATGGCTTGGCCTGATTTTGTGTTGCCCCCTTGTTGCTTTGATTTACTTGCGTGACTGATTCTTGAATGAACATGAACATGTTCATGGCATTGATGCGAATCTGAATGAAAAACTATTTTTCCCCTTTTTGAAAAACTGTATTATTGTTGCCATGAATGGATTCCTTCGATTTTGAAAAACACGCATGATTGATGCTTTGAAAAAAAATGATATCTATTGCATGATTTCAGGAATGTTTTATTGAATTTCTGGAAACAAAATAAATTTGTTTCATGTTCAAATCATTCTTTTGTCTAAAATTGGAAACCTTGAGATTTCTTACCAAATTTTCTTCTCTGAAGAAACATGTATATCTAAAAAAATGATTTCAGGAAACAAATTACAAATTTGAATGCTGATTTTCTTAAGAAACACATTTGCCAAATATTAATTGATTCTCTTGCCCGTTTCTTCATTCATTTCATTCTGCTTTGATCATGCTGCAATCACCTATGACACACTTGTAAATCTGGAAAATAAATTTCCATATATTGCCATAAAATCCAAGTTATAATTCTAGAAAGATAAACATTAGTCTTTGAGCATGTGCTCTCTAGTCTGTATGATTTCTTCTTTTGTCTGCACACATATATATGGTGGCTATGAAACATACTTGTTCTCTTGAGATATCTGATCTGTTCTTCC
Source organism: Allium sativum (assembly GCA_030737875.1). Lineage (NCBI taxonomy): Eukaryota > Viridiplantae > Streptophyta > Magnoliopsida > Asparagales > Amaryllidaceae > Allium > Allium sativum. The sequence continues at coordinate 1,043,726,766 of CM060910.1, read as the reverse complement.
TTGGATTACTTGAAACTGTGCTGAACAATGAATGTTTACTTAACTCATATTACTGTGTACACTACTTGCATACTCATATATGTATTCATTCACAACAAATGCTTTGCTCACCTGCTCCATTCCTTTGCATATGATGTTCTGATCAGTTACACATGCACCATTTACACAATGCTACTGTATTGAGCAGCAGTAATTACTTAGCTCGACCATTTGTTGTTTCACTGATATGATGAGCCATTTCAGTTGTGTGCTTGTCACTTAAAATCTGCACTATCTTTCCAGAGCATGTTGGACTATAATGACATGCTAAAATTGTCCCTTGTCCATTTGAAAAACTGTTGCATATATTTGAACTTGCCTTGTCTTGTGTGCACACTGTAAAAATGACCAAAGCACTACACCATTGCCATACTTAAACTAATTTGAGCTTTGTTGTTCCATGCTGTCTTGGATTGGGAGATCTGCCATGTTGATTTTGAGACTGACTTGATATGCCTCGACCACTTTGAACTATGCTATGTATATGTGCAAACAATGTTGTTAGTCTACCCTTATTTTGAGCTGGACTAAAAAATACATGCTACACTTGCTTTGTGTTTCACCACCTCGTTAGTTTGCTTATGTTAAATTGACTCGACCATGTTAGCATTCATGTATACATATTTGTATATATGCACATATGTGTGTGTATACATGTATGTGTATATGTGTGGCTGATAGTTATGAATATATATCAGCAGACCACTGCACTGTGTTGAGGCTGTTCAGAATCAGTTAGTTATGACGCTGGTTCTGATCAGCAGACCAGTGTGGTGTGTTGAGGCTGATCAACGGGTACAAATGGATAGAAGAACAAATCAGATCAAGTCATGAAAAATGATGAGTAACACACCAGAAATCTGAGGCAAATAATTTTTTTAAAATAAAATAAAATTTATATTCGCGTGTATTCAGTTTTATTTCTATTGTAGTGTACTCTCTGTGTGTGTTTCATGTGACAGGTAAGCAAGTTATGACTGGACTGACTGAAAGATGCTATGAAGACAGAAGATAGTGAAATGAATATACATGTATTTATTCATGAGTTTGTATAAAAATATATGAAATTGTATATAACTGTATATGAAACTGTATATGTATGAAATGAAATTGAAATGTGAGATGTACAAGTAGTGGAGTTACAAGAGTTGTACTATTTGAATGTATGAAATAAAATATTTATATTTAAACAAAATACTGTTGAATATCTGAATTCGTGTTTAGTTGTATTCTATTTAAATTTAAATATTATATTCCTGTCTGTGATGTAGATATGAAATAGTACAGTAACAAACACATTTATAATAAAATATATTTGGTTGTTATCATAAAAAAATCATATAATTGTGTATACAACTGCGTTATATACAACAAGCATGACAGACCCTTTTGGGTCACAAGAAATCTCAAGGGTCCTCCCATGGCAAGTCAAAAATCTAACGACCCTCCTCTCACAATCCAGAGTGGCACCATACATGGCTAGCCAATTGATATACACGTAAATGTGTATATTTTATCCGCTTATTTATCTCATTTTCCCTTTAAAATAATTGATACTTTGTATTTATAGCTGTATTTTCAGATTTTTGACAAGAAGCATGGTTTAGAGCATTTGATGGATAAAGCATGAAGAATTTGCTTAAAAAGAGTGAAGTTTAAAATTGCTAAAGCTTGAAGAGTCTGAAGCTTGAAGAACGGTTGCAATTATATTTCAGTTAAGAAGATTTGGCTCAATAAAGACTCAAACTGCATTCAGATTAGCTCATTAGGAAGGCCTCTTACTCATGTTGCGTTCACACTATCCTATTTGCTAAACCACTCACTCTAAAGCTGCGTTCACACTGGCTTATGTGTTATTTGGGTTATTTCTTTAGTCCCACATTATGTAATTAGCTAGCTAGCCTTTGTCATATCAGCTATAAATACCTTGTATCTCATTCATTGTAAAACACATTAGGTTTTATTCTGTAATTCTCTTCTGGGAATAAAATCATTCTCTCCCTTTCTTTTTACTTTTTGTTTATTTTATTTATGTTCATGTTATTTATTTTCTTTTTCTCTTCTTCTTTAGCTATGTCTAGCTAATCCCCTTTGATTAGGGGGTGATGACGCTGATAGTATGATTCAATATGAATCACATAGCCAAAAGATGAGGACTGTATACATGTAGATATGGATCTGAATTAAGGGTTAGATCTGAACCTTCATATTTTGTGTCGTTTAAGAGCTTTGCTCCTTCACAGGATACATTCGTGTTCGATCTAACGTTTATCAGACCTAGATCTAATTTTAGGGTTTTAGAAATTAATTAGTGAATCTGTCCTGATAGTCTATGGTTGTAGAGCTGAGCTCCTGCATAGGCTATGCTTGTCGTTATTTACATATTTGTTTCTAAAAACCTATTATCGTTGATTCATGTTTGTGACAGAAACATGTATTAGATATGAATCAACGCCAATTTCCACAAAAATCAACTTCAAAACTTCAGACCATCTTCCTAACCGCCAAATACCCCTCCTCCACCCAAACCATTCCCACAAATCTTTAATAATCCGCAACCTTACCATCATCATCCTTGCACAGACCACAAAAACACGCACCACCATCAAATTAGATCTAAAATCCACCTTCGAACTTCACGTACCAATCACCAATACCCCCTCGTCAAACGCCAGTCCTCACCCTACAATAGCAAGCACCCGAATCCACATATTACCAGTACACCACAACTGAACGTAGCCAAATCACCTGCACCCTTCATCACCAATTCGAACTGAAAATCCCCATCAACTATCAGCCGATACTCGAAAGCCCCAATTCGAACGTTGAATTCGATTTCATCTCGTTACGTTATTTTTCGGATTTTGTTAATTTCACTTCGTGGTTTATTTTATTTCGAAGGGAGTGAATGACTTTTGAGCAGCAGAAAGTTTTTTTTTAAACATCGAACTGTAGAAGTTCGGGCCTTGCTTGCGTGGGCTGTATAATTTTCAGTTGAGCTTGTGTGACGTGCATGAAATTCAAGTGCTAACTTGACCTTCTCCCCTTTCTAGTTTGAATTTCTTTTAGGGTGTGTTAGGCATGGATTATTTTAGTTTGTTAAAAAAAAAAAAAATCAGTCTTGTTAGTTGTTAGTTTCATTTTTATTTCTTCTAGTTTAGTTTCTGCTCTTAAAAAAAAAAGGAAATTTTTTTTTTCTTCGAAAACAAGGTTTGTGCGGTTGCACACCAAGTGGGGTGTGAACGCGCTAGCGCGACTCAACTACACTGGACGGACTGCCGATCAAGGTGAGTATTTCCTAACTCTACAGGGACCGCTGCTGCAAATAAAAAATATATATAGACATTGCTTGTAAAAATCTTCTGCAGGGCATCGGCTTGCTTGTAAAAATTTTTATTTATTTTTGCAATTGCCTGTTCTGAGACTGTGCATTCTGTGACTGATTAAAAAAAAAAATCCGCATTCGTCATAGTTTTGTTTTTACTTTCTAAGGACTTCATTATATTTTGTCAATTTGGTTTAGTTCAAACGGATTATTTCTCGGTGTCTAGACTACGGCAGAGTAATAACTGTTTATAAATATTACGGTGATTCGTAAATATTATATCGGTTGTTCCTCTGAAGGTACTTAAACCTTCGGCTGCATTGCTAGGGTGATTCCTGGTGCACCGATAACTCCTGTCCGTTAACTGGCTGAGAAGTCTTTTGTTGAAATAAATCAAACCGTCATTATATAATTCTAGAAATTGTAAATCGCATTAGGTTCATGTGTCTAATTCTTTTTCTTTAAAAAAAAATTCAAAATAATCCCCGTTTTGTAAAAATATATATATATATATATATATATAAATATATATATTCGCGTCTCAAATTTGTTTTTCTCTTCTTCCCTTATTCTTCTCACTGGTGCATGCGTCATTGGACTCGTGATCCTTCAGATAATCGTCTAGTTCGAACAAACAGTTCTTTAACCATGGCCGAAGAAAATCCCCCTCGATCTCTTATGGATAGATACTTCCCCGATCGGGTTTCTATTCCTTCCTGCATCATATTGCCCGCCCCAACGGGTAACCACTTTGAAATTCATTCGAATCACATAAATACTCTTCCAAAGTTCGGCAATTTAGAATGTGATGATCCTTATATCTTCTTGACCAAATTTGAACAAGTTTGTGCAACCATGAAATTTCAACAATTAAGTGACGATGGAATCAAACTTAGGTTAATTCCATTTGCACTTACCGATTATGCTGAGAAATGGTTGTATAGCTTGCCTTCAAATACGATTGGAACTTAGGGTGAATTTGTGAACATTTTTCTAAAGAAATTTTACCCTCTGGAAAAAACATCTAAAATTCGAAATGAAATCGTAAATTTTCGTCAATTTGGGGGTGAATCCTTTGCAAAATATTTTGAAAGATTTAAAGAGCTTCTAGTCAAATGTCCACATCACAATTTTGAAAAATGGACTCTTTGTCAAATTTTATACGATGGACTTGAAAATAACTCTCGAACCATGCTCGAATCAATGTGCCAAGGAAATTTTCTAGCCCAAGATCACAATGCCGCTTGGCAATTTCTCGAAAATTTGGCCGAAAAATCAGCTCAATGGGAAAGATCTAACGAGAAATCAATTTATTCCCGTTCTAACGCTCATTCGGTAGGATCATCAGTAGCCTTAGAAGCAAAAATAGACGCGATGATATCCAAATTCGATAACGTCCTTTCATCAACTCAAATAAATCAAGCTCAAGCGTCTCAGACCTCATGTTACAAATGTAACGATCCTAACCACATAGTTGATCAATGCCCACATTCATTGGAACAACTCAACGCATTTAACAAAGTTAGGAACGACCCATTCTCCCCAACATACAATCCAGGTTGGAGAAACCATCCTAACTTCTCTTGGACCCAAAAAAATGCAAATTCGAATGTGGTTCGACCTCCTTTTCAATCATTTTCGAATAATCCTTCGAAACTTCCCTTTCAACAAACTCAATTCCAAAACCCTGCGCCACCATCTCAAAATCAAGCGCAACAATCTTTTGTTCCCCAAGATGATAAACGATTGACATCACTTGAGAAAACTCTCGAAGAATTGACTAAAGCGACGACCCAAAATCTCCACTCGAATACCAATCTTCAAAATTTATTGACTTCGCACATGCAAAACACAAGTCAATCGATCGCTAAACTTGAAATGCAAATGAGTCAGTTAGCCACGTCCATAAGCGAACGAGAAAGAGGCACTTTCCCGAGTCAACCCATTCCAAACCCCAACCGTCAAAATCCTAACTCCAACCAAATTCACATCATTCAAGATTCAAACGTTAGTCACTTGAATGCGGTCACGACTCTTAGATCTGGAAAAAAGATTGACAACCATGTGGTTAACCCAAATGCTTTACCGAACGATCTTCCAAACCCAACCGAAAATTCGACCAACTCAGATCAAAACGTTGAGCCAATTTCTGACAAGGACCATCCTCAAACTCAAGTAGCCCAACCTACTGAGTTGTCTGCTCCATTTCCTCATAGACTCCGACCTAGGAAAAAGACGGATCAGCTAGAAAAAATCCTTGAAATATTTAAGCAAGTTAAAGTGAACATTCCTCTTTTAGATATTATACAACAAGTTCCACAATACGCAAAATTTCTAAAAGATATGTGCACTCAAAAACGTCATACACATGTACCTAAGAAAGTGTTTCTAGCGGCAACTCTAAGCGAAGTCTTGTCCCAATCGATGCCAGTGAAATACAAAGATCCTGGCTGCCCCACAATATCATGTACTATTAGGGACAAGAAAATCGATAGATGCCTGCTAGACTTAGGTGCTAGTGTTAACTTGCTTCCATATTCCGTCTATCGCCAATTAGGGCTAGGAGAATTGAAACCCACCAAGGTTACCCTACAGCTTGCTGACCGATCAATTAAGAAACCTGTGGGAGAAATCGAGGATGTGTTGATCAAAATTGGCGAATTCATCTTTCCAGTTGATTTCATTGTCTTAAAAACTCAACAGGTTAGCAATCCTGCAAACCAGATCCCTTTGATTCTAGGACGACCCTTCTTAGCAACCTCTAATGCGCTTATTAACTGTAGAAATGGGTCTATGAAACTTTCTTTCGGTAACATGACTGTCGAGCTAAATATCTTCAGAACTGAAAACTCTCCTAACTCTTATGTGGACCAGTTTTCTGAAATCCATGCTGTCCACGATAATGAATCTGAGCTTGACCATCTGAGCAATGAAATTGAATCAAATTATGAAACATTGTTTCAAGATATTCCCGAAAATGTCTCTGATTCGATTCCTGTCGAGCCACTCACAATTGACTCTATCCCTCAACCAATTTCTTCGGTTGAGTTGTCCCCAAATTCTGAACTCAAAGTGTTGCCCAGTCATCTTAAGTACGCTTACTTAGGAGACAATGAAACTTTTCCTGTCATCATCGCTTCTGACCTCACTTTAGAGCAGGAACAATTGCTCCTTCCCATTCTTAAGAAAAATAAGGCGGCAATTGGTTGGTCCATGGCTGATATTAAGGGAATTAGTCCTTCGATAGTCCAACATCGAATCCACCTTATAGATGATGCCAAACCCACTCGTGATCCCCAACGTCGACTAAACCCCATCATGAAAGAAGCAGTTCGTGCTGAAATCCTTAAATGCCTTGACAATGGAATCATCTACCCGATTTCTGATAGTCAATGGGTTAGTCCAATTCATGTCGTACCTAAGAAATCAGGGATTACCGTGATCCAAAATGAAGCTAACGAGCTTATCCCAATCCGCACCCAGACTGGTTGGCGTGTTTGCATTGACTATAGGAAACTTAACGCTGCAACACGTAAGGATCATTTCCCTCTGCCATTTATCGATCAAATGTTAGAACGACTAGCGGGTCATGAGTACTACTGTTTCCTTGATGGGTACTCGGGCTATAATCAAATCCCTATCGCTCCTGAGGACCAAGAGAAAACCACTTTCACTTGTCCGTTTGGTACATTTGCGTACCGACGTATGCCTTTTGGTCTCTGTAATGCACCTGCAACCTTTCAGAGGTGCATGATTAGCATTTTTTCTGATATGATCGAGCGATTTTTGGAAGTGTTCATGGATGATTTTTCCATATTTGGTGATTCTTACTCTGAGTGTTTACATCATCTCGATCTTGTTCTTAATCGCTGTAAAGAGAAACACTTAACGCCTAATTGGGAAAAGTGTCACTTCATGGTTAAACATGGCATTGTTTTGGGACATGTCATCTCTAACAAAGGAATTGAAGTAGACAAAGCCAAAATCGAAGTTATTTCAAATCTTCCCATTCCCAAATCAGTTAAGGACATCCGATCCTTTTTAGGTCATGCTGGTTTTTACCGTCGCTTTATAAAAGATTTTAGCAAAATCACCCGACCGTTGACCAATCTTCTTGGTAAGGATGTTCCTTTCGACTTCAATTCTGATTGCATTTCATCTTTTGAACATCTGAAAAATGAACTTGTCTCTGCTCCGATCATCTGCTCTCCCAACTGGAAGCTGCCTTTTGAAATCATGTGTGACGCCTCGAATTTCGCTGTTGGCGTTGTCTTAGGACAACGTATCGATAAGATTCTTCACGTCATTTACTACGCGAGTAAAACTCTGAATGACGCTCAAATCAATTATACGACCACCGAAAAGGAACTCTTGGCAGTCGTTTTCGCTTTAGAAAAATTCAGGCCTTATCTAGTTGGCTCACACATCACGGTTTATACCGATCATTCCGCACTTAGATATCTTTTCTCTAAAAAGGATGCTAAGGCTCGTCTCATTCGTTGGATCCTTCTACTTCAAGAATTTGACCTTACCATTAAGGATAAAAAAGGATCTGACAACGTTATTGTGGACCACTTGTCTCGTCTTCCAAATGCCCCGTCTTCTTCTCTTCCAATCAACGAGAATTTCCCTGATGAACAGCTGTTTTCTCTATCCACTGATCCTTGGTTTGCTGATATTGTCAACTACTTAGTCACTAAGCAGACCCCTTCTTTTTGGTCTAAACAGGATAAACACAAATTCTTTTCTCAAGTGAAACATTTTTATTGGGACGACCCCTATCTTTTCAAGTATTGTCCCGATCAAATCATTCGAAGATGTGTTCCTGACACTGAAACTCACAGTGTCCTCTCTTTCTGTCATGACCAAGCCTGTGGTGGTCACTTCGGTCCCAAAAAGACAGCCGAAAAGGTTCTCCAATCGGGTTTCTACTGGCCCACCCTTTTCAAAGACGCGTACGAATTTTGCAAAACTTGTGATCGATGTCAATTCTTAGGGAAAATTTCTAAACGGAATATGATGCCCCTAAACCCCATTCTAGAGGTCGAAATTTTTGATGTGTGGGGTATAGACTTCATGGGACCCTTCCCTAATTCTTTTGGGAACATCTACATTCTCTTGGCTGTTGACTATGTTTCTAAATGGGTAGAAGCTGTACCATGCAAAACAAACGATAACAAGGTTGTTGTGCGCTTCTTGAAAGAAAACATCTTTTCTAGGTTTGGCACACCTCGCACAATAATCAGTGATAATGGTACACACTTCTGTAATCGTTCTTTTGAAGCTCTCATGAGAAAGTATTCGATAACCCACAAGTTATCTACTCCTTACCATCCTCAAACTTGTGGGTAGGTTGAGGTATCGAATAGGCAGATTAAAAAAATCCTTGAGAAAACCGTGAATCGAAATCGTAAAGATTGGTCTCAAAAGTTAACCGACGCTCTTTGGGCTTACCGCACCGCTTTCAAAACTAACTTGGGTATGTCCCCTTATCGGTTGATTTTTGGTAAACCATGTCACTTGCCAGTTGAACTAGAACATAGGGCGTTATGGGCAATAAAAACTTTGAATCTTGATTTAGAGCAAGCAGGTGAACATAGGAAGCTTCAACTTACTGAACTTGATGAAATTCGAAATGATGCCTATGAAAATGAACGAATTTACAAGGACAGAACAAAAGTTTTTCATGATAAATCAATTTTACGTAAAACTTTCATGTCAGGTCAAAAAGTTCTGTTGTATGACTCAAAACTGCATCTATTTCCGAGTAAGCTAAAATCTAGATGGACAGGACCTTACACTGTACGGACTGTTTTTCCGTATGGTGCGGTAGAGATTGAGAATCCAACTGATGGATCATCCTTTAAGGTCAATGGTCAACGCCTTAAACCTTATTTGGAACCAATACCCAACCAAGAGGAAGAGCTCATGGTCCTCCATGAGCCATATTACATTCGGTAAGACGCACTAACCCTCTTTTGTACATATGTAAATATTCTCTTATTTGTTTTTCCCTTTCACTAAGATATGTCTGATTAAGACTGTGAGGACACAGTCACACTCAAGTGTGGGGGAATTCACATTACATCAACAATCAAATTTTATGAAGTAGGTCATTCATTGAACAAGGATTAACTTAAATTCATAAATAACACCTTGGTTCTTGTTTGATAAGTTGAATTTTTGGGTGATGGGAATGAACATTATTTATTCATTGAATCGTAATGTGTCTTTTTAAGATGCTAGCTTGAGACTGTGCAGACGTTAGTCGTGTTCTGGAGTAAGCGTGTCAACCTTTGTTATACATGTTAGAATGTGCAAGTAAAAATAATCAAAAAAAAAATCATGAAATAAAAGGATTTTGCACCTACATTTGTTGGATTTTCTGAGTTCGTTTTCATGCATAATATTTTCTTTTCCACTCAAATTTTCAAAATCGTAAGTTCTAAAATCCACTTGGCCCAATTAAGGAGAAATGACTCATTGTAGCGTTCTTCTTCGATACCCCACATTATTCAAACCCAAGTTTTAGTCGATTTACATCCATGTTTCAACAAGTTTATCTTATATTGGTATACTCAAGAACCTTGTTTAAAGGTCAAAAACATCACTTTTTATACCAATATTACACCACCCACTACGTACTTGTTTTAAGGTAGGATAACCATATACCACATCTTATTTTATATGGGTTGTCTATCTTACGAAACTTTGCTTATCATTCCTTTCAGCTTTTTGTATAACAACAATCCAGACTTGTGTGTTGAATTAAGGTTATAGAAGTAGAGTAACTAGGGCACAAAACTTTCCTTTCATGAAGTGTTGGTTTAGTAGAGGAGGAATCAAATGAAATAATGTACGGTATCATTCCATCTCCATTCATCATTCGTCATGCAAAAAAAAAAAGAAGAAGAAGAAAAGAAAAAAAAGAAGGAAAAAAAGAAGAAAAAAAATGAAATAAAGAGAGAGTCTCTCTGAATAAAATAGTCATTCATCATTCTTGACTATAAAGCATTCAATTCCATTCCATCCACATCCATCATACCGTACTTAGAAGCAAGGATTGTAATTGAGGAGATGAAAGGAAACAAAATGTCCATATGTGCCTTAGTATTACTTTATCTTTTGTAGCTTGAAATTCAACTAATACACTTGCCCTCTTATCTAGAATATTTTTAGAACTTACAAATTTTCCTTCATCTATGCATAACTCATATCCAACACATTACAGTTACATTGGTGCAAAATTATTCAAAAAAAAAAGGGTCAAATAAATGATTGGGTGTACATTGTCGATGTGTAGAATTTTGGTTGACACCACGCTCTTAACCTTCAAGACAATTACAGTGTTATCAAGGAATTACGATTCAGCTTGAAATTTTTATTCATTTTTGCACCAACAATGGGATGGACAATTTGGGACTAAACCGTTATTATTGAAGTTTGGTGAAATCCTTGGAATGTGAAAGACCTTAAATATATTGTTTGATTAATCCGCGTACATAATACGCTTGGATTTTGTGGGTAGTATCCGCTGAAAACCCTCACGAGACAACACTCGTCCTACTGGGGACACCCAGAGGTTTAACGGCTTGTTGCATACGCTAAATGCAATCGTGTTTCCTACGAAAGTGTGGCATATCTTAGTTTAGTTTATTCGAGGACGAATAAAAAGACAAGTGTGGGGGTATTTGATATACACGTAAATGTGTATATTTTATCCGCTTATTTATCTCATTTTCCCTTTAAAATAATTGATACTTTGTATTTATAGCTGTATTTTCAGATTGTTGACAAGAAGCATGGTTTAGAGCATTTGATGGATAAAGCATGAAGAATTTGCTTAAAAAGAGTGAAGTTTAAAATTGCTAAAGCTTGAAGAGTCTGAAGCTTGAAGAACGGTTGCAATTATATTTCAGTTAAGAAGATTTGGCTCAATAAAGACTCAAACTGCATTCAGATTAGCTCATTAGGAAGGCCTCTTACTCATGTTGCGTTCACACTAGCCTATTTGCTAAACCACTCACTCTAAAGCTGCGTTCACACTGGCTTATGTGTTATTTGGGTTATTTCTTTAGTCCCACATTATGTAATTAGCTAGCTAGCCTTTGTCATATCAGCTATAAATACCTTGTATCTCATTCATTGTAAAACACATTAGGTTTTATTCTGTAATTCTCTTCTTGGAATAAAATCATTCTCTCCCTTTCTTTTTACTTTTTGTTTATTTCATTTATGTTCATGTTATTTATTTTCTTTTTCTCTTCTTCTTTAGCTATGTCTAGCTAATCCCCTTTGATTAGGGGGTGATGACGCTGATAGTATGATGCAATATGAATCACATAGCCAAAAGATGAGGACTGTATACATGTAGATATGGATCTGAATTAAGGGTTAGATCTGAACCTTCATATTTTGTGTCGTTTAAGAGCTATGCTCCTTCACAGGATACATTCGTGTTCGATCTAACGTTTATCAGACCTAGATCTAATTTTAGGGTTTTAGAAATTAATTAGTGAATATGTCCTGATAGTCTATGGTTGTAGAGCTGAGCTCCTGCATAGGCTATGCTTGTCGTTATTTACATATTTGTTTCTAAAAACCTATTATCGTTGATTCATGTTTGTGACAGAAACATGTATTAGATCTGGTTAATCTTTTGGCTATTGATGATTATGAATCTGATCTATGTCATTATCCCCTAATTGCTTTCACTTATTGTTAAAACTCTCTTTTTATTTAATTTTTGCTATTTTCTTTGTTTTCAACCAATCAAAAGTTAGGGATAACTTGATTGGATTTATTAATAAAATAATTTGGTCTCAGAGTTCGACACCCTCTACAACGATCCTTGTTGTTTAGGATAGATGAACGAATTTTACAGTTGTTTACAATTGTATAATTTGTTCGCAAACACCAATCCATCCTTAGAATCAATCCATAGCCCATGAAACCAAGCACATATGCGTCGCACTCAAACTCGATGGCTAACACAGGTATTCTCAAACCCCTACAAATCATAGACAAATGAGCTGTACCACCAATGGGGTTTGAGATAACAACGGGATCCACTACCATACTAGTACTAAGGTGTAGAGACTCAACCACAGAATCAAATAAAAAGAATGTGAAGCGACTAAATCAAAAAGAGTTCTAACTGGATGATTGGAAAGAGAAATCAAACCTTCAACAGAAACTTTCCTACCTCTATCTGGAGCACTGGTCATGAGAGCATGCACCTGCCCTCCAGAAGCTCCTGCCCTTTGACCTTGTCCTTGCTTCTTTGGGCACTCCTTAGAAAAGTGTCCGACCTGTCCATAACTGAAACAAGAATTCTTCCTTCTTTTGCAGTCCTTGATCAAGTGACCCTCGCGTCCACAATTATGGCACATCCTCTTATCCTTAGCCATGTCGTTCTTTCCGTCCTTCTTTTGTTGTTGCTGTTGTCCTTTCTTTGGCCACACTTTCTTATTTTGTGTTTCCTCCACCTTAGTTTCTTTCTTGCCCCCTTTATCTTGCTCATGCGTCAATGCCATATCAATGAGCCTCTCAAAAGTTGCCCCCATCGGAATATGAGACATAGCTAACCCATGAAGGGGTTCATTCAATCCTCTAGCACATCCCAAAGCTTTCTTATGCAGAGTATTCACTAGCTCCAACCAAAACCTTGCCAGTTGATTGAATTTGTTAATATACTCTTTGATAGTCATGCCTCCTTGCTTGAGTGCCAGAAACCTTTCCATTTGCATACTTTTCTCAGATTGAGAAAGAAACTTCATTTCAAACCTATACCGAAAATCATCCCAAATCTCCACTGGACGTCCTGTTTGCATCACTTCCCACTAGAATGAAGCCTCATCTTTTAGCAGCCAAGCGGCTAACTGAATCTTCCTACGATCGTTAACTTCGAAAATTCCAAACAAATCCTCCTTCTCTTTGAGCCAATTCCTTGCCTCTACGAAAGTTTCGGTTCCTCGAAATGGCTTTCCACCCATAGCACAGAAATCTTTGCAAATATTAGATAAATTATCTGCTCGCGGAGGAGGAAGATGAGGAATAGAGTGTGCAGCTGGGAGAGGAACGTTTGCTGGACCACCGGCAGGCGCCGTGGCCTCTAAATACCTATGGAAACAGCCTGGTATCGTAACGCCCTCAGCAATATTTGGTTCCCCAGACATGCTGAAAAGAAAAGAAAAGAGATTCAGACAGAGAATCGAAAGATATTACATATGGCTTTGGGGAATATGTTTTTTAAGACATACTTTCCTTTTGAAAATGGTTTCTTTTAAAACCATTTTGAAAATAATTTTCAAAATCTTTTATCCGATCTGGTAACCTTCAGCTCTGATACCAAGTGTGACACCCCACGTTCATTAATGTCACTCATTAAGAGAATGCATTAAGTTTCATGAAGCGTTATAAGTAAACAGAAACATTACAAGATAGATATAAAATAGCAGCGGAATTTAAAATTTTATTAAGTAGAAAACACCGTAGTTTAAAACTTGGTTACATCATATGTCTGAAACGCATAAAACCCAGTACATCATTAAAATTTATGTCTTGTACTTAAAACATTAGAGTACAATAACAAAAGAAGCATAATCCCTAACAAGCATAACATAGTAGACTTAGGCGTACTTCTAGTGAGAGGTTTAACCCCATACAATCAACAGGCAGCATAACATACCGGAGTTACCCCTAAGGATAAAACGGGCTCTTAAACATACCAGAGTCAAGATGTACCCTAATTACTACCCTAATCGATCGACTTCCAACTCCGTACATACCCTGTGCTGACCCCACTGTAGGATGTATCACATCCTAAAGTGGCAACCCTTCGTTTTCAGTATGTGCACAACCATACCTACCGATGTCATGGCTTCTAAATCTCCTATGTCGGACCCATGCATGCACATGACCCCGTCGGAACGCGCCGCCCACACCACCCATTCGTTTGGATCTCTTACAATCAGCCCAGTAAGCATGCCCCGACTTCGACCTAGTTCGGAGTACTCGTTTGATACCTATATATGGGTTACTAACTGAAACAGGTCCCACATACAAGATGATACAAGCTCCTCCTAGGCTTGCATCCCCACTACATTTTCCATAGGTTATGCCATACCAGAGTAAAAGATTGCATAACCCCACAGGTTAAGTTTATATAAATATTACCCACCAACCCAAGACATATTTAACTCTCCATACAATCTTACTTAACCCCTACCCAAGTTAACATATACAATCCCTACGGATTCAACTAGGTTAAGTATTCAAGTTTATTACCATATTCATTTATGTCTATAATGTACTAGACCTCCCACATTAAGCCCGGAACTTGTGGATGCTAGATAGGCTGGGCGGGTCCGAGCAAACTTCTTCCACAAGTCAGACTTAACCTCGTGCCTTAGTAGGTCACGTGTTTATGTACTTAGACCCCTCACATTAGATTCACCACTTGTGGTCGCTGGATATGTCGGTTGGTTCCGGGCAAACTTCCACCACAAATGTAATCTAACCTCGTATCTAAGCACAGTTACAATTTCTAATTACTGTAATTCTAGGCATTTCCATTATTAACTCATTATTCCTATGTCATTATAGGTTTTCATGCCCCTTTCCCAAGTCTTGTTCATAATGAACCATCTGGCCTAAATTAAGGTCTTTAATCACAATTGTGGTTTATGCCCTAAATCTGCATTCTTGTATTACATTCAATTTATGCCCAAATTTCCCAATACAGTTTATGCCCCAATTTTAACGTTTTTCCCCTCATTCCAAATTTTACGCATTCGCATATTTCAGCGGCATGCCTAGGCTCAAAGGTAGCCTGGATATAAAAATAAAAGGGAAAAGAAGAAGGGAAGAGGACAGAAATGAACATAATAACAAGATTGACATATGATGGAAGAAATAGGCATAGGAACTAATAAACATACAGTGACAAAGTTGGGGATAATGACAAGATAGACATATAGGAATAGGTCTGATGAACATATGATAGTAGAACTGATTCTAACATAATAGGGACATCATAAACAGGCATGATGATATCTAAGCAATGAATTAGATCAACAAACAAAGGCAGATTTGACATGATAAATAGGTATAGGCTTAGATCTAGTTCATAGTCATGTCAGAATAACTTAAATACACAGGTTATAGCAGATCCGATATGATTCAAATAGTCGCAGGCTTAGATCCAAGTTATAGTCATGTCAAGATTTAACTTTTAAGTATTTAGATCTAAAAATAACGTAGACTCACTATGATTGATCTAAGAATTAGAAGAGTAATTGTAGATGTTGAATCACAAATCTCTAAACTTGAATGACTTGATTGTTGAAGAAGAAAAGGATTAACTTAATTTGGGCAGAGGCAGCATCTAGTTTTATATTGTTTTTAAGTGAAGAAAACAATGGGTATATGGCATTGTTTATAGCCTAGAATCAACAAATCTGGTCAAGGAAGGAGTCTACATTCAGAAAATGGAATTCTGCCTCGACTCTGCAATGGGGTCGACCCCCTTGGTGTGTTGACCCAGGGGTCGACACCCCCTTATGGGGTCGACACCCATGAGGGGGAAATTTCCCACTCCCTTTTTTCTGCTCGAATTTGAACTATTTTGATTTTCTGGACTTATTTTATTCGTATATATTCTTCTAATGCGTATACAAACTTCAAACCTTAATAACTTCTTCATACGTTGTCCGTTTTACACAAATCAGGTGTCTATTTTGACCAGAATTCTGAGACGAACGCAATGGCATTGTCTGTTTCTTTTAATTCTGGATATTTAATTAAGTATTCTTTAATTCATCCTCTTTAGTGTTGTTAAAATTACGGGGTGTTACAGATCATACGATAGCTTGCTTGAAGGGGTAATTTCCCCAACGCTCAGCAATAGGCTTTCGACAATTGCGTCGCTAAACACAAAGGTAAATGTCTCTATAGGGTTATGCAGTTAAAATTCTTAGTGGATCCATTGTGGCGGTGGTGCAAAAAGTTGTAGCAGGATAAAAAGATTAAATAATGGATATAGCGGATGACTCTAAAATAGCATAGAAAATTCATACTTAATGCTTTTACAAATATGTGAATGACAAGTAAATGAAAATTTAACATTTAATTTAACTACAATAAGTACATTCTTAATTTTAAATAAAAGCATGTGTAAATACATGTAAATAAATGTAAACTTTTATTTAGCTTGATTAAATTAATATAATTTAAAGTATTTTCAATTATAAAAATATATGCTAAAAAATCCTGTTAGAAAACTATTATATAATTTTTATAATGTATAAATGTCATTTATTTATTTATTTATTTATTTTATAGAAGATATAGCAGAAATTGCGGAATATAACTGAAATAATGGGATACATTAGGAATATTGGAATATATTGGGGCGCAAAGCGGAAAGGCTATTTTAGAGGCAATTTGAAAATAGCCTAGCGGTAGAAATCCGCTATAGGGTATAACAGGGATATTGTGGTGTAATAGAGGGGCCTTAATACACAATTTTGGGGACTATATCTAGGCATTAGAACTGATGCTCAACCTCCATCGATGCGATGATCCTAGAGATTGTTGCCGGAGAAAGCGTTTGGAAAGATCTCCTAACCTCATTCCCTCTGTCGGGGTCGGAATAGGAGTAGGCATCAAACCATCTCTTCCGGTGGACTCCTTTTCATCGCCATCATGACCGCCTACTTTCCCCTGAGCTCCTACTTCCTCCTCTTCGACTGAGGGCATGTCAGGATGCATGACAGGGGGTACTTCACTTACGGACTCAAAGGGACATCTCATCCCTCAGCCTCCGTCTCTTCTTCCTCTTATTCATCATCATCTTTACGACCCGTCGAGCAACCTTCTATGAGTAAGCCTGACACATGGAGGAGATGGCTTGACAATAGAGTTTGGGCATCATGGAATGCATTCGAAATTCCTTAATGTCAAGACTCGCTCGAGATAAACACTACCCTTTGGAATCTGGGATATACCTACCATATAAAGTTTCAAGTTAGTTTATATCTTACGACTCAATTCACTCGAAACAAAATGTAAGTTTTAAAGCACTACAGTCTGCGAGCCATCTCCTCGCAAACCCTGGAAGCCATCAGACATAGAACCAATAATGCTTGAAGTAACTGTGCTTGCTACATGCCCATAGGATGATGCAATTATTAACATGTGCCTCTAAGTAGACAAGGAAATGTGAGGTGCTTCTTCTCTTCATGGAGTAGAGGTATTGAATGTCTTCCCCAATGCCCAATCGGCTCCGCGCCTAACCACTCTATGAATAGGATGTAAGTGCCGAGCAGAAAGGCATATGCGTATGAGTGAAGCTGCT
The DNA here is from genome assembly GCA_030737875.1 of Allium sativum. Classification (NCBI taxonomy): domain Eukaryota; kingdom Viridiplantae; phylum Streptophyta; class Magnoliopsida; order Asparagales; family Amaryllidaceae; genus Allium; species Allium sativum. The sequence goes on along the minus strand of CM060910.1, from coordinate 1,043,709,043 downwards.
TCGGTCTTAGACATAAAAAGGGCAAAATATCCTAGACGTATCAACATGATGGGGGTATGAAACCGACAGAGCAAATATGCATGTTCCAAGTAGTGTATCCCTCTAGGGGTGCATGTGCCTTATCACACCTTTGAGGAATCAGGACATCATCCAAGGATATTGCGTACTTCGCATGAATCTATCTCAGCGAAGCTTCATCGATTCATGAATAATCGAATCTAGTGGATTCTCAAGAATACTAGTATCATCCATCATATCCGATGCCACCAAAATGCCTTCTTGTTAGCCCATATCCTCCTCTTCTTGCGAGCCCACTCCTGTGGGTTCTGTTAATGATATTTTTCGTCAACACCAGAGATATGTCTAAGGAAATGGACCTAAGGGGAAAATGGGATTATTCAGTTCCTACAAGCTTGAGATAGTTCACCGTTTCCTAGATATCAAGGTCCTTAGCCCGAAGATTAGCTACTCTTCCCTCAAGGGTGAGTATCATGCTTACGACACTTAATAACCAATGGTTACCTTGGGATAAGAGCTCCCTAATCACAACACAAGAAAGAAAGCTAAGGGGTTTTTCAATAATCTTAAGGAAGGGTAGGACTTGGGTGAAAGACCTTTGTCATGTAGGAAGCATATGGTAGTGTGTAAAGGAAGTTGCAAAGTAACTCATAAGAATTAATCTAAGTGTTGATCCACTCTTTATTTCTCATTGACTTGAGTACATAAGTGTTTACAAGGGGAATCCCCAAATTGATTTAGAAATTAGAGTTTACTCTATAAAAAAAGAATACAAGATTAGGGAATGAGAATTCGACCCAGAAAATGTGATCCCTCGTGTCTTATTTATAGACAAATCGGGACTCCTTTTGTCATTGGAATAATAGAAGCCTATAACACCCCGTAAAATATACCTAAAGACATAAATATTAACAATAAACAAAAATAAACAATTTAACAATATGGCTAGAAAATGAGATTTTGCAGCTTTAGGAACCTGATTATGAAAATCTTTTATTTGGATTCGTGGTGAAATTCTAAATTGTTTTCATATATAATATGCTGAAAACGGTGAAAGTATGAGGAAGTTACAAGACAATGAAATTGGACAGTAAAACGCGAATATATATATAATCAAATGAGTAATATATATATATATATATATATCCAAAATATATTAAAATAAATAAGGGAGAATTTGAATTTCAAAACGAGGATAAGATAGAAGGGACAAAAATATATTTTAAGTAAGGAAAGAGATTAGCAAATAAAGTAACGTATTATATAATTAAACATCTCAAGGCCACATAAATTCATTGGGCGTTTCAACGACCAGGAGGTCGACCATCCCCATGAACGGGTGTCGACCGTCGGTCGACCTCTTAGGTCAAACGCCTGGCGGCTGAGAGGCCCAATGAATCTATGTTGGTTACGGTTTTATAGGGGAATATATATGAATATAAGGCCAGGATTACATCTAAGTAATCTAACGGCTCATGCTTACACAAGCAACTATATATAGGCCCTCAAATCCTACAATGAAACCCTAGCCACTCTCTTTTATCTACCTCCATATCATCCTTCTGCCATTGCTAAATTCCAGAAAGGTTGGGAATTTCTCTTCTATTCCTCTAACCTTTATTCTTATCTTATCTCTAATCTAAATTCATACAGATTTTAGTATGAATTCTTGAATTTAGTTTTGTATATGCATAAGATTCTAAAGATGATTCTTATACATACATATATATATATATATATATATTAGAAGGATTGGAGCACGTTTATCATGAAGATTGAACATAGATCTGAATCCACAACAAGAATCCTATTTGTTCTTCCTTAGATTTGTGAGTGGAATATTGTGTTCTTAGGCATATTCTATTTTTTAATAGATTAACATGTTGACAATTATGCATAGGAGGATTTGGCAAACGAAACATCAATACATAAACCCCCCAAATCCTCTATTTTATACTTGCGTAAGAATTGTCATGTTATTTGGGTTTGTGGATTTGGATCTTAATATTGGATTGAGGATGAAAGAGGTGTTGTTGTTTCTACTTTGTGTAATTCACTCTTATGTAAACATTTGATTGTAACCTAAAAGGGTTTAAATTTGATTTGTTCCATAATTTGATTAGGTTTGGATTCTATTTTGAATCCAAATGTATTCATACTTGAAATATATCAAATGTAAACGTTTTTATGTGCAATACACCTAAAAGGGGTGAATTAGACAAAGTGGAGCTTATAAATATGCGTGTGTATATTTATGAATATGTGTGAATATGTGTATATTATACTCTATTTTGATTCATTATTAAACTCATTCCAATAATCCTAGGATGCAAGTTGAAATTTATATGTATGAGTATTTTCCACTTATTACTATCTGTTATTGTGTTATTATGCCATCATGCCTAAATTGTAGTGGTCAAATTATGGAAAATTAACTTGTATACCTTAATTTAGACAAGTTGACAATTTTTGTCTCATTAGAACGTTCTCTCATTCATACGAACATTAAGCGTTATTTATGCATCATAATTATTATATTAACATAGCATAATCAACGTATTTAACGTAATACTAACGTAATGAATGCGATTAGGATATGATTCGAATTTGAAATGTCCCCATAAATATATATAGTGATTGCTTGTATGTGTGTATAGAATGACTTTACATATATTAATAGCGACACATAGACACAAGGTTAGTTTCCATTTTTGGTATAAGTTTGCCTAGAACCGACTGACAAGTCCAGCAACCACAAGTAGGCTCAACTAATGTGAGAGGTATGGGTTCCATGAGTCATTCAAACCTAGTACACTATGACACAAAGGTAAACCTACTTGTAGTAGAAGCCTGCCCGGAACCGTCCGGCATATCCAGCATCTACAGGTATATGGTTTAATGTGAGAGGTCTGGTGTGTATATACATTTAAGTATATCGTGTGTGAAAATTTTACTACACCTTGAGAAGGTCTTAAGTGGATGACTCTCTTCTTATCTAATTTGGGTCTTAAGTGGTTAGGACTAAGATCCCTCTGAAGGTTTATTCCTTGGAGAGAAACCAAAGTCATGAGACCCACCCTTATTAGATTTAAAGTAAGTATATGGGTCCTCCTTCTCTAAAAGTGGTTAGGCATAAGCAGTAACGGAGTTGGGTAGTTCACAGGGGATGTCCACTTCCTCTAGAAGCTTGTAAGGGTTCAGCTAAGAACAAGATTGGTATATGAAAGATATGTGGACATTGCAAGCTCACCAACTGTCCAAGGAAAGTCGTAAGCGATATAGGTGTTCTACCGTAATATCAGTTAAGTAGTAACGTTCGCAATACTATTTCTCATATTATAATTGAGAGTATAGACTTAAGAATGTTGACGTACTAGGACAGGGTCTTAAGGGGCTAGGGTCCACCTCATGGTTATAAGAGATCATAAGAATCCACCTTTATTAGGGCCATAAGTGACCGAGAATGCCCACCTCATTGGGTCTTTACCCTAAAAACTCTAATGAGTGATTGACTTGGATATCTACCTCATTGGTTAGACACTTGGTGTTTGTGTGAATGCTTTGTGCTACGTAGACATACCTTGACATATGTAACCTGCTAAAAGTTAGGGTATGAACTTTAAGTAAACACCATATTTCAGTCACACGGTACTTTATGTTCTGACCCCTCTCCTTAACATATCCAACGGGTTAGTAGATGGGGTAAAATCCATGGACGAAGTCATGATGGGAGCTGAAGACAAAGACAAATTCGTTATGCTATTATTAGTTGTTATTGTTGTACTTCTTATGGAAACATTTGAGAATGAATTTATTGATGTGCCCATGTAACAAATGTAATCATGACTGTTGTGTTGGAAGTCTATGATTTTTAATAAAGTGGTACATCTTATTTCAGTATTATATTTTCTCTTTCCACTGTGTGAGATTTCCATTCGAAGTGTATGTATATATATTATCTATGCAAATGTAATTCCTTACAAGAACCAGCGACCCATTTAGAATGGTTCTAAGTTTCGATGGGCCTTTTCTAGGTCGAAATTTAGGTCCATTTTGGGTGGGTTGTTACAAAGTTCCTTTTGGGTGCAGCAGTTGTGTGTCGGTTGCCCTTTTCCCTTCGGTTCTGGTTGCCTTGGCTTTCAGCCATTCTTTTGGCATTGTTAACGGATGTAACAAAGCCTACAGATTGTCGGTCCCGACTCTAGGAAAACTAATCTCGGCTTTTGGGAGCCTCTCCCTGATGTTACTCCTTCCTCTCGTATCTATACCGAGCCCGTTGTTATGGATAGCTTTGAGAAAGGATTTCGGCTTCTGATCATAAGCTCCTGGTCTTGTATTCAAATCTTCATAATATTAGCATTTATGCTTCAACTTCCTATGTTCCGGGAACCATTACCCCTTTTGGTATCGACACTAAGCAAGTTATTGTGGGTACCTTTTCTTTTTAGAGGCTTTGGTTCACTTTCGGTGAGCCTCTATAAGGGATCTTGGTCTTCCGGAAGGATGCTTTTAGTGTATTATTTGTTGATTCCTGATGTTGCCTTTCGATGATCATCAAGCTTTGATCTCGATAGCTGGTTTTCGGAAGGCTCCTCTTATGTTTCAGCATCTTGTGCCTTTGACGACTTTATTTCCTTCTGTATCGGCACTAAATAAGTTAATGTCGATAGCCTTCTCGTCTTCTTGTACTTTGTTTGATACTCCTTGCTGAGCCATTGGTCTTGGATCATATGCTTTCGTCCTTTCTTTCTCATTTGCCTTCGGCTTGAGGTGATTGGCTTTCGGAATTGAATTCACGTTAGTTGTCCTCCATTTCGGCTTTACCTTGCCGCTATCCCTTCTTCTTGTTGGTTCCACGTTTTCTCCCTCTAGGATGGTGATGGTTGCCTGCTACTATGATTGCTTCTTTTCTGCTTTTGGCTTTATCATAGTGTCAGACCTTATGCTTTCTGATCGTTCTTCTATGCTGGTGGCAGCTCGATATCCCTTCACTGATAGCCTGTTTCGGCGTTGAATCTTGGTAGTAACATTTGCCCCCCTTATGAAGGGGTACTTTTGACTTTTCAAGTAAAAATTTGCTCAGCTAACCGCTTCTTTTTTCATATATATATATATATCCTTTGCATTCCTTTATCAGCTCCTTTCGTCTTCTTCATCATTGCCTGCATTTGAAATTTTCTTTCGGAAAAGCATCAGTAGTTCCAAAATTCTATACTCAAGTTATTCCCAAGTAAGTATCACTTCATTTCTTTCGAAGTAGTTTGAACTAATTTTATCCAATCAGTTTTGCAATCTCTACTAATGGTGTAACTAGTTCAGAGGCATAATATATATCTTTATTTGGCCTTAAATAAGCATATTTAGAAAAATCACTTACACTTGTTGCATTGATTACACAGTTGAAATATTTGCTACTCCTCGTCCATCCGAGCTAATGTGGTTATCAGACTTGCTTGCCATAAATTGGTTTCGGCCCTTACATTCAAAATCAATTCCTAGCAATCAATCTCGAGTTGACTTAGAGGTTTCACTAAGCGTTTTTATGTTATTTTCTATTCTATTCTCCCGAGGATGCATGGGGGATAACCTATTGTTACAGTCAGAATGCTCTCGGGAGAGTAGAAACTGCCTCCTCATGGCAATGTTTTACCTTGAAATTACCAAATATTTGTTTTTAAACCATTTCAATATTAACATAATGGTATAAAGAGTGCCATGTTGTGCCCAGACTTTATAAAATATACATATTATGCCTGGCAGTATGAGAAAGAAACATATTGCTTCCAAACCTGATAGGATTTGTCCTTTGTTGAGTGATTCTTCTTCTCTAAAGAAGATTGGCGCTGTAAAAAAGCATTCTTTGATTTCATCGTAAGAGCAAGTCGATGCTATTCTTCAGGATTTTAACATCTTCGGCGTTGAAGCCATTCCTCCTTATGAAATAGATACCATCTCTTCTCCCCCGGAAGGCTAGTTTGCCTACTCTGTTACCCATATTTGGCATGAGGGTTTTATTCCTTTTCCTGAGTTCATTTCTCAATTCTTGCGGCATTTAGGAATTGCACCTATCCAACTTTCCTCAAATACTTATACTTACTTGATAGGCTTAGAACTTTTATCCTTAGAGTCCGGTAATCATCTTTAAACCCCTCTCTTCTCGATTACCTAGTTTGCCCTTCCAAACTTAGTGATGTGAATCACCAAATTTTTTGTGAGAACCCTACAAAGAAACTGTTATCTAAAGGAACTGTAAGATTCAAAGACCGGGAAACCCAATTTTTCTATGTACGATGTCCCTTTGGCATTTCCGGCAACTTCCACACTCCAAGTATGAAACTCGAATATGTTCTTTTTTTTATCATAGATGGTTAACCTTCATTCCATGTTTGTTTTTTCTACAGATGCTGCCCCAAAACTTCTGGACTTTTCAGATAAGGCGTTGATAGACCTTATTGGCGTTGCTTCTGAAAATTTGGGCAATAAGTTCTCGTTACTAACTTCTACTATCCTCCGAAGGCATTCTCTTTTGTCGCCTGGTCGATCCATTATTAGGCAACCTCCCCTGATTTTACTCAGTAAAGGGATACTTTCTTTGCCACTAGGAAGAAATGCTCCTTTTCCTCCTAATTATCCTCTGTTTCTGGACAACCCAGGTATGCTTCTTGCATGGCAATCCGGAATTTAGTAGCATTGAAAATTTCTTTCATTAATTCAGCTTTTATCATACGTCAGGGGCTATCTGTATTGAGTCTAATAAAACGGAATTATCTTCCTTAGTCCCGGGGCTATAGTTTCATCTCTTAAGGAGGCTTTGTCCAGGTGTAGAGAACATGTAAAAAAGAAACTCATGGTTATGAACCTGAAGGGATCTTTGCAAAAACGGTCCAAGAATGCGGCGGGTTCAACTCCCTATCTTGATGTGATCACTGATTCACTCGTGGCCAACTATCCATAGATGGCTCCTACTCCAATGTTCACCTTGTTGGGCCATCTAAACTTTCAAATGAGTTACATCTTTCATGGGGTTTTCCTCTTCTTCTGAGGATCTTAACCCTCCAGATTTTCCCAACCCTCTTATTAGCGACGGCTTTGATGAAATGGTTAAGAAAATCATCTCTTCTTTCACATTTTCTGATATTGACCTTTCGCTTGATTCTCCCAGTCCTTGTCATGCTTTGGTTGAACAAATACTCTTGGTATGAGTTTTACCTTTCTCGCCTCCCCGAACTTTTCCAGTTGTCTTGTTTGTGATTGCTGTAATTTTTTTTTACTATTAGGCTATTAAGTGATGGTTCCTAATGCAAGACGACATTTCCCAACCTTATTCTAATTTATCAAGGCTTAAAGAGGAAAACTTGTATCTGAGGAAGGAAGATGACGCTTTTATTCACACTAAAGAGGATGTAGTTAGGGAGTGCAAGAGATTGGAGTCTGCTCTTGCTGAAGCGAAAAATTTAGTTGGTATGGAGAAGGAATCTAACTTGGTCTTGTCTGAGGAGGTTCAGGTGTTGAAGAGGGATTTGGAGAATTTCAAAAAAGAAGGTTTCGTGCTTGATTCTCGTTGTGCCTCTTTACAAAAGCACAATTATCTACTGGATGAAAATAGTAATTCTCTCAAGGTTGAGTTGATAAGAAGAAGACCCTACTGATCAAGGCTGCAATAGTAGTGAACAACGCTAAGAGAAGAATTTCTTGCTTCCTTCAAACCACCTTGGATGAAATTATGGTTAATTCTTTTGAAGATGCTTTCTTCCTTCTTTATGCAGACAACAAGAATAGATGCCCGGAATTAGATTTTTCTTCTCTCGACCCGTCCTTGGTGGAAAGAATTATGTCCAAAATAACTTGTATGAAGAAAGTGGATGATGTTCCTAAGAGAGAAGAGACTGACGTGGCCAAACTTCTATTTATAGAAGACATCTCTCCTGATGAACTGCATGCTAATGATGGAAGAGATTTCATTGGGGTGCCCAAGGTTGCCTATACTGGCAATGATAATCTCAAGCTCACAAGCGTTGTTGAAAATAAAGAAGATTGCATTGACGATTTCACTAATGCTTATGGTACTTCTCTAGCCCTTTATGGTCAAGATGAGGTTCTTGACAGAAATCCCGAAAACTTCAAACAACTCAGTTCTGGGTGGGTCTCCTAGTCTTCCTAGAGCACAAAAGATAGGAAAAGATCCCAACTTCAAGAGTGCTAATTTTGTTGAGCCTTTACAAATTCCTGCTCCCGTTTCTGGGGTACGATGACTTCTACAATATCCTCTTTACTTTTACTTCCAATAATCAGTCTCCTCTTCTTTTCTCATAGACGAAGATGAGAAGATTAGGTTTGAGGTGTTCCCTCCTTAAAAGGCTCGATCGAAAGTGACTCGTCCTACTAGAAAACCGAACAAACAAACAAGTGAAAATAACATCATGTCCAATAGATATCACCTTCTTGATAAAAATGCTGTGAAGTTATTGCTTTTCAAAGAGAAAGAAGCTGCCCCTAGGCTAAAGACTGCTCGATTGCGATGCGAAAGACTTTTGAAAGAAAATGCCAAGCTTACAACCTTGTTTTGGATGTTGATCGAAGATAGGGACATGTTAGTGAACTTTTTGTATCAAATATATAGTAAATATAAAAGAGTGGATTTTTCCTTTTTAGGTGATCATAGCGGGGGCTTGCTTAGGTGTCTCTATAAAAGATGCCTAGATGAACGTGGTATTGATCTTCACTCTGGCGATTGCTGGAACCTCCCATGAGTTACCTCTATTCCCAGAGAGCTACCATTAGACAAACTTAAGTTTAATAAGCTTTGAATTGTATCTGAAACCTTCAAGGGATCCATTCTGTATAAACAACAAGATTGTCTATAATGCGTGTATTTTCTCAATTTCTAACGTAATGAATTGTCCTTCTTCTTATTCCTTTAATATTTTCTTCGGAACCTGTCTTCTGCTACAAGTTTGCTTCCTAGGGATCACCTAGGGATTACGTTAAATTAAAAAGAGAATATCGAGATAAGTCTTCTCTCATCAAGTCTCATCCTTGGCGTAGCATTGCTTCCTAAGGGAACTTGAAAAGGTTTACACTCAATATCCATGGATCCACCTTGTCTTTCTTGGCGAAGAAAAAGACGGATTTCTGAGAGAAATCCGGACATATCGATCGAGGCTGACTCGAGGTTATGATAGTCCTCCTATGGGGAAATGAGATTACCGCAAGTGTCCTCCGTTTACACACCCGATAGATTTGGAATTCCGTTTGATTCCTCACTTAATCTTTTTGCTAATACTTTGAACTAAGTTAAGAGAGTCGTTTCCTGCCCTAAAATTATACTAGCCACCTGTAGTTGTGTTTTTTTTGAGAACTTGATTATGGTTACATATAAATTGTGATATCAGAACTAGGTTGTTTTTCTTATCGGAGACATGCTTATTTTAAAATTCCCTTGTAAATAGATATGCAAAATATAAGGTACTCGATTTTACCATATTTCACATACAATAATCAGCAGCAATAGTACCATAAATGGAATTGTGAATTGTAAAGATATCACCTGATGTGTAATCACAACCCGTGACGAGGATGCTCTTTCCTTTTCTTTTTCAAGAATCTTATCGTACTGTCCTACATAAACTTAACGCACAACGTTTGGTGCTAAACTTGTAGAATATGTATGATGATTTATCTATTTTTCATGGGACTATGTTTGAGTAATGAATGCCTAGTGAAATGATGGATCTATTCATATTTTACATATTAAGGATAACGACTTTAGATAGATGTTCCCAAAGAATCTCTCCCACAACCTCTATCATAAGGTTCTATTAGGGAAGCTTAAAATACTCACTTGAACTTATGCTTTAATGCAATGTGGTTATTCGTATCACATATTTACTTAGAATAATGATTAATGACTTGTTATGTAAACGAGTTAAGAAAATCTCCCTGAGCAAGATGGAAGACCACAATCATCGTCTGAAGGCTTTTAGATAGTAGAACCAAGCTACTACTCCGAGTGTTGATAGTAGACCCTTTCTTTATGGATAAGCACTGAAATCTTGTTACCCAGATCAGGGTATTAATAAGAAAAGGTCGGGATACTTTCTTTTGGTAATAAGTGAAAATTCTAAACCATAACCTAGACTCAGGTGCTCGATAGGAATTTAGAGACCGCTTCTGATAACGACGGAAGTCTCGTATCAAACTAGATTCAGGTATTTAGAATAGAAGACCATAAATCCACTTCTGGTAATTGACAGAAGCTCTGAACCAACCCAGATTCGAGTATTAAGAATATAAGATTAGAAATCCACTTATAGGGATTAGTTTTATCACCCCATTTGGGCTTAATTTATGAAACAAAGGATGTATGCGCTCCATGAGCCACTCTTTGGGATTTAGGTAGTCAAAGTAGAGGATATACATGCTTTGTTGGCCACTCTCTGGGCATGTGCGTCCAGTGTGCATGGCTAGCTTATTCTTAAGCAGGGCCCAAGGACTTACCCGACCTCCCTCTAAGAGGTGCCTTATGCTGGCCATCGCAGGCGATAATAAGAGCTTAGATGCTTAAACCCATCGTAGACATGGACTTAAGTCTTACTCTTTTGATGCTCTGCCCCGGCTAGCGTAGGAGATGATAGAGGCTTACATTCTACCCCCCTCTGATAGGTGCCTTATCTCGGCAATCGTAGGTGATGATAAGGGTTTTCGTTCCCTTCTGTGGGCAACAAGGAACATAAGAAGAGGTAAGGCGTGCTTTTATGTGAGCAGAGGTAGGACGTGCTTACTTCATAACAAGGGCAGGGTGTACTTTTCTACGAGCAGAGGCAGGGTATGCAAATTGGATGCTCCATCCCGACCAATTCTGGCGTGGAAAGGAGGCTTACGCTTTTGATGCTTTAACCTGGTCCTTTCTGATTTGGACGATGTTAAAGGCTTACAAATCACCCCCTCCCCCTCCGAGGGGTGCCTTGCGCCGACCAACTTGGCGATGACAAGGGTTTTTATCCATTTGTAATTTGTCCCTTTTCATGTTTTTCCAAAGTTTGAGAAGGTTTCCATACCGTTAGCTACGCAAACAATCCTTTTCCAATGGACCTTGGTTGAACTTGGTTTGGTCCTTTTATAAAATCTTGTAATTGGCCTTAATTAAGAAACTTGATGATCATCCCTTCAAGAACTCCGCAATGATTGGTTTCATGTCCATTCACCATGTGATAGTGGATGTAAGGCCCTCCTAACTTTCTTTCATACTTGAGCTTCTTCTTTTTGGATGGCCAGAAGTTAAGCTCATGTTTAGTTAGGAAATATATGTTTTCAATTGAAGTGGTAAACATGCATCCACTAGGTAGTCTTGATGTAAATTTCTTTTTCTGCTGTGGGAGCTTGGTCCTTTTGTTACTAGGCCTTACCGCTTCATTCGTATCCTTGTTTCTCCTTTTCAAGGTGTATCGAGATTGAAGTGCAACTCTTTCAGTCCATTTGGAAGCAAAACAATTGAAATCCTTTATTATTCCTTATTCAAAGACCATTCCTTTGGCTTGTTCGTGGATAGCTTCTCTTATATGAGAGAATGGATCATATTCCATTAGTGCAGAACCACTCAAGGTAAAGTTGGGGTTAGTCCTAAGTAGGAAGGGTTATTGCTCCAATAATCAAGATCGTATCGTTCTATTTCCTTTTTCCACTTCACTATTCGCAAGGCTTCCATTCTTAACCTTTGTTCTTCCGTCACTCTTGGGTCAGTTGTATCTGACATAGCCATTTGAGATCCAGAAGATTCTTGTTGGGACCCTTTTCCCGTATCCTTGCTTCTTCAAAGCTTAGTCCAATCCGGGACGTAACAACACAGTTAGGTATGTGGCTGTTAACCACAAGGTCGGAGGTTCAAGCCCTCCTTCTAGTGCCAAAATGTTAACGATATTTTTCATCAACACCGGAGATAAGTCTAAGGAAATGGACTAAGGGGAAAATGGGATTATTCAGTTCCCACAAGCCTAAGTTAGTTCACTGTTTCCTAGGTATTAAGGTCTTAAGCCCGAAGATTAGTTACTCTTCCCTCAAGGGGTGAGTATCACGCTTGCGACACTTAACAACCAATAGTTACCTTGGGATAAGGGCTCCCTAAGCACAACACAAGATAGAATGCTAAACGGTTTGTTCAAAAGGGTTTTTCAATAATCTTGAGGAAGGGTAGGACTAGGGCAAGAGACCTTTGTCATGTAGGATGCATAAGGTAGTATGTAAAGGAAGTAGCAAAGTGACTCATAAGAATTAAGCTAAGTGTTGATCCACTCTTTATTGCTCATTGACTTGAGTACATAAGTGTTTACAATGGAAATTCCTAAATCGATTTAGAAATTAGGGTTTGCTCTATAAGAAAAGAATACAAGATTGGGGAATGAGAATTCAACCTGAAAATGTGACCCCTGGGGTCTTATTTATAGGAAAATCGGGACTTATTTTGTCATTAGATTAATGGAAGCCCCTTTCGGGTGAAGCAGCTATGTGTCAACCGCCCTTTGCCCTTCGGTTCCGGTTGCCTTTACTTTCGGCCATTCTTTTGGCATTGTTAATGGATGTAACGAAGCCTTCGGAGTGTTGGTCCTAATTCTTGGAAAACTAGTCTCGGCTTTTGGGAGCCTCTCCCTGATGTGACTCCATCCGCTTGTATCAATACCAAGCCCGCTGTTATGGATAGCTTTGAGAAAGGCTTTCGGCTTTCGATCATAAGCTCCCGGTCTTGTCATCAAATCTTCATAATATTTGTGTTCGTGCTTCAACTTCCCATGTTCCAGGAATTGTCACCCCTTTCCCTATCGACACTAAACAATTTAGTGTGGATAGCTTTTCTTTTCAAAGGCTTTGGTTCGCTAACTGTGAGCCTCTGGAAGGAATCTTGGTCTTTTAGAAGGATGCTTTCGGTGTATTATTTGTTGATTCCTAAAGTTGCCTCTCGATGATCATCAAGCTTTGATCTCGATAGCTGGCTTTCGGAAATCTCCTCTTATGTTTTTGCTTCTTGTGCCTTTGACGCCTTCATTTCCTTCTGTATCAGCATTAAGCAAGTTAATGTCGATATCCCTCTCGTCTCCTTGTACTTTGTTTGATACTCCTTGTTGAGCCATTGGTCTCGGATCATACGCTTTCATCCTTTCTTTCCCATTTTCCTTCGGCTTGAGGTGATTGGCTCACGTTAGTTGTCCCCCATTTCAGCTTTACCTTGCCGGTATTCCTTCTTCTTGCTGGTTTCACGTTTTCTCCCTCCAGGATGGTGACAGATGCTTGCTGCTTTAATTGTTTCTTTTCTTCTTTTGGCTTTGTCATGGTGTCAGGTCTTATGTTTTCAGATTGTTCTTCTATGCTGGTGGCGGCTCGATACCCTTCACCGGTAACCTGTTTCGGGGTTGAATCTTGGTAGTAATAGGTTCCGCCTCTTTCTAGATGACCGGCTCATCCACATGCACCAAATCCTGCATGTTGTATGGGCTCATCTGTTGGTAAAAGGTGGAAGTTTTGGAAGTCTTAAGCTTGCTTCTTGTTAGGACGGAACTGTACGAGGATTCAGGAGAATTCGAAGATGGTTCCGCAACTTCGGTTGCAACGCCATGGAGTTGTCTAGTGTTTCTTTGTGCCATTGCAACTATATTATCAAGATAGTTGCATTAGTATCTACACTAAAACTTGTTCCCCTATGTTGGTGTAAACGAATGTGGAGTGTACAGTGTCGTTCGTGCCAATGAAATTATAGTAAAGCAATTCAGGATGCGGTGATGATATCCAATTTCATAAACTTAAACCGTTGTCTCGCCAACCGAGGTTGTAGAATTCATGTCAAGTCGCGAACACGTCATGATCGCGCTGAGAATCAAATCGAGAAGCTGGTGGTTCAGTCATATATCCATAGTCCGCGAGTTTTTTAATCTAATCTTATGTGCATCTTTGAATTATTAGCCCAAGCAGGTATGTTATTCGAGTATTATGGTATTATTTGTCGACACCTTCGATTTCAAACCCGACCTGATCGCACGACATCGCTAAATGATTCAAGTTCGAGTTCGACAATCGAAGTTTTCCAAAAAACAAAAATTCACTACATATTTTGGGATACGAATTGATGTTTCGTATCCCAAAAATGCAAAGAAAATTTTAACCCCTTGGAAAATTCCTCTAAAAACTCTAAGTGCCCGGGGATGCAGAATCCCATTTCGTATCCCGAAGCACTTGAGTTTTTCTCCTCTTCTTCTACTTCCACTTCGACACTGATCTCGTTTCTCTCTCCTTTTCATCTCCTCAAAGGCTCCTCACTCCACGACCACCAAGTTCCCCCTAAGTCCATGGTATACGAAATTTTTGTTTTGTATCCCCAAGATTTGGGTAATTTACCAAGTTTTCCAGGATACACAATCGGAATTTGTATCCTTCGAACTTCTAATTTTTTCACCCCTTCTCCTGAAATTTGTCCCATCTCCCATGATTTTCGTACTCCGCCAAATCCCACTCTCCTTCCCTTCGAACCTCTTCAGGCCACCGCAAACTCCATGCCACAGCCAACCACCTACTACTCACCATCTCCTCTATTCATCCCTAATATCATGTTCAAATAGAACCCAAAAACCATGCAAAATCATGGGGGGAAACCCACTGGGATAGGTCGAATTGTAGTGATTGGACTTCAGTTTGTTTTAGGGGGTTTCGGGTTCTCAAAATATCTGAGTGTTATGAGTACAGAAAAAGGAAAAAAGAAGAGAAGGGGGATGCATATCCAACTATTTACTGAGGAGTTGGGATGAATTCCATAAACACTGGAATTTTTCCTAAGTGCCACAGGATTCGTTCCAATCCCAAGATCGATACCGATTCCAAACAACAACAAAAAAGGGAAGAAAAAAGGGGAGGAGAAGGATAACTCAGAACTACTCTGTGATCAATGAGTAATTTGCTAACTAAAACTATGGCAACAATCACGTATACGTATTCTCGAAATTTTGATTGTTGAAACCAACTAGTATCGTTAACCAATCGTGTACTCACAAACTTAAACGTTCGTAGAGTGTACACCAAACAATCGAGTTCCAATTTGATAATAATTCAAAAACTAACTTACGCGATCGCATGCCTGAAACATATTATTCTGAAACCACACAAGAAAACGCAAAAATAAATTTTAGCTTAAAAGGAAAAGACATAATTATAAATATACCTATGATGAAATAATGCAAAAACATGTCCAATGCTAGAATTTACTCGACACATAATTCTATAACTTCTGGCTCTAATACAGCTACTAGTTAGATAAAAAAATGAGATTCCATACAAATAGATAAGCGTGAATAACATGAAATATTTTAAATATAGAATCTCATTAATCGTCATGCAATTTCAAAGACAACACTAACAGTTACAACACACACTACAACACAAAAATAAAATGCTGAAAAGGGAAACACATTACAAGATACAGGCTAACACTGCCTATAGACTACGAGATGGTCAGGCTGCGCGGCTGGAACTCGATCCATTACCACGTCCACGCCAAGAACGTAGTATGGAAGAAATGCAACCAATCTTGTGCGCTTGTCGACACTGCTCCCTACGGACCTTTCAAAGCTCGGTTTGGATATCGCGGAGGACGGCGAGCTCTGAGCTCTTCTGGCCAGGCTGCTGCTGGTGGACTGAAGCAGGAGGTACTGGAGGTGAGGCTGCGGGCAGCTGAATACCCATCTTTCGGAGAGTGGCACGGTCATTGGCAGTTAGAGCCTTCTTAATCGATATCTCTCCACCTAGCCTGACTCCAAAGTGTCAAAAGACACATGTGAGAAGATGGTTATACGGAAAGCAGCTCCTTAGAGTTCCAGCAAAAGGCTCAGAAAGATAAATCATAAGCGTGCGCACTCAATTGACGGTTATGCCATCAATAATAGCATATGTGGCATTGTGAGGGTAGGTCTGCCCCAGACTTCCCGTCTTAGGAATAATATTATGTCGGATAATACACACAACCAGACGAGTGATGGATCGCAGGTTACCAGTGTCCCAAACACCGACAACTCCAACAAAGACGCGGGAAAGAATCTAAGGATTCTCAATCTCGATGGAATCCAACTATGTTTCGACCATTGAAATACCCAAAATCTCCACCAAATCTAGGTCAATAAGCTCAATAGGGGTGCCCTTCACCTCAGACTGGATAATGCAAGTATCCTCATCGATGTTGACTTCCATCTGAGCATCAAAGAGGCAAATGCAGCGCGGGAAGTACTCACGCTCGAAAGTGTCGAAGCGCATGATCGGTGCAAAGCCTGCGGCAATGAAAAGCTCAACTAATTGAATATGAGTGAAAGCGGTGAATTTTACTGATCCCCCTTGGTAAACTCGTAATGGTCCGTTTTCAAATAAGTCTGGATTTTCCTCTTGCTTCCATCTAACCATGCAACTTCATACGGTGTCAACTCAGGGTGTTGCGCACGAATATTCGAGGTTTGAGGAGGATCCATTGGAGGAATCGACAAAATTAATGAACTAAATTACAGATCTGGAGTATATAAGGGGTTAGATTTGTGCTGCAATAATTTTGGTGGAAATTAAGGGTGAAACGGAGCTAAAAACCTTTGATTTGGAGGTTAGTAAATGGTGGCATTTGGGTTTCGGTGGTTTTGATATTGGAAACGAGGGGGAAGGAGGCTGGAACAATAATATATATTGTTCCAGCAAATTGGGTCGGGCTCGGGCCGTGCCCGAGCATGGGCATCGATCGACCTGGCCATAGAAGGTCGGTCGACTACCCAATCAACAACGAAGGGTCGACTGCTAGCCCTATTTCTGGCATGGTTTGAACCTCGATCTGGTTCAGTTTCTAAAAAATTAAAATAAAATTACTACGAGATCGTATCTACTTCTTGACTCTACTAAAAATCTCATGCCAACGTCTACCATCCATCGAGTCGAGACTTAATTCCCAAACGCCACTTATTCACTTCCAAATTGCTCAACCAACCAAGGAACAAACGAAATTTCAAACATAAATCAGCTGGAAATCCGTAAATAAATTAAAACGGATTTTCCTCTTACCTAGCTGTCAAATGAATCGAGCGATTTACGAAATCAATACTCTAAGCTAAATGGAATTTTCCTTAGCCTTTTCTTAAGAGAATTTAAAAAAAAATTCAAAATAAATTTCTGTACTTGTAAACTGAGGGTCTCATAATATAGATTTATTTATATAACCGTTTATATTACTAATTGGAAAACCCTTCCATGTTCAGAATTGTCAAAAAATTAATTCTCATAAAGGTTATTTATGTTAATTTCCATAAATATCCGACAAGAGGAATGTTAAAATCACAAGGAATATATATAATGATAGTTTTAAATTATAAGGCATATTCCTTTCCATTTATAACTTCCTTCTTTCCTTCAAAATGGATTGTTTATAAAAATTACACATATCCAATAATCCGAAATATGGTAAGATTTATAGTTCTAAAAATTATTTATTAAACAATTTCTTGAAAACCATAGTTTAAAATTTCGAAAACTCCTTTTTATTTCAAAAATAATTTTAAAGACTAGAATTTCTCCAAATATAAGGCCAAGGATTCAAAAGAATAATTCTATCAAAAGATTATCTCGATTCATATGACAAAATATTCAGTAAGTATATATAGTAATTATACTTCCGGATTATGATGACACATTAATGTGAATCTTCCATTTAAGACCAAGAAAAGGTAATGACCGGAACTCCCAAACAAAACCAAAATAAGAAACCGCAACTTTCTCAGTTGTAGCTGGTTTTTTTGTCCAACCACTATGCTTGAATACACGGAATCCACCACATGTCGCCCTTATGCTCTTCTAAACAAAATCTCCAAGCGCACCATGGTGTAAACCGGTGTTGGCTGAACACTCGAACTTGAAATATTTCTAACTCTTACTCGTTTTAAAACCTATAAATAGGCCCTCGACTAACTCATCGTCAAAATAATTAAAGTCGAGTTAAGAAAGATGAAAGAAGATAGAAAAGAAACTCGAATATGTTTTTTCACTAATCTTAATTTATTTATTCATCTGATCGTCTAAACCTAAGCTCTAATAACAATTGTAACACCCCACATTTTCCGAGCCCAAATTTCGACAAAAATCAAAACTCAAACTCATCCAAGCATGGAAAGTATAGATACGGTACCTACAATTAATTAGCATGAGCATAATCAGAGTAAAATAAAACTAACTCACAGTGGAAATGAAACAAGATAACAAATACCGACTAAGGTGCATATCTTAAGGCACATCACCACATAGATATCGAGTAAGGGAGAGCGAGAACCGAAAACTAAACTAGAACACTTTCTAAGACTTGGCTTCCTCGAGATAAACCTGAGAGCTGTTATGAGGAGGGGGGTCAGAACAACAGGTCCTGGTGAGTAGAAAATGTATAACACTGTCTATAATACACAAATGTATTCCATTTGCTCAAAACCAAAACATATGTCTAAAAAGCTAGTAATTCTAACCTAACCTTGTAGAGATTTATGCACGACGACTATCTACTAAACCTAAGGCAGCAACTCATCTCTAACGATATTGCAATGCTAAGATAGAACGTTTGCACATAAGTATGAAGCCTTTAAACCACCAATAACTAACTAAGAGGCGGGCAACAAACTTCTTACCATCACATAAGGAGGGTACTTATTTTATATATAGCCACTTAAGACCTCGTTACCAATGTAAGGTAAGGGTGGATCCTTTCAACCACTTCAGACCCAAGGCAAACCTATTGCTCACTTAATACCTATACGATGGTTTATCCTACTTAATATAAATTAGAGGACACTAGCTACTAAGTCCTATTAATTTAAGGCTTCTGTCATTCACGCATATAACCGTGCCCCGCATAAGATGAGAGAAAGTAAGTAGTCACTTAAAATCTACAATATATGTAAACGACATCTCGCCATTTATGACCTTCTCTCGACGTACCCCCTCATTACTATCTAGCTAGCCTTATTAGGTAATCCCCTTAGTCACTCAATACTTCTTGCAAGATAGGCAAACCTTTGGTACATCTGGAGCAGTCATTTAATACCTAATCCGAAGGCGGACCCTCAACCCAATAACTAACTACCTAGAGAAGTGGACTAACATGGGGATTACCAAGCTCGTACCCAATAGCCCGTTAATGCTTCTATATTATGAGGAGGTGAGCTATGCGATTGCTTAATACCCTTTAAAGGGTGGATTTAACTATTTTAATACCTTTACCCCAAAGCAGGCCACGTTATGAATTATCTCCTTTTCAAGGTTGAGGTAGATGCCTCGCACTTGAGATAAAACTTGTTTTAGGAAATAACCCTCATGACGCAATTAACTACCGTCATGGTCACATTAGTTGAACATATATCCAACTGTTGGAAAGTGAATAATTCTGTCAAATAAGGCAACCGACCTCGCTTTATTAACCTACTAAGTCCAATTCCTATTTCAAATTATAATAATTCTAGATTGACTATAAATAAATAGGGAAAACCTATAACTTTCTATCCTAGGATGTTTATTTATTAATTTCCTTATTGGACTTAGTATTTACTACGCTAATGAATCCCCATTAATTCTCCTAATCTATTTCTTTTATTATTATTAATTAAGTTACCTACCACTAATGACCTTAAACACCATAGTTTATAGGGCATCAACTAACCCATTAAATACCATTTATGACACAAACGATCATATTTTTCTAAGGCATTTATTATCCTATTCATATTAGTCCCATTTTAATTTTACTCTATATATTGTGACTCCAGTTATACTATATTTTCAATTTCACTTATTTATTGTTTGTGTATTTATATTATATTTATTGTTTGTTAAATTCCGTAATTGGAGTTACAAATTTCTATTCCTAACACAATACAAATTGTAACCATTTGGCATGCTTATCCTACTCAATTTATTTTCCCTAATCAAAGATGGCAACATTCCTTTTATGACCTTGTTTATAGCAAATCAAATCCAATTATTGCTACAATTGTAATAGTACATATTTCTATTTATTATGGATTATATTCTCATATACATTTCCATAAAAATGGAAATTATTCAAACACACAACAACAAACATTTATTATAATAATATATTTCCAGATCTAAGGTGCATATAATAATTATAATAACCTAAATACAGTTGTAGGAAATACTATAATAAACTAAATAGGCCTACAAATTCTGATTTTCAAACCATGACCTATTATTTCTTATTTGACAAAAACAACAAACAAATCTAATAAACTTTTAAGCATGCATTTTAGATCTATTTCAAACAAGCCAATCAGGTAATTATAAATGATGTATATAAATTTCTCACTCACCTGAAAGCTATCCAAACCCGAATCTGAATAAACCTTTATTCCTACAATTCCTGAAATCTTATAGATCTACAATTATTCCAAAAAGGAGATTCTTTTGGATTTGTAGATCTGTAAGAAAATAGGAAAGAGGAAGGAAATCTAAATGGAAGAAAGCCTAATCGTAGCACCATCTCTTTTGCACATGAATCTGATTTTAATCTTCTCTCATCTATATTTGTTTAGTTTATATTTACATGTATGTGTGTGTATATATTTGATTTAGAAGAGGTTTGGAAGAAGAGGGTAATGACAGAACTTTGCTACTACCTTCAGAGTTGTATAAAAAAGAATGGGGGCTCTAACCCTTTATTTATAGGGGTTAAGTGATGACCCTAAGATACAAACCCTATTTTGTATTTATGTTCATTTAATAAATCAGTGATAAAGTTGTGTGCGTGCATGAATGTTTGTATATAAGTTAATGGACAAGTAAATGTTAGCATGAATTAATACATATATGTGTCTTGTAATTTATAAGAATGACCTAGGCAGAATCAAAATTGTAAGGCAAGTCAAACATAAAAGTAATGGTCTGCATATTAACTAGGTAATAACTACAAGGTCCTACGAAATAATTTAATATATGTCCTACTCAAATATGGAGCGGATATTTAAATTTTCTTAACAAAAGAAAAGCACTTGTCATGCAAATAGCATGATAGATTTATTTCTAAAAATGAAAAAAAAAAGTGCTAGGTAAAAATAATAAAGAGATAAAAGAGAATCAAGTTAGTTAGCATGGACCATTGGAAAAATGCTGAATGAATACAAATGATTGCCTAATAATTATTTTAAGTATAAGATAGGTATTTTGTAGGAGTAAAAACCCTAGTAAAACCTAATGTATAAAAACTAGTTAAAGGAGTTCGGGCAGAAAAATACTACAACCTTATTCCCTCTAAAGTAAAACATTAATGGAGCAATGGAGTGGGTAGGGAACAAGCTGGAAAACATAGGATTAAGAGAAGAAAGGGTGCTGGTAAGTATGATCTGTTTCTATAGCAATACGACCCAAAAGAGGCAACCACTTTAATATGTTTATCTCATGTTGTAGTGTATGTTGAATTAATACAAATATTTAATATAATTATTCTTTTGATGTAGAGATTTTATGAAGTAAAAAACCTAGAAAATATGGTAGGAATGTTGATTAAAAGCCTTAAGAACATTGTTGTGTGGTAAGGTTTAAAGGTAAGAATAGGCAGTGTGAATAAGTAGATTCATGCTTATGTCTATTTTTATTTAAAAGGGCAAGTGGAGCAATGAGATTTCATGTATTGATCCACTTTGTTTCATTTGATTTTCTAAGCTAGATTTTCATATTCATGTGAAGATATTTAGTAAGGAAAAACTAAGGGTTAGGAGGTATCCTAAAAACACCTCTAGTCATACTTACATAGAAAAGTAAGTATACATTAAAGGATGGTGTAAGGCCAATAAGACCTTTCTTATAGATAAATATGATCTTTGCTATAAAATCCTAGAATAAAGTATATATTATGATAAGCCAGTTTAAATATGAATATTTAGTTTACTACTGCATGATACCTTTGTTTGAATAAATTATTTGTGTGATATAATTGGATGAATATAATTGGAATATATTTGTATTCAAGATTTACTGGGTTTATTGAATGAATTAACATATAGTATGTTGATGAATATCTTGGGAAATGGTTAAGGAAAAGGAAAAATAACGCACTAGGATTGTGCCAGGGGAGAAATATTAGTAAGAACAAGTGTCTAAATCTAGCGTATAAATAAGAAATGGGCCTGGATAGGTTTATGTCACCAGTTTACATTGATATGCTTTGTACCAAGTGAGGTGCTAGGTATGCACACGGTCTGATTAAACCCAAGAGGCCTTTATGTGCTAAGATAACAGGTAATTAGAGGACCCAGGCAATGTGCATTCATGTGTTCAATGTATAATAATATGACTATTAAAAAATTATGTAAAAGACATGTACTAGGTGGTGTTGTAGACTTAGTTGTATTTAAGTCAAGGGCAAACCGTTTAGGGGATGGACAGGGTGTTTGATGACTCGGATACAACGCAAACATTGTGGATGAATGTTTTGTTTGATATGAATTTGTTGTTATCATGTTAAGATTATAAATTCTTGTTTGCTTCTGAAGCAAAGTTTAACTTGAGTACCCTTATATGTGTGTGTGTCTGTGTGTAGACCTTAATGAATACCATACCAGTGTAGCTAAATATATAAATGCTTGTGATAATATTTGATAACCTATTTCTATTCAGTTTTTAAATGAATTGTACTCATACCAAGCTAGTATGATTGACCCTATCTGGTTGTGTTTGCAACTACTTCGGGTGTCTCATTAAACTGGGCAGCTCAAGGATTGATTTCACATTAAGAGGCATGAATAGTTGAATTTAAAGTTGCTTGGTGTGTTGTCTAAAAAGTAGTTAAAGTCATTAGGAAGCTTTGATGTTATTTAGTTAGTTTAATTTACTTTGTATTGTTAAGGATATTTGATCTATGGTCGTGTATGCTATCTTTTAAAAACCTTTGTTTATTTATGAAGTATCTAAGATGAAGTATATTAAAGAGTTACTTGGTAATGTTAATTTATGTAAGAAGGAAAATTTATTTTGTAAGAATGAATACTAATTAAAGAGGAAGTCATGCCATTTACAAAGTAAATGGGGGTGTTTTCACTATAATGCAGTAGGTTTGAATAAGATCGATATTTAAGTAATTCTAATTATGTTTGAATATTGAACTAGTTACATATACATACATGTAAAAAGGAAAAAGTATGCAAATGAAAAACCATGATATATGGCCACATATACCTAACATATATGAGAGGATGCACAACATATAAATTAATACATGTATGTGCTCCCTTTTATAAAGCATGCTGAAGCATTTCTGGGTTCAACATCAATCAGGTAATAAGAATGATTAAAATGGAACATGTTCAAAATGTTATGAAAAATGAACTGGGCACAAGACTTTATGTTTTTATATCCCAATTGTAAATTATTTTGAGCATAAAAAGGAAAGTGTACATGTACTAGCCAGGTGCACATGCACATATCCATTCTAAAAGGTAAGTATTTATTTATGTAGAAAATTATAAACCCTTCCAGAATGGTAGCATTAAAATAGGGAAAAAATATAACGATTATACACTTAGATTCTAGAAATAAAGCAAAGGTTAAAAGGTCTAAAAACACTTGAAAACTTCCTAGGATAAAATATTTGGAAAGTCACATTTAAAATTTAACAATACAAGATAAAATTAGGAATTAATATATATTGTAATCTTTATTTTGCTAAGAATTCCACAATAGAAAAATAGTCTTATATATCATCATGTAAGGTCAGTAAGAGCTTTCTTATAAATAAATATGATTTATACCATATAATCCTAGATTAAAGTAGATATTATGATAATCCAGTTTAAACATGTATATTTAGTTATTGTTGCATGATACCTTTGTTTGAATAAATTATTTGTGTGATATAATTGGATGAATATGTTTGGAATATATTTGTATTCAAGATTTATTGGGTTTATTGAATAAAATGCACATATATTATGTGATAAATTTGGATGAATATCATGGGAAATGGTTAAGGAAAGGAAAATAATGCACTGTGGGTGTGCTAGGGGAGAAATGTTAGTAAGGACAAGTGTCTAAATCTAGCATATAAATAAGAAACGGCCCAGGATAGGGGCATGTCACCAGTTTACATTGATCTGCTTTATACCAAATAAGGTGCTAAGTATGCACATGGTTTGATTAAACCGAAGAGGCCTTTGTGTGCTGGGATAACAGATAATTGGAGGACCCAAGCAGTGTGCACCCTTATGTGCAATGCATGATAATATGACCATTAAAAAAAATATAAAAATCATGTACTGGGTGGTGTTGTAGACTTAGTTGTATTTAAGTCAGGGGTCAACCCATTTAGGGGATGGACTAGGTATTTGATGACTCATATGCAATGCAAACATTATGAATGAATGTTTTTTGTTTGATATGGATTTGTTGCTTTTATGCTAAGATTATAAATTCATGTTTGCTCCCGAAGCAAAGTTTAACCTGAACACCCTTATATGTGCGCGCGCGTGTGTGTGTGTGTGTATACCTTAATGAATACCATGCCAGTGTAGCAATATATAAATGCTCATGATAACATGTGACAACCTATTTCTATTCAATAATTTAAATGAATTATCCTCAAACCAGGCTAGTATGTTTGGCCCTATTTGGTTGTGTTTACAATCACTTAGGGTGTCTCAATAAACTGGGGCAGCTCAAGGATTGATTTCATGTTGAGAGGCATGAATGGTTGAATTTAATGTTGCTTGGAGTGTTGTCTAAAAAGAAGCTAAAGTATTAGGAAGCTTTGATGTTATTTGCTTAGTTTAACGTGCTTTGTAATGTTATGGATATTTGATGTATGGCAGTGTATGTTATCTTTTAAAAACCTATGTTTATGCATAAAGTATATAAGATGAAGTGTGTTTAAGAGTTACTTAGTAATGTTGGTTTATGTAAGAAGGAAAATTTGTTTTATGAGAATGAATACCGATTAAACAGGAAGTTATGCCATTTAAAAAGTAAATGGAGGTGGTTTTTGGTATATCTAGTAGGTTTGAATATGATCGATATTTAAGTAATTCTAATTATCTCTGAACATTGAACTGGTTACATATTCATACATGTAAAAAGGAAAAAGTATGCAAATGAAAAACCAAGATATATGGCCATATATGCCTGATATATATGATAGCATACAAAGCATATAAATTGATATATGTATATGCTTCCTTATATAAAGCAAGTTGAAGCATTTATGGGTTCAATATCAATTAGGTAATAAGAATGATTAAAAATAGGAGATGATCAAAATGTTATGAAAAATGAACTGGGCACAAGACTTTATGTTTTATGTCCCATATGTAAATTATTTTGAGAATAAAAAGGAAAGTGTACATGTACCAGTCAGGTGCACATGCACATATCCATTTTAAAAGGGTAAGTACCTTATGTTTTATTTATGTAGAAAAATATAAAACCTCGCAAAATGGTAGCATTAAAATAGGTAAAATATATAGTGATTATACACTTAAATTCTGGAAATAAAGCAAAGGTTCAAAGGTCTAAAAATAATTGAAAATTTCCTAGTATAAAACATTCGGAAAGTCACATTTAAATTTAATAAGTCATCTTTTGTAGAAGATAAAATTTGGAATTAATGCATCTTGTAATCTTTGTTTTGCTAAGAATTCCACATTAGCAAAATAGGCCTATATATCATCTTATATGTAGGTCCTGAATTTTTTATTTATACTAATATATTTATATTGTCTTTTGGGTCTTGGGAATTTAGTTATGGGTCAGTCCCATGAGAAAATGATACCAAGTGCTTTCCTATGGACAAATATATGATTAAATAAAAAAATAAAAATGAAAATTATGGGGGTCACCGTAGGTTAGAATGGCCCTATACCATTAGATTAGTTTTAATAAAGATCCGTCCGTTTATAAAATCTTATATAGTAAAAATTCCCTAAAAAACCTATCCGTCACTGGGCGTTTTCGCCAAAGAAGTCGACCCCCAGGTCGACCGCTAGGGTCGATCGCTCTTGGTCTATTTGCCCTGTGAGGCTGGGTTATAAATGGTATAATATTTATTATATATTCTGTTAATTTATTTTCCGTCCGTTTTCATATTTAGTTTGTAACTTTTCCATACGGGCTCCGTTCGCGAAGTTCTTAACATGAAAGCTGACCAGAATTCCATGACAAATGCAACCATCATTTACGAAAATTTCATTTCAGAGCCTAACTAAATTAAAAATTAACTATCACCAAAATTCCGGGTTGTTGCAGAAACGGTGTAAGAGAAGGAATGTTGGATGTAGCCTCCTCAACGGTGTAGACTAAAACCAAAGAGAGGATATGTTGCTAGTTAGGTTGGCAACATATGTTGCCAGTTATGTTTTTCCTACAGTACCCGATAAGACGGGTGCAAATACATTAAAAGGATAACTTTGATCGTTGTATAGGAGAATGGTTCTCGATGTATCGTTAGCTCCTTTGTATAAATCCTAAATGATTAGACAACATATCATATCATTTTTTGATTATACGCCATGTATTGTTGTGAAGTACACTCATGAGCATCACAACTGCTCATTTTTTGATACTTTCACCTCTAGATGTTATTATAGTATCGTTGGATTTTCTAATATAAATGGCCTTTTATCATAAGGCAAAATCCTGTTGTTTTTATGTAAGGTGTGGTCTTAGGGCACCTTTATTTGAAAGAGTTCAGAAAGATATAAAAACTCATTTGCGGTATGTTTTCTTACGTTGGTTTAGCATACTGAACCAAGTGTTATTTTATTATAATGTTTATGTCAGACCGAGCATATATACAGATCTAACTTGGATGATTTGGAGCATCAAGAGACAAGCTGGATGGACAAGGTATGTACTTATGTTATTTTCCGATGTATTGTCAACGTTGTATGTATCACTAATCGTAAAGATATGTCGTTTTAACTGTCCTATCTAATTTGTAGACTAGTTACCCTAATAATATATATATGGTAAATATCACATTTATATTATAGATCATTAGTTATGCTGTGAGATTATATTCCATCACTTCTTTTTTCCCTGCAACAATCTATTTTTCCGACACTTAAATCGAATAACAAGATGTATTAGTATCGACGTTTGATGATCGAAAAGGCGGGTCATGACAAATCACATTCCTTCTCTCATATTTTTGTTATGATCATCAATTACTTATAACAAAAAACAAACAACACGAAATTTCGTGATGGATTTACTTTATTGAATTGTTCAAAATGCCTTTTAAATAAACATCATTGAAAGTAAAGAATTATTAGCTATTTTAAATAATTTACCGAAATATATTCGTCTTCCGAAAAAACTCTCTATAAGCAAATGACTGCTTATAAACTTTGAGGAACATGTACTTAACCATAATACAAAGATTTTTCTAGCTAATTGCTGCATGAATAACTTCACATTCTATTTTACTATTTTATTTTTCGATTTGTCAAGTGACTCCATTTTAAAGGAGATTTTCTACCATAGAATTTCAACGAAGGGTAAAAGATCTTCAACTTTCATTAAAAAATTAACCACAATAACATGTTACTCTTTCCATTGACATTTTATACACAATACCAAAATGGCCAATTTGAAACGGTAATAAAACATTGCTAAAATTTTTAGAAACACTTTTTCGGTGTTTCAAATTAGTATGTTGAAGATTTTTGAAACACCTATATTATATTTCAGATTGACAAATTGAAACACTTAACAGATGTTTCATATTAGCAGATTGAAACACCTAGTAAATGATTCAAATGGAAAAACCACAACACTTATTGAGTGTTTCAAATTGATAAACCGCAACACTTAATGAGCGTTTTAAGTTGATAATCTACAACACTTAATGAGTGTTTCAAGATGACAACTAGCAACGCTTGAAACATTACAAATTGACAATCATAAACACTTATTATATGTTTGAAACTAATTATTCATCACACAACGATTGTGATATGAAAATTGTTTTAGAATATGTAATTGATATCTTCAGTAATATAAATAGATACAATCATTCTCCAAATTAGAAATTCATAAGAAAATTCACCATAAACAAATTACCATAAAATAAAGATAAATCATATCTTTCAAAGAAAAAAAAATATACAAATATACCACAACAAATCCAAGTTGCATAACAAGTACAAGGTTGACAATATAATAAAAAAACAAATAAAGATAACCAAGTTTGCTCCTAAACGCTTTCTATGCCCCTTGATTCATCATATTGTCATATTGAAATTCATACCTGCAAAAAAGAAAAAAAAAATCATGCATTGCTAGAATATTGGATAATGTAAGAATTTAGTAACTTGTTTATACAATCAATGCAAATGAACATAAAAATGGAACATTTTACATTTACAACTAAACAATGATGATATTTATCTTAATAAAAGCTAAGATGAAACCAAAACTCTAAATTTAATGCTTATATTTGACTGAATTGAATTATTATTTGATATAAGTTCAAAATAAGAAGTCACTCCCATGTTAGTAATGATATATCACAAGCAGTGCACCATTTTATAAGAATATATATATATATATATATATATATATATTCAAAATAGTAAATTTGTATCCAAATAGAAGAGCTAATGCCAATAATGTAAAAGGTGATAAGCTTATAGTCTAAGCTGCCAAGTGCTGCCAACCATGACCGTTGGCCACCCCTAAACATATTTGAAACCAAATGATACAAATGTAGTAATTAATCCTAAAATTTACGTAGTTAAAACACAAAATATAAATACAGTTACCAGACAGATCTCCTTGAGTAGAATCCGATAGTTTAGACATAAAGAGCAAAGGTGTCATATAAGAAATTGTAGAACAATTTCAATATAGTTAGTAAATGACAGTCCAAATTCTATGACCAAATGAAAATGTTAGTTTGTAGTAACAACGAGAATACAAGATGGTCTCAATGTCACAAATAGCGCATTGGATGCATTCTTGATGTTTGCAGCACCAATCTCATTTAATACTCAAGTCCTGTTATTTAACAAATAAATCAAGAACCAAGATAACAATATCGATATATAATTTAACATTTTGAAAGAAGTTAAGTTGTTGGATAACTCGCAGTTGCACCGAATCCATATATCATCATATATGCAATCGACTCGGTACTAAGCTTGTTACACATTGGTTTGAAGTCCTTGTATTATTTTAACAGTCTGCAAAGAATTGAAGAAAACAAATAAGAGAAGTCAAGGTTTTTATAACACATAGCAATAGCCAATAAGGGAGGTACTGCTTTTAGAGTTCAGCATCAATCCTGTTAGCAAACCCAGAATTCCAAAGTATTCCAAGTTGTGATGAAATTAAACGTGCATAACATCAAGCTATATCATGAATTGAGATGGCACTCAAAGAGAGAATTTGGTTAACTTTATGTGTTATAACAATCCCAAGGTGATACAAACAAAAAAGAAGTTACATAGTACTCAGACCATTATAGTGGAAGGCAAGGCTATTTTTAAGTCGGGCAGTAGAAACTTGAATAACTCAAAATAGCCAAAAGTTGACATATCCGCATTCATAGATTATATTGTTTAATTGTTTATCATGTCAAAAACCAAGATGTCGGATCATACTGCACCCAATAAATATCTCTTTTGAGAAGAAAGAAAGAATGACAGCGGAAGTAATTTCAACACAATGCTTACGTAAAAATAAGCATAAAATAGTCAATGTAAACATTATATGATCTCTAAAACTACCACAGAAAAAACAAGTATACAAAGAAAAAAAAATGGTTTTCCAAGCCATGAAGCTTTTTCTTCAATGTTTGTCTTCACTTTGAAAACATAAAAATTTACACTAAGTATTTGACTGCATCATAAATATGATACAATATATAAAATAGAATACTGAGTTATTGAGAATACCAGTAGTCAACACAGACTGCTGATTCTAGTGCAACTTAAGCAATTGTTCAAAAATCGGATCACCACACACAACTCCACTCCAATCCCATATCCATATCAACTACTACCACTACCATATCAACCGCAATCACCATCTGAATTCAGAAGGTGAGATCCTCTTTTAACAACAACGAAACCCAACATGAACTCAATTCCTAGCAAGCATTAATGTTCACTTACAAAATACTACAGATCTGATATGTAGTTAGAGAAGGCAACCCGACTAAAGGGAAGCTTAACAATACTTCCTTATATGTTTAGAATTCAGTAGTATAAATGCTAAACTAACTACCTCGTTTATCATATCTCATGTTTCATGCATGTTTCTTATAGACAAAGCAATATAGGTATTAGAACTTATATGTTTCCTATATGCACAATGCACATTAGTAATTATGAACAACAGGATATGTTGCCAATTATTATGAACATCATGACATCTAAGAAAATAAAACTAATAAACTCAGATGGTACAGTTATTTGACATATTTGATAACAAAACAAAACTATGAGTCAGTGACATATTTGTGAAATGGCTTGCCTGTATGCAAGCAGTTAATATCAGTTAAAGCAACTCCAGTGGCTCAAATTCAGCCCGTAATATTAAGGTAATTGCACCCAGTGGTGCAATTACGGCTGAATATGAAGGCCCCGATTCAGGATCCAGTTCAGGATCCTGAATCGGATCCTGGCGCCTGTAGTACAGGCACCAGGATCCTGGCGCCTTTATTGTAGGCGTCAGGATCCTGGCGCCTACAATGTAGGCGTCAGGATCCTGGCGCCTGCACTACATGCGCCAGGATCCCACCCCACTTCCAGCAACTAGCCTGACCGTATTACCGCTCCAATGGTCGTTTTTCGGATTACAACAGCTATAAACGGTCATATTTTAAACCACAACGGCTATAAGCGGTCATATTTTAAACCACAACGGCTATAAACAGTCATATTTCTTCTATATATTCATGTATGAATATCACTTTGAAAGACACACAAATTTATTTACTTCCACCCATAATCGTAAGCAGCAAGCTATGTCATTTCCATTCAACTCGTACAACGAAGCGATGAATTCGAATACTTGGGATATCGATTCTCAACCAGTCGAGGATTTTATCCCTCATTCTGCTCCTCCGATATCGTTTCATTCATCTGCTCCTTGGACTGCAGACGAAGATAAAGATCTCTGCTATATATACTGCCACTTTTCTAACGACTCGGCGAAGGGAAATGACCAAACCAGTGAGGTATTCTGGGGTAAAGTTATGGCTGCGTACAACAAGAAACACATATCCAAGACGAGATCAATCTCTGCTGAAACACCCCACCTCCGTTAGGGTCACTCTCAAAGGGAATGCCCTAATTTTGGTGGAGGTTTATAAGTACAAATCACAGATATACAAGACAGATATAAGAACACATATTTGTAAACAGCGGAAAAACAACAACTTTTATTTCATAAAAGAAAATACGTGTTACAAAACATCACCATGATTGTCTTACATCTTTTTCCAAAAACATAACATAACACTTTCATAATCTGTCTTGAGTACATATTTTAAAGAAGCATAAATAAAACATGGATAAACTGCAAAAGCCCCATAGTGGATTGTCCAAAGCCATAGTTCAAACGAAAAGGTCCAAGCAACACATTTCTCTTCTTCAAGCTGGATGTTAAGGCTGGTCAAGCTGCTGTGTTCCCTCCCTGTGGACCTGGGGGGGAAACGGAAGAAAAGAAGACGAAAGAAAAGTAGAGTCAGACATAAAGCCTGAGTAAGTCTAGTACTATTCTGTCTATGAATAAAGAACTGGGTATGATAAGTATAAACAAGAAGTGGGCAAGCACTATAAACTTGATTAAGTTGTCTAGGGTCGAATATACTATCGTACCCCATGTAAATCTCTGAACCCATATAAACTAGTTTCCAACTGGCACCCCATAATCAGGGTGATGTGATCCATTCTATGATGATCGGCTCCTACTCGCATAGTTACATGTGTCTTACGGCCCCCGATGTTGTAGTTACCTATGCTGGTCCCACCATGGGGTGTATCAAGTCCCATGGAGGCGGCCCGACACAATCCTAGAATGCACAGGTATGCTACTGGTGTCCAGTGCCTTATTTTTCTGCGCCGGAGTGTGTGCACGCCCGCACCCCGTTAGAACCTACACTGCTACACCACCGCCGTCGATTTGACCTCTTACAATCAGCCCAGTAATTGTGCCCCACCCTGCCTAGTTTCAGGGTATCCTGATACACCTTCTAGGGTTACTGCTGAAAAGGGTCCCCCGTTACTAGGTTTTCTATCTCTAGCCAACATGCTAAGTTGGTTAAGTGTTTCCTAACCTAACCCCCACCAGTCCATTTAGTTTAGCATGTTCCATTTTGATTAAGTCCTTAGTTCACTTAATCCTAACAATCCTGACTCAGCCTTAATTGTCTTATTAAGGCCCTGACCTCTCACATTAGACAGGTATTGTTGTGGCTGCCTGTTGCCGGTTGGTTCCGGGCAGTCTTACGCCACAACTCAGTCTAACCTCGGGTCCTTATTGGGCTCCATGTTTAACCTCCCACATTGGATAGGTATTGTTGTGACTACTGGACAGCCGGGCGGTTCCGGGCAGGTTTACATCACAACTCAATCCAACCTCGGGTTAAACACATCGTATGTTCTACATTTACATATTTTTGTCTTTCTTCTTTATTTTCTTATATGTAAATATTTGTGGCCCATTGTTAAGTTAATGGTGTAAAGGTTACACCAATCATGGGCCCAACCCATACTCGAATTTGGGCCCTTCTACTTTATATTTTCATTTATTAATAATTTTAACCCAACGTTATTTTCCCCCGTTTAACACGTCCGTTTATTATATATATGTTGGGCTTAGCCTTTTAAAGCCCAACTTAGCCATGCGAAAAGGGGAGGCTTAAAGCGTGATTACATACACAAAGAGGGGAAGGTGAGCGCATGAACTTGCAACATAACGTTGGAACTACAAAATAGAAACTGGTGTACTTGCATAGTGGTAACATATACTTTGGTCATAAAGCATAGGTGACATGAATCAAAGCATGTGAACTTGTAATTGAGATAAGAACCTAAATTGGGTATCATTATTGACACATGAACCTATATTTTTATTTAGGCATAATGTCAAACATAAGAATGGCATAAATATTTCTGGCATAAGCATGGCATAATGTCAAACACAAGCATGGCATAATGTCAAACATAAGCATGGCATAAGTATAGTTAAATTTGTTCACATAACCATGGCACAAATATTTCTAACATGAAATCATGATTTTTTTCTTTAGTCATGCAAACTTGCAAAAAGGGATTTTTTTTGAACCTAACCTAGCTATGTACCACATATGTCATCATATAATTCTTGTTAACAATTTCAATTATGCCAATTATCAATCATAGCCTAGTCATATTCATAAGTTTGCAAATAGGTTTTCTAGTACAAAAGCATGACTTAATACATAGATTATGGTGTCAAAATTCCAACATAGTTTCATATGAACTATAACAACCAAACTTGTTCCAATTACTTACAAAATGATTTATGCACAAAAATATACATCATGATGGCATAGTAGCAAAACCCCAAACTTGCATGAATTTCAATTAATCAACTACATACATGTAGCTTCAACATGGATTACATAATTTGCGAATATTCCAAACGTATACTTGCATAGAACTACCGCATGTAGTTCTTTATAATGAATAACATAATTCGAGAATATCCAAACGTATACAATATTCCAAATCGATAAGAATCATAGTAACGCACAAAATATGAATTATTTATCACCACAACCAAGTATACAAATCAACACAGTTATTTGTTCATACCAAAGTAATACTCTACTTACAATGGTGTGGCGAATTCTCCAATTTAGGGGTTTGGAGATGCAAATTCCTTGTTGATTTGATTTGTTTTAGGTTGCTTGATGCTTTAGAATTTTCCTCCTAATCCTCTCTCCAATTTTGGTGGCTACTCCTAGTCGTTCCTCAGCAACATGGCGGCTTTGTTCTTATTTTTGAATGAATAGATTAGGGTTAGTCTAGGGTTATTTTTATAGAGGTTAGAAACTGATTAGGACCATTGATGTTGCTTGGATTGATCGTAGCCATTCATTCGATAGAGGGACCAATTAGAGCCTGCCACCTAGCCCTAATGACAAAGCAGACCACAGAAAATCGACCAACATAGCATAGGCCAGCCAGGTTGGACTGGGCTCGACCTGGCTTTGGACCAGGTCGACATGCCTGTCGACAGCCCTGTCGACCTGGTTAGACCAGGTCGACAGCCCAGTCGACCTGGGTGCGTCAGGCGGGTGTTTTTCCGCCCTGGCCCATTGGGCCCCATATTCGAATTTAAACTTGATTTAGAAACTTCCGAAGGCCATATCTTCTTCATACGGACTCCGTTTTTCGAAAACTCGGACTCTATTTCGCGTATTTTTCCGAGAGGAACGCAATGGCGTATCCCGTTTCCCTTAGTTCTTTGATTTCAAATTAGTTATACTTTAATTTGTGAATTTCACCGTTATAGAATTTGCGGGGTGTTACATTCTCCCCCACTTAAAAGGATTTCGTCCCCGAAATCTTCAAGTTAGGAGGAATGTATATCCTAACATCCAATCATCCATATACTCATCCATCAAACACGAGCATCCATTGTCCTTAAAAGACTTCTAATGCTTCATGATCATATGCGAAGTGTGTGTATATGAACTTATCTAATGCAAAATCAGGCGGTCTACTGATTCAGTTGACCTCCTTAATGCGAATTATGTAAGTGCCATGAATCCATTATGTATGCAAATTTTCCTATTCTTGATTCTACATGAGTGCACAATCA
The DNA here is from genome assembly GCA_030737875.1 of Allium sativum. Taxonomy (NCBI): domain Eukaryota; kingdom Viridiplantae; phylum Streptophyta; class Magnoliopsida; order Asparagales; family Amaryllidaceae; genus Allium; species Allium sativum. The sequence goes on along the minus strand of CM060910.1, from coordinate 1,043,674,168 downwards.
TTCAATACAAATGCAACATCCACATGACAACACATTAATGTTCAACCATATACGAATGCAAACATATATGCATATGCAATATGTAGTGACTGAGCCGATCTAAAACCTAGATTGTGTGTGTATATGCAACCACGAGCAACCACTAGCAATCACTTGCAACCACTTGCAACCATCATCCATAACATGTTTCAATTACATGTTTCCATCCAAAGGGTTTCTACCTAAAAGATAAGGTCGAGGAAATATACCTAAAAAGATAGATAAAAGCGCAACTTAAGGAAAAAGAAAGATCAAGGATGTACCCTCGAACAGAAAAGGGTAGGCAGTACGTATTCTAGCTTCAGTTTCCCAAGTCGCGTCTCCTTCGGGGTCGCTCCACTGAACTTTGACGAGCTTGACTTCGCGGTTGCGTAGCTTCTTCACTTCCGTTCCTAAGATGCGGGTTGGAACTTTTCTTATGGTTGCTTCGCGTTCCACTTCGGCCTCTTCGAGGATATTTGGCTCTACCACTTCAGCAGACTCATGTAGACATTTTCGGAGATGTGAAACGTGAAAAACGTTGTGGACTCCAGCCAACTTCTCGGGTAGCTCTAATCTATAGGCCATTTTCCCAATTTTCTCGATAATAGGGAATGGCCCTACGAACCTTGGCGCTAGCTTTCCTGTGGTTCCAAAACGAACAACGTTCCTTAGCGGTGATACCTTGAGAAAAACTCTGTCTCCAACCTCAAATTCAAGGTCGGTCCTCCTCTTGTCGGCATAGGACTTTTGTCTGTCTTGGGCCGTCTTCATCCTTCTTCGTATTAAGTCTACTTTCTCTGAGGTCTCTCGGATCATATCTGGTCCAAGTATGAGCTTATCCGTGGACTCCCACCAACAAGTGGGCGATCGGCACGGTCTTCCATATAAAGCTTCGAAGGGCGCCATTCCGATGGTTGCTTGATAGCTGTTGTTGTAGGCAAATTCCACCAAAGGAAGGTGGTCTTCCCATGTCCCTCCGAAGTCAAGGACGCATAGTCTTAAAAGGTCTTCCAAAACTCTGTTTACTCTCTCTGTTTGGCCGTCGGTTTGGGGATGATAGGCTGTGCTCAAGCATAACTGCGTTCCTACTGCTTCTTGCAGACTCCGCCAAAACTCACTGGTGAAGATGGGGTCTCGGTCACAAACAATGCTAGATGGTATCCCATGGAGTCGAACGATTTCCTTGAGGTAAAGTGATGCTAGGGATGAGGCAGTTCTTTTACTTTTGACAGGTAAAAAGTGGGCGCTTTTAGTAAGCCTATCCACTATTACCCAAATGCTAGTGTTGCCTCTCCTAGACCTAGGCAGCCCATCGATGAAGTCCATTGATATGCTATCCCACTTCCACTGCGGGACCTCCAGAGGATGTAGCAGTCCGCCAGGCTTTTTCTGTTCCGCCTTAACCTGTTGGCACACCATACACTTAGAAACGAACTCTGCCACGTCCTTTTTCATGCCGTTCCAGAAGAAAGTCCTTTTTATGTCTTTGTACATTTTATCTCCGCCTGGGTGTATCGTCATCTTGGAGTGATGTGCTTCCTCGAGAACCTTCTTTATTAAATCTTTTGTCTGTGGGACGCATAGTCTTCCGTCTCGCCTTAGCAAGCCCTTATCGTCGATGGAGTATCGGCTGAGGTGACTTGAAGTCTCACCCCTAATTAGCCTATCAATCATTTCCACAAGCTGAGGGTCTTCGCGTTGTGCTGCCACTACTGAATCCACTAAAGTTGGGCGCACTTCGAGAGATGCAAGCAAGCCTGGTATGAAATCGGAGGAGGGCCTAAAGTCAAAGCTGGCTATAAACTCTAGGCTTTGTCTTTCAACAAACAACGGGCTTAGGGTCAATTTCTTTCGGCTCAACGCGTCTGCCACTACGTTGCCTTTTCCCGGAGTGTAGGAGATTTCGAAATCGTACGAGGCAAGAAACTCCATCCATCTTTGTTGCCTCAAGTTAAGATCCTTCTGCGAGAAAAGATATTTCAACGATTTATGGTCAGTGTAAAGTTCGAACTTCTCACCTAGGAGATAGTGTCGCCAAGACTTGAGTGCAAAGACGATGGCGGCTAACTCAAGATCGTGGGTTGGGTAGTTCTTTTCGTGCACTTTCAACTGCCTCCCACCATAAGCTACTACCCTTCCTTCTTGCATTAAGACGGCGCCTAGCCCTGTCCCACATGCATCCGTATAAACAGTGAACATCTTGCTCCCATCTGGCAGCGTCAAAACTGGGGCTGTTGTGAGAGCCCTTTTCAGTCGTTGGAAAGCAAACTCGCAATCCAAATCCCAATTGAACACTAGATTCTTCTTAGTCAATTTCGTGAGCGGAGCTGAGATTTTCGCAAAATCCCTTATAAACTTTCGATAGAAACCTGCTAGTCCTAGGAAGCTTCGGACCTCAGTTGCATTCCTTGGTGTCTTCCAATCCTGTACCGCCACTACCTTAGCGGGGTCCACTGCTAACCCTTGTTTGGATACTATGTGCCCAAGGAACCTCACCTCTTCTCTCCAAAAGTGGCATTTGGAGAATTTGGCTTTTAGTTGATGGACTCACAAAGTTTCCATGATTGCCCTTAAGTGCTGAGCATGTTCCTCTTCACTCTTTGAGAAGATAAGGATATCATCTACGAAGACCACTACGAATTTGTTGAGGAAATCTCTAAATACCCTACTCATCAGGTCCACGAAGTACGCAGGTGCATTTGTCAAGCCGAAAGGCATGACAAGCCATTCAAAGAAACCGTCTGGGGTTCTGAACGCCGTTTTATCGATGCAATCTTCAGCCACCCTTAGCTGATGAAAACCGATCGCTAAATCGAGTTGGGAGAAAACAGACGCTCCTACAAGCTGGTCAAATAAATCGTCAATTCTAGGGAGAGGGTGCCTATTCTTTTTCGTTAGCTTGTTGAGCTCCCTATAGTCAACACATAGACGGAGTGAACCATCTGCCTTTGTAGCGAACACCACTGGAGCGCCCCATTCTGAAATGCTCCTCCTAATGAACCCCTTTTCTAGAAGCTCTTTAATCTGTTTACTGAGCTCTTTCCTTTCTCGTGGAGCCATGTGTCTAACGGGCAACGCAACGGGCTTTGCATTATCTACAAGATATATGCGGAAGTCTATTTCCCGCTTCGGAGGCAAGCCCTTCACCTCTTCGAAGACATCCGGATATTCCCGGACCACTCTAACTGATTGCAAATTTTCAACAGAGGCACCTAGCGATTCAAGATAACTAAGCATAACCGCATACGAGGGATTACAAGAAATTTCCAAAGTATTACCGAGCTGGGTTAGGAGCCTAACAACCCTTTTCTCGCAATCAAGGATGGCCCCATTACTGGATAGCCAATCCATACCCAAAATCAAACCATAACCCGAAAAGCCCAAAACAAAGGCACTACATTGAAATTCTACACTTAGAATAGAAATTTTCAATTCCAAATAGATCATAGACAAATGAGCTGGGCCCCCAATTGGGTTTGAAACAATTAAGGGGTCCTCTACCATACTAGTTTTTAGGTGCAGAGATTCTACTAAAGCAGACGAGATAAAGGAGTGTGATGCGCCAGAATCAAATAAAGTGCGAACGGGGTGATCATAAAGATAAACTACACTTTCTACAGAAGTATTTATACCTCGCTGTTGCAGAGGTGGCGCTTCCAGCACATGAACCTGTGCCCCTGGGGTGGATCCAGCCCTCTGCCCCTGTCCTCGTTTCTTTGGGCAGTCCTTAGCCCTATGGCCCATCTCACCGCAAGAAAAGCACCCACCATTCTCCTTGGCCTTCTTTTTCCGGCAGTCCTTTACTAAGTGCCCCACTTTGCCATAGAAATTACACTTCCTCTTCTCTTTGTTGCCTTTCCCTCCTTTCTTAAAGTCTGTCTTCTTAGGCTGCAAACCCTCTTTCTTCCCTTGAGAGCTTTCTGCCTTTGTCTCCTTCTTGCCCTTGTCCTCTTCATTCAGCAATGCCATTTGCACCAATCTTTCATACGTGGCTCCCATGGGTATATGGCTCATGGCCAAACTGTGTAATGGCTCATTCAACCCTTTGACGAAACGGAGAGCCTTCTTGTGCGGGGTGTTGACTAGGTCAAGCCCAAACCTAGCTAGCTCATCGAACTGATTCACATACTCTCTGACTGTCTTGTCCCCTTGCTTAGGAAATAAGAATTTTTCCAACTGCAAACTCCTTTCCGCATCTGAGAGAAATTTAGTCTCAAACCTTGCCCTAAAGTCCTCCCATGTCTCCACTGGTCTTTCAGCATTAGTGACTTCCCACCAGTAGGAAGCCTCGCCCTTCAATAGCCATACCGCCAGTTGTACTTTTTGTCTATCCTCTACCTCAAAGATGATGAATAGGTCCTCAGTTTCTTTCAGCCAATTTCTAGCTGCTACGAAGGACTCAGTTCCATGGAAATCCTTTCCTCCCATAGCTTTAAAATCTTTACATATCTTAGCAAACGTGTTTCCCCGAGGAGGAGGCGGAGGAAAAGGTGCTGCTGCAGCTGGATGATTTCCGGCAGCTGGGGGAGGAGGAATGGTAGGACCTGGCTGAGCGGCTCTTGCTTCTAAGAACCGTCTAAACCAACCAGGTATTGGCACCCCTTCTGGCAAGTTAAGATCTTCGGACATGCTGAAACAAAAAGGATAGATTCAAAACGAAGGATAAGAGATAGTACCTATGGCTTTGGGGAGTGGACTTTGCCTTTTTAAAATAAAATAATATTTTTCTTTTAAAAATGCTTCTTTAAATTTATTTTTTGAAAACAATTCTTCAAAACTTTTTATCTTATCTGGTAAACCTATGCTCTGATACCAAGTGAAACACCCCACCTCCGTTAGGGTCACTCTCAAAGGGAATGCCCTAATTTTGGTGGAGGTTTATAAGTACAAATCACAGATATACAAGACAGATATAAGAACACATATTTGTAAACAGCGGAAAAACAACAACTTTTATTTCATAAAAGCAAATACGTGTTACAAAACATCACCATGATTGTCTTACATCTTTTTCCAAAAACATAACATAACACTTTCATAATCTGTCTTGAGTACATATTTTAAAGAAGCATAAATAAAACATGGATAAACTGCAAAAGCCCCATAGTGGATTGTCCAAAGCCATAGTTCAAACGAAAAGGTCCAAGCAACACATTTCTCTTCTTCAAGCTGGATGTTAAGGCTGGTCAAGCTGCTGTGTTCCCTCCCTGTGGACCTGGGGGGGGAAACGGAAGAAAAGAAGACGAAAGAAAAGTAGAGTCAGACATAAAGCCTGAGTAAGTCTAGTACTATTCTGTCTATGAATAAAGAACTGGGTATGATAAGTATAAACAAGAAGTGGGCAAGCACTATAAACTTGATTAAGTTGTCTAGGGTCGAATATACTATCGTACCCCATGTAAATCTCTGAACCCATATAAACTAGTTTCCAACTGGCACCCCATAATCAGGGTGATGTGATCCATTCTATGATGATCGGCTCCTACTCGCATAGTTACATGTGTCTTACGGCCCTCGATGTTGTAGTTACCTATGCTGGTCCCACCATGGGGTGTATCAAGTCCCATGGAGGCGGCCCGACACAATCCTAGAATGCACAGATATGCTACTGGTGTCCAGTGCCTTATTTTTCTGCGCCGGAGTGTGTGCACGCCCGCACCCCGTTAGAACCTACACTGCTACACCACCGCCGTCGATTTGACCTCTTACAATCAGCCCAGTAATCGTGCCCCACCCTGCTTAGTTTCAGGGTATCCTGATACACCTTCTAGGGTTACTGCTGAAAAGGGTCCCCCGTTACTAGGTTTTCTATCTCTAGCCAACATGCTAAGTTGGTTAAGTGTTTCCTAACCTAACCCCCACCAGTCCGTTTAGTTTAGCATGTTCCATTTTGATTAAGTCCTTAGTTCACTTAATCCTAACAATCTTGACTCAGCCTTAATTGTCTTATTAAGGCCCTGACCTCTCACATTAGACAGGTATTGTTGTGGCTGCCTGTTGCTGGTTGGTTCCGGGCAGTCTTACGCCACAACTCAGTCTAACCTCGGGTCCTTATTGGGCTCCATGTTTAACCTCCTACATTGGATAGGTATTGTTGTGACTACTGGACAGCCGGGCGGTTCCGGGCAGGTTTACATCACAACTCAATCCAACCTCGGGTTAAACACATCGTATGTTCTACATTTACATATTTTTGTCTTTCTTCTTTATTTTCTTATATGTAAATATTTGCGGCCCATTATTAAGTTAATGGTGTAAAGGTTACACCAATCATGGGCCCAACCCATACTCGAATTTGGGCCCTTCTACTTTATATTTTCATTTATTAATAATTTTAACCCAACGTTATTTTCCCCCGTTTAACACGTCCGTTTATTATATATATGTTGGGCTTAGCCTTTTAAAGCCCAACTTAGCCATGCGAAAAGGGGAGGCTTAAAGCGTGATTACATACACAAAGAGGGGAAGGTGAGCGCATGAACTTGCAACATAACGTTGGAACTACAAAATAGAAACTGGTGTACTTGCATAGTGGTAACATATACTTTGGTCATTAAGCATAGGTGACATGAATCAAAGCATGTGAACTTGTAATTGAGATAAGAACCTAAATTGGGTATCATTATTGACACATGAACCTATATTTTTATTTAGGCATAATGTCAAACATAAGCATGGCATAAATATTTCTGGCATAAGCATGGCATAATGTCAAACACAAGCATGGCATAATGTCAAACATAAGCATGGCATAAGTATAGTTAAATTTGTTCACATAACCATGGCACAAATATTTCTAACATGAAATCATGATTTTTTTCTTTAGTCATGCAAACTTGCAAAAAGGGGTTTTTTTGAACCTAACCTAGCTATGTACCACATATGTCATCATATAATTCTTGTTAACAATTTCAATTATGCCAATTATCAATCATAGCCTAGTCATATTCATAAGTTTGCAAATAGGTTTTCTAGTACAAAAGCATGACTTAATACATAGATTATGGTGTCAAAATTCCAACATAGTTTCATATGAACTATAACAACCAAACTTGTTCCAATTACTTACAAAATGATTTATGCACAAAAATATACATCATGATGGCATAGTAGCAAAACCCCAAACTTGCATGAATTTCAATTAATCAACTACATACATGTAGCTTCAACATGGATTACATAATTTGCGAATATTCCAAACGTATACTTGCATAGAACTACCGCATGTAGTTCTTTATAATGAATAACATAATTCGAGAATATCCAAACGTATACAATATTCCAAATCGATAAGAATCATAGTAACGCACAAAATATGAATTATTTATCACCACAACCAAGTATACAAATCAACACAGTTATTTGTTCATACCAAAGTAATACTCTACTTACAATGGTGTGGCGAATTCTCCAATTTAGGGGTTTGGAGATGCAAATTCCTTGTTGATTTGATTTGTTTTAGGTTGCTTGATGCTTTAGAATTTTCCTCCTAATCCTCTCTCCAATTTTGGTGGCTACTCCTAGTCGTTCCTCAGCAACATGGCGGCTTTGTTCTTATTTTTGAATGAATAGATTAGGGTTAGTCTAGGGTTGTTTTTATAGAGGTTAGAAACTGATTAGGACCATTGATGTTGCTTGGATTGATCGTAGCCATTCATTCGATAGAGGGACCAATTAGAGCCTGCCACCTAGCCCTAATGACAAAGCAGACCACAGAAAATCGACCAACATAGCATAGGCCAGCCAGGTTGGACTGGGCTCGACCTGGCTCTGGACCAGGTCGACATGCCTATCGACAGCCCTGTCGACCTGGTTAGACCAGGTCGACAGCCCAGTCGACCTGGTCAGACCAGGTCGACAGCCCAGTCGACCTGGGTGCGTCAGGCGGGTGTTTTTCCGCCCTGGCCCATTGGGCCCCATATTCGAATTTAAACTTGATTTAGAAACTTCCGAAGGCCATATCTTCTTCATACGGACTCCGTTTTTCGAAAACTCGGACTCTATTTCGCGTATTTTTCCGAGACGAACGCAATGGCGTATCCCGTTTCCCTTAGTTCTTTGATTTCAAATTAGTTATACTTTAATTTGTGAATTTCACCGTTATAGAATTTGCGGGGTGTTACATCTGCACTTACTGGTCGATTTGGAAAGATTAATCGACAAACCCAATTCTTCGAGTCTCAAGTTCACAAAATCTGAACTGCGAACCCTAGTGGAATGGGAGGCGAAGCCGAACTGGTAATAATCTTGAAAACCATAATTTGGTTGAATAATTTTTCCATTTCTATAGCATGAATGTATACGAACAGTTATTACGTTATCATTTTCAGAAGCGAATGACGAACGATCAATTTTTGAAATTATTTCCAAGAGAAAATGGTATAAAAAAACCCTCATTACTACCAGTTTGCTAATTGTTATGACGTAATCGTTAGTAATCCCAAATGGAGTTCTTGTAATGCGAAGAGCTTAAGAGATGTTCAATCAAAGGGTAAAGAGAAGAAAAAGACAAACCGAAATTCGTATACTTCAAGTCCAGGAGATTCTTCACAACACGATTCTAACGAGGGTGCAGAAGAAAACTCCCAAATTGATGAAGATGCTAGACCAATGGGTCAACATGCTACGAAAAGGAAAAATGCTGTTCAAACCCAGCTTGATTCTCGTTTGGCAAAGATGTACGAGAAACATGCGAAAGAAAATGAAGATCGTCTACAAAATAGTTCAGAAAAACTGGAGATATTAAAACAGTTGACCGAGATTGAACGGGGTAGGTCCGAGTTGGAGCGGGAATGCAAGAGACTATGGTAATGGAAAAGGATTTTACGGGAATGGATCCACTATCTAGGCAGTACTGGATGGATTACAAATAGCGTATTGTTGATAGTTGGGCCGGATCAAGACGTATGTAATTTAGTTAGGTAGTGGTGTATTCCCATTTATACTATATTTGACTTATGAAGTCATGCACAACCTTTATTGTATCGAATTATGTAGCGTTTTATAGTATGAATTAAGTAGTGGTATTCTATTTTGTTTATGTCCGTATATATGTATCAACTAATAAGTACCACATCAAAACAATTCAATATACTACATAACATAAATTGTACATATTACAAAGCAAATAAACTTAATAAAACATAGCTTTTGAAATTTAATCTACTGATTGCCATAAGAGTTCCAAATGTGATCCATTAGATCTTTTTGAAGCCGATTGTGAAGTGCCGCATTACGATATATTTCATGTTTATCGGCGTTAAACATATCGTACTGTCCGTGAATTGGTTCATCGGAAATTCGGAATATCTGAGGGGGTTGTCTAGATCCTTCGTACTCGTAATCTGAGTAAACCATCTCGCGTTCATCTTCAATTATCATGTTATGCAGAATGATACAACAGAACATAATTCAGAATATCTGAGGGGGTTGTGTAGATCCTTCGTCCACAAGAAGTTCAAGAACCACATGTTCAACTATCGAACCAACAGGCTTTCGCTCAACCACAACAAGAAGTAGAGTTCTATCGAGTACCACCGCAAGAACATGAAGGTGAATCTTATCGTGTACTTTGCTACTGCGGTCATGCGGTCCAAGTTCTGGTTCGAGCAGAAGGCGACAATATTGGGCGGCGCATGCGGGCTTGTCCATCCTACCCAAATGGATGCAGGTACACGGAATGGACTGACGAGCCATTGTACCCTAGGAGAATAGTATATGCAAACAAACTCGAACGAGAGATAAGGCGTCTCGAAAATCAAGTTCAAGAGTTGCGAATAAACACAATGCGATTCCCATAAGGTTGAACGTGTTGCTTTGATGTTTTAGTGGCAAGTACTATTATCCGTTGTCTTAATGTAGTTGTTAAGCTTATTGTATCTGTTAAACTTGTTGTATCTGTTAAGCTTGTTGTAATGTGATTGCGTTCAAGAAGAAAACATGTTATATAATTATCTAGTGATGGTAATTAACAAGAAGATGAACGATAACTACAACTTAATACAAAAGTCCGCAAATACAACTTAATACATGTTATGAAATTCCGAAGTTCACACGTACAACTTAGAGATAACAAAGTCCACAAATACTGACATAAGCGAAGATATAGAAACCATATAAAAAACTCCATCACTAAACCAAAGTCCACAACTACCATAGTAAGCGAAGATATAGAAACCATATAAAAAACTCCATCACCAAACCAAAGTCCACAAATACAACATCAGTAAAACACATAGACTTACTACAACAGTCAACCAACCATCAGAACAAGTACAATGCAATACTACAATACACTACATAAGTACATCAACAAGATACATGAAACCATATAAAAAAACTCCATCAGCATCACTACACGACTAAAAAGCAACACCTCCATCATCGTCGCTCCCATCGTCATCTCTATCATCATCACCAACATCGTCATCGACGTCGTCGTCTGCATCATCCTCATCATCAACACCGTCATCATCAACATCAACATCATCGTCATCGTCCGCATCGTCGTCCTGATCGGCATAATGGGTCGGCAAATCATCAAGATTAGTTGCCTCGTCAAAATCTCTAGTCGAAGACCAACTCGGACCAGCGTGTGCAAACGTCCCCTGAGCCCTAAGCATCTCTGATAACTCATCAATCTGAGACTCCAACATCTCTGTATGACTACGGTACTGCTGATGCAACATCTGAGTATGCGAAAGAGTCATCTCACGGTAAACGGCAAGGGTGACTCTAGACTGATCCAACAAATGTGCGTACTACAGAGATATATGACGTGAATTAATTATATGAATTCGTTTAAAGAGAACTATTAATAATAACTGTACGTAACTTTAACTATGTAATAACCATACCTGGTATGGAGGGTATAGTCCGGCTGAGGGTACACCTGGATAATCGGGGTCATCTGGAAACACTATCGGCTGCTCAATAACGGTACCCAAAATGTCGTATGCTCTAAACATACAATCTGGCTCTATCTGCATCGGAGGCTGTGAAAACTGTGACGGAGTAGGGAAAAATGGAACCTGCGGTATCTGAACCCTACCGGCTCCCATATGAGGTCCTAAATGATCGGAGTTGATCCCCCAAGCATAATCCGGACATAGAATTCTACGTGGAGCAACTCGTTGCCAATAGAAATCGTAATCCCCATAAATGAAGAAAGGGCCAATATCAACCCAACCAGCCTGCCGTAGTGCCTGTATGTACTTGATCCAATCAACCGATATCTACCAAACATGTCCTCGCAAGGTAAAGGATCTCCGGGTATACACGTATCACTGCTAGTCTGATACGCACATCTCTCACCCAAATACCACATGGGCAAAAAAGTGGGGGTAAGTAAAGCCACGCGACGAATAGATAGTGTATACGCAACCGTCATCGGGTGGGCGTTGGTAATAATACCTGCATCTGTCAGATGAGCCAAATGTGAGGCCCAAGGAGTGCATATCAAATTTCCCTGGCTACGCATGTCCAGCTGTATCCTAGCCTCCATCAACTCATGAAGTACACCCACTGGGGCACGAGGTACGTAATGAATAGCCTCCCACCATCTCATCCGCAGAAAGAACTGCTCACCAACTTGACTCGCCATCTCTACCATGCGTCGATGCATGTTGGCCATATACTCATAGTACCAAAAGGGCAAAATATACCACAAAGCCTGCATCTCTCTAATGTCTCCCAACACATACGAATCTAATGCTGAGTACAAATTACCTAGTATAGCTGTGCCCCAATCTATCTTATCAAGCTGATCCAACATAGTAAGTGAAGCTAGATACCCCAAGCGAATGGTACTTCTATGGTTCGAAAAAATGTCGAACCAAACAAGTACAATAGAAATGCCCTAGTCACCCCATCCACAAGCTCTGGTCGACAGGAATTAGCAGTGATGTACTGCTGGAGGTAAGTCAAAGTAACCGCACCACTACTAATGTGAGACTCATCCAAATGGGGTAAGAAGACAGAATACAACCGAACCGACTCGTACAAGTCATCAAAAGAAACCGGTCTCCGATTAATATGACCAATCTCAATACCAGTTAACATATAGAAATCGAGAGGTGTGATACCAAGCTCAAAGTCAGAAAAATGAAATGTATGTGTGGTCGGCCACCACCTCTCGCATAGTGCCTCTAATAGAGTTCTGTCCAACGACTGAATCGACCTAATCGATAAAAATTGTCCAAAAGGACTTCGATGCAACCTATCTTTAATAGAAGGGGGGAGTTTGTCATAAAATTTAAGAATTCACTTCGCCCAACTACCTCGACAATGAATGTGATGATCCTATATATAATGAAATAAGGAATGTTTTCCAATTCAGTAACAGTTATTAGGCTCGTACGAACATATTAAATGCGCAATACTATAAATAATTAACGTTAAAGTTATACCGGTATCGAGTCAAATGCAGTATCAGCTCTATGCTGATAACCCTCTGGAAGATCGTGAAGGACACGAAGCTCATCTGCTGATACTCCAGGAGCCGGAGATGTGTGTACTGGACCTGCTTGCTCATCAGAGGGCTTACGTCGAACTCTTCTTCCAACTTTATTAGATCGCGGCGGCATCTCACTTCAATTTTCTATTAAAAACAAAATTAAAAAGAGAAGCTTGAGGTGAAAAAATGAGGAAAAAAATGACGGAGTGGGGTTTATAGGCGCCAGAGTCCTGGCGCCTGTATTACAGGCGCCAGGATTCTGACGCCTACAATACAGGCGCCAGAACTCTGGTGCCTGTAATACAGGCACCAGAATCTGGCACCTGTAATGTAGGCGCCAGACCACTGACGCCTACAACCCAACTCAGGGCTGAATATTCAGCCCTGAATCCACTGGAGATGCCCTTATTACTACACATGTAGTGAAACTGTTACTACACATATTTGTGAAATGGCTTACCTATGAGAGAAAATCAATACAACCATTACGAACAAAAATAGCATTCAAAATAATTTATACTAGAATCAAAAAGATATGCAATCATTTCGAATATTTCAACTTATTTTGAAGCATGAATAAAATTTGTTGTATATTCATTTTTGTCTCATATACCTAAAACTTCAATATTTAAACTTGTAAAATCAATGTTATGATTGATCTGGAGATTAAACTTTACTTTTCCTTCTCTTCAACGACAAAAATATAAACATAATTCTATCTGTTTGATATTTAACATCATAAATCTCAGGAAATTGAGAAGTGACCAGGCAGGAAAGCGGAGGATGGAAGAGAACCCTTCTAATTTTCTAAGGAGGCCATTAATTTTATGATGGTGCAATTCGAATCTTTTGAGAATATATGTTGTTATTATATTTATTTCTAAAAAAATTACAAAATCGATTTCTTTTTTAGAGCAAGATGGTTGTTGTAACACCATGTAATTTTATAACACATTAAGATGATAAACTAAGAAATACTTAATTAAATATTGGGAATTAAGTAAAACGGACTGCGCCATCGCGTTCGTCTCAGAATTCTGCTTGATATAGACCCCGAGTTTGCGTAAAACAGACATTGTGTGAAGAAGTTATTAAGGTTTGAAGTTTGCACATATATAAGCTAATTATATATACATAAAACATTTCAAAAATTCAAAATAATTCAAAAATCGAACAGAAGAGGAGGAGTGGGAGAATTCCCACCCATGGGTGTCGACACCATCAAGGGGGTGTCAACCCCTATGAGATCTGGGCAGAATTCATTTCTTCATACGTAGACTCCTTTCTTAGCTAGATTCATTGACCCTATGCTATAAATAGGACCTTATACTCGTTATTTTATTCATCTAAATCAATAGCGACGGTGAGATGTTACTCCAACTCAGATTAAATTAGCCTTTTCTTCAGCAACGACGATTCATACATATTCAAAGATCGCTGATTCAACATCAACACGCTTTTCTCGATTTTCTTAGATCCATTCTATATGAGTCTACGTTATTTTTAGATATGAATACTTAAAAAGTTATTTTTGACATGTCTATGAATTGGATCTAAGCCTGTGACTAATTGGATCATATCAAATCTTTCATAACCTGAGTATCTGAGTTATTTTGAAATGACTATAAACTGGATCTAAGCCTATGCCTATTTATCATGTCAGATCTGCCATCATTTGTATATCTAATTCACTAATTAGATCTCATCATGCCTGTTTATGATCATGACACTATGCCTAACCAGTTCTATTATCACATGTTCATCAGATCTATTCCTATATGCCTATATTGTCATTATGCCCAATTTTGTCTCTATATGTTTATTAGTTGTTATGCCTATTCATGCCATCATAGGTCAATCTTGTAATTATGATTATTTCTGTTCTCTTCCCTTCTTCTTTTCCCTTTTTATTTTATAGCTAGGCTATCTTTGAGCCTAGGCATACTGCTGAAATATACGAATGCGTGAAATTGAGAATGAGGGGAAAATGTTAAAATTGGGGCATAACTTGTATTGGTAAATTTGGGCATAACTTTAACTAAATACATGAATATGGATTTGGGGCATAAATCAAATTGTGATTTAGATCTTAATTTGGGGGCATATAATACATGATGAATATAACTTGGAAAAGGGGCATGAAAACCTATAATGAAATAGGGAAATTGTTAAAAAATGAAATGCCTAGAATTACAGTAATTAGAAACTGTAACAGCGCTTATACACGAGTTTAGATTACACTTGCGGTAGAAGTCTGCCCGGACCCGCCCGACATGTCTAGCGACCACAAGTGGTGAATCTAATGTGAGGGGTCTAAGGGCATAAACACATAACATGCTGAGACACGAGGTTAAGTCCGACTTGTGGAAGAAGTCCGCCTGGACCCGCCCGGCATATCCATCATCCACAAGTTGTAGGCTTAATGTGGGAGGTCTAGTGCATCATAACCACAAATGAATAAATGGTAATGAACTGAAATACTTAACCTGTTTGAATCCATAGGGATTACATGAACATGTTGACTTGAGTAGGGGTTAAGTAAACTTGCTTGAAAAAGTGGGAGGGTTAAGTATATCCTGGGGTGGTGGGTAATATTTATATATAGGCCCACAAACTTAACCTGTAGGGTTATGCAATCTTTTTACACCAGTATGGCATAACCTGTAGAAATCCTAGTAGTGGGGATGCAAGCTTAGGGGGAAGCT
Organism: Allium sativum; assembly: GCA_030737875.1. NCBI lineage: Eukaryota > Viridiplantae > Streptophyta > Magnoliopsida > Asparagales > Amaryllidaceae > Allium > Allium sativum. Next base: position 1,043,658,988 of record CM060910.1, on the reverse strand, counting down.
TGTATCAACTTGTGTGTGGGACCCATTTCAGTCAATAACCCATATATGGTATCAAACGAGTACTCCGAACTAGGTTGAAGTTGGGTCACACTTACTGGGCTGATGGTAAGAGATCCAAAAGAGGGGACGGTGTGGGCGGTGCATTCCAACGGGTTCATGTGCATGCATGGGTCCGGACAAGAGGAGGATAAGACGTCGTGACATCGGTAGATATGGTTGTGCACATCCTAAAAACGAAGGGTTGCCGCTTTAGGGGGTGATACATCCTACTGTGGGGCCAGCATAAGGTATCTACGGAGTAAGGAGCCGATCGTTTGGGGTAGTAATTAGGGTACATCTAGACTGTGGTATGTTTATGAGCCCGTTATTATCCTTGGGGGTAGCTCCGGTATGCTTAGTTGGGCTGCCTGTTAAATTGTATGGGGTTAAACCTCTCACTAGAAGTACTCCTAAGTCTACCATCTTGTACTCGTTGGGAATTATCTTGTTCTAGTGATACTAGTGTTGGTGCAGAGAAAGAGAAAAGTACTAGAGAAGTGCTATACATATACATTCTGTTGAGTTTATCATGTTTACCTTGTCATACCTGCCTTAAATGATGTTATCTCTCTTATCCAGTTTATATGCCTGTCATCATACTTTTACTTATTTATATGCTAAAAGTAACTGGACTCGCCAGACTTTATGTCTGACCTATTTTGTTTTCTCTTCTTTATCTTCCGTTCCCCTTTCCAGGTTCTCAGGGTGGGAATACTCAAGCTTGACCAGGATGCTGTTTTCGTTCTGCTTGAAGCTGCTTAGATGTACTGCTTGATTTCATATCTTCTCTACTATGGCTATGCTTTTGGGGATTATGCTCTTTTCATGTTTATTGTACTCTGATGATTTTAGTACAAGACAGAAATTTTAAGTTGACGTACTGGGTTTTATGTATTTTAGACTCATGATGTAACTATGTTTTGAACCACGATGTTTGCTGCTTAATAAAGTTTTAAATTCTGCTGTTATTTTATATCTGTCTTGTAATATTTCTGTTTACAACGCTTCATGAAACTTAATGCATTCTTAGTGAGTGACATTAACGGACGTGGGGTGTCATAGTTGTGTAGAGCGATTCTACACAGCCGATTCATTAAACTAGCAAGATAAAATATACGGTCAACAATCCTGACCGTTAGCCTCGCCTAGTACGGCGAATAAGTGTTCAAATACTGCAATAATGCACATAGATATATTACAATGTACATAATATGACGAATACAAGCTGAGCAGTACTAACAAACTATACATCAAAGCCTATCCCAAAAGCCACAAGAGCAGGCCTAAAAAAAGGGAATGTTTATTTAAGAAGTTAAATGAACACAATATATGAAAAGAGAAGTATATGTGCCTTAAATTCACTCTCACATATCAGATTCCTAACATCCAGTTTCTTCACAACAGCATAACTACTAAACCCAAACTGAGCTTTGTATAAAACAACACCATGGACGCCTTTTGAAAGAGAGTTGATCTGATTAAAATTATTTGTTGCAGCTTCTATTTGCCTGTATTCTATTTCAGGAATCGATCCTCTAATGCTTAGTGGATTAAATCGGTTCAACACAGGACTTGGTTTTGTGCTATCATATGTACCTTTGAAAAATGAAATATTAGTTCTCAAATTTTAACATGAATTCAATGTACATGAAACAAAATGCATTCTAGTGTACTTGCTCTAAATTATTGTTATAGACTTCACAATTGATTCATTGTATTTATGCCATAGAAAAATGATAAGGTCAAATAAACACAATGTACCTGGAATCTGAACATTCATAAGGTGATATTTTTGTGTTCATAATTTGTTCATTTATCATTGTTTACCTTATACTCATATATAGTGCCGCAAATTACTTCTTTTGAAAAACAAGAGGCTGAAGCTTGGAAATAACTAAGGTAAAAACTAACTACGTCAAAACGACTACCAGCACAAAAGATGGCCACTAGTCATTGCACACACATGCAAGAAACTTTGAAGTAATGCATTGTATGACAAATGACTAATAGGAATACAATATAAAATGAACAAACTTATCAGTTGCAGATGGCCATGCTACAATTCACCAAAACACATGATTGTTGTCGAAAGTTCTGTTGCATGTTCTAGTCTGTGCTAAGTTTTTATACAGGCAAATCAGATTAATTAAGCTTGAACAGATTTTTGGATGTTGCTAATTGTACCTAGCATCGATTGGCCACCTGCATTCAGCTCTTATAGAGCCTAGGAAACCCTACAAAATTTTGATGAAGCGACGTCAAATTGGCTTCTGAAGACCTACGGAACAAAAGGAAACCCAATAATATATTCCTTCGAATTTGTTAATACAATTGTTATATGTACGAAGTACATCACAAACTTCTTGGCCCATACAAGTACCATCAGTAGAAACTTACATTTCCTATAAAATTATTTTATAGGAGTTATGAGTTCAAACCATAGTGGCTTAGTTAAGACATGAAAAACTCAAGGAAAATTGATATACAATGTGATTTTTGGTCAAACACCAGAGTAATTAAGTATGTCCCTGATTTGAAATGATTCAACAGTGGCATCATGGTTTTCTTCAGCCCTAATGGCTGAGAACTAAAAAGGGAACACACCAGCCTCAGATGGTGAGTTCAAATTATATCATAATCAAATATAAATCATGGTTAGATAACCTTAGAATGAACATCAACCATATTGTACTTCTAGTAAAAACATGTATTCTGGTCTACCATTCATGTTTAGTAGCAACAAAACTAAATATCAGGAACAAAATTGATAGAAATAACTAGATCAGCCACAACAACCTATGAGTTATAAGCAATCAATTACTATTCAACTAGACAGAATCAAACCATGTAGTTAAAGAATCAATTAAAAAATGACCTTATAAATAAAATTAAGCAGGAAAAATCAACCAAGTTCAAATTAAAAATTTGTTACCAATTACCTTACATGCTACTATTTAGGAGTCGTTAGGGAAGTTGATCCAGAGTTGACCTAGTACGTCGAATCCTAATCCCAGATCAATCAAAATCGACTATAGGTATACAAATAATACCTTAAAGGTTTGATTAGATCGATACACCGACGCCGACGAAGAAGTTAACTATGACGGAGCAAGCAAATGGATGTTTAACATTAATGAACGATCCGAAGTGGAGTTCGATTGATTTGGATAAATGGATTTTGTCCAGCGAATTGGTGTATTAGGGATGAGAACAGAAAAGAAATTAATTAAATTATTTGCGGCCTTATAAAATAAGCTTTGGGTCTAACAGATTTATGTTAGCATGCAGGCTGTGGAGAACAATTATTTCTGCACTGAAATGTTCTATGAAAAATAAATAAAAATAAAATGAAAACACTTAACTGCATATGGAAACACTTTAAAACTGTATTAAGGATAGCAACATTGCAAAAGTGTTTCAAATAAAGAAAACCTTGTGTTTCTAATTTAACCATTGGTGTAGTGATATATTAATTGAAGCGACGGATCTTTAGCTTATATTTATTCAATTTGCGATGGATCATTGTTGTACTATCACTACGCCATAGATGGCCTACGGCAACCCAGAGAAATGACGCAGTAGGTGCCAAAAATTGTTGTTATAGGTCTGTGGCAACACTTTTTTGGGGTTACCTTTTGCCGTGTTGCCTTAGAGTCAAAGGCAACATCTTTACTATCCTAAGATAACATCGCTATAGGTGTTGCTACAAATACCACTAGAACAAAAAAAATACTCTTTCACAACTGCCAAAAATAGTTGTAATATGCCTAGTACAGCTGGCAATCGTAATAAAGTCAACATTTTTTACAACTGTTTCTAGCAATTGTTAAAAATTATTTTACAACTACTAAAAGTAATTACACCTCACCTGCTATTAATCAAAGATTTCATAATATTATAATAAATATTATTATAACACATTATTTTATTCAAATAAATATTTTATTTCAACATTTCAAATGGTACAATTTTTTTGACTCCACTACTATACATTCACTCGTATATTACACAATCATTCATATTTACATACATTCCTCGCTACATTGTCACTCAATTCATTCATATACAGACTCACACATACAATCATAAGCAAGAAAAAAATACACGAAAATGATTTTATAAACTACTACCTTTGAGGGGCCGGACAATGTGGCATATGCTTCTCCTATCATTTTGAATAAAGCGGTCCGCATCTGCATGGACTTCAGCTACAACTTCTCCACATAATGCACATACATATATTCAAAGTAGTGTACGTGTGCATGTTATGGTTGGAAAGAAGGGGGTATATTACTTACAACATCCATAAGATCGTGAATTTCAGATTCTTTCAAGGTAGAACCATCTCTTCTAAGACCAGCCTTTAACTCTTCGAATGTGATAGCACCACTGTTATCTGTGTCCATGGCCTTAAACATTTCCTTCACTCCAGTTATCTCCTTCTCCAAAAGGCTTTCAGCTATCACCTGATACACATTGCGCATTATACACGATCACATTGAAAGCTCGTATTTCGCAAAAAGAACCACAGATGCACATACTCGTAGGGCCATTTTCTTAAGTTTATTCCTTGCGGAAAACTGCTTGAGACAAGAAAGAACTACAGGGTCTAATGCCCGATCAGGAGCAACTCCATGTTCGCATATCCAAGGATGACCTATTCATTTAAGGATATCACCATAAATTAGCTTATAGACATGATCATATATTTACATATATATATATATATATATATATATGAATGAATAACTTACAAAGAACTTCATGAGCAGTCAAGCGTTCAGAAGGTCGAGAGCATAGCATTCTCTTAATGAGGTCCTTTGCGCTATCAGATATCACATGCCATGGATCGGATTCGAAATCAATCACACCTTTTAGAACTGCATCAAATATTCCTTGCTGTGTCTTTATCAAAATCCCACAAAATTTCCATTGTCAGAAAATTTTGAACAGTCGTATTGAACTAAAAGTAAGTTTGCCAACTCACTGAAACTAGTCAAAACGTTTTAAAAGTATATTACACATTGATGGATCTTTTTGATAGAAAGAACTATAAGTTGCTTAGAAGTCAAAATGTGGAAACGTCCATTTCTTAGCTTAGGGATGATTTTCACAAGTCATTTTTACCAAGTAAACAACTATAATGCCTTTGTCGTTGGATACATGCATTGGAACTCTATTTAAATACATATCGTCTTATGTAATTTAAACTAAAATAGCACTTGGTAAGTCACACAAAGGAGGCATGCCACTCAACAAAATGTATAGTATGACTCCGGCAGTCCAAACGTCGGCTTCTGGCAAAAATGTAGTGAATGAGGACCAATGTATAGGAATAATTGTCATACCGAATTAAGAAGGAGAATTATGGAAATGATCCCGATGAACAATGTATAGAAATTGGATCACTTGTTCATTTGTTCCTGTTATCTATGACTGTATTGTGAATGCAAATGTAGAAGAAAATGAGCCAACTGCATCGTTCACTTATTCCTGTTATCTGTGACTGTATTGTGAATGCCACCTTTGTATAGCTGTCATGATAAAACTACTAGCTGTCACAATTGTATAGCTGAAAGTGCATTATGCAAAACAAAGCTCGTTTTTGCTCACTAACCTACAAAATATGCAGAATTAAGGACCAGTGAAGATGTTGCAATGAAGCACAGTTATTTATCACCATCACTAGTTGCTGCGAAGGACCCGCATGCACACCATTCTCAACAATATTCATATGATCTGTTGTAATGGAAGGTCCAGTAGATTCAAGTGCATCAGCATTAGCACAAGTTAGTATGACCAGTATATCATTATAAAGTGAATCAATTACTTTGGACAAGTCCAATCCCCCAATTTCATTTCTTGATTGTTAAAATCTACTCGATATGGATTCAAGAGTAGCTACAATGCCTGCAATCTTACCGTTCAAGAACAGTATATTAACACCATAAGAACTATAAGAATCTGAAAGTGTGTCATGATTAGTACTAGTTTTATTGTGATGTGCCTGCAATAGCTGATAACCATTGCACCTTGAACACTTCCTATGCATAAATACAAAATTGTAAAGTCCATCCATATACATCAACTTTATATATGCCTTACTGTACTATAATATACCTTAGCTCCTTGTTCATTTAAATTATCTTTTCATAAATACAAAACTGTAAAGTCCATAACATACCCCTACATCCATTCCTATTGTGGCAAGTTGGGAAAAGAAACATTAGCGCTAGACGTGTTAAAAAATTATGATTTTTTAAATGAATCATCTATTAGGAATAAAACTACCTTGCAGCTTCTAAAAAAATGTCATCTTTTAGTCGAGAATCCATCTGTCAAACTCTAGGCATGATTTCATGTAGTAAATCTTATTAAAACTCAAAATCGAATGAAATACCTCAACTTTGTTAAGCCAAGCAGTAGCAGTTTTGACCTGACCTTATTCCCAACCAATAATAATCGATTCCTATCTCCTGAATCTTCCATTGATTTTAGATAATTCTTTAGCCTCCTATGCCGATATTTTTGAACATACATAACAACAAGGGAGAGGATGCAAAGTGAAATCACGTCACCCAAACCAGTTTCGTTCCCAAAATCGCGAGTTCCCCTTTCAATCCTTGCGATGGAATTGGGATTTCCATTTTCTATTTTTTTTAAACAACGAATTGATTTTAGGCTGGAAGGAAAAAAGTAGAAAGGGGAAATATTTCGTTGATTTGAGAAGAGGAAAAAAATGAACGTGATAGCTTGAATTGTTACAGCGGGCAATAGCTTGAATTATTCTAGCGGGAAAATGAAAATTTGGGGGCAAACTAGCTGAGAGGATAAAGGAAAATCAAATTGAAGTGGATCAGTGAGGTGGACCGTTGGATTCTATTCACGCGGATTGATAATTTTATTAATTTTTTAATTTAGAATATATCCACAGCTACTGCAACACAGTTTAATATTTATGCTAACACCTTGAAACGTGCGTTGCAATAGACAAAAAATAGCATAACAATGGCAACACTGTAGCTAGCAACCCCATGCATTTTCGTTGCGATATATCATTTATGGCGTAGTGTATTATCATGGCAATATTACATAACTTACACTTGGATTTCTTCCATGCACCGATTTAATTTATCTTTATATTTTGATTAAGTGCAACTGAATTTGTTTAAAAGACAATGAAATAGTACATACTATGTATTTTTCAATCTATCTTTTGGAATTCACTAAAATCCCCCGCTTCTTAACAATCATCTAGTTTTATATTCTTCTATTACCTTGAAATCATTTTGAATCAATTATGTTTATAACTGTCGAAAGAAAAATGTTCATAAGAATATATAATTTACCAAACCAACCGTTAAAGAGGTTGGTGTATTGTAGGCTTGGTAAACCGAGCCGTGCGAAGCAAAAAGAACAAGAGATATTTCTATAACACATTTTTATTAATAGTTGATTTGAAAATGCAAATTTTTAATCATTTTTTACAATGTCACTTTTATTGGCGTAAATAAGTATCAAACCTAATAACAAATTAGTTGTTTTAGCTTAAAAATAAATTCAAACCAATTATATATTATTTTATGCAAAAATATAATAATATATTCATGTAAATCATTCTCTAGAATGTATTAAACGTATACAGTTTTAAAAGCATAAATTATGCGCAAAACGTCCATTACGATGCAACGCGAAATACATACCGCAACACTCGTATCTTTAAATCATCATAGCGCTACTTACGTTATTCGTCCAACAATGTCTCTTTTAACTCTCTTTATTTGAAATTCCGTAAAGCATGTTATCATTTCACTTTTAACAAAAATTAGTGAAAAACCCGACCAACATGCAATCTAATAATTTGTTCCCACTGTTACACAGATATACTAGCGATTATTAACCACAAAAAAGTTGCATTACAAAATTGAATAGAGGAACATTTATTTCATCATCATTCATCAGGATAAACATTTAGCGTTCTTTTGTTTGGCTGGGCAATTTGCGTTAGTGTTTGCATCTGACGCGTTGAGCGTGGACCCCACCGAACTACCCAGTTCAAACGAACCATTATTGGGGTGCCATTTGCATCTGACGTGTCGGATGCGAACGACTTTCCATAATGGCCACATTTAAAACATTCCTATATATATTCGCCATCTTTTAGCACTCCTCGCTCACACTTTCTACAAATTCCAAAATCCAAACATTTGTTGTAACAACATCATATTCTGGTAATTTTATGTCGTTTCTTGTTCATTTCATATCCTTTTTTTTTTCTACCACTCTCCTCACTCACTTTTAACATTTTCGGTCTCAGAAATGGCCAATCAGAATGTATAAAGAATTTCCCGTCATAGCCCAAGAATTTGGTCAACTTGCACAAATAATGCTTTTTTTCGAATAGTTGTCGATGTTTATCAAGTTGCCGGGCAATCTAGAAAAAGAACTATAAGAAGATAACGGTAGAATTGAACGAAGCTTTAGTGGGTATTCCGAAAGAATCATCGTTCATTATCGAATATGTTACGGCTAGATAGACACACTAAAGAACAAATGGGTGATTTAGTAAAGACTAAGAAATAAAACAAACGTAGGATGGGACAGTGTTCGAGAAACGATCAGTGCAAGCAAACTCTGATGAATCCAGCGGGTGGGGGTAATACATTTTATCTTTTTCAAACTCCGTTTATGTTTCTTATTTATCACAACTAATTTAGACTTGTTTTTAATTTGAGGAGTTTGACAACTCGGTTTTGAAGTATATGAGACATCCGATAGATAATCTGAATGAATTCAAACAAATTTTTTGTAACATTGTAGCAACTGGTGCCGACGCTTTCACTCATGGCAACACTGAAGGTTTCAACCTTCAACAATCAACTCGTTCTCCTCCGGCCGAAGACATCTCACACACGTATTTGAGCGAACATGGAAAACAGATGGTTTTAAAGTTCAACTTGAAGACATCAACATGTAACAGCTGTTTCAACAGCCTACACAAACATGTGCAGTAGCGCAGCCAGGGTTGAAGGCTAGTGGAGGCCAAAAATCTAGTGGAGGCCAAAAATCTTTAGTTTGCCTTCATTTTGTCTTTAGCAGCACACATAAATTGAACTGATATAGAAACATGCATGAAAGTCTAGTTGATTAATTACTGATGGAAACGTACCTGAAAGACAAATGAAGACTAAAACGAAGGCAAACTACTAGTATAAAATTAAATATCGAAAGTCTAGTGGGGTTCAGTGACCCCACTAGCCTCCCCCCTAAATCCGCCCCTGAATATGTGGCGTAGGTTCTTCTTGCAAGAGACTATCAAGTAGAAGAAGACGGACGGAGAACGAGAAAAAAAATGAAATTATTAATATGATGTATAAAAAACATAAAAATAATAAATATCGTTTTGAAACAGATAGTTCATCCTTTAATCCATCCACTAATGCTAGTAGCTCCTCTTATGCTAATGCAATCCCATGGTGCACGACTCCAATTTTGGATTTGAAGTCTACAGTTGAGCGTCTAAAGCAATTTGAAGATACTCAATTTTCCAAAGCAATTTCACTACTTTAAATCAAGGAGAACAGAGATACGCTGATACTTCTGAAAGACAACGATGCCCGAGAATGGTTGCGGCACGAGATAGACAAATGCAATCATACAATCAGATACCAAAAGTATATGATGTCTATGCCACTACCTGCCTTTACACCAAGCCTTCCACCAACATTTACATCGAACTTTTCTTCTATCTTTCCACCTACATATCCACCGAAATTTCCATCCACTACGGTACCCGCCACAGTAATTTGTATTTGTAATTTCTGTTTTATTTCGTATTTTGTATTCTGCATTTTGAGTTCTAACCATGTATCTCATATTATATATTATATATTATGTATAGGTATATATCCACTTCCTTTACAACTAATTAACATAAATAAAATGATAATTTAAAACTTTGTCTCTTTCGCGTTGTCGTTTCATAAAAAATGCAATTTTCTTTCGCAAACTTGTCCTCCTTTATTTTTTACCAAATGCGCTTTCAATTTGTTCGTTCTAATTAAAAAAGAACGCACCTTGACGACGCATTCTACACGTTGGCTCATTCCGAATCTGCAGGCTAAGAAACAATCGTTAGACAACTTAAAATCTCGACCGTCCATTCACATATTCACATTATAAATTCAGTAACCGAACGCTAGGGTTTCCCTCTGTTTTCTTAAAATTACGGCGACTAAGCGTATCCTATCTTCCCCGGTCACAGTTTAGCAAAAATGGTGAGAAAAGTTATCGAATGTTTCGGATGGAATAATTTCGATTGTTTTTCAATTCTAATTGCTGACTGCATTTGTTTCAGATAATCTCTAAGAAGAATCGTCAAGAGATCTCAAAGTACCTCTTTCAAGGTATAGTTTTCGCTTCTTAAGCCCTATTTTTTTCATAATTTCGTCCATACCTTATGGTGTTTTTGAAGCTCAACTTTAATAGCAGTGGATTGTGTCTGAAAATTTTGAAATACTTAAGTTTGGCGTTCTCTAATGTTAAGAGATATAATCCAGAACTGTGTAACTTGTTGGTTGGTCTACCTGAAATTGTAATGGCCACTTGTTCACTGCATTTGTCTATCATCATCATCATCAATTTAAACGTGCGTTCCATTTTGCCCCATTTGGGACTTCTATTTGTTCAACTTAATCAGTAGGTATTTTACATTGATTCGAGCAGTAAGGTTTTATGTGTTGTTAATTTCCTGGACGAGAAGCTTTTTAGTTTTTGGGAACTATGAAAAACCAGCCCTTACAGGATAGCACACCACACTCTAGAACCGTGTTATTTTGAATATTCTCGTTTTCTATTTCAGTTTTCATAATTTGGATGTTATGTATTTTTATAAGTATATAAGTCGGATAGGTTGGGGGGCCTAATTTGATTATATTTTATGTATCAAGTTGTCGAACTTTTAGGAGTTTAGGAAGAAGCATATCATTGATTAACTTTTGCTGTACTGCAAGGCATGTAATTAACATCTTTTTCAAGATGTTTACGTTCAGTCACAATGGAAGAAGATCAGTAATCTCTTTCAGAATGAGATGGAGTTTGTTTAATTAAATTTATCACTGCTTTGGATCCTACTTTTGGGGGTTGTCTCTTATGGGTCCCCTATATCTAGTGTTATATGAATTGAGATTTTTTTTCAGAAAAGACCTACAACTAGTAATTATTTTGTTTTAGGTTTTGAACCCCTGTTTTATATCGACTGGATATTCGTAACAAGTTTTCTTTTAATTGTATTTTCACTGAAATTGTATAACAGAGTATTGACTTATTTTATTTTATTTCTGTATCAATTTAGAGGGTGTGTTGTATGCCAAAAAAGATTACAATCTTGCAAAGCACCCATTGATTGATGTCCCAAACCTTCAAGTTATCAAGCTGATGCAGAGTTTCAAGTCTCGTGAGTATGTTAGAGAGACTTTTGCATGGGAACATTATTACTGGTACCTCACTAATGATGGAATTGAGTTCTTGAGGACTTATTTGAACCTTCCATCTGAGATTGTTCCTGCTACCCTGAAGAAATCTGCCAAGCCTCCTGGTAGACCTTTTGGATCTGGTCCACCTGGCGACCGTCCTAGGTTTGTGTTGTTCCTGAGTCGTTCAGTATTATGTTTGTTCCTGTTTATATATAATCTACTAAATTATAGAAGTTATTTTTTTATGCCTGGTTGATTTATGGTCAATTCGGGACACTGTCAATTTTTCATGTGTTTTTGAGTAAACAGTAAAGAAGCAAATATGCTTTTATATCATGCATTTTTAAAGTGGAAGAACTCAGATATCTTATTTTCATATACAAGCATATAATTATTATTTATATGGTATCATATTTGTAATAGAGATAGGATATATATTTTGTATGAATAAAATATAGATTACTCTCAGTTGCTTGAGCAGTTTTCCTGTGGCACCTATAGGTTAATCAGGTGATCCTTAATTATGTATTGCCACCCATGGAAGATTAAACTACACTTTCAATGTTGTCATTTTATTATTTCTGTTTACTCGCAATTTGCAATCATTCTTATTGCACTGTCATAGTGGACTGTGAACATAAAAACATTAGGATTTTAAAGATTTGAAACATGGACGCGAGAAAGACGGAGTGAATCACTGCTGTTTTCACTGTTATTGAATTGTCAGAATTTACAAATAGAACATAGATTCTAACCTTCATATTGTCCCTTGGTCAAATTTGAAAATGATAATCTATTTTACCCTTATTTCTGTACCTATCTGAAGTCAAAAATCAGGCTGCAAATGACAATAACCAAAGTATATCAGAACATCCAAAGTATATTACATCCCAAACTGTATGATAACCTTGACCAAAGTATATTAAAAAATCCAATGTATATTGCACCCCAAACTGTATGATAACCTTACCATATACATCTTGTGTGCCAAGTGGACTGTATTTTTGTCAACTATTTTGTTGGATGCCTCATTCATGCAATGGTAACTACAGTTTATGAGGTGGTGTCCAAAAATCATTGAAAATACATAAAATTCCATATTAATCGTTGGGTGATGTGCATGAAGTTCCAAAGGTTAGTAAGCTAGTGCGCAGAAAACATGTTCAAAAGAGAACTGTCGGCATCTTGTATGTCAAAAGAACAGCTTTTTTGCCAAATCTCTTTGGAAATGCACTGAGATTCCATTTTAATCTCTCTGATTATTCCGTTTGATTTATAAACGGTGCTTATGTTAAATATGGTTGTATAGGGGCCCACGATTTGAAGGTGACAGACCAAGATTTGGAGATAGGGAAGGATACAGAGGAGCTCCTCGTGGGGGTCCAGGTGATTTTGGCGACAAGGCTGGGGCTCCTTCTGAATATCAACCAGGCTTCAGAGTAAGTTCAACTTTGTGTTGCACTTGTTCTTCAGTAACAGTATTATTCTTATATAGCTTAATGTTAATGCTATTAATGCATCCTTTTGCCTGTACTGTTTATCATATCTAAGCGTTACACAAATTTTCTGCATGACGTTATTATTGCATGATCAAATCATTGAAGCTATCCAGATGATGAGAATGGCTCAAATATCTCACAATGATCTTCTGAGACATTTTGTTGTCTTTGTTGACACAACCTATTTCTCGGATGGCCTTTTTTTCCTTTTAGTCTCCTATGCCTAATCCTTTGTTTTCAACATGACGATATATGCCAATGTTCTTAAATATATATATATTGATAATATCCAGGGTGCTGGGGGCAGGCCTGCGTTTGGTCGAGGTGGAGGTGGATTTGGTGCTGCACCTCCTCAAGAGTAGATTTTTCTGCGAGATTGAATATGTTTTCTGCGCTATCAAGACTTGCCGTCTAAAGATATTTTCAGTTTTGTGCATTTAAATGATTATGTTTTAGTTATATTATCTTGAATTGCAGTTGGTATTTGTTTTTAAATTTATGTCATGAATTTTGTTTTGACGTTGTGAAGAACTATGGCTGTTGGTTGTTTTTTTGCCCCTTTATAATTCATCTCTGATGCGTACCCCTAATTCAACTGATTAGTATTATGCCCTGGGCTGCAATAAAAGGTAGAGTATAATAATTGACTGTATGGGTCCATGTTTCATGTCTATCGGCAAGTCCCACTTTAACCGACTTGTTCAAATATTAGGTTTGCAGTGACGGGAGTGGAGCTTCGACAATGATGTTTACGGTTTATGATAAGTAATAAGAGTGTGTTTGTGATAAGGTTAAATGAGGCTATCAAACGGGGTTTTGCGTAAACGAGGAATGGTGCTTACAGTTTCAAATGGCTATATTAAAACAGGGTAATGATATTTTAATATTTTTAAATAGTTTTATAATTAATTAATTAGGTGTATTACTATTGTAATATGCACATAATTGAAAATAAACCCATACATCCAGAATAACAAATTTTGTGTTAGTAGTAGCGAAACAAAGTCGAGTACATGACAAACAAAACAAACAACCAACAATAAATTAAACAAAATCGAATACAAAACAAACAACAAAGCAAAACAAAGTTCAAGTATACTAGTGCTAACTAAGGCGGAATCTCCTCATATGGTAATCAAGATGAACGATTAGATTAGGGCTGTATATCGGACAGTGCAGTCCGTTGTCCGGCTCGGTTCAAAGCTGTAAGAGTCCGGTCCGTGGTTGTCTGATTCTCTTATAGGACAAAGTTTAGACATACCAGAGTCCAGTCCGATCCAAAATGTTCGATGTTTTTGTATTGTCTGAACGTTATACGGCTCGTACGAGCAATGTTCGAACTTAATGTTTGTTCGTTCCGTGTTCGTCTGAATCTCTTATAGGACAGAGTTTGGATATACCTTCGTCCGGTCCGATCCGACCCGTTTACACCCCTAGATTATATCTAGGTGGGCAAACGTCTGCACCACATCCAAAATCATAGGATCGGTGCGGAAAACCTCATCAAGCACACACCTTTGAACATTGCTAATAGACATCAGCGCATAAAAACATATGTCGACCGTCTCGTTGAAGTGATCAATTAGAACCAAAGATGTGATGGGACTACAGGGGTCGCAGTCCTAGTGGATGTAGGGCGTCTACGGGGGGTTGTGAACTCTCGCCAGCCACCCAATTCCCGTAAAGAAATGCGTCTTCAGCTGTGAACTCCTAACGAGGGGAAGGCACGCCTGTGGAGTTGCAACTGAAGATATCTCATATTTGATGGTGCATTTTCCTATGCACCCACCAAACATCTTGTCCAACTCCCGTAATTTGAGAGTAGCATTCCTACTAAATTTCTAGTACGTGGGCGCGACACCGTTCTACCAATTGTCCGATCTGTCTAAATAGTTTTGCTCTTCGTTTCACTCTCCATTAGGAATCTGCATCAAGTCGTCCCATGATCTCCAAGGCCGATCAAGGTTATCCTACTTGTTCTTCATTTGGGTTTCTGTCTAGCTATCGGTTAATCTTTCATTGAATTCCACCGCTACAACTATTAAACAAGAGCGGTGTGTGCCACGTAAGCCAAGATTGCTTACACATATCAATGAACGTTGTTGTACGTTCATTCAACCAGCTAGCAGTGGATGTAGATAAACCAGTAAAAAGTGAGGAAGCAAAAATCTAAAAAGGTGAAAATTACGAAAAATATATGTAACGACCTGAAAATCGCCGCCTTTTGAACTGACCGTAAGCCATACAGGTCTGATCCAAAAGTCAGAAATTCTCGGATTGTTATAGGATACAACACATCAGAACACATAACAAGATGACATTTCATTGCTATTACAACAATTTTTTCCATTAGAGTACAGATAATAGATACACAACAGAAAAATATCAGAGAATAATATATTAGAATGCAGCGAAAACATAAATACATTAATATAATCAGCGGAAGACTACAAAATAATCCAGAGCATAGCTCCAACTATAATACAGGATCCTGTTTAATAAATATCTGAAAAAAAAACTAATGCTAGCTGCCCTTGTGAAAAATATGGGCACCCAGAGTTCAGGTGGGGAAACAATAAACTTCGAGTCAGTCATAAGACTGATGTAAGAACCAAAACAGTAATAAAAATTTATTTTTTAAAGTTGGGTAATTCACGGGACCACGCCTTATGACACAGAACGAGTTTCCTCTGCATGAATAATAATCATAAACCAATCACGATGCTTTTTGAAAAATGAAGTTATTGTAAGATTCAAGTCCCATCGCACAATGCAAACGCTAACCGAATGATAGTTTTACGTTATAATAGCGAAACATGCATGCTTGAGTCTAAATCATTTGATATTATTATTAGTTTCTAAGTGTTGAAAACAATTTCAAAAATAAATGTATCAATCTTATACGGCGTATACTCCCATCCTATTATGTCACCGCATAGGTTTACAATTGAAATCACAAGGTTCATATTGGAAGTTGGAATTCCATTAGATCAAGGCAAAGGATCTTCCTTATCCGACTTCGGAACATTTCTAGCAAAATGTTCCAGGGAGCACAGCATGTATCCCTTGGAGCGGTAGAGCCAACCCACCAATTCCCGGTGGATTAGGATTACTCCTATACAAAAAGTTCCCCGGTCCTATTGGACCTACAATTTGGTCAGTACGTCGACCATGCCTCAATTCCAACATCCACATAAGTAAATACGCCTGGGCTCTATACCATGACATCATTTTTAGCTAGAAGGAAACGTATGTCCTTTCTCCGCTGTCCTTCATCCTGTTTTCGGTCATTACCGGGTTGTGAGGTTTGCCGAAGTCACGTTTCAATACAAAGCTATACTATGTAGGTCATGCTTTGATTACCATCCACAAAGCTCTGCTTTTCAACAAAAGCTTTGATCAATCAACATCTTAGCATGCCACATTGTCAACTCATACACATAATCGGTTTTTATTGATAATATAATCTTTGAGCTCATACGTCTCGAAGAAGGGTGTTAAGGTATGAGAATAAAGTCTATGCCACCACAGATATATTATCAATAATAACTAATCTGTTATGTTGTGAAATACAATGTCAAACACACAATCCATTTACAAGTTCGTTCTGGGTCTAAATGAAACCAAACGCACCTTATTCCTCGTCCACTAAGGGAGGGAGACCCTTGCATATCCGGTCAATCTCCAAGTATGCCTGGACGACCGCCACTTATAACCTCGTATTGGGTGCACTGCCCAATCGATACATCAACAATAATCCAAACAATGTGAAGATCTCCGATCTTCAACCACCGTCTTTACTGTCTTCGACTTTTACCCGTTGTATTAGTTATTCAGAATGGGTTGAAACCCAATCTTTTCGAATAACTATCGCATCATTAAAACCAAGTGATATATAAACATATCATAAGTCTCATTCCAATCTAGAATATTCAAATATTCCTTATATTGAAAATTACTCCCATAAATCTTATCAAAGATTTACATCATTTAAACTTGTTTAAATCTTTACTTGGAAATCATTTCAAAAGATTATATAATCTCTTTTCACAAAGTTCACTTAAATTAAGGTTTCTAAGCCTTATCGAGATTATCGAGCCTTACCAAAAGTAATCACTCATATCATTATCCCATTCCACCCCTATTTATCCCATGGAGCAAAACTGGTGGTACTCCATATCTAACACCCCTCAAGTTTCAGTAAATTCAATTACCTTCTACCGTTTCAAATCTAATTAATAATTGATTCTAACTTGGTTTTAATCTCCATTCCGTTCAATGAAATCTTTATTGAAAAATTTAATCAAAATCAAATTTGAGAAATTCTCCTTTTCTTTAACTGGGCTAAAGAACAAATGTTATTTAAAACTTCGTTCACGAAGAACCCAAAATCAACATCCATTCAAAATGGAATTTTCACGGAAATCATATCAGTTCATAATCGATATAAATTTCCGTATCAGACTAATACTATAAGCGAAATAACAACAAAGCTTTTTAAATTCCTTAAATAGTAAAGGTCTTTCTCCATGGAGGTTCATCTCGATTATCACTAAATCGATTTCAATGTAGTTCATTAACTGGAAACTTAACTTTGGAAAATTCCATTAAATCTTAACTAAAAGATTTATTCCATAAATTCCATTTCAGCTGGGTTGAAGAACAGTGTCATTGAAGACACCATTCACGATAAACCCAAAATCCAATCGATATCAAATATAAAGATTTAAATAGAAATCATATCGACTTATATTTAATACTATATTCTGCAATCTACGGATACCATATAGGGAATTACAATATCTATATCTTTCAAATTCCTCAAAACAGCGTCCGTATAATAACGAAATCCAATATCGAAATATCCGAAGATTATTTCCATTCAAATCCAATGAAATTCGTACATTGAAAAACTTTGGTTATTTTAAAACCCTTTTCATTCCAATATTTTATTTTAAAACATTGGATCATTTGTTTACAAAAAGAATTCGTCCGTTCTTAGTCAAATATCCGATGTCCTTTTGGTTCTTTTTACCCTTTGCCTAACAGAAATGTTTCTAGTCTGATCTCACAGGTAATACTAGACTTCTTAGGAATCATCGCATATTCCTTTTGGTTCTTTACTTTAGTTGTTAAACAACTTATATAGATAAAATATCTTTTATCTATCCAAAACTTGGAATATTCATCCAAAATCTTTTCGAATAATTTATTATGTTTTAAAATAATTTATCCATATTTTTAATAATCTTTTATGAGGCACTTACAACCGGTTTTCAATTTCGAGTCACTGAACTGCATTTATAACGACAATTTCCAAAATAGATTTAAACTTGTTTAAAAATCTAACCGTTGGATCTTAAAACTTCTTATTCTGTTTGAAAACTATTTTCATTTTGAACCCAACATTTTTCGTTTTTAGAAGAATCTGACGGCTGAATCTCCCAGTACATCAGTTTGAAGTTAATGGTCGACATTCGTGAATTGTCATTGTGCGACGAGTTCTATTCAAACCAAACTTTGATTTGTATTTTTTTAAAATCAAATCAAATCCATCTAAAAATAGTTTATAAACTATTTAATAACCACCGAAAATATTCATTGGTATTTAATCTACGGGTGCATCCAAAATTGGACATCGAAATCAAATTAAGATTTTTCATGGAGTATTTTATTAATAAAATATTCAATTTAATTCAAATTCGAATGAGATTCAACCAACTACCATATAATTTAATTTATAAGGATTTCACACATCATTAACATCCATATCAACTACCATCCATTAAACAACATAAAATTTTCATACAAAGTTTCTAAGAACTTTCCAATTTCTCGAAATTTGGCTAACGCCTTATATTTTCGAAAAAGTTCTCCATAACCTGCATTGTATGGGTTGATCGGTACAATTATAACTTGCCTCTATGGGCCCTCATCAATCAACAGATTACTACACAAATAAATCACTTGGGAGATGTGTAGGTTAATTATCATCTCAATACCCGTGTGGGGTTTGCTACGCATTCAATAAATACTTGGGAGATGTGTAAATAAATTATCATCCCAATACCCATGTGGGGTTTACATCACAAACCATGAGGGGTTTTCTACAAACTAAACACTTGGGAGATGTGTAGGTTAATTATCATCCTGATACACGTGTGGGGCTTGCTACACATTCAATAAACAATAATTGGTAAATTACATCACCAAGACCATTTATGGTTCAACCACTTTCAAATCGACACTGTTTATGTTTAAAGAGCCATATACCTAAGCAATCACGCTGTAACAAACCATAATTTTCTGTATATTTAAAATTTGATTTAAATTAAATAAATGGGATAAAACGGGTTAAAAATCAAATTTTGATTATTATAATAATGATGATTGTTTGAATTGAATATAAATAAAATTTTAATTTAGTTATTTAGAAAATGTTGTAATATGGAAGTTAATATTTAAATGAATAACTAAATTTAAGTTATTTAAGTTAAAAAGGGAAATTCAAATTTAATTTGTTAAATGGCATAATTTTATGTTGTTTAATAATAACTGAAATTCAAATCATCAAATTTGGAAACTTTAGAATTTGTGAAATCGATTTATAAACTTTATTTAGGTTGTAATTGAAAATGAAATTTAATAGATATTTAAATTAAATTAAAACATTAAATGGATAATTGAATATTTTATTAATTAATTTACTGTGAAATTTAACTATTTTGGCAACTGTCTTGAAATCCGACGAAACTAGCTCCATCGGATCCAGAATGGTGAATTGTGGTAGAATTCCAAATTTCAGAGCAATCGGGCTTGTAATTTGGTCGTACGAGAGAAAATGTGAAAGTAAGTAATGTAATAGGATAATTGTTGTTTCTCGTATTTAACCATCTATAGATATATAAATAAATAAATCCTTTTAACTCCATCAGCCCATTTTTCACTCCACGTACGTTTCCTCCATCAAAACTTTATCTCCAGTGGCTGAAAACAAATCTCCAAACCCTAGAAATAAAAATTCAAACTTGAAATTCAAATCTCTCCAAACCATAGCAAATTATATATCAACTCGAAGGGCTTGACGATACGAAGCTGTGGGTACCTTTCATTTCAACATGCAGTGCACAGAATGGTCGGAATTCTCGGTCAAACCTACTGATTTTCGAAACCCTAGATGTGAATTTGGGGGTTTCCGATTCGGTAGTTAATTGAAGAAATCACGATCTATTGGTGGTATTCGTATGGAATGAAATCAAGTGAGGAGTTTGAATTTCATGATTTAGGGTTCGAAACCCGTTTTGCTTTTCGCAACGCCGGGGGCGGCCGCGACCACCGGAGGTCCTGTCATCAGCGGCGAAGGTGCGCCTAGGGGAGACCTTTCGAATGAAGGCGGTCTCGTGGTCTCTAGGGGCCGGAACTGTGAGCTTCTGCTGGTCAAACTTGCTGTGCGGTTGGGTTTCTTTGCGTCGTGGTAGAAGCGAGAAAGGGAGCGGGAGAAACAATTGGAGGAGCTGACGTGGAGGCAGGATATTGGGTGAGGAATATTTTATAATTTTTTTATATATTTTTAAAAATTCAAACGCTAAAATGCTCATAACTTCTTCATATGAACTCGGGTTTGGACGCTGTTGGATGCGTTGGGATCGTGGCAGAATTTCGGACAATCTGAGACTGGTTTGGCTGCATTTGAAGACTGTAAAATTTTGGGCTTTGGTCGGACGCCCGATCCACTATGGACCCACAGATGAGTGATTTTTTCACTCACACAAAACTGAATTTTCCCCATATTTATTAAATTAAATTATGAAATAAGTTTGGTTGCATGGTTGTGTTTTCTTGATGATTTGTTGCTTAAAAATTAACATGAAAGTGTTTAGCGTTGTAACGACCCAGAAAATCTGAACCAATTTAAAATTTTTAAATTGGCTAAAATAATGGATTTTAAATATTTAAAATAAATATTTTAAATAATGGCAATGGAAAGTGAGTTTGAATCGACAATTGAAAACGAATATAATTAATTATAATTATAAACAAGGCTCGAAAAGGCGTTGCAGTTTCAAAATTGAATTCAAACTTTATCGGACTGTGCCGGGTGCAAAACAAAACGGATTTTAGTGAAACCAAAAATATTTAAATCTGTTAGTGAATACCTTTCTAACGAATCTGAAAAATCGAATTTTCACAGCGGAAAGCAAAAGTTATGGCCGAAGGAATTTTCAGAAAGGTCGCTATGGAATTTATATAGCCCGTGAAATTGGCCATTTTGCATACGACCTTGGAATTCGACGAGATCACTTTTGTTGGATCCGGGATGTGAAGTTATTGCTAGGTTTCAAATTTCATAATTTTTGAAGCTAATATGTGACCGTGGCAAAGGAAAACGTGTTTTGGTCAATTACAGTTAAATTGGATCGACCAGAAATGGGCCTTTTTGCAAACGGTCTCAGAATTCGACGAAACTAGTTTTGTTGGAACCGTATCGTCAAAACATAGCTAGATTTATTTTTCTGGAATTTTTCGAATCAGTTTGTGGTCCTGGCAAATTGAAATGTACGTTCAAATTAAATATTGAATATTTTATATTTTGATTTGAAGGAAAACTGACTGAAACAGTCGAATGGGCCTACGAAACATATCCCATTGTGTTCGGAATGGGGGTAAAACGCTAGGGACGACAGTCGTTGGGTCTGGATTGGGGTTCGTGAGGGAAAGAGGGTATTTTAGAGATTTAAAAATATATAAAATAATAAAAAAATTCTATTGGTCCACCTCATTCTCTCAGCCCCGACCTTCTTCCTCGAAACCCCAGAACGCACGACGGAAAGAGCTCGAAACTTCCCAGCCAATTTTCTCCTTCCACTCTCGACAAAACCCCATCGTCCTTTGGAAGTTTTTGTAGAGAATTTTGCAAGCTTCACATCCATACTTGGATTCGATTTTTTCACTGAGTATATCGAGAGATCCAGGGCGCTAAAGTCACGCCGTTCGCACCCGAATCCTGGCCGAGATCCGCCACCGAGTTCAATGGCGTTCGGCGCGATGATGAGCGCCTCCAAGCTCGTCGATGTGGCGTAGGCTGATCTGCATATCGTGCTTCAGATCGATAGAGAAATCGAAACCTAGTTTCGAACAGTTTTCTGAGGTAACGGCTGTTTTATAATAAACTATATTATAGTGTTTTAAAAGCGCTACCGTCTGTAATTTCACAATAAAAATCATATCTTTTTCGTTTCTTGACGAAATTCAGTGAAACAAGAGACAGTGGACTCGTGTGGACGTCTTCTACATTTTAGAAGAGACCGCGTATTTTTCTGAGCCTTCTGCTATTTTTGGTGGAGTGGAACCCAATGTGAGATTTCTAATTTATAAACAATATGGAAAACGACGATGTATAAATTATATAGTCGATGTATGAGTTATATAAGCATTGTACACCTCATGTATAAGCGTTGTATAAGTTGTACGTTCGATGTATAAGTTATATATGCGTTGTAAAAATTATATATGTGTTGAAATAGAAGTGAATTGCTATATATATATATATATATATATATATATATATATATATATATATATATATATATATATACACGCCTCTCGTCCACAAACCATGGACGATATTTATTGATTGTGATTGGTGTGAAAATTGATTGATAGCGAATGGTTGTTTTAGATTGTTTGTGGTTGATATTGATTGATTGTGGTTGAAAAATACCCGTTTGTGGTTGAGAAATATTTGGTTGAAACCACATAGGATTAGTTTGTGGAAATGAAATAAATATATACATGCCGCCTGCGTGCGAACTAGATGCATGATCCCCATTGTCAAAAACCGCAAGGTTTTAAGGTAGAGCGAGGAGCCGTACTAGGGACGGTCCCGGTTTTAACTACCCTGCCGTTATGCTGCCGAAATTTTGAATAATATTCGTGTGTTTGAATTATTTTCATTTGCTGAAACTATATTTATTCGTTGTATAGAAAACCTTCATGTGTTGAATCGATATTCATTCGTTGATTAGAAATTCATGTGTTGAATGGTATTCGTGTTTTAAATATAAAAATCACATTTTTATCTATATATAGAAGCTATAGAAAACCTTCATGTGTTGAATCGATATTCATTCGTTGATTAGAAATTCATGTGTTGAATGGTATTCATATTTTGAAATAAAGTTTCATAATAAAAATCACCTTTTATCAACTATATGGACTACGTAAAATAATCTCGTTTTAAAAGAAATTGTTTTATAATAAAAATTCTATTTTATCACCTATATAAACTATATAAAATAATAGTGTTTTGAAATGAATTGTTTTACAATAAAAATCACATTTTTATTATATACACGAATTGTTGAAATGTGAAGTGTTAAAAATAGCCACTCGTTCAAATAAATATATATGAGTTGAAATATTCATTAATTAGCTAATGATATGATTTTTGCCTATACATGCAACATTAGAATGAATGGTGTTTTTAAACCAAATGGAATCAAATATGAAGTTGAATGGAAAATGATAAATGATAAGAACTGTATATATGTACATGCATATTTATTGAACAGATTATAGCAAAGGGGCTAGAGAAGAGGAATAAAATTTTGTGCCCGACAAATAGGTACACATTTACTGTTTTGTTTGGGTGATGATTTTATGAGCCTGTTGGCTAGCCGCTTGGCTTTTTCTTTTTCTTTTTGACATGAGACGCCCGTGTGGCTATTTGGGAATTTTCCCCAGCCCCTCCCGTACAAAGGAGGTTATGGCGAATTTTTCCGAAATTTAAAGGCGTTAGTGAAATATTTGAAGTGAAAACGATATTGAAATTGTTGAATGAACTATATTTATATAAATATATAAATATAAATGAAATTAAAACGAAACGTGGCCGTGCAGTTCGTGTTTTGAAACCGTGATTTCAAAAAACTAGTGCGGGAAATCCGACCATTGGATTTTCCCGAAACCGCAACCGTTGGGTTCGCCTTGGAATAATCTTTCCAACGACACCAACTTTGTAAAAATCCAACGGTTAGATTGTCTGGAATGTTTAATTCAAATCTAAAGAAAAACAGCGCCAGAAACGATTATATATATATATATAATTATATTTAATCAAATAACGACGCTGCAGTTCGTATTTTAAAATCGAAACTTCAAACGATTGTACCGGGAGATCCGACCGTCGAATTTTCCCGAAATTGGAACCGTTGGATTCGTTTTGAAAAGATCTTGATCTTTCTAATGATGTAAATTTTGTGAAGATCCAACGGTTAGATTTTCATATATGTGTAAATCAAATCTGAAGAAAAACAGCGCCACGGCCGCGTTATGGCCCGAAGCATCGTTTTGAATAAATTGGCTATTTTAAAATAAATAAAACTAGCGATAAATCATTATAAAATATCATAAACGATATGGAATGGAAATAAACTGAATTTTCTCGATTTATGTGGTATTTGATGGTTGAATGTGTTTGGTGTGAAAATTACATTAAAGAACAAAATTGGTGTTGTCGAATGATTTAACCATTGAAATAAATTGATTTGAAATTCTAAATATACGTGAATTATTTGAAAAGGCCGAGTTAATTCTCATTTCGAATAATTGACCGACGATTGAAATTCGAAGATGAAGACGGTGGTCGAAGACCGGAGATCTTCACCTCGTTTGGATGGTAACCGAGGTCCTGATTGGGAGGCATCCCGAAATATGGATAATGAGTGGTGATCGTCCAGACGTACGTGGTGATCAATGGGTTTGCGAGGTATTTAGTGCCTCCGGTTTCGTTCAGACCCAGAACAGACTTGTAAAAGGACTGTGTGTCTGACATTGGATTTTATTCTATGTTGATTGATCTCTGTTAAATATACATCTGTTTGGCGGCGGAGAATTTATTCTTTTGCTTAACGCCCTTCTCTGAAACGCACGAGCTCAGAGGTTGTATATCGGTGGACATCAGTCGCATGGCATGAATTGCCTGTGTGGCATGCTAAGATGCAGTGATCAGGGCTTCTGTTGAAAAGCAAAGTCTTGTGGTGATGATCAAAGCACCGCCTGTGTGGCGTAGCTTTGTGTATAATGTGAATTCGCGAGCCTCACACCCTGGTATGAACCAGAAACGGGAATAGGACCTCAGGGAGGGCATGCGTTTCTTTCTAGCTAGGGTGGTGTCAGTGACCTACCAGCCCTGACATTTATATACTTTTCACCTGTGTAGTTGTTGTTGTTGCGAGGCGCCTCGGTTAGATCGGACGATCCGGGTCTGATGGAGCCATTCGTTGGCTCATTTACACCCCAAAGGGTGGGGAAACGCAGTGTTCAGGAATTTTAATCCACATCGGTGGACCGGCCCTGACGATCCAAGGGCCCACCTGAGTCTGGGTCCTGAGGGGCGGGCTAGAGCGTCTCGAATTCGGTAAGGACTATCTTTTGCATTGGTTCATGACGGAAATCCAATTTCCAAATACGTGACTGTGCAGTTTTGATTGTATACCTATATATATGGCGACATAGTGGTATGGGGCATTAATGCCGTCTATGATTGATAGTTATGATTTGAAATTGTTTTCAAAACATATAAACGCTAGCAATAATATCAAATGCCTTTGTTTTATTCGTATCAAGCATATTTTGGCCGTTATAAGGTAAAAACTCTATCCTCCGTTTTGCGTTGCATTGTGTGATGGGAACTGAGTCTTATAATGGCTTCATTTTTATAAAAAGCATTGCGATGGTTAAAAGAATGATTTGTTATAAAGCACTGGCAATCCAATGGAGTAAACCCGTTCCACGAAAGTGGCGTGGTCCTGTGATTAGCCATATTATATATGTGTTGAATAGATTTCTCATACCAGTCCCACGACTGACTCGTAGTTTGTTTCACTTTCAAACTCGGGTGCCCCTTTTTCTACACGGGCAGCCTTGTATTCAGGTTTAGCTGGTTATTTCTGGATAGCTGGAGCTGAAGATGGATTCTATCATTTATCTCTTTTTATGCTGTTCAGCTCCTATTGTACATATTTTGTTTGTTTCCGCTGTAGACATTCATGTATAGCTGAACTGTATTTGTACTAAGTAAGATCCTGTATACTGTGTAACTCTGATGATTACTTTTATCCGGTATATTCTATTGTTCATTATCTGGTGTATTTATTTTAATTCTGTTCTGCTATTATCTGTTTCTGTGTTATATTCCACGGATTACCCTTGCCGCCGTCAGTACGGGGTTTGGGGTCGTCTCAAGCATGCAAATCTAAGTCGATTTTTTGTTATTTAATTAAATTAAAATTTCTAGTTGGAAATTCTAATCCTTGTAAACCCTGAAAACAGTTTAATACTGATCAGTTGAATGGAATGGTTGTGATGGATGTTTGGTTGAAATTGATTATTGAATTGAGATTGACACTGCTAATGCTCCGTATTAAGTCTAGTGTATTTACTATTTGCATGTTCATTTGATGATTAATCCCATCTGCCCTTGATGTTATGGGAATCTAATAAACCCGGGATTTATCGATTTAAATAAGTTAAGAACACAGAGTGAAATGATAAATCTTTGTGACCCTGATTTGGATTGAAATGATAGATCCATCCCTGAAATATCGAGAAATTAAATTTAAAATCACTTGGCCAGTGGCTAGATAATTATATACAGACAACGGTTGGTTAAATGATTTTAAATATTAAAAGTGTCATCTGGTCAGAATTTCATTTAAAAATTTTGGGCCGATACTTGATAAGTCTATTTTCCTTAAAGATCTGAACTTTGAATGTTTATTGAAATGGTTAAGGAAATTATGCCATAACAAATTGGAAATTCGTGAATTGAGATTTGAGTATGATTGGGAATTATTCAAATTAAGGGTGCAAATTTGAATGTAATAAATTCTTTTTGGATTTAATTTTTGGAATAAGGGAAACCGAGGGTATTCTGAGTTGTTTTAACTTAGTTTTTGAATATAAATTTGAATTCTTGAAATCGAACGGCTGTTTTGAACGATGTTTGAAAATGAGATTTGAAAACTAACGGAACTCCATTGAGACTAGAATATAGATTCAAGTAATTGAAATTCGGAAGAAAGGAACAATTACGGTTTTAAAGGATTTTTATTTTTATAGATTATATATATATACCCTGCTTAATTTCAAATAAACTATTCTTTTTCTTAAATTTATTTATAAAAACTTTTAACCTATAAACTATTTTGTTATAAATGAGTTTCCCTTATATTTTATTTCTTAAAATTATTTAGTAAACTTTTAATTTATGTATATAAATAGCGATTTAATTTATCTTATTTTTATTTTAACTATTATATTCTATATATATTTTATACAAAGATTTTTCTTTATAAGCATCTATTTTCCTAATTATATTTTTATAAATTGTAAATTTCTTCTGAATGGAAAGTGTTTGGATTTAAACCGTTGGGTCAATGGAGTTGGAATAAAGCTATTTGAATATGAGTCGATTTTTGAAATATTATATGATTATAATATATGGATATGAAATATATTCTAGTTTAGAGTATAGTCGGGTTTGGTATTCCCGACCACAAATCGATTTTTGAAATGATTATGATTTTGATATGAAATATATTCTACTCGAATCTGAATTGATTTGAAATATTATATGATTATAATATATGGATATGCAATATATTATAGTTTAGAATATAATCGGGTTTAGTATGACTACGATATGTTGATATGAAAATTATATTATTTTTGAATATAAATTGGGTTCGAAACAAAACATGATATTTTGGATATAAAGCGAACCTTTGTGAAATGTAAAAGAACTGACCGATGTGGAAAATGTAAACGTTGGTTGTTAAAGAGGCCGAAGTCGACAAGTGGCATACTCTCTGTCAGTGTCGATACTACTTTAACAACTGTGAACGTTATGACGTATCCAGAATGAAATATGATGACTTGGAGGCAATTTTGGATTGATGAAGATGAACGATGACGAAATAGCCCTGACCTTCGGGTCAGAATTAAAATGACTAAAACAGGAGCTATACCGTGACTAATAGAGGTAGCACCTCTGATCGGACGCACTTATCCGATACTATTTCTATGACTATGATGATGATTAGGGACCTTTTGATTTGGGAGTGTGTTCCGAGGTGGGTGGTAATGGCTGCTATGCATTACCACCGGTCCGGGAGTGCAATTGGTAGAATCCTACCCTGGTATTGGCTCGAGTGCCTTGTCATTTACCCTAGCGAGCCCCATACGATTTTGATTTGTATCGTACCTATGGAGTGCCCTATGATGCCATCCGTGTTAGGTTGGGTTTACGGTACTGTATAGAATACAATATTGTAAACGATGTAAGGGTAAAAATGTAATCCTGCTAACGCTATTTTCATTATGTTTACTTTCCTGAATACACATTACAATAATAGCGTATTATACTATGTATCACTACAAGAAAATATGCTTTTGGATGCTTTTATTAGTTGCGTTTAGAAACAAACAACAACTATTATTCTTTTATATCATATTTTCATCGCAGCTAAACAATTAAACTTACCCCGCTTCTACATTTCTTCGCTTCCGCCAAAAGGTTGCCGCCAATCTTTTTTGTTACGTTCCTTTTTTTTTCATTTCTTAATTTTTCTTCACTTCCAGAATTTCATGTGCCCTAATTTTTCATCATCCGCATCAAATTTCCTCCGTCGTCTTCATCCCGCTACTTCTCCTCATCCTCAATTGAATCCTCTCTGACGCACTACTCTCTTCATAGTCGATCGTGTGTGCGCTAATCCTCTCCATCGATTGAAGATTTCATCACGCTACTCGCCATCGGTAAGGATTTCGCTAAATTCATCTCATTTTATATGATCCGAACTGAGCTTATACATGAGGTTGCACAAACCCTAATTAGCTACTCATCTTCATCATTTTTCCCAACCCTAATTTGTGCATAAACCCTAGTTTGGAATAAGCTATGATGTGATTACTATTTCTTGCAATATTTGCTTTCAAAATTTATTTTTCTATTCAATAAAGTTTTTGACCTGTTTTATTAGTCGTTAATACTGTAAGGAAAACATTCAAAGAATGAGGAGCAACATTAAAAAAGACGATAATGGTTCTCATTAGACCTTTGAAGTTTAAAATGTTTGAAGTTTAAAATTTAAAAAGTTTGAAGTATGGACTATGATTTTGAAGTTATACTAGTTACAATGAAAATCTGTTGATGGAGTGCTAAAAAACGATGGTCGATTTTCATAGGAAGGCAGGAATTTGTAAGCTAACAGTAGTGCATAAGAAATACAGTACTTTGTTTGCTAGTAATATTTGATTTGCTTACTAATAAATTTTAATTTAAAGATAAAAACCCAATATATAAATATCTTAAGCCCAATTATACGTGAATATCTCTATTTGGTGAAAGTGCCGGGAAGAGTTTGAGCTTGACAAGGAAGAAGGTGGGTTATGTGTTTTTGCAATAGGAGTTGCTTGTATGTGAAGTGGTTTTGTGTAGCTTAATGATTCCTTATCATTATCTTTAGGTATGGTGGACGAAAACTCTAATTTCATTGACATTTATATGTGAATTTAAGCCCAATTACCAATCAGTGTTCAATTCTGTATCCTAATGCAAGTAATAATGTTTATCATATTCCTTAATCTGGACTTATGTGGATGTCCTGTTGCTTTTATGAACTTAATCGCCTCTGCCTATTTCTGTAAATTTTAGGATGATTTACTATTTAACTGAATGAAAATTAAATACTAATATTTTGATATTCAAAATAATGAAAATCAGTATTATCTATTTGTTTATGAGGCATGTAAGGATAACAAGGGAGTGAGTTGTGAATAATATATCTTAAGCGCCTCTGTCTACGGCTAGACCGTTGTGCAAGTTGTGAATAATGAAAATCAGTATTATCTATTTGTTAATGAGGCATGTAAGGATAACAAGGGAGTGAGTATCATTGACGATTTAAGAGGTGGAATGTTACATTGTGCCGATGAAGAGTAGTTTTGTTTGATTAGAAACGTGATTTTTACATGACATGTATTATTTTGGAAAGAATCATTCTTATGTGACGTGTATTATTCGTACTTGTAGTTATAGAAGTTAAAATGTTTAACGAACTTGATCATAATCAGTTCTTGGATGTAATTTCCGTTTTTTGGTATTATAGTGCTTTAACTATAATTATATAGTCAGTGCTAGCTATGCTGTAAATGTTATAGTTTAGTGCCTTTCATTATTATACTGCGCAATTCTAAAATATTCATGTATAGTTGGTAGAGTTAAAACATATATGCTTATTTAGTTCCTATTTGAGCTAAATTATATAGTATAATTAAAGTAACTACATAAATAATCTACTTGAACCACTTTAAAATAGTTCAATAAGTAAATAATTAGTGACTTCTTTATAAGCTATTAACAAATTAGAAAACTGTTAATAATCTATTAATACATAGTAGAGATTAACTCACGTGGGTGTGCATATACACTATGATACTAATTTTATTTTCTTTGTATACCATCTGAAATTTGATTTTAAGAAGGTCGTTTATTTTTTACTATCAATTTCACTGTAAATTCTTTTGTTCTCATGCTGTTTTTTTCACCGATCACATTTCATTGCTTCACTCTGTTACAATGTTCTGCAATTCTGGGTAATGGCTTCTTTATGTAGCATTGGCCACCCATTCCACCATTAATGATAATTTATCATATGAAGTACTTCTTCCCTTGTTAAGTCAGGTTATTTCTCGCTACAAACAATATAGTTTGTATTTTCTAATATCATTTTTGTTTTATGTTCAATATTAATATACTAATGCATAGCTATTTGAGACGTGAATCTATTTCCATGGGTCTATGAAACTTTTTTTTTTCTTCCTTTCAGAAGCATTATCTATTTAACATTTTTATACAGGTTGTACCTGGTTTCTATTTGGGCAGTTCTATGGTATTCACAGTCGGTTTTTGAGTCACTTGGCATGCATATATAATACCTATATGTTGCTCTGTGTGCGTGCACATGTGTGCATGCATGCGCATCTCTCTCTCTCTCTCTCTCTCTCTCTGTGTATGTGTGTGTGTGTGTGTGTGTCAGTTCTTTGTTTTCGGTCATTTCTGCTTTAAGTTGAGCTTGGCAATTGTGAGACTATTTCATTGAAATTGAGCTTTTCTGCCCACCCTAGCATGTACGTGGTATCATTTTGGTTGACATGTAGTAAGGATGGGTCTATTGGGAGGAGTCCGATGTGTTTTTTGAAATGATGCTCAGTTCAAACATTGCAGTAATTAAATAGATATAAAATTAATGTACATTATGATTAACGGAAGTCTAAGGTGGCAGTTACGTTGTTCCCAGGTACCAATATGCCTCATCATGTTGATACAACTCAAATCCTTCCAAAAAATATTAATCATGTTATGCTTTGTATCTTCTTTGAGTTATGCTGTTTAGATCTAACACTCCTAAAATCTCAGTATTTTCTCTTGCATTACGAAATACATTTATTATTTTTCCTTGACAGATTTACAACTTTAATCCAAGCAGTTAATTTTTAACACTCTTGGACTTGGAACAAAAAAAATTAATACAGTATATATCCACGTTCTTTGTTTTACCTACCTCTTTGTATCCAGTTGCGTAATGCAATGGTGTTAGTTTCCAGTATTTCAATTTTATGGTATAGCAAACTTTGATAATGTTGTATTAGCATTTCTTCCTATTTTTTGTAATAATTACCCACTTTGTTTTATTTTTATGATTTTTTATTATTATTTTGATGTTTGAGTATTTCTAACATTTTTTCAATATCTTAATCGGTGAAAAAGTGATAATAAACATGAGTAGATGCCTAGTGCAGTTGTATGTTGTTGCTCAAATTTAAGCCCCATCATGCATATACGAATCATACCCTTCTAAGGCGGTGAATTTTCTATTTTTTGTGCTATTTACCTCAGATATTATCAACTCAATGAGTTGGTTCTTCCCTCCATTTGGCCCATTTTAGATTTGGTATTGCTCCTTTCTATTCAAATTTTAAGGATCTTACTGACAAATATTATTAGATGTTTAAGCTGGATAATAACACCGAACTTTCCTATGGAAAAATAAATAAATCATCCTAAGCTTTTTTATTTTTTGTAAGTATTCAATTGGGCTAACATAAACTTAAATGCAGAAATATAAATGGATGTGGATTTTATATTACTTAGGAGAAATAGATCCACAAATCCTACTTTGCAAGTAGGTACAATCATAACCTTTGAATTCACATAAATAATGATGCTCGCACTTGCCACTACTTGTTCTCTGTCTGCACCGTCTGACTTTTCGATCCAAAATTGCATGAAACAACCATTTTCCAGTTTTTAATATATGTTATTGATCTTACTTACAATGTCATGTATGTGCTCGTACAACAGTATCTACACCTTACTCGGTGTTCAGAGTGGGAGACCACCCTGAGGTTGGAATTTGGCCACATTTCAACGTCAAAGAAGGAAGAATGGAGCATGTTATCTGGGTCTTCTTCATCCTCGTGTAACCAACTACTGTTGTGCCATGTGCTATGAAAAAAAAACAGGAACACAGATAACACCTACTGCTGCAACCTCAACAAAGCGTAAAGTGCCTTTATCAGTTGAAAATGTTCTTGCGGTTGCTTCTGGAATAATGATGCATTCTCTGAGGCTAGAGGTTTGAATGATAGTTTACTCCTTTATCAACCGTTATACTTTGATTCTTAGCACAACACAAGTCGTATTATTGAGAGTTACAGTGTTATGATATGTTGAAAATTGGTCTTACACCGTCATATATCCTCAAAAAATTTCACTTCAAATATTTTAAATTAGCCTAGCATGAGGATTTGAAATCTTATGGAATCTGATGTGATAAAAGATTAACCAATGTCCTGATCAGTACTTTTTATCCTCTATAATCGACACATGGATAAAAGAGTGAATCTGAAAAAGCAAAAATCAATACATAAAAAATTCAAGATGTCGTCCCCTTTTTTAGTGCTGCATGTGTCTTTACTACCACACCTTGAACTATTCAGTTGAACCATTTTGAACCAGGATTTCTTAAAACTTCCTACAACCATTTAAACTTTAGTTTTTCCGAGCTGTTTTCTTAAATTTTTTGAGAACTTAAAATCATTGTAGTTTTTTTTTCCTGTTATGTATGGAAACTAAAATATAATTTGATTATTGTAGCTCATTCCTTTTTTAGGCGGGTTATGGGTTAATTAGTAAATGTGTAAGTTGTATTTATCAAATTTGTGCTCAGTAGAAGTTAGAATGGAATGTTGACATGGCTCCTCCAAATAGCCATATTGGACACCATCTCTTGGTAGGAATTTGCCTGGCCCGTGATAGCTAAGAAGAAAGTTGTATGTAAACTAGCTACTATGAGGTCCGGCCCAAGCGTGATTTTCGACTGGGTCATATTAGTGTGAAAACTCTTAATTCTTGCCTTTCTGATTTATTCTGAGGTAAAGATCATGATGGATCATTGAATCCTCAAAGCTGTCAAAGTATGAAGAAGCCCGATAGTATGAGAAGCAGCCCTAACAAAAAGATGAAGGAGATGAGGTTTGCATTGGAAGAGTTGAGACAAAATATTGATTCAACATGCTGTGGAGCGAATTTATTGGTTTGCGATTCCGAGAAATGTTGGCGTGAATTTGATGTTCAAGTTACCATGGAAATGTCCAACTCTCATAAATGGTTTATTTCAGTGAAGAAAGATGGTATAACACGGTTTATGCACAAACCCCAAGATTTAAGGCAATGTGTTGTTAATAGGTTCACTCATGCATATATGTGGACTGGCGAAGATAGATGGAAACTTGAGTTTCAAGAGAAATGGGACTCGCATATATTCAGAATACTGCATATAGAGTGCAGAGATCGAAATTCTCAAGATGCCATGAAGGTTATCCCTGCGCCTGGTGTTAGAGAGGTTGTGGGCTATGAGGATAACATGGTATCTTCCTTTGTACGTCCAAATGTATATATTCATGTTGCTAGCGATGAAGTTGAAAGAGCTCTCGATAGCAAAACTTCATATTACGATATGGACTTGGCAAATGAAGAGCGGCTTCAATTGTTGAATTCTAGATTAGATATTGTAAATGATAGTTCTAGTGTTGTAACAGAAGAAAATTTTAAGAGAATAATATTTGCACTGGAGAAAGTGTCTTACAGTTGTATGGATGATATTCCCGATAAAGAGACAGCGATTGAACTTTGTAAAGAAATGGCTTCTAGGAGTATGGTGTCTGCTATTTATGAATACTGGATGCAGAAGAGGAAGGAAAAAAGCGCACCTTTGGTTAAGGTGTTTCAGGGCCCGCCAGCGAAGAAAACATCCTGGTTGCAGAAGCCACTTCGGAAAAAGCGATCATTTAAGAGGCAACGCATTCATGCTGAACAAACTGACTCAAACTTGTCTATGAAGAGCAAGCCAGAACATTGGTCAAATGCAAATGAAGATGCTATAAAAAAGGTGCAAGAAGCAAAAGAGGCAGCGGACAAAGCAGCTGACGTAGCTATAAAGCTTCGAGCTAGAGCTCAACAGCTGATGGAAAATGCAGGCCTGGCAACATATAGGGCTTCTATGGCAGTTAAAATAGCTGAAATGAAGCGACTATCATCATCATCTCTCCTCCTTGAAGACTGAAGTCGAAAAATGAAGGAAAGTGCTGAATGTAAAGGAACCTTCAAATAACTGGTATCTTATATCTTTGTGATGATAATATAAGTTACTACAGGAACAAATTTTTTTTTACGATTTGGGGCTTATGGGGAAGAATAACCGATAGTAAAAGGATAATGCTAGTTAAATGATGGTCTATCAAAATTGTGGAAGAAAATGAAGATTTTCCTAGAAACGAAATTGATGGTAGACATTTTTCTTCTAAACACTACTTCAGTCGTTATCCGCGAGGAGAAGAACATGAACGAAAATGGCTAATTTACTCAAATGAAGTAAATAGAGTCTTTTTCATATTATCTGCTCATATCATTTTTATCCGGACTGTTTTATATTATCTGCTCATGTCATTTTTAGTGCATTTTTCGTTGTAGTCCCGATCCTATATGTAGATGTGGTCCATTTGATTTGGTCATATGTTCAAAATTGGCTGTCCGGACTGTTTTATGTTCAAAATTGGTAGTCCTGATCCTATATGTATTTTTTTTGCTATTCGGACTATTTTATATTATCTGCTCGTATGTTCAAAATTGGCTATAAATGCTTTTCCAGGCAATGGCCTGAATTGAAATCAACCTCTACAATAGGCAATGGAACCGGTGCTGATAACACTACTGCTAATGATTCTGCTTCAGTTGCTCTTCCCCTACAGACTAGTTCAATGACCAACCTGAATGTTTATGTAAGTTTTTATATTGCTCATTTTTTGATTTTTTTTTGCTACATATTAACTCAAATATGATGATGTTTTGTAATGTGAAAATTGTGTTTATAACCTTATTTTTCCCCTTAAGAAATACTAAAACTTTATTTTTTTTCCCTACTGTTTTGTTTACATTTCACTACAGTGCAATTAACCTGATACTGTTTTGTTCATTGTATTGGTAAAATATGACTTGCATGAATATGTCTTGCATGAATATCTAAAGCATTTACCATTATGCATTTTTGATTTCTTCTTTGAGACTTGCATTTTAAAAGTGGGCAACATTTTTTGGAACATGATATGTTGCCTGTGCTATATTTTTTTGCTTATCTGGGCAACATTTTTTTCATTTTTTTGCATTTCTTATTGTGTGCTCTATATGTTGCCTAGGGCAACCCGGCCGCTTGAGCCGCCCCTGAATGTTATTATGCATAGATGGAGTCCCAAGCAGAGATGGATTGTAAACTTAACGAAGAGTAGAGCAAGAAAATATTAATACTAGAAATGGGCAGTGCAATTCGTAACAGATTTGGTTATATAATACAGTAAACAAAAGAATGACTTTAGCTGAAATGGAGTATGGAGTACAAATATTTATTAGATAGGTTCATAGAGGATGATCCTATCAGCAAAATATTTAAGGAAATTGAGAGATAGAGGTGATAGAAAGAGAATCAAGATTGCTCGTTCTAAACATATAATTCCTTACTGCTGACTTTAGCTGAAATGGAGTATGGAGTACAAATATTTATTAGATAGGTTTATAGAGAATGATCCTATCAGCAAAATATTTAAGGAAATTGAGAGATAGAGGTGATAGAAAGAGAATCAAGATTGCTCGTTCTAAACATATAATTCCTTACTGCAGGAGGTATTATCTAAGTTAGGTGATGGCTCAATGATTACAACACCTGCATGTTGTAAAATAACGTATCTGGTCACTTATTTGGAATAAAATCTATTCCAAATTCAAAACAAAAAAAACGATTCAGTTACATTTACATCCTTTATTGTTTTTCGCCTTAATGAACCAGTGGAAGTAGAAAAGGCTATTTCAACTATGTTAACTTGAATGTTTTCTTGGGTGCAGTAATATCATTGTGCCTTCCTGGCTATTGGATTTTAGACTTAGTTGCAACATCTGCGTTGTAAATACTGATATATATAATGATGGTTCATTTTGTAATGGGCCGAATATAACCTAGTTTCAATACTGCATGTGGCAACTACGTAATTTTTAGGCATTTGATATCATATTGTGTAGATAGTATGCATTGAGCAGTAAATTAATTTATAAACTAATTGCACTAAAAATATTGAAATCATTTTTCACTGGAGGCCTTTCTATTTGTATAATTTTCTCTGAGCTAACTGTTAGACTTTCAGTATTGTAGGTTTTAGGTACCCCAACTAGTGAAGAGATTAAATGCATGAATCCTAATTACATAGAATTCAGACTTCCATAGATCAAAGCTTATCTATGGCACAAGGTAAAATTGATACGATGCAAAGGGCACCGTGAAAAGTGCTTCGGGTACCACAGTCCGTTGCCCGAACGGTGATCGGCCAGCGTTTAACTGTCGAAGACGGAAAAAAAAACCGTTCGGCGGTACCCGTGGTACTGCAAAGCACAAACTGCGGTGCCCTTAGCATCTCACTGAACATAAATGAGTGGATATTAGCATTTTTTTCTTACATAATTTTAAAGCAAGGAAAGGCGGTACTTGAAGCAGCTGCAAGAAGCAATCTGAAACCATTGACTTTGGAGCTAGGAGAAAAAATTTCGATCATAGTTTTGACTAATGTTGATGTTAATCTTGCTATAGAAATTGCTCATTTTGCATTGTTCTTTAATCAGGTCTGACATGAACAAGACTTTATGTATTATAATATTATTTTGTTCATATTAGTTGTGTGGAGTTTTTTGTAAATGGTTGTAGTATGTGGATTCGTCTATTTTGATGAAATACTATTATTGAAATGATTATAGATATTACACTTGATTATGCGATTAATGTGTTTTTTTAATTATTTGTATATGGTGATTATCGATGTTGGTTTGAAAATGATAATTATGTGTTTGATCAATTGTTTTAATATCGCTATTATATATATAATAGCTGGAAAAACGTAATATAAAACATATTAATTGGCTTTTGTAGGGTTTTTGAAATGCTACAGGAAATATTATAGTAGCATAGAGAAAATGCTACTGAAAATAAAAAAGGTGCAAGTACCACTTTGGTAGCGTTTGTAGGACGTTGCCAAAAAACCTTTAGTAGCGTTTTTAAAACGCTACAATATGTTCATTTTTTGTTGCGTTTACTACAATGCAACTAAAACTTTTGAACTTTTAGTTGCATGTCGTATCGCAGCGTTTATCGAAACGCTACAACAAGTTTTAGCAGCGTTTTTACAACTCTATGAAAGTCCTATTCTGGTGTAGTGTATGTATTAGTTTAACGGATCCTTGAGAGATGGAAAAATC
This sequence comes from Allium sativum, assembly GCA_030737875.1. Lineage (NCBI taxonomy): Eukaryota > Viridiplantae > Streptophyta > Magnoliopsida > Asparagales > Amaryllidaceae > Allium > Allium sativum. Next base: position 1,043,621,060 of record CM060910.1, on the reverse strand, counting down.
CCATAACATATCTTGAGTTACTATACCTATGACACTCAGATTATTTCGTATTTTAATTTGACTAATATGAGAATGATTTAGTGCTGATCCGAGTGTTTGTTGTGTTTTTTTTTATGCAATACGCTCGGGTCAGCAGAAGTTGCAGTTAGCGAAGATTGCAATAGCTTGGAGAATGAAGACAAGGATTTGGTATATATCAATTATAAATATGTTTTTCCGCTGCTTATTATGTACATCTGTATGTATATGTAACTCTGATAATCATTTAATGTTATAACCAATGTATACATTTCAATTGCCTTTAAACTGCTATTTGTTTGTTATATGTTGTTCTTCCGCTGTGAAATTCTGTGATTTGTTTTCTCTTCTTCCTTCTGTTTCTTCTTTTCCCAATAACTACCTGCATTTGAGATTCGTTGGGTCGACATGTGTGGTTTATTATCGATTTGAACGATCAAAAATCTAGGTCATTACAGTTGGTATCAGAGCGATGGTTAGCGATAACCTTGGCTCTGTTCGGGAATTAACTCATTAGAGATAGAGTTAGTAATGCCCTAGAATGAGTTTGAGTGATATATAAGAGAGCATATTTGTACTTTTGATATAAATTGGTTTTATATTTTGTTGACTTGTTCTTTTGAATATTTAGGGATTCTAGTTACATGGGATGCCATAGAATCGATAGGAATTTCTAAATAATCGAACATAATGGATCGACATAATATGGTTTTCGATTATATTTTAAATTATATCAAATATATATATTTGGTTCAAGTATATATGTATTCGTTTTAGTATGTGGTAATATTAAGTTGTTACCTATTATGGTTGATTAGATAATAAAAATAATAAGGAAAAATTTAATGAATTTAGAAAATATTTGAAAGTGAAATTTATTAAATACAATCGGGTGCAAAACGATTTGCGATTTAAATGAAATGGACTTGAGGAATTGATTCTGGTGTTTTTGAGATAGCTTTATCTAAGTTTTGAAAATAATATCGTATTATAAGTATGATTGAAAAGGAAATGGTTTTAAATGAAATAAGTGTGTAACCTCTACTTAGACCTTAGAAACGACTTCGGTAATGAGTGCACACATTCTCGATGTTTATTCTGAAGAGTTTAAGTGGGGGAGACCACTCAACGATTATTATAATTTGTATAGCATAGGATTTTGGATTTAATTCCATAAATTTTATATAAAGTATTAGTATACGTTATTTAAAGTTGAAATTTAAATTAAACCAGAATCAAATTTCCTATATTCTGTGTTAATTAAGGATTTGGATTTAAATTTTATATGGCATGATTTTTATGAGGTAGTACAAGTACTTATATTATTTAAAAAAATGGTTTATAAACTCGGAATCTAAGATTTAAGTTCCTATTAATTAATAATATTGATTTATGTGTTAAGGTAACTCGATTCCTTAGAATGTAGTTTTTTTTCATGTAAGGGACTTAAGTATTAAGAAGAATCATCGCAAAACTCTTAAATATGGATGATAATAAAATTTAACAAATTCCAAAAATTTGGTCGATATAAGTGATTAGAGAAAATTTAAATTAATCGCGAAGTAAGATTCAATCGAAGTTGGCTAAATTAAATTGGAAAGTTTGTTGTATAAATGAGTTGGCAATAGCGTATGCCTTGGCTAATTAATAAGTAAGTAAAGTAGTCGAAAAGAAGTTGAAAGGGAATTTAGATTAGTTAATAAAACGTGATTTGCCGATAAATATAAATAAAGAAATAAAATGGCGTATATATGTGAAATCAAGGCATATGAGATCTAAATGGGATAAATCTCATTTGAACAATATATCGAATATAAATCTAAGTATAAACAATGAAAGGAATGGAATGTAAACCATTTAATCGAATGAAATATAACTTAATTGGAGTAGAGGAATCAAGTTAAGTAAATTTTAACTTAGAAAATCAAATAATAATGGTTGAGAACTAAGTATGAAAAAATTTCGAGTGTGAACATTCCTTAATTCAAACCATGATTTGTGAGTCGAATAAATAAGTTGAATTAATGAAATGAGATTTAATTTAAAGATGAAAATTGGAATAAGTGAACAAGAAATGGTTAAATAAAGGAGTTGAAGTGCCAAACAAGAGAAGAAGGTGAGAATATAAAATTTGGTTTATTTCGGATAAGATAATATTTAAATGAATTCTGATTTGGAGATTTTTGATATTGAAATGTGATATAAAATAAAACAACTTGATGATTCAGTAAACAGACTAATTTGGTTGAATTAGATAAGGATGAAGGCGAATCTTTGGATCTTGTCTGGAACGAGTGTAAATGGAATGGGTATATGAAGGCAAGTGAATGAAATGAATCGTAAGTGATTAGAAATAATGAATATCGATTGAATATGAATCCATTTCTTGGAAAAAATGAAGTGAATAATAGAATGAGAACCAAAGGAATAGGTGAGTTGCTAATGGACTTAATAAGATGTGCGATAATGGAATATGAAATTGAATGAAATTTATTTAATATAAATGAAATGAATATGAATATATATAACCAATAAAAGGGTAAATCGTATTATGAGCATAACGAAGCGATAATCCATCTATAATGGTAAGGTCTTACTTAAGTCTTGGAACATGAAGATTGAAACTCTAAAGAAATAAATCGATGTTTATGTGAAAACCTGAAATATTAGATAAGCTGGGGTAAAATGGTCATAACTTTTGAACAAATGATCGGAATTTGACGATTCCGGAATTTTCGGAAACCTTAGAAACTGAACTAGGACTTTTGTTAATAGAGCCCTTTCAAATTTTCAGGTTTGTTAGGTTGAAATCCAAGCGTTAGTTGTAGTTCAACGCGCAGAAAATAAAAATCTGAAGCGTATACCTATATTGTTTTGACCATAACTTCCTAAAGGAGCGTCGGATTTCGATGTGCGAGTACAATTCGGAAAGCCTAGGATCTGAATTAAAACTTCACCTTAATTTCCTTTGTAAAATTATGAGATTTAAAGGGGTAAAAACTGGGTTGAACAACTCAGACCTGCATTTTTTAGTGTATGGGCGGAAGCGTTCACCTTCACTAAAATAGTCATAACTTCTAAACAAATTCTCCGAATTCGGCGAATCCGGACAATTCCGAAAGCCTGAAACGAATGCAACAACTATTGACTAGTGTGCTTTAGTCAAAATTCCATCATCTAAGGGGTGATAACCCTCAATTTGTTAGCTGACCTGTTATGAATATCTTGGTTTGTAGTTGAAATGTTCGATACATGTTGTGTAGGTTATGTACATTTGCTGTGTATTGTTTATATGTTGGATTCTTATGCCTATGTGAGTATTTAGCAGGTCTAAAGAAGGTGCACTACGCTTTGGAGCTCGCTTGCGCTAAATACTAAAATGGTAAGGTAAATAAATCCGCAAATAAGCGCTAAAGGAGGTACGTATTTGGGTTATTTAGTTGTGTGGTTATGTATATATGTGTTTTCCCCATTTCTGGGATGCCTCGTCGAATGATGGGATGTATATTTAAGTTTTTATATATATTGTGATTTTTCCGGACCTCTCCGTCCAAAAGAGATGCTGCCGAAATTTTCTGTGATTTCGGGAGTTAGAAAATTTATGAGATTTTTACAATTGCATAACTTATTTTATAAATGCTATTTATAAGTATGAATTTTGAAAGTATGATTTGTTTAATACCTTATTTCATTCTCTTTTTAGGACGAAAAGATTTTAAGTGGGGGAGAATGTAACAAACCATAATTTTCTGTATATTTAAAATTTGATTTAAATTAAATAAATGGAATAAAATGGGTTAAAAATCAGATTTTGATTATTATAATAATGATGATTGTTTGAATTGAATATAAATAAAATTTTAATTTAGTTATTTAGAAAATTTTGTAATATGGAAGTTAATATTTTAATGAATAACTAAATTTAAGTTAAAAAGGGAAATTCAAATTTAATTTTTTAAATGGCATAATTTTATGTTGTTTAATAATAACTGAAATTCAAATAATCAAATTTGGAAACTTTAGAATTTGTGAAATCGATTTATAAACTTTATTTAGGTTGTAATTGAATTGAAAATGAAATTTAATAGATATTTAAATTGAATTAAAACAGTTAAATGGATAATTGAATATTTTATTAATTAATTTACTGTGAAATTTAACTATTTTGGCAACTATCTTGGAATCCGACGAAACCAGCTCCATCGGATCCGGAATCGTGAATTGTGGTAGAATTCCAAATTTCAGAGCAATCGGGCTTGTAATTTGGTCGTACGAGAGAAAATGTGAAAGTAAGTAATGTAATAGGATAATTGTTGTTTCTCGTATTTAACCATCTATAGATATATAAATAAATAAATCCTTTTAACTCCATCAGCCCATTTTTCGCTCCACGTACGTTTCCTCCATCAAAACTTTATCTCCAATAGCTGAAAACAAATCTCCAAACCCTAGAAATAAAAATTCAAACTTGAAATTCAAATCTCTCCAAACCATAGCAAATTATATATCAACTCGAAGGCCTCTACGATATGAAGCTGTGGGTACCTTTCGTTTCAACATGCAGTGCACGGATTGGTCAGAATTCTCGGTCAAACCTACTGATTTTCGAAACCCTAGATGTGAATTTGGGGGTTTCCGATTCGGTAGTTAATTGAAGAAATGACGATATGGGTTTGGTTAGGAACGTCGTTAGCAATCTATTGGTGGTATTCGTATGGAATGAAATCAAGTGGGGAGTTCGAATTTCATGATTTAGGGTTCAAAACCCGTTTTGCATTTCGCAACGCCGGAGGCAGCCGCGACCACCGGAGGTCCTGTCATCAGCGGCGAAGGTGCGCCTCGGGGAGACCTTTCGAATGAAGGTGGTCTCGTGGTCTCTAAGGGCCGGAACTGTGAGCTTCTGCTGGTCAAACTTGTGGTGCGGTTGGGTTTCTTTGCGTCGTGGCTGAAGCGAGAAAGGGAGCGGGAGAAACAATTGGAGGAGCTGACGTGGCGGTAGGATGTTGGGTGAGGAATATTTTATAAATTTTTATATATTTTAAAAATTCAAACGCTAAAATGCTCATAACTTCTTCATATGAACTCGGATTTGGACGCGGTTGGGTGCGTTGGGATCGTGGCGGAATTTCGGACAATCTGAGACTGGTTTGGCTGCATTTGAAGACTGTGAAATTTTGGGCTTTGGTTGGACGTCCGATCCACCAAGGACCCAAATGTGAGTGATTTTCTCACTCACACATAACTGAATTGTCCCCATATTTATTAAATTAAATTATGAAATAAGTTTGGTTGCATGATTGTATTTGCTTGATGATATGTTGCTTAAAAATTAACATGCAAGTGTGTTAGCATGCAAATCTAAGTCGATGATTTGTTATTTAATTAAATTCAAATTTCTAGTTGGAAATTCTAATCCTTGTAAACCCTGAAAACATTTTAATACTGATCAGTTGAATGGAATGGTTGTGATGGATGCTTGGTTGAAATTGGTTACTGAATTGAGATTGATACTGCTAATGCCCCGTATTCAGTATAGTGTATTTGCATGTTCATTTGACGATTAATCCCATCTATCCTTGATGTTACGGGCATCTAATAAACCCGGGATTTATCGATTTAAATAAATTAAGAACACAAAGTGAAATGATAAATCTCTGTGACCCTAATTTGGATTGAAATGTAGTTCCATCCCTGAAATATCGAGAAATTAAATTTAAAATCACTTGGCCATTGGATAGATAATTATGTACAGACATCGGTTGGTTAAAATGATTTTAAATATTGAAAGTGTCATCTGGTCGGAATTTCATTTAAAAATTTTGTGCTGATACTTGATAAGTCTATTTTCCTTAAAGATCTGAACTTCGAATGTTTATTGAAATGGTTAAGGAAATTATGACAAAACAAATTGGAAATTCGTGAATTGAGATTTGAGTATGATTGGGAATTGTTCAAATTAAGGGTGTGGATTTGAATGTAATAATTTCTTTTTGAATTTAATTTTTGTATTGAGGGAAACCGAGGGTATTCTGAGTTGTTTTAACTCAGGTTTTAAATATATATTTGAATTCTTGAAATCGAACGGTTGTTTTGAACGATGTTTGAAAATGAGATTTGAAAACTAAAGGAACTCCATTAAGACTGGAGTATAGATTCAAGTAATTGAAATTCGGAAGAAAGGAACAATTACGGTTTTAAAGGATTTTTATTTTTATAGATTATATATATGTACCCTGCTTGATTTCAAATAAACTATTCTTTTTCTTAAATTTATTTATAAAAACTTTTAACCTATGAACTATTTTGTTATAAATGAGTTTCCCTTATATTTTATTTCTTAAAATTATTTAGTAAACTTTTAATTTATGTATATAAATAGCGATTTAATTTATCTTATTTTTATTTTAACTATTATATTCTATATATATTTTATACAAAGATTTTTCTTTGTAAGCATCTATTTTCCTAATTATATTTTTATAAATTGTAAATTTCTTCCGAATGGAAAGTGTTTGGATTTAAACCGTTGGGTCAATGGAGTTGGAATAAAGCTATTTGAATATGAATCGATTTTTGAAATATTATATGATTATAATATATGGATATGAAATATATTATAGTTTAGAGTATAATCGGGTTTGATATTCCCGACTACAAATCGATTTTTGAAATAATTATGATTTTGATATGAAATATATTCTACTTGAATCTGAATTGATTTGAAATATTATGTGATTATAATATATGGATATGAAATATATTCTAGTTTAGAATATAATTGGGTTTGGTATGATTACGATATGTTGATATGAAAATTATATTCTTTTTGAATATAAATTGGGTTCGAAACAAAACATGATATTTTGGATATAAAGCGAACCTTTGTGAAATGTAAAAGAACGGGCTGATGTGGAAAATGTAAACATTGGTTATTAAACGGGTCGAAGTCGACAAGTGGCATACTCTCTGTCAGTGTCGATACCACTTTTACAACTGTGAACGTTATGACGTATCCAGAATGAAATATGATGACTTGGAGGCAATTTTGGATTGATGAAGATGAATGATGACGAAATAGCCCTGACCTTCGGGTCAGAATTAAAAAGACTAAAACAAGAGCTATACCGTGACTAATAGAGATAGCACCTCTGATTCGTTGGGTCGACGTGTGTGGTTTATTGTCGATTTGAACGATCAAAAATCTAGGTCGTTACACATGCACTTATCAAGTAATAATGATATTTTTATCATCGTACTCAATATTTAACATCATGTTAAACTTATATGATCGATCACTAATCATTATTAAATAATCAACGATAACCTATCCATTTCATGTTATATTTTTTTACCAAGTCTTCTTGACTTAAACAGTTGATCGTCAAAGCATCGTTATAACTTATAAATGAGTGTTAACCCTGTCACAACTACCATTAACATTTCTAACATCGCGTTAACTTCCTAATTAACCCAATTTCAACTTATAATTCATATCACAATTCAACACTAAACCAATTATACAACAATCAAACATTAAGTCGTATACCCACTATTTAACTAAACTAGTTAAGTTATTAAAGTGAGAAGTTTTCACCAAAGTCATTCCAACACCACGACCCTTCAAATGTAGGTCTCTTAGGCTTGGTACATAACCAAAATTCCACCTTTTTGATCCAAATCAACTAACTTTTTAATATATATACATATATATACTTATACATACACTTATTTGCAAAATCTAGTTGAAAGATTGAATTTTTAAAAGGGTTCAAGGCTTGGGACCAAGGGGAGAGCACAACCAGCGCTGAAAAGGGGGCCCACATGCTGGTGGGGTCATGGCGTGGAGTATAGGAGGCGGTAGGGGTGGAATATGGTTGTTTTGGAGGGGGTATGTACAAATAAGTGGTTAAAATATGATTTTTATGGGTTTAAGGAGGAGGAGGGGAGCACAACAAGGTGGAGAGGAGAGAAACTTCTGCGTGTGCTGGTAGGGGGTGGGGGAGTTAATGGAAATCATGTGGAGGTGGGAGAAGGGGTGGAGGCCATGATTAAAGCAAGGAAGGACGGAGAAGGTGTTAAGTGAAAAATGAGAAGGAAAAGAGAAGAAAGGAAGAGAAGGGGATGTTTTTGTAAAAGGGGTGCTCACGTAGATTGGTGAGGTGGAGCAAGGAGATGGAAAGGAAGAAAAACACCTTAGGTGTTTGGATGGAAGACACGTGGCATGACTTATTCGCCTTTAAGGCTTTTGTTTTAAGTAGTGAAGTGTTTTAGCTCAACGTCGCGTCTTTTGCTCGCACTACCACACGTTAATTCCGATTATCATGAAATTTTGGATGGAATTTTGGATTCGAACATAAAACATAATTCCAGATCCAATGGAACAGGTCTCGTTGGATTCTGAGTTCGTTTGACCTTCCGTTTTATTTTTTTTATTACATTTTCGCTTAATTTTAACCGCTTGACTAGGTACGTGTTTATTTCTCGCACAACCACATATTAACTCCAAAATTATGAAATTTGGAATCTTACCATTTTTCAATGTTATGGATCTGATAAAATTAGTTTTGTTGAATTCCAAGATCGTTTGAAAATTTTTCCTTTGTAAGTTATTAAAACAACGTTAAATCATCGAATCTTTAAAATTGGACGTAAACTCTTATAAAATAGATCAAAAATTATATTTGAGTTGTTTTCTAAATCTGTGGTCGTATTCAAATACTTAACTAAAAATCTCAAAATTTATCATTTCAGCGAATAGTGTTTCTGACCAAAATTGCTTAAACTGATAAGTTGCTAAAACCAATTTAAATATCTTATCTAACCATTATACTTTTTAAAATCATATTTAAAAATGAGTGCATGTATCCAGGACCATACACGGTTATTTTAAATTCTTAAAAACTTGAATTCAAAATTTTAAATTGGTTCCGAAATTTCAGGTCATTACAATCTCGCCCACTTAAAACTTTTTGTCCTTGTAAAGGAAGATAGAACCGAAGGTCGTTTACTCAACCAACTCAGCCTTCGTTCAAACTTAAGTTCTTCAACTTTTCAAGTTTCTAGGAACTTCCATTATCGTATTGGTTTTATCATTCTAATATACTTATAAGTTAAACTAATTATCACATATCACAACTAGCAATCAATTGGTTAATTAAATTTCTAAATTTATATGTTGTTAAAACATATGTCTTTTATATACACTCGAAGTATGTTTTCACATTCAAATTACAAACATACCTTAACTAATTTAATTGGTTCTTACACCAGTCAATTGGAATTATATAGCCTTCCTACTTTCGAAACTCGAAAATAAACACTGATGATGTTGCAACAATCACTATAATCATCCCCGGGCGACTAGAGTGTGATTCTATATCTACCCAGTATATTTGAGACTTCATATATACGTCGACTAGCCTGGCGTATATTCAAAATCTTCTTATACTCGATAGTCCAAACTCAACATCAAATAAAGTATTCAAATTCTTATGACATAATTTTTCAAAATCAAACTCAATTATACATATATGTATATATGTAAATTCACTTTCCTCTATGTATAACACTATTCAAACTCATTCTAGGACATTGCTAACCCCATATCTAACGAGTCACTCATTTTAGGATATTACTGATCCTATCTCTAATGAGTATTCTTTTATAGGATGTTACCAATCCTATCTTTGATGAGCTCTTTCATCTTTTTCTAATTCATTGTACCCTCAAAGCTTTGTAAACCAATGCTCTGATACCAACTGTAACGACCTGAAAATCGTCGCCTTTCGAACCAGCCATAAGCCACACAGGTCCGATCCAAAAGTCAAAAATCTTATGATTGTAATAGGATACAACACATCATAGCACATAACAAGATGACATTTCTTTGCTATAACAACAACATTTTTTTCATCAGAGTTCATATAATGGATACACATCAGAAAAATATCAGAGAATAATATATTACAATACGGCGAAAACATAAATACATTAATATAATCAACGAAAGACTAAAAAATAATTCAGAGCATAGCTCCATCCATAATCCAGGATCATGTCGAATAAATATCTGCAAAAACCAAAACTACTAGCTACCCATGTGGAAAATATGGGAACCTAGAGTTTAGGTGGGGAAACAATAAACTCTGAGTCAGTCATGGGACTGGTGTGAGAACTAAAAAAATTATAAAAATTTATTTTTAAAAGTTGGATAATTAATGGGACCACGCCGTATGACACGGAATAGGTTTCCTCCACATGAATACCAATCGCAATGCTTTTTGAAAAATGAAACTATTATAAGACTCAAATCTCATCACACAATGCGAGCGCAAACCTGAGGATAGAGTTTTACCTTATAATAGCGAAACATGATATGCCACCAAACCACATGGTGAGAACCCCCTATCATGCTGCCATACTTATATCCATGCTCAGACAAACAAGGACTGGTATGAGAAACCTTACAGTTATACTTAATTTATTTCAAAGTAAGGCATATCAAGGGACCATGCCACGTAACACGGAACATGTTTACTCCACGCTAATGCTAGTGTATAAAACAACGCAATATACATATAAATGCAAGCGCACAAACAACTAAGAAAAATAGACTTATGGAGCCTACGATACATCAAACAATATGTAATTCCTCGGCTACCCATTTAGGCTTAATTTCCAAACTTAGTTTTTTAAAATCTAATTAACTCTATAGAAGTTATTTATTTGGACTTTATTCCCGATTTCTTATTTCAAATCATTTGAAATACATTTCTAGCTTTCATATCAAATTAGCTTTCACTTCGGGATCTCAAACCAAAACAACTGGAAATTTAAATTCCAAAGTATCACAATCAATGCTTAACAAGACATATGCAACCAAATATCGGGAGGTTTCTCCCATCAACAAGGCAAAAGGCACGCACCTTTATTCGTTCAATATATATAGGTGCACCTCCCATAAATGAGGGAGGACTACATCGTGCACCTCCCACTATGGGGTAGGACTACACCAACCACTGACCATTTAAGGTACCTAGGTCACACCCATAGTTTTAGTCGTCAGGGTTACCCGAATCTTTAGCCACAAACTAAACCATTTTATATCCCGAAGTGGGGAAAAACCTTTTAGCAATAATAATAATCACTAATACTTTTAAACCACAGTACTTTACATTGTCAGTTCACACATATGATTAGTTTCTATTAATAATATAATCTTTGAGCTCATACGTCTCAAAGAAGGGTGTTAAACTAAGAAAATGAATTTTCCACCACAAAAGATATATTATCAATAGCAACTAATCGATTATGTTGTGAAATACAACATCACACACAACTCATTTACAAGTTCGTTCTAGGTTTGAACGAAATCGAAGACACCTTATTCCTTGTCCTCTACGGGAGAGAGGCCCTTGCATATCCGGTCAATCTCCAAGTACGTCTGGACGACCGCCACTTATAACCTCGTCTTGGGTGTACTGCCCAATCAAGACATTAGCAATAATCCAAACAATGTGAAGATCTCCAGTCTTCAACCGCCATCTCAATTGTCTTCGACCTTTAACCGTCGTAATAGTTATTCAAAATGGGTGGAAACCCGGTCTTTCTGAATAACTATCGCATCACTAAAACGAAGTGATATATAAACATATCATAAGACTCATTCCAATTCATAATATTCTTTTATTCAAATGTTCCTTCTATTGGGAATTACTCCTATATAAACATATCATAAGTCTCATTCCAATTCAGAATATTCTTTTATTCAAATATTCCTTATATTGGGAATTACTCCTATAAATCTTATCAAAGATTTACACCATTTAAACTTCTTGTTTAAATCTTTCCTTGGAGATCATTTCAAGAGATTATATAATCTCTTTTCAAAAAGTTTACTTAAATTAAGGTTTCTAAGCCTTACCGAGATTATCGAGCCTTGCTGAAAGTAATCATTCATATCGTTATCTCATTCCCAACCTATTTATACCATGGAGAAAACTGGTGGTACTTCATATCTAACACCCCTCGGGTTTTGGTAAATTTAATTACCATTTCAAATCTAATTAAATATTGATTCTAACTTGATTTTAATCTCCATTTCGTTCAATCAAATCTTTATTGAAAGATTTACTAAAAATCAAATTTGAGAAACCACCTTTTCTTTAACTGGGCTAAAGAACAAATGTTATTTAAAACACCGTTCACGATAAACCGAAAATCAACTTCCATTCAAAATGGAATTTTCACGGAAATCATATCAGTTCATAATCGATATAAATTTCTGTATCAGACTAATACTATAAGCGGAATAACAACAAAGCCTTTTAAATTCCTTAAATAGTAAAGGTCTTCCTCTATGAAGGTTCATCTCGATTATCACTAAATTGATTCCAATTTAATTCATTAACTAGAAACTTAGCTTTGGAAAATTCCATTAAATCTTAATTAAAAGATTTATTCCATAAATTCCATTTCACCTAGGTTTAAAAATAGCATTATTGAAAAAACCGTTCACAACAAACCAAAAATTCAATTTGATATCAAATATAAGGATTTAAATAGAAATCATATCGACTTATATTTAATACCAAGTTCTGCAATCTATAGATATTGTACAGGGAATACCAATATCAATATTTTCCAAATTCCTCAAAACATTATCCGTATAATTATGGAATCAAATATCGAAATATCCAAATATTATTTCCATCCAAATCCAATGAAATTCGTACATTGGAAAATTTTGGTTATTTTAAAACCCTTTTCATTCCAATATTTTATTTTAAAACACTGGATCATTTGTTTACAAAAAAATTCACCTATTCTTAATTAAATATCTGATGTCCTTTCGGTTCTTTCCACCACTCGCCTAACGGAAATGTTTCCAGTTAGATCCCACATGTAGTACTAGACTGTACTCTTACGAATCATCACATTTTCCTTTTGGTTCTTTACTTTAGTTATTAAACAACTTATTCGGATATAATATATTTTATTTTTCCAAAACTTGGAATATTCTATCCAAAATCTTTTCGAATCATTTATTAGTTTTAACATAATTTATCCATATTTTTAATAACCTTTTATAAGGCCTTATAGTCGGTTTTCAATTTCGAGTCACCGAGCTGCATTCTTAGCGACTTTTTTTAAAACAGATTTAAACTTATTTAAAAATCTAACAGTTGGATCTTAAAACTTCTTATTTTGTTTTAAAACTATTTTCATTTCGGATCCAACATTTTTCATTTCAGGAGAATCTGACGGTCGGATCTCCCGGTACATTAGTTTGAAGTTAACGGTCGACATACGAGAACCGTCGCTATGCGACGAGTTCTATTCAAACCAAACTTCAATTTTTATTATTTGAAAATCGAATCAAATCCAACTAAAAATAGTTTATAAATTATTTAATTACCACTGGAAATATTCATTGATATTTTATAACATACGTATCCATTCAAAATCGGACATCGAAATCAAACTTTGGTTTTTTACGGAATATTTTACTATTAAAAAAATTCAATTTTATTCTGAATTGGAATGAGATTCAACCAATTACCATATAATTTAATTTGTATGGATTTCACACATCATTAACATCCATATCAACTACCATCCGTCAAACAACATCCAATTCGCATAATAAGTTTCTAAGTACTTTCCAATTTCTCAAAATTTGGCTAACGTCTTATATTTTCGATTTTTTTGCCATAACCTCCTTTGTACGGGTTGATCAGTACAAATATAACTTGCCTCTCTATTCCCTCATCAATCAAAGATTACTACATAAATAAAACACTTGGGAGATGTGCAGGTTAATTATCATCCCAATACCCGTGTGGGGTTTGCTACACATTCAATAAACACATGAGAGATGTGTAAATAAATTATAATCCCATTATCCATGTGGGGTTTACATCACAAACCATGTGGGGTTTTCTACAAACTAAACACTTGGGAGATGTGTAAATAAATTATCATCCCAATACCCGTGTGGGATTTACATCACAAACCATGTGGGGTTTTCTACAAACTAAACACTTAACAGATATGTAGGTTAATTATTGTCCCGATACACGTGTGGGGTTTACTACACATTCAATAAATAGTTTATCGTCAATGCATTGTTTTAACTTATAAATGAGTGTTCAACCCTATTACAGCTACCATTATCATTTCTAACATCGCGCTAACTTACTAATTAACCCACTTTCAACTTCTAATTCATATCACAATTCAACACCAAACCAATTATATAACAGTCAAACATTAAGTCGTATAACTACGATTTAACTAAACTAGTTAAGCGATTAAAGTGAAAAGTTCTCACCAAATCCATTCCAACACCACAACACTTCAAATGTAGGTTTCTTAGGCTTCGTACATAACCAAGATTCCACCTTTTTTCTCCAAATCAATTAGCTTTTTAATATATATACTTATATATACTTAAATATACACATATTTGCAAACTCTAGTGGAAATATTGAATTTTTAAGAGGGTTCAAGGCTTGGGACCAAAGGGAGGGCACAACCAACACTGGAATAGGGTCCACACGCTAGTGGGGGCTGGTGGGATCATGATGTTGGGTCTAGGAGGTGGTAGGGGTGGAAGATGGTTGTTTTGGAGGGGATATATGCAAATAAGCGGTAAAAATATGATTCTTATGGGTTTAAAAGAGGAGGGGAGCACGACAAGGCGGAGAGGAGGGGGTGCTGCTGCACGTGCTGGTAGGGGGTGTGGGATGGCATGTAAATCAAGTGGAGAAAGGAGAAGTGGTGGAGGTCATGACAAAAGCAAGGAAGGAGGAAGAAGTTGCTAAGTGAAAAATGAGAAGGAAAAGAGAAGAAAGGAAGAGAAGGGGATGTTTTTGTAAAAAAGTAGCTCACGTTGATTGGTAAGGTGGCATAAGGAGATGGAAGAGAAGAAATACATCTTAGGTGCCATGGAATATACGTGGCATGAATTATTTTCCTTTTAGGCTTTCGTTTTAAGCGGTGAAGTGTCTTAGTTCATTGTTGCGTCTTTTGCTCACGCGACCACACGTTACTTCTGTTTGTCACAAAATTTTGGATCCTAATGTAAAACGTAATTCTAGATCCAACGGAACAGGTCGCGTCGAATTCCGAGCACGTTTGACCTTTCGTTCAATTTTTTTTATTGTGTTTCGCGTAATTTTTACCGCTTGACTGGGTGCGCGTTTATTTCTCGCACAACCACATATTAACTCCAAAAATTATGAAATTCGGAATCTTACCATTTTTCAATGTTACGGATACGGTAAAATTAGTTTTGTCGAATTCCGAGATTGTTTGAATTTTTTCCTTTGTAAGTTATTGAAACCGCGTTAAATCAGTGAATCTTTAAAATTGGCCATAAACTCTTAGAAAATAGATTGAAAATTCATATCTGAGTTGTTTTATAAATCTCAGCTCGTATTCAAATACTTAAATCAAAATATCAAAATTTATAACTTCTGTGAATAGTTTTTTTGACCAAAATTGCTTAAACCGATAAGTTGCTAAAACCGAATTAGATAACTTATCTAAATGTTATACTATTTGAAATCGTATTTAAAAATGAGTGTATATATCCAGAACCATGCATGGTTATTTTAAATTCTTAAAAACATGAATTTTCAAAATTTTAAATTGGTTTCGAAATTTCAAGTCGTTTCAAAATATAAGCTCTATTGAATTAAAAAACAAGCATAATTGTAAAGAAAATTACCGAAAGTAACAGCGATTAGATGCTCAAAAAATTCTTGTATAGAGGAGGGGGAGGTGGTTTTCAGATTTGGGGTAGAAATGGGAAGAGAGTGGCTTTTTATAGTGAACGGGTGGAAATCCAATCGTTCACGTCCGACGCCAATGGGTGAATTTCCACTCATTGGCTTGCTTGGCCAGTTTGGCTAGATGAACATTGTCTAAGTCGGTGAAGCAAACTACTTGCAAGTGTTTTTTTTGTTATTCATGATCCAAATAATCGGTCCGGCTTTTTGATTTTATCAGAGGATTTCTTCTGTATTTTCTATATTTGCATGTAGGATTGGAGCACCATTCCTCGGAATCGTTAAGTCGATAATGTTTTGCTTCTCATTGTCAAATTCAAGCATTAACAGTTTGTTCTAATCATTTCAGCTGCTCTTTAGATTGTCATATTTGTTCTTCATTTGATCCCTAGACTAATTAAGGTTAAACGATGTGTTGAAATCTTTAACTACAATCACATAAAACATGTTAGCTGAATGGATTCTATCAAGCAGACACTCCATGCAAAATACCAATGAATACTACTTCACATTTATCTATCTATAAAGTTATGAACTTTGAGGAAATGGAAGTAGTAACGAGATAGGAAAATCACGTCATAATACTTACAATAAAAATTTCTAAACGTTTCAAAATATTTCCTGAAAAAAAAAATATGTAGTAAAGGGGGGGGGGGAGTAGAATAATGTAGAACAATACTTGATTAGAAGGTTGGACTAATCAAAAATAATTTGAAAAGTTTTTTTTATAAGGCTGATTTGTTAGTGGAGGGGGAGATGGAAAGACTCATTTTGTTGAAATGGCATAACACGTCCAATGTGTTGGACGTCAACAATTCATTTTCCGACTTTTCTCCTAAACGATCAAAATAATAGTTCGCCATTGTCTCACTTCTGATGCCTGATGCGTTGCCAATGGTTAGGTGATAAATTTTGACTGCGAATGACACGTATGCATCATGTGCTTTTAATGTAAAAAAAGCCTTCGTTATATAATTTTTCCTAAAATTTCAGTCTTGTTATAGTCTTTTTTACTTCCACTATTCCTATGTAGTTACCATGATATTGTAGAAAACATGGTATAAATATTTTTTGAAAATAGAATTTATCATACAATATTGGTGAATCAATTAACAAAAATGACCTATAAATAAAACTTGCTATATTTTCAAGCGTGCAACCTTCTGTTACGAGTTTTATATATTTTTAAAGGGGTGGCTGGTTGGACATAAAAGAAAATACGAACCATGGTACAATGAATTTTGACAATTGGATTTCGTTAACTTCACACGTGAGGTTTAAATCAAGGGACAACTCAATAATTGAGATTTACCGTGTCATCAGTTATTTCAGCTTTTTCTACATATTTTTCCATTTTAATATTTTAATAAAAAGTAAGGGATCATTTCTATTGATGAAAACGGTTAAACTTTGTAGAAAGTATTTAACTTTTGCATCCAAAGGCCTACAGATTAAAATTGAAATACTGCATAGTTTTCATTTGTCGATTAACCTAAATTACATATGTAAATAATTAAAATGCAACTTTCTTTAATAAGACAATTCATCCAAAATTATTTGTCATGTTTAGCGTTATGGAACATGAATATTCACTCCATAATGTCATCCGTCCAAAAAAAAAAAGCTTCGATCAATTTACTTGACTAGTGTCAATTTTATAAAGAAAAAAACATTGCGTGTGTAGTGATATGCCTTATCTTAAAAAGAAACACACACACACACATATATATGTATATAATGAAATAACAACTTTGAAAAAATAATTATGTATTTCTTTCTTCGTGCGGAAGTACTAGTTTAGAAACGGATAAATTTCTAGGCATGAATGCAGAATAATGTAAGAGAATAAAAAGTAATTTAACATATAATTGTGAAATTCTATTTTTAATAGGCTTGAATGAAAAATTTCTTTGATCATTTTCGTCAACATGAATGCGGCTTATGCATTAAATTATTATTTATGATTTATTAGATTATTTAATTGACATTTATCAACTAGATTTTTTTTCTTCTAAAATCAAGTTTATTTGGTAAATTTATCGAGAACCTCTAACTTAAGTTAAAGGAGTGATGTTTTTGATAGAGATTTAAAACGTTATGAGTTCGACTCCTTGAAATATCATAATGAGCAGCGGTATGTTTGAATACATTAAAATACCACCCTCATTATAAAAAAAAACACTTAGAAAATTCAAACGTATGGAAATGAATCTTAAACGATACAAGAAAATTTCAGAGAGATTCATAAAAAATTGTAAAATGACTAAACTTTGATATCAAAAGCAAAATGGTATGAGAGAAAATCAGTTGAACACCGTAATAACTTGTATGTAACTATGGAAATTTTGAAGCATAGAGATTATATCCAAAAATTAGCTTTATCAAAATTTTCAATACAAATATGGTAGATATATCTATTTTCCATTTTTAAAGAATTTATTAGATTAACCAATAAATATTAATTAAATTGTATTTATAAAAAAAGTTTAAAATTTAGATTAACCAATAAATATTAACCTAGCGTAAAGACATCAAACATGTTAAAGTCTTTCAACATTAATTGTAGTACTCGCTTGTACCATTTCCATAGCAATGGTCATCTACTGTAACAACCCGCAAAAATCAGGACCAATTTAAAAATTTTATTTTAGAAAATTTTAATGAATTTTGACAATATAAAATAATTTATTTAAATAATAATGATCACAAATTTGATTCAAATCGAAGTTAGAATGAATGATTAAATTTTTATTATAAAAAGAGTTAAAAATAACGCGGTAGTTTGAAAAGTCAAACTTGAACTTTGACTGACCGTACAGGATGCAAAATTTAACGGATTTTAGTGAAACCAAAAATATTAGAATCTATTTAAATTTATCTTTCCAACGAATCCGAAAAATCGAAATTTCATAACGGGAATCAAAAGTTATGTCAAAATTAAAATCTAGAATGGTCGCTATGAAATTTATAAGGGCCAAAATGCTACATTTTGCAGAATAAGGAATTAGGACCCGAAACCATCTCCATTGGTTTTAGAATGTTGTTTACATATAAAAATGACTATAAGAACTTATATTTTTGAGTTTCGGAAAAATTCCACTATTTTTGGTATTTTTAAATATTAAAATATACACCTGAAAAATAGAATTTTTGCAAACGAACTCCGAATTCGACGAAACCAGTTTCTATGGATTCGGAATATTAAATTAAGGTAAAATTCTAAAATTTATAATTTTTGGAATTATTTTGTGGCCTGTATAATTTTTACAGTGGAAATACAGCCTATTTTCAGACTTCGGAAATTTATAATAAATTCATACGGAATCGGAAAATTACGAAATCAGGTTCATTGGATTCGTAATGACCTGAAATAATTATGTTTAAAATTTTATTAATTTTGAAATCAGCATGTATTTATAAGAATTTTTGAACTGAAGAAAACAGTTGAAAATTGAGTAATTGGGCACATAATGATATTTGGGCCCAAACCAAAATTAAACCCATAGTATATATTATCTTTTTCCTCAGAATTTAGGGCTGAAATTCGAAATACACAGCAGCCACTTCTCTTTTCCATCATTTTTCTCAATTTCCATGGCGGCTCTCTCTTCCTCTAAAATTTGTCGAAAATAAAATCTCTTCAAACCATAGCAAATTATATGTTTTCTCGAAGGTCTCGATGATACGAAGCTAATGGTGTAGTCGGTTTTGTCAAACAGCGCTCGGATTCGCCGGAATCTCGTCTTAAAGCTCGCTGTTTTCGAAATTCAGAAACTCAAAACGTAAATCAAGAAATTCCCGTGAATCGAGAAAGAATTAGACGAAGTCACGAACACGGAAGTTCTTCGTCTACGCAAGACGAAGATGCTCAGAAAATTTCAGGCAGTTTGGAGGTGTGAGGCGGCCTGTGGGACCCGCGAGGCGAAATCCTTTCTAGGCGATTTCCCGATGATCGGAGAAGCTTTAGGGGCGGCTCTTTCTGGTGGTGGTGCGTCTCGCCAAGACGAAGACATTGGCGGTGGTCCCGTGGCGTCAGGTGGCCCGAGGCAGCGGCAAAGTGCGATCAAAGTTCGGCGGTGAACAGTGTTTTTCGGTCAATGGGCTGAGGGTATTTTCTATTTTATTTTTAAATTATTTAATTAATTTACAGAACTTTAAAATTGCATAACTCACTCATACGAAGTCGAAAATCGACGATTTCAGGTGCGTTGGGATCGTGGCGACGAGATGGACGCGTGGACACTAATTTTGTCCAATTCTGAGACAGTGAAATTTTTAGGTATTTTTCACGAATATTAATTAATTATTTAATTATGTCCAACTTTAATAAATCATAACTCTCTCGTACGAGGTCCGATTGACGAACCGTAAATTGCGTTGGACTCGTCTTTCCGAGCTCTTCGCGATGGCGTAGACCAGTGCTGAATCCGAGACAGTCAAATTTTCAGCAAAAATCAATGTGAGATTCTATTTTTAATTTAATTATTATTATTTTGTTATTTAAATAATTTAATGAGAAGTGAACTAGATCCGTGATGTATGACTACATGTTGATGCTTGGGTTTGGATTTGTGTTTGGATGATTGTCATATGAATTGCGTTGTTGGAATCTACACGAATGGATTTGATCTTTCTTTTTTTTTATGTTGTTTTGACGATAAAAAAATTAGTTTTGTGTTTTATGTTGTTTTGAGAATAAAAAATTTGATCTTTTATTGTATGATGTGTTAAGAATAAAGATTAGATCTTTATTTAAAATTTATAAAGATAGGATTTTTATATTGTAAAAGAAAGTTTAAATCTTTTAATTATATTTATAAATCAAGTTAGGATTTTTATAACACGTACGAAAAAAAAAAACTTATTTTATTTAGATGAAAAAAAAAAACAAAGTTGGGATCTTGACACAAAAATGCGACACTACATCTTATGATGTTATTATATGCGATGGCATGAAGATTTAATACCATATTGTATGTTGTCATTATTGTTTGTCGACATGAATGCTTAACATCAATCTACATGTTGCTCATTGAATGGTTTGGAATGGATTTGAACACCCCATATTATGTTATTTATCATTTTAATGATATGCAAGCGCGACACCATATTCTGTATGTTATTAATTTTTGGTATGCGGTCATGTGAATTGGAAGATGACCATAATTTTAGTGCGGTCATGTAAATAGGAAAATAACCACATTTTAGTGCGTGAGTGTAAATAGTAAATTTATATTATATATTTAGCACTTAAGTAAGAATAAGATTATTAAAATAGTCTTAGCGTCTTAATAAAATTTAAGAAAATAAACTTATTTTCATAGTTAATGTCGCAATAGGAATGCAACCTTATTTCCAGCGTTTATGTAAAAATATGAGTGTTGTTATATTTTTTTAGCGCGTTAAGTGAAAGTAGAAAATAAATATATTTGCATTGTTTAAGTTAAAATAAGATTGATAACTTATTTTCAGCGCGTTAGGTAAATTTAGAAAAAATTATAATTTCATTGTTGTTAATAAAATAATAATGCAACATTGTTTGCATTGTTTTATATAAAATATAAATGCAACATTATTCGCATTGTTTTGATAAAAATATGAATGCAAACATTATTTACACTGTTTTGATAAAATATAAATGCAAACTTTATTTGCATCGTTCTGTTAAAATATGAATGAAACTTTATTTTTATTGTTTTGATAAAAATATGAATGAAACTTTATTTTTATTTACATAAAAATATGAATGCAACTTTATTTTTATTGTTATGTCAAAAACATGAATGCAAGTTTATTCTAAGCGTTTTTAAGTAAAATATGTAAATAAATATATCGTAGTGTTTCTGATTAAATATATAAAAAAAAAATTATATGGATATTGCACATGAAAGTTGTACATGAATGTGAATATATAATTAGCGTTATTAAGGAACTTGAAATATTTTCATTATTTACTCAATTAATGGAATTAATGGACGATTTAATTAAGAAGATTGCACATTTAAAAAGGATGAAATAAAAAGTTTAAATTGGTAAGATTTCATTCCAATTATAATAATGAAGATTTGAATTGAAAAATCTCGTTTTTATGTTAACTTGTAAATTTAGAAGATTTGATTTTAAAATTTAACATAAATGGATTGATTGAGGAAGATTTCATTTAATATCAAAATGGTAAGTTTTGATATTACAATTGAAACATTTTGGGAATAGTTTTATGATATTAATATGGAAAGATTAATGTTTACTGAAATGAAAGGATAAGTAAAAGAATGAATGATATTTTAGAAATTAAATATTCTAAAATATGAAATGTTTTAAAATAATACTTTTAGGAGATAATTATAATTATAATTATTAATTGTACCTGGACACGAGGTTAGGTCACATTTATGGCGGAAGTCTGCCCGGAACCAACCGGCATATCCAGCAGCCATAAATGTTGGGCCTAATGTGAGAGGTCCAAGTGCGCAAATACGAATTGGGTCAAGACACGAGGTTAAGCCCAATCTGTGGTAGAAGTCTGCCCGGAACCAACCGGCATATCCGGCATCCACAAGTTGTAGGCCTAATGTGAGAGGTCTGGCCCGCTATTAAATAATAAAATGTAAAGATAAACATAATAAATGGATAAGGAAAATGAATTGGGCTATTCAGTCCATTTTAAAATAGTAACTCCATTTTAACCCGTATAAATTATGTTATATATTTTATAAAGGAAATCGAAGATGATTAATATTTTATTTAAGATTAAATGAAATACTCTGAAATAAATGATGTCTAATTATATATATTAAATGGGAAATTTATGAAATTTAAATTTGGGTTTATCGTGAATTATGTTTTAAATAACATTTATTCTTTAACCCGAATTTATGATAGAATTAATTCCCTAAAAATTGAATAATCATTTAATAATGACTTTGGAATATTAAAACTAAATAAGATTTTAATTAAATCTTTAATTAGATTGAAAGGGAATTAAGTAGTTAAGATCACTGAATTAAGAAAGTGATCGAAAATGGAAAATGAACCATAAAGCAATGAATACTTTCATGTTATAAATGAATAAATGAATGAAAACATGAAATGGTTATATTATTTATATATTTTATACAAATAAAAGTAATGAAACTTTTATTTACTTTTCACATGTAAATAAAAAGTTGAAAATAAGAAGGGAATTTTTATTTACATTTCACATGCGAATAAAAATATAAAAATATGAAATGAAACATGATTTAGAAGCATGAACCGCATATGAAAATTTAACATGTTTTAAAAAGCATGAAGTCGCATATGAAATGCATGAAATGAATGGACGATATATTTATACGCATGAAATGAATGGACAATATTTATACGCATGAAATGAATGGACAATATTTATACGCATGAAATGAATAGACGATATTTATATAAAAGAATAAATAACGATATAGAATGGTTTGCAAATTTATATATGCGAGAATTATTTGGAAAGTCCGAGTTTACTCTCATTCCAAATAATGATACGACGTTCGAAGAGTTGAAGACGGTGATTGAAGACCGACGATCTTCACATCGAATGGGTGTGTTGCTATTGAGACCCATGATGGGAGTAGCTACCTTGAAGGGGCGACAGTAGTAGCCGTCCGGACGTAGTGTCGATTGCACGGATTTGACTTTCGCTCAGACCCAGGGCATAAGTTTATAAATGGAATGTATGTCTGACGTTGTAGTCCTTTATACTACATTCGTTGATCTCTCTTAATATATATCTGTTTGGTGGTTAACACCCTTCTCTGAGACATACGAGCTTAGAGGTTATATATTGGTAGAAATTAATGGTATAGTATGGACTGACAATGTGGCATACTAAGATGCATTGATCAAGGCTTTTGTTGAAAAGCAGGGCCTTGTGGTTGATGATCAAAGCATAGTCTATTTAGGCATAGCTTTGTGTATATCGTGACTTCGCGAGCCTCACAACCCGGTATGAGTCAAAAACGGGATATGGACCGTAGGGAGTGCACACGTTTCTTTCTAGCTAGAGTGGTGTCAGCGACCTGCCAGCCCTGACATTTTACTTATGTGGATGATGGATTTTGAGGCGCCTCGTTTTTTTATAGGCCGTTGGTGGTCATACTATAGGTCCAAAGGGACCGGGAAACGTGTGTTCAGGCATAACTAATCCACTGCCCATAGGCGGGGACCGGCCCTACCGCTTCCAAGGGTTCACTGCGGGGAATCCTGAGGCATTTGCTAGAGTGTCTCGAATCGGAGAGGATCTTGCCCCTAGCCTCGACTCATGATGGAATCCAAATTTCCAATACGTCCTTGCGGTTTTGATTGTAGAACTAGTATTGACGACATGCTATATGGTAACCATGCCGTCTAGGATTGCTACTTATGATTCAAATCTTTTTATTAAAAACATATATACACTAATAATAATATCAAATCCGTTTTATACGTATCAAGCATCTTTTGACCATTATAAGGTAAAACCCTATCCTCTGGTGTGCGTTGCATTGTGTGATGGGACTTGGGTCTTATAATGGTTTCATTTTTCCAAAAAGACATTGCGTTATTTCTCGATTTACTTTGGTTTATGCACTGGCAATCCATAGGAGTAAACCCGTTCCGCGAAAGTGGCGTGGTCCTTGGATTTGTCTTATTAGTTATATTAGTTTAGAATTCTCACACCAGTCCTTGTTGCTGGCTAGGGAGCTGGTTACGCATGATAGGGGGTTCTCACCATGTTGTTTGGTGGCGAACAGTGGGCTCTTACCCTTACATGTCCCTTATTTATTAGGGTTGGTTATTGCAGTCGAGAGGCTGGCCGTAAAACAAGGTGTCTGGGAGATCATCTGTATGTCACGGTGGGAGGTTAACCCACTGCCTGTGTGTCGTTACAGGTGGTATCAGAGCTCTGGTTAGCTCAAATCTTTGGGGTACAACTCGTTAGAACTGAACAAAAGACTCATCAGAGATTGGATTAGTAATGTCCAATAAGAATACTCATTAGAGATAGGATCAGCAGTATCCTAGAATGAGAAAACTCATTAGAGATGGGGTTAGTAATGCCCTAGAATGAGTTCAGAGTGATAAGCTTATAATTAACGTAATTTTGATTATATAATCTATTTCTGAAAATATGATTTTTAAATATATAAAAGAGTATGTATATTTGATAAGTTAGTCAACAAATGAAATTAATAAGAGAAATTAAAATTTAGTTAGTTAATTAAACAACTTTTAGCCTAGTTCCTTTTCGAGGACGAAAAGTTTTTAAGTGGGGGCGATTGTAACAACCCGCAAAAATCAGGACCAATTTAAAAATTTTATTTTAGAAAATTTTAATGAATTTTGACAATATAAAATAATTTATTTAAATAATAATGATCACAAATTTGATTCAAATCGAAGTTAGAATGAATGATTAAATTTTTATTATAAAAAGAGTTAAAAATAACGCGGTAGTTTGAAAAGTCAAACTTGAACTTTGACTGACCGTACAGGATGCAAAATTTAACGGATTTTAGTGAAACCAAAAATATTAGAATCTATTTAAATTTATCTTTCCAACGAATCCGAAAAATCGAAATTTCATAACGGGAATCAAAAGTTATGTCAAAATTAAAATCTAGAATGGTCGCTATGAAATTTATAAGGGCCAAAATGCTACATTTTGCAGAATAAGGAATTAGGACCCGAAACCATCTCCATTGGTTTTAGAATGTTGTTTACATATAAAAATGACTATAAGAACTTATATTTTTGAGTTTCGGAAAAATTCCACTATTTTTGGTATTTTTAAATATTAAAATATACACCTGAAAAATAGAATTTTTGCAAACGAACTCCGAATTCGACGAAACCAGTTTCTATGGATTCGGAATATTAAATTAAAGTAAAATTCTAAAATTTATAATTTTTGGAATTATTTTGTGGCCTGTATAATTTTTACAGTGGAAATACAGCCTATTTTCAGACTTCGGAAATTTATAATAAATTCATACGGAATCGGAAAATTACGAAATCAGGTTCATTGGATTCGTAATGACCTGAAATAATTATGTTTAAAATTTTATTAATTTTGAAATCAGCATGTATTTATAAGAATTTTTGAACTGAAGAAAACAGTTGAAAATTGAGTAATTGGGCACATAATGATATTTGGGCCCAAACCAAAATTAAACCCATAGTATATATTATCTTTTTCCTCAGAATTTAGGGCTGAAATTCGAAATACACAGCAGCCACTTCTCTTTTCCATCATTTTTCTCAATTTCCATGGCGGCTCTCTCTTCCTCTAAAATTTGTCGAAAATAAAATCTCTTCAAACCATAGCAAATTATATGTTTTCTCGAAGGTCTCGATGATACGAAGCTAATGGTGTAGTCGGTTTTGTCAAACAGCGCTCGGATTCGCCGGAATCTCGTCTTAAAGCTCGCTGTTTTCGAAATTCAGAAACTCAAAACGTAAATCAAGAAATTCCCGTGAATCGAGAAAGAATTAGACGAAGTCACGAACATGGAAGTTCTTCGTCTACGCAAGACGAAGATGCTCAGAAAATTTCAGGCAGTTTGGAGGTGTGAGGCGGCCTGTGGGACCCACGAGGCGAAATCCTTTCTAGGCGATTTCCCGATGATCGGAGAAGCTTTAGGGGCAGCTCTTTCTGGTGGTGGTGCGTCTCGCCAAGACGAAGACATTGGCGGTGGTCCCGTGGCGTCAGGTGGCCCGAGGCAGCGGCAAAGTGCGATCAAAGTTCGGCGGTGAACAGTGTTTTTCGGTCAATGGGCTGAGGGTATTTTCTATTTTATTTTTAAATTATTTAATTAATTTACAGAACTTTAAAATTGCATAACTCACTCATACGAAGTCGAAAATCGACGATTTCAGGTGCGTTGGGATCGTGGCGACGAGATGGACGCGTGGACACTAATTTTGTCCAATTCTGAGACAGTGAAATTTTTAGGTATTTTTCACGAATATTAATTAATTATTTAATTATGTCCAACTTTAATAAATCATAACTCTCTCGTACGAGGTCCGATTGACGAACCGTAAATTGCGTTGGACTCGTCTTTCCGAGCTCTTCGCGATGGCGTAGACCAGAGCTGAATCCGAGACAGTCAAATTTTCAGTAAAAATCAATGTGAGATTCTATTTTTAATTTAATTATTATTATTTTGTTATTTAAATAATTTAATGAGAAGTGAACTAGATCCGTGATGTATGACTACATGTTGATGCTTGGGTTTGGATTTGTGTTTGGATGATTGTCATATGAATTGCGTTGTTGGAATCTACACGAATGGATTTGATCTTTCTTTTTTTTTATGTTGTTTTGACGATAAAAAAAATTAGATTTTGTGTTTTATGTTGTTTTGAGAATAAAAAATTTGATCTTTTATTGTATGATGTGTTAAGAATAAAGATTAGATCTTTATTTAAAATTTATAAAGATAGGATTTTTATATTGTAAAAGAAAGTTTAAATCTTTTAATTATATTTATAAATCAAGTTAGGATTTTTATAACACGTACGAAAAAAAAAAACTTATTTTATTTAGATGAAAAAAAAAAAACAAAGTTGGGATCTTGACACAAAAATGCGACACTACATCTTATGATGTTATTATATGCGATGGCATGAAGATTTAATACCATATTGTATGTTGTCATTATTGTTTGTCGACATGAATGCTTAACATCAATCTACATGTTGCTCATTGAATGGTTTGGAATGGATTTGAACACCCCATATTATGTTATTTATCATTTTAATGATATGCAAGCGCGACACCATATTCTGTATGTTATTAATTTTTGGTATGCGGTCATGTGAATTGGAAGATGACCATAATTTTAGTGCGGTCATGTAAATAGGAAAATAACCACATTTTAGTGCGTGAGTGTAAATAGCAAATTTATATTATATTTTTAGCACTTAAGTAAGAATAAGATTATTAAAATAGTCTTAGCGTCTTAATAAAATTTAAGAAAATAAACTTATGTTCATAGTTAATGTCGCAATAGGAATGCAACCTTATTTCCAGCGTTTATGTAAAAATATGAGTGTTGTTATATTTTTTTAGCGCGTTAAGTGAAAGTAGAAAATAAATATATTTGCATTGTTTAAGTTAAAATAAGATTGATAACTTATTTTCAGCGCGTTAGGTAAATTTAGAAAAAATTATAATTTCATTGTTGTTAATAAAATAATAATGCAACATTGTTTGCATTGTTTTATATAAAATATAAATGCAACATTATTCGCATTGTTTTGATAAAAATATGAATGCAAACATTATTTACACTGTTTTGATAAAATATAAATGCAAACTTTATTTGCATCGTTCTGTTAAAATATGAATGAAACTTTATTTTTATTGTTTTGATAAAAATATGAATGAAACTTTATTTTTATTTACATAAAAATATGAATGCAACTTTATTTTTATTGTTATGTCAAAAACATGAATGCAAGTTTATTCTAAGCGTTTTTAAGTAAAATATGTAAATAAATATATTCGTAGTGTTTCTGATTAAATATATAAAAAAAAAATTATATGGATATTGCACATGAAAGTTGTACATGAATGTGAATATATAATTAGCGTTATTAAGGAACTTGAAATATTTTCATTATTTACTCAATTAATGGAATTAATGGACGATTTAATTAAGAAGATTGCACATTTAAAAAGGATGAAATAAAAAGTTTAAATTGGTAAGATTTCATTCCAATTATAATAATGAAGATTTGAATTGAAAAATCTCGTTTTTATGTTAACTTGTAAATTTAGAAGATTTGATTTTAAAATTTAACATAAATGGATTGATTGAGGAAGATTTCATTTAATATCAAAATGGTAAGTTTTGATATTACAATTGAAACATATTGGGAATAGTTTTATGATATTAATATGGAAAGATTAATGTTTACTGAAATGAAAGGATAAGTAAAAGAATGAATGATATTTTAGAAATTAAATATTCTAAAATATGAAATGTTTTAAAATAATACTTTTAGGAGATAATTATAATTATAATTATTAATTGTACCTGGACACGAGGTTAGGTCACATTTATGGCGGAAGTCTGCCCGGAACCAACCGGCATATCCAGCAGCCATAAATGTTGGGCCTAATGTGAGAGGTCCAAGTGCGCAAATACGAATTGGGTCAAGACACGAGGTTAAGCCCAATCTGTGGTAGAAGTCTGCCCGGAACCAACCGGCATATCCAGCATCCACAAGTTGTAGGCCTAATGTGAGAGGTCTGGCCCGCTATTAAATAATAAAATGTAAAGATAAACATAATAAATGGATAAGGAAAATGAATTGGGCTATTCAGTCCATTTTAAAATAGTAACTCCATTTTAACCCGTATAAATTATGTTATATATTTTATAAAGGAAATCGAAGATGATTAATATTTTATTTAAGATTAAATGAAATACTCTGAAATAAATGATGTCTAATTATATATATTAAATGGGAAATTTATGAAATTTAAATTTGGGTTTATCGTGAATTATGTTTTAAATAACATTTATTCTTTAACCCGAATTTATGATAGAATTAATTCCCTAAAAATTGAATAATCATTTAATAATGACTTTGGAAGATTAAAACTAAATAAGATTTTAATTAAATCTTTAATTAGATTGAAAGGGAATTAAGTAGTTAAGATCACTGAATTAAGAAAGTGATCGAAAATGGAAAATGAACCATAAAGCAATGAATATTTTCATGTTATAAATGAATAAATGAATGAAAACATGAAATGGTTATATTATTTATATATTTTATATAAATAAAAGTAATGAAACTTTTATTTACTTTTCACATGTAAATAAAAAGTTGAAAATAAGAAGGGAATTTTTATTTACATTTCACATGCGAATAAAAATATAAAAGTATGAAATGAAACATGATTTAGAAGCATGAACCGCATATGAAAATTTAACATGTTTTAAAAAGCATGAAGTCGCATATGAAATGCATGAAATGAATGGACGATATATTTATACGCATGAAATGAATGGACAATATTTATACGCATGAAATGAATGGACAATATTTATACGCATGAAATGAATAGACGATATTTATATAAAAGAATAAATAACGATATAGAATGGTTTGCAAATTTATATATGCGAGAATTATTTGGAAAGTCCGAGTTTACTCTCATTCCAAATAATGATACGACGTTCGAAGAGTTGAAGACGGTGATTGAAGACCGACGATCTTCACATCGAATGGGTGTGTTGCTATTGAGACCCATGATGGGAGTAGC
The DNA here is from genome assembly GCA_030737875.1 of Allium sativum. Taxonomy (NCBI): domain Eukaryota; kingdom Viridiplantae; phylum Streptophyta; class Magnoliopsida; order Asparagales; family Amaryllidaceae; genus Allium; species Allium sativum. Next base: position 1,043,590,955 of record CM060910.1, on the reverse strand, counting down.
TACCTTGAAGGGGCGACAGTAGTAGCCGTCCGGACGTAGTGTCGATTGCACGGATTTGACTTTCGCTCAGACCCAGGGCATAAGTTTATAAATGGAATGTATGCCTGACGTTGTAGTCCTTTATACTACATTCGTTGATCTCTCTTAATATATATCTGTTTGGTGGTTAACACCCTTCTCTGAGACATACGAGCTTAGAGGTTATATATTGGTAGAAATTAATGGTATAGTATGGACTGACAATGTGGCATACTAAGATGCATTGATCAAGGCTTTTGTTGAAAAGCAGGGCCTTGTGGTTGATGATCAAAGCATAGTCTATTTAGGCATAGCTTTGTGTATATCGTGACTTCGCGAGCCTCACAACCCGGTATGAGTCAAAAACGGGATATGGACCGTAGGGAGTGCACACGTTTCTTTCTAGCTAGAGTGGTGTCAGCGACCTGCCAGCCCTGACATTTTACTTATGTGGATGATGGATTTTGAGGCGCCTCGTTTTTTTATAGGCCGTTGGTGGTCATACTATAGGTCCAAAGGGACCGGGAAACGTGTGTTCAGGCATAACTAATCCACTGCCCATAGGCGGGGACCGGCCCTACCGCTTCCAAGGGTTCACTGCGGGGAATCCTGAGGCATTTGCTAGAGTGTCTCGAATCGGAGAGGATCTTGCCCCTAGCCTCGACTCATGATGGAATCCAAATTTCCAATACGTCCTTGCGGTTTTGATTGTAGAACTAGTATTGACGACATGCTATATGGTAACCATGCCGTCTAGGATTGCTACTTATGATTCAAATCTTTTTATTAAAAACATATATACACTAATAATAATATCAAATCCGTTTTATACGTATCAAGCATCTTTTGACCATTATAAGGTAAAACCCTATCCTCTGGTGTGCGTTGCATTGTGTGATGGGACTTGGGTCTTATAATGGTTTCATTTTTCCAAAAAGACATTGCGTTATTTCTCGATTTACTTTGGTTTATGCACTGGCAATCCATAGGAGTAAACCCGTTCCGCGAAAGTGGCGTGGTCCTTGGATTTGTCTTATTAGTTATATTAGTTTAGAATTCTCACACCAGTCCCATGACTGACTCGTAGTTTGTTTCACTTTGCAAACTCGGGTGCCCTCTTTTCCACACGGGCAGTCGAGTAGCTTTTTGCAGACATCTCTCTCTTTAGCAGGATCCTGGATCGAAGCCTAAAGCTGTGTCCAGAGCTTAGAAGTCTTCCGCTGTTTAATGTATTAAATCTGTTGTAATTTATCTTCCGCTGTAGTTTACTTTATTTGTACTATGATATTCTGTACTCTGATGTTATATTATTGTAATATAATAAAAGTCTGTTGTTATTGTTCTAATGTTTTGTATTCCCAAAGTTAACGTATGCGAGTTTTGAACGGTCTTGGTCGATTTTGCGATCGATTAAGGTCGGGCAAAATCCGTGTCGTTACATCTACTCACTGCAGTTACCATTACCGCATCCTTTTCACATGACATTAACGTTCTATTTATACCATGGCCATTAATGCCACAATTTAAGAACACAATTCATCATCGATGAATAATGGTCGCACCCATCAACGGGAAAGTTCATCAATGCTTGTAGATCTGTCGAGATGATTTCATTGTAATGAATTGAAATTCCATTGTAGTTCCGCTCTTCGCAAATAACTATGTTGGTGACTCCATTCAATGCTTCAATTACATTGGATCTTTACCAAATGTATAAATTTATTTCATGATGACATAATCCACTAGGTACATGTGAATTAGGCTTATGATGTTATGTTTAAGAAAGTAGTTCATTTCTATTTCAACCGCATGTTATACTTTAGTGTTTGGTTTCTGGTTCAGTTTATCATTTAGATAAAAAAAAATGGGACAAATTATTCCGATCTATGTCTAAAAACATAGAGGATAAAAACTAGTAAGAAATACCCCATCCTTAACCATCATACTGGAGTACCTATATGTTTGGTATTTCAATATTTGAACCAAACGACTGTTAAATTTTGGTGATACAAAATCACAAATTGGTGGAAACAAATATGAAAAGGGAGAAGTAATTGCATGTGTTCATTATGGAAATAAATAATTATTGATTTCATTTGCATGAGATGGGAAATAAATAAATGCAGGCATTAATTTCTTCCATCTATGCTAAGGAAAGGGATCGATTTACTTCTTATGTTTTCACATTTTGTTACCACTATAATTTTCCTCAATTATCTTCTTACCATATCTTGGTAAGATAATTTATGACTCACATATATTTCACTAACTATATATTGGGGGTAGATTTTATTGTAAACCCATCCTGGCATGGAGCAAGTGATCCCCAAATGGAGTATTTCTTCTTGTTAAGCTTAATTTTTGGTTTGGATATGTAAATTCTTATTTTGTAATCTCTTGTAATTCTCTCATATGGAATAAAATCTCTCTCCTTTGAACTATCCGTACACTATCTTGATGGTAGTGGAACCAGTATAAATATTATGTGTCTCTTTATTTTCTTCATTAAAGTTATTTACTATTTGTTTGATGTAATAAAATAATTGCTATCTGATTAGATTGATGTTCAATTGGAAATCTATATCATGTTTATTGTTCTTCAGCATTTGTGCAATTATTGCACATCATACTAGTATCAAAGCAAGAAGATTTGTTTTAAATTGTGCATCAATTGTTTCTATAAAGGTTGGTAGATTCAGTGGTGATTATGCTATTACTATTTTGGGAGAAAAGGAGATTTTGGTGGAGAAGATTATGCTGAAAGAGAAGAATGTTCCAGGCTTAGAACTTTGGTATGGCTTGACCCTTTGTAGAAAACAGAGAAAACAGGTTGGAGAAACTTCTTAGAGGTGGTAGCGACCTAAGACGAACCGCTGGAGGTGTTAGCGACATTTCCAAGTGTTTGAGAACTCTGTATAACTTCAAGTTCAGTTGAGAAATGTTCGAATTGTATGAGAATTAGGTGGTAAAGAGCTTATGTTGAAGGGACCATTGGATTTAGAAACTATGTCTGATGTAGCTGATTTTGGTGAAGGATTTAATGCCATTGAGGCTTATCGACTTGTGATGCCGTCTAAGAGAGTTTAGTTCATAGAGCTGATTTTGGCGGATTTGGCGCCATTGTGGTACATCATCGATTTGGTGATGTTGTCTTCAAGGAGCGGGGCTACATGCAGGTATGTGGAAGGAGAGAGATTTATCTTGCATACAGAGATTTGGATTTTGGCTCTTTATTTGAATTGGAGATTGAGATAATTATTTTTAGCCTTGGTGGTGTTGAGATTACTTTTAAATCTGCCTTCTTTTGATTTTGGATATTTGCATCATTTTGTTGGCGGGTGGGGGCATAGTCTGAGCTCGTTAACAAGGTGTGACAGGGGTAGCTTTGCTGGAACCCATTTGGTAAATATTCATTTTTTGTTTCTATCTCACTACGAGATTTTGGTTTAAGACGGAGTTCCTTTGAAGGGTTTTATGTTGAAAAGAGAATTTCATTCAAGGTGGGGTGTTGGAGATATGTGATTTTGCATCAAGGCGGAGTGTTAAATTTTGGTGATACAAAATCACAAATTGGTGGAAACAAATATGCAAAGGGAGCAGTAATCACATGTGTTCATTATGGAAATGAATAATTATTAATTGCATTTGCATGAGATGGGAAAGAAATAAAAGCAGATATTAATTTCTTCTATCTATGTTAAGGAAAGGGATTGATTTACTTCCTATGTTTGCACATTTTGTTGCCACTGTAATTTGCCTCTATTATCTTCTTACCATATCTTAGTAAGATAGTTGATGACTCACATATATTTCACTGGCTATATATTGGGGGTAGACTTTATTGTAAACCAATCCTGGCATGGAGCCAGTGATCCCCAAATGGAGTGTCTCTTCTTGTTAAGCCTAATTTGAAGTTTAGATATGTGAACTCTTATTTTATAATTTCTTGCAATTCTGTCATGTGGAATAAAATCTCTCTCCTTTGAACTGGACGCACACTATCTTGATGGTAGTGGAACCAGTATAAATACAGTGCATTTCTTTATTTTCTTCATTATAGTTATTTACTATTTGTTTGAAGTAATAAAATAATTGCTATTTGAATAATTGATGTTCAATTGGCAAATCTATATCTTGTTTAATGTTCTTCCACATTTATGCAATTTTTGCACAACAATGACATATCGATGTATCCAAATTACACAAAAGCGGATGAATAAATAAAGAAGCTTGGAAAATATCAATGTTTAAGGATCAAGAAACCTGAAGAAAAATAAAGCCAGTTTTACTAATTGATGTCAATCGACATGTGATAGAGTTAGGGTATGTCTAAGGGGAATTTCTTTATTACATATACATAATACATTGACCAAGCTTGTTTAAAATGGGAGGTATTTTATATCAATAATATAGCCGATATAATGTGTTATGCAAATAGGAAAATAGTGTGAAGGACAAAATTAACATAAAATTTATCCATAAGGACAAGGGGCAAAAAAAATTACCATAAGGGTAAACTCTAGTGTAAAGTATAAAATGATAGTGGGCCCCTGAATTCCTCCCTTTACACTAAAAAGTGTCATTATGGTTAAAATTTTAGCCTCTTGTCCCTATGGATAAACTTTTTGTTAAGTTTGTCCTTGTGCCTAAAAATCCCATATGCAAATTAATTAATTTAAACAAAAAATATATTTTATAAACAGTCCATAAATGGTATATTTTGTGGTATTACTACAAGAAAAATGACTTTTTGTTGCAAAAACCAGTGGTATTTATTTGTAAATGCAAGAAAAGGTGTTTTCACTCATAATATAAACGCGGCAAAAAAAAAAAAAAAAAATTCACTTCCCCACCGAAGAAAAAATAGTCTGCGTGGTCCAAAATAAATGCGACCACCTATTTTTGATTCCCTTCCCGCTCATACTTAAAAAAATTTAACCCTCGTTCCCTTTACTCCAAATCCCTCTACTGGAGAAATTCCCTTCCCCCAAAATCGCTCTACCGAAGAAATCGCACCGATTAACTTTTCCCGTGTCACCATCAACTCCATCGTACTCCACTCAACAACATCACGAAAGCCAGCGAAAATCTCCGCTCGCAGTATAGCTAAATTTAGGTATAAATTCTTTAAATCGATTTTGTGATTCTATTCAGATTGTGTATGAAATATTTGAATGCATGCTATTTTCTCATCTCCGATCTTGCTAGGTTTTGGTTATGGTATAGTTGATTTACCCTAATTGCAGTCGTTATTCTATTTTGTTCTATCCTTTTGATTTCTCATCTCCTATCTTCCTAGGGCTCAGTTATGGTATAACTGCTTGATTTTCATGTTTTATTCGGATGCTTTTCCGATAAGCTATTCTGATGATGATTGTTATTATTATGGATCATGTGACAATTTATGTTGTATGCTGAATTATATTTTGTACAATCTATTTAATTTTTTTGGTTTTTATACCGGTTGAAGATGATTGCCGGCTTTGTTCTAAAAAAACAATTTTTATGTGCATGCTTACATTTTTAATAGTATAGTGAACCCCATTTATGGATTAAATCAATCTGATTAGTGCTAGTATTTGGACTGAAAAAAGAATAAAGTATCTGGGTTAGTGATAGGAGACATGACATATATTATATACTCTCATTTACATGAGATTTATCATGTCTTTGTTAATTGAGTTTAAGTTAGATTAACAAATATCTCTGTTTATTAGTATTCAGACTTTGTTAATTGAGTTCGAGTTAAGGTGAACAAGTTATGTATGCTTACCAATAGTCAGTGGCCTCAACTGAATGATATAGTGTTGGTACACAAGGTTCAGTGCTAAGTTGGGAATAATTCATTAAGAGGCATGGGTTCATCTTGCATTGAAATTAAAATAAATTAACAACTCTCCAAAGACAATAGTAGTGTTGGAACTTCTTTTCCTTGTCTCTTATAATTGTTCCTAGCGGATTTGTATTTGAACATATAATCAGATTTGCTGAACTAGGATTAGGTAGTTAGTGCATCATTTATAAGATACTTGGATGTCTTTTTTTGGTAATAACTTCAACGTGTAGTTATTTTTTTATTATCAACAGATAACCAATTTATACGTCAAAGATTGCAAACATATTTGCCTTTATATGTCGATAATGGAAAAAGATTGGGTTTTTTTAAACTGGTGATAAAACCATGCTTAACTTAATATGTATTTTGAGAATTAGAATATATAATTTAATATCAAAACTCAATATTTTATGTTTTTTTTTTTACTTTTTTCATAGAACCAGTATAGTGTACCGACAAGGGGCAATGAATTTTGTGCATGCTGCAAAGAGGAACATAAGAAATATAGAAAAAATTATTCCCTTGCAGAGATTGTTGGAATCTTAGTTGCCATGATGACCAAATTATTGTTGATCATTTAATTATAAAAGGAATGGATCCTAGATACATTGATGGTGAATGGTTTAATCATGGTGAAGAGATGAATGTAGAGAACAAAACAAAAATGTTTGACGTATATGATCTATTCAAGAGGATTCACTATGAAGATGAAGATTTTATGAATAATGATTTTTTTTATGATGATAAAGATAATGTTGATTCTCGAAGAAAAGAGGATGAGTTACTCAAGAACTTGGAAGATGCAGAAACTCCATTATATCCTGGTTGCGTAGATCACACAAAATTATCTGTCATCACCGTGTTGTATAATCTTAAATGCGAGACTGGCTTGTTTGATAGTGGGCTTGTGCAACATCTATTTCTGTCCAAGGATAACGTGCTTCCCAAAACCTTATACGAAGTCAAGAAATTTCTTAGAGCGTTCGACATGGGTTTTGAAAAGATACATGCTTGTGAGAATTACCGTTGCCTTTTCAGAAAAGAATACAAAGATTTAGAAAATTATTCAAAATGTGATTCTTCGAGGTGGAAGAACAATCAAGATACTGAAGAGGTTATACAAGGTGTTCCAGTTAAAGTATTGAGATATTTCCCAATCATTTCGGGATTTAGAAGAATGTATAGATCTTAAAAGATGGCATTTTACCAATAAAAGTAACGATGGAAAAATGCGTCATTCCGTGGATTCTATGACATGGAAAATGGTGGATAAAAAGTATAAATCATTTTCCTCGGATCCACGCAATCTTAGGCTTGGTCTTGCTGTAGATGGATTCAATCTATTTTCCATGTTGAGGTTGAAATATAGTTGTTGGCCGGTAATGCTTGTGACATACAATATCTCGCCTATGTTGTGTATGAAGAAGGAAAATATTACGTTGACTTTACTTATTCTAGTCCCGAAGCAACTCGGGAATGATATTAATGTATATTTCGCGCCTTTGGTGGAAGATTTGCATCACTTGTGGTCTAACGGAGTTAATGCTTATGATGCGTTTAGAAAAACTTTATTTAAATTGAATGCAATTTTACTATAGATGAGTAATGATTTTTCGGCTTATGGAAATCTTGCTGGATGTCATGTGAAAGGGGAAAAAGCTTGCCCATTATGTGGTGTCAATACCCATTCTCGTTGGTTGAATCATAATCGAAAGTTCGCCTACATGGGTCATAGAAGATTTCTATTTCCTTCAGATTCATGGAGGGAACAAAAGGCATTGTTTGATAACACCATAAAGACAGATAGCACTCCTAGGTATCTTACTGGGAGAAGAATCTATGCATTGTTGATGGATTATCCAAATACTTTAAGAAAAGGAAAGGAAGAGAAAAGTAATAAGAGAAAGTGTGTTTATGATGAAGAAGATGAATACAATGATACTAACATTTCTACGGAAATGGAGATATCAAGGTGGAAAAAAAGATCAATTTTATTTGGTTTGCCTTATTGGGAGGTTATGATTAATCTATTTATTTTTCACTATTTCAGTATAAGAAAAACCCAATAATGCGTTATAGTTATGGTTTTCGCAGGAACTTCCATTACGTCATAATATAGACATGATGCACGTGGAGAAGAACATTGGTGAAAGCATATTAGGCACGATGTTGCATGGTAATAAATCCAAAGATGAAGCCAACTGTAGGAAGGATTTTGAGGATTGGAGAATTCGACATGAGCTTCATACACAACCTCGTCGGAATAAAACATATCTTCCAACGGCTCCATATTTTTTGTCAAAATTCAAGAGAAAAATATTTTGCAAAAGATTGTACGATTCCAAAGGATCGGATGGCTACTGTTTAAATTTAAAAGATCGGATTTCGTTGTCGGATTGCAAAATTAGTGGATTTAAGTCACATGATTACCATGTATTAATGAAACATTATTGCCAGTAGCATCAATAGGATTAATGGCAAAGAAGGCAAGAAAAGCAATAATTTGCTTATGTTCTTTTTTCAACAAATTATGTCAACGTGTTCTTGATAGAGAGAAGGCAGAACAAATCAATGTTGAGATTATTGAAGTTTTTTGTGAGCTTGATTTTTTTCCCATCATCTTTCTTTGATATTATGGTACATTTAACCATTCATCTTTGAAAAGAAGCACAAATGTGTGGACCAGTTCATTTTCGCTGGATGTACCCATTCAAAAGATATATGAAGTCACTCAAAAATTATGTCAGAAACTATGCACGACCAGAGGGATGTACTACAGAATCGTATCTTGCAGCAGAATGCATGTTTTTCCAATGAATTTTTAGAAAAAAAGCAGGACATATAGAGAAGAAAGGAGCTCGAAATGAAGATTATGAAAGCAGTGGAATACTAGAGGGACGTCCAATTTCAATATCGAAGACAATTACACTGCCAGCTATTGAGAAAGAAAGTGCTCATTTAGCTGTGTTAATTAATATGCCCATGGTGGAACCAGTAATGAGTAAATTTATGTTATATATTGTTTTAATTATTTTTATGCGTTTGTAATGATATATATAACTTAAATCAAATGTTCAATACTAGTTTGCATTTGGAGGAATCAGAAAATTCAGACCAGCGCATGAAAAAAATTGCGACCTTACATTGGGAAACAAATACAAATTTTTTTGCTGATTGGATTAAAAGGAAGGTTATTTAGATTTCAAATATATTCTCATATGACTATTAATATTACTATAAAATTTACATGCTAAATGAAATTTGTTGTAAATACCAATTACCTCCAAGGATCATAAAGACATGTTGAAATGGATTGCTTACGGTCCGAAGGATGATGCCATGTCTTACAAAGGATATATCATCGATGAGCAACGTTTTCATGTAAAAGATTTAGGGAGACAAACTCATAATTGTGGGGTGACTTTTGATGCGACTACTATCTGTAGAGCAAGTGCAAAAGATATGTCCCAAGTGGTTAATGTGTTCACTTATTATGGAATATTGACATATATAATTTTATTAAACCATCATTTGTTTTATATTCCTGTTTTTAAGTGTCATTGGGAGTACAAAGGAAATGGAGTAAAAGTTGATGATGATGGGTTCACTCTTGTTAGTTTACATCAGGCATCATTTTCACGAGACCCATACATACTCGCATCTCAAGCAAAACATATTTTATTCAAGAGGGAACGATGATTCCGATTGGTATGTTGTAATGAAAACACCATCAAGAAGTTTTACTGATTTAGGGGATCCCGATTGCATTGAGGAAGATAAACAAGTGGTGGAAGATGAAATAACCGAAGTGGATGATGAAGATGTTAGCTATGTTAGAGAGGATTGCAAGGGCAAACTTGAGTAGATTATATGTCCTACTTGAGCATCATTGTTCATTTGCTTTAGTGATGGTTGAACTTATAAATTAAATCCAGGCTATTTGGGAAGTTCATTGTACTTGTATTGATTTTCTTTAGTGTTGGTTGTTCATTGGCAAAACTCTCGAAACTTGGCATTTCTGTTGCACTTGAAACTATGTTATGTACATTTGTGTTGTATCAGAATTTCTAGCATTTTTGGCCATGCGGTGTAACAACCCGTATTTCTGATAACCTGTTATATCGTAAATCGAGGCAGAATTTAATTTATAAATCTGAATCAAGGGAAATGGGCTATGCCATTGCGTTCGTCTCGGAAAAATACGCGAAATAGAGTCCCGCCTAGCTACCCCAGTCGACAGGCCTGTCGACTGGGCAGTCGACTTGGCTAGGACCAAGTCGACTTGGGTGTCGGCGGGGGTGCTCGGCCAGTTTGGCCTGATGCACCATTTTTGGGCTTGGCTGTGTTTTGGGGCTGTTTTCTGGAAGCTTCCGAGATCTGATGGTCCTAATCTAACCTAGGGTTAATCTAAGGGTCTAAAACACATCCTAATCCTATAAATAAACCCCTAACCTAACCCTAAATCATCATTATTCATTCAAGTAACTAAACTATGGCAAAATCATTTCTCTCATGGCCTCCACTCTCTTCATAAAATTCCTAAATAGATTTCTATGAGAGATTTTCCATGCATACAAGTGTTTTAAAGCTTGTATGAGCATCATTAGCTTGCATTCAAGTCAAGTTTCTATATTTGCATCATAAAGCAAGGGTTTTGATCATTTTGGCCCAAGGGATTTTCTATTAGAGCTTGCATTTTGGGTCTATTTGATTGCATAAGGTCTTTGTCATATTTTTGTGTCTTCATAAGCATTGTAAGCCCTATTCTACTTTCATACTTAAACTCTAAAGTTAAATGTATGATATGCAAGTTTGTCATGATATGCAAGTTTACTATGTCATGTTATGCAAGTTTGATATGTTATGATATGCAAGTTTATGATGTTATGTTATGCAAGTATGCCATGTTATGATATGCAAGTTTACCATGTTATGTTATGCAAGTTTGCCATGTTGTGATATGCAAGTTTATGATGTTATGTTATGCAAGTATGCCATGTTATGTTATGCAAGTTTACCATGTTATGCTATGCAAGTTTGCCATGTTGTGATATGCAAGTTTATCATGTTATGCTATGCAAGTTTGATATGCAAGTTTGTCATATGATATGCAAGTTATGTTAGGCAAGTTTGGGTTGATCACTTTGTTCATGTTATCATGTTATGCAAGCTTATCTTGGTTTTATGAGCTTCAAGCTTTATGCTAAAGGTTGCATTTTGGCAACATGTAAGTTATCATATCTCTTATGATAACTTGCATGTGAGGCTAAATGCGAACTTATGGCCATTTCTACATGTCATTTATCACCATGTATCACCAATATGCTAAGTTTGGTTTTATGTATGCTTTTGAGGCCTAAAAATGTAATATGCAAGTATATGAACATATGTACATTTCATATGCCACCATGATCAAACTTGTGGCTTCAACACCTTTATGTCATGATTATGCCAAGTTCCCTCTTTCTATCCTTTATGCGCTATTGCGATATGTAAGCGATGGGATTGCGTTTGGGGTGGGGTAAACTTAAAGGGCATAAAAACATAAGATTGGGAATTTACCTATTAAGTTAGGTCTACCCATTGGGAATTTACCTATTAAGTTAGGTCTACCCAAATTCTTGAAAAAAAAAACGTGTAATATGTTTTGGAAACATAATGGACATGACACTTAGAAAATATAAGTGTGGCCAACTCGAGGTTGGGTTGAGTTTGTAGCATAAATCTACCCGGAACCAACCGGCTTAACTAGTGCCTACAAACAATAGGACCCAATGTGAGAAGTTGGTCAAGTTGTGCTTGAACCCGAGGTTAGACTAGGTTGTGGTGTAAAGCTACCCGGACCCGCCCGGCTTAACTAGTAACCACAACGGGGTCTAATGTGAGAGGTTAAGGTGCATTAAATTAATTAATGCTACCTGATAAGGTTAAGTAAATTTGATTTATGACACTTAACCAATTTGACATGAATGGGTAGGTTAAGTGAAACCGGTTTTGATTTCTTAATGGCACTTAACCGTAAAATACGACTAGTGGTTAGGGTTAAGTTAACCTACACTTAACCAATCTGAACTCGGTAATTTAACGGGGTTAAGTTGAACTATACTTAACCAATCCAACTCAGTAATTTGATAAGGCTGAGAACCTATTTGATACCTGGTCTGGATAAACTAACTTGATTGATAAATTAAACGAACCTGTTTTGCGGATCTGTAGGACCCACCCCAAGTTAGGCAAATTTGTAAATCTATCTGATCCGTTAGTCTGAAAACTGATCGTCTGAACTTTGTATGTCTGAACTCTGTTAATAAGTTAATCTGAATCTGATAGTCTGGGGACACAAGGGGGAATACTTGTGTCATTTGTTGTTTGGGACCCATATTAGTCAGTAACCCTTTCTGGTATCAAAACTTTGACCCAACTGTAGGTAGGGTCCGGGCACGCTTACTGAACTAATTATAAGTGGTTCATTCTGATAATGGCGATGGGTGTTGATGGTGCGTTCCAACCGGGTCATGTGCGTGCATGGATCCCGGTCTACCTCTGAGGATGTAAGACGCCGTGACATCTGTAAATATGCCTGTGCCAATTGGTTGCCACTTTAGGGAGTGATACACCCTATCGTGGGGCCGACATAGGGTATTTATGTATTAGGGAGCCGATCGCTTGGGTAGGATTTAGGGTACACTTAGCTCTGTCTGATTCTGTTGGTACCGTCTGTTTTGTTGGGTGGTAACACCCGTCTATTTCCGCGTGGTACCGTCTGTTAGGGTGGTAAAGGCCCACTACTAGTGTACACCTAATTGTAGTATTCCGTTTCTGTACTCTGTTCTGTTAGGGTGGTAAAGGCCCATTATTATTAGCATTCCGTTTCTGTACTTTATCCGTTAGGGTGGTAAAAGCCCATTTTTCCCGAACTCTATTTAATTACCATTCTGTTCCGTCCTGTTTCGATGTAGACATTAGGGTAACACCTAATCCTGTTATACTAGTATTGGTACTAAGAAGTTGGATCTTGACTTAGGTCAACACCTGATATTGGGCCAAGTTTAGGCCAAGGGATAAATTTTTGTTTATACATGACATGTTAGAATGCTGGTACACCTGTGGTGAAAAACTTCACCTTGATTATGTGATAACTCCTTGGAACTATCTGTTAGATATTCACCATGCTAGTATGTAATTATCCTTATGTTCATCCCTGCTTCTCATGCCAGTTAACTTTATCAATTTACATTGATTGTAGTAGGGCTTACTCAGTCTTTTTGACTGACCTGTTTTCTTTCGCCTCTTTTCTTCCGTTCCCCCCCCCCCCAGGTTCTCAGGGTGGGAATATTGGAGCTTAGCTTGGCTTTCTGATCGCTTGCTTGTGGGATTTTAGCTCATGTACGGTCTTGACATGAAGCTAGCTATGGTTATCACTTATTTTGGGGATAGTACTTATGTATTTCAGTTTTTCGGTGATGTTGTTTTTATCTAGACTTGTGTATTTGGAAAGTTGACATTATGTTGTACCAGACTTGTTTTGAAATAGTTTTGAAATCTTCCGCTGTTTTAGTTATCTTATTTACTCTGTTTACATATATACATATGTTCTTGTTCTGCCTTGATATATCATTATGCATGTTTACCTGATTCAAACGCCCCTCCAAAGCCAGAGTGCTTGCAAGAGACACCCTGGCGGAGGTGGGGTGTTACATTTGGTATCAGAGCATATGGTTTACGAGAAGGAACAAAAAGGTTTTTAGAAAACTTTTGGAAAACTATTTTCAAAACCAAGTATAAAGTATTTTCCAAAGAAAAGTCTAGTTTATTTTAAAGGCTATTCCCCAAAAAGCCATTAGCAAAAATTCCTTCGTTTTTCTCCATTCTGAATCTGTCTTTTTCTTCATTTTCAGTATGGCCGATAACTTTGCTATTCCGGAGGGAGTACACGTACCTGTTTGGTATAGGAGACTTTTGGAGGCTAGGGCGACCGAAGCCGGCCCCGCAGATGTCCCTCCTCCTCCTCCTCCAGTAGTTAATGTTCCTCCTCCTCCTGTCGCTGAGGTTCCTCTTCCTCCTCCCCCTCAGCATCCTCAAGATGGATTCGCAAAGACTTGCAAAGATTTCAAAGCAATGGGTGGCAAGAACTTCCAAGGCACTGAGACTTTTGTAGAGGCCCGGAATTGGTTGAAAGAGACCGAGGATTTATTCGCTATCTTTGGATTAGATGATCATAGAAAGATCTTGTTGGCGGTTTGGCTTATGAGAGATGAAGCCGCTTATTGGTGGGAAGTCACCAATGGTACTAGACCCGTTGAGACTTGGGCCGATTTCAGGACAAGATTCGGGCTTAAGTTTCTGTCTTCTGCTGAAGAGAATTTGCAAATGGAGAGGTTTATTGCTTTGAAGCAAGGAGACATGTCTGTCAAAGAATATGTGAACAAGTTCAATCAGTTAGCTCGTTTTGGCTTGGATATGGTGAGTACTACTCAGAAGAAGGCTCTTCGTTTTGCTAGAGGATTGAATGAGCCGTTACAGGAGTTAGCTATGTCTCATGTGCCCATGGGGGCCACGTTTGAGAGTTTGGTAGATATGGCCCTACTCAATGAAGAGAACAAGAGTGCAAAGAAGGAGGTCAAGGTGAATGAGTCTCAAAACAAGAAAACGGGGCCCAAAAAGGAAATGCAAAAGAAGGAGGAGAAGTCTGAAGATAAGAAGGAAAAGAAGTGCTTTACTTGTGGAAGCTCAACTCATCTAAACAAGGATTGCAGAAAGAGGAAGGGCACTTGCTTTAACTGTGGAGAGATGGGACACTTCACTAGGGACTGCCCGAAGAAGAAAGGGACTACATCGGAAGGAACGGTGAATACTCGCATGGCGAGTGAATAGATTAGGGCTAGAATAATTTGTCTGTAGGATGTTTAATTTTCCTTGTCTGATTTTCAGTTTGAAACTCTTTTTCTGGTATTTTGATTCTGTAATGGAAACTCGGTACTTTAATGCTAGTCTTGCTTCTGATCTGGTAATAGTCTCAAACTCCCTGAGAGTTATAACTCATCTGTTTGTGATAAATTGGGGTTTGAGAGTATCTGTGTTGGGCATGAGGGTGACTATGACGAATACATTCTGGGTTTCTACCATGCTTAGTTTCCTAAGAATCATTTGGGGGAAAATCTGATCTGTACTAGTAGTCTGTAAGTATATGTACCAAGTTTTTTGTTTTTCTGTACTCGCTTCCATCACTCGACTGTATCCTGTTGAGATAGGAATCCTATGGATGTAAACATGTGTTTGAGACATGTTATGTTTGATGGTTGCAAGTGGATGCAAGTGGTTGCTAGTGGTTGCTCGTGAATGCATAAACACACACTAGGCACTAGATCGGCTTGAAATACACTCTCACATTGCATATGGACGTGTGTACATTTTCAATTCTTATGGTTGCAAGATGGTTAATTCAGCACATGGATGTTGCATATGGACGAATGGTTGTGCACACATATAGTGTTATATGATTAGGGCTATTTGCATACATAATGGATTCATTTCACTAACATACTTTGCATTGAGGATCTCTGCATTAGATAAGGACATATACACACACCTTTTGCATATGTTCATACCGCATTAGAATCTTTAAGGACAATGATTGCTCGTGAATGATGATTTGAGTAGATGGATGATGGATGGTAGGATGCGTTCTTCCTAACTTGAAGATTTCGAGGACGAAATCCTTTAAGGAGGGGAGAATGTAACAACCCGTATTTCTGATAACCTATTATATCGTAAATCAAGGCAGAATTTAATTTATAAATCTGAATCAAGGGAAATGGCTATGCCATTGCGTTCGTCTCGGAAAAATACGCGAAATAGAGTCCGAGTTTTCGAAAATCGGAGTCCGTATGGCCCGGTTAAGGCCCGAAGAAGTTTTCTGAAAATTTAAAGTTCAAAACAGATTTAAAATTCAGGTTCAAATTTCAAAATTTGAGCCACTGGGCGCGGCTAGCTACCCTAGTCGACAGGCCTGTCGACTGGGCAGTCGACTTGGCTAGGACCAAGTCGACAGCCCTGTCGACTTGGGTGTCGACAAGGGGTGCTCTGCCAGTTTGGCCTGATGCACCATTTTTGGGCTTGGCTGTGTTTTGGGGCTGTTTTCTGGAAGCTTCCGAGATCTGATGGTCCTAATCTAACCTAGGGTTAATCTAAGGGTCTAAAACACATCCTAATCCTATAAATAAACCCCTAACCTAACCCTAAATCATCATTATTCATTCAAGTAACTAAACTATGGCAAAATCATTTCTCTCATGACCTCCACTCTCTTCATAAAATTCCTAAATAGATTTCTATGAGAGATTTTCCATGCATACAAGTGTTTTAAAGCTTGTATGAGCATCATTAGCTTGCATTCAAGTCAAGTTTCTATATTTGCATCATAAAGCAAGGGTTTTGATCATTTTGGCTCAAGGGATTTTCTATTAGAGCTTGCATTTTGGGTCTATTTGATTGCATAAGGGCTTTGTCATATTTTTGTGTCTTCATAAGCATTGTAAGCCCTATTCTACTTTCATACTCAAACTCTAAAGTTAAATGTATGATATGCAAGTTTGTCATGATATGCAAGTTTACTATGTCATGTTATGCAAGTTTGATATGTTATGATATGCAAGTTTATGATGTTATGTTATGCAAGTATGCCATGTTATGCTATGCAAGTTTACCATGTTATGTTATGCAAGTTTGCCATGTTGTGATATGCAAGTTTATGATGTTATGTTATGCAAGTATGCCATGTTATGTTATGCAAGTTTACCATGTTATGCTATGCAAGTTTGCCATGTTGTGATATGCAAGTTTATCATGTTATGCTATGCAAGTTTGATATGCAAGTTTGTCATATGATATGCAAGTTATGTTAGGCAAGTTTGGGTTGATCACTTTGTTCATGTTATCATGTTATGCAAGCTTATCTTGGGTTTATGAGCTTAAAGCTTCAAGCTTTATGCTAAAGGTTGCATTTTGGCAACATGTAAGTTATCATATCTCTTATGATAACTTGCATGTGAGGCTAAATGCGAACTTATGGCCATTTCTACATGTCATTTATCACCATGTATCACCAATATGCTAAGTTTGGTTTTATGTATGCTTTTGAGGCCTAAAAATATAATATGCAAGTATATGAACATATGTACATTTCATATGCCACCATGATCAAACTTGTGGCTTCAACACCTTTATGTCATGATTATGCCAAGTTCCCTCTTTCTATCCTTTATGCGCTATTGCGATATGTAAGCGATGGGATTGCGTTTGGGGTGGGGTAAACTTAAAGGGCATAAAAACATAAGATTGGGAATTTACCTAATAAGTTAGGTCTACCCATTGGGAATTTACCTATTAAGTTAGGTCTACCCAAATTCTTGAAAAAAAAAACGTGTAATATGTTTTGGAAACATAATGGACATGACACTTAGAAAATATAAGTGTGGCCAACTCGAGGTTGGGTTGAGTTTGTAGCATAAATCTACCCGGAACCAACCGGCTTAACTAGTGGCTACAAACAATAGGACCCAATGTGAGAAGTTGGTCAAGTTGTGCTTGAACCCGAGGTTAGACTAGGTTGTGGTGTAAAGCTACCCGGACCCGCCCGGCTTAACTAGTAACCACAACGAGGTCTAATGTGAGAGGTTAAGGTGCATTAAATTAATTAATGCTACATGATAAGGTTAAGTAAATTTGATTTATGACACTTAACCAATTTGACATGAATGGGTAGGTTAAGTGAAACCGGGTTTGATTTCTTAATGGCACTTAACCGTAAAATACGACTAGTGGTTAGGGTTAAGTTAACCTACACTTAACCAATCTGAACTCGGTAATTTAACGGGGTTAAGTTGAACTATACTTAACCAATCCAACTCAGTAATTTGATAAGGCTGAGAACCGATTTGATACCTGGTCTGGATAAACTAACTTGATTGATAAATTAAACGAACCTGTTTTGCGGATCTGTAGGACCCACCCCAAGTTAGGCAAATTTGTAAATCCGTTATCTGATCTGTTAGTCTGAAAACTGATCGTCTGAACTTTGTATGTCTGAACTCTGTTAATAAGTTAATCTGAATCTGATAGTCTGGGGACACAAGGGGGAATACTTGTGTCATTTGTTGTTTGGGACCCATATTAGTCAGTAACCCTTTCTGGTATCAAAACTTTGACCCAACTGTAGGTAGGGTCCGGGCACGCTTACTGAACTAATTATAAGTGGTTCATTCTGATAATGGCGATGGGTGTTGATGGTGCGTTCCAACCGGGTCATGTGCGTGCATGGATCCCGGTCTACCTCTGAGGATGTAAGACGCCGTGACATCTGTAAATATGCTTGTGCCAATTGGTTGCCACTTTAGGGAGTGATACATCCTATCGTGGGGCCGACATAGGGTATTTATGTATTAGGGAGCCGATCGCTTGGGTAGGATTTAGGGTACACTTAGCTCTGTCTGATTCTGTTGGTACCGTCTGTTTTGTTGGGTGGTAACACCCGTCTATTTCCGCGTGGTACCGTCTGTTAGGGTGGTAAAGGCCCACTACTAGTGTACACCTAATTGTAGTATTCCGTTTCTGTACTCTGTTCTGTTAGGGTGGTAAAGGCCATTATTATTAGCATTCCGTTTCTGTACTTTATCTGTTAGGGTGGTAAAAGCCCATTTTTCCCGAACTCTATTTATGGACCATTCTGTTCCGTCCTGTTTCGATGTAGACATTAGGGTAACACCTAATCCTGTTATACTAGTATTGGTACTAAGAAGTTGGATCTTGACTTAGGTCAACACCTGATATTGGGCCAAGTTTAGGCCAAGGGATAAATTTTTGTTTATACATGACATGTTAGAATGCTGGTACACCTGTGGTGAAAAACTTCACCTTGATTATGTGATAACTCCTTGGAATTATCTGTTAGATATTCACCATGCTAGTATGTAATTATCCTTATGTTCATCCCTGCTTCTCATGCCAGTTAACTTTATCAGTTTACATTGATTGTAGTAGGGCTTACTCAGTCTTTTTGACTGACCTGTTTTCTTTCGCCTCTTTTCTTCCATTTCCCCCCCCCCCCCCAGGTTCTCAGGGTGGGAATATTGGAGCTTAGCTTGGCTTTCTGATCGCTTGCTTGTGGGATTTTAGCTCATGTACGGTCTTGACATGAAGCTAGCTATGGTTATCACTTATTTTGGGGATAGTACTTATGTATTTCAGTTTTTCGGTGATGTTGTTTTTATCTAGACTTGTGTATTTGGAAAGTTGACATTATGTTGTACCAGACTTGTTTTGAAATAGTTTTGAAATCTTTCGCTGTTTTAGTTATCTTATTTACTCTGTTTACATATATACATATGTTCTTGTTCTGCCTTGATATATCATTATGCATGTTTACCTGATTCAAACGCCCCTCCAAAGCCAGAGTGCTTGCAAGAGACACCCTGGCGGAGGTGGGGTGTTACATGAGGTCTGACCTGTTTTTCATATTACATGCACATGCACTAGTACATTGTGTTGCCTTGTCTAGTCATGCCATTAAACCTAAGATTTGTCTGGTCTGGTCTGGTCTTGCATTTCTTTATATGTGTATACTTTATATACATATATGTGTATATACATTGTGCTGCCATGTCTGGTCTTGAATTTCTTTACATCAATCCACACAATTTAAATTATATATGTATTTATGACTGTATATACAATTTAAATTATGTATGTATTTGTATTATATACATATATGCAATTCTCTCGACCTGTGCCATTGAAATCTGTATTTATGACTGTATATACGTGTGCTTCAATGCGTGTATGCATATACATATTCTAATCATATTTAAATGCCAACTGCTTATTGGTTTATACCGCATTTTGTTTCATTTGCAGAAAAAGATGTCGACAAGCAATGTACGTACTCGCAACCAGATAAAGGCTGCAGAGGAATCCCAAAAGAATAAGCCAGACTAGAAGCGTAAGTCAAAGCTAAAGTGTAACATTCAATGTGAAGAACAACCAGTCAATTTTAAGAAGAAAGCCATTGTTCGCAATGAAGACGAAGAAAAAACTGTCCTAAATGACGAAATGAAGAAGGAATCCACTTAGAAAATCAAACCTGTCTTGAACAAACTGCTGATGTCGAGCAGGAAATTGGGAAACAAAGTGCAGCTGAAATCAGAAGTACATCTTGGAAAAGAGGCGGTAGAGGTCCAGCAAAAGCAAAAAGGCCCCTGTTATGCAGTGAAGATCGAATTGAAGTTGAGTTCAACGATATAGGTATACTAATAGGGCAAGGGTCGGTATATTTATCCTCTTTTCTTGGACTGCTTGTGCGGAGGCAGGTTCTATACACAATCAATGATTAGAGAAATATAAGTGGTGAGTTAAAAGAAGTTTTGTCGCAGTCGGTTCAGGTTTGAAGTCAGACTTAATACTTAATTAATTTTTCTTACTTAATTTGGGTTATTTATAAATCTTGAATATGTTCTTGATTCGCCTTAGGTGTCACTTAAATTTTTAACATGCAAGTAAAATTACATGATAGCTCAAATAATATCTCAGAATTCATACAACAAATTTTAATATTCTAAAATTGTGTATAGGAAACAATAAAAAATTACATTTCATATCCTTTTGTCTTAGGTGCTAGGTAGGATTGATGCTTCTTGGTTACCCAACTAAATGACTATTATCCTTAGCCACATCAAAGTTTAATTCATTGTTTATTACTGTAGCACTTTGCTAGAGATGGTATGGTTGGCACTTTAAAGAGAACATGCATCTAGAAGTATATTGATTTATTGTATACGTTCTTTCTTTTTACTCCAATTCGGACCATATGTGGAGGAGAATTATAACATCCAAATAGATTAAGAATTCATGTAAAACAGAGAGGCCATTCATAAACCATGAAAGTTATGTGAGCGATATGTATTTTCCAAAACTATACACTGAGAAGAAACAACGACAATAAAACCGTGTTCTGATAGATAGTCAGGAATAAGACAGTGGTTATTTGCTGGTTAATGTACAATAATAAGTTGATAATATCATGTATGGTATACGTGGGTATAATTGTATTCATTCACGGTTAGTTGATTTAATTTATTTATTTTTGAACGGTTCATTTCGATGTGAAATATTCTAAACAAATTTAAGTCGAGTTGCGCTTAAATTCTTGACTAGTTAACTAGTCAATTTGCATTTTTTGACTGTTTTTTATTATAATATATTTTATGCATCACCAAATTTTTTTGGCCCTCCTCTTGTTTATACTGGAAGTGGTTATTTGCTACTATTTGATTTTGATACCATGTTTTCATGTATTGATTCAGGTTAGATTTAAACAAGAAGAGGAATGGAAATGTAAAGCCATATTTCAACAAATGGGAGTACTTTGGAGATCGTTAAAAAGCAAGTTGGTTCGTACTTTGCAAAAAGCGTAGAATAAAGAGGAAAGACTTAAACTGAAACCTACCAACATCAAAAACATGAACGAATGAAGAAAGTTTGTGAAGGCGAAAACAAGTGTGGAGTTTAAGGTAAATCTAAAATAAAATTCAATCCTGTAATAGCAATTCATTCATGCGCTCATCTCTATTAGTATGCTAATTTTAACATCTTTCTATATTTATAGCAAAAAAGTGAGAAATATTCGGCCTTTAGGTACACACAGCTTCCACATACAACCGGTCGTAAGGGAATGAATAGAATGACTGAAGACTTGGTTAGTTAATTAACTATAGCTTTATTTAATATTATTTTATACCTATTAGTTTACTTATTTACTGTTATCCTGAATTTAGAAAAAAGAAAGTTTAGATCCATAGTTTCTAACTAGAGCTGATGTGTGGATCAAATCTCACATAAAAAAATGGTGAACCGGTGTCCATGGAAGCTGCAAATACTATTGTATATTTTTTTTTAAATTTTATCAGTATTTATTTTTTGAAACTATGATATTTTTACCACTGTACATCATCTATGTGTTTTTATTTATGTAGGAGGAGATTAGAAAGTTTGGTAGCGTATCCCAGTCCAGCTCGACACAGAACGTCAATGGACATGCTCTTATACATGTATTGGGAGAAGATAGACCGGGAAGGTTAAGGGTATTGGGAAGGGGTTGCACTTTAACCAATTTTGTCATGGCCTGTCCAAAGATAAACAAGTGTCGCGATGTCGAGAGGAAATAACAGAATTGAAGGGAATGATACAGACTCTGATGGACCAGAAGGTAAACTTTTAAAATTAATTTATATTCATTAAATACAAAAGTCAGCGCACTCTATAATTTAAAATAATAAAAAGAATTAATTTTGGTGCTTTACTGTAAGGTGAAGAAAGTTTGCAAGGGAGCACACATGAAATGGTAAAAGTAATAATTATATTACTCAATAAATAGCATTTAGATTTTATTTTTGATCTAGTAATGTTTTATTCTAAGTATTGTGGCATCCACTTGAGTGATCCTAAGATTAAAATATCGTGATATTTGTGCTTTGCAGCAGGGTAAAGAAAGTTCAAGAAGGAGCTCACCTAAACTGGTAAAAATAATAATTATATTATTTAAAAAATAAAATTTATGTTTTAAATTTTTAATCCGGTATTTGTTATAATTTCCGGTCGAATAATTATAGAGCAATGACGAAGTATGTTCGATGTTGAATTAGAATGGAACCTCTGGAGTTGTTGCCTATGGGAGGCTGTTGTCCTTGGACCCAAATGACGTTGTAATGGCATTCGTCTTGGACCAAATGCTGCAAACATTTTTATAAATTTTGTGGATAAACCAGTTACTTATTTATGAAGGACTACACTTGAAATGACAGTATCAGTAGATGCTATGAATAAGGTAGTAGCTTAGCCATCAGTTTGCATCAAGGTACCGCCGTGAGCATGTGTGAACTATGATAAAGCCAGTACAGTAAATTTTACACTTCTCGTATTATATTTATAGCTATTTTGCGTATGTGTAGAATAAAGGTACCACGTATATATCTTCGTGATTATATTTATTAACATATTCTAATTTGATTCAAAATAAAGATGCCGCATATATTTATTTATAGTTACGCATGAATTGCAAATGGAGGGCTATAAAGCTATTAACCTATAGAGCCATCACTACATAGAAATAATACAACATTCTCTTGTTTTGAAACTATCATGACTAGAAGTATAATTGCTAATATTAAACTATATTCTCATTTTTAGAGTACCATTTGCATCCAAGATAATTACAAGATTTATGGTTGGAATGAGGGTGAAGGTGTAGTTGTCGAAGGAAGAATCTACGCCGATGATCCAAAAGATACTATTAATGGTATTCCGCTCGGTCCGTCTACCATTGTAATTTGGGTGGACAATGTAATAAATAAAGATGCTTATTTGTGGTGATCCACATTTAATATGTTGTGCATTGGAGATGCAGTTGGTAGGAAAGTAGCACGGCCAAGATCAAAAGTAGAAGCTGATACAGAAAATCTAACTGAGAGTCATCACGGTAATGATAATCATGCGACTTCTCCCTTGAAATCCGCATATATTTTCATGAATAAATCGCAGCATGTAAGTATTAATTTTCAACATTGATCACTGTCTATGAAAGTCATTTAACGCGTATGTATATATTCTGCATAATAATCTTATTTTCTTTCAGCCAATTGCAACCATGAAAAAATATGCCAAATGCAAGTTGATAGATATGTGTGGAACAGACGTAGTGGCTGAAGGAACTATTGCATCAACTGATCTGATATAGATGGTCCATTATCATCCATTGGGAAACGATGCTGTAAAAGTTTGGGTTGAACATGTGATAGTTCCAAATATAGAGCTATAGAGACCAACATCAGCTCTGACATGCATGGAAGATGCTTTAGGCGCTCTCATTGCTTGGCCAATGGAAAAATTCATTATTAAAACAAAATGAAAGGTATGTAAATATTTTTTAATATACATTAGGAGTTACTGCGGTATGGAAGATGCCTTATAGGCTTTTGGATTATAAATACTTACATGCTTATTTTACTATGGTATGTTCTATGTTTCAGAAACCAACGCTTGGCCTTTTACTGTCGTATGGCCTTATAGGCTTTTGGAACATGTTCTATGTTTCAAAAACCACAGTATAACATGCCAACCAAGAATTGATTCTCAATGGTATGCATGTTCAAATAAATTTGCTACCATAAGAGGTACAACAAAAATATAAGTCATGTATTATAATTTGATATAAACAAAATGGTGAACTAAGGTCCAATCTACAATGGAATTATGTAGTACAAAATCTTAAGACACAACGATTACACATGTACTTGTTTCTTTCAGTCAAATTCATATTGCTATCATTATTGTACCCAATGGACATTGGTTAGGCAAGAGTTGAGGCTGAGAAAAAATCATGTGTATATAATGTTATGTTTATCATTATATTATGTGAAATGAAAATATTTAAGGTCCAAAATGATACTCGACATCTGTTTTATAAGATGTAAATTTTCAGAGTAAAATCCAAGCATATGTATAGTGTTATTATCTGCACCCATATCAAACTGTACTCCTTTGTTCAAGCATGGTTGCTACCTGGTTCTTTTTGCTGCAAGTCCAACTTCTTCTTTCCACGGTCGTATATTAGCTAGTTTGGTTTTGTCTGTTTTCGGCCGTACCATTTTATCCAAAATATCTGGTTGATTTTCCAAAATATTTGAAATTAATCATAATATAACTATCCAAGACTCCAATCCCAGAGCCTATATACTTGAGGAACCTGGATCATTCTATAAGATCCACTATTAAACGACCTTTACGTGTAATGGAATTACTGACTGTTGTTTGCTGTAAGAAAATGATTGTGGCTGAAAGGTTTATGTTATGTAATGTTACATCATGTAGTGTTACGTTCAGAGTTTAACCTACTATTTCTTTTCTTAAGTTATGTTTTGTTATTTGTTTTAGTACTTACTTGTCATTATTTTCTCGGCCTTTTATTTGGTACTTTGTTTACAGGTAAATCAACCATTTTTCAAGACATCAGCGATAACAACACTACAATATTTGCTCGGTAACTTGGTTATTTCAAATGTTTATTTTAGTGTTTAATGTACTTTGGTTATGACATTGTTATTGGTAGTTTGGTTGTGTATGTTTGAATGTATAGCGAACTTTTTGTCTTAACACTTATGTATATTGTGGATGTTTGAATGTGTACGTATCTTATGGATCTTTGAATGTGCACTTATTTTGTGGTTGTTTAATATGTTATGTTCAAAAGTGTATGTGTTTGTGTATTATGTTATATAATTGGAGGCAAAATTAAGGGTCGGTCTGGAATATTATGATACAAACTGGGAACAAATGGTAGCGGAAAAAAATACTATGGAATATTATTTTTATTCATATCGTTTAAAATCTGCTATAAATAAATGGTTACAGAAATAAAAAACCAATGAGGTGGCATTTACTAAATGCTACAAAAAGTTAAGGGAACACCATTAAAAAAAACCATAATGAAGAAACGTTTTCTGTGGCATTTAATAAATGCTGCAAAAATAACATTCATAACGTTTAAAAAGCACCATTAAAAATAAAATTTTAGTGTCATTTAGAGAAATGCAACGAATACCCAGTGATTTTTAGTGGCATATTTTCTTGTAACGATTATCGAAAGGCCACCAAAAATGTTTGATAGCGATTTTTGGGCGCTACAAAAAATCATTTTTCTTGTAATGTTAGTTCGAAAGTGTTGTAACGTGAGTGATTTGTCACAACAAATATAAATATGCCATTATATATATATTCCTTATAAAGATGCATCAAAACTGGACATCGATGTATCCATTGAGATTAGAGCACGTAATGCTTCCCAAATGTTGGATAATGAATTATTCATGGCCATTGAGGGCACCTGTAGGTTACGTACTTAAAGTTATTTGGTAATTCTGGAATGACTCATTCGATAGTTTTCCATTGGTTAGTACAACAAATGCCAAATGAAAAATACCGATGTGATTTACTTGCATAGCTCTCTCGATTTGAAAATACTGTAGATCACTACACCAAAATAATCAATTGATAACACTTTTTTTAGACGCCAACACTTATTCGCGTTGTAGATTAATCACCAAAATAAGTGTTGCTAAATTAAAATGGTGCTACTAAAAATAAATATCCCTATTTCTTTTTTTGCCAACACATATATGCATTAGTAAACTTCGTTCAGCTGAAATTATTAAGGCAAAAATGTAAAAGACCGTGTGTTTCCCCAATTCGCAACACTTCAACGCTTGTAACCCCTTTTTCCATTAACGGCCGCATAAATGAAATTAGACATCCCTGGGGAAAAAAAATCTGCAAATCATATTCTCCTCAAGTGATTTAGCTTCAGCCGATTTGATGTTGTTTCGAGTGAATCGGCTTCCAACCCACAACATATCATCGACGACAATGATTTAGGCATTAGGTATGTTTTGATGTTCAAATTTTTGGTTCAACAAACTTCAAGTTGTATTGCTCCTTCAAGTTGGATCAGCATCGTTCTCTCACCACAAGTTTTTGGTTCAATATGCTTCCAGAATTATTTCTCACTCCTGATTAGTGCGCTCATGAAATTACTTGGTAAATTTAGGGATGAAGTTGTGTTGCGTTGTTGTTCAGAATTCTTAGGCAATTAATCTCTAATTTCATCTTCTTATTTTTAATTTTTATACAATTCACATTTAAGTTTCAGTGTTCTCATATTTGTATGTCTAAGTTCCTAATGCGTAGACACAAGTATTCAAGTAGTAATAATACTAAAACATAAGGAAGTGTAAATCCATTTTGTAGAGAATGATTTCTATTAATGAACAACCAAGGATATTATGTTCATAGATATAATAATGATTCCATAAAGAAATTTTATAAAGTATTTATTCTTTCTTTCTAAAGCTTATTCTACTTATGGATTATTTGAAGTATCTTAGTAGAATTCATGGACTAGTTTATCACTATGCCATAGATGGCCTTCTGCAACAAGTTTGCAAGGTGTTGCCACCTAAAATGTCGTGATAGCTATAAAATTTTGGTCCTACTGCAATGTTGTATTTTTGGTGTTAGCTTAGCCATAAACATGTGTTGCTCCAACTAAACAAGTGTAACACGATGCAACATTTTTATATAATGTTGCTATAGCAAACCTTTCCATATCTTACGTAATGATCCACATTTATCAGATCTTACATTGGAGAATGTGACACGTCATCATTACTGATCGCTTCTTCTATAAAAAACAATTTTTCTTTGGCGCAATTCATTTCTTACCCTCTTTTCGTTCCCCATCCTCTTATTTCATTCCCCGCTTCCCAGTTTCCTTAACCAAATATCTTTTACTTTTGCAAATAACATTTCGATTCTTCTCTGTTTCTTACAAAGGTTCAAACAAACATTCTTATGTTGGGGTTCAATGATTTCGGTTCGATTAGGGGTTTGAATTGGGGGTTCAAGCTTTGTTCAACAATTTCGGTTCAATTAGGGCTTCGATTTGGGGTTCAAGCATTGTTCACATCACTTTAGGGCTTCACTTTTAATTTTGGGGTATAACACTCTCTCATATCACTTTAGGGTTTCGATTTAAACTACTTATAAATTCTTAGGTCAGCCTGAAATAACAATTCGACTTGTCTTAGGTTTCCTCTAGTTGGACACACACATACATATTTTATCTTTTTATGTTAAAATATTCATATACACAAATGTAGTTATGGACAACGAAAACATCTGGATAGAACTTCCAAAGTTTAGTGAAGGACACATTAGTGGGATAAAAGCCTTTATACAAAATGGTTTTCTAAATTCGCCGTAGGCGATGAAATGACGTACCTTTGCAAGAATTGTAACTAAAGCAAGTGGCATCGTCAAGATATAATTTATGATCATCTCATCTGCAACGGTCCATCTCCATTGTATATGAAATGGATATGTGAGGTTTCTTGCTCATATTTTGGAAGAAGTGATGAAGATACAGACTGTAAAGCTGGTATTTTAGAGATAATCTTGGTGGAATGTTGGATTGTACTCATGGACATATGCGGAACTATGAAGATGAGAATTCTAATGCACCTAATGCCAATACAAAAAGATTTTATTGCCTTGTCGAAGATGGAAAGCAGCCATTATATCCTGGTTGTTCAAATTTTTCGAGATTAAGTTTTATCATCAGGCTTTATTCTTTAAAACGTGTACATAGAATTACAGAATCTGCATTTACGGATATACTAGAGTTGATTAGAGGAGCTTTTCCATGGGCCCACATACCTTTACTTTCAGAGTTGCGAAGAATATCATTAAAAATTTAGGTCTTGAATTAAAAAAAAATACACACATGTCCAAACGATTGCATGCTGTATTAGGAAGAAAATGAAGATAAAGATGTCTGTAAAATTTGTGGTGTTTCGAGATAGGAACCAGTGAAAAAGGAAGATACCCGTGACAAAGATCCAGAGAAGTGGAGTCACAAAGTCCCGTCAAAAGTGATGCATTACTTTCCATTAAAACCAAGGATACAAAGGCTGTTTATATGCATGGAGTTTTCACAACTTATGACATGGCATTCTATGGAATGAAAACATACGAAAAACTCAGACATCCAGCTGATAGCAAGTCTTGGAAGGCGATGGATGCTATGTATCCTGATTTTCATTAGAAAATAGAAATATTAGATTGGGTGTAGCCTTTGGTGGATTCAATTCTTTTTGTATAATGAGTACAACTTGCAGCAAATGGCCAATTGTATTAGTTAACTACAACCTTCCACCTTGGGTGTGCATGAAGCCTGAAAATCTAATTATTTCAATACTCATCTCTGGTCTAGACCCGTATGCCATTATGAGAATTCTTCAATGTACTTGAAACATAGTAAAAAAAATGTGCTACACCAATTATAGAAAACTTCTGGATCTGAAACACAAGCAAAGGTTTGATAAGAGGAGGTTCAATGGTGAAGTTGACATAAGACAAATTTCGAGAAATTCATCAGGAACATACATTGAAGAACTGTTGTGTGGCTGTGAAAACAATTTTGAGAAGAAAAACGATTCCCCTTTCAAAAAGAAGTCAATATTTTTAATTTACCATATTGTAGCCGCAATTTATTGCGACACAACCTTGATGTTATGCATATAGAGAAAAATATATGCGATAACATACTTGGTACTTTGCTAAATATCAGTGGCAAGTCAAAAAACCATTTGAATGCTCATTTGGATTTACAAGAAATGGGCATCAGGAAGGTCCTGCATCCTACTTTATCAAGTGACGACGAACACTTTGATATTAGAGCTGACATATTTGACATGACGAATAAAGGAAAAGAAATATTTTTCTCAGTACTGGAGAATGGTAAATTTCCATACGGTTGCGTAGCCAATATCAGTCGGTATTTTCACACAAAGGAAAGGAATATCTCAAGGTACAAGGCCCACGATACTTATTTTTTACTTCATTATTTGTTGTAATTTCCTATGAAAAAACACTGAAGCCTGAGGTTGCATCACTGTAACGACCCGCATTCTACGCATCGGGGGGATCATAGAATAATTATTTCCTTCCCATATGAAGTCGTATGGTCATGTAACTTTAGGAAACACCTATTAGAGTCATTTCCCATGCTCATGATTTTTCCCGATTTTTAAATGACTATTTTGCCCCTAGTTGATCTTGTTTTGGCCATAACTTTTGATTGAAAAGGAATTTTGACCTGAAACCACTTCCATTAGATTCGTTTGATGGTTTATCTTTCCGTAGAGTGGTCATAATAGTCAAACGGACTTACCGTTTGGGAGATATGGCTGAATTAAGATTTGGAAGGTGAAAAACTGCTTAACCGGGCCAAATAAGGTGGTTAGTGGATATGCCCATAACCCATTTCGAGATTAGGGTTATGGGAAGGCTGAAATGAGATAGAGCATCATTCCATTTCAGTTTTCTAGCCTCCACTTATCACCAAGAAACCCTAAAAATGGCCTCCAACCTCTAAATCACCTCCAAATCACCTTTTGGTCAAGGATTTGGCTTTGCAACCTCTAATCAAGGAAGATCTACACCAAATCAACATTGGAGCTACTGTTTAGCATTGGGATTTGCATAAAATCAGAGATTCATTTCAGATCATAGTTTATTTGTGGCTAAGGTGAGTGATTTGCATAGTTTTACACTAATTATGGCTAGTTAAGGGTAATTAGTGTTAATTAGCGAATTTAAGCATGATAAAATTCGGGAAAAATGTTCATAAATTCTTAAATGATGTTTTAGGTCTCTGATATGAATTTGGGTTAATTTGGTTATGTTTTGCTAATCCTATCATTAGTTTCACCTAAACATGCTTAAGGGGAAATATGGGGTTTCTGGGTATGTTTGATCCATTTTAACCTATCATATTGATGTTTTGATGTTTGTGGTTGATTGTGCATGTTGCTATGACTGTATGAAATGCTTTGTGATTGGTTTCAATAGTTAGAATGGTCGAAAACATCGTCGAATGGCGTAAACACTTGCTGGAACAGTTTCAAAAAACAGTGCAGGTTTCGGAACGGATCGGATAAGGGGCTCGGATCAGATATGTTGAACTGGGCAAGGGATTCGATCGGATCGGAACCTGACACTTGAGAAGATTGGCAAAAAGAAGGCCACGCTAACTGAACTGGGATCGGATCGGATCGGATTAAGGAGGACGGATCGGAGCAGAAGCACGAAGATGGATCAGATTGGAGCACGTGAAGGATGAGGAGGCGGATCGGAGCGGAAGCACGAACTAGAGCGGGATGGCACCCGACCCGACTCGAGGAGAAACATCCGACCCGAACCGTACCAGAAGAAGACCCGACCCGAACCAATGAAGCATACCCGAACCGAACCGATGGCTTGAGGAGGAACCCGACCCGACCCAGTATTGACCAATAACCCGAGATGCAAAGGTAGTCCAATGTGGGAAGTTAGAGCTCAAGATCCAGTGGGGAACCGATGAGTTCACTTCATGGTTGGACTTTGCCGCGGGACATGTGCTAAGGAGTTGTCGACGTTCATAACTTCGATTCACCACTATAAATGAATGATGGGCTACTTATCAGTGCAGTAGAGTCATTATGACTCGAGGGGCAAGGTGATGGTAGCAAGACTACGTTATCAGTGCAGTAGAGTCATTACGACTCGAGGGGCAAGGTGATGCGTAGTAAGACTATGAGGCAGCACAGATGGGGTGAATAACTCCGTGGGGCAAGTGGACATAGTAAGGATTAGTAAGACTATGAGCCAGCGCAGGTGGGGTGAATAACTCCATGGGGCAAGTGGACATAGTAAGGATTAGTAAGGCTATGAGCCAGCACAGATGGGGTGAATAACTCCATAGGGCAAGTGGACATAGCGAAGGATTAGTGGCTACGTTATCAATGCAGTGAATCCATTTATGACTTCATGGGGCAAAGTGATCGTAGCAAGGTATGTTGGGTGATCGAAGTGGTGAATATCGTATGCTTTACGCATTGAGTGAGGGATGTGAGGATGGATGCTATGTTTGATTGTTTTCCATCACCCTGACATGCACACCCCCACCTCCGTATCTTTACACCGTTTGATATGGCACCTCAGAGTGTTGTACAGTATGTAGTGCTAACTCTTTGGTTGCAGGTCCAGGTTCAGGTATGTTTTAGTCTACCTGTTATTATTCACTTTAGACGCTTATCGCTCATACCAGGCTTTATGTCTGACCCAGAGTTTTATGTCTCCTCTTATTACTCTGGGTGCTCACACGAGCAGACTAGAGACAGGTTAGCTGGTGATGCGCGAGTAGCTGATTCGGAGGCGGGCAGGAGGCTTCCACGTATTATATATATATTCTCCATGTTTCGTTGGTGGTCGCTACTTGGGCATTAGTAGTGTACCTCTTTTATCTTGCTTTTGCTTTGAGACAGTTTGAAAAGTTGTAATGAGCTGTATTTTGGATTTCCGCTGCTATGATGTTTAGTTCTGGTTTTCAGCTTATGCACTGTCTCACCTGTTTTATGTCAAGTATGTTATTATTATATTTTATTCTATGCGCTGTGAGACATTCTACAGGTTCTTGATTAGTTCATTTCCTTCTTCCTTTTCCTTTTCCTTTTGATGACCCGTTCCGTGCTAACTAGACATGTGTACAGCGCACTTTTGGAGTAAATGTCGGTGGTGCGGGGCGGGCCTTCACACTTGGTATCAGAGCTCTAGGTTGCGTAGTTGACCTAGGGAAAGACACCAGGGAGAGATAGTACGTATATGAGAGCGCGTATTTGTGATTACTTTGGTTTTCAAAAGCTATATATATACTATTGGTAGTATAAGAATGAAGTCGCACTGCACTAGCACCACTATGGGGTCGTTAATCGTTTCCCTTTTTCAAATTGACGATGAGCCGAGACACGAGGGGTGCTGGTAGAGGGACCAACCAGGGGAATGCCGCTGACATGAGGGCAATGTTTACTAACCTCATGAGAGACATGCTTAGAGAAGTGCAAGGGGCAGTTCCCAATCCGGAGTTGGTGTTGGCCCAGTAGTGCAGGCGCCTAGGGTCGATTTCGCCAAGTTGTGCAAGGATTACACTAACCTTGGTGGAAAGCCGTTCCACGGGACGGAGTCGGCCACAGATGTTCAAGACTGGATGGATAGCTGTGATCGTATCTTCGATGACTTGGGTCTTGAGGATGCGATGAAGCAAAGGCTAGCGTCTCGTCAACTGCAAGGGCGAGCAATGAATTGGTGGAATGCCATTAGAACAGCTACTCCAGAAGATCAAGTTACCTGGGATCAGTTCAAGGCTCGCTTTAGCGAGAATTTCATTCCAGCTGCCCAGAAGTTAGTGTTGTCTAAGAGGTTCTTGGAACTCAAGCAGAGTGGTAGGGCAGTTTCTGATTATATTGCTGAGTTCGACACCTTGCCAAAGTATGGACTATCTCTTATCGATACTCCTGAAAAGAAGAATGAGAAGTTCATTACTGGTTTAGATGGATACTTGGGGGAAAGGTTTATCAATCACATCGATGAGACTTTTGAATCGATTCGTCGAATGCCCCAACTGCGGCGGAGAAAGGAAAGAATGTTGTTATTCAAGGTATGCTTTCTATTTATGATGTACCAGTTCGAGTTTTTTTGATACCGGGGCTTCCCGTTCCTTCATATCTAGTGACCTGGTAGATAGGTTGGGACTGGAACCCGAGATAGTCGATAGACCATTGGTTGTGACGAACCCGATTGGTGGTTCGACTAGCCTTAGTATGATTTGCAGGAATTTGGTCTTATCGAGTCATGGATGTACGTTTGTTTGTGATTGCTTTGTTTTGGGCTTTACTGGGTATGGCATTATATTGGGAGTCTATTGGCTCCAAAGATACGGGGTGGTGGTAGACTGTGAGGGCATTTTGGTGACAATGAGGGCGGATGATGGGCGGAGGGTAGTGTTTGGTAGTCTACCTAGTAATGGGGTTATGGCTAGTTTTGTAAATTCCCTCGACATCCCGCAGCATGAGTTGTCAGATGTGCCCGTGGTTGGCCAGTATCCGGACGTCTTCGAGGAGGTGACCAGGCTCCCACCACACCGAGAGATTGAGTTCCGTATTGATTTAGTGAAAGATGCCAGACCTATAGTGATGCCACTTCGTCGTATGGCACCAAGGGAGCAGCGAGAGCTCGGGGTGCAAGTCCGCAATCTTTTGAAGAAGGAATTTATTAGGAGGAGTGTCTCCGAGTGGGGAGCACCAGTTGTATGTGCCACTAAGGCAGATGGTTCCCTTCATTTGTGTGTGGACTATCGCGAGTTGAATAAGGTAACGAGGAAGAATAAGTATCCTCTACCGCGGATAGATGATTTGTTTGATCAACTGGAAGGAGCAAGAGTGTTCTCCCAGCTGGACCTCGCGACATGAATTCATCATCTTCGAGTAGCAGATGAGAGTGTTCCGAAAACGGCATTCAGGACGCCGTCTGGATTTTATGAGTGGTTGGTCATGCCATTTGGGTTGACCAATGCGCCAGCCTATTTTGTGGATCTTATGAATCGAGTATTCAAAGATCAGTTGAATAAGTTTGTTCTTGTGTTCGTGGATGATATCCTTGTTTATTCAAGGACAGAGGAGAAACACAAGGGACACTTGAGGATAGTGATGGAAGTGTTGAGGAAACACCAATTGAAAGAGAAATTCTCTAAGTGTCATTTCTGGAGAAGGGAAGTGAGATTCTTGGGTCATGTTGTTTCAGAGAGTGGTATAGTCGTGGACCCTGCGAAGTGGCTACGGTACAGGATTGGCCTACGCCCAAGAATGCAACAGATGTAAGAAGTTTCTTGGGATTAGCTGGATATTATCGTAAGTTTATCCAGGACTTCTCCAAGATTGCAGCACCGTTGACTTAGTTGACTAATAAGAATCAGTCCTTCGTCTGGGACGGAGTGTGTGAGAATGCCTTCAAGAGTCTAAAAGAGAGGTTGACGCGTGCGCCAGTGCTAGTCATTCCTAAAGGGAATGAAGAGATGACGGTATACACAGATGCTTGTGGTACCGGACTGGGTGCAGTATTGATGCAAGGAGGTAGGGTTGTAGCTTATGCTAGTCGACAGCTAAAGCCACATGAGAAGAAGTATCCTACCCATGATTTGGAACTAGCAGCGATTGTGTTCGCATTGAAGATGTGGAGGCATTATCTCTTGGGAGAAAGATTTGAGTTGTTTACCGATCATAAATCGTTAAAGTATCTCTTCTCCCAGAAAGATCTGAATCTCCGTCAGCAGAGATGGTTAGAGTTCTTGGCTTCGTATGACTTTGATATCGCATATACACCTGGGAAAGGTAATGCGGTAGCCGATGCCTTGAGTAGGAGACATGCCAGCTTAGGGGCTATGTTTCTTGAATGGAAGCAACTGGAGTATATCGCGGGGTTTGATTTCAGACCAAAGTGCGAATTGGATCCAGTTATGCTAGCTAGTTTGGCGATCAGACCCACTTTGATAGAGCGGATTGGTTCCAGCCAGAGGGACGATCCTAATCTATTGGAAATCATCTCCAAGTTAGAGATGGACATCGACGATGAGGAGATGAATATGAATGGGCTTGATCGAGATGGATGGATTCGGAAGAATGGAAGACTAGTTGTACCTAACGTAAATGGTTTGAGAGATGAAGTGCTTAGAGAATGTCATCACTCAAAACTGACTATACACCCCGGTGGTAATAAGATGTATCGAGATATGAAGCAGACTTACTACTAGGAAGGGATGAAAAGAGACGTTGGGAAGTTTATATCCAAATGCATGAATTGCCAGCTTGTTAAAGCCGAGCAAGGGTTGTTGCAACCATTAGAAATTCCCGAATGGAAATGGGAGCAAGTCTCGATGGATTTCATCAATGGCTTACCGAGGACTAGGTCGGGATACGATAGCATTTGGGTAAATTTGGATCGATTGACTAAGAGCGCAAGATTTATACCAGTCAAATCGACTAGAACGGCGGCCAAGTTGGCAGAATTGTATATGAAGTGGGTAGTGAGATTTCATGGAGTACCCAAAATCATTGTGAGTGACCGAGACCCGTTGTTCACTAGTGGGTTTTGGAAGAGCTTACAAGAGGCTCTAGGGTCAGGATTACATCTCAGTACCGCATATCATCCTCAGACCGACGGTCAGACAGAGATGGTGAATCGTATATTGGAAGATCTCTTGAGAGCTTGTATATTGGATTTAGGTGGATCATGGGATGACCATTTGCATCTAGTAGAGTTTGCATATAATAATAGCTACCAATCCAGTATCGGTATGGCTCCATATGAAGCTTTGTACGGAAGACCGTGCAACTCACCATCATGTTGGATAGAGACTGGCGAGAAGTTTATGCTTGGACCAGATGTGGTGAGGGAAACTTCAGATAAGATCAAGATCATTCAGTGACGAATGAAAGCTGCCCAAGATAGGCAGAAGAGTTTTGCTGATAAGAGGAGAAGAGACTTAAAATTCTCCGTTGGTGACTTGGTGTTTGTCAAGATTTCTCCGTTAAAAAGCGTGATACGATTTGGCAGGAAGGGCAAATTGGCACCAAGATTTGTTGGCCCATTCCCTGTTCTTGAACTAGTCGGGAATTTGGCATATAGAGTTGGCTTACCAGAGAAAATGGCGGGAGTTCACGATGTATTTCATGTTTCCCAACTAAGGAAGTTCGTTCACGACTCAGATATGACTATTTCACCTGATCAGTTAGAGGACTTCGAAGTAGAACCCGAGGCGGTTGGGAACCGCAAGCCGATTCGTATTGTGGGGCACGATACGAAGCAACTTCGAAGGAAGGCGGTGAGGCTAGTCAAGGTTCAGTGAGGCGAGGACGAGAATGATTGTACTTGGGAGACAGAGGAGAACATTAGGAAGGCATATCCAGAACTCTTTGCCTGGTAAGGTTTACTTTGCAATTTAGTTTTCCGCATGCTAGGGTAGATTTGTTTTGCTTGGTTGCATGTTTGATTGTTGTTTTATGATTGATAGGCATGCGGGACCTTTGTGTTTGCTTTGATTAGGGAATTTCGGGGGCGAAATTTCTTAAGGGGGGGAGAGTGTAACGACCCGCATTCTACGCATCGGGGGGATCGTAGAATAATTATTTCCTTCCCGTATGAAGTCGTATGGTCATGTTACTTTGGGAAACACCTATTAGAGTCATTTCCCATGCTCATGATTATTCCCGATTTTTAAATGACCATTTTTCCCTAAGTTGATCTTGTTTTGGCCATAACTTTTGATTGGAAAGGAATTTTGACCTGAAACCACTTCCATTAAATTTGTTTGATGGTTTACCTTTCCGTAGATTGGTCATAATAGTCAAACGGACTTACCGTTTGGGAGATATGGCTGAATTAAGGTTTGGAAGGTGAAAAACTGCTTAATCGGGCCAAATAGGGTGGTTAGTGGATAGGACCATAACCCATTTCGGGATTAGGGTTATGGGAAGGCTGAAATGAGATAGAGCATCATTCCATTTCAGTTTTCTAGCCTCCACTTATCACCAAGGAACCCTAAAAATGGCCTCCAACCTCTAAATCACCTCCAAATCACCTTTTGGTCAAGGATTTGGCTTAGTAACCTCTAATCAAGGAAGATCTACACCAAATCAACATTGGAGCTGCTGTTTAGCTTTGGGATTTGCATCAAATTAGAGATTCATTTCAGATCATAGTTTATTTGTGGCTAAGGTGAGTGATTTGCATAGTTTTACACTAATTATGGCTAGTTAAGGGTAATTATTTTTAATTAGCGAATTTAAGCATGATAAAATTCGGGAAAAATGTTCATAAATTCTTAAATGATGTTTTAGGCCTCTGATATGAATTTGGGTTAATTTGGTTAAGTTTTGCCAATCCTATCATTAGTTTCACCTAAACATGCTTAAGGGGAAATATGGGGTTTCTGGGTATGTTTGATCCATTTTAACCTATCATATTGATGTTTTGATGTTTGTGGTTGATTATGCATGTTGCTATGACTGTATGAAATGCTTTGTGATTGGTTTCAATAGTTATAATGGTCGAAAACGTCGTCGAATGGCGTAAACACTTGCTGGAACAGTTTCAGAAAACAGTGCAGGTTTCGGAACGGATCGGATATGGGGCTCGGATCGGATATGTTGAACTGGGCAAGGGATTCGATCGGATCGGAACCTAACACTTGAGAAGATTGGCAAAAAGGAAGGCCACGCTAACTGAACTGGGATCGGATCGGATTAAGGAGGACGGATCGGAACAGAAGCACGAAGATGGATCGGATTGGAGCACGTGACGGATGAGGAGGCGGATCGGAGCGGAAGCACGAACTAGAGGGGGATGGCACCCGACCCGACTCGAGGAGAAACATCTGACCCGAACCGTACCAGAAGAAGACCCGACCCGAACCAATGAAGCATACCCGACCCGAGCTGATGGCTTGAGGAGGAACCCGACCCGACCCAGTATTGACCAATAACCCGAGATGCAAAGGTAGTCCAATGTGGGAAGTTAGAGCTCAGGATCCAGTGGGGAACCGATGAGTTCACTTCATGGTTGGACTTTGCTGCGGGACGTGTGCTAAGGAGTTGTCGACGTTCATAACTTCGATTCACCACTATAAATGAATGATGGGCTACTTATCAGTGCAGTAGAGTCATTATGACTCGAGGGGCAAGGTGATGGTAGCAAGACTACATTATCAGTGCAGTAGAGTCATTACGACTCGAAGGGCAAGGTGATGCGTAGAAAGACTATGAGCCAGCGCAGATGGGGTGAATAACTCCATGGGGCAAGTGGACATAGTAAGGATTAGTAAGACTATGAGCCAGCGCAGATGGGGTGAATAACTCCATGGGGCAAGTGGACATAGTAAGGATTAGTAAGGCTATGAGCCAGCGCAGATGGGGTGAATAATTCCATGGGCCAAGTGGACATAGCGAAGGATTAGTGGCTATGTTATAAGTGCATTGAAGCCATTTATGACTTCATGGGGCAAAGTGATCGTAGCAAGGTATGTTGGGTGATCGAAGTGGTGAATATGGTATGCTTTACGCACTGAGTGAGGGATGTGAGGATGGATGCTATGTTTGATTGTTTGCCATCACCCTGACATGCACACCCCCACCGCCGTATCTTTACACCATTTGATATGGCACCTCAGAGTGTTGTACAGTATGTAGTGCTAACTCTTTGGTTGCAGGTCCAGGTTCAGGTATGTTTTAGTCTACCTGTTATTATTCACTTTAGATGCTTATCGCTCATACCAGGCTTTATGTCTGACCCAGAGTTTTATGTCTCCTCTTATTACTCTGGGTGCTCACACGAGCAGACTAGAGACAGGTTAGCTGGTGATACGCGAGTAGCTGATTCGGAGGCAGGCAGGAGGCTTCCACGTATTATATATATATTCTCCCTGTGTCGTTGGTGGTCGCTACTTGGGCATTAGTAGTGTACCTCTTTTATCTTGCTTTTGCTTTGAGACAGTTTGAAAAGTTGTAATGAGCTGTATTTTGGATTTCCGCTGCTATGATGTTTAGTTCTGGTTTTCAGCTTATGCACTGTCTCACCTATTTTATGTCAAGTATGTTATTATTATATTTTATTCTATGCGCTGTGAGACATTCTACAGGTTCTTGATTAGTTCATTTCCTTCTTCGTTTTCCTTTTGATGACCCGTTCCGTGCTAACTGGACATGTGTACAACGCACTTTTGGAGTAAATGTCGGTTGGTGCGGGGCGGGCCTTCACAATCACCTCTGATATGATTTGGTGCATTCTTAACATGTCTTTAGGGCAAAGTAATTGACTTGGAAGATGTGAAGAGGCAACAACAAGAAATTATCGAAATTCTTTGCCAATTTAGATGATATTTCCACCAGCATTCTTTGACATAATGCAACACCCCGTAATTTTAAAGAACACTATAATAATAAACTGAAGAATAGTTAATTAAATATTGGGAATTAAGTAAAACAGTCTGCGCCATTGTGTTCGTCTCGGAATTCTACTTAAGATAGACTCCGAGTTTGCGTAAAACATACATTGTATGAAGAAGATATTAAGGTTTGAAGTTTGTATACATATAAGCAATATATATATATATATATATAAATCATGTCTAGAAAATCAAAAATCAGAGAGGGGAAAGGGAGGGAAATTGGCCCGTTAGGGGTCGACCCTGTCCCTTGTGGGTGTCAACCCATGGGTCGGCCCCAACATGTGGGTGTCGACCCCTATGTCGACACCGGGGTCAACCCCACTGAGATCTGGGGCAGATTCTTCCCCTACACTTGGATGCATTTCTAAGCGAGATTCATTGACCTTAGGCTATAAATGGGACCTCATTTCCATTGTTTTGTTTACCAAAAACAATGGAGACAACGAGGTGCTTCCCCAACTCAGATTGAACTAGCCTATTCTTCTGCAACACAAATTTATAAGCATTCAAGAATATCTACTACAACATCTATAGTCAATTCTCTGTTCTTTAGATCCAGTCACAGTGAGTTCATGTTATTTTTAGATATAACATTTAATAGTAATCTTGACATGTTTATAAGTTTGGATCTAAATTTGTTCCTTTTATTAACCTGAATCATAACTAAACAGATCTGCCATTACTTGTACACCTGATCCTCTTTTTAGTTCTTTCATGCCTACCTTTATTATGACTATTCTGTCATTATGCCTGATAGTATCACCATATGCCTATTCTGTTAGTTTGCCTAATCATGTCACCATATACCTGTTCAGTTAGTATGACCGATTCTATCAGCATATGCCAGTTTTATTATTGTGCTTATTCTTGTTCACTTCTCTCCCTCCTTCACTTTTTATTTTTATAGCCAAGCTGACTTCGAGCTTAGCCCTACTACTGAAATATGCGAGCGCACGAAATTGGGAATAGTTGGGAATGATAAACTGGGGCAATACTTATATTGTAAAACATGATTGGGATTTGGGGAATAATCTATACCTTGATCTAAAACTTAAATTTAGGGCATAACTTGTATCGTGAATCAAACTCGGATTTGGGGCATAACCTTGGACAAACATGAAAATTGTTTAATAATGAACATGCCTAGATTTATAGTAATTAGACATTGTAACCGCACTTCGACACGAGGTTAGATTACACTTTTGGTAGAAGTCTGTCTAGAACCGCCCGGCAAATCCAGCGTTCACAAGTGGTTAATCTAATGTGAGGGGTCGAGTGCATAAATGTACATGTAATGGTACCGAGACACGAGGTTAAGTCTAACTTGTGGTAGAAACCTGCCCGGAATTGCCAGGCATATCCAGCTTCCACAAGTGGTAGACTTAATGTGAGAGGTCTAGTCCATTAACAGCCATAAATGGATGAATGATAATAACTTGTTAACCTGTAATACTTAACCTGTTTAAATCTGTGGGGGTTACATGAACCTATCAAATAAAGAAGGGGTTAAATAAACTTGCTTGAATCGGTGGGGTTAAGTTAATCTTCTTAAATCAGTGGGGGCGGGATACACACACACACACACACACACACACACACACACACACACATATATATATATGTATATATATATATTTTCACATGATTTTCAAATGAAAATGGCGGACAAACGAGATCCCGTACCGCCAAAACATAATTCCAAATCTTAATTTAATTGTGATTTTGTTCAATCCAAATCTGTGTCTAATCCAGCTGATTCGTCAGCTATAGCTAATCAAGGAGTAGATCGGAAATCTCTGAAATATGCTAAACCATCGGCAAATCGTATTATCATTTCAGAAGAGATTTTCAATGAATTGAAGGAGGTTTGGCATGACACAATAGCTTTGCATCTGGTTGAATTTCGATTATCTGTAGTGAAGCTAAAGGACTGCATCCGTAAAGTTTGGAGACCTAAAGGTAACTTCATAGTGCATACAGTGGATGGATTTCACTTCACAGTTCAATTTGAGGAATCTTCGGATTTCTCTTCAGTGATTCAATCATCTACGTACTCCTATTTTGGTAATCTGCTGCTGATTAATGAATGGCATCCTGGTTATGATTTTGACAATTTTCAATTTGACAAAGTCCAGATCTGGATCAAGCTTTTTAATGTTGATATGGAACTTTGGTCTACTAATGCTTTGTCGACGATTGCTAGTTTTATTGGAGAACCCATATGTATAAATGA
Source organism: Allium sativum (assembly GCA_030737875.1). Classification (NCBI taxonomy): domain Eukaryota; kingdom Viridiplantae; phylum Streptophyta; class Magnoliopsida; order Asparagales; family Amaryllidaceae; genus Allium; species Allium sativum. Next base: position 1,043,549,393 of record CM060910.1, on the reverse strand, counting down.
TAACACCATGTCTAACAGGATTACAAGATTTGTTAGAATTTTAGTTTCCATTGGTATAGCAGATAAGTTACATGATAATATTTCTATGCAACTTCATAATGGTACAGAGAAAACTATTAGAGTTGAATATGAATTTATCCCGCCTAGATGTGGTGTTTGTAAAGTTTTTGGTCATGACTCTTTGGTACATAAGATGGATAAAGAACCATCATGGTGCCAAAAGAAAACAATGAAATCTAGTTCAGGAGAGATGGATGAAGAGATTCAAAGTGGATCTAATTTGCAAAAGGAAGCCTCTACTTCAAATGCAGCTAAAGAGAAGGGGGATCTGGATTTTCGAGATGAAGTTTTACCAAATGATATTATACCATATGACATAAGTCATATAGCTAAGAAACTTAACGAGAATATGATTGAGGAGGAAGATCATGATGTAACTCAAAATGTTTGTAAGAATGAAGATTACATGGCTCATTTGAAAGGTAGACCAAAATTGATTCAACCTATAAAGCTCCTTCTAGAAGGCAAACCAGGAGCTCTGCTCCTCATAAATGACAATCATGTGCTGGAATGTCAGAGGGATGTCTTCTCCTTTTCGAATGCGAGAAATATCATCTCTTCTGGCGAAATTCAGGCCAATTTTTGTTGGTCTGGTAGAAAGTAAAATTAGTATAGAAAAATTGAAGTATTTTAAAAGATTTTTGCCATCTAATTGGGACTTCCTTCCTTAACAAGTAGATGTGTATACTGGAAGAATTGTTTTGATATGGAATGCTGAAATTTGGTCCATTAACATCATCTCTTCATCTAAACAACATGTCACTGTTGAAGCTATCGATACAGGAGGTATGTGTATTTTTTATACAGTGGTATATGCAAGTAACAACTATCATGAAAGACAGGAATTATGACAACATATTATTCATGAAGCGGGTTTATTGTGTGGTGGCTGGCTTTTAATAGGAGATTTTAATAACTCCACTTCTCCACTGGATAAAAGAAGGGGTTTACCTATTCCATTTCAACAACTTCGAGCATTCAATAATTGTCTGGCTCAAGTTGGTTTGATTGAAGTGAAGTCGGTGGGGTTCAATTATACCTGGAGGAGAAGGGGTGTTGCTAATCATATAGACAAGATTTTTGTAAATCCTTCTTGCATGCAAAAATACATTGATATGAAAGCGCCGTCTTTGAATCAATTATCAAGTGATCACAATCCTTTACTTCTTGAGCTTATCCCAACTGCTAAGACAAAAGGTCTCCCATTCAGATATTGCAATGACTGGTGCTTCAAAACAGGGTATTTGGAATGCATTGAAAAGGGTCTGCAAGAACATATTGAGGGTTTTCAGATTTTCAGATTCATGCTGAAACTCAAGGCTTGCAAAAGAGAATTGAAACCGTGGAACAAAATTAGACCTAAAGATGACGCTCTCTTAAAACAAGCAGAAGAGAAATTTAATAATTTTGAAGCTACAGTGGACTTAGAACCTAAAAACTTAGAATTGTATAAAGAAATGCTAGAGGCCAAGCATCAATACATGATACAAAAGCAAGTTAAATTTTGGAATTTCAGAAAAAAGCTAAAGTTTCTTGGCTACAAGAGGGAGATACAAATTCCAAGTTTTTTCATTCTAAAATGTCCACTAGAAAACATTGTAATAACTTGAAAGCTTTGATTAATTCTGCAGGTGAATTATTATATAAGTAGGAGGAAATTTCTTCAGTAGCTATAGGGTATTTCACTGAAATGTTTAATGGTGATAGCAGAGATGAATTTCCTCTCTTTCAATACGAATTCATAATAAACCAGCAAGGGCAAATGGACCTACTCAAGCCTATTTCTATGGAAGAAGTCAAGAAAGATGCTTTTTCTATTCATGAAGATAGTAGTCCTGGACCTGATGGATTCAACTCAAAGTTTTATAAGCTTCACTGGGAATTGCTCAAACAAGATTTAACTGCAGCTGCCCAAGACATGTTTAACTTAGCAATCATTCCTAAAGGTTGCAATCATACACTCATTACTCTTATTCCTAAAGTTGATAGACCATTAGAAATACCACAATATCGTCCTATTGCATGTTGCAATTTATTTTACAAAATTTTCTGTAAATTACTTTGTAATAGATTAAAATGGTTGCTCCCCCATTTGACATCATCTAACCAATGTGCTTTCATCCCAAAAAGAAATATTGGTGATAATATTTTATTAGAACATGAGTTGATTAGAGATTTTAAAAAGCCTGGAGTCAATAAATTCTGTGTAAAAGTGGATTTAAAGAAGGCATATGATAGACTTAATAGAAGATTTATCTATCATATTATGAAACTGATGGGCTTTCCTACTCATTTTATCAATGTCATCTTTGCTTGTATTTCAACGCCTACCTATTCGATTATGATTCAAGGGGTGCCTTCAGGTTTTATAGAATCAAATAGGGGTTTAAGGCAAGGTGATGCCCTCTCACCGCACCTTTTTACGATTGCAATGGAGTATTTTTCCTTTTGTATGAAAGAAATGGTGATGTTGAGATTATTTACACCAGTTCATAAATTTGATCCTATAGTTTCAAACTTGATTTATGCTGATGACTTAATGGTTTTTGGAAGATGTTCAATTGAAGGTGCTAATGCTCTAAAGTATATATTTGAGAAACTGGAATATTTCAGTGGTTTATCTGTGAATCTTATGAAAACAAAGATCTTTTTCAGTGCTTTTGCTTCTCGAACTCATGATATGGTGAATATCCTTGGATATAATGTTGGTTCTTTACCTATAAAATATCTAGGGGTTCCATTATTTCAAACTATACTCATTATCAAGACTGCCAAGAACTAATTCATATAATTCAGCAAAAATTACAATCTTGGGATTCAAAGTTTTTGAGCATTGCAGGAAGAGCTGAAATGATTCATTCAGTCATAAATCCATTAGTTCTTTACTGGTTGATGGTATATCAGTTATGTAACAACCCGGAAAATCTAAACCAATTTAAAAATTTTATTTTGGCAATTTTGATGGATTTTGGATATTTAAAATGATTTATTTTAAATAATAACAATGAGAAATTTATTTTGAATAGAATTAGAACGTATATATTTATATAGATCGACATTAGAATATAAATATTTATTTTTAATTATAAAAGGAATTGAAATGGCGCGGTAGTTTGAAAATTCGATTTCAAATTTCAAATGAACGTACATGATTCAAAATAAACCGGATTTTAGCGAAACCAAAAATATTAGAATCTATTTGAAAATATCTTTCCAACGAATCCAAAAAATTGAAATTTCATAGCGGGAATAAATAATTATGCCTAATTGAAAATTCAGAATAGTCGCTATGGAATTTTGGCCCTTAAAAATGGAAATTTTGCAAACGACCTCCTTTCTGACGAAACAACTTTTATTGGATCCGTATGTCAAGTTATTACTAGATTCCAAAATTCATAATTTTCTGAATCAATATGTGAGTGTGGCGAAGGAAAACGTGTTTAGACTGTTTCATTCAATTTGGATCAACCAGAAAATGGCCATTTTTCAAACGGTCTTCAAATTTGATGAAATTAGTTTTTTTAGGACCGTATCGTCAATACGAAGTCAGAAATAATTTTTCTGGAATTTTCAGAATCGGTATGTGGCCCCGGTAAATTAAAATGTGCATTTAAATTGAATATATATAGATTTATATTTTAATTTAAACGAAAACTGATCGAAACGTTAGAACTAGGTTACGAAAAAATCCCATTGTGTTCGAAATGGGGGTAATTAGCTAGTGGCGACAGTCGTTGGGTCTCGTTTGGAGTTCGAATTAAGAAGTTACTTTTTGAAAAATAATAAAATAATATAAATATTTATAAACCTAATTCCCTCCCTCACAAAGTCAAACCCCCAAATCAAATTAAACCCAACGTTGTTCAGCCGCCCCCTTTCCCTTTCGTCGCACGCCCTCAACCACCTCCGACGAGCGCCGCTGGCCCCAGCACCTCGCCGGGCGACCCCCTGCTCCGCCTCTTCTCCCCACTGACCAATCCCAGTCCGGAGCGCCATAGATCCAAACCGCAAGCCCCCCTTTTTTGCTAAAATCGAACACCGTGCCACCCTTACCCCCTTCTGCCCTCCGACGCGATAACACCCGACGCCCCATCCACCTGCGATGGCATGGACAACCCCCTTCTCTCCGTATACTGTAAGCTCTCTTTTATTTTTATTTATTTTTAATTTTCTCTCTTCCTTTTTCTTTTGTTGTTAATTTTTATATGAAAGGATTTAAAAGAAAAATATAATTTTTATATGAAATGATTTGGAATAAAAATATAATCTTTATCGTATATAAACTATTTTAAGAATAGTCGAGTAATGGAAATATTTTTAGAGAGCTAAAAATATAATTTTTAGCCTATGTATGTTATTCTAAAAATAGTTAAGTTACGGAAATATTTTTAGAAAGCTAAAAAATATGATTTTTAGATTTTATACGCTATATATAAAATAGTAATACAAGAATAATTATTAACGAGTTAAAACTATTATTTTTAAAGTAGGAATTCCATATAGATCGACGAGCAAAGAATGATGAAGTGGATCCCAAAGGTGAGAACTTCTCACTTTTATTTTATTTTCTAGTTAAAATATATACTAGGATGAAGACGGTGCTTAGTGGCACCCGACACCCGTCGTCCACAGACCATGGATGACTTGTTTGTTTGATTGATTGTGTTGTAAAAATTGATTGTGTGATGTGGAATGGAGTAAAATATTTTATAGTTAAAAATATAATTTTTAACATGTATATGAATAAATTAAATATTGATAAACAAATCGGACGATTTGTTTATGTACACACATTTGACTGATATTGATTGGGCCGATTAATTTTACACATCGCCCAACTGCATAAATAAAGTTTATTATTTGTTGATTGAAACCCCACACGGGTATTGGGATGATATATGACTTACACTAGTCCCAATCATTAGTTGTATGTTGATCGATTGATTGACAGGCTGTAGTAAGCGTTAAATATTTATATTTGATGCTTATGCAGTGTAGAATGCACTTTGGGTGAAGATTGAACGTGTTTGATTGTTGTTGTATATGTGTGTAGTATGAAATCCGTATAATCAACATTATATGGTAATTGACTGTGTCTGATTCCAGTTCAGAAAGGATAAATATTTTAAAATAATGAACATTTTAAAATAACGAATATTTTAAAATAATATTCAATATAAGATCAAAATATAATTTTGATGTTCGATTTGGGATGGACACGAATATATTTAAATATATATAAAGCCGTGTTGATTAGATTAACGCCATTTTGACGTAAACGATATTTATATCGATTTTATTCATTTTTATAATGAATATTGAAAAGGAAATGATTTCAAAATCTAATGTGTTGAAAATACTATCATGTATATATCGATGATATGGAATATTCAATTTTAATTAGAAATTGAATATGAAGTTGAAATCGTTTTGAAAACGTATTTAAAACGATTTATAAAATACGTTTTAAATGGAAATCGACGAAATATATATATATATATATATATTATATATAAAATGGCCTGTATAAACGTGCCGCGCTGCGGCAGTTTGCGAATTTCGACTATTGACTTGAAACGGACATTACGGAAGATCCGTCCGTCAGATTCTCCTAAAACCGGAACCATTGGGTTCGTATCGAAAAGAGCTTTCTAACGAAAATTAGAGATTTGAAATCTAACGTTTGGATTTGGAATTATGTCCAAATCAAATTTGGAAAAGGTCGCTGTAAGTGCAGTTCGATGGCCGTTTATGGAAATCGACTGTACTGGCCTTGATAAAATTATTAAAAATATCCATAATTAGTGTTAAATCATAAGAAATGATTTGGAAAGAATTAGGATGAAAAATTCCATATTTGAAAAGATAAAAATAATTTTTTATCGAAATGAACTAGTTTTGAATTAGAATAATAAATCCAATATTTTTAAAATAAATAAATTGGATTTGAAATGGTTTTTAAAAATAACCAGGATTTCCAATATATGAATACGAATGGATTTGAATTGAAATTATTCTCGGAATATTTCGATATTGGATTTCGTGATTATACGGAGATTGTGGAGGAATTTGGAAGATATATATATCGTTATTCCAATACGATATTTGTTGGTTTTAGAATTATATATCGAATATAAGCCGATATATTTTCTATTCAGAGCCTTGTATTTAATATCAAATTGGATTTTGGGTTTGTCGTGAATGGTATCTTTAATAACACTATTCTTGAACCGAATTTATAAATCTTTTTATTTAGATTTAACGGGAATTTTCCAAGGTAACGTTTTCCAATTTAATATATTAAATTCTTTAACCCGATTTACAGTGAAATGTGATTTGGGATTTATAAATCTTTTTATTTAGATTTAACGGGAATTTTCCGAGGTAACGTTTTCCAATTTGGTATATTAAATTGGAATTGAATGTAATTCGATTTGATAATAATCGAAGTGAACTTCTGTGGAGGAAGACTATTAATACATATGGAATTTAAGAGGCGTTGCCGTTATTCCATTTATATTATTGGTCGGATATGGAAATTGATATCGATTATATATTGATTTGTTTTTCCGTGAAGATTCCATAATTAATGGAACGTGATTTGAGTTATCGTGAATGGTATCTTTAATAATACTATTCTTAGACCCAATGGAGTTATGAAAATCAGAAACTAATTGGAGATTAGTTAAGTTGAATGGTTTCCTGGGTATTGATCTGATGTTGGTTTCGGCCTTCGGGGTTTATACTTAGGGAATTGTTCACTTGCTAATTTATGGTTAAATGTAGATGGAATGGAATGTGATTTTGGGTTTATCGTGAACCATGTTTTAAATGACATTGGTTCTTTAACCCAGTTAAAGACAGGATATGGTTTCCCAAGTTAAACAATCGTAAATATTGATTTTTGGGAAGATTAAAACCAAGTGGAGTTTAAATGAATCTTTAATTAGATTGAAATGATATCCAAAAGAAGATTAAAGAATAAATTTAAAGAATTTATCTTTGATAAAATTAATGGGAACCTTACCCAAAGTATAAGAATATTTGAATAAAGGAATATTCTGGATTGGAATAAGGCGTATGTTGTGTTTTATAGCACTTGTTTATTATATACGTAGAGTTATTCGGAAAGACCGGGTTTATCCCATTCCGAATAACTGATTCGATGATATGTCGAGGATGAAGATGGTGGTTGAAGACCGGAGGTCTTCACATCGTTTGAATGATTACTGATGTCTTGATTGGGCTATACACCCAAGGCGAGGTAATAAGTGGTGATTGTCTAGACGTACTTGGAGATCGACGGGTATGCGAGGGCCTCTCCCCTGTATTGGACATATGGGGGAGGAATAAGGTGCCTCCGGTTTCGTTCAGACCCAGAACGAACTTGTAAATGGATGTGTGTCTGACATTGGATTTCATTCTATGTGATTGATATACATCGGTTGCATAGCGTGAATTGCCTGTGTGGCATGCTGAGATGCAAATGATCAAGGCTTCTGTTGAAAAGCAGAGTCTTGTGGTTGATGATCAAAGCACGGATTTAATATAGCGTAGCATTAATTCGCGAGCCTCACACATCGGTGTGAACCAGAAACGGGAGAGGACCTCAGGGAGGGCATGCGTTTCCTTCTGGCTAGGAGTGGTGTCAGCATTTTGCATGCCCTGGGATTTTACTTATGTTGATGATGGATAGCGAGGCGCCTCGGTTGTATCGGTCGATCCAGGACCGATGGAGTCATTTGGCTCATTTACGCCCCACAAGGCGGGGAAACGCAGTGTTCAGGCATTTTAATCCACATCGAGTGGATCGGCCCTGTCGCTCCAAGGGACGATGCGTTCTGTTCCTAAGACATGGGCTAGATTGTCTCGAAGCGGTAAGGACGATCCCTTGCCTTGGTTCACAAATGGAAATCCAACTTCCAATATGACATTTTGTGGTTTTGATTGTAGAGCCTAGTATGGCGACATAGTGGTATGGCGACATAGTGGTATGGGGGCACTTATGCTGTCTATGATTGATACTTATGATTGAAATTGGTTTGACATTATACACTTATAGTAATAATAAAAGATGAAATTTCACGTACCAAGCATTTTTGGCTATTATAAGGTAAAAACTCCATCCTCGGGCTTGCGTTGCATTGTGTGATGGGACCTGAGACTTATAATAGCTTCATTGTTCTTTATTTAATATTGTGCTATTGTTTTATGCACTGGTATTCTTGGGAGGAAACCCGTTCCGTGTTATACGGCATGGTCCTTGGATTTTCCTAACTTTAAATAAAGATTAATAACTGTTTTAGTTATCACACCAGTCACATGACTGACCTGGAGGTTATTGTTTTAACCTAAACTCTGGGTGCCTATATTTTCCACACGGGCAGCTAGTAGTTTTGGTTTTGCAGATTTATATTCACAGGATCCTGGTTTACAGCTGGAATGATATTCGGAAAGCTCTGTATCCGTGTATCTCTTCAGTTGTGCTTTGTATTATTTTCCGCTGCATTGTAACCTGTAGATCTCTGATATATATTGAATGTGTAATATTTATTCATACTCTGTATATTCTTGTATTTTGATGAAATTGTTGTAATAAGCAATGAAATGTTCTAATGTTTGTGTTCTGATTCATCTTGTCCTCAAAGCAATCCGTTCTTTCCTTAACGGGGAAGTTCGGGTCTCTTCAAGTTATCAGAGCATACTATAGAGAAGATAAACATGCTTTGTGCAGATTTTTTTTTTTGTGCCAATTCGAAGCATAAAATGAAGTGGGAGATGTTGTGTGCTCCCAAAGAAGAAGGTGGAGTAGGTTTAAAGTCGTTTAAAGATCTGAAAAAGGAAGTTTGTTTGAAATTAATATGGAAATTCCTCGCTGATGATTCACTATGGAGTAGGTGGATGTATGCGAAGTATTGTCATAACAAGTGGTTTCGGAGTGTGAATGAGGACAACAATGCTTCAGGTTCATGGAAAGCCATTATGAGATTAAGGTCCTCTAGAGAACAATCTTTTAGGAAAATGATTGTAAATGGCTCATCTACTTCTTTGTGGTTTGATCCATGGTTATGGTAGGTGCTTGGTTGATATTCTTGGGTTTTCTAGATTCTAGGCTATGGGACATCAAAATGAAAAGGTTGAATTGATCATGAGGGATGGTAGATTATGTATTTAGGTTCATTCTGCTACTAGAGAGGTGCAACATATGGTTGACAATGTGGAAGTGGTGGACAATAAATTGCATGATTATTATGCATGGAATGATGGGGGAGAGTTCTCGTTGTATAAAGCTTGGGATAGAGTTCGAAACAGATCATTAGTAATGCAGTGGTCAAAATTTTTATGGCTAGTAAGAATGCAAAGAAAATGTCTTTCTTCTCTTTACTTGCAATGAAGAATAGATTGAGTACAAAAGATAGACTTTTCAGGCATGGAGTTATTGAGAAGAATATATGTTCTTTATGTAATTTGATGGAGGAAAGCACTGATCACTTGTATTTTGAATGTTCTTATTCAAAGTTCATCTGGTCACATTTAAAGAGTAAACTTGGTTTAAACCCAGATAATATTGGATCTATTGAAGATGAAGCAAATCAGATCTCAGAAGTTTTTAAGGTGAAGGATCAGATTAAGGATGTCGCATGTGCAACTTTTACTAATGCAGTTTACCATATTTGGGATGAGAGGAATTCCAGACAGTTCAATAATAAGTCTATTGTAAAGGAAATTAAACTTCTTTTGATTGAGAAGGAAATCGGGTTCTTGGTGAGAAATAATGGTAGCAAATCTGTTCGATCAAATGCTAATGAAATGTTTTTAAGGAGATGGGGAATTGAATTGATGGATACAGGATGAAATAAAGCTGATAAATAATATAGAAGTGGGATTATATTTTACATGTATTATTGGTTTTTCTTTATTCGTATGATTGAGAAGTGAATACTTGTATATGTCAGTTTTAAAGTGAAATGAAAGGGAACCAAATTTCAAAAAAAAAATGTGTATATATTTAAACTGTTAGGCATAACCTGTTAAAATCCTAGTAGTAGGGATGCAAGCCTCGGGGAAAGCTTGTATAATCTATGGTGTAGGACCCGTATCAGTCAGTAACCCATCTTGGTATCAAACGGGGAACCCCGAACTTGGTTGGGGTCTGGGCATGCTTATTGAGTTGATTGTAAGAGGTTCATTTTAGTGAGGATGTTGACGGCGCACCCCGTCTGATTCATGTAATAAGACGTTGTGACATTAGTATATGGTTGTGCATCTCGTTAATAAAGGGGTTGCCACTTTAGGAAGTGATACATGCTACTGTGGGGCCAGCACATGGTGTCTACGGGATAGGGAGCCGATCGATTGGGGTAGCGATGAGAATACATCTAGTCTTGCTTGTTTAGGAGCCCGTTATCATCGTTAGGGGTAACAACTGTCATTTTTGTTAGGCTACCTGCTATTATTGTATGGGGGTAACACCCCTCACTAGAAATACACCTAAGTCTACCATCTTGTTCTTGTTGGGATCATCTTGTTTTTGTTATACTATTATTGGTGCAAGGAAAAGTACTTGAGAAGCGCAAAATATTCTGTCATGTTTATTCTATTTATCCTGCTCAGTCTATTATACCTGCCTTATGATAATGTTATCTCTTTCATCTAGTTTATTGCCTGTCATGATGCTTTTACTTATTTATATGCTAAAAATAACCAGACTCACCAAACTTTATGTCTGACCTATTTTGTCTCCTCTTCTCTCCCTTCCGTATTCCCCCCAGGTTCTCAGCTTTGGAATACTCAGGCTTGATTTGGATTCTCTCTTTCATTTTGCTTGGAGCTGCTTAAACGTACCACTTTGATTTCCCGTCTTCTCTGATATGGCTACATTTTAGGGACTATGGTTTTTATATATTATTGTACTCTCATGATTTTATTGCAAGACAAAAGTTTTAAGTTGATGTAATGGGTTTCTCTATTTCGGGCTTATGATGTAACTAGGTTTTGGACCACGATGTTTTATGTTTAATAAAGTCTTAAATTCCGCTGTTTATTTTATATTTGTCTTGTGATGTTTCTATTTCTGTTTCTGTTTACCTATAACGCTTCACGAAACTTGATGCATTTTGATAAAGAGTGGCATTAATGGACATGGGGTGTCACGTTTGGTATCAGAGCTAAAGGTTACCAAGTCGAAAAAAAGGTTTTGAAAATTGTTTTCAAAAGGTTTTAAAAGAAAGCATTTTCAAAAGAAAAAGTCTGTTTTGAAAAACATATTCCCCAAAGCCATATGTAATATCTTTCGATTCTCTATTTAAATCCCTTTTCCTTTTCTTTTCAGCATGTCTGGGGAACCGAATATTCCCATAGGTATCTTGAGGCTATGGCGCCTGCCGGAGGCCAAGCAGACTCCCCTCCCCTAGCTGCAGCCGCTGTTCCTCCTCCTCCTCCACGATCGGATAATTTCTCCAAGATATGCAGGGACTTCTGTGTTATGGGAGGAAAGCCATTCCGAGGAACTGAGACTTTTGTAGAAGCAAGGAATTGGCTTGAAGAGACGGAGGATTTGTTTGGGATTTTTGAGGTTGATGACCGTAGGAAGATTAAGTTGGTCGTTTGGCAGCTAAAAGATGAGGCTTCATTCTGGTGGGAAGTGACGCAAGCAGGGCATCCAGTTGAGACTTAGGACGATTTCCGATAGAGATTCGAAATGAAATTTCTTTCTTAAGTCGAGAAAAGTATGCAAATGGAAAGGTTTTTGGCATTTAAGCAAGGAGGCATGAATGTCAAAGAGTATGTTAATAGGTACAACCAATTGGCGAGGTTTAGTTTGGAACTAGTGAATACCCTGCACAAGAAAGCTTTGAGGTTTGCTAGAGGATTTAATGAACCCCTTCATGGGTTCTATGTCTCATATTCTGATGGGAGCAACTTTTGAGAAACTCGTTGATATGGCATTGATGCACGAAGAAGATAAAGGTGAAAAGAAAGAGGCTAAGATTGATGAAAAACAAAACAAGAAAGCATGGCCCAAGAAAGAACGACAACAATGACAAAAGAAGGGAGGAAAGAACATCAAAGCCCAAGAAAAGAGGAAATGTCATAATTGTGGGCGCGTGGGTGATTTGCACAAAGATTGCAAAAAAAGGAAGAATGCTTGTTTCCATTATGGAGAGGTCGGACATCTTATTAAGGATTACCCAAAGAAGCAAGGATATTGCCAAAGGGCGGGAAGTTCGGGAGGGCAGGTGCATGCTCTCGTGGCTGGTGTACCAGATAGAGGTAGGAAAGTTTATGTTGAAGGTTTAGTTCTCTTTCCAATCATCCTGTTAGAACTCTTTTTGATTCTGGTGCTTCACATTCTTTTATATCTGATTGCGTGGTTAAGTCTCTACACCTTAGCACCAGTATGGCTTTGGATACCATTGTTGTCTCAAACCCCATTGGAGGTACAGTTTATTTGTCTATGATTTGTCGGGGTTTGAGAATATCTGTGTTAGGCGTCGAGGTGTGACGCATATGTGCTTGGTTTCATGGGCTACAGTTAGATTCTAAGGATGAATTAGCTAGCCATGTATGGTTCCATTCTGGATTGTGAGAGGAGGGTCATTAGACTTTTGACTTGCCATGGGAAGACCCTCAAGATTTCTTATGACCCTAAGGGGTCTGTCATTCGTAGTTACCCAGAGTCGCTTGATGCATCTATAAATGATTTAGGATCTGTACCAATAGTCTGTGAGTATCCTGATGTTTTTAAGGAGGCTCGAGGCTTACCTCCGAGGCACGAGATTGATTTCTGCATATAGTTGATGGACAATGCAAAGCCAGTTGCATTACATGTGCGCCATATGGCACCAAGAGAAAGGAGGGAGCACGGCAAGTAAGTAGGAGAAATAATCGAGAAAGGGTTTATTAGGCGAAGCATACCTGAATGGGGTGCTTATGTTGTATTCGCCACTAAGGCGGATGGTTCGCTTTGCTTATATGTGGATTACAGGGAGTTGAATAAGCTCACTAAGAAGAATAGGCTCCCACTTCCGAGAATAGATGATCAGTTTGACAAGCTTGTTGGGACATCTGTTTTCTCCCGGTTAGACTTGGCCATAGGGTTTCATCAGTTGAGGGTGGCCGAGGACAGTATAGACAAGACTACCTTTAAAACTCCAGACAGTTTCTTTGAATGGCTCGTCATGCCTTTTGGGTTGACGAATGCACCCACCTATTTTGTTGATCTAATGAGTAGGGTGTTTTGGAAGTTTCTAAATAAGTTTGTCATGGTCTTTGTTGATGACGTCTTGATTTTCTCGAAGAGCGAGGAAGAGCATGCCCTACATATAAGGGAGGTTTTGAAGACTCTCCGAGCGCATCATCTTAAGGTGAATTCTCTAAATGCCATTTTTGGAGAAAGGAAGTGAGATTTCTAGGGCATGTGGTCTCCAAGGATGGGATAGCAGTAGATCCCGCGAAAGTAGTTGCAGCTCAAGATTGGCAGATTCTAAAGAATGCAACGGAGGTAAGGAGTTTTCTTGGTTTGGCGGGATAGTATAGGAAGTTCATTAAGGACTTCGCAAAGATATCGACCCCACTTACCAGACTGACGAAGAAGAATCTGACATTTTCTTGGGGTGTTAACTTTAAGGATGCTTTCCAGCAATTGAAGTGGGCTCTGACAACAGCTCCAGTCTTGATTTTGCCTGATGGGAACAAAGTGTTCACAGTATACACTGATGCATGTGGTACAGGGCTTGGTGCGGTTCTGATGTAAGAGGGAAGGGTAATATGTTATGGAGGTACACAACTAAGAGTTCATGAGAAGAACTACCCTACCCATGACTTAGAATTATCTGCCATAGTATTCGCGCTAAAGATTTGGCGTCAATATCAGCTTGGAGAGAAGTTTGAATTGTATACCGATCATACATCTCTCAAGCACTTGTTCTCACAGAAGGATCTCAATTTTAGACAACAAAGATGGGTTGGGTTCCTAGCGTCCTATGACTTTGAGATTTCTTATACCCCTGGAAAGGGTAATGTGGTGGTGGACGCACTGAGTAGGCAGAGGATGACCTTGATGTTGGAGAATGGAGTTTTGATGACAACAACCTTACTTCAATTATCATTGATTATAAAATATATGCTAATACTTTTTGTATAGAATATATATATATGTGTGCAGGAATTATATACAGGAAATATTACTGAAGACTGTATAGTTATAAAGATGATAGAGATTCAAAGATCAGAGAAATTTCAAGACTCATGAGTAATCACGATTTCAAGAGTTCAAGATTAATATAATTATAGAGTCTAGATTTTGTAGGACTCTAAATAGCACTCCAGGTTCAAATCCAAATTCAAAATTTGATTTTTCAATTCTTTTTTTAATCCTCTCTATTTTGTTTTTCTGTTTTATTTTCATTCCTCTCTATTTTATTTTTATACTTGTTTTTATTTTTATTCTTCTTTGTTTTTCAAACTTAAGTTTTTATATATACTTTGTTTATATTTCATATAGTTTAAAACCTTATAATTTTATAAATATATTTATATAGTTTAAAAATATGTTTTCATATGTTTTTCTATCATATAATATTGATTTACAACATTAGAATTTTACTCAAGAATTTCCAGAATTAATTTTATATCAAAATTCTAGAAAAATGCTTTGAAAATGAAATTTATACATAAGTATGTCGACATAGCCAAATATGTATGTCGACATATAATAGCTATTTTTCTAAATTTGAAGGGAAGTGTCTTTTCACTATTTGAAACGCTTTAGAATTGTTGCAACCCTTCATTCTCTATAAAAAGAGGTTAGAACCAAATTTTCTAACATCTCTTCTTCTCCATCTTCATCTCCTTTCATCCTATCATTATTCTTAATCATTTTTATGGTTTTTACACTTATACTCTGCCGAATTCACTTCTGATTTAATAAAACTTCTTCTCTCTACACTCTCTACTCTCTAAATCAAGTGCTATTGAAGAGTTATAGGGTTGTTTTGTAATTGCTTGGGTTGAAAGACCCTGTTTGTAAGTCAAAGAGTAAACGGTTTACCCCTGTAGCCGTGAAATCAAGGAATAGGAGTCGGTGTGCCCTTGTTGAGCCATGAAATCAAGGGATAGGAGTCGGTGTCTCCTTGTTGAGCTGCGAAATCAAGGAGGTTGTATTTGGCTATTTGAAAATAGTAATAAAACTCTGCACAATCCAGCGTTGTGCGGGACTAGACATAGGAGTGATCCGAACCAGTATAAAATCTTGTGTGTTCTTTCCTTTTCTGCACTTTTATTTCTGTTTATTTTGAATCTATGTTTGAATCTGTGTCTGTGATTGTGTTTGTGGTGTTTGATTCATCCTATAGTTCTCTCTAGTTTTTAGTTTTGTTTAAAATCTTACGGACACTATTCACCTCCCTCTAGTATTTGCTTTGCCTGAACGATCCATTTCGCAGTCCCTAACAATTGGTATCAGAGCAAAATCTTTCTAAAAGTTCATAATCTGATTTTTGAAAATTGGGTAAAATGGCAAATTTTGAACACTAGTTTTTCATTCATGTATTGCATCAAGTATTAGATGAGTCTGCATTATTGAAAAATCAAGTTACTATGATTTGATTTTTGAAATTTGAAATTTTTTATATATGGATATGTTATAAAACCATCATGATATAATTGTACTTAATTATTTTGGAAAGTCCTTTGATTATTTGAAAAAGTCATTTGAATATTTGAAAAGACATTTGAATTATTTGAAAAGTTATTTGATTATTTGAAAAGTTGTGTTGTTTTACAGGAAAATATGTGTTAGATGGCTATTGGATAATCAAACTCTGAAAACATGGTTGACGTGACTGTTGGAAATTCAAATTCTGAAATGGTGACTATTGAAAATTCAAATTCTGAAAAGAAATTAAAAAGAGGAGAAGAGTCACAATGGTTGGTGAAGAGACATAAAAAAGAAATATATATATATATATATATATATAATGTAAATCAGTGAAGAAATGGATACCGGATCAATTTACAACTTTGGAATTTCATTTACAACATATCTTCATGTTGTTCTTCTCTTCATTTGCTTCGTAATGCCGCTGGTTTCATGTGAATCCGTCAAGAATTGATCAAGTAATGATCAAATGAAGTTTTGGTGAATAAAGAGAGAAGGAAACCAAAACTATCTATGGTTATCTTCAAATTGCATCCACAGGTTAGAACATTTTGTCTCAAATCCTTTTCTAGATTGTAGTTCTCGTTCTTGCGGTCGGTTTGATGGGTAGATCGTCAAATTCCGATTAAAAATGTGTGAGATATGGCAGTTTGAAGTTGGCGATTCAAAAATGAAAATTGTTATGGGATTTCATGCATACCTCTTACTGTTTCAACTTGCTGCACCCTTATACCATCCAAATTCATCGCCAAACTGCTACTAGATCATAGTACTCGAATTCCTCTTTGATTTGCGGCTGATTTCGTCCAATTTCGTTAAGAAACGAAGAAGTTATGCCTCCTGAAAGTTTGATTGAAAGTGAAAAACGAGAGGAAGAAGAAGAGAAGAGAATGTGAAGGGACATGACTTTTGGGCCTATTTATTATGGTTGAAGTGTCTTTTCATTCAAATTCAAAATACATATTCAAAATTTTGGCGCCAAGTTGGTTGAACTACTAAATCTTTAATATCTTTCTCATACGGTGTTCAAATTCAGCAAATGAATACACTATCCTGATCAGAAAAACGAGCCCGTCGCAATAGAGCAGATCTCACCATCAAATTCAAGAAGATCAATTCAGAATTCAGAGAATATTGAAGAAATGGTTCTAAAAACAGAGTATGCCTTAATTAATTTTTAAATTTTTGGTTGAATAGATGTTTTTCTTGCTTTGCTTTGTTTTTAATTTGAAATTTATACTTTAAAATTCAATTTTGAAATTTAAATTTCAAATTTCAAATTTGAAATTCAGAAATAATTATAATATCATTAATATAATAATAAAATAAATTTTGGATGTTTGTTAGGATTAGAATTATGTTAGGAAATAGTTAGACCTGAAATATAAATCGATATTTTAAAACCAAAGTCACAAAACCATATTCTCTTTGAAATAGTACGTATATGTCAACATACATATATCTATATGTTAACATATCAGCTTATAGAATGAAATTCAAATTTTTTATCTCAAAGATTTAAACTTTCAAACTTCCCTACATCTTTTTCAATTAGAAAATGCCAGTTAAAATTCTAGTTATTAAATTTATCTATATACTTATTTTCATATATCTCGTTTCAAAATATATATATTAAAATATATAATTTAATAAAATTATATAAACATGTTAATATGATATACAGAGTAAATATAACTTTTTGATTTAGTTATAAAATATAATTTTATTCATCTTTTATATAGTTTAAACATGCATAGTTTAACTTATATATTATTCTTATAATTTCGTAACAATTTTTGGTTACATTATCACAAATACTATTTGTAACTTAATACTTATTTTGACTTCCTACTAAGATTTATAAAAATTGTATATTTAACCAAATATTAAAAAAATACATGATTTTTTTAATGAAACGACCCGAAATTCCCCTTACGGGAAATCGCGGATTGAGTTGAGAATGAGCCACATCAGAATGCAGACAGAAGAACATTTCATTGTATATTACAACAATTTCATCAGATTACAAGAATATACAGAGTATGAATAAATATTACACATTATAAAATATCAGAGATTACAATACATTACATAGCAGCGAAAAATAATACAATACACAACTAGAAGTAATACACGGATATAGAGCTTTCCGAGTATCGTTCCAGCTGTAAATCAGGATCATGTGAATATAAATCTGCAAAACCAAAACTACTAGCTACCCTTGTCGAAAATAGGGGCACCCAGAGTTTAGGTTAAAACAATAAACTCCAGGTCAGTCATGTGACTGGTGTGAGAACTAAAACAGTTATTAATCTTTATTTTTAAAGTTAGGTAAATCAAGGGACCACGCCGTATAACACGGAACGAGTTTCCTCCCAAGAATACCAGTGCATAAAACAACAACGCAATGCTAAATAAAGAAAAATGAAGCTATTATAAGACCCAGGTCCCATCACACAATGCAACGCAAGACGGAGGATAGGGTTTTTACCTTATAATAGCCAAAGAATGCTTGATACGCTAAAAACAAATCATTTGATACTATCATAAGTGCATAGTGTATAAAACAATTTCAAATCATAAGTATCAATCATAGACGGCATAAGTGCCCTATACCACTATATCGCCATACTAGGCTCTACAAAGAAAATCACAAAGTGTAATGTCCCGCATTTTTATCGATTTATATTTGAATATTTAAATCAGTTTAAATATTGAATTCGTAATATAAGTGAATATATATATTAATTATAATCAAGCCCGTAATATCGCGGCAGTTCGTTATTTAACGTTCTGAACTTCAACTGAGTGTACAGGACCCGTTATAAGTCGGATTTCTGCGAAACAAGAAACGTTGGGATCTGTTGAACTGTATCTTTCTAACGGAAGTGGAGAATGGAGATTTCATCGTATAGATTGCAAGATATATCCAAATCAAATTTTCAAATAGTCGCTATAGAATCGTTTATCGACCGTAACGGTTTATTCGATATAACTAGATATCGGTTTCGAATTTTGACAAGGTTCTTTTGAGACGTAGTGATAATTTAATTTTTGTAATTTTTTTGTAATTTTTAATTAATTAAATACACAACTTTTTATTTGGAGTATTTTACACCCTGTAACAATATTTTGGGATTTCACAATATGAGTTGACCTACCGGTATTATTATATTTTTGGGATCGTGATACCTCATTGGACACGACTGTGTTCTTATCTCTGTCCGTAGTGGCCCGGACATGAACGTGATTGTTCATAGTGCGGTACACTAAATTTTTATATCTTCTTTGCCCCTTCATGTACCAAGTCTTGGTACGGTTTTTCCGCGACGCCTAACCTATTCATGAAAATGATAAATTCTACACTAAATTCAATGGACATGGCTCATGTATGGTTCTCCATAATCCACACTAGACGTACCAAGACTTCATGCCAAAGAAAATAATGTGTTTTCAAATAAAAATCCTACCGCTCTAAACCTATGTTATACCAACCCATCACCTATGTTGTATCCCTCATAAATACATAGTGGGTACAACCGGTCCTATATATTTTTTTTTCTCTAAATCTTCACGCACAGGAAAGTATATCAGTGAAATGAAAACTCGGAAGAGTAGTATCTCCACGTACTAGCCTGTCTCTTCAAAGTAAATACTCTGCTTGTATCTTCAAATCGCACAGAGGGTCCAAGTCCCTTTTCACATGCCTGCTGCCTTCCTACCCTATCAGCCTACCTCCTATTCCTTGCATATAAAGTAATATGTCCGTGTGCGCCAAGTAATTGACCCTATACATAAACACACCAGCTTCATTCTTTGCTTCAACGAAATACAAGCTAAGTAATGGCTTCAACAAATATATATAAAAATATATACAGTAGGCTTCCATTCTCAAATAAAATACGATGAGTACTCAAACTAATTCCTTTTCTTCTCGGTCCCTTTTCCACTCCTCTTCAATTTATTAGTACTTGCGAAAATAAGGGTAGCTGCGAACTAAAGTATGGTGTCACTCATTTAAAATCACATCTTAGAGGATGGATGGTACGGTGGGATGTATGTGCGAGTATGGATGGGGAGTGCATGCGATATATGAGAGAGGCGGTGGAGTGTCCTTGCGTGGAGTGTACTGTAAAGAAAAAAGTAAAGGGAAAGGATGGTGGTTGAGGCTGCTGCCTGCCGTGGCTTCTGGGTACGCCATGGTTGAAGTGGGACCTCCAGAGGGTAACTGAGTTAAAGGGGACAATTGCGGTAAAGTGAATCCGAGGGGGTTTGCTGAGATGACGTGAAGCTTTTCGTTCTGAAGGAAGCGAAATCTGGAGCAGGGTATGTTTGTATACGTGATACTGTAGAGGAGCAGAAACTTGATTTTACTATAGGAAAGGAAGTGTTGGTGAATAAGAGGTGGCGCTGCATCATACGGTACCGTTCATGCATAACAATGTGTATGATACATGCACTGTTTTGGAGACTAGGACAAAATCATACTAAAAAGGGAGGAGCATGCGATCACTCTTGTTTGAAGGAGGGGGAGAAACCACTCACGCGAGTTTGGATCTAAAAGGGGAGTAGCAGTTTGTAGTATACATACAGGAGGGTAATGACACATGGGGGACATGGTGAAGGGATATACGGTGGAGAATGTGGAGTAGGGATTCGAAAATGGTGAACACCATGCTGGAGCTAGCGTTGTATGGTGGAAGGATGAAGCAGACTCCAAGGAGTAGCGGTTGGAGATGAAAAGGCTGTGGGTGGGTTTTTCTGATTGGGCTATGGGCCGATGGTTTTAAATGTAAAAAAAAAGATAAAGTGCGTTACTGGTTAATGAGGAAGAGCATTACCGATGTTTAAGCAGGAGAGGAGATCGAGTAGTAGCAAGTTTCGGTGACGAGAGAGGTTTACTAGAGGAAGTCCATTTGTGGGAAAAGAAGCGTAAGCGGGCATGAACGTGCGATACTGGACTGACGCAAATCGTTATTTAACGGTTAACGCGCCAAGGTGAGTAAATTCACTAACTCTGTTCTATTTTAAAATATTATAATTATATTTTAAATATTGATTGAACATTGTGTGATGGTCGCTTCGGTAGATTACAATTAAATTGGTTGAATTATATATCGTTGCATATATACACATCATTGGTTGGACTGATTCCATCAATCATAATATTTCCTGGTATGGAATCAGTGTTAATTGTTAACTAACATCGGTGGATGCAGGAAACCGGTTGGAGGAATCCAACCGGATTCCTCAATATTTTTATGTACTACTTGTTTTATATAGATGCACTGTTTGAACCCAAATGACTTTTGAAACCTTGTGTTGATATTAGCGTTGAATGTAAATTCAAACGTTATTTTGATTTAATCAATAGATGATATCGATTAAGAAAGTGGCAACAACCAACCATAAATGTATCATTTGTTTTAACCGCTATTGTTTTACCGAAATCCCACCGTGTGCGAAGCACGTGTTTCACCATACTTACTAAATGATTTGGTAAAGTGGATTCTTATATTGATAAGATTAATAAGTAAGTAGGTGGAGATTAACTTGATGATTAATAATAAGAATTTATTGTTTTAAGAACAATTAAATGAGGTATTTACAAATAGATTATGGTTGATTTCATATTTAGTAAGATTAGTTAGAATCGATTATTGTTTATTTAATAGTAAATGAAATTATTTAGAAATAAATTATTATTTTTATAGTAATCGATACAAGTGAAATTATTTGGATTAATAAATGTTATTTATTCAAAATGAAAAGATTTGTTAGAATTGATTAGTGGGTTAATCATGGCTAAATATTTACCAAGCAAACTATTTTGATCAATAATTGGATATTTAATTAAATTAGATTGGGCTGATTAATCTAATGTAATAAATTAACGAATAGTTGATTTAGTTTAAATAAGATTTTAAAGTATAAGGGATTTGTCTAAAGGAGACAAAGCGAAGAGGAATGTTTAATAAGGGATTTGTCTAAGAAAGATGAAGCAGAGAAAAATGTTTAAAAATGGATTTGTATAAGCTAATGTAAATAATCGAGTTTTCAAAATAAGGATATGGCATCATAAAACCATATTTAAAATATAGCAAGAAGCACGTTTACGGATTTTAAAGTATAAGAGGTTAGAGTTACGAACTTATATCTATTCTAAGATAAGAACGTTGTCGATCAAGGTTTGGGAGGTAATTAAAATACCCCAACTTGAACGACTTCACTATTATCGAGGAATGGTATTTGTTTTGTAACGGAAAGAAATGTCAAGATTTTTGTAACAGAAAGAGATGTCAAGGTTTTTGTAACGGAAAGAGATGCTGAGATTAGTTATAAAGTGGAATATAGCAGCGTATTGTACGTATTTGAACTATAGCGATAAAATAACGCTATTGACTGGGCTTAAGCGTGACTAATATGTTGAGATTAGTTATAAAGGAGAATGTTACAGCGTATGACAAGTTTTTGAACTATAACAATAAATTAGCGCTGTTGACCAAGCTTAAGCGTGATTATTAGATATAGCACTATTCCCTTGAGAGGTTTGAAACTCACTTAGCCAAGTGATAAGGAAATAATTATGTCTTCCCGAAGAAGTGATATAGTTGGATTTGGCTTTGTCGAATTGTATGTATATAATCGATAATGATATTTATTGTTAAAACCAAGTTAGTTTGATTTAATGGGATCAGTTTCTATGAGAGATAACATTCGCGGTTTAAAGTGAATTATGTTTGAAAAGCAATCATTGTAGAATTAAATAGTTATATTGGGAATTGGAATTATTTTCCAATATAAATAATGCATATACAGAAAATAAGAAGTGTGTAAAAGCGAGAAATGTTTTCGAACGTTAATGACATATGGAAAAATAAGGGTTTAAAATATTTGGAAATGTTTTCCAGAGCGTGAAGGGCTTAACGAGCTTTGAGAAAATATCTAGGAAGATATAGGAAACGGGAAAATATTAGAAAGGGCCAGCGATGTGTGATGTTTGAATGAATGTTTGTTTTACTTCGATAGTTAAATAACCGACTATCGAAGTGTTTTGACCCTCGTTGTCAATACGGAGAGACCGGCTGGATATATTATCCGAAACCACTCCGTATAGGCATAAGCGCTGCGAAATTGATTATGCTAAAGACAATTGTAGACGGAGTGAAATGCAAAGGGTCATCCTGTCCCAGAATGGTGTTTTCTGTTTGTCCAGTCCCAGGACAACTTGTATGGACGAATGTCTGACAGAGTATTCCTAACGGTCACATAAGACGATCTTTTCAAGGTATTATGTCTAGTGGCAGAGGAATTCGTTTCTCTTAGCTTTATACCCGTAATATTTTTAGGAACATCAACTAGTGATTGGATGGGTTTGACGATGTGGCATTCAAAGTGTATGGTGGCCAAATGTTCTAAAAGATAGACGTAGCCTCAAGCTTCACAACCGGGAAATGAAAAAAATCGGGCAGGCAGCATGGCTATGGGGGTCGCTCCCATTAGGGTGTATAATCTCCTATCTAGAGAAATTCCTTTTGTTCTTACTCTATCGATTCTGCCCATTCGGGAAACGGTGGTTTGAGTCCAACCGTTGGTGATATACATTCGATACACTTAAGCGAAATGAGTGGTCAACCATGTGTGGGTTGGGTTGCAAGATGTTCTTGTTGAACCCAGGTGTATTCGCCTCTAGAGATACATCATCGGAAGGTGGTCCCATACCTTGTCATAGTTGGAATCCAATCTCCAATAAGCGCCCTGCGGTTTTTGATTTTATACTATGTATGTAGAGCGTGAGATGCAAGCGTTCTACTATTTGGTTATTTATTAGATTAGACATTATTATAATATCACTTGATTTTGATATCAAAATATTTTGGGTTATAGTAAGGTAAAAACTGTCCATGTTTATGTGTGGGCTGGTCTTACTATTATCCTTTTGTTTCAAAAGGATTTTCAAAGTTAAATCGTATGGTTGGAATTTACTCACACCAGTCCCATGACTGACCCAGAGTTTATTTTGTTTGTTTTTCCTTAAACTCTTGGGTGCCCAAATTTGTACGGGCTGTCAAGTGTTTCAGGCTTTACAGATACACTTGGAGGAGCTTGAAGCAGGAGTCTTCACTGTTGGTTATTTAGAATTATTTCCGCTGTATCAAATGTTATGTTGTACTCTGATATGGTATGTATATACAAAACAGATTTGTATTTCAAAGTTATGTTATATAATATATTTTATTCGTTCCGCTATGAGATTCATGTTTACTCTGATTCTGATGTTCTTCTTCTTCTTCTTCTTCTATTCTATTAGTTCTATCTTATCTTTCTCATCCTCTTATTTCTTTCTATTAATAACCTGGTATTTTCAATGTCTGAACAGTCGACGCTGGGTTTTGTGTCGATTTTCGGAGTCGAAAATCCCAGTTCGTTACACAAAGTCACGTATTGGAAGTTGGATTTCCATCTGTGAACCGAGGCAAAAGATAGTCCTATACCGATTCGCGACAATCTAGCCCATGTCTCAGGACCCAGACAAAGGTGAGCCCTTGGATCGTCAGGGCCGGTCCACCGATGTGGATTAAAATGCCTGAACACTGTTTTTCCCCGCCCTTTGGGGCGTAAATGAGCCAACGAATGACTCCATTGGCTCCACATAGTCACCGATATATCTGAGGCGCCTCGCAACAGCAACAACCACATAAGTCAAACTCGTCAGGGCGTATAAAACCACTGACGCCACTTCTAGCTAGAAGGAAACGCATGTCCTCCCTGAGGTCCTTCTTCCGTTTCTGGTTCACAACCGGGGTGTGAGGCTCGCGAATCAACGCTACATAAAGCTATGCCACACAGGCCGTGCTTTGATCATCAACCACAAGATTTTGCTTTTCAACAGAAGCCTTGATCATATTGCCACTTAGGCATGCCACACAGGCAATTCACTCCGTGCGTTTGATATCCATCAATATATAACCTCTGAGCTCGTACGTCTCAGAGAAGGGCGTTAAGCGAGAGAATAAATTCTCCGCCGCCAAACAGACATATATTTAATAGAAATCAATCACACAGAACAAAATCCAATGTCAGACACACAGTCCATTTACAAGTCCGTTCTGGGTCTGAACGAAACCGGAGGCACCTTGTACCTCGCATATCCATCGATCTCCAAGTACGTTTGGACGACCACTAACTGATTCCCTCCTCTTGGGTGTACGGCCCAATCAAGATCATCAGTAATCACCAAAACGACGTGAAGACCTCCGGTCTTCAACTACCGTCTTCCTCTTCGACACCACGTCGAATCAGTCATTCAGAATGGGATAAACCCGGTCTTTCTGAATAACTCGCGTATATAATAAACAAGTGTTACACAAACACAACTTACGCCTCATTCCAATTCATCAGTCACTAGCCGTAAATTAGCAAGAGAATAATTCCCCAAACATTAACCCCGAAGGCCGAAACCAACATCAGATCAATACCCAGGAAACCATTCTTCTTAGCTAATCTTCAGTTAGTTGCTAAATTTCACATTCTTAGGGATAGGTTCCCATTAATTTTATCAAAGATAAATTCCTTAAATTTATTATTTAATCTTCTTTTGAATATCAATTCAAACTAGTTGGGTCTAAGAACAGTATTATTGAAGATACCATTCACGACAACCCAAAATCATATTCCATTAATTATCGGGTTAAAGAACAAGTGTTATTTAAAACACCATCCACGATAAACCCAAAAATCAATTCAAATTCAATTCCAATTAAATTCCATTTAATTGGTACACTTCATTAAATCTAAATAAAAAGATTTAATCTTTTTCTCAACTGGGTTTAAGAATAGTGTCAATGAAGACGCCATTCATGACAAACTCAAATCATATTAAATACAAGGCTCTGAATAGAAAATATATCGGCTTATATTCAATATCAAATTCTATGACCAACAAATATCGTATTGGAAATAACGATATAATTATATCTTTCAAATTTCCAGAACAATATCCGTATAATCACGAAATCCAACATTGAAATATTCCAAAGACAATTTCGATTCAAATCCATTCCAATTCAATTATTGGAAATTCTGGTTACTTTTAAAACCCTTTTTAATCCAACTTATTTATTTAAAAATAAATAAATTATTATTCTAGTTCAAAACTAGTTCATTTCGATAAAAATCTATTTTTATCTTTTCAAATATGGAAATTTTCATCCCAATTCTTCACAAATCATTTCTTATGATTTAACACAAATTATTACTATTTTTAATAATTTTATCAAGGCCCGTACAGTCGATTTCCATCAACGGCCATCGAACTGCACTTACAACGACCTTTTCCAAATTTGATTTGGACATAATTCCAAATCCAACCGTTAGATTTTTAATTTCTAATATTCGTTAGAAAGCTCTTTTCGATACGAATCCAAAGGTTCCGGTTTTAGGAGAATCCGACGGTCGGATCTCCCGTAATATCCATTCGAAGTCAATGGTTGAAATTCGCGAACGGCCGCACTCGAGCTTTGGGACCTACCATATATGGATGATGAATGGGATCTAATCCTCGCACTTCGACGAACCAGACTCACAACTAGCACTCGAGATTTGGGACCTACCATATATGGATGATGAATGGGATCTAATCCTCGCACTTCGACGAACCAGACCAGAACTGGGAATAACTCTCCTCTGTCTCCTCCTCTTAGCCGATACATTGGATGCTACACTGGTCGAAGAACAGATTCCATCAGACTGATACGATCCATCACTACCTTCCAAATTGATCCGAGCTGAAGAAACAATCGACAGCCCTAACAATCCATCCTCCGCTAGTGACACACCAAAGCATGGCTTCAAACAACAGTAAAACAGTTTCACATCTGCAAGACTCACAGCCACCATACATCTCATATCATCAAACTGCACATTAAAACCACACACAGTCTCGCCAGCATGCCTATTATACATGAACATGTTTCCCAATAATTCTTCATCAACAGTCACATTACTACGTCCCCCAAAATCCTTAACAATTACGTCCATCTAAAACTTCATACTATCCTCTAATCTACTCCTAACCAATATACCATCCCCACTTTCCGATGATTCTTTACTGATATGCTTAACAGAGTAACTACGACCATTAGACAAATCCAAAGAAAATTCAAAGGCACTATCATTCTGTACGTCCACACATGTTTTAGCCAAAGAGAAAAAAGACTTACATTTTCGCGATTTCATTACCTGTCCAGTAGTTATCCCAGCAATTTTCTTTGGTTTGCGTTCAGTGAAAAAATCTATATAATCCAACGAAATATCAGTATTTTTGAAGTCTAGTTCCTTGCAACTACCAATCTTTTTTAAATTCGATTCTCCTTCTTCCACCTCCAACAACTCAAAACTGTTAAATAGCCCTACATCTTCAGCCACAAACCATTTTACTCCATCCTTAATACAGGTGAGCAAATTATCTCTATAGGGTGACAACTCATATCGAGTAGAAACAACACTCTGTGTGTCCAACCAATCTAACCCAGTCATCCGTTCTTTTCCCTTGCCTATACCCTTACCCACTGAAATCAAGGCATCATCAAGGAACTCATACTCTGTCGAACTCATACAAATCTGAACTGCAGGATCAAGGGTCATGAAGTCGAACTGATTGTCATCACAAAACCACCCAACAAAACCCACCATCACATCTTCCAACCCAGACAACTCCTCCACTATATCAACATCTGCACTAATGTCCTCCACAACCTTTGAAACTTCCATGCTTTTGATAAAATCCCTGTCCTTCATACTAACACCAATATCATTACCTGATAACATTTGTGTATCTCTTTCCCAATGCTCAACATTTACTATAGTATTTATGGCATCAAAATGCAGTAAAATCTCATTTAATAAACGTAAAGCCTTACCCTTTCTAATCGACCCAAAATCTGCATAGAACCTCTGTAGTTTCAATAGGTTAAGGCAAAATAAAAAAGCATGCTCCTTTCTTCCCAATGCTTTTGGTAATGGAGGGAAAACAACTCTATTTGAATCAACATGAGATCGTTTATGCCACAACAGTCCATCAACTAAACCTTCCATATGCCAACCCAACAAAAGCAACATATAAGCCACTTCATTCTTTTGTTTAGAGAAATCTGCTTCGAATAAATTCGATAGAGAGATTAGCTTCTGACAAAAAATCGAACAGTTAAAGCACATTAAGTCAATCACCGATCCTCCTCTAAACATTTCTGAACAATGATCCTTCCTATGACCAATACCACCACATTGAAAGCATCGAATAACATTCCTGCAATCTTTCGCTATATGTCGAGAATCCCCACATCTGAAACACGATCTACTTCTAGGATCAAACCCTGTAGCATTCCTCTTCAAATAGGAACTTCCACTAGAAATAGGATCACTCAACGGTATATACCTCCAAGTTACATCACCATAAGAATTCTGATTATGCGAGAAGGTGGACTGATTATTATCATGTACAGCATTAGTTGTAAAATTCTGGTTCCCCTCGTCGCATACTCTTAAAATCCCATTCTATCTGAAGGTCAGGTTTAGCCTACCAGTTCTCATAGTGGTCTCCTTTATGAGTAAATCAGGTGCCGTATCTTTTTAAATGCCAGAAATTCCATGAAAAATATCTCTTGATTTTCCACCAAAAATTAGAACATCCCCTGATTCAAGTAGTATTTTCCTAACCATACCATCATCCCTCTCATCTCTGTAAACAAACTCGGCTGAATCTCCAATTGAAACATATACCACAGGGATCCCAGCTTTAAGACTTTCTTTATTTTCATCCTTGTCTTGATGCAAACCCAGATTCCCATCAAGATTGTAATAGTTGACAATACAAATATCAGGTGACATATGTGGCAGTTCTTCGGATCTTCCACCATTCACCTCAATTTCTTTATGTGCCTCAGCAATGGTATCACTGACCATCCTTTTAAACTGACCATCCTTTTAAACACAACTGGAATTTCAGGAGGTAAAGCTCCATCACATTTTCGTCTGTCCTCGTATTGCTTTGACTGCGGATTCCAGTTTTTTCCCAAACACATCATGTATAGATTTAGTTTAGCCCCATTCTCATAACCGGGTCTATAGAAACCACCTTCCCCAATCCCTAATTTTTGGCATTTTTTCACAATTTTCACTTGATCATGAAGACTTATAAAATTCTTTAATAAAACCATACCCGTACTCAGAATTTGTGCTTGCTTTCGGTTTTTTCCATAATCCTCTCACAACTGGCCTTTTGCAAACTCCCTGAACCCTTATTTATATTAAGGGTTTTATTCCTCACGGCATCTTCTGAAGGTCTTTCATTAATCACGTTAGAACATTCTCCTCTTAAAGAATCATTGCAATTACCACTACGATGACCCAATCGACCACAATTAAAGCACCTAATTTGAATTCTGCAATTCCTCGCAAGATGACTGTAATCACCACAACGAAAACAACGAATCTGAAATCTAAAAGAAACCAAATCTAGACGAGAGATAAAACTCACCTTGTTCCCCTTCACATATGACTTAGATTTGCCCGAGAAAGATTGATAAAATAAAGGATTTGGGCGAGATCTATTCAATGAAGAAGAAGATAAAATTTCCGCCATTTTTCTCTCAGAATAAGAACACTATAATGATAAACTGAAGAATACTCAACTAAATATTAGGAATTAAGTAAAATAGACTACGCCATTGCATTCTCTCGTAATTCTAAGATAGAATCCGAGTTTGCGTAAAATAGACATCGTATGAAGAAGATATTAAGTTTGAAGTTTGCATACATACAAGCAATATATATATATATATATATATATTGTAACAACCCGGATATATATATATATATATATATATTGTAACAACCCGGAAAATCAGAACTAATTTAAAAAAATTTATTCTGGCAATTTTAATGAATTTTGAATATTTAAAATGAATTATTTTAAATAATAACGATGGGAAATTTATTTTGAATAGAATTAGAACGTATATATTTATATAGATCGAAGATAGGATATAAATATTTATTTTAATTATAAAAGGAATTGAAAATGACACGGTAGTTTGAAAATTCGATTTCAAATTTCAAATGAATGTACAGGATTCAAAATAAACCAGATTTTAGCAGAACCAAAAATATTTGAATCTATTTGAAAATATCTTTCCAACGAATCCGAAAAATCAAAATTTCATAGCGGGAATAAAAAGTTATGTCCAGTTGAAAATCCAGAATAGTCGCTAGGGAAGTATAACCCATAACAATGGCCTTTTTGTAAACGACCTCCGTTTTCGACGAAACACTTTTGTTGGATCCGGGATGTTAAGTTATTGCTAGATTCCAAAATTCATAATTTTTGGGATTAATATGTGAGCGTGGCGAAGGAAAACGTGTTTGAACAGCTTTAGTCAATTTGGATTGACCAGAAAATGGCCATTTTTCAAACGGTCTTCAAATTTGATGAAATTAGTTTTGTTTGGACCGTATCGTCAATACGAAGCTAGAAATAATTTTTCTGGAATTTTTGGGGTCTGTATGTGACCCTAGTAAATTGAAATGTACATTTAAAATTCAATATAATGATTTAAATGTTAATTTAAATAAAAACTGATCGAAATGATGGAATTGGCTTACGGGACATATCTCATTATATTCGGAATGGGGGTAACTAGCTAGGGACGACAGTCGGTGGGTTCGATTTGGGGTTGAAATGAAGAGTGTACTTTTTATGGAAAATAAATAAAATAATAATTAAATTTTATATAGAAACCCCCCTTTCTCCCCCTTCCTTTAGTCAAACCTGATTTCAGTTAAAAGAAGAAGAAAAATGCGCCACTCATCCTTCAGATCCACGCCGCCACCATCGCCTTCCTCCGCCACCGTTCCTTCTCTACATGTCGCCCCTCCGATCTCCGCTACGCCCCTCCTCTCCTCGTTTCTCCCTTCTTCCAAAAAGAAACCCTAAACCACCACGCTGGGGCCCCCTCCGACCATCCACGACCGCCACTAGTAGGTGTAGCCTCCCCACCACCTCGGCAACCCCCTGTACTCCCCTCAGATCATCCACCACCGCCATGGACCCTCCTCCGGCAATGAAGCTTCGATTTTGACAATGTAGGTGAGTTTTATTTAGATTTTAATTAGTTTTAGAAGCGTATAAAAATCAGTTTTTAGCATTGTTGTGAAGGAGAAAAATATGATTTTTAATCAATGAAAGTTATGATTTTTAACCCATGAAAAGTTTCGATTTTTAAATTAGCAAAGATGTGATTTATACTTTAGGAAAAAATAGATTTTTATAAAAGAAAAGATTAGATTTTTAAATAAGAAAAGATTCGATCTTTCTAAATTTAAAAGATTTGATTTTGTTCATAGAAAAAGGAATGATTTTTATTTAAGAAAAAATAGATTTTTAGTTATGTAAAAATTAAATTTTTACATGTATAGCACTATGATAAAGATAAGATTTTTAATAATAAAAAAGATACGATTTTCATGACTTGAAAAATAAGATTTTACCAAAGGGAAACATATAATCTTTATATAGGAAGTAGAGTTAGATAAATTCGATCTTTATATAAGAAGTAGAGATATAAAAATATAATTTTTATATAGAAAGAAGCGTCGTAAAAATATATGAAGTAGAAATAAAAATATGATTTTTATTTATTAGGATATAGCGATAAAAATATGATTTTTACTATGAACAGCGTGAAAAGAATTGCAATGGAACTGGTAGAAAACAAATCCAAATCAGAACCGTTCAGAATTAGAGAATGGAGGAGTGGAACCCAAAGGTGAGAACTCCTCACTTTTATTTTATTTTCTAGTTAAAATATATACTAGGATGTAGACGGTGCTTAGCAGCACCCGACACCGGTCGTCCATAGACCATGAACGACTTGTTTGTTTGTTTGATTGTGTTGTGAAAATTGATTGTGTGATGTGAAATGGAATAAAATATTTTATAGTTAAAAATATAATTTTTAACGTGCACATGAATAAAATAAACATTTATAAACAAATCGGACGATTTGTTTATGTACACACATTTGACTGATATTGATTGGGACAATAAATTTTAATCGTCGCCCAACTGCACAAATAAATCTGTATTTGTTGATTGAAACCCCACACGGGTATTGGGATGATATATGACATACACTAGTCCCAATAATTAGCTGTATGTTGATCGACTGATTGACAGGCTGTTGTAAGCGTTAAATATTTATATTTGATGCTTATGCAGTGTAGATGCACTCTGGATGATGGTTGACTGTGTTTGATTGTTGTGATATACATGTATGGTATGAAATCCATATAATCAAATTATATGGTAATTGATTGTGTCTGATTCCAATTCAGAAAGAATGAATATTTTAAAATAATGATTATTTTAAAATAACGAATATTTTCAAGTAATATTCAGAAAAGAATCAAAATATGATTTTGATGTCCGATTTGGGACGAACACGAATATATTTAAATATATAAAGCTGTGTTGATTAGATTAAATGCCATTTTGACGTGAATGGTATTTATATCAATTTTATTCATTTTTATAATGAATATCGAAAAAGAATTGATTTCAAAATATAATGTTTTGAAAATTCTATCATTTATATATCGATGATATGGAATATTCAATTTTGATTTGAAATTGAATATGAAGTTGAAATCGTTTTGAAAACGATTTATAAAATACGTTTTAAATGGAAATCGACGAAATATATTATATATATATATAATATAATGGCCTGAACAGAACGCGCCGCGCTGCGGCAGTTCGCGAATTTCGACCATTGACTTCAAATGGACATTACGGGAGATCTTACCGTCGGATTCTCCTAAAACCGGAACCGTTGGGTTCGTATCGAAAAGAGCTAAGGAGTATTAGAGATTTGAGATCTAATGGTTGGATTTGGAATTATGTCCCAATCAAATTTGGAAAAGGTCACTGTAAGTGCAGTTCGATGGCCGTTTATGGAAATCGAATGCATGGGCCTTGATAAAATTATTAAAAATATCAATAATTAGTGTAGAATCATAAGAAATGATTTGGAAAAAATTGGGATGAAAAATTCCATATTTGAAAAGATAAAAATTGATTTTTATCGAAATGAACTACTTTGAACTAGAATTATAATCCAATTATTTTTAAAATAAATAAATTGGATTTGAAATGGTTTTAAAAATAACCAGAATTTCCAATATATAAATTGGAAATGGATTTGAATCGAAATTGTCTTCAGAATATTTCGATGTTGGATTTCGTGATTATACAGATATTTTTATGGAAATTTGAAAGATATATTTATATCATTATTTCCAATACGATATTTGTTGGTTGTAGTATTTGATATTGATATAATCTGATATATTTTCTATTCAGAGCCTTGTATTTAATATCAAATGGGATTTTGGGTTTGTCATGAATGGTGTCTTCAGTAACACTATTCTTGAATCCCATGTGAAGAGAATAAATCTTTTAATTAAGATTGTTAGAGTTTCCAATTATATTTAATAATTGGAATAAAATGGAATGTGAATTGGGTTTATCGTGAATTGTGTTTTTAACGACATTCGTTCTTTAACCCGATTTACAGTGAAATGTGATTTGGAATTTATAAATCTTTTGTTAAGATTTAAAGGAGATTTTCCAAAGTAAAGTTTTCCAATTTAATAAAATAAATTGGAATGGAATTCGATTTGGTAATAATCGAAGTGAATTTCGGTGGAGGAAGACTGCTAATATATATGGAATTTAAAAGGCTTTGCCATTATTCCATTTATATTATTAGTCGAATATGGAAGTTTATATCGATTATATATATTGATCTTTTTTCCGTAAAGATTCCATAATTAATGGAATGTGATTTTGGGTTTATCGTGAGCTTTATTTTAAATGACATTAGTTCTTTAACCCAGTTAGAGACAGGATTTATTTCTTGGATTTGAATAATCATTAAGTAATGATTTTTGGAAATTAAAACCGTACTAGAGTTTTAATGAATCTTTAAATAGATTGAAAGGTGAATTTGATAACTAAAATTATCAAATTCAAGAAATGGTCGAGAATGGAGTATCACCAGTTTTGCTACAAGCAATAGTTAAATCTTTAATTAGATTTGAACGTAAAATGGTAATTAATTTTACCGACAACACTGTGGTGTTAGATATGTAGTATTACCAGTTTTGCTTCATGGGATGAATAGGTTGGGATTGGGAAATTAAAATAAATGATTACTCCGGTAAGGTTCGCTAATCGTGACTAGTTTGGATAAACCATAATTTAGTATGGATTGAATCCAAAAGAAGATTAAAGAATAAATTTAAAGAATTTATCTTTGATAAAATTAATGGGGACCTTTCCCAAAGTATAAGAATATTTGAATAAAGGAATATTCTGGATTGGAATGAGGTGTATGTTGTGTTTTTATAGCACTTGTTTATTATATACGCGAGTTATTTAGAAAGACCGGGTTTATCCCATTCTGAATAACTGATTCGACGATATGTCGAGGATGAAGACGGTGGTGGAAGACCGAAGGTCTTCACATTGTTTGGATGATTATCGATGTCTTGATTGGGCTGTACACCCAAGACAAGGTAATAAGTGGTGATCGTCCAGACGTACTTGGAGATCGACCGGATATGCGAGGACCTTTCTCCTGTATTGGACATACGGGACGAGGAATAAGGTGCCTTCGGTTTCGTTCAGACCCAGAGAACTTGTAAATATATGTGTGTCTGACATTGGATTTCATTATATGTGATTGATATAAATCGGTTGGATAGTGTGAATTGCCTGTGTGGCATGCTGAGATGCAAATGATCAAGGCTTCTGTTGTAAAGCAGCGTTTTGTGGTTGATGATCAAAGCACGGCTTTAATATAGCATAGCTTTGTGTAGCGTTAATTCGCGAGCCTCGCACCCTGTTGTGAACCAGAAACGGCAGAGGTCATCAGGGAGGGCATGCGTTTCCTTCTAGCTAGGAGTGGTGTCAGCGTTTTGCAAGCCCTGACGTTTTACTTATGTGGATGATGGATAGCGAGGGGCCTCGGTTATATTGTCGTTCCGGGGCCGATAGTTTGGTCGGGATATGACCAGTTTACGCTCCATAGGGCGGGGAAACGCAGTGTTCAGGCATTTTAATCCACATCGAGTGGACCGACCCTAACGATCCAAGGGCCCACCTGTGTCTGGGTCCTGAGACATGGGCTAGATTGCCTCGAAGCGGTAAGGACGATCCCTTGCCTTGGTTCACAGATGGAAATCCAACTTCCAATACGACATTTTGCGGTTTTGATTGTAGAGCCTAGTATGGCGACATAGTGGGATGGGACACTCATGCCGTCTATGATTAATACACTTATATTTGAGATTGTTTCACACTATACACTTATAGTAATAGTAAAATATGAAATTTCACGTACCAAGCATTTTTCGCTGTTATAAGGTAAAAACTCTATCCTCCGGCTTGCGTTGCATTGTGTGATGGGACCTGAGTCTTATAATAGCTTTATTGTTCTTTATTTAGCATTGCGTTGTTGTTTTATGCACTGGTATTCTTGGGAGGAAACCCGTTCCGTGTTATACGGCGTGGTCCCTTGATTTACCCAACTTTAAAAAAAGATTAATAACTGTTTTAGTTCTCACACCAGTCACATAACTGACATGGAGTTTATTGTTTTAACCTAAACTCTGGGTGCCCCTATTTTCCACCCAGGCAGCTAGTAGTTTTGGTTTTGCAGATTTATATTCACAGGATCCTGGTTTACATCTGGTGTAACATCCCAAAATTTTAGTAATTTAATAATTAATTTATTTAATTATTTTAATAGGGTGTTTGATAATTTAAATGGTTGAATTTGTAATATGGTGTAATTTGGATAATATATGATATTTAATTTAGTTTATATGAGTTATAATAAAGAATATATTAATTAAACGATAATTGAACGTAATAATTATAATATAATTATAAACGAGTCCATAACATCACATTAGTTCGTATTATTATGATTTAAACTTCAACTGAGTATACAAGATTCATTATAAGCCGTATTTATTCGAAATAAGAAATGTTCGAATCTATTTGATTATATTTTTGCGGTCGCGACACATTGCTTGTCATAACGGTATTTTTATTTGTGTCCGTATAGGCTCGTACACAAATGAAGTATTATATAATGGGTATGCCAAACATTTATAACTTAAACCATATTGAAATTTCAATGTACATAGATAGATATACACACACACCCCGCTCCTATT
This sequence comes from Allium sativum, assembly GCA_030737875.1. Lineage (NCBI taxonomy): Eukaryota > Viridiplantae > Streptophyta > Magnoliopsida > Asparagales > Amaryllidaceae > Allium > Allium sativum. The sequence continues at coordinate 1,043,513,368 of CM060910.1, read as the reverse complement.
TAACATTAGTTCCACTGAAATACATATACTCGTTTTAACATGTCTGGTTGAAAATGATTGAATATTCGTTGATCGGTTTGCCAAACAATATGCATTCATTTAACTGTATTAACATTTAGTTCAAAAGTGGACTGGCATTACAATACTACAGTAAAGATCATTTCTAAACCATTGTAATTATGTAGTCACACATTCATTTCATGTGATAAAATAGGTGAATGGAAGCACGAGCCGTAGTGTAAAACTACAAACAAATACAATACTTTCCTATATTCAACACAGTCTACGGTTACCCTTCTACAAATTCGTACGCTAGCACACAAATTACCTTTTCACGCCTTGTCTGGGGACAGCAGACTAAGAAGAGAAGTATAAATAATTACAATAATTTAAAAATATAATACACATATATGAATATATTTGTGTTAGAATGCGCTTCTACTTTTTATGTACAAGACCACAATTGGCCGAAATTTAGTGTTGCAGATGTATAAGGCACTAAATACTACTGATGCTTCCAACTTTTAGTGCCAAATCTTATTATACGTATATATTTTATTTGCTTACACCGATACATCCGAACATAAATCAACATTCCCATTTTTCTACCCTAGTTTCTACCCATATGAATTGTCGCCAATGTCATGCCAACCTACCCTTTTCAAATCAAGACATTGAAATTGAAAACTCGTGCACATTCCCTTCATGAAAGCAGCATGTACCCTGTACCCTTTTCTAAATACTTTAGTATATATTTTTATATCACGGTACTGTCTAGCAACTTCTTTCCCATTACCCTAAGCATCTGCCATGAATACTCACATCACGCAGCTACTTTAGTTTGTAATTTCAACACCTACGACCAACCTACAGGTACCATTCTCCTTGGCACGCAAGTTTGCAAAACACTATAATACGCAAGCTCTTTTTCCACCTCTCGACAGATCAAACAAGTGAAGCAATCAAGGAAATCCACGAGCTCCAAAACAATATTGGAATCCTACTTTTCACAAAGAAAATAAGAACAGCAAGGAAATATAACCACGCATGGAAAATGGAAGGAAACACATGGAACAGTGATTCCATAGGTGGCCTGCAGACTTGTGGTGCGTGGCATATGGAGCAAAGAGGAACCATGGCTTGCTGTGCGTGCGAAGTAAAATGTGTGGGAGGAAAAAAATGCGAATTGTTTTAAATACTGGATTTCATGGACTGAAAACAAGGAATGAGGAGCTGTTCAACGCGTTCAGCAGAGGAGGTTTGGGTCTTACGTTCTGATGTGGGGGTGTGGAAGAAGGCGGAGTACTATTTGAGGAGAAGAAGAATGGGAGTAGTTTGGAGGTTTTTTGTGTGGAGGATTGAGGGAGAGCAGCAGTCCAAAGTTTGGTAATGGCAATACAAATACACTGGAGGACAACGTTTTTTTGTTGGGAAGGAGGAGGACAACCATTGTCACGGTTTTGAAGGAATTGGGCTGATTCAGAGAGACAAGAAACGTGAGGCCCACTTTTTATTTATAATATAATTAGTATATGTTAGTTTAAGTCCAATAACACGAACAACAATGCGGTATTGAGACGCCCTTACCCGATATGTCCACCAATTCGGGCATAGCTATATCAAATGTTGTAGTGTATTATTGGTTAGATATACTACAGATAAAATAAAATTTTATTTGTATGACTATCTAAAGTAAACCTCACAGATCTTTATAATGTGCTTAGGCAAATATGCTGATATAAAATAAGATCAGTAATGCTTTTACCGTTGGTTATACAGTTGTGGGCTGAGTTTTAATAATATCGAGAAAGAAGAAATACACTGGACCCGGATGGACTTGTTGGGCTTTGGGCCATTTAAGGTTAAGTTAGTTTTAAAATATAATAAAATATTTGATAACTAAACATATGTATTAACTTAAAAATTGGAATATTTATATCATACCAACTCAGATTTTTGATCCGTCTGTAACAATGAAATCCAAGGATCATAGGCTACATGATGAAGCTGGTTTGGAGCTCATTTGAATTTTTAGGCGAAATGAAACACCAGATATAATCAATCGACGTTAATCGTTATTCAACAATTAACAACTAAGGTAAGTAAACTCACTAACTCTGATCAGTTTTATAATTTTATAAATGTTATTTAATATTGATAAAAATGATTGAATGTTGTGTGTGATGGTTGTTTGGATGGATTGCTTATAAATTGGTTAAAATTTTAGATACCATTATATAAACCATTAGTTAAAAATTGATCTCAATTATTTCATATTGATATGAAACCAGTGTTATTGTGCGAATTAACATCTGTGGATGTAGGGAAACAAGTTGGAGGAATCCAACTGGATTCCTCAACAATTATATTGTTGTTTTTCATATATTGCATTATATAATGTAATGAAAAATTTGCGGTCAATTATTGTGTGTTTGGGTGTTTGGATAACATTGACTTGAAATAATTGGTATAAAGTGAAATATATTCGAATATATTAGAAAGGAAATTGGGAGTTTTAAAAGGGAATTTATATTTTAAAATAGAAATGGAATTTCGATTAGCAAGAATGTAACGACTTGTTTTAATTATATAAAAACAAGTAAATTGATTTATAAATGGTATTTATAAATAAAGAGAAATGACTATTATTAAATAGTTTGAAATGATAAATTCAAGAAATGAATTTCTTAAATAGGGAAAGGGGAATTGTTGAATTTATTTCAAGGTTTAAAATGTAAATATGGGTTAAATAAAACTGTAAAGGTTTGTAACTATTATTCGACACATGTCGAATATTATTAAGAGAATTTATTTTAGAAAATATATATTATATAAAGTGGAAATGTACAAGATACTTAATATTGGTTTAAACCAATAATTTACGATAGAATATGTAAGCAAGATGAAGTTTAAACTTGATATATAATTAACAAGAAACTGATTTATAAATGGAATTTATAAAGTGAGATATAAATATGAATTTATAAAATAACTCGATAAACATGATTTGAACCAGTAACAATATTTATAAATAAAATTCAAGATTTAATCGATATAACAGTCTAGTTTTCTGTAAAGGAACAATATTCACTTTTTAAAGTGAATAACGATTTTAAAAGCAAACGCTTTGAAAATTGGAATAGTGTCAAAGAGGAAATGGTAAATGTTGGAAGTAATAAATTCAAAAGTAAATGTGTTAACCTGAAACGGTAAGTCTATTCCAAAGTTTGGAATGTTAATCAGATATAGACCATTCGAAAGAAAGTTATAAGTTGAAATTCAATTATATCGAATTAAGGAAAGTGGTATTTACTTTCCAGTTTTATCAAGACTTGTTTATTAATTAATTGTTTATTTAAAGTAATTAATCTAAGTTATATTTTGAAATTAAACATTCCGGAAACAAGAATAATAATGATATCGTTATAGTTAATATTTTCCGTAAAGGAAGGGGATTCTTAAATTTGATCTAAGAGTCGTGTAAGCCATGTTCTGTTTAAAATTGTGAACTTTGACTATTTCGAAGTTGAGAATGATGTCCAGTTAAGGTCTGAGAGGTAATTATACCCCAACTTGATTGACTTCATGATTAACTGAGGAATGGTTAAGTTTCGGTGGCGAGATTGGTTAAATCGGAGATGTTTTCTAAGTATTGAAATTATTTGGGATAACGAGAAGTTAAGAAATGATAATTGGAAATGCTTTTCCAGTGTTAATAATGTATATTTTCTAAATATAGAAAATAAGAGTTATAAATATATGGAATTTATTCCCAATGTTAAAAAGGAGATATTTTCTTAATATAGGAAATAAATAGTTTAAAATAAATGGAAACGTTTTCCAAGGATCGGGTGAGGCAAAACGGGTTTGAGAAATACTTGCGAAAATACGGGAAGTAGGGAATTGGGGAAATAAAATAATAAATCTATTTAAAGGGGCTCAATGTTGATTGATGATTGATCGGTGGGATTTTCATTTGGAAATATAACTGTTGCTTGTTTGTATGTTTTCCTTTGATAGTTAAATCACCGGCTATCAAAGTTTTGACCATTTTTCCTTTGTCAATACAGAGAGACCGGTGTCAGAATTATTACCTGAAAACCACTCCGTGTGGGCAATAGCGTTGCGAATCAAATATGATAAAGATAATTGAAGATGAAGTTTATGCAAGGGCTGTTCTGGCAATCCTAGGTAAAAATTGCCTAAGATGGATTTATAGAATAGTGCCTTCGGTTTGTCCAGTCCTAGAACAACTTGTGTGGACGAATGTCTGACAGAGTATATCTAATGGATCACGTAAGTTGATCCCTTCAAACGCATTCACGTTTGGTGGCGGAGAAATTCGTTTCTCTTAGCTTTATTCCCATGATATTTTTGTGAAAATCAATTTGTGATTTGGCCGGTGTGACGATGTGGCATTCAAAGTAAATGGAGGTGTGATCTGTCAAAAGATACGTTATGACCTCAAGCCTCATCAACCGGGAAATGACAAAAATCAGGCAGGCAGCATGGCTATGTGGGTCACCCCCATTAGGGTGTATTGTCACCATCTAGAGAATATTCATATTTGTTACTTCTTTTCGCTTCTATATCTCCTGGGAATGGTTATGTTGCTAGCAACCGTAGGTGACAATATATTCGATGCACTCAAGAGAAATGAGTGGTCGGTCATGTGTGGCCGTGTTGCAAGAAGTTCTTGTTGAACCCAGTGTATTCCTCTCTAGAGATACACTATCGGCAGGTGGTTCCATACCTTGTCATAGTCGGAATCCAATCTCCAATAAGTGCCCGCGGTTTTTGATTGTATATTATATATGTAGAGTGTGAGATGCCAGCGTTCTGCTAGATTTTATTTACTTGTGATTAGACATTATTATAATATCAGAAAGTTATTAATTTTGAAAATGTTTTAGGTTATAGTAAGGTAAAAACCATCCATGTTTATGTATGGTGTAACAACCCAGAATTTTGGAGCCAATTTAAAAAAATTATTTTAAGAAATTTTGTTAGGGAATGCGTCAGAATTTTAAATTCCACTATTAAATTAAATTATTGAATTTAATAAAGAATAAAATTAAATAAAATTATGATGTTATTTATAAATGATTTCAAATTTATTTCTAAAAAAAATTATTTGTAAATAGCGATTTATTACAATTGAAATTAGTATCAAATTGTATGTATATTTGTAAAAATTGACTTCGAACAATTGAAAATAAAAGAAAACAGTAGTTGAGTCATTGCTTTGTTAAAAACTTTAATATAGGAGTTTTATGATAATTAATAATAAATCTACATTTAATTTCTTTTCTTATTCACATTTCATGCAAGTTTATTTAGCTTTCTTTTTTTTCTTTTCTTTTTCCAATTTTATCAAATTCACTACCTCTTTTCTCACCACTCTCCATTAATTACGCATTCATTTATTTTCTTTGTCTAGTAATTTATTACTCTTCATTCTATTAATTCATTTCTCTTCACACATGTATTCTTATTTCTTAAACATACATCCTTTTGTTTTTCCTTGTTTTTTTTATCTCTCCTAAAAAACAAATCAACTCTATGTATGTATATTTATATATTTTATTTATTCTTGCATAAGCATTGAATACGTTGATTCAAAATAATAGGTAGATTCTAAATAAATTATGACATGTCATTATTTTAGATAAATATGCAGTGTCATTATGTTATTTAATGTTATGTGTTTTGAAATTTAAAAAAATCACATAACTTTCTTATAGTCATCATTAAACAATAAGATATGCATTCACTTCTTTCCATTTCTTCTCTTTTCTTTATAAATTTTGTTTTGAAACATATATGAGAAATAAATATGCCACCTCAGCCTTAGTCAGCAATTCATTTTCTTTGTAACGTAAAAAGAGGAAATCATAGTATGTATTAATTAGGAAATTTGGTAAGTTTCATCTCTAAATAAATTTATGTAGTAATTAATATTATATAAAAAAGAGAATTAAGTAAATTTATAAATACCCTAAAATTAAACCAAAACCCTAATACACTCTAAAAACACAGCCGCCGCCTTATCTTCAAATCAATGGCCTGCGCCTTCCCTCTTCTTCCCGATTTTTCTCTCCATCCCCTCAACAACTTCGAATAACTTCAAAGGGAAGGACGTTAAGCTCAAAAAGGTCTTTATAACCAACAACTATGATCGAATGAAATGGCACGAGCTGTTCGATTTTTCACTTTAATGGCATCGACTGTAAACTGTTTTCTGGTGAAGCATAGTCCACCGAGGTGGCTGCGGTCAAGGGAGGTGTTGGAGCTTGTGGCGGCGCGCAAGGAGGTGGGTGTCAATCTGGGTCTGGCGTGGTAGAAAGTGGTGCGATTTTGGTCCAAGGGGAAGCAGGTTTTTGGGTTCGTATGAAACTGTAGGAGAACGATGATTAGTGGTTCTCTAATGACATGGTTAACTAAGTGGGGGTAATTAGATTTATTTTAAATTTAAATTTAATTATCTATGTAACCCAATGTTTAAAACTCTATAATTCTCTCAAACAGAAACCGATTTAAATGATTTAAATAGCGTTGGATTCGTAGCGATGAGATCTACATGATGAAATTGACTAAAACAGATTTGGAACTTGTCTAAACTTTTGGTAGAGTGGAAAGCATTCGGTGAGATTTCTATATTTAATTTTTAAAATTAAATTATTCCTCGCTATGTGAATTTTATATATGTATGTTGTGAAATCCATATTGTTGATTGCTATGAAATTTGAATTGATTGAGGATGTTATGTGGATTTGTTGATGTGATGATATTTGTGTTGAAACAAAATTGTTGAATCAAATTATACCATTGGGTTGAGGTTTGATTTGTCAAAATAAAATCGTTATTCTTGTCAAACTAGAAATGAAAATTTTAAAATTGGAACTTAGTTGAAATCAAAAATGATAAATTTTACATTGGAAGTTAGTTAAAATAAAAAGGAAAAAAATTAACATTGCTTTTTGTTGAAAACAAAAAGGACATTTTCCATTGTCAATTACGTAGAAATTAAAAAGGGTCAATTTTTGATGGAAATAAAAAGATTTATTTTTCACCGTCATTTTGTTAAATTAGATCGACACACAAAATAGACATTTTTGTGTAATTAGAAATGACATCAAAATAGTCATCTTGGTTGTAATGAATGGCACTCAAAATATACATTTTGTTAAAATAGTATGACATCAAATATTCAATTTTGTTGTTATAGAATTTACACCCAAAGTATACATTTTTGTGAAATTGGATTGACACCATAAAAATATGATTATAGAAAAAGATGACATTTTTATTTGCAAACTATTTGAAAATAAAAACATGAATAAAAAGAAATACATTTTGCATTTAAAAACATGAATATAAAAAGATGACATTTTTATTTGCAAACTATTTGCAAAAAAAAACATGAATTATTTATAAATGAAACATTCATTCATTTGTATATTAAATTGTGTACAAATAAATATTCATTTATTTGTCATTGATGTACATAGTAAATTGTTTACTAATGAAACATTCATTTTTGTCTAAATTGAGAAAGAATGAAATTTAACATTCACTTTGTCATTTAATTAGAAGTAGACAAAACATTTATTCTTTTCCAATTTAAAAGAATGACACTAAACACTCATTTTTGTCTAATTTGAATAAGAATATAAATAAACATTCATTTTGTCAAATTTAATAGAATGTAACCAAACATTCATCTTTGTATCATTTAAATGGAGTGAGAACTTTTATCTCACTTAAATTTCTAAATAGTTATTTATTTTATAATTAAATTTAAATTAATTATCTGTGTTGGAATTGTTGTTTGTTGGATAAATGTTGATTTGGGTGTTGTATGGTGAAAAGTCTGGAATTGGAATCATGTAGCATGTTATAATAGTGTTATTACTTTTTAATTTTCCAAAAACATGTTTACACAGCCATAACAATTTTTCTGACTTGTTTATGTTGATTGGACGATAAATTTTCATACATCATCCAAAAGCACAATTAATAATATATTATTCGAATTTGTGTTGGTTGAAACCCCACACGGGTCTTGGGTTGATATTTGACTACACATCACCCTTGTGTTTAGTTGTAAATTGCACTTTGGCTGTTATTTGAATGTTTTGTCATTATTATGGAAGTAATGCAATGTTTGAAATCCATGCAATTAAATTATATGAAAATTGTTGGGTCTCATTCCAATTTAGGATTAAAAGAATATTTTAATTAATATTCAATTAGGTAATTAAATGATGTTTTTGATATTGACAATTAAAAAGATTATATCTTTATTGTTTAAAAGTTACATAAAAAGATTATATCTTTATTGTTAAAAAGTTACCATAAAAAGGATTGGATTAAAAGATTACATTTTGAATTGTCATATGTTAAAATAAAAGGATTGATTTCAGAATTGAACATTTTGAAAAGATTTTTATTATTATATTATAATAATATGGAAAGTTCAATTTTTATTAAAAATTGAAATGTAAGTTAGGATATTTGGAAACAAAGTATTTTTAACAATTTAATAAAAAATCATATTTTTATTATGTAGAATATTTTAATAAAGTTATATTTTAAAATAGGAGATATTTTAAAATTAAGATATTTTAAAATAAAGGATGTTTTAAAATAATATTTCCCAGTGAAATAATTATAATTATAAATTACAATTGTACTTGGACACGAGGTTAGGTTACATTTGTGGTGGAAGTCTACCTGGACCCAACCGGCATATCCAGCAGCCACAAATGTTGGGCCTAATGTGAGGGGTCCAAGTGCGCAAATGAGAAACGGGCCATGACACGAGGTTAAGCCCAACTTGTGGGACAAGTCTGCCCGGAACCAACCGGCATATCCAACATCCACAAGTCGCAGGCTTAATGTGGGAGGTCTGGCCCAGTACAAAATATAAATGAATAAGATAATGAATTGGGCTATTTAATCTGTTTTAAATAACAATGGCATTTTAACCCGAACGCGTTTATCGATTTATTTTATCCATTTTATAATGAATATTAAAAGAGCTAATTTCAAAATTAATATTTTGGAAATAATATTGTTTTAATATGATAATAGATAAAATATTTAATTTGGATTTAAAATTGAAATAAAAGTTGGAATTGTGTTATAAACGAATTTATAAACATTTTAGAATATGTTTAGAAAGGAAATCGACGAAACATATATTATATATTTATAATGGTTTGAATAGGACGTTTCGCGCAGCAACCATTCGCGAATTTCGACCGTTAACTTTGATTTGACGTAGCGGAAGATCCGACTGTCGGATTCTTCTGAAACCAGAACCTATGGGTTCGTATCGAAAAGAGTTTTCCAATGAGTATTTAAGATTTGAAATCCAACGGATAGATTTTGAGAAATTATGTAAAATCATAATAAATGATTTAAAAGGGTTTTTGATAAAAATTCCAAGTTTATAAAGATATAGATATCTTTATCAAAATAACTGATTTATTTTTTAAAATAAATAAAAGGATTTTAGAATGGTTTTATTATAATTAAGAATTTTCAATGAATATATTGAATTGAATTGGACTTAAATGAAAATTATCTACGGATTATTTCAATATTTATTTCTGTGATTGTACGGATAGTATTTTGGAAATTTGAAAGATATTTACTATCGTTATTTCTGATATGATATCCGTTGGTTTTAGAATTTGATATTGTATATAAGTCGATATAATTTCTATTTAAAGTCTTATATCTAATATCAAGTAAGATTTTGGGTTTGTCGTGAATGGTGTCTTAATTAACACTACTCTTGAACTTTTTTGAAAGAATAAATCTTTTAATCAAGATTTAAATGAGATTTTCCTAATTTAATATATTAAATGGGAAATTAATGAAATATGAATTTGGGTTTATTGTGAATTATGTTTCAAGTAACATTTGTTCTTTAACTCGGATTAAAGATAAGAATAATTCCCTGAAGTTGATTAATCATTTAATAATGATTTTAGAAGATTTAAAACTAAATGAAATTTTAATAAATCTTTAATTAGATTGGAGGGTAATAAAGTGATTATTGAATTTAAGAAGTGACGAAAATGGAGTTCCACTAGTTTAACTCCATGCGGTAGTTAAATCTTTAATTAGATTTAAACGGAAAATGGTAATTAAATTTACCGGAATGAATGGAGATGAATATGTTGGGATTGGGATTAATTAATAAATAACTACCTCAGTAAGACGTAAATCCTGACTAGTTTGGATAGACCATAATTTGGTCGAATTTGGATAAAGGTTTAAATAGAATCTTTTGAAATAAAGATCAAAAAGGAAGATTAAAGAATAAATTTAAAAGATTTATTTTTGATAAAATCCTTTCCCTAATAATGTGAAAATTTTAGTTAAAGAATATTCTGAATTGGAATGAGGTGTTGATATGTTTATATAGCACTTGATTTTAAATCACGCGAGTTATTCGGAAAGACCGGGTTTAACTCATTCTGAATAATGATATGACTAACAGTCGAAGAAATTGAAGACGGTGGCAAGACCGACGATTTTCACATCGAATGGATGTGATGTTATTAATGCCTTTGATTGGAGTAGCTACCTTGAAGGGGCTACAGTGGTATCCGTCCGGACGTACGTGTTGATTGTTCGGATATGCGAGGAATAAGGTGCCTCCGGTTTCGTTCAGACCCAGAACGGACTTGTAAATGGATGGTATGTCCGACATTGTATTCCTTTATGCGGTATTCGTTGATCTCTGCTAAATATATATCTGTTTGGTGTTTAACACCCTTCTCTGAGACATACGAGCTTAGAGGTTATATATTAGTAGAAATCAATGTTATGGTATGGATTGACAATGTGGCATGCTAAGATGCATGGATCAAGGCTTTTGTTGAAAAGCAGGCCTTGTGGTTAATGATTAATGCATAGCCTGTTCAGGCATAGCTTTGTGTATAGCGTGACTTCGCGAGCCTCACACCCTGGTATGAGTCAAAAAACAGGATCAAGACCATAGGGAGTGCACACGTTTCTTTCTAGCTAAGAAGTGGTGTCAGCGTCTTACCGGCCCTGACATTTTTACTTATGTGGATGATGGATTATGAGTTACCTCGGTTTTATAGGTTGTTAGTGGCCATATTTGAGGTCCAAAGGGACCGGGAAATGTGTGTTCAGGAATTGCCAATCCACTAACGTTAGGTGTGGACCGGTCCTACCGCATCCAAGGGTTGCCCATAGGTGTGATCCTGAGGAATTTGCTAGAGTGTCTCGAATCGGAGAGGACGATCCCTAGCCTCGATTTCATGATGGAAAACCAAATCTCCAATACGACTTTGCGGTTTTGATTGTAAACCTATATATGGCGAAATAGTATATGGTACCTATGCCGTCTAGGATTGATACGTTTACTTTGAAGTATTTTAATACTGATTAGACATTAATAATAATATTAAAATATTATTTTATAGGTATCAAGTCATGTTTGATCATTATAAGGTAAAACTCTATCCTCCGGTTTGCGTTGCATTGTGTGATGGGACTTGAGTCTTATAATGATTTCATTTTCTTTCTAAAAAGACATTGCGTTATTTTGAATAAAATTTGTTTAAATTTTGCACTGGCAATCCAATGGAGTAAACCCGTTCCGCATTAGCGGCGTGGTCCTGTGATTAGCCTTATTATTAGATTAGTTAAGTTATCTCATACCAGTCCCATGACTGACCCGTAGTTTGTTTCACTTGCAAACTCGGGTGCCCTCTTTTCCACATGGGCAGTCGAGTAGTTTTTTTTTGTGCACATATTTATCTCGTGAGCAGGATTCTGATCGAAGCCTAAAGCTATTTCCAGAGTATAGAAAGTCTTCCACTGTGTATTCTATTAATTTATTGTAATAAGTCTTCCGCTGTATTTTATTTACCGATGTACTCTGGTATTCTGTATTCTGATGTAACATTATTATGATGTTTATAAAAGTCTTTTGTTATTTGTTCTGATGTGTTGTATGTCCAGAGTTAATGTATTCGAGAATTTCCAACTCTTGGATCAGACCTGTGTGGTTTATGGTCGATTCAAAGGGTGGGGATTTTCGGGTCATTACATGTGGGCTGGTCTTACTATTATCCTTTTCTTTCAAAAGGATTTGTCAAAGTTAAACCGAATGGTTGGATTTTACTCACACCAGTCCCATGATTGACCCAGAGTTTATTTTGTTTTGTTTTCCCTAAACTCTTGGGTGCCCAAATTTGTTTGGGCAGTCAAGTAGTTAGGATTTTACAGATACTTGGAAGAGCTTGGAGCAGTAGGCTTCAAAACTAGTTATATATAGAGTTTATTTCCGCTGTGATATACATGTGATGTACTCTGATGATATATGTAAGTACAAATACAGTTTATATTTTAAAGTTATCTTATATATATTATATTTTATTCGTTCCGCTGTGAGATTCGTGCTTACTCTGATTCTGTTCTATTGTGATCTTCTTCTTCTATTCTAATTTTCTTTCTTTCTATTTCTCACCCTCTAACTTCTTTCTATTAATGATCCGATGTTTTCGATGTCTGAATATTCGACATGGGTTTATGTGTATTTTCGGGGTCGAAAATGCCTGGGTCGTTACATCTGGAATGTTATTCGGAAAGCTCTCTATCCGTATACTCCTTTCAGTTGTGTTTTGTATTATTTTCCGCTACTATGTATTTAAATGTAATTTAAATCTTTGATATTTGTCGAATGTATATTATTTATTCATACTCTATTATATTCTTGTATTCTGATGGAATTGTTGTAATAAGCAATGAAAAGTTCTTCTGTTTGCGTTCCGATTCGTCTTGTTCTCAGATAATCCGTTCTTCCTCTTCTCTTCGGAGGCCGGGGAAGTTCAGGGTTCTTACAGTTGGAATTAGAGCTTTGGTTTACATAACTTGGAGAACAAGACACGTTAGAACCAAACGAAAGAATTCATCAGAGATTGGATTAATATCCAATAGGAATGACTCGTTAGAGATGGAATCAGTAGTATCCTAGAACGGGTGTGAAGAGTGTTGTTTTAAAAATAAAAATGAAAACAAATTTTGTTTTGAAAATTAAATCCAATATACGTATGTGAATATTTATTTTGTATTGAATTTGGACAATCAGGTATATAGAGATTTTGAATACACGTCTGATCCACGTGTATCCGAAGCCTCAAATATACATGATAGATATGGAATCACACTCTAGTTGCCCGGAGATGATTCTAATGATCAGTATACCATCATCAGCATTTGTGTTCGAGGTTTGAAAGTAGGATGTCTGTATGATTCCAATTGACTGGTGTGAGAACCAAAACTAGATAGGGCTTATTTGTTGTGACTTGGCATCAAAAACATGATTTTTGGATACATAAAAGCTATAAATTTGAAACGTTAATCAACTAATTGATTGATGGTTGTGCTGTTTGATTATTAGTTTAACTAATGAGATTGTTGAAACTAATAGGTACATGAAAGGTAAATTTAGCCAAATAAAGTCAAATTTGAACTGAATTGAAATTTATTGCATTTGCGTATATGTACATGTATATAGATTGAACAGGTCATAGCAGGAAAGCTAAGCAGAGGAATAAAATTGTTTGCCCGACAAATAGGTACATGTTTATTGTATTTCTTGGGGTTTTTGATGACTTTATGAGCCGATTGGCTAGCCGCTTGGCTGTTTCTTTTTGATTGGAGAGGACTATGTGGCGGATTGGGGATTTTCCCGGTGCTCCCGTACAAAGGAGGTTATGGCGATTTTTTTTGAAAATTTAGGGTGTTAGCCAATTTTTTGAAGAATTCGAAAATTCTTAGAAACTGAAAAGTTGAAGAATATAAGCCAAACTGAAAGTTGAGTTGATTAGTTAAACAACTTTCATCTCTATTCCTTTTCGAGGACGAAAATATTTTAAGTGGGGGAGATTGTAACAACCCGGAAAATCAGAACCAATTTAAAATTTTTATTTTGGCAATTTTAATGAATTTTGAATATTTAAAATGAATTATTTTAAATAATAACAATGGGAAATTTATTTTGAATAGAATTAGAACATATATATTTATATAGATCGAAGTTAGAATATAAATATTTATTTTAATTATAAAAGGAATTGAAAATAGCGCAGTAGTTTGAAAATTCGATTTCAAATTTCAAATGAATGCATAGGATTCAAAATAAACCGAATTTTAGCGGAACCAAAAATATTTGAATCTATTTGAAAATATCTTTCCAACAAATCCAAAAACTCAAAATTTCATAGCGAGAATAAAAAGTTATGTCCAGTTGAAAATTCAGAATGGTCGCTAGGGAAAAATGGCCCTTAAAAATGGCCATTTTGCAAACGATTTCCGTTTTCGATGAAACCACTTTTACTGGATCTGGGATGTCAAGTTATTGCTAGATTCCAAAATTCATAATTTTTGGGATTAATATGTGAGCGTGGCGAAGGAAAACGTGTTTGAACAGCTTCAGTCAATTTGGATCGACAAGAAAATGACCATTTTTCAAACGGTCTTCAAATTTGACAAAATTAGTTTTGTTAGGACCGTATCGTCAATACGAAGCTAGAAATATTTTTTCTGAAATTTTTGGAGTCCGTATGTGACCCCAGTAAATTGAAATGTACATTTAAAATTCAATATAATGATTTAAATGTTAATTTAAATAAAAACTGATCTAAATAATGGAATTGGCTTACGAGACATATCCGATTGTGTTTGGTATGAGGGTAATTAGCTAGGGATGACGGTCGATGAGTTCGATTTGGGGTTCAAATGAAGAGTGTACTTTTTATGGAAAATAAATAAAATAACAATTAAATTTTATATAGAAACCCCCCTTTCTCCCCCTTCCTTTAGTCAAACCCGATTTCAATTAAAAGAAGAAAAAAATGTGTTGCTCATCCTCCAGATCCATGCTGCCACCATCGCCTTCCTCCGCCACCGTTCCTCCACCACACGACGCCCCTCCGATCTCCGCTACGCCCCCTCCTCTCCACGTTTCTCCCTTCGTCCAAAAAGAAACCCGCCCACGAACCCTAAACTGCCACGCTGGGCCCCCCTCCAACCATCCACGACCGCCGCCGGTAAGCGCCGCCTCCCCACCACCTCGGCAACCCCCTGCACTCCCCTCAGACCTTCCACCGCCGCCATGGACCTTCCTCCGGCAACGAAGCTTCGATTTTGACAATGTAGGTGAGTTTTATTTAGATTTTAATTAGTTTTAGAAGCATATAAAAATCAGTTTTTAGCATTGTTATGAAGTAGAAAAATATGATTTTTAATCAATGAAAGTTATGATTTTTAACCCATAAAAATTTCGATTTTTAAATTAGCAAAGATGTGATTTATACTTTAGAAAAAAATTAGATTTTTATAAAAGAAAAGTTTAGATTTTTAAATAAGAAAAGATTCGATCTTTATAAATAAAAAAGATTTTATTTTGTTCATTGAAAAAGGGATGATTTTTATTTAAGAAAAAATAGATTTTTAGTTATGTAAAAATTAGATTTTTATATGTATAGCGTTATGATAAATATAGGATTTTTAATAATAAAAAGATATGATTTTCATGATTATAAAAATATGATTTTGCCTAAGAGAAAAATATAATCTTTATATAGGAAGTAGCGTTATAAAAATTCGATCTTTATACAAGAAGTAGAGATATAAAAATATAAATTTTATATAGAAAGGAGCGTTGTAAAAATATATGAAGTGGAAATAAAAATATGATTTCTAAATCTGAACCGTTCAGAATTAGAGAATGGAGGAGTAGAACCCAAAGGTGAGAACTCCTCACTTTTATTTTATTTTCTAGTTAAAATATATACTAGGATGCAGACGGTGCTTAGCAGCACCCAACACCCGTCGTCCACAGACCATGAACGACTTGTTTTTTGTTTGATTGTGTTCTGAAAATTGATTGTGTGATGTGGAATGGAGTAAAATATTTTATAGTTAAAAATATAATTTTTTACATGTATATGAATAAAATAAATATTTATAAACAAATCGGATGATTTGTTTATGTACACACATTTGGCTAATATTGATTGGGACGATAAATTTTACACATCGCCCAACATCACAAATAAATATGTATTTGTTGATTGAAACCCCACACGGGTATTGGGATGATATATGACATACACTAGTCCCAATAATTAGCTGTATGTCGATCGATTGATTGACAGGCTATTGTAAGCGTTAAATATTTAAATTTGATGCTTATGCAGTGTAGAATGCACTCTGGATGATGGTTAACTGTGTTTGATTGTTGTGATATACATGTATGGTATGAAATCCATATAATCAAATTATATGGTAATTGACTGTGTCTGATTCCAATTCAGAAAGAATGAATATTTTAAAATAAAAATTATTTTAAAATAATGAATATTTTCAAATAATATTCAGAAAAGAATCAAAATATGATTTTGATGTCCGATTTGGGATGGACATTAATATATTTAAATATATAAAATCGTGTTGATTAGATTAACGCCATTTTGACGTGAACTATATTTATATCGATTTTATTCATTTTTATAATGAATATCGAAAAATAATTGATTTCAAAATATAATGTTTTGAAAATACTATCATTTATATATCGATGATATGGAATATTCAATTTTGATTTGAAATTGAATATGAAGTTGAAATCGTTTTGCAAACGAATTTAAGAACGATTTATAAAATACATTTTAAATGGAAATAGACAAAATATATATTATATATATAATATAATGGCCTAAACAGAATGTGCCGCGATGCGGCATTTCGCGAATTTCGACCATTGACTTCGAATGGACATTACGGGAGATCCGACTGTCGGATTCTCCTAAAACTGGAACCATTAGGTTTATATCGAAAAGAGCTTTCTAACGAATATTAGAGATTTGAAATCTAACGGTTGGATTTGGAATTATGTCCAAATCAAATTTGGAAAAGGTCGTTGTAAGTGCAGTTCGATGGCCGTTTATGGAAATCGACTGTACGGGCCTTGATAAAATTATTAGAAATATCAATAATTAGTGTAAAATCATAAGAAATGATTTGGAAAGAATTGGGATGAAAATTTCATATTTGAAAAGATAAAAATAGATTTTTATCGAAATGAACTAGTTTTGAACTAGAATTATAATCCAATTATTTTTAAAATAAATAAATTGGATTTGAAATGGTTTTAAAAATGACAAAATTTCCAATATATAAATTGGAAATGGATTTGAATCGAAATTGTCTTCAGAATATTTCGATATTGGATTTCGTGATTATACAGATATTGTTATGGAAATTTGAAAGATATATTTATATCGTTATTTCCAATACAATATTTGTTGGTTGTAGTATTTGATATTGAATATATGCCGATATATTTTTTATTCAGAGCCTTGTATTTAATACCATTGGGTTTGTCGTGAATGGTGTCTTCAGTAACACTGTTCTTGAACCCCATGTGAAGAGAATAAATATTTTAATTAAGGTTGTTAGAGTTTCCAATTATATTTAATAATTAGAACAAAATTGAATATGAATTAGGTTTATTGTGAACTGTGTTTTTAATGACATTCGTTCTTTAACCCGATTTACGGTGAAATGTGATTTGGAATTTATAAATCTTTTGTTAAGATTTAAAGGAGATTTTCCAAAGTAAAGTTTTCCAATTTAATAAAATAAATTGGAATGGAATGGAATTCGATTTGGTAATAATCGAAGTGAATTTCGGTGGAGGAAGACTGCTAATATATATGGAATTTAAAAGGCTTTGCCCTTATTCCATTTATATTATTAGTCGGATATGGAAGTTTATATCGATTATATATATTGATCTGTTTCCGTGAAGATTCCATAATTAATGGAATGTGATTTTGGGTTTATCGTGAGCTGTGTTTTAAATGACATTAGTTCTTTAACCCAATTAAAGACAGGATTTATTTCTTGGATTTGAATAATCATTAAGTAATGATTTTTAGAAAATAAAACTGAATTAGAGTTTTAATGAATCTTTAAATAGATTGAAAGGTGAATTTGATAACTAAAATTATCAAATTCAAGAAATGGTCGAGAATGTCACCAGTTTTGCTCCAAGCGATAGTTAAATCTTTAATTAGATTTGAACGTAAAATAGAAATTAATTTTACCGATAACACCGTGGTGTTAGATATGAAGTATTATCTATTTTACTTCATGGGATGAATAGGTTGGGATTGGGAAATTTAAATAAATGATTACTCCGGTAAGGTTCGCTAATCCCGACTAGTTTGGATAAACCATAATTTGGTATGGATTGAATCCAAAAGAAGATTAAAGAATAAATTTAAAGAATTTATCTTTGATAAAATTAATGGGAACCTTTCCCAAAGTATAAGAATATTTGAATAAAGGAATATTCTGGATTGGAATGAGGCATATGTTGTGCTTTTGTAGCACTTTTTTATCATATTGCGAGTTATTCGGAAAGACCGGGTTTCTCCCATTCTGAATAACTCATTCGACGATATGTCGAGGATGAAGATGGCGGTGGAATACCGGAGGTCTTCACATCGTTTGGATGATTACTGATGTCCTGATTGGGTTGTACACCCAAGAAAAATTGATAAGTGGTGATCGTCCAGACGTACTTTGAGATCGACCGGATATGCGAGGACCTCTCTCCTATATTGGACATACGGGACGAGGAATAAGGTGCCTCCGGTTTAGTTCAGACCCAGAACGAACTTGTAAATGGATGTGTGTCTGACATTGGATTTCATTCTATGTGATTGATATACATCGGTTGCATAGCGTGAATTGCCTGTGTGGCATGCTGAGATGCAAATGATCAAGGATTCTATTGAAAATAGAGTCTTGTGGTTAATGATCAAAGCATGGCTTTAATATAGCAAAGCTTTGTGTAGCGTTAATTCGCGAGCCTCGCACCCCAGTGTGAAACAGAAACGGGAAAGGACATCAGGGAGGGCATGCGTTTCCTTCTAGCTAGGAGTGGTGTCAGCGTTTTGCAAGCTCTGGCGTTTTACTTATGTGGATGATGGATAGCGAGGCGCCTCGGTTACATCGGTCGTTCCGGGGCCGACAGTTTGGTTGGTATATGACCTGTTTACGCCGCACAGGGCAGGGAAACGCAGTGTTCAGGCATTTTAATCCACATCGAGTGGACCGGCCCTGATGATCCAAGGGCCCACCTGTGTCTGGGTCCTGAGACATGGGCTGGATAGTCTCGAGGCGGTAAGTACGATCCTTTGCCTTGGTTCGCAGATGGAAATCCTACTTCCAATACGACATTTAGCGGTTTTGATTGTAAAGCCTAGTATGGCGACATAGTGGGATGGGGCACTCATTCCGTTTATGATTGATACATTTATATTTGAAATTGTTTTGACACTATACACTTATAGTAATAGCAAAATATGAAATTTCATGTACCAAGCATTTTTCGCTATTATAAGGTAAAAACTCTATCCTCCGGCTTGCGTTGCATTGTGTGATGGGACCTGAGTCTTATAATAGCTTCATTGTTCTTTATTTAGCATTGCTCTGTTGTTTTATGTACTAATATTCTTGGGAGGAAACCCGTTCCGTGTTATACGGCGTGTTCCCTTGATTTACCTAAATTTAAAATAAAGATTAATAACTGTTTTAGTTCTCACACCAGTCACATGACTGACCTGGAGTTTATTGTTTTAACCTAAACTGTGGGTACCCTTATTTTCCACACGGGCAGCTAGTAATTTTGGTTTTGCATATTTATATTCACAGGATCCTGGTTTACAACTGGAATGATATTCGGAAAGCTTTGTATCAGTATATTCCTTTCAGATGTGTTTTGTATTATTTTTCCGCTGTTATGTATTTAAATGTAATTTAAATCTCTGATATTTGTCGAATGTATATTATTTATTCATATTCTGTTATATTCTTGTATTCTGATAGAATTGTTATAATAAGCAATGAAAAGTTCTTCTGCTTGTGTTCCGATTCGTCTTGTTCTCAGACAATCTGTTCTTCCTCTTCTCTTCGAGGACCGGGGAATTTCTGGGTTCTTACATATATATATATATATATATATATATATATATATATATATATACACACACACACAAAAATCATGTCCAGAAAATCGAAAATCAGAGAGCAAAAAAGGGAGGGAAATCGGCCCGTTAAAGGTCGACCCCATCCCTAAGGGTGTCGACCCATGGGTCGACACCCACACATGGGTGTCGAACCCTATGTCGACACCGGGGTCGGACCCACCGAGATCTGGGGTAGATTTTTCCCCTGCACTTGGACGCGTTTCTGAGCGAGATTCGTTGACCTTAGGCTATAGATAAGACCTCATTTCCATTGTTTTGTTCACCAAAAACAATGGAGACAACGAGGTGCTGCCCCAACTTCGATTGAACGAGCCTATTTTTCTGCAACAACAATTTATAAGCATTCAAGAATCTCTGCTACAACATCTACAGTCAATTCTCTGTTCTTTAGATCCAGACATAGTGAGTTCATGTTATTTTTAGATATAAACATTCAATAGTAACCTTGACATGTTTATAAATTTGGATCTAAACTTGTGCCTGTTAATAACCTGAATCATAATTAAACAGATTTGCCATTACTTGTACACCCGATCCTCTGTTTAGTTCTTTCATGTCTATCTTTGTTATGTATATTCTGTCATTATGCCTGATAGTGTCACCATATGCCTATTTTGTTAGTTTACTTAATCATGTCACTATATGCCTATTCTGTTAATATGACCAATTCTATCAACATATGCCTATTTTATTATTATGCCTATTCTTGTTCTCTTCTTTCCCGCCTTCCCTTTTTATTTTTATAGCCAGGCTAACCCGAGCCTAGGCCTACCGCTGATATGCGAGCGCACGAAATCGGGAACGATTGGGAATGATAAACTGGGGAATAACTTATATTGTAAAACATGATTGGGATTTGGGGCATAATCTATACCTTGATCTAAAACTTAAATTTGGGGCATAACTTGTATCGTGAATCAAACTAGGATATGGGGCATAACCTTGGATAAACAAGAATATTGTTTAACAATGAACATGCTTAGATTTATATTAATTAGACACTGTAAACACACTTGGACACGAGGCTAGATTACACTTGTGGTAGAAGTCTACCCGGAACTGCCCGACAAATCCATCATTCACAAGTGGATAATCTAATGTGAGGGGTCGAGTGCATAAAAGTACACGTAATGGTGCTAGGACACGAGTTTAAGGGTGTGTTTGTTAAGGGGAAATGAACCGTTGGGTCAACGGACGCGTCCGTGGCCCAACGGTCCAAAATGGATCATTGTGCCAACGGCTCAAATTCCAGCTGTTGGCTCTCGACGTGTCGAGAGTCAACGGCTGGAATTTAAATCGTTGGATCTCATTCTTTAAATCCCCCTTTTCTTCCTTTCCCTCACTTCTTCTCCCTGCTTCCGCTTCCTTCTGCTTCCTTCAGGAATTTTTTTCTATTTTCTGTTTGCGTTTTTTTAAATTCCAGTCAAATGGTACATTCTTCTGCCTCTGGTTCTGGCTTTTCCAACGCCCACACTGCTACTTGACCAGCGGATCGAAATGAGGCTTTCATAGACATTTGTCTCAGTAACATTCACCTTCAAGGAACCAATAGATTCCTAACTGCTGTGCAGACTGATTTCAATGAGAGGTTTGAGGACGATTTGGCTCGGACCCAAATCAAAAACAAGTGGGATAATCTGAAGAGGTCTGGACTTTTTGGAATGCTTTATTATAGATACCTGGCGGTTTTTGGGATGCTTCGAAGGACCGCTTGGATGGATCAGACGATTGGTGGCATGGGCCTGCACGCATGTACCAGAGATTTAGTAGTCAACCGCCTCTGTAGTTTCGGGAGCAGGACCAGCTTTTTGGGGGCTGCATTGGCACAGGCAAATGCAGTTATCAGATTCCCCCTGCTCCACATCCCTTCGCCCTGGCCGATGCAGATAGTCTACCGACGGTTCAGTCTGCACGGAGGCAGTCGACGCGCACCACATTTAGTAGGGCACCTCCTCCAGAACCGACCTTCGTTCAGACAGAGCGTTTCTCTTTAGCGGTGGGCCGATGCTATGACCTTCTCTCGCCCATCACTAATGTCGACAAGTGGGAGATCATTGAGATTTTTCGCCTCGACCGGTCTATTTTGGAGGTGGTGTAGACATTGACTGATATGGAGTTGATGGGGTACATGGGTTATCATCTTACAAGATTCCGTAGACGTTAGTAGTTTGTTGTATGTTTTTGTTTTATTATTATGTAGTGAACTGTTATGGAATATTATTATGTACTGAAATGATATGTTTGGTTAAGTGTGTTATTTTGCATTAATCATATTGTTAAGTTTTAACCATTAGATAATTAAATTACAAAATAAAAATAAAATGCTCTGCTCAAATTCTCCGCTTAACGTGCCAAACACATTCTCCACTAACTACAATTCTCCGCAAAAATTCTCCGCTCAAAATCTCCACTCAGATTCTTTGCTTCCGCTTGCGCCAAACACACCCTCAGTCCGACTTGAGGTAGAAGCCTGCCCGGAACCGCCTGGCATATCCAACATCCACAAGTGGTAGACTTAATGTGAGAGGTCTAGTCTATTAACAGCCATAAATGGATGAATGATAATAACTTATTAGCATGTTTAAATCTGTGGAGGTTACATGAACCTGTCAAATTGAGTAGGGGTTAAGTAAATTTGCTTGAACCAATGAGGGTTAAGTTAATCTTGTTAAATCTGTGGTGGCGTGTTATATATATGTGTATATATATATATATACACACACACACACGCATATACATATATATAAACCCAACAAACTTAACCTGTTTTATATGTTGATTGTAAGAGGTTCATTTAAGTGGGGATGTTAACGGCGCTGTAATAACCCGGAAATCCGAGCCAATTTAAAAATTTTATTTTGGCAATTTTAATGAATTTTGAATATTTAAAATTATTTATTTTAAATAATGACGACAAGAAATTTAATTTGAATAGAATTAGAATGAATATATTTATAGAGATCGACGTTAGAATATAAATATTTTATTTTAAATATAAAAGGAATTGAAAATGGCGCGGTAGTTTGAAAATTCGATTTCAAATTTCAAATGAATGTACAACATTCAAAATAAACCGGATTTTAGCGAAACCTAAAATATTAGAATCTATTTGAAAATATCTTTCCAACGAATCCGAAAAATTGAAATTTCATAGCGGGGATAAAAAGTTACGTCCAGTTGAAAATTCAGATTAATCATTATGGAATTCCGGCCCTGAAAAATGGAAATTTTGCAAACGACCTCTGTTTTCGACGAAACCACTTTTGTTGGATTTGGAATGTCGAATTATTGCTAAATTCCAAAATTCATAATTTTCCGAATCAATATGTGAGCGTGGCGAAAGAAAACGTGTTTTAACAGTTTTAGTCAATTTCGATCGACCAGAAAATGGCCATTTTTCAAACGATCTCAGAATTTGGCGAAATTTGTTTTGTTAGGACCGTATCGTCAATACAAAGCTAGAAAACATTTTTCGGGGATTTTTAGAGCCCGTATGTGGTCCCGGTAAATTGAAAAGCGCGTTCAAATTCAATGTATAGATTTATATTTTGATTTTTACAAAAACTGATCGAAACGATCGAATCAGCTTAGGATACATATCCCATTGTGTTCGGAATGGGGGTAATTAGCTATGGACGACAGTCGGTGGGTTCGATTTCGAGTTCGAAATAAAAAGTTTTTTTTTTAATTTGTTTTTTTTTTTTGAAATTAGAAATAATAATATATATATATAATTATATACCTCTCATATCCCTCTCTATCAGATAAAAAATAAAAAAAGAAAAGAAAAAAAAGTGGATCGACGGAAATCGCAAACACCCCCCTCGATTCAGTTCCGCCACCGCCCCTCCAGCGCCGCACCCCCCTCTGACCGCGCCGCCCCTTCTCCCCTCCCCTCTCGCGCCTGTCTCCCCTCTTCAATAAACCCCACAAATCCATGGCACAGCCAAAAATCACCATGCCCTGGCATGCACCGCCACCTGACGTCTCACCCCCTCAGCGTTGCGCTACCCCCGCGCCCCTCCTCCGACGCCATCTCCGCCGTAGGCCCCCACGGTGAGTTTTTGTGTTATTTTATTCATTTATATTAATAAAAATGTGGCTTTTCATATGTAGTACCTTAAAAATTAAAACGTGTGTTTATTACATGTATGGTAAATAATAAAAATATGATTTTTATATTTTAGAAATAATAAAAATATGATTTTTGTATTATATAAATAATAAAAATGTGATTTTTATATTATATAGACAATAAAAAAAATGATTTTTAGCCAATAGTAAAGATTATATGTTTATCATAGTAAAAATTATATTTTTATAAGTGGAAATTTCGATACTTTTATAAATAGGAAGTCGATATTTTTATATGTAGAAAGGCGGGATTTTTATATATGTTGTAGCAAAATAAAAATTCGATCTTTATATAAGAGGTAGAAATATAAAAATATAATTTTTATATAGAAAGAAGCGTTGAAAAATATATGAAGTAGAAATAAAAAATATGATTTTTTATTTATTGGAATGAAGCAATAAAAATATAAGTTTTATAATGAACAGCGTGGCAAGGACTGCATTGGAATTTCAAACAAATCCAAACGGTTCATAAGTTCAAAAATAGAGAATGACGGAGTGGATCCCTCGGTGAGAACTTCTCACTTTTATTTAATTTCTAGTTACTAGGATGCAGACGGTGCTTAGCAGCACCCAACACCCATCGTCCACAGAACATGGATGGCTTGTTTGTTTGATTGATGTGTTGTGAAAAATGATTGTGTGTAGTGGATTGAATAAATATTTTATAGTTAAAAATATAATTTTTAAGGTGTATATAAAATAAATATTTATAAACAAATCGGACGATTTGTTTATATACATTGATTTGACTGATATTGATTAGGACGATAAATTTTACACATTGCCCAACTGCATAAATAAAATCTGTGTTTGTTGATTTGAAACCCCACAAGGGTATTGGGATGATATTTGACGTACACGAATCCCGATTGTTTAGTTGTATGTCAATCGATGGGTTGACATACTGTGTAAGCGTTAATTATTTATATTTAATGCTTATGCAGTTGTGTGGTGCACTTTGGATGATGGTTGATTATTTATCATTGCTATTATATACATGTGTTGTATAGAACCCATATAAATAACATTATATGGTAATTGAGTGGGTCTCATTCCAATTTAGAAAATTCATGTGTTGAATAAAATATATATTCATGTGTTGAATAAAATATATATTCATGTGTTGAATAAAATAAAATTCATGGGTTGAATAGAATAAAAATTCATGTGTTGAATAGAATAAAATTCATGTGTTGAATAAAATAAAAATTCATGTGTTGAATAGAATAAAAATTCATGTGTTTACTAGAATAAATATTCATGTGTTGAATAAAAATATATATTCATGTGTTGAAGAAAATATTCATTTGTTGAATAGAATAACGAAGTTATTGAAATATATAAAGCCGTGTTGATTAGATATGCGCCATTTTGACGCGAATGATATTTATATTGATTTTATTCATTTTCATAATGAATATATGAAAGGAAGTGATTTCAAAATATAACGTTCTGAAAATATTATCATTTATAGATTAATGATATGGAATATTCAATTTTGATTAGAAATTGAATATGAAGTTGAAATCGTTTTGAAAACGAATTTAAAACGATTTATACAATACGTTTTGAAAGGAAATCGACGATATATATAATATATATTATATATATAATGGCCTGAACAGAACGCGCCGCGCTGCGGCAGTTCGCGAATTTCGACCATTGACTTCGAATGGATATTACGGGAGATCCGACCGTCAGATTCTCCTAAAACTGGAACCGTTGGGTTCGCATCGAATAGAGCTTTCTAATGAATATTAGAAATTAGAAATCTAACTGTTGGATTTGGAATTGTGTCCAAATCAAATTTGGAAAAGGTCGCTGTAAGTGCAGTTCGATGGCCGTTGATGGAAATTGACTATACGGGCCTTGATAAAATTATTAAAAACAGTAATAATTTGTGTAAAATCATAAGAAATGATTTGGAAGGAATTGGGAAGAAAAATTCCATATTTGAAAAGATAAAAATAGATTTTTATCGAAATGAACTAGTTTTGAACTAGAATTATAATCCCAATTATTTTTGAAATAAATAAAGTGGATTTGAAATGGTTTTGAAAATATCAGAATTTCCAATATATAAAGTGGAAATGGATTTGAATCGAAATTGTCTTTGGAATATTTCGATGTTGGATTTCGTGATTATACAGATATTGTTATGGAAATTTGAAAGATATATTGACATCGTTATTTCCAATACGATATTTTTTGGTCGTAGAATTTGATATTGAATATAAGCCGGTATATTTATTATTCATAGCCTTGTATTTAATATCAAATGGGATTTGGGTTTGTTGTGAATGGTGTCTTCATTTACACTGTTATTAAACCCAGTTGAGAAAAATATTAATTCTTTTTATTAAATTTAATCAAGTATACCAATTAAATGGTATTTAATTGGAATTGAATAGAATGTGATTTTGGGTTTATCGTGAACCGCGTTTTAAATGATAATGGTTCTTTAACCCAGTTAAAGACAGGTTATGGTTTCCTAAGTTAAACAATCATTAATATTGATTTTTGGGAAGATTAAAGCCAAGTGGAGTTTTAATGAATCTTTAATTAGATTGAAATGATCGTGGATAGAGTATCACCAGTTTTGCTCCAGTCGATAGTTAAATCTTTAATTAGATTTGAACGTGAAATGGTAATTGAGTTTACCGATAACACCGTGGTGTTAGATATGAAGTATGACCAGATTTACTTCATGGGATGAATAGGTTGGGGTTGGGAAATTTAATAAGTGATTACTTCAGTAAGGTTCGCTAATCCCGACTAGTTTGGATAAACCATAATTTAGTTTGAATTGATATTCAAAAGAAGATTAAAGAATAAATTTAAAGAATTTATCTTTGATAAAATTAATGGGAACCTTCCTCAAATTATAAGAATATTTGAATAAAAGAATATTCTGAATTGGAATGAGGCGTATGTTGTGTTTGTGTAACACTTGTTTATTATATACGTGAGTTATTCAGAAAGACCGGGTTTATCCCATTCTGAATAACTGATTCGACGATGTGTCGAGGATGAAGACGGTGGTCAAAGACCGGAGGTCTTCACGTCGTTTGGATAATTACTGATGATCTTGATTGGGCTGTACACCCAAGAGGAGGGAATCAGTTGGTGATCATCCAGACGTACTTGGAGATCGATGGATATGCGAGTTACAAGGTGCCTCCGGTTTCGTTCAGATCCAGAACGAACTTGTAAATGGACTGTGTGTCTGACATTGGATTTTATTCTGTGTGATTGATTTCTATTAAATATATATCTGTTTGGCGGCGGAGAATTTATTCTCTTGCTTAACGCCCTTCTCTGAGACGTACGAGCTCAGAGGTTATATATTGATGGATATCAATCGCATGGAGTGAATTGCCTGTATGGCATGCCTAAGTGGCAAATGATCAAGGCTTTTGTTGAAAAGCAGAGTCTTGTGGTTGATGATCATAGCACGACCTGTGTGGCATAGCTTTGTGTAGCGTTAATTCATGAGCCTCACACCCCGGTTGTGAACCAGAAATAGGAGAGGACCTCAGGGAGGGCATGGTTTCCTTCTAGCTAGGGTGGTGTCAGTGACCTACCATCCCGGCCATTTATATTATTTTCACCTGTGTGGTTGTTGGATTGCGAGGTGCCTCGGATATATCGGTGACTATGTGGAGCCGATGGAGTCATTTGGCTCATTTACGCCCCAAAGGGTGGGGAAACGCAGTGTTCAGGCATAATAATCCACATCGGTGGACCGGCCCTGACGATCCATGCGGCAGTTGCGGCAGTTGCGGCTGTTCCTGAGACATGGGTCATGTCTCGAAGCCGGTGAGGACGATTCCTAGCCTCGGTTCATAGATGGAAATCCAACTTCCAATACGTGACTTTGCGGTTTTGATTGTAGAGCCTAGTATTGGCGACATGATATATGGTACCCATGCCGCCTATGATTGATACTTATGATTGAAGTTGTTTTATACACTATGCACTTATAATATTATCAAATGATTTGTTTTAACGTACCAAGCATGTTTGGCTATTATAAGGGAAAATTCTATCCCCCGGCTTGTGTTGCATTGTGTGATGAGACCTAAGTCTTATAATAGCTTCATTTTTCCAAAAAGCATTGCGCTGTTTTGTTATATGCACTGGTATTCTTGGGAGGAAACTCGTTCCGTGTGATACGGCGTGGTCCCTTGATATATCTGATCTAAAGTAAAGTTTTAAATAACTGTTTTAGTTCTCACACCAGTCACATGACTGACCTAGAGTTTATTGTTTTAACCTAAACTCTAGGTGCCCCTATTTTTCGTACGGCCAGCTAATAGTTTTGGTTTTGCATATTTATATTCACATGATCCTGATTTGTAGCTGGAACGATATCTGGAAAGCTCTGTATCCGTTTATCTCTTTCAGTTGTATATTGTGTTATTTTTCTGCTGCTATGAAATGTATTGTAATCTCTGATATTTAGTGAATGTGTAATATTGATTTATACTCTGTATATTCTTGTATTCTGATGGAATTGTTTGTAATAAGCAATGAAATGTTCTTCTGTTTGTGTTCCGACGTGTGTTGTTCTTAAGGCAATCCGTGCTTTCCTTACCGGGGAAGTTCCGGTCGTTATAGGCGCACTCTGTCTGATTCGTATGCGTGCATGAATCTTCTTGCGTTGGGATAATAAGACGCTGTGACATCAGTAGATGGTTGTGCATCTCGTTAATAAAGGGGTTGCCACTTTAGAAAGTGATACATTCTACTGTGGGGCCAGCACAGGGTGTTTACGGGATAGGGAGCCGATCGATTGGGGTAGCGGTGAGGGTACATCTAGTCTTGCTTGTTTATGAGCCTGTTATCATCATTGAGGGGTAACACATGTCATTTCTGTTGGGATACCTGTTACTATTGTATGGGGGTAAAACCCCACACTAGAAGTACACCTAAGTCTACCATCTTGTTCTTGTTGGGATCATCTTGTTTCTGTTATACTAGTATTGGTGCGGAGAAAAGTACTTGAGAAGTGCAATATATTCTGTCATGTTTATACTGTTTATCCTGCTCAGTCAATTATACCTGCCTTATGATAATATTATCTCTCTTATCCATTTTATATGCCTGTCATGATTCTTTTACTTATTTATATGCTAAAAGTAACTGGACTTGCCAGACTTTTATGTCTGACCCATTTTGTTTCTTCTTCTCTCCCTTCCGTTTCCCCCCAGGTTCTCAGGGTGGGAATACTAGGCTTGATTTGGATTCTCTCTTTCATTTTGCTTGGAGTTGCTTAAACATACCGCTTTGATTTCTTGTCTTCTCTGATATGGCTATATTTTGGGGACTATGCTTTTTATATATTATTGTACTCTGATGATTTTATTACAAGACAGAAGTTTGAAGTTGATATAATGGGTTTTCAGTATTTCAGACTTATGATGTAACTGGGCTTTGGACCACAATGTTTTCTGTTTAAAAAAGTCTTAAATTCCACTGTTTATTTTATATCTATCTTTTGATGTTTCTGTTTACCTATAACGCTTCACGAAACTTAATGCATTCCGATAAAGAGTGACATTAACGGACGTAGGGTGTCACACATAATGGTTCACTTGACGATTCACTTGTGCAGGGAAGTTGAGTACGGTGGACTTGTGCACGTTCGTTGTACGTTTTCGATTAAGCGTTATCTAGCTAAACTCAAATCTAATGTGTGCAACAGATGTAAATTGGAAAGTTCCATCGCCGAAGGTTACTTGGTAGAAGAATGCTTGACATTCTTCTCAAGATTCTTAAGTGGTAATGCAATACCTAAATTTGAAAGTTTTCACAAAATATGGAATATGCTATTGGTACAAAAATAAATAAAGATGGAAAAGATATTCATCTAAAAGAATCCAAGTGGATGGCATGTCATCGGTACATTCTATTCAATTGTGGTAACGAGGAAATAGAGAAATTAAATGAGTAAGCTTATAGGTTCTAATTTTATTCTAGCAAGTACTAAAGAATTAAAATATATTTTTATTGATATTAATATCTTCATAATTATTCCAGGGAACTTCAAGCTTTAACTGATGGTCATGTAATATCAAGAAGATATAAAAGAGAGAGAGAGAGCACATACCGAAGAATTCTGGAAACGGTTGAAGGATGAGGTTGGGAAAAAAGATGACATTTAGAAAGAGATACAAGTGCTTGCTATGGGCCCTAATCATGCAACTAGGAAATTTAGTGGATATGTTATTAATGAATACAGATTCCATACAAAATACAGAGATGCTAAGTGCAAAACATAGAATAGCGGTGTATTCTTGGCTGCCTTGACCACTAGTTTTGCAAGTTCAAAAGATCAATATCCATTGGCTGGTAATGTTAGTTACTACGGAGCAATTGAAGAAATAATAGAAATTGATTATTAGGGAGAAATTTCAGTGGTTTTATTTAAGTGTTGCTGGTACCAAGAAGAGAAAGATTTGTATGGGATGACTCGAGTTAATTTTAATAGATTGTGCTAGAAATCTAATTCGTATGTTATGGCTTCACAAGTACAATAAGTATTTTACGTACAAGATCCAACTGATATGACACTTTATAATGTTGTCAAGAAATTGTCGAGGGACTAGTGTGATGTCAAGAATGAAAATGGAAATGAAGGTTATCCTATTTTACATGATATTCAATGTGGTTATACAATAGGAAATCAAGCTAGTGATGTTAGGTGGTATAGAGATGATGTCCCGGCAACATAAATCCTCATTCCGCTTAGCATAATAGAGGAAATTGCCTCTTGATTCATATGTAGCAAATTTGATCAAGTGAATTCTATTTATGTATTGGTTCTTAATTAAGGGACGACTTCTGTATCTATTAATTTTCATAATTAATTTACTGCTTTTTAATTACTTGACTACTTGTAAGTTATTCTGATTTTATGTATTCCCTTGTCGTTTCTAGTACTTTATATACATGCAACACATATGTACTTAATATACCTGCCCATTTTATTATTTCATATCTTTCTTCCAATGTAAACTCATCATTCTGTATAAATTTTGTATAGGATGGGGGAATCCATGCATCTCACATTTCATCACAAGGGTGCATTTCAAAAGGCAGAAATGTCGGTGGAACCTGTATTGTGGTAAGGGGCGTTGATCCTCACTACTTCTCATACACAATGCTCATGGAGTTTGTGAAGGATGACCTTTTCTACAATGAAAAAGGAGGAATTTATATGAGAAATGGTGAGAAGGGTGGGTGGAAGTTAGTGACGAATGATGGGGACCTCTCTGAATTTGTCAATGGAGCTAACAGTGGTGGAAAGTTTGGTTTTTATATCGATAACATTGTCGATACTGCAATTGAGCCACTGAAACAAATGCAGCCGCATGTAATCATTCGTCCAAGGCAGAATCTGGTTATAGGTATATATAAATAACTAGATGATATCATTTACAGATTGTGATATTTTGATATAGCAAAAAAATGATTGTGATATTATATTATTTAAAGATCATGATTATAATATTGTATTGTTGAAACTACAAAACCAATGAAATGAGAGTTCATGACGAGTCATCAACTACAAGAGAACCAAAAAAACAAGAAGTTAACCAAAGTCAACAGTCCTCGGAAGTCAGCACGGCTGCATAGAAATGCAACTGTGAATCTAAAGGTAGCTGAGGTGAACAGTCCTCGGAAGTGGACATGGCTAAATAATCCCAAACCCAATAATGCAACCATGAATCAAAAGATAGCCGAGGTAAACAGTCCTCAGAAATCGACACAATTGAATAATTATTTGAAAATAAATAGTTGATTTGGAAATTAATATTTCGAAATGATTTATAACTTCGGGATATGATATGAAATGATTTATTACTGAGATTCGAGTAACCCGTGACTAAAGAAAGGTATATACTTCATGCTATGTATTCAGTGTTCGAGTCTGGATATTAATCGAAAGATACTTATCTTGTGTTTGTGAATAAAGTATATACGTGTCCGACGTCTGGATGAAAAGCGGGATATATACTTTGCGCTCTATCTTCGGTATCCGATGTCTGGATGTTAGCCGAGAGATACTTAGCGTTATATCGATGAATGCGTAGGCCGTGCCTAGTGGCCTTGTCATTGGGGAAACCTCTCGACTTGGGACATAAATATTTTATGTCGTTTATTGGAAAAAAAATTGAAAATTTATTACACTGCGTATATTATTCTGTGATTCTGTGTTTATTTCTGTTTAAACCCTGTAAGCTAGATAACGATTCGTCGTTTCAGCTTCTGGAGTCTGTTTGATTACCGATACGAGACATTAAAAATAGCGAGTCGTTACAGTAACCTAACAATGCAATCATGAATCAAAAGATAACTGAGGTGAATAGTCCTCGGAAATTGGCACTAATGAATAATCTAGAACCCATCAATGAAACTGTGAATCTAAAGCTTAGTTGATCACGACAATCCTCGGAGGTCGACACGACTGAGTAATCTAGAAACCAGCAATGAAACCCTTAATCTAAAGTTAGCTGATCTGGTAAATCATCGAAAGAAGACACAGAAAAACTAAAAATCAATGATTCAGCAGTGGATCTGGACTCAGCAAGTGTTAATAAGTTGGAATCACGTATTTCACCAGGGGAAGACGAAGATATGGATGAAAATGGCATGCAGGTTCGAAGAATTCTTATTATGATGATCTCATTGTAATTTGAATATTTTGCACCACTCTTGCAGCATACTTACTACGATATTCCTGTTTATTATATACTTGCAGGATGTTCATCTACCACCTTTACCACCTCGAAATGAGTATCCTCCATATCCACAATCTCTAAAAGAGTATGAAATACAGAGAGCTGAGAATTTGATAAGGAACAACGAACTTCTTGCTTCTTTAGGCATGCATGCAATTTCAGCTGATTTGAGAAATGCAAACCAAAAAAAGATTAAAAAAGGAAAGATGCAAAAGGATGAGGATAGTGAGGAATATAATCTGGACCATGAGGAGCATAGTGAAGATAATACTTCACAAAGTCCAAGAAAGGTGTGCAAGTTACATATCTTTTTTTTTTTTTTTTTGCTTACGAAGATAATAACTATAAAATCCAATCTTATTTCCTACATATATATACAATTTAGAGAACTAAAAAGGTTGAGAAGCCCAATCCTGTTAGTAGACCACAAACTCATTCAACTAGTGGTATGGAAAAGGAAAAGTTGAGAAGCCCAATCCTAAGCCTATTATTAATTACAACCGAGAAGGATGTTGTAGGAAAAGGAACAATGGCTGATTATTTGGCTCTGCGGGAATAATAAAAGAAAAATGCTACAAAATCTAGTGCAAATGGTATGGAAAATAAGGATGTTGCGGAGTGTCTTGCCAAACATTGAAAATGAAGAAGTTGAAGCAGGTACTGAATTGATGTGATAATAATATTTAATATTACAGTAGGATTAATATTTAAGTACCGAATTTACATTACGATATATGTTATTATTTGACGGGACTTTTCATTTTAATTAAAGATGAAGTTCCTAGAAGACTCAGAGGTCAAACGAAGATGTTTAATGTTCATACAAGGGCGTATGACAAAAGTGTTGTAATTGGGACGAACTAGTGG
The DNA here is from genome assembly GCA_030737875.1 of Allium sativum. NCBI lineage: Eukaryota > Viridiplantae > Streptophyta > Magnoliopsida > Asparagales > Amaryllidaceae > Allium > Allium sativum. Next base: position 1,043,479,500 of record CM060910.1, on the reverse strand, counting down.
TTCCAACCTGTTTCAGATGATGAAAAAGTAATATTTGAACTGAGCTACCTTTTAGCAACATTGAAAAGGTCTGTGCCACTTACATATAAATCTTGGTCGGATGTTCCTGAAAGGTTGAAGAAATCTCTATGGGATTATGTTAGGATAATCTATTATTAACTATAATGTAGCTGAATTTTACTTTAATAAGTAATATTGATCTATTAACTATAATGTAGCTGAATTATGATTTATTTATTCTTTTTTATCTGTGATTTATATTAAGTAACGGTATATTATTCCCGATGAACATGAAAACTTGGTGTTGAAGTCTATTCATGACTGTTCGGGGGGGGGGGGGGGGTAGAAGAGTCTCATAAAAATGGCCTATTATAAAGCTTATGAGACTAATGAGGGAAGGCTAGAAAACGAGCCGGAAAACATCCCACTAGAGGACTTTAAAGTGCCCTTGAGGCATTGGGCAGATGATAAGATTCAGGTATACATACATATTATTTATTTCGCAACATAAACAAGTACTTTTTTTTGTGTATTTTTCAGAAAAAAACCGAGAAATTTTTTGATAATCGAAGTCGTATCAGAACACACACACCCTGCTGGTTTAAAGTCGTTTGCACAGTTTCGTCATAAGATGGTATGTGATACTTTACATTTGTTTATTAATTACTGTTAACTTCTGTATTGTATAGTTTTGTATAGTTTTCTAGATGAGATAGCATGGTAGCCATCGACACAAAGTAGTTAGCTTAGATGCTTTTTGATTGAAGAGAGTGTATGCTAAACTATCTATTGAACTTGTATTAGGAGACCCCATTTGATGCAGCACTTTTTCTTAAAAGTCGTAAGAGTAATGAAGTACAAACTTGTAAGTAATAATTTTGTTTTGTAATAATTTTGTTTTGTTTTGTACATTCTTCACATTGTTCATTTCTTGCTCATGTGCATGTTTTTCTCATGTGCACTTTGTTGAACCAGAGTTTGGCTCTTGGCTATGTTAACCAATTTTTGGCCATGTACATAAGTTTGAACTGTCCTTGAAACACTTGTTGAACCTGGGTTTTGGACCAGTAACCTTATGCTCTGTGCATGCACTTGTGACATTTGTGCACTTGAAACTTTTTTCATGAAATTTGTGCACTTGAAACTTTTTTCTTGACATTTATGCACTTGTCATCGAGATAGACATGTAAAACCATAACTTGATTATACATGTAACATTCTAATTGAAACATGTTGTTCTTAATTCCCTTTTTTGTCATAAAATATTTATGACTGTCGATAAAGACATCCTTCAGTTGTTCCATGTTTTGAGTTGCCTTCACTAAATCATTGTATCCCTATAAATTCGACCACGTGTTGTTATACTAAAATGGAATTCTTCCTTGTCTTTGTGTTGTATTGGAAGATAATTGAATGAAGAAAGGGTAGTGGTAGCTTGTTGACTGTGGTAATAAAGTACCATTGAAATCAATAAATGAGTCGTAAAAATTAGAATTCACAAATATTCTGTCTACTTTACTATGGACAGAGAAATCCTTACACACTCCCTTCCATGTAAATTTATTACCTTTTCCTATAACTTCCACAAAACCATCCTATATAAAACTGTCATATGTAAGCATTTGCATTATGAATGTGGTTATACATATGTCTGACATGAGGACCAATTCCGTCTGAGTCGTATAAAACTGTTAAAGAGGCTATGTCTTCCAATTCCTTATAAACATATGACGATGTTTGATTGTAAACGTACATTGTTTTTTCCCCAGATTTTACTGATATATATATATATATATATATATATTACAAATTGTTTTCTAATTACATGCACATAAACAAATTGTTTTCCAAAATGTGGTTTTCTCAACATTTGTTGTACACATATGTAAGCATTTACTATAGGGTAATTTGTTGCATTCTCTCCATATGTAAGTATTTGATGCTTTCTCTCCATAGGTAAGCATTTGTTGCATTCTCTGCATTTACTATAGGGTAATTTTGATGTGGCTTTATTTTGTAGGACTTACTTCAAAAGGCAGTGGCCAGTGGTGAAGGAGGAAATATTGTTGAAACAGTAATTTCGAATGGAAGATCACATGGTCGTCCTTTGTTTATACAAAGGCATGAAAAATGTGCAAAACAATCAGCCGAGGATCTAACAAATGCTTATATAAAGGACTTAAGGCAAAGGCTTATCGAAGAAATGGAAGCAAAGCTATAATCTGTAGTAAATCATAAGATACAAGAGAATTTGGCTTGGGTGCTTAAAAAATAAGGTGATGCTAATCCGGTGTTGAATGTTAGTTTAGAGGAACCAATTTCCACAACCATGTCGAGTGACAATGAAAATTTGACTGGAGGCACTAGCTCTTAGTGTCTCATTTATGAATTGTTATGTGTATGGGATATTTTGGAGTAGCTTTGTAGTCGTTTAAGTTAGTACTGGATATTTTGGAGTTGTTGACATGAATTGTGATGTGTAATGTTGTACGAATTGTGATGTGTACAATGTATTATGCAAGTGTTTATGTAATATTGTACTGTTCTATGTGATACTGTAGCTTTTAATGTCTCTTTAGTATGGTGTTGCGGTAGCTTTAGTGTAGTGTTGTAGTAGCTTTAATATAGTGTTGTCACTGGGTTATAAAGGTCAGTCATACAAGATGTTGCCGTAGGGATGGGATTTGATTGGGTCATGGGCTCAGTGGGCCCCACAAGATGTGGACCGAAACAAATTAAGAAAGTTATCTACAACAACATTTTTGGAATGCTGCTACAGACACCTAAGGATGTTGCTATAGATCCAGATAGGGTTCTATTGCAACAATATTTGCTATGTTGCCTTAGATACTCAAAATGTTGTCTTTAAGGTCTGTAGCAATGGTGGAAATTACATCACAGTAAAAGTGTTGCCAAATACCTATGCTAACATTTTTGGGCTTGAGCCAACGTTTTTTGTGTTGTAGAAGGTCGTATATGGCGTAGTGTATGTTGATTTGGGATTTCCATAGAGAAGGCTTTTGCCTTCAAGAAAATAAAATGATAATGACTTCGATGAGCAACTCTTAAAAAAAGCTTATATGATAATCTGGTCCACTATAGTGCTTAGTTACCTAACTAGGTTGTATTTCAAGTAGGGCTTTAATGGAAAATGGAACTTAAGGAATGTATTTTATAATAGTAGAAGTAGCGAAAAAATATTTAAGTAAAATATTGGGTATGTTCTCGAAATTAGAACCTTTAATGGTGATGCTATAGAATTTCAAATTCAGCGCTATTTAAAAGAGGACACTTGTGGCATGAATGAGCAATCCAAATTTTATAATGACCAGAAATGAATTTAAGGCTTGAAAATATCTACTAATTTTGAAAGCTTACTATAACATAATGATGGATGTACCAAATCATTCTCTATATTATCACTTGCCTCCATTTCCACCAATAACTTTAATTTAAACTTTTAAATTTCACAATGAGTGGTAATTAGGTTTATTCTTTACGTACGTAAGAAAATCGATGCTAGTTGCTTACTAATTAGAGTTTTATATTGTGGACTGCCTTGCTTTGTTCATTTTTAATCTTTTACTTTCCCTATTGTCCATACATGATCTTAGAAAATATTTTCTAAAATGTCTTATAGTAAAGTGCCAACTAGAAAAAAAAGGAATCTCAACCAAGTTTCTTCTGTAGTATGCTGGAGCACAAACTAAAAAAAAGAAGATGAAAGCAAAATAAGTATGCGGTTGGGATAGCTTGAGATAATGTGATCAAGTTTGTTCCATGTATATGTTAAACATCGAATTAAAGGGACTTAATAAAATATTATAAGAAGCACTAAGTACTTACATTGATAAATGCTGCGGTAGTCTAATAAAATACCTCTATCTCAAAATCTAGTTAACTAGAAGGTTTAAATACAATATTGTTTCAAATTCAGGAATATGAGTGTGTACAAATCATTTAGTGTACTACACTAACTTTTTCTTTTCCTAAGATGAAAGTAAAATAATAGTTGTAGTTGCTTATTTTTACATATCTTGTATGAGTAACTATGAACCTTACACATTTAGTCCATTTTTGATTTCCTGAACTATGTTTACTAATTAATAAACTGATTGAAACACCCCACCTCTGTTAAGGTCACTCACAAAGGGAATGCATTAACTTTGGTGGAGCATTTTTAGGTAAAAGACACAGATAATTTACAAGGCAGACATATAAGCAGTGGAAAACTGAAAATTATTTATTAAATAACGTGGTTCGATCAAAACATTACAAGCATTGTCTCAAAACCCAACTTCTAAATTATTACAACAAAACATCTGTCTTGATTTAAATCTCCAAGTACATAAAGAAGCATAAAACAGAAGTAAAGCAGCATAAATCCCCAATAAAAGTGTAACCACAACCATAACCCAAGAAAAGAGAATCCAAGCAATACATCTACTCCCTTTAAGCGGGAAAATGTCTGCACTAAGTTTAAGTATTCCCTCCCTGCGGACCTGGTGGGGGGGGGGAACGGAAGAAAAGAAGGCGAAAGAAAACGGGTCAGACATAAGTCTGGTAAGTCCAGTGATTATTCAACATGTAAACAAGTAAAAGGATCATGACATGAATAAACTGAATATAGGACAATACCATAGAGATAAGATAACATAAGGTAAGAAAAACTAAATGTACTACCGCATTCATTTCTATTTCTCTGCACCTACTACCGAGTGTTCAACTACCATCATGTGTTCATAACAAAGTGATCCCTTTTTCGATCGGCTTTTACTCTCATGCATTTATTACTTGTGTCATTCGACCCCGCTCGATTGTAGATACCTGTGTTGGTCCCACCATGGGGTGCATCAAGTCCTATGGTGGTAACCCGACACAAAATTCAAGATGCACAGTGTATACTACTGATGCCCAGTGCCTGATTTGTCCATGCCGGAGTACGTGCACGCCCGTACTCCGTTGGAACCAACACTACTGCACCACCCGCTGCTATTTTGATTGCTTATAATCGGCCCAGTAATCGTGCCTCACCCTGCCTAGTTCAGGGTACCATGATACATCTTTGTGGGTTACTGCTGAAATGGGTCACCGTTACTAGGGTTTCCTAATCAACATGTTATAATGGTTAAGTGCTTACCTAACCCTGCCCATCTGTTTTATTTAACATGTTGTATCGGTTAAGTGTTGCCTTATTTAACTTAACCCTACCATTTTCTAGCCTTTCCGTTCCTTAGCTTTGATTCATTCATTAAAGCACAAACCTCTCACATTAGATATGTACTGTTGCGGTCGCTGGATGTGTCGGGCGGTTCCGGGCAGCCTTACACCGCAACTCAATCTAACCTTGGGTTTTTTGGGCCTAATGTGCTAACCTCTCACATTAGATCTATATTGTTATGGTTGCTGGATGTGCCACGAGTAGCCTTACACCGTAACTCAAGCTAACCTCGGGTTAGGCACAATCATCTTTTAATTAATTTACATATTTACAATTTATGTTCATATGTAAATTATCCACAAGTATTGTCAATTCAAGACATGCCCCATTTACCCTCTAAATTATGTCCATAATTCTAGGTATACAAATTCTACCATTTCATGCTACTAATCATTTTCATGATTTTGAGCCAATCTATGCCATGGCATGTAGTTTAATATTTTCCCCCAACGTCTCCCTCGTTATTCGTTCGCATAATTCACATAGAATGCTAGGCTTGCAAATTAGCCTAACTTATAGACAAAAGGGAAAGAAAGGGACATGTAACATTCCAACAGGCATAAAACGACATAGATCAATATATGTAATATAAAAGTGGCATAAAATGACATAAACTTAATTAAGCATATAAACGTGATCTTGCATTTAAATTAGATCCAATTAACATGCGAACTAACATAAGTCTAATTGTAAAACATGAACTTATATAGATTTTAAACATGGATACTAGCTTGGATCTAACAAATAACATGTATGAACATAACTTAGTGTGTAATTTAATATACATAAAAGAATCACAGATTTAGTACAACATGATCGGTTAAATTTTATCAGTCCTAATAGTCTCATAGGCATAGGATGTATAACATGATAGGTTTCATCATATAAGTCACAACAGTCCAATAGGCATGATAAGATTTTCTATGTCAGTCACAACAGTCCAATAGGCATGATAGGCTTTTCTATGTCAATCACAACAGTCCAATAGGCATGATAGGCTTTTCTATGTCAGTCACAACAATCCAATAGGCATAAGCAATTCAGGATTGACAAAAGGATAGGCACGAATAGAAGTAGGCATAGTTGTAGATCCAGTTATTATAGTCATGATTTCTTATTAGGTGTTTAAATCGGAAAAATAATTGAACTTACAGAAAAGGATGGATCTTGATTTCTGGGATCTGATTTCTGAATTTGAAAAGCTATCCTTTGATGTAGACGTTTGATTTGATGTTCTTCTTAATTGATTACTAGTTTGGATTTGATTTTCTATTTTGGAGAGGATGAAGGAGGCTAGGCTAGCTTATAGATGATCAGCATGACGGCACCATAGTCTTAGGGTTATGAGCTTAGGGTTTAGGTTTAGCTACGTATATATAGATGTCTAGGAGAATTTCTAGCCTTTAGATTAACCCTAGGAGCCACTAGAGCTACACAGCTCGAAGACAGGTCATCCAGCAAATCAAAATAAGACACGTCATCACAGAACACTCAAGAATGCTGTGCTGTACTGCCCTCGGTATGGGTGCACTTGACAGGTGCGTCGGTGCATTTTTGTACTGGCGCACTTCACAAGTGCGCCAGTGTATTCTGGCTTTTTATCCGGTTTTTCTGCCGAACTTCGTTCGTCCATTTCTCCTTCATACGGTATCCGTTTTATGCAAGCTCGGACTCTATCTCAAGCAGAATTCCGAGACGAATGCAATGGCGTAACCTGTTTCACCCAATTTTCTTTTAATAATTAATCTTTAATTATCTCTTATGTCCCGTTTTAAAATTACGGGGTGTTACATTTCCCTTACTTAAAGGATTTCGTCCCCGAAATCTCCAAGTTAAGAAGAATGTATCCTACCATCCAACATCCATCTACTCAACCATCAACCACATGCATCCATTGTCCTTAAGAAGATTTCTAATGCTTTCATGATCATATGCATAGTGTATGTATATGTCCTTATCTAATGCAAAATCAGGTGGTCTACTGATTCAGTTGACCTCCTTGATGCGAATCATGTCAGTGCCATGAGTCCATTATTTATGCAATTATTCCTAATCATGCTTTCTACATGAGTGCACAATCATTCACACAAATGCAACGTCTATATGATGACACATCAAGTTTCCATCTATATATAAACACATATATGCATATGCAATATGAAAGTGGCTGAGCCGATCTAGTTCCCCGTGTGTGTGTATATGCAACCACGAGCAACCACTTGCAACCATCAATCATAACATGTTTCAAACACATGTTTACATCCACTGGTTTCTACCTAAGGATCAAGAATAGGACCGAGGAGATATACTTAAAAGGATAGATATAAGCATGCATAAACTTATGGAAAAAGAGATCAAGAATGTACCCTCAAAAAGATAAGGGTAGGTTGCGCGTATTTTGTCCTCACTCTCCCACGTCGCATCTTCCTCAACATTTCTCCATTGTACTTTAACTAGCTTGACCTCACGATTGCGTAGCTTTTTAACTTCTGTACCCAAGATACGAGTTGGAACTCTTCTCACTATCGCTTCTCGCTCCACTTCTATTTCCTCTAGTGTGCTTGGCTCCACAACTTCTGCTGACTCATGTAAGCACTTTCGTAGATGAGAGACATGAAAAACATTATGAACTCTAGCCAATCTTTTGGGCATCTCTACTTTATAAGCCATCTTCCCAATCCTTTCAATGATAGGAAATGACCCTACAAATCTTGGTGCCAATTTTCCTGCGGACCCAAAGCGAACAACATTTCTCAAAGGAGATACTTTAAGGAAAACTTTGTCCCCAACCTCAAACTCAAGGTTGATCCTTCTTTTATCAGCGTAGGACTTCTGTCTATCTTGTGCGATCTTCATTCGTCTTCGTATCAAGTCCTCCTTCTCTGAAGTTTCTCTGATCATGTCGGGCCCAAGTACGAGCTTGTTTGTAGACTCCTACCAACAAGTTGGTGATCGGCACGGTCTCCCATATAAAGCCTCAAAGGGTGCCATGCCTATGGTGGCTTGGTAGTTATTGTTGTAGGCGAACTTTACCCAAGGAAGGTGATCCTCCCATATTCCTCTAAAATCAAGAATGCACAATCTCAAGAGATCTTCTAATACTTTGTTCACCCTTTCCGTCTGACCATCGGTTTGAGGGAAATAGGCAGTGCTTAAGCTTAGCTGTGTGCCTACAGCCTCTTGCAAACTTTTCCAAAACCCGCTTATAAAAATAGGATCTCGATCACTCACTACGCTAGAGGGTATTCCATGCAGTTGAACCACCACTTTAAGATAAATGGATGCTAACGATGAGGCAGTCCTTCTACTCTTAACAGGTATAAAGTGAGCGCTTTTAGTAAGCCTGTCCACTATTACCCAAATACTGGTATTGCCCCTTCTTGACCTAGGAAACCCATCAACAAAGTCCATCGAAATGCTATCCCATTTCCACTGTGGGACCTCCATAGGATGAAGCAGACCGCCATGCTTCTTCTGTTCCTCCTTGACTTGCTGGCATATCAAGCATTTAGAGACAAACTCAGCTACATCCTTCTTCATGCCATTCCAAAAGAAAACCCTTTTTATGTCTTTATACATCTTGTCCCCACCTGGATGTATGGTCAACTTAGAATTGTGTGCCTCTTCGAGAACGGTTTTCACCAAATCCCTTACTTGGGGGACACAAAGTCTTCCATCCCATCTCAACCAACCCCTGTCATCGATGGAGTATCTATTGAGGTGACTAGAAGTCTCACCTCTAATTAGATTATCCATCATATCAGCTAGCTGAGGGTCTTCACGTTGCGCGGTTCCTATTGAGTCCAAAAGACTAGGTCGCACCTCTAGCGATGCTAACAAACCAGGTACAAATTCGAAGGAGGGTCTAAAGTCAAAGTTTGTTATGTACTCCAAGCTTTGCCTTTCTACAAAGAGAGAACTTAAGGTCAGCTTTTTCCTACTTAAGGCGTCTGCCACCACATTGCCCTTGCCAAGGGTATAAGCAATCTCAAAATCGTATGAGGCCAGAAATTTCATCCACCTTTGTTGTCTTAAGTTAAGATCTTTCTATAAGAAAAGGTACTTTAACGACGATTTATGGTCAGTAAACAGTTCAAACCTTTCTCCTAGCAGGTAATGATGCCATGACTTAAGTGCGAAAACAATGGCAGCTAGTTCTAAATCATGAGTTGGGTAGTTTTTCTCATGTACCTTCATCTGCCTTCCTCCATAACAAACTACTTTGCCCTCTAGCATTAAGATAACGCCCAATCCTGTTCTGCATGCATCTGTGTATACTGTAAACATCTTGCTCCCATCAGGCAATGTCAGAACCGGGGCTGTTGTAAAGCCCTTTTTAGTCATTGGAAAGCAATGTCGCAATCCAAATCCCAGGCAAAAGTTAGGTTCTTCTTTGTCAACCTAGTAAGTGGGGCTGAGATCTTCGCGAAGTCCTTAATGAACTTTCTGTAAAAGCCTGCTAGCCCAAGAAAACATCATACTTCGGTTACATTCTGGGGGACCTTCCAATCTTGCACCGCAACTACTTTTGCGGGATCCATAGCTATCCCCTCTTTGGACACCACATGTCCAAGAAACCTTACTTCTTTTCTCCAAAAATGGCATTTGGAGAATTTTGCTTTCAGTTGGTGTGCACGAAGAGTATCCATAACTTCCCTTAAATGCAGAGCATGTTCTTCCTCACTTTTTGAGAAAATCAAAATGTCGTCTATGAAGACCACTACAAATTTATTAAGGAACTCTCTGAACACCCTACTCATCAAGTCTACGAAGTAGGCGGGTGCGTTTGTCAAACCAAAAGGCATGACAAGCCATTCGAAGAAACCATCCGGGGTCCTGAATGCGATCTTACTAATGCTGTCTTCAGCCACTCTTAGCTGATGAAACCCGGTGGCCAGATCTAATTGGGAGAAAACCGAGGCACCTACGAGTTGGTCAACAAGTCGTATATTCTAGGAAGCGGGTGCCTGTTCTTCTTGGACCGCTTGTTTAGCTCCCTATAGTCCATGCACAGACGAAGTGAACCATCTGCTTTGGTTGCAAACACCACTGGAGCACCCCATTCAGAAATACTCCGCCTTATGAACCCCTTTTCAAGCAACTCTTTAACTTGCTTACTGAGCTCTTTCCTTTCTCTTGGAGCCATGTTTCTAACGGGTAAAGCAACAGGTTTTGCATTATCAACAAGGTATATGCGGAAGTCTATCTCTCGCTTTGGAGGTAAACCTTTCACATCTTCAAAGACATCCGAGTATTCATGGACTACTCTAACAGATTGCAAGTTTTCAACAGACGCATCAAGAGATTCTAGATAACAAAGCATGACAGAGTTCATGGGATTGCAAGAGATTTTGAGAGTGTTACCGAGGCAAGTCATAAGTCTAACCACTCTCTTTTCACAACCGAGGATGACACCATTACTGGATAACCAATCCATGCCTAGAATCAACCCATAGCCCGTGAAGCCCAAAACATAGGCATTACATCTAAACCCAACGCTTAGAATAGAAATTTCCAAATCCAAACAAATCATCGATAATTAAGCTGATCCCCCAATTGGATTGGTAACAACCATGGGATCCTCTACTATACTAGTATCTAGGTGCAGAGATTCAACTAAATTAGTAGATATAAAAGAGTGCAATGCGCCAGAATCAAAAAGAGTACGAACTAGATGATCAGAAAGATAAACTAAACTCTCAACATAAATGTTTCTACCTCTTTCTTGCGAAGGTGCCATGAAAGCGTGAACCTGCCCTCCAGAAGTAGATCCAGTCCTCTTCCCTTGCCCTTGCCTTTTTGGGCAATCCTTAGCCATATGTCATGTATCACCGCATTGAAAGCAACCACCCATCTTCCTCTTCTTCTTCTTCTTCTTCCTGCAGTCTTTAATTAAATGTCTAGGTATGCCACAAAATCTGCACTTCCTCTTTTCATGGGGTTTGTTACTCTTCCCGCCTTTCTTGGAATCCATCTTCTTATTCTAGTATCCCTCCCCTTTCTTGTCTAGAGGTTCTTCCACCTTTGCCACTTTCTTGCCATCCTTGTCTTCCTCCTTTAATAGTGCCATGTCCACTAGTCTCTCAAAAGTCGCACCCATAGGTATATGGGTCATAGCTAGGTTGTGCAGTGGCTCATTTAACCCTTTAACGAATCAGAGAGCCTTTTTATGTGGAGTGTTTACTAACTCTAGTCTGAATCTAGCCAGTTGGTTGAATTGGTTGACGTATTCCCTAACAGATAGGCTTCCCTGTTTGAGTGCTAAGAACTTCTCCATCTGTAGGCTTCGTTCAACTCGCTAGAGGAACTTCATTTCAAATCTCATTCTGAAATCCTCCCAAGTTTCAATGGGTCTCTCAGCATTAGTAACTTCTCACCAGAAAGAGGCTTCGTCTTTAAGTAACCATACAGCCAATTGTATCTTCTGCCTATCGTCCACTTCGAAGATAACAAACAAATCTTCTGTTTCCTTGAGCCAGTTTCTTGCTTCCACAAATGACTCAGTCTCATTAAAGTTCTTTCCACCCATGGCTCGAAAGTCTCTACATATCTTCGAGAAAGCATTCACATGAGGAGGTGGAGGAGGAGGAACAGCTACAACTGGGGGAGGAGGAACGTCTGCTGGGCATGCGTCATTAGCCCTAGCCTCTAGGTACCTTCTAAACCAACCAGGTACCGGTACGCCCTCAAGAAGATTAAGATCCCCAGACATGATAAAACGGAAAGAAGAGGTTCAAAACAAAGGATAGAAAGATAGTGCATATGTCTTTGGGGATTATGCCTTTAAAATAAAACATCACTTTTCTTGAAAATGCTTCTTTAAAACTCCCCTTTTTTTGAAAAATAGCTTTCAAAAACTTTTAACTGATCTAGTAAACCACTGCTCTGATACCAAGTGAAACAACCCACCTCTGTTAAGGTCACTCACAAAGGGAATGCATTAACTTTGGTGGAGCATTTTTAGGTAAAAGAAACAGATAATTTACAAGACAGACATATAAGCAACGGAAAATTGAAAATTATTTATTAAATAACGTGGTTCGATCAAAACATTACAAGCATTGTCTCAAAATCCAACTTCTAAATTATTACAATGAAACATCTGTCTTGATTTAAATCTCCAAGTACATAAAGAAGCATAAAACAGAAGTAAAGCAGCATAAATCCCCAATAAAAGTGTAACCACAGCCATAGCCCAAGAAAAGAGAATCCAAGCAATACATCTACTCTCTTTAAGCTGGAAAAGCTCTGCATTAAGCTGAAGTATTCCCTCCCTACGGACCTGGGGGGAACAGAAGAAAAGAAGGCGAAAGAAAATGGGTCAGACATAAGTCTGGTAAGTCCAATGATTATTCAGCATGTAAACAGGTAAAAGGATCATGACATGAATAAAATGAACAAAGGACAATATCATAGAGATAAGATAACATAAGGTAAGATAAACTGAACATACTATCGCACTCATTTCTATTTCTCTGCACCTACTAACGAGTGTTCAACTACCATCATGTGTTCATAACAAAGTGATCCCTTTTTCGATCAGCTTCTACTCACATGCATTTATTACTTATGTCATTCGGCCACACTCGATTGTAGATACCTGTGCTGGTCCCACCATGGGGTGTATCAAGTCCTATGGTGGCAACCCGACACAAATTCAAGATGCACAGTGTATACTACTAATGCCCAGTGCCTGATTTGTCCATGTCGGAGTACGTGCACACCCGTACTCCGTTGGAACCTAAATTGCTGCACCACCTGCCGCTATTTTGACCGCTTATAATCAGCCCAGTAATCGTGCCCCACCCTGCCTAGTTTAGGGTTCCATGATACATCTATGTGGGTTACTGCTGAAATGGGTCCCCGTTACTAGGGTTTCCTAATCAACATGTTATAATAGTTAAGTGCTTATCTAACCCCGCCTATCTGTTTTTATTTAACATGTTGTTTCGGTTAAGTGTTGCCTTATTTAACTTAACCCTACCATTTTCTAGCCTGTCTGTTCCTTAGCTTTAATTCATTCATTAAAGCACCAACCACTCACATTAGATATGTATTGTTGTGGTCACTGGATGTGTCGGGCGGTTCCGGGCAGTCTTGCACCGCAACTCAATCTAACCTCGGGTTTTTCAGGCTTAATGTGCTAACTACTCACATTAGATCTATATTGTTACGGTTGCTGGATGTGCCGGGCGATTCCGGGCAGCCTTACACTGTAACTCAATCTAACCTCGGGTTAGGCACAATCATCTTTTAATTAATTTACATATTTACAATTTATGTTCATATGTAAATTATCCACAAGTGTTGTCAATTCAAGACATACCCCATTTACCCTCTAAATTATGTCCATAATTCTAGGTATACAAATTCTACCATTTCATGCTACTAATCATTTTCATGATTTTGAGCCAATCTATTCCAATAGCACGTAGTTTAATATTTTCCCCCCAACGTCTCCTCCGTTATTCATTCGCATAATTCACATAGAATGCTAGGCTTGCAAATTAGCCTAACTTATAGACAAAAGGGAAAGAAAGGGACATGCAACATTCCGATAGGCATAAAACGACATCGATCAATATATGTAATATAAAATTGGCATAGAACGACATAAACTTAATTAAGCATATAAACGTGATCTTGCATTTAAATTAGATCCAATTAACATGCGAACTAGCATAAGTCTGATTGTAAAACATGAACTTATAGAGATTTTAAACATGGATACTAGCTTAGACCTAACACATAACATGTATGAACATAACTTAGCGTGTAATTTAATATACATAAAAGAATCACAGATTTAGTACAACATGATAGGTTAAATTTTATCAGTCCTAATAGTCTCATAGGCATAGGATGTATAACATGATAGGTTTCATCATATAAGTCACAACAGTCCAATAGGCATGATAGGTTTTTCTATGTCAGTCATAACAGTCCAATAGGCATGATAGGCTTTTCTATGTCAATCACAACAGTCCAATAGGCATGATAGGCTTTTCTATGTCAATCACAACAGTCCAATAGGCATGATAGACTTTTCTATGTTAGTCACAACAGTCCAATAGGCATAAGCAATTCGGGATTGACAAAAGGATAGGCACGAATAGAAGTAGGCATAGTTCTAGATCTAGTTATTCTAGTCATGATTTCTTATTAGGTGTTTAAATCGGAACAATAACTGAACTTACAGAAAAAGGACGGATCTTGATTTTTGGGATCTGATTTCTTAATTTGAAAAGCTATCCTTTGATGTAGACGTTTGATTTGATGTTCTTCTTAATTGATTACTAGTTTGGATTTGATTTTCTATTTTGGAGAGGATGAAGGAGGCTAGGCTAGCATGTAGACAATCAGCATGACGACACCATAGTCTTAGGGTTATAAGGTTAGGGTCTAGGTTTAGCTACGTATATATAGATGTCTAGGAGAATTTCTAGCCTTTAGATTAACCCTAGGAGTCACCAGAGCCACACAACTCGAAGACAGGTCATCCAGCAAATTAAAACAAGACTCGTCATCACAGAACACTCCAGAATGTTGTGCTGGAATGCCCTCAGTATGGGCGTACTTGACTGGTGCGCCAGTGCATTTTTGTACTGGTGCACTTGACAGGTGCGCCAGTGCATTCTGGCTTTTTATCCGGTTTTTCTGCCTAACTTTGTTCGTCCATTTCTCCTTCATACGGTATTTGTTTTACGCAAACTCGGACTCTACCTCAAGCAGAATCCCGAGACGAACGCAATGGCATAACCTGTTTCACCCAATTTTCTTTTAATAATTAATTATTCTTTAATTATCTCTTATGTCTCGTTTTAAAATTACTGGGTGTTACACTGATGGCTCATAGAAGAATCTTATATCAATTTATAAATTTTAATCCTTGTATTATAGCTTTTATCCATCCTATTTTGAGGAATGATGTTTTAAAATATATGCTTGTTTCTTTGGTCACTTGGTATGAACAAGAATTTACTACGGCTTGCTTATTAGAGTTCGAGTAATCAGTGAGCCATCAATATATATACACACACATACACACGCACACACACTCACACACGCACACACACACATATATATATGTATATGTATATGTATATGTATATGTATATGTATATGTATATGTATATGTATATGTGTGTGTTATACCATCGTTTTGAGAATATGCGTTAATTATAGCTTTTAAACCTTTACATAATCTAATTCTGCGAGTATTTACAGAATTTTAGTGTTAAATACTACAATGATGAGAAAAAGATTGCTAAGCTTTGAGGAAATTTATTGTTATTTGCATCTACTGAGCAAATAGAATGCTTATACTTGCTTTAGGAACAGAAAGCATAAAAACTGCAACAACATGTTCGCTTACTTTATCTATCTACTTGTACATGTTTTCTGGTTTATATATGGAATTGGAAAACCAAGACATAATACAACAATCACTCCTTGGAATCAATTTCATATTTTATGTTTTGATCTTTAGAATTTCTATTGAGCAGTGGCCTCAACTAGAATATTATGTTATTTTTAATTTAGATCTATGCATACGCTGTGGGTTGGAAGCAATATTCTACTAGGAGCAAAAGACTACTCAAAAGAGTGCTCTTAATCATCCTTGGTTTCATGGAGTTCCTTTCCCAAATCAAAGGATTTTATGCCTACTTTTCCTGCTTAACATGCTCAAGATAGGCGTTTGCGAAGAATAATGAAGAGCCTAGATCCTCTAGAAGAGCAGTGCTGCAGCTATGTGATAAACTGGAGCAATTGAACTGATTGCATTGAGATGGGCCATGAATTATAAATGATACAATTCATGTTGTGTTATTTGATATTTATATGATGAATGAAGGTGCCCTCTGTTACAATGACAATCCACTATCATTAATTAATAAAAAAAAAGAGCTTAAGCAGTTGCCTCTATTGGAGGCTGGGAAATCCATTATCATGTATGCATAACTCAGTTTGCAACAAAGTTGCGCAACTCAGTGCAAAACTGAGTTTTCGTAACTCAGTGCAACTCAGTTTACAATTGATTGCGTAAACTCAGTTTGCAATTGATTGCGTAAACTCAGTTTGCAAACTGAGTTGCTGTTGCACAACTCACTTTGCAAAAACTCTTGTAACTGAGTTTGCGTAACCCAGTTTGCAACCGAGTTTACGCAAACTCGGTTTTGCACTGAGTTGCCAAACTGAGTTGCGCAAACTCATTTTTGCAACTGAGTTTGCAACTCAGTTTACCTAACAAACCAGTTGCGCAACTGAATTGCAAACTCAGTTTGCAACTAAATTTGCAGCTCGCTTTGAATTTGAATATCAGGTGTATAACAGAACACATATTCACTACATTCCCTGGAATGTAAAATCATAAGTTATATCTTACAATGGACAACTATTAATATATTTATATTCCATTGTATAATGAACTTTCTGTAACCTGGTAAGTTGAAACTTATTATCTAATTGTTCTTTCCTTAGTTAAAAGAAAAAACAGTTATAATGTCTTAGGATACATTTTTTTAACCTGGTGCATTGTCTATTTTCTCTTTTGTATAAATAGCTACACACAAGTTACCAACATGTATTATAGATATGCTGTAGATATTGGACTTCAAAATTGAAAAGACGTAGGCAATCATCGAGAGATATATGCACTTAGAGATGAGTTAAACTCCAACCTTCTGCTGAATGTCCATTTTCTTGGTAACTTCACACTCATGCAATGCCTGTCATGTAGATTGAAAAGCTAAATTAACATTGATAGAGAATATTGCTATTGTTTGATGGTTCTTTTGTTTAATTTAACATGTAGCTGGAAATGCTACAAGAAGAGAATGAGATTATTCTTAAGAAGGCATGGTGGTTTTGTCTTTTTAAAACCTCTTTGCTAACTTATGAAAATCTGATTTTTTTTGTAATTTAGTTGCGGCGTACGGAAAAAAATTTGAGGAAGCGGAGACTAGAGCAAGGGAACTTAAGAAATAGGTGTGAATCTGTGATTGATCAATTATCATTTGATGATGTATATTATATGTTTCTAACCTTGGGCATGCATGGTCAAACCTTAGGCATGCATGGTCTAACCTTGGGCTTCATTATATGGTCAGAATTTCATATTCGGTATCTGTAAAATTTCATTTATGTATTGAATTTAGCGGCTTAATTATATGTTGTACTTGTTTGTTGTTAACTAATATTCTATGTCGTTACTTGATTATGAATGTTGTCTGTTGGTATTCATTGAGTTACTTTTTAATTGAGAATAATATCTGTTTTGGATTCCTGTTAAATATCGTCTATATTATAACCATATTAGTTATTAATTGGCTACTGATGTTAGAATATAGGAATTACTAAAACATATTTACGTTACTACCAACATTTATATTTGTTGTGAATGATAATCTTGCAACATGTATAAGTGTTGCAAACAAAAATTTTGCAACATGTATAAGCGTTGCAAATAAAAATATTGCAACATGTATAAGCATTGCAAACAAAATCTACCAATGTTTATAACTGTTGCGAACAAAAATATAACAACGCTTATAAGCATTGGGAGAGAAAATTTAGCAACACTTATATGCATTGAAAATAAATTGCCATGCCCCCATAGCAACACTAATAAGCGCTGCTGAAATTGTCTGCAATGATTATACTTGTCGGGAGTCACATGTTTTGGTGTAGTGGATCTTCAATGTGAAACCCTCGCTTTGATTATAGCCAAAACATGGCGTGACGCCCATTGAGGGATCGTAGTTAGGTCGGATGGAAGTTTTAGAGGTAGAGTACCATTCAAGAGAGGATTCGTCTTCTCGGTTTTACGCAGTTGATACCATGGTTAACTAAATTCAATTCATAGTCAAAGTCTCTAGCCAGAGTATTTTAGTTAATAATAATTGTTATATTGAATCAAGAACTTTATCTTTGGACTACACAATTGAAAATGGTTGATTTCATAATTATGACAATGACCCAATTTCGTAAGCCCAAAATGATATAGTTATGACAACGATAACTGGCATAAATAAATGTCACATCCACATAACTCTTATTAAACTATTTTTTTATATAAATAACTGGATGATTAATTTTTGACTGAATTCATAACCAAGATTTACACAATCAAAATAATGAATTCTCTTTACCCCAAACTATTTTGTTGGTATATGGTTGTTATAAATTTATTAATATGTATGAAATATTAGTTATAAATTTTGAATTTGATCCGTGGAGTAAGTATTGTTGTGTATGTATATATATAGTAGTTATAAATGTATTGATCGATATACTATACTTGTATGCAAATGGTATTCTGGATTGGCCTTAGATGAATTCAAGGCACATCATTGGGTTGCAAATTTATACTGTGACAAGGGATGAGGGTATCTAAAACACGGGGAGTAAGCTTAGAGATGTATGGTTAAGATTGAGTAAGAAGAGGAAATAGACTTACGTATTTTCTCTCTTGCGCAAACATTTAAATATTGATCTCTAACCCTAATCCTGACACTTCTTTTGCTCGCTTACTCCATGCTCTTGCTAGTCGAAATACATCTCCAAGCAAAATCTCAAATTAAATTCAACTTATATCAAAAGTTGTTTAATAGTGAAATTCGATGATTCTAACTAGTAATGTGATGGATTAGTGGATATTCATAAAAAGAGAATTAGTATTCAACGTGGACTTAAGGACATCTATAGTAACATTTAAGTAATTTATCATTAATTATTATATTTAATTATATCTATACACACACATATATATTTAAAATAGTCTACTTTAACTTCGTATGCATTGAAATATATACTTTATTATATATATTAATTGCTACCTATAATACACAATACAATTATATATAAAAACGTTCTTGTAATATTTTAACAATAAACCTTGATTACATACATATATTTATATATTTACGAGTGTGCACCCGTGCTTGGCACATGGATGGAGCAAAAAATGTAGTCTCTAAATGTATAAAAATTGTAATATATTGGTAATGTTTGCTAAACTATTGCAATTTGCGACGATCACAATTAAAATTCAAAATTTTAAGTATAGCATGACAACGCGTATGGATATAGGTGCAAACACGTACCATTTGTATAATTGGAATTTCATGCAATTAGTCGTTAGAGCATCACCAACAGCGCACTGAAAGCTAGAGGAGCAAACAAAGGGAAATACAGTGAAAATACTACTTTTAGCAGTAAGCGATGTTTATTTTGGTAAGATTAACCTATAAACAAGAATCAGATTCTGATATTTAGGTTATTACATTTTTTTCCTCCATGCGTAGAAGAAACCAAAATCACTTTCCCGACTACGTACTGCCATTTTCTTTTTGTATAAAAAAGGGAAAATCCCGTTAAACTCCGTCTTCATGCTCGAATTGCAATCGTTATAGTGCGAGGAAAGAATTTTGAGCAGAGATTTACACCTTTCTTCGATTTTTTCACATTGTAAGGCGTGCTCTTAGTTGAAATTACAAGGCATGTGAAATAAAATGTATGATTTAAGGCGGTTTGTGGAATTATTATCACCAATTTTTAGTATCAGGAGGTAAAAATTGAAAATAACATAAAATAATTTGTAGTTGAAAACCAAAGGAAAGTCTATTTAGACACAAAATTTTGATATAAATTGATTTAGACCGTTGGATCGCCTGTTGAAATCCACCTCTTCATATAAGGATAAAATGATCAAACGATTGAGCCTTTATATCTCTCCATTTGTGTCTAATTTTGTGTTAAAAAAATTCGTACATATAGCCATGAATACGAAGTTGCAAAATAGAGCTAATGGCAGACATGGATAAGTTTAGGCTTGTGCCAATATCCGCTGCACCAACGATTGGTCCTAGAATACCATGCTTAAATACATTATGATTCACATACAATTCTTTATTGCACGTCTAAATGTATCAAGCATGCAATACGCATGTTATTTGATGAGGCAGTCTAGTGTAATGCACCATATCATCCTGTAAGCCATTTTTGTCATCCAGTTTGAAAATGGACCACTTAAAAAAAAGTTGAATATGCATAATATTATTTTATACATAATGGGACTATAAGGGTAAAATATTTTCAAATATAAAGAATTCATTACCCTAATGTCTCATAAATACAAAAATTCAACATAAATGTAAATAGCTTGAACACGTCTATTCCAATCGTGTATAAGAAAATAAAAGGAAAAATGCTTTAAAATTTATTTATATGTAGAAGAATATGGAAGTTGACTGATTTATGTTGATGCAATACATGTAATAACAAAAAAGTGAAACAAAGCTAACAACAAAAATAAAATTATGAATTCTCATGCTATTAATGTGACACAAAATCATTGACAATTTTGTATATGCTATAGAAACGAACATTGGATGTGTTTGCAATGAATCAAAGCTAAGTATTTGAGCAGGGTATCAAAATAGGGCAGAGCGATGAACTTGCATGCGGTTGCGGCTACGAATGTGGCGTTTGAGTAGGGTTTTTAATTTGTGATTTTTAATTTAAGCGATTAACAATTAATTAATTTTTTTGTTTGAAATAGTGTTTGTTTAATATATTTTAATGTCATGATATAAGTTGCAAAATTTCATAAAAATAATCAAATATATTTTTTATTTTGAATAAATATACTGTAAAATTTTAAATTATTCGGATACAGTTCAATCAAACTCGAAGTTGGAATTTATTCATGAAATTTTCAAAAACTATCGAAAATGACGTCACTACGGAGGCGGCTCATTGAGTGGCAACCTCTAGATGGAGGTGTGGGGGGATTGCCCCTGCAACGGTGGTCGAACCGACATATCAACTCGCCGTGATCCAAGGGGCAGCACCCTATTTGAAAAGGGTATCTCTCATCATTGTTTGAATTTGAATTAAAACAACAAATACATACAACAGTTAAGACTAAAAAAATATTAGTTTGTTTTAAGTAGTCATCATCAACAAATTTATACAAAACTCCATAACTTACAATGCTTAATATGATTACAAAATAGAAATCTCCGTCTGAAGTCAACTTTCTAGTTTTCGTCATTCACCCAATTGGGTTGGGAACAGTATTACATTTGTCCTGTTTTAAGTGCATCGAGAACGAATACAGGTAGTTTAGCTTGCAAAAGGCACCTTACTTACCATTGTGATGTCTTAATTCAGTAGACTACATTTTTTCATGCTTAAAAATCATATATAAAAAGGCAAACAGTGATACACAAAGATTGAAGATAAAGGATTTTGTGCCTGGGACTCAAACTTCATGTAAACTACTATTTTTTGTGTCTTTATGAAAATAATGATATAAATAGCGATACGCCACAAATTTAATGTTATTACAAATTTCCAAGGAGAAAAAACTTGTACTTATTTCCCATTAGTAGAGGCCTTCAAACTAATAATTAGATCGAAGTATACTTATAAACCATTGTCCTCAAGCTTTAAGCAATTTCGCTATTCCACTAAAATCATCAAAAAGAAAGACAGTGAATTAGATACAACGACAAACCTAAGCAGAGGACCATTCCAAGCACACTATTTAATTAAAACTCAAAATTATTGTTTTTAATATTTTCAGAGTTCCTCGAGTTCATCCAAAGTCTCTATATGTGAATACATTAGCGAAAAATATAAACTAAGCAAAAAATATGATTACTTGCATGTGAATACAACTCCACCTATTTGACTGTTTACGTACTTTCACAATCACAAACTATCTCATCTTATAACACCTTTATCAAAGTCGAATCTTTTATATCCAAATTTATATTGTAATCTTTTATATCAAAATTATGATTTATAGGACCGAAAAAGAAAAAAGAAGCTTTTAGTTTCTCAATCTCCTATTTAGCACAAATTTAATAAATTTTCCACTATATTGACTCTTGCGGCACATTCTCACAGTGGCACACCCAGTTTCATTATGTATCTCCCTTCAAACGTTTGGATCTATTTTTCACCAGGCACCAAACCTGTATAATAACTTAACCATCTTCATAACATTCAAAATCCAGACTCAGCTCTGTGGCCAATTTTGGCCGCACCATCAACATCCTCTCTTCCAGCTCTGTCCATCACATGCTGCTGTATGCCAACATCTGTGACCCTATTTCCTCCACTCTGTTGGAGAAAAGAGTTTTGATGACAACAACCTTATTTCAATATTAATTTATTATAAAATACATACTAATGTCTCTATCAATATATATACATACACACACATACGCATATATGCAGGATTTGTATATAGGATTTAATACTGAAGACTGTACAGTTTTAGAGATTCAAAAGATTTAGAATTCAGAGAAGATTCAAGACTCGTGATTAATCAAGATATCAAGAGTTCAAGATAAATATAGTAATAGAGTCTAGTTTATATGTAAGACTCTGAATAGAACTCCTGGTTCAAATTCAAATGTAAGACTCTGAATAGAACTCCCGGTTCAAATTCAAATTCTGTTTTTTCAAATTTCAAATTCTGTTTTCCAAAATTAAAATTCAAATTTTAATTAGTTTTTCTATCTTATTTTGATTTCAAATTTAAGTTTTAAAGTTTATATATATATTTGTATAGTTATATATTTGTATAACTTTATATTTATATAGTTTTAAATCTTATATTTTTATAAATATGTTATATTAGTTATATTTGTGTTTTCATATGATTTTATACTTTATAATACTCATTTGTATCGCTATGTTTTAATTCAAGAATTTCCAGAATTATATACATACTTAAACACTTGAAAATATTCAAAATTTAAATTTTTAAAAGACATATATTGACATACGTATTTCGGCATACGACTGTCACTTTTTCATTTTTGAAAGGAAGTGTCTTTTCACTATTTGTAACGTTCTAGAAGCCTTGCAACCTTTCAAATCTTATAAATAGGGGTTGAATTTGAATTTTTTAACTGTTCTTCTCCTTCTTCACCCCTTTTCACTCCTCCGTTATTATTTCGCTTTTATTGATTTATACACTTCTACTCTGTCGATTTCTATTCTAATTACATAAAACTTCTTCTCTTCTCACTCTCTAATCATTACTCTCTGAATTAAAGTGCTACTGAAGAGTTATAGGGTTGTTGTAATCATTTGGGATTGTTTGGGAAAGGGTGTATTCTTTGTAGCCCTGAAATCAAGGAAAGGAATTGGTGTTAGCCTTGTAGCCGTGAAATCAAGGAGGTGGAATCAGTGTTAACCTTGTAGCCGTGAAATCAAGTGTGTTTGGAGCGGTGTTAACCTTGTAGCCTTGAAATCAAGGGGATTGTACTTGGATATTGATATAGTAATAAAACTCTGCAGAAACCAACGTTGCGTGGGATTGGACGTAGGAGTAATCCGAACCAGTACAAAATCCAGTGTGTTCTTTCCTTTTTAGCATTTTATTTTTGTTTATCTTTGTGTTTGTGTTTAATTCTGTGTCTGTGATCATCTCTGTGGTGTGTGATTCATATAGTAGATCATATAAGTTTTAGATTTTCTTAAATTCCTTGAAAACACTATTCACCACACTCTTGTGTTAGTTTTGCCTTAAGATCTTCATTCCGCGTTGCCTAACAATTGGTATCAGAGCAAGGTTTTTCAAAAAGTTCATAATTTGATTTTTGAAAATATTAAATGGCAAAATTTGAAATTATTGTTATTACTAGTGTCAATTCATGCATTGTATTAATGTTGAAAGAGTCTGCATACAATTGTGTTGAAAATTCAAGTGATCTACTGAAATGTTGTCCAATACAGGAAAAGATGTGTCATATGGCTATTGGAAATTCAAAATTTGAAAAGATGGGTTAAGTGGCTATTGAAAATTCAAATTCCGAAGTGGTGTGTTACATGGCTATTGACAATTCAAATTCTGGTGAACAAATGGTGGAAATCAGAAAGGACAAATGGATACTGGATAGTGGATGTTAAAAGACATATGATAGGAAATCCATAAATACTAAATAATCTAGTACATGAAGATGGTGGAAGGGTGAACTTCCGTGATAACTCTAAAGGATATATTGTTGGCATCGACAATGTTGGTAATTCTGCTATTTCTGATGTTTTGTTAGTTAGGAATATAAAACACAATCTACTAAGTATAAGTCAGCTTTGCGATAAGGGTTATAAAATAAACTTTGAAAAGAATGAACGTTTTATAGAAGATAGGAATTCAAAAGTAATATTATAAGGAGATAGAAAGAAAAATACCTATATTTGAGTATGAAAATTTCCAACGATAATCTATGTCTTATGGCCAATACAAGTGACCCTTGGATCTGGCATAAGAGAATCGATCATATAAATTTTAAACACATCTCTAGGATTTCTAAATTAGATTCAATTAGGGGATTACCCAAAATGAAATTTAAAGTTACTAATTTATGCGATGCTTGTCAATTCAAAAAGTTGAAAAGACGTTCATTTAAATCAAAAGAGGAAATTACAACCTCGAAACCATTAGAGTTAATTCACATGGATTTATTTGGTCCATCCTAAACCCAATCAGTTAACCGCAATAGATATGTTTACGTAATAATCGTCGATTTTTGTAGATTTACTTGGACTTTGTTTCTTAAAAATAAAAGTGATGCTTTCGATCAATTTAAAACTTTTGCTAAAAGAATTCAAAATTTATTATCTTTAAAAATCAAAACAATATGTAGTGACCACAGTGGAGAATTCGAAAACGAAAATTTTGAAAAATTTTGTAATCAAAAGGGAATAACCCATAAAATTTTTGTCCCTAGAACCCCTCCCCCCCCCCCCAAACAAAATGGAGTAGTTGAATATAAAAATAGATCGATACAAAAGTGTGTGAGAACTATGTTATCAGCTAGTAATTTACCAAAAAAAATTTGGGTTGAGGCAGTTGCAACAGCTTATTATATTTTAAATAGAATTTCAATCAGACCCTTAACTCATAAAACACCATATGAACTTTTGTACAATAAGAAACCAAAAGTGCCATATTATAAAATATTTGGAAGTAAATGTTTTATTCTTAATACTAAAAAAAATTTAGATAAATTTGACTCGAAATCCGATAAACGAATATTTATTGGATATTCAGAGAAAAGTAAGGCATATAGAGTTTTCAATTAAAGAACCAACACTATAGAAGAAGTCTTAAACGTATCCTTTGATGAAAATTATAAAAATAAAACACAACATAACGAAGATGAAAGTGAAATTGAGTTAATGAAACAAATAATGAAGATAGTCAACCAAATAAAAGAATTAGATTACTAAGAGACCACCCTGTAGATAATATCTTAGGAGATAATGAATCCGTCGTTAGGACTCATAATCAATTAAATAATATGAGTAATTCAGCACTTATTTCAACTATTGAACCTAAGAATCCAAAGGAAGCATCATTTGACGATTCATGGATTCTTGCTATGCAAAAGGAATTGAATCAGTTTACTCAGAATGATGTATGGGAACTTGTTCCTAGACCAGAGGACAAAACTACAATAGGAACTAATTGGGTTTACAAGAATAAAATGAATGAATATGGTGAGGTCGTAAGAAATATTGCACGATTAGTTGCGCAAGGTTATACTTAAGAAGAAGGAATAGATTACGATGAAACGTTTGCCCCTGTAGATAGATTAGAAGCAATTAGGATATTACTAGCCTTTGCAAACCATAATAATTTCAAATTATATCAAATGGATGTTAAAAATGCTTTTCTAAACAAATTTGTTAAAGAAGACGAATATGTAGAGTAACCACCTCTTTTTGAAGATGAAAAATTACCAAATCACGTATATAAGTTAAAGAAAGCGTTATATGGATTAAAACAAGCTCCTAAGGCTTAGTATGATAGATTAAAAAATCACTTATTACAATCTAACTTTGAAATAGGAAAAATAGATAACACTTTGTTTACTAAAATAAATTATAAAGATATACAATTAGTATAAATATAAGTTGATGATATAATTTTTGGATAGACGAATAATAAAATGAATAAAGAGTTTTCAGATATTATGACCAAAGAATTTGAAATGAGTCATATGGGAGAACTAACATTCCTCTTAGGCTTACAAATTCGTCAATTAAAGAATGGAATATTTATTAATCATGAAAAATATGTCAGAGATTTAATTTATAAATATAATTTAACAACAACTAATGAGAGACCAATACCAATGGAAACTAATACAGCATTAAGTAAAGATGATACATCAAAGGATGCAAATCAAAAATTATACAGAGGTATTATAGGATCATTATTGCATATAACCATTAGTAGACCAGATATAATGCATAGTGTATGTCTCTGTGCAAGATATCAGCCGCAACCTAAGGAAACACATTTAAAAGTTGTAAAATGTGTTCTAAGATATGTAAAACATACATCTGACTTTGGATTATTTTATCCTAAGGATTATTCATTCGATTTAATTTTGTATTGTGACGCTGATTACGCGGAATGTAAATCTGATCGTAAGAGTACTAGGGGAACATGTCACTTCTTAGGGCATTCACTGGTCTCGTGGTTTAGTATAAAGCAAAATACTGTATCTTTGTCAACAACTAAAGTAGAATATATCTCTGCTGCTTTGGCTTGTTACAAAGTAATATATATGCAACAAACTCTAAATGATTTTGGATTAAAAATAAACAAATCACCAATTTACTACAATAATACGAGTGCTATAAATATATCTAAAAATCTAGCTCATCACTCAAGAACTAAACATATTGATATACGACATTGTTTTCTGAGAGATAACGTAGTAAGAGAAAACTTCATCGAATTTATAAAAACAGATAAACAAATAGAAGATATATTAACAAAACCGTTAAGCGAAGCAACGTTTACTAAATTTAGAAGAGAATTCCTAACTTGTTCATTAAGTGAATTAGAATAATTAAATATACTAATATATATATATATATATATATATAAGAATAACATTAAAAATTAGAAAATTAAAATTGCATGTATGTCGACATACATAGAAGTCTATGTTGACATATAACTGCCAGATTTTAAAAATTAATTCCCATCCAAAGTTAGTTACAGTAACCATTTAAATTCTCCACTTTGAATTTTCATATTCACTCTCCTGTTTCACTTTTGTAAAAACTCAAAAAAAAATCATGGCCTCTACTAATTATAACAACCAAATTAACCACGAACCATACGCTGGATCATCCGAAGGTCCATTCCAATGTTCTACCCTCTCTTGTGTGATCAAATTGGAAGAGAAAATGGAGTATGCTCTCCAAATGCTTGCTGAGATTCAAATACTTTAAGTACGTATGAATAAAAAGCAAATTAAACAAGGAAAGAAGATGCGGGATCTCCATAAATTTGTAATGGATAATCGAGTGAATCCAATCATCATCGAAGGTGATAATCCAGCAATGTAAGAAGTAGAGGAAGAAGAGGAGGAGGAAGAGATGATGGAAGAAGAGGAACTAGAAGAGACACAACAAGAAGTAATGGATGAGGATGATCAAGTTGTATACATTGGTGAAGTCTCGTTCGATCAACATGGAAATGTAATTGAACGAAATAGGGATTTTTGCCTACATTATCCCAATTGTCCAATCCACGAGTCCCCTATCGTAATGAATAATTATAAGTTAGGTTTCTTTCTGTTTTTTTCATTTAATCGGTGTAATACATGCGTAGTCATTCGTGTAATTTTCTTTAGTATGTATCATTTGTGTTAAAACAAAGTTTAATTTAATGCTTGCTTTATCTTTCATATGCATGCATATATATTAAGTATATATTATAGAATCAAATATTATAAACCACAGAATAATTAAAGATATAAATAGATGTAATATTTAGGAGGAGTATTGTTAGAATTCTTTTTGATAATGCCAAAGGGGGAGAAATTATCAAATATAGACTTAGTTTAAGTAGAATATATAGGATTCATATTGAGAGAGGGAGTATTAGAAGGATCAGCGTCAACAAGTACGAATATTTTATAAACTAAGGTTGTCATCATCAAAAAGGGAGAGATTTTAGAGAAAAGAGTTTTGATGACAACAAACTTATTTCAATATTAATTGATTATAAAATATATAATAACATCTCTATTTAGAATACACACACACACACATCTATGCAGGATTTGTATACAAGATTTAAAACTGAAGACTGTACAGTTTTAGAGATTCAAGAGATTCATAATTCAGAGAAGGCTCAAGACTCATGAGTAATAAAGATATCAAGAGTTCAAAAGTTCAAGATAAATATAGTAATAGAGTCTAGTTTATATGTAAGACTCTAAATAACACTCCAGGTTCAAATTCAATTTTTTTTTTCAAATTTTGACTTTAAAAATCTGTTTTTCAAAATTCTAATTCTAATTTTAACTAGTTTTTATATCTTACTTTTGATTTCAAATTTAAGTTTTAAAGTTTATAAGTTTATACATATTTATATAGTTATATACTTGTATAATTTTATATTTGTATAGTTTTAAATATTATATTTTTATAAATATGTTTATATAATTTATATTTATGTTTTCATATGATTTTATACTTTATAATACTCATTTATATCACTATGTTTTAATTCAAGAATTATATATATAGTTAAACACTTGAAAATATTCAAAATTCAAATTTTTAAAAGACATATTTGACATACATATATACATATGTCGACATACAGCTGTCATTTTTTCAATTTCGAAAGGAAGTGTCTTTTCACTATTTGTAACGTTCCAGAAGCATTGCAACCTTTCAAATCTTATAAATAGGGGTTGAATTCAATTTTTTTAACCATTCTTCATCTTCGCCCCTTTTCATACCTCCATTATTATTTCATTTTTTTATTGATTTATACACTTCTACTCTGCCAGTTTCTATTCTAATTACATAAAACTTCTTCGCTTCTCACTCTCTACTCATTACTCTCTGAATTGAAATGTTATTGAAGAGTTATAGAGCTATTGTAATCATTTGGGATTGTTTGGAAAAGGGTGTGTTCCTTGTATCCCTGAGATCAAGGAAATGAATCAGTGATAACCTTGTAGCCATGAAATCAATGGTGTGGAATCAGTGTTAACCTTGTAGTCGTGAAATGAAGGGTGTTTGGAGCAGTGTTAACCTTGTAGCCATTAAATCAAGGGGATTATACTTGGATATTCATATAATAAAACTTTGCGCAATCCAGCATTGCATGGGACTGGACGTAGAAGTAATCCAAACCAGTATAAAATCCGATGTGTTCTTTCCTTTTCTGCATTTTTTTTGTTTATTCTGTGTTTGTGTTTGATTATGTGTCTGTGATCATCTGTATGGTGTGTGATTAATATAATAGATCGTATAAGTTTTGATTTTCTTAAATTCCTTGAAAACACTATTCACCCCCTATGGTGTTAGTTTTGCCTTAAGACATGCACTCTGCATTCCCTAACACACTCATGTTTCAATCACATCTTCTTCTTCTGGTTTAGAAATATGTATCTGTAAGATAGATATTAAAATTTTGTCAATAAATATGTATTTGTAACCTTTATTCTTATGATTACACTAGTTTTAGTTGTTTTTTTTCATCAATGTGATGATATCATATTTGTAAGATATGTCCCACATCAGAGACGTAATCCATTTTTGGGTCTGAATTTAATTAATTATTGGTGCATCTCTAATTAGAAGATAACTCTTTATTAAAATTCCATATTCTTTTTCATGTTCATTTTTACGGAACAAATTTTTTTGTATAATTTTAAGCTCACTCTAGAAATTGGCATATCATCTAGGAAATAGTTGGACATCAAGTCTAATAAATATAATCATCGTCTTTCAAAAAGAATATATATAATTAAAAATCTAGCATGTATTTCATAAGATCTTTAAACCTTGGTGCAAATCAAATTGATTTATTAAAAGTTGGACATCATCAATTACTCTAGGGATTAATGAACACCTATTGCCTTCATTATTAAAGAAGTTATTTTAAATTACATTAATAAGTAGCATTACAATGGTTCCTTTTGTCACAATTAGGGAGATTGAATTTGATATAAGAATAAACACATTGTGCCAACCTTAAAACAGTTGAATGGAATAACATGTATTACTGTTCGAAATTGACGTAAATGTTTATGATAAAATTGATTAAAGAGTAAATAGTAAACTACTCTCTGAAAATCCACCAACATAGACTTTATAAAGAACACAACCCATTATTATCATTGTCATAATGAACTCACGAGAGAGAGGATGAGAATCAGAAGAGGATGGATCACAATTCCTATCTAAGGAAGGATGACCGAACATCAATGCCCCGACTAACATATTATTGTCAATTATCTCATCATCTATTATACGACTATAATTAGATAAACTAATAGATGGATCATATAGTGATTTATCCGGAATAGAGATTGACAGGTTGTTTGGATTTGTTGAAGCTTTATTCACATTCACATATAAGGATAATGAAAATTGGAGATATCTTCCAACCTAAAGGATCAATTTGTATTTCAATTGAAGAGTGTAACTCAAAATAAAGAAACAAAAACCAATCCTGCTACTGAAGTATTGCATTATCAATTAGAAAATCAGAAATAGCCAGTTCATACCTAGTTCAATAACTTCAAATTTATGTTTCAAATATGAATTATGAAACAATCATTGGCACAAATGTTTATTTGAAATGAAAATGCATCTAATGCAAATGATAAATTTTAGTGCCTGAGAAAGCATACTTCAATTATTTTGTATAAATAGGGAGATCAATGTTTTCAAGTCCTACACGAATATTAATCAACTCATAAACTTATATCATGAAAATGTAAATAATGGTGAAATCTATATCTAAAGGCAGACTCGGACGATGTCAAATGTTTTCTCAAAATTGCAAAAGCAAAGCCCATTTAATGTGCAGATCAAAGTTAAACCCGTAGAAGCAGAATTTTTTTAAAATCATAATATAGTAGAACCTTCAGTAGTATATGAAATTTTAATGCTACATTGAGTTACCCAAGTTAAATGCTAATAAGAACCAAATGCATTAGGCAGAACAAAGAAAATATGACAGCCAAACGGAAGAAGAACACATGCATTTTAACGAATATGTGATATGCATATGTAACGACCCACATTTTCCATATAATTTAAGCCAACATCTAACAACCCATGTCAACTCAAATTAAACAGAAAAGAAAACAGTTAAGAGAAAGAAATTAGAGGGTGAGAGAAGAAAGAAAGAAATATTAGAAAAGAAGAAGAAGATTAGAGTCTCACAATGGACCGAACAAAATATAAGACAAAAGAACTGTATATGTATTAGAAAATCAGATTACATATATCTTAATACAACACACACAACGGAATAACTTGATACCAGTAAATATGTGGAAAGCGCCTCGACATCAGCTCCTCTTTTGAAGCTCCAAGCGAAACCTAACCTGATAATATACCCAGTCTGACCTGAGCACGTTGGAAGCAAAGCAAAATTCACTTGGATCAGTCTAGAATACTTCTAGTGATAAATTCAAATGACAAACAATTTTCTTAACTTAAGAAATCCTTTTTGAAAGAAAAGGATAATCGTAAGACTAGTCTACACATAAACACGGACGATTTTTACCATACGATAACCCAAAATATTTTTGATATATCAAAATCCAATGATATTATAATAGTGTCTATCAAATCACAAAAAAATAACCATTTAGCGGAATGCTTGCATCTCACGCTCAAAATATTCTATATAATCAAA
This sequence comes from Allium sativum, assembly GCA_030737875.1. Taxonomy (NCBI): domain Eukaryota; kingdom Viridiplantae; phylum Streptophyta; class Magnoliopsida; order Asparagales; family Amaryllidaceae; genus Allium; species Allium sativum. Next base: position 1,043,447,557 of record CM060910.1, on the reverse strand, counting down.
AATCGTAAGGTGCTTATTGGAGATTTGATTTCGATGATGACAAGGTATAGGACCATTTTCCGATCAGTGTACTCTAGAGGCGATACAATGGGCTTCAACAAGAACATCTTGCAATCCGACCACACATGACCGGTCACTCATTCAGCTTGAGTGGACCAAATGTATTGTCACCCACGGTTGTCAGCCGTCCAACTGTATCCGTAAGATATAGAAACGAAAGAAGAACCAAATGAATTTTCTTTAGATGGTGATAATTCATCCTACATGGGCGCAACCCAACTAGCCATGCTGCCTACCTAATTTTTGTCATTTCCCGGTTGATGAGGCTTGAGACTACGTTTAACTTTTTAGAACAACTGGCCACCATTCACTTTGAATGCCACATAGTCAAACCCGTTAAATTATCAGTTGATCTTCCGAAAAATATTATAGGTACAAAAAGCTAAGAGGAACAAATTCCTCCACCACCAAACGTAATAACTTGAAAAGATCGTCTTATGTGATCTGTTAAGCATACTCTATCAGACATTCATCCATATAGTCATCCATAAACGGGGTGAATCGAAGGCAACCTCCTACCACATCCTTATATAGGAATCACCCTAAGGATCAATAGCAGTAGTGCTTGCAATCCATAGATTTCAACCACGACAGTACCACATTGTATCTCAAGGGGCCAACCAGAGATTATAAATAGTTCTTCTGTTTTATGAAGATCTATGCTCTTCAATGCTCCATCTTTATTTGCTGCAAATTAGTTTCGAACGCAACGCAAGTTCGAAGTGGTTTTGGGTCTAATTCCCATCTCGGTCTCTTCAGAACAACACGACAAAAGTCCAATAGCAACATTCAATTTATAGTCAGGTTTTTACTATCAATCTCAAACCATATGGTTAAGTATATTGGCAGCTCAGATCCTTTCACTTAGAACCATTATCAAAACCATTCATCGATTCTTTAAAATCAATTTTATATTCTTACTTCAAATCTCATTGTTTCCGTTACGTTGAAAACAATAATCATAACTTTATTTATCAATCTCCATTTCATTTCTTTATTTCAAAAGCCTCACTATATATTCAGCAAATCTTTTCTCACTTCCTTTACATTGGAAAAACCACCATATGTATATTCAATTCAATAGTATATTTCAAACTTGGGTCAGTGATGTTAAATTATACATCGTTTACTTTAAAACTCACTAGTTTCAATTACATTCAAAATCTTGCAAATAACACTGCAATATTCTCTTATAATAAACCAATTTCAACACCTTTACTGTTTACAAACAAATACCGTCCCTTGATAATAGTGAAGTTGTTCAAGTTGGAGTATTTTAATTACCTCTCGTAACTTGATCGACAACATTCTTATCTCAGAATAGATAAAAGTTTGAAACACAAAACCTATCATTCCCATTTACTATTTTACTTATAAAAATAAGGTTTAAACAACCATTCCTTGCATTTATTCTCAATTTAAACATCTTTTCATTTAAATGAAACTTACTAACTGCAAACTCTTTGCCTTTTGTCCTTATTAATATAACTTATTAACATTTTGATTTGCTCCAAAATCCATTTACTAAGTCCTCTACATAAAATTCAACTAAGCTTCTTAACTTTGCAAACTTTCAAATCTTTTTTTTTTTTTTGGCAAAGCCGACCGGTTTTTTAGGTGACCGCAAACACCTTTATTATAACTAATAATAAAATACAATGAAGTACAGGTGATTGTTAGTAGACAATCAGCTACGGTTTTTAAAGTGGACCGTCCATCACATTTGCTGGATTGAAGTGTCCAGCTCACTGTACAAGGAAAAGCAGGAGCGAAGCAGAGATGCTTCAACTACTTTGGAACCTAACAACTAGTCACCTGAGGCTGAGCGAGGAGAAGATGAAGTGGAGGCAGAAGATGAGGAAGAAGACGTAGGAACCATGTCATTCAGCAATGTGGCAAAGTGACTAGAAAGGTTAGGCTCGTAACCAGGATGGTTCGTGTCATATACAAATTTTCTTTCCCAAGATACATCAGACATGATAACTGCATTATGGTCTCCATATACTCCATCAGTATAAAGCTTCAAGTCAATCCCGTCATCAAAGTAGTGCAAAAACCTAACTTCAGCTTTTTCCTCTTCATTACCATCCGATACAAACAAATAATAGACTTTACTAAGGGGATCATACCGCATATCGTTTAATTCCTTAAGTAAAACTTATTTTAAATTCATTGTATGGATTTATACTTCTTTACAAAACTTGGGTTCAATAATAAAACCTTCTTCCATTAATCATATCCCTTTGAAATCACATTTCAATTTACCTGAATTTCACTTGCTTAAATAATTAAGTACAAAACTTATTTAAATCTTTGCACGAGCTTCCAGTCTTTTTTATAAACTTCTGATTATAAAGTTGAATTTGATTTTCAATTTTCTTATGATAATCCATTTCACTTCCTTTATTTGTTTTTTCCTTGCTTGCACTTAATTCAATTATTAAGTAACACTTGTTCATAAACAGAATATTAGCTTCACAAGCCTTTTTATAAGCTTGGGTATAACATTTCTCCCCACGCAATTGAATTGAATTTCATTTCAAAACTCGATCACTCCTTAATTGACTTCCATTTAGAAAGTAAATTACTGTAATTAAAATAACAATTAATTTCATTATTTACTATAGTAAAAATATTAACTAATCGTAGATTAGTTAATCGCTTAACGGAAATATTAAGCCATACAACTTCATTTATAATTCAATAATTATTTCAAACATCGTAAATTAAAAAGAAAATTAACATTCAAGAAATATTATTAAATTAAACCAATTATTCGTTAAACCATTCCCATTAGATTAACGAAAGTCGATTAATCAAATTACCAATTCCAATTAAACAGTTGACTCAATCAACTTAAATATCAGTTATTTATTAAATGATTCCAATTTATCCTTACCCTTTGATTAATATAATTAATCTAAAAATATCGCTTAACGTTTTTACTTAAACAGTTATTTTCGAAACAATAACATGTAGGTAAAATTCTGGCTTCTACACTTATAAAACTCATTAAAATTACTACAAAATATTATATAACTATTTTTACACAAAAAAACCATTTATAGATATCGTCTTATTTTAAAACATCTATTTTAAATAGAAATAAATTAAAACTTCACTTCAATTATAAAAATAATTTTTATTACTTCAATTGCGTCAATCCGCCCGATGGCGAACAAACATCATAAAAACAACGTTTTAGATCATTTGCTGCCAATAACTTAGTCATTACTATCTATTGATCACATCAACGTTGAATTCCAATTCAAAGTTCAATATCCAATCAATCATCAACATCCAATCAGGGTATAATGTCATTTGGGGGTGAATAGTTCGTATTTGAATAATATGGAAAAATAAACAACATACAATATATTTGAGGAATCTGGTCAGATCCCTCCAACATGTCCTTCCCTACATCACAGATTTTAATATCATCTAATAATAACATATTAAATAATTATTTAAATCAACATCATCCAGTATGACAAATTAAATATCATGAATAATTAAATAACCAATGAGCAACCAAGGCATCCAATCATCCAATTAATATCACCAACGATAAAATATATTTTAATATGAATTTAGCACATCATAGAATTCCAAAAAAGTGTGAGAATTAACTCCTCATTTAATTTTAGATTTGATGATTTCCGCGTTGTTTCGTTTAATTTAAAAATGGTATTTAAATTTAAACGAAAATTCCAGTTGCTTCTGAACTTCTCCAAATCAGCTCAGCAGCATAGTATCATATACATAGATAAGTTATCATTTTTTATAAATTAAAATGGCCTTAATCTTAATTATATCTAAATTAATAAACTAAACCTATTGCTTCCATTTACCTTAACTACCCTTATAAATATATTCCACCTCATCTCAGCTAACACGTCATTATTGTTAACCCGTTTTCTTCCTTATGCAAAAAACCCGATCCTTCCCAAATTCACAAATTCTATGCTTCCTTTCCAGCTAAAACTGATCGCTCCTCCTTTCGTTCTCTTCGATATGCCCTGATTCGAACTGCCCTTTTTTATATTAGGCCCTAAAGCCCACGGAAAAAGAAACACATCCTGCTTCCCAAATTACTTCTTCTTCAAATGATACTCCACCATATTCATGGTAAATCCGACCTTCTCATCATCCTATCTCTCAGCACACCCCATGATACCCTATAACGAGTTCACCTACGTTCTTCCCTAGTCCACGCACTGCGTCAAACCCCTCAGGGCCACACCATCAACCCATAACTCCATCTCCTCAAAACATTTTCTTCCCATGTAGCAGCTCTCCATGCATAGTAATTGTCTTTCCCTTCAAAACTGCACCCCACATTGTTCAATCCGCCACTCGAGTCCCCGACGCCATAGCTGACCATACCGCCATTTCTCTTGCCTCATCCACTTCATGCCAGACCCACGATTTTCTCCCCTGCATCATTCAAAACATGACACCAGGCAACCTGCTCTACTTCGAAACACACAACACCCTCATCACACCGCCGCAGCAACTTCGCCTCGTCCTGAGTCTCACTGACTAGGCCCAAGCCACCTCCTTAACCTTGCCGGTTCAAAACTGGTGTGGGAAAAATAAAGTCCGTCGATCTCAGTTCAACTCCTCCCACTGCCTCCTTGTTTTGACTACACCCTCGACATCCACGTTGGTTTACTCCTAGTGGTCAAAATAGTTCGAACCCGAAGCTAAGTATATTAATGCGAAACACGGGTTTATACGAAAGAAAAGAATCGAGTTTCATTGAATTTTGATTTATTTCAGATTTTATATTGGCTTGTGCGTATTCGATTTAGGCTTTGGGTGTTGTTTTAGAATGAATGGAGAAGCTGGTAATTTTTTTGAAATAAAAGGTATATGCTGGGTATTTTGGATGGAGGAATGAAAGCTTGGTTTGCCTTGGCATCAATCACAGGTTCAAATATAAATAGATAAGAGAAGAAAGAAAACATGTTCAGAATCCACGTGAGGATCCTCAGACAAGGACGGCGAAAAAATGTTTTTTTTTCTAGATTTGACTAAGGATATTTTTTCCGAAAGCAACTAAAGATTTTTATTTGAAAACGACCAACGATATTTTCTTGAAGTGATCAATGATTTTTATTTGAGGTGACTAAGGATATTTATCTGTGCATATCGCCAATCTTATTCGATGTTTACTGATTTCCGAGACCACGTGCACTACAAGAAAATAGGTTCTTTACTTACCAATTATAAGCATAGGTAAAACTAGCATAATGGTAGATAATATGTTTTAGCTACCAATATTAAATTGATAGACAATGGTAGGCAAAGGTTAGTAGAGAAAAGTCTTTACCTCCACTTATTAATATTGGTAGGTAAAGAATTAGTGGACCCCACTAAATTGTGAATTAAAAGATAAGACATCAGCTGATGTGTTTGATGATGTGTCATCCTATATCACTACTGACATGGTTTTCACGGTAGCATACACGTGGCATACATCAAAATTGCCGCATGGCAACTTGTGGTAGGTACAAATGTTAAACAATAATTTGTACGTGTTGTAGAATATAAGTATTTTTGTTTGACAATAAACACACACACACACACACACACACACACACACACATATATATATATATTAATAAACATATTTTGAACAATTGCAACTGCATAGAACAAATAAACTGAATATTTGTTAAATAGAATAAATGACCCAAAACCTCAATTAAACAAATATTTTATTCAATATATGCAGTAGACACATATGTAACTTCACCTATACAAAAGATTATAGAGTTATATATTCATTTAAAATACCTACATTTACATACATCACAAATGTGGTCATACATTCATCAGTTGCAATATTTTACATTCACTAATTCACTAAATTTTGATTCTATATCTTGCTCCAGCTAATGTTCAGTCATCTTCTATACCTGTCAAATAAACAATAACATAGTAAAACTATAAAATAAGTAGATTGATATTGCAATAACAAGTGTGTGATTATGGATTCACAATTTACCAACAAGCATATTAATTATTTTAACCAATTCAATTTGTTTTCCCTAAATAAATATAGAAAAACAAGCGGTAAAGTATTTTTGAACCAACTTACCACCAAAATGTCAAGCCAGAGCCATTTTGCCTTTTCTGATCTGCATTCATACCTAAATAGGGTCTGTGCTTGTGATTTAACATGTTACTTCACTAATGGAAATTATGGATTATTACATGATTAAGATAAATTGTAATGATATTCACCATTTTGATTGTTATAACTATCCTCTTGTGCATTATCAGATTATCCGAATTTGTGATATTCACCATTTGCAACTTCAGTTTTTAGAAACATATGTCATTTTCTTTCCCCCAAGGCTTTTCTATCATGAAGGGGTAACTCCTGTATACAAACATACATTTTTTTCATATGAACATAGTTTTTTTTTTTTGAAAATAATGATAGTTAAATGTTTATAAAAAAAATCAACTAATACATTTGACAGGAATAACATGATGCAAATTTGTTTAGGGAATAGCACAATTAGCTATTATGTCAAAAATGAAATAACATAAGAAATGTTGAGTTGAGTAAAATATATCAGATGGCACAGAAAATCTTTGGAGAAAAAAATGACATGGCTTTTAGAGATGCATAAATTCTTCCATCAACAATTTTCTTACTGAATATACTTTAATAGAATGAAGCAAAAGATAGACAAAATGGAACGAAGAATGGATGTCATATTATGGTAAGTAAAGCAAGAGCCCATAAAAGAGTTCTCACCTACTTTTTCAGTCATATTATCACCTCCCCATCGTTTTGAAGGAAATGATGTATTTCTCATGCAACAAATCACATGTGTGACTCCCTGCTAAACTATAGTCCTATAACTTTGATTTAATAAAGCAGTTGTAGTATGCAAAAACTACTAATTCACAACACTCGTAAATTGAATGAAAATCAAGAAGGAAAAAAAGCACACCTCAAACATTGTTGGATCAATAAATTTGAGATTCCTTGTTTCTCCTTTCCATAACTGTAAATTTATATATTACATATTGCATTTGAATTCAACCTATATTATTTGGTCATCGCTTAGGGAAGTATAAGTAAAAGAAAAACCAGTGAAAAAATACTCTTAATTTGTCTTTGTCTTTAGTACCAAATAGGAATTGTGCGTTAGAGTAAATCTGTTTGTTGCAGTGTTGATTGAACCTTTGTTCTCATGGAAATGGTCCACATAAGTTCACCAGTTAATAGCGCATGTAATTTTCCTCAAGTTTACGAGAGAACCACTTATTTTGTGGAATAATAAAGAGCATACGCAAATAAAGGTGGAGTAATCTTTATTTTGCAAAGTTGTGAGTCTGCATCATGGACACGGTCTACGTAAAGTCCATGCGAGAATCGCTCATCAAAAGGGCAGACCACTGCCATTGTCTTTAGGTTGAAATATGAAAAATTGATCATAAATCTGAAAGTGAAAGAATAAGAAAACATATATACATACTTATTTAACAATATAACTTGTACCCTACAGTTCACAAAAGAATTGGCAGTAGTGATAGTAAGCTTCTGATTTTCAACCATAGTTTTTTATAACAGAACTATATTCCTTTGGTACAACAAAAAATTAAAAAAATCAAACATCAGTGTCATAGTGTTGATTGAATCTTGGGTCATTGAAATGCTACACAGATTCACCCATTAACAATAAATGTAATTTCCCTAAATTTTATGAGAAACCTGCTCAACAAGAGGGCCGATCCCTGCTTTTCTCATCAGGTTCGAAATGTAGTACAGAATGCACACTTATTTACGTTACAATAAGTTGAAATCATATATTTGTATTTTGCTATTTTAACTAAACATCGCTCGAAATGCTACAAAAAACAATAACAATGATAATAAGTTATTAATAAAAACATGATATTCAATATATTCCAAACAAATACGTACTGTTAGAACGATGTACTAGATATACCTATTCACCCAGAGTGTTCTTATTAGTCAAGCCAACACACGCAACAACAAGTAAACAAGAATTCATATCAAACTTCATACCTCGAAATGAACCCTAAGATTCTGGCTTAAAGCCTTCACAACATTGAAATGGGAACAACGCATAAACTAGAAATCCAAGTATCATCAATCAAAATTAACTCATTCACACTAAAACACAATTATACCCAACAGATAGTTTATATGTCAATGAATTTTAGATACTAGATGAGAAACTGTTAGAGAATGGAGTTTTGATGACAACAACCTTATTTCAATTATCATTGATTATAAAAATATATACTAACACCTCTATTTAGAATATATATATATATATATATATATATATATATATATATATATATGCAGGGTTTGTATATAGGACTTAAATACTGAAGACTGTACAGTTTTAGAGTTTTAAGAGATTCAGGATTCAGGAGAGATTCAAGACTCATGAGTTTTCAAGTTATCAAGATATTAAGATTTAAAGAGTTCAAGAAAAATATAGTAATATATTCTAGTTTATATGTAAGACTTTGAATAGCACTCCAGGTTCAAATTCTGGTCTTTAAATTCTGATTTTCAAATTTCAAAATTCAAATCCTAGTTTCAAATAATCTTTCTAAATGATTTCAAATTATTATCTTATGATTTCAAGTATATATGTTTATAAAGTTTTAAATATATAAATTTATATATATATACGGTTATATAGTTTTAAATCTTATAACTTTATAAATACGTATATATAATATATTATTATGATTTCATATGATTTTATACTTAAGAATATTCATTTATATTACTAAGTTTTGATTTAAGAATTTCCAGAACAATATATATGTTTAAACGCTTGAAAACTAGTTCTAAAAATTAAAATATAAAACATATGTCGACATACATTTTTGCCTATGTCAACATACAACTGTCATTTTTTCAATTTTCAAAGAAGTGTCTTTTCACTATTTGTAACATTTTTGGAACGTTGCAACCATTGAAATACTATAAATAGGGATGATTTCGAATTTTTTTCATCGTTCTTCTTCTCCATCTTCACCCCTTTCCATACCACCATTAAAATACATCATTTTATTGATTACTACACTTATACTTTGCCGATTTCTACTCAAATTATATAAAACTTCTTCTCTTCTTAATCTCTATCTACTACTATCAATTTGGAAGTGCTATTACAGAGTTATAGGGATGTTGTAATCATATAAGAATTGTTTGGGAAAGGGTGTGTTCTTTGTAGCCCTGAAATCAAGGAAAGGGAGTGGTGTTAACCTTACAGCCGAGAAGTCAAGTGTGTTTGGAGCGATGTTAACCTTGTAGCCGTGAAATCAAGAGTTTGTAATTGGATATTGATAATAATAAAACTCTGTGCAATCCAGCATTGTGTGGGGCTGGACATAGGAGTACTCTGAACCAGTATAAAATTCGGTGTTTTCATTCCTTTTCTGCATTTTATATTTATCTTTTGCTGTGTTCGTTATTGATTCCGTGTTTATGATTATCTCTGGGGTGTGTGATTCATATAGTAGATCATTTTAGTTTAAGATTTTCATAAACTCCTCATAAACACTATTCACCCTCCCTCTAATGTTTGTTTTTCCTTAAGATATGCATTTCGCAATCCCTAACAATTGGTACCATAGCATAGGTTTTCAAAAAATCGTAATATTATTTTTGAAAATATTAAATGGTAACCACCACTGGTGATAATAGTTCTTTTATAGAGGGTCAGTCCACTGTTAGACCACCACTGTTTAATGGAAGTAATTATTCATATTGGTAATGTAGAATGAAAATATATTTACAATCAGTAAGATTAGACACATGGAATAATACATAGATTGAATATTTTGAACCCACTACAAATTTTGCACAATGAACTAATGAACAAAAGGCTGCTGCACAAAGTAATTCTAAAGCCATGAATATGTTGTTCTGTTCATTGGATAGAAATGAATTTTATAGACTGTCTGTTTGTAAATTTACTTATGAAATATGAAGAACATTAAAAGTTACTCATGAAGGAACAAATGAAGTTAAACAGACAAAGATATCAATGTTAATTAATCAGTTTGAGTTATTTAAAATGAATGAGAACGAATCTATCTATGATGTGTATTGCAGATTCCAGGAGATTGTGCATTCATTAATAGCATTGGGAAAAACTTATTCAGAAGAAGACCAAGTCAGAAAAATACTTAGTTCATTAAATCCATAATGCGATCATAAAATATTAGCAATTGAAGAAGCCAATAATGTCAGTGAAATGAAGATTGAGGAGTTAATTGGGAATTTGATGTCGTTTGAAGTTCAATTACAGAAAAGATGGGAAAATATGCCCATGGAAAAAAAATCTGTAGCATTCAAAACGATAACAAATGGTTTTGATTCAAGCGGTGAAGACGATGAAGAAATTGCTTTAATGATAAGTAATTTCAGAAAATTTCTAAGATATAAAAGAATAAATAATTTTCAAAGAAATAATCAAGGAAGTTCGGTTAGAAATAACGTAGATGTTATGACTGCAACAAATCGGGTCATATAAAGAGAATGTGTCCATATCCACATAAATCAAATAAAAAACAGACAATAGTAATTCATCAAAAAAGATTACACCATAACTTTAGATAATTCAGATTCATCATCAAGTGATGAAGATGTAACGACCCGAATTTTTGAACAGTTTATTTTAAATATTTAATATGGTTTTAAATATTAAATTGATAATATAAAAGAATTTTTATTGAGTTATTGATCAATAATCGATATAGGATTTAATTTTTGATATATATGTATAATTATTATAATACGGCAATTTGAAATAACTTAATTCAATGATAAAACTGAATCGAAACAGTTCAGATGATCAATATATATTCTATTTGAATATGAACGATGATAATAGTAATTCATTGTTGAAGAATTTATTTGTTTTGAATTTAAATTTATTTATATTAATATGGCTATTTTAATTATACGTTCAAAATTTAAATTCAGAATATTTAATGTTGAGTTCAGAATAGGGTTGTTACTTTGAAATGTCGGTCGGTACGCTAGAATAGCGATTCGTGATTTAAATTAATGGACCCTGAGATATTTATAATGGATAAGATCGAAATTGAATCGAAAATCAAATCGATATCTATTTAAATAAAATAAAAATCCCTTTGTGTCAAATCATATTAAATAGGAAATCAAATCAAAATTAAAGGTTATGTACTTAAGCCTATTACCTAAGAAGTATACCCAGTATCCTACTCTTTTCTTCCTGGCAAAGTAACTCCCCGTTCACCTGTATAAATTCACGCAACTTCTCTCCTTTCCCCCTTCTTGTTTTCATTCCCGAAAATCAAAATCGCGATCTTATATTCCTGTCGAAATCGAACGATGGAGCTCATGAAGCTCGACATCATCTAGAGAAGCAGCTCGCGAATTGGGAAACCACGATCGAAACAAAGTCGAATTCGAGAACTACATGGGAATCGCGATATTCCCTGAAGCGCTGGCGAGTTAGAAGAAAACGAGGTGTCAATCTTGGATTGCTTAGGGTTTGGGTGAAGGCATAAATCTGAGAAAGGGGATTCGAAGCTACTATGGTTCATATTTACTGATGATGCAGGAATTCAGCATTTCAGGTTCAATGGGGATTTGTCTGGAGCAGTTCGATGGGGAAGTTGGAGCTCAGGTGACCGGGTACGGGGCTGATGTTGTGAGGCAGCGATAAATGGTGCCGTAGTAGGTATGAGTAGTGTTGAACGGAAATGAGATCGACTGCCAGATGCTTAGTGAAATGTCAGAATGGAATGGGGTAGCTCAACATGAGCAGTACCTTGAAATGGAATAGACGTATTTTGCAAGAGAAAAAGAGGGATTTTTCAAAGTAATTAGGTAATTTATTTATTAATTTATTTGTTTAGTTAATCACGTTTAATTCACTCGAAAGAAAAATTAAATGTTAGTATATTTTTAAATAAAACCCTATCAAGGAAATCCAATAGATTATTTATAAAATACGAATTTTTCTTATGCAAGGTTAAATCAAATGGAATTTTTTGTAAGGAGTTCACAGCCTCAAAAATCGATGAAAGGAAATTGGAATTGGTATAGGTGCAAAATAAAATCACGGTGAGTAAATCTCACTCACCTTTTATTTAAAATCATTTTTATCAGTTAAAAATAATTGTTTGTTGCTTGTTTGGTTGCGTTTAATATTTTTGTGCATCTTAAAAATATTAGTTATTTAGGCTTGGTGTGCTATTATATATATATATATATATATATATTGGTGGTTGGATATTCTCGTAGTCTCATTAGCGGATGCCCGCGGTACCATTAGCGGATGATTACCCAATGCGCCCCACGCTATGATAGTGGATGACCTTCTATACCGCGATATCCTGCCTCGAAGCAGGATGGGTATTATTACTATGTTGACTAATGTCTGTGGATGCACGAAAACAAGTCGGAGGGATCCAACTGGATTCCCAAAACAAAAATTATCTATTTGTTTATTTGTTTGCACATATGCTGTCATATATGATGTGTTAGAAAACCTGGAATAAATAATTGGTTGTGTGGGGTTGAAATATCACTAGGCTTAAATGTTAATATTTTAAAAATATTGAAAAAGAAATTTTCCAGAGTTAAAAAGGGAAATTCTATTTTTCTAAAATAGAATTTGAAACTTGAATAGAATAAAAATATTAACTTGTTTAAAGAATAAAAACACGTAGTTCTTTTATAAACGAAGATTATAAATGAAGTGAAAAGAATTATCATTGGATAATTCAGAAATAAAAATACGAGTGTGGAATTGAAAAGGGAAATCTATTTTCCAAAAGTAGAAATATCGATTTCAAAAGAAATTGAAATCGAGACTTGTTTAAGAATGAATATAAAATTTAAAAAGGAATTGAAATAGAATTTGAATTTAAAGGAATTCAAATGGAATTTGAATTCAAAGGAATTCAAATGGATTTGAATAAAGAAAGTTCAAATGAAATTTAAAATATAGAATTTGAAAATAGAAGTGAAATGGAGTTTAAATATAGGAATCCAAATAGAAGTGAAATGGAGTTTAAATATAGAATTCAAATAGAGTTAAACTGGAATTTGAGTACAGGATTCAAGTAGGAATTTAAAAATAGAATTTTCAAATAGGAATTGAATATAGAAATTTAAACGAAATGTGAGTTTGGATTTTAATAAGAGAAATTCAAATAAAATTTGAATAAGAGATTTGAAATAGAATTTGAATATATAAATTCAAATGTAATTTGAATGTAGAATTCAAATGGAATTTGAATATAGAAAATCGAAGTATAAATAAATATATTACCGAGTAAGGAGAAATTGACAATTATAGATAATCAAAAATATTATGTTCAATTGAAAATTTTTATTTGATATATATTAAAATGTATATTAGAATGGAGTTAGAATTTATATATAAACGAAGTTCAAACATTTATATATATAAATATAATTAAAACGAACTCGTAGCGGCACGGCAGTTCGTAAACTGTCGTTTCAAACTTCAATTGAGTATACAGAACTCAATTGAAGTCAAAATTCTTTGAAACAAGAAACGTCAGTACCGATTTGATAATAGTTTTCTAATGGAGGAGAAAAATCTGGATTTTTTCGGATAAATTTTGAGTTATATCAAAATCAAATTTTTAGAAAAACAGCGCCATAACCATTTAAAACCATAACGGTCTATTTAATTTTATAAAAGGATTTTAAGCGAATAAAATCCGAATTTCTATTTAGAAAATTTCAGATTCGAGTTGTAGATTATATGTGAACTCAGGTGGAGTAATGAATTGATTTTTGAAACAGAAATCAGATTTTTGATTATTGAATAGAATTAACTAATTTGAATAGTAATTAGTTAACGAGATTTTGAATTGATATTGGGCTTTGAATAAGTGAATTTGATTTGAAAATTTATATTCGAAATCGAAAAGGAAACTAGAATTGAAATTGAAAATTTAATTTGGTTATGAGCAAGTTAAATATTTAGTTTGAACATGTTATGTTCAAACAAAGAAATGGAATAGGCAAAATAGCCAATTAAAGAATAAATGAGCGAAACTGAATTCAAATGATTGGATTGAGTGAATTGAATTGGAAACAGGTGAGCTTGTGTTATACAGGTATGGGATGGAGTATATGAAGATTTTAATTTATGTGCCTGACAAAAAGGTACACGTTTAAATTCCATATGAGGTTTTATGCGCCGAATCGGCAAGTCACTTGGCTTTTTGATTTTTCTTTTCAATGGAAAGGGCCATGGGAGGCTATTTGAAATATCCCGATTCTCCCGGTACAAAGGAGGTTACGGCGAATTTTTCCAGGAATTTAAGGAGTTAGAATATTTTTAAGATAATTTGATAGTTAGAAATCAATGTATCGATATATATAGAATTCGATAAGGAAACGAAATTAAAAAAATAGAATATTGTAAAGAAAAAGGGAAATCTATAAATTAGAAATAGAAAGCGAACCATATACATGTTTTAAAAATGAATAATTGGGTTTTACAGTGTGTTTATTCGAGGTTAGTGGTTTTGCCGTTTTGAAGTTTAGGATGTTTTCAGTCAAGGTCTGAGAGGTAATTTTACCCAACTTGATTGATTTCATTTTTAATTGATAAATAGCAGGATCCAGTCTCAAAGAGAAGTGTTTGAAAAAGAGTTAGTTGAATAAAATATTTTGGGTTGTTGTAACGATGTTTACACAACATTCGTTTTAATCCAAGTGATGGAATTTTGGAAATATAACAGTAAATATTGCCTGAGTATAATTAAAGTTGTCGGGAAAGAGATAAGTGATTGAATTTTTTTTTCAAATACAAATAGAATGTATTTTCTAACTATAGAAAATAATAGAAGGCGATATATGGAAATGTTTCCCAAATAGCATAAGAGGCCAAGATGATTATCGAAATTATTTGATTAACAAATATTAATAGAGAAATAGAGAAGTGAATTAATTAATGAAATATTAATTAACAAGCCCAGTGATTGATTGATGTTATGGATGAATGGAGGGTTGTTTATTTTTCTTCGATAGTTAGAGAACCGACGATCGAAATGTTTGTCAATATCGTTGTCAATATGGAGAGACCGGTTGGATTATTATCCGTGAACCACTCTGTATTGGCAGTAGCGTTGCGAATCAGATTATACGAAGGTAATCGAAGACGGTGTAAAGTGCAAGGGCTTTTTCTATTAATAGAAATTGTGCCTTCGGTTTCGTTCAGTCCTAGAACGAACGTATATGGATGGATGTCTGACAAAGTATTTCCAATGATCGAATATGTTGATCTGTACAAATATATATGGTGGCAACGATTTATTCTCTTAGCATAACATCCCGAATATTTGTGCAAATCAATTAGTGATTAATGGATCTGACAATGTGGCATTCAAAGTGATTGTGCTATCAATGAATAGAAAGTAATTGTAGCCTCAGGCCTCAACAACCGGGAAATGACAAAAATCGGGCAGGCAGCATGGCTTTGTGGGTCGCTCCCATTAGGATGTATAATCACCTATCTAGAGATTCATTTAATTACTTATTCTATTCGATGCTGTCCCAATCGGGAAACCGTTGCTGATCCCAACCGTTGGTGATATGCATTCGATACACTCAAGCGAAATGAGTGGTCGGTCATGTGTGGGCCGGGTTGCAAGATGTTCTTGTTGAACCCAGTGTATTCCTCTCTAGAGATACACTATCGGAAGGTGGTTCCATACCTTGTCATGTTGGAAATCCAATCTCCAATAAGCACCCTGCGGTTTTTGATTTTATATTATATACGGAGCGTGAGATGCAAGCGTTCCGCTAGATTCTATTTATTTGATTAGACATTATTATAATATCACTGGATTTTTGTATCAAAGTGTTTTAGGTTATAGTAAGGTAAAAACCGTCCATGTTTATGTGTGGCTGGTCTTACTATTATCATTTCTTTATAAAGGATTTTTAAAGTTAAACAAATGGTTGGAGTTTACTCACACTAGTCCCATGACTGACCCAGAGTTTATTTTGTTTGTTTTCCCTAAACTCTTGGGTGCCCGAATTTGTATGGGCAGTCAAGTAGTGGTGATTTTACAGATTCACTTGGAGGAGCTTGGAGTAGGAGGCTTCAGTGTTAGATATATAGTATTTTTATTTCCGTTGTGTTGTAAGTGTTGTACTCTGATAACTGTATGTTATACAGCGAAAATTTTGTATTTCAGAAACTTTGTTATGTAATATACTTTATTTGTTCCGTTGTGAGATTTGTCTTTTTTTCTTCTATTCTCATATTTCTTTCTTTCTATTTCTCATCCTCTTACTTCTTTCTAATAATGATTCGTATTTCTATGCAATTTGGGTTGGACGTATGGTGTTATTAGTCAACTTAGATAGTACAGATTTGCGGGCCACTACAATTGGTATCAGAGCTTAGGTTGAGCGAATACCTAGGCTTTGGGATTGTGCTCATTAGAGATAGGGTCAGTAGTACCCTAGAATGAGTTGAGTATATATATATATATATACGAGAGAGTATTTGTAAATTGATATAAAAGTTGTTTTATATTGTGTTGGTTAGTCTGTTGAGTGGTTTATGAATTTTGATCGAACAGTGGGATGCCACAAAGTCGATAGGAATTTCTAAACCCTTGAACAGAAGATTGAACACGATATTGTTTTAAAGTGGGTGAATGAAATTATTTTACCCAAAATTCTATTTTGATATAGAAAGAATAATTTTTGAAATTATTATAATATATGGATGTGTTGGTTGTTATTATTATAATCAAATGAGATTATAAGAAATGAAATGGTTATATAGAACCAAATAGAATTTGTATATGAATGAAATATACAAATGAGATGAATTAAAATTGAATTCAAAACAGAATTCAGAATTTAAATCCTTGGAAGTTGGAAAATATTTTCTGAAGTATGTTAAAATAATATAGCTTTGTTTGAAAGGGATTTTTGAATAAAAAAATCATTTTCGAATGGATTCTGAAAGTGTTAAAGCACTGAACTCACTTCAGTGGCTGGGAAATGATTCTGATGATGACTGCAACATCATCAGTGTTCATTTTCGAGTTTCTAAGTGATGGATTGCTACCTTAGAAAAGTTTTGATGGAAATTTGTTTTGAAAGAAAATAAGTGTTTTGAAAATTCAAATGTTTGAATTTGAAATGGACATAAATATATATGTATATATTTATGTGATTTCAGAAGGATTCGAAAGGAAAACCCAGGAATTTGAATTCTGAAGCTTAAATTTAACTGAAGAAATTTAAATGGATCAAGGTACATAAATTAATGAAATTCAAATTGAATAAGATTGAATAAAATTTGAATTGGGTGTGAACGTATTGAATCTAAATCATTCGAATAGAATGAATGTGAGTATATATGATGTGTAATAGGAGAGAAAACCAAAAGTTTGGTGGAATTAAATTTGTTGAAATGTGAAGAGTTGAATTTCAACATAAGTAAGATTTTGAAAAGTAATGGGTTTGTACCATTTTTCCTACCTTGGCAATTTCGAGGACGAAATTCTTTTAAGGGAGGAAGAATGTAACGATCCAGATTTTTGAACAAATTATTTTAAATATTTAATATGGTTTTAAATATTGAATTGATAATATAAAAGAATTTTTATTGAGTTATCAATCAATAATCGATATAGGATTTAATTTTTGATATATATGTATAATTATTGTAATATGGTAATATGAAATAATTTAATTCAAAGATAAAACTGAATCGAAACGGTTCAGATGATCAGTATGTATTCTATTTGAATATAAACGATGATAATAGTAATTCATTGTTGAAGAATTTATTTGTTTTGAATTTAAATTTATTTATATTAATATGGCTATTTTAATTATACGTTCAAAATTTAAATTCAGAATATTTAATGTTGAGTTCAGAATAGGGTTGTTACTTTGAAATGTCGGTCGGTACGCTAGAATAGCGTTTCGTGATTTAAATTAATGGACCCCAAGATATTTATAATGGATAAGATCGAAATCGAATCAAAAATCAAATTGATATATATTTAAATAAAATAAAAATCTCTTTGTGTCAAATAATATTAAATAGGAAATCAAATCGGAATTAAAGGTTATGTACTTAAGCCTATTACCTAAGAAGTATACCCAGTATCCTACTCTTTTCTTCCTGGCAAAGTAACTCCCCGTTCACCTGTATAAATTCACGCAACTTCTCTCCTTTCCCCTTCTTGTTTTCATTCCCGAAAATCAAAATCGCGATCTTATATTCCTGTCGAAATCGAACGATGGAGCTTATGAAGCTCGACATCATCTGGAGAAGCAGCTCGCGAATTGGGAAACCACGCTCGAAACAAAGTCGAATTCGAGAACTACATGGGAATCACGTTATTCCTTGAAGTGCTGGTGAGTTAGAAGAAAGCGAGGTGTCGATCTTGGATTGCTTAGGGTTTGGGTGAAGGCATCGATCTGAGAAAGGGGATTCGAAGCTACGGTGGTTCATATTTACTGATAATGCAGGAATTTGGCACTTCAGGTTCAAAGGGGATTTGTCTGGAGCAGTTCAATGGGGAAGTTGGAGCTCAGGTGACCGGGTACGGGGCTGATGTTGTGAGGCAGCGATAAATGGTGTTTTAGTAGGTATGAGTAGTGTTGAACGGAAATGAGATCGACTGCTAGATGATTAGTGAAATGTCAGAATGGAATGAGGGTAGCTCAGCATGAGCAGTACCTTGAAATGGAACAGACGTATTTTGCAAGGGAGAAAGAGGGATTTTCAAAGTAATTAGGTAATTTATTTATTAATTTATTTGTTTAGTTAATCACGTTTAATTCACTCGGAAGAAAAATTAAATGTTAGTATATTTTTAAATAAAACCCTGTCAAGAAAATCCAATAGATTATTTATAAAATCTGAATTTTTCTTATGCAAGGATAAATCAAATGGAATTTTTCCTGAGGAGTTCACAGCCTCAAAAATCAATGAAAGGAAATTTGAATTAGTATAAGTGCAAAATAAAATAACGGTGAGTAAATCTCACTCACCTTTTATTTAAAATTATTTTTATCAGTTAAAAATAATTGTTTATTGCTTGTTTGGTTGCGTTTAATATTATTGTGCATCTTAATAATACTAGTTATTTAGGCTTGGTGTGCTATTATATATATATTGGTGGTTGGATATTCCCGCAGTCTCATTAGCGGGTGCCCGCGGTACCATTAGCGGATGATTACCCTATACACACCACGCTATGATAGTGGATGACCTTCTATACCGCGATATCCTGCCTCGATGCAGGATGGGTATTATTACTATGTTGACTAATGTCTGTGGATGCAGGAAAACAGGTCGGAGGGATCCAACTGGATTCCTCAAAATATATATATATATATATATATATTATCTGTTTGTTTATTTGTTTGCACATATACTGTCATATATGATGTGTTAGAAAACCTGGAATAAATAATTGGTTGTGTGGGGTTGAAATATCACTAGGCTTAAATGTTGACATTTTAAAAATATCAAAAAAGGAAATTTCCAGAGTTAAAAAAGGAAATTCTATTTTTCTAAAATAGAATTTGAAATTTGAATAGAATAAAAATCTTAACTTGTTTAAAGAATAAAAACAAGTAGTTCTTTTATAAACAAAGATTATAAATGAAGTGAAAAAAATTATCATTGGATAATTCAGAAATAAAAATATGAGTGTGGAATTGAAAAGGGAAATCTATTTTCCAAAAGTAGAAATATCGATTTCAAAAGAAATTGAAATCGAGACTTGTTTAAGAATGAATATAAAATTTAAAAAGGAATTGAAATAGAATTTGAATTTAAAGGAATTCAAATGGAATTTGAATTCAAAGGAATTCAAATGGAATTTGAATTCAAAGGAATTCAAATGGATTTGAATAAAGAAATTTCAAATGAAATTTAAAATATAGAATTTGAAAATAGAAGTGAAACGGAGTTTAAATATAGGAATCCAAATAGAAGTGAAGTGGAGTTTACATATAGAATTCAAATAGAGTAGAATTAGAATTTGAGTACAGGATTCAAGTAGAAATTTAAAAATAGAATTTTCAAATAGGAATTGAATATAGAAATTTAAACGAAATATGAGTATAGAATTTGAATAAGAGAAATTCAAATAGAATTTGAATAAGATATTTGAAATAGAATTTGAATATAGAAATCCAAATGTAATTTGAATATAGAATTCAAATGGAATTTGAATATAGAAAATCGAAGTATAAATAAATATATTACCGAGTAAGGAGAAATTGACAATTATAGATAATCGAAAATATAATGTTGAATTGAAAATTTTGATTTGATATATATTAAAATATATATTAGAATGGAGTTAGAATTTATATATAAATGAAGTTCAAACGTTTATATATATAAATATAATTAAAACGAACTCGCCGCAGCGTGGCATTTCGTAAATTGTCGTTTCAAACTTCAATTGAGTATATAGAACTCAATTGAAGTCGAAATTCTTTGAAACAAGAAACGTGAGGACCGGTTTGATAATAGTTTTCTAATGGATGAGAAAAATATGGATTTCGTCGGATAAATATTGAGATATATCAAAATCAAATTTTCAGAAAAACGGCGCCATAACCATTTAAAACCATAACGGTTTATTTTATTTTATAAAAGGATTTTAAGCGAATAAAATCCGAATTTCTATTTAGAAAATTTCAAATTTGAGTTGTAGATTATATGTGAACTCAGGTGGAGTAATGAATTGATTTTTGAAACAGAAATTAGATTTTTGATTATGGAATAAAAATTAACTAATTTGAATAGTAATTAGTTAATGAGATTTTGAATTGATATTGGGCTTTGAATAAGTGAATTCGATTTGAAAATTTATATTCGAAATCGAAAAGGAAAGTAGAATTGAAATTGAAAATTTAATTTGGTTATGAGCAAGTTAAATATTTTGTTTGAACATGTTATGTTCAAACAAAGAAGTGAAATAGGAAAAATAGCTAATTAAAGAATAAATGAGCGAAACTGAATTCAAACGATTGGATTGAGTGAATTGAATTGGAAACATGTGAGCATGTGTTAGACAGGTATGGGATGGAGTATATGAAGATTTTAATTTATGTGCCCGACAAAAAGGTACACGTTTAAATTCCATATGAGGTTTTATGTGCCGAATCGGCAAGCCACTTGGCTTTTTGATTTTTCTTTTGAATGGAAAGGCCCATGGGAGGCTATTTGAAATATCCCGATGCTCCCGGTACAAAGGAGGTTATGGCGAATTTTTCCGGGAATTTAAGGAGTTAGAATATTTTTAAGATAATTTGATAGATAGAAATCAATGTATCGATATATATAGAATTCGATTAAGAAACGAAATTAAAAAAATAGAATATTGTAAACAAAAAGGGAAATCTATAAATTAGAAATAGAAAGCGAACCATATATATGTTTTAAAAATGAATAATTGGGTTTTATAGTGTGTTTATTCGAGGTTAATGGTTTTGCCGTTTTGAAGTTGAGGATGTTTTCAGTCAAGGTCTGAGAGGTAATTTTACCCCAACTTGATTGATTTCATTTTTAATTGATAAATAGCAGGATCCAGTCTCGAAGAGAAGTGTTTGAGTGAATAAAATATTTTGGGTTGTTGTAACGATGTTTACACAGCATTCGTTTTAATCCAAGTGATGGAATTTTGGAAATATAACAGTAAATATTTCCTGAGTATAATTAAAGTAGTCGGGAAAGAGATAAGTGATTGAAATTGTTTTTTTTTCTCAAATACAAATAGATTGTATTTTCTAACTATAGAAAATAATAGAAGGCGATATATGGAAATGTTTTCCAAATAGCGTAAGAGGCCAAGATGATAATCGAAATTATTTGATTAACAAATATTGATAGAGAAATAGAGAAGTGAATTAATTAATGAAATATTAATTAGCAGGCCCAGTGATTGATTGATGTTATGGATAAATGGAGGTTTGTTTATTTTTCTTCGATAGTTAGAGAACTGACTATCGAAATGTTTGTCAATATCGTTGTCAATATGGAGAGACCGGTTGGATTATTATCCGTGAATGTAACACCCCGAATTTTAGTTAATACTAAAATTCACTAATTACATAATAAATACTCTCAGACGTGAGAATTGGGGGAAACGGGCTGCGTCATTGCGTTCGTCTCGGAAAAATACGCGAAATAGAGTCCGAGTTTTCGAGAATCGGAGTCCGTATGGCCCGGTTATGGCCCAAAGAAGTTTGTAGAAAATTTAAAGTTAAAAAACAGATTTAAAAATTCAAATTCAGATTTCAAAGTAGAACCAGCGGGGCCAGGCGGGAAAATTCCCGCCCTGACCATGTCGACAGGGCTGTCGACAGGCCTGTCTACAGGGCTGTCGACAGGGGGAGTCGACTTGCCTGTCGACACGGCGTGTCGAGCCAGAAGATTGGGTGCACCAGATTTGGTTTTCTGGCTAGGGCTGGGCTGGATTCTAGAGATTTCCTAAATCTAACGGACCTAATCTAATCTAGGGTTAATCTAAGGGCCTAAAACACTCACCTAATCTATAAATACACCCTAAACCTACCCTAATCCATACTAAAAATAGGAATGATGGCCTCATGCCGCCAAAATCAAACTTGAGAGAGCCTCCACTAGTTTATGAAGGAAGTTGCAAGCTAATCACTCTCTAATTAACCTCTAATCATCATCTTCTTCATATTTAGCAACTAGTTCTACTTCATAAGTTTGCTAATCTTGGTTTTGGTGAGTTTCTATCACTTTAACATCAATTGTTAAAGTAAGTAGATTGGGTGTAATGAGACTTATGGTCTTAAATGCGGATTAGTGAGTTTGAATCATTTATAATGATATGCTACTCTATGTTTTCCTATGTTTATGCATAATTAATAAGTGGGTTTATGCATGTTTGATAAGTTGGTTTATGCATGCTTAACAAGTTGGTTTATGCATGTTTAACAAGTTGGTTTATGCATGTTAGTGGGTTTATGCATATTTAATAAGTGGATTTATGCATGTTTAACAAAGTGAGTTATGCAAGTTCACATGCAAGTTATGTGTATGATGTTATGTAAGTTATGTGTAGGTGGTTATGCAAGTTCATATGCAAGTTATGTATATGCTTAAATGCAAGTTTAACATGATTTGCAAGTTATGCATGCTTATGCAAGTATATGAATGCTTATGCAAGATATGTATATGCTTAAATGCAAGTTTAACATGATATGCAAGTTATGCATGCTTATGCAAGTATGTGAATGTTTATGCAAGTATGTGAATGCTTATGCAAGTTATGTGTATGCTTAAATGCATGTTTAACATGTTATGCAAGTTATGAGAATGCTTATATGCAAGTTCAACATGTTATGCAAGATATGTGTATGAGAATATGCAAGTTTGGGTTAAATGTAGTTGGGTTAATATATGCTCATATATGCAAGTTGACATCCTCTTAACCCATGACAAAGTTATATGCTAAACCCATGATATTTGTGATGGATCTTTCCCTTTATTATGTCGTGAAATGAGAACGATTTACATGGGGAACGATGGGGTAATGAATATGTTAATAAAAGTATGATTGGGTATGATTAAGCATACCATAAAAATAAATTAACATAACTGGGAATTTACCTATTGAGTTAGGTCTACCCCATGGGAATTTACCTATTGAGTTAGGTCTACCCATGTTAAGAAAAACTTGATATTAATTAGGGATAATTAATATGGGGGTGGTTAATTAGGTGTAATTAATCGACTAAGACACGAGGTTGGACTCATTTGTAGTGTAAAACTGCCCGGACCCAACCGGCTTAACCAGTTGCTACAAATGTCAGCCCAATGTGAGAGGTCTTAGCCATAAATTAAATACGTGATTAAAGTAAAGACACGAGGTTAGACTCTGTTATGACGTAAGACTGCCCGGACCCTACCGGCTTAACCAGGCGGTCATAACAGCCAGTCTAATGTGGGAGGTCTTTATGGGAGATCACGGTCTTAATTAATTAAGAAACACTTAACCATATTAGCATGTAGTGGGACATGAGGGGTTAAGTGGGTGCCTTGGGTGGCATGTGGAAATTTAGTGGTTGCCTTGGGTGGCATGTGGAATCTAGTGGGTTGCCTTGGGTGGCAATAGAAAATACGATTAGAATACTTAACCAAGTGAAACATGTAATTAAACATGATTAAAGGGTTAAGTGGGATTCACTAGATAAGTGACAAGCTTAGGTGGGTAGCTTGTGGGGGCCCATTTCAACCAATATCCCAAACGTATCTTTGTGGGCTCGACCCATGTCGAGTGACGGGACACGCATATTGGGCTTGATTATAAGAGGCCAAAACGGGTTAGCGGTGGCAACGCAAGTCCAACGGGTTTCATATGCGTGTGTGGGCCCGGGCTGGTAGATAAGCCGTTGTTGCATCGTGTAGATATAAAGCCGTGCACCGTTGATATTATCAGGTGGCCATTTTAGGGGAGTGATACACCCCACTGTGGGACCAGCACGGGTATCTACGGTAGGGAGCCGATCGCTTGGGGAGTAGTGGGGTACACCTAGTGGAGATAGGGGCAGACGACACCTATGTGGTCAGCTAGGGGTACATGAAACTACTAGTTATATCTTTCGTTAAGTCCTTGGGTGGGATCAATCTTTGGGTAGGAATGACTGGTGTGGTGCAGTGAAGCAATTATCCTTGGGTGGGTAAATGCGCCTTTACAGTTATCTTAGTTTATCCTAAGTATACCAAGCTGCTTAGTGTAGCCATTCATCCCCAGACATTACCGTATGTCAAGTTTATGTCTTCTCTGGTTACTTTAATGATTGTATTGTTAAAGTTATAGGGCTCGCTCAGACTTATGTCTGACCCCGTTGTTTTTATCTTTTTCCCAACCCTCAGGTCCTACGGTGGATCCTAGCAGTAGTGGAGCTTGATCGGATTGCTGTTCCAGTCTTTAGGAGCTTGGATAGATGTAAAGCTCCAGTTACCCAGTTATCTTTTCTTTTGTCCTGGCTATTGTATGAGAGAGTGGGATTATGTACTTCTTTATTTTGATGGATATTGTACTTGACTTTTACTGTGGTTTTATGATGTAACCAGACATGTTTATTTCCGCTGTTATGAGATGATGTTTTAAATTTCAAGTACTATTTATATCTGTCTTGTTGTAATTTTTTGTTCTATATTCACTAAAATACTCCACCGATGCTATGGCATTCCCTTAGTGAGTGACCATAGCGGGCGTGGGGTGTCACACGTGGTATCAGAGCAAAGGTTACCGGAACAGATAAAATTTTTAGAAAAACTATTTTTCTAAAAACATTTTTGGAAGAGATATTTTCAAAAACATGTCTTTAAAGAGAAAAGTTTTTGAAAGAAAAGCATAATCCCCAATAGCCATATCTATATCCTTCGAATTCTCCGTTTTGAATCTTTCCTTTTTCGTTTCAGCATGGCTGAGGATCTTAACTTTCCGGAGGGTGTGACGGTACCAATATGGTATAGGAGATTGATGGAGGCTAGGGCCACCACTGCAGGTCCAGCAAATATTCCTCCACCAACTGTAGCACCCGATCTTCCTCCTCCCCCTCCTCCTCGCACGGATACTTTTGCTAAGACTTGCAAGGAATTTAAAGCTATGGGAGGGAAACCTTTTCAAGGATCTGAAACCTTTGTGGAGGCTAGAGATTGGCTTAAAGAGGTGGAAGAATTGATAGATATCTTTGAGATGGAAGAAGGGAAGAAAGTCAAGTTAGCTGCTTGGTTAATGAAAGGAGAGGCCTCATTCTGGTGGGAGGTCACTAATGGAGAACGCCCCGTTGACTCTTGGGCGGATTTTAGGCAAAGATTTGTGGCAAAGTTTCTCTCAAGGGCGGAGGAAAACTTGTATATGGAAAGATTCTTGACTCTAAAGCAAGGAAATCTCTCAGTGAAGGAATATGTCAACAAGTTTAATCAATTGGCAAGGTTTGGCCTAGACATGGTGAATACACCGGAGAAGAAGGCTTTGAGGTTCGTGAAAGGCTTGAATGAACCAATGCATGGGTTAGCTATGACTCATATCCCTATGGGGGCCACCTTTGAGAAGCTAGTTGACATGGCACTCATGCATGAAGAAGAGAAGGGTCCCAATGCTAATAAGGCACCCGAGAAGAAGGGAGATCAAAAGAGACCTCAGTAACAACAACAAAACAAAGGTGGGAAAGGCAATGGTGGCAAAGGCAAGAAGAAGAAGTGTTTCAATTGTGGAACACCTGGCCACCTAAGCAAGGATTGTCGCAAGAAGAAGAAGACTGGCTGCTTCCACTGTGGCGAAGCAGGGCATCTAGTGAAAGACTGTCCTAAGAAGGGGCAAAGGACGGGGTCTACCTCAGGAGGACAGGTGCAAGCTCTTATGGCACCGGGTCAGGTTAGGGGGCAAGTATAGGCTCTCGCAGTTCCACCGATTCAGGAGAGAGGTAGAACTATTTCCGTTGAAAGTCTGGTTTTTCTATTTGATCATCCTGTCCGTACATTGTTTGATTCAGGCGCATCGCATTCGTTTTATCTCATCATCATTAGTTGAGTCACTGCACTTAGACACCAGTCTGGTAGATGATCCATTGGTTGTTTCAAACCCAATTAGGGGCTCCACTTATTTGTCCATGATATGTTTGGGTTTGAAGATTTCTATACTTAGCATTGAGTTTAGATGTGATGCTTTTGTGTTGGGCTTCACGGGCTATGGGTTGATTTTGGGCATGGACTGGTTATCCAGTAATGGTGCCGTTCCTGATTGCGAAAGGAGAGTTGTTAGGCTCATGACCCGCTTGGGTAACACTCTCGAGATTTCTTGTAATCCCATGGATTCTGTTATGCTAAGTTATCTTGAATCGCTTGACGCTTCGGTCGAGAGTTTGCAATCTGTTAGAGTGGTCCGGGAATATCCGAATGTGTTTGAGGAGGTGAAGGGCTTACCTCCGAAGCGGGAGATTGACTTCCGAATATATCTGGTGGATAATGCTAAACCTGTATCTTTACCAGTGCGCCACATGGCTCCTCGTGAGAGGAGCGAACTCCATAAGCAAGTGGGGGAGTTGCTTGAGAAGGGGTTCATAAGACGGAGTATATCGGAGTGGGGTGCTCCAGTAGTATTTGCTACGAAGGCGGATGGGTCCCTCAGACTTTGTGTAGACTATAGAGAACTCAACAAGCTCACAAAGAAGAATAGACACCCATTGCCGAGGATTGATGATCTTTTCGATCAGTTGGTTGGCGCTTCAGTATTTTCTCAGTTGGACTTAGCCACAGGGTTTCATCAGTTGAGGGTGGCTGAGGATAGCATAGACAAGACTGCCTTTAGAACTCCGGATGGTTTCTATGAGTGGCTGGTGATGCCATTTGGGTTGACGAACGCCCCTGCATACTTTGTTGATTTGATGAGTAGGGTGTTCAGGGAGTTCCTTAATAAATTCGTGGTGGTCTTTGTGGATGATATCTTAGTATTTTCTAAGAGTGAAGAAGAGCATGCCCTACATCTTGGGGAGGTATTGAAGACTCTTCGAGCACATAGCCTTAAGGCTAAATTATCTAAATGTCACTTCTGGAGGAAGGAGGTGCGGTTCTTGGGGCACGTGGTCTCCAAGGAAGGGATAGCTGTGGATCCCACGAAGGTAGTATCGATTCAGGATTGGAAGGTTCTGAAGAATGCTACCGAAGTCAGAAGTTTCTTGGGGTTGGCGGGTTACTATAGGAAGTTTATCAAAGACTTTGCGAAGATATCAGCCCCATTAACCCGCTTAACGAAGAAGAATCTTGTTTTCGCATGGGACGTAGATTGTGATGATGCGTTCCGACGGTTAAAGAGAGCTTTAACCACTGCTCCAGTTTTAGTGTTGCCAGATGGGAGCAAGCCATTTGTGGTCTATACCGATGCTTGTGGGACAGGACTTGGCGCAGTCTTAATGCAAGAGGGAAGGGTGATAGCCTATGGTGGAAGGCAGTTGAGAGTGCATGAGAAAAATTACCCTACCCATGATTTAGAGTTGGCCGCTATTGTTTTTGCGCTTAAGATTTGGCGCCATTATTTTCTTGGTGAGAGGTTCGAATTGTTCACTGACCACAAATCATTGAAGTACTTGTTTTCTCAGAAGGATTTGAATTTGAGACAGCAAAGGTGGATGGAGTTCTTAGCATCCTATGATTTCGAGATAGCGTATACCCCTGGCAAGGGTAACGTGGTGGCGGACGCCTTGAGCAGAAAGAGGTTGTCCTTGAGTCCATTGTTCGTGGAACAACGAAGCTTGGAATTTATCTCGATGTTTGACTTCAGACCTTCCATTGATTATGTACCCGGTTTGCTAGCTTCCTTGGAAGTTAGACCTACTCTTTTGGGGCGGATTGGTGAAGCACAGAGGGACGACCCACAGTTGGTTGAGTTGGTGGAGAAGCTCATAAGGGGGGAGTCGTCCAGCCATTTGAGTAGGTACACCCTAGACGATAGGGGGTGCTTGCGTAGAGACGGTAGACTTTGTGTACCGCAAGACGAGGGTTTGAGGAAGGTTATTCTTGATGACGCACACCGTTCTAGTATGACTATTCATCCCGGTGGGGACAAGATGTACCAAGACATGAAGAGGGTTTTCTTCTGGGCCGGTATGAAGAAAGATGTGGCCGAGTATGTCGCTCGATGCTTGGTGTGCCAACAAGTGAAGGCGGAGCAAAAGAAACCAGGTGGGTTACTTCACCCATTGGAAGTTCCGCAATGGAAGTGGGATAGCGTCTCGATGGATTTTATTGACGGGTTACCCAGATCAAGAAAGGGTAATACGGGAATTTGGGTGGTGGTAGACAGACTTACTAAGAGCGCCCATTTCATACCTGTGAAGAGCAAGAGGACCGCTCCATGGCTAGCTTCAGTATATCTCCGAGAGATAGTTCGATTGCATGGGGTACCCTCTAGCATAGTGAGTGATCGAGATCCTATCTTCACTAGCGAGTTCTGGAGAAGTTTGCAAGAAGCAGTGGGGACTCAATTGTGTCTGAGCACCGCATATCATCCTCAGAAGGACGGCCAGACTGAGAGGGTGAATCATGTTCTAGAAGACCTTTTGAGGCTTTGTATCTTAGATTTTGGAGGCACATGGGAAGAGCATCTTCCATTGGTGGAGTTCGCATATAATAACAGCTTTCAGTCCAGTATTAGTATGGCTCCTTTCGAAGCTCTCTATGGAAGGCCTTGTCGATCACCTACATGTTGGTGGGAATCTACAGATAAGATCTTGCTTGGGCCTGATATGATTAGGGAGACTTCTGAGAAGATTGACTTGATTCGAAGGAGGATGAAAGCAGCGCAGGATAGGCAAAAATCTTATGCGGATAAGAGGAGGACGGATCTTGAGTTTGAAGTTGGGGACATGGTTTTTGTCAAGGTATCTCCGTTGAGAAATGTTGTTCGCTTTGGATCCGTTGGGAAGTTATCACCGAGGTTTGTTGGGCCGTTTCCTATTAAGGAAAGGATTGGACGGATGGCATATAGAGTGGAGTTGCCTGACAGACTTAGTGGTGTTCATGATGTATTCCATGTATCACATCTGAGGAAGTGCTTACATGAGACCGCAGAGGTGGTAGAGCCGAGCTTGCTTAGAGATGTAGAGGTAGAGCGTGATGCGACGATTCGACGAGCTCCTACTTGCATCCTTGGGTCAGAAACTAGGAAGTTAAGAAACAGAGAGGTTCAGCTAGTTAAAGTGCAATGGGGAGAAGATGAGAGCAAGCAACTTGGGAGACGGAAGCGAAGATGCGTTCATTGTACCCATTTCTTTTTGAGGGTATGTCTTTAACTTCTCCTTTATCGCTTGTCTAGTACTTATCTTATCTTTAGTATGTCCTCTCGTTAGTACTGTTTGACCTTTAGATAGGGTAAACCTATGGTTGAAACATGTGTTTGAGACATGTTATGGTTGATGGATGCAAGTGGATGCAAGTGTTTGCTAGTGGTTGCTCGTGGATGCATATACACACACTCTAGGCACTAGATCGGCTTAGTCACTTCATATTGCATATTGCATAAAATTGTGTGTAGGAAGCTATATTTATGGATGTATAATGATTGTGTTATCATATGGATGATGCATTTTGGTGAATGATTGTGCACTCATGTAGATATTGTATGTGTCGATAGGGTTCTCTCGCATACATAATGGATGCATGGCACTATCATGGATTGCATATGTTCATACATTAGATAGGGAACATATACACACACTTTTTGCATATGCTCATACATCATTAGAAACTATTCAAGGACAATGGATGCCCGTGGTTGATGGTTTGAGTAGATGGTTGTTTGGATGGTAGGATATGCATTCTCCTTGGCTTAGAGATTTCGGGGACGAAATCCTTTAAGGAGAGAGAATGTAACACCCCGAATTTTAGTTAATACTAAAATTCACTAATTACAGAATAAATACTCTCAGACGTGAGAATTGGGGGAAACGGGCTGCGTCATTGCGTTCGTCTCGGAAAAATACGCGAAATAGAGTCCGAGTTTTCGAGAATCGGAATCCGTATGGCCCGGTTATGGCCCAAAGAAGTTTGCAGAAAATTTAAAGTTGATTTAAAAATTCAAATTCAGATTTCAAAGTAGAACCAGCGGGGCCAGGCGGGAAAATTCCCGCCCTGACCATGTCGACAGGGCTGTCGACAGGCCTGTCGACAGGGGGAGTCGACTTGCCTGTCGACACGGCGTGTCGAGCCAGAAGGTTGGGTGCACCAGATTTGGTTTTCTGGCTAGGGCTGGGCTGGGTTCTAGAGATTTCCTAAATCTAACGGACCTAATCTAATCTAGGGTTAATCTAAGGGCCTAAAACACTCACCTAATCTATAAATACACCCTAAACCTACCCTAATCCATACTAAAAATAGGAATGATGGCCTCATGCCGCCAAAATCAAACTTGAGAGAGCCTCCACTAGTTTATGAAGGAAGTTGCAAGCTAATCACTCTCTAATCAACCTCTAATCATCATCTTCTTCATATTTAGCAACTAGTTCTACTTCATAAGTTTGCTAATCTTGGTTTTGGTGAGTTTCTATCACTTTAACATCAATTGTTAAAGTAAGTAGATTGGGTGTAATGAGACTTATGGTCTTAAATGCGGATTAGTGAGTTTGAATCATTTATAATGATATGCTACTCTATGTTTTCCTATGTTTATGCATAATTAATAAGTGGGTTTATGCATGTTTGATAAGTTGGTTTATGCATGCTTAACAAGTTGGTTTATGCATGCTTAACAAGTTGGTTTATGCATGTTTAACAAGTGGGTTTATGCATGTTTAACAAGTGGGTTTATGCATATTTAATAAGTGGATTTATGCATGTTTAACAAAGTGAGTTATGCAAGTTCACATGCAAGTTATGTGTATGATGTTATGTAAGTTATGTGTAGGTGGTTATGCAAGTTCATATGCAAGTTATGTATATGCTTAAATGCAAGTTTAACATGATTTGCAAGTTATGCATGCTTATGCAAGTATATGAATGCTTATGCAAGATATGTATATGCTTAAATGCAAGTTTAACATGATATGCAAGTTATGCATGCTTATGCAAGTATGTGAATGTTTATGCAAGTATGTGAATGCTTATGCAAGTTATGTGTATGCTTAAATGCATGTTTAACATGTTATGCAAGTTATGAGAATGCTTATATGCAAGTTCAACATGTTATGCAAGATATGTGTATGAGAATATGCAAGTTTGGGTTAAATGTAGTTGGGTTAATATATGCTCATATATGCAAGTTGACATCCTCTTAACCCATGACAAAGTTATATGCTAAACCCATGATATTTGTGATGGATCTTTCCCTTTATTATGTCGTGAAATGAGAACGATTTACATGGGGAACGATGGGGTAATGAATATGTTAATAAAAGTATGATTGGGTATGATTAAGCATACCATAAAAATAAATTAACATAACTGGGAATTTACCTATTGAGTTAGGTCTACCCCATGGGAATTTACCTATTGAGTTAGGTCTACCCATGTTAAGAAAAACTTGATATTAATTAGGGATAATTAATATGGGGGTGGTTAATTAGGTGTAATTAATCGACTAAGACACGAGGTTGGACTCATTTGTAGTGTAAAACTGCCCGGACCCAACCGGCTTAACCAGTTGCTACAAATGTCAGCCCAATGTGAGAGGTCTTAGCCATAAATTAAATACGTGATTAAAGTAAAGACACGAGGTTAGACTCTGTTATGACGTAAGACTGCCCGGACCCTACCGGCTTAACCAGGCGGTCATAACAGCCAGTCTAATGTGGGAGGTCTTTATGGGAGATCACGGTCTTAATTAATTAAGAAACACTTAACCATATTAGCATGTAGTGGGACATGAGGGGTTAAGTGGGTGCCTTGGGTGGCATGTGGAAATTTAGTGGTTGCCTTGGGTGGCATGTGGAATCTAGTGGGTTGCCTTGGGTGGCAATAGAAAATACGATTAGAATACTTAACCAAGTGAAACATGTAATTAAACATGATTAAAGGGTTAAGTGGGATTCACTAGATAAGTGACAAGCTTAGGTGGGTAGCTTGTGGGGGCCCATTTCAACCAATATCCCAAACGTATCTTTGTGGGCTCGACCCATGTCGAGTGACGGGACACGCATATTGGGCTTGATTATAAGAGGCCAAAACGGGTTAGCGGTGGCAACGCAAGTCCAACGGGTTTCATATGCGTGTGTGGGCCCGGGCTGGTAGATAAGCCGTTGTTGCATCGTGTAGATATAAAGCCGTGCACCGTTGATATTATCAGGTGGCCACTTTAGGGGAGTGATACACCCCACTGTGGGACCAGCACGGGTATCTACGGTAGGGAGCCGATCGCTTGGGGAGTAGTGGGGTACACCTAGTGGAGATAGGGGCAGACGGCACCTATGTGGTCAGCTAGGGGTACATGAAACTACTAGTTATATCTTTCGTTAAGTCCTTGGGTGGGATCAATCTTTGGGTAGGAATGACTGGTGTGGTGCAGTGAAGCAATTATCCTTGGGTGGGTAAATGCGCCTTTACAGTTATCTTAGTTTATCCTAAATATACCAAGCTGCTTAGTGTAGCCATTCATCCCCAGACATTACCGTATGTCAAGTTTATGTCTTCTCTGGTTACTTTAATGATTGTATTGTTAAAGTTATAGGGCTCGCTCAGACTTATGTCTGACCCCGTTGTTTTTATCTTTTTCCCAACCCTCAGGTCCTACGGTGGATCCTAGCAGTAGTGGAGCTTGATCGGATTGCTGTTCCAGTCTTTAGGAGCTTGGATAGATGTAAAGCTCCAGTTACCCAGTTATCTTTTCTTTTGTCCTGGCTATTGTATGAGAGAGTGGGATTATGTACTTCTTTATTTTGATGGATATTGTACTTGACTTTTACTGTGGTTTTATGATGTAACCAGACATGTTTATTTCCGCTGTTATGAGATGATGTTTTAAATTTCAAGTACTATTTATATCTGTCTTGTTGTAATTTTTCTGTTCTATATTCACTAAAATACTCCACCGATGCTATGGCATTCCCTTAGTGAGTGACCATAGCGGGCGTGGGGTGTTACAGTGAACCACTCTGTATTGGCAGTAGCGTTGCGAATCAGATTATACGAAGGTAATCGAAGACGGTGTAAAGTGCAAGGGCTTTTTCTATTAATAGAAATTGTGCCTTCGGTTTCGTTCAGTCCTAGAACGAACGTATATGGACGGATGTCTGACAAAGTATTTCCAATGATCGTATATGTTGATCCATACAAATATATATGGTGGCAACGGATTTATTCCCTTTGCATAACATCCAGAATATTTGTGCAAATCAATTAGTGATTAACGGATCTGACAATGTGGCATTCAAAGTGATTGTGCTATCAATGAATAGAAAGTAATCGTAGCCTCAGGCCTCAACAACCGGGAAATGAAAAAAATCGGGCAGGCAGCATGGCTATGTGGGTCGCTCCCATTATGATGTATAATCACCTATCTAGAGATTCATTTAATTACTTATTCTATTCGATGTTGTCCCAATCGGGAAACCGTTCCTGATCCCAACCGTTGGTGATATACATTCGATACACTCAAGCGAAATGAGTGGTCGGTCAAGTGTGGGCCGGGTTGCAAGATGTTCTTGTTGAACCCAGTGTATTCCTCTCTAGAGATACACTATCGGAAGGTGGTTCCATACCTTGTCATGTTGGAAATCCAATCTCCAATAAGCACCCTGCGGTTTTTGATTTTATATTATACACGGAGCGTGAGATGCAAGCGTTCCGCTAGATTCTATTTATTTGATTAGACATTATTATAATATCACTGGATTTTTGTATCAAAGTGTTTTGGGTTATAGTAAGGTAAAAAACCGTCCATGTTTATGTGTGGCTGGTCTTACTATTATCATTTCTTTATAAAGGATTTTTAAAGTTAAACAAATGGTTGGAGTTTACTCACACCAGTCCCATAACTGACCCAGAGTTTATTTTGTTTGTTTTCCCTAAACTCTTGGGTGCCCAAATTTGTACGGGCAGTCAAGTAGTCGGGATTTTACAGATTCACTTGGAGGAGCTTGGAGCAGGAGGCTTCAGTGTTAGATATATAGTATTTTTATTTCCGCTGTGTTGTAAGTGTTGTACTCTGATAACTGTATGTTATACAGTGAAAATTTTGTATTTCAAAAATTATGTTATGTAATTTATTTTATTCGTTCAGCTGTGAGATTTGTCTTTTTTTCGTTTTCTTCTATTCTAATTTTTCTTTCTTTCTATTTCTCATCCTCTAACTTCTTTCTAATAATGGTTCGTATTTCTATGCAATTTGGGTTGGACGTGTGGTGTTATTAGTCAACTCAGATATTACGGATTTGTGGGCCACTACAGAAGAGCTAAAATCGGAAATTCAAATATGTGTTTCACAACGATTCAGGATTCTGAAAATATCGAAGAAATGGATCTAAAAACAAAGTACACCTTAATTAATTTTTAATTTTTTTGGTTGATTTGAATGAATGGATGTTTTGTTTGTTTGCCTTGTTTTGAATTTGAAATTTAAATCTTTAAATTTAAATTTGAACTTTAAAATTCAAATTTGAAATTAGAATTTTGAAATTCAAAATAATAATAATAACAATAAAGTAAATAGTAAATATAATAATAAAATAAATTTTAGATGTTTGTTAGGATTAATATTATTTCGGGAGATAATAATTTTGAAATATAAAACATTAATATAATAAAAACAAAAGTCAAATCAACATGTCCTTTGAAATTCAACATGTATGTCGACATACATAAACAGACATGTCGACATATAGGCCTATAAATGAAATTCAAAATTTTAATTTCAAAAATTTAAACTTTCAAACTTCCCTCCAACTTTTCACCAACTCCCAAAGTCTAAAAAGGTGTCATAAAATTCAGAAAAGTTATGCACATTTAGTCTTTATTTATTTGTCTATTCAATCCTGTTCTCTCTACCTCTCATTCAAAATTCAAACAACTTCCTTAATATCTATACTCTTCAAAAACAACTCTTTAATGGCTTCCTCAACCACACCCCAAACAATGAGATTATTCAAAATCATCAAAGGATATCTCTACAATCATAAAGAAGCAAAAAATGCCTACGTTGACTACCAAGCAAATGGAAAAGTCAATAGGGGAGCCTTCGCCATCTTTGAAGATTTTCCATCTTACCATCTTCATTCTCTTTTCGAACAAAACGGAGTTTTGAGTCTAGTAGATTTATTGGGTAACAATGAAGTATGTTATCCTAATCTAGTCAAAATGTTCTATGCAAATTTAAATTGTGCCACTACAAGAAAAATACCTTTTTATAGCGTGTAATAAACGCTATTAAAGGATACAATGGCGTGTTTAGAAACGCTATATATCAACATGTTGTGATATGTCAGGAGTCTATAGCAGCAACCTAAAAATCGTTATAAAAAACATGCTATAAATGATGTTACTTATGGCGTGTTTTATTTGCTATAAAAATTGCTATGAAATGATAGGTATGTAGCATACAAATCGTATCTATAGCGTGTTTTGCTTGCTATAAAAATTTTATGCAGTGTTGTGGTTTTATACTGCTAATATTTATGACATCATCTGTTTGCTATTCACAACAACAATAAACGCTATAGATAAATACTGGTTAATTATTATAGCAACTGCAGAAGCTATAGAAATTTCATAACCTGATTATTATAGCAAGTACAAAGCAATAGAAATATAATAGCCTGATTATTACAGCAACCATAAATGCTATAAAAACGCTACAGAGAGTTTAATTTTTTATTTTATAGCATTATTTACTTGCCATGAAAGCTGTTGCAGAATATTTTTATTGCACTAACATAATGCTATAATATGTATAGCCACTTTTAAATATATTTCACACACAATATTTAGCATATAAATATTTATGATCAAAAGGTATGTCATACAAAGTTCGAAGCATATAAATATTTGTGATCAAAAATAACAACTCTTACAATCGTTGCTAACCAAAAACAATACATATATTAAAAAGAACAATCCATACAATGTAGCTAACCAAAACGATACATGAATGCGACTACATATTTTTTCATGCCTTTCACCATACCATAGAACTGGAGCATCATACAACGCCTGTCAAAAAAAACATACATCTATTAGTCATAAATACAAAAAATCAAAATACCATTACAACTTTTTTTTCAAACATACAAACAATAAACACCATATGCGTTGACAGTAGACTGGCTGATTTTTGTATGCGTGGCCTACCTAAACTATAAGGCGTGGCCTATCTAAGGAAGGGAAGTTATATTTAAGCCTGCGTGACAGTAGACTGGCAGATTTTTGTATATGCGTTGAAGTGCAAACTGTTTAAATAAACTGTAAACAGATAAACAGCAAACTGTTTAATTAAACTGCAAACAGATAAACTAAAACTGCAAACATAAACTAAAAATTAAAACTGGCCAAACATAAACAGATAAACTGGCCAAAAAATAAAACTGCAAACATAAACTAAAAACTAAAACTCTTCTCTCCGGTTCGCTTTTCAACTCCCCACTGTACACTGAACAACGTTAACACCTTAACTCAGGAATACCCCATATGCTTGCCTTTTATTCTATAGTACTTTCCTCAGTTCCAATACCAGAAACTTCACTCCATCACATAATTTCTTCCCTAGTATTTTTCTTTGCGTCATTCTTTATTCTTTACACCAACATCTCCATTGTTCCAAACAAAACAAACAGCTCACCACCCAAGAGCTTCAGTACATATCAACCGCCCCCATTGTATGACTACTGCCATGCTTCTCATTGGTATTCCCGCCGCAACATTACAGCATACACTCAGCCTTCATCAGCAAAACGCCCCACGTCATGCATAAATGGCCAACTTCCCTGCATAAATGGCCAGCACCATGCTTGTACCATATGTCGAACAGTACTTCATCTCTTTCAGTTCAAAATAAGAACCGCCCGGTTGGCCAGTAGTTAGAAAATCAGTTTGACCGAAGAGAAACCAAAATTCATTTTATATATAATTTTGTATTATAACATACCGTTTACAGGCAGCAAAGACAAACCCAAAAATATCGAAACTTATCTTCCTCTTCCAGAAAATTTCAACTTGCAATGAAAAAAAAATACGATAAAGATTCGATAAAATAGTGTTAATGATATTTAACTAAAAAATATATATTACAAAGAATAACAATTTTAGTTCAGACTTATCCGTTCTGCATTGGGTGCACATCACAAAAGTATGAACTTTATTATATTTGCTTGGGGTTGAAAGCGGACTTTCATAAAAGACATTGGGGGCATATCGTCATTATGGCCAAATCCAACAATTTTTGACTCATCTCTACATACGACGTTCAAATTGGTACTCATTTGTTATGTTGCTGGATATTTGCTGATTTCTGCATGTGGCATGTTCACAACTATTGCGCACTTCGTCCCAGTCTCAACGATGGATCATGGAACATGCATCGATATTTGAGTTTGACCAACAAACCGTGGAATAAAAGTCGCCAATACAAAGAAAGGTAGCAGTATGAAATATAACTTTTAATGCAAAAAAGAAAGCTCCATCTAATAATGGAATGAGATAGCCAACTCTTCTCTTTTACAGGTTCAAGTCCGCGGTCTGCACATGGGTTTCGTTCTAAAATTATAAATCAATGTTACAAAATTATCAACTGCCCCCATTGTATGACAACTGCCATGCTTCTCATCGGGTATTCCCGCCACAACATTACAGCATACACTCAGCCTTCATCAGCAAAACTCCCCACGTCATGCACAAATGGCCAACTTCCCTGCATAAATGGCCAGCACCATGCTTGTACCATATGCCAAACAGTACTTCATCTCTTTCAGTTCAAAATAAGAACCGTCTGGTTGGCCAGTAGTTAGAAAATCAGTTTGACCGAAGAGAAACCAAAGTTCATTATATATATCATTTTATCTTTGGGAAGAAAGCCCAAACCGCTTCACAAAACAAGACCCACCTCCTTTACGTCTCACCTGTTGTGCTTCCCCATCATTTCCCTCTCCGCACTTGCCTCAAGCCTGTAACAGGAAAACGCAGAGCCCACCTCCTAGTCTTCTCTCCCAACGCAGGTCTACTTCTTCATTACCGAACCCACCAGCTTGCGTTGGAACTTCCCCTTGCATACAGCTTTATCTTCTTGTTGCCATCCTCATGTAGCCTCCTCCTCAACACACTGCCCCGCTTCACTTCCCAACGTGAAGCCTTCCCATTCAATAATGTTATTCCCTCACGCATTCTTTTCTTTTTTGTTGTCTTGAGACCACGCTTTTACTGTTTTACACCTCTTCGATCCTTCGCCGTTTTTATATACTTGGTTTTGATTTTAGTTTTACAGTGTTCATTTCCTGGAGCTCATGTTTTCGAGAATACGAATAGGCTGCAACTGGGTACTGCCCTTACAAAGAGGTATCGGGAGCGTTTCAACTGTTTTGTAGCTACATGAAGAGGGACACATAACATATACATGAAACGTAAATCATTTAGCTGTTAGTAGCACCCTCTAGTTTAGGTGGAATACTGTGTTGCCTCATGTTCAGGTTTAAAAAATGAAAACGAGGATGACACTCCCTTTTACCACACGATATCATTCATTTAATTGAAAAGGCATATAAAGCTTTCAGGTTTGATTTAATTTGATTCATGTAATTTGATTTCGAAAAGGCATAAAGCTTTCAGCTTTCAGGTTTAAAAAATGAAAACAAGTTGACAGTCATACTGATCTTGATTTTGATATTTTCAGGCTTGGTTTAATTTGATTTTTTGTTTACTAGGTGATTTAATTTGATAATATGATAGTTATCATGGAGTGAAAGGACTTGTTATAGATATTCAACTCTTGGATGGTTCCTTACATTGTTGTAAATATATCGTAGCAGGCTATCGTAGAGGATTACTATGGGAGTCGTAGTTCTCCTCCCAGGTGCTCTCCTCCTTATCGAGATAGCAGCTACCGTTTGAGGTAGAACTTAGTGGATAGCACGAAGGGGCAAAAAAAACGGACGTGACGATGATGGACAGAAAGGTGATGTGGACATAGTACTCGCTGTTATAATCTAGATTGCAGTGCACTTTCTAATTCTAGCCTTGTGAAGGAGACAACAAAGATTCCAAGAAAAAGAAGAAAAAAATGTCGCATCTAAACAAAATTTGAGTTATACTTACTAGAAGTTGATTCCATTACAACATTCGCAGCAGGCCAAGCTATCGTAGTACCAAGAGCATCTTCAGTGACTTCTAAATCGGATGTTGTTCTCCATAGAGGTGCTTTTGGAATTTTTACAATATCTACCCAAACTTTGATTGCATTTCTTCCCAAAGGAACACAATGAACCATTGTGGTTGGACCGGTCGAAGACACACGTCCTAATGCAACTATTTCTCTGTTTCCCAACCAATCAATCAGCTTGCATTTATCATTTGGCATAAAATTTGGACTCTATCAATTAAACAAATATGTTATATTAATATGTGCATCAACAATTTGTACGATGAACAAATAATGCAATGTTAATTATAATTAAGTTTACCTTTTCGACAACTCCGACATCACTCATTTGATTATCCGATAATGAAGTGTTGACTGTATCAATAACTGCTTTTGATTCAGGCCATGCGACTTTGACACCAATGGCATCTACAACTCGTGTCAAACCTTTAGTGGGTCTCCATAGAAAAGCATCTTGAACTTTTGGATTATCTATCCAAATTGCAACGGCGCCCAGTCCAAGAGGAAGATCATTCACAAGTTGTTTTGGATCACTCGAGTGTAGTCGTCCTTCCGCAACTAATTCTTCGCTCCTGCTCCAATCAATTAATTTGCATTTATGATTTGTGTTGCTGCTTTTACTCTGTTAAAAAAGAACACGTTGATTTTTATTTCTAAACAATCAAAATGAAATTTTAATAAGTATAAAGATTACAGATTACCGCATTATCTTCATTTTCACAGTTATCGAAGTTGTGCAAAACAACTTTACTAGCTGGCCATGCTATCATCTCGCCTTCAACTTGTCCAACTCGTGTCAAATGAAGTGAAGTCCTCCAAAAAAAGCATCCGGTTTGCTCACATTGTCTACTATAATTTTCTTCGCATCTGGCCCTAAAGGGATTTGTTGAACGAGTTCCTGTGGGTCTGTTGACACAACTCTTCCTTGTGCAACAATTTCGTCTGTCCCACTCCAATCCAATAAATCATATGTGTCATATTTTTCACCATGTTTATTCTACAATTAACCAAAAACTAATTATATTAATAATTAAAATAAATGTCAAATGCATTGATATAACTCTAGTAATATAAATAACTTTCACCATATGAGCTGCATTAGCCGCTTGAGGTACATTCGCTTCATCCACAATTTCTTTTCTCTGCCAAAAAAAAAAAAAAAAAACAAAGGTAAATTTTATGCAAACACATTTCTAATAAAAAAAACAAAAGTAACTTCGACCCTTTTTCGACGAGGTTCAGTCCCACAAGTTTAATGTTCAGGTTGACAAAATAAACATTAATTTATCCCCTGTGCACAGAAATTCTGCGTGCATCCCCACTTTGGTACACGATATATGTATACACACACTATTGTGTATATATACACATATACAAATGTGCAGGTGAATATGGTCATCAATACACATGGTCGAAGAGCATAATCAAGAGGCCATGTCAGCATGGATCGAGCCAAATGACATACATGAATAATAAAGCAAGAACAACATGTACATTGTGTGTACAAAATTCTGTGCATAAATGGTCATCAGCATGAATGGAGCATGTGATACAAAAGTTTCAGCAAAGTGATGATATTTTAAGTGTACATGCATGGATGGTGTGTATACAGCAAGTCTATATGCCCAAAGTTGGAAGGCTCAACATTTCAGTGCATAACAGCATAGTCAAGTCACAGATCAACAAACTAAGGCAGATCAACACAAATTCATGGTGGTTCATTGTCAAGCTGGTGAATAAAACATATGACAAGTGCATTCCAGTTTTCAAGAAATTTATGGTGCAAAGCATATAAAATCAGCAATGCTACAAAGCGTAAATATGTTCTTATCATTCAGCGACAAAGTGGAGCATGGGTGATCGCATAGAATAGTAATGACATGGTGTAACTGCTTTGAGTCAAAACAGTGCAAATATATGGTGTGGCATTTCATTTTTGATTCAAGCAACAAATGACATGCTTATGGAAGGTCTGCATACATAGAGGGTGAGCAAGACAACATACACATGGTATAACTGCATGAAGAAGCTACTGTTCTGGACATGCACAAGTGTGGAGAAAGGATACAAGCAGGTGCAAACATAATGCATCATGTATTTCAAGGTACAAAGTCAAGGCAAATTAACATGGAGGATACACAACACAAGTATGGGCAATCATACAGTGGACATGCATGACAGTATGATATCAGTGCAATACATGGATACAACGTGGTCACAAATACATGTAACATTTTCAAGTGTGAGTGTACACAGCTCAAATAATGTCTCATGCTCAAGTCAGGTGATAAAATTAAAATAGACTCAAGGGTGATGCTCAAAATGTGTGTATACATGGATTGATTCACTCAGCATATGGAATAATTATGGCATGTAATAAGAGACAATTTCAATTGAGTTCACACAACAAATACATGTGACAGATTATTTTCATTTCAGGAAAGTGTCTAATGTAGTTTTTGAAATCGCACATTTTAAGGCAAGGATTCATGGCAAATATCATTTCAAGATTTTCCAGTTTTTGCAAAGGAATTTCGAATGCAATACAGAACAAGAAAACAATAACATTTCCAGGAATGTACAATCCATGTTTGGCAAGCTTAAAATCTTGGCATGAATCATTTACAAAAATTCAGTCATTCATTTGTGGAAACAGTTTTTAAAAGAGATAGATTTTTTCTAGATTTTTAGCAAGGGACATTGTTTATCTAGACTAATGAAGTACTCGACTAATGAAGTACTAGGTAAGAATCTTCTATGTCCCATATATACATTTTTTCTGCTATGAGTTAGCCATCTATGGTGAGTATTCACGCCACATAACGGACAACCTTTTTTTTTCCTTTTACACAACATCCAGCAAGATTTCCATAAGCTGGAAAATCATTTATAGTCCATAACAAGATTGCTCTTAAGTTAAAAAGTGTATTGCTAAATGCATCATAAATCTCCACCCCGTTAGTCCATAAATGTTGCAAATCTTCTACCAAAGGAGCTAAATATACATCAATATCATTCCAAGGTTGCTTTGGACCAGGAATCAATAACGATAACATAATATTCTCCTTTTTCATACACAATATATGTGAAAGATTATATATCACAAGCATCACTGGCCAGCAACTATACTTGGTACCCTTAATGTCAAATGGAGTAAAACCATCGGTAGCAAGACCAAGTCGAAGATTACGTGGATCATTTGAAAATTGTTTACATTTATCATCCACCATGCTCCATGTCAAAGAATCCACAGGATGATGCATTTTACCATCATTACTTTTATTACTGAAATGCCATCTTAAATCTTCTGCCATCTGTGGAGATCTAAACATTCTTCTTAGTCTTGGAATAATTGGAAAATATCTCAATACTTTGACCGGAATACCTGGCATTATCTCTTTTGTCCTCTCATTTATCTTCCATCTAGGAAAACCACATTTCGGAACTTATTCAAATCATTGTACTCTTTCCTAAAAAGAAAACAATCATTCTTGCATGCATGAATCTTCTCGAATCCCATGTCAAATACTTCGAGAAACTTCTTCAGTTCATACAAACTTTTCGGAAGGACATTATTTTTTGGTAATAACAATTGTTGCACATTTAGAAGCTTATCAAAACCAGTATCGGATAATCCAGTTTCACATTTAAGATTGTACAATGCAGTGATAGCAGATAATTGTGTTTGATCTACGCAATCATGGTATAGTGGAGTTTTTACATCTTCCAAATTTTTAAGAAAATCATCCACTCGCTTCTGTGCATCATCATTATTATTATCATCCAAGAAAAAAGTATGATTGACAAACGCTTCATCTTCAAAGTGAACGGCTTGAAGTACGTAGTTCATATGTCTCATCCACCTCCACATTTTTAGTTATATTCATTTGCTCACCATGACTGTACCACTTACTGCACTTGTAGAAAGGATCCATTCCTCTTATAATCAAATGCTCGACAATAGTATCACCATATTGATGGGAGAGATTTTGACAATCTAAGCAAGG
Organism: Allium sativum; assembly: GCA_030737875.1. Taxonomy (NCBI): domain Eukaryota; kingdom Viridiplantae; phylum Streptophyta; class Magnoliopsida; order Asparagales; family Amaryllidaceae; genus Allium; species Allium sativum. The sequence continues at coordinate 1,043,403,605 of CM060910.1, read as the reverse complement.
ACATAAAATAATTTCTATGTTTCCTAAGTTTCTCTTTGCAGCATGCACAAAATTCCATGCTCCTTGTTTGTATTCGCTACTAGTTCTATGATAAAATAAAAAACAAAGTTATCAACATAACAAATCAAGTTTTTATTTTAATTTCCACGTTAAATTTTAGGCTAAATATTGTATTATTACCTGTGTAAATGCACCCAATCTTTTTCCATCGCCATATATGATATTGTAACAAGCAATTTTCTAAACAAAACAAAAGTACAATTCAATAAGTGTTACATTTATATATATTTACACACACACACATACATATATATATACACACACACACACACAATATTAACACACACTCAAATATACAATCCAATTAAATGTGCTCAATTCACTTGACGATTTTATGCGTATTTACCGATAACCAACTCCGCATCACCCGTACATCCATTCTTTAATTGTTGAGTAATTTATTGTTTGCTATTTTGTGCTATTTTGTGAAGTTCAGTTCTGATTTAAAAATAAGATGTTTTGAATGTTAATGATCACTATACCATGTCAGCACTATATTTGCGATACAATGGCACTAACATTAATAACATTCACGTCCAACTTTCATGATAACAAAATAAGCATTGTAAAATATAGATATATAATAATAATAACTACCTGAATAACTAAATAGCATTGATCATCCTAGTAGCTCAACACAGTAGGAGTATAGCTAGAAAATCTTGTGCAACAAACGATCAGCATTTACAACTAACACCTAAATTTTGGTTAATCCAACGAACAAAAAAGTTTAATGAAAGCATTTATTTGAAAACAAACCAACTATCAGCCTCCAATCACTTATTTGATTCGGCCTTTTTTCCCCTGAAACAAACAAAGCCTAGGAGAAATAATGAATAGATTAAAACATGGCAAGTGAATTTGCTGAAACCTTTAATCAAATAGTTATAAAGATAAATAAACTGAAGTTCAGTTCAAAACTGCTGCCACTTAATAATATGCTTTTGTCTTTATTTTTGGCTAGAAACTCATCCTTCAAAGTTAAACGTCATGGCCTGAAACTCATCCCTCTAGACAAACCAGAGCATATACGCATATATATATATATATATATATATATATATATATATATATTATCCATCCAGAACATATACGCATATATATATATTATATGAAATCAATAAGAGCTTAAAATGGGAGAAGGGGAGTTTACTCACTTGTTATTGTTTATATGCATTTACAGGTTTTTATTCTAATGCACAAGCACAGATGGGTTCAGATCACATTTGTAAACTGGTGTAGAATGTATATAAACAACAAATGTTAAGTACATGATCATGACATGTATTGAAAAATAAATAAACAGTGAGTGTTTAATTTACTCACAAAAGGATTCACAGTTTTGGCCCCTTTGTTTTGTTTTTCATGTAAATTACTTCCAGATATACATGCAGGGAAACATCTAAATCATAATAAGTAAAAAAAAATCAATAACTATATGGGGAATGTTTACTCACTGTAAAAGCGCTCCGTTTTATTTACTATAATACTGATATTAAAACGTTAAATACATAATAAGAAATGATACTGATATTAAAACGTAAAATAGGAAATGAAAAGTGACAAATTGCAATGAGAATTAATTCTAAAATGTTACATACTTCCATTGGCAACATGGCTATCTAAGAACCACCGTACAACTTCAAATCTGAGCACAAACTGGCAACATGGCTATCTAAAAACCACTGTACAACTTCAAATCTGAGCACAAACTAAAAGATGTGGTCATATTAATTTTAATTTACTATCATTTAAATAAAATACTCCAGTTTAATGTATTAATTTTCATTTGACTATACTAGAATACGATATACAATTAATACGGTTTAAATAGTTCAACTAATCTGACACACTAAACATTCAACCTTATACTTGGAGGGTTCAAATCACATCTACAATTGTTATGGAGAAAAAAACAATATAATAAGTAATCTCTTATGAAACTCATGCTTTATGGTGTTACCATTAGTCAACCTATAAAATAAATCAGATATGAACAAGCATATAAAATAAATCATGTATAACCTCTTCAGCCTATTAATTTGTTCCATGATAATATATATGTTTCTCTAACATGATATTGGAAGAACCAGTTTAATTTGTGTGGGTCAAGGTTATAAAAATCCTTAGGTGGATGCTTGGTGGCGAGCATGAATAAAAAATTAATCGCTAAGACAGTGAATAATCGAGGATTGATTGTGTAAGAACCCGTAACTTCCCCGTTAAGGAAAGGGCGGATACTTTGAGAACAACACACAAATGAACGCAGATGGAAGAACATTTCATTGTTATTACAACAATTCCATCAGATACAAGAATATACAGAGTATAAATGAATAAATTACATTCGACAAATATCAGAGATTTAAATTACATTTAAATACATCGCAGCGGAAAAACAACATAAAACACCACTGAAAGTAATACACGAATACAGAGCTTTCCGAGCATTGTTCCAGCTGTAAATCAGGATCCTGTGAATATAAATCTGCAAAACCAAAACTACTAGCTGCCCGTGTCGAAAATAGGGGCACCCAGAGTTTAGGTTAAAACAATAAACTCCAGGTCAGTCATGGGACTGGTGTGAGAACTAAAACAGTTATTAATATTGGTTTTAAAGTTAGGTAAATCAAGGGACCACGCCGTATAACACGGAACGGGTTTCCTCCCAAGAATACCAGTGCATAGAACAAACAGCGCAATGCTAAATAAAGAAAAATGAAGCTGTTATAAGACCCAGGTCCCATCACACAATGCAACGCAAGCCGGAGGATAGGGTTTTTACCTTATAACAGCCAAAGCATGCTTGATACGTTTAAAACACATTATTTGATACTATTATAAATATATAGTGTCAAAACAATTTCAATCATAAATATCAATCATAGGCGGCATAGCTACCATCTACTATGTCGCCATACTAGTTCTACAATTAAAACCGCAATACACGTATTGGAAATTGGATTCCGTCATGAGCCGAGGCAAGGGGCAAGCTCCTCTCCGCGTTCGAGACACTCTAGCAAATGTCCCAGGACCCCACTTTGATCCTTGGAATCGGCTGGGCCGGTCCTCTCTTACTTTTGAGGATTAGTTATTCCTGAACACACGTTTCCTGGTCCTTACAGACCTATATCCGAGGCGCCTCGTATCCAACAACCACACAGGTGAAAAGTATATAAATGTCAGGGCTGGTAGGTCACTGACACCACCCTAGCTAGAAAGAAACGTCGTGCTCTCCCAGCGGTCCATCTCCCGTTTTTGACTCATACCGAGGTGTGAGGCTCGCGAATTCACGTTATACACAAAGCTACGCCACACAGGCCGTGCTTTGATCATCAACCATAAGACTTTGCTTTTCAACAGAAGCCTTGATCAATTGCCACTTACGCATGCCACATTGGCAATTCACTCCATGCGACTGATGTCCATCGTTATACAACCTCTGAGCTCGTATGTCTCAGAGAAGGGCGTTAAGCAAGAGAATAAATTCTCCGCCGCCAAACAGATGTATATTTAATAGAGATCAATCAACACAGAATAAAATCCAATGTCAGACACACAATCCATTTACAAGTTCGTTCTGGGTCTGAACGAAACCGGAGGCACTTTCCTCGCATACCCATCCATCTCCAAGTACGTCTGGACGATCACCAACTGATTCCCTCATCCTGGGTGTACAGCCCAATCAAGATCATCAGTAATCACCCAAACGATGTGAAGACTTCCGGTCTTCAACCACCGTCTTCATCTTCGACATCTCGTCGAATCGATTATTCAGAATGGGTATAAACCCGGCCTTTCTGAATAACCCACGTATATAATAAACGAATGTTACACAAACACAACAAACGCCTCATTCCAATTCAGAATATTCTTTTATTCACAAAAACACATTCTTAGGGAAAGGTTCCCATTAATTTTATCCAAGATAAATTCTTCTAAATTTATTCTTTAATCTTCCTTTGGATATCATTTCAAACTAGTCAGGATTAGCGAACCACACCGAAGTAATTATTTATTTTATTTCCCAATCCCAACCTATATATCCCATGGAGAAAACTGGCAATACTCCATATCTAACACCACGGTGTTATCGGTAAAATTAATTACCATTTCACGTTCAAATCTAATTAAAGATTTAACTATCGCTTTGGAGAAAAACTGGTGATACTCCACTCTCGATCACTTTTCAGATTTGATAATTTTTAATCTAATTAAAGATTCATTAAAACTCCACTTAGTTTTAATCTTTTCAAAAATTAGCATCCTGCAATTAACTGGGTTAAAGAACCAATGTCTTCTAAAACACGGTTCACGATAAACCCGAATCACATTTGATATTAATTACAAGGCTCTGAATAGAAAATATACCGGCTTATATTCAATATCAAATTCTGAAACCACCAAATATCGTATTGGAAATAACGATATAAAATATATCTTTCAAATCCCCATAACAATATTTGTATAGTCACGAAATCCAACATCGAAATATTCCAAAGATAATTTCGATTCAACTCCAGTCCAATCCACATATTGGGAATATTGGTTATTTTTAAAATCACTTTCAAATTCAATTTATTTGTTACAAAAATAAATTGATTTTAATCCTAGTTCAAAACTAGTTCATTTCGATAAAAACCTATTTTTATCCTTTCAAATTTGGAGTTTTTCACCCCAGTTCTTTCCAATTCACATATTATGATTTTACACAAATTATTAATATTTTTAATAATTTTATCAAGGCCCGTACAGTCGATTTCCATCAACGGCTATCGAACTGCACTTACAGCGTCCTTTTTCAAATTTGATTTGGACATAATTCCAAATCCAACCGTTAGATTTCAAATTTCTAATATTCATTGGAAAGCTCTTTTCGATACGAACCCAACGGTTCCGGTTTTAGGAGAATCCGACGGTCGGATCTCCCGCAACGTCAATTCGAAGTCAATGGTCGAAATTCACGAACTGTCGCGGAGCGGCGCGTTCTATTCAGGCCATTATATATATAATATATATATATAATATATATATATATTATATATATTTCGTCAATTTCCTTTTAAAACGTATTTTATAAATCGTTTTAACTTCGTTTCAAAACCATTTCAACACTATTTCAATTTCTAATCAAAACTGAATATTTTACATCATTACTATATAAATGATAATATTTTCAAAACGTTATATTTTGAAATCACTTCTTTTCTATATTCATTGTAAAAACGAATATAATCGATATAAATATCGTTCACGTCAAAATAGCGCAACTCTAATCAACACGGCTTTATATATTTCAATAAATCCGTTATTCTATTCAACAAATGAATATTTAATCTCTTCAACACATGAATCTATATTTCTTCCAACACCTGACTAATCTCAACACATGAGTACTGTCAACACATCACTATTTTTGTTATGTAAAATATTTTATAAAACTATGGTATCTATCGTTTGATTTTTAATTAGACTTCTACTGGGAAGTAGTTCTAATTTTAAATATGATAAAGATGTAATTTTTATTATTTAAAATATTTTACTCAACACACGAACATCGTCAACACATGACTATTTTTATATTCAACACATGAATTTTCTTTTATAATATTCCTTATTTTCCCGATTGGAATGAGGCCCAATCAATCACCATATAACGTTAATTATATGGATTCCATACAACACATGTATATAATAGCATTGAAAAATAATCAACCATCAACCAAAGTGCACCACACTGTATAAGCATCAAATATAAATATCTAACGCTTATAACAGCCTGTCAATCAATCGATCAACATATTTAATCAATCAGGATGAGTGAATTTCAAATTTCATCCCAACACCCATGTGGGGTTTCAAACAATCAAACACAGATTTTATTTGTGCAGTTGGGCGATGTGTAAAATTTATCGACCCAATCAATATCAGTCAAATCAGTGTATATAAACAAATCGGTCGATTTGTTTATAAATATTTATTTATTCACATTCACGTTAAAATTTATATTTTTAACGATAAAATATTTTATTTCAACACATGAATTCCTATTCAGTTCATTTACACAATAAAAATGATATTTTCATTTTTCTAACATATTTTAGAAAATTTCGGCGGCATAACGGCACGATACTAGAAACGGGACGAGGCCTAGCCTTATCCCCGATCTAGTGAAGGCCCACGCCATTCACACATCAATCAAATCCATTCCATTTCACCAAACAATTCAATTCCAACCAAATAAACTAACCAACTACTCAACCAAACAATTTAACAAGCAAGCCATCCATGGTCTGTGGATGACGGGTGTCGGGTGCTACTAAGCACCGTCTGCATCCTAGTATATATATATATATAACTAGAAAAAGAGAATTTAGAGTGAGAAGTTCTCACCAATAGCTATCCAACTTCACGACACTTCATTTATAGAAATCTTCATCGCTATCGCATCATCGTCATCTTCGTTGCCCGTAGCCACTACATGTATAAAAATCACATTTTTACTTTGCTATTCAATATATAAAAATCGAATTTTTACTTTGCTATTCAATATATAAAAATCCTATTTTTACTATGCTATTCAATATATAAAAATCCTATTTTTACGACGATGTTATATAGATAAAAATTTCATTTTTATCCCGCTATTCTTCATATAAAGATTTCGCCTTTTCATTTTCAAAACTCTAATCTTTTATAGTTTAAAGATCACTTCTTTTATATTTTAAAAATCAAATTTCTTCCTAACAAAATCCAAACTTTAACTATACTAAAAATCAAAACTCTATCATCAATATGCTATCATATATATATATATATATATATCCTATTTTTATGTGCATAAATAAATAAAAATAAATATAAAAACTCACATTTTTATTGTAAAAATAGCATCTTTGAGGGTGGAGGGGCTTCACGTCGGAGCTATGGCCGGAGGAGGGCTAAAACAAGCCGGGGTTTGAAATGTAAACCTCGAAGACGATAAAAATCGGATTTTTATGAGGAGAAGGGGCGTGGTATCGGGTCAGTGGCTAGGGCGACGGCGCTGAGGACTGCGGGTGGTCGGAGGTCGGTGGCAGGCGTCAGGGGGCGGCGAATGTAGCTAGCGGCGGTGGGTTGTCTCAGGGAGGGCGCTGAAATCGGGATGCGTGGAGGAGAGAGGGTGCGCGGCAGGAGGGAGAAGCAGAAGGGAGGAGGCGGGGCTTGGTCGGGGCTCCGGCGACTGGCGCGAGGTGGCGGCGGACAAGCGGAGGGGGGGGCGACGCGATTTAGATGTAGGTTTTTTTTCTTTTTTCTTTTTATTTAAACTGAATCGGGAAAGAAGAAGTAAGAAAGGGGGGGCTTTTATAAAATTTATATTATTTAATTTATTTATTTTTAATTTTTAAATCCATGAAGGTTGACTTTTTCATACGACCTCTAAACGAGGCCCACCGCCTGTCGTCCATAGCGTATTACCCCCATTTTGAACACAATGGGATATGTATCGTTGGCTGATTCGATCGCTTTGATCAGTTTCCGTTGAATTTACATTTAAATCACTATATTGAATTTTAAACGTACATTTCAAATCACTGGGGTCACATACGAACTCGAAAAATTCCCGAAAAATATTTTCTAGCTTCGTATTGACGATACGGTCCTAACAAAACTAGTTTCGTCGAATTCTGAGACCGTTGGAAAAATGGCCAATTTCCAGTCGATTAAAATCAACTGAAACTGGTCAAACGCGTTTTCCTTCGCCACGCTCACATATTGATTCGAAAAATTATGAAATTTGGAATCTAGCAATAACTTTACACTGCGGATCCAACAAAAGTGGTTTCGTCGATATCTGAGGTCGTTTGCAAAATGTCCATTTTTAAGGGCCTGAATTCCATAGCGTCTATTCAGAATTTTCAACTGGACATATCTTTTGATTCCCGATATGAAATTTCGATTATTCAAATTCGTTGGAAAGGTATCATCAATTAGATCCTATTATTTTTGGTTTCACTAAACCCGGATTGTTTTGCACCCGGTACATTCAATTGAAGTTTGAAATTGAATTATCGAACTACCGCGCCATTTTCAATTCCTTTTTTAATTATATATAAATATTTATATTCTAACGACGGTCTATATAAATATACACGTTCTAATTCTATTCAAAATAAATTTCTCATCAATTTTATTTAAAATAATCTATTTTAAATGTTCAAAATTCGCTAAAATTGCCGAAATAAAATTTTTAAACTGGCCCAGATTTTCGGGTTATTACAGATTGACACTATGTTTCATGCATTTTGAATGAAATTTTAGTACTTTGTTCAGTATCAACCTCATTGCAAAAGCTAATGTTTTAAACTAAAAATTCTTACATATAAATGTGATTATAAGTTTACTTAGGAAAAAGGAGATGCTCAATAATTTCTTATTTGTAAATTAAAGTATTGACAATATCAGACAAACTTGCAGCTAAGTACATCAAATTGTTTTATATAATCATTAAGGAATATTTATGTAAACTAGCATTAAAAATCGCCAAGAGCTAATGAAAATAGTTGGAAAAACATGAGAGCCTATTAAATTGTTATTTGCTACTTTTAACTTACAAAATGTAAATAGTTCTATGGGCCTAAAATAACCACCTATGTGCTAAGGGCACCGATCTTAATATTTTTAACACTATGATCCACAGAATTCCGCCAAGGCCAGTAAGTCACAACTAACATGTGGTCTGTTGATAGCGGTAACCTTAGCAAAAAGTATGGTGCCTTTACCATCGTACTGATGATATTTCAAATTTACAGAATTCCTCCACAAATGTGTTTGTGCATGCATATGCGTATTGCGTAAAAGGATTCTAACATATGCATATGCATCGCACTGTTAAATACTAATTTTAACATATGCATATGCATTGCACTATTAAATACTAATTCTAACATATGCACTGTTAAATACTAATTCTAACATATGCATATGCATCGCACTGTTAAACAGCGATGAAACTAGGATTATGGTTTGCGGTGGGCGAGAATAGATAAATGTCTAAATATTTTACAAAAACAATTAGTAACTTAAACAAACTTGCACATAAAAAAGTAATAATACTTACAAATTTGCGTCAACTTAGACAATTTAGCAAGTTTGCATACATAAAACATAGATCGCTAAATAGTCGTTTGATTTGTGCTCCACAAACTTTACGGAAATCAAATTCATTCACGATCGTTCCAAGATCCAGTTTTTTTAGCAATTTCTTTTTCAATATATATTACCATATAATTTCCAAACAAATCACCGTCCATCTTATTTTGAAATGATTTTTTAATTAACTTCATATCTAAAAATATTTGTTCTATGACCGCAATTGATATCTAAAGAGTTAACAAATACGTCGATAACAAAAGCATATCCTTCGGCTTTTTTTTTATTTAACTAACTACATAGTTAACACCGAAAATGTAGTGATGTTATGAAATGATGATAAAATAGTATGTATTTCATATAGACACTGAAACTAATCTTTCCGACTAAAAGCAATTTCAAGATCAGCAAGATTGTATAGAAAATCACATATTTCAAACAAGACCATCAAAACAAATTCAAGAAATTCAAATACTTAAACAAAACTCGACAATCCACAAATTTCAAGTAAGATTGGATAGCCATCTCAAAAAAAATTGACATATTTCAGTCATAAAGTATAAAAATTACTGACAAGCTTCCAGGCTAGCAGTGGAAGCAAAATGTGAATCACAATAAAAATAATGGGAATCCTAGTAAACAAATGTTGACATACTTTAAGATTGGGAATCACAGTTAAAAATGGATCGAGTTGAGTAGGTGCTGAGGTTAGGAAGCTCAACCGTGCTTTCTTTCTATTTTGTTACCTTGAGAGTTCAAAAGCGTTACTGCTATAGGCCGATTTTCATTTTCATTTTTTTTTCCACTGTTTTGATTTCTTTTATTTGTTCCTAAGCTGGTTACTAGATTTGCAAATCTTGGGTAGGGCAATTTCCCACCCAGCCCATACAGTGGTTTCGTCACTGCTGTTAAATACTAATTTTAACAACAAAAATCACTAAAACTGAAGTTAGGAAGTAAATCAAGATTTGGTGCTTGAAGAATGATTCTAACATACTGACACTATAATTTGCAACCAAGCCACGTTCAACCATTCTCATGACAATTTAACTATTCAATTTTGATCCTTTTTCTGTATGTTCTAGTTTTGAATTTGCAAACAACATGACTATGTCGTGTTCAAGTTCCGATGACAATTCAATTATTCAATTGTAACACCCCACGTCCATTAATGTCACTCACAAAGGTAATGCATTAACTTCCATGGAGGTTTTAAGTGAATATAGAACAGAAAAATTACAACAAGATAGATAATAAGTAGTACTTGGAAATCTAAAACTTTATTTCATTGCAGCGGAAATTAAACATGTTTGTTACATCATAAAACCATAAATCAGAGTCAAGTACAATATCCATCTTGATAAAACAAAAAACATAATCCCATTACATAAATAGCCATTAAAGAAGACAACAAGCTGGACTTTACTTCAGCGGTCCAAGCTTTCCAAAAGAGAGATAAAGCAATCCAATCAAACTCCGTTAGAGCTGGGCCCACCCTAAGGACCTGGAGGGGGAGGGGGAAGATAGAAATGGAGGGGGTCAGACATAAAGTCTGGCGAGTATGATAATTCTAACAATACTATTATCAAAATAATTAGACTGAGGCACAAGCTAGAAAATAAGGAAATGTCTATGAACTATTGGGTATGGAAGAGCAGATAAAGATAACGTTAAAGGCACACCTAATTACTAACGAATAATTACTACACTGCACCACACCAGTCACCCTAAAGGTTGATCCCACTCACCGAACTTAGAAATTATATAAATAGCTTCGTGTACCCCTAGCTGACTACATAGGTGTCGCCTGCCCCTATCTCCGCTAGGTGTACCCCACTACCCACTTGCGATCGGCTCCCTACTCGTAGATACCCGTGCTGGTCCCACAATGTGGTGTATCACTTCCCTAAAGTGGCAACCCGATACAACTTGAGAATGCACGGCTTATACCTACACGATGCAACAACATCTTACTTACCAGCCCGGGTCCACACACGCATATGAAACCCGTTGGACTTACGTTGCCACCGCTAACCCGTTTGGCCTCTTATAGTCAAGCCCAGTATGCGTGTCCCGTCCTCGACTTAGTTCGAGCCCACAAAGATACGTTTGAGTTACTGGTTGAAATCGGCCCCCAATTACTTACCACAAGCTATCCACCTAAGCTTGTCCCCACTAGTATATCCCACGTAACCCTCTTCTTAGTCATGTTCATTTACATGTGTGTTTGGTTAAGTCTTACTGGTCGTATTTCAAATGCCACTAAAGGCACTCACTAGATTCCGCATGCCACCCAAGGCACCTACTTAACCCCCATGTCCCACCTTACATAGTTATCTGGTTAAGTATTTCTTAATTCATTTAGGCTATAACCTCATAAAGACCTCTCACATTAGACTGGCATTTATGGCAGCTGGATTTGCCGGGCGGGTCCGGGCAGTCTTACACCATAAAAGAGTCTAACCTCGTGTCTTTACAACTGTTATGCTTTAATTTGGGCCTAGGACCTCTCACATTGGGCTGACATTTGTGACTACTGGATTTGCCGGACGGGTACGGGCAGGTTTACGTCACAAACGAGTCCAACCTCGTGTCCTAAGCATTGATTAACACTTATAATCTTTTACCCCAGTTTTAAATATATCCCTATTCAAATCATTAATTAATTCCAATTTTAATGATGTCCATAATTGACTCAATTATGGCCATCCACTTATGGTATGCAAAATCATATCAATTGCACCCCAATTTCTTAATATTAAATCCTTAATATTACCCCACCCCACGTTATATGTTCGCTTATTCAATGCAACATATACGTTAGACTCGAATAGTCTAACTCATAGCACAAAGATAAATTATCACAACATATAGACAAATAGATCTAATCATAATAGGGGTGAAACTTGCATAAAACTACACATGTCATGGATCTAAAGGTGTCAACTTGTTTGGTTAAATGTCACAACTTACATAATATGATCATAGCCCAAGTTCATGTATAAACTTGCATATGTGGTTTATGCAACATAATGATGGTGTGAACTAGCATCTAACACATAGAACTCACACATGTCATAGCATAATTCTAGATCTAAATAGATGTCATAATTCTATATCTAAATAGATGTCATACAATATGTGAGATTATACATACTAATAAATCTAAACTTGCATATGTGATTTATCATGTGAATCATCATAGCCCAAATATATATAATCAACATCATGATTCATAAGCTAACTACAACATAATAACATCATGGCTTTGTAACATCGCAACTTAGCATAGAAACTTGCAACATATATAATATCATCATAGCATGATTTACAACATATAGGATATCATCATCACATAACATAGGATTTACAACATACATGATAGCATAAGGTTTACAACAACATATATGACAATTCACATCATTTTCTTATGATCCATATCACATCTTAATCTAATTAGTTTGCTAATAATCTTATTAAGATCATCATACTCACAATCAGAAAAGAAAGAGAGTCTTGATTTGCTTTAGAGTTGAGTAGAATTAGAGTTTTGTTTAGCTTTCTTCCTTCTTAGTTGGCGGCGGCTACACTGAGTTCCATGGCGATGGCATGACGGCGGCTATTCTATTCTTCATGTGATTTTAGAGTGAGAGACTACCTAGGTATATATAGAGTTTAGGATTTATTTAGACCGTCAGATCAACTCAGAACTAACCTGAACCGTTAAATTAGCCAACTCAGCCCTAAAGATACATCATCAGCTCAAGATTGGGCTCTGCCAAAACCTGGCCGACTTGACCAGGTCGACACCCAAGTCGACTGCGCAGTCGACCTGGTCCTGTGGGTGTCGACTGCCCAGTCGACTCCCCAGTCAACCTGGGGTGCTGGGAGGGAAATTTCCCGCCTGGCCTGTTTGACTTTGAATTTTGAATTTTGAATTTTCTGAAACTTCCGATGGCCATATCTCCTTCATACGAAGTCCAAATCACGCAAACTCGGACTCTATTTCAACCAGAATTCCGAGACGAACACAATGGCGCAACCCGTTTCCCACAATTCTCACGTCTGAGATTAGTTATTCTTTAATTTGTGAATATTAATATTAATAGAATTACGGGGTGTTACATTCTCCCCTCCTTAAAGGATTTCAACCCCGAAATCTTCAAGTGAAGAAGAATGTATATCCTAACATCCAATCGTCCATCTACTCAACCATCAAACACAGGCATCCATTGTCCTTATAGACTTCTAATGCTTTCATGTTTAAATGCACAGTGTGTGTATATGTCCATATCTAATGCAAAATCAGGCGGTCCAGTGATTCAGTTGACCTCCTTAATGCAAATCATGATAGTGCCATGCGTCCATTATGTATGCAAAAGTTCCTTAACGCTACATATTATCTCTATATGCATGCACAATCATCATCTGAATGCAGCATCCATATGATAAAAAATCCTCATACATCCATTCTACTAAATACATCCATATATATGCAATATGCAATATGAAGTGACTGAGCCGATCTAGTGCCTAATAGTGTGTATATGCGTCCACGAGCAACCACTAGCAAACACTTGCATCCACTTTGCATCCATCATACATAACATGTCTTAAACACATGTTTCAACCATAGGATTATCCTAACTAAAGGTCAAAGATATTAGCGAGAGGACATACTAAAGATAAGATAAGTACAAGCTAAGCGATAAAGGAGAAATTAAAAGACATACCCTCAAAAAGAAAAGGGTACAACGAACGCATCTTCGCTTCTGTCTCCCAAGTAGCGTTGCTCTCATCATCTCCCCATTGCACTTTGACTAGTCTGACCTCTCGATTCCTCAACTTCTTGATCTCCGACCCAAGAATGCATGTAGGAGCTTGTCGAATCGTCGCATCACGCTCTATCTCCACCTCTCTAAGCAAGCTCGGCTTTACCACTTCCGCGGTCTCGTGCAAGCACTTCCTCAAATGTGACACATGGAATACGTCGTGTACACCACTAAGTCTCTCAGGCAACTCCACTCTATACGCCATCTGTCCAATCTTCTCCTTAATAGGAAACGGCCCTACAAACCTTGGTGCAAATTTCCCAAAGGACCCAAAGCGAACAACATTCCGTAATGGAGACACTTTGATAAAGACCATGTCCCCAACATCAAACTCAAGATCTGTCCTCCTTTTGTCTGCATAAGATTTCTACCTATCTTGCGCCGTCTTCATCCTCCTTCGAACCAAGTCGATCTTTTCCGAAGTCTCTCTAATCATATCGGGCCCAAGTAAGATCTTATCCGTAGATTCCCACCAACATGTAGGTGAACGACAAGGTCGTCCATAAAGAGCTTCGAAAGGTGCCATGCCAATGCTGGACTGAAAGCTATTATTATATGCGAACTCCACCAATGGAAGATGCTCTTCCTATGTACCCCCAAAGTCTAGGATACATAGCCTCAAAAGGTCCTCTAGAATACGATTCACCCTCTCAGTCTGGCCGTCCGTCTGAGGATGATATGCGGTGCTCAAACATAACTGAGTCCCTACCGCTTCTTGCAAGCTCTTCCAAAATTCGATAGTAAAGATAGGATCACGGTCGCTTACTATGTTAGAAGGAACACCATGCAAACGAACTATCTCTCGAACGTATACAGAAGCTAACCATGGAGCAGTCCTCTTACTCTTCACGGGAATGAAATGGGCGCTTTTAGTAAGTCTATCTACTATAACCCAAATCCCCGTATTACCCTTCCTTGATCTTGGTAATCCATCCACAAAGTCCATCGAGACACTTTCCCACTTCCATAGTGGAACCTCCAATGGGTGAAGCAACCCACCGGGTTTCTTTTGCTCCACTTTTACTTGTTGGCACACCAAACATCTAGCGACATACTCGGCCACATCCCTCTTCATACCGGCCCAAAAGAAAACTCGCTTCATGTCTTTGTACATCTTGTCCCCACCGGGATGAATGGTCATCTTCGAACGATGTGCATCATCAAGAATAGTCTTCCTCAAGTCCTCGTCTCGTGGTACACAAAGTCTACTATCCCTACGTAACCAACCCGTATCATCTAGGGTATACCTACGGAGATGGCTTGATGACTCCCCTCTTTTGAGCTTTTCTACTAACTCAACCAACTGTGGGTCGTCTCGCTGTGCCTCACCAATCCGTCCCAAAAGTGTAGGTCTGACCTCCAAGGATGCAAGCAAACCGGGTACAAAGTCAACGGAAGGTCTAAAGTCAAACCTAGAGATGAATTCTAAGTTTCGCCGCTCAACAAACAATAGACTCAAGGACAGCCTTTTCCTACTTAAGGCGTCTGCCACCACGTTACCCTTGCCGGGGGTATATGTTATTTCGAAATCGTAGGACGCTAAGAATTCCATCCACCTTTGCTGTCTTAAGTTCAAGTACTTCTGAGAGAATAAGTATTTTAAAGATTTGTAGTCAGTGAATAATTCGAATTTCTCCCCAGGAAGATAATGGCGCCAAGACTTAAGCGCAAAAATAATTGCGGCCAACTCTAGGTCATGTGTAGGGTAATTTTTCTCATGCACCCTTAACTGCCTTCCACCATAGGCTATTACCCTTCCCTCTTGCATTAAGACTGCGCCTAGTCCTGTCCCACAAGCATCGGTATAAACAGTAAATGGCTTACTCCCGTCTGGCAGCACTAAGACTGGAGCTGAGGTCAAAGCTCTCTTTAAACGTTGGAACGCATCATCACAATCTACGTCCCATGCGAAGACTAGGTTCTTCTTCGTCAGGCGTGTCAATGGAGCTGATATCTTTACGAAGTCTTTGATAAACTTCCTATAGTAGCCAGCCAACCCTAAGAAACTCCTTATTTCGGTAGCATTTTTAGGGACCTTCCAATCCTGGATGGCCACCACCTTCGCGGGATCCACAGCTATCCCTTCTTTGGAAACAACGTGCCCTAAGAATCGCTCTTCCTCTCTCCAGAAGTGACACTTAGTAAATTTAGCTTTAAGGTTATGCTCTCGTAGAGTCTCCAACACTTCCCTAAGATGTAGGGCATGCTCTTCTTCATTCTTAGAAAAGATCAAGATGTCGTCTACAAAGACCACCACGAATTTATTAAGGTACTCCCTAAACACCCTACTCATCAAATCAACAAAGTATGTGAGGGTGTTTGTCAAACCGAAGGGCATCACTAGCCATTCATAGAAACCGTCCGGAGTCCTAAAGGCAGTCTTGTCAATGCTATCCTCAGCCACTCTCAACTGATGGAAACCAGTGGCTAAGTCCAACTGCGAAAACACTGAGGCGCCAACTAACTGATCGAAGAGATCGTCAATCCTCGGCAGTGGGTGTCTGTTCTTCTTAGTAAGCTTATTAAGTTCTCTATAGTCCACACAAAGTCTAAGGGACCCATCCGCCTTCGTGGAAAATACTACTGGAGCACCCCACTCCGATATACTTCGTCTTATGAAACCCTTCTCAAGCAACTCCTTCACTTGCTTATTGAGTTCCCTCCTTTCACGAGGAGCCATATGGCGTACTAGCAAAGATACTGGTTTTGCATTATCCACAAGATATATTCGAAAACCTATCTCCCGCTTCGGAGGCAAGCCCTTCACCTCCTCAAACACATCCGAGTATTCTTGGACTACTTTAACAGATCGTAGATTTTCCACCGACGCGTCAAGCGATTCTAGATAACTTAGCATAACGGAATTTATGGGATTACAAAAGATTTCGAGAGTGTTGCCAAGGCGAGTCATGAGCCTAACTACTCTCCTTTCACAATCAAGAACGGCCCCATTTCTGGATAACCAATCCATTCCTAAAATTAGCCCATAGCACGTGAAGCCCAAAACATAAGCATCACATCTAAACTCAACGCTAAGTATAGAAATTTTCAAATCCAAACATATCATGGACAAATAAGCTGAGCCCCCAATTGGATTCGAAACAACTAAGGGATCCTCTATTAAACTGGTGTTTAAGTGCAGTGATTCAACTAATGATGTAGAGATAAATGAATGCGATGCGCCCGAATCGAATAAGGTGCAGACAGGATGATCAAACAGAAAAACTAAGCTTTCAACAGAAATGGTTCTACCTCGTTCTTGCAGCGGTGGGACCGCGAGAGCCTGAACTTGTCCCCTTGCCTGCCCTGGTGCCATAAGAGCCTGCACCTGTCCTCCCGAGGTAGATCCTGCCCTCTTCCCCTTCTTTGGGCAATCTTTCACTAGATGTCCCGCTTCACCACAGTGAAAACAGCCAGTCTTCTTTTTCTTTCTGCAATCCTTGCTGAGATGACCTGGTGTCCCACAGTTAAAGCATCTTTTCTTTCCTTTGCCATTATTGTCCTTACCACCCTTCTTGTTTTGCTGTTGTGGTTTCTTCTGATCCCCTTTCTTCTCGGGTGCCTTATTAGCATTAGCGCCTTTCTCCTCGTGCATGAGTGCCATGTCTACTAGCTTCTCAAAGGTGGCCCCCATAGGGATGTGGGTCATAGCCAACCTCTGCAATGGCTCATTCAAGCCTTTAACGAACCTCAGAGCCTTCTTCTCCGGCGTGTTCACTAAGTCCAAGCCAAACCTTGCCAATTAGTTAAATTTGTTGACGTACTCTTTTACTGATAGATTTACCTGCTTCAATGTCAAGAACCTTTCCATGTATAGATTCTCTTCTGCCCTTGAGAGAAACTTTGCCTCAAACCTACGTCTGAAATCCGCCCAAGAATCAACAGGACGCTCCCCATTAGTGACCTCCCACCAAAACGAGGCTTCTCCCTTCATTAACCAAGCTGCTAATTTGACTTTCCTCCCTTCTTCTACTTCAAAGATTTCTAGCAATTCTTCCACCTCCTTAAGCCAATCTCTAGCTTCTACAAACGTTTCTGACCCTTGAAAAGGTTTTCCACCCATAGCCTTAAATTTCTTGCATGTCTTTGCAAAAGTATCAGCGTGAGGAGGGGGAGGAGGAGCGGGTCCAACTGGTGGTGGAGGAACATTAGCTGGACCTGCAGCGGCCCTAGCCTCTAATAACCTCCTATACCATCCTGGTATCGTTAAACCCTCCGGAAGGTTAAGATCTTCAGCCATGTTAAAATGAAAAAGGAAAGATTCAAAATGGAGAATTCGAAAGATAAAGATATATGGCTATTGGGGATTATGTTTTTCATAAAAACTTTCCTCTTTAAATTACTCATCAAGACATGTTTTTGAAAACATTCTTCCAAAAATACTTTAGAAAAATAGTTTTTCTAAAAAAATTATATGTTCTGGCAACCTTAAGCTCTGATACCACGTGTAACACCCCACGTCCATTAATGTCACTCACAAAGGGAATGCATTAACTTCCATGGAGGTTTTAAGTGAATATAGAACAGAAAAATTACAACAAGACAGATAATAAGTAGTACTTGGAAATCTAAAACTTTATTTCATTGCAGCGGAAATTAAACATGTTTGTTACATCATAAAACCATAAATCAGAGTCAAGTACAATATCCATCTTGATAAAACAAAATACATAATCCCATTACATAAATAGCCATTAAAGAAGATAACAAGCTGGACTTTACTTCAGCGGTCCAAGCTTTCCAAAAGAGAGATAAAGCAATCCAATCAAACTCCGCTAGAGCTGGGCCCACCCTGAGGACCTGGAGGGGGGGAAAGATAGAAATGGAGGGGGTCAGACATAAAGTCTGGCGAGTATGATAATTCTAACAATACTATTATCAAAATAATTAGACTGAGGCACAAGCTGGAAAATAAGGAAATGTCTATGAACTGTTGGGTATGGAAGAGCAGATAAAGATAACGTTAAAGGCACACCTAATTACTAACGAATAATTACTACACTGCACCACACCAGTCACCCTAAAAGTTGATCCCACTCACCGAACTTAGAAATTATATAAATAGCTTCGTGTACCCCTAGCTGACTACATAGGTGTCGCCTGCCCCTATCTCCGCTAGGTGTACCCCACTACCCACTTGCGATCGGCTCCCTACTCGTA
This sequence comes from Allium sativum, assembly GCA_030737875.1. Taxonomy (NCBI): domain Eukaryota; kingdom Viridiplantae; phylum Streptophyta; class Magnoliopsida; order Asparagales; family Amaryllidaceae; genus Allium; species Allium sativum. The sequence goes on along the minus strand of CM060910.1, from coordinate 1,043,384,421 downwards.
GATACCCGTGCTGGTCCCACAGTGGGGTGTATCACTTCCCTAAAGTGGCAACCCGATACAACTTGAGAATGCACGGCTTATACCTACACGATGCAACAATGTCTTACTTACCAGCCCGGGTCCACGCACGCATATGAAACCCGTTGGACTTGCGTTGCCACCGCTAACCCGTTTGGCCTCTTATAGTCAAGCCCAGTATGTGTGTCCCGTCCTCGACTTGGGTCGAGCCCACAAAGATACGTTTGGGTTACTGATTGAAATGGGCCCCCAATTACTTACCACAAGATATCCACCTAAGCTTGTCCCCACTAGTATATCCCACTTAACCCTCTTCTTAGTCATGTTCATTTACATGTGTGTTTGGTTAAGTCTTACTAGTCGTATTTCAAATGCCACTAAAGGCACTCACTAGATTCCTCATGCCACCCAAGGCACCTAATTAACCCCCATGTCCCACCTTACATGTTTATCTGGTTAGGTATTTCTTAATTCATTCAGGCCGTAACCTCATAAAGACCTCTCACATTAGACTTGCATTTATGGCAGCTGGATTTTCCGGGCGGGTCCGGGCAGTCTTACACCATAAAAGAGTCTAACCTCGTGTCTTTACAACTGTTATGCTTTAATTTGGGCCTAGGACCTCTCACATTGGGCTGACATTTGTGACTACTGGATTTGCCGGTCGGGTCCGGGCAGGTTTACGTCACAAACGAGTCCAACCTCGTGTCCCAAGCATTGATTAACACTTATAATCTTTTACCCCAGTTTTAAATATATCCCTATTCAAATCATTAATTAATTACAATTTTAATGATGTCCATAATTGACTCAATTATGGCCATCCACTTATGGTATGCAAAATCATATCAATTGCACCCCAATTTCTTAATATTAAATCCTTAATATTACCCCTACCCCACGTTATACGTTTGCTTATTCAACGCAACATATACGTTAGACTCGAATAGTCTAACTCATAGCACAAAGATAAATTATCACAACATATAGACAAATAGATCTAATCATAATAGGGTTGAAACTTGCATAAAACTACACATGTCATGGATCTAAAGGTGTCAACTTGTTTGGTTAAATGTCACAACTTACATAATATGATCATAGCCCAAGTTCATGTATAAACTTGCATATGTGGTTTATGCAACATAATGATGGTGTGAACTAGCATCTAACACATAGAACTCACACATGTCATAGCATAATTCTAGATCTAAATAGATGTCATAATTCTAGATCTAAATAGATGTCATACAATATGTGAGATTATACATACTAATAAATCTAAACTTGCATATGTGATTTATCATGTGAATCATCATAGCCCAAATATATATAATCAACATCATGATTCATAAGCTAACTACAACATAATAACATCATGGCTTTGTAACATCGCAACTTAGCATAGAAACTTGCAACATATATAATATCATCATAGCATGATTTACAACATATAGGATATCATCATCACATAACATAGGATTTACAACATACATGATAGCATAAGGTTTACAACAACATATATGACAATTCACATCATTTTCTTATGATCCATATCACATCTTAATCTAATTAGTTTGCTAATAATCTTATTAAGATCATCATACTCCCAATCAGAAAAGAAAGAGAGTATTGATTTGCTTTAAAGTTGAGTAGAATTAGAGTTTTGATTAGCTTTCTTCCTTCTTAGTTGGCGGCGGCTACACTGAGTTCCATGGCGATGGCATGACGGCGGCTATTCTATTTTTCATGTGATTTTAGAGTGAGAGACTACCTAGGTATATATAGAGTTTAGGATTTATTTAGACCGTCAGATCAACTCAGAACTAACCTGAATCGTTAAATTAGCCAACTCAGCCCTAAAGACACATCAGCAGCTCAAGATTGGGCTCTGCCAAAACCTGGCCGACTTGACCAGGTCGACACCCAAGTCGACTACGCTGTCGACCTGGTCCTGGGGGTGTCGACTGCCCAGTCGACTCCCCAGTCGACCTAGGGTGCTGGGCAGGAAATTTCCCGCCTGGCCTGTTTGACTTCGAATTTTGAATTTTGAATTTTCTGAAACTTCCGATGGCCATATCTTCTTCATACGAAGTCCAAATCACGCAAACTCGGACTCTATTTCAACCAGAATTCCGAGACGAACACAATGGCGCAACCCGTTTCCCACAATTCTCACGTCTGAGATTAGTTATTCTTTAATTTGTGAATAATAATATTAATAGAATTACGGGGTGTTACATCAATTGTCATTATTCCATATGTTCTAACCTTGAATTTGTAAAGAACACCAGAGTAATGTGTCCTAGAATTCACGCAGTGTTATATATAGCTTCAAATTTGCAAAGAACACAGTAGTAATGTGTTCTAGAATTTACAAAGATCGCAACAATAATTAAATTTATTTTCAAAGAAATTTATAGTTAATGATTTTAATCAAATCTGTTATATAGAGCTTCAAATCAGGAAAATCCCACATGAACTGGCTATCATCGATCAATCTATACAACGATCATCAGTAAAGAAAAATGAATAAAATTGCGAAGGTTCAAAAATATATACCAAATGTTCGCACTTGAAGAATTGTACTTCAGACCAAATCTCGCTTCTGGCAGGTGGTTGAACTTCGGACCAAATCGAGTTGAAGAATTGATTTCACACCAAATTTCTTCGCTTCGATTCAAGTCGCAAATCAGATCATTGAACTTCTGGAACTTCTAGAAAAATGGAATAACGGAGCTTCGTGAAATTGGGGAACGATTGAGGTTGAAGAATTATTAGGTTAAGGTATAACGCGGCAGGAGAGGAGGAATAATAATATTAAAATAAGGCGAAAGGGTGAAGCTGAGTATCTCGAGGAGAGGTGCAAAAAAAAGTGAAAATTTGGCGGCAAAAAAAATGTTGGAGGGAAACCAAATAATGGAACGGGATTCACGTGTGGTTGGATTAATATTATTGCACACGCTTAATATAATCGCAATTTAACTTGTTGTCTTTTTAGTTAAGTAAAGAATTAGCCATTTAACAATAGCAAGACAATTTTTAGTGCAATCCTACTTACTATTAATATAATAATTTCTTGTAGTGGTGGCTTTTATGAAGGAGATGAAAATCAAGTCTAGAGTAGTGTAAAAGGCACTCAAATCGTTTTAGATTGAAATTTTTTGGGTAATATCTTGAATTGTAAGAGTACGAATTCAGATTTTTTGGAATTTGTAATTGATGAAATGGATTTGGAAACCTTTCATCCCATATTTGGAAGTGATGATCATTTGGAATTCAAAAATCGCTTTTTCTTCCCAAAAGCAAGAATCGTCACCCTCCTTCAACATACATTCACTCCTCATTCCGAAAATTTCAACAACCCTACCCTTAAAGTTCAAAAAGAAATCTTTGCGATTATTAGTGTTTATGACATTAATTGGGCCGATATGATTTTAAAGAATTTAAGCCCAAAGAAATGTCCACAAGAGAAAACATTATTTATCATGGATTTTATCTTACTCGGATTTTCCAATATTTTGATGTGGATCTCAAAGGAGAAGAATTTGTGTCAAGAAAGGTGTTTGACTCTACAAATATACATCTTATGCAAATTCCTATCACCTTCAAGCCTTATGAAACATTTGAAAATAAACAAGCCAAGTTATCTTTCATTGAAAATAAACAAGCCTTATGAAACATCTTATGCAAATATACATCTTATGCAAATTCCTATCACCTTCAAGCCTTATGCAAATTCCTATCATTGAAAGTACAGAATGTCCATCTAATCCTAGAACCATATCCAAAAATGCTTGTTTAAAATCAAGCCAAGTTAGCCAAGAACCAAAAGAATATCAAAAAGACTCTTACCCATATATATGATTTCATTGGCAAAATAGGAAGAAAACTTGGAATATCATCTTCCTCCTCATCATCCGCTGAAATCTAAGCGTATCTAGTTTATGTTATCTTTCGTATTTTCTTGCTTTCAAATATCGTATTTAGTATCTTATATTAGTTGTATGTATTTTCTTTCAAGTAGTAATGAATGGTATTTATTTTTGTCAAAACAATCTTAAATTTACTATAAAAACACATTAGAATTAAATAAATTAAAATAATACAATAAGAATTAACTACAAAATGATTTTTTTTTAAAAAATCACTATAGTATGTCGACATACATTTTCCTTATGTCGACTTATAATTGCTAGTTTTACAAATTTGTTTCAAAAATAAATAAATAAATTAACTAATGTCTATTCAATTATAACGAATTCCAGACCCTATATAAACATATTTCTTCCTGGAAAATTTATTCTATCATTTCTCCTTCCTCTCTAATCAATTCTTTTCTATAATATCAAATCATGGCAAATCCAGTACATAATTTGACTGAAAATCTTGAACAAACTTTGAATTCATTCAAGAACATCCTATCCATAATACTTTGTAATTAGCATCGTCTCGAATTAAGTCAAATAAAGATGGTAGAACATCAAGAGAAACACTTTGATGCCATCCGTTGGCTAATATATTCTCTTTTCAGAGACAAAGACAACAATCTCGTCAAAGCACCACCCACAAAAGAATATGAAGATTGGGAGGTCATTAAGAAGGATCCAATCTTTGGAGGAGACGGATGGGTGGAAGTTCCAAGAGACGTTTGATTTGAATTATGTGGCATGATTCGTTTGATTGGTTTGATTTGAATTTGTTTGAACTTTTTTGTAAATATTGCTTAGTTTGGATTGCTTGGATTTGAAACTTGTATATATGGATTGAAACATTTGTAAATATTAACTACAACTTGGATTGATTGATTTGTCTATACTTTTAGAATAATATAGGCATGAATTTAGGGGGAGTCATGTATATTAATTACTTTAATATAGAACCAAGTATTATAATCTTAGAATATATAGATAGATATAAGTTATAGATGTTTATGGTATAGATTTAGGGGGGTATATTTAGAATTTATTTTTTGTTGATGAAAAAGGAGGATAAATTATAAAATAAGGATAAGTTAGGCTTAGTTTACGGGGGAGTATGTAGGATTCATCGTGAAAGGGGGAGTAATTGAAGGACCAGATCAAAAAGTATGAACAAGTATGAATATTTTATAAATCAAGGTTTTCGTCATCCAAAAAAGGGAGACGTTTGGAGAATGGAGTTTTGATGACAATAACATCACTTCAATTATCACTGATTATAAGATACATACTAACATCTCTATCTAGAATATATGCATATATATATATATAAAAGGTTTGTATACAGGACTTAAATACTGAATACTGCACAGTTTTAGAGTTTCAAGAGATTCAGGATTAAGGAGAGATTCAAGACTCATGAGTTATCAAGTTATCAAGGTTTCAAGAGTTCGAGAAAAATATAGTAATAGAGTCTAGTTTATATGTAAGACTCTGAATAACACTCTAGGTTCAATTCTATTTTTTAAATTTTGATTTTCAAATTTCAAAATTCAAATCCTATATTCAAATTATCTTTCTAAATGATTCCAAATTATTATCTTATGATTTCAAACATATATGTTTATAAAGTTTTAAATATATAAATTTTTATATATATAGTTATATAGTTTTATAGTTTTAAATCTTATAACTTTAAAGTATGTATATATAATATATTATTATGATTTCATATGATTTTACACTTTAGAATATTCATTTATATTACTAAGTTTTGATTTAAGAATATCCAAAACAATATATATGTTTAAACACTTGAAAAAAAGTTTTAAAAATAAAAATATAGGACATGTCTGACATATATTTTTGCCTATGTCGACGTACAACTGTCATTTTTCAATTTTCAAAGAAAGTGTCCTTTCACTATTTATAACGTTTCTGAAACATTACAACCATTGAAACACTATAAATAGGGACTGATTTCGAATTTTTCATCATTCTTATTCTCCATCTTCACCCTTTTTCATACGACCATTTAGATACATCATTTTATTGATTTCTACACTTATATTTTACCTATTTCTACTCAAATTATATAAAACTTAATCTCTTCTCAATCTTTATCTACTACTATAAATTTGGAAGTGGAACTAAAGAGTTATAGGGTTGTTGTAATCATTTAGGAATTGTTTAGGAAAGGGTGTGTTCTTTGTAGCCCTGAAATAAAAGAAAGGGAGCGGTGTTAACCTTGCAGCCGAGAAATCAAGGGTGTTAGGAGTGGTGTTAACCTTGTAGCCGTGAAGTCGAGGGGTTGTAATTGGATATTGATAATAATAAAACTCTGTGCCATCCAGCATTGCATGGAACTGGACGTAGGAGTAATCCGAACCGGTATAAAATCCGGCGTGTTCATTCCTTTTCTGCATTTTATTTTTGTCTGTTTCTATGTTTGTATTTGATTCTGTGTTTGTGATCATATCTTTTGTGTGTGATTCATATAGTATGTCATTTTAGTTTAAGGTTTTCATAATTTCCTCAAAAACACTATTCACCCCCTTCTAGTGTTTGTTTTTCCTTAAGATCCGCAATCCCTTACAAAAACGTTCTGAATTGTAACTAATTTCCAATTTTAATATAAAAATAAAAAATTGCAAAAACTTGGTTACCTAGGGTTTGTAAATCTGAATGGCGATGAAGCTCGAATTGAAGGGGAGTCATTCAAATTTAGGAGTCTGAATTCTTGTTATAGTATCTAATTCAAGCATCCATGATGATCCCATATTATTGGCAAATGAAGGAGCAGAAGTCGCCCAAATCCGCTGCTGTTATTTCTCTCGTCATTCTTTTTTTTTCCTTTAATTTGAATCTTGATTTGAAGAAACAACGCTAGGGCCAGCTAATTAAGAATGAGAAAGAAAACTATTTTAGGGTTGACATGGATTGGTACCAAAAACAAGTTCGTTTAGTAGTGTGATACAAATTGTTATTCAAATGAATAGGAAGATGTTAAAAATCGTTAATGTGACACAGATTGCTATTCAAATGAACTGCGTAGAAGTTAAAAAATTAAATAACATGAGGTGTATAATATTTCAATACATCATCTAAATTAGCACTATTCATGATAAAAAAGTTCAAATGATAAAGTGAAATGTAAGTAACAATTACAAAAATATTTCCCACCGGTATATATATGCATATTTAACAAATTTTATCTATATTTATTGATAGATAATCATCTTTTTGAATTACTATATTATTAGCAATATTAACTATCAACAAATCTTACCATTAAATATTGGTAGGTAAAAGCTATCTTTACCTACCCATATATATTGGTATGTAAGATAATTGTAGGTAAAGGTCATATTTCTTGTAGTGATACAAACTCTGTTCGTGGTGAAAATGGACCTTATGGTATTATTCGATATTACGGACCCAATGAAACTTATTTCATCGAATTTCGAATCTGTTTACTCAAATGGCGCTTGTTTAAGTTTAAATGGTTGATTTATTTACATTTAATTTCGCTACACTCACAGAATAACTCTAATGGGGCAAAACTTGAAATCTAGCAATAATTAGCAATTATGAATTTTATATAATTAGTTTCGTCTAAAACAGAGATCGTTTGAATACTATCCCATTTTAAGGGTCCAATTTAAATTAAAATAAACCAATTTTAAAATACCTCAATATAATAATAAAAAAATATTACAATCAACATGAAAACTTAATTTTTCTGCTAGATTAGAAAATTATAATCCAATTGATTTGGACGTTTCTTATTTCAAAGAAATCCGACTTATATTGGATCATGTAAATTCAATTAAAGTTCAAAACGTAACATTACGAACTACCGCACCGCTACAGCTCGTTTTATAATAAAATTTTAAATTATACGTTCTAACATCATCTAATAAATGAAACCATTAATATAATTCGATTCCAAACTTTAAATAACCTTTTTAAATTGCCAATTCCATAAAACAACAAATCTGAAATATTCTAAATATTTCAGAATAAACTTATTATTTATATTGTTAAAATATTCAAAATCATCGAATTCGAGTCATTATATTTCCAAAACAATGTTTAAAACCATTTTAAATATTAAATTAGATGGGTAAAAATCCGGGTCGTTAGATTCCTTCCCCTTTAAAAGAATTTTGTCCCTGAAATTACTAAGAAAGGAAAAATTCTACAAACTCGGAAATTTTCAAAAAACCAATTAAAATTTTCACTTCCACTTTCTAAACTTTTAGTTTTAATCAATGCAACTAATTTTAATAGAAAACCAATTCCAAAATTTCCCAAAAAGATTTGAAATTTTCTAAAACCATAAATTTTTGAAAAAAATTGGCAGAGTCTCCCTTGTATGGAGGGACTTCTGCAATATTGCACGAACAACAAAAAATAAATTCATCGAACCGCATGGTCGGAAAATCCAATTCAAAACCCAACAAACCTTCATTAGTCTCAAAATCATGTCAATTGGTTCAAATATCCATATTATATTTTCCGAACAAATTTTACGTACCATCCAATTCACACGAATTTATAACCCGTATCACTCTAATTTCATTTGACTTGAATTCATTCATCCATAGGTTCTTAATTTCAATTCAAATCTACACCCATCTAGTTTACTTAACCTATGCAATTAAACTGATTCCAAACACTTCTTTTGGGTTCATTCACTTTCACAAGTCAAATTCTTATTGACTTGTTTAGTACCAATTCATATGATTCATTTTAACTCACATAAGTTAAATTAAAATTCTCATTTCATTTTTGAAATTATCCCAACTTTATACAAATTTTGAATTTTATTCAAATCAAATAATAATTTGAGAAAATTATATATTTTACCTTCTTATAAAACAATATAAAAATAAATTTATATTCAACTTATAAATATGCGCGCTCGTATATATATACACTCAAACTTAATCAAGGGTATTACTAACCCCATCTCTATTGATTTACTCCACAGAGTCGAGTTATCACTAAACCTTATGCTTTGATACCACTTGTAACGACCCACTTTTCCCGTACAGTTTAAGCCAACATCTAACAACCCATGTCAACTCAAATTACACAGAAAAGCAGAAAGTTAAGAGAAAGAAATTAGAAGGTGAGAGAAGAAAGAAAGAAATATTAGAATAAAAGAAGAAGATCAGAGTCTCATAACGGAACAAACAAAATATAATATCAAATGTTTTATGCAAAAGAACTATATATGTACTACAACATCGGAGTACGTATATCTCAATACAACACACACAATAGAATGACTTAATACTAGTAAATATGTGGAATACATATCGAATTTAGCTCCTCTTCTGAAGTTCCAAGCGAAACCTAACCTGATAATATACTCAGTCTGACCGAAGTACATTTGATAAATTCACATGACAGACAATTTGCTTTACTTTAGAAATCCTTTTTGAAAGAAAAGGATAATCATAAGACCAGTCCACCCACAAACACATACAGTTTTTACCTTAAGATAACCCATAACATTTTTTATATATCAAAATCCAGTAATATTATAATAGTGTCTGTTAAATCACAAATAAATAACCATCTAGAAAAACGCTTGCATCTCACGCTCTACATATTCATATATAATCAAAACTCGCTAGGAGCTTATTGGAGATCAGATTTCCAACATGACAAGGTATGGGACCATCTTTCAACCAGTGTACTCTAGAGGGGATACACAGGGGTTTAACAAGAACATCTTGCAACCCGGCCACACACGATCAGTCACTCATTCATCTTGAATGGACCGAATGTATAATCACTCGCGGTTGACGGCCATCCAACCATATCCGTAAGATACAAAAACGAAAGAAGAATCAAATGAATTTACTCTAGATGGTGATAACACACCCTTCTTAGGTGCGACCCAACTAGCCATGTTGCCTGCCCAATTTTGTCATTTCCCGGCTGATGAGACTTGAGGCTACGTCTAACTTTTTAGAACAACTGGCCACCATTCACTTAGAATGCCACATCATCAAACCCGTCAAATCGCTAATTGATCTTCCAAAAAATATTACGGGTATAAAAAGCGAAGAGGAACGAATTCCTCTGCCACCAAATGTAATAACTTGAAAAGATCGGCTTATGTGATCAATTAGGCACAATTTGTCAGACATTCGTCCATACAAGTCATCCAGGAGCAAGATGAACCGAAGGCACCCTTCTACCGTATCCTTATATAGGAATCACCCCATGGATCAGTAGCGAGTAGTCCTTGCAATCCGTAGATTTCAAGCACGACATAACCATAGTGTATCTCAAGGGGCCAACCAGAGATTATAAGTAGTTCTTCCACTTTATGAAGATCTATGGTCTTCAATGTTCCATCTTTATTTGCTGCAAGCTAGTTTCAAACGCAACATTGGTTCGAAGTGGTTTTGGTTCTGTTTCCATACTGGTCACTTTGAAACAACACGACAAAAGTCCAATAGCAACATTCAATTTATAGTCAGGTTTATACTATCAATCACAAACCATATGGTTAAGTATATTGGAAGCTCAGATCTTTCACTTAGAACCATTATCAAAACCATCTCATCGATTCTTTAAAATCGATTTTTATATTCTTATTTCATATCCCATTTTTTTCGTTACGTTGGAAATAATAACCATAACTTTATTTACCAGACTCCATTTCATTTCTTTATTTCAAAAGTCTCGCTATATATTCAGCAAATCTTTTCTCACTTCCTTTACTTTGAAAAATCACCATATGTATATTCAATGCAAAGGTATATTTCAAACTTCGGCCAACGACGTTAAATTATACATCATTTACTTTAAAAACTCACCAGTTTCACTTACATTCAAAATCTTGCAAATAACGTTGCAATATTCTCTTATAATAAACCAATTTCAGCACCCTTACCATTTCCAACAAATACCATCCCTTGATAATAATTAAGCCATTCTAGTTGGGGTATTTTAATTACCTCTCGGATCTTGGTCGACAATCTTCTTATCTCAGAATAGATAAAATTTTGAAATACAAAACCTATCATTCCCATTTACTATTTTACTTATAAAAATAGGGTTTAAACAACTATTCCTTACATTTATTCTTAATTTAAACCTCTTCTCCTTTTCATTTAAGTGAAACCTACTAACCGCAAACTCTTTGGCTTTTTATCCTCTTTAATATAACTTATTAACATTTTGATTTGCTCCAAAATCCATTTACTAAGCCCTTTACACAAAATTCAACTAAGCTTCTTAAGTTTGCAAACTTTCAAATCTTCTTCCAACTCATACTCGTTTAATTCCTTAAGTAAAACTTATTTTAATTCATTGCCTGGATTTATATTACTTTATAAAACTTGGGTTCAATACTAAACCTTCTTCCATTAATCATATCCCTTTGAAATCACATATCAATTTACCTGAATTTCACTTACTTAAATAATTAAGTACAAAACTTATTTAAATCCTTGCATGAGCTTCCAGTCTCTTTTATAAACTTCTGATTATAAAGTTGGATTTTATTTTCAGCTTTCTTATGATAATCCATTTCACATCCTTTGTTTTTTTTCCTTACATGCACTTAATTCAATTATTAAGTAACACTTATTCAAAAACAAAATAGTGGCTTCATAAGTCCTTTTATAAGCTTAGGTATAACATTGCTCTCCACGCATCGAATTGAGTTTCATTTCAGAAGTCGATCACTCCTTAATTGACTTCCATTTGGAAAGTAAATTACTGTAATTAAAATAGCAGTTAATTTCATTATTAACTATAATAAAAATATTAACTAATCATAGATTAGTTAATCGCTTAATGGAAATATTAAGCCACACTACTTCATTTATAATTCAATAATTATTTCAAACATTGTTAATTAAAAATACAATTAACATTCAAGAAATATTATTAAATTAAACCAATTATTTGTTAAACCATTCTCGTTAAATTAAGGAAAGCCGATTAATCAAATTATTTCTAATTAAACAGTTGACCCAGTCAACTTAAACATTAGTTTTTTTATTAACTGATTTCAATTTATCCTTACCTTTAGATTAATATAATTAATCTAAAAATATCGCTTAACTATTTTACTTAAACAGTTATTTTCAAAACAATAACTCGTAGGTAAAATTCTGGCTTCTACACTTATAAAACTCATTAAAATTACTACAAAATGTTATATAACTATTTTTATATAAAAAAACCATTTAGAAATATCGTCTTATTTTAATACTTCTATTTTAAATAGATATAAATTTAAAACTTCACTTCAATTATAAAAATAAATTTTATAGCTTCAATTACATCAATCCGCCTGACGGCAAACTAACGTCTTAAAAAAACGTTTTAGATCATTTGCCACCAATAACTTAATCATTACTGTCTATTGATCACATCAACGCTGAATTCCAATTCAACGTTCAATATCCAATCAATCATAAACAACCAATCAGGATATAATGTCATTTGAAGGTAAATAGTTTGTATTTGAATAATATGGAAAAATAAACAACATACAATATATTAGAGGAATCCAGTCAAATCCCTCGAACTTGCCCTTCCCTACGTCACAAATTTTAATATCATCTAACAATAACATATTAAATAATTATTTAAATCAACTTCAACCAATACAACATAATAAATGTTGTCAATCATTAAACAACCAATAAGCAACCAAGGCATCCAATCATCCAACTAATATCATCAACGATAAATTATATTTTGATATGAATTTAGCCCATCATAGAATTACAGAAAAGTGTAAGAATTAACTCACCATTTAATTTTTGATTTCACGATTTCAGCGTTGTTTCATTTAATTTAAAACATGAGTTTAAAATTAAATGAAAATTCTAGTTGCTTCTGAAATTCTCCAAATCAGCTCAGCAGCGTAGTATCCTTTATTGTGATTCCAATGAATCCAGCTTTGCGCAATTCTGACGACGTACACGGATAAGTGATCGTTATTTTATAAATTAAAATGACCTTATTATTATTTATAAATAAATTAATAAACTGAACTTGCTGCTTCCATTTACCTTAATTGCTCTTATAAATGTATTCCATGTCATCTCAGTAACATGTCATTATCGTTAACGCAATTTCTTCCTTATGCCAAAAACCCAACCCTTCTCAAATTCACAAACTCGATCCTTCCTTTTCAGCTGAAACCAATCGCTCCTCCTTTCGTTCTCTTCGATATGCCCTGATTCAAACTGCCCTTTTTTATATTAGGCCCAAAGCCCACGCAAAAAAGAAACATGGCCTGCTTGCCAAATTACTTCTTCTTCGAATGATACTCCTCCAGTATTCATGGTAAATTCGATCTTCTCATCATCCTATCTCTCATCACACCCCACAAAACCCCACACTGAGTTCACCTACATTCTTCCCAGTCCTTCCACGCACCGCATCAAATCCCTCTGGCCCACGCCATTAATCCATAACTCCATCTCCCCAAAACATTTTCTTCCCATGCAGCAGCCCTCCATGCCAAGTAACAGCTATTCCCGTCAAAACTGCACCCCACATTGTTCAGTCTGCCACCCAAGTCCTCGATGCCATAGCTGACCAAACCGCCGTATCTCTGGCCTCATCCACTTCATGCCAGATGCCACAGTTTCCTTTCCTGCATCATTCAGAACAGGACACCGCTACACCAGAAATGCCAATTAGGCAGTGCTTTGGGTCGTATCTAATGTAATAAGGCAGTGCTATGGGCCGTATTAAATTTTGGTGTGTTGGTCAATTAGATACGGCCATGAGCCGTATCTATTTGAAAATTAGATATGGCTCATGGTTGTATCTAATTTTCAGTTAGATAGGGCCATGAGCCGTATCTAATTTGCAAATAGATACGGCTCATGGTTGTATCTATTTGAAAATTAGTAATGGCTCACAGACGTATCCAATTTAAAAAAAATAGAAAAAAATTATATAAAACAAATTTATTTTTAAACCACGGTCCTTAAGAATTAGAACTGAACTCTTGTCAAAATTTATTTTTAAATTGGAAACAACTCAAAATTATACTAAAAAATTTAAGTTATGTTATCACACACATCCATAAGATCAGAATGTCACAAAAGAAGATTTGAATCCATAAGATCAACCCATTGAGTTATGTTATCACTGATCAATATAATGCACATTTTCTTCAAGCTAAGATAAGATGTAAACATACCAACAATCTAGGTTAAATGCAAAAGTTAATTACATCAAATCATACAGGAACTTTCTTCGATTCACTTGGTCACAAAAGCAACAGTGGTCACACGAGATCCTTTAACTCCACCAAACATAATGGTGGGGTAAATACGGATATGGTCAACATACTCGAACACCACTTGCTCACTTACCTCGTTTCTCTCTGAGTTTCGTGATATGATATTCCTCCTTAGTAACCGAATCTCCTTAGTAAGTGCAAAATTCTCTTCTATGAGGTACTTATCTGTACTCACTACATCACATGCAGAAATTCCAATCCGGCTTGTACAAAAATTAGTCATCTACACAGAAAATACACATTCCTAAGAGTTACTGCAAAAGATAGTATATCCTTCAAGTATAGAAAAATGGTAAAAACTAACACATGTTCTTTGAAGAATGTTGTTTGTTAAGTCCAAGCAATGTCATTAGACACTCAAACTAAATTCTTCAACATTTATAAATGTAGATGACTTCAATTATCATACTAGGTTATATTTTATATAGGTATCAATGAAGCTATTAATAATACTAGTAATTGGTATAACTATCTATTATTAATTGATTTTATTTAGGTTGAAGGTAAAAAATAGTGTATTTAAACATGTAAAGTGTATTTGAACATGTAAAGAAAAGAGACCGAAGATTGTGAAAAAAGAGAAAATTTCAAACCATGCTCATGAAAACATAGAGGTATATGCATAATGCTACAAGAAAAATTGCAATAGAATATTTTGTAGAATGAGTTATTTTGATATCATAAGAAAAGTGTAAACATGTCTCTAAGTAATAAACCAATGTGCATGTCTGTGTGTGAAGGATAAATTGGTTAATTACCATTTGGCGAGTGTATATTTAGATGAATGGGATAGGTGAAATTTGCTTGGACCGCCCTGTTATTATATCAATTTCATCTTGAGTTTCCTTACGAACAAGGATTGCACAATTTTTAAATTTGAAGTAAAGACGACGTAATAACCCGGAAATTCTGAACCAGTTTAAAATTTTTATTTTGGCAATTTTAGCGAATTTTGGATATTTAAAATAGATTATTTTAAATAATATCAACGAGAAATTTATTTTGAATATAATTCGAACGTATATATTATACGCGTCGTCGTTAGAATATAAATATTTATATATAATTATAAATAGGAATTGAAAATGGCGCGGTAGTTCGATAATTCGATTTCAAACTTCAATTGAACATACCGGGTGCAAAACAATCCGGATTTTAGTGAAACCAAAAACATTAGGATCTAATTGATAATATCTTTCCAACGAATCCGAAAAATCAAAATTTCATAGCGGGAATCAAAAGATATGTCCAGTTGAAAATTCTGAATAGTCGCTATGGAATTCAGGCCCTTAAAAATAGACATTTTGCAAATGACCTCGGATTTCGACGAAACCACTTTTGTTGGGTTCGTGGTGTCAAATTGTTGCTAGGTTTCAAATTTCATAATTTTTCGAATCAATATGTGAGCGTGGCAAAGGAAAACGTGTTTGACCAGTTTCAGTTGATTTTAATCGACTGGAAATTGGCCATTTTTGCAACGGTCTCGGAATTCGACGAAATTAGTTTTGTTAGGACCGTATCGTCAATATGAAGCTAGAAAATATTCTTCTGGAATTTTTCAAGTTAATATGTGACCCCGGTAAATTGAAATGCGCGTTCAAATTCAATATATAGAGTTATATGTTGATTTTAACGGAAACTGATCGAAACGATCGAATCAGCTTGCGATACATATCCCATTGTGTTCGGAATGGGGGTAAAACGCTATGGACGACAGGCGGTGGACCTAGTTTAGAGGTCGTATGTAAAAGTCAATTTTTTAGAAAATAAAATAATTAAATAATAAAAATAAAATAAAAACCCTTTCTCTCCTCCTTAAATCCTCCTGGCCCCCCCTTCTTCATTCGATTCAGAATCGAAAAAAAAAAAAAGAGAGATCGCGGCGGAAGCATCCACCGCCGCCCATCGCCTCCCTCATCCCAGCCACCACCGCACCCCCCGCACCTCCTTCTCCATCCCCTCCTCTAATCGATCCCGTTCAGCCCCCCTTCTCCTTCTCGGTTGCGAACCAAGCCCCGAAGACCACCCAACACCATCGCTCCAGACCCCCAACCGCCGGTCACTGGTGCGAATCCCACCACCTGCGAGCAGCTCCGGCGAGGCAGCCTCCAATCCGGCAACGATGGCGTCTGTGGCGAGCGGCAGTGGAAAATCCATGTCGAACTGAGCTCGATGATAAACGGTGAGATTTTTCTTTTGTAATTATTCTAGTCTAATTAATTTAGCTTAAATAACTTTGATAAAAATCGGGTTTTTACCACTGAAATTATATATTTATGTTTTAAAATTTGAAAACGTATTATATATTATAAATTAGATTGTAAGACAAAGAAGTGATGAAGTGATTTTTCACTAGACAAAGTTGGGATTTTTAATTATAAAAGATGTGATTTTTAACCGTGGAAAGACGATATTTTTAAATATGAAAAGACGATATTTTGAGATGAGTAGTGAAGTAAAAATATGATTTTTACCTCGAGAAAAATATAATTTTTATATTATAGAAAGGCTAAAAATATAATTTTTATATAGAATAGTATAATAAAAATTCAATTTTTATATATTGAATAGCAAAGTAAAAATTCGATTTTTTATATATTTAATAGCAAAGTAAAAATTCGATTTTTATATATTGAATAGCAAAGTAAAAATTCGATTTTTATATATTGAATAGCAAAGTAAAAATTCGATTTTTATATATTGAATAGCAAAGTAAAAATTCGATTTTTATATATTGAATAGCATAGTAAAAATTCGATTTTTATATATTGAATAGCAAAGTAAAAAATTCGATTTTTACATATGTAGAGAATACGGGCAACGAAGATGATAAAAAGGCGAGAACGTTGAAGACTTCTATCAATGAAGAGTCAAGATGATTGGATAGCTATCTATGAGAATTTCTCACCTTTCAACTTCTATTTCTTGTTATATATATTTATACTAGGATGCAGACGGTGCTTAGTAGCACCCGACACAATCGTCCACAGACCATGGACTTGTTTGTTTGATTGCAAAAATTAGTTAGATTATTTGATTGAAATTGAATTGTTTGGTGAAATGAATGGATTTGATTGATGTGTGAATGGCGTGGGCCTTCACTAGACCGGGGATAACGCTAGGCCTTGTCCCGTTTCTAGTATCGTGCCGTTATGCCGCCGAAATTTTCTAAAATAAGTTAGAAAAATAAAAATATCATTTTATCTAAAGAATGAACTAAATAGAAATTCATATGTTAAAATAAAATGTTTTATCGTTAAAAATATAATTTTTAACGTGAATATGAATATACATGAAAGTGAATAAATAAATATCTATAAACAAATCGGCCGATTTGTTTATATACACTGATTTGACTGATATTGATTGGGTCGATAAATTTTACACATCGCCCAACTGCACAAATAAAATCTGTGTTTGATTGTTTGAAACCCCACACGGGTGTTGGGATGAAATTTGAAGTTCACTCATCCTGATTGATTAAATATGTCGATCGATTGATTGACAGGCTGTTATAAGTGTCAGATATCTATATTTGATGCTTATACAGTGTAGTGCACTTTGGTTGATGGTTGATTATTTTTCAATGCTATTATATATGTGTGATGTACGAAAATCCATATAATTAACATTATATGGTGATTGATTGGGCCTCATTTCAATTTAGAAAATAAAGAATATTAAAATATAAAGGTTCATGTGTTGACTGTACTCATCCGTTGAGATTAGTCATGTGTTGAACGAAATATTTTAATAATAAAATTTATATCTTTATCAATATTATAATATAAAGGTTCATGTGTTGACTGTACTCATCCGTTGTGATTAGTCATGTGTTGAACGAAATATTTTAATAATAAAATTTATATCTTTATCAATATTATAAAATAAAGGTTCATGTGTTGACTGCACTCATCCGTTGAGATTAGTCATGTGTTGAACGAAATATTTTAATAATAAAATTTACATCTTTATCATTATTATAAAATAAAGGTTCATGTGTTGACTGTACTCATCCGTTGAGATTAGTCATGTGTTGAACGAAATATTTGAAATCGAAATATTTGAAATAGAGATATTTGAAATAGAATATTTGAAAATAGAAATATATGAAGTCGTGTTGATTAGATTAACGCCATTTTGACGTGAACGATATTTATATCGATTTTATTCATTTTGAAATGAATTGAAAAACGATTTCGAAATGAATTGAATTGAAAAACGATTTCGAAATGAAATGAATTGAAAAACGATTTCGAAATGAAATGAATTGAAAAACGATTTCGAAATGAATTGAATTGAAAACGATTTCGAAATGAATTGAATTGAAAACGATTTCGAAATGAATTGAATTGAAAACGATTTCGAAATCAATTGAATATATAACGAATTTGATTTCAATTGAATATAAAACGAATTCGAGTTGAATTTAAAACGAAGTGAAATGAATTCAAATTGAATTGAAATTTGAATTGAATAGAGATGAATTTTAAAACGAATTTATAAGGAAGAATTCAATTTTGATTCGATTTGAAATGGAAGTTGAAAATGTTTTTGAAACGAATTCAAAACTATCTATATAATTCGTTTTAAACAGAAGTCGACGAAATATTTATTATATATATTTTATATATAATATAATGGCCTGAATAGAACGCGCCGCGCCGCGGCAGTTCGTGAATTTCGACCATTTATTTCAAACGGACATTACGGGAGATCCGACCGTCGGATTCTCCTAAAACCGGAACAGTTGGGTTCGTATCGAAAAGAGCTTTCTAACGAATATTAGAAATTTGAAATCTAACGGTTGGATTTGGAGTTACGTCCAAATCAAATTTGAAAAAGGTCGCTGTAAGTGCAGTTCGATGGCCATTGTTGGAAATCGACTATACGGGCCTTGATAAAATTATTAAAAATAGTAATAATTTGTGTAGAATCATAAGAAATGATTTGGGAAAAATTAGGGTGAAAAACTCCATATTTGAAAAGATAAAAATGTATTTTTATCGAAATGAACTAGTTTTGAACTAAATTTAAAACCCAATTATTTTTAAATAAATAAATTAGATTTAAAAAGGGGTTTTAAATAATCGTAATTTCTAATATATTTGATTGGATTTGAAATGGGTTTATCGTGAACGATGTTTTAAATAACACTAGTTCTTTAACCCGATAATAAATAGAATGTGATGTGGGTTTGTCATGAACTGTGTTTTAAATAACACCTAGTTCTTTAACCCAGTAAAAAGGAGTTTTAATGAATCTGAAATTAAATTGAAATGTGAATTGATAATCTAAATTATCAAATTTAGAAATGAGCGAGAATGGAGTATTACCAGTTTTGCTCCAAAGCGATAGTTAAATCTTTAATTAGATTTGAACGTGAAATGGTAATTAATTTTACTGATAACACCGTGGTATTAGATATGGAGTATCACCAGTTTTGCTTAATGGGATGAATAGGTTGGGATTGGGAAATAAAATAAATAATTACTTCGGTACGGTTCGCTAATCTCAACTAGTTTGGAAAACCATAATTTGGTTTGAAATGACATCCAAAGGAAGATTAAAGGATAAATTTTAAAGAATTTATCTTGGATAAAATTAATGGGAACCTTTCCCTAAAAATATGATTTTGTGAATAAAAGGATATTCAGAATTGGAATGAGGCGTATGTTGAGTTTGTGTAACATTTGTTTTTAATATACGCGGGTTGTTCGGAAAGGCCGGGTTTATACCCATTCTGAATAACCAATTCGACGATATGTCGAAGATGAAGACGGTGGTTGAAGACCGGAAGTCTTCACATCGTTTGGATAATTACTGACGTTCCTGATTGGGCTGTACACCCAAGAGGATGGAAATAGTTGGTGGTCGTCCAGACGTACTTGGAGATGAATGGATATGCGAGGAAAGTGCCTCCGGTTTTGTTCAGACCCAGAACGGACTTGTAAATGGATTGTGTGTCTGACATTGGATTTTATTCTATGTTGATTGATTTCTATTAAATATACATCGGTTTGGCGGCGGAGAATTTATTCTTTTGCTTAACGCCCTTCTCTGAGACGTACGAGCTCAGAGGTTGTATATCGATGGACATCAGTCGCATGGCGTGAATTGCCTGTGTGGCATGCTAAGATGCGATGATCAAGGCTTCTGTTGAAAAGCAAAGTCTTGTGGTTGATGATCAAAGCACGGCCTACGTGGCAGCTTTGTGTATAGTGTGAATTCGCGAGCCTCACACCTCGGTATGAGTTAAAAACGGGATACGGGCCGTTGGGAGAGCACGACGTTTCTTTCTAGCTTTGGTGGTGTCAGTGACTTACCAGCCCTGACATTTATATACTTTTCACCTTTGTGGTTGTTGGAATGAGGCGCCTCGGTTATAGGTCTGTAAGGACCGGGAAACGTGTGTTCAGGCATAACCAATCCTCTAACGTAAGTGAGGACCGCCCCAACCGATCCAAGTGGCTGCCCAGAGTGTGTAGTCCTGAGCATTTGCTAGAGTGTCTCGAAGCGGAGAGGAGCTTGCCCCTTACCTCAACTCATGACGGAAATCCAATTTCCAATACGTGTAATTCGGTTTTAATTGTAGAACTAGTATGGCGACATAGTAGATGGTAGCTATGCCGCCTATGATTGATATTTATGATTGAAATTGTTTTGACACTATACACTAATAATAGTATCAAATAATGTGTTGTTTTAAACGTATCAAGCATGCTTTGGCTGTTATAAGGGAAAACCCTATCCTCCGGCTTGCATTGCATTGTGTGATGGGACCTGGGTCTTATAACAGCTTCATTTTTCTTTATTTAGCATTGCGCTGTTTGTTCTATGCACTGGTATTCTTGGGAGGAAACCCGTTCCGTGTTATACGGCGTGGTCCCTTGATTTACCTAAATTTAAAACCAATATTAATAACTGTTTTAGTTCTCACACCAGTTACATGACTGACCTGGAGTTTATTGTTTTAACCTAAACTCTGGGTGCCCCTATTTTCCGCACGGGCAGCTAGTAGTTTTGGTTTTGCAGATTTATATTCACAGGATCCTGATTTGCAGCTGGAATGATATCCGGAAAGCTCTGTATCCGTATATCACCTTCAGTTGTGCTTTGTATTATTTTCCGCTGCTATGTAATTTATTGTAATCTCTGATATTTATCGAATGTAATTTATTCATTTATACTCTGTATATTCCTGTATCTGATGGAATTGTTGTAATAGCAATGAAATGTTCTTCCGTCTGCGTTCATTTGTGTGTTGTTCTAAAAGTATCCGCTCTTTCCCTCACGGGGAAGTTACGGGTTCTTACAGTGGTATCAGAGCTTTGGTTTACAGAGCTCGAGAACAAGACACATTAGAACCATACGAAAGAATTTATCAGATATTGGATTAGTAATATCCCATTAGAATGACTCGTTAGAGATAGGATCAGTAGTATCCTAGAACGAGTGTGAAGAGTATATTTTTCAAATTAAAACAATTTTGTTTTGAAATTTGAATCGTTTTATACGTATTTGAATAATTATTTATTTTGAAGATGGACAATCGAGTATATATAGATTTTGCATATACACGTCATGAACGTATATTCGAAGTTTTAATATACTGGATAGATATAGGATAACACTCCAGCCGCTCGGAGATGATTTTGATGATGGAGCTCCATCACCAAAAATTTATGTTCGAGTTTCGAAGGTGTGATTTTCTATATATTTCCATTCGACTGGTGTGAGAACCAAAACTAATATAGATAGATTTATTGTTGTGAATTGGCATCAAAAACAAGATTTCCAGTATATATATCAAAAATTATGAATTTGAAAACTTTAATTCACTAATTGATTGATGTTTGTGTTGATTGTTTATTTGTTTGATAATTTTTAACCATTATGCCTAATTGTATCAAATATTGAACAGTATTGAAAATTGGTCACATTTGCTTGCATATACATATACTTACATTGAACAGGTCATAGCAAGGAGGCTAGAGCTGAGAATAAAATTTGTTTGCCCGACAAATAGGTACATGTTTACTACATAATTTACTGTTTTGTTTGGGTGATGATGATTTTATGAGCCTATTGGCTAGCCGCTTGGCTTTTTCTTTTTCTTTTTGAGATCAGAAGGCCTATATGGAAATTTCGGGATTATCCCGTAGCTCCCGGTGCAGGGGAGGTTATGGCGAAATTTTTCGAAAATTTAGGGTGTTAGCCAAATTTTTGAAAATTTGAAAATTCTCAGAAACTGAAAAGTTGGAGAATGGAAGCCAGATCGAACGAAGAGTTGATTAATCAAACCACTTTCGACTTTGTTCCTTTTCGGGGACGAAAAGTTTTAAGTGGGGGAGATTGTAATAACCCGGAAATTCTGAACCAGTTTAAAATTTTTATTTTGGCAATTTTAGCGAATTTTGGATATTTAAAATAGATTATTTTAAATAATATCAACGAGAAATTTATTTTGAATATAATTCGAACGTATATATTATACGCGTCGTCGTTAGAATATAAATATTTATATATAATTATAAATAGGAATTGAAAATGGCGCGGTAGTTCGATAATTCGATTTCAAACTTCAATTGAACATACCGGGTGCAAAACAATCCGGATTTTAGTGAAACCAAAAACATTAGGATCTAATTGAGAATATCTTTCCAACGAATCCGAAAAATCAAAATTTCATAGCGGGAATCAAAAGATATGTCCAGTTGAAAATTCTGAATAGTCGCTATGGAATTCAGGCCCTTAAAAATAGACATTTTGCAAATGACCTCGGATTTCGACGAAACCACTTTTGTTCGGTCTGTGGTGTCAAATTGTTGCTAGGTTTCAAATTTCATAATTTTTCGAATCAATATGTGAGCGTGGCAAAGGAAAACGTGTTTGACCAGTTTCAGTTGATTTTAATCGACTGGAAATTGGCCATTTTTGCAACGGTCTCGGAATTCGACGAAATTAGTTTTGTTAGGACCGTATCGTCAATACGAAGCTAGAAAATATTCTTCTGGAATTTTTCAAGTTAATATGTGACCCCGGTAAATTGAAATACGCGTTCAAATTCAATATATATAGTTATATGTTGATTTTAAAGGAAACTGATCGAAACGATCGAATCAGCTTGCGATACATATCCCATTGTGTTCGGAATGGGGGTAAAACGCTATGGACGGCAGGCGGTGGACCTCGTTTAGAGGTCGTATGTAAAAGTCAACTTTTTAGAAAATAAAATAATTAAATAATAAAAATAAAATAAAAACCCTTTCTCTCCTCCTTAAATCCTCCTGTCCCCCCCCCCCCTCCCCCTTCTTCATTCGATTAAGAATCGAAAAAAAAAAAGAGATCGCGGCGGAAGCATCCACCGCGTCGCGCCACCGCCGCCCATCGCCTCCCTCATCCCAGCCACCACCGCACCCCCCGCACCTCCTTCTCCATCCCCTCCTCTAATCGATCCCGTTCAGCCCCCCCCCCCTTCTCCTTCTCGGTTGCGAACCAAGCCCTGAAGACCACCCAACACCATCGCTCCAGACCCCCAACCGCCGGCCACTGGTGCGAACCCCACCACCTGCGAGCAGCTCCGGCGAGGCAGCCTCCAATCCGGCAACGATGGCGTCTGTGGCGAGCGGCAGTGGAAAATCCACGTCGAACTGAGCTCGATGATAAACGGTGAGATTTTTCTTTTGTAATTATTCTAGTCTAATTAATTTAGCTTAAATAACTTTGATAAAAATCGGGTTTTTACCACTGAAATTATATATTTATGTTTTAAAATTTGAAAACGTATTATATATTATAAATAAGATTGTAAGACAAAGAAGTGATGAAGTGATTTTTCACTAGACAAAGTTGGGATTTTTAATTATAAAAGATGTGATTTTTAACCGTGGAAAGATGATATTTTTAAATATGAAAAGACGATATTTTGAGATGAGTAGTGAAGTAAACATATGATTTTTACCTCGAGAAAAATATAATTTTTATATTATAGAAAGGCTAAAAATATAATTTTTATATAGAATAGTATAATAAAAATTCGATTTTTATATATTGAATAGCAAAGTAAAAATTCGATTTTTATATATTGAATAGCAAAGTAAAAATTCGATTTTTATATATTGAATAGCAAAGTAAAAATTCGATTTTTATATATTGAATAGCATAGTAAAAATTCGATTTTTATATATTGAATAGCAAAGTAAAAATTCGATTTTTACATATGTAGAGAATACGGGCAACGAACATGATAAAAAGGCGAGAACGTTGAAGACTTCTATCAATGAAGAGTCAAGATGATTGGATAGCTATCTGTGAGAATTTCTCACCTTTCAACTTCTATTTCTAGTTATATATATTTATACTAGGATGCAGACGGTGCTTAGTAGCACCCGACACAATCGTCCACAGACCATGGACTTGTTTGTTTGATTGCAAAAATTATTTAGATTATTTGATTGAAATTGAATTGTTTGGTGAAATGAATGGATTTGATTGATGTGTGAATGGCGTGGGCCTTCACTAGACCGGGGATAAGGCTAGGCCTTGTCCCGTTTCTAGTATCGTGCCGTTATGCCGCCGAAATTTTCTAAAATAAGTTAGAAAAATAAAAATATCATTTTATCTAAAGAATGAACTAAATAGAAATTCATATGTTAAAATAAAATGTTTTATCGTTAAAAATATAATTTTTAACGTGAATATGAATATACGTGAAAGTGAATAAATAAATATCTATAAAGAAATCGGCCGATTTGTTTATATACACTGATTTGACTGATATTGATTGGGTCGATAAATTTTACACATCGCCCAACTGCACAAATAAAATCTGTGTTTGATTGTTTGAAACCCCACACGGGTGTTGGGAAGAAATTTGAAGTTCACTCATCCTGATTGATTAAATATGTCGATCGATTGATTGACAGACTGTTATAAGCGTCAGATATCTATATTTGATGCTTATACAGTGTAGTGCACTTTGGTTGATGGTTGATTATTTTTCAATGCTATTATATAAGTGTGATGTATGAAAATCCATATAATTAACACTATATGGTGATTGATTGGGCCTCATTTCAATTTAGAAAATAAAGAATATTAAAATATAAAGGTTCATGTGTTGACTGTACTCATCCGTTGAGATTAGTCATGTGTTGAACGAAATATTTTAATAATAAAATTTATATCTTTATCAATATTATAATATAAAGGTTCATGTGTTGACTGTACTCATCCGTTGAGATTAGTCATGTGTTGAACGAAATATTTTAATAATAAAATTTATATCTTTATCAATATTATAAAATAAAGGTTCATGTGTTGACTGCACTCATCTGTTGAGATTAGTCATGTGTTGAACGAAATATTTTAATAACAAAATTTACATCTTTATCATTATTATAAAATAAAGGTTCATGTGTTGACTGTACTCATCCGTTGAGATTAGTCATGTGTTGAACGAAATATTTGAAATCGAAATATTTGAAATAGAAATATTTGAAATAGAATATTTGAAAACAGAAATATATGAAGCCGTGTTGATTAGATTAACGCCATTTTGACGTGAACGATATTTATATCGATTTTATTCATTTTGAAATGAATTGAAAAACGATTTTGAAATGAATTGAATTGAAAAACGATTTCGAAATGAAATGAATTGAAAAACGATTTCGAAATGAAATGAATTGAAAAACGATTTCGAAATGAAATGAGTTGAAAAACGATTTCGAAATGAATTGAATTGAAAACGATTTCGAAATGAATTGAATTGAAAACGATTTCAAAATGAATTGAATTGAAAATGATTTCGAAATGAATTAAATTGAAAACGATTTCGAAATCAATTGAATATATAACGAATTTGATTTCAATTGAATATAAAACGAATTCGAGTTGAATTTAAAACGAAGTGAAATGAATTCAAATTAAATTGAAATTTGAATTGAATAGAGATGAATTTTAAAACGAATTTATAAGGAAGAATTCAATTTTGATTTGATTTGAAATGGAAGTTGAAAATGTTTTTGAAACGAATTCAAAACTATCTATATAATTCGTTTTAAACAGAAGTAGACGAAATATTTATTATATATATTTTATATATATTATAATGGCCTGAATAGAATGCGCCGCGCCGCGGTAGTTCCTGAATTTCGACCATTTATTTCAAACAGACATTACGGGAGATCCGACCGTCGGATTCTCCTAAAACCGGAACCGTTGGGTTCGTATCGAAAAGAGCTTTCTAACGACTATTAGAAATTTGAAATCTAACGGTTGGATTTGGAGTTACGTCCAAATCAAATTTGAAAAAGGTCGCTGTAAGTGCAGTTCGTTGGCCATTGTTGGAAATCGACTGTACGGGCCTTGATAAAATTATTAAAAATAGTAATAATTTGTGTAAAATCATAAGAAATGATTTGGGAAAAATTGGGGTGAAAAACTCCATATTTGAAAAGATAAAAATGTATTTTTATCGAAATGAACTAGTTTTGAACTAAATTTAAAACCCAATTATTTTTAAATAAATAAATTAGATTTAAAAAGGGGTTTTAAATAATCGGAATTTCTAATATATTTGATTGGATTTGAAATGGGTTTATCGTGAACGATGTTTTAAATAACACTAGTTCTTTAACCCGATAATAAATAGAATGTGATGTGGGTTTGTCATGAACTGTGTTTTAAATAACACCTAGTTCTTTAACCCAGTAAAAAGGAGTTTTAATGAATCTGCAATTAAATTGAAATGTGAATTGATAATCTGAATTATCAAATTTAGAAATGAGCGAGAATGGAGTATTACCAGTTTTGCTCCAAAGCGATAGTTAAATCTTTAATTAGATTTGAACGTGAAATGTAATTAATTTTACCGATAACACCGTGGCATTAGATATGGAGTATCACAAGTTTTGCTTCATGGGATAAATAGGTTGGGATTGGGAAATAAAATAAATAATTACTTCGGTACGGTTCGCTAATCTCGACTAGTTTGGAAAACCATAATTTGGTTTGAAATGACATCCAAAGGAAGATTAAAGGATAAATTTTAAAGAATTTATCTTGGATAAAATTAATGGGAACCTTTCCCTAAAAATATGATTTTGTGAATAAAAGGATATTCAAAATTGGAATGAGGCGTATGTTGAGTTTGTGTAACATTTGTTTTTAATATACGCGGGTTGTTCGGAAAGGCCGGGTTTATACCCATTCTGAATAACCGATTCGAAGATATGTCGAAGATGAAGACGGTGGTTGAAGACCGGAAGTCTTCACATCGTTTGGATAATTACTGATGATCCTGATTGGGCTGTACACCCAAGAGGATGGAAATAGTTGGTGGTCGTTCAGACGTACTTGGAGATGGATGGATATGCGAGGAAAGTGCCTCCGGTTTCGTTCAGACCCAAAACGGACTTGTAAATGGGTTGTGTGTCTGACATTGGATTTTATTCTGTGTTGATTGATTTCTATTAAATATACATCTGTTTGGCGGCGGAGAATTTATTCTTTTGCTTAACGCCCTTCTCTGAGATGTACGAGCTCAGAGGTTGTATATCGATGGACATCAGTCGCATGGCATGAATTGCCTGTGTGGCATGCTAAGATGCGATGATCAATGCTTCTGTTGAAAAGCAAAGTCTTGTGGTTGATGATCAAAGCACGGCCTACGTGGCAGCTTTGTGTATAGCGTGAATTCGCGAGCCTCACACCTCGGTATGAGTTAAAAACGGGATACGGGCCGTTGGGAGAGCACGACGTTTCTTTCTAGCTTTGGTGGTGTCAGTGACTTACCAGCCCTGACATTTATATACTTTTCACCTTTGTGGTTGTTGGAATGAGGCGCCTCGATTATAGGTCTGTAAGGACCGGGAAACGTGTGTTCAGGCATAACCAATTCTCTAACGTAAGTGAGGACCACCCCAACCGATCCAAGTGGCTGCCCAGAGTGTGTAGTCCTGAGCATTTGCTAGAGTGTCTCGAAGCGGAGAGGAGCTTGCCCCTTGCCTCGACTCATGACGGAAATCCAATTTCCAATACGTGTAATTCGGTTTTAATTGTAGAACTAGTATGACGACATAGTAGATGGTAGCTATGCCGCCTATGATTGATATTTATGATTGAAATTGTTTTGACACTATATACTAATAATAGTATCAAATAATGTGTTGTTTTAAACGTATCAAGCATGCTTTGGCTGTTATAAGGGAAAACCCTATCCTCCGGCTTGCGTTGCATTGTGTGATGGGACCTGGGTCTTATAACAGCTTCATTTTTCTTTATTTAGCATTGCGCTGTTTGTTCTATGCACTGGTATTCTTGGGAGGAAACCCGTTCCGTGTTATACGGCGTGGTCCCTTGATTTACCTAACTTTAAAACCAATATTAATAACTATTTTAGTTCTCACACCAGTCACATGACTGACCTGGAGTTTATTGTTTTAACCTAAACTCTGGGTGCCCCTATTTTCCGCATGGGCAGCTAGTAGTTTTGGTTTTGCAGATTTATATTCACAGGATCCTGATTTGCAGCTGGAATGATATCCGGAAAGCTCTGTATCCGTATATCACCTTCAGTTGTGTTTTGTATTATTTTCCGCTGCTATGTAATTTATTGTAATCTCTGATATTTATCGAATGTAATTTATTCATTTATACTCTGTATATTCTTGTATCTAATGGAATTGTTGTAATAGCAATGAAATGTTCTTCCGTCTGCGTTCATTTGTGTGTTGTTCTAAAAGTATCCGCTCTTTCCCTCACGGGGAAGTTACGGGTTCTTACAGACGGATAAAGTAGATGTAAATAAAAATAAAAAGGAATTTCTTAGAAACCGAAATATATAGCCAAATCCAATATATGGTTGAAGTAGGTTGATTACATGCATGGATGCACACGCAAAACGATAATACGTTTTTCTATATATACCGTACTTATCGAAAATGTATCCATGCACATATAAACTCATATGGCCACACCAGATTATTTACCCCTACAATAACATTGTATTCTAATAATTTTCAGAAATCAGACATGGTAGCCATTGATAATAATCCACCATCTTATTATTGCCCATGGTGCGCAAAGGCGTAACATCTTCCAAGACCATTGAAGCATACTGCAAACACCTTCACCTTTTTGAATTACTCCATTTACTTAAAACAATCATATGTTAGTTCTGCATCATAATTAATTTGAACAAAGCTAATACAGTTTATACTCTTTTTCTTCCCCAAAAAGATGAACATAAGTAATATCTTATATCATTTTGCACTACAAAAGGATCTGTAAACATAACATCATAAGCACAAAATTTCAAATATAAAGTCACTCTTAAACCCAAAATGCAAAACAATAGAGAATGCTATTTGTAAACTAGAAATTGTGTTTATTTAATTTGTAAAAAAATATGGTATGACTTGCTATACAAAGTGGATATTTCAATATTGTTCACTAACAATTGGTCAAAAATTAATTAATTAATTTCTAATGTTTTATTTAGAATAAAAACAACCTCATGTCCCGAATAATATTTGTTGCAAAAACCCATAATTTAGTATCACTATCACTGAAAATAAAAGTAGTCATTGGCAACATCCACTGGAGTCATAATCACCAAGCTGGCATGTACAAAAATCAGTCATCAACATATATATTTTAATGGACAAGAAACGCAATGATAATACACGAGTTATGAAAATGGACAAGTTTTAGCATAAACTTACCCAAGAGTTGACAAAGATTTGTTAATATTTTCTGCTTCCTTCAATCTCTCTCCTTCTACTCCAAAACTCTTTTGCCTAATTTAGATAGGTCCATTAATTTCTAAAAAAGGCAAAATAAGTGATGTGTTAGTATAACATGTCCCCGCCTCTCTAAACTAGCAAGATCCACCAAATTCAACCTTCTAAATCATTTCTCTCAGATATTACCATGTTTCTCTCCCAGGTAATGGTGGGATAAATATGGATATTACCCCGTTTCTCTCCGAGTTTTGTGTAAAGCTTAGGTTGAGAATATATACAATGTCAATCAACTCATAAGTTAAAATATCTAATGAATCAATACCAGTGTTTTGGATTAAATGGATGTAAAAGTAAGGTCATCGGTAATGTGAAATATTATATTGTAGCACGAAACAGAGTGAAAATTTTGATTTAAAGCTTTGAAGTATGCTATCAGGGTTTCAATTCAAGGAGTTGGATTACAAGAATTAATTCTTGATATTCATTATTTAAATTTTATAAGATATCAATTAATACATCCCATATTCATTTATTACACCATTAGCAATCAATGAATTCACATTAATCACATGAAATCCTCAATCAAGTCATGACCTAATATAATTTTTTATGCTAGGTGAAAGAAAATAAAAAATAGAAACTTACCTGAACTTCCCCAAATTGGTTCCCACTGCCAAATGAGTTCCCCGCTGTTCCCATTGAACAGAGCACACGCTACCATCCACACCCAGATCACAAAATTTTGTAACCTAGTAATAAAACAAATAAGATCATCAAAATACAATTCTAGATCACGTTTAAGTACTTGAGTACTTGTTGAAAAATAAGACAATAACCTTGATAGTGCATGCATTCCACAAATAAACACGGTTCCCTAGCCCAACAACAAGAAAATTATTAGCAAACCAATCTACAAGATTTAAATAGAAATCATCCTGCAATGTTGGTGCATCTAAAACTTGCAAAAGAACAAAATTTTTGTAAAATACCAGCTTGAAAATCCTAAAATTTAATAAACCTTACAAACCTTATGAGGCAATCTGGGTATTTTCCTAGGTGCTTTAGGTTGGCTATTCACAACCCCAGGCATCAATGTGTCCTCAAAATCAAATGTCGGATTCAAATTTCTTCCCTCTTCCGCTTTATACCTAAAAATATTCCTATTCACATTGTTAAAAGAATAGGAATCTGAATTCGGATCCGGGGACCCATCAACACTTTTCCTACTAAACCTTGATGATTTCTCGGGCATAGATGGTGCTTGAACATTCTCCGATCCGAACAAAATGCTTCTAAGCAATGAACAGTAAGGACTTTCAGCTTTTCCAAAGTTGAAGAATTGGACTCAGTTTTAGCATTAAACTGGAGTATTTTGTTCGATCTCTTCCTGAAGATGAAGAAATAAACACCACAACTAGACCTAAAAAGAGTCGATAATACACCATGCTCTTTTCAGAAAACCTTAACAATAATCATGAAGAAATAAACCTTATGAGCCGATAA
This sequence comes from Allium sativum, assembly GCA_030737875.1. Taxonomy (NCBI): domain Eukaryota; kingdom Viridiplantae; phylum Streptophyta; class Magnoliopsida; order Asparagales; family Amaryllidaceae; genus Allium; species Allium sativum. Next base: position 1,043,352,925 of record CM060910.1, on the reverse strand, counting down.
ACTTACCTGAACTTTCCCGAAGATGCTATCAGTGAAGACTACCACATCAATTTGAAGATAGCCAGAGACAAATCTATTCATCAATTCGCGATTTGGAAAATTTTCAGAAAACCCTTAGCCACGAGTTTTGTTTTCCGGCTACCATAGAAATAAAAAAGAGGGAAGCCGATATTTTTATTCTCAAGTGAGGTGAGAATTGAAAAAACTACGAGAGAAAAATATGGTGCGTATTTGACATAGCTCAAAGCCTTATCAACTGAACCGATCCGTTGCTTCGCAGATGTAGGGTAAAATTTTACATGTTGGAGGTGGTGCAGATCATTGAGCCGTAGCAAAGGAATTTTAATACGGCTATGAGCTATATCAAATTTGATACGGCTTAAAGGCGTATCAAATTTCTACATCCTGGTGTCCAAATTTGCTGTTTTGGTGTAGTGCACCACTCACCCTGCTCTACTTCGAAACATACAGCACCCTCATCACGCCGCCGCAACAACTTCGCCTCTCCTTAAGTCTCATTGACTTGGCCCAAGCTGCCTCTTGAACCTAGTTGGTTCGAAACTGGTATGGGGAAAACAAAGTCCGTTGATCTCAACTCCTCCCATTGCCTCCTTGTTTCAACTGCACCCCCCGACATCCACGCCGGTTTACTCCTAGTGGTCAAAATAGTTCGAACTCGATGCTAAGTATATTAATGCAAAATGCGGGTTTATACGAGAGAAAATAATCGAGTTTCATTGAATTTTGTTTCGTTTCAGATTTTATATTGGTTTTTGCATATTCGATTTAGGTTGTGGGTGTTGTTTTAGAATGAATCGAGAGGCTGGTAAGTTTTTGAAATAAAAGTTAGGTGCTCGGTATTTTGGATGGAGGAATGAAATCTTAGTTTTCATTTGTATCAATCGCAGGTTCAAATATAAATAGATGAAAGAAGAAAGAAAACATGTTCAGAAGCCACGTGAGGATCCTTAGATAAGGGCAACAGAAAAATATTTTTTTTCTAGATTTGACTAAGGATATTTTTCTGAAAGTGATTTTTATTTGAAAACGAAAAATGATATTTTCTTGAAGTGACTAATGATTTTTATTTGAGGTAATTAAGGATATTTAACCGTGCCTATCGCCAATCTTATTCGACGTTTATTGATTTCTGAGACCACATACAAACTCCGTTCGTGTTGAAAATGGACCTCATAGTATGATTCGATATTACGGATCTAATGAAACTTTTTTCATCGAATTCCGAATCCGTTTGCTCAAATGGAACTTGTTTAAGTTTAAATGGTAGATTTATTTACATTTAATTTCGCTACGCTCACAGAATAACTTCAATTTGCGCGAAACTCGAAATCAAGTAATAAATAGCTATCGCGAATTTTATAAAATTCGTTTCATTGAAAACATATGTCATTTAAATAATATTCCTTTTTAAGGGTCCAAATTAAATTAAAATAAACCAATTTAAAAATACCTTAATATAATAATAATAATAAATATTCTAATCGGACGTTCTCGGGTAGAATTTCATATAATATCAAAATAAAATACTTTAGGTTGAGTTTCATGCTAACTCGATATTAAATAAAATAAAAATCCTTTATTTATATATAATAAATCGTTATATTATATAAATAAATTCCATAGCAACTATTTGATAATTTGATTTGGACGTAAAACAAAATCTACAACATGAAAGCATGAATATTCTACACTATTGAAAAATAATAATCCAATAGATTTGGACATTTCTTATTTAAAAAAAAATGACTTATATTTGATCTTGTACATTCAATTAAAATACAAAACATAATACTACGGACTACTGTGCCATTGTCATTCGTTTTATAAAAAAATTATAAATTATATGTTTTAACATTGTTTAATAAACAAAATCAATAATATAATTCGATTCCAAACTTTAAATAACCTTTTTAAATTGCTAATTCATACAAATCTTCAATTCCAACATATTCCTAACTATTTTGGAATAAACTTATTATATATTATTTATATTATTAAAATATTCAAAATCATTGAATTCAAGTCATTAAATTTCCAAAACAACGTTTAAAACGATTTTAAATATTAAATAAGAAGGTTAAAAATCTGGGCCATCACAGCAGATGCTGCAAATTCCAATTAAACCTCTCATTGTGACATCATAGCGATACAAACATACCTAAGCTGCTCGAATTTGAATATGAAGTTGTTAAAAGACATGAAACGCTAGTAAAGTATAAGTTGTGGCTTTATCATATTGCTAATTCGCTTGATTATCTACACATTTATTTTCTATTCAAGTTACTAGTTTATTAGCTTATATTTGGCCGCTTATTTTTCCCAATCATCTCCATACTGCCGGAACGGACCCTATCTATGATCCACTTATTCTTACATTCATTAAATTTAATATTTTCTTCTTCATAAGTTTACTAACAATAAGCCTCCTCTTTCCTCTTATTTTTCATGTTATTTATAACTACATGTTTTACCGTTACCATAACCGTTGTTGTGGGTTTACTTATTAATTTAGTTCCCATAACTAAGTTTATTAATAAGTTCTCATCTTACCTCTTATTATAACTCACATTATATCGTTACCACAACAATTGTTATGGATTTACTTGTTAAATTAGTTCCCTTAACTAAGGTTTACAAATAAGTTCTCTTTTCATTATTAATTATAACATATGTGTAACAACCCGGAAAATCAGAACCAATTTAAATTTTTTATTTTGGCAATTTTAATGGATTTTTAATATTAAAATGATTTATTTTAAATAATAACAATTAGAAATTTATTTTGAATAGAATTAGAACGTATAAATTTATTTAAATCAGAATTAGAATATAAATATTTATTTTTTAAATATAAAAGGAATTGGAAATGGTGCGGTAATTTGAAAACTCGATTTCAAATTTCAAATGAATGTACAAGATACAAAATAAACCGGATTTTAGTGAAACCAAAAATATTTGAATCTGCTTGAAAATATCATTCCAACGAATGTGAAAAATCTAGATTTCATAATGGGAATTAAAAATTATGTCCAGTTGAAAATTCAGAGTAGTCGCTATGGAATTTATATAAAATATAGCCCTTAAAAGTAGGGATTTTGCAAACGACCTCCGTTTTCGATGAGACCACTTTTGTTGGATCTAGAATGTCAAATTATTGCTAGATTCCAATTTTCATAATTTTTGGAAGCAATATGTGAGCGTGACGAATTTAAACATGTTTGTTCAATTCAGTTTGAATTTAATCGACTGGAAAATGACCGTTTTTCAAACGGTTTCCAAATTCGACGAAATTAATTCTGTTAGGACCGTATCCGATTATTTGGTTAAATTTGGTTTGGGAAATAAAATGAATTGATTAGAATTGGTATGTACATGGCACAAGCCATTATTGGGCGAGGGATAAGGGTAGACCTTATTCCGGTTCTAGTATTGCGCCGTTATGCTGCCAAAATTTTCTAAAAATAATAGAACAATAAAAATATCATTTTTATTGTATAAATGAACTGTATAAAGTATTCATGAGTTGAAATAAATATTTTATCGTCAAAAATATAATTTTTAATGAGTATACGAATGAAAATGAATATTCATTTACAAATCGGACGATTTGTTTATGTATACACATTTGGCTGATATTGATTAGGACGATATATTTTACACATCGCCCAACTGCATAAATAATAATCGGTGTTTATTGTCTGAAAACCCCACACGGGTGTTGGGATGATATTGGACATACACAAATCCCAATATTTAGTTATATGTCAATCGATGGGTTGACGGGCTGTTGTAAGCGTTAATAATTTATATTTAACGCTAATGCAGTTGTGTAATGCACTCTGGATGATGGTTGACTGTGTTTGGTTATGGTTGTGTACACGTGTGTATGAAATCCATAAAAATAAAATTATATGGTAATTAACTGTGTCTGATTCCAATTCGGAAAGAACGAATATTTTAAATTAAAGAATATTTTAAAATGAGGAGTAATGAATAGTTTAAAATAACTAATATTTTAAAATAATATTCAGTAATTGATCAAAATATGATTTTGATGTCCGATTTGGGATGGACACAAAAATATTTAAATAATTAAAGCCGTGTTGATTAAATTAACGTCGTTTTGACGTGAACGATATTTATATTGATTTTATTCATTTTTATAATGAATATCGAAAAGGAAGTGATTTCAAGATCTAATGTTTTGAAAATATTATCATTTATATATTAATGATATGGAATATTCAAATTTGATTTGAAATTTGATATGAAGTTGAAATCATTTTGAAAACAAATTCAAAACGATTTATAAATTACGTTTTAAATGGAAATCGACGAAATATATATAATATATGTATATTATACATATTTAGTGGCCTAAATAGAACGCGCTGCGGCAGTTCGCGAATTTCGACTATTGACTTCGAATAGATATTACAGGAGATCTAACCGTCGGATTCTTGTCAAACCGGAACCTTTGGGTTCATGTCGAAAAGAGATTTCCAATGAATACAAAAGATTTGAAACCTAACGGTTGGATTTGGAGAAACGTCCAAATCAAATTTGGAAAAGGTCACTATAGATGCAGTTCGATGACCGTTTATGGAAATCGACTGTATGGGCCTTGATAAAATTATTAAAAATATAAATAATTTGTGTAAAATCATAACAAATGATTTGGAAAGAATTGGGATGAAAATTTCCATATTTGAAAAGATAAAAAAAATATTTTTATCAAAATGAACTAGTTATGAACTAGATTTATAATCCAATATTTTTAAATAAATAAATTGGATTTGAAATGGTTTTAAAAATAACCAGAATTTCCAATATATGAATTGGAATAGATTTGAATCGAAATCATCTTCGGAATATTTCGATATTGGATTCCGTGATTATACGGATATTTTTATGGAAATTTGGAAGATATATTTTATATCGTTATTTCCAATACGATATTTATTGGTCTCAGAATTTGATATTGAATATAAGCCGATATAATTTCTATTCAGAGCCTTGTATTTAATATCAAATGGGATTTTGGTTTTGTCGTGAATGGTGTCTTCATTAACACTATTTTTAAACCCAGTTGAGTAAAGAATAAATCTTTTCAGTAAGATTTAGTGAAATTTTCCAATTAATTAATATTTAATTGGAATTGAATGAAAGAATTGGATTTTGGGTTTGTCGTGAATGGTGTCTTCATTAACACTGTTCTTAAACCCAGTTGAGAAAAGAATAAATCTTTTCAGTAAGATTTAGTGAAATTTTCCAACTAATTAATATTTAATTGGAATTGAATGAAAGAATTGGATTTTGGGTTTGTCGTGAATGGTGTCTTCATTAACACTATTCTTAAACCCCGTGTGAAAAAATAAATCTTATAAATAAGATTATTAGAGTTTCTAGTTATATTTAGTAACTGGAATAAAATGGAATGTGAATTGGGTTTATTGTGAACTATGTTTTAATGACATTCGTTCTTTAACCCGATTTATAGTGAAATGTGATTTGAAATTTATAAATCTTTTAATTAAGATTTAGGGAAATTTTCCAAAGTGAAGTTTTCTAATTTAATACAATAAATTGGAATGGAATAGAATTTGATTGGATAATAATCGAAGTGAGCTTCTGTGGAGGAAGATGGTTAATATATATATGGAATTTAAAAGGCTTTGCCGTTATTCCATTTATATTATCGGTTGGATACGGAAGTTTATATCGATTATATATATATATTGATTTGTTTTCCATGAAGATTCCACAATTAATGGAATGGGATTTGGGTTTATCGTGAACTGTGTTTTAAATGACATTAGTTCTTTAACCCAATTAAAGATAAGATTAATTTCTTGACTTTGAATAATCATTAAGTAATGATTTTTGAGATTAAAACTGAATTGGAGTTTTAATGAATCTTTAATTAGATTGAAAAAGAGAATGTGATAATTTAAATTATCAAATTCGGGAAATGGTCGAGAATGGAGTAGCACTAGTTTTACTCCAAGCGATAGTTAAATCTTTAATTAGATTTGAATGTGAAACGGTAATTAATTTTACCGATAACACTGTGGTGTCAGATATGAAGTATTACCAGTTTTACTTCATGGGATGAATAGGTTGGAATTGGGAAAAATAATAAATAATTACTTTGGTAAGGTTCACTAATCCCGACTAGTTTGGATAAACCTTAATTTGGTTTGAATTGATATCCAAAGGAAGATTAAAGAATAAATTTAAAGAATTTATCTTTGATAAAATTAATGCGAACAATTTCCAAAGTATAAGAATATTTGAATAAAGGAATATTCTGGATTGGAATGAGGCGTATGTTTTGTTTTATAGCACTTGTTTATAACATACATGAGTTATTCGGAAAGGCCAGGTTTATACCCATTCTGAATAACTAATTCGACGATAAGTCGACAATGAAGACGGTGGTTGAAGACCGGAGGTCTTCACATCGTTTAGATGATTAGTGATGTCTTGATTGGGCTATACACCCAAGACGAGGTAATAAGTGGTGATCGTCCAAACATACTTGGAGATCGACCGGATATGCGAGGACCTCTCTCCTGTATTGGACATATGGGACAAGGAATAAGGTGCCTCCGGTTTCGTTCAGACCCAGAACAAACCTGTAAATGGATGTGTGTCTGACGTTGGATTTCATTCTGTGTGATTGATAGACATCAGTTGCATGGCGTGAATTGCCTGTGTGGCATGCATAGATGCAAATGATGAAAGCTTCTGTTGAAAAGCAGAGTCTTGTGGTTGATGATCAAAGCACGACTTTAATATAGCCTAGCTTTGTGTATAGCGTTAATTTGCAAGCCTCACACCCTGGTGTGAACTAGAAACGGGAGAGGACCTCAGGGAGGACATGCGTTTCTTTCTAGCTAGGAGTGGTGTCAGGGTTTTGCAAGCCCAGACATTTTACTTATGTGGATCGGTTATATCGGTTATTACGGTGCCAATGGATGGTTTGGTCGATATACTGACCAGTTTTACGCCTCATAAGGCGGGGAAACACATTGTTCAGGCACTTTAATCCACTCTGTGTGGACCGGCCATGACGATCCAAGGCTTGCCTGTGCGCTTGCCTGAGACATGGTAGGCTAGATTGTCTCGAAGTGGTAAGGACGATCCCTTGCCTTGGTTCACAGATGGAAATCCAACTTCCAATATGTGACTTAGCGGTTTTGATTGAAAACCTATATGTGGCGGCATAGTGGCATGGGACGGTCATGTCGCCTATGATTGATACATTATGATTGAAATCGTTTTTGAAACATATATGCACTTATAATAGTATCAAAATGATTTGTTTTAAACGTACCAAGCTTTTTTGGCTATTATAAGGTAAAACTCTATCCTCCGGCTTGCATTGCATTGTGTAATGGGACCTGAGTCTTATAATAGCTTCATTTTTCCAAAAAGTATTGCATTGTTTGTTATATGCACTGGTATTCTTGGGGTTAAACTCGTTCCATGTTATACGGCGTGGTCCTTGATATATCTGATTTTAAATAAAAGTTTTACATAACTGTTTTAGTTCTCACACCAGTCACATGACTGACCTGGAGTTTATTGTTTTAACCTAAACTCTGGGTGCCCCTATTTTCCATACTTGCAGCTAGTAGTTTTGGTTTTGCATATTTATATTCGTAGGATCCTGGTTTACAGCTGGAATGATATTTGGAAAGCTCTGTATCCATGTATCTCTTTCAGTTGTGTTATGTATAATTTTTCCACTGCATTGTAATTTGTAAATCTCTGATATTTATCAAATGTATATTATTTGTTCGTAGTCTGTATACTCTTGTACTTCGATGGAAATTGTTGTAATAAGCAATGAAATGTTCTTCTGTTTGTGTTCTGATTTGTCGTGTTCTCAAACAATCCGTTCTTTCTCTTCTCTTCGGAGACCGAGGAAGTTTGGGTCGTTACAGTTTGGTATCAGAGCTTTTGTAATAACCCGGAAATGCGAGCCAATTTAAAATTTTTATTTTGGCAATTTTAATGAAGTTCGAACATTTAAAATGAATTATTTTAAATAATAGCGACATGAAATTTATTTTGAATAGAATAGAATGTATATATTTATGTAAATCGTCGTTAGAATATAATTATTTTAATTATAAAAGGAATTGAAAATGGCGCGGTAGTTCGATTATTTGATTTCAAACTTCAATTGAACATACCGGGTACAAAATAAACCGGATTTTAGTGAAACGAAACATAATAGAATCTAATTGAGAATATCTTTCCAACGAATCCGAAAAATTGAAATTTCATAGTGGGAATCATAAGATATGTCCAATTGAAAATTCAGAATAGTCGCTATGGAATTCAGGCGCTTAAAAATGGAAATTTTGCAAACGACCTCGGATTTCGACGAAACCACTTTTGTTGGATCCGTGATGTCAAGTTATTAATAGGTTTCAAATTTCGTAATTTTTCGAATCAATATGTGAGCGTGGCAAAGGAAAACGTGTTTGACTAGTTTTAGTTGATTTTAATTGATTGGAAAATTACCATTTTTCAAACGGCCTCAGAATTCGACGAAACTAGTTTTGTTAGGACCGTATCGTCAATACGAAGTTAGAAGTAATTTTTCAGGAAGTTTTCAAGTTAGTATGTGGCCCAGGTAAATTGAAATGCGCGTTCAAATTCAATATATAGAGTTATATGTTGATTTTGACGAAAACTGATCAAAACGATCGAATCGGCTTACAATACATATCTTATTGTGTTCAGAATGGAGGTAATTAGCTAGGGGCGATAGTCGGTGAGTTCAATTTTGAGTTCATTGTAAAAAGTTACTTTATGGATTTTAAAATTTAATTAAATATATAATTAGATTAAGTCAACCTTACCATACTCTCTCTCCCCGTCTTCACTCATCAAATCAAGATTTAAAATTAAAAAAAAAGGGAAAGAGGAAGGAGGAGAAGCACTCCTCCCAGCAGCGCGTCGCTGGAGCCCACGCCGCCGCCAGGAGGCGTAGCCCTCTAGCTTCCCTCCTCCGCGCCTCTCTTCCTCTTCTTCCTCCTCGCTCCGTTCTCCTCCTCTAATCAAACCCAAAGACCTAGCCCCCATCTAAAGACCACCGCCCGCCACTCTCCTCCTTCCCCGAGCCTGCTCTACCTCGACAGCACCCCCACGCAGCAGCTCCGCTCCTTCCTTGCCCGATTCGAAGTACGTATTCCAATTTGAATTATATTCGCAGATTTTTAATTATTATATGATGATAAAGATCCGATTTTTATGTAGTTATTAGTGAAATAAAAGTTCAATTTTTATACGTATGAAAGCAAAACGAAAAATGGAATTTTTATATAGGAAAAAGTTTGTATTTTATATAGAGGAAGTTTAGATTTTGATTGATAGAAAGTTACGATTTTTAATTATTTAAAAACTCGATTTTTAGTTGAATAAAAATATGATTTTTAATCAAAGAAAGCTATGATTTTTATAAGTGGAAAGACTAGTTTTTATCATAGAAAGATGTGATTTTTTTATTAGAAGTAGACAAGATAAAAGTATAATTTACATTATATGAGAAGTGAAATAAAAATATAATCTTTATTATATGAACACCGTTATAAAAATAGAATTTTTATCTATATAGTAGTGGTATAAAAATAGAATTTTTATCCATATATAGTGATTATAAAAATATGATTTTTATATATGTAGTGGCTACGGACAATGAAATTGACAAAAGGCAAGCACGACGAAGATTTCTACCTATGAAGAGTTGTGGCGTTGGTTTAGCTAGTCGGTAAGAACTTCTCACTTTAAATTTTCTTTTCTAGTTAAAAATATATACTAGGATGCAGACGGTGCTTAGTAGCACCCGACACCCGTCGTCCACAGACCATGGATGGCTTGTATGTTTGATTGTTTGTTGAGGTGAAAATTGACTGCGTGATGTGAAATGAAATAAAATATTTATATAGTTAAAAATATTTCATCGTTAAAAATATAATTCTTAATGGGTATGTGAATAAATAAAAATCTGTGTTTGTTGATTTGAAACCCCACACGGGTATTGGGATAAAATACGGCATACACCAATTCCAATAATTAGTTGTATGTCGATCGATTGATTGACAGGCTGTTATAAGCGTTAGATATCTATATTTGATGCTTATACAGAGTAGTGCACTTTGGATGATGGTTGATTATTTGTCAGTGCCATTATATACATGTGTTGGGTGGAATCCATATAATTAACATTATATGGTAATTGATTGGGCCTCATTCCAATTGGGAAAATAAAAAATATTAGAATATAAAAATAGTCATGTGTTGACGATGCTCATGTGTTGAGAATACTCATGTGTTGAAACTATTCATGTGTTGAGTAAAATATTTTAATAATAAAATTTACATCTTTATCATATTTAAGATTAGAAACTACTTTACGGTTGGAGTCTGATTAAAAATCAAACGATAGATACCATAATTTTATAAAATATATTACATAACAAAAATAGTCATGTGTTGACGGTACTCATGTGATGAGATTAGTCATGTGTTGAAAGAAATATAGATTCATGTGTTGAATAGAATAAATATTCATTTGTTGAATAGAATGACGAATTTATTGAAATATATAAAGCCGTGTTGATTAGAGTTGCACTATTTTGACGTGAACGATATTTATATCGATTATATTCGTTTTTATAATGAATATAGAAAAGGTAGTGATTTCAAAATATAACGTTTTGAAAATATTATCATTTATATGGTAATGATATGAAATATTCAATTTTGATTTGAAATTGAATATAGAGTTGAAATGGTTTTGAAAACGAATTTAAAACGATTTTTAAAATATGTTTTAAAGGGAAATCGATGAAATATATAATATATATATATTATATATAATGGCCTGAATAGAATGCGCCGCGCTGCGGCAGTTCATGAATTTCGACCATTGACTTCGAATTGACGTTGCGGGAGATCCTACCGTCGGATTCTCCTAAAACTGAAACTGTTGGGTTCGTATCGAAAAGAGCTTTCCAATGAATATTAGAATTTTGAAATCTAACGGTTGGATTTTGAATTATGTCCAAATCAAATTTGGAAAAGGTCGCTGTAAGTGCAGTTCGATGGCTGTTGATGGAAATCGACTGTATGAGCCTTGATAAAATTATTAAAAATATTAATAATTTGTGTAAAATCATAATATGTGAATTGGAAAGAACTGGGATGAAAAATTCCACATTTGAAAGGATAAAAATATATTTTTATCGAAATGAACTAGTTTTGTACTAGAATTAAAATCAATTTATTTTTGAAATAAATAAATTGAATTTGAAAGTGGTTTTAAAAATAATCAGAATTTCCAATATACGAATTGTAATGGATTTTAATTGAGATTATCTTTGGAATATTTCGATGTTGGATTTTGTGATTATACAGATATGGTTGTGGAAATCTGAAAGATATATTTTATATCGTTATTTCCAATACGATATTTGTTTGTTTCAGAATTTGATATTGAGTATAAGCCGGTATATTTTCTATTCGGAACCTTGTATTTAATATCAAATGGGATTTTGGATTTGTCGTGAATGATGTCTTAAATAACACTGTTCTTGAACTCAGTATAGAGAAGAATAAATCTTTTAATTAAGGTTTAGTGAAATTGTCCAGTTAATTAGTATTTAATTGGAATTGAAATTGAATTGGTTTTTGGGGTTTATCGTGAGCGGTGTTTTGAATAACACCTGTTCTTTAACCCGATTAACAACGGAAAGTGATTTTGGGTTTATCGTGAATCGTGTTTTAGGTGACATTGGTTCTTTAACCCAGTTAAAGACGGGATATTTATTTGAGGGAAAGATCAAAACTAAGTGGAGTTTTAATGAATCTATAGTTAAATTGAAATGTGAATTGATAATTTAAATTATCAAATTTGGAAAGTGATCGAGAATGGAGTATCACCAGTTTTGCTCCAAAGCGATAGTTAAATCTTTAATTAGATTTGAACGTGAAATGGTAATTAATTTTACCGATAACATCGTGGTGTTAGATATGGAGTATTACTAGTTTTGCTCCGGGGGATGAATAGGCTGGGATTGGGAAATAAAATAAATAATTACTTCGGTGTGGTTCGCTAATCCCGACTAGTTTGGAAAACCATAATACGGTTTGAAATGATATCCAAAGGATGATTAAAGAATAAATTTAGAAGAATTTATCTATGATAAAATTAATGGGAACCTATTCCCTAATGATGTGAAAATTTGAATAAAAGAATATTCTGAATTGGAATGAGGCGTATGTTGTGTTTGTGTAACACGTGTTTATTATATACGTAGGTTATTTGGAAAGGCCGGGTTTATACCCATTCTGAAAAACCGATTCGACGGTATGTCGAAGATGAAGACGGTGGTTGAAGACATGAAGTCTTTACATCGTTTGGGTGATTACTGATGATCTTGATTGGGCTATACACCCAAGATGAGGGAATCAGTTGGTGATCGTCCAGACGTACTTGGAGATCGATGGATATGTGAGGAAAGTGCCTCCGGTTTCGTTCAGACCCAAAACGAACTTGTAAATGGACTGTGTGTCTGACATGGGATTTTATTTTGTGTTGATTGATCTCTATTAAATATACATCTGTTTGGCGGCGGAGAATTTATCCTCTTGCTTAACGCCCTTCTCTGAGACGTACGAGCTCAGAGGTTGTATAACGATGGACATCAGTCGCATGGCATGAATTGCCTGTGTGGCACGCCTAAGTAGCAATTGATCAAGGCTTCTGTTGAAAAGCAAAGTCTTGTGGTTGATGATCAAAGCACGACCTGTGTGGCAGAGCTTTGTGTATAGCATGAATTCGCGAGCCTCACACCTCGGTATGAGTCAAAAACGGGATAGTGACTGTAGGGAGAGCACGACGTTTCTTTCTAGCTAGTGGTGGTGTCAGTGCTTAAACTGGCTGACATTTGTATATACTTTTCACCTGTGTGGTTATTGGAATGCGAGGCGCCTCGGATATAGGTCTGTTAGGACCGGGAAACGTGTGTCAGGAATAACTAATTCTCAAAAGTAAGAGAGGACCGGCCCTGAAGATCCAAGCATCATTGTGGGGTCCTGAGACATTTGCTAGAGTGTCTCGAATCGGAGAGGAGCTTGCCCCTTGCCTCGACTCATGATGGAAATCTAATTTCCAATACGAGATATTTCGGTTTTATTTGTAGAGCCTAGTATTGCGACATGATAGATGGTACCCATGCCGCCTATGATTGATATTTATGATTTGAATTGTTTTGACACTATACACTTATAATAGTATCTAATGATTTGTTTTAAATGTACCAAGCATGTTTAGCTATTATAAGGGAAAACCCTATCCTCCGGCTTGCGTTGCATTGTGTGATGGGACCTGGGTCTTATAATAGCTTCATTTTTCGAAAAAGCATTGCGCTGTTTATTCATATGCACTAGTATTCTTTGGAGGAAACCCGTTCCGTGTTTTACGGCATGGTCCCTTGAATTACTCTCTTTTAAAGTAAAGATTTAAATAACTATTTTAGTTCTCACACCAGTCACATGACTGACCTGGAGTTTATTGTTTTAACCTAAACTCTGGGTGCCCCTATTTTCTACACGGACAGCTAGTAGTTTTGGTTTTGCAGACTTATATTCACATGATCCTGGTTTACAGCTGGAATGATATCTGGAAAGCTCTGTATCCGTATATCACCTTCAGTTGTGCTTTATATTATTTTCCGCTGCTATGTAATTTATTGTAATCTCTGATATTTATCGAATGTAATTTATTCATTTATACTATGTATATTCTTATATTCTGATGGAATTGTTGTAATAAAAAATGAAATGTTCTTCTATTTGCGTTCTATTTTGTCATGTTCTCAAGGTAATCCGGGCTTTCCTTACCGGGGAAGTTACGGGCTACTACAGTGGTATCAGAGCTTTGGTTTACAGAGCTCGAGAACAAGACATATTAGAACCGAACGAAAGAATTCATTAGATATTGGATTAGTAATATCCAATTAGAATAACTCGTTAGAGATGGGATCAGTAGTATCCTACAACGAGTGTGAAGAGTATATTTTTCAAATGAAAACAAATTTTGTTTTGAAAATTTAAATCAATTATACGCATTTGAATATTTTATTTGTATGGAATTTGGACAATCCAATATATAAAGATTTTGCATATACGCGTCTTGAATGTATATTCGAAGTTTTAATATACTAGATAGATATAGAATCACACTCTAGTCGCCCGGAGATGATTCTGATGATTGATGCATTGTCATCAGAGTTGATGTTGAGTGCCGAAGGTGGGATATCTATATATTTCCATTAGACTGGTATGAGAACCAAAACTATATAGGATTATTTGTTGTGATTTGGCATCAAAAACATAATTTTCTGTATATGTATCAAAGTTATGAATTTGAAACGTTAATTCACTAATTGATTGATGGTTGTGTTGTTGTTTATTTGTTTGATAATTTTGAACCATTTAGCCTAATTGAACCAAATATTGAACTGTATTAAAAAATTTGTCGCATTTGCATGCATATACATGTACTTGCTTTGAACAGGTCATAGCAAGGAAGCTAGAGCAGAGGAATAAAATTGTTTGCCCGACAAATAGGTACATGTTTACCATAATTTACTGTTTTGTTTGGGTGATGATGATTTTATGAGCCGATTGGCCTTTTATTTTTCTTTTAGATTGAAGAAGGCCATGGGAGGCTATATGAAATATCCCGAAGTCCCGGGTGCAGGGGAGGTTATGGCGAAATTTTTCGAAAATTTAGGGTGTTAGCCAAATTTTTGAAAAATTCGAAAAGTTCTTAGAAAATGAAAAGTTGAAGAACTTAAGCCGTAAAGAAAGCAATGGAAGTTGAGTTGATTAGTTAAACAACTTTCGGCTTCGTTCCTTTTCGGGGACGAAAAATTTTAAGTGGGGGAGATTGTAATAAACCGGAAATGCAAGCCAATTTAAAATTTTTATTTTGGCAATTTTAATGAAGTTCGAACATTTAAAATGAATTATTTTAATTAATAGCGACGCAAAATTTATTTTGAATAGAATAGAACGTATATATTTATGTAGATCGTCGTTAGAATATAATTATTTTATTTTAATTATAAAAGGAATTGAAAATGGCGCGGTAGTTCGATAATTCGATTTCAAACTTCAATTGAACATACCGCGTGCAAAGTAAACCGGATTTTAGTGAAACCGAAAATAATAGAATCTAATTGAGAATATCTTTCCAACGAAGCCAAAAAATTGAAATTTCATAGCGCGAATCGAAAGATATGTCCAGTTGAAAATTCAGAATAGTCGCTATGGAATTGAGGCCCTTAAAAATGGAAATTTTGCAAACGACCTCGGATTTCGACGAAATCACTTTTGTTGGATCCGTGATGTCAAGTTATTGCTAGGTTTCAAATTTTGTAATTTTTCGAATCAATATGTGAGCGTAGCAAAGGAAAACGTGTTTGACCAGTTTTAGTTGATTTTAATCGACTGGAAAATGGCCATTTTTCAAATGGTCTCAGAATTCGATGAAACTTGTTTTGTTAGGACCGTATCGTCAATACGAAGTTAGAAGTATTTTTTGGGAATTTTCCGAGTTAGTATGTGGCCCCGGTAAATTGAAATGCGCGTTCAAATTCAATATATAGAGTTATATGTTAATTTTGATGAAAACTGATCGAAACAATCGAATCAGTTTACGATACATATCCCATTGTGTTCGGAATGGGCGTAGTTAGCTAGGGGCGACAGTCGGTGGGTTCGATTTTGAGTTCGTTGTAAAAAGTTACTTTATGGATTTTAAAATTTAATTAAATATATAATTAGATTAAGTCAACCTTACCATACTCTCTCTCACTATCTTCACTCATCAGATTGAGATTTAAAAAAAAAGGGAAAGATGAAGGAGGAGACGCGCTCCTCCCAGCAGCGCGTTGTCGAAGCCCACGCCGCCGCCAGGAGGCGCAGCCCTCACTAGCCTCCCTCGTTCGCGCCTCTCTTCCTCTTCTTCCTCCTCGCTCCATTCTCCTCCTCTAATCAGACCCAAAGCCCTAGCCCCCATCTAAAGACCGCCGCTCGCCACTCTCCTCCTTCCCCGAG
The DNA here is from genome assembly GCA_030737875.1 of Allium sativum. Classification (NCBI taxonomy): domain Eukaryota; kingdom Viridiplantae; phylum Streptophyta; class Magnoliopsida; order Asparagales; family Amaryllidaceae; genus Allium; species Allium sativum. Next base: position 1,043,336,758 of record CM060910.1, on the reverse strand, counting down.
CCTACTCCACCTCGACAGCACCCCCACGCAGCAGCTCCGCCCCTTCCTTGCCCGATTCGAAGTACGTATTCCAATTTGAATTATATTCGCAGATTTTTAATTATTATATGATGATAAAGATCCGATTTTTATGTAGTTATTAGTGAAATAAAAGTTCAATTTTTATACGTATGAAAGCAAAATGAAAAACGGAATTTTTATATAGGAAAAAGTTTGTATTTTATATAGAGGAAGTTTAGATTTTGATTGATAGAAAGTTACGATTTTTAATTATATAAAAACTCGATTTTTAGTTGAATAAAAATACGATTTTTAATCAAAGAAAGCTATGATTTTTATAAGTCGAAAGACTAGTTTTTATCATAGAAAGATGTGATTTTTTTAATTAGAAGTAGACAAGATAAAAGTATAATTTTTATTATATGAGAAGTGAAATAAAAATATAATCTTTATCATATGAACATCGTTATAAAAATAGAATTTTTATCTATATAGTAGCGGTGTAAAAATAGAATTTTTATCCATATATAGTGATTATAAAAATATGATTTTTATATATGTAGTGGCCACGGACAATGAAATTGACAAAAGGCGAGCACGACGAAGATTTCTACCTATGAAGAGTTGTGGCATTGGTTTAGCTAGTCAGTGAGAACATCTCACTTTAAATTTTCTTTTCTAGTTAAAAATATATACTAGGATGCATACGGTGCTTAGTAGCACCCGACACCCATCGTCCACAGACCATAGATGGATTGTATGTTTGATTGTTTGTTGAGGTGAAAATTGATTGTATGATGTGAAATGAAATAAAATATTTATATAGTTAAAAATATTTCATCGTCAAAAGTATAATTTTTAATGGGTATGTGAATAAATAAAAATCTGTGTTTGTTGATTTGAAACCCCACACGGGTATTGGGATAAAATACGGCATACACCAATCCCAATAATTAGTTGTATGTCGATCGATTGATTTACAGGCTGTTATAAGCGTTATATATCTATATTTGATGCTTATACAGAGTAGTGCACTTTGGATGATGGTTGATTATTTGTCAGTGCCATTATATACATGTGTTGGGTGGAATCCATATAATTAACATTATATGGTAATTGATTGGGCCTCATTCAACTGGGAAAATAAAGAATATTAGAATATAAAAATAGTCATGTGTTGACAATGCTCATGTGTTGAGAATACTCATGTGTTGAAACTATTCATGTGTTGAGTAAAATATTTTAACAATAAAATTTACATCTTTATCATATTTAAGATTAGAAACTACTTTACGGTTGGAGTCTGATTAAAAATCAAATGATAGATACCATAATTTTATAAAATATATTACATAACAAAATTAGTCATGTGTTGACGGTACTCATGTGTTGAGATTAGTCATGTGTTGAAAGAAATATAGATTCATGTGTTGAATAGAATAAATATTCATTTGTTGAATAGAATGACGAATTTATTGAAATATATAAAGCCATGTTGATTAGAGTTGCGCTATTTTGACATGAACGATATTTATATCGATTATATTCGTTTTTATAATGAATATAGAAAAGGTGGTGATTTCAAAATATAACGTTTTGAAAATATTATCATTTATATGGTAATGATATGAAATTGAATATAGAGTTGAAATGATTTTGAAAATGAATTTAAAACGATTTATAAAATACGTTTTAAAGGGAAATCGATGAAATATATATATATATATTATATAATGGCCTGAATAGATTGCGTCGCGCCGCGGCAGTTCGTGAATTTCGACCATTGACTTCGAATTGACGTTGCGGGAGATCCGACCGTCGGATTCTCCTAAAACTGAAATCTTGGGTTCGTATCGAAAAGAGCTTTCCAATGAATATTAGAAATTTGAAATCTAACGGTTGGATTTCGAATTATGTCCAAATCAAATTTGGAAAAGGTCGCTATAAGTGCAGTTCGATGGCCGTTGATGGAAATCGACTGTACGGGCCTTGATAAAATTATTAAAAATATTAATAATTTGTGTAAAATCATAATATGTGAATTGGAAAGAACTGGGATGAAAAATTCCACATTTGAAAGGATAAAAAAATATTTTTATCGAAATGAACTAGTTTTGAACTAGAATTAAAATCAATTTATTTTTGAAATAAATAAATTGAATTTGAAAGTGGTTTTAAAAATAATCAGAATTTCCAATATACGAATTGGAATGGATTTGAATTGAGATTATCTTCGGAATATTTCGATGTTGGATTTCGTGATTATACAGATATCGTTGTGGAAATTTGGAAGATATATTTTATATCGTTATTTCCAATACGACATTTGTTGGTTTCAGAATTTGATATTGAATATAAGCCGGTAAATTTTCTATTCAGAACCTTGTATTTAATATCAAATGGGATTTTGGATTTGTCGTGAATGGTGTCTTAAATAACACTGTTCTTGAACCCAATATAGAAAAGAATAAATCTTTTAATTAAGGTTTAGTGAAATTGTCCAGTTAATTAGTATTTAATTGGAATTGAAATTGAATTGGTTTTTGGGGTTTATCGTGAGCAGTGTTTTGAATAACACCAGTTCTTTAACCCGATTAACAACAGAAAGTTATTTTGGGTTTATCGTGAATCGTGTTTTAGGTGACATGGGCTCTTTAACCCAGTTAAAGACAGGATATTTATTTGGGGGAAAGATCAAAACTAAGTGGAGTTTTAATGAATCTATAGTTAAATTGATTGAAATGTGAATTGATAATTTAAATTATCAAATTTGGAAAGTGATCGAGAATGGAGTATCACCAGTTTTGCTTCAAAGCGATAGTTCAATGTTTAATTAGATTTGAACGTGAAATGGTAATTAATTTTACCGATAACACAATGGTGTTAGATATAGAGTATTACCAGTTTTGCTCCAGGGGATGAATAGATTGGGAAATAAAATAAATAATTACTTCAGTGTGGTTCGCTAATCCCGACTAGTTTGGAAAACCATAATACGGTTTGAAATGATATCCAAAGGAAGATTAAAGAATAAATTTAGAAGAATTTATCTTTGATAAAATTAATGGGAACCTATTCCCTAATGATGTGAAAATTTGAATAAAAGAATATTCTGAATTGGAATGAGGCGTATGTTGTGATTGTGTAACACGTGTTTATTATATACGCGGGTTATTTGGAAAGGCCGGGTTTATACCCATTCTGAATAACCGATTCGACAGTATGTCGAAGATGAAGACGGTGGTTGAAGACCGGAAGTCTTCACATCGTTTGGGTGATTACTGATGATCTTGATTGGGCTGTACACCCAAGATGAGGGAATCAGTTGGTGATCGTCCAGACGTACTTGGAGATCGATGGATATGCGAGGAAAGTGCCTCCGGTTTCGTTCAGACCCAGAACGAACTTGTAAATGGACTGTGTGTCTGACATGGGATTTTATTCTGTGTTGATTGATCTCTATTAAATATACATCTGTTTGGCGGCGGAGAATTTATTCTCTTGCTTAACGCCCTTCTCTGAGACATACGAGCTCAGAGGTTGTATAACGATGGACATCAGTCGCATGGCATGAGTTGCCTGTGTGGCACGCCTAAGTGGCAATTGATCAAGGCTTCTGTTGAAAAGCAAAGTCTTGTGGTTGATGATCAAAGCACAACCTGTGTGGCGCAACTTTGTGTATAGCGTGAATTCGCGAGCCTCACACCTAGGTATGAGTCAAAAACGGGATAGTGACTGCAGGGAGAGCACGACGTTTCTTTCTAGCTAGTGGTGGTGTCAGTGCTTAAACTGGCTGACATTTATATATACTTTTCACCTGTGTGGTTGTTGGAATGCGAGGCGCCTCGGATATAGGTCTGTTAGGACCGGGAAACGTGTGTTCAGGAATAACTGATTCTCAAAAGTAAGAGAGGACCGGCCCTGAAGATTCAAGGATCATAGTGGGGTCCTGAGACATTTGCTAGAGTGTCTCGAATCGGAGAGGAGCTTGCCCCTTGCCTCGACTCATGACGGAAATCCAATTTCCAATACGAGATATTTCGGTTTTATTTGTAGAGCCTGATATTGCGACATGATAGATGGTACCCATACCGCCTATGATTGATATTTATGATTTGAATTGTTTTGACACTATACACTTATAATAGTATCAAATGATTTGTTTTAAACGTACCAAGCATGTTTGGCTATTATAAGGGAAAACCTTATCCTCCGTCTTGCGTTGCATTGTGTGATGGGACCTGGGTCTTATAATAGCTTCATTTTTCGAAAAAGCATTGCGCTGTTTATTCATATGCACTAGTATTCTTGGGAGGAAACTTGTTCCGTGTTATACGGTGTGGTCCCTTGAATTACTCTCTTTTAAAGTAAAGATTTAAATAACTGTTTTAGTTCTCACACCATTCACATGACTGACCTAGATTTTATTGTTTTAACCTAAACTCTGGGTGCCCCTATTTTCTACACGGGCAGCTAGTAGTTTTGGTTTTGCAGATTTATATCCACAGGATCCTGGTTTACAGCTGGAATGACATCCGGAAAGCTCTGTATTCGTATATCACCTTCAGTTGTGCTTTGTATTATTTTCCGCTGCTATGTAATTTATTGTAATCTCTGATATTTATCGAATGTAATTTATTCATTTATACTCTGTATATTCTTGTATTCTGATGGAATTCTTGCAATAAACAATGAAATGTTCTTCTGTTTGTGTTCTATTTTGTCGTGTTCTCAAGGTAATCCAGGCTTTCCTTACTTGGGAAGTTACGGGCTACTACAGCTTTGGTTTACAGAGCTCGAGAATAAGACACATTAGAACCGAACAAAAGAATTCATCAGAGATTGGATTAATAATATCCAATAAGAATGACTCATTATAGATAGGATCAGTAGCATCCTAGAACGAGTGTGAAGAGTGTTATTTTTAAAATAAAATTTAAAGCAAATTTTGTTTTGAAAATTTAAACCATATTATACGTATTTGAATATTTTATTTTAAATTGATTTGGACTATCGGGTATATCGATATTTTGAATATACGTCTGATCCACGTGTATACGAAGCCTCAAATATACTGGATGGATAGAGAGTCACACTCAAGTCGCCCGGGCATAATTCTGATGATTGACGCATCATTGTTAGCATTTATTTTCGAGCTTCGAAAGTGGGGTGTCTATATATTTCCAATTGACTAGTGTGAGAACCAAAACTAGATAGGGTTATTGTTGTGAATTGGCATCAAAAAAATGATTTTGAGAATATATATAAGAGTTATGTGTTTGAAACGATAATCAACTAATTGATTGCTGATTGTGTTGTTTTATTACTGGTTTGATTAATTAAATTTTTTTTTGAACCATTAAGCCAATTTGAGTCAAATGTTGAACTGAATTGAAATTGGTTGAAATTGCATACATGTACATGCATATATATTGGACAGGTTATAACAGGGAAGCTAAGCAGAGGAATAAAGCTGTATGCCCGACAAATAGGTACATGTTTACTAATTTATTGGGTTTTGGATGATTTTATGAGCTGCTTGGCTGGCCGCTTGGCTTTTTCTTTTTCTTTTTGGATGATGAGGGCCCTACATGGCTAGTTGAGGTTTTAAAGGTCTCCCCGTACAAAGGAGGTTATGGGGAAATTTTTCGAAAATTTAGGGTGTTAGCCAAATTTTTGAAGAATTTGAAAATTCTTAGAAACTGAAAAGTTGAGGAATGAACGCCAGAATGAAAGTTGAGTTGATTAGTTAAACAACTTTCAGCTCCGTTCCTTTTCAAGGACGAAAAGATTTTAAGTGCGGGAGATTGTAACAACCCGGAAAATCAGAATCATTTTAAAAAATTTATTTTGGCAATTTTAATGGATTTTTAATATTTAAAATGATTTATTTTGAATAATAGCGACTAGAAATTTATTTTGAATAGAATTAGAACGTATAAATTTATTTAAATCAGAATTAGAATATAAATGTTTATTTTAAATAAAAAAGGAATTGGAAATGGCGCGGTAATTTGAAAATTCAATTTCAAATGAATGTACAGGATTCAAAATAAACTGGATTTTAGTGAAACCAAAAATATTTGAATCTGTTTGAAAATATCTTTCCAACGAATGTGAAAAATCCATATTTCATAATGGGAATAAAAAGTTATGTCCAGTTGAAAATTCAGAGTAGTCGTTGTGGAATTTATTTAAAATATAACTCTTAAAAGTGGGGATTCTGCAAACGACCTCCGTTTTCGATGAGACCACTTTTGTTGGATCTGGAATGTCAAATTATTGCTAGATTCCAATTTTCACAATTTTTGGAATCAATATGTGAGCATGGCGAATTTAAACGTGTTTGGTCAATTCAGTTGAATTTAATCGACTGGAAAATGACCGTTTTTCAAACAGTCTCCAAATTCGACGAAATTAGTTTTGTTAGGACTGTATCATCAAAACATAGCCAAATTGATTTTTCTGGAATTTTTGGAGTCCTTATATGTCCCCGGTAAATTAATTGTGCGTTTGAATTTAAAATATAATGATTTATATTTTAAATTTAGCGGAAACTGATCGTAGCAGCCGAATTGGGCTATGAAACATATCCATTGTGTTCGGAATGAGGGTAATTAGATAGAGGCACTTAGTTTTTGGACTCGATTTGGAGTTAGGATCGTTAAATAGATAAATTAGAAAATAAATATAATAAAATATAATATATTCTTTTTACAAAACCCTAGTTCCAGAGTCGCCGTCCTCATTGAATCGACAAGCCAAATTGCTCCAAAAAAAATCCTTAAAAATCTCCAAATCCTTGCATTGATTTCTGAAGTTTCCAATGTGAAGATCGAAGTGCTCACTCCCCTCTTCCAATCCATACTAGTTTCATGGATTATCATCAAGTAAGGAGCTCGATTTTCGAGCAGGAAGTGGTGGTGGTTGAAGACGATTTCCGGCGAGTTGGTGACTTCGAGCGGGGCGATGCTCCTGCAGGTGATGGGCGACGTGAAGCTCGACATTGTGGTGGCCGACGATCATCCTCAGGTGGCGGCGTTGGCGAGCGAAGACGGTGGGAAGGGTTTGAGCACAGGTATGAACAAAGAGGGAGACACAGTTTTATATAGCAGAAGGTATTTTTTTATTATTTCTTTTTAATTAAATGAATTTAGTATTATAATAAAATCTGAAAATTAAATATGTAAAAAGCTTTGTTTTTTAAATATGAAAATTATATAGGTAAAAAGCTTTATTTTTAAAATCTGAAAATTATATAGGTAAAAAGCTTTGTTTTTTTTTAAATCTGAAAATTAAATATGTAAAAAGCTTTGTTTTTAAAATGGCAAATTACGTGATTGATTTAATTAATGTAGTAATTAAAATATAATTAAATTTTTTTAAATATAGTTTTGAAAATAAAATATGATGTGTGTATATATATATAGTTTTGAAATAAAAATGTAAATTTATATATATATATATTTTAGATTAAAAATGTGTTTTTAAAAATAAAATTAGCATTAGTTTAAAAATAAAATAAATTTAGCATTAGTTTAAGAATAAAATAAAATTTGCATTAGTTTAAAAATAAAATAGAACTGATTTTAAAAATAAAATAGAATTGATTTTAAATTTATAGATAGCATTGATTTTAAAATATACATGGCATGGATAAAAGTATGATTTTTGATTTTGGAAAATAAGTTTTCTTTGATATTGAAAATATAATTTTCTTTGAAATGAAAATGAGATTTTCTAAGATAGAAAATTATGATTTTCTTTAATATGAAAAATCCATTTTCTTTGATATGAAAAATACGATTTTAAGTTCGATAAAAATGTTATTTTTATCGTAGGTATGTTGTTCATAAAATGGTCGTACATGGAAATAAAAATGTGGTTTTCAATATAAAAAACGAGTGAAACAAATTGCGATGGAACCGATGGGAATCAAATCCAAATTTAAACGGTTTAGAAATTCAGAAATAAAACTGAAGGAGTGGATCCCAAATATAACGACCTGAACTTCCCCGTGAAGGAAAGCGCGGATTGCTTTGAGGACAAGACGAATCAGAACACAAATAGAAGAGCATTTCATTGCTTATTACAACAATTCCATCAGTATACAAGAATATCACAGAATATGAATCTATATTACACATTAAATATCAGAGGTTTAAATTACATTTAATTACATAGCAGCGGAAAAATAATACAAAATATAACTTGAAGAAATACGCGGATACAGAGCTTTCCGAATATCACTTCAGTTATAAACCAGGATCCTGTGAATATAAATCTGCAAAACCAAAACTACTAGTTGCCCGTGTGGAAAATAGGGGCACCCAGAGTTTAGGTTAAAACAATAAACTCCAGGTCAGTCATGTGACTAGTGTGAGAACTAAAACAGTTATTAATCTTTATTTTAAAGTTATGTAAATCAAGGGACCACGCTGTATAACACAGAACTGGTTTCCTCCCAAGAATACCATTGCATAAAACAAACAGCGCAATGCTAAATAAAGAAAAATGAAGCTATTATAAGACCCGGGTCTCATCACACAATGCAACGCAAGCCGGAGGATAGGGTTTTACCTTATAATAGCCAAAGGATGCTTGATACGCTAAATTTCATCTTTTATTATTACTATAAGTGTATAGTGTCAAAACAATTTCAATCATAAGTATCAATCATAGATGGCATAGCTACCATCTACTATGTCGCCATACTAGGTTATACAAATAAAACCGAATTATCATGTATTGGAAATTGGATTTCATCATGAGTCGAGGCAAGGGGCATGCTCCTCTTCGTTCGAGACACTCTAGTAAATGTCTCCGGACCACACACAACAATCATGGATCTTCAGGGCCGGTCCTCTCCTACTTTTGAGGATTAATTATTCCTGAACACACGTTTCCCGGTCCTATCAGACCTATATCCGAGGCGCCTCGCATTCCAATAACCACACAGGTAAAATTATATAAATGTCAGGGCTGGTAGGTCAGTGACATAACCCATAGCTAGAAAGAAACGTCATGCTCTCCCTGTAGTCACTATCCCATTTTTGACTCATACCGAGGCGTGAGGCTCGCGAATTAACGCTATACACAAAGCTATGCCACACAAGCTGTGCTTTGATCATCAACCACAAGACTTTTCTTTTCAACAGAAGCCTTGATCATTTGCCACTTAGGCATTCCACACAGGCAATTCATGCCATGCGATTGATATCGATCAATATATAACCTCTGAGCTCATACGTCTCAGAGAAGGGCATTAAGCAAGAGAATAAATTCTCCGCCGCCAAACACGCATATATATATATATATATATATATTTAATAGAAATCGATCACACAGAATAAAATCCAATGTCAGACACACAATCCATTTGCAAGTTCGTTCTGGGCCTGAACGAAACCGGAGGAACCTTATTCCTCGCATATCCATCGATCTCCAAGTACGTCTGGACGATCACCAACTGATTCCCTCCTCTTGGGTGTACAACCCAATCAAGATCATCAATAATCATCCAAGCGACGTGAAGACCTCCGGTCTTCAACCACCGTCTTCGTCTTCGTCTAATCGTCGAATCGGTTATTCAGAATGGTTATAAACCCGGCCTTTCCGAATAACCCGTGTATATAATAAACAAATATTACACAAACACAACATACGCCTCATTCCAATTCAGAATAATATTTTATTCAAATATTCACATTCTTAGGGAAAGGTTCCCATTAATTTTATCAAAGATAAATTCTTCTAAATTTATTCTTTAATCTTCCTTCGGATATCACTTCAAACCACGTTAAGGTTTTCCAAACTAGTCGGGATTAGCGAACCACACCGAAGTAATTATTTATTTTATTTCCCAATCCCAACCTATTCATCCCATGGAGAAAAACTGGTAATACCCCATATCTAACACCACGGTTTTATCGGTAAATATTAATTACCATTTCACGTTCAAATCTAATTAAAGATTTAACTATCGCTTTGGAGCAAAACTGGTGATACTCCATTCTCGATCACTTTAATATGATTAACGATACGCTAAAACTCCATTTAGTTTTAATCTTCCCAAAAATCAATATCCTGTCTTTAACTGGGTTAAAGAACCAATGTCATCTAAAACACGGTTCATGATAAACCAAAAATCTCGCTCAAAACATTTTCTTTCCCAATCTTTATCCAGTAAATCAAATCAGATTGTGAAGGGAGATAAAGTGAATGCTTTTGTTCATTCGGATGGGGTTTCTATGAAATTTCAATTTCGTCATGGTGGTTGTTTTAGATGTGGAAGCAGTAATCATTTTGTGAGGAGTTGTAGAAACCAAATCAGATGTTATAACTGTGGTCAATCGGGTCATCGCAGCAGCAATTGTTTGATTTCTTCAAAAGGGGAATTTTCTGGTGAGTCTCTTGATGGATTTACAGGAGATGAGAGAGGTGTCGTGAGGAATTTGGGACAAGGGCGAAAGAATCCTGTATCTTGAGAAAATACTTTTAAATGGAAATTCCCCAAGGGTCGTTTTTGTTTCAGATGCGGAGATACAAGTCACAATGTTAAAGATTGCAGGAATCTTGTTCGATGTTTCTCTTGTGGTGTTCTAGGGCATCGGAAGTTCAATTGTCCAGAGGTTTTTAAGGGAAAATCGGGCTTTGATTTCTTGCATTTCAACTGCTCGTGTCTATGCCGAAAACTAATTGCTTTTATGAATTTATTCGAAATGGTATATTCTGGGCGGAAGAATGATGGAGCGTATCTTTTGTTATTGATGGGTTGGCATATTGAGGGTCTTGTAGATGGTATCCTATGGCGTAGGTGTGACCCTTGTGTTTCAAGAGCTGACGTCTTCCCTCCCTTACCTCGTCCTCTTGATAGAAAGCAACATGCTTATTCTTTTTGTTTAAATTTCTTGAAGTTGAGAAGGATTTTTTCTGATTCGGTTTTTAAGAATAAGAGAAAGGGTATTTTATTATTAAATGAGATCCTTGGGCATTTTGATGTAATCAATACGGAAGTAAATTGTAATATTGGTGTTGATGCTTTTAGGACCAATTCAAAAGGGGAGGAAGAAGACTTTGTTGTGTATTCTGTGGGGCTTTCTAATCCGAGGAGTGATGTTTTTCAGTCGCTTGTTGATTGTGGCAAAGAGGATGTTTTGCATTATCAGGCTGATGTTGGTTCGAAGTGTTTAGAAGATGAATTGGTGCAGTTTGCTGTGAGGGATTCTGCTATTCAGAGGTTTGATTCATTACTTCTGGATCCGTTTGTTCAGGAGTGCCTGAATAGTTTTGAGAAATGGTGTGTTGATGAGAATATGTGTAATGAGGTGTTGGGGGGTAGGTTGGGTATGGAAGTGATGACTGGAGTGGATCGGATTGACATGCAGGGGTTCAAAACTGTCAGTATCGATGATCCTACTCCTTGGCAAGTTGCTGAAGACTTAGGACTGTCAAACAGTTTTGGGATCCTTGAGGAGATTGATGAAGAGGAGGTGTTATCTGAAAAGGCTGATCCTTTTTCATATGGAATGAAGCGATGTTCTTCAGTAAATGTAGGCGTCTGTTGTGAATCTTCTTATAAGGAGATTGACATTGTGAAGGACTCAATTTTGGAACCTGTGGTGAGACTGTTTAATAAGAGGGGAGTGGTTGATTGGAAGTTTGGGAAGAAATCGCGATTTAGTGGTTTGAGGCAGGGATTGTTTTTTGATTCAAAGTCTTTGAAGCATATGGATAAGGGGAGTGGTTTTTCACTTTCTTTAGAGATGAAGCGGTGGCCAGCTTTGTATAAGAGTGTCTGTTTTGGAGCAGTGCTTTCAGGTTTGGGGGACAGCCATGTTAGTAGTGTTTACGATGCTCTAGACAATGCTGATTTCAGTTTGATAGATAGAAGAGGTAAGGCAGCTAGTACTGTGGATATGAAATCAGAGAAGCTTTCATGGGTTTATAATTTTAATCAGGTGAATACTTTGGCAACTAAAAAGATTTTAATGTTCTCTAAGCAGTTTTTTGATGGTAACAAGGGTAAGAGGAGTAGAATTACTACTATTGGGAAGCTTGATCTATGGTCTGCAATGAATAAAGGGATTTGTGTGATTTCGGTGATTTCAGGATTGAGAAATAATATGGGCTCCTACTCTCGTTGTGATAATACGATTTGTGATTCAGGATTGAATAACAATCAGGCCTTGGATGGTTCGCATGAGGATTATGGTGAGAATTCTGTTGTTTGTGATATGTCTTTTTCTCGGGCTAGGAGAGGTAGGCGCAGGAGAGATGCTACTAGCTTGGTCATGGTTTGTCGTAGCGCGCGTATTAGATCTTGTGTTGTTTCTCATCATGGTTAGTTATCAATGTTAGAAGGTTGTTTGGATCTGTTCGAAGAAGATCGCAGGCTGCGGTGTGTAGAGTTGTGCAGAGGAGTTGTTTTGCATGCTGATTTGATTTGAAGAGGGTTTTTACTTTGGAGTTTTTTGTGTTCTGTTGTGGAGAGGTAGTCTTTTCTATTATGTTGTTGTTTTTGGGTTCGGAGTGTCTAGTCTTGGCTCGTGTTGTTTTTTTATTGTTTTCTAGGCTGGTAGTTGTTTTCTGTAACCTCTATTTTACTTATATATATATTTGTGTGTGTGTGTGTGTGTGTGTGTGTGCTCTCTTCTTTTCAGAAGATCACACATTTTGCTTCCAAAAAAATGATAAACCAAAAATCACATTCCGTTGTTAATCGGGTTAAAGAGCAGGTGTTATTCAAAACACCGCTCACGATAAACCCCAAAAACCAATTTAAATTCAATTCCAATTAAATACTAATTAACTGGACAATTTCACTAAATCTTAATTAAAAGATTTATTCTTTTCTAAACTGGGTCCAAGAACAGTGTTATTTAAGGCACCATTCATGACGAACCCAAAACCCCATTTGATATTAAATACAAGGCTCTGAATAGAAAATATATCGGCTTATATTCAATATCAAATTCTGAAACCAACAAATATCGTATTGGAAATAACGATATACATATATCTTTCAAATTTCCACAACCATATCTGTATAATCACGAAATCCAACATCGAAATATTCCGAAGATAACTTCGATTCAAATCCATTCCAATTCGTATATTGGAAATTCTGATTATTTTTAAAACCACTTCAAATCTAGTTCAAAACTAGTTCATTTCGATAAAAAAAAAATTTTATCTTTTCAAATATGGATTTTTTTCATCCCAGTTCTTTCCAATTCATATATTATGATATTACACAAATTATTAATATTTTTAATAATTTTATCAAGGCTTGTACAGTCGGTTTTCAATAACGACCACCGAACTGCACTTACAACGACCTTTTCCAAATTTGATTTGTACATAATTCCAAATCTAGCCATTAGATTTCAAATTTCTAATATTCATTGGAAAGATATTTTCGGTACGAACTCAACGGTTCCGGTTTCATGAGAATCCGATGGTCGGATCTCCCGTAACGTCAATTCGAAGTCAATGGTCGAAATTCACGAACTACCGCGGCGCGTTCTATTCAGGCCATTATATATATATATATAATATATTATATATATTTCATCGATTTCAATTCAAAACGTATTTTATAAATCGTTTTAAATTCATTTTCAAAACAATTTCAACTTCATATTCAATTTTAAATTAAATTTGAATATTCCATATCATTAACATATAAATGATAATATTTTCAAAATTTTATATTTTGAAATCACTTCTTTTTCTATATTCATTATAAAAACGAATACAATCGATATAAATATCGTTCGCGTCAAAATGGCGCAAATCTAATCACACAGCTTTATAGATTTCAATAACTTCGTTATTCTATTCAACAAATGAATATTTTCTTCAACACATGAATATAGACTTTATTCTTACTTACAATAAAAATGTGAATTTTATTGTATAAATATTTTGGTCAACACATGAATAGTTTCAACACATGAATGTTCTCAACACATGACTATTTTGTTTATTCAACACAGGAATATAATTTATTTTCTAAATTGGAATGAAACCCACTCAATTACCATATAATGTTAATTATATGGATTCCATACAACACATGTATATCATAGTAACGATAAATAATCAACCATCATCCAGAGTGCACCGCACAACTGCAAAAGCATTAAATATAACTAATTAACGCTTACACAGTCTGTCAATCAAACGATCGACATACCACTAAACAATTGGGATTAGTGTACGTCAAATATCATTCCAACACCCATGTGGGGTTTAATCCACAAATACTGAATATTATTTGTGCACTTGGGCGACGTGTAAAATTTATCGTCCCAATCAATATCCTTCAAATAGGTGTACATAAATAAATCGTCTGATTTGTAAATGAATATTTATTTATTCACATTCACGTTAAATATATATTTTTAACAATCAATAATTTATTTCAATACATGAATATATATATTTTCAATTCATTCCACATCACAATCAATTTTCACCACACAACAAAATCAAACAAGTCGTCCATGGTCTGTGGACAACGGGTGTCGGGTGCTGTTAAGCACCGTCTGCATCCTAGTATATATTTTTAACTAGAAAAGAAAATTTAAAGCGAGAAGTTCTCACCGAGGGTTCCACTCCTCCATTCTTTATTTCTGAACGGTCTGGATTCTGTTTCTCTTCCAGTCAGTTCCATCGCAATCTGTTTCACACGTTTTGCGTTAAAAATCCTATTTTTAGACAACGATCTCTATAAATAAAAGTCACATTTTCTTTCGGTGATTATATATATAAAAATCACATTTTTATAACTACTCTATATGGATAAAAATCATATTTTTATAACTACTCTATAGATAAAAATTCTATTTTTATACCGCTACTATATAGATTAAATTCTATTTTTATACCGCTAGTAATATAATAAAAAATATATTTTTATTACTCTACATAAATAAAAATCATATTTTTATTCTTCCTATGATATAAAAATCATATTTTCACTCTATGTTATTCATAAAACTAAAAACCGAATTTAATTAATGTATTTAAATTAAAACTGAATTTAAAATGAAATTAAAAAGAGAGGCTCACAGTTTTTATCGTTCGGAGGAGGATAGGACTAGTTTGCTACGAATGGGGGGACCCACTATCGATCGGAGGCGGAGGGGAGGCGGTACTGTGGCATTGGTGGCCGGTCAACATGTGGAGGCAGGGTTTCAGGCGTCCAGAGGCTTGGGGTCTTCGAGTTAGGGCTGGAGAGAAGGAGGAGGCTGCGCGTCCTTGGAGGTGGACGATGGTGGAGGGAGGCGGCAGGGCGATGCCGACCTGGGGAGGAGCGGCGGGATCATGCTTTTTCGATTTGGGGGAAATGATTATGAACAAGAAGTTGACCGGTGGTGCTATTGTGTAAATGGGGTTAGATTATATATTTATATTTTATTTTTTTCCAAAAAGGTTGACTTTTAATTCGAGCTCCAAACGAAACCCAACGACTGTCGTCCCTAGCTAATTACCCCCATTCCGAACACAATGGCATATGTATCGTAAGCCAGTTCGGCTGTTTCAAACAGTTTCCGTCAAAATCAAAATATAAATCTATATATTGACTTTGAATGCACATTTCAATTTACCGGGGCCACATACTGATTCTAAAAATTACAGAAAAATTATTTCTAGCTTCGTATTGACGGTACGGTCCTAACAAAACTAATTTCGTCAAATTCTGAGACTGTTTGAAAAATGGCCATTTTCCAGTCGATTAAAATCAACTGAAACTGGTTAAACTCGTTTTCCTTTGCCACACTCACATATTGATTCAGAAAATTATGAATTTTGAAACCTAGCGATAATTCGACATCCCGAATCCAACAAAAGTGGTTTCGTCGAAAAAAGAGGTCGTTTGCAAAATTTCCATTTTTAAGGGCCAGAATTCCACAACGACTATTCTGAATTTTCAACTGGGCATAAATTTTTATTCCCACAATGAAATTTTGATTTTTCAGATTCGTTGGAAAGATAATTTCAATTAGATTCTAATATTCTTAGTCTCGCCAAAATCCGGTTTATTTTGAATCCTACACATTCATTTGAAATTCGAAATCGAAATTTCAAACTACCGCGCCATTTTCAATTCCTTTTATATTTAAAATAAAATATTATATACTAACGACGATCTATATAAATATATACTTTCTAATTCTATTCAAAACAAATTTCTCGTCGTCATTATTTAAAATAATTCATTTTAAATATTCAAAATTCATTAAAATTGCCAAAATATTTTTTTTAAAATTGGTTCGGATTTTTCGGGTTATTACACCAAAGGTGAGAACTTCTTACTTTAATTTATTATCTAGTTAAAAATATATACTAGGATGCAGACAGTGCTTAGTAGCACCGTTACCTTTTTTGAAACCATGTTTGTTTGGTTGTTTGGTTGATTGGATAATTTAGTTGAATTTGGTTTGAGAAATAAAATGAATTGATTAGAATTGGTACGTATATGACGCGAGCCATTATTAGGCAAGGGATAAGGCTAGACCTTATTCCGGTTCTAGTATCGCACCGTTATGCTGTCGAAATTTTCTAAAAATATTAGAATAATAAAAATATCATTTTTATTGTATAAATGAACTATATGAAATATTTATGAGTTGAAATAAACATTTTATCGTTAAAAATATATTTTTTAATGAGTATATGAATGAAAATGAATATTCATTTACAAATCAGATGATTTGTTTATGTACACACATTTGACTGATATTGATTGGGACGATATATTTTACACATCGCCCAACTGCACAAATAATAATCAGTGTTTGTTGTCTGAAAACCCCACATGGGTGTTGGGATGATATTGGATATACACGAATCCCAATATTTAGTTGTATGTCAATCGATGGGTTGACAGTCTGTTGTAAGCATTGATTATTTATATTTAATGTTAATGCAGTTGTGTAATGCACTGTGGATGATAGTTGGCTGTGTTTGGTTATGGTTGTGTACACGTGTGTATGAAATCCATATAAATAAAATTATATGGTAATTGACTGTGTCTGATTCCAATTCGGAAAGAACGAATATTTTAAAATGAGGAGTAATGAATATTTTAAAATAACTAATATTTAAAAATAATATTCAGTAATGGATCAAAATATGATTTTGATGTCCGATTTTGGATAGACACGAAAATATTTAAATATATAAAGCCGTGTTGATTAAATTAACGCCATTTTGATGTGTACGATATTTATATCAATTTTATTCATTTTTCTAATGAATATAAAAAAGGAAATGATTTCAAAATCTAATGTTTTGAAAATATTATCATATATATATTAATGATATGGAATATTCAAATTTGATTTGAAATTTGAAATGAAGTTAAAATCGTTTTGAAAACAAATTTAAAACGATTTATAAAATACGTTTTAAATGGAAATCAATGAAATATATATATATATATATATATTTATTGGCCTTAATAAAACGCGTCGCACAGTGGTAGTTTGCGAATTTCGAACACTGACTTCAAATTGATATTACGGGAGATCCGACCGTCGGATTCTCCTCAAACCGGAACCGTTGGCTTCATATCAAAAAGAGCTTTCCAATGAATACAAAATATTTGAAACCTAACGGTTGGATTTGGAGATACGTCCAAATCAAATTTGGAAAAGGTCGTTATAGATGCAGTTCGATGACCGTTTATGGAAATCGACTATACGGGCCTCGATAAAATTATTAAAAATATCAATAATTTGTGAGAAATCATAACAAATGATCTAGAAAGAATTGGGATGAAAAATTCCATATTTGAAAAGATAAAAATATATTTTTATCAAAACGAACTAGTTATGAACTAGAATTATAATCCAATATTTTTAAATAAATAAATTGGATTTGAAATGGTTTTAAAAATAACCAGAATTTCCAATATATGAATTGGAATGGATTTGAATCGAAATCATCTTCGGAATATTTCGATATTGGATTCCGTGATTATACGGATATTGTTATGGAAATTTGGAAGATATATTTTATATCATTATTTCCAATATGATATTTATTGATCTCAGAATTTGATATTGAATATAAGCCGATATAGTTTCTATTCAGAGCCTTGTATTTAATATCAAATGGTATTTTGGGTTTGTCATGAATGGTGTCTTCATTAACACCGTTCTTAAACCCAATTGAGAATAGAATAAATCTTTTCAGTAATATTTAGTGAAATTTTCCAATTAATTAATATTTAATTGGAATTGAATAAAAGAATTGGATTTTGGGTTAGTCGTGAATGGTGTCTTCATCAACACTGTTCTTAAACACAGTTGAGAAAAGAATAAATCTTTTCAGTAAGATTTAGCGAAATTTTCCAATTAATTAATATTTAATTGGAATTAAATGAAAGAATTGGATTTTGGGTTTGTCGTGAATGGTGTCTTCATTAACAATGTTCTTAAACCCCGTGTGAAAAGAATAAATCTTTTAAATAAGATTATTGGAGTTTCCAGTTATATTTAGTAACTGGAATAAAATGGAATGTGATTTTTGTTTATTGTGAACTATATTTTAATGATATTCGTTCTTTAACCCTATTTATAGTGAAATGTGATTTGGAATTTATAAATCTTTTAATTAAGATTTAGGGAAATTTTCCAAAGTGAAGTTTTCCAATTTAATACCATAAATTTGAATGGAACGGAATTCGATTGGATAATAATCAAAGTGAGCTTATGTGGAGGAAGATGGTTAATATATATGGAATTTAAAAGGCTTTGCCGTTATTCAATTTATATTATCAGTTGGATACGGAAGTTTATATCGATTATATATATTGATCTGTTTTCCTTGAAGATTCCATAATTAATGGAATGGGATTTTGGGTTTATCGTGAACTGTGTTTTAAATGACATTAGTTCTTTAACCCAGTTAAAGAGAAGATTAATTTTTTGACTTTGAATAATCATTAGGTAATGATTTTTGAGATTAAAACTGAATTGGAGTTTTAATGAATCTTTAATTAGATCGAAAAAGAGAATGTGATAAATTAAATCATCAAATTTGGGAAATGATCGAGAATGGAGTAGCACCAGTTTCACTCCAAGCGATAGTTAAATATTTAATTAGATTTGAACGTGAAATGGTAATTAATTTTACCAATAACACTGTGGTGTTAGATATGAAGTATTACCAGTTTTAATTCATGGGATGAATAGGTTGGGATTGGGAAAATAATAAATAATTACTTCGGTAAGGTTTGGTAATCCCGACTAGTTTGGATAAACCTTAATTTGGTTTGAACTGATATCCAAAGGAAGATTAAAGAATAAATTTAAAGAATTTATCTGTGATAAAATTAATGGGAACCTTTATCAAATTATAAGAATATTTGAATAAAGGAATATTCTGGATTGGAATTGAGACGACCCCAAACCCCGTTCCACGGTGGCAAGGGTAATCTTTGGAATATAACACATAAACAAATAACAGCAGAACAGAAATAAATAAATACACCAGATAATTTACAACATAATGCACTGGATAAACATAATCATCAGAGTTACACAGTATACATGATCATATTTAGTACAAAAATACAGTTCAGCATTACATAAAATGTCTACAGTGGAATCAAAACATAATATGTACAACAGGAGCTGAACAGCATAAAAAGAAAGAAGTGATAGAATCCAGCTTCAGCTCCAGCTATCCAGAAAGAGCTTGCTAAAACCTGAATACAAGGCTTCCCGTGTAGAAATAGGGGCACCCGAGTTTGCAAGTGAAACAAACTACGAGTCAGTCATGGGACTGGTATGAGAAATCTACTACTTAACTTATTTTATAATAAGGCCAATCACATGACCACGCCGCTAACGCGGATTGGGTTTACTCCATTGGATTGCCAGTCCTAAAAACAAGTGAATCATTAAAACACTGCAATGCTTTTTATAAAAATGAAGTCATTATAAGACTCAGTTGCCATCACACAATGCAACGCAAACCGGAGGATAGATTTTTACCTTATAATGGCCAAAATATGCTTGATACGAATAAAACAAAAGCATTTGATATTATTACTAGTGTTTATATGTTTCTAAAACAATTTCAATCATAAGTATCAATCATAGACATTATGGGTACCATATATCATGTCGCCATATATAGATATACAATCAAAACTGCATGATGTCGTATTTGGAAATTGGATTTCCGTCATGAACCAAGGCAAGGGATCGTCCTTACCGCTTCGCGATTCTCTAGCCCGAGCCTCAGGAATAGCCGCAACTGCCCCTTGGATCGTCAGGGCCGGTCCACACGAAGTGGATTAAAATGCCTGAACACTGCGTTTTCCCACCCTATGGGGTGTAAACCGGTCATATACCGACCAAAACCATCGGCCCAGGAGCGACCGATATAACCGAGGCGCCTCGCTATCCATCATCCACATAAGTAAAATGCCCGGGCGTGTAAAACCTAAAACACCACTCCTAGCTAGAAAGAAACGCAGGTCCTCCCTGAAGCCCTCTCCCGTTTCTGATCCATACCGGGGTGTGAGGTTCGCGAATCAGCGGTAAACACAAAGATAGCTATTCAAAGCCCTGCTTTGATCATCAACCACAAAGCTCTGCTTTTCAACAAAAGCTTTGATCACAGCATCTATTTATGCCACATTGTCAATCTACAATGTCAGACACACATCCATTTACAAGTCCGTTCTGGGTCTGAACGAAACCGGAGGCACCTTATTCCTCTCCCGTATGTCAAATACAAGAGAGAGGCCCTCGCACATCCGAACGATCAACAAGTACGTCCGGACGACCACCACTGTGACCCCTTCAGGGCAGCAACTCCCATCAATGGCATTAGTAGCCATCCATTCGATGTGAAGATCCTCGGTCTTGCACCATCTTCATATCTTTGACTTCTAACCGTCGACCAATTATTTGAAATGAGAATTAACTCGGCCTTTTCAAATAATTCACGTATATTTAGAATTTTAAATCAATTAATTTCAATGGTTCAATTATCTGACATCCATAATTCCGTTCATTAATGTAATTTTCACGTCAAACACATTCAACCATCAAATATCCAATAAACCAGGTAAATTCGGTTTATTTCCATTTCATATCGTTTATAATATTTTATCATGATTTATCGCTATTTTTATTTATTTAAATAAGTCAATTTATTCAAACGACGATTCAGGCCATAACGCGGCCATGGCGCTGTTTTTCTTCAAATTTGATTTACACATATATGAAAATCTAACCGTTGGATCTTTACAAATTTTATATCATTGGAAAGACCTTTTCAAAGAGGACCCAACGGTTCTAGTTTTGGGAAAATCCGACGGTCGGATCTTCCGATACAATCGTTTGAAGTTAGGATTTCAAAATACGAACTGCAGCATCATTATTCGATTTATTTTAATTATATTCATACATACATACATATATATATATATATATAATCCATTCTGGCACTGTTTTCATTCAGATTTGAATTAAACATTCCAGACAATCCAACCGTTGGATCTTTGCAAACTTGGTATCGTTGGAAAGATATTTCCAAAGCGAACCCAATGGTTTCTGATTCGGGAAGATCCGACGGTCGGATCTTCCGGTATATTCATTTGAAATCATGGTTTCAAAATACGAACTACAGCTTCATTATTCGATTTATTTTAATTATATATATATATATAATTATAATCCATTTTCCGATTTCAAAAACCATTTCAACTCATATAGGTGATAAAAATGATATTTTTATCCAACCAATATTTGTTCAACACACGACTATTTTTAACAATTCATATATATAGTAAAATTGTGATTTTAATTGTCAAAACAATTTATTTCAAACACGATTATTTTATATACTTCATATAGATGATAAAAATGTGATTTTTATTGTTAAAGAAATTAATTTCAAAAATGAATATTTTTAGCGATTCAAATATATTATAAAAATGCGATTTTTATTGTCAAAACAATTTATTTCAAACACGATTATTTTATATACTTCGTACATACAATAAAAAAGTTATTTTTATCGCTCAAACAATTTTATTTCATACATTCTATAAAAATGTTATTTTTATCATTCAAACCATTTTCATTTCATACCTTTGATAAAAATGTTATCTTTATCGTTCAAACCATTTTATTTCATACATTCTATAAAAATGTTATTTTTATCATTCGAACCATTTTTATTTCATACCTTCGATAAAAATGTTATTTTTATCGTTCAAACCATTTTATTTCAAAAATGAATAATTTTCCAACACATGAATATATTTCAATACATGAATATAAATCAAACACAGGAATATTTCATAAAATTTCGACAGCATAACCGCAGGGTAGTTAAAACCGGCACCGTCCCTAGTACGGCTCCTCGCTCTACCTTAAAGCCTCGTAGCTTTTAACAATGTGGATTTCAATATCTAGTTCGTACGCAGACGAATTTTCCTATAAACTAATCCTATTGGAATTTCAACAATAATCAATCATATCAAATCAACCATTCGTAGTATTCACCAAATTTCACATCAACCAAATCCAAACAATCACAAACAATATATATCGTCCATGGTCTGTGGACGAGGGGAGTGTATATATATAGATATACGTATATAAATATATTTCGATTTCATTTCAATTCATTTCAATTCCATTCAACGCAAATATGATTTTTACAATGCATATATAACTTATACATCGCACATACAACTTATACAACACTTATACATGAGGTGTAGAACGCTTATATAACTCATACATCGACCGTATAATTTATAAACCGTCATTCCATGTCATTTATAATTCAGAAATCTCACATTGGGTTCCACTCACCCAAAAATTGTAGGCTAAGAAAAATATTTGGTCTCTTTTGGAATGTAGAAGACGTCCACACAAGTCCAATGTCTCTTGTTTCACTGAATTTCGTCAACATAGCAAAAAGATATGATTTTTACAAGTTTGCAACGGTTTTATTTATTGAAATCAATTAAAATAAATAAAGACGTATATTTTTCAAACCTATTCAAAATTATGTTTAAATTTAATTTCCAATCCGCTGCACTAGAAGGCAATCAGACTATGGCACATCGAAGAGCTTCGAAGTAGCTTCCCACACAGGGTGGTTTCATCCAGATCGACGACTCCTACAGGTGGCGGCGATGATCGAATGTTCCGGGGTTAGGAGGCGCGGATCTCTTCAAACACGGGATAAAAAAATACAATCCTTATATGGATTTGAAGATCTTGGAGAGGGCTACAGAATTCCCAACTGGAGGGGGGGGGGTCTAATTTTGCATGTAGGAGGAGGAATCAGAGGAGGAAGCGGGGAAAGCTTTTCCGCCGTCGCGATATAAGGGTCGGGGAGAGAGAAGATGAAGTGGAGAGTTCTGATTGGCCCGACCCTTTTTATATTTATTTTAAAATCCAAAAATACCCCTTTCTCCTTACGAACTCCAATTCAAGCCCAACGACTGTCATCCCTAGCTAAATACCCCCATTTTGGATATAATGGAATATGTTTCGTAGGCCCATTCGACTGTTTCAGTTAGTTTTTCTTCAATTAAAATGTAAAACATTCAATATTTGATTTGAACGTACATTTCAATTTGTCGAGGCCACAAACTGATCCCAAAAATTCCAGAAAAATTATTTCTAGCTTCGTATTGATGATACGATCCTAACAAAACTGATTTCGTCAAATTTGGAGACCGTTTAAAAAAAAGGCCATTTTCTGGTCAATCCAAATTGACTGAAATCAACCAAATACATTTTCCTTTGCCACGCTCACATATTAACTCCAAAAATTATGGAATTTGAAATCTAGCAATAATTTGACATCTTGGATCCAACAAAAGTGGTTTCATCGAAAACGGAGGTCGTTTGCAAAATGGCTATTTTCACGGGCTATACTAACTCCATAGCGACCTTTCTGAAAATTCATTTGACCATAACTTTTGATTCCCACAATGAAATTTTGATTTTTAAGATTCATTAGAAAGATATTCATAAACAGATTTAAATATTTTTTGTTTCACTAAAATCCGTTTTATTTTGCATCTGGTATAGTTAGTCAAAGTTTGAATTCAAATTTTCAAACTACCACGCCATTTCAGGCCTTGTTTTATAATTAAAATAAATATATTTATTTTCCAACATTGATTCAAATAGATTTTTGGTCGTTATTATTTAAAATAATTTATTTTAAATATTCAAAATCCACTAAAATAGCCGAATTAAATTTTTTAAATTGGTTCAGATTTTCCGGGTTGTTACAATCTCCCCCACTTAAAATCTTTTCGTCCCCAAAAAGGAACGAAGCTAAAAGTTATTTAATTAACCAACTCCACTTTCATTCTGGCTTTCATTCTTCAACTTTTCAGTTTCTAAGAATTTTCTAATTCTTCAAAATTTTGGCTAACACCCTAAATTTTCGAAAAATTTCGCCATTACCTCCTTTGTACGGGGAGGGGTTTGGAAATTTATTGGGCCGTATTAGGTACCCAATAAATCCAAATAAGCATGCACATATTTATAGCGATATATTCCGGTGTCCACAGGAGAGTCTGTATAGATCATAACTCTAGAGAATAAATTCTCGTCACCCTATAAATGGTTTTTGTGCCTTAATGACCAGAGAGACGTGTTTATTGTCATCTCCAGTCCCGTGTGGTTTTTTTTATTAATCTGGCAATTTATCATTACATTTTATATAGTCCATATCAGTCATCAGTTCAACCTATAATATATAGTCATCGCCATACAAGCCTCTCGCTCGTATGGTAAATCTTCAACCTCGTCACGTAAGCTCCAAATGCTTATGTGGTATATGATGAAGTATGTTATCTTCAAGAAGTATGCCATATAGTGTAGTTCAAAATTAATTATTACTATCCTATGGAGACATTTATTATTACACATAGAACAACCAGCACTCAGCATCCAATGACATTCACAGGAGTTGATATAATAATAAAATTGTGCATCCAACTCGTTAAGGTTTACCTATTTGTCAGGCACGCAAATAAATTCTTTACTCAACAGCAAATCCATTTACCTGTTCAAACATATATAATGTACATGCATATATTTCTATCTAATTTCAATATTTTATTTAATTGCATAAATTTAGCCTCATTCTCTTATTGATTTTATTATTCAAATGCGATTTAGTTTAAACTAACAATCACTCCACATAAACAACAATCAATATATTTTTAACCCTTTCAAATATATAACAATTTATTCATATACTCTTTCAAAATCATTCCGACTATATGATTAAAAAATTTACATCCACGAAAAGGAAATAACAGCAAGGTAGAAAACAATACTGAAATGCAAAATGTGGTAAATGTACCTTGCACCAGAGTTAATCAAAGACATGCACCCTGCAATTGGGATAGGCTTGCTTAATGGTTTCCTCGGTTTCCCAAGTATAGTCTTGCAGATCTCCACTCCATTGCACTTTGACTAAGTGAACCTTCTTGTTCCTCAGCTCTTTAGTTTCTTTGCCAATAATCTTTATCGGCTCTCTCCTCACAGCTAATTCTGGAGTAATTTCCAAATCTTGTTGCGCGGCTTCTTCCACGACCAAGTCTGGATCATGCACATGTTTTCGAAGTTGAGATATGTGAAACACATCATGTACTCCAGGCAACCAATTAGGCAATTGAACCCTATAAGCGAGAGTTCCAATCCGTTCGAGCACAGGAAATGGACCTATAAATTTGGGTGCCAACTTCCCTGTTTTGCCAAATTGGATTACTCCTCTCATTGGAGAAACCCTTAGATACACATAGTCGCCAACGGCAAATGCTAAATCTCTTCTTCTAGAATCTGCATAGCTCATCTATCGGCTTTGGGCTGCTAGTAATCGTTTCTTAATGAAATCGACTTTGTCCGCAGCTTCGCGAATCATATCTGGTACTAATACAAGTCTATTGCTAGGTTCAACCCAACAAGCGGGAGATCTACATGGTCGACCATACAATTCTTCGAATGGAGACATTTTCAGGCTCGCTTGGTAGCTGTTGTTGTATGAGAACTCAGCCAAATGCAAGTGGTCTTCCCATGATCCGCCAAAATCAATAACACAAGCCTGCAATAAATCTTCTAGAATATGATTCACCCTCTCAGTTTGACCATTTGTTTGAGGTTGATAAGCGGTGCTCAAGTTCAGTTTCGTTCCCAATTCTGCTTGGAATGCTTCCCAGAATTTACTAACGAAAATCGAGTCACGATCACTAACGATACTCATGGGAACACCATAAAGTTTAACAATTTCTTTAAGATAAATCTGCGCCAGACTCTGAGCAGTTCTGTTTGATCTAACAGGTATGAAATGGGCGGTCTTCGTGAAACGATATATGATCACTCAAATGCTGTCATTTCCTTTCCGAGTTCTTGGCAAACCATCTTTGAAATCCATAGAAATCTGTTCCCACTTCCAACCTGGAATTTCCAACAGTTTCAGCAATCCGGCGAGTTTCTGTTGATCGCTTTTGACTTGTTGACAAGTGGAACACCGGCTAACATATATAGAGATATCTCTTTTCATCGCCTTCCACCAGAAGGTTCGCTTGAGGTCATTATACATTTTACTAACCCCTGGGTGGATGCTCAGTTTGGACTTGTGACACTCGTCCAATACTTCTCTTTTGAGCTCAAGAATGTCGGGAACACAAATTCTTCCTTTCAATCTCAGAACCCCTGCGCTATCCACTTGGAAACTGGAGACTTCGCCCCTTTGAATTCTTTTGATCATCTCTTTAACAAAGCTATCATTTTTATGAAGAATATATATTTTATCAATCAACGATGGTGTAATGATAAGACTGGCGATGATCACATTCTTTTTGCTGAGCGCATCAGCCACAACAGTGGCTTTCCCCGGAGTATATAAAATATCAAGATCATATGCCGCGAGAAATTCTAACCAACGTTGTTGCCTCATATTCAGATCTTTCTGGGTGAATAAATACTTCAGTGATTGATGATCAGTATATAGTTCGAACTTCTCACCCAATAGATAATGCCTCCAGATTTTCATTGCAAACACGATGGCTAACAATTCAAGATCGTGAGTTGCATAATTCTTCTCATGTGGCTTCAATTGACGGCTAGCATAAGCGACTACTTAGCCTCTTTGCATTAACACTGCCCCAAGACCTTCTTTAGAAGCATCTGTCTAGACTTTTGAGTCTTGATTGCCATCAATAATTGTTAACACTGGAGCAGTTGTCAGCCTTAACTTCAGCTTGTGGAAAGCCGCCTTACATTCGGGATTCCAATTGAACCTTGAATGTTTCTTAGTAAGCTTAGTTAAAGAACTAGATATTTTCAAAAAATCTTTAACGAACTTCCGATAATAACTAGCCAATCCAAGAAAACTTCGGACTTCTGTGAGAGTAGTTGGTTGTTTCCAATTTTGAATAGCTGTGATCTTATTGGGATCCACAGAAATTCCTTCTTTTGATACAACGTGGCCAAGAAACTTTACTTCTTCTTGCCAGAATATACATTTGGAAAATTTGGCTTTTAAAACATTCTTTCTGAGAACTTCCAACATTTGTTCCAAATGTTTTTCATGCTCACTTTCTGACATAGATAAAATCAATATGTCATTAATGAAAACCATTATGAATTTATTCAATAATTATCTGAATACTTTGTTCATTAGTTCGACAAAATAAGATGGAGCGTTACATAAGCCGAACGACATTACTAACCACTCATAGAATAAATCTGGACCTCTGAATGCTGTCAAAGGAACACACTCCTTGGCAATACAAAGTTGATGGAAACCTGTAGCTTAGTCCATTCATGAAAATACTTGTGCGCCATTCAATCGATCCAATAAATCATCAATTCACGGCAATGGATATTTATTCTTCAATGTCTGCTTGTTCAAGCAATCCACACATAGTCTGAGAGTACCTTCTGACTTTGGGACAAACACCACTGCTGCTCCCCAATCAGAGAAACAAGGCCTGATAAAACCCTTCCATACGAGTTATCGAGTCTGATTGTCTAATTCTTCTTTTTCCTTCAAGGTCATTCTTCGAATAGCGTGAACTACTGGCCTTGCATTCAGAATCAAAGAAATCTTGAAATCTATTTCTCTACGTGGAGGTAAGCTAACAATTTCTTCGAACACATCCGCATAGTTCTCGACGACAGGAATATTTTCTACGTCAACCGGAATATTCTCCGTAACGATAAGAATCTTTTCTATTTAAACAGGAGAAACATCCAAAGCTGACCAAAAGTCTTTTCTATCAGAATTCGGACCTTCATATGAAATGGTTATATAGTCTCCTGATTTAATCTTCACCTTAATGACTCTGTCGGTGCATTTAAATTCAGCTTCATTTTTGGTTAACCAATCCAATCCCAAAATAAGATCAAATTCTGTAAAATTCATGACGATCACGATGGTAGGGAACCGATAACGAGAAAAAGAAACAGGCACCCTACAAATCCAACTAAGATCGAGGGAACCCCCAACCGGATTATGGACAGTCATGGGTGCTTTAAATCCAGTTTCTTAACCGCATTCCTTGCAACAAAGCTTTGCGATGCGCCTGTATCAAACAGTACTTTAACTGGAATATCTTTGACAACAAGTGTGCCCTTTAAAACATCTGCCCTCGCTTTACTAGCCGAGGGTGCCGGAGATTCTGGCACTTCATTTACATGCACTACTTTGGTCGCTTTCAACAGCCGGCAGTCTCGCTTTATATGGCCAGCCTGATGGCAGAGATTGAATTTTCTTGTCTCTTGAAACCTCTTCTTGGATTTAAATCCACTCTTTAATTGCTTCTTTAAGGGTCCACAGTTTATCGCCAAATGCCCTTTCCGATTACAGTTAGAGCAGGTGGCAGTTGTTACTGGTCCTTTCTCAGATTTAACCTTTTTCCTATTGAATCTAGGCCTCTTACTGAACTCATACTTCGTACTTATCTTAGGCTGCATACTAGCCCCTGGCTGTGTACTTGTCTCCGGGCTATTAGTTTCGAATTTCCTTTTGTTCCTAGAACTGGCCCCTTCTTCATCGTCCAAAAGACCTTGCTTATCTAGATCTTCATACTGATAAGCCATATATATCATTTCGGAAAAAGATTGTTGCACATGTGCAGTTACACTACTTTGGTACTTTCTTTGAAGCCCATTAATAAACTTTAGATTCTTCATCTTTGGATTTTGAATGAGATGCGCGACAAAACGAGAAAGTTCATTGAATTTCTTATGATATTCCGGAATGGTCATATCCCCTTGAATCAGATAGTAGAATTCATCACTTAACCGCTCAGTTGCTTATGGAGGAATAAATCTTTCATTGAAAATCTCTTTGAATCTATCCCAGGTGATATCACCATCTGGATTATCTTTAATAACGGTATCCCACCATATTAAAGCTTTGTCTTTGAGTGCCCAAGATGCCAGTAATCTTTTCTGATCATCTCTCAGCTTTGAACCTTCAAAGATTTTCTCGGCAGAACGCATCCATGCTTGTGTTTGAATAATAGATTCATTGCCCGAGAATGGTACTCCACCCAGATTTCGATTCATAATTAATAGAGCGACCATATTTGGTTCTGACCTACCTCTTCTACTTCTGCCACTCATTTTTCAATGTCTGCATATAACAGACAAAGTGCTAGGCCAACAGAAAAGGTATTTTTAAAGCATAGAGACAAATACTTGAATGTAAATGTGTCTACCGGGGTGTATTTCATTCTGCTACACTCATTATAGGATATTACTGATCCTATCTGAAATGAGTAATCCGTCTTAGAACACTACTGGTTCTATTTCTGACGAATGCGTTAATATGTTATATTCCAGAACTAAGCTTAACCAAAGCTCTGATACCATGTTGAGATGACCCCAAACCCCGTTCCATGGTGGCAAGGGTAATCTTTGGAATATAACACAAACAAATAACAGAAGA
The DNA here is from genome assembly GCA_030737875.1 of Allium sativum. NCBI lineage: Eukaryota > Viridiplantae > Streptophyta > Magnoliopsida > Asparagales > Amaryllidaceae > Allium > Allium sativum. The sequence continues at coordinate 1,043,306,779 of CM060910.1, read as the reverse complement.
CAAAAATAAATAAAAACACCAGATAATTTACAACAGAATGCACTAGATAAACATAATCATCAAAGTTACACAGTATACAGGATCATAATTAGTACAAAAATACAGTTCAGCTTTACATATAATGTCTACAGCGGAATCTAAAGATAATATGTACAACAAGGGCTGAACAACATAAAAAGAAAGAAGTGATAGAATCCAGCTTCAGTTCCAGCTATCCAGAAAGAGCCTGCTAAAACCTGAATACAAGGCTACCCATGTAGAAATAGGGGCACCCGAGTTTGCAAGTGAAACAAACTACGAGTTAGTCATGGGACTGGTATGAGAAATCTACTACTTAACTTATTTTATAATAAGGTCAATCACAGAACCACGCCGCTAATGCGGAACGGGTTTACTCCATTGGATTGCCAATGCTAAAAACAAGTGAATCATTAAAACATTGCAATGCTTTTTATAAAAATGAAGCCATTATAAGACTCAGTTCCCATCACACAATGCAACGCAAACCGGGATAGAGTTTTACCTTATAATGGCCAAAATATGCTTGATACGAATAAAACAAAAGCATTTGATATTATTACTAGTGTTTATATGTTTCTAAAACAATTTCAATCATAAGTATCAATCATAGACGGCACGGGTACCATATATCATGTCGCCATATATAGATATATAATCAAAACCGCATGATGTCGTATTTGGAAACTAGATTTTCGTCATGAACCAAGGCAAGGGATCGTCCTTACCGCTTCGCTACTCTCTAGCCCGAGCCTCAGGAACAGCCGCAACTACCCTTTGGATCGTCAGGGCCGGTCCACACGGAGTGGGTTAAAATGTCTGAACACTGCGTTTCCCCACCCTATGGGGTGTAAACTGGTCATATACCGACCAAAACCATCAGCCCAGGAGCAACCGATATAACTGAGGCGCCTCGCTATCCATCACCCACATAAGTAAAATGCCCGGGCGTGTAAAACCCAAAACACCACTTCTAGCTAGAAAGAAACGCAGGTCCTCCCTGAAGCCCTCTCCCGTTTCTGGTCCATACCGGGGTGTGAGGTTCGCGAATCAACGCTAAACACAAAGATAGCTATTCAAAGCCCTGCTTTGATCATCAACCACAAAGCTCTGCTTTTCAACAAAAGCTTTGATCACAACATCTATGCATACCACGTTGTCAATCTACAACGTCAAACACACATCCATTTACAAGCCCGTTCTAGGTCTGAACGAAACAGGAGGCACCTTATTCCTCTCCCGTATATCCAATACAGGAGAGAGGCCCTCGCACATCCGAACGATCAACAAGTACGTCCGGACGACCACCACTGTGACCCCTTCAGGGCAGCAACTCCCATCAAAGGCATCAATAGCCATCCATTTGATGTGAAGATCCTCGGTCTTGCACCGTCTTCATATCTTCGACTTCTAACCGTCGACCAATTATTTGAAAAGAGAATTAACTCGGACTTTTCAAATAATTCACGTATATTTAGAATTTCAAATCAACTAATTTCAATGGTTCAATTATCTGACATCCATAATTCCGTTCATTAATGTAATTTTCACGTCAAACACATTCAACCATCAAATACCCAATAAATCGGGTAATTTCGGTTTATTTCCATTCCATATCGTTTATAATATTTTATCACGGTTTATCGCTATTTTTATTTATTTAAATATAGCCAATTTATTGAAACGACGCTTCAGGCCATAACGCGGCCATGGCGCTGTTTTTCTCGAAATTTGATTTACACATCTTTGAAAATCTAACCACTGGATCTTTACAAATTTTATATCATTGGAATGACCTTTTCAAAGCGGACCCAACGGTTCTAGTTTTGGGAAAATCCGACGGTCAGATCTCCCGGTACAACCGTTTGAAGTTAGGATTTCAAAATACGAACTGCAGCGTCGTTATTCGATTTATTTAAATTATATTTATATATATATATAATCCATTCTGGCGCTGTTTTCATTCAGATTTGAATTAAACATTCCATACAATCCAATTGTTGGATCTTTGCAATGTTGGTATCGTTGAAAGATATTTCCAAAGCGAACCCAACGGTTTCGGTTTCGGGAAAATCCGACGGTCGGATCTCCTGGTACAATCATTTGAAATCACGGTTTCAAAATACGAACTACAGCTTCGTTATTCGATTTATTTTAATTATATATATATATAATCCATTCTTCTATTTCAAAAACCATTTCAACTCAAATAGGTGATAAAAATGATATTTTTATCCAACCGATATTTGTTTCAACACACGACTATTTTTAACAATTCATATATATAGTGAAATTGTGATTTTTATTGTCAAAACAATTTATTTCAAACACGATTATTTTATATACTTCATATAGATGATAAAAATGTGATTTTTATCTTTAAAGCAATTTAATTCAAAAATGAATATTTTTAGCGATTCATATATATTATAAAAATGCGATTTTTATTGTAAAAACAATTTATTTCAAAACGATTATTTTATATACTTCGTACATACAATAAAAACGTTATTTTTATCGCTCAAACTATTTTATTTCATATATTCTATAAAAATGTTATTTTTATCATTCAAACCATTTTCATTTCATACCTTCGATAAAAATGTTATTTTTATCGTTCAAACCATTTTATTTCATACATTCGATAAAAATGTTATTTTTATCATTCAAACCATTTTTATTTCATACCTTCGATAAAAATGTTATTTTTATCATTTAAACCATTTTATTTCAAAAATGAATATTTTTCTAACACATTAATATATTTCAATACATGAATAAAAATCAAACACAGGAATATTTCAGAAAATTTTGGCAGCATAACGGCAGGTTAGTTAAAACCGGCACCGTCCCCAGTACGGCTCCTCGCTCTACATTAAAGCCTCACAGCTTTTGACAATGGGGATTTTAATATCTAGTTCGTACGCAGACGAATTTTCCCGTAAACTAATTCTATTGGGATTTCAACCACAATCAATCATATTAAATCAACCATTCGTTTATACTTGAGGTGTACAATGCTTATATAACTCATACATCGACCGTATAATTTATACATCGTCATTCCATATCGTTTATAATTCGAAAATCTCACACTGGATTTCGTCAACATAGCAAAAAGATATGATTTTTATAAGTTTGCAATGGTTTTATTTGTCGAAATCAATTAAAATAAATAAAGCTGTATATTTTTCAAACCTGTTCAAAACTAGGTTTCAAATTAATTTCCAATCCGCTGCACTAGAAGGCAATCAGACTATGGCACGTTGAAGAGCTTCAAAGTGGCTTCCCAGCAGGATGGTTTCACCCAGATCGACGGCTCTTACAGGTGGTGGCGGCACTCGAAAGTTCCAGGCTTTGGAGGCGCAGATCTCTTCCAACACGCGATGAAAAAATACAATCCTTATATGGATTTGAAGATCTTGGAGAGGGCTACATAATTCCCAACTGGAGGGGGGGTCTAATTTTGCGTGTAGAAGGAGGAATAAGAGGAGGAAGCGGGGAAAGCTTTTCTACCATCGCGACATAAGGGTCGGGGAGAGAGAAGATGAAGTGGAGAGTTCTGATTGGCCCGACACTTTTTATATTTATTTTAAAATCCAAAAATACCCCTTTCTCCTTACGAACTCCAATTCAAGCCTAACGACTGTCATCCCTAGCTAAATACCCCCATTCTGGACACAATTGAATATGTTTCGTAGGCCCATTCGACTGTTTTAGTTAGTTTTTCTTCAAATTAAAATGTAAAACATTTAATATCTGATTTGAACATACATTTCAATATGCCGCGGCCACATACTGATCCCAAAAATTCCAGAAAAATTATTTCTAGCTTTGTATTGATGATACGGTCCTAACAAAACTGATTTCGTCAAATTTGGAGACCGTTTGAAAAATGGCCATTTTCTGGTCGATCCAAATTGGCTGAAATCAACCAAACACATTTTCCTTTGCCACGCTCACATATTAACTCCAAAAATTATGGAATTTGAAACCTTGTAATAATTTGACATCCCGGATCCAACAAAAGTGGTTTCATCGAAAATGGAGGTTGTTTGCAAAATGGCTACTTTCACGGGCTATATTAACTCCATAACGACCTTTCTGAAAATTCATTTGGCCATAACTTTTGATTCCCGCTATAAAATTTTGATTTTTTAGGTTTGCTAGAAATATATTCATAAATATATTTAAATAATTTTGGTTTCACTAAAATCCGTTTTATTTTGCATCGGGTACAATCAGTCAAAGTTCAAATTCAAATTTTCAAACTGCCATGCCATTTCAGGCCTTGTTTTAAATTAAAATAAATATATTTATTTTCCAACATCGATTCAAATAGATTTTTGGTCATTATTATTTAAAATAATTTATTTTAAATATTCAAAATCCACTAAAATAGCCAAATTAAAAATTTTAAATTGGTTCAAATTTTCCGGATTGTTACAAGAATGAGGCGTATGTTGTGTTTTATAGCACTTGTTTATAAAATACGCGAGTTATTCAGAAAGGCCGGGATTATACCCATTCTGAATAACTGATTCGACGATAAGTCGACAATGAAGATGGTGGTCGAAGACTGTAGGTCTTCACATCATTTGGATGACTACTGATGTCTTGATTGGGCTATACACCCAATACGAGGTAATAAGTGGTGATCGTCCAGACGTACTTGGAGGTCGACTAGATATGCGAGGACCTCTCTCCTGTATTGGACATATGGCGCGAGGAATAAGGTGCCTCCGATTTCGTTCAGACCCGGAATGAACTTGTAAATGGATGTGTGTCTGACATTGGATTTCATTCTGTGTGATTGATAGACATCATTTGCATGGCGTGAATTGCCTGTGTGGCATGCTGAGATGCAAATGATCAAGGCTTCTACTGAAAAGCAGAGTCTTGTGGTTGATGATCAAAGCACGATTTTAATATAACATAGCTTTGTGTATAGCGTTAATTCGCGAGCCTCACATCCCGGTGTGAACCAGAAATAGGAGAGGACCTCAGGGAGGACATGCGTTTCTTTCTAGCTAGGAGTGGTGTCAGGGTTTTGCAATCCCAGACGTTTGACTTATGTGGATGACTGAAAGCGAGACGCCTCGGTTATATCGGTCACTACGGTGCCGATGGATGGTTTGGTCGATATACTGACCAGTTTTACGCCCCATAGGGCAGGGACACGCATTGTTCAGGCATTTTAATCCACTCCGTGTGGACCGGCCCTGACGATCCAAGGCTTGCCTGGGCGCTTGCCTAAGACATGGTAGGCTAGATTGCCTCAAAGCGGTAAGGACGATCCCTTGCCTTGGTTCACAGATGGAAATCTAACTTCTAATATGTGACTTTGCGGTTTTGATTGTAAACCTATATGTGGCAGCATAATGGCACGGGACGCTCATGTCGCCTATGATTGATACATTATGATTGAAATAAATTTTGAAACATATATGCACTTATAATAATATCAAAATGATTTGTTTTATACCAAGCATGTTTGGCTATTATAAGGTAAAACTCTATCCTCCGGCTTGTGTTGCATTATGTGATGGGACCTGAGTCTTATAATAGCTTCATTTTTGGGAAAAGCATTGCGTTGTTTGTTATATGCACCGGTATTCTTGGGGTTGAACCCGTTCCATTTTATACTGCTTAGTCCCTTGATATATCTGATTTCAAATCAAAATTTAAATAATTATTTTAGTTCTCACATCAGTCACATGACTGACCTGGAGTTTATTGTTTTAACCTAAACTCTAGGAGCCCTTATTTTCCACATGGGCAGCTAGTAGTTTTGGTTTGCAGATTTATATTCACAGGATCATGGTTTACAGCTGGAACGATATTCAGAAAGCTCTGTACCTGTGTATCTCTTTCAGTTGTGTTGTGTATTATTTTTCCGCTGCATTGTAATTTGTAAATCTCTGATATTTATCAAATGTATATTATTTGTTCATACTCTATATATTCTTGTACTCCGATGGAAATTGTTGTAATAAGCAATGAAATGTTCTTCTGTTTATGTTCTGATTTGTCGTGTTCCCAGACAATCCGTTCTTTCTCTTCTCTTTGGAGACCGGGGAAGTTCGGGTCGTTACAATATGTTATAAAGCCACTTGTCCCTGAGATAAGCCTACATATTATATTTCATTTCCATTCAAAAAATTAATTATAATATATTATATTCCCCATTCATCATATTGTCCCATGATTCCTTGTTTTTAAGCAAATATTTTACTGTTGTAACCTTTCTTTATTTACCATCTTCTACATTTTTATCATTACAGTTAAAAATATTTCACCCTTCATTAATTTTGTTGGTGGAAATGTATAAAAAATATATTTCTATAACATATATCAATTAAGATCTGTACCTGCAAGCTATTTCTTTTTACCACATCGTGTGTGTGTATATATATATATGTATATATATATATATATATTTGATTAGTGTGCAATACAGCAAAACCCCCTATTTCACACTGATTCCTATTACAATTTTTTCCTTCTTGCAACTTAGTCCACTGCTAATTCCCCTTTTTTCCAAAGTAATATTATTTTCTGTTTTCATACATAATTCCTAAATTCACAATTTAATCATGGTAAGTTTCCGGACAAAATTAGACATACTAATTCTTTTTCCACTATTTCCACAATTCACTCTAATTCTTTTTACAACATATCCAATTTACCACTGAACAACAATCTTAAGAATATATGCATAACTACTGTCAAATTCACAATTTCAATATCGCAGTAATTCTTAACCTAGACAGAAAGTTAATGAAATAGATTTGTACAACAACAATATACTTAATGTATTTAGGGAACGGATTATATCAAAATTACCACAAATTCAATTATTTCTCAATTAAGAATTATGGGGAATGTAGTACCACAAATTTTAGTACTATAGTAATCATTAAATCTTATTCAAATCTTCTACTCCGTGGTCTTTCTAATTGAATCTAGTACTGAGATAACCACGGGTTTACAAATCGAATGCTAAAAGAATAAAAGAAATCCTAATAATTCAATTTCATAGAATTTACCTCATATAGACAAGAAATCTGAACACCTATATCGTAGATCTACATTCTTTGTCTTCAAATCTTAAATCAGAATCCCTAAAATCATTTCTAAAAGATTTGGAGAAGAAAGAAAACGGAAGAGACTTGGCATCGTCTAAGAAAGTATGAGTTGGAGGCTAGGCTCTGCTAGTCTGTTTATATATGTATAGGAGATTCTGGTCCATCAGATTGAATATAATAAAATATGAATAGTAAAGATCAAAAACATAACGTCAATTAGCCGAGATGTGGGTCGACCTAGACCCCTTGTGGGTCGACCCATGTATCGACCCACTTCTATGGTGTGTCAACCCCTGGGTCGATCCACATATGGTCTGGGTCGATCCATGACCTAGGCTGTTAACATTAATTTTGCCTAGAATTAATTTATACTGACTTTATTTCTTATCATTTTAATTGATAGCAGGTTACTATTGGATCTAGATTAACCCTAGAGGGGGGTGAATAGGGTTTATTGAATTTTTATGAGATACTAAAAATATCACAACAAAGATTTCAGCACAAAAAATAAATGCAGGAAATGAATAATATGGATTTTACCCAGCTTCGGCAATCCCTTCCTACTGCTGCATCCCCAAGATTTCTACTAGGTTTTAAAACAGATCTTGCTTACAAAACCCTGTATACTCGCAAACCCTTCTCCTGTTCTAATCCTACGCTCAAAACCATGAACTGATCTTTATCTCCAAGATCAGATTTTCCCCAAATTACAAACCTGTAACTCGTAAACCCTAACTATAAATCCTATAGCTACCCTACTTTAATAAACAAACTAGAAAACCCCTGGTTTTACGGACAAACTAGAAAATGGTGAATCAGTTACAAAAGAAAATAAAAAACAATACAATATAAAACAAAACCAAAACCCTCCCTTCTAATTTAAGAATGACTGGCCAACACTTAAACAAAATTGTCCCTTTCTTTCTTTAACGGTCGACCCTATGAAATTATGGTTTCTTGTGCCTTTGTCCAAATTGCGGCTTCAATTGATTTTATGAGATTGTTCTCTGATGATCTTCAAACATTGTTCTTCTTGGTCGATTGATTGGGAGCACGCTCTCGAAAACGTGAGTACTTTGAATTGTTTTTCTTTGATTGCTTTCGAATTGTTGTTTTGGTTTTTAATCGAATTGCCAGTGATGAAGTAGGTGTCATATTTATAGGTTTATAAAACCTAAATACACTCTGGTTTCCACAAATGCCTTGGTTTGATTTTGCGCGTGATTGTTGCACGGATTTGAATTGCGTGATTGGTCTGTTGATTGTATTCTTGTAATGAATCCCCTATAGATTTCTAAAAACAAATAAGATCTTTCTCTTGCCTTATTTAATGTTGTGACCAATACATATAATTTCTGGAAACAAATTATGATTTCTTGGCAATATCGAGTCTTCGTAAATGTTAATGAAAACTTGCGTGGATTTCTAGAATCAAATCATTTTTTTGTCATTTCTGGAAGATTTAAAGGTCGTGAGTGACTTGTTGATTTTTGGACAATATATGGTTTGCCTAAAACTAATTGCGTATTTCTTGCCATGCTTTTGTTCCTTAGATTTGGTATTTGAATACATGCCGATTTTATCTTTTGCAAAAACAAGAAATGCTATCATGCGGATTTCTAATACTTGCCATTTAATAAAACCTTGCCCATGAATTTGTCATGTGATTTTCTGGAAGATTTCTTGCTGATTAAACTTTTGCCAAAATTGTAAATCAAAGAAAAACATTATTGTTTATTCTTTGCGTGCTGATCTTTTTTTTTTTTTTTTGCATTTATGCTCCTAAATTAAAAACTTTCTAGCAATATGCTTCATACATAAACTTTTGCATGTATTGAACATTGATCTGAACAAATGTACTGCCTTATGTACATGTATAAAAAAATAGCTTGTTCGCTAATTCTTGTGTATTTGCACGAGCAGGTCCTTTACCCATGTAGCCATCTTAAGGTCCATATGTGTATTTCCCAGTATTCTTGTAAGAGGTAAATTCGTTTATGTTACTGGCTTAACATTCATGCCATTTTGCTTTGAGGTTGTCCACATGTATATTGACTTGACCAATTTTATTGAGCTTCCATATGTACTGGTTTCTGTCATGACCCTTGTTGGCTTTCCTGTTTCTAATCTTGTACAATTATTTGGTTGCTCTATGCATATTTGACTTGTTGAGTCCCTTGCATTTGCATGCCTAGTTTTTGTACATGCTGTACACTGTCTTACCAAAACTTGTTATGTCATTCTTGCTTGGCTTGTGTTTTTCCTATCCATTTTCTTGTGCTCGAGAATGAAACAGATGTCATCCCATTTACACTGTGTACATGTTGTTGCCCATGCTTGTTATACTTGAATATGTGCATGACATGTTTGTGTTGCACCCATGTGCACAGTATCATTTTCTTGTTGCTGAACCATTTACTTGAATTCTTGTGCACATTTGTCATGCTATATTACTTCATATATGATGCACTTGTTTGACTTAAGGTTGAAGTTGATTTGCATGGTGTCACTTGCATTTGAGCTGAACCAATTGTGTATCTTTTCCTCGGCCAAGCATTTGTGCATTTTGATTTGAGCTCGAGCACTCATCCATTTATATAGTGCTTGTTGCCATATTACATTTCGAAATGCTTTGAGCTTAAGTCTGGTTGCATTCATGACTAGTGAACCATGTATGTGCATACATATACAAGCATGTGTGTGTGTATACACATGTGTGTCTCTGTTGTATGTATCCTCTCATGTGTTTTGCTATGTCATTGTTATCACCTTGTGTTTTTCATGGACACTTGACCCATGCACCATGCCTGTGTGTCAGGCTTCACCTGAACACAACTTGTTTTATATATTTGTCCCTTGCTGATCATATTTCCCTTACACAAAATATATGTGTATATACATACACATATATGTGTATACATGCATGTGCAGAATATGTGTGTGTGTGAGAGAGAGAGAGAGCACTAAATACATTGTCTACCATGTGGTATTTACAGCAAATCACTGTGAATATCACAAACTGCCTAAACACAGCTGGATGGATACACATATCAGATCAAGTCATTAAATATGATGAGAAACACACCAAAATTCTGAGGCAAATTAATTTTAAAAATAAAATTATATCTGCTAGAATTTAAAAATATTTTTGTTCCATTTTACTACGTGTGTTTCTATGACAGGAAAGCAGGTGACTGGACTGACTATGAAGCTGGCAAAGGACAAGTGATGTGCTAGTAAGTGAGAGAGAATCTAAATGTAAACGTATATGAGTTTGAACAATGGAGTGTAATGTAACTGAGTGACCGAGTGTTGTAGTGAGGAACATATGTAAGAAATCAAATTAAAATTGAATGTATTATATTGCAGTAAGATGTACAAATAGTGGAGTTATATATTTGTACTGTTGAAATATTGAAATAAAATACTGTTTGAATATTTAAATTCTTGTGCAGTAGTATTCTATTTAAATGTAAATATTTATTTATATATGTGGTGAAGTATAACAGTACAATTACAAACACATTTATAATATATATATATATATATATATCTGTGTTTGTTATCATCAAACAAAAATCATAGAATTATTATATACAATAGTCTCTCCCTTTTGATGATGACAAACATATAATAAGATTTTGAAAACAATAAATGTGTTTAACAGTGAATTGTGGAACTCCCCTTATATGTATGTCCCCCTACAACAAAACTCCATCTAGATATGTGCATAAGTGAAAAGGATAAATCGAATGAAATTTCAATATTAAATTATTCACTCATTGATCAAAATCTTAATCATTCTCCCCTTTTGTTATCATCAAAAGGACACAGAAATTAAAATATTAATGAAAAATTGACTAAAAATATAAAATCAGCTTAAGAGGGAGAATGTTCATCATAAATTTCAATAAATCATACAAAAATCATAATATTCTAAGAACTAGAGGCAAATTCCACATTCTAGAATGATGGATTTACGATGAAATTTATAAAAATGGAGAGAGTTCTAAAAATATATGGATTCCAATTATTTTCAAATAAATTTTTAATTTTTTTAGCACAAAACAGTTTTGGATTTTGACTATGATTATAATTTCAAATTAAGTGACAAAATCAAATAAGTTTAAATCCCAGTGACTATCAATCAACAAATCATAAAATCTTAACACATTTAACAAATTTGAAAGGATTGATAGCCAGGTTTTTACATACCAAGGACGACTTCATATAAATTTTTATTTTATTTATTTAAGAGCATACTGATCACACATAACTAGAATTTGGATTTTTAAATGAGGTCAGTCGCAACTTAAATTATAAGTAATCTCTTAACCGTGCATGACCAAATCTTGGATTTTTAAATGAGGTTAGAGAAACACTTATGTAAATTATATATTTATCGTTTTCTTTTTCAAAAAACTCCTCATTTTATAACACCAGTATGGATGATAGAAATATGGCAGGTACAGAAATGGTTGTGATTTTTTTTTTAAATTAATCATATTATGAAATATGCTCAACTGTACCAGTATCTTTGAAAAATTTCAATTATCTCTTTTTCTGAAAAATAATACAGTCACATTTCCATCACAAATTTTGAAGTTGTATATTCATTAAGTTGGTTTTAAAAATTATTAAACTCTCCACATTAATATAAAACCATGATGGATGACAGAAGGATGATAAGCGCCAATTCAAAGATACTATAAAAACTATTCAGTCATCATGAAAATTTAAATAATATTTCCTCCTGTTGTGAAGTATACTGTAGTCACAACTCATCACAATTTCAAAAATTCTGATAATAATTTTGATGAATTCGAAATACAGTTCAATTTTGTTATTGATTTCAATAATTTCTGAATGAATAATCAATAAATGATTTTAAAATTGAAAATCAATTACAAGAGGGATTTAGAAAGATTTACACAAGTTAAGACTCAGTTTAAATAGATTAATAAAAAAATAGATGAATGTGAAAATTTTCAAACATTTCTAAACTGATGCCACATAGGGCTCCTAATTGATCCACATTGGTCAATGAAAAACAAGCACATAAATTTTAATTTAAATCACCAAGCCAAGCCGACAAATCAAACAGTTCAGTTTCTTTTATCAGAGCAGCAGAAACTATTTTAGATCAGAGATGCACAAGAGTATTTTTCCGATTTATTTCTAACAAGCACAAGAGATGATTCACGACCCAAGATTAAAAAAACATTTTATTTGAAATTATTTGAATAGATGTGTAAATTTCAGGATTCAATGAATTGATTGCACAAGATTATTAATTTTAAATCCAAGATGTGTGTGAGATTCACGAGATCAACAATTTCAAATAATTTCAAGCAAATCAATTATCCAACCCAAATGATCATGAATGTAAATGAATTCCAAGTTGCAGCACAATGATTCAAGCCAATTGTTTTTCAATTCAGAATTAACCAAGCCAATCAAAAACCAATGAAATTATCACAACTGAAAAATAGTAGTGTGCTGTAATGAGTATAATTTTTCAAATCCTTCCAAAATGAATTAGAGAAGCTCTAAACAGTAGAGATGTGTGAAATTTCATTTGTTTTTTAGATCATCAAAAATTTAGAATTCAAAATTAACAGTGCTCAAGAATGATAAGAATGCTTCAGCACTGTTAGGAATTCAAAAATTAAATAAATAAGCTTCAAAATAATTGCAGAAATTTACAATTTTGAATTCAAGATCTGGAAATTATTAAAACATGAGAGTTTTATACAAATGAAGCAAATTTCCTGATAACCAAAAATTCTACAATTTAAAGTTATGAAGCTCAAGAAGAAGAAAAAATGTTGCAGTGACAAAGCAAATAACCATAAAAAAAATAGAAGGGGTAGAAGGAGGAATAAAAGGAAGAATATAAACAGTTAATATAAATAATAATAATAATATGAAGTTAGAGATCAAACATGGAATCGATGTGAACCATTGAATATCTAACACAACAAACTTAGCTAAGAAATCTGAATATATCAAAGATGTGGAATAACTTGATATCATTTTCTCTTTCAACTTGGTTCCTCGGTCATTCTTTGGTACCTAAGAATTCATAGGATCGAGTGGTCTAACAAAATTTGTAAAACCACCCACAATTGTGTTCACACGTTTTGGTACCTAAACTTGTTTGTATAATAATCCATCTGAATTTACCTTTGTACCCTTGGGAACCCAAATCTGTTTGAATTTAGTCAAAATCATTTTATTTCTTTTTGGGATCCAAAATTGTTTAAGTGGTTTGTTACCAAGCAAATTCACATCTCGTTCATGATTTAAAAATTCTTTGAAATTATCAAAGCCCAAATTTTCAAGTCGATTCTTTTCAAAGAAATTTGAAGTATTTTTAAAATCATTTGAATTAAGATTTTTTGCAAATTTATCAAGTTTTTTAAACCCAAGACCACTTTTATTTCCAACAGAAAATTGGTTTTGTAAAAACACATTCAATGATTTTTTACGCATTAGAAAATTTACCCAAAGTCGATTCAAGTCGTTGAATTTTGGATTTAAGATCACTATTCTCTTTCATTAAATTCAAACAATGATTAATATTGATCTTTCTCTTTTCAGCATCATTTTGTTTTACAACCAAGTTTTCGTTTTCAAGCAATTTTATTTTGGTCTTGGACTCAAAAATCTCAGATTTAAATTGAATTTGTTTTTCAAATTGATGTTTTTCAAAACTCTTGAATTTTTCAATCTCTTTTTCAAGTCATTCAAGATTGATTCAAATTTTAACATATTTTCTTGTTCAAAAATATTATATTTGGAATTAATCATATCCAATTCCTTTTGCAAAGCATTGTTCTTACAAATTAGCTCATCCTCCTTTTGTTTTAAAACCATAATTTCTTTTTCAAGATTTTGAAAATTTTCATTGAAATGAGCTAAATTGGTTTTAAATTTATACAATTGGATTTTTCAAGTTTTAATTCCAACATAATTTGCGAACTAATTCACGATTTTCAAATTTCGTAAGTTGGTTTTTCCATTGGAGTTTGTCAACAGACTTAGTTAAATCGGTACACATATAAACAAAATATTCATAAGAGAATTTTTCTGTCTCATCATTTATTAGGTATTTATCGTTTGATTTATTTAAATTTTCATTGTAAGACCTGTTAAACATATAATTGAATTTGACATTCTGGGGTTTTGAGTTGTTGTTGTGCGTCAAGAGTTTTTCAAATATTTTATGCAGATGTGTAATGAGAAATAAGGTTAAGCTGATTAATACTAATGTAAGAATAAATAATATGCATTGCAATGTCATTCATGTCTGCATTATTATCTCCATTCATAATAATATCCCAATTTTAAATATTAACGGATTTTAAATAGGATTCCATTTTTGATTTCCAAATTAAAATTCTATACCATTAAATATAGTTGGAATACGACTGGGCTGACTCTTGGTGGATTGATAACTAAGGAAATACATGATTATAGAGTTAATGAAAAAATACCTGCTCTGAATCTCTTATACAACTTGTTGGATCAAGATTAACCCTAAAGAGGGGAGGGGGTGAATAGGGTTTATTGAATTTTTATGAGATATTAAAAAATATCACAGCACAGATTTCAGGAGAGAAAATAAATGCAGGAAATAAACAACACATATTTTACCTAGCTTAGAAAATCCATTCCTACTGCTGCATCCCCAAGATTTCTACTATGTATCAAAATAGATCCCGCTTACAAAACCCTGTAAACTCGCAAACCCTGCTTCTGCTCTAATCCTATGCTCAAAACCCTGGATTGATCCTTATCTCCAAAATCATATTTTCCCCGAATTACAAACCCGTAATTTGTAAACCTTAATTATAAATCTGCTAGCTAGTAAACTCCTAATTTTACAAAAAACCGGGAAAACCCCTAGTTTTACAGACAAACTAGAAAAACGTGAATCAGTTACAAAAGAAAATAAAAAACAATACAATATAAAACAAAACCGAAACCCTCCCTTCTAATTTAAGAATAACCGACCAATACTTAAACAAAATTGTCCCCTTCTTTCTTTAATGGCTGACCCTATGAAATTAGGGTTTCTCGTGCCTTTGTCCAAATTGCGACTTCAATTGATTTTCTAAGATTGTTCTCTGATGATCTTCGAACGTTGTTCTTCTTGGTCGATTGATATGGAGCACGCTATCGAAAACATGAGTACTCTATATTGTTTTTCTTTGATTTCTCTCGAATTGTTGTTTTGGTTTTCGATCGAATTGTTGGTGATGAAGTAGGTGTAATATTTATAGGTTTATATAACCTAAATACACTCTGATTTCCACAAATGCCTTGGTCTGATTTTGCGCGTGATTGTTGCATTGATTTGAATTGCGTGATTGCTCTGTTGGTTGTATTCTTGCCATGAATCCCTTGTTGATTTCTAAAAACAAATAAAATCTTTCTCTAGCCTTATTTGATGCAGTGACTCATCATATAATTTTTGGAAACAAAATGTGATTTCTTGGCAATATTGAGTCTTCAAAAATGTTAGTGAAAACTTGCATGGATTTCTAGAATCAAAATAATTTGTTTTCATGTTATTTCTGGAATGATTTAAAGGCCGCGAGTGACTTGTTGATTTCTGGACAATATATGATTTGCCTAAAAACTAATTGTGTATTTCTTGCCATGCTTTTGTTCCTCAGATTTGGTATTTGAATACATGTTGATTTTATCATTTGCAAAAACAGGAAATGCAATCATGCAAATTTCTAATACTTGCCATTTGATAAAACCTTACCTACGAATTTGTCATGTGATTTTCTGGAAGATTTCTTTCTCATTAAACTTTTGCCAAAATTGTAAATCAAAGAAAAACATTCCTGTTTATTCTTTGCATGCTGATCTTTTTGTTTTGCATTTATGCTCTTGAATTTGAAACTGTCTAGCAACCTGCTTCATTAGCAACCTGCTTCATACATGAACTTGTGCATGTATTGACCACTAGTCTGAACAAGTGTACTGCCTTGTGTACACATATCTAAAAATAGTTTGTTCACTGAATCTTGTGTATTTGTACGAGCGGGTCCTTTACCCATGGATCCATGTTAAGTTCCGTACACACACACATACACATACACACACACACACACACACACACACACATATATATATATATATATATATATATGTGTGTGTGTGTGTGTGTGTGTGTGTGTGTCATGTTTGATTTTCCCATGATCAGTTCATATTATTCACTGTCGAGCTTGTGTTCTTGACTATCTCCATTACACATGTTGTGTCACTTGAATTTATCTTCTTGTATGTTAGTTTTATTGCTTGTCTTTTTAAAAACAAGTATTCATCATGATATTATGAAAATAGAAGTTTGGCAATAAAATAATTCCCACTATTCTTGTAAGAAGTAAATTCATTATGTTACTGGCTTAACATCCATGCCATTTTGCTTTGAGGTTGTCCACATGTATATTGACTTGACCAATTTTCTTGAGCTTCCATATGTACTGGTTTTTGTCATGACCCTTGCTTGCTTTCCTGTTCCTGGTCTTGTATAACTGTTTGGTTGCTCTATGCATATTTGACTTGTTGTTAGTCCCTTGCATTTGCATGCCCAGTTTTTGTACATGCTGTACACTGTGTTACCAAAACTTGCTATGTCATTCTTGCTTGGCTTGTGTTTTTCCTGTCCATTTTTTTGTGCTCGAGAATGAAACAGATGTCGTCCCGTTTACATTGTGTACATGCTGTTGTCCATGCTTGTTGCACTTGAATATGTGCATGAGCACATGTCTGTGTTGCACCTACGTGCACAATATCATTATACTGTTGTTGAACCATTTACTTGAATTCTTGTGCATATTTTTCATGCTACATGCACTTGTTTGACTTAAGCTTGAAGTTGATTTACATGGTGCAACTTGCATTTGAGCTGAACCAGTTGTGTATCTTTGCCTCGGCCATGCATTTGTGCATTTTGATTTGAGCTCGAACACTCGTCCATTTATATAGTGCTTGTTGCCATATGTACATTCTGAAATGCTTTGAGCTTGAGTCTGCTTGCATTCATGACTAGTGAACCATGTATGTGTGTGTGTGTATATATATATATATATATATATATATATATATATATATATATATACACATATATATATACACAAGCATATATGTGTATGAATACATGTGTGTCTCTGTTGTATGTATCCTCTCATGTGTTCTGCCATGTCATTGTTATCACCTCGTGTTCTTCATGGACACTTGACCCATGCACTATGCATGTGATTCAGGCTTCACCTGAACACAACTTGCTTGATATATTTGTCCCTTGTTGACCATATTGCTTCTGCACAAAATATATGTGTATATACATATACATGTATGTGCAAAATATATATATATATATATATATATATATATATATATATATATATATATATATATATATAAGCACTAGAGACACTGTCTACCTTTTAGTATTTACAGTGAATCACTGTGAATATCATAAGATGTCTAGACACAAATGAATGAATAAACATATCAGATCATCAAGTCATGAAATATGATGAGAAACCCACTAAAATTATGAGACAAATAAATTTTAAAAATAAAATTATATCTGTTAGAATTTAAAAAAAAAAAATTGTTCCACTTTACTGTGTGTGTTTTTGTGAAAGAAAAGCAGGTGACTGGACTGACTGTAAAGCTGACAGAAGACAAGTGATGTGTCAGTGAGTGGGAGAGAATCTGAATGTAAATGTATATGAGTTTATACAAACGGAGTGGAATGTAACTGAGCGACTGAGTGTTGTAGTGAGGAACAAATGCAAGAAATGAAATTGAAATTGAATGTATTATATTACAGTGAGATGTACAAATAGTGGAGTTATAAATTTGTACTGTTGAAATATTGAAATAAAATATCATATTTAAATAAAATATTGTTTGAATATTTAAATTCTTGTGCAGTAGTATTTTATTTAAATGTAAATAAATATTTTTGTATGTGATGTAGTATAACAGTACAATTATAAACACATTTATAATAATATATAATGGTTGTTACAAACAAAAATAATAGAATTGTTATATACAACGGTTATTTCTGCATTTCATATACACACACACACACACATACACATATACATGTATATGTATATATAGATGCATATGTACTCAGCTATACACATGATTTTTCATATATGTACATTTATATATATTTTTGTCTTAGAACATGCATCTCTGTCTCTTTAGAATTAAAAACATGATGTTAGTGAAATTCGAACTCCTGACCTTCACTGTGGAAAATGCATGCCTTATCAACTCACCTAACTTAGCTTTTGTTTACAAGACTAAAAACATTGGTAGTTATTGTTCAAATTTATTTTCCTCTTATACCTTTTTTCACATTTATTCTAAAATTTCATTTAAAGATATCTTATTTGTTTTAAATCCGTTTTCTACAAAGCATAAGTCTAAATTGATCAGAAAATCGCCACGGACGCAATGACGTTAGTTCTGTGACCAAATCCTAAAAAATTTACGACTTTTTTATTTAATTGTTTAATTAAAAATACGGGGTGTTACAACGTTTGTCCGAGTTCGTCTGATTTTCATTTAGGACACAAGTTAGAACTACAAAATTTGTATGAGAAAAAACAACGTCTAATCCGTGTTCGTTCGATTCGTCCAGACTACTTATAATTCAGTATATAGTTGAGAGAACATAATAAAATGTATAAAATTTGACATAAATAACATGTTCGATCAACTTTGTTCGTGTCCCAAAAACATATATCCATGTTCGATCGATTTTATTTTGGACACATGTTAGGACAAAAATATTTGTACAAAAAAAAAAAGTTTTGTTCGGTTCGTGTCCAATCCGCTTTAATTTAGGACATAAACTGAACACACCCCCGTTCGGTCCGGTCCGACTGATTTATACCCCTAACAATACGAAATGAACAAGAAACGATATAAAATTATCAGGATACGATGATGCTACAACAAATGCTTGAATTTAAAAATTTGTAGAAAGTGAGTGAGAGTGGTAAAAGAAGGTGAATATATTTAGAAAAGTGCTGCTAAAAGCACACTCAAGTTTCTTCTTCTTAATACCATACGTGGTATTAGAAAGTGTAAACCTGAATGATTTTAGCATCATACGGTGGTATAGTGCTAAGAGCACCCAGTTTTACACTTTTTAATATCACTCATTGTATTAGAAAGAACAGATTTGGGTGTTATAGCATCATCCGACGCCTTGGAAGCCTAGCATGTGAGCTAACATTCTCATAACGTTTCATTTAAAGTGGTACTTCAGTGTATGTACCAACGTGAACTGCCAAGCCCCAAAAAAACAGTGTGGTGCTAAGGGCACCTCAATATGTTCTTCCTGATATCACAATTAAAAAAAAAAAAAAAAACTCATTAAATTTTGTATGCTTCTTAATACCACATTACCTTTCCATTCTAATATCTCACTCGATCATTATTTGCCGAACTAATCACGTACTAAGTTAATCTAAATACCTTAATATCTCGTAATTGCTGTCTTCTTCGCATCTTTCGCGGAAAAATTCAAATTCGTACGGTAATCTCTCAATTGTTTGATGATCCAAAAACCTTAATCTTTCACTTTCTCTTCTAGTTTGCTTAATTCAAACTTTATTCACGGCTTTTGTATGATGCGGCGTCGACTTTGTTGATCGGTTATAGATTTAGGGTTTAACTCGTTGATCGATTTTACAAATGAGGACGAACGAAAATCGAGCGAAATAGAAATATGACAAAATAGTGTGTTAGCCCCTATTTTTTAAGTGTGTGGCATTAAGAAGAGTGTAATACTAATTCTTGTGGTAATTTTGAGTTGCGTTACTAGGAAGAAAATATTGGGCTGGGCTTAGCATCTCAAAAAAAAAAAAACACGTCGCTGTCTCGGTGTGATGCTCGTAGACGGATAATTTGGTCTGCGGAGTTAACTGACCCCAAGGTTAGTACTCTCCAGCATCTTCCTCCCTGAGTGACGAAAGTTTCAGGTCTGCTGCTGCTTCTTCCTCCAATATCTTCCTTTAGACCCTTTTTCTCTAAATCGAAATCGAGATCGCGTTGTCGAACTATATCTCTTTTGATTTTGTTTCACTTGGATGTTTAAACTGTAATAGCGATCCAGTATTGGACTCGAATGTTTTCGTTCTGAAACAGAATCGCATATTTTGCATGGGTTGCGATCCGGTTTAACTCTTGGATTGGGAAGGATGCAATTCCTACCAAATAGCGTTTCGGAACCTACGATCTCGCCATTTTTGCCATCACTGGTCAAATAATTAACGGCAATGGCGTCAGTGAGTCTTATCAGATCTTGTCTTGACTCCATTCACCAGGTGAACAAAATGAGATCGCATCTTTTATTATCACTTTACAAATTGAAATCCAGTTGTCCGATAAAATTTGTGATTAAATGACTCATTACAGATTTCAGAAGAGCTGAAGGGTGCTGTATTATATGTTGATGCTGGTTGTATTGAAGCCTTTCAGTTTACTGGCGCTTTTAAAGTTTTACTGGAAGTTGGAGTACAATCTGTTTGTAACCTGGAAACTGTTTCAAAGCTTGATGTTGTAAGTATTCAAATCATATATACATATATAATTGGCAGTAAGTTCAGATATTTTATTAGATAATGCTCATATTTCAACACCAACACCTAAAACAGCCGTTAAATCTGGTTATTTACTTTACATTTACATCATGGATAATTTTGAGCGAATTGAATAAGTAATATCTAAGTGGTACTAATTCATTAACCATGTCTGTTGATAAGAAATACAGAACATGTAATTGAATAATCAGATTGTGCTAGACTATGTTGGTTGTCTTGTGGGTGAGACATTATCCAATACCATTGTACCGAGTTCATGATTCTGTGGATGGCATTCAATATGTTTTCTTTTTTCTTTTTAACTATCTACACGCAGCAAATATACATAATTATCCCATTTATTTTCTCATGCATTAAATTATTCCACACATTCACCTACCCCCCACAGATTTAATTTTTTATCTTTCCTCTCTCGTTTGTTCCTCCCAAAAATAAACCAATATTGCAATATTATATTTCCTCTCTGTAGTCAAATTTCGTCGTACATTAAATATCCGTTGCCATGCTACTACAACACAAACAAAAACAGTTTTACCAAGGTACTCAATGTTGTAACCTTTTTGCACCAAAAATAAAATTAGCGTATGCAATACCGTTTCAGCCAAATTAAATTCAATGTATGTTCCATTTCAAAACAAAGCATTAGCAAAACTACAATAAATTCATCATTGAATTAATGAGATTACAACATAAATAAATACTTTGCATACTTTGAATAGGAATAGAAAACAATCAATACATAAAATAATTTATTCAAAAACAAAAAATGAGGTCGTACTTACATTATTAATTTCAGTATGCCATTAACCGTTAATAGGAGAAGCTGTTGCTGTGTTTTATAATTAATAAGGTTTTGGTTTTTTATATTCACATCATTTAGTTATGCAAAGCAAGTATTTCTAAACATACTGTTTAGTTATGCAAACCACGTAAATATTTCTATACTCAATTTTACCTAACTGACCGAAGTCGGTGTTCACAATATTTTCTTCAAATTAATTTTAAATTCTATTTAAGCGGTGTTACAGATAGTCTAGGTATGCGTAGATAGTAACACCATTTCTTTTCCTATCAGATAATAATAAACAAGTAAAAAAGGTTGATTTGTCTATCGTGAACTATGTAGGAATCTGAAATGTTCTTATTATGTAGTAAGCAAATGTATATTGATATTGTCTTGTCCTTTTGTTGTTCATATTTTTGTATTCTTCTACTATCATTAAATAGCATTGTTGAATCTGTGGTGGACTACTGCAGTATGCTTGTGATTTTTTTCAGTCTAGGGCGTTTCTCAGATGTTTCATATTTTCAGCTAGTGGTGCAGCAAAGATGTTTTGTTTTCATTTTCACTTAGATAAGTAGATCTGTAAATTCTGTAACATTTTTTCTATTGTGAATATTTAAGCAAGTTATTTACTTAAAATTGTACAGAAATGTACACTGAACATGTCGTAGCTTATGTGCTTAGTGAATTTGCACTTCCACATGTTATATTTATTCAAACATGCAAACCTATATTGACACAAGTCTTTTTTTTAAGGCGATGGATTGGGATTCAACATCCATAGGCCCTACAAAAAAGATGGTAGTTATAACATCTCGCCTCCTTAGTGATGCCCATCGATATGTTCTACGTTGCTTGAGTACTCACAGATCAATTGTCCAGTGTAATATATTTACATCAATCTCAGAGGTATGCTCTAAATACACGACATTACATTTACATCATATCAAATCATTAAAAGCAATACGGCCTTTTCTTTCTTTTTTTTACTTTATTTGATCTACGCTTGCAGATTGCACACTCAGCATACATTGATTCTCCTCTAGGACCGGATGCCTATCATGAATACGAGACATTGCTTCTTCAAGATTATGAAGAACTTGTTAAAACATTCAAGAAAAAGGAAGTCAGCTTACATCAAAATCACAAGAAAAAGCCATCAACGAGTAGATATAATGATGGTTCCTCTTTTGAGGAAGATAGTTGGCATCAGCTTGATCCCACTGAGGATAATGATCCTAACATTGATTCAAATTCAACAAGGCTGATAGTTTCAGTACATCACTTCCCTATGATCATGTGTCCTATTTCAGAAAGAGTATTTGTGCTACCTTCTGAAGGTACTGTTTCCAAGGCATGCTTGTCGTATAATCACGAAGGATCTTTAAGCCCCGGTTTGCCTTCAATTTGTACGGGCACAAATCCCGATGGCGATGATGTTCCTCCTGGGATAACACTAACTGCGAATTTTCTTTACAATCTAGCTGCCAAGGTATTTTTCACTTTGTGATATATTTTTGCAACAGACTTGTTGCTTTCACCGTCTTAAGCCTTTTAGATCGTTTTGCCTAAAAGAAGAATATTGATTGAAGTCTAGCTTCAACTGTTCTTCATTCAAAATGAAGAGTTAGATGAGTAAGGGTTCTATATTTTGGAAAACGCAGGCGCAGCTGTCCTTTTTGGAAAATGTAGTGACTGAATGGGAGGCCGATCCTATATGCTGGCAAAATAAAGAGCAAATTGGAAATGCTCATAGTTTTGTACAGTTATAATGAGAGGTTACAATTGAACAGTAATTATTTAGTGTTTGAATGTGAGAAAACTAACACCTTGGCTTCCTGGTGCTGGAAATCTGTTTATCAATGTGGCGTTGGTTGTAAGAGCATCAATTGGAAACCACTTTGTGAAACCGCTACTCAAGTGAGAATTGCTGTAATTTGTTGTAACAGCAGTAACCTAATATGATAATGGGTATATTTTGCATTGCATAATAATAATAATAATAATTAATTTTAAAAAAACATATTGCTAGTAGTGCACCACATTTTGTTTTCAATTTCCAGGCTATGGATCATCACAATTCAGGTAGCATATGTAGATTTATGCAAGTTTCTCTTTTTTTCGATGTTGACATGCGGAATTGTAGTAAATTAGCCAGCTGTTGTAATCGTATAAGAGTGTCTTCCTTTACTAGCCATTCTGCATATTCTCACTCTACACAGTATTAACTATGTAGATGGATCTGAAGCTTGAAATTTTTTCATTGGGTGACTCGTCAAAAGTCATAGGCAAGATGCTTACAGACATGTCTAGCCTTTATGACGTTGGTAGGCGTAATAAGAGATCAGCTGGACTTCTTCTTATTGACCGCACACTTGATATTTTCACTCCTTGTTGCCATGGCGATTCATTCCTTGACAAGATGTTATGCTCTTTACCTCTTAGAGAAAAAACAAATTCATCTTTGCCTGTTAAAAGTTCGCAGTCTGATAACTTACATTCACGTGCTATTATTCAGCGCCCTTCGCTTGACATGAAAATATCGTTTGATACCGTTTTTGATGAAAAAGAGCCTATAATGAACAAAAATCAACTTTCTGAGAACATTGTAGCTTTTGTATCTGGATGGAATTCGAATAATGTTGGAGAGAATAAGACTGGCGACTTAGCTGATCTTTCGGAAAAGGTTCATGGTGATAAACTGGATGTTGAATTTAATAGCTTGCTGAGTGGGTCCCTTTTATCAAATTACGTGGAGTCCAGATATGTAGAAGCTTTGATTAACAGCAGTGCGAAAGATGGTCTATTAATGATTAAGAAATGGCTGCTAGAAGCTCTTCAGCAAGAAAAGGTACCCATCATATCCAAAAGCAGAGCAGGCTTACTTACTGCTTCAGAGCTTCAAATTTTGGCTAAAAAGCTGGGCACCAATCAATTACGGCTGTTAAAATATAAAGACATTATTAAGCTAGCAATAGCTGCTATGATTGTGCTAGGTGAACCTCAGAGTTCTAAATGGGATGCATTTGTTAGTGCTGAGAGAATACTTAATGTAAGCTCAATGGACACCAGTCAAAGTCTTTCTAGTCAAATCCGTGACTTCATTAACACGAGTACTCTTCCAAATAGTCTGCTTTCCTTTCAAGATTCACTACTTCTAACCGTTATTGGATATATTTTAGCTGGTGAAAATTTCCCAACATCTGGGCCCAGTGGGCCTTTTTCATGGGAAGAAGAGCATCATCTAAAAGAAGCTGTAGTTGATGCAGTTCTTGAAAACAAATCCATGAATGCAAACTTACATTTTCTTCATGGTTTGGAGAAAGAACTAGAGGTGAAATATAAAAAGGATGATTCCACTTCTCCCAAAATCGATGACTTTGATGATCAGTGGGGTAGTTGGGATGATGATGATACCGATCAACAGAATGATCAATCATATAATGAAATGCAGCTGAAGTTAGAACTGAGAGACAGAGTGGATAATCTTTTTAAAATGTTTCATCTCTTATCAGGTCTAAAATGGAGGCATCCGTCTTTAAATGGAGGAGGATGGGTAGCTTCCAGTAATTTTGGAGGCGACCCCTATGCTAGAAAAGGATTAATTTATAAAGTATTATCTACTGTATTGGCCAAGTATGATATCCCAGGATTAGAATATCACTCTTCTGCTGTTGGTCGATTTTTGAAAAGTGGATTTGGTAGATTTGGACTTGGACAGGTAAGTCTTGTTTATTTATCTGGTATTTGTTGCTGTTTTCCCCCTTGCTGTAGATTTTTTTATGTCCAAATCGGCAGGTTAAACCAAAGCTTGGAGATCAAAGCCTTCTTTTAATTTTCGTGGTGGGAGGCATTAACACTCTTGAGGTTTGTTTTCTTTTTTGGATATTTTTATTTGATAGCTTGAGTTTTGTATCATTCTTTCTGCTTTGTTGATGTGAAAGTTATATGTTATGTTAGGTGGTAAGCGAGATACAAAATTGTCCCTTCGTTTAGTGCCACTTGATTTTTGAAGTCCAGAATTTTAACTTGATAAGTTTCTTACACGATCGTAATCATAGTCATGCGTCAATCAAGCGAAAATACGAAGTCCTAAAGGAAAGCAGAATCATTAAGTCCCAAAGTGCACAAAATCTGAAATTAGTATCCTCGTCCATCACACAAGCGCAATTAAGAGCCACATATGTGAGCAATTCTTAAACAAGTTTAAGCACTATTCATTTAGGATAACAGATTATGAAAATATGAAGCAGCAGATGACCAATATGCACTTAGGTGCTCCCAAAAATAAAATAAAATAAATAAAAGGGCTAGATATATGAACAACAAAGAGCCCATAAATTTAATATTTGACCAGTTAAAGTGATGTTTGGGTTTGTCTCTGCTTGAGTAACCTTCTTGTGCTCAGTACAAAAATTACAGTCTCTGAAATATCAGTACATGTTATGCTGTATGAATGAACCAAAAAGATAAGATGATATAACGGTTAAAGGGCTAACTTTGTATACTCGTGATACACTAATCTACGCAATACACGCTACTCTATCATTATTGTGCCTTCCTTGTCCGGGCAAATGCTGGAGTTCTGAAAACATACTATATTTCTGGCGTCCTATTCTTATGGCTGCAAACCGCCCTTCTCAAACAAATTAGTACATGCTCAGTTGATTTTAGTTTCTGCTTCTTCGTAAATGGTTTATCATTTTAACATCATATTAGCTTAACCTCATTTCTTGTGTTAGATTCATGAGGCTTTGGAGGCGGTTTCAGAAAGCAGTAGTCCTGATACAGAGCTGATTCTTGGAGGCACTACACTTTTGACTCCGAACGATATGTATGAGTTACTTTTGGGTTCTTCTAGCTATATTTAACCCTTGTTTTGCCAATTTTCAAAGTTGCTGTCTCGTGAGCATGTGAATCCATTGTTGCCCCCCTTTTCTTTTTTGTATGTTTATATGACCTCAAACTTTGTACTGTAAAGCGAAGCAGAATGTGAACTGCCAAGAGGAGCTTGGGGCTCAAAATGTAAAATAAATAACTGGAGATCATATATACAATTAGTGTAGACTTTTTTTTTTTTCTTTTTCTTTTTCTTAGTGATACAGCCAGATACTCTTAAAATTATATGCTGCACCTATTGCATTAACTTGCAGGTTATTTGGCAAAGTTTTTTTTTTCTTGGATTCAGATTACTTGCTTCTAATAATACGTTACAAGGTTTGCGTCTGAGTCCGGGACCGATTATGGCCAGCTATATGGTCAAGGGTTTTGTTGTTTTAATCGGTTTTATTCTACGAAAGCCAACTCTGGTATCACCATACATGATGGTGTTTCTTCTTCTTATTATTCATTTCTTCTTTATGTTATAACCATTGCTGGGATTTTAGTTCCTTTGTATTTTGCAAGTTCGTTCTTCCGTTTCAGCAGACAGTACTGGGAATCAATTGCAGTAACCAGGATTACTGCTTCAATATCAAATAGGTTTATAGTGTTGGGAAATTACACAAATTTCCTTATAATTAGATTTTTGTAGAGAAAAAGAATAGAATGTAGAATGGTAAGACACAAAATTGATAATGGAGTTCGGCCATTTATGCCTACGTCTTCGGGTTGCTGTAGATCTTTTATTTTAGAGAATATTACAAAGTAATTATACAAAACACTTTTCATTCAATTCTCGATCTCACTCTTAAGCTTGTTTCCTTTCTTCTTGTTGGATGTGAGGTGGGAAATAAACTATGAAGAACAAGGATGTATTTATAAGATGAGAATATGGTTGGTGGCGGTTAGTGGCATGGTTGGTGGCGCGTTTGGTGGGCAGCCCATATTTAACACATGGGTGACTGGAAGGGACTGCTGTGAGCAGCTGTTGTATGCAGCATTCCAACAATCTCCCACTTGAAGACTGGTTTCAATCCGTCTTCACACCTTGGTCGATGCAACAATCATTCTGCTCTTTTTTACTCTAGCAGACCAACTGAAGTTGAACACAACTTCAGTTTATTGATAGTTACCTTCTTTGTCAACATATCTGTTGGATTCTTGCGTCAACATATCTGCTGGATTCTTGCTTCATTCGATCATCTGTTGGAATCTTTTGACAACTAGTCGATCTTTGTATCTGTTGGAACCATCATGTTTCTCTTTCACCCGATACACCCATTTATTATGAAGCGCCTTCTTTCCTATGGATAACTCAGCTAGTTCCCATGTCTGGTTGGAGATAAGAGACTTCATCTTATCTTTCATGGCAAGCTCCCACTTGCTAGCATCTTCAGCTTGAGAAGCTTCATCATAGCTTTCAGGTTCCGCTGCATTAGCCAACAACAAATAGTTCATATATGTTTTGTTAGGTACATGAGGTCGAGTAGACCTTCTCAATACAGGAGTTGGAGTAGGATGTTGCGATGTGTTAGACTGGTCCACACTGCCTAAATCAACAACTTCATTAAGCTGAGCACTTTCTATAGTCGGTTCTGTGATGAGACTATCTGGAATATCGTTTGCATCTGCAAATACTAGCTCACTCCGCTTTGAGTCGTTGACTTCTGTTTTATGTTTGTCTTTGTACATTACTCTGTCGTTAAAAATCACATCTCGGCTACGGATCACCTTCTTGTTTTCATCATCCCAAATGTGGTAGCCAAACTCGTTTTCGCCATAGCTGATGAGAGTGCATTTCTTGGATTTGGGATCAAGTTTATTCCTGCCTTGATCACTAATATGCACACATGCTATGCAACCGAAAACATCTAAATGTGATAGTTTTACCTCTTTTCCACTCCATAACTCCTCTGGTATTTTGTGCTCTAATGGAACTGAAGAACTTCTGTTGATCAAATAAGCTGCTGTGTTGACTGCTTCTGCCCAGAACTGCTTTGGTAGATCTGATTATATACAAATGCTTCTGGCTCTTTCTGTCAACGTTCGATTCATACGCTCAGCTAGACCATTATGTTGAGGCGTAGCCGACACGGTTCTCTGCATTTTGATCCCGTGCTCATAACAGAACTGCTTGAATCTGGTGTCTTCATATTCACCTCCGTTGTCAGTTCTAAGTTTTTTTATCTTTAGATTTGTCTCATTTTCAACCATGCTTTTCATGTCCTGAAAGCCTCGAACACTTCAGATTTATGCCTTAAAAAATAAACTCATACCTTTCGCGAGTGATCATTGATGAAAGTAACGAAATAATGCTTTCCACCAGTGGATGAGACGGTCGTTGGCCCCCAAACATCAAAATGAACAAGCTCCAGCTTTTCCTTCTTTGGGGTTTTACCACTTATTTGAAAGCTGACTCTCTTCTGCTATCCAAATATGCAATTTTCGCACATGCCTATTTCCACTGACTGTAGACCTGGAAGTTTTCCCTTCGAGTGCATAATCTTCATTCCGTTTTCACTCATATGGCCTAGCCTCTGGTGCCATATGTTGGAATTTCCATTACTAGCTGCAATAGTGATCGAACATCGTGCTCCCACTGTCATGTAAAGAGTATCACTCTTCTTGCCTTGAGCAATCGCATTGCACCCTTTGAAATTTTCCAATCATTACCATGCAAAGTCGTAGTGTAGCCTTCACTAGCTAATTGTCCTACTGAATTCAAATTCTTTCACAAGTCAGATATGTGCCTGGCATCCTTTAGCTCCCAAACTGACGCATTTAGCTTAATCTTCACAACACCTTTACCAACGATATCACAAGGTTGATCGTCACCAAGATACACATTTCCAAGATTTACAGAGGCATACCTTAAGAAGAATTCTTTCTGCGAAGTGGCATGAAACGATGCTCTAGAGTCTAGCACCCAAGACTCTTCCTTGCTCTCTAAATAGCATATCAACGTTTCACCTCCTCCTGAGGTAGAAGTAACATTTGCCTCTGCCTTCGCCTCCTAGTCCTTTGGTGCACTTCTGCATTGATTTTTGTAGTGTCCAGTCTTTCCACAATTCCAACACTCAACGGTCTTTAAGTTATGGGAATTGTTGGGATTTCTAGCTTTATATCTCCAGTCCTTCGAATTACCTCGGTGGTTCGATTTTCTATGTCCATTTCCTTGTGTTGAATTTCTTCCTCTTGATTGTGCGTGAAAAATTGAAAAGTTTGATGACTCACCAGAATCTCTTCGTCAGATCTCTTCACTGAGAACCATATCACGAATATCATCAAATTTTAACATATTGCTTCCCGACTAGCTACTCACTGTTGTGATAGTAGCATTCCAACTTTCTGGCAAGGAAGACAAAAGCATCAATGCTCGTGCTTCTTCGTCAAATTAAATTTCAACTGAACTTAGCTGAGAAGTAACCATATTCAGCTCATTGACATGTTAAGCTACCGATGCACCTTCTGTTATCCGCAAATTGAACAATCGCCTCATCAAATGGACTTTGTTAAAGGCCGACGACTTCTCATACATACTGGAGAGAGCCGCCATAAGACCTGCCATGGTCTTTTCCTTTGCTATGTTGAAAGCAGCATTATGAGATAACGTTAATCGAATAACTCCAAGAGCTTGTCTATCAAGAAGAGCCCAATCTTCATCCTTCATATTCTCTGGCATCTTTTCTGAGAGAGGTTGATAAAGCTTTTTCTGATATAGATAATCTTCAATTTGCATTTTCCAAAAGCCAAAGTCAGCTTCATCAAACTTCTCGATTTTCACCCTTCCTTCATCTTCCGCCATCGCTCCCACTCGAATTTGATTTCTTTTCTAACGAATTATGGCTCTGATAACAGTTGTTGGAAATTTACGCAAATTTCCTTATAATTAGATTTTTGTGGAGAAAAGAAATAAAATGTAAAATGGTAAGACACACAAAATTGATAACGGAGTTCGACCAATTATGCCTACGTCTCCGGGCTGCTGCAGATCTTTTATTTCAGAGAATATTACAAAGTGATTACACAAAACACTTTTCACTCAACACTCGATCTCACTCTTAAGCTTGTTTCCTTTCTTCTTGTTGGATTTGAGATGGAATATAAACTATGAAGAACAAGGGTGTATTTATAAGATGAGAGTATGGTTGGTGGGGATTGGTGGCGCGGTTGGTGGCACGGTTGATGGCGCGGTTGGTGGGAAGCCCATATTTAACACATAGGTGGCTGTAAGGGGATGCTGTGAGCAGCTGTTGTATGCAGCGTTCCAACATATAGTTGTAGTTAGGATTGGTTCTGAGGTAGAAATTGTTAAACGTAATTATAATTGAATATTTGAACATAACTGAACTGAAGTAGACTAAATCAATTTTGTTTAATTTGATCAAACTAAAATGATCTTGAAGAAAAAATGATAAGAAGGAGACATTTTCATATGGTATCAGTCAAAAGGAGGGGTGTAAACCGAATAGATGTGTATATTACTCTTGTCTTATAAGAGATTCATACGGACGTAGATCAGACAAGTTTTTATTTGAACATTGTTTGTACGTGTCGGACAACAGACTAATATATCATTTGAAGTTGGTAACAAATATTGCTTGTTACCATTGCATGGACGTAAATAATTTCATATTGGGGGTATACAATAGATGATCAATGTGGGTTTTTCCAATTTTGTATCAAGCAGCCACATTCAATTCAAAACAGTTGGTCAATGATCAAAAATCAAATCAGGCAGTCATTTGCACTCAAAATTAATGCCTACTCATTATAGCATACGTGACACCATGTCCATATGTGCTTATACAAGTGAGGCCAGTCCAAACCACAACCAAGAAATATTTTACACATACTTTTCCATAAATCTTTAAGATGGGTAGTTAAAATATCATGACTGCTAGTGTAAAGGGGTTTTTACCCTCAAGGACAAAAGGAACAAAAAAATGTTCCATATAGACAAGGGGGAAAATTTTTATCCTCAAGGAAAAAAATTTAGTGTAAATGGAGAAATTCAGGGGTCCACTATAATTATTCCCTTTACACTAAAACTTGTCCTTACGGACAAAATTTTGCACCTCTTGTCCTTATGGAACAGTTTTTTGTTCATTTTGTCCTTCACGGTATTTTCTTGTTGTGTAAATGTGGTAACATGCAATGATAAAGACCGAGCGTCGCATTGAGCCCTCATTCGTCGATAATCATTTTTATCAGTATTTCTAGACTGGGTGTGTTAGACTTAACCAAAAATACTGCAAAAGAGACTAGGTTCATATGTGTACATGTTTCTGGCTCAAAGATTAGCGATTTCAAAACAATCTCCGGTAGTTCTCTTTCTGAAATATTAATACATACATTATATGTAGGTGTATACGTACATACACATACTCACATGCTTCTTCATTTAGCATCATTTGTAGTTACTTGATATCAACAACAAATTTATATTTGAATTTTCGATATATTGGATGAATATCAAAATTACATATTAATGAGATAAGTAACAATTACAATACCGTTTTCATCATTTGAACATTATTAAAAATAGAAATTCTATCATACATTTATTCTTTAGTATTTGTAATTCTGTTGCTTATAATTCAAATGATTTTTTTTCTAACATTTTGTTATGTAAGGTGTAATTAATTTACCGGTGCAACAATTATAAATATTAGATCAAACGGTCAATTTTTCCACTGTGGCGCACTAGCACTTGTCAAACTGACCATTAAGAAAATTTGCCTACTGTCATTGCAAATCAAATTAGTCTGCAGCCAAAATCATTTGTCAAATTTTTCTCTCGTGTTCATTCGTATTCCATGCTCCCCGTTTCCGTCCACTTTCGCCGCTCTTTCCTATTTCCTCCCCGATTCCTATTATTCGCGTTCTTCACCCGGCTCCTTATCTTGTTGATAATTTCAGTTTGATAGTTTCTAATCACAAATCAACACCACACATCATCGGATTTATTAGATCCAGGGTTTTTCCGTTCAGCGTTCTTTAATCCATGTATCATCTTTTTATGGTTTTTCTTTTGATTCAATCCTGTTTTTGATACTCAAATTTCGAATCTACGTTTTGGAGATATGCTTTCGATATTGGAATCAAAATCCATCAACTCAAGCTAAGATGAGTTAAAAATGATTATTATTTAGTGCTAGTGTTATCTAAGCTTAAACTTTTGATGTCTGGGTGATTGAGTTGTTATATAATGGTTCTTTGTTATTCTTAGTATTGCGAAATCAATCAAGTGTAGTCATCTATTTATTTATAAAGCAATATATGAGTTTACATTACAGTTGTCCTTATAGCAAGTGACTATTGTGATTGATGAAGGTATATTGTAATAAGTTTATACGACATTTTATATTTGTTTATCTTTGGTTTCTGTATCTGCGGCTGACTAGTGTAATTGATGAAGGTATATTGTAATAAGTTTATGCAACATTTTGTATTTGTTTATCTTCGGTTTCTGCATCTTTGGCTTATACGACTTTTAAAATGTATAGTGTAACAAGTTGCATCTTCGGTTTATCTTCTTAATCCAGTTACAGCCCGTTTATACGACATTTTATATTTGTTTCATTGTCGAATTGCAAATTTCGTAAGTACTCTAATGATAGATATATAAAGGTCAATTATTAGAAATCAAATTTTATAGAACATGGAATAACTACACTAGATATGTCATAGCTTATTACATCTAGCCAATGCAATTATAGCTACATTGAACCGATATAGTTAATCGATTGATAAAATCACATCAAGCTAGTGCAGCTATAATCGAATTGTTGGAAATGAATGAGCAAGAGAAAGAGGAATTTGGGAAGAAGAGATAGCAACCTATAGTCCCACAGCATCCAAATATTAACACTACCTCTCCTAATATATTAGAAGCCAATAGGCTTATATAAATTAAAATGAAGAGGGATTATAAAGGAATGTGGGACTAGGCCTTGACACAATAATATATTAATGTGTCAAAGATTGGGCCTTGGGACTCTTGGGGTCTCTTGATTGAATATGGCCGACGGTTGCTATTTGAGCTAATGCGCTGCAACGAGAATTTTTTCCTCAGAATTTGAAAGGCATGTTTGTTTAGCAGAATGTGTATAACCATTTGAATTCTGCGTGCATGCACATTAATGGCTGCATGGCTAAAGGGTCGCTTTGATGACCCCAAACTCCGACGCCATGGAAGTAAGGATAATCATTGGAATATAACACATTTATCACATCAGCAGATTACAAATAATAGCATAACACATGAAATCATAGAATAATACTCATCATCATAGCAGCGGAATTGTAAATGTTATCAACATCAGAGTGCACAGACACAGGATACTACTACATAAGAGGTTCCAACAAATAGAAAATAAGTCTAAAACATCATCAAATACTTCATAGATAAAGTGATGTCCAGATGTCCAAAATAGAGATAAAAGATAAAGATAGTCTTCGTCTTCTGCCAGAAGAGCACCCCATGCTACGGTACATACCCAAAGAAAGCATGTTACATGTTTACTTGGTTGCCCATTTAAAAATAAGGGCACCCGAGTTTACAAGTGAAAACAAACTACGAGTTAGTCATGGGATTGGTATGAGGAATCTTACTTAAGTTACCTAATAATAAGGCTAATCACCGGACCACGTCACTAATGCAGAACGAGTTTACTCCATTGGATTGCCAGTGCATAAATAAAGTAAATCTTTAAACAATGCGGTGCTTTTAGAAAAATGAAACCATTATAAGACTCAAGTCCCATCACACAATGCAACGCAAACTGAAGGATAGAGTTTTACCTTATAATGGTTGAACATGATTGATACGTATAAAACAATAATTATTGATATTATTACTAGTGTCTGATCAGTTTAAAACACTTTCAAAATAAATGTATCAATCCTAGACGGCATAGCTATCATATACTTTGTCGCTATATATAAGTTTACAATCAAATATGTAAAGTCGTATTGAAAATTGGGTTCCATCATGAGTCGAGGCTAGGAATCCTCCTCACCGATTTCGAGACACTCTAGCAAATGCCTCAAGACTCGGATGCTGGCGAGCCCTGGTTAGCAGCAGGGTCGGTCCATACATACTTTAGTGGATTGGTTATTCCTGAACAATACGTTTCCTAGTCCTATTGGACCTATCACTTGGCCAGTAGCGACCAATATCCGAGGGCCCTCATAATCCATCATCCACATAAGTAAAAATGTCTGGGCTCCATACCATGACACCACTTCTAGCTAGAAAGAAACGCATACACTCCCTGCCGTCCTCGTTCCATTTTTGACTCATATCGAGGTGTGAGGCTCACGAAGTAACGCTATACACAAAGCTATGCTAAATAAAGTTGTGCTTTGATCATCAACCACAAGGCTATCCTTTTCAACAAAAGCCTTGATCATTTGCATCTTAGCATGTCACATTGACAATCCACGCCATGCTACTAATGTCCATCAATATATAACCTCTAAGTTCGTACGTCTCAGAGAAGGGTGTTAAGCAAGAGAATAAATTCTCCGCCACCAAACAGATATATATATATTTAATAGAAATCAGTTCATACAGAACGAAATCCAATGTCAGACACACATCCATTTGCAAGTCTGTTCTGGGTCTGAACGAAATCGGAGACACCTTATTCCTCATCCCGTATGTCCAGTACGGAAGAGAGGTTCTCGCATACCCGGACAATCAACAAGTATGTCCGGACAACTACCACTTTAACCCTTTACTGGGAGCTAACCAATGCAGGGCATCAGTAGTCGTCCATTCGATGTGAAGATCGCCGGTCTTCAACCACCTTCTTCAATGTCTTTGACTTTAAATCGTCGTATAATTATTTAAAATGAGACTGAACTCGGTCTTTTCAATTAATTCTCGAATATATGTAATTCCAATCATTTCATATCGTTAAAGTTATTTTATAACGATTTATCGCTATTTTTATTTATATAAAAATAGCCCATTTAATTTGAATGACGTTTCAGGTCGTTACGCGGCCCTCGCGTTGTTTTTATCCAAATTTGAATTACACATTTCTTGAAATCTAACCGTTGGATTTTAACAAATTTAATATCTTGGAAAGATCTTGCCAAAGCAAACCTGACGGTTCCAGTTTTGGGAAAATCCGACGGTCGAGCCTTTCTGTATAATCTTTTAAAGTTACGATTCCGAAACGCGAACTGTCGTGCGCGATTCGTTTAATTTTAATTTATATATATATATATATATATCATTTGACGATTTTAACTAACATGTTAAAAATAATGTTTTAATCAAACAAGATCATATTTTAACATATGATTCTTTTATTCTAATTTAACATGATAAAAGTCCTTTCAATGACAAAACATGTTCTACATGTTATTCTTTTTATTCTAATCTAACATGATAAAAGTTACTTTTTAACGAACAAATAATTATTTTCCTACCTCGCTAATATGTGAATGACATGATTATAATAAATCAAAACATATTTAATAAATTAACATTTTTCTATTAACATCGCTAACATGTAAGTGACGCAATTCTAATGTATCAATACATATTTACAAATGAACATTTTTATATTAACAACGCTAACATGTAAGTGACATTATTTTTAATGTGTCAATACATATTAACAAATGAACTTTTTTATATTAACAACGCTAACATGTAAGTGACATCATTATCAAACCAAACATTCATTAAAAATGTTGTTTTTAATGTTTAAACATTTTCTCCAAAACATGATTCTTTTTTTAATGAATCTAACATACATTAAAAATGCTATTTTTAGTGTTTAAAACCTTTTCTGTAAAACACGTTTCTTTTTAATGAATCTAACATACATTAAAAATGCTATTTTTAATGTTTAAACATTTTCTCTAAAGCATGTTTCTTTTTAATGAATCTAACATGCTATTGTTAATGTTTAAACATTTTCTCTAAAGCAAGTTTCTTTTTAATGAATCTAACATACATTAAAAATGCTATTTTTAATGTTTAAACATTTTCTCTAAAACATGTTTCTTTTTAATGAATCTAACATACATTAAAAATGTTATTTTTAATGTTTAAACATTTTCTCTAAAGCATATTTCTTTTTAATGAATCTAACATACATTAAAAATGCTATTTTTAATGTTTAAGCATTTTCTCTAAAACATATTTCTTTTTAATGAATCCAGCATACATTAAAAATACTATTTTTAATGTTTAAACATTTCCTCTAAAACATGTTTCGTTTTAATGAATCTAACATACATTAAAAATGTTAATTTTAATGTTTAAACATTTTCTCTTAAACATGTTTCTTTTTAATGAATCTAACATGTTATTTTTAACGTTTAAACATTTTCTCTTAAACATCTTTCTTTTTAATGAATCCAACATACATTAAAAATGCTATTTTTAATGTTTAAACATTTTCTCTAAAACATGGTTCTTTTTAATGAACCTAAAATACATTAAAAATGCTATTTTTAATGTTTAAACATTTTCTCTAAAACATGTTTCCTCTTAATGAATCTAACATACATGAAAAATGCTATTTTTAATGTTTAAACATTTTCTCCAAAACATGCTTCTTTTTAATGAATCTAACATACATTAAAAATGCTATTTTTAATGTTTAATCATTTTCTCTAAAACATGTTTCTATTTATTGAATCTAACATACATTAAAAATGCTATTTTTAATGTTAACATATTTTATTCAAAACAGTGAATATATTGTTTATTCATACATACAACAAAAAATGTGATTTTTATTGTGTTAGCCTGCTTTGCGACCAGGCTACCCAAAGAAAAGATCATGTTGACACAATTCTGAGTAAATGCTGTCACATATGGAATCTCCGGATAACATCACTCTCTGGCATTGGAAGCATCGTCAGAAGACACAGGGCAGTTTGGTCAAAATCACAACATCAGTATAAACTGGCCCGAAACCCCTATCAAACGACCTCATTTGGATATATTCACATCAAATACTTGTAGCCCTTTGAATTATCTTCAAGTAGAGCTTTCGTTTCGTCCAATCGGCCTTACGGTTTGAAAGTTACGTCCATTTCCGTGAACGCATGCAGAAATATGGAAAAACCTACGTTTTGGCATTTTTGAAGATCAGATCGTGACCACCCCCTGGGGTCGGATCGTGACCACCCCCTGAGATCGGATCGTGGCTACCCCCGAGGTCGGATCGTGACCATTCATGCTGACCGATCCGGATCGTGACCATACATGCTGACCAATCTAGTTCGCGAACCGTGACCACGAACCGCGACCAGGACCCGCTACTACACATGCAGATTTTGACCTATTCTCAAGGCTATGATCGCTCCTACTTTCCCGGATCATGCGCCACGTGTCCTATCACGACCCCATCACCATATGAGCTCTCATACAGCTATAAATACACATCCAGAGGGCATTTTCAGGGGACTTTTGGCATCTCAACATCCATGGCTGCCATGGCTAACACTTCCCCATGAATAACCACCATCTTCCTTAATAAAATCAATGAATTCAGAGAGAATTATTCATTGAGTTCGAATGAATGAGAGACAATCTTTATTGTAATTGTAATCTGTGAATGAAATGAGAAAATATGAAGTGGACGTAGGCTCGTTAACGCCGAACCACTATAAAAATCCTGTTGTATTGCTTTTTCTCTTATTTTTCAGTTATTTCTTCATGTCTTATGCTCTAAATATGACAATTTGGTTGTTAGGACCATTTTTTGGTCTAACATTTTGGTGCTTTCACTGAGAATTGAATTCTCATCCTATCAGATTGCTATTCTACTATTTGGATTTGAAAGTTCGAAGAAAACATTCCGCATTTCTACCATTTTTGAAGATTTCAGTTAT
Organism: Allium sativum; assembly: GCA_030737875.1. Classification (NCBI taxonomy): domain Eukaryota; kingdom Viridiplantae; phylum Streptophyta; class Magnoliopsida; order Asparagales; family Amaryllidaceae; genus Allium; species Allium sativum. The sequence goes on along the minus strand of CM060910.1, from coordinate 1,043,268,479 downwards.
TTTAGTAAAATCAGAACTTTATGGATCCAAAGAAAGTAAAGGAATCACAAAACTCCTGAGCGAACGACAAGCGAACAGATGGTTTAGCAGGTCGCAGGGCTCGTGAACAGGGCTCGTGGAACTGGCCCGTGTTGAAGGCTCGTGGAACATCGCCCGCTCGTGAAGACATATCGACTCATGGAGGCGTACTTAACAAAACAACCCAGTGATGTTATCACGAATCGACCTGGAAGGACCTCCCCGACCCGGACCCAAAGTACTATCACGAACCGACCTAGAGTAGTTCCACGAACAAACCTGAAGCTGGAAGATTGGAGGATCTCGATCGCCAAGCTGGATCACGACTTGAAGGAGCTCAACCACGAACCGAACCAAGCTTAAAGAGCTTTCACAAACCACGAGCCGAAAAGATACGCATGAGCCACGACCTTGAGGACTATGACAATCCGAGTATCTGATTCACGAGCGGCTCAAGACGTCACGAACCGCGACCCGGAAAAATGATGACGAACAAGGGTCATGACCCGATCTGGAAAAGTGATAGTTTTTGGAAAAAGTACAATTTTCAGATCATTTCAGAAAAGGCTCCATCGTCCAAAATGATGACGAACAAGGGTCACGACCCGGACCCCAACCGGCGCTGCGCCCAAACCCGCTGACGGCCTCGCCTTCGGCTCGGAGCACGGCTCGCCTTCGGCTCGGAGTACGTTTTTATCCTGCAATAATCATTAAGGCTTATCAACCGAGATTCAGTAGATAGTCTAAGGAAATCGACAGCAAATTGGCAACGGCGAGAATTCTTCCTAGAGCCATCACACCTACTTATTGATATTATTCAATGTGAGGAGTTATTGAAAATATTCGGCATGCCGGCTATGACGGTATACGAGATAGTGATTGTATCACAATAGCCTCCTCCCCCAGAGCCTCGATGGTGTATAGATTTCACCAATGAAACTGATGATGTTCCCGAACAAGTAGTGATCACCTAGTTTACATGACTTAAACCTGTCCAACTGATGAAGTCCCGTATGCCATTAACATAAAACAATCTGGACACTATTCTGAAGATGACTCAGAAGATCCCAATGACCATGATTCTCAATGATGTGATGTCCGATAGCAAATAAGGATCCTGGCACTACAAAGTTACCCTCCACTTGAATGATGTAATGAAAGACAAATGTTCTCTGGTTTGCTCCCTGAATAGCTTGGCTAACCTTTGAAACGCTTATTTTCCGTCAAGCGTATCAAGGGAGATTGGTTTCCATCGACTAAGGGTTAGATCAACACACTTTGGTTCCCAGGGTCAGATACCAATTGAACCACCGCAGTCCTTGATTGGACATATGGATCTTGTCAGGATGATAGCAACTTGACTGCTCACCAGCCACCATATGACCTTGGTCAAGAGATAAGATTTTGAGATCAAAGTACCTCACAAGCTATGCTATCGTATTCAAGCTTATCTGATCAAGGTCCAAATAGACCCGCCCCAACAGAATTTAGAGCCTGCATTGCACCCTAGTGTCTACTGCTAAATATCCCAACTGAAGATAGAGCGGGAATGGTCTATGGTGACCAAGTTATGGGAGAAGTCGATTATTTGGCTAGATAGAATATGCTACGCAACATAGATGGCGTGAAACTCAAAGACGCTTCCCCTCCAGATGAAATGGAGTGTGAAGGAGGCGTCAATATTGTGAATAAAGGGAGCATCAAAAAAGGAATTACCCGATGATCTGCTCGAAGACATAGATCCCAGAGAGGATGGTGATTCGGGATGCAGAAGGGTAACATCTAATGACACAACTGCACATATCCAACTGTCGATGCCGATCTGACTAAGGTCCTGAAATCGGATCTCATATAGACCTCTTTTGAACAAGGGAACTTACTTGCTTTCTACAGCAAATAAGGCGTATGCTCGGTCCAGGGAAAGCATCTGCCTTGAAAGCCTATGGAAGTCCATGTAGATGATACTCTTGCGGAGTCTGAGCGATCCACTTATTTCGTTTCAATATTTGGAATAAAGCTAAACCCTTTGAATGTTTGTTTGCCGATTGCATCGGGAAAGCTTCTTGGCCTCATAGTTAGCTTACACAGGATCGAAATCAACACTAATAAAATTGCAACGATCCTAAACATCCGTGAACAACAAAGAATTAAAGTTGTCTGATGTTTGGAAGGAAAGTTGGCACCACTTGTAGGTAAGAAGGATAGGGTCCAGAAACTAGCCTATAATGTGAGCAAGAAGGTAGCCGTGGTAGAACACAACTACCCAAAGATTGAAAAGCTTGTCTACAGCTTGATGATTGTTCTAAGAAAGCTCCCCCGCTACCTCCTAGTTCATCCTATTGTGATACACACTCATTAGCCGCTACGACAGGACCCCGCAGCGACCTGAGGCATCTAGAAAATTGCACGAACGGAACATAGAGCTAAACCAGTTTGATCCCAATTCCCTCCTAAAGAGGTCCATACGAGGGCAAGCATTAGCCAACTTCATCACTGAATGTACCGTTCCCGAAGAGGATATGTTAGACGAAGAAAATGGCCCCTCGGAATGAAAGACGAAATCAAGCATCTGGAAACTATATACAGATGGTGCAAGAAATGATCGACGATCCAACGCCGGAGTTTTGCAGATAACCCCCAAAGGGCAGCTCAAAAGGTATTCCAGTCGAAGAAACCACAACTCGTAGCTTACCTAGAACCCGTAGAAGAGCCGTTGGATGGATTGGAGCGTTATAACATATCTTATGTCCAACGAACGGAAAATCAAAAGGCGAATAATCTGGCTAAGTTAGAAGGTTCCAACAATCCAGAAAAGACGGAGATGATCCCCATCGAAACGCTATAAAATCCAACAATTGATCAAATGGAAGTTGATCTAATATTGGATACCGAGCCCCAGAAGGAGTCATAGACAATCCCCTTAAAGACCTTCCTGCAGCACAGAATGCTTCCGGCAAGAGGAGGTGAAAGGTGAACCATCGTTCGTTGTATATAGAAAATATGACATGCATGGAGACATTGCTAATTTCCCTTGGAAGGTTGTCCCAAGACAGACACCAACAAGTCCCATTGCTGAATCACCGCCCTAAGTGATTCGATAAAATCAGTAATTAGTCACTCGTTAGATGGGAGATGTACATGAATGAAACTTCCGATGAACAGCGTTTTGAAGCTAGAAAGCGAAGACTCACAGTTCCACTCCTTTCATCAGCTATCTGTCAAGTAACCCATGCCCCAAAGGGAGGGGAAACCAGAGATCGAGCATGGATTGCTCATGAATACATCATCTAATTCAAAGATGATACATCAAACGCTTGCATGACCAATTGCCTTAGTCTTGCCTAAAAGTTAGCAAGTTGAAAGTTTAGAATGCTCACGCCCGAAAGATGATTGATTGTTTGCGCACCAACCCTTGTCCCGATATAGAATCGAAGGCCTATCAGCAAATCTATGAGATATGACTATCCCACCAGCCACAATATCCTATTTTCTAGCATAGAAAGTGCAAAAGTTTCTATAAGCGTAAATCCATTGTTCTCGTGCCAATTGCCATCCTAACACCAATGCGATGGTGTGCTTTCATTAGTGGTACAGTCGCGACTTCCTGACACTATATCCTTACCCTCATCATGGTGGCAAAAAGGCGATTCAAAGGAGATGCGACCTCATCAATCGCTTATGATATTTACCTGGCCGCCTTTGCCATCTCAAGATCCTGATCAAGATCTATTCATTCTTGGACCGCCGCCCCGCAATAATTTGAAAAGGTATTCGTCATCAGCTTAAGATTCTGGCATCCATCCCATGGCAGAGACACGATAAGGAAGAGTTAACCGGAAAAGGGCATGCAATTCCAATTCCTTCTCAGAATGATATTCATTCCTCTAACAGGACTACTCTTTAACCATGAATCTTATATTTACATTCTTTATGAGTTGCCGATGTAATTAACTCAGAAAAATTTATATATGGATTGTGTAGGTACCTCAGATCTGGTACCGATAAGACTTTTAACACCCGCCTGTAGAGTTATGGAGCACTGCTGTAACGGGCCCGACTGGACTGCTCGTTTGCAAAGCCGCGCCCCCGCGTCTAACGAAAGTTGTATAACTCAAAGTGGATCTGAGATGACCATATGATCCCTGGCTCACACGTGGCAGACCACAAGACAATTATACATAAATCATTGAATTGCAAAGTCGGAGTCCGACTCCAGATGGATGCGGTGTGACCATCTATATGGCTCGATCCTATCCTCGATGCCACCAGATTACATGAACCCTGATAGGGGGCAGCAGTGCCCATTGATATTATTATTTTACAATCATGAAATTTGCTTTTACATGCCTCTTGAGTTATTGACATGATTAACCCATATGATATGAATGATGCAGGTACCCGAAGTTTGGTGCCAACTACTCCTCCCATAGATTGTTTGGAGGAACAAAAAGCCTTGGCAAATGTTTCCCAACTATTTGACTGACTGATGCTATCCACAGAGCTTGGATAGAAATATAAACCTAGGATGAGTGTGATCCGACCACTTGTCCGAAAAGCTCCATTCGCCAAGGTGAAGCGTGGAGCATGTACCAGAACCAATGTAGAGAACGACATCCGAAACGGCAGAGTCCCACTCTTTGAACTAGAGTGTAGAAGGAACATCGGGGCGAATGATATGACCGTTCGCTTGAACCACTCTAACTCTCATGATTCGAGAGAGAGTATAAAGGACTAGAGAGAATGTCCGTGAGGCGTAAAGGTGCACCGTGACTAAAACCGCTTCGAAATACACTCTACCCCACTGAAGGATCGGGAGAGTATAAAGGCGCTAGAGACTTAGCGCCCCCAGAACTTCTGCCCCGATGAAGGATCGGTGAGCAGACTAAGAATCGAGCTCGAACTCTAACCCGCTGAAGGATCGGGAGAGCATAAAGGGGCTAGACACTTAGCGCCACAAGAACTCTTACCCCGTTGAAGGATCGGGAGAGTATAAAGGCATGATGACACATGCCACTCAAGGGCTCCTATCCTGTTACACGACTGGGAAAAAGAATGAAAGCGGAGCCCGAATCCTCCATGTCCAGACATGGGGGCAACACAATTATGGTCCTAATCGATTCTCAACAAACCCAGGCCAGGCACTAAGTTAGTAATTGATTGGGGGCATACCCATACATACATACTACTTTAGTCCATTTTCATTTATAGTTGCATTGATAACTTATAATGTTTCATGAACTATTTGCTTATGGAATGCTCGCAGGTGCAGGATAATGTGAAAGAAACAAAATTTCATTTACCAAGTGCAGGTTCGCAGAACAAAGCTAAACAAAACGCGAGGGCCACACTCGCAACAACAATAACAGACCAGTAGGAAGCAACTAAAGGGGGACGTGCAGGAGGCTGACACCAATGCCCAATGCTAAACTTCCTACGCAATTCAAGGAGGCAACCGAAAGGAAGCCTTGAGAATGAATTATTCAATGAAATGTCATGCGACTTAATATTCACGACCGGGAAGGACCCGGTGAAGCCCTGAGATTTTTGGATTTCTATCCAGCCTTAATACGATCCTGATCGGTCGTAAGTTTTCCGGTCTAATACGATCTGGCACGGTCGTGGCATTCAGGATTAAAGATTTCCCCAACTATCCAGAATACGCCATCCTTCATATAAATTTGAAAGGGAATTGATCAGACTATCTGTCTTATGCTGTTACCCCTGAACTGGTGGCATAACCATTGAAAATATTCACAAACGGCATAGCTTACTTGCTTGTATTTAACTTATGTTGTGATCTTTACAGGCCCCTTGAGGTCCACGAAATGGATGCAGAGAGAATGTCCATTTTCTAGTCCAAACTTACTTCTAGACTGGAAAGTTTAGATAAGGCTGGGCATATCCTATGCAGCAATTAGGGCCTGGATAGGAGACAAGACATTAGCATGGACCGAGTACCAACATATTGATTTTCACCTAACTCTGACTCATGACGCAAAGAGGGAGTATGAAATACATGGATTCGAAGTCTGCTACACAGAACAAAACCCCCATGGATGGGGGCACGAAATATGAGCCTTAGGTAGCATAGTTTTACTACCCGATGTCTATATTCAGAATTGAATGATAGAAGCCTGATTGACGGCTACTACTCATGTAGAACCAAGAATCCCGAGGCCGGCCTTTACCTATTTCACGACTTCACGCTAGAGGCGCCAACACCGAATCAGAAGGCCAAGCAGCAATCATCAATTCGCTGGAAATGATAAAATCGAAATTCAAGCAATAATGAACTTGGCATAGTCAGAGAGCAACCATCAGCTCGGGTTGAACACGAGCCAACCAGCAGGCATGCAGCATGCGACTCCGATTCAGAACATCATGGATGGAAACATGGTCAATAGAACAACAACCTGCACCATCCTGGAAGAGAATGCAAGAATTGTAACAAACTCAGGTCATGCACGACTAGCATTAGCCCCAACCCGAATGGATGCTTGAGCGATATTTCACACTCAGCTCCAAGCAAGAAAACGACAATTCGAAGGTCAGGAACCCGGTCGAGTCGAATAACTCGAACTATGACCCGGGGACAATATCGAAGCAGAAACAAGAACTCAGCAAAAACCCCTTTGTAATCTCAGATTCAATGTTGGGGGCATACTTCCATGACAAGAAGGTGTTAACATCGAGAAGAAGGACTAAAATGCTTTTCCGACTAAAGAATGGAGCACCTTCCAATTCCTGAAACGATAAGGACAAAGGAAAAGCCCTAGAAAACAATGACAAGAATGTGTAATTCCAAAGAGAATCTATACCACTAATCGACCTCATGATCTTGTTTGTCAAGTTCAATTGAACCGAGGATGAGAAAGAGACTTAACAAGACTACGACGACCATTTCAGACTATGCTGAAGCATAAACGGAGGGGCCCAACTGACTTCATAACAACATTTATCACTCGCATTTAGCAAGCTTACTTAACTCCACAACTGATCCAATGGGAGTAACCGAATTTGCTGACGTCCGATGAGGCAATCCTCACTATTCGACCAAAGAGTAGAGATCGAACATTTGCATATACAACACCAACTTTTGCTGATTCGAGAGAAAGCACTAAATGTCTTGGGTTGACTAAGATTGTTGAACATGTAACTTTTACCCGATGCAATGACTGGAAGTATAAGACCCTGAAGATTGGATGCCCGATTGACTTAATTTAACCCCCATCGTTGCTGGAGGAGTAAACCCTAACTTCGCTTATCCTCCGACGGCACTAAGGGCACGATCGTTGATGCGCGGGCTGACCATGAAGATGACCCTGGCTAGGAGCAAGATTCAAGACATGTACAATACGCCTATGGAGTATGACCCGACTCATCTTTTCCGACCAAGAGATTGCGGATCAAATGTGAACTTAAAGACTCTTACTACACCAGATGGAAGGTGTGACGAACTTATCCACTGCCTTACGACAGTGACGATCATACGAGCATTAGTTAACATGATTTCAACTGCATCTCTTACTGACGTGCATGTGATTATTAAATTACGAAACGATCCAGAGCGATTGTGGATTCCTTAAAATATGGCCCGATACGACCATGGATTCTTTATTTTTTTTGGCATGATACAGAGTGATTGTGGCTTTCGGGATCCTTATTGTTACGATTTGATGCTACCGCGGAACCCTATATTAATATCCCGATGCTGAGATAGTTTAAAACCGAGTACAGATGATAGATTCACATGTTGATTCTGATGTGCTTTATCCCAGCAGTTCAGATAACAGCTCGGAGCCTGAAGATCCTTGAACTACCCCATTATTTGGGTGGCTACTTTATACATAGACTCACATGTAAGAGAAAGTCCAACCCAACCATGTGCTCGACTTACATGGAATGACGACATTGTTTGGTAATGACCTGTGCGTGTAGAATCACGCTCGGGAGCCGACGATTTAGCATGACTTCTGACTGACGAATTAGATCTTTTGATTCGACAAGGTTTAAATAATTTCTTGATCGTCTCGAATACTCCTCCTATAGAACTTGGCCTGATTAGCTCCCAGGAAAGCAATGCAACAATTGGATAAAGCCTTCTCAAGGATAAATGACGTTCTAGAGAGATTTAGCTCAATACATTCAAAGCACATCTCATCTCCGATAAGATGTACTTTGGGGGGCAAAATGTTAGCCTGCTTTGTGACCAGGCTACCCAAAGCAAAAATCATGTTGACACACTTCTGGGTAAATGCTGTCACATATGGAATCTCCGGATAACATCACTCTCCGGCACTGGAAGCATCGTCAGAAGACACAGGGCAGTTTGGTCAAAATCACAACATCAGTATAAACTGGCCCGAAACCCCTATCAAACGACCTCATTTGGATATATTCACATCAAATACTTGTAGCCCTTTGAATTAGCTTCAAGTAGAGCTTTTGTTTGGTCCAATCGGCCTTACAGTTTGAAAGTTACGTCCATTTCCGTGAACGCATGCAGAAATATGGAAAAACCTACATTTTGGCATTTTTGAAGATCGGACCGTGACCACCAACTGGTTGGATTGTGACCACCCCCTGGGGTCGGATCGTGACCACCCTCTAAGATCGGATCGTGGCTACCCCCGGGGTCGGATCGTGACCATACATGCTGACCAATCCAGAAAGTGACCATACATGCTGACCAATCTAGTTCCCGAACCGTGACCACGAACCGCGACCAGGACCCGCTACTACACATGCAGATTTTGACCTATTCTCAAGGCTATGATCGCTCCTACTTTCCCGGATCTGGCAGCCATGTGTCCTACCACGACCATATGAGCTCTCCTACAACTATAAATACACCTCCAAAGGGCATTTTCAGGGGACTTTTGGCATCTGAACATCCATGGCTGCCATGGCTAACACTTCCCCATGAATAACCACCATCTTCCTCAATAAAATAAATGAATTCAGAGAGGATTATTCATTGAATTCGAATGATTGAGAGACAATCTTTATTGTAATTGTTATTGTAATCTGTGAATGAAATGAGAAAATATGAAGTGAACGTAGGCTCTTAACGCCAAACCACTATAAAAATCCCGTTGTCTTGCTTTTTCTCTTATTTTTCAGTTATTTCTTCATGTCCTATGCTCTAAATATGACAATTTGGGTGTTAGGACCATTTTTTGGTCTAACATATTGTATAAACATTTTCTTTTTAAACGATGAATATTTTGTTTATTCATACATATAATAAAAAGGTGATTATTATTGTATAATCATTTTCTTTTCAAACGATGAATACTTTGTTTATTCATACATACAATAAAAAGATGATTTTTATTGTATAAACGTATTTTATTCAACATGAGTATTTTACCTACATATATGCAATAAAAATATGATTTTTATTGTATAAACAAATTTTAATGAATAAACTAATTTAATTTGACACGTATATTTTATCTACATATATACAATAAAAACATGATTTTTATTGTATAAACAAATTCTTATCAAACATGAATATTTTTCTAACATACACAATTCAATCCAGTCGTTCATCGCAATCACAAACAATCAACTCAAATTCTATACAACACATATATGAATTTCACATTGCAATCAATAATAAATTCTATTTTTAAATTAGAGATCATATGTTGATTTTGATTTCGCCTAAATTCCTAGTAAGCTCCAAATATGTCCCAATCTTTTCTAGATCATAGAGGACGTTGTCACGATCACGATGGTTCCTATTTCATGTGATTTCGACATCGTAGGAACAAGTTATGAATTTTTAAAGGTTCACAGTACTTAAATTTTATTAATAAATTAATTAAAATAAAAATATACCTTCTTCTACCTCTCAGTTACAAGGCCGATCATTTTTCTTATTTGTTCAGAAATAGGTCTCGGGTTTTCTTCCAATCGGTTGCACGAGGGTGGATCGGGTTACACCACGTCGTTGGGCTTGGAAGCGCGCCAGGTGGTGGCGACGACGTTGAACTCGGTGGTGGCACGGCGGGGCTCTGGCAGTCGACGCGGTGGGACTTTCAGGGCTCGGTTCTCGAGCTACACGAGATGATAAGGGGTGAAACCCGTATGGATCTGAAGATTAGAGAGAGTAGTACAATATTCTCCAAAGGGTTAATGGGTTTTGGTGCGAGGATTGAGAGTTATTGGAGGAAGAAGAATAGAACGGTTCTGGCCATACATGAGATGATGGCGGCGACTTGAATTAGAATTAGGGTTTGTTTATTTTTAGGGTATTTATAATATTATATTATTTAATTCTTTAACACTAAAAAGACCCGTTAATTCATACTAACTCCAAATCAAGCCCAGCGACTGTCGCCCCTAACCAAATACCCCCATTCCAGACACAATGGACTATGTTTCGTAAGCCTATTTGACTATTTCAGCCTATTTTTCTTTGAATTAAAATATAAAACATTCAATATTAATTTTGAACGTACATTTTAATTTACCGGGGTCACATACTGATTCCAAAAATTCCCAAAAAATAAATCTAGCTATGTTTTGACGATACAGTCCTAACAAAATTAATTTCGTCGAATTTGGAGGCCGTTTGAAAAATGGGCTTTTTAATGGTCGATCCAATTCAACAGAAATTACCAAACACGTTTTAGTTTACCACGCTCACATATTGATTCCAAAAATTATGGAAATTTAAACCTAGCAATAATTTGATATTCCGGATCCAACAAAAGTGGTTTCGTCGAAAACGGAGGTCATTTGCAAAATGCCTGTTTTTAATAGCTTTATTATTATTTAAAAATGGAACACATTTTCTGTTAAAATTTCTTAAAATAAAATTTTTAAATTAGTTCTAATTTTCCTGGTTGTTACAATCTCCCCCACTTAAAAACTTTTCGTCCCCGAAAAGGAAACAATAGTAAAGTAGGAAACGAAACGGAAAATTCAAAATATTGTAAATGTACCTCAACATAAGAGCTAATCAGAGATGTCCACTCTGCACTTGGGATAAGCATATTTAATGCTATCCTCGGTCTCCTATGTACAGTCTCTAGGACCTCCGCTCCACTGCACTTTGACTAAATGGATCCTCTTGTTCATCAGAACTCTAGTTTCTTTACCAAAGATTTTCACTGGCTCTCTTCTCACTGCTAAGCTTGGGGTAATCTCCAAATCTTGTTATGCTGCTTCCTCCACAATCAGATCTGGATCATGTACATGCTTTCGAAGTTGTGACACGTGGAATACATCATGTACCCTTGACAACCAGTCAGGAAACTGAACCCTGTAAGCAAGAGTTCTAATTCTTTCGAGAATAGGAAATGGGCCAATAAATCTAGGCGTCAGCTTCCCTGTTTTCCTGAAACGGACTACTCCTCTCAATGGGGAAACTCTCAAATATACATAATCACCAACAACAAATGCTAAATCTCTTCTTCTCGAATCTGAATAACTCTTTTGTCGGCTCTGAGCTGTTTGCAGTTGCTTTTTAATGAAATCGACTTTATCTGAAGCCTCACGAATCATGTCGGGACCCAATACTGGTCGATTGCCTGGTTCTACCCAACATGAAGGAGATCTACATGGCCTGCCATACAATGCTTTGAATGTCGACATTTGTAAGCTTGCTTGGTAACTATTATATATGAAAACTCAACCAAATGCAAGTGATCTTCCCACGATCCGCTAAAATCAAGAATACATGCCCGCAACATGTCTCCTAGTATACGATTCACCGTCTCAGTCTGGCCATCTGTTTGAGGATGATAAGCGGTGCTCATATTTAACTTTGTCCCCAGCTCCTCTTGGAATGCTTCCCAGAATTTGCTAGCGAATATCAGATCACGATCACTCACATTATTACTAAGAACTCCATGTAGTCTGATAATTTCTTTGAAATAAATCTGCGCCATACTTTGAGCTATTCTAGTAGATCGGACAGGAATAAAATGGGCGGTCTTAGTGAAACGATCGACGAATCGACAATCACCCATATACTGTCATTGCCTTTCCTGGTTCGGGGCAAACCATCAATGAAATCCATTGAAATTTGATCCCACTTCCAATCTGGAACCTCTAGTGTTTGCAACAATCCTGCGAGTTTTTGCTGATCGCTTTTGATTTGTTAACAAGTAGAACACCTGGTAACATATATGGAAATTTCTCTTTTCATAGATCTCCACCAAAACGTGCGCTTGAGATCATGATACATCTTACTCACCCCTGGATGAATACTAAGCTGGGACTTGTGACATTCACCCATTACTTCTCTTCTGAGCTCGGCAATATTCGGAACACAAATTCGGCCTAGTAACCTCAGAACCCCCTTGTTATCAATCTGGAAACTCGAGGTTTCACCTTCCATAACTCTTTTACTAATCCTCTGAATGAATTCATCATTCTTTTGTAGAGCAGAGATTTTGTCAATCAATGAAGGCGTAATAATGAGATTGGCGATGATCGCATTCTTCCTACTGAGCGCATCATCTACAACATTGGCTTTCTCTGGAGTATACAAGATATCCAGATCGTATGCCGCAAGAAATTCTAACCAACACTACTACCTCAAATTCAAGTCCTTCTGGGTGAATAGATACTTCAATGGTTTATGATCTGTATATAATTCGAACTTCTCACCCAAAAGATAGTGCCTCCATATTTTCAAAGCAAACACAACGGCCAACAGCTCAAGATCATGAGTAGGATATCTCTTCTCATCCGGCTTCAACTGATGGCTAGCATAAGCAACTACTTAGCCTCTTTGCATTGATACCGCACCAACACTTTTAAGAGAAGCATCAGTATAAACGATCAAATCTTGATTGCCATCAATAATAGTCAACACTGGGGTAGTGGTCAACTTTAATTTCAGCTCTTGGAAAGCTGCCTCACACTCAGGCGTCCAATTAAATCTTGTATGCTTCTTGGTTAGCTTCATTAATGGACAAGAAAGCTTTGAAAAATCTTTAATGAATTTCCAATAATAGCAAGCCAATCCTAGAAAACTTCTGACTTCTGTAGGAGTGTTAGGATGCTTCCAATCTCGAATGGCTGTGATATTGCCTGGATCTACTGAAATTCCTTTCTTCGATACTACATGACTGAGGAACTTTACTTCTTCTTGCCAGAATATGCATTTAGAAAATTTGGCTTTTAATACGTTCTTTCTTAGAATTTCCAGAACTTCTTTCAAATGCTTTGTGTGCTCAGGAGTGGACTTAGAGAAGATTAAAATCTCGTCAATGAAAGCCAACACAAATTTATTCAAGGCATCTCAGAATACTTTGTTCATCAGATCGACAAAGTAAGCAGGAGCATTACATAAGCTGAATGATATTGCTAACCACTCATAAAATAAGTCTGGACCTCTGAAGGCTGTCAAAGGAACACATTCTTCGACAATGCATAATGGATGGAAACCTGTGACTAGGTACATTCTTGAAAACACTTGCGCTCAATTCAAGAGATATAATAAATCATCAATATGCGGAAATGGATATTTATTCTTCAACATCTGCTTATTGAGGTCTCAGTAATCCACACACAATCTGAGAGTACCGTCTGACTTTGGAACAAACACTACTGCTGCACCCCAATTTGAAAAGCTAGGCCTCATCAGACCTTTCCACAAAAGCTATTTAGTTTGATTACTCAATTCTTCTTTCTCTTTCAACGTCATTCTTCGAATAGCATGCACAACTGGCCATGCATTCGGAACTAAGTCGATCCTGAAGTCAATTTCTCTTCGCGGAGATAAGCTATCAACTTCTTCAAACATATCCGCATAATTTTTAACTACAGGAATATTCTCATTAGAAGTAGGAGTAACTTCTAGAGAAGACCAAAATACTTTTCTATCTGAATCTGAGCCATGGCATGGTATAGAAATAATATTCCCCAGTTTGCTTTTAGCCTTAACAATTCTTTCGGCGCGTAATACTTCAGTCTCATACTTCGTTGACAATCCAGCCCAAGAATAACATCGTACTCAGAAAAATTCATGGCGATTAGATCAAAAGAAAACTGGTAACAAGAATAAGAGATCGACACTCTATAGTATAAACCGAGAGCAAGAGAACCTCCTATTGGATTATGGATGCTAATCGATTCTTGAAGATCTCTTAGTTTTAAATTTAACTTTTTCATGGTGTTACTAGAAATGAAACTTCATGATGCACCAGTGTCAAATAATACTGTAACAGGAATATTCTTAATAGTAAGGGTACCTCACAAAACATCTGGTTTACCTGCTCCTTCAGAAGAAGCTGGCGCACTCGCTCAATCATACACATGAGCCACTTCAGACTTCTTCAGCAATGGACAGTCCTTGATAAGTTGCCTCGGCTTGTGGCAATTGAAGCACTCCCTAGTACCATGAGGATTCTGACTGGGCCCTGATTCACTCCTCCATGGCCTCTTTGGAGCTTTGCATTCATAAATATATTGTCCGAATTTTTGGTAGTTGAAGCATTTGACCTTGGCCTTCTTATTCTCTTGAGGCTTGGCGGCTGCAGTGTTGCTCGCCTCTAGCTTCTTACCAGAATGTTTCCTTTTGTTATTAGCTTGATTTCTCTCACGGTCCTGTTGAGCATTTCTCTTGTCAATCTCCACGTATCTACAAGCCATTTCAATCACTTTGGCAAATGGGAGCTCAATATGTGTCGTCACTCTGTTGTAGTACTTCCTCAAAAGACCATTTATGAACCTCTTGTTCTTCTGGAGAAGGTCCTGAATCAATTCAGGTGCATATAGGGAGAGATCTTCGAATCTTCTCACATACTCATTAATAGTTCGATCCCATTGTTGGAGATTAGCAAATTCATCATGCAGGCGCTCGACTTCCTGTCGAGGGATGAACTTTTCATCAAAGAGTTCTTTGAACTTCACCCAAGACATGTCAGCATCAGTATCGCCAATAGTAGTTGTCTCCCACCATATTAAAGCCTCATCCTTTAGTAGGCAAGATGCCATGAATCTCTTCCAGTGGTCCTTTAACTCTAGGCCTGCAAAGATCTTTTCGCATGTCTTTAGCCAAGCCTGAGCCTCAGTCACTGTCTCACGGCCAGTGAATGGCACGCCACCCAAATTCTTAAATTTCTTAGGCACTTTATCCAGATCGAAAAGTTGCGCGGGTAGTGGTGGTGCCACTACAACCTCTAGATTAGGTTGATTCTGAGCAGCAGGGATTTCACCCCTTCCTTGGCCTCTGCCTGCTCCACCTCTACCTCTAGCTCTAGCTCACATACTCATATCAGTCAGTTCTGTACCATCATGGAAAGAGTCAGACCAACATAAATGATAATTTTTAAGGAATGGTAAAAGTAGGACATATGGAAAAATGATGATGTAATAACTGATTATTATGTGCTATTCTGCTATGCTCATTCTAGGACATTATTAGTCGTATCTCTAATGAGCAACTATCCTTAGAATACTACTAATTCTATTTTGACGAATTGTTTTAAATATGTTATACTCCGGAGCTAAGGTTAACCTAAGCTCCGATACCAACTGTGATGACCCCAAACTCCCATGCCACGGAAGCGAGGTTAATCAATGGAATATAACACGTTTATCACATCAGCAGATTACAAATAATAGCATAACACATGAAATCATAGAATAATACTTATCATCATAGCAGCAGAATCATAAATATCATCAAAATCAGAGTTGCATAGACACAGGAAACTACATAGTACATAAGAGGTTCCAACAAATAGAAAATAAGTCTAGAACATCATCAAATACATCATAGATAAAGTGATGTCTAAATGTCCAAAATAGAGATAAAAGATAAAGATAGTCTTCTACCAAAAGAGCACCCCATGCTACGATGCATATCCAAAGAAAGCCTGTTACCTTTTACTTGACTGCCGATGTAAAAATAAGGGCACCCAAGTTTGCAAGTGCAAACAAACTACGAATCAGTCATGGGACTGGTATGAGGAATCTTACTTAACTTACCTAATAATAAGGCTAATTACCAGACCACGCCGCTAATACGGAACGGGTATATTCCATTGGATTGCCAGTGCATAAAGAAAGTAAATCTTTAAACAACGCGATGCTTTTTAGAAAAATGAAACCATTATAAGACTCAAGTCCCATCACACAATGCAACGCAAACCGGATGATAGAGTTTTACCTTATAATGGTCAAACATGATTGATACGTATAAAACAAAAATTATTTGATATTATTACTAGTGTCTGATCAGTTTAAAATACTTTCAAAATAAATGTATCAATCCTAGACGACATAGCTACCATATACTATATCGCCATATATAAGTTTGCAATCAAATTCGTAATGTCATATTGGAAATTGGGTTCCATCATGAGCCGAGGCTAGGAATCCTCCTCACTGATTTCGAGACACTCTAGCAAATGTCTTAGGACTCGGACACTGCCAAGCCTTGGTTAGCAGCAGGGCCGGTCCACACATACATTAGTGGATTGGTTATTCTTGAACAGTACGTTTCGCGGTCCTATTGGATCTGTCACTTGGCCAGTAGCAACCAATATCCGAGGTCCCTCATAATCCATCATCCACATAAGTAAAAATGTCTGGGCTCCATACCATGACACCACTTCTAGCTAGAAAGAAACGCATGCACTCCATGTTGTCCTCATTCCATTTTTGACTCATACCGGGGTGTCAGGCTCGCGAAGTAACGCTATACACAAAGTTATGCTAAATAAAGATGTGCTTTGATCATCATCCATAAGGCTCTGATTTTCAACAAAAGCCTTGATCATTTGCATCTTAACATGCCACATTGACAATCCATGCCATGCAACTAATGTCCATCAATATATAACCTCTAAGCTCGTACGTCTCAGAGAAGGGTGTTAAGCAAGAGAATAAATTCTCCACCACCAAACAGATATATATTTAATAGAAATCAATTCACATAGAACAAAATCCAATGTCAGACACACATCTATTTACAAGTCCGTTCTGGGTCTGAACGAAACCGGAGACACCTTATTCATCGCATGTATGTCCAATATGGAAGAGAGGTTCTCGCATACCTGGACAATCAATAAGTATGTCCGAACAACTACCACTTTAACCCCTTGCTGGGAGCTAACCAATGCAGGGCATCAATAGTCGTCCATTCGATGTGAAGAACGTCGGTCTTTAACCACCGTCTTTAATGTCTTTGATTTTAATTCGTCGCATAATTATTTGAAATGAGATTGAACTGGGTCTTTTCAAATAATTCTTGAATATATGTAGTTCCAATCATTTCATATTGTTAATATTATTTTATAACGATTTATCGCTATTTTTATTTATATAAAAATAGCCCATTTAACTCAAACGACGTTTCAGGTCGTTACGCGGCCCTAGTGCCGTTTTTATCCAAATTTAAATTACACATGTCTCGAAATCTAACCATTGGATTTTAACAATTTTAATATCCTTGGAAAGATCTTTCCAAAGCAGACCTAACGGTTCCAGTTTTGGGAAAATCCGACGGTCGGATCTTTTGGTATAATCGTTCAAAGTTACGATTCAGAAACACGAACTACCGCGCACGATTCGTTTAATTTTAAAAAATATATATATATATACACATAAATCGTTCGACGATTTTAACTAACATGTTAAAAATAATGTTTTAATCAAACAAGAACATATTTTAACATATGATTCTTTTATTCTAATTTAGCATGATAAAATTCCTTTCAAATGACAAAACATGTTTTACATGTTATTCTTTTTATTGTAATCTAACATGGTAAAAGTTACCTTTTAATGGATAATTAATCATTTTTCTACCTCGCTAATATGTGAATTATGTTATTATAATAACTCAAAACATATTTAACAAATGAACATTTTTCTATTAACATCGCTAACATGTAAGTGACGTCATCTAAATGTATCAATACATATTAACAAATGAACATTTTTATATTAACAACGCTAACATGTAAGTGGCATCATTTTTAATGTATCAATACATATTAACAAATGAACGTTTTTTTTATTAACAATGCTAACATGTAAGTGACATCATTATCAAACCAAACATTCATTAAAAATGTTATTTTTAATGTTAAAATTTTTTCTCTAAAACATGATTCTTTTTTTAATGAATCTAACATACATTAAAAATACTATTTTTTAATGTTTAAAACCTTTTCTCTAAAACATGTTTCTTTTAACGAATCTAACATACAGTAAAAATGCATTTGCTAATGTTTAAACATTTTCTCTAAAACATGTTTCTTTTTAATGAATCTAGCATGTTATTTTTAAAGTTTAAACATTTTCTCTTAATTTTAATGAATCCAACATACATTAAAAATGCTATTTTTAATGTTTACACATTTTCTTTAAAGCATGTTTCTTTTTAATGAATCTAACATACATTAATGCTATTTTTAATGTTTAAACATTTTCTCTAAAACATGGTTCTTTTTAATGAATCTAACATACATTAAAAATGCTATTTTTAATGTTTGAACATTTTCTCTAAAACTTGTTTCTTTTTAATGAATCTAATATACATTAAAATGCTATTTTTAATGTTTAAACATTTTCTCTAAAACAACTTTCTTTTTGATGAGTCTAACATATATTAAAAATGCTATTTTTAACGTTTTAACATTTTCTCTAAAACATGTTTCTTTTTAATGAATCTAACATACATTAAAAGTGCTATTTTTAATGTTTAAACATTTTCTCTAAAACATGTTTTTATTTTTAATGTTTAAACATTTTCTCTAAAACATGTTTTTTTTAATAAATCTAACATACATTAAAAATGCTATTTTTAATGTTTAAACATTTCTCTATAACATATTTCTTTTTAATGAATCTAACATACATTAAAAATGCTATTTTTAATGTTTAAACATTTTCTCTAAAACATGTTTCTTTTTAATGAATCTAACATACATTAAAAATGCTATTTTTAATGTTTAAACATTTTCTATAAAACATATTTCTTTTTAATGAATCTAACATACATTAAAAATGCTTTTTTTAATGTTTAAACATTTTCTCTAAAACAAGTTTCTTTTTAATGAATCTAGCATACATTAAAAATGCTATTTTTAATGTTAAACTATTTTATTCAAAACAGTGAATATTGTAATGAACTGATATCTGTACTATCTGAGTTGACTACATACATCACACGCCCAACCCAAATATCACAGAAATACAAATCACTTTTTTTAGAAGAAAAAGGTAGAAGAAGAACAGAAACAACAACATAGAATCTTACATCACAGCGGAACAAAATATATTATATCGTAACTTTTGAAATACAAAATTTTAACTGTATAACATACAATTATCAAAGTACAACACTTACAACACAGCAGAAACAAAAATACTATATTTAATATTGAAGCCTCCTGCTCCAAGCTCCTTTAGATATATCTGTAAAATCCTGAACTACTTGACTGCCCATACAAATTTAGGCACCCAAGAGTTTAGGTAAAACAAAATAAAATAACTCCGGGTCAGTCATGGGACTGATATGAGTAAACAATTTAAAACAGTTTGTGAAAATAAACGATATCTCATAAGACCACGCCATATAGCACGGAACGGGTTTTTCCCTTATGAGAAACCAAAACAATTGATTTAACTTTCAAAATCCTTTTGAAAGAAATGATAATATTTATATCAAAACTCTTTTGATATTATAATAGTGTCTAAATCAAATAAATAGAAATCGAGTGGAACGTTTGCATCTCACGTTCCATATGTATATAATATACAATCAAAACCGCGAGCACTTATTGGGTAATGAATTTCCAACTATGACGAGGTATGGAACCACCTTCCGATAGTGTATCTCTAGAGGAGAATACACCGAGTTCAACAAGAACATCTTGTAACCCGACCACACATGACCGATCGCTCATTTCGCTTGAGTGTATCGAATGTATTTCACTGGGATCAGCAACCATTTTCCCGAATGGGACAACATCGAATAGAATAAAGAATTAAATGAATTTCTCTAGATAAGTGATAATACACCCTAATGGAAGCTACCCACATAGCCATGCTGCCCGCCCGATTTTTGTCATTTCCCGCTTGTTGAGGCCTGAGGCTACGATTCTTACAATTCATTGATAGCACAATCACTTTGAATGTCACATTATCAGATCCGTTAATCATTAATTGATTTGCACAAATATATCCTGGATCTTATGCTACGAGAATAAATTCTCTACCACCATATATATTTATACAGACCAACATATGCGATCATTGGAAATACTCTGTCACACATTCGTCTATATACGTTTGTTATGTGATTGAACGAAACCGAAGGCATAATTTCTATTAATAGAAAAATCCCTTGCACTCTACTCTGTCTCCGATTATCTTCATATAATCTGATTCGCGATGCTACTGCCAATATGGTGTGGTTCTCAGATAATAATCCAACCGGTCTCTCCATATTGACAAAGATATTGGCAAACACTTCGATAGTCGGTTATTTAACTATCGAAGAAAAACAAACATTCATTCAAAGCATAAAACAAATCACTAGGCCTTTTAATTAATAGTTCATTAATTAAAACATTTCTCCATTTCCTTATCCATATTCATTAACATGATATTTTCGATAATCATCTTGGCCTCTGCTGGACCAAAAAATGGCACTCACACCGACTTGAATAGGATTTGTAAAGAATAATAATCTATAACATAGAAAATCAAGCAAAGACACGAGATTTATAGTGGTTCAACATTAACGGGCCTACATCCACTTCATATTTTCTCATTTCATTCATAGATTACAATGAATATTGCCCTCAAACACTCGAATTCAATTAATAATTCTTTTTGAATTCATTGATTTTTATTGAAGAAGAAGGTAGTTATTTGTGGAGGAATTCTTCCATGGCATACGTGAAGAAATAAAGTGCCAAAAGGTCCCTTTCATTCGCTGTATTCTCATGTACTTATAGCTGCCGGTAAATGGTGGGCCGGTTATGCCACGTGGCGACATCAGAGGGGATTTCAGAAGTAGTGGAAAACATGGGATAATGGTCTTCAAATGTCCAGGATTCATCATTCCAGGCAAGATGGGTCCTCCCATTCTGATCCGGACCGGATGCTCAAAGTTCCAACTTCAGGCCATTTCAGTATAAGGGGACCAGGTCAAGTCCGATCCAATCCGAAAGGAAGGATCTGATCTGATCTGAAAGGAAGGATCTGATCCGATCTGAAAGGGGGAATCCGATCTGGTGACATTTGCATGTACAATTCAAGTTATCCAACCTTCTATCACTCCATTGAAGTGATCGCCAATCAATGTAAGTTCATACTCAAGTCCCTAACTTTGGGTAGCCTGGTCACAAAACAGGCTAACATTTTGCCCCCCAAAGTACATCTTATCGCAGATG
Organism: Allium sativum; assembly: GCA_030737875.1. Classification (NCBI taxonomy): domain Eukaryota; kingdom Viridiplantae; phylum Streptophyta; class Magnoliopsida; order Asparagales; family Amaryllidaceae; genus Allium; species Allium sativum. Next base: position 1,043,247,078 of record CM060910.1, on the reverse strand, counting down.
AGACGTGCTTTGGATAAGTCGAGCTGAATCTTTTTGGAACGTCATCTACCCTTGAGAAGGCTTTATCAGATTTTTATGTCCTATTGAGTAGTTCCGGCATATGGATCTTTTCCTTTATAAATGTCTTGTCATATATCACACTACTTCTATTGATGCTTGTCGGGCCAAATTCCATGGCTAGAGTGGTCATGATGATCGACCAATCGTTTAGACCTCATCGAATCAAGTGGTTGAATTTCTTCATCATAAGTCATGTAGGATCGTCGGCTCCCGTGTGAGATCGTACATGCACAAGTTAATGCCAAACGACGTCATCTTCCTCTGCTAGTTAAGTGTGTTACTGAGTCATGCTTTCTTTTATGTATAAGTCAATGTATGAAATAGTCATCCAAGTCATAGTGTAGTATCAGAATCTTTGGGCTTTGAGCTAGCATCTAGACCATTAGAATAGAGTGTATCAGAATTGGCATATGAATCTGTCATTTGTGCTCGGAATTAGACTATCTAAATATCAAGATATTAATCTAGGGCTCCACGATTGTATCGAATCATAACAATAAGGTATCTAAAAGCCATGATCATTCCAAATCGTTTTATAATCCTGTGATCACATACGAGTCAATACAAGATGTTGTTAAAAATATGCAAGCCAATAGCTGGTAGGATCATGACAATCGTAAGGCATCTGAGGAGTTTATCGCACTTTCCATTTGATGCAGTTGCGGATCAATTCTTTGGTCTCAATGCTTGATCCGTTAGTTGACTCACTTGGATGGTCACGATGAATTATGTCTTACTCCAGAGATATAGTGTATATGTTCTGAATCGTGCACTGAGTTAGGGTCATGTTCAAAGTCAATCTGTTAGTTGAAGATGATGCTCCTTGAATCAGTGGAGGACGATCGAAGTCAGTGCTTATTCCCCTAGCATTAGTGGGGGTTGGGCCAAGTCAATTGGACATACAGTCTTCTATCTTTTATTCTTTTTTTATTGCATTGGGTTGGAGCTGCATGTTCAACAATCTTAGCCAACCTGTGTCGTTATGTGCTCTTTCTCAAGTCGCCAAGGGTTGGAGTTGTATAAGTGAATGGTCGAATCACATTTGTGTCGGTGTCATCCTATCTGTTTAGTCAGAAAGCAAGGATCGCCTTATCGAGTGTCAGCGAACTTAGATACTCACCTCGCATCAGCTATGGAGTTGAGTAAGATCGTCAATCATGTAAGAGAGCGAACATTGTTAGGGAGTTATTTGAGCTCCTTCTTTCATGCTTTGGCATACTCCAGAATAGTCGTCATAGTATTTTTGAATCTATCTCTCATGCTTGGTTCCCTTGAGCTTGGCAATCAAGATCGCGGGCTCGATCAATGAAATTGGTCCTTTTTGGATTTGTACATTCTTGTTAGTCTTTTCCTAGGCTTCTCTTTTGTCTTTAACATTTAAGGAGTTAGATGATACTCCATTCTTTGTCATGAAAACACTGTGATCATCTATCTCAATATAGGTATCCTCTTATTGCAGGAATCTGTCTGTTTCAAGATAGAATTCACCAATGTTTCTAGGAAGATCTCATGGTATAAAGATATTGAGGTTTGTTTTAAAGGTGAATCCGCCAAGGCCTTTTGGTGGGTCTTGACACGGAGAGACTTTGAAGTCTAAGTTATCTAGAATACCAGATATTGCTGCTAAAAACACCATAGATGGTCCAGGCCGATATGTAGATGTTGATGCGGCGTTGAACTTTTTGTGGAACGAATGTAGGGTCTCGCCAGACCTTTGTTTGATTGAAGTGGGTAACATTACATTCTTGGATCGACAGATGTGGACCTTTGATCGCTCAACGAAGTGGGTGACCAACGTGTTCCAGCGGTTGATCAAATCGGATGGATGCCACCAAAAATCGTACAACAACTATGTGATCCAAGATCCGGAAATGGTAGCTTGAAGAGCAATGACTTGCTGAAATCCCTGATGTCTCATGTGAAAAAGTTTTGACTGACATTGCTTACATTGCCTTTGAGGTGTGCCGCCTCTGGTAAAGCCTCAATTAACATTGGCAATCTGGCCTTTGTTTTTTAGGAGTCATTGCCAATTGTCCAATTTAGCGCTGGTGCCCCCAGCATGAAGTCTTGAAGCAGGTGGAAGTTGGTCTCTGGCTTCTTAGATTCGGATATGCAATAGCCATCAATTAGGCTTTCATCCTTTAATTTTGGATGGTGATTTGCTGCTCGGATGTATGCGGGTCAGTCTTGACGAGTCATTCTTTTGGTTACAGTCTGGGATCTTGCAGGACTATGATGATAGCAATGTGCATAAAGTTGGCGGATAGTTAAATTACGTTACTCGAAACTTGTATCCCATGCATGCCCCTCATCTATGGTGGTTTTGCTATTGGGTGAGCATCAAATCCATTTCTTCTCTAAAATCATACTTCCTCATCAAGTCATGAGTTAAAGTTTGATACAAAATGATTTGTATGTATCCAGCTCATGTTAGTCTTTAGTCTCCCATCCAATCTTTGCGGATTGGAGTCGGGTGGCGATAAAGTCAAATTATAGTCACCTCGTACGCTTCCGTTTGCCCCCTGTATTAAGGAATTGTTTGCGAACAAATTATGCACTTGTAAACAACTGTAAAATCCGTTCGGCTTTCCTAAACAACAAGGATTGTTGTAGAGGGTGTCGAACTCTGGGACCAAATTATTTTATTAATAAATCCAATCAAGTTATCCCTAACTTTTGATTGGTGGAAAACAAAGAAAATAGCAGAAATTAAATAAAAGAGAGTTTTAACAATAAGTGAAAGCAATTAGGGGATAATGACATAGATCAGATTCATAATCATCAATAGCCAAAAGATTAACCAGATCTAATACATGTTTCTGTCACAAACATGAATCAACGATAATAGGTTTTTACAAACAAATATGTAAATAACGACAAGCATAGCCTATGCAGGAGCTCAGCTCTACAACCATAGACTATCAGGACAGATTCACTAATTAATTTCTAAAAACCCTAAAATTAGATCTAGATCTAGATCTGATAAACGTTAGATCGAACACGAATATATCATGTGAAGGAGCATAGCTCTTAAACGACACAAAATATGAAGGTTCAGATCTAACCCTTAATTCAGATCCAGATCTACATGTATACAGTCCTCATCTTTTGGCTATGTGATTCATATTGAATCATACTATCAGCGTCATCACCCCCTAATCAAAGGGGATTAGCTAGACATAGCTAAAGAAGAAGAGAAAAAGAAAATAAATAACATGAACATAAATAAAATAAACAAAAAGTAAAAAGAAAGGGAGAGAATGATTTTATTCCAAGAAGAGAATTACAGAATAAAACCTAATGTGTTTTACAATGAATGAGATACAAGGTATTTATAGCTGATATGACAAAGGCTAGCTAGCTAATTACATAATGTGGGACTAAAGAAATAACCCAAATAACACATAAGCCAGTGTGAATGCAGCTTTAGAGTGAGTGGTCTAGCAAATAGGCTAGTGTGAACGCAACATGAGTAAGAGGCCTTCCAAATGAGCTAATGTGAATGCAGTTTGAGTCTTTATTGAGCCAAATCTTCTTAACTGAAATATAATTGCAACCGTTCTTCAAGCTTTAGACTCTTCAAGCTTTAGCAATTTTAAACTTCACTCTTTTTAAGCAAATTCTTCATGCTTTATCCATCAAATGCTCTAAACCATCCTTCTTGTCAACAATCTGAAAATACAGCTATAAATACAAAGTATCAATTATTTTAAAGGGAAAATAAGATAAATAAGCGGATAAAATATACACATTTACGTGTGTATCAAATACCCCCACACTTATCTTTTTATTCGTCCTCGAATAAACTAAACAAAGATATGTCACACTTTCGTAGGAAACACGATTGCATTTAGCGTATGCAACAAGCCTTTAAACCCCTGGGTGTCCCCAGTAGGACGAGTGTTGTCTCGTGAGGGTTTTCAGCGGATACTACCCACAAAATCCAAAGCGTCTTATGTACGCGGATTAATCAAACAATATATTTAAGGTCTTTCACATTCCAAGGATTTCACCTAACTTCAATAATAACGGTTTAGTTCCAATTGTCCATCCCATTGTTGGTGCAAAAATGAATATGATTTTTCAAGCTGAATCGTAATTCCTTGATAACACTGTAATTGTCTTGAAGGTTAAGAGCGTGGTGTCAACCAAAGTTCTACACGTCGACAATGTGCACCCAATCATTTATTCAACCTTTTTTTTTTTGAATAATTTTGCACCACCGTAACTGTAATGTATTGGATGTGAGTTATGCATAGATGAAGGAAAATTTTGTAAGTTCTAAAAGTATTCTAGATAAGAGGGCAAGTGTATTAGTTGAATTTCAAGCTACAAAAGATAAAGTAATACTAAGGCACATATGAACATTTTTATTTCCTTTCATCTCCTCTACTACAATCCTCACTTCCAAGTATGGTATAATGGATGTGGATGGAATGGAAATGGATGCTTCATAGTCAAGAACGATGAAGACTATTTTATTCAGAGAGACTCTCTCTTTATTTTTTATTTTTTTCCTTTTTTTTCTATTCTTTTTTTTTCTTCTTCATTTTTTTCCTTTTTTTTTTCTTTTTCTTTTGCATGATGAATGATGAATGGAGATGGAATGATGACGTACATGATTTCATTTGATTCCTCCTCTACTACCAACACTTCATGAAAGGAAAGTTTTGTGCCCTAGTTACTCTACTTCTATAACCCTAATTCAACACACAAGTCTGGATTGACGTTATATAAAAAGCTGAAAGAAATGATAAACAAAGTTTCGTAAGATACATAACCCATATAAAATAAGATGTGGTATATGGTTATCCTACCTTAAAACAAGTACGGAGTGGGTAGTGTAATATTGGTATAAAAAGTGACGTTTTTGACCTTTAAACAAAGGTTCTTGAGTATACCAATATAAGATAAACTTGTCGGAACATAATGTAAATCGACTAAAACTTGGGTTTGAATAATGTGGGGTATCGAAGAAGAATGCTACAATGAGTCATTTCTCCTTTAATTGGGCCAAGTGGAATTTAGAACTTACAAGTGTGAAAATTTGAGTGAGAAAAATATTATGCATGAAAACGAACTCAGAAAATCCAACAAATGTAAGTGCAAAATCATTATTATTTGATTTTTTTTTTGATTATTTTTACTTGCACATTCTAACATGTACAACAAAGGTTGACACGCTTACTCCAGAACACGACTAACGTCTGCACAGTCTCAAGCTAGATTCTTAAAAAGACACATTACGATTCAGTGAATAAATAATGTTCATTTCCATCACCCAACAATTCAACTTATCAAACAAGAACCAAGGTGTTGTTTATGAATTTAAGTTAATCCTTGTTCAATGAATGACCTACTTCATAAAATTTGATTGCTGATGTAATGTAAATTCCCCCCCACACTTGAGTGTGACTGTGTCCTCACAGTCTTAATCAGACATGTCTTAGTGAAAGGGAAAAACAAATAAGAGAATATTTACATATGTACAAAAGAGGGTTAGTGCGTCTTACCGGATGTAATGTGGCTCATGGAGGACCATGAGCTCTTCCTCTTGGTTGGGTATTGGTTCCAAGTAAGGTTTAAGGCGTTGACCATTGACCTTAAAGGATGATCCATCAGTTGGATTCTCAATTTCTACCGCACCATACGGAAAAACAGTCCGTACAGTGTAAGGTCCTGTCCATCTAGATTTTAGCTTACCCGGAAATAGATGCAGTTTTGAGTCATACAACAAAACTTTTTGACCTGGCATGAAAGTTTTACGTAAAATTGATTTATCATGAAAAACTTTTGTTCTGTCCTTGTAAATTCGTTCATTTTCATAGGCATCATTTCGAATTTCATCAAGTTCATTGAGTTGAAGCTTCCTATGTTCACCTGCTTGCTCTAAATCAAGATTTAAAGTTTTTATTGCCCATAACGCCCTATGTTCTAGTTCAACTGGCAGGTGACATGGTTTACCAAAAACCAACCGATAAGGGGACATACCCAAGTTTGTTTTGAAAGCAGTGCGGTAAGCCCAAAGAGCGTCGGTTAACTTTTGAGACCAATCTTTACGATTTCGATTCACGGTTTTCTCAAGGATTTGTTTAATCTGCCTATTCGATACTTCAACTTGCCCACAAGTTTGTGGGTGATAAGGAGTGGATAACTTGTGGGTTATCGAATACTTTCTCATGAGAGCTTCAAAAGAACGATTACAGAAGTGTGTACCATTATCACTGATTATTGTGCGAGGTGTGCCAAACCTAGAAAAGATGTTTTCTTTCAAGAAGCGCACAACAACCTTGTTATCGTTTGTTTTGCATGGTACAGCTTCGACCCATTTGGAAACATAATCAACAGCTAAGAGAATGTAAAGGTTCCCAAAAGAATTAGGGAAGGGTCCCATGAAGTCTATACCCCACACATCAAAAATTTCGACCTCTAGAATGGGGTTGAGGGGCATCATATTCCGTTTAGAAATTTTCCCCAAGAATTGACATCGATCACAAGTTTTGCAAAATTCGTACGCGTCTTTGAAAAGGTTCGGCCAGTAGAAACCCGATTGGAGAACCTTTTCGGCTGTCTTTTTGGGACCGAAGTGACCACCGCATGCTTGGTCATGACAGAAAGAGAGGACACTGTGAATTTCAGTGTCAGGAACACATCTTCGAATGATTTGGTCGGGACAATACTTGAAAAGATAGGGGTCGTCCCAATAAAAATGTTTCACTTGGGAAAAGAATTTGTGTTTATCCTGCTTAGACCAAAAAGAAGGGATCTGCTTGGTGACTAAGTAGTTGACAATGTCAGCAAACCAAGGATCAGTGGATAGAGAAAACAGTTGTTCATCAGGGAAATTCTCGTTGATTGGAAGAGAAGAAGACGGGGCATTTGGAAGACGAGACAAGTGGTCCGCAATAACGTTGTCGGATACTTTTTTATCCTTAATAGTAAGGTCAAATTCTTGAAGTAGAAGGATCCAACGAATGAGACGAGCCTTAGCATCCTTTTTAGAGAAAAGGTACCTAAGTGCGGAATGATCGGTATAAACCGTGATGTGTGAGCCAACTAGATAAGGCCTGAATTTTTCTAGAGCAAAGACAACTGCCAAGAGTTCTTTTTCAGTGGTCGTATAATTAATTTGGGCATCGTTCAAAGTCTTACTCGCATAGTAAATGACGTGAAGAATCTTATCGATACGTTGTCCTAGGACAGCGCCAACAGCGAAATTCGAGGCATCGCACATGATTTCAAAAGGCAGCTTCCAGTTGGGAGAGCAGATGATCGGAGCAGAGACAAGTTCATTTTTAAGACGCTCAAAAGATGAAATGCAATCAGAATTGTAGTCGAAAGGAACATCCTTACCAAGAAGGTTAGTCAGAGGTCGAGTGATTTTGCTGAAATCCTTTATAAAGCGACGATAGAAGCCAGCATGACCTAAAAAGCATCGGATGTCCTTAATAGATTTGGGAATGGGAAGATTAGAGATAACTTCGATTTTGGCTTTGTCTACTTCAATTCCTTTGTTAGAGATGACATGTCCTAGGACAATGCCATGTTTAACCATGAATTGACACTTTTCCCAATTAAGCGTTAAGTGTTTGTCTTTACAGCGATTAAGAACAAGATCGAGATGATGTAAACACTCAGAGTAAGAATCACCAAATATGGAAAAATCATCCATGAACACTTCCAAAAATCGCTCGATCATATCAAAAAAAAATGCTAATCATGCACCTTTGAAAGGTTGCAGGCGCATTACAGAGACCAAAAGGCATACGTCGGTACGCAAATGTACCAAACGGACAAGTGAAAGTGGTTTTTTCTTGGTCCTCATGAGCGATAGGGATTTGATTATAGCCCGAGTACCCATCAAGGAAACAGTAGTACTCATGACCTGCTAGTCGTTCTAACATTTGATCGATAAATGGCAGAGGGAAATGATCCTTACGTGTTGCAGCGTTAAGTTTCCTATAGTCAATGCAAACACGCCAACCAGTCTGGGTGCGGGTTGGGATAAGCTCGTTAGCTTCATTTTGGATCACGGTAATCCCTGATTTCTTAGGTACGACATGAATCGGACTAACCCATTGACTATCAGAAATCGGGTAGATGATTCCATTGTCAAGGCATTTAAGGATTTCAGCACGAACTGCTTCTTTCATGATAGGGTTTAGTCGACGTTGGGGATCACGAGTGGGTTTGGCATCATCTATAAGGTGGATTCGGTGTTGAACTATCGAAGGACTAATCCCCTTAATATCAGCCATGGACCAACCAATTGCCTCCTTATTTTTCTTAAGAACGGGAAGGAGCAATTGTTCCTGCTCTAAAGTAAGGTCAGAAGCGATAATGACAGGAAAAGTTTCATTGTCTCCTAAGTAAGCGTACTTAAGATGACTAGGCAGCACTTTGAGGTCAGATTTTGGGGGCGAGTCAACCGAAGAAATTGGTTGAGGGATAGACTTATTTGTGAGAGGCTCGACAGGAATCGAATCAGAGACATTTTCGGGAGTGTCTTGAAATAAGGTTTCGTAATTCGATTCAATTTCGTTATTCAGATGGTTGAGCTCAGATTCATTATCGTGGACAGCATGGATTTCAGAAAATTGGTCCACATAAGAGTTAGGAGAGTTTTTAGTTCTGAAGATGTTTAGCTCGACAGTCATGTTACCAAAAGAAAGTTTCATAGACCCATTTCTACAGTTGATGAGAGCATTAGAGGTTGCTAAGAAGGGTCGTCCTAGAATCAAAGGGATTTGGTTTGCAGGATTGCTAACCTGTTGAGTTTCTAAGACAATAAAATCAACTGGAAAGATGAATTCGCCAATTTTGATCAACACATCCTCGATTTCGCCCACAGGTTTCTTAATTGAACGGTCAGCAAGCTGAAGGGTAACCTTGGTGGGTTTCAATTCTCCTAGCCCTAATTGGCGATAGACGGAATATGGAAGCAAGTTAACACTAGCACCTAAGTCTAGCAGGCATCTATCGATTTTCTTGTCCCCAATAGTACATGATATTGTGGGGCAGCCAGGATCTTTGTATTTCACTGGCATCGATTGGGACAAGACTTCGCTTAGAGTTGCCGCTAGAAACACTTTCTTAGGTACATGTGTATGACGTTTTTGAGTGCACATATCTTTTAGAAATTTTGCGCATTGTGGAACTTGTTGTATAATATCTAAAAGAGGAATGTTCACTTTAACTTGCTTAAATATTTCAAGGATTTTTTCTAGCTGATCCGTCTTTTTCCTAGGTCGGAGTCTATGAGGAAATGGAGCAGACAACTCAGTAGGTTGGGCTACTTGAGTTTGAGGATGGTCCTTGTCAGAAATTGGCTCAATGTTTTGATCTGAGTTGGTTGAATTTTCGATAGGGTTTGGAAGATTGTGCGGTAAAGCATTTTGGTTGACCACATGGTTGTCAATCTTTTTTCCAGATCTAAGAGTCGTGACCGCATTCAAGTGACTAACGTTTGAATCTTGAATGATGTGAATTTGGTTGGAGTTAGGATTTTGACGGTTGGGGTTTGGAATGGGTTGACTCGGGAAAGTGCCTCTTTCTCGTTCGCTTATGGAAGTGGCTAACTGACTCATTTGCATTTCAAGTTTAGCGATCGATTGACTTGTGTTTTGCATGTGCGAAGTCAATAAATTTTGAAGATTGGTATTCGAGTGGAGATTTTGGGTCGTCGCTTTAGTCAATTCTTCGAGAGTTTTCTCAAGTGATGTCAATCGTTTATCGTCTTGGGGAACAAAAGATTGTTGCGCTTGGTTTTGAGAAGGTGGCACAGGATGTTGGAATTGAGTTTGTTGAAAGGGAGGTTTCGAAGGATTATTCGAAAATGATTGAAAAGGAGGTCGAACCGCACTCAAATTTGCATTGTTTTGGGTCCAAGAGAAGTTAGGATGGTTTCTCCAACCTGGATTGTATGTTGGGGAGAATGGGTCATTCCTGGCTTTGTTAAATGCGTTGAGTTGTTCCAATGAATGTGGGCATTGATCGGCTATGTGGTTAGGATCGTTACATTTGTAACATGAGGTCTGAGACGCTTGAGCTTGATTTATTTGAGTTGATGAAAGGACATTATCGAATTTGGATATCATCGCGTCTATTTTTGCTTCTAAGGCAACTGATGATCCTACCGAATGAGCGTTAGATCGGGAATAAATCGATTTCTCGTTAGATCTTTCCCATTGAGCAGATTTTTCGGCCAAATTTTCGAGAAACTGCCAAGCGGCATTGTGATCTTAGGCTAGAAAATTTCCTTGGCACATTGATTCGAGCATGGTTCGAGAGTTATTTTCCAGTCCATCGTATAAAATTTGACAAAGAGTCCATTTTTCGAAATTATGGTGTGGACATTTGACTAGAAGCTCTTTAAATCTTTCAAAATATTTTGCAAAGGATTCACCCCCAAATTGACGAAAATTGACGATTTCATTTCGAATTTTAGATGTTTTTTCCAGAGGGTAAAATTTCTTTAGAAAAATGTTAACAAATTCACCCCACGTTCCAATCGTATTTGTAGGCAGGCTATACAACCATTTCTCAGCATAATCGGTAAGTGCAAATGGAATTAACCTAAGTTTGATTCCATCATCACTTAATTGTTGAAATTTCATGGTTGCACAAGCTTGTTCAAATTTGATCAAGAAGATATAAGGATCATCACATTCTAAATTGCCGAATTTTGGAAGAGTATTTATGTGATTCGAATGAATTTCAAAGTGGTTACCCGTTGGGGCGGGCAATATGATGCAAGAAGGAATAGAAACCCGATCGGGGAAGTATCTATCCATAAGAGATCGAGGGGGATTTTCTTCAGCCATTGTTAAAGAAATGTTTGTTCGAACTAAACGATTATCCGAAGGATCACAAGTCCAATGACGCATGCACTAGCGAGAAGAATAAGGGAAAAGAAAAGAAAAAAAACAAATTGGAGAAGCGAATTTTTTTTTTGTTTTTTTTTTTAGAGAAAAAGAATTAGTCACAAAAGATTTTTTTTACATGAACCTAATGCAATTTACAATTTCTAGAATTATATAATGACGGTTTGATTTATTTCAACAAAAGATTTCTCAGCCAGTTAACGGACAGGAGTTATCGGTGCACCAGGAATCACCCTAGCAATGCAGCCGAAGGTTTAAGTACCTTCAGAGGAACAACTGATATAATATTTACGAATCACCGTAATATTTATAAACAGTTATTACTCTGCCGTAGTCTAGACACCGAGAAATAATCTGTTAGAACTAAACCAAATTGTCAATATATAATGAAGTCCTTAGAAAGTAAAAACAAAACTACGATGAATGCGGATTTTTTTTTCAGTCACAGAATAAACAGTCTCAGAACAGGCAATTGCAAAAAAAAAAAAAAAAAAAATTACAAGCAAGCCGATGCCCTACAGAAGATTTTTACAAGCAATGTCTATATATATTTTTTATTTGCAGCAGCGGTCCCTGTAGAGTTAGAAAATACTCACCTTGATCGGCAGTCCGTCCAGTGCAGTTGAGTCGCGCTAGCGCGTTCACACCCCACTTGGTGTGCAACCACTCGAACACTGAATTGTCAACCGCTTTATGTTGTTGTCGCCTTCTATTAATTGCTTGACTGCGCTGCGGCACGGGTTCGGGCTAGGAGCCCGAATTTTTTTTTTTGAAGGCCTTTTTCTAATATCCACTGTACCTGTTTTCGAAAATTTTCTCCTTTTTTTTTTTTTTGAATGAAAACTAAAATGCCACTAAAAACAACAACAAAAGAAAACTAAGACAAATGAACTACGAACTAAACTAACAAAAATAAATCCTAACTTAAATGAAAACAAAAGAAAACTTCATGATACTTTTTTATTTATTTACTTTGGTCTAAGAAGACTCAAAACAAAAACTAACACAATCACAGATCAAAACCAAAGAAAATACAACTCACAAACCCACACTAAAGAAAACCTGGCCCACTATAAAATCAAAAGCCAAGCCCACCACAAAACCAAAAGCCCTACCGACTTAAAATCCAAACACTTAGAAATTGAATTCGGCAGTAGTCCCAAAGAAAATACGAGGAAAATTACTTTCGAAATTCAGAAATTGAATTTGTCAGAAGGTTTGTAATCGGGTGCGATTTGTGTTTGGAGGGTTTGTAATTGGTGATGGGGAAGTACGGTTGTGGTGCATGTTCAAATCGGCGAAGGTGGATTTCAGATCTGGGGTTTGTGGCGATAGGAGTTTGTGGTGTTGGTGGTTGTACTGAGCGAGGCTATTTGAGGAGATTTGGAGTGGATTTTTGGAGTTCGCGACTTCGGTAGGTATTTGGATGAGCAGTGTGGTGGCTGGAAGACGTGATGATGACGGAGGGGTTTGTGTTTGATGAATGAGTTTTGTTTGAAATAGAGGAGGGGGTATATGAAGCAGCAATGAAGGGGAGGAAGGCCTGTATGGTGGAAAGGTTTGATGGTCGGTTGATGGGGAAAGTGTTTGAACTGCTGTTGGGTGTTCGTGGGTTGGTATGTTAGTATTTTTGTGGAATGGTTATGGGATGAACGGTTTTTGGAATTGCTAAGGACGTGTGAACAGCTGTAAGTGGTACTGGCGGTGAGGAAAGAGTTGGTGCTGAAGTGGTCTGAAAGTTTGTATATTTGCGGTTGGTGGAGTATGGCAGAGAATGAGGGTGGCTCGGGTTTGCTTTAAGGGGAGGTGATTGCTTGGTATGGGTTGATTGTGGTTTGGGGTAGGGAGTTCTGATCTGGGCTGATGGTGCGCTGTTTTGGTGAATGTGAATGTAGTGGAGGTGTTTTGTCTAGTTGTGGTTAGAAAATGAGGACTGGGAATGGAGATTTGTGATGGAATTATTGTTGTATTTGTGTGGACGTGGGATGACAAGGAGTTTGGCAAGTTGCCAGTGGTGGTTTTATGGTGTTGCGGACGTGAAGATGTATAATGGTGGCTTAGTAGTTGATGCTGTATGGCCGGTGGCTGCGAATAGAAAAGAGAACGGAAAAGATTTTTTTTTATTATTTTTTTTTAGAAATAAATTGTAAATAAAAGGAAAGAGATTTGTAGAGAAATAGAAAGAAATGAATGAAAGAAAGGGGAAGGAAATTGTGAAGAAAACAGGTAAGAGATCAAAAAGGAATTTGCAGTTTTTTTTTTTTGTATAAAAAGAAATGTAAAGACGGAGAAAGGAAACAAATCAAACAAAAATTGCAATTCTTTTTTTTTCTCTCTTGGTAGGAAGATTACAGTATCATTGACTAACACCAAACCAAACCAATCAAGATTTTTTTTCTATCTATGCTAGAAAACTAAAGAGAACAAAATAAAATAAAATGTTTTTTTTATATATATTAAAATAAAAATGTAAAATAAGAAAATTATAACTCGAAGGATTTAAAAATAAAAGTTATTTTGGTCCCCGGCAACGGCGCCAAAATTTGTTTGCGAACAAATTATGCAGTTGTAAACAACTGTAAAATCCGTTCGGCTTTCCTAAACAACAAGGATTGTTGTAGAGGGTGTCGAACTCTGGGACCAAATTATTTTATTAATAAATCCAATCAAGTTATCCCTAACTTTTGATTGGTGGAAAACAAAGAAAATAGCAGAAATTAAATAAAAGAGAGTTTTAACAATAAGTGAAAGCAATTAGGGGATAATGACATAGATCAGATTCATAATCATCAATAGCCAAAAGATTAACCAGATCTAATACATGTTTCTGTCACAAACATGAATCAACGATAATAGGTTTTTAGAAACAAATATGTAAATAACGACAAGCATAGCCTATGCAGGAGCTCAGCTCTACAACCATAAACTATCAGGACAGATTCACTAATTAATTTCTAAAAACCCTAAAATTAGATCTAGATCTGATAAACGTTAGATCGAACACGAATATATCATGTGAAGGAGCATAGCTCTTAAACGACACAAAATATGAAGGTTCAGATCTAACCCTTAATTCAGATCCAGATCTACATGTATACAGTCCTCATCTTTTGGCTATGTGATTCATATTGAATCATACTATCAGCGTCATCACCCCCTAATCAAAGGGGATTAGCTAGACATAGCTAAAGAAGAAGAGAAAAAGAAAATAAATAACATGAACATAAATAAAATAAACAAAAAGTAAAAAGAAAGGGAGAGAATGATTTTATTCCAAGAAGAGAATTACAGAATAAAACCTAATGTGTTTTACAATGAATGAGATACAAGGTATTTATAGCTGATATGACAAAGGCTAGCTAGCTAATTACATAATGTGGGACTAAAGAAATAACCCAAATAACACATAAGCCAGTGTGAATGCAGCTTTAGAGTGAGTGGTCTAGCAAATAGGCTAGTGTGAACGCAACATGAGTAAGAGGCCTTCCAAATGAGCTAATGTGAATGCAGTTTGAGTCTTTATTGAGCCAAATCTTCTTAACTGAAATATAATTGCAACCGTTCTTCAAGCTTTAGACTCTTCAAGCTTTAGCAATTTTAAACTTCACTCTTTTTAAGCAAATTCTTCATGCTTTATCCATCAAATGCTCTAAACCATCCTTCTTGTCAATAATCTGAAAATACAGCTATAAATACAAAGTATCAATTATTTTAAAGGGAAAATAAGATAAATAAGCGGATAAAATATACACATTTACGTGTGTATCAGGAATGAGGAACTTCATGTTGAAGTTGAGTTGGATGTGAAGCATTCATCGGAATTGGAGAAAAGGTTAGTCGAACTCCGTTTAAGTTTCTAGTGGCTCGTGCATTGCCATCGTTTTCATCCCAGATGTTATGGTCAAAAGTTGCATGCTACAAATGTCTAGGAGGAGGTTGATTGCCCCTCGTTTCACTCAAGACGGCGTTGCCAACTCGTCCTTGGGTCTCATGCGGTCTAAACAGCGGAACAGGGAGTGATTGAGCCAAGTTCGTTGTCGATTGAATTCCCATGTTGCTCGCTCCAAGGATTAAGTCATAGCTACTCGACCATCCATCCATCCGAGTAAAGAAGTCATCCATCATTTTCTAACGCTTCTGGAGAAGTTCATTTTATCATACCATCTGGGTTCTTAATTCAGTAATGGCACCATCCGTTTCATATCTAGTCTGACATGCTGAGGGATTACCGCAAGAAGAAATCTGCTGACTTCCTTCGCTCCTAGCGCCTTTTGCACCAACATCCTCAGCACGGAAGAAATTTCTATCTTCCTTCTTTTTGGCCCTTAAGTCGGAGTGTCAGGAAATTCGCTTCCTTGCAAGCTGGAAGTCAAAGTAATGGTGTCCCCCCTTATCTGGGGTCTTTCAACCGAAAAGTCAGTCGGGACTAGAAAATGGATGTTCACTCTACATCCATTCTGTGGTCCTCAAGTGGCCTGTAAATATCGAGGTATAAGTTAGACACAGACATACAAGTTATGTCATTTGTAAATATTTTCAATAATGTGCACCCAGTCCAGGGGTAATGGCGAAAGATCGGTAGTTGTATCACATCCTATTCAAATTTAGATATGGATGCATGGAAAATAGACATTGCTTTCAAATCTTAAGTGATTGAGTAATCCAAGTGCTCGAGCTATCGAATTTTCCATTCAGTGTATTTGCGAGGTGGCACTCGCCGTTACACTTGGGCTATGGTCAGTCACATGTGGGTGTGTATGTTGATTGAATATATCATTCTTTGGGTCTCCTTTCAGTCGTTGCCTTAAGTCGTGTGACACATCATTGAACAGTTCACTCTCAAGCCCTTTTTTTGGTCATCGCCTTGAGTCTCCTGAGAAGTTTAGCATTCGGCATCTGTGTCAGCCTTCTGGACGTGGCCCTTTTTTTGTTTTCCACCGGCCTGCTGCGGTTGTCATGAGTGTGGCCGTTGCATTCTTGTCTTGTTATCTTGTACAAGCCTGCATTTTGTAAACAAAGTGAATCTCTAAGTAATATGTAATAAAGCACATCACAATCAAGTAAGGGTTCCAATTCAGAATACCTGCAATTAAATAATATCAAGAAAATCATATCGAATTCATCTAAGAGGGGTGATGTGTGTGTATGCCCCCATTCAATCATGAATAAGTGCCTAGTCTGGACTTATTCAGGATTGATTAGGATCGGCATTGTATTGCCCCCCATATCTGAAAATGAGGGGTTCGGGCTCAGCTTTCATTCTTGCCCCCGATCCTGCGGGGAGGTAGGAGCCCTTTTGTGGCATTTAATTGCAGTGCCTTTATACTCTCCTGTCGTATGCCTAGGATAGAGTTAGAACTTAGCTTTCAATTTGCCCCCTAATCCTTCAGTAGGGTAGGAGTTCATTTGTGGCGCAGTCTCTGGCACCTTTATACTCTCACATCGAATACTAAGGGTAGAGTGGAATCAAGGCGGTCTTTTAGTCGTGGTGCACCTTCACGCCTTGGGGACACCTTTTTCACGTCCTTTATACTCTCTCGGATCATGAGAGTTAGAGTAGTGGACGTCGTCTTCCCGTCCTTTATACTCTCTCTCAAAACCATGAGAGTTAGAGTCATGGATCGAGTGGTATTTAATCTTGGCGTGCCCATCACACTCGTCCTAGATTCATACTTCTATCCAAGCTCCGAGGACAAGAGTTAGTCAGGCAAACAATCGGATAACATTTGCTAAGGCCTTGTGTTCTTTCGATCAATCTATGGGAGGAGTGATTGGCACCGAACTTCGAGTACCTGCATCATTCATATCGCATGAATTAGTCATGCCAATAACACAGGAAGCATGTAAAAGTAAATTGTATGATTTAAAAGAAAGCATGTGAAGGGGCAATGCTGCCTCCTTTATTCAGGTGGCGCATAGGATCGAGCCACGTAGAAGGTCGAACTATGTCCATTTAGAATCAGATTCCGACTTTGAAATGCAAAAGATTAATACATAATTGTCTTGTGGTCTGCCAAGTTTGAGCCAAAAAGTGTATGGTCATCTCGAATCCACCTTGAGACATAAAACTTTCTTCATATGGAGGGCGTGGCTTTATCGACGAGCAATTTAGTCGAGCTTGTTATGGTTTTGTTCCATAACTCTATATGCGGATGTTACAAGTCTGATCGATAGCAAATCCTGGATACCTACATCATCCACATATTAATTCACCTGAGTTAATTACGTCAATAGCTCGTAAAGCATGGAAATATAAGAGTCACGGTTAAAGAGTAATCCTGTTAAAGGAACACATATCATTCTGTGTGAAAATGGCATTGCATGCTCTTTGCCGTTCCATTTTGCCTCGCCTAATCTCTGCCAGGGGATGGATGCCAGAACCTTTAGCTAGTGATGAATGTCTTTTCAAACCATCGTGGGATGGCGGTCCCAAGAATGAACAGATCTTGATTGGGGTCTTAGAGTGACAGAGGAAATTAGGTAAACATTGTAAGCGAATGACGAGGTCGCATCTCCTTTGAATCGCCTTCTTACCCCTATGCTAAGGGCAAGGATTGAGTGTCGGGGAGTCATGTATGTATTACTAACGGTAGAGTGATCACATTGGTGCTAGGACAGTAATTGGCAGGAGAATAATGGATCCATGCTTATAGAAACTTTTGCGCTCTCCATGTTGGGGAATAAAATATGGTTGCTAAGGAGGATAGTCATATCTCATCTGTCTGCAAATATGCCTTCAATCCCACCTCAGGAATAAGATCAAATGCACAGATAATAAATCAGCATCCAGGCCTAAGTGCTCTAAAATTTTAAATCGCCAATTTTCGAGCAAGGCTGAGGTCGTCGATCATGCATCCCGAATCTTCATCCTCTCTAGGATCTATGTCTTCGGGCGGATCATCAAGAAACTCTTTCTGCGATGTCTCCCTTGCTTGCTAAGCTAATGCATCCTTCACACTACATCTCCTCGGGAAGGGAAGCGTTCTTGGGTTCCACGTCATTTCTATTGCATAGCATATTCCATCCAGCCAAATAGGAGGCTCTTCTAGTGACTTGATCATCACGGACCATTCCTGCTCCAGCTTCCATTGGGACTGAGCAGTAGACACTAGGGTGCAATGTAAGCTATGAATTCTGCTGGAGCTGATCGGTCTAGACCTTGATCAAATAAGCTTGAATACGATAGCATAACTTGTGAGACCTGCAGTAATATTCATGCGTTATATCACAATAGAAATAAGAAGTAGAGAGCTAATGGTTGATTCATATTTGCTTTAATCTCGGGCTCTCATCACTTGACCAAGGTCGTATAGTGGCTGGTGAGTTGTCAAGTTGTTATAATCCGTGAAAGGATCCATAGGTTCAATCATGGCATGTGGTGATTCAACTAGTACCTAACTCTAGGCATCAAAGTATGTTGACCTAAACCTTATTCGATGGAAATCAGTCTTCCTCGATGCGGTTGACAGCAAAAAACCATTGCAAAGGTTAGCCAAGTTCCTTGGGAGGTGAACCGCAGGACATATTTTATTCGTCACATCATAATATTAAAGTGTAGCTTTGGGATGTTGGGATCCATAGCTGCTTTCTGGTATCCCATCACTGACAATTATGGTCGCTAAGATCATATGAATCATCTTCGAAGTAGTGCTTAGACTGTTCCATGTAACCATCATTCGTTGCTCCGCCAATTGAATAAGTTTAATCACATAAATAAGGTGGTCGCTACTCGTTAGGGAGCAACATCAGTTGCATCGGTGGAATCTATACACCATCCGAGCTATGGAAGAGGAGGCTGCTATGAGACAATCATTGTCTCATATATTGTCGACGATAACAAGCTGAATCTGATCGATAGCTCCTCACACTGGCTTACTGATGAAAGTAGGCGTCATGGCTCTAGGAAAAATCCCAATCATTGTCATTTTTCTGTGATATTCTTAGACTATCCATCTAATCTTCATTGACAAGTTTTGATGACTGCTGTTGGCCAAAATATATGTCGAGCCGAAGGCGAGCCGTGCTCCGAGCCGAAGGCGAGGCCGTCAACGGGTCCGGGCGCATAGCCGGTGGGGGTCCGGGGCCCCACAGTCCCGGTAGTTTTGGAAGGTGGAGCCTTTTATGAAATGATCAAAAAAATGCATTTTTTTCCAAAAACAACTGTTTCAGGTCGGATCGGGTCATGCCTTCAAGTGGCGATTCGAAGATGTCTTCACGTTGGGTCGGATCGGACCAGTTAGACCAAAAAATGGCACTAACACCCAATTGAATAGGATTTGTGAAGAATAATAATCTAAAACATAGAAAATCAAGCAAAGGCACGAGATTTATAGTGGTTCAGCATTAACGAGCCTACATCCACTTCATATTTTCTCATTTCATTCATAGATTACAATTACAATGAATATTGCCCTCAAACACTCGAATTCAATTAATAATTCTTTCTGAATTCATTGATTTTTATTGAAGAAGAAGGTAGTTATTTGTGGAGGAATTCGGCCATGGCATACATGGAGAAATAAAGTGCCAAAAGGTCCCTTTCATTTGCTATATTCTCATGTATTTATAGCTACAGGTAAACGGTGGGTCGGTTATGCCACGTGGCAGCATCAGAGGGGATTTCGGAAGTAGTGGAGAACGTGGGATAATGGTCTTTAACTGTCTAGAATTCATCAATCCATGCAAGACGGGTCCTCCCATTCCAATCTGAACCGGATGCTCAAAGTTCCAGCTTCAGGCCATTTCAGTATAAGGGGATCAGGTCAAGTCCGATCCGATCCGAAAGGAAGGATTTGATCCGATCCGAAAGGGGAATCCGATCCGGTGACATTTGCATGTACAATTCAAGTTTTCCAACCTTCTATCACTCCATCGAAGTGATTGCCAAGCAATGTAAGTTCATACTCAAGTCCCTAGCTTTGGGTAGCCTGGTCACAAAACAGGCTAACAGCCTCTTACGCTATTTGGAAAACATTTCCATATATCACCTTCTTTTATTTTCTATACTTAGAAAATATATTCTATTTATAATTGGAAAACATTCCAATTACTTATCTCTTCCATGACCATTCATTTATTTCTATACTCAAGAAATATTTATTATTATATTTCCAAATTTCCACTTACTTGGGTTAAAACGAATGTTGTGTAAAACATCGTTATAACAACACAAAACACTGCATTCAACTAACTCTTATTCAAACAATTCTCTTTGAGACTAGATCTTGCTATTTATCGATTAAAAATGAAATCAATCAAGTTGGGGTATAACTACCTCTCAGACCTTGACTAAAAACATCCTTAACTTCAAAATGGACAAGACCACTTACCTCGAATAATCAACATCATATAAACAAATTATTCATTTTTAAACCCGTATACGTTTCGCTTTCTAATTTTACCAGATTTAATTATAGATTTTCTTTTTGTTTATAGTATTCTATTTTCAAGTTCGTTTCCTTTTCGAATTCTATATATATCAATACATTGATTTCTAACTATCAAAATTTCTTAAAAATATTCTAACTCTTTAAATTCTCAGAAAATTTTGCTATAACCTCCTTTGTATCGGTCGATAGTTCAAACCTCAACTCGCCTCTCTAGGCCCTTTCCATCCAAAAAGAAAATCGAAAAGCCAAGTGGCTTGCCGATTCGGCGCATAAAAACTCATATGGAATTTAAACACGTACCTTATTGTCGGGCACACGAATTGTAACCTTCATACACCTCATCCCATACCTGTCTAACCCATATACGTCCATTCTTAATTTATTCCTACTCAATCGGGTCATTTTAACTCAATTCGCTAATATATTCTTTAATTAACTCTTTTGCCTATTTCAACGTTTATTTGAACATATCACATTCAAATATAAATTAATTTGTTTATAAAACAATCGAATGCCATTTCTAATTCAAGTTTCATATTCGATTTCGAAAATGAATTTACAAACCCCTTTTCCTGATCCAAAGTGCAATTTCAATTTAAAATTCCATTAACTAATTTTTCCTTCAAATTAGTTAATGCTATTCAACAATTAAAAATCTGATTTTTGTTTCAAAAATCATTTCATTTACTCGGTTATAAATTTATTTATACTCAGTTTGCTACATATAAAATCTAATTCCTTTTATAAATAAATTTATTTATAAAATTCGATATAATCGAATTCTGATTATAAATCCTTTGGATTTTTCTTACTTCAATTTATATTCCGAAGCTCAGAATAAAATTTATCGTTGTATTTCAAACCGTTTTCCAATTCACTTTTTCAATTCATACTTGAAAATATAAACTTCTAAATTATCCAACGATAATTTATTTCCCTATTTTTATAAACATTGTTTATAAATTAATTTTTCTTGTTTTATATATTTAACAAGTTCCAATTCGAAATCAATTTAAAACCAAAATCTCAGTGGAAATATTTTATTTATTTTAACTTACCCATATATAACATCGGGTCTATTTTCACATTAAAATCTTACTTCTATTTAATATTACCATAATATTTTATTTAAATAAATCCGAACCAATCAAATTCAAATCAAAAATCCTTACGGATTTATTTTAGTTCAATTTATTTTCTGAACATCAGAATAAATTTCATCGTTTACTTCTTTAAAATGATTCCTCATTTCTATTTTTAAATTTACATTCGAATTTAAATATTCAAATTATCAATTGATAATTTTCCACTTCATTTATAAGTACAGTTTATGAATTTACTTCATTTCCCTGATTATCCAATGAAATCCATTTTATTTTTATACACCATTTATAAATTTACTTCAATTTCCTGTATTATTTAATTTATAAACATCATAAATTCATCACTTCAATTTCATATATTATTTAATTTATAATAGCGTTTATAAATTCAATACTTGTTTTATTTATTCAAAACAAGTTAATATTTCTAGTCCATTCGAAATTCGAATTCTATTTTTAGAAAAATAGATTTCCCTTTTAAATCTCAAAATATCCTTTTTACGATATTTTTATAAATCAATATTAAGGCCCTAGTGATATTTAAACACCCAAAATACTCAGTTATTAATCACAGGTTTTCTAACACATCATATATGAATATATATGAAACAAACAAATAATGATATTTTTTAAGGAATCCAGTTGGATCCCTCCAACCTGTTTTCCTGCATCCATAGACGTTAGCCAACATAAATAATACCCATCCTACTTCGAGGCCGGATATCGCGGTATAGAAGGTCATCCACTATCATAGCGTGGGGCCATAGGGTCATTCGCTAATGATACTGCGGGCATCTGCTAATAGTACTGCGGGAACTGTCCAATCATCAATATATATATATATATATATATAATAACCACAACCAAGTCTAAATAACTAATATATATATATATTATAGTCACAATAATATTTCAGTGCATTCAAACAACCAACTGAACAATTATTTTAACGAATAAAATAATTCTAAATAAAAATATGAGTGAGATTTACTCACCGTGTCTTTTATTTCTTTCGTAACCAAATTCCAATCTGATTCCTAATCCACTCCAAAAATCTCAACGGATTCCATGAGTTAGACATAATTAACGGTGTCTCAAACTGATCTAAAAAGAATAAGATGTCGCATTTTATCTTCACACAAATTAAGTTGAACTAATTCATTAATTATTTAAATAAAATAAATAAATTACCTTATATATATTTTTAAGCAAAAACCAACACTGCAACCTCGTTAACATCCCACCCACCTACGACCTTCAAATCCCATTGTTGTTTACTGCTATACTCAAGTCGACCTCTTCCCCTTCATTCAAACACTGTAAACAAATTACCCAATATCCTAATATCCACTTCACCTGACATTCTACATCTTAGTCCCCCCTTTCAGCGGCTACAACCACTTCAAATAACCCAAACAGCAACAAGTAAGACCCTTCACTTTAATTTCAATTCCCAGTTAAAAATGAGACCTATACCTGAAGATTGCGAACCTCGACGTCCCTTTTCTAAACTAGCAACCACCCACTCTTTGGCAACCTGATCACCAACGCAGACACCCACATTCATCTTCCCTCTTCCAACCATCACCATACCCTCACTCGATGCCAGCCAGTAGCTTGTTGGAGCTTGCTGCTCCATTTCCCCATCGAGTGTTCAACTCCACCTTAACAAAAATCACGACATCAAAAACTCCACAATCGATGTTCATCTCCTTCTGCGAACTCCAACAAAACCATTCATCGAGGTCGTCATTCACTGTATCGTTCTTCCATTGAACTCGTGGTGCTCCCCTTCCCATTCAGACCAACGTCAAGACAATCATCGTACCCCTCAGAAAACTTCGAGCAACCAAATTTGGGGTTTCCGAACTCGCGATGTCTGATTTGGATATTTGGATTTCGTTTTAGAATGGATTGCCGAAACAAAATTTAACGGCTTTGATTTCAATTTAATTTTTTGGAGCGTGGACTTCTTTAGAAGCTTTAATTTAGGTTTGAGGAAACGGGAACTGTGAATGGCAGCTTCACAAAGGCAGAACATTTATTTTATCCCTCTATAGTTTATTTTGAAATCGTCCATTTTTTATTTAATTTATGAAGCTTGGAACTGATTACAGAGAATGAAAATAAAATGAATCAAAGGGAAGAAGTCACGTTTATATAATTGGAGAACACTTAGCCCTTAAGGAATGGCCTGCGCTGGAAATGACTTGCTGTGTACCTTCATTACTTAGGGTAGAAGGAAGCAATTTATATTTTATTTTCGTTTGAATTGAACCGGTACCATTTTATTTTGAACTGAAGTGATTTTAACCCTTTTAAAATCTCGTGTGTTGTCGAACTCCTATTTAAATGCAACAACCAGCGTTTCTAGCGTTATAACATTATTCTGAACACACTGGAACAAGTTTCGAAGTCCAGTTCGATCATATGGAGAAGATATTAATTTAAATCTATATAAATTAAATTCAAAACAATTAATTTTCCAATAATAATATTATTATTATTATCGTTTATATTCGAATTAGAATTTCCATAGATCATCTGAATTATCTTGATTCAGTTCTAACTTCGAATTTATTTATTATCTAAATCATTTTTCGCAACAGTCTAATATTCAAGTTCAATTATATTTCGAATTGCGATAATTCGATATATTCTAAACTAAATTATATTCGATTATTAAATCGACAACTCAATATAAAAAAATCAATTTATATTATCAATTCAATGTTTCGAACCATATTAAATATTTAAAATAAAATGTTCGAAAAATCCGGGTCGTTACAAATATATTGTTTATTTATGCATACAAAAAAAATGTAATTTTTACTGTATAAACATTTTCTTTTCAAACGATGAATTTTGTTTATTCATACATACAATAAAAAGGTGATTATTATTGTACAGTCATTTTCTTTTCAAACGATGAATATTTTGTTTATTCATAATACAATAAAAATGTGATTTTTATTGTATAAACATATTGTATTCAACATGAATATTTTATCTACATATATACAGTACAAATATGATTTTTATTGTATAAAAAAAATTAATGAATAAACAAATTTTATTCAACATGAATTTTTTGTCTACATGTATACAATAAAAGATATGATTTTTATTTTATAAACAAATTCATATCAAACATGAATATTTTTCTAACATACACAATTCAATCCAGTCGTTCATCGCAATCGCAAACAATCAATTCAAATTCTATGCAATACACATATGAATTTCACATCGCAATCAATAATAAATGTTGTTTTTAAATTAGAGATGTCACATTAATTTTGATCTCGCCTAAATTTCTGGTAAGCTCCAAATATGTCCCAGTCTTTTCTAGATCATAGAGGACATTGTCACGATCATGATGGTTCTTGTTTCATGTGATTTCAACATCGTAGGAACAAGTTATGAATTTTTAAAGGTTCACAGTATTAAAATTTTATTAATAAATTAATTAAATTAAAAATATACCTTCTGCTACCCCTCAGCTACAAGGCCGGTCGATTTTCTTATTTGTTCAAAACTAGGTCTCAGGTTTTCTTCCAATCGGTTGCACGAGGGGGGATCGGGTTGCACCACGTCGTTGGGCTTGAAAGCGCACACCAGGGGTGGTGGTGGCACGACAGGGCTCTGGCAGTCGACGCGGCGGGACTTTAAGGGCTCGGTTCTCGAGCTACATGCGACGATAAGGGGTGTAACCCGTATGGATCTGAAGATTGGAGAGACTACTACAATATTCTCCAAAGGGTCAATGGGTTTTGATGTGAGGATTGAGAGTTATTGGGGGAAGAAGAATGGAATGGTTCTGGCCATACACGAGATGATGGCGGCGGCTGGAATTAGAATTAGGGTTTGTTTATTTCTAGGGTATTTATAATATTATATTATTTAATTCTTTAACACTAAAAAGGCCTGTTAATTCATACTAACTCCAAATCAAGCCCAGTGCCTGTCTCTCCTAGCCAAACACCCCATTCCGGACACAATGGACTATGTTTCGTAAGCCATTTGACGTTTCAGCCTGTTTTTCTTTAAATTAATATAAAACATTCAATATTAATTTTGAACGTACATTTTAATTTACCAAGGCCACATACTGATTCCAAAAATTCCCAAAAAATAAATCTAGCTATGTTTTGACGGTAAGGTCCTAACAAAATTAATTTCGTTGAATTTGGAGACCATTTGAAAAATGGGCTTTTTAATGGTCGATCCAATTCAACAGAGATTACCAAACACGTTTTAATTTACCCCGCTCACATATTAATTCCAAAAATTATGGAAATTTAGACCTAGCAATAATTTGACATTCCGGATCCAACAAAAATGGTTTCATCGAAAACAGACGTCGTTTGCAAAATGGCTATTTTTAATAGCTTTATTATTATTTAAAAATAGAATTTTTTTATTTCTAACGCATTTCCAGTTAAAATTTCTTAAAGTAGAACTTTTAAATTGGTTCTGATTTTCTGGGTTGTTATAGTCGCAACCTTTCCAAATCCAGCGGTTACTAATGTCCAAATAGGTACCTTCTCCAACCTACAAATACATTACCCAAAACGAGACAGAATTCACTTTTTAATCTGCTCCCATTACTTCTTCTTCTTCAAAGTAATCCTTTGGTCTAGTTTTGTGTAATCTACTTCAGTTCGTCAGAGCTTCACTTGCAGGCACTATGCTACGGGGTAGATCCGTTTTATCCTAGGAAACAAATTGCTTGTAACAGCCCAACTTTCGAACACCTCGGAAGTTGTATCATTATATAAGAATGAAAGATAGATAGAAGGTAAAACTAAAGAAAACATCATAATCTCACAGCGGAACTTGAACATAACATATAACCCAAAATATTTCATATCATATGTCAAGTACATTAGAGTACTTCGTACATACGGATACAATCATCACAAATTACGTACTTAAACATTTGTGATAAATTAACTTTGCAGATAACTATACATAACATCATGGATAAACCAGCTTGCAGAAAATTATACAAAAACATGATAGAAAGGCCAACATTCAGATCCTCCCTATCCAGCTACTCCAAAAGTTAAGTCAAGACCTAGATCACTTGTCTACTCATAACAAGTGTTATGAGTACCCAAGAGTTTAAGGAAAACACAGAAAAATAAACTCTGGGTCAGTCGGGGACTGGTGTGAGTAAACGATTTTAGAACAAGTTAAGAAATGAAAATAACTCATAAGACCACGCCGTAAATACGGAACGGTTTTTTTTTACCTTATGAGAATCAGAACAGTTTGTATATTTAAATCAGATATTATGATAATGTCTAGGGTTTCCACAAATAATTTAGAATCTAGTAGAATATTTGCATCTCACATTCTACTTACATAATATAAAAACAAAACCTCTTAACACTTATGTATAATGGATTTCCAACTATGACAAGGTATGGAACCACCTTCCGATAGTGAATCTCTAGAGAGGAATATACTGGGTTCAAAAAGAACTTCTTGTAACCCGGCCACACATGACTGACCACTCATTTCTCTTGAGTGTATCGAATGTATATCATCAATGGTTGTGTACGGCAACCATTTCCCAAATGGGACAGCATCTATAGAGTAAGAACAAAAAGGAATATCTCTAGATAGGTGATAATACACCCTAATGGGAGCTACCCATATAGCCATGCTGCCTGCCCGATTTTTTGTCATTTCCTGGTTGTGAAGCTTGAGGCTAAACTTACCTTGACAAACACTTTTTGTCATCTTTGAATGCCACATCGTCAAAACCCGCTAATCACTAATTAACTTCTTCAAAAATATATCATGAGTATAAAGTAAGAGAAACGGATTCCTCTACCACCATGACTACATTAGAAAAGATCAATGTGTGTGACTAGTTAGGAGGACTCTGTCAGATATTCGTCCATACAAGTTGTCCTGGGACTGGACAAACCAAAGATATTATTTTATAAACCCAACTTAGGCAATTGCTACCTAGGATTTGTAAAACAATTCTTGCATAGCTCCATCTTTTATTTTCTTTGATAATCTTCGACTTGCACTTAAAAATCAAATCGAAGTAGAATCTATATTCCAGACTCTTTGAAACAATCGACGTTAATATCTTTCAGGGATAAGTGATATTTAAATGGATCAGATTATAATGTAAAATTTAATCATAAATATTAAATTTTATTTGTCATCAATTTGATTTTTAAATCAGTTACTGATATATAAAAGATTTTAACGACTTAAGTTGATGAAATATTACTTTAATGTTTTATTCAGAACTTTTGAATTTATCATCGACACTTAAATCACCTTCCTTTCGTTGCGGTAGATTATTGAGTTTAATTTAAACTCCTCAACTTCTATTTACCACATCATCTTGAAATGATTTGATAATTTATTCATTTTTATTTAATTAATTATACACATGAATAATTAAGATTTAACTAATATAACTTATGTGTATATATATATAAGTATATATATATAATCTACTTCACATCCCGTTACATCATTTCTATACACCGCTTAATTTATTATTATAAATTTAGCAAGGTTATAATAATAAATTATTAAACAAAATGATTTATTAGACTATTAGAATTTTATTTAAAAAAATGTTTTTAAATTAAATTAAGATTAACTTCCCTTTTCTATTTAAATTTAAGCTTACATTTCCCAACACAAAGCAGCCCAACTCCTTTATGTTCACGCAGTCTCTCCTTTTCTTATTTTTATTCTCTAAATTCTTGCGTGGCCCATAACCCAACCCGTCACCTAAAAATCCCACTACCCCTTCCTTACTACTTCCTAACATCTTTCCATGCCTTTCCCACTTTCAATTACACTTCGATGCTCCCATCCATTCTGTCATGAACCCCTATTCCTTCGCCAAAATCCTCTAGCTCGGATGGTTCATCTCCTTCGTCCTCAAATGTTTATTCAAAAATAAATTTATTTTACAGTCGGTCACTTTCCGATAGTTGCGGTAAAATTTAGTACATCAATTTCATCAGTTCCTTAGTTGCAAAATGATTGTATAAATTATTTCTTAATTATTGTTCTAAATTATTCAAAGAAATAATTAAAATAGAAAGCAACTAAGATTCTATATGTATAAGTGAATTTACTTATATTGGTTTGGCTTATTAATACTCCTAAATTCTTGAACCCGCCCATACCCCTAAACTCACGTGGCATTAATGCTCCACAAAATGAAATCTCTCTAGGAAATTGAAAAGCCGAGACCTACTACTCAAACCCATTCCCTTTACTTCCTATTTTCTGATGTTCCTCCCTGTTCCATATTATACTTCAATGCCCATCCCTTACCGCCGTGGATTCCCACTCCTTCGCCCCGTTCGGGTGCCAGTCTACCCCATCCCTTACATGTTCCACATACCCATTTCTACAATTCTTCCCTTCCATCCTTTCAAAGTTTTATTTAGGTACCCTTCAGTGCTTCCTTCTTTCCCTTACCGTGAACTGCCAAAATCCTCCAGCTCCGGATTCATCACCTCTATCCATTCAATGTCTGCAGACCACGCTTCCACGGAATAAGAAGAACCCGCTCCCATATAAAATTTGTTTAGTGTGAGACCTGCTTGTGATATTTACCCCAAAACTTTGCATGTTCTCAACAGTATTATAAAAATGCCAGATGTGCTCATCATTCAAGCCTCGTTTAGAAACCCACCCACTGTTTAATTCAATTTTTACGTGACTTACTATGTTTATTTCCCTTATGGCCGTGAATTACAACCTTCCTCCGCCACTTCACCTTTCACTGTCACTGGCGAACTCACCTCCCACTGATTTCAGACCAAATGTAGTTGGTGAACTCACCACTTCTTTCATGCTTTGCGGACCAACCTTCACAAGTTTCCTTCTTTTAGTTATAGACTGCTTCAATTTTTGAGCGTCCAAAACAACACCGTGCACCATCCCGTGTGCACATGCGCACGCCTGTCAACACGTAACCCAGTACCCTTATCATCCTTTCCAAAGCGCAAGCTGCAGTGGAGCCCCTCGAACAACTCGAACCCTCCTCCGATGATTAGTATTGGAACGGATACTTCGACAGAATTTTTGCCAAGACCACATGCCAACTTGCGTTCAAAGAGAATGGGTTGTCGCCATCAACACCCATAGTAGATAACTTAGTTTGCTAAAACAATTATGTTGGACCTATGTACTCATATTATTCTAGAAGCAAGGGAGACTATTAACATCAGTAATTCTGTTATGGAGCACTATCAGGAAAAGTTACAACTAATTTTTTTGTTTTAACGCAGTAAAGAAATTCCTGTTTGAACACACAGTGAAGAAAAAAAATCATGTTTTAACACATCCCTTATTGTGTATATATTTGAATTGCATAATATATATATATATATATATATATATATAATATTCCAGTGGCTAATTTACTGTTGTTAACCAACCTGAATGAACTTTACACACAAAAACTAAGGTCTAACTTACACTAGCACGCACATATATGAGTAAAACAGAGTAATGGTATTATAGTGAATGCACTGTTTTTAATTAACAAAGATGTCTCAGGTGTTTTTCAAGCAGTATGGGTTTAGCAGTAAGATTTTGCAATATAATTATAACCATTACAACATATATATCTATCAACAAACCTGCATGGATTCAAAAGAAATCAATTACGAGTATTCTCTCACTTTTTTTCCTGCTTTAAGCTTTGAGTATAAGTTCTCTGGCCTTAGTTTTCTTTTCTACTACTTGCTTGCTTGCTTCTTCGGTTTTGACCAAAAAAGTTGTGTGCAAATATATGTGTGAGTGCTCCTTTTATAGTTAATTTATAATAATAAACTAATAATGTATTAATTGCTTGCATTAAATGATTTTATGGGAAAATAACTTTTTAAATATGCAGGGATGTTTAGTGATGGGAAGAATGAAGTGTTTCTCCTATTACTGATGTAAATCCCCCTATGTTTTAATAGTTGTTGTCTGGTTTGTCTAGGAATTTAGCTTGCGCAAGTATGCATTTTATTGTACTTGTTATCCTAAAAGGTCCATTCTTGGTTACTGTAGTTAAAAATAGTTCATGCATATAAAGTCTTCTTACACAGTGATAGGAAAATTTGAGTTATTCTCCCTTAGTTAGATGCTAATACAATCATGTGGCAGTAAGGCTTTGGCAACATATCTATATTTAAATGAAATCTTAGCTGCAAAATTACTTAATACACTGTGTAATCACATGTTTTGGTCAAGCACAATCTTATGCTCTCTGTTTTGATGTTAATTCTATCACGACATGTTTTTGTAAACATATATATTTATTTACCACTTCCTTGGACGCTAAGTTTTGCTTTACATTAATGCTAAATGAACAAAAGTGTCTATTCTTTCATGAGATGGGAAGACACACTAACATCCATCAATCTTGTTTAAACACTTAAGTGATTATCATTCTTGTCAACATTTTGCTTAAATATGAAGTAAAAATAAAATTTCCTTCATTTATTTATTTTAGATAAGACTAGAATTAATTAGGATGTGAACTAAGATGCATATATACTTAGATTCTTATTTAACAAACAAGACATGAAAGATACTGTCCTAACAACTTCATACATATATAAATACATATGTATGCAGTTTAACAAAATAAATTAATTTTTTTTCTCAAGTATCAAAATCATGTTCTACTAATTTAAATTAGTTATAGAAGTAATCATATATTTATTGTTTATCAAAAGTTAGTTAAAAATTTCGGGACATTACAATATACCCTCCTTATAAAAATTTCTTCCTCGAAATTTGAGATCAAGGCGTAGATTCAAGTTATAATTAGATTTATAAACCTATATAGATAAATAATCAACACACATCAGTATTTTTTTTATTTATCACAGTTATTCCATACTAGAAATATCTGTTACTACGGTTGGAAGACATTTCGATTATTGCGTTACTATTTCTCAACATTTATCAGTTCCTGTCCGTAAATCAGTAAGCGAATAACCCTCTAAGTATCAACCCCGAAGACTGAAATCAACATCAGACATATACCTAGTAAACCATTTAACTTAACCAATTTTCCATTTAGGTTCCAATTTCTTAACTCCAATTTAATTTCTCATTAATCCATATTACTCCAATATATCCTTGATTTCATTTGGAAAAATTCCCAAATCTTATATACTTCCTTAATTTGAATCAACCCGTTCAAATGTATTTATCTGCTCTGAATTCTCTTTTAAAACTCGAATCCATATCCAACTGATCAGTCTAATTCACTTAATTCCGTTAAGTTCCAGTAACTAATTAATTATTAAATTAGTTATCTCCATTTCAGAACTTAGAAATTTGATTTTATTTCAAAGATCAGCCAGTTCACTTACCATGGCTTCATATCCTGTTAAGTCTGAATTATTAATTTAGTGGAAATATCAAATTTTAACTCAATTTTTTAAAATTATAACTTTATTTCTTATATCAATTAGATATCATTTTAATTTAATTTACCCCGATTCAATTTATTCTAAAGCCGACCCTAATTAATTTAACTCCTTTTATTTAAAAAGATAGAGTACCTTCCAGAACTTCTTCCATTTCTGCATCCTCAGAGGTTGATGGCCTTTCCATTATGGCGTAGACCTTTTGTTGTGTTCCCTTTTTCATAAGCAGACGGACCTTGATCAGATGTCCGGGCTGATGACACTTATAACATAAAATCTGTCGGACAATAGCATTACCCGGTCCATGTGATTGCTGCTGACGTGGCTCTGGCTTCTTGACCTGTGAATTCTTACAAAACCTAGCGATGTGTCCTTTCTCTTTACAGTTGTGGCACATAAAATCCTTGTAACAATCCTGGGACTTCTCCTCTCCCACTTTTTCATTTTCACTGTTTTTCCAATTTGGATTTAATTTTCTTTTATTTGGATTTCCTCTATTGGTTTCTCCAATCTGCTCCTTTGCCACTGGTTTCTTTGCATCTAGTGCTTCATATCGAATGACCATGTCCTCTAAGTCAATGAATGGACTCTTCAGATGCCCAATCATCTTTACTTGCAAATTATCCTTCAAACCCGCTATAAACATTTCGTTTTTCTTAAGCGGCATGTTGATCAACTCCAATCCAAAACAAGAAAGTTCGTTAAACTTATTGTCGTATTCTGCTATCGACATAATTCCTTGCTTAAGATCTATGAAGTCACGATACATTCTGGTCTTGTCTGCGGCGGGAAGAAACTATGCTTCGAACTCTATTTTGAAATTTTCCCATGTAAAGTCGTCTTTAGAAACATTCGTAGTGCGTCCCACCAGATTGCAGCAGCTCCTTGTAGTTGCCATGAAGCCAAAAGACGTTTCTGCTCATCATTCAAATTCAGTCCTTGGAAAATCCTCTCACAAGATCTCAGCCATGCTTGAACTTTAATGAAAGATTCGGTTCCTTTGAAAACTTTTCCGCCTAGAGTGGTATAATCCTTATAGATAGTTGCGAAATTTTCCCTTGGTTGAACTGGGATAACTTCTTCCACAGTTTCTACTGGATTCTGAGTAGTGTTACGACCATTGGTGGTGGTGGTTCCAATAGATTGACCTCTTTGTCCACGGGTATTCATACTTAATTACGAAAATATATCAGGTCGATAATCAAAACTTGATCGGGTGTGGAAATACTTAATTATATAACTCAAGTCGATCCCTCCTAAATATGTATATAAATTATATATAGTAATATCTAATTTCAAATACGCTTTCTTAATACTTACCTAAAGCCTAAGGATTCGGTAACCTAAGCTCTGATACCAACTGTAACGACCCAACTTTCGAACACCTTGGAAGTTGTATCATTATATAAGAATAAAAGATAGATAGAAGATAAAACTAAAGAAAACATCAGAATCTCACAGCGGAACTGGAACATAACATATATCCTAAAATATTTCATATCATAAGTCAAGTACATTAGAGTACATCATACATACGGATACATATCATCACAATTTAGATACCTAAACATTTATGATAAATTAACTTTGCAGATATCTACACATAACATCATAGATAAACCAGCTTGCAGATAATTATACATAAATATGATAGATAGGCCAACATTCAAATCCTTCCCATCCAGCTACTCCAAAAGTTAAGTCAAGACCTGGATCACTTGTCTACTCATAACAAGTGTTATGAGTACCCAAGAGTTTAAGGAAAATACAGAAAAATAAACTCTGGGTCAGTCGGGGACTGGTGTGAGTAAACGATTTTAAAACAAGTTAAGAAATGAAAATAACTCATAAGACCACGCCGTAAATACGGAATGGGTTTTTTTACCTTATGAGAATAGAAATATTTTTATATTCAAATCAATTATTATGATAATGTTTAGGGTTTCCACAAATAATTTAGAATCTAGTAGATTGTTTGCAACTCACATTCTATTTCAATAATATACAAACAAAACCACTTAATGCTTGGATTTCCAACTAAGACAAGGTATGGAAACACCTTCTGATAATGTATCTCTAGAGAGGAATACACTGGTTTCAACAAGAACTTCTTGTAACCCGGCCACACATGACCGACCACTCATTTCTCTTGAGTGTATCGAATGTATATCATCAATGGTTGTGTGAGGCAACCATTTCTCGAATGGGATAGCATCGATAGAATAAGACCTAAAGGAATATCTCTAGATAGGTGATAGCACACCCTAATGGGAGCTATCTACATAGCCAAGCTTCCTGCCTGATTTTTTGTCATTTCCTAGTTATGAAGCTTGAGGCTAAACTTACCTTGACAAATACCTTTTATCTGCTTTGAATGCGACATTGTCAAAACCCGCTAATCACTAATTAACTTCTTCCAAAATATATCATGAGTATAATGCAAGAGAAACGAATTCCTCTGCCACCCATAACAACATTTGAAAAGATCAATGTGTGTGATTACTTAGGAGTACTCTGTCGGACATTCGTCCATACAAGTTGTCCTGGGACTGGACAAACCAAAGATATTATTTTATAAACACATCTTGGGCAATTTCTACGTAGGATTTGTAAAACAATTCTTGCATAAATTCGTCTTTTATTTTCTTTGATAATCTTCGACTTGCACGTAAAAATCGAATCGAAGTGGAATCTATATTCTGGCCTCTTCGAAACAATCGACGTTAATATCTTTTAGGGATAAGTGATATTTAAATGGATCAGATTATAATATAAAATTTAATCTTAAATATTCACTTTTGTTTGTCATTAATTTGATTTTAAATCATTTACTAATATATAAAATATTTTAACGACTTAAGTTGATGAAATATTACTTCGATGTTTTATTCAAAACTTTTGGATTTATCATCGACAGTTAAATCACCTTCCTTTCATCACGGTTGATTATTGAGTTTAATTTAAACTCCTTAACTTTTATTTACCACGTCATCTTGAAATGATTTGATAATTTATTCCTTTTAATTTAATTAAATTATTCACATGAATAATTAAGATTTAACAAATATAACTTATATATATTGTATATATATACAATCTACTTCACATCCCGTTACATCATTTCTATACACTGTTTAATTTATTATTATAAATTTAGCAAGGTTATAATCATAAATTATTAAACAAAATAATTTACTAGATTATTAGAATTTTATTTAAAAACAAATGTTTTTAAATTAAATTAACATTAACTTCCCTTTTCTATTTAAATTTAAGCTTACATGTCCTAACACAAAACTGCCCAACTCCTTTATGTTCACGCACTCTCTCCTTTTCTTATTTTTATTTCCTGAATTCTTGTGTTGCCCATAACCCAGCCCGTCACCTAAAAACCCACCAAATCTCTACTTTCCCTTGCGAAACCTACTACTTCCACTACTCCTTTCTTACTACTTCCTAACGTATTTCCATGCCTTTCCCACTTCCAACTACACTTTGATGATCCCATCCATTCTTCCATGAACCCCTATTCCTTCGCCAAAATCCTCCAGCTCTGATGGTTCATCTCCTCCATCCTGAAATGTTTATTCAAAAATAAATTCATTTTATAGTCGATCACTTTCCGATAGTTGCGATAAAATTTAGTACATCAATTTGATCAGTTCCTTAGTTGCAAAATGATTGTATAAATTATTTCTAAATTATTTAAAGAAATAATTAAAATAGAAAACAACTAAGATTCTATATGTATAAGTGAATTTACTTATACTGGTTTGGCTTATTAATACTATTAAATTCTTGAACCCATCCATACACCAAAACCCACCACCCAAATTCTTTTTTTTTCTTTTCAATTTCATGATTTCGTTCCCAGCCAAAATTTGCATAGGCCTGCACCCTCTTTAATATCCTTGCATAGCCACGTGGCATTAATGCTCCATGAAATGAAATCTCTCTAGGAAATTGAAAAGCTGAGACCTTCTACTCAAACCCATTCCCTTTACTTCTTATTTTCTGATGTTCCTCCCCCTTCCATATTATACTTCAATGCCTATCCCTTACTGCCGTGGATTCGCACTCCTCCGCCCTGTTCGGCTGTCAGCCTACCCCCTCCCTTACATGTCCCACATACCTAGTTCTACAAGTCTTCCTCTTCCGTCCTTTCAATGTTTTGTTTTGGTGCCCTTCAATGCTTCCTTCTTTCCCTTACCGTGAACCGCCAAAATCCTCCAGCTCCAGATTCATCTCCTCCATCCATTCAATGTCTGCAGACCACACTTCACAAACCCATAGAACAAGAAGTACCCGCCCCCTTATAAAATTTGTTTAGTGTGAGACCTGATTTTGATATTTACCCTAAAACTTTGCATGTTCTCAACATTATTCTAAAAATGCCAGACATGCTCATCTTTCAAGCCTCGTTTAGAAAACTACCTACTGTTTAATTCAATTTTTACGTGACCTGCTATGTTTATTTCCCTTACGGCCGTGAATTCCAACCTTCCTCCACTACTTCTCCTTTCACTGGCACTGGCAAACTCACCTCCCACTGATTTCAGATCAAATGTAGCTGGTGAACTCACCACTTCTTTTATGCTTTGCGGACCAACCTTTACAAGTTTCCTTCTTTTAGTTATGGACTGCTTCAATTTTTCAACGTCCAAAACAACACCGTGCACCATCCCGTGTGCACATGCACACGCCTGTCAACACGTAACCCGGTATCCTTGTCATCACCGCCTGAGTGCAAGCTACACTGGTGCCCCCTCAAACCACTCGAACCCTCCACCGATGATCTGTATCGAAATGGATACTTCGACGGAATTTTTGCTGAGACCTCATGCCAACTTGTGTTCAAAGAGAATGGGTTGCCTCCATCAACACCCACCGTAGATCACTTAGTTTGCTAAAAGAATTACGTTGGACCATGTACTCATATTATTCTAGAAGCAAGGGAGACTATTAACATCAGTAATTATGTTATGGAGCACTATCAAGAAAAGTTATAACTAATTTTTTGTTTTAACACAGTAAAGAAAATCCTGTTTGAACACACAGTAAAGGAAAAGTCCTGTTTTAACACATCCCTTATTGTGTATATATTTGAATTGCGTAATATATACATAATATATTCCAGTGGCTAATTTACTGTTGTTAACCAACCTGAATGAACTTTTCACACAAAAAATAAGGTCTAACTTACACTAGCACACATATATGAGTAAAACGGGGTAATGGTATTACAGTGTATGCACAGTTTTTAATTAAAAAGGATGTCTCAGGTGTTATTCAAGCAGTATGGGTTTAGTAATAAGATTTTGCAATATAATTATAACCATTACAACATATATATCTATCAACAAACTTGCATGGACAATAGAGAGTGTTTACTCACTTTGTTTTCCTGCTTTAAGCTTTGAGTATAAGTTCTCTGGCCTTAGTTTTCTTTTTTACTACTGGCTTGCTAACTTCATCAGTTTTGATCGAAAATGCTGTGTGCAAATATATGTGTGAGTGTTCCTTTTATAGTTAATTTATAATATTAGACTAATAACGTATTAATTGCTTGCATTAAATGTTTTTATGGGAAAAGAACTTTCTAAATATGCAGGGATGTTTAGTGATGGGAAGAACGAAGTGTTTCTCCTATTAATGATGTAAACCCCCCTATGTTTTAATATTTGTTGTCTAGTTTGTCTAGGAATTTAGCTTGCGCAAGTATGCATTTTATTATACTTGTTATTCTATAAGGTCCATTCATGGTTGCTGTAGCTAAAAATAGTTAATGCATATAAAGTCTTCTTACACAGTAATTGGAAAATTTGAGTTGTTCTCTCTTAGTTAGATGCTAATACAATCATGTGGCAGTAAGACTTTGGCAACATATCTATATTTAAA
Source organism: Allium sativum (assembly GCA_030737875.1). Taxonomy (NCBI): domain Eukaryota; kingdom Viridiplantae; phylum Streptophyta; class Magnoliopsida; order Asparagales; family Amaryllidaceae; genus Allium; species Allium sativum. The sequence continues at coordinate 1,043,209,309 of CM060910.1, read as the reverse complement.
TGAAATCTTAGCTGCTAAGTTACTTTATACACTGTGTAGTCACATGTTTTGGTCAAGCACAATCTGATGCTCTTTGTTTTTATGCTAATTCTATCATGACATGTTTTTGCAAACATATATATATATATATATATATATATATATTTACTACTTCCTTAGCTGCTAAGTTTTGCTTTACATTAATGCTAAATGAATAAAAGTGTCCATTCTTTCATAAGATGGGAAGACACACTAACATCCATCAATCTTGTTTAAACACTTAAGTGATTATCATATATGAAGTAAAAATAAAATTTCCTTCATTTATTTATTTTAGATAAGATTAGAATTAATTAGGATGTGAACTAAGATGTATATATACTTAGATTCTTATTCAACAAACAAGACATGAAAGATATTGTCTTAACAACTTCATACACATATAAATACATATGTATGTAGTTTTAAAAGATAAATTAATTTTTTTCTTAAGTATTAAATCATGTTATATTAATTTAAATTAGTTATAGAAGTAATCATATATTTATTGTTTACCAAAAGTTAGTTAAAATTTTTGGGACATTACATTGCTATTATGTCAATCAGTGCATAAGATGGCAATATTATTTTAAGGAAGTAGATTTTTTTTTGGACTTGGACATTATTGAAACAGAATTTTTTTGTACCACTTCAATCTAATGCACAATCAGTCCTGCTTTTTGTCTCTGCTGTAAACACAGTTTGAACATGGCAATTGTGCCATAATTGAGTAACATTGATTGTTGCTACTGTCTATTTGTATTACAATTGTGTGTTGACGAAAGATCTAACATTCTTTAATCAATATTTTGTTGTAGATGACGCAAATCAGCAATAGTGATTTTGTATCGATTCAGACGGTGACAAACTCTTACCCAATGCCTTTGTTTTCAACAATGGCTCTGTCCCATGGCGAAAGACCAGATAAGTTCAACGGAATTAATTTCAAGCATTGGCAACTAAAAATGTTGTTTTATTTAACAACATTGAGTCTCGCCAAGTTTCTGACTGAAGATGCTCCTATGGTAGCCGAACTCAAACCTGATGTTACCAAAGTTGAGGATCTTACTGTCTGGAAAAAGTCATATTTCATGTGTAAAAACTATATTCTGAATGGTCTGGATGATGGCCTTTACATGTCTATTATACTTTTGCAACGTCTAAATAACTCTGGTTCGCTCTGGAAAAGAAGCACAAAACTGAAGATGCAGGTATGAAGATATTAATTGCTGAAAAAAAAATTTGACTTCAAAATAGTTGACTCAAAGACGGTGATTAGTCAAACTCAAGAACTGAAACTCATCATCCGTCAACTAGAAGATGAAAAAATGACACTTAGCGAGATCTTCAAATTGTCGCAACTATTGAGAAATTTCCTCCTTCTTGAAAGAACTTCAAGAATTAACTTAAACACAAGCCGTAAGGAAATGACAATGGAAGAGTTCATAGTTCGGCTACGCATTGAGGAAGATAACAAAAATCCTAAGAAAAAAATTTCTCAGAATAATGTTGCCAAAGCAAATGTAGTTGAGTCAGACAACACTAACAAGAGAAAATGGGAGAATGCTCCCAAGAAGTCAAAGAAAATTTTGGGTTCTTGCCAGAACTGTGAAAAGAAGGGGCACAAAGCAGTCAATTGTTGCATACTTAAAAAGAAGAAATCAGAAGCAAATACGGCCGATGCTTCGAAAGACATTTCTGATCTTGATTTATGTGCAGTAATAGCAGAATGCATCCTTGCTAGTAACTCGAAGGAATGGTTTGTAGACACTGGAGCCACTTGACATATGTGCTAACAAGTGGATGTTTACAACCTATAAAACTGAAACTTATGATGAACAACTTTCTATGAGTAATTCATCTACTTCAAAGGTCGAAGGAAAAGTTGTGTTGAAACTGACTTTTGGAAAAGAACTGAATTTAAATGATGTTCTCCATGTTCTAGAAATTCGCAAGAACCTGATTTTAGGATCGTTACTGAGCAAGCATGGTTTCAAATTGACCTTTGAAGATGATAAATTTGTACTTTCCAACAAAGGAGTGTATGCTGGAAGAGGATATGTATGTGATGGTTTGTTTAAAGAAAATGTAATCACTGTTGTACTACGCACTAATATGAATAAAAGTAAATTTTCTGCTTATATTGTTGAATCTTCTAACATATAGCATTGAAGATTGAGGCATGTAAACTTTGATACACTACGAAAATTGATTAATTTAGAATTTATATCAAAATGCAATATAGATTCCAACTATAAATGTCAAGTTTGTGCAGAAGAAAAATTGACAAGAACCTTGTTTCATCATGTTGAACAAGCGATCGAACCTCTAGACTTAACACATACTGATGGATGCGGTTTGAAAATGTGTCAAACTAGAGGTGGAAAAAGGTACTTTATTACATTCATTGATGATTGTACCAGATATTGTCATGTATATGTCCTTAGAAGCAAGGAAGAACGATTTGAAATGTTTAAACAGTATAAGGTAGAAGTTAAGAATCAACTCAACAAGAAAATAAAATCTTTGAGAAGTGATATAGGAGGAGAATACGAGTCTCCATTCGAGAAATTTTGTGTTGAGCATGGAATTATACATTAAACTACATTCCCGTGTTCACCTCAATCCAACGGTATAGCTGAACGAAAAAAAAAACTCTTAAAGAAATGAATGCCTTACTAATTTGCTCTGGCTTACCAGATAACTTTAGGGGAGAAGCTATTCTTTCAGCAAAACATATTTTAAATAAAATACCCAAAAAGAAAACATCTAAATCTTCTCATGAACATTGGAAAAACAGACCACCATCCTACAAATATCTAAAAGTATGGGGGTGTCTTGCCAAAGTAGAGGTACCAAACCAAAGAAGGTCAAAATTAGACCAAAAACCATTGATTGTGTATTTAATGGATATGCACAAAACAGTGCCACATATCGATTTTTGGTACACAAATCTGAAATTGATGATATTAATGAATATACCATTATTGAGTCGAGAAACACTAGATTTTTCGAACATATACTTCCCTTGAAACATGGTACTAAAAATCATACACCTAAGAGACCAAGGGAAGATGAAGTTCCTTATTCTCTTGTGGATGCTGAACAAAATAACACTCAGCAAAGTAGTACTGAGCAACAAGTAGAGGAAATAAGAAAAAAATAAAAGGTCAAGGACTTCAAAAACCTTTGGACCAAACTTCTATTACCTTTATGTTAGAATATGATCCATTGACATACAAACAAGCTATGTCTTCCAGCGATTCCCCATATTAGAAAGAGGCAATTAACAACGAGATTGAATTCATTATGTCTAATCATAAATGGGAATTAGTTGATTTACCTCATGGATGCAAGACCTTAGGTAATAAATGGATACTTAAAAAGAAATTGAAACCTGATGGTTCAAAAGAAAAGTACAAAGCTCTTCTGGTAGCCCAAGGATTTAGACAAAAGGAAGACCTGGGCTATTTTGATACATATTCACATGTAATGAGGATAACATCAATTAGAATGCTTATTGCAATTGCATCCATACATGACGTAGAAATACATCAAATGGATGTTAAAACTGCATTATTCTTAAATGGTGAACTAGAGGAAAAAATCAACATGAAACAACCCGAAGGATTTCCAAACTCAGAAAATGATAATAAAGTTTGCAAACTGGTAAAATTACTTCATGGACTTAAGCAAGCTCCAAGACATTGGCATGAGAAGTTTGATAACACTATGTAATCAAATGGATTCACGATAAATGAATCAGATAAATGTGTGTACATAAAACATGCACATATTGTATTCATCATTATTTGTCTCTATGTTGATGACATGTTGATCCTAGGCAATAACAAGGTCATAATAACATCTACAAAGGATATGTTATACTCTAAATTTGATATGAAAGACCTAGGACTGACTGAGACCACTGTAGGGTTTCTATGATCTTACTCAGTTTGACAATTTAACATTATCAAATCTAGGATCTATGTAATAGAATGAAATCAAAAACTAATTTAAGTTAGAATTCATACCTGTCTTGTCGAATCCAGAAAGATATGATAAATCTCAAAATCAAAAGGGTAGTGCATCGAATCGGAAGCATGACAAATCGTCGCGCCCTCTATTGGTTATCCATAAGAACATCTTCCCTCTTTCGATCAAATCGGAAAAAGGGAAACTAAAAAGGAAGACGGTACTAGCCGCCATTGATATTTTAGGGTTTTCATTTTGTGATGAAGTATTCGGGTTAATTTTATCTAATATATATCCTAGGGTTCGTCGTCTAATTTCTCTACATAAAAGGAAATAAGTATCCTTTTTAATAATAAAGCTTAACGGAAAAATAGTATCCAACTGAATACTTGTTCCAACTTCAAATAAAATATCAACAAATTGATATTTTATTTGTCCAAAATATTTTCATCTTTATAATGTTCTATGTTGTGTGACCCTATAGGTTATTACAACATTGGCAGTCATTTTAAATCGTATTTAAGTCATAAACAGTGATTGGCATCTAGTAATACTTCGCTGCAACCCAAGTTATAATAAGATCAATGATTCAATACAATGGGTTATGTCCGGTAAGCCAATTCGACTGTTACGCTCAGTTATAATAAATCATTATATTTTAAATTCAAACGCAGATTGTAATTTACTAGGGCCACATACTAACTCCAAAAATTCCAGAAAAATAAATTTGGCTATGTTTTGATGATACAGTCCTAACAACACTAATTTCGTCGAATTTCGAGACCGTTTGAAAAATGGTCATTTTCCAGTCGAATAAATTCAACTGAATTGACCAAACACGTTTAAATTCAACATGCTCATATATTTATTCCAAAAATTATGAAAATTGGAATCTAGCAATAATTTGACATTCTGGATCCAATAAAAGTGATCTCATCGAAAACAGAGGTTGTTTGCAAAATCGCCATTTTCAAGGGCTATATTTCCATAGCGACTATTCTGAATTTTCAACTGGGCATAATATTTTATCCCCATTATGAAATCTTGATTTTTCACATCTGTTGGAAAGATATTTTCAAGTAGATTTATATATTTCTGGTTGCACCAAAATCCGGTTTGTTTTAAATCCTGTAAATTCATTTTAAATTTGAAATCGAATTTTTAAACTACCGCGCCATTTTCAATTCCTTTTATAATTAAAATAAATATTTATATTCTAACTTCGATTTAAATAAATATATAAGTTCCAATTCTATTCAAAATAAATTTCTAGTCGTTACTATTTAAAATAATTCATTTTAAATATTCAAAATTCATTAAAATTGCCAAAATAAAAATTTTAAATTGGTTCTGATTTTTCGGGTTGTTACAATCTCCTCCACCTAAAATCTTTTCGTCCTTGAAAAGGAACGGAGCTGAAAGTTGTTTTACTAATCAACTCAACTTTAAGTTTGGCTTTCATTCTTCAACTTTTCAGTTTCTAAGAATTTTCCAATTCTTCAAAAATTTGGCTAACACCCTATTTTTGAAAAATTTCGCTATAACCTCCTTTGTACGGGGAGACATTTAAAACCGCAACTAGCCACCAGGGCCCTCATCATCCAAAAAGAAAAAGAAAAAGCCAACCGGCTGGCCAATCAGCTCATAAAATCATCCAAACCCAATAAATATAGTAAACATATACCTATTTGTCGGGCATACAATTTTATTCCTCTTCTCTAGCCTCCTTGCTACGACCTGTTTGATATATATATATATATATATATATATATATATATATATATATATATATATATATATATATGCATGTACATGTATGCAACTGCAATCAATTTTCAAGTCAGTTCAATATTTGATTCAATTTGGCTAAATGGTTCAAAATTTTAATTAATCAAACAGCACAATCAACAATCAATTTGTTGATTATCTTTTCGAACACATAACTTTAATACATATACTCAAAATCATGTTTTTGATGCCAAGTCACAACAACAGACCTTATCTCGTTTTGGTTCTCACACCAGTCAATTGGGAATATATAGATATCCTACTTTCGAAACTCGAACACAAACTGTTGATGCTACGTAGTCATCAACAGAATCATCTTCGGGTGACTAGAGTGTGATTCTATATCTATCCAGTATATTAAAACTTCGAATATACATTTGCAACGCGTACATTCAAAATCTTTATATACTTGATCGTCCAAATTCAATATAAAATAAACATTCGAATACGTATAAAATGGTTTAAATCTTCAAAACAAAATTTGTTTTCATTTTTATTTTAAAAATAACACTCTTTCAACTCATTCAAGGATACTACTGATCCCATCTCTAACGAGTCATTCTTATTGGATATTACTATCCAATCTCTGATGAATTCTTTCGTTCGGTTCTAATATACCTTGTTCTCGAGCTCTGTAAACCAAAGCTCCGATACCAAACTATAACGCCCCGAACGTAATATCCCCATTCCGGACACAATGGGATATGTCTGGTAAGCTAATTCGACTGTTATGCTTAGTTTCCGCTAAATTTAAAATATAAATCATTATATTTTAAATTCAAACGCGCATTTTAATTTGGCGGGCCACATACTGACTCCAAAAATTCTAGAAAAATAGATCTGGCTATGTTTTGACGATACATTCCTAACAAAACTAATATCGTCGAATTTGGAGACCGTTTGAAAAAGGTCATTTTCTAGTCGATTAAATTCAAACTGAATTGACCAAACACATTTAAATTCACCACGCTCACACGTTGATTCCGAAAATTATGAAAATTGGAATCTAGCAATAATTTGACATTCCGGATCCAACAAAAGTGGTCTCATCGAAAACGGAGGTCGCTTGCAAAATCGCCATTTATAAGGGATATATTTCCGTAGTGACTATTCTGAATTTTCAACTAGGCATAACTTCTTATCCCCGTTATGAAATCTGGATTTTTCACATCCGTTGGAAAGCTATTTTCAAGTAGATTCAAATATTTTGGTTTCACCAAAATATGGTTTATTTTGAATTTTGTACATTCATTTGAAATTTGAAATCGAATTTTCAAACTACCGCGCCATTTTCAATTCCTTTTATAATTAAAATAAATATTTATATTCTAACTTCGATTTAAATAAATATATATGTTCTAATTCTATTCAAAATAAATTTCTAGTCGTTACTATTTGAAATAATTCATTTTAAATATTCAAAATTCATTAAAATTGCCAAAAATAAATAAATAAATTGGTTCTGATTTTCCGGGTTATTACAATTATCCTTCTAACCAATATATCCAGGATTAAACTCGGGGAATGGAATGTAACACCCTCTTTCTGATTTAATCCGTTTTTCTTGACTGATAAGTAGACTGTTTAAAACAAATTAATATTTGAGCACGACCATGCATTTCACAGTCTCACTCAATCAAGAGGCCCATGGATATCACTACAAGTATATCGTAGGATTAAATTCCATCTAGATCATTCATAATTTTCATTTGATTTGAGATGTATCCAATAATCACCATTTTCGTATACTCTGTCACAAGTAAATTAAGATGATATCAAAACACAAATATCCTCGAATAAAATTATAATGATTTTAGGTCTGAGGACCATTACATCACTATCACTATGAGATAACTTATGATATTGTTAATTATATTCCATGTTGTCTTCCCACGATGGGTCAGCCTAATACGATATTCTCCAATACGTATTTATGTCTTGACATTAATATCACGTATATTAATGATCAATGAGATGTGATCATCAGTCAATCAACATACTAGTCTCAATGTTTTATTGGTGTCCTATGTAAACAATAAAACTTGACTAGGGACATTTTAAGAACTATAATACTTAATACATTATATAATCTCAAGTTCAAGTCTTACTAGAACTATATAACTCTGTATTATTATTCTAGGGACTTCTATTATGTTAATATTTATATTATGCAGTGAATATAGCATAACAGAATATTGTTTTGTTCCAAATAAAACAATATTATCAACAGTATTATTGATCACATCAAATGGATTGTCTCTAGGGCATAAACTCTAACGGTAATATTGGCTATAAAAGTTCTGAGAACATCCATCCCAATCGCATTACATCGCCAAAATATTTGAAAAATTCAAGCAATATAAGGTAACTATTGCAAAATCACTAGTAGATATGAACCAAAATTGGGTAAAGAACATTGGTGATGGTATCCACAAGTTAGAATAGTCTTGTATACTAGGAAGTATCATATATGTTATGAACTGTACTAGGCCTGATATCGCGTATGCTGTAAGCAACCCAAGTAGATTTACCAGCAATCTTGGTAAACATAATTGGAAAGCGATAATCAGAGTTCTAAGATATCTAAAGTATACGCAAAGCTATGGTCTATACTGTACAAACTATCCTTCAATAGTGAAAGGATACAGTGACGCAAACTAGATCACTGGATCACATGACACAAAGTCTACAAGTGGATATGTATTCACATTAGGAAATAAAGCAATTTCATGGGTATCATCCAAACAGACTTGTATTGCTAGATCTACGATGGAACCAGAGTTTATTGCACTAGATAAGAATGCAGAAGAAGCAGAATGGATTCGAAGTTTCTTGGAAGACATTCCTAATTGGAGCAAACCTATGCCTCCAATATGTATACATTGTGATAGTCAATCAACAATTGGAAGAGATGATGGTACACTATACAATGGTAAATCTATGCATATTCATCATAGCCATTAAACGATAAGACAACATCTCTATAACGGGGGTATCATAATAGATTACATTCGATCTAAAGATAACTTAGCGGATCCAATTACAAAAGACTTGCCAAGAGAGAAAGTTCAAACCTTATCTATGGGAATGGGGCTAAGTCCAATAGTCTAAAGGTTTTTCTAAAATGGAAACCCCACCTAGTTGACTAGAGATCCCAAGATCAAGGTTCAAGGAACAACGAAGTTTAAGAGAAACTTAATGGAATTGTTATACAGAAACCATTCCTATGATAAGTAAGTGCATTATATATTGAATGGATAAGTACTAATACTTCTAATGATGTTTGTATTTGAGGAATTAGAGAATGCCCTTTATAGAACCACCTACGTAAGTGCGAAGGAGCCGCTTCAAAGAGAATTATAAGGCCAAATTCTTTAAGAACTTATGATACCAGGAAGGTGTTCACGGCAAAAACGAACACATACAGAGAATTAAGGGTTATAAGAAACATTAATCATGTGTTATCTACTTTGGAACTACACAAGGCTTACAGTTTAAGGACGGTCTATATCTACTGATTCGCCTGTGATTCAAATAGGTAATCACTAGGAAAGTTTAGGGCACATATGCTACTTTAACTGATGCGATAAATGGTTCATGAAACTAAGATCGACTGCTCATTCATGTAGGGGATTGTTGGAAATGAATGAGCAAGAGAAAGAGGAATTTGGGAAGAAGAGATAGCAACCCCATAGTCCCACATCATCAAAATATTAACCCAACCTCTCCTAATATATTAGAAGCCAATATGCTTATATAAAATAAAAGGAAGAGGGATATATAGGAATGTGGGCTAGGCCTTGACACAATAATATATTAAAGTGTCAAAGATTGGGCCTTTGTCCTTGGGGCTCTTGGGGTCTCTTGATTGAATAGGGCCGACGATTGCTACTTGGGCCTGTGCACTGAAACAAGAATTTTTTTCTTACAATTTGAAACGCATGTATGTTCACGTGAATGGGAACAACCATTTGAATTCTGAGCGCATGCACATTAATGACCATGGGGATAAAGGGTCGCAACCTTTCCAAGTCCAGTGGTTACTAATGTCTAGATAGTCACCTCCTCCAGCCTATAAATACATTGCCCAAAACGAGACATAATTCACTTTTTAATCTGCTAGCATTACTTCTTCTTCTTCAAAGTAATCCTCTGGTCTAGTTTTCTATAATCTACTTCAGTTCGTCAGAGCTTCGCTTGCAGGCACTTCGCTACGGGGCTAGTACATTTTATCCTAGGAAACAAATTGCTATTACGTCAATTAGTGCGTACGACGACAATATTGGTTCAAGGAAGCAGAATATTTTATGGGCTCGGACATCACTAAAACGGAATTTTTTCTGTACCTCTTCAATCTAATGCACAATCGGTCACGCTTTCTATCTTTGTTGTAAACACAGTTTGATGTGACAATTGTGCCATAATTGAGTAACATTGATTGTTGCTACTGTCTATTTGTAATACAATTGTGTATTGACAAAAGATCTAACATGAGCCAACCTATCTAGAAAAGCAAATGTTGGATGTGTCTTTGGTTTGAGTCATTGAACCTATGCAACTTTTGTAGCATTTGGCTAATCCAATCAGAACACAACATTCATATAGAGGAGTCATTGGTCCAGAACACTATAGATAAGACATGTTCTCGAAAGTGGCAATGTTAAATCTTTAAAATTTGATCTTTACCTAAACGACCTCATGCTCAATGTTTATATTAAAAGCTGGGTCAGTTTGATGTTCACATAAATTATTTTAATTTTAATACAATCTAAAATGAGACATTCCTTATAATAAGAGGGGGAAAACTAATGACATATAATTTTAATATTAGATGTAATAGCAGCAGAATAATTATTTTCTAATAACAAATATCTCATATTACCGTTATAATTAGAGGGAATTTTTGGTTCACTGCACAGTCTTGAAAAATAATTGGTGCAGATCCCTTTAATTTTTAACATATAAATTGCATGCTTGAAATTATTATGCTCAATCAATGCTCTTTGAACAAAAAATCAAACTTATATTGTACTATTGAAAATGTAATGTGTTTCAACAGACCTATCGAATTTCAACTTAATTTCCACCATCAAATCATAAATTATTTTTCCCAATTAACGTCTATATGTTATATGTTTTAACGATTTTTTTACAGAAGCAAATATTTGTTTGACTAAATTTGGTTTGTCACGTAAGTGCAATTTTGTCCAATAAATATTTGTCCATCCCTGTTTCCCTTGGCCTGTTAATATTATTGCTTTAATTTTCTTCTACTAGAATCTTTTTCTTTCATCCCTGCAGAACTCCATCCATTCCAGCTATGTCACCTCAGTTTATAGCTAACTTCATCTCGATTCATAGCCCAGTGTTTATCACCGCACTCATTTGTTCAAACGACGGCAATGCTACTACTATCATTAGCAAGTGCCTGCCCTCAACTACAATCAACCGCATTCAACCATATTCACCAATTTTGCATCACCGGCTCTCTCAGATTTCATTTAGTACCCATTCCACATTGTATTTAGCATGGGACAAATTTTCGCAAGGAACCGCACATATTACATACCATATCCAAAATTTTCAAGCCAAATTTGTGTCGTACAAATATTTAGATCAGAGACTAATCTGAAGCCAATAGGCTCCGGGAATTGTTAGCCACTATTGCATCGATGACTATTCATTGATCTGCAGATGGGTGAGTATGTAGAGCAAATATATTGCTTTAGATCGTTTCTTACTCTATGTCATTATACTATAATCCGTTATTTTTTTCGTTCTAGTGTGATGTGGTGTCTGTCCTTATTAATATGTTGTAATGTTCTGTTCTGCTTGTGTATATTGCATGTCATGTGATAGTTAAATAGATTTTGATTTTAGGAAATTGGTATATGGTTTGAGTAGCGTATTCCTACAAAGAGTCTACTTCGTATCAACAAAAACTATTTTAAATCTGGTAGTGTTATTATAAAAGCACATATAAGAGCATCTCCAACAGAATTCATACACTAAATATTATGGATTGTAATATTAAGGGTGAACAACGGTTGTTTCACCCAACGGACGCGCGCCGATTTTATCGGCGCACGTCTTTATATTCAACGCTCTCCGAAACCAGTTAAGATAACACGTTGATAAAATCAGCACACACTCCTAGCACGCCTATAAATAGAGCGCGCTAGGCCGAAACACCCCCATCCTCTTCCAAAATCCTCTTTTTTAATTTTTTTTACTGGTTAGGATGTCGGGATGCCACCACGCATGACGAAGATCGGTAGATGTACAGTTCGACCTCAGTTGGATGACGCAGCTAGTCCAGCGCACCCACCTTCACCCGTAGAGATGATGATTCAGAACTTACAGATCCTTCATGAGTTGCCAGAGGGATTCGCTCACCATTCGTTTACCGCGATCAGTACCATATAGGTATAAATTCTACATTTAGCATATATATATTTATTGAACTGTTAAATAGTTTACCAAATTACGTAGGTAGTATGAGCTGTTGTTTTTATAGTTATAGTTTATTTACTGATAAAAATATTGTTTTGAATAGACACGATACATTTGTGTTCGAGGGAGTTGAGCAAAGTTTAGTTCATAGGCCCATGAAATATTACCATTAGTTATTCGAGAGAGGCTACTGGCTAGTCCATTCGGTCGATTCTTATAAGTTATACCACCCTAGTCCTTCGATTGACCGTTGTTAGAGGCCTTATTAGAGAGATGGTGACTTATGACACACACTTTGCACTTCCCCGATTTTGAGCTACGTATTACCCCATCCAATTTTTACATGCTTACGGGGATTGAGATAAGCCTCCTTTATAGAGTCTCCTGCCCGTTTGACTCCTCCTATGAGTCACCCGAGTTTTACCTGCAATATTTGCCAAATTTGTCCGTGGATCATATATCCAATGGTGTCGTTTCCATCGCATATTTACTTGACTACATTAGCATGTATCGATGTAGTGGCTTTGCAGGACACAGTATTTCGGGCTACTCTTTTATATCTCTTTGGTTTGACATTCTTTTCGAACCAAAAGAGTACGATTCGATTGGGCTACCTAGCAGCACTAGCTGATTTAGAGTAGCTACATGCGATTGATTGGGGCTCGGCTATACTGGGTTATCTATACAACTCTCTTGACTCTTATGCTTTAGAAGAGGTTCAACAGATGTCTGGATTTTGGGACATGTTTCCATGTTGGTACTACGAGTACACGGCCAACATGCATCCACGCATAGAGGCCACTGCCAGTCATACTGCCCAGTCCTTTTTCCCACGCATGCGCAGATGGTAGACTAGTCACGTTGTTTAGCGTGTTCCTACTGGTGTGAGACACGACTTGATGGAGGCCCGTTCTTAGATAGATTTGACGTCGAGGGGCAGCATATTATGAGCACCGTGGACTTTTTATTGGATGTTACTATCAGTGGGTGGCCAGCTACCGGATGCCCACCCATTAGTTATTGCATCTCATTTATCTGTGCGTCATGTGTCTTGCTCCCACCGACCCACCTTTCTATTTGGTACCTGGGAGAACAGAGCTATTATCAAGAGCATGGTGAGTTACGCATACCCGGAGATCCACTTCCTCTCGATGATATGTTTGGGCATTACATGTTGCCATATTATATTCGGGGTGTGAACTCCGATCATGTTGGTACCCGAGTAGCAACCGATAGAGTTCATCCTCCAACGTTTACTTTTGAACCGACCCCTTCACAGTACTCCGACCAGCCTATGGATTTTGCTCTCATCGACACATTTCAGGCATTTGATCTTAGCGGTACACAGTTATCCCTGCCTATTATCTACCCACCTGATCACATGGTAGTCGGTACCACCAAAAGTTGGATTATATTCGGCACATTAGGTAATATTCGTAATTGTGAATTAATTAGCTTATACATTCTGAGTTATAGAAACTGAGTTTATATGCTCTATATTTGCAGTTTGCACCCACGCTAGACTAACATAGATGACATATTGCAGTTGTTCAGGAATTGGCAATGCTACATTCTCAGTCATTATATCAGGAGCACCAGGCGATAGTTTAGGGTTTGCAGGCCCAGATCGACGACTTACATACATGACTAGCGGCAACATGGGGTGGTGTGATAAGAGCATCAAGTGTCGTTGGAGGATCATGTACTACTAGAGGATTAGTTGGTGCTGGAGGAAGGGAGAGGTGAGGGATCAGGTGATGCTGGAAGGCCGGGAGGGGGTATTGGCGATAATGACCTTATTCCTATTATAGCGATGATGACATGGAAGAGGATGGTGAGGAGTCTGAGCATGATGATGATGATGATGTCATGGATTTGGGATGATTTTCATGAGAATCATGATTATTGTGACGTCCTGCCCCGAACTAGCCGACATTTCCTTGAAACGCGTTGTGCCAATGCCCGACAAGCACGGGACGGTCATCAAAAGAAATGAATTTGAAACTATGAATCACCAAAGAACCTGTAGTATATCTCACAGCGCATGGAATAAAATATAATAATAACATAATTTGACATAAAACAGGCGAGGCAGTGCATAAGCTTAAATCTAAACCATCATAGTAGCGGGATCCAAAATACAGCTTATGATCCAAATCATCATTATTACAACTTCAAAATACTGTCTCTAAAGCAAAATAGAAAAGGTACACTGCTAATGCCCAAAGTAGTGACCAACAACAACACAGGGAGAATATATGTAAATAGTACGTGGAAGCCTCCTGCTCACCTCTGGACAGCTACTCGTGCATACCACCTAATATGTCTCTAGTCTGCTCGTTTAATAGCACCCAGAGTAATAAGAAGAGACATAAAACTCTGGGTCAGGAAAAAGTTGGGTATGAGCGATAGCATGACTATAACTGAGTAAACAATAACAGGTTCAAGTAAATCATACCTGAACCTGGACTTGCAACCAAAGAGTTAGCACAACAAGATATACAGTACTCCAAGGTGGCACTAACATATGGTGTAAAGTGGAAGTGTGCATGTTATGGTGATAGCAACATCAAACATAGCAATCAACCTCACATCTCTCACTTAGTGCGCAAAGTATATGATATCCACCGCATTGATCAACAGAACCATTAGGGCCTTAACGGAGCCCGGCTCCTTACAACCTTACTACTACCACTTTTCCCTTGGGGGTCCTGATGGAGTTCGACTCCATACAACTTTGACCCCACCGCACTGGTCCATAGTCAATGCCCCCTCTGTCAATAGTGAATCAAAGTTATAAATATCAATAACCCCTTTTGCACAAGTCCCGCAGCAAAGTCCAACCCTTGAAGTTCATTCGTTGGTTCCCAACTGGATCCTGAGTAATAACTTCCTATTTGGCCTTCCTTTGCATCTCGGGTTTTGGTTGAATTGGAGTTGGTCTTCAGAAGAGTTCATGATTGTCATTACATAGCTCCAATCCAGTTCGCTTCGTAATGCTCCATCAAGGTCAGTTCGTGATCATCATATGGGTTTGGGTCGTGGTTACTCCACCGGGTCTGATCGGGCTACTCCATTTGGGTCGGTTCGCGACATCGATTCGGGTCATGCTCCTCGGGTCGGAGTCAGTTCGTGATGCTTCCTCCAGAACATTGGATCAGTTCGTGAGACCCTATCCAGGTCGGATCGTGGTCTTCAAGTGCAACCGGATCAACGGGTCGGCTCGTGGTTCTGTGGCGCCTTGGGTTCGATCAACCCTCACGGTTCGGGCCGGGTGCTCTCTTCGGGTCGTGATGCTTATTCTCGAGCCGGGTCGGGGTCACGAACGGGTTATGAGGGTGAGCATGAGCCGGGGTCTTATGCTATTTTCTACAACTTTCCAGCAAGTTATTTACACCACACGACGACGTTTTCGACCATTCTAACTTTTCTAAACAATGAAGCATTCCAACCAGTAGTAATAGCATGTATAATCAACCACAAACACCAAAACAACAATTTAACATGTTAATATGGATCAAATACACCCAAAACCCATGTTTTCCCCTTAATCCCCTTAACCATGATTTAATTATAGGATTAGAAAACTTAATCCAAATTAACCTAAATTTATATCAGTGACATAAAATAATATTCTAGAATTTTTACATATTTCCCATATTTTATGAGTCATAATTTTGCTAATTATCACTAATCACCCCTAATTAGCCATAATTAGTGTAAAAACATGCTAATCTCTCACCTTAGCCACAAATAAATTTCAGATCTGAAACTTTAACTGATTTTCCAAAGATCCCAATGTATTCCAGCAGCTCTATCTTGATTTCTATGCTAATCCGCCTTAATTTGACATAGATTTGGCTAATATGTGATTAGAAAGTGATTAAGGATGAATTTAGAAGGTGGAGGCCATTGCTAGGTTGGAAGAGATGATAAGTGGCGGCTGAAAAATGAATAAAATTGATTTCCCAAACCCTATCAGCCCTCCCATAACCCTAATCCCGAAATGGGTTATGGGCCCATCTGTTAATTATCCTATTAAGTCCGATTAAGCTGTTTTATATCGTCCAAATCTTATTTCAGCCATATCTCCTAAACGGTAAGTTTGTTTGATAAATGTGACCACTCTACTGAAAGGTAAACCATCATCCGAATCAAATGAAATGGTTTCAAGTCAAAACTCCTTATCATTCAAAAGTTATATGAGAAACAAGATTTGCTAGGGGCAAAACGGTCATTTAAAATTCGGAAAAAATTGTGAACATGGGAAATGACCCTAGTAGTCGTTTCCCAAAGCTAAAGAACTAAACGACTTTGTATGAAAATGAAATAAATATTCTACGATCCTTCGATGTGTAGAATGTGGGTCATTATACTCTCCCCCCTTAAGGAATTTCTCCTCGAAATTCCTTAACTAAGAAAACAACAAAGGGTCCTACACGCCTATCAACCATTTGCAACAATCAAACATACATAATAAACAAACCTTGGTTCCAACTTACCTCTCTTGCCAAAATGAACTTCCTTAACTGGGAAACATGAAATACGTCGTGAACTCCCACCATCTTGTCAGGCAATCCAACTTTATACGCCAAATTCCCAACTTGTTCGAGAACTGGGAAAGGACTGACACACCTTGGTGCCAACTTACCTCTCCTACCAAAACGAATTACATGCTTTGACGGAGAAATCTTGACGAATACCTGTTGGATCTAGAATAACCCTAGAGGGGGGGGTGAATAGGGTTTTTCACAGTTTTTAAACAGAATTAAAAACTTAACGAGATAAATAATAATAAACTGATCACAGAATATAGCAGAAACAGAAATGCAGAAAATAAATCACACAAAGATATACCCAGCTTCGGCAAAACCCTGCCTACTGCTGCATTTCTAAGATTTCTACTAGGTGATAGAACAGTTCCCGCATACAAGACCATGTACACTTGCAAACCCCTGCTCCTATTCTAACCCTACGCTCAAAATCCTAGACTGATTCAAACCCCTGAATCAGATTTTCCCCGGATTACAAACCCGTAACCTGTATTCCTAGATTTTACAGATTCTAGTACTGTCAGTTAAACCCTAACTGAAACTCCCCTAGAGTTTTACAGACTCTAAAACTGTTTTGGTTCGATTTACAAAACGAAATTAAAATACAACACAAATAAAAACAAAGGAAATCCTTTTGAAAATTGAATGGGGGAGTTTAAATGTAAGGGGTCATCCCCTTTTTTTAATAAACAAAGCCAAAGCCCCTTTTGTCATTTGGCCGGCCCATTCTCATTTTCATTTCACCCGATCTCTTTATTCTGTGGAAAAAGAAATGGCGGCTAGGGTTTTGCAATTCTCCCCAAATCAATCGGTTTCTGAGCGAGATGATGATTGTTATTGCTTCAATTCTCTTGCGCCTTGTTTCTTCAATCTATTGCTCTCTGATTTGAGGGTTGTTCTCTGGTCTGATCGAAACTGTGAGTAATTTTGATTTTGAGTATCTGCTTGAAATTGCTTGCTCTAATTTTTTTTTTTGTGGGTTTTCGATCTCTTGACTGTTGCGTGTGTATTCGATTTTTTTTGCCAATGATGAAAATGGTGATTAAATAGGGATTTAGAAAACCCTAGAAACCCTCTGATTTCACGTGTTGACTCGTCTGATTTGTGGTGTGATTTTTGCTCCTTTTATTTACTTGCGTGATTGATTTTTGCCAAAAAAAAACTGTTGCCTTTTGTGTTGAATCGGCTTTGAGATGATTTTGTGATGTTTCCTCTTGTGACTGTCTCGGTTTAAAATTGACTCATGAATTTTTTAAATCTTGGTAAAACAAACTTGCGTGATTTATTGATGAACTGTCCCTTGTGAATTTCGATTACTTGCCTTGTTTGGTTTTGTGACATTGAATTGATCCATGATTGATTCCTTGCGTGAATAACTGCATATTGTATATCTGGAAATGAATCTTGCCAAAAAAAATATTGTTCATTGAGGAAATTCTTGCCGAGTATTTTGTGAAAACTGTTTTGAAAAGCTTGATTGAATTAATCCCTGAAGACTTGCCGTGTTGCATTTGATTCTCTGGAAATATATTTGCTCCTCTTTCCACATATGCTCCTGATTGAATTTGGGTTTCAGTAAATAAGAATTTCTTGCCAAAAATTTGATCATCTGTTTGCATGATAGAAACCCATTTATGATTTATGCTCAGAACTTCACTGCATCTTTCTGGACATTCTGTTTACAGCAACTTGAAAATGCTGATACACTCATTTTTGTGCTCACTTGAACACCATCCTCACTCGACTGTGATCATTCATGCCTGCAATTTGCATCACCATGTTATTTTGTCATACTTGTGTATCATGCTGGCTTTTTCTTGAGTTCTGGTTTGTGCACTTCAGCTAGATGCACCATGCATTAGTGCACATGTGATCCACTAACATATCTGAAACCTGAACACTTTGCTAACTGTAGTAAACTGCTGCACTTTTGAGCTCGACCACTTCCTTTACTTGTGCATTCAGACTTGTATTCGAGCACTGGTTTGTGAACTTGATCATCACTGTTTTGACCCCTTGAATTATGAACTGTATACATGCTCACATGCTCTAGGCATATCCAGATTTCTTTGCACCATTGTATATTGCATCCATATTTGTTTATATGAATTCATTTGCACTCTTGAGACACATTGTGCATCTGTATTGCTCCTTGCTGTCCAAGATGTTGCCATTATGTTTATTGCATGTAATTATCACTAAGTTCCATGCTGATCTGGCCACTTGTGTTTGCTGGCATTATGTACTGTGTTGAACCATGCACCACCATGCTTGCACTGCGCTGACTTGTGCATGTTGCACCACTTTGGCCTGTTCTGTTTCACCATATATACTTGTGCATCCATATACTTTACTGTTGCCTCTTGCTTGTTCACATGCTTGAACCAGTTTTGAAGTTTTGAGCAGCTTTGATTATTTTTGATAGTTCACTTTTGCTGTTTGACATGTATTTTCTTTTACGTATACATATGTGTATATATGCACGTATGTGTGTGTATACATGTGTGTATATATGTGAATTTTATCAGCAGACTACTGCACTGTGTTGTGGCTGATCAGAATCAACTGGTTCTGATCAGCAAACCAGTGTAGTATGTTGAGGCTGATACAAATCAGATCAAGTCAGAAAAATGATGAGAAACACACCAGAAAACTGAGGCAAATAAAATTTCAAAAAATAAAAATTCAAATCTGCATGTATTCAATTTTTATTTCTATTGCAGTGTACTGTGTGTGTGTTTCTGTGTATGACAGGTGTAGATGACTAGACTGACAGAGAAAGCTGTGAAGACAGAAGATAGAAGACAAGGACAGAGTGTCAGTGTGTCTGTATATACAAGTGAAAATGGATATATATGAAATGTAAACTGAATGAATGTATGAGTGTTGCAGTGAGGAGCTGTGTATATATGAAATGTACTGATGTCTGTAATAAACAAGTTTGATTGAAATAAAATATCATTTTATTGTTGTCAAACGAACTTGTCTATTTTATTCTGTTTATACAAGTACAAATATTCTGTGAATGTATAAGTAGTGGAGTTACAAATAGTTGTACTGTTTGAATATTGAAATAAAATATTCTATTTAAATAAAATATTGTGTTAATATTTGAATTTCTGTACAGTCGTATTTTATTTAAATATAAATATTATATTCATTGCTGTGATGTATATATATAACAGTACAGTACCAAACACATTTATAATAGAAATATATTTGGTTGTTATCATCAAACAAAAATCATATAATTGTGTATACAACACCGTTATATACAACAATCTCCCCCTTTTGATGATGACAAACAAATAAAAGATTTTGAATATAATAAATGTGTTTGTTCGTGGATATTTGAACTCCCCCTATTTAAATGCTCCCCTTACAACAGAAACTCCCCCTATAACTGTGCATGAGTGAAAAGAATGTAAAAAGATTCAGAATTCTCAAAATTAGAATATTTATAGAATATTCACTCGTAAATCAAAATCTCAACCCATTCTCCCCCTTTTGTTATCATCAAAAGGATACAGATTTTAAAATACAGATGAAAATTGACTAAAAACATAATTTCAGCTTAAGAGGAAGAACAGTCATCATAAATCTCAATTAGTCAAACAAAAATCATAATATTCTAAGAACAGGTGGCATATTTCATATTGTAGAAAATGACGGATATACGATGAATTTTATAAAAATGAGGAGAGTTATATAAAAAATATGAATATTTCCCAGTTATTTTCAAAAGAATTTTATAAAATTAAAGCACCAAAAACGGTGATGGGTTTGGATTATAATTAAAAATTCAATTTAAGTGAGAAAATCGAATAATCTCAAATCTCAATATCTATTAATCAACAAATCATAATACGTCATAAAATTTCAACACATTTCACAGATTAGAAAGTGGATTGATAGGCTGGTTAATATACACCAAGGAGAATTTCACATAAAAATTTATTTATTGCAAATTATTTTCTTTTCTTTCTCTTTTGATTTAAGAGCACCCTGACCACGCATAACCAGAGCTTGGATTTTTAAATGAGGTCAGTCGCAGCTTAAATTATAAGTTGTCTCTTAACCATTCATGACCAGAGCTTGGATTTTTAAATGAGGTTAGAAACACACTTATATATTAATTATATCATTTTCAGCTTTTAAAGAAAAAACTCCTCGATATATAAAACCAGTATGGATGATAGAAATGTGGTAAGTACAGAGATGGACTGTGAAATAAATTTCTAAATTAATTATATTATGAGATATGCATGAACTGTACCGGGATTATTGAAAATTTTCATTTATCACTAATTCTGAATAATAATATAACCACAATTCCATCACAAATATTTTCACTGTTTATTTAAAATGATTTTGAGAAAAAAAAATTAAACTCTCCATATTTATATAAAATCATAACGGATGGCAGAAGGATGATAAGTAATGAAGATGGCCGTGAAATAATTGCCAGTTCAAAGATATTATAATAAATATTCAACCATCATGAAGATCTAAATAAAATTCTCCTCTTGTTGTGAAATATACTGCAGTCACAATTCATCACAATTTCTAAATCTGATTATAATTTTGATGAATTATAAATACAGTTTAATTTGGATATTGATTTCAATTTCTGAAAGAATAATCAATAAATAATTTTAAAATTGAAAATCAATTACAAGTGTAATATGCTGATCTATACATGACAAGAGGGAAGAAAAAAAATATATATATATACAGCAAAAAAAAATATGCAGCACTTTTAAACTGATACCACATGGTGTCTCTACAAAGTGAAAAATCAGAACAGATGGATGTGACAAATATAAGGCGCTTTTGATGCCAAATGTTCTCGCTTTCTCAAGGATTTTAATGACACCCTGGTGGCAAACAATGGTACCTCAGTCAACAGAAAAAACTTAATTACAAAGCAAGTAACTGAAGCACACAAAATTCATTTATCAGAACACGATAAATCTTTGATACCAAATCAAGCAGTAAAAAAAATTTACAAATCAATTTCTTATAATCAGAGCAGCATGATTCCAAAACAAACATTTTTCAAAAAAACAGTATCAGAGCAGCACAGAAAAATCAATATCACAGACTTGTCAAACGATGTTTCTGAAGGTCACAAAAACAATATATTCCATGATCCATGATTATAAAATTTAGTTTATTTTAAATCATTTGAAGAAATGTGAATATATCAGGATTTAATGAATCAATCACACAATATTATATTTCAGATTCAAGATATGTGTGTGATTCAATAAATCAATAATTTCAAATGATTTTAAACAAACATATATTCAAATCAAATAATCATGAAATAACAATGATTTTCAAAGAACATTTTCAAAAAGAACATTTTCAAGAATTTCTCAAAACTATTTCCGACAAGCCCAAGAGAAATTTCAGGTCATTTACATCAAATTTGAAAATATTCATGATCGGGATAATTTATTTGAAATCACATGAATCAATGTAAAGTTTTGGGATATAATGAATTAGTCACACGAGATTGACAGTTTCAAAAATAAGAGGTGTGTGATATTCAAAATATCTAGAATTTCAGATGATTTCAAACAAACATATTTCAATATAATGATCATGAATAAAGATGAATTTCAACATGTATCACTGATATAAGCCAATCTGAAAATCAATGAAATTATCACAACTGATA
Source organism: Allium sativum (assembly GCA_030737875.1). NCBI lineage: Eukaryota > Viridiplantae > Streptophyta > Magnoliopsida > Asparagales > Amaryllidaceae > Allium > Allium sativum. The sequence continues at coordinate 1,043,186,836 of CM060910.1, read as the reverse complement.
AATAACAGAGTGTTGTAATGAGTATAATATTTTGAGCTTTTCTAAAATGAATTAGAATAAACTCAGAACAACAAAGGTGTATGACATTTCATTAAATATTCAGATCTTCAAAAAATTTAGGATTCAAATTAACAGTGTTCAAGATATGATAAGAATACATCAACACTGTTATGAATTCAGAAATAAAAAAATCTCAAAAACAATTGCAGATATTTACAAGATTAAATTTAGGATATGGAAGTAATTAACACACGATGATTTTATACAAATAAAGCGTATTTCAAGAAAGATCATGAATTCTGCAACTGGAAGTTTAAGAAGTACAGACAGAGAAGAATATGGCAGTGTCAAATAAAAAAAAACAAAAAAAATAGAGGAAGGAATAAAAGACAAACAAAGAGAATATACAAAGGTGAGTTTAGAGATCATACCAGAATCCAATGTAAAGCAGAATCTCTAACTCAACAGATGTGGCTAAGGAACTGTGAATGATTCTGTGATATGAAGCAGTTTGAATCCGTTTCTCTTTTCAGCACAGTTGTTCCTCAGCCTCCTTTGGTACCTAATGATTAAGATGATCATGTGGTCGAACAAAATTAGTAAAACCACTCACAGTTGTATTCATTTGTTTTGGTACCCAGACTTGCTTATACAACAAACCATTAGAATTAACTTTTGTACCCTTAGGAACCCAAATCGATTTGAATTTAACAAAACCCGTTTTATTTTCATTTGAGATCCAAGAAGGTTTAAATGGTTTGTTATAAAACAAATCCTCATTTCGATTGTGATTTACAAATCCTTTGAAGTTTTCAGAGTTAAAATTTTCAAAACAAACATTTCAAAGTGGTTTGAGGGATTTTTAAAGTTACAAGAATTTTGATTTCTAAAAACATCATTTTTCCCGAATCCAAGTCCAGATTTATTTCCATGATAAACTTGGTTTTGTAACAGCATATTCAACGATTTTTCCCCATTAGAAAATTTATCCAATATTGATTCTAATCGTTGAATTTTGGATTTCAGATCGCTATTTTCTTTTAATAAATTTGAGCAATTATTTATAGCGATCATCTGTTCAGCATTGGTCTGTTTCAAAACTAAATTCTCATTTTCTAACGATCTAATTTTGGCTTGGGATTCGGAAATTTCAAGTTCAAATTGTTTTTGCTTTTCCGACTCAAACTTCTTGGATTTTTCAATCTCATTTTCAAGTTCTTTCAAAATCAAACCACTTTTCTCCAAATTTTCATTTTCAGCAATTTCAAATTTGGAATATATATCAGTCTTAAAAATTTCAAATTCCTTTTGTAGAAGATTGTTCAAATTTGATAACTCAATCTTGTTTTCTTTTAAGATCAGAATTTCCTTTTCAAACTTTTGAATATTTTTATTGAGATGAACAAGATTGGTTTTCAATTTTAAACAATTTTTGCAATTAGAATTTGAAGAATTCTTAATGTTTTTGAGTTTTGATTCCAAAACATTATTTTTGCAGATCAACTCAAGCTTCTCAGATTTCAGAAGTTTATTTTTAGATTTTAACTTCTCAACAGATTCAGTTAAACCATTTAAACGGTGAATCAAAGAAATATTTCCTGTTGAGTCTCCATCTGGATTTCCATCTGTACAACCTGTCAGGCACAAATCTGAAGCCGAGTTATCTTTCTGGGATTTTGAGCATTTGTCGATTTTTCCATATAGCGCGTTGAGAGTCTGCCAGATTTCCTGCGCAGTCAAACAATGAGAAATAAGGCTATATTGAATATCATCAATATACGAATATAAAATATGAGTAGCATGTAAATTAAATTCAATATCAACCCTACTTACAATATCATACCCATTTTTAATACTATTCCAACATTTCATATCAACAGATTTTAAATAAGATTTCATTTCTGATTTCCAATTTAAAAAATCTGTACCATTGAAAATAGATGGAATATGACTGGACTGACTCTCTATGGACTGACGACTAGGATTCACCATTTCTCTAGAGTTAAAGAAAACCTTGCTCCGATACCACTTGTTGGATCTAGAATAACCCTAGAGGGGGGGTGAATAGGGTTTTTCACAGTTTTTAAACAGAATTAAAAACTTAACGAGATAAATAATAATAGACTGATCACAGAATATAGCAGAAACAGAAATGCAGAAAATAAATCACACAAAGATATACCCAGCTTCGGCAAAACCCTGCCTACTGCTGCATTTCTAAGATTTCTACTAGGTGATAGAACAGTTCCCGCATACAAGACCATGTACACTTGCAAACCCCTGCTCCTATTCTAACCCTACGCTCAAAATCCTAGACTGATTCAAACCCCCGAATCAGATTTTCCCCGGATTACAAACCCGTAACCTGTATTCCTAGATTTTACAGATTCTAGTACTGTCAGTTAAACCCTAACTGAAACTCCCCTAGAGTTTTACAGACTCTAAAACTGTTTTGGTTCGATTTACAAAACGAAATTAAAATACAACACAAATAAAAACAAAGGAAATCCTTTTGAAAATTGAATGGGGGAGTTTAAATGTAAGGGGTCATCCCCTTTTTTTAATAAACAAAGCCAAAGCCCCTTTTGTCATTTGGCCTCATTTTCATTTCACCCGATCTCTTTATTCTGTGGAAAAAGAAATGGCGGCTAGGGTTTTGCAATTCTCCCCAAATCAATCGGTTTCTGAGCGAGATGATGATTGTTATTGCTTCAATTCTCTTGCGCCTTGTTTCTTCAATCTATTGCTCTCTGATTTGAGGGTTGTTCTCTGGTCTGATCGAAACTGTGAGTAATTTTGATTTTGAGTATCTGCTTGAAATTGCTTGCTCTAATTTTTTTTGTGGGTTTTCGATCTCTTGACTGTTGCGTGTGTATTCGATTTTTTTTGCCAATGATGAAAATGGTGATTAAATAGGGATTTAGAAAACCCTAGAAACCCTCTGATTTCACGTGTTGACTCGTCTGATTTGTGGTGTGATTTTTGCTCCTTTTATTTACTTGCGTGATTGATTCTTGCCAAAAAAAAACTGTTGCCTTTTGTGTTGAATCGGCTTTGAGATGATTTTGTGATGTTTCCTCTTGTGACTGTCTCGGTTTAAAATTGACTCATGAATTTTTTAAATCTTGGTAAAACAAACTTGCGTGATTTATTGATGAACCGTCCCTTGTGAATTTCGATTACTTGCCTTGTTTGGTTTTGTGACATTGAATTGATCCATGATTGATTCCCTTGCGTGAATAACTGCATATTGTATATCTGGAAATGAATCTTGCCAAAAAAAATATTGTTCATTGAGGAAATTCTTGCCGAGTATTTTGTGAAAACTGTTTTGAAAAGCTTGATTGAATTAATCCCTGAATACTTGCCGTGTTGCATTTGATTCTCTGGAAATATATTTGCTCCTCTTTCCACATATGCTCCTGATTGAATTTGGGTTTCAGTAAATAAGAATTTCTTGCCAAAAATTTGATCATCTGTTTGCATGATAGAAACCCATTTATGATTTATGCTCAGAACTTCACTGCATCTTTCTGGACATTCTGTTTACAGCAACTTGAAAATGCTGATACACTCATTTTTGTGCTCACTTGAACACCATCCTCACTCGACTGTGATCATTCATGCCTGCAATTTGCATCACCATGTTATTTTGTCATACTTGTGTATCATGCTGGCTTTTTCTTGAGTTCTGGTTTGTGCACTTCAGCTAGATGCACCATGCATTAGTGCACATGTTATCCACTAACATATCTGAAACCTGAACACTTTGCTAACTGTAGTAAACTGCTGCACTTTTGAGCTCGACCACTTCCTTTACTTGTGCATTCAGACTTGTATTCGAGCACTGGTTTGTGAACTTGATCATCACTGTTTTGACCCCTTGAATTATGAACTGTATACATGCTCACATGCTCTAGGCATATCCAGATTTCTTTGCACCATTGTATATTGCATCCATATTTGTTTATATGAATTCATTTGCACTCTTGAGACACATTGTGCATCTGTATTGCTCCTTGCTGTCCAGGCTGTTGCCATTATGTTTATTGCATGTAATTATCACTAAGTTCCATGCTGATCTGGCCACTTGTGTTTGCTGGCATTATGTACTGTGTTGAACCATGCACCACCATGCTTGCACTGCGCTGACTTGTGCATGTTGCACCACTTTGGCCTGTTCTGTTTCACCATATATACTTGTGCATCCATATACTTTACTGTTGCCTCTTGCTTGTTCACATGCTTGAACCAGTTTTGAAGTTTTGAGCAGCTTTGATTATTTTTGACAGTTCACTTTTGCTGTTTGACATGTATTTTCTTTTACGTATACATATGTGTATATATGCACGTATGTGTGTGTATACATGTGTGTATATACGTGAATTTTATCAGCAGACTACTGCACGGTGTTGTGGCTGATCAGAATCAACTGGTTCTGATCAGCAAACCAGTGTAGTATGTTGAGGCTGATACAAATCAGATCAAGTCAGAAAAATGATGAGAAACACACCAGAAAACTGAGGCAAATAAAATTTCAAAAAATAAAAATTCAAATCTGCATGTATTCAATTTTTATTTCTATTGCAGTGTACTGTGTGTGTGTTTCTGTGTATGATAGGTGTAGATGACTAGACTGACAGAGAAAGCTGTGAAGACAGAAGATAGAAGACAAGGACAGAGTGTCAGTGTGTCTGTATATACAAGTGAAAATGGATATATATGAAATGTAAACTGAATGAATGTATGAGTGTTGCAGTGAGGAGCTGTGTATATATGAAATGTACTGATGTCTGTAATAAACAAGTTTGATTGAAATAAAATATCATTTTATTGTTGTCAAACGAACTTGTCTATTTTATTCTGTTTATACAAGTACAAATATTCTGTGAATGTATAAGTAGTGGAGTTACAAATAGTTGTACTGTTTGAATATTGAAATAAAATATTCTATTTAAATAAAATATTGTGTTAATATTTGAATTTCTGTACAGTCGTATTTTATTTAAATATAAATATTATATTCATTGCTGTGATGTATATATATAACAGTACAGTACCAAACACATTTATAATAGAAATATATTTGGTTGTTATCATCAAACAAAAATCATATAATTGTGTATACAACACCGTTATATACAACAATACCAAGTCGCCAACGGAGAATTTCGAATCTCTTCGCCTTTTATCAGCATAGCTCTTCTGCCTATCTTGGGCAGCCTTTATTCGCTGTTGAATAACGTTGATTTTATCTGAAGTTTCTCTTATTACATCTGTCCCAAGCACAAATTTCTCACCGGTTTCCAACCAACATGATGGTGAGTTGCACGGTCTTCCGTACAAAGCTTTAAATGGAGCCATACCAATACTGGACTGATAACTGTTATTATATGTAAACTCAACCAGATGTAAATGATCATCCAATGACCCTCCAAAATCCAATATACAAGCCATTAAGAGATCCTCTAATACACGATTTACTCTCTCTGTTTGACTATTGGTTTAAGGATGGTACACGGTACTAAGATGTATGACCCTAACACCTCTTGTAAGCTCTTCCAAAACCCACTAGTAAATAACGAACCTCGGTCACTTACAATACCTTTGGGTACTCCATGAAATCTTACTATCCATTTCATATACAGTTCTGCTAACTTAGCTGTCATTCTATTCGACTAGACTAGTATAAACCTTGCACTTTTGGTCAGTCGATCCATACTCACCCAAATACTATCATGACCCGATCTAGTCCTTGGTAATCCATCAATGAAATCCATTGAGACTTGTTCCCATTTCCATTCTAGAATTTCTAACGGTTGTAATAAACCACTAGGCATCTTTTGCTCGCTTTAACTAGCTGGAAGTTCATGCACTTGGATATAAACTTCCTAACGTCTCTCTTCATCCCTTCCCAGTAGTAGGTCTGCTTCATGTCTCGAGACATCTTGTTACCACCGGGATATATAGTCAGTTTTGAGTGATGGCATTTTCTAAGCACTTCATCTCTCAATCCATTTGCGTTGGGTGCAACCAGTCCTCCATTCTTTCGAAGCCATCCTTCTCGATCAAGTCCATACGTATTCATCTCCTAACTGTCTATACCTATCTCTGCCTTGGAGATGATTTCCAATAGATTAGGATTGTCCCTCTGGCTGGAGTCGATCCGATCAATCAAAGTGGGTCTGATTGTAAAACTAGCTAACATCTCTGGATCTAATTCACACTTAGGTCTGAAATCATATCCCGTGATATACTTCAGTTGCTTCCACTCAAGAAACATAGCCCCCAAACTGGCATGTCTCCTACTCAATGTATCAACCACTGCATTGCCTTTCCCGGGTGTGTATGCGATATTAAAACCATATAAAGCCAAGAACTCCAACCATCTTTGCTGATGAAGATTTAAATCCTTTTGAGAGAAAAGGTACTTTAATGACTTGTGATCGGTAAACAACTCAAATCTTTCTCCCAAGAGATAATGTCTCTACATCTTTAGCGCAAACACGATCGCTGCCAATTCCAAATCATGGGTAGGATATCTTTTCTCATGTGGTTTCAGTTGTCGACTAGCATAAGCTACAACCCTACCTCCTTGCATCAGTACAACACCTAGTCCGATACCACAGGCATACGTGTATACCGTCATCTCTTCGTTCCCCCTAGGAATAACCAACACTGACACACACGTAAACTTTTCCTTTGGACTCTTGAATGCAATCTCACACTTTCCATCCCAGACGAAAGTTTGATTCTTCTTGGTCAAGTGAGTTAATGGTGCTGCTATCTTGGAGAAGTCTTGGATAAACTTACGATAATATCCAGCTAACCCCAAGAAACTTCTTAAGTCTGTGGCATTCTTGGGCGTAGACCAATCTTGTACAATAGCCACCTTCCAAGGATCCACGGCAATACCATTCTCTAAAACAACATGGCCCAAGAATCTCACTTCCCTCCTCTAGAAGTGACATTTAGAGAATTTCGCTCTCAATTGGTGTTTGCTCAACACCTCCATCACTATCCTCAAATGTTCCTTGTGTTGTTCCTCTGTCCTCATGTAAACCAAGATATCGTCCACGAACACAAGATCAAACTTATTCAATTGATCCCTGAAAACCCTATTCATATGATCCACAAAATATGCAGGTGCATTGGTCAACCCGAATGACATGACCAACCACTCATAGAATCAAGACGGCGTACAAAAAGTCGTTTTAACTGTACTCTCAGCTGCTACTCGTAGCTGATAAAAACCTATCGCGAGATCTAACTGGGAGAACACTCTTTCTCCACTCAACTGATCAAACAAATCATCTATCCATGGAAGAGGATACTTATTCTTCCTAGTCACCTTGTTCAACTCACGGTAGTCCACACATAAGCGAATGGAACCATCGGCATTAGTGGCAAATACAACTGGTGCTCCCCACTCGGAAACACTTCTTTGGATAAATCCCTTCTTAAAAAGATCACCTGCTTGCACCTCGAGCTTTCATGGCTCCCTTGGCGCCATACGACGAAGTGGCATCACTATAGGTCTGGCTTCTTTCACTAAATCAATCCGAAACTCGATCTCCCGGTGTGGTGGAAGTCCAGTCACTTCCATGAAGATGTCCGGATACTCGCCAGCAATATGCACATCTGACAACTTATCATGCGGGATGTCGAGGGAATTTAGAAAACTAACCATCACCCCATCACTAGGTAGGCAACCAAACAGTACCCTCCGCCCATCATCCGCTCTAATGGTCACCGAAGAGCCCTCATAGTCCACCACCGCCCCATAACTTTGGAGCCAATCGACTCCCAAAATAATGCCAAACCCAGTAAACATGCCAAACCCAGTAAAGCCCAAAACAAAGCAATCACAATCAAACATACATCCATGACACAATAAGACCAAATTATGACAAATCGTACTAAGGCTAGTCGAACCACTGATCGGGTTCGTCACAGTTAAAGGCCTATCGACAATCTCGGGTCCAAATCCCAACCTATGTACCAGGTCAGTAGATATGAAGGAATGGGACGCCCCGGTATCAAATAACACTCGAATAGGAACATCATAAATAAAAATCATACCTTGAATAACGACATCCTTTCCCTTCTGCGCCGCAGTTGGGACATTCGACGAAGAAGGAACAGCGTTGATAGCATATGCTTGCACAATCTGCTTCTCTTTAGGAGGTTGTGGACATTTATCCTTATGATGTCCCACTTGGCCGCAGTTGAAGCACTTCTTATTCGCTGGATTTTCTCGACATTCTTTGGCATAGTGGCCCTTCTTGCCACAGCTAAAGCACTCTATATCTTTCTTTTCCCTCTTTTTCTGACTATCCTTCATTTGGTTTTGCTTCCTCTTATTCTGGGAATTATTCTTTCCCCCCGCCGCTTGCTTGCGGTTTTGGCTCTTCTGCGGATGCAATAGCAACCTCGGTCTTTGACTTAGGGTAAAGGCTTTCTGATCTCAATGCTTTCCCCATAAAAAATTCAAAAGTCTCATCGATGTAGTTTATAAGTCTTCCTCCAAGTACTTATCTAAGCCAGTTATGAACTTCACATTATTCTTCTCGACAGTATCGATAAGAGATAATCCATATTTCGATAAAGCATCGAACTCAGCAATATATTCCGAGACAGCCCTACCATTCTGCTTAAGCTCCAAAAACTTCCTAAACAATTCTGGTTTCTGATCAGCTGGAATAAACTTATCACTGAATCGGGTCTTGAATTGATTCCAAGTAACTTGATCCTTAGGAGTAGCCGCTTTAATAGCATTCCACCAATTCATCGCCTGTCCTTGAAGTTGACGCGATGCTAGCTTTCTCTTCATTGCATCCTCGATTCCCAAATCCTCGAAGATGCGCTCACAACTATCAAGCCAATCTTGAACATCCGTAGTTGATTCCGTTCCGTGGAACGGCTCCCCACCAAGACTAGTATAATCTTTGTTAAGCTTGGCGAAATCGACTCTAGGCGCCTGCACCACCACTGTTAGCAGTAGGAACTGCTCCCTGAACATCCATAAGCATCTCTCTCATGAAGGTAGTGAACAACGTCCTCATATCAGGGGCATACCTATTATTGGCCCCTAAGCCCGTACTCCTCGTATATCAGCTCATCGTTCAATCTGTAAAGAGAAAACGATTAACCGTCTTCTTAGTGGTGCTAGTGCAGTGCGACTTCATCCTTAGACATACTGATAGTGTGTGTGTATAATATATAGTTTCTGAAAACCAAAATATCACAAATACGCGCTTTCATATATGTATACTATCTCTCCCTGATATTTTCCCCTAGATTAACTATGCAACCTAGGCTATGATACCAAGTGTGACGGCCCGCTCCGAATCAGCCGACATTTCCTTTGAAACGCGTTGTGCCAATGCCCGACTAGCACGGGACAGTCGTCAAAAGAAAGGAATTTGAAACTATGAACCACCAAAGGACCTGTAGTATATCGCACAGCTTATGGAATAAATATAATAATAACATAACTCGACATAAAATAGGAGAGACAATGCATAAGCTGAAAACTAAACCATCATAGCTGCGGAATCCAAAATACGGCTTACGATCCAAATCATCATTATTACGACTTCAAAATACTGCCTCTAAAGAAAAATAGAAAAGGTACACTACTAATGCCCAAAGGAGTGACCCGCAACAACATAGGGAGAATATATGTAAATAGTACGTGGAAGCCTCCTGCTTAACTCCGGACAACTACTCGTGCATATAACCTAACCCATCTCTAGTCTGCTCGTTTAAGAGCAACTAGAGTAATAAGAAAAGACATAAAACTCTGGGTCAGACAAAAGTCTGGTATAAGAAATTGCAAGACTATAACTAAGTAAACAATAATATGTATAAGTAAATCATACCTGAACCTGGACCTGCAACCAAAGAGTTAGCACAACAAGATGTATAGTACTCTAAGGTGACACTAACATATGGTGTAAAGTGGAAGTGAGCATTTCATGGTGATAGAAACATCAAACGTAGTAATTACCTCACATCTCTCACTCAGTGCGTCAAGTATACGATATCCACTGCTTTGATCACCGGAACCATTGGGGCCTTGACGGAGCCCAGCTCCTTACAACCTTACTACGACCACTTTGCCTTTGGGGGTCCTGATGGAGTTCAACTCCATACAACTTTGACCCCACCGCACTGACCTATAGTCAATGCCCCCTCCATCAATAGTGAATCAAAGTTATAAATATCGATAACCCCTTTTGCACACGTCCCGCAGCAAAGTCCAACCCATGAAGTTACTCGTTGGATCCTAACTGGATCATGAGTAATAATTTCCCACTCAGCCTTCCTTTGCATCTCGGGTTTTGGTTGAATTGGAGTTAGTCTTCAGAAGAGTTCACGATTGTCATCACATAGCTCCAATCCAGTTCGGTTCGTGATGCTCCATCCGGGTCGGCTCGTGATCATCATATGGGTTCGGGTCGTGGTTACTCCACCGAGTCGGGTCGGCCTTCTTCATTTGGGTCAGTTCGTGGCATCGGTTCGAGCTGTGCTCCTCGGGTCGGAGTCATTTCGTGATGCTTCCTCCAGAACATTGGATCGGTTCGTGAGACTCTATCCGGGTCGGGTCGTGGTCTTCAAGTGCGAGCGGATCAACAGGTCGGCTCGTGGTTCTGAGGTTCCTTTGGGTCGGGCAAGCCCCGCAATTTAGGTTGGGTGCTCTCTTCTAGTCGTGATGCTTGTTCACGAGCCGGGTCGGGGTCACCAACAAGTCGTGAGGGTGAGCACGAGCCGGGATTCTATGTTGTTTTTTGCAACTTTCCAGCAAGTTATTTACGCCACACGACGACGTTTTTGACCATTCTTACTTTTCTAAACAATCATGATGCATTCCAAACAGTAGTAATAACATGTATAATCAATCACAAACACCAAAGCAACAATTTAACATGTTAATATGGATCGAACACACTCAAAACCCATGATTTCCGCTTAATCCCCTTAACCATGATTTAACAATAGGATTAGCAAACTTAATCCAAATTAACCCAAATTTATATCAGTGACATAAAATAATATTCTAGAATTTTTGCATATTTTCCCGTATTTTTCTAAGTCATAATTTTGATAATTATCACTAATCACCCCTAATTAGCCGTAATTAATGTAAAAACATGCTAATCACTCACCTTAGCCACAAATAAATTCCAGACCTGAAACTTTAACTGATTTGTATAGATCCCAATGTATTCCAGTAGCTCTATCTTGATTTCTATGCTAATCCGCCTTAATTTGACGTAGATTTGGCTAATATGTGATTAAAATGTGATTAAGGATGAATTTAGAAGGTGAAGGCCATTGCTAGGTTGGAACAGATGATAAGTGGCGGCTGAAAAATGAATAAAATTGGTTTCCCAAACCCTATCACCCCTCCCGTAACCCTAGTCCTGAAATGGGTTATGGACTTATCCGCTAATTTCCCTATTAAGCTGTTTTCTATCATACAAACCTTATTTCAGCCATATCTCCCAAACGGTAAGTCCGTTTGATTAATGTGACCACTCTATGGAAAGGTAAACTATCATTAAAATTCAATGGAAGGGGATTCAGGTCAAAACTCCTTACCAATCAAAAGTTATAGGCGAAACAAGATTCGTTAGGGGTAAAACGGTCATTTAAAATTCGACAAAAATTGTGAACATGGGAAATGGCCCCAATGGTGTTTCCGAAAGCTGCATGACCATACAACTTCGTATGAAAATGAAATAAATATTCTATGATCCTTTGATGCGTAGAATGTGGGTCGTTACATTTCTAGATTATGTCCATACGTATTCATCTCCTCACTGTCTATACCCATCTCTACATTGGAGATGATTTCCAATAAATCAGGAACGTCCCTGTGGCTGGAGCCGATCCGATCATTCAAAGTGGTCTGATTGTCAAACTTGTTAACATCTTTGGATCTAATTCACACTTAGGTCTGAAATCATATCCCGCGATATACTCCAGTTGCTTCCACTCCAGAAACATAACCCCCAAACTGGCATGTCTCCTACTCAATGCATCAGCCACCGCATTGCCTTTCTCGGGTGTGTATGCAATATTAAAATCATATGAAGCCAAGAACTCCAACCATCTTTGCTGACGAAGATTTGAATCCTTTTGAGAGAAAAGTACTTTAATGACTTATGATCGGTAAACAACTCAAATCTGTCTCCCAAGAGACAATGTCTTCACATCTTTAGTGCGAACACGATCGCTGCCAATTCCAAATCATGGGTAGGATATCTTTTCTCTTGTGGTTTAAGTTGCCGACTAGCATAAGCTACAACCCTACCTCCTTGCATCAGTACAACACCTAGTCCAGTACCGCAGGCATTCGTATATACTATCATCCCTTCGTTCCCCTTAGGAATAACCAACACCGGCGCACACATCAACTTTTCCTTCAGACTCTTGAATGCATTCTCACATTTTCTGTCGTAGACGAAAGCTCGATTCTTCTTGGTCAACTGAGTTAACGGTGCCGCTATCTTAGAGAAGTCTTGGATAAACTTATGATAATATACAGCTAACCCTAAGAAACTTCTTATGTCTGTGGCATTCTTGGGTGTAGACCAATCTTGTACCGTAGCCACCTTCACAGGATCCACGGCAACACCATTCTCTGAAACAACATGGCCCAAGAATCTCACTTCCCTCCTCCAGAAGTGGCATTTAGAGAATTTCGCTTTTAATTGGTGTTTCCTCATCACCTCCATCACTATCCTCAAATGTTCCTTGTGTTCTTCCTCTGTCCTTGAGTAAACCGAGATATCATCCATGAACACAAGAACAAACTTATTCAATTGATCCTGAAAACCCTATTCATATGATCCACTAAATATGCGGGTGCATTGGTCAACCCAAATGGCATGACCAACCACTCATAGAATCCAGATGACGTCCGAAAAGCCGTTTTAGCTATACTCTCAGCTGCTACTCGGAGCTGATGAAAACCTATCGCGAGATCTAACTGGGAGAACACTCTTGCTCCACTCAACTGATCAAACAAATCATCTATCTGTGGAAGAGGATACTTATTCTTCCTTGTCACCTTGTTCAACTCATAGTAGTCCACATAAGCGAAGGGAACCATCGGCCTTAGTGGAAAATACAACTAGTGCTCCCAAGTCGTAAACGCTTCTTCAGATAAATCCCTTCTTCAAAATATCACCTACTTTCACCTCGAGCTCACCTTGCTTCCTTGGCGCCATATGACGAAGTGGCATCACTAAAGGTATGGCATCTTTCACTAAATAAATCTGAAATTCAATCTCTTGGGGTGGTGGAAGTCTTGTCACTTCCCCAAAGATGTCTGGATACTCACCAGCAATAAGCACATTTGACAACTCATCATGCGGGATATCGAGGGAATTCAGAAAACTAGCCACCCCATCACTAGGTAAGCAACCAAACAGTACCCTCCACCCATCATCCGCTCTAATGGTCACCGAAGACCCCTCACAGTCCACCACCATCCCATAACTTTGGAGCCAATCGACTCCCAAAATAATGCCAAACCCAGTAAAGCCCAAAACAAAGCAATCACAAGCAAATATACATCCATGACTCGATAAGACCAAATAATGACTAATCATACTAAGGCTAGTCGAACCACCGATCGGGATCGTCACAACTAAAGGCCTATCGACAATCTCGGGTTCCAATCCCAACCTATGTACTAGGTCAATAGATATGAAGGAATGGGAATCCCCGGTATCAACAACACTCGAACAGGAACATCATAAATAGAAATTATACCTTGAGTAACAACACCCTTTCCCTTCTACGCCGTAGTTGGGGCATTTGACAAAGAAGGAACAATGTTGATAGCATATGCTTTCACAATCTGCTTCTCTTTTGGAGGTTTTGGACATTTATCCTTACGATGTCCCACTTGGCCGCAGTTGAAGTACTTCTTGTCCGCTGGCTTTGCTTGACATTCTTTGGCATAGTGGCCCTTCTTGCCACAGCTAAAGCACTCTATATCCTTCTTTTCCCTCTTTTTCTGACTATCCTTCATTTGATTTTGCTTCTTCTTATTCTGGGATTTATTCTTTCCTCCACCGCTTGCTTGTGGTTTTGGCTCTCCTGCAGATGCAACAGCAACCTCGGTCTTTTACTTAGGGTAAATGCTTTTTGATCTCAATGCTTTCCCCACAATAGATTCAAAAGTCTCATCGATGTGGTTTATAAGTCTTTCCCCCAAGTACTCATCTAAGCCAGTTATGAACTTCTCGTTCTTCTTCGCGGCGGTATCGATAAGAGATAATCCATACTTCGATAAAGTATCGAACTCAGCAATATATTCCAAGACTGCCCTACCATTCTTCTTAAGCTCCAAAAACTTCCTAAACAATTCTGATTTCTGAGCCGTTGGAATAAACTTATCACTGAATCGAGTCTTGAACTGATTCCAAGTAACTTGATCCTCAGGAGTAGCTACTTTAATATCATTCCACCAATTCATCGCCTGTCCTTGAAGTTGACGCGATGCTAGCTTTCTCTTCATTGCATCCTCAATTCCCAAATCTGCGAAGATGCGCTAACAACTATCAAGCCAATCTTGAACATCCATAGCCGATTTCGTTCTGTGGAACGACTTCCCACCAAGACTAGTATAATCTTTGTTAAGCTTGGAGAAATCGGCTCTAGGCGCCTGCACCACCACCGTTAGTAGTAGGAACTTCTCCCTGAACATCCCTAAGCATCTCTCTCATGAAGGTGGTGAACATCGTCCTCATATCAGGGGCATTCCTATAGTTGGCCCCTAAACCCGTACTCCTTGTATATCGGATCATCGTTCAATCTGTAAAGAGAAAACGATTAACCATCTTCTTATTGGTGCTAGTGCAGTGCAACTTCGTCCTTAGACATACTAATAGTATATATATATATATATATAGTTTTTGAAAACCAAAATATCACAAATACATGCTCACATATACGTATACTATCTCTCCCTGATGTCTTCCCCTAGGTTAACTACGCAACCTAGGCACTGATACCAAGTGTGACAGCCCGCCCCGAACCAGCCGACATTTCCCTTGAAACGCACTGTGCCAATGCCCGATTAGCACGAGACGGTTGTCAAAAGAAAGGAATTTGAAACTATGAATCACCAAAGAACCTGTAGTATATCTCATAGCGGATGAAATAAAATATAATAATAACATAACTTCACAAAAAAAGGCGAGACAATGCATAAGCTGAAAACTAAAACATCATAGCTGCGGAGTCCAAAATACGGCTTATGATCCAAATCATCATTATTACAACTTCAAAATACTGCCTCTAAAGCAAAATAGAAAAGGTACACTACTAATGCCCAAAGTAGTGACAACAACAACATAAGAAGAATATATGTAAATAGTATGTGGAAGCCTCCTGCTCGTCTCCGGACAGCAACTCGTGCATACCACCTAACTTGTCTCTAGCCTGCTCGTTTAGGAGCACCCAGAGTAATAAGAAGAGACATAAAACTCTGGATCAGACAAAAATCTGGTATGAGCGATAGCAAGACTATAACTGAGTAAAAAATAACAAGTATAAGTAAATCATACCTGAACGTAGACCTGCAACCAAAGAGTTAGCACAACAAGATGTACAGTACTCTAAGGTGACACTAACATATGGTGTAAAGTGGAAGTGTGCATGTCATGGTGATAGCAACATCAAACATAGCAATCAACCTTACATCTCTCACTCAGTGCATAAGGTATACGATATCCACCTCTTTGATCACCACAACCATTGGGGCCTTGACGGAGCCCAGCTCCGTACAACCTTACTACGACCACTTTACCCTTGGGGGTCCTGATGGAGTTCGACTCCATACAACTTTGACCCCACCGCACTGGTCCATAGTCAATGCCCCCTCCATCAATAGTGAATCAAAGTTAGAAATATCGATAACCCCTTTTGCACATGTCCCGCAGCAAAGTCCAACCCTTGAAGTTCACTCGGGAACCAACTGGATCTTGAGTAATAACTTCCCACTTGGCCTTCCTTTGCATCTCGGGTTTTGGTTGAATTGGAGTTGGTCTTCACAAGAGTTCACGGTTTTCATCACATAGCTCCAATCCAGTTCGATTCGTGATGCTACATCCTGGTCGGTTCGTGACCATCATATGGGTTTGGGTCGTGGTTACTCCATCAGGTCGGATCGGGCTTCTCCATTTGGGTCGGTTCATGGCATCGGTTTGGGTGGTGCTTCTCGGGTCGGATCAATTCGTGATGCTTCCTTTAGAACATTGGATCGATTCATGAGACCCTGTCCGGGTTGGGTCGTGGTCTTCAAGTGCGAGCAGATCAACGGGTCAGCCCGTGATTCTGAGGCGCCTTCGGTTCGGTCAAGCCCCATGGTTCGGGTCGGGTGCTTTCTTTGGGTCGTGATGCTTGATCATGAGCCGGGTTGGGGTCACGAACGGGTCGTGAGGGTGAGCACGAGCCGGGGTCTTGTACTATTTTCTACGACTTTCCAACAAGCTATTTACGCCACACAATGGTGTTTTCGATCATTCTAACTTTTCTAAACAATCATGAAGCATTCCAAACAGTAGTAATAACATGTATAATCAATAACAAACACCAAACCAACAACTTAACATGTTAATATGGATCAAACACCCAAAATCCAGGTTTTCCCCTTAATCCCCATCACCATGATTTAACTATAGGATTAGCAAACTTTATCCAAATTAACCCAAATTTATATCAGTGATATAAAATAATATTCTAGAATTTTTACAAATTTTTCCATATTTTTCGATGTCATAATTTCACTAATTATCACTGATCACCCCTAATTAGCCGTAATTAGTGTAAAACATGCTAATCACTCACCTTAGCCACAAATAAATCTCAGATATGAAACTTTAACTGATTTTTCATGGATCCCAATGTATTCCAGGAGCTCTATCTCGATTTATATGCTAATCCTCCTTAATTTGATGTAGATTTGGCTAATATGTGATTAGAAAGTGATTAAAAGGTAATTTGGGAGTTGGAGGCCATTACTAGGGTTAAAGGAAGGTAAATGGCGGCTAGAATAATGAGTAAAACTGATTTCCTAAACCCTATCAGCCCTCCCGTAACCCTAATTCCCAAAATGAGTTATGGGCTTAGCTGCTAATCACCCGGTTAAGCCCAATTATGTTGTTTTTCATGTTCCAAACCTTATTTCAGCCGTACCTCTCAAACGGTAAGTCCGTTTGATTAATGTGACCACCCTACCGAAAGGTAAACCATCATCTAAATCCAATGGAAGTGGTTTCAAGCTAAAGCCCCTTACTAATCAAAAGTTATAGGCGAAACAAGATTCTCCATGGATAAAATGGTCATTTAAAATTCGGCAAAAATTGTGAACATGGGAAATGACCCTAATAGTCATTTCCCAAAGCTACACTAACATATGACTTCATATGAAATAAAATAAATATTCTACGATCCTTCGATGCGTAGAATGCGGGTCGTTACAATTATGTTATGGTTTTTTGGTTATCATGATGTATATATGTGTATGGCTTGATGTACTGGACTTTATGTTATTTTTTCATCTTTGCTTGTGTTCATATATCACGTTGATGCATGTTGTACTACATTTTATTATCCACATGTTGTGTTTATTCATGTTCGAGTTCTAATATAAATTGAAAACTTAAATTCACTTATCCAAACTCCAATTTCCATCCGTAACTCCTTTAAATAATTAGTTGTCTAATTAGGTAACTTTATTTAATAACGACTATAGCGTTGCTTTTCTGAAAATTTGATTTCGACATAAACAAAATGTATTAGAAGAAATCCATAATTTTCTCTTCCAGTAGAAAACTACTATTCAAATGGTCTTGACGATTCTTGTTTCAAAGAATTCAGACTTAAATTGAGTTATATGTACTTAATTGAAGTTTCGAAATGTTAAAATACGAACTAACGCATTGCGGTAAGCTTGTTTTAATTATATTTATATACAATTGTTTAAATTGTTTAAACTTCGTATATTAATGAACTTTAATACCATTTGTCCACAATTTAAATATAACGTATACCAGTTTTCATAATCTAACTTAATCATGTCGAGCAATTCATAACCCAGTTATAAATTTATTTCATAACTAGGTTATAAATTTATTTCAAAACCCAGTAATAAATTTATTTCATAGTTATATTTATAAATTTATAAACGATTTTATAGCGACCTTTTGAGATATTTGGTTTAACATAACTCGAATTCTACAATATGAAAACCCTCTATTTCTTTTTCATTGGCATTCCATAATCAATTAGAACATGCTGTTTTTAGTTTCGAAGAATTCCAATGTATTTTGGACCCTGTACGTACGATTGAAGTTCAAAACGTATAAGTATGAACTACCACAATGTTACGAGCTCGTTTATATATAGTTTATAAATTTAACTTTCAATTTTCGAATAATTCAATTATTCCTTTCGAGTAAGAAAACATATCGATTTAACGAAATGGGACGACCCTAACCGTTCGACTCATCTTCGATCAAAAATAGGGGATGACCCTTCATTTCCGACTCCCTTTCAAGTCACTGTTTCCACTTTGCTTTACAGGCTGCGATTTCCAAAGCAATTGCCAGCCGAATGACAAGATATACCACTAGTGCTCATATTAGAGTCAAACCTGCAAATTGCTTTGAAATTTATGCAAGGTAAATAGATTCATAGATTTAGACTCGACATTGGATATAGCAGCCACTTTGTCCTGTATGTTAGTAACTGTACCACTGTATATTGTAACCACTGTTTATTAGGGACGACCCAACTTGTTAAATTCTTTGGCTATATTACGTGGATGACCGTACTTGTTAAATTCTTTAGTTATATTTCGGGGAAGACCCTGCACACTACAAACTGGACCGACACAGGTACCAATAAAGGAGCACCCTGTCCAATAAAGGAGCACTTTGTCCAATAAAGGAGCACTCGTACAAATAAAGGAGCACTTTGTCCAATAAAGGAGCTGTAACAACCCTGAAATTCAGAACCAATTTAATATTTTAATTTAAGGAAATTTTGCCAGAAATTGAGTCAGAATTTAAAAATTCAAATTTTAAATTAGAATATAACCCTTAAAAATAGCCATTTTGCAAACGACCTCCGTTTTCGGCAAAACCACTTTTGTCGGATGTGGAATGTCAATTTATTGCTAGTTTTTAAATTCCATAATTTTTGTAATTAATATGTGAGCATGGTAAATTAAAACATGTTTTTTAATTTCCATTGAATTGGATCGACTATTAAAAAGGCCATTTTTCAAACGTTCTCCAAAATTAGTTTTGTTAGGACAGTATCGCCAAACCATAGCTAGATTTGTTTTTCGGGAATTTTTTGAATCAATGTGTGGCCCTGGTAAATTAAAATGTACGTTCAATTCTAATATTGAACATTATGTATTTTAATTTTGAGAAAAACTGACTAAAACAGTCGAAATGGCTTACAAAACATATTCCATTGTGTCTGAGATGGGGGTATTTAGCTAAGGACGACAGTCGTTGGGTTTGATTTGGAGTTCGTATGGATTAACGGGTATTTTCGGAATTAAAAGAATAAAATAAAATAAATATAAATACTGGACCAATCATAATTCTCCAACCCTAAATTCATTTCAACGGAAAACCGCCGCCTCTCCAAATCGAACGCGATAAACTGTTCGGTCCTTTCTCCCCCAATAACTTTCAATCCTTGCAATGAAATCGTTCGATTCTTAAGGCAATTTTGTAGTGCTCTCCATCCTCTACACATCCATACGGGAGTGATCTTCTATCGTTCAGTATTTGGTTCGAGATCGTCCCTTAAAGACCCGCTACGTCGCCTCGATTTCTGCCCCCATCACCAGTTCGAGTTCGACATTCAAGGAAACAAACGGGAAGCTCTTGCGAAGGCCGAGAGCATGGCAAAATCCGATCATCTTCAAGCGTCTTGGATTTTATGCAAAATCGAAACCTTAATTTCGAGCAAAGTTGAAAACGTGCGGCTATGTTAGTAAGGAGGAAGAAAGGTTTAATTTATTATTAATTACTTAGTAATTAATTTAAAATGTCATGAACCTTTAAAAATTCACCACTTGCTCATACGATGTCGAAATCCAATGAAACAGGAGACATTGGACTCGTGACAGCGTATTCTACATTCTAGAAGTAACCAGAGGAATTTTAGAGCAAGCTACAAATTAAGGAGTAGTGGAACCCAATGTGAGGTTTCTAAATTCAAAATAAAATAGAGTAAATTATATACGTGTTGTAAAATCATTATAAATTGTATACGGTGCTTGTTAGCTCACCTCCCTCATCCGCAGACCATGGACGATTTAAATTGACTGTATTGTGTTGTGATTGTAATGTAAAATGGAGTAAATTATATATGTGATATATATGCGTAGTATTATATATATATGTAGTATTATATATATGCGATGTATAATATATATATATATATATATATATATATATATATATATATGTTGTAGAAAATGCATATGCGATGTATAAAAATTGGTTATGCGTTGTATAGATTGGAAATGCAACAAAATTGATTGTGTTGTGGAAAATTTAGTTGAATATGGGTTTGTCAACCGTATGATTGATTTGATTGAATGGAATGATTATGTATGGCGCGAGCCAAAGGCGGGAGAAGGATGCTGCTAGACATCATTTTCCCGGTTCTAATATAGCGTCATTATAATGCCGAAATTTTCGGAAACTATTGTAATAAAAATAACCATGGATTGAAATATATTTTTGTTCACCAAAAATATTATTTTCAACACGTATATGAAGTAATAAAAATAATATGTGTTGAAATATATGTTTGTTCATTAAAAATACCATTTTTAACATGTATGTGAAGTAATAAAAATAACCATGTGTTGAAATACATTTTTTTTTGCCAAAAAAATTATTTTTAACATGTATGTGAAGTAATAAAAATAGTCATGTGTTGAAATATATTTTTGTTCACCAAAAATATTATTTTTAACATGTATACGAAGTAATAAAAATAGTCTTGTGTTGAATTTATTTTTGTTCGCCAAAAAAATTATTTTTAACGTGTAAGCGAAGTAATAAAAATAACCATGTGTTGAAATAAACGTTTGTTCATTAAAAATATTATTCTTATCATGTATGTGAAGTAATAAAAACAGTCATGTGTTGAAATATATTTTTGTTCGCCAAAAATATTATTTTTAAAATGTATGTGAAGTAATAAAAATAACCATGTGTTGAAATAAATGTTTGTTCATTAAAAATATTATTTCTAACATGTATGTGAAGTAATAAAAATAACCATGTGTTGAAATATATTTTTTTCGCCAAAAATATTATTTATAACATGTATGTGAAGTAATAAAAATAACCATGTGTTGAAATAAATGTTTGTTCATTAAAAATATCATTTTTAACGTGTATGTGAAGTAATAAAAATAACCATGTGTTAAAATATATTTTAGTTCACCAAAAATATTATTTTTAACATGTATGTGAAGTAATAAAAATAGTCATGTGTTGAAATATATTTTTGTTCACGAAAAATATTATTCTTAACATGTATGTGAAGTAATAAAAATAACTATGTGTTGAAAAAAATGTTTGTTCATTAAAAATAACATTTTTAACATGTCTGTGAAGTAATAAAAATAACCATGTATTGAAATAAATGTTCGTTCATTAAAAGTATTATTTCTAACATGTATGTGAAGTAATAAAAATAGTCATGTGTTGAAATATATTTTTATTAGCCAAAAATATTATTTTTTACATGTATGTGAAGTAATAAAAATAACCATCTGTTGAAATAAATGTTTGTTCATTAAAAATATTATTTTTAACATGTATGTGAAGTAAAAAAAATAACCATGTCTTGAAATATATTTTTGTTCGCCAAAAATATTATTTTTAACATGTATGTAAAGTAATAAAAATAGTCATGTGTTGAAATATATTTTTGTTTGTCAAAAATATTATTTTTAATATGTACGTGAAGTAAAAAAAAATAACCATGTGTTGAAATAAATGTTTGTTCGTTAAAAATATCATTTTTAACATGAATATGAAGTGTTAAAATAACCGTGTCTTGAAATAAATGTTTGTATGTTAAAAATATAATTTTTAACATGGATATGAAGTGTATAAAATTTACATGTAATCAAATAAATGTTTGTTCATTAAAAATAAAAAATTTAACGTATATATGAAATGGATAAAATTTACATGTTATGGAGTAGTTATTGGGTAGTTAAAAATATAATTTTTAACTAATGTATGTGATGAAAAAAAATGTGATATTCAAAACAAATCGTATTGATATCATGAAATTATGACCATAAATTGATTTATTTAAAATCAGTACTATAGAACTGGATTTATTTATTAGATAGCTATGCATGTATATATAATGAGCTGGTCATAGCAGGGAAGCTAAGAAGAGGAATAGAATTATATGCCTGACAAATAAGTACATGTTTAATGTATTTATTGGGGTTTTGATGATTTTATGAGCCAATTGGCAAGCCGCTTCGCTTTTTCTTTTTCTTTTTGATTGATGAGGGCCCTGCGAGGCAAGTTGTGGTTTTTCCGATCAGCCCGTACAAAGGAGGATATGGCAAAATTTTCCAAAATTTAAAAGCGTTAGCCAATTATTTGAAGAATAAATGGTTTTGAAATCGTCGAATGAATTATATATATATATATATTAAAATAAAACGAATTGGGCGTGGTAGTTCACGTTTTCGAATCGTAATTTTAAAAGATTATACCGGGAGATCCAACCATCAAATTTTCCCGAAAATAGAACCGTTAGGTTCGCTTTGGAAAGATCTTTCCAACGATATTAAATTTGTTAAGATCCGACGGTTAGATTTCAAGAAATGTGTAATTCAAATATGAATAAAAAACAGCGCTAATGTCGCGTAATGACATGAAGCGTCATTCAAATTAAATGGCTTATTTTTGTATAAATAAAAATAGCGATAAATCATTATAAAATATTATAAACGACATGGAATGGAAATAAACCAATTTCACTTGGTTTATAAAGTAATATGGATGTTTAGATTCATTTGACATTGATCTATAAAATTGAATTGAATTTGACCAAGAAAAGAAATGATTTGAATTATATATATTCGAAAATTATTTTAAAGGACCGAGTTAAATCTCATTTCAAATAATGGGACAACGATTAAAAGTCAAAGGAAATGAAGATGGTGCAAGACCGGTAATCTTCACATTGAATAGATTTCTACTGATGCCTTCAATATGGATAGCTCCCTTGATGAGGTTACAATGCTAGTGGTCCGGATGTATTTGTTGATTGTCCGGATATGCGAGGGCCTCTCTTCCATATTGGACATATGGAACGAGGAATAAGGTGCCTCTGGTTTCGTTCAGACCTAGAACGGACTTGTAAATGGATGTGTGTCTAACATTGGTTTTCATTCTGTGTTGATTGATTTTTATTAAATATATATCTGTTTGGTGGCGGAGAATTTATTCTCTTGCTTAACACCCTCCTCTGAGACGTACAAGCTCAGAGGTTATATATTGATAGACATCAGTCGTATGACATGAATTGTCAGTGTGGCATGCTGAGATGCAAATGATTAGGGCCTTTGTTGAATAGCAGAGTCTTGTGGTTGATGATCAAAGGACAGCTTTAATTAGCATAGCTTTGTATACAACATTAATTCGCGAGCCTCACACCTCGGTATGAGTCAGAAACGGGATCAGGGATGCAGGGAGTGCACGACGTTTCCTTTTAGCTAGAAGTGGTGTCATGGTATGGAGCCCATAAATTTTTGCTTATGTGGATGATGGATTACGAGGCGCCTCAGATATTGGTCGTTACTGGCCAAGTGATAGGTCTGATAGGACCAGGAAACGTGTGTTTAGGAATAACCAATCCACTAAAGTATGTGTGGACCGACCCTGCAGAAACCAAGGGTTGCCCAGAGTGTGTAATCCTGAGGCATTTGCTAGAGTGTATCGAATCGGAAGGAGCCATCCCTAGCCTTGACTCATGATGGAAATCCAATTTCCAAAAAGACATTGCAGATTTGATTGTAAACCTATATACGGCGACATAGTATATGGTAGTTATGCCGTCTAGGATTGATACATTTATATTGAAAAATGTTTTAAATTGACTAGCCACTAATAATAATATCAAATGATTTTTGTTTTATACGTATCAATCATATTTGGCCATTATAAGATAAAACTCTATCCTCCGACTTGCATTGCATTGTGTGATGGTACCTGAGTCTTATAATCACAACGCCAAAAAAGGCCTTCAGTAGCATTTAAAAAATGCTACCAAAGCCTTTGGTAGCGTTTTAGAGAACGCTACTACAGGTCCCACAACTAAAAGTCTGTTTTTTTTTTGTTGCGTTTAAAAAAGCTACCAAATGTTCCATGCAACTGCTTTCTACAACCGCAACCAAATACTTTCTACGGCATTTAAAAAATCCAACCAAAGCTAACATTTTTAGTTACATTTGTGCTTGGTCCTTTTCTTTGATTTTCTTAGCGTTTCTTCTATGCAACTAAAAACTTTTCATTGCATTTATTTTATGTCACTATAAATTTAAATGATATTTTATATTTGTTTCAGCAGCGTTTCAGAAACGCTGCTAAAATGCATTGATTGTTTTGTAGCATATTTTAAATGCTACTATATACTGTTAATAGCTTACATTGTTTCCAGCAACTAGCTATGTAATAGTCGCACAAAAGTCAACAACAATTGTATAATTATCACATTCAAACCAACAATTAACAAATGTTATAATCATCAAATTCCTATAATTAAAAGCACGTTAGTTACATAAGTACTATCGATAACTATTTAGATAATATTTGTTTGACAAAATGAACAACTCACATACCACATGCATCCTTAAAGAGTTTTACGTAGTACCAACTAATATCATAATACATATAACAATTGAAGTCACGTCCATTGTTGATGACGTTTTTTACTTTGGAAAAGCTAATTACCTGTAAGCACATTCGATAGTCAACAATAAGTATTCGTCATTAATTATCAAATAACATTCAAATGATATTAATTGATTGTAATTAAAACAAACACATAAATAATTAAGCTGAATATCAAATAACATTCAAACAATATTGATAGATATGGTGCAGTTAAAATATGGTGTTCCTATGTACTCATCTACAAAACATCAAATAAGATAAATGCACCATATTTTATTATCCTATGATAATGAGGATGGTGCTTGTTACAATCATAGCTCTAAGATCATACTACAATAGAATATGGTAATAAGCACTTAATAAGGGAAGTGTATGGCATTTAGAATAGAGTAAGAATTGGGTGGTTGAATGAATGAATATTGTGCTCACGCAATCAATACCATAGAAATACTGGCTGATTATTAGTAATTTACCCAATAAAAATAATTATATTATTTTAAATATTATTAGTCAAGATGTATACATTTATTTATAGTTAAGTTTGCTTGCCTACAAATCATGGACACTCTTGTACCAAATATTATACGGCAATTTAGGTGAACTGATTATTAAAAATCATGGACACACTTGTTTTAAATATTAATATGTAACATATGACAATTCACAGGAAAAGCTTAGCCCAATAATGGAACTTGGGGCACAATGATTATTACAATTCACATGTAACAAAAATATTAGAGCATGTATTTTCAGTGTGGTATTGTAACATGTAACCTATTTGTGCTAAAATCTTAATGCTGACAAAAACATATCATGGCCCACTAATGAAACTTGTACCACGCAGCAAACCAGAGTGGCTATATATACTAATACTACCCATATATCAAATAATATTAATTGTCATGCTTAAAGTACTAGTTTATGTTCTCAATTTACTTTTCAGTTTTAGAAATTGTGCGTTAAAACACATAACAACACTTGGGTGGTTGAATGAATAGAAAAATCCTATACTCATACCACCCAACACGATCATTAGCATTAAAACTGAAACATTGAACCAAGTAAACTCTAGCATTCTCTCACTTAAACTAGCTACTCTCAGCTATTATTTCACTTTCACACTCCTACGGTCCTACCATACTTAGAAGCTTTGAAGCCACTATGATTTAGTGGCTTTGTTAGCACATCTACAAATTGCACGTGCAAATCACATTTATGCAATTGGACAACTCCCTCCTCATTAAGATCATGCAGAAAATGAAAATGTACATCAACGTGTCATAACTATATACCCACATCAAATCTCTACCCTTTCCATCCACTAATAAGAAAGAAAATTCATTACTTCCAACCTGCTTTCATCTATCACACACAAATGTTTTATCAATACTGGCGCAGCTCCAGGATCAAACTCCACACGAATTGATGGATTCGTGGAACAAGATCAAGGACGAGGTAAATGCTCAATTCCATTGATCTTTCGATGCTGGACTCTCGCTATATTCCACACGTTGATCTCGGAAGATACCATGTTGTCGATCTACGATTCTTTGAATGTTGATCACTCGCAAGCAATACCGTGAATCGGCTTCAAATTTGTTGATTCAAGCAAACTTGAATATCCGAAAATGTAGAAAGGAGATAAACTCAACTTCCAATTTTAATGGTGGCACAAAGCTCACATACAAGTTTTAACAAAAATCAACAACCTTTACAACTCATGCCATACCCCTATTTATAGGATTTACAATATGCCTTGTCCAAACAGACGACCCGAGAACAAGAGAACGACCCAATAAAAGAAGCCAACCGTTTAACAGATCTTATTATCTTCAGCCCGCAATGGCCCAACGGTGATCGACTCGATAGAAAACGATTCTAAAATGAACGACTTAGGTGCGGGCAATATAGAAGCGAGTGAGCCATTAGCGAACGATCTAGGAGTGATCGAATCTGGAGTGACTGACTCAATGGTGAATGACCCATTCCTCGCACGATCTACCAATGCTTTCTCAAACCTGTCCCTTTTATTCAAACTGGAGAACGACCTTGTTGGATCGTTGGGCTTCTCTCCCTGATTAATCGCCTCACTGAGCGACCTTGTTATGTCGTTGAACGACCGGTTCTCCACTTCTTCCAGCTTTAGCCTTACAGACAATCGGCTCTTCCTTCCTTTTCGTTCTAGGTCACTAAACGACTGCCTTTGGTCGTTGGACAATCGATAGCTCGCATACAAGCATCTTCCATGGTGCGCTGCATCATCCTCCCCTGGTTGACAAGAATTCGACCTCGAGTTCACACGTTCTTTTTCTTTGATAAGCTCATCTTCATAGTATGGAATTAGATATTTGACATTGAACACATCTGAAGTATACACACCTTCTGGCAGCTTCAACTGATAAGCATTATCATTGATTTTCTTCACATTTTTTATAGGACCAATCTTTTGAACCTTCAGTTTGTTGTAAGTTCCAACAGGAAAACAATCTTTTGTCAATACTGCATAAACGAAATCTCCCTCTTCGAAATTAACATTTGTTCGCTTCAAATCTGCAAATTGCTTATATTTCATATTTGACTTAAGCAATCTCTCCTGCATAACTTTGTGACATTCCTGCAATTTATTAACAAAATCACTAGCTCGTTCAATAATTCCTTTCTGCGGTGGAACCATAGACAAGTCTAATGGTCCTCTTGGTACAATTGAATAAACAATCTGAAATGGACTAAACCCCGTACTTCGGTTAATAGCATGATTATGTGCAAATTCAGGTTGACACAATTTTGCATCCCAACTCTTCAGATTATCTTTCACAAGGCATCTTAACAAGTTTCCCAAAGATCTGTTCCCTACTTCTGTCTGTCCATTTGTTTGTGGACGATTAGCACTACAAAATTTCAGCTTCGTTCCAATCATTTTCCACAAACTGATCCAGAAATGACTTAGAAAGCGGGTATCTCTGTCTGGGACAATGTATTCAGGTAATCCGTGAAGTTGATAGATCTATTTGAAGAATAACTGAGCAACATTTACGGCGTATGCGTCTTTTTGCATGCAATCAAATGAACCATTTTCGAAAAACGATCTACTACTACGTAGATAGAATCATTGCCTCGTTGCGTCCTCGGCAATCCCAAGACAAAATCCATACTAATGTTTATCCATGGCTTAGTAGGCACAGGCAACAGGATGTACAATCCAACATTAGTGGCAGTTCCCTTAGATACTTGGCAAATATGGCATCTTTGCATAAACTTCTCGACCGCTTTCCTCATAGATAGCCAAAAGTAAGACTCAGCAATCAATTTTAAAGTACGATCACGACCCACTGTCCTTCCTCATGTACTTCTTTGGAAATCTTTGTCCTTAAACTGCAATCTGGAGTACATAATCGATTTCCTTTAAATAGAAAACCATTAACTAGCACATACTCTTTCATACTCCATTCCTTGACTTGGCTTAGGACCTGGAAGAAATATAAATTTGTCGTTAGCAATTCCGGAAGTTTATCAAACCCAATTACTTTGACCCGCATAATCGTTAGCAACTGATTCCTTTAACTCAAAGCATCTGCTATGCGATTAGTTACTCATAATTTTTGCTTTACGACAAAGGTAAATTGTTGTAGATAAGCGATCCACGATGCATGTCTTGCAACAATTTTGTTTTGACCTTGTAAATGTTTTAATGCTTTATGGTCAGTATATAGGACAAATTCTTTGTGAAACAAGTAATGTCTCCAATGCTTTACAGCTTGTACAATAGCATAGAACTCCACATCATAGGTGTTGTATCTCATCTTCGCTCCAGATAGCTTCTCACTGAAAAATGCAATAGGACGACCTTTCTGACTCAACACTTCTCCAATTCTAACTTGTTATGCATCTATATGTAAGTCAAATAGCAACTGAAAATCTGGCAACGCGAGAACTAGTGTTGTCATCAAAAGTTCCTTGATTTTTTCAAATGACAGTTGTGCTTTGCTCGTCCACATGAATTTTTCCCTTTCATGCAGTCAGTAACAGGAGCCACCACACTACTAAAGTGTGGAATAAACTTTCGATAGAATGATGCCAATCCATGAAAGCTTCTGACTTCCGTTATAGTTTTTGGTCGAGGCCAATCTCTGATTGCAGCGACTTTATTCTGATCTACTTGGATTCCTTCGTCCGAAACAATGTATCCCAAGAATAAAATTCTCTGTGTCATGAACGTGTACTTCTTTGTTGCAGCATAGAATTGTTCTTGACGAAGAATCACTAATACAACTTTCAAGTGCTGTATATGCTCTTCCATGCTGGCACTATAAATCAGGATATCATCAAAATATACCACAACGAACTTTCCAATGTATGGTCTGAAAACCTGACTCATCACTCTCATGAAAGTACTTGGTGCATTTGATAGACCAAATGGCATAACCAACCATTCGTACAACCCTTCGCAAGTCTTAAATGCGGTCTTCCATTCATCTCCTGGTTTAATTCGAATCTGATGATACCCACTTTTCAAATCAATCTTCGAAAAGATAACAGATCCACTAATTTGATCTAATAGGTCATCAAGTCTAGGCATAGGAAATCTGTGTCTGACAGTGACCTTGTCGAGAGCTCTACTATCCATACACATCCTCCATGAACCATCTTTCTTTGGGATTAACAAAGCAGGTATGGCACAAGGGCTAAGACTTTCCCTTGTTCAAGTAGCTCTTCAACCTGTCTCCTTAGCTTTTCATGCTTTTTCGGACCCATTCGATAATGTGGCCGATGTGGTAATACTGCACCTGGCACCAGTTCAAGCTGATGTTGTATGTCTCGGAGTGGCGGTAGTTCCTTTGGCAATTCGTCAGGAAATATGTCTTAAAACTCTTTCAGCATAGACTTAGATTCTATAGGAATTTCAGGCTCCCCCTGTGATTCGAACCCAATGAGCATAAACACTTCACGACTCTCTTATACTTCTTCAACAAATTCCTTTAAAGATAAAAGGCTAATCGAGTTCAACTTCTTCGCTGCTTGGATGTCATGTTGCTCACGCTTCTTAGGAACCAAAGTGATTTTAGTACCTTCAAACATGATACTATAGCTGTTGGTTTGACCATCGTGATGAACTGATTGATTATAATGCCATGGTCTTCCCAAGAGCAAATGGCATACATCCATATGAACTATGTCGCATCAAATTTCATCTTTGTATTTCAACCCAATAGAAAATGATATAAAGGCCCTTTTTCCAACTGTGACTTCTCCTCACTTCTTCAACCAAGCAAGCTTGTATGGTCTAGGATGTTTCTCAGGCTTCAATCCAAGCTTCTTAACAGCTTCTTCATAAATCAAGTTGTCACAACTTCCTGCATCAATAACAAAATGACAAATCTTTCCCAGAATAGTGCAAGTAGACTGGAAAATATTGCTTCTCAACCAACTAAAATCATCTACATGCTTTGGAGTTATACATGATCATCTCATCATTAAACTATTTCCCTCGTCTCTTGACTCTACTTCCTCTACATTATTTTCAACATCATCGTCAAATTTCGGTGGTAGAGAATAGTCTACATCAGTTTCTACATCTTCAGCTATCATTGTTCTTTTCTTCAATTTTGGACATTCTATTCTTTTATGTCCAACTTCTTGACAATTAAAGCACTTAACAGTCGAGGTGACCTTTGGCTTAGCTGCTTCATTGATAATAGGCTTTGAAATTGGCTTAGTAACATTAGCATTGTTACTAATTCCTTTGCTTTGACGATTAGCGTTTGTGAACACTCCTCCTCCTCGTCTCCCTTGCTTCTCCCAAGCTAGAGCTTTCTAATGAGCTTCCGCAACAGTCACTGGGTAGAATATATTCACCATATCCTGAATCTGATTTCTCAATTCCCCCAACATATCTAACAGTCAATTGTTCCTCTGTTACCATGATGTCATTACGGGCGATCAATTGATTGAACTCATCAGTATAATCACTCACAGACTTCGTTCCTTGTCTCAAGTTTTGCAAACATTGATACATAAGAGATTGATAATTGTGAGGTAAGAAGGTAGCTCTCATCATCCTTTTCATCTTTTCCCATGTGACAACCTTCGGCTTTCCCATTCTTTCACGAGTTAACTTAGTTTTGTTGCCACCAGGCAATAGCTCTTCCTCTCAAACGAGTAGCTACTAATTTCACTCTTCTATTTTCTGGTACATTCTTGAAATCCCTAATTTCCTCTACATTCGACAATCAATCTAGGAATTCTTCATCAAACATTCCTCCCTTGAATTCTGGAATTTCGATCTTCATCCCTGATTCCCAATTATGGTGACCTTCTGGTTGACGAAACATATCTCGATCTCGTCCTGGAGAATGATAACGAATGCTACTTCTTTCATCTTCACAAACTAAATGATGAAGATATCGATCATGAATATCTTCATGTCTTTCACTTCTACGGGACGGTTCTCAAGAATAATCATCGCGATTCCTTCTTTCTCGATCCAATGGTGGCGATCTTCTATGTCTTTCCGAATTCGATGGCGAAATCCGATGTCCACCATGATTTGAATTGGGTGATACTCTTCTTCTAGTTTGATTCATATCTATCATCAGCTTTTCTAATCTTCCAATTCTTTCATCAATCTTATCATTGATTCTTTTCTCCATTTTTTCGACTTCATCTCTCCAATACAATTCTTCCAAATTCTGATGACGATTAACATGTCTTGGCGGCATAATCAATTCTCAAACAAAATGGAATGAACTTCAGATCTAGCCCAAGCTTCAAACACTTACATAGTTGACGATGGTCTAAACGAAAAGGTGTTGATCCGATGATCTATGGAATGATAATCACGACTAAATTAGATCTGATGATCTAACTAGTTCCGGCGATCATAGACAAGTGACGACAACTGACTAATAGATGCAACTGAACAAGATCTGATGATCTGTACAGCTTCAGCTATCAAAATCAGTGGTGGTCAGGACTAAATGGCGATTTGGTGGATGATGGTGGCTTAATGATTTGGTGGTGGCAGAAATGGAATGGACGATGTCGGCGGCGATGGTGATAAACCTGAATGGTTTCTGGCGATCCGACCAAGTGATGGAAATTTCGCTTTGGCGATCCAACCAAGATGGCGATCAAGGCTCCGACGATCCAACCAAAAGATGGTGATCTAGCGTCGGCGATCGAACCAAAATGGCGATCAAGGCTCCGGCGATCCAACCAAAAGATGGAAATCTCACTTTGATACCAAACTGGCGCAGCTCCAGGATCAAACTCCACACGAATTGATGGATTCGTGGAAACAAGATCAAGGAAAAGGTAAATGCTCAATTCCATTGATCTTTCGATGCTGGAATCTCGCTATCTTCAACACGTTGATCTCGCAAGATACCGTGTTGTCGATCTACGATTGTTTAAACCTTGATCATTCGCAAGTGATACCATGAATCGGCTTCAAATTAGTTGATTCAAGCGCACTTGAATATCCAAAAATGGAGAAAGGAGATAAACTCAACTTCCAATTTTAATGGTGGCACAAAGCTCACATACAAGTTTTAATCAACAACCTTCACAACTCACGCCACACCCCTATTTATAGGATTTACAATATGCCTTGTCCAAACAGATGACCCGAGAACAAGAGAACAACCCAATAAAAGCTGCCAACCTTTTAACAGCTCTTATTATCTTCAGCCCGTAGCGGCTCAAGGGTGATCGACTCGATAACAAACGATTCTAAAATGAACGACTTAGGTGCGGCCAATATAGAAGCGAGTGAGCCATTAGCGAACGATCCAGGAGTGATCGACTCTGGAGTGAGTGACTCAATGGTGAACGACCCATTCCTCGCACGATCTACCAATTCTTTCTCAAACCTGTCCCTTTTATTCAAACTGGAGAACGACCTTGTTGAATCATTGGGCTTCTCTCCCTGATTCATCACTTCACTGAGCGACCTTGTTATGTTGTTGAACGACCGGTTCTCCACTTCTTCCAGCTTTAGCCTTAGGGACAATCGGCTCTTCCTTCCTTTTCATTCTAGGTCACTGAACGACTGCCTTAGGTCGTTGGACGACCGATAGCTCGCATACAAGGATTTTCCATGGTGCGCTGCATCAAATACTCAGTCCTTCCAAAAAATAAACTAACACCAAATCCATAAAGACCGCAAAAATAATAAAATGCATGAAAATACATTGCTTAACAACCATAATATTTCTCACCCTTATAATCCTCACATTGGTCATATTATACTTCAGGATCCTCAAAACTAAACAGCCCATAGTCAACCCAAAATTAAAAACATTGAAGATTCCTATCATATAAGAATGCAGATCATCAAAAAAAATTATACAACCAGTCTTCAATTACGGATTTCAACCTGGTTTTACTTCTGTTATTCCAAGGAATACCGACTGCAGCTCCATTTCAACCTCATGTAAAGAAACAAAAAAGATCACGCAAACAAATGGAAAACAGTCTAGCAGCCCCCACTGAAACCTAAATCCAATAATTTAATCATGACTGAACGCCGAGATTCCTCCTTCTTTGCTCCCTGCCTAACCCAACAATTGGTCAAATTGATGTATCACTGTGCAAGTCCACAAAATCAACAAAATGGTCACAAAAAACCCCACCAAAACCAGACGAAAGTTGTGCAATTTCTTTACATAATATTTCTGTTTTACAAAATTACGAGGTTGGTGGGGAGTCCATTTTATCAATGTAATAGAATGCATAACAGGAAGACTGGAAATTAAAAGTTTATATTTCTTGTTTGCTGTTTGTTCTTCCTCTTCCTTGAATATTTCTTCTTTCTCAACCTTTACCTCCTATTATGATTCTTCTATCATAAATCCTGATCAAAAACAATCTTCTATACATCAACTTTTTCTGGTTCAACCATAGGCATTAAGAACCGCAAAAAAGTCATAAACACACCATTGACAATCAACTGCAACAACTGTTCGTCGCCATCTCACAAAGAAACAGCTGTGTCAGCAAAAAATATAAATTGAAAACAATCTCGGATATGTTCTTGGAAATTTCCATTCAAGTCGAGGGAAGGCTCATTTGACATTCAAACAAAAGGTTGTTTAATTGAATAACGAGCAATGAGGTGATTCTGGCTAGCTCTCAAGGCCAGGCAATGGCATAAGAGTGATTGAACTTCATGTGACGCACCCAGGTGGCATAAGAGCATTTGGGTCTCCCTGTCCAAGTAATCCTAGGCGATGGTTCATAGTATTCGCCACCTTTCTAGTAATGGCCACGGTAGGCGCGACCTACAGCTTTGGAGACTACTCCAAAGACATAAAGACCACCCTCTCCTACGACCAGCGGACGCTAAACACCCTCTCGTTCTTCAAAGACCTCGGGGCCAACTTTGGCATCCTGGCGAGCCTTAACCAATCTCTTTGGCTACCTCATGATAAAATCAAACCCATCCTTATCGTGTTTATTATTTTTGTCATCCACAAAATCCCTCAACCCACCCTCTGGCATATATGCCTCTACATCTACATAGGCGCCAACTCCCATTCCTCCAACACCGGCGCGTTCGTCACCTGCATCAGGAACTTCTCCTACGCCCACGACATCGTCCTCGGCCACCTCAAAACATATCGGGTGCTGATCATACTGGGTGCAGATAGTTAAAAAATAGAAACTACGCTGGCTTCCAGTACCACAACTCCACCACTTCACTGTGCAGACAATTATTTAAAGCTCGATCGACACAGAATATGAGTGGTCTGAAGAATAGGACTGTTGTGTTTTACTTCTGGTGTAATCATAAATGATCATACCTTCCAAGACGATCATTACTCAAACTTTCCCATTATCTGCGTTCCTCAAAAATTTCCAATCGTCACCATATTCAACAACAGTATTCATTCTCCTCACGCAAGAAATAAAATGAAGACAATTCATTCTCTTCCAATTTATTTCTCCATGTAAATTTTTGAACGCAACTCGCGTTTTTGCCTGACATCAATCACTCCTTCCTAGAAAATCATTCACTCCTGACTGTTGATATGAACCTGCTTCCAGATTCCAACCGCAATCACTCAAAAAACTGCACCGCTTCCTAATCACTGACCTTTTTCGTCAATCACACCTGAATGCCTCATGCTTCCTTACCATCGACTACTACCGATGACTGACCTGCCACATCTACATCCGAACCAAGTCGCACTACCTTTTTTTGCGTTATTCTTTCTATTTTGTTTTTCCTCTTGGTTACACGAATTTGAAAACAAAGTAGAAGAAATCGCATATGCCAATCCAATACTGGAGATTTGGATTTTGTTTATAATTGGGATTTTGCCTTGTTTGGCTGGCTTAACTTACTATTTCTCCCTTTTCTTTAATTTCTTTCTGCATTTATTTTAGTGTGATCCATTTGTCAAAAAACATTTGCAAAAATTAAGTTATTACACGTAACAAAAATTGATATGTGGTGTGAATTGTCTGCCTTTGCTTTCATTTAGATTTTATATATTAATTAAATATATTGTTTTCCTTTTCTTTCCCTTTTCTAAAAAATTGTTTGTTTAAAGTTTGTTGGTTTTCTTTTAAAACTCCCCCTTTTATCGAATTTAAATTTTTGAATGCATCTCGACATCATTCACTCCCTCCCATAGCCTTATCACTCTTCTTATCACTAACCCAAAAATAAATCCAAGCCATTTGACATTAACCCACTGCAACTACATCCAAACCAACTTGAGGACCCTAGGCTGCTAATTTAATTTTACATCGAATATTCTTGAACCCACTTGTTCAGTGTTCAACTAAAAATTGTGAAGTAACTATCAAAAATAACAATTTCCCCAAGCTTAACTCACTGCTATAATTCGTTCTTTATTTTATGATAATGAATTCTTGGCCAAGACCAACCTGTTTACTGCCATACTAACTTTTCTAACTATAAACAAAATGATAGCTCTTGAAACTATTTTTTTGAAATAACTCGATACAAGCCTAACAAAATTACTAGTGTTTGTTTATGTATAGTCTGATAGGTAGAGTTCATATAATATAATTGTTAGACAAAAAAATAATACTTACTTGAACTCGATTCTCCAATGACATACGCCAGCAGCCAAGCTACGGTAGTTCCAAAAGCATCTTCCATGTATGTACACTCTGATGTAGGTCTCCATAGTAATGCATCATTAACTTTAACAAAGTATACCCAAACTTTTACTGCATCTTTTCCTAAAGGAACACAGTGAACCGTTGATGTTGGATCAGTTGAAGCGGTAGTTCTTTCAGCCACTGCTCGTCCCGTTTTAGTCACATCAATCAACTTGCATTTATCATTTGCTACCAAAACTGAGCTATGCTGGACAAGTAGACCAAAATAATTTTTTTACAAGGATAGATCAGTAAATATATTATGCAATCACCTAAAAGAATATTATTTTTAGCTTTAAGTCCAGGTGTTTGGATATGCAACAAATATGACGATGTGGTAAGGTTACAAATTACTCATATATTCTGTTATAATTTGTTATGAAAATTGAAATGAAGTATTTACAATTTGCTCTTATACTCTGTTATAATTTATTGAGAAAAATATTATAAACGAGGGTTGCACTATGTTGAGAAATGCAAGGCAACCGATATAAACTATTAAAAACTGAGCGGCATAAAAAGATTAAAGAGGATAATGGTTGAAGACATAGTTAAGATGAAGATAATTATTAAAGAAAAATTAAATCAATGAGGAGATCCATTTTATTTTGAAAAATGAGCATATGTCCATAATGGAGTACTAGTCCATGTAAACAATATAAATATAATATATTTTCCTTTTTATCATGATGATTCAGTGTCCAATTAATTACCTGACGAGTTTATTTAGCCTTACGAGGAGAAGTTAAAATGCTTGATGTAGCCTTGCGAGGAGAAGTTGAAATGCTTGTTGTAGCCTTGCAAGGAGAAGACACGATGCTTGTTTTTCAGCTGCAACTTTTGATTTTGGCCACGTTATTTTCTTGCCCACGGCCTCTTTAATGCATGACATATCTACTGTGGGTCGCCATAAGTAAGCATCCTCTTTTTTTCCATAGTCTACCCAAACCACCACGGCTAACGGACCAAGCGGAATACCATTCACAATCATTTTTGAGTCACTCGAGCAAAGTCTTCCTTCGGCAGCCAACACCTCACCTTCATTCCAATCATAAAGCTTGCATTTGTTGTTTACACTGCTAGTTTTACTCTAAAAAAACAATAAATGTATTTAAAGGAAAAAATATGTATACAATTACAAACAGTTACCGTGAATCATAAATTTTACCGTAATGTCTTCTATCGTGTGCCCTCCCAGCACAACAACACGATTTGCAGGACATGCCACTGACTTATCCTTAGCTTCTCCTAATACTGGTAAACAAGATGTATGCCTCTATAAATAAGCGTCTGGTCTCTTTATGCAATCTATAACAACTTTCATAGCATTTGGTCCAATACGAATGTCATTGACAACTTCATCTAGATCGGTGGACACCACTCTCTCTTTGGTAACAATTTCATCAGTTCCATCTCAATCCAACAGCTCACATATGCTGTCATTATTCTACAATCATTCAGTCAAAAATTATGTTGATTATTGGATTTAAAACAAAACTCTAAATGGTGTTATATCAATATAAGTGATTTGTACCATTTCAGATGTGCTTCCTTCTTTCGAACATTCTTTACCCTGCCAAATTGTCAAGGTAAAATACATGTTAACATTCATTGAGAAGTGTATCAGATACATCATATTCATGCCAATAACTTTCTATAGCTCATTCATTATGTTTAACATGTTTTTTAAGATGTTTTTTTTAACTTTTTGCAGCTCATTTTGTTTTATTTATTAGAACTTAAATCTGATGTTATAAATTTCTTTTTAAATTAGACAAATATATCTAACTACTTAAATTTATATCATTTCTCAACAGTAATGTTGTGCTCATATGTTGAGCTGCATGCATGCATCAACATCCTAAAAGAAGAAACCACTTCAATATGCAAAACTGTGCTAGCACCCACTGCGGATATTTTGCATTATAGCAGCCAATAAAGGCACAAAGCTTTATTAGCCCATAAATCAATATTTGTGTATATAACCAAAAAAAGGCACGTATGTAATGAGTTATATAAAGGGATTCTAGCAATAAATCTATTAAAAAGGAACAAATGTAATTATGGGTTTTGAATGATAGGTTTGACTATAAGATATTGTCCATTTGAATATATAACTTAAACAGAAAGAGAAAAGACCTTGTGCATTAGTCTTAATTAAATGTTCGTCATAACATATTAAACTGGGAAGATATTATACAAGACTAAAAAGAAATTACAAGATGTTGAAAAACTTTTTCGGTATGTGCAACTGCAGATTAGTTTAACAGCATTTTTCTTGCTAACTCCTTTAGAACAGAGGAAAATTAACTAAATTTCAAATACCACAAAAATATACTAATAATAATTGCAGTATACTGCAACTATTATATACGGAAAAATATCCAATCTGGGAATTAACTGAGTTTGATTTTCTGCTTAAACTTAACTGAGCTTGTGGAAAATTAACTGAGTTTCAAATTCCGCAAAATAGGGAAAAATTAACCGAGTGTGTGGCAGTTTTTAAGTTTGTATGTTCTGCTTAAAATTAACCGAGTTTTGGCAGTTTTTAAGTTGTATTATCAAAAAGTTATTTTTTTCTTTTTCGTATATAATAGTTGCAGTGTATAAATCAAAAGGAGTTTCAACTATTATATACAACTGTAAACTGTAATAACATGTTATTATCCATCAACTTAAAACATCCAAGAAATAGAAGATATAATTACAACTTCGAAATGACCAAATTCCAATCCGGAATAAATTACAAGTTATTATCCATCAAGTAGAAAATTGATATCACTCACAAATGAATTACAGACTTACCATGGTTCATACTCATCCTTTGTTTACAGAATTAGCAATAACATGTATAGTAGAGTGGGTGAGTTACACAGCAAAAACGGAAATGCCAGTTACTAGTCATAAACAAAAGAATTTTAGTACTCGGTGGTAGAATGACAGAATAAAAAATACACAACATCAAAGTCAAGCTTCATCCCAAAAATATAAGATATAGCAAACTAAGACTGAAGCATGGGAACAAATGCAATGACATGATGACCATATTCAATTAGTATACAGTGTGAACACAAAATAACACACAATGCATAAATTAAAATATTGTGCACTAGAAAGTATACTAGTTTGTTCATTAGAAAATTGAACCGTATTCTCCAATTCTGAAATTCTTTTGTGAAACTAAGTTATCTGGGTATCCCTTGATTGTAACAAGCTAACTTAGTTTTGGTATACCCCCTTCCTAGTGCTCTTAACTGTCCTGGTTTATCTTGTCCCAATATCTGTACAATTGCGTCTTCTTAGATATTCTTTATCGAGTCGGATTGTTTCGCATTTTCAATTTTTTAATCTCTTCCTCTTTAAATTAACATACATGTATGTTATATACAATGGTAAAAATGTAAAAATATTCAATTAGTGATAAAAAATCAAAATACTTACAATAACATTTGCAACATCCGTATTCATTGGTTCACCATTCTTTTTAGTATGAGATTTAACCAAATATCCATTCTAGATACGGACGATGAAGCTTGACTATGCTTTTTCTAGATTTAAAAATACAAAAAATAAATCAGTCGATATTTATTAGCTAGCAAGGTAAATAATGCTATGTTTAATTAACTAACCACATTGTCGGTAAATCTAGCCAATACAGTTGTGTGCGGCAATTGTTTTTGCCTAATGGCTCTATATTTCTCACTTCTTGCCTGAAAATACATAATTTAGCCTTAGACTATAAACTTAATTTAATCCACAATTTAGCTTTAGAGTGAATAATTTTGAAAAAATACATAAGCATACCTTAAACTCTAAACTTAATTTCTGCTTTACAAATGATCTCCACTCGTTCATGTTTTTTATATTGTAAGGTTTCAAGCTAAGTCTTTCCTCTTCCATCGTTGCATTAACTAATTTTTGGGCTAATTTGCTTTTTGATTATCTCCAGATAGTTCCCATTTGTTGAAATATGGATATTTTTGCTATTCTTCCACTTTGAATCTAACCTGCAAGTAAAAATAAGAAGAAAAATAAACGTTATGACCACCTATTAACGGAAAACATTTAGGCTAAAGTTAAAATAAATAAAGTTTACTGAATCTTGTAGGTTAGTATTAATTATGAAATTAAAAAATGTGGGTACAAGACCTCAAGAATATTACTTAAGTTCAACGCATCTTGAAGTTCACTGCATGTGGATGCAAGACCACAAGTTGACAGATAAAAATAAAAAAAATGTCTCAACAAGTAGTTTCAATTATGAACTGCGCTTAAAGCTATTCAATGTCTTCTTCTATGAATTCAGTTTCCAATGATTTCGTTTCTTTAGGATTTCATTTCTTTCCTTTATGAATTGCGCTTAAAGTTATTCAATGTCTCAAGAAGTAGTTTCAATTTTGAACTATGGGTTAAAAAAAAGATCGGTTGAGCAGTTTGTGATAGTAATTCAAACAACTTTAGGATTTCATTTCTTTCCTTTATTTTGGTTACAAAATATGTTTGGTTGAAATTAAAGGGACGGTCTTTCGATCAAACTTGTTACACTTTATTGCATAGATTCTTTTTCCATAATATTTTATTACTACATCAAGTAATAAATGAAATGCATTATGCTTGTGCCAAAAAACAAGGATATTCGTTTCACGGAGAGTGATAAGATGCTAATATAATATAACCTTCATCAGTCCATGTGAAACCCTTAGTGCATAAAATATAACCCCTTAAATGAAATCTGCATATGTTCAAACATGCATTATTTTCAGTTTAGTGACACTATTAGTGACTGAAATAAGCAAGCAATTTCATATTAAAAGAAATTAGTAATATAAAGTTTGAGTTAAGCAAGCAAATGGAAATTGAAGTTTGAATTGTGAAATGAAATAAACATGAAGTGATAAACTATAATTGACTAAGTTTACATCTAAACTGAACTACATTAAGTATGAAAAATTATTTAGCAGTACGCAAAGTAATTATTAAGCAATTAAGTAACAAAATATTAACTTAAAATAAAGAAATATTCCTTTATACCTATGTTGCTTTACATTGTACAATAACAAATTATAGATTGTATTAATTAAGATTTATTAACTAACCATTCAGGATTATTCAAGCTTTTATAAACAATCTGGAATTTTTTGTTTAATTTCAGGAAAAAATCCTGAACTTCTAAACTTATGTACAGCTAACTTTCACTGATCTAACCTTTGTTTCTACAAATACTTGATTCCTTGTGTTTCTTTGGTACTTCTCAAGTCTTAGCATCTAAGTTGTTGTAACTTTGTAGTGGTTTTATATGAGTTTTGATTTATTAAAAAATCAAACAGTGCTGGAAATCGATGAAATGGGCATTTTCATGAGGAAGAATATAACTATTTTCAATTTAGATCACATACCCGAATCGATTTCCGCAATACAACTTTCAGTTCACCGCTTAGAAGTCTACAATCGACAAGTGTAACCGAAACATGTTCTCATACAAGCGGCCCATGATAAGAAGATAAATGTACTGAGCCCTCTCCAATAGGTATGGCTACCTCATTGACTTTGATTTCAATTCGATTCCCAATACTTAACGGGAGTTTTTTTGCTCTTGTGGGACCTCTAAGACATTTTTTCACATCTACATTTGCAGTTTTAACTTCATTTAATCTATTGATTTCCTCCCCGGCATCAACATTTTCTTCGGAAGCTATTTCAACTTCTTCACGTATTTCATTTTCTTTACGGAGCATTTCATTTTCCTCATGCATTTTAGTTTCTTCACAAGCCATTTCAATTTCTGCACACGGCATTTGTATTGTCTTGTGTTGTAATTCTTGTTCTTTGTCTACATTGCAAGCATCAACGGTTGGCTTGTTATATTTGACTTTTGGCTTAAACTTTTGGGATCACTCGTTCTTCAATTGTTGGCGAGTACGTACTAAGCTTTTGTGCATATCCTTATCCTTTTGTTGTGAAAACAATATCAACAAACATAACAAAATTAGATGAGCACTTAATTAACATTTATTGACAAACACCCACATACACCCTCATATAATGTCATACATTTATCAACAGTTATCTTCGCAATTACCATTAACGTTCAAAGCAGAAAAAGGCAACAGTTCCAAAAAATCATGTACTCATATTTTTGATATATGCACCACCATTTTGATACATGCAGCAGGAATGAAATGAAGCAACCTGAACGTTTATGCCTAATTTATTTTCTAAAAAAAGCTTATGTTCCTTTTGAGTCGTTTATATATCAGGTTGATCTTTAGTTTACGCTACTTAATTTAAAATGTGCATGTTAGTATATCAAAAGGACATCATAATCAATTAGCTAACTAAAACACCATAATGTCAGACATAAATAATATCAGAAGGTTCTACAAACCAGCTTTTTATGCTTACCTCCTACTTGGTCAAATAAATATAGGAAATTTTCATTATATATTCAGTATTTTACTACAGTATAAAACTGATCAAAAAAGGAAGAAAAAAGTTATGGCTTAAAATTTATATACAAAACATACAATTGTCAAATGGACGCCTATTGAATCATAAACACATGTGTTCATAACCAATTCTTAACATCCAATTAACATTTACCATTGATATAAGTAATCAGTAATGGGCATTGGTAGATAAAAAATTTGCTAGAATCAGAATAAACTTGGGTATTTTTACCTATTTTTGTTATGTCAGTTATTTCTGTTAATGTAGGTGCAAAAATATACCTTACCATAATGGGCATGTAAAGTAGGCGCAGAAGATAATTGCATGTATATAGAAAAGCCAAGGTTTTGAGAAAAGGGCAATAATTAAACTTTTGGCTCTACAAAAACAATATTTTAAATAGATAAATTAGGATTGAGGATACATATTTTATCAGCCGTATTCTTCTTTAATTTCCATATTGAGGATAAAGGCATCAGAATTATACATATTGATGAAATTAATTATAAACATGTGATATCACCCTTCAATAAACTAAATAATCTTACTATCCTTAAATATTATTATTTATTCATAAAATACTAAGAGCTACCAGGCCAATGTGTTAACTAGTCCTAAAACAGCAGCAAGAAATACTGAAATTCAAACTAACAACGTCTCAATGATGGTACTTTTGCATCACAATCATCATAATAATGATTATCTTCGCATATTTAGTGGTGAAAATTTACGAACAAATGGAAAGTTAAAATAGGAATATGTGCAAAAGACGAACAAGATAGCAGTAAAATGCATTTTCCCATCTTAAAGAACTAAAAGAACAGAAAACATAGCAATGGATGAAGTTGAGGTAGCTACCGTTAGCGACAATGACGTTGAAGAACAAGTCGTAAAGGGTGAGATGGAATTAGAATTAGAAACCAATATGTCATTGAATCAAATTCAGGTGTTGCTTCCCTTAGAACATGCACAGACTTTCTGGTTTGACTATCCTTCTGCTAAATTAAAGCAAGCAGTCTGGGGAAGTTCGATTCGTCCTGTTTACACTTTCTCGACTCTCCAGGACTTTTGGAGCCTGTACAACAATATATTCGTCACCCAGGAAATTTAATGATAGGATCAAACTTATACTTTTTAAAGAAAAAATTGAACCAAAGTGAGAGGACCCTATCTGTGATGATGGTGGGAAATGGACTGTCAACAGTTCATGAGGAAAATCTGATATATTGTGGCTATACACCCTGCTGGCATTAATTGGTGAACAATTCGATTATGGTGATGAAATTAGTGGAGCGGTTGTCAATGTCCTTAAAAACCAAGAACGAATCTCCATATGGACCAAAAATGCAGCTAGTGAAGCAGTTCAGATGAGCATAGGGAAGCACTGGAAGGAGTTTCTGG
Source organism: Allium sativum (assembly GCA_030737875.1). Lineage (NCBI taxonomy): Eukaryota > Viridiplantae > Streptophyta > Magnoliopsida > Asparagales > Amaryllidaceae > Allium > Allium sativum. The sequence continues at coordinate 1,043,142,860 of CM060910.1, read as the reverse complement.
ATTACAATGAATCCATTGGCTTCATTGTTCATGATGATGCAAAGAAGCAGGAACGAAGTGCTAAAAATCGATACACATCATGATTGCCTAAACTAAATTTTCCATCAACCTCCCCCCGCCTCCTCTTTTTTATTTTTTGAATCATCCTTTGGTCTAGAAATATGATTTATGACTGCACCTAGCAAGTTCGATCCTTTAGTAATAAGAACATTTAAACATAAAATATCAGGTTCTGTTATGTAATCTATGGATCTGTGAAGTTTTATTAAAAAAAATATCCTGAATTATTTGCAAAATGGAAACGTACTTATACAAACTACCCTGGTTTATATAGAAATTGGACATATATAATTGGACGTAAATTGCTTTATATATATATATATATATATATATATATATATATATATATATATATATACACACACATTATTTTGGGTTTTGAAATAAATCTTTACTCCAAAATTACTTCCACGTGTTTGATTTGAATTATCATAGGATATTGTTCTTTTTTTATGGAAAATTAGAAATTAAGGGAATGTACTGATTCTAAAAGAAGAAATTTAGATATCAAACGCCATTGTAAGAAATTATATATCCAATGGGATGTACTTGCCATAAAAATAATATTAAATCATAATTGATAATTAATACGTAAAATTATTTTTGATTTGTTAATCCCATAATTTTCAGGTATTTATATTTATATAATATAGTTATTAAATCCATAATTTTGGGATAAACAAAACTGACCATGTAGACTCTTAGCGTCAGTATTGATAGATTATTTCACGTTCGTATCCCCTTCACATACTATTTTCACTAGGGGTGAGCGTTTGGTTGGTTAGGTTTATCCGATTTTGAAAATTGTCAAACCAAACTAAAACCGATAAAAATGAAAAACAAACCAAAACAACCCGAATTAAGATTGGTTGGTTCAGTTGGTTATTCGATTTAACCGAACTAAAAATATTAACTATAATTTGAAATAAATTATAAATATATGATTAAAATATTACTATTTATGATTCATATGATTCACAAAAGTAATTCTAATACATATGTGATGATTAAAATTTACTTAGATAACTAAGTTAAGCTAAAATATTTACTATAATATCGATAATTTTGAAGATATAATAAAAATTCGGTTAATTTGGTTAAACCAATAACTAAACTAAATATTTTTTCAAACCGGTTACAAACCAATCTAATTTCAAAACCAAACCAAACCGACCAAAATAAATTGGTTTGGTTGGTTTATTCGATTTAACCAAATAATGCTCACCTCTAATTTCCACTAACATTTATTGGTTAGGCACGAGAACTAGCTGCATTATCAACTAGGCTCGCACACGTACACGCACGAGCATATGCGTGCAACATAAGCAAACAAATGCATGCGTCTTGATAGCGCACTTAGCACGCTAGTGCTTAGTTGCTTAATTACATTAAATTAAACCTTCTTTTCTATTAATACTTGCTTTTGTTTTATTTCAGCTCTTAAAACCGAAAATGTAACTCCTTTTGTTTTCTAATTTGTCAATTTCGTAACCAATGTAATTTATGACATGTTAACATAAGTCAAACACATGTTAACATAAGTCAAAAAAATTGTTTGATCTATCTGTTAATCAGAAATCGGCAAAGATTACACATTAGGGAAGAAGTATGGAGAATAAGACATTGGGAGAAAAAAATAAGTGGCGTTTGTAATTCCAGATGCTAGATAATGAGTTAATTATGGAACAAATTCGTGAATATGAAAAACTGGTATTAGACATAATCTATGAAAAAATGAAGGTGTGTGAGATTTCGCAGGCCAATATATTGCGGGAGAATTTCCCACTTCCATAGATTAGTTATGGAAACGATCTCAAGCATAAAAAGAATGATCTATCTTTTCAAGAATTAATTAGTCTTATGCAGACTGAAAAAGCAAACTGCTGGAAGTATAAATTCTGTGCTATGAGCCTTGATTACGATACATCTAATCTTTTGGAAAGCAAAAACAAAACTAATAAATCACTGCTGAAAATTAGTTTTTATCTTTTTGCTCATTTTGAAACTAACTTCATTCATAACTAACTAGTTTTGATTTGTAACCTTGTATAAACAACAGAATGACTCACACTAAAATTTAAATGTGATGGCATTTAAAATTTATGGCTTTTAATTTATTGCTCAGGAAATAACTAGAGATTCTATGCTATTAAAAGATAAACTAACTTGACATATCTCACCGGAAAAAAATAATGATTTAAAGCTAAATTCATACCTTCATGATCAAGATTAAGAGTGTCTTCAAATATGAAAATCTCTATGATAATCAATAACTAGATACCTGCATAAATGAAATAACAAATTTTATGAGATATATAACTCAAAAACACTTTTTGTGATCACCAATTTTTTTTATAATTAAATGTATCTTATTGATTTAGATATTGAAATGGAAAAGATGACGTCAAAATCATTTATATAAGTCAACAAATATCAAACAAAATAACTATTGCATAAAAAATAAAATACTCAAATATTACTAAACAAAAAAATGTCTTGGGTGAAGGGTACCTATACATCTTTTTACTAATGCACGTAACAATATTTATTGACTCTCCATAAGGTAACAAATTCAGCAATATTGAGTTATTCAAGTATGCCTTCGTAGTCCGCTCTAATGTAACTAACGTCATCAACATCCATATCGGTTACATCGAGATCTTCTGGAATATTGATTGTTTCTTCTACATAATCATTTGTCTCTAAATCAAGAAAACCTCTTGGCAGTGCTTTCATTACAACATACAACTTGAAGAATCATTTTCTCTTGAATAAAATACTTGTTTCGCTTGAGATGCAAGGATGTATGGATCTTCTGAAAATGATGCTTGGTTTGGATGTAAATTGGCAAGAGTGAAACCATCTTCATCAACTTTTACTCCATTCCCAACATGCGCCCAATGACACTTAAAAATAGGAATATAAAACACATGGTAATCTAACAAAATTATATCGGTCAATACTCCATAATAAGTGACCACATCAGCTACTTGAGATATATCTTTTGCACTTGCTCTACACATAGTAGTCGCATCATAATTCACTCCACTATTCTGAGTTTGTCTCGCTACATCTTTTATGTGAAACCGTTGTCCATTAATGATATATCCTTTGTAAAACAAAGCATCATTCTTTGGACCATATGCAATCCACTTTAGCATTTCATTATGATCACTGGAGTTAATAGGTATCTACAAAAAGTTTGATTTACATTGGTTATTTTAGAATAACATTCTTTAAAAAAAATGAGAGTATATTTAAAAAATTCATTTAACCTTTTTTTTAATCCAATCAGCAAAAATTTTTGTATGCGTTTGCCAAAGCAAGGTTGAATTTCTCTCCATGCGCTTGTTTGAATTTTTTAATTCCTCGAAGTGCAAACTAGTATAAAACAAGGATTATTAAGTTATATTTACTAGTAGAAACACATCAAAATAATTGAAACATAACATTATACTTACGTTAAAAATGGTTCCACCATCACCATATTCATTAATACGGCTAAATGAGCACTTTCTTTCTCATTTGAGGATAATGTAACTGTCTTAGACGCTGAAATTGGACGTCCCTCGAGTATTACGCTGCTTTCATAATCTTCATTTTGGGCAACTATCTCCTCAATGTGCCTTGATTTTTTCAAGAATTCACTAAATAATTTCATGCATTTCTCCGCAAGATAAGATTCAGCAATACATCCCTCGGGTCGTGAATAGTTTCTTGCGTAACCTTTAAGTGTTTTAATATATCTTTCAAAAGGATACATCCGGCGAAATTGAACCGGTCCACATATTAGTGCTTCTCTACCAAGATGAATTGACAAATGCACCATTATGTCAAAGAATGAGGGTGGAAAATATTTTTCAAGCTCACACAAAATTTCTATAATCTCAATGTTCATTTGTTGCAATTTTTCCCGATCAAGAACACGTTGACTTAATTTGTTGAAAAATAAGCATAAACGAATTATTGATTTTCTAACCTTCTTTGACAATAACCCTCTTACTGCTACAGGTAATAAATGTTGCATTAAAACATGATAATCATATGATTTCAAGCCACAAATTTTGCAGTTCTCCAACGATATATGATTTTTCAAATTTGAGCAATATCCATCGGTTCCTTTTAAATCATATAGTCTTTTGCAGAATATTGTTTTCTCAGAATTTGACAATGTATAAGGAGCTGGAGGAAGATATGTTTTCTTCCCATGAGTTTATGCATGAAGCCCATGTCGAATTCCCTAATTCTCTAAATCCTTTCTAGAGTTTGTTCCATCTTTTGATTTGTTATCATGCAACATTGATCCTAAGATGTTTCACCGATGTTTTTCTCCACATGCAGTAGACCTAAATTATGTCGTAACAGAAGTTCCTACAAAAATAATAGTGTAACTCATAATTATATTATATTATAATTTTAAATTATTAAAAAATTAAAAACAACCACCAACCTTCGAATATGGCAAATCAAAGAAAATCGATCTCTATTTCCACTTTCTTAGCTCCAGTTTAATAGGATCTTTATCTTCATCGTATTCATCTTCCATATCATGGACAATATTCATCTTCCTCTTTTTCAGCTTGATGGATTTTATCTTAATGACTTTTTTCTTATTATTCTTTTCCTTCTTCTTTTTCTTTTCTTTTTCTTTTTCAAAATTATTTGGAAAATCTTTTAGCAACTCAGAAATATTTGTTCTAGTTAAAATTCTAGGCGCGTTATCATTCTCCACGGTGTTATCAAACAAAGTCTTTTGTTTTCTCCGTGCATCATGTATAGATAGATATCTTCTATGACCCATGTAAACATTCTTTCGACTATAATTCAGCCAACGATGATGAGTATTAACACCACACAATGGACAAGCTTTTTCTCCCTTCACACAACATCCAGCAATATTTCCATAGGCTGGAAAATCATTTATTGTCCATAGCAAGATTGCATTCAGTTTAAACAATGTTTTACTAAATGCATCATAAGCATCAATTCCATCACTCCACAAATAATGCAAATCTTCAATCAAAGGCACCAAATATACGTCAATATCGTTTCTTGGTTGTTTCGGACTAGGAAAAAAGTAATGTTAACAAAATATTTTTCTTCTTCATACACAATGCAGGTGAAAGGTTGTATGATACGCGCATTACTGGCAAACAACTATATTTAGAATTTAACACAGAAAATGGATTAGATTCATCTATAACAAGACCAAGTCTAAGATTGCGTGGATCGGCAGAAAAAGGTTTCCATCGTTCATCAACCATATTCCATGTCATAGAATCCACAGGATAACGCATTTTTTCATCATTGCTTTTATTATTGAAATGCCATTTTAAATCTTTTGCCATTTTCTGAGATCAAAACATTCTTCTAAATCTTAAAATTATTTGAAAATATCTCAAGATTTTAACTGAAACACCTTGTGCAATCTCCTTAGTATCTTGATTTATTTTCCATCTCGAAGAACCGCATTTCGGACAAGCATTTAAATCTTTGTATTCTTTTCTGAAAACACTACAGTCATTCTCACAAGCATGTATTTTTTCAAAACCCATGTCAAATGCTTTAAGAATTTTTTTTACTTTATATAAACTCTTAGGAAGTACGTTGTCATTCGGCAAAAACAACTATTGCACATTTAGAAGCTTGTCAAACCCACTATCTGATAGACCGGTCTCACATTTAAAATTATACAAGACAGTAATGGCTGATAATTTTGTATGATCTGTACAGCAAGGATATAATGGAGTTTCCCCATCTTCCAAATTTTTAAGCAACACATCCTCTCTTCTTTGAAAATCAACACCATCTTTATCATCAGCAAGAAGATCATGATTCACAAAATCTTCATCTTCATATTGAATCATCTTAAATAAGTCGTACGTGTCGGACGAATTTGTCTTTTCATCTGCATTTATTTGTTTGCCATGGCTATACCACCTACTGCTCTTATATTTAGGATTTATTCCTTTTATAACTAAATGCTCGACAATGATCTGGTCATCATGATGTCTAAGATTTTGACAATCCCTACATGGGCACAAAATTTTCTTCACATTTCTCATATTTGTCTTTGCCACACGCAAAAAATTCAAAGCTCCTTGTCGATACTCTACACTAGTCCTACGACAAAAATTAAAAACATAAAAAAAAAGTTTTAATATTAACATATATGTCTTAATTCTTAAAATAAATTTTAATATTATGTACTCACCTGTTTAAATTCACCCAATCTTTTTCCATCGGCAATATAGGCAATCAAGTAATTTCTCAAGCTTTGATGTTGAATGTGTTTTTCTATTTTAATCAAACAAAATACTACATGTTTCATAATTCAATTTTATATTTTCCAAACTAACTTCAAAAATGAAGATCGATGTACATTAAACTCATTGCAAAAGCAATCCAAACGGCACATCCAAATAATCGAAGACAACGTATGCACATCCAAATAAATGAATATAACGTATTGCAAAAATGAAGACTGATTTTGACAAAAATATGTAATTATGATATTATCATATATTTCAAATTTACATAAGTCGCAACATTATAACTTTAAATTTTAATTTGTAATAAATATGCATATATCTAATTAATTAATGCTTGTAGCGAATAATAGAACTACACCTTATTCTTTCTCCCATGTTTGGTGGTCCCTTATTATAAAAATCCACATACCTATATTTGGATTCTCCACGAAATCATGGTGAAAGCATGTAGTATCAACTTCTACTCAATTGGAAACCATGCATTTCAAATCGGCTATGCCTTTCAATTTCTAATGGAACGCATAAAATGACAAATGAAGCAGCTTCAAGTAGATAAGATATTAAAACAAATTATGTGAATCTTTCCATTTTGTTAGTAAATAAGTCGATTTTACCTGTTTTTTAGATAGTCACAAAATATTTTTCTTGAACTAAAATGGAGTCAATTTTAATTTCTATCAATTATTTAACTTTTCCTTTCTACCAATGGATTCTGATTAAGCGTTTTAAGGGGAAAAACACTACAATAGTATAGCACGATGGATAAGGTTCAGCTCTGTAACTCAGCGCATATTGATATAGCTAGATATAATAATATAAATACATGTATGAGATAGAAAAATAACCAAAATGGCTTACGTGCAGGTAGAGGTTCCTAACATGAAATTGTCTTGAGGTTTGTGATTCCATACATCTAACTTTTTCAGCAAATATATTTCATTTTCTACTTGCACATAAATCTTATATTTTCTACAACATATTCCATCTGCTCTTCATGTTAGTTTTATGCGTGCAAGTAAATGTTCACAACGCATGATTGCTTGTGGCTTGTGACTCCATACATCTAACTTTTTCTATAATAATTTCCATCCCTTCTTCAAGGGGGTTTATGATTCCTATAAACTATGTCAAACTCTTTAATGAATGTTGAGTCACATCGCCTCATTGTTATTCAGTTCTAAACTATTCTGGTTTCCAATTATCGATCGTCCTGACAATAGTAAGTGTTGACAAACTTGGGTTTTTACTTTCTCATTCACATGTGATATACACTTTATTGTCACCAATGGGTATAAAGGATTATATCATTTACTCTCATTTTCATCTAGTCCCTTTGGTTTAGAACCCATGTTGTTTAATTGATTTATCTTCGTATTAACGTCCCTTGGCTGCAGAAATGTCTTTATCTTCATTTATGGTCACTTCCAATTGTTTTATGTTTTGAATTACCGGCTCTCCTATCAGTGATATATTTTGGTGGACTTCCATTTTTTTTCCCTGAATTTGTTGAAAGTGCCATGATGCAGCTCGAAAAATTGTTTCTTAGCATGGTACCTTTGATTTTATCTTTCACCAAATTTCATCACTTTCTAAAATTTTACCGCAACCTTGAAATAAGGGTTGTGGTGGTAATATATTCATAATAATGATTTTAATGAGGAATTTGCAATCCAAATATCTACAAAAAAAACATAGTTCATAATGCATAATGAATAATTTGAGTTGATGATTTTAGCTATTATTATTATAGAAAATATGTACTTTGTGTAACATACATTGTTAACGAAGAAGCAAATTAATAATAATAAAAGAAAAGGATCTTGTGTATTACAACAAAATAAAATAAATACCCAGATAGAAATTTTGTTAAGGGCAGAAGTTGTTCTTTAGTAAACTAAACTAAAAATATATGCACTTTTGTATCCATATTTGAGTTAAATGGACTGTCAAAACACTAAGTGCAAGCTGTCGGATTAGTTAAAGTGAAAGCAAACTTGAACTATCATGTATGAAACCTACAAAAACAGAACAACAAAAGTTTATCAAAGCTACTTCTGTTTCACGTGACTAAATAATGAATCAATAAGCTGACGATTAAGCCAGCATCTGCTAGTCATTTGTACATAAGTCTTGTGTACATTATACAAAAAATGAATCAAAATTGCAATATGTTTTTCAACAATAAAAATAGGCAGGAATAAGTAAACAATCTGTTAAAACAAATTAAAATAGTAGTGTGATACTTCTGTTGTTGCTTTTACTGGTGCTAGATGTTGAACGTAACTCTATCTTTAGGAAGGCATTGCAATGATGGAGGATTGTATACTCAAATACACAGATAAAAAGTGACGATTAATATTAGAAGGTAATAAAAATTTAGTATGTTCACTTATCATAGTATACTAATGCAAACTTTATGCATATGAATTTAAACTGCATTTCTTGCAACTTACATTCCATAATTTTTTTTGCTTTGTTTGTGATGCTATATGATTATTGGTTTTTCTACTTTAGGAAAATGTTCAAGGCATTTTGACTTTAAATGGCCATCAATATTTCTTACATTGTACTATTAATTTAAAACTTTGGAATCTGAACAAATGAAATAAAACATAACATCACGTTCAATAGATCGGTTACCCAATTACTATTATTATTCTAGTCAATATTCTTATTTTAATATTTATTTCTTGATTTCATATTTTTTTACCCAATATTACAAAACATTTACATCATAATTCGACGTTCAACAAAATGATGTAGGCAAAAAGATGAAATTAAGCAACTCGTCCATTTAATAAGCCTTTTATACGATAAACTATGATTGAAACAATTTTTATTTGGATCATAGATAGAAGTGTGAAGCATAAAATAACCGTGACTACATATAGTTCGAAAATAATCCAACTGCAATGATAATTAATTATCTCTAATATTCTTGTGTAAACGACTTGCTGATGATCCTCAAAGGGCCGGTCGTAGAAGTTTTGCTATCCAAAGCCAATTGCAAAACCAAGTCTCTAAAATACGTACATATCTCTGTGCATATATCGGCCATATCATAGGCTTATATGGCTAATGATATCGCAAACCTATCTAGTGATTAGTGTTATTTAAATCTTGTTAAATATGTACTGATATCACATACATGTATATATACAGATAACTTTTATAGTCACCCAATTAATAAACTAATGACACCCAAAGACTACTAATAACATATAATACATCAAACAAAAAGTAATATATAAATAATAATTAGTTCAATAAATTTAATAGATTTATAACATATATAAATTAATTAAATTGCGTGGTATTTCGGAAAATCATCGAGCACTTGTGCAATTCACTGGTGTAAATTTAGTCAATAATTCGATAGCTAGTGGTGTGATATAAAACCCAACATTTAACCATCTACATCATGGATCCACTACTCTCTAATTTATGCACCCCACCGTTCTAGGAAAAACTACATCGAACAGCCAAAGCTTCAAAGCCTGCTTCGCTAATAAGAAAATATCAAGCAAAAATAACAAACATATGTTATACTCCTTAAACCCATGGCCGAAATGATCCTTTACTCCTTAAACTCAACATCAAGCATACATTTACTATTCGATGTTCAACAATTGCATTCGCTGCTACATAAATAACACATAAAAGATTATTAAAATCTAATATTCATATTATTAAGTCTAAAACATCTTTACACAGGATGCAATTTTTAATCATGGTTATTATGCAATTTATAAGATAAAATATCAGTTCGAAGAGGAAAAGTGCGAAAACGAAAAAATAAATCATATTAATACACAACAAATCAATTTACAGAGGCACCATGCAAGTCGGTTAAAAGGTTGAATCAAAGATTTCACAATATTTACTCGGTAATATTGCAAATTTCTCTAAAAAAACACGAAATTCTAATAAAGCGATTTTTTACCTTAATCTATCGTTCGAACAAAAATCCCGATTTGAAGGCACAGCCGTAGATCTATAATCAAAAACCATAAATAGTCAGAAAACAACCGCAAAACATACGTGGATCTACTCAAGGCATTTTATTACATACCTGGATTTGTTGATTGAAGAGCGAACGTTGGGTGGATCGAAGAGGAGGAAACGTTAATTGTCCATCCAAGGAGAAGGCTGCGGATTTTTAAATTGAAGGAGACGCTGGAAGGAAGGAGACCGAAGAAGATAACGTGGAAACGAGGAGAGTAAATTTCGTCTTTGGGTAGGGGGAATATTTCAACTTTGGGGTGGAAGATTTCAGCTTTGAGGGGGAAAGAACGAAACAAAGGGAAAGATTTTGGATTGGGGGGGGAGAACGAAATAAAGGGAGGGAAAAAGTAAACGCACCCGAGATTACAGAAAAATGGAAATAAACATAACAAAGAAAACGAAAAATCAAATCGGCTGCAGTCACACGTCAAACGCAACCACTAACAGCAACCTTATGTTGATTTTCTTGTAGTGAATGACTTCATTTTTCTAAAAAGCATTGCATTGTTAAATGATTTATTTATTTCATGCACTGGAAATCCAATGGAGTAAACTCGTTCCGCGTTAGCGGTGTGGTCCTGTGATTAGCCTTATCATTAAATAAGTTAAGTAAGATTTCTCTTACCGGTCCCATGACTGTCTCGTAGTTTGTTTTCACTTACAAACTTGGGTGCCCTTATTTTTACACGGGCAACCAAGTAATCAGGTAGCAGGCTTTATTTTGGATATGCACCATAGCATGGGGTGCTCTTTTGGCTGAAGACGAAGACTATCGTTTATCACTTATTTTGGACATTTAGACATCACCTTATGTATGTTAAACGTGACGATGTAGTAGACTTATTATCTACCTGATAGAACCTTTTATGTACTAAGTAGTATCCTGTATCTGTGCAACTCTGATGATGACGACATTTATGATTCCACTGTTATGATGATGCATATTATTTTATGATTTCATGTGTTATGTTATTATCTGTAATCTGCTGATGTGATTAATGTGTTATATTCCAATGATTATCCTTGCTTCCATGGCACAGGGGTTTGGGTTATCATAAGAGCACTCCAACCAATAAAGATGCACACAACACAATGCACACAACACAATGCACACTCCAACCAATAAAGATGCACACAATTTAATAAAGGACCATAGAAAACAATAAAGATACACAATAACCAAGACCTCATATCTTATATACAACAACAACATTGCAAACCATATCTCAAACCCAAACATATTCAAAAACAAAAATGGATTCCTATTTTATGAAATGCATGATGGCTTTTAATAGCGATTCGGAGGAAGGAGAAATCCTTCAAGGGAAAGAGGAAGAAATACATGAAATATGGGACTTATACAATGAAGCCTACGGCTCATCATCCACAACTCGAAGGGGATCGATTCCTGGAAGGAAGTTCATACACCAAAATCAAGCTAAATACCATAAGTCATCTCTGATGCAGGATTACTTCTATGACAACTGCACTTACGGTCCTGATATGTTTCGTAGAAGATACAGGATGCGGAGAAATCTATTTCTTCAGATATTGGTGGGTATTCAAGGTAACATTGATTACTTTAAGTACAAGCAAAATGCATCAAAGACACAGGGGTTATCCAGTGAACAGAAAATGACAGTTGCTATGAGAATGTTAGCTTATGGCACTCCTGCTAATGCTTTGGACGATGCATACTGAATTGCGGAGAGCATGACACTTGAAACACTTGAAAATTTCTATTAGGCTATGGTGGACGTCTATGGAAAGGAGTACTTAAGGTCTCTGAACGAAGCTGACATAGTGCGAATCAGAGAGATGCACGAAAGCAAGGGATGGTCGGGCATGTTTGTAAGTCTGGACTGTATGCATTTGGAATAGAAGAGCTGCATGCCTTAAGGGATTACAAGGTGCATACAACAGCAAGGAAAGGCGACCAACCATCATTTTGGAAGCTATAGTATCGTACGATTTGTGGATATGGCATGCGTTCTTTGGAATGCCCGGTTCAAATAATGACTTAAATGTTATAGAAAGGTATCATCTATTCAATGATCTTGCTCAAGGCCAGGTACCTCCTTTAACATTTACCATTGCCCAAAATACTTACAATCATGGCTATTACCTAGGTGATGGAATTTATCCGAAATGGAGCACCATTGTTAAAATATGTCCAAATCCATTGACTACTAAACAAGCCAAATTTGCGGCGATGCAGGTGTTGGAAATGAATGAGCAAAGAAAGGGGAAAGTAGGAAGAAGAAGAGATAGCAACATTTAAAGTCCCACATCATAGAAATATTAGTACAATCTCTCCTAATATATTAGAAGCCAAATAGGCTTATGTAAAATAGAAAGGAGGGGGATGATATGAGGATGTGGGTTTGGCCATGGCATAATAATACATTAAAATGTTAAAGATAAGGGCCTTGGGGCTCTTGGGTTCTCTTGATTGGATATGGCCGACGGTTGCTGATTGGGCTAGTGCACTGACATCAGAATATTTTTTATTAGAATTTTAAAGGTGTGTCCGTTCAGTCCAGAATTCGAAAGGAATGTCTGTTAGCTGAATAAGTACAACCATTTGAATTCTCAACGGACGCATATTAATAAGTGGGCGGTTAAAGGGTCGCAACCTTTCCTATTCTGATGGTTACTAATGCATGCGAATAGGCACTCCTCCTTTCCTATATATGCATTGCCCAAAACAAGACAGAATTCACTTTTTTTGCTTGAATTTCTTCTTCTTCTTCAAAGTAATCCTCTGATCTAGTTTTTGTAATCAACTTTAGTTCGTCAAAGCTTTGTTTACTGGCACTACGCAATGGAGTTGGTCCGTTTTATCTTGGAAAACAAATTGCAACTACGTCGATTGGTGCATACGACGACAATATTGTTTCAAGGAAATAGAAAACTTCCGGGCTCGGACATTACTGAAACAGAATACTTTCTGTTCATCTTCAATCTTATGCACAAATCTGTTACGCTTTCTGTGCTTATTGCAAGCACAGTTTGACATGACAATTATGGCATAATTGATTAACGTTGATTGTTGTTGCTATCTGTTTGTAATACAATTGTGTAATTACAAAAGTACTAACAATCTTGAAACAATATTTTTGTTGCAGATGACGAAAAACAACAACACTGATTCTGCATCGATTCAGACAGTGAAAACTGCTCAGCTAGTGCCTGTGCTACCAACAATGGCTCTGTCTCATGGCAAAAGGCCAGAGAAGTTCAATGAAATCAATTTCAAGCACTGGAAACAGAAAATATTGTTTTATTTAACAACATTAAGTCTTGCTTAGTTTCTGATAAATAGGCTCCTGTGGTAGACGAACTCAAACTTGACGCTACTAAAGTAGTGGCACTCAATATCTGGACAAACTAAGACTTCATGTGCAAAAACTATATTCTGAATGGTCTGGATGATAGCCTCTACAATGTCTATTGTACTTTTGGAATGTCCAAACAACTCTGGTTGGCTCAGGAGAAAAAGTACAAAACTGAAGATGCAGGCATTAATAAATTCATTGCTGGAAAATTTCTAGACTTTAAAATGGTTGACTCAAAGAAGGTGATAAGTCAAGCTCAAGAACTGCAACTTATCATCTGTCAATTAGAAGATAAAAAGATGACTCTTAGTGAGACTTTTCAAGTTGCTGCAACTATTGAGAAATTGCCTCCTTCTTAGAAGGCCTTCAAAAATTACCTTAAGCATAAGCGTAAGGAAATGACAATGGAAGATCTCATAGTTCGGCTAGGCATTGAGGAAGATAACAGAAATTCTGAGAGAAAGATTTCTCAGAATATTGCTGCCAAAGCAAATGTTGTTGAGTTGGACAAGACTAACAAAAGAAAAAGGGAGAATGCTCCTAAGAAGTCAAAGAAATTTCTGGGTTCTTGCCACAACTGTGGAAAGAAGGGGCACAAAGCAGCTGAATGTCGTGCACTTAAAAAGAAGAAGTTAGAAGCAAATACGGCTGATGTTTCAAAAGACATTTCTGATCTTGATTTATGTGCAGTAATATCATAATGCAACCTTGTTGGTAACTCTAAGGAATGGTTTGTAGACACTGGAGCCACTCGACACATATGTGCTAACAAGTGGATGTTTACAACCTATAAAACTACAACTGATGCTGAACAACTTTTTATGGGCAATTCTTCCACTTCAAAGGTCGAAGGCAAAGGAAAAGTTATGTTGAAACCGACTTCTGGAAAGGAACTGACTTTAAATGATGTTCTCCATGTTCTTCGCAAGAACCTGATTTCAGGATCATTACTGAGTAAGCATGGCTTCAAATTGACCTTTGAAGCTGATAAATTTGTGCTTTCCAAGAATGGAGTGTGATGGGTTGTTTAAAGCAAATGTAACCACTATTGTACCACGCACTAAAATGAATGAAAGTTAATCTTCTGCTTATATTGTTGAATCTTCTAACATATGGCATTCTAGATTAGGGCGTGTAAACTTTGATACATTGCGAAAATTGATTAATCTAGAATTCATACCAAAATGCAATATAGATTCAAACTATTAATGTCAAGTTTGTGCAGAAGCAAAATTGATAAGAACCTCGTTTCATCATGTTGAACGAGATACCGAACCTCTAGACTTAATACATACCAATGTATGCGATTTGAAAATGTGTCAAACTAGAGGTGGAAAAAGGTACTTTATTACATTCATTAATGATTGTACCAGATATTGTCATGTATATCTCCTTAGAAGTAAGGACGAAGCATTTGAAATGTTTAAACAATATAAGGCAGAAGTTGAGAATCAACTCAACATGAAAATCAAATCTTTAAGAAGTGATAGAGGAGGAGAACACGAGTCTCCATTTGAGGTACTCTATGTTGAGCATGGAATTATACATCAAGCTACAGCTCCGTATTTACATCAATCCAACGGTATAGTCTAATGGAAAAATAGAACTCTTAAAGAAACGATGAATGTCTTACTGATTAGCTCTGGCTTGCCAGATAATCTTTAGGGAGAAGCTATTCTTTTGGCAAATCATATTTTAAATAAAATACCCAGAAAGAAAACATCTAAAACTCCTCATGAACTTTGGAAAAACAGACCACCATTCTATAAATACCTAAAAGCGTGGGGGTGTCTTGCCAAAGTAGAGGTACCAAAACCAAAGAAGGTCAAAATTGGACCAAAAACTATTGATTGTGCATTCATTGGATATGCACAAAACAGTGCCACATATCGATTATTGGTACACAAATCTAAAACTGATGATATTCATGAAAATACCATCATTGAGTCGAGAAATGCTAGATTTTTCGAACATGTATTTCCTTTGAAACATGGTACTAAAAATCATGCACCTAAGAGACCAAAGGAAGATGAAGTTCCTTACTCTATTGAGGATGCTGAACAAAATAACACTCAACAAAGTAGTGTTGAGCAGCAAGTGGAGGAACCAAGAAAAAGTAAAAGGTCAAGGACTTTGAAAACCTTTGGACTGGACTTCTATATATTTATGTTAGAAGATGATCCATTGACATATAAACAAGCTATGTCTTCCAGCGATGCCCTTTATTGGAAGGAGGCAATTAACAATGAGATTGAATCCATTATGTCCAATCATACATGGGAATTGGTTGATTTACCTCAAGGATGTAAGGCCTTAGGTAATAAATGGATATTTAAAAGGAAATTGAAACCTGATGGTTTAATAGACAAGTACAAAACTCGTCTGGTAGTCCAAGGATTTAGACAAAAGGAAGACCTGGACTATTTCGATACATATTCAACTGTAACGAGGATAACGTCAATTAGAATGCTCATTGCAATTGCATCCATGCATGAGTTGGAAATACATCAAATGGATGTTAAAACTGCATTCTTAAATGGAGAACTAGAGGAGGAAATCTATATGAAACAACCTGAAGGATTTCTAAGCTCAGAAAATGAGCATAAAGTTTGCAAACTGGTAAAATCACTTTATGGCCTTAAGCAAGCTCCAAAACAGTGGCATGAGAAGTTTGATAATACTATGTTATCAAATGGATTCACGATAAATGAATCAGATAAATGTGTGTACATAAAACATACACATATTGGATATGTCCTTTTTTGTCTTTATGTCGATGACATATTGATCCTAGGCAATAACAAGGCCATAATAACATCTACAAAGGATATGCTATCCTCTAGATTCGATATGAAAGACCTAGGACTGGCTGATGTGATATTGGGTATAAAAATTCTGAGAACACCACAGGGATATGCATTATCCCAATCGCATTACATCACCAAAATACTTGAGAAATTCAAGCAATATAATGTAACTATTGCAAAATCACCAGTAGACATGAACCAAAATTGGGTAAAGAACACCGGTGATGGTATTTACCAATTGGAATACTCTCGTATACTAGGAAGTATCATGTATGTTATGAACTGTACTAGGCTTGATATCGCATATGTTGTAAGCAAACTAAGTAGATTTACCAGCAATCCTGGTAAACATCATTGGAAAGCGATAATCAAAGTTCTAGGATATCTAAAATATACACAGAGTTATGGTCTATACTATACAAACTATCCTTCAATAGTGGAAGGATACAGTGATGCAAATTGGATCGCTGGATCAAATGATACAAAGTCTACAAGTGGATACATGTTCACATTATATTAATGGAGCAATTTCATGGAAATCATCCAAACAGGTTTGTATCACTAGATCTACGATGAAATCAGAGTTTATTGCACTAGATAAGACTGCAGAAGAAGCAGAATGGATTCGAAGCTTCTTGGACGACATTCCTAATTGGAGCAAACCTATGCCTCTAATATGTATACATTGTGATAGTCAATCAGCTATTGGAAGAGCTAATAGTACACTGTACAATGGTAAATCTAGGCATATTCATCGTAGACATAAAACGATAAGACAACTTCTCTCTAATGGGGTTATCACAACAGATTACATTCGATTTAAAGATAACTTAGCGTATCCACTTACAAAAGGCTTGCCAAGAGAGAAAGTTCAAACCTTATCGAAGGTAATGGGGCTAAGGCCTATAGACTAAAGGTTTTTCTAAAATGGAAACCCCACCTAGTTGACTGGAGATCCCAAGATCTAGGTTCAAAGGGACAATGAAGTTTAAGAGAAACTCAATGGCACTGTTACACATAAACCATTCCTATGATAAGTCAGTGCATTATATGTCGAATAAGGATAAGTATGAGTACTTTTAATGATGTCTGTACTTGAGGAATTAAAGAATACTCTTTACAGAATCACCTACGTAAGTGCGAAGGCGCCGCTTCAAAGAAAATTATGAGGCCAAAATTCTCTAAGCACTTATGAGACCAGGCAGGTGTTCAACGAAAAAACGAACACATACAGAGAACGAAGGGTTATAAGAAACATTTATCGTGTGATATCTACTTTGGAATTACACAAAAGACTTACAGTTCAAGGACAGTCTATGTCTACTGATTCGCCTGTGATTCAAATAGTTAATCACTAGGAAAGTTCAAGGCACATATGCTACTTTAACCGATGCGATAAATGATTCGTGAAACTAAGATCGACTGCTCATTCATGTGGGGGATTGTTGGAAATGAATGAGCAAAGAAAGGGGAAAGTAGGAAGAAGAAGAGATAGGGAAGAAGAAGAGATAACAACATTTAAAGTTCCATATCATAGAAATATTAGCACAATCTCTCCTAATATATTAGAAGCCAAATAGGCTTATGTAAAATAGAAAGGAGAGGGATGGTATGAGGATATGGGTTTGGCCATGACATAATAATACATTAAAATGTCAAAGGTAAGGGCCTTGGGGCTCTTGGGGTCTCTTGATTGGATATGGCCGACGGTTGCTGATTGGGCTAGTGCACTGACATGAGAATATTTTTTCTTAGAATTTTAAAGGTGTGTCTGTTCATTCCAGAATTCGAAAGGAATGTCTGTTACCTGAATAAGTACAACCATTTGAATTCTCAACGGATGCATATTAATAACCGGGCGGTTAAAGGGTCGCAACCTTTCCTATTCTGACGGTTACTTATAATGCATGCGAACAGCACTCCTCCTTGCCTATATATACACTGCCCAAAACAAGACAGAATTCACTTTTTCTACTTGCATTGCTTCTTCTTCTTCAAAGTAATCCTCTGTCTAGTTTCTGTAATCAACTTTAGTTCGTCAGAGCTCCGTTTACTGACACTACGCAACGGAGTTGGTCCGTTTTATCCTGGGAAACAAATTGCAACTACGTCGATTGGTGCATACGACGGCAATATTGTTTCAAGGAAACAGAAAACTTCTGGACTCGGACATTACTGAAACAGAATACTTTCTGTTCATTTTCAATATTGTGCACAAATCGGTTACGCTTTTTGTGCTTATTGTAAACACAGTTTGACGTGACAATTGTGGCATAATTGATTAACGTTGATTGTTGTTGTTGTCTGTTTGTAAAACAATTGTGTAATTACAAAAGTACTAACAGCAGGACGGATAGAGAAAGGACGTAGAACGAGCATTCGGTGTTTTACAATCTAGATTTGCAATGATAAGTAATCCATGTCGATTGTGGTCTAGAAAGAAGATGTCTACAATCATGTTTGTCTGCATTGTTCTACACAACACGATTATATACGATGAACGAGATATGGATAAAGGACAACTCCACAATGAATACGAAAGTGCTTCGCAAACACCTGAACTATTCCGACAAAACACACAAATAACAGAAGAGGAATTCAACATTCATTTGGACCGTCAGATTATGTTTAGAGATGCACAACTCCATAACCGATTGTAAAATGATCTTATGAATCATCTATGGAACCACTATGGCGATACCGCTAGTTACGAAGTTTGCTTGTCTGAAATCGTGTTTTATTTTATTATTGTAAGAATTTATGCAGTAAAGATGATGTTTTTTTATTTTATTTTAGCATTCGCGTTCTATTGTATTTGTATTTGTTATTAACCAGCTATTATTAAGATCTGCAGCTAAATTATTTTATTTTGGTCTAAGTAAACATAATTGTTTTATAAGAGAATTGAAAAAAAAAAATATCTTAGTAAAATATGAGTTAGGATAGGTAAACGAAGGTTAAAACGTTCAAGGGGAAACACTCGACTTTATCGATGCTTGGTGAAGCGCGCTGATATTTTCAACGCGCGTCGAAAATATCGGTGCGCTTCACCAAGCGCCGATAAAGTCGGCGCACCGGACCAATCAGCATTCTGAATTGCCCCCTTAATATTTTTCTGAATATTACGATCCCCAACATCTATTTGAAGACCATTTCCCCCTGTATCTCTGGTTCAGAGCATGAATTCTCCACCGTTCCGTTTTAGATGCTCTAATATACATGTAAAACTATATTATTGTAAAATTTAACTATCAAATGGTAAGACATGACATGCATATGTAGAAGGCTATTTCATACTTGCTGTAATCATTGGATATGAAGATCTAGGTGTGTCGCTCCAGACAAATATTTGCAGGATACTCAAAAAGTCGATTATTGATTGATTCACTATTCGTTGGCCTGTATGTAAAAGGCAATCGGTAGAATCAAGAAATGCATTTCGTTATGAGTATCAAGATATCTACTCAATTTGTCTAAAAATTATACTAGCTTTGGACTGCTTTCAACAAATCTACAAAGTTTTGGGCAACCTTAGGGATTAGGGAACTAAGAATATTTGGAAATCTTTACTGTTTGCTTGGTTTTGCTCATTATAACAGGAAAGTTTTTATGAGCTAGTTATAAGATGTTAAATTCAAATGTAAAATGTTTTAATGTATGGCATGATCAAAAACCCATAAATATGAAATGTTCAATCATAAAATGTTGCTCATGGATGATAGCGCTACAAATATCAAATTCACGATTAAAAAAAATTGACGTATACATGAATGGAAAAAAAATGATAATTGTAATATTGCAATCAGTCATCAATAATTCACCCGAGTCAAACTTCTTGTTGAAAGAAATATCAACATTGTTAGAGTCCTACATTTAATTTTATCTTCAATTTTTGTATTTTGATAGTTTCAAATTTTCAAATAACAATGGTATACCATTTATAAGTGATTTATTTATTAAATTAGTTCAATAGTTTATGATTTATTTATTAGACTTACCCTTGCAATTTTTTTTCAATTACATATCCACTGATAAGATGACATACTTTAAGCTTATATTTGTTTTGTTTCTTCTTTTATTTCTATAATTTATTAATGATTTAAACCTGTAAAAAAACAAAGAGTAAATTGATCCTACTTGATATATACTAAAAGCGTGTATATATACTTGTGAGTGATTCATATCAACGTATAGATGGCATATTTATAGTCTAAGTTGGTTTATATGTACAATACATAGTGTAATTTAGACTAACGTTTTCTCAACTGTTTTCATTTTCTCTTAAATTATGCTATAGATTTTTCATTAAAATTCGAGTTAAAATTTGTGAGTGTTTCTCCATCTATATATTTGTTATGGGCTAACAGCCCTGAAAGTCTTACTCATGACTATGGAATGTGCAGGACGCGAGGGGTTCAATAACTCATCCCCCACCCAATAGAAGACTGATGAAGCTAATAAAGGAAGCATCGAGCCACTTAATTAATATGCCTAAATTAAGATAAAATTATATTTTAGCAGCAAAAACGCGTAGCAATTTTTAAATTTGAAAACATGTGGTGTGGTTATCCTTAAAAGTCCCGATCAACTGAATAAATAACGAAGTACAGGGAAAGCCAAGAAGAAGGGTCAACATAGTCGGTGGACGAAAATAAATTGCCAGTTGATAAGCATCGTTAGCTGTCGCTGACCGTAATGTGAGTGTACGATGAAAATGCTACAGCTCACGTTGTGTTGGTTTTTCTAACTCCTCTTTTAAGTATTGACAACGACTATTTTTATTTATCAATATATCTGAACATCTTGGGGTCACAGGGGAATTCAAGTACATAAAATTAGGGGTGGACATATACCGCGCTGCATTACGAAAACCGCCTAGATCGAACCGTAAAAACGGTACGAAAAACCGCACTGAATCCTCTTTCTAAAGCAAGTAACCCGAACCGAACCGACCCGCAATGATGCGGTCCGGTTGCTGTTTGATCTTTGACCAAACCATATTAAACCGAATCGAACAGAATACCTGCATTAATAATTTTATGATAAAAATATAACTAATTCCTATCTAATTTTTATTTTAACAATGCATATATTACGGGAATATGATAATTTGATTGGAATATTTGATTGGAATATAATATTTGATTGGAATATTCCCTAAAATATCTTTTGGGAATATTTGTTTGGAATATAATCTTTTGGTAAATATCTTGTAATTAGGCATAATTGATGTAATTGGTAGTTGTTTCCTTGTTTTCTATAATATCCTTGATTCTAGGGAATATTCATGTATGTAAACATATAAATGCTTGGTATCATGAATGAGAAGATCAAGCCTTCATTGTTAATTCCTTCATGGTATCAGAGCATGGTCGGCGATAACGATGCTCCACCACCGCCACCATCAAAAATCGAAATCAATAACCCGTTTTACCTCGGCGCACATGATAGGCCAGGGGATTTCATAACACCTATCATGGGATTTTTTGGTAATTCTAATATACCGGAAAATCGCTTAAGTGGTAAGTTTGATAATACTTCTTGGATCATTGATACAGGAGCAACTCATCATGTAACTGGAGAAAAATCTTGGTTGTTTGACATTAAACAATTGAATTGTCCTGTTGGTTTACCTAATGGGGACACTGTTATTGCATCTATGGAGAGATCAGTTTATTTGTCAGATATGATCACTCTGAATCATGTTCTTTATGTTCCTAACTTAAGTTGTAATTTACTTTCGGTTTCGCAACTAAATGATAATTTACAGTCAATTGTCACATTTAATTCTGATGTGTGTTTGATACAGGACCAAATGAAGGCTCTGATTGGAATGGGAGTTAGGCGGGATGGACTATACTACTTCAGCAAACCAGAAGTGGTGTCTGCAATTGATGCTCCATCTGATGTGGAATTGTGGCATAGGCGAATGGGACATCCTTCTGAGAAAGTAGTTAAGTTACCACCCCCTGTTAGTAGGTCTAAGAATAGTTTGAATAAAGGATGTGAAGTGTGTTTTCGGGCTAAGCATCATAGAGACAAATTTCCTTTGAGTAATAATAATAGTTCTAGAATTTTTGAAAAAGTTCATTGTGATTTGTGGGGTCCATATAGACATGAGTCCTCATGTCGTGCTCGTTATTTTTTGACTATCGTGGATGATTTTTCAAGAGTTGTATGGCTTTATTTGATGGTGGATAAAACAGAAGTTTTTCATATGTTTATGACTTTTGTGGCTATGGTTGATAGACAATTTGGTCAAAAGATTAAGATTGTGCAAAGTGATAACGGTACTGAATTTAAATGTTTGTTTGATTTTTTTCGTGCCACTGGTATAATTTTTCAATCTTCTTGTGTTGGCACACCTCAACAAAACGGGAGGGTTGAAAGGAAACATAAACACATTTTGAGTGTGGCGAGAGCATTGCGTTTTCAAGCCAATTTGCCTATTTATTTTTGGGGAGAATGTGTCCTTGCAGCAGCCCATCTCATCAACCGTACACCAACTCCTATCCAACAAAATAAAACACCTTTTGAAATCCTTTTCAATAAATTACCCAATTTTGATGCTATACGCACATTTGGATGTCTTTGCTTTGCACATAACCAGAAAACACAAGGGGACAAGTTTGCTAGTAAGAGTAGGAAATGCGTGTTTGTGGGGTATCCATTCGGGCAAAAAGGTTGGAGAGTGTATGATTTAGATGCAACAGAGTTTTTTGTTTCTAGAGATGTCAAATTTATTGAAGATGTGTTCCCTTTTGGCTCTCCCGATGATGTGAATATTGAGTCTAATGTGGATTGTGTGGATGATATACATGAAGACTTTGCGGAATTGAGTGAATTGAGTGTATGTGATGAGGATTGTGGTGTAGAGATACATAGTCATGATCAAAGGGGGGAATCAATGAGGCATGAGCAGCCTAGCCACGGGAATTTGCAGCCCTCAATTGCCAGAGGTCCGCCCCAGACCACAGCACCAGCCACGCACGTTGATGCTGGCAGCAAAGAACAGCAGCAAGTCGAGGCTCCCGACAACACAAATCAGACCACCGAAAATATGGGCCGTGGATTTCGTACCAAATATCCATCAGTTAAGCTTCGTGATCATGTTACCCACACTGTTTTTGCTAATAGTCCATCTCTCCCGACTTCCGTTTCTGATCATCCTTCAGGTACTCCGTATCCTCTTGCACATTATATACATTGTGATAATTTTTCTGTAAATTACCGAAAGTTTGTTGCAGCTATAGTTGGTAACAATGATCCTAAATCATTTAAGGAGGCGATGAAATATGAGGGTTGGAGACAGTCAATGTAGGAAGAAATACGAGCTCTTGAAAACAATGGCACATGGACCTTGGAGCCACTTCCACCTGGAAAAAGGGCTCTTGGCAGTCAATGGGTTTACAGGACAAAATTTTTGTCCAATGGTGATATTGAAAGACTGAAATCCAGACTGGTTGTACTTGGGAATCATCAGCAAGCAGGTATTGATTACACTGAAACTTTTGCTTCAGTCGCTAAAATGACTACTATTCGCACTTTTTTAGCAATTGCTGCATCTAAGAACTGGGAACTTCATCAAATGGATGTTCACAATGCCTTCTTGCACGGTGATCTTGATGAAGAAGTCTACATGAAATTGCCTCCCGGATTTGAGTGTTCTGATCCTAATATGGTTTGCAGACTGCGAAAGTCCTTGTATGGATTAAAACAAGCTCCCAGATGTTGGTTTGCAAAGTTAGTCACAGCCTTGAAAGAGTATGGCTTTCTTCAATCTTACTCTGATTACTCTTTATTTACATATACTAAGACAGGTATACAGATTAATGTCTTAGTCTATGTTGATGATATTGTTATTTCTGGGAATGATTCCGCTGCTTTGTGTACTTTCAAGTCTTATCTTAGTGACTGTTTTAAAATGAAGGACTTGGGTCCTTTGAAATATTTTCTGGGGATAGAGGTTGCTAGAAGTTCTACAGGGTTGTTTTTATGTCAAAGGAAATATACTCTGGATATTGTTTCTGAAGCAGGATTGTTAGGAGCAAAGCCAAGTGGATTTCCCATTGAACAAAATCATAAGCTTGGCTTAGCTAGTGGAGATTTACTTAAAGATCCGGAATCATATCGCAGGCTTGTTGGTCGATTGATATATCTTGCGGTTACTCGTCCGGATTTGGCATATTCTGTTCATATCTTGTCTCAATTCATGCAGGAACCCAGAACTGAGCATTGGGAGGCGGCCTTAAGGGTCGTTCGATATTTGAAAGGGACACCAGGTCAAGGCATCCTTTTGAGTGCAAATTGTGATTTAACTCTACAGGGTTGGTGTGATTCGGATTGGGCAGCATGTCCACTCACTCGACGCTCTCTTACGGATTGGCTCGTGTTTCTTGGTAAATCTCCTGTGTCTTGGAAGACAAAGAAACAACATACAGTCTCCAGGTCCTCGGCTGAAGCCGAATACAGGTCTATGGCAGCCATCACTTGTGAGTTAAAATGGTTAAAAGGCTTGTTGTTGAGTTTAGGTGTGAATCATCCAAAGGCAATTAAGTTGTTTTGTGACAGTCAATCCGCTTTGCATATTGCGAAGAATCCTGTTTTTCATGAAAGAACGAAGCACATAGAAGTTGACTGTCACTTTGTTCGAGATGCAATCAATGAAGGCCTCATTTCTCCATCTCATGTCTCTACATCTTCTCAATTGGCAGACATTTTTACTAAGGCGCTTGGTAAAATGCAGTTTGATAATTTACTCTCCGAGTTGGGCATTCATGATTCTCATGCTCCAACTTGAGGGGGGGTATTACGGGAATATGATAATTTGATTGGAATATTTGATTGGAATATAATATTTGATTGGAATATTCCCTAGAATATCTTTTGGGAATATTTGATTGGAATATAATCTTTTGGTAAATATCTTGTAATTAGGCATAATTGATGTAATTGGTAGTTGTTTCCTTATTTTCTAGAATATCCTTGATTCTAGGGAATATTCCTGTATGTAAACATATAAATGCTTGGTATCACGAATGAGAAGATCAAGCCTTCATTGTTAATTCCTTCAGCATATTCTATTTTCAGTATGTTGTATTAATAATAATCGTTATCACAAAAGAAAATTTTATAGTTTCAGTATGATAGTATCTATATCATTTTTTGGGTAATGTTAGTTATAATAATTTTTAAGTTATCTTATTTAATATTTATGCATTAATTAACGTTGATGCTTGGTTAATGTTTTCATTACCGTAAAATTGAAGTATTCATACAGCTAGAAATCAATCTTTCAATTCAGGATTACACTATGTCTTTTAAGCTTTAAGTGTCAATGTCACATAATTATAAATTGATTATTAATGTAGTAATTCTATTATTTGATATTTAATGCGGAAACCAAATCCAGACTGTATAACAATAAAACCGAACCGTAACCAAACCATTTGAACGGTTTGTATAATGGTTTGTATTTTTGATAAACTATTTGATGTGGTGCGGAAGCGGTTTGGACTCCAAACCGCACCAGACCGAACCGCGCTCACCCCTACATAATATCGTAATTTAACACGTGAACCTTTTTAAATTTCTGTTTTTACGTAGTATTTGACAAAAACCATATTTTGTAAGGGCGAATTTTTTTTTTTTTTTTTCAGGATGAATAATTAGACGTGCATACCGTTGGAGTGCGAATTAATGCACGGTAAGACCATTACAGAAAATGAAAAAATAAAATTTTAAAATGGTTAGGTTTACCCATTCTAGTTTTGACTTCCCGTGGATTCAAAAATACACGTCGCATGTGTATAACGGAAAACGCCTGTTTTTTAACATGAAATCAACACATAAAAATGAAACACAAAGTTATTTTTATTTTCTAGTTTCGAAAAAAAAAAAATATTCTTTCGTAGTCCCTCTAAACTCTTCTTATCCCTTTTATCTTTTTTTCAACCCTTCGGTCTTCCTCCTTTTTTCTTTTTTTAATGATTAATGTTGAAAACTCAAAATATGAAACATAAGATAAACCATACATAGGGCTGTAAATTTTGTACGAATTTCCGACATATGTTTGTGTGCGTGACTGAATTACGTCCGTCCGAGTCCGTCCGATTTTCATTTAGGACACGAGTTAGGATAACAAAATTTTACGTTTTGTCCGGGCTCTTCCGAATTCCTTGTAACTCGGCGTATAGTTGAGAGAAAATCTAGTAAAATGTACAAAATGTGATAAAAATAGTCATGTCCGACCGAGTCCGATCGTGTCTGTGTCCGAAAAATATATGTCTGTGTTCGACCGATTTTATTTAGAACACGAATTAGGACAACGAAATTTGTCCGAGAAAAAGTTTGGCCTGGTCCGTGTCCGGTCCGATTTTTTTTAGGATAAAAACTGAACATATCTCCGTCCGGTCCGATCCGACCGATTTACACCCCTAACCATACACCACTGCTAGTTATTCTGCATATTTTACTTTTACAATAAACAAAGAAGTGCGGTATTCAAACTAAGGTTTAAACAAACCACCGGACCAGCCAAAAATAAAAGGAGGCAAAATTACCCTCAAAATAACGTCTTACTTTCATTTGGTACGCCAGGAAGTTCGATTCAGTCTTGTTTACGTATTATGCCATTATACTTTGGTTATGCTGTCATGTTCACTTACATAACTGAAGTTGACAATGCGAATGTGATTGCTGAGGCTTTGTTGCTATTTTTTTAACATATCAAACAAGTTTTTTTGGTCATTGACAATGACATAATAGATTTTACAAATGGTTTTCGGTGTTCAAACTTTGAAACCGAGACTGCCTTTGTTTTTTTTTTTTTTTTTTTTACTTTAACGTAGGTGGTCAGGTAGAAGTATTAATTCATATTTTAACGTAGGTGGTTGGTTTAATACAAATTCATATGGTTGTTTACACGCAATCTTTCAATCTTTATAGCAAGAGTGAACGATAATGTGAAAACCGATGCCCCGAGGAGCTATAATTTTCTCAAAAAATCAAAAATCTAAATCCATTGAAACACGAATTATTTGTTTGGTATCCTGCAAATAAACAAAGATGTTCATTGAAGCTCAAGCAAATAGCTCACTGCGGAATAGTTAAAATCATAAAGGAATAGTGCATATTTAGGCCATTTTTAAAAATATATAACAAATAGGCCACGATTGAAAATGTTTACGCATGTAGGTCCGAATTGGCCATGTCAACGTTTCGATGGTAATTTACAATTGACAACTTTCAAATATTGCGAACTGCGATTTTAAAAAATCGTCAACACACATTATTTTGAAATTAGTTAACGATTTTTCAAAAATCACTAACTATTTCCAATTTTTCCGTATTGGCGATTTTTCAAAATTTGTCAGTTGACGACTTTTGAAAAGTCACCAGCTACATATTCCAATGCAATTGCACACGTGACCAAAAGAAGACTATGCGTAAATATTTTCAAAAGTGATATATTTGTTATATTTTTCAGAAAGGATCTAAATGTGCAAATTTTCCAAATATAATAATAATAAATACGGACCATAAAATTTATGCTTTTTAAGTTAAATGTATCTATCAGCACCAGTCTTGTCCAAATTATCAGCGCCTGTCTTCCATTTATCATGTTGGTTGTTTTGAGGAGAGGATCAGAACAATGCTTTAGTGGCTGACAAATTGTATATATTATGCATAACATTATGATATGTCGATTGTCAACTATCTGTGTTTAGTTTTATCTAGATCGTTAAGACTCTCTATCACTACGTATGAACGACACCCAGCTACATCCTAGTTGATTTAATTTAATATACAAATAAAGTGTGTGTGTGTGTGTGTGTCTATATATATATATATATATATATATATATATATATATATATATATATATATATATATATATCCCTTAGTCCACACCAGATCCAGATACTGTCCTTCAGTATCTTTTGCAAACACCTTGCTGGGATATGCCGCTTTGTCATATCACGTTATTATCGCTGTAGGCAAAGAGCATGGGTAACAACACTCACATTGTAATGACCCGTATTCTACATGTCATACGATCGTAGAAAATTTATTTCTTTCCCATATGAAGTTGTATGGTCATGTAACTTTAGGAAACATCTATTATAGTCATTTCCCATGTTCATGATTTTTGTTGATTTTTGAATGACCATTTTGCCCCTAGTTGGTACTGTTTTGGCCATAACTTTTGATTGGAAAGGAATTTTGACCTGAAACCACTTCCATTTGATTCGTTTGATGGTTTCTCTTTCCGTAGAGTGGTCGCATTAGCCAAACGGACTTACCGTTTGGGAGATATGGCTGAAACAAGGTTTGGAGGGTGAAAAACTGCTTAACCGGGCCAAATCGGGTGATTAGTGAGTAGGCCCATAACCCATTTCGGGATTAGGGTTATGGGAGGGCTGAAATGAGATGGAGAATCATTCCATTTCAGTTTTCTAGCCTCCACTTATCACCAAGGATCCCTAAAAATGGCCTCCAACCTCTAAATCACCTCCAAATCATCTTTTGGTTAAGGATTTGGCTTAGCAACCCCTAATCAAGGAAGATCTTCACCAAAGCAACAAAGGAGCTGCTGTTTGGCATTGAGATTCACATCAAATCAGAGAATTATTTCAGATTTTAGTTTATTTTGTGGCTAAGGTGAGTGATTTGCATAGTTTTGCACTAATTATGACTAATTAGGAGTGATTAGTGTTAATTAGCGAATTTAAACATGATAAAATTCTGGAAAAATATTTATAAAATTTGGAATGATGTTTTAGGCTTCTGATATGAATTTGGGTTAATTTGGTTAAGATTTGCTAATCCTATCATTAGTTTCACCTAAACATGCTTAGAGGAAAATATGGGGTTTTGGGTAGGTTTGATCCATTTTAACCTATTATATTGATGTGAATGATGTTTGTGGTTGATTATGCATGTTGCTATGACTATTTGAAATGCTTCGTGATTGTTTAGAAGTGTTAGTTTGGTCAAAAACGCCGTCGAATGGCGTAAAAACAGTCGCAGGAAACATGCAGGAAATGACCCAGAATCCGGATCGGATCGGTGGAGGGGAGCGCGACTCGACCCGTTCCAGCATGGGCGTCACGATCCGTTTGAAGGGGTTGGTCACGACTTAAGTTAGGTGGCACGATCCGGTAGCAGGAGCACGATCCGAACCAACAGGTATTCCCGATCCGAACCAGAAGAGGGTGGGGAGTTCACGAGTCGATGGTACTAGGGCGAGACGATCCGACCCGATCAGAAGATACGACCCGACCCGGATGAAGCTACCCGATCCGACCCGACGTGGTGACACCGATCCGAACCAGGAAGAAGAACCACGAGCTGGAGGACCACGACCCGATCCGACGCAGGAGGCGCGATCCGATCCGAGTAATTAAGGCCGACCCGATCCGATGAAGAATGTGAAGGCTGATCCGATCTGATTCGATGGTAATGACCAATAACCCGAGATGCAAAGGTAGTCCAAATGGAAGTTAGAGCTCAGGATCCCGGAACCAGTTGGGAACCAATGAATTCACTTCATGGTTGGACTTTGCTGCGGGACGTGTGCTAAGGAGTTGTCGACGTTCATAACTTCCATTCACCACTAAGAATGGATGATGGCTACTTATCAGTGCAGTAGGGTCATTACGACCTGAGGGGCAAAGTGATGGTAGCAAGACTACGTTATCAGTGCAGTAGGGTCATTATGACCTGAGGGGCAAGGTGATGCGTAGTAAGACTATGAGCCAGCGCAGATGGGGGGAATAACTCCATGGGGGCAAGTGGACATAGTAAGGATTAGTAAGGCTATGAGCCAGCGCAGATGGGGTGAATAACTCCATGGGGCAAGTGGACATAGCGAGAAATTAGTGGCTACGTTATCAGTGCAGTGAAGCCATTTATGACTTCATGGGGCAAAGTGATCGTAGCAAGGAATGTTGGGTGATCGGAGTGGTGAATATCGTATGCTTTATGCACTGAGTGAGAGATGTGAGGATGGATGCTATGCTTGATTGTTTGCCATCATTATGACATGCACACCTCCCCCACCTCCGTATCTTTACACTGTTTGATATGATATCTTAGAGTGTTGTACAGTATGTAGTGCTAACTCTTTGGTTGCAGGTCCAGGTTCAGGTATGTTTTAGTCTACCTGTTATTGTTCACTTTAGATGCTTATCGCTCATACCAGGCTTTATGTCTGACCCAGAGTTTTATGTCTCCTCTTATTACTTTGGGTGCTCACACGAGCAGACCAGAGACAGGTTAGCTGGTGATGCGCGAGTAGCTGATTCAGAAGCGGGCAGGAGGCTTTCACGCATGATATATATATACACATTCTCCCTGTGTCGTTGGTGGTCACTACTTGGGCATTAGTAGTGTACCTCATTTACCTTACTTTTGCTTTGAGACAGTTTGAAAGTTGTAATAAGCTGTACTTTTGGATTTCCGCTGCTGTGATGTTTAGTTCTGATTTTCAGCTTATGCACTGTCTCTCCTGTTTTATGTCAAGTATGTTATTATTATATTTTGTCCTATGCGCTGTGAGACATTCTACAGGTTCCTTGATTAGCCCATTCTCTCCTTTCTTTTTCTTCTGGCGACCGTCCCGTGCTAACTGGATATGTGTACAGCACACTTTTGGAGTAAATGTCGGTTGGTGCAGGGCGGGCCGTCACACTTGGTATCAGAGCTCTAGGTTGCGCAGTTAACCTAGGGAAAGACACTAGGGAGAGTTAGTACGTATATGAGAGCGCGTATTTGTGATTACTTTGGTTTTCAAAAGCTATGTATATATATACTATTAGTAGTATAAGAATGAAGTTGCACTGCACTAGTACCATTATGGGGTCGTTGATCGTCTTTCCTTTTTCAGATTGACTATGAGCCGACATGTTAGAGGTACCGGTAGAGGGGCCAATAATGGGAATGCCGCTGACATGAGGGCGATGTTTACTAACCTCATGAGAGACATGCTTAGAGAAGTGCAAGGGGCAGTTCCCAATCCCGGAGTTGGTGTTGGCCCAGTAGTGCAGGCGCCTAGGGTCGATTTCGCCAAGTTGTGCAAAGATTACAATAACCTTGGTGGGAAACCGTTCCACGGAACGGAGTCGGCCACGGATGTTCAGGACTGGATGGATAGCTGTGACCGTATCTTTGATGACTTGGTTCTCGAGGATGCGATGAAGAGAAGGCTAGCGTCTCGTCAGCTGCAAGGGCGAGCGATGAATTGGTGGAATGCCATTAGAACAGCTACCCCAGAGGATCAGGTTATGTGGGTTCAGTTCAAGGCTCGCTTTAGCGAGAAGTTTATTCCAGCTGCCCAGAAGTCGGTGTTGTTCAAGAGGTTCTTGGAACTCAAGCAGGGTGGCAGGGCAGTTTCTGATTATATTGTTGAGTTCGACACTTTGTCGAAGTATGGACTGTCTCTTATCGATACTCCTGAGAAGAAGAATGAGAAGTTCATTACTGGTCTGGATGGGTACTTGGGGGAAAGGCTTATCAACCACATCGATGAGACTTTTGAATCGATCGTGGGAAAAGCTTTGAGGTCAGAGAGTCTTTACCCTAAGTCAAAGACCGAGGCTGCATCTGCAGAAGGGCCAAAGCCGCAAGCAGGCGGTGGAGGCAAGAATAGCTCTCAGAATAAGAGGAAGCAGGACCAATCTAAAGGTGGCCAGAAAAAGAGCAAGAAGGATGTTGAGTGCTTCAGCTGTGGAAAGAAAGGCCATTATGCTAAGGAATGTCGGGCCAAGCCAGCGGAAAGGAAGTGCTACAACTGTGGTCAAGTGGGACATCAGAAAGATAAGTGTCTGCAACCTCTTAAGGAGAAGCAGATTGTGAAAGCATATGCTCTTGATGCTATTCCTTCTTCGTCGAATGCCCCAACTGCGGCGGAGAAAGGAAAGAATGTTGTTATTCAAGGTATGCTTTCTATTTATGATATACCAGTTCGAGTTTTGTTTGATACTGGGGCTTCCCGTTCCTTCATATCTAGTGACCTGGTAGATAGGTTGGGACTGGAACCTGAGATAGTCGATAGACCATTGATTTTGACGAACCCGATTGGTGGTTCGACTAGCCTTAGTATGATTTGCAGGAATTTGGTCTTATCGAGTCATGGATGTATGTTTGTATGTGATTGCTTTGTTTTGGGCTTTACTGGGTATGGCATTATATTGGGAGTCGATTGGCTCCAAAGATACGGGGTGGTGGTAGACTGTGAGGGCTTTTTGGTGACAGTGAGGGCGGATGATGGGCGGAGGGTAGTGTTTGGTAGTCTACCTAGTGATGGGGTTATGGCTAGTTTTGTAAATTCCCTCGACATCCCGCAAGAAGAGTTGTCAGATGTGCCCGTGGTTGGCCAGTATCCGGACGTCTTCGAGGAGGTGACCGGGCTTCCACCACACCGAGAGATTGAGTTCCGTATTGATTTAGTGAAAGATGCCAGACCTATAGTGATGCCACTTCGTCGTATGGCACCAAAGGAGCAGCGAGAGCTCGGGGTGCAAGTCAGCAATCTTTTGAAGAAGGGATTGATTAGAAGGAGTGTCTCCGAGTGGGGAGCACCAGTTGTATTTGCCACTAAGGCAGATGGTTCCCTTCGTTTGTGTGTGGACTATCGCGAGTTGAATAAGGTGACGAGGAAGAATAAGTATCCTCTACCGCGGATAGATGATCTGTTTGATCAGCTGGAAGGAGCAAGAGTGTTCTCCCAGTTGGACCTTGCGACAGGATTTCATCAGCTAAGAGTGGCGGATGAGAGTGTTCCGAAAACGGCATTTAGGACGCCGTCTGGATTTTATGAGTGGTTGGTCATGCCGTTTGGGTGACCAATGCACCAGCCTACTTTGTGGATCTTATGAATCGAGTATTCAGAGATCAGCTGAATAAGTTTGTTCTTGTGTTCGTGGATGATATCCTTGTTTACTCAAGGATAGAGGAGGAACACAAGGGACACTTGAGGATAGTGATGGAGGTGTTGAGGAAACACCAATTGAAAGCGAAGTTCTCTAAGTGTCATTTTTGGAGAAGGGAAGTAAGATTCTTGGGTCATGTTGTTTCCGAGAGTGGTATTGCCGTGGACCCTGCGAAGGTGGCTACGGTACAGGATTGGCCTACACCCAAGAATGCTACAGATGTGAGAAGTTTCTTGGGATTAGCCGGATATTATCGTAAGTTTATCCAGGACTTCTCCAAGATAGCAGCACCGTTGACTCAGTTGACTAAGAAGAATCAGTCCTTCGTCTGGGACGGAGTGTGTGAGGATGCCTTCAAAAGTCTAAAGGGGAGGTTGACGCGTGCGCCAGTGTTAGTCATTCCTAAAGGGAATGAAGAGATGACGGTATACACAGATGCTTGTGGTACCGGACTGGGTGCTGTATTGATGCAAGGAGGTAGGGTTGTTGCTTATGCTAGTCGACAGCTAAAGCCGCATGAGAAGAAGTACCCTACCCATGATTTGGAAATGGCAGCGATTGTATTTGCGCTGAAGATGTGGAGACACTATCTCTTGGGAGAAAGATTTGAGCTGTTTACCGATCACAAATCGTTAAAGTATCTCTTCTCTCAGAAAGATCCGAATCTCCGTCAGCAGAGATGGTTAGAGTTCTTGGCTTCGTATGATTTTGATATCGCGTATACACCTGGGAAGGGTAATGCGGTAGCCGATGCCTTGAGTAGGAGACATGCCAGCTTAGGGGCAATGTTTCTTGAATGGAAGCAACTGGAGTATATCGCGGGGTTTGATTTCAGACCAAGGTGCGAATTGGATCCAGTTATGCTAGCTAGTTTGACGATCAGACCCACTTTGATAGAGCGGATTGGTTTTAATCAGAGGGATGATCCTAACCTATTGGAAATCATCTCCAAGTTAGAGATGGGTATCGATGAGGAGATGAATGTGTATGGGCTTGATCGAGGTGGATGGCTTAGAAAGAATGGGAGACTAGTTGTGCCCAACGTGAATGGTTTGAGAGATTAAGTGCTTAGAGAATGTCATCACTCGAAACTGACTATACACCCCGGTGGTAATAAGATGTATCGAGATATGAAGCAGACCTACTACTGGGAAGGGATGAAAAGAGACGTTGGGAAGTTTATATCCAAATGCATGAATTGTCAGCTAGTTAAAGCCGAGCAAAAGAAGCCTAGTGGGTTGTTGCAACCATTAGAAATTCCCGAATGGAAATGGGAGCAAGTTTCGATGGATTTCATCGATGGTTTACCAAGGATTAGATCGGGATATGATAGTATTTGGGTAATTATGGATCGATTGACTAAAAGTGCAAGATTTATACCAGTCAAATCGACCAGAACGGCAGCCAAGTTGGCAGAATTGTATATGAAGTGGGTAGTGAGATTTCATGGAGTACCCAAAAGCATTGTGAGTGACCGAGACCCGTTGTTCACTAGTGGGTTTTGGAAGAGCTTACAAGAGGCTCTAGGGTCAGGACTACATCTCAGTACCGCATATCACCCTCAGACCGACGGTCAGACGGAGAGGGTGAATCGTATATTGGAAGATCTCTTGAGAGCGTGTATATTGGATTTTGGTGGATCATGGGATGATCATTTGCATCTAGTGGAGTTTGCATATAATAATAGCTACCAATCCAGTATCGGTATGGCTCCATATGAAGCTTTGTACGGAAGACCGTGCAACTCACCATCATGTTGGATAGAGACTGGCGAGAAGTTTGTGCTTGGAGCAGATGTGGTGAGAGAAACTTCCGATAAGATCAAGATCATTCAGCAACGAATGAAAGCTGCTCAGGATAGGCAGAAGAGTTATGCCGATAAGAGGAGAAGAGACTTGAAATTCTCCGTTGGTGACTTGGTGTTTGTCAAGATCTCTCCGTTGAAGAGCGTGATACGATTTGGCAGGAGAGGCAAGTTAGCACCAAGATTTGTTGGCCCATTCCCTGTTCTTGAATTAGTCGGGAATTTGGCATATAGAGTTGGCTTACCAGAGAAAATGGCAGGAGTTCACAATGTATTTCATGTTTCCCAACTGAGAAAGTTCGTTCACGACTCAGATGTGACTATTTCACCTGATCAGTTAGAGGACTTCGAAGTAGAACCTGAGGCGGTTGAGGACCGCAAGCCGATTCGTATTGTGGGGCACGATACGAAGCAACTTCGAAGGAAGGCGGTGAAGCTAGTCAAGGTTCAATGGGGCGAGAACGAGAATGATTGTACTTGGGAGACAGAGGAGAGCATTAGGAAGGCATATCCAGAACTCTTTGCCTGGTAAGATTTACTTCGTAATTTAGTTTTTCCGCATGCTAGGATAGACTTGTTTAGCTTGTTTTGCATGTTTGATTGTTGCTTTATGATTGATAGGCATGCGGGAATCCTTGTGTATGTTTGGATTAAGGAATTTCGGGGGCGAAATTTCTTAAGGGGGGGAGAGTGTAATGACCCGTATTCTACATGTCATAGGATCGTAGAATATTTATTTCTTTCCCATATGAAGTTGTATGGTCATGTAACTTTAGGAAACATCTATTAGAGTCATTTCCCATGTTCATGATTTTTGTTGATTTTTGAATGACCATTTTGCCCCTAGTTGGTACTGTTTTGGCCATAACTTTTGATTGGAAAGGAATTTTGACCTGAAACCACTTCCATTTAATTTGTTTGATGGTTTCTCTTTCCGTAGAGTGGTCCATTAGCCAAACGGACTTACCGTTTGGGAGATATGGCTGAAACAAGGTTTGGAGGGTGAAAAACTGCTTAACCGGGCCAAATCGGGTGATTAGTGAGTAGGCCCATAACCCATTTCGGGATTAGGGTTATGGGAGGGCGGAAATAAGATGGAGAATCATTCCATTTCAGTTTTCTAGCCTCCACTTATCACCAAGGATCCCTAAAAATGGCCTCCAACCTCTAAATCACCTCCAAATCATCTTTTGGTTAAGGATTTGGCTTAGCAACCCCTAATCAAGGAAGATCTTCACCAAAGCAACAAAGGAGCTGCTGTTTGGCATTGAGATTCACATCAAATCAGAGAATTATTTCAGATCTTAGTTTATTTTGTGGCTAAGGTGAGTGATTTGCATAGTTTTGCACTAATTATGGCTAATTAGGAGTGATTAGTGTTAATTAGCGAATTTAAACATGATAAAATTCTGGAAAAATATTTATAAAATTTGGAATGATGTTTTAGGCTTCTGATATGAATTTGGGTTAATTTGGTTAAGATTTGCTAATCCTATCATTAGTTTCACCTAAACATGCTTAGGGGAAAATATGGGGTTTTGGGTATGTTTGATCCATTTTAACCTATTATATTGATGTGAATGATGTTTGTGGTTGATTATGCATGTTGCTATGACTATATGAAATGCTTCGTGATTGTTTAGAAGTGTTAGTTTGGTCAAAAACGCCGTCGAATGGCGTAAAAACAGTCGCAGGAAACATGCAGGAAATGACCCAGAATCCGGATCGGATCGGTGGAGGGGAGCGCGACTCGACCCGTTCCAGCATGGGCGTCACGATCCGTTTGAAGGGGTTGGTCACGACTTAAGTTAGGTGGCACGATCCGGTAGCAGGAGCACGATCCGAACCAACAGGTATTCCCGATCCGAACCAGAAGAGGGTGGGGAGTTCACGAGTCGATGGTACTAGGGCGAGACGATCCGACCCGATCAAAAGATACGACCCGACCCGGATGAAGCTACCCGATCCGACCCGACGTGGTGACACCGATCCGAACCAGGAAGAGGAACCACGAGCTGGAGGACCATGACCCGATCCGACGCAGGAGGCGCGATCCGATTCGAGTAATTAAGGCCGACCCGATCCGATGAAGAATGTGAAGGCTGATCCGATCCGATTCGATGGTAATGACCAATAACCCGAGATGCAAAGGTAGTCCAAATGGAAGTTAGAGCTCAGGATCCCGGAACCAGTTGGGAACCAATGAATTCACTTCATGGTTGGACTTTGCTGCGGGACGTGTGCTAAGGAGTTGTCGACGTTCATAACTTCGATTCACCACTAAGAATGGATGATGGTTACTTATCAGTGCAGTAGGGTCATTACGACCTGAGGGGCAAAGTGATGGTAGCAAGACTACGTTATCAGTGCAGTAGGGTCATTATGACCTGAGGGACAAGGTGATGCGTAGTAAGACTATGAGCCAGCGCAGATGGGGTGAATAACTCCATGGGGCAAGTGGACATAGTAAGGATTAATAAGGCTATGAGCCAGCGCAGATGGGGTGAATAACTCCATGGGGCAAGTGGACATAGCGAGGAATTAGTGGCTACGTTATCAGTGCAGTGAAGCCATTTATGACTTCATGGGGCAAAGTGATCGTAGCAAGGAATGTTGGGTGATCGGAGTGGTGAATATCGTATGCTTTATGCACTGAGTGAGAGATGTGAGGATGGATGCTATGCTTGATTGTTTGCCATCATTATGACATGCACACCTCCCCCACCTCCGTATCTTTACACTGTTTGATATGATACCTTAGAGTTTTGTACAGTATGTAGTGCTAACTCTTTGGTTGCAGGTCCAGGTTCAGGTATGTTTTAGTCTACCTGTTATTGTTTACTTTAGATGCTTATCGCTCATACCAGGCTTTATGTCTGACCCAGAGTTTTATGTCTCCTCTTATTACTCTGGGTGCTCACACGAGCAGACTAGAGACAGGTTAGCTGGTGATGCGCGAGTAGCTGATTCAGAAGCGGGCAGGAGGCTTTCACGTATGATATATATATACACATTCTCCCTGTGTCGTTGGTGGTCACTACTTGGGCATTAGTAGTGTACCTCATTTACCTTACTTTTGCTTTGAGACAGTTTGAAAGTTGTAATAAGCTGTACTTTTGGATTTCCCCTGCTGTGATGTTTAGTTCTGATTTTCAGCTTATGCACTGTCTCTCCTGTTTTATGTCAAGTATGTTATTATTATATTTTGTCCTATGCGCTGTGAGACATTCTACAGGTTCCTTGATTAGCCCATTCTCTCCTTTCTTTTTCTTCTGGCGACCATCCCGTGCTAACTGGATATGTGTACAGCGCACTTTTGGAGTAAATGTCGGTTGGTGCGGGGCGGGCCGTCACACACATCACAAGTGTGCTCCTCTACGCTATATAACAAATGCTCTAAGTTCGGTTAACATGCCACTCCATTGCCTATGCTACATGGAATTCATTCGGGGATTTTCAATTTGATATCTTCTATTTTCTCCATGGACCAATTCCGTTTAACCACACCTTTTGATTTTGGAGGTACGTGTTATTAACATTGTCTTAATCAGATAATCTGATAAAACCCATATGTGTGTGTGTGTGTATATATATATATATCACAGTAGTGACCTGACGGTTAAGGACTTTACGACATGATAACAGTGGGGTGGGTTCGAAACTCAGAATGGCATGCTAAGAGCTTACCATGTGCATACGCTAAGATCCGCCACTTATGTGGTGCTCGCGAACCGGACTAGGTGCATTAGGGAGGAATTTACGACTCCGGTCGGTTTCCCAACTGAACAAATTCAATATATATATATATATATATATATATATATATATATATATATGTATGTATGCATATATATAACTGTACCCACTATAAGCACTAAGCCTCTTTTTTTCTACGCTAACAATATTTATCATACCATTCGTTTGGATGGATCATTCACAGTACTTGTTCTTAGCTACTTATTTCCTATCCAACAATATTGATATTTATCATACCATCATTGTAACGACCCAGAAAATTTGATATTTCTAGTATTTTATAAAATTCGAGTTTTTAATAATTTAAAATAATCACGCACGATTCTGGATACATACACTCATTTTTAAATACGATTTCAAAAAGTATAACGATCAGTTAAGTTATTTAAATCAGTTTTATCAACTTATCAATTCAAAAAAAAATCGGTAGAAACAAGATTTTGACAATATTCACCAAAATTGTAAAATTTTGAGATATAATATTTGAATACAGTTTATAAAATAGTTAGAATAAGGTTATTGGATTTTAAAAAATAATAATTGACAAGGACATTTTGAAAATAGATAATTCAGTACTAGTTTAACAAGCTAGAAAAATAGAATTTTTGCATATGATTTTGGAATTCGACGAAACCATTTTTATCGAATTCGTAGTAGTAAATAATAGTAAGATTTCAAATTTCAAGTCAATTGGAGTTGGTACATTAGCATGCGTAATATAAACACAGGTTAAAGAAAGCCATTAAAATTGAATTATAATATCAACAAAGGCCATTTTGCCAGCGGTTTCCGAATTTGACGTGACCGGGACCATTAAAACATAGCAGAGTTTCAAATTTCATAATTATTGGGACTAATATGTAGTTATGCGAGTATTAAATGCATAGGTAAATTTTAAAAAAATGATTTTTAACAATTAAATTAATTAGTTTTTGGACCAATAATTAATATTTTAAAATATAGTAAAAATAAATTATAATTGTCTAATGTTGTGTTAATGATTTTAGAACATAAATTAATTTCTGTAGCATTGATATATTGTATACAACGTTTAGTAGTGTAATAAGTTATAAAAGGATTAATAGTCAATAAGAGCTCGTTTTAATTAATAAAAAATAATAACCATTTTTTGTTCTTTACATATTATCGAAGAGCACGAAAAACTGGTTAATGTGACCGAAAAATATATTCGATATTGTATGCATAGTTGTGTCAACAATTTGCATGAAACGTTGTATGTATATAAGCTAATTAGCTTATATGTCTTTATTGGTTAGAACTATTCATTTAGGTCAAAGTGTTTTTGTTTGGAGTTTCCACCTTTCAAGCCACCAAGGTGTGTTTTCTCTTTTCTCCTTAACGACGACACCTACATGATCCATGCCTCCCAAAATTCCTATAAAAGGAGCATGCACCCTTCACATTTCCTTCCATTCTCCTTCTTCCTCGATTCTCCCTCTTTTCCTCCTCAACCCCATTTCCAAGTGGACCCCATATCTCTTAAAACCCCTTCTCTACCTTAAACACCCCATTTCCCACCTCCTCCACCCATAAAATCATCTCCTCCACCCATTTCCAGCCCACGCCCAGATTACCCGGTCTCCCCAGCGCCGCATCAGCCTCTACAGTCCCGCGGGTCCCGCTCCTCAAAAATTCAAGCCTTGTTCACCTTAAACCCTTCTTTTTTTGCTCCTCGAACCAAATTATACCCCGTTGTACACCCCGTATTTCATTAACAAAAGCGCATCGAGCCCCTTCCCAATTATTTCCAACAAAATCCCTGTGACACTGGAAGGCTGCCAGAATTTTTAAGGATCGATTAGACAAGAAAAATCCAATATTTTTAAAGTTAGACAGAGTGGAAACCGATGGTGAGTAATACTTTGCTCACATTTGAATTATTTATTGTATATGTGGTAGTTGTTGTCGCATGAAAATTATACGCAAGTAATTATATGCTATGTTGTATAGTAATGAAGATTGGGCATGATTTGTTGACGTTAGTCAGTATTTGATATGGTATAGTAAGTGATTTAGTCGTTGAAACCACTAAAAAAACGTTTGGTTGAAATGGATGATAACTTAGTTGAATGTTGCATGTACATTGACACGAAGAATAAATATTTCCAAGTTAGCGTCGGGTTATTAAATAATAAAAAGGTTAACAATGATATTTGGATAGTTTACCATATCCAAAATGACATGTATACGTAGTATTTGTGGTAGTTGAAAACATATACTTGAATAAACAAGTGTATGGATAAATAGTGAAACACCAGTTATTTTAACGCAGATTTTGTCAAAATAAACAGCATATGGGACAAACCCTATTTGGAGTTTGAATGCGTATGTTAGTTGATGATTGTGTATTGCGGTTAATCTGTTGATTGTCAAAAATATATAAGCGTTAAATATTTAAAGCTTACATGTTATGTACTATGCCACGATATGTGTGCAATTAATGTTGAAATGGATGTTGGAATGATCAGTAAACGTCGTTTAAAATGACATATTGTACCCATATAAGTTGAATTATATGGTCGTTAGTTGAATTTTATTCCAATTTGGGAAACTTATGAATATTTTAATAATATAATAATGAATGAAAAATAAAAGTTAAATTTTGACGTTCGATTTTGGATTGATGTAAAGTATAATTCATTACGTTGAGCATTTGCAAAAGAAATAAATTGATTTGAGAAAATTTTCAAGTAGTTATGGCGTATTCAAGTTTTTATTTTTAAAATGAATAGTAACTAGAAAAAGTGAAGTTCGATTAGGGTGTCTAGAAAACGTTTTAATGAAAGTGTTTCAAAACTTCTTGGTTTATTTTTATAATGGATGTCAGGAAAAATTGGGTTTAAAATAATGAAGTTTGAAAAATAATATTATTTTAATAATAAAATAAAATTATAATATCAGTTTAATCGAAATATTTGGATTTGAAGTGAATTATTGAAAATAATGTTAAAATAATTATTAGATAATTAATAAACTATTTTAGAAGCAATTTGATTTTATTTTAATATAAAATCGAAGTTTGGTTTGAGTAGAACTCGTTGCGCATCGGTAGTTCGCGAATTTCAACCGCTGGCTTTCAACTGACATACCGGGATATCCAACCATCGGGTTCTCTCGAAATAAAAACCATTGGGTCTGAAATGAAAATCAGAGCTTTCAAATGA
Source organism: Allium sativum (assembly GCA_030737875.1). Classification (NCBI taxonomy): domain Eukaryota; kingdom Viridiplantae; phylum Streptophyta; class Magnoliopsida; order Asparagales; family Amaryllidaceae; genus Allium; species Allium sativum. Next base: position 1,043,100,699 of record CM060910.1, on the reverse strand, counting down.
GTATAAGAGCTTGAGAATCCAAAGGTTAGATCTCAAGATAAGTTCAAATCAATTTTGATTAAAAGCAGCGCTAGTGCAGCTTAATGATCTGAACGTCATCGGACTGAAATGACCTATTTTTAAATTATTATAAATACAGGAAAATTATGATAAATCATAATAAATGATTTGAAAAAGTAATATGAAGTTTCAAATTGTATTTTGGGACATTTGCGTTTTCAGCCTAATAGGCTGAAAAACGTTAAAACAATATTTTGTAAATTTTAGTTAATTAAACTTAAATTATTTGGTTTACAAATATAACCATGATTTGAAAGAGGTGTTAGTTAATCTTTTTCATTTAGAAAAGATTTCCAATTTAAATAAAAATTAAATTTGGATAGAAATAATATTCGGATATTTGGTATTGGTTACCCTTATGTAGACATTTCCTTTGTCTGGAATTTGTAAGATATTTATATCGTTATTCCATTTATAGTGTTCATTGATTTCAAAAATTGGTGTTGAGTAAAAGTTGATGTAAATCTGTTTGAATTCTTATATTTAATATCAATTGGCTTGGGGAGTGCTGTGAATAGTGTCTTCAATAACACTGTCCGTTAACCCAGCTAAAAGAAAAGATGATGTCTTAAGATTAGTTGAAAAGAAATCTTTATTTAATTTGATTATAAAGATTGGGGTAAAAAGAATATTCCCAAAATGGAATAAGAACTAGAACATCTTGTATATCTTAATTGATTTGCAAGATGCGATAATTATTCAGAATAATCGAGTTTCGACCCATTGTGAATAATTAAACGACGTAATGAAAACGACATTGACTGTGATAGAGGACCGAAGACTTCACATTAGAAAGATTGCTTGTTGATTCCTCGAGTTGATCCCCCATTATGAGGTTATGTTGTGACGGTGATCTAACCATAATTAAAGTGATTCAGGTTGCAAGGGCTTTTGCACCCAGGTGAGGCCTGTTGGAGTTTATGCCCTATAGGTAATCCCTTTGATGTTATTAATAACATTGTTGATGCTATATTTTATTTTGAATAAAATATATATATTCTATTATGTTATATTTACTGCATAATATAAATATCGACATAATAGAAGTCCTTAGAATAATAATACAGAATTATATAGTTCAAGTAAATGACTTGAACATGAGATTATATAATACGCTAAGAATGTCCCTAGTTAAGTTTTATTCTTTATATAAGACATCGACAGAACATTAAGACTAGTATGTTGATTGACTGATGATCACATCTCATTGATCATTAATATATGTGATATTAATGTCAAAACATAAATACGTATTGGAGAATAGTGTATTAGACTGATCCATCATGAGAAAACTACATGAAATATAATTAACAGTATCATAAGTTATTCTCATAGTGACAGTGATGTAATGGTCCTCAGACCTGAAAATAGTTATAACTTTATTTTAGGATATTTGAGTTTTGATATCATCAAAAGTTACTTTTAACCGAGTAGATGATAAAGGTGATTATTGGGTACATCTTGAATTGAATGAAAATTATGAATGATCTGGATGGAATTTAACCCTATGATATAAGTAGAGTTATCCATGAGCCTCTTGATTGTGTGAGACTATGATATGCATGGTCATGCTCAAATATTGATTTTTTTTAAATAGTCAACTCATCGATCAAGATAAAAGAAGTAAGTTATAAAGAGGATGATGCGTTTCATGTCTCGAGTTTAATCCTCGATATATTGGTTAAAATGATTATATCACATTGATACACTGGTCACAGAAAGGTTGTATCGAATTGTTGATATTATTATAACTTGGGTAACAACGATGTATTACTAGATGTCGATCACTTTTATAATTTAAATATTGTTTAAATTATTGCCAACATTATAATAGCCTATAGGGTCACACACTTAGAACGTTATAAGGGGTAACATTATTCTTAGGATAAATAAAATATCAGCCAATTGATATTATATTTTGACATTAGAACGGGCATATGGGTTGATTCCTAGTTTTTGGTTAACCCTTATATTATAAAAGAGTTCCACTTTCCCTATTATACGATATACACGAATACTAGAAAAAAATTGGAATACGATTCCTCTTAAAATTAGAAACCTTACCCCAATGCCATAGCAGCTAGTACCGCAATTCCTTCTTCATCTTCCATTCGATCGAAGATGAAATATATTCGTGTGGATACCAGTGGAGGCAGAGCACTTCAGCTGCGTTGGATGGCGATTCAGATTTTAGTCTACAATAAAATGTTTTAGTATAAAACGAATTTATATTAGATATTAAATCCATTTACCGATTACATGATCCTGCACACTGTTAAACATTAATTCTGTGTTTGGATTTGATACGTTGTTTTAAATATGTGTATTTTAATTGTAGTTTGGATCTGTTATAATTTTAATGTGATTGTTCTATTTTTGATTTAGATCAAAACAAATTTTTATCATGGAACAAAAGATAAGGTCTTTTAGATGATTGCCTGAAATATATCTAAGATGTGAATCTTAGCGATTACTAGTTCAAACAAAATGTATGAATGATTAGGATTGTTGCAGAATATCACATTGCATGTTTATTAAGATTTTGAATTAGGCATAGCATACTTTGATGAACTATCATATATATATATATATATATATATATATATATATATATATATATATAAACATAATTAGCCCAGGAAGCAATTTGTTACTTTATATATATATATATATATATATATATATATGTGTGTGTGTGTGTGTGTGTGTGTGTGTGTGTTTCTAACTAGTATCATGTATATGTGTACAGGCATGTATATGCTGTTTAGATTGTAACTCACACCTCAATTTAAAAACTGCTACAGTAATATTAATATAAATATACATCCCTTTTGACATGTTCTACCCATTCGAAAATTCTTCCATGTCTGAATACATAGGTTGTAGATTGTAACGTCCTGTATTTTTAGCAATTGAATAATTAATTAATTTAATTATTTAAATATCGATTTGGCGATATCGATAACTTAAGTTAAATAAGTTTGATTATTTAATTATTATAAATAGTGGAATAATAATTTAATTTCTAAAATAGTCATAAATAGCTGAATTGATAATATTGTGTGAATTGGATAATTTAAGATATTTAATCGGGTTTATATTTGAATTATAATAACGAATATATTTTTAATCGACGATTGAACGTATTAACTATAATACAAATTACAATCGAGCTCGTAACGTTACGATAGTTCGTAATTCGATAATTTGAACTTCAACTGAGTATACAGGATTCGTTATAAGTCGGTTTTCTTCGAAACAAGAAACGTTGGAATCTATTTAGCTATATTTTTCTAATGGAAGTGAAAAATCGAGATTTTGTCTTATAGATGGTGAGTTATGTCCAAATTAAATTTTCAAATAGTCGTTGTGGAATCGTTTATAAGCCGTAACATTTTATTTAATATAATTAATTATTGGTTTGGAATTTAGACAAGATTTTCGAGGCATATACTTAATTTAATTTATAGAAATTTTCTGTAATTTTTATTTTGAAAAATAAGCACTTTTTATTTTGAAGTATTTTACACCCTAATCAGCATTTTGGGATTTCTCAGAATAAGTTAAATTGTCTATTTTATTATATTTTTGGAATCATGACACATTGCTCATCACGATGATATTTTTATTTTTATCGATAGAGATCCGTAAATGAAAGGAGATTTATGTAACGGGTATGCTGAACTAAAATATATAAAAGAAGAACGCATATGAAATTGCAAATTTATATCGCTTACTCTAAAGATTTTTTGCATGGAAATGCGTTGTACTCTTGATAGTAAAAAACCATGGAGGATTATTCTTCCTATAACAAAGTCCTTTTTTCAGAACTCTAGACATAACGTTCATTTTATTTTTGTCCCAAATATCAACATAAACGACCAACAATGCAAATACGTCCTTTTTAGAATATAAATGCATATATATATATATATATATAGTATATATTACTTAGAGTCTAAGTCTCGTACAACCATTTTTCCATGCATCATAGATGCGCAGACCTATGTCTTCAAGATACTTCATGGCAAAGGGAACACTACAACTACTTGTTGGAATTATAAACTACCATATGCACCTATTCCTTCATGCGCAAGGATCAGTAACTATAAATATAACTCGTCGTTCTCTTTTGTTTTGGTTGGAAAAAAAATCCATTTGCTGAAGAATTTCTCTTCATAAGTACACACAGCTCAAGGAAAATCATTAGAGAAATTCCTTGTGATGTTGATTTTGATAACTCAGTTTACTTGATAGAGCTATTTACTGGAAGATGAACGTTTTATGGCCTTTTGATTTGTTGAAACTGGGTATGAAGGAAGAGAAGTTTGAAAGGTTGGCTATGATATTTCAGAATGAAGACTATGAAGGGTGCGAGTGGCAGGAAAAGGCGACGAGAGGAAGAAGTGTACGAAAGGGAGTTGAAATGTGAAATCAATTTCGAAATCTATGGAGAGGAAAGGAAGGATTGGACGGGAAAAGGGGAGTTCGACATCATCCATTGAAAAGCAACGTATTAATATGGATGGAGATCAAAGTGGTGTACAGTTGGACGCGGAAATGGCGCATGAATGTGTTTTTACTGAAGTGCATGGGAATGGTGTGCCATTTCTTCTCAGGCCAGGAAAGCTTGCGGGTGACGTTCTTGCTGCATGGGGGAGAACGTGCAGTTAAATGGGAAAGAGGATGTGGAAGGGGAGTTGAAGTTTTGGAAATAGTGGGATTCTCGTTACAGGAGCTCGTGTTATTTTGATGAAGGAGAAAATAATTAAGGCGGCTTTGGTTTTTACATGGGTAGATGGGTCGATATTTCTACGTGTAAGGCCCAGTATAAAAATAAAATGAAAAGAAATTTGTTTTAGGAAGCTCGAAATGGCGAACGGGTTGTTTGCGCGGATGAATACGGGAGGAGGCAGCATGTTTGTGGGGGGAAGAAGGTATTTCGGGTATGGGGTATTTAAACCTTGCTTAGAATGGGCCAAGGAGAAATGTTTCACGATTGGGCTGAGGTGAAAACAAATTTGGTAAGGCTCGATTAGATTAAATATGAGTTTAAACTTTAAATTAAATATATTACGTAACTTGTTAACTTAATATTTCATTCATACGGTTTCAGATTCACGAACGGTTTGATCCATTGGGATCGTGGAGTCACAAACTATGCAATGGAACTAATCTGGAGAGATTTGGAGTTCGTTTGGATTTATGGCGAAATTAAACGCCTGATTCGAATCATCGGCAGTTAATTGTTATTTAATGATTAACGACCAAAGTGAGTAAACTCACCAACTCTGTCCAGTTTTATAATTTTATAAATGTTATTTAATATTGATAAAAATGATTGAATGCTGTGTGTGATAGCTATTTGGATGATTTGCTTATTAATTGTTTGAAATTACAAACACAGTTACGTGTATAAATCGTTAGTTAAATATCGATTCTATTTATTTTATTATTTCATATTGATATAAAATAAATGTTGATTAACATCTGTGGATGCAGGGAAACAGGTTGGAGGGATCCAATTGGATTCCTCAACAATTTTATTGTTGATTCTCATATATTGCTTTATATGATGTGATAAACAATATGCTGCTGATTATTGTGTGTTTGGAGTGGTTGAACAACATTGACCTGAATTAATTGGTATTATAATATCATAAAATATATTCGATATATTGGAAAAGAAATTGGGGTTTTAAAAAGGAATTTATATTTTTAAATAGAAATGGAATTTTGATTAGTTAGAATATAATAACTCGTTTTTGATTATATAAAAACAAATAATTTGAAATATAAACGATATTTATAAACAAAGCAAAACGATTATTATTAAATAGTTTTAAAAGTATAAATTCAAGAAAAGAATTTATATAAAAGGGAAAATGGAAATCGTTTAGAAAGAAAACAATGAAATTAATTCGATATTCAAAATGGGAATAGAATTGAAACAAATCAACAAGGATTTGTAATTTAAATTCGATGATGTAAAATGTTATTAGAATGATTTATTCTTATAAATTATATATTATATAATTTAGTAATTGGCATGATAGTTAATATTTGCTTTACAACAAATAATTAGTAATTAAATAGGTAATCGAGATTAAGTTATAAAATTGATAGTTATTTAACAAGAAGTCGATTTATAAATGGTGTATATGGAGTGAAGTACAAATATGAATTTATAAAAGAACTAGATAAATGAGATTTTAAACTATGATGGTAATATTTATTTAAATCAAGATTTGATTTGATAAAATGAGTCGGGATTTCTATAAAGACATAATATTCACATTTTAAAGTGAATGACGATTTAAAAGCAAACGTTTTGCAGATTTAAAATGGAGTTATGGAAAGTAGAAATTGACTGACGACTAGTTAAGTTGAACGGCTTTCTGGGTATTGATCTGATGTTGGTTTCGGCCTTCGGGTTTAATACTTAGGGAGTTGTTCTCTTACTAATTTATGGTTAGGGACTGACGGACGTGGAGGGATAGTGATTTGTAAATAAGGAATGGAAATGTTTTTTCGAAGTTAATATGAATTTCTGGAATATAGAAAATAAAATAGTTTAAGGCAGGTGGAACGTTTTCCAAGGATCGGGAGAAGCCAAACGAGTTAGAGATATAATTGGGTAAAGAAATTGAAGAGGAACTGGGAATGAAATGATTATTTATAAATCTATTAAAAGGGGTCATTGTTTATTGATGATTGATCGGTAAGATTTCCATTTGGAAATATGAACATTGTTTGTACACATATTTTCCTTTGATAGTTGAATAACCGACTATCAAAGTTTTTGACCATCTCCGTTGTCAATACGGAGAGACCGGGATCAGGTTTATTATCTGAAACCCCACTCCATATGGAATTAGCATTGCGAATCAAATATGATTGGAGAAGGAGTTTGTGCAAGGGCTGTTCTGGCGATCCTAGGTAGAAATTGCCTAAGATGAATTTACAGAATAGTGTCTTCGGTTTGTCTAGTCCCAGGACAACTTAAACAGATGAATATCAGACTAAGTGTAACTGGTAGATCACGTAAGTTTGGCAGAGGAATTCATTTCTCTTAGCTTATACCCGTGGTATTTTTGGGGAAATCAATTTGTGATTTGACGGGTATGGCGATGTGGCATTTAGAGTAAATAAAGGAGTGATCTGTTATGCGACGGCCCGCCCTGCACCAGCCGACATTTCCAATAAAAGTGCATTGTGCCAATGCCTGACTAGCACGGGACGGTCGCCAAAGAAAGGAAAAGTAAGGAATTTGAACTAACAAGGAACCTGTAGAATGTCTCACAGTGCATGCGATAAAATATAATAATAACATAACTTTGACATAAAACAGGCAAGACAGTGCATAAGCTGAAAACTAAACCATCATAGCAGCGGAAATCTAAAGCAAAAGAAAGAGGTACACTACTAATGCCCAAAGTAGTGACCAGCAACAACACAGGGAGATTATATATATATATATATATATATATATATCATACGTGGAAGTCTCATGCTCGTCTCCGGTACAGCTACTCGTGAATAATCACCTGACCTGTCTCTAATCTGCCCGTTTAAAAGCACCCAGAGTAATTGTAACACCCCACACCCGCTAAGGTCACTCACTATGGGAATGCCTTAACTTCGGTGGAGTATTTTAAGTGAATATAGAACAGAAAAATTACAACAAGACAGATATAGATAATACTTGAAAATCTAAAACATCATTTCATTGCAGTAGAAGATAAACATGTTTAGTTACAACACCATAAAGAGTCAAGTACTAGATATCCATCCTGATAAAAACATAAGTACATAATCCCATTATATAACTAATAGCCATAATAGAAAAGATAAGTTGGGCTTTACATCACGGTCCAAGCTCCAAAAGATAGATAAAGAAATCTGATCAAAGCCCACTAGTGCTAGGCCCAACCTGAGGACCTGAAGGGGAAAAAGATAAAAACAACGGGGTCAGACATAAGTCTGAGTGAGCCCTATAACTTTAACAACACAATCATTAAAGTAATTAGGGTATGATATAAACTTGGTACGGTGATGACTGGGGATAAATGACTACACTAAGTAGCCAACTTGACATAGGATGAACTAAGATAACGGTAAAGACGCATCTACCCACCCAAGGGTAATTACTAACTGCACCACACCAGTCATTCCTACTTAAAGGTTGATCCCTCCCAAGGACTTAGAAAATTTCCCAGTAGTTTCGTGTACGCCTAGCTGACTACATAGGTGTCGTCTGCCCCTATCTCCACTAGGTGTACCCACTACTCCCAAGCGATCGGCTCCCTACCGTAGATACCCGTGCTGGCCGCACAGTGGGGTGTATCACTCCCCAAAGTGGCAACCCGATACAACCAATGGTGCACGACTTATATCTACACGATGCAACAACGTCTTACCTACCAGCCCGGGTCCACACACGCATATGAAACCCGTTGGACTTGTGTTGCCACCGCTAACCCGTTTTGGCCTCTTATAGTCAAGCCCAGTACGCGTGTCCCGTCCTCGACATGGGTCGAGCCCAATAAGATACATATGGGTTACTGGTTGAAATGGGCCCCCACAAGCTACCCACCTAAGCTTGTCACTTTATCTAGTGCATCCCACTTAACCCTTTAATCATGTTTAATTACATGTTTCCACTTGGTTAAGTACTCTAATCGTATTTTCTATTGCCACCCATGGCAACCCACTAGATTTCCACATGCCACCCAAGGCACTTACATGCCACCCAAGGCACCTACTTAACCCCTCATGCCCCACTACATGCTTATCTGGTTAAGTGTTTCTTAATTGATTAAGAACGTAACCGTTGTAAAGACCTCTCACATTAGACTATCTTTTATGGCAGCTGGATTTGCCGGTCGGGTCCGGGCAGCCTTACGCCATAACCGAGTCTAACCTCGTGTCTTTACACTTGTCACGTATTAAGTTTGTGCCTAAGACCTCTCACATTGGGCCAATCATTTGTAGCCGCTGGATTTGCCGGTCGGTTCCGGGCAGTCTTATGCTATAAAAGGGTCCAACCTCGTGTCTTAGTCGATTAATTACACCTAATTAATCACCCCCATATTTCAAATTAATTTTCCCTAATTAATTCCAATTTTAACGATGTACATAATTGACTCCATTTCATTAACATGTATATTAACCCCATCGTTCCCCACGTAATTCGCTAACATGACATAAAAGGGAAGATTCATCACAAATACAATGGGTTCAACTTGCATAACATTAGCATCAACATGGGTTTTAAAGGTGTCAACATTCATATAGCATCAAACCCAACTAGCATAAATAACCAACCCAACTTGCATGAATCACATATGTCATAAAGAGGTTAACTTGCATAAGTGACTTATGTCATACAAAGGGGTAAACTTGCATATGTATGTATGACATACTAAGGGGTTAACTTGCATATGTATGCATATCATACTAAGGTGTAAACTTGCACATGTTACTTGCATATAATCAAACACCAAACTTGCATAACATGTCTTATATGAACTTGCATATAATCATACACCAAACTTGCATAACATATCATATATGAACTTGCATATAATCAAACACCAAACTTGCATAACATGGTGTCATAATGGATCAATGTTTATCATAGCAATTTGCATAACTAGCATCATGAACACATAGCCTAACACTTGCACAACTTGCATAACATCATGATCATGTAGCATATAACTTGCATAACATCATGAACATGTAGCATATGACTTGCATAACATCATGAACATGTAGCATATAACTTGCATAACTTGCATAACATCATGATCACATAGCATATGACTTGCATAACTTGCATAACATCATGAATACATAGCACATAACTTGCATAACTTGCATAACATCACAAACACATAGCATATGGTAACATAATCTTGCATTGATCCACATTCATAGCCATAACCTCATTATATCCTATCATAATCATTTCAACAATTGGTCATTAAGGCTATAGAAACTCACAACTTGTTGATTAGCACTCCTATGAAGAAGATTAAGTTGCTAGAGTTGATTAGTAGTTGATTTGAGAAGCTATCTTCCTCTTTAATTTGATGGAGGCTCCTTCAAGTTGCATTTTGACGGCATGACGACGTTGTATCTATTTTTAGTATGAATTAGGGTAGTCTTAGGGTGTATTTATAGAGTAGTTAGGTGTTTTAGGCCATTAGATTAACCCTAAATCAGATTAGAGCCGTCAGATCTTGTCCTAGCCACCAAGCACAGCCCAAAAACCATCAGGTTGCACCCAGGTCACACAGACCGACAGGGGGGGTCGACCCCTGGGTCGACCCCTAGGGAGGGGGTCGACACCCATGTCGACCCCTGGGTCGACTCCCTCAGCCTGGCGGGAATTTTCCCGCCTCTTCTGAAATGTTTAATTTTTTATATTTAAATCTGTTTTGAATTTCTGAAAACTTCTTCGGGCCTTAACTGGGTCATACAGACTCCGATTTTCGAAAACTCGGACTCTATTTCGCGTATTTTTCCAAGACGAACGCAATGGCATAGCCCGTTTCCCCTAATTCAGATTTTAAAATTTAATTCTGCCCTGTTTTATATTATAACAAGTTATTCAACACACGGGGTGTTACAGTAATAAGAAGAGACATAAAACTCTGGGTCACACAAAAGTCTGGTATGAGCGATAAGCAGCAAAACAGAACAATAAAATGTATACATAACCATACCTGAACTAGGACTTGCAACCAAAGAGCTAGCACAACAGGATGTACAATACTCTAAGGTGACACTAACACATGGTGTGAAAATAATGGGGAGGGGGTGTGCATGTCATGGTGATAGAAAACATCAAACATAGCAATCATCCTCACATCTCTCACTCAGTGCATAAAGTACACGATATCCACCACTTTGACCACCCAATTCTTTGTTACGATCACTCTGCCCCATGGGGTCATGATGGCTCCACTGCACTGATCCGTAACCACTAATACTTTGCTATGTCCACTCTGCCCCATGGAGTCATAACAACACCACTGCACTGGCTCATAGCCCTGCTACGATCACTTTTCCCCATGGAGTCATAACAACCCCACTGCACTGAACCATAGCCACTAATCCGTCTCTCAGTGGTGAGTCAAAGCTATAGACATCGATAACCCCTTTGCACACGTCCCGCACCAAAGTCCAATTCATGAAGTTAACTCGTTGGTTCCCATCTGGATCCTGAGTTCTACTTCCTATTTGGACTTCCTTTGCATCTCAGGTTTTGGTCTCCTTCAGCCCGGTTCATCACATTCAGTTCGTTAGTCTCCGTTCGTGATGTGTAATCGATTCTTGGTGCAAAATTCGTGGTCAAGCTCTTCGGGTAGTGACCTTGCTTTCCACTCGTGACCTTCCATAGGGGTTGGGTCGTAATCCTCCATAGGGGTCAGGTCGTGATCCTCCATAGGGTCGGGTCGTGATCCTCCATAGGGGTCAGATCGTGATCCTCCATAGGGGTCGGGTCGTGATCCTCTATAGGGCTCGGCTCGTGATCCCTACCCCCTTCAGGTTTTTGTAGTTTTACCTATGAGCTAATTTCGCCAAATGACGGCGTTTTCAACCATTCTAACTTTTTTGTGAAATCACAAAACACTCCAAACAGTCATAGCACCATATGGAATCGACCATAAACACCAAAACAACAATTAACATGTTTATATGGATCAGACATACCCAAAACCCATGTTTTTCCCTTAATCCCCTTAATAATGAATTAACCATACGATTAGCAAAACATATCCAAATTAGCCCAAATTTTTTATCAAAGACCTAAAATAATATTTATGAATTTTTACATATTTTTCCCAGAATTTTAGCATGCATAATTTCGTTAATTAACACTAATCACCCCTAATTAGTCGTAATTAGTGAAAAACAATGCAAATCACTCACCTTAGCCACAAATAAAACTTTAGATCTGAAACTCTACGGTTTTGGTGCGTTTTCCTATGCAACACAGCAACTCCAACTCTGATTTGGTGTTGATTTTCCTTGATTTGATGCAGCTTAGCTTAATCTTCGATTAGGAAGCGATTTGGGATGATTTTAGAAGGTGGAGGCCATGGCTAGAGTTAGAGAAATGTTTTAGGCGGCTTAGAAAATGAAATAAAATCATTTCCTAACTGATTTCAGCCTCCCCATAACCCTAATCCCGAAATGGGTTATGGGCCTAGCGGCTAATCACCCTAATTAGGCTCGGTTAAGCTGTTTTTCACCTTCCAAACTTTGTTTCAGCCATGTCTCCCAAGCGGTAAGTCCGTTTAGCTAATTTGAACACTCTACGGAAAGGTAAACCATTATCCGGATCTAATGGAAGTGGTTTCAGGTCAAAACTCATTTCCAATCAAAAGTTATGGACAAAACAAGATTCGCTAGGGGCAAAACGGTCATTAAAAAAATCGGCAAAAATCGTGAACATGGGAAATGACCCCAATAGTCGTTCCCAAAAGTAACATGACTATACGACCTCATATGAAAATGAAATAAATATTCTACGATCCTCCGACGCGTAGAATACGGGTCATTACATTCTCCCCCTTAAGAAATTTCGCCCCAGAAATTCCTTAACCAAAACATGCAATGGGTCCCGCATGCTTAACAGCCATTTACAACAATGAAACACACATAATAACACAAGAAGTCTATCCTAGCATGTGGTTTACTAACAAGGGAATAACTATCGCTATTAACATCTTACCAGGCAAAGAGTTCTGGATGCGACTTCCTTATGCTCTCCTCTGTTTCCAAGTATAGCCATTCTCATTCTTGTCCCACTAAACCTTGACCAGTTTCACCGCCTTTCTTCAAAGTTGCTTCGTATCATACTCAACAATACGGATCGGCTTGCGGTTCCCAACCACCTCGGGTCCTACCTCGATGTCATCCAACTGATGCAGTGAAATGGTCATATCGGGGTCGTGTACGAACTTCCTTAACTGGGAAACATGAAATGCATTATGAACTCCCGCCATCTTATCAGGTAATTCAACATTATATGCTAAATTCCCAACTTGCTCGAGAACTGGGAATGGACCAACAAATCTTGGTGCTAACTTGCCTCTCCTACCAAATCGAATGATGCTCTTTAATAGAGAAATCTTGACAAATACCACATCGCCAATGGAGAACTTTAAATCTTTTCTCCTTTTATCGGCATAACTCTTTAGCCTATCTTGAGCAGCCTTCATTCGCTGTTCGATAACCTTGATCTTGTCTGAAGTTTCTCTTATCACATCTGGCCTAAACACAAACTTCTCGTTGGTTTCCAGCTAACATGATGGTGAGTTGCACGGTCTTCCATATAAAGCTTCAAATGGAGCCATACCAATACTAGATTGATAACTATTATTATATGAAAACTCCACTAGATGCAAATGGTCATCCCAAGACCCTCCAAAATCCAATATACAAGCTCTCAAGAGATCCTCAATATATGATTCACCCTATCTGTCTGAACGTCGATTTGAGGATGGTACATGGTACTGAGATGTAATTTTGACCCTAAAGCCTCTTGTAATCTCTTCCAAAACCCACTAGTAAACAACAAATCTCGGTCGCTCACAATGCCTTTGGGTACTCCATGAAATCTCACTACGCACTTCATACACAGTTCTGCTAACTTAGCTCCGTTCTGTTCGACTTGACCGGTATGAACCTTGCACTCTTAGTCAATCGATCTACAATCACCCAAATACTATCATGACCCGATCTAGTCCTCGGAAAACCATCAATGAAATCCATTGAGACTTGTTCCCATTTCCATTCCGGAACAAATGGTTGTAACAAACCACTAGGCTTCTTTTGCTCGACTTTAACTAGCTGGCAATTCATGCATTTAGATATAAACTTCCCAACGTCTCTTTTCATCCCTTACCAGTAGTAGGTCTGCTTCATGTCTCGATACATTTTGTTACCACTGGGATGTATAGTCAGATTTGAGTGATGACATTCTCTAAGCACTTCATCTTTCAATCCATTAACATTGGGCACAACTAGTCTCCCATTCTTTCTGAGCCATCAATCTCGATCAAGCCCATACTTGTTCATCTCATCGTCGATACCCATCCCTAACTTGGAGATGATTTCCAATAAGTTAGTATCGTCCTTCTGACTGGAACCAATCTGCTCAATCAAAGCGGGTTTGATCGTCAAACTTGCCAACATTACTGGATCCAATTCGCACTTTGGTCTGAAATCATACCCTGCGATAAACTCCAGTTGCTTCCATTCAAGAAACATATCCCCTAAACTGGCATGTCTTCTACTTAATGCATTAGCTACTGTATTGCCCTTTCCAAGTGTATATGCGATATCGAAATCATAAGAAGCCAAGAATTCTAACCATCTCTGCTGACGGAGGTTTAGATCCTTCTGAGAGAAAAGATACTTTAACGATTTATGATCGGTAAACAACTCGAATCTTTCTCCCAAGAGATAATGTCTCCACATCTTCAACACGAATACGATCACTGCCAATTCCAAATCATGGCTAGGATATCTTTTCTCATGCGGTTTCAGTTGCAGACTAGCGTAAGCTACAACCCTACCTCCTTGCATCAATACAACACCTAGTCTGGTACCATAAGCATCTGTGCATACCGTCATCTCTTTGTTCCTTTAGGAATGACTAACACTGGCGCACACATCAACTTTTCCTTTAGACTCTTGAATGCACTTTCACACCTTCTGTCCCAGACGAAAGCTTGATTCTTCCTGGTCAACTGATTTAACGGTGCCGCTATCTTGGAGAAGTCCTGGATAAACTTACGATAATATCCAGCCAATCCCAAGAAAATTCTTACGTCGGTTGCATTCTTGGGCGTAGACCAATCCTGTACCGTAGCTACCTTTGCAGGGTCCGCGGCAATACCATTATCTGAAACAACATGACCCAAGAATCTCACTTCCCTCTTCCGGAAGTGACACTTAGAAAATTTCGCTTTCAATTGGTGTTTTCTCAACACCTCCATCACTATCCTCAAATGTTCCTTTGTTCTTCCTCTATCCTCGAGTAAACCAAGATATCATCTACGAATACAAGAACAAACTTATTCAATTGATCCCTGAATACCCTATTCAAAAGATCCACAAAATATGCTGGTGCATTGGTCAACCCGAATGGCATGACCAACCACTCATAGAACCCAGACGGCGTCCGAAATGCCGTTTTAGGAATACTCTCAGCTGCTACTCGGAGCTGATGAAATCCTGTCGTGAGGTCCAATTGGGAGAACACCCATGCTCCTTCCAGTTGATCAAAGAAACCATCTATCCGTGGAAGAGGATACTTATTCTTTCTAGTCACCTTATTCAACTCGCGATAGTCCACACACAAACGAAGGGAACCATCCGCCTTAGTGGCAAATACAACTGGTGCTCCCCACTTGGAGACACTTCTTCTGATAAATCCCTTCTTCAAAAGATCGCTTACTTACACCCCAAGCACTCTCTGCTCCCTTGGCGCCATATGACAAAGTGGCATCACTATAGGTCTGGCATCTTTCACTAAGTCAATACGGAACTCAATCTCTCGGTGTGGTGGAAGTCCGGTCACTTCCTCGAAGATATCCGGATACTGACCAGCAATGGAAACCCCTGATAACTTGTCCTGCGGGATGTCGAGGGAATTTAGAAAACTAGCCATCTCCTCATCATTAGGTAGGCTACCAAACACTAACCTCCGCCCATCATCCGCCCATCATCCGCCCTAATAGTCAACGAAAATCCCTCACAGTCTACACCACCCCATATCTTTGGAGCCAATCGACTCCCAAAATAATGCCAAACCCAGTAAAGCCCAAAACAAAGCAATCACAAGCAAACATACATCCATGACTTGATAAGACCAAATTTCGACAAATCATACTAAAGTTAGTCGAACCACCAATCGGGTTCGTCACAATTAAAGGTCTATCGACTATCTCGGGTTCCAATCCCAACCTTTCTACCAGGTCACTAGATATGAAGGAACTGGAAGCCCCAGTATCAAACAATACTCGAACAGGAACATCATAAACAGAAAGCATACCTTGAATAATGGCATTCTTTCCTTTCTCCACCGCAGTTGGGGCATTCGACGAAGAAGGAACAGCATTAATAGCATATGCTTTCAAATCTGCTTCTATTTAGGGGGTTGCGGACATTTATCCTTGTGATGTCCTACTTGGCCGCAGCTGAAGAACTTCCTGTCCGTTGGCTTTGCTCGACATTCTTTAGCATAATGGCCTTTCTTGCCACAACTAAAGCACTCAACACCTTTCTTATTCTTTTTCTGACCATCCTTAGTCTGATTTTTCTTCCTTTTATTCTGAGAATTATTCTTGCCTCCACCTTTTGCCTGCGGCTTTGGCCCCTCTGTAGATGCAACAACGACTTCAGTCTTGGGCTTAGGGAAAAGGCTCTCTGATCTCAATGCTGTCCAAACAATCGATTCAAAAGTCTTATCAATATGGTTTATAAGCCTTTCTCCCAAGTACCCATCTAAGCCAGTTATGAACTTCTCGTTCTTCTTCTCGGCAGTGTCGATAAGAGTTAATCCATACTTCGATAAAGTATCGAACTCAGCAATATATTCTGAGACTGCTCTACCATTCTGTTTAAGCTCCGAGAATTTCCTAAACAACTATAACTTCTGGGCAACTGCGATAAACTTATCACTGAACTGGGTCTTAAACTGATCACAAGTAACTTGATCCTCAGGAGTAGCTGCTTTAATAGCATTCCATCAATTCATAGCCCGTCCTTGCAGCTGACGGGACGCTACCTTCCTCTTCATTGCATCTTTGAATCCCAAATCTTCAAAGATGGGCTCACAACTATCTAGCCAATCTTGAACTTCCATAGCCGATTCCGTTCCGTGGAATGGCTTCCCACCAAACTAGTGTAGTCCTTACAGAGCTTGGTGAAATCGGCTCTAGGCACCTGCACTGCTGCACCACAACCATTTGCAGCATTAGGAACTGCCCTGTGAACATTCCTAAGCATCTCCCTCATGAAGTCAGTGAACATCGTCCTCATATCAGGAGCATTCCTGTTATTGGCTCCTGAACCAATATTTCTCGTATATCGGCTCATCATTCAATCTGTAAAGACAAAATGATTAACAATCTTTTCAGTGGTGCCAGTGCATTGCGACTTTATCCTTAAATATACTAATAGTATATATATAGCTTTTGAAAACCAAAATATAACAAATACGCGCTCTCATATACGTACTATCTCTCCTTGATGTCTTTCCCTAGGTTAACTACACAACCTAGAGCTCTGATACCAAGTGTGACAGCCCGCCCCGCACCAGCCGACATTTCCAATGAAAGTGCGTTGTGCCAATGCCCGACTAGCACGGGACGGTTGCCGAAGAAAGGAAAAGAAAGGAATTTGAACTAACAAGGAACCTGTAGAATGTCTCACAGCACATGCGATAAAATATAATAATAACATAACTTTAACATAAAACAGGCGAGACAGTGCATAAGCTGAAAACTAAACCATCATAGCAGCGAAAATCTAAATACAGCTTATCATCCAAACCAACATTATTACAACTTTGAAATACTGTCTCTAAAGCAAAAGAAAGAGGTACACTACTAATGCCCAAAGTAGTGACCAACAACAACAAAGGGAGATTTTATATATATATATATATATATATATATATATATATATATATATATATATATCATACATGGAAGCCTCCTGCTCGTCCCCGGTAAAGCTACTCATGTATAATCCACTAACACGTCTCTAGTCTGTCCGTTTAAGAGCACCCAGAGTAATAAAAGAGATATAAAACTCCGGGTCACACAAAAGTCTGGTATGAGCGATAAGCAGCAAAACAGAACAATAAAATGTATACATAACCATACCTGAACTAGGACTTGCAACCAAAGAGCTAGCACAACAGGATGTACAATACTCTAAGGTGACACTAACACATGGTGTGAAAATAATGGGGAGGGGGTGTGCATGTCATGGTGATAGCAAAACATCAAACATAACAATCATCCTCACATCTCTCACTCAGTGCGTAAAGTATACGATATCCACCACTTTGACCACCCAATTCTTTGTTACGATCATTCTTCCCCCACGGAGTCATGACGGCTCCACTGCATTGATCTGAAACCACTAATACTTTGCTATGTCCACTCTGCCCCATGGAGTCATAACAACTCCACTGCACTGGCTCATAGCCCTGCTACGATCACTTTGCCCCCATGGAGTCATAACAACTCCACTGCATTGATCCATAGCCAGCAATCTGTCTCTCAGTGGTGAGTCAAAGCTATAGACATCGATAATGCACACGTCCCGCAGAAAAGTCCAATTCATGAAGTTAACTCGTTGGTTTCCATCTGGATCCTGAGTTCTACTTCCTATTTGGACTTCCTTTGCATCTCGGGTTTTGGTCTCCTTCAGTCCGGTTCGTCACATTCAATTCGTTTTTTTCCGTTCGTGAAGTACAATCAATTCTTGGTGCAAAATTCGTAGTCAAGCTCTCATGGTATTTACATTGCTTTCCACTCATGACCTTCCATAGGGGTCGGGTCGTGGTCCTCCATAGGGGTCGGGTTGTGGTCCTCCATAGGGGTCGGGTCGTGATCCTCTATAGGGGTCGGGTCGTGATCCCTACCCCCTTTAGGTTTCTGTAGTTTTTCCGTGACCTAATTTTCCCAAATGATGGCGTTTTCGACCATTTTAACTTTTCTGTGAAATCACAAAACACTCAAAATAGTCATAGCAACATATGGAATCGACCATAAACACCAAAACAACAACTTAACATGTTTATATGGATCAAACATACCCAAAACCCATGTTTTCCCCTTAATCACGAATTGACCATACGATTAGCAAAACATATCCAAATTTGCCCAAATTTTTTATCAGAGCCCTAAAATAATATTTATGAATTTTTACATATTTTTTTCCGGAATTTTAGCATGCATAATTTCGTTAATTAACACTAATCACCCCTAATTAGTCGTAACTAGTGAAAAACAATGCAAATCACTCACCTTAGCCACACTTAAAACTTTAGATCTGAAACTCTACTGTTTTGGGGCGTTTTCCCATGCAACACAACAACTCCAACTCTGATTTGGTGTTGATTTGCCTTGATTTGATGCAGCTTAGCTTAATCTTCGATTAGGAAGTGATTTGGGATGATTTTAGAAGGTGGAGGCCATGACTAGGGTTAAAGAAATATTTTAGGCGGCTGAGAAAATGAAATAAAACCATTTCCTAACTGATTTCAGCCTCCCCATAACCCTAATCCCGAAATGGGTTATGGGCCTAGCTGCTAATCACCCTAATTAGGCTCGGTTAAGCTATTTTTCACCTTCCAAACTTTGTTTCAGCCATGTCTCTCAAGCGGTAAGTCCATTTGGCTAATGTGACCACTCTACGGAAAGGTAAACCATCATCCGGATCTAATGGAAGTGGTTTCAGGTCAAAACTCATTTCCAATCAAAAGTTATGGACAAAACAAGATTCGCCAGGGGAAAAACAGTCATAAAAAAATCAGCAAAAATTGTGAACATGGGAAATGACCCCAATAGTCGTTCCCAAAAGTTACATGACTATACGACCTCATATGAAAATGAAATAAATATTCTAGATCCTCCGATGCGTAGAATACGGGTCATTACATGTTAAAATATATGTTATGACCTCAAGCCTCATCAACTGGGAAATGACAGAAATCGGGCAAACAACATGGCTAAGTGGGTTGCACCCAAGTAGGGTATATTGTCACCGTCTAGAGAATATTCATATTTGTTACTTCTTTCTCTTTTGTATATCCCGGGAACGGTTATGTTGGTATACCAATAGTAAGGTGACAATAAATTCGGAACATTCAAGCGAAATGAATGGCTGGTCATGTGTGGCCGAGTTAAGCGAAATGAATGGCTGGTAATGTATGGCCGAGTTACAAGATGTTCTTGTTAAACTCTAGTGTATCGCTTCTAGAGTACACTGATCGGAAGGTGGTTCCATACCTTGTCATAGTTGGAAATCCGTTACCCAGTAAGAGCCCGCGGTTTTTGATTGTAAATTATATATGTAGAGCATGAGATGAAAGCCTTCTTATAGATTATTATTTACTTGTATTAGACACTATTATAATATCAGAATAGTATTGATTTTTGGAAAGCGTTTTGGGTTATCGTAAGGTAAAAACCATATGTGTTTATATGTGGATTAGTCTTGCGATTTTCCTTTCTTTTGAAAAGGATTTTGAAAAGTTAAACCAAAATGATTAGAGTTTACTCACACCAGTCACACGACTAACCCAGAGTTTATTTTGTTCTATTTTTCCCTAAACTCTTGGGTGCCCAAATTTATACGGGTAGTCAAGTAGTCGGGATTTTTCAGATATACTTGGAGGAGCTCGGAGCATGAGGCTTCAGAGTTAAATATATATAGAGTTTATTTCTGATGTGATGTTATGTGATAAGGGTATGTATATACAATTACCAGTTTGTATTTCCAAAGTTGTTATATAATAGATTTTATTCATTCCGCTGTGAGATTCGTGTTACTCTGATTTTGTTCTGTGGTGATCTTCTTCTTATATTCTAATTTCCTTTCTTTCTATTTCCCACCCTCTGACTTCTTTTTATTAATGGTCCGGTATTTCCGATGCTTGAATAGTCGACATGGTATGTTGTATCGATTTTCTAGGTTGAAATCCTTGGTTCGTTACATAGATTAACCAAAATAGTATTTAATTATCTACACAATGTTGTTTGGGTTTAAAATGAAAGATGATGCATTTGTATGTTTATACATACATACATACATACATACATATATATATTTATTTAAACAAGTATGACTTGGTTTTTTTTTTTTGAAAATTAGTATGACTTGGTTTTTGATTATATGTATATATATTTATGTGTGTGTAAGTTTCTGGGGAAAGGATTAGTTTGATTGAAAACTGATTTATAAGTATATGCTAGGATGATCTAGAAAAATAGTGTTTTCTAAATTGATTACAAATCATTATAGTAGTGCTGCCTGTCTGTTCTACGACGATATACTAATTCTGAATTATTACTTTGTTGTGTAAAGCATCTCTTTTCAGCCTGCTACTTTTTGAAGTCCATGTATACTATAATATATGTATGGTATGGTTAACAATTACACATATTATAAGAACACAATAATGTGATTACAAATTTGTGTGATGTAAAAGGGGATAAAGTTTTTTATACTGTGAATATACAAAATGTATGAATACTGCAAAATTATTTGCAGTAGCAGTCACATTGAAACTAAAATTTAATGTTATCAACTTCTAGCAGATCCAAATAATTATCTACCATTTGAATGGTTAATTATTATAAATGTTATATGATTATCCATGAAATTATATGATAATAATATAACATTGGATTATGATAATAGTGATTATATATGGATAAGTATACCCACACACCCCCACAAACACACACACACACACACACTCACATAGAGTATATAGAGATATACTTTGTATGTATTATCTTGAGCTTACATGCTTTCATTATTACATACCAACAACTATTATTCAATCTTATAATTGGTTATGGCATACATGAATTTTCTGGGGTGCATTGTTTATTGCTAATGAATTTTGATGATTAGTGGTATCAATGCATGATTCTAATCCTATATGATGGGTTTTGGTTTGAATACACTAGCAGATTATTTATCAACACATGCTTGTATCATCATTTCATCCGGGAATTAAAGTTTTATGGTTGCCACATCAACATGAATACTGCAATTATATTCACAATACATTTTTTTATGTTTCCTACGGTATTCATTATGATGCATACCACAACATTTATCCTTAGAAGGGCTTCAATAAGCATGACTTGCTTTTTCCTCTTTTTTGTTGTGTATCCATACTAATTTGTGAATCTTATTTAAGGAGTGGTCTATATTCAAATAATAAATAATTTATTACAGTGCAACCTGCTTTATATTAGCTGAATGAATGATTCTCTAATAAACTTATGCATATATATTACAGTATTTCATGAAAGCATACTAGACTACATGGATATTTTGATACATGTTAAACCTCTTATTATAAGTGATAGGCTGTGATGTAGTATATATACATAGGGTATGCACACTTATACTGACATGAAATGCCACCCTGCAGTTATGAATATGATGTCTTTTATGCACATATGGAATTCATATGCACTTTACGTTTAGTTATAAAAGTGTAAATGTATACATCTTGCAAAAGCATGCAATTATACATCATTGCTTAGCACATGAATGGTTTCATGAAAGGTAACCACATGTTTATATTGTGCATATTAATTTATCCCCAGCTCACACACACACACACATGCATGCACGTGCACATGCGCGCACGCGCGCACACACACATATACACACCAGTATGTATACATATATGTATCTAGTGTGTGTGTGTGTGTATATATATATATGAATTAGGAACAAAATAAATGTTATTTTATTGTAAACATGCTCTAAAATCTATATGATAAGCTGCTGATGTTTATGCAAGTGTTTCTGAAAGCTGAACAAGTATGACTTGCTTATAGCTTCAGTGATATTTGCAAATGTACATTATTGATGTATGGATCCATGGAAACTTGGTTGCCTTTTTCAAGCTGATTCATTAATAAATGGATCAGTATTAATATTGCAACTGTGTACATTATGTTAAACATTTTAATGCAAACTTGTTCTGCAATAACAAATATGCACTTTTCATTTGCTTTTTCTTTATAATATGAACTGATCATATACATAGTTACATACGAATATTTGATTCATATAGCTTGAGGCGGTGCTTGGATGAATATATATATATATATATATATATATATATATATATATATATATATAACTACTGCATATACTGATGTGCTTTATAAATTGTTTCATGCATATATGTATGTGCGAATCAGTTGATTATATACATTTTGATGCATATAATTTATCACTTATGTACATACATTTGACGTATTTATAATACCGCACATATATATTATATAAGTTTGATGTATATAAGTCGAACTGAGCCACTGAGTTAAAAATTGTTTTAACAGGAGTTATTGCCATATACTGAAATTGTTTCAGCAGATGTGGTAACACACAACTACATGGATCAATGCGTATAAATAGTTCTATCTTGTGCCTTTTGATATTTATTATATACTTGTATAACAATATATAAAGGAAATGCCTGTAATAGCTTAAATATTAGAATTCATCACATAAGCATATACATATTATGCCTGCAATTATAAAAATGTTATGTGAGCAGGAAATTTTGAGATGTTTAAATAATACAAGTATGTATATATGATTGCTGCAATAATCTAATATGATGTTATCCCTATTTGAATATGTTTGAAATGACCCGAAATCCCCCCTACGGGAAATTATGGATTGAATTGAGAACAAGCCACGTCGGAACACACACAGAAGAACATTTCATTGTTTATTACAACAATTCCATCAGAATACAAGAATATACAGAGTATAAATCAATATTATACATCACAAAATAACAGAGATTACAATACATTACATAGCAACGGAAAAATAATACAATGCACAACTGAAAGAGATATACGGATATAGAGCTTTCCGGATATCATCCCAGCTGTAAACCAGGTTCCTGTGAATATAAATCTGCAAAACCAAAACTACTAGCTGCTCGTGTCAAAATAAGGGCACCCAGAGTTTAGGTTAAAACAATGAACTCCAGGTCAGTCATGTGACAGGTGTGAGAACTAAAACAATTATTAATCTTTATTTTAAAGTTAGGTAAATCAAGGGACCACACCGTATAACACGGAACAGGTTTCCTCCCAAGAACACCAGTGCATAAAACAACAGCGCAATGCTAAATAAATAACAATGAAGCTACTATAAGACCCAGGTCCCATCACACAATGCAACACAAGCCGGAGGATAGGGTTTTACCTTATAATAGCCAAAGAATGCTTGATACGCTAAATTTCATCATTTATTATTACTATAAGTGTATAGTGTCAAAACAATTTCAATCATAAGTATTAATCATAGACGGCATGGGTACTATATATCATGTCGCCAATACTAGGCTCTACAATCAAAACCGCACATGTCACATATTGGAAGTTGGATTTCCATCTGTGAACCAAGGCACGGGATCGTCCTTACCGAATTCGAGACGCTCTAGCCCGTGTCTCAGGAATAGAACGCATCGTCTCTTGGATCGTCAGGGCGGGTCCACCGATGTGGATTAAAATGCCTGAACACTGCGTTTCCCCACCCTACGGGGTGTCAATGAGTCCAATGACTCCATCGGCTCCACATAGTCACTGATATTGTTGTATATAACGCAGTTGTATACACAATTATATGATTTTTGTTTGATGATAACAAACAAATATATATTATTATAAATGTGTTTGTTATTGTACTGTTTTGATGATGACAAACAAATATATATTATTATAAATGTGTTTGTTATTGTACTGTTTTATATATACAACACAGATAGGAATATAATATTTGAATTGAATATTATATTTCTAACATTCAAACAGTACAACTTTGTATAACTCCACTATTTAAACATTCACTGTATATTGTACTTGTATATAAACAGAATATAATAGACAAGTTTTGTTTGACATCAATAAAATGATATTCTATTTCAGACAAATTTGTTTATTACAAATAAACAGTACAATCTCTTTCATATACACAGCTCCTTTACTACTGACTCACTACAACATTCACACTCGATATACATTTTCATTCATATACTCATATACACATATACATAGTCTTCTGCCAGTCCAGTCTTCACTGCTCAGTCTGACCAGTCACTGTCAGTCCAGTCATCGTCTTCATACCTGTCATTCACATAAACACACACACAGTACACTGCAATAGAAATAAAACAGAATTCATGCAAATATAAATTTTATTTTTAAAAAATTTTATTTGCCTCAGAATTTCGGTGTGTTTCTCATCATTTTTCTGACTCGATCTGTTTTTTTTTCGACTGACGGCTGCATGTACACACGTGTATACACGTGTGCACTGCCACGCCGATCAGTGTGCAACTGAGGAGTAGGACCTTCTCAACTCAGTGCATATTTGAAAAGCAACAAAGTCAACACAAACAAACATGATCAAAACCTCAAAGAATGAATCAACTCAAAACAAGCGTCGAGCCAAGAAATGTAAATGCAGTCAAATCATCATAAGATGAAGCAATAATGATGGTGCAGCCATGGTAAATCAACATAACAATGAAGCTAGCAAACACAAATGGTGTATGGAAGCAACAAGGTCAGAGCATATTCCAACACAAGGTCGATGTGCAAATGGACAGTTCCATTCAATGCAGCATACAACACAATGGAGCATGATAGGAGATACATGACAATGGTCAAATGGACAGAGCATACATGAATGATGTCCAGATCACACAAGCAAGTAAAGGTGCAGTTTAAACATGGAGGTTCGGCCCAGTTACTTCAGCACAAACAAGTTTATGGTGAACATAGTAAAGAATGACTAGCAGCATAGCTGTGTCAACATACAAACAAGATGACAGCATGGTTAAATGGGGTGAGACAACATATGCCAGTGAAGTTTCAGCATGGGCACACATGCAAACAACATAGGAGCAGTACACACATGCATAGTTTCAAGTGTTTTAGCCAAACAGATCAGGTCAAGTTGTTCACAAATACAGAATGAATGGAACAGCAAGGATGGATACATGGTACGTGACACTTGATGCAAAATTCAGTACAAACTTTCAAGTCAGAATGCAACATGGTGGCAGTCTTTAATGAAGCTACATGGTTCAGCATGTAATGCAGCTCACACATGCACAGTTTCAAAATGATAAGGGGCCATGACATTGATGCAGCATAGTCGAGTCAGTAAACACAAAATGGTGAGGATATACATGTATACATGGATCAGCAGTATAATAATCAAACTCAAACTCAAGTTCATCCACATATTATTCAAGCAAGACAGTAAAGAACAAAGTCATGGTGAATGTGATAGTGCCGCACAATGATGGACTTTAATGGTGCAACTAAAATCAGGGAAGTTCTTTTCAGCTTAACAAATTTATTTGTATACATGCATGTGCTCAAGGATGCAACAGTAATATAAATGACGGACATGGCAGCAACATCATGGGTGAACACACAAGCGCAGATATGCACAAATGATGGTTCAGCTCTGAGATGGTATGATAGAGCAGAAATGAAGATGTGTACACAACATGGCCAGAAGTTCCTTTTGAAATCAATATTTAAATCTTGGCATAGGAACAATCACAGAGTTTTTTTTTGGAAAGTTAATATTAGCTTTCACTGCTGATTTAAACAAGGCAACCAAGAATTTATGTTCCAGAAATTAAGCAATTCGAACAAGGCAATAAGTCTCACAAGAAATCAGTTTTACAGCAAAACTTGTTTTCCAGAAATGAACAATATAAAGCAAAGTTCACACAATGTTTCAGTTTAATTCAAGGGCCCAATAAAAGATTTAATTCATCAATTCGGCTACAAATCAAGGGGATCAAAGCAACAGTATTTGGGTCGCTAATCAATCAAGACAAACAAGGAAATCAAGCCGAGGTGATTAAATCAAAAGGGAAAACACACACATTTTCTCAAGCTGATTTATTCAAAAGGGGCAAGTTCATTCAAGAATCAATCACTCAAGAAAATCCAAGGCAACATATTCAAATTAAAATCAAAGCCGAGAATTCAAAAGGGGAAGCCAACGCAAATCAGCCGAGTCATATATGAAATCAGTGATTTAGGGTGTTCTATTTCTAACCCTATATGTACACGCATTTCATCACTGGCAAATCAGAGGAAATCCCAAGCAACTGAAATCGAAAACCCACAGAATCAATTCAAGAGAAAAACTGAAATTAAGAGAACTCACAAATCGTTGTCGGTAGCAACCCAAGTCTGTGAATCGAGCCAGAGCAATTCTCAAATCAAAACACTGAAAGCATCCTTCGATTCAAGGCATCACTGAAACAAAATCATCATCAGATCGATCTGGATTTGGAGGATTTATCAGAAACCCTAGTTTCTTTGAAGCCGCCATTTTTTTACAGAGCAAAGAAGGATCGGGTTAACAAATGAAAGGAGGGGCCGGCCTATGTTTGAAGTGTTAAAGGGAGTGACCCCTTTTGTTTTAAATCCTAGGGTTTTTCTTATTGTTTTAGTTTTAATTGTCTTTATTTTTTTTTGTGTCGTTTCATTTTGTTCTGTAAAACATTCTGAACAGTTTATAGAGTCTGTAAAACTCTAGGGGAGTTTCAGTTAGGAGTTAACTGACAGTACTAGAATCTGTAAAATCTAGGAATACAGGTTACGGGTTTGTAATCTGGGGAAAATCTGATTCAGGGGTTTGAATCAGTCTAGGGATTTGAGCGTAGGGTTAGAATAGGAGCAGGGTTTGCGAGTGTACATGGTCTTGTATGCGGGATCTGTTCTATCACCTAGTAGAAACCTTAGAAATGCAGCAGTAGGCAGGGTTTTGCCGAAGCTGGGTATATCTGTGTGTGATTTATTTTCTGCATTTCTGTTTCTGCTATATTCTGTGATCTGTTTATTATTTTAATATCCTGTCAGTTTTTCAATTCTATTCAAAAACTGTGAAAAACCCTATTCACCCCCCCTCTAGGGTTATTCTAGATCCAACAGATATATCCGAGGCGCCTCGCAATCCAACAACCACATAAGTCAAACTCGTTAGGGCGTGTAAAACCACTGACGCCACTTCTAGCTAGAAGGAAACGCATGCCCTCCCTGAGGTCCTCTCCCATTTCTGGTTCACAACCGGGGTGTGAGGCTCGCGAATCAATGCTACACAAAGCTATGCCACACAGGCCATGCTTTGATCATCAACCACAAGACACTGTTTTTCAACAAAAGCCTTGATCATTTTCCCCTTAGGCATGCCACATAGGCAATTCACTCCATGCAATTGATATCCATCAATATATAACCTCTGAGCTCGTACGTCTCAGAGAAGGGCGTTAAGAAAGAAAATAAATTTTCCACCGCCAAACATATGTATATATATATATATTTAATAAAAATCAATCACGCAGAATAAAATCCAATGTCAAACACACAGTCCATTTACAAGTTCGTTCTGGATCTGAACGAAACCGGAGGCACCTTATACCTCGCATTTCCATCGATCTCCAAATACGTCTGGACGATCACCAACTGATTCCCTCCTCTTTGGTGTACAGCCCAATCAAGATCATCAGTAATTATCCAAACGATGTGAAGACCTCCGGTCTTCGACCACCATCTTCATCCTCAACACATCGTCAAATCAGTTATTCAGAATGGGATAAACCCGGTCTTTCTGAATAACCCGCGTATATAATAAACAAGTGTTACACAAACACAACATACGCCTCATTCCAATTCAGAATATTATTCTATTCAAATATTCTTATACTTTGGGAAAGGTTCCCATTAATTTTATTAAAGATAAATTCCTTAAATTTATTCTTTAATCTTCTTTTTAATATCTATTCAAACCGAATTATGGTTTATCCAAACTAGTTGGGATTAACGAACCTTACCGAAGTAATCATATGTTTTAATTTCCCAGTCCCAACCTATTCATCCCATAAAGTAAAACTGGTAATACTTCATATCTAACACCATGGTGTTATCGGCAAATTCAATTGCCATTTCACGTTCAACTCTAACTAAAGAATTAACTAGCGCCTGGAGCAAAACTGGTGATACTCTACTTTCGATCTTTTCATTCTAATTAAAGATTCATTAAAACTCCACTTGGTTTTAATCTTCCCAAAAATCAATGTTAATGATTGTTTAACTTGGGAAATCATATTCTGCCTTTAACTGGGTTAAAGAACAAGTGTCATTTAAAACACGGTTCACGATAAACCCGAAATCACATTCCATTCCATTCCAATTTATTTTATTAAATTGGAAAACTTTACTTTGGAAAACATCCTTTAAATCTTAACAAAAGATTTATAAATTCCAAATCACATTTCACTGTAAATCGGGTTAAAAAACAAATGTCGTTAAAACACAGCTCACGATAAACCCAATTCCCATTTGATATTAAATACAAGGCTCTGAATAGAAAATATATCGGCTTATATTCAATATCAAATTCTACAACCAACAAATATCGTATTGGAAATAACGATATAAATATATCTTTCAAATTTCCATAAGAATATCTATATAATCACGAAATCCAACATCGAAATATTCCAAAGACAATTTCGTTTCAAATCCATTCCAATTCAATTATTGGAAATTCTGGTTAATTTTAAAACCCTTTCAAATCCAATTTATTTATTTCAAAAATAAATGGATTATAATTCTTGTTCAAAACTAGTTTATTTTGATAAAAATCTATTTTTATCTTTTCAAATATGGAGTTTTTCATCCCAATTCTTTCCAAATCATTTTTTACGATCTTACACAAATTATTACTATTTTTAATAATTTTATCAAGGCCCGTACAGTCGATTTCCATAAACGGCCATCGAACTGCACTTACAGCGACCTTTTCCAAATTTGATTTGGACATAATTCCAAATCCAACTGTTAGATTTCAAATCTCTAATATTCGTTAGAAAGCTCTTTTCGATACGAATCCAACGGTTCCAGTTTTAGGAGAATCCGTCAGTCGGATCTCCCGTAATGTCCATTTGAAGTCAATGGTCGAAATTCGCGAACTACCGCAGCGTGGCGCGTTCTATTCAGGCCATTATATATATAATATATATATTATACATATTTCGTCGATTTCCTTTCAAAACTTATTTTATAAATCATTTTAAATTCGTTTTCAAAACGATTTCAACTTCATATTCAATTTCTAATCAAAATTGAATATTCCATATAATCGATATATATATATATATATATATATAAATGATAATATTTGCAAAACGTTATATTTTGAAATCACTTCCTTTTCTATACTCATTATAAAAACGAATATAATCGATATTAATATCGTTCGCGTCAAAATGACGCATATCTAACCAACACGACTTTATATATTTCAATAACTTCGTTATTCTATTCAATAAATGAATATTTTCTATTCAACACATGAATTTTCTTTCTATTCAACACATGAATTTTTATTCTATTCCACACATGAATTTTCTTTTATAATATTCCTTATTTTCCAAATTGGAATGAGGCCCAATCAATTACCATATAATGTTAATTATATGGATTCCCTACAACACATGTATACAGTAGCAACGATAAATCATCAAACACCATCCAGAGTGCACCACACCACTACATAAGCATTAAATATAAATAATTCACGCTTACACAGTCTGTCAACCCATCGATTGACATAAAAATAAACAATCGAGATTAGTGTATGTCAAATATCATCCCAATACCTGTGTGGGGTTTCAAATCCACAAACGCAGATTTTTATTTGTGCAGTTGGGCGATGTGTAAAATTTATCGTCCTATTCAATACCAGTCAAATCGGCGCACACAAACAAATCGTTCGATTTGTAAATGAATATTTATTTTACTTCAACACATGAATATATATTTTATTTCAACACATGAATATATACTTTATTTTACTTTATTTCATTCCACATCACAATCAATTTTTACAACACACAAAATCAAACAAGTCATCCATGGTCTGTGGACGATGGGTGTCGGGTGCTGCTAAGCACCGTCTGCATCCTAGTATATATTTCAACTAGAAATTAAAATAAAAGTGAGGAGTTCTCACTGAGAAGCTAAACCAAACACCGCGACTCTTCACATGTAGAAAATCTTCGCCATTCTCGCCTTTTGCCACTTTCGCTACCCGTATTCACTACATATATAAAAATCACATATTTTTACTTAACAAAAATTAATTCATTTCATGTCAATTTTATATATCCATATACATGTTAGAAATGATATTTTTAACCAACTAGCATTTATTTCATAATATGACCCTTTTATATATTTCATATATATGTTAAAAATGATATTTTTAACCAACTAGCATTTATTTCTTGGCAAGAAAAATTCAAACACAAACTTGACAAATGATTCCATCGATTCAGTCAAAGTATGTCACGGCATTAAATCAATTGAAGAATAAATCAACCCGAAAGGGGAATTCTCTTTTCAAAATCAAAGAAATTATTGGAATTTTAATTTTAGAGAACTCATCTTGGATTTGGCAGCGAGAAGAAGGGTTCGCCTGTGGATGGGGCGGCTGTTGTTATGCTAAAACCGCCAGCAACGAGGGTTGCTTCCATCCGAAGCAGAGATTTGACTACCCAGCTTCGAGGGGACAAGCTCAATCTCACGCGGTGGCACGATGTGGAGGCTGAACGACAAAGACGACGAGGAGATTGACGTTGAGTGCGGATTCCGGTGTCGCGATGGTGCGGTTTGGGTATGGGGTGGGGGTCTCGGCATGGCGATTGGGGGGGGGGAGGTTTTTGTTCGATTGGGGAGGCTGGAAGAAGAAGGAGGTGGAGCAGAAGTGGGGGCGACGACGGAGTGTGGAAGCAGGAGCGACGAGCGTGGGGTCGGCTGAAGGAGGCGGCGGGTTTTTGAAGTTTGGGGCTCGATTTGGATTGTGGAGCAAAACTAGGGTTAAAGCCCCTTTTATATATAATATTTTATTATTTTATTTTAATTTGAAAAATCTTTGCTTGTTGATACTAACTCCAATCTGAACCTAACGACTATCGTCCCTAGCTAAATACCCCCATTCCGAACATAATGGGCTATGCCCCGTAAGCCAATTCGGCTATTTCGATCAGTTTTCACTTAAATTAAAATATAAATCAGTATATTTTTAATTTGAACATACATTTTAATTTACCGGGGCCATGTACTGACTCCAAAAATTCTAGAAAAATTATTTCTAACTTCATATTGACGATACAGTCCTAACAAAACTAATTTCGTCAACTTCTGAGACCGTTTGAAAAATGGCCATTTTCCAGTCGATTAAAATCAACAGAAACTAGTCAAACGCGTTTAACTTCGCCACGCTCACATATTGATTCAGAAAATTACGAATTTTGAAACCTAGCAATAACTTGACATCACGGATCCAACAGAAGTGGTTTCATTGAAAACCGAGGTCGTTTGCAAAATAACAATTTTTAAGGGCCAGAATTCCAAAACGACTATTTTGAAATTTCAACTGGGCATAACTTTTGATTCCCGTTATGAAATTTCAATTTTTTGGATTCGTTGGAAAGATATTCTCAAATAGATTCAAATATTCTTGGTTTCATTAAAATCCGGTTTATTTTGAATCCTGTACATTCATTTGAAATTTGAAATCAAATTTTCAAACTACCGCGCCATTTTCAATTCCTTTTATATTTAAAATAATTATTTATATTCTAACGACGATCTATATAAATATATACGTTTGAATTCTATTCAAAATAAATTTCTCATTGTTATTATTTACAATAATTCATTTTAAATATTCAAAATTCATCAAAATTGCCAAAATAATTAAATTGGCTTGGATTTCCGGGTTATTACAATATCCCCCACTTAAAACTTTTCGTCCCCGAAAAGGAACGAAGCCGAAAGTTGTTTAACAATCCGCCTCAACTTCCATTATTTTCTTTACGGCTTAAGTTCTTCAACGTTTCAGTTTCTAAGAACTTTTCAATTTTTTCAAAAATTTGGCTAACACCCTAAATTTTCGAAAAATTTCGCCATAACCTCCCCTGCACCGGGAGCTTCGGGATATTTCAAATAGCCTCCCATGACCCTCACCAATCCAAAAAAAAAAAAAAGAAACAGCAAAGCAGCTAGCCAATCAGCTCATAAAATCATCCAAACCTGATAAATTTGTAAACATGTACCTATTTGTCGGGCAAACAATTTTATTCCTCTTCTCTAGCCTCCTTGCTATGATCTGTTCAATGTAAGTACATGTATATGTATGCAAATGGGATAAATTTTCAATACAATTCACTATTTTGTTCAATTTGGCTAAAGGTTCAACAATTAATTAATCAAAAAATAATCAAACACAACCAGCAATCAATTAGTTGATTAGCTTTTCAAATTCATAACTTGGATACATAGTCAAAAAATCACATTTTTGTGCCAAATCACAACAATAGACCCTATCTAATTTTGGTTCTCATATCAGTCAATTGGAAATATATATATATATCCCACTTTCGAAACTCGAACACAACACTGATGATGGGTACCCATCATCAGAATCATTCCCGGGCGACTACATTATGATTCTATATTTATCTAGTATATAAAAACTTCGTACACACGTGGATCAGACGTATATACAAAATCTTTATATACCTGATTGTCCAAATTCAATGCAAATAAATATTCAAATACGTTGAATAAAGTTTAAATTTTCAAAAAAAAAATTGTTTTTATTTTAAAAATATACACTTCACACTCATTCTAGGATACTACTGACCTCATCTCTAACGAGTCATTCCCATTGGATATTACTAATCCAATCTCTGATGAATTCTTTCGTTTGGTTCTAACGCGTCTAGTTCTCCGAGCTCTGTAAACCAATGCTCTGATACCAAGCTGAAACGACCCGAAATCCCCTTCCGGGAAATTACGGATTGAATTGAGAACAAGCCACATCGGAACACAAACAAAAGAACAGTTTATTGTTTATTACAACAATTCCATCAGAATACAAGAATATACAAAGTATAAATCAATATTATACATCACAAAATATCAGAGATTACAATACATTACATAGCAGCGGAAAAATAATACAATACACAACTGAAAGAGATATACGGATACAGAGCTTTCCGGATATCATCCCAGCTGTAAACCAGGTTCCTGGGAATATAAATCTGCAAAATCAAAACTACTAGCTGCCCGTGTCAAAATAAGGGCACCCAGAGTTTAGGTTAAAACAATAAACTCCAGGTCAGTCATGTGACTGGTGTGAGAACTAAAACAGTTATTAATCTTTATTTTAAAGTTAGGTAAATCAAGGGACCACGCCGTATAACACGGAACGGGTTTCCTCCCAAGAACACCAGTGCATAAAACAACAGCGCAATGCTAAATAAAGAACAATGAAGCTATTATAAGACCCAGGTCCCATCACACAATGCAACACAAGCCAGAGGATAGGGTTTTACCTTATAATAGCCAAAGAATGCTTGATACGCTAAATTTCATCATTTATTATTACTATAAGTGTATAGTGTCAAAATAATTTCAATCATAAGTATTAATCATAGAAGGCATGAGTACCATATACCATGTCACCAATACTAGGCTCTACAATCGAAACCGCACATGTCATGTATTGGAAGTTGGATTTACATCTGTGAACCAAGGCAAGGATCATCCTTACCGAATTTGAGACGCTCTAGCCCGTGTCTCAGGAACAGAACGCATCGTCCCTTGGATCGTCAGGGCCGGTCCACCAATGTGGATTAAAATGCCTGAACACTGCGTTTCCCCACCCTATGGGGTGTCAATGAGTCCAGTGACTCCATCGGCTCGATATAGTCACCGATATATCCGAGGCGCCTCACAATCCAACAACCACATAAGTCAAAATCGTCAGGGCGTGTAAAACAATTGACGCCACTTCTAGCTAGAAGGAAACGCATGACCCCCAAGGTCCTCTCCCGTTTCTGGTTCACAACCGGGGTGCGAGGCTCGCGAATCAACGCTACACAAAGCTATACCACACAAGCCGTGCTTTGATCATCAACCACAAGACTCTGCTTTTCAACAAAAGCCTTGATCATTTGCCACTTAGGCATGCCACACAGGCAATTCACTCCATGCGATTGATATCCATCAATATATAACCTCTGAGCTTGTACGTCTCAGAGAAGGGCGTTAAACAAGAGAATAAATTCTCCGCTGCCAAACAGATATATATTTAATAGAAATCAATCACACAGAATAAAATCCAATGTCAGACACACAGTCCATTTACAAGTTCGTTCTGTGTCTGAACGAAACCGGAGGCACCTTGTACCTCACATATCCATCGATCTCCAAATACGTCTGGACGATCACCAACTGATTCCCTCCTCTCGGGTGTGCAGCCCAATTAAGATCATCAGTAATTATCCAAATGATGTGAAGACCTCTGGTCTTCGACTACCGTCTTCATACTCGACACATCTTTGAATCAGTTATTCAGAATGGGATAAACCCGGTCTTTCTGAATAACCCGCGTATATAATAAACAAGTGTTAACGAACACAACATACGCCTCATTCCAATTCAGAATATTCTTTTATTCAAATATTCTTATACTTTGGGAAAGGTTCCCATTAATTTTATCAAAGATAAATTCCCTAAATTTATTCTTTAATCTTCTTTGAATATCAATTCAAACCAAATTATGGTTTATCCAAACTAGTCGGGATTAACGAACCTTACCGAAGTAATCATTTGTTTTAATTTCCCAATCCCAGCCTATTCATCCCATGAAGTAAAACTGGTAATACTCCATATCTAACACCACGGTGTTATCGGTAAATTCAATTACCATTTCACGTTCAAATCTAATTAAAAATTTAACTATCGCCTGGAGCAAAACTGGTGATACTCCATTCTCGATATTTTCAATCTAATTAAAGATTCATTAAAACTCCGCTTGCTTTTAGTCTTCCCAAAAATCAATATTAATTATTGTTTAACTTGGGAAATCATATCCTATCTTTAACTGGGTTAAAGAACAAGTGTCATTTAAAACACGGTTCACGATAAACCCGAAATCACATCCATTCCATTCCAATTTATTTTATTAAATTGGAAAACTTCTTTTAAATCTTAACAAAAGATTTATAAATTCCAAATCACATTTCACTGTAAATTGGGTTAAAGAACAAATGTTGTTAAAACACAGCTCACGATAAACCCAATTCCCATTTGATATTAAATATAAGGCTCTGAATAGAAAATATATCAGCTTATATTCAATATCAAATTCTACGACCAACAAATATCGTATTGGAAATAACGATATAAATATATCTTTCAAATTTCCATAACAATATCTGTATAATCACGAAATCCAACATCGAAATATTCCAAAAACAATTTTGATTCAAATCCATTCCAATTCAATTATTGGAAATTCTGGTTACTTTTAAAACCATTTCAAATCCAATTTATTTATTTCAAAAATAAATGGATTATAATTCTAGTTCAAAACTAGTTCATTTTGATAAAAATCAATTTTTATCTTTTCAAATATGGAGTTTTTCATCCCATTCTTTCCAAATCATTTCTTATGATTTTACACAAATTATTACTATTTTTAATAATTTTATCAAGGCCCGTACAGTCGATTTCCATAAACGGCCATGGAACTGCACTTACAACGACCTTTTCCAAATTTGATTTGGACATAATTCCAAATCCAACCGTTAGATTTCAAATCTCTAATATTCGTTAGAAAGCTCTTTTCGATACGAACCCAACGATTCCAGTTTTAGGAGAATCCGACGGTCGGATCTCCCATAATGTCCATTAGAAGTCAATGATTGAAATTCGCGAACTGCCGTAGCGCGTCGCCTTCTATTCAGGCCATTATATATAATATATATATTATATATATTTCGTCGATTTTCTTTCAAAACGTATTTTATAAATCATTTTAAATTCGTTTTCAAAACGATTTCAACTTTATATTCAATTTCTAATCAAAATTGAATTTTCCATATCATCGATATATATATATATATATATATATATATATATATTATAAATGATAATATTTTCAAAACGTTATATTTTGAAATCACTTCCTTTTCTATATTCATTATAAAAACGAATGTAATCGATATAAATATCGTTCGCGTCAAAATGGCGCATATCTAACCAACACAACTTTATATATTTCAATAACTTCTTTATTCTATTCAACAAATGAATATTTTCTATTCAATACATGAATTTTCTTTCTATTCAACACATGAATTTTCTTTCTATTCAACACATGAATTTTTATTCCATTCAACACATGAATTTTCTTTTATAATATTCCTTATTTTCCAAATTGGAATGAGGCCCAATCAATTACCATATAATGTTAATTATATGGATTCCCTACAACACATGTATATAGTAGCAACGATAAATCATCAACCATCATCCAGAGTGCACCACACCACTGCATAAGCATTAAATATAAATAATTAATGCTTACACAGTTTGTAAACCCATCGATTGACATTCTACTAAACAATCGGTATTAGTGTACATCAAATATCATCCCAAAACCCGTGTGGGGTTTCAAATCAACAAACGCAGATTTTTATTTGTGCAGTTAGGCGATGTGTAAAATTTATCGTCCCAATCAATATCAGTCAAATCGGTGTACATAAACAAATCATTCGATTTGTAAATGAATATTTATTTTACTTCAACACATGAATATATATTTTATTTCAACACATGAATTTATACTTTATTTCAACACATGAATACATATTTTATTTCAACACATGAATATATACTTTATTTTATTTTATTTCATTCCACATCACAATCAATTTTCACAACACACAAAATCAAACAAGTAGTCCATGGTCTGTGGACGACGGGTGTCGGGTGCTGCTAAGCACCGTCTGCATCCTAGTATATATTTCAACTAGAAATTAAAATAAAAGTGAGGAGTTCTCACTGAGAAGCTAAACCAAACACCGCGACTCTTCATATGTAGAAAATCTTCGCCATTCTCGCCTTTTGCCACTTTCGCTACCCGTATTCACTACATATATAAAAATCACATATTTTTACTTAACAAAAATTAATTCATTTCATGTCAATTTTATATATCCATATATATGTTAAAAATGATATTTTTAACCAACTAGCATTTATTTCATAATATGACCCTTTTATATATTTCATATATATGTTAAATATGATATTTTTAACCAACTAGCATTTATTTCTTGGCAAGAAAAATTCAAACACAAACTTGACAAATGATTCCATCGATTCAGTCAAAGTATGTCACGACATTAAATCAATCGAAGAATAAACCAACCCAAAAGGGGAATTCTCTTTTCAAAATCAAAGAAATTATTGGAATTTTAATTTTAGAGAACTCACCTTGGATTTGGCAGCGAGAAGAAGGGTTCGCCTATGGATGGGACAGCTGTTGTGATGCGAAAACTGCCTGCAACTAGGGATGCATCCATCCGAAGCAGAGATTTGACTACCCAGCTTCGAGGGGACGAGCTCAATCTCACGCGGTGGCACGATGTGGAGGCTGAACGACAAAGACGACGAGGAGATCGACATTGAGTGCGGATTCCAGTGTCGCGATGGTGCGGTTTGGGTATGGGGTGGCAGTCTCGGCATCGCGATTGGGGGGGAAGGTTCGCGTTCGATTGGAGGGGACTGGAAGAAGAAGGAGGTGGAGCAGAAGTGGAGGCGACGACGGAGGATGGAAGCAGGAGCGACGGGCGTGGGGTCGGCTGAAGGAGGCGGCATGTTTTTAAAGTTTGGGGCTCGATTTGGATTGTGGAGCAAAACTAGGGTTAACGCCCCTTTTATATATAATATTTTATTATTTTATTTTAATTTGAAAAATCTTTGCTCGCTGATACTAACTCCAATCTGAACCTAACGACTGTTGTCCCTAGCTAAATACCCCCATTCCGAACACAATGGGCTATTTCTCGTAAGCCAATTCGGCTGTTTCGATCAGTTTTCACTTAAATTAAAATATAAATTGGTATATTTTTAATCTGAACATACATTTTAATTTACCGGGGCCACATACTGACTCCAAAAAATCTAGAAAAATTATTTCTAGCTTCGTATTGACGATACGGTCCTAACAAAACTAATTTCGTCAAATTCTGAGACTGTTTGAAAAATGGCCATTTTCCAGTCGATTAAAATCAACTGAAACTGGTCAAACGCGTTTAACTTCGCCACGCTCACATATTGATTTAGAAAATTACGAATTTTGAAACCTAGTAATAACTTGACATCACGGATCCAATAAAAGTCGTTTCGTCGAAAACCGAGGTCGCTTGCAAAATGACTATTTTTAAGGGCCAAAATTCCATAGCAACTATTCTGAAATTTCAATTGGGCATAACTTTTGATTCCCGCTATGAAATTTCAATTTTATGGATTCGTTGGAAAGATATTCTCAAATAGATTCAAATATTTTTGGCTTCATTAAAATCTGGTTTATTTTGAATCCTGTACATTAATTTGAAATTTGAAATCGAAATTTCAAACTACCGAGCCATTTTCAATTCCTTTTAGATTTAAAATAATTATTTATATTCTAACGACAATCTATATAAATATATACATTCGAATTC
The DNA here is from genome assembly GCA_030737875.1 of Allium sativum. Taxonomy (NCBI): domain Eukaryota; kingdom Viridiplantae; phylum Streptophyta; class Magnoliopsida; order Asparagales; family Amaryllidaceae; genus Allium; species Allium sativum. Next base: position 1,043,061,197 of record CM060910.1, on the reverse strand, counting down.
TATTCAAAATAAATTTCTCATCGTTATTATTTAAAATAATTCATTTTAAATATTCAAAATTCATCAAAATTGCCAAAATAAAAATTTTAAATTGGCTCGGATTTCCGGGTTATTACAATGTTTGATTTGGGGTTTGCTATATTTTGTAATTTTATGGATATATATATATATATATATATATATATATATATATAGTGGCATTATATGTTTCTGGATAAATGGGCTCGCAGTTTATATAGAAAACTTTATTAGGCTTGAGTTTAAATATACTTCTAACTGTATTATAGGCTATACAAAGGTCAACAAAAACCTATGTGATATCTCTTGGGGCCAGTCTGAAACTTGCAAAAGGTCTGTAATATTTTTTGATGGGTTATGATGTTTGCAAAGTGTTTACACAATGCATCGTGGCCTATGAAGTTAATAAATTTTATATAATATGTAAATAGCCCCGTTGAGTCTAATAAATGTTCTGATCACTTGATTGACATTTACAAAAGTTTGTACAAAGAAAATAGTGATTATATTTTAAATGTTCAAAAGCCTATAGTAGACATATGTATATAAATAATTTTATAAGCTCAATATATATAACACATGAATATTGAGTTGTCATTTCAAGTTTTAAAATCCTTCAAACTAATTATTTACATTAATTCATAGTGACATCTTCTAATGTATACACTCATCAATGCGAGAATCACTGGATGTAGGTAATGCTAATCATTGTGTACCTTTTATTTTGGTTATATGTGATGGAGTAAATGCGATAATCCAATGTATCATTGGGTCAACTTAACTAGGTTGCATAATAGGATTATGGCCTTAGACACAAAAAGCATGAATATTTAATATTTAAATGAAAAAAATTGTTCATCATGCAATCCAAGAGTTATACAAGAGATATAATTGACATAAGATGTCTACCTAAAAGATTGTGTTTTGGGCGATCAACCAAAGATGACTCAAGGCATGATTAGAAATGGATCTGGCATCATCAATATATATATATATATATATATTGAGATATATATATATATATGTATGTATAGGGATGTTAATTTGAGGGGGAGCATAATTTATTTTAAGTTATACATTCATATTAATATAAGTTTCGATGGTCAAAATTTGTGTTTATATTAAATATACAAAATCAGTTATTATTTATTATCTAGTGTAGATATTAAATAACAAATAAATCCAATAATTTAAAATTAATCCTTAAGAAGATAAATTGAATTAAAATAAATTTCTTGACTAACACCGAAATTTGAGGATTGCCCTCAAACAAATTAATGTAATTGTTTTAAAAATATAGAAGATCTAAAAGGGAAGATTAAAGTATGACTTCAACCAAAAAAGATATAAATGTTGTAACTATCTACTTATACATCTCTAGTATTAGGTACTAGATATGAATTACATATAAGTATGTGAATTTTCAGGAATTGCAAAATGAGTAGACATCTGACACCAGGACAAGTGAACTTACGACTCGAAATGAAGCAAATGCCGCTACATTATCCATAGGAATATGCTTCTTGTTTTAAGTTACTATCTAAATTGAAGAACTAAAATATTATTGTTATAAAATTCCATTTAAAATAAATGTTATTTTATATCTTGTTTAGACAAGTTTGAATTTCATTTGTAATAAAATGACAGTTGCTGGTCATTTTATTTTATTGAAATATCTTATGTAAATGTGCAACTAGTTAATGATTTTACGAATCGTTAACTTTAGTACGCTTGATTATAATGTAAATATTAGGCGGATTAAATCTAATGATCCAACATACCTTGGCATTGTCGGTTAGACCGTACAAACAAGAAACACATATAACTCCATAATGATGGAAGTTTAAGGTCACTTGATTTCGAAGCATATGAAGAATGCAAATCTTGTGTATTAGGCAAGATGACTAAATCACCTTTCACTTGAAACAGTGAATGGACAAGTAAGTATTGGTTCGCATACATAATGATGTATATGAAGCAACAATTACATAGGCTAAGGGTAGGTTTTGTTACTTCGTTACATTTACTGATGATGTCAGTAAGTATGATTTTGTGTAACTTATGAAAAACATATTATAATCCTTTGAAAAAGTTCAAAGAAATCAAAATGAAGTTGAATATTAAGACTTTTTGAACGAATCGAGAGAATAATTAAGCCAATAATTAATGACTATATATAAGAGTGTGAAATTGTATCACAACTCACTCCACCTAGAACACCACAAAAATGGTGTGTTTGAAAGGAAAAGTCGCACCTTATAAGATATGGTACGATCAATGATGAGCTATATAGATCTTCCAATAAGTTTTGGATTATCCCCTTAAAACAATTTATATTTAATTGTAATCCTAGTAAAATGATTCTGAAGGCGCCATATAAGATATGGACTAGGAAACATCTTAGTGTGTCTATCGTAAAGGTTTGGGATGTAAAGTGTTTGTTATACGTCTTTCTTCTGATAAGATCAGACCCAAATCTAATAATTATTTTGCGGAATATCCAAAAGGAGCAAAAGGATATTATTTCTATGTATACTCTAAGAATAAAAATGTTTATTACTCGAATTAGTATCCTTTTAAAAGGAGAGCTAGTCTCTTAGATACCAGTGGGAATAAAGTAGAATTCGAATTGTCTCGAGAAGCACAAAATACCATTGGACTTGTATAGACAAGAAATTAAGTGGGAATGATAAAATAATTCTAATGTTATATACTGATAACATATTAATAATTGTGAATAATGTTAGTTTAAAACAAGAAATAAATACTGATTCTAAGAAAGATAATGTTTGGGTTAAGAAGTTCATTATTGAACTTAATCCATTGTTGATCCAATGATTTACATTGTGATAACAATGGAGTTATAGATTAGGCCCAAAACATTGATCTCATTATCGATCTAAACATATATTTAAGAAATACATTTTCTTATGTGAAATTGCTCACGCAGGAGATAAACATATCTGCAAAGTTACAAAAGATCAAAATGTTGCGGACCCACTGACTTAAACTCTATCGCAACAGAAGTATCATAGTTACACTAGTTTCTTGGGTATATCATACATAATTGATTGACTCTAGTGCAAGTGGGAGATTGTTAGATTTTATGCCATAGAGGCAATCCATTTGATGGGATTAATAACATTGTTGTTGTTATATTTTATTTTGATATATATATATATATATATATATATATATATATATATATATGTGTGTGTGTGTGTGTGTGTGTGTATGTATATTCTATTATGTTATATTTACTGCGTAATATAAATATTGACATAATAGAAGTCCTTAGAATAATAATATAAAATTATATAGTTCAAGTAAGTGAGTTGAACATGAGATTTTATAATATATTAAGTATTTTAATTCTTAAATGTCCCTAGTCAATTTTTATTGTTTATATAGGAGAGCGATAAAACATTAAGACTTGTATGTTGATTGACTGATGATCACATCTCATTGATCAATAATATACGCGATATTAATGTCAATACATAAATACATATTGGAGAATATCGTATTGGACTGACCCACCATAAGAAAACTACATGGAATAAAATTAGCATTATCATAAGTTATTATCATAGTGACAATGATGTAATGGTCCTCAGACCTGAAAATCATTATAATTTTATTCGAGGATATTTGTGTTTTGATATCATCAAATTTTACATTTAACCGAGTAGACGATAAAGGTAATTATTGGGTACATTTCGAATCAAATGAAAATTATGAATGATCTAGATAGATTTTAAGCCTACGATATCAGTAGAAATATCCGTGGGCCTCTTGATTAAGTGAGATTATGAAATGCACGACCATGCTCAAATATTGATTTGTTTTAAATAGTCTACCCATCTATCAAGATCAAAGGATTAAATTATAAAGAGGATGATATGTTTCATGCCTCGAATTTAATCCTGGATATATTGGTTAAAAGGATTATATTACATTAATAAATTGGTAATGGAAAGGTTGTATCGAATCGTTGATATTATTATAACTTGGGTAACATCGATGTATTACTAGATGCAACTCACTGTTTATAATTGAAATACTATTTAAATTATTGCCAACGTCACAATAACCTATAAGGTAACACACTTAGAACGTTATAAGGGTTAATACTATTCTTAGGACAAATAAAATATTAGTCAGTTGATATTTTATTTTGACGTTAGAATGGGCATATGGGTTGGTTCCTATTTTTTGGTAAACGTTTATGTTATAAAAGAGGATTACTTTCCCTTTTATACGATATACACGAATACCAGGAGAAAATTGGAATATGATTCCCCTCAAAATTAGAAACCTAACCCTAATGCCATGACGGCTAATACTGCAATTCCTTCTTTATCTTTGATTCGATCGAAGATGAAATTCGTTCATGTGGATACCAGTAGAGGCGGAGCACTTCAACTGCACTAGATGGCGATTCAAATCGGTGCAACCAACATCAGATTCGTGGATCTGAAGACGACTGGTGGTATGAATTTTCGATCTACTATTATCGCATAGATCTTTACATTTGAATTTGTTAAAATTGTTAAATTCTGGTTTGATTAGGTCTACCAAAATCCAACTGTAATCCCAATTATATCTAAGAAAACTTTCTGGGTCGTGGAATAAAGCGCCTTTGGTTTTGTTCAAAACCAAGAGCGAACTTGTAAATGATGTGTGTTTGACATTGTATTTTACAACTTAAACATTTGGTTTCTATTGATGTTATATCAGTTGGTGGCGAAGAATTTATTCTTTTCCTTAACACCCTTTTCTGAGACTTCGGTATTCAGAGGGCTATATATTAATAGACACTGATCATATGTCGTGAATTGCCAATGTGGCATGCTAAGTGCTGGGCCAATCAAAGATGTCGTTGAAAAGCAGAGCTTTGTGGATGATGATCAAAACATGGCTTATATAGCATAGCTTTGTGTTAAGACGTGGCCTTAGAATCTCACAAACCGTGAATGACCGAAAACATGATAGTGGAACACGAGGATATGGGATAACATTCCCTTGTAGCTGAATAGTGATGTCATGGCATGAATCCCAGGCAGGTTTACTTACGTGTATGATGGATAGGTGCCTAGTGTGACGTTCAAATACGACTGGGGGAAACATTATGTTCAGGAAAGATTCCAATGAGTCGTTTAGTACTGACTAGCTCTGCCAATCCGAAGGACTCAATGGTTAACTTCTGCGACATTTGCTTGAGTGTTCCGAATGTGGTTAAGGAAGATCCTTTGCATCGGTCATTGTTGGAAACCAACTTCCAATACGAGCATATGTTTTCATTTGTACACTAATAGACAACATATTGGGATAGGGAATTATGCGAGCTAAGATTGATACATTTACTTTCGAAACTGTTTTCCCCATCTAGACATTAATAATAATATCAAATGATTTGTTTTAAAGAATATCAAGCATATTTGGTTATTATAAGGTAAAGCTCTATCCTCCGGTATGTGTTGCATTGTGTGATGGAACTTAAGTCTTATAGTAGCTTCATTTTTCAAAAGCATGAATTTCAATGTTTTAATCTTGGTTGATGAATGTATGAGATGTGTTATGGTTCGTTATCTAGTTTTAGTTTTATACTAGTTAATCCAAGCCTGACCCGAGTGTTTGACACTCGGGTCAGATCCGAGTGTGTGTTTCAGGTTAAACAGGTTGATAAGGAGTTTCAGTTGATTTTGAGAAGCTGGAGTTCTTTGTCGGATGGAAAGACATATTCTACTATATATACCTGGATGTATAGGGGTTGGTGATGTAGGAATGTGCTTAACTCAATAATAAATGTTATCCACCGTAAAAATTTCCGCTGTAGTGATATATATTGAATATTATATTTTGTTTCTGTTCCTCTTTGTATTGCTCTGATAAAATCCCGATGAATCGAGTTTGCGACATTTTATTTTGGGGTACACAAACACCGTGGATGTGTTAAGTATCGAGTATCGAAAGTCAAAGGTTTGGTTTATCGCAGGACCTTCCAAGAATGTTTGTCTTTCGAATCGATTGGTTCAGAGGACGGGGGTCTTTGGGTCATCTCAATCATCAAGATGAATAATTCACAATTCTCGTTCTTAGCAACCTATTTCATGTGCCAACGATACTATTATACTATCGTTAGGTCAAGTCATTTCCAAATTTCTCGTATTATCTATAATGTACAACACCCTTTGCCTACCCAAATATATTTTTAAGTGCAAATATGAAACTACATATACAATCTTTCATGTATGTTTGTTTCTTTGTTTCTTAATATTTTGGTATACCCTTAGTCTACGTTTCTATTCTTTTGTGTTTATATTATATTTTAACCAATTTCAACATCGATTTCCATTTTTACTTGTTAACGATATCGTTGTTATTTTGGTTTTTAATTCCATTTTTATAACAACCTGAATTTTTAGTACGTTTGAAATTAGTAATTTGATTGAAATTTAAAAAATTTAATATTTAAAACTACAATTTATTTTGAATCAAATAAAATAAATGAATTTATTTTTGTATATGAACAATAATAAGTAATGTTAAAAGTGAAATTAAGCAACTATCAAATTTAAATGTAATTGTGTTATTTAAATTTAAGTAAATTTATAAAACAACTTAAATTTAAATTAAAAAAATTGAATTAACGAATGTATTCACGTTCCAAATCCATTGAAATATATATTTTTTCCAAAAAGTCAATTTTATGTTAAATTTGTATTTTTGTCAAAATTAAAATTTATCCCTTTTTATGAATCTGTATTGAATTTTGAGCATCCACCATTTTTTGGTTCGTTAAAATTTTGTTTCTTTTGTCCAAAATTCACGTTTGTAACAGTAAAAACGTGTAAAAACGGACGATGATGTTATGTTTATAATTTGTTTGTAATTAATTCATATATATCTTGACACCCTTTTTGGTTTGTTTTAAAGGGTTGTAGAATCTATTGTGGCCCATCTATTAAATTTCCAATTAGTATTCTGTAACGCGTCCTTGAATTTATAAACTTAGGTATCCTTTTCTTTTCTCTGCCTCCATCATTTCAGAAACTCTTCCATCTTCTTTTCTCTTCCATATCTAGATCCCATATCCAAAATTTTCAATGAAAGTTTTCCTCAAAAATAAATCTTGCAAATGAAATTAAGTGGTAAATCAACGAAGAAAATCAAAACACAAAACTATAGCTTCTCCCTTTCCTCTTCTCTCTCTTCTTTTCTTCTTTTTCATTTATAGGAAAACCCTTATTCTACTTCACGCGTTGTCATTCCCCACCATTCCTCCACATTTCCACCTACGCTCGACCCGCCACCACCGTGCCCTGGCCTCCGTCCATCAATCCCCTGGGTTGCCCCTGTCTCTACCCCTTGGAACCCTAGGTTAGATAAAAAAAAAACATACCCTGTTTTATAAAAAAAATCAATGTTAACCTATGCTTTCTCCTCTTTGCCTGCGTGCCATCACCCACCGCTGCTCCATCTGCGCACCGTTCGAGGCCACCCTCCGGCCAACCCCTTGCCTTACGTTCTCTTAAACTCGTACCCTTTTATAAAAGTACAAAACCAACCAAAACACCTTTGCATCCTCCTCGTGCGCCTTCTGGCTAATTGCCTGACCTCCGACCACCACCGTTGACAACCCATACCTCCACCTGAGCTGCGATGTGATGGTAATTTGTATGAAAGTGTCATGTAGGAGACTATGGGTGTGTGTTATGATTGAAAATCAAAGAGATGTGTAATTGGAGTGGTAAGTACATGGAGATTCGAAGTCGGAGGTTGAGTGTTCAATCCCTGGTAGTTATCTGTTGAAGATATATTTTTGATTTGGATTTTTTTGGCAAGGATGACCGGTTTTTAGAGTGTTCTGTAATACTTTTTATTATATCAAAATAATAAAAACATCAAAACAGGTGATACATAGAGTGTGCATTAACTAGTAAAGCCTCCACGAAGGGAGTATATCCTAGAAAAAAGTCTAGAAACTTCATGACCGAATCACCAAACAATATTACCCACAACAGTACATAATAAACCATTCATAATACAGTTAACATAAGCTAATTCCTTAGTGCCCAAAGCTGACTCCACCAGACTCAGCACACAAGAGCTAGTCATTAGTGAACTGAAGCCTACGAAGTCTGCTACGAGTAATAGGCGCGTGTGGATCTTTGGACACGTATGATTGTGGCTATTCAGGAACAATGTAAGGTGGAGGAGGCCTGTAGGCTGCATGAGGGAGAATGTGCTCATAATGGTAGACCGACTTAGTCTTCCCTTTTTTCTTAGCTGATGATGATATGGATGCGATATTTTCAGTTATAGTTGCATTACTATTTCCCAAGTCTTATGGTTTAAAATCTTGAGGAAGTGACTAACATTGTTTAGAAACCCGGGCTTAAAGTTGATGGTGCTAGAAGGGGAAGCATTGTTAGCCGAAGGCGTTGTAACTATGTTAGGGGGAACATTACCAGTCTCACCAAGTTGCATAGCATACTCAAAGTCCTTCACATTGTTAAGAATTTGCTACATAAAGTTTTCCTTACTCAAGTATTCCTCCTCGACATTTTCACTTATCACTTTGTTTCCTGCTTCTATTGTATCACTCATTCCTGTAGTTTGGTTGCGACCTTCATGAACTCCAAGCACTAATTTTTCCTTGCTCTTTTCGCTAGTACCTGCTCCTCCATTATCACTCTTAGTTCTATCCTCAACGGCAGTACCAAAATCATCTAGTTTTTTGTGACATATAACACTAACACCGGCTTTATTAGATAGTGTAAGTTTTCACTAGGTTCACCCATATAATTCACATTCGGTCCTGACCATTCTTGACTTTCGTTTATCCTAATTTCACCTTCCTCAAGACACATACCATCTTGAGATTCATTACCAGGTCCTACAGTTTTGAGGGCTTCAAACGTGTTGTCTGAAGCAACACCATGATCTTTTTCTACAACCTTACTACCTGGTACAAAGTTTCTGTCCTGACTCTCATGAAACACCCTTTCTTTTTCTCTATTATAGTTTCTACCAGCATTAATCCTAACAATCTTTCCACCTCTTAGAGATCTTCTCCAATTCTGCTTCTTAGCATAGGAAGGAACATCCTTAACTCCACTAACATCAGAAATAGCTTGTTGAATAACCATTGCACCATTTTCACCCTTGCCTCTAACCTTCACTTTTGTACTAGATTCCACAATCTTGTCCAAACTAACCTTCTTGGGATATTTTTCAAGCTTGTGATCGAAATTCTTACAACCAGAACTGCGACGGCCCGCTCCGCACCAGCCTACATTTCCTCCGGAAGTGCGCTGTACACATGTCCCGACTAGCACGGAGCGGTCGCCAAAGAAAGGGAAGAAGCGAATGAAATAATCAAGGAACCTGTAGAATGTCTCACAGCGCATGGAATAAAATATAATAATAACATACTTGACATAAAACAGGTGAGACAGTGCATAAGCTGATAACTAAAATCAACATCCATCATCAGAGCAGCGGAAATTCAAATACAGCTTATTACAATTTTCCAAATTTACTGTCTCTAAACAAAAGAAAGCTAAAGTAGAAGATGCACCACCAATGCCCAAGAAGTGATCTTCAACAATACAGGGAGAATATTATGTATATATTTTACGTGGAAGCCTCCTGCTCGTCTCCGGATCATCTACTCGTGAATCACCAGCTAACCTGTCTCTAGTCTGCTCGTGTGAGCACCCAGAGTAATAAGAGGAGACATAAAACTCTGGGGCAGACATAAAGCCTGGTATGAGCGATAAGCATCTAATCTTCAATTAGAAAGTGATTTGGGGTGTTTTAGATGTAGGAGGTCATTGTTAGAGTGTCTAAGGATGAAAGTGGCGGCTGGAAAATGTCTAAAGAAATGTTTTCTAACCCTAATCAGCCCCTATATACCCCTAAACCCGAAATTCCCCTTTAGGCCTAGCTGTTAATCACCCGGTTAAACCCAATTAAGTTGTTTTTCACCATCTGAAACTTGTTTCAGCCATATCTCCCAAACGGTGAGTCCGTTTGGCTAATGTGACCACTCTACGGAAAGAGAAACCATCATCTGGAGCCAATGAAAGTGGTTTCAGGTCAAAATTCCTTTCCAATCAAAAGTTATGGCCAAAATAGTGCCAACTAGGGGTAAAATGGTCATTTAAAAATCGGGAAAAATCATGAACACGGTAAATGACCCCAATAGTCGTCTCCCAAAGTTACATGACCATACGACTTCACACGGGAAAGAAATAAATATCCTACGATCATATGATGCGTAAAATGCGGGTCGTTACACTCTCCCCCCCTTAAGAAATTTCGTCCCCGAAATTCCTTAACCCAAAACATACAAAAGATCCCGCATGCCTAACAACCACATACAACAATCAAACATGCAAAACAAGCAAACAAGCCTATCCTAGCATGCGGAAAACTAAATCGAAGTCAAAATCTTACCAGGCAAAGAGTTCTGGGTGTGACTTCCTAATGTTCTCCTCTGTCTCCCAAGTACAATCATTTTCGTCCTCGCTCCACTGTACCTTGACTAGCTTCACCGCCTTCCTTCGAAGTTGCTTCATGTTGTGCGCGACAATACGGGTCGGCTTGCGGTTCCCAACCGCCTCGGGTTCTACTTCGAAGTCCTCTAACTGATCAGGTGAAATAGTCATATCTGAGTCGTGAACGAACTTCCTTAGTTGGGAAACATGAAATACGTCGTGAACTCCCGCCATCTTCTCTGGTAAGTCAATTCTGTATGCCAAATTCCCGACTAGTTCAAGAACAGGGAATGGACCAACAAATCTTGGTGCTAATTTGCCTCTCCTGCCAAATCGTATTACGCTCTTCAACGGAGAAATCTTGACAAACACCAAGTCACCAACGGAGAATTTTAGGTCTCTTCTTCTCTTATCAGCATAACTCTTCTGCCTATCTTGGGCTACCTTCATTCGTTGTTGAATGATCTTGATCTTACCTGAAGTTTCCCTCACCACATCTGGTCCAAGCATAAACTTCTCGCCAGTCTCTATCCAACATGATGGTGAGTTACACGGTCTTCCGTACAAAGCTTCAAACGGAGCCATACCGATACTGGATTGGTAGCTATTATTATATGCAAACTCTACTAGATGCAAATGGTCATCCCATGATCCACCAAAATCCAGTATACACGCTCTCAGGAGATCTTCCAAAATACGATTCACCCTCTCCGTCTGACCGTCGGTCTGAGGATGATATGCGGTACTGAGATGTAACTCTGACCCTAGAGCCTCTTGCAAGCTCTTCCAAAACCCACTAGTGAACAACGGGTCTCGGTCGCTCACAATGCTCTTAGGTACTCCATGAAATCTCACTACCCACTTCATATACAATTCTGCTAACTTAGCTGCCGTTCTGGTCGATTTAACTGGTATAAATCTTGCACTTTTAGTCAGTCGGTCCACAACTACCCAAATGCTATCGTGTCCCGATCTAGTCCTTGGTAAACCATCAATAAAATCCATCGAGACTTGCTCCTATTTCCATTCGGGGATCTCTAAGGGCTGTAACAACCCACTAGGCTTCTTTTGCTCGGCTTTAACTAGCTGGCAATTCATGCACTTGGATATAAACTTCCCAACGTCTCTTTTCATCCCTTCCCACCAGTAGGTTTGCTTCATGTCTCGATACATCTTGTTACCACCGGGGTGTATAGTCAGCTTTGAGTGATGACATTCTCTAAGCACTTCATCTCTCAATCCATTGACATTGGGTACAACAAGCTTTCCATTCCTTCTAAGCCATCCATCTCGATCAAGCCCATAGTTGTTCACCTCCCCATCGACACACATCTCTAACTTGGAGATGATTCCCAATAGGTTAGGATCGTCCATCTGACTAGAGCCGATCCGCTCAATTAAAGTGGGTCTGACCGTCAAACTTGCTAACATTTCTGGATTCAGTTCGCACTTTGGTCTGAAATCAAACCCCGCGATATACTCCAGTTGCTTCCATTCAAGGAACATGGCCCCTAAGCTGGCATGTCTTCTACTCAATGCATCAGCCACCGTATTGCCCTTTCCCGGTGTGTATGCGATGTCAAAATCATAGGAAGCTAAGAACTCTAACCATCTCTGCTGACGGAGATTCAGATCTTTCTGAGAGAAGAGATACTTTAACGACTTATGATCTGTAAATAGCTCAAATTTTCCCCCCAAGAGGTAGTGTCTCCACATCTTTAACGCGAACACGATTGCTGCCAATTCTAAATCATGGGTAGGGTATCTTCTCTCGTGCGGTTTCAATTGCCGACTTGCATAAGCTACAACCCTACCGCCTTGCATCAATACAGCACCCAGTCCGGTACCACAGGCATCCGTGTATACCATCATCTCTTCATCCCCCTTAGGAATGACTAACACTGGTGCGCTTGTCAACTTGTCCTTTAGGCTTTTGAATGCATTCTCGCACCTTTCATCCCAGACAAAAGCTTGATTCTTCTTGGTCAACTGGGTCAATGGTGCTGCTATCTTGGAGAAACCTTGGATAAACTTACGATAATATCCAGCTAACCCCAAGAAACTCCTTACATCTGTTGCATTCTTGGGCGTAGGCCAATCCTGTATCGTAGCCACCTTTGCCGGGTCCACGGCAATCCCATTTTCTGATACAACATGGCCCAAGAATCTCACTTCCCTCTTCCAGAAGTGACACTTAGAAAACTTTGCTTTCAATTGGTGTTTTCTCAACACCTCCATCACTACTCTTAAATGTTCCTTGTGTTCCTTCTCTGTCCTCGAATAGACCAAAATATCATCAACGAACACAAGGACAGACTTATTCAACTGATCTCTGAATACCCTATTCATAAGATCCACAAAATATGCTGGGGCATTAGTCAGCCCAAATGGCATGACCAACCATTCATAAAATCCAGACGGCGTTCGAAATGCCGTTTTAGCTATACTCTCAGCTTCCACTCTAAGCTGATGAAAACCTGTCGCGAGATCCAACTGAGAAAATACTCTCGCGCCACTCAACTGATCGAACAAATCATCTATCCGCGGTAGAGGATACTTGTTCTTCCTCGTCACTTTATTCAACTCGCGGTAGTCTATACACAAACGAAGGGAACCATCCGCCTTGGTAGCAAACACAACTGGTGCTCCCCATTCAGAAACACTCCTTCTGATAAATCCCTTCTTCAAAAGATCGCTGACTTGCACCTCGAGCTCTCGCTGCTCTTTTGGTGCCATACGATGAAGTGGCATCACTATAGATCTGGCATCTTTTACCAAATCAATACGAAACTCAATCTCTCGGTGTGGTGGAAGTCCGGTCACTTCTTCGAAAACATCCGGATACTGGCCAACCACGGGCAAACCTGACAACTCACTATGCGGAATGTCGAGGGAGTTTAGAAAACTAACCAATACCCCCTTACTGGGTAGACCACCAAACACTATCCTCCGCCCATCATCCGCTCTAGCTGTCACCAAAAAGCCCTCACAGTCTACCACCACCCCGTATCTTCGGAGCCAGTCTACTCCCAAAATAATGCCAAACCCAGTAAAGCCCAAAACAAAGCAATCACAAACAAACATGCATCCATGACTCGATAAGGCCACATTACGACAAATCATGCTAAGGCTAGTCGAACTGCCAATCGGGTTCGTCACTACTAAAGGTCTATCGACAATCTCGGGCTCCAATCCCAACCTATCTACCAGGTCACTAGATATGAAAGAACTGGAAGCTCCGGTATCAAACAAAACTCTAACAGGAACATCGTAAATAGAAAGCATACCTTGAATGATGACATTCTTTCCTTTCTCCGCCGCAGTTGGGGCATTCGACGAAGAAGGAATAGCATTAAGGGCATATGCTTTCACCATTTGCTTTTCTTTAGGGGGCTGTGGACACTTGTCCTTGTGATGTCCCATTTGGCCACAGTTGAAGCACTTCCTATCCGCTGGCTTGGCCCGACAATTACTAGCATAATGGCCCTTCTTACCACAGCTGAAGCACTCAACATCTTGCTTATTCTTTTTCTTCTGGCCATCCTTAGTCTAATTCTGCTTTCTCTTATTCTGGGAACCACCCTTGCCTCCACCACTTGCTTGTGGCTTTGGCTCATCTGCGGATGCAACCTCAGTCTTCGGCTTAAGGTAGAGACTTTCTGATCTTAATGCTTTCCCCACAATCGATTCAAACGTCTCATCGATGTGGTTAATAAGCTTTTCCCCCAAGTACTGATCCAAACCAGTTATGAATTTCTCATTCTTTTTCTCGGCAGTATCAATAAGAGATAACCCATATTTTGACAAAGTGTCAAATTCAGCAATGTACTCCGAGACAGCTCTGCCATTCTGCTTGAGCTCCAAGAATTTCTTAAACAGCACTGACTTCTGAGCAGCTGGAATGAACTTCTCGCTAAAGCGAGCCTTAAACTGCTCCCAAGTAATCTGATCTTCGGGAGTAGCCGCCTTTATAGCATTCCACCAATTCATTGCCCGCCCTTGCAACTGACGGGACACTAACTTTCTCTTCATTGCATCCTCGATACCCAATTCCTCGAAGATACGTTCGCAACTATCCAACCAATCCTGAACATCCGTGGCCGACTCTGTTCCATGGAACGGCTTCCCACCAAGGCTAGTATAGTCCTTATTCAGCTTGGCGAAGTCGACCCTTGGCGCCTGCACTATTGGACCACCACCATTTCCACCATTGGGAGCTGCCCTTTGTACATCTCTAAGCATCTCTCTCATGAGGTTAGTAAACATCGTCCTCATGTCAGCAGCATTCCCATTGTTGGCTCCCTTACCAGCACCTCTAGTATATCGGCTCATCGTCAATCTGAAAAAGGAAACGATTAACGACTCCAAAGTGGTGCTAGTGCAGTACGACTTCATCCTTATACTAGTAATAGTATATATGTATATAGCTTTTAAAAACCAAAGTAATCACAAATACTCTTTCTCGTATACGTATATTATCTCGACCTGATAACTTCCCTAGGTTAACTACGCAACCTAGAGCTCTGATACCAAGTGTGACGGCCCACTCCGCACCAGCCTACATTTCCTCCGGAAGTGCGCTGCACACATGTCCCGACTAGCACGGAGCGGTCGCCAAAGAAAGGGAAGAAGGGAATGAACTAATCAAGGAACCTGTAGAATGTCTCACAGCGCATGGAATAAAATATAATAATAACATACTTGACATAAAACAGGTGAGACAGTGCATAAGCTGATAACTAAAATCAACATCCATCATCAGAGCAGCGGAAATTCAAATACAGCTTATTACAATTTTCCAAATTTACTGTCTCTAAACAAAAGAAAGCTAAAGTAGAAGATGCACCACCAATGCCCAGGAAGTGATCTTCAACAATACAGGGAGAATATTATGTATATATTTTACGTGGAAGCCTCCTGCTCGTCTCCGGATCATCTACTCGTGCATCACCAGCTAACCTGTCTCTAGTCTGCTCGTGTGAGCACCCAGAGTAATAAGAGGAGACATAAAACTCTGGGTCAGACATAAAGCCTGGTATGAGCGATAAGCATCTAATCTTCAATTAGAAAGTGATTTGGGGTGTTTTAGATGTAGGAGGCCATTGTTAGAGTGTCTAAGGATGAAAGTGGCGGCTGGAAAATGTCTAAAGAAATGTTTTCTAACCCTAATCAGCCCCTATATACCCCTAAACCCGAAATTCCCCTTTGGGCCTAGCTGTTAATCACCCGGTTAAGCCCAATTAAGCTGTTTTTCACCATCTGAAACTTGTTTCAGCCATATCTCCCAAACGGTGAGTCCGTTTGGCTAATTGACCACTCTACGGAAAGAGAAACCATCATCTGGAGCCAATGAAAGTGGTTTCAGGTCAAAATTCCTTTCCAGTCAAAAGTTATGGCCAAAATAGTGCCAACTAGGGGTAAAATGGTCATTTAAAAATCG
Organism: Allium sativum; assembly: GCA_030737875.1. Lineage (NCBI taxonomy): Eukaryota > Viridiplantae > Streptophyta > Magnoliopsida > Asparagales > Amaryllidaceae > Allium > Allium sativum. The sequence continues at coordinate 1,043,045,231 of CM060910.1, read as the reverse complement.
GGAAAAATCATGAACACGGGAAATGACCCCAATAGTCGTCTCCCAAAGTTACATGACCATACGACTTCACACGGGAAAGAAATAAATATCCTACGATCATATGATGCGTAGAATGCGGGTCGTTACAAGAACACAAGTATGGCTTCCACTTATTCTTCATTAGTTCACTTCCATTTTATAATTCAAAGTTGATTTCTATTTCAAAAATCAATCAACTTATTCTGTTTGAGTTCAAATTTATTCCAATAATTAACAACATCCAATATATACTCAATTTTTTTATGAATAAGTCAAATCTCAAACATTTCTCCTTTCTATCCATATTCAATTTTATTTGAGATTATCTCGAATCCGATTTTAGTTAACTTAGCTTAAGTTAAATTTCAATCCATTTGGTTCACTTTTACCATTTCAATCTTTTTAACCTTATAAGTTAAATTTAAATTTCAAAATTTGAATTTTTTTGTTTAAAATCATAAATTCTGGATTCAAAACTAAATTTTGTTTTAATCCAACAATTTATTTAAAATCACAAGTCTTAATCAGAAGCTCGAAAATGAACATCGTTGACATTCTTGACCATCCGCAGTATTATTTCCTAGAGACCCAAGTGAGACATATGCTTACAAAATCCTTTAAATCCATTTATTTTTGATAAACTCCTTAAAAATAATCAAAACATCCCTTTTCCAAAACTTTTGGAAAACCATTTCCTAATCCACCAAAAATTCAAATCCTTGATTCTCAATTTGAATTCGTTTTCCATTTATGAACATTGTTTATAAACTTTACTTATATAATTTTAATTCTATATAAGTTTAATTCACACGGGTTCTTCATATTAATTTTTTTACTCAGGTTAAATCTCCTAACTGACCCATATAAAAGATAATATTCTCTTATCCCAACAGGCAGTTAATAACCATAACTATTCAGGTACAACCACCAATCAACCAAACATCCATCAAACTATAATTAGTTTGAACATTTCTTTTTATATAAAATATACAAATTCTTGGTAAAAATTATTTCATTTACCAACTCTGAAAAACAATATTATGTCGATTTGTCTTGTCCAAGTGTTTATAAATCCCTATCTATCACGTCAGCTAAACATGTCAATGTGGAATTCATATACCAATCAAAAGATAAACAAACACAATATAAAATATTTTTATAACACTAACAAGTATGTCCTCTCATATATATGGACTCAAACTCAATCTAGGGTATTACTAACCCCATCTCTATTGAGTTACACCATAGAGCCAAGGTTATCACTCAATCATAAGCTCTGATACCACTGTGACGACCCGGCCAATTTCAGATCCTGATCATGGACACAAATACCATGTCCACTAACCAAGCACCGAAAACTACCGAAGCATTAATAGAAGGAAGTAATATTGTGAGAAATAGTGTAATAACCCGGAAATCCGAGCCAATTTAAAAAATTTATTTTGGCAATTCTAGTGAATTTTGATTATTTTAAATGAATTATTTTAAATAATAACGGCGAGAAATTTATTTTGAATAGAATTAGAACGTATATATTATATAGATCATGGTTAAAATATAAATATTTATTTATATATACAAAAGGAATTGAAAATGGCGCGGTAGTTCGATAATTCGATTTCGAATTTCAAATTAATGTACCGGGTTCAAAATAAACCGGATTTGAATGAAACCAAAAATATTTGAATCTAATTGAGAATATCTTTCCAAAGAATCCAACAAATTGAAATTTCATAGCGGGAATCAAAAGTTAGGTCCAGTTGAAATTCATAATAGTCGTTATGGAATTCTGGCCCTTAAAAATGGAAATTTTGCAAACGACCTCGGTTTTCGACGAAACCACTTTTGTTGGATCCGCGATGTCAAGTTATTGCTAGATTTCAAATTTCATAATTTTTCGAATCAATATGTGAGCATGGCAAAGGAAAACGCGTTTGACCAGTTTCAATTGATTTTAATCGACTGGGAAATGACCATTTTTCAAACGGTCTCGGAATTTGACGAAATTAGTTTTGTTAGGACCATATCGTTAATACGAAGCTAGAAAATATTTTTCTGAAATTTTTGAGTCAGTATGTGGCCCCGGTAAATTGAAATGTGCGTTCAAATTCAATATATAGAATTATATTTTCATTTGGACGAAAACTGATCGAAATAGTCGAATCAGCTTACGATACATATCCCATTGTGTTCGGAATGGGGGTAATACGCTATGGACGACAGTCGTTGGGTTCAAAACGGGGTTCGGATGAAAAGTCAACTCTAAAGGAGAAATAAATTAAAATAAATAATTAAATTATATATTAATACACTCACCTCTCTCTCTCTTCCTTTACAGATCAAAAAAAAACCCCCAGATAACCCTCGTCGCCTCCCCTTTCTTTGATCGCGCCTCCAACCGCAGCGCGTCACCCCCTTCCCCACGTCGAACTCCTCCCCCCTTCTTCCTCCACCCCATCGCGATCTGCCCCCCCCTTCTCAAGCGAGAACCCGAACCCAAATCAGCACCGTCGCCCAAACCCTAGCCACCAACCCGACCGCCATGCCCACCCCCTCCACCTCCAGACCCCGACGCGACCCCTGCGATCCCCTCCTCTCTCCAATTTCAACAGCGAACCTCATCCCTCCCCCCCTCGATGTGAGTTTTTCTATTTTATTCTCTTTGAATATAATTTCTTTAGGCTATAACATTATAGTCTTCGTTCATATGGTTTTTTATATATATAATTTTAGGATAAAAATATAATTTTTATTAATATATATATGTATAGCATTTTTTTTATGTGAAAGATATATTTTTAAAACAAGTTTAGATTTTTATTTAAAACAAGTTTTGATTTTATAACTAGAGAGATTTTTATAAAGAAAAAGCGTAGTTATAAAAATGTGATTTTTATATAGAAGGAATTATAAAATATAATTTTTATGAGATAGAAAATATAACAATACGATTTTTATATTATATAGATAGTAAAAATTCGATCTTTATATGGGAAGTAGAAATATAAAAATATAATTTTTATGTAGAAAGAAGCGTTGTCAAAATATATGAAGTAGAAATAAAAAATATGATTTTTTATTTATTGAATGAAGTGATAAAAATATAATTTTTATTATGAACAGCGGGACAAGGACTACATTAGAATTTCAAACAGATCCAGACGGTTCAGCAGTTCAGAAGTAGAGCACGTCGGAGTGGAACCCTCTGTGAGAACTCCTCACTTTTATTTTTATTTCTAGTTGAAATATATACTAGGATATAGACGGTGTTTAGTAGCACCCGACGCCCGTTGTCCACAGACCATGGATGACTTGTTTGATTGATTGTTGTGTTGTGAAATTTGATTATGTGATGTGAAATAAAATATTTTATAGTGGAAAATATTTTATAGTTAAAAATATAATTTTTAACGTGTATATAAAATAAATATTTATAAACAAATCGGACGATTTGTTTATATACACACATTTGACTGATATTGATTGGGAAGATAAATTTTACACATCGCCCAACTGCACAAATAAAATCTGTGTTTGATTGTTTGAAACCCCACATGGGTATTGGGATGATATATGACATACACTAATCCCAATAATTAGTTGTATGTCGATCGATTGATTGACAGACTGTTATGAGCGTTAAATATTTATATTTGATGCTTATACAGTGTAGAATGCACTTTGGATGATGGTTGATTATTTGTCATTGTTGATATATACATGCGTTGTATGGAAATCCATAGAAATAAAATCTATGTTAATTGATTGGGCCTCATTCCAGTTTTGAAATAGAATATTTGAAGAGAAATATTTGAATAAAATATTTGAGAAGAAATATTTGAAATGAAATATTTGAATAGAATATTTGAAATAGAAATATATAAATCCGTGTTGATTAGATATGCGCTATTTTGACGCGAACGATATTTATATCGATTATATTCGTTTTTTATAATGAATATTGAAAAGTGATTTCAAAATCGAATATTTTGAAATGAAATTCGAATTAAATTGAATTGAAACAAATTAGAATTCGAATTTAATTGAAACGAATTAGAATTCGAATTGAATTGAAAATAAAATGAATTCGAATCGAATTGAAATTGAATGGAAATCAATTTGAAATGAATTCGAATTGAAAATGTATTCGAATTGAAATTGAATAGAATTGAATTCGAATTGAAATTGAATAGAAATGAATTCGAATTGAAATTGAATTGAGTTGAAAATGAACTGAAATTGAATTAAAAATCGATTTGAATTGAAATCAATTTGAAATGAATTCAAAAGAATTTATAAGGAAAAATTCAATTTTGATTTGAATTTGAAATGAAGTTGAAATCATTTTGAAAACGAATTTAAAAGAATTTATAAAATACGTTTTAAAAGGAAATCGACGAAGTATATATTATATATTATATATATATATAATATAATGGCCTGAATAGAACGCGCTGAGCCACTGTAGTTCGCGAATTTCGACCATTGACTTCGAATGGATATTACGGGAGATCCGACCGTCGGATTCTCCTGAAACCGGAACCGTTGGGTTCGTATCGAAAAGAGCTTTCTAACAAACATTAGAAATTAGAAATCTAACGGTTGAATTTGGAATTATGTCCAAATCAAATTTGGAAAAGGTCACTGTAAGTGCAGTTCGATGGCCGTTGATGGAAATCGACTGTACGTGCCTCGATAAAATTATTAAAAATAATAATAATTGGTGTAAAATCATAAGAAATGATTCGTGAAGAATTGAGATGAAAAACTCCATATTTGAAAAGATAAAAATAGTTTTTTATCGAAATGAACTAGTTTTGAACTAGAATTATAATTCTATTTATTTTTAAAATAAATAAAGTGGATTTGAAATGATGTTGAAAATAACCAAAATTTCCAATAATTGAATTGGAATGGATCTGAATCGAAATTGTCTTTGGGCTAAGCATGTGAAATTTAGAAACTAACTGTAGGTTGGCTAAGCAGAACGATTTCCTGGGTATTGATCTGATGTTGGTTTGGGCCTTCGGGGTTAATATTTGGGGAACTATTCTCTTGTTAAGTTACGGTTAGTGATTGATGAATTGGAATGAGGCGTATGTTGTGTTTGTGTAACACATGTTTATTATATACGCGAGTTATTCAGAAAGACCGGGTTTATCCCATTCTGAATAACTGATTCAATGTGGTGTCGAAGATGAAGACGGGGGTTGAAGACCGGAGGTCTTCAGGTCGTTTGGATAATTACTGATGATCTTGACTGGGCCATATACCCAGGAGGAGAGAATCAGTTGGTGATCGTCCAGACGTACTTGGAGATCGATGGATATGCGGGGTACTAGGTGCCTCCGGTTTCGTTCAGGCCCAGAACGGACTTGTAAATGGATGTGTGTCTGACATCGGATTTCATTCTATGTGATTGATATCGGTTGCATGGCGTGAATTGCCTATGTGGCATGCTGAGATGCAAATGATCAAGGCTTCTGTTGAAAAGCAGAGTCTTGTGGTTGATGATCAAAGCACGGCCTGTGTGGCATAGCTTTGTGTAGCGTAAATTCGCGAGCCTCACACCCCGGTTGTGAATCAAAAACGGGAGAAGGACCTCATTGAGGACATGCATTTCCTTCTAGTTAGAAGTGGCGTCAGTGGTTTTACACGCCCTGACGAGTTTGACTTATGTGGTTTTGCTGTTGCGAGGCACCTCGGATATATCGGTGACTATGTGAAGCCGATGGAGTCATTTGTTGGCTCATTGACACCCCAAAGGGTGGGGAAACGCAGTGTTCAGGCATTTTTATCCACATCGGTGGACCGACCCTGACGATCCAAAGGTCACTCGAGCTCTGACCTGAGGGGCGGACTAGAGCGTCTCGAATCGGTAGAGGACTATCTTTTGCCTCGGTTCACAGATGGAAATCCAACTTCCAATACGCGACGTTTCGATTTTAGTTGTAATCCTATATATGGCGACATAGTGGGATGGGGCGCTTATGTCGTCTATGATTGGTACTTATGATTTGAAGTTGTTTTATACACTATGCACTTATTATAGTATCAAATGATTTGTTTTAAACGTATCAAGCATTCTTGGCTATTATAAGGTAAAAACCCTATCCTCCGGCTTGCGTTGCATTGTGTGATGGGACCTGGGTCTTAAAATAGCTTCATTTTTCTTTATTTAGCATGACGCTGTTTTTTATGCACTGGTATTCTTGGGAGGAAACCCGTTCCGTGTAATATGGCGTGGTCCCTTGATATATCTGGTTTAAAGTAAAGTTTTAAATAACTGTTTTAGTTCTCACACCAGTCACATGACTGACCTGTAGTTTATTGTTTTAACCTAAACTCTGGGTGCCCTTATTTTGACACGGGAAGCTAGTAGTTTTGGTTTTGCAGGTTTATATTCACAGGATCCTGATTTACAGCTGGAACGATATCCGAAAAGCTCTGTATCCGTATACCTGTTTCAGTTGTGTATTGTATTATTTTTTTCGCTGCGATGTATTTAAATGTAATTTAAATCTCTGATATTTTCTATGTAATATTTATTCATACTCTGTATATTCTTATATTCTGATGGAATTGTTGTAATATACAATGAGATGTTCTTCTGTCTGCGTTCGTTTGTGGCTTGTTCTCAACTCAATCCGTGATTTCCCGTAAGGGAGATTTTGGGTCGTTTCATCGTGGTATCAGAGCTTTGGTTTGTAGAGCTCGGAGAACAAGACACATTAGAATCATACGAAAGGATTCATCAGAAGTTGGATTAGTAATATCCAATGGGGATGACTCGTTAGAGATGGGATCAGTAGTGTCCTAGAACGAGTGTGAAGAGTGTTGTTTCGAAAAATAAAAGTGAAAACATATTTTGTTTTGAAAATTTAAATCATTTTATACGTATTTGAATATTTATTTTTAAATTAATGTGGACAATCCAATATATAAAGATTTTGCAAATACGCCTTGCAAACGTGTATTCGAAGTTTTAATGTACTGGATAGTTATAGAATCTCACTCTAGTTTCCCGGGGATAATTCTGGTCACGGGGCACCATCGCCAGTATTTATTTTCGAGTTTCGAAAGTGAAATTTCTATATATTTCCATTAGATTGGTGTGAGAACCAAAACTAGATAGGGCTTATTGTTGTGATTTGACATCAAAAATTTGATTTTTGGACTATGTATCAAAGTTATGTGATTGAAAATATAATCAACTAATTGATTGATGATTGTGTTGTTTGATTATTGGTTGATTGATTAAAATTTGAACCATGTAGCCAAATGGTATCAAATAGTGAATTGTATTGAAAATTTGTCGCATGTACATGTACTTACATTGAACATGTCATAGGAAGGAGGCTAGAGCAGAAGAATAAAATTGTTTGCCCGACAAATAGGTACATGTTTACCATAATTTACTGTTTTGTTTGGGTGATGATGATTTTATGAGCCGATTGGCTTTTTATTTTTCTTTTGGGTTGAAGAAGGCCATGGGAGGCTATATGAAATATCGCGGAGTCCCCGGTGCAGGGGATGTTATGGCGAAATTTTTCGAAAATTTAGAGTGTTAGCCAAATTTTTGAAGAATTTGAAAAGTTCTTAGAAACTGAAAATTTGAAGAACAGAAGCCGAAAGAAAATAATGAAAGTTGAGTTGATTTGTTAAACAACTTTCGGCTTTGTTCCTTTTCGGGGACGAAAAGTTTTAAGTGGGGAGATTGTAATAACCCGGAAATCCGAGCCAATTTAATTTTTTTATTTTGGCAATTTTAGTGAATTTTGATTATTTAAAATGAATTATTTTAAATAATAACGGCTAGAAATTTATTTTGAATAGAATTAGAACGTATATATTGTATAGATCGTCGTTAGAATATAAATATTTATTTATATATACAAAAGGAATTGAAAATGGCGTGGTAGTTCGATAATTCGATTTCAAATTTCAAATTAATGTACCTGGTTCAAAATAAACCGGATTTGAATGAAACCAAAATTATTTGAATCTAATTGAGAATATCTTTCCAACGAATCCGAAGAATCGAAATTTCATAGCGGGAATCAAAAGATAGATCCAGTTGAAATTCAAAATAGTCGCTATGGAATTCTGGCCCTTAAAAATGGAAATTTTGCAAATGACCTCGGTTTTTGACGAAACCACTTTTGTTGGATCCGCGATGTCAAGTTATTGCTATATTTCAAATTTCGTAATTTTTCGAATCAATATGTGAGCGTGGCAAGGGAAAACGCTTTTGACCAGTTTCAGTTGATTTTAATCGACTGGAAAATGACCATTTTTCAAACGGTCTCAGAATTTGACGAAATTAGTTTTGTTAGGAGCGTATCTCAATACGAAGCTAGAAAATATTTTTCTGGAATTTATTGAGTCAGTATGTGGCCTCGGTAAATTGAAATGTGCATTCAAATTCAATATATAGAATTATATTTTCATTTGGATGAAAACTGATCGAAACAGTCGAATCAGCTTACGATACATATCTCATTGTGTTCGGAATGGGGGTAAGACGCTAGGGACGACAGTCGTTGGGTTCGAATCGGGGTTCGTAGGAAAAGTCAACTCTAAAGGAGAAATAAATTAAAATAAATAATTAAATTATATATTAATACACTCATCTCTCTCTCTCTTCCTTTACAGATCAAAAAAAAGAAAAAAAACCAGATAACCCTTGTCGCCCCCCTTTCTTCGATCTCGCCTCCAACCGCAGCGCGTCACCCCCTTCCCCACGTCGAACTCCTCCACCCTTCTTCCTCCACCCCATCACGATCCCCCCCTCAAGCGAGAATCCGAACCCAAATCAGCACCGTCGCCCAAACCCTAGCCACCAACCCGACCGCCGTGCCCACCCCCTCTACCTCCAGACCCCGACGCGACCCCTGCGATCCCCTCCTCCCTCCAATTTCAACAGCGAACCTCTTCCCCCCCCCCTTCGATGTGAGTGTTTCTATTTTATTCTCTTTGAATATGATTTATTTAGGCTATAACATTATAGTCTTCGTTCATATGGTTTTTATATATATAATTTTAGGATAAAAATACAATTTTTATTAATATATATATATATATATATATATATATGTATCGCATTTTTTTAATGTGAAAGATATATTTTTAAAACAAGTTTAGATTTTTATATAAAACAAGTTTTGATTTTATAACTAGAGAGATTTTTATAAAGAAAAAGCGTAGTTATAAAAATGTGATTTTTATATAGTAGGAATTACAAAATATAATTTTTATGAGATAGAAAATATAACAATATGATTTTTATATTATATAGATAGTAAAAATTCGATCTTTATATGGGAAGTAGAAATATAAAAATATAATTTTTATGTAGAAAGAAGCGTTGTAAAAATAAAAGAAGTAGAAATAAAAAATATGATTTTTTATTTATTGAAAGAAGTGATAAAAAAATAATTTTTATTATGAACAGCGGGACAAGGACTGCATTAGAATTTCAAACAGATTCAGACGGTTCAGTAGTTCAGAAGTAGAGCACGGCGGAGTGGAACCCTCTGTGAGAACTCCTCACTTTTATTTTTATTTCTAGTTGAAATATATACTAGGATGTAAACGGTGTTTAGTAGCACTCGACACCCGTCGTCCACAGACCATGGATGACTTGTTTGATTGATTGCTGTGTTGTGAAATTTGATTATGTGATGTGAAACAAAATAAAATATTTTATAGTGGAAAATATTTTATAGTTAAAAATATAATTTTTAACATGTATATAAAATAAATATTTGTAAACAAATCGGATGATTTGTTTATATACACACATTTGACTAATATTGATTGGGAAGATAAATTTTACACATCGCCCAACTGCACAAATAAAATCTGTGTTTGATTGTTTGAAACCCCACACGGGTATTGGGATGATATATGACATACACTAATCCCAATAATTAGTTGTATGTCGATCGATTGATTGAAAGACTGTTATGAGCGTTAAATATTTATATCTGATGCTTATACAATGTAGAATGCACTTTGGATGATGGTTGATTATTTGTCATTGTTGATATATACATGCGTTGTATGGAAATCCATAGAATTAAAATCTATGGTAATTGATTGGGCCTCATTCCAGTTTTGAAATAGAATATTTGAAGAGAAATATTTGAATAAAATATTTGAGAAGAAATATTCGAAACAAAATATTTGAATAGAATATTTGAAATAGAAATACATAAATCCGTGTTGATTAGATATGCGCTATTTTGGCGCGAACGATATTTATATCGATTATATTCGTTTTTATAATGAATATTGAAAAGTGATTTCAAAATCGAATATTTTGAAATGAAATTCGAATTAAATTGAATTGAATTGAAACGAATTAGAATTCTAATTGAAATGAAACGAATTAGAATTCGAATTGAAAATAAAATGAATTCGAATCGAATTGAAATTGAATGGAAATCAATTTGAAATGAATTCAAATTGAAAATGAATTCGAATTAAAATTGAATAGAATTGAATTCGAATTGAAATTGAATAGAAACGAATTCGAATTGAAATTGAATTTAAAACGAACTGAAATTGAATTAAAAATCGATTTGAATTGAAATCAATTTGAAATGAATTTAAAAGAATTTATAAGGAAAAATTCAATTTTGATTTGAATTTGAAATGAAGTTGAAATCATTTTGAAAACGAATTTAAAACAATTTATAAAATACGTTATAAAAGGAAATCGACGAAGTATATATTATATATATAATATAATGGCCTGAATAGAATGCGCCGAGCCACGGCAGTTCGCGAATTTCGACCATTGACTTCGAATGGATATTATGGGAGATCCGGCCGTCGGATTCTCCTAAACCGGAACTATTGGGTTCGTATCAAAAAGAGCTTTCTAACGAACATTAGAAATTAGAAATCTAACGGTTGAATTTGGAATTTTGTCCAAATCAAATTTGGAAAAGGTCGCTGTAAGTGCAGTTCGATGGCCGTTGATGGAAATCGACTGTACAGGCCTTGATAAAATTATTAAAAATAATAATAATTGGTGTAAAATCATAAGAAATGATTCGTGAAGAATTGGGATGAAAAACTCCATATTTTAAAAGATGAAAATAGATTTTTATCGAAATGAACTAGTTTTGAACTAGAATTATAATTCATTTTGTTTTTAAAATAAATAAAGTGGATTTGAAATGGTTTTGAAAATAGCCAGAATTTCCAACAATTGAATTGGATTGGATTTGAATCGAAATTGTCTTTGGAATATTTCGATGTTGGATTTCGTGATTATACAGATAGCGTTATGGAAATTTGAAAGATATATAGATATCGTTATTTCCAATACGATATTTGTTGGTCATAGAATTTGATATTGAATATAAGCCGATATATTTTCTATTCAGAGCCTTGTATTTAATATCAAATGTGATTTGGGTTTGTCGTGAATGATGTCTTCATTAACACTGTTCTTAAGCCCAGTTGAGAAAAAGATTAAATCTTTTTATTTAGATTTAATGAAGTGTACCAATTAAATGATATTTAATTGGAATTGAATTGGTATTGATTTTTGGGTTTATCGTGAACAGTGCTTTAAATGACACTGATTCTTTAACCCAGTTAAAGATTAGAACTAAGTGGAGTTTTAATGAATCTTTAATTAGATTGAAATGATCGAGAATGGAGTAAGTTTTGCTCCAGACGATAGTTAAATCTTTAATTAGATTTGAACGTGAAATGGTAATTGAATTTACCGATAACACCGTGGTGTTAGATATGAAGTATTACCGGTTTTACTTCATGGGATGAATAGGTTGGGGTTGAGAAATTTAACAATTGATTACTTCGGTAAGGTTCGTTAATCCCGACTAGTTTGGATAAACCAAAATTTGGTTTGAATTGATTTTCAAAGGATGATTAAAGAATAAATTTAAAGGAATTTATCTTTGATAAAATTAATGGAAACCTTCCCCTAAGAATGTGAAATTTAGAAACTAACTGTAGGTTAGCTAAGCAGAATGGTTTCCTGGGTGTTAGTTTCGGCCTTCGGGGTTAATATTTGGGGAATTATTCTCTTGTTAAGTTACGGTTAGTGACTGATGAATTGGAATGAGGCGTATGTTGTGTTTGTGTAACACATGTTTATTATATATGCGAGTTATTCAAAAAGACCGAGTTTATCCCATTCTGAATAACTGATTCGACGTGGTGTCGAAGATGAAGACGGGGGTTGAAGACCGGAGGTCTTCAGGTCGTTTGGATAATTACTGATGATGTTGATTGGGCCGTACACCCAGGAGGAGAGAATCAGTTGGTGATCGTCCAGACGTACTTGGAGATCGATGGATATGCAGGGTGCTAGGTGCCTCCGGTTTCGTTCAGGCCCAGAACGGACTTGTAAATGGATGTGTGTCTGACATCGGATTTCATTCTATGTGATTGATATCGAATGCATAGCGTGAATTGCCTGTGTGGCATGCTGAGATGCAAATGATCAAGGCTTCTGTTGAAAAGCAGAGTCTTGTGGTTGATGATCAAAGCACGGCCTGTGTGGCATAACTTTGTGTAGTGCAAATTCGCGAGCCTCACACCCCGGTTGTGAACCAAAAACGGGAGAAGGACCTCAGGGAGGACATGTGTTTCCTTCTAGTTAGAAGTGGCGTCAGTGGTTTTACACGCCCTGACGAGTCTGACTTATGTGGTTTTTGCGGTTGCGAGGCGGCTCGGATATATTTGTGACTATGTGAAGCCGATGGAGTCATTTGTTGGAACATTGACACCCCAAAGGGTGGGGAAATGCAGTGTTTAGGCATTTTAATCCACATCGGTGGACCGGCCCTGACGATCCAAAGGTCACTCGAGCTCTGACCTGAGGGGTGGATTAGAGCATCTCGAATCGGTAGAGGACTATCTTTTGCCTCGGTTCACAGATGGAAATCCAACTTCCAATACGTGACGTTTCAATTTTAGTTGTAATCCTATATATGGCGACATAGTGGGATGGGGCGCTTATGCCGTCTATGATTGATACTTATGATTTGAAGTTGTTTTATACACTATGCACTTATTATAGTATCAAATGATTTGTTTTAAACGTATCAAGCATTCTTGGCTATTATAAGGTAAAAACTCTATCCTCCGGCTTGCGTTGCATTATGTGATGGGACCTGGGTCTTATAATAGCTTCATTTTTCTTTATTTAGCATGACGTTGTTGTTTTATGCACTGGTATTCTTGGGAGGAAACCCGTTCCGTGTTATACGGCGTGGTCCCTTGATATATCTGATTTAAAGTAAAGTTTTAAATAACTGTTTTAGTTCTGACACCAGTCACATGACTGACCGGAGTTTATTGTTTTAACCTAAACTCTGGGTGCCCTTATTTTGACATGGGCAGCTAATAGTTTTGGTTTTGCAGATTTACATTCATAGAATCCTGATTTATAGCTGCAACGATATCCGGAAAGCTCTGTATCCGTATATCCCTTTCAGTTGTGTATTGTATTATTTTTTTCGCTGCGATGTATTTAAATGTAATTTAAATCTCTGATATTTTCTGTGTAATATCTATTCATACTCTGTATATTCTTATATTCTGATGGAATTGTTGTAATATACAATGAACTGATCTTCTGTCTGCGTTCTTTTGTGGTTTATTCTCAACTCAATCCGTGATTTCCCGTAAGGGGGATTTTGGGTCGTTTCAAATAGAAAGATGGAAAAGTTAGAATAGAAGAAAAGAAGATCATAATAACCCAAAATCAGAGCAGACACAAATCTCACGGCGGAACGAATAAAATATATTATATAACATGACTTTTGAAATATAGATCTGTACTATATATACAGACCATCATCAGAGCACAACAGCTATTTCTAGAACAGTTATAAACACTTATTCCAGATACAAATATAGTACATGGCGGAAAGAATACAGTAGCTATCTAATGCTGAAGCATCCTGCTCCAACCACTTGTTTTAACTTTTAAAATTCCTTTTAAAAGAAAGGATAATTGTAAGACCGATCCACACATAAACACATATAGTTTTTACCTTATGATAACCCAAAATATTCTTTGTATCAACACTATTTTGATATTATAATAGTGTATAATCAAACTAATAAAAATCTAGCTGAACGCTTGCATCTCACGCTCCACATACATAGTATACAATCAAAATCGCAAGGCGCTTATTGGAGAATGGATTTCCAACTATGACAAGGTATGGAACCACTTTCCGATAGTATATCTCTAGAGAGGAATACATAGGATTCAATAAGAATATCTTGCAATCCAGACCACACATGACTGTCCACTCATTTCATTTGAGTGTACCGAATGTCTTATCACCAACGGTTGTGATCAGCAACCGTAACCGAAACATATAGTGGTGATAAAATAAAGAAGCAAATGAATTTTTCCCTAGATGAGGTAGTAATACACCCAAATTTGAGCGACTCATAGCCATACCGCCTGCCCAATTTTTGTCATTTCCTAGTTGTGAGGATTGAGGCCATATTTACCGTTTTAACAGCACAACATCATTCACTTTGAATGCCACATCGTCAAACCTGCCAAATCATTTATTGATTTCCCTAAAAATATTATGGGCATAAAGCTAAGAGAAAATAATTCCTCTACCACTAACATGAATACGTTTGAAGAGATCAATGGAGATGATCTGTTAGGCATACTCTATCAGACAGTGGTCCATATGACTTTTCCTGGGACTGGACAAACCGAAGGCACTATCACGTAAATCCAACTTAGGCAATTTCTACTTAGGATTAGTAGAAAAAACCTTGCAGTTTACTCCGTCTTCAATTTATCTTCAGCATGTGTTGATTAACAATGCTTATACCCATACAGAATGGTTTTCAGATAATAAACCTGATCTCGGTCCCTTCGTATTAACCACAGAAATATAAAATGGGCCGAAACTTTGATAGTTGGTTATTTAACTATCAAAGGAAACAACCCACGATTCTACTTCTAAATGGAAATTCTACTGGTCAAGCATCAAGCACCACTGAGCCCTTTAAACAAATTTATTATTAATTTATCGGTTCCCAATTTCTTGTTTTTCATATATTTCCCCGGATATTTCCCAAACCAGTTTGGTCTCTCATGATTCTTGGAAAAATATTTCCATATATCATAAACTATTTATTTTCCATATTCCAGAAAATTTATGTTATTACCATTTGGAAAACATTTTCATATCCTGGTCATATTTCTTATTTTCTATATTTAGGAAATATATGTTATTAACAACGGAAAATATTTACATGTATTCGCATTTTTCTCAACCCATTCATTTCTATAAGTAGAAATATCCATCTCTATAGTGGGAAAACATTTCCATCTCTATTTCGTAACTTTTCCTTAACCAAATCATCTCATTTTCTATGTTTAGAAAACATCTCTGATTTTATTTGGAAAACGTTCCCAAAACTACTTTTATATGGGTTTAACGAATGTTGTATAAAACATCATTACGACGACTCATCCTATTAACGACTCATTAACTAACCGAACATCTAACTAATCTTCGTTATCGAACCTTAACCGCTCCTTAGTCAACAACGAAGTCAATCAAGTTGGGATATAATTACCTCTTAGATCTTAATTGAACAACATTATTAACTTCGAAATGGACAAAGCTTACAACTTCAACTTTTAACAAACATTGCTTATGCAACTCTCAGATTCAATTTAAGAATCCACTTCTTTAATGGAAATCATTTATTATAATTATAGCGTTATAACCCTTGCTCCGAAATATAAAATCTTAAAATATACTTTTATTCATTAATTTCAATAAATAATAATTAAATAAATAAATGAACAATTAATTAATCTTTGTTAAAAACGAAAATAAATAGTACTTTCCTGAATTCGATATAGTTGAATTTCAATGTATAACTCTCTTTTGAATAATCTTTATTCGATAACTCCCTTTCGATTAATTTCTATTTGATAACTCCTTTTCGAATAATTTCTATTCGATAACTCTCTTTCAAATTATATGTATTTGATAACTCTCTTTTGAACGATCTGTATTCGATAACTCTCTTTCGAATAATATCTATTCGATAAACGTTCCGAACTTCGAAATAATATAATCGTTTTAGGTCCACTATATTTTCCGCTTTCATTCAAAATTCATCTTTGAATTTATCACTCCCAATTCCTTACCAGTTTCTCTTAAAACCATTCCAATCCACAAAACATTTGCTTTTAACCCGTTATTCACTTTAAAATGTGAATATTATTTCTTTATACAAATATAGACTCATTTTATCAAATAAATCTTGATGTAAATTGTAAATACCATTACAGGTTAAAATTCTATCTATCGAGTCATTTTATAATTTCTCATTCATTTTTTGCTTTATTATCAAATCTCGTTACATGTCAACTTTCTAGTTGATTTTATCTAACAATTTATAATTCTATACCACCTTTACATTTGAATATAAAATATCGTTTTCAAACTAAATATTAATTATCTTGTCAATTTCTGAACTATATAATATATAATTTCATGAAAATAGATTATATATATACAATTCGACATAGTCAATTCGAAATATAAATCCTTATGGATTTATTTAATTCTATTCACATTTCGAATGTCGAAACAAATTTCATTATTTCTTCTTTTGAAAACGATTTCCATTTCCCCTTTAAATTCATTCTTGAATTTACATTCCCAAATTATCCAATGGTAATTATTTCACCTCATTTATAAACATCGTTTATAATTTAAATCACTTGTTTCTATTTTTAAAACAAGTTATTATATTCTAGTCCATTCGAAATTCAATTTCTATTTTAAAAGTAGATTTTTTACTTTTCAAAACCCAAATTCTTTTCCATTTTATTCTAATATATTTTTACTGTATTTAAATGCCAATTATTTTAGGGCTAGTGTTATTCAAGCATCCAATCACCATAAGTCTATCGCCGAACATCTAACACATCATATATCACAATATATGAAAACAAACAGTAATAAATTTAGAGGAATCTAGTTGGATCCCTTCAACCTGTTTTCCTGCAGCCACAAATGTTAGACAACATAAATAATACTAATTCTGCTTTAAGAAAGAATATTGCGATATAGAAGGTCATCCGCTATTATACGAGGCGCATAGGGTCTCATCCGCTAATGGTACTACGGGAAATATCCAACTATCAACCTTAAATATAACTAATATATATATATATATATATATATATATATATGTTTATATATATAATAGCAACAATTGATGATAATATATCAATTCATCCAAAAAATCATCACACAACATTAAATCATCATACATCAACATTAAATTACGTTTATAATATTATAAGCTGAAAAGATTTAGTGAGTTTGCTCACTTTGGTGGTTAATTGTTGAATAACGATAAACGTTTATTAATCCAGTCAGGCGTTTTGTTTTGCCATAAATAGTAACGAGCTCTAAATCGCTCCAAACCAGTTTCATTGCGAAGCCCACATCCATACGATCCCAATACGACAGACGACGCTCAATTCTGATAACGTATGAATACGATATACACGTTATGAGATTTAACTGGAATTATAGGTCACTAACTTAATTAAATTATTAATGAATTATCCTAATCACTTCATTACCCTTTAAAACACACGGTCCCTCTTCTTCTTCTATACAACAACTCACGAACCCGTAACTCTATGCCATTGCCGAAAACTTTGAACTCCCTTCCCGAGCTCGTTGCTTCACAAAATTCAATTCACTTCCGAAACCACCGTCCTTCTTTTCGTTGCCTCACATTTCCAGCTATCACCATAATGTACAACTCGATGCCTCCATCTAGAACGCTTCTCTGACCTATTTCTGCTTCTCTAATACAGGCATCGACATCAAAATCTACCAAAAATTACCACAAAGTGCTAAACTCCTCCACGATCATGAATTCAGCCTCCGTTTCAAAATCAATGCCTATGACTTGAAATAATCTCAACCCTAACATTGCTGTGAAGTTGTCGGACTGCACAAACCCGCATTACAAGCATTAAAACTGACATAGAATTGAAGCCCTCACTACAATGATCTCACCGAATCCAAGTTTGAGATTTAAGGGATTTTTTTTGAGTTGATATAAATTTTCAAAGTCATGGTTTTCATTTTCTTCTTTCAAGAGATGGCGGCTATTTCTTTCTTTGACCAAAGAAGTGAAAATAAGGGTTTAGGTTAAGGGTAGGATATATATATATATATATATATATATATATATATATATATATATATATATATATAGAGAGAGAGAGAGAGAGAGAGAGAGAGAGTGAGAGAGAGAGGCATGACAACTTATAGTGTAAGTTTCATGTATTATTTTTTATATTTTTACTGTATCGTTGTTTGCGTTTGTCGTTTAAAAATCTGTATGATCACATACGAACCTTGTTTGCGATGAAAATGGACATACAACTATAGTTAGACATTAGGAACCCAATGAAACTTGTTTCGTCGAAACCCGAGTCCACTTGCACAAACAACGTCATTTTAAAGTCAAATTATTGATCGATTTACATTTTAATTACGCATGGTCACAAATCAACTCCGACTGGCGTGAAATTCGAAATGTAGCAATAATTAGTCATTATGGATTAAATAAAATTCATTTTATCGAAAATGGAGATCGTTTATATAATGACTATTTTAAGGCTTAAATAAAACCAATAAAATATTAACTAATTCCAAAACAATTCAATTTAATAATAATAAATTAATATTATTGTATATATCCAAATAGAATATCATATACCCAAAATAAACAAGTTTGGATTTATAACTTGATATTTCAAAATCCAAGTTAAATCGATATGCAAATTATATAAAAATCCTTTTATTATGTAAATAAATCGTTATGGTTTATAAACGATACCATAGCGACTTTCTGAAAATTTGGTTTGGACGTAACTCACAACTACATATGAAATCTCGATTTTTTTACTTCCATTGTTTCAAAGAAATCTGACTTATAACGAATCATGTATATTCAATTAAACTTCAAAACATAAAACTATGAAGTATCGTGACATTATGAGCTCATTTTAAATTATACGTTCAAAAGTCATTTATAAATAAATTCGTTATTATAACTTGAATCTAAACACAATCAAATCTCTTAAATTATCCAATTAACATAATACTTCACATTCAACTTATTCCGACTATTTCGAAATTCAAATTTATTATTCCATTATTTATATTAATTAGATAACCAAAATTATTTAATTCAAGTTATCAAAATCGCCAAATCGATGTTTAAATAAAATAATTATTCAAATGCTAAAAATTTGCAATGTTACACTTTTAATCTTGACTATCTTGGCGTGCATGATGGAACCAATGCTATGCTTTATGAGTGGTTCAAAGGAAAGAACCAAGGGTGGAAGATTGCACCCTGCTATTGATGCAAATTATCTCACTCTAATCTCTACATA
Organism: Allium sativum; assembly: GCA_030737875.1. NCBI lineage: Eukaryota > Viridiplantae > Streptophyta > Magnoliopsida > Asparagales > Amaryllidaceae > Allium > Allium sativum. The sequence continues at coordinate 1,043,025,733 of CM060910.1, read as the reverse complement.
ATAATCTATGTCTAGACCTTGGCAAATATGGATTTTAGCAGTAAATTTGACTTTAATTTTGTAGTTTTTTTTTTAGTTATTTGACGTTTAGTTTTTAATGGATGCAGACTGATTTCTATCAAAAGTTCATCCATGGAAGAAATTTATTTATGTCCACATGTGTGTAAAAAAACATGTACATTATAAAATATGAGAATGGATTTTTGTTTTTCCCTTGCTTGTCAGACCGGCTTGAGTAAGGAAAATGGAATGTAGAGCTTACATATCTGAGTGATTTTAACGTATTATAAACTTTGGCATGCTTTAAGTTTGACTGTGATGTGTTGTAAACCTTAACTACGTATGGAGTTTATTTGTATTGTATGCGTTTGTGAACTGTTTTTGGTTGAAATGTTCCTATTGGACTCAGTTGCTTCACTTGCTATGTTAAGTCTTGAGTTAACACATCTACTGATGATCATGGCCACATATTTGAAGTATAGTTGTTGGTCGAGAAGCATGTGTAAAATGCCAATCTGGCAATTGAATTTGAAGTATAGTTATCGATAGTTATTCATTATTTACATGCATAGTTCGCATTTTTATATGGATGAAAACGCAAAATTAAAAGCTGTATACCAAACATCATCTTATTGCTTGATCTTGGAACAACTCATATATACATGTGTTCCTGTTTTTTTATAGGTTTTAGTTTACGTTATAAATAAAATCATACCAAAAATATAAACATATTAATAGTAGATCCTTCGTATTAAACAGATTCACATGTACAAATTTTAGCGCTTTGGGTTTACACTTTTTTGACAACATTCTTTTTTTATATATAAACAATGTATATAATTTTTCATTGAATTCATTATTGAGAAAAAGAATTATCGAATTTTTCCTTTGATATTATGTAACTAAATGGTCGTTTTTTCCAACATTGTGCGGTTACACTAGCTAGTGATTCAAACATAAATGGTTATGTCAATTGTTTGCATAACATAAATTTTACAATACAAATTCATATGGATGAGAGATGCTCTAACTACTTAAGGAATAAAACCAATAATTTAGGGATTCCAACATCATTTTCTCTTTATGACAATGTTCTTATTTCCTTTTAACCTCTAATATTTTAGACCTTTCAATTATCAAACCCAATGTTAGAGTGGTTCGTTTAATGTGGGTTTGCTAAAGTAAGCTGTGCGAAGCAAAAAATATAAGGTGCGTTCGTGGGTACTTTTTGGACCGTTTACCCCATTTACGCATCGATGAGAAAACGGTCCAAAAAGGACCATTACCCCAATAGCTTGTATTTGAGCCGTTGTAGCTACGGCTCTTCCCTCCTTATAAATACCCCCCCCCCCTCTTCATTTCTTCACCAAATCCTTCCTCCCTTCTCTTTATTCTCAATTTTTTCCAGGTAATTCGAGCTTAATTTCAGGTAAATTTCTCCACCAATATATTTTAAACGTTCATATGTGTTATGCAAAAATTGCACGAATGCGGAAGCGCAATAAGTAGGATCAAGATTTTCCTATTGAACATTAATCTAATCTGGTAACAATAACTCTATTACATCAAACAAATAGTAAATAACTATAATGAAGAAAATATACACAATATTTATACTGGTTCCACTATCATCCATAAGATAGTATACGTCCAGTCCAAAAGAGAGAGATTTTATTCCATGAGAGAATACAAGAGATTACAAAATAAGAGTTTACATATCAAAACCTCAAACAAGCTTAACTAAAAGAGACACCATTAGGGATCACTGGCTCCATGCCAGGATGAGTTCGCACCAAAGTCTACCCCTCAATATATAGCCAGTGCAAATCCATATGAGTCATCAATTACATTACCAACCAACATATGATAATAAAATAATGGAGGAAAATTATCATAGCAACAAATGTGCAAAGATAGAAAGTAAATCAATCTGTTTCTTTTGCAGAGAGGGAAGAAATTAATCCCTTCATTTATTTCTCTACCATCTCATCAGATGCAATCAATGCATTCCCATTATAAAAATATTTACTTTCCTTTTTTTTTTTTTTGCAAATTTGTTCCAATCAATTTGTGTTTTTGTATCACCAAATTTAACACTCCACCTTGATGCAAAATCACATATCTGCAACACCCCATCTCGAATCAAATTCACTTCGTATCATAAAACTCTTCAACAGAAATCCACCTTCAATCAAAATCTCACAATGAGATAAAAACCAAAAATGATTATTTGCATAATGGGTTCCAGCAAAGCTACCCCCCATCACACCATGTTAACGAGCATAGACTACGTCCCCGCCCGCCAACAAAATATTGCAAATATCCAAAATAAAAAAGAAGGCAGAACCAAAGTAATCTCAACACTGCCAAGGCCAAAAATAGTTATCTCAATCGCCAATTCAAATACAGAGCCAAAATCCAAATCTCTGTACGGACAAAAAATCTCTCTCCTGCCACTTAGTTATTACAAACTTCACCCACCACCTGCAAAAATGCATCTACCACCATGAGCTGCACCGCGTATAAAATCAACGGCCTAAAAGTGCTTACAATAACATCGACACCCGTCTAACACTTGACCTGAGCTCCTTCCTCGATCACCCCGGATCCCTCGAGCATCATCAACGTGAAGACCCCTTTCTAAACCACAATGATCTCTGTCTTGACACCCGTCTATCACTTGACCTGAGCTCCTTTCATGATCATCTTGGATCCCTCGAGCATCATCAACATGAAGACCCCTGTCAGAAACATGATCAAAACTTCCCAAATCCAATAGCCCCTTCAACACATTAAACTCCATATCACGTCAATGTTCCCATATTGAGACGCTCTTCAGTCTCAACATAATCTTCTCCACCGAACTCTTCCGTTTCTCCATTAAAGTAATAGCATAATTACCACTGAATCTACCAACATTTATAGAAATAATTGATGCACAATTTAAAACAAATCGTCTTGCTCTGATACCAATCTGTTATGCAAAAATTGCGCGAGTGCGGAAGCGCAATAAGCAGGATCTAGATTTGCCAATTGAACATCAATCTAATCTGGTAACAATTATTATATTACATCAAACAAATAGTAAATAACTATAATGAAGAAAAGAGACACAATATTTATACTGGTTCCACTATCATTCATAAGATAGTGTACGTCCAGTCCAAAAGAGAGAGATTTTATTCCGCACGAGAGAATACAAGAGATTACAAAATAAGAGTTTACATATCAGAACCTCAAACATGCTTAACTAAAAGAGACACCATTAGGGATCACTGGCTCCATGCCAGGATGAGTTTACACTAAAGTCTACCCCTTAATATATAGCCAGTGCAAATCCATGTAAGTCATCAATTACATTACCAACAAACATATGGTAATAATATAATGGAGGAAAATTACCATATCAACAAATGTGCAAAGATAGAAAGTAAATCAACTTGTTTCTTTTGCATAGATGGAAGAAATTAATCCCTTCATTTATTTCTCTACCATCTCATCAAATGCAATCAATGCATTCCCACAATAAAAATATTTACTTTCCTTTTTTTTTTTGAAAATTTGTTCCAATCAATTTGTGATTTTGTATCGCCAAATTTAACATTCCACCTTGATGCAAAATCACATATCTGCAACACCGCATCTCGAATCAAAATCTCTTCACATCATAGAACTCTTCAACAGAACTCCACCTTCAATTAAAATCTCACAATGAGATAGAAACCAAAAATGAATATTTGCCTAATGGGTTCCAGCAAAGCTACCCCCCATCACACCATGTTAAGAGCTCAGATTACGTCCCCGCCTGCCAACAAAATGTTGCAAATATCCAAAATAATAAAGAAGGCAGACAACAAAGTAATCTCAACACCGCCAAGACCAAAAATAATTCTCTCAATCACCAATTCAAATATAAAGCCAAAATCCAAATCTCTGTACGCACAAAAAATCTCTCTCCTACCACTTAGTTATTACAAACTTCACCCACTGCCTGCAAAAATGCATCTACCACCATGAGCTGCACCATGCATAAGTCAACAGTCTAAAAATGCTTGCAATAACATCGACACCCGTCTAACACTTGACCTGAGCTCCTTTCTCGATCACCCCGGATCCCTCGAGCATCATCAACGTAAGACCCCTGTCTAAACCACAATGATCTCTGTCTCGACACCCGTCTATCACTTGACATGAGCTCCTTTCCTGATCATCTTGGATCCCTCGAGCATCATCAACATGAAGACCCCTGTCAGAAACATGATGAAAACCCAAATCCAATAGCCCCTTCAACACAGTAAACTCCATATCACGTCAATGTTCCTAGATTGGAACGCTCTTCAGTCTCAACATAATCTCCTCTACCAAAGTCTTCCGTTTCCCCAAAAAAGTAATAGCATAATTACCACTGAATCTACCAACATTTGTAGAAATAATTGATGCACAATTTAAAATAAATCACCTCGCTCTGATACCAATCTGTTGTGCAAAAATTGCGCGAATGTGGAAGCGCAATAAGCAGGATCTAGATTTGCCAATTGAACATTAATCTAATCTAGTAACAATTATTCTATTACATCAAACAAATAGTAAATAACTATAATGAAGAAAAGAGACAATATTTATACTAGTTCCACTATCATCCATAAGATGGTGTACGGCCAGTCCAAAAGAGAGATTTTATTCCACACGAGAGAATACAAGAGATTACAAAATAAGAGTTTACATATCAAAAACTCAAACAGGCTTAACTAAAAGAGACACCATTGGGGATCACTGACTCCATGCCACGATGAGTTTACACTAAAGTCTACTCCTCAATATACAGCTAGTGCAAAATCCATGTGAGTCATCAATTACATTACCAACCAACATATGGTAATAATATAATGGAGGAAAATTACCATAGCAACAAATTTGCAAAGATAGGAAGTAAATCAGTTCGTTTTTTTGCATAGACGGAAGAAATTAATCCGTTTATTTATTTCTCTACCATCTCATCAAATGCAATCAATGCATTCCCATTATAAAAATATTTACTTTCCAATTTTTTTTTTCAAATTTGTTCCAATCAATTTGTGTTTTTGTATCACCAAATTTAACATTATGTACAAAATATATATATTTTTCGTAATTTTGGTGTTAATTTTTTAGTTAAATGACAACTCCTTTGCATTTGGTACAATTGGATCTTCGTTCACGCCCATCGCTACGTGGACCGTGGAAAGGCGGAGGCTTTCCCAAAAATCTGCCTCAATCATTTAGATTTCAAGGGAACGGGGAGATTTTTGACCGCGGTTTAGAGGACTTTTAATGAGCGCTTCGATGATTATTTGACGCAGACCCAAATGAAGAAGAAATGGGATAATCTAAAGATGGTTTATACATCTTGGAACGAACTGCTTCAAATTTCAGGTGGTGTATGGGATGTTGTTCATGACCGCCTCGATGGCTCAGACTAATGGTGGAGTGGTCCCGCCCACTCATATCAGAGGTTCAGGGGAAATCCATCTTCGAAGTTTTGAGAGCAGGATAAGCCTTTCGGGAGCTGCACAGGGAAAAGCAGCTGCAGGTACGAGATTCCCGCACCACCACAACCCTTTACTGCAGCTGATATAGCTATGTATCGTGATATTTTGAGTGGAGAGAGCCCACGACCAGTTCAGTCTAGATGCAGACAAATGTCGCATGGTACGTCTAGCCGACGTGCTTTTCTCTTCTGTCTGCAATTACTAATATAGAGAAGTGGAAAATTATTGAGATTTTCCTCATCAATCCATCAGTTTTGGATGTGGTGGAGGTACTATCTGACAAAGATTTGCTTGGTTGTATAAGTTATCAACTGAGGAATTTGTGTCATCTTTAATACTGTGTTGTAGTATGCATTTTATTATCAGTTTTTGCAATATTATTATGTAGTGAATTGCTCTGTTTGGTTTATTGTGTTATTCTTTTTAATGATACTGTTTTATTTTAAACATAAATTAACTGAATTAAAAAACAAAAATAAAATGATCTGCCTAAATGATCCGTTTAAACCCGCAAACACATTTTACGCTTAACTACATTCTCCACTAAAATACCCCGCTTCTGCTTCACTCCAACACACCCTAAGATATAATTATGTTGCATATCTCATTGAATTTCTTTAATTAAATTTACTTAATTCTTTCCCTTACTGACTTACTAAATCTCTCAAAATAATTTTTTTTGCCATATTATCAATTAATGTTTAACTGAAATTAATTTAAAAAAATCAAGTTTAATTATCTTTTAAACTATTTAATCTGAGGATTGGTTCTTACACCTCTCTGTGGTCATGCTAGATGAAACGCGCAAAAATTAGCGTCATGACAATTATCTTGACTAGGTATCAAATATTATAAGAACCTCTTCGACACACGAGCACCAATTATCCTCACTCCTCAGGCAGAAAGGCAAGGCAAAAGAAGGGAAAAATCCCAAAATACTAAAAATGCCGCACGCCAAAACGGATTCGGATCTAACAAGCTCCGCGCCGTCATCCCCTCCCCGGTCGCCTCGCCGACCTGTATACTACGTCCAATCTCCGTCACGCGACTCCCACGACGAGTCCAAAACCAATCTCTCGTTCCACTCCACTCCCATCATTAGCCCGCGCGACTCTCCTCCTCACTCCCATTCCTCTCATTCCACCTCAACTCGCTTCTCCGCTTCTCACCGGAAGCAGCAGGTCAAAGTCAACGGAAGGCGGAAGGGCGGCGATCGCACTGCGATTGATGTTATTGAAGAGGAGGGACTGTTGGAAGATGACGAGGAGAGGGGCGGTATTCCCAGACGCTGCTACTTTCCGATATTCGTGCTTGCGTTCTTCGCTCTGTTTACGTTCTTCTCTTTGATTTTGTGGGGAGCGAGCAGGTCTCAGAAGCCTAAAGTCGAAATGAAGGTTAGCATTTAATTCTCAGATCTGCTCATTTTATTGCCGTGAGTTAATTTCATAGTGATTTTTTCGTAACTCACTGGATCTACTCAATTGAAAACTACGATGAAATTTAAGATCCAGTGTATAGTTTATGAAATTGAACTTATAAACACACCAATTCATGTATTAGCGTGTTGACTTCATCTAATTTGTAATCATATCAGACTATTACATTCGAGAACTTCAATATACAAGCTGGAACCGACGCTTCTCTTGTGCCTACGGACATGGCGACTTTGAATTCCACTGTGAAGTTCAGTTTTAGAAACACTGGATCATTTTTTGGAGTTCATGTTAGATCTACACCTGTGGATATCAGTTATTCTCAACTAAAAATGGCTTCTGGAGATGTAAGCTCAGTTTCAACTCTCTGTCTTTTCGTTCATAAATCATCCATCATGCATGCACACCATTGCATTTTTTAAGCACAACATATAGTTTTAAAGTAATTTTGATCTATCGAAACCAAATGTGAACTTTTTAATGTCTATATTGGCAGTACTCTCATCCAATTGAACGCGATGCTTGGCTATTGAATTGTTATTCTCACCAAAAATAAGCCCTTCCAGTTTAGTTGAATCCAGTTATTTCACATCACCAGCGCATGTTAGCACCGATTGGCTACGATATTGTTTTAATTGGCATAATGATAGAAGTAGTTTTTTTCATCTTCTTTGTTAAAATATCATGTCTATAAATATGTTTGATATATTGCAGATAAAAGAATTCTATCAATCAAGAAAAAGCCAAAGAAATGTGAATGTGGTAGTAATGGGGAGCAGAGTTCCACTATACGGAGGAGGGGCGGACTTAACAAGTGTTCACAAACCAAACGCCACGATTCCACCTGTGCCTCTGAAGCTGAGCTTCAGTGTAAAATCAAGAGCTTATGTTTTGGGCAAACTAGTGAAGCCTAAGTTCATCATCAACGTTGAATGCTTAGTTAAAATGGATCAGCAGAAGCTCAACAAGCCCGTTTCTCTTAAAAATAAATGCACGATCAACTAAAACCAGCAGCAGCAGCAGCAGCAGCAGTTGATTCTTTCTTTCTTTGTAATTAGATATTTGTGTCGGTGACAGCTTGGAACATTGAATGCTAGAGAAGCTGGTGGCATGAATGTGAGTTCTTTTTTGTTTTGTTTTGTTTTGTTTTTTTAATGTCCTACAGCTTAATCACCCATGTGAGTTGGGAGTGTTTTTTTATATATTCTATGAGTAAGATGTTTATATACGTTCATATACGAATAATTTTGTTATATATATATATTTATATATGCTTCAGTGATTTTGGTTTAACTATGCTCTTGTTTGCTTACTTGGTATACGTTTAGATGTAGTAAATTTTGAAGTATAATTTTGTTATTTTGTCGAGTTAGATGGTTTAAGATTGGTATTTACTTTATATAGAAAATGATAAGGAGCAAAATGTACATAGATAAAAAAAGACAGAGTGGTATGAGTTGTTGGATTCTTTATGAGTGAACAAAGAATAGAGAATAGCGTGTAGAGGCAAGCAAGGAAGCTAATGAGACAAGCAAGAAGTTTAACATGACATGCTGGCATGAAAGAAAAATCATTGTTTGACAGGAAAAACATTACATGATTTCACAGGAATCTAGCATCTTCCCATCCCATGTGCTAGATTTTCGAAGTACTCTCAGATTGTGTGTGGTAATTCCCTCTTCTGTCCCGCGGCATCTTTTATTTGGGAGGGTCTTCCACTAGGGCAAACCCACCAAAATGTTCCCACCACCCAGTTTGCCAGAGACTGTAATATTGAAAAAGAAAATTGATTACCTTTTTTAGTTATTTATAAAACTGGAATTTAGGTTGAAATGTATTTTATTTCAAAGTAATAAGTTGTAACACAGCACTTCTGACTAATTAGTTTTAAGTACAATTTACAGGAAAAAAGATAAAAAAAAGTTATCTTCTAAGTTATACAGGAAAATGATAAATTCTTTTATCATTATTTATATATAACTAGAAATGATAAATTCTTTTATCTTTTCCTGTAAAATGTTTTTAGAAGCGTTGTCATTAGAATTTATTATCCTGAATAAATAAGTTTTTTAAGTGAAAATTCCTCTTTATAAAATTTTCTTGTTTTCTATATTCCTTTTCTACCGAAACATGGCCATGTAATTTATTTGACGGAGCTCTAAATGGAGATAAAAGGGCGTGGATTATAATTTAAAAAGATTAATCCTTTTTTAAACAGCGTTAACAAACATTTGGTGATAAATCTGCTTAATTAACACGAAAGCAATCAAAGTTTATACCAAACTGTTATTGAGAATAATAAACTTACACAAACCACACTAACGACTGCGGCTAAATATTACTTGCTTGCTAGCAATTACATTACCAATTATGCCTATTAATTTAAGGGACGAATAAGTTCAACATGAGATTACCAATTATGCTTATTAATTTAAAAGACAAACAAGTTCAACATGAGTTATATAATATATAATATATAAACTCAAACAGGTGCACATTTTATATGATAGCAGTGTTCCATAACCAACATCAAAAATCATGCTCGAGATGAGATAGTAATTCAAATTTGAATGAATTAAAAGTATTCCAACATTTACCTCGGTGCATTTCAGCACTGATCAATGTGTTGAAGTTCCTAAAACTTAATGAATGAAATATACTATAGTCCCACATTGGCAAGAATGAGAGATTTGTGTACATATACTAAGTTCTCATTCCCTATATTGGCCCTTAGGGTCATGTAATTTTGTGCGAGGGGGAGGACCTAGATCATATGAACCAAACACACACGCGCGCGCGCCGCCTGCCCGTCCCTTCCCGTACCGAACCAGGTCGGGTCGGGTCGGGTTTGGGCTTGGGTCTAGAATGAAATCTTATTTTTGCTACGAAAAACTTAACCATTTTTGATGGGTTTTTCGAAACGATGGCGGGTTCAAATTCAAACTGATTGGATGCAGGTGCGACCCGTTACGGTTCATTTGAACTCAGACGGCAACGGAAATTAAACGGCTGCGTTTTTTCAAACGGGTGCGACCCGTTAACGCATCCATTTGAAAACTCTATATACATGATGATTCTGATCAAATCATTACCGAATAACAAAAGCAGTTTTCTTCTTCCTTCCGTTGTATATTTCCTGAAATCCGCCATTACTGATCATCACAGTCAGTGCATAATCACTACAATCTCGAGCAGTTTTCTAGTCTGTTGTATCTTGGGAGGCTTCGACTGAAAGTCTTAAAGAAACTGAAACGTTTCAAGCCTCAGACGATCTCGGTATTGTTTACTGATTCTTACTTCAATTCAGTGTTATACCCTGTACAGTATTCATATACTGTGTTTTACTATTTCGTAAGAAATTGAGACAAACTTCTACTGGAAATTTGTGTCGTTGACTAACTTATTCAAATTAAGATTAGTCATACCTTGTTGCAATCTGTTTTGAATACAGAAAATACAACATCTTAAAACTTTCACTGTTTTTGACAAAACAGAGATGGCAAAAGAGCAAATGACGCTCAAAACTGGCAATTTGAACAAACCAGACTTGTTCAAAGGAGAAGGTGATGATTTTCTGACATGGCAGAATCAGATGCTGTTCTATCTCACCACCCTTGGTTTGCAGAAGTATCTTGAAGAAGATGAACCGGTGCCGCCTACACCAGGAAAAGCCAAGGATACAAATAAGCATGATGGTCCTTCTATTGATGCGTGGAGGCATTCAGACTTTTTATGCAGAAACTACATTCTAAACTGCCTAGACAAGGTCCTGTACAAAGTGTACCAGCCCATAAAGACTGCAAAAGCTCTTTGGAATGCACTGGCTACAAAGTACAAGACGCAGAATGTGAGTTTGAAAAAGTTCATCGTCGACAAGTTCATAGACTACAAAATGGTGGACTCAAAGTCAGTGACTTCTCAAGTGCAAGAGTTGCAAATTATTATCCATGAGATGGAAGCAGAAGGCCACAAAGTTGGTGAATCATTCCTGGTTGAAGCAATTATTGGAAAATTGCCACCATCTTGGAGGGACTACCGCAACTACTTGAAGCACAAAAAGAAGGAGATATCCTTACAAGACCTCATCGTTAGATTAAAGATAGAGGCAGATAATCGTGGAGTCACTCAACCTAAAAGTGAAGAGGCGCTTGTTGCTGAAGGGTCAAAGAAGAAAGGGCACTTCAACAAAAACAAGAAAAGGAAGGCGCCATAAAATAAGCAGAATAACCAAAAGAAGTCCAAGAAATTCAATGGTGAATGTTGGGTTTGTGGCAAGACTGGTCATCAAGCAAAAGAGTGCAGACACAAGAAACAGAAAAATTCGGAAGCAAATGTGGTGGATAACATGGACATCGATGAATCAAACTTTTCAGGAGTTGTGTCTGAATGCAACTTGATTCATAATTCTACACAACGGTGGTTGGACACGGGTGCTACTAGGCATATATGCTCTGATAAATCCGTCTTTTCAACCTACACCAAATTGGATCAAGATGAGAAACTCTATATGGGCAATTCATCGGTTTCCATGGTTGACGGCAAAGGAACAGTCACCCTCAAGTTTACTTCTGGGAAGACTATTAAATTGAATGATGTCCTTCATGTTCCAGATATCCGCAAGAATCTGATTTCTAGATCCATGCTTTCGAAGAAGGGATTCAAGATGGTCTTCGAGTCAGACAAGATGGTTCTGTCCAAGGTAGGAATCTATATAGGAAGGGGTTACTTATGTGATGGCCTATTTAAGGCAAATGTAGTCGTAATCGGCAATAATATGTATTCTGATAATGTTATGAATAAAAAGGAAGTTTCTTATATCGTTGAGCATGAAACTTTATTATGGCATGATAAATTAGGACATATTAATTTCCGAAAAATGAAAAAACTTGCAAATTTAGAGTTAATTCCTAAATTTCAAGTGGATAAAAACTACAAATGTGAGACATGCGTAGAAGCAAAAATGGTTAAGAAACCATTTCATACTATTGATAGAAGTACTGAACCATTAGGAATGATTCATACTGATTTATGTGATTTCAAAAACTTACCTACAAGAGGTTGGAAAAAGTACTTTATCACATTTATTGATGATTATACACGATATTGCTACGTATATCTTTTAAATAGTAAAGATGAAGCAATCACATCGTTTATAAAATATAAAGCTGAAGTAGAAAATCAGCTAAATAAAAAGATCAAAATATTGAGATCTGATCGAGGTGGAGAATATGAATCGCCGTTTGAATCATTCTGTGCAGAAAATGGAATAATTCATCAAACGACAGCACCATATTCACCACAACAAAATGGCATAGCCGAACTGAAGAACATAACATTAAAAGATATGATTAATGCAATGCTTTTAACGTCTGGTCTACCGACGAACTTGTGGGGGGAAACCTTGAATATGTCTAATCACATATTAAATAAAGTTTCTCACAGTAAACTGGGAAAAATTCCATATGAGTTGTGGAAATGACATCTACCAAGCTTCAAATACCTCAAAGTGTGGGGGTGCTTGGCAAAAGTTCCTATCCCGCCTCCCAAGAAGGTCAAACTTGGACCAAAAACAGTAGATTGTTATTACTTAGGGCCAGCCCAAAATAGTAGTGCATATAGATTTTTGGTATTCAAGTCTGATATAGATGATATCCATGTAAATACAATCATGGAATCAAGAGATGCCTCATTCTTTGAAGACGTGTTTCCACACAAAAGAAATAAAGGAAATAATGTCCCCAAAAGGACACGAGAAGAATCAAGTAGCCCACATGAAGATGAAACTCATTGTGAAGTTGAACCAAGAAGAAGCGTAAGGGCCAGAACTTCCAAGTCATTTGGCTCTGAGTTCCTCACTTACGTACTTGAACATGAACCTCAAACATATAAAGAGGCCATGTCATCTTCTGAATCTTCATGTTGGAAAGAAGCAATCCAAAGTGAGATTGATTCAATTCTAAGTAATAAAACTTGGGAAATTGTTGATATTCCACCTGGAATAAAAACAAGTGAATATTAGGCTCACGTCCCTATTTTGAAACTTAATTATGCTCACATCCGGTCATAAACTTAATATAAATTAGGTCCCTGTTTTCAAACTTATAAAAAAATAATTAAAAAAATAAAAAAAATTCGTAAATTAGTAATAAAATAAATTATGCATTATACAAAAAATTCAGTTCAAAAAACAACAAAAATAATGTCAGAAAGAAGAAAACAGCAAAAAAGCAGAAAAAACTGCAGTTAAATGCATAATATTATGCACCTTTTTGATTTTATTGCATGCATATATGCAATTATTGCAATTCTTCCAGCGGATAGATTTAACTTAATATTTCAGTTCATTTTTATTTGCATCCAAATGTGCAAATTTCTCAAAAAAAGGCACACATGTGTGCAACATTTTTATAGGATAACACACTGGTTAAAAGTAGGGACCTAATTTATATAAAAAAAAGATTTGAAAAATTTAATCTTGCCCCTTATTTTATTACTTCCGCCTTTTTTTATTTTATTTTTAAAAAAGTATGTTCCTTCATAAATTTTTTTCTTTCTAAAATATGGAAATAATTTCAGGATTCTACGGAAATAAAAAAAATAGTTGCATATATTTATGCAATTATTACTGATAATTGCATATATGTATGCAACTTTTCCGTAAGCTGTGTTCAGTTTGAAAATTTGAAACTAAACCTGCACAAATGTGTGCAAATATTGGGTATATTTGCACACATGTAAGCATGTTTTTGTATGAATAAAAATCAACGAAGATGTATGTAGTGAAAAATATGCACGGATGTATGCAGGAAAATGATATATGTGCATACTATTATGCATTTAACTGGAAATTACGTTTTTTTTTCTTCTGTTTTTTTGATTTTTGACGCCTTCTTTGATGGATTTTTGTTCTGATTTTTTTAGTGTTTACATGTTTTATTTAAATACGAATTTACGTGATTTTTTTAATATATTTTTTATATATTTTTTATGACTTTTCAAAAAATAGGGACCTAATTTACAATAAGTTTATGACCGGGTTTTTTTTATATTTTGAAACTTAATAGGGACCTCTAAAAAATGCACCCTAAAAACAATTGGCTGCAAATGGATTTTCAAGAAGAAAATGAAAGCAGATGGCTCTATCGACAAATATAAAGCCAGATTAGTAGCCAAAGGATATCGTCAAAAAGAAGGAATAGACTTCTTTGATACATATTCACCCATTACACGAATTACCTCAATAAGAATGTTAATAGCAATTGCATCCATCTATAATCTAGAGATTCATCAGATGGATGTAAAGACGACATTCTTGAATGGAGATCTCGATGAGGAAATCTACATGGAGCAGCCCGAAGGTTTTATATCCAAGGGAAATGAAAATAAAGTCTGTAAATTGGTAAAATCATTATACGGACTCAAACAAGCTCCAAAACAATGGCACGAAAAATTTGATAGTGTCATGATGCAAAATGATTTTCGTATAAATGAATGTGATAAATGTGTTTATTATAAACAAATTGGACAGTCATATGTCATGATTTGCTTATATGTGGACGATATGTTAATTTTTGGTCCTAACGTAAAAGTTATAGAGACCATAAAGAAAATGCTGATCAACAATTTCGATGTAAAAGATTTAGGAGTTGCAGATGTTATTTTGGGAATCAAAATAATAAGAACCCCTAATGGAATTGAATTATCTCAGTCACATTATGTAGACAAAGTGATTGAAAGATTTCAAACTCTTGGGATTAAAGGAGTAAGAACACCTTTTAATCCGTCAGAAGTACTGCATAAAAACACTAATGAGAGTGTAATGCAACTGGAATACTCTCGTGTAATAGGATGTCTAATGTATCTTATGAACTGCACGAGACTAGATATAGCTTATGCAGTAAGTCGACTAAGCAGGTATACGAGTAATCCAGGAAAAGAACACTGGAAAGCACTAATGAGAGTGCTTGGATACTTAAAGAATACCACAAATTATTCTTTGCATTACGGAAAATATCCAGCCGTATTAGAAGGATATAGTGATGCAAACTGGATTGCCGATTCAGAGGAATCAAAATCCACAAGTGGTTATGTTTTTACTCTAGCAGGAGCAGCAGTGTCGTGGAAATCTACTAAGCAAACATGCATAGCTCAATCAACGATGGAATCTGAGTTTATTGTTTTAGATAAAGCAGGCGAAGAAGCAGAATGGCTTCGTCACTTCTTAGAAGATATTCCACTTTGGCCTAAACCTGTAACGACCATGTTTATTCACTGCGACAATCAAGCAGCGCTAAATAGAGCGAAATTTTTTGTGTATAATGGCAAATCTCGACACATTCGTCGACGCCATAACACAGTTGGGCAGTTACTCTTAAATGGAACTATCTCCATTGATTATGTAAGAACCAATGATAATCTAGCGGATCCATTTACAAAAAGGTTATCACGAGAGAAAATTCACTGCGCATCGAGGGGAATGGGTTTAAACGCCTAAACCAACAAGAGTTATCTTATACGGAAACCTATCCTAGCGACTGGAGATCCCACGGACTAGGATCAATAGGCAAACCAGTTCTGAATAACTCAAGACGTAATGCATTTGCTCGGACATAGTCCTACTCCATTCCTATGGTGCACAATATAAAATGCATGTCTACAGAAGTTTCACAAGTTAAAGTATGCTTTTTAATGATGATCATATCTTGTAAAAAAAAAACAAGTGGGGTATATGTAGGATACTCCTAATGGTGGCGATTAGGGCTGTCAACGGGTACCCGAAAAATCCGATATCCGTCCGCATCCGTATCCGAAAATACGAAATATATCCGTTATCCGAGATGCGGATATTGATATCCGATATCCAAAAATCATTCCGGATACGGATATGGTTATAATGGTATTCGTATCCGAAAAATATCCGTCCGATTTTCTGATACGTGTATGTATGTGTGTATGTATATATTATATAATTTTTAATTTATATTTAAGATTAAATTAATATATATATTTCCTTAAAATAGCTAAACTAAACTCAACTATTGAATTATAAAGGAATGTTGTATTTGGTATTATGCAACATTTTAAATCATGTACTCATTTTATTTTGTGGTATGGTTATAATTAAAACATAATTGGCTTCTATGATTTATGTTATGTTTTATTTTATTTTAGTCTTAGGGTTGTGTATTTCATATTTTTAATACTTTATCTCTTAAAATATTTGTTGTAAAAAATTTATTTGATTGATGTCCTACTTGTAATTTTTAATTTGATGTATTCACATTTTCAAAAAAATATTTTAGCCAAATTTGCACGTGAATGATGTATTTGTAAACTTTTATTGTATTATTTTCGGATACTTTTTCGGATATTTTCGGATATTTTTCGGATAATTTTCGGATATTTTTGGATAACCACATCCAATGTACAGTTTTAAGTTTCGGATACGGATATTTTCGGATATATGCATTCGCTAAGGCGGATACAGATATTTTCGGATATCCGAAAATATCCGCAGATACGGATACAGATATTTTTAACTGGTATCCGCGGATATCGGATACGGATTCAGATACGAATTTCATTTTCGGATACGGATTCGGATACAGCACTATCCGTATCTGACTGCATCCGTTTACAGCTATGTTAGTGTGAGCTGGGTCGGGTCTATGAGAATATTAAAGGCTTAAGTTCTCTATATACACTCGCAGAACCAAAAATTGTTCAGGACCAAAATGAACAAAACCAAGAGATTGGGTGATAAGGGAAATAATGTTTTGTTAAACTTATTGTCTGGTTATACAATAACGGCTGACGGTTCAAGATGAAATAATTCACCAATAGCCAAGTATATCCGATGAGTTTTAACTAGGGAAAGTTCAAAGTGAAATATCTGCTTATCCTCAATAAAACATTATTCCATATGTAGTCTGTGATATTCCACTCTCTGTGGGGTAAAGTATATTACCATTCATGTGAGGGATTGTTGAAGTTCCTAAAACTTAATGAATGAAATATACTATAGTCCCACATTGGGAAGAATGAAGATAAGATTTGTGTACATATACTAAGTTCTCATTCCCTATATTGGCCCTTAGGGTCAGGTAATTTTGTGCGAGGGAGAGGACCTAGATCATATGAACCAAACACACACACACACGCGCGCGCCGCCCGCCCGTCCCGTACCGAACCAAACCGGACCGGGTTTGGGTTTGGGCTTGGGCTTGTGTCTAGAATGAAATCTTATTTTTGCTACGAAAAACTTAACCATTTTTGATGGGTTTTTCGGAACGATGGCGGGTTCAAATTCAAACTGATCGGATGCGGGTGCGACCCGTTGGGAACAAGCAGGTGCGACCCGTTACGGTTCAAATGAGCGGACGCGTTCATTTGAACTCAGACGGCAACGGAAATTAAACGGCTGCGTTTTTTCGAACGGGTGCGACCCGTTAACGCATCCATTTGAAAACTATATATACATGATGATTCTGATCAAATCATTACCGAATAATAAAAGAAGTTTTCTTCTTCCTTCCGTTGTATATTTCCTGAAATCCGCCATTACTGATCATCACAGTCAGTGCATAATCACTACAATCTCGAGCAGTTTTCTAGTCTGTTGTATCCTGGGAGGCTTCGACTGAAAGTCTTAAGGAAACTGAAACGTTTCAGGCCTCAGACGATCTCGGTATTGTTTACTGATTCTTACTTCAATTCAGTGTTATACCCTGTACAGTATTCATATACTGTGTTTTACTATTTCATAAGAAACTGAGACAAACTTCTATTGGAAATTTGTGTCGTTGACTAACTTGTTCAAATTAAGATTAGTCATACCTTGTTGCAATCTGTTTTGAATACAGAAAATACAACACAATGTTTATTGAGGCACAAAAATATTTCTAGTTGAAATGTCATGTTAAGCTAGAACGTTATCTTCTCTAATACTACAACAAATTACAATGCGAGCAATATACAAAAATTATAAATGTCGAATAGTCTAATTTTTCAAATGAAAACTCAAAGGAAACTAGACAGATTACAAACTTCTAAGTGGGTGTTTCATGAAAAGACCAACTATAGGTAATGGATTTAAGTAGCGTTCGTGGGCAATATTTGCTCTTGTTCAGTTTTGGACTTTCTCAACGGGGAAATTTTAACAGATAGCATCGGATGCATCTGACGCTATACACAAACGCACCCTTAATGTTGAAATACCCCCATTGAAATGCTCCATTACCGCTTACCACAAACCCACATTTGATGTTGCTATTCAAAATTGATCTTTGCACCTCTTCATCAGCTTTAGTGGTATAGGGGATGAACTATAACTTAAGGATATTTTTGTCTAATTTCCATATTAATCAAGTGATTTTCACTTTTATTTTAAATATTCTTACCAGCTTGATAATTGGATAACAAAAATTTAGCATAATTCAAAGTGAAATAAGATATCATCGTGAAGAAAGATGACTAGTAGATACACATAAAAAAACGCTTTGGATGATACCATGTTAGGGACGACGGTAAGATCAACTAGGTAAACCTTGACGCCAAAATTTGATAATACACTTAATGAATAGTTAAAGTAAAATAAATGGCAAAAGACGAATAGAGTAACATAATGCAATAAAAATAGATATGAAAATTTATAGATGGTTCGATGTTGATCGACCTACATCCACTTTGAAGATTTGTTCACTTTATTGCTGAATTACATGGTTAATGTTGGGGAATGCAGATTAAGATACTTAATGCAAGCTAAACACGGGAGAAGGGATGAATAGTGTTTTGTAGATTTCATGGATTTCTTGAAATCTTTTAAGTTTATCAGAATGTTATACAAATCACATATATGAATAATCACAGAATCAATCACACATACAAATAATAATAATAAAAAACAGTAAAAAGAAAGATCACACCGGATTTTTATATTGGTTCGGAGTTACCTTATATCCAGTATCACACAACGCTGGGTTGATGTGGATTTCTTTTCAAATAATATCCAACAATCCTTGATTTCCGGGCAACAATGGCACACCCCAATTGATTTTCGGAGTGCAGTGGGACTCGGTTGATTTCCTGGCCACAACCTACACCTAATTGATTTTTGAGACACAATCACACCTAGTCGATTTATATGGGACACGACCACACCTTTTCAGTACCTGTTTTGGAGGATAGACTCGATAGGACTTGATCTTGCGATCTTTGATTACAGAAAGCCTATAACTCTTGAGTAGCACTTGAATCTTTGAGAGAGTTTGACAGAGAATTGAAATAGAAAAAGATTGATATAATTCTCTTTGAAATCGGCAGAGTATAAGTGTATAATCTAAGAATTAAAGAGTATCAATGGAGAGAAGAGAAAGGAAGAAAAGGACGACTAAAAGTTAGTTAAAAATTGAATTTAAAAGCCTATTTATAGTCTCCCAACAGTTACATCATTTTAGAATAGTTTTGAAATCAAAAGACGACAATTGAAATGGAAACTATTACAACAAGATAATAAAGCTAGAATTCCGCAGAGGAGGATAAAGATGAAGACAAGCCAAGTTTTCTACTAACTTTGCTGAAGAACTTGGTTATTTTAGTGGACATCTTTTCCATCTTCTTACCAAATGACATTTTTAACGCTTTTTGATTTTTGGCAAGAATCTTTTGATAGTCGAGGAGGGTTTTCTTGGAATAGATTTTGGTGTTAGCGGGATACTCTATACCTTTTAAGGAAATATTTTCATCTTCTTCCTCTACTTCGATTTCCATTTGTTCACCTACTTCTTCTTGATCCATTCTTGCTTGTTTTGCCACTAGTGTTTCATATAGTTGAAGCACAAGTGAAATCAGCATAAGAGATATGTTTGCGGAGTTGAAAACTTTTCTAGATACAAAATCTTCGCCTTTGAAATCCACTCCAAAATATTTGAAAATACGGGTAAGATAAACTCCACTATATAATGTATTTTCATTTGATGATAAATCCTTTGGAACAAATTCATTCAAAACCACTTGAACCTAATCTATGTCGTAATTTCCGAAAATAGCAAAAGGAACCTTACAAACTTTCATTATTGGGTTGTTGAAATTTCCCGAACATGGTGTGATGGTATATTGATGAAGTAAGTAAACAATCCTTGCCTTATGATGAAAATAACGGCTTTTGAAATCCAAACATTCATCACTTTCAAAAATATGGTGAAAGGTCTCTTGATCATTTTCATTAATCTTAAAATTCTGAGAGATCCATTTTCATATTTTTACAGTCCAAAATAGTACCTAAAACATCACAATTCAAAACAATTTGTGTTTCTTTTACGCTACTCCGAGTTTCGCTTTCATTTCCTTAATAAAAACCACGATTCAAATTTGCATAAAACATTTTGATAAGACTCGGGTAGTAACACTTCATCATTATCCTGAGAACCAACTAAACTAAGAACACCATTTTGATGAAAAAGAGTTTGAAGATCATAAGAAGAGAAATCACTCAAAATAGCAAATTTTCCCGTATCGACTTTACAAATTTTTCATAGCTTATGTAATCTTTGATAACATCCAGGTTGTTGTAAAGGAAGCCTTTGGTGGTCTTGGTCAGCCTCATGGTGCTTGCTATGCTTGAGGAAGCAATTAGAGAGTTGTTGTGAAGAGTATAGGGTAATGAAGATAAACTTGAATTCTGAATTAAAGGTGGAAAGATATGATAGGAATTGACAGTTAAATTGATAATCAAAGAACATGTTCTGTGATCAAGAGACACCTTATCAGAACATTGGGTTTGGTGAAATGTGGAGGGAATTTCAAAAGTTTGAAATTCAAGTTTTGAATTTCAAAATTTTGTATATATTTTATTACAATAATAGTTCAAACAAGGTCATTATCATCAAAACCATCATTACAACCATCTTATTCCATAACAGTTACAAGTGCTCGAAACAGTAAGACTTCGAATATAATATGCCAAAGTAAACAAATGCCAAAAAGATCGATTTTTCGTTTATGCAGTTAATTTTTATACATGTAGGTTAGGAAGGAAAGTCAGCGGACCTTTAGAGAGGGAGCAAAGATGGCTCATATCCAAAATTAGCTATGTGAGGGATATGGCCCGATCTCCTTATAGGGGTCGACACCATCCCTCAATTTTGTGTTATGGGCCCACGACTTCTCTCGCTGGTCCATCCTTGTGTCTTGAGTTGTTATGTTAATTTTCATCTTGTTTGGACTTCTAGTTTATGAGATATGATCATTTGATTGTTAAAGTAGAGTTATTTTATCGATTTGTTTTGGAGTTGTACCGATCCCTCAATATTAGTTCTGTGACCTCTCACTGGAAAAGTTCTCGGGCATTGTTTTGGTGAGCCAAAGTGACTGTCATCGTATGAAGCTATCCGGACGTGATCTTTGGGCCTTTGAGTCATGTTTCTGAGCCGTTAGCCTTGATAATCATTGAGACGTGGTAATCTGAATAACTTCTGATAGCCGGATCCACAGGCCGGGTTACACTTTCCCTCCAAAGTACATCTTGCATGAACATGACTTAATTTGAATCAAAACAAGTCTTAGCGACAGGAATGAATTCCATGTTGCGCTCAACGAATAGTCGTAATCCTTCCTTTGAGTAGTGTACACCAAGGAGTATGTTGTTTCTGTATAGTTGTGACGCTTCGAGCTCCAATGTTATAAGTATGTATTTGCAACTTTGTTAATGGTTTATCCCGTATATTAGAAATCAACCATCTGGATTGGACCTTATTTGAATTTTCAAATAAACACCTAATTTCTAACGATTCAATAAATTAACCGTTATTTGTTAGGTCCTGCTTACACCTGAGTGTAAGAAAGTCATTGACGATTTGGGATTGCGATTTGGGGTTGCATATGCTTTCACATGCTCGTACGTGATTTTCTGCTGTACATTGGAAATTTTCAGTAAATGGTACATGGAAATGTAAATATGCATATGATTATACATGTTAATGTTAAAAGTTTGATTATGCTTAAGTATCAAACATACACCAACGGTTGAATGAATTTATTACATTTACCAGCTTAGTATTGGTAAACGTACATTCGACACTCGATTCACGATCATATTAGTGAATGTACGTTCATATATCAACACATATAAACTCAAGCATGGTAGGTTCAAGAAGACATGCTAATCCCTTTCCCTCTTTTCTTCCTTTTTTGTATAGGGTATCATATCAGTATCAATCACTTTGGAAGGATCGATATTGATCCCGTACTTAAGCAATTTTTTTATAAAATCACTTGGTGATGGGACTGGCTCCTTTCATCATGTAAATACACTTAGCCATTTTTAACCCTTCACTTTTGTTTCCTCAACTGACTCTAGCTCTCAAGGGTCTTCTTCTTTGAAACATACCCTACACCTCCGAGTTCACCCACGATTCCCCCTTATGATGTCGCCTGTCATCATTGAACCACCTTGGACTTCAGCCACCATCATTCGGGTATGAGGTGAGTCTGGTTTCTAACCCTTGTTTTCCCAATTCTGAATTGTATCTGGGCGATTGGCGTGGAGAGGATATAAGACTGATGGTTATGAAGAGAGGTGCTAGGTGGCAGAAGACAAATCGAGACGGATTGATCCGGAGTTGGCGGTGTTGGATGAGGCAGGTGAGAGGAAGAAGGGGTCGGGTTTGTTGGGAAAAGGAGAAGAGAAGCGAGAAGACATGGCTGTAAATGATGAGGGATCAGATAGGTAGTTTTGTTAGAGCATAGATCAGATCAGGATCCCAAAAACAAGTGATTAGGTAGGGGATTTTATGTATTGGATCATATCAGATTTTTTGCGTGGAGCATGGAATCCAAAGAACTGGATCAGATTGGGGCTTTGGAACATGGAAGGGATTGTATCAGAAGCTTCGATCGGAGTAGGGATCAGTTAGTATGAGTACGTGATCAATCTGATCGATTCGACATTCGATTTTTCGTCGTCATGAATATATTTTGAGTCGGAATTCGTTTACGACTATAGCTTGGTGATTTCATTGACGTTGCGTCATTAACCCGATCACCTCAAACACAAAGGCAGCCTTGAATGCTGAACTAAACCAATAACTCAGACACACACATAGAATACAGTATGAAACTAGAGTGTGGACACATGGCTAAACTATTGATCTTTAACTTCGTTTTTCGATCTGATCTTCAATGGAATTCCACGATTCGATCTAAATATAGGGAAGAGGTCAATAATGATGGAAGCTCCAGTTATGAACTGAATCTCATCATCACGTTCCGAAATGATTAATTAAACTGCATGAACACGCATGATACTACATGGAACAACCCAGAATTTTAGCGATAATTAATTTAGTTATTTAATTAGATTTCCAAAAATGTATTTTTTGCGGACGAAGGAATTTGACCACGAAACTTGCACCGTTGTCTTCGTGATGGAATTCTAGTCAACTTTCATGTTTGTAACTTCGTGAACGGTGTCCATATGAAAAAGTTTGGAACAAAATACGAAACGAACGAAAAATACATATATATTAATTTATTACCATTTAACACCTGCCATCACTGGGCAGTTTCAACCCAGGGCGGTCGACCCCTCTGGTCGAAAACAGCCGATGACGACTAGGTTTTGAGTGGTATTTTTATCATAAAATTTTATATTAATGGAGGAATGTTTATATATTTAAATCTAACAGTCTAGGGTCATTTCTACGCCTATAAATAAAGGGCTAAGCCTCCACTCTTTTGCTCATATTTATGGAGGCAGCAGCGAAGCTCTACCATTTCCAATTCTCCAACCTCTTTTAAAATTCTGAATTATAAATCTATACAAATCTAACAAACAAGAATTTGAGATATTGAATCTAGATTCACACAAAAGCGTTGGTCTACGATTAGGTAATTTACTTCTTCTTTTCCTATTCTTTTTTCGGATTTACAAACCTAAATCTGTGTTTGTAAATCCCCTTTGGAAATGATTGTAGATCTGTAGGATTTGGGAATTTTCAGCCTAAAAGTCGTGTTAGATTCAGATTTGGATAGATTTCAAGTGAGTGGGAAATATAAATATATGTTGTTTACAATACTTGTATAGTTCGTTTGTGTTGAATTTGAATCATATGCCTAAAAAGCTATCAGATTTGTTTATTTTTTCAAATATGAAATATTGTGAATATTGGTTAAGTATGAATTGTAGGCCGTTAACAATATATCATCATCTTTAGTGCTACCGTTCTTAGATTGTTTGTGGCTATTATAAACACCTTGGATTCAGAATTAGTCCCAAAATTATGATTAGAAGTATAATATTTATTCCAGATTCATAGGATTTGGGTATTGGTTTTTAATTATGCAGTTTTGACTAAAATAATAATAATCCTACCGTGTTTGATATTGTTTGCGATTTTTACTTAGTTATTGTAATATTTTCCTTTTTACATTAAAAGGCATCATTTGAAATTTACAAGAAACATAACTAATTCAAATAAGAAGAGATGTGCAAATTCAAGTATTTTTATACATAGTTTGCAACATCTATTTTAAATAAATTATTATCATATTTCCTTAGGATTTGAAATGTGTCAATTTTCCTCTTTTAAATAGTGTGGGGGAAAATTTACAATAATTACAGTAAATAACCTTTTATAAGATTACAAATCTTAAAACAAGATCAAACACAAATGGGATGTTTGGTCATTAGTTTAGACCAGAAATAAACAATAAATGTTAATAAAATAAAATTAGTAACTGCGATAATTCAACGCTTAATATATATATATATATGTATATGTATATATATTATAATCTTATCCGTCCAAATCTACGTAAGTAACTCTATTATATTAAATGCTTATTTGTTGGTATGTGTTTGAATAGTTTCCGTTTTATGGGAACGTATATGGAAATATAACACATGTTTTATGGAATTATATACTATGACCGCTATAACAATAAATCTGTAATTGATTTGCTATAAATAAAAGGTCATAAGTAAGGTAATAAATATTGTAACCATGTCTATTTGGGGAAATGAATTTATTAGGGAATGAATGCCTAACGGGTTACAATTTAATTTGTATTTAGGATTAGGGATTGTAACTCCAACTAGGAAAATAAATAAATATATACATATACACACGTATGTATTCAAATAAGGACTAGATATAATTAAATTAATGTAGTGATAATTGGAAATCACAATAATTAGATTAGAATGTTGAATGGGACTGATATATATGGCATTTAATAGGTTAATGAATACCTTACGAATTATGACCGTTAGTGTCGTAAATGGCAGATTATCTAAATAGTAATAAAAAAATTAAAGGGGATTAATGAGCACTGATTGTCGTAATAGATTCTAAGTCCAATAAGGAAATAAATAATTTAACATCTTAGGACAGGAAGTTATTGGTTTCCTTATTTTATTCTAGTTAATATAGGATTTATATGATTAGAAATAAGGATTGGACTTTGTAGGTTAATGATGCAAGATCAGTTAACTTATTCGATAAAAGTTTGCACTTTCCAACAATCGGATATATGTACAACTAATGTGAGATATTATTAACCATAGAAAACCGCGACGATAATTAATTGTGTAGCGAGAATTACTTCCTAAAATAGGGTTTACTTCAAGGGAGTAATCCGTAAGTGTAGACTGCTTCGGGATTAGAGGTATTACGTAGTTAGATCTACCCTTAAAAGGGTATTAAGTGATCGCGTAGCTTGCCTCCTCATAAACAAGATGTATTCAATGTCTATTAGGTACGAGTTTGGTAATCCCCGCGTAGGTCCGCTTCCTCTAGGTAAATGACAGCTAAGGAGATACCATGGGTCTGCCTATCCTGCGGGAAGTATTAAGTGGCTAGGGGATTGTCTAAAAGGTCAACCAGATAGTAACATGGTGGTCCGCCTGGAGGGTCTTAAATTGTGTCGAGCCCCTACCTAAACCTAGTATTAAGTGGCTAGTTACTATCTCTCGCCTTATGCGAGGTTCGGGTATATGTGTGAATGATGAAAGCCTTAAATTAGTAGGGGTAGTAGCTGGCGTCCTATAATTTATATTAGTGTAGGGTAAACCATCGAGTAAGGTATTAAGTGATCGATGAGTCCACCTTGGGTCTTCAGTGGTCGAAAGGATCCGCCCTTATCTTATATTGATAGTGAGGTCTTAAGTGGCTATACATAATTTATTAACCGCCTTATGGAATAGTGAGTAGTTGAGAGCCTGCTCTTAGTCTTTGGTAATTAGTTGAATGGTGGTTTAAAGGCTTCATATTTTTATGTAAACGATCTATCTTAGGATTGCTATATCGTTATCTTTGGGGATACTACCTTGGGTATGGTAGTTAGTCGTCGTGCATAAATCTTTGTAAGGTTAGGTTAGAATTACTAGCCTTGTTAGACATATGTTTTGATTGAGACCAAACATGATATATTTGTGTATTGTAGACAGTGTTATACATTTTCTACTCATCAGGAATTGTTGTTCTGACCCCTTCCTCATAACAACTCTCAGGTTTATCTCATGGAAGACAGGTCTTAGCAGGTGTTCAATTTCGTTTTCGATTCTCGTTCTCTCATGCTCGATATCGATATGGCGATATGCATTAAGGTAGGGGTCTTACTCTGTATTAGTTATTCTATCTTGTTTCCGCTGTGAGTTAATTTATTTTACTTTGATTATGCTCATGCTCATTTATTTGCAGATACCAGATTTATATTCTCCATGCTTGGATGAGTTTGTGTTTCGATTTTTGTCCGAATTTGGGCTTAGAAAAATGTGGGGTGTTACACTACATGTTCCATATTAGCATACTAACACTTGGAAGGGGTATAGGTTAATCGTGCTAACTGTGATTATTTGCAAATATATTTAATTATGGAAACTAGAAGTTCAAAGCGACTAATAGGCTTGTAGTCCGAGAGTTCTGAATCTTTTCCGCAACTAGCCACTACACGGGTGAGTCAAGCCCTTCATTTTAATAACTAATCGACTTTTGAAGAATCAAGACCATCTTCGCAAGCAGATCAACCTGAGGGGCCAAATCAGGATGAGCAACTTGAAGAGCAGCCATTGGTGGACCAACTCGTTGGTGAACTAAATGCTTAAGAAGGTCTGCATCAAGCAGAAGCAGGCCTGTAAGAGGTTGATGAAATGGAGATCATCAGGAAGGCGTTACGCCAGCACTAGACACTTTGGAAGATGTAGTGATTTTGGAAAATCCCACATACTTTGTCGCATCCATTATCAATGAGGACTATGTTGGCGCGAACCTGTTCAATCGAGATATGCTTTACTTTATGAGATTAACCCCTGGAAGGCGTTACACCAGCACTAGACACTTTGGAAGACATTCGGGCGTTAGGACCCGATGATAGAGCGCATGTTCCCCCGGAGGGGTTCATTGCATATAATATATATGTGTTCCATAGAATGCATGCCCTCATTTTTCTTGTTCAATCGAGATACGCTTTACTTTGTGCGATTAATTCCAACGTAGCTCTATCTGAAAAGTTACCCCTTCATGCTCTGGACATACATACTATATGTTGAGAATTTAAGAGAGAGACAATAAGAGAAGGCAGATATTTGTATATCTTCAACCATCATAGGAGAGTTCTGTTACTTATGTATCTAAAAGCACTACCTAATAGCCAGACCATTCTTGGGGAATGGGATAAGTTGAGCAACTTTAGGCATAATTGGTTCTACATGTGATTCCCGTCCGGGATGTTAGGGATGAGAATCACAGATCTTAAGGCAAAACTAACACTAGAGGGGGATGAATAGTGTTTTAAAGAGATTATGGAAAACTTAAACAATTAATGCTTACTCAAACAACTGCATGAATCACAGAATGAATATCACAACATAAACGATCACTGATGCAAATATAGACAGAAACAAAATGCAGAAAAAAACGAACACACCGGGTTTTATACTGGTTTGGATTATTCCAACGTCCTGTCCCACACAACGCTGGATTGCACAGAGTTTTATTAATATCAGATTCCAGTTACGATCCCCTTGATTTCACCGCTACAAGGTTAACACCGATTCAACACCCTTGATTTCACAGCTACAAGGTTAACACCGACTCAACACCCTTGATTTCACGGCTACAAGGTTAACACCGCTCCCTTCCCTTGATTTACGGGCTACAAGGAACACACCCTTCCCTTAACAATTACTAATAGCCCTAGAACTCTTGAATAGCACTTCCAAATAGAGAGTATTTGATATAGATTGAGAATAGAAAGAGAATGATATAATTTGTATCGAAATCGGCAGAGTATAAGTGTAGAAATCAAGAATTTTAAGTAGAATAATGGTGGTAAGAGAAAGATGAAGAAGGAGAAGATTAGTTAGTTAAAATTTCGAAAATGATGCCTTTATATAGTGTCCCAAAGGTCACAATAGTTCTGAAACATTTCAAAATATGAAAAGACACTTCCTTTTAAGTTTTTAAAAAAGTTACAGTTATATGTCGACATGTAAGAACTTGTATGTCGACATATGCTAGGTTTTCAAATTTTAAATCATGTTTTAAAGTATTTAAATCAATATATATATATATATACCCATATATATATTCTAAAAATTTCTGAATCAAAACTAGTTGTTTAAAATATAATTCCTTAAGTTTAAAAACATATAAACTATTATTTAAACTTATAATATAAAAACCATATATATATATATATATATGATATAAAACTATATAATTATAAACATATGTAATATAAGTGTTCAACTTTATAATATGTATAAATTATATATAAGAAACTTATATATTTGAAATCATAAGTAAAAACCTTTAGATGATTTAAAATCATTTTGAAAAGAGTTTGAAATAATTTGAAATCAATTTTAAAAAGATAATTTGAAAATAGAATTTTGAGAGTGCTAACCAGAGTTTTACATATAACTAGACTCTATTACTTTGGTAATCTTGAACTCATGAAATCTTGATACTCATGAGTCTTGATTCTTCTTTGAAATCTTGAATCTCTAAAACTCTTAACTGTACAGTCTTCAGTATTTACTTCCTTCATATAAATCCTGTATACACACACACACATATATATATTCTAGATAAAGATGTTAGCATATGTTTTATAATCAATAATGTTAACAAGGTTGTTGTCATCAAAACTCAATTCTCCAACAATCTCCCCCTTTTTGATGATGACAACCTTGGTTTATAAAATATATTCATACCTAATATTACCTGTCGATCTGATTTCTCAATTACTCCTCATTCCACCATGAATTCTTTCTAACTCCCCCTTAAACTATACCTATTCTACCTAAACCTATTTTATAATTTCTCCCCCTTTGTCATCAACAAAAAATATATCTATCTAAACAATCCTAGTGACTAATTCTATATTTAACTCCCCCTAAATCTATAGCTCTCCCTAAATCTATAATTTTCTTATAACTCCCCCTTAAATTAACACAAGACTAAACCTAACCTAAATTCTAATACCCTTAAAACTATAATAAGACTTCAATCAAGATTAAGAAATAATTATGATATATAATACTTCCTTAAAACTATGATACAACTTAAATTAATATAAGTCAAGTAATGATAAGTCGATATTTAAGAATTTAATCCAAATAATCAACCAATTTATGTTTTGTTGTCATAAAACATCAATTCAAATAAATTCAAACATTTCTTGTAACTTCTATTTATCCTAAAAACCTATAAAGCTCCTATCAACCACAAATGCATAAGTATATTTCTAACAAACCTATCAACCACTAATGAAATTCAACCATGTCAAACAAGTCAATCAAGTTATTCAAGTCAAACAAATCAAACAAGTCAATAAAGTCAATCAAGTTAAAGTAAATATCTTGGGGTCTTAATTAATAACCCTATACATTTATAAGACAACAATACAAAACTTCCCATACAATATACTTGTTAAAAAGTTAACATGTAATGCAGTGGGTGCAGTATGTTGTTTATAATGCAGTATGTCATATGCAAAGCAATATGAAATGATTATTGGATGAAATTGAAACGACCCAAACTTCCCCTTGCGGGAAATCCCGGATTGAGTTGAGAACACGACACATTATAATACAAACAATAGAACATTCGATTGCTATTACAACAATTTACATCAGAGTACAAGAATATCTGAGAATAAATAATATAAAGTGGAAAATAATATCAGAGATTTAAATTACAAAGCAGCGGAAAATATAATACAATAGTACAATGCATAGCAGAAAATAACAACTGACACAACTGAAAGAAATACACGGATACAAAGCTTTCCGAATATTGCTCCAGTTGTAAATCCAGGATCCTGTGTAGAGAAATATCTGCGAAAAACCAAAACTACTAGCTGTCCGTGTGGAAAATATGGGCACTTAGAGTTTAGATTAAAACAATAAACTCCAGGTCAATCATGGGACTGGTGTGAGAACTAAAACAGTTATTTAATCTTTACTTTAAAAGTTGGGAAATCATGGGACCACGCCGTAAAACACGGAACGGGTTTACTCCACATGAATCTCAGTTTAAAATAAAACAATGCAATGATTTTTGGAAAAATGAAGCTATTATAAGACTCAGGTCCCATCACACAATGCAATGCAAGCCAGAGGATAGAGTTTCCCTTATGATAGCCAAACATGCTTGGTACGTTTAAAACAAATCAATTTTATATTACTATAAGTGTATAGTGTAGAAACAATTTCAAATATAAATGTATCAATCATAGACGGCATGGGTATCATATATCATGTCGCCATACTAGTTCTACAACTAAAACCAAAAAATGTCGTATTGAAAATTGGATTTCCATCATGAACCACGGCAAGGGATCGTCCTTACCGAATTCAAAACAATCTAGCCCATGTCTCAGGACAAGTACTCAATCAAACCCTTAGGATCTTCAGGGCCGGTCCACACATAATTTAGTGGATTGGTTATTCCTGAACAATACGTTTCCCCACCCTATGGGGCGTAAATCTGGTTTGTATGTCGACCGTATCAAGAGTCACTAGGGACTCAAATCCGAGGTACCTCGCTTTCCAACAACCACATAAGTAGAATGTCTGGGCTCCATACCATGACACCACTCCTAGCTAGAAAGAAACGCACTTTCTTCCCGCAGTCCTTCATCCCATTTCTGGTTCATACCGGGGTGTGAAGCTCACGAATTAAAGCTATAAACAAAGCTATGCTATTTAAAGTCGTGCTTTGATCATCAACCACAAGACTCTGCTTTTCAACAATAAGCCTTGAGCATTTGCATCTTAGCATGCCACATTGACAATTCACGCCATACGACTGATGTCTATCAATATATAACCTCTAAGCTCGTACGTCTCAGAGAAGGGTGTTAAGCAAGAGAATAAATTCTTCGCCACCAAACAGATATATATTTAATAGAAATCAATCAACACAGAATGAAATCCAATGTCAGACACACATCCATTTACATGTCCGTTCTAGGTCTGAACGTAACCAGAGGAACCTTATTCCTTGTCCCATGTGTCCAGTACAGGAGAGAGGTCCTCGCATATCCGGTCGTTCTCCAAGTACGTCTGGACAATCACCACTTATTACCTTGTCTTGGGTGTACGGCTCAATCAAGACATCAGTAATCATCCAAACGATGTGAAGATCTCCGGTCTTTAACCACCGTCTTCATCTCGACTTTAGTCGTCGTATTAATTATTCAGAATGG
The DNA here is from genome assembly GCA_030737875.1 of Allium sativum. Taxonomy (NCBI): domain Eukaryota; kingdom Viridiplantae; phylum Streptophyta; class Magnoliopsida; order Asparagales; family Amaryllidaceae; genus Allium; species Allium sativum. The sequence continues at coordinate 1,042,994,061 of CM060910.1, read as the reverse complement.
GTTAAACCCGGTCTTTCCGAATAACTCGCGTATTTTATAATCAATAATCAAGTGCTATAAAACACATCATACACCTCATTCCAATTCAGAATATTCTTTCATTAAAATAATCACATCTTTAGGGAAAGGTTCCCATTAATTTTATCAAAGATAAATTCTTTTAAATTTATTAACCAAATTAAGGTTTATCAACTAGTAGGGATTATCGAGCCTTACCGAAGTAATCATTTATTTATTAATCCCAATCCCAACCTATTCATTCCATGGATCAAAACTGGTAGTACCCCATACCGAACACCCACGGCGTTATCAGTAAATTTAATTACAATTTCACGTTCAAATCTAATTAAAGATTTAACTATCGCCTGGAGTAAAACTGATGGTACTTCATTCTCGATCGTTTCCCAAATTTGATAATTTAAATTATCACATTTTCATTTCAATCTAATTAAAGATTCATTAAAACTTCACCTAGTTTTAATCTTCCAATAATTATTATTTAATGATTATTTAACTTTGGAAACCCAAACATGCAACATCGACAATCTACACCATACCACTGATTTCTACCAATATGTAACCTCTAAGCTCATACGTCTCAGATGGGGAGTTATTGGAGAAAGAACACCAGGGGGTTAAATGTAAAACTAAAAATATAAAAATTTGATTTTTAGAAGAGGAGGGGGTCTGTGGTCGGAGCTGGGTGCGCAGGTGGTTGCTGGTGGTGGCGCAGGCGGTGGTGGGGCCAAAGGTGGCCGGCGGTGGGTTTTATATGGGTTTGGGGGTTTTTGAACGTGAGAGGGAGGGAGGAGGCGGCAGGTCGAGGGGTGGGGGTGGCCGGAGGGGTGCGGCGCATGGTGGTGGGTCCGGCGGTGGAGCGACGGGCGGCGGCGTGGGCTTGGAAAGCGGCGGCTGATGCGATTTCCTTTTTTTTCTCTTTTGACAATAACGACGGGAGCGAGAAGATAAGGGGTTGACCCTTTATATATATATATATATTTAATTAAATTTAATTTCAAAAAGTTAGTTTTTCATTCTAACTCCAAATCGAACCCAACGACAGTCGACCCCAGCCAAATACCCCCATCCCGAACACAATGGGATATGTCCCGCAAGCCGATTCGACTGTTTCGATCAGTTTTCATCAAAATTAAAATATAAATTAATATAACGTTCAAAATTGATTTCAACGTACATTTTAATTTACCGGGGCCACATACTGACTCCAAAAATTACAAAAAAATAAATCTAGCTATAATTTGACGATACGGTCCTAACAAAACTAATTTCGTCGAATTTGGAGGCCGTTTGAAAAAATGGTCATTTTCCAGTCGATTAAATTCAAACTGAATTGACCAAACGCATTTAAATTCACTACGCTCACATATTGATTCCAAAAGTTATGAAATTTGAAACCTAACAATAATTTGACATTCTGGACCCAACAATAGTGGTTTCGTCGAAAACGGAGGTCGTTTGCAAAATGACTATTTTTAAGGGCTATATATTATATTAAAATATATATAAATTCCATAGCGACTATTTCAAATTTTAAACTGGATATAACTATCAATTTATAAAGTGAAATCTCAGTTTCTTACATTCGTTAGAAAGATATTGTTAAACAGATTCTAACTTTTCTGGTTTTACTTAAATCCGATTTATTTTGAATGCTATACATTCAATTGAAATTTAAAATCGAATTTTCAAACTACCGCGCCATTTCAGGCTCGTTTTATAATTAAAATAAATTTATACGTTTTAACTTTGATTTAAATAAATTTTTAGTCGTTATTATTTAAAATAAATCATTTTAAATATTCAAAATCCATAAAAATTGCTAAAATAAAAATTTTAAATTGGTTCAGAATTTCCGGATTGTTACAATCTCCCCCACTTAAAAACTTTTCGTCCTCGAAAAGGAACGGAGCTGAAAGTTGTTTAACTAACCAACTCAACTTTCATTCTTCAACTTTTCAGTTTCTAAGAATTTTATAACTTTTAATTTTTTTGGCTAATACCCTAAATTTTCGAAAAATTCCGCCATAACCTCCTTTGTATGGGCTGATCAGTAAAACCGCAACTTGCCTCACAGAGCCCTCATCATCCAAGAAGGAAAAGCCAAGCGGCTTGCCAATTGGCTCATAAAATCATCAAAACCCAAGAAATACAGTAAACATATACCTATTTGTCGGACATACAATTTTATTCCTCTTCTTAGCTCCCATGCTATGACCTATTCAATGTATATACATATACGTATATGCAATTCAAATCAATTTTCAATTCAGTTCAATATTTGATTTGATTTGGCTAAATTAACCTTCATTTTCTTATTGGTTTTATTAGTTGGATTAATAATCACACATCACAACCAACAATCAATTAGTTGATTAAATTTTCAAACATATATCTTTCTATATATACTTAAAAATAATATTTTTAATGCCAAATCACAACAAATAACCCTATCTAAGTTTTGGTTCTCACACCAGTCAATTGGAAATATATAGATATCACACTTTCAAAACTCGAAAATAAATACTGATGATGCCATGGTCATTATCAGAATCATCTCCGGGCGACTAGAGTGTGATTCTATATCTATCCAATATATTTGAGACTTCGTATACACGTGGATCAAACGTATATTAAAATCTCTCTATACCCGATAGTCCAAAATCAATTTAAAATAAAATACTCAAATACGTATAATAAGGTTTAAATTTTCAAAACAAAATTTGTTTTCATTTTTATTTTAAAAATAACACTCTTTGAAACTCATTCTAGGATACAACTGATCCCATCTCTAACGAGTCATTCTTATTGGATATTACTAATCCAATCTCTGATGAATTCTTTCGTTTGGTTCTAATGTGTCTTGTTCTCGAGCTCTGTAAACCAAAGCTGTGATACCACGATGAAATTACCCAAACTTCCCTTACAGGAAAGCCCGGTTTGAGTTGAGAACACGACGCATCAGAATACAAACAACAGAACATTTCATTGCTATTACAACAATTTACAACGGAGTACAAGAATATCTGAGAATAAATAATATACAGCAGAAAATAATATCAGAGATTTAAATTACAAAGCAGCGGAAAATATAATACAATAGTACAATGCGTAGCAGAAAATAACAACTGACACAACTGAAAGAAAAACACAGATACAAAGTTTTTCGAATATTGCGTTAGTTGTAAATCCAGGATCCTGTGTAGAGAAATATCTGCGAAAACCAAAACTACTAGCTGCCCGTGTGGAAAATATGGGCACGCAGAGTTTAGGTTAAAACAATAAACTCCAGTTCAGCCATGGGACTGGTGTGAGAACTAAAACAGTTATTTAATATGTACTTTAAAAGTTGGGAAATCATGGGACCACGCCGTATAACACGGAATGGGTTTACCCTACATAAATCTCAGTTTAAAATAAAACAACGCAATGCTTTTTGAAAAAATGAAGCTATTATAAGACTCAGGTCCCATCACACAATGCAACGCTAGCCGGAGGATAGAGCTTTCCCTTATAATAGCCAAACATGCTTGGTACGTTTAAAACAAATCAATTTGATATTACTATAAGTGTATAGTGTCGAAACAATTTCAAATATAAATGTATCAATTATAGACGACATGGGTACCATATATCATGTCGCCATACTAGTTCTACAACTAAAATCGAAAAATGTCATATTGGAAATTGGATTTCCATCATGAACCAAGGCAAGAGATCGTCCTTACCGAATTCAAGACAATCTAGCCCATGTCTCAGGACAAGTACTCAGTCAAGCCGTTAGGATCTTCAGGGCCGGTCCACACATACTTTAGTGGATTGGTTATTCCTGAACAATACGTTTCCCCGCCCTATGGGGTGTAAATCTGGTATGTATGTCGACCGTATCAAGATCCACTAGGGACTCAAATCCGAGGTACCTCGCTTTCCAACAACCACATAAGTAAAATGTCTGGGCTCCATACCATGACACCACTTCTATCTAGAAAGAAACACATGTTCTCCCCGCAGTCCTTCATCCCGTTTTTGGTTCATACCGGGGTGTGAAGCTCGCGAATTAATGCTATACACAAAGCTATGCTATTTAAAGCCGTGCTTCGATCATCAACCACAAGACTCTGTTTTTCAACAATAAGCCTTGATCATTTGCATCTTAGCATGCCACACTGACAATTCACGCCATACGACTGATGTCTATTAATATATAACCTCTAAGCTCGTACGTCTCAGAGAAGGGTGTTAAGCAAGAGAATAAATTCTCCACTACCAAATAGATATATATTTAATAGAAATCAATCAACACAGAATGAAATCCAATGTCAGACACACATCCATTTACAAGTCCGTTTTGGGTCTGAACGAAACTGGAGGCACCTTATTCCTCGTCCCATATGTCCAATACAGGAGAGATGTCCTCGCATATCTGGTCGATCTCCAAGTACGTCTGGACGATCACCACTTATTACCTTGTCTTGGGTGTACGGCCCAATCAAGACATCAGTAATCATCCAAACGATGTGAAGATCTCCGGTCTTCAACCACCGTCTTCATCGTCGACTTTAGTCGTCGTATTAATTATTCAGAATGGGTTAAACCCGGTCTTTCCGAATAACTCGCGTATTTTATAATCAATAATCAAGTGTTATAAAACACATCATACGCCTCATTCCAATTCAGAATATTCTTTCATTAAAATATTCACATCTTTAGGGAAAGGTTCCGATTAATTTTATCAAAGATAAATTCTTTTAAATTTATTAGCCAAATTAAGGTTTATCAATTAGTCGGGATTATCGAGCCTTACCGAAGTAATCATTTATTTATTAATCCCAATCCCAACCTATTCATTCCATGGAGCAAAACTGGTAGTACCCCATATCTAACACCCACGGCGTTATCGGTAAATTTAATTACAATTTCACGTTCAAATCTAATTAAAGATTTAACTATCGCCTGGAGTAAAACTGATATTACTCCATTCTCGATCATTTCCCAAATTTGATAATTTAAATTATCATATTCTCATTTCAATCTAATTAAAGATTCATTAAAACTTCATTTAGTTTTAATCTTCCAATAATCATTATTTAATGATTATTTAACTTTGGAAACCCAAACATGCTACATCGACAATCTACACCGTACCACTGATTTCTACCAACATATAACCTCTAAGTTCATACGTCTCAGAGAAGGGTGTTAAGCAAGAGAATAAATTCTCCGCCACCAAACAAATATATATTTAGTAGAGATCAACAATACGATTCGAAATACAATGTTAGACATGTAATTAATCATTTCTTTAACTGGGTTAAAGAACCAATGTCGTTTGAAACACAGTTCACGATAAACCCAAAATCACATTCCATTAACCATGGAAGGAAACAGATCAATATATAATCGATATCAATTTCCGTATCCGACTAGTAATATAAATGGAACAACGGCTAAGCCTTTTAAATTCCATATATAGTAACAGTCTTCCTCCACAGAAGCTCACTTCGATCATCACTAAATCGAATTCCATTCAATTCCAATTTAATATATTAAATTGGAAAACTTTACTTTGGAAAATTTTCATTAAATCTTAATAAAAGATTTATAAGTTCCAAATCACATTTCACTGTTAATTTGAGTTAAAGAACGAATGTCATTTAAAACACAGTTCACAATAAACCCAAAATCATATTCCATTTTATTCCAATTACTAAATATAATTGGAAACTCTAATAATCTTAATTAAAAGATTTATTCTTTTCACAACGGGGTTTAAGAACAGTGTTACTGAAGACACCATTCACGACAAACTCAAAATCCACTTTGATATTAAATATAAGGCTCTAAACAGAAATTATATCGGCTTACATTCAATATCAAATTCTGAAACAAACACATATCGTATGGGGAATAACGATATATATCTATCTTCCAAATTCCTCCACAATATCCGTATAGTCATGGAATCCAATATCGAAATCTCCCGAAGACGATTTCTATTCAAATCCATTCCAATTCATACACTGGAAAATTCTGGTAAGATTAAAACCATTCACAAATCCAATTTATTTATTTAAAAACATTGGATTATCTTTCTAGTTAATAACTAGTTCATTTTGATAAAAAATATATATATTTCTTTAAAAACGTGGAATTTTTCATCCAAATTCTTTCCAAATCATTTATTATGATTTTACACAAATTATTACTATTTTTAATAATTTTATCAAGGCCCGTACAGTCGGTTTCCAATAACGGCCACCGAACTGCATCCATAACGATCTTTTCCAAATTTGATTTGGACATAATTCCAAATCTAACCGTTAGATTTCAAATCTCTTATATTCATTGGAAAGCTCTTTCCGATACGAACGCAATGGTTCCGGTATGAGGAAAATCTGACGGTCGGATCTCCCGTAATGCCAATTTGAAGTCAATTGTTGAAATTCGCGAACGGTCGCGGCGCGTTCTATTCAAGCCATTAATATATATATATATATATAATATATATATATATAGTATATATTTCATTCAAACCGAATTTTATAAATTCGTTTTAAAAACGATTCCTACTTTCTTTTCAATTTTAAATCCAAATTAAATACTCCTTATCAGTATAATATTTAAATGATAATATTTTCAAAATATCAGATTTTTTAAATCGTTTCCTTTTCGATATTCATTATAAAATCGATATAAATATCGTTCGCGTTAAAATGGCGCATATCTAATCAACACGGCTTCACAAACTTCAATATTTTCGTGTCCATCCAAAATCGGACATCAAATTGACATTTTAATCCTTTACTGAATATTATTTTAAAATATTTGTTATTTTTGAACTGGAATCAGACCCAACCAATTACCATATAATGTTAGTTATATGGATTTCATACATCACATGTACACAACAACAATGATAAACAATCATCCATCATCCAGAGTGCATTGCACAACTGCATAAGCATTAAATATAAATAATTATCGCTTACAATAGTCTGTCAACCAATCGATTGACATACAACTAAACAATTGGGATTAGTGTACGTCAAATATCATCCCAATACCCGTGTGGGGTTACAACCAACAAATACTGAATATTATTTGTGCAGTCGGGCGATGTGTAAAATTTATCGTCCCAATCAATGTCAGTTAAATGGGTGTACATAAACAAATCGTCCGATTTGTAAATGAATATTTATTTTCATTTCAGGAGAATTTCATGCCATTCATATATACGTTGAAAATTATATTTTTAACGATAAAATATTTATTTCAACACTTGACTATTTTATATAGTTCATACATTCAATAAAAGTGATATTTTTATTGTTCAAACATTTTATTCAACACGTGAATATTTTATATAGTTCATTTCAGAAAATTTTGGCATTATAACGGCGCGATATTAGAACCGGAATAATGTCTAGCATTATCCCTCTCCTGATACTGGCTCGCGCCATACACATCAATCACAATCAATCCAAACAATCCCACAATCAATTTTACAACCACAATCCAAATTTGCACAATAAAATCCAAACAAACAACCATAGTTTGTACAATAAATAGTGTCAGGAGCTACTAAGCCCCGTCTGCAACCTAGGATATATTTAACTGTAAAATAATTTGAGTGAGAAGGTGTTCTCACATTGGGATCCACTCCACCACGCTTTTCTGACGTTCTGATTCGTTGTTCTGATCCTAGAATTTGCAAACGAGCTCCAATCTTCACACGATCTTTTTTTTTAGCTTAAACGCGTCATTCCGGACAACTTTCGCTTAGTGGCTTTTCTTTCGAAAATGCTCCATTTCGCCGGAATTCGCAAAAAGACATAAATCGGACTGCAGACTTTGGACGCGTTTTCTGAACAACTCCGCAATCCAAAATATGACTTCCATTGTAACGACCCAGAAATTTCGACGATTGGAATATACAATCAATTAAAGAATTTACTGTTAATAATCAATTTATCTTGATATTTGGGTTAAAAATCAATTATATTGGTCTTGTGTATGAATTAAACGAAATATTTAATTCAGAATGGTTGGTTGGAAATCAAATATTAATGTTGAATATTTAAATGGATGCTTGTGAATCAAATATTTATGGTTGAATATTTGAGTTTAATTTGGTTGAATATTTGAACTAGATTGAATTTGAAATCCGATTGAAAAATATAAATGATCGGATTGAAAATAAAAACGTTAAATGAATTGGATATCTTATGAAAAAAAATTGGCTTAAATATACGTATATATATAAAGGAATTGAATTTAACAGCGAATAGAGTTATCTGTAGACATATAAAATAAAATCGATAAACCGATAAATAAAATAACATCGTCAGCCCAGACTAATTTTATTGAAATCAGAATGTTGAGGCGTGACGGTATGTGAAATTTCGTCATGATTGGAGTTCGTTTGTGGTGATTCAAAAATAAAACGTGTAACTTAAGTGGCGGTAGGATTAAATCACGCTACTCTCACCAATTTCTTCAGCGTCAAGTAAATTTCGTGCGCTGAAACCACCCACCTCGATTCTTGCCTATACCAATTCCTTGCTCCCCACGGTTCTATTCTATAAATCACGCTGGCCTTAACCCCAATTTTATTCAATCAGAAACATTTTCCCCTTTCTAATATTAATGGCCTCCATCGTAAGGCGAATCCACCCAAACCCGGTCTCCACAAATTAGAAAAATATGTATCCTCCTTTTCCCTTAATCGGCAGAAGTTTTCCCCCTTTTACCCAAATCGAGATCCGTTCCTCTCCTTCAAATCAAAGTCATCTTCTTCAAATTGTTCCACCTCTAGTTGGTGCCACTACCTCGTTGCCTCCGCCAGTCGCCGGCAGCACTGTCACCATCGCCGCGAGCGCCATCATCAAAGCTCCACCTTGGCAAGTTCCAATTTGCGCTCGCGCCTTCCTCCAGTTGTTTTAAGGTGAGTTTCTTTTGAAACTCACAACTGATTAAATTTCGGTTCAAGCATTTTAAATTTCAACTCGTGCTAAATATAATAGTTTTACTTTGCTCTTTTGCTGTACTAAGTTTTGAAACGCTTTGCGCAATTGAACATTAAAAGTTTGAACTGTTCTGAAAATCGGAAAGTGTTAAGCTCCAGCCAGTAAACTGATTTAAGGGTAGATGGTGAATTTGAATGGTTTAAGTCCAATGATAAATTTGCGAGTCGAGCTGAACTTTGGTGTAAATTGATTAACATGAACAACTAGTCGATTCATTATGCTGAATTGATTTTATCCCAAGAATGTGTCCTGGACGCAGACACTGAGTTTTATTTTTCTTTTGCTTAAAGAAATTATTGTACATTTCTAGAAACAGTAAAGGGATTTCAATTATATATTCATTCCTAGAAGCTGTTAAAGCCTTGAATTTGATTTCACCACAAAAAAAAAACTAGCCGAGAAATACTTCTTTGCTTATCCTGTAAACAACATCAAGAAAGATGTTTTAAGTGGAAAAAGGTGATAAACATTAGCAAAGATAATTGAACAACCATTTTTGACTGTATATAAAATAACAAACAAATAAGGCATCATTAGGAGCATGTAACAAAACTAATAGAATAGAAGTACTTCAAATGATGCTGTCTTCATTTTGTCTCAAACTTATTTTATTAATTCTTTCAACTATATAGTACCTTGTCTTGCAAACTGGGATTTGTCAAATTCAAGGGGACAAAGTTTATTATTGTGCAAAGTTACATAGTTAACAATCATACATGTTTGCCTGATATGCTTGGAATTAAACATATATTGATGGACACAGCCTTACGGTAGGTACAAGGATACCTCGTGCATACTATAAGTAGTTCGTGGATGTCTAGATTGCGCATGTAAAGTTGATAACACCGACACTATCCTTATCTATACACTGACACGAATATACACCACCATTTGTTGTTGCCAGGATTACTGGACTTTATTCGTTTAACTACTGTGCCCTGTCGCACTCGCATATGGTAGGTTATTTTAGATCCAACTTGTAGTATATGGCAACCCTTTTTATTTTTGTATGGCCAATGTTTTTAGATATTTGCATCTGTTGTTCATATAGTTTGGGATTTAAATTCCCATTGACCTGACTCGAACCTTGCTGCATATTAGCTAGTGACCCCTTATACATGCTGTGGCAACCCCTGTTTTCCCCCTGTTGGAATTGTTAAAGCAAAGAAACAAAGCCTGAAACAAAATACAAAGACAAGTTTCACATCAACAAAGTAGGAACAGTTCTTAAGATATGTTACATGATTATAATTGTGCAAGACATGGAAGAATTTTATTGGCCTCAGCACCACACCTTATATATTGGTCGTCCTATTTTTCTCACATTCCTACCCATTTTCGTTGCTTTTCAGCTGGCTACAAGTTTGGACTGTTATATAACAATATTAATTTGCTGCATGATTTACCTATATATACAAGACCGAGTACAAGTAAATATTTAAGTTGCTAAATTATACATTTTTTTGGGTTCCTCCTGTAACTGTAAACATGTTAAACTGCACATGGATGGTTTGTGCATATGTGATGGTTCATTTATAATGATGATTATGTTAAGACAAGGTGAATGGTAACATGTATCCGAAAGTTTTTTTTTTCACTCCTATTTTGCTGTCCTATTTAAGGAGTATGAGTGCACATGCTTGTCCACATGAACAAGTTTTACTATTTTTACTATTTAGTACTAGGCCTTGCTATAAATTTCTTGATGCATGGACTTAACTTTTGTGTTACCCTGTTATTTTCTAAATATAGATGTTACCTTGTCTGGCTTTGATTCTGACCTTTTTTAAAAAAAAAACTAATGTTAGGCATTATCAAATAATATGTGACAAAAGTTTGGGAAATTAAGCAATATTATTTGATGGAACACTTTATCGCATAGATGATGGTTGATGGCTTTGTTGCAACAAAACTGGAAGTTTATACACTATAATGATTTCATGAATATAAAAAGGAATGTCAAATCCAATGCCATAGTTATTCACATGTCTGTTTTATGTAGCACCACATCGCCACATTGTGAACTATAGTTGCACTGACATTAAATTTGGAAATTACATACATGCCAAATTTGCAAGTTTTACCATGCATGCACTTTTTGATCGGTTGGCCTCATTATGCTTCATGATACAGTTTACTGTAATTGTTTTGTTTTTGCTGCGCACTGGTTGCTGCTGTATGTACACCCATGGGATCTTGGCTTGCACTTGTTACTTTTGATTTTTTGAATGCTGAGGCGATACACACATGTACTGGTACATGTGTGTGTACGCAAGCTTCTGAGATCACAATCCGGGGAAAAGTGATCCAATATAGAACGGATGCTATATGACAATATATTTGGCTGTTGACATGAAGTTTAACTATTTTATTTAGTGATCTTTTGAAATCAATTTACTTGAACTATGATTTAATCCTGACTCGAGTGTTTTATGTTTTGCATGAAATGCTCGGGTCAGATCCGAGCATTTCAGATTTAAAGATTTCAGTCAGGATTCGAAGATCGACGAAGATGGGGATTCCAAGCTGGTGCACTCTGAAGATTTTAAACCAGTAAAGATTTTTCTTGTATTAAATTGTTTCTTTTAAATTCTGCTGTTTATAAAAGTATTGTACTCAAAAAATCTGATTTATAAATAAAAGATTTATTCTGTTGTTCAATACTGTGTCATTCATTCTGTATTTTCTGTGTTAATTCTGTTTTTAAACGCTGTAATCTAAATACGCTCCATCGATTTGAACGTTTTAAGTTGGTTTAATTACCAATATGAAGCGGTCAAAAAGCCGGGATGTTACGGTTGGTATCAGAGCTTTGGTTTATTCAAAGCCTAGCTTATCGGGTTTAAATGAATAGGATTGACACTAAAGGAAAAAAAAATTGAAAATAAAAGGGTTTTGAAAATAATTTTGGAACGAAAATCTTTTTTGGAAAAATATTATATATTTTTTGAAGATTTACATTTTGAACCAATACAGCGGAAAATTTATTTTTGAAAATAATAATAATATTTTTTGGAATCCCCAGTCTTCGGATCCAGGCTTGCGAGAGCTAATATTTGGTAAGGCCCTCTTAGATTTGAATCTCGAATACGTCATCAAATGACATTAGAGTAAGATAAGTATAGGGGAATCAATTATGTATTTTAGAAATCAGGGATAATTGAAATTTATTGGAATAAGAATTCAAATGAGAATTTGAATGAAAAGGAGAAATTTTGAAATCATTTCAAAGATAAAATGATGAATTTTATTTTGATATTTGGAATGTAAATTAGTGAAAATAAATCAAGAAGGTTATAATTGGAAGTCGACTGTGTCGATTTCTATTTAGATTATTTAGAATTTGGCAAGATTAAATTATAACTGGTTCTAAGCCAATAACGTATAATCGAATATATAAATTCGATAGTGAGTTATGAACTTGTTGATTGATTAACAAGAAGAGATGTGTAGACGAGAATACAAATGAAGCGAAATGTGAATAAACATTGTAAAAAGATGTGAATTTATAGCTAATTTGATTTGACGAGTCTAGATTCGTATAAAAGTAATAATATTCACTTTTTAGAAGTAAATAATGGTTTAAAACAAATAATGCTGCAAATGATAATTGGAAATTGGGAGGAAATTTGGTTTATAACCAATGAATTTATAAGGATGAGTTTGAAAGGATATCGAATACCTGAATTGGTTAAAGGATCAAAACTGAAATTTTGAAATTTGAATCGAAGTTTGAGGATATGAGATTTTAATATTTAAATATAGAAGTTCCGAAACTTATATGGAAATATATATATATATATATATATATATAGAATTTAGTGAATTCGAAAACTATTGTATTGGATGGTAATCGATTTGTGAAAATCTTATATAACATAATTGATATAAGATGTTTGGAAATGTGATTTGGAAAAAAGAAATATATATATAAATCGTAGATATGATTTATGAGAAATATGAAGTAAAGTACTATATGTATATAGTACAATATGTTTTCAAAATCGAGATAAGGGAAGTACCTTCCTTCTCTATGAATTCCGAGCTTTGTTGAGATATGCTGCTGGTGGTAGTAGGTTGTCCAGACATAAAACTCATGAGTTGCCATTGAGCACGACTGCTAGCGTAATTCGCAGGGCTGCAGATAGCCTACGGCGGTTGGATGTTTCCTGAGGGAATCAGGCGTAACCATTGTGATCGCTGCGATCTAGAGTCGTTGGAATTCGACCGTGTAGCGAAATTCGTAGGGCTGCAGATAGCCTACGGCAGACGGATGTCTCTTAGGGAAACCAAGCGTAACCATTGTGACTGCTGCGATCTACAGTCGAAATGTAAGGGCGTAATCCGCAGAGCTGTGAAAGCTAATAGGTATAGATGTTTCTTGGGGGACCCAGGCGTAACCATTGTGTACCTGCGGTCCACTGAGATATCTAAGTGATAGTGAGCCACATGTTTAATGCAACAGTGGGTCTTTGTGACTTGATTGACTTCGTAACTTGATTGATCCTCATGACTTGAGTTAATTTGATTTAGTGATCCTGAGATAGAGCAACCAACGCTCAATGACCTCAGATTGTCTTTTGATTCTTTAATATCTTCTGTTGATTTGTTTATGACGAAATTTTCAGGGAAGCGATTTCCTACGGATACGGATGCTTTCTGGGGGATCCAGACGAAACCATTGTGTATCTGCGATTCATGAATAATCAATGTTATCAATATCACATTGGTACTTTCCGTATCTGTTTTTAAAGGAATTTTTGAAATATTTTTCATTGGGAGTTGAAGCAAGGATATATGTAGTACTTGGAGATTTTAGTCGTGCGCCTGGCCAGCGTATGCCTAACATCTGTGAGAACGACAATAGACTTGTCAAGCTTCGAGTTATCAAATATTTTCAAATTAATAATTTGAATTTAAGACAAGAAGATTTCAAAGTATTTTCAAGTCCCATAACTTTGAGATAATAATATGAATATTTTTAGTACAAATTTTGGGTTGTTTATATATAAAAAAAATTATGAAAGACTCGGATTTGGAAAATTTTAGAGTTGACGGTTTGTAACGTAAAAAGGAGATGTTATTTGCACTCCTCAATGAATGATTAAATGGATTGAATGTAAGGAGATTGGGTTGAGGGTTGCTAACCTGGACCCATTTTAATCGCAATGATGGATAGGTAAAACTTTGACAGATGGGGTCAATAAAGAAATTTGGAATGATTTGAGAGGCGTAAATCCTACTTATGTGAATTTTGAAATTTAACAAGAAGTTAGCTAGGGAGAGAAATTTAATGATCAGAGAAAATTGAATATGATGGAAACAAAGAAGATCAATGACTTGAATATCGATATTTAAATCAGTTGTGGAATAATTTCACACAAATATGGAAATCTGAAGTGTACATTGGTATAACTCTAACGATTTTTCCTTTTCGGGGACGAAAAGTTTTAAAGGGGGGAAGAATGTAACGACCCAGAAATTTCGACGATTGAAATATACGATTAATTAAAGAATTTACTGTTAATAATCAATTTATCTTGATATTTGGGTTAAAAATCAATTATATTGGTCTTGTGTATGAATTAAACGAAATATTTAATTCAAAATGGTTGGTTGGAAATCAAATATTAATGTTGAATATTTAAATGGATGCTTGTGAATCAAATATTTATGGTTGAATATTTGAGTTGAATTTGGTTGAATATTTGAACTGGATTGAATTTGGAATCCGATTGAAAAATATAAATGATCGGATTGAAAATAAAAACGTTAAATGAATTGGATATCTTATGAAAAAAATGGCTTAAATATGCGTATATATATAAACGAATTGAATTTAACAGCGAAAAGAGTTATCTGTAGACATATAAAATAAAATCGATAAACCGATAAATAAAATAACATCGTCAGGCCAGACTAATTTTATTGAAATCAGAATGTTGAGGCGTGATGGTATGTGAAATTTCGTCATGATTGGAGCTCGTTTGTGGTGATTCAAAAATAAAACGTGTAACTTAAGTGGCGGTAGGATTAAATCACGCTACTCCCACCAATTCCTTCAGCGTCAAGTAAATTTCGTACGCTGAAACCACCCACCCCGATTCTTGCCTATACCAATTCCTTGCTCCCGACGGTTCTATTCTATAAATCACGCTGGCCTTAACCCCAATTTTCTTCAATCAGAAATATTTTCCCCTTTCTAATTTTAATGGCCTCCATCGTAAGGCGAATCCACCCAAACCTGGTCTCCACAAATTAGAAAAATATGTATCCTCCTTTTCCCTTAATCGACAGAATTTTCCCCCCTTTTACCCAAATCGAGATTCGTTCCTCTCCTTCAAATCAAAGTCATCTTCTTCAAATCGTTCCACCTCTAGTTGGTGCCACTACCTCGTTGCCTTCGCCAGTCGTCGGCAGCACTGTCACCATCGCCGCGAGCGCCATCATCAAAGCTCCACCTTGGCAAGTTCCAATTCGCGCTCGCGCCTTCCTCCAGCTGTTTTAAGGCGAGTTTCTTTTGAAACTCACAATTGATTAAATTTCGGTTCAAGTATTTTAAATTTCAACTCATGCTAAATATAATAGTTTTACTTTGCTCTTTTGTTGTACTAAGTTTTGAAACGCTTTGCGTAATTGAACATTAAAAGTTTGAACTGTTCTGAAAATCGGAAAGTGTTAAGCTCCAGCCAGTAAACTGATTTAAGGGTAGATGGTGAATTTGAATGGTTTAAGTCCAACGATAAATTTGCGAGTTGAGCTGAACTTTGACGTAAATTAATTAACATGAACAACTGGTCGATTCATTATACTGAATTGATTTTATCCCAAGAATGTGTCCTGGACGCAAACACTAAGTTTTATTTTTCTTTTGCTTAAAGAAATTATTGTACATTTCTAGAAACAGTAAAGGGATTTCAATTATATATTCATTCCTAGAAGCTGTTAAAGCCTTGAATTTGATTTCACCACAAAAAAAAAAACTAGCCGAGAAATACTTCTTTGCTAATCCTGTAAACAACATCAAGAAAGATGTTTTAAGTGGAAAAAGGTGATAAACATTAGCAAAGATAATCGAACAACCATTTTTGACTGTATATAAAATAACAAACAATTAAGGCATCATTAGGAGCATGTAACAAAACTAATAGAATAGAAGTACTTCAAATGATGCTGTCTGCATTTTGTCTCAAACTTATTTTATTAATTCTTTCAACTATATAGTACCTTGTCTTGCAAACTGGGATTTGTCAAATTCAAGGGGACAAAGTTTATTATTGTGCAAAGTTACATAGTTAACAATCATACATGTGTGCCTGATATGCTTGGAATTAAACATATATTGATGGACACAGCCTTACGGTAGGTACAAGGATACCTCGTGCATATTATAATTAGTTCGTGGACGTCTACATTGCGCATGTAAAGTTGATAACACTGACACTACCCTTATCTATACACTGACACGAATATACACCACCATTTGTTGTTGCCAGGATTACTGGACTTTATTTGTTTAGCTACTGTGCCCTGTCGCACTCGCATATGGTAGGTTATTTTAGATCCAACTTGTAGAATATGGCAACCCTTTTTATTTTTGTATGGCCAATGTTTTTAGATATTTGCATATGTTGTTCATATAGTTTGGGATTTAAATTCCCGTTGACCTGACTCGAACCTTGCTGCATATTAGCTAGTGACCCCTTAAACATGCTGTGGAAACCCCTGTTTTCCCCCTGTTGGAATTGTTAAATCAAAGAAACAAAGTCTGAAACAAAATACAAAGACAAGTTTCACATGAACAAAGTAGGAACAGTTTTTAAGATATGTTACATGATTATAACTGTGCAAGACATGGAAGAATTTTATTGACCTTTGCACCACACCTTATATATTGGCTGTAACACCCCGTAATTTGAACATAAAAATTCACAAATTAAAGTATACTTAATTAAGTGAAATAGGTTGCGCATAGAAATATATATATATATATATATATATATAATTGAAAATTAAATAAATAAATATGCAAATATGTTCAAAACAGCGAATTGGGAGAGGGGAATAACCGAACCGGCCGATTTTTGAGGTCGACCCGAGCTCGCTGGGTCGACTAGGGGTTAATCCAGGGTGTTTGGCTGTCAACCCGTGGGCCGATTCGCTCAAATGCAGATTTTGCATTTGAATGGTTCTCATGGTTCAGCTTTAATCTAAAGGCCCTAGATGGTTCCTACACTTGACTTCTTCCCCAAGACATGCTTTGATGGCTAGGATCTAAACTAAGGTTTATCCTATGGCTAAAACTATCCTAGTCTTCTATAAAAAGACCCCTAACCTAAACCTAAATGCTCATTATTCAATCCTATAGCTAAACTATGCCAAAATGTTCTCTCATGGCCTCCACCCTCATCCTCTTGTCATAATCTCCATCTCTAATCATATGAGAGAGTTTCTAAAGAAGTATAAGAGTTCCTAAGCTTGCTTAAGTGTTTCTAAGTTTGACTCAAGGCTTTTCTTCATCAAAGCTAGGATCTTTATTATTGATTTGGCTCAAGGGTTTTCATTTGGAGCATTCTTATTTGGAGTTTTTAAGTTGATAGCTTAGTGGCTTCGTCTCAATCTTTTAATATATTCATTAGAAGGCTAATCAACAAGTTGTGAGTTTTCTATAACCTTAATGCCCAATTATTGAAGTGATTATGATAGGATACGATGAGGTTATGGCTATGAATGTGGATCAATGCATGTTATGCAAGTTATATGCTATGTGTTAATGATGTTATGCATGTTATGCAAGTTATGTTCTATATGTTCATGAAGTTATGCAAGTTATGCAAGTCATATGATACATGTTCATGATGTTATGCAAGTCATATGCTATGTGTTTGAGGTATTATGCAAGTTATGCAAGTCATATGATATATGTTCATGAAGTTATGCAAGTTATGCAAGTTATATGATACATGTTCATGATGTTATACAAGTTATGCAAGTCATATGCTAGGTGTTTATGATGTTATACAAGATATGCAAGTCATATGAGAAACATTGATCCATTATGACACCATGATATGCAAGTTTGGTGTATGATTATATGCTAGTTCATACATGATATGTTATGCAAGTTTGGTGTATGATTATATGCTAGTTCATACATGATATGTTATGCAAGTTTGGTGTATGATTATATGCAAGTTCATCTATGATATGTATGCAAGTTTGGTGTATGATTATATGCAAGTTCACATATGACATGTTATGCAAGTTTGGTGTTTGAAGGTATGCAAGTAACATGTGCAAGTTTACACCTTAGTATGATATGCATACATATGCAAGTTAACCCCTTTGTATGTCATACATACATATGCAAGTTTACCCCTTTGAATGATATAAGACACTTATGCAAGTTAAATTCTTTACGACATATGTGATTCATGCAAGTTTGGGTTGATTATTTATGCTAGTTGGGTTGATGCTATATGCATGTTGACACCTTTAAACCCATGTTGATGCTAATGTTATGCAAGTTGAACCCATTGTATTTGTGATGAATCTTCCCTTTTGTGTCATGTTGGCGAATTACGTGGGAAACGATGGGGTTAATAAACATGGTAATGAAATGGTGTGAAGTTGCTATGATTATGCATACCATAAAGTGGATGGACATAATTGAGTCAATTATGTACATCGTTAAATTTGTAATTAATTAGGGATAATTAATACAAATTATGGGGGTGATTAATTAGGTGTAATTAATCGACTAAGACACGAGGTTGGACCCTTTTGTAGCATAAGACTGCCCGGAACCGACCGGCATATCCAGCGGCTACAAATGATTGGCCCAATGTGAGAGGTCTTAGGCACAAACTATATACGTGACAAGTGTAAAGACACAAGGTTAGACTCGGTTATGGCGTAAGGCTGCCCGGACCCGACCGGCAAATCTAGCTGCCACGAGAGATAGTCTAATGTGAGAGGTCTCTACAACGGTTACGTTCTTAATCAATTAAGAAACACTTAACCATATTAGCATGTAGAGGACATGGGGGGGTTAAGTGGGTGCCTTGGGTGGCATGTGGAAAAATCTAGTAGTTGCCTTGGGTGGCAATAGAAAATACGATTAGAATACTTAACCGAAGTGGAACATGTAATTAAACATGATTAAAGGGTTAAGTAAGTGCCTTGGGTGGCATGGGAAAATCTAGTGGTTGCCTTGGGTGGCAATAGAAGATAAGATTAGAATACTTAACCAAAGGGGAACATGTAACTAAACATGATTAAAGGGTTAAGTGGGTGCCTTGGGTGGCATGTAGAAATCTAGTGGGTGCCTTGAGTGGCATTTAAAATGTGATTAGATGACTTAACCAAACCTTAACATGTAGGTGGGCATGATTATGAAAAAGGGGTTAAGTGGGATGCACTAGATTAAATGACAAGCTTAAGTAGTAGCTTGTGGGGGCCTTGAATGGCAATTGAAATAAGATTAAATGACAAGCTTAAGTAGTTGCTTGTGAGGGCCTTGAGTGGCAATTGAAATAAGATTAAATGACAAGCTTAAGTAGTAGCTTGTGGGGGCCTTGAGTGGCAATTAAAATATGATTAGATGACTTAACCAAACCTTAACATGTAAGTGGGCATGATTATAAAAAGGGGTTAAGTGGGACGCACTAGATAAAATGACAAGCTTAAGTAGTAGCTTGTGGGGGCCCATTTCAACCAGTAACCCATATGTATCTTATTGGGCTCGACCCATGTCGAGGACGGGACACGCGTACTGGGCTTGACTATAAGAGGCCAAAACGGGGTAGCGGTGGCTACGCGAGTCCAACGGGTTTCATATGCGTGTGTGGACCCGGGCTGGTAGGTAAGACGTTGTTGCATCGTGTAGATATAAGTCGTGCACCATTTTCGGGTTGCCACTTTGGGGAGTGATACACCCCACTGTGGGGCCAGCACGGGTATCTACGGTAGAGAGCCGATCGCTTGGGAGTAGTGGGTACACCTAGTGGAGATAGGGGCAGACGACACCTATGTAGTCAGCTAGGGGTACACGAAACTACTGGGTAAATTTTCTAAGTACACTTAGTGGGATCAACCTTTAAGTAGGAATTACCCTTGGGTGGGTAGAACTGGTGTGGTGCAGTGTAGGAATTACCCTTGGGTGGTTAGATCTGGGGTGGTGCAATGTAGTATTTATCCTTGGGTGGATAGGCGCGTCTTTACCGTTATCTTAGTCTAGTTGGCTACCTAGTGTAGTCATTTATCCCCAGTCGTACCGTACCAGTTTATAACATACCCTGATTACTTTAATGATTGCATTGTTAAGGTTATAGGGCTCACTCAGACTTATGTCTAACCCCGTTGTTTTTATCTTTTTCCCCAACCCTCAGGTTCTCAGAGTAGGCCCAGCACTAGTGGGCTTTGATCAGATTGCTTTATCTATCTTTTGGAGCTTGGACTCTTGAAGAAAAAGCTCGGTTATCTTTTCTATTATGGCTATTAGTATGTAGTGGGATTATGTATTTATGTTTTAACGAGATGGATATTTTGTACTTGACTCTTGTTGGTTTTTGAGATGTAACCAAACATGTTTACCTTCTGCTGCAATGAAATGATGTTTTTTTTTGAATTTCAAGTATTACTTATATCTGTCTTGTTGTAATTTTTCAGTTCTATATTCACTTAAATACTCCACCGAAGCTAAGGCATTCCCTTTGTGAGTGACCTTGGCGGGTGTGGGGTGTTACATTGGCCGTCCTATTTTTCTCACATTCCTACCCATTTTCGTTGCTTTTCTGCTGGCTACAAGTTTGGATTGTTATATAACAATATTAATTTGCTGCATGATTTACCTATATATACAAGACCGAGTACAAGTAAATATGTAAGTTGCTAAATTATACATTTTTTTGGGTTCCTCCTGTAACTGTAAATATGTTAAACTACACATGGATGGTTTGTGCATATGTGATGGTTCATTTATAATGATGATTATGTTAAGACAAGGTGAATGGTAACATGTATCCGAAAGTTTTTTTTTCACTCCTGTTTTGCTGTCCTATTTAAGGAGTATGAGTGCACATGCTTGTCCACATGAACAAGTTTTACTATTTAGTACTAGGCCTTGCTATAAATTTCTTGATGCATGGACTTAACTTTTGTGTTACCCTGTTATTTTCTAAATATAGATGTTACCTTGTCTGGCTTTGATTCTGACCTTTTTTTAAAAAAAAACTAATGTTAGGCATTATCAAATAATATGTGACAAAAGTTTGGGAAATTAAGCAATAATATTTAATGGAACACTTGGTCGCATAGATGATGGTTGATGGCTTTGTTGCAACAAAACTGGAAGTTTATACACTATAATGATTTCATGAATATAAAAAGGAATGTCAAATCCAATGCCATAGTTATTCACATGTCTGTTTTATGTAGCACCACATCGCCACATTGTGAACTATACTTGCACTGACATTAAATTTGGAAATTACATACATGCCTAATTTGCAAGTTTTACCATGCATGCACTTTTTGATCGGTTGGCCTCATTATGCTTCATGATACAGTTTGCTGTAATTGTTTTGTTTTTGCTGCGCACTGGTTGCTGTTGTATGTATACCCATGGGATCTTGGCTTGCACTTGTTACTTTTGATTTCTGGAATGCTGAGGCGATACACACATGTAGTGGTATATGTTTGTATACGCAAGCTTCTGAGATCACAATCCGGGGAAAAGTGATCCCATATAGAACGGATGCTATATGACAATATATTTGGCTGTTGACATGAAGTTTAACTATTTTATTTAGTGCTCTTTTGAAATCAATTTACTTGAACTATGATTTAATCCTAACTCGAGTGTTTTATGATTTGCATGAAATGCTCGGGTCAGGTCCGAGCATTTCAGATTTAAAGATTTTAGTCAGGATTCGAAGATCGACGAAGATGGGGATTCCAAGCTGGCGCGCTCTGAAGATTTTAAACCAGTAAAGATTTTTCTTGTATTAAATTGTTTCTTTTAAATTCTGCTGTATATAAAAGTATTGTACTCAAAAATTCTGATTTATAAATAAAAGATTTATTCTGTTGTTCAATACTGTGTCATTTATTCTGTATTTTCTGTGTTAATTCTGTTTTTAAACTCTGTAAGTTAAACACGCTCCATCGATTTGAACATTTTAAATTGGTTTAATTACCAATATGAAGCGGTCAAAAGCCGGGACGTTACATCCATATACTCAAATCGAAGAGAAAATCGTGCTCTTCGATTTTGGCACTGTGGAGTTTTAGCCATAGGGGCTCAGATGGGGAGTTATTGGAGAAAGAACACCAGAGGGTTAAATGTAAAACTGAAAATATAAAAATTTGATTTTTAGAAGAGGAGGGGGTCTGTGGTCGGAGCTGGGTGGCGAAGGAGGTGCGTAGGTGGTTGCTGGTGGTGGTGGGGGGGGGGGGGGTGGAGCAGGCGGTGGTGGGTTTTATATGGGTTTGGGGGGTTTTGAACGTGAGAGGGAGGAAGGTGGCGGCGGGTCGAGGGGTGGGGGTGGCCGGAGGGGTGCGGCGCATGGTGGTGGGTCCGGCGGTGGAGCGACGGGCGACGGCGTGGGCCTGGAGGGCGGGGGCTGACGCGATTTCCTTTTTTTTTTTCTCTTTTGAAAATAACGACGGGAGCGAGAAGATAAAGGCTTGGCCCTTTATATTAATATATATATTTAATTAAATTTAATTTCAAAAAGTTAGTTTT
Organism: Allium sativum; assembly: GCA_030737875.1. Lineage (NCBI taxonomy): Eukaryota > Viridiplantae > Streptophyta > Magnoliopsida > Asparagales > Amaryllidaceae > Allium > Allium sativum. The sequence goes on along the minus strand of CM060910.1, from coordinate 1,042,971,270 downwards.
TCATTCTAACTCCAAATCGAACCCAATGACTGTCGGCCCTAGCCAAATACCCCCATCCCGAACATAATGGGATATGTCCCGCAAGCCGATTCGACTGTTTCGATTAGTTTTCATCAAAATTAAAATATAAATTAATATAACGTTCAAAATTGATTTCAACGTACATTTTAATTTACCAGGGCCACATACTGACTCCAAAAATTACAGAAAAATAAATCTAGCTATGTTTTGACAATACTGTCCTAGAAAAACTAATTTCGTCGAATTTGGAGACTGTTCGAAAAATGGTCATTTTCAGTCGATTAAATTCAAACTGAATTGACCAAACGCGTTTAAATTCACTACGCTCACATATTGATTCCAAAAATTATGAAATTGTAAACCTAACAATAATTTGAAATTCCGGATCCAGCAAAAGTGATTTCGTTGGCTATTTTTAAGGGCTATATATTGTATTAAAAAATATATAAATTCCATTGCGACTATTTTAAATTTTAAACTGGATATAACTATCAATTTATAAAGTGAAATCTCAGTTTCTTACATTCGTTAGAAAGATATTGTTAAAAAGATTCTAACAATTCTGGTTTTACTTAAATTCGATTTATTTTGAATCCTATTCATTTAATTGAAATTTAAAATCGAATTTTCAAATTGCTGCGCCATTTCAGGCTCGATTTATAATTAAAATAAATTTATACGTTTTAACTTCGATCTAAATAAATTTTTAGTCGTTATTATTTAAAATAAATCATTTTAAATATTCAAAATCCATAAAAATAGCTAAAATAAAAATTTTAAATTGGTTCAGAATTTCCGGGTTGTTACAGAAATGCAACTCGTGATATGAATGTTTTAAAATGCATCATAATTTGTAGTAATGGGGTGTGATATGAATTAAGATGTTTAATGCTAACATGACAATAATTAGAATGATTTGATGATGATATGTATTTTGGTAAAGGATATTCAAAATATAATCTTAAGTAATATCTAATAATCTTGCATATATATTATAACTATATATGTATCAATTTATTATAAATTATTTCATCCAAACAAAGGTAATGCACATTAATTTCTAGACTTTGATTAATGATACTAATGGATTTGATAAGTTAGTAAAAATAAGAGTTTTGAAATATATTCATGACAGGTAGTAATAATAAAAATATTCAAGATATTTTTCTAAGAAATATGAATTTAAATAATTTTAGTAGGGTGCTTATTTTAAAATAATAATAATATAGTAAATATTAAAGATATATTCAAAGAGAATAAAATGTATCATATTTGAGGTAAACTATTATGATATATTCGCAATAAATATAAAAACTATTGTTAGAAAGAACTTAAAATATAGAAAATTTAATTATTGTGAGATATACATCAATCTTTTAATACAAATTGATTTTAGATTTATACTTTAGAAATAAAAATATATTAATTTGCTAAAGAACCATTTATGTGTTAAAACCTTAAAAGAAATCTATAGTTATAATAAAATTGTTTTGATGAATTCTTGTAATATAAAGTAAACTATAACTTTTTATATTTAAACTATATATTTAAGACATAAAAATTATATAAATCTTAATAGAAAAATCAAAATTAGTATTAAGGTTGTGATAATGTAACCCAAAATTGTTATGAAATTATATGTGAGAAATATAAGTTAAACTATGCATTTTTAAACTACATATAAAAGATACATAAATTTATATTTTTATAACAATATCAAATGTTTGAGAATTTTATATTATTTCAATATAACATATAATTTTATTGATTTATACACTTTTAATACATATATTTTAAAACAAGATATAAAAAAACTAGTAGATAGACAAAGTTGATAACTGACATTTTCGTATTGAAAAGATTTCCTTTTAATTCTTGAAATCAAAGAGTAGTGAAATTTGAATTTATAATAAAATACCCTTTTGAAAAAATTAGATTGGTATATTGTTAAGTATACTATGGTGTATCAACGTATGAACCAAAATATCTAAAATTATAAAAGAGATAAATTTCTGTTCCTAACTATGTGCATATATGTATATTCATAAATATAATGATAATTATGAAATTATTGTAAAGCACACCTCTTTTTGCAATCCTCTATTTTGTTGTCCTTCTATTGTCATGAATCACACATTCACATCTTTTAGAATTTGATGATGAGATCTTCTTTTTTGCGACGGGCTCGTTTTTCTAATCAGCATAGTATATTCATTTGCTGAGTTTGAAGACCACATAAGAAAGATACCGATGATTTAGTAGTTTAACCAACTTGGCGCCAAAAATTTGAATTTGAATTTGAATGAATGGACACTTCAACTACTATAAATAGGCCCAATAGTCACATCCCTTCAAAAACTTTTCTCCTCTTCTTCTTTGTCTTTCCGTTTTTCCTCTTTCAATCAATCTTCTGGGAGGCATAACTTCTTAGTTTGGTGAAAAATTTGAATGATATTATGGTGCAGTAGGCCGAATCAGTGAGACGAAAACAAAAAATACCGTATATAATTTATCTTTTTTGGATAGTCAACTTCAAGTTGCCATATCTCACTCAATTTTAACCGGAATTTGATGATCCAACCATCAAAACGACCATGAGAACAAGAACTACAATCTGGAAAAGGAGTTGGGATGAAATATTTCAAATATATGAGTGAAACATGAAGAATACCAGTGGCAATTTTGGTTTCTTTTTCTCCTTGTGCACCAAAATTTATTTTGATCATATCTTGGTCATTTCTGGACGGATTCACACAAAACCAGTGGCATTGCGAAGCGGGTGAAGAGAAGTGTAGCATTGAATCAAATTGAAGAAAAATAATTTTGTAGATCAGGTACCCATTGTTAACCCCGTTATTCAAACACGATTCAAGAGTTGGTCGGATCGGTTGGGCACATACTAATGCAAAGTTCTGCTCGGTCAATCACGTATAAAGTATGGGTCGAGCACCTCGCTTAGCTGATCAGTCGAGCGTCTTGCTTAGCTGGTCAGTCGAGCATCTTGCTTAGCTGCTCGGTCGAGCACATCACTTGAATAATGGTTCGAGCCGTACTTAAGCAAGATTGAAACGCGAAGATTGCAAGCCAAATGGCAAAATAGTAATATAGTGATCGAGCGCTTTTGCTTCTTGCATTACATGAATTAGTCTAGTGCAAGAAACAGTGGTACTTACATCAAACTATATTAATACAATAGCATTTCCGGAAACATGAGAGCGGAAGGCTGTGTACATAAATAATAAAAGGTGTGGCATGCACGTAACAACTCATCAAGTATTGGACATGCTAATTCCATGACAACATGCACTAGAACGTATCCACGACATGGACTAGAAACATGCAACGATGCACAGGTGTCATCAACTTTTCAGCGATGAGTCGCGCACCACAATAGATCATTGGTTGTTCACTTCAGCAGCTTCCCACTTGAACTGGTTGGACACCACTTGGAGACGTAGTAAAGTGACTCGCTCACATATATTATTATACTATTTGAGCACGTCGTACACGCAATTAATAAAAAAGGGTCGCTCACCAATGTTTGAAAGGGACGCTCGCTCATGATATAAAGGGTCGTTCGGTCACACGCCATCCTTCATGAGTGGTCGAGAACACGAAGTAGATCCAAGAAATAAACATATAGGACTACATAATGAATGGCAGGATTGTAATTATTGTTCCCATTTTCACAAAGTATAAAGGAGGATGGCCAAAGTGTAAATACTATTCCAATTTTTTAATGAGACAAAGCCACAAAGTTGTTTGGCAAAACAGAAGCTCACATGACTGCTTCACGAAGCATGGACTTGGTCGCTTGTTCATAGGTATAGAGGGGTCGTGCAATCTTCTCGAGTTGGTAGGTCGTGCATGGCTCACAAGAGCAGGCCACGTCAGCTCTTTTACTGGTCGAGCAGTCCAGTGTAAGAAAGGGGTCGAGCACTTGTTAAATGCATGGCACATTCATCACTGATGTACAAATCAAGCAACGTTAAATAGTATAAAGATTAAAAGAACGTGCAGAAAAATATAAAGTAGTGGCATAAACGGTAATTCCTATTCCCATTTTATGAACCATAAAGCGAAGAGCACGCATAAGACAAAGCATTAATACACGAAGGACACAGAAAATGACAAGAATGGCAGAGTGGTAATTTAGAGGGGATCAGTCACATAATTTATATATGAGGTCGGTCACGAGTTTCTACGTGAGGTCGTTCACGCATGGTTTTCAGAGGTCGGTCGTTCAACAATTCAGTACAATTGTTGCCAGCTAACTCCAGTTGTCCAGTGGCAGTTTCGTAAATACTCCAGTGAATGACCCCTACCTTGTACATTGTAATTACAAAATTGTCACCTGGTACCAACTACTCCTATAAATACCTCATTTAACCACCATTCAAGGGACCGATCTAAGCCACCCCGAAGGGCTGTCATTTCGGTTTTCTACCATTCTCAAGCTCCTCAATCTCCATTAATGGCTTCCTAAGCTCACTCCATCTTCCTCCAACATCAAGTGTATCTCATCTTCTCCAAACACCATTAATTCTCACTAAAGTTCAATCCAAGGGATCTCCAACTGCCATTACTCCTCTTTAATCTCGGATCTAACACTAATTTCATGATGAAGTCAAGGAAGATCATCTAATCACGAGATCTAATCCATTTCTTCCCGAATTCAAGTGAGATCTAAAGCGGAAAGAGAGCAAAAAGTGGAAAATTATTATAAAGAGAGAGAGAGAACAAGTGATATAAATGAGATGTATGAGATGATGAAATTTGTAAATCTTTCAATGATAATGAAATCGCCTCAAAAGTAGATGTAGATCTAAGATCGAACCACTATAAAATTCCTTGTGTTTTTACTTACTTTTTCCCGCTTATTTTGCAATTGTGGTTCCTTTTAATTTCTAACCATTTGGTGAAGTACGGTTTACGTACCTTTGCTGTTGAGATCCAGTTTAGGTTTTAGCATTTGGCGCCCACCGTGGGGCCACGTTCGCACTTCCTTCTCTCACACTTCTCTCAAGTTTAAGAGCCTTGCATTGAAGTTCTAAACCACCTCCTTCTCCGAAATCATGGCTAAATCTAAGAAAGCTACAAGCAAAACTGTTGGAGGAAACACTAATGTTGCTAATGAGACTATGCCACTTAATAATCGTTTCGAATTTGGTGAAAACTCGGTAGGTGGAGCCGGTGTGACTAAGAATGAGTTGAACGCTGCTATTGCCAAAATGTACCAAAGAATGGATGCTTCTACTAAAGCTATGATGGAGAAATTTGACGCCATCCTTAATGCTCGACCAAATCCAGCCCCTCCGAAAATCCATGTTAATCTCGAAGAAAATGGCAACTCGTCCGCTTTTGATCTTAACCGCAACGACAACATGAAAGACGATAATGATTAGTTGAGTGATAAGGACGAAGCTAACCTCGAAAACTCGAAGAAAAAAACTAAGAATCTTTCTGAGGCGAATGCTCGAAGGGTTAACAATCCCACTGCGGGGGCACCTCCTCGCCGGGAAGGTAAAATACCTAAGTTCTCTAATCAAGACTGCTAGCCTAGACAAACATTTGGTAAAGAGCTCAGCAGCGTATAGTGGCATAACACTGCAGAATACATCTCGGATATGATAGAACAAATCATGAAGAAGAATCAAGCTGACAATGGCGATGAAAGATAATGGGACTTCTCTCCTGACAGGACTCGTTCACCAAAAGAATCCTTGAAGCAGAGTGTCCAAAGAAGTTCAATCCTTCAACTTTACCTCTGGACAACGGCCTTGTTGGTCCCAACTACTTTCTGTTCAAATACGAGTTGCATATGAGGACGGTTAAGGCGACTGATGACATGAGATTCACATACTTTCCTCTCTACTTAGAAGGTTCAGCGTCATTATGGTTCACAAAGCTGCTACCTAAATCCATGGATCGGTTCTCTAACCTGACCAAAAAGTTCAAGGAGCAGTTCCGCTTGTATGCTACCAAAGCCAAGGATGCTATAACGCTTTCAACAATGAAGCAGAAACCAGGTGAAACTATTAAAGCCTTTCTTAGTCAATTCAATGTTGCCTTGTCTGAAGTGAGGAATCCAGAGCCACGTATGGTCCTCATGGTTTTACTTGACGCTATAGACAAAACAAGCGAATTCGGGAAGTGGATAAAGATGAAGGAACCGAATACGCTTGACAAGTTCTACAAGAAAGCAGAGGAGTACATGAAAGTGGACGATAATCCTGTACCTCTTCAGATCATTGGTGGTAACCAACTTCTTGAAGCTCCCAAAAGTGCTGCTATTCAATGTAATCAACAAAAACCTCAAGGGCAGAAGCGAGCCAATGACGGGAACGACAACAAAGCTAATAAAAATTTTCGTTTTCTTGACTCGTCTAAACTAACTCCTTTGAATGACACTCCTGAAAACATTTACCTTGCCACAAAGAATGCAGAAGGTTACCCGGAGCCTCGGCCAATGAAGATGAATGACCATCTAACGAAATCTGGGAAGTTTTGCTGGTTTAATAATCAGCCAGGCCACAATACCAACGAATGTAAGCATCTGAAATCATTAATTGAAGAGCTGATTAGGAAGAACCGCCTGCAACAATATGCGAAGAATCCCCAAGAGGAAAATCCTTCTGCAACTCCCTAGGGGAAAGGGGCATTAAATGACCAATCTGGTCCAAGCAACAGAGCTCCTGCTCAAACTAATCCAAGACAAATAATCAACTGAGGACCGTTGATGATGATCTAGTATCTATGGCTCAGAATAAGCAATCTCCTTCGCATTTACTTTACTTCTTGCTATGTTCTACTTTCTTGTAAAAAGTCTGTAATGTTTTACATGCATTGTACCGAACAATAGCCTTACGAATGAAATCTTATCTGCCTGTATAAATCTCTTACTTGCAAAACGTACCAAATTTGCTAAAGACAATTTACTCATTGCAGGCTGTTCTGTAGGCGTTCGCTTCCTCAAATTCCGACCAAGTGAGACAACCCTAATAACATCAATTCAAATGTCAGGTGCTATAAACATGAATATGCATAATGCAAGGACAAGGAGCACCACTTCGAAAAGTGAATAGGAAAAGTCCCAATGAGTCAAACGACAAAGTGGGAAGCGAACAACCACGGATCCAAAATCCCAACGGTCGCTAGAATTCATTGCGCGAAACGAAGCGCAGGAGTTCACTATAAGTGAAACGAAGCGTGAGAGTTCGTGGCGCGAAGCGATGCAACCCTCCAAGGTCGTTGGAATTCGTTGCGCGAAATGAAGCGCGGGAGTTCACTATAATTGAAACGAAGTGTGGGAGTTCGTGGCGTGAAGCGATGCCACCCTCTATGGTCACTGGAATTCGTTGCGCGAAACGAAGCGTAGGAGTTCACTATAAGTGAAACGAAGCGTGGGAGTTCGTGGTGTGAAGCGATGCAACCCTCCAAGGTCGTTGGAATTTGTTGCGTGAAATGAAGCGCGGGAGTTCACTATAAGTGAAACGAAGCGTGGGAGTTCGTGGCACGAAGCGATGCAACCCACCAAAGATGCTGGAATTCGTTGCTCGAAACGAAGCGTAGGAGTCTGAAGCGCGAGGCGATGCAATATCATCTAAACCTCGCTGGAGTTTACTCAGCGAAACAATGCGACAATCAAAAAACCCTCCATAGCAAGGGTAAATCAAAGTCCTCCCATAAGTAGAGGCGGAATTGAAAATCCCAAGACCTCCCTAAGCGGGGGCACTAAAAACAAAGACCTTTCTGAAGGCATCCAATTGATCGATAGTGTTAGGAAGTACCTAATCTGGTTACGACAAACATTAGGATTCTAACCAAAGTCCTTTCTAAGGGCATTCCTTCTGAATCTACCGACGCTTGGATTAATCGGTATAATTGAGTGACGAAAGTCTCCAATTCCTGAATTAACCAAGCTGACAGAATTTGGATTTAACCAGTTAACTTGCGTAGCACCTGAATATCTCAGATGCGACAAGTGTTGGATCTTAACCAATTAACTTGCATAGTGTCTGAAAATATCAGACACGACAAGTGTTAACCCAAGTAGGGGCATGAAATCCAAAGTACTTCCCGTAGCGAAGACTAATAATGACCTCCTAAACAAAGGGCATGAATATCAAGGCTTCTCAAAAAGGAAGCTGAAAATAAGTCACAGATACGTATTTCCCAAATATGAAGTATCGTACACCATCATATAAGTTGTTAATGTTAGGGAATGCAGAAAGGATCGTTCAGGAAAAACTAACACTAGAGGTGGGTGAATAGTGTTTTTTAGAATTTAAACAAAATCTAAAACTTGTGTGAATCACCAAATTAATCAAACACCACAAACACAATCACAGACACAGATTCAAACACAAATGCAAAAATAAAAAAAAATAAAGATGCTGAAAGGGAAAGAACACACCGGATTTTATACTGGTTCGGATTACTCCTACGTCTAGTCCCACACAACGTTAGATTGCGCAGAGTTTTATTACTATATCAATATCCAATTACAACCTCCTTGATTTCACGGCTACAAGGGATACCACTGATTGCGTCCTTGATTTCACGGCTACAAGGGATACCACCGATTGCGTCCTTGATTTCACGGCTACAAGGGATAAAACCGTTTAACCCCAAATACCACCCAAGCAATTACAAACGCCCTATAACTCTTCAATATCACTTGATTCAGAGAGTAGAGAGTGTAAAGAGAAGAAGTTTGATAAAAAAAATGAATTCGGTAGAGTTTAAGTTTAGAAATCATAAAAATGATTTATAATAATGGTATAAAGAAAGAGTACGAAGTTAGAGAAGAAGAGATGATAAAAAATTCGAATTCAAGCCCTTCTGTTATAGTAAATGAAAGGATACCACGCTTCAGAACCATCACAAATAATAAAAAGACACTTCCTTTCAAAATTGAAAAAATGACAGTTATATGTCGACATAGTGTTTTATTTATGTCGACATACTCTTAGTTCAAAATTCATTTTAAAGCATTTTCAAGTGTTTTGATATAAATATAATTCTGGAAATTCTTGAATTAAAATATAGTGTTATAAATTAATATTATAAAGTAAAAAATCATATGAAAACATATATTTAAACTATATAAACATATTTATAAATTTATAAAGTTTTAAACTATATATATAAAAGTATAAGAATATAAATATATAAAACTTAAGTTTTGAAAAACAAAAGTAAAGTAAGAAAAGAAAATAGAAAGATAGAAAATGAAATAGAGAGAAAATAAAATAGAGAGGATAGAAGATAGAATTTGAAAACAGAATTTGAAAATCAGAATTTGAACTTGGAGTGTTTTTTAGAGTCTTACATAATCTAGACTCTTTAACTATATTAGTCTTGAACTCTTTGAAATCTTGAATACTCATGAGTCTTGAAATTTCTATGAACTCAGAATCTCTAATATCTTTAAACTGTACAGTCTTCAATTAATATTTCTTGTATATAAATCCTGCATATGTGTATATATATATATTCTATACAAAAGTGTTAGTATATATTTTATAATCAATTAATATTGGAATAAGGTTGTTGTCATCAAAACTCCATTCTCCAACAATCTCCCCCTTTTTGATGATGACAACCTTATTTTATAAAATATCATACCTATACGTACCTGTTGATGATGATCCGTTAAATACTCCGGATCCCCCTGTCAATATGAATCCTATAAACTATGTCTATATTTTATAATTTCTCCCCCTTTGACATTATCAAAAGGAAATTCTAACAGTACTCCCCCTAAATTATATAACTAACTGAATAGAACTTAAGTAACTAACCCAATTATGATATTCCTCTTAATCTATACAAACCAATAATGGTAATTCTCAAGAATATGATGATAAAACACAAATCAATCCAAGTATTATAATTACATATGTTTGTTTGTTATATATACAAACCAAATCAAACAAAATAACACCACACCATATGTCTTAATATATATATAAGTTTTCAAATCACATAATCCAAATCAAATTCAAACAAATCAATCAAATCATACCGAATCAATTAAACGTTTCTTGGAACTTTAACCCAACAATCTTCTCCAAAGATATGATCCTTCTTAATGAATTCCCAATCCTCATCTTCTTTAGTTGGAGGATCGTTTGCGAGATTATTATCTTTATCTCTAAAAAGAGAAGAGATTAGCCATCGCATTGCATCAAAATGCTTCTCTTGCTGTTCAAACATCTTTATTTGGCTTAGTTCGAGATGACGCTAGTTTCATAGAATGATAGAGAGAATATTTTTGAAAGAATTCAAGGTTTCTTCTAGATTTTCACTAAGATTATGGATACGATTTGCCATGGATTTGAGTAGAAAAGAATGAGGAAGAAGGAGAAACAGAATTATGAAATTTTCTGGAAGAAACTGACTTAAATAGGGTCTGGAATTCATTGGATTTTGAATGTACATGAGTAGTTATTTTAATTTAAAATTTGAAACAATTTGAAAATCTGGCAATTATACGTCGACATACAAAAAACACTATGTTGACATACTATAGTGATTTTTTTTGAAATTTTCAAATTTTGAATTCTTTGAACTCTATTATATTATAATTAGTCCTAAAGTTTTTACAGAAACATAAGGATGATTCTATCATAAATAAAACTCCATTCATTACTTAATAGAAAGCAAATACATCCAACTAATCAAGACATACTTAAATACGAGATTCGAAAGCAAATACAAGAAAATGAATACATAAAGATAGATTAAACAAATGGCCTAGTTTTCGGATGATGATGAGGAAGATGAAATTCCAAGTTTTCTTCCTATCTTGACCATGAATTTGAATATTTTAGAAAGTTTCTTGTTGAGCTTCTTTTGATTGTTGACGATTTTCAGTTGATTTTGAATAATCGTCTCTTTGTAAATGCGTCTAGTACCAGTTGGATACTCAACACTTTCCATGGAAGCCTCTTCTTCTTCGACTTCCATTGGATCTTGTTCTTGTTTCATTCGAGCTTGTTTTGCTTCGAATGTCTCATGTGGTTTGAAAATGAGAGGAATTTGCATGAGATGAATGTTTGATGCGTCAAACACTTTTCTAGGCACAAATTCTTCTCCATGAAGATCAACGTTAAAGTACTTGAAAATGCGAGTGAAATAAACACCATAGTAGAGAGTGTTATCTCTTGTTGATAAATCTATGGGCTTCATTTCACTTATGATCATTTCAGGCTAATTGATAGTATAGCTAACCATAATAGCAAAATGATCCTTTTGGACTTTGATAGTAGGATTATTGAAATTTCCAGAATGGGGAGTGATGGTATGTTGAAGGAGAAGATTGAAAATTCTTGTTTTTGGACGAAAGAAACGATTTGAATTCTATTGGAGCATCATCTTCAAATATGTCGTGGTAGGTTTCCAAATCGGTTTCGTCGATAACAAAATCCGAAAAATTCGAGCCCGTGCTTCTACAATTTAGAATAGTGCCTAAGAGTTCGACATCGAGGACAATTTGAGTGCCTTTGCCACTACTCCAAATTTGGTCTTCGTTTCCTTCATAAAATCCGTGATTGAGATTCGCATAGAACATCTTGAGGAGTTTGGGATAACACACTTCGTCGTGATCACGAGAGTCAATTAGACTCAAGACTTCATCGTTTTGAAAGAGAGAGATGAGATCATAAGAAGGAAAATCGCTAAAGACGGCGAAAGCACCCGTGTTAACTTTAGCATTTGCTAAGTAGTTACCATAGGTTTTGATGGCCTCTTCGTCATTATGAAGATAGCCTTTGATGGTTTTGGTTATCTTCAACTTTTGGGATGAACTAGAGGAAGCCATTGAATTGATAATTTTGAAGAGAATAGATATGAAGAATATTGTTTTGAGTTGTGAATGAAAGGTGGAAAGAGTAGATGTATATATAGAAATTGAATGGATATGAATTGAATAGGCACAACTTTTCATATTGAAATGACACCTTTTCAGACCTTGGGAGTTGGTGAAAAGTTGTAGGGAAGTTTGAAAGTTTAAACAATTTGAAATTCAAAATTTGAATTTCAAAACTGGTCAAGTGTAACAACCCGGAAAATCAGAACCAATTTAAAATTATTATTTTGGTCATTTTAATGGATTTTGAATATTTAAAATGATTTATTTTAAACAATAACGTCGGAATTTTTTTTTTCGACGAAGTTAAAACGAATTTTTTTATTTTAATTATATAACGAGCCTGAAATGGCGCAGTAGTTTGAAAATTCAATTTCAAATTTCAAATGAATATACAGAATTCATTATAAGTCAGAATTGGACGAAACAAGAAATATCTGAATCTGTTTAACGATACCTTCCTAACGGATGTAAGAAACTGAGATTTCACTTTAGAAGTTGAGAGTTACGTCCAGTTTAAAATTTAGAAAAGTCGCTGTGGAATTTATATATATTTTAAATATATATAAAGCCCTTAAAAATAGCCATTTTGCAAACGACCTCCGTTTTCGACGAAACCACTTTTGTTGGATCAGGGATGTCGAATTATTGCTAGATTCCAATTTTCATAATTTTTGAAATCAATATGTGAGCGTGGCAAAAGAAAACGTGTTTGAACAGTTTCAGTCAATTTGGATCGACCAGAAAATGGCCATTTTTCAAACGGTCTTCAAATTTGACAAAATTAGTTTTGTTAGGACCGTATCGTCAATACGAAGCTAGAAATAATTTTTCTGGAATTTTTGGGGTCCATATGTGACCCCAGTAAATTGAAATGTACGTTCAAATTGAATATATATATAGAATTATACTTTAATTTTAACGAAAACTGATCGTAACAGCCGAATGGGCTTGCGAAACATATCCCATTGTGTTCGGAATGGGGGTAAATAGCTAGGGACGACAGTCGTTGGGCTTCGTTTGGAGTTAAAATGTAAAGTCAGCTTCTTAGAGAATTAAATAAAATTTAATTATTATATAAATTAAAAACCCCTCTATTATTCCCTCTTCTCTCTCCTCGTGTTCAGATCTTAAAGATAAAAAAACCAAATCGAAGTCGCGCTCCCTCCAGCCACCGCCGGAGGTCCTCCACCCGTCGCACCTGGCCGCTGCGCCTCCCCCTGATGGCGGTGCACCCCCTTCGACGCCTCCAACCACCCCCCCGCAATTCTCTCTCCTCCCTCTCCTATTTAAAACCCGCGACCGCCTCAGCCTCCCTTACCACTGCCTGCCGCCACTCCCAGGGCCCACGCCCTCCACCGCGCCAGTCAACCCGCCACCGACGCAGCTCCGACGCTTTCTCCCCCCTTTGAACGCTGTAAGTATTTTGATTTTAATTCATTGATGAATACAATGTTTTTACATTGAAAAGGTTAGATTTTTACATAGAAAAGATTTGGTTTTTAGAGCAAAAACATTTGATTTTTAACTCATAGAAAATTTGTTTTTTTTAAATAATAGAAATGCTTTGATTTTTAAATTTGAAATGATTTGATTTTAATTACACAAGGCTTGGATTTTTATTTAAGAAAGTCTAGATTTTTATTTATGATATTTTTTATATATAAAGAAAGATAAGATTTTTAAATATAGAAAAAGGTATGATTATTAATTATATAAAAATTTGATTTTTATAATGGAAAGAGGAGAATTTTATATAAGGAAAGATGTGATTTTTAAATATGAAAGGGTGAGATTTTTAACATAGAACAAAATATATTTTTAACATTGAAAAAAAATATTTATAACATAAGAAAGATATGATTTTTAATTATATAAAAATATGATTTTTAACGATATAAATATTCGATTTTTATTTATGGATTAGCAAAGTAAAAATATGATATTTAATGTATAGACATCATATTAAAAATGTGATTTTTACTATGAACAGCGTGGAGAAGTTTGAGTTGGAATTTCAGGCAAATCTGAACCGATCAGAAATAAGGAATGGAGGAGTGGATCCCAAAGGTGAGAACTCCTCACTGAAATTTTTTATACAGTTATTTATTTTTAACTGCATATATGAACTGCTTCCCTTCGTCCACAAACCATGAACAACTTGTTTGATTATTTGGTTGATTGGAATATTTGTTTGAATTTGGTTTGGGGTGAATAATGAATTGATTAGAATTGTTATGTGTTTATGGCGCGAGACAATATCAGGAGAGGGATAATGCTAGACATTACCCGATTTCGATATCGCGCCGTTATAATGCCGAAATTTTCTGAAATAAAAGGTGTTAGTTAAAAATACCGTTTTTATTGATAATTGAACTAAGTTGAATATTCATGTGTAGAAATAAATATTCATTTACAAATCAGACGATTTGTTTACATACACTGATTTGACTGATATTGATTGGGACGATAAATTTTACACATCGCCCAACTGCACAAATAATACTCAGTGTTTGTTGATTGAAACCCCGCACGGGTGTTGGGATAATATTTGACGTACGCTTATTCCAATTGTTTAGTTGTATATCGATCAATTGGTTGACAAGCTGTGGTAAGCGTTAAATATTTATATTTAATGCTTACACAGTGTAGAATGCACTTTGGATGATGGTTGATTGTTTATTATTGTTGTTATATACATGTGTTGTATGAAATCCATATAATCAACATTATATGGTAATTACCTATGTCTGATTCCAGTTCAGAAAGAAGGAATATTTTAAAATAACGATTATTTTAAAATAATGAATATTTTAAAATAATATTCAGAAAAGTATCAAAATCTGATTTTGATGTCCGATTTGGGATGGGCACGAAAATATTTAAATAATGAAGCCGTGTTTATTAGAGTTGCGCCATTTTGACGTGAACGATATTTATATCGATTTTATTCATTTTTATAATGAATATCGAAATGAAGTGATTTCAAAATATAACGTTTGAAAATAACATCATTTATATGTTAATGATATGGAATATTCAATTCTGATTTGAAATTGAACATGAGGTTGAAACCGTTTTGAAAACGAATTTAAAACGATTTAAAAAATACGTTTTCAATGGAAATCGATGATATATATATAATATATATATTAATGGCCTGAATAGAACGCGCCGCGCCGCGGCAGTTCGCGAATTTCAACCATTGACTTCGAATTGACGTTATGGGAGATCCGACCGTCGGATTCTCCTAAAACCGGACCGTTGGGTTCGTATCGAAAAGAGATTTCTAACGAATATGAGAAATTTGAAATCTAACAGTTGGATTTGGAATTATGTCCAAATCAAATTTGGAAAAGGTCGCTGTAAGTGCAGTTCGATGACCGTTTATGGAAATCGAATGTACGGGCCTTGATAAAATTATTAAAAATATTAATAATTTGTGTAAAATCATAATAAATGATTTAGAAAGAATTGGGGTGAAAAATTCCATATTTGAAAAGATAAAAATATATTTTTATCGAAATGAACTAGTTATGAACTAGAATTATAATCCAATATTTTTAAATAAATAAATTGGATTTGAAATGGTTTTAAAAATAACCAGAATTTCCAATATATGAATTGGAATGGATTTGAATCGAAATCATCTTCGGAATATTTCGATGTTGGATTTCGTGATTATACAGATATGGTTATGGAAATTTGAAAGATATATTCATATCGTTATTTCCAATACGATATTTTCTTGGTTTCAGA
The DNA here is from genome assembly GCA_030737875.1 of Allium sativum. Classification (NCBI taxonomy): domain Eukaryota; kingdom Viridiplantae; phylum Streptophyta; class Magnoliopsida; order Asparagales; family Amaryllidaceae; genus Allium; species Allium sativum. The sequence goes on along the minus strand of CM060910.1, from coordinate 1,042,955,615 downwards.
ATATGATGTTGAATATAAGCCGATATATTTTCTATTTAGAGCCTTGTATTTAATATCAAATGGGATTTTGGGTTTGTTGTGAACGGTGTCTTAAATAACACTGTTCTTAAACCCAGTAGAGAAAAGAAAATCTTTTAATTAAGATTTAGTGAAATTTTCCAGTTAATTAGTATTTAATTGGAATTGAATTTAAATTGGTTTTTGGGTTTATCGTGAACGGTGTTTTAAATAACACCTGTTCTTTAACCCGATTAACAATGGAATGAGATTTTGGGTTGTCGTGAATGGTATCTTTAATAATACTGTTCTTAGACCCAATGGAGTTAAGAAAATTAGAAACTAACTGGAGATTTGTTAAGTTGAATGGTTTCCTGGGTATTGATCAGATGTTGGTTTCGGCCTTCGGGGTTAATACTTAGGGAATTGTTCACTTGCTAATTTACGGGTAGAGACTGATAGAATGGAATGTGGTTTTGGGTTTATCGTGAACCTTGTTTTAAAGGACATTAGTTCTTTAACCCAGTTAAAGACAGGATATGATTTCCCAAGTTATATAATCATTAATATTGATTTCTGGGGAGATTAAAACTAAGTGGAGTTTTAATGAATCTTTAATTAGATTGAAATGACCGAGAATGGAGTATCATCAGTTTTGCTCCAAGCGATAATTAAATCTTTAATTAGATTTGAACGTGAAATGGTAATTAATTTTACCGATAACACCGTGGTGTTAGATATGGAGTATTACCAGTTTTGCTCCATGGGATGAATAGGTTGGGATTGGGAAATAAAATAAATGATTACTTCGGTGTGGTTCGCTAATCCCAACTAGTTTGGAAAACCTTAACATGGTTTGAAATGATATTCAAAAGAAGATTAAAGAATAAATTTTAAAGAATTTATCTTTGATAAAATTAATGGGAACCTTTCCCTAAGAATGTGGATATTTGAATAAAGAATATTCTGGATTGGAATGAGGCGTATGTTGTGTTTGTGTAACACTTGTTTATTATATACGCGGGTTATTTGGAAAGACCGGGTTTATACCCATTCTGAATAACCGATTCGACGATAAGTCGACGATGAAGACGGTGGTTGAAGAACGGTGGTCTTCACATCGTTTGGATGATTACTGATGTCTTGATTGGGCTGCACACCCAAGACGAGGTAATAAGTGGTGATCGTCCAGACGTACTTGGAGATCGACGGATATGCGAGGGCCTCTCTTCTGTATTGGACATACGGGAGAGGAATAAGGTGCCTCCGGTTTCGTTCAGACCCAGAACGAACTTGTAAATGGATTGTGTGTCTGACATCGGATTTTATTCCGTGTTGATTGATTTCTATTAAATATATATCTGTTTGGCGGCGGGGAATTTATTCTCTTGCTTAACTCCCTTCTCTGAGATGTACGAGCTCAGAGGTTATATATTGATGGATATCAGTCGCATGGCATGAATTGCCTGTATGGCATGCGGAGATGCATGGATCAAGGCTTCTGTTGAAAAGCAGAGTCTTGTGGTTGATGATCAAGTCATAGCTTTAATATAGTGCCGCTTTGTGTAGCGTTAATTCGCGAGCCTCACACCTCGGTATGAGTTAAAAACGGGATAAGAGACCCAGGGAGAACATGATGTTTCTTTCTAGCTATGGGTGGTGTCAGCATTTTACTAGCCCTGACATCATTGTTATTTTACCCTATGTGGTTGTTGGATTGCGAGGCGCCTCGGATATATCGGCTACTGCGGGAGATGATGGATATAGGTCCTATAGGACCGGGAAACGTGTGTTCAGGAATTCCGAATCCTCAAACGTAAGATAGGACTAGCCTTGGAGGATCCAAGGGTCTACTGCGGGAGATCCTAAGGCATTTGCTAGAGTGTCTCGAATCGGCGAGGAGTATATCTCTTGCCTCGACTCATGACGGAAATCCAATTTCCAATACGTGACATTTCGGTTTTATTTGTCGAGCCTAGTATGGCGACATAGTGGTATGGGGCACTATGCTGTCTATGATTGATACATTTATATTTGAAGTTGATTTCTTCACTTATAGTAATAATAAAATATGAAATTTCACGTATCAAGCATTATTTGGCTATTATAAGGTAAAACCCTATCCTCCGGCTTGCGTTGCATTGTGTGATGGGACCTGGGTCTTTTAATAGCTTCATTCTTCTTTATTTAGCACTGCACTGTTTGTTATATGCACTGGTATTCGTGGGTTAACCCGTTCCGTGTTATATGGCGTGGTCCCTTGATTTACCTAACTTTAAAAGTAAAGATTAATAACTGTTTTAGTTCTCACACCAGTCACATGACTGACCTGGAGTTTATTGTTTTAACCTAAACTCTGGGTGCCCTTGTTTTCCATACGGGCAGCTAGTAGTTGGGTTTTGCTTATATTATATTCACAGGATCCTGGTTTACAGCTGGAATGATATTCGGAAAGCTCTGTATCCGTATATCTCCTTCAGTTGTGTTTTGTATTATTTTCCGCTGCATTGTAATTTGTAAATCTCTGATGTTTATCAAATGTATAATATTTGTTTATACTCTGTATATTCTTGTAATCTGATGAAATTTTTGTAATATACAATGGAATGTCCTTCTGTTTGTGTTCTGATTTGTCGTGTTCTTAGACAATCCGTTCTTTCTCTTCTCTTCAGAGATCGGGGAAGTTCGGGTCATTAAATCTGGTATCGGAGCTTTGGTTTACAGAGCTCGAGAACAAGGCACATTAGAACCAAACGAAAGAATTCATCAGAGATTGGATTAGTAATATCCAATAAGAATGGCTCGTTAGAGATGAGATCAGTAATATCCTAGAACGAGTCGAAAGAGTGTTAATTTTTAAAATGAAAATGAAAACAAATTTTGTTTTGAAAATAAAATCTAATTATACGTATTTGATTATTTATTTATATTGAATTTGGACAATCGAGTATATGAAGATTTTGCATATGCGCGTCATGAACGTATATTTGAAGTTTAATATACTGGATAGATATAGAATCACACTCTAGTCGCCCGGAGGTGTTCTGATGGTGGTTCGAAACATCATCAGTATTTATGTTCGAGCTTCGAAAGTGGGATATCTATATATTTCCAATTGACTGGTGTGAGAACCAAAACTAGATAGGGTCTATTATTGTGAATTGGCATCAAAAACATGATTTTCTCAATGTATATCAAAGTTATATGATTGAAAAATTAACCAACTAATTGATTGCTGATTGTGTTGTATGATTATTGGTTTGAATAATTAAAATTTTGAACCATTAGCCAAATCGAATTAAAATCTTAAAATGATAAAATTAACATTTTTATCATGTATATGAAGTGCTAAAAATAGATGTGTGGTGAAATAGATGTTTGTTCGCTAAAAATATTATTTTTAGCTTAGATGTGCATATATATACACATTGTTAAACAGGTAAATGGATTTGCTGTTGAGTAAAGAATTTATTTGTGTGCCCGACAAATAGGTAAACCTTAATGAGTTGGATGTGCAATTTTATTTATTATACAAACTACTGTGAATTCCATTGGATGCAGAGTGTTGGTTGTTCTGTGTGAGATTATAAACGTTGCCATAGGATAGTAACAATTAATTTTGATCTACACTACATGGCATACTGCGTGAAGATAACATACTTTATAATATACCACATAAGCATTTGGAGCTTATGTGACGAGGTTGAAGATTTACCATACAAGCGAGAGGTTTGTATGGCGATGACTATATTTCAGGTTGAACCGAAGACTGATATGGACTATAAACTATAACTGTAAAATTGCCTGATTAATAAAAAACCCACACGGGTCTGGAGTTGACAATAATCACGTCTCTCTAGTTGGTAAGGCACAAAAACTATTTATTGGGTGACGAGAATTTATTCTTCGGAGTTATGATCTATACACACTCCCTTGTGGACACAAGAATATATCACTATAAATATGTGTCTATTTTTAGGATTTATTGGGTGCCTAATACGGCCCAATAAATTTCCAAACCCCTTCCCGTACAAATGAGGTTATGACGAATTTTTTTGAAAATTTAGGGTGTTAGCCAAATTTTTGAAAAATTAGAAATTCTTAGAAACTGAAAAGTTGAAAAATGAAAGCCAAAATGAAAGTTGAGTTTGTTAGTTAAACAACTTTCGGCTCCGTTCCTTTTCGAGGACGAAAAGATTTTAAGTAGGGGAGATTGTAACAACCCGGAAAATCAGAACCAATTTAAAAATTTTATTTTGGTCATTTTAATGGATTTTGAATATTTAAAATAATTTATTTTAAATAATAACGACGGAAAATTTATTTTCAACGAAGTTAAAACGAATTTTTTTATTTTAATTATATAACGAGCCTGAAATGGCGCGGTAGTTTGAAAATTCGATTTCAAATTTCAAATGAATATACAAAATTCATTATAAGTCAGAATTGGATGAAACAAGAAATATCTGAATCTGTTTAACGATATCTTTCTAACGGATGTAGGAAACTGAGATTTCACTTTAGAAATTGAGAGTTACGTCCAGTTTAAAATTCAGAAAAGTCGCTGTGGAATTTATATATATTTTAAATATATATAAAGCCCTTAAAAATAGTCATTTTGCAAACGACCTTCGTTTTCGATGAAACCACTTTTTCTGGATCCTGGATGTCGAATTATTGCTAGATTCCAATTTTCATAATTTTTGAAATCAATATGTGTGCGTGGCAAAAGAAAACGTGTTTGAACAATTTCAGTCCATTTGGATCGACCAGAAAATGGCCATTTTTCAAACGGTCTTCAAATTTGATGAAATTAGTTTTGTTAGGACCGTATCGTCAATACGAAGCTAGAAATAATTTTTCTGGAATTTTTGGGGTCCATATGTGACCCCAGTAAATTGAAATGTACGTTCAAATTGAATATATATAGATTTATACTTTAATTTTAACAAAAGCTGATCGTAACTGCCAAATGGGCTTGCGAAACATATCCCATTGTGTTCGGAATGGGGGTAAATAGCTAGGGCCGACAGTCGTTGGGCTTCGTTTGGAGTTAAAATGTAAAGTCAACTTCTTAGAGAATTAAATAAAATCAAATTATTATATAAATTTAAAACCCCTCTCCTATTCCCTCTTCTCTCTCCTCGTGTTCAGATCTTAAAGATAAAAAAACCAAATCAAACTCGTGCTCCCTCCAACCACCGCCGGAGGTCCTCCGCCCGTCGCACCTGGCCGCTACGCCTCCTCCTGATGGCGACGCACCCGCTTCGACGCCTACGATGAAACACAGCCACCCCCCCTGCGATTCTCTCTCCTCCCTCTCCTATTTAAAACCCGCGACCTCCTCAGCCTCCCTTACCACCGCCTTCCGCCACTCACAGGGCCCACGCCCTCCACCGCGCCAGTCAACCCGCCACCGACGCAGCTCCGACGCTTTCTCCCCCCTCTGAACGCTGTAAGTATTTTGATTTTAATTCATTGATGAATATAATGTTTTTACATTGAAAAGATTAGATTTTTACATAGAAAAGATTTGGTTTTTATAGCAAAAAGATTTTATTTTTAACTCATAGAAAATTTGATTTTTTTTAATAATAGATATGCTTTGATTTTTAAATTTGAAATGATTTGATTTTAATTACATAAGGCTTGGATTTTTATTTAAGAAAGTTTAGATTTTTATTTATGATATTTTTTATATATAAAGAAAGATAAGATTTTTAAATATAGAAAAAGGAATGATTTTTAATTATATAAAAAATTGATTTTTATAATGGAAAGACGAGATTTTTATATAAGGAAAGATGTGATTTTTAAATATGAAAGGGTGAGATTTTTAACATAGAACAAAATATATTTTTAACATAGAAAAAATATATTTATAACATAGGAAAGATATGATTTTTAATTATATAAAAATATGATTTTTAACGATATAAAAATTCGATTTTTATTTATGGATTAGCGAAGTAGAAATATGATTTTAATGTATAGACATCATATTAAAAATGTGATTTTTACTATGAACAGCGTGGAGAAGTTTGAGTTGGAATTTCGGGCAAATCCGAACCGATCAGAAATAAGGAATGGATCCCAAAGGTGAGAACTCCTCACTGAAATTTTTTATACAGTTATTTATTTTTAACTGCATATATGAACTGCTCCCCGTCGTCCACAAACCATGGACGACTTGTTTGATTGTTTGGTTGATTGGAATATTTGTTTGAATTTGGTATGGGATGAATAATGAATTGATTAGAATTGTTATGTGTGTATGGCGCGAGCCAATATCAGGAGAGGGGTAATGCTAGACATTACCCGATTTCGATATCGCGCCGTTATAATGCCGAAATTTTCTAAAATAAAAGGTGTTAGTTAAAAATACCGTTTTTATTGACAATTGAACTGAGTAGAATATTCATGTGTAGAAATAAATATTCATTTACAAATCAGACGATTTGTTTATGTACACTGATTTGACTGATATTGATTGGGACGATAAATTTTACACATCGCCCAACTGCGCAAATAATATTCAGTGTTTGTTGATTGAAACTCCGCACGGGTGCTGGGATTATATTTGACATACACTAATCCCAATTGTTTAGTTGTATGTCGATCGATTGGTTGACAGGTTGTGGTAAGCGTTAAATATTTGTATTTAATGCTTACACAGTGTAGAATGCACTCTGGATGATGGTTGATTGTTTATTATTGTTGTTTTATACATGTGTTGTATGAAATCCATATAATCAACATTATATGGTAATTGACCGTGTCTGATTCCAGTTCAGAAAAAAGGAATATTTAAAATAACGATTATTTTAAAATAATGAATATTTTAAAATAATATTCAGAAAAGTATCAAAATATGATTTTGATGTCCGATTTGGGATAGACACGAAAATATTTAAATATACGAAGCCGTGTTGATTAGAGTTGCGCCATTTTGACGCGAACGATATTTATATCGATTTTATTCATTTTTACAATGAATATCGAAATGAAGTGATTTCAAAATATAACGTTTGAAAATATTATCATTTATATGTTAATGATATGGAATATTCAATTCAGATTTAAAATTGAATATGAAATTGAAACTGTAACACCCCGTAAATCAGTTAATACTAATATTCACAAATTAAAAGAATTAATATTGAGAATTTGCACGAAATAGCCTTAAAAAGGCATATAACAAATTTGAGATATGTGAATTGCCTTAAAAGGCGAAAAATGGAATTAAGACATTAATTGGAAAATTAATGTGTAGAAATGGTCATAAGTTAATTATGGATTAATTTGAATTCATGAATAGGTGTGTGTGTGTGTATATATATATATATGGGCAGTTAATGTAAACATGAATAGAAGTTTATTAATTTGCTGAGTGTTTGCTGAGTCACTTCTGACTCATTGCTGAGTCAATAAGATAAACCCCATCTTGTCTGAATGGCTTCGGTTATTTCTAGGTTAAATCTAATGGCTTAAATGAATCCTAAATTCTATAAATAAGTGGGTAGTCTCTCATTCTAATTCATATGAAAAATTGGAGAGCTACCGACATACCGTTGCCATGGAGTCCAGCGTAGCCGTCACAAACTAAAGAAGAAGAAGAAGGCCTAATCTACAAACTAAATCTACTCAAATCAAATCAAAAGCTCTCTCTCTATTTCTCTTCTTTAAAATTGTGAGTATGCTGATTCTCACAATGTTATTATAAAATAATTTGATTAAGTTATGAATGGATCACAAGAAAGTGATATGAATTGTTATGTATTTGTAAATTATGTTGTAGATCTCTTGTTATGCTATTATGTTGCTATGTTGTAGTGATTATGTTGTAAATAATCCTATGCTATGTCATATGTGATTAATCATGCTATGCTATGTTATAAATCATGTTATGCCATGTTGTAAATTATGCTATGCTATGTTGTAAATCATATCAAGCTATGTTGCAAATTATGATATGCTATGTTGTAAATCTTACATATGTTGTAGATCTCATATTATCACATATGTTGAAATACTTATGTTATATGATAATGATGTCATGTTAAGTTGTGTTGAATCATGCAAGTTGTAAAATCATGATGTCATTATTTATGCGAATTGGATCATGTTTAAAGTTTATGTTTTTTTATAATAGATCTTGATTATGGGAATTTGCCTATTGAGTTAGGTGTACCCATATGCATGAATCTACAAATTAATTGGATCTTGAATATGGGAATTTGCCTATTAAGTTAGGTGTACCCATATACATGAATCTATGATTAAATAAATTTTTATTTTTTGGGAATTTGCCTATTGAGTTAGGTGTACACATATAAAATCATATTGTTAATGATGTTGATTCACACATGTCCAATACAAGTTTATGGAACTTGATCAAAATCATATTAAGTGAATTATGAATAATTTGACACCCTTAGACCCATGACATGTATAACCTTATGCAAGTTGTAATTTTGATATATGCAAGTTTCACCCCTTGTTAGGATTCATTTAGTCACATATATATGTTGTTGTTGTGAGTATTTTCTTTTATGCTATGAGTTAGACTAATCGGGTCTAGCATACATTTTGCGAATAAACGTTCAAACGTGGGGTAGGGGTAATATTAGGAAATTAATAAATTGGGATGCAATTGATATGATTTTGCATGCCTTAAATGGATGTCCATAATTGAGTCAATTATGGACATTGCTAAATTTGGAATTAATTAATAATTCAAATAGGGAATTATTAAAATTGGGGAAAGTGGATTATTAATAATAATCAATGCTTAGGACACGAGGTTGGACCCGTTTGTGACGTAAACCTGCCCGGACCCGCCCGGCATATCCAGTAGTCACAAATGTCGGCCCAATGTGAGAGGTCCTAGGCCCAAACTAAAGCATAACAGTTGTAAAGACACGAGGTTAGACTCTTTTATGGTGTAAGACTGCCCGGACCCGCCCGGCAAATCCAGCTGCCATAAATGCCAGTCTAATGTGAGAGGTCTTTATGAGGTTATGGCCTTAATGAATTAAGAAATACTTAGCCAGATAATCATGTAAGGTGGGATATGGGGGTTAAGTAGGTGCCTTGGGTGGCATGAGGAATCTAGTGGTTGCCTTTAGAGGCATTTGAAATACGATTAGACTTAACCAAATACACATGTAAATGAACATGACTAAGTGGGTTAAGTGGATGGACTAATGGGACAAGCTTAGGTGGAATGCTTGTGGGAAATAATGGGGGCCCATTTCAACCAGTATCCCAAAACGTATCTTTTTGGGCTCGACCCAAGTCGAGGACGGGACACGCATACTGGGTTTGACTATAAGAGGCCAAAACAGGGAGCGGTGGCAATGCAAGTCCAACGGGTTTCATATGCGTGTGTGGACCCGGGCTGGTAGGTAAGACGTTGTTGCATCGTGTAGGTATAAGCCGTGCATCTCTGTTATATCGGGTTGCCACTTTAGGGGAATGATACACCCCACTGTGGGGCCAGCACGGGTATCTATGAGTAGGGAGCCGATCGAAAAATGGAAAGTGGGGTACACCTAGTGGAGATAGGGGCAGGCGGCACCTATGTAGTCAGCTAGGAGTATGTAAAGCCATTAAGAAAGTTTCTAGGTGAAGCTAAGTGGAATCAATCTTTAGGGTGACTGGTGTGGTGCAGTATAGTGTTTATCCTTTAGTATTTAGGAGCGCCTATAACGTTTCCTTTAGCGATTGTCTATGTCCTTAATCTGCTCTTTCATATACATTTCCTTGTTTTCCAGCTTATGCCTTAGTCCAGTTATTTTAATAATAGTATTGTAGAATTATCATACTCGCCAGACTTTATGTCTGACCCCCCTCTTTTTCATCCTTTTCTCCCTTCAAGTCCTCAGGTTGGGCCAAGTTCCAGTGGAGTCTGATTGGATTGCTTATCTCTTGGAAAGCTTGGACTGCTGAAGTAAAGTCCAGCTTGTTATCTTTCTTTTTAATGGCTATTTATGTAATGGGATTATGTACTTGTTTTATCAAGATAGATATTGTACTTGACTTTGATTATGGTGTTATGATGTAATCAAACATGTTTTGACTTCTGCTGCAATTGAAATAAAGTTTTTAAATTTCCAAGTACTATTTTATATCTGTCTTGTTGAAATTTTACTGTTCTATATTCACCTAAAACCTCTATAGAAGTTAATGCATTCCCTTTGTGAGTGACACTAATGGACGTGGGGTGTTACACGTGGTATCAGAGCATAAGGTTACTAGAACAGATAAAATTTTTAGAAAAATATTTTTCTGAAGTATTTTTGGAAGAAGTGCTTTCAAAAAAATGTTATTTAGAGAAAGTTTTTTTGAAAAACATAATCCCAAATAGCCATATCCTTATCTTTATCTTTCGAATTCTCCATTTTGAATCTTTCCTTTTTCGTTTCAGCATGGCTGAAGATCTTAGTCTCCCAGAAGGTGTGACGATTCCAGGGCGGTTTAGGAGATATTTGGAGGCTAGGGCCACCACTGCAGGCCCAGCAAATGTTCCTCCACCCCCAGTTGCACCCATTCCTCCTCCTCCTCCTCGTGTTGACACTTTTGCAAAGACGTGCAAGGAATTTAAGGCTATGGGAGGAAAAACTTTTCAAGGGACTGAGACGTTTGTGGAGGCCAGAGACTGGCTTAAGGAGACTGAGGAATTGTAGGATATCTTTGAAGTGGAAGATGGGAGGAAAGTCCGTTTAGCTGCTTGGTTAATGAAGGGAGAGGCCTCGTTTTAGTGGGAGGTCACTAACGGGGAACGTCCAGTTGATTCATGGGCGGATTTCAGACGAAGGTTTGAGGCAAAGTTTCTTTCAAGGGCAGAGGAGAATTTAAATATGGAAAAATTCCTGACATTAAAGCAAGGGAGCTTATCAGTGAAGGAGTATGTCAATAAATTTAACCAGTTAGCACGGTTTGGCTTGGAGTTGGTGAACACGCCAGAGAAGAAAGCTTTGAGGTTCGTTAGAGGCTTGAATGAACCGTTGCAAGGGTTGGCTATGACCCACATCCCTATGGGAGCCACCTTTGAAAGGCTAGTAGAAATGGCACTTATGCATGAGGATAAGGCAGTTGAAAAGAAAGGGGATCAGAAGAAACCCCAACAGCAAAAAAAGAAGGGTGGTAAAAACAATAATGGCAAAGGGAAGAAGAGATGCTTCAATTGTGGGACGCCTGGTCATCTCAGCAAAGATTGTAGAAAGAAAAAGAAGACTGGTTGTTTTCATTGTGGAGATGCGGGACATTTGGTGAAGGACTGCCCAAAGAAGGGGCAGAGGGCAGGGTCTACCTCGGGAGGACAGGTGCAGGCTCTTATGGCACCAGGGCAGGCAAGGGGGCAAGTTCAGGCTATTGCGGCCCCACCGCTGCAAGAAAGAGGTAGAACAATTTCTGTTGAAAGCTTAGTTTTTCTGTTTGATCATCCTGTCCGTACCTTATTCGATTCTGGCGCATCTCATTCGTTTATCTCTGCATCATTAGTTGAATTACTGCACTTGAACACCAGTTTAGTAGAGGATCCCTTGGTTGTTTCAAATCCAATTGGGGGTTCGGCTCATTTGACCATGATATGTTTGGATTTGAAAATCTCTATACTTAGCGTTGAATTTAGATGTGATGCTTATGTATTGGGCTTCACGGGCTATGGGCTAATTTTAGGAATGGATTGGTTATCTAGAAATGGGGCCATTCTTGATTGTGAAAGGAGAGTAGTTAGGCTTGTGACTCGCCTTGGTAATGCTCTCGACATCTTTTGTAATCCCATAAATTCCGTTATGCTAAGTTATCTTGAATCGCTTAACGCGTCTGTAGAGAATCTGCGTTCGGTAGAGGTGGTCCGGGAATATCCGGATGTGTTTGAGGAGGTGAAGGGCTTACCTCCAAAGCGGGAGATAGACTTTCGAATTTATCTTGTGGATAATGCTAAACCCGTATCTTTGCCAGTGCGCCACATGGCTCCTCGTGAAAGGAGGGAACTCAATAAGCAAGTGAAGGAGTTGCTTGAGAAGGGGTTCATAAGACGTAGTATATCAGAGTGGGGTGTAGGATCTAAATTAACCCTAGAGGGGGGGTGAATAGGGTTTATCGCAGATTTTTACAGAATAATTAAATAAAAACAGCACAGATAATAATCAGAATAAATGCGGAAAATAAATAACACAAAGATATACCCAGCTTCGGCAAAACCCTGCCTACTGCTGCATTCCCCAAGGTTTCTACTAGGAGTTAAAACAATCTCTACGCTTACAATCCCCTGTAAACTCACGACACTCGCTCCCAACTGTTTTTAACCCTACGCTCAAAACCCTGCACTGGTTTTTATCCCTAAAACCAGATTTTCCCCGAATTACAATCCCTGTAATTCGTCCCCTAGTTTTAGAGACAAACTAGAAAACTACAGATTTGATTACAAATTTAAATTGAAAAATAAACAAGAAAAAAGAATCCAAAATCCTTTAGGAGTTTAAAAGGATGGGTTATCCCCTTTTGAAGTCTCTTAGCCTTTGGTATAACTTGGCCGGCCCCTTGTTTAATTGCTCCACCACTTTTTTTAGCTCGATCTCTTTCCTAAAAAATGGCGGCGGCTCTTGAGAAATTCCTAGGGTTTCTTCAAATCCCTAAATCGCGATTGTATGATTAATTCGATGATGCTCAAGTCTGTTTGGCTTCGATCTCTGGAGGCTGGTGCTTTTTCTTGGGTTTGTGCTTCTCGTTAAACTCGACTTTGATAGTTCTAGGGTTTCGATTCTATTCAACTTGAGGTCGCTCGTGTGATGATTTCGAGTTATTCAGTGGGTATTCTCTTCTTCTATCGAACGTTGATGAGTGTAGAACTGATTCCAAGTAATCTCCTTTTTACTGGTATGAATTTAATTCGGATTTTAGCTTTTTGCTTGTTCGAACTTGGATGATTTTATGCCGATGATGATTGGTGTTTATATAGGATTAAAAATCCGATATTTGCTCTGATTTCGTATTGGAATTGGTCATTGATATATACGTAAATATTTGGGGCTTTTTTAAAATAGCTTTCTTGCGACTGATCTGGAACTTTTGATTGAGTCTTCCTTGACTTCGAATTCCTTGATTTGAACTTGTGATCAATATATATTTTGCATGGTGAATTCTTCCTTGCCTCGTATGCTTCTGGAACTTTGAATTGGTCTTGAAAAAATTCTTTGAATCATTCTTTTCAAAGTAAAAACATTTTTCCTGTCTTTAAATATGATATGAACAGTTGCTTCTTTTGAAAAAAAAAAACTGGACAGATACTTTTGCCTCGACCTTGAATTGCTGCCTTGATTTCTATTTATTCAAAACTGGTAGTATACTCTGATTTTCAACATATTTAAACTGATGCTTATCTTTGATAAGAACAAAAACTATGCTCGAACTTGTTATGCAACTTCCTGCTGATTGAACTGATACTTGTAGTTACTTGTTGATGTTCAAACTTGTATACACCTTCAGTTTAACTTCCTGCTTTCAATGATTTTCTTGTGTATTTGCCATTGTTTTGTTTAGCCATTACTCGAAAATTTTCCATACTGATTTGTTTTGGCCTGAAGTGGTTTGAGTGTGATCTGCCATGATTTTGTTCTTCTATAAACCCATTCGCTCGACCACTAGCTTAATGTATATTGTGCCTTGTGCTTTAACAAAAACTGATTTAATACTTTGTTATTCTGTTCATGTTTGATGCACCATCATATTGCTGTGACCATTTAGCTGTAGCTTTTGAACATGTATGTTGAGTCTCGCCGAAGCATTTGTTAACCATGTCCATTTGATTTGAATCATGATTGCTTTGATCACTTTTCACTGTCCAATATCCCATGTTAATTGATCATGCAGTATTGCACTTGTCTCACCATGCACCCTTGCACCTGACTTGTACATCTATACTAACTTGATGCTGATCAATGTTGATCTGGCCATTTGAGCCTGCACTTCCATTCAGTGTACAGAACTGCTTTATTATTGTTGTTACATGTACTATATCCAAATGCTTTGTAGTGTGCCTGAAATACTGGGCTGAACCATTTAGCTTGTTTTTTCCTATTTTACGTTGTACTGTTCCTTTTTCTTGTCTGATCAATGCTTTTTATTTGGACTTCATTTCATATGTATTGCATGTCACTTCCCCTTAGAACATGCTGTGTACATTACACGTATATATGAATTTCAACACTGCATAAACTTCATCATGTTGTTCACTGCCTTGTTTTCAACCTGACCCACTTGAGCTATCTTGTCTACACTTGCCTTTGTCCATGAACATAGTTGAATCTGCTTGAACTTGTAAACAACTTTGTTATCATATTGACTTGTGCTCGACCATTTGCCCATGTATATACTGCCTTGAGCTCCTGTGAACTATGTATAGTCTTGTTGCATCATTCATACTCTGTGTATCACCATGATGCTGAATCATGTTGTTTGCAACCTTGTTTCACCTATGCTCCAGACCTTTTTTAATCATTTACTCGAACCATGTTCTTGTAATTTAAAATGCATTGCACTTTTCTTATTACTTCTTCTTTGTGCACCTTCTCCCTTATTTTAAGTGGTGTTATGTAAGCTTACCATCTTCATTGTCAGCTTGTTCATGTCCATGTTGTTGTCCTTTTGCTGAACCATCTCAATGTTTCATTGATGCTTGTGATTATGTTGCACTGACTTCTTGCATGTATCACCATATTTCTGTTTTGCTCCTTGGTTAATTTTTTTTTTCTTTTTCTTTTAATGTCCACTGAGTCGAGACGGTCCTTGTGGCTACTCCTCAGTTGCTCACGATATTGGCGAGGCAGTGCACACGTATATACGTGTGTACATGCAGCCATTAGACAAGATTTTTCTGTCCCTGCATATCAAACCAAGTCTAGAAAAATGATGAGAAACACACCGTAATTCTAAGGCAGATAAAATTTAAAAATAAACTTTTATTTGCTTTTATTCTATTTTATTTTTGTTGCAGTCTACTGTGTGTTCTTCTTGTGACAGGTATGAAGACATGACTTGACAGAGGGCTGTGAAGACAGAAGATAGAAGACAGAAGACAGAGAAAAGAAAAAAAAAACAGTGTCAATGTATGAGAGTATCTGTATATGTGAATGTAAATGTAGTTGTATAGAGTGAGTGACAGAGTTGTATGAATGAAATGTAGTATGTCAAATAGTGGAGTTATAAAAGATGTACTTTTTGATATTGAAATAAAATATTTTTATTTAAATAAAATACTGTGTGATTGTTTAAATTTCTGTACAGTTATATTTTATTTAAATAAAAATATTATAATCCTGTCTGTTGTGTAGTATACCAGAACAGTTACAAACACATTCAATAATAAAATAAATTTGATTGTTATCATCAAACAAAAATCATATATTCGTGTTATATACAACATGGGGTGCTCCAGTAGTATTTGCCACAAAGGCGGATGGGTCCCTTAGACTTTGTGTGGACTATAGAGAACTAAAAAAGCTTACTAAAAAGAACCGACACCCACTGCCGAGGATTGACGATCTCTTTGATCAGTTAGTTGGCGCCTCAGTGTTTTCGCAGTTGGACTTAGCCACTGGCTTTCATCAACTGAGAGTGGCTGAGGATAGTATAGATAAGACTGCTTTTAGGACTCCTGACGGATTCTATGAATGGCTAGTGATGCCCTTTGGTTTGACAAACGCCCCCGCATATTTTGTTGATTTGATGAGTAGGGTGTTTAGGGAGTACCTTAACAAATTCGTGGTAGTCTTTGTGGATGACATCTTAGTCTTTTCTAAGGATGAAGAAGAGCATGCCCTACATCTTAGGGAAGTGTTGGAAACCCTTCGAGCGCATAACCTTAAGGCAAAATTTTCTAAGTGTCACTTCTGGAGGAAAGAAGTACGGTTCTTAGGGCACGTGGTTTCCAAAGAAGGGATAGTAGTGGATCCCGCAAAGGTGGTAGCCATCCAAGATTGGAAGGTCCCTAAAAATGTAACCGAAGTAAGAAGTTTCTTGGGGTTGGCTGGCTATTATAGGAAGTTTATCAAAGACTTCGCAAAAATATCAGCTCCATTAACACGGTTAACGAAGAAGAACCTGGTCTTTACGTGGGACGAAGATTGTGATGATGCGTTCCAACGTTTAAAGAGAGCCTTAACTTCAGCCCTAGTCTTAGTGCTGCCAGACGGGAATAAACCGTTTACCGTCTATACTGATGCTTGTGGGACGGGACTTGGCGCGGTCCTCATGCAAGAGGGAAGAGTAATAGTCTATGGTGGAAGGCAGTTGAGGGTTCATGAAAAGAATTACCCTACGCATGACCTTGAGTTAGCCGCAATTGTTTTCGCGCTTAAGTCCTGGCGTCACTATCTTCTTGGTGAGAAATTCGAACTGTTCACTGACCACAAATCATTAAAATACTTATTCTCTCAGAAGGATTTGAATTTAAGGCAGCAACGGTGGATGGAATTCTTAGCCTCCTACGATTTTGAAATAGCATATACCCCGGGCAAGGGTAACGTGGTAGCAGACGCCTTAAGTAGGAAAAGGTTATCCTTGAGTCCGTTGTTTGTTGAACGACGAAGCTTAGAATTCATCTCCATGTTTGACTTTAGACCCTCCGTTGACCGAGTACCTGGTTTGTTAGCATCCTTGGAGGTTAGACCTACACTTCTAGGACGAGTTAGTGAGGCACAGCAAGACGACCCCCAGCTGGTTGAGATAGTAGAAAAGCTCAAAGGAGGGGAGTCGTCTAGCCATCTTCGTAGGTATACCCTAGACGATAAGGGTTGGTTACGAAGGGATAATAGACTTTGTGTACTACAAGACGAAGACTTAAGGAAGGCCATTCTTGATGATGCTCATCGCTCAAAGATGACCATTCATCCCGGCGGAGACAAGATGTACAAAGATATGAAGCGAGTTTTCTTTTGGGCCGGTATGAAGAAGGATGTGGCCGAGTACGTCGCTAGATGCTTGGTGTGCCAACGAGTAAAAGCGAAACAAAGGAAACCCGATGGGTTGCTTCACCCATTGGAAGTTCCACTATGGAAATGGGAAAGCGTCTCAATGGATTTTGTGGATGGATTACCCAGATCAAGGAAGGGTAATACGGGGATTTGGGTTATAGTAGATAGACTTACTAAGAGCGCCCATTTTATTCCCGTGAAAAGTAAGAGGACTGCTCCGTGGTTGGCTTCTGTATACATTAAAGAGATAGTTCATTTGCACGGTATTCCTTCTAGTATAGTAAGCGACCGTGATCCCATCTTCACTAGCGAATTTTGGAAGAGTTTACAAAAGGCGGAGGGACTTAGCTATGTTTGAGCACCGCATATCATCCTCAGACGGACAGCCAGACCTAGAGGGTGAATCATATTCTAGAGGATCTTTTAAGGCTTTGTATCCTAGACTTTGGGGGTACATGGGAAGAGCACCTTCCGTTGGTAGAATTCGCATATAATAATAGCTTTCAGTATAGTATTGGCATGGCACCTTTCGAAGCTCTTTATGGAAGGCCTTGCCGTTCGCCTACATGTTGGTGGGAATCTACCGATAAAATCCTACTTGGGCCCGATATGGTTAGGGAAACCTCGGAGAAGATTGATTTGATTCGAAGGAGGATGAAAGCAGCACAAGATAGGCAGAAATCGTATGCTGATAAGAGGAGGACAGATCTTGAGTTTGACATTGGGGACATGGTTTTTATCAAAGTATCTCCGTTACGGAATGTTGTTCGCTTTGGGTCCATTGGGAAATTAGCGCCAAGGTTTGTAGGGCCGTTTCCTATAAAAGACAGGATTGGGAAGATGGCGTATAGGGTGGAGTTGCCTGAGAAACTTAGTGGAGTACACGACGTATTCCATGTATCACATTTGAGGAAGTGTTTGCACAAGACCGCGGAGGTGGTAGAGCCGAGCTTGCTTAAAGAGGTGGAAATAGAGCGTGATGCAACAATTAGACGAGCTCCTACATGCATTCTTGGGTCGGAGATCAAAAAGTTGAGGAATCGAGAGGTCAGACTAGTTAAGGTGCAATGGGGAGGTGATGAGAGCAACGCTACTTGGGAGACAGAAGAGAAGATGCGTTCGTTGTACCCATTTCTTTTTGAGGGTATGTCTTTTAACTTCTCCTTTATCACTTATCTTATCTTATCTTATCTTTAGTATGTCCTCTCATTAGTATCTTTGACCTTTAGTTAGGATAATCCTATGGTTGAAACATGTGTTTGAGACATGTTATGTATGATGGATGCAAAATGGATGCAAGTGTTTGCTAGTGGTTGCTCGTGGATGCATATATACACACACTTTAGGCACTAGATCGGCTCAGTCACTACATATTGCATATTGCATAAATGAATGTATTTAGTATAATGGATGTATAATGGTTGTACCATCATATAGATGTTGCATTCGGTTGAATGGATGTGCACGCATATAGAAGTAGTATGTAAGCAATTAGGATCTTTTGCATACATAATGGATGCATGGCACTATCATGAATTGCATCAAGGAGGTCAACTGAATCAGTGGACCGCCTGATTTTGCATTAGATACGGACATATACACACACTATGCATTTAAACATAAAAGCATTAGAAGTCTATAAGGACAGTGGATGCCAGTGTTTGATGATTGAGTAGATGGTTGATTGGATGTTAGGTTAAACATTCTCCTGGATTTGAAGATTTCGGGGTCGAAATCCTTTAAGGAGGGGAGAATGTAACACCCCGTAAATCAGTTAATCCTAATATTCACAAATTAAAAGAATTAATATTGAGAATTTGCACGAAATAGCCTTAAAAAGGCATATAACAAATTTGAGATATGTGAATTGCCTTAAAAGGCGAAAAATGGAATTAAGACATTAATTGGAAAAGTAATGTGTAGAAATGGTCATAAGTTAATTATGGATTAATTTGAATTCATGAATAGGTGCGTGTGTATATATATATATTTATATATATATGGGCAGTTAATGTAAACATGAATAGAAGTTTATTAATTTGCTGAGTGTTTGCTGAGTCACTTCTGACTCATTGCTGAGTCAATAAGATAAACCCCATCTTGTCTGAACGGCTGCGGTTATTTCTAGGTTAAATCTAATGGCCTAAATGAATCCTAAATTCTATAAATAAGTGGGTAGTCTCTCATTCTAATTCATATGAAAAATTGGAGAGCTACCGACATGCCGTTGCCATGGAGTCCAGCGTAGCCGTCACAAACTAAAGAAGAAGGCCTAATCTACAAACTAAATCTACTCAAATCAAATCAAAAGCTCTCTCTCTCTATTTCTCTTCTTTAAAATTGTGAGTATGCTGATTCTCACAATGTTATTATAAAATAATTTGATTAAGTTATGAATGGATCACAAGAAAGTGATATGAATTGTTATGTATTTGTAAATTATGTTGTGGATCTCTTGTTATGCTATTATGTTGCTATGTTGTAGTGATTATGTTGTAAATAATCCTATGCTATGTCATATGTGATTAATCATGCTATGCTATGTTATAAATCATGTTATGCCATGTTGTAAATTATGCTATGCTATGTTGTAAATCATATCAAGCTATGTTGCAAATTATGATATGCTATGTTGTAAATCTTACATATGTTGTAGATCTCATATTATCACATATGTTGAAATACTTATGTTATATGATAATGATGTCATGTTAAGTTGTGTTGAATCATGCAAGTTGTAAAATCATGATGTCATTATTTATGCGAATTGGATCATGTTTAAAGTTTATGTTTTTTTTATAATAGATCTTGATTATGGGAATTTGCCTATTGAGTTAGGTGTACCCATATGCATGAATCTACAAATTAATTGGATCTTGAATATGGGAATTTACCTATTAAGTTAGGTGTACCCATATACATGAATCTATGATTAAATGAATTTTTATTTTTTGGGAATTTGCCTATTGAGTTAGGTGTACCCATATAAAACCATATTGTTAATGATGTTGATTCACACATGTCCAACACAAGTTTATGGAACTTGATCAAAATCATATTATGTGAATTATGAATAAGTTGACACCCTTAGACCCATGACATGTATAACCTTATGCAAGTTGTAATTTTGATATATGCAAGTTTCACCCCTTGTTAGGATTCATTTAGTCACATATATATGTTGTTGTTGTGAATATTTTCTTTTATGCTATGAGTTAGACTAATCGGGTCTAGCATACATTTTGCGAATAAACGTTCAAATGTGGGGTAGGGGTAATATTAGGAAATTAATAAATTGGGATGCAATTGATATGATTTTGCATGCCTTAAATGGATGTCCATAATTGAGTCAATTATGGACATTGCTAAATTTGGAATTAATTAATAATTCAAATAGGGAATTATTAAAATTGGGGAAAGTGGATTATTAATAATAATCAATGCTTAGGACACGAGGTTGGACCCGTTTGTGACGTAAACCTGCCCGGACCCGCCCGGCAAATCCAGTAGTCACAAATGTCGGCCCAATGTGAGAGGTCCTAAGCCCAAACTAAAGCATAACAGTTGTAAAGACACGAGGTTAGACTCTTTTATGGTGTAAGACTGCCCGGACCCGCCCGGCAAATCCAGGTGCCATAAATGCCAGTCTAATGTGAGAGGTCTTTATGAGGTTATGGCCTTAATGAATTAAGAAATACTTAGCCAGATAATCATGTAAGGTGGGACATGGGGGTTAAGTAGGTGCCTTGGGTGGCATGAGGAATCTAGTGGTTGCCTTTAGAGGCATTTGAAATACGATTAGACTTAACCAAATACACATGTAAATGAACATGACTAAGTGGGTTAAGTGGATGGACTAATGGGACAAGCTTAGGTGGAATGCTTGTGGGAAATAATGGGTGCCCATTTCAACCAGTATCCCAAAACGTATCTTTGTGGGCTCGACCCAAGTCGAGGACGGGACACGCATACTGGGTTTGACTATAAGAGGCCAAAACAGGGAGCGGTGGCAACGCAAGTCCAACGGGTTTCATATGCGTGTGTGGACCCGGGCTGGTAGGTAAGACGTTGTTGCATCGTGTAGGTATAAGCCGTGCATCTCCGTTATATCGGGTTGCCACTTTAGGGGAATGATACACCCCACTGTGGGGCCAGCACGGGTATCTACGAGTAGGGAGCCGATCGAAAAATGGAAAGTGGGGTACACCTAGTGGAGATAGGGGCAGGCGACACCTATGTAGTCAGCTAGGAGTACGTAAAGCCATTAAGAAAGTTTCTAGGTGAAACTAAGTGGAATCAATCTTTAGGGTGACTGGTGTGGTGCAGTATAGTGTTTATCCTTTAGTATTTAGGAGCGCCTATAACGTTTCCTTTAGCGATTGTCTATGTCCTTAATCTGCTCTTTCATAGACATTTCCTTGTTTTCCAGCTTATGCCTTAGTCCATTTATTTTAATAATAGTATTGTGGAATTATCATACTCGCCAGACTTTATGTCTGACCCCCCCTCTTTTTCATCCTTTTCTCCCTTCAGGTCCTCAGTTTGGGCCAAGTTCCAGTGGAGTCTGATTGGATTGCTTATCTCTTGGAAAGCTTGGACTGCTGAAGTAAAGTCCAGCTTGTTATCTTTCTTTTTAATGGCTATTTATGTAATGGGATTATGTATTTGTTTTATCAAGATAGATATTGTACTTGACTTTGATTATGGTGTTATGATGTAATCAAACATGTTTTGACTTCTGCTGCAACTGAAATAAAGTTTTTAAATTTCCAAGTACTATTTTATATCTGTCTTGTTGAAATTTTACTGTTCTATATTCACCTAAAACCTCCATAGAAGTTAATGCATTCCCTTTGTGAGTGACATTAATGGACGTGGGGTGTTATAGAAACCGTTTTGAAAACGAATTTAAAACGATTTATAAAATACATTTTAAATGGAAATCGATGAAATATATATAACATATATATTAATGGCCTGAATAGAACGCGCCTCGCAGCAGTTCGCGAATTTCGACCATTGACTTCGAATTGACGTTACGGGAGATCCGACCGTCGGATTCTCCTGAAACCAGGACCGTTGGGTTCATATCGAAAACAGATTTCTAACAAATATGAGAAATTTGAAATCTAACGGTTGGATTTAGAATCATGTCCAAATCAAAATTGAAAAAGGTCGTTGTAAGTGCAGTTCGATGACCATTTATGGAAAACGATTGTACGGGCTTTGATAAAATTATTAAAAATATTAATAATTTGTGTAAAATCATAATAAATGATTTAGAATGAATTGGGGTGAAAAATTCCACATTTGAAAAGATAAAAATATATTTTTATCGAAATGAACTAGTTATGAACTAGAATTATAATCCAATATTTTTAAATAAATAAATAAATTGGATTTGAAATGGTTTTAAAAATAACCAGAATTTCGAATATATGAATTGGAATGGATTTGAATTGAAATCATCTTTGGAATATTTAGATGTTGGATTTCGTGATTATACAGATATGGTTATGGAAATTTGAAAGATATATTTATATTGTTATTTCCAATACGATATTTTGTTGGTTTCAGAATTTGATGTTGAATATAAGCTGATATATTTTCTATTCAGAGTCTTGTATTTAATATCAAATGGGATTTTGGGCTTGTCGTGAATGGTGTCTTAAATAACACTGTTCTTAAACCCAGTAGAGAAAAGAAAATCTTTTAATTAAGATTTAGTGAAATTTTCCAGTTATTTAGTGTTTAATTGGAATTGAATTTAAATTAGTTTTTGGGTTTATCGTGAACGGTGTTTTAAATAACACCTGTTCTTTTACCCGATTAACAATGGAATGAAATTTTGGGTTGTCGTGAATGGTATTTTTAATAATACTGTTCTTAGACCCAATGGACTTAAGTAAATTAGAAACTAACTGGAAATTAGTTAAGTTGAATGGTTTCCTGGGTATTGATCTGATGTTGGTTTCGGCCTTCGGGGTTAATACTTAGGGAATTGTTCACTTGCTAATTTACGGTTAGAGACTGATAGAATGGAATGTGATTTTGGGTTTATCGTGAACCGTGTTTTAAAGGACATTGGTTCTTTAACCCAGTTAAAGACAGGATATGATTTCCCGAGTTATATAATCATTAATATTGATTTCTGGGGAGATTAAAACTAAGTGGAGTTTTAATGAATCTTTAATTAGATTGAAATGATCGAGAATGGAGTATCACCAGTTTTGCTCCAAGCGATAGTTAAATCTTTAATTAGATTTGAACGTGAAATGGTAATTAATTTTACCGATAACACCGTGGTGTTAGATATGGAGTATTACCAGTTTTGCTCCATGGGATGAATATGTTAGGATTGGGAAATAAAATAAATGATTACTTCGGTGTGGTTCGCTAATCCCGACTAGTTTAGAAAACCTTAACATGATTTGAAATGATATTCAAAGGAAGATTAAAGAATAAATTTTAAAGAATTTATCTTTGATAAAATTCATGGGAACCTTTCCTTAAGAATATGGATATTTGAATAAAGAATAATCTGAATTGAATGAGGCGTATGTTGTGTTTGTGTAACACTTGTTTTATATACGCATGTTATTTGGAAAGTCCGAGTTTATACCCATTCTGAATAACCGATTCGACGATATGTCGACGATGAAGACGGTGGTTGAAGACCGGAGGTATTCACATCATTTGGATGATTACTGATGTCTTGATTGGGCTGTACACCCAAGACGAGGTAAATAGT
The DNA here is from genome assembly GCA_030737875.1 of Allium sativum. NCBI lineage: Eukaryota > Viridiplantae > Streptophyta > Magnoliopsida > Asparagales > Amaryllidaceae > Allium > Allium sativum. Next base: position 1,042,931,888 of record CM060910.1, on the reverse strand, counting down.
GGTGATCGTCCAGACATACTTGGAGATTGACGGATATGCGAGGGCCTCTCTCCTGTATTGGACATACGGGAGAGGAATAAGGTGCCTTCGGTTTCGTTCAGACCCAGAACGAACTTGTAAATGGATTGTGTGTCTGACATTGGATTTTATTCCGTGTTGATTGATTTCTATTAAATATATATCTGTTTGGCGGCGGAGAATTTATTCTCTTGCTTAACGCCCTTCTCTGAGACGTACGAGCTCAGAGGTTATATATTGATGGATATCAGTCGCATGGCATGAATTGCCTGTGTGGCATGCAGATATGCATGGATCAAGGCTTCTGTTGAAAAGCAGAGTCTTGTGGTTGATGATCAAAGCATAGCTTTAATATAGAGCCGCTTTGTGTAGCTTTAATTCGCGAGCCTCACACCTCGGTATGAGTTAAAAACGGGATAAGGGACCCAAAGAGAACATGACGTTTCTTTCTAGCTATGGGTGGTGTCAGCGTTTTACTAGCCCTGACATCCTTGTTATTTTACCCTATGTGGTTGTTGGATTGCGAGGCGCCTCAGATATATCGGCTACTGCGGGAGCTGATGGATATAGGTCCTATAGGACTGAGAAACGTGTGTTCAGGAATTTTCAATCCTCAAACGTAAGAGAGGACCGGCCTTGGAGGATCCAAGGGTCTACTGCGGGAGATCCTAACGCATTTTCTAGAGTGTCTCGAATCTGCGAGGAGTATATCCCTTGCCTCGACTCATGACGGAAATCCAATTTCCAATACGTGACATTTCAGTTTTATTTGTAGAGCCTAGTATGGCGACATAGTGGTATGGGGCACTATGCCATCTATGATTGATACATTTATATTTGAAGTTTATTTCTTCACTTATAGTAATAATAAAATATGAAATTTCACGTATCAAGCATCATTTGGCTATTATAAGGTAAAACCCTATCCTCCGGCTTGCGTTGCATTGTGTGATGGGACCTGGGTCTTATAATAGCTTCATTATTCTTTATTTAGCATTGCGCTATTTGTTATATGCATTGGTATTCTTGGGGTTAACCCGTTCCGTGTTATACGACGTGGTCCCTTGATTTACCTAACTTTAAAAATAAAGATTAATAACTGTTTTGTTTCTCACACCAGTCACATGACTGACCAGGAATTTATTGTTTTAACCTAAACTCTGGGTGCCCTTATTTTCCATACGGGCAGCTAGTAGTTGGGTTTTGCAGATATTATATTCACAGGATCCTGGTTTACAGCTGGAATGATATTCGGAAAGCTCTATATCCGTATATCTCCTTCAGTTGTATTTTGTATTATTTTCCGCTGCATTGTAATTTGTAAATCTCTGATGTTTATCAAATGTATAATCTTTGTTCATACTCTGTATATTCTTGTAATCTGATGAAATTGTTGTAATATACAATGGAATGTCCTTCTGTTTGTGTTCTGATTTGTTGTGTTCTCAGACAATCCGTTCTTTCTCTTCTCTTCGGAGATCGGGGAAGTTCGGGTCATTAAATCAGGTATGTCGACATAGACTTATTTGTATGTCGACATATATGTCTATTTTCAAGGAAAATTTAAATTTAAATTATCGATTTATATTTTAGTTAAACGATTTCCTGAAATAATTCTAATCCTAGTAAACACACAAACAATTTATTTATTTATTTATTTGTTATTTATTATTATTTTAAATTTCAAAATTCAAATTTGAATTTCGAATTTCGAATTTTAAATTTTAAAATCATATCAGAGCAAACAAACAATGCAACCATTCATCCATGTAAAATTAAAATTTAATTAAAGCATAGCCGGTTTTTCGGTCCTTTTCTTCGAAATTTTCTGAACTCTGAATTGCCGTAAAGCATATATTTGTATTTCCAATTTCTCGTTCTTCATCACTTGATGATGATTCTGAATCATCTAATGTTGTCGCGTATGCTTTCTTTCTCTTTCTTGATGGATTGCTGTTGTCTGTTGTTGAGTTGATTTGTCTGGATATGGACACATATTCTTTTTATGGCCTGGTTTGTTGCAGTTATAACACTGACCATCATTACTTTTTGAACATCCTTGATTATAATTCTTCCTACTATATTTCAGAAATCTTCAAAAAAGATTTGTCATAAGTGTTATTTCTTCATCATCTTCACAACTTGAGTCGGAACCATTTGTTGTTGCTTTCAATGCAATAGATTTCTTCTCTGTTGATCTGTTTTCTTTTCTTTTCTATAATTGGACTTCATAAGACATCAGGTTTCCAATTAACTCTTCGATCTTCATTTTATTCACATCGTTGGCTTCTTCATTTGCCAAAGTTTTCTGATCGCATTCTAGAGTTAATGAACTTAATATTTTTCTGACTTGATCTGCTTCAGAATAAGTTTCCAAGTGCAGTTAATGAATGCACTATCTCTTTAAATCTGCAATACATATTTGAAATAGACTCATTCTCGTTCATTTTGAATAACTCAAACTGATTAGCTAGCATTGATATTTTAGTTTGTTTAACTTTATTAGTTCCTTTATGAGTTACTTGTAAAGTTCTCCAAATTTCATAAGCAGTTTTACGTACTGACACTCTATTAAACTCTATTCATAGCCTTAGAATTGCTTTGTGCAGCAGTCTTTTGATCATTTGTCCATTGTGCAAATGAAGTTGTGGGTTCAACATATTTATTTTGTGTACTATTCCATGTGTCTAAGCCTACTGATTGCAAATATATTTTCATTCTACATGCCGAATATGAATAATTACTACCATTAAACAATGGTGGTCTAACAATGGACCAACCCTCTATAAAAGAACTATTATTGCCAACAGTGTTGGTTGCCATTATCACTATTTTCAAAAATCAGATTATGAACTTTTTGAAAGACCTCGCTCCGATACCAATTGTTAGGGAATGCGGAAAGGATCGTTCAGGAAAAACAAACACTAGAGGGGGGTGAATAGTGTTTTTCAGAATTTAAACAAAATCTAAAACTTGTGTGAATCATCAAGTTAATCAAATACCACAAACACAATCACAGACACAGATTCAAACACAAATGCAAAAATAAACAAAAATAAAAATGCAGAAAGGGAAAGAACACACTGGATTTTATACCGGTTCGGATTACTCCTACGTCTAGTCCCACGCAACGCTACATTGTGCAAATTTTATTACTATATTAATATCCAATTACAACCTCCTTGATTTCACGGCTAAAAGGGATACCACTGATTCCGTCCTTGATTTCATGGTTACAAGGGATACCACCGATTACGTCCTTGATTTCACGGCTACAAGGGATAAAACTGTTTAACCCCAAATACCACCCAAGCAATTACAAACAGCCCTATAACTCTTCAATATCACTTGATTTAGAGAGTAGAGAGTGTAAAGAGAAGAATTTTGATCAAACAGAATTGAATTCGGTACAGTATAGGTGTAGAAATCATAAAAATGATTTAGAATAATGGTATAAAGAAAGAGGATGAAGTTAGAGAAGAAGAGATGATAAAAAATTCGAATTCAAGCCCTTTTTATAGTAAATGAAAGGATGCCACCCTTCAAAACCGTCACAAATAGTGAAAAGACACTTCCTTTCAAAATTGAAAAACTGACAGTTATATGTCGACATAGTGTTTTATGTATGTCGACATACTCTTAGTTCAAAATTCATTTTTGGGAATTTTCAAGTGTTTTGATATAAATATAATTCTTGAATTAAAATATAGTGTTATAAATTAATATTATAAAGTAATAAAATCATATGAAAACATATATTTAAACTATATGAACATATTTATAAATTTATAAAGTTTAAAAACTATATATATATATAAGTATAAGAATATAAATATATAAAACTTAAGTTTTGGAAAACAAAAGTAAAGTAAGAAAAGAAAATAGAAAGATAGAAAATGAAATAGAGAGAAAATAAAATAGAGAGGATAGAAGATAGAATTTGGAAATAGAATTTGAAAATCAGAATTTGAATTTGAACCTGGAGTGCTATTTAGAGTCTTACATAATCTAGACTCTATAACTATATTAGTCTTGAACTCTTCAACTCTTTGAAATCTTGAATACTCACGAGTCTTGAATTTTCTATGAACTCAGAATCTCTAATATCTTTAAACTGTCCAGTCTTCAATTAATATTTCCTGTATATAAATCCTGCATATGTGTGTGCGTATATATATATATATATATTCTATAGAAAAGTGTTAGTATATATTTTATAATCAATTAATATTGAAATAAGGTTGTTGTCATCAAAACTCCATTCTTCAACAGTTAGAACAATGATGTTTGAAATCCAAAGTAGGCTTTAGTCGATTAGTTGATTTTAAGCGTTAATCCGAATTTGAATTAGAATATCGTGTTTATGCAAACAATATTCGATGAATTATAAACGGTTGAATGAAACAGTCTTGTGCAAACGCTTTATTCAATTCAAAATAAAATTCGCTGTAATTCATTTTCTAATGATTAAACTCATCTTTTATTGATGTGGACGATCAATAATAAAGTATAAGTCAAAAATCGTGCAATCGCTTGTTTTGATTACAGAACAGGTGACATGAAGCAGATGAATTCAAAGTATGATTTGTCATAGTAAACAATAAGCTATAACTGGATTTCAATGCAAAATATATCAACAACAATGTTCATTTCGAAGCCCGTATTTTTCGCAAGCAAAAAGTACAAGCTTCGAGGGGCAAATGTTAACCCCGTTATTCAAACGCGGTTCAAGAGTTGGACAGATCGGTCGGGCACATACTAATGCAAAGTGCTGCTCGGTCGATCACATATAAAGTATGGGTCGAGCACCTTGCTTAGCTGATCGGTCGAGCACCTCGCTTAGCTGATCGGTCGAGCGTCTTGTTTAGCTGGTCGGTCGTGCGTCTTGCTTAGCTAGTTGGTCGAGCGTCTTGCTTGAATAATGGTTCGAGCCGTACTTAAGCAAGATTGAAACACGAAATTGCAAGCCTAATGGCAAACTTGTAATATAGTGATCGAGCGCTTTTGCTTCTTGCATTACATGAATTAGTCTAGTGCAAGATGCGATGATACTTACATCAAACTATATTAATACAATAGCATTTCTGCAAATATGAGCGGGGAAGGCTGAGTACATAAATAATAAAAGGTGTGGCATGCACATAACAGCTCATCAAGGATTGGACAGGCTAATTCCATGACAACATGCCCTAGAATGTATCCACAACATGGACTAGAAACACACAACGATACACACATGTCATCAACTTTTCAACGATGAGTCATGCACCACAATAGATCATTGGTTGTTCACTTCAGAAGCTTCCCACTTGGACTGGTTGGACACCACTTGGAGACGTAATAAAGTGACTCGCTTACATATATTATTATACTGCTCGAGCATAAGCTGGTCGTACGCGCAATTAATAAACAAGGGTCGCTTGCCAATGTTTTAAAGGGACGCTAGCTCATGATATAACGGGCCGTTCGGTCGCACGCCATCCTTCATGAGTGGTCGAGCACACAAAGTAGATCCATGAAATAAACGTACAGGACTATATAATGAATGGCAGGATTGTAATTATTGTTCCCATTTTCACAAAGTATAAAGGAGGATGGCCGAAGTGTAAATACAATTCCCATTTTTTAATGAGACAAAGCCAGAAAATTGTTTGGCAAAACAGAAGCTCACGTGACTGCTTCATGAAGCATGGACTTGGTCGCTCGTTCATATGTATAAAAGGGTCATGTAGTCTTCCCGAGTTGGTAGGTCGTGCATGGCTCACAAGAGCAGGCCACGTCATCTCCATTACTGGTCGAGCAGTCCAGTGTAAGCAAGGGGTCGACCACTTGTTAAATGCATGGCTCATTCATCATTGATGTACAGATCGAGCAACGTTAAACAGTATAAAGATCAAAAGAATGTGCAGAAAAATATAAAGTAATGACATAAACAGTAAATCTTGTTCCCATTTTATGAACCATAAAGCGAAGAGCACGCATAAGACAAAGCATTAATATGCGAAGGACACAGAAAATGACATGAATGTCAGAGTGGTACTTTAGAGGGGATCGGTCACGTAATTTATATATGAGGTCAGTCACGAGTTTCTACATGAGGTCGCTCGCGCATGGTTTTCAGAGGTCGGTCGTTCAACAATTTAGTACAGCTGTTGCCAGCTAGCTCTAGCTATCCAGTGGTAGTTTCGTAAATACTCCAGCGAACGACCCTACCTTGTACACTGTAATTACAGATTTGCCACCTGGTACCAACTTCTTCTATAAATACCCCATTTCACCACCATTCAAGGGACCGATCTAAGCCACCCCGAAGGGCTGTCATTTCGGTGTTCCACCATTCTCAAGCTCCATTAATGGCTTACTAATCTCACTCCATCTTCCGTCAACATCAAGTGGATCTCATCTTCTCCAAACACCATTAATTCTCACTCAGGTTTAATCCAAGTGATCTCCAACCGCCATTACTCCTCTTTAAAGCTCGGATCTAACACTAATTTCATGATGAAGTCAAGGAAGATCATCTAATCACGAGATCTAATCCATTTCTTCCTGAATTCAAGTGAGATCTAAAGTGCAAAGAGAGCAAAAAGTGGAAAATTATTATAAAGAGAGAGAGAGAGAACAAGTGATATAAATGAGATGTATGAGATGATGAACTTCGTAAATCTTTCTATGATAATGAAATAGCCTCAAAAGTGGACGTATATCTATTTAATATCGAACCACTATAAAACTCCTTGTAGTTTTACTTACTTTTTCCCGCTTATTTTGCGATTATGGTTCCTTTTAATTTCTAACCATTTGGTGAACTACGGTTTACGTACCTTTGGTGTTGAGATCCAATTTGGGTTTTAACACCCATTTCATTATAGATTGCCAATAGTCTTCTTTTTCTTCTTAGTTGATGAATGAACATCTTGGTGTCTTTTGACCAATAGTCATCAGACATAACTCTTTCCCTGCAAAACAACATAAATATTCAAGGAATCAAGTGACTTTTTAAAATAACTAAATATAATTTTAAACAATAGTAACATGATGATTCTATGACATATCATATGAAAAATAATGTTAAAAAATTGCCATTTGATACTTCCAAAATTCATATGATGAAATTTTGAAACATATGCTCTGATACCGATTGTTAGGGATGAGAATCACAGATCTTAAGGCAAAACTAACACTAGAGGAGTGTGGTTAATAGTGTTTTAAAGAGATTATGGAAAACTTAAACAATTAACGATTACTCAAACGACTATATGAATCATAGAATGAATATCACAACAGAAACAATCACAGATGCAAATATAAACAGAAATAAAATGCAGAAAAGGAAAGAACACACCGGGTTTTATACTAGTTCGGATTACTCTTACGTACAGTCCCTCGTAATGCTGGATTGCACAGAGTTTTATTAATATCAGAATCCAATTACAATCCCCTTGATTTCACGACTACGAGGTTAACACCGATTCAGCACCCTTGATTTCACGACTACAAGGTTAACACTGCTCCCTTTCCTTGATTTACGAGCTACATGGAACACTCCCTTTCCTTAACAATTACAAATAGCCCTAGAACTCTTGAATAACACTTCCAAAGAGAGAGTATTTGATAGAGATTGAGAATCGAAAGAGAATGATATAATTTGTATTGAAATCGGCAGAGTATAAGTGTAGAAATTAAGAATTTAAAGTAGAATAATGGTGGTAATAGAAAGGATAAAGAAGGAGAAGATTAGTTAGATAAATTTCGAAAATGAGGCCTTTATATAGTGTTCCAAAGGTCACAACAGTTCTGAAAAGTTTCAAATAAGAAAAGATAGTTCCTTTCAAATTTTAAAAAGTGACAGTTATACGTCAACATGTAAGAACTTGTATGTCAAAATATTCTAGGTTTTAAAATTTTAAATCATGTTTTAGTATTTAAATCAATATAAATATATATATATATTCTAAAAATTCTTGAATCAAAACTAGTTGTTTAAAATATAATTTCTTAAGTATAAAAACATATAAACTATTATTTACACATATAATATAAAACTATATATATGATATAAAACTATATAATTATAAGGTGCGTTTGGCATAAGTCCCTATTAAGTTTCAAAATTAGGCTCAGGTCTGGTCCAAAACTTATTATAAAATACATCCCTATTTTTCAAAAATTCATAAAAAAAAAATCACGCAAATTCATATTTAAATAAAACACGAAAACATAAAAAAATTCAGTTGGAAAAAACCATCGAAAAACACATCAAAAACAAAAATAACATAAAAACAGCAGTTTATTGCATCGTTGGATGCATATATTTGAAATTCTTGCACACAGCTGTGCAACTATTTCAGTTATGCATCTGTGCTGACTTTTTTGCATACACGCATGCAAGTAATACAAAATTCTTGCATACAAGTATGCTATAATTCGTAGGCAGGCAAATCAGTTCATATATATTTGCATACATGCATGCAGGTATTCAGAATACTTGCACACATGTGTGCAACATTCTGCAGACATAAATATTAGTTCATTTATACTTGCATACATGTATAAAAGAAAACAAAATATTTGCATACATGCATGCAAGTATTCATGAAGATTTTTCAACGTAAAATCTTCATGAATTATTTGCATACATGTATGCATGTATTTAAAATACTTGCATACATGTATGCAAGAACTCATGAAGATTTTCAGTGTAAACTGCTTCAGGAATAGTTGCATACGAATGCAACTATTGGGTTTACTTGCATACATGTATGCAATTTTTTTTTTCATTTTTCCGTGGTCTTCTAGGAATATTTGCATATTTTAGAAATTTTTTTATGGATAGCGCACAAATTTCTTCTGGAAACATATAACACATGAAAATAAGGATCCGCTTTGTATCTTTTACCCTTGATGCCATTTGAATTATGAAACCTAATAGGGATGTTAGCCTAATATCCACTAATTTTAAACATATATAATATAATGGGTGCATTTTTTAGAGGTCCCTATTAAGTTTCAAAATATAAAAAAAAACCCGGTCATAAACTTATTGTAAATCAGGTCCCTATTTTTTGAAAAGTCATAAAAAAAATATAAAAAAATCACGTAAATTCGTATTTAAATAAAACATGTAAACACTAAAAAATTCAAAACAAAAAACCATCAAAGAAGGCGTCAAAAATCAAAAAAACAGAAAAAAACGAAATTTCCAGTTAAATGCATAATAGTATGCACATATATCATTTTTCTGCATACATCCGTGCATATTTTTCCCTACATACATCTTCGTTGATTTTTATTCATACAAAAACATGCTTACATGTGTGCAAATATACCCAATATTTGCACACATTTGTGCAGGTTTAGTTTCAAATTATCAAACCGAACACAGCTTACGGAAAAGTTGTATACATATATGCAATTATCAGTAATAATTGCATAAATGTGTGCAACTATTTTTTTTTATTTCCGTAGAATCCTGAAATTATTTCCATATTTTAGAATTTTTTTTTTTTATGAAGGAACGTACTTTTTAAAAAAAAATATAAAAAAAGACGGAAGGAATAAAATAAGGGGCTGGTTTAAATTTTTCAAATCTTTTTTTTATATATATAAATTAGGTCCCTACTTTTATCCTATAAAAATGTTGCACACATATGTGCATTTTTTTGAGAAATTTGCACATTTGGATGCAAATAAAAATGAACTGAAATATTAAGTTAAATCTATCCGCTGGAAGAACTGCAGTTAATTGCATATATGCATGCAATAAAATCAAAAAGGTGCATAATATTATGCATTTAACTGCAGTTTTTTCTGTTTTTTTGCTGTTTTCATCTTTCTGACATTATTTTTGTTGTTTTTTGAACTGAATTTTTTGTATAATGCATAATTTATTTTATTACTAATTTACGAATTTTTTTAGTTATTATTTTATAAGTTTTGAGAACAGGGACCTAATTTATATTAAGTTTACGACCGGATGTGAGCCTAATTAAGTTTCAAAATAGGGACGTGAGCCTAATATTCACTAATATAATTATTCAACTTTATAATATATATAAAATATATATAAGAAACATATATATATTTGAAATCATAAGTAAAAGCCTTTAGATGATTTAAAATCATTTTGAAAAGAGTTTGAAATCAATTTAAAAAGGATAATTTGAAAATAGAATTTTGAGAGTGCTAACCAGAGTTTTACATACTAACCAGACTCTATTACTTTGGTATTCTTGAACTCTTGAAATCGTGATATCTTGATACTCATGAGTCTTCCATCTTCTTTGAAATCTTGAATCTCTAAAACTCTTAACTGTATAGTCTTCAGTATTTACTTCTTGCATATAAATCCTGTATATACATACATACATAGATATATATTCTAGATAAAGATGTTAGTATATGTTTCATAATCAATAATGTTCACAAGGTTGTTGTCATCAAAATTCCATTCTCCAACACGGGATTGCAAGGCGATGGATAGAAGGACTTAAGTTTGTTGATACTTATATGTACCATTTCAAGTTATCCGAGTTGTAAGCTCTAGACCAACTTGAAGTTCGAATTGAGTAGACAATCCTACAAGGGAAGCTGGTCAAGAGTATTTCAATAGAGTTTTAACCCTAAAAGAAGTAGGAGTCCAGTATGTAACGCCCAGACTCTAATTTAGGACTATCTTTGCATACTTTGGAATTATTACACGAGGACCATTCCATCGGCCATGGTGATGATGGGAAGATAATCGTTGAAGAAGGTGGAGTTGGAGGAAAGGGAGTAAGCGATGTGCCTCTTATTGTGCATTCGGGTGTGCCTCCAGTTGAAGTGGAAACTGGTGGAGCTCAGGAGGAGATTAGTATGGCTGATCAAGAAGGGCCTGGGAGAGTAGAAAATATGACACCTACTCTGATTCCTTTTCCGACCGCAGAGATTCAGATGAGTGAAGTTATGAGATCAATATCTCTCGCAACAACAACCGATACAACTGTATCGATGGAAATAAAATGATAATTTAAAAGATTAGAGAACATATAGAAACGTCAGGTTTTGGTGATATTAATGTTGAAATCTTCCTTTCAAGCTCAGAGAAGACTTTAGCGCCATCGCACGTCGGGGGAGATAACTCCCTCGAGCATGCTGACAGCTGGTCCGTTGGGAGGACACTAGGAACACGCTCATAATCATTGCACGACACATCACTTATGCTTTAACAAGCTATATCTAACTTGATTTTTTTACTTTGTGCAGCTGCAATGGTTCGAGAAAGAGATAGAGACAAAGAGAGAGAGAGAGAGAGAGAAAAGGAAAGAGAGAAAGATAAAGGTAGATATATTCAAGGTTTAAGCCAGGGGATATAAGTGGGTCATTCTTCGGCGACGTTGAGGGACGCTATACCTGCCGAAAGCGAAGGTATGATTACGGAAGTAACTGCCATCGGGATGATTATTGTCCTCGTTATTCTCGGTCTCCATCAGTTGATATAAGATTAGGTTCTAATAAGCGGGGTGACTTATAAGCACGGGTCGATCTGGCATGCCCCCCTCTACCTACCAGTAAACTGACACTTCCGCCTACCCCGCCCAAGGATACAAGCAAAGATCTTCCCAGAGGAGGCTTGAAGATAGTAAAAATATCATTATGGAGAGATAAAAAGAAGAAAAGGGAATCTTAGGAAGAACTGGAGCCTGAATTGACCCTTATCTGCCCAACAACAAACAAAAAACCTCAAGTTGGCGCTCCGAGGAATATATTTATTGAAATTATGTTTGTACCATATATGCACTTGATCCTGGGATATATTGATAAAATAACTTTTGATCAGGTATTCGATGTTTATAATCAATATAAAGAAGTAATGCATTATGCCTAGAAGTTATCCGATCTATTGAGGAAAAAGAATTCAGATATTACTTATCTAAAGCACGAGGCTCGAATAGATCAGGATAGGATGTGAACGGTAGATGCCAAGATTAATGATTTGAAAAAGCAGTTGGAAAAGACCAATATAAGGATCACTGACATGGCTGAGGTGATGGTCATGGAAAAGAAAAAAAATTCAAAGATGAGTTGGCCGCTCACTTCTTTAGATTTACTTTTGTTGGAAAAAATGCAAGTTTCTCTCAGAAGAGAATTAGAAGATGAAGAAGGAGCTTGAAGGGACCGAGCGAATAAAAAAAGAGATTGAGGAGCTCTAGAAGGAAAGAGAGGCCAATATGGTTGTGGTGGAAGTGAAAATAAAAGATAAGGGAACAACCGAGGAGACAAGGCAGCGCTTGAGCAAGCCAATGATGCGAGAAGGGGTTTTGAAGCCCAACTCAATGAACTTTAAAACCAATCTCTAAAAGCTGGTAGCTTGAGCAAGGAAAACCCCAACGTCACGATTCGAGGGTTCTACGCCAAGGTCATCCACTATCGCGATCTTACTTGAATAAGCCAATAAAATAAATTTCCTTAGCATGGGAGCGTTTCTCAAACGACGAGGCAACTGCCACAGAAGTTGAGGAAGTTGATGAGGAGGCTTTAACAATTGAGTTTTTGAGAGGATGAGCCGCATATCTTAAAAGAAAGGCGTCACTAGTTGAGAGGCAAGGCATAGGCCGTAGGTTCAACGGCTTTGAGAAAAGTGAAAATTATCATGATTAAGAGCGTTATTGTTTCTCACATTGCTGGCATGGCATGCTAATCATCGAGTCAAATGAGCGTTTTCCAGTCCTTAGTCGTCCTGCCTACAGCTACAAGTGGTCCTACTCAACAAGTTGTCACCGATACAAGTGGTCCTACTCAACAACCTCGAGAATCCTAGCTTAGGTTTGGAATTACATTACCGCCAATTTTAGAATGTATAACTTTTGGAGGAAGTATGAAACTCGAGATAGAAGGTATATCTACTCTGTTTTTGGCTTTTGAGATGATAAAGGCTTGCAAAGAAACCGTTGGGCTCCCATCGAGTCACCGGAGAACAAAAGAAGACCAATTCTACTTCGTCTTCATGCTACAAGTACACATGGGATGCAGATCCCCACTTCCATCCCTATGATTCCAACTTCTAGACATTTTGTGCCCCTTACTGAAGCCTCGATCAAAGATATCAACTACGATGATGCTGCTTATAAAGAGATGATGAATATTGACTTCGAGAACATATGGCCATTGAAGGATCTGAAGAAGAGAGAGATAGATCTTTGGGAGGAGGCCAACTTGGAACAAATGCTTAAGAAAGCCGATGAATTAAAGGCTACTAGGTTATAGAAAGAATTCAAGGCAAAGAGGAAGGTTAAGGAGGAAACAGAGAAGGTTACTTTCGATTTTATGCCAACAAGTATGATTCTTCCTCCTAGTGTTAGGTATGAGGTTACAGAAATCAAGGACAATCCTAAAGAGTCATCTGACCCTGCAAAGAAATTTGAAATAAAGCTTCACTACAAGCGTACTCCGACCAAGGACAAGAAGGGAAATAGCTCCAGCGGTAGTACTGGGAGGAAGAGGAGCGACAAAAAAGCAAATCACTGACATCAAAAAGTAAGTCCAAATAAAAGAAATAGAGTGATTTATTTGCTTGGCTTTTTGGGACTGTAAATACACTTCCACATTAATGGACGAGGTTGTGTGGGTACAATCGTCGCTTCTGGTTACCACGATAACACTTGTATGGTTATCATTGTCTTTGTAAATAAAAGTTTGTTTCCTTTATTTTGTGTAAGTTCTGTCTAAGTGTTCTAGCTTTTATTTACTTTCCATTGACGGTACTGGTACGTAGTAACACTTCACTACACTTAAAAGTTAGGTTAATCATCCGAAACCTCACTCCCGAAATCTCCTTTCGATCGTGAACTCAAGTCCTTCGAATTTCGAAGCTGTTGATTCCTCTCTCAGGATCTCCTTTAGGTTGTTGATCTCAAGGTATGTGGAGTTCATAGTTAGGAGCTCCACTCTCGGAGATCTCCTTTCAGTTGTTGGTTTGAGTCGAGAGGAGCTTGTAGTTAAGCGTTATAATCAGCCCTGTATATTCGATCGTCGTTGATTCAGGATCGTGTGTCGGAGGTCATTGATTCATCCTTTATACTCTCCCATCGTTTTGTTTGGATTAGAGTCATGGGCGTCATTCATTCGCCAGTTTATACTCAAATCTAAACTCTGAGGATTAGTGTTTTCCAAGTGATTGGTTGGTGTCGCATTCACTTGGGCTTAAGTGGTTGCCTCCAAGTCCTGAGACTGAGTGTAGGTGGTCGGAAACTCAAGTCATGATCACCGTGGGTTGTTTATACTCGTCCTTATGGTTGTTCAGAGCTTGAGTTAGTTAGTTGGTGTCCATATCTCACTCGTGTTGTTGAAATTCATTGATGGACTCAGAGTGGTGAATCGATGCCAAGCTCTGAGGCGTCGTATTCATTGTATTGCGTTTATACATGCAAGTCAATCGTATCATAACTAAATACTATGCAAAATGGAAGAACACCAAAAACATATGGTACCAAGTGCATTTATTAAAAGAAATAAAAAAATGAGGGAAATATCTAGTTTATCACATAACTTGGAAACAAATCACTAATTGAAAATGGAAATACAAATGTGCTAAATAAAGGATAAGTAAAATAACATAGAAGAAGCTTGCTATTCCATGATCTTAGTAGCATGACGCCTTCGATGGTCGTTAGCTCAAAGGTTCCATCGCCAAGCCTCTGTTGAATGATGTAAGGACCTTCCCATCGAGGACCAAGACCAGACGGTGTGGGGAAAATCCTTGTAACAACCTCATTTTCAAGGATGCTAATTGAGAATAATAATATTAAATATTTAGAAAAGAATATAGATGATTAAATAAATGAAAATAAATATTAATATGGATGAGATAAAAAAAGTGTGATCAATGAATCATTTATGCATAGTTAATGTAGTGAATTGCATCTTTTAGTTGGAAAATGAAAATTGTATAGTGAATGAACTAATTTTGAAAAAAAAATATGATCATGAAAAAAAAGGAAAGGAAAAAAAAGAAAAGATTAGTTAAAGATGTGGAAAAAATATATATTTCATTAAATGTAAAAATGTGAATAAAGTAAGTAAAAAGAAGAATTAATGTTAAATATTTCATAAAAAGGGAAAAATAAAAGAAAAAGAAAAGATAAACATTTTTTTCAAAGATACATATGGAGAAATCTAGAAACAAACTAAAAGAAAGATGTAAACAAAATATCTTAATATGAAGGGACATGTAATCACTTAGCTCCTTAAAAGGAAAAAAATAATTGAAGATTTTTGTTAAGAGAAATCTAGAGAGGGGTGAAAGGATAAAAATTCTTCTCACCTTCATTTCTTGAGGAGGACGTACATTTTATTTCTGGCTCTGGCAGAAGAAACGAAACCCTCTCTCTTCCAAACCAATATTCTCTTATTAATCAACTTTATCCTCCAAATCAAAACTAAAAAGAAAAGGATTTCCCCATTCCTTACCCATTATTAGAAGAAAGTGCTGCAATCAAAGAGCCAGATGTTATAGAGATTGAAGATTCACTCACCTCAAACTCCAAAATAACTTGTAGATAATTTGGCTATGAAATTTTATACAAAGGAAATAGACTTTTATATGGAGCTAATATAAATATATTGAATGTAAATGATTAATTTCCGAATTTTTATGAATTTTACAAATTTGGTGTATGCAACTGAGATTTATAAATCTAACCTGGAAGTATCAACCAAAGAAAATGAAATCTGTACCAAACGTTAAAGAATTTGGGTACATAATTTTCGAAAAATAATCTAGAGTACTAAATAAAGCTACTACGAAAATTTTGAAAAATAATGTTTAATTTTCTAATTTATACGATCTTTGCAAATTGGGCATATGCATTTCTGATTTATAAACCTGAGCTAAAAGTGGTTGATAAAGAATTATATATCTATAGCAAATGGTAAGCAATTTTGCATGAAGAATATTGACAAATAAATGAAGCTACAATAAAAAATTTGACCAAAAAAATTTAATTTTCGAACTTATATGATTTTTCAAAGTGGGTCTAGAATTTTTAAATTGAATGTGTTTTTTTGTGTATGATTCTTACTCACTTTTAAGATGTTTTACTTTGAGAACTATGGAGAAAGAGTGCCGTGAGTTTATTTAAAAATAACCATATTATTATTGAAATTAAATAAAGTTTTAATTCATATTTGGATGAACCTTTTAAATATGAGTTTAGTACAATTATATGTATAAGTATTTTCGTATAGAACTTGAAATTATTGTATGTATACAATTGAAAATAAATGAGTTTTGTTTTAAAAAAAAAGGAGATTTGAAGTAAGTATTATGTGTATAAAATATTTTGGAAATTAATTGTTTATGAAGTAGGTATAATTTTTCTATTAAAATATTGTTTTGAAATAAGTTAATATTTGAAATTAAGTCATGGACTTTAGAAGGTATTGCAATAAGTTTTTGAGATATTTTAAAAACTTGTATAATTAATGTTTTCATTTATCTATTACATATATATTTTATAATGGCTAAAAAAGAAGAAGAAGAATGAATAGTTGGACACTTTAAAAATAAAAATCAAATTTTTTATAAATACTTTGAGATATATCTTTCCATATATATATATATATATATATATATATATATATATATATATATATAGTTTGAATTGAATAAGATTTCTACGCAGATTTATGTGAACTTCTATATGATGAGGATTTTGAGTAAACGATTTTGTAATACCAAACGGTATGGGACGTTTGGTAATACTTTCCTGATTACTCTTTTGGCTTCTCATATGGAATAATTGCTTTTCTTTTCATTTCAGTAAATGTGATTTAATTTTTTGTTGTAAATATTTAAGTAAAATGATGTGGTATAGGATGCATGATTGTTACTCGAATAATTACCATTTGAAAGTATGAGACACTGTTTGAATTAATGTGCTTTTGGGTTATCTTCGAGTTGACATGCTTTTATGTCATTCTTATAATGGTACGTTTTTTCCTATATCGCAATTGTTGTGGCTGGTTTAAGTGGTTAAACCACCATAGTTTGTAGATGGGCCTATGACAGGCTTGTTCTTGTTTATGATTCGATGATTAGATTGGTGGTTAAACATCGATTTTGCATTGTTTAATTGGGGTTATGATTGCCATTTTGCTTTATTTGTTGCTAAGACATGACTATATTTTAGTCCAAACACTATTGAATTTCATGACATCATTTATATGAAATAATATTTTATTTTGGGTTGGGATAGATTGGACTTTGTTGTACCAATCAGCCAAAACTCCATCTTGGCCGACCTGATTCAGGTTCACTACTTGAATCGGTGGTATTTCATTCTCCCATCTACCAATAAAGGTCAACGGTTTGTTACATTGGGCAGTTTTATTATTATGATCGGGATTCCCGATTAGCGGGTCACGAGCTACAATAGATGGAGGCGTGGGGGTCCCACTCGTAGAATCGTGAACGGGTAGCATATGGCCTTCGCCTTAGACCGTCTTGGTTATCCTGAGTTGATCGCTAGGTATGTTATGCCTTTATGAGTAGATTACGGTGTAGATGTCTCGATATGCGCTCGAGCTCTACCACTGTGATTTTACAACACTAGCATCTGTTTATTTGTTATTTTATAAGTCGGGTTATATCTATCCCATAATCCTTTATTACCTTATTATATTTTTATAACTGTTCATTAATTTTATCATATAATTGTTATGAGTATCATAATGGTTTATACGTGATACTGTGACTCGATTTATTTCATTATATTGTTTTGTGTATGATAAATGTTATGAGTATCTTATTGGTTTATATATGATACTCTGACTTGATTTGTTACAATACTGTATTATATATATGATATTCGTTATGTGTATCATATTGGTTTATATATGATACTCTGAGATGGTTTTCTCTTACCATCTCATTTATATATGGTATTTGTTACGGGTATCGTATTGGTTTATATATGATACACTGCTTAGATTTATTCGTATCATATTGTCATTGTATCTTGTTGTTGTTTGATAGAATTCCACGTGCTAGGATAAGGCTATGGATGCATGGCTTGATGGTTGCTAGTTTGGATGATAGAATTGGCTTCTCATGGATGATAGGCATGCAGAATTATTGTGGTTGCTTGTGTTTGCTTGGAATTTCGGGGGCGAAATTCTGGGGGGGGGGGGGGAGGAGAATGTAACAACCTGCATTTTACGTATCGGAAGATTGTAAAATATTTTTATTTTATTCCCTGAGGGTTGGATCATTTTCATATTTTAATATGTTGCTTATGGGGATGTGAGACATGTCCATAATTTTTACCGGTTTTGTTTGTGACCAATTTGCCCTGTCAGTCTTGTACAAGGCATAAATTTTGACTTAGGTCGAATCAGGTGGTGAGACCTATGCCATTGGAAAGGAAATGATGATTGCCTTTCCATAGAGTGGTTATATTAAAGATTTGGCTCAGCAGTTTGGGAGGAATCGCTGTTTTAAGGTTTTTCAGTTGGCTGTTCAAGTTTGGGGAGCCACAATGGGCTGATTTGGGAAGGCCCGTTAGTGGGCTAGTGGAAGGGTATAAATAGGGCGTGGGAGGTATGAGAAATGGTTTAGTTTCTCTATTCTCTCATTAGGTGGCCTATGTTCCTCCTTCCTTTAACACCTTTCCACCATTAAAATCAACTTCTAAGGGAAGGAAATTGAAGATCTACACCATTGGAGGCTAGATCTACATCAATTTAAGAAGGAGTTCATTGGATCAAGGGGTTTGGTTCGAATTTCTTGCTGTCCGGAATCTTATTGCATTGATTTTTGCTTGTTTGGGAGAATCGGTGAGTGATTTGCATCTCTCACTTGGATTCAATGAAGTATATGAATGTTTGATCATGTTTTTCAACAAATTCAAGCATTTTCCCATAGATCTATACCATGACAAGTCCATTTTCATATGAATCACCCTACGATCTAATTTAGCATGTTTAAGCCGATAATTCCTATGCCATTTCATATGTTTATGCAAGCTAGATCCGCAATTTAGTTCATATGTTTATTTATCATAAATTTGGAGTGATTTGCACAATTTTAGTGATAATCGTCATATTCATGTTTTTAGTGACTTCATAACATGCTTATGATCGTGTTGAATGAATTGGACGAGTATATTTCGTCGGTTGTGTCGATTGGAGAAGTTTTGGTCGAAATTGGAGTTGAATTGGAGATTGCAGGTTTTGGGTCGCACGTGGTGGGTCGGTTGAGAAAGCCAAGAGAAGTGAGGGTTGGTCAGATCGGGTCGGTCGCTCCTAACTGGGTCGGTCGAATGAGCAGGGTGGTCGGTCGAACGAGCAGGGTGGTCGGTCGAACGAGCAGCACCGGGTCGAACAATCGAGCAGGCAAAGGTCGAGCTGACCAGGTTTGTGCATCAGAACAAGGAGATAGGGTCGGTCGTGCAAAAAGTGCTGGGTCGTGCAAGCGGGTCGGTCGAGTGTGGGCTCGAGTAGAGGAGTTCGGTCTGGTTGGGTCGAGAAGCCTCGGGTCGATCGGTCATGTTCCTGGAGGTGAAGTATGGGGTCGGTCACGGGGGTCGGTTGCACATGGTTATTTTTGAAAATTTTATTTTCGGGTACGACTCTGATTTGAACAAGAAGGTCTGAAAAAAATATTTTTCGGGGGAAACCCTCCAAATCCTAGCCGCAGTGATGTAATTGGGCTCGGTGATGGTGCGACTTCGAAGTGAATTCGAGGAAGAAGGTTCGAAGTGTTGAAATGTGTTCGTTGATCGGTGTAGAATAGGGAATGAGGTGACAACTCAAAGGTCGTGAGTTGGTGAATAATGGTTGTTTGAGAAGGTTACTTGAGAAATGAAAAGTCATCGGGTTAGATGACTAGAGATGCGAAGGCCGAGAGATTATCGTTGTCGTAAGTTCTAGCAGGCTCAAAGTAGGGGTACGATAGGGGCACCTAAAAGACCGGTTGTAGGTCGAGTACCCTGGGTATCGTTGAAAGGCCTAGTTGTCAAGGTTGGACACACATACGTATCATTGAAAGGTGTATGGGGTTTATGCTAGAACTGGGGTTACCATTAGCCCTTGACATATGGTAAAGTTGGCCGTCATACGATTAACGATAGTTTCAAAGCAGGATTGGCGGTGATAGCCAGAGTCAGTCATGGATAATTGGTTATTCTGTTTGTACCGTCTCATGTAGGTCATCCAACGTCGAAGGAAATGTTCCTTGGGTGCTTGTCTGATATTGGTTTAGGCATCTGGGGCTTGTGCTTGAGGGATGTTTAATTCAATTAGGATGGTTTACATGAGATATATATAATTCGGATGTTATGAG
Source organism: Allium sativum (assembly GCA_030737875.1). Lineage (NCBI taxonomy): Eukaryota > Viridiplantae > Streptophyta > Magnoliopsida > Asparagales > Amaryllidaceae > Allium > Allium sativum. The sequence goes on along the minus strand of CM060910.1, from coordinate 1,042,911,550 downwards.
TGCTTTACCATGATTGAATGGTGTTCTGGTTTCCATGGATGAATGGTTGAATTGTTTATTGTAAATGCCATCACTGTCCGATGTGGGGAAGATAGGGTTGAGTTCTTCTCTGGTGTTGTGGGTAGATTAGTATGTTTATCTATCCATTCTCATATACTTTATTGTTGACGTTTGTTAGCTATTTTATCGCTCACTAAGACTGTTGTCTGACTCAAGGTTTTATGTTTCGTCTTATTACCTTGGGTTGTTCATCCGGTTGTGGATGGGCAGACTAAGTAGCAGGTGACAGGAGATTAGTGAGGACGATGCTGTTGTGCGAAGGCGAGCAAGAGGCTAGCGTATTACTTTTACTACTATCTAGTATTTCTGTTTCCGCTGTTTGAGTTGCTCTATGAGTGTTATAGTGAGGCCTTATGTAAAAACTTTGATATTTCCTATGATGTTTGAATAATCTTTCAGGATGTTGTGAAAGTTTCAAAAGTTTGTTATGTGATGCTTCACTATTGTTACATGTTGTATACTTTCTATTATACTTTATCCTCGCGTTGTGAGTTTTACGACAGGTTCTGATTGTGTTTATCTACTCTGATGATCGTCCATAGCCGCCGTGCACACCTTTCAACGCATTATTCCTCTTATTTAGTGCGGGGGTTGTGGGCGGTCATCACAGTTGGTCTTTGTGTTTCCTCTTCGTACATGGTTGCAGGTTCTTGGGAGCTTAAATAAACAAAGCATCGATGGCAGCAAGAACACAATGCCCACAACAATGGGTGCTAGCTCATCTTTTTCTAGAGGTTCCTTTATTTATTTGAATTTGAAAATTAAATCTTCCTCTTTTATTGTTTCCTAAGGAAAAAAGGATCAAATTCCATCTTTTTTTGTCGCCATTTGATTTTTTCCTCCTTAACGATATGAACTTTCAATATATCTAGCTTTATTCTCATGCATACCAGATTAGCGAAAAAATACTTGACAACCAAAGACTTGACAATGCAATAGCAGAAATGATATTACTAATGCGATAAACTAACTTGCAACATTTCTGAATTTTTAATCTACGCACATAACTTAACATTTCTAAAATGAAATAACTAATGCGATTAACTAACATGCAACATTTCTGCATGTTTAATTCTACGTATTTCATATGAGAATTTCACTTGAGCTTATTTACTATAGAGAATGTTAATCCCGACTCGAATTTTTTTTGACTTTATGCTCGGGTAAGACTGAGGAGTTCAATTTTGTCAATTCATCTATTTCGGAGCTAGAGATCTATTGGAAATTCATCTTATTGTCTATTTGCTACTGCTATCTTAGTGTTTCCGTCAGCTTATTTCTATCATTTTCCCATGTATTAGACATTTATGTATCTAATATTGTCTAATTTTTTAAATTATGACTCGGATATTTTGTACTTTGATTTTGAGATTTTGTGATTGGTAGCTTCATAAATAACTAAGTTATTTATTCTGTTGCGAGTTATTCTGCTATTTTAAGTGTGTGATATGTATGTGTTCTATGATTTGATTTTATCAAACCCTATATTTAAAATAATATGTTGTTTCAAATGATTTGAGTTGGTTTTATTAACGTCTTGAATGGTAAAAAAGCGAGCTGTTACATGTGGTATTAGAGGTTTGGTTTAATGAAAAACTTAGTTTGTGGGGTTTAAACTCATTAGACATAGGGTGGCAATATACTAGAATGAGTAAAACCAGTCATGTAATCTTTCTTTATTGAGCGTATTTTAAAAAGTATAAATGGTTTCATATGATTTAAAAGTATTTATATATATATAACTTTATTTTAAATTAGACCTTTCCTAAGAGTTACTTTCTTTTGAATTCCTCTCCTTAGTTATATTCTCTTCGACTGAGATTTATAGATTCTATATCTCGATCTTTGTTGTAAATCTATGTACTAGGAAGTTATAGTTGATAGCTTTCTAAGTCGTTAATATTCTTGAATTTATGATTGATTAGGATCTTCTTATTCACATATTTATGTTGGTTAGTTCTTTCATTGGTTCAATTCTAGCTTGTGTTTCAGACTTATTTTTAAGCTAACTGAATTAATATTGAAAGAATTTTTAAGTATAATTTGTACCAAGAATTATGTGAAATATGAAAGTGCTAATAAATGTGGTAATAATAACTTAGGTTATTTATTAGCGAAATTAGCATTCTTAAAGGAATTATATGTTAAAAACTTGAGATAATATACTGAGTGAATATATACTAATAAGATTATAAGATAGAACTTGAAACATGATGTTTCAAAATTTGTTATCTCTATTTTATGTCTAATAAGTTTGGAATATTAAATTGGTTCTGAGTAAAAATAATAAAAATATTAATTTGTATATAAAGAAGTAAAATTTAAACTTATTATAGATGGATATTTCAAAATGTTGTAAAGAAATTAATGTTTTGAAACTTAATGATACTATATTTTAAGATATATGTACAAATGAGAAATTTAAGGTGATGAATTGTGAAGAAATAACTATAATGAACTCACAAATTTTATGAAATGTTTTTGAAATGATAAAATTTCCCATTATACATAGTAATAAGAAATATATTTTGAAACTGAGAAAGTGAAAGTCAAATAGGCATGAAAAATAGATTTGATTTTAAATTAATATAATTAAAATATTAATTTGATTATAAAGGTTGCTTATATGATTTGAAAGTTACAAAAGAACAATGATTTGAAGTATTTATATATATATAAACCAAACTTATGAGGTTAACTAAGCGTTATAAGTATAATATTAAGCAAGTACTAATCCTCAGACATGATAGTGATTAGAGTTCACTTAAATTTTAGATTTAAGTATATAAAATTAATTTTGAACTTGAGAAAAATTTGGAATTTAAGTACAAGATTTAGGTTGATTTAATGTATGAATTATAAGTGATAACTTAAGTGAAATATTAATATAATTTAAGGAACCGTATAGGATACATAATTGTGAAATTTTATATCATCTCTCTATTAATTATAAATTTGCTATATTTGAAAATATGATATGAGTCAAAGAATAATTAAAATAAAGGAGTGAGGAGAAATAAAATACGATATAGTCATCATGAAGGATCCCATGGCTTGAGCATTCAAGGGTCCCTCTTCAAGCTTCTCTTCGAGATCCTCCACCACCAGTTAATGCTAGTCAAAGACGCACTGAACAAGCTTCGGAACCAAAAAGGAAAAAATTCTTCTTAGGTTAAAAAGTCCATAATAAAATCCACTTAATTCATTGTGGCTCTTGATTTCTATTTAGGAGAGAAAGCACGAAATCCTAGCTTTGCTTCCTAGGCTTATCATCTCCAGACTAAAATTCATCCATAACATCCATCTGATCTCTTATGAGACTTGTAAAGATATCATGGATTCATTTTTTAATGTGAATGCATGAAATGGAGAGATGAATAGAGCAGCTATGAATCTCTTAGAGACTATACATGAATTGGAGTTAGAGATTGATAGCATGAAGCTCAAGGCTAGCTTTAGTAAGGATAAAATTAAACACGTTGATGCTCAAATGGCGGTTATAAGGTTAAACTTACAAAAGTGGAGAAAGAGCTCGACAATGCTAAGAAAGAGCTCAAAGAAGACCAGACTCGATTTCAAGTGAGCTTCACAGATTATCGTTCAGAGCCACTACTCTTGAAGATGATGGCAAAAAACTCTTTAAAAACAATAAGATACTAAAAGGGAAGAATGTGGTCTTGACTGAGGATAAAGAGTTATTTGCCAAAAAAAAAGTAGTTGATCTTAAGGCCAAGCTTGCCGAATCTGAAAAGGCTAAGGAGATAACTAAGAAAGTCACCCAACCGGTCTGTGATGATATCGTCAAGGGCCAGGTTAAATATGAAAAGGAATTGAAGGAGCTCAAGTCCAAAATCGAAGAAGAAGAGTGAAAAGAGTTCAATCCTTTATCTTAAGATATTATGCTTAAGTCCTTCATCACTATGATTTGTCTATCATGGGTTCTGGAATATCCAGTGATGTTGGCATGCATATTCCTATCTCCTATGAGTACTTTGTCAAAGATGAAAAGCTCTTAACCCAAAGTGATACTATGGATGAGAAGGATCTCATTATGTGGTCTTGAAGGAAGAGGGGGCGGTAACTCTATAGGAGAGTCCGTGCATATTTAGAGAGGAAGAAAATATGGAGATGGCACAGGAAAGGAAAAGGGAAATTGGGTGAAACCTTTGGTGTTATACAATATGTTGGATGGATGGGACACTCATAGAGTTAATACATTCACGTCCAAGACCTTGTCGCATACCTGCTTCCGGACCTCCTACTTCTCAACCGGCTTCTACTATAAAAGAGAATGATCCCATCTTTCTTGGCTTTCTGATGCAGAAGAGGCTGACTTATATTCCAAAGGTTGAGATTCCATTTCACGATGTTGAGTATGGAGTCAAAGTTATGTCGACGTTGCTTTCTCGCACACTTGAAGAATTCTTGATTGCATGCAAATGAGCCAACTGACTTATGATCGTCTCTTCAGAGAAACACGAGAAGATGATTGCACATTGTCTTCCTGCTGTAGATACTCATTGTGGGACACTAGTGACAGTTACTCTAGTAGCTTCCGCACTTTAGCATCATGCCTCTACTGTCTATATTAATTACCAAGGGTACCCCTAGGATGGATGATAAGATTATTAAGGAAAACATGGGTTAGGAAATCCAAGATGTACAAGTTAAGGGAGAGGAACAAAACATCTAATTTTAAGGTGAAACCAGGCACACTGAGTCGCTCGGCATGGAGGAGATGTTTAAGGAGCAATCCAATAAGTTTACCCTCAAGAAGGAAGCACCATTCCTTATGCCGATGCCACTTGCAATAGTGGCTTAGAACCTAAATATGGAAAACTCGAGTCCCAATCATTTGAAGAAATCTTACTGGAGCTTAGTCCTTCTCACCAAAGTCCACGCCCGATAAGAGCATTTGAAGCACGAGCAAAAAGAGCTCAAGGAGAAAGAAAAAAGAAAGCTCACTGAATTAAATCTCTAAAAAATACAAGGAGGACAAATAAAATGTCGCTGGGTGGATTTCATATTTGATTATTTGTTTTTGATCTTTTGTTGGCTGGATTTGTGTGAGTACAACCATTCAATTTTGGTCAGAATAGGATAATAGACTTATACTTTGTCATTTCCACGTCTGATATGAATAAAATTTGTTTTTTTATCTATGACTTTTGAGTATTTATTTAAGCTTTCCATTCAACATGCTCACTATCATTTACTCATCGCTAACATTTAAGTCATACGTAATCGTTCCTGAGTCTGAGCGTTGACTTAACAAGCACTATTGAAACTTCCTTTTGGTTATGGTCTTTAGTCGTGTGACGAGTTAAAAGTGTTATACTGAGTCTTAATATCACGATAATCCCTTTCCATCTTTGTACTCACATGCTCTGTCATGGTGGAACCGAGTTATTGTAGAGGTTGACTTCCATCTTAATTCCACTATCACTTTTTTGTTCGAGTTCGAGCAAAGGACATCGCTGAGTCATCATTTATATTCTCCTATTGTCGGTTTAAGTCAGAGTTAGCAAATAGTGGCCTTTAGTCTTGATGTGCCTGTAACACTCTTTTTTGTTTATACTCCTATCCAAACTCCAAGGACCTAAGTTAGTTCAGCAAATGGTTGGATCACATATTTGTCTTCACGTCGTTCCACTGCCTCAGTATCGATGAATTTTTTTACCTTAAGGTTGGCAAAGTCATATCCATGTTGAGTTTGTACTCCTCATAGCAAAACATGGGATGGAGTTGTGGATGTTGTTGGGAAAATAGTCGGGTCACATTGAACCTCTTTATCGTCGTTCATTTTCCAAAATGTCGAAGGAAAAAATTTCTCAGAGGTCGATCAAATCAAGTCGGCTATGTTGTTTGGCGTGCCTCATCTCGTATTAAGGCATCAATCGATTAACATCTACTTTTGAGTATCAACTCTGCTCGTCGAATCGTAAGTGAGAGTTGATAAGCAATCAAATCAGGCTCTTATATGGTTATGCATCAGTTAGTCATATTACAACTATTATTCTACATACTGCATCACAGTTAATTGAGACCGAGAGCTTATTTGAAGTCGAAAAAAGAGTTGGTATGTATTGCTTTTTTATATTATCTACATAACTGTTAACTGAATGAAATAAACGAAATAGGCTCTAAGTGAAATACCATCTCAGAGGCTCATCATTCTGTGCTCTTGATAATACAACGCCATAAATGATCATTATTTTGGAAGCTCGGTTCTCTAGCCTCTATTGGATGACATATCATCCTTCCCACTTTGGTCGTAAATGTTCGGGGCTAGGAAAGATTTGTTTTAGGATAGACCACCGATATCAAAGGTTCTATATCAAACCTTAGTATTGTCGCATCAGATGCTTGATGTTTACATGCAGCTACTCTGCATTCAGCTTCTTCTCTTTTTTCGTTGATCATGTCTAATGATTCTAGAAGGATTTCCTTTTTTGTCAAAGGATTGTAGTGCACCACTCGATGAGAAGGGACTTCTGGTTTAAAATGATGGGTTCGGAGCATAAGCTATGGCGATCGAAGTTTGATCAGTCCCGGACTTATGGGTTGTTATGTAATCACATGATGTGAATGGTAACTTGTTAACCCACTTGCCTTGGCCTTTTCCAAATGCTTATTTGCAATAGATTTGATAATCAAGTTCACAACTTCCATCTTCCCACCTATTTAGGGATGGGCGACTAATGAATATCGCTTGTTAATGTGATGATGCTCCAAACATGACAATGTCATGTTGAGCCCTGTTAACGATTATGATCGCTTTAGAGAGTTCAAAGAAGCATACAATGCTCAAAACAAGGGCGTTGGTTGCTTCTTCATCAAAATACTAGATAATGGCTCAACTTCATCCTGCATAGTGAAGTAATCAACTATTACGATGGATTGCACCACCTTTGGAGATTAGAGAATGCTATTTGTCTATTTCCCATAGTAAAATGACCATGGCTGACCATTTGAGTGGGTTCCACCGGCAGGGCTCTTAGAATCTTAGCAAACTGCTAACACATATTACAATGTCATCTGTAATTATTTGCATCCCGAATGACAATAGATCAGAAATAGCCGTAGTAGAGTATTATCCTTGTTGGGTTTGCCTCTTAGAATCTTAGCAAACTGCTAACACTTATCACACGGGATTTTATACTGGTTCGGATTACTCCTACGTCCAGTCTCACGCAACGCTGGATTGCGCAGAGTTTTATTACTATATCAATATCCAAGTACAACACCCTTGATTTCATGGCCACAAGGTTAACACTGATTCCACCACCCTTGATTTCACGGCTACAAGGTTAACACCGCAACAAAAACCCTTGATCAATTATAATACCCTTGATTTTTCGGCTACAAGGTTGACACCGCTCCGTTTCCTTGATTTTAGGGATACATGGAACACACCCTTTCCCAATCACTTCCCAAAAGATTACAACAGCCCTATAACTCTTCAATAACTCTTTAATTCAGAGAGTAATGAGTAGAGAGTGAGAAAAAAAGAAGTTTTATGTAATTAGAGTAGAAATCGGCGGAATAGAAGTGTAAAAATCAATAAAATAAGAAATATTAATGGAGGGATGAAGAGCGGTGAAGATGGAGAAGAAGAATAGTTAAAAAATTCGAATTCAACCCCTATTTATAAGATTTGAAAGGTTGCAACGCTTCTGGAACGTTACAAATAGTGAAAAGACACTTCATTTGAAATTTGAAAAAGTGACAGTTGTATGTCGACATAGGCTAATATGTATGTCGACATAGCCTAGTGTAAAATTTGAAATTTGATCATTTTCAAGTGTTTAAATATATATTTACTATTCTGGATATTCTTGAATTAAAACTTAGTGATATAAAAGAGTATTCTAAAGTATAAAATCATATGAAAACATAAATATATATTATATAAACATATTTATAAAATTATATGGTTTAAAACTATATAAATATAAAACAATAAAAGTATATAAATATAAAAAGATATATAAACTTTAAAACCTATATTTGAAATCCTAAGTAAGATATAAACTATTTGAAATTTTAATCTTAATTTTAAAAATTAGAATTTGAATTTTGAAAAATAGAATTTGAAAAACAGAATTTGAATTTGAACCTGGATTGTTACTCAGAGTCTTACATATAAACTAGACTCTATTACTATATTTGTCTTGAACTCTTGAATTCTTGATATCATGATCACTCATGAGTCTTGAATCTTTTCCAAATCTTGAAACTCTTGAAGCTCTAAAACTGTACAGTCTTCAGTATTAATTCCTATATATAAATCCTGCATATTCATGTATATATATTCTAGATAAAAATGTTAGTATATGTTTTATAATCAATAATAATTGAAATAAGGTTGTTGTCATCAAAACTCCATTCTCCAATAATCTCCCCCTTTTTGATGATGACAACCTTAGTTTATAAAATATTCATACCTATTGATATCTTTTTTGATCTGCTCCTTCTAATACTCCCCCTGTCAATATGAATCCTATATAATCTACCTTAAACCTAATTCTATATTTTATAATTTATCCGCCTTTGTCATTATCAAAAAGAAATTCTAAAAATACTCCCTCTAAATCCTATATCTATCTATACATATCCTATATGCATACTAAAGTAAATTACTCCCTGTTGATGTCAAAAATGGACAACAACACCCAAGGTGTTTTTACAACACTTCGCAAACAAGTAAGATTTAAAATTATGGAGCCACAAACATAAAAAGCAAGTAATGACAAGGAGACTTAGAGTGATTCGGCCAAGAATTGGCCTACGTCCACTATGGAAAGAGTTCTCATTATCATCATCGAATTTACAAGGTACATGACTTCTCTAATTTCATTCATTTTCTCTCTTTTACAACACTTCTCTTTATTTCTTCTCTTTTTGTCTTTGATCCACTCAAATTCACTAAGGAAATGATGAAATCTCTTAGAATGCAATGGTTGTTGGAGTAGACCTTCAACAAATTGAGCACTTTGATGATTTTAGCAAATCCATGGTGGTTGAGATGTTGAATCTATACTTGGAGAAGGATTAATGGAGGTTGAAATGAATTAGAGGAGTTTAGGAATGATTTTGGCAGCACTTTGTGGAGGGAAAATTCGGTCCCTTTAATGGTGGGAGAGTGGGGGTATTTAAAGGAGTGGATATGGAGTAGAGAGTCCTGAAAATGGTGTGTGTAGGAAATCAGGTCGTCGAACGACCTGGGGAATGAGTCGGTTACGACCTGACTCTTTTCCCCTACCCCAAGACACGATCTGACGCTCTGAGTTATACGCGACCTGACAGCTCAAGTCGGCTACAGTCTGATGCCTTAAGTTGACAACGACCTAACATTGTCTTCTGCTCCAAGAAACGACCTATGGTCTAACGACCCGATTCTTTTCCTTTGCTTCGAGAAACGGCTTTGCTTGTTAAGTTGCGGAATGACTTAATTCCAGAGCAACCTGGCGATGTTTTCTTGAATCAACGGTATAAAGAACAACGACCTAGCCTTGCTTATGTGAACCAACGATCTAAGGTCTGGAACGGCCTGACGACGAACCGACCTAGAGCTTACGGCCTAGGGAATGATGACCTAGGTTTGAAAGTGCGAGAACGACTTAACACTCGAACCATTTTTATGCATCATATCCGAGCCATACTTTTATGCATCATATCAGATATACAATTTTAATATTTCCTTGTTAGATCGTTCGCACATGTTCAAACTAGGTCATCTTACCCTAAGGCCATCAGAACTCAGACTGTTGGTTCCAAAACTCATCTCTAGGTCGCTCGAAGATTTAGGCCGTTCTGGGCTTTGACGGATGGATCGGGCTTGGCCCATCTTACCCCATGCGCCTTTATAATATCTCTTAGATCGCCACTATCTAACTTTTATCTCCTTCAATGGAAAAGGCCTCGTTAATGGCGGCTCACCTCTGAGAGTTAATTTCTTCCTCAATCGTTTTTCAACTTCGACGTCATCAATTGAAATCGCTTTGCTGCCGTCATTGATTGGTGATTCAACCTTTGACGAATCCAATAGTCCCTAATGCTGATTCGATTTAACCGGGGTTTCAAACCTCTCTAATTCGAAGCATCTCGTCGCAGCTTGTAACAGCCTGCACCTCGGTTCATGCAAAATATTGTCCCCAACTTAGCCAACGTATAGGTGTGGGGTTTTGTTCCTTAAAAGGCCTCGGCATTAGTAAGAGATGGGCTCTACTATATAAGTACCCACTTCACACAGGCTTCCACGATGTGGGACTTAGGGGTGTTACATTCTCCCCTCCTACAGAGCCCAACGTCCCCGTTGGCTCACAAACACCTCACCCAGGCGTTGTGGTCCACACAAGAGCCACAATTCCGGTTGGGTATTGGCTCTGATACCACTATAACAGCCCACACCTCCGTTCACGCAAGATATTGTCCCCAACTTAGCCACTGTATAGGTGTGGGGTTTTGTTCCTCAAAAGGCCTCGGCGTTAGTAACAGATGGGCTCTACTATATAAGTACCCACTTCACACAGGCTTCCACGATGTGGGACTTAGGGGTGTTACACAGCTGATCATCCAAAAACCATTGCAAGCACCCTTCGATCGAAATCAGGTCCCATCTTTATCTTGTTTCTTTGTTTCCGAATTGTATTCGACTTTTGTAGTTCTAGGGTTTGTTCGAATCGGCTGGTTGATGCCTTATGGTTTGGGATTGAAATTGATGTGTAAATATGAAAATGTACTGTTCTAAGTTTTGATTGAGGCTTGGAATTGAATTTGTGTATTAATCGTGTGATTTTGGGTTTGAGCGATCGATGATGTCAGTTGACTCTTGTGAATCTGAATATTGTCTTTTAGAAGTTCACGTCTGGGCTTGAATTTGTTGTTGAACTGTTTGTTCTAATCAATACACTTCGACTTTTGAAATGCATGCTTGCCACCAGCCAATGGTTTTTAGTTTTGATTAAATTTGGTAACATACAAACTTGCGATGAGAATTCTATTGTAATTGTTGTTGTCGATGATCAAACCAATACACAACCTTTTCAGAATTAATGCCAAATAGGATTATATGAGCAGACCGTGGACACAATTCATGTTCGTATGTCGTTGATGGCATAGAACTTTTGGGGGCCTATGATCTGAGTCTCTGGGAGCGACCTAAATCTTTAACTTCCCAAGCCCCAAGAGTTTGAACAACCTGAGTCCCCAGCGACCTGAGATTTTCAATGCCCTAATCCCCCAATGATCCGATCTTCAGGCCACCTGAATGATCTAATATTTAGGCTGCATGAACGATATGATCCTTTAGACCGTTGAGACGACCTAAGCACTTAGATCGTTCAACGATCTAATCTTTGAGCCGCTTAAGCCCACGACGACCTGTACCTTTCCGTGATGCACAACCTAAGTTTTCAAGATTTTAAAGCGATAAACCGACTTGACCCCATGGTTACAAGGACGATCTGAGTATCAACGACCTAAAGAGCTTAATGACTTGATTAAGCGGTGACCTGATTCTTTTAGTCGATTGAGCGACTTGGGTTTTAAGACGTGGATCGACTTGGCTCCTAGGTCGTTGGGAGATTTGTGTTTTGATACTTGAAGCTTATTTTGAAATACAATAGATTTGAGCACTTCAGGACTTGAATAATCCACACTTGTGCATTAAGAATTAAACATTTTTATGCCCTGTTTCCCATCTTACAACGACAACAAGTACTTGTGTGTTTTGGACTTATACGTTGCTATCGATCGTCCAATTTGATAACAGATTAGATAAGGATGCATATCATACTAAGTTTCATGACTTAAACTATATGGCACGTCTATACAAGCTTGTTTTGTTTAACAGTTATAACCTGTCAACTCTTTCTTGCATACACACGACGATTTTAGTTTAAGTTAGTAGCGGCGCTTGAAATCGATTAATTGACATAAGCCAAATTGTAGATTTCAAGCCTTGCTTTAATTTAGCTTGCAGAATTCAGTATAATATTTCTCGTTTAAAGAAATTGCACCTGTGATATGTTTATAAACAAGTATATTTGTGTAGATGACTACTAGGCAGCAAACTCGCCTTCAAACCGAAGAAACATCTTCTGCTCAAGTCGACATTTCTACCACTGCTCTTGAGACCACAACAACTACAGTCTCCGACCAGGTTCCTGCTCAACCATTTCCAAAGCCTCTCCCTCTTAGTACTCCACCTCCCGAAAGGCATTCTACCATTATAAACCAGGACCAATTTGAACAGTTGTGCAGACAATATGGAATTCCTGTTACCGATGAGATATTGCCAGCTGAAGGCGTTTTCGCAGATCAACTCCCAGCCGGCTATGTTGCTGTAAATCGACATATGTTAGCGAGTGGTGTCATTCCTCCCTTTAATCCTTTCTTAGAGAGAATCCTGAATCGTATGGCTATTGCCCCTTTCTAATTACATCCAAACAGCTATATCATCCTGTTAGGACTTTATAAACTTTCTATGCAAGAAAAGGAGTGTGAGCCTACTTTTCAAGAGATCCGCTACTTATGCCCATTTAATAGGAGGAAAGACACTTTATCTATTATACACGTTGAGGGTGCCCGAAACTGGAAACTCATAGTTGATTTGCCAGAGAGTGTCTCAGGATTCTTAACTCGGTTTTTCTTCGTTGGTTGCCCTGAGACTTTCCGTGGGAATTGGACAAAAGGAGGTGAACACTTTTACACAGAACAAATCATATTTAATTCCACATAAGCCTTGGTTATTGAACTTTAAGTTTTCTATTTGCAGTTGTTCCGGATCCAATCAAGGATAAAGATGCTACCCTTTACAAGCCTATTTACGAGGCTATAAAAGCCGTTGGCGAAGTCGATAGAGGCAAAAAATATTTAATAAAGGAAGAGTTTCTCCGCAAATACGTACTGCTTCATTATTCGAGAAAGTTTCCTTCCAAAGCGGGTCCTTCCACACCTAAGTCCGTGCCTATAACACCGGACGTTGGTACTTCCATAGGCGGCGGTGCATCACAAAGGCAAGCCGACAAACCTTCATTGAAAAAGTGTTCAGACCCCGCTGGTAGTAGCAAATCACCTTCCATGTGACGGCCCGCCCCGCACTAGCCGACATTTCCCTCGAAATGCGCTGTGTCGAGGTCCAACTAGCATGGGACGATCGTCAAAAGAAAGGGATTTGAAACTATGAATCACCAAGAACTTGTAGTATATCTCACATCGCATGGAATAAAATATAATAGTAACATAAATTTACATAAAAAAGGCGAGACAGTGCATAAGCTGAAAACTAAACCATATCCATCAGAGTAGCGGAATCCAAAATACAGCTTATGATCCAAACCATTACTACAACTTCAACATACTATCTCTAAAGCAAAATAGAAAAGGTACACTACTAATGCCCAAAGTAGTGACTAGCAACAACACAGGGAGAATATATGTAAATAGCACGTGGAAGCTTCCTGCTCGACTCCGGACGACTACTCGTGCCAAATCACCTAACCTGTCTCTAGTCTGCTCGTTTAGGAGCACCCAGAGTAAGAAGAAGAGACATAAAACTCTGGGTCAGACAAAAGTCTGGTATGAGCGATAGCAGCAAAATAAAGCAATAACAGGTATAAATAATCATACCTGAACCTGGACCTGTAACCAAATAGTTAGCACAACAAGATGTACAGTACTCTAAGGTAACACTAACATAAAGTGTAAAATGGGAGTGTGCATTTCATGGTGATAGCAAACATCAAACATAGAAACCATCCTTACATCTCTCACTCAGTCCGTAAAGCATACGATATCCACCACTTTGATCACCAGAACTATTGGGGCCATGACAGAGTCCCACCCCTTCTAACTATCACTACGACCACTTTGCCCTTGGAGCCCCTGATGGAGTTCGACTCCATACAACCTCTGACCCCACCGCACTGGTCCATAGTCAATGCCCCCCTCTCAATAGTGAACCAAAGTTATAGATATCGATAACCCCTTTGCACATGTCCCGCAGCAAAGCCCAACTTTAGAAGTTAACCCATCGATCCCCATTTGGAGCTTGAGCCATTACTTCTCATCTGGATTTCCTTTGCATCTCGGGTTTAGTCGGATTGGAATTGATCTTCAGAAGAGTTCACGGTCATCACTGGTCGTTCATCCTTCATGGGTCGGTCGAACATGCATCACCTTGGGTCGGTCGAACATGCATGGGTCGGTCGAACACTTCATATAGGGTCGGTCGAGCACTTCATATAGGGTCGGTCACTCGACCCATAAGGTCGGTCGAACATACACGTGGGGGTCGGTTCAGACATAAGGGTCGGTCGCTCGACCCATATTCTGCACCAATTTCCTACAAACCATTTTTCGACTCTCGACGGCGTTTTCGACCATTCTAACTTTCCTATGCAATCATAGATCATACCAAACAGTAGTAACAACATATGGAATCAACCAAAAACATTAAAACATCAATCACATGTGTTATTTAGGATCAAACATACCAAAATCCATTGTTTTCCCCTTAATCCCCTAAATTCTGGGATTAGCAAACTTAATCCAAATTAACCTAAATTTATATCAGTGACTTAAAATAATATTTTAGAATTTATGCATATTTTTCCATATTTTTCTGAGTCATAATTTCGCTAATTATTACTAATCACCCTTAATTAGCCGTAATTAGTGTAAAAACATGCAAATCACTCACCTTAGCCACAAATAAATTTCAGATCTGAAACTATAACTGATTTGGCATGGATCCCTATGTATTCCAGTAGCTCTACCTCGATTTTGATGCTAATCCAACTTGATTTGGTGTAGGTTTGGCTAATATGTGATTAGAAAGAGATTAAAGATGAATTTAGAAGTTGGAGGCCATTGCTAGGGTTAAAGAAATGTTTATGGCGGATGAGAAAATAAAAAGGAATCATTCTATAACTCATTTCAGCCCTCCCATAACCCTAATCCCGAAATAGGTTATGGGCCTAGCTACTAATCACCCTATTAAGCCCGATTAAGCTGTTTTTCCCCTTACAAACCTTATTTCAGCCATATCTCCCAAACGGTAAGTCCGTTTGATTAACGTGACCACTCTACGGAAAGGTAAACCATCATATGAATACAATGGAAGTGGTTTCAGGTCAAAACTCCTTACCAATCAAAAGTTATAGGCGAAACAAGATTCCCAGGGGCAAAACGATCATTTAAAATTCAGCAAAAATCGTGAACATGGGAAATGACCCCAATAGTCATTTCCCAAAGTTACACGACTATACGACTTTGTATGTAAATGAAATAAATATTCTACGATCCTTCGATGCGTAGAATGTGGGTCGTTACACTCTCCCCCCTTAAGAAATTTCACCCCCGAAATTCCTTAATCAAAACATAGAATGGTGGCCCGCATGCCTATCAACCATTTACAAACAATCAAACATACATAATAACATCACAAGCCTATCCTAGCATGCAGTTTTACTAACAAAGAAATAATTATATCGCGATTAAAATCTTACCAGGCAAAGAGCTCTGGATATGACTTCCTTATGCTCTCCTCGGTTTCCCAAGTACAGCCATTCTCATTATCGCCCCCACTGGACCTTGACTAGTCCCACCGTCTTGCTTCGAAGTTGTTTCGTATCATGTCCGATAATACAAATCGTCCTGCGGCTCCCAACTGCTTTGGATTCTACCTCGATATCATCCAACTGATCTAGTGAAATAGTCATATCAGAATCGTGCACGAACTTCCTTAACTGGGAAACATGAAATACGTCGTGAACTTCTGCCATCTTGTCAGGCAATCCAACTTTATACGCTTAATTCCCAACTTGTTCGAGAATTGGAAATGGGCCAACAAACCTTGGTGCCAATTTACCTCTCCTACCAAATCGAATCACACTCTTCAACGGAGAAATCTTGACGAATACCAAGTTGCCAACGGAGAATTTCAATTCTCTTCGCTTTTTATTAGCATAACTCTTCTGCCTATCTTGGGCAGCCTTCATTCGTTGTTGAATAACCTTGATCTTATCTGAAGTTTTTCTTATTACATCTAGCCCAAGCATAAACTTCTCACCAGTTTCCAACCAACATGATGGTGAGTTGCACGGTCTTCCATACAAAGCTTCAAATGGAGCCATACCAATACTGGACTAATAACTATTATTATATGCGAACTCAACCAGGTGCAAATGGTCATCCCATGACCCTCCAAAATCCAATATACAAGCTCTCAAGAGATCTTCTAATATACAATTCACCCTCTCTGTTTGACCGTCGGTTTGAGGATGGTACGCGATACTGAGATGTAATTCTGACCCAAAAGCCTCTTGTAAGCTCTTCCAAAACCCACTAGTAAATAATGGATCTCAGTCACTCACAATACCTTTAGGCACTCCATGAAATCTCACTATCCATTTCATATACAGTTCTGCTAACTTAGCCGTCGTTCTATTCGACTTGACCGGTATGAACTTTGCACTTTTGGTTAATCGATCCACAATCACCCAAATACTATCATGACCCGATCTAGTCCTTTGTAAACCATCGATGAAATCCATTGAGACTTGTTCCCATTTCCATTCGAGAATTTCTAACGGTTGTAACAAATCACTAGGTTTCTTTTGCTCGGCTTTAACTAGCTGATAGTTCATGCACTTGGATATAAACTTCCCAACGTCTCTCTTCATCCCTTCCCATTAGTAGGTCTGCTTCATGTCTTGATACATTTTGTTACCACTGGGATGTATAGTCAGTTTTGAGTGATGACATTATCTAAGCACTTCATCTCTCAATCCATTAACGTTGGGTACAACTAGTCTCCCATTCTTTAGGAGCCATCCCTCTCGATCAAGTCCATACTTGTTCATTTCCTCACCGTTGGTACCCATCTCCACTTTGGAGATGATTTCCAGTAGGTTAGGATCGTCCCTCTGACTAGAGCCGATCCGCCCAATCAAAGTCGGTCTAATCGTCAAACTTGCTAACATTTCTGGATCCAATTCGCACTTAGGTCTGAAATCATATCTCGCGCTATACTGCAGTTGCTTCCATTTAAGAAACATAGCCCCTAAACTGGCATGTCTCCTACTCAATGCATCTGCTACCGCATTGCCCTTCCCGGGTGTGTATGTAATATTGAAATCATATGAAGTCAAGAACTCTAACCATCTCTGTTGACGAAGATTTAAATCCTTTTGAGAGAAAAGATACTTTAATGACTTATGATCGGTAAACAACTCGAATCTTTCTCCCAAGATATAATGTCTCCACATCTTTAACGCAAACACAATCGCTGGCAATTCCAAATCATAGGTAGGATATCTTTTCTCATGCGGTTTCAGTTGTCGACTTGCATAAGCTACAACCCTACCTCCTTGCATCAGTACAACACCTAGTCCGGTACCACTAGCATCCGTGTATACCGTCATCTCTTCGTTCCCCTTAGGAATAACTAACACTGGTGCGCATGTTAACTTCTCCTTTAGGCTCTTAAATGCATTCTCACACCTTCCGTCCCAAGCAAAAGCTTGATTCTTCTTGGTCAACTGAGTTAACGGTGCCACTATCTTGGAGAAGTCTTGGATAAACATACGATAATATCCAGCTAACCCCAAGAAACTTCTCATGTCCGTTGCATTCTTGGGCGTAGACCAATCTTGCACCGTAGCCACCTTCGCAGGGTCCACGACAATACCATTCTCTGAAACAACATGGCCCAAGAACCTCACTTCCCTCCTCCAGAAGTCACGCTTAGAGAATTTTGCTTTCAATTGGTTTTTCCTCAACACCTCCATCACTATCCTCAAATGTCCCTTGTGTTCTTCCTATGTATTCGAGTAAACCAAGATATCATCCACAAACACAAGAACAAACTTATTTAATCGATCCCTGAATACCCTATTCATAAGATCCACAAAATATGTTGGTGCATTGGTCAACCCGAATGGCATGACCAACCACTCATAAAATCCAAACGGTGTCCGAAATGCCGTTTAAGGTATACTCTCAACTGCTACTCGGAGCTGATGAAAACTTGTCGCGAGATCTAACTGGGAGAACACTCTCGCTTCATTCAACTGATCAAACAAATCGTCTATCCGAGGAAGGGGATACTTATTCTTTCTCGTCACCTTATTCAACTCACGGTAGTCCACACACAATCGAACGGAACCATCGGACTTGGTAGCAAATACAACTGGTGCTCCCCACTCGGAAACACTTCTTTGGATAAGTCCCTTCTTCAAAAGATCGCTTACTTGCACCTCGAGCTCTCGCTGCTCCCTTGGCGCCATACGATGAAGTGGCATCACTATAGGCCTGGCATCTTTCACTAAATCAATACGAAACTCGATCTCTCGGTGTGGTGGAAGTCCGGTAACTTCCCCGAAGATGTCCGGATACTCGCTAGCAATAGGCACATCTGACAACTCATCAAGCGGGATGTCGAGGGAACTTAGAAAACTAGCCATCACCCCATCACTAGGTAGGCAACCAAACAGTACCCTCCGCCCATCATCCGCTCTAATGGTCACCGAACACCCCTCACAGTCTACCACCACCCCATACCTTCGGAGCCAATTGACTCCCAACATAATGCCAAACCTAGTAAAACCCAAAGCAAAGCAATCACAAACAAACATGCATCCATGACTCGATAAGACCAAATTACGACAAATCATACAAAGGCTAGTCGAACCACCGATCGGGTTCATCACAACTAAAGGTCTATCGACAATCTCGGGTTCCAATTCCAACCTATCTACCAGGTCACTAGATACGAAGAAATGGGAAGCCCTGGTATCAAACAGTACTCAAACATGAACATCATAAATGGAAAGCATACCTTGAATGATGACACCCTTTCCTTTCTTCGTTGCAGTTGGGGGCATTCGACGAATAAGGAACAACATTGATAGCATATGCTTCCACTATCTACTTGTCCTTTGGGGGTTGGGGACATTTATCCTTATGATGTCCCACTTGGCCGCAATTGAAGCACTTCCTATCCACTGGCTTTGCTCGACAATCTTTGGCATAGTGGCCCTTCTTGCCACAGCTATAACACTCGATATCTTTCTTGTCCTTCTTTTTCTGACCATCCTTGATTTGGTTCTGTTTCCTCTTATTCTGAGAATTATTCTTGCCTCCACCGCTTACCTGCGGCTTTGGCTCCTCTGCAGCTGTAATAGCAACCTCGGTCTTCGACTTAGGGTAAAGGCTCTCTGATCTCGATGTTTTCCCCACAATAGATTCGAATGTCTCATCGATGTGGTTTATAAGCCTTTCCGCCAAGTACTCATCTAAGCCGGTTATGAACTTCTCGTTCTTCTTCTCGGCGGTATAGATAAGAGATAATCCATATTTTGATAAGGTATCGAATTCAGCAATATATTCCGAGACTGCCCTACCATTCTGCTTAAGCTCCAAAAACTTCATAAACAATTCTGATTTCTAAGTAGCTGGGACAAACTTGTCACTGAAGCGAATTGTAAACTGATTCCAAGTAACTTGATCCTCAGGAGTAGCTGCTTTAATAGCATTCCCCCAATTCATAGCCCGTAGTTGAAGTTGATGCGATGCTAACTTTCTTTTCATTGCATCATCGATTCCCAAATCCTCGAAGATGCGCTCACGACTATCAAGCCAATCTTGAACATCCGTAGCCGATCCCGTTCTATGGAACGACTTTCCATCAAGATTAGTATAATCCTTGCTGAGCTTGGCGAAATCGGCTCTATGCACCTGCACTGCTTCACCACCACCATTAGCAGCATTAGGAACTGCTCCCTGAGCATCCCTAAGCATCTCTCGCATAAAGGCAGTAAACATTGTCCTCATATCAGGGACATTCTCATTGTTGGCCCCTGAACCCGTACTCCTCGTATTTCGGCTCATCGTTCAATCTGTAAAGAGAAAACGATTAGCCTTTTTTTCTTAGAGGTGCCAGTGCAGTGCGACTTCATCCTTAGATATACTAATAGTATATATATAGCTTTTGAAAACCAAAATATCACAAATATGCGCTCTCATATACGTATACTATCTCTCCCTGATGTCTTCTCCTAGGTTAAACTACCCAACCTAGGCTCTGATACCAAGTGTGACGGCTCGCCCCGCACCTGCCGACATTTCCCTCGAAATGCGCTGTGTCGATGTCCAACTAGCATGAGACGGTCGTCAAAAGAAAGGGATTTGAAACTATGAATCATCAAGAACCTGTAGTTTATCTCACAGCGCATGGAATAAAATATAATAATAACATAACTTGACATAAAACAGGCGAGACAGTGCATAAGCTGAAAACTAAACCATATCCATCAGAGTAGCGGAATCCAAAATACAACTTATGATCCAAACCATTACTATAACTTTAACATACTGTTTTTAAAGCAAAATAGAAAAGGTACACTACTAATGCCCAAAGTAGTGACTAGCAACAACACAAGGAGAATATATGTAAATAACACGTGGAAGCCTCCTGCTCGACTCCGGACAACTACTCGTGCCTAACCACCTAACCTGTCTCTAGTCTGCTCGTTTAGGAGCACCCAGAGTAATAAGAAGAGACATAAAACTCTAGCTCCATACAATCTCTGACCCCACTGCACTCATCCATAGTCAATGCCCCCTCTCAATAGTGAACCAAAGTTATAGATATCGATAACCCCTTTGCACATGTCCCGTAGCAAAGCCCAACTTTAGAAGTTAACCCGTCGATCCCCATTTGGAGCCTGAGCCATTACTTCTCATCTGGACTTCCTTTGCATCTCGGGTTTAGTCGAATTGGAATTGATCTTCAGAAGAGTTCACGGTCATCACTGGTCATTCATCCTTTATGGGTCGGTCGAACATGCAACACCTTGGGTCGGTCGAACATGCATCACATTGGGTCGGTCGAACATGCATGGGTCAGTCGAACACTTCATATAGGGTCGGTCGAGAACTTCATATAGGGTTGGTCGCTCGACCCATAGGGGTCGGTCGAACATACACTTGGGGTCGGTTCAGACATAAGGGTCGGTCGCTCGACCCATAGCCTGCACCAATTTCCTGCAAACCATTTTTACTTCTCAACGGCGTTTTCGACCATTGTAACTTTCCTATGCAATCATAGATCATACCAAACAGTAGTAACAACATATGGAATCAACCAAAAACATTAAAACATCAATCACATGTGTTATTAAGGATAAAACATACCTAAATCCATAGTTTTCCCCTTAACCCCTAAATTCCGGGATTAGCAAACTTATTCCAAATTAACCCAAATTAATATCAGTGACTTAAAATAATATTTTAGAATTTATGCATATTTTTCCATATTTTTCAGAGTCATAATTTCTCTAATTATCACTAATCACCCTTAATTAGCCGTAATTAGTGTAAAAACATGCAAATCACTCACCTTAGCCACAAATAAATTTAAGATATGAAACTCTAACTGATTTGGCATGGATCCTAGTGTATTCTAGCAGCTCTACCTTGATTTTGATGCTAATCCAACTTGATTTGGTGTAGATTTGGCTAATATGTGATTAGAAAGAGATTAAAACTGAATTTAGAAGGTGGAGACCATTGCTAGGGTTAGAGAAATGTTTGTGGCGGCTGAGAAAATGAAAAGAAATCATTCTCTAACTCCTTTCAGCCCTCCTATAACCCTAATCCAAAAATGGATTATGGGCCTAGCTGCTAATCACCCTATTAAGCCCGGTTAAGCTATTTTTCACCTTCCAAACCTTATTTCAGCCATATCTCCCAAACGGTAAGTCCGATTGATTAATGTGACCACTCTACGGAAAGGTAAACCATCATCCGAATCCAATGGAAGTGGTTTCAAGTCAAAATTCCTTACCAATCAAAAGTTATAGATGAAACAAGATTCACCAGGGGCAAAACGGTCATTTAAAATTCGGCAAAAATCCTGAATGTGGGAAATGACCCCAATAGTCGTTTTTCAAAGTTACACGACCATACGACTTCGTATGAAAATAAAATAAATATTCTATGATCCTCCGATACGTAGAATGCAGGTCGTTACATTCCAAGTCTAAACTGCCCTTTATTGAAGAAGAAGAAGAGTTTAGGCAGCGTGAAGGTAAAGGCCTTATGACTTCTACTGAACAGGTTAAGGAGGGTGAGACCACCCCTGATCCCATAAAGAAGATTGAACATACCGGGGAGGTTGGGACAACTCCCAGGCATAACTTAGATGTTGAGCAGGTCGATAAAGCTCCCATTATTCCAAACACCCGTGAGGAGAGTTCTACAGATTTTTTAGGGCCTTAAGTGATCTCAGCTCTGTGAGGGACCTTCCAAGCGAGGTTGTGACTTCAAAGCTTGCCCCCAAAGTCATAAAAACAGGAACTGAGACAGTTGTAGCTCCAACTCCTCCATCACGGAGAACATTTTCTGACATAGGGCTTCAATTAGCTTTACCACCTAAGAGCAGTTCATCATTAGATACGCGTTAGATTTACACGCGCTTTAAGTTTTGATTCTTTACATATGCCTTAATGTTTGCCTCGGTACTTTTTTAATCTAAGTACTGAAATCCTGTTTTACCTCATTTCATGTCCAAAGATGAATCAACCATTTTTGAAGAGCTTTAAACAGCGCACAAGCTATTACAATCCAAAGCATCTCATACAACCTCATCATTCGCAATGCTCGCAATACTCCCAACAATCTCAACATTCCCAGCACTCATAATATTCTCATCAGCCTCAGCAAACTCATGGCTATATTTTGACTGACGAACAAAGGAGGTGGAGGCATAAGCACCAAGATCAACTTGAGAAAGAAGGGAGGGGTCGAAGCTCTCATGGTGACCGAGGGTGGTATGATGACCACTACGATGATCAATATGATGACAATCAGGAGTGGAGTTGACGGGATGAGGAGGAGAGCCGAAGGAGGAAGAGGGAGCGGGTTGCTTTGGACAGGGATCACGGGAAAGATGATTCTTACAAACTCTCCCGATCAGATAAACTTCCTGTCCCAGTGATCTGCCTCTTGCTTCACCATCCGGTACTCCTCCTCCGGCCGACATTCAAAAGATCATACATAGGAAATGCTATGAACTCGAACCAGTACATACCGAACTTGCTAGACGATTCAAGAACTGGTGCCTGAAGGGAGTATACTTCGATTTAGACATTCATCCTTCTGACAAGAAAGACATACCCAAGGAGCTGAGTTTATTAAAAAACAACATGAATGAACAGTTGGATGTAGTCAAAAGTGATCTTGAAAAGCAGTTAGATGTAGCTAAGGGACGAGCTGATAAGCAGTTATCTTTGTGTTATAAGCTAGCTGACGAGCTCCAGAGAGTCAACAAGCGCAATCATGAGCAAATTGCTACTCTTGAAAATGAAAAGGGTTAATGGGCCAAAGTTATGCATAGCATGCCTCCGACTGGGAGGCCCGCACGAAGGGTTATTAGCTCAGTGGTAGAGCGCGCCCCTGATAATTGCGTCGTTGTGCCTGGGCTGTGAGGGCTCCCAAGTCTTGAGATGATACCATTACATTTCTTACACAGAGAAATACAGAGCTGGAAGGATTAGAAGTCGTGAACCAAAGGCTCAAAGAAGAGCTAGCTGCTGCCAAACTGAGGGAGACTACGCTAATGACGCAACTTAAAGATGCCCAAGCTACTCAATAGACTGCTGAAACCCACCTAGTCGCGTAAAAGAAAGCTTCTGCCACTTATCAACAAGAGAATGCCGACCTTCGTGAGAGTAATACCGCTCAACACTTGGCTATCTCTACACTGACAGCTAAGGCAAAACTTATTGAATATGAGAGAGATAAAGCTTTAACTGGTAAAGCGGCCATTGAGAAAGCATTTACCGACGCTGAGATGGATGCCAATGCCACTTTATTTAGATTTTACGTCTACAGCGTCATGAGCCGAGGCAACTTACATTATCTGGGACCCGATTTTCCAGCGACTTTGGTCTAGTCTGGGAGTCAGTGATTGTGCACGATGGAGATACTTACGACGAGGAATACCTTTTAGAGGATCTTCTAAATGATGAATCCCGCGAGGCTTTGGACAAGGGGAAGAGAAAACTTATGAGGAAGTGAGGTTTATTGGGTGACGAAGCTGAGTCCTCTGAAGAGGAAGCCCCAGATGCAACCACCACTAACACCCCTACTGATCCTGCTAATGTTGAGGTTTCCCATTCTAAAACTCCAACTGTGCCTTCCGTCGATCCTTCCGCCATTCAGAAAGAAGAAAGCAAAGTTGTTGAAGAGCATATTGAGGAGCTTACGGGAGATGGTGAGGGAGATGATGATAACCCATACAGTTATGAAGTCGAGCACAAAAATCTTCTAGCCACAGGTAAAACTAAGATTGACCGAGTCATGTCATACTTGGATTATCTTTGTACTTCACCTGGGTCTATTACATTCTATGCTCATTATTCATTTGTATTAGGCTTATTCTCGCTAGAGCCTTCTCCTGCTAAAGTCAATACTATGATGACTAAAGCCATCGTCACTGACTCGACCTTGGTGTCAACTACCACTGCTTTGATTACTACTCCCCCTCCGGGTGACTCATCTTTACTTGATGCTTCTACCCTTGCTTTGGAACCATGGTCACAAGATGTAAAAATTAGTGCAATCGTCGATTTGGACGATGTTGACTATACTCTTAGTGATGAAGCAGAGGATCTTGGTGATGTTGATAAGAGCCCAGAGAAGAAAGTTAAAGGCAAGCAAAAGATAAAGATAAAGTCTTCCTCTTCAAGGAATGGAGGGAAGCGCACTGTTTCGAGGAAAGGAGGAGCTACCCAAACATCTCCTGAGGAATTGAAGAATGACGAAGAGACCAAAGATTAGAGCGATTCTGAAGCCACACCTTCTCTTTCCAAACTTCCAAAGCCTACACTTAGATCTAGCAGTGCTTCTAAAAGCAGGAAGAAGAACGCTTAGGACTTTTAGCTATTTTCTCTACCGCTTGCTGCTTTATTACTTATCATTTGGTTCGACCGGATGTTTATGCAGGTGTCGATCCTCGCTCGTTACTTTATGCACATTCGTATTTTGAGACTTGTGTTGTTGTTGTTGTGAAGTTTGTCATTGCATTTCTAGTACTTTAGCCGTTAGTTGTTACTCTAGCGTTGTTGTACTTTTCTGTCTGTGCACTTGTTTTCTTCACGTATTACAAGTATTTTATTTAGTGTGAAGTTGTGATGAGATTGTGGTATGTATCATGAGCATTAATAATCCATCTTAATGCGGTGATGATGCCCCCATACTAAAGTTTGCACGAACTTCTTAGGCAGGGTTTGATCAACTTTACTGGGTTTCCTTGTTATGGCTAGAATACTGGAAGCTCTGTTTTACTGGCTAAGTCTCTTGCTTTCGCCAGTACGCTCAGAGCTTCTCAGTTCGCCATTTAACCATGAAATCCAGTTTAGTTGATCGAACCCGCGCCTTTGGTTGAAGAAGTTTTTTTAGCTTCCATGCCCCTACTTGAGAGGTTTTATATTTTTGGCCCAATGTCCGTATGCCATTTAGCTAGTTACTTCAGGCGTTGGAGACTTTCGTCTGTAATTAAACTGATTAACTCTAGCATTAGTGACTTCATTGGGTGCCCCCGGAGAGATCTTTGGTTTAAAGACCAACAATCGTCGCAACCCAAATGAATCAGGCGCTAACCGAACTAATGGATGCCTCTAAAAAGGTCTTTTAAATCCCGCCGATCGCCGAGTCTGAGATGATCAAACACTAACGAACTAATCAGACGCCTCCGAAAGTTCTTTTAAAGCCCTCCGATCATCGAGTCTGTGGTTAGCAGACACTAACGAACTAATCAGGTGACTCCGAAGAGGTCTTTTCAAGCCTGCTGATCGCCGAGTCTGTGGTTAGCAAACACTAACAAACTAATCGGGTGCCTCCGAAGAGGTCTTTCCAAGCCCGTCGATCGCCGACTCTACGGTTACCAGAAACTAACGAACTAATCGGGTGCCTCCTAAGAGGTCTTTTCAAGCCCGCTGATCGCTGAGTCTATAGTTAGCAAACACTAACAAACTGATCGGGTGCCTTTATCGGTCTTTATTCCCATTGTTTGTCGTAATTCGGTTAGGTGCTTCATGACACTGACGATCTCATTGAGTACCCCCTTTCGGATGGGTATTCTGATGAATCCAAACATGCGACTCTCTAGCCTGGTGATCCAGGCCCTTTTGAGACTGGATTGAATTCATGTCTCCTTTCGGTTGGAACTTCTCATTATCTTCACTATGAGAGGCTTTGTTATTGCGCAGTTTCATGGGGTGGACGCAAGTATCATTACCGGATACTTGTTTTAACAAGTTATCCTAGTAATAGGGCTAGGGCTCTGGATCTCTCTTTTCAGGAGATTCCCCATTGGTGAAACTTGCAACTTTGGTATTCAGTTTTGACGTTGCACCCTTTAAAAGTCTGACTCTTAGTGGCCTTCTTTTTTCTCTTGCAAAGCGGTGCTTTACACCTTCGTATTTGTTGCGAATGGTGTTTATGGCACTCATCACTTGAGCTGTCCCCATTGGGATTTGTTGTAAGGTCACCAGGTCCTATTAAGTTATTGGCGAGCAATCGTTCAATGGCCTGCAATCAAAATCAATTTTTAGCAACTTTGAATAATTAAACAAGAGTTTCCAAATATACGATTTAGACAAGCAAATCTACTTTCTTTCATTCATATGTACAAAGTTTGATTACAGTGCTTGCAAAGTATTTTCAACTTTTTTATTGGAAATATGAATGAAAAATCAATTAAAATAACGATGGAGGTTATCGCTGTTCCATGCTCTGGGGATTTGAATTCCATCCGTCGTCTTCAGTTTGAAGGTGCCATCTAGGAGCTTTTGGCTTATGATAAAGGGTCCTTTCTAGTTGGGTTCAAAAACTCCAGTTCTGGTCATCACTCTCTTCAATACAAGGTCCCCAATCTCGAAGGTCCTTTGCTTGGCTTTTGAGTTGAAATGCCTGGCAATCCTTCTTTGATGAGTAGCGACTCTAAGCTCTATTTCATTTCTTCTTTCTTCGAGTTGGTCAAGCGCTTCAAGCTGCAGCTTCTCATTTTCTTCTCGGTTGAAATGAATCCTCCGATGGGTGGGAACTTCCAGCTCTACTAGTGTAACGTCCCAGATTTTAACTGTATTATTTAATATTTAAATATGGTTTTAAATATTGTTTGGGAATTTAAACAGTTGAATTTAATGGTCTTGAATAATTTATAGAATAATAATATAATTTTGAAATAGTCGCTAGCTGTGGAATCGTTTATAAACCAATACGATTTATTAAATATAATAAATTCTTAGTATCGAATTTGGACAAGATTTTCAAGACGTAGTTATAATTTAATTGTTAGAATTTTACTGTAATTTTAATTTGGAAAATAAGCAACATTTTATTTGGAGTATTTTACACCCTATATCAGCGTTTTGGGGTTTCACATAATACGTTAACTTGTCTATTTTATTATATGGTTGTGATCGTGGCACACTGCTGAGCGCGACGGTATGTTTATTTTAGTCGATAGCAAGTCGTATGCGAACGGAGTTGTGTATAGCGGGGTATGTTCAACGTATAACTAAAATATCGTCGGTCTAAATCAAGATAATAAAAAAAAATACATAACAATTTCAGTGCCTATTATGTGACATGACCCTATTCATGAATTCTCGCATTCATATTCGCGATATGTTGTACATTTTCCCCATTATAAAACATATATGAATAGCTTCCTTCCCACTGAAGCAAACCGACCATACTTTAACCATACTCTATTTTGACCTATCGCCCATACCCTATTCTGATAATCCATGTGCAAATCCTTCGTTGTTCTTCTATATATACAGACCGTCCAGCCTTTCAGTAAACAAGGAAACCACCTTCTCTTTCACGCCTCTCTTCCGAAAAACAAAATACAGTATTGTTATTCCCTTCCGCCTTGTTTCGAAGCAGAAAACAAAACATTTCCCTTCCTAATATTAAACATAGCAAATAAAACTCAAGGCGCTGGAAGTGAGTCGGAACGCCGTCCTGGTGGAGTAATGGCCGGGGGAGTTCGAGCTCGAAATGGGGGGGTCGAGTTGTGGTGTTTGCGAGCTGTTCTTTTGAAGTGACATGTGAGGGGATGATCGAACTTTGGTGACTGTCGAGGAACGGATGGTGGAGTAGTGTTGCATGCATTTGAAGGGTGGTGTTCCAGTTACTGCGAAGCTACAGGCAACGGTGGAGTTGGA
The DNA here is from genome assembly GCA_030737875.1 of Allium sativum. Lineage (NCBI taxonomy): Eukaryota > Viridiplantae > Streptophyta > Magnoliopsida > Asparagales > Amaryllidaceae > Allium > Allium sativum. The sequence continues at coordinate 1,042,883,240 of CM060910.1, read as the reverse complement.
TTATTTTTGGTGGACCGCATGCGCTAGGGAAGACCCGGGATAGTGGCGTTTGAGTCGCAGGACGGAGGAGGGAACTGGGGGTGACATGGGCGAACTGAAGTCGAGAAGATTGGTGAGGGGCGGAGATCCAGCGTTGCCAAAGGAGCAGGAGTATGTAGCAAAGCGAGAAGCATGTTGGTTGGTGAATGACTGAGCAAAGGACGAGGAAGCTTGCAGTTGGTGTATGAAGACTAGGGCGATAAGTCAGAAATATGCTGGAAGTCATAACGAGAAGTCAGAAATATTTAGAAGAAGAGAATAAGAAGTGGAGAAGAAAGAACGTTTAGGCCGGGCCTTAATTTGTATATAAAAGAAGAGTAAAAAGGGGTAGATTTATATAAGAATGCATTTAAAGCAAAGATGCTGGAAACGTTTATGGATGGTGAACACGATCGGATTTCAGCAAAAGGGATGGGGTACCTAGTTAATGAACAGCGTTTACCTATGTTCTAGGATGACGTGGCCAGATCTTTTTAAAGTAATCATTAGTAAAGGTTAAAATTGTTCAGTTTAATGATCTTAATAACATAAGATGCGGCAACACAGTTTAATGGTGTGAAGGGGAACAATAAAGTAAGTTTTTAAACACGGGGAAGAAGCCGGAGATTTATCAGGGAAGGAACGGAAGCAATCAGATGTAAATAATTGGATGTTTGGTTGTCATGGATGCCTATTGTTGATTAAATGGTTGCCATTAATTATATTTTAGTCGTTTAAAATATTGAATTTAGATTATATGTTGTTATAAAATATTATAATGATCTGTGATGCAGGAAAGGACAGGTATGAGGAATCAAACCGGATTCCTCAATTATTTGTAGCTCTTTATTTCATGTTATTTGTATATGAACTGATTGAACCCCATGGATGTTAAAATCTGATTAATTGTTGATCGTTGAATTGAAATTCAACGCTGTTGTGATTTAAATCAATATACAGTATTGATTGAGGGATTGGAAGCAAATGATCCAAAATACACCGTCTTTTTTAAACGTTGATTTGCCATAGGCGAATTAAAAAAAGTGAAGTTATAATATTTATAACTGAAGCGGAATTTTTAATGTACGATATAATGATGTTAAAAATAAATAGATGTTAGGAATTGGTTTTTCATAAAATAGTATAATATGATTATACAGTGAGGATTGAACGGTTAAATTAGTTTATACCGGTTATTATTTGGAATAATTATAGTTAAGTAAACAATTTAGTAAATATTATTAGATTAATTATATTAATCTAATAAGAAGAAGAAATGGAAAACAATTAAGGAGTTAACAAATGATTAAAGTGACCAAATCAACTGTTCGATCAAAAATGGTTATAGATAATTAGTTGTTAATTTAACAAGATTTCTTCAATGTAATTAACGATATTTAAAGATTTATATTATAATTAGATATTGCTCAATAATTTCAAAGGTGATTAACTGAGCGAGTTTAGTTAATAAAGAAATAAACTGTTTTTACTTCAATAAATAATGAAGTTAATTATAATTGAAGTAATTTCTTATTAAATGAAATTATTTAATAAGATAATCGAGTGTGTAATAAGATTGGCTAATTTTGGAAGGGATGTAGGAAGAGATCGAATAATATAATTGAAGTTAAAAAGGAAATTAGACTAATGCGATAAGTATTAAAATAAATATTCTATTAAATAGTGAATTGAGATAAAAAGGGAAGGTTTCCAAATATAAATGACTTATTGATTGTTAAATGGATTTTAAATTTATAAAAAATCCAACGATCTACTTTTATAGGAGGTAGAAAAGGATTTGAATAAAATATGGAAAGTGGATTATCGTAATCGAGTATAAATAAACTGGTAAAAGAAGTTAAAGCAGGGTATTTAATCAATGAAGTACGGGAAATGTTTATAATCAACCAAGTTCAAAAATAATGATATGGTTTGTAAAACTATATTTAAATAGATTTGAGTAATGTTAAAATATGGGTTTTGAGTTACGAACTATTATTCATCTTGAGATAAGAACGTTGTCGACCAAGGTCTGAGAGGTAAATAAAATACCCCAACTTTGATGGCTTCACTATTATCGAAGGATGGTATTAGTTTGTGACAGTAAGAGATGTCGAAATTAATTTTATTATTCCATAAAAAAATATTTCGACAATATTTACAAGGTTGTTAAATTGCGATAAACATATTGGGTTTTAAAGAATGATGTATATTTTAAACATTGATCGGCAGATTTTGAAGTATAATGATATGCATAGATAATGAAAAGAGTTTATAAAATTGTGGTGATATTTTCGAAGTAAAGATGAATGGATAGGAGATTGGTATATATGTTAATTTAAGAAATCGGGGTATAGATAATGTTTCCGAATTAATGGAAATAACTATGATTTGTCGAGATTAGTAAATGGAATTGATGTTAATTGAAGAAATGAGTTTTGAGATGTGATAAAAGAATTAATGAAATGATTTGGAATGATAAGACCTGAGCTGCCAATATACTCGACCGTACTGTTTTGAGAGTGATAGTTAAAACACCAATCTTTCAATGGAATATATTACTTGACCCTTTTGATGTGTTGTTTCGAAGAGACTGGGGTGGGAACTAGACCAAAACCACTTCGAATCAACGTTGCATACAAAACTAATCTGCACGGATAAAGGAGGAGCATTGAAGACCATAGATCTTCATAAAATGGAAGAGTTACTTAAAATCTCTAGCTGATCCCTGGAGATATATTGTGATTCTGTCGTGATTGAAATCCGTGGATTGTAAGGACTCCTCGCTATTGATCCTTTGTGTGATTCCTAGGATGCGGTAGGAGGGTGGCTTCGGTTCATCCTGTTCCTGGATGACTTGTATGGACGAATGTCTGACAGAGTATTTCCTGAATACTCACGTATGTTGATTTTTACAAATAGACCAAGTTTGGTGGTGGAGGAATTCTCTTACTTAACACCCGGAGTATATTTGTGGACGTCAATTAGTGATTTGACGGATCTGACGATGTGGCATTCCAAGTGAATGATGGCCAAGTGTTTTAAAAAGATAATCGTGACCTCAAGCCTCACAACCAGGAAACAACAAAAATCGGGCAGGCAGCATGGCTAGGTTGGTCATACCCAAGCAGGGTGTAGTGTCATCAATCTAGAAACATTCATATTTGTTACTTCTTTTCATTTCTGTATCTCCCGGGAATCACGGCAGGCGCGCAATAAAAGCCGTAGGGTGTCAATATATTTGATACACTCAAGTTAAATGAGTTGTCGGTCATGTGTGGCCGGGTTGCAAGATGTTCTTGTTGAACCCCAGTGTATATCCCTCTAGAGTACACTGATCGGAAGGTGGTCCCATACCTTGTCGTAGTCGGAATCCAATCTCCAATAAGCGCCTTGCGGTTTTTTATTTTATACTAAATACGTAGAGCGTGAGATGCAAGCATTCTACTAGATGGTTATTTATTTGTGATTTGATAGACACTATTATAATATCACTGTATTTTGATATATCAAAATGTTTTGGGTTATAGTAAGGTAAAAACCGCCCGTGTTTATGTGTGGACTGGTCTTACTATTATCCTTTTCTTTCAAAGGGATTTCTAAAGTTAAACAAATTGTTTGTCGTATGAATTTATCACTGAAAGTATTCTAGACTGATCCGGGTGAATTTTGCTTTACTTCAAATGTGCTCGGGTCAGGCCGAGTATATTATCAGGTTAGGAATCGCTTGGAGCTTCAGAAGAGGAGTTGAAGTCGAGACGTATTCCATATATATTGGTACTAGTTTATTTCCACTATGTGTATTGATTGATATGAATGTATACTCTGATGTTGTAATTATATATATACAGTTCTTTTGTATAAACTATTTCGATATATTATATTTTATTCGTTCTGCTGTGAGACTCTGATCTTATTCTTCTATTCTAAAAATTCTTTCTTTCTCTTCTCATCCTCTAACTTCTTTCTATTAATAGTCAGAGTTCGATACTTGGAATTTTGACAAGTAATACAGGAATTTGTGTTACTATTGAAAATTCGAGCGTCGAATTTTTCTGGTCGTTACAACCAGGATCATAGCTTCGGATCCAAATGCTAGAGAGATCGGAGTGTGTCCAGTTGCAGATTTATTAGTGGTGCGATAAGCCCATAGTGCAAGTGGAAGCTCGTCTACCCAATCACCTTTAGTTTTCTCAAGACACTTTTTGATGGTTGACTTTATGATCTTGTTTATTACTTCGACATGCTTGTTGGCATGCAGATGGGCCACGGCTGCAAAAAGCTTCTGAATCTTATACCTAGCACGGAAGCTTTTAAATTGATCGCTTTCAAACTAAGTTCCATTGTCCGTGATTATCTTCTGTGGCATACCAAACATGCAAATGATATTCTTCAAGACAAAGATGATAACTTTCTTTGAGGTAATGATGGCTAGCGGCTCTGCTTTAGCCCATTTGGTGAAGTAATCAACGACTACAATGGCGTACTTCATGTTAGACTTTGCTGGAGGCAATACTCAAATTAAACCAATGCCCCAGACAACAAATGGCCATGGGTTGACCATTTGGGTCAATTCCGTAGATGGTGCTCTTGGAATCTTCACGAATCTCTGGCATCTATCACATTTCTTGGCATAAGTTGTGGAATCCAGGTTCACATCAAGCCAGAAATAACCATATCGCAGAACTTTCTTGGTCAATGTCTACCTACCTGTGTGACCTCCACATTCACCTTCGTGTAACTCCGCCAGAATTTCTTTAGATTCTTCCTTTGTTACACACCGAAGCAAAGGCATAGAGAAGCCATGCCTATACAGTCTACCATCCTGGAGAAGATACATTGGAGCTTTTCGATAAATCTTTATCTGCTTCTTTGATTCTTCGGGGAGTGTTCCATTGAGAAGATACTCCGTGATCGGGGTCATCCACGAGTCGAGTTCTTCAATGGTCTCCATTATCCAATCAACATCCACATTTTCAATACTGGGATTTGAAAGGATATCGACTGGCACTAATCCCAGTAATTGTGCATCCCCTGAACTTGCGTATTTGGCGAGCGAATCTGCTTTCATATTTTCTTCTCTAGGGATATGAGATATCGTGTAGTAGTCAAGATATTAAGAAGCTCCCAAGTTTTGGATAGATATGCTGGAAGATTTCTGCCCTTGGCTTGGAACTCTCTTCGAACTTGACATACCACCATCTGCGAGTCACTGAAGATGCGCAAAATCTTCAAATTCGGCTCTTTCACTATCTTTAGCCCTGCGATTAGTACCTCATATTCGGCTTCGCTGTTCGTTGACGGGAACTCTAACCTCAAAGCATAACATATGGAACGTCCTCAGGAGTCTCTAGGTCTACTCCTGCCCCTGATCAATAATCATTCATGGATCCATTAACAAACAACTTCCATCTCGCAACTACCTCGATAGGTTCTTCTTTCTCCTCCCCTCTATCTGTAAATTCAGCGATAAAATCTGCTAAAGCCTTCCCATTAATAGCTCTTCGAGGATGGAAAGTGACATCATATTGACTGAGTTCAATATTCCACTTTAACAATCTTCCCGAAGTTTCTGGATGGAACAGAACTTGCTTTAGAAGTTGATCTATAAGAATTTTTATAGAGTGGGCTTGGAAATATAACCTAAGCTTCTTCGAGGCAACGAACAAACAATATGCGGGCTTCTCCAACTTGGGATAATCCAGCTCTACCCCGGCAAGCCTTTTACTGATATAATACATTGGCCGTTGAACCTTGGCATCTTCTCGAACCAATGATGCACTTAAGGCATGAGATGAAACAGCCAAATACATAAATAACTCTTCTTTATCCTTGGTCTTTGACAACATCGAAGGTGATTCCATGTGCTTGATTAGCTCCTCGAAAGCCACTTGGCATTCGGGAGTCTATTGAAAGTCCTTCTTCCCTTTCTTTAATGCATCAAAGAGTGGAATGCACCAATCTGTTGCCTTTGAAATAAATCGACTCAATACAGTGACTTTCCCATTTAAGCTTTGGAGTTCCTTTATCGTTCTAGGAGCATGCATTTCTCATAACACTGAGACTTAAGCGGGATTGGCTTCAATGACCCTGGCATTGACCAAAAACCCAAAGAACTTTCCTGCGATCCAAAACGAGCATTTGAGCGGGTTCAATTTCATCCCGTACATTCGGAGGATATGAAACATTTCAGCCAAATTCTCTAAATGATCAATAGCTCTTTTCGAGCATATCATCGACGTATACCTCTATGGTTTTTCCGATTTGCGATTTGAACATTGCATTCAAAAGGCGTTGGTAAGTCGCCCCTGCATTCTTCAATCCGAATGACATAACTTTGTAACAATATAACTGTAACACCCCACCTCTGCTAGGGTCACTCACAAAGGGAATACACTAGTTTTGCAGGGGTATCGTCTAGTAAAAAGGCATAGAGATAACACAGGAACAGAACATAAATAAAACAGAGTATATAAAACAACGGATAAAAATTAAAAAAAAAACAAATCTCATTACGTGGAAAATAGAGTCAAAACATCTTACATCAAGATACCAAGTCATTATTTCATTACATCAAGTTCTAAAGAAGCAAAGTACTTAAAACAGCATAAGTAAAATATTATTCCCCAAAAAGAGCATGAGTGCAGCCACAGCATAACTCAAGACCAAACCGTACATGAGCCGTCAGAAAGCAAGCTAAGTACAAGCTAAGAGCTAGAGTTTCCTCCGTGAGAACCTGGGGGGGGAAATGAAAGAAAAGAGGTGGAAGAAAACGAGTCAGTCAAAAAGACTACTAAGCCCTAGTGACTATCAGCATAAAAACTAATAAAGTTAACTGGACATGAGAAACTGAGATTAAACATAAAGATAATAACTAGACTGGCATGATAACAAAAGATAACAAGATAAGAGGGGCATCGCATATACAAGGTTTACTGCACTAAGTGTACTAGTATTCTAGCCCACGTCAAGTATAAATCCAGAAATGACCCTTAGGCCCAATAACATGAAATGACCCAATACGGGGTCCAACAGTCCAATCTAATCGATCTGCTCTACTCGTCGTGTGTCGGTGTCATACGGCCCAATCGCGGAATGTAGTCACATGTGCTAGGTCCACCCTAGGGTGTATCAGGCCCTAGGGTGTCAACCACTGACACAATTCAAGCACGCACAATGTAGCTCTACGGGTGCCCATGCCTACCTTTTCAATTCCAAACTAAGTGCACGACCCTAGTCCGCCTGAACCTACACTGGCGCACCTTACTCAGCCGTTATTCTTGGCCGCTTACAATCAACCCAGTAATCATGCCCCACCCTGCCTAGTCCCCAGGGTATCGTGATACTTCTAAGTGGGTTACTGCTGAAAGGGACCACGTAGCTAGGGTTTCTAATGGGTTAAGTGTTGTCATTAAAAGGGTCATGACTTAACCCTATCCAAACATGTATCTAGTTGGTTAAGTGTATACAAGTGGTCCATGACTTATCCTTACCATGTGGCATTATTTTACTTAATGCACCCCAACCTCTCACATTAGACTTGGTTATGGTTACTGGATGTGTCGGGCGGGTCCGGGCAGCTTTACACGATAACCTGGTCTAACCTCGGGTTTTCAAGTGCTATATGACCAACTACTCACATTGGGTCCTATTATTTGCAACTACTGGATTTGCCGGGCGGTTCCGGGCAGATTTACATTGCAAATTCAACCCAACCTCGAGTTGGCCACTTTCATGTTATCTAATAGTCATGTCCCAAATTCATGTTTTCAAGCTTATTCTCATGTCAAGTTTTCATGTCATATTTTCATGTCATACCATGTCAATTTCATAGCCAATTTCAAGTTTGCCTATTTTACCCAAAACGTATCCCCAACGTACGTGAATTCGCATCAATACAACATGTCAAAATAGGGAATAACATAAAAAGGATAGTCATAGGATGGAAAAGGTGTTCATAAGTTAAGCATGATGATTATAACATTTCAGGCATATAAAATAGGGTCTCACATAACAAACTTGGCAAAATAAGGTGATAGACATGGCAATGGGTGACATAAGATAATAACCCCAATATGTGAACAATAATGGTTTCAACATCACAGTCATGTCAAGCTAAAGGTCATGAGGGGTTTTTAGGTTTAAACATGAATATGCCCCAAATCAAGTTTATACAATATTCCCACAAGTCAAAGTTTTACATGAACAGATCTAGGGTGTATAGAATTTAATCCAAAGAAATAGATCTAAAAGGGATAGTCATAGATCAAAGATATACAATGGTAGATCCAACCTAGTTATCATGTTTAGGCATAATTTCAGTTTACATAGTGTTCAGGTTAAATTTACAGTTTAGATCTAATAGTGACGGGGGCTTACAGATCGTGGTCTAGAGAATAAGAAAGCAAAAGAGCAGAAGAAGAATCTCTAGTAAATCCCCTAATCAACGTAGCTCTAACGAAGTCTTGAATAGCCTCCTTTTTCTCTATCCTTCCAGTCATAATTACAGCAGCATAAGGCCAGAGAGAATGTGTAGAGAGAAGGGGCTAGGGGGCTGTTTATATAGGGTCAGGGAACTGAATCTGGATAGGCAACGAGACCAGAAACATCTGGCCCAAAAAGGAGTCGGGGACCAGGTCGACACCCAAGTCGACTGCACAGTCGACCAGGTCAGGGGGGTTGACTGCCCAGTCGACCTGGGTGTTGGGCGGGATTTTTCCCGCCCAGTCTATCTGGGTTTTGAATTCGAAATTTGAACTTGATTTCGAACTGTTTTGAACTCATAAATTTTCTAAAACTTTAAAGAGCCATAACTTGGTCATACGGACTCCCATTTTCGAAAACTCGGACTCGTTTCCAAGCAGAATTTCGAGACGAACGCAATGGCGTAACCCGTTTCCCTTGATTCTTATTTTAAAATTTAATTCTGCCTTGATTTATAGTTATATCATGTTATCAAAATACGGGCTGTTACAATAACCCCAGATCTTTTATAAAGATTGTGTTCTCATGGTCTGGCTTGTGCATCATTATTTGATTATATCCCGAGTAAGCGTCCATGAATGACAACAATTCATGACCCTCCATTGCATCAACTAGCTGATTGAATTCTAGGTAGTGGAAAACTATCCTTGGGGAATGCTTTGTTAAGGTCGGATAATCAATGCACACTCTCCACTTGTCGTTGGATTTCTTCACAAGAGCCAGATTAGAGACCCAATCTGGATATGTGGATTCTCGTATGAAGTTATTATCCATTAGCATGTCCACTACCTCTTTGAGAGCCCTGGATCTTTCGGGTCCTTGCATCCATCGTTTTTGCTTTACTGGTGAGATGCTTGGATCTATATTCACCTTATGAACCGCCACATCAGGAGAACTGCCGCACATGTTGGAATGACTCCAAGAGAACACATCCAGATTAGCTTTCAGAAACACAATAAACTCTTTCTACAATTTCGGGCCCAGTTGAGAGTCTATCTTCAACACTCTGTCCGGATCTTTATCATGAACTGGAACTGAAATTGTGACTTCAGCTGGCACCGCTCTCCCCTCCCCTGCACTGGCCTTCCGCAGATCCACTTCCTTTTGAGCCCCACTATGCTCGCCAGTACAAGGGTCGTGCCCTAATTGCTATAAGGCATTTTCGCGAATGCGCAGGGGAACCTCCACATTCTTTCCTTTGTCCTTCTTGATTGCTTCTCTCAGCTCATTGATATAGAATTCTCTAGCAATCTCCTGGTCTGCTTTAACCACACCAACCCCCTTATCAGTTGGAAACTTCTTCGTCAAGCACCAGGGGGATAATATAATTCTGAAGGCTGCCAAGGTTGGTATTCCCAGAAAAGAGTTATAAGATGACAAGTCATCCACAAGAACAAATGATTGCATCAAAGCAGCTTTCCTTTCTCCATCTCTAAGTTCCACAAGCAGATCAATAACCCCAATGGACTGCTTCGGTTCCCCCGTGAATCCTTGGATTTTCTTATGGAAAGCTCACACATCGGACATAGAAAGCTTCATTTTATCGATAGTATTCTTGAATAGCACATTCACCGAGGCTCCACAATCGACTAGCACCCGTTTCACAGTGGTCGGGCCTATCCCGACCGTTACTACCATAGGGTCCTGAGTCGGAGTGACTACTCCTTCCTTATCTTTCCCATTGAACATAACATCCCCAAATGAAGTCTTCTGTTGTTTCACGGAAACGACATTGTTCAGAACCAAGCACTTTTCTTCCTTTGAAGTATTCTTGAGTGCATGAGCATATCTTTCGATGTATCCCCAACTTGCCCCAGCTGGATGAGGACCCCCAAAAATGGTGTTAATCACGGGCTTTTGACTAACCTGTGTCGGGGTGGTTTGAGAAGGATTGGCAGACTGTGGCCTTTTCACATACTGTTGTAGATGGTTCTTTCTAATCAGTTCTTCAATCAAGTTCTTGAGATGCTTGCACTCATTCGTATTATGGCCTGGTTGATTGTGGAGCCGGCAGAATCTCCCAGAATTTGCCTGATTATCGCCCACCTTCTGGGACTTTGGTTTTGGATAGTCCTCAGTATTCTTGGTGGCAATAAAAATGTTCTCTGGCATCTCCATCAATGGGGTTAATTCAGCAGCTCTAAAGAAGCAAAACTTCTTTCCATTTCGATTATCTTTAGCATCATTCCCCCGCTTTTGGCCCCCATTGTTCTTTTGGCCACTTGGAACATCATTGTCTTTCTTTACCAGTACCGAATTACCCTGAGCAACATCCATAGCAAAAGAAGGATCATCATCCACATCGATGTATTCTTCTGCTTTAGTAGAACCTCTCTAAGGTGTTGGGCTTTTTCATCTCAATCCACCTTCCAAACAGATTTTTTATTTATAGCACACTTCAATGCCATCAATACTTGCCGCCGCTCTGGATCCGCAACTTCTACTGCCGCGACGTTAAATCGTGTGAGGAAGGCTTTAACTTACTCTCCAATCTTCTTTTCCATGTCATTCAATGATATCACGCCTTTGACCTTCATGGTTTGTAGTCTAAACTGCTCTTTGAATTTCTTAGCCAGGAAGGAAAAGTTGTCCACGGACCTTGGTTGAAGTTTGGTAAACCAGAGAGTGGCTACTCCCTCAAAATATACAGGTAAGTATAAGCATTTGAGTTCATCTGTAGCTCTGGCACCATCCAAGTGCTGATCGTATTTATAGAAGAACAAGTTAGGATCGCCAGTCCCGTTATAAGCTTGAATCGTCGACGGATTAACCTTCCGTGGGAACTTTGTAAATTTGACTCTTTCAGTGAGTGGAGTATAGATGGAGCAAACTCCCGCTCTTTCTCGTCATCATTTCGCTCAACACTTTCCTTCATAATCTGCTGAACCATTTCTTCAAGACGCTCCTTCTCGTCGCGCCGATCCGTGGGGAGGACGCCGTCTCCTTCGTCGGATTTTCGCTTAAGAAAATGATCGTGGCTAGGGATCTGGGGCCCTATGCCTCTCTAATGGGGAAGTGCCCCTTTGGAGGAACTAATCGCTTTCCGAGAAGTCACTGTTTCAGAATAGTTTCTAGCAGGTGGCATAGATTCTTCATGATCAGCCCTGTCTTAATCATCAACCTCTTGAACGGATCGATCTCGATTTGGACTTGTGGCGGAAGAATTAGAACCCTCAGCATGGGTGACATTACCATTGGCTTAATATCACGATAATACCTTTCAGTCTTTGTACTCACATGCTCTATCACGGGGGAACCGAGTTAGTGCAGAGGTTGACATCCATCTTAATTCCACTCTCACTTTTTTGTTTCGAGTTCGAGCAAAGGACATCGTTGAGTCATCATTTATAATCTCCTATTTTCGGTTTAGGTAAGAGTTAGGAAATAGGGGCCTTTAGTCTTGATGTGCCTATAACACTCGTTTTTTGTTTATACTCCTATCCAATCTCCAAGAACCTGAGTTAGTCCAGCAAATGGTTGGGTCACATTTGTCTTCACGTCGTTCCATTGCCTCAGTGTCGATGAATTTTTTAACCTTAAGGTTGGCTAAGTCATATCCATATTGAGTTTGTACTCCTCGTACCAAAAAATGGGATGGAGTTGTGGATGTTGTCGGGAAAATAGTCGGGTCACATTGAACCTCTTTATCGTCGTCCATTTTCCCAAATGTCAAAAGAAAAAATTGCTCAAAGGTCGATCAAATCAAGTCGACTATGTTATTTGTCATGCCTCATCTCGTATTAAGTCATCAATCGATTCACATCTACTTTTGAGTATCTACTCTGCTCGTTGAAACGTAAGCGAGAGTTGATGAGTAATCAAATCAGGCTCTTATATGGTTATGCATCAGTTAGTCGTATTACAACTATTATTCTACATATTGCATCACAGTTAATTGAATACCTTGAGCTTAATTGAAGTCGAAAAAAGAGTTGGTATGTATTACTTTATTATATTATCTACAGAACTATTAACTGAATGAAATAAACGAAATAGGCTCTAAGTGACATATCATCTGAGTGGCTCGTCATTCCATGCTCTTGATAATACAACGCCATAAATGATCATTATTTTGGAAGCTCGGTTCTCTAGCCTCTATTGGATGACATAACATCCTTCCCACTTTGGTCGTAAGTGTGCAGGGCTAGGAAAGATTTTTTTAGGATAGACCACCGATATCAAAGGTTCTATAGCAAACCTTAGTATTATCGCATCTAGTGCTTGATGTCTACATGAAGCTACTCTTCATTTAGCTTCTTCTCTCTTCTCTCTTCTCTCTTTTCGTTGATCATGTCTAATGATTTTAGAAGAATTTCCTTTTTTGTTAAAGGATCGTAGTGCACCATTCGATGAGAAGGGACTTCTGGTTTAATATGATGGATTTAGAGCATAAGCTATGGCGATCGGAGTTTGGGTAGTCCCAGACTTATGGGTTGTTATGTAATCACATAATGTGAATGGTAACTTGTTAACCCACTTGCCTTGGCCTTTTCCAAATGCTTCTTTGCAATAGATTTGATAAGCAAGTTCACAACTTCCATCTTCCCACCTAGTTGGGGATAGGTGACTACTGAATATCACTTGTTAGTGTAATGAAGCTCCAAACATGACAATGTCGTATTGAGCCCTGTTATCGGTTATGATAGCTTGGAGAGTTCAAAGAAGCAGACAATGCTCCAAACAAGGAAGTTGGTTGTTTCTTCATCAAAATAGTAGATAATGGCCCACCTTCAGCCTGCATGGTGAAGTAATCAACTATGACGATGGCATTGCACAACCTTTAGAGATTAGAGAATGCTAATTGTCTATTTCCCATAGTAAAATGACCATGGCTGACCATTTGAGTGGGTTCCATCGGTAAGGCTCTTAGAATCTTAGCAATCTGCTTATACTTATCACAATGTCATCTGTAATTATTTGCATCCTGAATGACAATAGACCAGTTATAGCCATAGTTGAATATTAACCTTGCTGGGTTTGCCTCTAAGAGTCATCATTATACTCCCTTTGTGTAGTTCACGTAAAACTCATTTGGAATCGTTGTGGGCTACACGTCGAAGCAATTTAATGGAGAAACTTTTCCTATACAATATGCCTTCTTGAATGATATAACATGTAGTTTGATGAAGGACTACTAATTTCTGGTTCTCAAAGTCAGGAAAGAGTCCAAGTTTTAGAAAATTCTTAATGGGCGTCACTCCTTGGTTAGGGAATGCAGAATGCGGATCATACGGTAAGACTAACACTAGAGGGGGAGTTTTTATAAGGAATTTATGAAAATCTAAACTTATATGATCTAGTGTATGAATCACACACACTAGAGATGATCACAAACACAGAAATAAACAAAAATAAAATGCTAGAAAAAGGAAAGAACGCACTGGATTTTATACTGGTTCGGATTACTCCTACATCCTGTCCCACGCAACGCTAGATTGCGCAAAGTTTTATTACTATATCAATATCCAAGTACAATACCCTTGATTTCACGGCTACAAGGTTAACCCCGATTCCACCACCCTTTGATTTCACGGCTACAAGGTTAACACCACTCCAAACACCCTTGATCAAGTATATTGCCCTTGATTTCTCGGCTACAAGGTTAACGCTGCTCTGTTTCCTTGATTTCAGGGATATAAGGAGCACTCCCTTTCCCAAACACTTCCCAAAAGATTACAACAGCCCTATAACTCTTCAATAGCACTTCAATTCAGAGAGTAATGAGTAGAGAGTGCGAAAAGAAAAAGTTTAATGTAATTAGAGTACAAATCGGCAGAGTAGAAGCATAAAAATCAATAAAATAAGAAATATTAATGGTGGGATGAAGAGGGGTGAAGATGGAGAAGAAGAATAGTTAAAAATACCCCTATTTATAAGATTTGAAAGGTTGCAATGCTTCTGGAACGTTGCAAATAGTGAAAAGACACTTCCTTTGTAAATTGAAAAAGTGATAGTTGTATGTCGACATAGGCTAATATGTATGTCGACATAGCCTAGTGTAAAATTTAAAATTTGATCATTTTCAGGTGTTTAAATATATATGCTATTCTGGAGATTCTTGAATTAAAACTTAGTGATATAAAAGAGTATTCTAAAGTATAAAATCATATGAAAACATAAATATATATTATATAAACATATTTACAAAGTTATAAGGTTTAAAACGATACAAATATAAAACTATAAAAGTATATAAATATATATAAACTTATATAAACTTTAAAACTTATATTTGAAATCATAAGTAAGATAGAAAAACTATTCAAAATTAGAATTTGATTTTTGAAAACTAGATTTTGAATTTTGAAAAACAGAATTTGAATTTGAACCTGGAGTGCTATTCAGATTCTAACATATAAACTAGAATCTATTACTATATTTGTCTTGAACTTTTGAATTCTTGATATCTTGATTACTCATGAGTCTTGGATCTTCTCTAAATATTGAATCTCTTGAAAGTCTAAAACTGTACAGTCTTCAGTATTAATTCCTGTATATAAATCCTGCATATTCATGTATATATATTCTAGACAGAAATGTTAGTATATATTTTATAATCAATGATAATTGAAATAAGGTTGTTGTCATCAAAACTCCATTCTCCAACAATATCCCCCTTCTTGACGATGACAACCTTAGTTTATAAAATATTCATACCTATTGATATCTTTTTTGATCTGGTCCTTCTAATACTCCCCCTGTCAATATAAATCCTATATACTCTCCATTAATCCTAATTCTATATTTTATAATTTCTCCCCCTTTGTCATTATCAAAAAGAAATTCTAAAAATACTCCTGCTAAATCCTATATCTATCTATACATATCCTAAATTCATACTAAAGTAAATTACTCCATGCTGATGTTAAGAATGGACAACAACACCCAAGGTGTTTTTACAACACTTCGCAAACAAGTAAGATTTGAAGTATGGAGCCACAAACATAAAAGCAAGAGATTGAGAGTGGTTCGGCCAAGAATCGGCCTACGTCCACTATGGAAAGAGTTCTCATTATCATCATCAATTTTACAAGGTACACGACTTCTCTAATTTCACTCATTTTCTCTCTTTTACAACACTTCCTCTTTATTTCTTCTCTTTTTGCCTTTGATCCACTCAAATTCACTAAGGAAATGTTGAAATCTCTTAGAATGCAATGGTTGTAGGAGTAGATCTTCAACAACTTCAGCACTTTGATGATTTTAGCAAATCCATGGTGGTTGAGATGTTGAATTTATACTTGGAGAAGGATTAATGGATGTTGGAATGAATTAGAAGAGTTTAGGAATGGTTTTGGCAACACTTCATTGAGGGAGAATTTGGTCCCTTTAATTGTGGGAGGATGGGGGTATTTATAGGAGTGGATATGGAGTGGAGAGGCCTGAAAATGGTGTGTGCAGGAAATCATGTCGTCGAACAACCTGGGGGATAAGTCGGTTACGACCTGACTTTTTACCCCTTCCCCAAGACACGATCTGACGCTCTGAGTTATACGCGACCTGACATCTCAAGTCGGCTACGGTCTGATGCCTTAGGTCGGCAACAACCTTACTTTGTCTTCTGTTCCAAGAAACGACCTACGGTCTAACGACCCAATTCTTTTCCTTTCCTTTAAGACGCGGCTTGGCTTCTTAAGTTGCGTAACAACTTAACTCCAGAACGATCTGGCGATGTTTTCTTGAATCAACGGTCTAAAGAACAACAACCATGCCTTGCTTATGTGAACCGACGATCTAAGGTCTGGAACGACCTGGCGACGAACCGACCTAGAGCTTACGATCTAGGGAATGACGACTTGGGTTTGAAAGTGTGAGAGTGACATAACACTCGAACCATGTTTATGCATCATATCTGAGCCATAATTTTATGGATTAACACTCCCCTTAAATCCTATATTCATCTATTTGATTATATATTAAAATACTTAATGTACATGACTCCCCTAAATATTTTCCTATATAACAAACTAATGAAATGCTTATGAAAGACGAAGCAAGAATTAAATTAAACATTGTTTTAAATAAAAACGATACACAATACAGCAAATTACACGAACGAACGCACACGTATTAAAACGATTAAACGAAAAGAAACCTAAATTCTTTTTGTTCTTTACGATATGGGACTTATGGATTGGACAATTGGGGTAATGGAGACGAAATTCCCCATTTTGTTCAATTATGTTTCCTTTATGATCAAAAGAAACTTCCCCAACACTCACGACTTGATCATCCTCCTCTGTGCCTTCTTGTTGTGCCTCTTCTGGTTCCTCTTCTTCCATCATCTCTTCCTCCTCCTCTTCTTCCTCTTCTTCTTCTTCCATCGCTGGATTCTCATCTTCGATGATGATTGGATTTGCTTGATTATCTATTACAAACTTATGAAGATTCTACATCATCTTTCTTTGTTTAATTTGCTCTTGACTTATCCGAATTTGAAGTACTTGAATCTCAGCAAGCATTTGGAGAGCATACTCCATTTTCTCTTCCAATTTGATTACACGAGAGAGGGTAGAACATTGAAATGGACCTTCGAATGGTCCAGCGGAGGATTCGGGATTAGTTTGGTTATCATAATAAGTGGAGGCCATGATTTATTTTGGTTTTGAGTTTTTACAGAAGTGAAATAGGAGAGTGAAGAAGAAAATTCGTAGTGGATAGTTTAAATGGTTATTATAACTAACTTTTGGTGGGAATTAATTTTTAAAATCTGGCAGTTATATGTCAACATAGGGACATATGTATGTTGACATACTTGTGTTTTTAATTTCAATTTTCTGAATTTTATTGTTATTCTTATATATATTTAATTATTCTAATTCACTTAATGAAGAAATACCTAATTCTCTTCTAAGTTCAGTAAACATTGCTTTGTTTAATGGTTTTGTCAATATATCCGCTACTTGTTTATCTATTTCTATAAATTCGAGTGAAATTTTCTCTTTACTTACGTTATCTATTAGAAAATGATGTCGTATATCAATATGTTTAGTTCTTTAGTGATGAGTTGGATTTTTAGATATATTTATAGCACTCGTATTATCGCAGTATATTGCGGATTTATTTATATTTAATCCAAAATCATTTAAAGTTTGTTGCATATATATTACTTGTGAACAAGCCAAAGCAGCGCAGATATATATTTTGCTTCAGTTGTTGACAAAGATACGGTATTTTTCTTTTTACTAAACCAAGAAACTGGTGAATCTCCTAAGAAGTGACATGTTTCACTAGTACTCTTACGATCGGATTAACATCCTGCATAATTAGCGTCACAATAAGAAATTAAATCGAACGAATCATCCTTAGGATAAAATAATCCAAAGTCTGAGTATGTTTTACATATCTTAGAATACATTTTACGGTTTTTAAATGTATTCCCTTAGGTTGCGATTGATATCTTGCACAGATACACTATCCATTATATCTGGTCTACTAGCGGTTATATATAATAATGATCCTATCATACCTCTATATATTTTTTTATCAACGTCTTTTGATGTATCATCTTTACTTAAGGCTATATTAGTTGCCATTGGTGTTGGCTCCCATTAGTTGTTAAATTATAAAAATTAATTAAATATTTTGCATATTTTTCTGGATTGATAAATATTCCATTCTTTAATTGACGAATTTGTAAGCCTAAGAATGTATATCTTTATTATTTCTTCTAATAAATAGAGTATTATCTAGTTTTCCTGTTTCAAAGTTAAATTGTAATAATTAATTTCTTAATCTATTATACCAAGCTCTAGGAGCCTGTTTTAATTCATATAATGCTTTCTTTAGTTTATATACATGATTTGGTAGTTTTTCGTCTTCAAAAAGAGGTGGTTAATCTACATATACGTCTTCCTTAACAAATCCATTTAGAAAAGCGATTTTAACATCTATTTGATATAATTTGACATTATTATGGTTTGCAAAGGCTAGTAATATGCTAATTGCTTCCAATCAAGCTACGGGGGCAAACGTTTCATCGTAATCTATTCCTTCTTCTTGAGTATAACCATGTGCTTCTAATTGTGCCTTATTTATTATGACCTCACCGTGTTCATTCATTTTATTTTTATAAACTCATTTAGTTCCTATTATAGTTTTATCCTCTGGTCTAGGAACAAGTTTTCATACATCATTCCGAGTAAACTGATTCAATTCCTCTTGCATAGCAAGGATCCATGAAGCATCAGATGATGCTTCTTTTGGATTCTTAGGTTCAATAGTTGAAATAAATGCTGAATTACTCATATTATTTAATTGATTTCGAGTCCTAACAATGGATTCAATATCTCCTAAGATATTTTCTATAGGGTGGTCTCTTAGTAATCTAATTCGTTTATTTGGTTGACAATCTTCATTATTTGTTTCTTTAACCTCATTTTCACATTCATCTTCGCTGTGTTGTGTTATTTTTTTATAGGTCTCGTCAAAGGATACATTTAAGGTTTCTTCTATAGTATTGGTTCTTGAATTGAAAACTCTATACGCTTTACTTCTCTCTGAATATCCAATAAATATTTCTTTATCGGATTTCGAATCGAATTTATCTAAATTATCTTTAGTATTAAGAATGAAACATTTACTTCCAAATATTTTAAGATATGATACTTTTGGTTTCTTATTATACAAAAGTTCAAATGGTGTTTTATGAGTTAAGGGTCTGATTGAAATTCTATTTAAAATATAATAAGCTGTTGCAACTGCCTCATCCCAAAAATTCTTTGGTAGATTACTATCGGATAACATAGTTCTCGCACACTCTTGTATCGATCTATTTTTACGTTCAACTACTCCATTTTGTTGAGGGGTTCTAGGGAAAGAAATAATATGGGTTATTCCCTTTTTATTACAAAAATTTTTCAAAAATTTTGTTTTTGAATTCTCCACCATGGTCAGTACGTATTGTTTTAATTTTTAAGGATAATAAGTTTTGAATTCTTTTAGCAAAAGTTTTAAATTGATCAAAATCATCACTTTTATTTTTAAGAAACAATGTCTACATAAATCTAGAAAAATCGTCGACTATTACGTAAACATATATATTGTGATTGACCAAATAAATCCATGTGAATTAACTCTAATGGTTTTGAGGTTGTAATTTCCTCTTTTGATTTAAATGAACTTCTTTTTAATTTTCCGAACTGACAAGCATCGCATAAATTATTAACTTCAAATTTCATTTTGGGTAATCCCCTAGTTGAATCTAACTTAGAAATTCTAGAAATGTGTTTGAAATTTATATGACTGAATCTCTTATGCCAGATCCAAGGGTCACTTGTACTGGCAGTAAGACATAGATTATCGGTGGAGATTTTCATACTCAATATATAGAAATTTTTCTTTCTATCTTCTTCGAATATTATTTTTGAATTCCTATCTTCTATAAGACATTTATCTTTTCAAACTTTATTTTATAGCCTTTATTGCAAAGTTGACTTATACTTAATAGGTTGTGTTTTAGATTCCTAACTAATAAAACATTAGAAATAGCAGGAGTTTCATAATTACCGACATTGCCGATTCCAATGATATTTCTTCTAGAGTTATCTATGAAGTTCACCATTCCACCATCTTCATATACTAGATTATTCGGTAAATCTGGATTTCCCGTTGTTGGCTAGTTTTCTGAACCGAGCCACCGAGATCACGAAGACTCATATTTGTTGAATTAGGATAATCATACATGAACAAATCCGATTCATGAGCTTCTTTCCTCATCGGCTCGTGGGCCGGTCTCCCCATCCGTTTGTGACATATCAGGGTTGACCCCGCTCATTAAAGATGCACCACGACCCGCTCGTGAAGGATCATCGCGATCCGCTTGTGAATGGCTATCACGACCCGGCCACAAGCTAAGAAGATGGTGATCACATCCTAGTCCTCCACAACCCGCAAGTTCAGGATCTAATGACACCTGTCCATAACCTCCATGTTGACCATTTCTCCATCAAGACATGAACCAGTCCGAGATCCTCGGGATCCGTGCCACGTGTCCTCATGAACCGCCTATAGATATCACCTATAAATAGCCCCATACTTGGCATTTTTGGAATCTTTTGGCAAATCTGAGTATTGCTTCCACCATTGTTGTTCCTCCATTTTTTAATCAGTAATATCTCGAAATTATTGAGTGAATCATCATTGTAAAAGTGAGATTGAGGGAAATCATTGATTGTACTTGCATTCAACATATAATCAAAGACATATAAAGTGGACGTAGGCTCATTAACGTCGAACCACTATAAATTTGGTGTGTTTGTTGCATTTTCCTTTATTTCTAGTTACTATTTTCTGCGATTCAATACAACTTGGGTGTTAGAGCCATAATTTGGTATAACATTTTGGTGCTTTCACTGAGAATTGAAGTCTCAGCGTATCGGATTATTGCTCTACTATTTGGATATTCGAGTCCGAAGAAAGTAGTCTGAACTTCCACTGTTTTGGTTTTTGAAGATTTCAGCAAAATCAAGACGCTATGGCTGGAAAGAAATACAAGGATTTGCGGACTTCCCAAGAAAATGAAGCTAACAAAGAAAGTAATCAGGAGCAGGTTGAGGTGAGCTCCCCCGCTCATGGTTTGCAGGGGGTCACGACCCGCTCGCAAATGATCTCCACGAGCCGACCTGCTAAAGTTCTCATGAGCCGCCCTGCAGAGCTCACCACGAACCAGCCTCAAGACCAGATCACGAGCCGTCTCTAGAGGGCCACCATGAGCCAGGAGCCTGAAGAGAGGATCACGAACCGCCCTGACCACAAGACCACGACTCGACCCGAAAAGGAAATTATAGCTCGTTCTGGTGCTTCTGTTCGACCTGGCTCGAGTTCTTTACATATAAGAGAGAACGCTGATGATCAGTTACACGCCTCTGCTCCAGCAACTAAAGGAGATCTTTCCCACATCCTCGATATGTTGGTAGGACGAATGATGAGTTAGCAGCCCAAAGGCAAGAGAGTTCCTTGTTACGACAAAATATTACTGCAATGGGCAGAAGAACCGATGATCTCCAAAGGCAGAGAACACCTCCACCAGCCTGTCCTCTTACTCCAGAATACTCATCTTCGTCTAAGGAGCCTCCAAGACCTCCATGACAACCCTTGGAAAGGGCTGAAAATGTGGAACAGCTTCGATTTGGATCACTTCCTTCCTGAGAAGAGGCGGCACTCAATATTGGACCTGACCATCGTACCTTGAATGATCCCGCTCCGCTAGCTAGGAATCAAGGCATTATTGACCCTGTTCGGAATCAACCACCACAACCCCCTCGCCGTGTGATTGACCGTGGCAATAGGGGGCAAGGAAGTTCTGCTCAAGCCCTAGATTTCGGAGCAATGCATCGAAGAGATATTGGAAGGCCTCGTATGGCAAGAAGTGCTGATCCTGAATCCACCTTGACCAATGCTGATGTTGAAGCAATGGTTAGGCAAATCATGGAAGACATCCGTGGATAGAGGAGTGGACAGAGGAATGAAGATTGGGGAATAGAACGCAGTCATACTCCCTTTAATGATGACATATTGGACGTCACATTCCCAAGGCGCTTCAATATGCCAACCATGAGCCGTTATGCGGGCAGAACAGATCCAGTTCAGCACTTGATGAGATACCAATGGTATATGACTGCAGCAGCCGCCCCAGACGCCGTAAAGCGCAAAACATTCCCGATCTTCCTGGAAGATGTGACAATGATGTGGTTTACCAGTTTGCATGCACGGTCTTTCGCCAATTTCAAGGATCTAAGCAAAAAGTTCATAAACTAGTTCTGACTTCACACTCAAAGGTCCAATAATGTCGTCGAGCTATCACTCATCAGGCAACGTCTCGACGAAACTCTAAGGTCATACTTGGACCACTTCAATTTGGCAGTCACAGAAGTTAGAGACCCACACGAGCAATCTGTCCTGATGGCCTTGATTGACGGAGTGGATAAAGACACGGAATTCGGCCAATATTTAGCAGAAAAGCCACCATTGACCCGGGAAATTTTCTATGAGAAAGCTAACATCCGCCTGCGTCAAGAAGAACTGTATGCTAATCGAAAGAGGAAGGCTGTGGATAAGGAGGACAAACAGAGCAACGTTGCCATCAAACAGACAAGAGATAGATCAGGGAAAGTAGAGGTCAATGTCGGGAATAAGAATCAAGGAAATGACTGTCAAGCTAGGAACGACAACAAAAAGAAGAATCGAGGAAATGATTCGCAGAAGAGGCCCCGATTCAAGACTTCTGAAAACTTCACGCCATTGAACGACACATTAGAGAATATATTCATAGACACTTATAATGTTCTCCAGTACAAGAGGCCTCCACCAAGAGACTCGATGGAGAAGTAACGTGAAACTGGAAAATTCTGCCTTTTCCATCAGACTCATGGTCATTCCACAAACGAATGCCATCATTTGAGAGATGTGGTTGAAAAGATACTCCGAGAAGGAAAGCTAGATGAATATAAGGTGGATCCAAGAGACAGGGGGCAAGCTGGATAGGCCCCAAACCAAAATCAACCCGCTGTTAGGCCGACAACTCAGTAGAAAGGAAAAAACATTGTCATCAACACTATAGTTGGAGGACTCTATCTAGATGGACATAGCTTCAGGGCAATGGATCAGTATGTGAATGCGGCCAAACAACACCTTGAAGCAGGAGAGTGCATTAATCCTGGAGACACTGCCCCGATCAAACAACAAAAGACGATATCTGAGATGTCATATTTCGCGATAGAGATAGTATTGGAGTCCATTCCCCGACTGAAGACCCACTAGTGATCACAGCCACTATTGATCCCGCACTAATCCACAAAGTCTTAGTGGACAATGAGAGCTCAATCAACATTCTATTCAAGAAAGCATTTGATCAGATGAAGTTGGAAGCAAAAGATTTGAAGCCTTGTGAGGGATGGATACGCGGCTTCAATGGAGCCTCAACTTTCCCAATCGGATATGTAGAATTATCAGTAACCCTGGGGGAAGGAGATCACCGAAGAGTGAGGATTCTCCCCTTTGTGGTTTTGGATATTGAATCACCTTATAATGCCTTTTTGGGCCGACTGACCCAAGCAGAATTCAGGGCTTGTATTGCTCCCTGGTGCCTATTGTTGAAGTTCCCAACAGACGCGGGAGTAGGAGTGATCAGAGGTGATCAAGTCGTGGCACGAGCCTGCTATATAGCAGAATTGAAATTGCTGCGCAAAGGAAGAGATATAGAAACAAAGGGCGCTTCCTCCCTCTCACGGGAGGAATCGTCATAGCAACTAAAGAAGACAACCCAGGGAGAGCCGCCCAGAGAACTGCCCGGGGACATAGATCCCAGAGAGGACGAAGATCCCGGGGGAAGAATGGAACCTCCAAATGAAACAAATATGGATGTTCCAATCGACGATAGTGACCCAACGAAGGTTCTAAAGATTGGATCCCAGTTAGACCCTCTTTGAGCAAGATAATTGACTGATTTTTTAAAGGCCAACTTGGATGTGTTTGCTTGGACCACCGTTGACATATGTGGGATATCCCCCTCGAATAGGAGCCATTCATTAAGCATCAACCCGAAGCATCCACATGTTAAACAAAAAAGGCGAATGCTTGGCCCAGAGAGGTCAGCTACCTTGGAAGAAGGAGTTGAGAAGCAACGGGTTCATTAAAGATTCGATCTTACCCAGAATGGATCTCAAATCTGGTTTTGGTAAAGAAGGACAACGGAAAATGGCGCACTTGCATTGATTTTTTAGATTTGAATAAAGCTTGCCCTAAGGATAGTTTTCCACTACCTAGGATCGATCAACTGGTGGATTCGATAGCAGGTTACGAGCTTCTCTCCTTCATGGATGCCTACTCGGGATATAACCAAATCCCTATGCACGTTTCGGACCAAGAACATACCGGCTTCATTACGGATTTTGGATTATACTGCTATGTAGTGATGCCTTTTGGTCTGAAGAATGCAGGAGCTACATACCAACGATTGGTGAATAGAATGTTCTACAATCAAATCGAGAAGGCAATGGAGGTATATGTTGACGACATGCTAGTAAAATCCAGACAATCGTCCGACCATACTGCTGACCTAACAGAGATGTTTGATATCCTTCGAAGATACGGGATGAAGCTCAACCCTACGAAGTGTTCATTTGGAGTTGCCTTTGGAAAGTTCTTGGGATTCATTACTAGTTCACGTGGAATTGAAATCAATCCAGATCAAATCGCGACAATCAGAAACATTCAAGAACCAAGGCAAATCAAAGATGTGCAGAGCCTCGCAGGGAAAGTAGCTGCATTGAGTAGATTTATCTCTAAAGCTACGGACAAGGGCATTCCATTCTTCGAGTTGATTAAGCGAGGAAAGCGCAATTTCAAATGGACTCCCGATTATGTGGAAGCTTTTCAGAACTTACTGAATCACCACGAAAGACCCCCGATACTGTCCAAGCCAGTAGATCACGAGGATTTGTTTGTGTACTTAGCGGTGTCGTCCCACGCAATAAGTTCAGCCTTGGTGAGGGAAGAAGACAAAGTCCAAAGGCCTGTTTATTATGTGAGTAAGAAGCTAGCGGCGGCAGAGCGAAACTATCCGAGAATAGAAATACTTGCATACAGTCTGCTAATCGCATCCAGAAAGCTTCACCATTATTTCCAGGCCCATCCCATCATCGTGTACACTGACCATCCGCTCCGACAAGTTTTGCAGAGACCAGAGGCGTCAGGGAGACTACTCAAATGGAATATAGAGTTAAGCCAATTTGACTTGAATTTCCAGCCCCGAAGATCGATAAGTGGGCAAGTACTGGCAGATTTTATAGCAGAGTTTACCATCTCGGAGGACGATCTGTTGAGTGAAGAAATTGATCCTCCAAAACAACTTGTTGACCCTAAAGCCTTGAAACTATATACTGATGGGGCCAAGAATGATAGAAGATCGGGCGCAGGAATTGTACTTGTGACTTCCGAAAAATGATCGATATACTATGCTCTCAAATTGGAGTTTCATGCCACAAATAACGACTCTGAGTACGAAGCCCTAATACACGGGCTAAGGCTCGCGAAGGAGTTGGAGATAACAAAGTTAGAAATCTTCTGCGACTCCAAAATAGTCGTGAACCAGGTAAACGAGGAGTTTCAGGCTAAAGGTCCGGGACTGATATCATATTGAAAGAGGTGAGAAAGTTGCTCGATGGTTTTGATCACTACAGTATAGCCCATATTTGTAACACCCCACCTCCGCCAGGGTGGCTCTTGCAAGCAACTCTGACTTTGGTGGGGCGTTTTTAAAACAAGGTAAACATGCATAATGATATAGCAAGGCAGGACATGACATATATATATGTAAATAAACAGAGTAAGTACATAAAACAGCGGAAGAATTTTAAACCATTTCAAAAACAAGTCTGCTACATCATAATGTCAATTTCCCAAATAAACAAGTCTAGTACATAAAATAACATCATCTGAAACTGAAAAGGGAAAACATAAAAGTAGCTATCCCCAAAGTGGAAAAACCATAGCGAGCTCAAGTCCAAAGCATACATGAGCTATCCAAGAAAGCAGCTAAGGTCCAAGCTAGGCTCCTGTATTCCCTCCCTGAGAACCTGGGGGGGGGGGGGGAGGGGGGGAAACGGAAGAAAAGAGGTGAAAGAAAACAGGTCAGTCAAAAAGACTGAGTAAGCCCTGCTACGATCAGTCTATAAACTAATAAAGTTAACAGCATGATGGAAACTGAGATGATCATAGATAACAACATACTGGTATGATAAATTAACTACAAGATAGATAGAGGTGTCATCGCATAAACAAAGTTAAGTTTTGCACCACGGTGTACTAGCAAACCAACATAACAGGTATTGATCCCTTGGCCCAAGCTTTGGCCCAATAACATGAAGTGACCTTAATATAAGGTCCAACCAAACGGTCTAGTCGATCGGCTCCCTATAAGCCTAACACGTCAAGTGTTGGTGTCCATACGGCCCACATATGGATGTAGTCAGACTGTGCTGGGTCCACCTTCGGGTGTATCAAGCCCTCGTGTGTCAACCCCAGACACTTAAGCAATAATGCACAGTCTAAACCTACTGGTACCCGTGCCTCGAGTTTGTCCAATACCGGACTACGTGCACGTCCGTAGCCCGCCTGGACCCGCACCGCTGTACCACTCGGCCATCGCTTTGGTCGCTTACATCCGTCCAGTAATCGTGCCCCGCCCTAGCTTAGCCTCTAGGGTTGTGATGATACCAAACTGGGATTACTGCTGGAACAGACCCCGTTGCTAGGGTTTCCTAAGAGGGTTAAGTGCGATTTAACCCTTCACTAATCATGGATTAAATTGGTTAAGTGTAACCAACAGTTCACAACTTAACCCCATTTCAATCCCTCGAACCCCCAAATGGATTAAATTGGTTAAGTGTAACCAACAGTTCACACTTAACCCCATTTCAATCCCTCGAACCCCCAAATGGATTAAATTGGTTAAGTGTAACCAACAGTTCACACTTAACCCCATTTCGATCCCTCGAACCCCCAAATGGATTAAATTGGTTAAGTGTAACCAACAGTTCACACTTAACCCCATTTCGATCCCTCGAATCCCCAAATTGGTTAAGTATTAGTGGACCCTGACTTAACCCTAATCATGAGGCATTAATTAATTTAATGCACCTTAACCTCTCACATTAGACCTTGTTGTGGTTACTAGTTAGGCCGGGCGGGTCCGGGTAGCTTTACACCACAACTTGGTCTAACCTCGGTTCTTGGCACCACATGACCAACTTCTCACATTGGGTCCTATTGTTTGTAGCCACTAGTTAAGCCGGTCGGTTCCGGGTAGAATTACGCTACAAACTCCACCCAACCTCGAGTTGGCCACACTTATGTTTTCTAAGTGTCATATCCACTTTATTTCAAAACATAGTTACAAGTCAACAAATACTTGGGTAGACCTAACTTAATAGGTAAATTCCCAAGGGGTAGACCTAACTTAATAGGTAAATTCCCAATCTTATATTTTCATGTATTTTAAGTTTACCCAAACCCCCCAACGTCATCCTATCGCTTACATATTCGTAATAACGCATAAAGGATAGGAAGAGGGAACTTGGCACAACATACATGATGAACTTGCATATCACAACAAACATGCATAACATGTTAGACTTGCATAACTTAGCATAGTGAACTTGCATATTACCATAAACATGCATAACATGTTAAACTTGCATAACTTAGCATAGTGAACTTGCATATTACCATAAACATGCATAACATGTTAAACTTGCATAACTTAGCATAGTGAACTTGCATATTACCATAAACATGCATAACATGTTAAACTTGCCTAACATGGCATAGGGAACTTGCATAAACATGCATAACTTGTCAAACATGCACAACATGTCATGGTGAACTTGCATAAGCATGCATAACTTATTAAACATGCATAACATGGCATAGTGAACTTGCATTAACATGCATAACTCAATAAACTTGCAAATCATGGCATAGTGAACTTGCATAAACATGCATAACTCAATAAACTTGCAAATCATGGTATAGTGAACATGCATAACTCAATGAACTTGCAAATCATGGCTTGGTGAACTTGCACAAACATGCATAACTCAATAAACTTGCAAATCATGGCTTAGTGAACATGCATAACTCAATGAACTTGCAAATCATGGCTTGGTGAACTTGCATAAACATGCATAACCAAATAAACTTGCAAAAATCCCAACTTTCATCACATATTAACTTTAGAGTTTCTAAAATGAAGGTAAGAGGGCTTACAATGCTTATGCGGACTCAAATAAGTATAGCAAATGTAAGAAACCCCTTATGCAACAAAATAAAACCCCAAAATGCAAGCAAACTTGATCAAGACTCCTCCTTTATGATGACAATGGAGAAACAAGACTTTAATGCAAGCTAAGGAGGATCATACAAGCCTAAATACACTTGTATGCATGGAAATCTCTTAGGGATTTGTTTAGGAATTGTATGAAGAGAGTGGAGGCCATGAGAGTTTTGATTTTGGCATAGTTTAGTTGCTAGATTGAATAATGAGTGATTTAGGGTAGGTTAGGGTCTTATTTATAGATTAGGTTAGTGATTTAGACCATAGGATTAACCCTAGGTTGAATTAGGTCCATCAGATCTCGGAATCCTCTAGAACCAAGCCACAAGACCAAGCCCAGATCAAAATGGTGCGCCAGGCAAAACTGTCTGGCCACCCCCTGTTGATAGGGCTGTCGACAGGGCAGTCGACACCCTGGGGACCCTGTCGACAGGCCTGTCGACATGCGGGTCCTGGCGGGAATTTTCCCGCCTGCGCCAGTTTGCCCCAATTCCCAATTTTGAACTTGAAATTCAAATCTGGTTTTGCTTAGGAATTTTCTGAAAACTTCAATTGGCCTTAACTGGGTCATACGGACTCCGATTTTCGAAAACTCGGACTCTATTTCGCGTATTTTTCCGAGACGAACGCAATGGCATAGCCCGTTTCCCTTGATTCAAATTTTTGAATTAAATTCTGCCTCGATTTATGTTATAACAGGTTATTGAAAATACGGGTTGTTACATTCTCCCCTCCTTAAAGGATTTCGTCCCCGAAATCTTCAAGTTAGGAAGAACATATCCTACCATCCAATCATCCATCTACTCAAAGCATCATCCACGAGCAATCATTGTCCTTACAAGATTCTAAATGTGGTATGAACATATGCAAAAGTGTGTGTATATGTACTTATCTAATGCAAAGATCAGGCGGTTACTGATACAATAAACCTCCTTAATGCATATGTATGTCAGTGAAAATCAGGCGGTTACTGATACAGTACACCTCCTTAATGCATATGTATGTCAGTGAAATGAATCCATATGTATGCAAATTCCTAACATAATTTATGGTATCTATATGAGTGCACATAACATTCATCCATATGCAACATCCATGTGGTAGCACAACAAGTTTCAACCATGAATAAGTGTAAGCACTCATGCATATGCAACATGAAGAGTGTGTGAGCCGATCTAGTGCCTAATGTGTATAATGCATCCACGAGTAACCACTTGCAAACACTTGCAACCACTTGCAACTATCAAGCCTAACATGTTTCAAATACATGTTTCATCCAAAGGATTCTACCTAAGGTTCTCATGACAAGATAAACTAGATAAACATGGATAGAGAGATATGCTAAAGAAGATAAGCAAGATAAACTCCTTTTTGGATTACAAGAAATCCATTCAAACTCTGACATATAGTACTAACTGATGAGTCATAACCCCCTTATGGAGTTCACAACCGAACTAAAATCGAGAGGATATATACGAAAGATAACTTGCGAGCAAGCTCCACAGGAAAACAAGGATCAAGGATGTACTCTTACAAAGAGATATGATGCGCGTATCTAGTCTTCACTCTTATTAGTCACGCTTCCTTGAGCTTAACTCCTCTGTGCTTTGACCGTCTTTTACTTCATGATTCCTTGGCTTCCTAACTCCTATTTACCAAATTCGAGTTGGAACTCATTTCATTATCGTCTCTCGTCTTCCTCTTTCACTTATTCTTCTTTCATCATACTCGGCCTAAACCTAACTGTAACCTCATGGTTTCATGCAAGCTCTCCAAAATTCACTAGTGAATCCTGGATCTCGTCTACTTACTATAAAGTATTCCACGCAGCAGAACTTTTCTTGGAAATACCCATCCACGTTGCCAATTGCCCTTAGAAACGTGATTTTCTATAACTCATGCTTAATCGAAATGAACCATCCGCCTATGAGTGATAGGCCATACCTAGATTCAGTTGCCTACCCATGGCTTCCTGTAGGCTATTTCAAAACTGGCCAACTTCTTGAGGGTAAACCCTTGCTAACCATGATGCAGTCCTCTCGCTCTTCACCGGACTGAAATGAGCACTCTTCGTGAGTCTACCTATTTTGACCCACGTACCCGTATTCCCTTTTCTTTGATCTAGGTAGTCTATCCACATAATCTATCGAGATGTTTTCACACTTCCCTTGCGGAACCTCCAATGGAGGGAATGGCCTGCCGGGCTTCTATGACTTGGCCTTAACCTGGTGGCACAACATGCATCCTGAGACCAGCTCGGCCACCTCCTCGAGTGACGCGCATCTTCAAGAACCTTCTTTACCAAGTTTTTCACTCGAGGAACACATAATCTCTCATCGCGCCTTAGTCATCCCCTGTCATCTATAATATATCTAGCGAGGTGACTTAATATCTAGCCTCGAATCAATTGGTCCATGTTCTTGACTAACTGCAGGTCTTTCTTCCTGTGAAACCCCCTTCTTGATCCTGAAGAGGAAGTCTAAGCTCAGGGAATGCTAACTAACTAGCCAAACGGAGAAAGCTTTCAATTGCCCTCCTCAGGGTTTTCCGGTCTTAGACCGCAACCACTTTAACGGAATCCACCGCTAAGCCTTACTTAGGAACTATGTGCCCAAGAAATCCAACTTCTTTCCTCCAAAGTGACATTTGGAGAACTTGACCTTCAACTGGTGGCTCTAAGCGTACCCATCACCTCCTTGAGATGTCTAGCATGTTCTCCCTCGTTCTTTTAAGGAGATCAAAATATCGTCTACGACGGCCACGACAAACTTGTTCAAGGACTCCCTAACACCCTACCCATCAAGTTCACGTAATATGCGGGTGCATTAGTCAAACCAAATAGCATGACTAGCCATTCTAAAAATCCATCTAGAGTCCTAAACGCAGTCTTGTCAATTCCATCCTCAGCCATCCTTAGCTGATGGAATTCGATAGCTAGATCAAAAGAAGACAGATGCTCCTACAAGCTGATCAAACAAATCATCGATCCTTGGTAACGGTTGTCTATTCTTCTCACGATAATCAATACATAAGCGAAGCAAACTGTCCACATTAGTAACGAATACTACTGGAGCACCTTACTCGAAAATGCTTCGTCTCAGGAAGTTCTTCTCAAGCAACTCCTTGACTTGCTTTCTTAACTCTCATCTCGTGAGGTCATGTGCCTAACCGGCCACGAAACTGGCTTGGTATTACCAACCAGATAATGCGGAAATCTATCCCACGTCCAGGGGTAACCCCTTCACTTCACCCAAGATATCAGGATATTCTCGGACCACCCTCACAGATTGCAATCTATCGATAGACGAGTCGAGGGATTCAAGATAACATAACATGACGGGACCCATAGGGTTGCTAGAAATTTCTAGGGCATTACCAAGGCGAGTCATGAGCCTCACAACCCTATATACAAAAACCAAGAATGGCTCCAAAACAGGACAACCAATCCATGCCCAAAACCAACCCATATCCCCTGAAACCGAGAATATAAACATCCCATGAGAATTCTATACTCAAGATAGAAATTTTCAAATCCACCCAGACCACAGACAATTGGGCGGAACCCCCGATTGGATTTGAAACACATACGGGATCATCAACTAGGCTAGTACTTAGGTGCAAACTTTCAACTAGATCAGATGAAATAAAACTATGCGATGTGCCAGAATAAAGTACGAACAGGGAAAGTCAGAAAATGTAAACAAGACTTTCAACAGAAACACTACCTCTATCATGAGCTGGAAGAACGGTGTTGAGGGGATGAACTCGCCCTCCAGATAGTCCTGCATACTGAGTCTGACCTTGCCCTTGTTTCCTCGGGCAATTCTTGCTGAGATGTCCAAACTCACCACACTGAAAGCATTCGCCCCGCTTTCTCTTCTTCTTCCTACATTCCCTGGATATATGTCCAACTTTACCACAGAAGTTGCATTTCCTATTCTCTCTTGGCTTGTCCTTGCGGTTGTTGTTATTCTTGCCTCGTTTCCCGGAATTTACCCTCTTGCCTTGAGACTCATTCGCCTTGACCTCTTTCTTGTCATTGTTATCTTATTCTTGAAGTAGGGCCATATTCACCAAACTCTCGAAAGTCGCCCCCAAGGGTATGTGAGACATGGCCAAACCGTGCAATGGCTCGTTTAATCCTAGAGCAAAGTGTAGGGCCTTCTTCTGAGCTGTATTAACCAAGTCTAAATTGACCCGAGCCAGTTGATTGAACTTATCTATGTATTCCCTAATAGTCATGTCCCCTTGCTTCAGTGATAAGAACCTCAGTCCAAACCTTCCTCTAAAATCATCCCAAGTCTCAATCGGCCTAGTAGCGGTGGTGATTACCCACCAACGTGCAGCTTCTTCCTTTAGCAACCATACTGCTAATAAAACCTTCCTGCGGTCACCTATATCAAAGGTGGCTAAAAGATCTTCGGTCTCTTTCAACCAATTCCTTGCTTCTACAAAAGTCTCTGTTCCACTAAAATTCTTGCCACCCATCATCTTAAAGTTCTTACAAGTTTCCGCAAAATCCGTTTGTGGAGGATGAGGGGGAAGAGGAACATCAGCTATGGGAGGAGGGGGAGGAACAGCGGCCTCGACTGGAAAGACAACATTAGAGACACCCGGGACCGGTGCCGTGACTTCCAAGTACCGACGAAACCAATCGGGTATTGTTACTCCTTCGGGCAAGATGAGATTGCCAGACATGCTGGAAACGAAAAGAAAAGAGTTCAAACGAAGGGTCAAAGGATAGTGCTAATGGCTTTTGGGGAATAGCCTTTTAAAATAACTAGACTTTTCTTTGGAAAATACTTTATACATGGTTTTGAAAATAGTTTTTCAAAAGTTTTAAAAACCTTTTTATCCCTTCTCGTAAACCATATGCTCTGATACCAAATGTAACACCCCACCTCCGCCAGGGTGGCTCTTGCAAGCAACTCTGACTTTGGTGGGGCGTTTTTAAAACAAGGTAAACATGCATAATGATATAGCAAGGCAAGACATGACATATATATATGTAAATAAACAGAGTAAGTACATAAAACAGCGGAAGAATTTTAAACCATTTCAAAAACAAGTCTGCTACATCATAATGTCAATTTCCCAAATAAACAAGTCTAGTACATAAAATAACATCATCTGAAACTGAAAAGGGAAAACATAAAAGTAGCTATCCCCAAAGTGGAAAAACCATAGCGAGCTCAAGTCCAAAGCATACATGAGCTATCCAAGAAAGCAGCTAAGGTCCAAGCTAGGCTCCTGTATTCCCTCCCTGAGAACCTGGGGGGGGGGGGGGGGGAAACGGAAGAAAAGAGGTGAAAGAAAACAGATCAGTCAAAAAGACTGAGTAAGCCCTGCTACGATCAGTCTATAAACTAATAAAGTTAACAGCATGATGGAAACTGAGATGATCATAGATAACAACATACTGGTATGATAAATTAACTACAAGATAGATAGAGGTGTCATCGCATAAACAAAGTTAAGTTTTGCACCACGGTGTACTAGCAAACCAACATAACAGGTATTGATCCCTTGGCCCAAGCTTTGGCCCAATAACATGAAGTGACCTTAATATAAGGTCCAACCAAACGGTCTAGTCGATCGGCTCCCTATAAGCCTAACACGTCAAGTATTGGTGTCCATACGGCCCACATATGGATGTAGTCAGATTGTGCTGGGTCCACCTTCGGGTGTATCAAGCCCTCGTGTGTCAACCCCAAAAACTTAAGCAATAATGCACAGTCTAAACCTACTGGTACCCGTGCCTCGAGTTTGTCCAATACCGGACTACGTGCACGTCCGTAGCCCGCCTGGACCCGCACCGCTGTACCACTCGGCCATCGCTTTGGTCGCTTACATCCGTCCAGTAATCGTGCCCCGCCCTAGCCTAGCCTCTAGGGTTGTGATGATACCAAACTGGGATTACTGCTGGAACAGACCCCGTTGCTAGGGTTTCCTAAGAGGGTTAAGTGCGATTTAACCCTTCACTAATCATGGATTAAATTGGTTAAGTGTAACCAACAGTTCACAACTTAACCCCATTTCAATCCCTCGAACCCCCAAATGGATTAAATTGGTTAAGTGTAACCAATAGTTCACACTTAACCCCATTTCAATCCCTCGAACCCCCAAATGGATTAAATTGGTTAAGTGTAACCAACAGTTCACACTTAACCCCATTTCGATCCCTCGAACCCCCAAATGGATTAAATTGGTTAAGTGTAACCAACAGTTCACACTTAACCCCATTTCGATCCCTCGAATCCCCAAATTGGTTAAGTATTAGTGGACCCTGACTTAACCCTAATCATGAGGCATTAATTAATTTAATGCACCTTAACCTCTCACATTAGACCTTGTTGTGGTTACTAGTTAGGCCGGGCGGGTCCGGGTAGCTTTACACCACAACTTGGTCTAACCTCGGGTCTTGGCACCACATGACCAACTTCTCACATTGGGTCCTATTGTTTGTAGCCACTAGTTAAGCCGGTCGGTTCCGGGTAGAATTACGCTACAAACTCCACCCAACCTCGAGTTGGCCACACTTATGTTTTCTAAGTGTCATGTCCACTTTATTTCAAAACATAGTTACAAGTCAACAAATACTTGGGTAGACCTAACTTAATAGGTAAATTCCCAAGGGGTAGACCTAACTTAATAGGTAAATTCCCAATCTTATATTTTCATGTATTTTAAGTTTACCCAAACCCCCCAACGTCATCCTATCGCTTACATATTCGTAATAACGCATAAAGGATAGGAAGAGGGAACTTGGCACAACATACATGATGAACTTGCATATCACAACAAACATGCATAACATGTTAGACTTGCATAACTTAGCATAGTGAACTTGCATATTACCATAAACATGCATAACATGTTAAACTTGCATAACTTAGCATAGTAAACTTGCATATTACCATAAACATGCATAACATGTTAAACTTGCATAACTTAGCATAGTGAACTTGCATATTACCATAAACATGCATAACATGTTAAACTTGCCTAACATGGCATAGGGAACTTGCATAAACATGCATAACTTGTCAAACATGCACAACATGTCATGGTGAACTTGCATAAGCATGCATAACTTATTAAACATGCATAACATGGCATAGTGAACTTGCATTAACATGCATAATTCAATAAACTTGCAAATCATGGCATAGTGAACTTGCATAAACATGCATAACTCAATAAACTTGCAAATCATGGCATAGTGAACATGCATAACTCAATGAACTTGCAAATCATGGCTTGGTGAACTTGCACAAACATGCATAACTCAATAAACTTGCAAATCATGGCTTAGTGAACATGCATAACTCAATGAACTTGCAAATCATGGCTTGGTGAACTTGCATAAACATGCATAACCAAATAAACTTGCAAAAATCCCAACTTTCATCACATATTAACTTTAGAGTTTCTAAAATGAAGGTAAGAGGGCTTACAATGCTTATGCGGACTCAAATAAGTATAGAAAATGTAAGAAACCCCTTATGCAACAAAATAAAACCCCAAAATGCAAGCAAACTTGATCAAGACTCCTCCTTTATGATGACAATGGAGAAACAAGACTTTAATGCAAGCTAAGGAGGATCATACAAGCCTAAATACACTTGTATGCATGGAAATCTCTTAGGGATTTGTTTAGGAATTGTATGAAGAGAGTGGAGGCCATGAGAGTTTTGATTTTGGCATAGTTTAGTTGCTAGATTGAATAATGAGTGATTTAGGGTAGGTTAGGGTCTTATTTATAGATTAGGTTAGTGATTTAGACCATAGGATTAACCCTAGGTTGAATTAGGTCCATCAGATCTCGGAATCCTCTAGAACCAAGCCACAAGACCAAGCCCAGATCAAAATGGCGCGCCAGGCAAAACTGCCTGGCCACCCCCTGTCGACAGGGCTGTCGACAGGGCAGTCGACACCCTGGGGACCCTGTCGACAGGCCTGTCGACATGCGGGTCCTGGCGGGAATTTTCCCGCCTGCGCCAGTTTGCCCCAATTCCCAATTTTGAACTTGAAATTCAAATCTGGTTTTGCTTAGGAATTTTCTGAAAACTTCAATGGGCCTTAACTGGGTCATACGGACTCCGATTTTCGAAAACTCAGACTCTATTTCGCGTATTTTTCCGAGACGAACGCAATGGCATAGCCCGTTTCCCTTGATTCAAATTTTTGAATTAAATTCTGCCTCGATTTATGTTATAACAGGTTATTGAAAATACGGGTTGTTACAATATTCCTCGATCAGAGAATCAGAAGGCGCACAAGTTGGCTAAGATAGCTAGTTCTGATAGCCCTAAGGACACAGAGATGGTCCCAATTGAAGTATTACAGTCTCCAAGTATCGATCAGATGGAACTTGATCCAGTGTTGGAAGCCGAGCCAGAGAGGGAGTCATGGATGGAACCCCTGAAGAACATCCTAACGAATGGAACACTTCTGTCCAAAAAGAGCGAGAGGCAAGCTGTTATTAGAAAAGCCACCCGATATATCATGTAAGGCGAAGTCCTATATAGACAGGGATTCTCGATGCCCCTCCTTTGGTGTATAGCCCACGACGACATCAAGCGGATACTGAAAGAAGTACACGAAGATGAGTGTGGCGACCACACTGGAGGGCAAACGTTGGCAAAAAAGATATTATGATATGGCTACTCATGGCCTACCATAAAAAAAGATGCAGCTAAGTATGAACGACGTTGTGACACATGCCAGAAGTTTTCTAAGATCCCAAGAGCACCTCCTAGCTAGTTGAAGACGATGATGAGCCCATGGCCCTTTGCTATTTGGGGAATTGACATTATTGGGAGCCTCCCCATAGCGAAGGGCAGAGCAAAATTCGCCATTGTGGTCGTGGATTACTTCACGAAGTGGGTAGAAGCAGAACCGTTGACCACGATCACAACCAAGAAAGTAATAACCTTTATCGTTAGAAACATCATATGCCGATTTGGGATTCCGAAAATCGTCATAACAAATAACGGGACCCAATTTGATAGCACTGAGTTCCGAGAATTTTTCCAGAATTATCGCATCGAGAAAAGGTATACCTCTGTGGTGCATCCGCAATCGAATGGACAGGTCGAAGCGGCAAACAAAATGATTAAGTCTATTCTAAAGAAAAGATTGAACCGGGCCAAAGCCATGTGGGTCGATGAGCTACCCTTGGAATTATGGGCCTACAGGACGACTTACAAATCGGCGACAGGCTACACCCCCTTTTCCCTTGCCTTCGGAGCCGAAGTGGTCATCCCGGTTGAGTTAGAAGTACCATCTCACAGAACCACATATTACGACCCGATGACCAATAAAAAGCTGCTCCTTGAGTCCCTGGACATGGTTGAAGAAAAGAGGGACGAAGCCGACCTGCGTGCTTTGAGACACAAGCAGCAGGTCGCTCGGTATTACAACAAAAAGGTCCGAGCTTGAACCTTTGAACCCGGAGACTTGGTTCTGAAATGTGTCTTTCCACCCCCAGTACATTTGGGTCCGAAATGGGAAGGACCGTATGCCATCCTACGGAGGCTTGATTATGAAGCCTTCAAGCTAGCGACCGTGGATGGAGATGAAATCCCCAGAGTGTGGAATGCCCAGCATCTGCGGCATTACTTGACATGAAATCGTCATATTTACTCTTTTGTTTTTAGGACCATGTAAAAAGGCACGACTTGCCTAGAACAGTCTGGTTACATAAGCAAAAGATTATAAAGTGGACGTAGGTCATGATTCGACCGAACCACTATAAAAATATTGTGTGTCATTTACTTTTATCGCACCTTTTCTTATTTACTCTTCCATTCTTTATTTACATGAGCTGTTACAATTATGAAATTTGCCATCAATATCGCGACGATCTTGAAGCAAGTAATACAAAGTGCCTTCTATCAGATCAGAGGGTCAATAGTATGCAGAACATCGAGAGTGCAAAGGAGTAAATGACACAACTACTGGCACCCTACTTCCCGAGACCTGAGGAAGAATACAAAGGAAAGGAAATGGATTGTCCATGACACGTGAAGGTGCACCGTGATTATAAAGACCGTCTCGACTGCACTCTACCCTTGGCATTCGATGGGAGAGTATAAAGGCGCCAGAGACTGGGCGTCATAAAAGAACTCCTACCCCGCTGAAGGAACGGAGGGAAAATTGAAAGCTGAGTTTGAACTCTATCCTGGGCATACGACAGGGGAGTATAAAGGCATTTTGGTTAAATGCCATAAAAGGGCTCCTATCCCGCTGTAGAATCGGGAACAAGAATGAAAGCTGAGCCCGACCCTCTCATTTACGGGCATGGGGGGGGGGGGGGAACACATGTATGACTCTAATCAATCCTCAATAAGCCCTGGCCAGGCATCATATTAATGATTGATTGGGGGCATACTCATACACATTTATGCATAGTGCAGGAATTTTTTAATTTTCATTGTCTGTGATTCTAACTTAGTTATGATTCAGATGTTTGTGACCGAGAATGATAAACTTGCAGGTACACAATGATGCAAAAGAAACAGATTTTCATTTACTAAGTGCAGATTTACAAGACAAGACTAAACAAAATACGAGGGACATACTCGCGACTACATCATAAGGCCAGTGGAATAACTAAAAAGAGAAAAGACATAAACAAACTGGCTCTACTTGGGATTCATAGATGACCATGGCCTCTTCTCCTTCTTCTGCTTCTCTGGTTCCTCCTTGTCGGCATCAAATTTATCCTGCTTTTTCCTCTTCTTCTTATCTGAAGGAGGATCCTGTGGAGGGTTAGAAGATTGGGATGCAAGCTGC
The DNA here is from genome assembly GCA_030737875.1 of Allium sativum. Taxonomy (NCBI): domain Eukaryota; kingdom Viridiplantae; phylum Streptophyta; class Magnoliopsida; order Asparagales; family Amaryllidaceae; genus Allium; species Allium sativum. The sequence continues at coordinate 1,042,844,104 of CM060910.1, read as the reverse complement.
GTAGTTATCAATTTGGCAGAAAACTTTATAATTAATCTAGATTTGGGATCAGCTACAGAGATAGGTGGCACATTTAGAGGCTCTTGCTCCTCTACTTTTAAGGCCATCTGTTCATCTTTCTTGGCTTTCATGGCAGCTAGAGTCATGTTGTCATCATCCTTGGTCTCTTTTGTGATGACGACCTCCCCATCTTCATCCCTGTTGTCACTGTCGATGTCATCCAAGGCTCCGATAATTTCAGCATCCTTGGGAACATCGGTGCTTGATACCACAATGGCCTTTTCGGTTGTTGTGCCCTCAGTTTGCCTTGGGACTTCAGGACTTCAGCACTTGATGGTATGCTGAACTTCTACACCTCTTTTTGCTTTTCTGCATCCTTCTCTGTTGGCTTGGCACCTATATTGTGAGAAGTAACTGTTATTAGTTTGGGAGAAAGTGTGGTCTTCTCGATTGTTTGCTCCATTATGCGACTACAAGTTACAATAGCTTTAACAAATTGTGGAGAGAATATGGAGATACCTTCTACTGATTCCTTGTCTGAACCTGAAACGGAAGCTCCAAAAGTTGGAGGAACTGGAACTACGGGGATCAATGGGTCATCTGGGTTATACTCCTCAACCTCAGAAGTCTTGGGCTCCGCTGCGGAGCTCGAACCTTCATCAATTTTGTTCTTACTCTTGAGTTCAAGCCTCTCTTTGTCCATGGCCTCTCGAATTTGATGCCTACCCTCTGCTAAAGCTTCAGCCTCTCCGCCTCTGAGAAAAGTATGCATGAGTTGGTCCTCATCGACTTCCTCGACCTTCAAGTGTCGCTTCTCGCTTTCAACAATCTGCTCCCATACGCTAACTAAGGTGGTGGGATAGTTACTGATCCAAGAAATATATCGAGTCCGAATGATTTGAACAAAAAAGTCCATTAGCAGTTCGTCGAACTCCTCCATCTCCTTCTCGGTCGTAGCAGGTTTAGTAGTAGCAGTGGAGGCCGACTCAAGAGCAACATTTGCATTGCCTTCGGCAAGAGCTGCAGGTTCCTCAGCATGAGCAAGTTTGTCGTTTAAGCTCGCATTTTCCTTCTCAACATGGGCAAGATTGTCCCTTAAGCTTGCCTTTTCCTTTTCCCTAGTAGCCTTCTCTGTGGCAAGACGATCCTGCAACGCCTTTAGCTCAGTGTTAGCCATCATGAGATCCTCTATATCTTTCTTCAAAGCCACGCGCTCTTGGCTGTTTGAATCGAGCTGGAGATGGAAATGTTTTTTTAGCATTCTCCAACTCTATTTTATAATTTTTAGCATCCCGCTGAGCTAAAGCGAGCTGGGCCTGTTCATCTTCAAGTTCCTTTCGGCCTTACTCCTGGCCTTGGTGTCATGATCAATCTTCACCCTGGCTCTCGATGCATCTATTTCCACGCGGTGGATAACATCTAAAAGACTCTTGGCATGTCTCTTCATAGCCCTATATTGTTTAGCCACATGATCGACTTGGCCCATAACTTCTGTATCCCAGTCCTCAGGAACCTGTTCGAGATCTGGGATGAAAACCATCCTTTCAAAGTAAATATCGGGGAACTTCTTTCGTAAGCGCTCCAGCTTAGCCTTAATTTCAGAAGTAACGGCACCCTCCTGTACAGCGATAATATCCAAGTTGTGCTGACCAGAAGGAACCAGAGCTGCCTTCTCCTTGTCCAAGTTTTTACTTGGATCTTTGTCTTTGTCTTTGGATTCATAATGCTTTTTGGAAGATTTTCCCTGCGACGGTATACTCTTCGGGGGAGTCAGATCTTTAGGAAGTTGCTTGCCTCCTGCCTGTGGCACTTGGCGACTATGGTACTTCCCAGGATCCTGCTTCGAAGGAGAGCAAGGCCGTGTAGAGTCAGACTGATAAGAATCCCGGTGTTGTTGGCTATCTCTTCCCCGACTGTCACTGTGGTCATGTTCAGATATGGGATTGAGTCTGGGTGTACAGCCACGAAGTTCACGATGAGAATATGAGTGGCGACGAGACATTTTTCCTGCAAAGAACAACTGATATACACGTAAATGTGTATATTTTATCCGCATATTTATCTTATTTTATCTTTAAAATAACTGATACTGTGTATTTATAGTTGTGTTTCCAGATTATTTGAGACGAATGGATTAATGCACTTAATTGTTGAAAAGCTTGAAGAATTTGTGCAAGAAGAATGTTGATTTTTAGAGCTGGATTAAAGCTTGAAGATTAGAAGAGATGTTGATGTTCAACTACTTTATGCTGCATATTTCAGAGTTAAGATTCAATGCTTTTCTGATCACTTGGAGTTCTTATTCATACTCAAGGCAATTGGAGTTGAAGCCCGCAACCTATTTTCTATGCATGCGTTCACACTAGCTCCTTTTGCAAGGCCTTCCATTCAAACGCGTTCAAACTAGCTCAATTGCAAGGCTTCTCATTCAAACGCGTTCACACTTAGCTACTTGATTTACTTGTTATTTTGTAAACGGGTTTTTGTCCCACATTGTGGAATGAGCTATCTAATCTTGGCCAAAGCAAATATAAATACATTGTACCTCATTCATTTAGAAACACACTTAGTTTTATTCTGTAATTCTCTTCTTGGAATAAAACTCTTCTTCTCCCTTTCTCTTTACTTTTCATTGTATTTTATTTATGTTGTTTATATTATTTTCTTTTCTTTTAGCTATGTCTAGCTAATCCTGTTTAATTAGGGGGTGATGACGCTAATAGATATGATTCAATATGAATCACATAGCCAAAAGATTAGAACTTCGTGTATGTAGATCTAGATCTAAACTGAGGGTTAGATCTGAACCTTCATACCCTGTGTCGTTTAAGAGCTGTGCTCCTTCACAGGGTATATTCGAGTTCGATCTAACGCTTATCAGATTTAGATCTAATATTTAGGGTTTTTAGAAATAAAATAGTGAATCTGTCCTGATAGCCTATGGTTGTTTAAGAGCTTGCTCCTGCATAGGCTATACTTGTTATTCACATATTTATTTCTAGAAAATTAATTATTGTTGATTCATGTTTGTGACAGAAACATGAATTAGATCTGTATTAATTCTATTGGCTATTGATGAATATTAATCTAATCTATGTCATTACTCCCTAATTGCTTTCTTTTATTGTTAAAACTCGCTTTTTATTTATTTCCTGTTAATTTGCAATCAATCAAAATTCTGGAATAACTTGATTGGATTTATTAATAAAATAATTTTGGTCCTAGAGTTCGACACCCTCTACAACAATCCTTGTTGTTTAGGAAAGCCGAACCGATTTTACAGTTGATTACAATTGTTTAATTTGTTCACAAACAAATTTTGGCGCCGTTGCCGGGGACCATTATAGTTTTTTATTAATAATCCTTCGGGTTATATTTATTTTTTATTTTTTCCTTTTATTTTCCTTCAATTTCTATATATATATATATATAAATCCAATTTTGATCGATTTCCTTCCATTTTTCAATTTCCCATCTGATTTCTTACATTTCTTCTTCTACAAGTCTTTTACAATTAAAAATAATATTCTTTTTGTGTTTTCTGAATCCACCACTGCAAACCTCTGACATCTCCAAGGTCACCACAATCCCACAACTTTGCAACAAATTCAAACTGCCTCTCAAACAAACTCCTTCCATCGAACAGATCCAAAACCACCTTATTCCTCAGTTCCGCAGTCGCACAAAACAGACCATCCTCGCATTCGGACAGCTTCAACACCCTTCCACCAATTCCGCTAGCAACGACCTGCTTTTCTTCATCAGTTCCGATCTTTTACTTTCTTCACCATACTGTTTCCGTTCACCTTCATAAAACCATCACGCCAACTTCATTAAAAATCCTAAATTCTGAACATCTCCTGAAATCACAGCCAAACCATCTTCTGCCGATATTAATCAACCACACCCAGTCCTTATACCATCACATCTGCTCGGTTCCACCACAGTCCAAGATCGCCAAAAACCTCCCCTCGCCTCACACAAACCAGGCACTGTGCCTCATCATTGCTGAAACTTGTTGAGGAACTCGAAACCAAAAATCGAACCAGGCCCTCTTCACCACAAAGCATCACAGAACCATCTCCGAACCCACACCTCTTCACGAACTCCACCAACTAATGTTCATCCCTAACAAACCCCAAAATCCACTCTACAAACCATATACGCATCTCTCTCCTGCTAAACCGACCACCACAGCATCTCATTGCATCCACCAACTTCTTCATCAACCCAGAATCGATTCGAAAAAAAACAATCAGTTCGAAAACCAGAAACCGCTCGTCAAATTCCATCCTTCAACGCCCTCACGATTAGAGCCTACCCAAACATCCGAGCTCTCAGACGTTCGAATTCGACTCTCATCGACTTGAGCTAAAGAATAAGAAGAGGCGGCGTTTTATTGTTGTATTTAGGGTATTTTGTTTTTCTCAGAAAGGGTTGGGCTTTTTAATTGTTTTTGGGGGTGCTTTAATTCGGTAAGGGATACTTTGCAGATTACAACGTGGCGTGGGTTGAGTCCATATTTTTAGGTTAATTTTGTTTAGTTTCTGTTTTGCTTGTTTTTAAGTTTTTTTTTTTGAATCTTTTTCAGTCTAGTTAGTTGTTAGTTTCATTTTTATTTCTTCCAGTTTAGTTTTTTTTATTTCTTTTGTTTGTTTAATTTGTCTCTAAAAAAAATCATCTCATTTCTTTTTGTTTTTATATTTTTTTTCACTCATCTTGTTCTTGTTTTATGTTATTTTTAGTTTCACTTTGTTTTAAGTTTCATTTTTTTTCTTTTCATAAAAAAAACCAAAAATTCGAAGGCCAAAACAAGAATTCAAAAGTCAAGCGATTGTCAAACATATTTGGGTTGGAGCGGTTGCACACCAAGTGGGGTGTGAACGCGCTAGCGCGACTCAATTGCACTGGACGGACTGCCGATCTAGGTGAGAAATTTTCTGAACTCTACAGGGACTACTGCTGCAAATAAAAAAATATAGACATTGCTTGTAAAAATCTTCTGCAGGGGAATCAGCTTGCTTGTAAAATCTTTTAATTTCTATGATTATTATTTCTGCATCTTTATTCATTCTGTTAAGGGCAATACCCCAATTCACATAAGGTAAGGGATTTCATCACTCTTTCCTTGGCCCACAAATTGCATTTCATCGTAGAATCTGCCTAATTATAACGGTTAGACGTTGGACTTAAGGGAGTCACGGGCTCATCTAGGGCTTAATAGTATTTTGATAGTTGATTTATTTGGAACGAATTATTTCTTGATGTCTAGACTACGGAAGAGAAATTACCATTTACAAATATTACGGTGATTCGTAAATATTATATCGGTTGTTACTCTGAAGGTACTTAAACCTTCGGCTGCATTGCTAGGGTGATTCCTGGTGCACTGATAACTCCTGTCCGTTAACTGGCTGAGAAGTCTTTTGTTATAAATAATCAAACATATCATTATATAATTTTAGGTTAGGAGCTATTAAGGACAGAAAATTTCATTTAGCAAATTTCTGTGTCTGATTGTTTTGTAAATTGAAAAAAAAATGTTTAACTTCTGTGTTTTATTCTTTAGCCCTTGTTAATTCTGTAGGTTGTAGTTTTCGAAAACTCCCATTTTTCAAAACATTTTCTTTCTCTCACTTCTTTCTGAACTTCTTCATTGTCTAACTTTCTTTGACAAACTCTTTTCTTCTTTCTGGTGCATGCAAACTTGGTCCCGTGACCAAGAATCTCATCGTTTAGTTCGAATCAGACCACCTTCTCCTTCTCCAAAACCCATTCTACTTGAACAACCCTTAGAAATGGCTAACGAGCCTGCACCTCGTACCTTGATGGACAAAATTGTTCCAGATAGAGTTACTGTCCCTTCTTGCATTCAGTTACCCAATCCTGTGGGTAACCACTTTGAAATCCGATCGAGTCGGATAAACATCCTTCCCAAATTCGTAATTTTTTCTCATGACGAACCATATAATTTCTTAACGAAATTTGAATATGCTTGTGCAACCTTTAAATTACAACAGTTATGTGAGGATGGTATTAAACTTTGTTTGATTCCATTCGCATTAACTGACTCCGCAGAAAAATGGTTTCGCAGCTTGCCTCCAAATTCGATAAAAAAGTGGGATGAATTTACAGCCGTTTTCCTTAAAAAGTTCTACCCCCCAGAAAAAACAGCTAGAATCAGAAACGAAATCACCAATTTCCACCAAAGGGGGGGGGGGAATCTTTTTGGCAATATTTAAAGAACTGTTGTTAAGTTGTCCCCATCATGGTTACAAAACATGGTCATAGTGTCAAACCGTTTACGATGGACTCGATAATGGTTCTAGGCAAATGTTAGAGTCTATTTGTCAGGGAAATTTCCTAAAACAGACTGACGTAGAAGCTTGGGAATTTCTCGATGAGTTAGCAGAAAAATCTAAACAATGGGAACGAACCAATGAAAAATCTCTCTATTCACGTTTCAGTAGTAATTCTATCGAAACCTCTTCTTCTTCTTCTAATACTCTTGTTGATGCCATACTGAACGTTGTTAGAACACACACTCAGTCTAATAACGCTTCTCAAGCCATGTGTCACATATGTCTTAACTCCGATCATATGGCTGATGACTGTCCCCAGTCCCTTGAGCAAGTGAATGCTTTCAATAGACCCAACAACCACCCAAATCTCTCTTATGGTCCAAATAACCCCCTGATGAATAGACCCTCGAATCGAGCATTTTCGAACAATGCTTCGAACCCTCCCCTTAGGCAACATCAGTACAATTCAAACCAGATGCCTTTCCACCAATCTCAACAAATGGTTGCACCCTAACATGAAAATGCTTTTCTACGATTGAGGGAAATTTATCAGAGGTGGGTAACCTATTGGCGCAAATGACTAAGCAAAGTGTTGAGAATCAGAACAAGTTAGACAACACGTTACACTCATATATGCAAAACACGAATCAACAAATGAGTGAACTTCAAAAACAAATGTCTCAACTTAACGCTAGATTAAGTGAAAGGGAAAAGGGTACGTTTCCAAGTCAACCCATCCAAAACCCTAGAGGACAAAATTCAAACCCCAACCAAATTCACATCATTCATGACTCAAACGTGATTCACTTGAATGCGGTCACAACTCTTAGATCTGGCAAAAAGATTGACAACCATGTGGGCAACCAAAATGATTTACCGGACGATCTTCTAAACCCTACCAAAAATTCGACCAATTCAGATAAAAACATTGAGCCAATTTCTGATCAGGTCCATCCTCAAACTCAAGTAGCCCAACCTACTGAGTTGTCTGCTCCATTTCCTCATAAACTCCGACCTAGGAAAAAGGCGGATCAGCTAGAAAAGATCCTTGAAATATTTAAGCAAGTTAAAGTGAACATTCCTCTTTTAGATATTATACAACAAGTTCCGCAGTACGCTAAATTTCTAAAAGATTTGTGCACTCAGAAACGTCATACACATGTACCTAAGAAAGTGTTTCTAGCGGCAACTCTAAGCGAAGTCTTGTCCCAATCAATGCCAGTGAAATACAAAGATCCTGGCTGCCCCACAATATCATGTACTATTGGGGACAAGAAAATCGATAGATGTCTGCTAGACTTAGGTGCTAGTGTTAACTTGCATCCATATTCCGTCTATCGCCAATTAGGGCTAGGAGAACTGAAACCCACCAAGGTTACCCTTCAGCTTGCCGACCGTTCAATTAAGAAATATGTGGGCGAAATCGAGGATGTATTGATCAAAATAGGAGAATTCATCTTTCCAGTTGATTTCATTGTCCAAGAAACTCAACAGGTAAGCAATCCTGCAAACCAGATCCCTTCGATTCTAGGACGACCATTCTTGGCAACCTCTAATGCTCTTATCAACTGTAGAAATGGGTCTATGAAACTTTCTTTTGGTAACATGGCCGTCGAGCTAAACATCTTTAGAACCGAAAACTCTCCTGCCTCTGATGTGGACCAATTTTCTGAAATCCATGCGGTCCATGACAATGAACCTGAGCTCGATCATCTGAACAACGAAACTGAATCAAATTACGAAACTTTATTTCAAGATATTCCTGAAAATGTCCCTGATTCAATTCCTATCGAGCTGCTCACAACTGAGCCTATTCCTCAACCAATTTCTTTGGTTGAGTTATTCCCAAAATCTGAACTCAAAGTGTTGCCCAGTCATCTTAAGTATGCTTACTTAGGAGAAAATGAAACTCTTTCAGTCATTATCGCTTTTGACCTTACTTTAGAGCTGGAACAATTGCTCCTTCCCATCCTTAAGAAAAATAAGGAAGCAATTGGTTGGTCCATGGCTGATATTAAGGGGATTAGTCCTTCGATAGTCCAACATCGAATCCACCTTATAGATGATGCCAAGCCCACTCGTGATCCCCAGCGTCGACTAAACCCTCTCATGAAAGAAGCAGTTTGTGTTGAAATCCTTAAATGTCTTGACAATGGAATCATCTACCCGATTTCCGATAGTCAATGGGTTAGTCCGATTCATGTTGTACCTAAGAAATCAGGGATAACCGTGATCCAAAATGAAGCTAACGAACTTATCCCAACCCGCACCCAGACTGGTTGGCGTGTTTGCATTGATTATAGGAAACTTAACGTTGCAACACGTAAGGATCATTTCCCTTTGCCATTTATCGATCAAATGTTAGAACGACTAGATGGTCACGAGTATTATTATTTCCTTGACGGGTACTCAGGCTATAATCAAATCCCTATCGCCCTTGAGGACCAAGAGAAGACCACTTTCACTTGTCCTTTTGGTATATTTGCGTACCTCGTATGCCTTTTGGTCTCTGTAATGCACCTGCAACCTTCCAGAGGTGCATGATTAGCATTTTTTCTGATATGATCGAGCGATTTTTGGAAGTTTTCATGGATGATTTCTCCATCTTCGGGGATTCTTACACTGAGAGTTTACATCACCTTGATCTTGTTCTTAACCATTGCAAAGATAAACACTTGGCTCTTAATTGGGAAAAATGTCACTTCATGGTCAAACATGGTATTGTTCTAGGCCATGTCATCTCTAATAAAGGAATTGAAGTAGACAAAGCCAAAATCGAAGTTATCTCTAATCTTCCCATTCCCAAATCCGTTAAGGACATTCGATCCCTTTTAGGTAATGCTGGCTTTTACCGTTGCTTTATAAAGGATTTTAGCAAAATCACTCGACCTTTGACTAATCTTCTGGGTAAAGATGTTCCTTTCGACTTTGATTCTGATTGCATTTCATCTTTTGAGCATCTTCCAATCAACGAGGACTTCCCTGATGAACAACTCTGTTCTTTATCCACTGATTCTTGGTTCGCTGACATTGTCAACTACTTAGTCACCAAGAAGACCCCTTCTTTTTGGTCCAAGCAGGATAAACACAAATTCTTTTCCCAAGTGAAACATTTTTTCTGGGACGACCCTTATCTTTTCAAATACTATCCTGACCAAATCATCCGAAGGTGTGTTCCGGACACTGAAACTCACAATGTCCTCTCTTTCTGTCATGATCAAGCCTGTGGTGGTCACTTTGGTCCCAAAAAGATAGCTGAAAAGGTTCTGCAATCGAGTTTCTACTGGCCCAACCTTTTCAAAGACGCTTACGAATTTTGCAAAACTTGTGATCGTTGTCAATTCTTAGGGAAAATTGGTAAATGAAATATGATGCCTCTGAACCCCATTCTAGAGGTCGAAATTTTTGATGTTTGGGGTATAGATTTCATGGGACCCTTCCCTAATTCTTTTAGGAATCTTTACATTCTCTTAGCTGTCGATTATGTTTCTAAGTGGGTTGAGGCTGTTCCATGCAGAACAAACGATAACAAGGTTGTTGTGCGCTTCTTAAAAGAAAACATCTTTTCTAGGTTTGGCACACCTCGCACAATAATCAGTGACAATGGAACACATTTCTGTAATCGTTCTTTTTAAGCCCTCATGAGAAAATATGCGATAATCCACAAGTTATCCACTCCTTATCATCCTCAAACTTGTGGGCAAGTTGAAGTATCGAATAGACAAATTAAACAAATTCTTGAGAAAACTGTGAATCGAAATCACAAAGATTGGTCCCAAAAGTTAACCGACGCTCTTTGGGCTTACCGCACCGCTTTCAAAACAAACTTGGGTATGTCCCCTTATCGGTTGATTTTTGGTAAGCCATGTCATTTGCCAGTTGAACTAGAACATAGGGCGTTATGGGCAATAAAAACTTTGAATCTAGATTTAGAGTAAGCAGGTGAACATAGGAAGCTTCAACTTAATGAACTGGATGAAATTCAAAATGATGCATATGAAAATGAACGAATTTATAAGGATAAAACGAAAGTTTTTCATGATAAATCAATTTTACGTAAGACTTTCATGCCAGGTCAAAAAGTTCTCTTGTATGACACAAGATTGCATTTATTTCCGGGTAAGTTAAAATCTAGATGGACAGGACCTTACACTGTGCGGACTGTTTTTCCGTATGGTGCGGTAGAAATTGAGAATCCAACTAATGGATCGTCCTATAAGGTCAATGGTTAACGTCTTAAACCTTATTCGGAACCAATACCCAACCAAGAGGAAGAGCTCATGGTCCTCCATGAGCCACATTACATTCGGTAAGACGAACTAACCCTCTTTTGTACATATGTAAATATTCTCTTATATTTTTTCCCTTTCACTAAGATATGTCTGTTTAACGACTTTGGGGGCACAGTCACACTCAAGTGTGGGGGGAGGGTGTGGAATTTACATTATATCAGCAATCAAATTTTATGAACTAGGTCATTCATTGAACAAGGACTAACTTAAAATTCATAAATAACACTTTGGTTCTTGTTTGATAAAGTTGAATTGTTGGGTGATGGGAATGAACATTATTTATTCATTGAGTTGTAATGTGTCTTTTTAAGATTCTAACTTGAGACTGTGCAGACGTTAGTCGTGTTCTGGAGTAAGCGTGTCAACTCTTGTTATACATGTTAGAATGTGCAAGTAAAAATGATCAAAAAAAATGATTGAAAAAAATATCATGAAATAAAAATGATTTTGCACCTACATTTGTTGGATTTTATTAGTTTGTTTTCATGCATAATATTTTCTCACTCAAATTTTCAAAATCGTAAGTTCTAAAATCCACTTGGCCCAATTAAGGAGAAATGACTCATTGTAGCATTCTTCTTCGATACCCCACAATATTCAAACCCAAGTTTTAGTCGAATTACATCCATGTTTCGATAAGTTTTTCTTATATTGCTATACTTAAGAACCTTGTACTGATTTATTTTCAAAGGTTCAGAAAAAAAACGTCACTTTTATACCAATATTACACTACCCACTTCGTACTTGTTTTAAGGTAGGATAACCATATACCACATCTTATTTGATATGGGTTATCTATCTTATGAAACTTTGCTTATCATTCCTTTCAGCTTTTTATATAACATCAATCCAGACTTGTGTGTTGAATTAGGGTTATAGAAGTAAAGTAACTAGGGCACAAAACTATATCCTTTCATGAAGTGTTGGTTATGATTCGCTTAGTAGAGGAGGAATCAAATGAAATAATATACGGTATCATTCCATTCCATCTCCACTCATCATTCATCATGTAAAAAAAATGAAATAAAGAGAGAGTCTCTCAGAATAAAATAGTCATTCATCATTCTTGACTATAAAGCATTCATTTCCTTTCCATCCACATCCATCATACCGTACTTGGAAGCAAGGATTGTAGTAGAGGAGATGAAAGGAAACAAAATGTCTATATGTGCCTTAGTATTACTTTATCTTTTGTGGCTTGAAGTTCAACTAATACACTTGCCCTCTTATCTATAACATTTTTAGAACTTACAAAATTTTCCTTCATCTATGCATAACTCACATCCAATGCATTGCAGTTACACTGGTGCAAAATTATTCAAAAAAAATAAAATAAAAATAATGAAATGATTGGGTGCACATTGTCGATGTGTAGAACTTTGATTGACACCACTCTCTTAACCTTCAAGACAATTACAGTGTTATCAAGGAATTATGATTCATCTTGAAAAAATTTATTCATTTTTGCACCAATTATGGGATGGACAATTTGGGACTAAACCGTTGTTATTGAAGTTAGGTAAAGTCCTTGGAATATGAAAGACCTTAAATATATTGTTTGATTAATCCGCGTACATAAGACGCTTTGGATTTTGTGGGTAATATCTGCTGAAAACCCTCACGAGATAACACTCATCCTACTAGGGACACCTGGAAGTTTAACGGCTTGTTGCATACGCTAAATGCAATCGTGTTTCCTATGAAAGTGTGACATATCTTAGTTTAGTTTATTCGAGGACGAATAAAAAGATAAGTGTGGGGGGATTTGATATACACGTAAATGTGTATATTTTATCCGCTTATTTATCTTATTTTATTTTTAAAATAACTGATACTGTGTATTTATAGTTGTGTTTCCAGATTATTTGAGATGAATGGATTAATGCACTTAATTGTTGAAAAGCTTGAAGAATTTGTGCAAGAAGAGTGTTGATTTTTAGAGCTGGATTAAAGCTTGAAGATCAGAAGAGATGTTGTTGTTCAACTACTTTCTGCTGCATATTTCAGAGTTAAGATTCAATGCTTTTCTGATCACTTGGAGTTCTTATTCATACTCAAGGCAATTGGAGTTGAAGCCCGCAACCTATTTTCTCTGCATGCGTTCACACTAGCTCCTTTTGCAAGGCCTTCCATTCAAACGCGTTCACACTAGCTCAATTGCAAGGCTTCTCATTCAAACGCGTTCACACTTAGCTACTTGATTTACTTGTTATTTTGTAAACGGGTTTTTGTCCCACATTGTGGAATGAGCTATCTAATCTTGGCCAAAGCAAATATAAATACATTGTACCTCATTCATTTAGAAACACACTTAGTTTTATTCTGTAATTCTCTTCTTGGAATAAAACTCTTCTTCTCCCTTTCTCTTTACTTTTTATTGTATTTTATTTATGTTGTTTATATTATTTTCTTTTCTTTTAGCTATGTCTAGCTAATCCTGTTTAATTAGGGGGTGATGACGCTAATAGATATGATTCAATATGAATCACATAGCCAAAAGATTAGAACTTCGTGTATGTAGATCTAGATCTAAACCGAGGGTTAGATCTGAACCTTCATACCCTGTGTCGTTTAAGAGCTGTGCTCCTTCACAGGGTATATTCGAGTTCGATCTAATTCTTATCAGATTTAGATCTAATATTTAGGGTTTTTAGAAATAAAATAGTGAATCTGTCCTGATAGCCTATGGTTGCTTAAGAGCTTGCTCCTGCATAGGCTATACTTGTTGTTATTCACATATTTATTTCTAGAAACCTAATTATTGTTGATTCATGTTTGTGACAGAAACATGAATTAGATCTGTATTAATTCTATTGGCTATTGATGAATATTAATCTAATCTATGTCATTAATCCCTAATTGCTTTCTTTTATTGTTAAAAACTCGCTTTTTATTTATTTCCTATTAATTTGCAGTCAATCAAAATTCTGGAATAACTTGATTGGATTTATTAATAAAATAATTTTGGTCCTAGAGTTCGACACCCTCTACAACAATCCTTGTTGTTTAGGAAAGCCGAGCGGATTTTACAATTGATTACAATTGTTTAATTTGTTCGCAAACAACAACAAACAAGTATAAGACCCATGAATACAAATAGTAAATGAGTGATGTGGCAAATGGTGCATGTGATTTGTGTATCACATGTAATCCCCCCTAACAGACCAGGGCCCGAAGCTAGGCTCCTCTGTGCAGTATCTTTCTCTTTGGGGGGGGGGGATTGGTTTCTCCCTCAGAGACAAGGAAGAATGGTTCCCCTCCGAAGTCTTCCGGTGTGTAGATGTTATCTGGCAGGGGGAGTTTTTCTAACTCCCCAAATATCTGCTCCTCCATCAATGTATCATGAGTGGTAGGCTCTACTGATGGTGGAGTCCTTGAGGGAGACTGCCCCTTCGACACTGAAACCCCCTTTGTCTCATCAACTCGAGTTTCATCTCCTTTATAAATGTTCATCTCTTCGTTATCCTGAATGACCATAGGCAAGCGACTCTTACGAAACTCAGTCGTCATTGTAGTTTCTGTGGCTATTTGCCCCTCAATTGGGGGTATGCCGCTAGATTCTCCAATCGTTTGAGTAGGGGGCACATACTTCTAAGGCTTGCCACCCGAACCGAGACGAAATCTTGCATCCATAAGATGGTTTTTGTGAAGGCTCTCGTCGGTTATGCACTTCTTGATTCTACAGAAGTCTGGTTTGCTTGCTAAAAGGTGGGATAACCGATCTTCGTATACCAAACCCTCTGTTTTCTCAAAGTTGTGAGCTGTACAGAAAAAAGAACACATTAGCACTTTAATTATGCAATTGGAACATGCGCTGAAGGATTTAGAACTCACTTGACTGTAGCCACCTCCTCGCACATCCAGCCTGATGTTTTATATAAAACCAGTCAGATTTAGCGTCTCCTAAATTGCTATAACTGTCCGACAATACCTTCCTAGAAGGGATCGATTCAAAGAAAATGAAGTTCGGAGTCCCTGTGGAACGGTGTTTGAAATAATAATAGAATTTCAATTCTTTGAAGGTAAGCTCGGTCTGTAAAATCTCTGCATATGCAATGTACAAGGTATACAGAGCAGCGTAAGCATTGGGATGGAGTTGCATGGGAGTGATGCGTAGTCGTCTCAAGAGATCAACGAAAATCGGAGGAAACAAAGGAATAGCACCTACCCAGCACATAATTCTACTGATAGCAATATACCGTTCAGGAGCAGAATGTGGTCTGTCCTCGTGCTATGGAGTTTTCACATTAATCCAAGGAATCCCATGTCTTAAGCAGGTTTTCTTTAACTATATATCATCCAGCTTAAAAGCTATGGAGTCACTCAATTTCTCTTTCTCTACTTCTTTAGCACCCCTGATTTCGTCAGGAGCTCTATCATCATCCTCTTCCTCAAGTGATGTGCTCTCAGAAGAAGTCGATTCTGTATCGAGGTCTATTTCATATTCGGAGTCAGAATTACTCCAATCTAGATCTAACGGGAGTACAACGGGATTATAATAATTCGACGACTCTGGATCTGCACTTTTCTCTGATATCCTTGCTGAACGTCTATCAAACATGGTTGTGTTGGTGAATAAACATGAGAGATTAGAACACAAATACTCGTAAACCCCGTGTGTGTAAGTGCAAGTGCGTGCAAGTGTGTACAGTACTGAAAATGAAAGCATAAAGTGGAACATATTAGAAGATAACGGGTCGTTGCATGTCGTAAAGTCGAATTCCTGTCCAATTCGATTCAAGAAATCCGTCTCGAAGGCTCTAACCTAACTGTCCATTAGTTCATTCGAATTATATTTGATTTCTGGTCGGAATATAAGTTAACATGTTCAGTTGGTTGGTACACCGACGTCGAGTATAGTCACATAGCGATAATCAGTTTGAAAATAAGTCAAATCGTGAAGGTTTGAAAGATGGTTTGTGATAAGGAATCGAGTCGCGATGAACAGCTCGTGATAGGGTCTTAAAACATCGGCTTGCCCAAGTAATGGTTCGTGATGGAGGACGACCCACATGCAGAACACCGGCTCGTGATTTTTGTAGGGCCCGAAACAGTGTACCAGGGTGGTTCGCGAGAAATTACCGCGACCCACCTAACTATCCCCTTTTCACGAACCGGAGCCCCCGCTTTCATCCACGAACCGATACTCCGTCCCTTTTTCACGAGCCACTTTTCTTCTCCTCATCACGGCCCGATACCGTATCCCTCTTTACGAACCCGATTCCCAGCTCCTCTCCACGATCCGGAACTCCAACCTTCTCCAGCTACTACCACGAGTCGATCTCCAACAGTAGCTGTGTTCTCAAGCTCTTTCACCCTTCTTCTTTGATTCTCCGTTAGCCCAACACGTCACCTCTTTCAGATTCCAGCTCCACGAGCTCCACCGCCATTATCAGCGACACTGGCGACGATCTCGAGGTCAACGGTAAGAAAAAACCATGAAAACCAAAGGAAGGAGAAGGAAGAAATTAACGTTTGAATTGGCATCCAACAAACCGCAATCGGAATCATTATCATAATTACCTTTTCGAATTGAGTGGACGACGATCTCGGAGTTTTGTGGATTTGGGAAAAATCGCAGGCTAGGGTTTAGCGTTGGAAATAAGGAAAATCGCAGCATTAAAAGAAGAGAGAAGGAAGGGTAAGAAAGGAGAAGGGGTCGGTTTATATAGCTAATCCGAAGGCTTTTGTTCTCCCCGGTTTTGTCTTATTAGGGTCCGCCAACTCAGATGGGCCACGAGCTCTCGAATAAGCCCACCGTGGTTTGCGTTAGGGCCTGCTCAACCATCATTCGCGACGCATGCTCAGTAGCACAGACCGTGGTGTGTTTTGACGACCGGGACTTTGAAATGATCACTAAATCGAGAAGCTGGAACTTTTTTCATACAGGAGTGATGAATTTCTTTAAGAACTTATGAAATTTGAAGCTCACCTGACAAGTTGATCGCAATGTGCTCCGGAATCTAAAATATGGAAATTAACCAATGAATAGAGAAATAATTGGAAACCCGACAATATATTTATACTCGTCAGGGGAGGTGATCCTTTGAAGTAGTGCGACGCTACAAACAATTATGACTATTGACTTGCATCATTTCGTGAAAAGATAGTTCAACCATTTAGAAGCATGTTCCATCTTCGATAAAACATACTTCGAGGGGGTAAAATGTTGGCTAGTTTTCTGAACCGAGCCACCGAGAGCACGAAGACTCATATTGGTGAATTAGGATAGTCATACATGAACAAATCCGATTCGTGAGCTTCTTTCCTCATCGGCTCGTGGGCCGCTCTCCCCATTCGTTCGTGACATATCACGGTTGACCGCGCTCGTTGAAGATGCATCACGACCCGCTCGTAAAGGATCATCGCGATCCGCTCGTGAAAGGCTATCACGACCCGACCACAAGCTAAGAAGATGGTGTTCGCAACCTAGTCCTCCACGACCCGCAAGTTTAGGATCTGATGACACCTATCCATAACCACTATATTGACCATTTCTCCATCAAGACACGAACCAGTCCGAAATCCTCGGGATCTATGCCACGTGTCCTCACGAACCGCCTGCAGATATCACCTATAAATAGCCCCATACTTGGCATTTTTGGGGATCTTTTGGCAAATCTGAGTATTGCTTCCACCATTGCTGTTCCTCCATTTTTTAATCAGTATTATCTCGAAATTATTGAGTGAATCATCCTTATAAAAGTGATATTGAGGGAAATCATTGATTGTACTTGCATTCAACATATAATCAAAGACATATAAAGTGGATGTATGCTCATTAACGCTGAACCACTATAAATTTGGTGTGTTTGTTGCATTTTCCTTTATTTCTAGTTACTATTTTCTGCGATTCAAGACAATTTGGTTGTTAGAGCGATAATTTGGTCTAACACCCGTCATATGTCTTGAACAGCCACTATCCAATATCCATTTGTCCTTTTTTATTTCCACCATTTGTTCACCATAATTTGAATTCTCAACAGCCATGTAAAACACCATTTCGGAATTTGAATTTCCAACAGCCACTTCACCCATCTTTTCCTGTATTGGACAACATTTCAGTAGATCACTTTAATTTTCAACATAATTGTATGCAGACTCTTTCAACATTGATGCAATGTATGAATTGACCCTAGTGTTAACAATCATTTCAAATTTTGGCATTTAATATTTTCAAAAATCAGATTATGAACTTTTTGAAAAACCTTGCTCTGATACCAATTATTAGGGAACGTGGAATGCAAATCTTACGGCAAGACTAACACTAAAGGGGGTGAATAGTGTTTATAAGGAATTTATGAAAATCTAAAACTTATATGACCTACTATAGGAATCACAGACACTAGAGATGATCACAAACACAGAATCAAACACAAACACAGATATAAACAAAAATAAAATGTAGAAAAAGGAAAGAACACATCGAATTTTATACTGGTTCGGATTAGTCCTACGTCTAGTCCCATGCAATGGTGGATTGCACAGAGTTTTATTACTATATCAATATCCAAGTACAACTCCCTTGATTCACTGCTACAAGGTAAACACCGATTCCGCCACCCTTGATTTCATGGCTACAAGGTTAACACCGCTTCAAACACCCTTGATCAAGTATATTCCCTTTGATTTCTCAGCTACAAGGTTAACACCGCTCTGTTTCCTTGATTTCATGTAACATCCCATGGTTTTGGTATATTTAAATTTCGATTTAAATTAACTGAAATAGAATAAAATTGGATAAAAATCAAAATTTGCCAATTATAATAATGATGATTGGTTTAAATTGAGTTTAATGGATTTCAAATCTACTTTTATTAGAAATGTTGAAGATTTGGAATTTAATTAATATTTAATTTGAAATTTAATATTTAAATAATTAAATTAATTTGAGTGGGTTAATTTAAAAGTGGAATTTAAATTTAGATTTGAAATGATGAAATTTTTAGTCGTTGAATTATAACTGAAATTCAAATGAGAATTCAAATAATCAAATTAAGAAGAAAAAAATGCGTGAAATTTATTTATAGAATTTATTTAGGTTATAATTTGATTTACTTTGAATTTAATGAATATTTAATTTGAATTAAAACAGTTAATTCAATTTTTGAATATTTTATTTATTAATTAACTGTGGAATTTAACGGTTTTGGCGACTGTCTCAGAATTCCACGAAACTGGCACCATTGGATCCGGAATGACAAATTATTCTAGGACGCCAATTTTCGGAAGCATCGGACTTGTTATGTGATCGCACGGGAGAAAACGCGAAATGAATCTGTGAAACAGGATAATTGGGGGTTTATCAGATTTGGGCCTCTTATAAATTAAATAAAAATCCTTTTACTTCTCATTAGCTATTTCAATACTACGTTCATTTTCTCTACCATCAAAATTTCATTTCCATGGTTGAAAAAAAAAATTAAAACCCTAGATCTAAAGTCACAATTTCACCTCCAAATAAAATTTGCGCAAACCCTAGCAAATTATATACCAAATCGAAGCTCTCGGTGAGTAGAATCTAGATATATAATTTGTTGTCGCGTGCAGTGCTTTGTTTGGCCGGAATTCGATGGTCAAAGTTCTGATTTTCGGAACCCTAAGCATGAATTAGGGCTTTTTGATTTTGGCTTCAATCGAGGATTCGGGCTTCTGGGTATTGTTGAGGACGTCGATACGAGTTGGAGGACGTCGACATGCGTTACCACCGGTCCGGGAGTGCAATTGGTAGAATCCTACCCTGGGCATTGCCTTGAGTGCCTTGTCATATAACCTTATCGAGCCCCATACGATTTTAATTTGTATCGTACCTATGGAGTGCCCTCTGATGCCATCGTTTACGGTGGGTTTACGGTACTGTATAGACTACGGTATTATAAACGGTGTAAGGGTAAAAAATGTAATCCCGCTTACGCTATTTTCAGTACTTATACTTTATTGAATAGACACCATAAAAATAATAGCGTATTATACTATGTATGTATTAGTTTAACGGATCCTTGAGAGATGGAGAAATCCCGTAACATCTCTTGAGTTACTGCACCCATGATATCCAGATTTATTTCCTGTTTTAATCAGATTAATATGAGATGATTTAGTGCTGATCTGAGTGTTTGTTGTGTTTTCTTTTATGCAATACACTCGGGTCAGCAGACGTTTGCAGTTAGCGAAGATGACTATGCCTTGGAGATCGAAGATGAAGATTGGTATATATCTACCATATATATATGTATTTCCGCTGCATTTTATTTCCGCTGTGCTATGTAGAGATCTATATATAACTCTGATAATCGTTGTATTGTATAGGCAAATGTATGTGTTTCAACTGCTTAAACTGCTAGTTATTTATTATATGTTGTCCTTCCGCTGTGAGAACTCTGCTTGTTTTCTTTCTTCTTTCTTCTTTTTTTTCTTCTTTCCCAATAACTACCTATATTTGAGATTTGTTTGGGTCGACATGTTTGGTTTATTGTCAATTTTGTGTGGTAAAAAATGTGGGTCATTACATTTCATGGATACAAGGAACACACCCTTTCCCAAACACTACCTGTAACAACCCGGAAAATCAGAACCAATTTAAAAATTTTGTTTTAGCAATTTTAATGGAATTTGAATATTTAAAATGATTTATTTTAAATAATAACGACTAAAAAATTATTTTAATCCAAGTTAGAACGTATAATTTTATTTTAATTATAAAACGAGCCTGAAATGGCGCGATAGTTTGAAAATTCGATTTTAAATTTCAATTGGATGTATAGGATTCAAAATAAATTGGATTTCAGTAAAACAAGAAATATTTGAATTTGTTTAACAATATCTTTCTAACGAATGTGAAAAACTGAGATTTCATAATATAAATTGAAAGTTATGCCCAGTTTAAAATTTAGAAAAGTTGCTATGGAATTTATATATATTTTATATAATATATAGCTCTTAAAAATAGCCATTTTGCAAACAACCTCCGTTTTCGACGAAACTACTTTTTTTGGATCCGGAATGTTAAATTATTACTAGATTCCAATTTTCATAATTTTTGGAATTAATATGTGAGCGTGGCGAATTTAAACGCGTTTGGCAATTTCAGTTTGAATTGGATCGACCAGAAAATGGCCATTTTTCAAACGGTCTTCAAATTCAACGAAATTAGTTTTGTTAGGACCGTATCGTCAAAACATAGCTTGATTTATTTTTCTGTAATTTTTGGAGTCAGTATGTGGCCCCGGTAAATTAAAATGTACATTAAAATTCAGTATACATTGATTTATATTTTAATTTTAAGAAAAACTGATTGAAACAGTCGAATTGGCTTACGAAACATATACCATTGTGTTCGGAATGGGGGTATTACGTTAGGGACGACAGCCGTCGGGTTCGATTTGGAGTTGGTAGTAATAAAGGGGTATTTTTGGAAATTAAAGAAAATTAAAAATATAAATATATGTTTTATAAAACCCTAAGCTCTCTCTTTCCAACAGAACCCGCCCCACATCCAGAATTGAGGGCCGATTTTTTTCAAAACTTTTCCCCTCTAAATCGTTCAATCCGTTAAGTAAGTCACGAAGATTTCAAAGCAAAAATTGAAGAGGGTGAAGAGATCTAGAAGATCAATGGTGGAGATGGTGTTTGGTGATGTAGTTTTCCCGGAATTCGTGCTCAACCGCGCAGCTTTCGTGCGGGTTTTTAAAGGGTAGGGGGTTTTCGAGTTCGTCATGGTTGCAAGGGCGGTATGGTGGCGCGACGGCGGTTCAGAGGGCGGGGGATTTTCGACCTCCGGTCGAGCGAGGGAGGAGAAAGGCCGAACCCTAGGTGGCGTGTAACACCCCGAATTTTCAGTTAGCACTAAATTAGCAAAATTAAAGTATAATTAATTCAAAATGAAAGAATTAAGGGAAACGGGTCACGCCATTGCGTTCGTCTCGGAATTCTGCTTGAGATAGATTCCGAGTTTGCGTAAATCGAACTTCGTATGAAGGAGTTTTGACCTTCCGAAGTTTCAGAATTAATTTAAAATTCAAAACAGTTCAAAATTCGATTTAAAATTCAAAAACAGACCCAAATTGGGCTGGGCGGGAAAATTCCCGCCCAGGACCCAGGTCGACCAGGAGGTCGACCTAGGTACCCAGGTCGACCAGGGGGTCGACCTGGGGGTCGACCTACAGGTCGACCTGCTTGGTCGGCCTGACCTGCCTGGTTGGGTCCTGGTTCGATTTCTGGGGCTTGGCTGTGTCATTGGGGCTGACTTGTCACTATTTGATTGGCTTCCTTTGGGATGGATGGTCTTGATTAACTCTGGTTTCATCTGACGGCTCAAATCAATCTGAAATTATATAAATACAACCTAAGTCTCCAACCTAAATTCACACAAAAATTAGAGCTTGGAGCCGTCATGCTGCTGGAAGAAAACTAAGAGTAGCCGTCAGTTGGAGAAAGCTTAGAGACGAACAAAACTAATTCAAAACTAAATTCTAACAACGTTTATCTACCCAAAGGAAAGCATTCCAAATTCAGAACTCAGAATCCAGAATTCAAGTTCATCGATCGTTGTAAGTCTAGTAACGTTTGAGATGTGAATAGAAATAAGAACGTGATTTGATATGAATTGAAAGTTGGAATCACACTATGTTGTATATTGTTAACAATGTAAATTTGTATATGTTGCGGTGATTTCATTAGAATGTTTGTGGATTAATTTGGTTGATGTTGGATCTACTCATATGAAAACAACATCACATGCAAGCTGTGTAGTTCATGTTACAATCTACACCTATATGTTTATAAGATTATTATAGGTTGTATGTGTTATGTCCAAGTTAAGATATCATGTATATATTTTATGCTAAAACCTCTATGCCTACATGATTAAGTTTATATACATGTTCATATTTTCATACAAAAGTTGCAAGTCCATAATTGGATCCATGCCAAGATCCACCTTAATACATGATTCTTGTTATAATTGGACATATGATTTGATCTAGTTCACACATGTGATAAAAGTATACATACTTTATGGATATGTCATATTCTTGTCATATGCTAGTTATATTCGATGTTATGCCTAGATCTAAATATGTTTAGGCTTATGTTTTATGCAAGTCTAAATTATGCCATTTCGTGTGACACCTATTTAATTAGATTCTTATTTTAAATGCAAGTTCACATGACAAGTTGAAACCCATGACTTATGTTAATTAGATCTCAAAAATTGCAAGTTCATATGTCACACACCCTTTATGTTAATTAGAATGTTTCATGTTCTTGGCTTTCCCTTCTATGTTTATAAGCTGGGCTGAAATATCGAGCCCAATATTCATTTGTAAACTTGCAAACGTACAAACGGGGAAATATCGTTGGGGTAAAACTTGAAAATATATGTGTTGGCATGTTTGGCACATGCCAATGATTTGTGACTGTTAAGCGGTATAAATTGTTATACCCAAAAATAATGAACTTGGAAATGGGCCATAACATTTACATATAACAAGTAAAAGAGACAAATATGTAAAAATTAGAAAATACGAATATGCTTAACCCGAGGTTGGATTGAGTTGTGATGTAAACTTGGCCGGACCCTCCCGACTGTCCAGTAATCACAACAATACCTATCCAATGTGGGAGGTTAAGGCATTAAGCCCAATAAGGACCCGAGGTTAGACTGAGTTGCGGTATAAACCTGCCCGGAACCGACCGGCTGTCCAGTAACCACAACAATACCTATCTAATGTGAGTGGTCGGTGCTTTAATGAATAGATTAAAGCTAAGTTAGGATTGGTAGGGTTAAGTTAACTAAAACACTTAACCAACTCAACATGTTAACTAAATCTGATGGGTGGGGTTAGGTTAATCTGAACACTTAACCACTTAGCATGTCTGACTAGAAAACCCTAGTAACGGGGACCCATTTCAGCAGTAACCCAATTAGGTATCATGGTGCCCTGAAACTAGGCAGGGTGGGGCATGATTACTGGGCTGATTGTAAGCAGTCAAAGCGACGGCGAGTGGTGCAGTGTAGGTTCTAACGGAGTGCGGGCGTGCACACACTTCGGAGCAGACAAACAGGGCACTGGACACCAGTAGTGTACACTATGCATTCTAGAGTTGTGTCGGGCCGCCACCACGGGACTTGATACACCCCATGGTAGGACCAGCATAGGTATCTACAATCATTGGGGGCCGTATGACACATATGTTTACGCGAGTAGGAGCCGATCTTTAGAAAGGGGATCACTTCATCCCGATCACGGGGTGCCAGTCGGAACAAATATAAGTAGGTGCAGAGATATAGTGTAGGGTGCGGTATTATATTCGGTTCAAATTGCTTTATCCTAGTTTATGATACTTTCCTATTTTCAGTTTATTCCTATCATGCCCTTTTTCTTATTCACATACTGAAGAGTCACTAGACTTACCAGGCTTTATGTCTGAGTATGTTTTTCTTTCGTCTTCTTTTCTTCCGTTCCCCCCCCCCCCAAGGTCCACAGGGAGGAAGCAATCCAGCTTAGTCAGACTCTTTGCAAGCTTCAAGATAGTAGATGTATGGTTTGGACTCTCTTTCCTTGGCTATGGCTTTTGGACACATTCTATGGGGACTTATGCAAATTTTAAATTATGTTTTATGCTTCTTTATTTAATAATCAAGACAGAAATGATGATGTAATGTTTTTGGAAGTATTGTGAGACAATTATGGAAATGTGTTGTATGAACACGTATTTATGAAATGAGAGTCTGTTTGTTTTCCGCGTCTTATATATGTGTGTTTATATCTGTCTTGTGTTTATCTGTGACTTTTACTTATAAACCTCCACCAAAGTTAAGGCATTCCCTTTGTGAGTGACCTTAACGGAGGTGGGGTGTTTCAATTGGTATCAGAGCATAGGTTTACCAGATTAGATAAAAGTTTTCGAAAATATTTTCAAAAGAGAAGTTTAAAGAAGCATTTTTCAATAAAAGAGTGTTGATATTTTAAAAGGCATAATCCCCTAAAGCCATATGCACCATCTCTCTATCCTTCGTTTTGAATCTTTCCTTTTTGTTTCAGCATGTCTGGAGATCTTAACCTTCCAGAAGGGGTACCGGTAGCTGGTTGGTTCAGGAGGTACCTGGAAGTTAGGGCCAATGGTGCGGGCCCGGCAATCCCTCCTCCCCCAGTGACGGCGGTTCCTCCTCCTCCGCTTGGTAATGCTTTCGCAAAAACGTGTAGAGACTTCAAGGCTATGGGCGGAAAGTACTTTCATGGAACTGAGCCCTTTGTGGTAGCAAGGAACTGGCTGAAGGAGACCGAAGATTTGTTCGTCATTTCCGGGGTTGACAACAGGCAAAAGATACAGCTAGCAGTGTGGTTGCTTAAAGATGAAGCTTCGTATTGGTGGGAGATTACCCATGCTGAGAGGCCAGTGGAAACTTGGGAAGACTTCTGGATGAGATTTGAGATGAAATTTCTCTCCCAAGCTGAAAGAAGCCTGCAAATGGAGAAGTTCCTAACTCTTAAGCAAGGAAGTATGACGATCAGGGAGTACGTCAATCAGTTTAATCAGCTGGCCAGATTTGGGCTGGATTTAGTAAACACCCAACACAAGAAGGCTCTTCATTTCGTCAAAGGTCTGAATGAACCACTACACAGCCTTGCTATGACCCATGTACCCACGGGAGCGACTTATGAAAGCTTGGTGGACATGGCATTGCTACATGAGGAAGACAAGGGCAAGAAAGAGGCTAAGGTTGAAGTGCCTCAAGAAAAGAAAGAGGGTTTACAAGCTAAGAAAACGGACTTCAAGAGAGGCGGGAAGAACAACAAATCCCATGAAAAGAGAAGGTGTAATTTCTGTGGCATTGTTGGACATTTGGCGAAGGACTGCAGAAAGAGGAAGGCGAAGATGTATGGTGGTTGCTTCCATTGCGGAGAGACTGGACACATGGCTAAGGACTGCCCAAAGAAGCGAGGGCAGGGACAGAGGGCTGGATCCACCTCAGGGGGGTAGGTTCACGCACTGGTGGCACCTCCACAAGAACAAGGTAGTAATATTTCTGTAGAAAGTGTAGTTTATCTTTATGATCACCCAGTTCGCATTCTCTTTGATTCTGGCACATCACACTCCTTTATTTCATCTGCTTTAGTAGGATCTCTGCACCTAGACACTAGTATGATAGAGGATCCCTTGGTTGTTTCAAATCCAATTGGGGGCTCAGCTTATTTATCAATGGTTTGTTTGGATTTGAAAATCTCTATTCTCAGCGTTGAGTTTGGTTGTAGTGCCTATGTTTTGGGCTTCTCGGGATATGGTTTGATCTTAGGCATGGACTGGTTATCCAGTAATGGAGCCATCCTTGATTGTGAGAAGAGAGTGGTTAGACTTTTAACTCGGCTCGGTAACACTCTAGAAATTTCTTGTAATCCCTTGAACACTGTTATGCTCAGCTATCTAGAGTCGCTTGACGCTTCTGTTGAGAATTTGCAGTCATTTAGAGTGGTACGGGAATATCCGGATGTCTTTGAAGAGGTGAAGGGCTTACCTTCGAGGCGGGAAATAGACTTCCGCATATACCTTGTTGATAATGCAAAGCCCGTAGCTTTACCTGTTATGCACATGGCTCCAAGGGAGAGGAAGGAGCTCAGTAAGCAAGTTAAAGAGCTTCTCGAGAAGGGGTTCATTAGACGGAGCATTTCGGAATGGGGTGCTCCAGTGGTGTTTGCAACTAAAGCGGACGGTTCGCTCTGCCTATGCGTTGACTATAGGGAGCTAAACAAGCTGACCAAGAAGAATAGGCACCCTCTTCCCAGAATAGACGATTTGTTCGATCAGCTTGTAGGTGCGTCGGTTTTCTCCCAACTTGATCTGGCTACCGGTTTTCATCAGCTCAGAGTGGCTGAAGATAGCATTGATAAAACGACATTCAGAACTCCATATGGTTTCTTCGAGTGGCTTGTCATGCCTTTCGGTCTGACAAACGCACCCGCTTATTTCGTAGACCTAATGAGCAGGGTATTCAGAGAATTCCTCAACAAGTTTGTGGTTGTCTTCGTAGACGATATTTTAATCTTCTCAAAGAATGAGGAAGAGCATGCTCGGCATTTAAAGGAAATCATGGATACTCTCCGTTCACATCAGCTAAAAGCCAAATTCTCCAAGTGCCACTTTTGGAGAGAAGAAGTAAGGTTTCTTGGGCATGTAGTGTCCAAAGAGGGGCTAGCAGTAAACCCCGCGAAAGTAGTTACGGTGCAAGATTGGAAGGCACCAAAGAACGCAACCGAAGTCCGAAGTTTTCTTGGACTGGCAGGCTTCTACCGAAAGTTCATCAGAGACTTTGCAAAAATCTAAGCTCCGCTTACAAGGCTGACGAAGAAGAACTTGACTTTCGCTTGGGACTTGGATTGCGAGTTTGCTTTCCAACGCTTGAAAAGGGCTCTTACAACAGCCCCAGTTCTGACTTTGCCAGATGGAAGCAAGATGTTAACAGTATACACGGATGCATGCAGGACGGGACCAGGCGCCGTTTTGATGCAAGAAGGGAGGGTAGTAGCTTATGGTGGAAGACAATTGAAAGTTCATGAAAAGAACTACCCAACCCACGATCTTGAGTTAGCCGCCATCGTCTTTGCACTTAAGTCCTAGCGCCATTATCTCCTAGGTGAGAAGTTCGAACTATACACTGACCATAAATCGTTGAAGTATCTTTTCTCGCAGAAAGATCTTGACTTGAGGCAACAAAGGTGGATGGAGTTTCTTGCCTCGTATGATTTTGAGATTTCCTATACTCCGGGCAAGGGCAATGTAGTAGCAGATGCCTTGAGTAGAAAGAAGCTGACACTAAGCCCACTCTTTGTAGAAAGGCAAAGCTTGGAGTATATAGCCAGTTTTGACTTTAGGCCCTCCTCTGATTTTGTACCGAGTTTGTTAGCATCTCTTGAAGTGTGCCCTACTCTTTTGGACTCAATAGGGGCCGCACAACGTGAAGACCCTCAGTTAGTTGAGGTGGTTGATAAGCTAATTAGGGGTGAGACTTCTAGTCACCTAGATAGATACACCATCGATGATAAGGGGTGGTTAAGACGGGATGGAAGGCTATGCGTCCCACAAGCAAAGGAGTTGGTGAAGAAGCTTCTTGAGGAGGCACACCATTCCAAGATGACAATACACCCAGGTGGAGACAAAATGTACAAGGACATAAAGAGATTTTTCTTTTGGAGCGGCATGAAGAAGGACGTGGCAGATTTCATTTCTAAGTGTATGATTTGCCAACAGGTCAAGGCGAAGCAGAAGAAGCCTGGCGGTCTGCTCCATCCTCTAGAGGTCCCACAATGGAAGTGGGATAGCATTTCAGTGGACTTCATTGATGGGCTGCCTAGGTCAAGAAGGGGCAATACTAGCATTTGGGCAATAGTGGATAGGCTTACAGAAAGCACCCACTTTTTACCTGTCAAGAGCAGAAGAACTGCCTCATCTTTAGCGTCTCTTTATCTTAAAGAGATAGTTCGACTCCATGGGATACCCTCCAGCATTGTTAGTGACCGAGACCCTATCTTTACGAGCGAGTTTTGGTGGAGTCTGCAAGAAGCTGTAGGCACACAGTTATGCTTGAGCACGGCCTATCACCCCCAAACCAATGGCCAGACGGAAAGGGTGAACAAAGTTTTAGAAGATCTTTTGAGACTTTGCGTTCTTGACTTTGGAGGGACATGGGAGGATCATCTTTCTTTAGTGGAATTCTCCTACAACAACAGTTACCAAGCCACCATAGGCATGACACCCTTCGAAGCTTTGTATGGAAGACCGTGCCGATCACCAACTTGTTGGTGGGAGTCTACCGACATGCTTATACTCGGGCCAGACATAATTAGAGAGACTTCAGAAAAAGTGGACTTAATATGAAGAAGGATAAAGATAGCCCAAGATAGACAAAAATCCTACGCAGACAAGAGAAAGACCGACCTTGAGTTTGAGGTTGGGGACAGGGTTTTCCTTAAGGTATCTCCTTTAAGGAAAGTCGTTCGCTTTGGATCCGCAGGAAAGCTAGCACCAAGATTTGTAGGTCCATTCCCTATCATCAAAAAGATTGGGAAGATGGCTTATAGAGTAGAGCTGCCCGAAAGGTTGGCTGGAGTCCACAATATCTTTCATGTTTCTCACCTCCGGAAATGTTTACATGAGTCTGCGGAAGTGGTGGAGCCAAGCTTTCTAGAAGAAGTTGAAATAGAACGAGAAGCAACGGTGAGGAGAGTTCCAACTCGAATCTTAGGAACCGAAGTCAAAAAG
The DNA here is from genome assembly GCA_030737875.1 of Allium sativum. Classification (NCBI taxonomy): domain Eukaryota; kingdom Viridiplantae; phylum Streptophyta; class Magnoliopsida; order Asparagales; family Amaryllidaceae; genus Allium; species Allium sativum. The sequence continues at coordinate 1,042,815,255 of CM060910.1, read as the reverse complement.
CTACGCAACCGTGAAGTCAAACTTGTTAAAGTTCAATGGAGCGATGCCGAGGAAGACGTGACTTGGGAAACTGAGGACAGAATACGTGCGGCCTACCCTTTTCTTTTTGAGGGTACATCTTTGATCTCTCTTTTTCCTTAAGTTATGATTGTATCTACCTTTTAGTATATCTCCTCGGTCCTTTTTCTAACTCCTTAGGTAGAAAACTGATGGATGCAAACATGTATTTGAGAACACGTTATGATTGATGGTTGCAAGTGTTTGCAAGTGGTTGCTAGTGGTTGCTCGTGGATGCATATACACACACACACCCTAGGTTTTGGATCGGCTCAGTCACTTCCATATTGCATATGCATATATGTATTCATGTTTGTATATGGTTGAAACTTGATGTGTTGTCATATGGAAGTCACATTTATATGAATGGTTGCGCACTAATGTAGAATTATAAGTAGGAAAAATTTGCATGCATAATGGATTCATGACACTTACATGATTTGCATTAAGGAGGTCAACTGAATCAGTAGACCGCCTGATTTTGCATTAGATAAGGACATATACACACACTGTGCATATGATCATGAAGCATTAGAAGTCTTTTAAGGACAATGGACGCCTGTGTTTGTTGGTTGAGTAGATGGACGATTGGATGTTAGGATATACGTTTTTCTAAACTTGAAGATTTCGGGGACGAAATCCTTTAAGGAGGGGAGAATGTAACACCCTGAATTTTCAGTTAACACTAAATTAGCAAAATTAAAGTATAATTAATTCAAAATGAAAGAATTAAGAGAAACGGGTCACGCCGTTGCGTTCGTCTGGGAATTATGCTTGAGATAGAGTCCGAGTTTGCGTAAATCGGGCTTCGTATGAAGGAGTTATGACCTTCCGAAGTTTCCGAATTAATTTAAAATTCAAAACAGTTCAAAATTCGGTTTAAAATTCAAAAACAGACCCAAATTGGATTGGGCAGGAAAATTCCCGCCCAGGACCCAGATAGACCAGGAGTTCGACCTGGGGGTCGACCTAGGTACCCAGGTGGACCAGGGGGTCGACTTACAGGTCGACCTGCTTGGTCGGCCTGACCTGCCTGGTTGGGTCCTGGTTCGGTTTCTGGGGCTTGGCTATGTCATTGGGGCTGACTTGTCACTATTTGATTGGCTTCCTTTGGGATGGATGGTCTTGATTAACTCTGGTTTCATCTGACGGCTCAAATCAATCTGAAATTATATAAATACAACCTAAGTCTCCAACCTAAATTCACACAAAAATTAGAGCTTGGAGCCGTCATGCTGCTGGAAGAAAACTAAGAGTAGCCGTCAGTTGGAGAAAGCTTAGAGACGAACAAAAATAATTCAAAACTAAATTCTAACAACGTTTACGTACCCAAAGGAAAGCATTCCAAATTCAGAACTCAGAATCCAGAATTCAAGTTCATCGATCGTTGTAAGTCTAGTTACATTTGAGATGTGAATAGAAATAAGAACGTGATTTGATATGAATTGAAAGTTGGAATCACACTATGTTGTATATTGTTAACAATGTAAATTTGTATATGTTGCGGTGATTTCATTAGAATGTTTGTGGATTAATTTGGTTGATGTTGGATCTACTCATATGAAAACAACATCACATGCAAGTTGTGTAGTTCATGTTACAATCTACACCTATATGTTTATAAGATTATTATAGGTTGTATGTGTTATGTCCAAGTTAAGATATCATGTATATATTTTATGCTAAAACCTCTATGCCTACATGATTAAGTTTATATACATGTTCATATGTTCACACAAAAGTTGCAAGTCCATAATTGGATCCATGCCAAGATCCACCTTAATACATGATTCTTGTTATAATTGGACATATGATTTGATCTAGTTCACACATGTGATAAAAGTATACATACTTTATGGATATGTCATATTCTTGTCATATGCTAGTTATGTTCGATGTTATGCCTAGATCTAAATATGTTTAGGCTTATGTTTTATGCAAGTCTAAATTATGCCATTTCATGTGACACCTATTTAATTAGATTCTTAGTTTAAATGCAAGTTCACATGACAAGTTGAAACCCATGACTTATGTTAATTAGATCTCAAAAATTGTAAGTTCATATGTCACACACCCTTTATGTTAATTAGAATGTTTCATGTTCTTGGCTTTCCCTTCTATGTTTATAAGTTGGGCTGAAATATCGAGCCCAAGATTCATTTGTAAACTTGCAAACGTACAAACGGGGAAATATCGTTGGGGTAAAACTTGAAAATATATGTGTTGGCATGTTTGGCACATGCCAATGATTTATGACAGTTAAGCGGTATAAATTGTTATACCCAAAAATAATGAACTTGGAAATGGGCCATAACATTTACATATAACAAGTAAAAGAGACAAATATGTAAAAATTAGAAAATACGAATATGCTTAACCCGAGGTTGGATTGAGTTGTGATGTAAACCTACCCGGACCTGCCCGGCTGTCCAGTAATCACAACAATACCTATCCAATGTAGGAGGTTAAGGCATTAAGCCCAATAAGGACCCGAGGTTTGACTGAGTTGCGGTATAAACCTGCCCGGAACCGACCGGCTGTCCAGTAACCGCAACAATACCTGTCTAATGTGAGTGGTCGGTGCTTTAATGAATAGATTAAAGCTAAGTTAGGATTGGTAGGGTTAAGTTAACTAAAACACTTAACCAACTCAACATGTTAACTAAATCTGATGGGTTAGGTTAATCTGAACACTTAACCACTTAACATGTTTGACTAGAAAACCCTAGTAACGGGGACCCATTTTAGCAGTAACCCAATTAGGTATCATGGTATCCTGAAACTAGGCAGGGTGGGGCACGATTACTGGGCTGATTGTAAGCGGTCAAAGCGACGGCGAGTGGTGCAGTGTTGGTTCTAACGGAGTGCGGGCGTGCACACACTTCGGAGCAGACAAACAGGGCACTGGACACCAGTAGTGTACACTATGCATTCTAGAGTTGTGTCGGGCCGCCACCACGTGACTTGATACACCCCATAGTGGGACCAGCATAGGTATCTACAATCATTGGGGGCCGTATGACACATATGTTTACGCGGGTAGGAGCCGATCTTTAGAAAGGGGATCACTTCATCCCGATCACGGGGTGCCAGTCGGAACAAATATAAGTAGGTGCAGAGATATAGTGTGGGGTGCGATAGTATATTCGGTTCAAATTGCTTTATCCTAGTTTATGATACTTTCCTATTTTCAGTTTATTCCTATCATGCCCTTTTTCTTATTCACATACTGAAGAGTCACTAGACTTACCAGGCTTTATGTCTGAGTATGTTTTTCTTACGTCTTCTTTTCTTCTGTTTCCCCCCCAGGTCCACAGGGAGGAAGCAATCCAGCTTAGTCTGACTCTTTGCAAGCTTCAAGATAGTAGATGTATGGTTTGGACTCTCTTTCCTTGGCTATGGCTTTTGGACACATTCTCTGGGGACTTATGCAAATTTTAAATTATGTTATATGCTTCTTTATTTAATAATCAAGACAGAAATGATGATGTAATGTTTTTGGAAGTATTGTGAAACAATTATGGAAATGTTTTGTATGAACACGTATTTATGAAATGAAAGTCTGTTTGTTTTCCGCTGCTTATATATGTATGTTTATATATGTCTTGTGTTTATCTGTGACTTTTACTTATAAACCTCCACCAAAGTTATGGCATTCCCTTTGTGAGTGACCTTAACGGAGGTGGGGTGTTTCATGGCGGCTTGATTTCAAATCATTCAGGCAGAATAACGAAAAAGAAGGGTTAAGTTTTAATTATTTAATTAATTAAAATTTAATTATCTCAAAATGTAATTAATGTTTAAACACATGTAACTTGTTCATACGAGATCATAATTCAGTAAAACAACTTGCGTTGGACTCGTGTCGAAGAGCACTTCAACGTGGAACATACTAGAGTCAAAACGGAGCACATTAGAACTTGAGGAAAATTCAAAATTCAAACGATTCAGAAATTCAATCCCAATGGGAGAACTCCTTCTGACTCTATTTATTTTCCGGTAAAATATATACTAGGATGCAGACGGTGCTTAGCAGCACCCGACACCATTTATAGTACGAACCATGATTGTTTGTTTGGACTGTATTGTGTTGTGATGTGAAATGAACTGTATAAAATATTCATGTGTTGAATAAAATGTTTGAACAATAAAAATATCATTTTTATTGTATAAATGAAATATATAAAATATTCATGTGTTGAATAAAATGTTTGAATAGCAAAAATATCATTTTTATTGAATGTATAAACTATATAAAATATTCATGTGTTGAATAAAATATTTTATCGTTAAAAATATAATTTTTAACGTATATATGAATGGAATAAAATGCTCCTGAAATGAAAATAAATATTCATGTACAAATCAGATGATTTGTTTATGTACACCCATTTGACTGATATTGATTGGGACGATAAATTTTACACATCGCCCAACTGCACAAATAATAATTAGTATTTGTTGTTTGAAAACCCCACACGGGTATTGGGATGATATTGGACATACACTAATACCAATATCTAATTGTATTTCAATCGATGGGTTGACAGGCTGTGATGAGCGTTAATTATTTATTTTTAATGCTTATACAGTTGTAAATTTCACTCTGGATGATGGTTGATGGTGTATCATTATTGTTATGTACATGTGTTGTATGAAATCCATATAAATAACATTATATGGTAATTGATTGTGTCTGATTACAATTCAGAAATAAAGAATATTTTAAAATAATGAATATTTTAAAATAACGAATATTTTAAAATAATATTCTGTAAAGGATCAAAATTTGATTTTGATGTCCGATTCTGGATGGACACGAAATATTGAAATATATGAAGCCGTGTTGATTAGATTTGTGCCATTTTGACGTGAACGATATTTATATCGATTTTATTCATTTTTATAATGGATATCGAAAAGGAAATGATTTCAAAATATGATATTTTGAAAATATTATCATTGATATATTATAATGATAAGGAGTATTCAGTTTTGATTTAAATTGAAAATAAAGTTGAAATCATTTTTAAAACGAATTTAAAACAATTTATAAATAAGTTTATGAAAATCGATGAAATATATATAATATATATATTATATGGCCTGAATAGAACGCGCCGCGCAGCGACTGTTCGCGAATTTCGACCATTTACTTCGAATTGACATTACGGGAGATTCGACCGTCAGATTCTCCTAAAACCGGAACCGTTGGGTTCGTATAAAAAGAGTTTTCCAACGAATATAAGAGATTTGAAATCTAACGGTTGGATTTGGAATTATGTCAAAATCAAATTTGGAAAAGGTCGTTGTAAGTGCAGTTCGATGACCGTTTATGGAATCGACTGAAAGGGCCTTCATAAAATTATTAAAAATATTAATAATTTGTGTAAAATCATAATAAACGATTTGGGAAGAATTTGGGTAAAAAATTCCATATTGGTAAAGATAAAAAAATAATTTTATCAAATGAACTAGTTATTAACTAGATTTGAAATCCAATAATTTTTAAATAAAATAAATTGGATTTGTAAGTGATTTTAATATAACCAGAAATTTCCAACGAACAAATTGGAATGGATTTGGAATGGAAATAATCTTCGAAATATTTTGATATTGGATTCCGTGGTTATACGCATATTGTTATGGAAATTTGGAAGATATATTTATATCATTATTTCCAATATGATATTTGTTGGTTTCAGAATTTGATATTGAATATAGGCGGTATAATTTCTATTCAGAGCCTTGTATTTAATATCAAATGGGATTTTGGGTTTGTCGTAAACGGTGTCTTTACTAACACTATTCTTAAACCAGTTGAGAAAAGGATAAATCTTTTAAATAGGGTTTAGAAAAGTTTACCAATTAATTATTATTTAACTGGAGTTGAATTGAAATTGGATTTTGGGTTTGTCGTGAATGGTGTCTTCAGTAACACTGTTCTTAAACCCAGTTGAGAAAAGAATATATCTTTTAATTAAGATTATTAGAGTTTCCAGTTACATTTAGTAATTGGAATAAATTGGAATGTGAATCCGGTTTATCGTGAACTGTGTTTTTAACGACATTCGTTCTTTCACCCGATTAACAGTGAAATATGATTTGGAATCTATAAATCTTTTTATTAAGATTTAAAGAAATTTTCCAAAGTAAAGTTTTCCAATTTAATAAAATAAATTGGAATGGAATGGAATTCGATTTGGTAATAATCGAAGTGAGCTTCTATGGAGGAAGACTGTTAATATATATGGAATTTAAAGGCTTTTTTGTTATTCCATTTATATTACTGGTTGGATATGGAAGTTTATATCGAATATATATATATTGATCTGTTTTCCATGAAGATTCCAGAATTAATGGAATGTGACTTTGGGTTTATCGTGAACTGTGTTTTAAATGACATTGGTTCTTTAACCCAGTTAAAGATAAGATATATTTCCAAAATTTGAATAATCATCATTACATAATGATTTTTGGAGATTAAAACTAAGTAGAGTTTTAATGAATCTTTAATTAGATTGAAATGAGAATGCGATAATTTAAATTATCAAATTTGGGAATTGATCGAGAATGGAGTATCACCAGTTTTGCTCCAAGCGATTGTTAAATCTTTAATTAGATTTGAACGTGAAATGGTAATTAAATTTACCGATAACACTGTGGTGTTAGATATGGAGTATTACCAGTTTTGCTCCATGGGATGCGTAGGCTGGGATTGGGAAATAAAACAAATGATTACTTCGATAAGGTTCGCTAATCCCGACTAGTTGATAAACCTTAATTTGGTTTAGAATTGATATCCAAAGGAAGATTAAAGTATAAATTTAAAAGAATTTATATTTGATAAAATTAATGGGAACCTCTCCCAAAGGATAAGAATATTTGAATAAAAGAATATTCTGGATTGGAATGAGGCGTATGTTGTGTTTTTATAGCACTTATTTATAAGATACGCGAATTATTCGGAAAGACCGGGTTTATCCCATTCTGAATAATTGATACGATGATAAGTCGACGATGAAGACGGTGGTTGAAGACCGGAGGTCTTCACATCGTTTGGATGATTACTGATGTCTTGATTGGGCCGTACACCCAAGACAAGGTAATAAGTGGTGATCGTCCAGACGTAATTGGAGATCGACCAGATATGTGAGGACCTCTCTCCTGTATTGGACATATGGAATGAGGAATAAGGTGCCTCCGGTTTCGTTCAGACCCAGAACGGACTTGTAAATGGATGTGTGTCTGACATTGGATTTTATTCTATGTTGATTGATTTCTATTAAATATATATATCTGTTTGGTGGCGGAGAAAATATTCTCTTGCTTAACACCCTTCTCTAATACGTACGAGCTTAGAGGTTATATATCGATAGATATCAGTCGCATGGCGTGAATTGTCAGTGTGGCATTCTGAGATGCAAAGGATCAAGGCCGAAAAGCAGAGCCTTGTGGTTGATGATCAAAGCACGGCTTTAAATAGCATAGCTTTGTGTAGCGTTAATGCGCGAGCCTCGCACCCAGGTGTGAACCAAAAACGGGATAGTGATTGCATGGAAATGGACATATGTTAGTTCTAGCTACGAGTAACATCGTGGTATGGAGCCCAGATTGTTTACTCATGTGGATGTTGCATACTATTATTACTTGATGGGAGACGAGGTACCTCGGATATATCGGTCACTGCGGGGCTGATGGATATTATATCGGTCACTACGGGGCTGATGGATATGGTCGACATACTGACCATTTTAGAGGTTCGATAGAACCGGCTAACATATAGTTTATGGTATAACTAATCATCGACGGATGACCGGCCATGAAGATCCAAGGGGTTCACTGCGGGGGATCCTGAGGCACTTGCTAGTGTGTCTCGAAATCGGTGAGGATAATCCCTTGCCTCAGTTCATAGATGGAAATCCAATTTCCAATACGTGATATTCGGTTTTAGTTATAAATATATATATATATATATATATATATATATATATATATATATATAGCGACGTAATATAACGGTACATACGCCGCCTATGATTGATACATTTATATTTGAAGTTGATTTCTTCACTTATAGTGATAATAAAATATGAAATTTCACGTATCAAACATATTTGGCTATTATAAGGGCAAACTCTATCCTCGACTACGTTCATTGTGTGATGGGACCTGAGTCTTATAATAGCTTCATTTTTCACTTTAGCATTGCGCTATTATTTTTATGCATGGGTATTCATAGGGGATAAACCCGTTCGGTGTTATACGGCGTGGTCCCATGATTTACCCGACTTTAAAATCAAGCTAATAACTATTTTAGTTCTCATACCAGTCACATGATTGACCTGGAGTTTACTGTTTTAACCTAAACTCTGGGTCCCCCTATTTTCCACACGGGCAGCTAGTAGTTTTGGTTTTGCAGACATTATATTCACAGGATCCTGGTTTACAGCTGGAGCTATATTCGGAACGCTCTGTATCCGTGTATTTCTTTCAGTTGTGTTATGTATTATTTTTCCACTGCATTGTAATTTTTATATCTCTGATATTTTCCATTGTGTAATATTTATTCATACCCTGTTGTATTCTTGTACTCTGATGTAATTGTTGTAATAAGCAATGAAATGTTCTTCTGTTTGTGTTTTGATTTGTCGTGTTCTCAACTCAATCCGTTCTTTCTTTTCTCTTCGGAGACCGGGGAAGTTCGGGTTGCTTCACTTCCCAAAAGATTACAATAGCCATATAACTCTTCAATAACACTTCAATTCAGAATGTAATGAGTAGAGAGTGAGAAAAGAAAAAGTTTTATGTAATTAGAGTAGCAATCGACGGAGTAGAAGTGTAAAAATCAATAAAATAAGAAATATTAATGGAGGTATGAAGAGGGGTGAAGATGGCGAAGAAGAATTGTTAAAAGTACCCCTATTTATAAGATTTGAAAGGTTGCAACTATCCTGGAACATTACAAATAGTGAAAAGAGACTTCCTTTGAAAATTGAAAAAGTGACAGTTGTATGTCGACATAGCCTAGTGTAAAATTTGAAATTTGATCATTTTCAAGTGTTTAAATATATATACTATTCTGGAAATTTTTGAATTAAAACTTAGTGATATAACAGAGTATTCTAAAGTATAAAATTATATGTAAACATAAATATATATTATATAAACATATTTGTAAAATTATTAGGTTTAAAACTATATAAATATAAGAGTGTACATATATATAAAAACTTATATAAAATTTAAAACTTATATTTGAAATTATAATTAAGATAGAAAAACTATTTGAAATTAGAATTTTGAAAACCAGAACTTGAATTTTGAAAAATAGAATTTGAATTTGAACCTGAAGTGTTATTCAAAGTCTTACATATAAACTAGACTCTATTACTATATTTGTCTTGAACTCTTGAACACTTCAATTCTTGATATCTTGATTACTCATGAGTCTTGAGTCTTCTCTAAATCTTGAATCTCTTGAAACTCTAAAACTGTACAGTCTTCAGTATTTATTCCTATATATAAATCATGCACATTCATGTATATATATTTTAGACAGTAATGTTAGTATATATTTTATTATCAATGATAATTGAAATAAGGTTGTTGTCATCAAAACTCCATTCTTCAACATCCTTCTATGGGTCAGTAGTTTGTACCTGATCAACTACCATCTGATAAATATATGGAGAATTTTAGTATTTCTGTTGGAACCTATTCCATATGTTATGCATCCCCAAAGCTGGTTGCTTTGATAGTGCATCTACATTTTCATTTATCTTGTGAGGAATATGAAAGATATCATGATGTTCAAAAGATAGTTATTAGTATGTGTCCAAAAATCTATTCACACTCATGTGTCCAAAAATGTGGAAATTTTGCTCTAGACCCAAGAAACATGCCCGGATGCTCCATGATATTATTGGTATGTATTTTAAATTTTATAATATACATTAAAATTATTTAATAACAAAAATAAATATATTTTTTGCAGTATTGGCTTTGTGAAAGGACATAAATCGTAAAGGTTAAAGAGAGATATGGAAATGAAAGGCCAAGAATAATAAAATAGCATTAATTGTTGTTGAAAAACAAATCAATTAAATCCATTGAGCCAGAAAAGGTATTTTGTTTTTGTTTTTGTTTTCTAAACTATCATGGTGATCATGTGATTTTACTGTTATGTTTAGATTAGAGAGACATAATGTTATTATTTAACCTGTTTGTGTATTATATGTGCATGCTAGTATATGCACGCTCTGGAAAAAGATTAAGCATTAAAAACATGCATTTTATACATACTGCGTCTGCACTTACACGAACAAGTTAAGGGAATTAATTGAAAATATTTTACAAACACAACGTATGAGTTCTCTTTATATGTTTTTACTGTCTCATTTTCCACCTGCTGTTTATAATCTAGTCTTTTAGATTGTATAATTTTAATTGACAAATTAATATTTTACAAATCTACTTCTTTGCGTCAATATATAATTTTTTTCTTTCTTATGTTCAGGTTATCAAAAGATTTAAAAAATAATAGATGGTGAAAGAAAACTACTGGTGAAAGTGAGAAAAACCATGGAAGAAATTAAAAAGGATGATAGAAGAAGAAAGGAAAAAGAGGAGAAGTGTGAAAGGTTTTTACAAACACAAATTAAAGAGAAGGAAAAAGAAATTGAAAATTTGAATAAGAAAGTCGTACACTTGGAAAAGAGGCTTGAATTGAAAGAAAGAGAATTAGAGATAGAAAAAAAGTTGAGAGAAATTGAAAATAGACTTAAAGAAGCAGCCAACATGTCTGAAAATGCAGAAGAGAGAATGTTCGGTTACATAAATAGTTCAAAGGATTTTCCTTCTTATGACATAATTAACACACAAGATATTGAGGCACTATGACAATTAAAGAAGGATGATGGGAAAGGAGAACAAATGAATGTTGCTGAAAAAGAAGAAGATGAAGACAAAGGAGAATCAAAGTAGCGTGAACTTGAAAAAGATGAAGAAAATAAACAAATAAGAAAAAGAAAGCTGATTAAACCAAGTTCAATGCAAAAAAAATTCAAAGAAAAGGCGCACAAGGAAAAAAAGTTCCAAATTATGTATATGAAAAAGAAGACAAACCAATAGATTTGGACACTGTCACCATTTCTGAGAGGAATGAAAAGAAGGGTAAAAGAAAATTTGAAGATTGTGAGCTCCTGAAACATTTGATCGACGAAGAAGTTAAGATTATAAAAAACTTTTTCAAAATAACTGGTGACAACAAGTAAGTATATATATATTTGTCCTATTTGTTAAATTATATACATAAATTTAGTATAAACTTTTTTTTACTAAAGAGGCTTCTAATTAATAAATTGTTTGTCCGAAATAATAATAAAAACATATTCTTAAATTTTAAGTTTGTTTTCTTTTCAGTGTACAAGCTTATGATTCCAAAGACGAGAACTTAATTAACATTCATAAGGATATGCTGGAAGAAATGATTCTCGGTGGATTTATTAGTGGCCAGGTTAGTATTTCATATTAATGGAAGTTATGGCAGTGATGGGTGTTTACATATTTGTGTGAGGTTATACATATATGTGTGTACACACGTGTTAAGGAGCGTGAGTACTAATATGTGCACGGTTTGTTCCACTACTAACATCAATAATGGTACATTTCACTAACATCACATACAATTCATCCCATTGACATCATTTATATTTATCATATGCTGTAAAAATTAGTTCAGATGATCATATGATTTGGATATGTTTATTATTTTTAAAAGATAAACACATTTATCTTTTTAAAGAAGTTACATGTTTTCACATAATAGAATATTCATATTATATTTCTATCATATGTTTTCATATAATTTTGGCTTAAGAAAATTTATCATATGCTGTAAAAAAGAAGCTTAGATGATCATATAATTTTAATATGTTTATTATTTCCAAAAGATAAATACATTTATCTTTTTAAACAATTTACATGTTTTCACACAATATGATATACATATTATATTTTTTATTATATGTTTTTATATGATTATGAGTAAGTGAATTAATCATATGCTGAAATTAAGAAGCTCAAACAATCATATGATTTGGATATGTTTATTATTTCAAAAAGATTAATATATTTATCTTTTTAAAGAAGTTATATGTTTTCATGCAATATAATATACATATTATATCTTTATCATAGGTTTCATATTATCATGAGTAAGATAATTTATCATATGTTGAAAAATAAAGAAGTTTAGACGGTCATAAGGGTTTAATATTTATATTATTTTAAAAAGATAATGTAACGTCCCGCATTTTTATCGGTTTGTATTGGAATAATTAAATCAGTTTAAATATTGAATTCGAAATATAAGTGGATTTATATTGTAATTAAAATGAAGTTGAACGTATAAAAATATATATTAAATATAATCGAGCCCGTAATATCGCGGCAGTTCGTAATTTAACGTTCTGAACTTCAACCGAGTGTACAAGACTCGTTATAAGTCGGATTCCAACGAAACAAGAAACGTTGGAATCTGTTAAACTGTATCTTTTTAATGGAAGTGAAAACCCATGATTTCGTATTTTAAATTGGAAATTATGTCCAAATCAAATTTCCAAAAAGTCGTCGTGGAGACGATTACAAGCCATAATGGATTTTTTTTATATATTTAAAAATCGGTTTTGAATTTGGACAAGATTCTTTTGAGACATAGTTATAATTTAATTTTTAGAATTTTACTATAATTTTTAATTAATTAAATACGCAACTTTTTATTTGGAGTATTTTGCACCCTATATCAATATTTTGGGATTTCACAATATGAGTTAATCTACCGATATTATTATCTTTCTGGAATCGTGACACCTCGCTGGACACGATCATAATCTTACTTCTGTCCGTGGCATCTCGGACATAGACGAAAATTTACGCAACCAATACCCTTAGAAATATCTAGTATAAGATAACGATACTTAACTCCTAAGAAATTTAAGCACATGGTAACCTACCTTCTACTATCTTAACTGTACCAAACGCATAGGCTATCACATAGCTAACCTAAGGATATAAAAGCTGCTCTACATATATATGCCTGATTTGATGATACTAGAGTAGTCAGATAGATGGTGTAGTTTGACAAAGGCGATGACTTCTCAGCAAAGCTTTTATAGTTGTGACCGACCTAAAATATACACCACTGATTTTCTTCAATGACAAAAGATATGAAGGGACAACTCAAGGCAGGCTAAATGTTCAGCAACCCCTAAAGTATATCTTCGCCTCTTTTATTCACAGTTAAAGTAAATCACAACGTTGTACTGGATAAAATGAAAACCTGGAAAGACAAAATTTCCAGCTAAAATACTGTGGTACTCTTTCTTCTACCCTATACCTGTGCTATCTTTTCGCCATCACCACGTAAACTCAGTCGGGATCAAGGAAATGAAAACACAAAGTTAACTTTCGCCTGTCTACGAAACCTACCACTGTACTGCATTGTTTCCATCTTGTGCTTTCAACTCAAAATAAACGCATCAAGGAAAAATCATTGACCTACCTGTATGTATGACTGTTTTATCACCATCAACAACACTGTATACCTGTATGGTTTCCATCAGTAAAATGAAAGCAGTGCGGCCATGAAGTAATAATACTCAACATTCCAGAGTCTTCTGCAATCCTTTTTATATTATTTTAAATAATGTAATATTGACACGAGCCTTTTTACATTAAGCCAAACCTTTATAACGTGACCGCGAATTAGAGATTTACCTAGTGGGAATTTTAAGCGCCTAACTACTTTATATTGAGCCTGGTTGGATTTAGTAAATAAGGATTTAGTTAATAATAATATTATTTAGATATTTATAATATTATTTTATATAGTATATAACGTATGAATTTATATTATAACTTGTTGATCCAGTGATGGAATTCCCTGGAACAAATGATGCCGGATCTGTGTCAATGGACATAACTTTTTGAAGCTGGTTTGGAGCAATTTGAAGCTCGCAAAAGAAAATGGCCGATGAAATTGATCGTTATTTAACGATTAATAATCAAGGTGAGTTTACTCACTCAGTTTTTATCCCACTTATATTTCATATAAGTTGGACATAATTTGTGTGTGCTATGGTTGTTTATTTTGGATGAATACTGCATATATTTGTTGATATTGACTGAATAGATTGAATTAAACGTTTGTTTAATTTAATCTAAATTGATCGTTGTTTAACTGTCGTAACCAATCAAGGTAACTTACCTTGTTGGTCACGTTTATAATCATATAAACGTATCAATTTAGAATTGGATGTTTAAATTATTGATTGATCAAATATATTATATGTTGTTTATTTTCCTATCATCATTATATGAACTGTTCTGATTGGGTGATTTATTTGAGTGTTGATCGTTGACTAGAAATTCAACGTTTGCTTTGTTTTAACCAATGAGCAGTATTGGTGGAGTAGTTAGCAGCATATGGCCTATAAATCAATATTTATATATAAATCAATCATTTATAAATATTGATTCACTGTCATGTGAATCGACCGAGATAAAGTTATAAAAATTCATCTTATAACTAAAACAGATTTCTAAATCTGTTATTTTGAATAAAAGTATATTAAAAGAAAATAAATATTTATTATTAATAAGTGATTTTTATATTGCACATGCGTATATTAATAAAATTTATAAGCAAATGAAAAGGAAAGTACATAACGGTTAAGAGTGGATTAATTGTTTCTAAAGAAAACAAGTGAATGAAAGTTATTATACTATATTATTAATTTATTTAAAGGGGCTTTTTTGTGTTGACTAAGTTACCGTTTTTAACTAAGATCGATTATTTTATTAGTTTGTTTTAAATTAACCGAATGAGATGGTTAATGATTAATTGTTTTAATAAGATTCTAAAATGGAGTTTGATATTTATTTTCAGTTAATGGTGAAGTAAGCTATTATATTAATAATTTAAGTGAATACTTTTAAAATGAAATCATGTAAGTAATCAAGGGGCAATGAAATAGAGTTATGTGTGGAGAGAGTTTATGAATGTGTTATATTAAACCCGAGTTTGTGAATAAGTATTTTAAAAGGGATTTTTTTTAAGGAATACGATGATTTGAAATTGAGTAAAAACAAGTTGAGATAAAGAGGAGCTACTGGAACCAAGTTTTTAAATAAAGTTTATAAAGAAAGAGGCGTGAAGCTAAACATTATGGTTGATATTTAGAGAGTTGTCCGCTTGCTGGTTTTTCGGTTAAGGTCTAATGAATGTTGAAGTAATGAGAATAGAGAGATTTTGATAATATAAACATGTCTTCTAGATTTAATAAATAAATGAGAAGAGTGAGTAAGTTTATTAAAAAGGGTGAAGTGTCAGTTAATATTTTGAGAAATGAAACAAAAGAGTTTTCGTAACAATGTTATATGTGAAATTTGTTAAAACCCAAAGTGTATATATATGTATATGTGTGTGATTTAATTCTAAGGTAAATAAAATCAGTTTTAAGAATATTCTTATAATGAAATAAGAAGCAAATGTGGTGCTAAGGAGTTAATTAGTTTTAAAAGGCCAAGTGATGTTGAATACTAAACCAGCGAACTCATATATATTTCATTGTTGAGTAATTGTGTATTTGATAGTTAAATCACCGACTATCAAATCTGACCAATACGATTGTTGGTACGGAAAGACCGGGATCGAATTTATATTCGAAAACCATTCCGAACCAGCGAATACAAATCGACAAAGATGCAGATTGAAGTTGGAGCAGTGAAGACCGTGGTCTTCATAAGCAGACGAACAACTTATCGAATCTCTCTGGATGCATCCAGAGTTATTTGATTTGTGATTCTGACATGACTAAAATCTGCGGATTGCAAGGACTACTCGTTACTGATCTATAGGGTGATTCCTAGGATGCAGTAGGAGAGTGCCTTCGGTTTGTCCAGTCCTAGGACAACTTGTATGGATGGATGTCTGATAGAGTATTTCCAAGAGAATCACGCATGTTGATTTCTTCGAACGTACCAAGTTGTTGGCATAGAAGGGAAACTTCTTTAGCTTAACAAACAAAGTATTTTTATGGACGTCAATTAGTGATTTCTGATGGATCTGACGATGTGACATTCAAAGTGAATGGTGGCGTGCTATCTTAAAAAGGATAATTCAAGCCTCAAGCCTCACAACCGGGAAATGACAAAAAATCGGGCAGGAAGCATGGCTATGTGGGTCGCTCCCATTAGGGTGTATAATCACCTATCTAGAGAAATTCCTTTTGCTTCTTTAATCTATCGATGCTGTCCCTTTTCGGGAAACAGTTGCTGATCCCAACCGTCGGTGATATACATTCGATACACTCAAGCGAAATTAGTGGTCAGTCATGTGAGGGCCGGGTTGCTAGACGTTCTTGTTGAACCCAGTGTATTCGTCTCTAGAGATACACTATCGGTGGGTGGTCCCATGCCTTGTCATAGTCGGAATCCAAACTCCAATAAACGCCCACGGTTCTGATTGTATACTATATATGTGGAGCGTGAGATGCAAGCGTTCCGCTAGATTGATATTTATTTGTATTTATACATTATCATAATATCATAATAAGATATTGATTTCAAAATGTTTTGGGTTATCGTAAGGTAAAAACCGTCTGTATTTATGTGTGGATTTGGTCTTACGATTATCCTTTTCTTTCGAAAAGATTTTGAACTTTAAAATCAAGCTGGGTGATATTATAAACTTAGTGGGTTTCTCACTCTGGTTCACCAGACTGACCCGGTATTTGTAATGCTCGGGTTAGCCCGGGTTTTCAGGTTCAGGTTATTGGATACCACGAGGTTCAAAAGACGTGCTGGAGGAGTTCAGGCGTATTAGAATCTACTCCGCTGTGTGATATATATGAGGATAGATTATTATAACTGTCCAGATGTGTGATGTACTCTGATGTTGTAAGTATTTTTTTCAAGCTCTCAATAAAGATTATTTCTATATTATATTTTGTTCCGCTGCGATGTGAGACTCTGTGTTATGTTGGTTCTCCTTCTTCTTCTATTCTAATATTTATTTCTTTCTTATCTCACCCTCTAACTTCTTTCTATTAACTATCTGGTGTTTTTGATACTTGAGTTTTGGCAAGTAATACAGTTTATAGGTATTATTGTCGAGATTCGGGCATCGAACAGCTGGGTCATTACAGTGGTATCAGAGCTATTGGTTTGGTAATAACCTTGGCTCTGTGGCGTAACTCGATAGAGATGGGGTTAGTAATACCCTAGATTGGGTTTGAGTGTATATATATGAGAGCGTATTTGTAAATTTTATATAAATGTTTTGTATCATGTTATTCGATTGGTTCAATTTTGAACTGACAACTGATACGATATTGTTTTGTAAAGATGGTCAAATGAAGTAATTTTGGCCAAATTATATTTTGTATTGAAACGAAGTAACTTTATCTAGTTATTGGATATTGGCATGTTTGATTTATTTGAATGGAATTTGATTCAAGTATGAATTGACATGGTTGGATATAACCAAGTTGTATCTCATAAAAAAAAGAGAAAAAAGGAATGGACGATTTTTGAAATCAGAGTAGGAGTGTAAAATATAAGTGAACTAATTTGAAATTCAATTATTCAATGGGATGCGGTGTTGAGACTTAACTTGGATAAGATAAAAATGGATGTTAAGATTGGATAAATAGATTTAGAAATTGGAAATAAAGTCAGAACTTGGATTTTAAAATGGAAGTGAACTAATTTAGAAGATTTATTTGAAAATTGAAGATGGATTTTGAACTTAATTTGGTTAAGTCAAGAATGGACATTAGAATTAACTAAACTGATATGAATTTGGAAATTGAATAATAATAATGGAAACGGATCTAATATTGATCGATTGATATTTAAATAAGTTAAATCCAAGTTAATACTATATTGAATATAAATTCAATTGATTGGATTATGTGGATTATATATTGATTGTTGATTGTTTGTTAGATTGGTTGGCTATATAATTCATCAACGATTTAAGAGTTGAATGAATTGGTTTCGATTTATAGTAAATCAAATTTTAGAAAGGTTAATGGAATCTGTAGCATCTTTCCTACCTTAGTAATTTCGGGGACGAAATTCTTTTAAGGGAGAAGGAATGTAACGTCCCGCATTTTTATCGGTTTTTATTGGAATAATTAAATCAGTTTAAATATTAAATTCGAAATATAAGTGGATTTATATTGTAATTAAAATGAAGTTGAACGTATAAAAATATATATTAAATATAATCGAGCCCGTAATATCGCGGTAGTTCGTAATTTAACGTTCTGAACTTCAATTGAGTGTACAAGACTCGTTATAAGTCGGATTCCCACGAAACAAGAAACGTTGGAATCTGTTAAACTGTATCTTTTTAATGGAAGTGAAAACCCAAGATTTCGTGTTTTAAATTGGAAGTTATGTCCAAATCAAATTTCCAGAAAGTCGCCGTGGAGACGATTATAAGCCATAACGGATTTTTTTATATATTTAAAAATCAGTTTTGAATTTGGACAAGATTCTTTTGAGACGTAGTTATAATTTAATTTTTAGAATTTTACTGTAATTTTTAATTAATTAAATACCCAACTTTTTATTTGGAGCATTTTGCACCCTATATCAATATTTTGGGATTTCACAATATAAGTTAATCTACCGATATTATTATCTTTCTGGAATCGTGACACATCGCTGGACACGATCATAATCTTACTTCTGTCCATGGCAGCTCGGACACAGACGAAAATTTACGCAACCAATACCCTTAGAAATGTCTAGTACAAGATAACGATACTTAACTCCTAAGAAATTTAAGTACATGGTAACCTAGCTTCTACTATCTTAACTATACCAAACGCATAGGCTATCACATAGCTAACCTAAGGATATAAAAGCTGCTCTACATATATAAGCCTGATTTGATGATACTAGAGTAGTCAGATAGATGGTGTAATTTGACAAAGGCGATGACTTCTCAGCAAAGCTTTTATAGTTGTGACCGACCTAAAATATACACCACTGATTTTCTTCAATGAAAAAAGATACGAAGGGACAACTCAAGGCAGGCTAAATGTTCAGCTACCCCTAAAGTATATCTTCACCTCTTTTATTCACAGTTAAAGTAAATCACAATGTTGTACTGGATAAAATGAAAACCCGGAAAGACAAAATCTCCAGCTAAAATACCGTGGTACTCTTTCTTCTACCCTATACCTGTGCTATCTTTTCGCCATCACCACGTAAACTCAGTCAGGATCAAGGAAATGAAAACACAAAGCTAACTTTCACCTGTCTACGAAACCTATCACTGTACTGCATTGTTTCCATCTTGTGCTTTCAACTCAAAATAAACACATCAAGGAAAAATCACTGATCTACCTGTATGTATGACTGTTTTATCACCATCAACAACACTGTATACCTGTATGGTTTCCATCAGTAAAATGAAAACAGTGCGGCCATGAAGTGATAATACTCAACATTCCTGAGTCTTCTGCAATCCTACCTGCTTTTCCCTATATTTTCAATCACATTCCCCAACTGGAAATTTCACATGCCTATGCTAATTTTTCCTGCATGCTCATCCGCTATGTGATGTAACTTGATGTCTATCTTCACCCTTAGCTCTGCTATAAATATGCATACTGTCTGCATTTTTCTCTGCAAAACAAAGGGAGAAACTGAACTTCGCTTCACTCATGAAATTCACCAAAACTTTTCCCCATAAATTAAAACCAAGTTTCCGGAAATGAAAACCTCATCTTCCCACGTAAACAAAAGCAAACTCCACGACCTTGAAACGGTGAAACCAGGAGGAAGATGAAAGTGGAAAGGCTGCGTGCAGTGTGGGTGGTTTTCCATTCAGAAATAGTAGCTAGGGATAGAAAGTGAGGAAGATAGTGTGAAATCAAAAGCAGATCAAACTGGAAGAAAGGAAATATGGGGAGAAGGAGCATACATCGCGGTCCTGTTGTTTTCACGTGAAGAAGATCGGTGTCAAGTGGTTTAAAACGAAAAGCAGGTGGTATAAGAGAGTAGAGAGGGGGTGAATACAATGAAGAGTTGCGTGTATATATATTGTGTGGGAAAGGAGAGAGAACGCAGGGTGTAAAGCTGATGGGAGTGGAAGTACGGTAAAGTAAATGGGTTCGAATACAGTGGTGGAAGAGAACGCGGATTCATGTAACATGAGATGGATGAAGTTGGTGACGTGAAGTTGGGTTTCTGGAATGAAGCAGGACGAGGCTGGGCTTGTTCCTTTGATCTGAAGGAGCGGGTTTTGATGCGGGTTTTGATGACAGGAGGCAAGGCGTGATGCATGGAGGAGTTTTGGGGAGGGGCAGTTTGACCTTGGGCTGGAGTAGTGGATCGAGCACCTGAGGAGTTCGGGTGCTTGTGTGGACAAGGTGCAGAATGAAACAAGAAAAGGAAAGAGATATATAAAACGCAACAAATTCCAAATGTTTAAAAGGAGAAGAAGCTCCTGTTGAGAAGGGTGCGGGTGGATTTTGGGCTCGGTCGTACGCATGTAAGGCCCAAAATTAATTATCTTATTTAGTTTGTTTTAATTGAATTATATTATATACTTTATTTGACAATCTGGACACTGGGATCGGTTTGAACATGATTTAATGCTCCTAAACAAAGTTTCACATATGACTAATCTGACTTTATTAAATAAACGTGGGATATAATGTGCCCAGTAGCCATTGATAGCCATTAGCGGTTGAATTAGTATTAAGTATAATAATATTTTAAATAATGTAATATTGACACGAGCCTTTTTATATTAAGCCAAACCTTTATAAGGTGACCGCGAATTAGAGATTTACCTAGTGGGAGTTTTAAGTGCCTAACTATTTTATATTGAGCCTGAATGGATTTAGTAAATAAGGATTTAGTTAATAATAATATTATTTAGACATTTATAATATTATTTTATATAGTATATAACGTATGAATTTATATTATAACTTGTTGATCCAGTGATGGAATTCCCTGGAACAAATGATGCCGGATCTGTGTCAATGGACATAACTTTTTGAAGCTGGTTTGGAGCAATTTGAAGCTCGTAAAAGAAAATGGCCGATGAAATTGATCGTTATTTAACGATTAATAATCAAGGTGAGTTTACTCACTCAGTTTTTATCCCACTCATATTTCATATAAGTTGGACTTAATTTGTGTGTGCTATGGTTGTTTATTTTGGATGAATATTGCATATATTTGTTGATATTGACTGAATTGATTGAATTAAACATTTTTTAATTTAATCGAAATTGATCGTTGTTTAACGGTCGTAACCAATCAAGGTAACTTACCTTGTTGGTCACGTTTATAATCATATAAATGTATCAATTTAGAATTGGATGTTTAAATTATTGATTGATCAAATATATTATATGTTGTTTGTTTTCGTATCATCATTATATAAACTGTTCTGATTGGGCGATTTATTTGAGTGTTGATCGTTGACTAGAAATTCAACGTTTGCTTTGTTTTAACCAATGAGCGGTATTGGTGGAGTAGTTAGCACATATGGCCTATAAATCAATTATTTATAAATATTGATTCACCGTCATGTGAATCGACCGAGATAAAGTTATAAAAATTCATCTTATAACTAAAACAGAATTCTAAATCTGTTATTTTGAATAAAAGTATATTAAAAGAAAATAAATATTTATTATTAATAAGTGATTTTTATATTGCACATGCATATATTAATAAAATTTATAAGCAAATGAAAAGGAAAGTACATAACGGTTAAGAGTGGATTAATTGTTTCTAAAGAAAACAAGTGAATGAAATATTACTCAGTCATCTGTAACATATCAAAATAATACTATTAAGTTAACTTTTATATTAAGTTATCTAACTGATTTTCTATTCAGATAATAGATTGGTACTGGTTCATAAGTGCCAAAGAAAAGGATTTCAAGCATAAATTACATAAATACGACCATGACGGTAAAATCAGTTTTCTATACATTCATCTAATGATTCATTAATAAATCAGTTTTGTATAACTACAACAATCGTTTCTACGGTGCTATCTATAGTATAGAAAATGTCAAAAAAGATATGTTCTATACTGTTATTTCCAGTCCATGATAATGCGCATAGGATTGTTCTGCAGTTTGAACATCAAACATCAACGTGGATTCTTTATGATTCCCTATGCAATAGATCAAGGAATCAAAGATTTAGCAGTAGGCACAAAAGGCAGCTATGATAATTGTAAGGCATTTTCTACTTCATCAAAATGTACATAAAATTTTATATTTTTCTATGTTTATTGAATCATTAAATATTTTTATTATTAAAAAAACAACAAAAGATTGTGAAAGAAATTAAAAAGAATTCAGTTGTCCTTCGTCTTGCAGATTGTGCTGAACAACACAATGGGTAATTATTCATACTTATTTGCTTTAATGATTCTTTAACTAATAGTATACCTGAGAATACAGACATGAATTAAATGAAGTTCATACTTATCTGGATACAGTAATTACATGAAGTTCAATTTCCCACTTTGCCATGTTGAAGTTTTGTGCACAGTTGAAGTTTGACAAAACGCCCAAAAAAACAGGATTATTTCACCCAATCACTTGAAGATGAATTTGATTGAAAATAACAACAAAATAAATCGAAAATAATAGCAATACACATATATTCCGCCAAACCACCCTCTTTACTGATTCACCAAAAACAAATTTTGTTTACACTCAATGGATCAAAACCAAAAATAAACAAAATACAATTGCATCAATAACCTTATTGAGAAAGGGAAAGAATATCTAGATGACTACAAATATTGTCACAACAGAAGAGCAATGAAGAACGACGACAAAACCTTGGACAATCTGGATGCACCAACTACGAATTTCAGCAGTAAATAGGAATATCTACCCGCAACCCAAATTCCTACATTTTCCTCTCTAGGGAGCAAGCCCCTAGAGGCACACAACCTCAACAGATATTCTCATATGGTTTCTTGTTGTTATTATTGATCTAACCAAGAGGGCTGCATATATAGAGAATAGAAGGCCTAGGCAAATATCCAAATTGTCCCTTCAAAATATCTCCAGAATATAAAATTTCATTTCTTTCCTTCTAGGATAAAATCAATCAATCAACCAATCATTCAATCAATAAGTGAATTGATTAATCAATTAATTAATCAATCAAATCATTCAATCAATTAATCAAATCAATCAAATCAATTAATTGATTACATCCTCTTCATAAAATATTTGAATCAAAAAATTCAACACTCCACCTTGATTCAAATATCACATATCCCGAACAATCCACAAACAAATCAACCCAGCTCTTTCAACAACACCTACTCTCAATTAAAACCAACCTCGATTTCAAGGCAACGAGATATACCCCAGTCGATTTGAAAGGACTACGACCATACCTCAGTTACAAACACAACCCACCGCCTGCAAAAGATGAATCTACCAAATGTGAGATATTTCATATGGCTTTGGGGAATATGCATCCTCGGGAAGAATCGATTCCCCAGACATGCTGAAAAGAAAAGGAAAAGGGATTCAAACAGAGAATCGAAAAATATTTCATATGGCTTCGGGGAATATGTTTTTCAAAACAGAGATTTCTTTTGAAAATGCTTTCATTTAAAACCTTTTGAAAACAATTTTCAAAACCTTTTATCCGATCTAGTAACCTTCGGCTTTGATACCAAATGTGACACCCCATGTCCGTTAATGTCACTCTTTAACAGAATGCATTAAGTTTCGTGAAGCGTTATAGGTAAACAGAAACATCACAAGATAGATATAAAATAACAATGGAATTTAAACCTTTATTTTCCAAATAGAAAACATCGTGGTCCAAAACCAAGTTACAACGTAAGTCCGAAGTACAGAAAACCCATTACATCAAATTAAAATATATGCCTTGTAATAAAATCATTAGAGTACACTAATATAAAAGCATAATCCCTAAAAAGAGCCATATCAGAATAGACAGGTAATCAAAGCAGTACATCTAAGCAGATCCAAGCAGAACGAAAGAGAGAATTCTAATCAAGCCTAAGTATTCCCACCCTAAGAACCTGGGGGGAAGGAAGAGAGAGAAGGAAACAAAACGGGTCAGACATAAAGTCTGGCGAGTCCACTAGCTTTTAGCATATAAATAAGTAAAAGCATCATGATAGGCACATAAACTGGATGAGAGAGATAACAATATCATAAGACAGGTATAATAGACATAACATGATAGAATAAACAGAACATAATATGTTGTGCTTCTCAAGTACTTTTCTCTGCACCAATTCTAGTATAACAGAAATAGAATGATCCCAACGAAAATAGATGGTAGACTTAGGTGTACTTCTAGTGACAGGTTTTACCCCTAATGATAATAACAGTCAGCCCAACAGAAATGACAGGTGTTACCCCCAATGATAATGACGGGCTCCTAAACAAGCAGGACTAGGTGTACCCGAATAACGGACTCCCTATCCTATAGATACCCTGTGCTGGCCCACGGTAGGATGTATCACTTCCTAAAGTGGAAACCCCTTTTTTTCGAGAGGCACAGCCATATCTACTGATGCTACATTGTCTTATTATCCCAAGCAAGCGGATTCATGCACACACATGAGTCCGACGGAATGCGCCATCAATACCCCCACTCAGATGAACCTCTTATAATCAGCTCAATAAGTGTGCCCTGGCCCCTACCATGTTCGGGGTCCCACTTTTGACACCAAGATGGGTTACTGACTGACACGGGTCCCACACAACAGATGATACAAGCCACCCCCTAGGATTGTACCCCCACTACTAGGATTTTGACAGGTTATGCCTAACAGATTAACAAGCCCACATAACCCCACCATATAAAACAGGTTAAGTTTGTCGGGTTTATATAACCCGCCCCCACATATTTAACAGATTAACATAACCCCTCATTTATTTAAGCAAGTTTACTTAACCCTTACACAATTTTGACAGGTTCATATATAACCCCCATAGATTTCAACAGGTTATTACCATTATTCCATTCATGTCTGTTAATGCACTAGACTTCTCACGTCAAGTCAACCACTTGTGGATGCTGGATATGCCGGACGGTTCCGGGCAGACTTCTACCACAAGTCGGACTTAACTTCGTGACTTAGCACCGTTACATGTACATTTACGCACTAGACCTCTCACATTAGATTAACCACTTGTGGATGCTGGATTTTGTCGGGAGGTTCCGGGCAGACTTCTACCACAAGTGTAATCTAACCTCGTGTCTGAGTGCGATTACAGTTTCTATTTACTGTAAATAATTTAGGCATGTTCAATCTTAAACAATTTTTCATGTTCATCAAAGGTTATGCCCCAAAAGCCCAGTCTGCTTCACTATACAAGTTATGCCCCAAATTAAAGTTTTAGATCGAGGTATAGATTATGCCCCCAAATCCCAGTCATGTTTTACAATATAAGTTAAGCCCCAATTTATCATTCTCGACCATTCCCCATTTCGTTCGTTCGCATATTTCAACGATAGGCCTAGGCTCGAAGGTAGCCTTGGTATAAAAATAAAAGGGAAGGAGGGAGAGAAGTGAACAGAAATAGGCATAATAACAAA
Source organism: Allium sativum (assembly GCA_030737875.1). Classification (NCBI taxonomy): domain Eukaryota; kingdom Viridiplantae; phylum Streptophyta; class Magnoliopsida; order Asparagales; family Amaryllidaceae; genus Allium; species Allium sativum. The sequence goes on along the minus strand of CM060910.1, from coordinate 1,042,789,536 downwards.
ACAGGCATATGATGACAGAAACAGGCATACTAACAGAATAGGCATATGAGAACTAAACAGAGGATCATGTGTACAAGTAATGGCAGATCTGTTTAGTTATGATTTAGGTTATTAACAGGCACAGGTTTAGATCCAAACTTATAAACATGTCAGGATTACTTATTAAATGTTTATATCTAAAAGCAACCTAAACTCATAGGGACTGGATCTAAAGAACAGAGAAATGACTGTTTATGTTGTAGCAGAGATTCTTGAATACGTATAAGTTGTTGTTTCAGATGAATAGGCTGATTAAATCTGAGTTGGGGCAGCACCTCGTTGTCTCCATTGTTTTTAATGAATAAAACAATTGAAACGAGGTCCTATTTATAGCCTACGGTCGCTAAATCTGGTCAAGAAACAAGTCCCGGTTCACAGAATGGATCTGCCCCAGATCTGGGTGGGGTCGACGCCCCCTTATAGGGGTCGACCCATGGGTCGGCACCCCTGGAGCATGGGGTCGACCCCTAACGGGACGATTTCCCTCCCTTTCCCACTCTTCGATATATGATTTTTCTGATCTTGATTTTATATATATATATGTGTGTGTGTGTGTGTGTGTGTGTGTGTGTGTATTACTTATGTGTATACAAACTTCAAACCTTAATAACTTCTTCATACGATGTCCGTTTTACGCAAACTTGGATTCTATTTTAAGTAGAATTCCAAGACGAACGTAATAGCATAGTCTATTTTACTTAATTCATAATATTTAATTAAGTATTCTTTAGTTTATCATTATAGTGTTCTTTAAAATTACAGGGTGTTACAGTCATATTACATGATGTTAGTATTATGTGACTAACGATCTTATTAATTTCTGATGATCTATATTAAGTGACATGTTGATTTCACAATGATTGAAATGTATGATGGTCTTATTCTTGTGTTGCCTGAATGTACTAATAAAAAAGATAAACTCTTTTATCCTTATGTTTTTTATTTTTCTCAGATTTATTTTGCTGTGTTTTTATTGGTTATTATGCGTTGCCATTGTTTAAAATGCTGAAACACAACTTGTGTTTTCATTCCAACTCTATATTGATGTTTGTGCGTTAATTCCAACTTTTGTCAATTTCAGTTGTTCGATAGTTGGGGATAAGTGTGTTATGTTATTAATTGTTTTGTTTTTTGCATTTTATTATTAATTGTTTTGTTTTGTTCTTATTAATGAATCAAACCATAAATCGTAACATGCTAAAATAATAATAACCATCATTCACTGCATAGTGATGTAAGCAATCATTTTGCTGGTATGCAAATCTGAAAAGCTAAAGAAATTTTAATTGCAGGTGACAATGCTCTGAAATCAATGTTGTTAAAACCAAACATAAATCATATAAGATGAGCAAATTTATGGAAAAAAATTTATTTCATCATTTCATTACAAATGTAGTTCAAAATAGCATCATATATAACTCTCGTAAACAAACAACACACTATCTTTAATGAAATGAAATGAAAGAATCAAAAAATACAAACAATACACATCTACATCAAAAGAAATCCATGTCTATATATCTGTCATCAGTCTTACACATCAACCACCACAAATCCATTCTTCATAACCTGAACTCTAGGAACTTCAAGTAGCACTACACACCTAATCAAAGCCCAATTTACGCTTTGAAAGAAAGGATGTTGCTTTACATTCAACCTTTGCTGAGGCTCCTTCACATTCAACCCCCTTAGCAAAGGCCTTGTTGCAAAGCTCACGTTTGGAGCTTTTGGAAACTTCAATGGCTCTTTAAACAAAGTAGCTCTTCCCAAATAGCAGCTCGTAAAAAATATCCCAAAAGTTCACTGCACTTCCATGCCCTTCTCATGAGTCTGCGTCTGAAAACTTTCCCAATCAATGCAATTACCTTGACAGAATTGACTAGCATATTTATCTTTTTTATTAAAAGACAAAAGGTATACATGTTTTCACTATTAGAAAAAATAGTATAATCTTTTTAATTATAAACTAATTTCATAAAACATTGCATAATATTACCTTATTGATCACACAAATTTAAAATAAATAAAAGCAATTATTGTTTACTACATGAATTTGTTTACTACAACCAACTTGACATAAAGATGAATCGAAATATTGTTTACTAAATGATAAATAGTTTTATCATTTTTTTAAACAATAAATATATCATTTAATAATAGATAATTGTATCTAATTTAATTTTATTAAACAATATTTATATAAAAGATAAACACACTTATCTTTTTAATTCAAAAACATGAACATATTGTCAATTTAAAAATAAAACTATCATTTAACAAATGATAATCACAAAATGTCTACTGCAACCATCTTGACATAATGATGAATAGAAATATTGTTTATTATACACACACACACACACTAATTGTTTTCTATGCACATACCCTCCGATTACACATCAATCATTAAAAATGCCCACTATCAGTCAGTCAGTGATCATTATATTTCTTAAGCAAAGAATAGTGCAAACAGAATCTCAGTAACAGAAAGTAAATGAAAACACAATAGAGCGTGAAATTTTATAAAAAGATAATATGTTATATCTTTTTAATTTCTTTTAAGCTTTTTTAGAATTTAGTTGTTTTGTATTAAATAATGGTATTTGGTTTTTGATTCAATATATAATAATATTATGAATTGAACTTTAAAACATAAAATTATAGTAAACATAATTGAGAAAAAAAGTTACCATTTGAGTAATAGATAAGGTGGATCTTTGACTTGTCCTTTAACTATGTTCCTTGCAGAAAGGCAGAATGAACTAGATATATGTTTTTATCAATTACATTATAAAAGCGAATACTGGTTGCATTAAGTTATTTAACTGTGAATATCATGTCATGTATATATTTTTGATACAATGGAATACTAGCTTTAAGAGTGTCATATATATATTTTTATCTTTTTCAGATAAAGATAAATACTTTTATCTTTTTTTAAAAAGAAAGAACAGCTTCCAGTAATGGTCTAAATCATACTAGCATACTTCAACCTTCGTTTTGTATACTCTGTACTACAATACAAGAAAAATTGGGAACAATGCAGAAGCCATAGTAAGGGAGGTCTCATGAATAGAGGGACCAGGCTCAAGAAGAGTTGAACATGTAGACAAAGATAAATACTTTTATCTTTTTTAGACAAAGAAGAACAACTTAAGTAAACTCAATTACGATATATGACATTAATAGCAACAACCAAAATGATATAACATTACTGGAAAAAAACTTTTATTGTAAAATTTTAATATGTATATCATTTTGTATAAAAAAACATAACTTCCTTAAAAAGATAAATCACTAGGCAATGCTCTCTAAATACTCTTAAGTCGTAGCCTTTGTAGTAGAAGGAACTTTGAACATAACAATTATAAGTCAAAATTGTGTAAAATTCTATAGAAGTAATGAAATTTATATTAAATTTAACATGACAGACACAATTGATATGCGAAGATCATTCACAAAAATTTCCTCGCGTAACCAAATTGAAAAAATCGCTTGAATTAAAAACAAAATAGCCAAGCTTGATCAAAATTACAGAAAACACCTGATCGATTTAACAAATTACCAAGTCAATTTGATTAGAGAAAATGTCCTAATATAATTTCAGAAAAAACGCCTCTTCAATCTCATAAAATTATCAAATTGATTTCGATATTTCAGAATAGTAAAAAAACAAAAATAATAAAACTCACGTGGTAGAAATAACAATCGCAGAACGAAGTCGAAATCGCCTAAATATTTTGACAAATTGGAGAGATCGAATTTAGAAGACGTTGCGTGATAAAATTAGAGAGATCGATTGTTTTGAACAAGGGAAGGGCAAGCGACGTTTTGTCTTGGAAAATAATTGTTTGAAGGCCACGTCCTGCAAAATAATTAAGACGTGTTACAGAGCCCTTGCGGCAAATTTCCAGTATTGGGAAACTTCCTTCTTTGCCTCTCAAACAATGAATTGACTTAGGAGGTAGCTTTGTGAAACATATTATAGTTACTCCTTTTAGATACATCGGAAAGGATTTGCATTTAATTGCGCCTATAGCCTGAGATGAATCCATATACCATTGATATATGCTGAAATGCTACATAGGATCGGTCTACCATGCATAGTGCTACATTATGGGTAAGTTGAAGCTACGTAGATGTATAGCATTTAGTATGTTATCAATGAATGGAGCAAGACTCCTCTCTACCCCCTAATCCTCGTTAGAATAGCTTTGAATGTCTATCAATATAAGTACGGTTTGATGCTTACAATTTTGATAATTTACAGATATAAGGGTATCAGTATGGTAGCTATATACAACATATAGAACATAGGCTATCATATAGGGTACAAGCTACACAAGTTAGCTACAAAATTGGGGTTTATGGCCAGGATATATATATATATATATATATATATATATAATGTTTTGAGTATAGCATCTTTCATTTATATAATCTGATACATTTTAAAAGGGGAAAATGCACATCGGTTTGTATGGTAACATACCTGGGCACAAAACCAAGCAGTAAGAGGATTTTTGGCAAATACATATTGAAAAGCCTATCTAGCATTTATACAAGCATGTGACACTTTTGTTACTTGAAAAAGGTATAGATAAGTTACCTCTTAGTATGTTCAGCCTATTTAAAGAATACGATATGATATACTTTCTAAAGTGAAGAACTCTACTATTTTGATATAAAATATAAGCTGATATTTGTGCATCAGTTTTACAATGGTATTAAAGTTAAACCAGGTTTGTATATGTAAAGAGAAATGCACTTCCTATAAGATATGTTGTTTTTATATTTATTTAAAGATGTAGTAAATAAAATGCTGAGATGAATATTTATTGATTATGATAAAATCTTGAACTAGAATGATTTGGGTATTTTGATAAATTCAAGATTTGAATCAATATTCACTAAGTACTTAAAAATTCTAAGTTTAACTAATCTGGAAATAAACATAGAAAGGCTAACTAAGTATTTGAAAGGGAGGCATATGTTTTGTATACATAAGAATAGAAACTAAGTAGCAGAATGGCTTGGTATTATAAATAAGCATTTATATGAAATAGCGGTATATGGATGTATAAGTATGGTCGGGGGAACTTTTATATATATGAAAATAACCCATGTGCTTTTCATGTCCTTATAAAGAAATAAGCATAGGATTTGATACGACCAGAAACAATTGCGTGTGAATGCTATTATAAAAGAAGTGTACTAAGGTACAACTATATCCGTACAATTATGGTATAGGCTGCCAAATAAAGTATAAATTGTAGGGAAGAGTGCTCGAGTACCAAGTACTCTGATACCCTTGTAATATGCATAGGTATGATGTATTTTTTCAAGTAAAATGGTTTATACTTAGATGTTTGCTATTTTGACATATATATAGTGCAAGTTAATGTACGTACAAACTAATGCATTGAATTTACTATGGCTTTGAACTATAAAAAGGAACGTGGTTTATTTAAGTAAGAAAGAGGTTTGACTAGTTGATAGATGTGTTATGTATCCGTTTCATATTCAAACTAAATTGTTTAAGCAATTCTGAAAATAAGGTAAATATGTGGAGATTTGCAAGAAGTGTTATTTTGGGAAAACATGAAAATAATACACTAATTTGTTGTGTAAATGATTGGTTAAATTTACTACAATTAACTTTATTTTGCTTTTAAATTTAACTCTGATGCTAAGCAAAAGAGGCTTGTATATCTTCATATATATGCAAGCAATAACCCAGACTGAATTAAACTGATATTTTTATATTAGTGTAATGGATCCTTGAAAAGGTGTAAAGTGTGGGGGAAATATCCTTTTGAGAAGATGAGCCAGGGAAAATATTAATAAGATGTTTAAACATTAAACCGAAAATTGGAAAATTTTGGGAGGTTCTCTTCATATCTATAGAGCTAAAGAAAACCTAGTTTCTCCATTCTCACATGATCACAACTCTCTATCACCTAAATCATGCTACATCTTTAGAGGGTGCTTTTAACCATCTATAACATCCAAAAATTGATTTTCAGCCATCACAGATTAAGCACTAATATGGCCTAAACTAAATATACAATTATACTTAATTATCCGGTTATCAATACCTTATATCAATCAATATACTTATAACTATTATAAATTTATGTAACATTATGTTTTCTTCTCAAATCGTATATACAATCTTTTATTGATAAAGTTTCTTAAAATATTAATTAATTTATAACAATTATAAAGTAATTAAATCATTTGGTCATAAAAAATTCTTCTTTAGGTTGTGTGACTCTTTGGTGTAAATTTGGTTAACAATTAATATCGAAGTATTCGTGTGTTAACATTCGCACATCATTTAATTATTAGTTGTCATGACATTATGGTCAAATTTATCGCTAATTCAATCTTGGTAGAATCTCATTTTAATCTAACAAGTAATACTCATTTGTGATATTTATATACACTATTACTGTTCGTCTAAACTATGTTACTTTGAACTCATAGAACTTGATACTAGTAAAAATTCCGATATCATCTGCATACCACTCTACAATACTACTAGAAAGTAGTAATAATCGAAATACTCTGGCTAGAGACTTTGGTTTGATCTTGATACTAACCTCATATAAATAAGGAGATTAATCCTCTCTTGAATAATGCTTCACTTCTAATACTTCTACTTAATATAGTCACACGATTGGCACCATGCCATCATTTAGCTGTAATAAAATTAGAGTTTTTATATTGAAGATCCACATATTCTCTGTTGAGAGAGTTGTGTAAATCAATCACATAAATATTTCCTATATGATCTTGCTTATATCAACCAAGAGAAAACTATCGAGTGAGGCATTCCACAACTACCCAACAACAATCGGTACATAACGCTGGGTTCCCTAATAGTCATAATAATATGTTGTCCAACATTTGGAAAGCATTACATACTCTATTTTCAACGGATACATTGGTATCCAATCTTGATGTGTCTTGACTATGAACATTTAAAGTAATACATTTATATTCACTATGATATATTACTCACAGTTACAATGCTTAGTAGCTAATATAAAAGAGTATACCACTTAAGGATTTGGTATTAAATACTCTAATTAAATTAACTAATGAAACACATTATATTCAATAGTCAACGAGTAAGATATATGTAACAAGTTACATAACCACCCCTAGGGCATACCCATAAATACATCAATATATATATGCGATTTTGGCCTAACCGTGTCTAGCACCCAATAAACAAAATCCATAGAACAATTATGCAATGCTCCAGAACATAGAATGCAATAAAAAGTAACTTACATGTAGAGTTTATAATGGTTCGGCAATATACCTATATCCACTGTGAGGTAATCCATAAATTATATTGGTAGGTTACAATACAGTACTTGTTTGCGTACAAGAAAGTAGAGGAGTAAAGGTTGAGTTATTAAATGATACAGTCCTTGCATAGAGAAGCCAAAAAGTATCCCCAAAATTAGTGCCTAAGTCCTACATTTATAGTTGAAGATGGGCTTGAATCGATCTAAAAATCCAGAGATAAACCAAGAACTCATGAAAACCAAATCATGTAACACTCCATAATTTAATGCACTATAATCATATAATAAGGGTGATAAAATGAATAGTACTTAATTAAATATTCAGAATCATGTATAATAGACTTTATCATTGTGTCCGTTACAAAATTTTGGTTCAGATAGTCTCTTAAATTTCTAAAAGCGGAGTTAATATGAAGAAGATATGGGCTTAAGAAGTTTTCAAAAAAATATAGATAGATTATATATATATATTTATTTTAAAATATATAAACAACAATTATGGAGTAGCGGTTACGAGGAGACCCAGACTGACCGGGTCGACCCAACCCACTCGGGTGTTGAGACAGGTTCTTGAGTTCATTTTCAAACTGATTTCATAACCAGGTTCGTTCGCTGACTCAGCAATGCTTGTACGACTAGATTTGAAAACCTAAATCTAAAGGCTGGGAATTATCCTAGGTAATCTATATAAAGGTAGGCAGCCTCATCATTTTCTACACACAAATCTAATCTTCATTCTTCTTCCTCCAAACCTTTTCCAAATAAAAATATATATACATGGAGATACTGAGGTGCTACCCAAACATAAATTAACAAGTATAATTCTGACTACTCTACAACAACATAATATAAAAGTGGACTCTCTTCTACAATGGCATATACATACAAAAGAGATATTTTCTTCTTCTCCAATCCAATCACTGTGAGTTTCATGTCATTTTTATATCTGTTATTTTAAAAGTTTTTAGACAGTAAATTGTTCAATCTGGAATAAACAGTACCTATAAGTTATTTTTGATATGTTGTTATTTTTACTGTAAAATCACCTATTTCATATTACTGTTATCATATGTTCATGTATACTTCTATCTTCCTTATCCCTATTCTGTCTTTTATTTATTTACAGTCTTTTATATGACTTTTATTCAGTTTGAGATCCTTTTTTTTCTTTTTTCCTTTTTATATACGCTAAACCTAGGCTACTAAAAGCCTAGGCTATTACCGTTGAACTGCGTATAAATGACATAAATTAGAATAACTGATTAATGACATTAAAATTGAGAAAATTGGGCATATTGTAAATTGGGAATCTTTGACTGTAAAATTGGGTTAATTACATTAAAGAAAGAATATGCGATAGGTTAGTCTGATAGATTGGACTTAATTAAAGATTAAGTATAAAATGTAGAAAAGTATGAGTAACAGATGTAAAATTAAGTGAAATGAATTACTGTAGTTTATATATATACATCTGGACAGGTGCTTGTTTGGGGAAGGGGTTGTACGCAAACAACATTTAGGACAAATGTCATTTACAACCAGCCTTATTAATGAAATTAAACCTGCTAAGTTAAACTTGTTAATTAATAAGCTAAGTGGTCCTGGGTTTAGTTGTTTGTATAAGGTTTTGGGACTCTTAAATCCTAGTTACTTGGGGGACAAGCCTAGGGGGTTGGCTTGTGTCAAGTTGTGTGGAACCCATATTAGTTAGTATCCCTATTGGTATCTTAGGAGGGGCCTCACACTGGGTAGGGGCCAGGGCACGCTTTATTGATCTGGATTGTAAGCGGTTCAAGGTTGGGAGTGGGTATGGGCGCATTTCGGCGGAATCATGAGCGTGCATGGGTCCGATTAGGGGAAACTAAGATGATGTAACACCTAAGAATAGGTATGTGTCCTATAAGTTGCTTGGTTAGGGACTGATACACCCTACTGCGGAGGCTGGTACAGGATATTTAGGTAATAGGCAGCCATCACCTTGGTAGTAATTAGGGTAACACCTAATCCTGTTGATACTAGTAATTGGTGCAGTAACTTGGTTCTTGGGATATGAATGAGAAGTTTAATCTACCTTTATCGTATTTTGATATCTCGTTTACCTTGCACTTATATTTATGTTTTACTATACTTTCTCACCCAGTATTATTTATTTTTCTTGACACCTTTTTCATATGCTTATGCTAAAAATCATTGGAACTCGCCAGACTTTATGTCTGACCTATTTTGTTTCCCTTCCGTCTCTTCCTTTCCCCCATCAAGTTCTCAGAGTGGGAGTAGATAGTAGTTGAGCTCGTGATCTTATCTTTCTTGGATTTCTTCTCATTCATGTACCCTCTTGATTACTATTCTATTTTTCTATGGCTTCTAAGAAGGGATATGGCTTTACATTTTTGTACTCTGATGTTTGGAATTAAAAGACAGATGGTTTTATTTAAGGTTTTTGGTATTTGAAACAATATGATGTTGTAACTGGTTTGAAACAGTGTTTTCTTTATTAATAAAAGTTGAGTTTTCCACTGCATATTTACATTTTTCTTTTGAATTTTAGTTGTTGTTTACTTATTGTGCTTCATGAAACTTAATGCAATCTCATAAGAGTGACATTAACGGACGTGGGGTGTCACATTTGGTATAAGAACCTAAGGTTACAAGATCAGAGAAAAGGCTTTTGAAAAGCATTTTCAAAATAAAGGATTTTCAAATTAAAACTACTTTTTGGAAAACATATCTCCTCAAGTCATTTACAATATTCCTTCGATTCTCTTTATGAATTTTTGTTTTGTCCCTTTTCAGCATGTTTGGGGCTCCTAATTTTTCTGAGGGCATTCTCATTCCTACATGGTTTCGTAGATATGTAGATGCTATGACACCTGTTGGAGTGCAAGAAAATGTCCATCCTCCAGCTGCAGCCGCATTAGATCCACCTCCTCCTCCTATAATCATTTTTTCTATGTTTTGTAAGGACTTCTGCGCAATGGGAGGCAAATCATGTCGTAGTACTAAGAGTTTCATAGAGGCGCGCAATTGGCTTAGAAAACGAAGGATGTATTCAACTTATTCGAGCTCAATGATAAGAGGAAAATCCAGTTGGCCGCTTGGCAACTGAAGGATGAAGCAATGTACCGGTTGGAAATAGTTATAGCCAGATAAGAAGTGGCTACTTGGGATGACTTTAAGGCTAAATTTGAGGAGAAATTCTTGTTGCAAGCAGAAGAAGGAATGTAAGTAGAGACATTTCTGAATTTGAAGCAAGGAAGCATGACTATAAAGAATATGTCAATAGCTTCAATCAACTAGCGAGGTTTGGATTGGAGTTAGTAAACACTCCTCACAAAAAAGCCTTGAGGTTCGCAAAGGGATTGAACCAACTGCTCCAAGACTTAGCATTGACGCATGTATCGATAGAATCAACCTTTGAAAGACTAGTTGACATGGCCTTGATGCACGAGGATGTCAAATAAGGGAAGAAAGAGGTTAAGACTAAGGAAGATAAACCTAAGTCTGAGAAAAAGAAATGGTGGCCCAAGAAAAGCGTAGCTAAGAAAGGGGGAAAGCTCGAAAAAGCTCATATCAAGACAAAAGTGAAATGCCACGGGTGTGGTGCTTTAGGACACTTTGTGAAAGATTGTAGAAAGACGAAGAATGCTTGCTTCGATTATGGTCAAGTTGGACATTATAAAGAACAATGCCCTAAAGGCAAGGACAGAAGGCTAGATCATATAGAGGACAAGTTAACGCTTTAAAGGCCTGTGGGCCGGATCAAGGTAGGAAGTCACGGTTGAAGGTTTGATTTCTCTTTTAGACTATCCTATTAGAACTCTCTTTGATTATGGTGCTTTTCATTCATTTATATCCAACTATGTGGTAGAAAATCTGCACCTAGATATTGTGTTCTTTCTGATCCTGTTATAGTCTCAAACCCCATAGGAGGAACGACTCATTTATCTATGATATGTAGAAGTTTAAGGATTTCTGTTTTAGGCGTCGAATTTGAATGTGACGCATATGTACTTGGTTTTATGGGTTACAGATTAATTCTAGGAATAGATTGGCTAGCCATGTATGGTGCCATTCTTGATTGTGAATGGAGAGTTGTTAGACTTCTTACTTGCCATGGTAGAACTTGTTGTATATGACGTAGTTGTATACACAATTATATGATTTTTGTTTGATGATGACAACCAAATATATATTTTATTATAAATGTGTTTGTTACTGTACTGTTTTATATATACATTACAGACAAGACAGGAATATAATATTTATATTTAAATAGAATATGACAATACTCGAATTAAAATATTCAATAGTATTTTATTTAAATAAAATATTTTATTTCAATATTCAAACAGTACATGTTTTATACTCCTCTATTTGTACAAATTCTCTAATATATTTCAATACATTTCACATTTATTTTCAAACACTGCTTTTCACTACAACACCCAACACTCATTGTACAATCTCATATATACATATAGCTCACTCAGTCACTCAATCATACAGTCATTTCATTTTTACAATCACTCATATATAGATGCTCTTGTATATTTTTCACTGTCAACTTCTGTCTTCAGTCTTCACAGCACTTCACTGTCAGTCTAGTCATTATCTTCATATCTGTCATATACAGAAATACACACACAGTATATGGAATAGAAATAATTTCATACTCTAGCAAATATTATTTTAATTTTAAAATTTTATTTGCCTCAGCTTTCTGGTGTGTTTCTCATCATTTTTCATGACTTGATCTGATTCATCTGTGTCTAGGCAGACAGTTTGTATACGTACAGGGACAGGAAATTTTCTAAATGGCTGCATATACACACGTGTATATATATACACACGTGTGCACTGCCTCGCCAATTCAGTGTGCAACTGAGGAGTAGCCACGTGGACCTGCTCGACACAGTGCACAACAAGTAAGAGACAATGCAACATGGACATGCAGCAAACAAGTCAACACAACACAAACAAAACAGCCTACATGAAAGCAAATCAATGATCGGACAAATTCAACACACACACACATGGAGCCGAGTACAAGTCAAAGGTGAATCAGTGGTACAACATGCAAACAGCATGAAGCAGCAAGGTTACATGTCACATGGATGGTTCAGGTAACATCATTCAAGAACACAGCAAATCAAGTGGTGGAGCTTCAGCATGTTTCAGTTCATGTATACATACAGTATGTGTATACTAAAGAAGATTGGTCAAGACAGTGGTGAAATGTGGCCGAGCAAATATACGTGATCAAACAGGTCAACAAAATGGCCAAACTAAAGCATGGAACAACATATAGTGCAACATGCAAGGTGGTCAAGCAATGACAGTGCACAGAGATCAAGCCTCGACAAGCACAAAGGAAATGTACACAAGTCAAAGCATGTACAAAGTAAATTGTTTCAGCATAAGTGAGACAGTTCAGGTTCAAGAGAGATCAACATGGTTCAGCAAATTCATTAACAAGGGAAGTTTCTAAACTATACATATGTTATGCCAAATGTTTCAGAAATCAGTTTTGAGCAAGTGTTTGGTTCTACAAACAAGGCAAGAAGCTCGAATACTTTTTTTGGCAGAAAAGTTTATTCAAAAGTTTCCTGAAATTCCCAAGAACTTATTTCCAGAATTAAACAGCATGTTTAAGTGATGTCCAAGAAATTTCAGAGAATCAATTCAAGATTGTGCTTTACATTTGACACAAATTCGAAGAATGGGAAATCATTTGTTCCTTGTTTTACTGGCATGGGCAACTAAGGTTTCATGAAACCACAGTGGACAAATTTGGCAAAATATTAATTGTGAAATTCGAATTTTCAGAGTGGTATTTCAGGAAACAAATCAATTTGTATTCAATACTCTTCCAGCAAATTTGACAAGGTATGAAATCAGTTCAAAATGGTTCCAAATATTCCACAAATCATTTCAAGCAAGTCAATAATTACACAAGGTCATGGGAACAATCAAAGCCAAGAAATCAGGAAGCTTCTGGTTAAAGTTTAATGTGTATAATGTGAATGCATATGTGCATATGAAACATGCAATTTATAAATGGGAAATCGTTGGCAATCATCCAATTCTAATTCGAATTTACAATGTTGTTATTTCAGGAAACAAAACAATTTGTCTATTATATGTTTCCAGAAATACTCAAAGTCATAGAGGAATACAAGCTTAATTCACGCAAGGATTTATTGAAGCCAAGATTGTGTCTACATTCATTAAGTGAAATCTCGCAAGAAATTTACAGAGGAATCAAAAGAGGAAACCAAGCCAAATCAGATTAACTTACACACGTGAAATCATAGATATTTATGGTTCGAATGACCCTATTATTTGACACCCATTACATCATCGGCAAGTGATTGAAATCGAAAATTTAGAGCAACAAAATCATAGAGCATACAGAGATCAATTTAAAATCACTCACATTCAATTCCGATCGGAAGCCAAGCTCAAACAGATCGACGTTCAAGCAACACGAGTTCAAGCTTCAGAGAACCATCTATCATCGTTCGAAGTGGATTTGATTTAGGGATTTACAGCTAACCCAAGGGAGCCGCCATTTCTATTTTCTCAAAAGTAATCGGGACAATTCTTTCAAGGGTTCAAGGTTAACAAATGGGGCGGCCAACTTGTTCAAGGCTTAAGTGCTTTAATTAAAAAAAAAGGGATGACCCTTTCTTTTAACTTCTAGGGTTTTTGGTTTAATTTTAGTTGTATTTTAATTGTTTTTATTTTTGTGTTGTTTGTTTAGTAAACCATCAAAACAATTTTCTAGAGTCTGTAAAATTCTAGGGGATTCTGTCAGGGTGTTGACTGACAGTTGACAGAGTCTGTAAAATCTGGGTTACTGGTTACGGGGGTGTAATCAGGGGAAATCTATTCGAGGGAATATCGGTTAGTCTACGGTTTTGAGCATAGGGTTAGGACAGGAGCAGGCGCTGCGAGTGTACATGGTCTTGTATGCGGGATCTGTTTATAACACCTAGTAGAAACCTTAGGAATGCAGCAGTAGGCAGGATTTTGCCGAAGCTGGGTATCTCTGTGTGTTATTTCTTTTCTGCTTTTTATTTCTACTACAGTCTATGATCTGTTTATTATTTTAATATCATGTTAGATTTTTAATTTACAGAAAAACTGTGATAAACCCTATTCACCCCCCTCTAGGGTTAATCTTGATCCAACAAGTGGTATCAGAGTAGGTATTTTTGTTTAACTCTAGAGTAATGGTGATCCCTAGTTGTCAGTCCATAGAGAGTCAGTCCAGTCATATTCCATCTATTTTTAATGGTATAGATTTTTTAAATTGGAAATTAGAAATGAAATCCTATTTAAAATCTGTTGATGTTAAATGTTGGAATAGTATTATAAATGGGTATGATATTGTAAATAGGGTTGATATTGAATTTAATTTACGTGCAACTCATATTTTATATTCTTATATTGATGATGTACAATATAGCCTTATTTCCCATTATTTAACTGCGCAGGAAATTTGGCAGACTCTCAATGCGCTGTATGGAAAAACTGACAACTGCTCAAAGCCTCAGGAAGTCAACTCAGCTTCAGATTTATGCTCAACAGGTTGTACAGATGGAAATCCAGATGGAGACTCAACAGGAGATCTTTCTTGTAAAGATTTAATTTCTCGCTTAAGTGGTTTAACTGAATCTGTTGAGAACCTGAAGTCTAAAAATAAAATTCTGAAATCTAAAAAACTTAAGTTGATTTGCAAAAATAATCTTTTGGAATCAAAGCTTAAAAATGTCAAGAAGTTTTCAAATTCAAATTGCAAAAGTTGTTTAAATTTGAAAAATGATCTTGTTTGTCAAAATAAAAATATTCAAAAACTTGAGAATGAAATTCTGATTTTAAAAGAGAACAAGATAGAGCTTGAAAGCACAAACAATTGTTTACAAAACGAATTTGAAAATTTCAAGACGACTGTAAAATCCAAATATATTTTTGCTGAAAAACAAAGCTTGTTGAAAACTGAGTCTATTCTGAATGAGCTAGAAAGTGAGATTGAAAAACTTAAGAAATTTGAATCTGAATGTCGAAAACGTTTTGAATTTGAAATTGCTGAGTTCCAAACCAAAATTAAATTGCTTAATGATGAAAATTTGGTTTTGAAAACTAATTTTGAAAAGAGTAAGATCACTGAAAACCATTGTTCAGATTTAATGAAAGAAAACAGTGATCTTAAAATTGAAATTCAACGACTTGAAACAACATCGACTAAATTTTCTAACAGTGAAAAATCTTTAAATATGTTGTTGAAAAATCACTTTTCATCAGGAAATAAAATTGGACTCGGCTTTGGATAATTTGATGTTTTTGAGAAGAGAAGCTCAAAAAGATTTTAAAAGTCCTTCAACCTTCTTTGAAAAGAATCGACTTGATAATCTGAACTTTGATAATTTCAAAAGATTTTTTAATTGAAAGCAAAATGTAAACTTGTTTAGAAACAACTCTGTTTGGACCCCAAAAAGGAACAAAATGAATTCGTCTAAATTCAAACAGATCTGGGTCCCTAAAGGCACTTTGATAAATTCTGATTGGTTGCTATTCAAACAAGTTTGGGTACCGAAAGTCCAACACACAACTGTGAGTGGTTTCACTAATTTTGTTAGACCACTCAATCCCCTAAACACTTAGGTACTGGAGGTGGCTGAGGAACTGCTATTCAAATGAGATTTGCAGTGACCCGAAAATCCGTTCCAATTTGAGCTGACCAAAAACACAAGTCCAACCCCAAATTGTACTGGAAAACAGGAAACTAATAGAAAGAATTTAGAGGGTGAGGGTAGATAAGATAGAAACTTATAGAATAGAAGAAGAAGAACATCATCATCAGAGTAAACACGAATCTCACAGCGGAACGAATAAAATATAACATAACCTTTGAAATACAAACAGTATATGTATACAATAACATTGCAGAGTACAACACTTACAACAACAGCGGAAACAATAATAGCTATAGAATCTTGAAGCCTCCTGCTCCAAGCTCTCCAAGTGTATCTGTAAAATCCCGACTACTTGACTGCCCGTACAAATTTAGGCACCCAAGAGTTTAGGGAAAACAAACAAATAAACTCCGGGTCAGTCATGAGACTGGTATGAGCAAAACAGTTTGAACAAGTAAACGATATCTCATAAGACCACGCCGTATAACGGAACGAGGTTTTCCCTTATGAGAATCCAAAATATCTTTATATCAAAAACCCTTTGATATTATAATAATGTCTATCAACCACAATATAATAATCATCTAGCAGAAACGCTTTCATCTCACGTTCTACATATATAGTATACAATCAAACCGCAAGCACGTATTGGGTAATGGATTTCCAACTATGACAAGGTATGGAACCACCTTCCGATCAGTGTACTCTAGGAATGATACACTGGAGTTCAACAAGAACATCTTGAAACTCAGCCACACATGACCGACCACTCATTTCGCTTGAGTGTATCGAATGTATATCACCAACGGTTGGGATCAGCAACCGTTTTCCGTATATATATATGGGACAACATTGATAGATTAAAGAAGCAAATGAATATTCTCTAGATCAGGTGATTATACACCCTAATAGGTGCGACCTACATAGCTATGCTGCCTGCCCGATTTCTGTCATTTACCGGATGTGAGGCTAGGAGCTACGCTTTATCATCATACCAGATTCACTTCGAATGCCACATCGTCAAATCCATCAAATTACTGATTAACGTCCTCAACAATACATTATGTGTTAGCTAAAAGAAGTTTCCTTCTCCGCGTCCACTCTTGGTATGGTTGGAGAAATCAATATACGTGGTCGTCTGGAAATACTCTGTCAGACATCCGTCCATACAAGTCATCCAGGAACAGGATGAACCGAAGGCACTATTCAGTACATCCATCTTAGGCACTGTTATCTAAGACTTATACAATAGCCCTTGCATTTTACTCCGTCTTCAATTATCTTTGGCATATATGATTCGCAACGCTTATGCCAATACAGAGTGCTTCTTTGGATAATAATCCAACCGGTCTCTCCATATTAGCATCGTTAAAATGGTCAAAACTTCGATAGTCTGTGATTTAACCACCAAAGAAAAACAGGTGTGCAAACAACGATATTATTTCCAGGAGGAAATTATATCGATCAATCATCATCAATCATATATATATATATATATATATATATATATATATTCATATTTCCTTATTTTCTATGTTTGATTACGTTTCTGATTCTATTTGGAAAACATTTCCAAATCTTCTTTACTTGGATTTAAACAGTTGTTTAAATCAACATCGCGACGACAACTCAAACCACTATACTTATTTACTAAATTCACTTAACCACTTTCACTCTCGAACCTTAACCATTTCTAAATTAAAAACGAAGTCAATCAAGTTGGGGTATAACTACCTCTCAGACCTTAACTGAACAACATTTCAAATCTCGAAACAGGGTAAGTTCATTCTTTTAACTCTAATCGATCAACTCTTTTCACTTAACTCCTTACTTAACTCCTTTCGAACAAATATATTCGATTACTCCTTTAACTCTATTTAAACAAACTATATTCGATTAACTCTTTTGATTCTATTCGAATAACTATATTTGATTAACTCCTTTAATTCTATTTGAACAAATTATTCGATTAACTCCTTTGATTTAACTCTAATCGATTAACTCCATCGAATAACTAAATTTGATAACTCCTTCGAATAACCAAATTCGATAATTCCTTTCGAATAAACTATATTCGATAACTCACTTCGATTAAACTAACCGATAACTCTTTTCGATTAAACTATAATCGATAACTCCTTTCGATTAACTAATAATCGATAACTCCTTTCCTTTACTCTATTTAATTAACCCTATTTGATTAACGCCTTTTAACTTTATTCGAATCACTAATATTCGATTAACCCCCATCCTTTAACTCTATTTAATTAACCCTATCGATTTAACTCTAACTGGTCGACCCTAATTGATTAACCCTACTGATTAACTCTAACTCATTTACTCTATTCGATTAACTCTAATCGAATAACTAATATTCGATTAACTCATTTCGATTAACTAACATTCGATAATCTCACTTTCGAATAACTAAATTCGATTAACTCCTTTGAATTAACGCCTTTATATTTGATTTCACCAATATTTCCCTTTATATTTGATTTCACAAATATTTTCCTTTTCGGTTTCATTTGTAAATATTTTACAAATCCTTCTCTTTTGATTTCATTTGTAAATGGTTTACAAAACTTTCTCTTTTAAGTTTATTTGTAAATGGTTTACAAATCTTTCTTTTTAAGTTCATTTGTAAATGGTTTACAAATCTTTCTCTTTAAAGTTCATTTGTAAATGGTTTACAAATCTTTCTCTTTTAAGTTCATTTGTAAATGGTTTACAAATCTTTCTCTTTGAAGTCTATCAATTTATTTTTTAAATATTTCCCTTTAATCTTTATTCTATTTTCTAAATAAATATTCCTTTATACTTTTATTTATTCCCTAAAAATTAACCCTTTTATTTCATTTATTTCCTAAATAAATATTCTAATTTAATCCTATTTATTCTCTGAATAAATATTTCTTTTATAACTTTATTTATTTCTCTAAATATATATCTCCTTTAAATCTTTTATTTATTTTCTAAATAAATAACTCCTTTCAATTCTATTTAACAAATAAATAATTCCTTTCAATTCTATTTATTTAACAAATAAATATTTCTTCTATCTTTCCTATTTATTTCCTAAATAAATAACCTTTATCATCCTATTTATTTATTTCTAAATAAGTATCTCTTTTTTATAAAATCCTTCGATTATATAAATTCCTTCTTTTATAAAATCCTTTGACTTTATAAATCTATTTCCTTTATAAAACCCTTTTCGTTTTATAAATCTTTTCCCTTTTATAAAATCCTTTGATTTTATTTCTCTTATAAAATCCTTTGATTTTATTTCTATTTCCCATTTATAAAATCCTTGGATTTTATAAATATTTTCTTTTCAAATATACTTTTGAAAATTCCCTTTTACCATTCCAGTATTTTTCACGGTATTTAAAATACCAAATAACCCCTATCGATATCGTTCAAACACACATAACAACCACAAATTTATATCACATCATATATTACAATATATGAAAAACAGTAAAATAAATGTTGAGGAATCCAGTTGGATTCCTCCGACCTGTTTCCCTGCATCACAGATGTTACACAATAAAATCAACATCACTTTCAGTTCAATATGAAATATTTTGTCAACAGAATCAATATTTGATTTACGTTATATATATATATATATATTTGTGTGTATATATATATATAATTTCCATTAACTGACTAGCAGTTCAATCAAATAGTCAACACACAGTCAATCAGACAATTTTTAACAGTTCTAACAATACAACATGAAAATATAAACTGTTCAGAGTTAGTGAGATTTACTCACATTGGACGATCATCGTTAATAACGATAACCATCGCTTGATTCAG
Organism: Allium sativum; assembly: GCA_030737875.1. Lineage (NCBI taxonomy): Eukaryota > Viridiplantae > Streptophyta > Magnoliopsida > Asparagales > Amaryllidaceae > Allium > Allium sativum. The sequence goes on along the minus strand of CM060910.1, from coordinate 1,042,769,648 downwards.
ACGGACAATTTATTTTGCAATAAATTGTAACCAGCTCTAATTCATTCTGAACTAATTCACATGTTGTTGTTCCCGTCCATATGACCCTGTTGGATCTGGTTCCAATATTTGGCCCGTCTTCACCCTGTTTTCCTTTTTCTCTTTTACTATGGGACTTACCAATAACAACTCGGCCCAACTACCAAGTAAACACACGTCACCCCTTTGACCTTCTTCTCCACTATCTCTACAAACCCGCAAATGGCCATTACAACATCTTTGAGCATCCTCAAACTTCATCTCCGCTCTACCATTCCAGAACTGAGATCAAACTCAAAATCATCCACTTACTCCCTTATGATCCACGAAACCATATGAACACAGTTTTAAACTTCCTCCCCACAAGCCATCTCACCTCCATGAACTGACCCCTTAAATCCTAATACAAACTCTAGATCCAACTACCACTTCTCCCTCCTTATTAACGCAAGAAAAGAAAAACAATTCCCCTAGCACCCAATAACTCCTCACACAACAAGAGCACGCCATTATCAAAACAGAATATGCCAAAACACAAAAACTGCTTCTATCAATTACCATAAATCTCCTAACCCAATAATTAATATATTAATTACTTCGTTGACCTAATGATTACAAAAAAAAACAGGCCAATTCAACACTGTACTCGCGATAGCCATAGACAGAAAACCCACCGCCTTTGACTGATCACCGGCAACGCTGTACACCATCGAACCACTACTGCTTGTCATCATCGATGCACCCTAACACCAGCTCTCCACTGATGTCAACAACCCCTTCCAATCGACCTCTGTATTGCGAAATCATCAACCAACAGTAGCGACTTCGAACCACAAAATAAATCACCAGAGATGACTATCGAAGATCGCACCACTTCGAACAGTTTCCCCACCTTCTCCCGCTCCTATTCCATTTTGACACTTCTTCCCAAATCGGCCGTGCCTCCTCCAGTCGCCAACCCTAGGTCTTCGACAATACACGATAGCGAACCCCACTATTCTCGAATGTGTGGAAATGCGTATGAATTTGAAGGGAATGGTATGTGGATCCTAAACATATAAGTATCGTAATTTAGGGTATTTGTTTTGATTTATTTCCCCACATTTTCTTCACGTTTTAAAAGAGATTGTGGCGGCTCATTCTCTGGGAAAACTGATTTAGGGTTGGGGGAGTTAAGGTGCTTTTGTAGGAAGATATTTTGCTAGATATTTATCTAGATATTTTTTTTCTTTTATTATTTTATATTTGTTTTCCTTCTAAAAATCCGTATGATCACATACGATACCTAAAAATCACGAAACTGGACATGCAGCTACAGTTCGACATTACGGTCCCAACGAAACTGGTTTCGTCGAATTCTGACTTTGTATGCTCACGCGGTGTATTTTTAACTATCAAAATACTGACTGTTTTTCACTCTAAAAATCCGTACGGCCACATATTGACTTCAAAAATCACAGAAATTGAAATTTAGTAATAATTTAATATTGCGGATCCAACAAAATTAGTTTCGTCGAATTCCGACTTTGTTTGCAAAAGTAGCTATTTTTAAAGCTTTGGATGACCCATTTAAATATATAAATATATTTAAATAAAAGTAAATTAAATATAAATAAATTTATATTACCGTATATATTCACAATTGAATATCATACAGCTCAGAAAAATCCTATATTGATTCCTAACTCGATATTTCAATCTGGGTCAACCCGATATTCGATTTATATTGAAATCCCCTTTTAAAATATAAATAATTCCTTTATAAATTATAAAGGAATTCCACAGCGACTTTTCTGAAATTTGATTTGGACGTAAATCAAAATCTACATGACGAAATCCCGATTTTTCTCTTCCACTAGAAAGCTATACTCCACCAGCTCTACACGTTTCTTATTTCACAGAAATCCGATTTAAAACGGCTTCTGTATATTCAATTGAAGTTTGAATCGCCAAATAACGAACTGCAGCGTAATTTCGAGCTCGATTTTAATTATAATATAATTATACGTTCAAATTTCGTTTATATAGTATATTCGTTAATATATTTTTCAACTCTAAACCGAATTATATATTATAAATTGTCCAGTTCACACCATATCGCCATTTCAGCCAATTCTGATTATTTCAGAATTAAATATATTATTTAATTATTATTTTTAATTAAATATTCACCATTATTTAATTCACCGACCATTAAATCCTCTTAATCACCTTTTAAATAATTAAATAAATTAATTATTCTACCCCTGCAAATGCGGGTCATTACATTCTTCCCCACTTAAAATAATTTCGTCCTCGAAATTGCTATGGTAGAGGACGACCCTATCGACTGGTTAGAACATATTTGTTTACTTCTCAACTTTAGTTTCAACTGGACCAATTTAATTTCAATTAAATTATTAATTAATTCTATCAACGAAAATTTTCAAAAATCCTTAAAATTTTCTAACACCTTAACTTTTCGAAAAATTTCGCCAGCACATCCTTTGTACAGGTCAATAGGTCAAACTCCAACTCGCCTCTCTAGGCCATCTCCAACCCAAAAGAAAATCAAACAGCCAAGCGGCTTGCCAAATCGGCTCATAAATCTCATGCTTATATCAAATATAAACTTGTACCTTTTTGCCGACCATATCATTATACCATTCCCATTGGTTATCAACTCAACATATACCAATGTCATTCCAATCATTCTCCTATCAGTTTTTATCCTCAAACCCAATCATTTGCTTATACTCAAGTTAGATTCCATTTCAAACTTAAGTCCAATTCTTGATTCCAAATTCTTATATCATCAATCAACTTACTTGATATCATTCCAATGAAATTCCATATTATATTTAACCTTGTCTAAGTTTAATTCAAATTTATTTATTCACTTTCAATATTTTAATTCATTTAACTTCATAAGTTAAAATTTATTTCCAGCATTTAAATTCCTAGGTTTATTTCAAATCAATTTTAAATCATAACACCAATTCAAAACTTTTGGATTTCTAAACAACTTGTTTTCCTCAAAAAAATTTGAAAACAAAACCTTTGGTAGTAATCCGCCACTTAAAAACTCAAAAATCACACCGACGATGTATCGATCCATCCTCGGAATTATTTTCCAATCATCAAGGTGAGTTCAATACTATATCTATTTCAAATTGAAAAACACTTTCAAAATCTCCCAGGAACTTAAAATTTCCTTATTTTAATTCCAAATTCTGATTTAAATTCGGATTCAATTCGATTTCATATATTTCACTTATATGAATTCTGATAGGTTATTTACATAACCATTTCACTTTTTCATAATCTTACTCGATTATAATAACAACTAATATATCCAATATATTATAATCATTTCAATATCAATCTTCTTTATATCAAAATATAATTTGGGTAAAATCATATCATATACCCTCTTTTCAAAACATACCATGACGGTTCATCATATTCGAGTGTTTATAAACTCCTACCGATACAGTGGATCAAACTGATCGACCAGAACCCATAAACAACTCAACCAATGCATCTCCACAATATAAAACAATTTTATAATGAATAACAAATACGCTCTCGTATATATACACTCAACTCAATCTAGGGTATTGCTAACCCCATCTCTACTGAGTTACGCCACAGAGCCAAGGTAATAACTTAACCTTAAGCTCTGATACCAACTGTAGTGACCCGAAAATCCAGTCCAATTTGAGCTAACCAAAAACAAAAGTCCAACCCCAAATTGTACTGGAAAACAGGAAACTAATAGAAAGAATTTAGAAGGTGAGGGTAGATAAGATAGAAACTTATAGAATAGAAGAAGAAGAAGAACATTGTTATCAGAGTAAACACGAATCTCACAGCGGAACGAATAAAATATAATATAACCTTTGAAATACAAACAATATATGTATACAATAACACTGCAGAGTACAACACTTACATCAACAGCGGAAATAATAATAGCTATAGAATCTTGAAGCCTCCTGCTCCAAGCTCTCCAAGTGTATCTGTAAAATCCCGACTACTTGACTGCCCGTACAAATTTAGGCACCCAAGAGTTTAGGGAAAACAAACAAATAAACTCCGGGTCAGTCATGGGACTGGTATGAGTAAAACAGTTTAAAACAGTTTGAACAAGTAAACGATATCTCATAAGACCACGCCGTTTAACGGAACGGGTTTTTCCCTTATGAGAATCCAAAATATCTTTATATCAAAAACCCTTTGATATTATAATAATGTCTATCAACCACAATATAATAATCATCTAGCTGAAACGCTTTCATCTCACGTTCTACATATATAGTATACAATCAAACCGCAAGCACGTATTGGGTAATGGATTTCCAACTATGACAAGGTATGGAACCACCTTCCGATCAGTGTACCCTAGGAACGATATACTGGAGTTCAACAAGAACATCTTGCAACTCAGCCACCATGACCGACCACTCATTTTGCTTGAGTGTATCGAATGTATATCACCAACGGTTGGGATCAACAACCGTTTCCCGTATATATATATATATGGGACAACATTGATAGATTAAAGAAGCAAATGAATATTCTCTAGATCAGGTGATTATACACCCTAATAGGTGCGACCTACATAGCCATGCAGCCTGCCCGATTTCTGTCATTTACCGGATGTGAGGCTAGAAGCTACGCTTTATCATCATACCAGATTCACTTCGAATGCTACATCGTCAAATCCATCAAATCACCGATTAACGTACTTAACAATACATTATGTGTTAGCTAAAAGAAGTTTCCTTCTCCGCTTCCACTCTTGGTACGGTTGGAGAAATCAATATACGTGATCGTCTAGAAATACTCTGTCGGACATCCGTCCATAAAAGTCATCCAGGAACAGGATGAACCGAAGGCACTATTCAGTACATCCATCTTAGGCACTGTTATCTAAGACTTATACAATAGCCCTTGCATTTTACTCCGTCTTCAATTATATTTGGCATATATGATTCGCAACGCTTATGCCAATACAGAGTGGTTCTTTGGATAATAATCCAACCGGTCTCTCCATATTAACAACGTTAAAATGGTCAAAACTTCGATAGTATGTGATTTAACCATCAAAGAAAAACAGGTGTGCAAACAACGATATTATTTCCAGGAGGAAATTATATCGATCAATCATCATCAATCATATATATATATATATTCATATTTCCTTATTTTCTATGTTTGATTACGTTTCTGATTCTATTTGGAAAACATTTCCAAATCCTCTTTACTTGGATTTAAACAGATGTTTAAATCAACATCGCGACGACAACTCAAACCACTATACTTATTTACTAAATTCACTTAACCACTTTCACTCTCGAACCTTAACCATTTCTAAATTAAAAACGAAGTCAATCAAGTTGGGGTATAACTACCTCTCAAACCTTAACTGAAAAACATTTCAAATCTCGAAATAGCGTAAGTTCATTCTTTTAACTTTAATCGATCAACTCTTTTCACTTAACTCCTTACTTAACTCCTTTCGAACAACTATATTCGATTACTCCTTTAACTCTATGTAAACAAACTACATTCGATTAACTCTTTTGATTCTATTCGAATAACTATATTTGATTAACTCCTTTAATTCTATTCAAACAAACTATATTCGATTAACTCCTTTGATTTAACTCTAATCGATTAACTCCATCGAATAACTAAATTTGATAACTCCTTCGAATAACCAAATTCGATAATTCCTTTCGAATAAACTATATTCGATAACTCACTTCGATTAAACTAATCGATAACTCTTTTCGATCAAACTATAATCGATAACTCCTTTCGATTAACTAATAATCGATAACTCCTTTCGATTAACTAATAATCGATAACTCCTTTCCTTTACTCTATTTAATTAACCCTATTTGATTAACGCCTTTTAACTTTATTTGAATCACTAATATTCGATTAACCCCCTTCCTTTAACTCTATTTAATTAACCCTATCAATTTAACTCTAACAGGTTAACTCTAACTGGTCGACCCTAATTGATTAACCCTACTGATTAACTCTAACTCATTTACTCTATTCGATTAACTCTATTCGAATAACTAATATTCGATTAAATCATTTCGATTAACTAAAATTCGATAATCTCACTTTCGAATAACTAAATTCGATTAACTCCTTTGAATTAACGCCTTTATTTTTGATTTCACCAATATTTCCCTTTATATTTGATTTCACAAATATTTTCCTTTTCGATTTCATTTGTAAATGTTTTACAAATCCTTCTCTTTTGATTTCATTTGTAAATGGTTTACAAAACTTTCTCTTTTAAGTTTATTTGTAAATGGTTTACAAATCTTTCTCTTTAAAGTTCATTTGTAAATGGTTTACAAATCTTTCTCTTTTAAATTCATTTATAAATGGTTTACAAATCTTTCTCTTTTAAGTCTATCGATTTATTTTCTAAATATTTCCCTTTAATCTTTATTCTATTTTCTAAATAAATATTCCTTTATACTTTTATTTATTCCCTAAAAATTAACCCTTTTATTTTATTTATTTCCTAAATAAATATTCTATTTTAATCCTATTTATTCTCTGAATAAATATTTCTTTTATAACTTTAATTATTTCTCTAAATATATATCTCCTTTAAATCTTTTATTTATTTTCTAAATAACTAACTCCTTTCAATTCTATTTAACAAATAAATAATTCCTTTCAATTCTATTTATTTAACAAATAAATATTTCTTTTATCTTTCCTATTTATTTCCAAAATAAATAACCTTTATAATCCTATTTATTTATTTCTAAATAAGTATCTCTTTTTATAAAATCCTTCGATTATATAAATTCCTTTGATTTTATAAATCTATTTCCTTTATAAAACCCTTTTCGTTTTATAAATCTTTTCCCTTTTATAAAATCCTTTGATTTTATTTCTCTTATAAAATCCTTTGATTTTATTTCTTTTTCCCATTTATAAAATCTTTGGATTTTATAAATATTTTCTTTTCAAATATACTTTTGAAAATTCCCTCTTAACATTCCAGTATTTTTCATGGTATTTTTAAAATACCAAATAACCCCTATCGATATCGTTCAAACCCACATAACAACCACAGATTTATATCACATCGTATATTACAATATATGAAAAATAGTAAAATAAATGTTGAGGAATCCAGTTGGATTCCTCCGACCTGTTTCACTGCATCACAGATGTTACACAATAAAATCAACATCACTTTCAGTTCAATATGAAATATTTTGTCAACAGAATCAATATTTGATTTACGTTATATATATATATATGTATATATATATATATATATATATATATATATATATATATATAATTTCCACTAACTGACTAGCAGTTCAATCAAACAGTCAACACACAGTCAATCAGACAATTTTTAACAGTTCTAAAAATACAACATGAAAATATAAACTATTCAGAGTTGGTGAGATTTACTCACATTGGACGATCATCGTTAATAACGATAACCATCGCTTGATTCAGACGGACAATTTATTTTGCAATAAATTGTAACCAGCTCCAATTCATTCTGAACTAATTCACATGCTGTTGTTCTCGTCCATACGACCCTGTCGGATCTGGTTCCAATATTTGGCCCGTCTTCACCCTGTTTTCCTTTTTCTCTTTTACTATGGGCCTTACCAATAACAACTCGGCCCAACTACCAAGTAAACCCACGTCACCCCTTTGACCTTCTTCTCCACTATCTCTACAAACCCGCAAATGGCCATTACAACATCTTTGAGCTTCCACAAACTTCATCTCCGCTCTACCATTCCAGAACTGAGATCAAACTCAACATCATCCACTTACTCCCTTATGATCCACGAAACCATATGAACACAGTTTTAAACTTCCTCCCCATAAGCCTTCTCACCTCCATGAACTGACCCCTTAAATCCTAATACAAACTCTAGATCCAACTACCACTTCTCCCTCCTTATTAACGCAAGAAAAGAAAAACAATTCCCCTCGCACCCAATAACTCCTCACGCAACAAGAACACGCCATTATCAAAACAGTCCATGCCAAAACACACAAACTGCTTCTACCAATTACCATAAATCTCCTAACCCAATAACTAATATATTAATTACTTCGTTTACCGAATGATTACCAAAAAAACAGGCCAATTCAACCTTGTACTCGCGATAGCCATAGACAGAAAACCCACCGCCTTTGACTGATCACCTGCAACGCTGTACACCACCGAACCACTACTGCTTGTCACCATCGATGCACCCTAACACCAGCTCTCCACTGATGTCAACAACCCCCTTCCAATCGACCTCTGTATTGCGAAATCATCAACCAACAACAACGACTTCGAACCACAAAATAAATCACCAGAGATGACTATCGAAGATCGCACCACTTCGAACAGTTTCCCCACCTTCTCCCGCTCTTATTCCCTTTTGACACTTCTTCCCAAATCGGTCGTGCCTCCTCCAGTCGCCAACCCTAGGTCTTTGACAATACACGATAGTGAACCCCACTATTCTCGAATGCATGGAAATGCGTATGGATTTGAAGGGAATGGTCTGTGGATCCTAAATATATAAGTATCGTAATTTAGGGTATTTGTTTTGATTTATTTCCACACATTTTCTTCACGTTTTAAAAGAGATTGTGGCGGCTCATTCTCTGGGAAAACTGATTTAGGGTTGGGGGAGTTAAGGTGCTTTTATAGGAAGATATTTTGCTAGATATTTATCTAGATATTTTTTTCTTTTATTATTTTATATTCGTTTTCCTTCTAAAAATCCGTATGATCACATACGATACCTAAAAATCATGAAACTGGACATGCAGCTAAAGTTCGACGTTACTGTCCCAACGAAACTGGTTTCGTCGAATTCCGACTTCGTATGCTCACACAGTGTATTTTTAACTGTCAAAATACTAACTGTTTTTCACTCTAAAAATCCGTACGGCCACATACTGACTTCAAAAATCACGGAAATTGAAATCTAGAAATAATTTAATATTTCGGATCCAACAAAATTAGTTTCGTCGAATTCCGACTTCATTTGCAAAAGTGGCTATTTTTAAAGCTCTGGATGACCCATTTAATTATATAAATATATTTAAATAAAACTAATTAAATATAAATAAATTTATATTATCGTATATATTCACAGTGGAATACCATACAGCTCAGAAAAATCCTATATTGACTCCTAACTCGATATTTCAATCTGGGTCAACCCGATATTCGATTTATATTGAAATTCCCTTTTAAAATATAAATAATTCCTTTATAAATTATAAAGGAATTCCACAACGACTTTTCTAAAATTTTATTTGGACGTAAATCAAAATCTACACGACGAAATCCCGATTTTTCTCTTCCACTAGAAAGATATACTCCACCAGCTCCACATGTTTCTTGTTTCACAGAAATCCGATTTAAAACGGCTTCTGTATATTCAATTGAAGTTCGAATCACCAAATAACGAACTGCAGCGCCATTTCGAGCTCGATTTTAATTATAATATAATTATACGTTCAAACTTCGTTTATATAATATATTTGTTAATATATTTTTCAACTCTAAACCGAATTATATATTATAAATTGTCCAGTTCACACCATGTCGCCAATTCAGCCAATTCTGATTATTTCAGAATTAAATATATTATTTAATTATTATTTTTAATTAAATATTCACCATTATTTAATTCATCGACCATTAAATCCTCTTAGTCACCTTTTAAATAATTAAATAAATTAATTATTCTACCCCTGCAAATGCGGGTCATTACAAGATTCAAATTCAAATTGTTTTATAGTTCTGTATCTTTCATAGTTCCTCTAGCCAGGATTGTTGAGTTAGAGATTCTGATTTACATTGGATTCTGGTATGATCTCTAAACTCACCATTGTAAATATATTTTTTATGTATTCCTTCTTTTACCTCTTCTTTTTAAGTTTTCTGTTTTGTCACTGTCATATCATTGTAATTTCTTCTGGGCTTCATTAACTTCCAATTGTAGAACTCATATTTTCTGGAAATTCGTTTTAGTTGAATAGAACTCTGATGTTTTAATTATTTCCAGATCTTGAACTTAATCTTGTAAATATCTGCAATTGTTTTTGAAGTTTATTTTTCTGATTTCTGAATTCATAACAGTGTTGATGTATTCTTGTCATATCTTGAACACTGTTTATTAGAATTCTAAATTTTTTGAAGATCTGAAATTTTGATGAAGTTTCACACACCTTTGCTGTCTTGAGTTTCTTCTAATTCATTTTGGAAAGGCTTGAAATATTATACTCATTACAGCACTGCTACTTCTCAGTTGTGATAATTTCATTAATTTTTAGATTGGCTTGATTATTTCTGACTTGAAAAATATTTGGGTTAAATCAGTGTTTACATCTTAAAATTCACTGTTATCCAAGATCATCTGGTTCGGATTTTTTTTTTGTTTAAGATCATTTGAAATTTCTGATATTTTGAATCTCACACACCTCTCATATCTGCAATTATTAATCCTGTGTGAATGATTCATTGTATCTCAAGAATTACATTTATTTCAAGTGATTTTGAATAAACCACTATTTTTGGATCATGAATTTTCTTTCAAACTTGATGTAAATATTGTGAAAAATTCTTTGAAAATCCGGTCTTAAATCTCTCTATTATTTCATGGTTATTTGATATAAATATTTGTTTGTTTAAAATCATTTGAAATTATTGGCTTATTGAATCTCACACATATCTTGAATCTGAAATTAATAATCTGGTGTGATTGATTCACTGAATCTTGAGAAGTTTCATATTCCTCAAATGATTTCAAATAAATGGTATTTTTAATCTTTGGATCATGAATCATCTTATGTGACCGTCATCTTGACAAGTCTGATTTGAACTGATATCTCGTGGTGCTCTGATATTGTTTTGAAAATATGTTGGAAATTGCCTGTTTATGATCTGTTTGTTGCTCTGTTACTGTTCTTCAAATAACTACTTGTCCTTGTCTGCAGCTCTAATAACTGTGCCAAATTTGTTGAGCTTGTTTGGTTGGGCTTTGTGATTAAGATTTATTAATAAGGACACCAATTAATATCATATGTGCTGAATTTTTTTTGTATATATTTTAATCCCTCTTGTCCTGTATAGATCTTCATATCCCTCTTGTAATTGTTTTTCAATTTTAAGATTATTTATTGATTATTCATTCAAAAATTGAAATCAATATCCAAATTGAACTGTATTTATAATTCATCAAAATTATTACCAGATTTTGAAATTGTGATGAATTGTGACTGCAGTATATTTCACAACAAGAGGAGATTTTATTTAGATTTTTCATGATGGTTGAATATTTATTATAATATCTTTGAACTGGCAATTATTTCACGACCATCTTCATTATCTTTCATCTTTCTACCATCCATCGTGATATTATATTAATGTGGAGAGTTATTTTTTTAAAAAAAAAAATCATCTTGAATAAACAGTGGAAATAATTGTGATGGAATTGTGGTTATGTTATTATTCAGAATTAGTGATAATTGAAAATTTTCAATGATCCCGGTACAGTCGAGCATATTTCATAATATAATTAATTTAGAAATTTATTTCACAGTTCATTTATGTACCTACCACATTTCTATCATTCATATTGGTTGTGTATACCAAGGAGTTTTTCTATTTAAAGCTGAAAATGATAAAATATATAATTAATACATAAGTGTGTCTCTAACCTCATTTAAAATTCCAAGCTCTGGTTATGCATGGTTATGAGACAACTTATGATTTAAGCTGCAACTGACCTCATTTAAAAATCCAAGTTGTGGTTATGCGTGGTCAGTGTGCTCTTAAATAAAAAGAAAAAGAAAAAGGAATAAAATGCTAAATAAACTTTTATATGAAATTCTCCTTGGTGTTTAAAACCAGCCTATCAATCCATCTTTCTAATTTGTGAAATGTGTTAATGTCTTATGAAGTATTATGATTTGTTGATTGATAGCTACTGGGATTTGAGACTATCCGATTTTGTCACTTAAGTTGAATTAATAATTATAGTCCAAATCCATCACTGTTTTTGTGCTTTACTTTTATAAAAATTCTTTTGAAAATAATTGAAATTCATATTTTGTAACTCTCTCCATTTTATATAAAATTCATCATAAATCCGTCATTCTCTACAATGTGAAATATGCCACCTGTTCTCAGAATATTATGATTTTTGTTTGACTGATTGAGATTTATAACTGTTCTTCCTCTTAAGTTGATATTGTATCTGTTAGTCATTCTTCATTTATATTTTAAATTTTGTATCCTTTTGATGATAACAAAAGGGGGAGAATGGATTGAGATTTTGATTTATGAGTGAATGTTTTATAAATATTTTTAATTTTTAAAATCCATTCATTTTTCGTGTTTCTTCACTCATGCACAGTTATAGGGAGAGTTTCTGTTGTAGGGGGAGCAATCAAATAGGGGGAGTTCAATATTCACTGTCAAACACATTTATTGTGCTCAAAATCTTTTATTTGTTTGTCATCATCAAAAGGGGGAGATTTTTGTATATGACGTAGTTGTATACACAATTATATGATTTTTGTTTGATGATGACAACCAAATATATATTTTATTATAAATGTGTTTGTTACTGTACTGTTTTATATATACATTACAGACAGGAATATAATATTTATGTTTAAATAGAATACGACAATACTCGAATTAAAATATTCAACAGTATTTTATTTAAATAAAATATTTTATTTCAATATTCAAACATTACATATTTTATACTCCTCTATTTGTACAAATTCTCTGATATATTTCAATACATTTCACATTTATTTTCATACACTGCTTTTCACTACAACACTCAACACTCATTGTACAATCTCATATATACATATAGCTCACTCAGTCACTCAATCATACAATCATTTCATTTTTACAATCACTCATATACAGATGCTCTTGTATATTTTTCACTGTCAACTTCTGTCTTCAGTCTTCAGTCTTCACAACACTTCATTGTCAGTCCAGTCATTATCTTCATATCTGTCATATACAGAAATACACGCACAGTATATGGAACATAAATAATTTCATACTCTAGCAAATATTATTTTAATTTTAAAATTTTATTTGCCTTGGTTTTCTGGTGTGTTTCTCATCATTTTTCATGATTTGATCTGATTCATCTGTGTCTAGGCAGACAGTTTGTATACGTACAAGGACAGGAAATTTTCTAAATGGCTGCATATACACACGTGTATATATATATATATATATATATACACACACACGTGCACTACCTCGCCAATTCAGTGTGCAACTGAGGAGTAGCCACGTGGACCTGCTCGACACAGTGCACAACAAGTAAGGGACAGTGCAACATGGACATGCAACAAACAAGTCAACACAACACAAACAAAACAGCCTACATGAAAGCAAATCAATGATCGGACAAATTCAACACACACACATGGAGCCAAGTACAAGTCAAAGGTGAAACAGTGGTACAACATGCAAACAACATGAAGCAGCAAGGTTACATGTCACATGGATGGTTCAGGTAACATCATTCAAGAACACAGCAAATCAAGTGGTGGAGCTTCAGCATGTTTCAGTTCATGTATACATACAGTATGTGTATACTAAAGAAGATTGGTCAAGACAGTGGTGAAAAGTGGCCGAGCAAATATCGTGATCAAGCAGGTCAACAAAATGGCCAAACTAAAGCATGGAACAACATATAGTGCAACATACAAGGTGGTCAAGAAATGACAGTGCATAGAGATCAAGCCTCGACAAGCACAAGGAAAATGTACACAAGTCAAAGCATGTAAAAAGCAAATTGTTTCAGCATAAGTGAGACAGTTCAGGTTCAAGAGAGGTCAACATCGTTCAGCAAATTCATTATCAAGGGAAGTTTCTAAACTATACATACGTTATGCCAAATGTTTCAGAAATCAATTTTGAGCAAGTGTTTGGTTCTACAAACAAGGGAAGAAGCTCGAATACTTTTTCAGGTAGAAAAGTTTATTCAAAAGTTTCCTGAAATTCTCAAGTACTTATTTTCAGAATTAAACAGCATATTTAAGTGATGTCCAAGAAATTTCAGAGAATCAATTCAAGATTGTGCTTTACATTTGACAAAAATTCGAAGAATGGGAAATCATTTATTCCTTGTTTTACTGGCATGGGCAACTAAGGTTTCATGAAACCACAGTGAACAAATTTGGCAAAATATTAATTGTGAAATTCGAATTTTCAGAGTGGTATTTCAGGAAACAAATCAATTTGTATTCAATACTCTTCCAGCAAATTTGACAAGGTATGAAATTAGTTCAAAATGGTTCCAAATATTCCACAAATCATTTCAAGCAAGTCAACAATTACACAAGATCATGGGAACAATCAAAGCCAAGAAATCAGGAAGCTTCTGGTTAAAGTTTAATGTGTATAATGTGAATGCATATGTGCATATGAAACATGCAATTTATAAATGGGAAATCGTTGGCAATCATCCAATTCTAATTCGAATTTACAATGTTGTTATTTCAGGAAACAAAACAATTTGTCTATTATATGTTTCCAGAAATACTCAAAGTCACAGAGGAATACAAGCTTAATTCACGTAAGGATTCATTGAAGCCAAGATCGTGTCTACATTCATTAAGTGAAATCTCGCAAGAAATTTACAGAGGAATCAAAAGAGGAAACCAAGCCAAATCAGATTAAATCACACACGTGAAATCAGAGATATTTAGGGTTCGAATGACCCTATAATTTGACACCCGTTACATCATCGGCAAGTGATTGAAATCGAAAATTTAGAGCAACAAAATCATAGAGCATACAGAGATATCAATTTAAAATCACTCACATTCAATTCCGATCGGAAGCCAAGCTCAAACAGATCGACGTTCAAGCAACACGAGTTCAAGCTTCAGCGAACCATCTATCATCGTTCGAAGTCGATTTGATTTGGGGATTTACATCCAACCCTAGGGAGCCTCCATTTCTATTTTCTCAAAAGTAATCGGGACAATTCTTTCAAGGGTTCAAGGTTAACAAATGGGTCGGCCAACTTGTTCAAGGCTTAAGTGCTTTAATTAAAAAAAAGGGATGACCCTTTCTTTTAACTCCTAGGGTTTTTGGTTTAATTTTAGTTGTATTTTAATTGTTTTTATTTTTGTGTTGTTTGTTCTGTAAATCGTCAAAACAGTTTTCTAGAGTCTGTAAAATTCTAGGGGATTCAGTCAGGGTGTTGACTGACAGTTGACAGAGTCTGTAAAATCTGGGTTACTGGTTACGGTGTTGTAATCAGGGGAAATCTGATCGAGGGAATATTGGTTAGTCTAGGGTTTTGAGCATAGGGTTAGGACAGGAGCAGGCGCTGCGAGTGTACATGGTCTTGTATGCGGGATCTGTTTATAACACCTAGTAGAAACCTTATGAATGTAGCAGTAGGCAGGATTTTGCCGAAGCTGGGTACCTCTGTGTGTTATTTCTTTTCTGCTTTTTATTTCTACTACAGTCTGTGATCTGTTTATTATTTTAATATCATGTTAGATTTTTAATTTAGAGAAAAACTGTGATAAACCCTATTCAACCCCCCCCTCTTGGGTTAATCTAGATCCAACAGAACTATCAAAATTTTATGCTCAGTTTCCTAGATTCTCTTGATGTTTCCAGATTCTCTTGATGTTTCCGTTGACAATCTTTAATCAGTACCCATAGTCAGTCGATTTCCAGACGTGTTTGACGAGGTTAGGGGGTCACCTCTAAGGCGTGAGATAGATTTACGGATTTACTTGGTGGAGAATGTGAAACCTGTCGCTTTACCAGTGCACCATATGGCTCCCAAGTAGAGGAGGGACCCGAGCAAACAAGTAAGTGAGTTGTTGGAAAAAGGATTCATTAGACGGAGCATTTCTGAGTGGGGAGCTCCAGCCTCTATTCATCTTTGCAACCAAGGTAGACGGCTCTCTCCGTCTACGTGTGGACTATAGAGAATTGAATAAACTCACCTAGAAGAATAGGCACCCACTTCCGAGGATTGATGACTTGTTTGACCAACTAGTAGGAGCTTCATTTTTTTCATAATTGGATCTAGCCACGGGATTTCATCAGCTTAGAGTGGCAGATGATAGTATTGACAAGAAGGCTTTTTGAAATACAGATGGTTTCTATGAGTGGTTGGTCATGCCTTTTAGGTTGACCAATGCACCCGCATAATTTGTAGACTTAACGAGTCGAGTGTTTAGGGAGTATCGGAACAAGTTCGTGGTGGTATTCGTGGATGACATTTTGATCTTCTCAAGGAGCGAAAAAGAACATGCCCAACACTTAGAGGTGGTTCTCATTAAACTCAGATCACATCAACTTAAAGCCAAATTTTCTAAGTGTCATTTCTGGAGGAAGGAAGTAAGGTTCCTAGGACATGTAGTCTCCAAGGATGGGATTGCGATGGACCCCGCTAAAGTAGTCGCGGTTCAAGACTGGAAGGCCCTTAAGAATGTGATATAGCTAAGAAGTTTCCTTGGATTGGTGGGTTATTATAGGAAGTTTATCAAAGACTTTGCGCAGATCTCAACTCCGCTCACTGGTCTAACAAAGAAGAACTTGGCTTTTGCTTAGAGCATTGACTGTGAGGACGTGTTTCAGATATTGAAGAGGGCTATAGCAAAAGCTCATGTCCTGACTCTTCCCGATGGTAGCAAGGCATTTACAGTCTACACGGATGCTTATGACACGGGATTGGGCGTCGTATTGATGCAAGAGGGTTAGGTGGTCTGCTATGGAAGTAGGCAACTAAGAGTTCATGAGAGGAACTACCCCACCCATGACTTGGAGTTGGCTGTTGTAGTGTTCGCACTTAAGTCTTGGTGACACTATCTACTTGGAGAGAGATTTGAGCTATATACGGATCACAAGTCGCTCAAATATTTATTCTCACAGAAGGATCTCAACTTGAGGCAGTAATGGTGGATGGAGTTCCCAGCGTCCTATGATTTTGAGATAGCTTATACCCTAGGCAAGGGTAATGTAATGGCGGACGCATTGAGTAGACAGAGGATGACCTTGAGTCCTCTATTCGCAGAGAGGAAGAGCTTGGAGTTCTTCTCGACCTTCGATTTTAAGCATCTACAGATTTCACATTTGGATTATTAGAATCATTGGAGGTGCGACCTACACTTATGGAGTGTATTGGATCTATGCAACAAGAGGACCAGCAGTTGGCGAACAACTTGGATAGACTTGGTAAAGAAGAAGCTTCTACTCACCTGGCTAGAGATATTGTGGACGAGAAAGGGTGGCTAAGACAAGTTGGAAGGATGTGTGTCCCTAAAGTTATGGAATTTCTAAGAGCAGTGCTTGAGGAATCTCATCACTCTCGGATAACTATCCATCCGGGCGGTGACAAGATGTACTGAGATATGAAGCGTGTTTTCCATTGGACTGGCATGAAGAAAGGCGTAGCAGAATTCGCGCCCCGATGTTTGACTTGCCAACAAGTCAAGGTAGAACAGAGAAAACCCGGTGGATTGCTTCAACCCCCGGATATCCCACAATGGAAGAGGGAGAGCATTTCTATGGACTACACCGATCGAGGAAGGGCAATACAAGCATTTGGGTGATAGTGGACAAACTTAATAAGAGCGCTCATTTTATTCCAGCCAAGAGCAAGAGGACGACAGCTTGGCTAGCTTCGGTATACCTTAAGGAGATTGTCCGACTATATGAGGTACCTTCAAGTATAGTAAGTGACTGTGACCCCATATTTACTAGTGAATTTAGAGAAGCTTGCAAGAAGCCCTAGGTACACAGTTAAGAATTAGCACAACTTATCACCCTTAGACTTATGGACAAACTGAGAGGGTTAATAGAGTTCTTGAGGATCTACTAAGATTATGTATACTAGATTTTGGAGGGACTTGGGAGGAGCATCTCCTATTAGTTGAGTTCGCATACAATAATAGTCATCAGTTGAGCATTGGGATGGCACCCTTCAAAGTATTATATGGTCGACCTTGCAGATCACTGACGTGTTGGAGGGAGTCTATGGAGAGACTAATACTAGGTCCAGATATGGTGAGAGAGACTTTGGAAAAGTTAGATCTCATTCGAAGAAGAATGAAAGTTGCATAAGATAGACAAAGTCATTTGCTGATAAGAGAATTACTGACTTGGAATTCGAAGTAGGAGATATGGTCTTCATCAAAGTATCGCCATTAAGAAATGTAGTTCGATTTGGCTCGGTAGGGAAATTGGCACCAAGGTTCGTAGAACCATTTCCCATAGTAGAGAGGATAGGCTAAATGGCCTACAAATTTAGACTACTAGAGAGACTGGTGGGAGTTCATGACGTATTTGACATTTCCCATTTGAGGAAATGTCCTCATGATTCAGCGAAGGTAGTGGAGCCTAGTACCCTTGAAGATGTTGAAGTTGAAAAAGAGGCATTAGTTCGAAGAGTTCCTACTCGTATTCTTGAGATGGAATTTAAGAGGCTACGCAACAAAGAGATAAAGTTATTAAAGGTGCAATGGGGAGAAGAACGAAACGATGTGACATAGGAACCAGAGGACATGATTCTCGCTTCTTACCCTTTTCTCTTTGAGAGTATGTTTTAATTTCCTTTTCTAGCTCTTTAATTTGAATTTTTTTCATATATCGTTTTGAATCATCGGTCCTTAGGATAGAAACCTATGTTTGGAAACATGTGTTTGAGACGTGTTATGTTCAATGATTGCAAGTGGATGCAAGTGTTTGCTAGTGGATGACCGCGGATGCAAATACACACACATTAGGAACTAAATCGGCTCAAGCACTTACATATTGCATACGGATGTGTGCATTTTTCAATGGATAAAAAAAAAGTGGTTGAATCATTATATAGATGTTGCATTTCTCTGAATGGCTGTGCATACATATAGAACTTATATGTATTATTATGATTATTTGCATACATGTTGCATACATGGCACAAACTTACATTGCATTAAGGAGGTCAACTGAATCAGCCAACCGCCTGATTTTCGCATTAGCATAAGGACTTATACACAACACTTATTCATATGCTCATATCAAGCATTAGAAATCTTAAGGACAATGGATTCCTATGGATGATGGTTGAGTAGATGGTTGTAGGTATAAATAGTAACATTCTTCCTAACTTAGAGATTTCGGGGACGAAATTCTTTAAGGAGGGGAGAATGTAACACCCCATAATTTAATACACTGTAATCATATAGTAAGGGTAATAAAATGAACAGTACTTAATTAAATATTCAGAATCAGGTAAAATAAACTTTACCATTGTGTCCGTTACGAAATTTTGGTTCAAATAGGCTCTTAAATTTCTAAAATCGGAACTAATATGAAGAAGATATAGGCTTAAGAAGTTATGAAGATATAGACAGATTATATATATATATATTTAATTTAAAATATAAAAAAAATGATTCTGGAGTAACGGTCATGGGGCGGCCCAATTTGACCAGGTCGACCAAGGTCAGGGAGGGTCGACCCACTCGGGTGTTGAGACAGGTTGTTGTGTTCGTTTTCTGACTGATTTCTTAACCAGGTTCGTCCATTGACTCAACATTGCGTGTACGACTAGATTTGAAAACCTAAATCTAAAGGCTGAGAATTATCCTAGGTAATCTATATAAAAGCAGGCAACCTCATTGTTTTCTACACACAAATCTAATCTTCATTCTTCTTCCTCCAAACCTTTTCCAAATATAAAATATATACATGAAGATACTGAGGTGCTGCCCAAACATAAATTAGCAAGGATAATTTGGGTTACTCTACAACAACATAATATAAAAGTGGACTTTCTTCTACAACGGCATATACATACAAAAGAGATATTTTATTCTTCTCCAATCCAATCATTGTGAATTTCATGTCATTTTTAGATCTGTTATTCTAAAAAGTTTTTAACAGTAAATTGTTGGATCTGAAATAAACAGTACTTATAAGTTATTTCTTATATGTTGTCATTTTTACAGTTAAATCACCTATTTCAGATTAATGTTATCATATGTTCATGTATACTTCTATCTTCCTTATCCCTATTCTGTCTTTTATTTATTTACAGTCTTTTGTATGCCTTTTATTCAGTTTGAGATCCGTTTTCTCCCTTTTTCCTTTTTATATACGCTGAACCTAGGCTACTAAAAGCCTAAGCTATTACCGTTGAACTGCGTATAAATGACATAAATTAGAATAACTGATTAATGACATTAAAATGGATAAAATTGGGCATTTTGCAAATTGGGAACCTTTGACTGTAAAATAGGGTTAATTACATTAAAGGAAGAATATGCGACAGGTTAATCTGATATATTGGACTTAATTTAAGATTAAGTATAAAATGTAGAAAAGTATGAGTAACAGATGTAAAATTAAGTGAAATGAATTATTGTAGTTTATATATATACGTCTGAGCAGGTGCTTGTTTGGGGAAGGGGTTGTACAAAAATAACATTTAGAATAAATGTCATTTACAACCACACTTATTAATGAACTTAAACCACCTAAGTTATACCTGTTAATTAATAAGCTAAGAGATACTGGGTTTAGTTGTTTGTATCAGGTTTTGGGACTCTTAAATCCTAGTTACTTGTGGGCACAAGCCTAGGGGTTTGGCTTGTGTCAAGTTGTGTGGAACTCATATTAGTCAGTATCTTTTTTGGTATCTTAGGAGGGGACTCGCACTAGGTAGGTGCCAGGGCACACTTTACTAATCTGGATTGTAAGAGGTTCAAGGTTGGGGGTGGGTACGGGTGCATTCTGACGGATTCATGAGCACGCATGGGTCCGATTAGGGGAAACTAAGACGCTATAACACATATGAATAGGTCTATGTCCTATAAGTTGTTGGGTTAGGGACTGATACACCCTACTACCAGGGCTGGCACATGATATTCGGGTAATAGGGAGCCGATCGCATGGACAGTAATTAGGGTAACACCTAATCCTGTAGATACTAGTAATTGGTTCAGTAACTTGGTTCTTGGGATATGAATGAGAAGTTTAATCTACCTTTATCTTGTTTTGATATCTCGTTTACCTAGCACTTATATATGTGTTTTACTGTGCTTTCTCATCCAGTATTTGTAACAAACCGGAATTTTGGCGATACAAATTAATTATTAGAATTTCAAAAATAGCAATTTCTGCAAATGATGGAATTCGGCCACGGAACTTTAACCGATGCGTACATCTCTATGCAGTTAATTCCCCGCTAAAGCCCCGCAAAATCCCCGTTATAGCCCATAGCACTCTTCAACCGCTACGCTATTTTAGCTTAGCGCTGATGAATAGTACATCCACTTCTAGCCCCGCTATTTTCCGCTGCACCCGCTAAATCAACGTATTTTAGCGCCTGCTTTAGCAGTATTAGTATATAGAGTGTGATTTGACTAGTTCTCATCAAATAAAAATCAATAATGTTAGTGTAAAGAGCTAATTTTAAGGCATAAGTGCTCAATATATGGTAGAAAACTATTATAGCCATCAAATATATTATGCATAACCATGACGTTCTTTGACTTTGTTATATAAGATTAATTAATACAAGTTTCTTCTACATAGATAATGTGAAAATGATAATTAATAAATTTTTGAATATCCAGCTTTACATTTAATGAACTTTTTTGTGTCTCCGCTATATCCTCGATATTTCCCCGCTTTATCCCCGCTATACCTTTTTACACTTCCACAGCTATAAAACCGCTAAGCGCTTTAACAGCACAGGTACTTCATCTCGAAATTCTGGTCAATTTTCATGTTTGGAGTTTTGCGAACGGAGTCCGTATGAAATGTTACGGGAGAAATACGAAAATGGACGAAAAATAAATAAATCAGAATTTATAAATAAAAATTACCTTATTTAACTAGCCAACTTGGGCATTTGATGACCCAGGCGGTCGATCGCCACAGTCGACCTATTAGGCGTTTGTTTGCCCAGTGACGGCTAGGGTTGGCAAGGTTTAGTTTATGATATATATAAAACGAATGGACATATATGAATTAAAACGAATCCAACGGTTCAAGGCCAATTCCACTCCTATAAATAAAGGGGGTAAGGCCTCATTCCTTTCCACACAAATCTGTGGGCAACAGCGAAGCTCTTCCATTTTCTTCCTTCTTCAAACCTAATTTCTTAATCTAAAATATAATCTTATACAACAAATAAAATCCAAGTCACATAGGATTGAGAGGATTATCAGATCCAATGGAAAAGAATGCAAATTAGCGCTCAATAATAGATTCTCCCCTTTCTTCCTATTTTCTTACATCTCTACATGTCGGGAATTTTCCCCTTTTCAGATAAATTGAAGATTTATAAGAATTGGGGATTGTAGGCCTAAAGGGTTCAAACTTTGGATTTGGATGCTTTCACGTGAGTGGGAAATTGATATGCACATTTGTAATAATGTATTCATCTCGTTTGCATTAGATCTCAAGTTTGTATGCCTATTTTCATCAGATCTGATATAATATGATTGTAATTGAATTAGCACCTATCAGATCTGATTATAAAAATGGTTAAAACTTGTGAATTGAAAATTGTGATTATGCATAATATTAATTGTAGGATTCTCAAATTTGTATACACCTATTTCCTGCAGTTATGTTGTAAAATATATTGCAGTTGTAGAAAAGAACTGTACATCTAGAAATCAGCCCCATGTAAACACCTATTAGATGTAGTTACATTCCAGGTCTCTAGTTTAGTGTTGAATAATAAATTATGTGAATTTGGGTAAAAAGATTCGATTGGTAAATTATGTGATTGTAATATTTAAAGAAATATGCCTGTTTGTATTCAATATTGTTGGGTTTAGGCTTAATTGTTGTAAATATGCCGTTTTCCTCCTTTTTTATAAAAAGACATTATTTTGAAATCACAAGAGGTATGATAAAAAGATCAAAAAGGGAAATGTGGTGCAAATGTATGTATAATTATAAATATACATATTTGTGCGTAATTTGCATCAACTATTCCAAATTATATATTTAAATATATTTCTTGTGATTTTGAAATATGTCAATTCAACTAATTAGGCATAATTTACAATGATTCCGGCTAACGGTCTTTTTTGTAAGATTGAAACCTTTTTGGCAAGATTGAATGCAAAAAGAAATGTTTGGTTATTGACTTAACTGAGTCATTAAATTTAAATAATTAAAAAAATAACTACATTGACCTCACGAAAATATAAAATATGAACATATAAATATTATCCGTCCAACACAGCGTAAAAAGATAAAAACATACATTTTGTTGAATGTTTGGATAAGGTTCAATTATGGAATTATATGAAAATGTAATCCATATTGAATTAATATATTTTTGGTAACCATTTGTAGCAATCAATAAAATTAATTGCTATAAATAGGACCGCAGATCAATAAATAACAATTATAACCAACGTTGATTGGGGGAAATAAATATAATAGGATAATGGTCATAATTCCTAAATTAATTATGATAAATGTTGTACACCCCAATTAGGAAATTTTAATTATGACTACATTTAAACATGAGGTTAAGTTTAACTTGTAGTAGATGTTTGCCCGGAACCGACCGGAAAATCCAGCATCCACAAGTATTCAACTTAATGTGAGGGGTCTAATTCGTAAATATAAATGTATTAAGGCACGAGGTTAAGTTCAACTTGTGGTAGAAGTTTTCCCGGAACCGATCGGTAAATCCAGCATTCACAAGTGGTCAACTTAATGTGAGTGGTCTGGTGCATAAATATATATATATAAATAAAAGAAACAAGTAAATTAATAAATAAATATGAATAGTAATGGTCCTTTGGGGTACAACAAATAGATATTTCGGGACTGGTAAAATAAGGATATCCAGAGTTAAGAGTTGCCTTAGGAAAATATGACTGTTATGGTCATAAATGGCAATAAACTTACGGATAAGAAAAAGGGGCTAATGGGTATCGATTGTTGTTTAAATACTAAGTCCAATTAGGGAAGGTAATCAAATATATCCTAGGGTAAAGAGACATAACTTTCCTATTTATACTATTTAACAGAGAATTTATAATTTAAATTTTAGAGTTGGACTTAAAAGGTTAATAAGGTAAAATATTATTAACCATATAAACCCATGATGATAATGAATCGTGTGCGTATAGCATTTCTATGTAGAGGGACTAAACTGGAATGACTTAATAACGTAGTCCACTTTATCCCAAATAGGTAAAATTATTAAAGGCTAATGGGGTACAAACCTAACAGCCTTCTCTTATAGTCCGCTTCCTGGGTCTTATGCGGTTGGGGTTGAAGAGTCCACCTGGGAACAGGTCTTTCAGTTTAGGGGTCTTAAATGGTTGGAGTGTGTGGGCCTACCCAAACCTGGAAACTAAAATGTCTGATATGGCTACCTATCCTACGGGAAGTAATAAACGACTAAGGGGGTTATCTAATAAGGTTGGCTAGAAGGTATAGCAAGCGATAAAATACCATCTCTCACCTATTGCGGGGCAAGGGTATATGCATAAACGATGGACGCCTTAACTAGTAGGGTCCGTAGCTAGTGCCCTCAAGTTTATGTTAATGTTAAATATATCTTCAAGGAATAATAAGAGTGAATGAAAGTGTATATATATATATATATATATATATATATATGTAGAAACCCGTAACTAGGGGTCTAACCTCGATAAAATAACCAATCATGCTTTGGTATAAAGGCTTCACAATTATATGCGTAAAATGTCCTATCTCGGTATTATACTTCAGGAATACTACTTTCGGAAGAGTAGTGTAGTCGTGCGTAAACATTTACAAGGTTAGACTAGAATTACTAACCTTGGTAGTCATACATCTTGGGTTGAACCAAACTGGATACTTCTGTGTATTGCAGGAACCAGATTTACATGCTCCATGCTTGGATGTGTTTGAGTTTCGATTTTGGTCGAAATTTGGGCGTAGAAAAGTGTGGGGTGTTACATTTGGTATCAGAGCATAGGTTAAACGATTAGAGGAATTATTAAATTAGAACTCGTGAGAGAACGTAATTCGATTTTCTTTTCTGTTTTTCTTTGTCTTTCTTACTCGACTTAAATTTATTTCGATGATGAGTTAGCCTTGGGCCTAAGTACATATAATGGGCTTTAAGCGACTAAGAGTTGAAATATGTTAGTTTTGGGTTTCTAGCCAACTCTGTTTTACCCCCACAGTGCGTTGGTGATCTCGTCGTGAAGAGCATGAGGATGGCATATGGTGGAGTCCATTGATTCGAGTTTAGAGACTGGAAAAAATTCTAGCTACAACCGAGATAGTTGCGATTTCTGGTTTTTTGTTTCATTGGTAGTTCCGATTAAGACCATTTCTCGATCAAACGGGAAAAGTTCACGTTAGTATGTCATATCTATTTCGGAAATATAATTACGAGGTATATCCATTTGTTACTTTGTTGAATTTCCAAATCTACCTTTATTGAAATATTCATTGGAGTTCTTGTCCTTGTATTCGAAGAAATTTATTTTTAAAACTATTTAGAAAAATAAAATGGGTTTTAATGGTTATGAATGACAATTTCGGAAAATGGTTTTATTAAGGCCTAGTTTTATAAATATATGTTTTTAGATTTTAATCTATTCGTGTTTCAAAAATTTTGGGGCTTTGTGTAATTTTAATAAATATAATATGATTGGTAAGAGAGATGGAGTTATTAATGATGAGGAATATACCACTAAACTTAAGAATAATAAATATCCATTCCTTGTGATTTTTAGTATCCTTCTCCCGTTATATATAGGATAATTTATTGAAATTATCACAATTAATCATTTATGTTTTAAAGCTCCAACATTTTTGAACACGAAAAGGTTTTTTAGTTTGTAATATAAACTGGAATATACACTACAACAAATTGACTCTATTACAACGGTGGAACACCGTTGTAAAATACTTTTTACAACGGTGGCGCCACCGTCGTGTATTAAGAAGTTGTAAGAGTAAAACATTTTACCACTTTTCTACACTGTTGCGACATTGTTGTAATATGTATATTTTATAACTGTTTTCCACCGTTGTAATAAATTTTATTACAACTCTTTTTCACCGTTGTAAAAAATATATTATCTACAAAACTGGATCTTAGATGGATTGAATCGGGTTAATAGATCGAGTTAAGATGGATCGAGTACGGATTATTTGCAAACCAATATTTGACAGGCATCCTACCAAGTGTTCAAACTACGTATATTTTCAATAAAAAATCATGAGCATAATCACAAAATTGCGACAAAATGACAAAATACGAGCCACTAAAAAGAGTACGTCGTGAAGTCGTGAAACAACATTAGCAAGTACAGGAAAACAAATGCGAATAATAATCGTAAAAAAAATGTATACAATACGCTGTCCAAGGCCAAATCATTATAGAACCGAGAACAGCTGTAAAATATCAATAAAACATGTAAATCTCCAGGTAGACATCTTACAAAATAACGAATAAAATCAAGCACTCAGAAAAAAACCAACATAATGGCAATACTGAGTAATAATGGTCCATAAACAACATTTTAATTTTTAAGAAATCGAACATAGAAGATGAATAAAGGCCTCGCGTTAAAACCCATGAGATCCAGAAATTGTTAGCAGTAAAACATGACATCCTTGATATTGTCCATGATTTTAGGCAGAGGCTTCACCTCAACTGCTTTACCTCTAGTCCCCCCTCCACCTACAACACCTGATCCTCCATTTGAGTCCCCTTCAATGTAGTACCTTGCCCGGAATGCAGCTAGGTGAGTGTAGTAAGTAGGTGGCACTTTAACATACATTAACAAAATATTATGATTATGTCGTGTTATGTATATTTTATGTAAAGTTGTAGTAAAAATGGCTGAAACAACAAAACCATCATAAAAAGATGATTAAAGATTATCGCACGAAACTCACCAACAGAAACCGAGCGAGTACATCTAGCATACCCTGCATTTCAAGCGCAAGATCCGAAGAATGAATGGGGATTGATAAATACTAGATTGTATGAACAAACCAAAATAAATAATTTGAACTTACGTGTAACACAAACTGTTTGTTAGAAGCTGAAGGTTATCGGGTGTGAAGTTTGCGTCGTATAGCACGTGATATTGTGTTGGACGACTTGAACCCTAAAAAATGATTGAAATGAATGATATATATGATTTTTACTGTAATCCAGAATCAGGAAGAAACGTAGCTACCTGCGTGCCAACATGACTACAGAGATAGAAATCGTACTCCGTCGGATGACATATCTTTCTATCCTCTACGGTACCTAAAAAGAAAAAATGAAATATTTGAAGGTAGTAACAATTATGAAACTTTGCATGAATTATATTTGTGTTAGAGGAAATCATACATACCAGGAAGTATATTCCCACTCTTATCCGTTTGGTTCCCTCCATGAACTTCAGGAAATAGTCGAGTGTGGTGCCTCTTTTGAACTACGACAAATGTGATGGGTGGAAGATAGTCTTTTTCTAGAGATTGACAAGCCTGATAAAAAATAATCAAGAAGAAGAAGAGGGGAAAAAAGCAGCATATTAGTTATGAATCTCACCACTCAGTGAACTGAGCAAAAAATACATGTCGTATATTGCTTACATTATAAACTACATCGACCTTATTAAGTAGAACATGACTAAACTGTCCTTTACTCACATCATCTCTGAATATATATACATATAAATATGTATATATATGTATATGTATATGTATATATACATATATTTGTTTATGTATATGTATACATATATGTATATGTATATGTATACATATATGTAATGCTTCTTAAAATCGAAGAGGATGCACCTGTAAAATATAATTCTATGAGTCTTATGACCGGTAGATCTCCTAAAAGATATAAGAAACCCCCTGCAAGAATATGATCGCACCAAACAGATTCATTAATAATACCTTTCTTTTTTTCTTTCTTTTTTTCCTAATTTAACTTTCAAGTGGTTATTTGCTGACCTTATCATGCCTCCATGCACAATACTACCTTGTACGCTGTTTGTTTGTGTGTAAAGATCTTTGATCATTTCCTCTCGATGTGTTTGAGCAGAAACTAGCCCTCTGTATTTAGTAACTTCAGGCCAGTCCATGGATTCAACAACCTAGAACATAGTGAGAGTGATCATCTGCAATTTCAAAAACATTAGAGCATAAAAATTATGGATTATCAACTGTTGTGGCAGTTTGGTCACTACCGCCTCTTCCTGAAGTTGTCACAGCACAAGATTTTCAGCCCTGAAACAAAATACTGTCTATATAAATTTAACGGTAGAAATATGTGTGCTAGCCAGGATTCAGATTGCTTAAAAGGTTATTTTACCTTTCCCAAAAACCCGATTAAAACTGGAATTGCAGGATCAGCATTCCAATCTCCATGCAATCATTTTGCGACAGGAGGATAAGTTGCTTCAAGAATGTAAGCATTTGCAAAATCATCTATGGTTAAGATCTATGGTTATGATACCAATATTGAAGGCATAACACAACAAAAAATTAGGTACAACTTAATGATATGCTTCTAAATAATAAAGAAATTCAATATATAATTACATGTAAAAGGAAAGGACTAAGGATTGTCGCATATCAAATGGCGATACAAGACAATAAAGTCTTTGCTAGGTTTTGATGAACTAGCAACTTGTGTGAAAAAGGAAAAATCATACGACAGTTATGGCAGGGCAGGTTCTTGTGATAAAATTTCATATCATAGACAAACTGAGCCTGACTAATGAGCAGATCCACGATAAGCTAAACAAGTTAAACTTATATAGGGGAAAACTATAGCCATCTCTGGCCTCCAAAAGGTTTGAAATATCGAGCCATGGCTCAGTGCTTTGGGAATCGACAAACTGTAACCCTTTCAACCACTTCAAATTCAAACAATGAAATAGCTAAAAGGCAATATGATATTTAAACGATAATGAGTACCGCATAATATCTCTGAAAATAATCCCAAAATAAACTATCATCTTTTACAAATAAGAAAGCAGATTAACGTTTATATTGTTCTGCTCCGTCAACATCCAACGCTTATGTTAGAGCACTCAAACTAGTAGAAGAAAACAACAAATAAGCAAAAATAAATTTCAATCCAAATTTTGTTATGCTTTGCTTTAGATACTTGTAACTCTTGACATAAAACTACCTAACTCACATGCAAACTGTTAAAAAGATGGTCACAATCTTTATTACAGCTTCACATGTGTTTATTTTAGAATAAATTCTACCTATCAGGAGAGACACAACAACCTGTTGTTGTTAGATTAATATTTCTAATTAGATAATCAACTGTCACCATGAAATCGTAAACCAAATATTTTGTTATAAATCAGTGTCTAGTATTAAACGACTAGAACCTTTTTCTGCCACATGCCTTCTCGAAATCTCACCAATTGCTCCTAGTAATAAGATCGATTGAAAGGTAGCAGCTCAATAAGTAGAATTTAATAGTAGGCATACACAAATCAGATCGCGAATCAGCTCCATCTTCATCAAAATCACGATAATCAGTTGATCGATATTTCAGCAATTGGCAACTCGAGTTTGCTAGGGTGGAATTTGAACGAGGAAGAGGAACGATTTTTAATTCGGGGAAGAAATGAAAAGATTCCTGCGTAAGTGGGTAAAGTTATGGCACGTGACTTACTTTGGAGCCTAATTTTCGTCGGTCCTGCCTAAATTTCATACTTTTGCGTTAACATTTTATGTTATGTAACCAATTTTACATAGACCAGCGCTAATTATTACAACTGGCAGCTCCTCACAGTTGTAAAACTAAAGTTGTAATATGGTGTTTTTGTTGTAGTGTATAAATAATAATTATAAATTTGATTCATAAATACGAAATCGTTAGTTTATAATAAATTCCATTATTGGAAAAAAATTAAAATTTTCTTCGAAAAGGCTAAGGAAAAATCCTTCATCTTAATTTTTGGGGTATTTGATTTCGTGAATCGTCTGTTTGTTGTCAGCTAGGTAAGGGGAAATCCGTTTTAATTTATATTACAGGTTTCTAGCTGAGTTAATTTTGGAATTCATTCGTTCGTGGTGTAATCGCAGCATCGTTGTTGAGACTATAAATCCTTGGATTTGGTTCGGAGTTTAACTACAGTCTGTAAATACCGTGGTGATGAGGATAATTATTTTTTGGATCGCGTCAAATCTTAAAAGAAAACGTGGGACGATTAATATTTTAATCCGACCTAATAAGATCACTGTTCAATCTTTGTCCAAAGACATTTAATAGTTGATCGTTTAGCGTTATGCCAGAATGGTCAACTAGTCGATGAGTTTTGGTACAATTGGACTAAGGACTCAACCATAAAAGTTGCATCCAAAATACCCTCTTAACTTCCTTCTTTCGTCCTTCCTTCCTCATTTAGACGAACTATATCTCTATCCTTCTTCTCTTTCTTTGTTATCGCCTCGTCTCCTCTTTTTCCCGCTTGTTTGCGCATTAGATCTTGCCTCCCTAGTACTCCAAGATCTAGTTTCTTTTCTCCGACCATTTCTTGGCCTATACTACCTAGTTGGAATGCTCAATCCTACTCACACCCTTTAAGTCTCTTCCTTTGTTAGAGATCATTTGGTTGGATCAGAATGAGCAAAAGATCTCTTCGCTTTACGGCTAAGAAAATTTGTCGAGGCAGTTGGACTTGCACTGATCCATTGCATCGAGATCTTAGAATAGGATTACTTGTTTGTGCTGCATCTGCCTTTGTTATACCTTGTCAGGATAGGTTTTTTCAAAGGTGATCGTCGTTTTGCAGATAAAGATTAAGCTGTCTTTTGGATGGTTTTTCTGAGGAGAGTCTCGATGAGATTTTAGAGGAATCCGTGTCTTATGCGGACTTGAATAGTCTTTTTGTTTGACCGGCTTTGGAGGTTTTGCAGCGAATCTCTTTTTCTTAATGCCAGGTTTTGAGTTCGGGATTCTATGTTTGAACTTCTCATGTAGACGTGTAACCCATTTAGCACATCGTTCTATAAATCGGAAGTTATGACTAGATTTTTCTCATGATGCAAAAATTAATATTTTGCTTGATCGATGGCGTAACCATCATCTAGTGCCGCAACATATTTGATTTAGCTTGTTGTTCTAGTGTGTTGCTCGTGGAGTTACTTTCTGTAATATCGCCTATCCATTTTGTCTTTAGACAATATCAGGTGGATTTCCATGAGAAGCAGTTTTGTGGTAGGTTTCTTTTCTTATCGCAAATTCTCTCTTAGAAGAGATGGTGATCTGGGAACCTCCAACAACACTAGCAGTGTTTTTAACAGGAGATTGAGCATTATGTTACCATGATATGGTTAATTAAAGATAAAAAAATTGGTTTGAGCTCCAGCCACGGAGCAAGACATCTTGTTGTTTATAGCCGTTGTTTTGGGAGTTTTGGTGTTGTTGTTTTGTCGTCGTCTTTGTTGTTTTCCCTTTCCATATCGGGTTCTTGGCTTGGTGGTGATTCGTGCTTGTAACTTTTAGTGTTTTTTAAATCGCATGACTTAGGTTAATGAGATTTCTAAGACTGAAGATATTTATGCCATTCACGCATGCCTATTTGAATGAAACCTCATTTTTCTTATCTAAATTAACAGTTGTCCTAGAGTTGGAAAGAATAATGTGTTTGATAAATTTTAGCAAAGGACCGGTTTTGCATTGTTTTTCATCATGGGTATATAAATAAATAAAAATCACCGTTCCTTTTTAAAGCTAAAATTTATTTTTGGTCTTTGTGTGGTTTCAGTTTTCGTATTTTTGGCGTGACTGACTTCCTTTTTCGCCAACATGTGACTTGAATCGTTTAAGTTTCCCAAATTACATTTTTAAAAAAAATTTGAAAACGTTGTTTGAAAAAAAAACTTTATACCCTTTTAAATTTTTAACTGATTTACTTTTTTTTATTTCGGTTTGTGCGAAAACGCAAAATTTGGATACGGCAAATTGTGCATATTTAAATGTCTATTTTACATTAAGTAGACGATTTGAGTGGCGCAAAGTGCACGTTACCGAAATTTTAATTTTTCATACGAATATCATATGGAAAGTAAAGCGGTATTGAAAAGAAATTTTCAAAATAAACATGACAAGTTTTTAAGCGTGAATTTATTTTTGCGAAAAAAATCGATTCTGGGTCACATGGATAATGCAAGGAAGATGTTTGGATGCTTTGTGTGCGCGTTGTAGCAGTGCAATAGGACCGACATTACAATAAAAACGTTAATGGTAACAAGGAAAAGGCTGTTTTGGCCTTGGAAATGTTGTTTCCATACCATGTCAACGATGCGCGCGAGCTATTAATTAACTCGTATTACGTTTTAGAGCTTGTTTCAAGCCTCCTTTACAGTCTACAGATGGAAATTTTTGGAGAATTTTGGGTAACTGCGATGAAAATTCTACTGTAGGGCGGGAAATGGAATATGTGTAAGCGGGAAAAATGTTAAAGTCTTTTCTTCGATTTCCTTATTTCGGTTTTGGAGAAATTAGATAGGAAACATTTAGATTGCGTAACATTTTGGGTGGTAGGGTTTGGATGTAAAATTGGTTGCTTCACACTTTTATTCATAGTTGTGTGAGGGTTATGGATGAAAAAGAGTTTTCAAAATTTGCATTCATATAGAACTACCAATATATTTAGGACGTTTTGCATCATGTCTTCAAAAATATTTCAAAAGTTTAATGCAAACATATAGGAGGATTCGAATAGATTCATCTTGCATGCATATTTTATGGTTGAATTGCATTATGTACACCATGCACATATACGCATGCTTGCAAAATGGATGTACACAAATTGGTTGTGTATAATAGGACTATAAGCATCAGAATTTCGGGATGAAATTCCTTTTAAGGAGAGAAGAATGTAACAACATGGAATTTTGGCAATATAAATTAATTATTTGAATTTCAAATATAGAAATTTCTGCAAACAATGGAATTTGGCAATGAAACTTTAACCGATGCGTTCGTCTCGGAATTCTGATTAACTTTAATGTTTGGAGTTTTGCGAATGGAGTCCGTATGAAAAAGTTACGGACGAAATATGTAAATGGGCGGAAAATAAATAAATCAGAATTTATAAATATAAATTATCTTATTTAACCAGCCATCCTGGGCATTTGACGACCCAGGCGTTCGACCATAGCGGTCGACCGCCACAGTCGACCTACTGGGTGTCAGTTTTCCTAGTGACAGCTAGGGTTGGCAAGGTTTAGTTTATGATATATATATAAAACGAATGGACATATATGAATTAAAACGAATCCAACGGTTCAAGGACAATTCCACTCCTATAAATAAAGGGGGAAGGCCTTATTCATTTGCACATTAATATGTGGGAAACAACGAAGCTCTACCATTTTCCTCCTTCAAACCTAATTTCTTAATCTAAAATATAATCTTATACAACAAATCAAATCCAAATCACATAGGATTGAGAGGATTATCAGATCCAATGAAAAAGAATGCAAATTAGCGCTCAACAATAGATTCTCCCCTTTCTTCCTATTTTCTTATATCTCTACAGATCGGGTTTCCCCTTTTCAGATAAATTGAAGGTTTATAAGAATTTGGGGATTGTAGGCCTAAAAGGTTCAAACTTTGAATTTGGATGCTTTCACGTGAGTGGGAAATTTATATATACATTTGTAATAATGTATTTTTCTCATTTGTATTAGATCTCAAGTTTATATGCCTATTTTCATCAGATCTGATATAATATGATTGTAATTGAATTAGCTCCTATCAGATCTAATTATAAAAATGGTCAAAACTTGTGAATTGCAAATTGTGATTATGTATAATATTAATTGTAGGATTTTCAAATTTGTTTACACCTATTTCCTGCAGTTATGTTGTAAAATATATTGCAGTTGTAGAAAAGCACTGTAGATCTGGAAATCAGTCCCTTGTAAACACCTATTAGATGTAGTTACATTCCATATCTCTAGTTTAGTGTTGAATAATAAATTATGTGAATTTGGGTAAAAGATTCGATTGGTAAATTATGTGATTGTAATATTATAAGAAATATGCCTTGTTTGTATTCAATGTTGTTGGGTTTAGGCTTAATTGTTGTAAATATGTCGTTTTCCTCCTTTTTATAAAAAGGCATTATTTTGAAATCACAAGAGGTATGATGAAAAGATCAAAAAGGGAAATGTGGTGCAAATGTATGTATAATTATAAATATACATATTTATGCATAATTTGCATCAACTATTCCAAATTATATATTTACGTATATTTCTTGTGATTTTGAAATATGTCAATTCAACTAATTAGGCATAATTTACAATGATTTCGGCTAACGGTCTTTTTAGTAAGATTGAAACCTTTTTGGCAAGATTGAATGCAAAAAGGAATGTTTGGTTATTGATTTAACCGAGTCATTAAATTTAAAGAATAAGAAAAATAACTACGTTGACAACACGAAAACATAAAATGTGAACATATAAATATTATCCGCCCAAAGCAGCGTAAAATGATAAAATATACATTTTGTTGGATATTTGAATGTTTGGATAAGGTTCCATTATGGAATTATATGTATATGTAATTCATATTGAATTAATATTTTTGTGGTGACCATTTATAGCAATCAATATAATTAATTGCTATAAATAGGACCACAAATCAATAAGTAATAATTGTAACCAACATTGAATGGGGGAAAATAAATATAATAGGATAATGGTTACAATTCCTAAATTAATTAGGATAAATGTTGTACACCATAATTAGGAAATTTGAATTATGACTGTATTTAGACACGAAGTTAAGCTCAACTTGTGGTAGAAGTCTGCCTGGAACCGACCGGAAAATCCAACATTCACAGGTAGTCAGCTTAATGCACTACTACAAAAGTGGGCATATTCGATACTAATTTGTGTGCATTGCATGAAAAGTGTTGCGAAAGCTATGCATTCTTTGATCTTCTGCAACAACATTCATTTGTTGTTGCATTAGATGTGAACGCAGTGTTGCGGTTGGAATTCTTGTGCTGTGACGTGCAACACCAGGTCAAAGTGTTGCATTACATAAATACATGCCAAGTCAGCGATCTGCGTTATCAGTTTTAACAAATATATAACCGTTAATCCAACGGTTCTAGCTGATCCTTGCTACACCAGTTCAAAGTGTTGCATTAGATAAATACATGCTAAGTCAGCGATCCGCGTTATCAGTTTAAAAAAATAAAGAACCGAAGATGTAGATTAATCCAACGGTTCAAGCCGATCCTTACTACAGCTTAGTGAAAATTTGGCGCGATAGTTTCCCCATTCACGAAATACATCCCCCCCAAAACTAATTTCTCCCGTACTCCTCCTTCGGTCCGTTTCTCTCTCCACGAAATCCGTCCAAGAACACCTCGACCTGATTGCTACTGTAAGTCTGTACCTCCGGTTACAAACTATAAACCTTCGATTGCTCCTAATTTACAGACTTTACACCTCCAATTTGGATCATTTAGGACAATTACAGGTAGTTAGGGCTTCATCATTTCGGTTTTATTTAGTTTATTTCATTGCTAACTTATTTTGGTCTACGTTCAAAGTCTCTGGGTGATTTGGGTATACCGATTACCTTAAATTAGGGTTTTTTATACAAGTGTTGTATTTATATGTTTGCATGTGTTGAAATTATGCAAGTTCTGTAATTTTATGTTTGCCAAACCATTGATGTATTGGTAAATAATGCTTATTTCGACAGGTGGAAACAAAATTTAGCGGACAAAAGAAATCCAATTTAAATGTTTAAATGTCTATTTCTGTTTGTAGTTAAATAATGCCTATTTCTCTTCCTACATCATATGACTACGAAGATACCCTAGGCATGGGTGATCTAGGATTGTCAAACCCATCATCATTAGAAACTCCTATTGATTTTTATGTAGAGATGCAAGAAAGGCACTATGATGATTTGCTTGAGTATGAACTAGAGCAAGAAGAACTCCGAAGACAACGGCTAGAAGAAGAACGACGTGAAGAAAGGGCGATGCGACGGCATAGTCGTGCTGCCTTGCGTCATCAGCATCGAAACAACTAAGTGGTTAACGAACAACAAGCTGACTTACCAATCATAAAGTGTGATTGTGGGTATGCCGCTGTAGAAGATGTTATTTTGATTGGATTCAACATTGGTCGTCGTTATTTTAGATTTCGTGTTTATGGGTGTACCTTTTAGCAGTGGATTTACCAACAGTTTCCAAGTCGAGCCGCTGAGTACGCAAATGAATTACAACATCAACTTACAACGCTGCAAAATCGAGTTATTGGTTTTCGAACTGACGTTAGTAGACTTAACGACCAGCTTCAAGCGCTAAACATTAGAAGACAAAATTAAATTATTGCATCGTTCTTTGTATTGGGTACAACTGCATCGTCTTTGTGTCACCTGTATGGTCTTTGTATCTGTACTGTTTTGTTTTGGTGCAGTCATGTAATGTTATGAATTTGTGTTCAGTATCCTTAGTTGCTTATTTGATGTATTATCCTGATAACTCAGTTCCAAAAGTTAGTGATAATTCATAGGGTGCCTTTTTTAGAGGTCCCTATTAAGTTTCAAAATATAAAAAAAACCCGGTCATAAACTTATTGTAAATTTAGTCCCTATTTTTCGAAAATTCATAAAAAAATATAAAAAAAATATAAAAAATCACGATAATTCGTATTTAAATTAAACATGTACTCGCCCAAAAATTCAGATCATAATAAAATCAAAACATGCATCAAAATAAAAAAAATACAGAAAACAACGAAAAATGCAGTAATTTGCATCAAATCATGCACATATTTGGATTACTTGCATTCATCTGTGCAAGTATTTCTCTGTTATATTTTTACTTGCAATACTTGCATACATGTGTGCAAGTATTTAAAATAGTTGCATACATGTATGCAAGTTTCTGCACACATTTTATTTTCACATGTAAATACTTGCATACATGTGTGCAAGTATTTCAAATAGTTGCACACATGTATGCAAGTTTCTGCATACATTTTCAACTAAAACAGCTTCAGAAATACTTGCATACATGTATGCAACTATTGGCAAAAGTTGCATACATGTATGCAACTATTTGCAAGTTTTAAATTCACACCACATCCCTGTAATGTTTTCTCTGTAAACCCGCCCCCTTTTTTAGCTGCCGCCTGGAATCTTCCGCCTGCCAATTTCCATACCTCCGCCTCTTTCGTTTTCTGTCCAAATTTTCAGGCGCTATCACTTAAAAAAAAAAAAAATCTAAAATCTATAAATATTCTCGGAAGTCGACAGAAATTAAAAAAAAAAGTTGCATAAATGTATGCAACTTTTACGAATAGTTGCATACATTTATGCAACTATTCGAATACACATGCATATATTTATGCACGCCTGTTTGAAAAATTGCATACATGTATGCAGTTTTTCTATATAATTGCATACATGTGTGCATATATGTCAAAATATATGCAAACGTGAATAAGTTGCACGTAGGTATGCAGTTTTTAAATAAATGCATCAGCAGATGCATGTTTTAACAATATGTGCATACATGTATGCATTTATACTGCAGTTTTGACGCAGATTTGAAATAAATGCATACATGTATGCAACTAATCGATTTATATGCATGTTTTGATGCAATTTACTACATTTCGTTGATTTTCTGTATTTCATGATTTTGACGTTGTTTTTAATGTTTTTTTGATCTGATTTATTTCACGATTAATTGTTTTAATTAAATACGAATTTACATGGCTTTTTAAAAAAAAATTGTATTTTTTTGATGAATTTTCAAAAAATAGGGACTAAATTTACAATAAGTTTATGACCGGGGGTGAGCCTAATTAAGTTTCGTTTTAGGGATGTGTGCCTAATATTCACTAATTCATATCAAAACAATCGTCTTTGTATCATCACACTGATTATGTATAATTGTAAATTATTAACTTGTTTTGTTTTTATTCCTAATTTAGTCAAACCTTACAGGGTAGCCCTTGTTCATGTCTTGAAACTATTAGTGGTATCAAATTTGGTCTTGCTAGGCCGTGATTAGATTGTGGCAATGGATAGTGAGTATTTCATATGGATAGGACTTCCGAGATCGAGTGTAGAATATGTAAGAGGGGTAACAGCTTTTCTAAGAAATGCATTTCCCATTTATAAAGTGGGTGATGAGATGAAGTGCCCCTACAAAAAATGTACATAACGTAATTGGTATTGTGAAAATGTCATATACGATCATCTTATTTTTAATGGCCCTTCTCCATTACATACCGAGTGGATTTGTGAAGTTTCACAGACGAAATTATTAGGTGTTAATGACCATATGGATTGTGCAACGGAGATGGATTTTGAGAATAATTTGGATGTGATGTTCAAATGTGCGGGTTACAAATTTGGTCAAAATCCCAGGGACTTTGTAGTAGAACCAAATCCAGAGGCCGAGAAATTTTATCGGCATGTTAAAGAGGGAAAAAAACCATTATATCCTGGCTGCACTAAATTTTCCCGACTGAGTTTCTTGATCAGGCTTTATCATTTAAAGTGTGCTTATGGAATTAACGAGTCTGCGTTTGGGGAATTACTAAAGCTTATAAAAGAAGCTTTTCCTGATGCCAAGTTGCCTTTGTCTTCCTCCGCTGCAAATAATGTCATTAAGGATTTAGGTCTTGATTACCATAAAATACAGGCCTGCCCAAACCATTGCATGTTATATTGGGCAGAGAATAAAGATAAAGAGGCTTGTGACATTTGTGGTTTTTCGAGGTGGGATGTAAAAGAAAAAGAAGACATCGTTGATAATAATGATCCACCAAAGTCGATTCCCAAAGTGCCGGCAAATGTTATGAGGTACTTTCATCTAAGACCAAGGTTAGAAAGGATGTTTATGTGCAAAGAATTTTCCAAACTTATGAGATGGCACCAAGAGGAACGAAAAGAAGATGGAAAACTAAGACATTCGGCTGATGGTATGGCATGGAAGATGATGGATGCCCGCTATCCTGATTTTTCATCAGAAAATCGTAATGTTAGATTGGGTCCAGCATCTGATGGATTTAATCCATATCGTTCAATGAATTCAAGTTATAGTACATGGCCAATTCTGTTGGTAAACTACAATCTTCCGCCTTGGTTATGTATGAAACAAGAGAATTTGATTCTTTCAACATTAATATCTGGTCCAGATTCTCCAAAGAACAGTATTGACGTATATATGCATCCTTTAATTGCGGAATTGAAAGCGTTATGGAATGTTGGCGTCGAAACATATGGTTCCTTGGCTGATGGGAATTTTAATTTACGTGCAAGCATCTTATGAACCATTAGTGATTTTCCGGAATATGCCATGTTGTCAGGTTGGAGCACAAAGGGGAAACTAGCGTGTCAAGTATGCCATTATGAAATTTCTTCAAATTATTTAAAGCATAGCAAAAAAATGTGTTATATGCACCATAGGAAGATTCTTGATCCGACACATAAGTGTAGGCTGGATAAGAGGAGATTTAATGGCGAAATTGAAATGGGGAGCATTCCAGAAATATTATCAGGAACTGATATTGAAGAGTTATTGCGGGGGTTCAAAAATCGGTTTTGGGATAAGACGAAGAAACCTGGTAAAACTGATGGCCCTTTTAAAAAAAGGTCAATACTGTTTGACTTACCATATTGGTGTCGTAATCCCCTTCGACATAACCTGGATGCCATGCACATAGAGAAGAACATATGCGACAAAATATTAGGTACTTTACTTAATATAGGTCGCATGTCGAAGGATCACCTAAATGCTCGTTTGGATTTACAGGAATTGGGCATAAGGAAGGAACTTCATCCTGTTGAATGTGGTGACGGAAAGCATGTTGAAATTAGAGCTATAATATTTGATATGACAAACAAGGAAAAAGAAATCTTTTGCTCTGTATTGAAGAACGCCAAACTGCCTTACGGTTGTGCCTCGAATGTTAGTCGGTACGTGCACATAAAAGAGAGAACGGTTGTGCGATATAAGAGCCATGATGCTCATTTCATACTCCACTATTTGTTACAATTTGCCATGAAGAAGCGTCAAAACCCAAGATTGCATTATCAATGATCAGATTTAGTGCATTCCTTAGAGCACTATGGAGCTAGGTTATCGAAGTGGATGATATCAAGAGGCTGCAAAAAGAAATTGTCGAGATACTTTGTCATTTTGAAATGATTTTTCCACAGGCTTTTTTCGATATAATGGTACACTTGCATGTTCATTTATGCAGAGAAATCAAATACGGCGGGCCTGAACATCTTAGATGCATGTATCCAATTGAGCGATATCTAGAAAAGTTGAAATCTTATGTGCGAAATAGAAACAGACCGGAAGGTTCGATTGCAGAAGGTTACTTGGCGGAAGAGTGTGTGACCTTCTGTTCAAGATTTTTAAGCGTTGATGGAGGAACAGAAAACACGTCGATTGATTTTGGAAGATGTCCAACAGATTTGGAATATCATATTGGAACAAAGAAGAATAAAGATGGGAAGATGTTCAATTTGAAAGATGCAGAGTGGAAGGCAACGCATCGCTATATTCGGTTCAATTCCGGTAATAAAGAAATTGAGAGTTTGATCGAGTAAGTTCTTAAGTTCCTATATCATTTTCCTTAACTATAAATTAACATCTGCATTTCGTAGTTTTTTGACCTTAATTATTATTTAGGGTTCATCGAGCTATTGTGGATGGTCTTGCAAATCCAAGAAGATACAAGAGGGAACGAGAACATTTCGAAGAGTTTTGGAATTGGCTTAAAGAAGAGGTTCTGAAAAAGGACAATATTTCAACAGATTTAGAGGTGTTTGCATTAGGTCCTAATCGAGTAGCTAGTAAGTTTACAGGTTATATAGTAAATGGATATAGATTCCACACAAATTTTAGAGATTCTCAATGTACCACACAAAATAGTGGTGTATTTTTGACTGCCAAAACCACCAGCTTTGCAAGTTCGAAAGACCAAAACCCAATAGTGGGTGATGTCAATTACTACGGATCAATCGAAAAAAAAATTTGAGCTTGATTATTGGGGAGCTCTCAGAGTGGTCCTTTTTAAGTGTTGCTGATACCAAGAGGAAAAAGATTCATATGGTCTTACTCGAGTAAATTTTAGCAAGTGCCATAAAACTGAGCCTTATGTCCTATCTTCGCAAGTGCAGCAAGTATTTTATGTGGAAGATGCAGTTGAAAAGAACAGTCATTACGTTATTAAAAAATTGCCGCGAGATTGGTGTGATACTGAAAATCAGAATGCAATGGAAGAAGACATGAGCAATACGCAATCACATGATATGGGCATAGGTGGTGAACTAGAACCAGAAGTTGTTGATGTGGGTTGGATTAGGGATGATGTCCCCGTAATACAACTAGAAACAGAAGTAGAAGCAGAAGTTCCTGATCCTGTTCCGTCTCATTAGGATAAAAAATTCCTCTTTCTTATTGCTTTAATTTGATCTGATTTATGATGTATTTGGCAATTATTGTTTTAGCTGGGAACTATTATCTTTGATGAATGTATTTGTCACTCTTTTCTCATAATGCAATCTACACTGTTCACATGTTTTATGACTAAATGTCTTTCTTTACTGTCATCTGACTGTGGTTATAGACCAAAATGTTATAGTTGTTGTTTTTTGTCCACTTAAACATGCATGTACCTTGTTCTAATGTATTTATTTTGTACAGGATGGATGAACTTATTAATATCTGACTGCAACATGGCGGACAGTTTCGAAAGACATGTTACGTTGGTGGAGAACTCTTCGTAGTAACAAATTATGATGTAGACCGCTTTTCTTACAGTGTGCTTATGGACTTTATTAAAGATGCTTTCCATTACACTGAAATAGGAGGAGTCTATATCATCAGCAAAGGAACGAGGGGTGGCT
Source organism: Allium sativum (assembly GCA_030737875.1). Taxonomy (NCBI): domain Eukaryota; kingdom Viridiplantae; phylum Streptophyta; class Magnoliopsida; order Asparagales; family Amaryllidaceae; genus Allium; species Allium sativum. Next base: position 1,042,727,682 of record CM060910.1, on the reverse strand, counting down.
GGCAGCTAATATTGAATGACAAGGATGTAAACGAGTACGTATAGGGCTGCATTAATAAGCAAGAAGAAGTGGTTTTTTTACATCGACAACACCACTGACAAAGACGTTGAGCCGGTGACTCAACTGCAGCCACATGTAATCATACGGCCAAGGAAAAACATAATTCAAGGTATATAGTATATGTAATATAGATCCATTCTTATATATATATATATATATATATCTGTGTGTGTAAAGAACTACGAAGGAGGCCATCGTTTCGGGTTTTTTTGTTCCAGGTTCTGCTAAGAAGGCGATTGCAAAGCGCAAGTATACTACTGCACATAGACTTCAGCAACAACACAAAATGATGAAAAACAACCCAACTCAAGTTGGTCAGAAGAAACTATCGCCGGAGCCTGATATGAATAAGGATGAAGAAGATGTTATTGTGACAGACAAAGGAACCAGGAGGAAATTAAATGTAGAAAATGAAACAGATAATGATGATGATACCCGAGAGAATGAAGCTGATGTTCAGGTATTTTTCAGTTTTCATTTCAGTTTTATTAATCCGGATGAAATCTTTTATTTCAAACTACTTTTTATTAAAATTCTGCACGTAAAAGCAAGAACTGGATTTTAGTTGTTTTCTATTACTATGTCGATGTCCTATTCCGACCATGAAGGCTGCAGCTAATTCAAGTAACTATTTGTTCTTTGTGCATACATTCTGTCAAAATAGCAAGAATTGTTTATACGTCGACTCTATTTGGTTAACTAGCTTAAATTTATCATCGATGGTGCATAATAATGCTAATCTGCTTGCAGTTCTCACAACCATCAGTTTTGACGAAGTATGAACAAGAGCGAATAGCGCGAATGCAAGAAAACGATGCAATTAGTAGATCACTTGGGGTGCCTTCATTGGTTAGTTGTATGCAAGAGGCTGCCGCACGAAATAAGAAAGATAAAGGTAAAGATGTTGCTGGACGTGATGAATACATCCCAGAAAATGCTGGCGAAGACGTCACTGATGATTCATCGGATTCGGAGGTATAAAGAAGTTATTTGGTTATTACTTATTGTCTTTGCCTTTATGAACGTAAAAAATCTTGACCTTCGACTTAATTGTAGAGAATCAAAATTGTTAAGTCAAACGAGCCATTACCTGGACCAAGAACTCGTTCGCGAACCATTGCAGCCATTGAAATTGAGAAGGAAGCGATGACCTGCACCCCCCTCCAAAGAAATCTGGCTCCAAAAGGGAGTTGATCAAGACACGCACTCCCACTCCAAAGAAAATGAGTAACCGGGAGAAATTCGCAGAAACATTAACGAAATTGACGAAACCTGCACCGTCTTTTTCAGGAGTTTTAAAACCTACAACGTCTCGTCCATCCGTTTTAAAACCTACATGTACCAAATTTTTCAAACAATCATCCACTTCAAGTGAAGCTGCTGGTTCAGTTGCTGCTTATTTAGCGATGCGGAAACGTCAAAAGCAGAATGTTGAAGCGCCCGAAACAATGGGAAATCTTACCGATCGATTAGAGCAGGAATGGATTGCATAGGAAGATGAAGCAGGAACAGGTACAATATAATGTTTCTTTATCTGTGCACTGCACTGCATTGTTGACTGTGTCTATTTTCTATTAATTTTTTTGGACCTGGTAGATAAATTACAAGGTCCAAAAAAACCTAAAGGGAAGTCAAAAATGACCAAGGTGCATGCTACAATCTCTGATGATAAAGTAGTCATTGAGTTGAATGAGGATGGTCAGCCAGTATCTGATAATATTACAGAGTTAAGCAATTTTCTTGGGACAATAGCAAAGGATAATGTGTCTCTAACTTACATCAATTGGCATGTTGTTCCAGATCAATTAAAGCGACAAATGTTGGATTATGCTCTGGTACAATCTAATTTCCTTAACCATATCAACTGACTTCCTAAATGTTTGGTTTTAATTAACTAGTTTGTTTCCTGAATTTTGTGATTGATATATTGTAGGCTAGGTATGTCATTCCGGAAGAAGGACACAAGTGGGTGTTGAACACGCTTAACGACTCTTGGAGGCAGTACAAGTCTCGCATCAAAGTAAGGTATTATAAAAAATATTCAACTGATGAGGAAAGGCTTGTAAATAGGCCGAGTACAATTCCATTGGAGGATTTTAAAATGCTCTTGGAATACTGGGGGGATGAAGCAGTTTAGGTACGGCTTTAATGATATTCACATTTGTATAATGTTTAGTAGTTCACATTATCTTGTTTAGTGCTAATCTTTTCTTTAGTAGTTCGCATTATCCTTGTTTAGTGGTATTTTTTTTGGATTTCCAGGCACTAGCTGATACTAATTCCGCGCATCGTAATTCACTAAATGAGACACATAACATGGGTCCCAAAACTCATGCAGTAGCCAAAGAAAAGATAGTATGTGTTTTTTTGAACTTAAGTTATTTTTTTTTGTGATTGAGTTGAATTGGCCACATGATAATTCTATTTTGTTATATCATTGAATTTTATTTTATATATCATTGTCACAATGTTCATAGGCAGCAGCTAGATCTGTAAATTCTTAACATTGAATGTTAAAAATTGTGTTAAATTTTTGGTAATCCTAATACTTGACAGAGAAAGAAGGACCTAGAAAAAGCCTCCCCATCCGCTGCCTTGATTTATTTGGAAACATATAAACGAGAACCTGGTAGAAGTTACAAGACTAACACGGATGAACTAAAGGCCAAATACGTGAGTACATATATAATTAGATACTGAAATAGCAATACTTGTGTCAGTATAATTGGGACATTGTACGTTTGTTGGAGCTTCTTATTAAATCAAACACATAGTTAGTTTGAAAGAAAACAAGTTCTGTTAATAAATTCATTTCTTCCAGCTGCCTATTTATATATATTCTTGCCTGGTTTTCATTTTGTAGGCGAAGGTTCAAGCAATGGTGGATGCAGGAAACATTGCTGAGGCAGATGCACTTGTTTCTGGTGGGAGGAGCCACACGCGTAACTGGCTTGTAGGAAGGCGAGGAAAAATGGCCGAAAAGTCTCCAACAACACTTGGTTCTTCAGACAGTTATGTGCAAGAGCTGGCCCAAAAAATAAGGCAAGAGCTTGAGGCGGATTTGGAAGAAAAGGTGAACAGAAAAGTGAAAGAGAATGTGTCATTGATATTAAAAAAGCTTAGTGAAGCCAATCCAGATCTTAATTTAGACGCCGGAGACTTTTGTGTCACCACAACAAGTGATGAAGATGACCTTGTTACCCCTGTAACCCCGGCAACTGACTGAAGTATTTGGAGGGTATGTGTTAGCACTTGTGATATGTTCTGTTCTTTTAAATTATGGCACCTGTGGTATGTGTTCGTGATGGCACTTTTGGTATGTTTGGATGATGGCACTTGTGGTATGTGTTGGTGATGACATTTGTGAGTTGGTATATATAATTGGTTGGTCTGACTGTGGTTATGAATGTTTTGGAGGATTTATTGTATGAATATTTTGGTATATATGTATGAAAGTGGTACAATGTTTTGGATTGAATATATGTACTGCAGATTGTAATTACAGGGTTGCATTTGATTTATTTCTGGTGTTGCATTTGATTTATTTTACCATTGCAGTTGATGTTTTCTGGTATTGCAGCACAATATTGTGGTGTTGTATTATATGGCACTGTGGTGTTGCATTAGATTGATGTGGTGTTGCATTAGAATGTGCTGTGGTGTTGCATTAAGTGTACTATTATTAATTTCACAATGGTACGGCACGTGGGGCCCACACTGTACGTGGTGCCACGTGGATAGCTGATGTGGCATGTGACACATGTGCAGCTGACGTGGAGAGATGACGTGGCATGCGACACGTTGGCAACTGACGTGGAAAGTGCATGTGGCCCCCACTACCATGACCTGGAAGCCAGGCTCTGGCTTCTACTTAAGGCAACGCTGTATATTGTTGCATTACATGCATATACTGTTGCAATAGGGTTATAATGCAACACTTTCTTTCTATGGTCGTAGATGTGCAAAAGCGTTGCCTTAGAAGCCTAGTGCAATGGCCGCGGATGCCACGTCCCCTTGGTGTTGCCTATTTGAAAAAATGGGCTACGGCAACGCTTTTCTGATCTACGGCCACAGTAAAATAGTGTCGAATATGCCCACTTTTGTAGTAGTGATGTGAGGGGTCTAATGCATAAATATAAATGTACTAAGGCACGAGATTAAGTTCAACTTGTGGTAGAAGTCCGGAACCGACCGACAAATCCAGTATCCACAAGTGGTCAACTTAATGTGAGTGGTCTGGTGCATATATATATATATATATATAATATACATATATATATATATAATCAAGTTGAAATATTATCGGAAGTGCTCGTTAATGGCGACAGGAGAATTCTTTTCTCCTGTTTTCGCTGTGCGTGAGCCTTCCAATACTTTCTGATTTGGTCTCCTTTCTCATTCGATTTCTATCTGTAATCTTCAATGTGTTTTCATGTTGATAAGCCTTATGTATTCCTTCATTTTATTTTTAATTTTCAAATCAGATCTTTCTTTCATCTCTTCGGATGGCTATAATCTCAGATCTACCCTCTATCGTGATGAATCTAAGCTTAAACCAAAGATCCACAGCCGATTTGAAAGTTGTAGAACAAGACACTGGGAGACTCGGGATCTGGCATGGCCGGCGCAAGTGGAAACACTTCAAATTCTTCGTAACCGTTTCTTCAGGTTGTTCACTATCTGGTATGTGTATAGATCTGTTTATTGGACATTGCATCAGATTGGGGTTTGATAATTTAGGATTATAGGTTGTTTTTTGGTTTGAGGTTTATATTGGCAACAGGTACAAAGCTGAGTTTCATAGATTTAATCAGAAGTTTGGAATATGAAAAGATATATGGGTTCCTTTTTAGTCCATTGCATATGTTTGTATCAGATTTATATGATGGGAACATTTTATAAAGATAACGGAGAGGATCGGATTACAGTTTCATTTGTTCTTACTTTTAGGATCTAAACATCCGATATAATAATACACATAACAGAGTAATCATTCTATGTTTATTCTGAAGTTTTATGGGATCAGGCCATTATGTATTAATTGCATTTGGATTCATAGGGTTCGATTCTTGATCTAAGATGGATTCATAGAGGTCTGTGAATCATCAACCAGATTTAGCATTTGGAATTGAAATTCTGGGATTTAGATGTATTACTATCTGGCTATGGGTTGATTTGAGGATATGCTGTTATTTTCAATGTTCAGATTATTTTATGAATATGGAACTGGAAGTTTTTTTTTGGGATTATATGAACAATAGCTCTCAACATGAACATGAAGATGATGTTCATCAATCAGCACTGTCTATGACATTGGTGAAATACTGGGATTTCATGTAGAGTGACACTACTAGTTTGGATCAAAATAGTCATGGATTTTATAGAACACTGCTCGTATGGATTTTAAACAATATTTAAATTGTTGTTCAACTTCATGTGAACCCATTTATGAGGTTGAATTATAGACTTTAGATATTGGTTGAAGAGTTAGAAGGTGTTCGGTTTCTGCTGTATTCAATTCAGTGTGCTTTGATGATTCTGTTTATATTAGTGGTGCTGTTTTGATTATCCAGAATTTTGAGATTAAAGTTGGTTCCCTTCTATTTCAAGTCTTATTACTGCATTCATGGCATCAAATCTGAAGAACTTATTGCATTGGATTTAAATGTTGGAGTTTTCTATCAAGATTGATGATCGATGATGGTCATTAGTAAGAGGATCCGAGTTTTGTATGCTGTTGATGCACTGTTTTAGTTTGGCTCAAGAGGAGTCGAGAGAGGTGCATACAGTGCACGGAAGCGGGAAGAAGGCTTCATCAGGGGCCGTTTATTTCTAGTTAGGTTATTACTACTTGAATTTTCAGTTTTTTCTTTTATGTTTTGCTTATGTAAAGGTTAGTATGTTAACCTCTTTCTTGTATGTCTTTTTTTGGTAGAAATAAAGTGAACCAATTTTCAATATATATATATATATATATATATAAACAAGTAAATAAATAAATATGAATAGTAATGGTCTATTGGGGTACAACAAATAAATATTTCGGTACTGATAAAATAAGGATATCCAGAGTTAAGGGTTGCCTTAGGAAAATATGACTGTTATGTTCACAAATGGCAATAAACTTATGGATAAGAAAATGGGGGCTAATGGGTATCGATTGTTGTTTAAATACTAAGTCCAATTAAGGAAGGTAATCAAATATATCTTAGGGTAAGGAGACATAACTTTCCTATTTGTACTAGTTAACAGAGAATTTATAATTTAAATTTTAGAGTTGGGCTTAGAAGGTTAATAAGGTAAAATATTATTAACCATATGAACCCATGACGATAATGAATCGTGTGCGTATAGCATTTCCGTGTAGAGGGACTAAACGGGAATGGATTAATAACGTAGCCCACTTTATCCCAAATAGGGAAAGTTATTAAAGGCTAATAGGGTACGAACCTAATAACCTTCATGCATAGTCTGCTTCCTTGGTCTTAATTGGCTGGGGATGAAGAGTCCACCAGGGAATTGGTCTTTCAGTTTAGGGGTCTCAAATGGCAGGTGTGTGTGGGCCTACCCTGTAATAACCCGGAAAATCTGAGCCAATTTAAAATTTTTATTTTGGCTAATTTAATGGATTTTGGATATTTAAAATGAATTATTTTAAATAATAACGATGAAAAATTTATTTTCGACGAAGTTAAAAGGAATAAATTTATTTTAATTATATAACGAGCCTGAAATGGCGCGGTAGTTTGAAAATTCGATTTCGAATTTCAAATGAATATACAGAATTCGTTTTAAGTCGGAATTGGACGAAACCAGAAATATTTGAATCTGTTCAATTATATCTTTCTAACGGAGTTAAGAAACTGAGATTTTACTTTATAGAGTGTAAGATATGTCCAGTTTAAAATTCAGAAAAGTCGCTGTGGAATTTATATATATTTTAATATATATAAAGGCCTTGAAAATAGCCATTTTGCAAACGACCTCTGTTTTCGACGAAACCATTTTTGTTGGATCCGGGATGTCAAATTATTGCTAGGTTTCAAAATTCAAAATTTTCTGAATCAATATGTGAGCGTGGCGACGTTAAACGTGTTTTGACAGTTTCAGTCAATTTCGATCGACCAGAAAATGGCCATTTTTCAAATGGTCTCAGAATTTGATGAAATTAGTTTTGTTAGGACCGTATCGTTAATACGAGGCTAGAAATAATTTTTCTGTAATTTTTAGAGCTAGTATATGGCCCCGGTAAATTGAAATGTGCGTTCAAATTCAATATACATTGATTTATATTTTAAATTTGATGAAAACAGATCGTAACAGCCGAACTGGCTTACGAAACACATCCCATTGTGAATGGGAATACGCTAGGGACGACAGTCGTTGGGCCTCGTTTCGAGTTCGAATTGAAAAGTCCACTTTAGAGGAAATTAAATAATAATTAAATAAAACTTTATACTAAAGCTCTATCTCTCCTCACTTCAGAATAGGCCGTCACTTAAATAAAAAGAAAGAAAGAACTCCCCGTCGATCAACCTCGCCGCGCCTCCAGGGGTTCAGCGCCGCCACCGCCGGGCGCGCACCTCCCTCCCCGACTTCTGATCCTCCTCCTCCCTCCAACATGAACCACCCTAACCCCAAATCAATTTCAGCAACCCTATCCCCCCTTTTCACGTGAAACCGCCCCGCCTCCCTTACCACCGCCTGCCGGTTCTCCCTGGACCCACGCCCTCCGCCGCGCCAGTCACCCATGCCACTGACGCAACTCCGACCCCCCTCCTTCCTCCAAACAACGCTGTAAGTTTTATAAAAAAATCCAATTTCTTATATTTTTGTTAAGGTAAAACTTATATTTTTGTTAAGGTAAAGTTTATATTTTTACAAAGGTAAAATTTATTTATTTCATTTCATTTATTTCAGTTTTGTTTTTATTATTTATTTTCTATAAAACTGAAAATTAAAGTGATGATTTTTATTAAGGAAGATGCAAGTTTTATATTAAGAAAATTTAGATTTTTATGACATGAAGGTTTAGATTTTTATTGTAAACAAAGATTTGATTTTTAATGTAAAGAAAGGTTCGATTTTTAATTAGTGAAAGAAGTGATTTTTATCATAATAAAGAAGGGATTTTTACATTGTAAAGAAAGGATTTTTTTTACATCGTAAAGAAAGGATTTTTAACATCGTAAAGAAATGATTTTTATGAAGAGAAAGATTAGATTTTTATCGGTATAAAGATTAGATTTTATCGGTATAAAGATTAGATTTTTATAGATAAAAATTCAATTTTTATATATATTTTAGTGAAATAAAAATATGATTTTTATTATGAAGATAACGAAATAAAAATGTGTTATTTTTTACTATGAACAGCGTGAATCAGATTGCGATGGAACCACTAGAAACAAATCCAAGATGTTCAGAAGTTCAGAAATATAGAATGGAGGAGTGGATCCCTCGGTGAGAACTTCTCACTTTAAATTTTATTTTCTAGTTAGAAATATATATTAGGATGCAGACGGTGCTTAGCAGCACCCGACACCATCGTCCACAGACCATGGACTTGTTTATTTAGTTGATTGTTTGGTGATTGATTTATTTGTTTGGTTGGTTTGGAAAATGAAATGGAATTGACTAGATTCGTATGTGTATGGCGTGGGCCATTATTAGACCGGGGATAAGGCTAGGCCTTGTCCCGTTTCTAGTATCTTGCCGTTATGCCGCCGAAATTTTCTAAAATAAGTTAGAAAAATAAAAATATCATTTTATTGAATAAATGAACTGAATAGAAATTCATGTGTTGAAATAAATATTTTATCGTTAAAAATATAATTTTTAACGTGCGTGTGAATAAAATAAAATATTCATTTACAAACCAGACGGTTTGTTTATATACACTGATTTGACTGATATTGATTGGGACGATAAATTTTACACGTCGCCCAACTGCACAAATAAAATTTGTGTTTGTTGATGTGAAATCCCACACGGGTATTGGGATGATATTTGACGCACACTAGTCCCAATAATTAGTTGTATGTCGATCGATAGGTTGACAGACAGTTGTGTTGTGCACTTTGGATGATGGTTAATTATTTATCGTTGCTGTTATATACATGTGTTGTATGGAATCCATATAATTAACATTATATGGTAATTGATTGGGCCTCATTCCAATTGGGAAAATAAAGGACATTATAAATAAATTCATGTGTTGAATAAATTAAATATTCATGTGTTGAATAAAATATATATTCATGTGTTGAAGAGAATATTCATTTGTGGAATAGAATAACGAAGTTATTGAAATATATAAAGCCGTGTTGATTAGATTTGCGCCATTTTGACGCGAACGATATTTATATCGATTTTATTCGAATGTCGAAAAAGAAGTGATTTCGAAATATAACGTTTTGAAAATATTATCATTAATATATTGACGATATGGAATATTCAATTTTGATTTAAAATTGAATAGGAATTTGAAGTCGTTTTTAAAACGAATTTAAAACGATTTATAAAATACGTTTTGAATTGAAATCGATGAAATATATATAATATATATATTATGTATATTAATGGCCTGAATAGAACGCGCTGTGCCGCGGCAGTTCGTGAATTTCGACCATTGACTTCGAATTGACGTTACGGGAGATCCGACCGTCGGATTCTCCTGAAACCGGAACCGTTGGGTTCGTATCGAAAAGAGCTTTCCAATGAATATTAGAAATTTGAAATCTAACTGTTGGATTTGGAGTTATGTCCAAATCAAATTTAGAAAAGGTCGTTGTAAGTGCAGTTCGACGACCGTTATTGGAAATCGACTGTACGGGCCTTGATAAAATTATTAAAAATATCAATAATTTTTTAAAATCATAATAAATGATTTATAAAGAACTGGGATGAAAAATTCTCTATTTGAAAGGATAAAAATATATTTTTATCGAAATGAACTAGTTATAAACTAGAATTCAAATCCAATATTTTTAAATAAATAAATTGGATTTGAAGTTGTTTTAAAAATAATCAGGATTTCCAATATACGTATTGGAAATGGATTTGAATTGAAATTATCTTCGGAATATTTCGGTGTTGGATTCCGTGATTATATAGATATGGTTGTGGAAATTTGAAAGATATATTTATATCATTATTTCCAATACGATATTTGTTGGTTTCAGAATTTGATATTGAATATAAGCCGATATATTTTCTATTCAGAGCCTTGTATTTAATATCAAATGGGATTTTGGGGTTTGTTGTGAATGGTATCTTTAATAAAACTGTTCTTAAACCCAAATTGAGTTAAGAAAATTAGAAAACTAACTGGAGATTAGCTAAGTTGAATGATTTTCTTGGTATTGATCTGAAGTTGGTTTCGGCCTTCGGGGTTATTACTTAGGGAATTGTTCTCTTACTAATTATACAATCAGAGACTAATGGAATGTGAATTGGGTTTATCGTGAACTGTGTTTTAAACGACATTCGTTCTTTAACCCGATTAACAGTGAAATGTGATTTGGAATTTATAAATCTTTTTATTTAGATTTAATGGAAATTTTCCAAAGTAAAGGTTTCCAATATATAGATTGGAATGGAATGAAATTCGACTTGGTAATAATCGAAGTGAGCTTCTGCGGAGGAAGACCAGTACTATAAATGGAATTTGAAAGGCTTTGTCGTTATTCCATTTATATTATTGGTTGGATACGAAAATTGATATCGATTATATATATTGATCTGTTTTCCGTTAAAATTCCATTATTAATGGAATGTGATTTTTGGGTTTATCGTGAACAGTGTTTTAAAACAACACTTGTTCTTTAACCCGATTAGCAATTGAATGAGATTTTGGGTTTGTCGTGAATGGTATCTTTAATAATACTGTTCTTAAACCTAACGGAGATAAGAAAATTAGAAACTAACCGGAGGTTAGATAAGTTGAATGGTTTCCTGGGTATTGATCTGATGTTGGTTTCGGCCTTCGGGGGTAATGCTTAGGGAATTGTTCTCTTACTAATTTTCAGTTAGAAACTGATGGGAAGATTAAAGAATAAATTTAAAAGAATTTATCTTTGACTAAATTAATGGGAACCTTTCCCTAATGATGTGAATATCTAAATAAAGAAATATTCTGAATTGGAATGAGGCGTATGTTGTGTTTGTGTAACATTTGATTATCATATACGCGAGTTATTCAGAAAGACCGGGTTTATCCCATTCTGAATAACTGTTACGACGATATGTCGAAGATGAAGACGGTGGTTGAAGACTGGAGGTCTTCACGTCGTTTGGATAATTACTGGTGATCTTGATTGGACTGTACACCCAAGAGGAGGGAATCAGTTGGTGATCGTCCAGACGTACTTGGAGATCGATGGATATGCGATGTACAAGGTGCCTTCGGTTTCGTTCAGACCCAGAACGGACTTGTAAATGGACTGTGTGTCTAACAATGGATTTCATTCTGTGTGCCCGATATCGGTTGCATAGAGTGGTTTGCCTGTGTGGCATGCTAAGATGCAAATGATCAAGGCTTTTGTTGAAAAGTAGATTCTTGTGGTTGATGATCAAAGCACGGCCTTTGTGGCATCGCTTTGTGTAGTGTTGGTTCGCGAGCCTCACACCCCGGTGTGAACCAAAAATTGGAGAGGACGTCAGGGAGGGCATGCATTTCCTTCTAGCTAGGAGTGGCGTCAGTGCTTGAACTGGCTGAGGAGTTTGACTCATGTTGTAGTTGGAATTGGAGGTGCCTTGGATATATCGGTCGTTCTCGAACTAATGGAATCATTCATTGGCTCACTTACGCCCCAAAGGGCGGGGAAACGCAGTGTTCAGGAATTTTAATCCACATCGGTGGACCGGCCCTGATGATCCAAAGGTCACTCAAGCTCTGACCTGAGACTCGGGCTAGACAGTCGCGAATCGGTGAGGACTATCTTTTGCCTCGGTTCATAGATGGAAATCCAAATTCCAATACGTGACATTGCGGTTTTAGTTGTAAACCTATATATGGCGACACGATATATGGTACCCATGCCGTCTAGGATTGATATTTATGACTGTATATAAAATTAGAAACTAACTAGAAACGAGCTAAGATGGGTGGTTTCCTGGGTATTGGTCTGATGTTGGTTTCGGCCTTCGGGGTTAATACTTAGGGGATCGTTCTCTTACTAATTTACGGTTGGAGTCTGATTAAGAATTTACATTTATAGTAATAATAAAAGATGAAATTTAGCGTATCAAGCATTCTTTGGCTGTTATAAGGTAAAACCCTATCCTCTGGCTTGCGTTGCATTGTGTGATGGGACCTGGGTCTTATAACAGCTTCATTGTTCTTTATTTAGCATTGCACTGTTTGTTTTATGCACTGGTATTCTTGGGAGGAAACCCATTCCGTGTTATACGGCGTGGCCCCTTGATTTACCTAACTTTAAAATAAAGATTTATAACTGTTTCAGTTCTCACACCAGTCACATGACTGACCTGGAGTTTATTGTTTTAACCTAAACTCTGGGTGCCCTTATTTTCCGCACGGGCAGCTAGTAGTTTTTGGTTTTGCAGATTTATTCTTACAGGATGCTGGTTTACAGCTGGAATGATATTCGGAAAACTCTGTATCCGTATATCTCCTTCGGTTGTGTTTTGTATTATATTTCCGCTGCAGTATTGTATTTAAATATCTGATGTTTTATGATGTGTAATATTTATTTATACTCTGTATATTCTTGTATTCTGATGGAATTATTGTAATATACAATGAAATGTTCTTCTGTTTGTGTTCTGATTCGTCTTGTCCTCAAAGCAATCCGGGCTTTCCTTCATGGGGAAGTTCGGGTCGTTAAAGTTGGTATCAAAGCTCTGGTTTACAGAGCTCGAGAACAAGACACATTAGAACCGAACGAAAGAATTCATCAGAGATTGGATTAGTAAGATCCAATGAGAATGGCTCATTAGAGATGGGATCAGCAGTATCCTAGAACGAGTCGAAAGAGTGTTATTTTTTAAAATATAAATGAAAACAAATTTTGGTTTTGACAATTAAATTCAATTATTCGTATTTAAACATTTTATTTATATTGATTTGGACAATCTAGTATATGAAGATTTTGCATATACGCCTAGCTAGCGTGTATACGAAGTCCCAAGTATACTGGATAGATATAGAATCACACTCTAGTCGCCCGGGGATGATACTGATGATAGTGTACACATCATCAGTGTTTGTGTTCGAGTTTTGAAGGTGTGATACCTATATATTTCCATTAGATTGGTGTGAGAACCAAAACTTACATAGGATTATTTGTTGTGATTTGGAACCAAAAACATGATTTTCTGTATATATATACCAAAGTTATGAATTAGAAAATTAATCAACAAATTGATTGATGGTTGTGTTGTGTGATTATTTATTTAAACCATTATGTGGATGTATGGTAAATTTAGCCAAACTGAATCAAATATTGAACTGAATTTAAAATTGATTACAAATGCATGCATGTACATATATATGTGTGAACAGGTCATAGCAAAGAGGCTAGAGAAGAGGAATAAAATTGTTTGCCCGATAAATAAATACATGTTTATTGTATTTCTTTGGGGTTTTGATGATTTTTGAGCCGATTGGCTTTTTCTTTTTCTTTTTGAGATGAGAGGGCCTATGTGGTGGTTTGGGGATTTTCCTGATGCTCCCGGTGCAGGAGAGGTTATGGCAAAAAATTTCGAAAATTTAGGGTGTTAGCCAAATTTTTGAAAAATTTGAAAAGTTCTTAGAAACTGAAAAGTTGAAGAACTTAAGACATAATGAAAATAATGAAAGTTGAGTTGATTAGTTAAACAACTTTCAGCTTCGTTCCTTTTCGAGGACGAAAAGATTTTAAGTTGGGGAGATTGTAACAACCCGGAAAATCTAAGCCAATTTAAAATTTTTATTTTGGCTAATTTAATGGATTTTGGATATTTAAAATGAATTATTTTAAATAATAAAGACGAAAAATTTATTTTCGACGAAGTTAAAACGAATAAATTTATTTTAATTATATAACGAGCCTGAAATGGCGCGGTAGTTTGAAAATTCGATTTCGAATTTCAAATGAATATACAGAATTCGTTTTAAGTCAGAATTGGACGAAACCAGAAATATTTGAATCTGTTTAATCATATCTTTCTAACGGAGTTAAGAAACTGAGATTTCACTTTATAGAGTGTAAGATATGTCCAGTTTAAAATTCAGAAAAGTCGTTGTGGAATTTATATATATAAAGGGCTTGAAAATAGACATTTTGCAAACGACCTCTGTTTTCCATGAAACCACTTTTGTTGGATCCAGGATGTCAAATTATTGCTAGGTTTCAAAATTCATAATTTTCTGAATCAATATGTGAGCGTGGCGAAGTTAAACGTGTTTTTACAGTTTCAGTCAATTTCGATCGACCAGAAAATGGCCATTTTTCAAATGGTTTCAGAATTTGACGAAATTAGTTTTGTTAGGACCGTATCGTCAATACGAAGCTAGAAATAATTTTTATGGAATTTTTAGAGTTAGTATGTGGCCCCGGTAAATTGAAATATGCGTTCAAATTCAATATACATTGATTTATATTTTAAATTGGATGAAAACAGATCGTAACAGCTGAACTGGCTTACGAAACATATCCCATTGTGTTTAGAATGGGGGTAATACGCTGGGGACGACAGTCGTTGGGCCTCGTTTCGAGTTCGAATTGAAAAGTCAACTTTAGGGGAAATTAAATAATAATAAAATAAAACTTTATAACCCTAAAGCTCTCTCTCTCTCCTCACTTCAAAATAGGCCGTCACTTAAAAAAAAGAACTCCCCGTCGATCAACCTCGCCGTACCTCCAGGGATTCAGCGCCGCCGCCGCCGGGCGCGCACCTCCCTCCCCGACTTCTGATCCTCCTCCTCCCTCCAACGTGAACCGCCCTAACCCCAAATCAATTTCAGCAACCCTAGCCCCCCTTTTCACGTGAAACCGCCCCGCCTCCCTTACCACCGCCTGCCACTGCTCCTTGGACCCACGCCCTCCGCCGCGCCAGTCACCCATGCTACCGACGCAACTCCGACCCCCCTCCTTGCTCCAAACAACGCTGTAAGTTTTATAATTTTTTTTATTTATAAAAAAAATCCGATTTCTTATATTTTTGTTAAGGTAAAACTTATATTTTTGTTAAGGTAAAGTTTATATTTTTATAAAAGTAAAATTTATTTATTCCATTTCATTTATTTTAATTTTATTTTTATTATTTATTTTCTATAAAACTGAAAATTAAAGTGATGATTTTTATTAAGGAAGATGCAAGTTTTATATTAAGAAAATTTAGATTTTTATGACATTAAGGTTTAGATTTTTATTGTAAACAAAGATTTGATTTTTAATGTAAAGAAATGACTTTTATGAAGAGAAAGATTAGATTTTTATCGGTATAAAGATTAGATTTTTATTGGTATAAAGATTAGATTTTTATAGATAAAAATTCGATTTTTATATATATTTTAGTGAAATAAAAATATGATTTTTATTATGAAGATAACGAAATAAAAATGTGATTTTTTTTTTTACTATGAACAACATGAATCAGATTGCGATGGAACCACTGGAAACAAATCCAAGATGTTCAGAAGTTCAGAAATATAGAATGGAGGAGTGGATCCCTCGGTGAGAACTTCTCACTTTAAATTTTATTTTCTAGTTAGAAATATATACTAGGATGCAGACGGTGCTTAGCAGCACCCGACACCATCGTCCACAGACCACGGACTTGTTTGTTTAGTTGATTGTTTGGTGATTGATTTATTTGTTTGGTTGGTTTGGAAAATGAAATGGAATTGATTAGATTGGTATGTGTATGGCGTGGGCCATTATTAGACCGGGGATAAGGCTAGGCCTTGTCCCGTTTCTAGTATCGTGCCGTTATGCCGCCGAAATTTTCTAAAATAAGTTAGAAAAATGAAAATATCATTTTATTGAATAAATGAACTGAATAGAAATTCATGTGTTGAAATAAATATTTTGTCGTTAAAAATATAATATTTAACGCGCATGTGAATAAAATAAAATATTCATTTACAAACCAGACGGTTTGTTTATGTACACTGATTTTACTGATATTGATTGGGACGATAAATTTTACACGTCGCCCAACTGCACAAATAAAATCTGTGTTTGTTGATGTGAAACCCCACACGGGTATTGGGATGATATTTGACGCACACTAGTCCCAATAATTAGTTGTATGTCGATCGATAGGTTGACAGACAGTTGTGTTGTGCACTTTGGATGATGGTTGATTATTTATCGTTGCTGTTATATACATGTTTTGTATGGAATCCATATAATTAACATTATATGATAATTGATTGGGCCTCATTCCAATTGGGAAAATTAAGGACATTATAAATAAATTCATGTGTTGAATAAATTAAATATTCATGTGTTGAATAAATTAAATATTCATGTGTTGAATAAAATATATATCCATGTGTTGAATAAAATATTCATTTGTAGAATAGAATAACGAAGTTATTGAAATATATAAAGCCATGTTGATTAGATTTGCGCCATTTCGACGCGAACGATATTTATATCGATTTTATTCGAATGTCGAAAAAGAAGTGATTTCGAAATATAACGTTTTAAAAATATTATCATTTATATATTGACGATATGGAATATTCAATTTTGATTTAAAATTGAATATGAAGTTGAAGTCGTTTTTAAAACGAATTTAAAACGATGTTTAAAATACGTTTTTAATTGAAATCGACGAAATATATATATTATATATTAATGGCCTGAATAGAATGCGCCGCGCCGCGGCAGTACGCGAATTTCGACCATTGACTTCGAATTGACGTTACGGGAGATCCGACCGTCGGATTCTCCTGAAACTAGAACCGTTGGGTTCATATCGAAAAGAGCTTTCCAATGAATATTAGAAATTTGAAATCTAACGGTTGGATTTGGAGTTATGTCCAAATCAAATTTAGAAAAGGTCGTTGTAAGTGTAGTTCGACGACCGTTATTGGAAATCGACTGTACGGGCCTTGATAAAATTATTAAAAATATCAATAATTTGTGTAAAATCATAATAAATGATTTAGAAAGAACTGGGATGAAAAATTCTCTATTTTAAAGGATAAAAATATATTTTTATCGAAATGAACTAGTTATGAACTAGAATTCAAATCCAATATTTTTAAATAAATTAATTGGATTTGAAGTGGTTTTAAAAATAATCAGGATTTCCAATATACGTATTGGAAATGGATTTGAATCGAAATTTTCTCTGGAATATTTTCGGTGTTGGATTTTGTGATTATATAGATATGGTTGTGGAAATTTGAAAGATATATTTATATCGTTATTTCCAATACGATATTTGTTGGTTTCAGAATTTGATATTGAAAATAAGCCGATATATTTTCTATTCAGAGCCTTGTATTTAATATCAAATGGGATTTTCGGGTTTGTCGTGAATGGTATCTTTAATAATATTGTTCTTAAACCTAAGTTGAGTTAAGAAAATTAGAAAACTAACTGGAGATTAGCTAAGTTGAATGATTTTCTGGGTATTGATCTAATGTTGGTTTCGGCCTTCGGGGTTATTACTTAGGGAATTGTTCTCTTACTAATTATACAGTCAGAGACTAATGGAATGTGAATTAGGTTTATCGTGAACTGTGTTTTAAACGACATTCGTTCTTTAACCCGATTAACAGTGAAATATGATTTGGAATTTATAAATCTTTTTATTTAGATTTAATGGAAATTTTCCAAAGTAAAGTTTTCCAATATATAGATTGGAATGGAATGGAATTCGATTTGGTAATAATCGAAGTGAGCTTCTGTGGAGGAAGACCGGTACTATAAATGGAATTTGAAAGGCTTTCTCGTTATTCCATTTATATTATTGGTTGGATACGGAAATTGATATCGATTATATATATTGATCTGTTTTCCGTGAATATTCCATTATTAACGGAATGTGATTTTTGGGTTTATCGTGAACAGTGTTTTAAAATAACACTTGTTCTTTAACTTGATTAGCAATTGAATGAGATTTTGGGTTTGTCATGAATGGTATCTTTAATAATACTGTTCTTAAACCTAACGGAGATAAGAAAATTAGAAACTAACTGGAGGTTAGATAAGTTGAATGGTTTCCTGGGTATTGATCTGATGTTGGTTTCGGCCTTCGGGGTTAATGCTTAGGGTACTGTTCTCTTACTAATTTTCGGTTAGAAACTGATGGGAAGATTAAAGAATAAATTTAAAAGAATTTATCTTTGATAAAATTAATGGGAACCTTTCCCTAATGATGTGAATATCTAAATATAGGAATATTCTGAATTGGAATGAGGCGTATGTTGTGTTTGTGTAACATTTGATTATCATATACGCGAGTTATTCAGAAAGACCGGGTTTATCCCATTCTGAATAACTGTTACGACGATATGTCGAAGATGAAGACGGTGGTTGAAGACTGGAGGTCTTCACATCGTTTGGATAATTACTGGTGATCTTGATTGGTCTGTACACCCAAGAGGAGGGAATCAGTTGGTGATCGTCCAGACGTACTTGGAGATCGATGGATATGCGAGGTACAAGGTGCCTCCGGTTTCGTTCAGACCCAGAACGGACTTGTAAATGGACTGTGTGTCTGACATTGGATTTCATTCTGTGTGACCGATATCGGTTGCATAGAGTGGTTTGCCTATGTGGCATGCTAAGATGCAAATGATCAAGGCTTCTGTTAAAAAGCAGAGTCTTGTTGTTGATGATCAAAGCACGGCCTTTGTGGCATCGCTTTGTGTAGCATTGATTCGCGAGCCTCACACCCCGGTGTGAACCAAAAACTGGAGAGGACGTCAGGGAGGGCATGCGTTTCCTTTTAGCTAGGAGTGGCGTCAGTGCTTGAACTGGATGACGAGTTTGACTCATGTGGTAGTTGGAATTGGAGGCGCCTCGGATATATCGGTCGTTCTCGAACCGATGGAGTCATTCGTTGGCTCACTTACGCCCCAAAGGGCGGGGAAACACAGTGTTCAGGAATTTTAATCCACATTGGTGGACCAGCCCTGATGATCCAAAGGTCACTCGAGCTCTGACCTGAGACTCGGGCTAGACAGTCTCGAATCGGTGAGGACTATCTTTTGCCTCGGTTCATAGATGGAAATCCAAATTCCAATACGTGACATTGCAGTTTTAGTTGTAAACCTATATATGGCGACATGATATATGGTACCCATGCCGTCTAGGATTGATATTTATGATTGTATATAAAATTAGAAATTAACTGGAAACGAGCTAAGATGGGTGGTTTCCTGGGTATTGGTCTGATGTTGGTTTCGGCCTTCGGGGTTAAAATTTAGGGGATCGTTCTCTTACTAATTTACGGTTGGAGTCTGATTAAGGATTTACATTTATAGTAATAATAAAAGATGAAATTTAGCGTATCAAGCATTCTTTGGCTGTTATAAGGTAAAACCCTATCCTTCGGCTTGCGTTGAATTGTGTTATGGGACCTGGGTCTTATAACAGCTTCATTGTTCTTTATTTAGCATTGCGCTGTTTGTTTTATGCACTGGTATTCATGGGAGGAAACCCGTTTCGTGTTATACGGCGTGGTCCCTTGATTTACCTAACTTTAAAATAAAGATTTATAACACGTTTAGTTCTCACACCAGTCACATGACTGACCTAGAGTTTATTGTTTTAACCTAAACTCTGGGTGCCCTTATTTTCCGCATGGGCAGCTAGTAGTTTTGGTTTTGCAGATTTATTCTTACAGCATCCTGGTTTACAGCTGGAATGATATTCAGAAAGCTCTGTATCCGTTTATCTCCTTCAGTTGTGTTTTGTATTATTTTTCCGCTGCAGTATTGTATTTAAATCTTTGATGTTTTATGATGTGTAATATTTATTTATACCCTGTATATTCTTGTATTCTGATGGAATTGTTGTAATATACAGTGAAATGTTCTTCTGTTTGTGTTCTTATTCGTCTTGTCCTCAAAGCAATCCGTGCTTTCCTTCATGGGGAAGTTTGGGTCGTTAAATACCCAAACCTGGAAACTAAAATGTCAGATATGGCTACCTATCCTATAGGAAGTAATAAGCGACTAAGGGGGTTATCTAATAAGGTCAGCTAGAAGGTATAGCGAGCGATAAAATACCATCTCTCACCTTACGCGGGGTAAGGGTATATCTGTGAACGACGGAAGCCTTAACTAGTAGGGCCCGTAGCTAGTGTCCTCTAGTTTATGTTAATGTTAAATAAATCTTCGAGGAATAATAAGAGTGAATGAAAGTATGTGTATATATATATATATATTGTTGGCTAGCTTTCTGACCAAGCCACCCAGGATCATTCATAAGAAGAAAGCATGAAACCACGATCTCTCAGGATATGAAAGAATGGATCGCACCATCGTCTCGCCCAATATCGGATCGCGCACCATCGTCTCGCCCACCGTCGGATCGCACACTATCGACTCGCCTATTCCATCAGCGGAACGAATCCGCTATGCGACTCGATCCGAACTTATATTGTTGCCCAGAGCGGACCGATCTGATCCCCTGGTGCAGGGCGAACCCTCTGACCCGTTCAAGCACGAGCTAGTCTTCAGCGATCCGAATCGCACGGATCTAGCGACACGTGTCCCAAACCGTCATTTGGACCGATTCTCCCCATCTGCACGATCCGATTTTCAAGCAGATCGCGACACCTGTCTACAACGGCTAATTTGACTATTTCTTCAATGGAGGCGATGCGATCCGATGTTCTCGGGATCTGTGCCACGTGTTATCACGACCCGCCTGACAAAATTAGCTATAAATAGCCCAGAGCTTGGCATTTTTTCGGATATTTTGGCAATATTGAGTACAGAATTCACCATTATTGTCAAAGTACGAGAGTATTAAGAGAAATCCTTGTTGTATTAGCTTTCAAAGTATAATCAATAATATATAAAGTGGACGTAGGCTCGTTAACGCCGAACCACTATAAATTCTGTGTGTTATTTTCTTTTTCCTCGTTCTTCATTTGAAACTCTATAACATTCAGAACAATTTGGGTGTTAGGTCCAAATGTTGATCTAACATTTTGGTGCTTTCACTGAGAAAACGATCCTAAAGTTTCACTATTCACTTCTTTGAAGATTCCAGCGATTCAGATATCATGGCTGGAAAAAGATCTAAAGCTTCGCAGACCAACGAAACAATCGAAGAAAGTGTGCACGAGCTAGGCAACGAAGAATCTCTGGATCGCAGGGCGCAGGGGGCGAACCGATCCGACGAAGACACCACGCTCCGAGTCGACGAAAACGAAGCGATCCGGACTGCTGAAGGGGTTGTTACTCGATCCCGAGGTAACGCCTCGCAGCCTCCGCGTACCACGACCACGAGTCGACCTCAGGGGGGCGCAGCGAGTCGCCATCCACGAACCGCAGCTATCCGAATTGATGATCAGACTACAATTCGACCTGGAAAGGAACCTATGACCCGCTCCTATCGTCCTGGCACCTCTGCTCGACCCGGTTCGAGCTCTTTGCGCATAAGAGAGAGTGATGATGACCAATATGACCCTGCTGCTCCTGTCACTAAGGGGGATCTCTCTCGCTTCGCCGAAATGTGGGATAGGTTGTTTGATGAATTGGCCGCCCAAAGGCAGGAAAGTTCCGTCCTACGACAAAATTTGACTGCCATGGATAGAAGGCTTGATGAACTCGCAAGGCAAAGAACGCCGCTGGTTCGTTCTCCCACTCCAGGATATTCTTCTTCGTCTGAGGAATCGCCAAGGCCTCCGCGACGACCGTATGAGAGAGCCGAAAACATAGAGCAACTTCGGTTCGAAACCCTGCCATCGCAGGAAGAAGAAGCCCTGATGGCGGGGCCCTCAAACCGTAATATCAACGATCAAGCCACAACTCCTAGGACTCGAGATATGAACAGTCCTGTGCATAACAGACTGCCTCAGCCCCGTCGCCGCGCACATGCTCATGGTAACAGGGGGCAACGGATTCCTATCCGAGCCCCGGATTTTGTGACTGCTCCCAGAAGAGAGGTCAGAGAACCCCCCCGAACCAGAGGCACTGAGCCTGAACCTCCGCTGACCAGTGCGAATGTCGCGGCCATGATCCATTAGATTCTGGCGGACAGCCGTGGACAACGGAACGAAGATTGGGGAATTGACCGCAATCATACCCCTTTCACTGACGATATTTTGGATGCGACTTTTCCAAGGCGTTTCAATATGCCACAAATGTACCGATATGCGGGTAGGTCTGATCCTGTCCAGCATCTAATGAGATACTCTTGGTCAATGACCGCGGCTGCAGCTTCTGATGCTGTTAAGTGCAAAGCGTTTCCCATATTCCTGATCGCTTGCCGGCGAGATCGATTTCTAGCTTCAGGGAGCTGAGTGAGAAGTTCGTAGAACAATTCCGTATCTACGCACAGAAGACAAAAAGTGTGATCGACTTGTTCCTCGTCAAGCAGCGACCAGGCGAAAGTTTGAAGGTGTACCTAGACCGTTTCAATCTGGCCGCTACTGAAGTTAAAGATCCCCATGAACCAACCATTGTTGCAGCATTGATTGATGGAGTAGATAAAGACACTGAATTCGGGAGGTACCTGGCAGGCAAACCGCCCCATACTAGAGAGTTATTCTACGAGAAAGCCAACGTACATTTACGCCGGGAAGAGGTATATGCTAACCGAAAGGCTAAAACAACTGATAAGGAGGAAATTCAGAGCAATGTCGCCATCAAACAGACGGGAGACAGCTCGGGGAAAGTTGAAGTTAACGTCGGAAATCAGAATCAGGGTGGTCGTCAGCCAGGTAACAACAATAATAATGGTAACGGCAACAACCGGAAGAGGAACCGAGGGAACGACTCCCAGAGAAGGACTCGTCCCAGGGCCTTTGAAAGTTATACACCAATAAGTGATACTCTGGAAAATATCTTCATGGATGCGTACGAAGTCCTCCAGAATAAGAGGCCACCTCCCAGAGAGTCGACAGAGAAAGAGCGTGAAACAGGGAAGTTCTGTCTCTTTCATCAGATTCACGGCCATTCGACGAATGAATGTCGTCACCTAAGGGATGTAGTCGAAAGGCTGCTTCGAAAAGGAAAGTTAGATGAATACAGAGTAACGCCCAGGGACAGGGGGCAAGCAGTGCAGGCCCCGAATCAGAACCAAAATCAACTTGCTGCTAGGCCGACTGCTCAGCAAAAAGGAAAGAATATTGTTATCAATACCGTGATCGGTGGACTTTATCTCGCTGGGCACAGTTCCAAAGCATTGGATCAATACGTCAATGCAGCCAAACAACACCTCGAGGTAGGGGAGTGTAGCAACCCTGAGGACAGTATCCCGGTGAAGCAGCAAAAGATGATGACCGACGATGTCATCTTCCGAGAACAAGAAAGCGTTGGAGTCCATGCTCCAACTGAAGATCCACTTGTAATTACAGTACCCATTGGACCAGCCACTGTTCATAAGGTTCTAGTGGACAACGGGAGTTCCGTCAATATTCTTTTCAAAAAGACCTTTGACCAGATGAATCTCGAAATAAAAGACTTGAAGCCCTGTCAAGGATGGATCCGTGGATTCAACGGAGCATCCACCGCTCCAATGGGTTATGTAGAGTTACCAGTTACACTTGGGGAAGGAGAACGCCAGAGAGTGAGAATCCTTCCCTTTGTGGTTTTGGATGTTGAATTGCCCTACAATGCCTTCTTGGGCCGACCGACCCTCGCAAAGTTCAGAGCGTGTATAGCCCCCTGGTGCTTGTTATTGAAATTCCCCATAGAAGCTGGCATTGGTATCGTCAGAGGGGATCAAGTTGCTGCGCGAGCTTGTTATGTTGTCGAACTAAAGTTACTTCGTAATGGAGGGGATATCGAAACTAAAGGCACCTCTCCCCCTTCGGGGGCGGAGACCTTATAGCAACCAAAGAGGATAGTCGTTGGAGAGTCGCCCAGAGAGATGCCCGAGGATATAGATCCCAGAGAGGATCAAGAACCCAGGGGCAGAATGGCGACTCCCAACGAGACAACTGTGGATGTACCGATCAATGACAGTGACCTGGAGAAGGTCCTTAAGATTGGATCCCAGTTAAGTCCGAATCTTGCTAAAGAATTGACGGATTTCTTAAAAAACAATTTGGATGTATTTGCTTGGACCCACGCGGACATGTGTGGGATATCCCCATCAATCATGAGCCATTCCTTGAGCATTGACCCTAAACATCCTCCAGTAAAGCAAAAAAGGCGAATGCTGGGCCCAGAGAGGTCCGCTGCCTTGAAAGAAGAAGTTGGAAAGCTAAAGAGTAATGGATTTATCAGAGACTCGACCTACCCAGACTGGATTTCGAATCCAGTCCTGGTAAAGAAGGCCAACGGGAAGTGGCGTACGTGTATCGACTTCTCAGATTTGAACAAAGCCTGTCCAAAGGATAGTTTCCCATTGCCCCGGATTGACCAGCTGGTAGACTCAACGGCAGGTCATGAGCTTCTCTCATTTATGGATGCTTATTCAGGATATAACCAGATTCCAATGCATGTTCCTGATCAAGAACATACTAGTTTTATCACGGATTTGGGATTATATTGTTATGTGGTGATGCCCTTTGGCTTGAAGAATGCGGGCGCTACATATCAACGTTTAGTCAACAGAATGTTTTATAACCAGATCGGGAAAACAATGGAAGTATACGTCGACGATATGTTGGTAAAATCCAAGCAGTCTTCCCAACACACAACTGACTTGGCAGAAATGTTCGGCATTCTTCGAAAGTACGGAATGAAATTCAACCCAACCAAATGTTCGTTCAGTGTTGCCTCTGGAAAATTCTTGGGATTCATCGTCAGTTCCCGTGGTATTGAGATTAATCCAGACCAGATCGCGGCAATCAGAAACATTCAGGAACCTAGGCAAATTAGGGATGTGCAAAGCCTTACCGGAAAAGTGGCCGCACTAAGCAGATTTATCTCCAGGGCTACGGATAAGTGCATCCCATTCTTCGAATTAATAAAGCGAGGAAAACGCCACTTCAAATGGACACTGACTGCGTAGATGCGTTTCAGAATTTGCTCAGCCACTTGGAGAAACCTCCGATTTTATCTAAGCCAATAGATCATGAGGATTAATTCGTGTACTTGGCGGTGTCATCCCATGCAATCAGCTCAGCATTGGTAAGGGAAGAGGATAAGGTCCAAAGACCTGTGTATTATGTGAGCAAAAAATTGACAGTAGAGAGCGTAATTATCCACGGATAGAAAAGTTGGCGTATAGTTTGCTGATCGTCTCTAGGAAGCTTCGACATTATTTTCAGGCGCATCCTATCACCATATACACCGATCATCCACTCAAGCAAGTCCTACAGAGACCGGAGGCATCTGGAAGGTTACTCAAATGGAATATTGAGTTAAGTCAATTTGATTTGAACTTTCAGCCCAGACGGTCAATTCGGGGGCAAGTGATAGCCGACTTCATAGCAGAGTTCACTGTCCCTGAGGAAGATATAACAAACGAGGAAGTTGATCCTTCAAAGTTACTTTTCGATCCCAATGCCTGGAGATTGTATATCGATGGCGCTAGGAACGACGAAAGATCCGGCGCTGGAATAGTGCTTGAAACCCCCGAGAAACGATTGATAACCTATGCAATCCGAATGGAGTTTCATGCCACTAACAACGATTCCGAATATGAAGCTCTGATAGCCGGATTAAAGATTGCAAAGGAACTAGAAGTCACAAAGCTGAACATCTTATGCGACTCCAAGTTAGTTGTGAATCAAGTCACTGGAAGATTCCAAGCTAAAAGTGCAAGATTGATTTTATACTTAAAGAAAGTGAAAGAACTGCTGAATGATTTTGATCACTACAGCATATCTCATATTCCGCGGTCAGAGAATCAGCAGGCAGACAAGTTGGTAAAGATGGCTAGTTCTGACGATCCTGAAGTGACTGGGCTAGCCCCCGTTGAAGTACTTCGGTCCCCTAGCATAGATCAGATGGAAATCGACCTAGTACTAGAGACGGAACCAGAAAGGGAGTCCTGGATGACCCCTCTAAAGAATTTCCTGATGGATGGAACGCTTCCGACCAAGAAAAGCGAGAGGCGTAAAGTGATTCGTAAAGCCGCCCGATACGTTCTGCAAGGCGGAATTCTTTACAGACAAGGGTTTTCAATGCCCCTCCTTCGGTGTATAGCCCACGATGACATCAGACGTGTACTGCAAGAGGTTCACGAAGGCGAATGCGGCGACCACACTGGAGGGCAGACTTTGGCAAAAAAGGTATTGCGGCATGGTTATTTCTGGCCTACCATAAACAAGGATGCAGCAAGATATGCACGACGGTGTGATGTGTGCCAGAGATTTTCAAAGATACCTAGAG
The DNA here is from genome assembly GCA_030737875.1 of Allium sativum. Lineage (NCBI taxonomy): Eukaryota > Viridiplantae > Streptophyta > Magnoliopsida > Asparagales > Amaryllidaceae > Allium > Allium sativum. The sequence goes on along the minus strand of CM060910.1, from coordinate 1,042,701,188 downwards.
CACCTCCTAATCAGTTGAAAACAATGATGAGCCCATGGACTTTCGCTATGTGGGGAATTGATATCATTGGAAGTCTCCCCATAGCAAGAGGCGGAGCAAAATTCGCCATTGTGGCCGTGGATTATTTTACTAAGTGGGTCGAGGCTGAGCCACTAACTACGATTACAACCAAACGAGTGATCAACTTTATCGTGAGAAACATCATTTGCCGATTTGGGGTTCCAAAGATTGTGATAACAGATAACGGAACTCAGTTCGATAGCGCATAATTCAGAAATTTCTGCCAAAAGTACCACATTGAGAATCGATACACCTCCGTGGCGCACCCGCAATCGAACGGACAAGTCGAAGCGGCGAATAAAGTGATTAAGTCCATTCTGAAAAGAAGACTGAAGCGGGCTAGAGCCATGTGGGCTGATGAATTGCCCTTGGCACTATGGGCCTACAGGACAACATATAAATCGGCAACAGGACACACCCCGTTCTCCCTTGCTTTTGGAACGGAAGCAGTCATCCCGGTTGAGATAAAGGTACCTTCTCATCGGGTGACTTATTATGATCCAATGACCAATAATGAATTGCTCCTTGAGTCCCTGGATATGATCGAAGAAAAGAGGGATGAAGCAGACCTGCGTGCCTTGAGATGCAAACAACAGGTCACCTGATATTACAACAAAAAGGTTCGAGTCCGAACATGGGAACCCGGAGACTTGGTTCTGAAACGTGTCTTCCCACCCCCAACTCATATGGGAGCGAAGTGGGAAGGACCGTACTCCATTCTGAGCAAGCTTGATAATGGAACCTTCAAGCTAGCAACCGTAGATGGAAAGGAAATCCCCAGAGTGTGGAATGCCCAACATTTACGGCCATATTTAACATGAAAGTTTCAAATTTATTCTTTTGCTTTGTTAAAAACTATGTACAGGGCATGACTTGCCTAGAATAGTCTGATTCCTTAAAGCAAGAGATTATAAAGTGGACGTAGGTCATGATTCGACCGAACCACTATAAAATATTGTGTGTTGTTTACCTTTATTGCATCTTTACTTATCTGCCTATTTATTTTTGTGAAAATCAATAGAATGATGCAGGCACACGAAGCCTGTTGCCAACCATTCCTCCCGTAGACTGTTCGGAGGAACTCAAAGCCTTGGCAAATGCTCCAACTGCTTGTCCGACTGGTTTTAATCCTCGGAGATTGGGTTAAAATGTAAACCTAGAACGAGTTTGATGAGCGTGCATGATTGCAGATCGCTTGATCCGTGACTCTAACTCTCCAGAGCTGAGAGAGAGTATAAAGGACGCGAAGATGACAAGGTAGGGCGGTGTACCATGATCGGAGCCGCCTGAGTAAAAGTCTAACCTTGGCGACCGCCAGGGGAATATAAAAGCGTCCATGACTTGGCGCTGAGAAAGGACTCTTACCCCGCTGAAGGATCGGGGAGCGATGGAACGGCTGAGTCCTAACTCTAACTCTCCAGAGAGAGAGAGAGAGTATAAAAGCGTCTCTGATTGAGCGTTGAGAAATAGCTCCTTCCCCGCTGAAGGATCGGGGAGCGAATGAATCGCTGAGCTCGAACTCTAACTCTCCAGAGAGAGAGAGAGTATAAAAGCGTCTCCGATTGAGCGCTGCGAAAGAGCTCCTTTCCCGCTGAAGGTTCGGGGAGCGAATGAATCGCTGAGCTCGAACTCTAACTCTCCAGAGAGAGAGAGAGTATAAAAGCGTCTCTGATTGAGCGCTGAGAAAGAACTTTTTCCCTGCTAAAGGATCGGGGACCGACTGAACTACTGAATTCAAACTCTAACCTTGGCAACCGTCAGGAGAGTATAAAGAAGTCCGTAATTAAGCACTGAGAAAGGTGTCAGAAATTCGGTGCCACAAGAACAATTATCCTATGAAATTTTCTAAGTTCCCCATATTCAGAAATAGGGGGCAACCTACCAACAAGGCTAACCAATTTTAAGTAAACCCCCGTCAGGCGCTATGATAACACTGAGCTTTAAAACAGCAACGTAGCATGAAAATTTTTCCTTGGCTATCTGTTGTTTGACTGATTTTTAATTATTATTAGATGGCCTATGACTAAGCATGGAAAGTTTATTTGAATACAGGTACATAAGGATGCAAAAAGAGATAAACTTTTATTTATGTACTGCGAACCAACAAGGTGAAAAACAGCCTAGAAAAGAAAGTGAGGGCCAGTCTCACAATTACATTTCCTGACCAGTGGAAAGCCTAAGGACAAAACATCAACAAACAACAAATATCCTATTTACGCTTTGGCCTCTTCTCTTGCTTCTGCCTCTCCAGCTTCGCCTTGTCGGTATCAGACGGATCCCCTTTCTTCCTCTTCCTTTTGTCGATAAGAGGAACATCCGACTCCTCGGAAGATTCCTCTTCCACCTCTTTTCTCTTCCTCCTATCAGAAAGGGAAGCCGGGAAGTCATCGGGGTTTGCAAAGTGAAGCTGTCGACTGAGTGATTTGGGCTGAATCTTCACAATCATCCCAGTTTTGGGATCGAATTCTGCAAGAGGGACTACGTCCAAAGCCTCATCTCCCACCTTATTCGAAGCCAACTCTTTCTCCTGCCTGGCTTTTCGGCTGGCCAAGGTTTCCTCGTCATCATCATCGGCCTTTTTGGCGCCGATAATGTCTTCTTCGTCATCTACATGGCGCCCATCCATGTCTTTCAAAGCTTCGATGGTCTCAGCATCTTTGGGTACATCAGTGCTAGATGCCGGGATGCTTCTTTCTGCTGTTGTGACCTCGGCCTGCTTTGATACATCAATACCAGCACCTGGCAAGACAGCCTCCTTCTCCACTTCTTTCTCTTTTTCAGCACCCTTGTCGACGGGCTCTCCACCTGTATTACGAGGAACACACATTACTAATTCAATTGGTTGTTCTGCCAGATGACGATAATTCGCAATTGCTTTGACGAATTGTGGGGAAGAGAGAGAAATACCTTCAGCAGATGCTTCTTCTTGAGTAGTTGCAGAGGCTCCAATGACCATGGGAGTTCGACCCAAAGGGATTAATGGATCATCGGGATGGTATTCCTCAACCCCGGAAGTCTTGGGCTCCGCAGCTGAACTTGAGCCTTCGTCAATTTTGCTTTTACCTTTAGCTAAGGTTTTCTCCTTTTCCATCTCCGCTAAAATCAAATGACGACCCTCAGCTAGGTCCTCAGGCTCATTGTCCCTTAGGATGCTCTTCATCAATTCATCCTCGTCGATTTCTTCGACCCCCAATCTATGTTTTTCACCCTCCACAATGGCATCCCATAAGTTGGCCAAAGTAACATGGTAATCTGGGATCCATGAGATGTTGCGAGTTTTGAGAACCTGGCCAAGGAAATCGAAAATCATCTCTTCAAACCCTCTGATTTCCTTCTCTCTGTCGAGGAGCTTGTTGTTAGAAGCAGTGGCCAATTCGATGGCACTTTCAACGTTCTTTTCGGCGAGGGCTGCCCTTCTCTCCGCATCCGAGACCTGGTCATTTAAAATCACCTTTTCTGCTTTAGCCAAAGCCAAACTTTCTTTTAAACTCGCTTTTTCTGCCTCCCAAGCAGCCCTCTCAGCTTCAAAATGGCCTTATGCTGTTTTCAACTCGATGTTGGCCATTTTGAGATCTTCTACCTCCTTCTTTAAGGCCATTTTCTCTTGGCTATTGGAGTCCAGTTCCGAATGGAAACGTTGCTTAGCATTTTCTAATTCAATCTTATAATTTTCAACGTCCCTCCGTGCTAAAGCAAGCTGGGATTGAGCATCTTCTAGGTCCTTCTCCATCTTGGTCCTGGCTCTTTCGTTGTTTTCGAGTTTTGCCTTGGATCTGTGTGCTTCTATTTCAAGCGATCGGATGACTTCAGAAAGGTTAATAGCATGTTTTTTCATCATCTCATATTGCCTGGCAACATGGCGGATATGCCCGACAACCTCGCTATCCCAGTTCTTGGGGACTGGTTCCAAGGCTGGAACGAAGGTCATCCGGTCAAAGAATATGTCTGGAAACTGTTCCCGCAGCTTTTCCAGCCTGCCTTGAATCTCGGGACCGTGCTTGTAATCCCGTGACCCTGGGGCAGCCAACTCTGTCTGGCTGGAAGGGACGGTGTCACTCCTCTCCTTTTCAGATTCTTTGGATGCATCCTTGCCCTTATCTTTAGATTCCTGGTGCCTTTTGGATGACCGACTGTGGGAAGGTGCACTCTTTGGAGGAGTTAGCTCTTTAGGAAGTTTCTTCCCCCCTGTAGGAACTGCCGGATAACTAGAAGGCTTGGTGGAGGCCGATTTTGGTGGAGACCGAGGTTGCGAGGAAGTCGGCCTGTAAGAAGGGCCACGAGAGCGCTCAGTGTCCGGGCGAAGGCTGGGTGTGCCCTCACGAAGAGAACGATACGAGTAAGATTTCCTGCGGGACATCGTTCCTACAAAAAAGGAAAAGATCACATTAAGACTTTGAATACCCACGATATAAGAGTGCAGAGTCAGACAGTGTGTGTGATGTGTGCATCCCATATAATTCCCCCTAACAGACCCGGGCCCGAAGACAGGCTCATCTGACCAGTTTCTCGTCCTCTAGTTGGAGCACTGGTCTCTTCAGGAGCAAGGAAGAAAGGCCCCTCTTCAAAGTCCTTTTCTGTATATACAACATCGGGTAAAGGGATTTTATTCAGCTCGTCAAATAACTGCTCTTCTGTCAAGTCATCGGCAGCAACGGTTTCGATTGGAGCAGAAATAGGAATTTCCTTGGACACGTCACCGCGGGCCTCATCCCTTCTGTATATGTTCAAGTCTTCATCGTCTTGGATGACTATCGGAGAAGGACTCTTGCGAAATTTAGTTGTTTCTATCGCTTGTGAAGATCACTCTCCCTCTGTTGGGGGCACGTACTTATAAGGTTTGCCGCCGGTGCCAAGTCCAAATCTTCTGTCTGGAAGACGATGCTTATGAAGATTGTCATCAGTAATGCATTTTTTGATCCTTAGAAAGTCTGATCTTCTCTGTGAAAGAATGGATAACCGATTGCTGTATAGTGGACCCTCCGTTTTCGGGAAGACATGATCTGTTTGAAATAAAGGGAGAATGTTAATGCCTAAACTTCTTGAACAAGATATTCGATTAGAGGCTTAAAAGTTTACTTGATTTGAGCCATCTTTGTGAACATCCGGCCTGTTTCCTTATGTAAAACCAATCAGACTTAGGATCCCCTATATTGCTATACCCATCGTATAGGACCTTCCTATTTGCCACCGATTCGAAGAAGGAAAAATTTGGAGTTGCTGAAGAACGGTGCTTGAAAAGAAAGAAGAATGTCAAATCTCTGAATTTAAGTTCGGCGTGTAGGATCTCCGCGTACGCAACATATAGGGCGTATAGGGATGCATAAGCATTAGGATGGAGCTGCATTGGAGCAATACCCAGTTGTTTTAAAGTTTCGATAGCGATTGAAGGAAACGGAGGAATAGCTCCTACCAAGCACATGGTTCGACTAATTGCCATATATCCTTCCGGAGCTAGGTGGGGTCTATCTTCGCTACCAGGTGTCAAGACGTCATCCCAAGGAATTCCGTGTCTCAAGCAGATTCTCTTAAGCTTTATATCGTCGAGTTTAGATGCTAGAGAATCGGAAAATTTATCTATCCCGAGAGCACCAGGAGTCTCGTCGGGGGCTCGCCCATCTATCTCAGAATCATCGCTAGTTGAAGTACTTTCGGATGGATCTGATTCTGTGGCCTCGTACTCAGATCCAGAATCTTCACCTCCCAGATTAATTGGAGGAATTTCAGGGTTGTACTGTTCAGGAATCTCGGATTCGGTTTCTGTTGCGGATCTTGAAGAAGAGTGACCATTCGACATTGCTGCTAGGACGAGAAAACATGACCAATGAGATTAATACTACCCGACCCCCGTGTGTGCAAGTGCCGGTGTGTGTACTTGTGTGTGCATTGAAAATAAAAAATGAAAGCAATCGAGATCATCAAAATGTTAGTCGTCATATGCAGCCGAATTATGCAGTCATTTAAGTCCAGAAAGTTCAACATCAGGGCCCTAGCCTAACTGTTCAGAATTTTATGGTAACTAGGCGTCGATTAAAATTTGAAATTTCTTCGTATCGTTAACTATGATTCAGATCGCAGGGCAGAGGGATCGCCCCTTTCGGATCGCAAGGCAGAGGGATCGCCCCCCATCGAATCGGAGGGCAAAGGGATCGCTCCTTCGCGAATCGTTGCAACCCCCACGATACGCGCCTTTGCTGCCACCACGATCTTTCGTCTCGCCACTCGCCTTCGTCTTCTCTCCTTGACCACGATCCGAGCCGGCCTTCCCTCCTCTTCTTCCTCCTTCGTTTTCCTCCTCTCCTTCCCATCCTCGAACTCCGAGCTCTACACCCGATAGTCATGGCCACTTGGTGATTTCTTCAGAAAATTGCAGATTTCCACCGTTTCTCCCTCGAATCAGTCGAAAAAGATCAAGAAAGAGCTACATTCACGAATGAGAATGCTTTTTATGGAGTTACCTTTCTAAAAACTGAGGGAATGCTTGAATTTTCGAAAGTTTGAAAAAGTTGGGTTCGTTCTTCAACAGTGCAGGCGAGACGATACGGTAGAAAGAAAGAAGAAGGAAAGTGAGAAGGGAGGGTCGGCTTATATAGGCAGAGAGGGCGACCGTTTGTCTCCCCTTCTTTGTCCTATTCGATCCACGAAAAACCGGCGGGCCGCGAACCAAAAGCCCACCACGACTCGAGGAGGAGCCCGTTTCATTCCGAGGCCCAAGTGCACACCCAAGAGCGGAACGAATATCTCCCTAACGAACCGCGACTCGAGCCTACGATACGAATCGATAAATTCAGGAATGAAGACTGAAAAATCTCGGAAAGAGAATTGATCACTGATTCGCGATTTGCTATGAAAAGACGATTCTATAGTTTTGAAGCATGTTCCATCATCGATAAAACATACTTCGAGGGGGCAAAATGTTGGCTAGCTTTTTGACCAAGCCACCCAGGATCATTCATAAGAAGAAAGCATGAAACCACGATCTCTCAGGATATGAAAGAATGGATCGCACCATCGTCTCGCCCAATATCGGATCGCGCACCATCGTCTCGCCCACCGTCGGATCGCACACTATCGACTCGCCTATTCCATCAGCAGAACGAATCCGCTATGCGACTCGATCCGAACTTATATTGTTGCCCAGAGCGGACCGATCCGATCCCCTGGTGCAGGGCGAACCCTCTGACCCGTTCAAGCGCGAGCTAGTCTTCAGTGATCCGAATCGCACGGATCTAGCGACACGTGTCCCAAACCGTCATTTGGACCGATTCTCCCCATCTGCACGATCCGATTTTCAAGCAGATCGCGACACCTGTCTACAACGGCTAATTTGACTATTTCTTCAACGGAGGCGATGCGATCCGATGTTCTCAGGATCTGTGCCACGTGTTATCACGACCCGCCTGACAAAATCAGCTATAAATAGCCCAGAGCTTGGCATTTTTTGGGATCTTTTGGCAATATTGAGTACAGAATTCGCCATTATTGTCAAAGTACGAGAGTATTGAGAGAAATCCTTGTTGTATTAGCTTTCAAAGTATAATCAATAATATATAAAGTGGACGTAGGCTCGTTAACGCCGAACCACTATAAATTCTGTGTGTTATTTTCTTTTTCCTCGTTCTTCATTTGAAACTCTATAACATTCAGAACAATTTGGGTGTTAGGTCCAAATTTTGATCTAACATATATGTATAGAAACCCCGTAACTAGGGGTCTAACCTCGATTAAATGACCAGCCATGCTCTAGTATAAAGGCTTCACAATTAAATGTGTAAAATGTCCTATCTTGGTATTATACTTCAGGAATACTACTTTGGGAAGAGTAGCACATTCGTGCGTAAACATTTATAAGGTTAGGGTAGAATTACTAACCTCGGTAGGCATACATCTTGGATTGAACCAAACGAGATACATTTGTGTATTATAATATGTGTTGTGCATTTCATGTTCACTAGAATCTTGTTGTTCTGACCCCCTTCTCATTACAATCACCCAGGTTTTCTAGAGAAGGTCGGGTTCTCACAGGTGTTTAAGTTTGGCTTTCGGTTCTCGTTCTCTCTCATGCTCCGTATTAGCAAAGTGACTTACTTTGAAAAAGGTAGTTACTTGAGTTAATACTAGTTTATCCTATTTTGTTTCTGCTGTGAGTTATCTTATCGTACTCTGATTATACCCATGCTCATTTATTATAGGTACCAGACTTACATGCTCCATGCTTGGATGTGTTTGAGTTTCGATTTTTGTCGAAACTTGGGCATAGAAAGTGTGGGGTGTTACAATATTATTTATTTGTCTTGACACCTTTTTCATATGCTTACGCTAAAAATCACTGGAACTTGCCAGACTTTATGTTTGACCTATTTCGTTTCTCTTCTCTCTCTTCCTTTCCCACCCTTAGGTTCTCAGAGTGGAAGTGGATAGTAGCTGAGCTCGTGATCTTATCTTGCTTGGATTTGTTCAGATAAATGTACCGTCTTGATTACTATTCAGGGATATAGCTTTATATTTTTGTACTCAAATGTTTGGAATCATATGAAGATAGATTTATTTGAGCTTTTTTGGTATTTGAAACAATATGATATTGTAACTGGTTTGAAACAGTGTATTATTAATTAATAAAAGTTGAGTTTTCCGCTGCATATTTATATCTGTCTAGTGAATTTTAATTGTTGTTTACCTATTGCGCTTCATGAAACTTAATGCATTCTCATAAGACTGACATTAACGGACGTGGGGTGTCACAAATCAGCAATAATTGGGTCGGATCAACCACCAGAAAACTTCAAATAGGTGTCAATCTAACGTTCAGATCGACATCGATCCGGGTCCTTAACGAGGCGCCGACTCGATCCTTTTTAACCTACTTTGCTAATTCCAAGTTTAAGTGAGTTTCATCCAAGTTTCCAAGTACCAGAGCACCATCCCTACGTTATGAAGTAAAGCTAATCTGATGCATTGAATGAGAAGCCGATCCGACCTCTTGTGTTGCAAGCCGATCCGACCTCTTGGGTTGACAAAGTGATGCCTATATGTATTCCAAATGCCCAGAAATACAAGTAATTCTCAACATGATGCTTTATCCTAGAATATCAGAGTTTTCATAAGTACATATGCCCGTCTATGCTCGAGTCCTGGGCTATCCAGTCGTCCAAATCCAAAGTGCAACAACCTGGTAAAAAGCAGGTCCATACTTGTCTCTTAAAACATATATTTCGATGGAAGGTGTATTTTGTATAATCCGAGACACCAAAATCTTAAGATCATAATTCAAGTGAAGTCCACAATAAATCAAGTAGCAAAAAAACCAGAAATATAGAGAACCACGATTACAATGGATCGTTAATAAGGCCGAGTCCAAATCTTGAAGCCAACATGAAATCCGAAATCCAAGGAACCAGAGAAATCTAAGAAATCCAAAATTCAAAATTTCTAAAGTATAATCCAATAAGTCCAAGAAATACTCGAGGAACCCTTAGACCAAATCCATAATCCAAAGCACCCAAGAAATCCAAAATAGAAATCAAGAATCTATGGCCCCTTCGGGCCTAGCCAACATGGGTATAATCCACACCTATAAAATCTGGTTGAGGTTCTCGTTCCCGAGACGGCCCGACCATTGCCAAGCTTAATCCATACTTGACAAACTATCAAGCGACTTTACCAAATCCTAACAAAACCATCTAAACCTTCTCGAGTATAGTCCATTCCAGAGGACCAATCAAGTGGCTTTGCCAAGTCCTGATAAGACAGTCTGATTCTTTCTAAGCGTAATATAAATTTAAGGGCTATTTATTTAAGGTTTAAAATCCAATTTCCAATTCTATATTTCACAAGCATAATCTATACAAGTGAAGTGATTTTATTGAACTTCCATAATCCAATTTGATTATAAAATATGAAAGAAAAATTAACGATCCATCGTTGGGTACAAACATGCCTAGGCACTAAATTTTAGTCCTGTATGGATACGCCGACTTAGCCACTTTTTATTATAAATTTATTAGCGAAAGAGGTTGAATGTTCATTGTCCGCGAAGAGCGTTCCTAAAAATTAAGTCTTAATCCTGTACAGGGTAGGTAGACTTAGCCATCCAAAACCCAAGTCTAGATTAATTTATTATTATCTTATGCGAGCCAGGTCTTGGATTGCTTCTGATCCGCCCGGTGTACAGTTGCTTCTGTTCCGTCACCTCAATCCTATTCCAAAGGTATTGCACTAGCTGTCCACATCTGACATGTTCATATATCATATCCTTGAGTTTCCAACAATTATTTGTATTATGTCCATCTAGCTCATCGAACAAATAATGCTTTCTTGACTTCTGCTCTTTTTCGTTGGTTCCGTCCTAGATGGTTTTTTGAATGGAAGAGTATCTTGTGTATTTCAATAAAATTCTTTCAAAATGGCATTAAGATCCATGTATGAAGAGAACTTATATTCCTTCTGTTGGTGATTATTTTGATCAAATCCATCATATGCCTTCATTTTTGCTTTATCCTTTCCTAATCCAGATGGTCCTCCGTGTTAAACTGTATTAGCCTTGAGGGGTTCTCTCTCTTCCTTCGTGTCCTTTTTTGCCAAAGAAATCGAACTGCTTCATAATAAAATTTGTCAACATCCCTCAGCAAATCCCTTTCCGGTGAAACCTTGAAATAAAAGTTATCTAGTACCCTATAAACAACGACTAATTAAACTATGGATGGGTCAAGTTGATCCACTGATTCTACCACCGCATTAAACCTTTCCATAAAATTGCTGAGTCTCTTTGGTCCTCTATTTGATAGTAGTAAGTTTCATAACATTCTTAGGTCGATAAATCTGGACCCGGAATTGCTCAACAAACCTTTTTACTATGTTGTTCCAACTTATGATAAAATTGCTTTGCAACTATCCATACCACATGGTAGCAATATCAGATAAAAACAACGGGAAGCATTTAGCCATAACATCGTATATTGCCCCCAATACCTCCATGTAATACATGTATCACAAGATCATGGATGGTCGGATCCTTCCTTCCATCATAACCTTTTAGAGCTGGTAGCTTGAAGTTCGACGGATTCCTCGAATTATGTCCATAGTTTAAGGACTAAGACTAAAACAATCCATATCTTGACAAGGCAATCCACCTTTTAAAAGCCTTCGAATCACATTAGAAATTAAATTTGTCATTATCTAGATGTCGTTTCCCATCACCAAAACAAGCACCAGCATCCCTAATGCCAAGACCATCTGAAGTAGGACATCGGTCCACGACCCCAACACCTGAAGATGGGCTGGGGCCAATACGATTTCAGAGACATAACTATATCTTATTTTATTCATTCCATTGTGCACCTAAGCTCCATTTACATCATCCAAAGTAAGATTTCAAGAAGTCTCATGCGCCAATCCAATGCCACCATAAGGGTTGCTCCTAGGTCTGTACCAACCCAAGGTCGGAGTCGATCCTGATCCAAAGTGATCTTACGAATCAAGGTTTGGGATCGATCCTAATACGAAGTGATCTTGTGAGGTTATCCATCGAGTCTTGCCTTAATCCTTGTGCATTACTGGGTCCAACTCTACTAGTAGCTTCCTAACCTCTTAGCCTCTCAAGTTTTTCAATCTGATTGAGAAAACTAGCTATCAATTACTCATGTATCTTGAGCAAAAAAATTTAGATTTCACGCCTGATTCCAGATCCTTGATCACTCTATCCGTGTCTTCCCAGGTGAAATAGTCAAAGGTGTTTCCTCTAGAGGAAACCTCGTTACTTGGTTCCCATTCAACGACTTCAACTCGAGTATATGTCTTCTTCCTCCTTACCATAACTAAAACCTAAGAAAATACAATTTTGAATCAAATGGGTGCCCCTACCTGGTGCTTCATAAATGTTTGATGTGATTTTGGTCCAACCATGCCTAACACCTCCAATAAAGAAGCCCAAAGAACCATCATAGGTAATAGCAATAATCGGGAACACAGAATGCGATAAAAAGTAAATCACGGACAGAGTTTATAGTGGTTCGTGAATGTTCCTATGTCCACTCTGAGGTAATCCATTATTTAGACTGTTAGATTACAACACAATATTTGTTTGTTACAAGAAAGTGAAGGAGTAGAGGTTGATTTATGAAAATAGAAGATTCCATGTGTAGAGAAGCCAAAAGGATCCCTAAAGAAAGTGCCCAAGTCCTATATTTATAGCGGAAGATGGGCTTGGATCGACCTAAAAATCCAAAGATAAAATAGGAATTCCACAAAGACCAAATTACAAATAAGCGGGTCAGATACTCCATTAGATAGCGTTGGATTGTTACCAACCCCGAGTTCAGATCGGCTTGGATACAGAACTTTAACGTGGGGTCGCCCCAGTCCCCTTTAACCAAGATAACAAAGACCAAGTTTGAGTGAGTTGCATTCAGGTTGCCAAGTTCCAAAGCATTGATCTAACGCTATAAAGTAAGGTTGATCTAATGCATTGAGAGGGAATTCGTTTGAACCTCCTGAGTTTCACCTTGATCCGATCTAGGGCACAAGCCAATATGAATTCCAATGTACAAAATTTCGAGTAATTCCCAGTCTGATGCTTAAGCCAATCATATCTATGTTTCAATGATTTTATATGTCCATCCGTGCTTGATACTCGAGCTATCAAATTATCTGAATCCAAAGTGCAACGGTCTTGTAAGGGGAAGGTCAATATATATATGTGTGTGTGTGTGTGTGTGTGCATGGGTGCACATGCACGTACTTGTGTGTGTGCATGCACGTGTGTGCATGCATTTCTATGTTAACAATAAACAATATCGATTTCCATTATACTCCAACCCTAATTATCTTACACAGTGAATTTAATCATGATTTAATTACCGTAAGGTTAATTTAAATCATAAAGAAATCGAATACTTTTTAAATTCAACTTAATTTGGCTTTCTCTTGCTAATTTATTTTGAAAAAAATATGACATCATCCAAAAAAAATACATAAAGTAAAATTTATATATTAGTGGGAATGATGCAATTTCACTTAGTTGTGATTTTTTTATTATTTCTCATCATGTCTACAATGTGAAATCGTAGCTGATAATTGTACATTAGTGGCTAAACATTTAAATAAAATGATGATATAAATTTCTATTATTGGCAAAAAATTAGGAAGTGCTTCTAAAATTTTTAATAGATTAGAAGTACTAAGATTAAAATTGGTGCGGATTTAAATGTTAACCACATGTTCTATAATCATCAAATTCAATTGTCAAAGCTATAATAGATAAAATTTCACAACTAATTAGCGTTTTCAATACCATAACCAACCTAATTGATATCATATTCTTGTCAATGTTCTTCAATGGTCAAATAAATTATATCCATCTTTATGATAATTAATCTGAAAGTAAGAGTATTATATTAAAAAAACTGTACATAATTAGGATAATCTTCATTGGTAGCCCAAAATAAGTAATGAAAACAAATAAACTATACATTAATGGACAGTGAGCATCAATCTAGTTTAGTTAAAAAGAAATAGTACTTTGTAACGACCTATATTTTTGACCCTTTAAAAGTATTGAATTAAATGTAGAAATTTAAATAAAAATATCAAAAATTAAAATTTTATTGATTTAAACTATATTTGGATTAATTTGAGTGCATTATAAAATGATTAACAACTTTCAAATATTCAACCTTTTTTGAATTATTAGAACGAAACTGGAGTATATGATAAATTCAAATTTTAATTTTTGTTGAGTTTTGTTTGACGTGGAAAACTATATTGAAAAGTAATAGTTGCATAATTTGAGATTAACAGGTTAATGTTAGAAAAGGCATGTTTTAGGTTAAATAAAATGAGCGATTGATTGGAATCGAAAATGATATTTTTGAAGAAACTAAAATTTGAATGTTTCATTTTAATGTTAGTATAACCCAATAAAAAGAACGAAAGTGAATTTAAAGAAAATAAATTATGGTCGTTAACTTGCAAATGTGAATGATAATCTAAAATTAATGTGATGGTAAATATTAAAATTTATATAAGATTGTTTTTTTGTGACTTTTGATAGCGTCATTGCATTTAAAAATATAGAAAACCTATAATATAGGACAAAAAATATTGGTACGATAGTGAAAATGGTCATTTGGGCCGTTGTAACTATATCGACCAAGCAACCCAATCATTATCTATGTATATATTACTTCTGAGAAACCATGGAATCCTCGTTCTCAACCCTAAATCTCGAATTTTCTTAATCACTTGTTAATGGTGATTATCGGATCAATCTAAACTAAGACAAAAAATCAACATCTCCAAAGTATTTTGAATTTTATATTGTTAGTAATCTTTTGATGAATGGAATCAGAGGCTAGTGTTCATTTTGGACTGTGAGATTTGGTTCAACCATAAATTACAGTCAAAATTCTAAATATCGAAATCCTAAACTACAAATTGGGCAATTTTGATTTGAGCGACAATTGGTGAGCTAGAGATATGAGTGTTATAGATCTCGTCGATTGGAATGCAACATCGGTGGTCTCATGACCTATCAGCTAACGTGGTGGCCAAAATTTTGATATTATGGTTCTAAAACCATGATATATATATATATATAGGTGACAGGATACGTTATTCTGGGTGATCGAAGGAGGAAAGGTGAATGTGGGTGGTAGAGATCGGCGACAGCTTTAGAGCGGTGGTGGTCAGAGATCCTGAAACATGGCAAGGTGATGGCAAATGGTAGTAAAAACCGGTTAATCTAGAGGAATTGGGCTCGGTTTCTATCCAGTGAGCGGGAAGAAGATGTGTAGATGATGTGTCTTGTTCTAATTGGTTGGTGTTTGTTTTCTTTATTTTTTTCTAATTTCATATTCAAATATTTTTATATTAATAACTTTTGCATACGGGCTCGGATTGACATGCAGTTTTCTCCATTAGGCTCGTACCAAAATTTCGAACAAGAACTAGGTTGGTTGGCATTGAAGATAATTGAAAATTTCACGTTTATTTTGATTTTAGTCTGATGTAAAATCAAACGTAAGTGTTTAAATCCATGCACGACGTACTAAAATTTTGATTGTAAGTTAAATTAAATTTGTGATATTATATGGTTTATTTAACTATTATTAATAAGTTAACTTGACATCGAATATGTTTACACATGATATATGATTATTAATATTTATGTGACTATTATTTTGATTGGCTATTTGGAAATTTTAATATATATTTAAATTAAACTTAAATATTTTTAAATTGAATTAACAGCAAATTGACCTTGATTCAGTCGACATTTGATTATCATTGAAATTTAGTTGCTAACTAAACGACCACATTTGAAAATTAGTGACTGTTATGATATATTTGGAAGATGATTGCATGTGTATGCTTATTCGGATGATGTGATAATTGATTGGTTGTATTTCCCAGGGTATTAACTATGTTGTATTCTTGTTATCACTATGTATAACCTTGAAATTATATAAGTTGTGATATGCATCTTTTGGATATCGAATACTTGAACTGTGAAATTGGTTGAAATGATATATTCCTATGACCTCCAATATGAGTTGAAATGATATATACTCATGTAATATAAATTTTAACTTAAGTGATCACGTGTCCATAGGGTAGAAAATTAAATTATAAACACTAAATTTGATCAAATGAAATGTCACAAATTTATAAATTTGAATTATTTAAGTGAAATTCATAAATAAATCTTGACTTAAATTATTAGATTAAAATCATAAAATTTGAAATTTATAGTTAATGAACTATTTCAAGTATTGAATTTGAGAATTTGAAATGTATGTTTTGAAACCATATTAATATCATATGTTTACGTTGGAAATTTAGATCTGAATTGCTTAGATTGAATTTGATTTTGAATTGGAAATTGGAATTTGAATTGATGGTAAATTGAATTTTCAATGATTTGAAACTTATTTTGAATTGAAATATGAGTGAAACGATTGAATGTGAAGTTTCAAACTTGGAATTGGGTTGAACTAGCTTAAGTGGAAATAAACTATTTTGTTCTAAAATATTATATTAAAATATCCTTTTCATTTATTTTTTTATTTAAACTATTTTCTCTTATACTACTTATTTTCTTATTATTCTATAAATAACTATTTCAATAAAACTACTATATTTTGAATTTAACTATTATATATAGACTATTTTTAATATAAAGTATATTTCCAAGCTAAGCAGTTATGAGTCTACAAACTGGATTGAATGTAAGATTACATTTGAAAATAGTAAGTGTGACATAACAGTCTTAAAGCAGGATTTGAATATGGTAATGGACTATTTTGTGATATGAAATTATAACTTTGGAAACTGGAAAGCAGTGTTGAACTACTTTGGTATATGATAATGTAAGTTGAAATTTGACTTGAACTGGTTTTTCCATGAAATATACGGTTTATTTAAACATAAAATGACCACGGGGTATAAAATAATGATTGGTTGTTAAAGAGACCATAGATGTATACTGGCATACTCTCTGTTAATACTGGAACCACTTTAATAATTATGTGCATGAAGGATGTTCTAGAATGAAGTGACAGATTTGGCGATCACTTTATGGAATAAAGTAAGTGAACGATGATGGATATCCTTGACACTTGCGTCATAACTAAAATAGGAGCCTGTATTTGGTCAATGATGTTGGCTACTTCTAGCGTACATACCTCTTCTCATTACTCTCTGGAACTGTGATTCGACTGGTGGAGCTTGATTGATCGGGAGTATTGTACATGGTCTGCTGGGATGGGATACGACTAGCTAGAAAGGGTAAACTGGTAAAATCCTACCTTAGGCATGCTACAAGTTTGGTTTATACTTATTATGTATTAAGGTGGATTAATGTAAACCCTTAACGATATTTTAATATTTATTTTTCCAATAAAAATTACATATATAGTGTATCCTACTATATATAGTTTAACGAATTCAGAGGAGATGGAAAATCCTGTAACATCTCTTAAGTTATTGCACTTACGTTATACATGGATAGGAGATGGAAAATCCGGTAATCATCTCTGATGCTACTACACTCATGTCTCATTTCTCTTGATTTGACTTACATTTGACATTTTAGTCCTAACAAGAGCATATTAATTTTCATTATGCTTAGATCAGCCTGAGTTGCTTTGGTTTAGCCGAAGACTTTATACTAAAGATGAAGATGGAGTCTGACAGTTCATACTTACTAGTATTATTACACTGCATTAGTTGGTATACTTATTGACTGTCTAACTCTCATATTTTAATGCATTGTATATTGTAAACACCTTTATGATTTACTTATGTAAATATTATATTTTATTCTTCCATGGTGAGATTCTATGTTTTTTTTCTTCTTTTTTCTTCTCATCTCTTTTATTCTTATATTTAAATCTCATTACCTATTCGTCCTTTTGAACGGTATGGTTAGACATATGCGGCTTATTGTCAATATGAATCATTTAAATTGGTGGGTTGTTGCGTACTTATTAAATACATGTATTTTCACTGAATTAATGAAATACAGTGAAATTTAGTTTTAAATGTTGGAAATTACAATGACTTTATCAATACAGGTGCTTAGCAAAATCATTTATACCGAAAACCTGATTAAATCAAATGCACAAATCAGTTTGCATTAAATTATCTATATTTATATTATCCAAAAAATTGGCAAAGTTAATATTTCTTAAGGTTGTATTTTTAGCATAAAACTATTTTTAATGGTACATTCGAATTTTCCCTTGCAGTTTTGCATTTTTCTCACCATTTACTTTTAGAAATCCTTGCATAAAAAAATCTCAAATTTCATTACATTTGCAATTGTTATTGCTATCACTTGTATAAGTAACATTTTCAATTTGTATCAACCATTGCAAAGAGCATCTCTGAAGGAAAAAGCTAAAAAAGATTAAGACGAGAGAACTCAAACTCATTTAACAGTATATGTGATTAACTTTTGACTTTAGAGAAAATATAGTTTACTCTTATAAATCCATAGCAGGCCACTATAAATCTAAACAATATTATCGAAGACTGCTGAATTTAGAAACTTCCTTCAAAGGACAATTTTCAGTCAAAAATACTTCGAAATGTATTAGAAGCCGCGAAAATGAAGTTTAGTGCTACATAACTGTTTGAAACAAAGCAAATTGTCCAAAAATGGCATTATTTGCTTACATTGTAATCATAAACAGACTAACTACGCGAGATAGGTGCTTAAAATGGAATAACAAAGGTAACACTTCATGTTTTCTTTGTAAAACAGAAACTGAGATTATCGATCATCTTTTCTTAGACTATGATATTTATTCATTATGGTCGAAACTAAATTCAAATTCAGTCAGCCACAATCACATCAAATCGTCATAAAATTCACTCAATACTTCCTCCAAAAAGAGGTCCTACATAAACATTTAATATTCGTGATGGTTGGAGGTTCTTTGACTAATTGATTTGTATTCTAATGAATTCTGATCATTCTCTGCTTTTTCATTTTGTGAATGAACTTCAATGGAAAACAGTTATTCTTTTTTATGCAAGCATAACATTCTATATATGCTTGGACTAAAAAATTTGTCATCTCTATATTTTTATAGTATTTCCCGTTGCGATTTATGACATGAAATCACATATGTTAATGAAAATTGATTTGATTAATTGATTCATTGATTAATTGTTTAATTGACTAATTGATTTGATTGATTGGCTGATTAATTGATTGGTTAATTGATTGATTGATTGTATCATAGAAGGAAAGAAATAAATAATTTTATTCTGGATATATTTATGAGAGGCAAATTGTATATTTTCCTGGGCCTTCTATTCTCCTATATTAGTAGCATCAAGGATTGGATTAAGAGTATGCGATTGAGACCAAAATATTTAATCCAAAGCTTGTTGCTGTTCTTCGTTGTTCTCCTTCTCCAACAAAAGTTGTAGTCATCTAGAATTTTTTCCCTATCTCAACAAGGTTATTGATTCTTTTAATTTTGTTTATTTTTGGTTGTAGATCCATTGTATGTAAAAAAAATTATTGTTGAATCAATAAAGAGGGTGGTTGGGTGGAATATCTTATTTCCGAAGATGACAATTTTTGACGGAAGAAAATGGGGGATCTGGAAGCCTAAGATGGAGGATGTGCTTTACCTCAATGATCTTCATGATCCGATTGATGGAGATGGGATGAAGCCCTCGAGTGTGGATGAGGGAACGTGGAAGAAGATGGATAAGAAGTCGATTGCCTTGATTCGACAATACCTTGATGATTCGGTATTCCATCATGTGGCTAGTTGTGAATCCGCGAAGAATTTGTGGGATAAGTTGGTATCTTTGTATGAGTCGAGGAGTGCTACAAGTAAGGCTTTTCAGGTTCGAAAGCTGGTTCAGCGGAAATTGGATGAGGAGAAGTATGTTGCAGGGCACCTGAATGAACTTCAAGATGTGATCAATCAATTGGCAAATCTGAAGGTCAATTTTGATGATGAGTCGCGGGCTCTTTTTCTAATGAGTTCGCTTTCATAAAGTTGGGAAACTTTGGTTGTTTCATTGAGTAACTCCAATGCTAGTGGATCTATCTCTTTGGAAACGGTACGAAGTAGCCTTTTGAATGAAGAACTAAGGAGAAATGGGTTAGGTTTGAAATTAGTTCGTGGTAAGGCTATGGTAGCAAAGGACTTGGGGAAAGATACAAGGAGGAAGAAGAAAGGGGATAATGGTAAAGGTGCCATCACTTGTTACTATTGTAATAAGCAAGGCCACATACGCAAAGATTGCCATGCTTATCAGAGGGATAAGAAGAAGGTTGCGGATGGTGATAGTAGTAGTGATGAGGCACATGCAGGTCTTGCTGCAGGTTCCTTTAGTGGGTTTTTTTGTGATGTCCTGTTTAGTGAAGTTAATCCTTGGAAGGTGGATTCGGAAGCCAGTTTTCACATTTGTAAGGATGTGAAGTATTTTTCTTCTTATGAGAAGAATGTTGTCGTGATTAGAATAACCAATGGAGTAGAGTGTAACACCCCGTAATTTTAACGACACCAAAGATGATAAATTAAAGAATAATTAATTTGAAATAAGTTGTTAACAATAAATTAAGGAAAACTTAATTTAATATTCAGAATTAAGTAAAACGGACCATGCCATTGCGTCCGTCTCGGAATTCTTGTCTAAATAGACACCAAGTTTGCGTAAAACGGACTTCGTATGAAGAAGTTATTAAGGTTTGAAGTTTGTATGCATACAAGGAATATATATACATATATATAATTCAAGGAAATTTAAAAATCAGAAAATATGAAAGCGACGTGCCAAACAGGGAAAGGGCCAACCGTTTGGGGTTGACCCCGGGGTCGACCCAGGCTCTTTGGGGTCGACACCCATGTAGGGGGGTCGACCCCCATACAGATCTGGGCAGTATACGTTTTTCTGAACGTGGACCAATTTCGGAGCTAGATTCGTTGGTTCTAGGCTATAAAAAGGACCCTAAACCTAGGTTTTATTCATCTAAAAAAATGGTGGCGATGGTGAAGCTCTGCTGCAACGTAAATTGAATGGACTTTTCATCTCCAAATCCAATTCAGCAAAGATTATACAAATTCAGTGATTGCTACAACAACAAATCCAACATGTTCTTCGTACTAATTTGGATCCATTTCCTTAGATCTATTCACTGTGAGTTCATGTTATTTTTAGATCTAAATATTTAATTGGTAATCATAAAATGTATATAAAAATTGGATATTGGATATATGCCTAAAAAAGTTCCGTTATGACATAATTATCAGAACTGCCTTTATATGTTCATATCGTCACCATGTCAAATCTTGTCATAATATGCCTATTCAGTTTTTATGCCAATTTCTATCAGTTTATTATTGATTCTTTATTATGCCTATTCTTGATTCTTTTCTCTCCCTCTTTTCCCTTTTATTTTATATAGCCAGGCTACCTTCGAGCCTAGGCTTAACGCTGAAATATGCGAACGTGCGAAATTGGGAACGATTGGAAAAGACATAATTTTGGGCTTAATTGGTATTGGAAAATATGAATATAAATTTGGGCATAAAATTTGGAAATATACGAATATGGATTTGGGGGCATATATCGTGTTGGATAATGTGAATATGAATTTAGGCATACGTTGGAAAATATGATTTGGGCGTAAATTGGAACATATGTAAAATATGATTTGGCATGAATTGGAACATATGTAAAATATGATTTGGGCGTAAATGGGAACATATGTAAAATATGATTTGACATAAATTGGAACATATGTAAAATATGATTTGAGCGTGAACATATGTAAATATGAATTTGGGCATAACTTGTACTGAAATATGTGAATATGAACTAGGGACATAAATTAGCAAATATGTGAATACAGATTTGAGCATAATATATACATATCTTGATTTATGACTAGGGAAAAAGGGCATATTGTGCATAATGAAATATGAATTAAAAAGGGGCATGAAAATCTATATTCGGAATAGGGAAATTTATTAATATGAATACGTCTAAAATAATGGAACCGTAGTAACGCTTAGACACGAGGTTAGATTGCACTTGTGGTATAAGTCTGCCCGGAGCCGCCCGGCATATCCAGCGACCACAAGTGGTTAATCCAATGTGAGTGGTCTAATGCATAATAGCACCATGACACGAGGTTAAGTCAAACTTGTGGTTTAAGTCTGCCCAGAGCCGCCCGGCATATCCAGCATCCAAAAGTGGTTGACTTAATGTGAGAGGTCTGGGGCATTAACATGTATGAACAGAAAAAATAAGATGTTTAGGCTTGTCCAAGGGACAAGTGAAAATAATTACTTAGGTTATAATAAATGAAAAAGAGAATAGAATAACTTATGTAAGGGGATAAGTTGTACTTAATTGTAAATTAAGTTATTTACAAGAACAAGAATTTGAAATCTACGGATGAGGACAACATAAATTATATTTATGGAAAGGAAACTTATTAGTAAACCTTAGTTAAGAGAACTAAGTTAATAAGTAAACAATGATAAGATGGAATTATGATTAAATGAGAAAGAATGAGGAAAACTAATGCAATGATATAAGTTATATTTAATCATAAATGGTAATTGACATGTTAATTAGGAAACATGTGAATTGAGATATACTTAATAACATATTAAGTAGAACATGTTATTGTAATGATGTAACCAAACAAGAATATTAAAGAGATTATGGATTACAGACCTTGGGTCACAATCTAGAGAATAACATGTTGTGGGCTTATTAATGAACTTAAATGGGTTAAGTTATATAACCAAACTTAATAAGCAAGAGGAACTTGGTAACTTGATTAAGAATTCAATATAAATGAGAATAACCAAGTTAAATGAAAACCTGATAAGGTAAGGCAAGCGCGTAAAGGAATGTTTAGACATAGGGTCTAACATATTAAAGTGAGGCGCTTGGACCAGTCTGCACGTTTGAGGGTGAATAACCCAACGAGGTAGATCATCGTGGTGTTATAAGGCAAGAGCGGAGCGCACTTTTATCTGATTATTCTGTCGACTCCGAAGGACTGGAAGGGGAAGCACGCGGCTTCCTGAGATATGTAAGGTGCCCCTAGTAGTCCTCTGTGTGGTAGCAGATGTTTAGGCTGTGCTCGTAGAGGTTGGGTCTGCGCGTAACTACTTGGTGGGTGGGCCTTGACTGCAAATGTAGCCTTGTATTCAGAATGCTGTGACGCAGTGACACTAGGGTGATTCAGCGGTTTCGTCAACGGGGAGGTGAAGGGTCACGACCAACAAGGATAGTAGATCATCGGATACCCATCATCGGCAGCCAATGGGATGCGAAAAGACTAGAGCTAAAACCAATAGACCATTCACCTTTCACTATCAGGGTACGGTGGTTGAGGGAAGACGCCAAATGGATGTTTAGATTGTTTGTTATTAGGGGCAGTCGTTTAGCTCTTGTAGTCTTTACTAGTTGAAGGAGGGGCCGAGGTGGGGCCATAGCCACCATGGAAAACAGACCCTAGGAATATCTGTATTTTGAGGCTCTTAAAGGAGGGCCTGTACAGGTATGGAAAAGCTCCCGACCGAGTTCCGTGTTTCTTGTATCGCCCTGCCACGGAACTCGGTGCACATTAGAGGACGTGCGATTGAGGCATCAAGCTACAATTACAGTCCGTAAGTAGGGACAGTCTAGATACATGCATGACTGCTCTGGGTGATGTATCGTAGACTTGAGGGCATTACTCCGGACTGAAATCTGATTCGATCGATGGTGGCAGTCTGTACGTTTACGTAGAATAGTAATGACAAATATATGCGGAATATAACATTGTTATATAGAGATTCATACGTCACTCCGGCGTAGGATGAGGGACTGCATACTTTTCTATGGTATTACGAGGGAGATCGTGCGAGTGGGGTACAACGGGGTGTACCTCAATATTGAGGGGTAGCTACATATATACCATATCATGTTAATCCACTGGGAAGTAAATGGGTACGACGTGTGTATAAGCGTTGACTGCCGTTAACCCAAGCAACCTAATAATCAAGAAAATATAATGGAACGGTATTTGTAGGGATCATTTTGTTTCTGAGATACTAGTATTGATGCGGTGTAGAGAAACGTATCTAAGAAGTGCAATAGACTTTGTTCAAACTTATCTTTCTCAGTTCACACTTGTTATTATTATCTTGTTCTTCCAGTTTTTATATACCTGCCATGATACTTTTATTTATTTATATTTAAAAGTAACTGGACTCGCTAGACTTTATGTCTGACCCTTTTTGTTTCCTCCTCTCTCTCTTCCGTTCACCCTCCCAGGTTCTCAGGGTGGGAGTGCTTAGAGTTGATTTGGATTCTTTTATCTTAGCTTGGGTTTTAGATATTGATGTACCGCTTTGACTTCTTGTCAACTCTCTTATGGCTTCGCACGGGAAATATGGTTTTATGCTTTTGTACTCTGATATTTTTGGCAAGACAGATTACTAATGTAATTGGTTATTTCAAACTTATGATGTAAACTCAGTATTTGGGACCATGATGTTTTGATTTAAATAAAGTTTTTAATTCCGCTGCTATTTTACATGTCTATCTTGTGATATTATGTTCTTATTTGCCTATAACGCTTCACGAAACTTAATGCATTCTATATCGAGTGACATTAACGGACGTGGGGTGTCACATTTGGTATCAGAGCATATGGTTATAAGATCGGATAAAATATTTTGAAAATGGTTTTCAAAAAGGTCTCAAAAACAAAGTATTTTAAAATAAAAGGTCTGTTTTTGAAAAGCATATTTCCCAAAGCCTTAAATATCTTCTCGATTCTCCGCTTGATTCCTTTTCCTTTTTGTTCGGGGAACCGTTTCTTCCTGAAAGGGTATCCCCATTTCGGCATGGTTCCATAGGCATGTTAAAACTACGGTACATGTCGAAGGGCAAAGAAGTGCCTAACCTCCATCTGTAGCCGCAGTAGTTTCACCTACGGCTTATTTTCTCTTAAGCCTCGTAAGGATTTCCCTTCGATGGAGGCAGCTTTCAAGAGACTTGTTAGTATGTTGCACAAGGATGGTAAAAAAGGAGAATAAGGGAGTTGGGGCTAAGGAGCACAACCCAAAGATGAAAAAAAAAATGGTGGCTTAAGAAGGAAATATAAACGAAAGAAGAAAAGAGGAATTACCATAATTTCGGAATGGTGGGTCATCTGAAAAAGGATTGTAGAAAGAGGAAAGGCGTTTGTTACCACTTTGGTAAGGCGGGACACCTTATTAAGGAGTTCCCAAAGAGACAAGGACGAGGCCAAAAGGTAGGAACTTCTAGAGGGCAAGCTAATGTTCTCATAGCTGGTGGATAGGATAGGGGTAAGAAAGTTTCCGTCGAAGGTTAGATTTCTATTTCTGATCATCCTATTAGGATTCTTTTTCTGGCGCTTCGCATTCTTTTACATCTGATCCTTTAGTTGAGTCTCTGCACCTAGATACTAGTATGGTTTTGGATCCCGTTATTATCTCAAACCCCATTGGAGGTACGACTCATTTATCGACGATTTGTCGGGGTTTGAGAATCTCTGTGTTAGGCGTCGAGTTTGATTACGATGCATATGTTCTTGATTTCATAAGATACGGTTTGATTCTAGGGATGGATTGGTTAACCATGTATGGAGCCCTTCTAGATTGTGAGAGGAGGGTCATTAGACTTCTGACTTGCCATGGAAAGACTCTCAAGATTTATTATGACCCCAAAAGGGTCTGTCATGCTTAGTCTCTTAGAACCTCTTGATATATATATATATATATATATATATATATCGATGATTTGCGATCTATACCAATAGTTGTGAGTATCCTGATGTTTTGATGAGGTTCGGGGTTTACCCCCGAGGCACGAGATTGGTTTCCGCATATACTTGGTGGACAATGCAAAGCCAGTTGCATTGACTGTGCAACATGTGACTCCTAAAAGAAAAGAGGGAACTTTGTAAGCAAGTAGGGGAGCTACTTGAGAAGAGGTTTGATAGGTGAATCATATCGGGATGGGAAACCTATTGAAGACAGTCCTTGACGAAGCCCATCATTCCGAGATGACTTTTCATCCAAGCGACGATAAAATGTATAGAGTTCGAGGTAGTGGAGCCAAACTTGTGAGAGGAAGTGAAAGTAGAGAAGGAGCAATGATTGGGCGAGTTCTGACTTGCATACTTGAATCGAAGGTTAAGAAATTGTGAAACCAAGAAGTGAAGCTAGTAAAAGTGCAATGGGGAGAGGACCGCGAGGGTGCTACTTTGGAGGATGGAGACAAGATTCGCGCTTCATATCCTTTCCTTTTCACCCGACACTCCTAGCTCAGTTGGTCAGAGGTGGGTGAATTGGGATGAGACATAGGTCTCAGGTTCGAGGGCCATCTCTGCCAATTTCTAGGGGTGACTACCTAGGTAGTGTGAAGGCGTTGAAAAATCGGGGTATATCACTACCCGTGGGGTTTACTAAGACCGACAAGCAATGGCTTGAGTGAAGTCATAGGTTCCACACATAAATCAAAAAAAATATCCTTTCCTTTTCGAGAATATGTTCGTAACTTCTTTTTCCAAGCTTCGAATTAATACTTGTATCTATCGTTTGAATATCTCCAATCGATCAAAGTCTTTAGGTAGAAAACTAATGAATGTAAATATGTGTTTGAGACATGTTATGTTTGGTGGATGCAAGTGTTTGCTAGTGATTGCTCGTGGATGCATATACACACACAATAGGCACTAGATCGGCTCAATCACTTACATATTGCATATGGATGTGTGTACATTTTAATTTTTTATGGATGAAAATGGGTGTATCGTTACATTGATGTTGCATTCGGATGGATGATTGTGCACACATATAGAACTTACATGTATTAGGATAATATGCATACATTTTGGTCACATGGCACAAATGTACATTGCATTAAGGAGGTCAACTGAATCAGTAAACCGCCTGATCTTTCGCATTAGTTTACGGACATATACACACACTATTGCATATGTTCATAAAAGCATTAGAAATTCCTTAAGGACAATGGATGCCTGTGATTGCTAGATGAATGTATGATTGTTGGAAGTTAGGATATACGTTCTTCTTAACTTAGAAATTTCGGGGACGAAATCCTTTGAGTAGGGGAGAATGTAACACCTCGTATTTTTAACGACACTAAAGATGATAAATTAAAGAATAATTAATTTGAAATAAGTTGTAAACATAAATTAAGGAAAACTTAATTTAGTATTCACGATTACGTAAAACGGACCACGCTATTGCGTCCGTCTCGGAATTCTGGTCAAGATAGACACCAAGTTTGTGTAAAACATACTCCGTATGAAGAAGTTATTAAGGTTTGAAGTTTTTATGCATATAAGGAATATATATATATATAATTCAAAAAAATTCAAAAATCAGAAAATACGAAATCGACGCGCCAAACAGGGAAAGGGTCGACCGTTTGTGGTCGACTTGAGACCCTGCTGGGTCAACCCCAGGGTCGACCCAGGCTCTTTGGGGTCGACACCGGTGTCGACCCCAGAGTCGACACCCATGTAGGGGGTCGACCCCCCTACAGATCTGGGTAGTATACGTTTTTCTGAACGTGGACCGATTTCAGAGCTAGATTCGTTGGTTCTAGGCTATAAAAAGGACCCTAAACTTAGGTTTTATTCATCTAAAAAAATGGTGGCGATGGCGGAGCTCTGCTGCAACGTAAATTGAATGGCCTTTTCTTCTCCAAATCCAATTCAGCAAAAATTATACAAATTCAACGATTGCTACAATAACAAATCCAACGTGTTCTTCGCAGTAATTTGGATCCATTTCCTTAGATCTATTCACTATGAGTTCATGTTATTTTTAGATCTAAATATTTAATTGGTAATCATAAAATGTATATAAAAATTGGATATTTGATCTATGCCTAAACAAGTTCTGTTATGACATAATTATCAGATCTGCCTTTATATGTTCATATCGTCACCATGTCAAATCTTGTCATAATATGCCTATTCAGCTTTTATGCCTATTTACATCAGTTTATTATTGATTCGCTTTTATGACTATTCTTGATTCTTTTCTCTCCCTCTTTTCCCTTTTATTTTATATAGCCAGGCTACCTTTGAGCCTAGGCCTAACATTGAAATATGCGAACGTGCGAAATTGGGTACGATTGGGAAACACATAATTTGGGGAATAATTGGTATTGGAAAATATGAATATAAATTTGGGCATAAAATTTGGAAATATACGAATATGGATTTTGGGGCATATATCGTGTTGCATAATGTGAATATGAATTTAGGCATATGTTGGAAAATATGATTTGGGCGTAAATTGGAACATATGTAAAATATTATTTGGCACAAACTGGAACAAGTGTAAAATATGATTTGGCCGTAAATTGGAACATATGTAAAATATGATTTGGCATAAATTGGAACATATGTAAAATATGATTTGGGCGTAAATTGGATCATATATAAATATGAATTTGGGCATAACTTGTACTGAAATATGTGAATATGAACTAGGGACATAAATTAGCAAATATGTGAATACGGATTTGGACATAATATATATATATATATATCTTGATTTATGACTTGGGAAAAAGGCATATTGTGCATAATGAAATATGAATTAAAAAGGGGCATGAAAATCTATATTTGGAATAGGGAAATTTATTAATATGAATATTCCTAAAATAATGGAACCGTAGTAACGCTTTGTAACACCCCACCTCCGTTAAGGTCACTCACAAAGGGAATGCCTTAACTTTGATGGAGCGTTTTAGTAGACAGAACAGAATATTACAAGAAACAGATATGTAAAGCAGTACTTGAAAAATTTATAACTTTATTACAGCAGAAAGCAGAAATCAGTTTGGTTACATCTTTCAAAATCACATTACCAAAACTCAAGTACATATATATATATCAGCCTTGTTCAAAATCCCTCAGAGTACAAAACTTTAAAATCATAATCCCCACAGAAGGTGCCATAAGAAGTCAAGCCATACTATAAGCACTTCAAGCAGAAGAAATCCGGACCAACCTAACGTATTCCCTCCTTGGAAACCTGGGGGGGGAAACGGAAGAAAAAGGGGCGAAAACAAGCAAGGTCAGACATAAAGTCTGGCAAGTCCAGTGACTTTCAGCATATGAACGGATAATAATAATCATGGCATACAAATAAAACTGGATGAGAGATAACAGTAACAGGAGTAGCAGATATACTTAGGTTAAACAGAAGAAATAGAATGATATAAGCTATTACTTTTCACTTCCCTGCACTAATACTAGTATAACAAGTTTAGGTGTTACCCTAATGTCTAAACTGAAACAGAAACGGGAGAAGAATAATTTCCACAGAACAGAATGCTAGTAATGGCCCTTTACCGCCCCAACAGAAGGTGCAGAAACAGAATGCTAATAATGGGCCTTTACCACCCGAACAGAAGGTACAGAAACAGAATGCTAATAATCCCTACGGAAACAAAATGTAGAATTAGGTGTACACTACTGATGGGCCTTTACCACCCAAACAGACAGACGGTACCACGCAGACAGGTGTTGTCACACAACAGAAACAGACGGTACCCCATAGAAACAGACAGAACTAAGTGTACCCTAAATCCTACCCCAAGCGATCGGCTCCCTAATACATAAATACCCTGTGCTAGCCCCACAGAAGGGTGTATCATTCCCTAAAGTGGAAACCTTTGAATGACACAGACCTATTTACAGATGTCACGGCGTCTTACTTCCTCAGAGGCAGACCGGGATCCATGCACGCACATCACCCGGTTGGAACGCACCATCAACACCCCTCGCCATTATCAGAATGAACCACTTATAATTAGTTCAGTAAGCGTGCCCGGATCCCTACATTGTGTGGGGTCAAAGTTTTGATACCAGAAAGGGTTACTGACTAATATGGGTCCCAAACAACAGATGACACAAGTATTTCCCTTCCTAACCTTGTGTCCCCAGACTAACATATTTTAGATTAACATGCTTACAGATTTCAGATGTACAGATTTCAGATGTACAGAATTCAGATTAACCATTTCACAGATCAGACAATCAAGACAACAAGTTTTAAGACTAACAGATCAGATATACGAATTTAACAGATTTACATATTTGTCTAACTTTGTATTGGGCCTACAGATTCACGAAACGGGTTTATTAAATTCATTAGTCCAGTTGGTTTAACCCTATCCACCCAACACGTTTTAGACATCATATTTATCTTAGATTTGCATTAATTAATTATTAATGCACAGACCTCTCACATTAGGTCGCTAGCTTGTGGCCGCTGGATGTGCTGGGCGGTTCCGGGCAGACTTCTGCCACAAGCCAGACCTAACCTCATGTCTAAGCATATTTTAGTTATGCCTACGCCCTCTCACATTAGACTGACAGTTTGCGGTTGCTGGTTAAGCCGGTTGGGTCCGGGCAGGCTTCTACCGCAAACATGAGTCTAACCTCGTGTCTCACCATTCTTATTATAACCAGTTTATTCCATTACAAATTATACATATATCAGACTAATTATGTCCATTTAACAGATTTGACTTCTTTTCAAGTTGCAGCAAATTAATCAAATTAACATGCCTTACTCAGTCTTGGATCGAGCCTACGGATTACAATTATTCAGCTTTTCAACATATTTAACAGATTAGGCAACACAACAGATTTAGCAGATTAGGCAGTTTAACATAATTAGCAGATGAGGCGTTTCAACATATTTAGCAGTTTAGGCAATTCAACGAATTAAACATATAACAAATTTAGCAAATTAGACAATTTAACATATTAAGCAGATAACAGTTCTTGCAGATTTAAACATTTCTTAAAGCCTTATCCACATATCTTGCCTAATCATAAAGTAAGCCTAAACTTACATGCCCAAATTATGGACATAATTCACCATATAACATATGTCCCAAATTTTTGTTAAATTTGCATAGTTCAGAATATGCTCCAAAAATCCCAATCGTGATTCACACATAAATTATTGCAAATATAACCATTAATTACAATGCATGCCACATATCAAAAAATCCCTATTTAGGTGTATCCACACTTAATAGTTATCAGATCTTAATATAGATTGTTACACCTATGTCATATGCAAATTAATTCTCTT
The DNA here is from genome assembly GCA_030737875.1 of Allium sativum. Taxonomy (NCBI): domain Eukaryota; kingdom Viridiplantae; phylum Streptophyta; class Magnoliopsida; order Asparagales; family Amaryllidaceae; genus Allium; species Allium sativum. The sequence goes on along the minus strand of CM060910.1, from coordinate 1,042,670,478 downwards.
TTTCCAAATTACAGACTATAATATACATAGTATGTCTAGATCTAGATCTTGAATTACAACTTGTACTATGCATCCAAATCAGTTACATGTTCACAGTTAAATTTTACGCCCCAAATCCCAAGTCATATGTCCAATATTCTTTATGCCTCAAAACTCAAGTCATGTGTTCAATACACCTTATGTTTTAAATACAACATGTCCAATTATAAGCCTCAGATTTATGTTCTAAGTTACAACCTATGTCCTTTATGTTCTAAGTCACAATAATCCTCTTATTCCAAGTCATAGATCATCTTATGCAATATGCCTCAAATTTATGTCCAGAATTACAACAGGCGTCGTGTCCTCAAATTAGTTACAAATCAATTATGCCCAAATATGCCTCATTCAATATTCTTCCCAAACTTAGCGTTTATGTGTTCATCTCTTATGAGATTTGGCTCAGACTCGTGGTAACCTGGCTATCAAACAAACAGAAAGAAAGGAGGAAGAAATACACAACAATTAGAATAATAACAATAAAACAGAAGAACAGATCTGATAAATAGAAAAAGGGCCTAGTCTCAGATTCAGATTTATAATTATGTCAAGATCATGATTAAACTTCATATCGGAAAATAACTGTACTTGCCTTGGTTGGATTATAGAAGAAGAGTTGCAGTTGTTCTCTTTTAATCTTATTCAGATTTGGAAGAAGATGCACTAGTTCTAGTTTTGATTTCAGCAGAGTAGCGACGCCATTTTTATTTTTGATTAGAATAGAGGCAGAGTATAGGCAGAATGAAATTGTGTGGAGAGAAAGTGAGGTTTGGGGGGTGTTTAAATAGGAGAATAGGGTATTTTAGAGCCTTCAGATCAGTCCAGAAGCCATCAGAATCGTCCAGCACAACAAAACACGTCACTGCAGGAAATGTGAAACATGTCGGGTCCGACATAGTGGGGGGGCTAGGTCGACCCCCTGGTCAACCTGGGTACCCAGGTCGACCCCTAGGTTTACCCCCTAGTCGACCTGGGTCCTGGGCGGGAATTTTCCTGCCCAGCCCGCTTCTGGTCCTGTTTTTCGAATTTTGAAAATTCTGAACTATGTCGGATCCGATATAAAGGCCATAAAAATTCTGAAGTATGTCGGATCCGATATAGAGGTTATAACTCCCTCATACGAAGTCTGATTCACGCAAACTTGGACTCTATCTCAAAAAGAATTTCGAGACGAACGTAATGGCGTAACCTATTTCCCTTAATTCTTTTGTTATAATTTAATTATTTTCTAATTTGTTACTTGTACGTTCACAGAAAATACGGGGTGTTACATTCTCCCCTCCTTAAAGGATTTCGTCCCCGAAATCTTCAAGTTAAAAAGAATGTGTCTTACCATCTAGTCATCCATCTACTGAACCATCATCCACAAGCATCCATTGTCCTTAGGAAACTTCTAATGTTGTATGAATATATGCAAAAGTGTGTGTATATGTTCCTTGTCTAATGCAAAGATCAGGCGGTCTACTGATTCAGTTGACCTCCTTAATGCAAATTATGTCAGTGCCATAAGTTCAACATGTATGCAATAGAACCCTATTGATACATATTATTTCTATATGAGTGCACAGTCATTCATTCAAATGCAACGTCCATGTGCTGAATCAACCGTTTTGCATCCATAGAAATTGAAAATGTACACACATCCATATGCAGTATGAGAGTGTGTTTGAGCCGATCTACTGCCTAGTGTGTGTACATGCATCCACGAGCAATCACTAGCAACCACTTACATCCACTTGCAACCATCAAACATAACATGTCTCAAACACATGTTTACACCCATTAGTTTCCTACCTTATGTTCGAAGATTCGATCGATAGGATACAGTCGAATGATGGGAGCGAGTACAGATAAAACAAAAACTTGGTTCTCATTAGACATTGGTTGAGAGAATAATTCCCCTAAGTATCAACCCCCAAGACCGAAATCAACATCAGATTGACACCCAGAGGATTACCCTCTTTAGCCAATGTCCAAAATTGGAAATCTTAACCTTATCAGAAATATTCAGATATTTACAGATTACTGGTACAGATTAGATTATCAAATGATTCTTAGGAAACTAAGCATGATAAAACCTCATCATATCCCACAAAAACCCAGAATGCATGCGTCATACTTGACGCCTAACACAGATATCCCTCAAAACCCAATCTATCACAAACAGATGAGTCATAACCCTTATGGGTTTGAGTCTACAACAGGATCAGAAACAAGACTAGTATTAAAGTGCAGAGTATCAATTACAGAATCAAAATGCCAGAATCAGAAAGAGTTTTAACTTAAAAATCTAATAAGGAGATTAAACCTTCTACAGAAAGTTTTCCTATTTCTATCCTATCCACTAGCCTCGAGAGTGTTCGTCTGCCTTCCAGAAGTAGGTCATGTCCTTGTCCTCGTTTCTTCGGGCAGTCCCTAGTGAAGTGCCCCATCTCGCCATAATTGAAGCAAGCACCCTTCCTCTCTCTGAAATCCTTGTTCGGATGAGTCAAGCTTCCATAAGTAAAGCACTTTTCTCCTTCTTACCTTCAGACTTTTCATCCTTCTTTTGTGTTTCCTTTTTGCCTCCTTTGTGAACCAAGTCCATATCCATGAGTTTCTCATCCTTGGGTTGTGCTCCTTAGCCAAACTCCCTCATTCTCATCTTTACTATTCTTGTGTAACACGTTGACAAGTCCCTCGAAAGTGGCCTCCATCGCATGGAAAATCCTACAAAGCTCGAAAGAAAATTAGCCGTAGGTGAAATTACTGCGGCTACAGATGGAAGTTGGGCGCTTATTTGCCCTTTGACAGGTGTCGTAGTCTCATCAAGCCTACGGAACCATGCTGCGAAGAGGTTACCTCCCAGAAAGCCAGGAGCCCCGGAGACTCAGGAAAGAAGGAAACAAAGTTCAAACAGAGGATCTAAAGATAGATATATGGCCTTGGGGACTATGTTTTTCAAAATAAACTTTACTTTTGAAAATACTTCCTTTTAAAACCTTTTTGAAAATAGTTTTCAAAAACTTTTACCCAATCTGGTAACCTTCAACTCTAATACCAAGTGTAACACCCCGCCTCCGTTAAGGTCACTCACAAAAGGAATGCCTTAACTTTGATGGAGTGTTTTAGTAGACAGAACTGAATATTACAAGAAACAAATATATAAAGCAGTACTTGAAAATTTTATAACTTTATTACAACGGAAAACATAAATCAGTTTTGTTACATCTTTCAAAATCACTTTACCAAAACTCAAGTACATATATATATCAGCCTTGTTCAAAAGCCCTCAGAGTAAAAAACATTAAAATCATAATCCCCACAGAAGGTGCCATAAGAAGTCAAGCCATACTTTAAGCACTTCAAGCAGAAGAAATTCGGATCAACCTAAAGTATTCCCTCCTTGGAAACCTAGGGGGGAAACGGAAGAAAAAGGGGTGAAAACAAGCAAGGTCAGACATAAAGTCTGGCAAGTCCAGTGACTTTCAGCATATGAACGGATAATAATAATCATGGCATGCAAATAAAACTGGATGAGAGATAACAGTAACAGGAGTAGCAGATATAATTAGGTTAAACAGAAGAAACAGAATGATATAAGCTATTACTTTTCACATCTCTGCACTAATACTAGTATAACAGGTTTAGGTGTTACCCTAATGTATAAACAGAAACAGAAACAGAAACGGGAGCAAAATAATTTCCATAGAACAGAATGCTAGTAATGGGCCTTTACCGCCCCAACAGAAGGTATAGAAACAGAATGCTAATAATGGGCCTTTACCACCCGAACAGAAGGTACAGAAACAAAATGCTAATAATCCCTACAGAAACAGAATGTAGAATTAGGTGTACACTACTGACGGGCAAATACCACCCAAACGGACAGACGTTACCACGCAGACAGGTGTTGCCACCCAACAGAAACAGACGGTACCCCACAGAAACAGACAGAACTAGTGTACCCTAAATCCTACCCCACGCGATCGGCTCCCTAATACATAAATACCTTATACCAGCCCCACAGAAGGGTGTATCATTCCCTAAAGTGGCAACCTTTGGATGACACAGACCTATTTACAGATGTCACGGCGTCTTACATCCTCAGAGGTAGACCGGGATCCATGCACGCACATGACCCGGTTGGAACGCACCATCAACACCCCTCGCCATTATAAGAATGAACCGCTTATAATTAGTTCAGTAAGCGTGCCTGGATCCCTACATTGTGTGGGGTCAAAGTTTTGATACCAGAAAGGGTTACTGACTAATATGGGCCCAAAACAACAGATGACACAAGTATTTCCCCTCCTAACCTTGTGTCCCCAGACTAACAGATTTCAGATTAACTTGCTTACAGATTTCAGAAGTACAGAAATCAAATTAACAAGTTCACATATCAGACAATCAAATTAACCAGTTTTCAGACTAACAGATCAGATATACGGATTTAACAGATTTACAGATTTGTCTAACTTTGTATTGGGCCTACAGATTCACGAAACGAGTTTATTAAATTCATTAGCCCAGTTGGTTTAACCCTATCCACCCAACACGTTTTAGACATCATATTCATCTTAGATTTGAATTAATTAATTATTAATGCACATATCTCTCACATTAGGTCGCTAGCTTGTGGCCGCTGGATGTGCCGGGCGGTTCTGGGCAAACATCTGCCACAAGCCAGACCCAACCTCGTGTCTAAGCATATTTTAGTTATGCCTACGACCTCTTACATTAGAATGACAGTTTGCGGTTGCTGGATAAGCCGGTTGGGCCCGAGCAGGCTTCTACCGCAAACATGAGTCTAACCTCGTGTCTCAGCATTCTTATTATAACCAATTTATTCCACTACAAATTATACATATATCAGACTAATTATGTCCATTTAACAGATTTGACTTCTTTTCAAGTCGCAGCAGATTAATCATATTAACATGCCTTACTCAGTATTAGATCGAGCCTACGGATTACAATTATTCAGCTTTTCAACATATTTAACAGATTAGGCAACACAACAGATATTGCAGATTAGGCAGTTTAACATGATTAGCAGATTAGGCGTTTCAACATATTTAGTAGTTTAGGCAATTCAACGAATTAAACATATAACAAATTTAGCAGATTAGACAATTTAACATATTAAGCAGATAACAGTTCTTGCAGATTTAAACATTTCTTAAAGCCCTATTCACATATCTTGCCTAATCATAAAGTAAGCCTAAACTTACATGCCCAAATTATGGACATAATTCACCATATAACATATGTCCCAAATTTTTGTTAAACTTGCATAGTTCAGAATATGCTCCAAAAATCCCAATCGTGATTCACACATAAATTATGCCAAATATAACCATTAATTACAATGCATGCCACATATCCAAAAATCCCTATTTAGGTGTATTCACACTTAATAGTTATCAAATCTTAATATAATTTTTACACCTAAGTCATATGCAAATTAATTCTCTTTTTCCAAATTACAGACTATAATATTTATAGTATGTCTAGATCTAGATCTTGAATTACAACTTGTACTATGCATCTAAATCAGTTACATGTTCATAGTTAAATTTTACGCCCCAAATCCCAAGTCATATGTCCAATATTCTTTATGCCTCAAAACTCAAGTCATGTGTTCAATACACCTTATGTTTTAAATACAACATGTCCAATTTTGAGCCTCAGATTTATGTTCTAAGTTACAAGCTATGTCCTTTATGTTCTAAGTCACAATAATCCTCTTCTTCCAAGTCATAGATCATCTTATGCAATATGCCTCAAATTTATGTCCAGAATTACAACAGGCGTCGTGTCCTCAAATTAGTTACAAATCAATTATGCCCAAATATGCCTCATTCAATATTCTTCCCAAACTTAGCGTTTATGCGTTCATCTCTTATGAGATTTGGTTCAGACTCGTGGTAGCCTGACTATCAAACAAACAGAAAGAAAGGAGGAAGAAATACATAACAAACAGAATAATAACAATAAAACAGAAGAACAGATCTGATAAATAGAAAAATGGCCTAGTCTCAGATTCATATTTATATTTATGTCAAGATCATGATTAAACTTCATATCGGAAAATAACTATACTTGCCTTGGTTGGATTATAGAAGAAGAGTTGCAGTTGTTCTCTTTTAATCTTATTCAAATTTGGAAGAAAATGCAATAGTTCTAGTTTTGATTTCATCAGAGTAGCGACGCCATTTTTATTTTTGATTAGAATAGAGGCAGAGTATAGGCAGAATGAAAATGTGTGGAGAGAAAGTGAGGTTTGGGGGTGTTTAAATAGGAGAATAGGGTATTTTAGAGCCTTCAGATCAGTCCAGAAGCCATCAGAATCATCCAGCACAGCAAAACACGTCACTGCAGGAAATGTGAAGCATGTCGGATCCGACATAGTGGAGGGGGGGTAGATCGACCCCCTGGTCGACCTGGGTCCTAGGCGGAAATTTTCCCGCCCAGCCCGCTTCTGGTCCCGTTTTTCGAATTTTGAAAATTCTGAACTATGTCGGATCCGATATAAAGGCCATAAAAATTCTGAAGTATGTCGGATCCGATATAGAGGCCATAACTCCCTCATACGGAGTCCGATTCACGCAAACTCGGATTCTATATCAAGTAGAATTTCGAGACGAACGCAATGGTGTAACCCATTTCCCTTAATTCTTCTGTTATAATTTAATTATTTTCTGATTTGTTACTTATACGTTCATAGAAAATACGGGGTGTTACACGCTTAGACAGGAGGTTAGATTGCACTTGTGCTATAAGTCTGCCCGGAGTGGCCTAGCATATCCAGCGACCACAATTGGTTAATCTTATATGAGGGGTCTAATGCATAACAGCACCATGACACAAGGTTAAATCTAAACTTGTGGTTTAAGTCTGCCCGGAGCCGCTCGGCATATCCAGCATCCACAAGTGGTTAACTTAATGTGAGAGGTCTGGGAATTAACATGTATGAACAGAAAAGATAAGATGTTTAGGCTTGTCCTTGGGACAAGTAGAAATTATAACTTAGGTTATAATAAATGAAAAAGGGAACAGAATAACTTATGTAAGGGGATAAGCTGTACTTAATTGTAAATTAAGTAATTTACAAGAACAAGAATCTGAAATCTACGGATGAGGACAACATAAATTATGTTTATGGAAAGGAAACTTATTAGTAAACCTTAGTTAAGAGAACTAAGTTAATAAGTAAAAAATAATAAGATGGAATTATGATTAAATGAGAAAGAATGAGGAAAACTTATGAAATGATATAAGTTTTATTTAATCATAAATGGTAAGTGACATGTTAATTAGGAAACATGTGAATTGAGATATACTTAATAACATATTAAGTAGAACATGTTATTGTAATGATGTAACCAATCAAGAATATTAAGGAGATTGTGGATTACAGAACTTGGGCCACAATCTAGAGAATAACATGTTGTGGTCTTATTAATGAACTTAAATGGGTTAAGTTATATAACCAAACTTAATAAGCAAGAGGAACTTGGTAACTTAATTAAGAATTCAATATGAATGAGAATAACCAAGTTAAATGAAAACCTGATGAGGTAAGGCAAGCGCATAAAAGAATGTTTAGACATAGGGTCTAACAACATATTAAAGAGAGGCGCTTGGACCAGTCCGCACATTTGAGGGTGAATAACCCAACGGGGTAGATTATCGTGGTGTTATAAGGCACGAGCGGAGTGCACTTTTATCTGATTATTCTGTCGGCTCCGAATGACTGGATGGGGAAGCACGCGGCTTCCTGAGAGAAGTAAGGTGCTCCTAGTAGTCCTCTGTGTGATGGCAGATGTTTAGATTGTGCTCGCAGAGGTCGGGTCTGCGCTTAACTACTAGGTGGGTGGGCCTTGACTGCAAATGTTGCCTTACAGTCAGAATGCTATGATGCGGTGAAACTAGGGTGATTCGGCGGTTGCCTCAATGGGAAGGCGAAGGGTCACGACCAATAATGATAGTAGATCGTCGGATACTCGTCATCGACAGCCAGTGGGATGCGAAAAGACTAGAGCTAAAACCAATATACCATTCACCTTTCACTATCGGGGTACGGTGGTTGAGGGAAGACGCCAAATGGATGTTTAGATTGCTTGTTATTAGGGGCAGCCGTTTAGCTCTTGTAGTCTTTACTAGTTGAGGGAGGGGCCGAGGTGGGGCCATAGCCACCATGGAAAACAGACTCTAGGAATATATGTATTTTGAGGCTCTTAAAGGCGGGCCTGTACTGGTACGGAAAAGCTCCCGACCGAGTTTCGTGTTTCTTGTATCGCCCTGCCACGGAACTCGGTGCACATTAGAGGACGTGCGATTGAGGCATCGAGCCACAATTACAGTACGTAAGTAGGGACAGTCTAGATACATGCATGACTGCTCTGGGTGATGTATCGTTGACTTAAGGGCATTACTCCGGAATGAATTCTGGTTCGATTGATGGTGGCAGTCTGTGCGCTTACGTAGCATAGTAATGGCAAATATATGTGGAACGTAACATTGTTATATAGAGATCCGTACGTCACTCCGGCGTAGGATGAGGGACTTCATACTTTTCTATGGTATTACGAGGGAGACTGTGCGAGTGGGGTACCATGGGTGTACCTCAATATTGAGGGGTAGCTACATATATACCATATTAGGTTAATCCACTGGGAAGTAAATGGGTACGACGGGTGTATAAGCGTTGACTGCCGTTAACCCAAGCAACCTAACAATCAAGAAAATGTAATGGAACAGTATTTGTAGGGATCATTCTGTTTCTAAGATATTAGTATTGGTGCGGTGCAGAGAAACGTATTTAAGAAGCATAATATATTATGTTCAAACTTATCTTGCTCAGTTCACACTTGTTATTGTTATCTTGTTCTTGCAGTTTTTATATACCTACCATGATACTTTTATTTATTTATATTTAAAAGTAACTGGACTCGCCAGACTTTATGTCTGACCCTTTTTGTTTCCTCCTCTCTCTCTTCCGTTCTCCCCCCCCCCCCCCTCCCCCGCCCCCGGGTTCTCAGGGTGGGAGTGCTTAGAGTTGATTTGGATTCTTTATGCTTAGCTTGGATTTTGGATATTGATGTACCACTTTGACTTCTTGTCAACTCTCTTATGGCTTCGCACGGGAAATATGGTTTTATGCTTTTGTACTCTGATATTTTTGGCAAAACAGATTACTAATGTAATTGGTTATTTCAAACTTATGATGTAAACTCGGTATTTGGAACCATAATGTTTTGATTTAAATAAAGTTTTTAATTCCGCTGCTATTTTAAATGTCTATCTTGTGATATTATGTTCTTATTTACCTATAACGCTTCACGAAACTTAATGCATTCTATGTAGAGTAACATTAACGGACGTGGGGTGTCACATAGAGCTACCAGTTTGTGGTATTGGATCCATACAGTTTCGTATGCATTATGGCATGGTTAGAGAAGTCTCTGGAGTTGGACATGTACCCGCGAGTTCGCATAACCTCATTTCTCTAAGTCAGTTGGATCGTCGTGGTTGCACTTATGATACTAAAGGTAGAGTTTTGAGAGTGAAGAAGGGTGGTCATGTTGTGATGAGAGGTGTCTTGGAGGTGGTAAACCTATATAGATTGGTTGGTTCTGTGGTCAACTGTGGAAGGCGAGTGACAGTTGAAGAACCTAGTCCACAGCAAGGTGAAGAGATTAATTTGGTCACTGCTGATGGTATAGATAGGGGTCTTCATGTTTGTAACAACCCGGAATTTCTGAATCAATTTAAAAATTTTATTTTAGCTATTTTAATGGGTTTTGAATATTTAAAATGATTTATTTTAGATAATAACGACTAACATTTTATTTAAAACAAAGTTAGAACATATGAATTTATTTTAATTATAAAATGAACTCGAAATGGCACGGTAGTTTGAAAATTCGATTTTAAACATTAAATGATTATACAGAATTCAAAATAAATTGGATTTCAGTAAAACAAGAAACGTTGGAATATTTTGAATTGTAATTTTCTAACGAATGTAAGAAACTGAGATTTCACTTTATAAATTGTAAGTTATGTCCAGTTTAAAATTTAGAATAGTCGCTATGGAATTTTATTATATTTAAATAATATATAGCCCTTAAAAATAACCATTTTGCAAACGACCTCCGTTTTCGATGAAACCACTTTTGTTGGATCTGGAATGTCAAATTATTGTTAAGTTTAAAATTTCATAATTTTTGGAATTAATATGTGAGCATGGTAAATTTAAACGCGCTTGGTAAATTCAGTTTAAATTTAATCGACTAGAAAAATGCCAATTTTCAAACGGTCTCCAAATTCGATGAAACTAGTTTTGTTTGGATTGTATCATCAAAACATAGATAGATTTATTTTCTCTGTAATTTTTGGAGTCAGTATGTGGCCCGGTAAATTAAAATGTACGTTTAAATTCAATATTGACCATAATATTAATTTATATTTTATTTTTGATAAAAACTGATTGAAACAGTCGAATTAGCTGACAAAACATATTCCATTGTGTCCGGAATGGGGGTATTTGGTTAGGAACGACAGTTGTTGGGTTTGATTTGGAGTTCGGAACGATAAGTAAATTAATTCGTGAATTAAATAATAAAATATTATATATATATATATATATATATATGTATATATAGACACACACACCCCCTCAAGTCAAAACCATAGAATCATTTTCCTCATGGTCAACCAGACCTAGAGCCGCTGAAATGAAATCAATGGCCGGCATCCTTCAAAGCTTCTCGTCGAATTTTCTCTTAATCCCCTAACTGATTTCAAAAACATATAAAACGAACATGGTAGATCTTTGTGTGCCCTTCCATCTGATACGGCAAAGATTAATGTTAGTTTTGTAATTGGTGCGAAATCATGGCTCAAAGAGCCGCTATTCGTACGAGAATTTGGACGCAGCTGGGCCATCGAGCGGCGAGCCAACGCCGTCGTGGGGGAGGTGGCGCTTCGGCACCCATCGTGACAGTCCCTGATCTATATCCGAATGAGCATGGAGCTGGTGATTTGAAGCCCTAATAATTAACGGTGTGTTTGTTTTTACGTGAGGGGTTCTATCGTATATAAAAGGAATACGAAGAAGATGAGGAACAAATTAGATTAATTAAAAGGTTAAACTTTAATTAATTAAATAATTAGTATAGTTTAATAATGTATTAAATTGTTTAGTGTTAAAACTGCGATATCTTCTTCGTATGATATCAGAAATTCGCAAATTAAGTTGCGTTGGAATCACAAAAATGAGAGCTTCGCAGTGGAACGGACCAGGATGGAAATAGAGCAAATTAGAATTCAAGGCGATTTTAAAAACAAACAGTACAGAAATCTTCAAACAAAGAATGGCGGAGTGGAAGCCAATGTGAGAATTCTCTTACTAAAATTTTGTACAGTTATTTATTTTGTAACTGAAATTATATGCCAATATTGATTTTTATCTGTTGTATGCGACATTGCTGGAGTTCAACACACGAACTCACACAAATCATTGAAATTAGAAGCGATGTATGGATATTAGCGACACTCGCATTTCATACTCCGCGGATGGACACTTGTGGCGACGTAAATGGCATTTGGTTGTTGAGTAATTATATATATGCGATGTGAAAAATATATATATATATATATGTGATGTGAAAAATTATATATATGCGATGTGAAAATTATATATATGTGATGTGAAATATATATATATATATATATGCGATGTGAAAAATTATATATATGCGATGTGAAAATTATATACATGCGATGTGAAAAATATGTATATCGATGTTAAAAATTATATATATGCGATGTGAAAAAAAAATGCGACCTGAAAATTATATATATGGGATGTGAAAATTATATATATGCGATGTGAAAAATATATATATGCGATGTTAAAATTATATATATGCGATGTGAATATATATATATATGCGATGTGAAAATTATACATACACGACGTGAAAAATATATATATATATATATATATATATATGCAATGTGAAAATTATATATATGCGATGTGAAAAATATATATATGCGATGTGAAAATTATTAGAAGGTTAAAAATATAATTTTTAACATATATATGCGATGAATAAAATTAGCATGTAATGAAATAATTATTGGAAGGTTAAAAATATATTTTTTAACGTATATATGCGATGGATAAAATTGGCATGTAATGAAATAATTATTGAATGGTTAAAAATATAATTTTTAACTATATATGAAATATTCAATTTTGATTTAAAATCGAAATGGAAGTTGGAATCGTTTCTAAAACGAATTTATAAAATACGTTTTAAATGGAAATCGACGATATATATATTATATATATTTAATGGTTTGAATAGAACGCGCCGCGCAGCGATCGTTCGCGAATTTCAACCATTGACTTCAAATTGATGTACCAGGAGATCCTATCATTGGATTCTCCTAAAATCGGAACCGTTGGGTTCGTATCAAAAAGATCTTTCCAATGAATATAAGAGATTTAAATTTAAACGGTTGGATTTCAAATTATGTCCAAATCAATTTCAAAAAAGGTCGCTATGAATGCAGTTCGGTGACTGTTATTGGAAACCGACTGTAAGGGCCTTAATAAAATTATTAAAAATATGGAAAAATTATTTAAAATCATAATAACTGATTTGGAAAGATTTTGGATGAAAAATTCCCAAATTGAAATGATAAAAATACATTTTTATCGAAATGGACTATTTAATAACTAGAATAATAATCCAATTATTTTTAGAAATAATAAATTGGATTGAAATGGTTTTAAAATAACCAAAATTTTCCAACGTATGAATTGGAAAGGATTTAAATGGAAATAATCTTCGTAATATGTCGATATTGGATTCTATGATTATACGGATATTGTTGAGGAATTTGGAAGATACAGATATCGTTATTCCCAATACAATATCCGTTGGTTTCAGAATTTGGTATTGAATATAAGCCAATATTATTTCTATTTAGAGCCTTGTATTTAATATCAAATTGGATTTTGGGTTTGTCGTGAATAGTGTTTTAAATAACACCGTTCTTAAACCTAGTTGAGAATGAAGTTTTCTGATTATATTTATAAGTTGAAATTAAATGAAAGTTGATTTTGGCTCGATTATGAATAATGTTTTAAACAACGTTAGTTCTTAAACCCGATTAACAGTGAAGTTAATATTTGGAATTTACAAATCTTTATTCTAAGATTTAATGGGAATTTTCCAAAGTAAAGTTTTTCCAAATTAATAGAAGAAATTGGAATTGAATGGAATTCGATTTAGTGATAATCGAGATGAGGTTCTATGAAGAAAGACCATTACTATTTATGGAATTTAAAAGGCCTTGTTGTTATTCCGTTTATAGTGCTAGTACGATACGGAAATTTATATCGATTATATACTGTTATGATTTGCGTGAAGGTTCCATTTGAATGGAAGATGATTTTGGGTTTATCGTGAATTGTGTTTTAAATAACATTTGTTCTCTAACCCGAGTAACGGCAGGATTAATTTCCAGAAAGTTGAACAATCATTAAGTAATGATATTAGAGACTGAAACTAAGAAGAGTTTTAATAAATCTTTAATTAGAGTTGAATAAATGAATGGTGATTAAATTTACCAACACATGAGAAGTGGTATAAACCAAATATACTTGGTTGTTGATATTCATGATTGTGATTGATTGATTGTTTGGATTCTGCTCGACCAGTTTATGAGCAAGATATGCTTTTACATTTAGCATTGGGCCGGGTAGAAATATTTGTATGCTAACATCTTGTGAAACACTTCACTATTTGACTACGAGATGTGTAGCGATGTTGTTGAGTTCATTTCAAATTTAATGAATGATTTTGAAATGATATTTTTCTTAAGTGAAGAAATGTATTACCGATATTGGACAGGGAATATTTTATAAAAATGTTTTATAAAACAGGAAGGATTTCGAGGGCTAAACCCGATGTTGTCAAAATGATTTCGAAATGTATTATGTGTTTGACATTGTAGTTCAGCACATAACCGATTAGTTGCTATTGATGATATATCTGTTTGGTGGTGGACAATTTATTCTCTTGCTTAACATCCTTCTTTGAGACGTACGAGCTCAAAGGTTATGTGATTAATAGTGACTGATCATATGTGAGAAATGCTAATGTAAAGTACTATAGTTTGAAAGTACTTGTGATTATTATGTTGTGAAATGATTTTCTCTACTTGGGATATGAAATGGTTTAGTATGTGGGCTAACCCTGAGGACTAAAAGTATGGGTGAGACGGCGGTGTAGTCCCCGAGGGCATGGGATTGTGCATCGTCAGTGTAGCCTGCTCCAAAGAGGGAGGTGCACACACATACACACACACACATACACATACACACACACACACACACACACACATATATATATATATATATATATATTGAGTTGGTAAGGTACGTACCCTTTGCCTTGTCTGAAGGGAGCCCGATATTTGGTTGCATACTTGTTTGTATGCATTGTGATATATTGGAATTCATATTTACAAATATTTTGGTTTGAGATCCCGAAGTGAAATCTACTTTGATTAAAGCTAGATATGTATTTCGAATGATTTGAAATAAGAAATTAGGAAATAAAGTCCAAGGAATAATTTCTGTAAAGCGAATTGGATTTTGAAAATCTAAATTTGGGATTAAGCCTAAATGGGTAGATTGAGGAATTGCATGTTGTATGATGCATCGTAGATCCATATGACTATTATTGGTTATTGTTTATACACTGGTATTCATGGGGGTAAACCCGTTCCGTGACATGCGCCGTGGTCCCGTGATTTACCTTATTTTAAAGTAAAGTTTAATAACTGTTTTGAGTTCTCACAACAGTCCCATGACTGACTCGGAGTTTATTGTTTTCACCTAAACTCTGGGTGCCCATATTTTCCATATGGGCAGCTTGTAGTTTTGGTATTGCAGATTATTTCATTTAGCAGGATTCTGGATCGAAGCATAATGCTGTGTCCAGAGCATTGATAGTCTTTCGCTGTGTTAGTTTATTTGTTTCCAATGCATTATATTGCATTTATTGTAAATTTATTTTCCACTGTATATTATTTTCGATACTCTATATTGAGTACTCTGATGTAACATTATTATGATGTTAATAAAAGTCTTATATTGTTTGTTCTAATGTGTTGTGCACCCAAAGTTAGCGTATCCGCCTTTTTGGTTCAATTTAAGTCGGTTTAACGATCGATTTGGATCGATCGAGAGGGAGTGTCACTACATATGGTATCAAACCCTCCCCGTACAAAGGTGGTTATGGCGAAATTTTTCGAAAATTTAGGGTATTAGCCAAATTTTTGAGAAATTAGAAAATTCTTAGAAACTGAAAAGTTGAAGAATGAAAGCCAGAATGAAAGTTGAGTTGGTTAGTTAAACAACTTTCAACTCCGTTCCTTTTCGAGGACAAAAAGATTTTAAGTGGGGGAGATTGTAATAACCCGGAATTTCTGAGCCAATTTAAAATTTTTATTTTAGCTATTTTAATGGGTTTTGAATATTTAAAATGATTTATTTTAAATAATAACGACTAATTTAAATCGAAGTTAGAATGTATAAATTTATTTTAATTATAAAACGAACTCGAAATGGCACGGTAGTTTGAAAATTCGATTTTAAACCTTAAATGATTATACAGAATTCAAAATAAATCGGATTTCAGTAAAACAAGAAACGTTTGAATATTTTGAATTGTAATTTTCTAAAGAATTTAAGAAACTGAGATTTCACTTTATAAATTGTAAGTTATGTCCAGTTTAAAATTTAGAATAGTCGTTATGGAATTTAATTTTATTTAAATAATATATAGTCCTTAAAAATAGCCATTTTGCAAACGACCTCCGTTTTCGATGAAACCTCTTTTGTTGGATTTGGAATGTCAAATTATTGTTAAGTTTAAAATTTCATAATTTTTGGAATTAATATGTGAGCGTGGTAAATTTAAACGCGTTTGGTAAATTCAGTTTAAATTTAATCGACTAGAAAAAGGCCATTTTTCAAACAGTCTCCAAATTCGACGAAACTAGTTTTGTTAGGACCGTATCGTCAAAACTTAGCTAGATTCAATTTTTCTGTAATTTTTGGAGTCAGTATATGGTCTCGGTAAATTAAAATGTACGTTCAAATTCAATATTGACTATTATGTTAATTTATATTTTACTTTTGATAAAAACCGATCGAAACGGTTGAACTAGCTTGCGAAACATATTCCATTGTGTCCGGAATGGGGGTATTTGGTTAGGTATGACAATCATTGGGCTTGATTTGGAGTTCAGAACGATAAGTAAATTAATTCGTGAATTATATAATAAAATATTATATATACATACACACACACACCCCCCCCCTCAAGTCAAAACCCTAGAATCATTTTCGTCGTGGTCAACCAGATCTGGAGCCGCCGAAATGAAATCAATGGCCGACATCCTTCAAAGATTCTCGTCAAATTTTCTCTCAATCCCCTAACTGATTTCAAAAACATATAAAACTAACATGGTAGATCTTAGTGTGCTCTTCCAACTGATATGAAAAAGATTAATTTTAGTTTGGTAATTGGTGCGAAATTATGGCTCAAAGAACTATTGTTCGAACGAGAATTTAGACGCAGTTGGGCCATCGAGCGACAAGCCAACGCCGTCGTGGGGAGGTGGCGCTCCGGCTCCCATCGTGACAGTCCCTGATCTTCTTCCGAATGAGATGGAGCTGGTGATTTGAAGCCCTAATTATTAACGGTGGGTTTGTTTTTACATGAGGGGTTCTATCGTGTACAGAAGGAATACGAAGAAGATGAGGAATGGATTAGATTAATTAAAAGGTTAAACTTTAATTAATTAAATAATTAGTATATTTTAATAACGTATTAAATTGTTTAGTGTTTAAACTACGATATCTTCTTCGTATGATATCAGAAATTCGCAAATTCAGTTGCGTTGGAATCACAAAAATGAGAGCTTCGCAATGGAACAGACCAGGATGGAAACAGAGCAAATTAGAATTCAAGGCGATTTTAAAAACATACAGTATAGAATTCTTCAAACAAAGAATGGCGGAGTGGAACCCAATGTGAGAATTCTCTCACTAAAATTTTGTATAGTTATTTATTTTATAACTGAAATTATATGCCAATATTGATTTTTATCTGTTGTATGTGACATTACTGGAGTTCAACACACAAACTCACACAAATCATTGAAATTAGAAGCGATGTATGGATATTAGCGACACTCGCATTTCATACTCCGCGGATGGAAACTTGTGGCGCCATAAATGGCATTTGGTTGTTGAGTAATTATATATATGCGATGTGAAAAATATATATGCGATGTGAAAAATTATATATATGCGATGTGAAAATTATATATAAGAGATGTGAAAAATATATATATATGCGATGTGAAAATATATATATGCGATGTGAAAAATTATATATATGCGATGTGAAAATTATATACATGCGATGTGAAAAATATGTATATCGATGTGAAAAATTATATATATGCGATGTGAAAATTATATATATGCGATGTAAAAATTGTATATATGCGATGTGAAAAATATATATAGTGATGTGAAAACTATATATATGCGATGTGAAAAATATATATGCGATGTGAAAATTATATATAGGCGAAGTGAAAAATATATATATGCGATGTGAAAATTATATATATGCGATGTGAAAATTATATATATGCGATGTGAAAATTATTGGAAGGTTAAAAATATAATTTTTAACGTATATATGCAATGAATAAAATTGGCATGTAATGAAATAATTATTGGAAGGTTAAAAATATAATTTTTAACGTATATATGCGATGGATAAAATTGTCATGTAATGAAATAATTATTGGATGGTTAAAAATATAATTTTTGACTATATATGAAATATTCAATTTGATTTAAAATCGAAATGGAAGTTGGAATCGTTTTTAAAACGAATTTATAAAATACGTTTTAAATGGAAATCGACGATATATGTATTATATATATTTAATGGTTTGAATAGAATGCGCCGCGCAGCGATCGTTCGCGAATTTCAACCATTGACTTCAAATTGATGTACCAGGAGATCCTATCGTCGGATTCTCCTAAAATCGAAACCGTTGGGTTCGTATCAAAAAGATCTTTCCAATGAATATAAGAGATTTAAATTTAAATGGTTGGATTTCAAATTATGTCCAAATCAATTTCAGAAAAGGTCGCTATGAATGTAGTTCGGTGGCTGTTATTGGAAACCGACTGTAAGGGCCTTAATAAAATTATTAAAAATATGAAAAAATTATGTAAAATCATAATAACTTATTTGGAAAGATTTTGGATGAAAAATTCCCAGATTGAAAAGATAAAAATATATTCTTATCGAAATGGACTATTTAATAACTAGAATAATAATCCAATTATTTTTAGAAATAATAAATTGGATTGAAATGGTTTTAAAATAACCAAAATTTTCCAACGTATGAATTGGAAAGGATTTAAATGGAAATAATCTTCGGAATATGTCGATATTGGATTCTGTGATTATACGGATATTGTTGAGGAATTTGGAAGACACAGATATCGTTATTCCCAATACGATATCTGTTGGTTTCAGAATTTGGTATTGAATATAAGCCAATATTATTTCTATTTAGAGCCTTGTATTTAATATCAAGTTGGATTTTGGGTTTGTCGCGAATAATGTCTTAAATAACACAGTTCTTAAACCCAGTTGAGAAAGGAACAAATCTTTCAATTAAGATTAATGAAGTTTTACGATTATATGTATAAGTTGGTATTAAATGAAAGTTGATTTTGGGTTGATTATGAATAATGTTTTAAACAAGGTTACTTCTTAAACCCGATTAACAGTGAAGTTAAGATTTGGAATTTACAAATCTTTATTCTAAGATTTAATTGGAATTTTCCAAAGTAAAGTTTTTCCAAATTAATAAAAGAAATTGGAATTAAATGGAATTTGATTTAGCGATAATCGAGATGAGGTTCTGTGAAGAAAGACCATTACTATTTATGGAATTTAAAAGGCCTTGCTTTTATTCTGTTTATAGTGCTAGTACAATACGGAAATTTATATCGATTATATACCGTTATGATTTGCGTGAAAGTTCCATTTGAATGGAAGATGATTTTGGGTTTATCGTGAATTGTGTTTTAAATAACATTTGCTCTCTAACCCGAGTAACGGCAGGATTAATTTCCAGCAAGTTGAACAATCATTAAGTAATGATTTTAGAGATTGAAACTAAGAAGTGTTTTAATAAATTTTTAATTAGATTTGAATGAATGAATGGTGATTAAATTTACCAAAACATGAGAAGTGGTATAAACCAAATATACTTGGTTATTGATATTCATGATTGTGATTGATTGATTATTTGGATTCTGCTCGACCAGTTTATGAGCAAGATATGCTTTTATATTTAGCATTGGACTGGGTAGAAATATTTGTATCCTAACATCTTGTGAAACACTTCACTATTTGCCTACGAGATGTGTAGCGATGTTGTTGAGTTCATTTCAAATTTAATGAATGATTTTGAAATGATATTTTTCTTAAGTGAAGAAATGTATTACCGATATTGGACAGGGAATGTTTTATAAAAATGTTTCATAAAACAGGAAGGATTTCGAGGGCTAAACCCGATGTTGTCGAAATGATTTCGAAATGTATTATGTGTTTGACATTGTAGTTCATCACATAACCGATTAGTTGCTATTGATGATATATCTGTTTGGTGGCGGACAATTTATTCTCTTGCTTAACATCCTTCTTTGAGACGTATGAGCTCAAAGGTTATGTGATTAATAGTGACTGATCATATGTGAGATTTGCTAATGTAATGTACTATAGTTTGAAAGTACTTGTGATTATTATGTTGTGAAATGATTTTCTCTACTTGGGATATGAAATGGTTTAGTATGTGGGCTAACCCTGAGGACTAAAAGTATGGGTGAGACGGCGGTGTAGTCCCCGAGGGCATGGGATTATGCATCGTCAGTGTAGCCTGCTCCAAAGAGGGAGGTGCACACACACACACACACACACACACACACACATATATATATATATCGAGTTGGTAAGGTACGTACCCTTTGCCTTGTCTGAAGGGAGCCCGATATTTGGTTGCATACTTGTTTGTATGCATTGTGATGTATTGGAATTCATATTTACAAAGATTTTGGTTTGAGATCCCGAAGTGAAATCTACTTTGATATAAAGCTAGATATGTATTTCGAATGATTTGAAATAAGAAATCAGGAAATAAAGTCCAAAGGAATAATTTCTGTAAAGTGAATTGGATTTTGAAAATCTAAATTTGGGATTAAGCCTAAATGGGTAGATTGAGGAATTGCATGTTGTATGATGCATCGTAGATCCATATGACTATTATTGGTTATTGTTTATGCACTGATATTCATGGGGGTAAACCCGTTCCGTGACATGCGGCGTGGTCCCGTGATTTACTTTATTTTAAAGTAGAGTTTAATAAGTGTTTTGAATTCTCACACCAGTCTCATGACTGACTCGGAGTTTATTGTTTTCACCTAAACTCTGGATGCCCACATTTTCAACACGGGCAGCTTGTAGTTTTGGTTTTGCAAATTATTTCATTTAGCAGGATTCTGGATCAAAGCTTAATGCTATGTCCAGAGCATTGATAGTCTTCTATTGTGTTAGTTTATTTGTTTCCACTGCATTGTATTGCATTTATTGTAAATTTATTTTCCGCTATATATTATTTTTGATACTCTGATATTTTGTACTCCGATGTAACATTATTATGATGTTTAAAAGTCTTCTGTTGTTTGTTCTGATGTGTTGTGCACCCAAAGTTAGCGTATCTGCCTTTTTGGTTCGATTTAAGTCGGTTTGACGATCGATTTGGATAGACCGAGAAGGAGGGTCACTACAATGTTGATGATGCTCGAGTGATCAAGGAAGGGGCTCAGATCAAGTGGTAGACAAGTGTCGATGTGGAAAATCCACAAGGTGGAGATCCTTGTGGTATTACAAGCACTTTTAGACAGTTAGTATAGCGTGGTGCATCTCGGGGGAAAGATGCATTTTTTTGGCAAGCAGTGGGTTGTGTTTGTAATGGTTTAATTAAGAGTAAACGTCGTTGAAAGAGCTAGATAACTTGTGTGTTGGAAGTTCGTTTGATGTGATGTGATTTCATATCAAGGTGGAGTGTTGTGATTTGTGACATGAAATCGCATATGTTAATGAAGATTGATTTTATTAATTGATTGATTGATTAATTAATTAATTGACTAATTGATTTGATTGATTGACTGATTGGTTAATTGATTGATTGATTGTATCATAGAAGGAAAGACATGAATAATTTTATTCTAGATATATTTCTGAGGGGCAAATTGGATATTTGCTTAGGCCTTCTATTCTCCTATATTAGTATCATCAAGGATTGGATTAAGAGCATGGGATTGAGACCGAAGTAGTTAATCCAAAGGTTGCCGCTGTTCTTCATTGTTCTCCTTCTCCAACAAAAGTTGTAGTCATCTACAATTATTTCCCTATCTCAATAAGGTTATTGATTCTTGTTTTTTTTTTTTGGTTGTAGATCCATTGTATGTAAACAAAAAAGTTATTGTTGAATCAATAAAGAGGGTGGTTGGGTGGAATATCTTGTTTGCACGTGTGATTTCAAATCTATGTTGTTTTTTTCGTAGAAATCATCTTTAAGTACTTGGGTTAATAAGATCCTGGTCGCTTTCGCAAAGGCGCAATTTTCCTAACATTTCCTTCACCTTGTTTTATCAGAAACCCCACTTGAAAAAAAGATATTTGAAGCGCACATCAATACAAATCTTAGGCTTCAAAATATATGAAAAAAATTCTCATAAGAAGAAAACATAAAGAGAGTTTCAATAGTTATAAACTGACAGTGTAAGTTACATTTATCTCCATTATTTATTTACGATAGGAGATACATTAATCTTAATGGATAAGGGAATGATTTATGGTTAAAAATATATAAACATCCCATTGATATATTAATTGGTAATAAATTTAATGTGTAATCACATTTTTGTAAAATTAATGAGGTGTACTAATATCCAGTTTATCCAAATAAGCTTCCCATTGATTTCTCATAGATTGATAAATTGTGTAATTTGCAATCACATTTATATTTCATTGTAATAATGAAATTGATAGCCTTAAGTTTCTTTGAATATGCAAGTATTAATAATGTGTTAGGGTATTTTGAAAATGATAGTTTACATCGCAGCATATTGGTTTCGAGTTAAATACCAAATGCAGACCAATTCGGGACCAATGGACCAGCAACTAAAGACAGAAAGCCCCTTCGTTCTTTGAATTTCTTTATGTGCAAACTACTATATAAATAAAAGTTGTAACATATGACTAACTTTTTCACTTTCTACAGATTATATTACACCAATAATATTAGTTTGCTTCAAGAAATACTTCCTTCAATTTATCTTTTGTGGTATAAGATCTATCAAAGCCTTGTAGTGGCCTCAAATTGACCATATCGACATTAAAAGGAAGGGATAACTTTATTTTCTCCACAAAAATTATCATCATCGAAGAGAATAACCATTCTTAATTAAGAAATCTTTTCCACACAGATTTTCGACAAATTTCTTGCCTTGCCAAAAAAGAATCAGAGTGTTTTCATCATTTTGTTCTTAGCTGCATCAAAACCTAGATCATCGAGTATAATCTCGTCATTTGAACATTAGAGTTCTTCTGCATTTGGTTTCTAACCATTCACTTTATCCAAATTCATTTACATCACATACCTAAAACCGTTTGAACAAGAAGAAGATCTTTTGTCTACAATCAGAATAGCTTGCCTCGCCGAAATCTTAATCATTATCTTTATCCTTGAAACTCATCACAAAGAAAATTCAGTGATCAGAGAAGTTTCTTGCATTGAATATGCATGGAAAGAAGTAGAGATGATGTTGATGTAACTCGGTAACATCAAGAGTTGAAGCTAATGAAACCAATTCACCAACTTCCACCTTGATTAAGCCCAAAAGCCAAATTGCAACCATCCCTCTAGATAAAGACAATTACATCTTGTAGAAACGGTAAGTTTAGACTGCCCTAAAGGGATATGGATTCAAGAATACATTAAAAGCACCATATCCATCCCATCAATTACGATTGAAGATACGTAAGGTAGATCTATTGTTAATCAATAATATGTGAGATATCAAAAATAAGACAGATTATTATCTTCATGGCTACTACCATCAATCAATGTAAGCCTATTATAAATAATTATGGACTGTAATTCATCATACGGGATAAGGTCATCAATTGAACAGGTATTCCATTCACAGCTAGTAGCAAAAATAATGCATTACAAGAGACAACTGTAGAATTCTAGAACCTACGACAACGTAAGGGGATCATCTTGCAAAGATAAAGGCATTATGTGATCGATTAAGTGCAATTGGGCATAAAATTTCTAACGTGAACAAATACTCACTATAATAAACGACTTAGATGATGAATATGAATTAATTTTGACATTTATAGCCTCATAAAAGACTCTCCTAGACTTGCATCATGTGCAGTTTGCATTCTGATACATAATGGAAGGGTAGAGCAAAGAAAGACAATGCATACTGAATATTCAATCAAATATGCATCAAATTTCCAAAAAAGCGAATCAATAGAAAGGTTCATTAAGTCACAATAATAAGCAAGAATCACAAAACCAAAGAGGGACTCAAACAAAAAGAGACACAGGCAGAGGTAGATGGAGCAATGATAGCAGGATGAAGTGTCAAATATGTGAAAATTATGGTCATATAACTAATAAATGTTATTTTACATTCAACTCAGATTTCAATGTGACACGACAAAGTCAATCAAGTCAAAGAACACCAAATATCAACATTGCTCAACTAAATCAAAATTAAAGATGTAGCATAGAGAGCACAAGAATACAATCTGGAAATGCTGATGACACAATAAAACCAGAAGACATAAGCGTTGATGATTGGTACGCATATTCAACCAAATCACAAACAAATCTCCGAAACCCATATTTTGGGAATAAAAACTACTAATCTATGAAAGTTATACATATGGGTAAAGGCAAAGCTAAAAGTATATAACATACTGGAAAATGGCTGCATTAGAGGTAAAAGGCAGCTTTATCTCAACAATTTATTCAAAATGCCAAGAATTAAGAAAAACTTAATAAGAGTTACAATTTGCTATTGAAACAATGTGTACTTTGAGTTTCACCCAGAATTTTTCTTAATGAAAGGCTTACTAGGTCAAGATGTAATATACGTCGTAGTCTGAATAGGGATTGTACAAATTAATTTCTATGAAGCCAAGAAAAGCCAATGAAAACAGAATTTGGTGCAACAATATCAACTTTAATGTAATGAATGATAAAAGTGTACTTAACGTTTATCACTATAAATTGGGACACCATAGTATCATAACTGTAAAACAAATATTAAGAGAAAATAATATTTAATTTGAAAGCTTATTTGTATCATACATGTGCATGCACTATTGGGTTGGTAAAAGCCATATATTGCCATTTAAAGAATCTAAAACTACATATAGCACGACACTTGAGTTAATAGTAGCTGACTTATGGAGACTAGCTCCTTTGAATTCTATTTAATGATACATGTACTATCTCTCTTTTGTTGATTCTTACACCGGAAATATGCGAATTTATTTTCTCAAATCAAATTTAGAGACATAAAGTGATTCATTACATTGAGAGAAAAGAAAGTTAGCTATAGTGTTAAAGTAATTCAAATTGATGTTGGTGCTGAATTCAAACTAGTTAAAAAATTCTTTTAAGTGAAAGAAATATTGCATAGAATGGTATGTCCTCACAATTCAGAACAAAATGGTTTAGTAGAAATAAAATAAAGACACATTGATGAGACATGTATAACGACCCGATTTTTCTTACCATTCAAATCAGTAATGAAACTAACTCAAATTGTTTGAAACAGCAGATTGTTTTAACTATGGGGTTTAATAAAATCAAATCACATAACATAGATAGATCACATATACAAAATGGCAGAATAACTTGCAGTGGAATAAATAACTTAGTAGTCCACGAAGCTATTAATTACCAAATCTTAAAATCAAAGTACATAATATGAGGGTAATAAATTAATACATTAGAAATCCTAAATACATAAATGCCTAGTATATAAACAAATGATAGAAATGGAATAATTGAATCACCAAGATAGCAGTAGCATATTGGTAATAAGCTGAATCTCCGATAGATCTCCAGTTCTCAAAGGATGAATCGCCAAAGCTGAACTCCTAAGTATGACCCAAGCATCAAGTCAAAAAAACAAAACACTCGAGTCAGGATTAACATTCTCAATAGTAAATCAACTCAAGTGAAATGCTCAAATGATATACACAAGTAACTTGAAGAATGTTTGGGAATCCATTCTTTAAGGATCCTATAAACTAGATATTATATAATACAATACGATATTATAACTATATCTATGATCAAATATAATATTGAAAATAGCGTAAGAAGGATTACCATTATTACTCTTACACCGTTCATAATACCGTAGTCTATACAGATATCATAAAGTCCACCGTAAACTGTGGCTATCATAGGGCACTCCATAGGTACGATACAAAGCAAATTCATAGCGGGACCGATCAGGATAATATGACAAGGCACACGAGGCAATACCCAAGTGGGATTCCACCAGTGGCACTCCCGCATCGGTGGTAATGCATAGCCATAACTACCGCCCACCTTGAACAACACTCTTATAATCAAAGGGCCCAATCAAATCACAATGTAATAGATATGGTATCAATGAAGCATGTCCGATAAGAGGTGCTACTTCTATTAATCAACATATAGCTCCTGATTTAGTCATTTTAATCATGACCTGAAGGTCAAGGCTATCCATTATCGTTTCCTTACTACATTCCAGTAGCATTTTCCAAACCAACCTACTTCTTTATAGATTGTCCACTATGTGCATAATTGTTAAAGTGGTACCGGTGTTGACAAAGAGTATGACAATACTGACTCCGATCTCTTTAACAACCAATTGCTTATTTCACATCGTGGTCATTTATATTTGAAATCATAAATAAAATATCATAAATCGAATAATACAAATATTGGTTTATAATCGAATAATTACGTTCAAATATTTTAATTTCATAGATCATAATTCAAATCAATTTATTATTTGATTAAGTTCATAAATCACAGATCAATTCATAATTGGATTCAATTCAAGATTCAAATTCTGTATTTGCAAAATAGTTTATTAACAGAATTATGTTTCTATTTTATATTCCTATATCCCAAATGTCACTATCAAAATCTTTACATTAGCATTCTAGATTCAATGGCTCAGACATTATTTCAAAATCTTTATATTAAACATTTCAGATTCAATAGTATGTACTTGAAATAGATTTTATTTCAAATTAGTTAATAATATAAAATAGTTACTTTTATAATATGTTTATATCTATAAAAATATTTTGAGTTAAATTAAATATGAAATATATAATAATTAAATTTAAGAAAAATGGTATAATTAAAATAGATATAGAGAGTTTAATAATTAAATTAAATATATAAAATAGTTAAATTAAAATAGTTAAAAATAATGATTAACTTTACATAGTAAATCTTTAGTTTAGTTTAATATAGGATAATAAAATTTTCAAATAATTTAAAACACTCCAATCCAAACTACTCATCCTTATTTCCAAAGTTCAGTTTCATTAATTCGGATTCAACAAATAACCTTAAAATAAATTTTAAACTTTAAACAATAAATTCATAAGTTAACATTTCACAATATTATTCAAGTTAGGTTATTCAATTTTATTCTTATAGATTCAAATTACCTTCCAGTCACCTTTTAACGGAGTTTATATCAATCAAATTTTAATTTTAATTTAAACGATTATAAAATTTTAGCTTCAAAATTTGTTTTTAGATTCAAAACGTCCACTTCGTCTAACTCACTCTCCCTCCATCCAGAAAAAAGAAAATTAAAAATGAATTAATGGCGACAGATTTTTGCCGATCCAACCCTCCCTCCGTCTAACTCACTCTCGATCTCTTCGCATTTCTTCATCCTCCACCTACAACCACTGTCGGTCCATGGTCAGAAGCAGAAAAGACAAACCATGGCTAGCTCATTCCCGTTCCCCTGCTTCCTATACCAGATCTGGTCGCCTTTACAACCTCTCTACCCTTGATGTCGCGCATGATTTGGATCCTTCTGACGTAGATTCGTCAGAGCCAGCCTCTCTAGTTCAGCTCACAACTGTTGATTCTTTGGAAGACCTAATACGACAAATACCCAAAATTCCATTAATGGCAACATCTAATTCACGCAATCATGAAGCCACAGTCATAACCCAAATGCTGTTGGCAGCAGCCACACAGCAAGCTAATCAAGGTAATTCTCTTGATTCATTGATCATGGATGATGGTAATCGTGGTCAATTGGTTGATAATGGCTCAAAAACTGGTTCTATTGTTAATGCGCTGCATATTCATGTGAACGCATTTGTATCTGCTGATGTAAATGTGATTGATGCGTCTGGAATAGACAATGAAGTGAATAATATTTCTGAAGGAAATGTAGAGGATGTTGCTGTGCCGAACAGCTCTGTGCCAGTTCCTTGTGTTAATGATACTCTGGAATTTACTGAACCTGTTTGGCAAAATGACAAAACCACAATTACATGCTGGAAATCCCTGTTCGTATCACTTCCACACATTGCCGGAGAATATGAACCAACCCACTTCTCTATCCCTGATCCAATATCTGGTACAGCTCCACCAATTGAGTTTCTCAATAAAGCAAAGGTTTTTTTTTGGAAAGATCACGTCATTGGTTTCTTTTTGGATTCCAAAATTCCCAATTTTGATATGCACGAAGCGTGTCGAAGTGCTTGGCGCTTACACGGGCAACTTAGGATCTCTCTTGTCAATGGAATGTATTATCTGAAATTCTCATCTATTGTGGAAAAGCAATGGGTCTTGGATGCAGCACCTGCAATAATCAAAGGAAAACCTTTCATTGTCACACCTTGGAGTGCTTCTTTTGACAGAGAGAGAGAGAGACCAGGTCCTATCTATCCTTGTGTGGGCCCAATTCAACAATGTTCCTTTGGCACTTCAACCTCTTATTGGGCTCAATTGGCTTGCATGCCATATTGGCAAGATCAAATGTTTTGACGCCAACACGGTAGCCAGGAAAAATCTAATATTTGTTAGAGCATTGATTGAAGTTACTCTAGATAAGCCGCTTCCAACTCAGTTGAAGGTATGCACTGAAGAGCACTTTTATTTTGTTGATGTTTCATACAAATGGAAACCAAAAATATGTAGTGTGTGCAAATATTTTGGTCACATTAAAGAGAATTGTACTGCCACTAGTGACACTTTATAGGCCGAGAAGGTTCCTCTCCCTTGAGCTCCGCCTATGACCTGGGTTCCCAAAATCAAGCTTGTCGTTCTTCAAGCTATTAGTAGCTTAGATGTTAATGAGAAACTCAATGCTAAGGTGCCGACTCGAGGTCAAAGTTTCGGGTGGGATAAGACAGAAAGGATTCTGACACATAGTAACACAGGTATGAAGCATAAGTTGAGTGAGGGAACATATCACATTCTCATTGATGAGGGGGATGTAACTCGGAAGTTAGTGTATCAAGTAGAAGGCGAAGGGCTTATTCTAGCTAAGGACGGTGATGATGGGAAGAACAACGAGCAAATTATTCACGACACAGCATGGGACAGATGACATCTTTATTCTGAGACCTCTCCATTTTTTGTGTCCGATCTGGCTATCCACTTTGCTGAGGTCGTGCAGGAAGTTTCACCAGGTGATGCTGTTGGAGACTATTTCTCTGACAGCGCATAGTAGTCTAAGTAAAATGCTTAGCTCACGTATTTCATTTCATATGTATTCTGTGCATGGACCACATTAAAAACCAATAGCTGATTGTTAACCTCAATCACCCGAACTTCATGCATTTTATTATTGGTTATAATAAAAGGTGTTTGCGGTCACCTTAAAAACCGGTTGCCTTTGCCAAAAAAAACGTCCACTAAATCAATTAATATCAAAGTACTTTATTAAGTTTCTACATATTAAAGGGTCTGTTTGGCGCAGGTCCCTATTTAGTTTCAAAATTAGGCTCACGTCCGGTCCTAAACTTATTGTAAATTAGGTCCCAATTTTTCGAAAATAAATAAAAAAATCACGTAAATTAGTATTTAATCAAAACATGTAAACATAAAAAAGTTCTGATAAAAAAACCATCAAACAACACATCAAAAACAAAAAGGAATAGAAAACAACGGAAATGCAGTTAATTGCATCAAAGGATGCATATATTTGAAACTCTTACATTCATCTGTGCAACTATTTCAGTTATGCATCTTTGCTGACATTTTTGCATACGCGCATGCAAGTAATACAAAATTCTTGCATACAAGTATGCTATAATTCATACGCATGAAAATCAGTTCATATTAATTTGCATACATGCATGCAAGTATTCAGAATACTTGCTCACACGCATGCAACAATCTGCATGCATGAATATTAGTTCATTTTTATTTGCATACACGTATGCTAGAAACACAGAATATGTAACGACCCGGGGAATTTGCGACCTTGGTTATTGACATCAACTCAATGTCGACTATCCAAGCATCGGAAATACCGGATAGTTAATAGAAAGATGTTAGAGGGTGAGAATAGATAAGATAGAAAATTAGAATAGAAGAAGAAGAAGATCATAATAACAGAATCAGAGTAACACGAAACTCATAGAGGAACGAATAAAATATAACATAACTTTGAAATAAAACCAGTATATGTATACAATAATATTTATCAGAGTACAACACTTACAACACAGCGGAAATAAACAATTGCTATAAAACCCTGAAGCCTCCTGCTCCAAGCTCTCTAAGTATATCAGTAAAACCTAACTACTTGACTGCCCGTACAAATTTTGGGTACCCAAGAGTTTAGGGTAAAACAAAACAAAATAAACTCTAGGTCAGTCATGGGACTGGTGTGAGTAAACAATTTAAGACACTTTGAGAAAATAAACGATATCTCATAAGACCACACCGTATAACGGAACGGGTTTCATCTCACTTGATTTAATCATTCAAAAATCCTTTTGAAAGCAATGATAATCTTTATATCAAAATCCTTTTGATATTATAATAGTGTCTATTAACCATAATATAATAATCATCTAGCAGAACGCTTTCATCTCACGTTCCACATACATAATATAAAATCAAAAACCGCTGACGCTTATTGGTTGATGAATTCTAACTGGCAAGGTATGGGACCACCTTCCGACAGTGTATCTCTAGAGAGGAATACACGGGGTTCAACAAGAACATCTTGTAACCCAGGGTAAATAAGACCGGTCACTCATTTCGCTTGAGTGTACCGAATGTATTATCACCAACGGTAGGGATCAGCAACCATTTCCCGAAAGGGACAACATCGAAATAGATTATAGAAGTAAATGGAATTTCTCTAGATCAGGTGACAATACACCCTAATTGGCAGCTAACCACTTAGCCATGTGACCTACCCGATTTTATACCATTTCCGGTTGTGAGGACAGAGGTCATAACGTATAGATCACACCTTTATTTACTTTGAATGTCACATCGTCATACCTGCCAAATCACAAATTGATTTCCTCAAAAATACAATGGGTATACAGCTAAGAGAAACGAATTCCTCCACCACCAAACGTAAGTACATTTGAAGAGATCAACTTACACGATATATTAAATATACTCTGTCAGACATTTTTCCATACAGGACGTCCTGGGACTGGACAGACCGAAGGCACTATTCTGTAAACCGGACAGCCCTTGCATAACTCCGTCTTCAATTATCTTCATCATATTTGATCGCAACGCTAACGCCCATACAGAGTGGTTTTCAGATAATGAATCTGATCCCAGTCTCTCCGTATTGACGACGGAAAAATGGTCAAAAACTTTGATAGTCGGTGATTAACTATCAAAGAAAAACATGTGTGCAAACAACGATATTATTTCTAGATGGAAATTCTATCGATCAATCATCAATCAACATTTATTCATTTCCCTATTTCTCGTTTCCATATATTCATCAAATCCTTATTTTCTAATTTTAGAAAATATATGTTATTAACTTTGGGAAACGTTTCCATTTCGGATTCACGCATCACTATCTTCTCACACATATCAGTCTCTAACTGTAAACTAGTAAGAGAACAACCCCCTACGTATTAACCCCGAAGGCCGAAACCAACATCAGATCAATATACCCAGATAGTTGTTCAACTTAACTAATCTCCAGTCAGTTTTTAATTCCTTTTAACTCCATTTTAATTCCTATTTCAAACCCTATTTCCTTTATAAATATTTTATTAGCAAAATATTTACTCAAATCCTATAATCACATTAAATGTAAATAATATTTCTTCTTTGCAATCAAAACGGTTTGATTTCGTATTTAAAACAATATCCCAAATCCAATTTCTATTTATACTTCTAATTATAGAATTATTTATATAAAATCTCATTTTATTCTTCTAACACTTATAATCCCATTTATAATCACCTTTATAAATGCTGCTCAAATTCCATTTAAAATATCGGTGTTAAAACTGATTCCTACTTCTTTATATAAATTCAGTCTTATATATTCTGTTTATCAAATGATAAATAATTTATTTGATTTATAAAACATTATTTATAAATTAATCTTCTAAATCTATTTGTTAAAACAGATTTCTATTTAATATCCACTTTAAACAATCTTCTCATAATTCTTTTATATCTCGTCAAATATCCCTTTTATAATCCTATTTATTTTCTAAATAAATATTCCTTTTATACTTCTATTTATTTTCTATATAAATAATCCTTTTATACTTCTATTTATTTTCTATTTATTTATTTTCTATATAAATAATCCTTTTATACTTCTATTTATTTTCTATTTATTTATTTTCTATATAAATAATCCTTTTATACTTCTATTTATTTTCTATATAAATAATCCTTTTATAAAATTCTTTGATTTTATAAATATTCCTTTTATAAAATTCTATTCATTTTAAAAATATGTCTTTTTATAAAATCCTATGATTTTATAAATATCTCTTTTTATAAAATCCTTTCATTTTATATATATTTCTTTTTCAATATAACATTGAAAATTCCCTTTATCTATTCCAGTATTTCTTATGGTATTTAAAATACCAAATAACAATGATCAATATCATTCTAACACACATCATCAACAATAGATTATATATCACATCATATATCACCATATATGAAAAACAGTAAAATAAATGTTGAGGAATCCAGTTAGATTCCTCCGGCCTGTTTCCCTGCATCCACAGATGTTAAACAATATAAATAACATCGATTTCATTTCTATGTGAAATATTCTGATAAACAGAATCAATATATAATTAACGATTATATATATAACTCTATCTATAATTTTTGCCAATTAATTAACAGTTCAACCAACAATCAACACACAACAATCAATCATCATTTATCAATACTAGATTATATTTATAAAATATAAACTGTACAGAGTTAGTGAGATTTACTCACATTGGACAGTCATCGTTAAATAAAGATAACTGTCGGTTGATTCAGACAGACAATTTATTTTCCTATAAATTGTAACGAGCTCCAGTTCACTCCCAGTCAGTTCCAGCGTGTAGCTCCCGTCCATATGATCCCAACGGATTTGACCGTTCGAAATTCTGATAGAGTACATACAAATTATCATGTTTACAAGTTATCACATTACTTAGATTAATTAGAACAAAGAATATACTCCTTTGGGCTTTACCAATTTAAAAATTCCGGCCCACTCTTCATTTGAACAGACCCAATCCTTCTTTCTTCCCTGGACAAGTACTGGAACCTCTTCCTCTTCAAATGGCCATTACTGTCCGTCCATCCTCCCTATTCTCCCTCTCCGGGCCACCGTTCCACGAACCACCACAACCAATGATCATCTCTTCTTGATCTCTTCAATCCTACTACCATCCTTCAAAGCTCGCACTTCCCATTTGAAAACCGACTCCCACGCAACTACTGTTTTCACGCAACCATTTCTACAAATTCGAACTTCATTTCCTCCCTCCATACACCATGACTCCACAAACTAAACACACCACGCTTCATCTCTTCCCGAGCTCCACACTCTTAGCATCATCGGACATCACTCGCACGCATTAACAAAAATACAATACCCCAATGTTTCTGAGTTCCTACAGTAACATCGCGATATGGCTTTCCACCGATTCCCTCAAAACTTCTGCTACGAGTGCTATTTCACACTACGAACCCGAAAACGAACTCGAAATCAATCATAAATGCCTTAATCCATCAAAGTAATCAACCCTAGTTCATGACGCAAGAATAATCAGCGAACAAAAACCAGTTTGAACTGATCGAAACTCACACTGGCATATAGAGGGACACTGCAGGAATCGAGATATGTAAATATTATGATTTTAGAAATTTACTTTGAGTTTCTATGATTTTCCAAAGAAGATTTTCTTCACGTTGAGATAAAGAACATTAGCAGCTCGATGTTTTGAGTCTTTTGACCACCAGGAGAATAAAATTAGGTTTTGAAATAGGTTGGGATATTTATAGGGTAAATATAATATTTTTATACTCGATTTTATATTCCATTTTAATCGATCGTTGCTTGTAGTTATCTTCTAAAAATTCCTATGATCACACATGATATCCAAAAATCACGAAAATGGACATGCAGCTACAGTTCGACATTACGGACCTAACGAAACTTGTTTCGTCGAATTCCGAGTCCGTTTGCTCACACAACATATTTTTAAAGTCAAATTATTGACTGTTTTTCACATTAAAGTCCCGTACGACCACAAACTGACTTCAAAAGTCACAGAAATTGAAATCTAACAATAATTTAATATTCCGGATCCAACAAAATTAGTTTTGTCGAAAACGGAGGTCGTTTGCAAAGCTGGCTATTTTCAATGCTCTAAATAAACCCATTTAAATATTAAATATTTAAAAATAATTAAATTAAATATTTATAAATAAATATTATCGTATATATATCCACACAGAATATAATACATCGCTAAAATATTCTTATCTGAATTTATAACTCGACATTTCAAATCCAGATTAAATCAGTATTCAATTTATATTAAAAATCCATTTATAATATAAATAAATAGTTATAAATTATAAAGGAATTCCATAGCGACTTTTCGCAAATTTGATTTGGACATAAATCAAAATCTACATGACGAAATCTCGATTTTTCTCTTCCATTAGAAAAATATGCTTCACCAGCTCCGAACGTTTCTTGTTTCACAGAAATCCAACTTAAAACGGATTCTGTATATTCGATTAAAGTTCGAATCGCCAAATTACGAACTGCCACGCCATTTCGAGCTCAATTATAATTATAATATAATCTATACGTTCAACTGTCGTTTATAAAATATATTCGTTAATATAATTCAACTCTAAACTGAATTATATACTATAAATGATCCAATTCACACAATATTGTGAATTCCACTATTTCCGACTATTTCGAAAATTAAATATATTATTCTATTATTTATATTAATTAAATATTCAATATTATTTACTTCTGGTCATTTTAAATTACCAAACCCTTATTTAAATAATTAAATAAATTATTTATAATACCGTATAAATACGGGTCGTTACAGAATACTTGCATGCATGTATGCAAGAATTCATGCAGATTTTCAGTGTAAACTACTTTAGGAATTCTTGCATACATGTGTGCAACTATTGTGTATACTTGCATACATGTATGCAAGTTTTTTTTCCGTGGTCTTCTGGGAAAGTATGCAGATTTTAGAATTTATTTTTACATGGTAGCGCCCTTTTTTAACAAAACACGTAATTCAGAAAATAGGGACCCGCTTTGAAGTGAAACTTGGGGAGGGAGGCCGTTTGTATCTTGAAACCTTTTGAGGACCTGACGCTTATTTTCACTATATTAAATTCATAAACCCATTCATTAAATTAAATTCATGTTTTATAATCGATTTATCTTATGTCATTCAATAAATCAATTTATCGTTAAATTTCTAACTTCTCTTTAAACTTTTACATACTTATATTTTACACACAAAAAATATTTATATAGTTTTAAAACTAATTTATGTAATAATTTAAAATCTTACATTTATATTTGAAACATACATTAACTTATACATTAAAATTTATAACTTAAAATTTATTTTTTAAAATCTAAATTTAAAGTTTACTAAGTTACATAAAACATAGGTTTAAATAAAATTTTAAATTTAACTTTTTAAGATACTTTATTCAATACAACATATTTATTAATTTACAGAATAAATTTTTAAATACACCAACAGTGTTCGCATATAATTTTCTACCTAGGCCAAGTAATACGGACATATATCATTTTAATCCGTTTAACATTCAATTTGCGGGCATTCATCATTTCTACCTACGTCCCAATAATTTCAGTTTTAAATTCCTAAATTTATACAGTGATTGAGGCATATATCATTTCAACCATAATGATTTTACAAATGTATAGTGAACTTGTAGTGTGAAAGCAAAATAAATACAACACTTCAAATAAAACATATAAATCAACACACATCAAAACAATCAAATTCATATCATATATGTTATAAGTGTTCATGTTACATGTGCACAAGTTGCATAACAAATAAATTGGGTTTTCTAGAGCAATCTTAACATTTCATATGTCATTTCAAATGATAACATTTTACGCACTGAAAATGTTAATCATGAGTGAGGATTCTCACCTTCCGTGACAAATAAAAGGAAGATGGCGTAGGTTGATACGAAAAGCATGATGCACAACTCAACCACAAGCACAACTACGCGTCCTTTAATATCATGGCATGAATAGATTCACAAATAAATACCCGATGCAATTTAAAAGAAGAGGGTATATGGGTTTTGGCCAAGGAAGATGGATTTAGATTTTTACCAAAATTTACAAAACTAGAAAAAAAACCGGTCATTTTGAAATTTATTTTTGGACCAGCAAAGCTCAGATTTTAGAAAAGTCACAAATTTAATAGCTATTTAAAATTCTTCTCTTCCGTTTAAAAAAAATAAAAACCGGTTTTCAGTAGAATTTGAAGAAGATATGATCAATACTGCGACGGATAAATTTTCGGATTAGAAATCTAAACTTGAAAATGTGTCTTAAAGATTCATGATCAAGGCATAGTAGATTTAAAAATCTGCAAAAATGTTCAAAATAAAAGTTGTAGCTATTTCAATTTCACCCAATTTGAAAGAAAAAGAAAAGGTGGATTCATATTTTTTTAACAGGAAGTTACGGTCTCTGCAATACAGGGTAAAAAAATCTGGAATAGAACAGAAAATAGAAAAGAGGGAAAGGAAATTAGGGTTCGAGTTTTCAGGTGGAATCCACTTGTTGAAGGTGTAGGAATGCTTTTCAGGTGTGGTGGTGGTGACTGGTCAAAGTTGGTGTCATGATTTTCACTGAGCAAGGTTCACGCATATGATACAAAAAGAAGGAGACAGAGAGAGAACTTGGTTATGTGCTTTGATTTTCTTTTCTTTCGTTTGAGATTTTCTTTTGATTTCCATTGTAATTTGGTTTGAGAATTTTTTTCATGAGAATTGTGATGTAGATCTAGACAAGGAAGATGAAAGAGAATGAGGAGTTTTCTGAGAAAAAGAGAATGATAGATGAGGAGAGATATGCATGGTTTTTTTTTATTTGCACGAGAATGACAGTTACCAAATATTAAGTGTCAAATAAATGGGCTTTCCCCGCAAATTAATCTCACCTATTCAAATTCAAACCAGTATTGATACAAGTGAGAATGTTAAGGAATATATAGATTAATTACAAACAAAATATACACATGACAAAAGTTATCTGTTTTACGCGTTTTTACAGTTACTAACGCGGATTTCGAACAAATGAAATTGAATTTTTACGAACCGAAAAATGTCGGATGCTTAGATTTAGTATAGATTCATAAAAAATGATAAATTCAAATTTTGAAAATTTTAAATTTTAGGTTGAGTTCACATTTTAACCAATCTTGATCAAAACAGACTTTTTTAGAAATTTTACATCTTAGTAGATTTGGCAAATTAACATATTCATTAATTCAATTTTGTTATTTACATTTAAGTTTTTATAAATTTACTTAAATTTTAATAATGCAAGTTGAGTCAGCTAAACAATTACATTCATATTTGACGGTTGTTTAATTTCATTGTTCAAACGGTACTTATTATTGTTCATTTGCAAAACCAAATTCATTTATTTCATTTAGTTCATACTAAATAGAAGTTTTAAATATTAAAAATTTAAATTCAAATCAAATTATTAATTATAAACCTATTAAAATCAGGTTGTTACAACAGGTCTAACATTACCATCACAAGCATCATTACCAATAAGATGCTGGAATGAGACATTTGCTTCATCAGTTTATCTCATTAATAGACTTTCAAATAAAATTTTGAAATACAGATGTCCCTATGAAATATTATTTGGGATCAAACCAAAATATAAATACTTTAGGACATTTTGTTGTCTATGGTTTCCTTGTATTAGATCATACAATAGGCACAAACTAAGTTTGTGATTGAGCCCATGAATCTTTAGGTTATGCTAGCGATCAAAAAGGTTGTAAGTGCCTAGGTAATAAAGGTAAATTATACATATCAATACATGGGTTTAATGACGGAATTTTTCCTTTTGCAGAGAAGGAAAATAAAGTTAATTAGAGACCATGTAGTACAAGGATGGTCATGCCATCAATACCAACACTGTTGGATCAAAATGACAAAGGAAATGTTAAAGTTTATCATGAAAGGTCAAAAGAACCTGTTGCCATTTCCTGTACTAGATCAGGGTATAGTGCAAATGACACATATACACACTTAGTTCAACAACCCATTGATGGCATTCAACAAATGGAAAGAACTGAAAAAATAGTGAAAATGATTCATTAAGCAATCAAACATCAAATTCATGCTCAGGATCAGCATCGAAGTCAGAATACGAAAGAGCACCACATGATAACAAGATCCAAAAGTAGCATTTTTAAACCTAGAATATACACTGAATCACTTGATGACAGTCACTTATGATTAAGCAGTTATTCATGACAAATGAAAAAAAACAGTGAATGATGAATATATTGCCATGATGAGAAACAAAACACGTAGTCTAATGGTACCCGAAGCACAAAAACGTAAATGGTTTCAAGTGGGCTTATAAAATTAAAAGAAATGTAGATGATATCATATCAAAGTACAAAGCAAGGTTAATTGCCAATGGGTGCTCTCAAAAATTTGGTTTCGTTCTCAATTAGATATTTTCACCGGCGGTCCAGCCAACCACAATTCGAATAATGCTGACAACATCTCTACATAAACACTAGAAGGTAAGACAATTAGATGTGTACAACGCATTCCAAAATGGAGACCCATGGGAATAATTGTATATGAAACAATCAAAAGGCAATAACATAGGGAGAAATAATGATGAGGTGTGCAGACTACAAAAAGCCATATATGGTATAAAACAAGCATCAAGTGTAGGGTATGAGAAACTCAAACTAACAATTACAAGACTAAGTTTCAATTCAATCAAATCAAATAACTCACTTTACATTAGAGAAGATAATCAGAAAATTATATACATTCCGATGTATGTGGATGACATCCATATCATAGGCAACAATGAAGAGGTTATCAACAAAATAATACAACTTATGGATCAAACATTTGCCCTTAAATATTTAGAGGACTTGAATTATTTCTTAGGCATTCATGTTAAAACAAAATCAGAACCAGAATTATTCTTGTCTCAGAAGAAATACATATTATAAATTCTAATACGGGCCAATATGATCAAGCTAAACACCGACCACCTTCGATGGCCAGTGATTTATAATTACCAAAACATAAAGGAGAACTCATTGATAATATCAAGCAATATAGAAGTATTATAGGTGCATTACAAT
This sequence comes from Allium sativum, assembly GCA_030737875.1. Taxonomy (NCBI): domain Eukaryota; kingdom Viridiplantae; phylum Streptophyta; class Magnoliopsida; order Asparagales; family Amaryllidaceae; genus Allium; species Allium sativum. The sequence goes on along the minus strand of CM060910.1, from coordinate 1,042,631,254 downwards.
ATGACACAATCACAAGGCTAAAAATATGTTATTGTGTTAATAAGGTCATATGCAAAACCCTTTAAGTGATTATTAGAAAGTATTCAAATGTAATTGACGATACTTAAATAGCACGAAAGATTATGGATTATTACAAAAATCAAGCAGCGATATAAATCTACAAGTTTAGAGTTACGTAGATTGGGCTAGTTAAACGATCAGTTGAAGGTCGACCTCTGGTTATTGCATTTACATCGGCCTAAATCCAGCCTTTTAGTGCACGAAGAAGCTATCAACAATATCAAGATCCAGCACTAATATGGAATATCATTCTATTGCCAGTACCACCATTGAGATTATACAAATAGAATCCCTAATTCAGGAATTAGGGTTCTAATTTTCTAGAGAGCCGGTAATCTGATGCAACAATATGATTATAGTATCACTTTCGGCTAATCAAATTCAACATCCTCGCACAAAACACATCAAGATCGATAGTATTTTGTGAGAGAGCGAACATTAAGTGGAAGACTGGATGTTAGACACATTCTAGCCTATTATCAATGCTTTGATATCCTCACGATGGCATTATCAGCGATAAACTTTACTCTATTAAGGCCAAAATTAAATATTGTAAAGGGACACAGAAAATAAAGATCAATGAGAACCTTAGCTCAATTTGAGGCGGGGTAACATATTAGTACCATGGATGGCAATTTTGATGATAACAACCTCAGGTAATAAATATTTTATATATAACATGTAAGAATTATTATCCAGATATACATATTATATAGTGGAGAATGTGTTGCACAATATTATGCAGGAAATTGATAATCAAGACTAAACAGTATCAACATTGAAGATTTAGAATGTTGATTCAAAAATATGAAGACTTGTCAGTTTCAAGAGTTCAAGAATTCATGATATTATAGAGTCTTAGAAAATATGTCAGAACTATGTTGCACTTATCTACTCTCCATTAAATTTTTACAAAATAATTTTTGAATACCCAAGTTTTCAAATTTTATTTTTCAAAATGATTTCAAAAAAAATGTTCAAAAAGTTTTCAAATATCCTTTACCTTCAAAATAGTCCTTTCAAATATTTTCCGAAAAGAAAATTTTATTGTAACTTTATTTTTAATTATTTTACATTCATTATTAGATTTCAATATTTATACTTTACTTTACTATTATACTTTGATTATCGTATTTTAATTTCATTACTTATACTTCTGACGTAATTTTTTGGCAAAGCCGACCGGTTTTTATAGTGATCTGTAACACCTTTTATTACAAAAAAAAAAAAAAAAAAAATTATTACAGGAGTAGACAGATCGTCAAGCTACTAAATTCGGTTTTTAAGGTGTAGCATCAACCACCATCCTATCTAGGTTACAGCACTAGAGCTAGAAACTATTTCTAGACTACAAATTAAAGTTTCACACTCCACGTAGGGAGTCAGATTGCATACGCTAACAAAAGTATAAATTATAACATCAAGAAAGTAACATAAATATCACATGATACACAAGACAACATTAAAAACACAGACACCTCCCTGTAGCTATCCTGTCCTAAGCAACTTTGACAAAAGCATAGTATTGTACAACACATTACAACTAAGAAGTGGTGGCACAGTAAAGACGGTCCCAAAACACAAGATTCCTTGGGCAACTCACTGGTATGAATCCTACTACAACACAGACATAGGAAAGGCATGAGGCACTTGACATGACAGGTAGAAGCTAACATTATATACATCAGAAACACAGTCCAAAACTGCACTATACAATGACCAGAGAACGACATAACAAGGAAGAAGACTTGCATTCTGCATTTCATAATAATTTGACAAGGAGAAAACTGGCATAGTTAATTCCATGGGGTCAAGAAGAGAAACTTGCACAAGTAAACGGGAAGATTTATGTTGACCATTTTTTTACCAAAAGTTGTCACAGTTCGGATCGAAGCCCAATATCCAGAAATTCTCTTCAGCATCAACCCATCGGCCGACATAGCAGCTTGCATACCAGAAAGTCCAGACAGGGTTCGGACCAAACCGACTTCCTTCGAGGCCTGCCCGAATCAGCTTTCCGTCTAATGACCCTTCGGCTCCAGTTCATCGAGCCTGGGAGAATCGTCCTCAATCGATCGAATCAAAGGCTTCCATCGAAAGCGGATCGACCGAATATCTCGGGCTCGCTTGGAAATATCTAGTCGGATCATTCATGGCTCAGACCAATTCTCGAGGCAACAAAGGCGGTCAAACGCTACCAGCCAAAGCTTTCCTTTTGATGCACCATACCTTGAACGCCACGTAAGCCACAATTTTCGAAGATACTATTTATGAATAGTGGAGTCAGTCTTCCAGCCGCAACCATGCCCAAGGGATGAACTCCACGTGTCTAAGCTTTCCCGAAAAGGCTGGGCCACGTCACACCAGCCCTAGCCGATCTCAGCTATAAATACCCTCTTTCCCAAAGAAGAGAAGCATGCATTTTTGGGGAGAACTCACGCCATTTCTGATACTCCAAGCTCTGTAAGAAGAATACTTTTGGCTTATTCCTCAAATAGCCAACTCTCAATCCTCAAGAAAACTTCTCATCTCCCACTTTTCTTCAAAAGAAAAATAGCATTGTACTTGTACTTAAATATTAATCAATACATATAAAGTGGACGTAGGCACCATCTTTGCCGAACCACTATAAAAAGTTGTATGCATCCTCTGTTTTTACTTTTCTTTACTTTACCGCATTTCATAATTAATATTCATGCGCTTTCTACACAATTGGGGGTTAATTGTCACTAGTGACCAACTTTTGATGTCAACACTTTAGCGTGCCAGGTACGGGCCCTCACCGATATACCCTTCGACCTTCTGCAAGTCTCAATCCATGGTGAACAAACGAAAGAAAGATGCAACATCTTCTTTCCCCGCAAATGCCAATGCAGCCGATACAAACACTGCAGAAGCAAGCCAGGAAGCCTCCTCTCATGAAGATGTATCCTGATATCTTACCCGGGGTGACATGGACAAAATCATGACCGAGTTCAAAGACCATATGACATCTCACGGTAAACTCCTCGAATGACAGCAGCAGTTGATGGATCACCTTCTCGGTCGAATGGAGAAGGGATTAAACGCTTCAACATAAATTTCTCTGCCGACCGGGACTGGGGCAACAACTGATCTTCAGTTACACAGAATCAGGCCACTGATAAGATCACACCTTTGCTTACTCCTGGCTCGGCTCCACCTCCCGACCAATCACAGTTAGGTGTATCTCTTCCAGCGACCAGCGCAGCCGCAGCTGCAGATTCACAGGAGGCTCGCGATCAAGATCTAGGTCGTTCGACCACTTTGCCTCCACTCTTGGGAACAGCTCGATCCCCCAGACCAGTCGAGCGATTACCGGGCCCATCAGGATCAATACCATTCCCATTACAACCCGGAATCTTACTGCAAACTAATCTAACCACTCTTCCCTTTCAACGAAGAGTTGGCGCGCCCTTCCCTTCGAACAAGGGAGACCCCATCATACCGGTTCTTACCAGAGCAGATGAACACGCTACTGTAGATCCTCCAAACATCACCTCGGGCTAGGACATCGAAGAACTCCGAACATCACATGCTATGTTGGGTCGGCCCAGGCCTCCAACCTTAGGTACAACTCGACCCAACTCTCATCAGGTTCAAGAGGGTCCATTCTGCCCAGAACCAACAACTACGATGAACCCTCGCCCTCACCTTCACTCAACTCTCATAGGTCGAACCCAAACAGCGGCCATCCTTCCGAGCATGCTTTCGTTGGACTCTAGTGCTGGAACTCTCCCGAATGCAGAGCTGCATTCATGGTAGCGACTCCTTAGAGATGGAAGCCAGCTTGCAAGTATAGTCTGACGCTTCACTCGGGGTAATTCATCTCAGCAGGATATAGATAACATCCATCGCAGCACCTTCACTAGGGAGATCAGGAACTCCCGCAATCCTCCAGACTTCAAGTTTCCAGCCACTGAACCATACAATGGTTGAACTGACCCGACCATCCATTTCATGCGATACATGCGACATATGGAAGTGCTCGGTGCATCAACCAACGTCATGGCCAAGTTCTTTCCACTCTTCCTCACATATATATACATCCGGCATGTGGTTTTGGCAGCTAACATCGGAGTCGATCAGTAGCTGGAATACGTTGGTCACCCGCTTCATCGAGCAGTTCAAAGTTCATATCTCCCAGCCAAAAGGTATCATGTTCCTGAACACCATTAAGAAATGTCCGGGAGAAACACTCTGATTCTTCCTCGAATGATTCAATGCGGTTGTAGCATCAGTCGATCGACCCGAGCCACCAATGGTGCTTATGGCCGCCATTGCAGGAGTTTAGAACCAATCAGAATTCTCGATCTCTTTAACCAGAGATCCCCCCAAGGATATAGAAGATTTCTATGCAGAGGCTGAACGATTCCTCAAACAAGAAGATGCCAATATTGAGATGGAAAGCCTCGAGGTCTTAGCCACCAAATAAGGAGGTCCATCCAACACTAATGGTCAGAATAAAGGAAGAGGAAAGGCCCTGGATAAGAACGAGCGCAACGTACGACCTCAAAAGATAAAGTAAGTATGATCAATATACCAAGCTCAATTCTTCCTTGCTTGACATCTATATCGATGTATGAGGGTCCCTGCCTTTCCAAGGACCGCCTCGAAGAGAGTCGACCCAGAAAGAGCTTGAATCCAGAAAGCACTGCATGTTCCACAGCATCGCTGGTCACAGCACCAATGAATGCAGGCATTTACACGATCTCATCGAGGATAGGGTCAGGCGAGGGGAGCTTCCCGAATATGTTAAGAAGAACACACAGGCTATACCGCCAAAATCTTCTGCCCAGGCTCCTCAGGTTGGTCCCCGAGCTCCTAGAAACGGGAAGGACCCCGAGACTAGCACTCACAGCATTATTATTAACTAAGTTTGGATTGTTTTTTCGATGTATTTCTTTTTCAATACAATGGACACTTTGATGTACACATGTATGGGGTTAGGATTTAGCTCCTAGGCATACTCTGGAATCAATAGTTGTCCCTTTAGAATTTATTTTCTCTTTCCTATAATAGTTCTTTAGCAACTATGATTTTTCTTTTATAAACATGGATTATGTTTGAATGATTCAGGCCGAGCATGATTAACGCTCGACCCTCTTGAAATATGGTCAGCGCGAAAGCCTACCACCATCTCTGAAAACCTACTCCTTGAGCCGAATACAGTTAGAACTCTTTAAGCTGAGTATGGACCATACTCCCCCTTCTAAAAAGTTACCAAACGATCTTACATAATTCGAGAACGGAAAACACTTGCCACAACCTGAGTATGGCTAATACTCACCACCTCCATAAGCCGAGTATGGCTAATACTCACCACCTCCATAAGCCGAGTATGGTTAATACTCGCCACATCTATAAGTCAAGTATGGTTAATACTCGTTGTTCCTCTAAGCCAAGTGTAACTACAGATCGTCCTTATTTTCAGGCCGAATATGACTTATACTCGCCCTAAATAAAACTAAAAAGCCTTCTCTAGATCGAGAATCGCGCGTGACATTTCTACAGGTACTAAATCTCTCGACTGGAGTTTACAACTGCCTTCTTGGCCTTAATACGGTCTTTGATGATTGTTGGTTTTCTGGCCTTAATATGAACTTCTTTGGTCGTCAGTTTTCATGTCTTAATACAATCATCGAGGCCGTCAGACTTCTGGCCTTAATATGGTGCGGCGTAACCATCGCTATCCACACATTGGACTTCGATGCAAGGAATCAGAACACACCTCCTTCTACCGAAGAAAATGTATTCTAAGGGGCAAAGTGTTGACCAATTTTTTACCAAAAGCTGTCACAGTTCAGATCGAAGCCCAATATCCAAAAAATTCTCTTTAGCATTGGCCCATCAGCCGATATAGCAGCTTGCATACCAGAAAGCCCAGGCAAGGTTCGTACCAAACCGACTTCCTTCGAGGTCGGCCCAAATCAGCTTTCCGTCTAATGACCCTTCGGCTCTAGTTCATCGAGCCTGAGAGAATCATCCTCAATCGACCGAATCAAAGGCTTACATCGAAAGCGGATCGACCGAATATCTCGGGCTCGCCTGGAAATATCTAGCCGGATCATTTATAGCTTAGACCAATTCTCTAGGCAACAAAGACGGTCAAATGCTACCAGCCAAAGCTCTCCTTTTGATGCACCACACCTTGAACGCCATGTAAGCCACAATTTCTGAAGATATTATTTATGAATAGTGGAGTCAGTCTTCCTGCCGCAACCATGTCCAAGGGATGAACTCCACGTGTTTAAGCTTTCCCGAAAAGGCCAGGCCACGTCACACCAGCCCTAGCCGACTTTCTCACCTATAAATACCCTCTTCCCCAAAGAAGAGAAGCATGCATTTTTAGGGAGAACTCACGCCATTTATGATACTCCAAGCTCTGTAAGAAGAATACTTTCGGCTTATTCCTCAAATAGCCAACTCTCAATCCTCAAGAAAATTTCTCATCTCCCACTTTTCTTTAAAAGAAAAATAGCATTGTACTTGTACTTAAATATAAACCAATACATATAAAGTGGACGTAGGCACCATTTTTGCCGAACCACTATAAAAAGTTGTGTACGTCCCCAATTTTCTTTACTTTACCGCATTTCATAATTAATATTCATGTGCTTTCTACACAATTAGGGGTTGATAGTCACTAGTGACCAACTTTTGACGTCAACAATTAATAATGGCAAAAAGGACATCACCACCACATTACTAGAAAATCCACAGTTGTGCTTCATGAATATAGCAGGGAAAAGTGGCGGTGGAACAGTAAGAAACAATAAGCCAATCTTTACCACAAAATCCACACAAACCAGGCAGAACACAGATCCAAACAACACTAAATAACACTCTAAAACCCAAACTTCAAAATATGCAAACCTTAAGAACATTAAGACTCACAGCCAAACCAAATAATACACCGAAAACCCACACCAAAACCATTACCCACGATAGCTGATTTCAGTCTCGATTGTGAAATCAAAGTGTGTTGAGTGGCCTAGCAGGAATCTGTAACACCCCGTAAAAGACTTAAAGATCAACAATAAATAAAATAAACACTTTAATAATAAGGCTGGAAAATGAGGTTTTTGCAGCTTTAGGAATTTGGCTACGAAAATCTTTTATTTGGATTCGTCGTGAAATTCTGAATTGTTTTCATATATAATATGCTGAAAAAGATGAATGTATGAAGAAGATACAAGTAAATGAAATTGGACAGTAAAAGGCGAAAGTATATATATAATCATATGAGTAACATATATATATATATATATCCAAAATATATTAAAATAAATAAAGGTGAACTTGAATTTCAAACTGAGGATAAGATAAGGGGACAGAAAATATTTTTAAGTAAGGAAAGATATTAGCAAATAAAGTAGTGTATTATATAATTAAACACCTCAGCGCCAAATATGTTCATTGGGCATTTCAGCGACCAAGAGGTCGACCTCCATCTAGAATGGGATTCGACTGTCGGTCGACCACCTGGCAGCTGAAAGGCCCAATAAATCTATGTTTCGTTAGAGTTTTCTAAGGAAATATATATATATATATATAAATATATGGCCAGGATTACATCTGAGTAATCTAACGGCTCACGCTTACACAAGCGAGTATATATAAGCCCTTAAATCCCACAACAAAACCCTAGCCACTCTCTTTTATCTACCTCCATATTACCCTAATGCCATTGCTGAATTCCATAAAGGTTAGGAATTTCTCTTCTATTCCTATAGCCTTTATTCTTATCTTCTCTCTAATCTAAATTCATATAGATTTTAGTATGAATTCTAGAATTTATTTTTATATATGCATAAGATTCTAAAGATGATTATTCTATATATTAGAAGGACTGGAGCATTTTTAAAATGAAGGCTGAATCCAGATCTGAATCTACTACAAGAATTCTATTTGTTCTTCCTTAGATCTGTGAGTGGAATATCTTGTTTCTTAGGCATACTTGATTTTTTAATAGATTGACATGTTGATAGCTATGCCTAAGAGGATTTGGCAACGATAACATCAATACATAAACCCCTAAATCCTCTATTCTATGTTTGCATAAGAATTGTCAATATTTGGGTTTGTGGATTTTGGATCTTAATATTGAATTAAGAATAAAAGGGGTGTTGTGTTTCTACTTACACATTTGATTGTAACCTAAAAGGGTTTAAATTTGATTGTTCCATGACTTGATTAGGTTTGGGTTCTATTTTGAATCCAAACGTATTCATACTTGAAATATATCAAATGTAAAGGTTTTTATGTACAATACACCAAAAAGGGGTGAATTAGATAAAGTAGAGCTTTTATACTCTATTCTTGATCCATTATTAAAATCATTATAATAAGCCTATATTGCAAGTTGAAATTTGTATGTATGTGTTTTTTCCATTCACTGCTATCTGTTATTGTGTTATTATGCCATCATGCCCAAATTGTAGCAGTCAAAATATGGAAAATTAACTTGTATACCTTAATTTAGACAAGTTGACAATTTTTGTCTCGTTAGAACGTTCTCTCATTCATACGAACATTAAGTGTTATTTATGCGTTGTAATTATTAAATTAATATAGCATAAACAATGTAGGATAGATTTCGAATTTGAAATATCCCCACTTATATATTGATTGCTTATGTGTGTATAGAATGGCTTTACTTATATTAATAGTGACACACAGACACGAGGTTAGTTTCCATTTGTGGTATAAGCCTGCCCAGAACCGACCAACAAATTCAGCAACCACAAGTAGGCCCACCTAATTTGAGAGGTATGGGTGCCATTGGCCATTCAAACTTAGTACACTATGACACGAGGTTAAACCCACTTGCAGTAGAAGCATGCCCGGAACTGCCCGACATACCAGCATCTACAGGTATATGGTTTAGTATGAGAGGTCTAGTGTGTGTGTATATATATAACTATATATATAAGTCTATTGTGTGTGAAAATAGGTTGGTTTACTATGCCTTGAGAAGGTCTTAAGTAGCTGACTCTCTTCTTATCTAGTTTGGGTCTTAAGTGGTTAGGACTAGGATCCCCTCCAAAGGTTTATTCCTTGGAGAGGAACCAAAGTCATGGGACTCACCCTTATTAGATTCGAAGTAAGTCTACGGGTCCTCCTTCTCTAACAATGATTAGCCATAAGCGGTAACAGAGTAGGGTAGTTCACGGGGGATGTCTACTTCCTCTAGAAGCTTGTAAGGGCTCAACTAGGGACAAGATTTGTGATGGCCCGCAAATCCTTACTATCTGAGTTGACTAAACAACACACGTCCAACCCAAATAATATAGAAATACGAGTCAGTAGGGTTAAAGAAATAGAAATAGGCAGAAGAACAAAAAGAAACATCATAATCTCACAGTGGAACCGTACAAAATATAATATCATATATCATAAATTTGTAATACAAATCTTGTATCATATATATACATACCATCATCAGAGTACAATGAAACATTTGATAGAGCGAAAATAACTCTAAAATAACTAACGGTGGAGCCTCCTGCTTCAAGCTCCTCCAATTGTATTTGTAAAAGCCTGAAACACTTTACTTCCCGAACAAATTTGGGCACCCAAGAGTTTAGGGAAAAACAAACAAAATAAACTCTGGGTCAGTCATGGGACTGGTTTGAGTAAACTCCAACCATATTGTTTAACTTTGAAAATCCTTTGAAAGAAAGGGTAATAGTAAGACCGGCCCACATATAAACACAGACGGTTTTTACCTTACTATAACCAAAACATTTTGATATCAAAAATCCAGTGATATTATGACAATGTTTAATCAAATAATAACCAAATAGTAGAACGCTTGCATCTCACGCTCTACATACATAGTATAAAATCAAAAACTACAGGGCGCTTATTGGAGATTGGATTACAACTATGACAAGGTATGGTACCACCTCCTGATCAGTGTACTCTAGAAGGGATACACTGGGGTTCAGCAAGAACATCTTGCAACCCGGCCACACATGATCGGCCACTCATTTAGCTTGAGTGTACCGAATGTACTATCACCCACGGTTCTTGGCCATCCAACCATAACCCGTAGGATACAGAAGCGAAAGAAAAACAAATTGAATATTTATCTAGATCAGTGATAATACACCCTGATTGGGTATGACCCAACTAGCCATGCTACCTGCCTGATTTTTGTCATTTCCCGGTTGTGAGGCTTGAGGCTACGTCTAACTTTTTGAACATCTGGTCACCATTCACTTTGAATGTCACATCGTCAAACCCGTCAAATCACTAGTTGATCTTCCCAAAAATATTACGAGTATAAAAGATAAGAGAAACGAATTCCTTCGCCACCAAACGTAATACCTTGAAAAGATCGTCTGACGTGATCCGTTAGGAATCATCTGTTAGTCATTCATCCATACAAGTTGTCCTGCGTCTGGAAAAACAAAACAACCCTTTCATTTCACTCTGTCTTAAATTATTTTCAACATAATCTAATTCGCAACACCTATGCCTATACGGAGTGGTTTTCAGATATTAAATCCAATCACTCTGTATTGACAACGATGGTCAAAAAAATCTTTGATAGCAGGTGATTTAACTATCAAAGGAAAACAAACATCCATTAAATAATCACTGGCCCCTTTTTAATTAATATTCATTCATTAACTATTTTCCAAATTCCCTATCGAATTCTATATATATCGACATATTTATTTCTAATTATCAAATTTCTCAAATATATTCTTAATCCTTAAATTTCTGGAAAATTTCGCCAGCACCTCCTTTGTATCGGTCAATAGCTCAAACCCCAACTCGCCTCTCTAGGCCCTTTCCATTCAAAAAGAAAATCAAAAAGCCAAGCGGCTTGCCCAATAGGCTCAAAAATCCCATATGGAATTTAAACATGTACCTTTTTGTTGGGCACTCAAATTATAATCTTCATTCTCTTCATCCCATACCTGTTTAACCTATATTCAATCATTCCCAATGCATTACTAATCAATCCAACCTTTTTTATTTAATTACGTTTCATTTTGCTAATTAGTTTCCTAATTAGTCCATTTGTTTGATTCGCTTCATTTTGAATTCGTCATCTTATCCCACGTCTCACTTGCTTATAAACAAGCCAAATCCAAATTTTACTCGAGTTCTGTATTCGATTACGGGCTTTTAATTCACAAATTTCATTTACTTAACAAAGGTTAAATATGATCCAAAACTCTATTTACTAATTTTTTTAAATTAGTTAACATTATTTGATAAATAAAAATCTGATTTTTGATCCAAAACTCATTCCATTTACTCGGCTCAAGTTCATATTTATTTTGGCGTGCCGGGAAGGGGGGCACACGACAACTTCAACTTCTGCTTGGATAATTTGGCTATTGGATCAATGGCAATCAAAAGGAAGAAAACTGCAACTTCCGCTCATGGTGAGGATGCTGACGCTGAAGGCACGAGAAACGAGGCAAACCATGAAGCTTCATCTCATGAAGACCCATCAGCATACTTAACCAGAGACGAGATGGATAGCGTTCTCGCTGAATTGAGAGATTAAATGGCAAGGCAAGACGATCTCCTCTAAAAACAACAGAAAATGATGGACGAATTCTTGGCTCGGATGGATGGAAGGCCGAGCAAGGATCAATGCATTGGAAACGAAGCCACTGATGCGGCTCACGCATCACATGGACTCGGGGGCAACTCCCTCGCTCCTGGAAATGGTCAGGATCGACCTACTTCAGCCCCAGTTCAGATGGATATCAGAAATCAAGCTACTGAAGCAGCTCGGCAAGCCCCTCACGAACGGGTCGGATCGCCCTCTGAGCGGCTCGTGAACCTTGAAGCTCCCATTCAACTGTAGCAGGGATCGGCTCGTGATAAGCCACCAGCACCGGGTCGGATCGCCCCTCCTCGGTTCCTTCCCCATGAACCGCGATCCAGCCTTCACGGCGACTACCATGAACCTGCCTCACGAACCGACCCCCTTGAACCGGATCAGGTCGCCACCCTCGATCCGCAAGCCACGATCCGCGATCCCCAGGCAATAGCTCACTAGCAGCTTCCGTTCTCTCCTGCACTCAATGCTGGGGGCACCAGCTCTGATCTTGGTAGTTTGCAACAGCTTTTTGAAGGCAATCGACTCGCTGATCTGATTCAACGCCTCTCGAGAGGCCGCACTTATCAGAATGACGTGGATGACGTCAACCACAACCCATTCACTCAGGAAATCAGGAATTCCCGTAATCCTCCATATTTTAAACTACCAAAACTGGAGCCAAACAACGACATGACGGATCCCACCGTGCACCTGATGTGCTACAAACAGCATATGGAAGTTCAATCGGCGTCGGAAAACGTCATGGCTAAATGTTTTCCGCTCTTTCTGACTAATATAACAGCCATGTGGATTCGGCAGTTAGAAACAGAATCGATCAACAGCAGGAATATGTTGGTCGCTCGCTTTCTTGAACAATTTCGGGTTCACATCGCACGACCCAAAAACGTCATATCGCTCACTACAATCAAGCGGAGGCCCAGAGAAACTCTGCGTTCATTCCTGGAAAGATTCAACGTTGCAGCAGCATCAGTTGGCTGACCTGAATAATCAATGGTACTGATGGCGGTAGCATCCGATGTTCTAGATAGCTCGGAGTTCAAAAAGTCTTTGTATTGAGATCCACCGCGAAACCTCGGCGAATTCTACCTTGAAGCAGACAGATTTCTGTGGAAAGAAGACGCAACTTTCGAGAAGCGCATTCTCGACGTCAACATGCTTAAAGATAGTGGACCGTCTGATTCTGAAAAAGGCAAAGGAACAGCCACTGCAAAGAATGACCGTAATGCTACACCCCGGAGAGGGTCCAGATACGACAAATACACTGAACTGAATGACACGTTGAGAAACATCTACGTGGATACAGGGGGTGCTGCCTCCTATCCGAGGCCTCCCAAGAGAGAACCAACACTAGCACAATGCAATTCTAGAAGGCATTGCATATTTCATGACATGGACGGTCACAACACTGATGACTGCAGACATTTGCGAGACCTTATTGAGGCTCGGGTCAGGCAAGGAGAACTACCCGAGTACGTCACTCAACCAACAACGCCCACACCTGCGTTTCCACCACCTACTCCACGGAGAGGGAACGATCCCGGATCGAGCAATCGCGGGCTTATCATTAATTGATTCCACTCAGCGGATCTCTTCAGCTTGCTGGACTCCGGTCCATAGTTCATGTTTTTAGGCTTTTAGGCGACTTCTCGCCCTTCTTTGTTTTCCCTGCATGTAATAAAGGCAGTCACATCAGTCCACACGCACGGAACCGTCTTGTGGTCTCCAGTTGTGTCCAACAAACGACTGCTGCATTTTCATGAATTAGTAATAAGCATTGAGCTCCGACTCCGAATTGGATCCGTCCAGTACAAACATGAGCTCTGGCTCCGAACTGGATCCGTCCAGTACAAACACGAGCTCCGGCTCCCAACTGGATCCGTCCAGTACAAACACGAGCTTCGGCTCCCAACTGGATCCGTCCAGTATAAACAAATTCTCATGTTCTTTTCCTTGGTCGTCTTACTCTGGTAGGGCCGTCTTGGAACCTCCATTGTTTTTCCTTGGTCGTGTTACTCCGGTAAGGCCGTCTTGGAACTTTCATGGCATTTCCTTGGTCGTCTTACTCCGGTAAGGCCGTCTTGGAACCCCTCTAACATCTCCTCGGATGGTTTACTCCGGTAAGGCCATCTAGGAAATATTCTTGCATTGTTTGTTTTATCTTCTTGCTGGTACAAACTCCTGGTCTTCTTGGACTTCTCTGGCCTTAATACGATCCCATGTGATCGTCGGTTTTTTGGCCTTAATACGGTCCGGCGTGATCGTCGCATTATGGAGTATGGATTTCTCGGATTATCCAGAACACATCTTCCTTCAACCAGCAAGATATGTTCTGGGGAGCAAACATGTTGACACACTTTTTGGTAAAAGCTGTCACACTTGGAATATCTGGTTAGCATCACGCTCGGGTGTGGAGAACATCGTCAACAAACATGAAGCGATTTGGTCAAAGTCGCATCATCAACAAATAACTGCCTGGAACTCCTATCAGACGACCTTTTTTGGGATCGAAAATAGCAATTACGGAGCCGAGCTCGGTAACTCTTGTCGCTCTCTGAATTAGCTTCAGTTTGAGCTTTGGTTTGGCTCAATCGGACTTACGGTTTGAAAGTTACGGTCGTTTCCGTAACTTGGGTGTAATCTGGCAATTTTCTGGATAAAGCAACGAAGTGTCACACGATCGGAGTATGGCTCATGCATCATCGGATCTCCCCTCATCAGATCGCCCCCTGGCTCGTGGCGCACCTTCAGACCACGACCCACTCGTGGCGCACATGGAGACCACGACCTGATCGCCAGCTCTTCATTCCAGTTCGCGAGGACCCGGTCAGCTCGCCCTACATGATCACGATCCGACCCCCGAACCTGCTCCTGGACAGCCTGTTTTGACCTATTCTCATGCCACATCTTACTCCCACTTTCCCGGATCGGGTGCCACGTACCCCATCACGAACCGATCTTCCCAGAAGCCCTCCTACAGCTATAAATACACCATTTGAAGGCATTTTAAAGGTTCCTTTTTTTGGACTTTTGGCCATTCTTCTTCGTGGCTTCCACCATTACTAAAGTGCAAGGATTTTTCACCTTTCTACACATAAATTCTCCTCTTGTAATCTCAATTAACACATGGATTGTGTGTCTGCATGTAATTGATTCTTGTAATCTGTCAGTATAACAATAAGATTATAAAGTGGACGTAGACTACATCTACAGCCGAACCACTATAAAAACTTTGTGTGACGGCCGGGAATTCCGCTCGATCTGAATCAGTCGTTAAACCGATCTAGACCGTTCGAAACCCCTGATCGTTTTGAGAACAGGACAAATAGAACGCAGACGGAAGAACATTTCATTGCTATTACAACAATTCCATCAGATACAAGAATATAAAGAGTATAAATGAATAAATTACATAGCAGCGGAAAAATAATACAAAGCACAACTGAAGGTGATATACAGATACAGAGCTTTCCGGATATCATTCCAGCTGTAAACCAGGATCCTGTGAGTATAAATCTGCAAAACCAAAACTACTAGCTGCCCGTGCGGAAAATAGGGGCACCCAGAGTTTAGGTTAAAACAATAAACTCCAGGTCAGTCATGTGACTTGTGTGAGAACTAAAACAGTTATTTAAAGCTTTACTTTAAAAGAGAGTAATTCAAGGGACCACGCCGTATGACACGGAACGGGTTTCCTCCCAAGAATACCAGTGCATATCAATAAACAACGCAATGCTTTTTCGAAAAATGAAGCTATTATAAGACCCAGGTCCCATCACACAATGCAACGCAAGCCGGAGGATAGGGTTTTCCCTTATAATAGCCAAACATGCTTGGTAAGTTTAAAACAAATCATTTGATACTATAATAAGTGTATAGTGTCAAAACAATTTCAATCATAAATATCAATCATAGGCGGCATAGCTACCATCTACTATGTCGCCATATTAGTTCTACAATTAAAACCGCAATATCACGTATCGGAAATTGGATTTCCGTCATGAGTCGAGGCAAGGGGCAAGCTCCTCTCCGCGTTCGAGACACTCTAGCAAATGTCTCAGGACTACACACTCTGGGCAATCCTGGATTCGGCTGGGCCGGTCCTCACTTACGTTAGAGGATTAATTATGCCTCAACACACGTTTCTCGGTCCTTGCAGACCTATAATCGAGGCGCCTCATTCCAACAACCACAAAGGTGAAAAGTATATAAATGTCAGGGCTGGTAAGTCACTGACACCACCAAAGCTAGAAAGAAACGTCGTGCTCTCCCAGCGGTCCGTATCCCGTTTTTGACTCATACCGAGGTGTGAGGCTCGTGAATCCACGCTATACACAAAGCAGCCACATAGGTCGTGCTTTGATCATCAACCACAAGACTTTGCTTTCCAACAGAAGCCTTGATCCATGCATCTCAGCATGCCACACAGGCAATTCATGCCATGTGATTGATATATATCGATATACAACCTCTAAGCCCGTACGTCTCAAAGAAGGGCGTTAAGCAAGAGAATAAATTCTCCGCCGCCAAACAGATGTATATTTAACAGAAATCAATCAACACAGAATAAAGTCCAATGTCAGACACACAATCCATTTACAAGTTCGTTCTGGGTCTGAACGAAACCGGAGGCACTTTCCTCGCATATCCATCCATCTCCAAGTACGTCTGGACGACCACCAACTGATTCCCTCATCTTGGGTGTCCAACCCAATCAAGATCATCAGTAATCACCCAAACGATGTGAAGACTTCTGGTCTTCAACCACCGTCTTCATCTTAGACATATCGTCGAATCGGTTATTCAGAATGGGTATAAACCCGGACTTTCCGAACAACCCGCGTATATTAAAAATATTACACAAACACCACATACGCCTCATTCCAATTCCAGATTCTTAGGGAAAGGTTCCCATTAATTTTATCCAAGATAAATTCCTTAAAATTTATCCTTTAATCTTCCTTTGGATGTCATTTCAAACCAAATTATGGTTTTCCAAACTAGTCGAGATTAGCGAACCACACCGAAGTAATTATTTATTTTATTTCCCAATCCCGACCTATTTATCCTATTAAGCAAAACTGGTAATACTCCATATCTAATACTATGGTGTTATCGGTAAAATTAATTACCATTTCACGTTCAAATCTAATTAAAGATTCGACTATCGTTTTGGAGCAAAACTGGTGATACTCCATTCTCGCTCAATTTCTAAATTTGATAATTTAGATTATCAATTCACATTTCAATCTAATTGCAGATTCATTAAAAATCCTTTTACTGGGTTAAAGAACCAATGTCATTTAAAACACAGTTTACGACAAACCCAAATCATATTCTATTTATTACCGGGTAAAGAACAAGTGTCATTTAAAAACACCCTTCACGATAAACCCACAAATCAATTCTATTTACAACCCATTTCAAATCCAGTTTATTTATTTAAAAATAAACGGGTTTAATTTTAGTTCAAAACTAGTTCATTTTGATAAAAATCTATTTTTATCTTTTCAAATATGGAGTTTTTCATCCCAATTTTTCCCAAATCATTACTTATGATTTTACACCAATTATTACTATTTTTAATAATTTTATCAAGGCCCGTACAGTCGATTTCCATCAACGGCCATCGAACTGCACTTACAACGACCTTTTCCAAATCTGATTTGGACATATCTCCAAATCCAACCATTAGATTTCAAATTTCCAATATTCGTTAGAAAGCTCTTTCCGGTACGAACCCAACGGTTCCGGTTTTAGGAGAATCCGACGGTCGGATCTCCCGTAATGTCCTTTTGAAATAAATGGTCGAAATTCACGAACTGCCGCGGCGCGACACGTTCTATTCAGGCCATTATATTATATATATAATATATATAATATATATTTCGCCGATTTCTATTTAAAACGAATTTTATAAATAGGTTTAAATTCGTTTCAAAAGCAATCCAACTTCCATTTCAATTCAAATCAAAATTGAATTCTTCTTTATAAATTCGTTTTAAAATTCATTTCTATTCAATTCAAATTTCAATTCAATTTGAATTCATTTCAATTCGTTTTCAATTCAATTCGAATTCGTTTTCAATTCAATTCGAATTGGTTTTATATTCAATTCTATTCAATTCAAATCAAATTCGTTTTCTAATTAAATCAAATTCGTTTTCTATTCAATTCAAATCAAATTCGTTTTCTAATTAAATCAAATTCGTTTTCTATTCAATTCAAATCAAATTCAATTCATTTTCTATTCAATTCAAATCAAATTTTTTTTCTATTCAAATCAAATTCAATTCGTTTGTAATCGATATAAATATCGTTTGCGTCAAAATAGCGCATCTCTAATCAACACGGCTTTATATTCAACAAATGGATCTATATTTCTTTCAATACACGATTCTATATCTTTGTCAACACACGACTAATCTCAACGAATGAGTATTGTCCACGTGTGACTATTTTTGTTATTTAATATATTTTATAAAAATTATGGTATCTATCGTTTGATTTCAAATCAGACTCCAACCGTAAACTAGTAAGAGAACGATTCCCTGAATATTAACCCCGAAGGCCGAAACCAACATCAGATCAATATCCAGGAGACCACTCATCTTATCTATTTTCCAGTTGATTTCTAATTTCATATATGACAAAGATATAAATTTTATTATTAAAATATTTCATTTAACACATGACTAATCTCAACGGATGAGTACAGTCAACACATGAACCTTTATTTTATAAAGATAAAGATGTAAATTTTATTATTAAAATATTTCGTTTAACACATGACTAATCTCAATGGATGAGTACAGTCAACACATGAACCTTTATTTTATAATATTCTTTATCTTCTAAATTGGAATGAGGCCCAATCAATTACCATATAGTGTTAACTATATGGATTCCATACAACACATGTATATAATAGCAACGATAAATAATCAACCATCATCCAAAGTGCACTACACTGTATAAGCATCAAATATAGATATCTAACGCTTATAACAGCCTATCAATCAATCGATCGACATACAACTAATTATTGGGATTAGTGTATGTCGTATTTTATCCCAATACCCATGTGGGGTTTCAAACAATCAAACACAGATTTTATTTGTGTAGTTGGGCGATGTGTAAAATTTATCGTCCCAATCAATGTCATTCAAATAGGTGTACATAAACAAACCGTCCGGTTTGTAAATGAATATTTATTTATTCACTTTCACGTTAAAAATTATATTTTTAACGATAAAACATTTTATTCAACCTATGAAAATATTCTATTCAGTTCATTTATTAAATAAAATGATATCTTTATTTTTCTAATTTATTTTAGAAAATTTCGGCGGCATAACGACACGATACTAGAAACGGGACGAGGCCTAGCCTTATCCCCGGTCTGTGAAGGCCCACGCCATTCACACATCAATCAAATCCATTCGATTTCACCAAACAATTCAATTCAAACCAAATAAACTAACCAACTACACATCCAAACAATTTAACAAACAAGCCATCCATGGTCTGTGGATGACGGGTGTCGGGTGCTACTAAACACCGTCTGCATCCTAGTATATATATATATATATATATAACTAGAAAAAGAAATTGAAGAGTGAGAAGTTCTCACCAAAGCTATCCCAATTCCACGACTCTTCATTTATAGAAATCTTCGTCGTTCTCGCCTTTCGTCACTTTCGTTGCCCGCTTTCACTACATATATAAAAACCACATTTTTATATTGTTGCTATGTATATAAAAATCAAATTTTTACTTTGCTATTCAATATATAAAAATCGAATTTTTACTTCACTATATAGATAAAAATCCTATTTCATCACGCCATTCTCTATATAAAGTTTCCGCCTTTTCAAAAATATAGATTTCGCCTTTTCAAAAATATAGATTTCGCCTTTTCAAAAATATAGATTTCGCCTTTTCTAAAATAAGATTTCGGCTTTTCTAAAATAAAGATTTCGCCTTTTCAAAAATATAGATTTCGCCTTTTCTAAAATAAAGATTTCATTTTTTTCACTCTTTCTATAATATAAAAATCATATTTTTAATCCACTACATATGTAAAAATCACGCCTTTCTCCCTTTAAAAATTTCGTTTTTCTATTTTAAAAATCTAATCTTTTCTATTTTAAAAATCTAATCTTTTCTATTTTCAAAATCTAATCTTTTCTATTTTAAAAATCTAATCTTTTCTATTTTAAAAATCTAATCTTTTCTACACTAACCACTTATGTCAAAATCCAATTTTTATTAACCGATATCATGCATAAAAACTGATTTTTATTATGCTATAATCTCGATTAAACACTAATTACTTTGAAATAAATAAACAAATAAGTAAAGTAAAAAGAATAAAATAGAAAGAGAGGACTTACAGTAAAATCGAGAGGGGGGGGGAGAAGTCGGGGCAAGGCACGGAAAGGGGGTGTGGCGGTTGCACGCAGGGGGGGTGCTGTGTCGCGTCGATCGATGGTGGGAGGGGTCTGCTGCGCGTTCGTCAGTCGATGTGGGGGGGGGGGGGGGGGGGGCTGGTGGCGCGCGATTCAAGGACGGCGGCGGCGATCGATCGGGCGGGGCGGGGGGGGGGGGCTCTGTCGATCGCGGTTTTCTTCTTCTTTTTTTTTTTCTTTTCGTTTTTTCCTTTCTGTAAAATGAAATCGGGGGGGGGGCTAATCTGAAGAAGATAAAGGGGAGGAGAGAGAGGGATAGGTTATTATATTTTTTTATTAATTTTAAATTCAAAAAGTTGACTTTTACATACGACCTCTAAACGAGGCCCACCGCCTGTCGTCCATAGCTAATTACCCCCATTCCGAACACATTGGGATAGGTATCGCAGGCTGATTCGATCGTTTCGATCAGTTTTCGTCAAAACCAACATATAACTCTATATATTGAATTTGAACGCGCATTTCAATTTATCTGGGCCACACACTAACTCTAAAAATTGCAGAAAAATATTTTCTAGCTTCGTATTGACGATACAGTCCTAACAAAACTAGTTTCGCCGAATTCTGAGACCGTTGGAAAAATGGCCATTTTCCAGTCGATTAAAATCAACTGAAACTGGTCAAACGCGTTTTCCTTTGCCACACTCACTTATTGGTTCGAAAAATTATGAAATCTGAAACCTAGCAATAATTTGACACTGCGGATCCAACAAAAGTGGTTTCATCGAAATCCGAGGTCGTTTGCAAAATGTCTATTTTTAAGGGCCTGAATTCCATAGCGACTATTCAGAATTTTCAATTGGACATATCTTTTGATCCCCGCTATGAAATCTTGATTTTTCGGATTCGTTGAAAAGATATTATCAATTAGATCCTAATGTTTTTGGTTTCACTAAAATCCGGATTGTCTTGCACCTGGTACATTCAATTGAAGTTTGATATTGAATTTTCGATCTACCGCGCCATTTTCAATTCCTTTTATAATTATATATAATTATATATATTCTAACGACGACGTATATAAAATATACGTTCGAATATATTCAAAATAAATTTCTCGTCGATATTATTTAAAATAATCTATTTTAAATATTCAAAATTCGCTAAAATTGCCAAAATAAAAATTTTAAACTGGTCCAGATTTTCGGTTTATTACAATCTCCCCCACTTAAAACTTTTCGTCCCCGAAAAGGAACAAAGTCGAAAGTGGTTTGATTAATCAACTCTACGTTCGATCTAGCTTCCATTCTCCAACTTTTCAGTTTCGGAGAATTTTCAAATTTACAAAAATTTGGCTAACACCCTAAATTTTCGAAAAATTTCGCCATAACCTCCCCTGCACCGGGAGCCACGGGAAAATCCCGAAATTGCCATATAGGCCTTCTGATCTCAAAAAGAAAAAGAAAAAGCCAAGCGGCTAGCCAATAGGCTCATAAAATCATCATCACCCAAACAAAACAGTAAATTATATAGTAAACATGTACCTATTTGTCGGGCAAACAAATTTTATTCTCTGCTCTAGCCTCCTTGCTATGACCTGTTCAATGTAAGTACATGTATATGCAGGCGAATGCAACTAATTTTCAATACAATTCAATATTTGATGCAATTAGGCAATATGGTTCAAAATTATCAAACAACTAAACAAACAACACAAACATCAATCAATTAGTGGATTAGAGTTTCAAATTCATAATTTGATACATATACAACAAAATCATGTTTTTGATGCCAAATCACAACAAATAAATCTATCTATATTAGTTTTGGTTCTCACATCAGTCTAATGGAAATATTTAGATATCACACCTTCGTCACTCGAAAATAAATACTGATGATGGTATACTTCATCATCAGGACCATGTCCGGGCGATTAGAGTGTGACTCTATATCTATCTAATATATTAAAACTTCGAATATACGTTCATGACGCGTATATACAAAACATTTATATATTGGATTGTCCAAATTCAAAATAAATAAATAATCAAATACATTTAAAATGGTTTAAATTTCAAAACAAAATTGTTTTCATTTGAAAAATATACTCTTCACACTCGTTCTAGGATACTACTGATCCTATCTCTAACGGGTCATTCTAATTGGATATTACTAATCCAATATATGCTAAATTCTTTCGTATGGTTCTAATGTGTCTTGTTCTCGAGCTCTGTAAACCAAAGCTCTGATACCAAATGTGACGGCCGGGAATTCCG
Source organism: Allium sativum (assembly GCA_030737875.1). NCBI lineage: Eukaryota > Viridiplantae > Streptophyta > Magnoliopsida > Asparagales > Amaryllidaceae > Allium > Allium sativum. Next base: position 1,042,608,896 of record CM060910.1, on the reverse strand, counting down.
CTCGATCTGAATCAGTCGTTAAACCGATCTAGACCGTTCGAAACCCCTGATCGTTTTGAGAACAGGACAAATGGAACGCAGACGGAAGAACATTTCATTGCTATTACAACAATTCCATCAGATACAAGAATATACAGAGTATAAATGAATAAATTACATAGCAGCGGAAAAATAATACAAAGCACAACTGAAGGTGATATACGGATACAGAGCTTTCCGGATATCATTCCAGCTGTAAACCAGGATCCTGTGAGTATAAATCTGCAAAACCAAAACTACTAGCTGCCCGTGCGGAAAATAGGGGCACCTAGAGTTTATGTTAAAACAATAAACTCCAGGTCAGTCATGTGACTGGTGTGAGAACTAAAACAGTTAAAGCTTTACTTTAAAAGAGAGTAATTCAAGGGACCACGCCGTATGACACGAAACGGGTTTCCTCCCAAGAATACCAGTGCATATCAATAAACAACGCAATGCTTTTTCGAAAAATGAAGCTATTATAAGACCCAGGTCCCATCACACAATGCAACGCAAGCCGGAGGATAGGGTTTTCCCTTATAATAGCCAAACATGCTTGGTGCGTTTAAAACAAATCATTTGATACTATAATAAGTGTATAGTGTCAAAACAATTTCAATCATAAATATCAATCATAGGCGGCATAGCTACCATCTACTATGTCGCCATACTAGTTCTACAATTAAAACCGCAGTATCACGTATCGGAAATTGGATTTCCGTCATGAGTCGAGGCAAGGGGCAAGCTCATCTCCGCGTTCGAGACACTCTAGCAAATGTCTCAGGACTACACACTCTGGGCAATCTTGGATTTGGCTGGGACGGTCCTCACTTACGTTAGAGGATTAATTATGCCTGAACACACGTTTCCCGGTTCTTACAGACCTATAATCGAGGCGCCTCATTCCAACAACCACAAAGGTGAAAAGTATATAAATGTCAGGGCTGGTAAGTCACTGACACCACCAAAGCTAGAAAGAAACGTCGTGCTCTCCCAGCGGTCCGTATCCCGTTTTTGACTCATACCGAGGTGTGAGGCTCGCGAATCCACACTATACACAAAGCTGCCACATAGGTCGTGCTTTGATCATCAACCACAAGACTTTGCTTTTCAACAGAAGCCTTGATCCATGCATCTCAGCATGCCACATAGGCAATTCATGCCATGCGATTGATATCTATCGATATATAACCTCTAAGCTCGTACGTCTCAGAGAAGGGCGTTAAGCAAGAGAATAAATTCTCCGCTGCCAAACAGATATATATTTAACAGAAATCAATCAACACAGAGTAAAGTCCAATGTCAGACACACAATCCATTTACAAGTTCGTTCTGGGTCTGAACGAAACCAGAGGCACTTTCCTCGCATATCCATCCATCTCCAAGTACGTCTGGACGAGCACCAACTGATTCCCTCATCTTGGGTGTACAACCCAATCAAGATCATCAGTAATCACCCAAACGATGTGAAGACTTCCGGTCTTCAACCACCGTCTTCATCTTAGACATATCGTCGAATCGGTTATTCAGAATGGGTATAAACCCGGACTTTCCGAACGACCCGCGTATATTAAAAATATTACACAAACATAACATACGCCTCATTCCAATTCCAGATTCTTAGGGAAAGGTTCCCATTAATTTTATCCAAGATAAATTCCTTAAAATTTATCCTTTAATCTTCCTTTGGATGTCATTTCAAACCAAATTATGGTTTTCCAAACTAGTCGAGATTAGCGAACCACACCGAAGTAATTATTTATTTTATTTCCCAATCCCGACCTATTCATCCTATGAAGCAAAACTGGTAATACTCCATATCTAATACTATGGTGTTATCGGTAAAATTAATTACCATTTCACGTTCAAATCTAATTAAAGATTCGACTATCGTTTTGGAACAAAACTGGTGATACTCCATTCTCGCTCAATTTCTAAATTTGATAATTTAGATTATCAATTCACATTTCAATCTAATTGCAGATTCATTAAAAATCCTTTTACTGGGTTAAAGAACCAATGTCATTTAAAACACAGTTTACGACAAACCCAAATCATATTCTATTTATTACCAGGTAAAGAACAAGTGTCATTTAAAAACACCCTTCACGATAAACCCACAAATCAATTCTATTTACAACCCATTTCAAATCCAGTTTATTTATTTAAAAATAAACGGGTTTAATTTTAGTTCAAAACTAGTTCATTTTGATAAAAATCTATTTTTATCTTTTCAAATACGGAGTTTTTCATCCCAATTTTTCCCAAATCATTACTTATGATTTTACACCAATTATTACTATTTTTAATAATTTTATCAAGGCCCGTACAGTCGATTTCCATCAACGGCCATCGAACTGCACTTACAACGACCTTTTCCAAATCTGATTTGGACATATCTCCAAATCCAACCATTAGATTTCAAATTTCCAATATTCGTTAGAAAGCTCTTTCCGGTACGAACCCAACGGTTCTGGTTTTAGGAGAATCCGACGGTCGGATCTCCCGTAATGTCCTTTTGAAATAAATGGTCGAAATTCACGAACTGCCGCGGCGCGACACGTTCTATTCAGGCCATTATATTATATATATAATATATATTTCGCCGATTTCTATTTAAAACGAATTTTATAAATAGGTTTAAATTCGTTTCAAAAGCAATCCAACTTCCATTTCAATTCAAATCAAAATTGAATTCTTCTTTATAAATTCGTTTTAAAATTCATTTCTATTCAATTCAAATTTCAATTCAATTTGAATTCATTTCAATTCATTTTCAATTCAATTCGAATTCATTTTCAATTCAATTCGAATTGGTTTTCAATTCAATTCGAATAGGTTTTATATTCAATTCTATTCAATTCAAATCAAATTCGTTTTCTAATTAAATCAAATTCGTTTTCTATTCAATTCAAATCAAATTCGTTTTCTAATTAAATCAAATTCGTTTTCTATTCAATTCAAATCAAATTCAATTCATTTTCTACTCAATTCAAATCAAATTCGTTTTATATTCAAATCAAATTCAATTCGTTTGTAATTGATATAAATATCGTTCGCGTCAAAATAGCGCATCTCTAATCAACACGGCTTTATATTCAACAAATGGATCTATATTTCTTTCAATACACGATTCTATATCTTTGTCAACACACGACTAATCTCAACGAATGAGTATTGTCCACGTGTGACTATTTTTGTTATTTAATATATTTTATAAAAATTATGGTATCTATCGTTTGATTTCAAATCAGACTCCAACCGTAAACTAGTAAGAGAACGATTCCCTGAATATTAACCCCGAAGGCCGAAACCAACATCAGATCAATATCCAGGAGACCACTCATATCATCTATTTTCCAGTTGATTTCTAATTTCATATATGACAAAGATATAAATTTTATTATTAAAATATTTCGTTTAACACATGACTAATCTCAAAGGATGAGTACAGTCAAAACATGAACCTTTATTTTATAAAGATAAAGATGTAAATTTTATTATTAAAATATTTCGTTCAACACATGACTAATCTCAATGGATGAGTACAGTCAACACATGAACCTTTATTTTATAATATTCTTTGTCTTCTAAATTGGAATGAGGCCCAATCAATTACCATATAGCGTTAACTATATGGATTCCATACAACACATGTATATAATAGCAACGATAAATAATCAACCATCATCCAAAGTGCACTACACTGTATAAGCATCAAATATAGATATCTAACGCTTATAACAGCCTGTCAATCAATCGATCGACATACAACTAATTATTGGGATTAGTGTATGCCGTATTTTATCCCAATACCCGTGTGGGGTTTCAAACAATCAAGCACAGATTTTATTTGTGCAGTTGGGTGATGTGTAAAATTTATCGTCCCAATCAATGTCATTCAAATAGGTGTACATAAACAAACCATCCGGTTTGTAAATGAATATTTATTTATTCACTTTCACGTTAAAAATTATATTTTTAACGATAAAACATTTTATTCAACCTATGAAAATATTCTATTCAGTTCATTTATTAAATAAAATGATATCTTTATTTTTCTAACTTATTTTAGAAAATTTCGGCGGCATAACGGCACGATACTAGAAACGGGACGAGGCCTAGCCTTATCCCCGGTCTAGTGAAGGCCCACGCCATTCACACATCAATCAAATACATTCCATTTCACCAAACAATTCAATTCAAACCAAATAAAACTAACCAACTACACATCCAAACAATTTAACAAACAAGCCATCCATGGTCTGTGGATGACGGGTGTCGGGTGCTACTAAACACCTTCTGCATCCTAGTATATATATATATATATATATATATATATATATATATATAACTAGAAAAAGAAATTGAAGAGTGAGAAGTTCTCACCAAAGCTATCCCAATTCCACGACTCTTCATTTATAGAAATCTTCGTCGTTCTCGCTTTTCATCACTTTCGTTGCCCGCTTTCACTACATATATAAAAATCACATTTTTATATTGTTGCTATGTATATAAAAATCAATTTTTTTACTTTGCTATTCAATATATAAAAAACGAATTTTTACTTCACTATATAGATAAAAATCCTATTTTATCACGCCATTCTCTATATAAAGTTTCCGCCTTTTAAAAAATATAGATTTCGCCTTTTCAAAAATATAGATTTCGCCTTTTCTAAAATAAAGATTTCGCCTTTTCTAAAATAAAGATTTCGCCTTTTCAAAAATATAGATTTCGCCTTTTCTAAAATAAAGATTTCATTTTTTTCGCTCTTTCTATAATATAAAAATCATATATTTAATCCACTACATATGTAAAAATCACGCCTTTCTCCCTTTTAAAATATCGTTTTTCTATTTTAAAAATCTAATCTTTTCTATTTTAAAAATCTAATCTTTTCTATTTTAAAAATCTAGTCTTTTCTATTTTAAAAATCTAATCTTTTCTACACTAACAACTTATGTCAAAATCCAATTTTTATTCACCGATATCATGCACAAAAACTGATTTTTATTATGCTATAATCTCGATTAAACACTAATTACTTTGAAATAAATAAACAAATAAGTAAAGTAAAAAGAATAAAATAGAAAGAGAGGACTTGCAGTAAAATCGAGAGAGGGGGGGAGAAGTCGGGGCAAGGCTCGGAAGGGGGGAGTGTGGCGGTTGCGCGCAGGGGGGGTGCTGTGTCGCGTCGATCGAAGAGGGGGGGTCTGCTACGCGCTCGTCAGTGGATGAGGGGGGCTAGTGGCGCACGATTCAAGGAGGGCGGCGGCGATCGATCGGGGGGGCGGCGCTCTGTCGATCGCGGTTTTTTTTTTCGTTTTTTTCTTTCTGTAAAATGAAATCGGGGGGGAGGGGGGTGCAATCTGAAGAAGATAAGGGGGAGGAGAGAGAGAGAGGGATAGGTTATTATTTTTTTTATTAATTTTAAATTCAAAAAGTTGACTTTTACATACAACCTCTAAATGAGGCCCACCGCCTGTCGTCCATAGCTAATTATCCCCATTCCGAACGCAATGGGATAGGTATGGCAGGCTGATTCGATCGTTTCGATCAGTTTTCGTCAAAACCAACATATAACTCTATATATTGAATTTGAACGCGCATTTCAATTTACCGGGGCCACACACTAACTCTAAAAATTGCAGAAAAATATTTTCTAGCTTTGTATTGATGATACGGTCCTAACAAAACTTGTTTTGCCGAATTCTGAGACCATCGGAAAAATGGCCATTTTCCAGTCGATTAAAATCAACTTAAACTGGTCAAACGCGTTTTCCTTTGCCACGCTCACATATTGATTTGAAAAATTATGAAATTTGAAACCTAGCAATAATTTGACATTGCGGATCCAACAAAATTGGTTTCGTCGAAATCCGAGGTTGTTTGCAAAATGTCTATTTTTAAGGGCCTGAATTCCATAGCGACTATTTAGAATTTTCAACTGGACATATCTTTTAATCCCTGCTATGAAATCTTGATTTTTCAGATTCGTTGGAAAGATATTATCAATTAGATCCTAATGTTTTTAGTTTCACTAAAATCCGGATTGTTTTGCACCTGGTACATTCAATTGAAGTTTGAAATCGAATTTTCGAACTACCGCGCCAGATTTTCGGGTTATTACACTTTGTGTGTCTCCTCTTTATTTATTGTTTTCTGCATTCTGTGATTTGCATTTGGGTGTTAGTGCCAAATTTTGGTCTAACAATTTAATAAACTGTTATGGTTTAAAACGATTATAGCATTGTTTTTTTTGAAAATTTGATTTTGACATATCTCAAAATCTATACGACAAAATCAAGATTTTTCTCTTCCATTATAAAATTATTATTCAATAGGTCTGGGCGTTCCTTGTTTCATCAAATTCCGACTTATATCGAGTTCTATAAACTCAGTTAAAGTTCAAAATGGCAAACTACGAACTACCGCGCTGCGGCGAGTACGTTTTAATTAAATTAAATGTAAACGTTTAAAATTTCGTTTACAATTCCATTCTAACTCCATTCCTTAATATTAAATATAAATTAAAACAGTTTTCAAAATCTAACTTAAATATCTCGATTTTCTAAAATCATTGAAAAATGCATAACTCGGTCATAAATTATTCACAACTCAACTTCCATATTAAATTCAACTTCCTTGAACATAAATTATTTTATAAATATTCGATATAATCGAATTCAATTTATAAATTCCATTTATGGGAAAAATCAATTTATTCAACATACCTTACCCTTACAAACTAATATCATCCCTTGATAATAGAGAAGTCGTTCAAGTTGGGGTATTTTATTTACCTCTCAGACCTTGATCGACAACGTACTTATCGTGAGATGGAAAAGAGTTCGTAATACAAAAACGGCCATTACTCATCATAAAAATTCCCTGTTCTATCTCATTTGAAAATCTGATTTTTAAATGTCATTTCTTGTATTTGGAAAAATCTATTTCCAATTTATCCAATGAAAATTACTTCATTTCATTTATAAACTTTTTTATAAATTAACTTCCTTATTATATATATAAAAAACAAACTTCCGTCTTAATAACCCATTTGCAACTCGATTACCTTTTTTATTATTATAACTTATATGTATAATCTAGTTCCATATTAAATCTTAAATTTCTATTTAATTCAATTCTAATATCTTCTGAAAATAATTTTACTTCTATAAATTTGACATAGTCAAATTCAAATCATAAATTCATGTGGATTTATTTAAATTCAGTTTACATTCCGAACATCGGAATAAATTTCATCGTTTCTTTTTGAAACAATTCCAAATTATAAATCTCTTTTTAATTCATACGTGAATTTAAATTTATAAATTATTCAATGAATATTTCCCTCCTTTATTTATAGACACCGTAAATTCCACTTCTTATTTTAAATATTAAAAACAAGTTCCTATTTCAAATCTTATTTGAAATTAAATTCTCATTCTCGAAAATAAATTTTCTTTTTCAAATTCGGACTTGAATTTAAAATCTAATATTATCAAACGATAATTTTTCTTTCCATTTATACATTGTTTATGTAACGACCCGGGTTTTCGCGATCTTGAGTAACCGACATAAACTCAATGTCGACTATTCAAGCATCAGAAATACCGGATAGTTAATGAAAGAAAATAAAGGGTGAGAATAGATAAGATAGAAACTTAAAATAGAAGAAGAAGAAGAACATACAACATTAGAGTAACACGAATCTCACAGCGGAACGAACAACATATAATAGATGACATATCTTTGAAATAAAATCAGTTTATGTGTACAGTAACATTATCAGAGTACAACACTTACAACACAGCAGAAATAACTATAGCTATATAATCCTGAAGCCTCCTGCTCCAAGCTCTCCAAGTATATCTGAAAAATCATGACTACTTGACTCCCGTACAAAATTGGGCACCCAAGAGTTTAGGGAAAACAAAACAAAACAAACTCTGGGTTAGTCGTGGGACTGGTGTGAGTAAAACAGTTTAAAACAGTTTGAGCAATTAAACGATATCTCATAAGACCACGCTGTATAACGGAACGGGTTTTTCCCTTATTAGAATCCAAAATAATCTTTATATCAAAAATCTTTTGATATTATAATAATGCCTATCAACCACAATATAATAATCATCTAACAGAAACGCTTTCATCTCACGTTCTACATACATAGTATACAATCAAAATCGCAAGCACTTATTGGATAATGGATTTCCAACTATGACAAGGTATGAAACCACCTTCCGATAGTGTACCTCTAGTGTAACAACCCGGAAAATATGAACCAATTTAAAAAGTTTATTTTGGTTATTTTAATGGATTTTGAATATTTAAAATGATTTATTTTAAATAATAATGACGTAAAATTTATTTTCGACCAAGTTAAAACGAATAATTTTATTTTAATTATATAACGAGCCTGAAATGGCACGGCAGTTTGAAAATTCGATTTCAAATTTCAAATGAATATACAGAATTTAATATAAGTTAGAATTGAACGAAACATGAAATATTTGAATCTGATTAACAATATCTTTCAAATGAAGTTAAGAAACTGAGATTTCATTTTATAGAGTGTAAGATATGTCCAGTTTAAAATTCAGAAAAGTCGGCGTGGAATTTATATATATATATATTAATATATAAAGGCCCTTAAAAATGGAAATTTTGCAAACGACCTTCGTTTTCAACGAAACCACTTTTGTTGGATCCGGGATGTCAAATTATTGCTTTATTCCAATTTGCATAATTTTCTGAATCAATATGTGAGCGTGGCGAAGTTAAACGTGTTTTAACAGTTTCAGTCAATTTCGATCGACCAGAAAATGGCCATTTTTCAAATGGTCTTCAAATTTGACGAAATTAGTTTTTTTAGGACCGTTTCGTCAATACGAAGCTAGAAATAAATTTTCTTGAAATTTTCGAGTCAGTATGTGGCCCCGGTAATTTAAAATGTACGTTCAAATTGAATATATACTGATTTATGTTTTAAATTCAGCGGAAACTGATCATAAGAGCCGAATTGGCTTGTGAAACATATCTCATTGTGTTCGGAATGGGGGTAATTAGCTAAGGACGACAGTCGTTGGGTTCGATTTGGGGTTCGGACGAAAAGTCAGTTTTAATGGAGAATTAAATTAAATAATTAAATTATATATATTTCCATACCTTTTCCCTCTTCTCTCTCATGCTCAGATCTGAAACGAGAAAGAAAATAAAAAAAATCAAAACACGGTCACCCCTCAAAATCGCGACGCCCCTCCCCTTCCCGTCCACCGCGCCGCCACCTGGGGGGAACCGCCGCCCACCGTATCGCCCTCATCCCCCACGCACCCTCCTTTCAGCCTCCCTCTCCAGTGCAAGTTCGAAGACCCCAACCCCCCTGAAACCCAACGCGCCAACCGCCGCTTATCCTCCGGCCACCCTCGACTCCGGCGCCACCTCAGCGAGCACCACCCACCCAAGTCCGACGACGCGAGCAACCCCTACCCCCTTTATCCACTGTGAGTTTTTTCCTTCCTAGTTTTATTTAAATAAAAAGTATAGTTTAAAATCTGATTTTTATTTATATAAAACATGGTTTAAAAAATTCAGTTTTATTTATTTTTATATATAATAACAGTTTAAATCAGTTTTTTTATATAAAACATTGTTTGAAAATCAATTTTTGTTTAGAGAAAACATAGTAGAAAATTTTGATTTTTAATATATAAAATAGCGAAGAAGAACATGATTTTCATATGAATGATTACATAATAAAGATTAAATTTTTATATTGAAAAAGAAGAGATCTTTAAATAAGAAAAAATATGATCTTTGTTCACATAAAAATATGATGTTTATTTATATAGTAGCATCATAAAAATATGATTTTTCTAATGTTGTAGCGAAATAAAAATTCGATCTTTGTACAAGAAGTAGAGATATAAAAATATAATTTTTATATATATAATAAGCATATAAAAATATGATTTTTACAGAAAAGATTTAGAATAAAAATATGATCTTTATAATATAAACATCAACATAAAAATATGATTTTTATGTATGAAGTAACAGTATAAAAATGTGATTTTTAATAATAAACTGCGTGATACAGATTGCGATGGTACTGTCGGAAAACTAATCTGAATTCAAACCGTTCAGAGATAAGTACTGGAGGAGTGGAACCCAAAGGTGAGAACTCCTCACTTTAATTTTCTTTATACAGTTATTTATTATGTAACTCCATATATGAACCGTTCCCCGTCGTCCACAAACCATGGACAACTTGTTTGATTGTTTGGTTTGGTTGATTGGATTGTTTGGTTGAAATTTGGTTTGGGAAATGAGATGGAATTGATTAGATTGGTATGTGTATGGCGTAGGCCATTATTAGACTTAGGATAAGGCTAGGCCTTATCCCGTTTTTAGTATCGCGCCGTTATACCGCCGAAATTTTCTAAAATAGGTTAGAAAAATAAACATATCACTTTATTAGATAAATGAATAGAATAAAATATTCATTTACAAATCAAAAGATTTGTATATGTACACCCATTTGACTGATATGGATTGGGACGATAAATTTTACACATCGCCCAACTGCATAAATAATATTCAGTATTTGTTGGTTGAAACCCCACACGGGTGTTGGGATGATATTTGACGTACACTAATCCCAATTGTTTAGTGGTATGTCGATCGATTGGTTGACAGGCTGTTGTAAGCGTTAGATATTTATATTTAATGCTTATACAGTGTAGAACGCACACTGGTTGATGGATGATTATTTATCACTGTTGTTGTCTACATGTGTTGTGTGAAATCCATATAATCACATTACATGGTAATTTACTGTGTCTGATTCCAGTTCAGAAAGAAGGAATATTTTAAAATAATATTCAAAAAAGAATCAAAACATGATTTTGATGTCCGATTTGGGATGGACACGATTATACTTAAATATATAAAGCTGTGTTGATTAGATTAGCACCATTTTGACGTGAACGATATTTATATCGATTTTATTCATTTCTATAATGAATATCGAAAATGAAATGATTTCGAAATATAATATTTTGAAAATATTATCATTTATATGTTAATGATATGGAATATTCAATTTTGATTTGAAATTGAATATGAAGTTGAAACCGTTTTGAAAATGAATTTAAAAATGATTTATAAAATATGTTTTGAAAGGAAATCGACCAAATATATATATTATATATATTTAATGGCCTGAACAGAATGCGTCGCGCTGCGGCAGTTCGCGAATTTCGACCATTGACTTCGAATTGACGTTACGGGAGATCTGACCGTCGAATTCTCCTGAAACCGGGACCGTTGGGTTCGTATTGAAAAGAGCTTTCCAACCAATATTATAAATTTGAAATCTAACGGTTGTATTTGGAGTTATATACAAATCAAATTTGGAAAAGGTCGCTGTAAGTGCAGTTCGACGACCGTTTATGGAAATCGACTGTACGGGCCTTGATAAAATTATTAAAAATATCAATAATTTGTGTAAAATCATAATAAATGATTTAGAAAGAATTGGGATGAAAAATTGCATATTTGAAAGGACAAAAATATATTTATCGAAATGAACCAGTTAAAATCCATTTATTTTTAAATAAATAAATTGGATTTGAAGTGGTTTTAAAAATAACCAGAATTTCCAATATATTAAATTGGAATGGATTTGAATCGAAATTATCTTTGGGGTATTTCGATGTGGGATTTCGTGATTATACAGATATTGTTATGGGAATTTGAATGATATATTTATATCGTTATTTCCAATACGATATTTGTTAGTTTCAGAATTTGATATTGAATATAAGCTGATATATTTTCTATTCAGAGCCTTGCGTTTAATATCAAATGGGATTTTGGGTTTGTCGTGAATGGTGTCTTAAATAACACTGTTCTTAACCCAGTTGAGAAAGAATTAATCCTTTAATTAAGATTTATTGGGATTGAATTGGATTTTTGGGTTTATCGTGAACGGTGTTTTAAATCACATTCGTTCTTTAACCCGATTAACAAGGAAATGTGAATGGGGTTTATCGTGAACTGCGTTTTAAATAACACATGTTCTTTAACCCGATTTACGGTAAAATGTGATTTGGAATATATAAATCTTTTATTAAGATTTTATGGGATTTTCCAAAGTAAAGTTTTCTAGTTTAATTTAATTAAATTGGAATGGAATTCGATTTAGTAATAATCGAAGTGAGCTTCTGCGGAGGAAGACCGTTACTATATATGGAATTTAAAAGGCTTATCCGTTATTCCATTTATATTATTGGTTGGATTCGGAAGTTTATATCGTTTATATATATATTGATTTGTTTTCCGTGAAGATTCCTTAATCAATGGAATGTGATTTTGGGTTTATCGTGAGCTGTGTTTTAAATAACATTAGTTCTTTAACCCAGGTAAAGATAAGATTAATTTCTTAACTTTGAAAATCATTAAGTAATGATTTTGAGATTAAAACTGAATTAGAGTTTTAATGAATCTTTCATTAGATTGAAATGAGAATGTGATAGTTAAAATTATCAATTCAAGAAAATGATCGAGAATGGAGTACCACCAGTTTTACTCCAAGCGAAAGTTAAATCTTTAATTAGATTTGAATGGGAAATGGTAGTTAATTTTACCGGTAACACCGTGGTGTTAGATATGGAGTATTACCAGTTTTGCTCCATGGGATGAATAGGTTGGGATTAGGAAATAAAATAAAGGATTACTTCGGTAAGGTGCGCTAATCCCGATTAGTTTTGGAAAACCTTAATATGTTTTGAAATGATATCCAAAGGAAGATTAAAGAATAAATTTTAAAGAATTTATCTTTGATAAAATTAATGGGAACCTTTCCCTAAGAATGTGAATATTTGAATAAAAGAAAATTCTCAATTGGAATGAGGCGTATGTTATGTTTTATAGCACTTGTTTATTATACACGCGAGTTATACTGAAAGGCCGGGTTTATACCCATTTTGAATAACTGATTCGACGATAAGTCGAAGATGAAGACGGTGGTTGAGGATCGGAGGTCTTCACATCGTTTGGATAATTACTGATGATCTTGGTTGGGCTGTACACCCAAGAGGAGGGAATCAGTTGGTGATCGTCCAGACGTACTTGGAGATCGATGGATATGCGAGGAATAAGGTGCCTCCGGTTTCATTCAGACCCAGAACGAACTTGTAAATGGACTGTGTGTCTGACATTGGATATCATTCTGTGTGATTGATGGATATCGGTTGCATGGAGTGGTTTGCCTGTGTGGCATGCTAAGATGCAAATGATCAAGGCTTCTGTTGAAAAGCAGAGTCTTGTGGTTGATGATCAAAGCACGACCTTTGTGGCATCGCTTTGTGTAACGTTAATTTGCGAGCCTCACACCTCGGTATGAACCAAAAATAGGAGAGGACCTCAGGGAGGACATGCGTTTTCTTCTAGCTAGAGGTGGTGTCAGTGGTTAAACTGGCTGACATTTATATACTTTTCGCCTGTGTGGTTGTTGCTGTTGCGAGGCGCCTCGGATATATCGGTCGTTCTCGATCTAGGACCGATGGAGTCATTTGGCTCATTTACGCCCCATAGGGCAGGGAAACGCATTGTTCAGGCATTTTAATCCACTCCGTGTGGACCGGCCCTGACGATCTAAAGGCTTGACTGAGTATTTGCCTGAGACATGGGCTAGATTGTCTCGAAGTGGTAGAGGACGATCCCTTGCCTCGGTTCATAGATGGAAATCCAAATTTCAATACGTGACTTTGCGGTTTTAGTTGTAAACCTATATATGGCGACATAGTAGCATGGGATGCTATGCCGTCTATGATTGATACATTTATATTTGAAGTTGTTTTCTTCACTTATAGTAATAATAAAAGTTTAAATTTCGCGTATCAAGCATTCTTTGGCTATTATAAGGTAAAACCCTATCCTCCGGCTTGCGTTGCATTGTGTGATGGGAACTGGGTCTTATAATAGCTTCATTGTTCTTTATTTAGCATTGCGCTGTTGGTTCTATGCACTGGTATTCTTGGGAGGAAACCCGTTCCGTGTTATATGGCGTGGTCCCTTGATTTACCCAACTTTAAAATAAAGATAATAACTATTTTAGTTCTCACACCAGTCACGTGACTGACCTGGAGTTTATTGTTTTAACCTAAACTCTGGGTGCCCTTATTTTCCACACGGGCAGCTAGTAGTTGGGTTTTGCAGATATTATATTCACAGGATCATGGTTTATAGCTGAAGTGATATTCGGAAAGCTCTGTATTCGTGTATTTCTTTCAGTTATGTTTTGTATTATTTTTCCGCTGCAGTAATGTATTTAAATCTCTGATAATTATCAAATGTGTAATATTCATTCATACTCTGTATATTCTTGTATTCTGATGGAATTGTTGTAATAAGCAATGAAATGTTCTTCTGTTTGTGTTCTGATTTGTCGTGTTCTCAAAGAAATCCGGGCTTTCCTTCACGGGAAAGTTACGGGTGTTTACATCTATAGAGGAATACACTGGGTTCGACAAGAACATCTTGCAACCCGACCACACATGACCGACCACTCATTTCGCTTGAGTGTATCGAATGTATATCACCAATGGTTTGGGATCAGCAACCGTTTCCCGAATGGGACAGCATCGAATAGATTAAAGAATGAAATGAATATCTCTAGATAGGTGATAATACACCCTAATGGAAGCAACCCACATAGCCATGCTGCCTGCCCGATTTTTGTCATTTCTCGGTTGTGAGGCTAGAGGCCACGCTTATCTCTGACAGATCACACATTTATTCACTTTGAATGTCACATCGTCATACCCGCCAGATCACAAATTGATTTCCCCAAAAATACAATAGCTAAGAGAAACGAATTCCTCCGCCACCAAATGTAAATACGTTTGAAGAGATCTAACTACACGATCTATTAAATATACTCTGTCAGACATTTTTCCACATAGGTCGTCCTAGGACTGGACAAACCGAAGGCACTATTCTGTAAACAGGACAGCCCTTGCATAACTCCGTCTTCAATTATCTTCATCATATTTGTTTGCAATGCTAACGCCCATACAGAGTGGTTTTCAGATAATGAATCTGATCCCGGTCTCTCCGTATTGACGATGGAAAAATGGTCAAAAACTTCGATAGTCGGTGAGTTAACTATCAAAGAAAAACATGTGTACAAACAACGGTCGTATTTCCAAATGGAAATCTTACCGAGCAAATCATCAATCAACACTGATCCACTTTAATTTAATTTGTCATTCAATTATCCATTTCCCTATTCCTGTTTCCATATATTCAACATTTCTTATTTTCTAAATTTAGAAAATATACGTTATTAACATTAGAAAACATTTCCATTTCTTATTTTCTGTATTAGAAAACATTTCTGATTCTTATTTGGAAAACATTTCCAAAATTCCTACATCGGATTTAAACAGATGTTTAAATAAAACATCGCTATGCCAACTCAAAACATTACACTCATTAACTAAATTCACTTAACCTACCTTCACTATTGAACCTTAACCATTCCTTAGTTAAAAATGAAGCCAATCAAGTTGGGGTATAACTACCTCTCAGACCTTAACTGAACAACATTTCTAACTTCGAAATAGACAAGGTTCACCTTTTAAACCTTTAACAAACTTTCTTACGAAACTCTCAGATTTTTTTTACGAATCCACTTCTTTTACAGAAATCATTTGATTTTAACAATAGTGTTATAATCCCATGCTTCCAAAAATATAACTTTTATTTATTAATTTGGATAAATAAACAAACAACTAACTTATTAAAAATAAATAAATCTTGATTAAAAACGGAAAGTGAATAGTACTTTCCCGAATTCGATATAATCGAATTTCAACGTATAACTCTCTTTCGAATAATCTCTATTCGATAACTCCTTTCGAATAAACTATATTTGATTAACTCCTTTCGAATAAACTATATTCGATTAACTCCTTTTTCGAATAAACTATATTCGATTAAATTATTTTTCGAATAAACTATATTCGATTAACTCCTTTCGAATAAACTATATTCGATTAACTTCTTTTCGAATAAACTATATTCGATTAACTCCTTTCGAATAAACTATATTCGAATAACTCTATTCGAATAACTAATATTCGACTAACTCTTATTCGATTAACTCTATTCGAATAACTAATATTCGACTAACTCTTATTCGACTAACTCTAATTCGATTAACTCTATTCGAATAACTAATATTCGACTAACTCTTATTCGATTAACTCTATTCAATTAACTCTAACTCGATTAACTCTATTTGATTACTCTATTTGATTAACTCTAATCGATTAACTCTATTCGAATAACTCCTTTCGAATAACTATATTTGATTAACTCCATTAAGTTTGACTTCGTATTTCAAAATAGTATCCCATTTCCAAATTCTATTTATACTTCTATTTATAGAATTATTCATACGAAATCTCCTTTTTATTCCTAACACTTAAATCTCATTTAAAATTCCCTTTTATAACTCTATTTATTTCATAAATAAATATTTCCTTTTATAACTCTATTTATTTTCTAAATAAATATCCCTTTTATAATTCTATTTATATTCTAAATAAATATCCCTTTTATAATTCTATTTATTTTCCAAATATATATCCCTTTTATAATTCTATTTATTTTTTAAATAAATATCCCTTTTATAATTCTATTTATTTTCTAAATAAATATCCCTTTTATAATTCTATTTATTTTCTAAATAAACATCCCTTTTATAATTCTATTTATTTTCTAAATAAATATTTCCTTTTATAATTCTATTTATTTTCTACATATATATCCCTTTTATAATTCTATTTATTTTCTTAATATATATTTCCTTTTATAAAATCCTTTGATTTTATAATTATTTTCTTTTATAAAATTCTTTGATTTTATAATTATTTCTTTTATAAAATCCTTTTCCTTTTATATGTAAAATCCATTGATTTTATATAAATATTTAATATTCAAATTACATTTTGAAAATCCCCTTTTCTACATCCCAATATTTCTTACGGTATCTAAAATACCAAATAACAATGATCGATATCATTCAAACACACATAATCTACAACAGATTATATATCACATCATAGATTACAATATATGAAACAAAACAATATTTTAATTATTGCGGAATCCAGTTGGATCCCTCCGGCCTGTTTCCCTGCATCATAGATGTTAAACAATATAATTAACATCAACTTCATTTCAATATGAAATATTCTGATAAACAGAATCAATATTTGATTTAACGATATATATATATCGTTATCTATAATTTCAACCAATCACTTAGCAGTTCAACCAAATAGTCAACACACAGAATCAACCATCATCTATCAGTTCTAAAATTACGTTATAAAAATATGAACTTATCAGAGTTGGTGAGATTTACTCACATTGGACAGTTATCGTTAAATAACGATTAACTATCTTTGATTCAGACAGACATTTTATTTTGCAATAAATCGTAACGAGCTCCAGTTCACTCCCAGTCAGTTCCATTCTGTAGCCACCGTCCATACGATCCTAACGGATCTTGTTTCATCGATTTCTAATAACGTATGATAGAGAAATTCATTTTACAAGTTTATAACATATCAAGGTCATTAATAAATTACTTAATTTATTAAATATAATTAACCCTCACCATTTCCCCTAATCAGGCCCCTCATTTACGTTCTAAAACGTGCTCACCATCTTCCCCGTATTTCCAGTTCGCATTCCTCAATCAACAAAAACACGGTTGCTTCCTACCAGTTAATACTTCTGCTCCAATTTCGAACCCAAGTTCAACTCCACCCTGTCTTCCCAGTAACGCAACTCCATCCCAATCATTTCCTCACTGTTTCAAACTGGCATTCCATTTCAAACCCATCAGCAAACACCACCTCTCTCATCACCCTTACTAAACTTAATTAACTTAACTACCACACTTATATAACATCCACGTTAATCCTTCTCTCCCACAACAGCTGCTCCACACAAAAGCCATTCCCGCACCTTCTAACATATCCCGTTCATGCCATACACCATGAATTTCAAAACTACAAACACCATTGAACTTTCCATCCGAAACTCTTCTTCGCCATCACCTCAAAGCACAGCTCGCCGTTGCCTACTGTTTTCCGTCGCACAGCTCAAAGCCATGACACCCAAAAAAAAACCATCGACACAAATACTGATTGAATCATCCCAAATGATTCACGCAAGAGTGGTTTTGACCCCTCATAACAAAACTCAACTCGAATTCTTGAATTGAAGCTTCCATTACTCTCGAACTCGAACCCCAGGTTCGCTGTGGTAAAATCCTTCGATAGAAATAATGCTCGAACTCAGTAAAAACTACATGGGGTTGGAGAGAAGCATGAGAGGATTTCATATATACATGATTCGGGATTTATAGAATTTATATGAATTTATTTTGATTTTAGAAACCCACGAAGTTTTTTCCTAGAAGAACAAAAGAGAAAAAGTGATGGCGCATTTTCTTTTGACCGTGGAAATGAAAGTTCTAGGTTTAGAGAAGTTATGGGGGTATTTATAGAATAAGAATATTATTTTTATATTGATTTCTATTGAAGTGTTGCCTTCAGTTGATGTTTAAAAATTCCTGTGCTCACATACGATATCCAAATTTGATGAAAATTGTCATACAACTACAGTTTGACATTACAGACTCAACGAAACTGGTTTCGTCGAATTCCGACTTTGTTTGCTCACATAGCTTATTTTTAAAGACAAATTATTGTTTGTATTTCACATTAAAATCCCGTACGGCCACATACTGACTTCAAAAATCACGAAAATTGAAATTTGACAATAATTTAATATTGCGGATCCAACAAAATTAGTTTCGTCAAAAACAGAGGTCGCTTGCAAAAATGGCTATTTTTAAAGCTCTAAATAAACCCTATTTTAAATATAAATACATTTAAAAATAATTAAATTAAATATTTATAAATAAATATCATCGTATATATTCACAATAGAATAACATACAGCTCCAGAATAATCCTATGTGAATTTCTAACTCGATATTTCAAATCCTGATTAAATCGATATTCGATTTATAATGAAATTCCTTATATATATCGTTATAAATTATAAAGGAATTCCATAGCAACTATTTGAAAATTTGATTTGGACATAAATCAAAATCTACACGATGAAATCTCAATTTTTCTCTTCCATTAGAAAAATATACTCCACTAGCTCCGAACGTTTCTTGTTTCACAGAAATCCGATTTAAAACGGATTCTGTATATTCGTTTAAAGTTCGAATCGCCAAATTACGAACTGCCGCGCCATTTCGAGCTCGATTATAATTATATTATAATTAATACGTTCAACCATCGTTTATTAAGTATAAACATTATTATAATTTAATTCTAAACTGAATTAAATCCTTATAAATAATACAATTTATAGAATATTACCATTTCAGCTAATTCTGATTATTCCAGAATTAAATATATTATTCTATTATTTATATTAATTAAATATGCACTATTATTTAATGAAACAACCATTTAATTCTCTAAATCATATTTAAATAACTAAATAAATAAGTTATTATATCGATAAAATTACGGGACATTACAGTTTATAAATTCAACTACTTGTTTTTATAATTAAAAACAAGTTAATATTTCTCAATCCATTTGAAATTCCATTTCACAAAGTACAATTTCTTTTTAAATCCAAAAATCCTCTTTTTGATATTTTCAAATATAAATATCTAGGGCCAGTGTTATTTAAATATCCAAATACACAAACCAACAATCCAATTCAACATATCACACATATATATAAATATGTAAACAACAACAAATAAATTTGAGGAATCCAGTTAGATCCCTCCAACCTGTTTTCCTGCATCCACAAATGTCAGACAACATGAATAATACCAATCCTGCTTCAAGGTAGGATATCGCGGTATGAAGGTCATCCACTATAATATATTGTGGGGGCACATAGGGTCATCTTCTAATGATACTGCGAGCATCCGCTAATGGTACTGCGGGAAATATCCAATATATATATAATAGCCACAACCACCAAGCCTAAATAACTAATATATATATATATATATAACCATAATAATTCAATAATTCATGCAAGCATCGAAACAACCAACAATTTATTTTTAACGATAAAAATAAGTTTAAATATGAAACTCTGAGTGAGATTTACTCACCATGATTTTCCATTTCCGAATATCCAATTAAATGTTTTATATTCGCTTCTACAACTTTACATGAGCCATAACGATTGGACTTATTTGCACTTATGATTACTGAAATTTATTTTGTTTAACGATTAAACGGTCACTAATCTAAACTAACATAATAAATAAATAAATCTTTCTATGTAATTTAATATTTAATAAAACGTATACCTTATTCTGTTGTGAATCTCAACCAATCAGCGAAGTACATCCCCACAGACAGCCCTAAAAACTTTCAGTCAGTTCCGAAACACTCCTATTCCTCTTCGACATTTAAAAAAACACCTTCCACCTACCCACTATTTCCATCGACCAGCATCCGATCCTCCTCCCATGCTACAAGCGAACACAACAGCCTTTATTGTAGCCAAACTCTTCCAACAGGCGGCCTATATCCAAACTTGCATGAGCTTCCATCTTCCCAAATTCAGAGCGAGTTTTCCAAAAATCCTATTGCTGCATCTCCAACTTAATCACCTCAATATATTAATTAAGTCCATCTCCTCTCCACTAGCCAAAATATCAGCGTTCATCTTGTTCCACGCAGACATCATCGCAGGCCCAAACCCTCCATCGCGACATCTGAAACGATCAATCTATCCATCAACCTAACGCAGGCGCTTCCCTTCCCTGTATTCAATTTTTGAAATTATCTGCTTCCCTAAAAATCACGGTGACCTCAATCCTCCTCTCGCAACCCTCATCGATCAACGTTGGCGAGTTTCTGGCCGACATCGGCTTCAGTGAAGCTCGTGGCTTCCATCGCGATTCTCGATTTCGCTTCCCTCTTTTTTTTTTATACACGGTGGTTTGATTTGAGAAAGGGAAAGGAAAAACATCACGATTTTGTTTTTGCTTTCAGAAAGATGGGAAGAATATGAAGACTCGGCTTGATTTATAGGTGCGACTAGTAGACAGCCGTTTAATTGCTGCTTCTTAGATATCGAAGTGGAGAAACAATTAGTACGTGAATATTAAAGGGATGTCGGCCTAAGTACTTGAAATATTTAATTTGATTTGATTTTAATTTTATTTAATAACCAAAAATATCTTGTGGTCTCTTAACTTCAACCACGAACCCCAGTTTTAACTTAACGACCAACGTTTCCAAGTCATACTACTATTCTGAACTTAACAGATCCGATTCTGAAATTAAATTCGATTAAAATATAAAACAGTTTCAAATAATTAAATTCATCGATAACAAATTATTATTATCATTCTAACTCAAACATAATTTGTGTTAATCGACTAAATTGTTTCGATTCAGTTTCAACTGCGACTTCCATTATTTATCGTTTTCGTAATGCGATAATTCGATATATTCAATATTAAATAGTATATCGATTATTAAATCGATAAATTCAATATAAAATTTATTTATATTTCCAAATCAATATTTAGAAAAAATCAATATTAAATGGCTAAAGATCCGGGACGTTACAAGATTGGTGTATAAAAGATATGTCGCCATTGCATGCTCACCAACTATCTAAGGGATGTCTTAAGCGACATAGGTGATCTGTCGTAATATCAGTTAAGTAGTAACATTCGCAATACTACTTCTCATATTACAATCAATAGCATAGACTTAAGAACGTTGATGTATTAGGACGGGGTCTTAAGGGGCTAGGGTCCACCTCTGGGTTATAAGAGATCATAAGAATTCACCTTTAATTGGGCCATAAGTGACCGAAAATGCCCACCTTGTTGGATCTTTACCCTAAAAAACACTAATGAGTGATTGACTTGGATATCCACCTCATTGGTTAGACAATTGGTGTGTGTGTGAATGGTGTGTGATGCGCTGACATACCTTGACATATGTAACCTGTTAAAAACTAAGGTATGGACTTTAAGTAAACACCATATTTCAGTCACACAGAACTTTATGTTCTGACCCCTCTCCTTAACATATCCAACAGGTCAGTAGGTGGGGTAGAATCCATGGACGAAATAGGATGGAGGCTGAAGACAAAGACGAAAATGTTGTGCTTTTATTAATTATTATTACTGTACTTATTATGGAAGATTTTGAGATTAAATCTATTGACGTACCTATGGAACAAATCTAATCTTGACTGTTGTGTTGGAATTTTGCGATTTTTAATAAAGTGGTACATCTTATTTCAGTATTATATTTTCTCTTTCCACTGTTTGAGGTTTCCATTCGAAGTGTATACATATATAATCTGTGCAAATGTAATTCCTTATAGGAACCAACGACCCTTTTAGAATGGTTCAAAGTTTCGACGGGCCTTTTCTGGATTGAAATATAGGCCCATTCTGGGCGAGTTGTTACAGAATCAGGGACAATCTGAGATACCGTGCAAGAATTAATGTTCGAAGATCATCATAAGGAAGAGACAAAAAATGATTAGCACAATGGATCTGAAAAGAAAGAAAAGGGTTTGTGATGAGAGCTTCAGTAATTGACCAGGCAGGACGAAAGCAACTTTAGAGTGAAGAGGCTAAAAAGAATAGAAGAGTGATAGAAAAGAGAAGTGTGAAGGAATAAGAAGATAAAGAAGAAAAAGAGGAGATAAAGTTGTCGCCATTTCCAGTCATATACTAAAGTATGTGTATGTCACCATTTGCTTTTGAAGTAATTTTGGTTTTATACTTTTATTATACTTTCTTTAATACTTATACTTTGAATTTTAAATTTTATACTTTCTATTTTAAATTTTATACTTTCTATACTTTGGATTTTAAAAATAAATATATTTTGATTTTATAGTTATGTTTTCATATTATACTTTAGATTTGGATTATACGTAAGGTTTTAATTTTATACTGTACTTCTGATTTTATTTCTAACAATTATGATTTAATAGTATAGTTTTAATATTTATTTTTTAATTTCATTATATATAGTTTTCATGTACATTTTACTTAAATTCCTTAAAAATAGTTTAAATAATTTTTCTTAAGATTTACTATATCTAAATTATATATTTACTATTGTTAAATACGCTTAGAAAGTTTCAAAACATTATATATAAGTTTACATTTTCAAGACAATGTCAAAACATGCTAGTTTTAATTTTTAACTAAAACAGGTCGACATGGGGTTACCATACATGTCGATATATAACAGGAAATTTTTAAAATTTAAATTTGTAATGAAGTGTCTTATCACAATAGGTTTTTTCTAACCATCATTTTCTGCAAACCACTCGTAAACGAATACGGGTGTGACTAGGTAGCCCTGAATCTAGTTGCATTTGAATGTGAACGTTTAAAGCAATTGGGTCTAACTAGTTTGCCTAGAAGTCAAGTTGGGTAAGGATCTGTGGCCTGCAAATCAGATTGGCATGCCCATAGGTTGGTAATTTGGAGGGTGTCTCCTCGTGGCCTTCAAATCACAGAGTGTAATTGTTAATATTAATAAAGACAGTATGCATTGTGGTATTGGATGTAAGGTAACTCCGAACCAGTATAAAAATTTATGATGTGTTTTTTCCTTTACTGCTTTTTTTACTTTTACTGCACTTTTATTTACTTATTTGATTATGTGATCATTTTATACATAGACTCGCAATCATAATCGAAAAGATTTCTAAGAGATTCAAAAATTAAAAAAAACACTGTTCACCCCCTCTTGTGTTAATCTAGCCTTAAGATTCTTAATTTGCATCACCTTCATTTGGTATTAGAGCACTGATTTTCAAAAGAATTATGATATGATTTTTAAAAAAGTTTAAATGGTTACCAACACTTATATTGTCAACATTGTCACCGGTTAATTTGTAGAGGGACATTCTACTGCATACCATCATTTTTTAATTATCGTAATTATATTTTTGGCTATGTAGAATGAAAATTTATTTACAATCAATAGGATTAGACAGTTGGAATGTTACACAAACTGAGTACACTAAACCCCAGATTAATTATGCATAATGGACAGCTGATTAAAAGGTAGTTTCACAAAGTAATTTTTAGGCTATGAATATACCATTATGTTCGCCAGATAGGAATGAGTTTAATAAGGTTTTTGTTTAAAAGTCTACATATTAACTTTGGAAAACTTTGCATGTCACTCATAAAGTTAAACAAACTAAAATTTCCATGTTCACTAATCATAAAAATGAATCCAAATGAGTCAGTTTTTGACATGTACAGTAGATTTCAAGATATAGTTCATTCACTCATTGCATTAGCAAAAAAATGTTCTGAAATCATGTTAGAAAATTTTAAATTCACTCACTTCCGATTGGGATCATAAAACTTTTGAAATTAAAGAGACTAATTATATTATCACTCTAAAAACTAAAGAGTTAGTTGACAATGTAATGTCTTTTGAAGCACAAATGCATGGACGAAGATAAATCAAGAAAATTAAAAAGAAACTGATAGCATTCAATGCAATTAATGATGGATCAGATTCAGATAATGATAATGAGGAGATAACGCTAATGACAAGGAACTTCTGTAACACCCCGTAATTTTAACAACACTAAAAGAGGATAAATTAAATAATAATTAATTTAATATTCAGAATTAAGTGAAACGGACTGCGCCATTGCGTCCGTCTCGAAATTCTGGTCAAGATAGATATTTGGTTTGCGTAAAGAGGACACCGTATGAAGAAGTTATGAGGATTTAAAGTTTGTATACACACAAGATAATTATATATATATATAGGGCCCAGGAATTCAAATTTCAGTTCAAAAATTCGAAATCACGAAAATTGGGGGAAGCGGGAAAATTCCCGCCCTAGGGGTGTTGACTCCATAAGGGGGGTCGACCCCAGGGTCGACCCCATAAAGGAGGGGGTCGACCCCCTAGGGCTGAGGTGGCAGACGGTTTCTGGAGGGTGGCAGCTATATATAGAAGTCCATTTCTCTTGTTTTCTTCACTGGAAATCAATGGAGGCCAAACGCTGCCGGTGTCTGAACTGAACTAAATTCTTTATCTTCTATAACAATCAAATAGGGCTAATCGGTTAGAGGTTCAAGTGTATATCTACATCTCAACAAGCTTCTTTTCTAGTTCTATCTTCTTATCCAAACACTGTGAGTTAGTTACTTTTAGATTTAAATGATTAAAAGAAAATTATGGTAGTACTGTGATTTGGATCTGTCTTAAATCATGAATCTATGTTATTCTTGGATCTTACACTTTATCATGCTAGATCTATTTTTATAGATCTAATTCAATTGTGGTTAATTTATCATGTCACCTTTGTGGATCTGAACCTTTATCCAGATTTGTGGTTAATTTGGATCTATCATTATTTGGACAGATAAATCCTTGTTTAGATCTAGATCATCTTGTTGTGGTTAATTAAGATCTGTCGTAAATTGGACATATGAATTCTAATTTAGATGTATTCATGCTTCTCATGACACCCTTATTATGTTAGATCTAGTTTAATTATCACAAGTTCATAGATCTACTCATATATGTCCACCTTATCACCATGCCAATATATATGTATATTTATGCCAGTTATGTTAGAATTATCACTATTGTCATCTTCCCATCAACTTTCCCTTTTATTGTTTATGGATAGACTACTTTCTAGCCTAGGCATGACGCCAAATATATGTGAATGCGTTAGTTAGGGAACGGGGAAATATTAGAATTGGCATGACTTGAATAAAGAATATGAATTTGGACATATTATTCACTATGAATATAATTGGGAAAATGGGCATGAACAACTTTAAAGACATGGGTATAATTAGTTGGTTAATAATTAAGATGCCTAGGATTACAGTAATTAGAAACGGTAATGGCGCTTATGACACGAGGTTAGATTGCATTTGTGGTGAAAGTTTGCCTAGACCCGACCGGCATATCCAGCAACCACAAATGTTGAATCTAATGTGAGGGGTCTAAGTGCACAAATACGAGGTGGGCAAAGACTCGAGGTTAGGCCAACTTGTGGAAGAAGTCTGCCCGGACCCGACCGGCATATCCAACATCCACAAGTTGTAGGCCTAATGTGGGAGGTCTAGCCCATTATAACCATAAATGGACATGGTAACGAATTGGAATACTTAACCTGGTTAAATCCATAGGGATTGTACGAATATGAACTAAAGTTAGGGTTAAGTAAAATTGGTTGAACAAGGGGCGGGTTAAGTAAATCTGAGGGGGTGGGTAATATTTACATATAGGCCCACAAACTTAGCCTGATAAGGTTATGTAATTAAAGACACCTAGTGGTATACATAACCGGTGAAAATAATAAATTTATGTAATTAAAGACACCTTTTAGGGTAAGCATAACTTGTAGAAATGATGGGGTTATGTAATTAAAGACACCTAGTGGTATACATAGCCAATGAAAACCTAGTGGGGATACAAGACAGAGGGGAGAGTTTGTATCGTATTGTGTGGGACTCGTTTCAGCCAGTAACCCGGAGTAAGTATCAAACATGTACTCCGAACTAGGTTGGAGAAGGGGTACGCTTACTGGACTAATTGTAAGAGATCCAAACGTGGAGGACGGTTTGGGCGGCGCAAACCCACCGGGCCATGTGCGTGCATGAGCCGGGCAGAGGGGGATAAGACGACCGTGACACCTGTAGATATGGGGCTATGCATATCAGCGAGGGGTTGCCGCTTTAGGATGTGATACATCCTACAGTGGGGCCGACACAGAGTATCTACGCTGATTAGGGAGCCGATCGATTAGGGTAGTAGTTGGGGTACATTTGGACGTATGCCTAAGTCTACCACCATATAGTGGAAGGGATCATCTCATTCTAGTTATTCTAGTAATAGTGCAGAGTAATTATTAGAAGCATATACATCCTATCCTGTTTACCTTGTCATACCTGCCTTTTGTGTAGTTATCTCTCTCTTATCCACTTTATATGCCTGTCATGCTACTTTTATTTATTTACTTGCTAAAAGTAACTGGACTCGCCAAACTTTATGTGTGACCCTTTTTTTTCTCTTCTTTCTTCCTTTTCCCCCTTAGGTTCACAGGGTGGGAATACTCAGGCTTGACTGTGATTCTGCTTACCTTTGCTGGAGCTGCTTAGACGTATGGCTCAAGCTCCTATCCTTGTTGATATGGTTATATTTTGTTTGGGGAATTTTGTTTCTTTCATGTACTCTAATGTTTTAAAGTACAAGACAGTAATTTTTATGTTGTAATGGTTTTTGTGTATTTCATACATGTGTTGTTTTTGAACCACGATGCTTTATAATAAATAAAGCTTTAATTCCGTTGTTATTTTATGTATGCCTTGTAATGTTTCTGTTTACCTATAAAGCTTCACGAAACTTAATGCATTCCCTTTGTGAGTGACATTGACGGACGTGGAGTGTCACTCTTGGTATCAGAGCTGAAGGTTACCAGCTTAGATAAAAGTTCTTGAAAATTATTTTCAAAATGGGTTTAAAAGAAAGCATTTTCAAAAAGAAAAGTTTGTTTTGGAAAATATTCCCCTAAAGCCATATGCAATATCCTTCGGTCCTTTGTCTAAATCTCTTTCCTTTTCTTTTTCAGCATGTCTGGGGAACCCAAAATTCCAGAGGGCGTTACGATACCAGGCTGGTTTCGTAGGTATCTGGATGCCACGGCGCCTGCCGAAGGCCAAGGAAATGTTCCTCCCCCCGCTGCACCCGTTGTTCCTCCTCGTCCTCCTCCGCGTGCAGGCAACTTCTCTAAGATCTGCAAAGATTTCCGTGCTATGGGAGGGAAGCCATTCCATGGAACCGATACATTCGTTGAGGCAAGGAATTGGCTCAAGGAGACCGAGGACTTATTCGTAATCTTTGAAGTGGAGGATCGAAGGAAGATTCAATTAGCTGCTTGGCTACTGAAAGATGAAGCTTCATTTTGGTGGGAGGTAACCCAAGCAGGACGTCCAGTGGAAACTTGGGATGACTTTAGACAAAGGTTTGAAATGAAGTTTCTTTTCCAAGCTGAGAAAAGCATGCAAATGGAGAGGTTCTTAGCCCTCAAACAAGGAAACTTGACTATTAAAGAGTATGTGAACAAATTCAACCAGCTGGCAAGATTTGGACTGGAATTGGTGGATACTCCGCATAAGAAAGCCTTACGGTTTGCTAAAGGGCTGAATGAACCCCTTCACGGGTTAGCTATGTCTCATATTCCAATGGGGGCAACTTTTGAAAGGCTTGTTGATATGGCCTTGATGTATGAGGAAGAGAAAGGAGAAAAGAAGGAGGTTAAAGCTGAGGAAACAACGCAAAACAAGAAGATATGGCCCAAGAAAGGACAACAACAATAACAGCAACAGAAGAAGTGTGGAAAGAATGACAAGGGGAAGGATAAGAGGAAGTGTCACAGCTGTGGACGTGAGGGTCATTTGGCAAAAGACTGCAAAAGAAGGAAGAATTCTTGCTTCAACTGTGGAGAGGTCGGACACTTTGCTAGCGAGTGCCCGAAGAGACAGGGACAAGGTCAGAGGGCAGGAACTTCTGGAGGGCAGGTGCATGCTCTCGCGATCAGTGCTTCTGAAAGAGGTAGAAAAATTTCTGTGGAAGGTTTAATTTCTCTTTCAAATCATCCTATTAGAACACTTTTTGATTCTGGCGCTTTACATTCTTTTATATCTAGTTCTTTGGTTGAATCTCCGCACTTAATTACTAGTATGGTAGTAGATCCCGTAGTTGTCTCAAACCCCATTGTTGGTTCGGCTCATTTATCTATAATTTGTCGGGGTTTGAGAATATCTGTGTTAGGCGTCGAATTTGAATGTTACGTATATGTGCTCGAGTTTATGGTCTATGGGTTGATTCTAGGGATGGATTGGCTAACCACGTATGGTGACATTCTAGATTGTGAAAGGAGGGTCGTTAGACTTTTGACTTGTCATGAGAGGACCCTTGTGATTTCTTGCGACCCCAAGGGTCTGTTATGCTTAGCTTCCTAGAGTCTCTTGATGCATCCATAAATGATTTGCAATCTGTTCCAGTAGTCCGAGATTATTCTGATGTTTTTGAGGAGGTCTGGGGCTTACCTCTGTGGCGCGAGATCGACTTTCGTATATATTTGGTGGACAATGCAAAGCCAGTTGCATTGCATGTGCGCCATATGGATCCAAGGGAAAGGAGGGAGCTCAGCAAACAAGTAGGGGAGCTACTTTAAAAAGGGTTTATCAGACGAAGCATATCTGAATAGGGTGCTCCAGTTGTATTCGCGAGTAAGGCAGATGGTTAGCTTCGTTTGTGTGTAGACTATAGAGAGTTGAATAAACTCACCAAGAAGAACAGGCACCCACTTCCGAGGATAGATGACTTGTTTGACCAGCTTGTTGGTGCCTTGGTATTCTCTCAGTTAGACTTGGCCATGGGGTTTCATCAGTTGAAGGTGGCTGAGGACAATATAGACAAGACTGCTTTTAGGACTCCGGATGGTTTCTTTGAATGGCTAGTTATGCCTTTTGGGCTGATGAATGCACCCGCCTATTTTGTCGATCTGATGAGTAGGGTGTTTCGGGAGTTCCTAAATAAATTTGTCGTAGTCTTTGTTGATGATATTTTGATCTTCTCTAAAAGCGAAGAAGAGCATGCCCAACATTTGAGGGAAGTTTTGAAAACTCTCTGTGAGTATCAGCTTAAGGAAAAGTTCACCAAATGCCATTTTTGGAGAAAAGAGGTGAGATTCTTAGGGCATGTAGTCTCCAAAGAAGGGATAGCTGTGGATCCCACAAAGGTAGTTGCAGTACAGGACTGGCAGATTCCACAAAATGCAATAGAGGTGAGAAGCTTTCTGGGATTGGCAGGTTATTATAGGAAGTTCATTAAGGACTCCGCAAAGATATCAGCCCCTCTCACCAGGCTGACAAAGAAGTACTTGGCATTTTCATGGGATATAGAATGTGATGTTGTTTTCCAACGTTTGAAGAGGGATTTGACAATAGCCCCAGTATTGACTTTATCCGATGGGAACGAAGTGTTTACGGTTTACACTGGTGCATGTGGTACAGGGCTTGGTGTGGTTCTGATGCAAGAAGGAAAGGTAGTGTGTTATGGGGGTAGACAGTTGAGAGTTCATGAGAAGAACTACCCCACCCATGATCTAGAGCTAGCTTCCATAGTATTCGCGCTAAAGACGTGGCGTCATTATTTACTTGGAGAGAAGTTCGATTTATACACCGATCAAAAATCTCTTAGATATATGTTCTCGCAGAAGGATCTTAATTTATGGCAACAAAGGTGGATGGAGTTCTTAGCTTCTTATGATTTTGAAATCGCTTATACTCCTGGCAAGGGTAATGTGGTGGTTGACGCATTAAGTAGGAAGAGGATGGCCTTAAGTCCTCTGTTTGTGGGGAGGAAGAGCTTGGAGTTCATATCAACTTTTGACTTTAGACCCTCCATCGAGAGTTTGCCTGATTTGTTTGCATCACTAGAAATACGACCAACTCTTATGGATCAGATAGTAGCTTCGCAGCAAGGTGATCCATAGATTTTAGACATCATGGATAAGCTCAGAAAGGGGAGACTTCGAGTCACCTCAGTAGATATTCCATATATGGAAAGGGGTGGTTGCGACGAGATGGAAGGCTTTGTGTTCCTCAAACCGGAAGCTTGATAAAGACAATCCTAGAAGAAGCCCACCATTCTAAGATGACTATTCATCCAGCGGTGATAAGATGTACAGAGACATGAAGAAGGTTTTCTTTTGGGCTGGGATGAGAAAAGATGTGGCAGAATTTGTTTCTCTATGTTTAGTTTGCCAGCAAGTTAAAGCTGAGCAAAAGAAGCCCGATGGTTTACTTCATCCTTTGGAAGTTCCACAGTGGAAGTGGGAGAGCGTCTCCATGGACTCCGTAGATGGTTTGCTAGATCAAAGAAAGGCAACACCAGTATTTGGTTAGTAGTGGACAGATTGACTAAGAGCGCTCATTTCATTCCAGTTAAGAGTAAGAGGACGGTGTCGTGGTTGGCAGCAATTTATGTTCGTGAGATAGTCCGTCTTTATGGAGTACCTTCCAACATCGTAAGCGATCGTGACCCCATCTTTACCAGTGAATTTTGGAGGAGCTTGCAAAAAGCATTAGGTACACATTTGTGTTTGATCACCGCTTATCATCCTCAGGCTGATGGACAGATGGAGAGGGTGAACATAATTCTTGAGGATCTTTTAAGGCTGTGTATCCTAGACTTCGGAGGGACTTGGGAAGAGCATCTTCCTTTATAGAGTTTGCCTATAACAACAGTTATCAAGCTAGCATCGGCATGGTACCCTTCGAAGCATTGTACAGACGACCCTGTAGATCACCGACCTGTTGGTGGGAATCTACAGAAAGGTTATTACTTGGACCAGATATGGTTAAAGAAACGTCCGAGAAGATTAACCTTATTCGACGGCGGATGAAGACAGCTCAAAATAGGCAGAAATCCTACGCATACAAGAGGAGGACTGACATCAAATTTGAAGTGGGAGACTTAGTTTTTATTAAAGTATCGCCTCTGAGGAATGTGGTTCGCTTCGGATCTGTAGGGAAATTGGCATCCAGATTTGTGGGACCATTTCCCATAACCGAAAGGATCGGCCAAATGGCCTATAGATTAAAGCTCCCAGAAAATCTATCTGGCGTTCATGATGTTTTCCACGTTTCTCGTTTGTGGAAGTGCTTGCATGACACCACGGAAGTTGTTGAGCCAAGTATATTAGAGGAGGTAGAAGTGGAACAGGAGGCGACAGTCAGACGAGTCCCTACTCGTATTCTTGGATCAGAAATTAAGAAGCTCCGCAATAAAGAAATCAAGTTGATAAAGGTTCAATAGGGAGATAACCCAGAGGATGCGACTTGGGAGACCGAAGACAAGATTCATACTTCGTACTCTTTCCTTTTCGAGTGCATATTCTTAACTCTTTTTCCCAAAGTTTTATCTATGCTTGTTTCTGTCGTTTGAATATGTCCTATCAATAGTATTTTCGACCTTTAGATAGGAATCCTATGGATGTAAACATGTGTTTGAGACATGTTATGTTTGATGGATGCAAGTGGATGCAAGTGTTGCTAGTGGCTGCCTGTGGATGCATATACACACACGTTAGGGACTAGATCGGCTCAATCACTCTCATACTGCATAAGGATGTGTGTGTATTTTCTTTTCTTTTAATGGATGAAAATGGATGTATTATCAAATGGATGTTGCATTTGGACGAATGAGTATGCACACATATAGAACTTACATGTTATAATAGGATTATTTGCATACATATTGGATTCATGGCACTAACATACATTGCATTGAGGAGGTCGACTGAATCAGTAGACCGCCTAATCTTCGCATTAGTATTGGGACATATACACACACGTTTTCATTTCATATAAGCATTAGAAGTCTTTCAGGTCAATGGATGCCTGTGATTGATGGATGAGTAGATGGGTGATGGATGGTAGGATATACATTCTTCTCAACTTAGAGATTACGGGGACGAAATCCTTTAAGTAAGGGGGAATGTAACACCCCGTAATTTTAACAACACTAAAAGAGAATAAATTGAATAATAATTAATTTAATATTCAAAATTAAGGGAAATGGACTATGCTATTGCGTCCGTCTCGAAATTCTGGTCAAGATAGATATTTGGTTTGCGTAAAACGGACACCGTACGAAGAAGTTATAAGGATTTGAAGTTTGTATACGTGCAAGATAATTATATATATATAGGGCCCAGGAATTCAAATTTCAGTTCAAAAATTCGAAATCACGAAAATTGGGGGAAGCGGGAAAATTCCCGCCCCAGGGGTGTCGACCCCTTAGTAAGGAGGTCGACCCCATAGTAGGGGTGTCGACCCCTTAAGGGGGGCGACCCCGGGGTCGACCCCCCTAGGGCTGAGGTGGCAGACGGTTTCTGGAGGCTGGCAGCTATATATAGAGGTCCATTTCTCTTGTTTTCTTCACAGGAAATCAATGGAGGCCAAATGCTGTCGGTGTCTGAACTGAACTGAATTCTTTATCTTCTACAACAATCAAATAAGGCTAATCAGTTAGAGATTTAAGTGTAGATCTGCATCTCAACAAGCTTCTTTTCTAGTTCTATCTTCTTATCCAAACACCGTGAGTTAGTTACTTTTATTTTTAAATGATTAAAAGTAAAAAGTGATAGTACTGTGATTTGGATCTATCTTAAATCATGAATCTATGTTATTCTTGGATCTCACACTTTATCATGCTAGATCTATTTTTATAGATATAATTCAATTGTGGTTAATTTATCATGTCACCTTTGTGGATCTGAACCTTTATCTAGATTTCTGGTTAAGTTGGATCTATCATTATCTGGACATATAAATCCTTATTTAGATCTAGATCATCTTGTTGTGGTTAATTAAGATCTGTCATAAATTGGACATATGAATTCTTATTTCGATCGATTCATGCTTCTAATGACACCCTTATTATGTTAGATCTAGCTTAATTATCACAAGTTCATAGATCTACTCTTATATGTCCACTTTATCACCATGCCAGTATATATGTATATTTGTGCCAGTTATGTTAGAATGATCACTATTGTCATCTTCCCATCACCTTTCCCTTTTACTGTTTATGGCTAGGCTACTTTCTAGCCTAGGCATGATGTCAAATATATGTGAATGCGTTAGTTAGGGAACGGGGGAAAATATTAGAATTGGCATGACTTGAATAAAGAATATGAATTTGGACATATTATTCACTATGAATGTATTTGGGTAAATGGGCATGAACAACTTTAAAGACATGGGTATAATTAGTTGGTTAATAATTAAGATGCCTAGGATTACAGTAATTAGAAACGGTAATGGCGCTTATGACACGAGGTTAGATTGCATTTATGGTGGAAGTTTACCTGGACCCGACCGGCATATCCAGCAACCACAAATGTTGAATCTAATGTAAGGGGTCTAAGTGCACAAATACGAGGCGGGCAAAGACTCGAGGTTAGGCCAACTTGTGGAAGAAGTCTGCCCGGACCCGACCGGCATATCCAGCATCCACAAGTTGTAGGCCTAATGTGGGAGGTCTAGCCCATTATAACCATAAATGGACATCGTAACGAATTGAAATACTTAACCTAATTAAATCCATAGGGATTTTATGAATATGAACTAGAGTTAGGGTTAAGTAAAATTGGTTGAACATGGGGTGGGTTAAGTAAATCTGAGGGTGTGGGTAGTATTTACATATAGGCCCACAAACTTAGCCCGATAAGGTTATGTAATTAAAGACACCTAGTGGTATACATAACCGGTGAAAATAATAAAGTTGTGTAATTAAAGACACCTTTTAGGGTATGCATAACTTGTAGAAATGATAGGGTTATGTATTTAAAGACACCTAGTGGTACACATAGCCAATGAAAACCTAGTGGGGGGTACAAGACCAAGGGGAGAGCTTGTATCATATTGTGTGGGACCCGTTTCAGCCAGTAACCCTGAGTAAGTATCAAACATGTACTCCGAACTAGGTCTGAAAAGGGGCACGCTTGCTGGACTGATTGTAAGAGATCCAAACGTGGAGGACGGTGTGGGCGGTGCAAACCCACCGGACCATGTGCGTGTATGAGCCGGGCAGAGGTGGATAAGACGACCATGACACCTGTAGATATGGGGTTGTGCATATCAGCGAGGGGTTGCCACTTCAGGACGTGATACATCCTACGGTGGGGCCGGCATAGAGTATCTACGCGAATTAGGGAGCCGATCGATTAGGGTAGTAGTTGGGGTACATTTGGATGTATGCCTAAGTCTATCACCTTATAGTGGAAGGGATCATCTCATTCTAGTTATGCTAGTAATAGTGCAGAGTAATCATTAGAAGCGTATACACCCTATCCTATTTACCTTGTCATACCTGCCTTGTGTGTATTTATCTCTCTCTTATCCACTTTATATGCCTGTCATGCTACTTTTATTTATTTACTTGCTAAAAGTACCTGGACTCGCTAGACTTTATGTCTGACCCTTTTTGTTTCCTCTTCTTTCTTCTGTTCCCCCCCTCCAGGTTCTCAGGGCAAGAATACTCAGGCTTGACGGTGATTCTGCTTACTTTTGCAGGAGCTGCTTAGACGTATGGCTCAAGATCCTATCCTTGTTGATATGGCTATATTTTGTTTGGGGAATTTTGTTTCTTTCATGTACTCTGATGTTTTAAAGTACAAGACAGTAGTTTTTATGTTGTAATGGTTTTTGTGTATTTCAGACATGTGCTGTTTTTGAACCACGATGCTTTATTATAAATAAAGTTTTAATTCCGTTGTTATTTTATGTCTATCTTGTAATGTTTCTATTTACCTTTAACACTTCACGAAACTTAATGCATTCCCTTTGTGAGTGACACTAACGGATGTGGGGTGTCACAACATCAAAAAATTCCTGAGGTATAGAAAGATGAATAACTCCACAAGAAACAACAATAGAAATCAAGAAAATGGAGATAATAGTCAGATTGAATTCAGTTGCTATAACTATGATAAACCAGGACATGTGCAATGATTATGTCCATATATAGATAAATAAATCACTATATCAAACACTGATTCATCTAGATAAAAGAAAAAGCATATACCGCGACATTAGATGATTAAGATTCGGACAGTTCATTAAGCTAGTAGTTATGACAAAGAAATGGTAATGTGTGTTTCACAGTGATATACAATTCAGATGGAATGAAGACTAGATCTAAAATAGGCACACGTTTAAATTAAAATTTTGAATTTTATTAGTTGCTTTGATTTCCTAATTTGGTTGAACTAATCCTTCAAAATATTTTTAATTTAATTTTAAAGCAATTTTTAATTTAATAATAATAATTTTTTTTTAAATAGTAATATAAAAGTAGCACTCTTATTTTCGAGAAATTAAAACTAATGTATATAATAAATACACATATATCTAGTCACATAAGCTAATAAAAGTTTGAAAAGAATGAAACTATACAAAAGTACACATATATATCGACATGTCCCTTGACATGATGTCGACATGTGTGTCAGAGTCTTTAAATTCAAATCTGAGTTTAAAATTTAAATTTTCCCCTATCTTCTCACCAATTTCTATATCATTAAGAGGTGCTTTTTTGACCATAGAATGTTCCTATTCAATTTTTATTTATATCATATGTATTTATCCATTCTTGTCATTACATTTCAAGTTGAAACTCCCTTTATCAAAACTCTTTTTTTCACATAACACCAATATCTTCGTCCTCAAACACTCGACCACCATGAGACTCATAAAAACCGCCAAAGCTAATTTTTACTATGATCAAGAGGCCCTGAATACTTATATCAAGTAAACGAATTATGCTAAAGTCCATCTCGATAGGTTTGCCATTTTCAATTATTTTCCTTTTTATGAGCTTGATTTTTTTCTAATGATAATTTCTCTCTTTCTCTTGTAGATGCAATTGAAAATGATTTTTTTTCTATCAGTGTCTTATCAAAATGTTTTATGCTAATTTAAATGCAAAATTTTATGATGAAAATGAAAATTAAGTTTGGAGTAGCGGTAGAGGAACATAATCATTTTGAATTGCGAACTTTTGGGCTAATACTTGATTGTGAATTTACCGAAACCAATGTTTGTACGTTTTAAATTGATGAAATCGGTAAAGAGACTTTCCATCACGTCTTTGAAAGCAATGATAATTTCGAATTCAAAAATCAGACTTTCCGTCCTAAAGAAAAAATTGACATTCTTCTTTTACAACAATTTATCAATCCTAGATCGGGAAATTACAATATCTCAACACTTGAAGTTTACCAAACTCGTTTCGCAGTTTTTGGTCAATGCGACATAAATTGAGCATAAGTTATATTTGATGAATTTAACCTTAGTAATTGTTCTAGCCATGAATATATTCTCTTTCATGGAATCTATCTTACTCGTATCTTTAAAATTTTCGATGTTGATTTGAATGGAAAGGAATTTTCTCCTATAGAAACTTTTTCTATTTCCAATATTCGTCTTATGCAAAATTCTGTAACTTTTGAGCCTTTTGAGTCGCTTGCTGAAAAGGAAAAAATGGCTCGCTCATGAACAAAAAATGGAAAAATAAAAAGAAAAGAGGAAGAGGTAGAGAAAGTAATTGAAATTGAGGAATAAGTGGAGGAAGAAAGAGGGGAAGAGGAAGAAACCTCTTTAGAAAATGTTGATCTTCTGACCCGTCCAACTCCCAAAGATCTTCTTATGAATCAAAAGAAGATCATAGAAAACTAAAAGATTTTTAAGCGTTCCATGAGTGAGAAATTCAACAAAATTTCAAGCAAAGTGTACAAGTTCCTTGGGAAGAATGGAAGGAAGCTCAGTTTATAATCATCATCTTCATCCGCTACATTCTAGCTTTAATTACGTTGTATTAGTCATGTATCTTAGTTTATTAAGCATTGTATTACCTTATGTTTTCCTAGCAGTAATTATAATCGATGATTAGTATAAATGAAAATCCTTTTGATTTTTGTGTATTAGCCTTTGGAAGTTGATAAAACGACGATACAAAACTTAAGAACTCAAAATCAAGTCACTTTTCAAACTATCTTGAACATGTTGACATAACCCATAGAGACATGTTGATATATAATGGCCAAAAATAATTTGTCTTAGTTTCAAATTTTTGTAAGTACCCAGTAACTTTTCATTTTAAATGAATTTATGTTCCTATATAAAACACTCTAGACCATAAAACTGAAATATAACTTCATTTTCTTCTTTCCTTCCTATCCTTTATCTCTTGAACTAAAAAATGGACTATCCTGCCCATAATTTAGTTGAAAAATTGGAACAAGTACTTGAATCTTCAAGTGTGCACTCTCTTTTGTACTCAGAAGTGAAAAGCATTTAAAACTTAGTCAGATGCAGATTATCAAAGAGCAAGATAAGCACTTCGACGTGATTCAGTGGAAAATTTGCTCATTCTCTAAACATGAACCCGAAGCTAATCCTAAGTGCGCTAAAACCAAAGACGACGACGATTGAAATGCTATGAGGCAAGATCCAATCTTCTACAAGGATGTTTGGGTAGAAGTGCCAAGAAATGTTCAAATTGGTTTGTTTAATTAATAATATTTAAAGTTTGACTTTGGTTTGTATCAAACTACTAACTATTGACTTAGTTTTTGGTCAGTATCAAGCCCAACACCAAAATAGATGAAATTCGCAAAGCAATCACAGAATATCAACACAAATCCAAACACAAAGTTCATAAAAGTAAAGGAACCCGCAAATTAATAGTGGTTCGGCAATCAGGCCTATGCCCACTTCTTGTAATCTATTGTTTGTACTGTATGATTACAATTATAGTTGTGTTTGATCTATGAAATTTGGAAAGAAAAGAAGTGAATATCGAAATCATCAGTATTTGGGCATATGAGAGTGAAAAAAGATCTCCTAAAATGATAATCTGAAAGTGCATTTATAGTTATATAGTGTTCGACCAAAAAATGGCACTAACACCTAATCGACTAGAATTTGCAGAGAATAATGAAGAATAATAATCTAAAAACAGAGAAAAAGCAATCGACCAACAGGATTTATAGTGGTTTGGCATTAACGAGCCTACGTCCACTTTATAGTTCTTTGATTGAGTAATGAATCACAAATGCAATGTTGATAATCACTAATTCTCACAAATACAATCGATTCACTCTTAGGATTTATAGAATTTTACTCAAAAATCTAGAGTACAATAATGATTAAAAGGTGAAATAATGATAACGGTGGAGTTCAAGTGTGTAGAGAGCCAAATGATCCCCCAAAATGTCACCAAGGTGGGTATTTATAGAGGGTTCCTGAGAGCGAGTCGGATGCGACGTGGGACCCATCCATAAAATCTTAGAATTGATCATGGGCGAATGGAGGAAGTGCTCCAGGATCGGGTCCTGCCAAGTGTCATTTGATCTAGTAAAATAGGCAACATAATCGGTCATGGGTTGAATAGGAAACCGCATTAGGGAAATGGTTACGGGGTTGGATCGGGCTCCATGCAATACGAACTGAAGACATTCGATTGTCCATCCTTGAACACATGCGGGTCGGGTGTGGTCTGATCTGACCCGATCCCCCCGTGCCACAAATGATGGGATATCTCCCATTTCTGATCCAAAGCCATATCTTCGACTCTTCATCCTACCTGATTCGACTCTCTAGTTTAGCCAACACTAAAGTGCAACCGTTTCTTTGATTCGATGCATTATTCAGAACCCAACCAGATGCCTTGACTCGACCCGCTTGCTTAGCCAATACAAGTTCTTTATCTAATCCAGAGTACTTCACTCCTTTCCAGTTCGAACTCCAATCTTTGAACGATTCTGGTTCTTGTTCTTCTGGTATTTAGAATCATATGTTTGGACTTTGTGTGACCTAGTCACAAAGTAGGCCAACATTTTGCCCCCTTAAAGTACGTCTTATCGAAGATGAGGCGTGCTTTGAAATTGTTGATCTGTCTATTCTTTAATCAGTGATAATCAACAGTCACGTCTATCCGCGAAGTTGTGACGTTCTGTAAAGTTGCGCCTCTTGATCTATGCTTCAAGTATAAATATGAGGTCTGGCCCACAATTATCTTTGATGCGTTCAACAAATCAGAGTTTTCAACCGAGATATAAATAAATCTATAGGTAATTTCTTGGTATTTTGTTAAATAGAAAAAATCCCAAATTATTCACTTATTTCACGTTGCTTTATCAATTTTTCTTCACATGTATGCATGGTCCTTAGCATTTTTCTCCAATTCCTCTTAATCTTCATGATTAAACCATGGGGTTTTAGGTTGTATACCAAGTTGGATCGAGTTAACTCGACCCATCACGATATCCGATCTACGAAGGCCCTCTTTGTTTGTATCTCTTATACCACGCATTGGGTCGGACTGGACCACCATTTCAGGAATACGAAAGGCCTCTTGGATTAATATATA
Organism: Allium sativum; assembly: GCA_030737875.1. Classification (NCBI taxonomy): domain Eukaryota; kingdom Viridiplantae; phylum Streptophyta; class Magnoliopsida; order Asparagales; family Amaryllidaceae; genus Allium; species Allium sativum. The sequence goes on along the minus strand of CM060910.1, from coordinate 1,042,568,746 downwards.
AACCGCTGCCCCCATCTCTCTTTCATTCACTTTATCTTTTCCTGGATTGTGTCGCCTTAACCCAAAATAAAACCCTAATTCCCCAATTGAATCAGTTCTCGTCGATCTTCAAATTCGATTCAAAGATGGGTTCTAAATCTTGTTTCTTTCAATCTCCATTGAATTGCTCTCGAGTTTTCTATCGACCTTGGGTACCAATCGTTAAGATGTTGATGCAGAGGCTTCCCATGTTGCTATCATCGCTGGCAACGATGTTCTCGTCTTCAGGTTGCGATGATGGGATTCGAGTCCCTGACATTGAGGAGTATAACGCGTGGATTTTTTCCTTTGCTTCGAAGAAAGAGATCACCGATGAAATTGGAGGAGAGTGAGTGTCAAGACGTGGGCGATATTGGTGTCAGCGGGTCGAGTGAGTGACTTGATTTAGAATTGGATGAATGGAGAGAGAACAGTTTTTCTTCACTGAGGCCGGGTCGGGTCGAGTTGTTTCGACTCTATCCGGTTCAGGGAACTCGACCCGCAGCGTTGGATCAAAGAGCATTGACTCGAGCGCCTAGTTCTTATCCCAGCACTTGTTTACTTCTGCACATCACTGAATTTGGCCAACTTGAGGGTTTTGACAACAGGAATCCTTATAACATACTTGCATATATCCCGACCGAGACTAATTACGAATTATGAATTTACGGATAGTTACTATAGAGCCCTCAAAGCTGAACATTCTAGATTTGATGAACATAAAACCATTTGACAATTTATTGCATATCGATTAATTGCCTGCTTTTTTGGCTTTTTTACATCTGCATTGCACATACTGGCACACACTAGCACACACACAGGAGGCACGAGAAACTATACTCTTATCCTTGATATCTCTTGGATATATAGCTCTGCCAACATGTCTGGAAGGTACCCGAGGAGATTCTCCGAATCGAACAAGAATAATGTTCCAGAATCATCTAGCAATCCCGATCTTGATGTTCTTTCGTCAAATTCAGATCCAGATTGGGATAGTAAAGGCTTCGACTTCGAGATCGACCTTCATGAGAATGCAGAGTCATCTGGAGGAGAGGTATTAGTAGATGAAGAAGTTGAAGGAGTAGTAGAAGACAACCAGGCTCCCGACGAAATCGAGAGTGCAACCATTCCAGATGTACCCAGTGATTTCGTAGCTTCGACAACTGATGAAGCTAGACTTAGGAGAATATATCTGAGGCATGGGGTTCTCTGGAAAGAAATCAGAGTTGCAACTATCACAAACAAACCCCACAATCCTCCGGAGGGGTATATGGTTGTTAGTCCACTGATGTGCACATTGGGAGCTATTCCTCCATTTCGAACATTCATCGTCGATTTTCTAAGACGAATGTGGGTTGCCCCCATGCAACTCTAGCCTACTGCATATTCATATCTGTACACATTATACATAGCATACATGAAAATTTTGGGTATGTATCCCACCTTTAAGGATGTAAACTTCTACTACCACTTTAAGTATCATTCAAAGGAAACACCTTCTTTTCTCTACTTTGAGTCAGTACCCAAGAGGAAGATTCTCAATGAAGGGTATGGCAATTTGGGCGACCTAAAGCCTGAGTGGTTCTACATTAAACACCAACCTGGATATGCCAGAAGATGACTCCAATAAAGTAAGCTTCGAATCCTAACGCTTCCATCTCAACTATAGTAGTGAGTGTGCTAACTCTTCTTACTTACCTGCAGTTACAAATCCGAGAAACAAGCAAGGTCAAGTATAATTGGATTGCTTGGATCTACTGTTGAACAGCAACCCAGATTTTTCTAAATGTTCGGAAGTGTCTTGTTGGCGAGCTTCTACACCGGCATTATCTTCTGGATGCAAGCTGAAGTATAGGCCACGGGGGTCGCTCTTATGCACCTCCAGTTGAACCACACCTGTTCCCGCAGAAACCAACAATGTGTCCCTAGTCGAGGGGCAAGTTATAACTTCGGTTGAGGAGGGTGAGAGCTCAAAAGGCAAAGATCTCATGGTTTATGGTCAAGAACCACAGCCGGGAGATGAAGAGATAAATTCTGAGGAAGATCCCATTACTTTTATAAAGAGTCCCTCTCCGATACAAGTCCAAGATGAAGATATTCTAAACAGGCCAGTTGGGTAGGAACCCTGGGACGTTGATCCAAAAGACGCTTCTATTTTTGAAAGGCAACCTTCTCCAAAGACACTGCCTCCAACCAAGTCTCTTGTGCATGATTGCAAATTAGAGGATTCCATATTCGGGGATTTAGCTAAACTGCCATTGACTGACGAAATTATACTTCTCGAGACATTGGCACGTGCACTTTCTTCCCTACTTCTAAGGAGGAAGCCACTCTTATGAAAGCCGGGAAGACTACACCGACAGGCCTAACTCTGTGCTCTGGTCCGTGGGGGAATCACTTAGGACACATCACACCAACACTACATGTCACAACACCTGCGTAATACAACGCTTCTTGGCTTTATTATTGGTTTATATTAACTTGCAGAGGGGATGCCTCATCGTATATCTCAGGGACGTTCGTGCGAGCATACCCCGATATGGCTCCGATACTGAACACAATCAACAGGAAAGCCGCGGGCGAGATGACATGAGGCTTTATCAGTCTAAGCACCATCGATCTTTGCGCTCTCGCTCTCATGCCCACTCAAATTCATAGAAATACAAGGGCTATCACAACCAACACGAGGGAGGTAAATATCCCGATAAAGCTCCAGTTCCTCCGAGAGACTCTCATTCTCAAGAAAAGCCACTGAAGAAACATTCAGATTCAAATGATAAGGCTAAGGGCTTGGGTAAGGAGCAATAAAGGAGTGGAGTAGTGATCGCTCCCACCAAGCATAGGAATATTGGCATCACAACAACAAGTCCCGTGATACCCGACTCCGAGACACAGGCGAGTATAAAGGTTTTGTAGAATTATTTTCCAGACTATCACTTCGGGAATATGCACTTTCTCCCGAACCTTAAGCAGGTACCTTCGGATTGGGCGACAGAAGTAAAAGATCAAATAGACTTTGTGGATAAGCAATATTAGGAAACATGAAAATTCGCCCGAAAGCTTTCCAAGATCATCAGTGGTCTGTTGGTAAATATGGATAACATGAAGCAAATGGCTGAGTACGACTTATCTGCTAAAGAGATTGCAGAGAAAGAACTCGAGGACACTCAAGCCCAGCTCTCTCTCGTGCAACGTGACGCTACGAATTATAAGAAATAACATGCAGAGCTGTAGAAGCGCCATTATAATGAGCTTGATTCTCACAGTCAAGAGTGCACAACTGTTAAGAAACAAGTCAAGGATGTCACTTCTGGGAGCACCGGATTAAAGCTGTCTTGCGCTCACCTCGGTCAGGAAAAGACTGAGTTGGAAAAGGAAAATGCTAGTCTAAAAGACAGGCTGGTAGAGGCTGAGGAGAGGGTAGTACTTGCTGAAGGGAACGCCAATATTGCTATTAAATATGCATTTGAGTCTAATGCACAATTTTCCGAAGCCAGGAAAGAATTAGATGAATATGGGGATCTTATGATATCTTTCTTCGCCCAAGTGCTTCGGACTCGGGACATATCTTGGATCTGACATTATCTGACGACTCTGGTCGATGTGTGGGATTAAATTGTTAATAACGAGAAATGGCAATTAAAAGTTGAGACCATCGACGAAGAGGAGCTGATGAAAACATACTTAAGAGCCGAAGAAGCAGAGGTCTTAGCTGAAGGGCAAATATTAACTCAGGAAGCTATGGAGGAGAAGGAGAAGCGCTAAGCCAAGGGAAACAATACCATCGAAGGTGGCTCTAGTTCCTCTGCTTCCTTTCCTGGGGATTCATAGATCGAGGGATACAATCCCGAACATCCAGAGATTCCAAAGGCTGCTCTCTTATCTCCTATCATTGAAACAGCTACTCCTGCCACTCTCGGAGATAAATCATCTAAAGGTATCTCTACCTTTTCTCCACAATTTGTCAAGGCTATCATCGCATGTCGTCGTATTGTGGAGCACACAATTAAAAGGCCTATGTTTTATCCAAAGTTAATAACTATTGCTTGTTGTTCCTTTGGTACAAAGCCTGCTAGTGATGTAGAAGAGAAATAGGAAGAGGCCGCTGACAAGGCCATAGTGCTCTCTAGCGCTGAGGTTCCCAAAGATGAGGAAATTATTGATGCTTTAAAGGTTATGGAAGCAAAGTGGGACGAAGAAGAAGATGTCACACTCACTAGAGCTTCTGATGAGACCAGAAATATGACCCTTGCTCAAATGAAGGACAGAAACGAGGAACTTTTGAAGGCCAAAACCGAAGAAGATCCTATCTCGGTTAATCCTCTCCAAGTGGTTCCTCTTGGTGGCCAAATAACCATCAAAAATCCATCTCGATCGATTATTGGAGAGTTGGCTTCCAAGTCCTCCACTGATCTGAAAGACCCTCTCTCTAAGAAGAAGAAGAAGCGTATCCTCACTGATGTTGAAAAGGAGGAGAAGCAAAAGCTCAAGGATGCTAAGAAAGCCAATCATTCCTCCAAGTTCAAGTGAAGCGTCATTTTAATTTCTCTTTTGTTTTCCACTGGCCAGTTGTGGTTGTTACGAGTACGGCCCTCACGTTTTTTGACCAGTTATCTTATGTAAATCTGCATTCAATGAATAAAGTAGTGTTCCTACAATATCATACGTTTGCAAGTTTATTATCTATTTCAATCAAATGCACTTGTAATCAAAAGCAATGAATCACATCACAGATCAAACCAGGACTTCTGTCCAACTTCCCTACAAATCCAAATTTCTGCAATCATAACTCATTACTATACTAAGCAATAAATAGCATGACATATAGCAATTATCATAAGGGTGTGATGTGTGTATGCCCCCAATCAATCTTGGATAAACTGCCTGCCAGGGCTTGTTCGGGATTGATTAGATACGACATTCTGATTGCCACCAATCCTACTGTGGGGAGTACGGGCTCAGCTTTCAATCTTGCTCCCAATCCATCAGCGGGGTAGGAACCCATTTTCTTTAGCACTTAGTCTCTGTGCCTTTATACTCTCTTGTAGTATGCCTAGTTTAGAGTGCGGGTAAGGTGGTCTCTAATCGTGGTGCACCAATCACGCCTACTTTTATACTCACTCTCAAATCGGGAGAGTTTGAGTTGGTCAGGAAAATGGTCATATCATTCGCCACGGCTTTCTTTCTACGGTCTCTTTCCAAGAGCGGGAATCTACTGGCTCAAGTGTCATTCTTGAAATCGATTTTAATCTGTACTCCATGTTTCACTCTGGCGTATGGAGCTCGTCAAACAAACGGTCATATCACACTTGCCGAGGCACTATTTCTCAATTCTTCGATTCAAGGGAAGAGGTGGCCCCTTTTTCCTGATCGAGTCTCTCTCATCTTGTTGAATCGTGGGATGGAGTTGGTGTGACGTTCGGTGTCGTATCCTCACTTTGGTTCACAGAGTGAGGACCACCGCATTGGGTATTGATATTAAGATCGAAGTTAGCCAGTCAAACAGCGATCGACCATGGGTTTAAGTCCACTTGTTCCAGCGGGGGTGAGTGAGCATCATAAAGGGGTGAATCATCCCTTAACCGTAGGTCCGACACCAACAGATCAGATCACAACATCAAATCATGGATCTAAACAATCACAGAGCATGGAATGAATGTCAAACATATCATAGGGCATAAAGAAAAATAAGTGCAGGAAAGGTAAATGACACATGATATTTTTATAGTGGTTCGGCGAATCATAGCATACGTCCACTTTATAATCTTTTGTTTATATCAACTAGACTGTTTCAGGAAAGTCGTTCCTTTTTACATAGTTTGAAAAACAAAAGAATCAATATAAGCTCAAGTCAGGTAGTGCCGCAGAAGCTGGGCATTCCACGCTGAGGGGATGTTATCGCCATCAACGGTCGTTAGCTTGAAAGCTCCTTTATCAAGTTTCCGCTGGATGATGTATGGTCCCTCCCATTTTGGGCCCAGGAAGACGGGGGCCAGAAAGATACGCGTTAATACCAAGTCGCCAGGTTCAAACATCCTGCGTCGAACTTTCCTGTTGTAATATCGAGCAACCTAGTGTTTGTGCCTCGAGGCACGTAAGTCCGCTTCATCTGTCTTCAATCATGTCCAAGGACTCAAGGAGAAGCGCTTTGTTTGTCAATGGATCATAGTAAGTCGTCCTATGAGAGGGTACTTCTAAGTCTGCGGGGATGACTGCTTCTGATCCGAATGACAATGAGAATGGGGTGTGGCCTCTCGCTGATTTGTAGGTTGTTCTATAGGCCCACAAGGCTAAGGGTAATTCATCGCCTCACATAGCTTTTTCCCATTCCAACCGTTTCTTTAGAATGGTATTACTGATTTTATTCACTGATTCTACTTTCCCATTCGATTGCGGATGCGCCATAGTGGTCTATCTTTTATCGAGATGCGACATCTTCGATAGAAATCTCCGAACTCTGTGCTGTCAAAATGAGTTTTGTTGTCGGTTATGACGACTTTAGGGATCCCAAATCTGCAAATGATATTTCTGACAATGAAGTTAATCACCCGCTTAATTGTGATTGTGTTCAATGGCCTAGCCTCTGCCCATTTAATAAAGTAGTCCACTGCCACGATTGCATATTTTGCTCCGCCTTTGGAGATTGGGAGGCTTTCGATGATGTCAATCCCCCATATAGAGAATGGCCACGGGATCACCATCAAGGTGAGTTGGCTGGGAGGTACTATCGGAATCTTTGCGAATTTATGGCACCTGTCGCAGCATCGTGAATAATCAGCTGCATCCTGATTTACGGTAGGCCAGAAGTGGCTGTACCGCAATATTTTCTTGGCCAATGTCTATGCTTTGGTGTGATCTTCACATTCGCCTTCATATACTTCTCTCAACACACGCTTGACGTCGTCATGTGCTATATACCGGAGTAATGGGACTGAAAATCACCGTCGACAAAGAACGTCGCCCTACATGATATATCTTGAAGCTTTTCGGAGGATGGTACGTCTTTCATTCTTTCTTGTCAGAAGCGTTTCATTCTGCAGAAAGTCCTTTATTAGGGTCATCCATGACTCTCTCTCAGGCTAAATCTCCAACACTGGATCAACTTCCATCTGATCAATGCTCGGAGTGTCTAGTGTCTCAATTGGGACCATTTCCATTTTTTTGGGTTATCGAAGCTCGCTAGTTTGGCCAATTTATCCACCTTCTGATTTTTTGTTCGCTGAATATGGGATATGTTGTAATGCTCTAGGCCATCCAATAGCTCCTCGACCCTTTCTAGTTATGCTGCAAGTCGTGGTCCTTTTGTTTGAAATTCCTTTCAAACCTGGCAAACAACAATCTGAGAGTCACAAAAGATGTTCAACACCACTACTCCAACTCCTTAGCGAGCCTCAACCCGACAATCAGAGCCTCGTACTCGGAATCGTTGTTACTGGCGGAGAAATTCAATCGCAAGGCATAATAAACTGACCGTCCTTCAGGAGATATCAATACGACTCCAACGCTGGACCGTCGATCATTTTTAGCACCGTCTGTGTAAAGCTTCCAGGTGCTCGATTCCATGTTATGTTCCGAGGGGCTGTCTTTTTCATCTAATACATTCTCTTTGGGAATGGTGAATTCAACAATGAAGTCTGCTAATGCTTGCCCCCGTATAGACTTCCTTAGAAGGAAGTTGAGGTCAAATTGGCTTAGCTCGATGTTCCATTTGAGAAATCTTCCAGACGCCTCAGGTCGCTATAGGTCCTGTCGTAGCGGTTGATCAGTGTATATCATAATCGGATGAGCTTGAAAGTAGTGGCGAAGATTTCTTGAAGCGATCAATAAGTTGTAAGCGAGCTTTTCAATCTTTGGATAGTTGCGCTCCGCCACAACTAACTTCTTGCTCACATAATACACTGGTCTCTGAACTTTATCCACCTCACGTACAAGTGCTCAGCTGATTGCATGTGACGACGCTGCTAAGTATATGAACAAGTCTTCGTGATCTACTTGCTTAGACAATTCGGGGGCCTTTCTAAGTGACTCAGCAGGTTCTGGAAGGCTTCAACATAGTCCCGGGTCCATTTGAAATTGCACTTTCCTCGCTTTATCAATTCAAAGAAAGGGACGCATTTGTCTGTGTCCCTGGAGATAAATCTACTAAGCGCTGCCACCTTCCCTGTTAGGCTCTGCACATCTTTAATTTTTTGTGGTTCACTGATGTTTCTGATCGCTGCAATCTGGTCGGGGTTAATTTCGATTCCGCGTGAGATAACTATGAAGCCAAAAAAAATTCCTTACGCAACGCCGAAGGAGCATTTCAAAGGGTTTAGCTTTATTCCACAATGTCGGAGGATAATAAAAATCTCATCTAAAACTGCCGAGTGATCGGATGATCGCTTGGACATTACAAGCATATCATCCACATAAACTTTCATAGATTTTCCGATCTGTTTGTAGAACATACGATTAACCAAGCGTTGTTATGTTTCCCCGGCATTCTTGGATCCAAAAGGAATTACAGCGTAGCAGTACAATCCGAGGTTAGTGATAAAACTGGTATGTTCTTGATCAGGCACATGCATGGAAATCTGGTTATATCCTGAGTACGCATCCATAAAAGAAAGAAGCTCGTGTCCAGCATTTGAATCCATTAGTTGATCGATTATGGCTAAAGGGAAGATGTCTTTTGGGAAAGCTTCATTCAATTTTGAAAAATCGATGCACGTACTCCATTTTTTTTAGCCTTCTTGACAAGGACGGGATATGATATCTAGTCAGGGTATGATCGTATGAAACCATTGCCTCTCATCTTTTTCACTTCTTCCTTTAGAGCAGCTGACCTCTCCGGGCCCAACATATGTCGATTTTGCTTGACATGAGGATGCTTAGGGTTTATACTTAGTGTGTGACTCGTAATCGATGGTGAAATTCCACACATATCGGCATGGGTCCAAGCGAATACATCGAGATTCGCCCGTAGAAAGTTTGTCAATTCCTTCGTCCGGAGGGGGTCCAAGTGAGATCTGATCTTCAAAACCTTTGTCGGGTCGTCGTCATCAATCGGAATATCTATAGTTGCTTCATTAGGTATCACTCTTCTGCATCCTGAATCTTCGTACTCACTGGGATCTATGTCTTCGGGCAGATCATCGGGCGACTCCTCCTTCGATGTTTCCTTTATTTACTATGTTGATGCCTCCTTTGGGGGAGGGGAGGCATTCTTGGGTTCTATGTTGTCACCGTTACACATCATCTTCCATTTGACTAAATATCAGGCTCTTCCGGTAACTTGGTCAGCACGGACCATTCCTACTGCGGCCTCGTTCGGGAACTTTAATAATAAACACCAAGGTGCGATGCAAGCTCTGAACTCTGTTAGAGCTTGTCGACCCAGGAATGCGTTATACGGAGAATCGATATTCATAACGACAAATGGGAGGATTCGCACTCTCTAGCGGTCTTCTTCCTCAAGTTCAATCTACCCACCCATTGGTGCTATTGACGAACCATTGAAGCCACGTATCCATCCAATGCACGGCTTCAAGTCTTTAGCTTCCAACTTCATCTAGCCAAATGCTTTCTTAAATAGAATGTTGATGAAAATTCCTTTGTCAACAAGGACTTTCTGTACGGTTATTGGGCCGATGAGGGACATAATCCCAATGAGTCTATACTCGGGGTTTATACTCCCACGCTTTCTCTATCTTTGAAAACAATGTTATCGGTCATCGTTTTCTGCTGCTTTGCAGGAGTGGTATCTTCAAGGGCACTGTATTCTCCTATTTCTAAATGTTTTGTGGCATTGACGTACTGTTACATGGCTCTGTTGCTGGATCCAGCTAGACGTGGTCCTCCGACCACGGTATTAATAACTATCCCCTTTCCTTTCTGCTGGGCAGTAGCTCTTGGGGCCGGCTGGTTTTGATTCGGAGTTGAGCCCCATGCCCCCTGTCTCTAAGGTGAACTTTATACTCGTCCAACTTTCATGCTCGAATCAACTTTTCCATTACATCTCTTAAGTGGGGGCACTCATTTGTGGAGTGGCCGTAAGTTTCATGAAATAAACAGAATTCCCCGTCTCACGTTCTTTCTCCGGTGAGCCTCTTAGCGGAGGCTTTTTGTATTGGATAACATTGAAGGTGTCCCGATAGATATTCTCTAAGGTGTCATTGAGCGGCGTGTAATTCTCGAAAGATTGGAATCGCGGCCTCTTTTTGGGATCATTTCTCTGATTCCTGATCCTCTTGTTGTCATTCCTACCTTGGCGGCCATTTCCCCCACTTTGGTTGCCAACGTTGACTTCAACTTTCCCTGCACTGTCATCAGACTGCTAAATGGCGACGTTGCTTTGGATGTCCTCTCTCGCGACATCGCTGGGTTTCCTTTTCCAGCCAGCATACACCTTTTCTTTCCGTAGGCGGATATTAGCTTTTTCATTAAAAAACTCTCTAGTCAACGGCGGCTTTCCGACCAGGTACTTCCCGAATTCAGTGTCATTATCTACTCCGTCTATTAGCGCCATCAAGATAGTTTGTTCGTGGGGGTTTCTGTGACGACCGCCCATAACCCCTGCACTAAACAAGAGGAATAATGCACAGAAGAGTGTGCCAGGCAGCTATGGACGATCATCAAAGCAGTTTAACAACATCGGAACCTGTCGTAAAACTCACAGCGCAAGGATAAAATGTAATAGAACATATACAACAGGTAATAGTAATGAAGCATCATATAGAAAACTTTTGAAATTTTCACAACATCCTGAAAGGTTATCCAACTGATACAAAGTTTGTACATTAGGCCTCACTACAACCCTCATAGAGCACTCAACAGTGAAAATAGAAATACTAGATAGTAATAAAACTGGTACGTCAGCCTCTTGCCCACCTCCTCACTGCAGCAGCATCACCAATCACCTGTAACGTGCTACTTAATCTGCCCATCCACAACCGGATGAACAGCCCAAGGTAATAAGAGGAGACATAAAACATTGAGTCAGACAACAGTCTTAGTGAGAGATAAAATAGCTAACAAACTTCAACAATAAAGTATATGAGCATGGATAGATAAAAATACTAATCTATCCACAACACAAGAGAAGAACTCAACCCTATCTTCCCCACATCGGACAGTGATAGCCTTTACAATAAACAATTCAATAATTCATTCATGGAAACCAGAACACCCATTCAATCATGGTAAAGCAATCATAACATCCAGATTATATGTATCTCACGTAAACCATCCTAATCGAATTCAACATCCCTCAAGCACAAGCCCCAAAGGCCTAAACCAATATCAGACAAGAACCCAAGGAACATCACCTTCGACGTTGGACAACCTACATAAATCGGTACAAAAAGAACTACAATCATCCATGACTGACTCTGGCTATCACCGCCAATCCTTCTTTGAAACCATCGATAGTCGTATGACGGCCAATCTTGTCATATGTCAAGGGCTAATGGTAACCCTAATTCTAGCATAAACTCCATACGCCTTTCAACGATACGTATGTACGTCCAACCTTGACAACTAGGCCTTTCAACGATACCCAAGGTACACGACCTACAATCGGTCTTTTGGGTGCCCCCATTGTACCCCTGCTTTGAGCCTGCTAGAACTTACGACAACAATAATCTCTCGGCCTTCTCATCTCTTAGTCGTCCAATTCGACGACTTTTCATAGCCCAAGCAACCTTCTCGAGCAACCATTATCCACCAACTCACGACCTTTGAGTTGTCACCTCATTCGTTGTTCTACACCGGTCAACGAACACCTTTCAACACTTCGAACCTTCCAAATTGACATTACTTCGAAGCCACACCATCACCGAGCCATACGGCATTAACATACTTAGATCGTCCCTCCTTAGGCCGTTCCCAACCTATGCCCCATGACCTACCTAGGTCGTGTTTTCCAACGTCCTACAACCCATTCTCCTGACCACGACCCAAACCTTAGACCGTGATCCAAACTCCCTCTCACTAGCTCGTTCACACGATCTAGCTCTTAGGTCGTTCCAACGGCCTAAGCTCCACGACCCAATGATCAACCTCCAGACCGTAGTTCCAAAACTTCATCCATCCACTCTTAGGTCGTTCACGACCTAGGCCTCATAACAACATAAGGCGTTACAACGATCCAAAACATTGTAACGACCTAAAGTGTTGCAACGACCCAAAGCATTACAACGACATAAAGTGTTACAGCGACCCGAAACCTACATATTGCAATTCAACTCCGATTTCGACCAAAATTTCGCCAAACGATACATTCGACGAAACCAACTCACCCAAATCATCAAATACAATCCAAACATGTTATGGAACCACTAACATCACGAAAAAGACAATTATCATCAAATTATGCAAATTCACCAAAAATCATTATAAATGAACATACGACCTAAATTGCGAATCTAACTTGCATAAACATGTAAAATGGCGTAAGAATTACCGGTTTAAACATGCTAACTTAGATCATAGGGTGATTCATATGAAAATGGACTTAACAATGCATAGATCTATGGAAAAACACTTGCACTTGATGAAAAACATGAACAAACACTCATATGGTTTATTGAATCCATGTGAGAGATGTATATCACTGACTGATTCTCTAAAACAAGTCAAAATTGATGAAATAAGAATCCGGACAGCAAACACCTTGCACCAAACACCTTGATCCGATGAATCCTTGCTTCAATTGACGTAGATCTAGGCTCCAATGGTGTAGATCTTCAATTTCCCTCCTTGGATTATGATTTTAAATGGTGGAAAGGTGTTAGAGGAAGGAGGAGCTCAAGGCACCAAATGAGAAAATTATAATGATTAGCTACTTACAAAAAAACTGCTAAAGGAAAACCACCGCAAGGTCTTCGTGGTATAGTTTTTCTGTTGTGTAGAAAGAAATTTTTCGATTCATTGTTCCTGACCCTGCTTCACCTTAATTGTTATTTGAACAAAAAGATCATAAAAAACTTTTGGTAAAAGTTATGTCTCGCATTTTTTTTTAACCAGATTCTAGAATAATTCGTCGAAAAATATACAACTATATATGCTAATATATATATAGTAAGCATCCAACTGAAATTTACAAGTACGTCTCTCATACGTAATTACGTCCTTGAACTTTGGCTAAAATCGTTAACTAGAGCTCTGATACCAAATGTGACGACCGCCCATAACCCCTGCACTAAACAAGATGAATAATGCACAGAAGAGTGTGTCAGACAGCTATGGACAATCATCAGAGTATGTAAACAACATCGGAATCTGTCGTAAAACTCACAGCGGAAGGACAAAATATTATAGAACATATACAATAGGTAATAATAATGAAGCGTCATATAGCAAACTTTTGAAACTTTCACAACATCCTGAAAGGTTATCCAACTGATACCAAAGTTTGTACATAAGGCCTTACTACAACACTCATAGAGCATTCAAGCGGAAATAGAAATACTAGTTAGTAATAAAACTGGTACGTCAGCCTCATGCCCGCATCCGCACAGCAGCAGCATCCTCACTAATCACCTGTAACCTGCTACTTAGTATGCCCATCCACAACCGGATGAACAGCCCAAGGTAATAAGAGGAGACATAAAACCTTGAGTTAGACAACAGTCTTAGTGAGCGATAAAACGGCTAACAAACTTCAACAATAAAGTATATGAGCATGGATAGATAAACATACTAATCTATCCACAACACAAGAGAAGAACTCAAACCTATCTTCCCCACATCGGACAGTGATAGCCTTTACAATAAACAATTCAACCATTCATTCATGGAAACCAGAACACCTATTCAATCATGATAAAGCACTCATAACATCCAGATTATATGTATCTCATGTAAACCATCCTAATAGAATTCAACATCCCTCAAGCACAAGCCCCAAAGGCCTAAGCCAATATCAGACAAGCACCCAAGGAACATCCCCTTCGACGTTGGACAACCTACATGAATCGGTACAAACAGAACAACCAATCATCCATGACTGACTCTGGCTATCACCGCCAATCCTGCTTTGAAACCATTGTTAGTCGTATGACGGCCAACCTTTGTCATATGTCAAGGGCTAATGGTTACCCCAGTTCTAGCATAAACTCCATACGCCTTTCAACAATACGTATGTATGTCCAACCTTGACAACTAGGCCTTTCAACGATACCCAACGTACTCGACCTACAACCGGTCTTTTGGGTGCCCCCATCGTACCCCTCCTTTGAGCCTGCTAGAACTTACGACAACAATAATCTCTCGGCCTTCTCATCTCTTAGTCGTCCAACTCGACGACTTTTCATAGCCCAAGCAACCTTCTCGAGCAACCATTATCCACCAACTCACGACCTTTGAGTTGTCACCTCATTCGTTGTTCTACACCGATCAACGAACACCTTTCAACACTTCAAACCTTCCAACTTGAATTTACTTCGAGGCCACACCATCACCGAGCCATACGACATTAACGTACTTAGGTTGTCCCTCCTTAGGCCGTTCCCGACCTATGCCCCATGACCTACCTAGGTCGTGTTTTCCAACAACCTACAACCATTCTCCTTACCACGACCCAAACATTAGACCGTGATCCAAACTCCCTCTCACTGGCTCGTTCACATGGCCTAGCTCTTAGGTCGTTCCAACGGCCTAAGCTCCACGACCCAATGATCAACCTCCAGACCGTAGTTTCAAAGCTTCATCCATCCACTCTTAGGTCGTTCACGACCTAGGCCACATAACGACCCAAGGCGTTACAACGATCCAAAACATTGTAACGACCTAAAGTGTTACAACAACCCAAAGCATTGTAACGACTAAAGTGTTACAACGACCCAAAACCTACATATTGCAATTCAACTCCGATTTCGACCAAAATTTCGCCAAACGATCGATTCGACGAAATCAACTCACCCAAATCATCAAATACAATCCAAACATATTATGGAACCACTAACATCATGAAAATGACAATTATCATCAAATTATGCAAATTCACCAAAAATCATTATAAATGAACATATGACCTAAATTGCGAATCTAACTTGCATAAACATGTAAAATGGCATAAGAATTACCGGTTTAAACATGCTAACTTAGATCATAGGGTGATTCATTTGAAAATGGACTTAACATGCATAGATCTATGGTAAAACACTTGCACTTGATGAAAAACATGAACAAACACTCATATGCTTTATTGAATCCATGTGAGAGATGCATACCACCCACTGATTCTCCAGAACAAGTCAAAATTAATGAAATAAGAATCCGGACAACAAGTACCTCACACCAAACACCTTGACCCGATGAATCCTTGCTTCAATTGACGTAGATCTAGCCTCCAATGGTGTAGATCTTCAATTTCCCTCCTTGGATTATGATTTTTAATGGTGGAAAGTTGTTACAGGAAGGAGATGCTCAAGGCACCAAATGAGAAAATGGGGGAAACTAAACTATTTCCCATATCCCTCACCCCCTATTTATACCCTTCCTTCACCCCACTAATGGGCCTCTCCAATTCAGCCCATTAGGCTCCCAAAACCTGGACATCCAACTGAAAAACCTTAAAACAACGATTTCTCCCAAACCGTTGAGCCAAATCTTTAATGTAACCACTCTACGCAAAGGCAATCATCAATTCCTTTCCAATGGCACAGATCTCACCCTCTGATTCAACCTGAGTCAAAAGTTATGCCCTATACAAGACTGACAGGGGCAAAATGGTCACAAACAAAATTGGTAAAAATTATGGACATGTCTCACATCCCCATAAGCAACATATTAAAAGATGAGAATGATCCAACCCTCAGGGAATAAAATAAAAATATTTTACGATCTTCCGATACGTAAAATGCTGGCTGTTACATTCTCCCCCCTAAAGAATTTCGCCCCCGAAATTCCAAGCAACCACAACAATTCAGCATGCCTATCATCCATGGAAAGCCAATTCTATCATCCAAACTAGCAACCATCAAGCCATGCATCCATAGCCTTAGCCTAGCATGCGGAATTCTATCAAACAACAACAAGATACAATGATATAACGATGATACAATTAAAGGGTCCTATCGATGAAGAGTTCTGGAAGAGTCGCCTTCATACTCTCTTCCGTCTCCCATGTACAATCATCGCCGTCTTCACTCCATTGTACCTTGACCAGCTTAACCATCTTCCTCCTAAGCTGTTTCGTTTCATTCCCCACAACACGAAGTGGCTTACGAGGTCTCGTAACTGCGGTCTCTATTTCAAGGTCTTCGTACTGCTCTGGAGGTACGACCACATTCGAATCATGCACAAACTTCCGTAGAAACGACACATGGAACACAGTATGCACACTCGATATCTTCTCGGGTAACTCCAATCTATATGCGAGCTTTCCTATTCGCTCGACTATCGGAAATGGTCCAACGAACCTTGGAGCTAACTTTCCTTTACTTCCGAATCGAACCACATGCTTCAATGGTGAAATCTTCACGAAAACCATATCG
Organism: Allium sativum; assembly: GCA_030737875.1. Classification (NCBI taxonomy): domain Eukaryota; kingdom Viridiplantae; phylum Streptophyta; class Magnoliopsida; order Asparagales; family Amaryllidaceae; genus Allium; species Allium sativum. Next base: position 1,042,552,250 of record CM060910.1, on the reverse strand, counting down.
CCTACATCGAATTCCAAGTCCTTACGACGTTTATCGGCGTAACTCTTCTGACCATCTTGGGCTGCCTTCATTCGTTGTCGAACGATCTCGATACAATCCGAGGTCTCTCTAATCATCTCTGGCCCAAGTACCAACTTATCTCCAGTTTCTAACCAACAAGTTGGAAAATTGCACGGACTTCCATACAACGCCTCGTATGGTGCCATCCCAATGCTGGATTGGTAGCTATTATTATATGCAAACTCAACCAAATGTAGATGGTCCTCTCATGATCCTCCGAAGTCTAACACATAAGCCCTCAGAAGGTCTTCCAAAGCTCGTGACCATCCGTTTGGGGATGATAAGCCATACTCAAGCACAACTCGGTTCCCAAAGCTTCCTGCAAACTTTTCCAAAATCCACTCGTAAATAATGGATCTCGGTCACTCACTATACTCTTTAGGACACCATGGAATCGAACTATCCATTTCACATAAAGCTCAGCCAATTTCGATGCCGTCCTAGTTGATTTGACAGGAATGAACCTTGCACTTTTGGTCAAACGATCTATAATGACCCAAATCCCTTCATTCCCTTCCCTGGTTCTAGGTAATCCATCAATAAAATCCATCGATATTTTCTCTCACTTCCATGTAGGAACTTCCAATGGCTGAAGCAAACCATTCGGCTTCTTCTGTTTGGCTTTCTCCAACTGACAGTTCATGCATTTGGAAATGAATTTTCCAATATCTCTCTTCATCCCCTCCCAGTAGTAGACTCGCTTCATATCCTGATACATTTTATTACCACCGGGATGAATCGCCAACTTGGAGTGATGACATTCCCTCAGAACCTCATCTCTTAATCCGTCGATATCAGGAACAACTAATCGTCCTTGCTTTCGAAGCCAACCTACTCGATCGACCTCGAACTCTTTATCTTCTGGTTCCAACTTCTGGATAAATTGGACAAGCTTTGCATCTCGCTATTGGATCTCTCCAATCCTTTCGACAAGAGTAGGTCTTAATGATAAGCTTGCAATATTTCAGGTTCCAGCTCACAACTTGGCCTGAAATCGAACCTTGCCAAATACTCAAGGCTCTTCCATTCCGAAAACATCGCTCCCAAACTTGCGTGTCTTCGACTCAACGCATCTACCACTTCGTTGCCCTTGCCAGGAGTATAGGCTATACCGAAATCATATGATGCTAGAAACTCTAACCATCGTTGCTGCCGAAGGTTCAAATCCTATTGGGAGAAAAGATACTTCAATGACATTTTGATCCGTAAACAAATCGAATCGAACTCCCAACAGGTAATGTCTCCACATCTTCAGAGCAAAGACAATCGCTGCCAACTCCAAATCATGAGTTGGGTAACTCTTCTCATGCGGCTTTAGCTGTCGACTCGCATAGGCCACAACCTTATCCTTCTGCATTAGCACTGCTCCAAGTCCAGTACCACATGCATCGGTGTATACCACCATCTCTTCATTCCCACTCGGAATGGTCAACACAGATGCACTCGTCAATCTCTCCTTCAGGATTCCAAACGCTTGTTCACACTTCGCATCCCATGTGAACACTTGGTTCTTCTTCGTCAATCCCGTTAACGGTGCATCTATCTTGGAGAAATCCTTGATAAACTGTCAGTAATAACCTGCCAACCCAAGGAAACTCCGAACATCCGTTGCATTCTTAGGTTGTTTCCAGTCCTGGACTGCTGCCACCTTAGCGGGGTCAACCGCTATTCCATTTCCAGAGACAACATGGCCTAAGAACCTCACTTCGCTCTTCCAAAAGTGACACTTCGAAAACTTATCTCTCAGCTGATGCTTTCGCAAGATTTCTAACACAACTCTCAAGTGCATCTTATGTTCTTCCACATTTCTAGAGTAAACCAGAATATCACCCACGAACACAAGCACGAACTTGTTCAACTGATGTCTGAACACTCTATTCATAAGATCCACAAAATACGTTGGCGCGTTAGTCAACCCGAATGGAATCACCAACCACTTGAAGAAACCGGATGGTGTCCTAAAAGCAGTCTTTGGCACACTATCATTAGCCACCCTCAATTGGTGAAACCCCGTTGTCAGATCCATCTGAGAAAACACTTTGGCTTCGTGAAGCTGATCGAACAGGTAGTCTATCCTTGGCAATGGATACTTGTTCTTTTTGGTCACCTTGTTCAGCTCACGATAGTCCACACACAATCTTAACGAGCCATCCGCCTTGGTTGCAAATACGATCGGTGCACCCCATTCGGATACACTCCTCCGAATGAATCCTTTTCCTAAAAGGTCTCTAACTTGCACCTCCAACTCTCGCTGTTCCTTAGGCGACATCCGCCTAAGAGGCATAACGATTAGTCTAGCACCTTCGACCAAATCGATCCTAAACTCGATCTCACGGTGCGGCGACAACCCTTTGACCTCGTCAAAGACATCAACATACTCATTAGCGATCCGCACTGATGAAAGGTCTTCTTGTGGAATCCCAAGCAAATATAGATAACTCACGAAGACCCCGTCTTCGCGCTTACATCTAATCAACACCTTTCGCCCTTCCACATCACCGACCCTCACCTCTAGCTTCTTGCAATTCACTTTTTCTGCATACATCTTGAGCCAATCCATGCCCAAGATGATCCCAAACCTAGCGAAGTTAAGAACAAAGCAATCACACACAAAAGAGCAACCATGACTCGACAACACTAGACCACGACATATCATGCACAAACTGGACGAACCCCCAACTAGATTAGTCACGATCAATGGTCTATCACAAATCTCGGGTTCCAAACCCAAGCGACACACAAGCTCATTGCAAATGAATGAATGCGATGCTCCAGTATCAAACAAAACTCGAACTGAAACACCATGAATAGAAAGAGTACCTTGCACCACGACACCCTTTCTCTTCTCCTCAGCAGTAGGAACTCTTGAAGAAGTTGGCACAGCTTCCAAAGAATATGCCTTCACAACCTGCTTGCTCTTAGCTGATTCTGGACAGTCTTTCTTCTCATGCCCAGGCTTCCCACACGTGAAGCACTTCTTTTTAGCTTTGGGATTCTTGCATTCACTAGAAAAATGGCCTTTCTATTGGCAGTTAAAGCAAACCACCTCACTCTTAGGCATCTTTTGGTCATTCTTCCCTTTCTGTTGTTGTTACTTCCTCTTCTTACTATTACCACCCTTATGTGGCTTCTGTTCTTCCTTAGGTGCAACAACATACATCTTCTTAGGAAACAGACTTTCATGTCTCAAAGCCTTCTCGACGATCTTCTCAAAGCTATCATCGAGGTGATCCACAAGCTAATTCCCAAGATATTCATCCAACCCAAAGACAAACTTCTCATTCTTTTGATAAGTAGTATCCACATATGAACGAGCATACTTCGACAAGGCCTCGAAGTCAGAAATATAGTCAAGAACTGGCCGACCATTCTGCTTAAGCTCCACGAATCTCTTAAACAGAATAGACTTTTGCACAGTGAGATAAACTTTGCTTTAAACTTAGCTTGGAACAACTCCCATGAAATATCCTCTTCGGGGGTCTCAAGTGTGACAAAGTTCCACCAGTCCATTGCTCTGCCCTCTAACTGCCTTGATGCAAGCTTTCTCTTTGTTGCATCATCAATGCCCAAGTCCTTGAAGATCCTAACAAAAGCATCGATCCACCTCCGGACTTCTTCAACTGGTTCAGTGCCCTTGAATTATTTTCCTCCCAATGAAGAAAAGTCTTTGCATAACTTTGCAAATTCTACAGCCCTAGGCACTGGAACTCCAACATCAATCGTAGCTGCCACTGGAGCGGGGTTCCTTCGAAGGCTTCCATCATGGCTTCCAACATAGTCGGGTAATCATGTGCCTCGCCATTACCCTCTCTAAGCACAGCATCTTCCCTAGTAGAATGTCTCGTATAACATATACTCATTCTAAATCTGCAAATTATAATGATTAGCTACTTACAAGAAAAACTGCTAAAGGAAAACCACCGCCACTACTATATATGCTAATATATATAGTAAGCATCCAACTGAAATTTACAAGTACATCTCTCATACGTAATTACGTCCTTGAACTTTTGCTAAAATCGTTAACTAGAACTCTGACACCAAATGTGACGACCACCCATAACCTCTGCACTAAACAAGAGGAATAATGCGCAGAAGAGTGTGTCAGGCAGCTATGGACGGTCATCAGAGTAGGTAAACAACATCGGAACCTGTCGTAAAACTCACGGTGCAAGGATAAAATATAATAGAACATATACAACAGGTAATAGTAATGAAGCGTCATATAGCAAACTTTTGAAACTTTCACAACATCCTGAAAGGTTATCCAACTGATACCAAGGTTTGTACATAAGGCCTTACTACAACCCTCATAGAGCATTCAACAGCGGAAATAGAAATACTAGATAGTGATAAAACTGGTACGTCAGCCTCATGTCGGCCTCCGCATAGCAGCATCGTCCTCACTAATCACCTATAACCTACTACTTAGTATGCCCATCCACAACTGGATGAACAGCCCAAGGTAATAAAAGGAGACATAAAACCTTGAGTCAGACAACAGTCTTAGTGAGCGATAAAACAGCTAACAAACTTCAATAGTAAAGTATATGAGCATGGATAGATAAACATACTAATCTATCCACAACACAAGAGAAGAACCCAGCCCTATCTTCCTCACATCGGACAGTGATAGCCTTTACAATAAACAATTCAACCATTCATTCATGGAAACCAGAACACCCATTCAATCATGGTAAAGCACGCACAACATCCAGATTATATGTATCTCATGTAAACCATCCTAATCGAATTCAACATCCCTTAAGCACAAGCCCCAAAGGCCTAAACAATTATCAGACAAGCACGCAAGGAACATCTCCTTCGACGTTGGACAACCTACATGAATTGGTACAAACAGAACAACCAATCATCCATGACTGACTCTGGCTATCACCGCCAGTCCTGCTTTGAAACCATCGTTAGTCGTATGACGGCCAATCTTGTCATATGTCAAGGGGTAATGGTAAACCCAGTTCAAGCATAAACTCCATACGCCTTTCAACGATACGTATGTATGTCCAACCTTGACAACTAGGCCTTTCAACGATACCCAAGGTACTCGACCTACAACCGGTCTTTTGGGTGCCCCCATCGTACCCCTGCTTTGAGCCTACTAGAACTTACGACAACAATAATCTCTCGGCCTTCTCATCTCTTAGTCGTCCAACTTGACGACTTTTCATAGCCCAAGCAACCTTCTCGAGCAACCATTATCCACCAACTCACGACCTTTGAGTTGTCACCTCATTCGTTGTTCTACACCGATCAATGAACACCATTCAACACTTCGAACCTTCCAACTTGAATTTACTTCGAAGCCACACCATCACCGAGCCATACGGCATTAACATACTTAGATCGTCCCTCCTTAGGCCGTTCCCGACCTATACCCCATGACCTACCTAGGCCGTGTTTTCCAACGACCTACAAACCATTCTCCTGACCATGACCCAAACCTTAGACCGTGATCCAAACTCCCTCTCACTAGCTCGTTCACACGACCTAGTTCTTAGGTTGTTCCAACGGCCTAAGCTCCACGACCCAATGATCAACCTCCAGACCGTAGTTCCAAAGCTTCATCCATCCACTCTTAGGTCGTTCACGACCTAGGCCTCATAACAACCCAACTTTGTAATGACCCAAAGCGTTACAAAGATCCAAAACATTGTGACGATCTAAAGTGTTACAACGACCCAAAGCATTGTAACTACCTAAAGTGTTACAGCGACCCAAAACCTGCATATTGTAATTCAACTCCGATTTCGACCAAAATTTCGCCAAACGATACATTCAACGAAACCAATTCACCCAAACCATCAAATACAATCATAAACATGTTATGGAACCACTAACATCATGAAAATGACAATTATCATCAAATTATGCAAATTCACCAAAAATCGTTATAAATGAACATATGACCTAAATTGCGAATCTAACTTGCATAAACATGTAAAATGGCATAATAATTACCAGTTTAAACATGCTAACTTAGATCATATGGTGATTCATATGAAAATGGACTTAACAATGCATAGATCTATGGAAAAACACTTGCACTTGATGAAAAAATGAACAAACACTCATATGGTTTATTGAATCCATGTGAGAGATGCATAACACTCACCGATTCTCCAAAACAAGTCAAAATTGATGAAATAGGAATCCGGACAGCAAGCACCTTTCCCCAAACACCTTGATCCGATGAATCTTTGCTTCAATTAATGTAGATCTAGCCTCCAATGGTGTAGATCTTCAATTTCCCTCCTTGGATTATGATTTTTAATGGTGGAAAGGTGTTAGAGGAAGGAGGAGCTCAAGGCACCAAATGAGAAAATGGGGAAAACTAAACTATTTCCCATATCCATCACCCCCTATTTATACCCTTCCATCAGCCCACTAATGGGCTTCTCCAATTCAGCCTATTAGGCTCCCAAAACGTGGACATCCAACTGAAAAATCTTAAAACAACGATTTCTCCCAAACCGCTGAGCCAAATCTTTAATGTAACCACTCTACGGAAAGGCAATCATCAATTCCTTTCCAATGTCACAAATCTCACCCTTTGATTCGACTTAAGTCAAAAGTTAAGCCCTATATAAGACTGACAGGGGCAAAATGGTCACAAACAAAATTGGTAAAAATTATGGACATGTCTCACATCCCCATAAGCAAAATATTAAAATATGAGAATGATCCAACCCTCGGGGAATAAAATAAAAATATTTTATGATCTTTCGATACGTAAAATGCAGGCTATTATAGTTTCTCACTTCCGTAACTGCTAGTTTAAAACGGTCCAAATATGATTTCAGAGTTTCCCCCGGAGCTTACTTGACAACAGAAAGCTCGATGATGTTCTTGGATTGTTGGGCGTGAAGCCAAAACTGATTCAGGAAACTCTCACTTAGCTCTTTGAAACTGGAAATCGATTGTAGCGGAAGCTGGGTAAACTACATCATTGCAACATCTTCGATGTATATCGGAAAAGATTTGCACTTTACGGCATCAGGGGCCGCTGCGGCATTCATATACCGGGAGTATCTCATCAGATGTTGTCTTGGATCAGTTCTTCCTCCATAACAATTCATGGTAGGCAGGTTTAGTTGCCTCAGGAACTGGATTGTCATCGGTGAAAGGCGTATGGTTGTAATCAATGCCCCAATCTTCGTTAGTGTAGCCTCTGCTATCAGTCATAATTTGATGTATCATAGCTTCTACTTCGGCATTGGTTAAAGTAGGCTCGGGTTCAACACTTCTCGCTCTTCTAGCACTTCCAGCTCCTACGTAAGGCAACGTCCTTCGATTTCTTGCGGGAGCAGAGTTCCCTTGTCCCCTGTGATCCCGCTCATTCACAGTACGAGTGGGCTGAAGGAGTTGGCCTTGAGTAGGATTGGTAATGTTTGGGTCTCATGGAAGGACATGAGATCCATGCATTGGCAACAACATTGGTTTTCGCTAGGCTAGGATCATTATGTCCTAAGCAACGAGCTATATCTTCACGAGATCCTAATGAGACAAATTGGATTTGCTCAAGGTTCTTTGGTCTCTTATATGGCCTCCTTTAGCGTGGGTGCCTTACATTCTCCTCCGAAGAATATGAATAGTTAGCTGGTTGACGATGGGTAGGAGAAGGTGTTCTCTGTCTATGAAGCTCGTCCATCTGTCTAGATATCGCACTCACATTCTCTCGGATTGCGGCACTATCACATCTTTGGGCTTCTAGAGCCACGTTCGTCTCTTCTAACCTGGCGAGTAAGCATGAAAAATCAATCTTTGAAATAGGAGAAGGTGCAGGAGGTTGGTTACTGGTTGTAGCAGCTAGTACTGAAGTCCTGACATCAGCTAGATTTGAAGCATTAGGATCGTCTTGGGTAGAAGCATCAGCAACAACAGATTGGTTCGAATCCCCTCCTGCGGGTCAGATCGGGGGTATTCCCCCAGTTGAGTTTGGTGCTCTGCGCCCGGGTCGGATCGAGGCATCACCCTCGGGTCGGATCGGGTCCGACCCGGTCATACTCGACACGAGGTTTTGCGTGGTGGTGAGGACCTGCGCACCATCCTGTTTTCCTTCAATCACTTCATTCCTTCGTGAAGCTTGAGAGGTTTGTTGTTCCTTGCCTTTCCTCGGCGCCATGGAGTTCAAGTTCGTTGAAATTGGCAAAAACTTCGGAAGTGATGAAATATGGATTATCTTTTCGGACTTGGCAATCCAAATAGTAGAATAACAATCCAAAAAGCTGAGAATTCAGGTTCTCGGTGAAAGCACCAAAATGTTAGACCAAAAAATGGCACTAACACCCAATCGACTAGAATTTATAAAGAATAATGAAGAATAATAATCTAAAAAAGGAGAAAAAAATAATCGACACACAGGATTTATAGTGGTTCGGCATTAACGAGCCTACGACCACTTTATAGTTCTTTGATTGAGTAATGAATTACAAATGTAATGTTGAAAATCACTCAATCTCACAAATACAATCGATTCTGTCTCGAGGTTTATAGAATTATACTCAAAAATCTTGAGTACAATATTGATTAAAATGAGAAATAATGATAACGGTGGAGTTCAAGTGTGTAGAGAGCCAACAGATCCCCCCAAAATGTCACCAAGTGGGTATTTATAGAAGGTTCCTGGGAGCGGGTCAGATGCCACATGGGACCCATCTATAAAATCTCGGAATTGATCATGGGCGAGTGGAGGAAGTGATCTTGGATCGGGCCCTGCCAACTGTCATTTGATCCAGTAAAATAGGCAATAGAATCGGTCATGGGTTGAATAGGAAACCGCCTCAGAGAAATGATTACGGGACGGATCGGGCTCCATGCGATCCGAACCGAAGACATTCGGTTGTCCATTATCGAACACACGCAGGTCGGGTGTGTTCTAATCCGACCCGATCACCACGTGCCACAAATGATGGGGTATCTCCCATTTCCTATCTGAAGCCATATCTTCGACTCTTCATCCTACCCGATCTGACTCCCTAGTTTAGCCAACATTAAAGTGCAACCGTTTCTTTGATTCGATGTGTTATTCGGAAGCTGACCCAATGCCTTGACTCGACCCGCTTGCTTAACCAATACAAGTTCTCTATCTGATTCGGAGTACTACACTCCTTTCCTATTCGAACTCCAATCTTTGAATGATTATGGTTCTTGTTCTTCTAGTATGTAGAATCAGGGTGTCTGGACTTTGTGTGGCCTAGTCACAAAGTAGGCCAACATATAGGGGTTTGGATTAGCCAAGAGTAGTGAATCAAAAATAGGATCAAGCCGGAGATCAATCCCATGAAAGGGAATCAGATTGGTTGAATCAACATGATCTTGATCGATAATCCAGGGGAGTGATCCAATTATGCCCAAGCTCCTACCTTGCCCCTTCGAGATGTGTGATCCATGGATCCATTTACTAATTTCTGATACTTGATATTTGAGTGAGCCAATCCAAATGAGCACCGATCTGATTCGATGCGAAGCCAACAGGCCGATCCGAGTAGTTGAGCATACTAGCTAATCCAAGGCAATATGTTTCATGACAACTTGAGGCACTAACACCATACTAATCCAAGGCAGGTGGGGTTTTGGCCGATCTAAGATCAACGGAAGGCATCTCAATCCGCGACATTGAGCCATGCCGACCCAAATATTGACCATTCATAACTTCGAGTATTCGTTAGGCCTGCCGCTTCAACCAAGCTTCTTCAAGTTCATGTAAGTCCACGCTCAAGTCCCGAGCGATTCGATGATCAATGGTTCGAAGCGTGAAGGCCTTGCAAATAGGTGGGTCAACCCTTTCCCACCAAAACATGTCTTCTTTAGGACACATTTTTTTAGTATATCAAGAACTCGCGATCTCTCCGGATTGCTTTAGAGTTAGATGTAGCTTTTCTCGAGCCATCCTCATGTCTCGTAGCCTCACCAAGCCAATTTTTTATCACTTCATACCTTTGTTGAGCAAAATTTGCACTCAACAATCATTGCTGAATGTTGCATCATCCGACGATCTGAGTCTCGCACGAAACGCAAACCAAGTGCGATGATCGATAATTGTTCCAGGTCCTTTCCAAGTATGCTTCATACTTCACGTTCCGTAACCTCTCCGGGACCTTCTCGTAGATTTTCATGAGTCACTTGCTGGTGAATGACGTTCATTGATAAGTAAGCCAATCTTGCCACTCTCCCGCGATGCAGCATTACCGCCTATATTCCAGTTTTGACTCTTTGGTCGCTCACTTAATTATATAGTTCATTCATAAGAATACATCTGCTCACAATATGATAAAGGGACTTGTGATTTATTATTGAAATCTAGCCACTCTCCGACAATAGGGACTCATAATCAATTTTGGAAAGTTCATCCAGTCACATACCGATGAAAGGAATTCACGATTTTACCATACAAATTCGTCAAATTACTATCTAGTGAAAGGAACTCATAGTTCATCGATACGAATTCATCTAATCACTCTCTGATGAAGTATCTCGTAGTTCATCGGTACGAATTCGTCCAATCACTCCCTGGTGAAGAAATTCATAGTTCAATTGCATGAATCCATCCACTCACTCTCCGATGAAAGGGATACACATTCAGCTCGTACAAGTTCATCCAATCACTCACTGGTGAAATAAACATGTAAGTCATTTACATAAATTCAACTACTCACTCTCCAGTGAAAGAAATTAATGATCCTTTGACATGGACCCATTTAGTAACTTTGTGGTGGAAGAGATTCGTGATTAGTTCCTACAAATCCATCTAATCACCCTTTGGTGAGAGGGAGTTAGGGACCTATAGTTAATTCGTACACATCCATCCAAACACTCTTTGGTGAAAGGTATTCATATTCTGTGTCTTTACTTGACCTCTTGGGTGAAGCAAAACCATAATCGCTTCTTATTCGTCACTAATGGCTATTCAAAGCAAATACATGATAAATTAAAATGCGATAAAGGAGAGATACTGAAACTGAGCCTCTCCGAGCTCCATAACTCAATATGTGCTTAGAACATGCCTAAGGATCGAATCATTCCCCCGTACATGTGTAAGCGGTTGAGCGATTCAGTTAAGAAGCAATTATTGATTGTCCCAGCCTCATCACCCCGTCAACAGATGACAATTTAACCTCTAGACCGAGGCCTTCTTCGATTTTAGGCCGTTAACGACTGTCTGTGATCATACACCATCCCTCTAGTATCAACATAGTCCTGGATTTATTCATTCCTAATGTGCTCCTCTATCTCATCTTGGAGGTGTCGGCACCTCGAATAGTATGTCTGTCCAATTCATGGAATAGGTGATACTTTCCCGTTCTCCACTCCTTCTCAGTTGGCTCTTTCATAGGTGGTTTTCGGTAGGGAATCTGCCTTCAAGTATCTAGGTGGATCGTTTTTGAGGACTTGTTCAGCTTTGTATAGGAAGGATATCTCTATCCCTCCCTATTCTTTCTCGAGACCTCGTGCTTGTCTTCAATCTTTATCTTTCCTTTATTGAGTTTGAATCCTACCTCAAGCATCTCTTCGTCCTTCAGGACATCGACTTCAACCTTCCTCTCGTCTTGCGCATCCTCTGGGCGTAGGTACCTATCACCTTAAAAGTAAAATTCATCGAGATCCCGTGGAGGATCTCTTTCCAATGTTGTTTTAAATTCAGAATCATCCACCACTCTAGCCACGACCACCATCCATACCATCGATGGTCCTGTTTTGTCAATAGATTTTACTACAACATTAAATCGTTATAGGAAACTTCTCAACATTTCTCTGGGCTTTTGTTTTATCGTTGTCCATGTCATCACATTTTTAGGTCTTGTAATGTGAACTCTGAATTGTCCTACGAACCTGTCCACCAGTTCATTCCAAGAGCTAATCAACTTGTAGTTCAGCTTCCTAAAACAAAGCATAGCTAGATCTATCAAAAACAGTGCAAATCACTTTGCATTAAATTCCTGAGATGCCTTTATCACATCTATATGCCTAATGTAGCACGTCAGATGCACCGTAGGATTTGATCTCCCATCATATTCCATCAGCACCGGAAGCTTGAAATCTAATGTGGTCCTCACAGTCTTAATATTTGTATTGAATGGGTTCCTAGTAACATCGTTATATCCTTAGCTAGGTAGTCCACCTCTCATTACATGTCTTACCATATCCTCCAGCGTATCACTTTCATCAACAAGTTGAGTCGCCTACCCCTATGTTTAGGTGGTACTCCCAAATGTACTGCTCATGTTGCAATCCAGCAACTCTATCTGTCGAATTATGATATGCTCCCAGAAAAAACCTGCAAGAATTCCTATCTTTGGCATGGTCTATAATACCTTCAGTGTCAAACTGGTAATCGCTTGGGGCCCAGAGGCATGCTCCTCGTGTGATTCGGGTCAGTATCAACATGTGATCTGGATTGATACTGATACGGATCTGACGTTTTAGAGCATCCTTTGTCCCCTAAGTCTGTGCCTTCACTCTGGTTACCCTCCTTCCTTTACCTTGGTTCAGCGCTCTTGGCCCTTCGAGCCTTGAGCGTATCTCCACCATCGTCTTCTTTTGGTTTCCAGTCTAGTCTGTAGCCCTTGAATCGTCTCATCCATCTCTTCTCTAGGCAAGCAGATGAAAGGGTCTTCGTTGGAGGAGGCCTCCTAGTCTCCTTCATGTCCAGCACCTTCAGCATATGTAGAAGCATCCACTTTTATTATTTTCACCATGATTGAAAATTTTGGAAATCTAAGTCAGTGAAGACAAGTTCTCTGTGCCTTTTCCTGGTGCGCCAAAATGTTGACTTGATTTTTGGTCAATATCAAGCCTAACTCCGAAATCGGTGAAATTAGCAAAGCAATCACATGATATCAACACAAATCCAGAGATAGAATGTAGGAAAGTAAAAATAGGCAAATTTATAATGGTTCAGTAATTAGGCCTATGTCCACTTATTATAATCTATTGTTTATACTATATGATTACAATTACACTTGTGTTTGATCTATTAAAGTTGGAGAAAAAAAGAAGTGAATCCGAAAATCAACAGTATTTAGGCAAAAGAAAATGAAAAAGATCCTCCAACATGACCATCTAAAGGTGCATTTATATTTGTACATGAGTCTGGATCAACCAGGAGTAGTGGAATAAAAATAGGGTCACGTCAGACCAAGCCTGGGGAGGGTATCCAATCAGTCAAATCACTGGATCAGTACCAGTCTAGGGGCCTAATCTGATTGTGTCCAATCTCCCACTTTCCCTCTTCAAGATGTGTGATCCATAGAGCCATTTACTGATTCCTGATACTTGGGTTTAAGTAAGCCAATCCTAGTGAGCATTGATCCGATTCAATACAAAGCCATAAGGCCAATCCAAGGAGTTGAGCACACATGTCGATCCAAGACAATGTATGTCATGTCGATCCAAGGCATTATCACCATACCGATATGAGGCAGGAAGGAGTTTGGCCGATATAAGGCCAATGGAAGGGATGTCGATGCAAGGCATTAAGCCATGCCGACCTAGATTTTGACCACTTATAACTCAAGTATTCGTGAGGCCCATCTCTTTAACCAAGCTTCATCGAGTTCAAGTAAGTCAGCGCTCTAGTCCCGAGCAATCTGGTGATCATAAATTCAAAGCGTGACGGCCTTGCAAAAGGCAGGTCAACACTAACATAATATTTGATTGGTGTGGTTAGATTTGTTTGAATAATATATATGGATTGGATTGAAATGATTGATTCAATGTTTACGTTTTCATATATATTTGATTTCTCTTATTTATCTTGTATAACATCTTATATTTAAAGTTAGTATTTAAGTCAGTCTACAATACAATTAATATTTTAGTAATTATCAATAATTTATTTCGTTTATTCTAATTATGGTAATTTTCGTTAATGACAAAGGGGGAATTTATACAATATGCAAAGATTGAGGGAGAGTACAGATTAATGGGGGTTAAGAAGAAGATAAGGAGATATTTTATAATGGTTGTCATCATCAAAAGATGAGAGACTATTAGTACCATGGATGATAGTTTTGATGATAGTAACCTTAGGTAATGAATATTTTATATTTAACATGTACTAATTATCATCCAGATATATACACACACACATACATGTATTGAAAATTGGTGTGATTTTATTAGCTAATAGAATAACAGTACATAAGTCAGATTAGCATACTAACCAAAACAACTTGAAACAAACATACATTAAGCCTAAAATATAAAGAAATGAGAAATACAAACAAAGTAAATTCTAAATAAAATAAACCATGATGAGGTCACTTTTTCCACCTCTACAAGTGAGTCCCTTTACACTTCTATTCCAAACCAGGTGCTCCACATCTTGTGAGCAGTTACAATACATGTTTGTAGGTAGCACACTTTTTTCACAATTCTAGAACCAACTCCCAACATGCTACAAAGGGAAGAAAATCACAGTTTTGTTACCCGAAAACCTATCAAACTGCTTTAGACACTAACAACCCACGTTCTTAAATGGAAATGGTAAACTCAATTACCACCTGAGTCCAATAACCTCTCAATGTCAAAATAACCACGATCTGTCCTGTTACCAATCTATTAACTAATTTCATTTAGTAGAAATTTCCGTTTGAATGTAAGGACTATAACCATCTCTGAACATTATCAAACAATATGTAGAAACATCCTGAGACAACATTTTAGTTTTACTATATATAATCTCCTTGCGAATAACAATTCAATATCTTTGGGATCAGATATAGAAAACATTGTCACAACTCCCTGTTAAATATGCGGTTTAGAGATTAGATTGTAGAAAGCAACCCTAATTTTATCGCTGCTTTTTTGAAATTTTTATGAGCAGAACTCTTGATTTTGAGTCGCAGTTACAAAGATTGACAAACACGTTATTTTTGTTTACATCGAGTAGCTACATAGTTGCAAATCAATTTACCCAGAATCCATTTCCATAATCGGCATAAACATGGAAAACTAACTTGATGTTAAAAGCATACAAGCCTAAAGATTATATACTCGATATTGTATGGCCTATCAAATTGATATTATAGAAATCTACATCCAAGTTTAGCGAAAGTATCTGAAATAGTGAAAACTAAGATATGACATTAAAATACAACAAGACCAAAGAGATTTTTTTTAACATGTATGGGCTATTAATCAAGATAATCACTCAAATCTTATAGGTTAAATTTGCATGAATTTTTCTCATTGTTAATCGAAGCCGGTTCTTAGATTCGAACTAGTGAAGTCGATCAAACAAGAATTTGAATGATGTTTCAAGGGTCAATTTAGAGGGATCTCATACTGCCATTGTTGATCAAAAATGATTCTCATATCTGAACGAACGAGGAAACGATTGAGAGAATTAGGAGAAAATCAACATAAAGTATTAAATATAGAAATTAATTTCACTGAATCCCCAAAATTTGATGTCTAGTTCCTTATATATTCGATCGAAGCAGATATTTGAGCAATCTTTCAAGGCTCCATTTGGATAAGTCTCATTCCTCTGCAAATGAATAAGATTTTGGAATTAACGTATTTTGTGGATTTGTTAAAGTAGCGATTTCGGCGATCAAATGAATAAGAAGTGGAAAACGGGATCGCATTTTTTTCTTCCTTCATTAGAAAGAGGAAACACACACACACACACACACACACACACACACATATATATATATATATATATATTATATTATATATATATATATACACACACACATACATATGCGTTGTATATGCAGGATGCATTGTAGGATATTATGCAGGATATTGATAAACAAGAATATACAGTATCAAGATTGAAGATTCAAAATGTAGATTTAAGAATATGAAGATTTATGGGTTTTAAGAGATCATAAATTCAAGATATTTCAAATTCTTAGAAAATATGTTAAAACTCTTGTTTCACTTATCTAATCTCCATCCAATTTTCACAAAATAATATCCCAGTATTCTTGTTTTTAGAATCTATTTTTCAAAGTGATTTCAAAAGAATTTTCATAAAGTTTTCAAATATCATTTATTTTTCAAAACATTCCTTTTAAAGATTTTTTATAATTAAATTTTTATAGTAATTTTATTTTGAAATATTTTGCACTTATTAATAGATTTAAATATTTATACTTTACTATTATACTCTGATTATTATATTTTGATTCATTACTTTTGCTTTTAAAGTAATTTTGATTTTATGCTTTCATAATACTTACATTAATACTTATACTAATTTTTAAATTTTATACTTTTTACAACTTTTTTTTATAAATAAATATATTTTTATTTTACACTTATATTTATGTTTTGATATTATACATTAGATTTGGATTTTACTTAAGATTTTAATTTTAAACAATACATTTGATTTTATTTTAACATAATTATGATTTAATGTTATAGTTTTAATATTTATATTTTTAATTTCATTATATATTGTTTTCATATACTTTTTACTTAATTTCTTTCAAGATATTTTAAATAAATTTTCTTAAGATTTACCATGTTTAAATTATACATTTACTATGATTAAATATGTTTGTAAAGTTTCAAAACATTGTATATAAGTTTATATTTTCAAAACAAATTAGTTTTAATTTTTTTAACTAAAATATGTTGACATAAGGGTACCATATAGGTCAACATATAATAGAAAATTTTCAAAATTCATATTTGAAAGAAAATGTTTTTCACGATAGATGTTTCTAACAGCCATATCTCTTCACAACTATAAATACCCTTCTTCTTCTTTTTAAAGGCATGGAAAAAATTTATTTACACTATGAAAAAGTTTACATATACACCATGACTACATATCAGATCAACAAAACTACAAAATTACATACATGCACACTCATTTTACAAGTATAAAAGAATATCAAAGAACCGACCTATATACATGCTCCATCTTATCAACTTCCATACAAAATGCTTTCGAATTGCTGCATCCCAACTCAAACAAACAAAATACCATCAGCCTATTTGAATGTCCCTTAAGATCCTTCTGTGAATTGAAGAAAACTGTTCAGATGAATTCATAGTACCAAGACCAAAGACACTATTATTTCTCTCATTCCACATAGCATAAATAAAGTGCTTTAGAATTTTTAATAATAACTTTGATTTCGCAGATTTCCACCTAGTAGCCTTAAAAATATTTTACCACTCAACAATACTCACATTCAATGGCCTATAGAAATCTCCATTAGCCAAAATCCTATACCATATCTGGAAAACATACGAACACTGGAAGAAGGTATGTGTATTAAACTCAACTTCAGCTTGACATAACATGCACAAGTTATCAGGAATTGGCCCAACAGAAAACAATTTATCTTTAGTATTTATAGCATTGGTCATCACTTTCCATAATAAGAGATTCTCTTTTGTAGAACTATTTGTACTCCATATCCTTGCGTGCCATGAAAATACTTGCTTTTCACCTTGCAGCAAACCATAGACATGTTTTATAGAGTGCTTCTTACCCATCCAAAACAAGTGTATATCATCATTACTAGTTGAATTGTAACTTTCTGCAATTTCACTCCATAAACACCTCAATAAAGCTGAACTAACATAAGACAATTCTTACCCTCATGAATAAAGTCATCCACTACAGCTGATTTAGAAATACCTGAACTTCTTCGAAGATTATAATCAACTATGGTACTCAGAATCAAACATTCTTTTCCCAAGGTGAATGCCAAAAAGATTGTTGCTTCATCACTTTACTGTTACACTGAATGAAAGGGATAAATGTACTTCTAAGCTTTAGTATATTTCTCCAACTCCAGCTAGAGTTTGATGATATCTGCATAGTCCAAAAATCTTTATTCCCAATTAGATTATGCTTAACCCATTACGTCCAAAGGCAATCTTCTTCTGTGAAAAGCTTATTATAATAAGATGATATGGCTGTTTTATTCCATAAATGAAGGTTAGTAATACCAAGCCCACCAAACTTCTTTTCATCATACAATTTATAAAAAGAAATAGGGATCATTTTCTTAGAAAATGGATCTCCATGCCATAAGAATTTGTTCAAAGCACTAGTCACCATACTAATTGATTTCACTGGCAAGATATAATGCCTAGTCCAGTATGTGTTCATTGCAATAGCAATAAATTGCACAATTCTTAACCTGCCTGCTTGCGAAAGCCTACAGCTTGGCTACTCCTGTAACTTGGCAATAAACTTTTCGAATAAAGACATGCATTTCTCTTTTGTGATTCTAGCACTAATCAGTGGAAAACCTAGGTAGAAGGCATTTTTAGATAGCTCATGCAGCCCTGAACTATGTATTATTTCATTCTTCTTATCTAAAGGAAGACCGCTATCATTATATTTGATTTACTGACATCTAATTGCAGCTGAGTTACTTGGTAGAAAGTTTGAAGAATATACATAATACACTGGATGTTATTAACCGTAGGCTTCGTGAAAATGATCAAATCATCTGCAAAAAGCAAGTGTGTAATCAGGGGACGCTTACATCTAGGATGTAACTTAAGTTTCTTCTATTCAACTGCCTCTTTGATCAAAGCATTCAGCAATTCCATAATAATTATGAATAAGTAAGCTGATATGGATCTCCTTGCCTCACTCCATTTGTGCTCTTGAAGTTTCCATGTAGACTCCCAT
The DNA here is from genome assembly GCA_030737875.1 of Allium sativum. Taxonomy (NCBI): domain Eukaryota; kingdom Viridiplantae; phylum Streptophyta; class Magnoliopsida; order Asparagales; family Amaryllidaceae; genus Allium; species Allium sativum. The sequence continues at coordinate 1,042,533,553 of CM060910.1, read as the reverse complement.
TTCTTGATATAGAATAGTGAGGTGATGATATACAAGTATAAATCCAAGCTAAAAATGGATTTGGAAAATTCATACATGACATAACAGCCAGAATAGATTACCATGACACAGAATCGAATGTCTTTCTTATATCCGTTTTTAGCATGCACCTAGGTGAAATATTTTTCCTATTATAACCATATAAGAGCTCTTGCGTGATTAAAATATTGTCACTAATAGATCTTCATTTAATAAATGTTGACTAATTATTAGAAACAATCGAAGGCAGAACCAATTGTAATTTATTAGGAAGAATTTTAGATATCACCTTATATATTATACTGTAGCAGGATATTGGCCTGAAATCAGAAACCAATGATGGATTCTCAACTTTTGGAACTAAAGCAATTGTTATTGGATAGGCCAGCAAGTAAATGGTTGTCCATGAAGAAATATTGCACTTCATCTAAAACATCACCTCCAATTGTAGACCATGATTTCTGCAAGAAAAAAGCATTACAACCATCTGGCCCTCCACAACTCGTTGGATCCAGGGTGAAAATAGCTGATTTAATCTCATCCTTGGTTATTATATTAATGAGATCATCTGATTGTACAATTAAAAGAGCTAGCAGCTTTATATAATAGAGAGGTTGCACATTAGTTTGTATGTTATCTGTTGGAGCCAAAATTTTAGAGAAATACCTCACAAAGGCCATGTTAATGCTAGCTTCAGAAGAATGAGTTACACCATCACCATCCTTAATTTAGAAAATTGATTCTTTGACTTTTCTAATAATCACTGAATTATGGAAATAATTTGTATTTCTATCTGCCTCTATCTCCTTTCTCAAAAAAGATCTTTGGCTTTCTACCTGTAACTCAATTTCCATCGTATTTTTCAAATTCAAAAGAAGTTCAGCCTCTACCCTTTAAAGATTGATGTTGTATGGATTATTCTGCATAGCCTCCTGCACTTTAAACAACCCTGCCCTTATAGATGTGGATTTCTTTGCTCCTTTCCCAAAATTAAAGGATGACCATGATTTAAGATGAAGCTTAAGCAACTTTAACTTGTACAAATGGGTAAGCATTGGATTATCTCTAGGTTGATTGGACCAGACCTGCAATAAAAGGTTATTGTAATCTGTATGATTGATCCAAAAATTAAAAAAATTAAAAAGAGGACTTCCCTTTGCTAATAGCATCATCATTTCCCTAATTCAATAGGAGTGGACAATGATGTGATACAGAGGAAGGAAGGATATGATAGGAAGACTTCGCCAAAGATTAATGAATTGAGAATTTACAAAGATATGGTCGAGTTTGCATAAAGTGGGATTGCCAGATTTATTTCTGTTAGACCAAGAATATTCAAAACCAAAACTATTGAGAGAAATGAGATTGGAATTTATTATGGCTTGATTTAGAGGAGCTATGTCATTTATAGAAAGTGGACAGCCCCCCAATTTTTGATGACAAGAAAACATGCAGATGAAATCCCCCTATTAACTATGGATCAGAGGTAGGTTGAAGTTGATTCATGTTACTAAGGAAAACTTGCCTCAAAGCAAAAGCATTTTGTGCATATATAATGGTCAGAAAGGAAGAATTTGAAGGTAAATGAATACATTTGAAATGAATATATTGATCAGATGATGATAACTTAACGAGATTGAAAAAGGAAGGATTCCACAAGGTAAGGAATCTACCATAACTTGCATCAGCTAAATTATGCTCAATTTGCCAACCATTAGATATAAAAGAAACTGCTTTCGAAGTTAAACTCATATCTAATTTAGTTTTTGACAAACATAAGCAATTGTATATTCTTGTCCCTAATAAAACCCTTTATTTCACCTTGTTTAGAGGCCAAATGCATGCCTCTAATATTCGAGAATGCTATATCATGCATAATCATTAAAGATTGAGAGGATCAGACAAAGTAGCTTGATGTTTCCTAGTATGCCTCTTAGATGGAAATTTCTCATTACTAATAGGTAAAGTGTCTTTTGGTGTATATTCACGACCTCGTTCAAGTCACCACTGTCCAATAAATTCTTTTTTGCTTTATTCTTCTAGCCTATTGTAGATTTAGCAGTCGTCTTTTAAGAGGGCATATCATTGGCATGAGAGGTATCAGTGACAAGTGAAGGGGATTTGTTACTAGCAAGAACTGCTGAACTAACATTTACAGAACTAACGTTGATAGAAGAAGAAGAAATGGAATTAGATAGAGTGGTTGCCAATAAGGCAGAAGATGACATAGGTGGTGGTAGAATAATGTGGGATGATGGAGAAAGGTATACATAAGGAGATGTAGATGATGTTAAAGGGGGATTTAATTGCAGATAAAGCAAGATGAGGATGGAACATTAAAGCTAAAGGAAGAAGCACATGAAGATGATTGCATGGATGCAAAAGATGTTGAACTAGCAGAGCGGGAAGTTAATTTTGAATTAGATTCAAAAGAAGATTCGAACTGATTAGAGAGGTTCTCTAAGATTGAGAAGGCATTATGGACATGAAGCTTTTCTTCAACAATATTATTCCCACTAACAACATGTTTGCCCTTTTCCTTACCCACATCATTATTTACAGCTTTTTACTTGATGTTCTTTTCCATATTACTGCCACCATTATCTACTGCATTAGTTTGCTTAAAACATTATCCCTGCTCATTTACTTGAAAAACTTTCTATCCACCATGTTAGCCTGCTTTGTGACCAGGCTACCCAAAGCAAAGGACATGAATACGAACACGCATTGATCAGCAATCGCTTGGATGAAGTGGCGGAATATGGAAAAACTTGGATTTTGGCATTTGTGAAGACCGTCTCGCCCCCTACTGGTTCGTGATGTCCCCTTGGGGTCGGTTCATGATGCCCCCCTAGGGTTGGTTCGTGATGCCCCCCGGGATTGGCTTATCACCTGGCGGTTCGTCCCCTTACCCGACCTGCTCGGAGCTGCAACTGTTGCACACAACATGACCTATTCTTTAAGCTACAAACTCGCTCCACTCATTCCTACATTCAATGGCCGAACTCCACGCGTTCTCCACTCTTTCATAACCAATTTCAAAGCCCGTTAGATGCGCGCCACGTGGCACGCAATCCATGACTCTCCAACGCCTATAAATGTAGGGAAGCATGGCCATTTTAAGGGACTTTGGGCAGTTTTCTTCTTTATGGCCGAATTCCTCTACTAAAAATGACCAACTTCTTCAATAAATTCAATAGATTCAATGAATTCAGATAGAATTATTCATTGAATTTGAGTGATTCAGTGATTATATTCATTGTAATTGTAATCTATGAATGAAATGAGAAAATATGAAGTCGAATTAGGCTCATTAACGCCGAACCACTCTAAAAATCCTGTTGTCTTGCCTTTTCCCGTATTTTTCAGTTATTTCTTCATATTCTATGCTCGAAATACGATGATTTGGGTGTTAGGACCATTTTTTGGTCTAACATTTTGGTGCTTTCACTGAGAATTGAATTCTCAGCCCTTCGGATTGTTATTCTACTATTTAGGCTTCCAAGTCCGAAGAGATAATCCACATTTCAGTCATACTCAAAGATTTCAGTGATTTAAGTAAAATTAGAACTTTATGGCTCTGAAGAAAGCAAAGAAATCATAAACTTCGCGACCAAATGAAGAACGAATAGGCTCGCGGCTCGCGGGAGGGACCACGAACCGACCCCAAGGAGATGACGACCCGGGTCCAAAGAGCTATCACGAACCGACCTGGAGAGGTTAGGCCGGTCCAAATTGAAGCTATGATTCGAACAGCGAACCGAAGGGATGTGCGAACCGCGACCCGCATAGCAATCACGAGCCGAAGAGATATACACGATCTGCAATCAGGAAAAACAGTGGTGAACATAGATCACGACCCTACCCGAAAAAGTGACAGTTTTTGGAAAAAAAATACATTTTTCAGATCATTTCAGAAAAGGCTCCATCTTCCAAAATCAAAAAAATTGTGCGGTGCCCCGGACCCCCACCGGCACTGCGCCCGGCACTGCGCCCGGACCCGCCGACGGCTCGCCTTCGGCTCTGAGTACGTTTTGTCCTACAATTATCACCAATGCTTATCAACTGAGATTCAGTAGATAGTCTAAGGATATCGACAGCGAATTGGCAATGACTGGAATTCTTCCTAGAGCCATAACACCTATTTACTGATGTTATTCAATGAGAGGAGCTATTGAAAAGATTCGGCATGCTGGCTATGACGGTGTACGAGATAATGATTGTCTCATAGCAACCTCCTCTTTTGAAACTCCGATGATGCATAGATTTCACCAATGCAACTGATGATTGCTCCCGAACGAGTAGTGATCACCTGATTTATGCGACTTAGACCTATCCAATCGGCAGGGTCGCAAATGACGGTTATATGAAGTAGTCCGGGCACTACTTCGAAGGTAGTTCATATGATCTTAGCTACCATGATTCTCAATGATGGGATATCAGAAAGCAACTAAGGATCCTAGCACTGCAAAGCTACACCTCACTAAAATGACGTGGTGGAAGACATATGTCTTATGGTTTGCTCCCTGAATAGCTTAGCTAACCTTTGCAAAGCCTATTTGCTTTTAACCGTATCGACGGAGATTGATTGCCATCGAATAAGAGTTATATCAACATATTTTGGTGCCCAGAGTTAGGTATCAGTTGAACCACCACAGGCCATGATTGGACCCAGGGATCCTTGCCCGGATGATAGCAACATTGACTGCTCACCAGCCACAATTCAACCTCAGTCAAGAGATGAGAGCTCGAGATTAATGCAAATATGAATCAACCATTAGCTCTCCACTTCACACAACAGTTATGAAAGAATCTCTAGCGGAATTCAGAACTCACATTGCAGCCTAATGTCTATTGCTAAAACTCCCAACCGAAGCTGGAGTGGGAATGGTTCGTGGTGACTAAGTTACTAGAAGATCCTGCTATTTTCCTAAATGGAATATGCTACATAGAAGAGATGGCGTGGAACCCAAATATGCTTCCCCTCCTGATGAGATGGTGTGCGAAGGAGAAATTGGCTTAGCAAGCAAAGGAGATATCACATAAAGAATTGCCCGATGATCTACCCGAAGACATAAATCTCAGAGAAGATGAAGATTCGGGATGCAGGAGGGCGACATCTAACGAAGCAACTGCCCAAAGATTGAAAATATCGTTTATAGTTTGTTGATTACTTTGAGAAAATTCCGCCACCATTTCCAAGTTCATCTGGTTGTGATACACACTGACTGGCCAATATGACGAGTCCTGCAACGACCTGAGGCATCTGGATGATTGCTCAAATGAAACATCGAGCTGAACTAGTTTGATCTCAATTCCCCACTAAAAAGTCCATACGGGGAAAGTATTAACCGACTTCATTACTGAGTTTACCATTCCCGAAGAGGATGTAATAGATGAAGAAGATGGCCCTTCAAGAAGAAAGATGAAAACACACACCTAGAAGATATACAGATGGTGCAAGGAATGATCGATGGTCCGACACCGGCTGAAGGACGGTCAATTTTCTATGCCTTACGATTGGAATTTTCCGCTACCGACAACGATTCCGAACACGAGGCCCTGATCGCCGGCCTGAAACTCGTTAAGGAGTTGGGAGTAGCGTCGTTGAACATCTTTGTAACTCTCAAATTGTTATTTTCCATATTCAGAGGGAATTCCAGATGAAGGGACCATGACTAGCAGCTTACCTAGAACGGGTAGAGTAGATGTTGGATGGATGGGAACATTACGACATGTCTCGTATTCCGCACACAAAAAATTAGAAAGCGAATTACCCGACCAAGATAGAAAGTTCCGACAATACAGAAGAGATGAAGATAATCCCAATCAAGACACTACGAACTACGACCATTGATCGGATGGAAATTGATCCTGTGTTGGAGACCGAACCCGAAAGAGATTCATGGAAAACCCTCATAAAGAATTTCCTGCAGCACGGAATGCATCCAGCAAGGAGAAGTGAAAGGTGTGCCATCGTTCGTTATGCCTCAAGATATGACAAGCAAGGTGACATTGCTTATTTACCTTGGAAGGTTGTCCTAAGATAGACAACAACGAGTCTTATTGCATAACACACCATCCTGAATAATTAGACAAAAGCACTCATCAACTTCCCACTAGATGGGAGATGTACACGAATGAAGCTTCTGACGAAAGACGTCTTGGAGTTAGAAAGTGAAGATTCACAATTCCACTCCATTGATCGATTATTTGTCAAGTAACTCATGCCCCAGATGCTAAAGGCAATAGGAGATTCAAGCGTGGATTTCTCATGATTACATCATCTAATTCAATGCTGATACATCATAAGTCTGCATGACCGATTGCCTCAGTCTTTCCTGAAGAATGGCGAGTTAAGGGTTTGGAACACTCAAGCCTGCATGTTGATTGATTGTTTGTGTATAAGCTTTTATCTCCGGCACGGGATCGAAGGCATATCTACAAACGGATGAGGCATGTTTATCCTTATAGCTCCTCGCACCAACTTCCTGGCATGGAAAGGGATATGCTCCTGTAAGCATGGACCCATTTTCAGCCATGTCCTACTTCATAGCATAGAGAGCGCAAAATTACTCTAACCATAGATCTATTGTTCTCCTGCCAACTACCGTCCTAGCACCAATATGATGATGTGCTACTACTAGCGGTACAGACGTGACTCCCTGACACTCAATCCTCTCCCTTGCATGGGGTGCAAGAAGGCGATTCAAAAGAGACCCACGATAATTTGAAAAGATGTCCTTCATTACCTAAAGACTAGGGCAGTCATCTCCTACCAGGGACAGGACGAAGCAAAATGGACCAACAAAAGACATGCAATGCCATTTTCGCTTAGAATGATATTCATTCCTTTAACTGGATTATTCTTTAACCATGACTCTTATATTTGCATGCTTTATGAGTTATCGATGTTATTAACTCAGATAAATAAATAAGTGGATGGTGTAGGTAACAATGATTTGATACCGATCAGATTTCTAACACCCGCATATAGAGCCATGGAGCAATACCATAACGAGCCTGACTGAGCTGCTCACTTACAAAGCCACGTCCCTCACCTGAGAAAAATTGTATAGCTCAAGGTGGATCCGAGATGACCATCCACTCCTTGGTTCATATGTGGTAGGACTCAAGACAATTGTGCATTGATCTTTGCATTGCAAGGTCGAATTTTGATCCCAGATGGACGTAGTCCGACCATCTACATGGCTCGATCCTGTGCTCGACGCCACCAGATTACATGAATCTGAATAAGGTACCAGAAGTTCGATGCTAATCACTCCTCCCGTAGATTGATTAGAGGAATGCAAAGCTTTGGCAAACGTCTTTCGACTATTTGCCCGACTGACTCTAATCCTCAAAGCTTGGATAGAAGTACAGACATAGGACGAGCGTGATGGGCGCGCCATGATTGAAGACTGCTCGATCCATAACTCTAACTCTCATGACTTGAGAGAGAGTATAAAGGACGATACTATGACGTCCACCCAAACTTCATTCCACGAGTCGACGGGATAAGAGAGACTTGATTATTGCAAACGGCCACCTCTACCCATGAATCGGGGATTATGAGGTAGCGCCTCGGCGAGTGTGATCCGACTGCTTGCCTGAAAAGCTCCATCTGCCAGAGTGAAGCGTGGAGTATGGACTAGAATCGAGTTCGAGAACGACAATTAAGACGGCGGAATCCTGCTCTTTGAACTAGAGTGTAGAAGGAATGCCAGAGTAAATGATATGATCGTTCGCCTAGATCACTCTAACTCTCATGATCCGAGAGAGAGAGAGAGAGAGAGAGAGAGAGAGAGAGAGTATAAAGGACATGATGATGATGTCCGACACTCTAACTCTCAAGATTTGAGAGAGTCGTAAGGACGAGAAGATAAAGCGTCCACAAAGCGTGAAGTTGCACCAAGATTAAAAGACCGTCTTGATTCCACTCTACCCTTGGTATTCGACGGGAGAGTATAAAGGAGCCAGGGACTATGCGCCACAAATGAACTCCTACCCTACTGAAGGATTAGGGGGCATACTGAAAGCTAAGTTCGAACTCTATCTTGGGAATACGAAAGGAGAGTATAAAGGCATTGCGATTAAATGCCATGAAAGGGCTCCTACCCTACTACAGGATGGAGGCAAGAATGAAAGTTGATTCCAAACCCCTCATTTTCGGATATGGGGGGCAATGCACTGTTAATCCTAATCAATCCCAAACAAGACCTGGTTAGACACTTTATTCACTATTGATTGGGGGCATACACACACATCACACCCCTACGATGGCTGTAATGTGATATGCTTTTTATTTGTAGGGATTATGATTTGCAGGGATACTGAATTGAAACCCTTATCTGATTTGTGATGTGATTTATTGCTTTTTACTCAGTGTAGTAATGCTCTGAGTACAAATATATTCGATTGAAATATATAACAAACTTGCAAATGTATGATATTGCAGGAATATCACTTTGTTTGCTTATTGCAGATTTACAAAGGATAACTGGTCAAGAGCACGAGGCCCATACTCGCAACAACAGCAGGCCTGTAGATAACAAATAAAGGGCCACGTCCAGAAGGTAGACATTGATGCCTAATGATAAGCATCCTACGTGACTTAAGGCAGCGACCCAAAAGAGGCCTTGAGAGTGAACTATTCAATGACATATCATGTGACTTAATACTCGCAGCTAGGAAAGACCCGGCGAAGCCCTGGGATTCTTGGATTTCTACCCGGCCTTAATACGATCTTGAGCAATCGTAGGTTTTTCGGTCTTAATACGATCCGACACGATCGTGACATTCAGGATTTCTATGGATTGAAGATTTCCCTGACTATCCATAATTCGCCTCCCTTCGTCTAAATTCGAAAAGGACGCGCTCCGACCACCACCTGTCTTATGTCGTTACCCCGGACTGGAGGCATAACTATTAAAAATATTTACAAATGGCATAACTTATATGTTTGTATTTAACTTATGTTGTGATCTTGATAGACCCCTTGAGGACCATGAAACATATGCAAGGAGAACGTCCATTTGTTGGTCCCAACCTACTTCCAGACTAAAAATTTCAAATAAGGCTGGACATATTCCATGCAACAATACGATGTGACGCAACTAGCTTGTCTCCAACCTTTCACTTGACATGGGGGCGTAGGATACGGGCCTCGAGCTGCATAATTCGACTACCTGATGACTCTATACACTTTTACTATCCTCGGGGTTTCGCAAGATCCCAAACTACAACCAAAAGGATGACTCCTCAAGATTAGCCCACATACGTCTGAACAACGGATCATCATCTAGAATCAAAGGACGTAATCCTGATTGACGGCTACTGTATGTGCAGAACAGAAAAGCCCGAGGCCAGCTTTCACCTATTTAAAGGCTTCACGCTAGGGGCACAAGCCATGATCTTGATAATATGTAGCAATTCTTTGATGGCAACCTGCTCGCCAGCTTGATTCGGCGCCTCTCGAGAGGCGACACTTCTCAAGACGAGGTGGATAACGACAACCATAGCCCCTTTTACGCGGGACATCAGGATCTCTTGTTATTCCCCCGGACTTCAATACTTCTATGCAATGAAATTCGCCAGAGGCTTTAATGGATTCAACGTCGAGACAGACGATCTTGATACCTTTATGACAAAGAATGGAGCACCATCCGACTCCTAAAATGATCAGGAAAAAGGAAAAACCTTGGAAAATAATGATAAGCGTATGTGGTGTCTAGAGAGAGCCTATTTCATTAATCGAGCCCACGATTTTTTTGTCAAGCTCAATGGAACGGAGCACGAGAGATAGACTACACAAGATTGTGACTGCCATTTCGGATAATGCTAAAGCAGGAATGGAAGGGGCCGATTAACTTCGTAAAGACATTCATCCGCTTGTATTTTGACAAGCTCATTTAACTCCACAACTGATCCGATGATAGTAGCTAAGTTCATTGGTGCCCGATGAGGAAATCCTCACTTCTTGATCAAAGAGGAGGGATGACATCAAAGCAAATGTGATTCGACCATTCGCATATCCAACTCCAACTCTTGCTAACTTGAGAAAGAGTACAGAACGATCTAGGTCGACTAAGATTGCTGCACCTGCAACTCTTACCCGATGCAACGACGGGAAGTATAAAATCTTGAAGATTGGATGCCCGAGTGACTTAACTCAAACCCCACCGATGCTAGGGGCATAAGCCCTGACTTCGCTTGTCCTACGATGGCGCTGAGAGCACGAGCGTCAATTTATAGGCTAACTTTGAAGACGATCCTTGCTTGGAGAGAGATTCCAAACATGTACGCTATGCCGCCGGAATATGACCTGATTCATCTTTCCCAACCAGGCGAGCCAGCTTGCGGGTCAAATGTGAACTTAAAGGCTCAAGCTACATCGGATGAAAGAACGACCTATGCATGCAGAATCACGATCGGGAACCAACGATATAGCATGGCTTTTTGATGAATGAATTAGACCTCTTGATTCGACGAGGTTTAAACGATTACCTGATCATCTCAAATATTCCTTCCATAGAACTTGGCCTGGACAGCTCCCATGGAAGTATTGAAACAATTAGATAAAGCCTTCTTAGGGTTAGATGACGTTCCAAAAAGATTCAGCTCAACATATTCAAAGCACATCTCATATGCGATAAGATGCACTTTGGGGGGGAAATGTTAGCCTGCTCTGTGACCAGGCTACCCAAAGCAAAGGACTTGAATATGAACACACATTGATCAACAATCGCCCGGATGAAGTGGTGGAATATGGAAAAACTTGTATTTTAGCATTTGTGAAGATCGACTCGCCCCCTACTGGTTCGTGATGCCCTTGGGGTCGGTTCGTGATGCCCCCTGGGATCGGTTCATCACCTAACGGTTCGCCCCCTTACCCGACCTGCTCGGAGCAGCAACTGCTGAACACAACATAACATATTCTTTAGGCTACAAACTCGCTCCACTCATTCCTACATTCAAAGGCCAAACTCCACACGTTCTCCACTCTTTCATAACCAAATTCAAAGCCTGTTAGATGCACGCCATGTGGAACCCAATCCATTGCTCTCCAATGCCTATAAATATAGGAAGACATGGCCATTTTAAGGGACTTTGGGCAGTTGTCTTCTTCATGGCTTCTATGGCCGGATTCCTCTACTAAAAATGACCAACTTCTTCAATAAATTTAATAGATTCAATGAATTCATAGAGAATTATTCATTGAATTCGAGTGATTGAGTGATTATATTCATTGTAATTGTAATCTATGAATGAAGTGAGAAAATATGAAGTGGATGTAGGATCATCAACGCCGAACCACTATAAAAATCCTGTTGTCTTGCTTTTTCCCATATTTTTCAGTTCTTTCTTCATATTTTATGCTCGAAATACGATGATTTGGGTGTTAGGACCATTTTTTAGTCTAATACACCATTAAAATAAACATTTTCTCTAATATCCATTTCTACTTCACAATTCTTATCACCATCCACAACAGCAGCCTCATCACCAATGATTTCAACAATTTCCATAGCCTCATTTAAATCTTTCTCATAAGACTTTTTAGTATTGTGCTCCTTTGGTTTTACATTTTCTCATCCATTTTGGAACCCACCATACTGATTACCATGTTTATTATGTCTAACATTATCATTCTCAGTTACATGTACCTCTTCATGAAACTCATCATTTTGAAATTCTTGATTATTTACAACCTCAGCAACAAACTCACATTTAGCAGTCTCATGTCCAAAGACTTTACAATGCGTGCATATTCTAGGCTTCCAGTCATAGGACAATCTAACAGGTGGGCAGTTTTCCCCTAAACCATCAATTTCAATGAATTTAGGAAGCTCATAATCTGGTGACACTTCAACTAAGGCTTTTGCATACATAAATCTTTGCAATTTTTCAGTACTACTATCAAAACATATCAATCTCCCAACATGACACGCTAACCAATTAATTCCCATGAGAGTCCATAGAATTATTGGGATTCGATGAAAGTGGATCCAAATAGGAACTTTCTTAATTTGAGAATGTGAATTACCAATCGATGGATCCCATCTCATAACTATGAACATTCTTCTACATATGAAAATCGGGTCAGATTGTAAGATTTTCTCCCTATCCATGTCATTCGCGAAATTGAAATAAAAGTAAACACCGTCTGATTTAATGCTCACCTCACCATGAAGTTTCCAATACCTTTTCAAGAAGTTTACCACCATTATGTAAGATAGAGTTCCATCAAGAAAGAATCCAACTAAGTGATTGCTCCAGAATTTTTCACCCTTTTCCTTCACAATATCTGGTAATTTCTGGCGCATTCCATTTCTCAGGATTTCAAAATGTGAAGGTTTAAAAGAACCAGCGTTTTGAGGCAAATCCCTAAACAAAGAGGCAAATCAGCTTTAGTAGAAGGGTGATTTGAAATTGATATATTCGACAAAAAAGGAATAGCAGGAGTAGAGATGTTCGATGAAATTGCAGTCGTAAAACTCAAGATTGGAGGTTTGAAAATTGGATTTGATGAACTAAAAGAAGAAATATTATCATTGGAAGAAAGGATTTTATCAAACGAAGAAGCAGAATTAACATTGTCAATATTTGGATTCAAAAAACTCAATCCAAACATAGCAGCTGACGGATTAGCTTGAGAATGACTAGCACGAGAGGGAGGAGGATCAGGAGGACGAGGAGGTAGAGGGGGAAAGGAAGAATTCAAGGCGAAAGAAGAAGAAGACGAAGAAGAGGGGAGGGATGATGTCGCCATTAGCAAAGGTCCGAGGATTCTAAAGATTTATCAAATTCATAAATACATATTTCTTTCATATTTCATAAATACCCTTCTTCTGGAAATAAGAATAACTAACTTCTTTCATATTTCTTCACTCTCTTTACTCCTCTCTTGAAAATATTAATTTCTATAACCACGTTCTACAGATTTATCAACTCAATCGAGTTATTTCCTATGATTTAATTACATATCAAACTCTCCATTTATACCAAGATCAAAGTACAAAGCAGAGTTATAAGAGCAATTGTAATCAAGATCGAAAGATCCAAGTCTGCATTCATTATACAAACAATTCAAAAACCAATACGTGTGTGACTAAGTAGCCCTGAATCTAGTTGAGTTTGATTGTTCCCAAAGAAGACAATTTGGAGAAACTAATTTTCCCAAAAATCAGGTTAAGGGGGATTTGTGGTGGCCTGCAAATCAGATTGGCCTGCTCAGAGGTCGGTATTCTAAAGGGTGTCTCCTTGAAACCAAGGAGTGTAATTTCTTATATCAATAAAGTCTGTACGCAGTGCAGAACTAGACGTAGGGTAACGCCGAACCAGTATAAAATTTCCTGGTGTGTTCTTCCTTTACTTTTTTTTAACTTTTATTGCATTTTTATTTACTTATTTGATTATGTGATTATTCAATACTACTCATACTTATAATTGAAAAGGTTTCTAAAAGATTCACAAATTTAAGAAAACACTACTCACTACCCCTTTAGTATTAATCTAGCCTTAAGATCCTTAATTCGCATCACTTTCATAATAATGTGTAGGGTATTTTGGATATAATATTTTTTATTGCAGCATTTAATTTCAGGTTCAATACGAGATGCAAACCTGCTCAACACTCAATGGACTAGTAATTGAAGATAGAAAGCCCATTTTATTCTTTTCATTTCTTCATGTACAAACTACTGTATAAATACAAGTTCTGACATAAGACTGAATATTTTCAGTTTGGACAAACTATATTACATCAATAATATAAGTTTGCTTCAATAAATATTTTCTGCAGTTTTTCTTCTATGTATAATATGACTAAGTAATAAACTAATCATCTTTAGCTTCATGAACTTACATCTAGTTAGGAAAAAAATTATCCAATAAATTAAGTTGAATCATACATGTTTGAAGGCAAACAAAATTCACTATTAATTTTTCAGTTATAAAATTTCAACACCTTGAGCTTCATTTCCATAGCTTATAGTTTAGAATCCACTTTATGTTAAACACTATAAAACTAAGGATGATATTTATATAAAAGTTTATAAAGCTTGAGGTAAAGTAAATATTTTATTGATATTTTGTGAAATATTAGATGAAAATAAGTAGATTTTTTGTGCATCTGAAACTGCAAAATGTGGGTATTCCTTGATGTATATGAATTGCACTACGCCATAAACAGCTTAATGCAACAACAAAAAATGTTGGCACAAACCCAAAAAATGTTGGCATAGGTCTTTGGCAACACTTTTACTGTGGTGCAATTTTCACTGTTGTTGTAGACCTCAAAGGAAACATTTTGAGTATCTAAGGCAACATAACAAATATTGTTACAATAAAACCCAATTTGAGTTTATAGCAACATCCTTAGGAGTCTGTAGCAACATTCCAAAAATGTTGCTATATATATATATATATATTTTTAAATTAAAAAAATTAAAATATGTATATAATATAACAAAAAGGATAATTAAATGTTACTACACAGAATTAAATATTCAAATAGTATTTTTATTCAAAATAAATACTTTATTTCAACATTTGAAATAGTATATATTTCTAACTCCACTATTTACAATTCACTGTTAATAACACAGTCAATCGCATATACAGATGTTCCTCACTACATTCCACTCGATTCACTCAGTTATACATACTCAATTACATATACATTCACTGACACACTAAGTCTTCTTGTGCTCTAATCCAATCCAGTCACCTGTATACCTGTAACAGAAACATACACAATAAACAGGAACAAAAATAAATTTAAATACAAGCAAATATAAATTTATTTTAAATTTTATTTGGCTCAGAATTACATATACAGTTCATATACACATATATACACATATATATAATATGCATATTTCATGTCTTATAAATCGGGTATTATATATGATGCATATAGCAGAATGCATACAAGATGCATATAAATTGAATTGTCTATCGGCATACATAGTATAATTATATTATCATATACACGCCTAATACAAAAATAACTACAGTAAAAATATCATAATGGGACAAACCATTTCATTACTCACGTCTTTTGCATCTAAACTAAGTCTGACGGGCGTCTTCATGGCAAACAAAACCAATATTTGGAGGAGGTGTGTTTCTGCATAATATATCTAAAAATATCATAGTTATCAAAGTAACCGCAAGTTCAAGTAGCATTCCATATTCATAAATTAGACTCTGCATTAGATTATCAACTATGGGAAAATGAAAATGAGTTTGTAATAAAATACCTGCCTTGCCCTTTTACTCCAAAATCTGTAAGGAATATCAATTGAACCTCTAAACCAACTTTGAAGTCAAGTTTAAACTGAAGACAAGGGACACAGTTAACCAATATAGCTTTTATTCACCAATTCACTCTACGTCAGACATTATTCAATCTTAAACATAACTTACTACAGTCAAGAAAATCTCAGAATCATTACTCGGCTGCATGTTCCACCACAGGCTTGCATAACTTACAGTCAGCCGCCAACAACGACGAAGTCCTATACTTGTCTTCCCCTATCATAACCGGCATCAGGACCCCACTCTTCGTCATACTCACATAATCCTCCCTGTACGTCCTACCCAAAACTCCCTCCACTTCCTTCGACAGCCCGAAAAACTCAAACTGCACTTCCAAATGAGCGAAGCAGTTAACCTCTGGCCTCTTATACCCATGCACTCTATCATTCTCCTCCATCACCAGAACCACATTCACCACTATCATCGCAGCCCCCTCTACAAACACCATAACCGAGTTTCTAACCCCCATCCTTTCCACCTTCATCCCCTATTTTTGCCACCTCGATAATTGCTCCTCTGCCAGTGCTATCTCTTCGCCGTTGTGAGCCAGGCGTAGGTGCTCTGCTCTCTCATCCCATTTCTCCGACTTTACCGCTTCGACAACAAAGGGATTAGAGCTTGCGTTTGGGAATATCCCGGCTAGGGCTTGCATCTAGGTAAAATCGCGGCTGCAGCCCGATGTCCTGAGTCCTATGAACCGCTCATTGATCTGAATGTTTCTTTCGGGTATGAAACTAGGGCAAAGTTCTCGTCTTTTTTTCTTCTTCTCCATGAGTGCTCCGAATAAGGCAAGGGAAACGAGAAAATGAAAATGAGACGTGAACAAAATCTAGAAAATTAGGTATTGATTTTGGAAATTAGGGATCGGGAAATTTGGGGGTGAGAACGAAATGAGAAGTAAAGCGGGTGAATGAAAATAATAGCGGGATATAGAAATAGCTGAGGTGTGAATTGATGGTGTGGATTAATGGTTGAGATTTTATTTTAAATGATGGTGTGGATTGCTGAGGTGTAATTTTTTTAATTTTAAAGGTCTGCTATAGCAACATAATATAAAACTGTTGCATCGTGTTACACTTGTTTAGCTAGAGCAACAATATTTATGGCTAAGGTAACACCAAAAATATAATGTTGCAGTAGGACCAAAATGTGACGACCGCCCTTAACCCCTGCACTTAACAAGAGGAATAATTCGCTGAAATATGTGCCAGGCAGTTATAGATAATCATCAGAGTAAGATAAGCACACGCGGAACCTATCGTATAACTCACAGTGCAAGGATAAAATATAATAGAACATATACAACATGCAGTAAAACTGAAGCGGAATTGACCAGAATCTTAAACTTTTCATATCAACATGAGTTATCCATACAACACAGGGATATACCATAAGAATCTGTACAAAATGACTCACTACAAGTCACTAAGAGAATACATCAAACAGCGGGAAACAATAATAGATAGTAGGAAATAATACGTCTGCCTCCTTCTCATCGTCGCTTAGCTGTAGCGTCCTCATCAAGATCTACTACCTATCACCTACAACTCAGTATACCCATTCATCACATGAATGAACAGCCCAAGGTAATAAGAGGGAAACATAAAACCGCGAGTCAGACAATAGTCATAATGAGCGACAAAACAGCTATCTAACATCATCAATAATGTATATGAGGAATAGGTAGATCAACCATCTAATCTACCAACATATACAGAGAAGAAACTAAAACCCGTCTTCCCCACATCTGACAGAGATAGCCTTTACAAACAACCAAAGAGAAAACATAGCAGACATAACAACAAGTTAACTAGCGTAGACCATCCTAATCGAGATCAACATCCCCCAAGTACAAGCCCTGAAGGCCTAAACCAACATTAGACAAGCACCCAAGAGATGTCTCCTTCGATGTCGAACAATCTACACAAGACGATACAAGAAAAGCAACAACATCCATGACTCTGGCTATCACTGCCAATCCTGCTTTGAAACCATCGTTAATCATATGACCGGCTCAACAACATGTCGTCCGTCAAGGGCTAATGATAACCCCAGTTCTAGTCAGAATAATGCATGTCCCACGTAAATTTGCCTCCCCGAGACAACTAGGCTCATCCCATGTGGCCAGGGTACTCGACTAGTCCCACTAGTCATTTAGGCGTCCCTATTATACCCCTGCTTTGAGTCCGCTAGAACTTACGACAACCATAATCTCTCAGCCTTCATAACTCTGGTCGTCGTCACCAGTGACTATCCACAAGCTCAGTCCCCGTGTCGAGCAACCATTATCCACGAGCTCAAATCACACTTGAGTTGTCTTCACATTTGTTGCATCTCCCCGATCAACGAAAACTTAAAAACACTTCGAATATTCCTCCTCGACTTCACGTCGAGGCCATGACCATCGTCGACCCAAAAACGTACTTCATTTGGTCGATATTCCATTTCATAGCATTTCAACCTTTCTGCTATGAAAAATATACCATAGCATTTCACTCAGCCTTTTACAGCTGAAATGTTATCATATCTCCTGGTTCATTCCAGATCCATTGGCTCAATTTTTATACTACAGCTTTTTACAACGTTCAGAAACGCTGTCACAGCCACCCGATCCATCCTGGATCGACCTGCCCAATCCATCAGCCCGATCCATCAGAAAACACGCCTGATCCATTGATTTTTCTTGCCCCATCCATGCTCCAGAACTTGCCCGTTCCACCCCTTTTCCATAGTGTTTCTGGAAACGCTATAAAAAGTCCGCCCGTTTCAGCCAAGAAAATACTTGTCCCATCCACGGTTTCAAGCCCGATCCAACGATTTTTCTTGCTCGATCCATGCTCCAGAACTTGCCCAATCTAGCCCTTTTCCATACTATTTCTGGAAACCCTATAAAAAGTCTTTCCGATCCAGCCAAGAAAATACTTGCTCGATCCACGTTTTAAAGCCCGATCCATAGAATTTTCTTGCCCAATCCATGCTCCAGAACTTGCCCGATCCATCCCTTTTCCATAGCATTTCTGGAAACGCTATAAAAAGTCCGCTCGATCTAGCCAAGAAAATACTTGCCCGATCCGCGTTTATAAGCTCGATCCATCGATTTTTCTTGCCGGATCCATACTTTTTCATAGCGTTTGGCAAACGCTGTCGAACCCTGTTTTTACCCGATCCATGCCAAAACTCGCCCGATCCATGCCACAGCTCACCCGATCCATCACCATTCTTACTCCCGATCCATCACCAAAACTCGCTCGATTCAACTTCGAATCGATCCAAAACTCGTGCAAAACATTCAATTCACCAATCAATCAAATCAAACCATCAAGAAGTATTATCACAACGATATTTCATCATTCAAACATAAGAAATTCACCAAATTCATGATAAACAATAAACGAACTAAACAAATGGATCTAACTTGTAACAACACATGAATTAACATAGAAATTAACTGATTTAGGTTGCTAGATTAGATCTTATAGTGATTCGAATGAAAATATACATATCATGATGTAGATCTAGGTGAAAACAACTTGAAATAATGAAAATAAGATCAAACAAACCATATACTCAATTGAATCCGTGTGAGAGATGCTTATCACTCCCCAAATCTTCAATATGGCTTGAAAACAACTAATCTCTAATCCAGACAACAAAGAACGATCTTCAAATCTCTCAATTTGATGCGATCTACTCTCTCTTGATATAGATCTAGCCTTCCTTGGTGTAGATCTTCCATCTTCTTATGTAGATCTAAAATTTTAATGGAGGAGAGATGTATTTGATTGAGCAAGGAGGATCACGAGCTCAACCAAACGAGCAATGAAGAAACTAAACCATTCTCCATGCCTGTAACCCCCTATTTATAGCCCCAGCCCCAAGCCTTAGCGGGCCCCATAAATCAGCCCACTAATTACCAATTAGCCTGGCCAAAAATTGTGTAGTACTAAAACAGCAATTCCTGCCAAACCGCTAAACCAAATCTTTAATGTGACCACTCTACGGAATCAGAAACATCATTTCCTTTCCAATGGAATTAATCTCAGCACCTAATTCGATCTCGGTCAAAAGTTATTCCCTGTACAAAACTGACAGGGGCAAAATGGTCACAAATAAAACTGGTAAAAATTATGGATATGTCTCACATCACCATAATCAACATATCAAAATATGAGAATGATCCTACCCTCAGGGAATTAAATAAAAATATTTTACGATCCTCCGATACGTAAAATGCGAGTCGTTGCATTCTGTGCCCCCCCTCCTTTAGGAATCTCGCCCCCGAAATCCCAAGCAAACATAAGCAACCAAAAACAACTCTGCATGCCGATCATCCATGAGCAGCCAATTTAACCATCCAAACTAGCATCCATCAAGCCATGCATCCATAGCCCTAATCTAGCATGTGGAATTCTAACGAATAGTACAAGTTACAATGGTGTAAGGTGAAACAACATTAATGGGTCATACCAACGAAGAGTTTTGGATGGATCATCTTTATACACTCATCCGACTCCCACATACAATCGTCATCATCCTCACTCCATTACACCTTGACTAGCTTAACCGTCTTCCTCCTTAGATATTTCGTGTCATTCCCCACGACGTGAAGCGGCTTACGAGATTTCGTAACAACGGACTCGACTTCTAGGTCTTCCTACTGTTCTAGAGATACCACCACATTCGAATCATGCACACACTTCCGTAGAAACGACACATAGAAAACATTGTGCACACTCGACATCCTCTCGGGTAAATCCAATATATATGCGAGCTTTCCAATCCGCTCGACTATCAGAAATGGTCCAACGAACCTTGGAGCTAATTTTCCTTTAATTCCGAACCGAACAACATTGGCGAAATCTTCATGAAAACCATGTCACCAACGCCGCACTCCAAATCTTTTCTCCGCTTATCGGCATAACTCTTCTGACGATCGTGGGCTGCTTTCATTTTTTCTGAATGATCTCGGTACAATATAACGTCTCTCTGATCATCTCTAGCCCAAGTATCAACTTATCTTCAGCTTCTAACCAACATGTCGGAGGATTACACGGTCTACCATACAACGCCTCGTATGGTGCCATCTCAATGCTTGACTAGTAGCTGTTGTTGTACGCAAACTCAACTAGATGTAGATGGTCTTCCAACGATTCCCTGAAGTCCAGTACACACGCTCTTAGGAGATCTTCCAAAACTCGGTTAACCCACTTGGTTTGACCATCAGTCTAGGGATGATAAGCTGTACTCAAATGCAACTCGGTTCCCAAAGTCTCTTGTAAACTCTTCCAAAATCCACTCGTAAACAATGGATCTCGATCACTCACTATGCTCTTCGGGATACCTTAGAATCGAACTATCCATTTTGTATATAGCTCAGCCAACTTCGATGTTGTCCTAGTCAATCTGACAGGAATAAATCTTGCGCTTTTGATCAATAGATCCACTATGACCCAAATTCCTTCGTTTCCTGCCCTGGTCTTAGGTAGTCCATCGATATCTGCTCCTACATCCACGTAGGAACTTTTAATGGATAAAGCAACCCAGTCGACTTCTTCTGTTCAGATTTCACCAGCTAACAGTTCATCCGTTTGGAAATGAACTTTCCAACATCCCTCTTCATCCCTTCCCAGTAGTAGGCTCGCTTCATGTCCTGATACATCTTATTACCACCAGGATGAATCGCCAACTTCGAGTGATGACATTCCCTCAGAACCTCATCTCTTAACCCATCGATATCAGGAACAACCAGTCGTCCTTTCTTTCAAAGCCAACCCTCTCAATTGACCTCAAATTCCTTATCCTCTGGTTCCAACTTTTGGATAATCTCAACAGGCATTGCATCATGCTTTTGGCTCTCGCCCATCCTTTCGATGAGAGTAGGTCTTATCGATAAGCTTGCCAGCATTTCAGGTTCCAACTCACATTGTGGTCTGAAATCAAATCCTGCCAAGTACTCGAGGTGCTTCCATTCCAAAAACATCGCTCCCAAACTTGTGTGTCTTAGACTCAACGCATCTGCCACTGCGTTATCTTTACCAGGAGTATAGGATGTACTAAAATCATATGATGCTAGAAACTCTAACCACCGTTGTTGCCGAAGATTCAAATCCTTTTGGGAGAAAAGATACTTCAACGACTTATAATCCGTAAACAACTCGAATCAAACCCCCAACAGGTAATGTCTCCACATCTTCAGAGCAAACACGATCGCCGCTAACTCTAAATCATGAGTCAGATAATTCCTTTCATGCGTCTTCAGTTGTCGACTCGCATATGCCATAACTTTGTCCTTCTGCATCAGCACTGCTCCAAGTCTAGTACCGCATGCATCGGTATTGTTAACCCATAAAAATATGGTTCAAAGTATGGGTTGTTAATATGCTATATGATACGTATGAACTCGGTTCGTTTGGTTATATGCATCATCAGGTCGTTGAAACACTAAGGCTTCGGGTCGTTTCCCACTTTGGGTCGCTATATAATCAGGACGTTCTGCTTTATAATACCAAGTCATTACCGTGTATAATGTGTTGTGCAAGTTAGGTCGTGCGTAATGTATAAAGCCAGGTCATCTGCAGCAGACTGTAGCAATCAGGTCGCTATGCCTTGGGATTGTTCTCACGTAGTCAAACCAAGGCCATTCCAGAGTTAGGTCGTTTAGCGACCTAAGGAGGCATACATGCGGGTCGTTCGGGTTCTTAGACCATTTCTTAGAGAACACGACATAAGTTAGGTCGGTCACGGCCAAGTGTAGCGGGTCGCTCCAACGACCTGAAGGCCCGTGCCTTATTTTCAGCTTCTCTCACTTCATTTCCACACCTATAAATACGCCCACATTTATACCATTAAAGTGACCGATTTTTTCCACCACGAACTGCTGCCATTTTCATTTCTTAACATATCCAAACCTCTATCAAACCTCTTTCAAGCTCCGATTCAACATCTCAACATTATGAAATCGTCAAAGATCGTTTAAGTGCTTAATTGTTGAAGATCTACTCCAACAATCTTCGTAATCAAAGAGACCCAAGCATTTCCATGGTGATTTTGAGAGAATGAAGAGATTAAAGAGAAATAGTAGAGAAAATTGTTGTGAAGAGAGAAAATGAGAAAAGTTATAGAAATTATGTACCTTGTAACATTGAGAACGATAATGAAATCTCTCTTGAAAGTGGTCGTAGACCAAGTTTAATGTCGAACCACTATAAATCTCTGTCTTTTTATTGCTTTTGTGTTTGGGGTTTCCCGCATTATAGATCCAAACTGTTTAAAGGTGTTTACACATCTCACTGGGTGTTAGTGTTCATTTTTGACATCAACATTTTTAGCGCCCACTGTGGGGCAACATCCACATCCAAAGGTCAAGTGCTTTGTGAGGGACGTCGAAGTTGAAGCCTGTTTTTTACGATAGATTCTCGAAGCCTAAAATCCAGGCCCATTGAAGAATTCTCTTCAAAGTTTAGAAGTTTGTCTGAGATAATGGGTCCAAAGAAAATTGCAAGTAAGACCATTAGAGGAGGTTCCGATAATGTTGTTAATGAAGCTACACCACAAACCAACCGCTTTGAAGTTGGCCAAAGTTCGACAGGTGGAGCTGGTGTAACTAAGGATGAGTTGGATGCAGTTGTCGCCAACTTGAATCAACGAATGAAAGCTTCTAATCATGCTTTAATGTACAAGATAACTGCTCTTATCACCGCTCAGGTCAATCCAGCTCCTCCTCAAAGAGTCCACGTCGACCTTGAGGAGAACGCAAATTTATCGACTTTTGATTGTAATCATATTGATAACATGGAAGACCTTGAAGGTTGGGAGAGTGATAAGGTCTAAGCTAATGTTGAAGATTCAAAGCTAAAGGCTAGAAATCATTCCGATCGAAATACTACTCGAAATGTTGCTAGTCCTGCCAAGGGGGCACCTCCCCATAGTAGAGGTAAAAGACCTCAATCCTCTAACCGCGATCGCTCGCCAAGACGAGCATCCAGCAAAGAGATCGAAGTCTTCCCTGCAGAATGACACAACACTGAGGAGTATATCTCGGAAATGATAAAATAAATCATGAAGGATAGCATGGCTCGTAATGACGATGAAAGGGAATGGGATTTTTATCCCAGCAAAAATGCGTTCACCGAAAGAATTAGTAAAGCAGAGTTCCTGAAAAAGTTTACTTATCCTACTTTGCCTCCCTACAATAGAACTATTGATCCTAACTTCTTTCTGTACAAGTATGAATGGCACATGAACGCAGCCAAGGCGATAGATGATATCAAATGCTTATACTTTCCTCTCTACTTGGAGGGTATGACATCGTCGTGGTTTACAAAGTTGTCGCCTAAGTCTGTAGATCAATTTGCTGACTTGACCAAGAAGTTCAAAGAGCAGTTTAGACTGCAAGCTGCGAAGTCCAAAGATTTTATATCAATAACATCAATGGAAAAAAATCTGGGAGAATCTATTAAGGCTTTTCTCAATCGATTCAATGCTGCTTTGTCCGAAGTTGGGAATCCAGAGCCATGCATGATCCTGTTGTCTCTAATCGGTCTATAGATAAGAAGAGAGAGTTTGGGAGATGGATAAAAATGAAGGAACCAAATATGCTCGAAAAATTCTATAAGATAACAGAGGAGTACATTAGGGTGGACGACGATCCTACTTCTAGTTAGAATGTTGGAAGGGGCAGCATTGTCGAAGCTTAAAAGAATGCTGATACTCAGGATAATCAAAAAAATACTCGGGGGCAGAAGCGAGCCAATGATGGGAAAGGAAACAAGGGTGACAATATGTTTCGCCTTTTCGACTCAGTAGAATTGACACCTCTAACTAATACCCCTGAGAACATCTATTTCGCAACAAAAGATGCGGAGGATTACCCAGAACTGCAGCGGATGAGGATAACCGCCAATGCAGTTAAGTCCGTAAATTTCTGTCAATTCCATAACCAGCTAGGTCATAACACCAATGAATATAAAAAGTTGAAGACGTTGATCGAAGAGCTGATTAGGAAGAATAGATGTCAGCAGTACGTGAAGAATCCGTAGGCTCCAAACTCTACTCCAACTCCTCAGAGGCTAGGTGCCTCCGTAGAATAATCAGGTCCGAGTAATAGAGCTCTGGTGCAGAGCAATCAACGACTTGTGATCAACACCATATCCGGAGGTCCTCATCGAGCTGAAAGAAGTTGGAGGGATATTGAACGATGTGCTGGAGCCTTGAAATACGTCCCAAAGGAGTAGAGATGTCTGATCCTGAGCAACACAATTCCTGCGAAGCAGCAGAAGTTTTCTTACGAGGACATTGTGTTCAAGGAAAAAGATGCAGATGGCGTGATAACACCCACTCTAGATCCTATGGTTGTGACAGTTGGAATAGGCCCGACGATGGTCAAGAGGGTGCTTGTAAACTGTGGCGTCGCATGCAATGTTCTATTTCGCAATACATTCAACCAAATGAAACTCTCAATGAAAGACGTCTAAGCATGCCAAACGAAAATCCAAGGGTTCACGGGGGAGCCCAAGCAGTCGATTAGAACCATTGATTTGCTAGTCGAGTTGGGATAGGGAGACAAGGTGGCCATCATGAAGCAGACTTTTGTGATAGTTGATGAATCGTCAGCCTATAATGTGTTCGTGGGAAGACCAGCTCTAGCCGATTTCAGAATTTCTCTTGCGCCTTGGTGCTTAACCATGAAATTTCCTACCGAGAATGGCATCGGAGTAATCAAAGGATATCAAGAGACTGCTCAAGAATGTTATTTGACAGAGCTGCATAAGGCCAAAAAGAAAGACAAAGGAAAGAATGTGGAGGCCCCCCTTCGCATTCGAGAGCCCACCTTATAGCAATTAAGGAGTGGCCCCTGCACTAGTGAGCATAGTGGGGCTTACAAAGAGATGGATCCTCGTAAATCCAGTGCAGGTGTTGAGCGACCTGCACCAGCTGAGATCACCATTCCAACATTAGTTTATCCTAAAGATTTTGATCGAGTGCTAAAGATAGGGTCTCAGCTGTGCCAAAGGTTACAAAAAGATTTGATCATGTTTCTTAGAGCTAATCTCGACGTGTTTGCCTGGAGTCACTCTGACATGTGTGGCATATCCCCTGAAGTGGCGGTTCATGCATTAAACATCAACCCAAGCATTACACCGCTAAAGCAGAAAAGACGGATTTAGGGCCCTGAAAGGTCAATGTCTCTCAAGGAAGAAGTGGATAGACTTATGTAGAATCGCTTTATTCGAGAGTCCTTGTATCTTGCCTGGGTAATCCCATGTTAGTGAAAAATCCCAACGGCAAATGGCGAGTGTGCGTTGACTATTCTAACCTTAATAAAGCATGTCCCAAGGACAGTTTCCCACTACCCAGAATCGATCAGCTTGTTGACGCGACAGCGGGGCATGAACTATTGTCTTTCATGGATGCATACTCGGGCTATAATCAGATCCTAATGCATGAGCCAGATTAAGAAAACACTATCTTTACCATAGATGTTGGCTTGTATTGCTATAAAGTGATGTCGTTCGGGTTAAAGAATGCTGGAGCGACTTACCAGCATCTCGTCAATTCAATGTTCAAATCTCAGATTGTCAAGACCATAGAGGTCTACGTAGACGACATGCTGGTAAAGCCCAAAAAAGCAGATGATCATCTAGAAAGCCTGGTCGAGATGTTCAATATTATGAGAAAGTACGGCATGCAACTCAATCCTCTCAAATGTTCATTCTCAGTCGCATTGGAGACATTCCTTGGGTTTATGGTTAATGTTAGGAGCATTGAAGCCAACCCTACACAGATTTCTGCTTTGAGAGAAATGCGAGCTCCATGAACAAAGAAACAACTACAAAGTTTGAACGGGAAAGTTGCTGCCTTAAGTCGCTTCATTTCTAAGGTAATAGACAGGTGCATTCCACTTTTTGATGCTTTGAGAAAGGGTAGGAAGGACATCCAATGGACCCCAGAGCTCCAGACAACTTTCGAGGAGTTGATCAAGCATATGGAAGCACCACTAATGCCGTCAAAGCCTAAACATGGAGAAGATCAGTTTCTATACTTGGCAGTTTCATCCCATGCCTTGAGCGTTGCATTGGTCAGAGAGGATTCGAAGATTCAAAGGCCGATATACTACATTAGCAAGAGACTTACCGGGGCAGAGCTGAACTACCCAAAGCTGGAGAAGCTTGCATGTTGTTTGCTTATTGCCTCGAAGAAGTTAAGGCCATACTTCTAAGCTCATCCTATCAAGGTTCTCACAGATCAGCCTCTAAAGTAAGTCCTATTTCGTTCGAAGACTTCGGGAAGATCACTCAAATGGAATATTGAGCTAAGTCAATACGACATCACCTGTCATATGCGAAGGGAAATCAATGGACAAGCTTTAGCAGATTTCATTGCTAAGTTTATGGATAGGGGAGATGAGAAAGTGGAAACTACCGAAGTGATTATCCGGTGGAAATTATTCGTTGATGGAGCCATGAAAAAGTACTACTTAGGGGAAGGAGTAGTGCTTGAGACTCCCGAAGTACGTTCACTATGCTATGCCTTGAGACTAGAATTCCCGTCAATGAATAATGAAGCAAAATATGAAGCTCTAATTGCTGGAATAAAGATTGTTAAAGAGTTACAATTGAACACCTCGCACATTTTCAGCGACTAACAGTTAGTGGTATGTCAAGTCAAAAGGGAGTTTCAAGCTAAGGGGGGGAAATTTCCAGCTTACCTATCAAAGGCTTGGGAACTGCTCAACAGCTTGGACTACTACACTATCTCACACATTCCTCAAGAAGAAAACTTAAAGGCTGACTCACTCGCAAAACTTGCCAGTGCAGGAGATGCACAACTATTGGGGTTAGTGCCAGTCGAATTCCTCTCAAATCCCAACACTGATGACAATGATGTAGATTGGATCACGGAAATTGCTGCAGAGCCAGATTCAAGGATGATTCTAATCAAAGTTTATCTCCTCAACGGTGTGCTCCCAGATGATTCGAAGAAGCGGAAGAAGTTGCTCCGAAAGGCTCCTATGTATCTCATCCAGGATGGTCGATTATATAGGCGAGGCTTCTCTATGCCTTTGCTCCGCTGTGTTACTAAAGAGGAATATGAAGTAATCTTGGCAGAACTGCATGATGGAGAGTGTGGAGGTCATACTAGTGGACAGACACTAACCAAGAAAATACTGCGGTACGGTTACTTCTGGCCTGATGTGAACCAAGACTCCGCAATTTATACCAAGAAGTGTGACAAATGCCAGAGATTCGCAAAGATCCTAAGAGCACCATCTACATAATTGACTCAAATGGTCAGTCTGTGGCCATTCGCTGTCTGGGGCATTGATCTAATTGGGGCATTACCTACCACAAAATCCAGTTTCAAATATGCCATTGTAGCTGTCGATTACTTCACCAAATGGGCTAAAGTAGAGCCACTGGCCCCAATCACCTCAAAGAAAGTGATCAACTTCCTCTTGAAGAACATCATTTGCAGGTTCGATGTGCCACAGAAGATAATCACAGACAACGGGATGCAATTTGAAAGTGATGAATTTAAAGAATTATGTGCCTAGTACAAGGTCAGAAAAGTTTTGCTGCAGTGGCCAATCCGCAAGAAAATGGGAAAGTGGAAGCAGTGAATAAGATCGTCAAATCAACCATCAAGAAGCGGCTTGAGAAAGCTAAAGGTGGTTGGATCAACGAACTACCACTTGCACTATGAGCGTACAGGACAACTCATAAATCTGCTATCGGGAACACTCCTTTCTCCTTGGCATTCGGCTCAAAGGCTATGATTCTGGTGGAGCTAGAAGTCCCTACACACCGCATAATCCATTTCAACCAAGCAGAGAATGAAAATCTACATCTTGAAGCTCTTGATCAACTTGAGGAAAGGAGAGATGAGGCAGAACTCAGGGTTGCAGCCCATTAACGAAGGATTGTTTGGCATTTCAACTCTAAAGTCAGACAAAGGACCTTCGAGGTCGAGGATCTTGTACTAAAAAGAGTCATGACAGGGACTGGAGTCTTCGGGCCAAATTGGGAAGGGTAGTACATCATAAGTCAAAAGCTACTCGACGATACTTACAAACTGACAACTATTGATGGCACTCCAATTCCAAGAGCCTGGAATAGCAATCATCTTCGTCGTTATTTTACTTGATGCTATGTTCAAATTTCTTGTAAAAAGCATGTAAATATTTTTGCGATCATTGTACTGAATGCTAGCTCCATGAATAAAAGCATGCCTGTGACACCCCACGTCCGTTAATGTCACTCTTTATCAGAATGCACCAAGTTTTGTGAAGCGTTATAGGGAAACAGAAACGGAAACATCACAAGACATATATAAAATAACAGCGGAATTAAAAACTTTATTAAATAGAAAAGCTTCGTGGTCCAAACCTAATTACATAATAAGTCTGAAATGCTGATAACATAAAACTTATGTCTTGTACCAAAATTATCATCAGAGTACAATAATGCATGAAAAGAGCATAATCTCCAAAATATAGCCATAGTAGAGAAGATACGAGATCAAGCAGTACTTCTAAGCAGCTCCAAGCATAATGAAAGAAGAATCCTGATCATGCTTGAGTATTCCCACCCTGAGAACCTGGAAGGAGAGGGGAGAAACGGAAGAGAGAGAAGAGGAAACAAAACAGGTCAGACATAAAGTCTGGCGAGTCCAGTTACTTTTAGCATATAAATAAGTAAAAGCATCATGATAGGCATATAAACTGAATGAGAGAGATAATAGTATCATAAGGCAGGTATAACAGGATAAACATGATAACAGAACTGGATATGTTGCGCTTCTTAAGCACTTTTCTCTGCACCAATACTAGTATAACAGATATGTAACAGGATTGCATACTCCCTAATTACTTAACAGAAACAGGATGATCCCAACAGAAATATAATGGTAGTTTTAGGTGTAATCTAGTAGCGGGTTTTACCCCAAACAGAATTAACCGGTACCTAAACAGAAATAACGGGTGTTAATCCAAACAGAAATACAGGTACCCCACAGAAACAGACAGGACTAGATGTACCCTAATTACTACCCCCCAATCGATCGGCTCCCTATCCCGTAAATACCCTGTGTCGGCCCTATAGTAGGGTATCTTACTTCCTAAAGTGGCAACCTACAGAAGGACATAGACCTATTTACTGGTGCTACAGCGGCTTATTTTCCCAGAGCAAGTTGTACTCATGCACACACATGAGTCCGTTGGAATGCGCCAGTACACACCTCCTCCCAAATGAACCTCTTACAATCAGCTCAGTAAGCGTGCCCTGACCCCTACCTAGTGCGGGGTCCCCCTTTAATATTAGAATGGGTTACTGACTAATATGGGTCCCACACAACAGATGACCCAAGCCAACCCTTACAGATCTTGTGTCCCCAATTAACTAGGATTTTGACAGGTTATGCCTAACAGATTTAACAGATCTGCATAACCCCTACAGATTTATATGTTAAACTTTACAAGTTAACGGGTTCATATAACTCCAACAAATGTAACAGGTTAAGTTTTCTAGATAAACAGGTTCGTATAACCCCCACAGATTTAACAGGTTTACTTAAGCCCACAGATTTAACAGGCTTACTTAACCCTACAGATTTAACAGGTTTACTTAACCTCGCAGATTTAATAGGTTTACTTAACCCTACAGATTTAACAGGTTTAGTATTTCTGGTTAACAGGTTCTTGTCATTCTCCATTCATGTCTGTTAGTGCAACATACCTCTCACATTAAGCCGACTACTTATGGTTGTTGGATATGCCGGGCTACCACAAGCTAGACTTAACCTCGTGTCTTAGCACCGTTACATGTACATTTACGCACCTACCCCTCACATTAGATTAACAACTTGTGGTTGCTGGAATTGCCGGGCGGTTCCGGGCAGACTTATACCATAAGTGTAATCTAACCTCGGGTCTAAGTGCAGTTACAGTTTCTATTTACTGTAGTCTTAGGCATATTCGTTCTTAGCCAATTATTCATGTTCATCATAGGTTTCCCAATTACAGTATTCAATTTCAACGGATTAAACAGGCTTCACAGATTCTTTACCGTTCCATTAACATGTTTTCGCTTAATCTTAAATTAAGCCTATAGACTTATATGTCTCAAACCACAAGTCATAATTTACAGTAGAAATCATGCCCCAATTTTTAGTCCGATTTCACAATATAGTTTATGCCCCCAAATTTCAATCGTGATTCAAAGTACAAGATATGCCCCTAAATTACCATTTCCAATCATTCCCAATTTAACCCAATTTCGTTCATATGCATATTTCAGCGATATCGGCCTAGGCTCGAAGGTAGCCTGGCTATAAAAATAAAAAGGGAATAAGAGAGAAAAGAACATAATAGGCATAAAACCAAAAGTAACAGAAATAGGCATATGATAGCAGAAATAGGCATATAAGAACATATCTGATGAACAGAAATAGGCATATAAGAATAGATCTGATGAACATGTAATAACAGGACTAATTAGGCATAGGTTTAGATCTAGATTTATAAACATATCAGGATTACTTGTTAAATGTTTATATCTAAAAATAACATGAACTCGCTGCGATTGGATCTAAAGAACAGGGAATTGATTGAAGCCCAGATCTCTGAATATGAACAACTCTTGTTGTTGAAGAAGAATAAGCTATTTTCATCTAGGCAGAGGCAGCTTCTAGTTCTCCATTGTTTTTGAATGAATAAAACAATGAGAATGAGGTCTTATTTATAGCCTAGGGTCAATGAATCTAGCCAAGAATTCAGTCCTCATATGTAGGAATTTATCTGGTTCAGATCGGGGGGGGGGGTCGACACCCCTGTTATGGTGTCAACCCATGGGTCGACATCATGTCCCCTAGGGTGGGTCGACCCCCAACGGGTCGATTCCCCCTCCCCCCAGACTTCCCGCTTCTGTTTTCGAATTTTTTTTGAATGGTTTTGACTTGGTTATGTGTGTGTGTATATATATATATATTATGCGTATACAAACTTCAAACCTTAATAACTCCTTTATATGATGTCTGTTTTATGCAAGCTTGGTGTCTATCTTAAGCATAATTCCAAGACGAATGCAACGGCATAATCCGTTTTACCTAATTCCCAATATTTATTTAAGTATTCCTTAGTTTATCATTTTAATGTGTTATAAAATTACGGCGTGTTACATTCTCCCTTACTTAAAGGATTTCGTCCCCGAAATCTTCAAGTTAAGAAGAATGTAAATCCTAACATCCATCATCCCTCTGCTCATCAACAATCACAGGCATCCATTGTCCTTAAAAGTCCTCTAATGCTTATATGAACATATGCAAATGTGTGTGTTTATGTCCCTATACTAATGTGAAAGATCATGCGGTCTACTGATTCAGTCGACCTCCTTAATGCAAGGTATGTTAGTGCCATGAATCCAACATGTATGCAAATAATCCTATTATATCATGTAACTTCTATATGTGTGCACAATCATTTATCCAAATGCAACATCCATATGATGATACACCCACCTTCATCCATCAAAAAGGATAAAAATGCACACACATCCATATGCAGTATGAGAATGACTGAGCCGATATAGTGCCTAATTTGTGTGTATATGCATCCACGAGCAACCACTTGCATCCATCAAACATAACATGTCTCAAACACATGTTTACATCCATGGGATTTCTACCTAAAGGTCGAAGATTCGATCGATAGGATACACATGAATGACAGAAGCAAGTACGAATAAAAGCTTGGAAAAAGAAGTTAAGAATATAATCCTGAAAAGGAAAGGGTATGAAGCGCGATTTTTGTCTTCAGTCTCCCAAGTCGCATCCTCGTTGTCTTCTCCCCATTGCACTTTATTAACTTAACCTCCCTGTTGCACAGTTTCTTAACCTCTGATCCAAGTATACGGGTAGTAACTCATTTAATTGTCGCCTCCCGTTCTACCTCTACTTCGTCAAGAATGTTCAGCTCAACTACCTCTGTTGTATCGTGCAGACACTTCCATAAGTAAGAAATGTGGAAAAACATCATGAATATCCACATATAAGTGAAGCAAGTTGTATTCCTTAGTTGCAAAGATGACCGGAGCACCCCATTCTGATATGCTTCGCCTAATAAACATCTTTTCAAGTAGCTCCCCTACTTGCTTGTTGATCTCCCTCCCTTCCCTTGGAGTCATGTGGCGCACATGTAATGCGACTGGCTTCGCATTATCTACCAAGTATACCCGGAAATCAATCTCGCTCCTCGGAGGTAAGTCCCTAACCTCCTCGAAAACATATGGATACTCACAAACTACAGGTATAGATCGCAAATAATTGACAGAAGCATTTAAGTGATTCTACGAAACTAAGCATGACAGACCCCCTTGGGTCACTAGAGATCTTGAGAGTCCTCCCACGCCAAGTCAGAAGTCTAACGACCCTCTTCTAACAATCCAGAATGGCACCATACCTAGCTAGCCAATCCATCCCTAGAATCAAACCATAGCCCATGAAAATAAGCATATATGCGTCGCATTCAAATTCGACGCATAACACAGATATTCTCAAACCCCGACAAATCATAGACAGATGAGCCGTACCTCCAATGAGGTTTGAGACAATAATGGGATCCAAAACCATACTAGTACTAAGGTGCAGAGACTCAACCACAGAATCAGATATAAAAGAATGCGAAGCGCCCGAATCATAAAGAGTTCTAACAGGATGATTGGAAAGAGAAATCAAACCTTCCACGGAAACTTTCCTACCGCTATCTGGCGCACCGGCCACGAGAGCACGCACCTGCCCTCCAGAAGGTCTTGCCCTTTGGCCCTGTCCTTGCTTCTTCGGGCACTCCCTAGTATAGTGTCCGACTTCACCATAGTTGAGGCAAACATTCTTCCTTTTTCTGTAGTCTTTAACCAAATGACCCACGTTCCCATAACCATTACATTTCTTTTTGCCTTGAGCTTTGTCATTCTTTCCGCCCTCTTGTTGTTGTTCTTTCTTGGGCCACACTTTCTTATTTTGTGTTTCCTCAACCTTAGCCTCTTTCCTTTCACCTTTGTCTTCTTTATGCATCAATGCCATATCAACGAGTTTCTCAAATGTTGCTCCCATCGGAATATGAGACATAGACAACCCATGGAGGGGTTCATTCAATCCTCTAACAAACCTCAAAGATTTCTTGTGCGGGGTATTCACTAACTCTAAACCAAACCTCGCCAGTTGATTAAACTTATTAACATATTATTTCACAGACATGGCTCCTTACTTAAGCGCCAAAAACCTTTTCATTTGCATACTTTGCTCGGCTTGAGAAAGAAACTTCATTTCAAACCTCTATCGGAAATCGTCCCATGTCTCAACTGGACGTCCCGCTTGCGTCTCCTCCTACCAAAACGAAGCCTCATCTTTCAACTACCAAACGGCTAACTGAATCTTCCTACGATCGTCAACTTCGAAAATTCCAAACAAATCCTCCGTCTCTTTAAGCCAAT
Source organism: Allium sativum (assembly GCA_030737875.1). Taxonomy (NCBI): domain Eukaryota; kingdom Viridiplantae; phylum Streptophyta; class Magnoliopsida; order Asparagales; family Amaryllidaceae; genus Allium; species Allium sativum. The sequence continues at coordinate 1,042,499,729 of CM060910.1, read as the reverse complement.
TCATTGCTTCTATAAAAGTCTCAGTTCTCGGAATGGCTTTCCTCCCATAGCATAGAAATCCTTGCATATCTTAGAGAAATTATCAGCTCGCGGAGGAAGAGGAATAACGGCTGTAGCTGGGGGATGGGCATCTGCTTGGCCTTCGGCAGGTGCCGTAGCCTCCAGATACCTACCAAACCAAGCCGGTATCTGTATGCCCTATGGAATATTCGGTTCCCCAGACATGCTGAAAAGAAAAAGGGAAATGGGATTCAAACAGAGAATCGAAAAGATATTTAATGGGTTTGGGGATTATGTTTTCAAAAACAGACTTTTTCCTTGAAAATACTTTGTTTTTAAAATCGTTTCAAAACAAATTTCAAAATCTTTTATCCGATCTTGTAACCTTAAGCTCTGATACCAAATGTGACACCCCACATCCGTTAATATCACTCTTTATCAGAGTGCATTAAGTTTCATGGAGCGTTATACGTAAACAGAAGCAGAAACATCACAAGATAGATATAAAATAACAGCAGAATTAAAAACTTTATTAAATAGAAAAGCTTCGTGGTCTAAACCCAATTACATAATAAGTCTGAAATGCTGAAAACATAAAACTTTTGTCTTGTACCAAAATTATCATCAGAGTACAATAATACATAAAAAATAATAATCCCCAAAATATAGCCATAGTAGAGAAGATACGAGATCAAGCGGTACTTCCAAGCAGCTCCAAGCAGAATGAAAGAAGAATCCCGATCAAGCTTGAGTATTCCCACCCTGAGAACCTGGGGGAGAAACAGAAGAGAGAGAAGAGGAAACAAAACGGGTCAGACATAAAGTTTGGCGATTCTAATTACTTTTAGCATATAAATAAGTAAAAGCATCATGATAGGCATATAAGCTGAGTGAGAGAGATAATAGTATCATAAGGCAGGTATAACAGGATAAACAGGATAACAGAATTGGATATGTTGCGCTTCTTAAGTACTTTTCTCTACACCAATACTAGTATAAAAATTATGTAACAGGATTGCATACTCCCTAATTACTTAACAGAAACAGGATGATCCCAACATAAATATAATGGTAGTTTAGGTGTACTCTAGTAGCGGGTTTTACCCCAAACAGAATTAACCGGTACCTAAACAGAAATAACGGGTGTTAATCCAAACAGAAATACAGGTACCCCACAGAATCATACAGGACTAGATGTACCCTAATTACTAACCCCCTAATCGATCGGCTCCCTATCCCGTAAATACCCTATGTCGGCCCCACAGTAGGGTGTATTACTTCCTAAAGTGGCAACCTACAGAAGGACACAGACCTATTTACTGGTGCTACAGCGGCTTATTTTCCCAGAGCAAGCCGTACTCATGCACGCACATGAGTCAGTTGGAATGCGCCAGTACACACCTCCTCCCAGATGAACTTCTTACAATCAGCTCAGTAAGCGTGCCCTGACCCTTACCTAGTGTGGGGTCCCCCTTTAATACCCGAATGGGTTACTGACTAATATGGGTCCCATACAACAAATGACACAAGCCAACCCTTACAGATCTTGTGTCCCCAATTAACTAGGATTTTGACAGGTTATGCCTAACAGATTTAACAGATTCGCATAACCCCCTACAGATTTATGGGTTAAACTTTACAAGTTAACGGGTCCATATAACTCCAACAGATGTAGTAGGTTAAGTTTTCTAGATTAACAGGTTTGTATAACCCCCACAGATTTAATAGGTTTACTTAACCCCACAGATTTAACAGGCTTACTTAACCCCACAGATTTAACAGGCTTACTTAACCCCACATATTTAACAGGTTTACTTAACCCCGCAGATTTAACAAGTTTGCTTAACCCTACAGATTTAACAGGTTTAGTATTTCTGGTTAACAGGTTCTTGTCATTCTCCATTCATGTCTGCTAATGCACCATACCTCTCACATTAAGTCAACTACTTATGGTTGCTGGATATGCCGGGCAGTTCCGGGCAGACTTCTACCATAAGCTAGACTTGACCTCGTGTCTTAGCACCGTTACATGTACATTTACGCACCTACCCCTCACATTAGATTAACCACTTGTGGTTGCTGGAATTGTCGGGCGGTTCCGGGCAGACTTCTACCACAAGTGTAATCTAACCTCGTGTCTAAGTGCAGTTACAGCTTCTATTTACTGTAGTCTTAGGCATATTCGTTCTTAGCCAATTATTTATGTTCATCATAGGTTTCCCAATTACAGTATTCAATTTCAACGGATTAAACAGGCTTCACAGATTCTTTACCGTTCCATTATAATGTTTTCGCTTAACCTTAAATTACGCCTACAGGTTTATATGTCTCAAACCACAAGTCATAATTTATAGTAGAAATCATGCCCTAATTTTTAGTCCAATTTCACAATATAGTTTATGCCCCCAAATTCCAATCATGACTCAAAGTACAAGTTGTGCCCCTAAATTACCATTTCCAACCATTCCCAAGTTAACCCAATTTCGTTTGTACGCATATTTCAGCGATATCGGCCTAGTCTCGAAGGTATCCTGGCTATAAAAATAAAAAGGGAACGAGAGAGAGAAGAACGGAATAGGCATAAAACCAAAAGTAACAGAAATGGGCATATGATAGTAGAAATAGGCATATAAGAACAAATCTGAATATAAGAATAGATCTGATGATCATGTAATAACAAGACTAATTAGGCATAGATTTAGATCCAGATTTATAAACATATCAGGATTACTTGTTAAATGTTTATATCTAAAAATAACATGAACTCACTGTGACTGGATCTAAAGAACAGGGAATTGATTGAAGCACATATATCTAAATATGAATAACTCTTGTTGTTGAAGAAGAATATGCTATTTTAATCTAGGCAGAGGCAGCATCTAGTTCTCCATTGTTTTTGAATGAATAAAACAATGAGAATGAGGTCTTATTTATAGCCTAGGGTCAATGAATCTAGCCAACAATTCAGTCCACATACGCATGAATTTATCTGGTTCGGATCTAAGGGGTGTCGACGTGGGTATCGACACCCCTGTTATGGTGTCGACCCCCAATGGGTCGATTCCCCCCCCCCCCCCCTCAGACTTCCCGCTTCTGTTTTCGAATTATTTTGAATGGTTTTGACTTGGTTATGCATACATATATATATATATATATATATATATATATATCTTATGTGTATACAAACTTCAAACCTTAATAACTCCTTCATACGATGTCCGTTTTATGCAAACTTGGTGTCTGTCTTAAGCAGAATTCCGAGACGAACGCAAAGGCGCAATCCATTTTACTTAATTCCCAATATTTAATTAAGTATTCCTTAGTTTACCATTTTAATGTGTTATAAAATTACGGGGTGTTACAATGCCTGCCTGAGTCAATCTCTTATTTGCAAAATTTTCGTTAATTCAAAATTTTCTTAAAACGATTTTATATTGCAGGTTATCCAACGAGCGCTTGCATCTATCAAGTCCGATACAACATGATGACCCAACAACACTACTTCAAGCATTGTGTGCTACCAACGTCAATATGCACAAATGCAAGGATGAAAAGCACCGCCTTAAAGGTGAATGGAAAGAGTCGCAAAAAGCCAAATGGCAAAAGATACAACAAGCAGCCATAGAGCTAAAACCAGAAATTGCAAGTTCCGCCCAAGGGGCCACAGGGACATCGGTCCTCTAACCGCGATTGCTAGCCAAGACGAGCATCCGACAATAGGACTGAAGTCTGCCCTGTGGAATGACGTAAACCCTGCAAAATTCTGCCAAGGGGGAACATCATCATAGTTGAGGTAAAATACCTCGGTCCTTTAACCACGATCACTCTCCAAGGCGAGCATCCGACAAAGGGACTGAAGTCCGCCCTGCGGAATGATGCAAACCCTGCAAAGTTCTGCCAAGGGGGCACCTCACCATAGATGAGGTAAAAGACCTCGGTCCTCTAACCGCGATCGCTTGCCAAAACGAGCATCCGACAAAGAAACAAAAGTCTTCCCTACGGAATGATGTAACAACCAAAATCCTTCGTGTGGATCGTGAAGGTCGCCTCTCCACAGTAGAGGTGTGCTCAATGGAGTCTCCGATGCTCGATTAAGTCGACAGGAGAAGACGAATGTTGAGTTATAAATGATCTCTCCACAGTAGAGGCACTCAATGAAGTCCCCGATGTCAGCACTAATCAATGGGAGCAGACCAACGTTGAGTTTCTAAAATTCTTCACATTGATCGTGAAGGTCGCCTCTCCACAGTAGAGGTGCGCTCAATGGAGTCTCCGATGCTCGATTCAGTCGACGGGAGAAGACGAATGTTGAGTTATAAACGACCTCTCCACAGTAGAGGCACTCAATGAAGTCTCCGATGTCAGCATTAATCAGCGGGAGTAGATCAACGTTGGGTTATCAAAGTCCTTCACATAAATGAAGGCAACCTTCCCATAGTGAAGGCTAAATACCTCCCAGGCAGTGGCACAAATATGAACGACTTCTCCAAGAAGAATCTCAAGATCAATCAACCAAGCTAAGTTTCTTAAAGAATTGGCGAGCTCAGAAGCTTCAAGTGCACTGGCAGAAATATAAAACTCTGTCAGCAAACAACAAGCTTCTAGTACAACGATCCAAAACAAAGGTACTTAGCAAAGTTGGTTGCATTTAGCTTTAGTGAATTGTGATGACTCATGGCATGGGGTTAACACCATCACATTGAGATAGGCCAATGCTCGCAAGACATACCACAAGCTCATCACAACACTGCATCAAGCTAAAGACTTGCATCATGTTAAAGACTTATAATTTGTAAAGAAGAAAATGCTTAGAAAAGTACAAAAAGAAGAAGCAGCTTCATAACAACAACACAAGTCTTAAACAACGAAACAAGTCTTAGGTTCAGATTTGCATAAAGTCATAAGTAAGGGCCGACACTTGCATAAACATCCGGTTTAACTGAAGTATGTGAAAAGAAGCTACGTAAAAGCAAAATAAAGTGGCCTAAGAACACTACTTCTTTTTCCCGCCTTTAGAGGAATCACCAGACCTCAAAGAAAGCTTGTTGGTCCTGGCGGAAGAAGGAGGAGGTATAGCAGTAGGTTGCTCTTTATCTTGGGCTTCATTATCATCCTTCGGAACTTTAGGAGAGGATAGAACAATTCCTTTCTTGGGAGTACTGCGCTTTCCCTGGCCCCTCTAAGATGAAGACTTTTTATTTTTCTTTGGCTTGCCTTTGACATTCTTCCCCGAGCCCTCGTCTATTTCACCAAGATCTTCTGCTTCGCTAGGAGAATAGTCCATGTCATCTAAGTCGGAGGTTGCAGCAATCTTTTCTTTTTGTGACCCAGGATGCGAAGTAGGAGTGGAAGAGGTAATCAAAGATGCATCGCTCGGAGGAGGAGTGTTGAGCGGAGCAGCAGTGGTTGACACCAAGGTTGAATCATTAATAATGACTTCAGTTGTCGTGGTGCCAGCTACAATAAGAGAAGGATTTGGTAAAATCAAGCCTAGTACAAATGAACAATGAACATGGAATTCAATAAACCCGGGTGAAGTACAAAGATAGTCTAAGTCCGATACAACTTGATTGATCATGGTTTTACCTGCGGCAAGAAGATTCCTGTGCGTAACTTTGTAATTATCTGGGTTGTCATCATCACCCTCATCATCTCCTACATGATCCTCAGTCACATGCTCCTCAGTGACATACTACTCAGTAGCATGCTCCTCGACAGTCTCTTTCCTTTCCTCATGAATGGTAGAAGGATCAGTGGAAGGCACAATGAGAGTTCGAGAGTTGGAAACTTGAACATTGACAGAATCAGTGCGAGTAACAGTGGTAGATACATCCAGGGCCTGCTGCCCAGAGGACCCCACTCCATCTAACATATCGCGCTCGGTCATAAGTTGTTTCTTCCCTTTAGCTAAAGCTTCGCGGGACTCATCATTTAAGAGATTCTCTAATAGATACTCTTCAGTGTAAATGTCCCCAACTTGGACAAGCACCGCTTCCCAGACTTCAGCCAAAGTGACTGGAAAATCATATCCTAAGTAACGCAAGCTACCTCGACTCATAAACTGAGGGTATAAAATCTGAATAAGGTTGCATTGGCATTAGCCTTGGCTTTAGTATATGCTTTTTTAGCAGCTGCTTTGCCGTCCAAGGCTTGATCTCTTTCCTGCTCAAGGGCCTCTGCTTTAGCTTTCCAAAGGGAAATTTCTGACTCTTGGGAAGCTTTCTTCTCACACGGACTAGCACTCTCCCTTTGATAAGCTTCAATGGCATGCTTATCCGCAACAAGTTTGTCTTCGGCGATCTTCTGTGCAGATTGAGCATCTTTCATCTGATTATTCAACGCAGTTTCCTTCAGCTTGGCAGCGGCAAGCTTCACTCTAAGCCTCTGATTCTTGGCTTCCAACTCTGTATATTTTTTAGTAAGAGACGCAATGTCGGCATCCCGAGATTGAAGAACTTTGGCCCACTCGGCCTTATCATTTTCCAGCGTGGCTATGTTCTCATGGTTACGCTTGTTGACTCATTGGAGCTCCTCAGCCAGCTTATACCATAAATGAAGTCTCTCAACTATACTCTTAACGTCATCTAGCTTCAATGTTGCTCTTCACTACATCCAGCTCTTTAAGCATATTTTTCTTATCAGACGGATATATGTCAAGATCAAAGTAAACTCCCTTCAAACACTAGTTTTTGAATCGTTCAGCAAGTCTGGTAGGAGCCGACTTAAGAGCATAGCGTGGCCTATGGATAATCTTCTGTATATCAGCAGGAGGACGAGTAATAGACAGAGCTGCAAAGGGAAAATAGCTGGAGGTGTTCTGAGTAGCAGGGACTGGATTTTTATCCAACTTGGGGCGCTTGTGAGGATCATCCTTGCTATAATCCTTGCCGTGATCATCCCTCTCTCCCTTCCTTCTTCGGCTTTCCTCTTCTTCTCGTCTGCTCCGCTCTTGACGATCATCGTGGCGATCATCATAACGATCATCATAGCGGTCACGGTCACCATAAGAACCCCAGCTCCGGTTATCTGCCTCTAGCTGATCCAGGGTCTCGTGCCTCCACCTCCTTTGTTCCTCGGTCTCCACGTAGCCATGAGAATACTGAGACTGCTGAGAATGCTGAGATTGGATGTAATGCCTCGGGTTATAACAGCTGGTTTGGTGTTTGAAGCTTTACATATACGACCAACTCATAGTTTGACCTAAAATAAGGAAAAGCAGGATTTCAGTACTTAAATCAGGAAGTACTGGGGTAAGATAAAGGGCACATGCAAAGCATCAAAAATTTAGAATGCATGTGAAGTGTGGTCTAACACGCATCTAATAATAAACCGCTCTTCATTTGTAAAGATAATGCAGACCCGATCTCAGAAAAAGTCTTTTGCAATGGAGGAGTTCAAGTCAAAGCCAACTCAGTTGCCGCTTTCGTAACCATAGCTGCAAGTTCTGAAGTCACAATGTCACTTGAGGCAAGATCTTTTACAGTATTAAGATCACTCAGCTCGTTGAAAACATCCATAGAACCTTCGTCATGAACAGCTAGGATTACAGGACTCTCATTAGTTTTCTCAACCTCCAAATCACCTCTAGTTGTGATTTCCCCTTCCTTTAACTGCTAAGCCTCCTTCATGAGTGTAACATCCCGTAATTTTAACAATACTAAAGAGGATTAATTAAATAATAATTAATTTAATATTCAGAGTTAAGGGAAACGGACTACGCCATTGCGTTCGTCTCGAAATTCTGGTCAAGATAGACATATGGTTTGCGTAAAACGGACACCGTATGAAGAAGTTATGAAGGTTTGAAGTTTGTATACGTGCAAGAGAATTATATATATATAATTAATTTCAGAAATCAAAATCCGTTCATATTTCAAAATTCCGTAGGCGGTAAAGTTCCCGCCCTAGGGGTGTCGACCCCTGATTCGACCCCTCAAAGGGGGTGTCGACCCCATAACGACCCCCCCTGCGGCAGAACAGAAAATTAAGGTTGGGGTTTCGGGGTTCTTTTCGGCTATAAATATGGCCTCATTTCTCTAGTTCTTCACACTGAAAATAATAGAGGACTAGATGTTGTCGGTGCCCCGACTGAACCAAACCTTTTTCCTTTTTCTACAATCAATTTATTCAAGTGTAAATCTGTGATTCAACCTCTACTATTCTTCTTCTATCTTTCTAGATCCAAACACTATGAGTTTAAGTTACTTTTAGATTTAAATAATTAAAAAGTAAAACATGATATGACTGTAATTTGGATCTATGCCTGTGACTGCTTGAATCATATCAGATCTGTAATAACTTGTGAACCTATGATATTCTGACATGACTATGACTTGAACCTTAACCTTTATCATGTCAGATTTACCTTTGATTTCAGATCTAATTCACTATTTAGATCACCTTGTACCTATCATGTTGTGGTTAAATTGGATCTATTACTACTAGACATCTAAATTATTGTTTAAATCTTATCATGCCTATTATGACATCCCTATTATGTTAGAATCAGTTCTGTCATTTCATGTTCACCAGATCTGTTCTTATATGCCCATCTTATCAATATACCATTATGTGTTTATGTCAATTTTGTTAGTAAAATCATTCCCGTCATCTTCCCTTCATCTTTCCCTTTTTATTTGGTATAGCCTGGCTACTTTCAAGCCTAGGCATGCCGCTGAAATATGCGAACGCGTTAAATGGGGAACGAGGGGACAAACATTGAAATTGGGCATAACTTGTAAATGGGGAATTTGGCATAACTTGAATAATGTTTATTAATATGAATTTAGGGCACATAATTCATTATGAACATAATTGGGAAAAAGGGGGCATGAAACCTATAACGACATAGGAAAAATTGGCTAATAGTGAAATGCCTAGGATTACAGTAGTTAGAAACTGTAACTGCGCCTAGACACGAGGTTAGATTACACTTGTGGTGGAAGTCTGCCCGGAACCGCCCGGCATATCCAGCAACCACAAGTGGTGAATCTAATGTGAGAGGTCTAGATGCACAAATACGAGATGTGTTGAGACACAAGGTTAAGCCCGACTTGTGGAAGAAGTCTGCCCGGAACCGACCGGCATATCCAGCATCCACAAGTGGTAGGCTTAATGTGAGGGGTCCAACACATTATAACCATAAATGGACATGGTAATGAATTGGAATACTTAACCTAGTTGAATCCATAGGGATTGTATGAACATGAACTTGAAATAGGGGTTAAGTAAATCTGTTTGAACAGTGGGTGGGTTAAGTAAATCTGGGTAGGGTGGGTAATACTTATATATAGGCCCACAAACTTTACCGGTTGGGGTTATGTAATTAAAGACATTGTTAGGTAAGAATAACCTTTAGAAATCAGGGGGGTTATGTAATTGAAGACACCAATAGGTATACATAACATGTGGAAATCCTAGTGGGGATACAAGACAAGGAGGAGAGCATGTATCATCTTGTGTGTGGGACCCGTTTCAGTCAGTAACCCATATAAGAGTATCAGACGAGTACTCCGCCCTAGATCGGAGTTGGGACACGCTTACTGGACTGATTGTAAGAGATCCAAATGTAAAGGATAGTGTGGGCGGCGCAAATCGATCGGGACATGTGCATGCATGACCGGGCAGAGGGGGATAAGACGACCGTGACACCTGTAGATATGGTTGTGCACATCAACGAAGGGTTGCCACTTTAGGAAGTGATACCTCCTACTGTGGGTTCGGCACAGGGTATCTGCGCGGAGTATGGAGCCGATTGATTAAGGTAGTAGTTAGGGTACGTCTAGACTCTGGTAAAGTTTATGAGCCTGTTAGGATTAGGCTGCCTGTGGATTGTATGGGGTTAAAACCTCTCACCAGAAGTACGCCTAAGCCTACCATCTTATAGTTGTTGGGATCATCTTATTATGGTTATACTAGTATCGATGCAGAGTAATCTTTAGAGAAGCGTATACACTCTATCATGTTTACCTTGTCATACCTGCCTTTTTATGGTGTTATCTCTCTTATCCACTTTATATGCCTGTCATGATACTTTTACTTATTTACTTGCTAAAAGTAACTGGACTCACCAGACTTTATGTCTGACCCTTTTTGTTTCCTCTTCTTTCTTCTGTCCCCCCCCCCCAAGGTTCTCAGGGTGGAAATACTCAAGCTTGATCAGGATTCTGCTATCATTTTGCTGGAACTGCTTAGATATATTGCTCAAGCTCCTATCTTTGCTACTATGTCTATGTTTCTTTTGGGGAATTTTGCTTCTTTTATTTTGTACTCTGATATTTAAGTACAAGACAGAAATTTTTATCATGTACTGGTTTTTATGTAATTCATACATATGATGTTTTGAACCACGATGCTTTATGATTAATAAAGTTTATTTAATTCCGCTGCTATTTTATATCTATCTTGTAATGTTTTTGTTTCTGTTTACCTATAACGCTTCATGAAACTTAATGCATTCTCTTAAGAAGTGACATTAACGGACGTGGGGTGTCACAATGAGATCCTTACCTTCGTGATTAACAAACTCGTCCTCTTCAATCGAAGGCAATTAAGGTTGAGAAGGTGTTTCAGTTCCGCCTGTAGGGCCTGAGATTTCTTTAAAGGAGGTTCATCGACATTGCTTTTTGATTCACTACCCTCTCTAGAAGTCGTAGCATCCGATGCCGCTAGTGTAATCCGAGGCGTGGAAAATGATTCTTTGGAAGGGTATTTCCTAGAAGGATGGAGCAACCCATATTTACAAAGGAATTCTTCTCTATTAAGTACTTTTTGCCTCTATCTACAATACCAACAACGTTTAAAGCCTCAAGAGTATCCTTGTAAGAGGCAAAAAATTTATCATCCTTGATAAGAGCTGGAACAACTGTAATTAAGGAAAAAGGTTCAGTAACCAAGACTTAAGAGATAATTAGATGAGAAGAGTTCTATGCAAATATGCTCACCTCCTTCCGTCCAATTCCCCGTGAAAGGTCTCGGGACAACGAACAAAGAAGAATTGACTCAAAAATCCTGAAGCACTCTCCGGCAAATCAAGTATGAGCTTTCGGTTGCGTGCACTCTCAACATGTATAATAGAAGAAGTGTCTTTCCTCCTTTTAAATGAGCACAAGTAGGAGATATTCTTGAACGTAGGCTCATATTCCTTTACTTGCATAAAAAGCACATAAATCCCTAATAAAATGGCATACCCATTAGGATCAAGCTGGAAAGGGAAAATAGCCATATGTTTCAGGATCATCTCTAAAAATGGATTAAAAGGAGGGACGGTGCCACTCATTAACATATGATAATTAACAGCTACGTATCAACTTGGCGGTTGATCAGCAAATACATCCTTCTCCGACAATATTGCATCAGCCTTAGGGATACCATATTGATCACGCAACTGTCTAAAAAGGTGTTGTTTAATCGTGGTAGAATATCTATCTGACAGCAGGGAACTAAGGGGATGGGGAACCAAAAAAGGTTGACTGGGTACTTATCCAGGAGCTGTAGTCGTTGTAGCCCCAGATGAAGATGTAGAAGTCTCAGCTTGCGTAGAGGCATATATTCCTTCGGCCTGAAGGCGAGTCTGCTGCCTGGTAGTCATTCTACATAAACAATCTTGTTTATAAACATATCATAGGTATGCATTTCCTAATTGTGAAGTGTCGTGCAGAATTATACAAGTCATATTAAAGCGAAACTTGAAATCCATAGTCGGCGTGTGTCGATTAGTCGATCCTAAGCATCGCTGCTAACTTAAACTAAAATGTTGTGTGTATACAAGCAAAGTTCGACAAGTCACAAACTGTTGTACGAAATAACCTTGTGTTTATGCGTCATTTGGTTTAAGTCTTGAAATTTAGTGTGATATGTTCTATTCAACTAATTCGTTAATGAAGTGGACGATTGATGGCAAAGTATAAGTCCAAAAATACGCAAGTGTTTGTTGTAAGACAGGAAACATGGAATAGAAGCATTTAATTCTCAAGTCATAAATATGAATCATTCAAAGTCCGGAATGCTCAAATCAATAAGCTTCAAAAGCGAGCTTCAAGTGTCAAAAGCAGGTCACTCAACGACCTAGTCATGCATTTCGTCCAACGACCTAGCAAGGCAAGACGTGCAACGACCTACCAGACATAGAAAACCGCTCAACAGGCTGAAAAGACAAAAGGCCATTCAACGACCTGAGGAACTTAGGTCGTCCCAACAAGCTAAAAGCTTAGGTCATTTCAGCGGTCTGAAGACTTAGGTCGTCCCAATGAGCTAAAAGCTTAGGTCATTTTAGTGGTTTGAAGACTTAGGTCGTCCTAATGACCTGAAGGCTTGGGTCGTTCGGAGCTTAAGTCGTTAGAGGCTTGGGTCGTTCAAAGGCTCATGTCGCATATCATGAAAGAGGCCCAGGACGTCCTACGTCCTGGCAAGTAGGGTTGTACACAGGTTCAAGGGAGCAGGTCGTAGATCGTCTGCAAGCTTAGGTCGTTAATGACCTGAGGCTATAGATCGCTCAAACCACATGAAAACAAGGTCTGGTTTTCGACCTAAATTTTCAAACTACACTATGCTGATTCAAACAACATGATTTCGTACATTAGCAACTACGGTTTACGATGAGATCGTACATCAAAGCTCAATTCACGCTGAATACAGTCACGAATCGACTCAAAAAATTCTAGCAAACATTCAAATTTCGGATTCAAATGTGAATACTAAACATATCATGGAAAAATAATCATAATCGAACCCACAACAAATGTCAAGAACTCGATGACCATGACTGCAGCTAAATGGCTAATACAACAATCATCACTCAAAAGCCAGAATCCAGATCATCATCGATTCAACATTATGGGTTACATAAAATCAAAGCGTCAATCCAGTACCATGTTATTGCACATAAATCACAAGTTATCGGTTTAAAACATGGACCATCATTGAATTCAGTCAAAGATTCAAAACACAACCCAAATCCGATGCATCATATTCAGATTTCCCAAATTGATTTGGCAAACCCTAAAAACTCAAAATTAATTCGACAAGAATGTAATAAGGGATTTCATCACCTACTTTTGTTGTCGATGGTTGGAGACAGTCAGAAACTGATCCAAAAGCTCTAAGAAACCTCGACAGCGTCAGATCTAAAAGAAAAGCCCACGGTTTGGATCGAATTGATTGCGAGAAGGATGGTGTCTGAATGGTTGAGAAATCGAAGCCCTAGTGAACGTCGATCTGATCAGCGACGTGGAACAACGATCGAAGGTTGGAACGTTTTCTCAAAATTTAGCCGCCATTAACAAGCTCTTTCAGTTGAAGGAGATAAAGTAGAAAAGTGATGGCTTAAAGAGGAATATAAAGAAGACAAGGCTAAATGGGTCGCGTTTGACCCGAATGATCTACTGTGAAGTTAGCTCGTTCATTAGCCTAAACGAATTGCTGTGATGATGAGTCATGACCTATTAGAAAAGCATCAAATTTTGTAGTTCGAAGCACATGCTATTTTCAACAACACACGCTCCGAGGGGCAAATGTTAACCCATAAAAATAGGGTTCAAAGTACGTGTCGTTAATAAGCTATATGATACGTGTGAACTCGGGTCGTTTGGTCATATGCATCATCGGGTCGTGGAAACACTAAGGCTTCGGGTCATTTTCCACTTTGGGTCGCCATATAATCAGGTCATTCTGGCCTTATAATACCAGGTCGCTCCTACCAGGTTGTTACCATGTATAATGTGATGTGCAAGTTAGGTCGTGTGCAGTGTATAAAGCCAAGTCGTCTGCAGCAGACCGTAGCAATCGGGAAGCTATGGCTTTAGATCGTTCTCATGTGGTCAAACCAAGGCCGTTCCAGAGTTAGGTCGTTTAGTGACCTAAGGAGGCATACATGCGGGTCGTTCGGGTCTTAGACCGTTTCATGGAGAACATGACATAAGTTAAGTCGGTCACAACCTGGTGTAGCGGCTCGTTCCAACGACCTGAAGGCCTGCGCGCCTTATTTTCAGCTTCTCTCACCTCATTTCCACAACTATAAATACCCCCACATTTCCACCATTAAAGGGACCGATTTTTCCCACCACGAAGTGCTGCCATTTTCATTTCTCAAAATCTCCAAACCATCCAAACCTCTTTCAAGCTCCGGTTCAACATCTCAATCATTATGAAATCGTCAAAGATCGTCTAAGTGCTCAATTATTGAAAATCTACTCCAACAATCTTCATAATCAGAGAGATTCAAGCATTTCCATGGTGATTTTGAGAGAATCAAGAGATTAAAGAGAAAAAGTAGAGAGAATTGTTGTAAAGAGAGAAAATGAGCAAAGTCATAGAAATTATGTACCTTGTAACATTGAGAATGATAATAAATTCTCTCTTGAAAAGTGGACGTAGGCCAAATCTAAGGCGGAAACACTATAAATCTCTATCTTTTTGCTGCTTTTGTGTTTGTGGTCTCCTGCATTATAAATCTAAACTGTTTAAAGGTTTTTACTGTAACGACCCGGATTTTGAGCGACTTTGGTTATCGACATAAGCTCGATGTCGATAACCAAAACATCGAAAAATCCTGATAATTAATGAAAGAAATTAGAGGGTGAGAATAGATAAGATAGAAACTTAGAATAGAAGAAGAAGAAGAAGAACACAACATCAGAGTAACACGAACCTCACAACGGAACGAAGAACATATAATAGATAACATAACATTGAAATATAACAGTTATGTATACAATAACACTTATCAGAGTACATCACTTACAACACAGCGGAAATAACTATAGCTATATGATCTTGAAGCCTCCTGCTTCAAGCTCTCCAAGTATATCTGTAAAATCCTGACTACTTGACTGCCCATACAAAATTGGACACCCAAGAGTTTAGGGAAAACAACAAAGTAAACTCCGGGTCAGTCATGGGACTGGTGTGAGTAAAACAGTTTAAAACAGGTATATGAACAAGTAAACGATATCTCATAAGACCACGCCGTAGAACGGAACGGGTTTTTCCCTTATGAGAATCCAAAATATCTTTATATCAAAAACCTTTTGATATTATAATAATGTCTATGCATAAATAGATATCAACTAGCAGAAACGCTTTCATCTCACGTTCTACATATATAGTATACAATCAAAATCGCAAGCACGTATTGGATAATGGATTTCCAACTATGACAAGGTATGGAACCACCTTATGATCAGTGTACTCTAGGAACGATACACTGGAGTTCAACAAGAACATCTTGTAACTCAGCCACACATGACCGACCACTCATTTCGCTTGAGTGTATCGAATGTATATCACCAACGGTTGGGATCAGCAACCGTTCCCGTATATATATGGGACAACATTGATAGATTTAAGAAACAAATGAATATTATCTAGATAGGTGATTATACACCCTACTTTGGTGCGACCGACTTAGCCATGCTGCCTGCCCAATTTCTGTCATTTACCGGTTGATGAGGCTAGAAGCTACGCTTTATCATCACATCAGATTCACTTCGAATACCACATTGTCAGATCCATCGAGAATCACTAATTGACGTCTACAACCATACATTACGTGTCAGCTAAAAGAAGTTTCCTTCTCCGCTTCCACTCTTGGTACGGTTAAAGAAATCAATGTACGTGACCTTTCTGGAAATACTTTGTCAGACATTCATTCATACAAGTCATCCTCATTCACTTAGAATGTCACAACGTCATACCCGCCAAATCACAAATTGATTTATCCAAAAATAACACGGGTATACAGCTTAGAGAAACGAATTCCTCTGCCACCAAACGTGAATACGTTTGAACAGATCAACTTATGCGATCCATTGGATATACTCTGTCAGACCTTCGTCCATACAAGTTGTCCTGGGACTGGACAAACCGAAGGCACTATTCAGTATATCCATCTTAGTCACCGTTATCTAAGACTTATACAACAGCCCTTGCATTTTACTCCGTCTTCAATTATCTTTGGCATATCTGATTCGCGACGCTTATGCCAATACAGAGTGGTTCTTTGGATAATAATCCAACCGGTCTCTCCATATTAACAACGTTAAAATGGTCAGAAACTTCGATAGTCTTGTGAGTTAACTATCGAAGAAAAATAAGTGTGCAAACAACGATATTATTTCCAGATGGAAATTATATCGATCAATCATCAACATATATATATATATATATTCACATTGCCTTATTTTCTATGTTTAGAAAATATATGTTATTAACACTGGAAAACGTTTCCATCTGCTTATTTACAAATCACTACTCTTCCCCAACTATCAGTCCCTGACTGTAAACTAGTATGAGAACAATCCCCTAAGTATAAATCCCGAAGGCCGAAACCAACATCAGATAGACACTTAGAAAACCATTCAATTTGCTAATCTCTAGTCAGTTCTAATTTTACTTAACTCTATTTGATTAACTCTGATTGATTAACTCTAACTGGTCAACCTTAATTAACTCTAACTGGTTTTACTTGGTTTGACTAACTCCATTTATTAACTCGACTGACAAATTCAACTCGATTAACTGAACTAATCACTTTGATTAACTCAACTAATTCACTTTGGTTAACTTAACCAATTCACTTAACTAATTCACTTAGTTTAACTTAACTAATTCACTTAACTCCTGTCGAATAAACTGTATTCGATAACTCCTCTAACTCTATTCGAATAAACTATATTCGATTAACTCATTTACTCTATTCGAATAAACTATATTCGATTAACTCCTTTTCTCTATTCGAATAAACTATATTCGATTAACTCCTTTGATTTAACTCTAATCGATTAACTCCATCGAATAAACTATATTCGATAACTCCTTCGATTTAACTAATATTCTATAACTCACTTCGATTAACTAATAATCGATAACTCCTTCGAATAAACTATATTCGATAATCTCTTCTCGAATAACTAGATTCGATTAACTTAACTTATTTAACTTAACTTGATTAACTCCTATCGAATGACTAGATTCGATCAACTTAACTTATTTACTCATCTTGATTAACTCCTATCGAATAACTAGATTCGATCAACTTAGCTTATTTAATTCATCTTGATTAACTCCTATCGAATAACTAGATTCGATTTAACTCCATTGCTTGACTCTAGATCGCAACGATCACAATGGTTACGCCTAATTCCCTTAGGCAACATCCGACCGCCTTAGGCTATTTACAGCCCTGCGACTTACGCTAGCAGTCGTACGAGATAGCAACTTACCCTGAATACTATGTTTGACTAACTCTGTCTCAAATAACTATATTTGATTAACTCTAGTTCGTTTTAACTCTAATCGATTAACTCTAACTGAGAAGCTCTAACTCGATCAACTCAACTTGATTAACTCGACTTACTTAACTCAACTGGTTAACTTGACTTACTTAACTCACTGGTTAACTTGACTTACTTAACCCAACTGGTTAACTTGACTTACTTAACCCAACTGGTTAACTTGACTTACTTAACCCAACTGGTTAACTTGACTTACTTAACCCAACTGGTTAACTTGACTTACATAACCCAACTGGTTAACTTGACTTACTTAACCCAACTGGTTAACTTGACTTACTTAACCCAACTGGTTAACTTGACTTACTTAACCCAACTGGTTAACTTGACTTACATAACCCAACTGGTTTACTCTATTGAACTGGTTAACTCTACTGAACTGGTTAACTCTACTGAACTGGTTAACTCTACTGAACTAGTTAACTCTACTGAACTGGTTAACTCTACTGAACTGGTTAACTTTACTGAACTAGTTAACTCTATTCAACTAACTCGACTCGACTAACCCCTTTCGAATAGCATATTCGTTTTACTAACTTTCGAATACCATATTCGATTTACTCCCTTCGAATACCATATTCGATTTAACTCCTTTCGAATACCATATTCGATTTACTTTATTCACTTTATAAAATTTCCTTTTTAACAACGTTTTATTCATTTGAAAAGATTTACTTTTAAATAACGGTTCTACACTTTAAAAATGATTTCCTTTTTATAACGTTTCCTTTTCAATTCTATTTGTAAATGGTTTACAAATATTTCCTTTTCAAATTTATTCTTGAAATATTCTAACTCCTTAAATTCTTTGAAAAATTCGCCATAACCTCCTTTGTAACGGGAGCATCGGGAAAATCCCCAAACCCGCCACACAGGCCTTTCCATTCAAAAAGAAAATGTTTTGAAATTATTTCCTTTTCGAATATCTCCTATTTATAAATATTCCATTTATAAACATTTTCTTATTTATAAATATTTCTATTTATAAATATCTCTTATTTATAAATATTCCATTTATAAATATTTTATTCTCAATATCACTTTGAAAATCCCCTTATCAACATTTCGGTATGTTATGGTATTCAACACATCAAATCACGATGACCAATATCGTCCAAACACATATAATCGATAATAGATTATATATCACATCATATAACACAATATATGAATCAAAACAGTATTATAAATATTGAGGAACCCAGTTGGGTCCGTCCAACCTATTTCCCTGCATCACAGATGTTACACAATAAAATCAACATCACTTTCAGTTCAATACGGATTATTCTGATAACAGCATTAATATATAATTTTTAACGATTTATATATATATATATATATATAAAATTCCCACTAACTGACTAGCAGTTCAATCAATCAACCAACACACAGCAATCAACAGATGATTAACAGTTCTAAAAATACATTATAAAAATATAACCGCTCAGAGTTGGTGAGTTTTACTCACATTGGCAGTTCATCGTTAAAGAACGATAAACTGTTATTTGATTTGAATCAAAACAATTTATTTTGCCATAAATTGTAACGAGCTTCGATGGACTTCCAGTCAGTCTCATTGTGTTGCTCCCGTCCATACGATCCCAACGCAACTTACGGTTCGTCAATCCGATATCGTACGAATAAGATATGATATAAACAAGTTAATACACTAATTTTAATTGAATTTAAATTAAATTAATTACTTGAGTGGGCTTTACCCTTTTAAAACTCGGCCCATACAAGAAATCAGGCCCGCCCCTTTCTTTACTCTTCTTCCCCAACTGCCTCCGTGCTTCTCCAGTAACCACCGAACCCATTCCCAACATTTCGATCCCAAATCTCACTTCCATTTCACAATGAAATCAAACACAGACTATACCATTTTTTTCCCCTTCGGATCCTCTTTCTCCCAAGGCCACCAACGTATAACTCGCACGCCACTGGAAGCTTTAGGTCTCTAGTCCTCCACACAGTTCATCGACAGTAAATACCACCGAGTCCTCCACAATTAACACAAAGGAAACCACATCCCACCACAAACCCAAATCCATACTCCATTTCAATAATCATAGCCCCAAATTTCTCAATTCGTGAACCCTAGTTCACTGTACAGCAAACTCGAGCAGCAGATGACGGCGTCGCATCCCATATTACACACTCCAGTGGGAAGAGAAAACCAAAACAAGGCTTTGGATGTTGGTTATGTAATTTACACATTTTTATTTGGATTTGTAATGATTTTTGAAGATTGAACTTTTTACTGGAAAGGAGAAATGATGTTGGCGGCGCGATTTATTTTGGCTGAGGGAATTAGGTTTTAAGAATGGTTGGGGGGTATTTATAGCATCACAAAATATCTAGATATTTTTTTTATTAATATTTTAATATTTTATTTTGTCCATTTCTCATCGTATCTGACTTCTAAAAATTCCTACGATCGCATACTTTACCCAAAAATCATGAAACTGGACAGGTAGTTAGAGTTTGATATTACGGTCCCAACGAAACTGGTTTCATCGAATCCTGACTTCGTATGCTCACACAGCGTATTTTTAACCGTCAAAATACTAACTGTTTTACACCCTAAAAATCCGTACGGCCACACAGTGACTCTAAAAATCACGGAAACTGACATCTAGCAATAATTTGACATTACGGATCTAACAAAACTGGTTTCGTCGAATTCCGACTTCGTTTGCAAAAGTGGCTATTTTTAAAGCTCTGGATAACCCTTTTAAATATATAAATATATTTAAATATTATTAAATTAAATATAAATAAACCTATATTATCGTATATCTTCACATATGATATCGTACAGCTCCAGAATATCATATCAGAATTTATAGTTTGATATTTCAGATTTTAGATTTATCGATATTCAATTTATATCAAAAATTCCTTTTTTAAAATATAAATAATTCCTTTATAAATTATAAAGGAATTCCACAGCGAATTTTCTGAAATTTGATTTGGACATATCTCAAAATCTACACGACGAAATCCCGATTTTTCTCTTCAACTAGAAAGATATACTCCACCACCTCCACACGTTTCTTGTTTCACCGAAATCCGGCTTAAAACGAATCCTGTACATTCAGTTGAAGTTCAAATCGCCAAATAGCGAATTGCCGCGTCGTTACGCGCTCTATTTTAATTCTATTATAATTATACGTTCAAACTGATGTCAAATGAATATATTCGTCAATATAATTCAACTCTGAGCTGAATTAAATCTTGGGGATGACCCTGTTCACCTTATATTGTGATTTCCAATATTTTTGATTATTTCTGAATTAAATATATTATTTAATTTAATTAAATATTCCATATTATTTAATTAACGACGATTAAATTCCCTATATCACTATTTTAAACAATTAAATTAATTAATTATACCCCTGGAAAATGCGGGTCATTACATTTACACATCTCACGGGGTGTTAGTGTTCATTTTTTACATTAACAGGTATATACAACCATTTCCTCGTTCCCACTCGGAATGGTTAAAATGGGAGCACTCGTCAGTCTCTCCTTCAGGATTCCAAAGGCTTGCTCACACCCCGCATCCCATGTGAACAATTGGTTTTTCTTTGTCAATCCTGTTAATGGTGCAACAATCTTGGAGAAATTCTTTATAAAACAACGATAATATCCCACCAACTCAAGGAAACTCCGAACATCCATCGCATTCTTCGGTCTATCCTAGTTCGGGATTGCTGCCACCTTAGCGGGGTCAACCGCTATCTTATTTCCAGAAACAATATGGCCTAAGAACCTCACTTCACTCTTCCAGAAGTGACATTTTGAAAACCTGACTCTCAACTGATGCTTTCGCAAGATTTCCAAAACAACTCGCAATTGCATCTTATGCTCTTCCACATTCCAGGAGTAAACCAGAATATCATCCACGAACACAAGCACGAACTTGTTCAACTGATCTCTAAAAACCCTATTCATAATATCCACGTAATACGCCGGCGTGTTAGTCAACCCAAATGGCATCACCAACCATTCGAAGAAACCAGATGATGTCCTAAAATCAGTCTTCGGCACACTATCCTTTTCCACTCTCAACTGGTGGAATCCCGTTGCCAAATTCATTTGAGAAAACACCTTGGCCTCGTGAAGCTCATCGAACAAGTCGTCTATCCTTGGCAACGGATACTTGTTCTTCTTGGTCACCTTGTTCAGCTCACGATTATCGGCACACAATCTCATAGATCTGTTAGCCTTGGTTGCAAACACAACTAGTGCACCCCATTCGGACGCCCTTCTCTAAATGAATCCTTTGCCCAAAAGGTCACATACTTGCACCTCTAACTCTCACTGTTCCTTAAGCGCCATCCGCCAAAGTGGCATGACGATAGGTCTAGCACCCTCGATCAAATCGATTCTGAACTCAATCTCACGATGCGGAGATAACCCTTTGATCTCGTCAAAGACATCATCAAACTCACTACCAATCGACATCGATCGAAAGTCTTCCCATCGAATCACAAGCGAATATAGATTGCTTACAAAGACCCCGTCTTCTGGCTTACATCTAATCATGGCCTTTCGCCCTTTCACATTCCCGACTGTCACCTCGAGCTTCTCGCAATCCACTTTTGTCGCATACCTCTTGAGCCAGTCCATACCCAAAATGATCTCAAACCCAACGAATTTCAAAATAAAGCAATCACACAAAAAGTGCAACCATGACTCGATAACACTAGACCACGACAATTCATACACAAACTAGATGAACCCCCGACTGGATTAGTTACAATGAATGGTCTATCACAAATCTCAGGTTCCAAACCCAAGCGGCACACAAGCTCATGAAAAACTTCTCATTCTTCTGGTATGGAGTCTCAATATACGAATGGGCATACTTGGACAAAGCTTCAAAGTCAGAAACATAATCCAACACTGGTCGACCATTCTGTTTTAGCTCAACAAACTTCTTAAACAGAACTGACTTCTGGGCGGTAGAGATAAACTTTATATCAAACTTGACTCGGAACTGATCTCAAGTGATCTCATCTTCTGGGGTCTCTAGAGTGACAGAGTTCCACCAATCCATAGCTCTGCTATGTAGTTGTCTCGATGCAATCTTCCTCTTTGTCGCATCCTCAATACCCAAGTCTCCAAATATCTGTATACAAGTGTCAAGCCACCATTGAATCTCTATAGTCGGCTCTGACCCCTTAAACAGTTTCCCATCAAGAGCAGTGAAGTCCTTACATAGCTTTACGAAGTCAACCACCCTTGGTACCTGCACCTGAACACCAACATCTATCGCGGCTTCTCCTGGAACGGGTACCCTCCTCATGTTCACTGCCATCATAGCCTCGAACATAGCTGGGTGATCTGGTATACCGCCATCACCACCTCCAAGAATAGTCTCCTCCCTAACAGTGTGTCTCGACGATAGACGACTCATTCTAAATCTAAAAAATTGAATGATTAGTCCACTTCTGAGAAATACTACAATGGAGTTCAAGCGCTATTATACTATGCACTAATACATAGTATACATCCATCAGAAATCTACAAATACGTCTCTCATACGTCATTACATCCTTGAACTTTGGCTAAAATCAATTAGCATAGCTCTGATACCAAATGTGACAACCGCCCATAACCCTTGCACTTAACAAGAGGAATGATGCGCTGAAATATGTGCTAGGCAACTATGGACGATCATCAAAGTAAGATATAAAAACACGCGTAACTTGTCGTATAACTCACAGCGCAAGGATAAAATATAATAGAACATATACAACATGCAGTAATAGTGAAGCAGAATTGAGCAGAATCTTAAACTTTTCATATCATCATGAGTTATCCATACAACACTGGGATATACCATAAGAATCTATACAAAATGCGTCACTACAAGTCACTCAGAGAATACATCAAATAGCGAGAAACAATCATAGATAGTAGGAAATAATACGTCAGCCTCTTGCTCGTCGTTGCTCAGCAGCATCGTCCTCATCAAGATCTATTGCCTGTCACCTGCTACTCAGTCTACCCATTCATCACATGAATGAATAACCCAAGGTAATAAGAGGGAGACATAAAACCTTGAGTCGGAAAACAGTTTTAATGAGCGATAAAACAACTATCTAACATCATCAATAAAGTATATAAGGAATAGGTAGATCAACCATCTAATCTACCAACATCTATAGAAAAGAAACTCAAACCCGTCTTCCCCACATCTGACAGTGATAGCCTTTACAAGCAACCAAAGAGAAAACATAGCAGACATAACAACCAGTTATTTAGGGTAGACCATCCTAATCGAGATCAAGATCCCCCAAGTACAAGCCCCGAAGGCCTAAACCAACATTAGACAAGCACCCAAGAGATGTCTCCTTCGATGTCGAACAATCTACACAAGACGATATAAGCAAAGCAACAAACATCCATGACTCTGTCTTTCACCGCCAATCCTGCTTTGAAACCATCGTAAATCGTATAATCGGCTGAATATCATGCCGTCCGTCAAGGGATAATGGTAACCCCAGTTCTAGTCAGACTACTGCACGTCCCACATACATTTGCCTCCCCGAGACAACTAGGCTCATCCCATGTGCCCAAGGTACTTGACTAGTCTCGCTAGTCTTTTAGGCTTCCCTATTATATCCTGCTTTGAGTCCGATAGAACTTATGACAACGATAATCTCTCAACTTGCATAACTCAAGTCGTCTTCACCGACGACTATCCACAAGCTCAGACCCCGTCTCGAGCAACCATTATCCAAGAGCTCAAATCACACTTGAGTCGTCTTCACATTCGTTGCATATCCCCGATCAATGAACACTTCAAAACACTTCAAACATTCCTCCTTGAATTCACGTCGAAGCCATGACCGTCGTCGACCCAAAAACATACTTCATATGGTCGATATTCCATTTCGTAGCATTTCATCCTTTGTGCTATGAAAAACATACCATAGCGTTTCATTCAGCCTTTTACAACATTTAAAACAGCTTTTTACAGCGTTTAGAAACGCTGTCATAGCCACCCGATCCATCCTGGATCGACCTGCCCGATCCATCAGAAAACACGACCGATCCATCAGTTTTTCTTGCCCGATCCACCCTTTTCCCAGAGCGTTTCTAGAAACGCTATAAAAAGTCCGCTCGATCCAGCCAAGAAAATAGAAAATGCTTGCCCGATCCATCGGTTTTTCTTTTCCAATCCATGCTCCAAAACTTGCCCGATCCACCCTTTTTCTATAACATTTATGGAAACGCAAAAAGCCGCCCGATCCAGCCAAGAAAATACTTGCCCAATCCACGTTTTGAAGCCCGATCCATCGAATTTTCTTGCTCGATTCATGCTCCAGAACTTGCTCGATCCATCCCTTCTCCATAGCGTTTCTAGAAACGATATAAAAAGTCCATCCGATCCAGTCAAGAAAATACTTGTCCGATCCACATTTTTAAGCCCGATCCATACGTTTTTCTTGCCCGATCCATGCTCCAGAACTTGGCCCTTTCATACTTTTCCATATCGTTTGGCAAACGCTGTCGAACACTGTTTTGGCCCGGTCCATGCCAGAACTCGCCCGATCCATACTTCCTTTACTACGCCCGATCCATCACCAAAACTCCCCCGTTTCAACTTCGAATCGATCCAAAACTCGTGCAAAACATTCAATTTCACCCATCAATCAAATCAAAACCATCAACAAGTATTATCACAACGATTTTTCATCATTCAAACATAAGAAATTCACCAAATACATGATAAACAATAAACGAACTAAACAGATGGATCTGACTTGTAACAACACATAAATTAACATAGAAATTTACTGATTTAGGTTTCTAGATTAGATCTTATGGTGATTCGAATGAAAATATACATACCATGTAGATCTAGGTGAAAACAACTTGAAATAATGAAAATAAGATTAAACAACCCGTATACTCGATTGAATCCGTGTGAGAGATGCTTATCACTCACCAAATCTTCAAAATATTTTGGAAACAACTAATCTCTAATCCGGACAGCTAAGAATGATCTTCAAATATCTCAATTTGATGTGATCTACTCTCTGTTGATGTAGATCTTCAATCTTCTTATGTAGATCTAAGATTTTAATGGAGAAGATATGTATTTGATTGAGCAAGGAGGATCATGAGCTTAACCAAATGAGAAATAAAGAAACTAAACCATTCTCCATGCCTGTAACCCCCCATTTATAGCCCCAGCCCCAAGCCTTAGCGGGCCCCACAAATCAGCCCACTAATTACCAATTAGTTTAGGCAGAAATTGTGTAGCACTAAACCGTAATTCCTGCCAAACCGCTGAACCAAATCTTTAATGTGGCCACTCTACGGAATTGGAAACATCATTTCCTTTCCAATGGAATCGATCTCAGCACTTGATTCGATTCTAGTCAAAAGTTACTCCCTATACAAAACTGATAGGGGCAAAATGGTCACAAATAAAATTACTAAAAATTGTGGACATGTCTCACATCCCTACAACCAACATATCAAAATATGAGAATGATCCAACGCTCAGGGAATTAAATAAAAATATTTTATGATCCTCCAATACATAAATGCGGGTCATTACACAAAATTTTATAGCTATCGCAACATTTTAACTAGCAATACCTTGTAATTTCGTTGCAATGAGCCATTTATGGCGTAGTGTTGGTAACAGGAGTTGAAATAGAATCGATGAAGCATGAAAAGATACTAATTGTTTTGAAGTGTTGCTTAGAACGTTTTTACTATTCTCTAAGTACTAATGATAAAAATCTAGTGTGAACTATAACTTTGAGTTCCACTTGGTTTTTGACCATACTATAATTGTACATGCTATCCATTCTAAATTTGCATTTCAAGCATACTATAATCAAAACCAAGTTGAACTTATTTAGTGATAGACTTCAGTCTCGTATAACTAGCATTTTGAGAAAAAAAAACATATGACTTGTTAAAAACTATGAACAAATTCTTAATTAGGAGTAGTTCTAGCATGTGTTTTGTGTTCAACCCACTCAAGCATATCAATTGATATAGGAAAAATGATACTTTTGTAATAAAATTGAATTATCCTAAGACGAATAATAATTTATTTTAATATAAATTTCGTTCCATTTGGTATTTACACTTGCTATAGCTGTTGTGTTTACTTCTTATTTAATTACCTATTAATTTCAGGTATGTTAAGTATTTACATCATTTTAGTTGATCGTATTTTTTTTACAAGAAAATCAAACCGATACAAAATAACATTATCAACTGAACAGAGAAAATGAAAATGATTTTACCTCAACACCAAGTTCAAATGGAGCGAAGGTTTCCATTCCTGTCTTAAGCAATAACAAGCCTTGAAAGAAAACAAAAGAGAACTCTGAAGCCCTGCAGCCATGGCTGCCCCCAAACCCTCTCTTAACCCAATCTTCGACAATAACCCCAACCGCAAGGGGCAATCCTCTCAATCTCCTCCCATCTCTTCTAATACACCTTCTAATTTCCCTCGATCTACACCTGATTTCTTGGTAGATGAGGATGGATTCACTACTGTTGCGAATAGAAAGAAAGGAAAGAAGCAAATTCCTAATCAAGATGATTCGGTTCATTCCACAAAAGGGTCAGGCAAATACAATGAATTTCCACCCAAACCGAAACAAAAGCTATTCCCTTCCTCTAATGGTGCTAGACCGCAATTCAAGAACACCACCAGAAAACCGCAAGAACCCATTCAAAATCCGAAGGTAAATATCCCTAAGGATTCGAAGGTGTCTTCATGGGCGGACATGGTGAAAGGTAGGGGCCAAGAAACAAGCTTTGATCTAGAGTTTATACCACCAGTTGAGACAATTGATGAAATAATAGTGGTTGTTTCTGAAGAAACAAGCATTCGTACAGAAAGCAAATGGGGACTTGCTGTAGTGGCATATGTGTTTGGCAAAAGGCCATCATATTTTCACTTCAGAGCATTTGTGGTCCGGACATGGAATCCAACAGGTTCGTTCGAAATTTTTACTAGGGAAAATGGATTTTTCGTTATCAAATTCACCAATGCCGAGGACTGTGAAAAACTGTTAAAAGGAGGTCCTTATTTCATAAACAGCAAACTTATAATCTTGAAAAAGTGGACCAAGAAAATCGTGTTAGATAAAGATTTACTAAGTTCTATGCCGATATGGATAAGGTTACCCGAGTTAAATCTTAGATTATGGGATAAAGAAGTTTTTAGTGCAATAGCTAGTTTAGTCGGAAATCCATTAAAAATGGACGAACAGACAACGAAAGAAACAAGACTCAGTTATGCCAGAATCTTGGTTGAGATTAATGCAAACTCAGAGCTACTCAACGAAGTCACAGTTTACACTCACGATGGAGAGAGAATATCTCAGCAAATTTCTTATGAAACGATCCCCGATAGATGCAAAATATGCAAAATCTTTGGGCATGCACTAAAAGATTATGCTCTAAATAAAGAAAACAGTGCCTCTCCCAAAGACTCTACAGATTTTGAAGGGAACGTTGTTGGAAACCGTTCAAGAATCAATACAGAGATACCTACTCCGATAACCCCAGATCCTGATTTCATTTCTTGCAACAATGAAGACTCAATGAATCTAGATGATCAAGAAACACATGTTGACGAAGTAGGGAACTCATAAGTTGATCATCATAAGGAAGCTGCTGTCCTCCCAAAGAATATGCAGTCCGGTTTTGTTCAAGAAAGAGTTAATGGGGCAGTACCACCATCAGACTCTAACGAACAAACCCTATCAGACTGTAACCAAAACAATTATCCTAAAGTGGGAATTACAGAACAGGTCATTGAAACCTCCACCCACATGAAGGATTCAAGCAATATTACAAACTCTATGAATATAAATGCTAACAATGAAAAATTGGCAAACTGTGCATCACTTCTTGCAGCTGATCCTATTTACACAGATAGCTCCCTTGTCTCTGAAAGTTTGGCACCGAAAAGAACTTCATCATTCTCAGAAACAGACATGCAGAAGACAGTGGGCCAATCTATAACAGCAGCCAAGCCATCACCAGCTTCCAAACCTGCAATAGTTAGCAAAAGGAAGAAGGCCAGAACTAAAAGTCTCTCAGACATTAATTCAATAGAGGAAACTGAAGATCTAAAAGACCATGACTTCAAAAAACAATACATTGGCAAAAATTCCAAATGGGGGAATCAGTTAAAAGCCACAGATCAAACCAATTTTAAAAAAAAGTGGCAAACAAGTGGACAAGAAAGGGAGTGTTGGCAAACACAATGCACCATCATAAAGATCTGTATCCTTCAGTATCCTTTCTATAAAATATCTCTATTATTTTTTTATTAATGGATATTATAGCTTGGAACATTATGGGACTAAACTCCCCTGAAAGGCAATTAGACCTTTCTGAGTTTATTATTAAATACAAGCCTAGCATTATAGGTTTGATTGAGCATAAACTTCATGATCATAAAATTGAATAGTTGCATAGTAGAAGATTTGCTAGTTGGAATTGCATCAATAATAATAGAATGGGAGGCAATGGAAGGATTATGGTATTACATAATCCTTCTATTTGGACTCTCATTAACTACTTCATTGATATGCAATATATCCACTGTTATTTTGAAAATAAGGGAGGCCTGCTTATTAAGGTTACCTTCATTTATGCTTATAACTATGAGGATGACAGGAATAAGTTATGGAATAACATTGAGATGCTGAGCCTTAATAATAAAAGTCCTTCGATTTTGATAGGAGATTTTAACACTATATTTCACAACACTGAAAAAAGAGGAGGTAATCCTGTTCCTTTTAATAAATTGGAAAGGGTTAATATTTTTTTAGTTAAATCAGGTTTAATAGAGCTACCTATACATGGTAATAAATATACTTGGAAATCAGGTGAATATAGAAATATTCACTGTAAATTGGATAGGGTTCTATTAAATCAGATTTTCATCAATCTTTTTTCTAGTGTGAACTGTTGCACTCTCCCTCAAAATACAAGTGATCACACACCCATTCAAATTTCTTCCAAAGATCAAAAGGATGCTACCCCTAAAGCTCCTTTCAGATTTAAAAATGGATGGGTGTATGAGGACAGTTATAAAGATATTGTTCATAAGAGCCTATCTAATAATTTTTTTGGCACTGCACAGTATAAGTTTAACAAAACTTTGCTTACTGTCAAAACTAACCTCAAAAAATGGAATTGCAATAAGAATAAAGGGGATATTAATTCTATCAGAAAAGATTATGCTGAGCTACAGAATAAGTTTGATGATAACTGTTCAAACAAGGTGTTAGCTGACTCATTTTTTAATGCTCAGGCTAAACTTGTTAAAGCTTTACACATTAACTCGGTTAATATTAAGCAGAAGGCAAAAATTGATTGGTTAACTTATGGCGATGAGGCCAGTAAAATTTTTTACACTAAAATGTCTAACAGGAGAAATAGAAATGATATTGGGAGAATTATAAATAATAATGGCAAAATAATTAATGAAGCTTCAGTTATTGAACAGGAGGCTATTAATTATTTCAGCTCATTATACAATTCCTCTAGCTACTGCAATTCCTTTCTTAATATCGAGTACAAATATACTGCTAATTATAACAGTGCAGATATATTGAATGCTCCTGTTAGAAAAGAGGAGATCAAAAATATAATATTTCATGCTAATAATGATAAAAGTCCTGGGCCTGATGGATTTGGAGCTAAGTTCTACAAAACACATTGGTCTGATATTCAAGGCCCTCTAAGTGATTCTATTACAGAATTTTTTAACTCTGGAAGGATGTTAAAAAATACTAACCATATCTTTATAACTCTTATTCCTAAAATAGAAACACCTATGGGGCTAGAGGATTGCAGACCAATAGCTTGCTGTAACTTCATCTGTAAGATTATCTCTTCTATTCTTTGCAACAGAATGATGTATTTTCTCAAATTTATTATCTCTGAGAGTCAAAGTGCTTTCATTCCAGGGAGATTAAGTTCTAAAAACACTTTGTTAGCTCATGAGCTTATTAGAGATTTCAATAAGAAGAATAAAAATCTTATGTGTATTAAGATAGACTTACACAAAGCTTTTGATAAAATAAACAGGGATTTTGTCATTTTCAGCATGAATAGAATGGGTTTTAATGATAAATTCTGTGAGCTGATAAAGGAGTGCATTTCAAATGTGACTTATTCTATTATGATTAATGGATCCCCAAAAGGATTTATCCATAGCAATAGAGGAATCAGACAGGGTGATCCACTATCACCCTATCTATTTGCTATTGTTATGGAATATTTCACAATTCAAATGGAGATAGAGATGGCCAGGGGAAACATTAAGACTATTAATAGAAATAAACCACATATCACCCATTTATTATATGCTGATGACATGCTCCTTTTCCTTAAAGTTGATAGGAATAATGCTCAATCTATTTGCAAAATTTTGGATAACATGGAAAAATTTGCTGGCCTCACTGTGAACATTAATAAAAGTAAAATTTATTTTAGCAAAGATGCCTCCCATAAAGAGGACATCTTAAATTTGCTAAAATACAGAGAGGGTAAGTTACCAGTCAAATATCTAGGCCTTCCCCTTAGTATTAATCAGGTTAAGGACAGGGATTGCACTAGTTTAATTGAAATTATTCAGGGGAAATTAGAAGGCTGGTCTAGTAAATTACTGTCCTTAGCAGGTAGGGTGGAACTCACCCACACAGTCATCATGGCAGTCATCATCTACTGGACTCAAACACACAATATCCCCTCTAGTATTATTCAAAAAATTGAAAAATTATGCTCCAATTTTATTTGGAGAGGCAAATACCATAAGCTGGCTTGGGACAAAGTTTGCAAACCAAAGAAGGTTGGTGGCCTTGGTCTCAGAAATATTAGGGACATTGCTGATGTTTGCAAATATAAGTTATTTTGGAAATTTATAGAGGGCAGATCTTTATGGGCTAGGTGGATGAAAGCCAAATACCTTAAGAATAAGAATTTTTGGATTGCTAGAAAAGACAGCCAACACTCATATGTTTGGAAAAACATTCTTGACTGCAGGGACATGGGTAGAAAACTAATTTATAGGAATTTAAGAGATGGTACTAAGACCAGTTTGTGGTTTGACCCTTGGATTCATTGCAATTCCCTCATTAACCTTCTTGGTTGGAACAATATGTATCATTTTGGGGGCTTACATGATAATGTGGATAGTATTATTGATAATTACTGTTGGAGCTTTCATACAAGTAATGCTGCTTCTATTTATAAAGAAGCTATTAGTAGTATTAAAATTGACCAAAGGGGCTATAAAGATGATTGGGACTGGAAGCTTTGCTCTAAAGATAATAAATTTTCATTTAAAAAAATGTGGGAATACATTAAGGGGGAAGAAGTTGAGGTAGATTGGCATAAAGTAATTTGGAGTAAATCAAATTGCCCAAAAATGGCACATTGTGCCTTTTTTGCTATTCTTAACAAGCTTCCTACTAAAGATAGATGCTGTAAATGGGGCCAAAATATTGATACAAATTGTTTGTTTTGCAAAAAAGAAGTAGAAAGCTCCAGGCATTTATTTTTTGATTGTGAATACTCCCAATACATTTGGAATAATGCCAAAAGTACTCTGGGGGTCAATCAGTACATTCCTACATTGGATATTAGAGGTAGTGTTGGTTATATTCTTAAGCACTTTAAATACAAGTCTAAAAACTTCATTAAGGCTTGTGTTTTCCTTACTGCTATGGTGTTTCACATATGGAAAGAGAGAAATGAAAGACTGCACTCTAATAAAGCTATGAGTAGATATCAGTTATGGAGAAATATCAATGCTGAAAGCCATATCATATTGAAAAAATCAGACATGCAGAAGAAAGACTGCAATACTTATCATGGGAATGCTAGCAAAATCAATGACTGTAATAAGCATGTTGAAGATTTCTTACTAAATGGCAAGCAAAGCTTGCACAAGCTCAACATCCACAATCAAGCTACACATTCTAGAGAGCAGGATGATTATGGCAACAAGGGCAAACACATTTATTCTGACTTCCTAACTGGGATTAATCATCTTAACTCTGAATTCAGACAACAGACCTACAAGGGAAGGGTCCAAATTAATAATTATGACCATAGAAATATATCCAAAATTATGAACAATAATACTGGTTCATTACCTTATGCAGGATTCAGAGACAGGATTGATCCCAGTAGTGATTCAGAAGAAAATCATAACAGGATTTGTAACTCTGGCTTCCTTCCTGAAGAGAAGCTCAAAACTGTTCACAGAAATCGTTTCTGTAAGGGAAGTAAACAGGGTTATTATCACTGTCATCCTCATAATTCTCAAATTATAAACACTAACCCTAACTATTTACCTGAAACAGTTCGGGAACCCATCAGCAGTGATCCGGAGTTCGACAAAATCCTGGAGATAAACAAAGAATACTGGTCAGCCCAGAAAGCCAAAATCAAATGCAAGGATATAGATAAAGACAGAAGCTTTCTTCACAAAGTTGGGGACAATCACTATAAAAGCAAGATCAACAACAATATATACCACTTATCTTGCTGGGATAGAGGAGAGAGCAGCAACAGCTTCAGATCTCAAGCAGATCCAAGCTCCAAGAGGCACAGAGATGACCAAGACATGTTATTGAACACAAGCAAGAGCAGATCTGAAGCCATTGTCAGTTACAACACTGAAGACAAAGACGTTAGCAGCTCTAACAAGCTCAACGATCTCAAGAGAAAGTTCAAAGACAGGGAAGATCACGTCTGGAAGCCCCCATAATGCTTTCATCGACTATAGTTTGAAGATAACAGATCGCTCTCAAGTCCGCCATTTTTGAGTTTTTTTGAGCTCGAGAGGAAGCTGTGTTAAGGCGACTAGGGTTAGAATGAGCTGAAAATAGCTTTGTCGGTTCTTATGTTTTGTATTGGGTTTAGCCCGATTGTTTGGGCCTTGGGCCTGTTTTTATCTATTTCAAAAAAAAAAGTTCAAATGGAGCTCAATTATGGAAATGAGTGTTTGCATTATGAAAGATAACAACAATGTCATATCAAGCAACACCAACCTTTTCTCTTTAATTAATAACTTCTTGTAGAGGCACTCCGTCTCGTTTTGAATTCATAGTGAGCGAATTTACCACATCAGTTCATTGTAAGATATTGATTTTAAATAGATTAGAATGAAAGAAGTTGAAGCCGTTGAAAATAAGGTTAGGCTCACTGAAATTATAAAATATATGGTTAACTGCAATCATAACTAAAGGTATGCTCACTGAAATGTAGTCTGAAATTCCCAAACCAAAACGTTGAAATTAGAGCTTCACTATTCTAACATCACAGCCCTAGCCTCCGCCATGACTATCCACGTCAACGTTGCCGGAACCTCAACCTTCCCTTTTCTTAAAGTGTAAACGCGTCATCCATCGCACAATCTTGCTTGCTTGTTTGACCATGGGCTGTAATTGCGACTGAAAGTAATAATATACTAAAAGTCCAGCCCAATAACCTCAGCCACCAAATTATACTGTCGAAACTGCCTTCGTTACCTTCTCCCTTGCTAGAAGCCTCCTCCCACTAAAACCCGCAGAACCCTAATTCCCTAAAAATGACAAATCCCATTTTTCCTGCTCCTACCTCTCTACCAGAAGACCATACCACAACTTCGAACTCAAAACCTTCAAGCTTATGCGAAGAGTGCGGATCAAACACATGGAAATACCGTTGTCCAGGCTGCGCGATCAAATCCTGCAGCTTGTCATGCGTAAACTCTCATAAAGCTCGCACGAGCTGTACTGGAAAGAGGAATAGGACTGAATTCGTTCCCATATCGAAGTTTGATGATAATTTGCTTCTGTCTGGTACAGTTATTGTTATTGTTACTGTAATTGTTACCAGCGTTATGGCACGTGGTTCATGCATTGATCATGACACATACTTTGCACATGAAAGTGTGTGTTTGTGTGTGTGTATGTATATAACACATAGAGCCGGTTCTAGAGTTTACAATGCCCCGTGCGATCTACAGGGTACCGCCTTCGTAAGAAATCACACAATAGCATTGAATATAATTCTTGAGGGATCATTTTTTATTTATAGAAATTCAATACAATATAGGTATATTAGATTAAGATTAGATTATTGTTATATAATATTTATATATGTGAAGCACCTAGTATTTCTATTAACTAACATTTCAAACAAGGAATATATTAAATATTAAAATTATAATAAAAAAGCCGACAATAATAGGAAGATTTTTTTTTAAAAAAAAGTTTGTTAAGAGACCTCAGTTATCTCTTCATTTTTTTTCCTAATAAGCACTTTATCTTGTTGGAAACATTATGATATCAAAAACAATTTGTAATTAAAATCCATAAAAACTATATATGCAATAATTTCCAAACGTGTTAATAGCTTTTAATTTCTCCGATTTGTTAAACATGATATCTGTGAAATAAAATTTATATTTATAGTAAAATGAAAGAATATGATTTATTAATCATTTTGTTCATCAAAAGTCTATAACAAAATTATACATAAAAATTATGATTTTAACATAATTTCATAGCTAAATTCGTACTCCTCTCCAAGTTCTATAAGAAGATCACTTTTCCCTCGTTCCTTATTTGAAATCAAGCAAAAGAGAAGGGATTACGATTCCATACATAAAATCAAATTTTCACGTGTTTCAGATTCCTATTAAGAAAGTAACAACCGATGGAAAATAAAAGAAAAATTAGGTTTCATTGCTTAAAACCTTTAAATAACACCTTTTTCTAGTGTCTTTTGGGTGTTGCACTTCCTGTTCAATTATGAATTTGGCGGCACCCTGAACGAATTCATGTGATTTCTTATCTTCCTTGTTGGTTCTTCCTCACATGAATTTCTTTTATACGTATTGTCTTTTTTCTATTCGTGCGATGCCCCCTTCGTCGATGATGCCTCGTGCAACAGCCCAGTTTGCACTGGGCCCGAGCCGGCTCTAATAGCACAACTAAGTGAAAGTGATTTACACGAATATTTAGTTAAATTTTTTCATTGAAATCATGTTTAATTAGTTTGAATATTTATTCTAAGTTGCAATATCTAATTCTGTTTTTAGTTTTAATTTTATTTGTGTTGTTAATTAATAAAGAGCAATGTTGTAAAGAATGTTTATTTGTCAGACTATTCTAAAGTGATATAAAGAATTGTCAATATTTGTAGAAAGACAATTTTAATTTGTAAAAAGTTAAATCCTGTTTTCGATTGATGTATAAAGATAAAGATATATATGAGTATTTTTGGAACTTCGTGAGCAGACTAAAAGTTTGTCTTTTTGTTCCAATTATTAATAAAGATTGTGAATGCCTTAGGCGTATAAACAATTACTTTTGGATGCATATAGTGTCGTATCCGTTTTTTAATCATTTTCGGATATCGCGGACATAGACATATATCGGATAATTATTCTATCTGCTAACCATCGATAAATATAGACACAAAATTTTGTTTTAACAATTTTGACCAATCTCATTGATTAAAAAATGTGAAATAAGTAAATATAATGATAATAAATTGTTTTGAGCAATTAATATGCATTAAATTCATATAGTATAAACGAATGTTATTAAACGTGAAACGCGCATCGAAGCGCAAAGGCCTCTTGGAGCATAAGCGCAACGCGCAAACGCGAAGCGCGCGCATCATCGAAGAAAAGCGCATCATGTCATGTAAATAATGTGAATATTAAGATTTATGTGCTTGATAACTCATAGAAGTTTGTTTTTAAAGTGAATGTACGAACCTTAATTTCTTGGCCAGTAAAAACCAGACAATTGCATATGACTGCAGCCCCGTCTGCTGTCTTTATATAGGCGGGAAAAAACATATACCTAACTACTCAAATTCTGTACATAACTTGTAAATATGTGTGTGTGTGTAACCAGTACATAACATAAACATAACAGAATTACAAAAGAACCCGATTAAAAAAAGCAAAGAACCAACGATGACTTATATACATGTGTGTATATAATATATGTGCATTTATACAGTACTGAAGAGCTTACTATATTGAGAACACTACTTGAATAACTTATTGAGACAAATGGACATGCATGTTGCAGGCATAAATCAAAAGAATAAAAAAAAAAAAAAAAAAAAAAACCAAATGAAGATAGAAGTTACAGATCTGAATATATTAAAGAAGAAGAGAAAGATTAAAGAAGAAGAGAGAGATTAAAAAAGATAGAAGTTACAAATGGACATGCACATTTCTCACTCATTCCATAACTTATTTATACATTTATACACGGTCCCCTGCTTCCATATTGTTTCCACTAAGATTTGTTTTTTCTTTCAAAAATGGCTACATAGTAGATGCAAATATTTGCTTTGGAAATAGTTGGAATTCTGTTCTAAATAATCTAATGCAGAAAACATAAATTGTATATGTTAGGAAACCTGCACATATTTGTTGATACAGGCTATACATGGTCTCTTTATCTTGCAAATGATCCTATTGGATGATAAAAAGGTTTAGGATTAAGAGGCGAAGAGAGAAACATTTTGAAGACCAAAACAGAAATTGATTATAAAAAGGACGACCAATAATTTTAGTCTAATTTTATAATGGAAGAGTCAGTTATGTGATTCTCTTAACAGAAGAAAATAACTAAGAAATTTTTTTCCCTTCATTATTTTTACCCAATTTGGTTCTCTTTAACAGTCCACGCTAAAATAGCCACAAGTATTTCTTTTGACTTTCGATTCTTTTTTCTTTAACCTTCCTTAATCACATCCATCTTCTCTTCACCATCTGCCAATTTTATTTATTGCCACTCTTGCTTGCTTCTCCACTCCATCATCCATTTTGTCTACCATACACCATAAATTTTATCAAACCAAAATTCCCTGAACTCTAATTTTGTATTGGTGGTGATTGAGATGGAGATTAATAATTACTTACATCGAACAGTGCAAGCAGTACGGTATATTCTAAACTTCTCATGTCATCTTCTAGTTGGGTGACAATGGGATTGAAGTCGTTCTCATCTGATATCTCAAATATAACTTTTGCTTCTTCATATGCTCATAACGATGTATTGATTGTATCTGTTGTTGTGGGCAGATTCTACCTCCTTAAGTTATAGCCACGAGGAGTAGGTGGGATTACAAAGTTATTTATTTTAAAACATAATTAAAACAAAATTGGATTTTTTATTTTTTTTTGGTATAAGAGTTGAACTTTTGGAGAAAAACATGTATATTATTAAGGGGAAATTGATTTTATTCCAGATAAAATGGATTTTTTCTACAATGTTGAATTAATCTTAAAATGATTTTTCAATGAATTTCAAAAAAAGAAGATGAATTTGGAAAAATAATAATATAATAATTGATTAGATTCTTTGATTATTTTATATTTACCTTCAAATTTGATTTTTGAATGAAAAGCAATAGTAGGTAGTGTTGATCTTTTACGATTATAAAAGTGTGTTAGAGCAATTTTGATACTCACTGAGAAGCCTTTTCTTTTATGTATTTCATAAAGAGGGTTGGCCTAAATTCTCCAACTACTAAACATTGCTTACAATTACTAGGGTCAAATGCAATTTTGTGTATACCAATCGAAAGTAAATTGTCTAAATTGAGGTTTGACTTCTCGATTTACATCTCGGTTTCGGCCCTTTGTAATTTTAGAAATTTTGGTCTAATTTGTTAATTTTTGTAAATTTTACTTTCGGTCTCGGACTACTAATATATTTGTTCAATTCATTGAAATAAAACTCATAATTTAATTTAAACATAAGTTATAAATGAAAATATTGATTAATCATAAATATTTATAAGATTAAAGAAATGTTTACTCATTGCTTTATTCTTAACTATTTAGTTACATAACACATATATTTCATGATTTTATTTATTTCCTAAGTTAAAATTTCAAAAATTAAAAATTTGTTTATTTGAAACTTAGTTAACTGTTTTTTAAGTTTCTTCTGTAAAATTTGAAGTTCAACCCCTTTTTTTACACTAATTCAGAATTTTGGTTTGGTTTCGCTTCTACTTGTACAAAAATCTAAATAGAATGACTAGGACTTTCGGTGTTTCAGTCGAAACCTCAAACCGTGGTCCAGACATTCTTAAATTTGCACTTACATGTAGCATATAAACAATGTTTAAAATATTTTGATGAACAAAAAAGTTGCAACTTTGCTTGTTTCGTTTAGCTACAATTGTGGATTCAGACAATCATATATGGATCAAAACTTATTTTGAATCAAAATGGTAGGTTAGAACATTATGCACCCCTTGTGATTTGCGGATGTGGAGTACAAAATGGTTTATTAATAATAACATTGATGTTATATATAGGGGTGAGCATTTATTGGTTAAAACTGAATAAACCAACCAAACCAATTAAGTTTGGTCGGTTTGGTTTTGTTTGTTAATCTGTTGGTTATGGTTTTCATTTTTATTTCAGTTTATTGGTTTGGTTTGGTTTTCAGTATTTGAAAACTGAACCAACCAATTAAACCAACTTAAAAAATTTATCATTCACAATATTTTTATAATATTATTATTTTTCTTTCAGTTCAGTTTTTATTTTTTTATTTTTTTTTATTTTTTTGGAAAAAGAAGAAGAAGAAGAGTTTATTTTCCATTATATTTACATCATATGGACTCAATTAGATGTTTTAATCTTAAATCATATCAACATCTAGAAGGTCTACTTTATTTTTGTTTAACCAAAAACCTAACCAAACCAAACTAAATATCATCGGTTTGGTTGATTTTGGTTTCAAAAAATATTTGTTTGATTTGTTTTTTGTTTTTTGAATGGTTATTTTACATTTTTTATTGGTTTCAAACCGAACCAATCATTTGCACACCCCTAGTTGTATATGGTTACAAGGATAATGTTCGGATGAATTTTGTCCATAATAAACTAGTCAGTAAAGAAATTAAGCTCTTTAAAGATATTGGCTTCAACATACTAGAAAAACCATATTCACAAATATACACCTAAGTCTGATGTATAAATGCTAATATTCCCATTCAAATACCATCAAGTCTTTCACAAAATAAACAAATCGCATTTTTTTTTTTGTACATTTAGTGACAGTGACTAAATATGATTTCATATTGCTATGCTAAAGTTAAAAAATAGCATGCCATTAAGTACTAATCGACCAAATGGTTGTTAATGATTTCAACGGAACATGGGTTCGTTGAGTTTTTGGTTAAACCATTCAGTTGATCAACCAAACATATTTAATGGGCTTTTAACTGAACTGGACGCATCAGTTAACCAACTTTTTGTTAAGCCATATTGTATGAGTATAGTGTTTTTGTCACTTGAATCATTTACAGAGGTTAACTCTGAAAAACAACCATCCTTAATAGTAATTATTCAAACAAACAGCATGCTCTTTATTAAATGG
Source organism: Allium sativum (assembly GCA_030737875.1). Taxonomy (NCBI): domain Eukaryota; kingdom Viridiplantae; phylum Streptophyta; class Magnoliopsida; order Asparagales; family Amaryllidaceae; genus Allium; species Allium sativum. The sequence continues at coordinate 1,042,460,002 of CM060910.1, read as the reverse complement.
AAAATAATGTAGTTTGTACATTGGTACAAACTATGTGTGCTTGTATAAAGCAATATAATCAGACTAGTGCAAACAATTGTTTTCCTAAGTAGTTGTTTTTAGTCGTGTGGTATATAGATGCGGATGTTGGAAAAAATAATTATTTTTATTTTCAGTACTTTTAAGATTAAATTATGTTATAGTGACGAATAATGTGTGGTGTCAGGGTGAACCAAGTTGATATTTGTATGCTTAAAATTTAAAGTTTACCTCCATATAAATTTATTAATGCGAAGTTAATTTATAAGGTCCTATTTTTAGGATATATTCTACTTTTTTGGTGTTTTTATTTTTATTTTTAATTTCCTAAAGGTTATCTATAAGATCTTAATTTTCAGAGATACCAAAATATTATGGTCTTTTAGTTATTAATTTGAATTTTATATCATGAAGCTTTATATATTAGACCTTACATTTAGGAGATATTTAACTTCTTTGGTGTTTTTTTATTAAAGTCTTTCTTTGTTATTGTTAAAGGGGTCATTTGCATCAAAAAAGTGTGACATCAAACCTAATACAACTAATAATAAAGTTATGCACTTATGTAAGTGTTGATAGCATAAACTATACTACATATCCAAATAGTAACAACTAACAACATAACTAAATATCCACAAAATTACAAATGATAAAATTGTAAACATATTAATATCATGACATCTTTAGCACCTATGATGCACATGCATACTCTTCATTAAGCAATCGTATAGTGTTATGCTAGCTTGTAGTCTGTATTTACCGTTAGCTCAGTCACCTAACATGTTTGATTCCATACCCATGACAGCGTAGAATAATATCTTTTATGCATGATACATTGATGCCTAGAACCTGGAATGCATCACTGATACCTCCACATTTAGGAAAAAAATAAATAGTCAATGGCATTGGTTCAGTGGCAAGATTTATGGTTTGAGTTATTGCCAGAGGTGTTGGGTTTGAACCCTAGGCATACATAATAACCATATTTAAAAAATGTAAAGATTATTATACATATATCATCTATAATTTTGTGTATGTCAGGAGGTATATCAAATTGCTGTTGAGGATATTGAGATACTGTAGATCAGTATACTATCACTTGGAACACTCTCCCCTAGCTGCTTGCGTACTAGATTTTATGGCTCAATTTGTGATACTTTAATGCTTCAAGCTTTGATTTCAAATTTTATTTTGACCTGCCCTCCAAGTATCTCTTTGGACATCTACAAAAAAATTGCATGTGTGCCTTTTGTGTGTGTATGTATGCATGTATATGCAACAATGATGGTTTTTTCCCTCCCAAATTGATAGTTCTAGAGTTAATTTATAGTTTTGTATTATTGAGGGGATATATCAAATCATGGTTGAAAATCGTGTAATCCTGTAGTATTGTTACCTGGAATCCCACTTCCCTAGTGAGCTGCATACTAAAAGACTGTAGTTGGCTAGTTGCGTCACTACAGTGTTTCAGGGCTTCAAATTTTATTTTCCCCAGCTTCCAAGTTGGGCTCTTTGAACCTCTGGATAATTATATATTTGTACACTCAAAAACTTACAAACACACACACATACATGCAAACATACATACACATATATGCATACATATAAATATGTATGCACATATACTCATGCATTTTATATAAATACGGATTTTCTGTATTTTTTTGGTTAATTGTGGAAAACCCTTTTTACCAAAAATTGAAAATTATATATTTCTATTTTGATGGTGTGAAAAGTTTACAGTAAAAATATGAATGGTGTACACCTTACTGGTGAGAATATTTCACCTAATTGAATGCACCATGATTGAAAATATCATATCAACTAATCGTTTACGTCCCGAAAGACCTGGGTACTCTGGGTTAATTCCTTCAAATATATGAATGATATTGTTATAAACTTAGATTACTAGTTTCACTAGGCTTTTGTGATATCAGTGCTTAACGTTCTCATTTTAGTTTGTCATTTCTCGAGATACTCATTTGTTCAACTGCTAAATTGGATAAATTTGATCGGTGATAAATGATTGTGTTTTGTTAAAATTTCAGATTACAGTTTATTGGAGGAAACGAAAAGAGCTACTGAATCTGCTCAACGGCTAGCTAGCAGTATAAATGGGTTTAGGGACTTCGGGTTCAAGTTACCCGAATCTGTTTCTTTGCTTAGAAATGCAGCGTACAAAAGACGGATCAACTTGCTTCTGCTGCATCCAGCTATGTCTAAAAGGAAATTGAACCAGTCCCGTTACAAGTATGGATTCTCTGGCTTTTCTTTGCTGTAATGCTTGCTGCTCTTTTTATTGTTTGGTTGTGGTATTTCAAAGAACCATTTGAAGGCTTAACTGGAATTTTTAGACTTCATATATTTGCAACTTAGGAGCATACCAATGGGGGAAGCAAATTATCATTTACCACTTCTTTTGTATTTTGTTTTATGTTTGTTTATTTTTTCGGTTATTTATTATTACTATTATTATTTGCGTTGATACTTGCACCAAAGAATATGAGTACTTTGTATGAAGCTTCGACTTTCAAGCAAGTAGGTATCAGTTTCTAAAACTTGATCCATCATTTGTTTTATTTTTACTTGGGACGTATGTTGTATATTTTTTTCCAGTTCTCTATGTTTCTGATTTTGAGTTATATTTTTAATTGTATATTAAATTTATATTTTATATTTAAGCTATATGTAAAGCTTATATTGCATCAATAAGATTAATTTAAAATGATAAATAATATTCGAATTGATGCATAATTCAACATATTACAATTTACAACTTAACAAATTCCACAACAGAATATTACATATAACCTAGTGTTGGGAAACAATGACTGAGTCACGTACTTGGTCGCTTTCTTGAAGATGATTCGACGATCTGGTCGGTAGTGCAAACCAGTTCGTACTTCAAATCAGTGCAGATTTGCACTTTCAAATATTAAAAACTGCTCTTTTTTTAATGGCGGAGGTGAGAAAACATTGTTTGGATAGATGTTCTCGTCTACAACTGAAGATAATATATAAACGGGGATTAGGGCTGAACGAAAATACTGGGCAGTGAGAGAAAATCGGATCTACTGAAATAGTTTCCATAAAAAACGGTTTGAAAAAGCAATGTTTTCTGGTCTAAAAAATATAAGTGTCTACACCACAAAGCCGAAGCCCAAACCCGAGCCCGAGCCCGAACCGGGTCCAGTCGAGTTGGTCGCGCGCGTGTTTGTGGTGGTCATGATGCATGGTCTCCCTCCTCACAACAAAGCATGTATTGGGAGCCCAAGCCCCCAACATGATTTCTTAGAAACAAGTATAAATACTTGTTTCTTCCATATAGTCCCATAATGTGAGACTATTCACATATAGGAGTCATTCATACACTTATTCCATTATTTTTAATAATTCACCTAATGTTTATAAAAATATTTCCAGCAATCCCCCACTTGAATTTTTAAAAATATTTTTAAGCAGTTTCTAAAAACATAAGATTGTGCATAAACAAAGGTGTCATCCGACTTGAACCTTTGCATAGTAAATAAGATTCAGTTTTTTTTACTAGAGTGACACGTAGTCTTGAACTCTAATACTGACATCAAACCACACACAACCTTTTCTATTGTGCAATCAAATAAGCCCGTGCATTTATGGTCATGCACGTCTATCCCAGTTTAGTGAACGCTCTAGAAGTTTTGCCTAAAACTCCATAGGAAACGACCACGTTTCCACATTCACATAGGTGAGTCTATCAAGAGTACTCCTGAAGGTAGGTACTCCACTCCAAATAGAGTATAGATCTCATCAAGAGTTTCTATCAACTCATCCTCTAATCACTTCAGGAATACATGCTTCTTGGTTTATTAAATAGCATGTTCAACTTCAATCACTACACAACTTGTTTTTACCCATTTAACCTAGTTCTTGGGATCTCCAGTCATTTATGTCGGGTTACCATTGTGCGTGACTCAACAATCTAAGGACAATAGTCCCATTCTTTTAGAAGAATCAAGGACTTTCTCTCTGGACAGTTCTTTCGTCAAAGGATCTGCCAAATTTTCGTCATTACATACGTAATCGACTTTAACGGTACCTGTAGAAAGTAATTCTCTAACAGTGTTGTGCTTACGACGTATTTGTCGTCTCTTACCGTTATAATAACGGTTTTGAACTTCTGCAATAGCCGCGGTACTATCGCAATGTATCAATACAGCTGGTATCGGTTTTTCCCATAAGGGAATCTCAGCTAGCAGATTTCTCAAATACTTTGCTTCTTCACTAGCTGTGGCTAGTGCTATCATCTCAGACTCCATAGTGGACTGAGCCAAAATAGTCTGTTTCTTGGATTTTCAAGAAACAACTCCTCCAGCGATGCTAAATATATAGCCACTGGTCGCTTTAGAATCATCAGATAAGGTATTCCAGTCTGCATCAGAATACCCTTCAAGTACAGTTGAAAACCTTTCATAATGTAATTCAAGGTTCATAGTTCGTTTAAAGTATTTCATGACACTTTCAATAGCATGCCAGTGCTCTATACTAGGTCTACTTGTAAACCTGCACAAAATCCTTCGACATAGGCAATGTCGGGATTAGTACAATCAGTGGCATACCGAAGGCTGCCAATGATGCTCGCATAATCAGACTGTCTAACACCTTCATCAGTGTTCTTAAGTAACTTTACACTTGGATCTTATAGTGTACATGCAGGTTTACAATCAAAGTAATTGTATTTCTTTAGTATTTTCTCAATGTAATGAGATTGATTCAAAGAAATTCTCTTTTCTGACCTAGTAATTTTAATACCAAGGATTACACTCGCCTCACCTAGATCTTTCATATCAAAATTGATATTTAATAAGGATTTGACTGAGTTTATGACATGAATGTTTGACTCAAAGATGAGTAGGTCATTTACATAAAGGCATATAATAGTGCAAATGTCATTCTCTGATTTGTAATAAATGCATTTGTCACTTTCATTAACTTTGAAACCATGTTAAATGATTAAGTTATCAAATTTTTCTTGCCATTGTTTAGGTGCTTGTTTTAAACCATATAATGATTTATCTAATTTGCATACTTTATGTTCTTGACCATTTACTACAAATCCTTCAGGTTGGTTCATATAAATTTCTTCTTCTAATTCATTGTTTAGAAAGACGGTTTTAACATCCATTTGGTGTATTAGTAAATTATGAATGGAAGCAAGTGAGATTAATACCCGAATGGATATTATTTTAGTTACGGGTGAAAAAGTGTCAAAGAAATCTATATTTTCTTTTTGTCTAAAACCTTTAGCTACTAGTCGTGCTTTATATTTATCAATAGTGCCATCAGGTTTTAATTTCTTTTTAAGCACCCATTTACAGTCTATAGATTTACAACCAGGAGGTAAATCTACCAAATGCCAAGTTTTATTGGATTCCAAAGAATCCATCTCATCATTTATAGCCTCTTGCCAAAAATCGGCATCTAAAGAAGATAAGGCATCTTGGAGGTTTAAGGGATCATCCTCTATAGCAAAAGCACAAAAATTCAAACCAAAATCTTTTACGGTTCTTGCTATTTTACTTCTTTTAGGTTCAGCTTCAAAACTTTTATTAAGTTCTGTTCTAATATGCATACTTGATGTGTCCCCACTATTCCTTAATTTAAAAGGAAATTTTGTTTCATAAAAATCGACATCATTTGATTCAATTATATTATCTGTATTTAAGTTATAAAATCGGTATGTTTTGCTATTGATAGCAGTGTAGTTAAGGCGCTCGCCTAGGCGCCAGCCTGGGGCTTTTTCCCTAGGCGAGGCGCCAGCCATGCTTGAGGCGCCAGAAAAGCGCTCGAGGCGCCAAAGCCCCAGAAAAGCGCTGGTTCAAAAAAGCGCGCCTCAGTGAGAAAGTGCAGTTATTTTGTTTTTTTTTTGTTTTAAATTCAGTTTTTTCCCCCAGTATGCAGCTTATAAAATTAAAACTGCGGTCCTTTGTTTGGTTTATGATGATGTTATGATGTTTTAATCTGAATATTGCATTTATATGCACTTTTTAAAAGCCAAAATTTGTGTTTTATACGATTTTTTAAATGTAGTTTTTTTTGCTGTAAAACCGCAAAACTGATGCTCAAGGCGCCCAAAAAAGCCCTAGGCGCCAGCCTGAGACTTTTTGGGGCTTTTTCGCCTTGACTACCTTGATTGATAGCATAACCTATAAATACACATTCATATGCTCTGCTTACCAATTTTATTCTCTTAGGATTTGGAATGCGAACATATGTTAAACGACCCCAAGTTCTAAAGTATGAGACATTGGGTTTATAATTCTTTAAAATTTCATAAGGTGAAATTTTATATTTAGATTTGGGGATTCTATTCAGAATATAGCATATAGTCAATAAAATATTCCCCCACCAATGTTTTGTTGCACCAGAATTTAGTAGGATGACAACTACTAATTCGGTGAAAGTCCTATTTTTTCTTTCAGCTTTACCTTTCATTTCAGGTGAACAGGGTGCAGTTCTTTCATGTACAATACCATGTAATTTATAGAAGTCCAGAATTGAACTAGATTCATATTTTATTCCTCTATCACTATGAAGTCTCTTAATTTTCCTATTTGTTTGATTCTCAATTTCAGTTTTGAATGTTTTAAACATGTCAAATGCATCACTTTTATTTTTCATACGATATACATAGGTGAAATCAGAGCAGTCATCAATAAAAGTGATAAAATAACGATCTCTATGTCTAGTCATAGTGTCATCAAGCTCACATATATCAGAATGAATCAAGTCTAAGGATTCAGAAACTCTATCAACATATTTATGAGGTTTCTTTGTGATTTTAGCTTGTGTACAGAATTCACATTTATCAGGTTCAGATTTTGATATTTTAGGAATCATATCTAGGGTGCTCATGTTATGAATTATTTGTTTATTAACATGACATAATCTAGAGTGTCAAATATTAAAATCACACAACATATAAGCAGAAGTAGTCACTTTATTAGATTCAACGTTTAATTTAAACATTCTCTCACAAGCATAACCCTTTCCCACAAAAATTCCCTTATAAGTTAGTGTATACAAATCAGCCCCAATAACTTGAGTAAAGCCTGCCTTATTAAGGAGAAAGCCAGAAACCAGATTTTTCTTCCTCATTTTTGGAGTATGCATAACATCTTTCAGAATCAGAGTCTTTGCAGAGTTAAACTTGATTTTCACATTTCCAACCCCTGCAACTTTAGTGGTGTGAGAATCTCCCAACAACACTTTCTGATCATCAGCAGCCGTGTATGTGGTGAACATATCACGATCATAGCAGACATGATGAGAAGCACCAGTGTCTACCCACCAGCTCTCTGATTCACCAACAAGGTGAATCTCAGTAATCATAGCCGTAAGAGGCTCCTCAGTCAGGTTCGCGCAGAGCTTGGCCTGTTCCGGCACTTTCGTGTCATATGATCTGGTTTTCCATAGTTGTAACATAGAGACAACTGTCCAAAAATCATTCTTTTGGACTTGTTTTTGCTGTCCTTTTGGGTTTCCTTGCGAATTCCCGTTCTGTTTGTTGCGTCAGTTTTGATTCTTAAAGGACTTCTGATTCGGTTTCAGAACTGCGGGTTTATTCTTTTTAGTGTTGTTGTTTGAGACAACCGGCACTTCCTCTTTCTGGTCCTGTTTGCGTGCCTCCTCCTCAATACGGAGGCGAGTGATCAAGCTCTCTAAGGAAAATTCCTTAGTCTGATGCCGCAAGATATTCTTAAAATCTTTCCAACTTGGGGACAATTTGTCAATAATGACAACAACTTGAAATTGTTCGTCCAATGTCATACCTTTGGAGATGATCTCATGAGCTATTTTCTGGGGCTTATGAGACTGCATCTCTACTGACCTGCCGGTATTTGAGATAACGGCTGACAGCATACTTCTTTGCCCCTGCCTCCTCTGTATCATACTTCTTCAGCGCTTCCCAGATCTCTTTCGCTGCCTTGTCCTCCGAGTTGTAGTAGTCATACATATCATCGCTGAGACCATTGAGTATGAAATTTTTGCACAAGTAATCCTGTTCAGTCCAGATCTGTAGTTGCTTTGATTGTTCAGTCCAGGAAGCCATCTGCGCTTCATCAGTTTCGTCAGGTTTGTCTGGCAACTGCGGTTTGTCGGTGGTCAGAGCAACAACCACCTTTCTTATCGTCAGATAGAACTCCATCTTCTGACGCCATCGCTTGAAATGCAAGCCTTCGAATCTGAATGGAGCAGTAGTCACGAGTGGGATCTGGAAGGCAGAGGGAGGAGCAGCATCATCCATGGTTGATGTCGAAGCCGTTGTTTCAGAACGTCTTCAAATCATTGGAAAACAATGACTGAGTTACGTACTTGGTAGCTTTCTTGAAGACGATTCGACGATCTGGTCGGTGGTGCAAACCAGTTCGTACTTCCGCCGCCGCCTGTAGGATAAAACAGCCTCTGAAAAGAATAACTGATTTGCTTGCACAACAAATCAGCATAGATTTGCACTTTCGAATATTAAAAACTGCTCTTTTTTTTTAATGGCGGAGGTGAGAAAACGTTGTTCGGATAGATGTTCTCGTCTACAACTGAAGATAATATATAAACAGAGACTATGGCTGAACGAAAATACTGGGCAGTGAGAGAAAATTGGATCTACTGAAATAGTTTCCATAAAAAATGATTTGAAAAAGACAAGGTTTTCTGGTCCAAAAAATATAAATGTCCACACCACAAAGCCAAAGCCCAAACCCGAGCCCGAACCGAACCGGACCAGGTCGAGTCGGTCGCGCGTGCGTGTGGTGGTCATGATGCATGGCCTCCCTCCTCACAACAAAGCATGTATTGGGAGCCCAAGACCCCAACATGATTTCTTAGAAACATGTATAAATAGTTGCTTCTTCTATATAGTCCCAGGATGTAGGACTATTCACATATAGGAGCCATTCATACACTTATTCCAACATTTTTAATAATTCACCTAATGTTTATAAAAACATTTCCAACACCTAGAATAAAATTTTAAAAAACTTCATGCTTATTTCTTTAACACAAACTGTATCAGCTGTGTTGTTTTCTTTTCTACAGACGATTAATTCATTTACATTTGAACCTGAATAAATAGGAAATAGTTATATTTTGAAAAAACCCGTTTTAAAGTTTTCTTTCCATTTTGAATTTTATGTAGAGCTCTTAGTGAAAGACCAAGGTGGTGCCTGGCGTAACGGTAAGGTTACCCGGCTGGTAATCTGGAGCGCACAGGTTCGAGCCTCGGCCTCTTCACATAATGTGAGGGAAAGGCTGCGCGCGCTAATCGACCACCCCCAGAGTCCGAAAAGCCGTGAATAATACCAGGACGGGAGACTGACCTGGGAAGTCCTCGCACTCGAGTACGGGAGCCTTTGGCACTGGTTATCCACCTCTTAGTGAAAAACAAAAAAAAAAAAAAAAAAAAAATACTGGATATGTGTAATTCAATTGTGCACTGCTTCATCCACATGGGAATTGCACCATCTACAGTCTGTGAAGCAGGGGTGCGGCTGTCAGGTTGACGTATTGCATATGGGTGCGGCTGAGGTGCGGCGATGCGGCAACGGGTGCGTACGGGGTGCGCGATGTGGCATGTCTCCATATTTGGGCTGGAGGTGCGGGAAGGATGCAGATTTGGGGTGCGTTGATTGAGGAAACCCAACCTCCATCGTCGCTCGTCTTTATCTCGTTCATCTTCATCGCTCGTCTTCAATCCGTTCATCTTCGTCACTCAGTGTCTCGTTTTCAATCATCGCGCTGCTGCTGGTAATCGGTAATCGATTTCTGGCACTGATGTTTTTTTTATTTGATAACCAACGAATTCGGTAATCGATTTTTTCATTTGAGGCTAAGAGTTTGGTAATCGATTTTTTTATTGAAAATTGGGCAATCCCTAGTAATCGATTTTTTGAGGCTGGTCGCTCTTTTATTATTTATTTGAGGCACTGATACTTAACAAATTTGATTTGAGGCACCTGACCGAGTTTTTTTTAATTTGAGGCAAGCGTATGTCTTTGAGATTTTGACCAATTTTTTTTTTTTATTTGAGGCCAACGTCTGTTTCACTGAGTCTTCGACGCACTGACCAACTTTTTTCTTTTTTCAATTCTTGAACTCTTATGGATTATATTTATATATATAATATATTTTTTATATTTTAATATTTGCCGTGTCTCTCCGCACCCGAATCCTCATATTTTTGAATTTAACGAATTCCCGTATCCCCGTACCGCACACTTGCATCCCCGCACCTGCACCAATGCTTCCTAGTCTACAGTTAAAGCGTTTAATGGTTCTATAACGGTGAAGTTGCAAAATATTATAGCGGAGATAAAGCGTTGATATAACGGATGTGCAAAAAAAATCACAATATATTAAAACAAATATTTGAAGAATTGAAGTTAATTCTTTTTATTCTCACAATATTTGTAAAGGGAAAAAAATATTGTTCGATTTATATAAAAAGCCGAAAAATACCATGATTTATCTAAACAACGTTTGATGAATTCAATAAATTTCTAACTTTTATTAAGCACTAATGCTGTGAAATTAGATCTTTACCCTAATTTTTTTATTTAGTTTAAAAGTAAACTAGTCAAAGCTAACTTTTTGTATTAATATCGTTAAAGCAGGTGTTAAAAAGCATTAATTAGCGGGCATAGCAGAGAATAGCGAGGTTTAAAATGGATTTTACTGTATAATAGTACTAAACTGAAATAGCGTTATGGCTGGAGAGCACTGTGTGCTATAGCGGGTATTAACCGCATAAATTGCACCTCAAATCTGCTTCTTGTGGTTGTGTTTGCTCTACTGAATATTAATTACATCGCACAAAGATATCTTTGTGAAACTAAAATAGCTTGACTGGCATTGAACTCAGCCGTGAATTTTTATATATTGTGATCTGGATTGTTGAATTACTACGACTTATGGTTCATTTATTTCCATTACACTATACATTGAATGCCTGTTGATTTGTAAAATTATATTTTGGACTTTCAGTCTTACCTGATTAACCTGGCAATCAATTACTTTTGTTCATCTGGGATATTTTACAGCAAAGGTTCTATCTTCTGGACAGTAGAATGGAAGTTTCATGCAACTGATATTTCTCTTGTAGACCATTTGTAAGTTTTCAAAAAAATATAATTTTGTACGTATTTATTAGATCTCATAAATGCCATATAAGACTGATATTTATTATACCCTTTATACAGTGTAAATGAAAATAGAAGCTTGAAATCAGTAATCAAAAAGCACCTTGCACCTACTCCACTCAAAGATCATCTTACTCCATTTCGCAATACAAGTATCAATGAATTGAAATTTTTCATCAGGAAAACACCCAAGGTGCGATGAATTCCGTTAGTAATAATACTATGATATCGGACATTTGAATGTGAAGGGTAGCTGTTAGAACTTTCCGTGTTTATTTGCAGGGATCCAAGTCACCTTTTCGCGAGCTGGACATAAATGCCTCATTGCGTGAGCAACTGTCTAATGTTGTAATTTTAGAATATCCTGTGGTATCTGTTTTGCTCCCTTCGCACAGCGTTGATTTCGAAGTTGAAAAATATTCAAAACCAGCATTTAGGAAACCTGAGGTTCCAGCCATTGATATTCAACCAAGCCCAAAGGGCAAATTATATGAAGAAGAGGAAATCGAAGAGGGAGAGATTGTGCCCGATACTATAGTTACTGATTTTAGTGCTGCTGCAAACATCCAGATCAATAATGAAGCTGAGAATGATACAGTGGTGTTAAATGAAGTTGGTGAATGTTCGATACCCAGCAGTGATGCTTCAGTGCCTTTGGGGGATATAAACTTTGATTTTCAAGAGGAGCTTATAGATGCATATAAAGAAATAATGGGAGACCTGGGAGACATGAACCCTGACGATTACTTGTGTTTGGATGATGATTATGAATTATGTAATATGGGGGGTATATTTGTCGGAGGCGAGCTCGAGGAAGGAGAAATTCTCGACATTTGAAGGAATTTGTTAGATGCATCGTGTTAGGCTAGGCAACCCAAATGATCCATTTTGGCAGGTTGAAACGTTTCTGCTGCCCCCAAACAAAAAAAGAAAAAAGAAAAAAAAATCCCACCTCCCAAAACCCCATAAGCAAAAAAGAAAAAGAAAAAAACCTTTGAAAACTCTCATTGTACTGGTTGACGTGTTCCATCGTACTGGTTGTTTATCTCCTGCCCTTTATTCAGTGGCAGATTAGTAATGATCACTGTTTCATATACCAACTCTCATTTTAATTACAGTTTTATTTTATCTCCCCCGTTTTTCTGTGATTTTTTTTTTTTTTTTTTTTACATATACCATCGTTACATAAGGTTATTTTAACCCTTTATCCTATGATCTGTCTACTTGTGCCTCTTAATATACATTATGTGGTGCGTTGCTGGCATAAAATTATACTTTTCCCCTTTTATATATAATTTCCTTCTATTTCTCTTATTCTTTTTACTCATTTCTGATCTTTTGCTGTTCCTAACCCTATAGAATAATGGAAATACGATTTTGATTAGAGTATTATACCTACTTGCATGATTTAGAAAAACAAGATTGAGTTGGTTGATAGCCATTATGCCTCAACTTCGATGATCGAATGGTTTGAGTAGGGTTGTCAATGATATTCGAAAAATTCTATATTCCAAACGTAGATAAATATCGTAGATGTTTATATGATAAATTTTGCATTTGAAAATTATATGTTCGTTATTTAATATTATGGTTTAACTTATGTGTGTTTTAGTATAATTAATAATATTTAGGATTAATTGGCAAGAATAATCTGAAGTTTAACGTTTTCGCTCATATTAATCTCAAGTTTGCGTTATTTAGAAATAATCCCAAATTTAGGCGCTGTCTTTCCAAATTGATCCCGCTACCCCCATTAACTTGCTACAGCCGGTTTAACTGTTTTAACTTTCCTAATTCATCTGCTTCCTCCCCTAACTCGATTCTTCTCCATGCGTCCTTTCTTTTCCATTGCTTTCCCTTCTTCTTTACCTTTCTCTTCTCTAACCTTCTCAGCATTCGAAGAAAAAGAAAAAAAAAACGAAATCAAAAAAGTTCCCTAATTTACGTTCTCTCTCCTCAACCGAAGTCATATCAAACCAATTAAACCGGTTGTCTCATCGGAATTTCTTCAGCAATCCTTTAGTGGAAGAACCTCTCCCTCATTTCTTCCTCCACTTCCTTCTTTGCCTCACCATAATTTTGAGGTCTGAAAAATCTCGGGTCCTTGGGTTCGTGCTTTCATACCCATCATCAGTACCTGGTATAAACAACAATTCAGTAGCAGATGTGTACCCCATTAGTCTATGTAGCCTCGACCGTCTAACCGAAAATGAAGAATTTCTCGATACATTCAATTTTTGCTCGGTCATGGAGACAGATGAGGAACTCATAGAGTCATCTTTCTGTTTGAAGATTTCAACTTTACTTGATGGATGCATAAGCTCGTGTACATCCCTTGGTCTAAACGAGAACAAAAGAATCCGAGAACAAGAAACACATTTAAGTTTGTGTAACCTTTTTTAAGTGACTAAGAAATCTGCTGGAAGTTGAAGTAATTTTCTACATTTATAGCATACCACAAAAGGCGCACCGTTATAAAGTGGTCTGCAGTAGCTTTTACTCGTAGAAGCAGCAGCTGTTTTGGGTTTCAAATTCTGCATTTTTATTATGTTTTCATCTGCTTGGTAATTTGATAAACAATGTATTAGATGAGAGGCCTTTTTTATCTTCCACTGTTTTAGCTAGATAATCAGTTAGATCATCTCTAAGCTCGTCTGTTTTTCTCAATATTTTCATGTGGTCGGGTTCTTCATTGTGAAATCTAAAACTTTTAGACTGAGGTTTGATAGCCACCTATGTAGAATCTGAAGCATTCCAATTCTGAACTGAATGATAATCTTCAGACCCAAATGTGTTCTCTCTCTCAATTGAATGAATGTAAGCAGGCAGGTCGTTAATCGCTTCTGGTGGCTTATGGATTTCAACGTTTGGTTCAGTTTCCTTGATATCGTTTTCAGAGTGCGAAAATTTCTTATGCCTGTAAGTTCTTCTAGACATGACCAGGATATCTCATTTTACTAATGGAAAGTGCGGTTCTCCTTTAATCTTGATTGGAACACTTGGATTAAAATTTGGAATTTGGATACGCCATTTAATTGTTTGAAGAATTGTGGAAGGGGGCAGACTCTTTTTCAGTTTTGCTGTAGAAGTAGAAGAAGCAAACAATTTCACTTGAGAGAGGGGGGGGGGGGGGGTAAAACTGGCTATAGCAAGTTTACAGGTTGATGAGATCAATTTGGGAAGACACCCCCTAAACTTGAGATTGTTTCTAAATAACGCAAACTTAGGATTAATATCGGTGGATACGTTAAACTTCGGATTATTCATGTCAATTAATCCTTTTATTTATTTTATTAAGTTAGGGATTTAAATTATATACGACAGATGGATGATAACTGCTTAAAATTATTTATTATCATCATATTTGTTTATTTTCAGTATTTAATAATTAGTGGGATTGAAAACGTTTATATTAAACTAAAATTTTCTATTTATGTTTCTAGATTTATCAGTCGTTAGCAGATCGCGCGTGCATATATTTGATATCTGAAAATGATTTCAGATGTGGATACATATATGACACTATCTATGTTCGAAAGTATCTATGACGGCCCGCCCCGCCCCACACCAGCCGACGTTTCCAATGAAAGTGCGTTGTGCCAATGTCCAACCAGCACGGGACGGTCGTCAAAAGAACGGAAGAAGGAAGGGATTTGAAACTATGAATTATCAAAGAATATGTAGTATATCTCACAGCGCATGGAACAAAATATAATAATAACATAACTTGATATAAAACAGGCGAGACAATGCATAAGCTGAAAACTAAACCATCATAGCAGCGGAAAATTCAAAATACAGCTTATGATCTAAACCATCATTATTACAACTTTTAAATTGTCTCTAAAGCAAAATAGGAAGGTACACTACTAATGCCCAAAGTAGCGACCATCAACAACACAGAGAGAATATATGGGAATAACACGTGTAAGCCTCCTGCTCAACTCCGGACAACTACTCGTGCATAACCAGCTAACCTGTCTCTAGTGTGCTCGTTTAGGAGCACTCAGAGTAATAAGAATAGACATAAAACTCTGGGTCAGACAAAAAGTTTGGTATGAGTGATAAGCAGCAAAAACAGAATAATAACAGGTATACATAACCATACCCGAACCTGGACCTGCAACCAAAGAGCTAGCACAATAGGATGTACAATACTCTAAGGTGACACTAACACATGGTGTAAAAATAATGGGGAGGGGGTGTGCATGACATGGTGACAGCAAACATCAAACATAGCAATCATCCTCACATCTCTCACTCAGAGCGTAAAGCATACAATGTCTACTACTTTGATCACTCAATCCTTTGCTACGATCACTCTGCCCCATGGAGTCACGACGACCCCACTACACTGATCCATAGCCACTAATCCTTTGCTATGTCCACTCTGCCCCATGAAATCATGGCAACTCCACTGCACTGGCTCATAGCCTTGCTACGATCACTCTTCCCCATGAAGTCATAACAACTTCACTGCACTGATCCATAGCCAATAATCCGTCCTTCAGTGGTGAGTCAAAGATATAGACATCGATAACCCCTTTGCACACGTCCCGCAGCAAAGTCCAACTCATGAAGTTAACTCGTTGGTTCCCGTCTGGATCCTAAGTTACAACTTCTTATTTGGACTACCTTTGCATCTCGGGTTTTGTCTTCTCCGGATCGGTTCGGTCCTTCTTCTCATCTTTGGATTGGTTTGGTCATGACTACCCTTTATCCCTGGCGGTTCGGTTCGGTCCTCCTGAGGTGATCCCACATCGGATCGGTTCATGATACCTCGTTCGGGTCGGGTCGTGGTCACTGCATGGGTTTGGGTCGGGCATCCTCCCATTTGGTGCGGATCGTGACTCCAGGTTTCGTGGCTCCACCAATAGTTCGGTTCGTGATCAACAACCCAGTTCGGTCCTCCTCTTAAAGCATCGGATCGGTCGTGGTCTTCGGTTCGGGCTCGATGCACTGGCTCGTGGTGCAGCAGTTCGGAGGAGCGGTTCGTGTAAGTAGGTGCTTCATAAGTGGGTCGGTTCGTGCCTCCTTCCTCCGATCCGATCCGATTCGAGTCAAATTCCTGCAACTTTTCCAGCAAGCTATTTACGTCATAAGACAGCGTTTTCGACCAATCTAACTTTTCTATGCAATGACAAAACATTCCAAACAGTCATAACAACATGTATAATCGACCATAGACACCAAACAACAATTTAACATGTCAACATGGATCAAACATACCCAAAACCCATGTTTTCCCCTTAATCCCCTTAATCATGACTTAACCATATGTTTAGCAAAACATGTCCAAATTAGCCCAAATTTTTATCAGAGCTCTAAAATAATATTTAAGAATTTTACAAATTTTCTAAGTCAAAATTTCGCTAATTATCACTAATCACCCATAATTAGCCGTAATTAATGAAAAACAATGCAAATCACTCATCTTAGCCACAAATGAATTATAGATCTGAACTTTTCTACTGTTTTGGGTCGAATTCCTATGCAACACAGCAGCTCCAACTCAGATTTGGTGTTGATTTGCCTTGATTTGATGTTGATTAGGCTAATATATGCTTAAACGGTGATTTGGGGATGATTTAGAAGGTGAAGGCCATTGTTAGGTTTAAAGAGAGGTAAGTGGCGGCTGAGAAAAATAAATCGTTTCCTAACTATTTCAGCCTCCCCATAACCCTAATCCCGAAATGGGTTATGGGCCTAGCTGTTAGTCACCCTAATAGGGCCCGGTTAAGCTGTTTTTCACCTTCCAAACCTTATTTCAGCCAAATCTCCCAAACGGTAAGTCCGTTTGTCAATGTGACCACTCTATGGAAAGGTAAACCATCATTCGAATTCAATGGAAGTGGTTTCAAGTCAAAACTCTTTACCAATCAAAAGTTATAGGTGAAACAATATTCGCTAGGGGCTAAACAATCATTTAAAAATTGGCAAAAATCGTGAACATGGGAAATGACCCCAATAGTCATTCCCCAAAGTTACACGACTACACGACCTCATACGAAAATGAAATAAATATTCTACGATCCTACGATGCGTAGAATGCAGGTCGTTACATTCTCCCCATGTTAAGAAATTTCGCCCCCGAAATTCCTTAACTATGAAACAACAATGGGTCCCGCATGCCTATCAATCATTTGCAACAATCAAACATACATACCAACATAACAGGCCTATCCTAGCATGCGGTCTACTAACAAGAGGATAACTAAATGGTCGTTAAAATCTTACCAGGCAAAGAGTTCTAGATACGTCTTCCTTATGCTTTCCTCTGTTTCCCAAGTACAGTCATTCTCATTCTCGCCCCACTGAACCTTGACCGGTTTCATCGCCTTCCTTCGAAGTTGCTTCGTGTCGTACTCGACAATACAGATCGGCCTGTGGTTCCCAACCGCCTCGGGTTCTACTTCGATGTTATCCAACTGATCAGGTGAAATAGTCATATTGGGGTCGTGCACGAACTTCCTTAACTGGGAAACATGAAATACGTTGTGAACTCCCGCCATTTTGTCAGGTAATTCAACCTTATATGTTGAATTCCCAACTTGTTCGAGAACTGGGAATGGACCAACAAACCTTGGTGCTAGCTTGCCTCTCCTACCAAATCGAATCACGCTCTTTAACAGAGAAATCTTGACAAACACCAAGTCGCCAACAGAGAATTTCAATTCTCTTCGTCTCTTATCAGCATAGCTCTTTTGCCTATCTTGAGCAGCCTTCATTCGCTATTGGATAACCATGATCTTATCTGAGGTTTCTCTTATCACATCTGGCCCAAGGACAAACTTCTCCCCTATTTCCAACCAACACGATGGTGAGTTGCACGGTCTTCCATACAAAGCTTCAAATGGAGCCATACCAATACTGGACTGATGACTATTATTATATGCGAATTCAACCAGATGTAAATGGTCATCCCATGACCCTCCAAAATCTAATATGCAAGCTCTCAAGAGGTCTTCCAATACTCGACTCACCCTCTCTGTCTGACCGTCGATTTGAGGATGGTACGCGGTACTGAGATGTAATTCTGATCCTAAAGCCTCTTGTAAGCTCTTCCAAAATCCACTAGTAAACAACGGATCTCGGTCACTCACAATGCCTTTGGGTACTCCATGAAATCTCACTACCCACTTCATATATAGTTCCGCTAACTTAGCTGCCGTTCTATTCGACTTGACAGGTAAAAACCTTGCACTCTTGGTCAATCGGTCTACACTCACCCAAATACTATCATGTCCCGATCTAGTCCGTGGTAAACCGTCGATGAAATCCATTGAGACTTGTTCCCATTTCCATTCGGGAATTTCTAATGGTTGCAACACACCACTAGGTTTCTTTTGCTCAGCTTTAACTAGCTGGCAGTTCATGCATTTGGATATAAACTTCCCACCGTCTCTTTTCATCCCTTCCCAGTAGTAGGTCTGCTTCATGTCTCGATACATTTTGTTACCATCGGGATGTATAGTCAGTTTTGAGTCATGACATTCTCTAAGCACTTCATCTCTCAATCCATTTGCATTGGGCATAACTAGTCTCGCATTCTTTCTAAGCCTTCCATCTCGATCAAACACATACTTGTTCATCTCCTCACTGTCGATACCCATCTCTAACTTGGAGATGATTTCCAATAGGTTAGGTTCGTTCCTCTGACTGGAACCAATCCGCTCAATCAAAGTGGGTCTGATCGTCAAACTTACTTACATTTCTGGATCCAATTCGCACTTTGGTCTGAAATCATACCCAGTAATATACTCCGTTGCTTCCATTCCAGAAACATAGCTCCTAAACTGGCATGCCTTCTACTTAATGCATTAGATACCGCATTGCCCTTTCCTGGTGTATATGTTGAAAAAAGGCTATGCAGCGGTATTGGATCGTGTAGTATGGAGTATATGATATAATGTATATGGTAGAGTAGTAAGCAGTAAATCACACAGTCGATTTATACTGGTTCGGACCACTGTCCTACGTCCAGTCCCAGACTCACTTCTGGTATTTCACTAACACTAAAACCCTCACTTCACCCGGAGGAATAGGTTCACAATTACCCGAACCACTGAACGGGATTTCTTGCCTCAACCACTGAAGAGGTCTTCACTAATACAGAATAATTGTTGACTCTTTTGTGTTCTTGATAACACGGATTGTCGAATATTAAGTACACCCTTCCTATAGCCTTTCCTTGATGATAATCGTGAATTATGTGAAGGATTATGGAAGTTTAAAAGTCTCGAGTATGAAAATAGATCACTTTAGAATTTAGAGAGCTTTTGTATAAGATAGAGAGAATTAGAATGAAAATCAGTTGTTGGAATAGTTAATCTTCCCTCTATTTATAGTATGTAGAAAGATGCATCTAATCATGAAAAGTTTTGCTCAAGAGTTATAAAGTAAATGGATGTATCTTTTTGTAGAAGTCGCATCCTTTCAGAATCAGACGTCTGAAAATAAAATTCAGATGTCTGTTTATTTTAAAAATCAAATCAGCAAGGAAATAGTGTATTTCAGGGGCATTTCAGACGTCTGAAAATTATCAACCAGACGTCTGAATATTGTATTTAAAAACATTCTGTTTCAACAAACAGACGTCTGAAAATTTCAGACCAGACGTCTGTTTTCTGTTATCAGACTATTCCTTGCTTAATTTATATAAGAGAAGCTATATACATATAAAATGTGTGTGTGTGATCATCAAGGAAGACTTTAACATTAATATCTAAGACTAACAGACTCTTACAACATATTTAATCTTCAATTGTAACTCTTGAATCTGTTGTTAAGTATCTTCCTGCAAAACAAAGTTAGTCGATAATAATATATATGTACATGTATAGTTGTCATAATCAAAACGCCATATAGCGAGATCCAACATTCTCCCCTTTTTTGATAATGACAACTGTATATGTAACTCCCCCTGTCAATATGTCAATATGCATATATTATCATATATTTCTCTTTTTGATATCCATGTACTTGCAGGTTAGCGTAGAGGTTCTTTGGTATAATTGTATAGTTGTTGTCATCAAAATCCAACAATAGAGTTTCTAACATTCTCCCCCTTTTTGATGATGACAACTATACAATTTAAAAAAAAAATATTCTTTCTATAACATCTTCCTCTTAGTATAATATCTCCCTCTATCAATATACACATGAATTTCTCCCCCTTTGTCATTATCAAAAAGAATGATGGAATGTAATAAATATCGCCATCTTCTCTTTATTTTTTTCCCCTGAATGTGTGATATATGAATATTTCTCCCCCTAAGTATGTGACTATTATTTTCCCAAATTCCCTGATTTAGCTTTGAGCTCAGTTTTCAAAGATATTAGAGATACCGAAATACCCTCCTTTTAGTTGTGGTGTACCTGCAACAAATATTATATATATACTTTGGTACCCACGTTCTCTGTTAGAGTCCAGGGGTTAGAGAGAAGGTAACCATACCCACAAGGGTTTAATGGTACCTTTGAAAATAAAGTTTTTATTTTTAACTACTGAATCAAAATAATCATCAATATATTTTTCTCTGTTTTTCCAATTTACAGGAACCCAAATACTTAGATAATTTCTATTAATATTTCCTTTTGTACTTCTATTATAAATGTTTCCAGTCATAGAAGCATTTGAATTTCTATAGAAATTTGATCTTCGAGTTATACGTGCTTTAGTACTAGCAGTTAAATTTTTGTAATACATGAAAGCATATCTAGTACTAGTTCTATGATTAGTTTTATTATACCCAAAGCCACTTTTATCATATAAAGGTCTAGAGCAAGATGAAATATCATTTAAATCATTTCGACCTTTATTAAATTTTGCGAACTTATTTGTACATTTTTCAAATTTGATTCCAAAGTCGCGGTTGAAATTTTCAAAAGAAGTCTTGCAATCTTTTAAACCAATTTTCTTATTTAATTCAGAATTCTCCCTTTTTAAAGTACTGTTCTCATTTTCGAGACGACAAATTTGAGATCCTGAATTAACTAAAGAAGAGTGTAATTTTTCAAAATTTTCATTCGAATCAGACATTTCATTTTGCAAAGTATTATTATTAACCTTTAAAAACTCATATTCTTTAGATAATTCTAAATTCTTTTCAGTTAAAGCTCCATTCTCTTTTTCAAGAGACGAAACTAAAGAATTAGAATTATTTAAAGAATCTTCTAATGATTCATTTCTATTTTTAAAGAGACCGATTTCCTTTAAAAGAACATTGTTTTTATCTTCTAGTCGCTCATTTTCTTTTTGAAGGAAATCTTTTTGAAAAACAAGCTCTTTTAAGGTATTTTCAAAACATTTGGTTTGTTTGACTAAAAAATTGTTTTCTTCTTTTAATTTGGAATTTTCTTGCTCACAATCTTTAGACTTGGCTAAAATAATTGCATTAAGTTTACCCAAACTTTTAAAATCTTTTAATAATTTTTCATGGTCTAATAAAAGATCTTTATATAATGAATCCTCACATACCGATTGTGATCTCACTTTAGCCATTAAACATTTGCTCTCTTGCTCCGTCGCTTCTGCTTTGTTGTTCTTCCACTTTCTAATGCCTTTACTAGATTTCTTTATTGCCATTTATTCTAGGATGTTGTTACGATCTCTAGAATACCAAGCTCCGATACCAATTGAAAAAAGGCTATGCAGCGGTATTGGATCGTGTAGTATGGAGTATATGATATAATGTATATGGTAGAGTAGTAAGCAGTAAATCACACAGTCGATTTATACTGGTTCGGACCACTGTCCTACGTCCAGTCCCATACTCACTTCTGGTATTTCACTAACACTAAAACCCTCACTTCACCCGGAGGAATAGGTTCACAATTACCCGAACCACTGAACGGGATTTCTTGCCTCAACCACTGAAGAGGTCTTCACTAATACAGAATAATTGTTGACTCTTTTGTGTTCTTGATAACACGGATTGTCGAATATTAAGTACACCCTTCCTATAGCCTTTCCTTGATGATAATCGTGAATTATGTGAAGGATTATGGAAGTTTAAAAGTCTCGAGTATGAAAATAGATCACTTTAGAATTTAGAGAGCTTTTGTATAAGATAGAGAGAATTAGAATGAAAATCAGTTGTTGGAATAGTTAATCTTCCCTCTATTTATAGTATGTAGAAAGATGCATCTAATCATGAAAAGTTTTGCTCAAGAGTTATAAAGTAAATGGATGTATCTTTTTGTAGAAGTCGCATCCTTTCAGAATCAGACGTCTGAAAATAAAATTCAGATGTCTGTTTATTTTAAAAATCAAATCAGCAAGGAAATAGTGTATTTCAGGGGCATTTCAGACGTCTGAAAATTATCAACCAGACGTCTGAATATTGTATTTAAAAACATTCTGTTTCAACAAACAGACGTCTGAAAATTTCAGACCAGACGTCTGTTTTCTGTTATCAGACTATTCCTTGCTTAATTTATATAAGAGAAGCTATATACATATAAAATGTGTGTGTGTGATCATCAAGGAAGACTTTAACATTAATATCTAAGACTAACAGACTCTTACAACATATTTAATCTTCAATTGTAACTCTTGAATCTGTTGTTAAGTATCTTCCTGCAAAACAAAGTTAGTCGATAATAATATATATGTACATGTATAGTTGTCATAATCAAAACGCCATATAGCGAGATCCAACATATGTGATATCGAAATCATAGGAAACCTAGAATTCTAACCATCTTTGCTGTTGGATATTTAGATCCTTCTGAGAGAAAAGATACTTTAACGACTCATGATCGGTAAACAACTCGAATCTTTCTCCCAAGAGATAATGTCTCCACATCTTCAACGCAAATACGATCGCTTCCAATTCCAAATTATGGGTAAGATATCTTTTCTCATGCGGTTTTAGTTGCCGAATAGCGTAAGCTACGACTCTTCCTCCTTGCATCAAGACAACACCTAGTCCGGTATCGCAGGCATTCGTGTATACTGTCATATCTTCATTCCCTTTAGGAATGACTAACACTGGCGCATGTGTCAACTTTTCCTTTAAACTCTTGAATGCATTTTCACACCTTTCGTCCCAAACGAAAGCTTGATTCTTCTTGGTCAACTGAGTTAACGGTGTCGCTATCTTGAAGAAGTTTTAGATAAACTTATGATAATACCCAGCTAATCCCAAGAAACTTCTTACGTCTGTTGCATTCTTGGGTGTAGACCAATCTTGTACCGTAGCCACCTTCGTAGGGTTCACAACAATACCATTTTCTGAAACAACATGGCCCAAGAATCTCACTTCCCTCCTCCAGAAGTGACACTTAGAAAACTTCGCTTTCAATTGGTGTTTTCTCAACACCTCCATCACTACTCTCAAATGTTCCTTTTGTTCTTCCTCTATCCTCGAATAAACAAGTATATTGTCCACGAACGCAAGAACAAACTTATTCAATTGATCTCGGAATACTCTAATCATAAGATCCACAAAATATGCTGGTGCATTGGTCAATCCGAATGGCATGACCAACCATTCATAGAATTCAGACGGCGTCCGAACTGCCATTTTAGCACTACAACAAAATTAAGTTTCGACCGCATTTACTCTCAGCGTTTTGGTATTGAAAGCGGTGGAAACTGTATAAGGCGGTATAATTTTTAACGTTCAACGATGATAAAAAGGCTTTTAGTTAGCCGCTTAACACGTTTTCATTTCCCCATAAGTTAAAAAAAGTAACGGTTTTTCATTTGTTTGCTCAGTATTCACTGCCTCTTCCTTAATTTCAGTTTCCCCCAAAATCGATTTCGATTGTGATTCCATCATCCTCCTCATGGATTTCTCCATCGTTAGCTTAGATGGGCGACTTTCTTTTCCTCTTCAATATTCCTGCCCACAGTTTGCCCTAAACCCGGCGGGTTCCCCCCTTTCACCCTTTCATTGATTGCGCTTTATTTGGCGGAGAACAGAAATTTTGGTGAGCGTTTTTTTTCCACTTTTTTGTTAGATTTCAAATCGTTGCTGGTGGTTAAATCGATTTCAAAGATTATCCCTTTTTTGGCTGTTCACTTAAGCGAAAAATAAAAATTAGGTAATGATGTTACCTGTGCTTTGTTATTGCTTTGTTTCTTACCAACGTTTTCGCTGCCCAAATTAGGTCTTTGAATTGGTAGATGTGGTTTGAATTATAATGCCGAAACTACTTTCTTACACCCAACTGTCTACACAATATTATTGACTAAGTTCTGCTGCACATTATTTCCTTCCTCTCCATGCTTTCACAGCATTATTATTGATTAGATTCTTCCTCTTTTGTCATAATAGTAGGTACTTACTATTTTTTAGTCTGCTATATATGACAGAATTTTCAACTTACCATTTTAAGGGATCCTATTTATACCATGCATTTAAATTCCCGTGTGATTTAAAAATTAGAAAATACCCTGCTAAACAGCTAAGTCAATGTAATATAGGCACCTGACATCAAATAAATACCTATATACAAGATGCAATCTTCATAACATTTAGTCTATTACTGTCTATTACAATAAGTTGACCGTAAAGCTATGTATTGTTAAGCAGAAATAACCATCTCCTTTGACCTTTAATTGTTTAAGATACTTGTTTCTTAAATATATGTGAAAAAAACTAAATGTTTTTTGATTATTACAATGGCATCTACACGATTGATTTTTGTTTATTTTTTAATTTTTGATCGAGATTATATGTTGTGTGTCCTTGAATGACATTCAAGTGTTATGCTTGAACTATTTGCACTGGTATTGCTTACAATTATTTTAGATTCACATTATGTCCATACTGAAATTGTATTCTTAAGCCTAATGTGCTTTACCACATACAGATATAAACACATACGCCATATCTCCATGTGTGCCTACATCATTCCCACAAAGTTTACTGTTACAATCTATTGCTCGATTAACCGTGATATACCTTTTCATGTATAGACTGATTTGGTCTTACAAATTGAATAATTTGTTCGCATATATAGTGTACTGTTACAATATATTGCTCGGTTAACTGTGTAATCAGCTCTGGAGTTTTATACATGATCGAACAAGCTGCATCATCACACAACTGTAGCATACATATGATTTTTTTTTCCAGAACATACAGATGAAGGAGCATTTGCAAGCTTTATTTCACAAATCATAATTTCAACTGTGTTCTCTTTTCCTAAAGTATTCTATTTTTTTGGAAATCTTGCAAGCTTTTTACAGGTTTCAGTTTATATTTGTTAACCTACAATAAACGGTAACAACCTATTTTCCCATGCAATACATGTGTGCATGTTTTGTCCTACACTTTTCTGCATTGTGCTGACAGTAATAGATATAGCTCCCTATTTAGTATTTCGATTTCATCTATACATTTTTCAATTAAATTATTAACATGCTACTCAAGTTTCAATTAAATTATTAACAGTTTAAGATTTTTGTTTGCGTCTTTTAATGTTTTGCATTGTTGCATAATTTTTTCCTATAAAATCAACATCTGCGAAATCATTGTGCATGTGCACTATTTGAAAATTATATAATTTGCCTACTTATTATACAAAAATGCAACTATCTAATTTTTCTTTTACATTGGAAAGAGCCTTATTCATTTTTGCTTATCAATCTTGCAATAAAAAATCAGTATGCCAATTATGTTACTTTTTTATTTCTTCTACTTTGTTGAGCTTACTACTTTTAAACAATTTCCTGATTACCTGTAAGATGGTTATGCCTACATATTATACTCTTTTTCAGTGGAACACAACTCCATGATGCATTGCAATATTATCATGTGTAGTTTGCTAGGTATATACAATATTCAGAATGTTACTATGTAATTCATGCCCATTCCACCTTATTTGGTATGTTGTCATACGAAGGTTATATCAGTTTAAATAAGCAGCAAAACTTGATTTCCCATGCAAGTTTATTACGAGCATGCTCCTATACAACATATTCATCATATTCTTCTTTACATTTCATGCTTATAACATATACATTTCTATTAATAAAGTAGAATTTCGTAGCATTAGCAGGATAAACATATTGATGTTGAAATTGAACTACTGTCAACATTTAACTACCTCCTCTGTTCATTTCACAACTGACAATAATAGGATATAAAACCATCTGAGTATGATGGCATTGAAACTGTATCGCTTGACATGCACAGATTCCCTCTATGTATGAACGGCTTAAAAACTGGTAAGCCCCACCCTATTTTAAATGTTGAGACTATAATTCACTCAGCCCTATGTGCAGGGCCATGCACTAGTTATAATTGATAAATACAAATCAATTTGGCGTCTAACGAACTGAAGAGGCTAAGGTGTAAATGTCTATTTGAATGTTTATAGAAAATTGGTATATGGTACAAATATAAGCGAAGTGTAATGACTTAATATCTGCCTTTTTTTGCTGTAGAAAAGGCCAAATTCAACGTCTAATCTGCCATCAGCCTACAATATGGATATGGTAAGTTTCTTAATTCTTCTTTTAATTATATTGTACATATTTGAAGTTTTTTGGAGAATTATGTCATAGTAAGTGCCTAAATACTAGAGGTTACGCTTCCTAACTTTTGTTCTGGTATTTGAAGAAACCAAACAAAAGATGTGACATACAAAGCAAAATTAGTTGCTCATCGTTCACATCACTATGCAGGCACAGATTTCATTATTCTTCTTTAGTTCAACAAGTTTCAAAACATGTTGTTAACCATATGATTGCTTCATGGAGGTAAAGCTTATTCTTATATCTTTATGCAGATTGCATGCTAAAATTTTCATTTATACTTTCCAGATGATTATTGACAATGCAACGTGAGTTGACTATTTGGTAATCTACTATTTTTTGTGTTATTTAAATTAAATGTTGAAGTTAATTTTAGTATTCATGTCAAACATTATATTGTGCATATTATATATAATAATAAGATAATCACTGTTATAAAACAATATATGCAAAGCATGGTTCCCCATCCGCAAAAGCTGAAAGATGGCCTCGTAACCTTTTTTTATAGAAGTTTTGGCTTCTTCTATCAGTACAGCCAATTTGGCTTCCACTGGAAGTTTTTCATAAGAAGTTATACATCCATTTTTACTTTGTCTACTTCATATCTTTTCCAATTTTACCATTGGACTGAATTTTAGTGTTTAGGTTCATAAAAATAATCAACTCAATAAAATTGAACTAATTTATGTAAAAGTTAACAAAGATCTATAATTGATGACTAAATTAACCAAGTTTGTAAACTTTGATCAAGTTTTATAAAAATTAAATAAGTTATACTGTGCAAGTTCGCAACAATTCTCGCTCACTGACCATGACCTTCCTTCAACGTATATCTTGTATCTGTTTTACAAAGGCTCATCTACATTTATAATAGTTGACTTCTTATTATTATATGTATGAAATAATTATGTATGTTTACATTAACTATGAGTGCAGTGACTGGACTAATTCGAGGATTTGAATTCTCTCTGTACTTCTGCACCCCAATCCTGAAAATAAAAATAAAAAAATTCATTTAGTTACATTAAAGACCTGCATGGAAAATGTAAATTTCTGACAAACCTGACTATAATGCCTAGCGTTCCGATCATTTTCTTTGCTTAAATTTCATTCCATGAGGTCTTTCCTTATGTTGGAGACCTCCGTGTTTCCCTTGTAGTAGGCATGTGGATGCCTCCTTTTCCATTTTAATCTCTTGTTTTCTTTTTCCAGTTTTTTCTTATTGTGCCCCACAGCTTCATATTTACTTCCAGCCATAGAGGAAAACACAACAAATCTTCATCATATTTTCAGTATTGTATATTATTTTATTCATTATACCCCAGACCTATATTTAATATTAAAATGGATCCATAAATTTAACTGTTCATGGCTGTTGAAAACTCATGGTAAATATGGAATAGAAAATGCCAATAGTACTACTCTTACTAATTAGAAATCCCTTGCACAAAACACATGTACATCACGCATATGTATAAATCTTGTCTGCAAGGTTTTACAAAATTTTAGACAGTACCTCAAATCCATGTTATAGTTGTTGCTTGCCTACTGTTTTGTTTCACTTTGATTTTCATGATGTGTTTCCTTTGGACCTTATAGCCAGCTGTTATTGGTCTTACAACTCATGTGGAAAATCATAAAAAGATATTGTGGACGAGTACCTATCTTTATGGAAAAATGCAATGTATATTTAGCACTATATGCACATAAAATGAATGGGTAACAATATTTATGGAGCAATGAGACACAGGTTTAGGAAATCTGTAATATGCACTACAACAAAACTTATATTTAACTACATTTATTTTCAGCATTTTAGTAAAGCAGTAAACTCGTTTCGTTTGGAACATAATTGCGTTCAAATGCCAACATTACTCTTACATTTCTATGTGTATTTGTGTTGCCTCTCTCATTTTATTTTTACGAAAAATTTTAGTTTCCCTCTTCTATCAAAACTACCGCTTCCTCATCGCTCCTCTTACTTATTTCGCTGAAATTTTGCTTGTTTTTCGATTTCCACTAGTGGATTTGATCATCGTCACGCTAAATATGGGTTCAGAGTTCAGGTAGCCCTGATTCCCTCTTTATTAATCTTTGTTCAATTCATGAATTCATTGATATCCATTCTAGATATATGCTTAAATTATTCGGCTTTTTCTGGGAGGAAATTTTTTGTATCGGGTAATGCGTATTTTCAGCATCCCATGCTGCCAGTAAATTTGTAAACTAAAGTGATTTTTTGTGTAAAATATGTTTCAAACCAAACACTGCTTCTTAAAATATTCTTAGCTATTTAGCATGCTTTTGTATGTTCTTTTTCAAACCAAAAGATGTCTTCCTTTCATTTTCTTTCATTCGGCCTTTGGGAAATTTAAAAATACCAAGTTAACAATAATAATATAACCTAGTTAACTAAATTTTACATTAATGATAATAAATTAATATTTCTATATTTCCCTTTTTCTTTTTTTGTTATCATGGCAATATGCATCAATCTTAGCATGTAAACTTGATCTTCATTTGAAAGTTAATCAAAATGACACAAATAGTTTTCGAATCCATCGTCCTTTATAAGAAACATTTATTTACTATTTTATGTTACCTGTCAAAACCTTCCAAGTTTTATTAAAAATTTCCTTATACTTGGCCAATTTTGCCTTTAATATGATAAATGCTGGTTATATGAATACATTTATCAAACGCAGGATCCAAGCGTGGTATACTATTCAACCATTGAATTATAATAAGAGGTTTTGAACATTCCTCCTTTTTCCACCTATCCTGATAATTAATTCAATACTTTATATATATATATATATATATATATATATATATATATATATATATATATATATATATATATATATATGGGGCCGACTATTTGAACACAAAATTAAACACGAAGGGAGAGGCACAAAGTCTTCACCATTGGATTTGTCTGTCTTTATGTGGAGAGTGGAATTCATGGGAGGATCCAGTGGTTGAGATTCATTGTGTGCAATTTTGTGTCTTTATTTTGTGTCTAAATAGAGTTTCCCTATATATATATATATATATATATATATATATATATATATATATATATATATATATATATATATATATATATATGTTGCTAAGAATCTTAGGTGGATAGTTAATGTGTATAGTATACAAGAAAATGCAAAGGATGAATTAAATAAAAAAGTGAAATGTGATGAATGCAATTAACTACTATATATTTAAATTTATGGCTGTTATATTGTTGGCTCGAATTGGAAGGAAGTAACTATGCACGTATTAATTCCTTCATCATAATTTTAGATGGAAATATTGTAATTGCAATTAAAATACAATATATTAACCATTGTAGTTATTTTATTAATAGTCAGTAATTTCAAATTAACAGCAAAAAAGGTCAATAAATCTTATTAATGGTCAGTAATTACGTGAATTATCGTCGCCTAGCTACTGTGCGACACCATGACATATTGCAGTCACTTAATGGATTTATTCACCAACGGTTCAAAACATATTAAATTCATTAGCATTACCATAAATAGCTGGAAGAAATAAAAGCAAAGTTTCCTTTAAGGATAGCATTCTCTTTTCCTTAAAAATATTAGGTGAATTAAAGTTTAATTCTCTATTTGTGTTGCTGATAATTAGCAGTTCAGTAAATCCAAAACATATAGTGCCATTTGCATGCTATATTAATCAGCTAGCCTTCCTTTATTCAGCAGCCATAATTGTTTTTACATGATGGTCATTTCCTTTCATGTTTGAAGTTTAGTTGATAAGCCTACGTCTTCATTGAATTATACAGGGGCAGCCATGGACTATTCAGCAATGTAGCTCTCTTAATTTTCACTTTATGGGAACAACATAGAAAGATGCAAATCAGAGCATGAAGGGTAATCTAATAGATTAGCTTGTTAAGGTATGAAAATCCTATAGTTTTCCATATGCCTTTTCCGTTCTCAAAATTTGAGTATTAGATTTCAGAGTTACTACAAGAAAAATTTATAGGTAGGTATACCAACCGAAAAAATAGTTCACCATGGGCAATATTAAACTATCAAAATCTTAATCTTGGGAAGCTGAACCTAAGCAATCCGTTAACTAAGTAGTATAGTGCAGAATATTGGATTTTAAAAGATTTGGAGAAGATGAGAGCAGGAAGAGCAAAAAGCTCGGATTTTTACAAGGTTATGGGGATAATGAGAAACTGGATGTTGTTTTGGTGCCATTTTTTTTATGATGTTGATTGTAGGTATTGAGCTGCAGCAGCAAGAGAAAACACATGGGTTGATAAAGAAGGATAAGGAGAAAAATAGAGTTTTTATAAGGCTGAAAGAGGTCTTTGAAAAGGTTATGGGATCTAAAGATTAAAGGAGATCTGAAGGTAGGGATTATATTTATGTTCTTACTGGTATGTACATTTAAGTTGGTTTAACTTTGATTGAATTTTTTTAAGCCTGGTGCGCCATAGAACGTGGATATCTTTGATGAACATGATTCAAAATTGTGTCTTATTTTAGCCTGTGCATGGGAATTGCTCGTTTATGTAGCTCAGTTTATGGGTTTGAATTTTGAACACAGGTGTATGACAAAGTGAAACTATAGCGCTAACTTGGATACCTTGATATGAAGTATCATTTAGAATCATGGGATTGTATGGTTTGGGCTAAAATTGCTGGTTTGTATAACGTTGTCTTTTATTAAAACCTTTATCAATTTATTGCTTTCCAACATCTGTACATATTGGATTGTTTGTAGGTAGAAAGACCTGGACATCTGCATTACATGTTTAGGCATGATACTTGAAATCAAAAGAATTAGGAGTAAAGTGGAAAGTTACAGGGATATGAATACTACTAAACAGTAAATAGTAATCTAAAGCTGGGCTTGACATTACACACACACACACACAGACACACACAAAAAAAAAAAAAGATTATGATATTGTTATTGGTATTTAACAACATGGGCTAAATGAATTCTTGTCTGATATTTGCAGAGTACCATTTATGTCTTAGAATGCAATTGAGAATCCCTTAGTCTTGGTGCTTGCAGAGAAGTTGCATCTTGCTGATATTGAAAAATATTGCTTGGTATGTCTCCTTCCATCTTCCTTGCTGCTTGTAGGTAAAATATATTCAGTTGTTACTGATTGACATGGCATTCTTGTGCACAGTTTTGCAGTCTGGAGTTTGTTCATATCAAAAGTTAAATGTTTAACCAACGTAATCGTTTTATAACTCTACCTTTACAATTATTTTTACTTCACGATGACAAACTAATGTATGCCTTCTACCATATGACAGTTTCAGGTATCTGTTGCTGCATTTGCTGTCTTGGTGGCTGATGTAGATTGTCTATTGTGTTGTGAAGCTGGTTTGTAAATATTATCTTTGTCTGCGAATTTGTGTAATCTTTGTTTGTGGATATTGTATTCAACTTAATTTATGAAAATGATTAATAGTTATGCTATTACAAAGTAGTTTTTATCTGATTTGTATGTGTTATAATTATATATATTTGGTTCAAATATAATAGAATGCAGTTTAGATCAATGATACGTGCGCAAATATTGCAATAGAGCAACATGATATGGGATTTGTAAGAGCACATGGAGCAAACGACAACGTTTAAATTATGCTGTCAGTCCTATGTAAATATAATGCACATTACCACCACAACACAATCAAAATGCTGTGAAAAACCAATAACAGCATTTATGAACTGCTGAAAAAACCCAATTTACAGCTCTAAAAGAACGCTGTTGAATATTCTTTTCAACAGCGTTTATTTTATGCTGTTAATAATTTCATATCTACGACAGCATGTCGTTATACAGCGTTTATAATAACGCTGTTATATCATATTATAGCGTTTTTGAAACGCTGTTAAAAGTGTATTTTGGTGTAGTGTAGGAACACTCTCAGCTACTACTCGAAGCTGATGAAATCCTGTTGTGAGGTCCAATTGGGAGAACACTCTTGCTCCCTCCAGTTGATCAAACAAATCATCTATCCGCGGAAGAGGATACTTATTCTTCCTAGTCGCTTTATTCAACTCATGATAGTCCACACATAAACGAAGGGAACCATCTGCCTTGATAGCAAATACAACTGGTGCTCCCCACTCGGAGACACTCCTTCGGATAAATCCCTTCTTCAAAAGATCGCTTACTTGCACCCCGAGCTCTCGCTGGTCCCTTGGCGCCATACGATGAAGTGGAATTACTATAGGTCTGGCATCTTTCACTAAATCAATATGGAACTCAATCTCTCGGTGTGGTGGAAGTCCGGTCACTTCCTCGAAGATATCCGGATACTGGCCAGCAACGGGAACCCCTGATAACTCGTCTTGCGGAATGTCGAGGGAATCTAGAAAACTAGTCATCACCTCATCACTAGGTAGGCCACCAAACACTACCCTCTGTCCATTATCTGCCCTAATAGTCACCGAAAATCCCTCACAGTCTACCACCACCCCATATCTTTGGAGCCAATCAACTCCCAAAATAATGCCAAACCCAGTAAAGCCCAAAACAAAGCAATCACAAGCAAACATACATCCATGACTCTATAAGTCCAAATTTCGACAAATCATACTAAGGCTAGTCGAACCACCAATCGGGTTCGTCACCACTAAAGGTCTATCGACTATCTCGGGTTCCAATCCCAACCTATCTACCAGGTCACTAGATATGAAAGAACGGGAAGCCCCAGTATCAAATAATACTCGAACATGAACATCATAAATAGAAGGCATACCTTGAATGATGACATTCTTTCCTTTCTCCGCCACAGTTGGGGCATTAGATGAAGAAGTAACAACATTAATAGCATATGATTTCACAATCTGCTTCTCTTTAGGGGATTGCGGACATTTATCCTTGTGATGTCCCACTTGGCCGCAGTTGAAGCACTTTCTGTCCGCTGGCTTTGCTCGACATTCTTTAGAATAATGACCCTTCTTGCCACAGCTAAAGCACTCTACATCTTTCCTATCTTTCTTTTTCTGACCATCCTTGGTCTGACTCTGCTTCCTTTTATTCTGAGAATTATTCTTGCCTCCACTGCTTACCTGCAGCTTTGGCCTCTCTGCAGATGCAACAGTGACTTCAGTCTTGGGATTAGGATAAAGGCTTTCTGATCTCAGCGCTTTCCCAATAATCGATTCAAAAGTCTCATCAATATGGTTTATAAGCCTTTCTCCCAAGTACTGATCTAGACCAGTTATGAACTTCTCGTTCTTCTTCTCGGTAGTATCGATAAGAGATAATCCATACTTAGATAAAGTATCGAACTCAGCAATATACTCCGAGACTGCCTTACCATTCTGCTTAAACTTCAAGCATTTCCTAAAAGATTCAGATTTCTGAGCAGCTGGGATAAACTTATCACTAAATCGGGCCTTAAACTGATCCCAAGTGACTTGATCCTCACGAGTAGATGCCTTAATAGCATTCCACCAATTCATAGCCCGTCCTTGCAGCTGGCGGAATGCTAGATTTCTCTTTATTGCGTCTTCGATTCCCAGATCCTTGAAGATATGCTCACAACTATCAAGTCAATCCTGAATTTCTGTAGCTGATTCCGTTCCGTGGAATGGCTTCCTACCAAGACTAGTGTAGTCCTTACAGAGTTTGGCGAAATCGGCCCTAGGCCCCTGCACTTCTGCACCACTACCATTTGCTGCAGCAGTAGGAGTTGCCCTCTGAACATCCCTAAGCATCTCTCTCATGAAGTCAGTGAACAACATCCTCATATCAGGAGCATTCCTATTATTGTCTCCTGAACTAGTATTCCTCATATATCGGCTCATCGTTCAATTTGTAAGGAGAAAATGATTAACCATCTCTTCAGTGGTGCCAGTGCAGTGCGACTCCTTCCTTAGATATACTAATAGTATATATATAGCTTTTGAAAACCAAAATATCACAAATACGCGCTCTCATATATATACTATCTCTCCCTGTTGTCTTTCCCTAGATTAACTACGCGACCTACAACTCTGATACCAAGTGTGATGGCCCACCCCGCATCTGCCGACGTTTCCAATGAAAGTGCACTGTGCCAATGTCCAACTAGCATGGGACGGTCGTCAAAAGAAGGGTAAAAGGAAGGGATTTGAAACTATGAATTATCAAAGAATCTATAGTATATTTCACAGCGCATGGAACAGAATATAATAAAAACATAACTTGATATAAAACATGTGAGACAGTGCATAAGCTGAAAACTAATACATCATAGCAGCGGAAAATTCAAAATACAACTCATGATCTAAACCATCATTATTACAACTTTTAAACTGTCTCTAAAGCAAAATAGGAAGGTACACTACTAATGCCCAAAGTAGTGGCCAGTAATAACACAGGGAGAATATATGAGAATAATACATGTAAGCCTCCAGCTCGTCTCCAGACAGCTACTCATGCATAACCAGCTAATATGTCTCTAGTCTTCTCGTTTAGGAGCACCCAGAGTAATAAGAAGAGACATAAAACTTTGGGTCGGACAAAAAGTCTGGTATGTGCAATAAGCAGCAAAAACAAAACAATAGCAGGTATATAACCATACCTGAACCAGGACCTGCAACAAAAGAGTTAGCACAACAGGATGTACAATACTCTAAGGTGACACTAACACATGGTGTAAAAATAATGGGGAGGGGGTGTGCATGACATGGTGACAACAAATATCAAACATATCAATCATCCTCACATCTCTCACTCAGTGCATAAAGCATACAATATCTACTACTTTGATCACCCAATCCTTTGCTACAATCACTCTGCCCTTTGGAGTCACGATGATCCCACTGCACTGATCCATAGCCAATAATCCTTTGCTATGCCCACTCTGCCCCAGGGAGTCATGACAACTCCACTGCTCTGGCTCATAGCCTTTCTACGATTGCTCTTCCCCGTGAAGTCATGACAACTTCACTGCACTGATCCGTAGCCAATAATCTGTTCTTCAGTGGTGAGTCAAAGCTATAGACAACGATAACCCCTTTGCACACGTCCCGCAACAAAGTCCAACTCATGAAGTTAACTCGTTGGTTCCCGTATGGATCCTGAGCTATAACTTCTCATTTGGACTACCTTTGCATCTCAGGTTTCGTCTTCTTCGGATTGGTTTAGTCCTTCTTCTCATCTTTAGTTTGGTTTGGTCATGACTACCCTTTTTCCCTGGCGGTTCGGTTCGGTCCTCCTGAGGTGATCCCACATCGGATCGGTTCATGATACCTCGTACGGGTCGGGTCGTGGTCATTGCATGGGTTCGGGTCGGGCATCCTCCCACTTGGCATGGATCTTGACTCCAGGATTCGTGGCTCCACCAACAGTTCGGTTCGTGATCAACAACCCGGTTCGGTCCTCCTCTTAAAGCATCAGATCGGTCGTGGTCTTCGGTTCGGGCTCGATGCACTGGCTCGTGGTGCAGCAGTTCGGAGGAGCGGTTCGTAGGAAGGGGGTGCTTCACGAGCGGGTCGATTCGTGCCTCCTTCCTCCGATCTGATCCGGTTCGGGTCAAATTCCTGCAACTTTTCCAGCAAGCTATTTACGCCATACGATGGCGTTTTCGACCAATCTAACTTTTCTGTGCAATCACAAAACATTCCAAATAGTCATAGCAACATGTATAATCGACCATAGACACCAAACAATAATTTGACATGTCAATATGGATCAAACATACCCAAAACCCATGTTTTCCCCTTAATCATGACTTAACCATATGATTAGCAAAACATGTCCAAATTATCCCAAATTTTTATCAGAGCCCTAAACTAATATTTAAGAATTTTACAAATTTTTCTGACTCAAAATTTCGTTAATTATCACTAATCACCCCCTAATTAGCCGTAATTAGTGATAAACAATGAAAATCACTCACCTTAGCCATAATGAATTATAGATCTGAACTTTTCTACTGTTCTGGGTCGAATTCCTATGCAACACAGTAGCTCCAACTCTGATTTTGTGTTGATTCACCTTGATTTGATGTTGATTACGCTAATATATGCTTAAACGGTGATTTGGGGGTGATTTAGAATGTGGTGGCCATTGTTAGGGTTGAAGAAAGGTAAGTGACAGTTGAGAAAATGAAAAATAAATCATTTTCCAATTGATTTCAACCTCCCCATAATACTAATCCCGAAGTGGGTTATGGGCCTAGCTGCTAATCACCCTAATTGGGCCCGGTTAAGCTGTTTTTCGCCTTCCAAACCTTATTTCAGCCATATCTCCCAAACGGTAAGTCCGTTTGATTAATGTGTCCACTCTACGGAAAGGTAAACCATCATTTGAATCCAATGGAAGTGGTTTCCGGTCAAAACTCCTTACCAATCAAAAGTTATAGGTGAAACAAGATTAGCTAGGGGCAAAACAGTCATTTAAAAATCGGCAAAAATCGTGAACATGGGAAATGGCCCCAATAGCCGTTCTCCAAAGTTACACGACTACACGACCTCATACGAAAATGAAGTAAACATTCTGCGATCCTCCGATGCGTAGAATGCGGGTCGTTACAATATCCTTAGACAACCATCGGTTTTATCAAGTTTTCAAAGATGCACTTTTGTACGAGAATGGGAGCGGTTGCACTATTGAAAAACATGTAAACTAGCTATGAAAAATTCTAATGTCAATTAAATGTTAAAAAAGGTAAAAGAAGTCTCCATAATAATGATGATGATGATGATAATTAATAAGATTTGAAGTCAAGATCTTTTCAAAAACAATATTAATTATTTCAGGCGTCCTTGTCACATTTTCGTTGATGGGTATGATTTAACCTTAATACAGGTTTGTGTATCCAGAATAGTAGTTTATTCACACTACTTTTGGTAGTGTTAACAAAACACTACCACCTGGTTGGTGTAAATCAGGGGGCCCATATGAAACCTTCTGGTTTTCACCGCTCAAATACAATGTTTTGTTCACACTACCAAAAGTAGCGTGAACAAACTCGGTCTCGAGTATCCAAGTGATAAAACATTAGAATTAAAAATTAAATTGGCACATCGACTGCAATATTTTTAATGTTCATGCTTCAAAAAATTTACCTTGTTTTCTCATGATATACGAGCATGCTATTTATAGTATTTTCTTGAAAAGGTGTAAACGACAAAAATGATATTTCATCCGAATGTAATTCAGTTGAAACATGAGAGAAACAAGTGGACCTGCCTTGAATTTTTAGATATGGGTCTCATCTTCTCTTCTCTTGTTCGGCTGTAATACCCGAAGGAATTTCAGATACTGTAGCATTTCTCAGGTACAATTTAACTTCCACATCTAGAAAATTTTGAATTAGTATGATGTTTTTGCATGTAATGTGTCATAAAGCATCACTTAATGACTGACTATCTTTCTAATTGAGCATACACCAATGTTATTCGTTGTATTACAAATTTCTATGTTGTTCTTGATGAAATTACACATAATATATATTATTGTACTTTCTTTAGAATGTTGTTGGAGTTGATAGAACTCATATTTATGTGGAAGTTAGGAAAAATCGCTTACAAACGTTTGCTGGTATAATGAATTTTCATCATAAACTATTGCAGATATTATTAATCTTTGATTTAATACTTAACTTTGTGAGAAAGTTTTGCTCATAAAAGTAAGCCATTAACCCATCTTATTGAAGAATTTGAAACATTTACGCTTCAAACACTTAGAAAGGATTCAAGACACAAGCTTAGTAATGTTTATTTACCACCATATCATCATCATATTCCAAAATTTTAGCAAACATAGAATATTTCAAAATTACATAACGACTACCATCATCAAGGTAGTACATGCCCATTGATTTTTTTTTTGGGCATTTGGAGTAGTTTAGCATTTTACTAAATAAGCTTACATATAGCATTGCATCTTGGGTTATTTATAATTTTGTCATAAACTACAAAGTTGCAAATCATGATTATGCAAATTACTGATGCCGAGGTTCCGATTATATGGAAAGTTGCTGTGAAAACTATCATCATTTGCATGGTAATGCAAGTGCCATATCACGTGCGGGATAATTTTATTTTTAAAATTCGTTTATTAATTTGGTTAAAACCATGTTATGTTTTTATATGATTTATGAATTTATATCAAATCATATTGGGTAGGGTATTTTGTATTTAGGATAGTTATTCTGTTGCTGCTGAATAATAATATTTTATTGTTAATTCAATTTCAATTTAAATTATTACTTTGATATGATTTTAATTTAATTTGCGTTTACATGTTTGTATTCATAATATAAAAACCATATTAATATTTAAAAATGTTTCATATGACGTAGGGTAAGGAACATGAGCATAATTAAAAATGTTGGCGAGGCAATTGAAGTGCAGGGTTATTGGATCTTTTCCTCATTTGGTTTATGTGGGTGCTTTTCTGCCTTTTGACCTGGTTTTGGAAGCTTCCCCCGCCATCGACATTTAGTCTCTTATTGGGCTGAAATCCCTATTTGTTTGTTATGTGTGGGGATGTAACAACTCGGATTTTCGACGTTCGTATTTCAAAACTAATACGTATTTGTATTCATTTGTCAAAACTCAAGTATCAAAAATTCAGATAGTTAAAAGAAAGAAGTTATAGGGTGAGAAGAAGAAAGAAAGAAATGTTAGAATAGAAGAAGAAGAAGAATCACCAACACTACAGAATCAGAGCAAAATAGAACGTCACAGTGGAATGAATAAAATATAATATATCAATACTCTTTACACAAAGAGAAAACTTTATATACATGATTACTAGATCATAGTACACAACTAGATCAGCCTATACAATGTTGATAAATAGAACACACACAACGGAAATAAATTATAAGAGAACATACGGGAATACATCTCGACTCCGACTCCTCACCTGAAGCTCCAAGAAAAAACCTATTGCAATCTGGAAAATGTACTCGATCTGACTGAGCACGTTTTGAGAAAAACAAAATCACCCGGATTCGATCAGTCTAGAGTATTCTTAGTGAGAAAACTAATATCACAAACAACTTGCTTAATGTTTGAAATCCTTTGAAAGAATGAAACTCTCGTAAGACATGACTACACATAATATGACACGTGTTTTTCTCTTACGATAACCAAATCATTTTTATTGTAATTCCAATGAAATTATAATAATGTCTATAATCCACAAATAAAATAGGAATATAGCTGAAAGCTTACATCTCACTTTTCCACATAGTTGGTTTACATCTAAAACCATACGGCTCGTATTGGAGTTTGAATTTACATACATGACTAGGTAAGGAACTACCTCTCGAACAGTGTTCCTCTAAATATAAAAACACTGGGGGTTCTACAAGAACATCTTGTAACCCGACCACACACAACCAACCACTTAT
This sequence comes from Allium sativum, assembly GCA_030737875.1. Lineage (NCBI taxonomy): Eukaryota > Viridiplantae > Streptophyta > Magnoliopsida > Asparagales > Amaryllidaceae > Allium > Allium sativum. The sequence continues at coordinate 1,042,419,956 of CM060910.1, read as the reverse complement.
TCAACTTGAGTGTACCGAATATATCATCACCACGGTTGTAGGCCAATCAGTCATACTCATTCTAAAGCATACACTGAGGGTCAACCGATTTCTCTAGATTAAGTGACGATATACCCTAATGGGTATTACCCACATAGCCCTGCCATTTGCATGATTTTAGTTATTTCCTAGTTGATGAGCCTTGAGGCTACGATTACCTTTTGGAACATCACATTCAATTTTGAATACCACATTATCAGATCCGTCAATCATTAATTGATTTACACAAAGATACTTTGGGTGTTAAGCTAAAAGAATTTGTCTTTTCTGCCACCATTCTCAGTATAAGGCATCATACATGATTATTGGAAATATGCTATCAGACATCCATCCATACAAGTTGTCCAAAATCAGAACAAACTGAAGGTACTCTTTCAATATATCATGTTGGGATAACCCTTAGGTTTAGTAACAAGAATTCCTTGCATCATACAGAACCCAGAACATAGGTGTAACTGCTACAAGTATAATCTTGGTAGTTAGCTAGAGACATTAGCGATCACCCTTTTTTGCTCCATAGGTCTACACCTTCAAATCATCTTAATACACATAAGCATACATGCAAATTCAGTTTTCGAACACAAATTCGGTTCGAAATGGTTTTGGGTTCAGTTCCTATCCGGGTTCCTCGAACTAACATGACAGTAGTCAAAATGAAATTTATTGATATGTGGTTCTTTAACTATCAACTCAAACAGTACAGTTAAGTACATCAACAACACATTCCCTTTTAATGAATACTATTCATCAAAATTATTTCATCGATTCTTAGAAATCGATTCCATATACATATCTCAATGGAATAAGTGTATTCATAAATCTCTTGTTTACATTACTTTGAAAATGATAGTCATACATTTATCTCTTTAGAATAAGTGTATGTACAAAAACCCTTTTTATTTCCTTTACTTTGAAATTATCTCTATATATGTACTTAACCAAATGGTGAAAGTCTAATCATCAAATTTTATATGGCCAAAACAATGTTGTGCGACACATTATTTATTATGTAAACCCAAACGGTTTTATTTAACTTTTGAACTTTGCCGATTAAAGTTTACAGTAACGTTTATGGAAATAATAATTAAATTTCCAACATCCACTCCCGTTTTCAAAACAGTATAACATCTTATTTTCATTTCTTCTAAAACCATAGTGATAAACTTATTTCTTGGAATAAGTGTATTCACAAAACCATACTATTTTATTACTTAGAAAATAGCTAGTGCTATATAGTTAACCAAATGGTATAAGTATAGCTACACTTCATACCTAGGCAAAACAATGTCAAGTATTACATTGTTTACTATAAAACTCAACGTTTTTTTATTAAATTTCTAAACCTTGCAAAATAAAGTTGTAATATTTCTTATGGAAATAATAAACTATTCCCACCATCACTACCATTTCAAACTACTACCATCCCTTGGATAATAATGAAGTCGTTCTAGTTGGTATATTTTATTTACCTCTCAGACCATGACTTGACAATGTTCTTATCTTTAAGTTATATCAAATATTGTAACTTCAAGTTGATTTTAACTGTAATATCACACAAATCTCATTTACTATTCCATCTAAATATGGCTTACTAAACCATTCCTTGTATTTTAAAAAATATCATTTCAATTATGACCACCTTTACTTAATTCGTTTGTTAAGTAAACCCTTACTAAAATATAAACCTTTAGCTTTAAACCTCTTCAATACAATTCGTTTTCAACTTGGATTTATTACAAAAGTTCATTTACCAAATCCATTACACAAATCCATTAAGCATCCTTCCTTTGAATTTTGAAATCTCTTATTAATTTCAATCATTTCTACTTAATTCAATTATTAAGTGAACCATCATTTCAAACTATTGCATTATCTTTAAATTCCTTTTATAAACCTGATTTATAAAACTTTGATTTATTATCAAATTCCTTTGTAAAACCCTTTATGAAATTCAATTAAAAATTCATTTCAAACTTACTAATTCCCTTAAATGAATTCCAATTAAAAAGGGAACCACTTTAATTATTATTACTTAAAATAATAATTAACTTCAACATTAACAAAATTAAAAGTAGTTAACTTCATTATTAACTAAAATGAAACAGTTCATCCCTTTTAAAAAGTTATTTAAAAAGTAACTTTATTAATAACTATCAACTTAATAATTTTCTTTAAACACGATTGATTAAAGGATTAATTAAATTTTATAACCTTTTAAGTTTAAACAACTATTTGTTAAAACTATTTTTGTTAGATTAATTGAAAACAATTTAATCTAATAACCATTTTCAATTAAACTGTTGATTTAGTCAGATCGAAGCCATAGTTAATATGCTGACTAATTTCAACTAATAATTCCCCTTAAATTAATTAATAATATAATTAATTTAATATAATCCCACTTAATTGTTTTCTTAAAAATAATTATTTCAAATTATTAACCCTTAGTTTAATTTCTGACTTACTTGCTTATAAAATTTATTTAAAACACAAGAATTTGCTATATAAATAATTTTATAAAATTTGATTATAAATATTTATTTATGAATATCTGTTTTATATCTTGTATAAACTATTTTTTTTAACATTTTTGCTTCAGTTATAATAATAAATTTTATAACTTCAACTTAGACAATTTTCCTAACGACGAATCAACGTCTTAAAAAGATGGATTTTTGGCCATCTGCTGCTAATCTCTTAATCAATGCCGTTTATTGATTAAAAACACATCAGTGTCAAATTCAAAATCAATAATCAACATCCAAACTAGATTTAATGTTCCTTGGCTAAACAATTCATATTTGAATAATATGAAAGAAGACAACATCCTAAATATTTGAGGAATCCAGTTGGATCCATCCCGCCTGTTCTCCCTGCATCACAACTCATATATCATTTATATATGCATATGAAATAGAAATTCTATTCTAATTCATTTAAGATGACAGAAATATAAATATTGACAATCACCAACAAAGCAATAATCATTAAAAGCATCCAACCACACAATTTATACTAACATTAGTGAACATTATTATACGAAATAATAATATTCAAAAGTATTTCAGAAAGTGTGTGTAATGACACGCATTTCCAGAGGTATAATAATTTATTTATTTAATTATTTAAAAGGTGATTAAAAGGATTAAATGGTGGTTAATTAAATAATGGTTAATATTTAATTTAAAATAATAAATTAAATAATATATCTAATTCAGAAATAATCAAAATATTGGAAATCACAATATTCTGTGAACTGGGTCGTCCCTTAGATTTAATTCAGCTTAGAGTTGAATTATATTGACGAATATATTTAATCGACGTCAGTTTGAACGTATAATTTTAATATAATCAAAATAGAGCTCGAAATGGCGCTGCAGTTCGCTATTTGGCGATTTGAACTTCAACTGAATGTACATGATTCGTTTTAAGCCGGATTTCTGTGAAACAGGAAACGTGTGGAGCTGGTGGAGTATATCTTTCTAGTGGAAGAGAAAAATCGGGATTTCGTCGTGTAGATTTTGATGTACGTCCAAATCAATTTTCAGAAAAGTCGCTGTGGATTTTCTTTATAATTTGCAATGCTTTATTTATGTTATAAAAGGATTTTCGATATAAACTGAATATCGACAAATCTAGAATCTGAAATATCAAACTGTAAATTCTGATATGATATTCTGGAGCTGTACGATATCATATGTGAAGATATACGATAATATAAATTTATTTATATTTTATTTAATTATATTTGTTAGACCAAAAAGTGGTTCTAACACCCAAATTGACTAAAAGCAGAATGAAATAAGATCAAAAGTAAAATGGGGACACATAATTTATAGTGGTTCGGCGTTAAAAAGCCTACGTCCACTTGTCAATCACTATTCTCGACGATAGAGTTGCAATTACAATGAGATATTCACTCAATTTCACTCAAAACTCACATACATTCACTCAATTGTTTCAAAACAAATGTTGAAAAACGATTTGGATTATCCGGGAGTGCTGGAATTCGGTTTATGAAAGTGGTTGAACTCTCCAAGTGCCCAAAAAGAAGATCCTTTTCATTGTCTCCAGACAGGGTATTTATAGGTGAAAATTTGCTCAGAACCCGATCCGGATCGGAGCCACGTGTCTTCCATCCCATCATCCTCGGGTTCGGATGGATTTCAGTGTTGACAACGCATCAGAGCAGTGGACGTTGTGGGCAGGAACTGGTCATACCCGCTCCTCATCTTCAGGCGATCGTGGGGGAATGTGACATGAATTACAGGTTCGGTTCAGAGGAGCCTGTAGTGGGGGTTCGGATCGGGGTATCCGATCCGATCCGAATTATCCCAAAACTAAGTCTTTATCCACTTTGCTTCGTTCCGATCCGTCTCTGTAGCAGGCAGTCCTCCGCTCCAACTGACTGTAGGTAGCTCTCCGATCCTAATAGCAGTGCCTCTTTGATTCAAACAATAGCAGCTCACCGATCCGAACAGCAAAATCTCTCCGATCCGACCCGCTACATCTCTCCGATCCGATCCGCTATGATGTTTTCCAAGTTCTTCAACGCTTCACACCTCGACTTTGTGTTGCCCAGTTCACAAAGTGGGCTAACATTTTGCCCCCTCAAAGGATGTTCCTGTTGGAAACGGAGCATGCTTTGATTATCATTGCATAGTGTCTTCTAGATAATTTTCCCTTTGATTTTCTTTGTGCTTTCATCCTTTTCTTCGAACTTCAATTTAATTCACTACTGAGTTACAACATTCTGTTCGGTTCGGATTCCGATCCGAACAGACCCCCTCTTCTTTCTATTTTTCATTGGACTATTGGGCCAAGCTTTGCTACTGGACTGTCGATCCGGTCCGAACGGGGAGACGAATAGTCACCCTGTTTTTCTATATAAGTTCAGCCTTCATCTTCCTCCAACTTTCTTTTTTTACTTCATCGCTTCACAAATTCTGCTTCAGAACTCTAGAATTCAAAGAAAACGAAATAAGAACTCTTTACCATTCTCGTGCGAATCTTCAACTCATACACCTCGGTAGGTTTAAATCCTTGATCGACTTTGTGATAATAGGTTTTAATCGAAATCTACGGTCGATTCAACCGATCTGGCCGTGGTTTCCACGCCGCAATCTCCTCTTCCTTCGTTATCGTCGTTGGTGGCCTCGCTGCTACTTCGAGGCGTTGGAAGAGGGAGTTGTGGTTTGAGGCAAAAAAGGAGGAAGAAGAAGAAGATCATAGGAAGTCGGTTCGGGCGGTGGAGTATGGAAAGTGGAGAAAGGGAAAAAGAAGAGAAATCCAGAATGTCGGATCGGGTCGGGGCAAGTAATTAAAGAAAGAAGAAATGGTCCTCACCTAACCGGATCGGGTCGGTTTGTAAGATAAAGGTGGAGAGGCATGACTACTTGGTCCGACCCGAACCGTTCGGGGAACCTACTTTCGAGCCGATTCGACTTTGATTTCTGAGTTTCAACGAGATATCCGAGCTCAAGGCTACGCCCCCGATCCGATCCAATGAATGCGCCCGAACCGAACCGAAGTGCAACCTACCTTAATGCATAAAAACTCGTTTAATTGGCCCAATCAACTTTTGGCATAATCTTCAATTTAATGGACAGTTAGGATGGTGCCTTGCGAACATAACTGGACATCAAGAACTACTTCAATCCTTTATACTTTGCCAAAATTTTGCGTCGCACTTTTAAACATTTACTTTACACTTTCTGCATACACTGTTTACACTTTAGTTTGCACACATGCACGGGGGGATACGGGCTAATTTACTCTAACTTGTGCTATTGCTTCTTCAATAGTTTTATGACCATGAGACCCAGACGCTCTTCTAGACTAGCAGGGAAGAAAGAGGCCCCGGAGACCTCCAACAAAGTTACTCTCGAGGACATATCTTCTCCTTCGGATCCAGAATGGAGTGATGAGGGTTCAGACTACGAGGTTGGAAATCGCGAAAGTGACAATGTGTCTTCGGAGGGTGAAGTTTCTCTAGGTTTTGAAGAGGAAGAAGGGATTGGTGACGACTGGGCTCCTGATGAATTTGAATCGGCTGTCATATTGGAATCACCCCAAGATTCTGTTGAATCAACAATCGACAACGACAAACTTATCCGAATTTGTTTAAAATACGGGATACTAAAAAGGGACACCCTGGTGCCTTCGAGAACTGACCGTCCCCACAACCCTCCAGAAGGGTATATGGCAATTACTCGGTTGATGTGCATGGTCGGTGCTATCCCTCCATTTTCTCCTTTTATCGTCGATTTTCTAAGACAAATGCGGATTGCCCCCATGCAGCTGCACCCCAATTCTTATGCTTACTTATACACTTTATATGTAGCATACCGTGAGATCTTAGGCATAGAGCTCACTTTCGATGACGTTCATTTCTTCTACAACTTCAAGCATCGGACTCGAGAGACTCCTTCTTTCTGCTACTTTGAGTCTGTCCCTAAGAGGAAGATAATTTCAGCGCCATTTAGTAGTAAAGCTGGAGATTCCAGGCTGGAATGGTTTTATGTGAAGCGACAACCAGGGTGTGCCAGGAGGTGGACGAAATCAAGTAAAGCACTGGTTTTCTAAATCTCGGCTCTATACATTCAAGTCATCGCCTTAACTCGTTTTTCTTTTTGTTTGCAGTCGATAACCCAAAACAAATATCAGACCAAGTATTCTTTGACCGGATGCACCAGCTCCTTAATGGCGATCAGAAGTTCTTGACTATCGATGAAGTCCTTAAGGACGAATATCTTCATTTTCATGGGTTGCTATCTGTTACTCGTAGCATTGTTCACCGGACGGCTCCATATTTTTATATTCCCCCCGTGGACGTAATCCCTGAAACGGGCGAAAGCTCGAGAGCTCCTGCAGTGCCTCTTCAAGCTTCACCCTCTCCTTCTTCTACCCAAGATGATGAATTGTCTAACATGGCGGAAAGGCATCGCGAAGGATATACTGTTCCCGAGGATGCCATTTCTCCAGAAAAATCAACGTCTTCCAAAGAGTCACCGATCGATGCTTCTGAGGGAGATGTCCCTAGTACCGATGACCCACTATTTCAGGGTTTGGGGGACCTCCCCTTACCTGAAACCATTTACACTTCAGAGGATTTTAGGAAGAATCCTTTAGTTTTCACTTCTTCTGAAGAGACTACTCCTGCTAAGGCCAAAGAGCCCGCCCGTACTAGTCTAGCTTCGGACTCGGGTTGGTTGGGGGGAAAACACCACTTAGGACACACTTTACACAATAACATTACAACTCACTGCATCTTTCTCTTTGTGAAAATGTTGATCCTGAATATCATTTGTCTTATTGTGCAGGCACGATGTCCCGATCTTACTATGATATCAGGAAACTCCGCCGCAGCATGTCTAATCCACCTTATGATACTGAGTATGATCGCCGCGACGATCGCAGTAGGGAGGAGAGAAGGCCTTATGAACCCTATCGCTCTCGAACCTCGCGTTCCCGCTCTCCTGTTCGGACGGACCCAGAGAGATATAAAGGTTATCAAGGTCATCGGGAAGAGGACAGGCCGCAACCGAAAGACTCCACCTCTTCCCATGAAAAGCACAGTAGGGAGAGAAGTCCGCCAAAAGATACTGAGTCACGAAGTAAATGCAAGGTCTCTGCTAAATGGCCTAGAACAGATAAAGAAACTATTGAATCCTCCACACACAGGGACACTGAACTGACGATCCCCGCCCCTCCACCACTAGATGCTGAAACTGCAATCAAGAGGGCGTATCTGGAGGAGCAGTTTCCCGAACATTACTTCGAGAACTTGACTTTTTTACCAGCCCTTGAGCCTATTTCTTCCAGGTGGGCAGATGAGGCCAAAGCAAAGATAGATGCGGTCGAAAAACAGTATTCTGAAATGTTCAAATATTCACGCAACCTTTCCAGAATCATCCGTACTCTAATCACGAATGCTGATTCAATGCAAAAAACCGCGGAAGATGAGGCAAAGGCCTCAAAGAATCTAGGAAAAGATTTGGAGGACACACAGGCCCAGCTTGCTGTTGCTCAAAGGGACGCTACTAGCTTCAAACAACAATTTGAAGATATGCAAAAACGTTATCATGATTTGCTTGAATCTCACACTCAAGAGCGTTCTAAGTTAAAAAAGCAAGCTGAAGATGCTAAGTCAGATGCCGCTAAAACGCGCCTTGCTTACGCTGACCTTGAACGGAAAAATGCCGAGCTAGCAAGGAGGAATGCTGAGCTAGAAAAGAAAAATGCTGACTTGGCTTCTAAGCTAATGGAGGCAGAGAACAGAGCTGCCCTGGCGGAGGGTAACGTCGAATGTGCTATTAAATCCGCTGAGGAGGCCCGCAAACAATTGTCAGAGGCGGAGGCAGAGATTCAGGGTTTCGGCGAATTAATGATTGAATTCTTTGCACATATCATCCGTCGCCGGAACATTTCTTGGATTGAGGATTATCCATCTACTCTAGTCCAAGTATGGAGTCAGATCGTTGAGTGGAAGAAAGAGGAGCTCAAGGTTGATTCCATTGATGAGGACAAGCTAATGGAGAAATATTTAAGGGATGATGAGCCAGAACGCCTAGCTGAAGGGCGCCGCCTCATTGCTGATGCTATGGAAGAAGAGAGGCGGAGGACTAAGCAAAAGAACATTCCCGAGGCTGGTTCCTCTTCTACTGCCCCCGCAACTTCTGAAGTAGAGGGATATGATCCTGAAAACCCGAGGATCCCTCGAACAACTCTGTTATCCTCTATTCCCGAAACGGCATCGGAGACAGCAGTTACCCCTGCCGAGAAGTCTTCGGAAGGTATCTCTACATTTTCACCTCAATTCGTCAAGGCTATTTCTACCTTTCGCCATGTGATTGAGCAATTGATGAAAAACCCATTATTTTCTCCTGAGTTGATAACTGTTGCTTCTCATTCTGTAGGTATTGAGCCATCTGGAAAGACAAATGTGACTCAGGGAACCGCCTCTGGGGCGGAGCCTACAGAGAAGGCAAAAGGGGGAAAGGACAAGGCTGCTCCTATAGATTTGGGAGAAGGAAGTGAACCGTCTAAGGCTGACACTCCTCGTGATGAAGAAATGATAGCCGCCTTAAAGGATGATTGCGGCGACGGAGGACATGAGGAAGATCCAGAGGTGGCAATAGTCGGGGAGTCGAAAAGTGCAGATGATGTTACTTTGGCTGCAATGAAAGCTGACCAAGATAAATGCTTGCAGTTAAAAGCTGAAGACTTAGACCCTGAAAGCCTCAAGCCTCTCGCAGTTGTGGATGCGGGATCAAGGTTAGTTGTTAAGCTTTCAACTAGATCTATTACAGAGGAACTCGCTAAAAAGTCTTCTCTTGATTCTAGCGCTCCGCCCTCCGGGAAGAAGTCAACCGATTCCAGCATCTCAGCTTCAGGAAAGAAAAAATCAAAGCGCATCTTGACGGAGGCCGAAAAAGAGGCGAAGGATGCAGAGAAATCCACCAAGAAGTCCAAGCCTCCTTCGAAGTCTAAGTAGTGGGCTGTCTTGCGTTATTTTAGCATTTAGTTGACCAATAATTGTTGCTATGAGGGTGGCCCTTGCACCTTTTTTTGACTGTTTTCTTGTACAAATTCATTCATTTGTAAATAAAAAATAATTCATTTTCTGCAATGTCTGTTAGCCATTAGTTTTACACTTATGTAAGAATGCATGTCTTACTATAGTTGTGTAATGAAGTTATGGTAGGGGGAAATATGTGTATACATATATGCCCCTAGTCGATCTCAAAAAACTATTCAAGACTTAATCAAGTAGTCTGAATGTCCCCGATTTTCTGACGGGATTGCATTTTCTGTGTCGTCAATGCCTGTCGTTTTTTCTGGCATTTTTTTTATACTCTCCTATCTTATACTCAGGTTAGAGTTCTTACTGAGACGGTCTCTTGTCTGGGTGCACCTTCACGCCTCAGAGGACGTCGTCTTCCTGTCCTTTTATACTCTCTCTCAATTCTCGAGAGTTAGAGTTAAGAATGTCGTTTTCCCATTCTTTTATGTCTTATCGCACAAATAGTCGTTGTGATTTTTCTTGCGTATAAACTGTTTTCAACCTTTCAGGTTTTAAATCATCTTATATTCCATAATCGCAACAGAATAGTAGATGAAGGTATATATATAATGCATGAAAGTAAATGACACACGATATTTTTATAGTGGTTCGGCTAAGTCGTAGCCTACATCCACTTTATAGTCCTTTATTCATATCATCAGACTTTCCTAAGGCAAGTCGTGCCTTTTTTACAGAGTTCATAAGAAAAATAGCAGAGCGTACAACACTTCTAATCCAAATATCGCATCAAGTGCTGGGCATTCCATGCTCTAGGTACCTCTTCGCCATCTACGGTCGTTAACTTGAAGGTTCCAGTTTCAAGTTTCCGTTGGATGACAAAGGGTCCTTCCCATTTTGGACCGAGGTGAGGAAGGGATGGAAAGATTCTCTTTAGCACCAAATCTCCTGGTTCAAAAGTCCTAAGGCGGACTTTTTTGTCGTAATAGCGTGCCATCTGACGTCGATGTCTTGCCGCGCGCAAATCTGCTTTGTCCCTTTTTTCTTCGATTTCATCAAGAGACTCGAGTAAGAGCGCCCGATTCGTCATCGGGTCATAATACGTCACCCGGTGGGAAGGAACTTCAAGCTCTACTGGAATTACTGCTTCTGAACCAAAAGAGAGAGAGAAAGGGGTATGACCAGTAGCTGTCTTAAATGTTGTTCGATATGCCCACAAAGCTAAGGGCAATTCGTCAACCCATTTTGCCTTTGCGCGCTCTAACCGTTTCTTGAGGATGGATTTTATAACTTTGTTTATTGCTTCTACTTGCCCGTTCGACTGCGGATAAGCAACCGCAGTATACCGTTTGTCGATCTTATATTTCTGGCAGAAATTTCTGAATTCAGCACCATCGAACTGGGTTCCGTTATCAGTTATAATGGTTCTTGGGATCCCGAATCGGCATATAATATTTCTAACCACAAAACTTATTACCTTTCTCGCCGTAATCTTGGTTAGGGGCTCAACTTCCACCCACTTCGTAAAATAGTCCACAACAACTATTGCATATTTCGCCCCTCCTTTAGCAATTGGTAGAACTCCGATGATATCAATTCCCCACGTGGCAAAAGGCCAAGGACTCACCATCGATTTGAGTTGAGTCGACGGTGCTCTGGGGATTTTGGCGAATCTCTGGCACTTATCGCAGCGTCGTGAATAATCAGCTGCATCTTTATTAATTGTGGGCCAAAAGTATCCATAACGCAATATCTTTTTCGCTAAAGTCTGACCTCCTGTATGATCTCCACACTCACCTTCGTGTACTTCTCTTAGTACACGTTTGATGTCGTCGTGTGCTATACATCGCAACAGGGCCATAGAAAATCCTTGCCTATAAAGAGTATCATCTTGTAGGACATATCTGGTAGCCTTGCGAACTATAGTCCTTCTCTCACTCTTCTTTGATGGGAGTGTCCCATTCTTAAGGAAGTTCTTAATTGGGGTCATCCACGACTCCTTCTCCAGTTCTGCTTCGAAAGCGAACTCAATTTCCATCGACTCAAAGCTTGGCGATTCCAACGTTTCAATTGGAATTATTTCAGTTTCTTCTGGATTGTCGGAACTAGCTAGCTTTGCCAGCCTGTCTGCCTTCTGGTTTTCGGCTCTTGGGATATGCGTTATACTGTACCGCTCCAGGTTGCTCAACAGCTTTTCCACTTTCCCGAGGTAGGCGATGAGTCGAGGTCCCCGAGCCACAAATTCCTTTCGCACTTGGCAAACAACGATTTTGGAGTCGTAGAATATGTACAACATTTTTATTCCGAGGTCTTTAGCAAGCTTCAGCCCGACAATCAGGGCTTCGTATTCAGAGTCATTGTTAGTCGCCGAAAATTCTAATCGTAGAGCGTAATATAACGACCGTCCTTCAGGAGTAACTAAGACGATTCCAGCTCCGGACCTTCGGTCGTTCTTGGCTCCATCTGTGTATAGCTTCCATGGATCTATCTTTAACTCATCTTCGGACTTGACTACTCTGTCATCGATTACTTCCTCCTCTGGGATGGTGAACTCTGCTATAAAGTCTGCCAGAACTTGCCCCCTGATCGACCTTCGTGGCTGAAAATTTAAATCAAACTGACTTAATTCAATATTCCATTTGATCAATCGTCCCGATGCTTCGGGTCTCTGCAACACCTGCCTTAGAGGTTGGTCAGTGTATATGGTTATTGGGTGAGCTTGGAAATAGTGACGAAGTTTTCGGGAGACGATTAGGAGGCTGTAAGCGAGCTTCTCAATCTTTGGGTAGTTACGTTCTGCCGCTGCCAATTTCTTGCTTACATAATATACTGGCCTTTGCACTTTGTCTTCTTCTCGAACCAAGGCTGTGCTAACAGCGTGAGCCGAAACTGCCAAGTAAACAAACAATTCTTCGCGGTCCACTGGCTTTGACAAAATCGGTGGTTTTTCTAACAATTCCAATAAATTTCGAAAGGCCTCAACACAGTCCGGAGTCCATTCGAAGCTCTTCTTTCCCCTTTTAATCAAATCAAAAAACGGGACGCATTTGTCCGTGGCTTTGGAGATAAACCTACTCAACGCGGCTACTTTCCCCGCAAGACTTTGGACATCTTTAATTCTCCTCGGCTCTTCAATGTTTCTAATCGCTGCTATTTGGCTGGGATTGATTTCAATTCCTCGGGAGCTCACAATGAAGCCTAGAAACTTTCCCGATGCCACTCCAAATGAACATTTCAAAGGATTCAACTTCATCCGATACTTTCGCAGGATACCGAACATTTCTGCCAAGTCTTGCGTATGGCTGGAGGACTGTTTCGATTTGGCAAGCATATCATCCACATAAACTTCCATAGTCTTCCCTATTTGATTATAAAACATCCTGTTCACCAAGCGCTGATATGTGGCTCCAGCATTTTTCAGTCCGAACGGCATGACCACGTAACAGTATAACCCCAAATTTGTAATGAAGCTCGTGTGTTCTTGATCTGGCACGTGCATAGGAATTTGGTTGTACCCGGAATATGCGTCCATGAAAGAAAGAAGTTCGTGTCCCGCTGTCGAATCTACAAGCTGGTCAATCCTGGGGAGTGGGAAACTATCTTTCGGGCAAGCTTTGTTCAAATCTGAAAAATCAATGCAAGTCCGCCACTTTCCATTCGGCTTTTTTACTAAGACGGGATTCGATATCCAGTCGGGATATGTCGAATCTCTAATAAATCCGTTCTGTTTCAGCTTCCTCACTTCTTCTTTCAGAGCGGCCGACCTCTCTGGGCCCATCATACGTCTCTTTTGCTTTACAGGCGGGTGTTTCGGGTTTACATTTAGTGAATGACTTATGATAGATGGCGATATCCCACACATGTCAGCGTGAGTCCAGGCAAACACGTCCAAGTTTGCCTTCAAGAAGTCAGTTAGTTCTTTGGACCGACGTGGATCCAACTGATATCCAATCTTCAAAACTTTTGTTGGATCAGCTTCATCAATGGGAATGTCCACTGTCGCTTCATTAGGAGTTGCATTTCTAGTCTCTGGTTCCTCGTCTTTTCTGGGATCCAGGTCTTCAGGCGTTCCTTTGGGCAACTCCTTCGAGGCCGATCCCTCTAATTGCTACGCTGAGCCTTCCTTTGGAGGAGGCGAGGCATCTTTACTCTCGATGTTAAGTCCTTTCATCAACATCTTTAATTCGGCAACATAGCAGGCCCATCTGGAGACTTGATCCCCTCTCATTACTCCAGTTCCGGCTTCAGTTGGGAACTTAAGCAATAAACACCAAGGGGTGATGCAAGCCCTGAACTCAGCAAGGGCAGGCCTTCCCAAAAATGCATTATAAGGCGAATCTACGTCCAACACTACGAACTGAAGCATCCGTACTCTTCGGTGTTCTCCTTGCCCCAAGGTTACAGGCAATTCTATGTACCCCATTGGAGCTGTTGATGCCCCGTTGAAGCCTCGGATCCAACCTTCGCATGGCTTCAAATCTTCAGATTCAAGCTTCATCTGATCGAATGACTTTTTAAATAAAATATTAACAGAGCTTCCGTTGTCTACTAACACCTTATGAACCAAGGCCGACCCAATGGTGGTAGTAATGACCAACAGATCATCGGTGGGTGACTGGATCCCGGTATTATCTCTGCTACGGAATACCACGTCGTCAAACATTGTCTTCTGTTGCTTTATGGGGGCGGTATCTTCCAAATCATCACATTCATCCACATCTACGTGCTTGGCAGCATTTACATATTGATCCATTGCTCTAAAACCGCGGATTGCTGGGTGGGGTCCACCCACTATGGAGTTGATAACAATTCCCTTGCCTTTCTGCTGTGCTATAGGCTTGGAAGCAGATTGAATCTGTTTTGGAGCCTGCTCTCCTTGCCCCCTGTCCCTCGGGGCAACCTTATATTCATCCAGTTTCCCTTCGCGCAGCAGCTTCTCAATCACGTCTCTCAAATGTCGACATTCATTGGTTGAATGCCTATGAGTTCCATGAAACAAACAAAACTTTCCAGTTGCCATTTCTTTCTCCGTTGAGTCGCGAGGTGGCGGTCTTTTATATTGCAAAACATTGTGTGTATCCAAGTAAATATTCTCCAGAGTGTCGTTCAACGGTGTATAATTCTCATAAGTCTGGAATCGGGGTCTTTTGTTAGGATCACTTCCCCTATTTCTATTTCTTCTGTTACCATTCGCGTTACGGTTATTACTCTTGCCCCCGTTTCCAGAATTGTCGTTTCCACTCTTGTTTCCCACATTCACTTCAACTTTTCCGGAACTCTCTCCAGACTGCTTCACGGCGACATTACTTTGAACATTTTCTTTTGAAGCCGCTACAGACTTTCTCTTTCGGTTTTCCTTGGCCTCCTCTCGTCTCAACTGAATATCGGCCTTTTCATAAAATAACTCTCTCGTGGGAGGCGGCTTCCCAGAAAGGTAATCTCCAAACTCGGAGTCAGGATCGACTCCTTCCATCAAAGCCATCAAGATGGTGGGCTCATGCGGGTCACTAACTTCAGTCACAACTAAGTTGAAACGGTCGAGATATGACCTCAAAGACTCTCCCGGCGCCTGCTTAATTCTTGATAACTCAATAACACTTTTAGACTTTCGGGTATGGAGTCGGAACTGATTCATAAAACGTTCGCTCAATTCCCTATAATTCGATATCGAACGAGGGGGAAGTCGGGTAAACCATAGCAGCGCCACATCTTCTAAATAGATCGGGAATGCTTTACACTTCACTGCGTCAGTAGCAACAGCAGCATTCATGAGCCACGAGTATCGCATCAAATGCTGCCCCGGATCGGTTCTCCCATTGTACTTGTCCATCTGCGGCAGGTTAAAACGTCGGGGAAACTGAAAATTGAGGATGTCGTCAGTGAAAGGAGTATGGCTTCGCTCAATGCCATAATCTTCATTGGTACAGTTCCGGCTTTCGGACATAATCTAGCGTACCATTGCCTGTACGTCAGCATTAGTTAGGGGCCGTTCAGGCTCCCTGGCCCTGGTATCCGGGTTCCTTCTGGGCTCTTGTTCAGGAGATGCCCTTCTTCTTTGAGCTGCTTCTGCTCTGCTTCGTTCCCTACGCTCCCGGTCGATCTTGGGAGGAGGGGCCTGGAGCGTTTGCCCCTGAGTGGGATTAGTATGGTTAGGGTCTCTCAAGCCTGGATCATTGGTTCCTAGTGCTCGCGCAATATCCTCGCGGGACCCCAAAGATCCGAACGTCAGTTGCTCCAAATTCTGAGGTCGTTCGAGCGGCCTTCTTTCACGGGGTCGTTCTTCCTCGGAAGAAGAAGACTGATCCATTGGTGTGTGGCGAACCAGGGATGGGGTTCTCTGTCTACAGAGTTCGCTAATTTCCCTGCTCATGAGTCTCATGTTTTCTTGCATCATGAGATTGGTGCGCTTGTGGATTTTCATAGCCTCCCTAGTACTCTCAACCATGTCAAGTAGGCGCGAGAAATCTCCTTGAGTAATAGGTGCGGATGGATTGACCTGATCATTGACCCTGGTGGCTGGAGTCAGAGCATTTGTGGGGGCTCGAGTAGAGGTTCCAACATCACCAAGTGTCGGTTCGGTTCGGAGATGGGAGGCCTGTTCGGGTCGGAGCTGGAAAGCCAGGTCGGGTCGGTGTAGGGCGAGCTGCTCGGGTCGGTTCAGGTTGGGGGAGTGCACTGCTTCAGATTCTCCTACCCGGATCGGATCGGAGCTCTCCCCCTTAGTGCGGTTCGGATTTCCTGTATCAGTCCGTCCTGCTGCTGAGCTCTGCCCACGAGACCTTGTCACAACTGCATTTTGCTGATCTTCACCAACTCCGTTCCCCCGACTAGATTGAACTTCCTTGCCTTTCCCTTGGCCATAGTTCTTCAACAATCAATTCAACAAATATTCAAGAGCGTCGAAACTTGAGGGTTAACTTCTTTGAACTCAACGGTCCAAAAAGTAGAACGATAATCCCGAAAAACAGAGAATTCAGATGATTCTCAGTGAAAGCACCAAAATGTTAGACCAAAAAGTGGTTCTAACACCCAAATTGACTAAAAGCAGAATGAAATAAGATCAAAAGTAAAATGGGGACACAGAATTTATAGTGGTTCGGCGTTAAAAAGCCTACGTCCACTTGTCAATCACTATTCTCGACGATAGAGTTGCAATTACAATGAGATATTCACTCAATTTCACTCACAACTCACATACATTCACTCAATTGTTTCGAAACAAATATTGAAAAACGTTTGGATTATCCGGGAGTGCTGGAATTCGGTTTATGAAAGTGGTTGAACTCTCCAAGTGCCCAAAAAGAAGATCCTTTTCATTGTCTCCAGACAGGGTATTTATAGGTGAAAATTTTCTCAGAACCCGATCAGGATCGGAGCCACGTGTCTTCCATCCCATCATCCTCGGGTTCGGATGGATTTCAGTGTTGACAACGCATCAGAGCAGTGGACGTTGTGGGCAGGAACTGGTCATACCCGCTCCGCATCTTCAGGCGATCGTGGGGGGAATGTGACATGAATTACAGGTTCGGTTCGGAGGAGCCTGTAGTGGGGGTTCGGATCGGGGTATCCGATCCGATCCGGATTATCCCAAAACTAAGTCTTTATCCACTTTGCTTCGTTCCAATCCGTCTCTATAGCAGGCAACCCTCCGCTCCAACTGACAGTAGGTAGCTCTCCGATCCGAATAGCAGTGCCTCTTTGATTCAAACAATAGCAGCTCACCGATCCGAACAGCAAAATCTCTCCGATCCGACCCGTTACATCTCTCCGATCCAACCCGCTACATCTCTCCGATCCGATCCGCTATGATGTTTTCCAAGTTCTGCAACGCTTCACACCTCGACTTTGTGTTGCCCAGTTCACAAAGTGGGCTAACAATATTTAAATATATTTATATATTTAAATGGGTCATCCGGAGCTTTAAAAATAGCCACTTTTGCAAACGAAGTCGGAATTAGAAGAAACTAATTTTGTTAGATCCGCACTGTAAAATTATTGCTAGATGTCAGTTTCCGTGATTTTTAGAGTCACTGTGTGGCCGTATGGATTTTTAGAGTGAGAAACAGTCAGTATTTTGACGGTTAAAAATACGCTGTGCGAGCAAACGGAGTCGGAATTCGGCGAAACCAGTTTCGTTGGGACCGTAATGTCGAACTCTAGCTACACGTCCAGTTTGGCATTTTTGGGTATCGTGTGTGACCACACAGATTTTTAGAAATCAGAAACGAATATAAAGGATTAAATAAAATATTAATATAAAAATATCTAGATATTTATACCTTCTTTAAATACCCCCTTAAAACCTTTCTAAACCTAATCTCAAATCCCATTTATGCGCCGCCAGTATGAGCTTCCATCGTGAGTTCTTATGGTCTTCAAAAAAAAAAAATTCATACAAATCCATTTCTTCATGAAAAATCCTCAAATGAAAATCTGTTAGCTCGTATTAGCAAGAACTTCGCACTGTACTAAGCTCAAAGAGACCGGTGCAAGGATTTTTCGCTGTTCTTTTTCACAGCGTGAATTAGGGTTCCACAAATCATGATGTTGGTGCAGCGATTGGTTTTGTGGGTAATACATTTGAGTTTGTAAGGGAAATTAGCTACTGTATGAGGATTTTTGGGGTGTTCGATACATGATTTTTGTCGATGATGTCCCGGTAGTCGAGTGAGAGTCCGTCGTCGCGATGAACAGGGAGGGTTCGAGAGTGATGTTTTGCGTATGGAGAGAAAGGTAATCGGAAGAGGAGTTTGTATATGAGGATCATTTGAATTGCCATGAGATAACGGAGGAGCAAAAGGAGTTGAAGTATCGGCTGTGATGATTTACTGGAATGTCGACAATCGGTTTGGGGAAGATGAATTAAAGGGTGTGGGTCTGTTGAAGGAAGATGGGCCTGATAAGCAGGTTAAGCCCAAAGTAATAATAAACTAAGTTTTTATTTAAAATAAATGTGTATTAACTTTTGAATACTGTAACTCGATCATACGATATCAAATTGATGAACCGTAAGTTGCGTTGGGATCGTATGGACGGTGGCTACGCACTGGAACTGACTGGGAGTGGATTGGAGCTCGTTTGGATTTATGGCAAATTAAATTGTTTGATTCAAATCAAACAACAGTTTATCGTTCTTTAACGATGAACTGCCAAGGTGAGTAAAACTCACCAACTCTGAACAGTTATATTTTTATCATGTATTTTTAGAACTGTTAATCATCTGTTGATTGCTGTGTGTTGGTTGATTGATTGAACTGCTAGTCAGTTAGTGAAAATTATATATATATGTAATTATATATATATAAACCGTTAAATATTTATATATTGATTCTGCTATCAGAATAATTTATATTGAATTGAAAGTGATGATAATCATATTGTGTAACATCTGTGGATGCAGGGAGACAGGTTGGAGGAATCCGACTGGATTCCTCAACAGTTATTTTATTGTTTTTCATATATTGTTATATGATGTGATATAAAATCTGTGGGCGATTATATGTGCTTGGACGATATTGAACATCGTGATTTGATATGATTGAATACCATAACATACGGGATGTTGATAAGGGGATTTTCAAAGTGATATTGGAAACAGAATATTTATAAACTGGAATATTTATAAATAAGAGATATTTATAAATTCGAATATTTATAAATAAGAAATATTTATAAATTGGAATATTTATAAATAGGAGATACATAGAAAAAGAAAATAATTTCAAAACATTTTCTTTTGAGTGGAAAGGCCTGTGTGGCAGGTTTGGGGATTTTCCCGATGCTCCCGATACAAAGGAGGTTATGGCGAATTTTCCCGGAAATTTAAGGAGTTAGAATATATAAAAGGAATATTTGTGAAAAACCAAATATAAGGGAAATATTTGTGGAAACCAAATATAAAGGAAATATTTGTGAAAATAAATAAAGAGTTAAAAGGAAATATTTATGTAGGAAATAAATAAAGTTATAAATGAAATATTTATATGAAATAAATATAGGCAAATTAAAAAGGGAAAATCATTTTTAAAGTGAAGAACCGTCACCAAAAGTAAATCTTTAAAAATGAATAAACGTTGTTAAAAGGAACGTAACGAATAACCAGTTAGAGTTAACCAGTCCAGTAGAGTTAACCAGTTCAGTAGAGTTAACCAGTCCAGTAGAGTTAACCAGTCCAGTAGAGTTAACCAGTCCAGTAGAGTTAACCAGTCCAGTAGAGTTAACCAGTGTAGTAGAGTTAACCAGTCCAGTAGAGTTAACCAGTCCAGTAGAGTTAACCAGTCCAGTAGAGTTAACCAGTTCAGTAGAGTTAACCAGTCCAGTAGAGTTAACCAGTTCAGTAGAGTTAACCAGTTCAGTAGAGTTAACCAGTTGGGTTAAGTAAGTTGAAATAACCAGTTGGGTTAAGTCAGTCAAGTTAATCAGTAAGAGTTAACCAGTTAGAGTTAATCAGTTAGAGTTAATTAGTTAGAGTTAATCAGTTGGAGTTAATCAGGTAGGTAAATCAGTTAGAGTAAATCGATTAGAGTTAAAATGAACTAGAGTTAATCAAATATAGTTATTTGAGACAGAGTTAGTCAATCATAGTATTCAGGGTAAGTTGTCATCTCGTACGACTGCTAGCGAAATTCGCAGGGCTACAGATAGCCTAAGGCGGTCGGATGTTTCCTGAGGGAATCAGGTGTAACCATTTGTGATCGCTGCGATCTAGAGTCAAACGAATGGAGTTAAATCGAATATTAGTTATTCGATAGGAGTTAATCAAGTTGAGTTAAATAAAACCAAGTTAGTCGAGCCTAGGTTAATCGAATCGAATTGGTCGAACCAAGTAAGTCGAGTTAGTCGAGTCAAGTTAAGTTAGTCGAGTTAAGTTCATCGAGTTAAATTAATCGATGTTAGTTTCATCGAAAGGAGGTGTTAGTTTCATCGAAAGGAGTTATCGATTATAGTTTGATCGAAGTGAGATTTATCGAATAATAGTTATTCGAAAAGAGATTATCGAATATAGTTTATTCGAAAGTGAGATTTTCAGATATGAGATATTTGAAAAGAAAGAGTTATCGAATATTAGTTATTCGAAGAGAGATTATCGAATATCGTTTATTCGAGGAGGAGTAATCAAATATAGTATATTCGAAAGGAAGGGGTTAATCGAATATAGGTTATTCGAAGAAGAGTTAATCAAATAGGGACTTCTCGAAGAGAGTAAATCGGCGAATTCGATTATATCGAATTCGGGAAAGTACTTATACTTTCCAGTGTTTGAATAGAGATTTATTTATTTATAAATAAATAAGTGTTAGGTTAATTATTCACTAATAAGAATAGAAGTTATAATTAAAGTTAGATAATTCGAAAGTAGGGATTATAACGTTATCGTTATAACCAATGTTTTAAATATAGAAGTGGATTAGTAAAATTGAATCCGAGAAAGGCGTAAAGAAGTTGTTAAAGATTAAAAGATAAATTTTGACCATTTCGAAGTTATAACGTTGTTCAGTTAAGGTCTGAGAGGTAATTATACCCCAACTTGAGTGACTTCTTTCTTGACTAAGAAATGGTAAGGTTTGATCGTAAAGGAGTTTTGGAAATGTTTTCCAAACGAGAATCAGAAATGTTTTCTGATAAAAGAAAATAAGAATATTGAATATAGGGAAACAGGAGATGAAAATGAACTAAAGAAATTAATGTTAAACGATGTTTGTTCGATATAATTTCCATCTGGAAATAATATCGTTGTTTGCACACTTGTTTTTCTTTGATAGTTAACTCACAGACTATCGAAGTTTTGACCATTTTTAACGTTGTTAATATGGAGAGACCGGTTGGATTATTATCCAAAGAACCACTCTATATTGGCATAAGCGTCGCAAATCATATATGCCAAGGATAATTGAAGACGGAGTAAAATGCAAGGGCTATTGTATAAGTCTTAGATAACAGTGACTAAGATGGATATACTGAATAGTGCCTTCGGTTTGTCCAGTCCCAGGACAACTTGTATGGATGAATGTATGACATAGTATATCCAATGGATCGCGTAAGTTGATCTGTTCAAACGTATTCACGTTTGGTGGCTGAGGAATTCGTTTCTCTAAGCTGTATACCCGTGTTATTTTTGGATAAATCAATTTGTGATTTGGCAGGTATGACGATGTGACATTCTAAGTGAATTAGGATGACTTGTGTTGATGAATGTCTGACAGAGTATTTCCAGAAAGGTCACGTACATTGATTTCTTCAACCTTACCAAGAGTGGAAGCGGAGAAGGGAACTTCTTTAGCTAACACGTAACGTACTGTTGTAGACGCCAATTAGTGATTTTCGATGGATCTGACAATGTGGCATTCGAAGTGAATCTGATGTGATGATAAAGCGTAACCTCTAGCCTCATCATCCGGTAAACGACATAAATCGGGCAGGCAACATGGCTAAGTCGGTCGCACCGAAGTAGGGTGTATAATCACCTATCTAGAGAATATTCATTTGTTTCTTAAATCTATCAATGCTGTCCCATATATATACGGGAACGGTTGCTGATCCCAACCGTTGGTGATATACATTCGATACACTCAAGCGAAATGAGTGGTCGGTCATGTGTGGCCGGGTTGCAAGATGTTCTTGTTGAACCCAGTGTATTCCTCTCTAGCGGTACACTAGCAGAAGTTAGTTCCATACCTTGTCATAGTTGGAAATCCATTATCCAATACGTGCTTGCGATTTTGATTGTATACTATATATGTAGAACGTGTGATGAAAGCGTTTCTGCTAGATTGATATATATTTGTACTTAAACATTATTATAATATCAGAATGATATTGCTTGTCAAAGATGTTGGATTCTCATAAGGGAAAAACCCATTCCGTATTCACGGCGTGGTCTTATGAGATATCATATATATGTTAAACTGTGTTAAACTATTTTACTCACACCAGTCCCATGACTGACCTGGAGTTTACTTTGTTGTTTTCCCTAAACTCTTGGGTGCCTAAATTTGTACGGGCAGTCAAGTAGTCGGGATTTACAGATATACTTGAAGAGCTGGAGCAGGAGGCTTCTGGATCATACAGCTATAGTTCATTTCCGCTGTGTTGTAAGTGCTGTACTCTGATAAGTGCTATTGTATACATAACTGTTATATTTCAAAGTTATGTTATCTATTATATGTTATTCGTTCCACTGTGAGGTTCGTGTTACTCTGATGTAAGTTCTTCTTTTCTTCTTCTATTCTAAGTTTCTATCTTATCTATCCTCACCCTCTAATTTCTTTCATTAATTACCGGGATTTTTCGATGTTTTGGTTATCGACATCGTGCTTATGTCGATAACCAAAGTCGCTCAAAATCCGGGTCATTACAGTTGGTATCAGAACTTAAGTTAAGAATTACCTTGGCTCTGTGGCGTGACTCGGTAGAGATAGGGTTAGTAAACCCTAGATTGAGTTTGAGTGTATATATACGAGTGCGTATTTGTATTTGATATAAAAATTGTTTTATATTGTGGAGATTCATTGGCTGAGATGTTTATGAGTTCTGGTCAATCAGTTTGATCCACTGTATCGGTAGGGGTAAATAAACACTTGAATACGATGGACCGACACAGTATGGATATGTGATATATTATCATATATCGGATGTGTTAGTAGTAATTATAATCAGTTAAGATTATAAAATGTGAAATGGTTATATATAACCAACCAGAATTCATATAAGTAAAGTATATGAAATAAGATGAATTGAATCTGAATTTAAATCAGATTTGGAATTAAAATAAGGAAATATTAAGTTCCTGGGAGATTTTGAGATGTTTTCAAAATGGATGTATTTAGTAAGGGTTTTGAAATGATATAGTATTGAAATCACTTGGGTCGCTGGAAAATAATTCCGATGATGATTGCGCAGTATCATCGGTGTGATTTTCGAGTTCTAAGTGGTGGATTACTACCATAGATTTTGATTTGAATTGTTTTGAGAAAATAAGTTGTTTAGAAATTCAAAGGTTTTGACTTGGTATTATGATTTCAAATTTGATTTGAAATAAAAGCCCAGGAATTTAAATTCTAGAATTTAAACTTAACTTGTTAAGTTAAGTAAAAACTGGGGTGATAAGAGAATAATCTGAAATGGTCTTGTACTGATGAGTTAAGAGTTTGAAATCGAGAATCAAACTCGAGTCGAAATGATAATTGGCTTGGATATAAGCGAATGGTTGTGTTGGTGCTAAAACTGATTGGAATTTGATTGGGGTGGCATAGGTATCTGCTAAATTGATAGCAGATGGTAATGAGATAATGGAATGCCCGACAAAAAGGTACAAGTTTATATTTTATATGAGTTTGGAATTTATGAGCCGAATTGGCAAGCCGTTTGGCGTTTTGATTTTCTTTTGGGTTGAAGAAGGCCCCGAGAGGCGAGTTGGAGTTTGAGCTATTGACCAGTACAAAGGAGGTGCTGGCGAAATTTTTCGAAAGTTTAAAGTGTTAGAAAAATTTCAGAATTTTTGAAAATTTTAGTTAGTCGGAATGAATAAATATTTTAGTCGATATTAATTGATTCAGTTGAAATCAGAAATAAGGGGTAAACAAATCTTAGGAATTCCAATAGATAGGGTCGTCCTCTAACTTAGCAATTTCGAGGATGAAATTATTTTAAGTGGGGAAGAATGTAATGACCCGCATTTCCAGAGGTATAATAATTAATTTATTTAATTATTTAAAAGGTGATTAAAATGATTAAATGGTGGTTAATTAAATAATGGTTAATATTTAATTTAAAATAATAAATTAAATAATATATCTAATTCAAAAATAATCAAAATATTGGAAATCACAATATTCTGTGAACTGGGTCGTCCCTTAGATTTAATTCAGCTTAGAGTTGACTTATATTGACGAATATATTCAATCGACATCAGTTTGAACGTATAATTTTAATATAATTAAAATAGAGCTCGAAATGGCGCTGCAGTTCGCTATTTGGCGATTTGAACTTCAACTGAATGTACAGGATTCATTTTAAGCCAGATTTCTGTGAAACAAGAAACGTGTGGAGCTGGGGGAGTATATCTTTCTAGTGGAAGAGAAAAATCGGGATTTCATCGTGTAGATTTTGATGTACGTCCAAATCAAATTTCAGAAAAGTCGCTGTGGATTTCCTTTATAATTTGCAATGCTTTATTTACATTATAAAAGGATTTTCGATATAAACTGAATATCGATAAATCTAGAATCTGAAATATCAAAGTGTAAATTTAGATACGATATTCTGGAGCTGTACGATATCATATGTGAAGATATATGATAATATAAATTTATTTATATTTTATTTAATTATATTTAAATATAATTATATATTTAAATGGGTCATCCAGAGCTTTAAAAATAGCCACTTTTGCAAACGAAGTCGGAATTCGACGAAACTAATTTTGTTAGATCCGCACTGTCAAATTATTGCTAGATGTTAGTTTCCGTGATTTTTAGAGTCACTGTGTGGCCGTACGGATTTTTAGAGTGACAAACAGTCAGTATTTTGATGGTTAAAAATACGCTGTGTGAGCAAACGGAGTCGGAATTCGATGAAACCAGTTTCGTTGGGACCGTAATGTCGAACTTTAGCTACACGTCCAGTTTGGCGATTTTTGGGTATCGTGTGTGACCACATGGATTTTTAGAAGTCAGAAACGAATATAAAGGATTAAATAAAATATTAAAATATTAATATAAAAATATCTAGATATTTATACCATCTATAAATATCCCCTTAAAACCTTTCTAAACCTAATCTCAAATCCCATTTCTGCGCCGCCAGTATGAGCTTCCATCGTGAGTTCTTATGGTCTTCAAAAAAAAAAAATTCATACAAATCCATTTCTTCATGAAAAATCCTCAAATGAAAATCTGTTAGCTCGTATTAGCAAGAACTTCGCACTATACTAAGCTCAAAGAGATCGGTGCAAGGATTTTTCGCTGTTCTTTTTCACAGCGTGAATTAGGGTTCCAAAAATCATGATGTTGGTGCAGCGATTGGTTTTGTGGGTGATACATTTGAGTTTGTAAGGGAAATTAGCTACTGTATGAGGATTTTTGGGGTGTTCGATACATGTTTTTTGTCGATGATGTCCCGGTAGTCGAGTGAGAGTCCGTCGTTGCGATGAACAGGGAGGGTTCGAGAGTGATGTTTTGCGTATGGAGAGAAAGGTAATCGGAAGAGGAGTGTGTATATGAGGATCATTTGAATTGCCATGAGATAACGGAGGAGCAGAAGGAGTTGAAGTATCGGCTGTGATGATTTACTGGAATGGCGACAATCGGTTTGAGGGAGATGAATTAAAGGGTGCAGGTCTGTTGAAGGAAGATGGGCCTGATAAGAAGGTTAAGCCCAAAGTAATAATAAACTAAGTTTTTATTTAAAATAAATGTGTATTAACTTTTGAATACTGTAACTCGATCATACGATATCAAATTGATGAACCGTAAGTTGCGTTGGGATCGTATGGACGGTGGCTACGCACTGGGAGTGGATTGGAGCTCGTTTGGAATTATGGCAAATTAAATTGTTTGATTCAAATAAAACAAAAGTTTATCATTCTTTAACGATGAACTGCCAAGGTGAGTAAAACTCACCAACTCTGAACAGTTATATTTTTATAATGTATTTTTAGAACTGTTAATCATCTGTTGATTGCTGTGTATTGGTTGATTGATTGAACTGCTAGTCAGTTAGTGAAAATTATATATATATATATGTAATTATATATATATATATATATAAACCGTTAAATATTTATATATTGATTCTGCTATCAGAATAATTTATATTGAATTGAAAGTGATGATAATCATATTGTGTAACATCTGTGGATGCAGGGAGACAGGTTGGAGGAATCCGACTGGATTCCTCAACAGTTATTTTATTGTTTTTCATATATTGTTATATGATGTGATATAAAATCTATGGGCGATTATATGTGCTTGGACGATATTGAACATCGTGATTTGATATGATTGAATACCATAACATACGGGATGTTGATAAGGGGATTTTCAAAGTGATATTGGAAACAGAATATTTATAAACTGGAATATTTATAAATAAGAGATATTTATAAATTCGAATATTTATAAATAAGAAATATTTATAAATTGGAATATTTATAAATAGGAGATACATAGAAAAAGAAAATAATTTCAAAACATTTTCTTTTGAGTGGAAAGGCCTGTGTGGCGGGTTTGGGGATTTTCCCGATGCTCCCGATACAAAGGAGGTTATGGCGAATTTTCCCGCAAATTTAAGGAGTTAGAATATATAATAGGAATATTTGTGAAAAACCAAATATAAGGGAAATATTTTTGGAAACCAAATATAAAGGAAATATTTGTGAAAATAAATAAAGAGTTAAAAGGAAATATTTATGTAGGAAATAAACAAAGTTATAAAGGAAATATTAATATGAAATAAATATAGGCAAATTAAAAAGGGAAAATCATTTTTAAAGTGAAGAACCGTCACCAAAAGTAAATCTTTAAAAATGAATAAACGTTGTTAAAAGGAACGTAATGAATAACCAGTTAGAGTTAACCAGTCCAGTAGAGTTAACCAGTTCAGTAGAGTTAACCAGTCCAGTAGAGTTAACCAGTCCAGTAGAGTTAACCAGTCCAGTAGAGTTAACCAGTCCAGTAGAGTTAACCAGTCTAGTAGAGTTAACCAGTTCAGTAGAGTTAACCAGTCCAATAGAGTTAACCAGTTCAGTAGAGTTAACCAGTTCAGTAGAGTTAACCAATTCAGTAGAGTTAACCAGTTGGGTTAAGTAAGTCGAGTTAACCAGTTGGGTTAAGTCAGTCAAGTTAATCAGTAAGAGTTAACTAGTTAGAGTTAACCAGTTAGAGTAAATCAGTTAGAGTTAATTAGTTAGAGTTAATCAGTTGGAGTTAATCAGGTAGGTAAATCAGTTAGAGTAAATCGATTAGAGTTAAAATGAACTAGAGTTAATCAAATATAGTTATTTGAGACAGAGTTAGTCAATCATAGTATTCAGGGTTAGTTGTCATCTCGTACGACTGCTAGCGAAATTCGCAGGGTTACAGATAGCCTAAGGCGGTCGGATGTTTCCTGAGGGAATCAGGTGTAACCATTTGTGATCGTTGCGATCTAGAGTCAAACGAATGGAGTTAAATCGAATATTAGTTATTCGATAGGAGTTAATCAAGTTGAGTTAAATAAAACCAAGTTAGTCGAGCCTAGGTTAATCGAATCGAATTGGTCAAACCAAGTAAGTCGAGTTAGTCGAGTCAAGTTAAGTTAGTCGAGTTAGTCGAGTTAAGTTCGTCGAGTTAAATTAATCGATGTTAGTTTCATCGAAAGGAGTTATCGGTGTCAGTTTCATCGAAAGGAGTTATCGATTATAGTTTGATCGAAGTGAGATTTATCGAATAAGAGTTATTCGAAAAGAGATTATCGAATATAGTTTATTCGAAAGTGAGATTTTCAGATATGAGATATTTGAAAAGAAAGAATTATCGAATATTAGTTATTCGAAGAGAGATTATCGAATATCGTTTATTCGAGGAGGAGTAATCAAATATAGTATATTCGAAAGGAAGGGGTTAATCGAATATAGGTTATTCGAAGAAGAGTTAATCAAATAGGGACTTCTCGAAGAGAGTAAATCGGCGAATTCGATTATATCGAATTCGGGAAAGTACTTATACTTTCCAGTGTTTGAATAGAGATTTATTTATTTATAAATAAATAAGTGTTAGGTTAATTATTCACTAATAAGAATAGAAGTTATAATTAAAGTTAGATAATTCGAAAGTAGGGATTATAACGTTATCGTTATAACCAATGTTTTAAATATAGAAGTGGATTAGTAAAATTGAATTCGAGAAAGGCGTAAAGAAGATGATAAAGATTAAAAGATAAATTTTGACCATTTCGAAGTTATAACGTTGTTCAGTTAAGGTCTGAGAGGTAATTATACCCCAACTTGAGTGACTTCCTTCTTGACTAAGAAATGGTAAGGTTTGATCGTAAAGGAGTTTTGGAAATGTTTTCCAAACGAGAATCAGAAATGTTTTCTGATAAAAGAAAATAAGAATATTGAATATAGGGAAACAGGAGATGAAAATGAACTAAAGAAATTAATGTTAAACGATGTTTGTTCGATATAATTTCCATCTGGAAATAATATCGTTGTTTGCACACTTGTTTTTCTTTGATAGTTAACTCACACACTATCGAAGTTTTGACCATTTTTAACGTTGTTAATATGGAGAGACCGGTTGGATTATTATCCAAAGAACCACTCTATATTGGCATAAGCGTCGCGAATCATATATGCCAAGGATAATTGAAGACGGAGTAAAATGCAAGGGCTATTGTATAAGTCTTAGATAACAGTGACTAAGATGGATATACTGAATAGTGCCTTCGGTTTGTCCAGTCCCAGGACAACTTGTATGGATGAATGTCTGACAGAGTATATCCAATGGATCGCGTAAGTTGATCTGTTCAAACATATTCACGTTTGGTGGCAGAGGAATTCGTTTCTCTAAGCTGTATACCCATGTTATACTATATATGTAGAATGTGTGATGAAAGCGTTTCTGCTAGATTGATATATATTTGTACTTAAACATTATTATAATATCAGAATGATATTGCTTGTCAAAGATGTTGGATTCTCATAAGGGAAAAACCCATTCCGTATTCACGGCGTGGTCTTATGAGATATCATATATATGTTAAACTGTGTTAAACTATTTTACTCACACCAGTCCCATGACTGACCTGGAGTTTACTTTGTTGTTTTCCCTAAACTCTTGGGTGCCTAAATTTGTACGGGCAGTCAAGTAGTCGGGATTTACAGATATACTTGAAGAGCTGGAGCAGGAGGCTTCTGGATCATACAGCTATAGTTCATTTCCGCTGTGTTGTAAGTGTTTGTACTCTGATGAGTGCTATTGTATACATAACTGTTATATTTCAAAGTTATGTTATCTATTATTTGTTATTCGTTCCGCTGTGAGGTTCGTGTTACTCTGATGTAAGTTCTTCTTTTCTTCTTCTATTCTAAGTTTCTATCTTATCTATCCTCACCCTCTAATTTCTTTCATTAATTACCGGGATTTTTCGATGTTTTGGTTATCGACATCGTGCTTATGTCGATAACCAAAGTCGCTCAAAATCCTGGTCGTTACAGTGTGAGAGTTAACTCACCATTCATTTCAATTCAGTGGTTTACACGTCGTTTTATCTAATTTCAAACATACGTTCAAAGTTGGATAAAATTTCAGTGAGCTCCAAATCACTCCCAACCAATTCATATGTGTAAGCTTCATGATTACGAACTCAATGCAGCTTATTTCATTGAAATCTGTTCATATATGAATGAATTATTAATTTTACAAGTTTGAATATACTGTTATAATATTAAATGCCATTAGCTTTAATTAATTACCCTGTTAGTACCTAATCCCCTCTACTAATACTTCTTCCTCAATTCTAACACAACAACCCACCTCTAACAAAACCCACACTCGATCCTCTCTCTCTCCTCCCTAGCTCTGTCCCCTCTTCACTATAACGATAACCAACTCCCCCATTCTTCTTCTCATAACCTCACCTTGTCGTCCATACCCATGTTATCCAGCTCGCATCCACCTACTGAGCCGCGACTTTAGCACAACATACTTAACATGTGACCTTTTTACCACTAAACCCCACTAAACTACACAATTTGACTTTCCTTGCAACCAGGAACCCCCCTACGATGTCGCTTTGGCCTAAACCTCATCATCTTGGCTCCACATCGAAGCCCTAGGTCGTTTGTGAAAATTTTGTGCCTAGGAAAATATGATTGCACCTGAAGTTTGTTACACTAGTGCAAAGCTCTCGCTCATGTGATTCCAACTGATCCAGAGTTGCTTGAATCCATTAACTATAGCTTGAGATTTAACTTGAAAAAGGTAAAGAAGGAGGCGACCTCTTTCTTGACTTTTCAGAAGACTGGGTTAGGATTGTTGAATATAACAATATCATTTTTGTTTGATGAAAAAACATATATATTATAATATAAATGTGTTTGTAACTATGCTATTTTATACTACATCACATACATGGATAAATAATTATTTTTGAATAAAATGCTATTGCATAGAATTTAATATTCAAACAATGTTTATTCAAACAAGTACTATTTCAACATTTGAAATAGTACAAACTTCTAACTCCACTATTGTACATCTCACTGATATAATACATTCAATTTCACTTGTACATTGATTCCTCACTACAACACTTAGTCACTCAGTTTCATATACAAACTTATCCACATACAACTCATTCATATTGATTCACTTATTTTCAGTCTACTTCAATTTCAGTCCAGTCACCTGCATACTTGTCATAGAAAAACACATAGTAAACTAGAACAAAAGTAAAATTTATTTTGGATTTTATTTGCCTTAGAGTTTTGGTGTGTTTCTGATCATTTTTCTAGACTTGGTCTGATATGTATATAAATTAATTTGAGTCTAAACTACTTGTGATATTCACAGTGATTCACTGCAAATACCACAAGATAAACATTATATCTTGTGCCTGCAGATTAGCCTCAGCATGATTATAGTGGTCTGCTGATTAAGACAAACCTCAACCCACAATTGTGGTATACTGATCTTGACCAGCCATGATTCATCGTATAGTGGTTTGCAGATGTAAATAGAAAATATAATTGTACATGCATAATACATGTATACACACATATATTTATAATGTGCAGGTGCATATGTTGAGCATATAAGAAGCATGAGCAAGGGACAACATGGTGCAAGTGCACATGCAACTATATTCACATGGTCGAGGAAATACATCAACAGGTGAGAATCAAGACTGGGTGCAACTCAAAGTATATATGGCAACACCCAAATCATACAACATGCATGTACAAATGCATTAGTACAAAACAAAGTGGTGCAGGATACATGACCAGGTACAAGGGAATCAAGCCAAGGTTCAAGTACATGGGTATGCACATGTCCAGATCATGAACAAGCACAAAGGCAAGTGACAACATGCAACAGCCCAACAATTCCATAAAGTAACAAAATTTCATGCATTTACATATGTGGACAAACCAACAAAAACAAGTCCAACCAAAGTTTCCAAGTTCAAGACTACACATGCATGGCAACATGCAAATGTCAATATGGAACATGTACAAGAGCATTGTTGAATGCACAAAAATGAGCCAAAAATACAAGAATGCCACAATTGTTTCAACAGCAGCATGTAAGCATGGCGCCATGAAGAATGCATTTCTGGATCAGGATAAAACAATTTGGGTAGCACAAGCATAGATGCAGAGGTGCAAACTCAAGTGCATAGCTCAAAACAACAAAGTACAACAAGCAAGATGTAGCAATAACATGTGAAAGTGGTGCATAAGCTCAAGCCCAATTGAATATTGCAAATGCAACTGGTTAAGCTCAAACTCAAGTGAAATGGTTCAACACAAAAATCTAGGTTCAAATACACGGAGTATAACATGTACATGAAGCAAGCAACAATGAAGCCAGCACATACATGGCATACTCAACACAAGGTTCAGGTGTAACAGGAATCAACATGCACATGAAGCAATATGAACATGGTGCATAGATCAAACAACATGCAAATGAGAAATAGACAAATATACGGAGTTCAACAATTTTTTAGCATGCATATGTTGCTAGAAGAGGCAAGCAAGCTCATTCCAAGCCAGTATATACAAGTTGATGCAACCAGCCAAGCCAAGTTGCAAACCAACCATGCAGTAGTTTTTAAATAATACAAGCAAATATATACAGTTCATACAACACACAAGGACCAAACAAACTCAAGTGCATGAATGCACTAATACAACATAGGCAGAATACATGCATGAGCAGATTCAACAGTGGAATGAAAATGCACATAAGTCAACAACACAAAGATTATGGGTCATGCCATGTACATCAACTCAAGTTTATAATAGTGCAAAGCCAGTGGGATATATAACCGTGCAAGAGTCAATACTGGAAACACAAATGGTCCATAAAATCAAAACATGAATATGATTATCAAAGCTCAAGCATAGACGACTGTCTGGTGCAACTGGTCATAGTGTTAAATATAGCAATTTTAAAGAATGGGTGCATAAGAAAAGTTTTTATTTTTTGAAATTAATTGGTTAAAAGAACTGGAAAGAAATCAATCTACATTGATAGCATAAGTATATTTGGAAAGTTAACATTGAAAATTATTTCTTCAAATAGACCTTATGCAAAAACATGGCAAGATACATCCATGAAATTCACGCATGAATTTTCAAACATGCTCAAAGCTATATTTTGCAAATCACTCAAATAGTTTATAGAAATAAAACAAGGCATTCACGACATTTCATCAATGAACAACATACAATAAATTTGGTAAAGTTTTTCGATCATGCAAGAATATTAATCCAATTATTCACAGTATAATCAAGACCGAGTCTATTACGTGAAATCAGAGAATCAAGGGTTTGTAAACCCTATAAATTGCAAGCAATTCATCCTCAGCAAGTATCAAAAAACAACAAGCAATTCATTCAAGCATCGAGAGAAACAAATCAAAAATACTCACACTTGTTATTCGATCGCAAGTCCAAATTAATCGACAAAGAGCAAAAAAGAATCAGAAGCTATCAAAGATTATTTTCTATGGGTTTGAAGTCCCGATTTGGGGAATAAAGTAAACCCTAATCTTACTATTCGATGCCTATTGAAGTGAAGGGGAACTCTATTTTTTAGAGTGACAAGGGGACCGACTAATTTTAATATTAAGGGTTTTTTCTTCTTTTGTTTGTTAATTTAAGTGTTTTTATTTTTGTAAACTCTTCAAATGTTTTCTAATTTTCTAAACAAGGGTTTACGAGTTATGAGTTTGTAATTCAGGGAAAGTCTGATCTTGGGGATAAAGATCAGTGAAGGGTTTTAAGCGCAGGATTAGAACAGTTATGAGTGGGTGTCATGAGTTTATAGGGAAATTGTAAGCGCAGCGATTGTTTTAATTCTAGTAGAAACCTTGGGGAATGCAGCAGTAGGCAGGGTTTGCCGAAGCTGGGTAAAATCTGTATCTTTTACTTTTTGCATTTATTTATTCTGATGTGATCTTAGTTGAGATATTTTCATATTCCTCAAACTGCAATAAACCCTATTTACCCCCTCTAGGGTTAATCTAGATCCTACAAGTGGTATTAGAGCAAGTATTTCTATTAACTCTAGAGTCATGGGTTTCCCTTGTTATCAATCTGTAATATTCCAACTATTTTCAACGGAACGGATTTTTTTAATTGGAAATAAAAAAATTAATTCTTTTTAAATTCTGTTAATTCTGAATACTGGAATATTATTGAAAATATGGGCGATATGCTAGATAAGAGGAGTAATGCTATCAAAGCTCGTGCTATGTATATTATATATTCTTATCTTAGTATTGATCAATTTAAACTTATCTCTCGTTGTTTATCAGCACAAGAAATCTGGAAAACTGTAATGATCTGAATTTTTGGAACCAATCTAATTTTTTTAAATTGAAGTTTAAATAGTTTATAAAAGAGTTTAGTTAGTTTAAAATCGATATTTTAAAAATATTTTACATAGCTTAAAATTTTTTTGTCAAACGATCTCAGAATCCGACGAAACAACTTCTATCGGGTCCAGAACGCCGAAAAATAATAGGGTCCCAAAATTTTCATCATTCGGAGTTAGTATGTGACATGACAGAATTTAAGTCTAAACTGATTGATAATTTGAACTCAAATGAGCAAATTTTGAGAAATCGGACTTGGAATTTGACGAAATTAGTTTCGTTGGAACCGTAACAGAAAAATATGTTTGGATTCCAAGTTTTGTCGAAAACGGGATCAGTATGTGATCGCATGAGGAAATAGCTTGAAGATTAACTACTCATGCCTTAAATCGCATTCACACCTTAATCTAGTTAGTTATAATTTTTGTTTGTTTGTGGTTGTCATGCATCTAATGGCACTAAGTGTGCTTTCTCCCCTAAGCTACATAGTTGACACCTCACCAATTCATGTGAACAAAATTTGGATATAAATACAAGCTACTTTCTCTCCATTTCTCACTTTAACATCCATTTCTTTCTTTCTCTCCTTCCTCGTTCATTTCTACCGCCTTCAGGCCCCCCTCCACTGTAGCACCCCCTCCGCCACCTATCAGCCCCTCCACGTCAACCAAGTTCGACCATGTGCCCCCTTCTTGTTAAACCCTTATAATACCTAAAATTCCATTTCCTCCCTTAAAACCACCAAAACAATCCCTCCTCCACCCAAAATAGCCCCAAATCGCCCCTTTCGGCCCACTTGGGTCCCACCAGTATGCACCTAGCAGCTCGGGCCCCATCTCCTCGAACCAAAACTCTGTTTACCCCAAAACTATACTCCATGCATCTGGAAAACCAAATTATAGCTCCAATTATATTCGTTTGAAAACCCGAAACCAAAGCGTCGAACCCCTACCTAATTTTTTCAAGAAATAATTCGATGACGCTGGAAGGATATAGAAGTTTTTCGGGATAGCTAGGACGTCTTACAAGGTGGAGTAGAAACCAAGGTGAGAGAAGATGAACGAAATAGAACTAGTTATATATATATATATATATATATATATATATATTAGTTAATGTGTATGAACTCGTTCATATATATTTTGACTTATGATAGTGTATATGAGTTCATATTGTGGTTTGACAATGTTTAGGATGGTTTAGTGTGGCTTAGTACGAAAAAGATTAGATCTTTAAGTGAGATTTATATTTTCCCTTGCATATATGACCCCAAGAACTGAATTTGTGGACACTGGAATGGGTTTGAACCCTGAATGGACATTGATATGGAAATTACCTTGACATTGGTTATTGTATATGGGTATAAACCCCATTGATGTTGAATACATGTGTTGATTGATTGCGGTTAATCTTTTGATTGAAAAAAAACATATACGCATTAATGGTTTAAGGCATATATGTGGTGAATTACATCACGATAGTCATGATTTATATTATCATACTTGATAGTAATATGATATATGATTATCATGATTGTATGTGGCTAAAAATTATAATTATTAGCCCATTAGTTAAGTCTCCATTCATTAAAATGATTTTTAATGAATATTTTATTAATATTAATATAATAATAAGTGAAAAATGAAATTCAAAATTTGACGTTCGATTTTGGGTGGATGTAAAGTATAATTCGATATGATAAACTTTTACAAAAGGTAGAAATGATTTTGAAGAAATTATCGGAATGTTATGGCCTGTCGAAGTTTTTATTTTAAAATGAACAGTAAGTTGAAAAAGTGAAATTTAGTTAGGGTATTTAGGAAAGGTTTTGAAACGATTTCTTTACAAAACTTTCTTATTTATTTTTATAATGGATATTAGGAAAAATTGGGTTTAAAATATTGAAATAAAAAAAACAATATTTTAATAGCCATTTATTGGAATATTTGAATTTTGAGTTGAAAATGAAAATATAATTTTCAGAAATTTTTATATAGGTAATAAACTATTTTAGAAGCAATTGAATCAAATTTTAGTAATAATAGAAGTTGGTTTGAATAGAACTCGTCGCACAGTGGTAGTTCGCGAACTTCTACCTGTAATTTCAAACTGATATACCGGGAGATTCGAACGTCGGATTTTCCCGAAACCAAAAATGTTGGATTATAAATGTAAAGAGCTTTCAAATTATATGTAGAGTTTTAAAATTCAATGGTTAGATTGTTAGATATGTTCAAATCAAGTTTGAATGAATGTAGCGCTAGTGTAGCTGAATGACCTGAAACGTCGTCAGACTGAAATGACCTTTTTTCGATAAATAAAAATAGGGAAACATTATTATAAATAATAATTGATTAGAAAGAGGTTAGAACCAAATATATATGGTTTTGAAAGATAAAAACCAATTAAGTAGAAATCAAGTGTATTTTGCAACACTTCTATATAACGGTTTTTAAGGAATGATTTGAGATAAAAGGTTATAAATTCTTAAAAATGAATCTAACCTTTGGTAAACCTTTTTACAAGGTAAATGAAATGATTTACAATTAATGGAGATTTTGTTAGTGGGTTGATAATACAATAAGGATTCTTGCTAGAAGCTAATTATTTCGAAAAAACCGGGTTTAACCCATTTAAAATAATTATATGATGATTAAAGTCGAAGATGGTGGAAGGCCGGAAATCTTTACATCGAACGGATTTCTTGCAGATGCCTTGAAATGATTTTCTCCCATTGAAGGGTTATAGTGGCAATAGTCCAAACGTACTTATTGATTGTCTGGATATGTAAGGGCCTCTCTCCATAATTAGACGAGGAATAAGGTGCCTTCAGTATTGTTCAAACCCAGTACATAATTGTAGATGGATTGTGTGTCTGACGTTGTATTTTAAACATAATCGGTTGGTCTCTATTAATTTTATATTAATTCATGGCAGAGAATTTATTCTTTTTCTTAACACCCTCCTCTAAGAATTTGGTATCCAGAGGTTATGTATTAATAAACACCGATCATATGTTGTGAATTGACAATGTGGCATGGTGAGTGCTGATCGTGGATAAATCAAAGCTTTTGTTGAGAAGCAGAGCTTTGTGGAAATGTATCTAGGGCCTCACACCCCAGAATGAGCCAAAAACAGGACAATAGACCGAAGGAATCCGTTTCTCTTAGCCTTTTTACCCGTAATATTCTTCGGATGATCAACTGGTGATTTGTCGGGGTTGACGATGTGGCATTCAAAGTGAATGATGGTCATATGTTCTAAGAAGGTAAACGTAGCCTCAAGCCTCACAACCGGGAAATGACAAAAATCAAGCAGGCAGCATGACTAGTTGGGTCGCACCTAGGCAGGGTATATTTGTCACCGATCTAGAGAAAATTCATTTTTGTTCTTCTTTCTCTTATGTATTTCCCGGGAACGGTCATGTCGGTACCGACCGTTGGTGACAAGATATTCTTGTTGAACCCTAGTGTATCTCCTCTAGAGTGCACTAATCGGAAGGTGGTCCCATACCTTGTCATAATTGGAATCCATTCTTCAATAAGCGCCTTGTGGTTTTTGATTTTGTAATGAATATATAGAGCGTGAGATGCAAGAATTCTACTAGATGGTTATTTATTTGTGATTTGATAGACACTATTATAAAATCACTGGATTTTTGGTGTATCAAAAATGTTTTGGGTTACCGTAAGGTAAAAACCGTCTGTGTTTATGTGTGGACTGGTCTTACGATTATCATTTTCTTTCAAAAAGGATTTTCCAAGTTAAGCAAGTTGTTTGTCATATAAATTTATCACTAAAAATATTCCAGACTGATTCGGGGTGAATTTTGCTTTGCTTCAAATGTGCTCGACTCAAACTGAGTATATTTCCACGTTAGGTTTCGATTGGAACTTCAGCGGAGGAGCTGAAGTCGAGAAGTATTCCTATATTTATTGGTACTAGTTTGTTCCGTTGTGTGTATTGATGGATTGGCTGTATACTTTGACGTTGTAATCATATACAGTTATATTTGAATAAAGTATTATTAATTATTATATTTTGTCCATTCCGTTGTGAGACTCTAATCTTCTTATTCTTCTATTCTAATATTTCTTTCTTTCTTCTCTTACCCTCTAATTTCTTTCTCTTAACTATCTGCTTTTCTATGCGATTTTAGTTGACATGGGTTGTTAGATGTTTGGCTTAAACTATACGGAAAAAGTAGGTCGTTACATAACCCATGCAAAAGAGTGGTAAGATTTCTCTTATCCAAACAAGTAGCTAATACCCATAAAATGGTCGAGCACACTACCGGACAATCAACCATAATCAGTGCTCAAAAGTGAGTACGACTTAACAATAAATGATAATTATCATTTCCAATCAAATTAATAATCAATAAACTATATTGAGTTTTAAAATCCTTTTATATATAAAATCTTGTTAAAATTATTTCATTTACCAACTCTTTAAAACAATATTATGTTAGTTTGCCTCATTCAAGTGTTTAGAAATACCTATCAACAACGTCGGCCAAACGTGTCAATTTGGAAACTATATGCCACTCAACTGATAAACAAACATAATATAAACATTTTATAACACTAACAAGTACACTCTCTCTCATATATACATACATACATGCATGCATACATATGCACTCAAACTCAATCTATGGTATTACTAACCCTATCTCTATTGAGTTGTGTCATAGAGCCAAGATTATCACTTAAACTTTAGCTTTGATACCAACTGTAATGACCCAGATTTCCAACGCTCGAATTTTAACACTAATACTTGTTTGTATTCACTTATCAAAACTCAAGCATCAAAAATCCAGATAGTTAAAAGAAAGAAGTTAGAAGGTCGGAAGAAGAAATGTTAGAATAAAAGAAGAAGAACACCAACACTACATAACTAGAGCAGAATAAAACTTCACAGCGGAATGAATAAATATAATATATCAATACCCTTTACACAAAGAGAAAACTGTATATACATGATTACAAAATTAGAGTATGCAACTAGATCAGCCAATACAATGCTGATAAAGACAACACACACATCGGAAATAAATTATAAGAGAACTTTCGGGAATATGTCTCAACTCCAGCTCCTCTCCTGAAGCTCCAAGAAAAAATTCCATGTAACCTAGAAAATATACTCGGTTTGACTAAGCCCATTTTGAGAAAAAACAACTTCACCAGGGTTTGATCAGTCTTTAGTACTTTCAGTGAGAAAACTCATATCACAAACAACTTGCTTAATTTTTGAAATCCTTTAAAAGAATGGAACTCTCATAAGACACGACTACACATAAACATGGCACATGTTTTTCCCTTATGGCAAGAAAATCAGTTTTTATTATGAATCCAATGATATTATAATAATGTGTACAAACCATAAATAAAGTAGGAATATAGCCTAAAATCTTGTATCTCACTTTTCAACATAGTTGGT
Source organism: Allium sativum (assembly GCA_030737875.1). Taxonomy (NCBI): domain Eukaryota; kingdom Viridiplantae; phylum Streptophyta; class Magnoliopsida; order Asparagales; family Amaryllidaceae; genus Allium; species Allium sativum. Next base: position 1,042,380,364 of record CM060910.1, on the reverse strand, counting down.
TTACATCTAAAACCGTATCGCTTGTATTGGAGTTTGGATTTCCATACATGACTAGGTAAGGAACTGCCTCCTGAACAATGTTCCTCTAGAGACACTGGGGTTCAACATGAACATCTTGCAACCTACCCACACAGAACCACTCATTCAACTTGAGTGCACCGAATATATCATCACCACAATTGTAGGTCAATCAACCGTACTCATTCCGAAGCATAAAATAAGGTTCACCCAATTTCTCTAGATTAGGAGATGATATAGCCTAATAGGTATGAACTGCATAGCCTTGCTGCCTGCCCGATTTAAGTATTCCCTTACTAAAACATAAACCTTTAGCCTTAAACCGCTTCAATACAATTCGTTTTCAACTTGGATTTATTACAAAAATCTATTTACTAGATCCTTTACACAAATCCATTAAGCGTCCTTCCTTTGCATTTGAAAATCTCAATCATTTCTACTTAATTCAATTATTAAGTAAACGAACATTTAAAACTATCGTATTATCTTTAAATCTCTTTTATAAACCTGGTTTATAAAACTTGGATTTTTATAAAATCCCTTTATAAAACCCTTTGCGAAATTCAATTAAAAATTCATTTCAAACCTAATAACTTACTTAAATGAATTCCAATTAAAAAGGGAATCGCTTCAATTGTTATTAATTAATATAATAATTAACTTCAGCATTAACTGAATGAAAAGTAGTTAACTTCATTATTAACTAAAATGAAATAGTCCATCCCTTTTAAAAAGTTATTAAAAAATAACTTTATTAATAACTATCAACTTAATATTTTTCTTTAAAAACAGTTAAATACAAGGTTAGTTAACTTTTATAACCTTATTAAGCTTAAACAACTATTTGTTAAAACTATTTTATTCGATTAATTGAAAGTAGTTTAATCTAACAACCAATTTCAATTAAACCATTGATTTATTCAACTTGAAGCCAAAGTTAACTTATTAACTGATTTCAATTAATCCCCTTAAATTAATTAGTAATATAATCTCACTTTACTACTTTTTGAAAAACAATTATTTCAAACTATTAACCCTTTAGTTAATTTCTGACTTGCTTATAAAAATTATTTAAAACACAGGAATTTGCTATATAATTAATTTATAATTACTTTTATAAAATTCAAGTATAAATATTTATTTACTTAATAAATATCTACTTTATATCTTATATAAAATTTAAATTTAAATTTTTTTTACTTTAGTTATAATAATAAATATTATAACTTCAACTTAGTCAATTTGCCTAACGACGAATCAACGTCTTAAAAAGATAGATTTTTGGCCATCTGTTGCCAATCACTTAATTAATACTGTTTATTTATTTATAACACATTAGTGTTGAATTCAAATCAACAATCAGCATAACCAGATTTAACATTACTTGTTTAAACAATTCATATTTGAATAATATGAAAGCAAGTAACAACCAAAATATTTAAGGAATCCTCTTAGATCCCTCCAACCTATTCCCCTTGCACCACAGCTCATATATAATTTATATATGCATATGAAATAGAATTTTTGTTATAATTTTAAAATGACAGAAATACAAATATCCACAATCACCAACAAAACAATAATCATCCAAAGCATCCAACCACACAATTTATGCTAACATCGGTGAATTTTATTATATGAAATACTAGAATTCAAAAGTATTCAAGAAAGTGTGAAAGTTAACTCAGTATTCATTTCAATTTTGCGGCTTACGCGTCGGTTTATCTAATTTCAAACATATGTTTAAAGTTAGATGAAATTTCAGTGAGCTCTAAATCACTATGAACCAATTCATGTGCGTAGGCTTTGCGATTACGAACTCAAAACAGCTTACTTCATCGAAATTTGTTCACATGTGGAAAAATTATTATTTTAAAAGTTTGAAAATACCTTTGTAAAATTAAAATCCATTAGTTTAATTAATCACCGTATTAGTACCTAATCCCCTCCATTAATACTTCTCCCTCAATTCAAACACAACAACCCGCCTCCAACAAACCCACACCCGATCCTCTCTCTGTAACACCCCGTAAAATTCATAAGTATTAATCATAAAATAAATAATTATAAATAAGCAATTTAATAGTACGAATGGAAAATGAGATTTTGTAGCTTTAGGAATTTGGCCACAAAATTCTTTTATTTGGATTTGTGGCAAAATTCTGAATCGTTTTCATATATAATATGCTGAAAACGATCAATGTATGAAGAAGTCATGAACGAATGAATTTGGACAGTAAACGTAGAAAATATATGTAATTATATGAATAATATATATATGTCCAAATTATAAATTAAAAATAAAGAGGAAGAATTCAAATTTTGAATTGGAGATAAGATCAAGGGGACAAAATATATTGCATATATGGAATAAGATTGAGAGATTAAGGAACGTATCAAATAAAATAAAAAACTCAGCAACGCAGCCTTATTGGGCATTCCAGCCCGAAGGGGTCGACCGCCCCACTTAAAGGGTGTCGACCGCCCCCACTTAAAGGGTGTCGACCGCTAGGGGTCGACCGCTCGACGGCTGGACAACCCAGTAAAGCTAGCTGATTAGGGTTTTTCGCGGAGGATATATACAAATTAATGGCTTGGATTAATTCTAAATAATCCAATGGTCTGGGCTCACACGAGAAACTATATATACCTCCTATCACACTATGAAAACCCTAATCATTCTCCATGCATGCATTCATGCTGCCTCTTCACCATTGTTAAATTCCAGAGAAAAACAAAAGAATAGGTTAAGGTTTTCTTTTATTTCTCTAACTCTATTCTAAATCTGTCTCTATTCTAATTTACATGAGTTTAGTATTTTGGAATTTGACATAAACATATATGTATAAGATTCTAATGCATGTATCTTATATGTATATAATTAGGAGGATTATTGGAGCACGCTTGAATTCAAAGAATCATTGCAGATATAGATCTACCACGTATTTCTCTCTATGCCGCCCAGATCTGTGAGTGGAATGTGGTTTACTTAAGGCGTATTCATGTTTTTAATATATTTTCATGTGAATAGGTCTAGGAGGATCTGGAAATTCCAACATTAAAAATCCCAAATCCTCTATCTCGTAATTGCATATGAGTAGTCATGATTAATAGGGTTTTGTGAATTTTTGGTTTTAATATTGAATTAAATATGAAATTAGAGTGTTGCTACTATTAGTACTATTTTATGTAATTCACCTTTAATTATCATTTGATCGCAACCTTAAAAGGTTTGAATTTGACTGTTTCATGATTTGAACTAGGTTTGGATCCTGTTTTGGATCTAAACGCGTTCACAATTGAAATAGGTCAAATGTAAACATTTTTGTATGCAAAATACCAAAAAGGGGTGAATTGGATAAAATATGAATTGTAAATATACATGTATAAGTGTATATAATACTCTATTTTTAATTCAGTATTGAAATCAATTTCTACAAGCCTAGGATGCAAGTCGAAATTGAATGTATGTATATTTTCCATCCACTGCTATTTGTTGTCTTGTCATTATGTTATCATGCCTATGTTGTAGCGGTAAAAGTATGGAAAACCTAACTTGTATGCCTTGATTTGGATAAGAGTTGACAACTGCCACCACGTTAGAACTTTTCACTAATTATACGAATATTTACATTATTTAGGCGTTATTATTATTATACTTATATAAACGTGATCAATGCAATTAACATTGTATTAGCGTAATAAATGCAGTTAGGTTAGATTCGAATTTGAAACGTCCCCATAATAAATATGTATTTGTTTGCTTATGTGTGCGTATATAGAATGTCTTTAAATATATGTAAATAGTGACACATAGACATGCGGTTATTTGCCATTTGTGGTGGAATCTGCCTGGAACCGACCGGCAAATCCAACAACTACAAGTAGGCCCAACTAATGTGAATTGTCTAGGTGCCATGGGTCATTCAAAAATTTAGTACACTAGATACAAGGTTAAACCAACTTGTAGTAGAAACCTGCCCAAAACCGATCGGCATATCCAACTTCTACGGTTTAATGTGAGAGGTCTAGTGTGTGTATATATATATATAACTATATTTATATATAAGTCTATTATGTGTGAAAATAGGCAGGTTTACTGTGCCTTGAGAAGGTCTTAAATGGCCGACTCACTTTTTATCTAGTTTGGGTCTTAAGTGGTTAGGACTAGGATCCCTCCGAAGGTTTATTATTTGGAGAGGAACCCAAGTCATGGGACCCACCCTTATTAGATTTGAAGTAGGTCTTTGGGTCATCCTTCTCTAAAAGTGGTTAAGCATAAAACGGTAATGGAGTAGGGTTATTCACGGGGATGTCCACTTCCTCTAGCAGCTTGTAAGGACTTAACTATGGACATATTGGTAATTGGAAGATATGTGGCCATTGCATGCTCACCAACTATCTAAGGGAAGTTTTAAGCCACATAGGTGTCCTATCGGGTAATATCAGTTTAGCAATAACGTTCACAATACTACTTCTCATATTGCAAATGAGAGAATAGACTTAAGAACGTTAACGTACTCGGACGAGGGTCTAAAAGAGATAGGGGTTTGCCTCATGGTTATAAGAGATCACAAGAATCCACCTTTAATAGGGCCATAAGTGACCGGGAATGCTACCTTGTTGGGTCTTTACCCTAAAAAACACTAATGGCATATTGACTTGGATATCTACCCCATTGGTAAGATACTTGGTGTTTGTGTGAATCTTGTGTGCTGCGTAGACATAACTTGACATATGTAACCTGCTAAAAGTATAGGGTATGGACATTAAGTAATGCTATATTCTAGTCACACAGAACTTTATGTTCTGATCCCTCTCCTTAACGTATCCAACATGTCAATAAATGGGGTAAAAGCCATGGACAGAGTGATGATTGAAGCTGATGAAGAAGAAGAAGTTGTTATGCTATTTTTAGTAGTTATTGCTTTACTTCTTTTGGAAACAGACGAGAATGAATTATTTGATGTACCCACTGAACAGATGTAACTATGACCGTTGTATTTCTGTGGTTTTTAAATAAATGGTACATCTTATTTGAGTATTATAGTTTCTCTTTCTGCTGTGTGAGATTTCAATTCGAAGTATATATTTGTGACGGCCCGCCCTGAACCAGCCGACATTTCCCCGAAATGCGCTGTGCCAATGCCCAATTAGCACAGGACGATCATCAAAGAAAAAGGGGTTTTGAAATGTGAATCACCAAGACCTGTAGTATATCTCACAGCGCATGGAATAAAATATAATAATAACATAACTTGATATAAAATAGGCAAGACAATGCATAAGCTGAAACTAAACCATAACCATCAGAGTAGCGGAATCCAAAATACATCTTATGATCCAAATCATTATTACAACTTCAAAATACTGTCTTTAAAAATTAAATAAAGAAGGTGCACTAATAACGCCCAAAGCAATGACCATCAATAACACTGGGAGAATATATGTATATAGAACGTGGAAGCCTCCTGCTCGTCTCCGAACAAATACTCGTGCATATATACCTAACATGTCTCTTGTCTGCTCGTTTAGGAGCACCAAGAGTAATAAGAAGAGACATAAAACTCTAGGTCAGATGAAAGTCTAGTGTGAGCGATAACAAGTCTATAACTGGATAAAGTAATAACAGGTATAAATAATCATACCTGAACCTGGAACTGCAACCAAAGATTTAGCAGAACAAGATGTATAGTACTCTAAGGTAAACACTAATATAGAGTGTAAAATGGGAGTGTGCTTGTCATGGTGATAGCAAACATCAAACATAGCAATCATCCTCACATCTCTCACTCAGTGCGTAAAGCATACGATATCCACCGCTTTGATCACCAAATATATTAGGGCTGTGATGGCAACTATGTACAACTATTGCTATGACCACACTTCCCTGTTCTATAGTCAGTAACCCTACCCAGTCCACACATCCTTGGCTCTAGGTGAAGGGCCAATCAGTCCACACTTCTCTGACTCTGGTTCACCTACATGCCCACTTTCTTCAACGGTGAACCAAAGTTATAGATATCAATAACCCCTTTGCACATGTCCCGCAGCAAGGTCCAACTCTAAAAGTTAACTCGTTGGTTCCCATCTGGATCCTGAGTAATACTTCCCATTTGGACTTCCTTTGCATCTCGGGTTTTGGTTATCATCTCGGTTTGGTTCATATTCAACTCCTCAGTTCGGTTCGAGGCTTCATGTTTGGCTCGTGGCATTATGGTTTGTGATACATGATGCTCACCGTTTTGTGATACTCACCGGTCCGGGTCGGATTCTTTCTCAATTTAGGTCGGTTTGCGGCATCGGTTCAGGCTCGTGGGTGCTTCACGGTTCGGGTCGTGATCTCCTGCTCGTGGCATCAGCTCGTGGGAGTAGGTGGCTCATGGTTCTGGTCGAGGTGCTCCATAACGGTTTGGTTTGCGGTCACATGCCATGGTTCGAGTACTCCAGTTCGTGATACATGCTTCACGAGCGGGTCGGTTCATGGTACATGACCCGATCCGACTTCCTGTACCTCTTTCCAGTAATTGTTTACACCACATGACGACGTTTTCGACCATTATAACTTTCCTATGCATCCAAAAAAACATACCAAAAAGTAGTAGCAACATGTGTAATCAATCAAAAACATTAAAACATCAACCACATGTGCTATTTAGGATCAAACATGCCTAAAATCCATGATTTTCCCCTTAATCCCCTTAACCATGTTTAACTATAGGATTAGCAAACTTAACCCAAATTAACCCAAATTTATATCAGAGGCATAAAATAATATTTTAGAATTTCTACATATTTTTCCAGATTTTTATGACGCATAATTTCGCTAATTATCACTAACCACCCCTAATTAGCTGTAATTAGTGAATAAACGTGCAAATCACTCACCTTAGCCACAAATAAATCTTATATCTAAAACTATGACTGATATGGCATGAATTCCAATATATAGCAGCAACTCTATCTCTGATTTGATGCTAATTTCTCTTGATTTGATGTAGTTTTAATTAACTAGCGATTAGAATGAGATTTGGAGAATGGAAGCCATTACTAGGGTTAGAGAAATATTTGTGGCTACTGAAAAAGTGAAAAGAAATGTTTCCCCAAACCCTTTCAGCCATCCCATAACCCTAATTCCGAAATGGGTTATGGATTTAGCTGCTAATCACCCGGTTAAGCCCAATTATGCTGTTTTTCATCTTCCAAACCTTATTTCAGACATATCTCTCTAATAGTAAGTTCATTTGATTAATGTGACCACTCTACGGAAAGGTAAACCATCATCTGAATCCAATGGAAGTGGTTTCAGGTCAAAACTCCTTACCAATCAAAAGTTATAGGCAAAACAATATTCTCCGAGGGCAAAACGGTCATTTAAAATTCGGCAAAAATCGTGAACATGGGAAATGACCCCAATAGTCATTTTCCAAAGTTACACGACCATACGAATTCCTATGAAAATAAAATAAATATTCTACGATCCTCCGATACGTAGAATGCGGATCGTTACACTCTCCCCCCTTAAGAAATTTCTCCCCCGAAATTCCTTAATCAAGAAAACATACAATGTTGGCCCGCATGCCTATCAACCATTTACAAACAATCAAACATATATAACAACACAAATAGCCTATCCTAGTATGCGGTTTACTAACAAGGGAATAATTATATTGCGATTAAAACCTTACCCGGCAAAGAGTTCTGGCTATGACTTCCTTATGCTTTCCTCGGTTTCCCAAGTACAGTTATTCTCATTATCGCCCTACTGGACCTTAACCAATTCCACTGTCTTCCTTCGAAATTACTTTGTATCATGTCCGACAATATGAATCGTTCTGTGGCTCCCAACTGCCTCAGATTCCACCTCGATTCATCCAAATGATCTGGTGTAGTCATATCAGAATTGTGCACGAACTTCCTTAATTGGGAAACATGAAATACGTTATGCATCCCCACCATCTTGTCTGGTAATCCAACTTTATACGTTAAATTCCCCACTTGCTCGAGAACTGGAAATGGACCAACAAACCATGGTGCCAACTTACCTATCTTGCCAAAAGAAATCACACTCTTTAATGGAGAGATCTTGATGAATACCGAGTCGCCAACGGAGAATTTCAATTCTCTTCGTCTTTTATCAGCATAACTCTTCTCCCTATCTTGGACAACCTTCATTTGCTGTTGGATAACCTTCATTTGTTGTTGGATAACCTTGATTTTATCTGTAGTTTCTCTTATTACATCTGGCCCAAGCACAAATTTCTCACCAGTATCCAACCAGCATGATGGTGAGTTGCACGGTCTTTCGTACAAAGCTTCAAATGGAGCAATACCAATACTGGATTGATAACTATTATTATATGCGAACTCAACTAGATGCAAATGGTCACCCCATGACCCTCCGAAATCCAATATACAAGCTCTTAAGATATCCTCTAATACACGATTCACCCTTTCTGTTTGACCGTTGGTTTGGGGATGGTATGCGGTACTGAGATGTAACTCTGACCCTAACGCCTCTTGTAAGCTCTTCCAAAACCCACTAATAAATAATGGATCTCGGTCACTTACAATACCTTTGGGTACTCCATGAAATCTCACTACCCACTTCATATAAAGTTCAGCTAACTTAGCTGTCGTTCTATTCGACTTGACAGGTATAAACCTTGCACTTTTGGTCAATCGATCCACAATCACACAAATACTATCGTGACCCGGTCTGGTCCTTGGTAAACCATCGATGAAATCCATTGAGACTCGTTCCAATTTCCATTAGGGAATTAACAACGATTGCAACAAACCACTTGGCTTCCTTTGCTCGGCTTTAACTAATTGGAAATTCATGCACTTGGATATAAACTTCCCAACGTCCCTCTTCATCCCTTCCCAGTAGTAGGTCTACTTCATGTCTCAATACATCTTGTTACTACCGGGATGTATAGTCAGTTTCAAGTGATGACATTCTCTAAGCACTTCATCTCTTAATCCATTTACGTTGGGTACAACCGACCTCTCATTCTTTCGAAGCGATCCTTCTCTATCAAGTTCATGCTTGTTCATCTTCTCATCGTCGATACCCATCTCTACTTTGGAGATGATTTCCAATAGATTAGGATCGTCCCTTTGAGTGGAACTAATCCGCTCAATCAAAGTCGATCTGATCATCAAACTTGCTAACATCTCTGGATCCAATTCGCACTTAGGTCTGAAATCATGTCCTGCGATATACTCCAGTTGCTTCCATTCCAGAAACGTAGCCTGCAAACCGGCATGTCTCCTACTCAATGCATCAGCTACCGCATTTCTTTTCCCGGGTGTGTATGCGATATTGAATTCATATGAAGCCAAGAACTCTAATGTAATGACTCGCATTGTCAGCGATATAATAATTAATTTATTTAATTATTTAAAAGGTGATTAAGAGTATGTAATGGTCGTTGAATTAAATTAACTTTGAATATTTAATTAAAATAATAAATTAAATAATATATTTAATTCTGAAATAGTCAAAAATAGTGAATTGACAATATAATATGAACTGGACAATTCAAAGTATATAATTCAGTTTAGAGTTGAATTATAACAACGAATATATTATATAAACGACAGTTGAACGTATAAATTATAAATATAATTATAATCGAGCCCGTAATGGCACGGCAGTTCGCTATTTAGCGATTTGAACTTTAACTGAATGTACAGAGTTCGTGTTAAATCGGATTTCTATGAAACAAGAAACGTGTGGAGCTAGTGGAGTATATCTTTACAGTGAAAGAGAAAAATCGGGATTTCGTCGTGTAGATTTTGAGACATGTCCAAATCAAATTTTAGAAAAGTCGCTATAGAATCATTTATCGACCGTAACGGATTATTCAATATAACTAGATATCAGTTTTGAATTTAGATAAGGTTCTTTTGAGACATAACGATAATTTAATTTTTAGAATTTTATTGTAATTTTTAATTAATTAAATAAGCAACTTTTATATTGAAGTGTTTTGCATCCTGTATCAATATTTTTGGGTTTCACAAATATGAGTTAAACTACCGATGTTATTATATTTTTGGGATCATGACACAATACTCGACTCAATGATATTTTTATATCAGTCCATAAAACAACCGGAGTTTGGCGTAACGGGATACATAACTATAAAGATAAAATAATAGTATATAATATCTTCCTCTAAACCTAGAAAACCCTTTTCTCTGATCAACAGAAGGTCCACGATGCATTGTTTTCAGCCGCACATTCTTCCTGGATCAAAACAAGCCACGAGTCTACCTATCCCCTATAAATAATCTTCAACATTCTTCTAACCTAAACCATTCATTCACTTTTCTGGAAATAAAACTAGCCGCCATTGAGTTGCTTCAGCAAAACGAAAATATGGAAAACCATCCACTTTAATAAATAAATAAAAAGGTGTCGATCCTTTTCTGGTTTGGAGAAGAAGAAGAAGAGGACGAGTTTCAAGAGGGAGATTGCTACGTCGAAAACCACGCTGGAGGAGGGCGCTTGGGGAAGTCGTCGGCCAGTACTGGTGACCGTGAGTTCACTGGTTTGAAGAGGGGTATCTCGTTTGAGGGAGATGGGAAAGGCGTTAGTACAAGAGGGGTGGAATGCTGTGTATAATCACGGAAATGCTGTGGTTGGCAGGAGTACTAGGTATATGTCTATACGAGAAAGAGGAAGGACACTGTTTTATTTGGGTGATGGGCTGAGCTTCTAGTTATGGAGATGGGTGGAGCAGATTGGTGAGTTGAAATCTGGTGCGTGAGTTCTGTGCGATGAGGTGATACTAGCAACCAAGCTCAGAAATGATGAAGGAAAAATAACTAACTGGAAGTGGATAGTCTTGTCTCATGAAAGGAGTATGGGAGAAACATTGGTTAAGGGAGACCGTAATTTGTTTGAAAATGGTGAGGTAAATAACGTATATGAACTCATCGTTAGTTGTAGAAGATAAAATGAAGTACGGTAAAGAGTGCAAAACCATTTGGTCCGTTTCAACCTGCAACGGCAACTTTAATGGTTCACCTATGTTATTAATGTTAACATTACATATTCAACGCGAGGAAGACTTCAAAGGGTTTGGTCAATACAACTTTTGAGTATGGTGGAGTAACGGTGGGAACTGTAGGAGAAAGAACGGTGTCAATTGTTTGGGTCGGAAGGAAAAGTTAAGCCCATTTAAAATAATTGAGTTTTATTTTAAATTTTAGATAACGTATTAAATTGTTAAGTTAATATCTTTTACATACGATATTAGAATCTGACGAAAACAAGATCCGATGGGATCGTATGGACGAGCGCTACGAAATGGAGCTGACTGGAAGTAAACCAGAGCCCGTCACAATTTATCGCAAAATAAATTGTCCGTCTGAATCAAGCGATGGGTATCGTTATTTAACGATGATCGTCCAGTGTGAGTAAATCTCACTAACTCTGAATAATTCAATTTTTATAACGTATATTTAGAACTGATAAATGATGACTGATTGCTGTGTGTTGATTGTTTGATTAAACTGCTAGTCAGTTAGTTGAAATTCTATATTGATTCTGTTTAACAGAATATATCATATGGAACTGAAAGTGATGTTGATTTTATTGTGTAACATCTGTGGATGCAGGGAAATATCGGATTCCTCAACAGCTATTTTATTTTTTCATATATTGTGATATATGACGTGGTTTATAATCTGTTGTTGATTATATGTGTATGGACGATATTTGACATCATGACTTGATATGTTAAACACCATAGCATACCGGAATGTGAAAAAGGAAAATTTTTAAATGGTATTTGAAAATAAAATATTTATAAAATCAAAAAGGGTTTCATAAATGAAATGTTTAAAAATGAAATATTTTTAAATGAAATATTTATAAATAGAAATCTTTATAAGTGAAATTATATAGAAAGGGGAAATCTTTATAAATCAAATATTTATAAAGAAAAGGGAATATTTATAAATTCATAAGATTTTATAAATGAGATACTTATTTGTTAAATAAATAGGAGATGTTAAATGAGATATTTATTTGTTAAATGAATAAGATATTAATAAAGGAAATACTTAGGATAAACAAATAAAGTTAATAAAGGGAATATTTGCAAATAGAATTTGAAAGAAAGAAATATTTGTAAACCATTTACAAATAGGATTAAAAAGGAAATATTGGTAAAGGCATTTAGAAATATATAGAAGAATTGAAAGGAATATTTATTTGCTAAATAAATAGAGTTAAAGGATTTATCGAATATGGTTTATTCGAATAGAGTTGAAAGGAGTTAATCAAAAGAAGTAAATTAAAATGAGTTAATCAAATATTAGTTATTTGATTAAAGTTAATTGATTTGAGTAAATCAATTAGGGTAATTGATTAGAGTAAACACATTTGAATAGAGTTAGAGTTAAACAGTTAGAGTTAACCAGTTAGAGTTAAATAGTTAGAGTTAACCAGTTGGAGTAAAACAGTTAGATTTGACCAGTTAGAGTTAATCAATAGAGTTAAATCGAACTAGAGTTATTGAATAAAGTTAAATCGAACTAGAGTAATTTAAATGGGGTTAATCGAATTTAGTTTATTCAAATAGAGTTGAAATGAGTTAATGGAATTTAGTTATTCGAAGTGAGATAATCGAATTAGAGATATTCGAAGTGAGATAATCGAATCAGAAATATTCGAAGTAAGTTGATCGAATCTAGTTATTCGATAGGAGTTAAATCAAATAAGATTTATTCGAAGAAAGAGATTACCGAATATAAGTATTCGAAAGTAAGCAAATCGAATATAAGTTATTCGAATAAGAGTTAATCCAGTAAGAGTTTTTCGGTTGGAGTTATTCAAATAAGAGTTATAGATTAGAGTTAACCGAATAGCAGTAAATAAATTAGTTGTCGTTATATTATTCGAATTAGGAAATAAAAGTCATATTAAAGATAATATATTCCGGATACAGGAGATTATAACACCATTGTTATAATCACGTAAACTTGTAAAAGAAGGGGGTTCGTAAATAGAATCCGAGGGTTCGTAAGGAAGTGTTAAAAAGTTAAAAGATGAACTTACTCTATTTCGAGATTCGAAATGTTGTTCAGTTAAGGTCTGAGAGGTAGCTATACCCCAACTTGATTGACTGCGTTTTAATTTAGAAATGGTTAAGGTTCGAGAGTGAAAGTGGTTAAGTGAATTTAGTAAATAAGTATAGTGGTTCGAGTTGTCGTCGCGATGTTGATTTAAACATCTGTTTAAATCCAAGTAAAGAAGATTTGGAAATATTTTCCCCATAGAATCAGAAATGTAATCAAATATTGAAATTGGAAATATGGATTAGAAATGGAAATGTTTTCCAGTGTTAACGTATATTTTCTAAACATAGAAAATAAGGAAAATATGAATATAGATATATATATGATTGATGATTGATATATAGAATTTCCATCTAGAAATAATATCGTTGTTTTCACACGTATTTTTCTTTGATAGTTAAATCACAGACTATCGAAGTTTTGACCATTTTAACGTTGTTAATATGGAGAGACCGGTTGGATTATTATCCAAAGAACCACTCTGTATTGGCATAAGCGTTGCGAATCTTATATGCCAAGGATAATTGAAGACGGAGTAAAGTGCAAGGGCTATTGTATAAGTCTTAGATAATAATGCCTAAGATGGATGTACTGAATAGTGCCTTCGGTTCATCCTGTTCTTGGATGACTTGTATGGACGAATGTCTGACAGAGTATTTCCAGAAAGATCACGTACATTGATTTCTTCAACCGTACCAAGAGTGGAAGCGGAGAAGGAAACTTCTTTAGCTAAAACATAATGTACTGTTGTAGACGTCAATTAGTGTTTTTTGATGGATTTGACAATGTGGCATTCGAAGTGAATCTGATGTGATGATAAAGCGTAACCTCAAGCCGCATCAACCGGTAAATGACAAAAATCGGGCAGGCAGCATGGCTATGTAGGTCGCACCTATTAGGGTGTATAATCACCTTATCTAGAGTTTCATTTACTTCTAAAAATCTATTGTTGATACTGTCCCATTCGGGAAACGGTTGTTGATCCCATCCGTTGGTGATATACATTCGATACACTCAAGCGAAATGAGTGGTCGGTCATGCGTGGCTGGGTTGCAAGATGTTCTTGTTGAACCCAGTGTATTCCTCTCTAGAGGTACACTAGCGAAAGGTGGTTCCATACCTTGTCATGGTTGGAAATCCATTACCAAATACATGCTTGCGGTTTTGATTGTATACTATATATGTAGAATGTGAGATGGAAGCGTTTCTGCTAGATGATTATTATATTATGTTGATAGACATTATTATAATATCAATAGGTTTTTTATATAAAGATATTTTGGATTCTCATAAGGGAAAAACCCGTTCCGTTATACGACGTGGTCTTATGAGATATTGTTTACTTGTTCGAACTGTTTTAAAACCGTTTTACTCACATTCGTCCCATGACTAACCCAGAGTTTATTTTGTTTTGTTTTCCGTAAACTCTTGGGTGCCCAATTTTGTACGGGCAGTCAAGTAGTCGGGATTTACAGATACTTGAAGAGCTGGAGCAGGAGGCTTCAAGATCATATAGCTATAGTTTATTTCCGCTGTGTTGTAAGTGTTGTACTCTGATATTGTTATTGTATACATATACTGATTTTATTTCAAAGATATGTTATCTATTATATGTTATTCGTTCCGCTATGAGATTCGTGTTACTCTGATATTGTGTTCTTCTTCTTCTATTCTAAGTTTCTATCTTATCTTTCCTCACCCTCTAATTTCTTTCGTTAACTATTCGATTATTTTTGATCCTTGGATGTTCGACATGTCTGGTATATCGGATAACCAAGAACTCATTTTTTCGGGTCGTTATGGTTGGTATCAGAGCTTAAGGTTAAGTTATTACCTTGGCTCTGTGGCGTGACTCAGTAGAGATGGGGTTAGCAATACCCTAGATTGAGTTGAGTGTATATATACGAGTGAACGTATTTGTAAATGATATAAAAATAATTTTATATTGTGGAGATTTATTGGTTGAGTAGTTTATGAGTTCTGGTCGATCAGTTTGATCCACTGTATCGGTAGGGATTTTGTAAACACTCGAATATGATGGGTCGACACGATATGTTTTGAAAAGTGGGTAAATTAAAATAAGTTTACCCAAGGTATATCTTGATATAGAGAAGATATATATATCAAAATTATAATATAGTGGATATATTGGTTGTTATTATAATCGAGTAAGATTATAAATTGAAATGGTTATGTAAATAACCAATCAGAATTCATATAAGTGAAATACGTGAAATCAGATGGGTTAAATCTGAAATTTAAACCAGAAATTGATTTAAAATTCTGGAAAATTAGATAAGTGTTTGTAAATGGATTTGGATTAAAAATAAGGAAAATTTAAGATCCTGGGAGATTGTAAATTGTTTTACAAGCAGTGTGAATTATATTTTGAAATGAATTTCAAAGTGGAAATGTTTAGAAATGGTTTTATAGTATTGAACTCACTTCGATCGCTGGAAAATAAATTCTGATGATGACAGCTGCACCATCAGTATTCATTTTCGAGTTGTAAGTGACGAATTACTACCAGAGATACTGTTTTGAATTTATTTTGGGAAAGACAAGTTGTGTTGAATTTCAAAAAGGAAAATTTGATTTTTGAAAAGAGTAAACTATTTAAAAACTCCCAAGGAAAGACTGTTTGAATTAAAAACAAATTTAACAGAAATTTGTGAAAGAAAATTTGAATTAAAGTAAAGCCAGTAAAGTGGTAATTGAGATTGAATTAGAATGATATCAAGACAGATTGGATTGTGAGATTCAAATTTGAAGTGTAATGTGGCAATCAAGTTAAGAGTTGGGAATCAAGAAGAAACTCGAGTTGAAATGATATTTGGCTCGGATATAAGCGAATGGTTGTGTTGAGGATAAATTGGTCAGAGTTTTATTTGATTAATATTGGTATATGCTGAGTTGATAGCATATGGAAGTGATAGAGTTGATATGCCCGACAAAAAGGTACAAGTTTATACTTCATATGGTATGAGATTTTGATGAGCCAAATTGGCAAGCCGCTTGGCTGTTTGATTTTCTTTTGGGTAGGAGATGGCCCAGAAAGGCATGTTGGAGTTTGACCTATTGACCAGTACAAAGGAGGTGCTGGCGAAATGTTTCGAAAAGTTAAGGAGTTAGAAAATTTTCAGGATTTTTGAAAATTTTTGTTGATAAGAATTAATTAATATTTTAATTGAAATTAAATTGGTTCAGTTGAAACTGAAGATTTAGAAGTGAACAAATAGGCTTTTCTACCTTAGCAATTTCGAGGATGAAATTATTTTAAGTGGGGAAGAATATAATGACCCGCATTGTCACGATATAATAATTAATTTATTCAATTATTTAAAAGGTGATTAAGAGTATGTAATGGTCGTTGAATTAAATTAACTTTGAATATTTAATTAAAATAATAAATTAAATAATATAGTTAATTCTGAAATAGTCGAAACAGTGAACTGACAATATAATGTGAACTGGACAATTCAGAGTATATAATTCAGTTTAGAGTTGAATTATAATAACGAATATATTATATAAACGACAGTTGAACGTATAAATTATAAATATAATCGACCCCATAATGGCACGGCAGTTCGCTATTTGGCGATTTGAACTTCTACTGAATGTACAGAGTTCGTTTTAAATCGGATTTCTGTGAAACAAGAAACGTGTGGAGCTGGTGGAGTATATCTTTCTGGTGAAAGAGAAAAATCGGGATTTCGTCGTGTAGATTTTGAGACATGTCCAAATCAAATTTTAGAAAAGTCGTTATAGAATCGTTTATCGACCGTAACGGTTTATTCAATATAACTAGATATCGGTTTTGAATTTAGACAAGGTTCTTTTGAGACATAATGATAATTTAATTTTTAGAATTTTATTGTAATTTTTAATTAATTGAATAAGAAACTTTTATATTGAAGTGTTTTGCAACCTGTATCAATATTTTTGGGTTTCACAAATATGAGTTAAACTAACGATGTTATTATATTTTTGGGATCATGACACAGTACTCGAGTCAATGATATTTTTATATCAGTCCGTAAAACAATCGGAGTTTGGCGTAACGGGATACATAACTATAAAGATAAAATAATAGTATATAATATCTTCCTCTAAACCTAGAAAACCCTTTTCTCTGATCAACAGAAGGTCCACGATGCATTGTTTTCAGCCGCACATTCTTCCTAGATCAAAACAAGCCACGAGTCTACTTATCCCCTATAAATAATCTTCAACATTCTTCTAACCTAAACCATTCGTTCACTTTTCTGGAAATAAAACAAGCCGCCATTGAGTTGCTTCAGCAAAACGAAAACATGGAAAACCATCCACTATAATAAATAAATAAAAAGGTGTCGATCCTTTTCTGGTTCGGAGAAGAAGAAGCAGAGGATGAGTTTCCAGAGGGAGATTGCTGCGTCGAAAACCAAGCTGGAGGAGGGCGCTTGGGGAAGTCGTCGGCCAGTACTGGTGACCGTGAGTTCACTGGTTTGAAGAGGGGTATCTCGTTTGAGGGAGATGGGCAAGGCGTTAGTACAAGAGGGGTGGAATGCTGTATATAATCACGGAAATGCTGTGGTTGGCAGGAGTACTGGGTATATGTCTATACGAGAAAGAGGAAGGACACTGTTTAATTTGGGTGATGGGCTGAGCTTCTAGTTATGGAGATGGGTGGAGCAGATTGGTGAGTTGAAATCTAGTGCGTGAGTTCTGTGCGATGAGGTGATACTAGCAACCGAGCTCAGGAATGATGAAGGAAAAATAACTTACTGGGAGCGGATAGTCTTGTCTCATGAAAGGAGTATGGGAGAAACATTGGTTAAGGGAGACCGTAATTTGTTCGAAAATGGTGAGGTAAATAACGTACAGGAACTCATGCGTTAGTTGTAGAAGATAAAATGAAGTACGGTAAAGAATGCAAAACCATTTGGTCCGTTTCAACCTGCAACGACAACTTTAATGGTTCACCTACGTTATTAATGTTAACATTACATATTCAACGCGAGGAATACTTCAAAGGGTTTGGTCAATACAACTTTTGAGTATGGTGGAGTAACGGTGGGAACTGTAGGAGAAAGAACGGTGTCAATTGTTTGGGCTGGAAGGAAAAGTTAAGCCCATTTAAAATAATTGAGTTTTATTTTAAATTTTAAATAACGTATTAAATTGTTACATTAATATCTTTTACATACGATATTAGAATCTGACGAAAACAAGATCCGATGGGATCATATGGACGAGCGCTACAAAATGGAACTGACTGGAAGTAAACTAGAGCCCGTCACAATTTATCGCAAAATAAATTGTCCGTCTGAATCAAGCGATGGGTATTGTTATTTAACGATGATCGTCCAATGTGAGTAAATCTCACTAACTCTGAACAGTTCTATTTTTATAACGTATATTTAGAACTGATAAATGATGACTGATTACTATGTGTTGATTGTTTGATTGAACTGCTAGTCAGTTAGTTGAATTTCTATATTGATTCTGTTTAACAGAATATATCATATGGAACTGAAAGTGATGTTGATTTTATTGTGTAACATCTGTGGATGCAGGGAAACAGGTTGGAGGAATCCGACTGTATTCCTCAACAGCAATTTTATTTTTTCATATATTGTGATATATGACGTGGTTTATATTCTGTTGTTGATTATATGTGTATGGACGATATTTGACATCATGACTTGATATGTTAAACACCATAGCATACCGGAATGTGAAAAAGGTGAATTTTCAAATGGTATTTGAAAATAAAATATTTATAAAATCAAAAAGGATTTTATAAATGAAATGTTTAAAAATGAAATATTTTTAAATGAAATGTTTATAAATAGAAATCTTTATAGGTGAAATTATATAGAAAGGGGAAATCTTTGTAAATGAAATATTTATAAAGAAAAGGGAATATTTATAAAATCATAAGATTTTATAAATGAGATATTTATTGGTTAAATAAATAGGAGATGTTAAACGAGATATTTATTTGTTAAATAAATAAGATATTAATAAAGGAAATACTTAGGATAAACAAATAAAGTTAATAAAGGGAATATTTGCAAATAGAATTTGAAAAAAAGAAATATTTGTAAACCATTTACAAATAGGATTAAAAAGGAAATATTGGTAAAGGCATTCAGAAATGAATAGAAGAATTGAAAGGAATATTTATTTGCCAAATAAATAGAGTTAAAGGAGTTTTCGAATATGGTTTATTCGAATAGAGTTGAAAGGAGTTAATCAAAAGAAGTTAATTAAAATGAGTTAATCGAATATTAGTTATTTTATTAAAGTTAATTGATTTGAGTAAATCAATTAGGGTAATTGATTAGAGTAAACACATTTGAATAGAGTTAGAGTTAAACAGTTAGAGTTAACCAGTTAGATTTAAACAGTTAGAGTTAACCAGTTAGAGTTAAACAGTTAGAGTTATCCAGTTAGAGTTAATCAGTTAGAGTTAATTGATAGAGTCAAATCGAACTAGAGTTATTGAATAAAGTTAAATCGAACTAGAGTTATTTAAATGGGGTTAATCGAATTTAGTTTATTCAAATAGAGTTGAAATGAGTTAATCAAATTTAGTTATTCGAAGTGAGATAATCGAATCAGAGATATTCGAAGTGAGATAATCGAATCAGAAATATTCGAAGTAAGTTGATCGAATCTAGTTATTCGACAGGAGTTAAATCGAATAAGATTTATTCAAAGAAAGAGATTATCTAATATAAGTATTCGAAAGTAAGCAAATCGAATATAAGTTATTCGAATAAGTTATTCGAATAAGAGTTAATCTAGTAAGAGTTTTTGATTGGAGTTATTCAAATAAGAGTTATAGATTAGAGTTAACCGAATAGGAGTAAATAAATTAGTTGTCGTTATATTATTCGAATTAGGAAATAAAAGTCATATTAAAGATAATATATTCCGGATACAGGAGATTATAACACCATTGTTATAATCACGTAAACTTGTAAAAGAAGGGGGTTCGTAAATAGAATCCAAGGGTTCGTAAGGAAGTGTTAAAGAGTTAAAAGATGAACTTACCCTATTTCGAGATTTGAAATGTTGTTCAGTTAAGGTCTGAGAGGTAGCTATACCCCAACTTGATTGACTGCGTTTTAATTTAGAAATGGTTAAGGTTCGAGAGTGAAAGTGGTTAAGTGAATTTAGTAAATAAGTATAGTGGTTCGAGTTGTCATCGCGATGTTGATTTAAACATCTATTTAAATCCAAGTAAAGAAGATTTGGAAATATTTTCCTAATAGAATCAGAAATGTAATCAAATATTGAAACTGGAAATATGGATTAGAAATGGAAATGTTTTCCGGTGTTAACATATATTTTCTAAACATAGAAAATAAGGAAAATATGAATATAGATATATATTTAGATATATATATATGATTGATTGATAGAATTTCCATCTGGAAATAATATCGTTGTTTGCACACTTATTTTTCTTTGATTGTTAAATCATAGACTATCAAAGTTTTGACCATTTTAACGTTGTTAATATGGAGAGACCGGTTGGATTATTATCCAAAGAACCACTTTGTATTGGCATAAACATTGCGAATCATATATGCCAAGGATAATTGAAGACGGAGTAAAGTGCAAGGGCTATTGTATAAGTCTTAGATAACAGTGCCTAAGATGGATGTACTGAATAGTGCCTTCGGTTCATCCTGTTCCTGGATGACTTGTATGGATGAATGTCTGACAGAGTATTTCCAGAATGGTCACGTACATTGATTTCTTCAACCGTACCAAGAGTGGAAGCGGAGAAGGAAACTTCTTTAGCTAACATGTAATGTACTGTTGTAGACGTCAATTAGTGATTTTTGATGGATCTGACAATGTGGCATTCGAAGTGAATCTGATGTGATGATAAAGCGTGACCTCAAGCATCATCAACTGGTAAGTGACAAAAATCGGGTAGGCAGCATGGCTATGTAGGTCGCACCTATTAGGTTGTATAATCACCTGATCTAGAGTTTCATTTACTTCTAAAAATTTATTGTTTATACTGTCCCATTCCGAAAACGGTTGCTGATCCCAACTGTTGGTGATATACATTTGATACACTCAAGCGAAATGAGCAGTTGGTCATGTATTGCCGGGTTGCAAGTTGTTCTTGTTGAACCCAGTGTATTCCTCTCTGGAGGTACACTAGCAAAAGGTGGTTCCATACCTTGTCATGGTTGGAAATCCATTACCCGATACGTGCTTGCGGTTTTGATTGTATACTATATTTGTAGAACGTGAGATGGAAGCCTTTCTGCTAGATGATTATTACATTGTGTTGATAGAAATTATTATAATATCAAAAGGTTTTTGATATAAAGATATTTTGGATTCTCATTAGGGAAAAACCCGTTCCGTTATACGGCATGGTCTTATGAGATATCGTTTACTTGTTCGAACTGTTTTAAATCCGTTTTACTCACACCCGTCCCATGACTGACCCGAAGTTTATTTTGTTTTGTTTTACCTAAACTCTTGGGTGCCTAATTTTGTATGGGCAGTCAAGTAGTCGGGATTTATAGATACTTGAAGAGCTGGAGTAGGAGGCTTCAGGATCATATAGCTATAGTTTATTTCTGCTGTGTTGTAAGTGTTGTACTCTGATATTGTTATTGTATACATATACTGATTTTATTTCAAAGATATGTTATATGTTATTCGTTCCGCTGTGAGATTCGTGTTACTCTGATATTGTGTTCTTCTTCTTCTATTCTAAGTTTCTATCTTATCTTTCCTCACCCTCTAGTTTCTTTCGTTAACTATTCGGTTATTTTCGATCCTTGGATGTTCGACATGTGTGGTATATCGGATAACCAAGATCGCATTTTTCTGCGTCGTTACATCTAACCATCTCTGCTGACGAAGATTCAAATCCTTTTGAGAGAAAAGATACTTTAATGTTTTATGATTAGTAAACAACTCGAATCTTTCTCCTAAAAAATAATGCCTCCACATTTTCAATGCGAACACGATCACTGCTAATTCCAAATCATGGGTAGGATACCTTTTCTCATGCGGTTTCGGTTGCCGACTAGCATAAGCTACAACCCTACCTCCTTGCATCAGTACCACACCTAGTCCGGTACCATAGGCATCCGTGTATACTGTCATCTTTTCGTTCCCCTTAGGAATAACTAACACTGGTGCACATGTCAACTTTTCCTTTAGACCTTTAAATGCATCCTCACACCTTCCGTCCCAAACAAAAGCTTAATTCTTTTTGGTCAACTGAGTTAACGGTGTCACTATCTTGGAGAAGTCTTGAATAAACTTACGATAATATCCAGCCATCCCGAAGAAACTTTTGCACATTTATTTCATTCTTGTGCGTAGTCCAATCTTGCACCGTAGCCACCTTCGCAAGATCCACGACAATACCATTCTTTGAAAAAACATGGCCCAAGAACCTCACTTCCCTCCTCCAGAAGTGACACTTAGAAAATTTTGCTTTCAATTGGTGTTTCCTCAACACCTCCATCACTGTCCTCCAGTGTTCTTTATGTTCTTCCTCTGTCCTCGAGTAAACTAAGATATCGTCCACGAACACAAGAACAAACTTATTTAATTGATCCCTGAAAACCTTATTCATATGATTAATGAAATATGTGATGCATTAGTCAACCCGAATGGCATGATCAACCACTCATAAAATCCAGACGACGTCCGAAATGTCGTTTTAGATATACTCTCAACTGCTACTCGAAGCTGATGAAAACCCGTCGCGAGATCCAATTGGGAGAACACTCTTGCTCCATTTAATTGATCAAAGAAATCATCTATTCGTGGAAGAGGATACTTATTCTTCTTAATCACCTTGTTCAACTCGCGGTAGTCTGCACATAAGCGAAGGGAACCATCTTCCTTAGTGGAAAGTACAACTGGTTCTGCCCACTCTGAAACACTTCTTTGGATAAATCCCTTCTTCAAAAGATTGCCTACTTGAACATCGAGCTCTCGCTGCTCCCTTGGGGGCATACGACGAAGTGGCATCACTACAGATATGGCATATTTCACTAAATAAATCAAAACTCAATCTCTCAGTGTGATGGAAGTCCGGTCACTTCCTCGAAGATGTCCGGATACTCGCCAGCAACAGACACATCTGATAACTCATCCTACGAGATGTCGAGGGAATGTAGAAAACTAGCCATCACCTCATCACTAGGTAGACAACCAAATACCACCCTCCGCCCATCGTCCACTCTAATGGTCACTGAAGACCCCTCACAGTCTACCACCACCCCATATCTTTGGAGGCAATCGACTACCAAAATAATGCCAAACCTAGTAAAGCCCAAAATAAAGCAATCACAAGCAAACATACATCCATGACTCGATAAGACCAAATTACGACAAATCATGCAAAGGCTAGTCGAACCACCGATTGGGTTCGTCACAACTAAAGGTCTATCGACAATCTTGGGTTCCAATTCCAACCTATCTACAATGTTACTAGATACGAAGCAATAGGAAGCCCCGGTATCAAACAACACTCGAACAGGAACATCATAAACAGAAAGCATACCTTTAATAATGACACCTTTTCCCTTTTGCACCGCAATGGGGGGCATTCGACGAAGAAGGAACAATGTTGATAACATATGCTTTCATGATCTGCTTCTCTTTAGGAGGTTGTGGACATTCATTCTTAAAATGTCCCACTTGGCCATAGTTGAAGCAATTCTTTTCCTCAGGTTTTGCTAGACAACTGCTGGCATAGTGGCCCTTCTTGCCACAACTAAAGCACTCGATATCTTTCTTGTTCTTCTTTCTCTGACCATCCTTGGTCTGATTCTTCTTCCTCTTATTCTGGGAATTATTCTTGCCTCCAACACTTTTCCTATGGCTTTGGCTCCTCTATAGATGTAACAGCAATCTTGGTCTTCGACTTAGGCTAAAGGCTCCCAGATCTCAATGCTTTTCCCATAATATATTCGAAAGTCTCATCAATATGGTTTGTGAGTCTTTCCCCCAAGTACTCATCTAGGCCAGTTATGAAGATTTCATTCTTCTTCTCGGCAGTATCGATAAGAGATAATCCATATTTTGATAAAGTATCGAATTCAGCAATATATTCCGAGACTGCCCTACCATTCTGCTTAAGCTCCAAAAATTTCCTAAACAATTCTGATTTTTGAGCAGCTGGAATAAACTTGTCACTGAAGCGAATCTTAAACTGATTCCAAGTAACCTGATCCTCAAGAGTAGCCACTTTAATGGCATTCCACCAATTCATAGACCGTCCTTGAAGCTGATGCGATGCTAACTTTCTCTTCATTGCATCATCGATCCCCAAATCCTCGAAGATGCACTCACAACTATCAAGCCAATCCTGAACCTCCGTAGCTGACTCCGTTTCGTGGAACGACTTCCCATCAAGACTAGTATAATCCTTGTAGAGCTTGGCGAAATCGGCTCTAGGCATCTGCACTACTGCACCCCACCGTCAACAACATTAGGAACTTCTCCCTGAGCATCCCCATGCTTCTCTCGCATGAAGGTTGTAAACATCGCCCTTATAGCAGGGACATTCATATTGTTGGCCCCTGAACCCGTACTCCTCGTATTTCGGCTCATCATTCAATCTGTAAAGAGAAAATGATTAACCATCTCCTTAGTAGTGCTAGTGCAGTGCGACTTCATCCTTAGATATACTAATGGTATATATATATATAGTTTTTGAAAACCAAAATATCACAAATACGTGCTCTCATATACCTATACTATCTGTCCCTGATGTCTTGCCCTAGGTTAAACTACGCAACCTAGGCTCTGATACCAAATGTGACGGCCCGCCCCGAACCAGCCAACATTTCCCCGAATATGCTATGCCAATGCCCGACTAGCATGAGACTGTCGTAAAAAAAGGGGTTTTTAAACGATGAATCACCAAGAACCTGTAGTATATCTCACATCGCATAGAATAAAATATAATAATAACATAACTTGATATAAAACAAGCGAGACAGTGCATAAGCTGAAACTAAACCATAACCATCGGAGTAGCGGAATCTAAAATACAGCTTATGATCCAAATCATTATTACAACTTCAAAATACTGTCTCTAGAAATAAATAAAGAAGATGAACTACTAATGCCCAAAGCCGTGACCATCAACAACACAGGGAGAATATATGTATACAGTACGTGGAAGCCTCTTGCTCGTCTCCGGCCAACTACACATGCATATCCACCTAACTTGTTTCTAGTCTGCTCATTTAGGAGCACCCAGAGTAATAAGAAGAGACATAAAATTCTGGGTCAGACTAAAGTCTGGTGTGATCGATAGCAAATATGTAACTGGATAAAGTAATAATAGGTATAAATAATTATACCTGAACCTGGACCTACAACCAAAGAGTTACCACAACAAGACGTACAATACTCTAAGGTAAGCACTAACATAGAGTGTAAAATGGGAGTGTGCGTGTCATGGTGATAGCAAACATCAAACATAGCAATCATCCTCACATCTCTCACTTAGTGCGTAAAGCATACGATATCCACCGCTTTGATCACCAAACCTATTGGAGCCATGATGGCAACTCCGTACAACTATTGCTATGACCACACTTCCCTAGTCTATAGTTAATAATCCTACCCAGTCCACACATCCCTGGCTCTAGGTTAAGGGCTAACCAGTCCACACTTCCCTGACTCTGGTTCGTCTACATGCCTCCTCTCTTCAATGGTGAACCAGAGTTACAGATATCGATAACCCCTTTGCACACATCCCGCAACAAAGTCCAACTATAGAAGTTAACTCGTTGGTTCCCATCTGGATCTTGAGTAATAACTTCCCATTTGGACTTCCTTTGCATCTCGGGTTTTGGTCATCATCTCGGTTTGGTTCAGATTCAACTCCTTAGTTCGGTTCGAGGCTTCCTATACGGCTCATGGCATTCCGGTTCGTGATACATGATGCTCACTGTTCGTCATACTCACCGGATCGGGTCAGACTCTTTCTCCATTCGGGTCGGTTCGGGCTTGTGGGTGCTTTTTGATTTGGGTCGTGATCTCCTGCTCATGGCATCGGCTCATGGGGAGTTGGTGGCTCACAGTTCGGGTCGAGGTGCCCCATAACAGTTCGGCTCGTAGTCACATGCCAAGGTTCGAGTGCTCCGATTCGTGATACATGCTTCACGAGCGGGTCTGTTTGTGGTACATGACCCAATCCGACTTTCTGTACCTCTTTCCAGCAACTGTTTACGCCACACGATGACATTTTCGACCATTCTAACTTTCCAATGCAACCACAAAACATACCAAACAGTAGTAGCAACATGTGTAATCAATCAAAAACATTAAACATCAACCATATGTGTTATTTAGGATCAAACATGCCCAAAATCCATGATTTTCCCCTTAATCCCCTTAACCATGTTTAACTATAGGATTAGCAAACTAAACCCAAATTTATATCAGAGGCATAAAATAATATTTTATAATTTTTGCATATTTTCCTAGATTTTTATGATGCATAATTTTGTTAATTATCACTAATCACCCATAATTAGCCGTAATTAGTGAATAAAAGTGCAAACCACTCACCTTACCACAAATTAATCTTAGATCTGAAATTATGACTGATATGGCACAAATTCCAATGTATAGTAGCCCCTCTATCTCTGATTTGATGCTAATTTCTCTTGATTTGATGTAGTTTTGTTTAAATAGCGATTAGGAAGCGATTAGAATGAGATTTGAATGATGGAAGCCATTACTAGGGTTAGAGAAATGTTTGTGGCGGCTGAAAAGATGAAAAGGAATATTTCTCCAAAGTCTTTCAGCCATCCCATAACCCTAATCCTGAAATGGGATATGTGCTTAGCTGCTAATTACCTGGTTAAGCCCAGTTATGCTGTTTTTCATCTTCCAAACCTTATTTCAGCCATATCTCCAAAACGGTAAGTCCGTTTGATTAATGTGACCACTCTATGGAAAGGTAAACCATCATCCGAATGCAATGGAAGTCATTTTAGGTCAAAACTCCTTACTAGTCAAAAGTTATAGGCGAAACAATATTCGACGGGGTCAAAAAAGTCATTTAAAATTCGGCAAAAATCATGAACATGGGAAATGATCCTAATAGTCGTTTCCCAAAGTTACACGACCATACCACTTCGTATGAAAGTAAAATAAATATTCTACGATCCTCCGATACGTAGAATGCGGGTCATACAATATTATTGTTGTCTGTGCAAATGTAATCCTTATAGGAACCAATGACCTGTTTAGAATGGCTCTAAGGTTCGATGGGCCTTTTCTGGGTTGAATTTTAGGCCCGTTCCGGGCTGGTTGTTACATTTGGTATCAGAGCATCGGTTACCCGATTATAAGGAAATTATACGTATGAGAGGTGGCTTTGTATACTAAAAAAGATTTTTCAATATATATATATATATATATATATATATATATATATATAACATTACACCAAAACAGGGGA
The DNA here is from genome assembly GCA_030737875.1 of Allium sativum. NCBI lineage: Eukaryota > Viridiplantae > Streptophyta > Magnoliopsida > Asparagales > Amaryllidaceae > Allium > Allium sativum. The sequence continues at coordinate 1,042,352,772 of CM060910.1, read as the reverse complement.
TTCCCAACAAGTATAAGTGTTACAAATAAATTTTGTAACACCTTTAAGTGTTACTAATGGTCTGTGAGGAATTTACCAACCATTTTTGTAACACTTATAAGTGTTACAAACAGAATAATTTCTAACACTTATAAATGTTAGAACTATAAGATATTGTTACACTTATACGTGTTACAAACATATTCATTTCCAACTGGGACACTGATAGGCTGTGAGCATATACATAACCGGACAAAAGAAGAGTCAATTCTCAACTTTGATTATAAACTGATGTGCTAGGGACTTTCTTCATCCTTATAGCAGGTGTACCTGGATGATTGGAAACAAAAGAAACACTGAATACTCGATGGGCTAGTTTTGTTTATACTTTCCAAACTTAATGAGTTGTCAAACATGTTTTGACTCTAATAAGCCTAACCAAGCACCAAGCTAAGTGAATAAATCTAGAGTTTAAGGATTGACAAAACAAACAATATCAAAATTTTAGGTTCGATTTTTTTTTGGTATATAATTGATGGAATTGCATCGTGGAGAAATACAAAACGTACATAGCTGAAAGATGAAAAAAGATACTAACAACAATAAGTAAATAAATGAATGCGTGAATTGAAAACAACTAGGAAACATAAAATACATACCCGATCAAGAGTAAAACTGGAAAATGTGAATTCAGAGAAGCGATACTCCTTGATGAGGCTGATAGTTTGGGCAGAAGTCTGTCCTGAACAATCAAGAGTGCAACTAAGCATCAGCTTATTAAGATTATTTATACTATTTTAAGCAATGAAAATTAATTTACAATTAAACAGAGTGTGTGTGTAAAATAACCTAGAATTTTTGCATAGTTTTGTCTGTAAATTCAGAAACATAGTTTTAATGGAAAATGTGATTGCATTTCTCGAATACTTTATAGAAGATAGCATACGATTCTGGAAATATATAAAAATGTGACTTTTTTGGCATCCCAATTTATTACCTATTATAGAATTTATTACTGTTAGTAACCTCAATTTGGTAATATGTTAGTTTTGGATATATGTTCATGTGACATATCTTTTGAAACGTATGAGGTGTGCTTTCACAGATATATTATGTCTATTTTTCAGGATCCTTTCTACTTCCAGTATTCCCCTTACTGGGTTTTCCACAAATTAAGGGCATTTATATCTATCATTAATTATGTTGTTAGAAGTTTTTCCCACTACATGGCAAAAGAATTATTAAATTCATATGCAGCTTTTCCCATTACATGATAGCAGTTATTTCAGGCCTTTAAGCTTTGCTGTAATTAAATAACATATTTGAATGAAAAAAAATAGTGCTTTTTCCGACTCAACATATACCCCGGGTATTTCAATTCTATTATATCCCGCAACCTGTCCCTTACTACAATGGACTAATATTATTTTTGACTCAAATTTGAACCTCAAACATTTTTAACTTTCACAATATTGAAAAACTATTACATCTACACTTTCCACTACACAATGGTTCGAATGTGGAACATGATCCCTTTTTAAGAGTCAAAGTTTGCTTCTTGTAAATACTCTTTGTACGATCTTATGTAACAAAACCTTGTGCATTTGACCTACATCTAGTTAATCAAAGTGAGAACTTGTTGTTTAGAAATTCAGTTTGATAAAAATTTCATGTTGATTTTATTTGATTTTCTATTTTGTTTCAGATTCATATGACATAATTATAATTCGTTATAGCTATAATTTTAAAAGAAATATTTTTTCACTCAAGTTCACAACTCCAAACTTAATAGAATAGGAATTGATGGGGTTTTGTGCGCAGCGGAAGTTTGACAAAACGCCAAGAAAAATAAGATCTTTATCACCCAATCACTTGAAGATGAATGTGATTGAAAAAATATACAACACCACAAAAATATCAGAAACATGAGCACACGATATTCCACCCAACCACCCGCTTTATTGATTCACCAATAAAAATTGTTTACAATCGATCTCAACAATCGTTACAAACAATTACAACTTGAACCAATAACCTTATTGAGAGATAGGTAGAGAATATCTAATGGCTAAAAATTTGAGGAGAAAGACAATGAAGAATAATGGCAAATTTTCCACACCTAATGAAGATGTTAGCTAGGCTTTTTATAGAGTGAATTGCTTCATACCCAGTAAATTTGGCATCCAAATTATCTTCATATATGTCATAAATTTATTTGGATAAGCACCAAATAATCCTTGCCTTAATTATCCCAAAAATATAACAACCAATATCTCTCCATAAAATCTAGCAATAAATCTCTCCATAAAATCTGACAAAAAATCTCTCCACAAAATATGTAAGATTATTTGTTGCCCAAAATTGTGATTTGCGTATCACTAATTCCAACACTCCACCAAATCACAACATCTCCTTAAAACCAGCCAGCTTAGCTCTCACTTCCAACCTTCTTTTCTCAATTAATATCATTACAAACCTCCACCATCGCCCATTAATGTTGCACCTCTTTCATCTGTGCATCACGCAAATAGCGATCATCAAAAGCGTTTGTAATACCTCAAAGACCTCCATCTCGTCTTTGTGGATTTCACAACTCGGCATCCGTCTTCCGCTTTACATGATCTCTTCATCTTCGGGATCCCTCGAGCATCATCGACATCTAGAACCTTTTCGATACCATAATCCTCCACCTTAGGACCATTAGCGGTGACCATATTAACCTCTCCACCTTGTTGTGGACCAGGTTCTTCAACCATCATCCACCTTCCATTGTTAACCACCGAACCGATTAAACTATATAGGTTTCCCTCCTACAAAACTCCTCGGATCATCACATAACCACCCTTCTTCACTCTCAAAACTCCACCTTGAGTCTCATAAGTGCAATTGCGGTAATCTAACTGACCGAGAGATACGAGGTTATGCGAACAAGTGGGTATGTGCCTCACACCGGCCACTTCTCTCACCACCCCATCATGCATCCGAAACCTAACAGCTTCAACCCCAAAAATTGGTAGCTTTACTCCATTGGCCATCTTTATCATGCCAACACTCTTCTCATATGAAGAAAAACTTTTCACATCACGACATATGTGAAAACTAGCTCCTGAATCCATTTTCCAAGGCTCTACAACACTAAATAGGACATCACATGAAGAATCGCTTTCGGCACCTTCAGCAAAACCTGTTTGTGCCAAATCATTATTATTATTACCTTGCGCCTTCTTCTTCTTCATATCACGTATATATGAATAACAATCATTGCGTTTGTGGCCTTTCTTACCACAATAATGACAAATGATAGCACCTTTATCATTTGCACCTTTCTTCTTCCTTCTTGTATCTTTTCCCGAGTCTCTTGCTACCATCGCCTCAGTTTGAACCAATTTCAACTCCGACCCTTTTCTCCTTAGCTTCTCATTCAAAAGACTGCTTCGAACTGTTTCCAAAGAAATAGTTCCATTAGCATTGGAGTTACTCAATGAAACAACCAAAGTCTCCCAACTTTCCGAAAGAGAACTTGTAACACCCCACCTCCGTTAAGGTCACTCACAAATGGAATGCATTAACTTTGGAGGAGCATTTTTGTAAACAGAACAGAATATTACAAGACAGATATAAAAATAGTACTTAAAAAACTTTAAAATTTATTGCAGCAGACAGAAATTAGTTTGGTTACAACTTTACCAAAAACTCAAGTACATATATATCAGCCTTGTTCAAAAGCCATCAGAGTACAAAACTTTAAAATCATAATCCCTACAGAACGGAAGCTATACAGAGCCAAGCCATACTTTAAGCACTTCAAGCGGAAGAAATCTGGATCAAGCTAGAGTACTCCCTTCTACAAAACCTGGGGGGGAAACGGAAGAAAGGAGGCGAAACAACAAGGGTCATGCATAAAGTCTGGCAAGTCCAGTGACTTTCAACATATGAACAGATAATAATAATAATGACATGAAAGCAAAACTGGATAAGAGATGGCAGTAACATGAGCAGCAGATATACATAGGTTAAACAGCAGAAACAGAATGATGTAGACTAAGCCATGCTTCTTATTCATATCTTACTTCTCTGCACTAATACTTGTATAACAGGATTAGGTGTCACCCTAATGTCTAAACTGAAACAGAAACAGGTACAGAATAATTCCCACAGAAGCAGAAAGCTAATAATGGGCCTTTACCACCATAACAGAAACAGACAGAAGCAGAATGCTGATAATGGGCCTTTACCACCCGAACAGAAACAGACAGAAACAAAATATTAAAAATGGTCCTTTACCACCCGAACAGAAACAGTCAGATTAATCCCTACGGAAACATAATGTAGAATTAGGTGTACACTAGTAATTGGGCCTTTACCACCCGAACAGACGGTACCACGCAGAAACAGACAGGTGTTACCACCCAATAGAAACAGATGGTACCAACAGAAACATACAGAACCAAGTGTACCCTAAAACCCTACCCCAAGCGATCGGCTCCCTAATACATAAATACCCTGTGTCAGCCCCACAGTAGGGTGTATCACTCCCTAAAGTGACAACCAATTGGCACAGACCTATTTACAGATGTCACAGCGTCTTACATCCTCAGAGGCAGACCGGGATCCATGCACGCACATGACCCGGTTGGAACGCACCATCAACACCCCTCGCCATTATCAGAATGAACCGCTTATAATTAGTTCAGTAAGCGTGCCCGGACCCTACCTACTGTTGGGTCAAAGTTTTGATACCAGAAAGGGTTAATGACTAATATGGGTCCCAAACAACAAATGACACAAGTAATTCCCCTCCTAACCTTGTGTCCCTAGACTAGCAGATTTCAGATTAATTTGTTTACAAGTTTCAGACATACAGAATTCAGATCAACTAGTTCATAGATCAGATAAGTTTTCAGACAAACGGATCAGATATACGGATTTAACAGATTTACAGATTTGTCTAACTTTGCAATTGGGCCTACAGATTCATGGAACAGATTAATTAAATTCATCAGTCTAGTGGGTTTAACCCTATCCGCCCAACACGTTTTAGACATCATATTTATCTCAGATTTTCATTGATTAAATATTAATGCCCAGACCTCTCACATTAGACTGACAGTTTGCGGCTACTGGTTAGGCCGGTTGGTTCCGGGCAGATTTCTACCGCAAACTGAGTCTAACCTCGAGTTTCAAGCACGTTATGACTAACTTCTCACATTATAACCTATTGTTTGCGGCCACTGGATATGCCGGGCGGTTCCGGGCAGAATTACGCCGCAAACTCATTCTAACCTCGAGTTAGCCATGTTTATCTTTGCGTCCAATTAATTAATAATTTACCATTTATGCCCACGCCTAATATACATGTCAATTATTCATAGCTAATTCAGATTATGTCAATAACAGACTGAATATATCAACTTAACAGACATAGCAGATAACAGATTTTCGTAGATTAGGCGACTTAACGGATTCAGCAGATTAAGTAATTTAGCAGATTTAGCATATAACAGTTTTGGCATTTTCAGTAGACTTAGCAGATGACAGATTTGGTAGATGAACAGATCTATCAGACTAGGCAGTAGAGCAGAGCTAGCAGATTAAGAAATATAACAGAACTAGCAGATTAGGCAATATAACAGAACTAACAGATTAGGCAAATATAGCAGAACTAGCAAATTAGGCAAATATAACAGATTTAATCATTCCTTAAAGTTTCACAAACATATCTTGCCTAATTATAAATTTGGCCTAAGTTTGCATGCCTAAATAGTTGTCATGATTCACACTATGATCATATACCCCACGTTTGCATTGAATTTACATGTCACAGATTATGGTCATAATTTAAATGTCCCAATTTAGTTCAACTTGCCTAGTACAAAAGATTCACATATAAATTATACCAAATATAGCCATTGATGTCAATGCACGTCATATATTCAAAAATCTCCTACTTAGGTGTTATTCACATTTGATAGTTATCAAATCTTAATATAGATCTTAATTTCCACACCTAAGTCACATATCTTCACTTTCTTAAAATGTGCCACAAATCTAGGTTTTAATCATGTATCATATTCTTAAAATCAGATATTGAATTATGTCCCCAAATCACAGATTATCATACATAGCTTGCTCAGATCCAGATCTAGTTTACAACATGTAATATGTATCTAAACTAATTACATGCCTACGGTCAAATTTATGCCCCAATTCCTAAGTCATATGTCCAATGTAAATTTTATGCCTCAACTTCTCAAGTCGTATGTTCAATATTCTTTATGCCACAAAACTCAAGTCATAGGTTCAATTATATGCCTTAGATTTAGGTCCTAAATTCCAAGTTCAGCCTATGTTCTTTCCTCAAATCAGTCACATATCGGTCATGCCCATTTCATGCATTATTCATTTTATTGTCCCAAATATTTTAGCGTATGTTAATCTCTAATGAGATTGGCTCAGGCTCGTGGTAGCCTGGCTATAGAACAGAAAGCAGAAAGAAATACAGAATAAGGTAGATCTAAACAGAACAGACTTAATCTCAGATTCAGATTTACAATTCTTGTCACAATCAGAATTAACGTTTATATCGGAAAATAACTGTACTTGCCTTGGTTGGATTAAAGAAAGAACTTTAATTGTTGTAGAATCGTTGCAGAAGCATTAATCTCTAGTTTGAATTGAGTTGCTTAGGTTGATGTTGATTAGCTTCTAGTTTTGATTCCAGCAGAGTAGCGACGCCATTTTATTTATATTTAGAACAGATGCAGAATTGAAGCAGAATAGAATTGTGTGTAGAGAAGGCTAGGCTTGGGGCTGTTTATATAGGGTTAGGCAGATGAATCTAGGCAGAAAACGAGACCAGATACATAAAAATGCACCCAGGCCCAAAACCAGGTTCGGGGACCAGGTCGACCCCCAGGTCGACTGCCCAGTCGACCTGGTGGGGGGTCGACTGCCCAGTCGACTCCCCAGTCGACCTAGGTACTGGGGGGTCGACTACCCAGTCGACTCCCTAGTCGACCTGGGTCCTGGGCGGGAAATTTCCCGCCCAGCCCGCTTCTGGGTATGAATTCGAATTTCGAGCTGTTTTGAACTCTGAATATTTCTGAAACTTCGGAGGGTCATATCTCCCTCATACGGACTCCGATTCTTGCAAACTCGGACTTGTTTCCAAGCAGAATTCCGAGACGAACGCAATGGCGCAACCCGTTTCCCTTGATTCTTACTTTAAAAATTAATTATCCTCTGATTTGTTACTTATACATTCACAGAAAATACGGGATGTTACATTCTCCCCTCCTTAAAGGATTTCGTCCCCTAAATCTTCAAGTTAAGAAGAATGTGTCCTACCATCCAACATCCATTTACTCAATCATCAATCACTGGCGTCCATTGTCCTTAGAAACTTCTAATGTTGTATGAGCATATGCAAAGGTGTGTGTATATGTTCCTTATCTAATGCAAAGATCAGGCGGTCCACTGATTCAGTTGACCTCCTTAATGCGAATTATGCCAGTGCCATGAGTCCAACATGTATGCAAATTTTCCTATTTGATACATATCATTTCTATATGAGTGCACAACCATTCAGTCATATGCAACATCCATGTGCTGAGTCAATCATTTTGCATCCACAAAAATTGAAAATGCTCACACATCCATATGCAGTATGAGAGTGTTTTCGAGCCGATCTAGTGCCTAGTGTGTGTATATGCATCCACGAGCAACCACTAGCAACCACTTGCATCCACTTGCAACCATCAAACATAACATGTCTCAAACACATGTTTACACCCATTAGTTTCTACCTTAAGTTCGAAGATTCGATCGATAGGATACAGTCGAATGATGGAAGCGAGTACTGATAAAACGAAGACTTGGTTCCCATTAGACATTGGTTGAGAAAATAATTCCCCTAAGTATCAACCCCGAAGACCGAAATCAACATCAGATTGACACCCAGAGGATTACCCTCTTTAGACAATGTCAAAACTGGAATTCTGAATTATTCAGATATTTACAGACTACTAGTACAGATCAGGTTCCCTAATGATTCTTAGGAAGCTAAGCATGATAAAATCATATCCCACAAAAACTCAGAATGTATGCGTCATACTTGACGTCTAACACAGATATCCTCAAACCCCAACTATCACCAGCAGATGAGTCGTAACCCCTATAGGGTTTGAGACTATAACCAAATCAGAAACAACACTAGTATTAAAGTGCAGAGACTCGACTACAGAATCAGAATGCCATAATCGGAAAGAGTTCTAACTCAATAATCAGATAAGGAAACTAAACTCTCTACGGGAATTTTCCTACTTCTATCCTATCCACCAACTATGAGAGCATTCGCCTGCCTTCCCGAAGTAGGTCATGTCCTCTGTCCTTGCTCCCGTTTCTTCGGGCAATCCCTAGTGAAGTGTCCCATCTCACAACAGTTGAAGTGAGTGTCCTTCCTCTTTCAGCAATCCTTGTTCAGATGAGTCATGCTTCCATAAGTAAAGCACTTTTCTCCTCCTTTATCTTTAGACTTTTCTTCCTTCTTTTGTGTTTCCTTTTTGCCTCCTTTGTGAACCAAGTCCATATTCATGAGTTTCTCATCCTTGGGTTGTGCTCCTTAGCCAAACTCCCTCATTCTCATCTTTACTATCCGTGTGTAACACGTTGACAAGTCCCTCGAAAGCGGCCTCCATCGCACGGAAAATCCTACAAAGCTCGAAAGAAAATTAGCCGTAGGTGAGACTACTGCGGCTATAGATGGAAGTCGGGCGCTTATTTGCCCTTTGACCGATGTCGTAGTCTTATCAAGCCTACAGAACCATGCCGCGATGAGGTTACCTCCTAGAAAGCCGGGAGCCCCGGAGAAGGAAACAAAGATTCAAACAGAGGATCAAAAGATAGATATATGGCTTTTGGGGATTATGTTTTTCAAAAATAAGCTTTACTTTTGAAAATACTTCCTTTTTAAAACCTTTTTGAAAATAGTTTTCGAAACTTTTTATCAAATCTAGTAACCTTCAGCTCTGATACCAAGTGTAACACCCCACCTCCGTTAAGGTCACTCACAAATGGAATGCCTTAACTTTGGTGGAGCATTTTAGTAAACAGAACAAAATATTACAAGACAGATATAAAAATAGTACTTGAAAAACATTATAAATTTATTGCAGTGGACAGAAATCAGTTTGGTTACAACTTTACCAAAAACTCAAGTACATATATATCAACCTTGTTCAAAAGCCATCAGAGTACAAAACTTTAAAATCATAATCCCCACAGAACGGAAGCTATACAGAGCCAAGCCATACTTTAAGCACTTCAAGCGGAAGAAATCTGGATCAAGCTAGAGTACTCCCTTCTACAAAACCTGGGGGGAACGGAAGAAAGGAGGCGAAACAACAAGGGTCAGACATAAAGTCTGGCAAGTCCAGTGACTTTCAGCATATGAACAGATAATAATAATAATGACATGAAAGCAAAACTGGAGAAGAGATGGTAGTAACATGAGCAGCAGATATACTTAGGTTAAACAGCAGAAACAGAATGATGTAGACTAAGCCATGCTTCTTATTCATATCTTACTTCTCTGCACTAATACTAGTATAACAGGATTAGGTGTCACCCTAATGTCTAAACTGAAACAGAAACAGGTACAGAATAATTCCCATAGAAGCAGAAAGCTAATAATGGGCCTTTACCACCCTAACAGAAACAAACAGAAGCAGAATGCTGATAATGGGCCTTTACCACCCGAACAGAAACAGACAGAAACATAATATTAAAAATGGGCCTTTACCACCCGAACAGAAACAGTCAGATTAATCCCTACGGAAATAGAATGTAGAATTAGGTGTACACTAGTAATTGGGCCTTTACCACCCGAACATACGGTACCACGCAGAAACAGACAGGTGTTACCACCCAACAGAAACAGACGGTACCAAGAGAAACAGACAGAACCAAGTGTACCCTAAAACCCTACCCCAAGCGATCGGCTCCCTAATACATAAATACCCTGTGTCGGCCCCACAGTAGGGTGTATCACTCCCTAAAGTGACAACCAATTGGCACAGACCTATAGATGTCACGGCGTCTTACATCCTCAGAGGCAGACCGGGATCCATGCACGCACATGACCCGGTTGGAACGCACCATCAACACCCCTCGCCATTATCAGAATGAACCGCTTATAATTAGTTCAGTAAGCGTGCCCGGACCCTAACTACTGTTGGGTCAAAGTTTTGATACCAGAAAGGGTTAATGACTAATATGGGTCCCAAACAACAGATGACACAAGTAATTCCCCTCCTAACCTTGTGTCCCCAGACTAGCAGATTTCAGATTAATTTGTTTACAAGTTTCAGATATACAGAATTCAGATCAACTAGTTCACAGATCAGATAAGTTTTCAGACTAACGGATCAGATATACGGATTTAACAGATTTACAGATTTGTCTAACTTTGCAATTGGGCCTACAGATTCACGGAACAGATTAATTAAATTCATCAGTCTAGTGGGTTTAACCCTATCCGCCCAACACGTTTTAGACATCATATTTATCACAGATTTTCATTAATTAAATATTAATGCCCAGACCTCTCACATTAGACTGACAGTTTGCGGCTACTGGTTAGGCCGGTTGGTTCCGGGCAGATTTCTGCCGCAAACTGAGTCTAACCTCGGGTTTCAAGCACGTTATGACTAACTTCTCACATTAGAACCTATTGTTTGCGGCCACTGGATATGCCGGGCGGTTCCGGGCAGAATTACGCCGCAAACTCATTCTAACCTCGAGTTAGCCATGTTTATCTTTGCGGCCAATTAATTAATAATTTACCATTTATGCCCAGGCCTAATATACATGTCAATTATTCATAGCTAATTCATATTATGTCAATAACAGACTGAATATATCAACTTAACAGAAATAGCAGATAACAGATTTTCGCAGATTAGGTGACTTAACGGATTCAGCAGATTAAGTAATTTAGCAGATTTAGCATATAACAGATTTGGCATTTTCAGTAGACTTAGCAGATGACAGATTTGGCAGATGAACAGATCAAGCAGACTAGGCAGTAGAGCAGAGCTAGCAGATTAAGCAATATAACAGAACTAGCAGATTAGGCAATATAACAGAACTAGCAGATTAGGAAAATATAGCAGAACTAGCAAATTAGGCAAATATAACAGATTTAATCATTCCTTAAAGTTTCACAAACATATCTTGCCTAATTATAAATTTGGCCTAAGTTTGCATGCCTAAATAGTTGTCATGATTCACACTATGATCATATACCCCACGTTTGCATTGAATTTACATGTCATAGATTATGGTCACAATTTACATGTCCCAATTTAGTTCAACTTGCCTAGTACAAAAGATTCACATATAAATTATACCAAATATAGCCATTGATTTCAATGCATGTCATATATTCAAAAATCTCCTACTTAGGTGTTATTCACATTTGATAGTTATTAAATCTTAATATAGATCTTAATTTCCACACCTAAGTCACATATCTTCCCTTTTTTAAAATGTGCCACAAATCTAGGTTTTAATCATGTATCATATTCTTAAAATCAGATATTGAATTATGTCCCCAAATCACAGATTATCATACATAGCTTGCTCAGATCCAGATCTAGTTTACAACATGTAATATGTATCTAAACTAATTACATGCCTACGGTCAAATTTATGCCCCAATTCCTAAGTCATATGTCCAATGTAAATTTTATGCCTCAACTTCTCAAGTCGTATGTTCAATATTCTTTATGCCACAAAACTCAAGTCATAGGTTCAATTATATGCCTTAGATTTAGGTCCTAAGTTTCAAGTTCAACCTATGTTCTTTCCTCAAATCAGTCACATATCGGTCATGCCCATTTCATGCATTATTCATTTTACTGTCCCAAATATTTTAGCGTATGTTAATCTCTTATGAGATTGGCTCAGGCTCGTGGTAGCCTGGCTATAGAACAGAAAGCAGAAAGAAATACAGAATAAGGTAGATCTAAACAGAACAGAACAAACATAATCTAAGATTCAGATTTACAATTCATGTCACAATCAGAATTAACGTTTATATCGGAAAATAACTGTACTTGCCTTGGTTGGATTAAAGAAAGAACTTTAATTGTTGTAGAATCGTTGCAGAAGCTTTAATCTCTAGTTTGAATTGAGTTCCTTAGGTTGATGTTGATTAGCTTCTAGTTTTGATTCCAGCAGAGTAGCGACGCCATTTTTATTTATATTTAGAACAGAGGCAGAATAGAAGCAAAATAGAATTGTGTGTAGAGAAGGCTAGGTTTGGGGCTGTTTATATAGGGTTAGACAGATGAATCTAGGTAGAAAACGAGACCAGATACATAAGAATGCACCCAGACCCAAAACCAGGTTCGGGGACCAGGTCGACTGCCCAGTCGACCTGGTGGGGGGTCGACTGCCGAGTCGACTCCCCAGTCGACCTGGGTACTGGGGGGTCGACTACCCAGTCGACTCCCCAGTCGACCAGGGTCCTGGGCGGGAAATTTCCCGCCCGCTTCTGGGTTTGAAATCGAATTTTGAATTCGAATTTCGAGTTGTTATGAACTCTGAATATTTCTGAAACTTCGAAGGGTCATATCTCCCTCATACGGACTCCGATTCTTGCAAACTCGGACTCGTTTCCAAGCAGAATTCCGAGACGAACGCAATGGCGTAACCTATTTCCCTTGATTCTTATTTTAAAAATTAATTATCCTCTGATTTGTTACTTATATGTTCACAGAAAATACGGGGTGTTACAGAACTCATCAACAAGAGTGTATGCAACTCATCATCAAAATTGGCCTTCATGTTTGCCAATTGATTGATCACATCTTGAAATTCATTCAAATGCCCTATAACAGACTTCTCCTCATTCAATCGAAGTTGCATCAACTTTTGAACCAGAAAAGCCTTACTTGTAGCACTCCTCGACTCATACAAAGATACTAATTTGCCCCACAACGCCTTCGCGGATTCACAGCTATCCACATGGTGGAATACAGAATCATCCAAATATTGGTGAATCAATGCAATCGCCTTTTTGTCCATTTTCTTCCACTTTCCCTCATCCATATTCGAGGGCTTTACCCCATCTCCATCAATGGGATCATGCAAATTATTGAGATATAGAATCTTCTCCATCTTCAGCTTCCATATGTCCTAATTCTTCCCATTTAAAATAGCCATCTTCGAAAATTCATCATCTCTGACATATCCAATTTTCAATCCAACAAACACTCTAAGCTATGCGATTATCTGGCTCTGATAACAAACTGTTGGGATTTTGTACGCAGCGGAAGTTTGACAAAACGCTAAGAAAAATAGGATCTTTATCACCCAATCACTTGAACATTAATGTGATTGAAAAAATAAACTAAACCACAAAAATATCGGAAATATGAGCACACGATATTCCACCCAACAACCCTCTTTATTGATTCACCAATAAAAATTATTTACAATCGATCTCAACTATTGTTACAAACAATTACAACTTTAACCAATAACCTTATTGAGAAATAGGTAGAGAATATCTAATGGCTAAAAGTTTGAGGAGAAAGACAATGAAGAATAATGGCAAATTTTCCACACCTAATGAAGATGTTAGCTAGGTTGTTTATAGAGTGAATTGCTTCATACCCAAGTAAATTTGGCATCCAAATTATCTTCATATATGTCATAAATTTATTTGGTTAAACACCAGATATTACTTGCCTTAATTATCCCATAAATATAGCAACCAATATCTCTCTGTAAAATCTATCAACAAATCTCTCCATAAAATCTAACAACAAATCTCTCCATAAAATATGTAAGATTATTTGTTGCCCAAAATTGTGATTTGCGTATCACCAATTTCTACAGGAATTACAGGAACAACGCATACAATTCTATGAATATGTTACTTAGTTTCACATTGATTTCATTACTTTTATTTATTCCATCTCAAATTTGAAATAAATATTTCGTTCCTCATGTTTATTCTAATTCAAATTTGAACCTTATCAAATATTGACTAAATTATATTGACTGGTGCTGTATTTGTGCAAACCTTACATTGAAAAAATTATATGCCATCTGAACTTAAATAACAATAACAATCAAAGTTAATAAGATATAGTAGATCGTTAAAATTTATATTTCAAAAACTACATCTACCTAAGATATAGTTAAAAAGGCAAATTACAGTATCTGAACAACTGATCTTACCAATAATTAATTGGTGACCTTGGCTTTTAAGTGACTAACATTTGTTTTTGTTATTTTAAGAAATACAATGTCATAACATCTAACTCTTAATCACTAGATTAGAAAGAAAAAAATTATTTCTATATGGAAATCTACTTAGATGAGCTGACAGAAAAAGTACTTAGTAAGTGCAATTAGAGCAACCAACATATTATTATACCACATACAACTTGAAATTGCATCAAAAACACAAACGCTTTAACATATGTCAATCCAAAGCAACATAATATGGAAGAATAAAGTTTCACATGAACAAAAGTAAAGTTGAACTTATTTCAACTTCACAGTAAAGCGTTGTAAAAACCTGAAATTCTAACATGCAATTTAACCGAAGGATAAAAATATATTTGTTAATGTAGCCTTTCACAGGTGATTTGGAAGGAGGTTTGGAGGAGGAAGAGGTTGGGGTCTGCTTGGAGGTCGATTAACTTGATAATATGAGTACTGTGCTTTTGTTGCCATGTCAGTGACATCGGTTGTTAGATCCTTCTAATTCTACTTAACTTCTAGCAAAGCATCCGATTTTCTAAAATATGTTAGAAAGCACCAAAAACTGCATAAAAACTCTAGCACAAGACCCGATTCAAGAAGAATCCTCCTCCATCCTGTGCTAATATTAAGATGAAACAGAAAAACTGAAAACAATTAACAAATATAGCACAAGACCTAAAACTAATCAATAAGAAGCTTCATCCAGCTGGTGCTAATATTACGATGAAAGTGGAAATTAAAACAATGAATGAATAACCCTAAAATTGAATAAATCGAACAAACATAATAAATACGACTAATAACGGAGATGATCGACATAGCGTACTTGTGAATGATAGAGCAACAAAAACAAATACCAATGTCCGAAGAAGTCGAGGTCCATGTACAAGTGATAAAGGTGAATTTTCTTTTTATTGCATACTTTTTCCTTTCATTTCTCCTCTATTTTAATCATTGTCCTCTGCATAATTGTCCAGAGAAATCCAATGCAAACTTGTGCAAGTCTTCCATGTCTATACACAAATATAGTATAGACAATGATAGCTTTAGCAATATGAGGTACTAACCGTGAACAATGACATGAGAAGAGACTAGTATATTGTCTGCGTTAAATAACTGCAGCATGTGAACATGCTAGTTTACGAGATGCCAATCACTTAGTATAGACAATTTAATGGAACTAACACTAATAAAAATTGAACAATCCTTAAAGACCATAATCATCCACGCTAAAATTGTAATATTTTATAATCTACCAGAAAAGGGGGGAAACTTTGAATCAGTGGTTCATCGAAAAGGATACTCACTTTACGCCAACAAGTGCACCAAGAACGATTGCTCCAAATGCATTAGCTAATGCACCTGCATGATTAAACAATATTAATTTAATGCTCTAAAGTATCTAAGATTATCAAGAAATTATAGGATACTCACTTTTATTTTTTTTACACAGGCACACACACACACATATATAGAGAGAGGAACATTTCTTTGCCCCTAAACAGTAAAGATTCGATTTTAAAACGTGATCTATTACATGTTAAATGTTCATAGCTATGAACATAGTCACAAGCCAATGCAATATTAAATTACATACAAATGAGAGAAATTATGAAGATTATCAACAACTACCCATTCATTTGTAGTTATTTTGTTTCTAATTCAACAATAACATGAGTTACAGTTTATAAAAATAGCTTTCAAATGACTTTGGACAGGAGCATGTGAACCATTATAACGTATTTATGGCTAACTTTTCCCCTGAACACTTCTAGATGAAAATAAAAATAATGGACGGGGATAACCAACATATTTGTGCCTATTTATAAGATAAAGATATACAAAATCATATGGTTCCACACCACGTTTATCACAATATACATAATCTCTCTCACAAAACCATATCATTAGTAAATCATCTTACTAAATTTGATCCCAGAATAGCCCTAGTAGGCTCAAATTTATCTAACCATATGTAAAGAGAAAAAACCAAGTGAGTAAAAGAGCTTCTCAGTAAGCTGAAATAACAAATAAAACCTATAAATAGCGAACAATCAACCATTTATAATAAACCAACTGAAAGTAAGTAACCCAAAATAATTTTCTTTATCTCAATTTGCTGAAAGCGTGGCTCGCATAACAAGTTCTTCAGTTGAAGAAATCCAATGAAATTATGGTCGAAAGCGACTTCACTAAGTGGAAAATTAAAGGCATCCCGAAGATAAGTATCTAAGGGAAAAAGGAGATAACCTAAAGAAGACATGATTAAAAACCAGTGGAGAAATTTGATACAAAACCTAATCATGATACAAGAAAATTCCATTGATGAACCTCATTAGATCTGAAGTCGTGATGTCCTGAAAAAGTGGAGGTAGCAGATTTCGCTTGGAAGAAGAGAAACTGTCGTATTTCGCATGGAAGAAGAAGCTGAAAATTTCTCCTGATAAAGAAAGAAGCCCGAAACCCTTATTGTGAATTTCAATTTTGTGCGGTCTAGAAGAGGGTAAGCGTGACAAGTGATATGTCCCTGCATTAATAAATTATTTACCCATTTTCCAAATTTTATAACACTTATTTGTGTTGTGAATATTAATAAATATTTTACAAAGTTTATACCAACACTTTTTAATAGGCCAACATATTTTTAGTGTTAGTAGTTGATAACATTTATAAGTGTTAGTGGTTGATAGATATAAAATGTTGGAAAATCAATAATTTGGTGTAGTGTAATATACATATTTACCCCATTAAGCATACACATTTATATTAGGCATCTTTATCGTTTTCTTCCTATTTCATCATAAATACTATCTTAGGAGTATCCACTAAAGGATTCTTCCTTTTCTTTTCAGATAGTAGAATGACTGAAAATGCTAATTAGAAGAGTAACCAGGCAACACCCTGCTACTTTCCAGAATGGTTTCAACAGTATCTCCGTACTGTTAAATAGGTCCATGTTGCTGGTCCTGCCCCAGCAGCTCCTGCAGCTCTTGCCGCTGAAGTAGCCTTCGATTTTTCTCGCTTTTGCAAGACCTTTACGAAACTTGGAGGAATATTTTTTTGAAAAGGAAGGCTTTGCTACTTCCCAATCTTGGGTTATGGACTTGAAAGAATCTTTAAGGCTACTGCTTGGCCCGATGAAGTAAAAAGGAGGATAACGGCCTGGCATTTGAAGGATGAGGCCCTTGAATGGTGGAACTTAATATCGATGGAGAACGAGGGTCGAATCTTTACATGGTCCGAATTCAAGACCCGATTTAAAGCAAAGATTTTTCCAATGGAAGAAATGACCATCCAGCTAGAGAAATTCATCCACCTCGAGCAGGGAAGCTTGAGCCTGAACGTATATCCAAATTCACATAGTTATGTAAGTTTGGAAGAGGATAGTAGACATCCCCATGAACAAAGCCCTTAGTTTTGTTAAAGTACTAAACTCCCCGTTGAAGGAAAGTCTATTATCTCAAGTAACATTTTGGGAAACTTTCAAAACCTTAGTAGAGACAGCTACCCTTTGCACGGATGAAAGCTCCAAGGAGGATAAGGAAGGTGAGAAAGGAGAAAGCTCCAACAAAAATAAGAAGAAAGAATGGTGGAAAAATAAGAAGAAGAAAAAATTCAAAAAGTATGCAAAAACTTGTACAAGGTGCAACCGCAAGGGTCATAAGGCCAAGGATTGTAGGACCTCATTGGTGAAAAAGGAGTTCAAGGGAAAATGTTACAACTGCCATAAAGAAGGACACATGTCCAAAGATTTCCGAAAGCCCAAAGTTGTCAAGAGTGGCTAAAACTATGCACTAGAAGCAACACCAATTCAAAGCCGCCCCCAAGAGACCAAGGGCAGCCGACACTAGAAGGTATAACCTCTGTTTTAGGAAATTTAGTATACACCTTCAATTCTGGAGTTACCCTTATCTCTAAGCGATTAGTAAATCTGTTGAATCTTTCCATATCTATCTCAGATATTCCAATAGAGGTAGCCAACCTTATCGGAGGAGCTACGTATCTTGAGCTATTGTGTAAAGACTTAGTTTTAGAGGTCGACAATGTCGAGTTCCATTGTGAAGCGTATACATTGGATTTTATGGGGTATGGCCTTATCCTAGGTATGAATTGGCTATCGTTTTATGGGGCCGTCCTAGATTGCGATAAGAGGATCGTTCATCTTAGAATCCCAAGAGGATGTAACCTGAGTTTCCCTTTAATGTTAGAAACTAGGATAAAGCCTTATTATATTCCTTATCTTCTAGTTCTGAAGGACCATCTTTGATTCTGACAGTTTGTGAGTTCTTGGATATTTTTTAGGAATTCACAGGGCTTCCATCCCCATAGAGAAATCTCTTTTCGTATTGACCTAGAGAAGGATGCTAGACCTGTAGCACTACTCTTGAGGCTTATGGCGCCTAAGAAAAGAAGGGAGTTAGATACGCAGATTTCAAAGTTGTTGCAAAAGGGTTTCATTCGACGAAGTACCTCAGAATGGGGTGCACCTGTAGTATTTGCCACCAAAGTAGATGGATCTTTAACACTTTGTGTGGACTATAGGGAAATCAATAAATTAACCAAGAAGAATAAGTACGCTTTACCTAGAATTGATGACCACTTGGTAGGAGCTCGAGTATTTTCCCAACTAGATCTTGCTACTGGGTTTCACCAGTTAAGAATTTCGGAGGACAACAAGGACAAAACTGCGTTTAGGACGCCAGACGGATTCCAATGGGAAGTTATGCCCTTCGGATTAACGAATGCACCCTCTTTCTTTGTTTACCTCATGAGTAGAGTGTTTAGGGGCATTCTAAATAAAATTGCAGTGGTCTTTGTAGATGATAGTGAAGAGCATGAGAAACACTTGAGACAGGTGTTAGGGATATTAAGAAACAACTAATTGAAAACAAAATTCTCAAAGTGCCATTTCTGGATGGAAGAAGTAAGATTTTTAGGACATATTGTGTCAAGTGAAGGCCTGGTTGTAGACCACGTGAAGTTAGAGGAACTCAAGGAATGAAGAACACCTCAAAATGCTATAAAAGCTAGAAGTTTCCTTGGATTGGCAGGGTATTATAGGAAATTCATTAAAAACATCGCAAAGATTGCTACTCCATTAACCCAATTGACAAGGAAGAATTTGGTGTTTGCTTGGAGTAATAAATGTGATATAGCCTTTAATAAATTAAAGGAGGCATTAACTAGCTTACCAGTCCTAATTATACCCAACGGTTCAAAATTGTTCACTATTTACAACAATGTATGTGGGACCGGTTTAGGAGCGGTCCTTGTGCAAGAAGGAAGAGTAGTTGCCTATGCTAGTAACAACTAAAGGATCTAGAGAAAAGGTACCCAGTTCATGACCTTGAGTTAGCTGCAATAGTGTTTGCCCTTAAGATGTGGAGGCATTATCTTTTAGGGGAGAAATTTGAACTCTTTACTAACCATAAATCCCTTAAGTATTTATTTTCTCAACGTGGCCTAAACTTGAGACAGCAACGATGGATGGAGTATGTTGCCTCATTTGAATTTACAATTCAATATACCTCGGGAAAGGGAAATGTTGTGGCGGATGCTTTGAGTAGGAAACATGCGACTTTGAATTCGATAATAGTATAGAAGCAGTTAGAGTTCCTTGTTAATTTTAATTTGCAACCTTCACCAACTCCTTCTAATGGTTTTCTTGCGACCATGATAATTAGACCTACTCTAAGAGAAAGGATCAAAAGCGCACAAGACTTTGATGAGGAATTAAGAAACATAAAGGAGAAAGTAGGAAGCAAAGAGACCTTTCCTCATTCAGTTAGGTATTTGATCGATGATGATGGGAGTTTACTTTGGGATGGATGAATTTACGTCCCTAAAGATGGAGGGTTAAGGAAAGAAATTCTAGAAGAGTTCCATAGGTCAAGATTGACCATACACCCTGGGGGGATAAAATGTATAAGGATATGAAGAGGAATCCCCATTAGGAAGGGTGAAGAGAGATGTAGCCGAGTTCGTGGCCAAATGTTTAACTTGCCAAAAAGTAAAATCGGAGCAAGGGAAGCCCATAGGATTGTTACTACCTTTAGAAATCCCCATTAGGAAGTGGGAACATATTTCCATGGACTTTGTAGATGGATTTCCTATAAGCCAAAAAGGGAATGGGTTGTGAGATCGTTTAACCAAAAGCGCCCATTTTATACCAGTCAAGAAGACAAGGACTGCAGCCTCGTTAGCCCAATTATATGTCAAAGAGACAGTCAGACTACATGGTATCCCATTGAGTATCGTGAGTGATAGAGACCCCTTATTCACAAGTGAATTTTGGAGAAGCCTACAAGCATCATTGGGGACATAGAAAAACTCGAGTTGGAGTCTAGGTTGCCTAGTGCCACCGCAAGGATTGTAGAGCATAGAATCAAGAGACTCCACAACAAAATAGTTCGTCTGAGTACAATGGGGAAATGACCCTGTTGAAAGCATATGGGAGACCGAGGATAAGATGGACAGACTTACCTAGAGATTTTCTCGAGTAAATTTTTCTTCAATTACGTTTACGGATGCATCGTGGTTGCTATATTAGATGTTAGGAAATGGATGCAACACCATTCCACTAAGCACTCATATAGAATTATATGCATATTTAAGTTGTTTGCATACATATTGCATCACTTATTACATCTATATGCTACGATAGAGCTCACTTCAGTGGGTCTGCAGATCATAATCCCGACGAGTCATGGATGTTTATGGATGAATTATAAATAACATGGGTGTACAACATGGAAGTTTCGTGCAAGTTATGTTTTTCACCTCTTAAATGAATTTCAGGCCGAAATCTATTTTAATGGAGGGAGAATGTAATGCCCCATAAAATTTATAAGTATTAATAATAAAATAAATAACTAAAAATAAGCAATTTATAGTATGGATGGAAAATGAGATTTTGCAGCTTCAAGAATTTGGCTACGAAATTCTTTTATTTGGATTCATGGCGAAATTCTGAATCGTTTTCATATATAATATGTTGAAAACAGTCAATGTATGAAGAAGTTATGAACGAATGAATTTGGACAGTAAACACAGAATATATATATATATAATTATATGAATTATATATATATATATGTGTGTGTGTGTGTGTGTGTGTGTGTGTGTGTGTCCAAATTATAAATTAAAAATAAAGAGGGAGAATTCAAATTTTGAATTAGAGATACGATTAGGGGGACAAAATATATTGCATACATGGAATAAAATTTACAGATTAAGGAACATATTAAATAAAATAAACAGCTCAGCAATGCAGCCTTATTAGGCGTTCCAGCCCCAAAGGGGTCGACTACCCCCCAAGGGGTGTCAACCGCCGGTCAACCGCTCGACGGTTGGACAACCCAATAAAGCTATCCGGTTAGGGTTTTTCTAGGAGGATATATATAATTAAAGACTTGGATTATTTCTAAATAATCCAACGGTCTATGCTCACACGGGAAACTATATATACCACTCCTATCAGACTATGAAAACCCTAATCAGTCTCCATCCCTACCGCCATGCTTCCTCTCCACCATTGTTAAATTCCAGAGAAAAATAAAAGAATATGTTAAGGGTTTCTTCTATTTCTCTAACTGTATCCTAATTTTCATGAGTTTATTATTCTAGAATTTGACATAAACATACATACATATATATACACACATGATTCTAATGCATGTCACTTATTCGTATATAATTGGAGGATTATTGGAGCATGCTTGAATGCAAAGAATTATTTCAGATCTAGATCTACCAAATATTTCTCTCTGCTTCACTTAGGTCTGTGAGTGGAATGTGGTTTACTTAAGGCATATTCATGTTTTTAATAGATTGTCATGTGAATAGATATGCCTAGGAGGAGTTGGAAATTCGATAATATAAACATTAAAACCGCCAAATCCTCTATCTTGTAATTGCGTAATTACCATTTGATCGCAATCTAAAAAGGTTTAGATTTGATTATTTCATGATTTGCATTGGGTTTGGATCCTATTTTGGATCCAAATGCATTCACAATTGAAATAGGTCAAATATAAACTTTTTTATGTGAAAAACACCAAAAGGGGGTGAATTTGAAAAATATGAGTTAAAACATACATGTTTAAGTGCCTCTATTTTTAGTTCGGTATTGAAATCATTTTCTACAAGCCTAGGATGCAAGTTGAAATTGAATGCATGTACATTTTCCATCCACTGCTATTTGTTATCTTGTCATTATGTTATCATGCCTATGTTGTATCGGTAAAAGTATGGAAAACCTAACTTGTATGCCTTGATTTGGATAAAAGTTGACAATTGCCACCTCGTTAGAACGGTTCACCAATTATATGAATATTTACATTATTTAGCTGTTATTATTATTCTTATATAAACGTAATCAACATAATTAACATTGTATTAGCATAATAAATGCAGTTAGGTAAGATTCGAATTTGAAATATCCCCATGATAAATATGTATTTGTTTGCTTGTTTGTGCATATATTGAATGGCTTTAAATATATATAAATATTGACATAGACAAGAGGTTAGTTGCCGTTTGTGGTGGAAGTCTTCCCGGAACCGACTGACAAATTCAACAACTGCAAGTAGGCCCAATTAATATGAGATGTCTTGGTGCCATGGGCCATTTAAGAACTTAGTACACTAGGCACGAGGTTAAATTAGCTTGTAGTAGAAGTCCGCCCAGAACCGACCGACATATCCAGCATCTACAGGTGTACGATTTAGTGTGAGAGGTCTTGTGTGTATATATATAAGTCTATTGTGTGTGAAAATAGGCAGGTTTACTACGCCTTGAGAAGGTCTTAAGTGGCTGACTCACTTTTTATTAGTTTGGGTCTTAAGTGGTTAGGACTAGGATCCCTCCAAAGGTTTATTCCCTGGAGAGGAACCCAAGTCATGGGACCCACCCTTATTAGATTTGAAGTAGGTCTTTGGGTCCTCCTTCTCTAAAAGTGGTTAGGCATAAAACGATAACGTAGTAGGGTAGTTCACATGGATGTTCATTTCCTCTAGAAGATTGTAAGGGGTCAACTAGGGTCAGAATGGTAATTGAAAGATATGTGGCCATTGCATTCTCACCAACTATCTGTGGGAAGTCTTAAGCGATATAGGTGTCCTACCGGGTAATATCAGTTAAGTAGTAATGTTCACAATACTACTTCTCACATTACAAATGAGAGAATAAACTTAAGAACGTTAACGTACTAGGTTGGGGTCCAAAAGGTCTAGGGGTCCGCCTCAGGGTTATAAGAGATCATAAAAATCCACCTTTAATAGGGCCATAAGTGACCGAGAATGCCACCATGTTGGGTCTTTAACCTAAAAACACTAATGGGCGATTGACTTGGATATCTACCCCATTGGTTGGATACTTGGTGTTTGTGTGAATCTAGTGTGTTGCGTAGTCATACCTTGACATATGTAATCTGCTAAAAATATAGGGTATGGACATCAACTAACACCATATTTCAGTCACACAGAACTTTACATTCTGCCCTCTCTCCTTAACATATCCAACAGGTCAGAAGATGGGGTAAAAGCCATGGACGAAGTGATGATTGAAACTGATGAAGAAGACGAAGTTGTTATTGCTATTATTAGTAGTTATTGCTTTACTTCTTTTAGAAACCTATAAGAATGAACTATTTGATGTACCCATTGAACATATGTAACTGTGACTGTTGTATTTCTGTGGTTTTTAAATAAATGGTACATCTTATTTGAGTATTATATTTTCTCTTTCCACTGTGTGAGATTTCCATTCGAAGTATATGTTATTTTTATGTATGCAAATATAATCCTTACAGGAACCTACGACCATTTAGAATGGCTCTACGTTTCGATGGCCCTTTTATAGGTCGAAATTTAGGCCCATTCCGGGTGGTTTGTTACACTCTCCTCTCAAGCTCCCTCTACTCTTCATGAAAATGGAAACCAACTTCACCATTCTTCTCCTCATTGCCTCACCTTTCTGGCCATCCCCATGCCATCCAGCTCGCATCCACCTCCTAAGACGCGACTTTGGCCCAACACACTGCCCATCGTGAAAATGCACGACCCTTTTTACTACTAAACCACACCAAACTCCACCATCCGATGTCGCTTGCCACTGGGAACCCCCCTACGATGTCTCCTTGGCCTAAACCCCATTATCTCGGCTCCACATTGAAGCCTTAGGTCAGTTGTGAAAATTTCAAGCCTAGGAAAATATGATTACGTACGAAGTTTGTCACACCAGTGCGAGGCTCTCGCTTATGTGATTCCAACGGATCCGGGGTTACTTGAATCCATTAACTATGGCTTGAGATTTGACTTGTAGAAGATGAAGAAAGAGGAGGCCTCTTTCTTCGCTTTTCAGAAGATGGGGCCAGGTTTTTAGGAGGAAGATCGTATATTCATAAGCAAGATTTTCATTATTTTATTAGTTTCACTTATAATCTCGTTGACCCTTTTAAGCTCCACGTTTCGTCCAATCGTCACAAAAATTGACATCCTAATATGTTTCGATTTTTTGGACTGGATGACATCGGTTCCCTCGAATTCCAAGGCTGTTTCCAAAAAAACTATTTTAATTTCGAATCATAAATCGATATGCGTTTATATCGCGCACGATCACAAAACAATTCCAAACGACACTATTGGTATACTTTCTTTAGAATTAACTCGCATTTATATGGAAGTTAGGAATGATCGTTTACAAACATCCATTGGTACAATGAAATTTTCAGCTTAAAACATTTTAGATACTGTTAATCTTTTATTTAACAGTTAACTTCGTGGGAAAGTTTTGCTAATAATAATATATTATTAACCTATGTTATTGAAGAATTTGAAACATTTCTGCTACCAACACTCAGAAAGGATTAAAGATACAGCTTAGTAATGTTTATTTACCACCATATTATCATCACATTCCAAAATTTTAGAAAATATAAAATATTTCAAATTACATAATGAAATATTCAACTACCATCATTAATACATAGCCACCGAAAGAATATTTGACATTTGGAGAAGTAGTTCAACATTTTATGAGACAAGCTTACATATAGCATACCATCTTGTGCTATTTATAGTTTTGTCAAAAACTACGAAGTTGCAAATCATGATTATGAAAAAATTATTGATCCTGAAGTTCCAATTATGTAGAAAGTTGCTATGAAAATTGTCATCATATGAATGTAATACAAGTACTAGATCACATATTGGGTATTTTTAAAAATCATTTATTGATTTGTTTAAAACCATGTTATGTGTTTATATGATTTATGAATTTATATCAAATCATATTCAGTAGGGTATATTCTTAGTTAATTTGTATTTAGAACAGTTATTCTATTACTGTTAAATAACAATATTTTATTGTTAATTCAATTTAAATTTAAGTTATAACTTTGATATGTTATAGTTTAATTTGTGTTTACATGTTTTTATTCATAATATAAAAATCATATTTGTATTTAAAAATGTTTTGTTTAACTTGGGGGTTAGGAACATGATATAACTAAATGTTGTTTTACAATCAATACAATATATGTTAAAATCAAATGTCAATGATTATGTCAGAGGAAGTGTACACACATTAAATGATTCCAATATATTTACACGAATATAAGTAATTTTCTAATATTTACATTTAGAATAAAAAATATACAATTTTATATTTAAACAAAGAAAATATTAAATAAAAAATATCAATTATAAAATTAGTAGCTAACAAGAAAGGACACGTATAAATATGAACACACATATGTATATTTGTATGTATTTTTTCAAAATATATTTTATAAGATATTCAACTTTTGTACAAAATGATAAAAATATTTTTCTTCTGTAAAACCCACAAGTAAATAAATAAAATAAGCTTTTAATGTAATATGATATTTCTATACAACAACGCACACATAAATATAAATGCGTGCGCACACACAGATATATATATATATATATGTGTGTGTGTGTGTGTGAGAATTACTTTTACCAATTTTATTTTCATTTCCAAAAAATATATATGAAAACTACAATTTTTTTAAGGTAAGTGCAACAAGGATATAAAAACAAAATTTTTGATATTAAATTTTATAAAGAAACATATTGTATGTGTGTCTTTAAGTATATATGTACATACAATTTTTTTTTGAAAATTAGTCTGCTTTATTTCAAAAAACCAATATCAAACCATCTTTATATGCCTCATTAAAATCTTGTAACACCTAACCTAAGTAGGTGCTTTACAAGGAAAAAAAGCACATATAAATTTGGTAAAATAATTATATCAAACAATGTTAACAATCATAACAAAGAAATACAAAGCAAATAATAATGCACTTCACGGCCTAATTGGCTCAATCCCACTTTAATCAAAATTGTCTTCAAGTTATGGAGCTTATCAACTATCCTTAAATTTAGTCCCCCGTTATTACAGTAGCAGTTCTTTTCTTGAATCCCAACTAGTTGTGCTACCATTATTTTGTACCAGAAAGGTAATTTCTTTCTCGATCTAGCAAAGCTTCGCTTTACAATGTGATTTAAATGTATAAAAGATAAAAGATTCTAGCATTTCTTACATCCCATACGTAGTGAATAGCAGTGGTAAAACTTGCGCAAGCTAAGTCCTTTAGTTGATCTTTATGGTGGAAATCAGATAGCAGAAATAACATTTTGTCTTCAAGTGTAGGGGGTATAATCGGAGGAAGTGAAAGCTTGTGTTTCAAGGAGCACTAAATAAACGAAGAGTAATCACATCCAATGAATAAATGTTTGCTAGTTTCTGGATAAGATTTGGATTATGAGCATGTAATATATATTGAAATGCCAAAACGAATTAATCTTTCTTTAGTGTTCAATTTACCTAAAATAGCAAGGTATGAAGTAAAGGACATGCGCCTACTATTTATACAATTCCAAATAATAGAGTAAGTAGGTTTGACATCTCCATGCTGGCGCACTTTTTCCTAGGCTTTGTAGAAAGAGAATTCCCTACCATCACACCATTCATATTGATCATGTCCACGGTCAGGGAAGATAAGGATACTTTGAATCTCATGTGTAAATTCTCGAGTGATAGGATTTAAAGATAGATCTAATTGGCGTTCGCTGATGATACTGCTGACATTGGCTGAAGTATTGTTGATAACATGAAATTTGGAAATGCTTATTAAATCAACAAGGAAACTGCGGTTAATCCAAGGCTCAAACCACAAAGAGGTGCGATTTTCATTTGCATGTGTATGTGAAATTAATTTTGATTTTTTTTCTTCATAAAATGAAATGAAATATTTGTCTTTAATATTATATTGAAAGAGGAAATTAATAGTTTAATATATAGAACATTTATAAATATATACATACACAAGCACATACGTATGTAATTTTAGATTTAAAAGGGTATTAGTTTAATAATAAAACAAAAGAATTTTTTGAGAAAAAGTATAATATATATACTATGTTTTCTCAATGTTTTATTTTTTTCTAAATATGAATAATTTTTGAAAAATAATATATTTTACTATCAAGAATATATATATATATATATGTATGTATGTATGTGTATATGTATATGTATACGTGTATGTATATGTGTGTGTGCGCGCATGCCTGCACACACATGTAAATATAAGTATATGTATAAACTAGAATAGATTAAATAAAGATTTACGTTCTCCCTGCGATCTTATCGACAATTTAGTACCTTGGTTAGAGTCTTTACCTCCATCTCCTTGACTACGGTTTGCAAACCATCTCCTGACTTCACCAATGGTTGCTGGAGGCTAGGGTAATAGATTTTTCTTATGTGCTGCGATTGGGATCACATTTGCTTATAGCTAAGAAGATCAGTTTCCTTTATTTTTCCTACTAGACATTCATTAAACCTTTTATTTCCCTTTCTTTCCTTAGCTAACTTTGATAAGAGCATCTTAGGGTGCCATATTATGTTCCAATGAATGATTTGATAGCAGATCTGGTATATCTAATATGTTTATTTAGAGTTGCTTATTAAATAGATCAACTTACAACATATATATGTTGTTTTAAATGAGTACCATTGAAGTTTTAATACACATTAGATTCAACTTTATTATTAATTTGAAAATTTTATGAATTAACTTTACATTGTTTAGATTCATAAATAAATAACAACTTGTTTGTCTTGATTTTCGTTGTGAACTCGATACTTCAGTCAATAATAATAATTTGAATATTGAATCACGTACATATTTGCTAATGGGCATCAATTCATTGCATATAGTGTAACATCCTAACAAAAAATCCGGGTATGAAAAAGTTTCTAGAAATTTTGAATATACCAATTCGATCCAATTCAAACATTTAAGTATAATTAATACATACATACATGCATGCATATATATATATGTATGTATATATATATATATGTATATATATATGTGTGTGTGTGTATAAATACATATAACACATACATTTTAACGAAAAACAAATGGTTTATGTATATATTTTAAAAATAAGATAGGTGGCTTGAAATGATTAGGACACATGTCATCAAATGAACGGTATACATGTCTTGGGATTAAACAAGATAAAGACACATAAACATTAGGTGTCCATGTGTAGAAACATCTAAAGACACCTAAGGGGGCATGTGTCTACATCCTAAAGTTTGCATAAAGATAAGGTGGATAAGTGTCCAAAACCAAAACTAGCCTTATAGAATGCTATAGAAAGGATGGAAATGTTCTTTTTTTCATACATTCACAAGACAAAAACATGATAAGATAAAGAGGAGAAGTTTAGGAGAGGCCAAGAGAATAAATATAAGTTCAAGCTACAATTATAAGGTGAGAAAAACAATTTAAGTACATGTATTCATTTCATACTATGAACAAAAGTTGTGAAAATTAAGAATGAATGATAGGTCCCCACCCAATGAAAATGACGTTCAGTATTTTGACCATAACTTCTTCATTTTTTAATAAAATTTCAATTTCTTTAATGTTCTGGAAAGCTAACTCAAAGGCCTACAACTTTCATGCCGGCCATTTTTTCTTATTTGATCGTTTTTATACTTGAAAACTGGATGCAAAGCCAGGTAAAAATATTCCTGAAATGGACATGCTGAAAATGCCTCATGTTATTGAATTTTATATATTAAATCAATAAATGATTTTAAGGGTTTCTTTTCATGGTAATTAAGTAGACTAATGAAGTTTCTTACTGCAGAAAAATTGAAATCAAAAACTATATTTATCATAGAGAAATTGCATCAAGCATTTTACCGAAATACTAGTCTAAAATCTGAATTTCTAAAATTTGAAACTCTTCTTGAATTCAAAATGCTTTTAAATGTTTCTAAGACCGAAGTGTCACAAAATAGAACTTTTTGTAACATTTCTGAAGCGCTGCCTTTTTTGAATTACTTGTGAAGTATTCTAACAAGCTCAGAACTTTTCACAGCGCACCAGAAATGTTATAATAGCTATTTTGAGTCCTATAAACCGCAAAGAACTTTTCATAACGCACCAAAAACGCTACAGTACCTGTTTTGAGTTTAAACCATTGTAAACTACCTAGAACTTCACGTAGCATTTCTGGAAATGTTGTCTCTCCTCTAATTATTTATAAAGCACTCTTATAAGCCCATAATTTTTCATAATGCTTTTTAAACGCCGTAGCTTTTATTTTTATTGATGCTGAAATTTTTTGTAGCACTTTTGGAAATGCTATCTTTTCTTTTTCTTTTAAAAACCTTTATAATGTAATTATAAATGTTACCGTTTACTTAGATAGTTTTGAGGTCCTTCTTAACATAGATTGGAATATTTTTGAGGTAGTTTTGGGTCTGTCCTAAACCCTTAAAAGTATGGATTTAATGAAGTAATTTAAGATTACTTTTGGGAAACATTTTCTTAATTATATTTCTTCGAAGGTGCGGTATAAGATAATAGATCTTAGTTAGTGCACTATTACTCTATGTTGGTATTGAGCCCAGTAAAATACGTCCTTACTTAGTGATGGGATGCCGACCACAATAGGATAACATATCCTAAAATCTAAACTAAATCGAGGGTGTGGTTTAGATTCATAAATATGTATTTTGAAAAAGCATGGATTTTGATGTAATATTTTGAACTTGCTTGATTTAATATCTTGAAGTCTTACTTGTTTATTGATTTAAACTTTGAATTGATGAAACCTCTTAAGATAAACAATAATACAACCCACTAAGACAAGATATGAAAATTAAGCTTAAATAGCCATCTCACTGGGTCTGTATTTCTCATGATGCTACACTTAAACCATTTTAGGTTTAGATGGTTAGTTGGCTGCTTTGAAGTGAAGACTTTTATTATTTATATTATATCTTTATGTACTCATATGTATAATTATTTAATGGATAGACTCTTAGATCTTTGTGATCGTGTTATCTGATGGGGTGATTGTATAATTTCTCTTCCGTTTAAAATCATGTACAATGAATGGTTTTATACTCCGATGCACTTTTGTTAAGTTGTGACACTATTCCATTAGCAATATGGCTTATATGTAGCATTACCGCTTCTAGATAAGTGTTCCAGAGTGGGGTGTTATAGAAATTGTTATCAGAGCGAAGGTTTAAGGGGTGATTTTGGAAAGCTATCCTATCACAATTTAATTTGTCGGAATAGTAAGTTTACACAATTATTGACATATGTATGACTATTTGCAGTTATAAGTTATGGCAAACAACAAAACATGGTGTATGGGGAATCCATGGGCTGGTGTTAAGTGCACCACCATACTGTATGAACGATCAGTTGCTGCAAACCCACAACGGAAAAGCATGTGTTTAGGAGGAGAGCAAAGAAGATTATCTTTAATGAGATACATGAAGTTTATAATGGAGATAATGACTATGAAGAAGGTTTAAAAAGGACCTTATTCTTTACCATCTACGCCAAAAATGAAATCATTTGAGATGGCAATTAAACTGGAGGAAAGGACCAACTATGGGGAAGCTTTAGAATTTATAAGGCAAAAAGGAGCACTACTACCACAAGGCGGGAATATAAGACATAAATAATTTCCAAATAAGTTAGTTGAACAATACGATGAAGAGGAGTCTGAGTCAGTTGGCTCAAATGACTACTCTCAAAAAGTTACTTGACCTTTTCGAGCAGTGAAGGATAACATGGGTCCTTCTTCATTGAAGGAATTAACAGCGATAGATTAAAAATGAAATAGGAAGCTAAATATTAGTTAACATAACAATTAGTATGAGTGACTATCTATATTTTTGGAAGTTTGTGAATAAACACCCAAATTTTGTTTGTAAATATGGGTTATAAGTAAAATAACATTTCTGTGTGTTCATGACTGTTGGCTAGCTTTTTGACCAAGCCACCAAGGTTCGCACACATGAGAAAAATATGAAACTTCATAATATTAGCCCTCGAAGACCCAATCGGATCGCCCAGCCTTCCACGGTTCGTGATCGCCTCCCCAATGATCTCAACCCGATCCGTTCACGCTAGATCCACTCGATCTGATCCTTGAAGCTGATGGATGATGACCAAGACAAAGTCCACCACGATCCGAGAATGCAGGATCTCGCGACACATGTTCGTAACTGTCGTATTGACCATTTCTTCCTCAAGCTACGAATCAGTCCTAGATTCTCGGGATTTGTGCCATGTATGACCATGATCCTCCTGAAGAAACCAGCTATAAATAGCCCCAGACCTAGCATTTTTGAGGATCCTTTTGGAAATTCTGAGCTCTGACTCCACCATTATTATATCTATATTATTATTGTTCAGAGTTGTCTCGAATTTATTGAGTGAATCAACATTGTAAAAGTGAGGTTGAGGGATAAATCATCGATTGTACTTGAATTTTAAGTATAATCATAGATATAAAGTGGACGTAGGCTCGTTAACGCCGAACCACTATAAATCTTGTGTCTTTCCTGTTTCTCTTGCATTTTTTCCGATATTAATCTCTGCATAATTGAACAACTTGGGTGTTGGAGCCAATTTTGGATCTAACATTTTGGTGCTTTCACTATGAAAAAAGTCTCAGCATATTGGATTGTAGTTCTATTATTCGGATAATCAAGTTCAAAGAAAATGGTCCAAAACTCCACTGTTTTGATTTTTGAGGATTTCAGTAAAGCTTAGATATCATGGCTGGAAAGAAGCCTAAGGAAGTATGAGCCTCCCAAGCGACTGAAGCTACGAACGAAGCAATTGAAGAGAGCGTTCAGGAGTGGATCGAAGCTCTGTCCCCGGATCGTGGAGAAGAGGAGGCGATCCAATCCAATGAAGGCATGGCGACCCGAGCAGCTGAGGGTGTCACGACCCGATCCCAAGATAACGTCGCCAACCCCCTACTAACCCTTCCACGATTCGATCCC
This sequence comes from Allium sativum, assembly GCA_030737875.1. NCBI lineage: Eukaryota > Viridiplantae > Streptophyta > Magnoliopsida > Asparagales > Amaryllidaceae > Allium > Allium sativum. The sequence goes on along the minus strand of CM060910.1, from coordinate 1,042,320,141 downwards.
AGAGAACTACCACGAACCGACGCCAGAAGGGTACCGCGAGCCACCAGCATAGGAGGACCACGATCCGAACTGATAATCAGACTACTACCTGACCTGGAAAGGAAATTATGGCTCATTCCGCTCGTGCTAGTACTTCTGCTCAACCCAGTTCAAGTTCCTTGTGTATAAGAGAAGATGACCAGTTCGACCCTTCTTCCCCGGTTACCGAAGGACATCTGACCCGAATACTTGAAGCATTGGATAGACAAACCGATGAACTGGCCACTCAAAGGCAGGAGAGCTCGTTGCTGCGTCAGAATATTACTACCCTAGGCAAAAGTATTGACAATATTCAAAGGCAGGTTTCACCACCTCCAGCTCACCCTTTCTCTTCGGAACGTACGTCGTCGTCTAAAGAACCCCGAAGGAATCGACAATGGCTCCCATTAGAAAGGGCCGAGAACATAGAGCAGCTTTGATTTGGGTCACTTCCATCTCGTGAAGAAGAGGCACTTAATCAGGGAACCAGTAACCGCAACCTAAATGTGCCCACTCTACCAACGAGTAATGGCGCGCCTCCCGCTCGTCGCGTGATCAACCGCGGCAACAGGGGGCAAGGGAGTTCTGCTCAGGGCCCAGACTTTGTAGTAGCACGTCAAAGAAATGCTGGAGGAGGCCGTCGTGAAAGAAGTGCTGATCCCGAATCTACCCTGCCACATGCAGAGGTTGAAGCAATGATTAGGCAAGGAATGAAGATTGGGGCATAGATCACAGTCATACGCCTTTTACTGATGACATACTGGATGTTACATTCCCGAGGCGTTTCAATGCCAACCATGAATCTCTATATGGGCAGAACTGACCCCATCCAGCACCTAATGCGATACTCCTGGTCAATGAATGCCGCTGCAACTACAGACGCGGTAAAATGTAAAGCATTCCCTATATTCCTGGAAGATGCGGCGTTATTGTGGTTTACCCGCTTGTCGGCACGGTCAATATCCAGCTTCAAGGAAGCGAGTGAGAAATTCGTGAAACAGTTTCGTCTTCATGACCAGAGGTCTAAGAACGTAATTGAGCTATCCCTTAAAACGACCTGACGAAAGCCTGAGTTCGTATTTGGATCGTTTTAACTTGGCTGTCACAGAAGTCAAAGATCCGCATGAGCAAACTATGTTGATGGCCCTGATCGATGGCGTCGATAAAGATACCGAGTTTGGAAGATATCTGGCCAGCAAGCCACCCCTGACTAGAAAATATTTGAGAAAAAGCTAATTTTTTCCTGCGTCGGGAAGAGATATACGCTAGTCAGAAAAGAAAGGCTATAGATAAAGAAGATATCCAAAGCAACATGGCCATCAAGCAAACAGGAGATAGCTCAGGTAAAGTTAAAGTTAACTCCGGGAACAAGAATCAAGGCAGCTGTCGCCAATCAGGGAATAATAATAACAATAATCGGAAAAGAAATCAAGGAAATGACTCTCAGAGGAGATCCCGGTCCAGACCATTTGAGAGCTTCACACCGTTAAATGATACGTTGGAAAACATCTTCCTGGGTACATATAATGTCCTCCAGTATAAAAGGCCTCCTCTGAGAGATTCTACAGAGAAAGAGCGTGAAACTGAGAAATTCTGTCTTTTTCATTAGATCCATGGTCTTTCCACAAACGAATGTCGTCACTTAAGAGACGTGGTTGAAAGGCTGCTCCGAGAAGGGAAGCTTGATGAGTATAAGGTGACTCTTAGGGACAGTGGGCAAGCCGTATAAGCCCCGAACCAAAGCCAACCCGCTGCCAAACCGACGGCTCGACAAAAAGGAAAAAATATCGTTATCAATACCATAGTTGGTGGACTTCACCTGGCAGGGCACAGTTTCAGAGCTATGGACCAATACATAAATGCAGCTAAACAGAATTTCGAAGTGGGGTAATGTAGTAACCCTGAGGACAACGCTCCGGTTAAGCAACAAAAGACGATGTCCGATGATGTCATATTTCGCGAGCGATAGAGTATTGGAGTACACTCCCCAACTGAGGACCCATTGGTGATCACCGTCATTTTCGACCTGACTATAATTCATAAAGTTTTGGTAGATAACAGGAGTTCAGTCAACATTCTGTTCAAGAAAACATTCGACCAAATGAAATTCGAGCCGAAGGATTTGAAGCCATGTGAAGGTTGGGTACGTGGATTTAATGGGGCTTCGACCGCTCCAATAGGATACGTGGAATTATTAGTAACCCTTGGGGAAGGAAAACGCCAGAGAGTGAGGATCCTCCCCTTTGTGGTCCTGGATACTGAATCGCCATACAATGCCTTCTTAGGCCGACGGGCCCTAGCCAAATTCAACGCCTGTATTGCACCCTGGTGCTTATTGTTGAAGTTCCCAACGGATTCCGGTGTGGGTATAGTTAGAGGAGATCAAGTTGTTGCACGAGCATGTTACATTGCAGAGTTAAAGTTGCTTCGCAAAGGGAAAGATGTAGAAGCAAAAGGTGGTTCCTCCCCTCTAAGGGAGGAATCGTCATAGCAACTAAAGGAAATACCTCCAGGAAGGTCGCCCAGAGAGTTGCCCGAGGACATAGATCCCAGAGAGGATGAAGAGCCTGGGTGCAGAATGGCGACTCCCAATGAAGCGACTGTGGATGTACCAATCGATGATAGTGACCCAGAGAAGGTCCTGAATATTGGATCCTAGTTGGATCCTGTTCGAGCCAATGAATTAATAAATTTCTTGAAAGATAACTTGGATGTATTCGCCTGACCCATGCGGACATGTGTGGGATATCTCCCTCAATTATGAGTCATTCATTAAGCATTAACTCGAAACATCCTCCTGTCAAACAAAAGAGGCAGATGCTTGGCCCAGAGAGGTCTGCCGCCTTGAAAGAAGAAGTCGAAAAGCTGAGAAGTAACAGGTTCATTAAAGATTCAACATACCCTGACTGGATTTCAAAACCAGTTTTGGTAAAAAAAGGCTAATGGAAAGTGGCGTGCATGCATCGACTTCTCAGATTTAAACAAGGCCTGTCCGAAGGATAGCTTCCTATTGCCTGGAATCGATCAGTTGGTAGACTCAACCGTAGGTCATGAACTTCTTTCTTTTATGGATGCGTACTCGGGGTACAATCAGATCCCCATGCATGTCCCAGATCAAGAGCATACCAGTTTCATTACAGATTTTGGATTATATTGCTATGTGGTGATGCCTTTCGGTTTGAAAAATGTCGGCGCTACATATCAGCGATTGGTGAATAGGATGTTCTACAACCAAATCGGGAAAACGATGGTGGTATACGTCGACGATATTTTGGTAAAATCCAGACAGTCATCCGATCATACTAACGATTTAGCAGAGATGTTCCGAATTCTCCGAAAATATGGGATGAAACTGAATCCTTTGAAATGCTCATTTGGGGTAGCATCTGGAAAATTCCTAGGGTTCATTGTAAGCTCGTGCAGAATTGAGATCAATCCGAAATATCCAAGAACCAAAGCAAATTAAAGATGTGCAAAGCCTTGCTGGAAAAGTGGCAGCGCTCAGCAGATTTATCTCAAAAGCTACAGATAAATGCATCCCGTTTTTCGAGCTAATAAAGCGAGGCGAGCGCAACTTTAAATGGACTCCTAATTGTATAGAAGCATTCCAGAATCTATTGAATCATCTGGAAAGACCCCTGATACTGTCTAATCCTGTGGATCACGAGGATTTATTTGTGTACTTGGCAGTGTCATCCCACGCGATCAGTTCGGCTTTGGTAAGAGAATAGGATAAGGTGCAAAGAACGGTGTACTATGTGAGTAAGAAACTGGCAGCTGCAGAACGAAATTACCCAAAAATAGAAAAGCTTGCGTACAGTTTGTTGATTACATCTAGGAAGCTTCGTCACTACTTCCAGGCTCATCCCATCACTGTTTATACCGATCACCCGCTTAAGCAAGTCCTACAAAGGCCAGAAGCATTGGGAAGGTTGCTCAAATGGAACATTGAGTTGAGTCAATTCGACCTGAACTTCCAACCCCGGAGGTCGATAAGAGGGCAGACACTTGCAGACTTTATAGCAGAATTTACCATCCAGAAGATGATGTGGTAACCGAGGAAGACGATCTGCCAAAGCTACTCCTTGACCCTAATGCCTGGAAACTATACACTGATGGAGCTAAAAATGACAGACAATCTGGTGCCGGAGTGGTTCTTGAAACTCTAGAGAAACGACTAATATATTACGCTCTTAGATTAGAGTTCCATGCAACTAATAATGATTCTGAGTATGAAGCTCTAATTGCCGGGTTGAAGCTTGCAAAGGAACTAGGGATAACAAAGCTAGACATCTTTTGTGACTCCAATTTAGTTGTGAACCAAGTTAATGAAAAGTTTCAGGCTAAAAGTCCAAGGTTGATATCATATTTGGAAAAAGTAAAGAAGTTGCTGGATGGTTTTGATCACCATAGTATATCTCATATTCCTCGAACGAAGAATCAAAGAGCAGACAAGTTAGCAAAGATGGCTAGTTTCGATAATCCAGAACCTACGGAGCTAGTCCCGATTGAAGTACTACAGTTCCCTAGCGTGGATCAGATGGAAGTTGATCCGGTACTAGAGATTGAACCTGAAAGGGAGTCATGGATGACCCCCCTAAAGAATTTTTTGAATGGAACGCTCCCAACAAAGAAAAGTGAGAGGCGTGCAATTATACGGAAGGCTTCCCGATATGTGTTGCAAGGCGAAGTCCTGTACAAACAAGGTTTCTCGATGCCTCTCCTCCGGTGCATCGCCCATGACGACATGAAGTATGTACTGAAGGAAGTCCATGAAGGTGCGTGTGGCAACCACAATGGAGGGCAAACATTGGCAAAGAAGATATTGCGATACAGCTATTTCTGGCCCACTATAAACAAGGATGCAGCCAAGTATGCACGACATTGTGATGCTTGCCAGAAGTTCTCCAAAATTCCTAGGGCGCCACCTAACTAGTTGAAGACAATGACAAGCCCGTGGCCTTTTGCTATGTCTGGAATTGACATTATTGGTAGCCTTCCCATAGCAAAGGGCGGAGCAAAGTTCGCTATTATCGCCGTGGATTATTTTACTAAATGGGTGGAAGTAGAGCCCTTGACCACGATCACAACCAAGCGAGTGATCACCTTTGTCGTTAAGAACATTGTATGTCGATTTGGGATTCCAAAAATTATCGTAACCGATAATGGGACCCAATTCGATAGCACAGAGTTTCAAGATTTCTGTCGGAAGTATCATATCGAGAAAAGATACATCTCTGTGGCACATCCGCAATCGAACGGACAAGTTGAAGCAGCAAACAAGGTGATCAAATCCATTCTAAAGAAAAGATTGAAGAAGGCCAAAGCCATGTGGGTTGATGAATTACCCCTGGCACTATGGGCCTATAGAACAATGTACAAGTCAGCTACGGGTCACACCCCGTTTTCCCTTGCTTTTGGAGCTGAAGCAGTTATTCCGGTTGAGTTGGAAGTACCATCTCATCGAACCATTTATTACGATCCGATGACCAACAATGAGTTGCTTCTTGAATCCCTGGACATGGTTGAGGAAAAAAGGGACGAAGCCGACTTACGTGCCCTGAGGCACAAACAACAAATAGCTCGATACTACAACAGAAGAGTACGAGCTCGGACATTTGAACCCGGAGACTTGGTTCTGAAGCGCGTCTTTCCACCCCAGTACATATAGGCCTGAAATAGGAAGGACTGTACTCCATTTTACGAAGGCTTGATAATGGAATCTTCAAGCTAGCAACCGTAGATGGAGATGAAATCCCCAGAGTGTGGAATGCCCAGAATTTGCAGCCTTATCTGACATAAAAATGTTAGTTTTACTCTTTTGTTTTTAGAACCATGTAAAATGGCTCGACTTGCCTAGAATAGTCTGGTTATTTGAACAGAAGATTATAAAGTGGACGTAGGTCATGATTCGACCGAACCACTATAAAAATATCACGTGTCATTTACCTTTATTGCACCATTTCTTATCTACTCTTTTATTTTGATTAATATAAACTGTTACCATTTCGAGATTTGTTCTAATTTATGCAGTAATCTCAAAACAGCTGATTCAAAATGCCGTCTGTCAGATCGGAAGGCTCACGGTAATTAAAGCTCCAAAAGGTGCAGCGAGGTAAATCGCACTACTGCTTTCACTCTAACTCCCAAGATCAGAGAGAGTATAAAGGACGCGGAGATAACATCCCCAAGGCGTGAAGGTGCACCATGATAAAACCGCCTTGATAACACTCTAACCTACTGAAGGATCAGGAGAGTATAAAGGCGCCAGAGACTTAGCGCCCCTAGAACTTCTGCCCCGCCGAAGGATCGGTGAGCAGACCAAGAATCGAGCTTGAACTCTAACCCGCTGAAGGATCGGGAGAGTATAAAGGAGCTAGAGACTTAGCGCCACATGAACTCTAACCTGCTGAAGGATCGGGAGAGTATAAAAGCCCTAGAGACTTAGCGCCGCAAGAATCATTACCCCGTTGAAAGATCGGGATAATACGAATATAATCCTAATCGATCGCCAATAAGCCCTGGCCAGGCACTATAATGACGATTGATTAGGGGTATATACGTGCACCACCACACATTTACTTAGCATGTGTATTTTTCGATAATTGTTTCGATCATGATTAATAATTGTTACTTATGACTTTAATAGTTAACTACGAATATTTCAGTTATGACCATTTAGGCTCTGCTAACATGATGAATTCTTAGGAACACAGTGGTGCAAAAGAAATAGATTTTTATTTGTTGAAAGCGGATTTATAAAGAACGAGAAGCTAAACAAAAGTGAGGGCGAATCTCATGACTACATCTTTTTGGCCAAAGGAAATCCTAAAACTAAAACATGAGCTAATAACTGCATTCTATTTACGCTTGGGAGATGGCTTTGATTTCTTGTCCTTCTTTTGTTTCTCCAACTCCTCTTTATCAGCACCAGAGCGGTCACTATTCTTCCTCTTCCTCTTATCGACAAGAGGCTCCGGGGGAGGACTAGAAGGTTCGGAGGCAAGCTGTGAAGTTATTGATTTGGAAGAGAATCTTATAACCAACCCAGTTTTTGGGTCGATTTCAGAAATAGGAGGCACGAATACAGGATCCTAATCCCACTTCCTAAGAACCAACTTCTTCTTCTTCCTAGCCTGTATGTCAGCCAAGGTTTCACTATCATCATCCTTGGCCTCGTCTATGATTTCTACCTCCTCTTCCTCATCTCCATGACCACCATCTGTGTCATGCAAAGCAGCAATAATCTCGGCATCTGCAAGAGCGCTAGTGCCAGATTCCATGAGTGCTACCGTAACTCTATCACTTGTTGAGCCCTTAGTTTTCTTTGGAATCTCGGAAACTTCAATACCAGAACCCAGAGGGACATCAGCTTTCTCTGCCACTGCCTTCTCCTTTGCACCTTTTTCGACCACTTTGGTACCTATACCATGAGAAGCAAAAATTAGTGAACCGGAAGGAGATGTGGCTATGTCAGTTGTCCGTCCCGTAAGATGACGACCAGTTACGATTGCTTTAATGAACTGTGGAGATAATATGGAGATACCTTCAGCCGACTCATCTCCCAGACTTGTACTGGTGGTCCAGATAATCGGAGGAGTTGGAGCCAAGGGGATCAACGGATCATCGGGGCTATATCCCTCAACCTCAGAGGTTTTGGGCTACACCACCGACTCGAGCTTTCGCCAACCTTGTCCTTGCCCTTTCTCCCTCTCCATCTCCTCTTGGATTAGGCGTCTACCTTCCTTCAAATCCTCAGGTTCTTCACCTCTGAGAAAGGTCTGCATCAGCTGGCTTTCGTCAATCTCGTAGATCCACAATCGCGCTTCTCACCCTCGACAATTGCGTCCCATACATTGGCCTAGGTAACATGATAGTCTGGAATCCAAGAGATGTCTCGAGTCTTGATGACTTGACCAAAGAAGTCGAACAACAGTTCCTCAAAACTAGTTATGTCTTTCTCTCTTTTGGCGAGCTTATCGGCTGCAGCAGTTGCCGTCTCAAGAGCATTATTAGCATTACTTTCGGCGAGAGCTGCACGCTCCTCAGCTTGAGTAAGTTGATCATTTAAAATCTCTTTTTCCTTTTTGGCGAGAGCGAGGCCATCTTTTAAGCTCGCCTTCTCTTTCTCCTAGGCATCTTTCTCAGCAGCGAAGCGTTCTTGTGCTGTCTTTAGCTTGACATTAACTGCCCTGAGATCTTCCACTTCCTTTCTTAGGGCCACCTGTTCCTGTCTGTTTAAGTCAAGCTCGTTGCGAAAACGCTTCCTAACACTCTCCAATTCGGACCTGTAATCCTCTGCATCTCGCCGAGCCAAAGCCAGTTGGGCCTGTGCATTCTCTAGTTCTTTTTCCATTTTGCTCCTAGCCCTAGCATCATTATCAATCTTTACTCTGGCTCTGGCTGTGTCCGTCTACATCTGGCAGATGATAGTAGAAAGTGTAGCAGCATGCTTCTTCATTACCCCGTACTGTTTAGCCACATGGCAGACGTACTCTATCACCTCTGTGTCCCAATCCTCGGGGACCGGTTCAAGATCTGGGACGAACACCATCCTCTCAAAGTAAATATCATGGAACTGCTTTCGCAAGCGCTCTAGCCTAGCCATAATCTCAGAACTGGGGGCAACATCCTCTGCGGCAGTAGTATCCAAGCCGCGCTCACTAGAGAAAATAGGATCTGTCTTCCCCTTTTCTATAATCCTGCCCTCATCTTTGTTCTTATCCTCTGGCTCGGGGTGTTTTTTGGAAGATTGGGCGTGAGAAGGAGTACTTTTCGGAGGAGTTAAATCTCTAGGAAGTTGCTTTCCCCCAGCCGGCGGCAATGGACGACTATGTAGCTTTCCATAACCTTGCTTTGGTGGGGATCGAGGTCGTGCAAAATAAGATTGATGAGAATCCCGGGGCCGACGACTATCCCTTCCCCGGCTATCGCTACGAGTATGCTCGGGATCTGGAAGGAGGCTTGATGTGCCCTCGCGAAAGGAACGATAAGAATAAGACCATTTGCGAGACATTTTCCCTGCAAAGGAAACAAGTGCATGTTAGAACTATGAACCACAATAGCAAAAGAGTGTTATAATAAATGGTGCATGTGATTTGTTCATCTCGTGAAATCCACTTTTTTAAACTGACCAGGGCCCGGAGTTAGGCTCATGTGGATTACTTCTTTTTCTCCAACTGGGGCACTTGTCTCATAGGAGATGGGAAAAATTGGTTCCCCTCCGAAATCTTCTTGAGTATAAATATCGTCTGGTAAAGGAATTTTATTTAATTACCCGAGTATCTGTTCCTCCGTTAATTCATCTTGGGTGACATACTCAACTGGCGATGAAGTTCTTAAGGGAGACTGCCCCCACAGAGGTCGGGACCTCCTTCGATTCATCAGCTCGTCCCTCATCTCCTTTGTATACGTTTAAATCATCGTCATCCTGATTAATCATTGGCGAAGGACTCTTGCGAAGGGTAGTTGTATTTATAGCTTGAGAAGTTCCTTCTCCTTCCGTTGAAGGTATATACTTATAAGCTCGTCCCTCATCTCCTTTGTATACGTTTAAATCCTCGTCATCCTGATTAATCATTGGCGAAGGACTCTTGCGAAGGGTAGTTGTCTTTATAGCTTGAGAAGTTCCTTCTCCTTCCGTCGAAGGTATATACTTGTAAGGTTTGCCGCCCGCTCCAAGTCTAAACCTTATGTCTAAAAGACGGTGTTTGTGAAGGTTCTTGTCGGTAATACATTTCTTAATCCTTAAGAAATATGAGTTACTCTTGAGGAGGCGGGACATTCGATCTTCGTATATCGATCCTTCCGTTCTCTTAAAATTGTGATCTGTGTGGAACAAAATAATTCGTTAGCACTGAAATTATGCATTCGAATTAAACGTGGAAAAGTTGAAAACATACTTGCTTGTAGCCACTTCCTCGCGCATCCGACTTGGTGTTTTATATAGAACCAGTCAGATTTGACATCCCCTGTATTACTATAACCATCTGTCACAACTTTTCTATTGGCGACCGATTCGAAGAAAGAGAAATTGGGAGCCCCTGCGGAACGATGTTTGAAGTGGTAATAGAACTTCAGATCTGTAAGGGTAAGTTCGGTCTGCAGAATCTCCATATAAGCAACGTACAAAGTATACAAAGCCGCATAGGCATTCGGGTGGAGTTGCATGGGGGCAATGTGTAACTGTCTCAAGAGATCAACAACAAGTGGAGGAAAAGGAGGAATAACCCATACCTAGCACATGAGTCTACTAGCGGTCATATACCCCTCTGGGGCAGAATGAGGTCTATCTTCGCTTTTTGGAACTTTCACATCGTCCTAGGGAATTCCGTGTCTTAAACATATCTTCTTAAGTTTTATATCGTCTAGCTTAGAGGGTAAGGAATCTGTGAATTTCTCTATTTCCTTAACACCCGGAATTTCATCAGGAGCTCGATCATCCTCATCTTCAAGGGACGTGCTCTCGGAAGTTGCTGACTCTATATCGGTGCCTGTCTCATAATCAGGATCAGATTTTTCCACATTTGAATCAGAGGAAAGCACATCAGGGTTATGATGTATGAATGTCTCTGATTCGCCACTTTCACTTGATGTCTCAGTCACTTGTTTATCCGACATAGCTGTGTTGGCGAGAAAAAATTAGAACGCAGTTACTCGATCCCCATGTTTGTAAGTGCAAGTGTGTGCCTGCGTATACATATGAGAAAAGCATGAAGATTGGCTAAATGAGCAGGATATTGGTGTAATATGCTATCAAGTTACGCTATCATTCTGTCCAGAAGGATCGTCTTAAGGGCTCTAACCTAACTGTCCATTGATTTATCAGAGTTACATCGTATTACTTGGTCAACATGTGCGTCAGATCGTTCATCAGAGGGGATCGTGAAGCAGGTTCCGGATCGCGCTACATGGTTGGCTCGTGATGTAGGACCCGGATCGTGGAAAAGCATTAGTTCAAAGAAGGACCCTGGATCGTGAAGCGCTCTGACTTATGACCCATTCTTCTTTACCCAAACGGATCGCGATAACCCCCTAGTGATCCACCTCATCTCCTATTCTCTACGAACCGATGCTCCTTCTTTTCCACGATCCGATCCACTAGTCAGATTAACACTTCATCTTCATCCCACCTCCCATCGTTTCGCCATCACCACGAACTAGCCCACCCTGCACCTCCTTCTTCTTCCTCTTTTCTCCTCCCCATCCATGAACTCACGAGATCGAACCCATTGACCATCGTTAAACCCGAAGTCCTCATCGCCACCGTGTTACTAAAGACTCGAAGGAACAAAGAGGAGCAAAAAGCAAGACCAAGTAAAATAGGATGGAAGCTTCATGTCATTACCTTTTTTTGTAGGGGATTCTTAGTTTGTGGAAAAATTCGAATTAGGGTTTCGGCTAAGAACTGGAGGGCCGCTGCAGAGGTAAAAAGAAAGGAAGAAGGAAGAGAAGGGATCAGTTTATATAGATGGGTTGGTGACCGTTCGCATCCCCTAGTTTGTCTCATTCAAACTGCAGAAGTCTGTGGGCCACGGATTAGAGCTCACCTCGGCCCAAGGGGAGGCCCGCTCCGTCAGTAACCCGCGATCGAGATTGGGAGGCCCAACATTACCTGAAAAGGGAACGTTCAATTGCCATATCGTGACGAGTTCCAAACCCTAAGAACTGTAGGATACTCCGACGACCCGAAATCAATAGACATTTTGCAATAGCGAACCCGAAAATATTTACAAAGATTTAAGGGTTTACCTGGTGATTTGATAACGCTTTCTCCAAAAAACTCGAGAGACGAAAATTACTTGATGAACAGAGAAATGATTGATGACTCAACCCGATATTTATATCAGTCGAAGGACGCAACTTTTTGGAGCAGTACGATCTTTCTGATAAGCACGACTTTTGATTCACATCGCTTCATGAAAAGATAAGTCCGCAATTTCAAAGCATGTTCCATCCTTGATAAAACATACTTCAAGGGGGCAAAATGTTGGCTACCTTTTTGACCAAGCCACCAAGATCCGCACACACGAGAAAAATATGAAACTTCATACTATTAGCCCTCGAAGACCTGATCGGATCGCCCAGCCTTCCACGGTTCGTGATCGCCTACCCAATGATCTCGATCCGATCCGTTCACGCCAGATCGACTCGATCCGATCCCTGAAGATGATGGATGATGACCAAGACCAAGTCCACCACGATCCGAGAACGCAGGATCTCGCGACACCTGTCCGTAACTGGCATATTGACCATTTCTTCCTCAAGCTACGAATCAGTCCTAGATTCTCAGGATTTGTGCCACATATGACCACGATCCGCTTGAAGAAACCAGCTATAAATAGGCCTAGACTTGGCATTTTTGAAGATCCTTTTGGCAATTCTGAACTCTGACTCCACTATTATTATATCTCTATTATTATTGTTCAGAGTTGTCTCAAATTTATTGAGTGAATCAACATTGTAAAAGTGAGGTTGAGGGATAAATCATCGATTGTACTTGAATTTTAAGTATAATCATAGATATAAAGTGGGCGTAGGCTCGTTAACGCCGAACCACTATAAATCTCGTGTCTTTCCTGTTTCTCTTGCATTTTTTCTGATATTAATCTCTGCATAATTGAACAAGTTGGGTGTTGGAGCCAATTTTGGATCTAACAACGACTTGAGTATGTCGTTAGATATGCTTTGTAACTGAAGGTGTATTTTATCTGTGACCATAATTAGATTTTTTTTCATAGAAGGTCGGCAAATCAAGATAAATCAACAACCCAAAGTCAAGAGGCCTAGTTCTCCATACAAACAAATGCTATGGAACTGTTTGCATCTTTTATCAAGAAGATGGAGAATTTATCTACAACTTCAACCAATAGCCTTTTAAGCTGTTCTAAAAGTTTGAAATATGAAAATTTTGTTGGAGATGATGATCCAGTTAAGGAAGAGCAATGGATTTAACATCTAGACATAATATTTTAGTTTTTGAATGTAGTGAAGTAGACAAGGGGAAGTTGGAAGTCTTTCAATTGTTAGAGGAAGCTCGAAATTGGTGGGAGCTAGTTCGAACGACAACTAGTCCAGACGAGATGGAACATATGACATAGGAAGATGTGACGACCACCTATAACTCCTGCACTTAACAAGAGGACTAATGCATTAAAAGACGTGGTCGACAACTATAGATGGTCATCAGAGTAGGTAAACACAAGTGGAACCTGTCGTATAACTCATAGCACAAGGATATTGTATAATAGAACATATACAACATGCAGAAATAGTGAAGCATCATATATCAAACTTTCAAAGTTTCACAACATCCTGAAAGATCATCCATACATCATCTGTATATAATATCAAAGTTTGTACAAGAAGCCTCACAATAGACACTCTAAATAGCGGAAACAAAGATATTATATAATAGCATGATAATACCCCAGCCTCCTGCTCGCCACCGCACAACAGCATCGTCCTCACTAATCACCTCTCACCTTCCACCTAGTCTTCCCATCCATAACACCATAGATGAACAACCGAAGGTAATAAGAGGAAACATAAAACCTTAAGTCAGATAACAGTCTTAGTGAGTGATAAAACAGCTATCTAACATCATCAACAAAGTATATGAGAATAGATAGACTAACAAACCAATCTACCAAACACCAGAGAAGAACCTAAATCCATCTTCCCTACATCTGACAGTGATGGCCTTTACAAAACAAACAATTGAAAACAACCATTCATCCATGGAAATCAGAGAACAACCAACAACTATACATCCATGACAATCAGAAGTAACCAGATAATAGCAACCATAACAATTAGTTATATCTCACGTAAACCATCTTAATCAAAATCAACACCCCTCAAGCACAATCCCGAGAGGCGTAAACCAATATCAGACAAGCACACAAGAAACATCTACTTTGACGTCAAACAATATACGTGAGACAGTACAAGCAAAATAATTAAACATCCAAGACCTAGTTATCACTGCCTATCCTGCTTCAAAACCATCGTCAATCGTATGACGACCACCTGCCATATGTCAAAGGCTAATGGTAAAGCCTAGTGCTCGCAAAAATTCCATACGCCTTCACGAGTCATATGTTTGTCTTTCCAATCTCGACAACTAGGCCCTTCACGACTGCCCAAGGTACGAGGCCCTTCATAACTGCCCAAAGTACCTCTGCTTTGAGTCCCTAGAATCTACGACAATGATAACCTCTGAGCCTTCGCATCTCTAGTCATCAACCCTGATGACCATTCACAAGCTCAAGTCCCCCTCGAGCAACCATTATCCACAAACTCAAAACACCCTTGAGTCGTCTTCACATTCGTTGCTTTACATTGATCAACAAACACATTACAATACTTCGAACATTCCTCCTTGAATTTACTTCGAAGCCACAATCATCATCGATCTAAAAACATACGTCATCATAGAAATGCCCAATCCATTGAAATGTCCGGTCAATCAATTTCGTCCAGTCCATGATTCAAGAAAAACTGCTCGGTCCATGTTTCGAAAAACTGCCCGGCCCATGCTTCGAAAAACTGCCTGGTCTATGCATATCTGATCCATACATGTACGATCCATCCTTATCCGATCCATAGCCAGAATTTATGCCGGTTCCATCAAACTATAACCGATCCATGACTAGAATTTTTGTCTGGTCCATTGAATTGTGACCGATCCATGCCCAGAATATCTGCCTGGTCCATCAAACTGTGACCGATCCATGCCCAGAATTTATACCCTGTCCATCAAACTATGACCGATCCATGCCCAAAATTTCTGCCCGGTCCATCAAACTGTGATCGATACATCCATTGCTTGGACAAGAAGCCAAGTCGAACCGATCCATGCAATATGTGACCGATCCTAACGATTTCCCTCCCAATTAAACTTTAATTCGACTCAAAGTTCGTGCAAAACACTTGATTTAGCTAGTCCATCAAAATCAATCATCAACAAGCATCAACATAACGATTAATCATCACTCAAACATGAGAAATTCACCAAAACCATGATAAACAATGAATCGACAAAATAATAGATCTAAACTTGCTTGAACATATGAATTAACGTAGAAATTATCAGTTTTAAGTTGCTAGATTAGATCCTATGGTGATTCATATGAAAATATACTTACCATGATGCAGATCTAGGTGAAAACAACTTGAAAATGATGAAATAATGATCAAACAACTCATTATCTTTATTGAATCCGTGTGAGAGATTCATATCACTCATCAAATCTTCAAAACAACACAAAAACCCTTGGATCTAAATTCGGATAGTGAAGAGTTAGCTTTGAACTCTTCGATTTGATGAAACCTTTTCGATTGATGTAGCTCTATCTTCAAACGATGTAGATCTTCTATTCTCTTATGTAGATCTAGAATTTTAATGGTGGAAAGGTGTATTTGATTGAGCAAGGAGTATTACGAGCTCAACCAAATGATAGAATGAAGAAAGTAACCCTCTCTCTATGCCTCTAATCCCCTATTTACATCCTCCCACCAGCCCACTAATGGGCCTCTCCAAATCAGCCCATTAATGGTTCAAAAACCTGAACAGAAAACTGTGAAACACATAAACAACAATTCCTCCCGAACCGCTGAACCAAATCTTTAATGTGACCACTCTACGGAATTGGCAAGACCATTTACTTTCCAATGAGATCGACCTCAGTACTTAATTCAACCCCAGTCAAAAGTTATGCTTTGTACAAGTCTGACAAGGAAAAAATGGTCACAAATAAAATTGGTAAAAATTATGGACATGTCTCACATCCCCATAACCCACATATCAAAATATTAGAATGATCCAACCCTCACGGAATAAAATAAAAATATTTTACGATCCTCCGATACGTAAAATGTGGGCTATTACATTCTCCACCCTTTTAAGAGTTTCGCCCCCGAAATCCCAAGTAAACACAAGAAACCAAAACAACGTCGCATGCCTATCATCCATGAGCAGCCAATTCTGTTACCCAAACTAGCATCCATCAAGCCATGCATCCATAGCCTTATCCTAACATGTGGAATTCTAACAACAACAATCATAGTACAAGTTACAATGATGTAATAATGACACAATATCAGTGGGTCATACCGACGAAGAGTTCTGGATGGGTCGCCTTCATGCTCTCTTTCGTCTCCCATGTACAATCGTTGCCATCCTCAGTCCATTGTACCTTGACTAGCTTAACCGCCTTCCTCCTAAGTTTTTCGTGTCATTCCCCACAACATGAAGTGGTTACGGGTCTCGTAATTATGATCTCTACTTCTAGATCTTCGTACTTTTCTGGAGATACCACCACATTTGAATCATGCACACACTTCCGTAGAAACGACACATGGAAAACATTATGCATACTTTACATCTTCTCAGGTGACTCCAATCTATATGCGAGCTTTCCAATTCGCTCGACAATCGGAAACGGTCCAACGAATCTTGGAGCCAACTTTCCTTTGCTTCTGAACCGAACAACATATTTCAACGGCGAAATCTTTACGAATACCATATCGCCAACATTGAATTCCAAATCTTTTCAATGCTTATTGGCAAAACTCTTCTAACACTCTTAGGCTACTTTCATTCATTGCCGAACGATCTCGACACAATCTGATGCCTCCCTAATCATCTCTGGCCTAAGTATCATCTTATCTCCAGTTTCTAACCAATATGCCAGAGAATTACACGGTCTACCATGCAACAAGTCATATGGTGCCATCCCAATGCTCGACTGGTAGTTATTATTATACGCAAACTCAACTAGATGTAGATGGTCTTCCTATAATCCCTCGAAGTCCAATACACAAGCTCTTAGGAGATCTTCCAAAACTCGGTTAACCCTCTTAGTTTGACCATCAGTCTGGGATGATAAGAATTACTCAAACACAACTCAATTCCCAAAGTATCTTGCAAACTTTTCCAAAATCCACTCGTGAACAATGGATCTCGATCATTCACTATGCTCTTGGGGATATCGTGAAATCGAACTATCCATTTTATATAAAGCTCAGCCAATTTCAATGTTGTCCTAGTCGATTTAACAGGAATAAACCTTTCACTTTCGGTCAAGCGATCCACGATGACCCAAGTTCCTTCGTTTCCTACCCTGGTTCTAAGTAGTCCATCAATAAAATCCATTGAGGTATGCTCTCTCTTCCACATAGGAACTTCCAATGGCTAAAGCAATCCACTCAGCTTCTTCTGTTCAGCTTTCACCAACTGACAGTTCATGCATTT
Organism: Allium sativum; assembly: GCA_030737875.1. NCBI lineage: Eukaryota > Viridiplantae > Streptophyta > Magnoliopsida > Asparagales > Amaryllidaceae > Allium > Allium sativum. Next base: position 1,042,302,866 of record CM060910.1, on the reverse strand, counting down.
GGAAATAACTTTTCAATATCTCTTTTTATCCCATCCCAGTAGTAAGATCACTTCATGTCCCGATACATCTTACTACCACTGGGATGAATCGCCAACTTCGAGTGATGACATTCGCTCAAAACCTCATCTCTCAGTTTGTCGATATCAGGAACAACCAATCATCTTGGCTTTTGAAGCCAATCTTCTCGATCGACCTCGAACTCTTTATCCTCTGGTTCCAACTTCTGGATAAAATCGACAAGCTTTGCATCTCGCTTTTGGCTCTCGCCAATCCTTTTGATGAGAGTTGGTCTTATCGATAAGTTTTCCAACATTTCAGGTTCCAACTAACACCTTGGCCTGAAATCAAACCCTGCCAAAAACTCAAGGCTCTTCCATTCTGAAAACATTGCTCCCAATCCTGCATGTCATCGACTCAATGCATTTGCAACTACGTTACCTTTTCCTGGAGTATAGGCTATACCAAAATCATATGATGCCAGAAACTCTAACCACCATTGCTACCGAAGATTCAAATCCTTTTAGGAGAAAATATACTTAAATGACTTGTGATCTGTAAACAACTTGAATCGAACCCCCAGCAGGTAATGTATCCACATCTTCAGAGCAAACACAATCACTGCCAACTCCAAATTATGAGCTGGGCAATTCCTTTCGCGTGGCTTCAGCCATCGACTCATGTATGCCACAACCTTGTCCTTGTGCATCGGCACTGCTCCAAGTCCAGTACCACATGCATCGGTGCCACTATTTCTTCACTCCCACTTGGAATTGTTAAAACAGGAGCACTCGTCAGTCTCTCTTTCATGATTCTAAAAGCTTATTTACATTTTGCATCCCATGTGAACACTTGGTTCTTCTTCGTCAATCCTATTAATGGAGAAACTATCTTAGAGAAATCCTTAATAAACCATCGGTAATAGCCTGCCAATCCAAGGAAACTTCTCACGTTCGTTGAATTCTTAGGTCTATCCCAGTCCTAGATTGCTTCCACCTTAGCGGGGTCAACCGCTATTCCATTTCTAGAAACAGCATGGCCTAGGAACCTCATTCATTCTTCTAAAAGTGACACTTCAAAAACTTAGCCTTTAGCTGATGCTTTCGCAAGATTTCCAAAACAACTCGCAAGTGTGTCTTATGTTCTTCCTCGTTCCGGGAGTAAACCAGAGTATCATCCATGAACACAAGCACGAACTTGTTCAACTAATCTTTGAAAACCATATCCATAAGTTCCACGAAGTACACTGGTGTGTTAGTCAACCCAAATGGCATTACCAACCATTTGAAGAAACCAGATGGTGACCGAAAAGCAGTCTTCGACACACTATCCTTTGTCATTCTTAATTGGTGAAATCCCGTTGCCAAATCCATATGAGAAAACACTTTGGCTTCGTGAAGCTTATCGAACAAGTCATATATCCTTGGCAGCGGGTACTTGTTCTTCTTAGTCACCTTGTTCAGCTCACGATAATCCACACACAATCTCAACGAGCCATCTTCCTTAGATGTAAACATAATTAGTGCACCTCATTCGGATACATTTCTCTGAATGAATCCTTTTACTAAAAGGTCACAAACTTACATCTCTAACTCTCGCTATTCCTTAGGCGCCATCTGCCTAAGAGGCATAACAATTGGTCTAGCACCCTTGACCAAATCGATCTTGAAATCTATCTCACGATGCAGCGGCAACTCTTTGACCTCATCAAAGACATCCTTAAACTTATTTGCGATTAGCACCAATGAAAAGTCTTCCTGTGGAATCACAAGCGAATATAAAAAGCTTATGAAGGCACCATCTTCGGGATTACATCGAATCTAAACCTTTCGCCCTTCCATATCCCCAACTCTCATATTAAGCTTCTCGCAATTCACTCTTGTCGCATACCTCTTGAGCCAATCCAAGAAGATCACAAACCCAGCGAAGTTCAAAACAAAGCAATTACTCAAAAAAGAGCAACCATGACTCGACATCACAAGACCACGACAAAGCATACAAAGGCTGGATGAACCCTCGACAGGATTAGTCACAACCAAAGGTCTATCACAAATCTCGGGTTCCAAACCCAAGCGGTGCACAAGCTCATTACAAATGAAAGAATGTGACGCTCCAGTATCAAACAACACATGAATGGAAACACTGTTAACTGAAAGAGTACCTTGAACAACAACACCCTTTTCCTTTGTAGTAGGAGCTCTTGAAGAAAACGACACAACTTCCAAAGCATGAGCCTTTACTATTTGCTTTCCGTTAGCCGGTTCTGAACAGTCCTTTTTGAGATGCCCAGTCTTGCCATAGTCGTTACACTTCTTCTCAACCTTTGGATCCTTGCACTCATTAGCGAAATGACCCTCTGTTAGCAGTTAAAGAAAACCATCTCACTTTTTGGCTTCTTCTTGCCATCCTTTCCTTTTCGGTGTTGCTTCTTTCTCTTCTAACTATTATTACCACCCTACTGTGGTTTTAGAGCTTCCTTGGTTGCAGCAACAATGGTTCCTTCTTTTGGAAAAAAGCATTCATGTCTTACAGCTTTTTCCACAATCTTCTCATATGGATCGTCAAGATGATCCACCAATGGTCTCCTTATGTAGGTGTCCAAACCCATAACGAACTTCTCGTTCTTCTGATAAGGAGTGTCGATACATGAACGAGCATACTTCGACAAGGCCTCAAAATCAGAAACATAATCAAGCACTGGCCGACCATTCTGTTTCAGCTCCACAAATTTCTTGAATAGAACAGACTTCTGAGCAGTGGAGATAAACTTTGTCTCAAACTTAACTTGGAACTGCACCCAAAGTTATCTCTTCTTCCGGAGTCCTAAGCGTAATAGAATTCCACCACTCCATTGCCCTGCCCTACAGCTGCCTTGATGCAGCCTTTCTCTTAGTTGCATCATCAATACCCAAATTTCCAAAAATGAAAATACAAGCATCTAGCCACCTTTGAACCTCTTCAGTCGGCTCCATTCCTTTGAACGATTTTTCCTTAGAGATGTGAAGTTTTTGCACAGCTTCGCAAAATTCACAACCCTAGGGACCTGCACACCAATATTTACCGTGGTTGCAACTGGAGCAGATACCCTTCTCATGAATGCTTCCATCATGGCCTCAAACATGGTCGGGCAATCTAGTGTACCGCCATTTCCCCTTCAGGCGCAACCTCCTCCCTAGCAGTATGTCTTGAGGTACGTCGACTCATTCTAAATCTACAATATAGAACGATTAGCTAATCACAAGAAAAACTGCTAATGGAGTTCAAACGCTACTATACACTACAATATAATATACATCAATCAGAAATCTACAAATACGTCTCTCATACGTAATTACGTCTTCGAACTTTGGCTAAAATCATTAACCAGAGCTCTGATACCAAATATGACGACCTCCCATTACGTGTACACTTAACAAGAGGAATAATGCATTGAACGACATGCCAAACAGCTATAGACGATCATCAAAGTAGGTAAACACATGAGGAACTTGTCGTATAACTCATAGCGCAAGGATAAAGTATAATAGAACATATACAACAGGCAGAAATAGTGAAGCATCATATATCAAACTTTCACAACATCCTAAAAGATCATCCATACATCAACTGTATATAATATCAAAGTTTGTACAAGAAGCCTCACAACAGACACTCTCAAACAGGGAAACAAAAATATTATATAATAGCAAGATAATACACCAGCCTCCTGCTCGCCACCGCACAACATCATCATCCTCACTAATCACCTATCACCTTCCACCTAGTCTTCTCATCCATAACACCACGGACGAACAACCTAAGGTAATAAGAGGAAATATAAAACCTTGAGTTAGACAACAGTCTTAGTGAGCAATAAAACGGTTATCTAACATCATCAAAAAGTATATGAGAATAGGTAGACCAACAAACCAATCTACCAAACACCAAAGAAAAATCCAAAACCATCTTCCCCACATCTGACAGTGATAGCCTTTCCAAAACAAACAATTGGAAACAACCATTCATCCATGGAAATCAGAGAACAACCAACAACTATACATCCATGGCAATCAGAAGTAACCAGACAATAACAACCATAGCAATTATTTATATCTTGCATAAACTATCTTAATCGAGATCAACATCCCTCAAGCACAAGCCCAAGAGGCATAAGCTAATATCAGACAAGCACCCAAGAAACATTTCCTCCAACATCATATAATCTATGTGACCTGCCATATGTCAAGAGATAATGGTAAACCCCGGTTCTAGCCAAAACTCCATATGCCTTCACGACTAATATGTTTGTCTTTCCAATCTCAACAACTATGCCCTTCACAACTGCCTTAGGCATGAGTCCCTTCATGACTGCCCAAAGTACATCTGCTTTGAGTCCACTAGAACCAACGACAATGATAATCTCTCAGCCTTCGCATATCTAGTCATCAACCCCGATGACCATTCACAAGCTCAAGTCGTCCTCGAGCAACCATTATCCACGAACTCAAAACACCCTTGAGTCATCTTCACATTTGTTGCTTTACACCGATCAATGAACAGATTACAACACTTTGAACAATCCTCCTTGGATTTACTTTGAAGCCACGATCATTGTCGATCTAAAAACATACGTCATCATAGAAATGCCTGGTTCATGAAACGCCCAATCCATGGAAATGTCTGGTCCGCCAATTCTGTTCAGCCCATGCTTTAAGAAAAACTGCTATATCTATGTTTCAAAAAAATACCCAGTCCATGCTTCGAAAAACTGCCCGATCCATACATGTCTGATCCATATATGTACGATCCATCCTTGTCCGATCCATACCAAAATTTCTGCCCGTTACATCAAATTATAATCGATCCATGCCTAGAATTTCTGCTCGATCCATCAAATTGTGACCGATCCAAGCACAGAATTTCTTCCTGGTCCATCAAACTATGATCGATCCATGCCCAGAATTTTTGCTCGGTCCATCAAACTATGAACGATTCATGCTCAGAATTTCTGCCCGGTCCATCAAACTATGACCGGTCCATCAATTGCTTAGAGAAGAAGCCAATCTTAACCGATCCATGCAATATGTGGCCGATCTATACAATTTCCCGCCCAGTTAAACTTTAATTCGACTCAAAACTCGTGTAAAACACTTGATTTAGCTAATCCATCAAAATCAATCATCAACAAGCATCAACATAACGATTAATCATCACTCAAACATGAGAAATTCACCAAAATCATAATAAATAATGAATTGACAAAATAGTAGATCCAACTTGCCTAAGAATAAGAATTAACATGGAAACTACCGGTTTTAAGTTGCTAGATTAGATCCTATGGTGACTCATATGAAAATACACTTACCATGATGTAAATCTAGGTGAAAACAATTTGAAAATGATGAAATAATGGCCAAACAACTCATATACTTGATTGAATCTTTGTGAGATGCATATCACTCACCAAATCTTCAAAATAACGCAAAAACACTTGGTTCTAAACCTGGACAACGAATAATTAGCTTCAAACCCTTTGATTTGATGAAATCTCTCTTTGATTGATGTAGATATACCTTCAAACGACGTAGATCTTCGATTCTCTTGTATAGATTAAGAATTTTAATGGGGGAAAGGTGTATTTGATTGAGCAAAGAGGATCACGAGCTCAACCAAATGACAAAATGAAGAAAGTAACCCTCTCTCCATGCCTCTAACCCTCTATATATAGCCTTCCACCAGCCCACTAACGGGCCTCACCAAATCAGTCCACCAATGGTTCAAAAACCTGAACAACAAATTATGAAACACAAAAATAGCAATTTCTCCCAAACAGCTAAACCAAATCTTTAATTTGACCACTCTACAGAATTGGCAACACTATTTCCTTTCCAATGAGACCAACCTCGACACTTGATTCGACCCCAATCAAAAAATATGAACTATACAAGATCGATAGGGGAATAAAGTAAAAATATTTTGTGACCAACATATCTCACATCTCTATAACCAACATATCAAAATATGAGAATGATCTAAGCCTCTGGGAATAAAGTAAAATATTTTATGATCCTCCGATACGTAAAATGTAGGCTGTTACAGAAGAATTTAAGGAAAAGTTCTTGGATAAGTATTTCCCAAAGAATGAGAGAGAGAGGATGGAAACAAAATTTTAAAATCTTACTCAAGAAGGCATGTCAGTGGCTCGGTATCAAAATAAGTTTGAAGCACTATCCCGATTCAGGAATCATTTAATTGATACACCTGAAAAGCTTGCTAAAAGATTTGCGAGGGGATTAATTCGTCCCAAAAGAAGACATGTTATTGGTGATAGACGTAAAACTCATGAAATGCTAGTAGCTGAATCTTTAAATTTGAAACAAGATTACCTTCAATTTTAGTAAGAAAGGAAGGTTTCAAATAAAAGGAAACCAAACAAATTTTCTGAAAATCAAAAGAAACCAAACGAGAAAAAGAAGAAACTAAACGAAGAAAGTAAAGGACCAACTTGACGAGAAAAGGAGCCTAACAAAGTAAGGAGATGTTACCGGTGCAACAAACCAGGACACATTTCTCCAAACTGTACTAAGCCAATCGTATGTTACAATTGCAATGAATCTGGGTACGTCAGCCGGAATTGCAAGAAGCTAAGAAAGGACAATAAGGGGGTAATAATGACGAGTATATGCAGTTATATCTAAATTGGATCAAGTAGAAGGTACCATGTTTCTTTTTGACTTTCAAGCTAGAATTTTATTCTATACTGGTGCTACACATTCCCTTATATATGAAATATTTGCTACTAAGATAGGATTACATCTTTAGCAGCTAACGAACCCTTTGATTGGACAGTTTAATAGGAGGGAGGAACAAACTTGCGAGTATATAGGAACTGTATTCTTAACTTTGAAGGTAAGGATATAGTGGATAATTTAATCATCTTCCCAATGGAATATTTTGATATCATCCTTAGGATGGATTGGCTTTCAAAATATTAGGCCATCTTGAATTGTCACAACAAGACCATAAGTTTGACAATTTGAGAATACGAAACCTTCGTTGACTCATTCGATAAAGTTGAAGACGCTTTTATTTCTGGATATATTGCTCATATCAATATTGAGTATAAGTGTCAAATGGTGGACCAAATCCCGATAGTAAAGGAATTTAAAGAAGTTTTTCAGGAAATAACAGGATTACCATAAAGAGGAGAAATCGATTTTAGTATCGACTAAATCCCTGGTACCAATCCAATTGCTAAAGCATCTTATCATATGTCTCCTATGGAAAATCAGGAATTAAAGAAACAAATTAAGGAGATGGAGGATCAAGAATTTATTAGACCTAGTAAGTCTCTTTGGGAAGCAGCAGTGTTGTTTGTAAAGAAACATGATGGAACGTTTTGATTATGCGTAAATTATCGAAAATTTAATAAGGTAACAATTGAGAACAAATACCCATTACCTCGGATCGATGATCTATTTGATCAACTCCAAGTAGCAACCATATTTTCGAAAATTGACTTAAGATCTAGGTATCATCAATTAAGAACAAAGGAGCAAGATATTCCATAGACAGCTTTCCAAACATGGTAAGGACACTAAATTTTTTGTGAAGCCTTTTGGCCATACCAATGCCCCAACAACATAAATGGATCTAATGAATCGTGCGTTCCGTCTATATCTTGACCATTTTGTTAGTGTGCATTGATGATATCCTTATCTACTCTAAGACAAAGGAGGAACATGAATGCCATTTGTGTTTATGTCTCCAAACACTAAAAGACCATCAACTATATGCAAAATTAAGTAAATATGAATTTTGGTTAGAGGAAGTAAAATTTCTTGGATATGTTGTCTCAAGGAATGGAATAGGAGTAGACCCATCAAAGGTTGAGGCGGTTTTGAAATAGAACCCTCCGACAACGCAACACCATTAAAAGTTTGAGGTTTTCTGGGACTAGCTGGTTATTACTAAAAATTTATTTAAGATTTCCCAAAGATAACATCTCCATTAACAAAACTAACTCGTAAGGAAACCAAGTTTATCTGGAGTGAAAAATGTAAGACAGGATTTGAAACCTTAAAGAAACTATTAACTGAGGCACAAATTCTGTCTTTGCCAAGGAATGGAGTCCCATAAAAGGCATACTCTGATGCATGGGGATAAGGATTAGGATGTGTACTAATGTAGGAAGTCAAAATTATTACTTATGGCTCTCGTTAATTAAAGCCACATGAAACCAATTATCCAACTCATGACTTAGAATTGGCCATCACTGTGTTTTCCTTAAAATTTTGGAGGTATTATCTTTATGGAGAACAAATCCATGTTTACTCTGACCATAAGAGTTTTAAATATTTTTCCTCTCAAGAATAATTAAATACGAGACGAAGAAGATGGATGGAATTTTTAAAAGATTATGATTTTACATTACATTATCATCTAGGAAAGGAAAATATAGTTGTAGATGAATTAAGTCGCAAAACCTATGGCATGGTAGCCCATTTAATGATAAGAGTATGGAGCACTCTAGAGACTCTTGCTGATATGAAAGCTTGCACAAGAATGATTAATGGAGCCATGGTTAACAAAGTAGCACTTCTATGTAATCGTATTATCCATCCAACACTTGTAAGTAAAATATTGAAAGCACAAGAAGAAGATAAGGAATTAAAGGAGTTATTTATGAAAATGAAGGATAAGAACCTACAAATTGGAAAAATGGTAAATATGGAGGTTATAGATTCAAAAATCGACTTTGTGTTCCAAACCAAACTGAACTAAAAATGAAATTCTTAGTGAAGCGCATTGCTCAAGGCTTACGGTGCATCCAGGAAGCACAAAAATGTTTAAGGATCTTAAGCATCAGTTTTGTTGGAATAGAATAAAAAAGGATGTGCTGAATTTGTGGCAAACTATTTTACATGCCAACAAATTAAAGCTGAGTAGCAACGACCAGTAGGACTTCTTCAACCACTTCCTATTGTTAAATGGAAATGAGAGCATATAACAATGGATTTTATCACTGGATTACAATTGACAAAACAAGGTCATGACGCAATATGAGTAGTGATGGTTGCTTGACAATGTCAACACATTTCATACCTTACAAATGGCCTACTCAATGGAGAAATTGAGTAGACTCTATTTGAAATAAATTGTTCGACTACATGGTATACCACTTATCATAGTTTTAGATAGAGACTCATGATTCACTTCAAGGTTTTGCAGAAGTCTAAAAAAGCACTAGGAACATCACTAATGTAACACCCTGTAATTTTAAAAGAAAACTATAATGATAAACTAAAGAATACTCAATTAAAAATTAGGAATTAAGTAAAATAGACTGCGTCATTGCTCTCGTCTTAGAATTTTGCTTTAGATAGACTCCGAGTTTGCGTAAAACGGATATCGTATGAAGAAGTTATTAAGCCTAGAAGTTTGTATATGCACAAGAGAATTATATATATACAAACAAATCAAATATTTCAAAATAAATCAAAATCGTCGAAGCGGGAAAGGGAGGGAAATTGGCCCGTTAGGCGTCGACCCCTTCCCTTATAGGTGTCGACCCATGGGTCGACCCCAACAGGGGGTGTCAACCCCGGGGTTGACACTACCGAGATCTGGGACAGATTCATCCCTTGCACGTGGACACATTTCTGAGCGAGATTCGCTGACCTTAGGCTATAAATAGAACCTCATTTCTATTGTTTTATTCACCATAAACAATGGAGACAACGAGATGCTGCCCCAACTCAGTTTGAATTATCCTATTCTTCTGCAACAACAATTTGTAAGCATACAAAAATATCTTCTACCACATCAACAGTCAATTCACTATTCTTTAAATCCTGTCACAGTGAGGTTATGTTATTTTTAGATATAAACATTTAAAAAGTAATCTTGACATAAGTTTGGATCTAAGCCCATGCCTATTAGTAACCTAAATCATAACAGATATACCATTACTTGTACACCTAATTCATTATTCTCATATGTCCAATTTTGCCACCATATGCTTATCTTGTTATTATGATCAATTTTATCATCATATGCCTATTTTTCTATTATGCTTATTCTTGTTCTCTTCTCTCCCTCTTTCCCTTCTTATTTTTACAGCCTAGACTACCTTCGAGCCTAAGCCTACTGCTGAAACATGCGAATGCATGTAATTGGGAACGATGGGGAATGTTAATTTGGGGGAATAACTTGTATTGGAATTTTGGGGGCATAACATATACCATGATTTAAGACTTTAATTCGGGGCATAATTTGATGAACATGAATAATTGTCTAAGAATGAATATGTCTAGAACTACAGTAAACAGAAACTGCACTTAAACACGAGGTTAGATTACATTTGTGGTAGAAGTCTGCTCGGAATCACCCGGCTTATCTAGTAGCCACAAGTGTGTGTCTAATTTGAGAGGTTGAAGGCATAAATGTACACATAACGGTGCTAAGACATGAGGTTAAGTCTAGCTTGTGGCAGAATTCTGTCCAGAATTGCCCGGCATATCCAACGACCACTAGTAGTTGACTTAATGTGAGAGGTATGGTGCATTAACAGACATGAATAGAAAATGACAAGAACCCGGGGTTGCATGAATATGTCAAATTGGGTAGGGGTTAAGTAAACTTGCATGAATCAGTGGGAGGGGGTTAAGTAAACTTGTAAATCAGTGAGGGGTTATATAAGCCCAACAAACTTAACCTGTATTACATGTTGGGGTTAAGCAATCTTGTTAAACCGTTAGGCAAAACCTATCAAAATCCTAGTAGTGGGGATGCAAGCCTAAGAGGTAGCTTGTATCATCTGTTGTGTGGGACTCTTATCAGTCAGTAACCCATTTTGGTATCAAACGAGGAACCCCGAACTAGGTCGGGGTCAGGGCACGCTTACTAAGTTGATTGTAAGAGGTTCAAATAAGCGAGAGTGTTGTCAGCGCGGGATCCAACAGAGTCATGTGCGTGCATGAGCTCAGCTTGCTTGGGGGAAATTAAGACGCTGTGACATCAGTAGATATTGTTGTTCATCTTGAAAATAAATGGGTTGCCAATTTAGCAAGTGATACATCCTACTATGGGGTCAGCACAAGGTATCTACAGGGTAGGGAGAAGATCAGTTGAGGTAATAATTAGGGTACATCTAGTCTTGCTTGTGTAGAAGCCCATTATTCTCGTTAGGGGTAACACCTGCCATTTTTGTTGGGCTGCTTGTTATTATTGTTGGGGGTAAAACCCGTCACTAGAAGTACACCTAAGTCTACCATCTGTTTCTGTAGGGATCATCTTGTTTCTGTTATACTAGTATTGGTGTAGAGAAAAGTACTTGAGAAGCGCAATGTATTCTGTAATCCTTCTCATTATGTTATACCTGTCTTATGATACTACTATCTCTCTCATCCAGTTTATATGCCTGTCATGATGCTTTTACTTATTTGTATGCTAAAGTAACTGGACTTTCCAGACTTTATGACTGACCCATTTTGTTTTCTCTTCTTTCTCTTTCGTTTCCCCTTCCTCCAAGAATCTCTGGGTAGGAATACTCATGCTTGATTTAGATTCTCTCTTTCGTTCTGCTTGGAGCCGCATTGATGTACCGCTTGATTTCATGTCTTCTCTGATATGGCTATATTTTGGGGAATATGATTTTTTATATTATTATACTCTGATGATTTTGGTATAAGACAAAAGTATATATTGTTGCAATGGGTTTTCGGTATTTTAGACTTATGATGTAACCGGGTTTTAGACCACATTATTTTCTATTTAATAAAGTTTAGAATTCCGCTATTATTTTATATCTATCTTGTGATGTTTCTGTTTTTGTTTACCTACAATGCTTCACGAAACTTAATGCATTCTGTTAAAGAGTGACAATAACGGACGTGGGGTGTCAAATTTGGTATCAGTGCTGAAGGTTACCTGATCGAATAAAAGATTTTGAAAATTGTTTTCAAAAAGATTTTAAAAGAAAGCATTATCAAAAGGAAAGAATGTATTGAAAAACATACTCCCCAAGGCCATATAAAATATCTTTTGATTCTCTGTTTGAATCCCTTTTCCTTTTCTTTTATGCATGTCTGGGGAACCTAATATTCCCGAGGGCGTTCAGATACCAGCTTGGTTCCGTAGGTATCTTGAGGCTATGGCACCTGCCGAGGGCCAAGAAGATGCCCCTCCCCCAGTTGCAGCCGTTATTCCTCCTCCTCTATGAGCTGATAATTTCTCCAAAATATTCAAGGATTTATGTGCTATGGGCGGAAAGCCATTCCGAGGAACTAAGACTTTGGTAAAAGAAAGGAATTGTCTTAAAGAGACGGACGATTTATTTGGGATTTTTGAAGTTGACGACCGTAGGAAGATCCAATTGGCCATCTGGCAGCTGAAAGATGAGGCTTCGTTCTAGTGGGAGGTGACGCAAGCAGGGCGTCTAGTTGAGAATTCGGATGATTTCTGACAGGGATTCGAGATGAAGTTTCTTTCTCAAGCCGAGCAAAGTATGCAAATGTAAAGGTTTTTGGCACTTAAGCAAGGAGGCATGTCTGTCAAAGAGTATGTTAATAAGTTCAATCAATTGGAGAGGTTTGGTTTGGAGCTAGTTAATACCCCGCACAAGAAATCTTTGAGCATTGCTAGAGGATTAAATGAACCCCTTTATGGGTTAGCTATGTCTCATATTCCAATGGGAGAAACTTTTGAGAAACTCGTTGATATAGCATTGATGTACGAAGAAGAGAAAGGTGAAAAGAAAGAGGCTAAGGTTGACGAAACAAAAAAGTAAGTGTGGCCCAAGAAAGAGCAAAAACAACAACAAAAGAAGGGCAGAAAGAACGATAAATCCCGAGAAAAGAGAAAATGTTATAATTGTGGATGTGTGGGTCATTTGGGTAAAGATTGCAGAAAAAGGAAGAATGCTTGCTTCCAATGTGGAGAAGTCGGACACCTTATTAAGGATTACTCGAAGAAGCAAGGACATGGCCAAAGGGAAGGATCTTCTGGAGGGAAAGTGCATGCTCTCATGGCTGATGTGCCAGATAGAGGTAGGAAAGTTTATGTTGAAGGTTTGATTTCTCTTTCCGATCATCCTGTTAGAACTCTTTTTGATTCTAGAACTTCGCATTCTTTTATATCTGATTCTGTAGTTGAGTCTCTGCACCTTAGTTGAAACAACCCACGTAAATTAATGTCACTCACTAAGGAAATGCATTAAGTTTCGTGAAGCACTATAGGTAAACAGACACAGAATAATTACAAGACAGAGATAAATAAGGCAGCATCGCAAAATTTAAACTTTTATTTCAAACATAAGTCATAATACCGTAGTCCACAATTTCATAAGTCACAAAAACCATTACAATAAAAATACTTCTATCTTGCATCATCAGAGTACATAAGTAAATAAAAAGCATCATTCTCCTAATAAAAAGAGTTAATCCATAGTAGAGTCAAAAACTTGAGTCATACTTCAGAAGTAGCTCCTAGCAAGATGATATCTGATTCCTGATTAAGTCTGAGTGTTTCCTCCGTGAGAACCTTGGGAGGGGGGAACGAAGAAAGAAGGAGAAACAACAGGGTCAGACATAAAGTCTGACGAGTCTAGTTACTTTTATCCAGTAGATAATTAAAAGCAACATGATAGACATATAAAGTGGATAAGAGAGAGATCACTACATAAATGGCAGGTGTGACAAGGTAAGCAAGTTAAGGTTTATGTGCCTCACAATGATTACTATGCATTATTACCGGTATAACTGAAATGAAATGACCCCTTCCACTATAAGCTAGTAGGCTTAGGTCATACGTCCGAGTATATCCTAACCGCTACCTTAATCAATTGGCTCCCTACCTTATAGATATTCTGTGTTGTCCCCATAGTAGGAGGTATCACTTGCTAAAGTGGCAACCTATGGTGTTCACAATCATATCTACTGGTTTCACGGTCGTCTTAGCCTCCTCTGCCCGGCCCATGCACGCACATATCCCCTGCCGGTTTGCATCGCCCACACCATCCGCCTCGTTTGGATCTCTTACAATTAATCAGTAAGCGTGCCCCTTCTCCGCCTAGTATGGAGGTCTTTAATTGATACCAATTTCGGGTTACCGACTGAAATGGGTCCCACCCAATATGATACAAGCTTTCCCCCTTGTCTTGTATCCCCACTAGGTTTTCTACTGACTATGTATACCCTTAGGCGTCTTTAATTACATAGCCCTATACTAGTTATGCTTACGCTAAAGCGTGTCTTTAATTACATAACTTTATTACATCATCTACTGGTTATGTATACCACTAGGTGTCTTTAATTACATAACCATGCTACATCATTTACTGGTTATATACCACTAGGTGTCTTTAATTACAAAACCTTATTGGTTAAGTTCGTGGGCCTACATATATATATATATATATATATATATATATATATATATTACCCTCTCCCTCTAATTTACTTAACCCACCACTACCCATCCAATTTTACTTAACCCTAACTTAAGTCCATAGACATACTAAATTAGGTTAAGTAGTCCATTTCTTTACCATGTCCAATTATGGTTATAATGGGCTAGACCTCCCACATTAGCCTACAACGTGTGGATGCTGGATAAGCCGGTCGGGTCCGGACAGTCTTATTCCACAGTTGGGCCTAACCTCATGTTTTAGCCTGATTCGTATTTGTGTACTTAGACCTCCCACATTAGGTTCAACATTAGTGGCTGCTGGATATGCCGATCGGGTCCGGGCAGACTTTCACCACTAATGTAACCTAACCTCGTGCCATAAGTACAATTTACAGTTCCTAATTGTAAATTACTAAACATTCCAAATTAATCCAAATCTACCTATGTCATTATAGGTAACTATTTCTATGTTTCCCCTATTTGAATTACATGTCCCTTTTCGTATTAAACATTACATAAATCATGCCAATTATAATCCCTTTTTCCTTGTTCTCTCTCTAACGTATTCATACGTAATTTTAGTGGCATTTAGGCAATAAAGTAGCCTACCTGTAATAATAAAAAGGGAATATGACAAGGGTGGTAGTTTCAACATGTCTTGGCATAAACATGAACATAAATTGGCATAGTAACAAAGTGAATGGACATGTGATTAACATAATAATAAAGTGGACATCAAACTAGTAACTTGTGGCAATCACTATGATGTTTAAGCAAGCATAATGAGATCTAGATTTAACATTAAGTGCCCAATTACCTAGATCTAGTATAGTTAGGGTGACATAACAACATGTTTAGATCAAAAGGTAGATTCACATGTCAAGTTTACAACATATATCAATGTATCACAATATAACAGGTGAAAGGTGATTAATATAAAGGTCTAGATCCAAGTAATGTCACATTATCCAAATTAATAGATGTACTTCCATCATAACATGGTTTCAATTCAAGATCCATATAAACATCATAATAGAATCACCACAATTATATTAGATCAAGGAAATTAGATCTATCATGACATAGGATAAAATTTCATATTAACACAGAATCATATTTTACAACATATCCAATTCATTGTCTATCAAAGCATACTTTTATTTATCTAAACCTAAAAGTAATCTAGAAAATCACAGCGTTAGGTTTAGAGAATTTAGGAAGAACGGATCTAGAAATTCTGAATTGGATTTATAGAATATGTCATTGTAGAAATGGTTTAGTTCGCACTCCAGAAGCATATGGCCACCCAATGAAGAGAATATGGGAAATATGACACATATATATAGCTACTAGACCTCCGTATACCGAGTGCCACCTTAGCCCTAGAGGTGTCGACACCCCTGTGGGCGGGTTAACCCCTAGGTCGACACCCCTTCGTGGGGTCGACCCCCTAGAGCGGGAATTTTGCCGCTCAGAGGAAAATTTCAAATTTGAACTCTTTGGATAGGATTCTGACTCACCTCTGACTCATGCGTACATATAAATAATTTTGTGCGTATACAAACTTAAAACCTTCATAATTTCTTCATACGATGTCCGTTTTAAGCAAACCAAATATCTATCTTGACCAGAATTTCGAGGTGGACGCAATGGTGCAGTCCGTTTCCTCTAATTCTGAATATTAAATTGATTATTATATAATTTATTCTCTTTAACGTCGTTAAAAATTCGGGGTGTTACACTCTCCTTACTCAAAGGATTTCGCCCTGAAATCTCTAGGTCGAGAAGAATGCATATCCTACCATCCAACATCCATCAATCACTGGCATCCATTGTCCTTAAAGATTTCTAATGCTTATATGAATATATGCAAAGGTGTGTGTATATGTCCCAAATGCGAAGATCAGGCGGTCTACTGATTCAGTTGACCTCCTTAATGCAATGTATATTAGTGCCATGAATACAATATGTATGCAAATAAACCTATTGTATCATATAAGTTCTATATGTATGCACACCCATTCGTCCAAATGTGACATCCATATGCCAGTTCATCCATTTTCATTAAATGAAAAGAAAATGCACACACATCCATATATGCGATATGAAAGTGATTGAACCGATCTTAGTGCCTAAGGTGTGTGTGCATGCATCCCCAGGCAGCCACTAGCAAACATTTACATCCACTTGCATCCATCAAACAAAACATGTTTCAAACACATGTTTACGACCATAGGATTCCTATCTAAAGGTGGAAAATACCATGGATAAGATATACTCTATTTATAGAAACAAGTACTGATAAAATTTAGGAAAAGGAGTTAAGAACATACCCTCGAAAAGAAAAGGGTACGAAGCGTGAATCTTATAAGTCGCATCTTCTGGGTTATTTCCCCATTGAACCTTTAGCAACTTGATTTTCTTATTGCGCAGCCTCTTAACCTCTGACCCAAGAATACGGGTGGGGACTCGTCTGATTGTCGCCTCTCGTTCCACTTCGACTTCTTCCAACATGCTCGGCTCAACAAATTCTGTGGTGTCATGCAGGCACTTCCGTAGATGAGAGACATGGAAAACATCATGAACAACGGATAAATTTTCTGGGAGCTTTACTCTGTAGGCCCTTTGGCCAATCCTTTCGGTTATGGGAAATGGTCCCACGAACCTAGGTGCCAACTTTCCTATGGATCTGAAGCGAACCACATTCCTCAAAGGTGATACTTTGATTAAAAAAACTAAGTCTCCTTCTTCGAATTTGATGTCAGTCCTTCTCTTTTCTGCATAGGACTTCTGCCTACCTTGAGCAGCCTTCACCCACCGTCGAATAAGGTCAATCTTTTCTGACGTTTCCCTAACCATATCTGGTCCAAGCAATAATCTTTCTGTAGATTCCCACTAACAAGTTGGCGATCTACAGGGTCGTCCGTACAATGCTTCAAAGGGTGCCATATCGATACTAGCCTAATAGCTGTTATTATAGGAAAATTCTACTAAAGGAAGATGCTCTTCTCAAGTCCTTCCGAAGTCAAGGATACATAGCCTTAAAAGGTTTTCTAGAATTCTGTTCACCTTCTCCGTCTGCCTGAAACACCCCACCCTCCATTAATGTCACTCACAAAGGAAATGCCTTAACCTTGGTGGAGGTTTTTAAGTAAAAGTCACAGATAAACACAAGACAGATATATAAACACATATATATGAGCAGTGGAAAACAAACAGACTTTTTATTTCATAAATACGTGTTCATACAAAGCATTTCCATAACATTCATATAGTAACTTCCAAAACATTACAAGTATAAACTGGAAATGGGCATGACAAGTATTAGGCTAAGAACTTAGCCTAATTTAGCGCACACAAATTGGCATAAGGGAATTCATAAACATAAACATAAACATGACATAGGTGTAAACTTGACATTTTTGGCATAATCAATATGAACATCATAGGTGCAAACTTGCAAAATAGCCAACATACATATATGTGAATTTGCAACATAGACTAATTCATCTTACATATATGTGAACTTGCATTGAAATAGGGACCTAACCAAATAGGTGTCACATGAATTAACATATGATTTAGACAACATAAGCCTAAACATGTTTTGGATCTAGGCATAACATCGAACATCACTAGCATATGACAAGGATATGACATTTTCATAAGTATGTATAATTTTATGACAAGTGTGTGAACTAGATCCAATCATATATCTAATTACAACATGAAATATGTATTAAAATGGATCTTGGCATGGATCCTATTAACTTGCAACTTTCTTACAAACATTCTAGCATGTATGTGAACATAATCGTTTAGGCATAACGGTTTTAGCATATATATATATACATGAAATCTTAATCACATACAACCTATATAATCACATAAACATACAGGTGTCGATTACAACATGAACTATACAACTTGCATGTGATTCTACATGTACAATAGGATCAACATAAACTCAATTACACCACAAAACATCACAATATCACAATCATTACATCGCATATGAATCAACATCGTTGTTATACAATAACACAATTTCATTCCCAATTTACATCGAACCAGTCTTAATTTTATTCACATCGGAAGAATCACTATGCTTACAACAAACGACGGTCTTGTTTTCTGAATTCCGAATTTGAATTGCTTTCCTTTGGGTAGACTAACGTTGATTTGATTATTGTTTTAACTTTAATTTGGCTCGTCTCTAAGCTTTTCTACAAGTGGAGGCTCCTCCTAGTTTTCTCCCGACAGCATGGCGGCTCCGTCTCTAATTTCTTATGTGAATTTAGGTTGGGGTGTTGATTTATATTTATAGAATTTCAGATTGATTTGAACCGTCAGATGATCACAGACGAATCTAGACCATTCACTTCGGGAGGAGCCAACCAAAATGCGACATGTCAGCCTTAGTGACACGGCCAAGCCTCAGAAATCGACCAGAACCCGACCAGGCCAGCCAGGGCTAAACCAGGTCGACTAGGCAGATCGACCCCCAGGTCGACCTGGTCACCCAGGTAGACCCCCAGGTCGACCTGGTGCCTGGGCGGGAATTTTCCCACCCAGTCCAGTTTGGGTCTGAATTCGAAATTTGAACTGAATTTTTGAACCATTTAATTTTAAATTGAATTTTGAAACTTCCGGAGGTCATAACTCCTTCATACGGAGTATGATTCACGCAAACTCGGACTCTATCTCAAGCAGAATTCCGAGGCGAACGCAATGGCGTAACCCGTTTCCCTTAATTCTATCATCTAGAATTAATTATACTTTAATTTGTTAATTTACTGTTAACAGAAAATTCGGGGTGTTAAATTCTCCCCTCCTTAAAGGATTTCGTCCCCGAAATCTTCAAGTCTAAGAGAACGTAAGTCCTAACATCCAATCGTCCATCTACTCAACCATCAACCACAAGCGTCCATTGTCCTTAAAATACTTCTAATGCTTCATGATCATATGCATAGTGTGCGTATATGACCTTATCTAATGCAAAAATTAGGCAGTCTACTGATTCAGTTGACCTCCTTAATGCAAATCATGTAAGTGCCATGAATCCATTATGTATGCAAAATTTTACTATTCATAATTTTACATGAGTGCGCAACCATTCATACAAATGCAACATCCATATGACGACATATCAAATTTCAACCACATACAAATATGAATACATATATGCAAATGCAGTATGAAGTGACTGAGCCGATCTAAAACCTAGGTTGTGTGTGTATATGCATCCACGAGCAACCACTTGCAGCCATCAACCATAACATGTTTCAAATACATGTTTACATCCAAAGGGGTTTCTACCTAAGGATAAAGGATAATATTGAGGAGATTATGCCTAAAAGGATAGATACAAACACAACTTTAAGGAAAAAGAGAGGTCAAGGATATACCCTAAAAAAGAAAAGGGTAGGCCGCACGTATTCCGTCCTCAGTTTCCCAAGTCGCGTCTTCCTCGGCGTCGCTCCACTGAACTTTAACGAGTTTGACTTCGCGGTTGCGTAGCTTTTTCACTTCAGTTCCTATGATTCGAGTTGGAGCTCTCCTTATAGTTGCTTCGCGTTCTACTTCAGCTTCTTCTAGAATGTTTGGCTCCACCACTTCCGCGGATTCATGTAGACATTTTCGGAGATGAGAAACGTGAAAGATGTTGTGAATTCCAGCCAATCTTTCAGGCAGCTCTACTCTATAAGCCATTTTCCCAATCTTCTCGATGATAGGGAACGACCCTACAAATCTTGGTGCAAGCTTTCTTGCGAACCCAAAGTGAACGACGTTCCTTAAAGGGGATACCTTAAGGAAAACCCTGTCCCCAACCTCAAACTCAAGGTCGGTCCTTCTTTTGTCGGCATAGGATTTTTGTCTGTCTTGGGCTGTCTTCATTCTCCTTCGTATCAAATCCACTTTCTTTGAAGTCTCTCGAATCCCAAGTATAAGTTTGTCAGTAGACTCCCACCAACAAGTTGGTCATCGGCACGGTCTTCCATACAAAGCTTCGAAGGGCGCCATACCGATAGTGGCCTGGTAACTGTTGTTGTAGGAGAATTCCACTAAAGGAAGATGATCCTCCCATGTCCCTCCAAAGTCAAGAACACATAGTCTCAAAAGATCTTCTAACACTGTATTCACCCGTTCTGTCTGACCATTTGTTTGGGGATGATAGGCCGTGCTCAAGCATAACTGTGTACCTACAGGTTCTTGCAGACTCCGCCAAAATTCGCTCGTAAAGATGGGATCTCTGTCAGTCACTATACTGGAGGGTATTCCATGGAGTCGAACTATTTCCTTGAGATAAAGAGAAGCTAAAGACGATGCAGTCCTTCTATTCTTGATAGGTAAAAAGTGGGCGCTTTTAGTAAGCATGTCCACTATTACCCAAATGCTAGTATTGCCTCTTCTTGACCTAGGCAACCCGTCAATGAAGTCCATTGAAATGCTATCCCACTTCCATTGCGGGACTTATAGAGGATGAAGCAGTCCTCTAGGCTTCTTCTATTCTGCCTTGACCTGTTAGCATATCATGCACTTAGAAACGCAATCTGCCACGTCCTTCTTCATGCCGTCCCAAAAGAAAACTCTCTTTACGTCCTTGTACATCTTGTCCCCGCCTGGGTGTATTGTCATCTTGGAATGATGTGCTTCCTCGAGAACCTTCTTTACCCAATCCCTTGCTTGAGGGACGCATAGTCTTCCATCTCGCCTCAACCGACCCTATCATCGATGGAGTACCTATTGAGGTGACTGGAAGTTTCACCCCTAATTAGCTTATCAATCGCATCCACAAGCCGAGGGTCTTCGCGTTGTGCAGCCTCTATTGAGTCTAAAAGAGTGGGTCGTACTTCTAGGGATGCCAATAAACCAGTTATAAAATCTGAGGAGGGCTTAAAGTCGAAACTGGCTATATACTCCAAGCTTTGCCTTTCCACAAAGAGAGGGCTTATGGTCAGCCTTTCTGCTCAATGCGTATGCTACTACGTTGCCTTAGCCGGGAGTATAGGAAATCTCAAAATCATACGAGGCAAGGAACTCCATCCACCTTTGCTGCCTCAAGTTAATATCTTTCTACGAGAAAAGATACTTCAACGATTTATGGTCAGTATATAATTCGAATTTCTCACCTAGGAGATAATGGCGCCAAGACTTAAGCGCAAAGACGATGGCGGCCAACTCAAGATCGTGGGTTGGGTAGTTCTTTTCATGAACTCTCAGTTGTCTTCCACCATAAGCTACTACCCTCCCTTCTTGCACCAGAACGACGCCTAGTCCTATACTACAAGCATCTGTGTATACTGTGAACATCTTGCTTCCATCTGGCAAAGTTAGAACTGGAGCTGTTGTGAGAGCCCTTTTTAGGCGTTGGAAGGCAATATCACAGTCTATATCCCAAGCGAATGGCAGATTCTTCTTTGTCAGCCTTGTGAGTGGAGCTGAGATTTTCGCGAAATCCTTAATGAATTTTCGGTAAAAACCGGCTAGCCCAAGAAAGCTTCAGACTTCGCTGCATTTCTTGGTGTCTTCCAATCTTGCACTGCCACCACTTACGCGGGGTCCACAGCTAATCCCTCTTTGGACACTATATGTCCAAGAAATCTTACTTGTTTTCTCTAAAAGTGGAACTTGGAGAATTTGGCTTTTAGCTGATGAACTCGAAGAGTTTCCATGATCTCCTTCAGATGCTGAGCATGTTCTTCCTCGTTCCTTGAGAAGATCAAAATATCATCTACGAAGACAATCACAAAATTATTAAGGAATTCTTTGAACACCCTGCTCATTAGGTCTACGAAATAAGCGTGTGCGTTTGTCAAACCGAAAGGCATGACAAGCCACTCGAAGAAACCGTCTGGGGTTCTAAACGCCGTTTTATCAATACTATCTTCAGCTACTCTTAGCTGATGGAACCCAGTAGCCAGATCAAGTTGGGAGAAGACCGACGCACCTACAAGCTGATCAAACAAATCGTCTATTCTGGGAAGCGGGTATCTATTCTTTTTAGTCAGCTTGTTTAGCTCCCTATAGTCCACACAAAGACGTAGTGAACCATCTGCTTTGGTGGCAAACACCACTGGAGCACCCCATTCCAAGATACTTCTCCTTATAAACCCCTTCTCGAGAAGCTCCTTAACTTGCTTACTGAGCTCCTTTCTCTCCTTTGGAGCCATGTGTCTAAAAGGCAGAGCTACGGGCTTTGCATTATCAACAAGATATATGCGTAAGTCTATTTCCCGCTTCGGAGGTAAGCCTTTCACCTCTTCAAAGACATTCAGATATTCCCGGACCACTCTAACCAACTGCAAATTCTCAACAGAAGCATCAAGCGACTCTAGATAACTAAGCATAACAGCATTCAAGGGATTACAAGAAATTTCTAGAGTGTTACCGAGTCGAGTCAAGAGCCTAACTACTCTTTTCTCACAATCAAGAATGGCACCGTTACTGAATAACCAGTCCATGCCTAAGATCAGTCCATATCCTGAGAAGCCCAAAACAAAGGCACTAGATCTAAATTCAACACTTAGAATAGAGATTTTCAAATCCAAGCAAACCATCGACAAATAAACCGAGCCCCCAGTTGGATTCGAAACAACCAAGGGATCTTCTACCATACTAGTGTCTAGGTGTAGAGATTCTACTAAAGCAGATAAAATAAAGGAGTGTGATGCACCGGAATCAAAGAGAGTGAACTGGATGATCATAGAGATAAACTAAGCTTTCTACGGAAATATGTCTACCTCGTTCCTGTAGAGGTGCCACCAGCGCGTGAACCTGTCCCCCTGAGGTAGATCCAGTCCTCTGTCCCTACCCCCGCTTCTTTGGGTAGTCCTTAGCCAAGTGTCCAGTCTCTCCACAATGGAAATAACCCCCATTCATCTTTGCCTTCTTCTTCCTGTAGTCTTTTGCTATATGTCCCACAATGCCAAAGAAATTACACTTTCACTTTTTACGGGATTTGCTGTTCTTCCCACCTTTCTTGAAGTCTGTCTTCTTAGCCTGTAAACCTTCTTTCTTTTCTTGAGGCACCCCCACCTTTGCCTCCTTCTTGCCTTTATCTTCCTCGTGTAGCAGCGCCATGTCCACCAAGCTTCCATAAGTTGCTCTCATGGATATATGGGTTATTGCAAGACTGTGTAGAGGCTCATTTAGACCTTTGACGAAGAGAAGGGCCTTCTTGTGTTGGGTGTTTACCAAATCCAGCCCAAATCTGGCCAGTTGATTAAACTGATTGACGTACTCCTTGATCGTCATACTTCCTTGTTTCAAAGTTAGGAACTTCTCCATTTGCAGGCTTCTTTCAGCTTGGGAGAGGAATTTCATCTCAAATCTCATCCTGAAATCTTCCCAAGTCTCCACTGGCCTTTCAGCATGGGTAACTTCCCACCAATAGGAAGCTTCATCCTTAAGCAACCACACTGCTAGCTATATCTTTTGCCTGTCATCAACTTCGAAGATGACGAACAAGTCCTCGGTCTCCTTCAACCAGTTCCTTGCTGCCACAATTGATTCAGTTCCATAAAAGTCCTTTCCTCCCATAGCCTTGAAGTCTCTACATGTCTTAGCGAAAGTATTTCCACGCGGAGGAGGAGGAGGAACCGCTGCCACTGTTGGAGGAGGAATGTCTGCTGGGCCCGCACCATTGGCCCTAGCCTCTAGGTACCTTCGGAACCAGCCATGGATCGGAACTCCTTCTGGAAGGTTAAGATCTCCAGACATGCCGGAACATAAAGGAAAGTATTCAAGACAAAGGATAGAGAGATAGTGCATATGGCTTTTGGGGAATTATGCTTTTTAAAAATAACTCTTTTTCTTGGAAAAGATGCTTCTTTAAACTTCTTTTTGAAAATAGTTTCAAAAACTTTTATCTAGTCTGGTAAAACTGTGCTCTGATACCAAGTGAAACACCCCACCCTCCATTAAAGTCACTCACAAAGGGAATGCCTTAACATTGGTGGAGGTTTTTAAGTAAAAGTCACAGATAAACACAAGACAGATATATAAACACATATATATGAGCAGCGGAAAACAAACATACTTTTTATTTCATAAATACGTGTTCATACAAAGCATTTCCATAACTATCACATAGTAACTTCCAAAACATTACATCATCATTTCTGTCTTGGTTATTAAATAAAGAAGCATAAAACATAATTAATACTGCATAAATCCCCATGATTGTGTCCAACAGCCATAGCCAAGGAGAGAGAGTCCAAATCGTGCATCTATCGTGAAGCTTGCAAAAAGTCTGACTAAGCTGAATTGTTTCCTCCCTGTGGACTTGAGGGGAGGGAGGGGAACGGAAGAAAAGAAGACGAAAGAAAATAGGGTCAGACATAAAGCCTGGTAAATCTAGTGATTCTTCAGTATAAGAATAAGAAAAAGGGAATGACAAGTATAAACTGGAAATGGGAAAGTGTCATAAACTAAGGTAAGGCAGTTTAAATCGAATATACTATCGCACCCCACACTATATCTCTGCACCTACTTGTATTGTCTTAACTGGCACCCCATGCAGGAGGTAAGGTGATCCCCTTTTTCTAAAGATCGGCTCCTACTCGCATAATCATCTGTGTCTTACGGCCCCTAAATATTGTAGACACATATGTTGGCCCCACCATGGGGTGTATCGAGTCCCATGGTGGTGACCCGACACAATCCTTAGAATGCATAGATTATACTACTGGTGCCCCCAGTGCCCTGTTTGTCTGCTCCGAAGTGTGAGCACGCCCGCACTCTGTTTGAACCCACACTATTGCACCCACCGCCGTCGCTTTTGACCACTTACAATCAGCCCAGTAATCGTGCCCCACCCTGCCTAGTTTCAGGGTACCATGATACCTAATTGGGTTACTGCTGAAATGGGTCCCCGTTACTAGGGTTTTCTAGTCAAACATGTTAAGTGGTTAAGTGTCTGTATGTACCTAACCCCACCCACCAGTTTAATTAACATGTTGAATTGGTTAAGTGTTTTAGTTAATTTAACCCTACCATCCTGACTTGTCTGTCCTTAGCTTCTTAAAGCACCGACCACTCACATTATACAGATATTGTTACGGTTACTGGATGTGCCGGTCGGTTCCGGGCAAGTTTACACCGTAACTCAGTCTGATCTCGGGTCCTTATTGGGCTCCATGCTTAACCACCCACATTGGATAGGTATTGTTGTGACTACTGGACAACCGGGCGGGTCCGGGCAGGTTTACGTCACAACTCAATCCAACCTCGTGTTATCGTATTTTCTAAATTTACATATTTGTCTTTAATTACTTAATATATGTAAATTTGTCAACAATTAAATGTTGTGGCCCACTTTCCAAGTTTAACCTTTTTGGTATAAGAATTTATACCATTCAAGTGCCACCAATTTTGGCATGTGACAAACATGCCAATTTCATATATTTTCTTATGTCAAGTTTTACCAATTTTCCCAACGTTACCCCGTTTAGATATTAGGCTAACAATCTTAGCCTAATTCTCATTTGCATGGTTTTTAACATATAATTTAGGCTAAAAACTTAGCCTAATTTAGCGCACACAAATTGGCATAAGGGAATTCATAAACATAAACATGACATAGGTGTAAACTTGACATTTTTGGCATAGTCAATATGAACATCATAGGTGTAAACTTGCAAAATAGCCAACATACATATATGTGAATTTGCAACATAGACTAATTCATCTTACATATATGTGAACTTGCATTGAAATAGGGACCTAACCAAATAGGTGTCACATGAATTAACATAAGATTTAGACAACATAAGCTTAAACATGTTTTGGATCTAGGCATAACATCGAACATCACTAGCATATGACAAGGATATGACATTTTCATAAGTATGTATAATTTTATGACAAGGGTGTGAACTAGATCCAATCATATATCTAATTACAACATGAAACATGTATTAAAGTAAATCTTGGAAGGATCCAATTAACTTGCAACTTTCTTACAAACATACTAGCATGTATGTGAACATAATTGTTTAGGCATAAAGGTTCTAGAATATATATATATATATATATATACATGAAATCTTAATCACATATAACCTATATAATCACATAAACATATAGGTGTCGATTACAACATGAACTATACAACTTGCATGTGATTCTACATGTACAATAGGATCAACATAAACTCAATTACACCACAAAATATCACAATATCACAATCATTACATCGCATATGAATCAACATCGTTGTTATACAATAACATAATTTCATTCCCAGTTTACATCGAATCAAGTCTTAATTGTATTCACATAAGAAGAATCACTATACTTACAACAAACGACGGTCTTGTTTTCTGATTTCTGATTTCTGAATTTGAATTGCTTTCCTTTGGGTTGACTAACGTTGATTTGATTATTGTTTCAACTTTAATTTGGCTCTCTCTAAGCTTTTCTACAAGTGGAGGCTCCTCCTAGTTTTCTCCTGATAGCATGGCGGCTCCGTCTCTAATTTCTTATGTGAATTTAGGTTAGGGTGTTGAGTTATATTTATAGAATTTCAGATTGATTTGAGCCTTCAGATGATCACAGATGAATTTAGACCATTCACTTCGAGAGAAGCCAACCAAAATGCGACATGTCAGCGCTAGTGACACAGCCAAGCCTTAGAAATCGACCAGAACCCGACCAGGCCAGCCAGGGCCAAACCAGGTCGACTGGGCAGGTCGACCCCTAGGTTGACCCCCAGGTCGACCCCCGGGTCGACCCGGTGCCTGGGAGGGAATTTTCCCGCCCAGTCCAGTTTGGGTCTGAATTCGAAATTTGAACTGAATTTTTGAACCGTTTGAATTTTAAATTGAATTCTGAAACTTCCGGAGGTCATAACTCCTTCATACGAAGTCCGATTCACGCAAACTCGGACTCTATCTCAAGCAGAATTCCGAGACGAACGCAATGGCGTAACCCGTTTCCCTTAATTCAATCATATAGAATTAATTATACTTTAATTTGTTAATTTACTAGTTAACAGAAAATTCGGGGTGTTACACTGCCCATTGGTCTGAGGATGGTAAGCGGTGCTCAAACACAACTGTGTACCCAATGCTTCTTGCAAGCTCTTCTAAAATTCACTGGTAAAGATGGGGCCACGATTGCTTACGATGTTGGAAGGAACTCCGTGGAGACGAACTATCTCACGAACATAAATTGCTGCTAACCATGGTGTCGTCCTTTTACTTCTAACTGGAATAAAGTGAGCATTCTTAATGAGTCTGTCTACTATTTCCCAAATAATAGTATTGCCTTTCTTCGATCTAGGCAAACCATCTATGAAATCCATAGAGACTCTCTCCCATTTCCACTGTGGAAACTCCAACCGATGAAGTAATCCACTAGGCTTCTTTTGCTTAGCTTTGACTAGCTGGCAAACCAAATATTGAGAAACAAATTCGGCCATGTCCTTCTTCATCCAAGCCCAAAAGTAAACCCTCTTCATATCTCTGTACATCTTGTCACCACCTGGATGAATGGTCATCTTAGAATGGTGGGCTTCTTCTAGGACTGCCTTTATCAAGCTTCCAGTTTGACGAACACAAAGCCTTCCATCTCGCTCCAGCCACCCCTTTTTATCTATGGCATACCTTGTAACAACCCTGAATTTTAGGGTAAACTTAAAAATTTATTTTAACTAATTTTAATGGGTTTTGATATTTAAAATAATAATGATTAAAAATTTATTTAAAATGAAGTTAGGATGAATAATTTAATTTTAATTATAAAAGGAGTTAGAAATAGCTCGACAGTTTGAAAAGTCAAACTTGAATTTTGACTTGTTGTACAGGATGCAAAATTTAACGGATTTTAGTGAAACCAAAAATATTAGAATCTCTTTTAAAATATCTTTCCAACGAATCCGAAAAATCAAAATTTTATAGCGGGAATCAAAAGTTATGCCCAGTTTAAATTTCAGAATAGTCGTTGTAGGATTTATATATATTTTTTAATGTTAAAAATAGCCATTTTTCAAACGACCTCTGTTTTCGATGAAACCACTTTTGTTGGATTCGGAATGTCAAATTATTGCTAAGTTTAATTTTTCATAATTTTTAGAATTAATTTGTGACCGTGGCAAAAAGATTTCAGTTTGGTCAATTTCGGTCAATTTTAATCGACTTGAAAAAGGCCATTTTTCAAATAGGCTCAGAATTGAATGAAATTAATTTTGTTAGGATCGTATCATTAAAACAAAGCCAAAAATAATTTTTTTGGATTTTTCTGAGTTCGTATGTGGCCCCGGTAAAATTAAAAAATACGTTCCAATTTAATATTAAAGATTTATTCTAAAAATAAAAGAAACATGTTGTAAACTTCAGAATTAAACTTCGGCACTGGCGCCATTGCGTTCAGAAGGCGTCAAAACATATTGTTCGACAGTCGTTGGGCTCCGTTTGGAGATCGGGCGGAAAAACCTTAATTTTGGAATTAAATTAAAAAATACGCTCAAATACAGTATAAATACGAGGCCAGTACGTCTTCTTCCTCTTCTCGTTTCAGTCGCCACCGTAACCCATAACCCTTTGAATTTCAAGCTCCGATTTCTCCCTCCTCACTCAATTTCAGACCACCCCGTTGTTAGACTTTTTGAAGTACTCTTCCTCCTCTTCGAGTCCATAACAAAATCTCCCCGCCTCGTTGCCTGTAGCCGCCGCACCTGCCCTCCAAACCCGCCGCCGTCGCACCCCCCTCAGCACCACTACGACCGATCGCACTTCCACCCCTTCCAAGCGCCGACTCCCCCTTCCTAGCTCTCCGACGTCACGCCATCGGTTTTGGAAACCATCGATCATATCTCCCGAAAATTCAAATCAAAGATTTGAACAAAACTGAAAATTAAGGTATGAAAATTCAAATCAAAGATTTGAACAAAACTGAAAATTAAGGTATGAAAATTCAATCAGATTTGCCACGCTTTTGTCTATTGCAATTGCAGTTGTGAAAAGAAATTGATAATTTGTTCATACGAACTCCAAACTGAAAATTTTCAAATCCGAGAGATCCGTGACTTCGAATACGACTTTTAAAAAGCGATTGGGACAAGTTCTGAATAAGTTTGAATTTCTAATACTAATCTAATCAAGGTGAGATTCTATTTTAAATAATTAAATCAATTTAATTATTATTCTCTAGTTATTTAAATAAGCTGAATTGTCGTTGAACTAGATCTGCGATGTGATAATATTCTGAATGATTGATCTGTTGTTTTGCGTTATATGATGTTAGATCTGATAGTCAAAAAATTTAGATCGGTGTATTGTAGAAAATTAGAACCAATTATTTGTTTAAATATTTGGTCATATCATGTTTGTGGTTATTCTGTGAATCATGAGAAAAATATCACCTTGTTGTATTTGGTTGGACTAGATTTCTTTTTTTTAGTTTGATAAAATATTGTTATGTTGTTGATTACATTGAAATATAACGGTATGGTAAAGATTGGGTTTTTATTAAAATTAAAAAGCAAGATTTGACATGTAATATTAATTACATTTTTAATGTAATAAAAAGTTGAATTTGACGGTGTAATTAAAATTACATTTTTAATGAAACTTAAAAGGTAGGATTTTACATTGCAAATTAAAAGAAAAAGTAAAAGATAAGAATTTTACACCGTAATGTTAATTACATTTTTTTATGTAATTAAAAGGAGATTTTTACATTGTAATCAAAATTACATTTTTAGTATAATTAAAAGACAAGATTTTTACACCGTAATATTAATTACATTTTTAATGTAATTAAAAGAAGATTTTGGTATTGTAATAAAAATTACATCTTTAATGTAATTAAAAAGTTAAGATTTTTACACCTTAAGATCAATTACATTTTTATATGTAATTAAAGAATATGTTTTTGCATGTAAAATATAATTACATTTTTAAATGTAATTAAAGAAGAAGAATTTGAATTGAAAATAAAATTGCATTGTTATGTGTAATTAAAGATTTACATTGTAAATAAAATAACATTTTTAAATGTAATTAAAGAATAAATTTTTACCTGTAAAATATAATTACATTTTTATATGTAATGAAAGAATAAGAATTTGCATAGTAAATAAAATTACATTTTTATGTGTAATTAAAGTATAAAAATTTACATGGCAAATTAAAAAGTAAGAAAAATACATTTATATGTAATTAGATTTATAGAAAGATAAATTTACATTTTTATGTAATTAAAAGTGGAAACTTAGATT
Source organism: Allium sativum (assembly GCA_030737875.1). Taxonomy (NCBI): domain Eukaryota; kingdom Viridiplantae; phylum Streptophyta; class Magnoliopsida; order Asparagales; family Amaryllidaceae; genus Allium; species Allium sativum. The sequence goes on along the minus strand of CM060910.1, from coordinate 1,042,272,255 downwards.
TTCATTAGAAGAATAAAGGAGTGATATTTGCATTTTTTTTTGTAAATAGATTTTCAATAAAAGAATTTAGATATGATATTTACCTTTTTAATGTAAATAGATTTTCAATAAAGGAAATTTACATTTTTATGTAAATAAACAATGAAAGAGGAAAATTTACTTTTTAGGTAAATAAGCAATGAAAAGGAAAATTACATTAAAAATGTAAACTAGAATATAAAGGACATTTTATTAGGAAATTAGATTATAAAGGACATTTTGTTAGGAAATGTAAACTAGAATATAAAGGACATTTTGTTAGGAAATGTAAATTAGAATATAAAGGACAATTTGTTAGGAAATGTAAATTAGAATATAAAGGACATTTTGTTAGGAAATATAAACTAGAATATAAAGGACATTTTGTTAGGAAATGTAATTTAGATTAAAAAAAAGTTTACATTTTTAATGTGAATAAGAAAAAGAAGAAAAGTTTACATTTTTTTTGTGAATAAGAAAAAGAAGAAAAGTTTACATTTTTAATGTAAATAAGAAAAAGAAGAAAATTTACATTTTTCATGTAAATAGAATTTAAAGAAGAAAATTTACATTTTTCATGTAAATAGAATTTAAACAAGAATTTTTTTATTTTTCATGTAAATAGAATTTAAAGAAGAAAATTTACATTTTCATGTAAATAGAATTTAAAGAAGAAAATTTACATTTTTCATGTAAATAGAATTTAAAGAAGAAAATTTATATGTTTCATGTAAATAGAATTTAAAGAAGAAAATTTACATTTTCATGTAAATAGAATTTAAAGAAGAAAAATAACATTTTCATGTAAATGGAACTTAAGGAAGGAAATTTACATTTTAATGAATTGGATTTTCATTAAAAAGATAAAGATAGAAATTTGCATTTTTATGTAGATGGATTAACACACAAAATTATTATTTTGTTTGTAATGAAAGATTAACAAAGTTATTATTTTTGTAGAATTGAAGTTGGCACCAAAATATTGTACTTTTGTTAGAAATTGAAATGACACAAAAATACTCATTTTTGTTGAATTATAAATGACACACCAAAAATATTCATGTTTGTTGTAATGGAAATGAAACACAAAAATACCTATTTTTGTTGTAATTGTAATGAAACATGAAATATACAGTTCTGTGTAGTTTGAAAGATGATTGAAAAATATACCTTTTTGTATATAGGATGTGAATGCAAGTCGAAATAAAGATCAACATTCTTATGTGCCATGATATTATATTTAGATAATAATTCTTGTCGTTAGCAAAATATAGTAAAATAAAATATATTTCACTATGTATTATAAAAATGTAAATAGGTTACAGAAATATAACGTTCTTTACTTGTTGTGTTATTCACGATAACGAAATGGACGAAGGAATTATATATATATATATATATATATATATATATATATATATATATCAAAATTAAACGAATTGCGCGCGGTAGTTCGCGATTCGACAAGCGTAACTTTAAATAGTTATGCTAAAATATCTGACCGTCGGATTTTCCTAAGACTGAAACCGTTAGGTTTGCCTTGGGAAGATCTTTCCAACGATATGAATTGTGTTAAAATCCAACGGTTAGATTTAGAGAAATTTGTAAAACAAATTTGGGTGAAAACAACGCCAAGGTCTCCTATTGTTATGAAGTGTTGTTAAATAAAATTCAATTATTTTTATATAAATAAAAATATAGATTAATTGTTATAAATTAATATTAACGATAAGAAATGATTTGAAATGATATATATATGCAAGAATCATTTGAAAGGTCCAAGTTCAATCTCATTTCAAATGATTATTCGTCGATCTAAGTCGAAGAGTTGAAGACGGTGATTGAAGACCGACGATCTTCACGTCGAATGGATGAGTTACCATTGACGCCCATGATTGGAGTAGCTACCTTGAAGGGGCTACAATGGTGGCCATCTAGATTACTTGTTGGTTGTTCGGATATGCGAGGTATAAGGTCCCTCCGGTTTCGTTCAGACCCAGAACGGACTTCAAAATGGATTGTATGTCTGACGTTGTATTCTTTTATACGATATTCGTTAATCTCTGCTAAATATATATCTGTTTGGTGTTTAACACCCTTCTCTAAGAGTACGAGCTTAGAGGTTATATATTGGTAGGAATCAATGGTATGGTATGGATTGACAATGTAGCATGCTAAGATGCAAATGATCAAGGCTTTTGTTGAAAAGCAGGCCTTGTGGTTGGTGATCAAAGCACGGCCTATTTAGGCATAGCTTTGTGTATTACATGACTTCGCTAGCCTCACACCCCAATATGAGTCTAAAACGGAGCAAGGGAACGCAGGGAGAGCGGCACGTTTCTTTCTAGCTAGAAGTGGTGTTTGGGTTTTACACGACCCGACATTTTGCTTATGTGGATGATGGAATGAGGTGCCTCAGATATTAGGCCCTATAGGACTGGGAAACGTGTGTTCAGGAATAACTAATCCGCAAAATCGTATGTGCGGACCGGCCCTGCAGGATCCAAGGGTTCACTGCGGGGAATCCTGAGACATTAGCTAGAGTGTCTCGAATCGGTAAGGAGATCGTTCCTAGCCTTGACTCATGATGGAAACCCAATTCCTAATACGACCCTATGAACTTGATTGTATTACTAGTATGGAGACATAGTATATGGTAGCTATGCTTCCTAGGATTGATACATTTACTTTGAAATGTTTTTGAAACATATATACACTAATAATAATATCGAATTCGTTTTTATCGTATCAAGCATTTTTGACCATTATAAGGTAAAACTCTATCCTTCGGTTTGCGTTGCATTGTGTGATGGGACTTGAGTCTTATAATGGTTTCATTTTTCCAAAAGGCATTACGTTGTTTAACTATTTACCTTTAATTATGCACTGGCAATCCAATGGAGTAAAGCCGTTCCGCGTTAGCGGCGTGGTCCTGTGATTAGCCTTATTATTAGATTAGTTAAGTTAAGAATTGTCACACCAATCCCATGATTGACTAGCAGTTTGTCTCACTTTGCAAACTCGGGTGCCCTCTTTTCTACATGGGCAGTCGAGTAGCTTTTTACAGATATTTATCTCTTGAGTAGGATTCTGGATTGAAGCCTAAAGCTGTGTCCAGAGCATAGAAGTCTTCCGCTGTTTATTGTATTATAATTTGTTGTAATTTATCTTCCGCTGTATTTTAAATCGATGTACTCTGATATGTTATATACTCTGATGTAACATTACTGTAATGTTTATAAAAGTCTGCTGTTATTGTTCTAATGTGTTGTATTCCCAGAGTTAACGTATTCGGGTTTTGAGCGGTCTTAGTCGATTTTACGATCTATTGGGTCCAGGCAAACCCCAGAGCCGTTACATACATACTGAGGTGACTAGAAGTCTCCCCTCTTCTGAGCTTATCCATGATGTCTAGAATCTGTGGGTCACCTTGTTGCGAAGCTCCTATCTGATCCACAAGAGTCGGTCGTATCTCCATGGATGCAAATAGATCAGGCAAAACCTCGATAGAGGGTCTAAAATCGAAAGCTGATAGAACTCCAAGTTCTTTCTTTCCACAAATAGAGGACTTAAGGGCACTCTCTGCCTACTTAGTGCGTCTGCCACCACATTTCCCTTGCTAGGGGTATAAGCAATCTCAAAATCGTATGAAGCTAAGAACTCCATCCAGCGTTGTTGCCTTAAATTGAGATCCTTCTGTGAGAATAGATACGTGAGAGATTTATGATCGTTGTATAACTCGAACTTTTCTCTAAGTAAATAATGACGCCACGTCTTTAACGCAAATACTATGGCAGCTAGCTCTAGATCATAGGTGGGGTAGTTCTTCTCATAAACTCTCAAATAACTACCCCCATAACATATTACTTTCCCTTCTTGCATCATAACCACACCAAGCCCTGTACCTCACGCATCAGTGTAAAAAGTAAACATTTTACTCCCATTGGGCAAGGTCAAAACCGGGGCTATTGTCAGAGCCCTTTTTAATCGTTGGAAAGCAGCGTCACAGTCTATGTCCCATGAAAACATCAAATTCTACTTTGTCAGCCTGGTGAGAGGGGTTGATATCTTCGCGAAGTCCTTAATAACTTCTTGTAATAACCTTCCAACCCAAGAAAGCTTCTCACCTCGGTTGGATTTTTAGGAATCTCCCAATCTTGTACTGCAACCACCTTCGCGGGATCTACAGCTATCCCTTCTTTGGAGACTACATGCCCTAAGAATCTCACCTCCTTTCTCCAGAAATGGCATTTTGAGAACTTTGTTTTAGCTGATGGTCACGGAGAGTTTTCAGGACTTCTCCTAAATGCTGGACATGCTCTTTTTCACTCTTGGAGAAGATCAAAATATCATCAACATAGACTACGACGAATTTGTTTAGGAACTCTCGAAACACCATACTCATCAAATCAACAAAATAGGCGGGTGTATTTTTCAACCCAAAAGGCATAACTAGCCATTCAAAGAAACCGTCTGGAGTTCTGAAAGCAGTCTTATCTATGCTGTCCTCAGCCACCCTCAGCTAACAGAACCCCGTAGCCAAGTCCAACATAGAAAATACGGAGGCACCAATAAGATGATCAAATAAATCGTCAATCCTTGGAAGCTGGTGCCCATTCTTCTTAGTGAGCTTATTTAACTCTCCATAGTCTACACACAAACGAAGCGAACCATCCGCTTTAGTTGCGAATACTACTGGAGCACTCCACTCAGATATGCTTCGTTTGATAAACCCTTTTTCAAGTAGCTCCCCTACTTGCTTACTCAGCTCCCTCCTTTCTCTTGTATCCATGTGGTGCACTGGTAATGCAACTGTCTTTGCATTGTCCACCAGATATATGCGAAAGTCGATCTCATGCCTTGGAGGTAAACCTCGTACCTCATCAAAAACATCAGGATAATGTCGAACCACTGGAACAAATTGCAAATCATCTATGGATGCATCTAGAGACTCTAGGAAGCTAAGCATAATAGACCCTTGAGGGTCACAAGAAACTTCGAGGGTCTTCCCATGACTAGTCGGGAGTCGAACAACCCTCCTCTCACAATCCAGAATGGCCCCATACGTGCGAAGCCAATCCATTCCTAAAATCAACCCATAGCCCATAAACCTGAGCACATATACGTCGCATTCAAATTCGACACCCAAAACAGATATTTTGAAACCCCGACAAATCATCGATAAATGAATTGAACCACCAATGGGGTTTGAAACAACTACGGGATCTACTACCATACTAGTAACTAAATTTACAGATTCAACCACAGAACTAGATACAAACGAGTGTGAAGCACCAGAATCAAAAAGTGTTCTAACTGGATAGTTTAAAAGAGAAACTAAACTTTCTACAGAAATTTTCTACCTCTTTCAGGAGCACTGATCGCGAGAGCATGCACTTGCCCTCTAGAAGTCCCTGCTCTTTGCCCCTGTCCCTGTGATCCCTGTTTCTTCAGGCACTCCTTAGAGAAGTGTCCCACCTCTCCGCAATTAAAGCAACTGGACTTCGTTTTCTTGTAATCTTTGATTAGGTGGCCCTCCTTTCCACAATTGTGACATTTTCTCTTATCCTTGCCTTTACCGTCTTTTCCCCCTTCATCTGTTGTTGCTGCTGTTGCTATTGCTGCCCCTTCTTGGGCCACTCCTTCCTATTCTGCGATGTCCCCTCAGTCTTTGTTTCCTTCTTTTCTCCCTTGTCGTCCTCATACATTAGAGCCATATCAACAAGCTTGTTACAGGTGGCCCCCATTGGAAGATGGGACATAGCTAAACCATGTAGAGGCTCATTTAGCCCCTTAACAAATCGCAAAGCCCTTTTTTAAGGTGTGTCTACCAACTCTAGCCCGAACCTTGCCAGCTGGTTAAACTTGTTCACATATTCCTTCACCGTCAAATCTTCTTGTTTGAGTGTTAAGAACCTCTCCATCTATATGCTTTACTCTGCTAGGGAAAGAAATTTCATTTCGAACCTCTGTCTAAAGTCTTCCGAAGTTTCTACCGGACGTCCAGCTTGGGTGACTTCCCACCAAAATAAGGCTTCATCCTTTAACAACCAAGCAGCTAATTGATTTTTTCTTTGGTCCTCCACTTCAAAGATTAAAAATAAGTCCTCGGTCTCCTTAAGCCAATTCCGAGCTTCTGTGAATGTCTTATTCCCATGGAATGGCCTTCCTCCCATAGCCCGGAAGTCTTTGCAGATCTTGGCAAAGTTATCAGCTCTTGGAGGGGAGGAGGAGGAAGAATGACTCGTGCAGCTGGGGGAGAACGTTTTCTTGGCCTTCAGCAGGCGCCGTGGCCTCCAAATACCTGCGGAACCATCTGGGTATTGTGACGTCCTCCAGGATATTAAGATTGTTTTGTTCCCCATACATGCTAAAAAAAGAGAAAAGGAAGAAATTTAGATAAAGGACCGAAGGATACTACATATGGCTCTTTTGGGGAATGTTTTCAAAATAGACTTTCCTTTTGAAAAATGCTTTTCTTTAAAACCTTTTTGAAAATAATTTCCAAAAACTTTTATGCAATATGGTAACCTTCAGTTCTGATATGAGGTGAAACACCCCACGCCCGTTAATGTCACTCACTAAGGAAATGCATTAGGTTTCATGAAGCACTATAGGTAAACAAACACAGAATAATTACAAGACAGAGATAAATAAGGCAGCAGCGGAAAATTTAAACTTTTATTTCAAACATAAGTCATAATACCATGGTCCACAATTTCATAAGTCACGAAAACCATTACAATAAAAATACTTCAGTCTTGCATCATCGAAATAAAAAGCATCATTCCCCCAATAAAAAGATTTAAGCCATATTAGAGTCAAGAACTTGAGCCATACTTTAGAAGTAGCTCCTATCAAGATGATATCTGATTCCTGATTAAGTCTGACTGTTTCCTACCTGAGAACCTGGGGGGAATGGAAGAAAGAAGGAGAAACAACAGGGTCAGACATAAAGTCTAGCAAGTCTAGTTACTTTTAGCTAGTAGATAATTAAAAGCAACATGATAGGCATATAAAATGGATAAGATAGAGATCACTGCATAAATGGCAGGAGTGACAAGGTAAGAAAGTTAAGGTATATGTGCCTCACAATGATTACTCTACATTATTACTGGTATAACTGAAATGAAATGATCCCTTCCACTATAAGCTGGTAGGCTTAGGTCATACGTCCAAGTATACCCTAACCACTACCCTAATTGATCGGCTCCCTATCTTGTAGATATCCCATGCTGGCCCCATAGTAGGAGGTATCACTTCCTAAAGTGGCAACCTATGGTGTGCACAATCATATATACTGGTGTCACGGTCGTCTTAGCCCCCTCTGCCCGGCCCATGCACGCACATGTCCCCGGTCGGTTTGCGCCGCCCACACCATCTGCCTCGTTTGGATCTCTTACAATCAATCAATAAGCGTGCCCCTTCTCCGCCTAGTACGGAGGTCTTTACTTGATACCAACTTCGGGTTACTGACTGAAATGTGTCCCTCCCAATATGATACAAGTTCTCCCTCTTGTCTTGCATCCCCGCTAGGTTTTCTACTGACTATGTATACCCTTAGGTGTCATTAATTACATAGCCATATACTAGTTATGCTTACCCTAAAGGGTATCTTAATTGCATAATTTTATTACATCATCTACCGGTTATGTATACCACTAGGTGTCTTTAATTACATAACCCTATCACATTATTTACTGGTTATGTATACCACTAGATGTCTTTAAGTACATAACCTTATTGGTTAAGTTTGTGGGCCTATATATATATATACATATATATATATATATATATATATATATTACCCACCCCCTCTAATTTACTTAACCCACCACTGCCCATCCAATTTTACTTAACCCTAACTTAAGTCCATAGTCATACTAAATTAGGTTAAGTAGTCCATTTTTTTACCATGTCCAATTATGGTTATAATGGGCTAGAACTCCTACATTAGGCCTACAACGTGTGGATGCTGGATCTGCCGGTCGGGTCCAGGCGGTCTTATTCCACAGTTAGGCCTAACCTCATGTCTTAGCCCGATTCTTATTTGCGTAGTTAGACCTCCCACATTAGGTTCAACATTAGTGGCTGCTGGATATGCCGATCGGGTCCGGGCAAACTTCCACCACTAATAATTTAACCTCGTGTCATAAGTACAATTTACAATTCCTAATTGTAAATTACTAAACATTCCAAATTAATCCAAATCTATCTATGTCATTATAGGTAACTATTTCTATGTTTACCCTATTTGAATTACATGTCCCTTTTCATATTAAACATTACATAAATCATGCCAATTATAATCCCTTTTTCCCCGTTCTCTCTCTAACGTATTCATACGTAATTTTGGAGGCATTTAGGCAATAAAGTAGCCTAGCTATAATAATAAAAAGGGAATATGACAAGGGTGGTAGTTTCAACATGTCTTAGCATAAACATGAACATAAATTGGTATAGTAACAAAGTGAATGGACATGTGATTAACATAATAATAAAGTGGACATCAAACTAGTAACTTGTGGCAATCACTATGATGTTTAAGCAAGCATAATGAGATCTAGATTTAACATTAAGTGCCCAATTACCTAGATCTAGCATAGTTAGGGTGACATAACAACATGTTTAGATCAAAAGGTAGATTCACTTGTCAAGTTTACAACATATATCAATGTATCACAATATAACAGGTGAAAGGTGATTAATATAAAGGTCTAGATCCAAGTAGTGTCACATTATCCAAATTAATAGATGTACTTCCATCATAACATGGTTTCAATTCAAGATCCATATAAACATCATAATAGAATCACCACAATTATATTAGATCTAGGAAATTAGATCTGTCATGACATAGGATAAAATTTCATATTAACACAGAATCATATTTTACAACATATCCAATTCATTGTCTATCAAAGCATACTTTTATTTATCTAAACCTAAAAGTTATCTAGAAACTCACAGCGTTAGGTTTAGAGAATTTAGGAAGAACGGATCTAGAAATTTTGAATTGGATTTATAGAATATGTCGTTGTAGAAATGGTTCAGTTCGCACTCCAGCAGCATATGGCCTCCCAATGAAGAGAATATGGGAAATATGACACCCCTGTGGATGGGTCGACCCCTAGGTCGACACCCCTTCAGGGGGGTCGACCCCCTAGAGCGGGAATTTTTCCGCTTAAAGGAAAATTTTGGATTTGAACTCTCTGGATAGCATTCTGACTCATCTCCGACTCACCTCTGACTCATGCGTATATATAAAATATTTCTACGTGTATACAAACTTAAAACCTTCATAATTTCTTCATATGGTGTCCGTTTACGTAAACCAAACATCTATCTTGACCAGAGTTTCGAGACGGACGCAATGGTGTACTCCGTTTCCTCTAATTATGAATATTAAATTAATTATTATATAATTTATTCTCTTTAATGTTGTTAAAAATTGGGGTGTTACGTTAGTACTAGTATGGTTTTGGATCCCACTGCCATCTCAAACTCCATAGGAGGTATGACTCATTTGTCTATGATTTGTCGGGGTTTGAGAATATCTATGTTGGGAGTCGAGTTTGAGTGAAACACATACGTGCTTGGTTTCATGGGCTACGGTTCGATGTATGATGATATTCTAGATTGTGAGAGGAGGGTTGTTAGACTTTTGACTTGCCACGGGAGGACCCTCGAGATTTCTTGTGACCCCAAAGGGTCTGTCATGCTTAGTTTCCTAGAGTCACTTGATACATCTATCGATGATTTATGATCTATACCAGTAGTCTATGACTATCCTGGTGTTTTTGAGGACGTTCTTGGCTTACCTCCGAGGCGTGAGATTGATTTCCGTATATATACTTGGTAGACAACGCAAAGTCAGTTGCATTGCCTGTGTGCCACATGGTCCGAGAGAAAGAAGGGAGCTTAGCAAGAAAGTTAGGGAGCTACTTGAGAAAGGGTTTATTAGGTGAAGCATATCTAAAAGGGGTGCTCCAGTGGTATTTGTAAGTAAGGTGGATGGTTCGCTTCGCTTATGCGTGGATTACAGGGAGTTGAATAAGCTCACTAAGAAAAATAGGCACCTACTTCCGTGGATAGATGATTTGTTTGACAAGCTTGTTAGTGCGTCTGTTTTCTCCCAGTTAGACTTAGCCATAGGGTTTCATCAGTTGAGGGTGGCCGAGAACAGTATAGACAAGACTGCCTTCAGGACTCCATATGGTTTCTTCGAGTGTCTTGTCATGCCTTTTGGTTTGACGAATGCACCCGCCTATTTGGTGGATTTGATGAGTAGGGTGTTTTGGGAGTTCCTAAATAAGTTCGTTGTGATCTTTCTTGATGACATCTTGATTTTATCAAAGAGCAAGGAAGATCATGCCCTACGTATATGGGAGGTTTTGAAGACCCTCCGAGCGCATCAGCTTAAGGAGATATTCTCCAAATTTCATTTTTGGAGAAAAGAGGTGAGATTTCTAGGGCAGGTGGACTTTAAGGAAGGGATAACAACAGATCCCGTGAAGGTAATTGCAGTTCAAGATTGGCAGATTACAAAGAATGCAATGTAGGTGAGGAGTTTTCTTGGTTTAGCGGGCTATTATAGGAAGTTCATTAAGGACTTCGCAAGGATATCAGCCCCACTCACCAGGCTGATAAAAAAATGACATTTTCTTACGATGTAGACTGTGAGGATGCTTTTCGGCGATTGAAGAAGGCTCTGACAACATCCCCAGTCTTGACTTTGCATAATGGGAACAAAGTGTTCACAGTATACACTGATGCATGTGGTACAGGGCTTGGTGTTGTTTTGATGCAAGAGGGAAGGGTAGTATGTTATGGAGGTAGACAGTTGAGAGTTCATGAGAAGAACTACCCTACCCATGATTTTGAATTAGCTGCTATCGTATATGCGCTTAATTCTTGGCGTCGTTATTTGCTTGGAGAGAAGTTCGAGTTGTATACAGATCATAAATCTCTCAAGTACTTGTTCTCACAGAAGGATCTCAATTCAAGGCAACATAGATGGATGGAGTTCCTGGCATGCTGTGACACCCATAGGATTCGAACCCTCGACTTTCTGGAAAGTAACACCACACACTAACCACTTGTACTAAAAGATCTTTGTGTTAGCTTTTTGAGAGGGGTGTTACAGACTACCCCCTTAAAGAGCCCAATGTCCTCGTTGGCTCATATCACTCACCACCTAGGCGTTGTGCATATAACCTGCATCAGTACAACACCGACTGACATCCGCAGCATTACACACACAATTCCGGCCAGGCATAGGCTCTGATACCAAATGTGACACCTATGGGATTTGAACCCCCGACCTCCCGGAAAGCAACACCACGTACTAACCACTTGTGCTAAAAGATCTTTGTGTTAGCTTTTCAAGAGTGGTGTTACACATCCTATGACTTTGAGATTGCCTATACCCTGGCAAGGGTAATGTGGTGGCAGATGCACTGAGTAAGCAGAGGATGACCTTGAGTCCTCTATTCGTGAGAGGCAGAGCTTGGAGTATATATCGACTTTTGATTTTAGGTCCTATATCGAATTTACACCTGGTTTATTGGCATCATTAGAGGTGCGACCTGCTCTTTTGGATCGGATAGGGACTTCACAGTGAGAAGACCCATAGATAGCAGACGTCTTGGACAAGCTCAATAGAGAGGAGACTTCCAGTCACCTTAATAGATATTCCATGGATGATAGAGGGTGGTTGCGACGAGATGGAAGGCCTTGTGTTCCCCGAGTTGGGAATCTGTTAAAGACAGTCCTTGAGGTAGCCATCATTCTAGGATGATTATTCATCCCGGTGGTGATAAGATGTATAGAGATAAGAAAAGGGTTTTCTTTTGGGCTGGGATGAAGAAAGATGTAGCAGAGTTTGTTTTTCGATGTTTGATTTGCCAGCAAGTCAAAGTTGAGCAAAAGAAGCCCGGTGGTTTACTTCATCCTTTGAAGGTCCCACAGTGGAAGTGGGAGAGCGTCTCTATGGATTTCATTGATGGTTTGCCTAGATCGAGGAAAGGCAATACCAGTATTTGGGTTATAGTCGACAGGCTTACTAAGAGCGCTCATTTCATTCCAGTTAAGAGTAAGAGGATGGCAGCATGGTTGGTAGCAGTTTATCATTGTGGGATAGTCCGTCTACATGGGGTATCTTCCAGTATTGTGAGTAATCGTGACCCCATACTACACCATATCAGTGAATTTGGCACAGAAGAATGCGGATATACAGTTCGTCTAAAAACAATATCAAATTTGATAATGCTCAGATCTATATCAAACACCAGTTTGCGATCCGCACTACCCCAAACACCCCAATTCTGACCATCCATCGCGAATGCTTTGGATCAGTAAATTTGATACGGCTTAAGGCCAAATCGATTGTGTATCATATTGTGCATCCCCTTAGGCACTTGGAATTAAAATTTTGGCCGCTCCTCATTCCATTTGTTTTACTTCAATGGTAACAAAAAACCCAAATTAAGGTTTTCGGTCACTAAAGTGTGCCTCTACATTTCTCTAGAATCACCTCCTCTTGCATCCTAAACACATGATTCCTGCCATCTTTCTTCCTCTATCAATCATTAATCATCAATTAGCAGAAGTTCCAATTCAAGGTGCTGTTTTCATCGATTTATATTTACAGTGAATTTTGTTTGCAGTTAAGTTAATTTGTATGAATTTGCCGATGTGAATTGTATTTGTGTGAATTTTGTTTGTAGATAGGGTTTTGTTTGTAGGTATAAATTGCCTGTTTGGTTGTTTTGCTATTTTGATTGCTTGTTTTATGCTGAATCGTATCAAAGACATTATTCTCATCTCCTAGTGTTCCTATGAATTCGGGGGCAAATAACTCAATTCTCTTAGTGTATGTCATCTAATATGGGTTCAAGCTCAAGAGCTGAACCGTTTTAGGATATTTACCAATTTTTCCTTTGGCTTGTGCGTTATATCCACATATTTACAAACATGCTGGCAAGTTATGGCATCTATTACGTCCGTATAGAGTCCATTTGTTTAAAACTTAGTACCCCAGCATGCTAAAATTGATCATATGAATGTGAGCGATAGTGTTGGAACAAGTAATTTCAACTTATTAATTAAAGACAGGTTCTTTGTTAGATTAGAAAACTTCAGCTTATTCAACCAGGTAGGAAACTTGAGCACATGGCCATGTACTTCTTTGTTGGGTTGAGCTTTTGAACATGATAAGGTCTGAAATTTTGGCGTTCATCTTGATTTCTGAATGAATTTATAAAGATAAGTAGACACAAATTAGTTGTCCTTGATTAATGGTTGAGATGTTATACTAGTAGTTGGTTGCATTAAAATAACATAGCAATGTCCTAAAGGGTTGTCATAGTGTAGTACCGTACAATATTAAACAGGGTTTTAATTGGTATGTATTACTGTTACAAATCATACCGATTTTAATTGGTATGTCTTAGTGTAATTGTGTATTAGTGTAGTAATGACTGCTACTATGTTTTGAGAGATAACAAGTTTACTGAAAATATATTAACAGGTTTGCTGAAAATTTTGGTCAGTGAATGATTACTCGACTTACTGGTTAATATTTTAATGGACGATCCACCAGATGGATGTATTTTAGCTCACACATAGGGTCGGGTGTCCATGTTTATTTGCTTTATCCAAGTGTCGGATGCTGATGCACTTAACCTTAGTAAAAAGCTGCTTTCACTAGAAATTTTCCCGTACTTTGTAGCAGAGACTGTAATGTAAGTTATCTTGCACTACACAGTCTGCTTCAAAGAAACTGAAAGTTGCAAGTGAAAGCAGCTTTTTCCAAAGGTTAAGTGATGGGGCATTCGACATTTGTATAAAGCTAATAAGCATGGATTACCGACCCTGCGCTGAGCTAATATGCATCCACCTGGTGGAACGCCCAGTAAATTCTTAATCAGAAAGTCGAGTATCTGTGTCATCCGAAGATGATGATTCGATATCTTTAGACATTGGAGCAGGAATATATTATTTTACACTTATCTCTATGTAGTATCTTACATGGACGATGCCTTGATTTAGTGTTATTTTTTATAGCTCATTTGAGAACAATTTTTGAGTGTGATATGCTATGTACAATTTTTATAGGACTAGTTTTAAAGTGCTATTTTTGACTTGTTTTAGTGTAATTTGAGTTAAACTGATCAGTCAGTACATAATAACAGAAGAAATTTCAGTCCACGCATCATTTCTATATGTCATTAAACAAGTTCCATTTTAGCTCGTTTCTGTATGCTAGTGAGTTACAATGTCGATCTCCTGTCAGGTAAAATATTTGTAACTTGTTTAATGAATTTATATGCAGTTCTGTTGGAGAAAATAGAAAAAGTAGGGAGGTGTATCGGCTATATACAATGTTGGAGGTCACATTAAACCATAAAGCATGTGAGATGTTGGTACGTTTCTAGGTCACAAGTTCATGAAATCTTGTCACATCATAAACATGTTATATAGACACAATTGACTAATATGCACACACGAAAACAAAGACACGATATGCCCTTTACTGTTAACAATACGACGCTCGACTAGTCGAGTACTCTAGATCGAACCATCGACATGAAGTCTCGACTTGCCTTTTATGTGAAGCGCATGGGTAGAAATTAGTCAACTAGTCGAGATGATTAGTATCGACTAGTTTTGCGTGAAATCAGGCATTAAAGTACTTCTTTTTTCCTGTAGATTTTGGTGCTTTTGTGCTGCTGGAACTCAGGCTGGCTATCACGATTCAGTTTTGCTTCCAATCATCAGGTTGGCCTTTTAAGCTTTTGTTTTAAACTGTGTATATATATATATATATGTTGTTATAAAAGTTTGTCAGCATCAGCTAGCTTATTCTCATAGTAGTACTGCTTTGATTTACAACAAACACATGGATTTCATCGGCATGATCAGCACATACGCTCAATCTTCCCGGACTCGACTAAAGTTATATCAGGATGATATATTTTTACCTTTTTTGTTAATTCGTAATGTGATGTAAATCTTTGATAGTTTCCTTGTATATGTTTGTATGTACACGTACATTGTGTTCGTGTTATGAAAAATCTTGTAATGCTTTGAGTGTGTGTGTATATATATATATATAAATTGTGGTATATATGCTGTGTTATGAAAAATATGTGCTACAGTTTCTGTTTATATATATATATATATATATATATATATATGCATGTGTACATATATGTGTACACACACATATATATAGATACGGTCAAAGGCTGTGTCTAAGTAAGCTTTAGATACGGCTAACTGCCGTATATTATTTCTAGTGAGATACGGTTTATAGCCATATCTAAAAATTTAACACGCCATTTTTTAGTATGGCTTTTTGCTGTACCTAACTGCTTTAGATACGGCTGATAACACAGCTTAATTAGCATATATGGTGTAGTGATATTCACCAGTGACTTTTGGAGAAGCTTGCAAGAGGCAGTAGGTAAACAATTATGTTTGAGCATCGCTTATCACCCTTAGACCGTGGACAGGCGGAAAGGGTGAATAGAGTTCTTGAGGATCTTTTAAGACTGTGTATCCTAGACTTCAGTGGGACTTGGGCAGAGCATCTTCCATTGGTAGAGTTCGCCTACAACAACAATTATCAGGCTAGTATTGGCATGGCACCCTTTGAGGTTTTGTACGAATGACCCTGTAGACCACCGACTTATTGGTGGGAATCTATAGAAAGGCTTCTACTTGGACCTGAGATGATTAGAGAAACTTCATAGAAGATTGATCTTATCTGCAGGCGCATGAAGACAGCTCAAGACAGGCAGAAGTCCTACGTAGATAAGAGAAGAACTGATATTGAGTTTGAAGTGGGAGGCATGGTTTTCATCAAACTTTTGCCTTTGAGGATTGTGGTTCGTTTCGGATCTGTAGGAAATCAGCGCCAAGATTTGTGGATCCATTTCTCATAACAGAAAGGATTGGTCAAATAGCTTATAGAGTGAAGTTACCAGAGAGACTGGTTGGTATTCATGATGTTTTCCATGTTTAAGTGCTTGCATGATACCACAGAAGTAGTTGAGCCGAGTATGCTTAAGGAAGTAGAAGTGGAACGTGAGGCGACAGTCAGACGAGTTCCTACCCATATTCTTGGATTAGAGGTTAAGAAGCTACGCAAACGAGAGGTCAAGTTGATGAAAGTTCAGTGGGGAGATGACCATGAGGATGCAACTTAGGAGACTAAAGACAAGATTCGGGCTTCATACCCTTATCTTTTCAAGGGTATGTTCTTAACTTCTTTTCCAAAGATTTTATTCGTACTTGATTCTGTCAATTAAGTGTACCCTATCGATCGAATTTTCGACCTTTCGGTAGGAATCCCATGGATGTAAACATGTGTTTGAGACATGTTATGTTTGATGGATGCAAGTAGATGCAAGTGGTTGCTCGTGGATGCATATACACACACAACTAGGCACTAGTTCGGCTCAATCATTCTTATACTGCATATGGATGCGTGTGCATTTTTTCTTTTTATGGATGGAAATGGGTGTATCATCGTATGGATGTTGCATTTGAATGGATGATTGTGCCTGCATGTAGCCCTTACATAATATATTAGGATTATTTGCATACATGTTGGATTATTAGGATTATTTGCATACATGTTGGATTCATGGCACTAACATACATTGCATTGAGGAGATCAGCAGAATCAATGGACCGCCTGATTTTCGCATTAGTATAGGGACATATACATACACACCTTTGCATATGTTCATATAAGCATTAGAAATCTTTTGAGTACAATGGATGCCTGTGATTGGTGGATGAGTATATAGATGATGGATGTTAGGATATACATTCTCCTTAACTTGGAGATTTCAAGGACGAAATCCTTTAAGAAGTGGAGAATGCAACATCCCGTAATTTTAAAGAAAACTATAGTAATAAACTAAAGAATACTTAATTAAATATTGGGAATTAAGTAAAACGGACTAGCCATTGCGTTCATCTCGGAATTCTGCTTAAGATACGGATTATTGTGGATATAGATAAAGTTATTAAAATTATCGGCCAATCTTTTCTTTTTTTCTTTTAGAGATTCTAATTTTTTAATATTTTTAAATAATAGACTCCGAGTTTGAGTAAAACGGATATTGTATAGAGAAGTTATTAAGCCTAGAAGTTTGTATATGCACAAGAGAATTATATATATACAAACAAATCAAATATTTCAAAATAAATCAAAATTGTCGAAGCGGGAAAGGAGG
Source organism: Allium sativum (assembly GCA_030737875.1). NCBI lineage: Eukaryota > Viridiplantae > Streptophyta > Magnoliopsida > Asparagales > Amaryllidaceae > Allium > Allium sativum. The sequence goes on along the minus strand of CM060910.1, from coordinate 1,042,254,985 downwards.
GTGTAACGACACGGATTTCGCTCAGACCTAATCGATCGCTAAATCGACCAAGACCGTTTCAATCCCACATACGCTAACTCTGGGCATACAACACATCAGAACAAATAACAGAAGACTTTAATAAACATCATAATAATGTTACATCAGAGTACGTCGAACAGTAACAATACAGCGGAAGATTAATTTACAATAAATTTAATATAGTGCAATGAAACAAATAAATTAAACACAGCGGAAGACTATCAATGCTCTGGACACAGCTTTAGCTTCAATCTAGAATCCTGCTCATAATGAATATCTACAAAACAAGCTACTCGAATGCCCGTGTGGAAAATAAGTGCACTCGAGTTTGCAAGTGAAACAAACTACGAGTTAGTCATGGGACTGGTATGAGAAACCTAACAGCTAAAATTAACTTATCTATAGGGCTAATCACAGGACCACGCCGCTAACGCGGAACGGGTTTACTCTATTGGATTGCTAGTGCATAAATTAAATAAATCTTTTAAAACAACGCAATGCTTTTTAGAAAATGAAATCATTATAAGACTCAAGTCCCATCACACAATGCAACGCAAACCGGAGGATAGAGTTTTACCTTATAATGATCAAACATGCTTGATATGTATAAAATAATATTTAATACTATTATTAGTGTCTAATCATTTTAGAAATACTTTCAAAGTAAATGTATCAATCCTAGACGGCATAGTACCTCATCCTACTATGTCGCCATATGTAGGTTTACAATCAAATCCGTAATGTCAGAAATTGGGTTTCCATCATGAGTCGAGGTTAGGGATGGCTCCTCTCTGATTCGAGACACTCTAGCAAATGTCTCAGGATCCCCCGCAGTGAACCCTTGGATGTGGTAGGACCGGTCCACAAATATACCTTAGTGTATTAATTATTCCTGAACAATATGTTTCTCGGTCCTATTGGACCTATTAATTGGCCACTATCGACCAATATATCTGAGGCCTCATAATCCGTCATTCACTTATGTAAAAATGTCTGGGCTCTACCATGACACCACTTCTAGCTAGAAAGAAATGCATGCACTCCCCACGGTCCTTATCCCGTTTTGGCTCATACCAGGGTGTGAGGCTCGCGAAGTAACGTTATACACATAGCTATGCCTAAATAAGTTGTGCTTTGATCATCAACCACAAGGCTCTGCTTTTCAACAAAAGCCTTTATCATTTGCATCTTGGCATGCCACATTGGCAATCCACGCCATGCAACTGATATCTATCAATATTTAATCTCTAAGCTCATACGTCTTAGAGAAGGGTGTTAAGAAAGAGAATAAATTCCCCGCCACCAAATAGATATATATTAAATAGAAATTAATTCACCTAGAACGAAATCCAATGTCAGACACACATCCATTTACAAGTTCGTTCTGTGTTTGAACAAAACCGGAGAAACCTTATTCCTCGTCCCGTATATCCAATATGGAAGAGAGGTCCTCGCATATACGTTGATCTCCAAGTACGTCCGAACGATCACCACTTATTTCCTTGTCTTGGGATGCCTCCCAATCAAGACATCAGTAATCATCCAAACGATGTGAAGATCTCCGGTCTTCAGTCACCGTCTTCAATATCTTCGACTTTAATTCGTTTTATAATTATTTGAAATGAGATTGAACTCGGTATTTTCAAATAATTTTATTGTATAAACATTTCTAACAATTTCTATGTGTATCTATACAATAAAAAGGATAATTTTATTGTATAAACACTTCTAACAATTTCTATGATTAGCATGTACTATAAAAAGAATAATTTTATTGCACGCCAAATTCTATGATTTACATGTACAATATTTTTTTTTATTGTATGGCAATTTCTATGTTTCATATTACAGAAATTAGAACATCTTTATTTTATAACAAATCCTATGTTTCATATCACAATAAAATGAACATATTTATTTTATAACAAATCCTATGTTTCATATGACAATAAAATGAACATTTTTATTTACACAACTTCCTATGTATCATATGACAATAAAATGAACAGATTTATTTTATAACAAATCATATGTTTCACATGACAATAAAATGAACATATTTATTTACACAACTTTCTTTATTTCATATGACAATAAAATGAACATTTTTATTTTACAAACAAATCATTTGTTTCACATGACAATAAAATGAACATATTTATTTACCCAATTTCCAATGTATCATATGACAATAAAATGAATATATTTATTTTATAACAAGTCCTATGTTTCATATGACAATAAAATGAACATATTTATTTAAATAACTTCCTATGTATCATATGACAATAAAATGAACATATTTATTTTATAACAAATCATATGTATCATATGACAATAAAATGAACATATTTATTTACATAACTTTCTATGTATCATATGATAATAAAATGAACATTTTTACTTTATAAAAAATCATTTGTTTCATATGACAATAAAATGAACATATTTATTTACACAACTTTCTATGTATCATATGACAAGAAAATGAACATTTTTATTTTATAACAAATCCTATGTTTCATATGACAATAAAACGAACATATTTATTTACACAACTTCCGATGTATCATATGACAATAAAATGAACATCTTTATTTTATAACAAATCTTATGTTTCAAATGACAATAAAATGAACATTTTTATTTACACAACTTTCTGTGTTACATATGATAATAAAATGAACATTTTTATTTTATAACAAATCCTATGTTTCATATGACAATAAAATGAACATTTTTATTTTATAACAAATCCTATATTTCATATGACAATAAGATGAACATATTTATTTTATAACAAATCCTATGTTACATATGACAATAAAATGAACATATTTATTTATAAACCTTTCTATGTATCATATGACAATAAAATGAACATATCTATTTTATAACCAATCCTCTGTTTCATATGACAATAAAATGAACATTTTTATTTTCACAACTTCCTATGTATCATATGACAATAAATAAATAAATAAATAATAGGATTTTTATTTATGTGACATTTCCAATGTTCATATGACAAATAAAAAGGGGATTTTTATTTATATACAAATCTAGCAATTTTATGGTTAACATGCTTACAATAAAAAGAGAACTTTTATTGTAAAACAAATCTAATGATTAAACAATTCCTAATCAATCCAATTTCATCTAATGTATCATCATCAACAAAGTAAATCAATTCACATCACGTACCACATACAACTGAAATTTTTACGGCGTATATATAAATAAATTTCTCAATGTAGTAATAATAAATTTTAATTTTAAAAAGAAATCTCACCGTGCTTTGAAATTCTTCAAAAATTATCGATCGATCTAAAATCCCTTGCTCGCTTCTTGAAACACCCCACCTCCGTTAAGGTCACTCACAAAGGGAATGCCTTAATTTTGGTGGAGGTTTATAAGTAAAAGACACAGATAAAACACAAGACAGATATAAACACATATAAATAAGCAGCTAACGGAAAAACCAACAGACTTTTATTATCATAAATACGTGTTCATACAGAACATTTCCAACATTGTCTCAAAACAAACTTCCAATTATTACAACCATAATACTGTCTTGATTTTAAAAGTTAAAGAAGCATGAAACATAAATAAAGCTGCATAATCCCCATAAATGATATCCAAAGCCATGATCCAAATGAAAGAAATCCAAGCAATACATTCTCTCTCTTCAAGCTGGATGAAAAACTGACTAAGCTGCGGTGTTTCCTCCCTATGGACCTAGGGAGGGGGGGGGGGGACGGAAGAAAAGAAGATGAAAGGAAAATGGGTTAGACATAAGTATGGTAAGTCTAACTATATTCCTAGAATGTTAATAATAAAAAGATCATGACTTGCATAAAGTGAGAACATGACGATATCAGGATAATAGACTATCCTAGAACTAGATAAGGTGTCCTAAAACGAACATCCCTTCGCACCCTATTTTAAATCTCTATCTCTGCACCTACTAATTTTTATACCAACAGGCACCCCATGATTGGGGTGAAGTGATCCCTTTCTCTTTCTTTAAAAGATCGGCTCCTACTCGTATATTCACATGTGTCCTACGGCCCTATATGGTAGATACCTATGCTGGTCCCACCATGGGGTGTATCAAGTCCCATGGTGGTGGCCCCAACACAATTCTAGCATGCATAGTGTATACTACTGATGCTCCAGTGCCCTGACTTGTCTGCTCCAGAGTGTGTGCACGCCCGCACTATGTTAGAACCCACACTGTGCACCAACCGCCGTCGCTTTTGACCGCTTACAATCAGCCCAGTAATCGTGCCTCACCCTGCCTAGTTCAGGGTACCATGATACCTAATTGGGGAACTGCTGAAACGGGTCCCTGTTACTAGGTTTTCTAGTCAAACATGGTAAGTGGTTAAGTGTCTGAATGAACCTAACCCCCACCCATCCAAATTATTTAACATGTTGAATTTGGTTAAGTATATATTAAATTGACTTAACCCTATCAGTCCTAACTCAGCTCTAATTGTCTTATTAGAGCACCAACCTCCCAGATTAGACAGATATTGTTGTGGCTGCCTGTATGCCGGTTGGGTCCGGGCAGTCTTACACCACAACTCAGTTTAACCTCGGGTCTTTATTGGGCCCCATGCCTTAACCTCTCACATTGGATAGTTATTGTTGTGACAACTGGACAGCCGGGCGGGTCCGGGCAGATTTACGTCACAACTCAATCCAACCTCAGGTTAAGCGCGTTCGTATTTTCTAATTTATATTTTAATTATGTAAATTATTCAAATTCAAATTACTGTCACATTTATTTCCAATTAATCTCATTAATTAAGGTAATTAATGCCTTTTTATGCCATAAATCACTTATGTGATTAATGACCAATTTATGGCAAGTTTTCCTTAAATTATCATTTTAACCCAACGTTACCTCGTCCAATATTAGGCTAACCATCTCAGCCTAATTTACGTTCGCATTATTTTTGGTGTAAAGTATTAGGCTAAAAACTTAGCCTAATTTAATATACGCAAATTGGCATAATTAGCATAAACATGACAAGGGTATAACTTTGGTATTGATGGCATAATCAATATGAACATAATAGGGTGTACTTGCAAAATAACTAACATGAACATTATAATGTCATAGGTACAAACTTGCAAAATAACTAACATGAACATTATAATGTCATAGGTACAAACTTGCACTTATAGGCTAACTCAACATATATGTGTTTTTTAACATAGGCCATATTAACAACATACATGAGAATTAGCAATATGAACTAATCCATATACATATGTTAATTTGCAACATAGGCAAATCAACATACGTATATGTGAGTTAGCAACATAGGCTAATCAACATACACATGTGTTAATTAGTAACATAGATTTAAACATACTTGTAAATTAATCCCAACATATGATAAGTGCGAACATGGCATAAGTTTTGCATAAACATGAACATATAGATTTGACAATTGGTCGCATAACTTCACTACATAAACTTGCATAATAAACTACACAATTCTCATAAGATGTTACAATCCAAGTCCATGCTTATACTGTAACAACCCGCATTTTTAATAAACCTATTATAACATAATCGGGGCAGAATTAAATTATAAAATGGGAATCAAGGGAAACGGGCTATGCCATTGCGTTCGTCTCGGAAAAATACGCGAAATAGAGTCCGAGTTTTCGAAAATCGGAGTCCGTATGACCCAGTTAAGGCCCATTGAAGTTTTCAGAAAATTCCTAAGTAAAACAGATTTAAATTTTGAAATTAAAAACAGGGGTTAGGGCAAGCTGGCGTAGGCGGGAAAATTCCCGCCCAGGACCCGCATGTCGACAGGCCTGTCGACAGGGTCCCCAGGGTGTCGACAGCCCTGTCGACAGGGGGTGCCCAGGCAGTATTGCCTGGCGCACCATTTTGATTTGGGCTGGGTCTTGTGGCTTGGTTCTAGAGAATTCCGAGATCTGACGGGCCAAAACTAACCTAGGGTTAATCCTAGGGCTAAAAACACTCTAATCTTCTATAAATAAGCTCCTAATCCTACCCTAAACCCTCATTATTCACTCTAGCAACCAAACTATGTCAAATTGAAATCTCAAATGGCCTCCACCTAAAAACCCTAGCCTCCACCTTCCTCAAAGTTTAATCCTATGAAGATATGATGATCATACAACCTTTTCTATGTTGTATGAATGCTTAATAACTTGCATACTTCATTAAGTTGCAAGTTTGATTTGCTAAGTTTGTGTTTTTGGGATTTTGCAAAAGGGTTTTCTTATTTGAAGCTTTGTTTTGGGTTTTCAAAAGGCTTCTTCATCTTATTTGGTGGATTTGTGACTTGTTTATATTTGTAAGCCCTCTTACCTTCATTTTAGAAACTCTAAAGTTAATATGTGATGAAAGTTGGGATTTTTGTATATTTAATGAGTTATGCATGCTTATGCGAGTTCACTATGCTAAGTTATGCATGTTTAATGGGTTATGCATGCTTATGTGAGTTCACTATGCTATGTTACACATGTTTGATGGAGTATGCATGTTTTGATTTGCAAGTTTATTGAGTTATGCATGTTTATGCAAGTTTGCTAAGCCATGATTTGCAAGATTATTGAGTTATGCATGTTTATGCAAGTTTCCTAAGCCATGATTTGCAAGTTTATTTAGTTATGCATGTTTATGCAAGTTTGCGAAGCCATGATTTGCAAGATTATTGAGTTATGCATGTTTATGCAAGTTTCCTAAGCCATGATTTGCAAGTTTATTGAGTTATGCATGTTTATGCAAGTTTGCTAAGCCATGATTTGCAAGTTTATTGAGTTATGCATGTTTATGCAAGTTTGCTAAGTCATGATTTGCAAGTTTAACAAGTTATGCATGTTTATGCAAGATCACCAAGCCATGATTTGCAAGTTTATTTAGTTATGCATGTTTATGCAAGATCACTATGCCATGTTATGCATGTTTGACAAGTTATGCATGCTTATGCAAGTTCAAAATGACATGTTGTGCATATTTGACAAGTTATGCATGTTTATGCAAGTTCCCTATACCATGTTAGGCAAGTTTAATATGTTATGCACGTTTATGGTAATGTGCAAGTTCACTATGCTAAGTTGTGCAAGTCTAACATGTTATGTATGTTTGTTGCGATATGCAAGTTCATCATGTATGTTATGCCAAGTTCCCTCTTCCTATCCTTTATGCGTTATTACGAATATGTAAGCGATAGAATGACGTTGGGGGGTTTGGGTAAACTTAAAATACATGAAAATATAAGATTGGGAATTTACCTATTAAGTTAGGTCTACCCCTTGGGAATTTACCTATTAAGTTAGGTCTACCCAAGTAATTGTTGACTTGTAATTATGTTTTGAAATAAAGTGGACATGACACTTAGAAAACATAAGTGTGGCCAACTCGAGGTTGGGTTGAGTTTGTAGCGTAATTCTACCCGGAACCGACCGGCTTAACTAGTGGCTACAAACAATAGGACCCAATGTGAGAAGTTGGTCATGGGGTGCCAAGACCCGAGGTTAGACCAAGTTGTGGTGTAAAGCTACCCGGACCCACCCGGCCTAACTAGTAACCACAACAAGGTCTAATGTGAGAGGTTAAGGTGCATTAAATTAATTAATGCCTCATGATTAGGGTTAAGTCAGGGTCCACTAATACTTAACCAATTCGGGGATTCGAGGGATTGAAATGGGGTTAAGTGGTGAACCGTTGGTTGCACTTAACTAGTTTAATCCATGATTGGTGAAGGGTTAAATCACACTTAACCCTCTTGGGAAACCCTAGCAACGTGGTCTGTTCTAACAGTAATCCCAGTTTGGTATCATTCACAACCCTAGAAGCTAGGCTAGGGCGGGACACGATTTCTGGACGGATGTAAGCGACCAAAGCGACGGCTGAGTGGTACAGCGGTGCGGGTCCGGCGGGCTACGGACGTGCACGTAGTCCGATATTGGACAAACTCGAGGCACGGGTACCAGTAGGTTAGGGCTGTGCATTATTGCTTAAGTGTCTGGGGTTGACACCCGAGGGCTTGATACACCCAAGGGTGGACCCAGCACAGTCTAACTACAACCATATGTGGGCCGTATGGACACCAACACTTGACGTGTTAGGTTTATAGGGAGCCGATCGATTAGACCGTTGGGCTGGACCTTGTATTAAGGTCACCTCATGTTATTGGGCCAAAGTTTGGGCTGAGGGATCAATACCTGTTATGTTGGGTTGCTAGTACACCGTGGTGCAAAACTTAACCATGTTTATGCGACGACACCTCTATCTATCTTGTGGTTAATTTATCATGCCAGTATGTTGTTATCTATGATCATCTCAGTTTCCATCATGTTGTTAACTTTACTAGTTTATAGACTGATCGTAGCAGGGCTTACTCAGTCTTTTTGACTGACCTGTTTTCTTTTGCCTCTTTTCTTCCGTTTCCCCCCTAGTTCTCAGGGAGGGAATACAGGAGCCTAGCTTGTATCTTAGCAGCTTTCTTGGATAGCTCATGTATGCTTTGGACTTGAGCTCGCTATGGTTTTTCTTCCACTTTGGGGATAGCTACTTTTATGTTTTCCTTTTTAGTTTCAGATGATGTTATTTCATGTACTAGACTTGTTTATTTGGGAAAAATTGACAGTTTGATGTACCAGACTTGTGTTTTGAAATGGTTTAAGAATCTTCCGCTGTTTTATCTACTTACTCTGTTCCCTATATATATATATATATATCATGTCCTGCCTTGCTATATCATTATGCATGTTTACCTTGTTTTAAAAACGCCCCACCAAAGTCAGAGTCGCTTGAAAGAGCCACCCTGGCGGAGGTGGGGTGTTACATTTGGTATCAGAGCATATGGTTTACGAGAACGGATAAAAAGGTTTTTAAAACTTTTGAAAAACTATTTTCAAAACCAAGTATAAAGTATTTTCCAAAGAAAAGTCTAGTTGTTTTTAAAAGGCTATTCCCCAAAAGCCATTAGCACTATCCTTTGACCCCTCGTTTGAACTCTTTTCTTTTCGTTTCCAGCATGTCTGATAATCTCGTCTTACCCGAAGGAGTAACAATACCCGATTGGTTCCGTCGGTACTTGGAAGTCACGGCACCGGTCCCGGGTACCTCTAATGTTGTTTTTCCAGTCGAGGCCGCTGTTCCTCCTCCTCCTCCTGTAGCTGATGTTCCTCTTCCCCCTCAGCCTCCACAAACGGATTTTGCGGAAACTTGTAAGGACTTTAAGATGATGGGTGGCAAGAATTTTAGTGGAACAGAGACTTTTGTAGAGGCAAGGAATTGGTTGAAAGAGACCGAAGATCTTTTAGCCACCTTTGATATAGGTGACCGCAGGAAGGTTTTATTGGCAGTATGGTTGCTAAAGGAAGAAGCTGCACGTTGGTGGGTAGTCACCACCGCTACTAGGACAATTAAGACTTGGGATGATTTTAGGGGAAGGTTTGGACTGAGGTTCTTATCACTGAAGCAAGGGGACATGACTATTAGGGAATACATAGATAAGTTTAATCAACTGGCTCAGGTCGATTTAGACTTGGTTAATACAGCCCAGAAGAAGGCCCTACACTTTGCTCTGGGATTAAACGAGCCATTACACGGCTTGGCCATGTCTCATATACCCTTGGGGGCGACTTTCGAGAATTTGGTGAATTTGGCCCTACTTCAAGAAGAAGATAACAATGACAAGAAAGAGGGCAAGGCGAGTGAGTCTCCAGGCAAGAGAGTAAATTCCGGGAAACGGAACAAGAATAACAACAACCGCAAGGACAAGCCAAGAGGGAATAGGAAATGCAACTTCTGTGGTGAAGTTGGACATATAGCCAGGGAATGTAGGAAGAAGAAGAGAAAGCGGGGCGAATGCTTTCATTGTGGTGAGTTTGGACATCTCAGCAAGGATTGCCCGAGGAAACAAGGGCAAGGTCAGACTCAGTGTGCGGGACCACCTGGAGGGTGAGTTCATCCCCTCAACACCGTTCTTCCAGCTTATGATAGAGGTACTGTTTCTGTTGAAAGTCTTGTTTACATTTTTTGACTTTCCTTGTTCGTACTTTGTTTGATTCTGGCACATCGCATAGTTTTATTTCACCGGATCTTGTTGATAGTTTGCACCTAAGTACTAGCCTAGTTGATGATCCCGTATATGTTTCAAATCCAATTGGGGGTTCTGCCCGTTTGTCTGTGGTCTGAGTGGATTTGAAAATTTCTATCTTGAGTATAGAATTCTCGTGGGATGTTTTATTCTCGGTTTCAGGGGATATGGGTTGGTCTTGGGCATGGAATGGTTGTCCTGTTTTGGAGCCATTCTTGGTTTTTATATATAGGGGTGTGAGGCTCATGACTCGCCTCGGTAATACCCTAGAAATTTCTAGCAACCCTATGGGTCCCGTCATGATATGTTATCTTGAATCCCTCAACTCGTCTATCGACAGTTTGCAATCTGTGAGGGTGGTCCGAGAATATCCTAATATCTTGGGTGAAGTAAAGGGGTTACCCCTAGACGTGGGATAGATTTCCGCATTATCAGGTTGGTAATACCAAGCCAGTTTCGTGGCCGGTTAGGCACATGACCTCACGAGGTGAGAGTTAAGAAAGCAAGTCAAGGAGTTGCTTGAGAAGAACTTCCTGAGACGAAGCCTTTTCGAGTAGGGTGCTCCAGTAGTATTCGTTACTAATATGGACAGTTTGCTTCGTCTATGTGTTGATTATCGAGAGGAGACAACCGTTATCAAGGGTTGATGATTTGTTTGATCAGCTTGTAGGAGCATCTGTTTTCTTTTGATCCAGCTACCAGATTCCATCAGCTTAGGAGGGCTGAGGATGGAATTGACAAGACTGAGTTTAGGACTCTAGATGGATTTTTGGAATGGCTAGTCATGCTATTTAGTTTGACTAAGGCACCCGCATATTACGCGAACTTGATGGGTAGGGTGTTTAGGGAGTCCTTGAACAAGTTTGTCATGGTTGTCATAGACGATATTTTGATCTCCTCAAAAGAACGAGGAAGAACATGCTATACATCTCAAGGAGGAGATGGATACGCTTAGAGCCACCAGTTGAAGGACAAGTTCTCCAAATGTCACTTTGGAGGAAAGAGGTTGGATTTCTTGGGCACATAGTTCTTAAGTAAGGCTTAGCGGTGGATTCCGTTAAAGTGGTTGCGGTCTAAGACCGGAAAACCCTGAGGAGGGCAATTGAAAGCTTTTCTCCGTTTAGCTAGTTAGTTAGCCTTCCCTGAGCTTAGACTTACTCTTCTGGATCAAGAAGGGGGTTTCACAGGGAGAAGACCCGCCGTTAGTCAAGAACGTGGACCAGTTGATTCGAGGCGAGATGTTAAGTCACCTCGCTAGATATAGCATGGATGACAAAGGAAGACTAAGGCGCGATGAGAGAGTATGTGTTCCTCGAGTGGAAGACTTGGTAAAGAAGGTTCTTGAAAATGCGCATCACTCGAGGAGGTGGCCGAGTTGGTCCCAGGATGCCTGTTGTGCCACCAGGTCAAGGCCAAGTCATAGAAGCCCAGTGGGCCGTTATCTCCATTAGAGGTTCCGCAAGGGAAAGTGTGAAAACATCTCGATAGATTATGTGGATAGATTACCTAGATCAAAGAAAGGGAATACGGGTAGGTGGGTCATAATAGGTAGACTCATGAAGAGTGCTCGTTTCAGTCCGGTGAAGAGCGAGAGGACTGCATCATGGTTAGCAACGGTTTACCCTCAAGAAGTTGGCCAGTTTTGAAATAGCCTACAGGAAGCCATGGGTAGGCAACTGAATCTAGGTATGGCCTATCACTCATAGGCGGATGATTCATTTCGATTTAAGCATGAGTTATAGAAAATCACGTTTATTAGGGCAATTGGCAACGTGGATTGGTATTTTCAAGAAAAGTTCTGCTGCGTGGAATACTCTATAGTAAGTAGACGAGATCCAGGATTCACTAGTGAATTTTTGGAGAGCTTGCATGAAATCATGAGGTTACAGTTATGTTTAAGCCAAGTATACAGAAAGAAGAATAAGTGGAAAAGAAAGACGAGCGGCGATAATGAAATGAGTTCCAACTCGAATTTGGGAAATAGGAGTTAGGAAGCCAAGAAATCATGAAGTAAAAGACGGTCAAAGCACAGTGGAGTTAAGCTCAAGGAAACGCGACTAAGAAGAGTGAAGACTAGATACACGCATCATATCTCTTTGTAAGAGTGCATCCTTGATCCTTGTTTTCCTGTGGAGCTTGCTCGCAAGATATCTTTTGTATATATATATCCTCTCGGTCCCATTCTCGATCTTACTTCTGTTGTAAACTCCATAAGGGGGTTATGACTCATCGGTTAGTACTATATGTCAGAGTTTGAATGGATGCATATCTCTCTGTCCATGTTTATCTAGTTTATCTAGTTTATCGTGTTTATCTTGTCATGAGATCCTTAGGTAGAGACCCTTTGGATGAAACATGTGTTTGAAACATGTTATGCTCGATGTTTGCAAGTGGTTGCAAGTGTTTGCAAGTGGTTACTCGTGGATGCATTATAAACATTAGGCACTAGATCGGCTCACACACTCTTCATGTTGCATATGCATGAGTGTTTATGCTTATTCATGATTGAAACTTGTTGTGCGACCACATGGATGTTGCATATGGATGAATGTTATGTGCACTCATATAGATACTATGAATTTAGGAATTTGCATACATATGGATTCATTTCACTGACATACATGTGCATTAAGGAGGATTACTGTATCAGTAACCGCCTGATTTACATACATATGCATTAAGGAGGTTTACTGTATCAGTAACCGCCTGATCTTTGCATTAGATAAGTACATATACACACACTTTTGCATATGTTCATACAGCATTTAGAATCTTGTAAGGACAATGATTGCTCGTGGATGATGCTTTGAGTAGATGGATGATTGGATGGTAGGATACGTTCTTCCTAACTTGAAGATTTCGGGGACGAAATCCTTTAAGGAGGGGAGAATGTAACAACCCGCATTTTTAATAAACCTGTTATAACATAATCGGGGCAGAATTAAATTATAAAATGGGAATCAAGGGAAACGGGCTATGCCATTGCATTCATCTCGGAAAAATACGCGAAATAAAGTCCGAGTTTTCGAAAATCGGAGTCCGTATGACCCAGTTAAGGCCCATTGAAGTTTTCAGAAAATTCCTAAGTAAAACAGATTTAAATTTTGAAATTAAAAACAGGGGTTAGGGCAAGCTGGCGTAGGCGGGAAAATTCCCGCCCAGGACCCGCATGTCGACAGGCCTGTCGACAGGGTCCCCAGGGTGTCGACAGCCCTGTCGACAGGGGGTGCCCAGGCAGTATTGCCTGGCGCACCATTTTGATTTGGGCTGGGTCTTGTGGCTTGGTTCTAGAGAATTCCGAGATCTGACAGGCCAAAACTAACCTAGGGTTAATCCTAGGGCTAAAAACACTCTAATCTTCTATAAATAAGCTCCTAATCCTACCCTAAACCCTCATTATTCACTCTAGCAACCAAACTATGTCAAATTGAAATCTCAAATGGCCTCCACCTAAAAACCCTAGCCTCCACCTTCCTCAAAGTTTAATCCTATGAAGATATGATGATCATACAACCTTTTCTATGTTGTATGAATGCTTAATAACTTGCATACTTCATTAAGTTGCAAGTTTGATTTGCTAAGTTTGTGTTTTTGGGATTTTGCAAAAGGGTTTTTTATTTGAAGCTTTGTTTTGGGTTTTCAAAGGGCTTCTTCATCTTATTTGGTGGATTTGTGACTTGTTTATATTTGTAAGCCCTCTTACCTTCATTTTAGAAACTCTAAAGTTAATATGTGATGAAAGTTGGGATTTTTGTATATTTAATGAGTTATGCATGCTTATGCGAGTTCACTATGCTAAGTTATGCATGTTTAATGGGTTATGCATGCTTATGTGAGTTCACTATGCTATGTTACACATGTTTGATGGAGTATGCATGTTTTGATTTGCAAGTTTATTGAGTTATGCATGTTTATGCAAGTTTGCTAAGCCATGATTTGCAAGATTATTGAGTTAGCATGTTTATGCAAGTTTCCTAAGCCATGATTTGCAAGTTTATTTAGTTATGCATGTTTATGCAAGTTTGCTAAGCCATGATTTGCAAGATTATTGAGTTATGCATGTTTATGCAAGTTTCCTAAGCCATGATTTGCAAGTTTATTGAGTTATGCATGTTTATGCAAGTTTGCTAAGCCATGATTTGCAAGTTTATTGAGTTATGCATGTTTACGCAAGTTTGCTAAGTCATGATTTGCAAGTTTAACAAGTTATGCATGTTTATGCAAGATCACCAAGCCATGATTTGCAAGTTTATTTAGTTATGCATGTTTATGCAAGATCACTATGCCATGTTATGCATGTTTGACAAGTTATGCATGCTTATGCAAGTTCAAAATGACATGTTGTGCATATTTGACAAGTTATGCATGTTTATGCAAGTTCCCTATACCATGTTAGGCAAGTTTAATATGTTATGCACGTTTATGGTAATGTGCAAGTTCACTATGCTAAGTTGTGCAAGTCTAACATGTTATGTATGTTTGTTGCGATATGCAAGTTCATCATGTATGTTATGCCAAGTTCCCTCTTCCTATCCTTTATGCGTTATTACGAATATGTAAGCGATAGAATGACGTTGGGGGGTTTGGGTAAACTTAAAATACATGAAAATATAAGATTGGGAATTTACCTATTAAGTTAGGTCTACCCCTTGGGAATTTACCTATTAAGTTAGGTCTACCCAAGTAATTGTTGACTTGTAATTATGTTTTGAAATAAAGTGGACATGACACTTAGAAAACATAAGTGTGGCCAACTCGAGGTTGGGTTGAGTTTGTAGCGTAATTCTACCCGGAACCGACCGGCTTAACTAGTGGCTACAAACAATAGGACCCAATGTGAGAAGTTGGTCATGGGGTGCCAAGACCCGAGGTTAGACCAAGTTGTGGTGTAAAGCTACCCGGACCCACCCGGCCTAACTAGTAACCACAACAAGGTCTAATGTGAGAGGTTAAGGTGCATTAAATTAATTAATGCCTCATGATTAGGGTTAAGTCAGGGTCCACTAATACTTAACCAATTTGGGGATTCGAGGGATTGAAATGGGGTTAAGTGGTGAACCGTTGGTTGCACTTAACTAGTTTAATCCATGATTGGTGAAGGGTTAAATCACACTTAACCCTCTTGGGAAACCCTAGCACGTGGTCTGTTCTAACAGTAATCCCAGTTTGGTATCATTCACAACCCTAGAAGCTAGGCTAGGGCGGGGCACGATTACTGGACGGATGTAAGCGACCAAAGCGACAGCTGAGTGGTACAGCGGTGCGGGTCCGGCGGGCTACGGACGTGCACGTAGTCCGATATTGGACAAACTCGAGGCACGGGTACCAGTAGGTTAGGGCTGTGCATTATTGCTTAAGTGTCTGGGGTTGACACCCGAGGGCTTGATACACCCAAGGGTGGACCCAGCACAGTCTAACTACAACCATATGTGGGCCGTATGGACACCAACACTTGACGTGTTAGGTTTATAGGGAGCCGATCGATTAGACCGTTGGGCTGGACCTTGTATTAAGGTCACCTCATGTTATTGGGCCAAAGTTTGGGCTGAGGGATCAATACCTGTTATGTTGGGTTGCTAGTACACCGTGGTGCAAAACTTAACCATGTTTATGCGATGACACCTCTATCTATCTTGTGGTTAATTTATCATGCCAGTATGTTGTTATCTATGATCATCTCAGTTTCCATCATGTTGTTAACTTTACTAGTTTATAGACTGATCGTAGCAGGGCTTACTCAGTCTTTTTGACTGACCTGTTTTCTTTCGCCTCTTTTCTTCCGTTCCCCCCCCCCCCCCAGGTTCTCAGGGAGGGAATACAGGAGCCTAGCTTGGATCTTAGCTGCTTTCTTGGATAGCTCATGTATGCTTTGGACTTGAGCTCGCTATGGTTTTTCTTCCACTTTGGGGATAGCTACTTTTATGTTTTCCTTTTTAGTTTCAGATGATGTTATTTCATGTACTAAACTTGTTTATTTGGGAAAAATTGACAGTTTGATGTACCAGACTTGTGTTTTGAAATGGTTTAAGAATCTTCCGCTGTTTTATCTACTTACTCTGTTCCCTATATATATATATATCATGTCCTGCCTTGCTATATCATTATGCATGTTTACCTTGTTTTAAAAACGCCCCACCAAAGTCAGAGTCGCTTGAAAGAGCCACCCTGGCGGAGGTGGGGTGTTACATATACAAATAATCTAATCCAATAATCCCAAATTTAACATGATAATAGAATCAAGTCACTGGCATAGATTAATATTATAAAACATAATAAACATCATACTTAATAATTCTCAATTCAACATGATAATAGAATCAAATCACAAACGTATATTAATAACATAACGAGTATCGTACTATTATCATTTCATCGCAACACATGATATCCATATTAATTCGCATTCTAAAAATGTAGCTAAACTTACAATCATAGACGGTCTTGTTTTCTAAGTTCTGAAATTCTTAATTTGCAAAGCTTTCCTTTGGGAAGACGTTGCTTTGATTCTAATTTGTTGTTGCTTTTTAATCATTTAGTTTGTATTCGCTATGTTGTTCGTCTCTTTCAAGTGGAGGCTCCCTCTAGTTCTCAGCAGACAACATGGTGGCTCCAATTCTTTTTTTTTTTGTGAATTTTTAGTTTGAGACCTAGGGTCTTTTTATAGAGTGGCAAGTTAATTTGAGCCATCGATGAAGCTAGGGTTAACCAGAGCTGTCCGTTGTAAAGAGAAGCCAATTATGTTCACCATTTCTTTCTTAATGTACATTTACTATTATTTGTCAGTCCATATAAATACGTACGCATTAGATACATCTCCCCTTTACACATTTATTATTATTTTTGTATGCACATTAGATACATCTCTCCTTTACACATTTTATTATTATTCTTGTATGCACATTAGATGCATCTCCCCTTTACACATTTATTATTATTCTTGTATGCACATTAGATACATCTCCCCTTTACACATTTATTTTTGTATGCACATTAGATACATCTCCCCTTTACACATTTTTTTTTGTATCAGCAACTTTAGTATTAACAGAAATACGGGGTGTTACATTATCCCCTCCTTAAAGGATTTCGTCCCCGAAATCCCCAAATATAGGAGAACATATATCCTACCATCCAAATGTCCATCTACTCAATCATCAAACACGAGCATCCATTGTCCTTAAAAGACTTCTAATGCTTCATGATCATATGCATCGTGTGTGTACATGTCCTTATCTAATGCAAAAATCAGACGGTCTACTGATTCAGTTGACCTCCTTAATGCAAATTATGTAAGTGTCATGAATCCATTATGTATGCAAACTTTTTCCTATTCATAATTCTACATGAGTGCGCAATCATTCAAACAAATGCGACATCCATATGACAACATATTATGCTTCAACCATATACAAACATAAACACATATATGCATATGCAATATGAAGTGACTGAGCCGATCTAAAACCCTAGATTGTGTGTGTATATGCATCCACGAGCAACCACTAGCAAACATTTGCAACCACTTGAAACCATCATCCATAAAATGTTTCAATTACATGTTTACATCCAAAGGGGATTCCACCCTCAAAAAGAAAAGGGTAGGCTGCGCGTATTCTATCCTCAGTTTCCCAAGTCGCGTCTTCCTCGGCGTCGCTCCACTGAACTTTGACGAGTTTGACTTCGCAGTTGCGTAGCTTTTTCACTTTAGTTCCTAAGATGCGAGTTGGAACTTTCCTCACAGTTGCTTCGCGTTCTACTTCAGCTTCTTCTAGAATGTTTGGCTCTACCTCTTCCGCTGACTCATGTAGATACTTCCGGAGGTGAGAAACATGAAAGACGTTGTGAACTCCGGCCAGTCTCTCGGGTAACTCTAACCTGTAGGCCATCTTCCCAATCTTCTCGATGATAGGAAACGGCCCTACAAATCTTGGTGCTAGCTTTCCTGTGGATCCAAAGCGAACGACATTCCTTAAAGGAGATACCTTAGGGAAAACCCTGTTCCCAGCCTCAAATTCAAGGTCGGTCCTTCTCTTGTCTGCGTAGGTTTTTGTCTGTCTTGGGCTGTCTTCATTCTTCTCCGTATTAAGTCTACTTTCTCTGAAGTCTCTCAGATCATATGTGGTCCAAGATGAGCTTGTCAGTAGACTCCCACCAACAAGTGGGCGATCGGCACGGTCTTCCATATAAAGCTTCGAAGGGCGCCATTCCGATGGTGGCTTGGTAGTTGTTGTTGTAGGAAAATTCCACCAAAGGAAGATGGTCCTCCCAAGTCCCTCCAAAGTCAAGGACGCAAAGTCTCAAAAGGTCTTCCAAAATCCTGTTCACCCTTTCTGTCTGACCATCGGTTTGGGGGTGATAGGCCGTGCTCAAACATAACTGTGTGCCTACAGCTTCTTGCAGACTCCGCCAAAACTCGCTTGTGAAGATTGGATCTCTATCTCTAATAATGCTGGAAGGTATTCCATGGAGTCGAACTATCTCCTTAAGATAAAGAGATGCTAGAGACGAGGCGGTCCTTCTACTCTTGACAGGTAAAAAGTGGGCGCTTTTAGTAAGCCTATCCACTATTACCCAAATGCTAGTGTTGCCTCTTCTAGACCTAGGCAGCCCATCAATGAAGTACATTGAAATGCTATCCCACTTCCACTATGGGACCTCTAGAGGATGGAGCAGACCGCCAGGCTTCTTCTGCTCCGCCTTGACTTGTTGGCAAATCATGCACTTAGAAACAAAATCTGCCACGTCCTTCTTCATGCCACTCCAAAAGAAAACTCTCTTTAAGTCCTTGTACATTTTGTCCCCGCCTGGATGTATTGTCATCTTGGAATGATGTGCCTCCTCAAGAACTTTCTTCACCAACTCCTTTGCCTGTGGGACGCATAGTCTTCCATCCCGTCTTAACCACCCTTTGTCGTCGATGGTGTATCTATCGAGGTGACTAGAAGTCTCACCCCTGACGAGCTTATCAACCACTTCTACAAGCTGAGGGTCTTCTCGTTGTGCGGTCCCTACTGAGTCTAAGAGAGTGGGCCGCAATTCTAGCAATGCTAACAGACCGGGTACAAAATCAGAGGAGGGCCTAAAGTCAAAACTGGCTATAAACTCTAGGCTTCGCCTTTCAACAAATAGCGGGCTCAACGTTAGCTTATTTCTACTTAAGGCATCTGCGACTACGTTGCCCTTGCCATGAGTGTAGGAAATCTTGAAATCATACGAGGCAAGAAACTCCATCCACCTTTGTTGCCTTAAGTTAAGGTCCTTCTGCGAGAAGAGATACTTCAAAGATTTATGGTCAGTATACAGTTCAAATTTCTCACCTAGGAGATAGTGGCGCCAAGACTTAAGCGCAAAGACGATGGCGGCCAACTCAAGGTCGTGGGTTGGGTAGTTCCTTTCATGAACTTTCAACTATCTTCCGCCATAAGCTACTACCCTTCCTTCTTGCATTAGGACAGTGCCTAGTCCTGTCCCGCATGCACCCGTGTATACTGTAAACATTTTTCTTCCATCCGGCAAGGTCAGAACTGGGGCTGTTGTAAGAGCCCTTTTTAAGTGTTGGAAAGCAAACTCGCAATCCAAATCCCAAGAGAAAACTAGATTCTTCTTTGTTAGCCTTGTAAGAGGAGCTGAGATTTTTGCAAAATCTGTGATGAACTTCCGATAAAAGCCTGCAAGCCCGAGGAATCTTCAGACCTCGGTTGCATTCCTTGGTGCCTTACAATCTTGCACCGCTACTACTTTTGCGGGGTCTACAGCTAACCCCTCTTTGGACACTATATGCCCAAGAAATCTCACTTCTTCTCTCCAAAAGTGGCACTTGGAGAATTTAGCTTTCAACTGATGTGTTCTACGAGTCTCCATGATTTCCTTTAGGTGCTGAGCATGCTCTTCCTCATTTTTTGAGAAGATCAAAATATCATCTACGAAGACCACCACGATTTATTGAGGAAATCTCTGAACACCTACTCATTAGGTCCATGAAGTAAGCGGGTGCGTTTGTCAAGCCAAAAGGCATGACAAGCCACTCAAAGAATCCATCCGGGGTTTTGAAAGCTGTCTTATCGATGCTATCATCAGCTACCCTTAGCTGATGAAATCCGGTCGCCAAATCAAGTTGGGAGAAAACCGACGCTCCTACAAGCTGGTCAAACAAATCGTCAATTCTGGGGAGAGGGTGCCTATTCTTTTTAGTCAGCTTGTTTAGCACCCTATAGTCAACACATAGACGGAGTGAACCATCCGCCTTTGTAGCGAACACCACTGGTGCGCCCCATTCTGAAATGCTCCGCCTAATGAACCCCTTTTCTAAAAGCTCTTTAATCTGCTTACTGAGCTCTTTCCTTTCCCTAGGAGCCATGTGCCTAACAGGCAAAGCAACGGGCTTCGCATTGTCAACAAGATAGATGCGGAAGTCTATTTCCCGTTTCGGAGGTAAGCCCTTCGCCTCATCAAAGACATCTGAATATTCTCGGACCACCTTAACTGACTGTAAATTCTCAACAGAAGCATCAAGCGATTCAAGATAACTAAGCATAACCACATTCGAGGGATTACAAGTAATTTCCAGAGTGTTACTGAGTTGGGTTAAAAGCCTAACCACTCTTTTCTCACAATCAAGGATGGCACCATTACTGGATAGCCAGTCCATGCCCAAAATCAATCCATACCCCGAGAAGCCCAAAACAAAGGTACTACATCTAAATTCTACACTTAGAATAGAGATTTTCAAATTCATACAGATCATTGACAAATAAGCTGGGCCTCCAATTGGATTGGAGACAACCAAGGGATCCTCTACCATACTAGTTTCTAGGTGCAGAGATTCTACTAAAGAAGATGAAATAAAGGAGTGTGATGCACCAGAATCAAATAAAGTGCAAACTGGGTGATCATAAAGATAAACTACACTTTCTACAGAAATATTTCTACCTCGCTGTTGCAGAGGAGGTGCCTCCAGTGCATGAACTTGTCCACCCAAAGTGGATGCAGCTTTCTGCGCCTGCCATCGCCTCTTAGGGCAGTCCTTAGCTATGTGTCATGTTTCTCCACAATGAAAGCAACCACCATTCATCTTTGCCTTCTTCTTCCTGCAGTCTTTCACCACATGTCCAACCACACCACAGAAATTACACTTTCTTGTTTCGCGAGCTTTGTTGTTTTTCCCGCCCTTCTTAAAGTCTGTTTTCTTAGGCTGTAAAGCTTCTTTCTTTCCCTGAGACCCTTCCGCCTTTGTCTCCTTCTTGCCTTTATCCTCCTCATGTAGTAACGCCATCTGTACCAGCCTTTCATATGTAGCTCCCATAGGTATATGGGTCATGGACAGGCTATAAAGCAGCTCATTCAGTCCCTTGACAAAGCGGAGAGCCTTCTTGTGTTGGGTGTTGACTAGGTCCAGTCCGAACCTAGCCAGTTGATCAAACTGGTTAACGTACTCTTTGACGGTCATACTTCCTTGCTTAAGGGATAGGAACCTCTCCATTTGAAGACTTCTCTCAGCTTCTGAAAGGAACTTCAGCTCAAATCTAAATCTGAAATCTTCCCACGTTTCTACTGGTCTTTCTGCATTGGTGACTTCCCACCAGTAGGAAGCCTCTCTTTTGAGCAACCACACTGCCAGTCTTACCTTCTACCTGTCTTCTACCTCGAAGATAATGAAAAGATCTTCGGTCTCTTTCAGCCAGTTCCTGGCTGCTACGAAGGACTCGGTTTCATGAAAGTATTTCCCACCCATAGCATTAAAATCTCTACAAGTCTTGGCAAAAGCATTTCCTCTTGGAGGAGGAGGAGGAGGAGGGGGAATTTCAGCAACTGGGGGAGGAGGAGGAGGAGGAGGAATTGCTGCAGCTGGGGGAGGAAGATTCGCTGGGCCCGCCTCATTAGCCCTAGCTTCCAAGTACCTTCTAAACCAACCAGGTACAGTCACACCTTCTGGAAGGTTAAATTCTCCCGACATGCTGAAACGAAAAAGAAAAGATTCAAAACGAAGGAAAGATAATTCACATGGCTTTGGGGGATTATGCCTTTCTAAAACTATAAAATAATTCTTTTTCTTGAAAAATGCTTCTTTAAATTTTAATTTGAATATAGTTTCAAAAACTTTTTATCTGGTCTGGTAAACCTATGCTCTGATACCAAGTGAAACACCCCACCTCCGTTAAGGTCACTCACAAAGGGAATGCCTTAATTTTGGTGGAGGTTTATAAGTAAAAGACACAGATAAAACACAAGACAGATATAAACACATATAAATAAGCAGCGGAAAAACCAACAGACTTTTATTATCATAAATATGTGTTTATACAGAACATTTCCAACATTGTCTCAAAACAAACTTCCAATTATTACAACCATAATACTGTCTTGATTTTAAAAGTTAAAGAAGCATGAAACATAAATAAAGCTGCATAATTCCCATAAATGATATCCAAAGCCATGGTCCAAATGAAAGAAATCCAAGCAATACATTTTCTCTCTTCAAGCTGGATGAAAAACTGACTAAGCTGCGGTGTTTCCTCCCTGTGGACCTGGGGGGGGGGAGGGAACGGAGGAAAAGAAGACGAAAGGAAAATGGGTCAGACATAAGTCTGGTAAGTCTAGCTATATTCCTAGAATGTTAATAATAAAAAGATCATGACTTGCATAAAGTGAGAACAGGACGATATCAGGATAATAGACTATCCTAGAACTAGATAAGGTGTCCTAAAACGAACATCCCTTCGCACCCTATTTTAAATCTCTATCTCTGCACCTACTAATTCTTATGCCAACATGCACCCCGTGATTGAGGTGAAGTGATCCCTTTCTATTTCTTTAAAAGATCGGCTCCTACTCGTATATTCACATGTGTCCTATGGCCCTATATGGTAGATACCTATTCTGGTCCCACCATGGGGTGTATCAAGTCCCATGGTGATGGCCCCGACACAATTCTAGCACGCATAGGGTATACTACTGATACTCCAGTGCCCTGACTTGTCTGCTCCAGAGTGTGTGCACGCCCACACTCTGTTAGAACCCACACTGTGCACCAACCGCCGTCGCTTTTGACCGCTTACAATCAGCCCAATAATCGTGCCCCACCCTGCCTAGTTCAGGGTACCATGATACCTAATTGGGTTACTGCTGAAACGGGTCCCCGTTACTAGGTTTTCTAGTCAAACATGGTAAGTGGTTAAGTGTCTGAATGAACCAAACCCCCACCCATCCAAATTATTTAACATGTTGAATTTGGTTAAGTATTTATTGAATTGACTTAACCCTATCGGTCCTAACTCAGCTCTAATTGTCTTATTAGAGCACCAACCTCTCAGATTAGACAGATATTGTTGTGGCTGCCTGTATGCCGGTTGGGTCCGGGCAGTCTTACGCCACAACTCAGTTTAACCTCAGGTCTTTATTGGGCCCCATGCCTTAACCTCTCACATTGGATAGCTATTGTTGTGACAACTGGACAGCCGGGCGGGTCCGGGTAGGTTTACGTCACAACTCAATCCAACCTCGGGTTAAGCGCGTTCGTATTTTCTAATTTACATTTTAATTATGTAAATTATTCAAATTCAAATTATTGTCACATTCATTTCCAATTAATCTCATTAATTAAGGTAATTAATGTCTTTTTATGCCATAAATCACTTATTTGATTAATGACCAATTTATGGCAAGTTTTCCTAAAATTATCATTTTAACCCAACGTTTCCCCGTCCAATATTAGCTAACCATGTCAGCCTAATTTACGTTCGCATGATTTTTGGTGTAAAGTATTAGGCTAAAAACTTAGCCTAATTTAATATACGCAAATTGGCATAAATTAACATAAACATGACAAGGGTATAACTTTGGCATTGATGGCATAATCAATATGAACATAATAGGGTGTTCTAGCAAAATAACTAACATGAACATTTTAGGGGTGAACTTGCAAAATAACTAACATGAACATTATAATGTCATAGGTACAAACTTGCAAAAAGACTAACATAAACATTATAATGTCATAGGTATGAACTTGCACTTATAGGCTAACTCAACATATATGTGTTTTTTAACATAGGCCATATTAACAACATACATGAGAATTAGCAATATGAACTAATCCATATACATATGTTAATTTGCAACATAGGCAAATCAACATACGTATATGTGAGTTAGCAACATAGGCTAATCAACATACACATGTGTTAATTAGTAACATAGATTTAAACATACTTGCAAAATAATCCCAACATATGATAAGTGTGAACATGGCATAAGTTTTGCATAAACATGAACATATAGATTTGACAATTGGTCGCATAACTTCACTACATAAACTTGCACAATAAACTACACAATTCTCATAAGATGTTACAATCCAAGTCCATGCTTATACAAATAATCTAATCCAATAATCCCAAATTTAACATGATAATAGAATCAAGTCACTGGCATAGATTAATATTATAAAACATAATAAACATCATACTTAATAATTCTCAATTCAACATGATAATAGAATCAAATCACAAACGTATATTAATAACATAACGAGTATCGTACTATTATCATTTCATCGCAACACATGATATTCATATTAATTCGCATTCTAAAAATGTAGCTAAACTTACAATCGTAGACGGTCTTGTTTTCTGAGTTCTGAAATTCTTAATTTGTAAAGCTTTCCTTTGGGAAGACGTTGCTTTGATTCTAATTTGTTGTTGCTTTTTAATCTTTTAGTTTGTATTCGCTATGTTGTTCGTCTCTTTTAAGTGGAGGCTCCCTCTAGTTCTCAGCAGACAGCATGGTGGCTCCAATTCTTATTTTTTTTGTGAATTTTTAGTTTGAGACCTAGGGTCTTTTTATAGAGTTGCAAGTTAATTTGAGCCGTCGATGAAGCTAGGGTTAACCAGAGCCGTCCGTTGTAAAGAGAAGCCAATTATGTTCACCATTTCTTTCTTAATGTACATTTACTATTATTTGTCAATCCATATAAATACGTACGCATTAGATACATCTCCCCTTTACACATTTATTATTATTCTTGTATGCACATTAGATACATCTCCCCTTTACACATTTATTATTATTCTTGTATGCACATTAGATACATCTCCCCTTTACACATTTATTTTTGTATGCACATTAGATACATCTCCCCTTTACACATTTTTTTTGTATTAGCAACTTTAGTGTTAACAGAAATACAGGGTGTTACACTTCTAGAATGTCGTGTACGATGCCAAGAGTCCAATGTCTCCTCTTCTTCCTCCCGACACTTTTCGATTCCGAATCGCTTCAAACTCATACCAATCGAAGCTTATACTCATACGAGTTCAAAGAACTTAGCTTTGCAATTTATAGATTTTTCCTTGAATTGTTTTTGAATTTAGAAGCTTGCAATTAGGTTTAGAAAAAAAAGAAGAGAAAGAGTCTGCCATTGTTTTGTGATTAGGAATAGGTTTAGAGAAGTTTAGGATGTTATATAGTGGAGCCTATATATATATATATATATATTTGGTTATATATTTTATTTTATCCCTCACGTGTGTCCCTACATATGTAGCAGGTTACAAATGAAATAAATTCGCTAACCAGACATGATGGGACAATATTTATTTTTCATTCAAATTTCAAATGTAAATAACAATGGGAGAGAGAGAGAATAAACAGGAAGAAATGATTGCTAGATTACTTATTTAATGATGATTGTTAGAAAGTTTGCAACTTTTCAAATTTCAAAACATATAGTATTAAATATCATGTGTCATTACACAAATAAAATTAAAAGCCTACGGTATTATTTTATTTTGTTTTCTTCTGAATATAAACAACATAATATAAAATAAGAAAATACATATATTTAACAAAATGGAGAAAGGAGATTTAAGAAATGAGAATACAAAATAAGATACATGTAAATAGAATGTAGGGAAGGAAATTAATAGAATGTAAAAAAAACTTTAATATAATTAAGGAAACAAAAGAAGAGGGAAGGCCATTGAAAACGAATGCAACCATTAACATTTTAAAATTTATTAATTAATGATCGTCACACTTTGGATAGACAAGGAAAGTATTAAAGATAACATTTTTTTCTTTTAATCTAACAATGACAAAATTATAACATAATGACATGTTTATCTAACACTACATATTATAACATAATGACATCTTTATCATAATTTATTTAGAGTCTACATAATATTTTAAATCAACCTATTCAATGCTCATGCAAGAATAAATAAAATAAATAAATATACGTACATGGAGTTGATTTGTTTTTGGAGAGAGACAATAAAAGGAAAAAAAGACAAGGAGAAATAAAGGGACGTAAGTTTAAGAAATAAGAATACATGTGTGAAAATAGAATGAAGAGAAATAAATTAATAGAATAAAGGATAGAAATGAATGCGTAACTAATGAAAACAATGGAGTAGAGAGAAAAGAGGTAGTGAATTTGATGAAGTAGAAAATGAAAAGAAAGCAAAATAAACTTGCATGAAATGTGAATGAGCAAAGAAATTATGTGTTGATTTTATCATTAATTATCATAAAACTCTTATATTAAAGTTTTCAACAAAACAATGACTCAACTACTGTTTTCTTTTATTATCAATTATTTGAAGTTAATTATTACAAATATACATACAACTTGATTCTAATTTCAATTATAATAAATCACTATTTATTTAATTAAAAATAATTGTTTATTAGAAATATATTTGAAGTCATACAAAAATAACATCATAATTTTACTTAAGTTTTTTTTAAACGGAATTTTTAAATTTTGACGCATTTTTTATCAAAATTTCCTTAAAATAAAATTTTAAATTGGTTCTGATTTTCCGGGTTGTTACAATCTCCCCCACTTAAAATCTTTTCGTCCTCGAAAAGGAACGGAGTTGAAAGTTGTTTAACTAACCAAGTCAACTTTCATTCATTTATTGGTTTCAATAATTTTATTAGTTGAACTAATAATCACACAACACAATCATCAATCAATTAGTAAATTAGCTTTTCAAATATATAAAACTTTTATATATTTAAAAATCATATTTTCTAAGATCGTATTATATATATAATCACAAATACATTAATTATAGACTTGTCACTCTTAACTTATTCTAGGGCATTTCTAACCTCATCTCTAATGAGTTTTCTCATTATAGGATAATACTGATCTTATCTATAATGAGTATTCTTTTATAGGATAGTTCTAATCCTACCTTTGATGAGTCTTTTGTTTAGTTCTAATGAGTCCCCAAAGATTTGAGTTAACCAAAGCTCTGACACCAGCTGTAACAACATGTATTTCGCTCGGACCTAATCGATCGCTAAATCAACCAAGACCATTCAAATCCCGCATATGCTAACTCTGGGCATACTACACATCAAAACAAATAACAAAAGACTTTAATAAACATCATAATAATGTTACATCAGAGTATAGAATATCAAAGTACATCGAACATTAATAATACAACGGAAGGTTAATTTACAATAAATTTAATACAGTGCAGCGGAACAAATAAATTAAACACAGCGGAAGACTATCAATGCTCTGGACACAGCTTTAAGCTTCAATCCAGAATCCTGCTCAATAATGAATATCTGTAAAACAAGCTACTCGACTGCCCGTATGAAAAATAAGAGCACCCGAGTTTGCAAGTGAAATAAACTACGAGTTAGTCATGGGACTGGTATGAGAAATGTAACAGTTAAAATTAACTTATCTAACAATAAGGCTAATCACATGACCACGCCGCTAACGCGGAACAGGTTTACTCCATTGGATTGCCAGTGCATAAATTAAACAAATCTTTTAAAACAACGCAATGTTTTAGAAAATGAAATCATTATAAGACTCAAGTCCCATCACACAATGCAACACAAACCGGAGGATAGAGTTTTACCTTATAATGATCAAACATGCTTGATACGTATAAAATAATATTTAATATTATTATTAGTGTCTAATCATTTTACAAATACTTTCAGAGTAAATGTATCAATTCTAGACGGCATAGTACCTCATTCTACTATGTCACCATATATAGGTTTACAATCAAATCCGTAATGTCATATTGGAAATTGGGTTTCCATCATGGGTCGATGCTAGGGATGGCTCCTCTCCGATTCGAGACACTCTAGCAAATGCCTCAGGATCCCCCGCAGCGAACCTTTGGATGCAGTAGGGTCGGTCCACAAATATATCTTATTGTATTAATTATTCTTGAACAATACATTTCCCGGTCCTATTGGACCAATCAATTGGCCACTATTGACCAATATATCTGAGGCCTCGTAATCCATCATCCACTTAGGTAAAAATGTCTAGGCTCCATACCATGACACCACTTCTAGCTAGAAAGAAACGCATGCACTCCCTACAGTCCTTATCCCGTTTTTGACTCATACCGGGGCGTGAGGCTCACGAAGTAACGTTATACACAAAGCTATGCCTAAATAATCTGTGCTTTGATCATCAACTTTAATGAATCTTTAATTAGATTGAAAAGATCGAGAATGGAGTATCACCAGTTTTGCTCCAGGCGATAGTTAAATCTTTAATTAGATTTGAACGTGAAATGGTAATTGAATTTACCGATAACACCGTGGTGTTAGATATGAAGTATGACCGGTTTTACTTCATGGGATGAATAGGTTGGGGTTGGGAAATTAAAACAAATGATTACTTTGGTAAGGTTCGTTAATCCCGACTAGTTTGAATTGATATTCAAAAGAAGATTAAAGGATAAATTTAAAGGAATTTATCTTTGATAAAATTAATGGGAACCTTTCCCTATGAATGCGAAATTTAGAAACTAACTATAGGTTGGCTAAGATGAATGGTTTTCTGGGTATTGATCTGATGTTGGTTTCGGCCTTCGGGGTTAATATTTAGGGAATTATTCTCTGGCAAATTTACGGTTAGTGACTGATGAATTGGAATGAGGCATATGTCGTGTTTGTGTAACACTTGTTTATAATATACGCGAGTTATTCGGAAAGACCGGGTTTATCCCATTCTGAATAACTGATACGACGATAAGTTGAAGATGAAGACGGTGGTCGAAGACCAGAGGTCTTCACGTCATTTGGGTGATTAATGAAATCTTGATTGGGATGTACACCCAAGAAGATGGAAACAGTTGGTGATCGTCTAGACATACTTGGAGATCGATGGATATGCGGGGTACTAGGTGCCTCCGGTTTCGTTCAGACCCAGAACGAACTTGTAAATGGACTATGTGTCTGACATTGGATTTCAGTCTGTGTGATTGATTTCTATTAAATATATATGTGTTTGGCGGCGGAGAATTTATTCTCTTGCTTAACGCCCTTCTCTGAGACGTACGAGCTCAGGGGTTATATACTGATGGATATCAAATACATAGAGTGAATTGCCTGTGTGGCATGCCTAAGTGATGAATGATCAAGGCTTCTGTTGAAAAGCAAAGTCTTGTGGTTGATGATCAAAGCACGGCCAGTGTGGCGTAGCTTTGTGTAACGTTGATTCGCGAGCCTCACACACCGGTGTGAATGTAACACCCCACCTCCGCCAGGGTGGCTCTTTCGAGCGACTCTGACTTTGGTGGGGCGTTTTAAAACAAGGTAAACATGCATAATGATATAGCAAGGCAGGACATGACATATATATATATATATATGTAAATAAACAGGGTAAGTAGATAAAACAGCGGAAGATTTTTAAACCATTTCAAAACACAAGTCTGGTACATCAAAATGTCAATTTCCCAAATAAACAAGTCTAGTACATGAAATAGCATCATCTGAAACTGAAAAAGAAAACATAAAAGTAGCTATCCCCAAAGTGGAAAAACCATAGCGAGCTCAAGTCCAAAGCATACATGAGCTATCCAAGAAAGCAGCTAAGATCCAAGCTAGGCTCCTGTATTCCCTCCCTGAGAACCTTGGGGGGAAACGGAAGAAAAGAGGCGAAAGAAAACAGGTCAGTCAAAAAGACTGAGTAAGCCCTGCTACGATCAGTCTATAAACTAATAAAGTTAACAACATGATGGAAACTGAGATGATCATAGATAACATATTACTGGCATGATAAATTAACCACAAGATAGATAGAGGTGTCATCGCATAAACAAGGTTAAGTTTTGCACCACAGTGTACTAGCAAACTAACATAACAGGTATTGATCCCTCAGCCCAAACTTTGGCCCAATAACATGAGGTGACCTTAATACAAGGTCCAGCCCAACGGTCTAATCGATCGGCTCCCTATAAACCTAACACGTCAAGTGTTGGTGTCCATACGGCCCACATATGGTTGTAGTTAGACTGTGCTGGGTCCACCTTTGGGTGTATCAAGCCCTCGGGTGTCAACCCCAGACACTTAAGCAATAATGCACAGCCCTAACCTACTGGTACCCGTGCCTCGAGTTTGTCCAACACCGGACTACGTGCACGTCCGTAGCCCGCCTGGACCCGCACCGCTGTACCACTCGGCCATTGCCTTTTGGTCGCTTACATCCGTCCAGTAATCGTGCCCCGCCCTAGCCTAGCTTCTAGGGTTGTGAATGATACCAAACTGGGATTACTGTTAGAACAGACCACGTTGCTAGGGTTTCCCAAGAGGGTTAAGTGTGATTTAACCCTTCACTAATCATGGATTAAACTAGTTAAGTGCAACCAACGGTTCACCACTTAACCCCATTTCAATCCCTCGAATCCCCAAATTGGTTAAGTATTAGTGGACCCTGACTTAACCCTAATCATGAGGCATTAATTAATTTAATGCACCTTAACCTCTCACATTAGACCTTGTTGTGGTTACTAGTTAGGCCGGGCGGGTCCGGGTAGCTTTACACCACAACTTGGTCTAACCTCGGGTCTTGGCACCCCATGACCAACTTCTCACATTGGGTCCTATTGTTTGTAGCCACTAGTTAAGCCGGTCGGTTCCGGGTAGAATTACGCTACAAACTCAACCCAACCTCGAGTTGGCCACACTTATGTTTTCTAAGTGTCATGTCCACTTTATTTCAAAACATAATTACAAGTCAACAATTACTTGGGTAGACCTAACTTAATAGGTAAATTCCCAAGGGGTAGACCTAACTTAATAGGTAAATTCCCAATCTTATATTTTCATGTATTTTAAGTTTACCCAAACCCCCCCAAACGTCATTCTATCGCTTACATATTCGTAATAACGCATAAAGGATAGGAAGAGGGAACTTGGCATAACATACACGATGAACTTGTATTTCACAACAAACATGCATAACATGTTAGACTTGCCTAACATAGCATATGGAACTTGCATAAACATGCATAACTCAATAAACTCGCAAATCATGGCTTAGCAAACTTGCATAAACATGCATAACTCAATAAACTTGCAAATCATGGCTTAGCAAACTTGCATAAACATGCATAACTCAATAAACTTGCAAATCATGGCTTAGCAAACTTGCATAAACATGCATAACTCAATAAACTTGCAAATCATGACTTAGTGAACTTGCATAAACATGCATAACTTGTTAAACTTGCAAATCATGGCATAGTGAACTTGCATAAACATGCATAACTTGTTAAACTTGCAAATCATGGCATAGTGAACTTGCATAAACATGCATAACTTGTTAAACTTGCAAATCAAAACATGCATACTTCATCAAACATGTGTAACATAGCATAGTGAACTCGCATAAGCATGCATAACCCATTAAACATGCATAACATAGCATAGTGAACTCGCATAAGCATGCACAACTCATTAAACATACAAAAATCCCAACTTTCATCACATATTAACTTTAGAGTTTCTAAAATGAAGGTAAGAGGGCTTACAACTATGATGAAGACACAAATCTCCTAATAGAGATTGAGAAGCCCTTTTTATGCAAGCATAAAACCCCAAAACAAAGCTCCAATAAGAAAACACCCAAAAACACTATCTTAGCAAATAAAACTTGCAACTTGATGATGTATGCAAGCTAATGATCATTCATACAACTTAGAAATGCTTGTATGAACATCAAAATCTTCATAGGAATGATTCATGAAGAGGGTGGAGGCTAGGGTTTTTAGGTGGAGGCCATTTGAGATTTCAATTTGACATAGTTTGGTTGCTAGAGTGAATAATGAGGGTTTAGGGTAGGATTAGGAGCTTATTTACAGAAGATTAGAGTGTTTTTAGCCCTAGCCCTAGGTTAGTTTTGGCCCGTCAGATCTCGGAATTCTCTAGAACCAAGCCACAAGACCCAGCCCAAATCAAAATGGTGCGCCAGGCAATACTGCCTGGGCACCCCCTGTCGACAGGGCTGTCGACACCCTGGGGACCCTGTCGACAGGCCTGTCGACATGCGGGTCCTGGGCGGGAATTTGCCCGCCTGCGCCAGTTTGCCCTAACCCCTGTTTTTAATTTTAAAATTTAAATCTGTTTTTACTTAGGAATTTTCTGCAAACTTCAATGGGCCTTAACTGGGTCATACGGACTCCGATTTTCGAAAACTCAGACTCTATTTCGCGTATTTTTCCGAGATGAACGCAATGGCATAGCCCGTTTCCCTTGATTCCCATTTTATAATTTAATTCTGCCTCGATTTATGTTATAACAGGTTTTTTTAAAAATACGGGTTGTTACATTCTCCCCTCCTTAAAGGATTTCGTCCCCGAAATCTTCAAGTTAGGAAGAACGTATCCTACCATCCAATCATCCATCTACTCAAAGCATCATCCACGAGCAATCATTGTCCTTACAAGATTCTAAATGTGGTATGAACATATGCAAAAGTGTGTGTATATGTACTTATCAAATGCAAAGATCAGGCGGTTACTGATACAGTAAACCTCCTTAATGCATATGTATGTCAGTGAAATGAATCCATATGTATGCAAATTCCTAACATAATTCATAGTATCTATATGAGTGCACATAACATTCATCCATATGCAACATCCATGTGGTAGCACAACAAGTTTCAACCATGAATAAGTGTAAACACCCATGCATATGCAATATGAGGAGTGTGCGAGCCGATCTAGTGCCTAATTGTGTATAATGTATCCACGAGCAACCACTTGCAAACACTTGCAACCACTTGCAACCATCAAGCATAACATGTTTCAAATACATGTTTCATCCAAAGGGTTTCTACCTAAGGTCCTCATGACAAGATAAACACGATAAACTAGATAAACATGGACAGAGAGATATGCATCTATTCAAACTCTGACATATAGTGCTAACCGATGAGTCATAACCCCCTTATGGAGTTTACAACAGAAATAAGATCGAGAATGGGACCGAGAGGATATATACAAAAGATAACTTGTAAGCAAGCTCCCCAGGAAAACAAGGATCAAGGATGCACTCTTAAAAAAAGAGATATGATGCGCGTATCTAGTCTTCATTCTTCTTAGTCACGTTTCCTTGAGCTTAACTCCACTGTGCTTTGACCGTCTTTTACTTCATGATTTCTTGGCTTCCTAACTCCTATTTACCCAATTCGAGTTGGAACTCATTTCATTATCGCCTCTCGTCTTTCTTTTCCACTTATTCTTCTTTCTGTATACTTGGCTTAAACATAACTGTAACCTCATGATTTCCTGCAAGCTCTCCAAAAATTCACTAGTGAATCCTGGATCTCGTCTACTTATTATAAAGTATTCCATGCAGCAGAACTTTTCTTGAAAATACCAATCCATGTTGCCAATTGCCCTTATAAACGTGATTTTCTATAACTCATGCTTAAATCGAAATGAACCATCTGCCTATGAGTGATAGGTCATACCTAGATTCAGTTGCCTACCCATGGCTTCCTATAGGCTATTTCAAAACTGGCCAACTTCTTGAGGGTAAACCGTTGCTAACCATGATGCAGTCCTCTCGCTCTTCACCGGACTGGAATGAGCACTCTTCGTGAGTCTACCTATTATGACCCTCATACCCGTATTCCCTTTCTTTGATCTAGGTAGTCTATCCACATAATCTATCGAGATGTTTTCACACATTCCCTTGCGGAACCTCCAATGGAGATAACGGCCCACTGGGCTTCTATGACTTGGTCTTGACCTGGTGGCACAACAGGCATCCTGGGACCAACTCGGCCACCTCCTCGAGTGATGCGCATCTTCAAGAACCTTCTTTACCAAGTCTTCCACTTGAGGAACACATACTCTCTCATCGCGCCTTAGTCTTCCTTTGTCATCCATGATGTATCTAGCGAGGTGACTTAACATCTCGCCCCGAATCAACTGGTCCACGTTCTTGACTAACGGCGGGTCTTCTCCCTGTGAAACCCCCTTCTTGATCCAGAAGAGTAAGTCTAAGCTCAGGGAAGGCTAACTAACTAGCCAAACGGAGAAAGCTTTCAATTGCCCTCCTCAGGGTTTTCCGGTCTTAGACCGCAACCACTTTAACGGGATCTACCGCTAAGCCTTACTTAGGAACTATGTGCCCAAGAAATCCAACTTCTTTCCTCCAAAATGACATTTGGAGAACTTGACCTTCCACTGGTGGCCCTAAGCGTATCCATCTCCTCCTTGAGATGTATAGCATGTTCTTCCTCGTTCTTTTGAGGAGATCAAAATATCGTCTATGACGACCATGATAAACTTGTTCAAGGACTCCCTAAACACCCTACCCATCCAGTTTACGTAATATGCGGGTGCATTAGTCAAACCAAATAGTATGAATAGCCATTCTAAAACCCATCTAGAGTCCTAAACGCAGTCTTGTCAATTCCATCCTCAGCCATCCTAAGCTGATGGAATCCGGTAGCTAGATCAAAAGAAAATAGATGCTCCTACAAGCTGATCAAACAAATCATCGATCCTTGGTAACGGTTATCTATTCCTCTCACGATAATCAACACATAAGCGAAACAAACTGTCCACATCAGTAACGAATACTACTGGAGCACCCTACTCGAAAATGCTTCATCTCAGGAAGTTCTTCTCAAGCAACTCCTTGACTTGCTTTCTTAACTCTCACCTCGTGAGGTCATGTGCCTAACCGGCCACGAAACTGGCTTGGTATTACCAACCAGATAATGCGGAAATCTATTCCACGTCTAGGGGTAACCCCTTTACTTTCCTCCAAGATATCAGGATATTCTCGGATCACCCTCACAGATTGCAAACTATCGATAGACGAGTTGAGGGATTCAAGATAACATAACATGACGGGACCCATAGGGTTGCTAGAAATTTCTAGGGTATTACCGAGGCGAGTTATGAGCCTCACACCCCTATATACAAAAACCAAGAATGGCTCCAAAACAGGACAACCATTCCATGCCCAAAACCAACCCATATCCCCTGAAACCGAGAATAAAACATCCCACGAGAATTCTATACTCAGGATAGAAATTTTCATATCCACTCAGACCACAGACAAACGGGCAGAACCCCCAATTGGATTTGAAACATATACGGGATCATCAACTAGGCTAGTACTTAGGTGCAAACTATCAACAAGATCAGGTGAAATAAAACTATGCGATGTGCCAGAATCAAACAAAGTACGAACAGGGAAAGTCAGAAAATGTAAACAAGACTTCCACAGAAACACTACCTCTATCATGAGCTGGAAGAACGGTGTTGAGGGGATGAACTCGCCCTCCAGATAGTCCCGCACACTGAGTCTGACCTTGCCCTTGTTTCCTCGGGCAATCCTTACTGAGATGTCCAGACTCACCACAATGGAAGCATTTGCCCCGCTTTCTTCTCTTCTTCTTCCTACATTCCCTGGCTATATGTCCAACTTCACCACAGAAGTTGCATTTCCTATTCCCTCTTGGCTTGTCCTTGCGGTTGTTGTTATTCTTGCCCCGTTTCCCGGAATTTACTCTCTTGCCTTGAGACTCACTCGCCTTGCCCTCTTTCTTGTCATTGTTATCTTCTTCTTGAAGTAGGGCCAAATTCACCAAATTCTCGAAAGTCGCCCCCAAGGGTATGTGAGACATGGCCAAGCCGTGTAATGGCTCGTTTAATCCTAGAGCAAAGTGTAGGGCCTTCTTCTGAGCTGTATTAACCAAGTCTAAATCGACCTGAGCCAGTTGATTAAACTTATCTATGTATTCCCTAATAGTCATGTCCCCTTGCTTTAGTGATAAGAACCTCAGTCCAAACCTTCCTCTAAAGTCATCCCCAGTCTCAATTGGCCTAGTAGCGGTGGTGACTACCCACCAACGTGCAGCTTCTTCCTTTAGCAACCATACTGCTAGCAAAACCTTCCTGCGGTCACCTATATCAAAGGTGGGTAAAAGATCTTCGGTCTCTTTCAACCAATTCCTTGCCTCTACAATAGTCTCTGTTCCACTAAAATTCTTGCCACCCATCATCTTAAAGTCCTTACAAGTTTCCGCAAAATCCGTTTGTGGAGGCTGAGGGGGAAGAGGAGCATCAGCTATGGGAGGAGGAGGAGGAACAGCGGCCTCGACCGGAAAGACAGCATTAGAGACACCCGGGACCGGTGCCGTGACTTCCAAGTACCGACGAAACCAATCGGGTATTGTTACTCCTTCGGGCAAGATGAGATTATCAGACATGCTGGAAACGAAAAGAAAAGAGTTCAAACGAGGGGTCAAAGGATAGTGCTAATGGCTTTTGGGGAATAGCCTTTTAAAAATAACTAGACTTTTCTTTGGAAAATACTTTATACTTGGTTTTGAAAATAGTTTTTCAAAAGTTTTAAAAACCTTTTTATCCCTTCTCGTAAACCATATGCTCTGATACCAAATGTAACACCCCACCTCCGCCAGGGTGGCTCTTTCGAGCGACTCTGACTTTGGTGGGGCGTTTTAAAACAAGGTAAACATGCATAATGATATAGCAAGGCAGGACATGACATATATATATATATATGTAAATAAACAGGGTAAGTAGATAAAACAGCGGAAGATTTTTAAACCATTTCAAAACACAAGTCTGGTACATCAAAATGTCAATTTCCCAAATAAACAAGTCTAGTACATGAAATAGCATCATCTGAAACTGAAAAAGAAAACATAAAAGTAGCTATCCCCAAAGTGGAAAAACCATAGCGAGCTCAAGTCCAAAGCATACATGAGCTATCCAAGAAAGCAGCTAAGATCCAAGCTAGGCTCCTGTATTCCCTCCCTGAGAACCTTGGGGGGGGGGGGGAAACGGAAGAAAAGAGGCGAAAGAAAACAGGTCAGTCAAAAAGACTGAGTAAGCCCTGCTACGATCAGTCTATAAACTAATAAAGTTAACAACATGATGGAAACTGAGATGATCATAGATAACATCATACTGGCATGATAAATTAACCACAAGATAGATAGAGGTGTCATCGCATAAACAAGGTTAAGTTTTGCACCACAGTGTACTAGCAAACTAACATAACAGGTATTGATCCCTCAGCCCAAACTTTGGCCCAATAACATGAGGTGACCTTAATACAAGGTCCAGCCCAACGGTCTAATCGATCGGCTCCCTATAAACCTAACACGTCAAGTGTTAGTGTCCATACGGCCCACATATGGTTGTAGTTAGACTGTGCTGGGTCCACCTTTGGGTGTATCAAGCCCTCGGGTGTCAACCCCAGACACTTAAGCAATAATGCACAGCCCTAACCTACTGGTACCCGTTCCTCGAGTTTGTCCAACACCGGACTACGTGCACGTCCGTAGCCCGCCTGGACCCGCACCGCTGTACCACTCGGCCATCGCCTTTTGGTCGCTTACATCCGTCCAGTAATCGTGCCCCGCCCTAGCCTAGCTTCTAGGGTTGTGAATGATACCAAACTGGGATTACTGTTAGAACAGACCACGTTGCTAGGGTTTCCCAAGAGGGTTAAGTGTGATTTAACCCTTCACTAATCATGGATTAAACTAGTTAAGTGCAACCAACGGTTCACCACTTAACCCCATTTCAATCCCTCGAATCCCCAAATTGGTTAAGTATTAGTGGACCCTGACTTAACCCTAATCATGAGGCATTAATTAATTTAATGCACCTTAACCTCTCACATTAGACCTTGTTGTGGTTACTAGTTAGGCCGGGCGGGTCCGGGTAGCTTTACACCACAACTTGGTCTAACCTCGGGTCTTGGCACCCCATGACCAACTTCTCACATTGGGTCCTATTGTTTGTAGCCACTAGTTAAGCCGGTCGGTTCCAGGTAGAATTACGCTACAAACTCAACCCAACCTCGAGTTGGCCACACTTATGTTTTCTAAGTGTCATGTCCACTTTATTTCAAAACATAATTACAAGTCAACAATTACTTGGGTAGACCTAACTTAATAGGTAAATTCCCAAGGGGTAGACCTAACTTAATAGGTAAATTCCCAAGGGGTAGACCTAACTTAATAGGTAAATTCCCAATCTTATATTTTCATGTATTTTAAGTTTACCCAAACCCCCCCAAACGTCATTCTATCGCTTACATATTCGTAATAACGCATAAAGGATAGGAAGAGGGAACTTGGCATAACATACACGATGAACTTGTATTTCACAACAAACATGCATAACATGTTAGACTTGCCTAACATAGCATATGGAACTTGCATAAACATGCATAACTCAATAAACTCGCAAATCATGGCTTAGCAAACTTGCATAAACATGCATAACTCAATAAACTTGCAAATCATGGCTTAGCAAACTTGCATAAACATGAATAACTCAATAAACTTGCAAATCATGGCTTAGCAAACTTGCATAAACATGCATAACTCAATAAACTTGCAAATCATGACTTAGTGAACTTGCATAAACATGCATAACTTGTTAAACTTGCAAATCATGGCATAGTGAACTTGCATAAACATGCATAACTTGTTAAACTTGCAAATCATGGCATAGTGAACTTGCATAAACATGCATAACTTGTTAAACTTGCAGATCAAAACATGCATACTTCATCAAACATGTGTAACATAGCATAGTGAACTCGCATAAGCATGCATAACCCATTAAACATGCATAACATAGCATAGTGAACTCGCATAAGCATGCACAACTCATTAAACATACAAAAATCCCAACTTTCATCACATATTAACTTTAGAGTTTCTAAAATGAAGATAAGAGGGCTTACAACTATGATGAAGACACAAATCTCCTAATAGAGATTGAGAAGCCCTTTTTATGCAAGCATTAAACCCCAAAACAAAGCTCCAATAAGAAAACACCCAAAAACACTATCTTAGCAAATAAAACTTGCAACTTGATGATGTATGCAAGCTAATGATCATTCATACAACTTAGAAATGCTTGTATGAACATCAAAATCTTCATAGGAATGATTCATGAAGAGGGTGGAGGCTAGGGTTTTTAGGTGGAGGCCATTTGAGATTTCAATTTGACATAGTTTGGTTGCTAGAGTGAATAATGAGGGTTTAGGGTAGGATTAGGAGCTTATTTATAGAAGATTAGAGTGTTTTTAGCTCTAGGATTAACCCTAGGTTAGTTTTGGCCCGTCAGATCTCGGAATTCTGTAGAACCAAGCCACAAGACCCAGCCCAAATCAAAATGGTGCGCCAGGCAATACTGCCTGGGCACCCCCTGTCGACAGGGCTGTCGACACCCTGGGGACCCTGTCGACAGGCCTGTCGACATGCGGGTCCTGGGCGGGAATTTGCCCGCCTGCGCCAGTTTGCCCTAACCCCTGTTTTTAATTTTAAAATTTAAATCTGTTTTTACTTAGGAATTTTCTGCAAACTTCAATGGGCCTTAACTGGGTCATACGGACTCCGATTTTCGAAAACTCAGACTCTATTTCGCGTATTTTTCCGAGACGAACGCAATGGCATAGCCCGTTTCCCTTGATTTCCATTTTATAATTTAATTCTGCCTCGATTTATGTTATAACAGGTTTTTTTAAAAAATACGGGTTGTTACAGTGAACCAAAACGGGAGAGGACGTCAGGGAGGGCATGCGTTTCTTTCTAGCTAGAAGTGGCGTCAGTGGTTTTACACGCCCTGACGAGTTTGACTTATGTGGTTGTTGCTGTTGCGAGGCGCCTCGGTTTGATCGGACGATCCGGGTCCGATGGAGTCATTCGTTGGCTCATTTACGCCCCATAGGGTGGGGGAACGCATGTTCAGGGTTTAAGTTTAATCCACATTGGTGGACTGACCCTGAGGATCCAAGGCTTGACTGAGTACTTGCCTGAGGCTCGGGCTAGACAGTCTCGAATCGGTAGAGGACTATCTTTTGCCTCGGTTCACAGACGGAAATCCAATTTCCACATACGTGACTTTTGCGATTTTAATTGTAGAACTAGTATGGCGACATGATATATGGTACCCATGCCGTCTATGATTGATACTTATGATTTGAAGTTGTTTTATAGACTATGCACTTTTAAACGTACTAAGCATGTTTGGCTATTATAAGGGAAAACCCTATCCCCCGGCTTGCGTTGCATTGTGTGATAGGACCTGGGTCTTATAATAGCTTCATTTTTCTTTACTTAGCATTGCGCTGTCTGTTTTATGCACTGGTATTCTTGGGAGGAAACCCGTTCCGTGTTATACGGCGTGGTCCCTTGATTTACCTAACTTTAAAAGTAAAGTTTTAAATAACTATTTTAGTTCTCACACCAGTCTCATAACTGACCTGGAGTTTATTGTTTTAACCTAAACTCTGGGTGCCCTTATTTTGACACGGGCACCTAGTAGTTTTGGTTTTGCAGATTTATATTCACATGATCCTGGTTTACAGCTGGAATGATATCCGAAAAGCTTTGTATCCGTATATCTCCTTCATTTGTGTATTGTATTATTTTCCGCTGCTATGTATTTAAATATAATTTAAATCTCTGATATTTCTGTGTAATATTCATTTATACTCTGTATATTCTTGTATTCTGATGGTATTGTTGTAATATACAATGAAATGTTCTTCCGCCTGCGTTCTGTTGTGGCTTGTCCTCGACTCAATCCACGATTTCCCGTAAGGGGGATTTCAGGTCGTTTCAGTGTGGTATCAGAGCTTTGGTTTACAAAGCTTAGAGAACAAGACATATTAGAACCGTACGAAAGAATTCATCAGAAATTGGATTAGTAATATCCAATGAGAATGACTCGTTAGAGATGGGTCAGTATTATCCTAGAACGAGTGTGGAGGGTATATTTTTAAAATGAAACCAATTTTGTTTTGAAATTTAAATCAATTATTCGTATTTGATTATTTATTTTAAATTGATTTGGACAATCCAATATATAAAGATTTTGCATATATGTCTTGCAAACGTGTATTCGAAGTTTTAATGTACTAGAAAGTTATAGGATCACACTCTAGTGCCCGGGGATAATTCTGGTGACGGGGCACCATCGCCAGTATTTATTTTCGAGTTTCGAAATTGAGATTTCTATATATTTCCAATTGACTGGTGTGAGAACCAAAATTAGATAGGGCTTATTGTTGTGATTTGGCATCAAAAATGTGATTTTTGGCTATATATCAAAGTTATGAATTTGAAAAGCTAATCAACTAATTGATTGTTGTTTGTGTTGTTGATTATTGGTTGATTAATTAAAATTTGTACCATATAGCCAAATTGAATCAAACAGTGAAATGTATTGGAAATTTATCGCATTTGCTTGCATAAACATGTACTTACATTGAATAGGTCATAGCAAAGAGGCTAGAGCAGAAGAATAAAATTGTTTGCCCGACAAATGGGTACATGTTTACCAAAATTTACTGTTTTGTTTGGGTGATGATGATTTTATGAGCCGATTGGCTAGCCGCTTGGCTTTTTCTTTTTCTTTTTGAGATCAGAGGGCCTGTATGGCAATTTCGGGATTTTCCCGGTGCTCCCGGTGCAGGGGAGTTTATGGCGAAATTTTTCGGAAATTTAGGGTGCTAGCCAAATTTTTGAAAAATTTGAAAATTTCTTAGAAACTGAAAAGTTGAAGAACTTAAGTCATAATGAAAATAGGGAAAGCTGAGTTGATTAGTTAAACAACTTTCGGCTTCGTTCCTTTTCGGGGACGAAAAGTTTTAAGTGGGGAAGATTGTAATAACCCGGAAATCCGAGCCAATTTAAAATTTTTATTTTGGCAATTTTAGTGAATTTAGAATATTTAAAATGGATTATTTTAAATAATATCGACGAGAAATTTATTGTGAATAGAATTCGAACGTATATAATTATTCGAATCGTCGTTAGAATATAAATATTTATTTATATATAAAAAAGGAATTGAAAATGGCACGGTAGTTCGATAATTCGATTTCAAACTTCAAATGGTTGTACAGGATTCAAAATAAACCGGATTTTAGTGAAACAAAAAATATTTGAATCTAATTGATAGTATCTTTCCAACGAATCCGAAAAATCGAAATTTCATAGCGGGAATCAAAAGATAGGTCCAGTTGAAAATTCTGAATAGTCGCTATGGAATTCAGGCCCTTAAAAATAGCCATTTGCAAACGACCTCGGATTTCGATGAAACCACTTTTGTTGGACCCGTGATGTCAAGTTATTGCTAGGTTTCAAATTTCAATTCGAATTCATTTATATTCAATTTCAATTCGAATTCATTTACAATTCGAATTCATTTATAGTCAATTTCAATTCGAATTCATTTATATTCAATTTCAATTCGAATTCATTTATTTTCAATTTCAATTCGAATTCATTTATTTTCGATTTCAATTCGATTTCATTTCTATTAAATTTCAATTTGAATTCATTTCTATTTAATTTCAATTCGAATTCATTTATTTTCGATTTCAATTCGAATTCATTTCTATTCAATTTCAATTTTTCTGATTCGTTGGAAAGATATTATCAATTTGATTCTATTATTTTTGGTTTCACTAAAATCTGGTTTATTTTGAATCCTGTACATCCATTTGAAGTTTGAAATCGAATTATCGAACTACCGCGCCATTTTCAATTCCTTTTATATATAAATTAATATTTATATTCTAACGACGATTCGAATAATTATATACGTTCGAATTCTATTCAAAATAAATTTCTCGTCGATATTATTTAAAATATTCCATTTTAAATATTCTAAATTCACTAAAATTGCCAAAATAAAAATTTTAAATTACCTCGGATTTTCGGGTTATTACATCAACCATAAGGCTCTGCTTTTTAATAAAAGCCTTGATCATTTGCATCTTGGCATGCCACATTGGCAATCCACACCATGCGACTGATATCTATCAATATATAACCTCTAAGCTTGTACGTCTTAGAGAAGGGTGTTAAGCAAGAGAATAAATTCCCCTCCACCAAACAGATATATATCAAATAGAAATCAATTCACATAGAACAAAATCCAATGTCAGACATATCCATTTACAAGTCCGTTCTGGGTATGAACGAAACCGGAGACACCTTATTCCTCGTCCCATATCTCCAATACAGAAGAGAGGTTCTCGCATATCCATCGATCTCCAAGTACTTTTGAACGATCACCACTTATTACCTTGTCTTGGAATGCCTCCCAATCAAGACATCAGTAATTATCCAAACGATGGTGAAGATCTCCGGTCTTCAATCACCGTCTTTAATATCTTCGATTTTAATTCGTCGTATAATATTTGAAATGAGATTGAACTCGGTCTTTTTAAATAGTTCTCGAATATATATAATCAAATCATTTCATATCGTTAATATTATTTTATAACGATTTATTGTTATTTTTATTTATATAAAAATAACCCATTTTAATTTAACGACGCTTCAGGTCCATATGCGGCCCTTGCGCTGTTTTTATCCAAATTTGAATTACACATTTCTCGAAATCTAACCGTCGGATCTTAACAAACTTAATATCGTTGGAAAGATCTTTCCAATGCGAACCTAACGGTTCCTGTTTTGAAAAAATCCGACGATCGGATCTTTCGGTATAATCGTTTAAAGGTACGATTCCGAAACGGCAACTACCGCGCACGATTTGTTTAATTTTTAATTTATATTTATATATATAAATATGAATCATTTCGAAAATTTACTTAACATATTCAAAGTGATATTTTCAATCAAACAAAACATATATCAGTGTATAAACATTTTTCCTACTTTGCTAACATGTAAAATGTAACATTTCTCATTACAAATTCTGTTTTAACATATAATCCTCTTTATCTACATGAACATGTAGAATATAACCTTTTTAATGCCTACACAAGTTCTAGTGAATATGTCATTTTTAATATTGAATCTAAACGTACACTAAAAATATCATTTTTAATGTTACAGCAATTTTCTCTAATATGATTCTTTTTAAATAAGGAATCTAAATGTACATTAAAAATATCATTTTTAATGTCACGGCAAATTTCTCTAATATGATTATTTTTAAATAATGAATCTAAATGTACATTAAAAATATCATTTTTAATGTCACGACAATTTTCTCTAATATGATTCTTTTTAAATAAGGAATCTAAATGTACATTAAAAATATCATTTTTAATGTCACGACAATTTTCTCTAATATGATTCTTTTTAAATAATGAATCTAAATGTACATCAAAAATACCATTTTTAA
This sequence comes from Allium sativum, assembly GCA_030737875.1. Classification (NCBI taxonomy): domain Eukaryota; kingdom Viridiplantae; phylum Streptophyta; class Magnoliopsida; order Asparagales; family Amaryllidaceae; genus Allium; species Allium sativum. The sequence goes on along the minus strand of CM060910.1, from coordinate 1,042,210,392 downwards.
TGTTACGACAATTTTCTCTAATATGATTCTTTTTAAATAAGGAATCTAAATGTAAATTAAAAATATCATTTTTAATGTCTTAACAAATTTCCCCTATGTTTACATATACAATAAAAATAATTTTATTGTATAAACATTTCTAACAATTTCTATGTATATCTATACAATAAAAAGGATAATTTTATTGTATAAACACTTCTAACAATTTCTATGATTAGCGTGTACAATAAAAAGAATAATTTTATTGTATAACAAATTCTATGAATTACATGTACAATAAAAAAAAGTTATTGTATGGCAATTTCTATGTTTCATATTACAGAAAAAAGAACATCTTTATTTTACAACAAATCCTATGTTTCAATATGACAATAAAATGAACATATTTATTTTATAACAAATCCTATATTTCATATGACAATAAAATGAACATATTTATTTTATAACAAATCCTATGTTTCATATGACAATAAAATGAACATTTTTATTTACACAACTTCCTATGTATCATATGACAATAAAATGAACATATTTATTTTATAACAAATCATATGTTTCATATGACAATAAAATGAACATATTTATTTACACAACTTTCTATGTTTTATAAGACAATAAAATGGACATTTTTATTTTATAACAAATCATATGTTTCATATGACAATAAAATGAACATATTTATTTACACAACTTCCTATGTATCATATGACAATAAAATGAACATTTTTATTTTATAACAAATCATATATTTCATATGACAATAAAATGAACATATTTATTTACACAACTTTCTATGTATCATATTACAATAAAATGAACATTTTTATTTTATAACAAATCCTATGTTTCATGTGATAATAAAATTAACATATTTATTTACCCAACTTCCTATGTATCATATGACAATAAAATGAACATATTTATTTTATAACAAGTCCTATGTTTCATATGACAATAAAGTGAACATATTTATTTACACAACTTCCTATGTATCATATGACAATAAAATGAACATATTTATTTTATAACAAATCATATGTTTCATGTGACAATAAAATGAACACATTTATTTACACAACTTTCTATGTATAATATGACAATAAAATGAATATTTTTATTTTATAACAAATCCAATGTTTCATATGACAATAAAATGAACATATTTATTTACACAACTTCCTATGTATCATATGACAATAAAATGAACATTATTATTTTATAAAAAATCCTATGTTTCATATAATAATAAAATGAATATTTTTATTTACACAACTTTCTATGTTTCATATGACAGTAAAATGAACATTTTTATTTTATAACAAATCCTATGTTTCATATGACAATAAAATGAACATTTTTATTTTATAACAAATCCTATGTTTCATATGACAATAAAATGAACATATTTATTTTATAACAAATCCTGGTATCATATGACAATAAAATGAACATATGATGATAATAAAATGAATATATTTATATACACAACTTTCTATGTATCATATGACAATAAAATGAACATATTTATTTTATAACAAATCCTATGTTTCATATGACAATAAAATGAACATTTTTATTTCCACAACTTCCTATGTATCATATGACAATAAATAAATAAATAAAATGATTTTTATTTATGTGACATTTCCTATGTTCATATGACAAATAAAAAGGGGATTTTATTTGTGTACAAATCTAGCAATATTATGATTAACATGTTTACAATAAAAAGAGAATTTTTATTGTAAAACAAATCTAACGATTATATGATTAAACAATTCCTAATCAATCCAATTTCATCCAACGTATCATCACCAACAAAGTAAATCAATTCACATCACGTACCACATACAACTGAAATTTTTACGGCGTATATATAAATAAATTTCTCAATGCAGTAATAGTTAATTTTAATTTTAAAAAGAAATCTCACCGTGTTTTGAAATTCTTCAAGAATTATCGATCGATCTAAATTCCCCTGCTCGCTTCTAGAATGTCGTGTATGATGCCATGAGTCCAATGTCTCCTCTTCTTCCTCCCGACACTTTTTGACTCCGAATCGCTTCAAACTCATACCGATCGAAGCTTATACTCATACGAGTTCAAAGAACTCAGCTTTGCAATTTATAGATTTTTCCTTGAATTGTTTTTGAATTTAGAAGCTTGCAATTAGGTTTAGAAAAAAAGAAGAGAAAGAGATTACTGTTGTTTTGTGATTAGGAATAGGTTTAGAGAAGTTTAAGATGTTATATAATGGATACAATATATATATATATATATATATATATATATATATATATATATTTGGTTATATATTTTGTTTTATCCCTCACATGTGTCCCTACATATGTAGCAGGTTACAAATGAAATAAATTCGCCTACTAGACATGATGGGACAATATTTATTTTACATTCAAATTTCAAAAGTAAATAATAATGGGGGAGAGAGAATAAACGGGAAGAAATGAATGCTAGATTACTATTTAATGCTGATTGTTAGAAAGTTTGCAACTTTTCAAATTTCAAAACATATTGTATTAAATATCATGTGTTATTACATTGACAAAATTAGAAATTCACAGTATTATTTTATTTTGTTTGCTTATGAATATAAACAACATAATATAAAAAAAGAATACATATATTTAACAAAATGGAGAAAGGAGATTTAAGAAATGAGAGAACAAAATAAGATACATGTAAATAGAATGTAGGTTAGGAAATTAATAGAATATAAAAAAAACTTTAATATAATTAAGGAAACAAATGAAGAGAGAAGGTCATTGAAAACGAATGCAGCCATTAACATTTTAAAATTTATTAATTAATGACGTCACACTTTGGATAGAAAAGGAAAATATTAAAAATAACTTTTTTCTTCTTTTAATCTAATAATGACAAATTATAACATAATGACATGTTTATCTAACACTACATATTATAACATAATGACATCTTTCTCATAATTTATTTAGAGTATACATAATATTTTAAATCAACCTATACAATGCTCATGCAAGAATAAATAAAATAAATAAATATACATACATGGAGTTGATTTGTTTTTGGAAAGAGACAATAAAAGGAAAAAAGACAAGGATAAATAAAGGGATGTAAGTTTAAGAAACAAGAATACATGTGTGAAAATAGAATGAAGAGAAATAAATTAATAGAATAAAGGATAGAAACGTATGCATAATTAATGAAAACAATGGAGTAGAGAGAAAAGAGGTAGTGAATTTGATGAAGTAGAAAATGAAAAGAAAGAAAAATAAACTTGCACGAAATGTGAATGAGCAAAGAAATTATGTGTTGATTTTATCATTAATTATCATAAAACTCTTATTTTAAAGTGTTTAACAAAACCATGACTCAACTACAATTTTCTTTTATTATCAATTGTTTGAAGTTAATTATTACAAATATACATACAACTTGATACTAATTTCAATTGTAATAAATCACTATTTATCTAATTATAAATAATTGTTTATTAGAAATAAATTTGAAATCATACATAAATAACATCATAATTTTATTTAATGGTTATTTTTTAAAATTGGAATTTTTAAATTCTGGCGCATTTTCTATCAAAATTTCCTTAAAATAAAATTTTAAATTGGTTTGTATTTTTCGGGTTGTTACAGAGGGAAGTTGTCCCGTTATGGGTCGACCCCTTCCCTTATGGGTGTCAACCTATGGGTCGGCCCCTACACGGGGGTGTCAACTCCTATGTCGATCCCGGGGTCGACCCCACCGAGATCTGAGGCAGATTCAACCCCTGCACCTGGACACATTTCTGGGCGAGATTTGTTGACCTTAGGCTATAAATAATACTTCATTTTTATTGTTTAATTCACCAAAAACATTGGGTATAAGGGGGTGCTGCCCCAACTCAAATTGAATTAGCCTATTCTTCTATAACAACAATTTATAAGCATACAAGAATCTCTGCTATAACATCAATAGTCAATTCACTGTTCTTTAGATCCTGTCACAGTGAGTTTATGTTATTTTTAGATATAAACATTTAAAAGTAATCTCGACATGTTAATAAGTTTGGATCTAAGCCTATTCCTGTTAGTAACCTGAATCATAACAGATTTACCATTACTTGTACACCTGATCTATTGTTCTCATATACCCAATTCTGCCACCATATGCCTATCTTGTTATTATGATCAATTTTATCATCATATGCCAGTTTTTTTTATTATGTCTATTCTTGTTCTCTTCTCTCCCTCTTCCCCTTTTTATTTTTATAGCTTGGACTACCTTCGAGCCTAGGCCTACCGTCGAAACATGCGAACGCACAAATTGGGAACGACGGGGAATGTTAATTTGGGGGCATAACTTATATTGGAATTTTGGGGGCATAACATATACCATGATCTAGGACTTTAATTTGGGGCATAATCTATGATGAACATGAATAATTGGCTAAGAACGAATATGTCTAGAACTACAGTAAATAGAAACTGTAACTGCACTTAGACATGAAGTTAGATAACGCTTGTGGTAGAAGTCTACCCGAAACCTCCCAGCATATCCAGCAGCTACAAGTGGTTAATCTAATGTGAGGGGTTGAGGGAATAAATATGCATGTAACGGTGCTAAGACACGAGGTTAAGTCTAGCTTATGGTAGAAGTCTGTTTGGAACTGCCCGACATATCCAGCGACCAAAAGTAGTCGACTTAATGTGAGAAGTCTGGTGCATTAACAAACATGAATAGGAAATGACAAGAATCTGTTAACCAGAAATACTTAACCTTTTTAAACCTGTGGGGGTTGCATGAACATGTCAAATTGGGTAGGGGTTAAGTAAACTTGCTTGAATCAGTGGGAGGGAATTAAGTAAACTTGTAAATCGGTGAGGGGTTATATAAGCCCGATAAACTTAACCTGTATTACATGTTGGGATTATGCAATCTTGTTAAACTGTTAGACATAACCTGTCAAAATCCTAGTTGTGGGGATGCAAGCCTACGGGTAGCTTGTGTCATTTGTTGTGGGGGACCCTTATCAGTCAGTAACCCACCTTGGTATCAAACGAGGAACCCCAAACTAGGTCGGGGTCAGGGCATGCTTACTGAGTTGATTGTAAGAGGTTAAAATAGGCAAGGGTGTTGACAGGGCGGGATCCAACGGAGTAATGTGTGTGCATGGGTCCGGCTTACTTGGGGGAAAGTTAAGACGCTGTGACATCAGTAGAAATTGTTGAGCATCTTGAAAATAAACGGGTTGCCACTTTAGGAAGTGATACATCCTATTGTGGGGCCAACATAAGGTATCTACAGGGTAGAGAGCCGATTGGTTGGGGTAGTAATAAAGGTACATCTAGTCTTGCTTGTGTAGAAGCCCATTATTCTCGTTGGGGGTAACACTTGTCATTTCTGTTGGGCTGCTTATTATTATTGTTGGGGTAAAACCCGTCATTAGAAGTACAACGAAGTCTACCATCTTTTTCTGTAGGGATCATCTTGTTTCTATTATACTAGTATTGGTGCAGAGAAAAGTATTTGAGAAGCGCAATATATTCTGTTATGTTTATTATGTTATCCTGCTCATTCTGTTTTACCTGTCTTATGATACTGCTATCTCTTTTATCCAGTTTATATGCCTGTCGTGATGCTTTTACTTATTTGTATGCTAAAAGTAACTGGACTCACCAGAATTTATGTCTGACCCATTTTGTTTCCTTTTCTCTCTCTTGCGATTCCCCCTAGGTTCTCAGGGTGGGAATACTCAGGCTTGATTTGGATTCTCTCTTTCGTTCTGCTTGGAGCTGCTTTGATGTACCGCTTGATTTCGTGCCTTCTCTGATATGGCTATATTTTGGGGACTATGCTTCTTTATACTATTGTACTCTGACGATTTTGGTACAAGACAGAAGTATTATATTGCTGTAATGGTTTTTCAGTATTCCAGACTTATGATGTAACTAGGTTTTGGACCACATTGTTTTCTATTTAATAAAGTTTAAAATTATGCTATTATTTTATATCTATCTTATTATGTTCCTGTTTCCGTTTACCAACAACGCTTCATGAAACTTAATGCATTATGTTAAAGGGTGACATTAACAGACATGGGGTGTCACAACTAAACCTAAGTACGACCTTTCATCCTCAAATAGATGGAAAAACCGAAAGGGTGAACTGAATCATAGAAGATATGTTAAGATCTTGTATAATGAAATTTGAAATCACATGGGAAAATCACATACCATTAATCGAATTCGCAAACAACAATAGTTATCATGCAAGTATTGGTATGACCCTATATGAAGCTTTGTATTGATGGCCCCGTCGTTCGCCAGTATGTTGGGCAGAAGTTGGAGATCGTGGGATTCTGGGTCCAGACCTAGTAAAGGAAACAACTGATAAGATTTCTATTATAAGGGAAAGATTGCAAGCAACACAATATACATAAAAGAGTTATGCATATCATAGAATAAAGGATTTGGAATTCGAAATAGGAGATCAAGTCCTTCTTTAGGTTTCTCTGGTACAAGGGGTAATGCAATTTGGAAAGAAAAAGGCATAACTATCATGAAGATTTATCATACCATTTCCTATTACCAAGAAAATTGGAAAAGTTGCATACCATCTCGATTTACCTGATAAAATATCTAATATTCATAATGTATTTCACATATCAATGCTAAGAAAGTATATATCTGACCTATCTCGTGTGACTGATTTAAGCGGTATCGAAGTTAAAAAGCGGACCAAGTACATTGAAAGACCTGTTCGAATACTTGACGAAAAAGTTAAAAAACTAAGAACAAAAGAAATTCCCTTGGTGAAAGTTTAATGGAACCATATCATAATGAGGACGAAGAATCATGCGAAGTAGAGTCAGAAATCCATAAAGATTATCCAGAATTGTTTGAAACTTAGATTTCGAGGACGAAATCTTTTTCTAAGGGTGGTGGAATGTAACAGCCTAACTCAAAATCCAGGCATAAAGAAGTTTCTAGAAATTTTGAATATGCTAATTCGATCCGATTCAAACATTTAAGTATAATTAATACATACACACACATACATATATACACACATATATATGTACATAAATACATATAACACATATCTGTTAACTAAAAACAAATGGTATATGTGTATATTTTAAAAATAAGAAAGGTGTCATGAAATGAGGAGGACACGTGTCATCAAATGTATGGTACATATGTCTTGAGATTAAATAAGATAAAGACACATAAATACATTCGGTGTCCATGTGTAGAAATATCTAAAGACACCTAAGGGGCATGTGTCTACATCCAAAAGCTTGCATAAAGATAAGGTGGACAAGTATCCAAAACCAAATTACAAAAGTAGCCTTAAAGAATAATATAAAATAGGTGGAAAAGTTCATTTCTTTTCATACATTCACAAAACAAAATCAAGATAAGATAAAGAGAAGAAGTTTAGGAGAGGCAAAGAGAATAAATACAAGTTCAAGCTACAATTCTAAGGTGAGAAAAACTATTTAAGTACATGTATTCATTCCATACATTGAAGAAAAGTTGTGAAAACTAAGAATGAATGATAGGTCTCCAACCTATGAAAACAACATTCTGTATTTTGACCATAACTTCTTCCTTCTTAATAAAAATTCGATTTCTTTAATGTTCTAGAAAGCTAACTCAAAGGCCTACAACCTTCATGTCGGCCACTGTTTCTAATTCTATCATTTTTATACCTAAAAAATGGATGCAGAGTCTGTAGGATCTAAATTAACCCTAGAGGGGGGTGAATTGGGTTTATTGAAGATTTTCACAGAGTAATTAAATAATAACAGCATAGATAATAATCAGAATAAATGCGGAAAATAAATAACACACAGATATACCCAGCTTAGGCAAAACCCTGCCTACTGCTGCATTCCCCAAGGTTTCTACTAAGAGTTAAAACAATCTCTATGCTTACAGTCCCCTGTAAACTCGCAACACTCGCTCCTAACTATTCTTGACCCTACGCTCAAAACTCTGCACTGGTTTCTATCCCCGAAACCAGATTTCCCCGAATTACAAATCTCGTAATTCGTCTCCTTAGTTTTAGAGACAAACTAGAAAACTACAACTCGATTACAAATTGAAATTAAAGGCGAACAATAAATAAAACCCCTAAAACAAATTTAAAACCCTAGGAATTAAAATAAAGGTTATCCCCTTTAGTTAAAAAACTTGGCCTGCCCCTTTCATATTTGCTTCACCACTTTGTGTTTGTCCCGATCTCTTTGTTTCTCTGGAAATAGAAATGGCGGCTCCACTTTGAACTAGGGTTTCTGAATACTCCTCCAAATCAATTCAGTTGCTTCTGGAATTGCTGGTTCTCTGTTTTCTTGCGTTGCCCTTGTTGTTTTATCGATTTGGAATTATTCGATCCAAGCTACGTCGATCTCTGGTATGTTATTTCAAATCAAATTTCTCTTTGATTTGTTTGAACTTGGATGAAGAATTGTCAATGATGATATGGGTGTTATATAGGATTTAAAACCCGAAATTATCTCTGATTTCATATACGATTTGGTCTGATTATACGAGATTGTTGCGTGAATTTTGGAGCTTTGAAATCTTCATATATGTTGATGATATTGCGTGAGAATTCTGGACTTTTAACTTATCCTTCAAACAGATTTTGGAAAGATTTAAACCGATTTGTCTTTTGTCTACAACTTTTGCTGAATTCTCGTATGATTTAAAAAAAACTTGCCAAATATCATGGAGATAATATCTATTCAAAAATTGCGATTTCTTTCCAAGTATTGCTCCTCTGATTTTCTTTCTTGTTTGATTATGAACTTCAGTTTGCCACATACATTTGTAGATATGTTGTGTGTCATCTTGATATTTCCAAACTGCTCTGTCCATGTATCATGCTGTTTTGATATATTCACTTTGGGGCATGTATCATACATATGAGAAATTCAGTTGCACACATGTAGCTGAATACATTGTTGTACTATATTATTTTGTGCACCATTTATTTGGAATCACCGTGTATTGCTGCCAAACAAAACTTGCCATGAGCTTGATTTGTTTTGTACTCTTAATGCGCTGCACCACTAAGTAATCTGTTATGTGATTTTCTTGACATTTGGACTTGTTTTATCGTTGTATTTGAAACCATCATTGTATAATGTATTGCTGTCACCATAAATAAGAACTGGTATTGCACTTGTCTTGCCATTTAACATGTGGTCTTGCCGATCATCTTATAACTGATATGCTTGCACTGCTTGTGTTGAAAATGCGCACCTACGCACACTTGGTTCCACCTGAGTTGTAACTTACTAGGGCCACTTGCTTTGTTACACTATATGTTGACCATACACCATGCTAAACTGTCTGTTGAGATGCCTTTAGCTCGACCATTGAACTGCCATGAACTTGCTAAGTTGTAAATTTGCACCATTCTTGATCAGTGCATTTTGATTGTGCCGCAACTAATTACAGTTGTTAACTCTTCATCTATGCACATGCTTTGTGCTCGGCCCTTTTTGTTTAACATTTCTTCATGTATCATTATGCTATCCTGACTTGTGTTTTGCTGAGTTGTGTTCCCCTTGATCATGTTGCACCATGCAAGTTTTGATCCATCTTTGAACTGCCATACTTGATTGACTTGAGCATTGTTCATTTGTGTGCATCTGTATATGCCTTTCCCATGAAAACGATGCATTTTCGTGAACTTGTCATCTTGGTTTTACTTGAATTCTGGCCGGAAGTTTGCACCCATGTGTATTGCTTTGTCTTGACTGTTGCACCATATTTTTCATGCTGTTTTGATCTTGTCAGCATGTTATGGGCTTGATCACCATCCATGTTTCTTGACTGCTTTTGAAATGTTGACTTGGCTACACCAAGTATACTTGCATCACCTTTGAAAATTTTTTTCCGACCATTTTGGCTTTTTATTTTTATTTGCACTTTTGGCTCGACCATTTGCACACTGATTTGCACTGAGTCGAGAAGGCCCACGAGGCTACTCCTCAGTTGCTCTCTGATTGACGAGGCAGTGCACACATGTGTATATATGCATGTGCGTATATGCAGCCATCAGACAATTTTTGTGTCCCTGCATATCAGACCAAGTCTAAAAAAATGATGAGAAACATACCGTAATTCTGAGGCAAATAAAATTTAAAAATAAATTTTTATTTGATTGTATCGAATTTTATTTTTGTTGCAGTCTACTGTGTGTGTTCTTTTATTTGTGACAGGTAAATAGATGATGACGGGACTGATAGAAGATAGAGAATGCAGAGTATATATAAGTTAGTGAATATGAGTCAATATGAAAATGTATGTATATATGAATTGTATAGAGATGTAAATGAGTGTTGAGTGAACTGTAGTGAGGAGCTGATATACAGAAAATAGAAGATTGTACTTATATTTGTAATAAACAGATTTGGTTGAAATAAAATATTATTTTATTATGTTCAAACAATTTTTTCTATCATATTCAGTTTATTTACAAGTACATATTCCTGTGAAGTGTTTAAATAGTGGAGTTATAAATAGTTGTACTGTTTGAATGTTTGAAATATAATATTTAATTTAAATAAAATACTATACGAATATATGAATGTCTGTACAGTCGTATTCTATTTAAATATAAATATTATATTCCTATCTGTGATGTAGAAATAGAACAGTACGGTAACAAACACATTTAAAATAATATTTATTTTGTTGTTATCATCAAACAAAAATCATATAATTGTGTATACAACTACGTCATATACAACAAAGTCAGGTAAAGATCTGCCCGAAATGGACATGTTGAAAAAAACTCATGTTATTGAATTTTAAATATTAAATCAATAAATGATTTTAATGGTTTCTTTTCATGGTAACTAAGTAGACTAACGATGCTTCTTACTGTAAAAAATTTGGAGTCAAAAACCATTTTTATCATAGAGAAATTGCATCAAACATTTTGTCGAAAAACAGGTCTAAAATATGAATTTCTAAAATTTGAAACATTTCTGCAATTTGAAATGATTTTTAAATGTTTCTAACACTAAAGTGTCTCAAAACAGAACTTTTGTAGCATTTCTGAAGCGCTGCCTTTTTTGAATTACTTATGAAGTATTCTAGTAAGCTTAAAACTTTTCACAGCGCACCAAAAACGATGTAATAGCTTTTTTGAGTCGTATAAATTGCACAGAACTTTCCATAATGCATCAGAAATGCTGTAGTAGCTGTTTTGAATCTAAACCATTGTAAACTACCCAGAAATTTTCGTACCATTTCGGAAAATGCCCTCTTTTGTCTGAATTATTTATAAAGCACTCTTATAAGCCCAGAACTTTTCTTAACGCTCTTTAAATGCTGCAGTTTTTATTTTTACTGATGTTGAAACTTTTTATAGCACTTTTAGAAACACTTTCTTTTTTTTTTCTCTTAAAAACCTTTATGATGTAATTATAAATGTTACCGTTTACTTTAATAATTTTGAGGTCCTTCTTAACATAGAAGGAATATTTTTGAGGTAGTTTTAGGTTTGTCTTACACCCTCAAAAGTATGAATTTGAAAAAGTAATTTAAGATTACTCTTGGGAAACATTTTCTTAATTATATTTCTTCGGGGGTGCGGTATAAGACAATAGATCTTGGGTAGTGCACTATTACTCTATGTTGGTATTGAGCCGAGTAAAGTACGTCTCTAGTTAGTGATGGGGATGCCGATCGCTACAGGATAACATATCCTAAAATCTAAACTAAATCGAGGGTGTAGTTTAGATTCATAAACATGTATTTTGAAAAAGCATGGGTATTGAGGTAGTATTATGAACTTGCTTGATTTAATATCTCAAAGTTTTACTTGTTTGTTGATTTAAACTTTGAATTGATGAAACCTTTCAAGAGAAATAATAATACAACCCATTAAGACATGACTTGAAAACTAAGCTTAACTAGCTATCTACTGGGTCTGTGTTGCTCGTGATGCTGCACTTAAAACATTCATGTTTAGATGGTTAGATGACTGCTTTGAAGTGAAGACTTTTACTATGTATGTTGTCTCTTTATGTACTCATATGTATAATTACATAATGAATAGACTCTTAGACCTTTGTGACCATGTTATATGATGGGATGATTGTATAATAGCTCTTCCTTTTAAAATCAAGTTCTATGAATGGTTTTATATTACGATACAATTTTGTTAAGTTGTGATACTGTTCTATTAGCACCATGGCTTATATGTAGCATCAACGCTTCTGGATAAGTGTTCCAGAATGGGGGTGTTACATTTAGATTGTTTAAGGGAAATCCAATTTTTAATCTTTACGATGGTTGCTTAATAATTTTCTTGCCATTAATGTATCACCTAAATATCTAAAGCATGGTCTATGTAACGACCCACATTCTACGCATAGGAGGATCGTATAATATTTATTTCATTCTTATACGAAGTCGTTTGGTCATGTAACTTTATGGAATGACTATTGGGGTCATTTCCCATGTTCATGATTTTTGCCAATTTTTAAATGACCGTTTTGCCCCTGGTGAAACTTGTTTTGCCTATAACTTTTGATTGGTAAGGAGTTTTGACCTGAAACTACTTCCATTGGATTCGAATGATGGTTTACCTTTCCGTAGAGTGGTCATATCAATCAAACGGACTCACCGTTTGGGAGGTATGGATGAAATAAGGTGTGGATGGTGAAAAACAGCATAATTGGGCTTAATCGGGTGATTAACAGCTAAGCCCATAACCCATTTCGGGATTAGGGTTATGGGAGGGCTGATAGGGTTTGGGAAATCAGCTTTATTCATTTTTCATCTGCCATTAACCTCACTTGAACCCTAGCAATGACCTCCATCTTCTAAATCGCTCCCAAATCACCGTTTAATCACTAATTAAGCAAAACTACGTCAAATCAAGGCGGATTAGCATCAAATCAGAGATAGAATTGTAAGAACACATAGGAATTCGACCCAAATCCGTGGAGTTTGCAGATCTATAGTTTATTTGTGGCTAAAGTAAGTGATTACCATGCTTTTGTACTAATTACGGCTAATTAGGGGTGATTAGTGATAATTAACGAAATTATGCATCATAAAAATATGTGGAAATTCTAAAATATTATTTTATGTCACTGGTGAAAATTTGGGTTAATTTGGATTAATTTTGTTAATCCTATTGTTAAAACATGGTTAAGGTGATTAAGGGGAAATTCATGGTTTTGGGGTATGTTTGATCCATATTTATATGATTATTCATTATTTTGATGTTTATGGTTGATTCAATATGTTGCTACTACTTTTTGGTATGTTCTATGATTGCATAGGAAAATTAGAATGGTCGAAAACGTCGTCGAATGATGTAAATAGCTCGCTGGAAATGGCGCATGGATTCAGATCGGAGGTTGAGGGCCGGATCGAATCGTCCCTGGGTCGTGGGTATTAACCATGAACCGAGTCGCTTACCTCGAACCAAACCGCCTGCCCGAAGTCCTCGAGCACCACCACGAGCCCTACATCACGAACCGGTTGCTCCTCGAACCACTGCATGTACCTGAACCGAACCGTCTGCCTGGAGTCCTCGAGCACCATCACGAGCCTGAACCGATGCATCACAAGCCGCCTTTGCTCGAGTACCACGAACCCGATCTGAATGAAGGAAGGGAGGACTAACTGAAGCTGGTTGCCATTCGAACTGAACCGGAACTCCATCTCACGAGCTGAACCGATCCAGAAGCATGCATCACGAGTCGCGTCCTCCGAACCGAGCTGAGTTGGAGTCACGAACCAGAGCATGCCCACGAACCACTAGTCGAGGTGTCTCGCGAACTGAATGAAGGGAAGTAGGCCGAACCGAATGGAAGCTTGTTTCCGAACCGATTCGAAGAAGACTGAAACCCGAGATGCAAAGGAAGTCCAAACGGGGAGTTATTACTCAGGTCCAGCTGGGGACCAACGAGTTAACTTCTAGAGTTGGACTTTGTTGCGCGACGTGTGCAAATGGGTTATCGATGTCTATAACTTGGTTTACCATTATGGGAAGGGGTAAAGTTATTGTCTATGGACAGGGCCCTAAAGGGAAAAGTGGTCAAAGAAATAGTTACACGGAGATGTCGTCATGGTCCCAATGGTCTAGTGATCAAAGCGGTAGATATCGTATGCTCTACGCACTGAGTGAGAGATGTGAGGATGATTGCCATGTTTGATGTTTGCTACCACCATGACATGCACACTTGCGCTTTACACATTATGTTGTGTTACTGTACATCTTGTTGTGCTTACCATTTGGTTGTAGGTTCAGGTATGATTATTTATACCTGTTATTGTTCTGTTTTGCTGCTATTGCTCATACCAGACTTTTGTCTGACCCAGAGTTTTATGTCTCTTCTTATTACTCTGCGTGCTCCTAAACGAGCAGACTAGAGACATGTTAGGTGGTATGCACGAGTAGCTGTCTGGAGACGAGCAGGAGGCTTCCACGTACTATTTACATATATTCTCCCTATTGTTATTGTTGGTCACTTCTTTGGGCATTATTAGTGTACCTTTTCTACTTCGCTTTAGAGACAGTATTTTGAAATTATAATGATGATGATTTGGATCATAAGCTGTATTTTGGATTCCGCTGCTATGGTGGTTTAGTTTTCAACTTATGCACTGTCTCCCATGTTTTATATCATGTTATTAATTATTATATTTTATTCCATGCACTGTGAGATATACTACAGGTTCTTTGGTGATTCATAGTTTCAAATACCTTTCTTTTGATGACCGTCCCAAGCTAGTCAGGCATTAGCACATCGCATTTCGGGGAAATGTCGGCTGGTCCAAGGCGGGCCGTCACACTTGGTATCAGAGCCAGGTTGCGTAATTAACCTAGCGGAAGACACCAGAGAGAGATAGTATACGTATATGAGAGCGCGTATTTGTGATATTTTGGTTTTCAAAAGCTATATATACACTATTAGTATATTTATGGATGAAGTCGCACTGCACTGGCACCACTAAGGAGATGGTTAATTGTTTTCTCTTTACAGATTGAGCGATGAGCGAAAACACGAGGAATGCAGTGAGGAATTCCGCATCGGGAGTTGAAGAAGGAGCAGGTTCAGGGACCAACAATGGGAATGTCCCTGATATAAGGGAGATATCTGCTGCCTTCATGCGAGAGATGCTTAGGGATGCTCTGGGAGCAGTTCCTAATACCACTAACGGTGGTGGTGCAGTAGTGCAGACGACTAGGGCCGATCTTGCCAAGCTTAACCAGGAGTCCTAGGATAAAAGAAAGCAGAACCAAACCAAGGCTGGCCAGAAAAAGAGGAATAAGAAGGATATCCAGTGCTTTAGCTGCGACAAGAAGGGCCACTATGACAGAGACTGTCGAGCGAAGCCTGGGGAAAGGAAGTGCTTCAATTGGGGCCAGGTGGGACATCGCAAGAAAGAATGTCCGCAACCCCCTAAGAAGAAGCAGATTGTGGAAGTATATGATATCAGCATTGTTCCTTATTCCGAATGCCCCAATTGCGGTGGAGAAAGGAAAGGGGGTCGTCATTCAAGGTATGCTTTCCATTTATGAGGTTCCCGTTCTAGTTTTGTTTGATGCTCGGGCTTCCCATTCCTTCATATCTAGTGACCTGGTAGATAGGTTAGAATTGGAACCCAAGATTGTTGATAGGCCTTTAGTTGTGACGGATCCAATTGGTGGTTCGACTAGCCTTAGTATGATTTACCATAATGTAGTCTTTTCGAGTCATGGATGTATGTTTGCTTGTGATTGCTTTGTTTTGGGCTTTACTGGGTATAGCATTATCTTGGGAGTCGATTGGCTCCAAAGGCATAGGGTGGTGATGGACTGTGAGGGGTCTTCGGTGACCATTAGAGTGGACGATGGACGGAGAGTACTATTTAGTAGCCTATCTAGTGATGAGGTAATGGCTAGTTTTCTAAATTCCCTCGACATCCCGCATGATGAGTTGTCATTTGTGCCTATTGTTGGCGAGTATCCGGACATCTTCGTGGAAGTGACTGGACTTCCAACACACAAAGAGATCGAGTTTTGAATTGATTTAGTGAAAGATGCCAGACCTATAGTGATACCTCTTCGTCGTATGGCACTAAGGGAGCAGCGAGAGCTCGAGGTGGAAGTAAGCGATCTTTTGAGGAAGGGATTTATCCGAAGAATTGTTTCCGAGTGGGGAGCACCAGTTGTATTTTCCATTAGGGCCGATGGTTCTCTTCTCTTATGTGTGGACTCGAGTTGAAGATGGAGTTAAGGATAGCTCTTTTAATGAGAGTGCCAAGGAATCGTCGATAGTTCGGAGTGTTCTAAGCGGACTCGAAGAAGGGGTATCTGGGGACGCCCATTTACCTTGGATCCTTTGGACGTGATCTAGTTATCCTTGGAGGATAAACGTACGTTGGACATGCGGTAATCCATTTGGAGTCGGGGCTTCTATTGGCCCTTGATATTAGTTGGACCAGTCATACGGGCATCGATATATTAATGGCTTTAGCATGTGATAGATATGACTTATTCAGTGAATGCTATTGATTGTTTAGGACCCTATGTTGATGTTCTCTTCTGTTCAAGAATAGTAAAAACTTCAAAGTGATCAGATGTGTTCATTGATCGTGGAGATGCAATGAAGTTTAGGACGATTCAAGTTGGACTTGAACTCGTAAAAGAAAAATGGTTGTTCGTTGATCTTGGAGATGTAACGAGTAGGAAGACGACTCATGTTGGACTTGAGTTTGTGGGTAATGGATACCCGAGACTGGGTCTGAGTTTGTGGATAGTCGCTGGTGATACTGACTAGAGTTATGAAGTGATTGTCGTTGTCGTAAGTTCTAACGGGCTCAAAGCAAGGGTATAATAGGGGTACCTAAATGGCTAGTTGGGCTAGTCGAATACCCTGGACCTATTGGATGGACGTAGTTGTCTCTGGGAGGTAAATGTACGTTGGACGTGCAGTAGCTTGATTAGAACTGGGGTTATCATTAGCCCTTGACGGATGGCATGGTGACATGGCCAGTCATACGATTAACGATGGTTTCAAAGCAAGATTAGCAGTAATAGCCAAAGTCGGTTATGAGTGATTGGTTGCTTTGTTGAACTGTCTCACGTAGATTGTCCAATGTCGAAGGACGTTTCTTGGGTGCTTGTCTGATATTGGTTTAGACCTCTGGGGCTTATACTTGAGGGATGTTGAATTCAGTTAGGATGGTTCACATGAGATGTATAAACTGGATGTTATGAGCGCTATTGTTCGGTTGCTTTTGATTGCTAGGATTGAATGGGTCATTCTGGTTTCGTCCTGATGTATGGTTGAAAGGTTTTATTATAAAGGCTATCACTTTCGAATGTGGAGAGTTGGGCTTGGAGTTCTTCTCTAGTGATGTGATTGGTAGATTGATGGTTGATCTTCCTACTCTCATATACTTTATTGATGATGTTAGTTAGCTGTTTTATCGCTCGCTAAGACTAGTTGTACCCAATATTAATGGATTGAGAGATGAAGTGCTTAGGGAGTGTCATCACTCGAAGCTTACTATACATCCTGGTGGTAACAAAATGTATCGAGACATGAAGCAGACCTACTACTGGGAAGGGATGAAGAGAGATGTTGGGAAGTTTAAATCTAAGTGCATGAATTGCCAGCTAGTTAAAGCCGAGCAAAAGAAGCCTAGTGGTTTGTTACAACCATCGGAAATTACCAAATGGAAATGGGAACAAGTCTCGATGGATTTCATCAACAGTTTACCAAGGACTAGATCAGGTCATGATAGTATTTGAGTGATTGTGGATCGATTGACCAAAAGTGCAAGGTATATACCCATCGAGTTGAATAGAACGACAGCTGAGTTAGCAGAACTGTATATGAGGTAGGCAGTGAGATTTCATGGAGTACCCAAAGGTATTGTGAGTGATCGAGATCCATTATTTACTAGTGGGTTTTGGAAGAGCTTACAAGAGGCTTTAGGGTCATAATTACATCTTAGTACCGCGTACCATCCTCAAACTGACGATCAAATAGAGAAGGTGAATTGTGTATTAGAGGATCTCTTGAGAGCCTGTTTATTGGATTTTGGTGGATCATGGGATAACCATTTACATTTGGTTGAATTTGCATATCATAATAGTTATCAATCTAGTATTGGTATGACTCCATTTGAAGCTTTGTACGAGAGACCGTGCAACTCACCATCATGTTAGTTGGAAACCAGTGAGAAATTTGTGCTTGGGCCATATGTAATAAGAGAAACTTCAGATAAAATCAAGGTTATCCAACAACGAATGAAGGCTGCCCAAGATAGATAGAAGACTTATGCTGATAAAAGGCGAAGAGATTCGAAATTCGCTGTTGGCGACTTGACATTCGTCAAGATCTCTCCATTAAAGAGTGTGATTCGTTTTGGCATGAGAGGTAAGTTAGCACCAAGATTTGTTGGTCCATTCCCAGTCCTCGAGCAAATTGGGAACTTAGCCTATAAAGTAGAGTTGCCTGACAAGATGGCAGGAGTTCACAACGTATTTCATATTTCCTAGTTAAGAAATTTCGTGAACGACCCCAATATGGCTATTTCACTGGATCAATTGGATGATATCGAGGTAGAACTCGAGATGGTTAGGAACCGTAGACCGATTCGTGTTGTCGAGCATGATACGAAGCAACTTCGAAGGAAGACGGTTAAACTAGTCAAGGTCCAATGGGGTGATAACGAGCATGAATGTACTTGGGAAATAGAGGAGAGCATAAGGAAGTTATATCCAGAACTCTTTGCCTGGTAAGATTTTAAATCGTGATATAGTTACTCCCTTGTTAGTAAACCGCATGCTAGGATAGGCTTGTTGTGTTGTTATGTATGTTTGAATGTTTGTAAATGGCTGATAGGCATGCGGGCACCATTGTTTGTTTTTCTTAGTTAAGGAATTTCGGGGGCGAAATTTCTGTTAGGGGGGAGGGGGGACCCTCTTTCTATACATCGGAGGATCATAGAATATTTATTTTATTCTCATACGAAGTTGTATGGTCATGTAACTTTAGGGAACGACTATTAGGGTCATATCTTATGTCCACGATTTTTGCCGATTTTTAAATGACCGTTTTGCCCCTAACGAATCTTGTTTCGCCTATAACTTTTGATTGATAAGGAGTTTTGACCTGAAACCACTTCCATTGGTTTCGGATGATGGTTTGCCTTTCCGTAGATGGTCACATCAATCAAACGGACTTACCGTTTGGGAGATATGACTGAAATAAGGTTTGGAAGGTGAAAAACAGCATAATTGGGCTTAACCGGGTGATTAGCTGCTAAGCCCATAACCCATTTTGAGATTAGGGTTATAGGAGGGCTGACAGGATTTGGGAAATCAGTTTTATTCATTTTTCAGCCGCCACTAACCTCTCTTGAACCCTAGCAATGACCTCCATCTTCTAAATCGCTCCCAAATCACCTTTTAATCACTAATTAAGCAAAACTACGCCAAATCAAGGCGGATTAGCATCAAATCAGATATAGAGTTGTTGGAACACATAGGAATTCGACCCAAATCAATGGAGCTTTCACATCTATAATTTATTTGTCACTAAGGTGAGTGATTAGCCTGCTTTTGTACTAATTACGGCTAATTAGGGGTGATTAATGATAATTAACGAAATTATGCCTCATAAAAATTTGGAAAATATGTGAAAATTCTAAAATATTATTTTATGTCACTGGTGAAAATTTGGATTAAATTTGCTAATCCTATTGTTAAAACATGGTTAAGGGGATTAAGGAGACATATATGGTTTTGGGGTATGTTTGATCCATATTTACATGATTATTCATTGTTTTGATGTTTATGGTTGATTCAATATGTTGCTACTACTGTTTGGTATGTTCTATGATTGCATAGGAAAGTTAGAATGGTCGAAAACGTTATCGAATGGCGTAAATAGCTCGTTGGAAATGGCATAAGGATTCAGATTGGACCGGAGGTTGAGGGTCGGATCGAATCATCCCTGGGGTCGTGGTTACTAACCACGAACCGAGTCGCTTCCCCCGAACGAAACCGCTTGCCTGAAGTCCTCGAGCACCACTATGAGCCCTGCATCATGAACTGGTTTCCCCTCGAACCGCTGCATGTACCCGAACCGAACCGCCTTCCTGGAGTCCTCGAGCGCCATCACGAGCCTGAAGCAATGCATCACGAGCCGCCTTTGCTCGAGTACCACAAACCAGATCCGAATGAAGAAAGGGAGGACTGACCGAAGCTGGTTGCCATCCGAGCCAAACCAGAATTCCATCTCCTGAACCGAACCGATCCAGAATCATGCATCATGAGCCGCCTCCTCTGAACCGAGTTGGAGTCACGAACCGGAGCATGTCCACGAACCACGAGTCGAGGTGTCCCACGAACCAAAAGAGGGGAAGAAGGCCGAACCGAACGAAAGCTTGTTTCCGAACCGATCCGGAGACGACTGATACCCGAGATGCAAAAGAAGTCCAAATGGGGAGTTATTACTCAGGCTCCAGCTGGGGACCAATGAGTTAACTTCTAGAGTTGGACTTTGCTGCGGGACGTGTGCAAAGGGGTTATCGATATCTATAACTTGGATTCACCATTGTGGGAAAGGATAAAGTTATTGACTATGGACCGCGACCCAAAGGGAAATGTGGTCATAGAAATAGTTATACGGAGTTGCCTTCATGGCCCCAATGATCTAGTGATCAAAGCGGCAGATATCATATGCTTTACGCACCGAGTGAGAGATGTGAGGATGATTGCCACGTTTGATTTTTGCTATCACCATGACATGCACACCTCCGATTTACACTTTATGTTATGTTACCTTAGAGTACTGTACATCTTGTTGTGCTAACCCTTTGGTTGCAGGTCCAGGTTCAGGTATGATTATTTATAGCTGTTGGCTATTATTGTTCTGTTTTCCTGCTATTGCTCATACCAGAATTTTGTCTAACCTAGAGTTTTATGTCTCTTCTTATTACTTTGGGTGCTCCTAAA
Organism: Allium sativum; assembly: GCA_030737875.1. NCBI lineage: Eukaryota > Viridiplantae > Streptophyta > Magnoliopsida > Asparagales > Amaryllidaceae > Allium > Allium sativum. Next base: position 1,042,189,398 of record CM060910.1, on the reverse strand, counting down.
CGAGCAGACTAAAGACAGGTTAGGTGGTATGCACAAGTAGCTGTCTGGAGACGAGCAGGAGGCTTCCACGTACTATTTACATATATTCTCCCTGTTGTTGTTGTTGGTCACTGCTTTGGGCATTATTAGTGTACCTTTTCTATTTTGCTTTAGAGACAGTATTTTGAAGTTGTAATAATGATGATTTGGATTATAAGCTGTATTTTGGATTCTGCTGCTATGATGGTTTAGTTTTCAGCTTATGCACTGTCTCGCCTATTTTATGTTAAGTTATGTTATTATTATATTTTATTCCATGCGATGTGAGATATACTACAGGATCTTTGGTGAATCAAAGTTTCAAATCCTTTTCTTTTGACGACCATCACGTGCTAGTCAGGCATTAGCACAGCGCATTTCGGGGAAATGTCGGTTGGTCCGGGGCGGGCTGTCACAGTCTAAGATTAACAACTATAGTAATACCCATATGTATTTACATGGGTTACAATAAAGTTTGCAGTTTAATGCATAAATATTTCTTGATTAACCACTTTACTTTGGTTAGAGATTTATTTATTGATTAACCACTTTACCTTGATTAGAGATTTTAACTTAACTACCAATTATGGTGGTATTAACCTTCTACAATGAAGAAGACAAATTCTCTTTGGAGTAGCATTTCACTTAAAGTAGTTCAACATGTTAGGAAATCCATTCTACGTTTTTGATGACAACAATCATAAAATGAAAATCACACACACACACACACACACACACACACACATATATATATATGCGTACACACACATATGCATTTATGCATCCTATCCACATGATCGACTCAAATTAAGCCATGATAGCAATGATCAAGAACAAGCAAAGGAGATACAAGAAAGTACGAATTAATTAGAGCAACGAAGAACATACAAGAAGGACAAATAGAAGCTGATACACAGTATCAGACATCCGAAATTATATTCAAACATCTTATATAGGATTCGGGAAATCATTCGCAATAGGCATCAAACGTCTGAAATAAATTCCAAACGTTTGACTTGGGTTTCGGCCAGAAGAATTGAATTGTAACTGTCACATTTTCAAAAGACATCTTGGCTTCTCTTCACTACATCTTTTCAAGGAAAATTTTGCATAATCAGTAATGGCCACCACCATTCCAATACAACTCCCCATGATTATATATAGCATCAAGATCCAAGAGAATATCACCAATCTGACTTACTCTACTATTTCTACATTCTGTACCTTCTAAATATCTCCATTTTCATTCTAGAAAATCACAACATCAATTTCTCTTCTAATTACTCTTGTACTTCAGTACGAATACAACCCTAAAGATATATCGGTAGCATTTGTACTCAACAGTCAATATTCGTGTTATATTAGAACACATTTTTGACAAGAACACTTTATTGTAACCAAGCCTGTCCCTCGGGGCGAAGCGAGGGTTTGTTGAGAGTGAATTTCAAAGGGGAGCTTCAGAACTGGACGTAGGATGGAAGGTCCAAATCAGTATAAAATTATATTGTGCCTTTTCATATTCTGCATATTTTTACAATCTTAGTATATTACACTTAATAGCACATTTATAAAAAAAAAATAGATTATACGATCCACTCTAATAGACTTTCATAACATCCATCCAAATATGGTTGTAACAAGATTTTCATGTCGTGTGCTCGATAATTGCCAAAATTATAGTTTACCTATATAAGACCAACAATACTTTTAGAACCAAATCATTACCATGCGATCTTGTATTTTGACTTAGTTGTATTAACCAATAGAGGACTCTAGCTGATTCGTTTTGTGATTTTTCCAAACAACCGCAAGTACATAAGCCTTTGTTTCCCTAATGGTTACTAGTATTGTGTAGAGTAGGGCTGTCAACGGGTACCCAAAAAATTTGATATCTGTTCGTATGCATATCCGAAACTACGGAATATATCTCTTATTTGAGATGTGGATACATATATCCGATATCCGAAAATCCTTTCAGATACGGATATGGTTATAGTGGTATCTGTATCCAAAAAATATCCATCCGACATTCTGATTTATTTATGTGTGTGTATATATATAATGTTTAACTTACTTATGCTTAAGTTAATATCAAATTTCCTTAAAATAGCTAAATTAACCTCAACTATTGGATTACATACCCATACCGCAAGAAGTGAATATTGTATTTGTATTTGATACTATGAAATATTTTAAGTCACGTGTCATTAAATTTTGTGTTATGGTTACAATTAGGACATGATTATCTATATGCTTCTATGATTTTTGTTTTGTTTTATTTTAGTCTTAAGATTGTGTTTTTCATATTTTGGACACTTTATCTCTTAAAATATTTGTTATATAAATTTATATGATTGACATCCTCGTTATAATTTTTAATTAGATGTAATCATCTTTTAAAAAAATATTTTGTGAGTCAAATTTCCATGTGAATGATATATTTGTAAATTTTTATTTTCGCATATTTTTTTTGGAAATTTTCGGATAACCACATCGGATGTGCATTTTTAAGTTTCGAATATGGATATTTTCGGATAACCACGTCGGATGTGTATTTTTATGTTTCGGAGACAAGTATTTTCAGATATCTGTGTTCACTAAGTTGGATATGGATATTTTCGGATACAGATATATCACTTCATTTCAAATTCAACATACAGGTTTATTCCGTTTTTCGATGCTTTGAGAAAAGGAAAGAAGGACTTCGAATGGACTTCAAGCTTGTAAGGAAGCCTTTGATTAGACATATGGAAACACCTCCAATGTTTTCAAAGCCAGGTGATGGTGAGGATTTATATTTATATTTGGTAGTCTCATCCTATGCTTTAAGTGCAGCTCTTGTATGAGAGGATTCAAAGGTGAAACGACAAGTCTATTATATCAGCAAAAGGCTTATTGGGGCAGAGTTAAACTATCGAAAGTGGGAGAAGCTTGCATACTGTCTACTCATTGCCTCGAAGAAGCCCAGGCCGCATTTCCAAGCTCATTCCATCCAGGTGCTAACAGACCAGCCGCTGAAGCAAGTCTTATTCCGTCCAGAGACTTTGGGGAGATTGTTGAAGTGGAATATTGAACTCAATCAATGTGATATAACATATCATCCTCGAAGGGCAATCAATGGGCAAGCTTTAGAGGATATCATTGCAGAGTTCATTGTCACAGGTGATGAGAAGGAAGAGCTTGTGCAAATGATGGTTCAATGGAAGCTATTCGTCGATGGAGCCATGAATGAGTATTGCTTTGGGGCAGGAGTGGTTCTAGAAACCCCAGAAGGATGCTCAATGTGTTATTCTTTGAGGTTGGAATTTCCATCGACAAAAAACAAATCAGAGTATGAGGCCTTGATAATTGGACTGAAGATAGAAAGGAGATCAACTTGAAAGCTTTAAAGATTTTCAGCATTTCTTAGTTGGTGGTATGTCAAGTTAAATGAGAGTTTCAAGCTAAAGGGAGAAATTTACCATCTTATTTGTCTAAAGCGTGGGAACTGCTCAACAATTTGGACTATGACGTTGTCACTCATATTCTGAGGGAGGAGAACATGAAGAAAGATTCACTTGCCAAATGTGCTAGCTCAGGAGATGCTTAATTATTAGGGTTAGTGCCCGTCGAAGTTCTCTCCAGTCCAAGTACTAAAGACACTGATCCTGATTGGATCATGGAAACTGCTGAAGAGCCAGACTCATGGATGACCCCAATTAAGGACTATCTTCTCAATGGGTCACTTCCCATAGATCAGAAAAAGCGAAGAAAGTTGCTTCGGAAGGCACCTCTATTTCTTATGCAGGATGGTCGGTTATACGGAAGGGGCTTCTCTATTCCTCTACTCAGATGTGTTACCAAAGAGGAATCCAAGGCAATACTGGTAGAATTACATGGTAGAGAGTGTGGAGGACATTCAGGTGGATAGACATTGGATAAGAAAAATTCTTTGATATGGTTATTTCTTGCCCAACTTGAACCGGGACTCTGCAGCATATGCTAAGAAATGTGAGATGTTAGAGATTCACCAAAATTCCCAAAGCACCATCTACTGAGTTGACTCAAATGGTCAGTCCATGGTCGTTTGTTGTCTGGGGCATCAATCTGGTTGGAGCGTTGCCAACCACCAATTTCAGTATGAAGTATGCCATTGTCGTCGTCGATCACTTCACAAAGTGGGCTGAGGCAGAGCCACTGGCCACCATTACCTTAAAGAAAGTCGCCAATTTTTTCTTAAAGAACATCATTTGCATGTTTGGTGTTCCACAGAAGATAATCATGAACAATGAAACTCGGTTCGAGAGTGAAGAATTCAAAGGATTCTAGGCCAAATATAAGATCCAGAAAAGCTCTGCAGCCGTATCCCATCCGCAGGCAAATAGGCAAGTGGAAGTAATCAACAAGATCATAAAGTCAACCGTCAAGAAGTGTCTTGAGAAAGCTAAAGGTGGTTGAGTGAATGAGCTCCCTCTTTCACTATAGGCCTATCGAATGACTCATAAATCTGCGACTGGGCACACTCCTTTCTCTCTGGAATTTGGTTCTGAAGCAATGATTCCGGTAGAACTAGAGGTTCCTACTCACCACAGAATTCATTTCCACCACGCACAGAATGATCAACTACACCTAGAGGCACTCAATCGACTTGAGGAAAAAGGGGATGAAGCAGAACTTCGAATCATAGCACATCAAAAGAGAGTTGTTAGGCACTTCAACAATAAAGTTCGCTAGAGGACTTCCAAGCTTGGTGACCTTGTGCTGAAAAGGGTAATGACTGCCATAGGTGTATTCGGACCAAACTGGGAAGGGCCATATGTTATCGGTCAGAAGCTTCTGGACGACGCCTTAAAGCTCTCAACAGATGATGGAATCCCCATCCCACGAGCTTGGAACTCTGACCATCTGTGTCATTATTTTATATAATTTCTTTGTTTATCTTCTTGTAAAAATAATGATTGTATATATTTTTGCAAGTCTTTTAATTGGACATCATCTATGAATGAAAGCATGTCTGCTTCTATCAACAAATTTTTTGCTAATTTTTGTTAAATAGTTCAAGAATTTCTTAAATTCAATTTAATATTGCAGGTCATCAAAAGAGCGCTTACTTCCTCAAAATCCGAACAGTGCATCCCGACAAAGATAACTCAAGTGTTGAGTGCCACCAACGTCCATCTGCACATATGCAAGGATGTGGAGCACCACCTTCAAGATCAAAAAGAGGGAATCGTTAGGAGTCAAATCGCTAGGAGTCCAACAATGAGAAGCGCAACAAGCAAATGAAAGGACACTAATTGCAAGTTCCTCCGAAGGGGCACCTCTTCTAGTGAGAGGCACATGGCACTAGTTCTCCAACTGAGATAGCTTGCTAATACAAGCATTCGGTAAAAGGATTGGCGCCCGCCCCGTGAAACTATGCAGTAGCCAATACTTATATGGGGGAACCCTCTCTGAGTCTGCCGACAATTGGATTAATCAGTTTAATTGATTGACGAAAGTCTTCAATGCTTGAATTATCCATCTGGATAGTAGATGAAGTTGGGCTTTATCCCAAGACTTGTACGGGGGCGCCCTCTACGAGTTTGTCAACGCTTCGATTAATCAGTTTAATTGAAGATGCAAGTCTTCACTACCTGAATTAATTAAGCTGGATAGTAGATGAAATTGCGCTAAAACCCAAGACCTCTACGGGGGCACCCTCTCTGAGTTTACCGATGCTCGGATTAATCAGCTTAATTGATTGATGAAAGTCTTCAATGCCTGAATTAACCAGCGGGATAGTAGACGAAGTTGGGATTTAACCCAAGACCTCTATGGGGGAACCCTCTCTTAGTCTGCCGGCGCTTTGGTTAATCAGTTTAATTGGAGATGAAAGTCTTCACTGCCTGAATTAACCAAGCTAGATAGTAGATGAAGTTGGGGGCTTTAACCCAAGACCTCTACAAGGCCGCCCTCTCTGAGTCTGCCGACGCTCGAATTAATCAATTTAATTGATTGAAGAAAATCTTCAAAACCTGAATTAACCAGCTTGATATTAGACGAAATTGGGCTCTAACCCAAGACCTGTACAGGGGCACTATCTCTAAGTATGCCGACGCTCCAGTTAATTGGTTTAATTAGAGATGAAAGTCTTCACTGCCTGAACTAACCAAGCTGGATAGTAGACGAAGTTGGATTGTAACCCAAGACCTCTACGGGGGCACCCTCCCTGAGTTTACCGATTCTCGGATTAATCAGTTTAATTGAATGACGAAAGTCTTCAATCCTGAATTAATCAACGGAATAACAGACGAAGTTGGGCTTTAACCCAAGACCTCTATGGGGGCACCCTCCCTGAGTTTACCGATGCTTGGATTAATCAGTTTAATTGAATGACGAAAGTCTTCAATCCTGAATTAATCAGCGGAATAGTAGACGAAGGTGGGCTTTAACCCAAGACCTCTACGGGTGCACCCTCACTGGGTCTGCCGATGCTTCAGTTAACCAGTTTAATTAGAGATAAAAGTCTTCACTGCCTGAATTAACCAAGCTGGATAGTAGACGGAGTTGGGATTTAACCCAAGATCTCTACCGGGGCACCCTCTCTGAGTTTGCCGACACTCGGATTAATCGGTTTAATTGATTGATGAAAGTCTACTATGTTGAATTAACCAGTTAGATAGTAGACGAAGTTAGACTTTAAACGAAGACCTCTACAATGGCATCCTCTCTGAGTCTGTTGAAGCTCGGATTAATCAGTTTAAGTGATTGGCGAAAGTCTTCAATGCTTGAATTAACCAGCTAGATAGTAGACGAAATTGGGCCAAAAATACAAGACCTCCCATGCGGGGGCACCTAAACCCAAGACCTCCCAAAGGAGCACTCGATCTAGTCTACCAACACTTGAATTAATTAAGCCGGATAGTATACGAACATTGGGCCAAAATATAAGACCTCCCACGAGGGGGCACGGATACTAAAGACTTCTCCGAGAAGAAGCACAAAATCTACCAACAAAGCCGATTTCCTGGACACAGTGGTAGGCTCAGTAGCTCTCAAATGCACTGGCAGAAGCTAAAATACTTCGCAAACAAATTGGAAGCTTCAAGTGCTTTATCCAAAATCAAAGAAACCCGACAAATTGACTACATCCAACATATGCAATTCGTGATGACCTATGATATAGGGGAAACACAATCAAATCGGAATGAAACAATACTCTGAAAGCATACCACAACTCATCACGATATCGCAACAAATAGAAGACTTGTATTATGCAAAGTGTTGAACAAGCTAAAGTATGACAAACTAAAGAAGAAGCTAAAGTACGACAAACCAAAAGCATTAGTATTACATCAAAGAACGTTTTAGAAACAATCCTTCACAAATTCAAAGGCAAGCATCGGCACTCGCATAAACATCCAGTCAAAGAAAACTGCAAATAAAAAAGCTACGTAAAGAAAAGCAAATAGCCAAAATCTCTAATCATCCTTCTTCCCGCTCTTGGAAGCACTACCCAACCTTAGTGTAATTTTGGGAACCTTGGGAGGAGGAGGTGTAGCAGCAGGATGACTTTGTCCTTTGCTTCTTCATAATCCCGTGGACCCTCAGGGGAGGAAAGAGCGAGTGTCTTCTTACGAGCATTGCGTTTCTGCATGAAGAATTAACCTTCCTTCCCGATACGGACTTTACCACCCTTCTACAGGCTCTCATATATATCTTCAATGTCCTCTGCTCCCCCTTCCGGTGAGTAGTTCGGGTCATCTAAATCAGCAAGAGCATCAATCTTCTTTGATTATGATTTAGGCTGCGTACCAGAAGCAGGAGTAGAGCCAGTGGATAAAAAGGGGTCGCTGGAGGAGTAGTACTTGAAGCAGTTGCTGCCACTAGGGTTGAAGAGGTAAAATAGCTCCAGTTCCTGTTACTTCAGTTATAAAAGGAGAAGGCTTTGTGTAATCGGGCCTACTGCAAATGAATGATAAACAAGGAGCTCATTATACCCTTATGGAGTGATAAAATAATCCAAGTCCGATAAGACTTGATCAATGTTGATTTTACCTGAGGCGTGATGGCTTATGTGCTCTACTTTATATTTTCTTGGGTCATTGTCGTTATCATTATCGTTTGGATGCTCCTAACAGCTTTCTTCTTTTTTTCCTGGGCTAGCGGTGGGTCAGTGGAAGGCATAATAGAAGCCTTGAGTTCATAAGCAATAATATCAGTAAAGGTAGTGTTGTAGGGGTAGCTGCTGTATCTGAGGCATGCACCTAGAAGATCCACCACCAACTGCTAAACTTTGCTCCCTCATGAGCTCCTGTTCCCCCTTGGCTAGGGCAGCACGAGACTCATCATCTAGAAGGGACATCAAGAGTTCCTCTTCAGTATAGCCACTGTCCTCAAGCTGTGCGAGCACCTTTCCAAAACCTCAGCTAATGTGATTGAGAATTTCTCTCCCAAGAAAGATTAGCTGTCGCGTCCCATGATGTTATAAGTACAGAATCTAAATAAGGTAGAGTCGAATTCAGTCTTGTCTTCGGCATGTGCTTGCTCCGCAGCTGTCTTTCCTGCAAGAGTCTGATCTCTCTCTCTCCCCCCTATTCAAAATTTTCTACTTTAGTCTTCAATGAAGAAACCTCCAATTCCTGAGCAGTATTATTGTCATAAAGACTAGTAAGTCACGCTGATAAGTTCCAATAGTTCCTGCTCCATGGCTAGTTTGTCCTCAATAGTCTTCTCAGCAGAATGAGCATCTATGACCTAATAAGTTAACAAAGTTTACCTCTGTTTAACAACAGCAAGCTCTTCTCTAAGCCTTTTGTTCTCATCTTCTAACTCTTGGTTCTTCTGGGTGAGATATTAAATGCTGGAACCACGAGATCGAAGGGTCTTGTCCTATTCAGCTTTGTCATTCTCTATCGTCAGCATGGTCTGAACATTAAGCTTGTTAACCCTTTGAAGCTCATCAGCCATCTTTTCCCACAAGGTCAGCTTCTCGATGGCACCCTTCATCTTATACAGATCCTTAATCATTTCGACCCAGCCAGTTCGGTTTATGTCTAAGTTGAAGCGAACCCCTTTCGAAAACCAGTTAGGAAATCGCTCAGCAAGTGCCTTCGGTGTTGGGTCAAGAGTGTGTTTTGGCCTCTGGATAATCCAATGGATATAGGCAGGAGTAGGGGTAATAAATGGTGATGCCAGAGGCATAAGGCTGGTAGAAGTTTGAACTGTAGTGGCTGGACCTTTATCTATCTTAGACCGCTTATGAGAACTGCCTTCACTATGATCCTTTCCCTTGTTATCCCTTTCCTTCTTCTTATAACGATCATCCCCCTCTTGCCTATCCTGATCATAGCGGTTGTCATGATCTTGCCTACTTCACTCATACTCATCCTGACGATCCCGCTCTTCTTGAGCTTTTATCGTTCTTCTCTGCTAATCAGTATCTCCATAATACCGAGGTTGTACATAATGCTGAGGGTTGTGATGATAGCGCTTGAATTCTTCAGTATAAGAGTGGCGACTCATGGTTTTACCTGAAACAGAAAAAAGCAAGAGTTCAGCATTTTAAATAAGGAAGCACTGGGGCAAGACAGAAAGCATATGCAGAATATCAAAGCTCTATGCTATGTGTGCTCTAACGCACATCAAACAACGATCGCTGATTTTGGAGCTAATGAGGTTGGAGTTTCAATGGTAGGTTTCTGAGAAGTATGAATCAATTTAGAAGCCACCTTCATCACCAGGGAAGAAAGTTTAGAAGTTATAATATCACTCATAGTAAGCTTGCTTTTTGTGATGTTAAGAGCGCTCAAATCCCCATATACATTCGTAAAGTCCTCCTCAATGGTGGTTGGAAATGTGGGGTCAACACTAACTCTCTCAGCAAAAGTATCGCCTCTGTTCACAATCTCTCCTTCCTCAACCTATTCTTCATTCGTCACTAAACAACCATCTAACCACTGATCAAGTAATCAACACTAAACAGTACTACCACTGATATAAAAAACAAAATTACTTCAAATCTTATCAAGTAATGAAAGGATCAAACATTGGAGATGGATTCCTCCTTGTAGGCCGCTTATAACATTTCAGGTTGTTATTCAAAGGCACTACATCCTCCTGTTTGTAGTCAATTCCTTTGTAATGACCCACATTCTATGCATCGGAGGATCGTAGAATATTTATTTCATTTTTATACGAATTCGTATGGTCGTGTAACTATGGGGAACGACTATTGGGGTCATTTCCCATATTCACGATTTTTGTCGATTTTTAAATGACCGTTTTACCCCCGGTGAATCTTGTTTTGCCTATAACTTTTGATTGGTAAGGAGTTTTGACCTGAAACCACTTCCATTTGATCCGGATGATGGTTTACCTTCCCGTAAAGTGGTCATAATAATCAAACGGACTTACCATTTGGGAGATATAGCTAAATTAATGTTTAGAAGGTGAAAAACAGCTTAACCGGGCCAAATAGGGTGATTAGCAGCTAGGCCCATTGGGAGATTTCGGGATTAGGGGTATTTAAGGACTGAAAGGGACTAGAGAAACCCTTCTTTGTCATTTTTGCAGCCGTCACTTTCATTCCTTCAGCCCTAGTAATGGCTTCTACCTTCTAAAAACACCTCTAATCACCTTCTAATCAAGGATTAAGCTAACCAACATCAAATCAAGTTAGAATAACATCAAATCAAAGTTGGAGCTGTTGTGTTCCATAGAGATTCGACCCAAATCAGAGATATTTTCAGATCTAAGATTAATTAATAGCTAAGGTGAGTGATTTCCATTGTTTTGCACTAATTTCGGCCGAATAGGGGGTGATTAGTGTTAATTAACGAAATTATGCATGTTAAAAATTTGGAAAAATATTTAGAAATTCCGAAATATTATTTTATGTCTCTGTTAGAAATTTGGGTTAATTTGGACATATTTTGTTAATCCTAATGTTAGATTTGATTAAGCATGATTAAGGGGGAAACATGGGTTTTTGGTATGTTTGATCCATAGTTGACATGTTGTTGTTACGGTGTTTATGGTTGATGCTACATGTTGCTATGACTGTTTGGAATGCTTTGTGATTGCTTAGAATTGTTAGATTGGTTCAAAACGCCGTCGTATGGCGTAAACAACTCGCTGGAAAAGTTGCAGGAAATAATGTAGACTCCCGTTCGTGAAGCACATGTCCCTCACGACCCGACCCCTAGGATCGTGCAACACCCTCACACCACGACCCCTAGGATTGTGCAGCACCCTCACACCACAACCCCTAGGATCGTGCAACACCCTCACACCCCGACTCCTAGGATGGCGAAGTATCCTCACGACCCGACCCCTAGGACGATGAAGTATCCTCACGATCCGACCCCTAGGAACGTGAAGCACCCTCACGACCCAACCCCTAAGATCGTGAAGCACCCTCACACCGCGACCGTGAGGAAGATGGCGAACCCTCACACCCCGACCGTGAGGAATAGGGCGAACCCTAGGAGGGCGACCCCTAGGATGGCGAGCCAGAAGACCACGACAAAGATAGGATCACGAGTGGATCCCACGACCCGAAGGTGGTCCACGATCCGACCACGTATCACGAACTAGAGCATACCACGAACCGAGCCTTGGTGTCATAAGTCACGAGTGGAAGGAGGAACCACGAGTTGTACTTGGGGCGAACCACGAGCCGAGAAAGCTGATCACGAACCGGAGCTTCGAAGCACCATGAGTCGATATGGAGGATCACGAACTGAACTGAAGGACGAACGGTGATGATGACCAAAACCCGAGATGCAAAGGTAGTTCAAATGAGAGGTTATTACTCGGGATCCCAAAGGGGACCAACGAGTTAACTTCATGAGTTGGACTTTGCTGCGGAACGTGTGCAAAGGGGTTATCGATATCCATAACTTTAGTTCACCACTGAGAGATGGATTAGTGGCTATGGATCAGTGCAATGGAGTCATTGTGACTCCATGGAGCAAAATGATCGTTGCAAAGGATTGCGTGATCGAGTGGTGGATATCATATGCTTTACGCACTGAGTGAGAGATGTGAGAATGATTACTATGTTTGATGTTTGCTATTACCATGACATGCACACCCCCATGTTACTTTTACACTTATATTAGTATTACCTCAGAGTACTGTACATCTTCTTATGCTAACTCTTTGGTTGCAGGTCCAGGTTCAGGTATGATTGGATTATACCTATTATTGTTCTGTTTTGTTGCTTATCGCTCATACCAGACTTTTTGTCTGGCCTAGAGTTTTATGTCTCTTCTTATTACTCTGGGTGCTCCTAAACGAGCAGACTAGAGACATGTTAGGTGGTAATGCGTGAGTATCTGTCTAGAGACGAGCAGGAGGCTTCCACGTATGATATGCATATATACTCCCTGTGTTGTAGTTGGTCACTGCTTAGGCATTAGTAGTGTACCTTTTCTTTCTTTTTCTTTAGAGACAGAAATTTGAAGTTGTAGTAATGATGTTGGATCATAAGTTGTGTTATGGGTTCCGCTGCTATGATCACTATCTCGCCTGTTTTATGTCAAAGTTATGTTGTTATTATATTTTATTCCATGCGCTGTGAGAGATACTACAGGTTCCTTGTTAGTTCATAGTTTCAAATTCTTTTCTTTTCTTTCGGTGACCATCCCGTGCTAGTTGGACATCGGTATAGCACATTCCGAAGGAAATGTCGGCTGGTTCGGGGTGGGCTGTCACACTTGGTATCAGAGTTCTAGGTTGCGTAGTTAACCTAAGGGAATACATCAGGGAGAGATAGTATACGTATATGAGAGCGCGACTTGTGATATTTTGGTTTTCAAAAGCTATATATATGTATATATACTATTAGTATATCTAAGGAGGAAGTCGCACTGCACTGGCACCACATTGAGATGGTTAATCGTTTTCTCTTTACAGACTGAACGATGAGCCGATATACGAAGAGTACAGGTTCAAGAGCAAACAATAAGGATGTTCCTGATATGAGGACGATGTTTACTACCTTCATGCAAGAGATGCTTAGGGATGCTCGGGGAGAAGTTCCTAATGCTGCTAACGGTGGTGGTGCAGTAGTGCAGGCGTCTAGGGCCGATTTCGCCAAGCTTAACAAGGATTGTACTAGTCTTGGCGGGAAGCCGTTCCACGGAACGGAGTCGCCTACGGATGTTCAATATTGGTTGGATAGTTGTGAGTGCATCTTTGAGGACTTGGGAATCGATGATGTCATGAAGAGAAAGTTAGCATCGCGTTAGCTTCAAGGACGAGCTATGAATTGGTGGAATGTTATTAAAGCAGCTACTCCTGAAGATCAAGTTACTTGGAATCAGTTTATGACTCATTTCAGCGAAAAGTTCATTCCAGCTGCTCACAAATTTGAATTGTTTAGGAAATTTTTGGAGCTTAAGCAAATGGTAGGGCAGTCTCGGAATATATTGCTGAGTTCAATACTTTATATCGAAGTATGGATTATCTCTTATCGACACTGCCGAGAAGAAGAACGAGAAGTTCATAACTGGCTTAGATGAGTACTTAGGGGAAAGGCTGATAAACCACATCGACGAGACGCTCGAGTCTATAGTGGGAAAAGCATTGAGATCGGAGAGTCTTTACCCAAAGTCAAAGGCTGATGTTGCTATTGCATCTGTAGAGGAACCAAAACCGCAAGCAAGCGGTGGAGGTAAGAAGGAGTCTCAGAATAAGAGAAAACAGGAACAGACCAAGGGTGGTCAAAATAAGAAGGACAAGAAAGATAAAGAGTGTTTTAGTTGTGGCAAGAAGGGCCAATATGATAGAGATTGTCAGGAAAAGCCTGGGGAAAGGAAGTGCTTCAATTGCGGCCAAGTGGGACATCACAAGGATAATTGCCCGCAACCGCCTAAGAGAAGCAGATTGTGAAAGCATATGCTATCAACGTTGTTCCTTCTTCGTCGAATGCCCCAACTTCGGCGGAGAAGGGAGAGGGCGTCATTATTAGAGGTATGCTTTTCTATTTATGATGTTTCTGTTCTAGTTTTGTTGATAATGAGGCATCACATTCCTTCATATCTAGTGATCTGGTAGATAAGTTAGGATTGGAACCTGAGATAGTCGATAGACCTTTAGTTGTGACGAACCCGATAGGTGGTTCGATTAGTCTTTACATTATTTGTTGTAATGTGGTCTTATCGAGTTATAGATGTATGTTTGCTTGTGATTTCTTAGTTGTTTTGCTAGTATCATCTCATGTAGATTGTCTGAATTTGGAGGAGATGTTCCTTGAGTGCTTGTCTGATAATGGTTTAGGCCTTTGGGGCTTGTGCTTAGGGAATGTCGGGTTCGACTAGGATGGTTTGCGTGAGATATAAGTAGTTGTTGTGATTTCCATTGAATGAAATCTCGGCTTACTCGAGGAGTGATGTGCAGCTGTGGCATGATAAGACTGTTCAACGGTATGGACTGCCCCGAGTTGGATTCGATAGGGCTAGGACATGACTCGAGTGGGACTTGAGGAAGCTGCAAAGTAATGGATTGTTTAGGATGTTCTCTTTGGTTCAAGAATGGTAGAACTTCGAAGGGATAAGATGTGATCGTTGATCATGAAGATGCAATGAGGGCTAGGACGATTCAAGTTGGACCTGAACTCGTAAAAGAAAAATGGTTGTTCGTTGATCTTGGAGATGCAATGAATAGAGAGATGACTCATATTGGACTTGAGATTTGTCAGTAATGGATACTCGAGACTGGGTCAGAGTATGTGGGTAGCTCTTCTGATGAGAGTACCAAGAAATAGCTAATACTTAGAGTGTTCTAGGCTGACTCGAAGCAGGGGTATCTGGGGATGCCCGTTACCTTGGATCCGTTGGACGTGATTTAGTTATCCTTGGAGGATAAATGTACGTTGGACGTACGGTAGTCCGTATGGAGGCAGGGCTTCCATTAGCCTTGGGATTGGTTGGACCAGTCAAGTAGGCATCGATATATGTATGAAGGCGGGGCTTCCATTAGCCTTGGGATTGGTTGGATCAATCAGGTAGGTATCGACGTATTTATTGCTTTAGCAGTTGATAGATAGGACAAGTTTGGTGGATGCTATGGTTGTTATTTTGTTCCTATTTTTGTTCCCTTGAGTAGACTATCACTTGTAGGATTCTAGTAATAGAGAATGAAGAGATGACGGCATACACGGATGCCTGTGCTACCGGACTAGGTGCAATAGCTGATGCATTGAATATAAGACATGATAGTTTAGATGATATGTTTCTTGAATGGAAGCAACTGGAGTATATCATGGGATATGATCTCAGACGTAAGTATGGATTGGATCCAGAAATGTTAGCAAGTTTGATGGTTAGACCGACTTTGATTGAGCAGATTGATTCCAGTCAGAGGAACGATCCTAACCTATTGGAAATCATCTCCAAGGTAGAAATGGATATCGATAGCAAGGAGATGAGCAAGTATGGACTTGATAGAGAAGGATGACTTTGAAAGAATGGGAGACTGTTTGTACCTAATGTTAATGGGCTGAGAGATGAAGTACATGAATTGCCAGTTAGTTAAAACTGAGCAAAAGGAGCCTAGTGGTTGTTACAACCGTTGGAAATTCTCGAATGGAAATGGGAACAAGTCTCAATAGATTTCATTGACAGTTTACCAAGGACTAGATTGGATCATGATAGTATTTGGGTGAATTGTGTATTAGAGGATCACTTGAGGGCTTGTATATTAGATTTTGGTGGGTCATGGGATGACCATTTGCAGCTAGTTGAGCTTGCATATGATAACAGTTATCAATCCAGTATTGGTATGGCTCCATTTGAAGCTTCATATGGAAGACCGTGCAACTCACCGTCATGTTGGTTAGAGAGAAATATGTGCTTGGACCAGAAGTAATAAGAGAAACTTCCGACAAGATCAAAGTTATTCGACATCGAATGAAGATCGCTCAAGATAGACAGAAGAGTTATGCTGACGGGAGACGAAGAGAATTGAAATTCTCCATTGGTGACTTGGTATTTGTCAAGATTTCTCCATTAAAGAGCGTGATTTGATTTGGTAGGAAAGATAAGTTAGCACCAAGATTTATTGGTCTTTTCCCAGTTCTCGAACAAGTTTGGAATTTGGCATATAAAGTTGAGTTGCCTGACAAGATGGCTGGAGTTCATAACGTATTTCATGTTTCCCAGTTAAGGAAGTTTATGCACGACCCTAATGTGACTATTTCATCAGAACAGTTAGATGATATCGAGGTAGAACCCGAGGTGTTTGGGAACCGCCGACCAATGCGTATTGTTGAGTAAGATACGAAGCAGCTTCGGAGGAAGACGGTGAAACTAGTCAAAGTCCAGTGGGGTAAGAATGAGAAATGTTGCACTTGGGGAACAAAGATGAACAAAAGGAAGTTGTATTTAGAACTCTTTGCCTGGTAAGATTTTAATAGAAATAGTTACTCCCTTGTTAGTAAACCGCATGCTAGGATAGGCTTGTTGTATTGTTATGTATGTTTTATTGTTGCAAATGATTGATAGGCATGCGGGATCTTTTGTAAGTTTTAGTTAAGGAATTTCGAGGGCGAAATTTCTTAAGGGGGAAGAATGTAACGACCTGCATTCTACGCATCAGAGGATCGTAGAATATTTATTTAATTTTCATACGAAGTCGTATGGTTGTATAACTTTGGGGAACGACTATTGGGGTCATTTCCCATATTCACGATTTTTGCCGATTTTTAAATAACCGTTTTGCCCCTGGAGAATCTTGTTTTGCCTATAACTTTTGATTGGTAAGGAGTTTTGACCTAAAACCACTTCCATTAGATCCGGATGATAGTTTACCTTTCCTTAAAGTGGTCACATTAATCAAACGGACTTATCGTTTAGAAGATATGGCTGAATTAAGGTTTAGAAGGTGAAAAACAGCTTAACTGGGACAAATAGGGTGATTAGCAGCTAGTCCCATTGGGGGATTTTGGGATTAAGGGTATTTAAGGACTGAAAGGGACTAGAGAAACCCTTCTTTATCATTTTTGCAGCCGTCAATTTCATTCCTTCAACCCTAGTAATGGCTTCTACCTTCTAAAAACACCTCTAATCACCTTCTAATCAAGGATTAAGTTAATCAACATCAAATCAAGTTAAAATAGCATCAAATCAGAGTTGGAGCTGCTGTGTTGCATAGAGATTCGACCCAAATCAGAGATAGTTTCAGATCTAAGATTAATTTGTGGCTAAGGTGAGTGATTTGCATTATTTTGCACTAATTTCGGCCAAATAGGGGTGATTAGTGTTAATTAACGAAATTATACATGTTAAAAATTTGAAAAAACATTTAGAAATTCTGAAATATTATTTTATGCATCTGTTAGAAATTTGGGTTAATTTGGACATATTTTGCTAATCCTAATGATAGATTTGATTAAGCATGATTAAGGGGAAAACATGGGATTTGGGTATGTTTGATCCATAGTTGACATGTTAAGTTGTTGTTTTGGTGTTTATGGTTGATGCTACATATTGCTATGACTGTTCGGAATGTTTTTGTGATTGCCTAGAATTGTTAGATTGGTCCAAAACGCCGTCGTATGGCGTAAACAGCTTGCTGGAAAAGTTGCAGGAAATAATGCAGAGTCTCGTTCGTGAAGCACCTGTCCCTCACGACCCGACCCTAGGATCGTGCAGCACACTCACACCACGACCCCTAGGATTGTGCAGCACCCACACACCACGACCCCTAGGATCATGCAACACCCTCACACCCCGACTCCTAGGATGGCGAAGTATCCTCACGACCCGACCCCTGGACGGTGAAGTATCCTCACGACCCGACCCCTACGAACGTGAAGCACCCTCACGACCCAACCCCCAGTATCATGAATCACCCTCACACCGCGCCCGTGAGGAAGATGGCGAACCCTCATACCCCGACTATGAGGAATATGTCGAACCCTCACACCCCGACCGTGAGGAATAGGGCAAACCCTAGGAGGGCGACCCTAAGATGGCGAGCTAGAAGATCACGACCAAGATAGGGATCACGAGTAGGTCTCAAGACCCGAAGGTGGTCCACGATCCGACCACGTGTCACGAATTGGAGCAGACCACGAACCGAGCCTTGGTGTCATGAGTCACGAGCGGAAGGAGGAACCACGAGCTGTACTTGGGGCGAACCACGAGCCGAGGAAGTTGATCACGAACCAGAGCTTCGAAGCACCACGAGTCGATATGGAGGATCATGAACTGAACTGAAGGACGAAAGGGGATGATGACCAAAACCCGAGGTGCAAAGGTAGTTCAAATGAAAGGTTATTACTCAGGATCCCAAAGGGGACCAACGAGTTAACTTCATGAGTTGGACTTTTTTGCGGGACGTGTGCAAAGGGGTTATCGATATCCATAACTTTAGTTCACCACTGAGAGATGGATTAGTGGCTATGGATCAGT
Organism: Allium sativum; assembly: GCA_030737875.1. Classification (NCBI taxonomy): domain Eukaryota; kingdom Viridiplantae; phylum Streptophyta; class Magnoliopsida; order Asparagales; family Amaryllidaceae; genus Allium; species Allium sativum. Next base: position 1,042,170,997 of record CM060910.1, on the reverse strand, counting down.
GCAATGGAGTCATTGTGACTCCATGGAGCAAAATGATCGTAGCAAAGGATTGGGTGATCGGGTGGTGGATATCGTATGCTTTACGCACTGAGTGAGAGATGTGAGGATGATTGCTATGTTTGATGTTTGCTATCACCATGACATGCACACCCCCATGTTACTTTTACACTTATGTTAGTATTACCTTAGAGTACTGTACATCTTGTTGTGCTAACTCTTTGGTTGCAGGTCTAGGTTCAGGTATGATTGGATTATACCTGTTATTGTTCTGTTTTATTGCTTATCGCTCATACCAGACTTTTGTCTGACCCAGTGTTTTATGTCTCTTCTTATTACTCTGGGTGCTCCTAAACGAGCAGACTAGAGACATGTTAGGTGGTAATGCGCGAGTAGCTGTCTAGAGATGAGCAGGAGGCTTCCACGTATGATATACATATATACTCCCTGTGTTGTAGCTGGTCACTGCTTGGGCTTTAGTAGTGTACATTTTCTTTTTTTTTTGCTTTAGAGACAAATTTGAAGTTGTAGTAATGATGTTGGATCATAAGTTGTGTTATGGATTCCGCTGCTATGATGATTTAGTTTTCATCTTATTACATGTCTCGCCTGTTTTATGTCAAAGTTATGTTGTTATTGTATTTTATTACATGCGCTGTGAGAGATACTACAGGTTCCTTGTTAGTTCATAGTTTCAAATTCCTTTCTTTTCTTTTCTTTCGACGACCGTCCCGTGCTAGTTGGACATCAGTACAGCGCATGGCGAAGTATTTTCATTCATCATATGGAAGTTCTCTCCGATTCAGAAGGCGTCATGGCGAAGTATTTTGAAACACCCCACCTCCGTTAGGGTCACTCTCAAAGGGAATGCCCTAATTTTGGTGGAGGTTTATAAGTATAAGTCACAGATATACAAGACAAATATAAGAACACATATTTTTGAACAGCGGAAAAACAACAACTTTTATTTCATTAAAAATACGTGTTACAACAACCATACCATAATTGTCTTACAATACTTCCAAAAAACATAACATCTTCATAACTGTCTTGATTACATTATTTAAAGAAGCATAAAGAAAACATAAATAAACTGCAAAAGTCCCATAGTTGCTGTCCAAAGCCATAGTCCAAAACGAAAAGATCCAAGCAATACATTCTTTCTCTTCAAGCTGGATATGAAGGCTGATCAAGCTGCGGTATTCCCTCCCTGTGGACCGGGGGGGGAACGGAAGAAAAGAAGACGAAAGAAAAGTAGAGTCAGACATAAAGCCTGAGTAAGTCTAGGACTATTCAGTCTATGAATAAAGAACTGGGTATGATAAGTATAAACTAGAAATGGGAAAGCACAATAAACTTAGTTAAGTTTTCTAGGGTCGAATATACTATCGTACCCCGTATTAATCTCTGTACCCATATAAACTAGTTCCCAACAGGCACCCCATAATCAGGGTGAAGTGATCCATTTTATGATGATCGGCTCCTATTCGCATAGTTACATGTGTCTTACGACCCCCGATGTTGTAGTTACCTATGCTGGTCCCACCATGGGGTGTATCAAGTCCCATGGTGGCGGCCCGACACAATCCTAGAATGCACAGGTATGCTACTGGTGCCCAGTGCCTTATTTTTCTGCGCCGGAGTGTGTGCACGCCCGCACCCCGTTAGAACCTACACTGCTGCACCACCGCCGTCGATTTGACCTCTTACAGTCAGCCCAGTAATCGTGCCCCACCCTGCCTAGTTTCAGGGTATCATGATACCTTATAGGGTTACTGCTGAAAAGGGTCCCCCGCTACTAGGTTTTTCTATTTCTAGCCAACATGCTAAGTTGGTTAAGTGTGTTATAAACCTAACCCCCAATCAGTCTGTTTAGTTTAGCATGTTCCATCTTGATTAAGTATTAATATAATTTACTTAATCCTATCAATCCTGACTCAGCCTTAATTGTCTTATTAAAGCCTTGACCTCTCACATTAGACAGGTATTGTTGTGGCTGCCTGTTGCCGGTTCGGTCCGGGCAGTCTTACGCCACAACTAAGTCTAACCTCGGGTCCTTATTGGGCTCCATGTTTAACCACCCACATTGGATAGGTATTGTTGTGACTACTGGACAGCCGGGCGGTTCCGGGCAGGTTTACATCACAACTCAATCCAACCTCGGGTTAAACACATCGTATTTTCTACATTTACATATTTTGTCTCTTTTCTTTTTATATGTAAATATTTGCGGCCCATTATTCAAAATCAATTTAAGCTAATGGTGTAAAGGTTTACACCAATCATGGGCCCAACCCATTCTTGAATTTGGGCCCGTCTACTTTTATATTTTCATTTATTAATTAATTTGGCCCAACGCTATTTCCCCCGTTTAATACGTTCGTTTATTATAATATATGTTGGGCTTAGCCTTTTAAGCCCAACTTAGCCACGTGAAAGAAGGGGAGGCTTAAAACGTGATTATATACACAAAAAGGGGAATGTGAACGCATGAACTTGCAACATAACGTTGGAACTACAAAATAGAAACTGGTTTACTTGCATTGTGGTAACATATACTTTGGTCATAAATCATAAGTGACATGAATCAAACCATGTAAACTTGTAGTTAAGTTAAGAATCTAACTAAATTAGATATCATTATTGACACATAGTCTTAACTACAACATAAACCTATATTTTTACTTAGGCATAATGTCAAACATAAGCAAATCATGTTTATAAAATTACTATATGTTTACAAAGGTGCTTACTTTTGTTACTAGTACAAAAGTATAGTTCAACTAGAATTATTCCAACTTAATCATGATTTTTAATCTATTCACATAATCATGGCACAAATATACCCAAACATGAAATCATGGTTTTTGATCTATTCATGTAATCATGGCATAAATATTCCTAAACATGAAATCATGGTTTTTGATCTATTCATGTAATCATGGCATAAATATTCCTAAACATGAAATCATGGTTTTTACTTTATTCATGCAAACTTGCAATTGGAATGTAAATCTAACTTAGCTATGTGTCACATATATTATCATATAATTCTTGTTAACAATATAGGCCTAACATGTTTTTCAATTAGGCATAATACCAAACATAGCCTAGTCATATTCATAAAATCAACATAAGTTCACAAAGAGGCTTACTTTTGTTTCTAATACAAAAGTATCGTTTTATACATAGATCATGATGCCAATTCCAACATAATTTCATATGAATCATAATACCCCAAATTTGATCCAATTACACACAAAGTGATTTCGTACAAAAATATACATTATGTTGGCATAGTAGCAAAACCACATACTTGCATGAATCTCAATTAAACAACCACAAACATGTAGCTTCAACATGAATTACATACTTGCGAATATCCAATCGTATGCTTGCATGAATCTCAAATAAACTACCGCAAACATGTAGTTTTTATCATGAATTATATACTTGCAAATAGCCAATCGTTATATCACAACATTCCAAATCGATTAGAATCATAGCAACGCACAAATATGAATTACTATCACCACAAATCAAGTGTAATTCTCATTTTACACAAATCAAACACAATTATTTATTCTCATCGGAATAGTACTCTACTTACAATCGTGTGACGAATTCTTCAATTCAGGAATCTGAATTCTGGATTTGGAGATGCTATTCCTTTGATGTAGGCGTTGATTTGATTTGTTTAAGTTTAACTTGTAGTTGCTTTATGCTTTTGTTTATTCTCCTAATTGTCTCTCAAATTGGTGGCTACTCCTAGTCGTTCCTCAGCAGCATGATGGCCTCATTCTTATTTTTGAATGAATAGATTAGGTAGAGTCTAGGGTCATTTTTATAGAGTTTATGAATTGATTAGGACCGTCGATGTAGCTTGGGTTAATCGTAGTCATTCATTCGAAAGAGAGACCAATCAGGAGCTGACACCTAGCCCTCGTGACAAAGCAAGCCTCAGAAAATCGAACCCAGCACAGACCAGGCCAGCCAGGCCGACCAAGCAGGTCGACCTGCAAGTCGACACCCGTGTCGACTGGGCAGTCGACACGGGGGTGGTGTCGATTGGCAAGTCGACACCCCTGTCGACTTGTCCTGGGCGGGAACTTTCCCGCCCTGCCTCCCTGCGTGTTTGAAATTCGAATCTTTGAGCTATTTTCTGAATTTGAAATTTTCTGAAAACTTTGACGGGCCATAACTTGGTCATACGGACTCCGATTTTGGAAAACTCGGACTCTATTTCGCGTATTTTTCCAAGACGAACGCAATGGCGTATCCCGTTTCCCTTAATTCTTTGATTTGAAATTAATTATACTTTAATTTATGAATTTCACGGTTATAGAATACACGGGGTGTTACATATTTTCCACTTTACTTGACAGGTATAGCTGCAATGTGGTTCGGGCAGATGGAGATGGACTTCATTACTTCTTGGAATGCTTTGGTTAGCAGGTTCATGGAATAGTTCAGAGTTCACATCGCCCGACCGAAAAGCGTCATGACTTTAAATGGCATATAGCAGAAGTTTGGCGAGACTCTGCGGAAACTCTTAAAACGATTTAATGCTGCGGTGGCTTTGGTCGACAGACCCAATCCGTGTATGGTTTTGATGGCCGCAGTATCAGTTGTTTTGTACAAATCTAATTTTAAGACTTAGAATGTTGTTTTCGTACTTCCGTTGGGCTTAGGTTTGGAGATGTTGCCTGCACCTAAATGGGTTATTCTCTCCAATTTGTCTGCTATTCCTAATATCTTTGCAACAACCTGCGATTACTTGCTACACTATGGATCAAATAACCAACACATCAGACGAATACATTTTTCTACAAATTTGTCCCAATATACTTTTTCAATTCCTCGTAGTGTGAATATTCATATTGCATGGCAAATTCCTGAAATTAATTTGCTATTTTGGTAACTTTGCCAAATATATGTTACATTCATGAAATAAATTATATCATCCACAGATGTCTAAATATTATTCCTTTTGATTTTTGACGAGTAGCTGCACAATGGTCACATCCTTGGATGAACTTTTAACAAGAACTATTTTCTAACTACTTTTCCAGAACAAAAGATGCGATGACATGAATTACCTCTAATGGTGCAATTCTTATTGCTTTTAATATCCCTATGACTCTCAACCATTGACCATTTTTATTGCTTAATCAATCTTTGGCCATTATAATTTTGAAACATTTTTTAAAAACCTTGATTTGATCATCTTTCTGCTAAAATTGAGTTATATGTTAAGAAACAATTTGTTTGCTTATGCTTTAAATAGAATTACATTGTGATTTAGGACAAAACGGATAAAATATACGACAAATGAAATGTCATGCTTGATAGAGTTGTAAGTCACTACAATAATGAAAAATGTGCAAATGCCTTTGTTTTTTATTTATTTTAATTTTACTATTTTCAATTACATCAAAAAAGATATTTCTTGATTGTTTTAGCATTATTATATTCTACGATGGTTGATTAAGTAAAAGGTGAACTTGCCCAACGATTAATGAATTACATGAGGTGTGATGTCTTCTACACCAAATCAATGAATGAATCTTAACTTATGTCTCCTAATTCATCGTATGTTGTTGCAATGACCTATTCTACACCTTCCTTGTGCTATGGGAATAAGATAATGATTCACTATGCTAAGGAATAAAATCAAAGTTATAAACCAGGTTTGATATATTCTCATTTTATTCAATATTGTATATCATAGGATTTCATATAATGGTATAAAATTGTTTGAAAAAAATTCTTAGAAACATAAAACAAAGAAGTGACTGATCGATTGGTGAAGCTATTAGTACAAAAGTTTTCACGTTGCCTGCATATTTGAGATCCTTATTGTATAGCTTTATAAAATCATTTTAGCACAGATGTTTCCTTTATGCTTCATGGTTATGAATTAGCTCTATGAAGCAGTTTATACTCTAACAAAACCTATCATGTATGCGGTGCTTCCTTTCTGTTTAGATATAAGCGAACTTGAGGCAGAGACAACATAACTTAGGTGGCTCTTCACTTCTGTCCTGGAGGATATTTACAATAAACCATAATGTACTCAAACCTTCCATCATCTCCTGCAAAGGAACAATTTGCCATTAATCTTTTTATCGCCTCCAATCAAGAAATCAACATACTGATGTTTTTTTAACGCTATATGAAATGGCATTAATTAGATATTATATTTTGTACAGCCATGCAATCTTTTGTTTCATCGGATCTGTTATTCCTTTGCGGTACTTGTAGCTGACTACAAATGCACACCACAAAGTGTTTTTCCTGATCCATTTATTAGGTAAAACGGTCAGACATAAGAAAAAAAAAATTCCCCTGCATGTAACCGAAGTTGCAAACGCTCATCTAACTTATGGATCAACTTTTGTCCACTGCAATGTATATAACATTCGGTATTCAAAATGAGAAATCACATTAAATAATGATGAAGGGTAATTGTTTTTTAACCCACTTTCATAAATGAGAACAAACTAAAGGTCTTAAATTCAATTCAATGAAGACGTCTCTTTTAGGAGTTCCAACGTTTCATAATAAAAATGGACATTTAAAGAAACATGGATGCAACATGATCCGAAAATAGGAAGACAATAAATACTCAAATTTAGTGAGACATGCGTAAGTGCGGTATCTTTCACAAAACTAACCAAAAATTGAGGATAGCAATCAATGAACAAATCGGACGAAAAATATTATCTCCCAAAGTTGAAGAGCTGTGAAAGAAAACATTGAGAATAAACTGAAGGGAAACAGTGTTTCCACTGCACATTAACAATAATATGTTCAACCATAATCAAATCAAATTTAAATAAGTATAAAAAAACCTGCACAGATCCCAAACTCAACGTTAACTTTATGTTGCCATTGAGGAAGTGAAAATTCCATGTATTGTGCGATAACATTACAAAGTTAGGGGGAATATAAGTTAAAAATAGTGGCATGAACAAGAATATTATCTGAAAGTTCAACTTGGGGAGCTATGATTAATGTTGGTTTAGATCCGACATGAAGAGTTAATTAATTTAAAGTTGTGTAAATTGTTCATTGTTGAGTTTTCTTGATCTGTCAGAACCATTGATTTATGAAGCCAAAAAAAGGACTTGTAGTCGGTTGCTACCAGAAATATGTGGGAACCAAGAGGAGAATGCAACTGAAAAAATATTTGTATTTTACATCAATCCTGACATAATTATGGTTTGATACATCACATAGATGGTCACCATAGAGAAATATTAGGCTTTCTTTGGGTTCTGAAAATATATTATTATTTTTGAAAGATACCCAAAGTGCATTACTCAATTTTGGCAACACAAAAATTTTGGCATCATGCATGATCATCATAGAGATGCGTCGATGGTCATCATAGATTTCTTTTTTCATTAATCATTTTTAGCAGGTAACCAATTAAGGTAGACCAACAGCAATTACTCAATTTGTTTGTCCTAATTGGCTACATAATGGTCTAACTGATTGAGGTATGAGATCTAGTTAAAACAGAGGCATCAGAGAGGAGAACACGAAATATAATAGTTATTAAAAAAAGGTATAAAATGGAAAAGTAAGAGAAAGGAAGTACATATTACCAGATAAATAATAGGCATACAAAACTAAGGTTGAAAATGTGTAAAAGGAAAGGAAAAGAAAAAAAATGCACGCATTTTACTTAGTAAAGATATGCTTTCATTTAGAGTTAAACTCAACGGCCTAACTCTTACAAAAGAGTAAACAAGTGTTTTAACCAACTGAGTTATGAAAACTTTTGATTAAATTTTGTTTTGAGCGTCATATCACTTCTCAATCAAATTCAAATTTGAAAAATAGAAGATTTAATTGCCTTCTTTAATTACCTCCAGTTTTCTCATATTTGCCATATTCAAAGGTACATAACACAATATTATAATCTCTAAAACTATTGCATGCACGATTACAATGAAATTTTTTGTTCATTCCTATTTGTTAATTGATAACGGTTGTAACTAATTAATATATGTAATTCAAATTATAAGTTTGTTATGTAACTTAATGATTTACGAGGTAATAAAATTCTGAACTACTCCACAGTTTTATCGCGTAACAAATTCTTTGAATTAGGTAAAATCCAGTGTACCTTCAAATTCAACCGACTAACAGAAATGGAACCCTCAGACCACCAATGGCTTCAATTGCACGAGCTCAAACTCGATCCCGATCTGATTATTTCATAGGGTTAGGTATGGTTTCTCATTAATGTCCAATCCGATTTAGTTTCGACCCAATCATTATTTACCCACTGTACCACAAATATACAAGTTTGTAATATTGTTTATATATCATTTTGATTGTTTACACGTAGAATTAATTTCATACATTTGTTTGTGAGGTAAGTTTCATCACTATCGAGCAATGAACATCCAGTTCATTTGCAAAAATTGCTCATGGCACATGTACCTTTTTTTTTATTTTTAATTATGAGTTAAAACGATGGTTATTTATATTTTCATATTGAGCCAGGAGCACAATTTCACCTAATGGGCTCAATAAATCCAACAGCCAGGGAACAGATGATAAGGTTGAAATAACCATCAGTCTGGGCATGGGTTACAATATAGCAGCCGGGTTCGGGTTCGGGTTCACCAATATAGTAATTGGATTTGGGTTATATCTGCCCGACCTAATCTAACAAATTACAAGACCAACCTACAGTCATACCTAAACTAATCGGACCTAAAAAAATTCATATTGTAAATGAAAAAACCTTTTTTAGTAGATCAACTGAACCATGCAAAAATGTTCAAAACACACGCAGTATATGTGGTGAGTGAATCTTCAAATTTCTTCAAAGAATCTACTGTAACTGGTAGTAAAGGGCCATCAGGTAACTGCCTTGCTCCAAAACGCAAATTTATAAAACCCTATTTACAATGTACAGCAAAAGCATGATGAATGAGGAAGGTGAATGGCGGGGTAAAACCAACCGCCCACCGTGGGGCTAGAACCCACGACCACAAGGTTAAGAGCCTTGCGCTCTACCAACTGAGCTAGACGGGCTTCACACTTTTAATCTATGAAACTTTTCTTCAGAACGATATACACGTTCGACAGATATGAATCCACCGAGATAACACACAAAATAACCATACGGGATTTTAAGAAGGATCAAAATAACTGGAGAAAACCACATCAAAATATAAAGGGAACTAAGAAGAGACATACCTATCAATGGCTTAATGGATTGAAAGCCGAAGTGAAGAAAAAAAGGTCAGGATTTACTTGGAAGGCATCGCTGATTTAACAGTGTCTGGGAAAAGTGGAGAGTAATTGAAGATATGAATTTGGAAATTGAATTGGGAATGCAAAGAGTTCATTCGCCTGCTTTATTAATGCTTCCCATCGCAAATGAGGGTCCCCATTATTTTCTCTTTAACCACGGTTAAATTTTAGAATTTTATTTTCAAATTTAACCTTCAAACGACTAATTAGATAATTTGTTTAATCTTGTAGGATGATTAAAAATAATAATCAACCACATACATATATGAGTGTTCGTGACTAAATTACAAACAACAATTTAAAATTTAAAATCAGCATTGTACAAGAATTTAAAAAATAATAATAATATAGAAATCACAAATAATGATTAAAAAAATTATTAAAAATTTAAAAACAGTAAATCAGGGATGTGTATCATTTTGTATTTTGAGATCGAAACGTTTGTAGTATACGGAAATTGCAAAAACCTAAACAGTAAGTAAATAAATTATCAATATAGATGGTGTTGTTCAAATAAATCGGAAATATAGATGGTGTTGTTCAAATAAATTGACGCTCAGGTAGAGCGTTGATTACTCCAACCAACGTTAAGGTTGCATGTCAGTTTATTTCAACCAACGACGCCGTCTACAAATGTTAATTAATTTAATCAAAATTTAAAAAAAAAGAGCAGTAGAAACAAATTGCAAGCTGAAAAAAAGAATAAGAAAGTAGTGAGAACGATAATATAGTAAGGATTTTTTTGGATTAAACGGGGTGGGAAGAGAAAATGATGGGGTGCACATTTTATTTTTAAATTAGTGGGGGTGAAGAGCAAATAATGAGATGTTAGTAGGTGCACTTCATAAATAAATGATCTGGAAAATAAATTAAAAAGACAAATTTTGATTAGAAAAAAGAGAGACTGAATGGTGGCAGTGACAAAACAAGTATTGTAAGCATTGTGACACTAAATATTCTATTTCAAGACTTTGAAGCATATTTTATGATAAAATTTTCACCAATAATCAAGCTAACACTAAAAAGAAAGAATTTAGTACCTTTCTAATAAAATAAGCAGAGAATTTGCTATCTACATGCAGTGTAATTTTTACCACCAAAGTATTCATTAGGTAAAATTAGTCATGCTAATAATAAATTGTTTGTACACGAAAAGATCAATTATTAATGAAATGGAGAAAACAACCTGTTGACGTCAAAAGTTGGTCACCTGTGACAGTCAACCCCCAATCGTGCAATGAACACACGAATAAAGATTATAAAATGCAAAAGTAAACTAAAAGAACGAGGAGCACACACAGAATTTTTATAGTGGTTTGGCAAAGACGGTGCCTACGTCCACTTTATATGTTATTTCTCTTTTTTTTATTACAAGTACAATGCTTTTTCTGTTTGAAAAGGAGAAAAAGATAGCTAACTTCTCTTCTTCTTTAGGAGAGATTAAGAGAAAATGAACTCCAGAAATGAAGTGTAAAAGAGTAGAAAAGGTCCTTTTTCCGTCCCTTTTCCTCTTTAAGCTCAGAGGTATTTATAGGTGTAAAATGCAGCTTGGGCTGTTGCAGTATGGTCCGGCCATTCCGGGAAAGCCTGGACACGTGGAACCCATCAGTTGGTTTGAATAGCGGCGGGAGACTGATTCCATTGTTCATAAATAGTATCCTCAGAAGTTGCGGCTGACGTGGCATCCACGGAGAGGTATATCAAAAGTAGAGCTTTGTCCGGATATGGTTTGACCACTTTTATTGCCTTGAAAGTCGGGATATACGTCGGAATTGCTCTGTAGAATATTTCCACGCTGGCCCGAGTTCTCGGTCCACGCACCTCTCATGGAAGCGAGATACTCGGTCGACTGGGAGAGCGATTCTTCCGGAGTGAGCTATCAATTGACTAAGCTGAACTTGGGTCGATATGTGACTGCTTCGGGCCGTGCGTCTACTGGGCTTCCTGAAGCACGGCTTATATCCATTTGCGCGTTTGGGCTTTGGTCTGGCTCGTTAAGACTCTTGCCAAAAAGAGGGTTAACAATTTGCCCCTCAGAATGCATCTTCATCGATAGAGGGAGGTGTGTTCTGAAATTTGAACCGAAGCAAAAAAGCTCGAACAACTATGGTCACGCCGGACCATATTAAGGCCAGAAAACATAAGGTTCCGATGTTGTATTAAGGCCAGAAAACCGACGATCATACTAGGTCGTATTAAGGCCGGAAGACCGACAACGATCGGGAACCGTATTAAGGCCGAGATGGTGATCGCTATTTGTATGAGAGTTGGTTCATGCAAATACAAAATAAACCTTTCTCGTTTTGGAGAAGGCTAATGGGTCGAGCATTTTATTTCACTTGGCTTTGAAGGGTAGCGAGCATTAACCATGCTCGGCTTAGTGGCGAATGCTAACCAGGTTCGGCTTAGTGGCGAACGCTAATCAGGTTCGGCTTAGTGGCGAACGCTAACCAGGTTCGGCTTAGAGATGTGGCAAGCATTAACAATGCTCGGCTTGGAGAGAAGGTGAGTATTAATCATACTCGGCTTAGGGCAAGTGTTTTTTATGCTCGACTCATGTTAAGTTAGTTTGTCCAGCGAGCTATGAACGCTCGTGGTGTAAAGAGAAAAGAGGGAGTATAATCTATACTTCGTAATTTGGAAAACATGACCTCACTCGGTTAAAGGAGTAGGCATTTAGAAAAAAGGGTGGTGGGCTTTCGCGCTGACCACATAAAACAGGGGGTGAGCATTATTCATACTCGGCTTAGAGGTGTTCAAACATGATCAATGTTTGCAAAAGAAAATTCATAACTACTAAATAATTATTACAAAGAAAAGAAACTCTAAGAGGACAACGACCGATTCCAGAGCATGCCTAGGAGCTAAATCCTAACCCCATACATGTGTACATCAAGGTGTCCTTATTATAGAAAGGAATACATCAAAAGAAAAGATAAAAAATCTAATTAATGATAATGTCGCGAGTGCTAGTCTCAGGGTCCTTTCCGTTTCTAGGAGCTCGAGGACCGACCTGAGGAGCTTCGACAGAACGTGGCGGCATGGCCGGGGCGCGATTTTTGACACATTCGGGGAGCTCTTCATTTCTGACTCGTCCTTCGATGAGATCGCGCAGATGTTGGCATTCATTTGTATTATGTCCAGCTACGTTGTGGAATATTCAATGCTTGCCAGAATCGAGTTTCATTTGGGTCGGCTCTCGTCGAGGTGGTCTTGGAGTTGGTAAGGAGTCGCGTATGTAAAGATAGATATCGAGCAAAGAAGAATTGAGCTCGGTGTACTGGTCGTACTTATTCTCATTTCGGGATCGCACATTGCGCTCGCTCTTCTCCGGGGCCTTTCCTCTTCCTTTATCCTGGCAATTACCATTGAATGAGCCTTGTTGTTTGGATACTAAAACTTCGAGGCTCTCCATTTCACGGATGGCATCCTCTTGTCGGAGGAATTGCTCGGCCTTGGAGTAAAAGTCGTCTATATCCTTAGGGGAATCTCTGGTTAGAGAAATTGAAAATTCTGATCGATTTTGAACTCCTGCGATGGCGGCCATGAGCACCATCGATGGCTCATGCCGATCGACAGATGCTACGGCCGCGTTGAATCTTTCAAGGAAGGACCTGAGCGTCTCTCCAAACCGTTGTTTGATGGATAAGAACATGACACTTTTCGGCCGAGAGATATGCACTCGGAACTGTTTGATGAAGCGGGTGACCAGAGTGTTCCAACTGCCGATTGACTCCGTTGTCAGCTGTCGAAACCACATGCCGGCTATGTCTGTGAGAAAAAGTGAAAAACACTTGGCCATGACATTGGTCGATGCGCCAAGTACCTCCATATATCGCATGTATCGAATGAGGTGGATGGTCGAGTCAGTGCGACCGTTGTATGGCTCAATAGCTGGGAAGTTGAAGTCTGGGGGGTTTCGAGAATTTCTGATCTCCCTGGTGAAGGGATTGCGATTGAAATTATCTATGTCTTGTTGCGAAGAGTTGCCCCGAGTGAAGCGTCGGATGATGCTTGCGAGCTGACTCCCATCTCCGAGGAGTCGTTGCCATGAATTCAACTCTACACTCGGAAGAGCTTCTGTGTGGGGACCTGGAAAAAGCATGCTTGGAAGGGCAGCCGTTGGTTGGGCTCGGCCTCTGAGAGTTGAGTGAAGGTGTGAGGGAAGGTGAGCCACAGTAGGTGGTTCTGGGCAGAATGGCCCCTCTGGAACCTGATGAATTGTGGGTCGAGCCTCGCCCATAACAAAGGGTCTAGGCTGATCCATCATAGCATATGATGTTTGGAGTTCGGGGTTGCCCCCGTTTGGAACGAGGTTAGGAGGATCTATGGTAGCGTTTTCTTCTGCCACAGTGAGGACCGGTACAGCAGGGTGGCTTCCCTCGTTCGAAGGGAAGGCTGCACCAGCTCTTTGTTGAAGGGAAAGAGTGGTTAGTCTGGTCTGTGGTAAGATTCCGGGTTGTAATGGGAATAGCGTTGGTTCTGAGGGACCCGGAGGTAGCTCGACTGTAACACCCCACTCCCGCTATGGTCACTCACTAAGGGAATGCCATAGCATCGGTGGAGTATTTTAGTGAATATAGAACAGAAAAATTACAACAAGACAGATATAAATAGTACTTGAAATTTAAAACATCATCTCATAACAGCGGAAGTAAAACATGTCTGGTTACATCATAAAACCACAATAAAAGTCAAGTACAATATCCGTCAAAATAAAGAAGTACATAATCCCACTTTCATACAATAGCCATGACAAAAGAAAAGATAACTGGGTAACTGGAGCTTTACATCTATCCAAGCTCCTAAAGACTGGAACAGCGATCCGATCAAGCTCCACTACTGCTAGGATCCACCGTAGGACCTGAGGGTTGGGAAAAAGATAAAAACAACGGGGTCAGACATAAGTCTGAGCGAGTCCTATAACTTTAACAATACAATCGTTAAAGTAACCGGAGAAGACATAAACTGATATACGGTAAATAATGGGGATGAATGGCTACACTAAGCAGTCAACTAAACTAAGATAAAAGATAAAGACGCATCTACCCTTCCAAAGGTAAATTACTAAACTGCACCACACCAGTCATTCCTAACTTAAAGGTTGATCCCACCCATGGACTTATAAAATTAACTTAATAGTTCTCGCGTACCCCTAGGTGACTAAGTAGACGCCACGGGGCCCTACAATCCACTAGGTGTACACACTACTCCCCATTCGATCGGCTCCCTAACGTAGATACCCGTGCTGGCCCCACCGTGGGGTGTACCATTCCCCAACGTGGCAACCTGATAAAACTAACGGTGCACGACTTATATCTACACGATGCAACAACGTCTTATTTACCAGCCCGGGTCCATACACGCATATGAAACCCGTTGGTCATGCGTTGCCACCGCTAACCCATTTTGGCCTCTTATAGTCAAGCCCAGTATGCGTGTCCCGTCCTCGACATGGGTCGAGCCCACTAAGATACGTATGGGTTACTGGTTGAAATGGGCCCCCAGCACAAGCCATCCCCCTAAGCTTGGCCCACACACTAGTGTTTCCCACTTAACCCTTTAATCATGTTTAATTACATGTTTCATCTTGGTTAAGTATTTTATCATATTTTCTATTGGCAACCACTAGCAATTTCCACATACCACCCAAGGTACACACTTAACCCCCATGCCCCACTACATGCTTATCTGGTTAAGTGTTTCTTAATTGATTAATTGATTAACACCGTAACCGTGTAAAGGACCCCTCACATTGGACCGTCATTTGTAGATGCCTGGTTAAGCCGGTAAACTCCGGGCAGTCTTACACTACAAACGGGTCCAACCTCGTGTCATTTACCCTTGTTACGTATTTAATTTATGATTAAGACCCCTCACATTGGACCGTCATTTGTAGATGCCTGGTTAAGCCGGTAAACTCCGGGCAGTCTTACACTACAAACGGGTCCAACCTCGTGTCTTAATCGATTAATTACTCCTAATTAATCACCCCCATAATTTGTGTTAATTATCATGTTTATTTTAGGAATATGGGTGCACCTAACTTAATAGGCAAATTCCCAACTCCAAAGTGTGGGTACACCTAACTTAATAGGCAAATTCCCAACACATAGTATGGGTACACCTAACTTAATAGGCAAAGTCCCATACTATGTTCATTTATTTTATGTTATGCATAATTATATTAATTTCACACAATCTTATTAACATATGCATTTAATTAACCCCATCGTTCCCACGTAATTTCGTTCTCATGACATAACACATATAAAAGGTGTCAACTTGCATATGTATGAACATGTTTCAAAGGTGCCATCTTGCATATTAACAAACACATAACTTGCATATGAACTTGCATAACATGTCACATAACTTGCATATTAACAAATACATGACTTGCATATGAACTTGCATAATATGTCACATAACTTGCATATGAACTTGCATAACATGTTACATAACTTGCATATGAACTCATAAACTTGCATATGAACTTGCATAACATGTTACATACTTGCATATGAACTCATAAACTTGCATATGAAGAAACATACAACTTGCATAATTATCATACATGTAACTTGCATATTATCATACATGTAACTTGCATATTAACATATGATCACAAAGCACAAAACTTGCATAACCCACATACATTAGCAAACTAACATCATGTCATATGACTTAAAACCCATTAATCCACAACAAAACCATATGATCTCATCATATCTCATCTACTTAGTTTAGCAATTGATCATTAGAGTGATAGAAACTCACAACTAGCCAATTTGCACTCCAAATGAAGAAGATTAAGATGCTTAGAATGGATTAGAGGTTGATTAGAGAGTGATTAGCTTGCAACCCTCTTCATAAATTAGTGGAGGCTCCTTCTAAGATTTAATTTGGTGGCATGTAGCCCTCAATTCTATTTTTAGTATGGATTAGGGTAGGTTTAGGGTGTATTTATAGATTAGGTGAGTGTTTTAGGCCCTTAGATTAACCCTAAATTAGATTAGGACCCTTAGATTTCGGAACCTTCCAGAAACCAGCCCTAAGACCAAGCCCAAACCCCAAACTGGTGCACCCAACCACTGAACTCTCTAGAAACTGTGCAGGTTTCCTGTCCCGACATGGGCGCACTTCCCAAGTGCGCCAGTGTATTTTTGTGCTGGCGCACTTCACAAGTGCGCCAGTGCATTTCTGGCCTATTTCGGATTTTTCTGCCTAACTTCGTTCGTCCATATCTCTTTCATACGGTACCCGTTTTACGCAAACTCGGACTCTATTTCGCGTATTTTTCCGAGACGAACGCAATGACGCAGCCCGTTTCCCCTGATTCTCACATCTGAGATTAATTATACTTTAATTACTAACCATTAGTGTTAATTGAAATTCGGGGTGTTACATTCTCCCCTACTTAAAGGATTTCGTCCTCGAAATCTCTAAGTCAAGAAGAACGTATCCTACCAACCAAACAACCATCTACTAAACCATCAACCACAAGCAACCATTATCCTTAGAAACTTCTAATGATGTATGAACATATGCAGAAAGTGTGTGTATATGTCCGTATACTAATGCAAAATCAGGCGGTCTACTGATTCAGTCGACCTCCTTAATGCAAACCATGATAGTGCCATGCATCCAATATGTATGCGAAACCCTATTGACACATACAATTTCTATATGCGTGCACAACCATACACAAAAATGCATCATCCACATGATAGCACAGCCATGATACATCCATCAATCTAACTACCACATCCATTTATGCGATATGCAACATGAAGTGACTGAGCCGATCTAGTGCCTAATGTGTGTGTATATGCATCCACGAGCAACCACTAGAAAACAATTGCATCCACATGCATCCATCAACCATAACATGTTTCAAACACATGTTTCAACCATAGGCTTTACCCTATCTAAAGGTCATAGGTACTAGCGAGAGGATATACTAAAGATAAGATAAGTACTAGACAAGCGATAAAGGAGAAGTTAAAAGACATACTCTCAAAAAGAAATGGGTACAAAGAACGCATCTTCGCTTCCGTCTCCCAAGTAGCATTGCTTTCGTCATCTCCCCATTGCACTTTAACTAGCTGAACTTCTCTGTTCCTCAACTTCCTAGTTTCTGACCCAAGGATGCGAGTAGGAGCTCGTCGAATCGTCGCATCACGCTCTACCTCTACATCTCTAAGCAAGCTCGGTTCTACCACCTCTGCGGTCTCATGTAAGCACTTCCTCAAATGTGATACATGGAATACATCATGAACACCACTAAGTCTGTCGGGCAACTCCACCCTATATGCCATCCGTCCAATCCTTTCCTTAATAGGAAACGGCCCAACAAACCTCGGTGCTAACTTCCCAACGGACCCAAAGCGAACAACATTTCTCAACGGAGATACTTTGACAAAAACCATGTCCCCAACCTCAAACTCAAGATCCGTCCTTCTCCGATCTGCATAAGATTTCTGTCTATCTTGCGCTGCCTTCATCCTTCTTCGAATCAAATCAATCTTCTCTGAAGTCTCTCTAACCATATCTGGCCCAAGCAAGATCTTATCCGTAGATTCCCACCAACATGTAGGAGATCGACAAGGCCTTCCATAAAGAGCTTCGAAAGGTGCCATGCCAATACTAGACTGAAAGCTGTTATTGTATGCGAACTCCACCAAAGGAAGATGTTCTTCCCATGTACCTCCAAAATCCAAGATACAAAGCCTCAAGAGATCTTCTAAGATACGGTTCACCCTCTCGGTCTGACCGTCCGTCTGAGGATGATATGCGGTGCTCAAACACAACTGAGTCCCTACCGCCTCTTGCAAACTTCTCCAAAACTCACTTGTGAAGATAGGATCTCGATCACTCACAATGCTGGATGGTACGCCATGCAATCTAACAATCTCTCTAACATAGACTGAAGCAAGCCATGGAGCGGTCCTCTTACTCTTCACGGGTATAAAATGGGCACTCTTGGTAAGTCTGTCTACCACAACCCAAATTCCCGTATTGCCCTTCCTCGATCTCGGTAACCCATCGTTGAAATCCATCGAGACACTATCCCACTTCCATTGTGGAACTTCCAATGGGTGTAGCAACCCACCGGGTTTCCTTTGCTCCGCTTTAACTTGTTGGCACACTAAGCATCTAGCCACATACTCGGCCACATCTTTCTTCATACCGGCCCAGAAGAAAACTCTCTTCATGTCTTGGTACATTTTGTCTCCACCGGGATGAATAGTCATCCTTGAACGATGTGCATCATCCAAAATAGCCTTCTTCAAACCCTCATCTTGCGGTACACAAAGTCTACCGTCTCTATGCAACCATCCCCTATCATCTATGGTGTATCTACCCAAATGGCTGGACGACTCCCCCCTTATAAGCTTCTCTACCAACTCAACCAACTGTGGGTCGTCTCGCTGAGCCTCGCCAATCCGTCCCAAAAGAGTAGGTCTAACCTCCAAGGATGCTAGCAAACCAGGTACAAAGTCAACAGAAGGTCTGAAGTCGAACAAAGAAAGAAACTCCAAGCTTCGCCGTTCCACGAACAATGGACTCAAAGATAACCTTTTTCTACTCAAGGCGTCCGCCACCACGTTACCCTTGCCAGGGGTATACGCTATCTCGAAATCATAGGATGCTAAGAACTCCATCCGCCTTTGCTGTCTTAAGTTTAAATCCTTCTGAGAGAATAAGTACTTCAATGATTTATGGTCAGTGAACAACTCGAATCTCTCACCAAGAAGATAATGGCGCCAAGACTTAAGTGCGAAAACAATCGCGGCCAACTCTAGATCATGGGTAGGGTAATTCTTCTCATGCACTCTCAATTGCCTCCCTCCATAGGCTATTACCCTTCCCTCCTGCATCAAGACTGCGCCTAATCCTGTCCCACAAGCATCGGTATAAACAACAAACGGCTTACTCCCATCTGGAAGCACTAAAACTGGAGCGGTGGTCAAAGCTCTCTTTAACCGTCGGAAAGCATCATCACAATCTACGTCCCATGAGAAAATCAGATTCTTCTTCGTCAAGCGGGTTAATGGGGCTGATATCTTCGCGAAGTCTTTGATGAACTTCCTATAATATCCTGCCAACCCCAAGAAACTTCTTACTTCGGTAGCATTTCTAGGAACTTTCCAATCCTGGATAGATACTATCTTTGCGGGATCCACAGCTATCCCTTCCTTAGAGACCACATGCCCTAAGAATCGCACTTCTCTTCTCCAAAAATGACATTTAGAGAATTTAGCTTTAAGACTATGTGCTCGAAGAGTATCCAACACTTCTCTGAGATGTAAGGCATGCTCTTCTTCACTCTTGGAAAAGACCAAGATGTCATCCACAAAGACCACTACAAACTTATTCAGATACTCTCTGAACACTCTACTCATCAGATCAACAAAGTATGCAGGGGCGTTTGTCAACCCAAATGGCATCACAAGCCACTCATAAAAACCATCCGGAGTCCGGAAAGCAGTCTTCTCTATACTGTCCTCCGCCACTCTCAACTGATGAAACCCTGTAGCTAAGTCCATCTGCGAAAACACTGAGGCGCCAACCAACTGATCAAAGAGATCATCTATCCTCGGTAATGGGTGTCTATTCTTCTTCGTGAGCTTATTAAGTTCTCTATAATCCACACAAAGTCTGAGGGACCCATCCGCCTTCGTGGCAAACACTACTGGAGCTCCCCACTCCGATATACTTCGCCTTATGAACCCCTTCTCAAGCAACTCCCCTACTTGCTTATGAAGTTCTCTTCTCTCACGAGGAGCCATGTGGCGCACTGGCAAAGACACTGGTTTGGCATTATCCACCAAATAAATTCGGAAATCTATTTCCCGCTTCGGAGGCAAACCCTTCACCTCTTCAAACACATCCGGATATTCCCGGACCACTCTGACAGAACGCAAACTCTCGACCGAAGCATCGAGCGATTCAAGATAACTTAGCAAAACAGATTCCATGGGATTACAAGAGATCTCGAGAGTATTACCCAAGCGGGTCATAAGCCTGACAACTCTCCTTTCACAATCAAGAACGGCACCATTACTGGATAACCAGTCCATGCCCAAAATCAACCCATAGCCCGTGAAGCCCAATACAAAAGCATCACATCCAAACTCAACGCTAAGTATAGAAATCTTCAAACCCAAACATATCATAGACAGATATATGGAGCCCCCAATTGGGTTTGAAACAACCAAGGGATCATCAACTAGACTGGTGTCTAAGTGCAGTGACTCAACTAACGATGATGAGATAAAAGAATGCGATGCGCCAGAGTCAAACAAAGTACGAACTGGATGATCAAACAGAAAAACCAGACTTTCAACGGAAATAGTTCTACCTCTCTGCTGAATCGGTGGAACTGAGAGAGCCTGAACTTGCCCCCCTGCCTGAGCTGGTGCCATAAGAGCTTGCACCTGACCTCCTGAGGTAGACCCCGTCTTCTGCCCCTTCTTTGGGCAGTCCTTCACAAGATGTCCTGCTTCACCACAATGAAAGCAACCGGTCTTCTTCTTTTTGCGACAATCCTTGCTGAGGTGGCCTGGGGTCCCACAATTGAAGCACTTCTTCTTCTTCTTCCCCTTGTCACCATTGCCTTTTCCACCCTTGCCTTGTTGTTGTAGTTTCTTCTGATCCCCCTTCTTCTCTGGTGCCTTAGAACTCTTATCATCCTCATGCATAAGTGCCATGTAGACAAGCTTCTCAAAGGTGGCCCCCATAGGAATGTGAGTCATAGCTATTCCTTGCAATGGTTCGTTCAAGCCTTTAACGAACCTCAAAGCCTTCTTCTCCGGTGTATTCACCAACTCTATGCCAAACCTTGCTAATTGATTGAATTTGTTGACATATTCTTTCACCGTGAGATTCCCTTGCTTCAAATTCAAGAAATTCTCCATGAACAGATTCTCTTCCGCCCTTGAGAGAAACTTAGCCCCAAACCTTTGCTTGAAATCTGCCCAAGAGTCAACAGGCCGTTCTCCATTAGTGACCTCCCACCAGAATGAGGCCTCTCCCTTCATTAACCAAGCCGCCAACTTGACTTTCTTTCCCTCTTCCACTTCAAAGATATCTAGCAACTCTTCCACTTCCTTAAGCCAATCTCTAGCCTCTACGAAAGTCTCTGAACCTAGAAAAGGTTTTCCTTCTATAGCCTTGAACTCCTTGCAAATCTTAGCAAAATTATCCACTCTAGGCTGAGGAGGAGGAGCGGTTGCCTCTGTGTAGTAGCATTGGCTGGACCCGCAGCCGCGGCCCTAGCCTCTTGTAACCTCCTATACCATAGTGGTATAACTAAGCCCTCCGGGATGTTAAGATCTTCAGCCATGCTGAAACGAAAGAGGAAAGATTCAAAAAGGAGATTCCGAAAGATAAAGATATGGCTATTGGGGAATATGCTTTTCTTTTTCAAAAACTTTTCTCTTAAAAGACATGTTTTTGAAAATACTTTTTCCAAAAATAATACCTTTACTATTTTCTAAAAAAAAAGTATTTTTCTCGAAAATTTATCTGTTCCGGTAACCATCAGCTCTGATACCACGTGTAACACCCCGCTCTCGCTATGGTCACTCACTAAGGGAATGCCATAGCATCGGTGGAGTATTTTAGTGAATATAGAACAGAAAAATTACAACAAGACAGATATAAATAGTACTTGAAATTTAAAACATCATCTCATAACAGCGGAAGTAAAACATGTCTGGTTACATCATAAAACCACAATAAAAGTCAAGTACAATATCCGTCAAAATAAAGAAGTACATAATCCCACTCTCATACAATAGCCATGACAAAAGAAAAGATAACTGGGTAACTGGAGCTTTACATCTATCCAAGCTCCTAAAGACTGGAACAGCGATCCGATCAAGCTCCACTACTGCTAGGATCCACCGTAGGACCTGAGGGTTGGGAAAAAGATAAAAACAACGGGGTCAGACATAAGTCTGAGCGAGTCCTATAACTTTAACAATACAATCGTTAAAGTAACCAGAGAAGACATAAACCGATATACGGTAACTAATGGGGATGAATGGCTACACTAAGCAGTCAACTAAACTAAGATAAAAGATAAAGACGCATCTACCCTTCCAAAGGTAAATTACTAAACTGCACCACACCAGTCATTCCTAACTTAAAGGTTGATCCCACCCATGGACTTATAAAATTAACTTAATAGTTCTCGCGTACCCCTAGGTGACTAAGTAGACGCCACGGGGCCCTACAATCCACTAGGTGTACACACTACTCCCCATTCGATCGGCTCCCTAACGTAGATACCCGTGCTGGCCCCACCGTGGGGTGTACCATTCCCCAACGTGGCAACCTGATAAAACTAACGGTGCATGGCTTATATCTACACGATGCAACAACGTCTTATTTACCAGCCCGGGTCCACACACGCATATGAAACCCGTTGGTCATGCGTTGCCACCGCTAACCCATTTTGGCCTCTTATAGTCAAGCCCAGTATGCGTGTCCCGTCCTCGACATGGGTCGAGCCCACTAAGATACGCATGGGTTACTGGTTGAAATGGGCCCCCAGCACAAGCCATCCCCCTAAGCTTGGCCCACACACTAGTGTTTCCCACTTAACCCTTTAATCATGTTTAATTACATGTTTCATCTTGGTTAAGTATTTTATCATATTTTCTATTGGCAACCACTAGCAATTTCCACATACCACCCAAGGTACCCACTTAACCCCCATGCCCCACTACATGCTTATCTGGTTAAGTGTTTCTTAATTGATTAATTGATTAACACCGTAACCGTGTAAAGGACCCCTCACATTGGACCGTCATTTGTAGATGCCTGGTTAAGCCGGTAAACTCCGGGCAGTCTTACACTACAAACGGGTCCAACCTCGTGTCATTTACCCTTGTTACGTATTTAGTTTATGATTAAGACCCCTCACATTGGACCGTCATTTGTAGATGCCTGGTTAAGCCGGTAAACTCCGGGCAGTCTTACACTACAAACGGGTCCAACCTCGTGTCTTAATCGATTAATTACTCCTAATTAATCACCCCCATAATTTGTGTTAATTATCATGTTTATTTTAGGAATATGGGTGCACCTAACTTAATAGGCAAATTCCCAACTCCAAAGTGTGGGTACACCTAACTTAATAGGCAAATTCCCAACACATAGTATGGGTACACCTAACTTAATAGGCAAATTCCCATACTATGTTCATTTATTTTATGTTATGCATAATTATATTAATTTCACACAATCTTATTAACATATGCATTTAATTAACCCCATCGTTCCCACGTAATTTCGTTCTCATGACATAACACATATAAAAGGTGTCAACTTGCATATTTATGAACATGTTTCAAAGGTGCCATCTTGCATATTAACAAACACATAACTTGCATATGAACTTTCTTAACATGTCACATAACTTGCATATTAACAAATACATGACTTGCATATGAACTTGCATAATATGTCACATAACTTGCATATGAACTTGCATAACATGTTACATAACTTGCATATGAACTCATAAACTTGCATATGAACTTGCATAACATGTTACATACTTGCATATGAACTCATAAACTTGCATATGAAGAAACATACAACTTGCATAATTATCATACATGTAACTTGCATATTATCATACATGTAACTTGCATATTAACATATGATCACAAAGCACAAAACTTGCATAACCCACATACATTAGCAAACTAACATCATGTCATATGACTTAATACCCATTAATCCACAACAAAACCATATGATCTCATCATATCTCATCTACTTAGTTTAGCAATTGATCATTAGAGTGATAGAAACTCACAACTAGCCAATTTGCACTCCAAATGAAGAAGATTAAGATGCTTAGAATGGATTAGAGGTTGATTAGAGAGTGATTAGCTTGCAACCCTCTTCATAAATTAGTGGAGGCTCCTTCTAAGATTTAATTTGGCGGCATGTAGCCCTCAATTCTATTTTTAGTATGGATTAGGGTAGGTTTAGGGTGTATTTATAGATTAGGTGAGTGTTTTAGGCCCTTAGATTAACCCTAAATTAGATTAGGACCCTTAGATTTCGGAACCTTCCAGAAACCAGCCCTAAGACCAAGCCCAAACCCCAAACTGGTGCACCCAACCACAAAACTCTCTAGAAATTGTGCAGGTTTCCTATCCCGACATGGGCGCACTTCCCAAGTGCGCCAGTGTATTTTTGTGCTGGCGCACTTCACAAGTGCGCCAGTGCATTTCTGGCCTGTTTCGGGTTTTTCTGCCTAACTTCGTTCGTCCATATCTCTTTCATACGGTACCCGTTTTACGCAAACTCGGACTCTATTTCGCGTATTTTTCCGAGACGAACGCAATGACGCAGCCCGTTTCCCCTGATTCTCACATCTGAGATTAATTATACTTTAATTACTAACCATTAGTGTTAATTGAAATTCGGGGTGTTACATCGACTGGTTCGATAGGTCGAGCTGTTCCAAAGAATGGAGGCAAATTTGCCAGATGACCTAGATCTCAATTGCCTGCCTCCTAATGTTCTGCTGCTGCAGCTGCGCCGGTCACTGGAAGTGATACTCCTGGTTGTGAAGGATTGGTTGGTGGGACCAAATCAGGATGAAATAAAGGTGTAGCCTGATCAGTGGCCTGATTCTGTGCAGACCAAAGATCAGTTGTTGCCCCAGTCTCGGCCAGTGGAGGAAATGATGTTGAAGCGTTCAATCTTGTCTCCGGTAGACCGAGAAGGTGATCCATCAACTGCTGCTGTCGTTCGAGGAGTTTACCCTGAGATGCCATTTGTTCTCTGAATTCGACCATTATCTTATCCATGTCATCCTGAGTAACGTGTCGAGATACATCTTCGTGAGAGGAAGCTTCGAGACTTTCTTCTGTGGCATTGTTATCGCCACCATCAGTAGTTGTAGGGCGAGAGGATGTTGCGTCTTTCTTTCGCTTGTTCGCCATAAGCAGAAGTGAGCAGAGGTTCTAACGGAATATCGGTAAAACTCCCCTTCTTGGCGCGCCAAAGTGTTGACGTCAAAAGTTGGTCACCTGTGACAGTCAACCCCCAATCGTGCGATGAATACACGAATAAAGATTATAAAATGCAAAAGTAAAGTAAAAGAACAAGGAGCACACACAGAATTTTTATAGTGGTTCGGCAAAAACGGTGCTTACGTCCACTTTATATGTTATTTCTCTTTTTTTGATTACAAGTACAATGTTTTTTCTGTTTGAAAAAGAGAAAAAGATAGCTAACTTCTCTTCTTCTTTAGGAGAGATTAAGAGAAAATGAACTCCAGAAATGAAGTGTAAAAGAGTAGAAAAAGTCCCTTTTTCCGTCCCTTTTCCTCTTTAAGCTCAGAGGTATTTATAGGTGTAAAATGCAGCTTAGGCTGTTGCAGTATGGTCCGGCCATTCCGGGAAAGCCTGGACACGTGGAACTCATCAGTTGGTTTGAATAGCGGCGGGAGACTGATTCCATTGTTCATAAATAGTATCCTCGGAAGTTGCGGCTGATGTGGCATCCACGGAGAGGTATATCAAAAGTAGAGCTTTGTCTGGATATGGTTTGACCACTTTTACTGCCTTGAAAGTCAGGATATACATTGGAATTGTTCTATAGAAGATTTCCACGCTGGCCCGAGATAATCGGTCAACGTGCCTCTCATAGAAGCGAGATACTCGGTCGACTGGGAGAGCGATTCTTCCGGAGTGAGCTGTCAATTGACTAAGCTGGACTTGGGTCGATATGTGACTGCTTCGGGCTGTGCATCTACTGGGCTTCCTGAAGCGCGGCTTATGTCCATTTGCGCGTTTGGGCTTTCGTCTGGCTCGTTGAGACTCTTGCCAAAAAGAGGGTTAACACAACTGATATAAGATGGGTCATAATTAAGTGTTGCGCTATTTTTGTTCAGTTTATAGTTATCGTTCTCATAATTTTGTCGGAAGATGATATGTGATAAATAACAAGTACTCGTTTATGATAAACTTCACGTAGATTGAATTCATCTAACAAGTTTACAATTTGAAAAGATGTTAATTAATTCAAAGAAATGATTGGTAACTTGATGTCATAATTTCAATTATTTTCTGAATAGTAAAAATGTTAAAATATTTCATTTTATTTTCATGATCTCGTCGTACAACGCTCTAATATTTTCAAAGAATAATTGAAAATTTGAAATCTTTCGTCACATTAAGTGTTCTTCATACACCCTGTGAATCATGTTCATTTTACATTATGATTATACCAGACAATTAACATCTTTTTATTTTATAATCAATTGACGAACATGATTTAATGAAGATAACGACCAAAAGACAGAGAAGTTGTACTCCTTGATATAGGACTTAAATTATTTCAGGTTAAAAGGAGATTATGCGTATTTGATGTCGAACAATTATGCTAACCCAAGTTCTATAAATGTTGTTATTGCTATATCTTCAATATATTTTTACCAACAAATTACGTAAGAGAAAGTCTATTTGAACACAAACTGGCGAAACAAAATTTGATACAGAAATATTGGACCATTAGATCCTGAATTCCACCTATCATTTAAGACAAGTAAATTCAATGGTCCACAATTTGTGTATTTAATTTTGTATCACCAACTTGTGTTCATATAGTCGCTCGTATTACATAACCTATCTAATTTTTATAAACCTGTACCAAAAGAACAATAGCAATATGAGAAATAAAAATTCAGAAAATTTGCATTTTTTTAATTAAAAGATGAATTTAAAATCTTTGATTTTTCTCTTATATGAATATCACACAATTGCTAGTTTATTCCTATCTTATTTGTTTTGTGTCCTTCCATCTTTTTAACACGCTTTCCTTTATAGCTCCAAAAACACAATTTATAATTTAATTATGTCACTCTTTTTTTCCTACAAAAAAAGGAAAAAAAAAATTGAAGATGACGATCATCGAAAAATGATTGTGAACTGCATCTCAATCATCACAAACTAATATGAAATTATGGATTAAAAAATAATCAGGGATTATAGACTGGTATAATTTAAGGTTTGAATCTATTGAGCTAGAAAAAGAAGCGAAAAACGTGAAGAGTGAGACCATCAATGTAACACCCCGCATCTTTAACTAAAGATGATAAATTAAAGAATAACTTAATTAAATATTCAGAATTAAGTGAAACGGACTGCGCCATTGTGTTCGTCTCGGAATTCTGGTCAAAATCGACAACTGGTTTGCGTAAAATGGACACCGTATGAAGAAATTATTATGGTTTGAAGTTTGTATACGCGTAAGAAGAATATATATATGAATAAAATAAGGCCAGAATTCAAAACAGTTCAAATTTCACGTAGAAAAGGGGAACAGGAAATCTCCCGCCCAGGGGTGTGTCGACCCCTCAAGGGGGGTGTCGACCCATGGGTCGACCCCCCTACGGCAGATATGGCCAGAATTCTTCTGTTTGGATCTGGTCTCCTTTCTTGACCTGGTCCGTTGGCTTTAGGCTATAAATAGGACTCTAGACCCATTGTTTTATTCATCTAATTTAATGGCGACGACAAGGTGATGTTCCAACGTAGTTTGACCTAGCCTTTTTCTTCTTCAACAATCAAAAGTTAGACTGATTCAGAGATTTGTGATTCGACCTCTGCAATTACTCTTCTATTTCTTAGATCCAATCAAAGTGAGGTAGTTTTCTAGATTTGGTCTATTTTAATTTCTCTTCTTTCTTCCTCTCTGTTCCCTTTTTCTTTTAGTAAAAGTTATAAATCCATGGTTGTTAGGTTCTGAATCCAATTAGGGGAAAACCATGAAATGCTAGATCTGGACCAGATCCAGGATTGGGAAAGCATATGAGGTGAGTGGATTTAAGCTATAGCATTTTAGATAATAATATGTTATCATTTAAAACATTCCCCATTATTATATATTTATATGTGAATTTGCCAGAATAATTAAGAATTACTGTTGTAACAAGTTGAGATGTTAATATGAATAATTCATATGTTGAATCAGTTAAAGTGTTGGAATGATTACATATTGAAAAACAAACTTGTTAGAATATGGGTAATGACTACTGTTGTTATAATTATATAATTCACTTGTGGCATATTATTGAGTAAATGACATGTTAACCAGTTAGATTTGGACAATTACCCGAATAAAAGTTTACATGTCAAAATAGAAGTAAACACATGTTAAAATAAACATGCGCCAAAATATAGGCATAATTTGATGGCATGCAAATTAGATTACAGTAAAAAGGATAACATGCCTAATATTTATAGTAAATAAGAAACTGTAACGCACTCAGACAATAGGTTAGATTACACTTATGGTAGAAGTCTGTCCGGACCCGCCCGGCACATCCAACATCCACAAGTGGTAAATCTAATGTGAGGGGTCTAAGTGCATAAATAAAACATGTAATGGTGCTAAGGCATGAGGTTAAGTCAATTTGTGGTAGAAGTCTGCCCGAACCCGCCCAGCAAATCCAATGTCCACAAGTGAGAGGTCTAGTGCAAATATATATACATATATATATATATATGTGTGTGTGTGTGTGTATGTGTGTGTATAACAAGATATGAATAAATGGGAATGATGGTAATTAAGTGTTTAACTCAGAAAATAAGAAAGGAAGGGATGTAATGGACTGAGTTAGTGCGATGCGAAGGAAAAGTGATGTATTTCCCGAAATGACCTATCTCTGAGAACATGGCTGCAAGTATGCCACGGTGAATAAAGTAAGAAAAAAGGAAAGAAATTACTTGCCACCACGGATTTAGATGGGAATACGTTATGAAAATAAACCATTGTTTCCTTCTATAAATCAAACTGATAAGGTGCATGAAGTGTTTTCCTTAATAAAATAAGGAACATATATTACAGTGAATGAAGAATAATGGGTTACAACAGTAAATGGTTAAAATGAGGAACGATAATCAACTATCATAAATAAATTACAATAATGAGAATGTTATATAATAGGTAGACTTGTCTTAGGGACAAGTGAAGATTATAGCTTAGGTTATAATAAACTAGTAAGGAAATGGGATAACTGGTGAAATGAGATAAGGGACACTTAATTGTAAATTACGTAATCAGTAAATGGGGAAAATTTGAAACCAGTTGATAAAAAGGGGGGAAGTTTATGAAATATAAGAAGTTGTACTTAATTATAAATTAAGTAATCTGTAGACTTGGAAGTCTAAAACCAGCTGATAAAAATAACATATTTGGACTTGTCCTAGGGACAGGAGGAAATTATAACATAGGTTATAAAATATGGGTAGAGAAACTTATTAATGGACATTAGTTAAGAGAACTAAGTTAATAAGTAAACAACGATAAGTTGTAGTAATGGTGTAAAATGGAATTATGATTAAATGAGAAAGAATGAGGAAAACTTATGAAATAAGTTATATTTAATCATAAATAATGACTAACATGTTAAACAGAAAACATGTGAATTGGGATATACTTAATTACATATTAAGTAGAACATGTTATTGTAATAATGAAATCAAAAAAGAATATAAAGGGATTGTGTATTACAGACCTTGGATCACAATCTAGAGAATAACATGTTGTGGGCTTATTAATAAACTTAAATGGGTTAAGTTATATGACTAAAATTAATAAGCAAGAGAAACTTGGTAACTTGGATAAGAATTCAATGTGAATGGAGATAACTGAGTTAAATGAAAATCTGGTGAGGTAAAGCAAGCGCGTAAAAGAATATTTAGACATAGGGTCTAATAACATGTTAAAATGAGGCACTTGGACCAGTCCGCACGTTTGAGGGTTAATAACCCAACAGGGTAAATCATCGAGGTGTCATGAGGCACGAGGGGAGCGCACATTCATGTGATTATTCTGGTGGCGTCGAAGGACTAGAAGGGGAAGCACGCGGCTTCCTAAGGTACGTAAGGTGCTCCTGGTAGTCCTCTGTGTGGCGACAGATGTTTTGGCTGTGCTCGCAGAGATTGGGTCTGTGCGTAACTACTAGGTGGGTGGGCCTTGACTACAAAATTAGCTTTGCAGTCAGAATGCTGTGACGCAGTGACACTAGGGTGATTCGGCGGTTGCCTCAACGGAGAGGCGAAGGGTCACAGCCAACAATAATAGTATATAGTTGGATACCCGTCATCGGTAGCCAGTGAGATGCGAAAAGACTAGAGCTAAAACCAGTAGACCATTCAACTTTCACTATCAAGGTACGGTGTTTGAGGGAAGATGCCAACTGGATGTTTAGATTGTTTATTAAGGGTCAGTCGTTTTGCTCTTGTAATCTTTACTAGTTGAGGGATGTGTCGAGGTGGGGCCATAGCCACCATGGAAAACAGATCTGAGGGATATCTGTATTTTGATGTTCTTAAAGGCGGGCCTGCATAGACATGGAAAAGCTTCTAATCGAGTTCTGTGTTTCTTGCATCGCTCTTCCACAGAACTCGTGCACATTAGAGGACGTGCGGTTAAGGCATCGAACTACAATTGATGATACATATGTAGGACAGTCTAGATACACGCATGTCGGCTCTGGGTGGTGTATCGTAGACTTGAGGGCATTACTCCGGTATGAATTATGATTCGATCGATGGTGACAGTCCGTACGCTTACCTAGCATAGTAATGATAGATATATGCGGAACGCAACATTGTTATATATAGATCCGTACGTCACTCCGGCGTAGGATGAGGGACTGCGTATATTTCGGTGATATTACGGTGAAGACCATGCAAGTGGGGTACCATGGGGTGTACCTTAATATTGGGGGTAACTACATATATGCTATATTAGGTTAATCCAGGGGGAAGTAAATGGGTACGACGTGTGTGTAAGCCTTGAGTGTTGTTAACCCAAATAACCTAATAAATAAGAAAATAAGATTGAACGGTATATGTAGTGTTATCCAAAGTGTATAATTTAAATCTAGTCACCAGAACTTGTGTTCTGACTTCCTCCTCATAACATACTCGCAGGTTAGATTTGTGGCAGAGACACGATAGCTTTGGATATTTATTAGGCTGTATTATTAATACGGCAAGGCTATACCTTGAGTATATTATATTTTATCCATTCCACTGTGAGATATTTTCCGAGCTCTGACATATTTTATGTCTCTGTATTTTCTGCAGGATACTAGAGCAAACCAACACGAGTTTCGATAAATTAGAATCTTGAAAAAAAAAATCGGTTTGTCAGAATTGGGGTGTTACATCTGGTATCAGAGCTTGGTTTAGGATTCCTGTATATATAATGAGTGAACGTATTTGTATTTTTTTAAAAATATAAATATATTATATATATACCTAGATCCAAAGAGAAATCCACTAAATAGAAAGACTATAATATGGTATGAAATGGGATGTTTGTTTTGTACACTAAAGGAATGAATATGAAAATCTGAGACCCTTAGGTAATTTGGGTAGAGTGTGTACAATATACTTTGTATGGAAGGAAAGTGAATCCCATATGATTAGTATTTTGGGTTAGTGGGCTTGAAAACCTTATAAATTGGAAAAGGCTGAACAGAGAAAACGGATTAGGAACATATATAGTTGAGAGAATTGACCTTGGGGAGTGTCTAGGAAAGCCTAGAAAAAAAATTGGAAACCCGCTTTGAGTGTAACCCCATTGTTAACTTTAATGAACTTGAAATTATAAAAGTTTTGGGAAAATGGTTTACGGTGTTTTCAAGTTTTAATTTTAAAAGTTATAGTTTTAAATATGTAAAGTATACATACTGAGTTTTAAAGTAAAATGGAGTATATTTCGCAAATAGTGATTTCTTTCAAAAACTTTGTCTAAAGTAAAATTCTCTCAGAAACAGGTGCATAATATAGAGCATGTATAGATCCCTTGTTTTCTTGTTATATTTCATACAAGAATTTTTAATAAAGAAAGTTTTGAAGTCTTTGTTCTTTTGACAATCATTTTTTAATAAATTGTTTAAAGGAGAAAATTTTGTTGGGTGGACAAAATAAGTTGCAGAAAATGAGAATAGAGTGGATGTTGACACCTTGTAGTAAGAGACTGAACCAACCTTATAGGTAAGAACAAGTCATAAACCCGATTGAGGAATAGTTGTCCTTATCTACTCCAGTTTTTGTGATTTGAAAAAAAAATGATTTACATTTTTTATGTATGACATGTTTTATGGTTTGGCAAAAGCAAGTTTTCATGAGGAAAATAAGGTTTTGACATTTCTAAAATTTTGGAAGGAAGTTTAAATGAAAAGGCCAAACCATGTTTTAAAAGTAAGGAGTAGGTGACGATTAGTGCCTAGGGAAGACGGGAAAAGTTTTGAGGCTATGAAGCAAATAGCGAGAATTATCTTGGAATAATAGTAGGTTCCCATAGAATGCGTAAGCATTGAAAAGCTTAGGGTGTTGCTTAAAATAATTGTTGGTACACAGCTAGAGTTAGTAGTGACTACTAGATTGTAAAAGGTAAGTAAGTGTTTAGATCCTGTTGCTAATTTTCATGTTAGAGGTAAAACCCATTACTACATTTCTGTTGGGATCGTTCCGTTATTTTATTCTTGCTGGGTAGTTAGGGTAACTCCTAAACCTGTCATGGATCCCATGGTTTAGGCTTTTTTGTCTGAGGGGGATATAGTCACGAGATTCTTGGCCCTTAGTAGTAGCTATGTAGGGTGTTTGTTCTCATGTTTTAGTTGAAAGACTAGAAGGCTTATTTAAATTTAAACTAAGATCAGATGATTAAATAAGCTAAGAAAATAGAAATGGTACAACTAAAAAGGAAACAACAAATTCAGTAAAGCAACAAACATGGTAAATTATGAGAAAAGATAAATAAGAGTAAAAATTTCCAAGATAAGATGGAAGAGAAAATAAGTAACAGAGAAATTTTCTTATGTGGACTGTGCTTGGATAGGAAAATAGGGAAACTTTATAAATAGTCTCATAAAATCCAAGCATGGTTGGAAAAAGGTATATAAAAGAAAAAAGGAAGGTGTGAAATTTTCCGTTTTCACCCTTTTTGTAACATAAGAAATCGAATTTAGAAAATTAGATTTTTCTGAAATTCGAAAAATAAAGTTGGTTGGTAGGATATTGGATGCAACAATTGGATGAACTACACTCTTACTTAGTAAGAGTGTAGGGAAATTTGGATGAAAATGTATTTTGATTTTCAAAATATTGCATTCATGTAGAACTGCCAGTATATTTAGGATGTAAGCATCATATTTTAAAAGGATTTTTTTTTAATTTGCACACATATAGGAGGTACTTCTTAGGCACACATGCATTATTATGTTGTATTTCGCTTTGCATAAGTGCACAATGGGTGCAAAAATCGGATGCACACATGATGGATGGATATTATGCGAGGGGTTAATTGATTTTACCCTTATCAAATTTCGGGGACAAAATTTCCTAAGGGTGGGAGAATGTAACAACCAGCATTTTTAACTAAAGATGATAAATTAAAGAATAAATTAATTAAATATTCAGAATTATGTGAAATGGACTGCGCCATTGCATTCGTCTCGGAATTCTGGTCAAAATCAACACCTGGTTTGCATAAAACGTACACCGTATGAAGAAGTTATTAAGGTTTGAAGTTTGTATACACGTAAGAAGAATATATATGAATAAAATAAGGACAGAATTCAAAACAGTTCAAATTTCACGTAGAAAAGGGGAGCGGGAAATCTCCCGCCCAGGGTTGTCGACCCCTAGGTCGACCCCTCAAGGGTGTGTCGACCAATGGGTCAACCCCCCTATGGCAGATCCGGGTAGAATTCTTCTGTTTGGATCTGGACTCCTTTCTTGACCTGGTCCATTGGCTTTAGGCTATAAATAGGACCTTAGACCCATTGTTTAATTCATCTAATTCAACGGCGACGACAAGGTGCTGCTCCAACGTAGTTTGATCTAGCCTTTTTCTTCTTCAACAATCAAGAGTTAGACTGATTCAGAGATCTATGATTCGACCTCTGCAATTACTCTTCAATTTCTTAGAACCAATCAAAGTGAGATAATTTTCTAGATCTGGTCTATTTTAATTTCTCTTCTTTCTTCCTCTCTCTTCCCTTTTTCTTTTAGTAAAAATTATAAATCCATGGTTGTTAGGTTCTAAATCCAAATAGGGGAAAACCATGGAATGCTAGATCTGGACCAGATCCAAGATTAGGCAAGCATATGAGGTGAGTGGATTTAAGCTTTAGCATTTTAGATAACAATATGTTATCGTTTAAACCATTCCCCGTTATTATATGTGAATTTGCCAAAATAATTAAGAATTTCTTTTATAACAAGTTTAGATGTTAATATGAATAATTCATATGTTGAATCAGTTAAAGTGTTGAAAAGATTACATGTTGAAAAATAAACTTGTTAGAATATGAGTAATGACTACTATTGTTATAATTACATGATTCACTTGTGGCATATTATTAAGTAAATGACATGTTAACCTGCTAGATTTGGACAATGACCCGATTAAAAATCTACATGTCAAAATAGAAGTAAACACATACATGCGCCATAATATATGCATAATTTGATGGCATGCAAATTAGATTATAGTAAAAAGGATAACATGCCTAAAATTTATAGTAAATAAGAAACTGTAACGCGCTTAGACACGAGGTTAGATTACACTTGTGGTAAAAGTCTGTCCGGACCCGCCCGACATATCCAGCATCCATAAGTGGTAAATCCAATGTGAGGGGTCTAAGTGCATAAATAAAACATGTAATGGTGCTAAGACATGAGGTTAAGTCAACTTGTGGTAGAAGTCTGCCTGGACCCGCCCGGCAAATCCAGCGTCCACAAGTGTAGGCTTAATGTGAGAGATCTAGTGCATATATATATATATATATATATATATATATATGACAAGATATGAATAAATGGCAATGATGGAAATTAAATGTCTAACTCGGAAAATAAGAAAGGAAGGGAAGTAATGGACTGAGTTAGTGCGATGCAAAGGAAAAGTGATGTATTTCCCTAAATGACCTATTTCTGAGAACGTGGTTGCAAGTAAGCCATACTGAATAAAGTAAGAAAAAAGGAAAGAAATTGTAACACCCCGGATTTTTCCGTTAACAGTAAATTAACAAATTAAAGTATAATTAAATTGTAACAGAAAAATTAAGGGAAACGGACATCACCATTGCGTTCGTCTCGGAATTCTGCTTGAGATAGAGTCCGAGTTTGCGCAAAACGGATAACGTATGAAGAAGATATCTTTAATTTAAATATTACAGCAAAACATGAAAAAAGAGAAGTAAGGAGAGGACAATAATTATTATTATTCTAAGACTTATTAACAAAAGCCTCTGTAGCTCAGTTGGTTAAGGCATTGGATTTGTAGCATGGAGGTCGGGGGTTCGAACCCCGGCGGCGACATAATTTTTATCTCTGTTTTAGAGAGGGCCAACTGAGCATGCGAATACATGTACGTATACAAATTCAAATTTTGAAAGGATAAGAACGTACATATAAGGAAATAAAGAAAATATATGTATATATATGAGAATATATATATATATATATGCAAAAATATATGTATACAATAGATAAAATTCAAATAGACTAAAACAACTCAATTTAAAGTTTAATTTTTGAAAATCGAACCCAGTCCCTCCTGGCTGGCCTGGTCTGTGTTTGGTCGAATTTCTGTGGGTTGCTTTGTCATTAGGGCTAGGTGGCAAGTTTTAATTGGTCTCTCTATCTAATGAATGGCTACGATCTAACCTAGCAACATCAATGGTTCTAATCAATTCCTAACCTCTATATAAACAACCCTAGACTAAACCCTAATCTATTCATTCAAATTAAGAGCATAGCCGCCATGTTGCTGAGGAACGACTAAGAGTAGCCGCCATCTAGAGAGAGAGGATTAGGGAGAAAGTTCTAAAGCCTAAAGCAATTCAAGCAACCTAAAGCTAATCAATTCAACAAAGGAATCATATCTCTTAATTAGAGAATTTGCCGCAACCATTGTAAGTAGAGTATTACTTTGGTATGAACAAATGATTGTGTAGATATGTATGCTTGAATTGTGGCAATGAAATTCGTATTTGTGCGATTTATATACTTTTGGATATTCTGAATTATGTCATTCAATTATAAAGAACTACATGCGGTAGTTCTATGCAAATATACGTTTGGAATATTGCGCAAATTATGTAGTCTATGTTGAAGCTACATGTATGTAGTTGATTGAAATTCATGCAAGTTTGGGGCTTTGTTATTATGCCATCATGATGTCTATTTTGTGCATAAATCATTTTGCAAGTAATTGAGACAAGTTTGGTTGTTATAGTTCATATGAAACTATGTTGGAATTTTGACACCATAATCCATGTATTAAGTCATGCTTTTGCAAAACTTATGAATATGGCTAGGCTATGAATGATATTGGGCATAATTGAAATTCATGATTAAGTCTATCTTGTTTAAAAGAATTATCTGATGACATATGTGAGACATGGCTAAGTTAGA
This sequence comes from Allium sativum, assembly GCA_030737875.1. Lineage (NCBI taxonomy): Eukaryota > Viridiplantae > Streptophyta > Magnoliopsida > Asparagales > Amaryllidaceae > Allium > Allium sativum. The sequence goes on along the minus strand of CM060910.1, from coordinate 1,042,134,236 downwards.
CACAAAAATCCCTTTTTTGCAAGTTAAAAGCAAACACCATGATTAGGAATATTTATGCATAAGTATACCATCGTTATGTGATTAAATTTAATTAAGTTGAACTATGCTTTTGTGTTAGTAACAAAGTATCCTCTTTGTAAACATGTAGAAACCTTATGAACATGACTTGTTTATATTTATGCCATGAACAAATTTAACTATACCTATGCCATGTTTATGCTAGAAGTATTTATGCCATGCTTATGTTTGACATTATGCCATGTTTATGCTAGAAGTATTTATGCCATGCTTATGTTTGACATTATGCCATGTTTATGCTAGAAGTATTTACGCCATGCTTATGTTTGACATTATGCCATGTTTATGCTAGAAGTATTTATGCCATGCTTATGTTTGACATTATGCCATGTTTATGCTAGAAGTATTTATGCCATGCTTATGTTTGACATTATGCCATGTTTATGCTAGAAGTATTTATGCCATGCTTATGTTTGACATTATGCCATGTTTATGCTAGAAGTATTTATGCCATGCTTATGTTTGACATTATGCCATGTTTATGCTAGAAGTATTTATGCTATGTTTGACATTATGCCATGTTTATGCTAGAAGTATTTATGCCATGCTTATGTTTGACATTATGCCATGTTTATGCTAGAAGTATTTATGCCATGCTTATGTTTGACATTATGCCATGTTTATGCTAGAAGTATTTATGCCATGTTTGACATTATGCCATGTTTATGCTAAAAGTATTTATGCCATGCTTATGTTTGACATTATGCCTAAGTAAAAATATAGGTTCATGGGTCAATAATGATATCTCAATTACAAGTTCACATGCTTTGATTCATGTCACCTATGTTACCACTATGCAAGTACACCAGTTTCTATTATGTATTTCCAACGTCATATGCAAGTTCATGCGCTCACCTTCCCCTCTTTGTGTATGTAATCACGCTTTAAGCCTCCCCTTTTCGCATGGCTAAATTGGGCTTTAAAAGGCTAAGCCCAATATATATATAAACGGACGTGTAAAACGGGGGAAAATAATGTTGGGTTAAAATTACTAATGAATGAAAACTAAAGTAGAAGGGCCCAAATTCAAGTATGGGTTGGGCCCATGATTGGTGTAACCTTTACACCATTAACTTAATAATGGGCCGCAAATATTTACATATAAGAAATAAAGAAGAATGAAAAGATATGTAAATGTAGAACATACGATGTGTTTAACCCGAGGTTGGATTGAGTTGTGATGTAAACCTGCCCGGAACCGCCCGGCTGTCCAGTAGTCACAACAATACCTATCCAATGTGGGAGGTTAAACATGGAGCCCAGCAAGGACCCGAGGTTAGACTGAGTTGTGGCGTAAGACTGCCCGGAACCAACCGGCAACAGGCAGCCACAACAATACCTGTCTAATGTGAGAGGTCAGGGCCTTAATAAGACAATTAAGGCTGAGTCAGGATTGTTAGGATTAAGTGAACTAAAGACTTAATCAAAATGGAACATGCTAAACTAAACGGACTGGTGGGGTTAGGTTAGAAAACACTTAACCAACTTAACATGTTGGCTAGAGATAGAAAACCTAGTAACGGGGGACCCTTTTCAGCAGTAACCCTACACGGTGTATCATGATACCCTGAAACTAGGCAGGGTGGGGCACGATTACTGGGCTGATTGTAAGAGGTCAAAAAAATCGACGGCGGTGGTGTAGCAGTGTAGGTTCTAACGGAGTGCGGGCGTGCACACACTCCGGCGCAGAAAAATAAGGCACTGGACACCAGTAGCATACCTGTGCACTCTAAGGTTGTGTCGGGTTGCCACTATGGGACTTGATACACCCCATGGTGGGACCAGCATAGGTAACTACGACATCGGGGGCCGTAAGACACATGTAACTACGCGAGTAGGAGCCGATCATCATAGAATGGATCACATCACCCTGACTATGGGGTGCCAGTTGGAAACTAGTTTATATGGGTTCAGAGATTAACATGGGGTACGATAGTATATTCGACCCTAGACAACTTAACCAAGTTTATAGTGCATGCCCATTTCTTGTTTATACTTATCATACCCAGTTCTTTATTCATAGACAAAGTAGTACTAGACTTACTCAGGCTTATGTCTGACTCTACTTTTCTTTCGTCTTCTTTCTTCCGTTTTCCCCCCCAGGTCCTCAGGGAGGGAACACAGCAGCTTGATCAGCTTTGACATCCAGCTTGAAGAAGGGAAATGTATTGCTTGGACTTTCCTGTTTTGAACTATGGCTTTGGACACACTCTATGGGGCTTTTGCAGTTTACTCATGTTTTATTTATGCTTCTTTAAATAATGTACTCAAGACAGATTATGAAAGTATTATGTTATGTTTTTGGAAAGGATGTTGTTGTAACACGTATTTGACTTTATGAAATAAAAGTTTGTTGTTCTTCCGCTGTTTACAAATATGTGTTCTTATATCTGTCTTGTATATCTGTGACTTGTACTTATAAACCTCCACCAAAATTAGGGCATTCCCTTTGAGAGTGACCCTAACGGAGGTGGGGTGTTTCACTTGGTATCAGAGCATAGGTTTACCAGATAAGATAAAAAGTTTTGAAAAATTATTTTCAAAAAGGAAATTTAAAGAAGCATTTTTAAAAAGAAAAATATTATTTTATTCTAAAAAGGCAAAGTCCACTCCCCAAAGCCATAGGTATTATCTCTTATCCTTCGTTTTGAATCTATCCCTTTTGTTTCAGCATGTCCGAAGATCTTAACTTGCCGGAAGGGGTACCCATACCTGGTTGGTTTAGACGGTTCTTAGAAGCAAGGGCCACTCAGCCAGGTCCTACCATTCCTCCTCCCCCAGCGGAAGGAAACCATCCAGCTGCAGCAGCACCTTTTCCTCCACCTCCTCCTCGAGGAAACACTTTTGCTAAGATATGTAAGGATTTTAAAGCTATGGGAGGAAGGAATTTCCATGGAACTGAGTCCTTCGTAGCAGCTAGAAATTGGCTGAAAGAAACGGAGGACCTATTCATCATCTTTGAGGTAGAAGATAGACAAAAAGTACAATTGGCAGTGTGGCTATTGAAGGGCGAGGCTTCCTACTGGTGGGAAGTCACTAATGCTGAAAGACCAGTGGAGACGTGGGAGGACTTTAGGGCAAGGTTTGAGACCAATTTTCTCTCAGATGCGGAAAGAAGTTTGCAGTTGGAGAAATTCTTATTTCTTAAGCAAGGAGACAAGACTGTTAGAGAGTATGTGAATCAGTTTGATGAGCTGGCTAGGTTTGGGCTTGACCTAGTCAACACCCCGCACAAGAAGGCTCTCCGTTTCGTTAAGGGGTTGAATGAGCCATTACACAGTTTGGCCATGACCCATATACCCATGGGAGCCACGTATGAAAGATTGGTGCAAATGGCATTGTTGAATGAAGAGGATAAGGGCAAGAAGAAAGAGGGTTTGCAGCCTAAGAAGACAGACTTTAAGAAAGGCGGGAAAGGCAACAAAGAGAAGAGGAAGTGTAATTTCTGTGGCAAAGTGGGGCACTTAGTAAAGGACTGCCGGAAAAAGAAGGCCAAGGAGAATGGTGGGTGCTTTTCTTGCGGTCAGACAGGCCACAGAGCTAAGGACTGCCCAAAGAAACGAGGGCAGGGGCAGGGGTCTGGATCCACTCCAGGGGCACAGGTTCATGTGCTGGAAGCGCCACCTTTGCAACAGCGAGGTACAAACACTTCTGTAGAAAGTGTAGTTTATCTTTATGATCACCCCGTTCGCACTTTATTTGATTCTGGCGCATCACACTCCTTTATCTCGTCTGCTTTAGTAGAATCTCTGCACCTAAAAACTAGTATGGTAGAGGACCCCTTAATTGTTTCAAACCCAATTGGGGGCCCAGCTCATTTGTCTATGATCTGTTTGGATTTGAAAATTTCTATTCTAAGTGTAGAATTTGAATGTAGTGCCTTTGTTTTGGGCTTTGCGGGGTATGGTTTGATTTTGGGTATGGATTGGCTATCCAGTAATGGGGCCATCCTTGATTGTGAGAAAAGGGTTGTTAGGCTCCTAACCCAGCTCAGTAATACTTTGGAAATTTCTTGTAATCCCTCGTATGCTGTTATGCTTAGTTATCTTGAGTCGCTAGATGCCTCTGTTGAAAATTTGCAATCAGTTAGAGTGGTCCGGGAATATCCGGATGTCTTCGAAGAGGTGAAGGGCTTGCCTCCGAAGCGGGAAATAGACTTCCGCATATATCTTGTAGATAATGCAAAGCCCGTTGCGTTGCCCATTAGACATATGGCTCCACGAGAAAGAAAAGAGCTCAGTAAACAGATTAAAGAGCTTCTAGAGAAGGGGTTCATTAGGTGGAGCATTTCAGAATAGGGCACTCCAGGAGTGTTCGCCACTAAGGCTGAAGGTTCATTTCACTTATGCATGAGTTGTAAAGAATCACCTTAGTAAGTACATTTGGCAACATAGTTGGACTTAGGAAGGGACTCCCTTGTGACCTAAAAGGAGTCCATCATGCTTAGTTTCCTAGAATCATATGTGGTGGTTGGGTTGATTAATTCTTTGGGTGTCAGTCTGATGTTGATTTCGGTCTTCGGGGCTGATGCTTAGAGAGTTCTTCTCCTAATCAATATATATGTGGCATAGATTTCCAGTTTTGACATTGCCTAATGGGCACAAAATTTTTACTTGCTTCTATCATTCGACTATACCTTTAGGTAGGACCATTTCCTATCATTGAGAAAATTTGGAAAATGACCTATAGATTAGAGCTACCCGAGAAATTGGCCGGAGTCCACAACGTTTTTCACGTTTCACATCTCCGAAAATGTCTACATGAGTCTGCTGAAGTGGTAGAGCCAAATATCCTCGAAGAGGCCGAAGTGGAACGCGAAGCAACCATAAGAAAAGTTCCAACCCGCATACTAGGAACGGAAGTGAAGAAGCTACGCAACCGCGAAGTCAAACTCGTCAAAGTTCAGTGGAGCGACGCCGAGGGAGACGCGACTTGGGAAACTGAAGCTAGAATACGCACTGCTTACCCTTTTCTTTTCGAGGGTACGTCCTTGATCTTTCTTTTTCCTTAAGTTGCGCTTTTATCTATCTTTTTAGGAATATCTCCTCGACCTTATCTTTTAGATAGAAACCTTTTGGATGAAAACATGTAATTGAAACATGTTATGTATGATGGTTGCAAGTGGTTGCAAGTGATTGCTAGTAGTTGCTCGTGGCTGCATATACACACACAATCTAGGTTTTAGATCGGCTCAGTCACTTCATATTGCATATGCATATATGTTTGCACTCGTATATGGTTGAATTGTAATGTGTTGTCATATGGATGTTGCATTTGTATGAAAGATTGTGCACCCATGTAGAATCATGAATAGGAAAAATCTGCATACATAATGGATACATGGCACTTACATGATTCGCATTAAGGAGGTCAACTGAATCAGTAGACCGCCTGATTTTGCATTAGATAAGTTCATGAACACACACACTTCGCATATGATCATGAAGCATTAGAAGTCTTTTAAGGACAATGGATGCTCGTGTTTGATGGATGAGTAGATGGATGATTGAATGTTAGGATTTACATTCTTCCTAAACTTGAAGATTTCGGGGACGAAATCCTTTTAAGTGGGGGAGAATGTAACACCCCGGATTTTTCCGTTAACAGTAAATTAACAAATTAAAGTATAATTAAATTGTAACAGAAAAATTAAGTGAAACGGACATCACCATTGCGTTCGTCTCGGAATTCTGCTTGAGATAGAGTCCGAGTTTGCGCAAAACGGATAACGTATGAAGAAGATATCTTTAATTTAAATATTACAGCAAAACATGAAAAAAGAGAAGTAAGGAGAGGACAATAATTATTATTATTCTAAGACTTATTAACAAAAGCCTCTGTAGCTCAGTTGGTTAAGGCATTGGATTTGTAGCATGGAGGTCGGGGGTTCGAACCCCAGCGGCGACATAATTTTTATCTCTGTTTTAGAGAGGGCCAACTGAGCATGCAAATACATGTACGTATACAAATTCAAATTTTGAAAGGATAAGAACGTACATATAAGGAAATAAAGAAAATATATGTATATATATGAGAATATATATATATATATGCAAAAATATATGTATACAATAGATAAAATTCAAATAGACTAAAACAGCTCAATTTAAAGTTTAATTTTTGAAAATTCAACCCAGTCCCTCCTGGCTGGCCTGGTCTGTGTTTGGTCGAATTTCTGTGGGTTGCTTTGTCATTAGGGCTAGGTGGCAAGTTTTAATTGGTCTCTCTATCTAATGAATGGCTACGATCTAACCTAGCAACATCAATGGTTCTAATCAATTCCTAACCTCTATATAAACAACCCTAGACTAAACCCTAATCTATTCATTCAAATTAAGAGCATAGCCGCCATGTTGCTGAGGAACGACTAAGAGTAGCCGCCATCTAGAGAGAGAGGATTAGGGAGAAAGTTCTAAAGCCTAAAGCAATTCAAGCAACCTAAAGCTAATCAATTCAACAAAGGAATCATATCTCTTAATTAGAGAATTTGCCGCAACCATTGTAAGTAGAGTATTACTTTGGTATGAACAAATGATTGTGTAGATATGTATGCTTGAATTGTGGCAATGAAATTCGTATTTGTGCGATTTATATACTTTTGGATATTCTGAATTATGTCATTCAATTATAAAGAACTACATGCGGTAGTTCTATGCAAATATACGTTTGGAATATTGCGCAAATTATGTAGTCTATGTTGAAGCTACATGTATGTAGTTGATTGAAATTCATGCAAGTTTGGGGCTTTGTTATTATGCCATCATGATGTCTATTTTGTGCATAAATCATTTTGCAAGTAATTGAGACAAGTTTGGTTGTTATAGTTCATATGAAACTATGTTGGAATTTTGACACCATAATCCATGTATTAAGTCATGCTTTTGCAAAACTTATGAATATGGCTAGGCTATGAATGATATTGGGCATAATTGAAATTCATGATTAAGTCTATCTTGTTTAAAAGAATTATCTGATGACATATGTGAGACATGGCTAAGTTAGACACAAAAATCCCTTTTTTGCAAGTTAAAAGCAAACACCATGATTAGGAATATTTATGCATAAGTATACCATCGTTATGTGATTAAATTTAATTAAGTTGAACTATGCTTTTGTGTTAGTAACAAAGTATCCTCTTTGTAAACATGTAGAAACCTTATGAACATGACTTGTTTATATTTATGCCATGAACAAATTTAACTATACCTATGCCATGTTTATGCTAGAAGTATTTATGCCATGCTTATGTTTGACATTATGCCATGTTTATGCTAGAAGTATTTATGCCATGCTTATGTTTGACATTACGCCATGTTTATGCTAGAAGTATTTACGCCATGCTTATGTTTGACATTATGCCATGTTTATGCTAGAAGTATTTATGCCATGCTTATGTTTGACATTATGCCATGTTTATGCTAGAAGTATTTATGCCATGCTTATGTTTGACATTATGCCATGTTTATGCTAGAAGTATTTATGCCATGCTTATGTTTGACATTATGCCATGTTTATGCTAGAAGTATTTATGCCATGCTTATGTTTGACATTATGCCATGTTTATGCTAGAAGTATTTATGCTATGTTTGACATTATGCCATGTTTATGCTAGAAGTATTTATGCCATGCTTATGTTTGACATTATGCCATGTTTATGCTAGAAGTATTTATGTCATGCTTATGTTTGACATTATGCCATGTTTATGCTAGAAGTATTTATGCCATGTTTGACATTATGCCATGTTTATGCTAAAAGTATTTATGCCATGCTTATGTTTGACATTATGCCTAAGTAAAAATATAGGTTCATGGGTCAATAATGATATCTCAATTACAAGTTCACATGCTTTGATTCATGTCACCTATGTTACCACTATGCAAGTACACCAGTTTCTATTATGTATTTCCAACGTCATATGCAAGTTCATGCGCTCACCTTCCCCTCTTTGTGTATGTAATCACGCTTTAAGCCTCCCCTTTTCGCATGGCTAAATTGGGCTTTAAAAGGCTAAGCCCAATATATATAAACGGACGTGTAAAACGGGGGAAAATAATGTTGGGTTAAAATTACTAATGAATGAAAACTAAAGTAGAAGGGCCCAAATTCAAGTATGGGTTGGGCCCATGATTGGTGTAACCTTTACACCATTAACTTAATAATGGGCCACAAATATTTACATATAAGAAATAAAGAAGAATGACAAGATATGTAAATGTAGAACATACGATGTGTTTAACCCGAGGTTGGATTGAGTTGTGATGTAAACCTGCCCGGAACCGCCCGGTTGTCCAGTAGTCACAACAATACCTATCCAATGTGGGAGGTTAAACATGGAGCCCAGCAAGGACCCGAGGTTAGACTGAGTTGTGGCGTAAGACTGCCCGGAACCAACCGGCAACAGGCAGCCACAACAATACCTGTCTAATGTGAGAGGTCAGGGCCTTAATAAGACAATTAAGGCTGAGTCAGGATTGTTAGGATTAAGTGAACTAAAGACTTAATCAAAATGGAACATGCTAAACTAAACGGACTGGTGGGGTTAGGTTAGAAAACACTTACCCAACTTAACATGTTGGCTAGAGATAGAAAACCTAGTAACGGGGGACCCTTTTCAGCAGTAACCCTACACGGTGTATCATGATACCCTGAAACTAGGCAGGGTGGGGCACGATTACTGGGCTGATTGTAAGAGGTCAAAAAATCGACGGCGGTGGTGTAGCAGTGTAGGTTCTAACGGATTGCGGGCGTGCACACACTCCGGCGTAGAAAAATAAGGCACTAGACACCAGTAGCATACCTGTGCACTCTAAGGTTGTGTCGGGTTGCCACTATGGGACTTGATACACCCCATGGTGGGACCAGCATAGGTAACTACGACATCGGGGGCCGTAAGACACATGTAACTACGCGAGTAGGAGCCGATCATCATAGAATGGATCACATCACCCTGACTATGGGGTGCCAGTTGGAAACTAGTTTATATGGGTTCAGAGATTAACATGGGGTACGATAGTATATTCGACCCTAGACAACTTAACCAAGTTTATAGTGCATGCCCATTTCTTGTTTATACTTATCATACCCAGTTCTTTATTCATAGACAAAGTAGTACTAGACTTACTCTGGCTCATGTCTGACTCTACTTTTCTTTCGTCTTCTTTCTTCCGTTTCCCCCCCCCCCCCCAGGTCCTCAGGGAGGGAACACAGCAGCTTGATCAGCTTTGACATCCAGCTTGAAGAAGGGAAATGTATTGCTTGGACTTTCCTGTTTTGAACTACGGCTTTGGACACACTCTATGGGGCTTTTGCAGTTTACTCATGTTTTATTTATGCTTCTTTAAATAATGTACTCAAGACAGATTATGAAAGTATTATGTTATGTTTTTGGAAAGGATGTTGTTGTAACACGTATTTGACTTTATGAAATAAAAGTTTGTTGTTCTTCCGCTGTTTACAAATATGTGTTCTTATATCTGTCTTGTATATCTGTGACTTGTACTTATAAACCTCCACCAAAATTAGGGCATTCCCTTTGAGAGTGACCCTAACGGAGGTGGGGTGTTTCAGAAATTACTTGCCACCCCGGATTTAGATGGGAATATGTTATGAAAATAAACCACCGATTCCTTCTATAAATCAAACTGCTAAGGTGCATGAAGTGTTTTCCTTAATAAAATAAGGAACATATATTACAGTGAATGAAGAATAATGGGTTACAACAGTAAATGGTTTAAATGGGGAATGATAATCACCTATTATAAATAAATTACATTAATGAGAATGTTGTATAATAGGTAGACTTGTCCTAGGGACAAGTGAAGATTATAACTTAGGTTACAATAAACTAGTAAGGAAATGGGATAATTGGTGAAATGAGATAAGGGACACTTAATTGTAAATTACGTAATCAGTAAATGGGGAAACCTGAAACCAGTTGAGAAACAGGGGGAAAATTTATGAAATATAAGAAGTTGTACTTAATTATAAATTAAGTAATTTGTAAACTTGGAAATCTGAAATTCGCTGATAAGAATAACATGTTTGGACTTGTCCTAAGGACAAGAGGAAATTATAACATAGATCATAATAAATGGATAGAGAAACTTATTAATGGACCTTAGTTAAGAGAACTAAGTTAATAAGTAAACAACGATAAATTGTAGTAACGGTGTAAAATGGAATTATGATTAAATGAGAAAGAATGAGGAAAACTTGTGAAATAAGTTATATTTAATCATAAATAATGACTAACATGTTAAACATAAAACATGTGAATTGGGATATACTTAATTACATATTAAGTAGAACATGTTATTGTAATGATGAAATCAAACAAGAATATAAAGGGATTGTGTATTACAGACCTTGGATCACAATCTAGAGATTAACATGTTGTGAAACTTAAATGGGTTAATTAATAAGCAAGAGAATCTTGGTAACCTGGATAAGAATTCAATGTGAATGGAGATAACCAAGTTAAATGGAAACCTGGTGAGGTAAATCAAGTGCGTAAAAGAATGTTTAGACGTAGGGTCTAATAACATGTTAAAATGAGGCGCTTGGACCAGTCTGCACGTTTGAGGGTGAATAACCCAACGGGGTAGATCATCGAGGTGTCATGAGGCACGAGGGGAGCGCACATTCATCTGATTATTCTGGCGGCTTTGAAGGACTGGAAGGGGAAGCACACGGCTTCCTGAGGTACGTAAGGTGCTCCTGGTAGTTCTCTGTGTGGTGGAAGATGTTTAGGATGTGCTCGCAGAGGTTGGGTCTGCGCGTAACTACTAGGTGGGTGAGCCTTGACTGCAAAAGTAGCTTTGCAATCAGAATGCTATGACGCAGTGACACTAGGATGATTCAGCGGTTTCCTCAATGGGGATGCGATGGGTCACGACCAACAAGGATAGTAGATCGTCGGATGCCCGTCATCGGCAGCCAGTGAGATGCAAAAAGACTAGAGCTAAAACCAATAGACCATTCACCTTTCACTATCGAGGTACGGTAGTTGAGGGAAGACGCCAACTAGATGTTTAGATTGTTGTTAGGACCTAGTCGTTTAGCTCTTGTAGTCTTTACTAGTTGAGGGAGGGGCCGAGGTGGGGCCTTAGCCACCATGAAAAATAGACCCGAGGTATATCTGTATTTTGAGGCTCTTAAAGGCGGGCCTGTACAGATATGGAAAAGCTCCTGACCGAGTTCCGTGTTTCTTGTATCACCCTGCCACAGAACTCGGTGCGCATTTGAGGACGTGCGGTTAAGGCGTCGAGCTACAATTGATGATACGTATGTGGGACAGTCTAGATACATGCATGTCAACTCTGGGTGGTGTATTATAGACTTGAAGGCATTACTCCGGTATGAAATCTGATTTGATCGACGGTGGCAGTCCGTATGCTTACCTAGCGTAGTAATGACAGATATATATATGAAACGTAACATTGTTATATATAGATCCGTACGTCACTCCGGCATAGGATGAGGGACTGCATATATTTCAGTGATATTACGGTGAAGACCATGCGAGTGGAGTACCATGGGGTGTACCTTAATATTGGGGGTAGCTACATATATGCTGTATTAGGTTAATCCACTGGGAAGTAAATCGGTACGATGTGTGTGTGTAAGCCTTGAGTGCTGTTAACCCAAATATCCTAATAAATAAGAAAATTAGATTGAATGGTATATGTAGTTTTATCCAAAGTGTATAATTTAAATCCAGTCACCAGAACTTGTATTCTGACCCCCTCCTCATAACATACTCGCATGTTAGATTTGTGGCAAAGACATGATAGCTTTGGATAATGGTTAGGAAGTATTATTAATACGGTAAGGCTATACCTTGAGTATATTATATTTTATCCATTCCGCTGTGAAATATTTTATGAACTCCGACATAGTTTATATCTATGTCTTTTCTGTAGGATACCATAGAAAACCAACACGAGTTTCGATAAATTAGAATTTTGAAAAAATTTGATCTGTCAGAATTCGGGTTGTTACAATCAATGATGCATTATTCACTTATTTTTACTCTTGTTTGGAAATGACAAAATAAATATCAACCACTTTTCATTCCAATTGGATACGTTATGCTAATAGAATTGCTCAACATTAATAGCATTGATAATAATAAATCTAAAGCATGCTTAGCTCTGTCCCCAATTCCTCACCTAAAGCTTTCTTTTCGAAGTTCTAAATAGATGTAATTTGATTTGGAAATAGTATGGTTGTATAAACTAGTGGAAGTTGTTTAACAAAACAATGAAAGAGCAGAAGGAATGTGATTATGGTAAGATCAATGTAACAAGTTCTCTTCATTTCTATAAAAGAAGAATATCGACTTTTCCTCTTGAAAAAATAGCTAGAAGAAACTATTTTTGGTGAATTCTTTTCTAGCGTCATAAATTAGTTTACATGCACTATAGACTTTTTATAAAATTTATGACAAAACTTACTTAGGGGCCGTTGGAAAGCCATTGAAAATGTTGTTGGTATGTACTATAACAGCTACCAATGGCCTCCAATGCCTTCAACGACTAATTTCTAATGGTCTCCAACGATTAATTTGGACACGTGGAAGTAATGGCTGATTAGAGAGCCGTTGAAAAACGTTAGAATATGCCGTTGGAATCCATTGAAAAATAACGGCTTGGAAGCCAATAATAGCCATTGGAAATTTAGGTATGTTTTTAGATTTTACATTTCTTCCTTCCAACCACCCCCACAATCTCAGTTATATCATAATAGCTCCATTTCGAGCATATACATAACAATTACACTTACATATATACCCAAACATAATATTAAATCAAAATTATGCACATACATTCTAGTGCACACAACATAAAACCAATATATATAAATATCCAACAAACCAACGTCACTAAATCAACATAAACCATCATCCAACAGAATGTCTAAACCAATATCACCACCACAACAATAATATATACAAACCATCATAATGTATCAATCAAATCCTCACTCACTCAAAGAGTATATGTACATATATAACAAAAGGATGTAACAAAACATACCTAAAGTCACTCTCCTTCGAAACCACCAGATGATTAAGGAAACTGTCTGTATTGGGATATGAACTCCGCCAAACGCTAGTTCAACTGCTCCAGCTGTCCTTCACGACAGGATCACGTTTATCAAGCGCGACGATTTGGACTCATAGCTATGCAGCCTCCTCTTTGTCCTGAACCCTATGGTATGCCTTTTGAGATGTCTTAACCCTCTGGCACCAGACTGATCTGGCGTTTGTAAAATTCTCAGGTTAGACCAAGTTGTACAGGTTCAGGTTATCGGATGCTATGAAGAGATGAGATGGATGAGTTCAGACGTATGATATTATATATTCCGCTTTGTAATTGTATATGAGGACAGATTATTATAACTGTCCAGATGTGTGATGTACTCTGATGATTGTAAGTATTTTTAAAGCTCTCGGTAAAGGATCTATTTCTATATTATATTTTGTTCCGCTGCGATGTGAGACACTGTATTGGGTTGGTTCTTCTACTTCTTCTTCTATTCTAATATCTCTTTCTTATCTTATCTCACCCTCTAATGTTCTTTCTAATAATGTTCTTGTGTTTTCGATGCTTGAATGTTTGACATGGTGTTTTTGAGTCGATTTTCAGGGTCGAAAAACCTTGGGTCGTTACAATCCAACTGGGTTCCTCAACAATTATATTGTTGGTTTTCATATATTGCATTATATAATGTGACAATTAATCTGTGGTTGATTATTGTGTGTTTGGGATGTTTGAATAACATCGTCCTGTTTGGTATTTAAATACCGTAAAAATATGTTGGAAAAGAATTCGAGTTTTAAAAAGGGAAAATCTATTTTTGAATAGAAATTGAATTTCGATTGGGCTAGATATAATAAATTGTTTTAATTATATAAAAACAAGTGGTTTAATTTGTGAACGATTTTTGAATATGAAGTAGAATAATTATGATTGGAAAATTCGAAAATGTGAATTATTGAGTGAAATTAAAAAGGGGAAATTGGATATCGATTGTAAAAAGAAAACGATGAATTTATTTCGATGTTCGAAATGTAAATAGAACTGAAATAAATCCGTAAGGATTTATAATTTGAATTCGACTGTGTAGAATTGTATAAATAATCTATTTTAGAAATTATAAAATTATAATTCATAATTTAATAAAATGGTAAATATTTGGTTTGGAACCAATAATTTATAATCGAATATAAAGTCAAGATTAAGTTATAAACTTAATATATAATTAACAATAAGTTTACATGTAGACGGAGTTTATTAAGTGTAATACGAATATGAATTTATAAAATAACTCAATAAATGGAATTTTAAACTATAATGGTAATTACTTTTTAAATCAAGATTTATTATTTATAACAAGTCCAGTTTTTTGTAAAGAAATAATATTTATGTTTTAAAGTGAATAATGATTTAAAAGTAAATGTTTTGCACATTAAAATGGTAATAAAACGAAATTGGTAAATAATTGAATTGATAAATTTAAAAGTAAATTTAGATAGTGAGTTAACCCGAAACAGTGAGTTTATTCCAACTTCAGAACGTTAATCAATTGAGATTATTCGAAAGAGAGTTATGCATTGAAATTCGATATATTGAATTTGGGAAAGTACTATTTACTTTCCGATTTTAATTAGATTTATTATTTATTTATTTATTTATTCAAATTAGTGAATAAAAGATATATTTTGAAGTTAAATATTTTAGAAGTAGGGATTATAACACTACCGTATAATCAATGATTTCCATTAAAGAAGTGGATTCGTAAACTGAATTCGAGAATTACGTAAGCAATGATTTGATAATATGATAAGAAATTAAGAAATGAAGTTAAGGAAATTAGAAACTGATTGGAAATTAGTCAAGTTGAATGGTTCCTTGAGTGTGGATCTGATGGTTGTTTCATCCTTCGGGGGTTGATGCTTAGGGAGTTGTTCTCTTACTAGTTTATGGTTAAGGTCTGATGAATGTGGAAGGATAGTGATGTGTGAATAAGAAATGAAAATGTTTTCCAATGTTAATAACATATATTTTCTGAAATATAGAAAATATATAGTTTAAATAAATGGAAACGTTTTCCAAGAACCATTAGAGGTTAACGAGTTGGAGAAATATTTGGGTACGATATTTAAGAGAAATTGGGAAATGAATGAATTAATGATAAATCAATTTAAAGGGGCTCGGTGTTGGTTAATGGTTGATCGATATAATTTCCATTTGGAAATAAGATCGTTATTTGTATGGATGTTTTCCTTTGATAGTTAAATAACTGACTATCAAAGTTTTTGACCATTTTTCTGCTGTCAATACGGAGAGACCGGGATCAGGTTTATTATCTGAAAACCACTCCGTATGGGCATTAGCGTTGCGAATCAAATATGCTGAAGACAATTAAAGATGGAGTTTATGCAAAGGCTGTTTTGGCAATCCTAGGTAGAAATTACCTAAGATGGATTTACAAAATAGTGCCTTCGATTTGTCCAGTCCCAGGACAATTTGTATGGACGAATGTCTGGCAGAGTATATCTAATAAATCGCGTAAGTTGATCTCTTCAAACGTATTCACGTTGGTGGCAGAGGAATTCGTTTCTATTAGCTTTATACCCATGGTATTTTTGGAAAAATCAATTTGTGATTTGGAAATTATGACAATGTGGCATTCAAAGTAATTGAAGGTGTGATTTGGCAAAAGATACGTTCTGACCTCAAGCCTCATCAACCGGGAAATGACAAAAATAGGGCCGACAACATGGCTAAATGGGTGTCTCTCAATTGGGGTATATTGCCACCATCTAGAAAATATTCATTTTTGTTCTTCTTTCGCTTCCGTATCTCCCGGGAACGGTTACGTTGGTTTACCAATCGTAAGGTGACAATATATTCGGAACATTCAAGCAAAATGAATGGTTGGTCATGTGTGGTCGAGTTGCAAGATGTTCTTATTGAACTCCAGTGTATCCCTCTAGAGTACACTGATCGGAAGGTGGTTCCATACCTTATCATATTTGGAAATCTATTCTCCAATAAGAGCCCGCGATTTTGATTGTATACTATGAATGTAGAGCGTGAGATGCAAGCATTCTGCTAGATTGTTATTTACTTGTATTAGATACTATTATAATATCAGAATAATATTGTTTTAAAAGAATGTTTTGGGTTATCGTAAGGTAAAAACCATCTTTATTAATCTATGGATCGGTCTTAAGAATATCCTTCCTTTTGAAAAGAATTTTTAAAAGTTAAACCAAATGGTTGGAGTTTACTCACACCAGTCTCATGACAAACCTAGAGTTTATTTTTTTGTTTTACCTTAAACTCTTAGTTGCCCAAATTTGTACGGGCAGTCAAGTGGTTGGTATTTTACATATATACTTGGAAAAGCTGGGAGCAGGAGGCTTCAACATTTAATAACTATCTTTTATTTCCACTGTGATATACATATGATATTCTCTGATGATGTATGTAAGTAAAAATACAGTTTTGTATTTCAAAGTTATGTTATATAATATATTTTATTCGTTCCACTATGAGATTCGCATTCACTCTGATTCTGTTCAGTTGTGTTCCTCTTCTATTCTATCTTTCTTTCTTATTATTTCTCACCTTCTAACTTCCTTCTATTAATGATTCGGTATTCTCGATACTTTAATAGTCAACATGGTGTTTTGTGTCGATTTTCAGGATCGAAAATCCTAGTTCGTTACAATTATACTCGTAGCAGTAATCCCTACGTTATAGGTTCTACATGATGCAAGGACTTCTTGTTACTAATCCTAAGTATTATTCTGATAGGATGTAGTAAAAGAGTGCCTTCGATTTGTCCTGTTCCTGGACAACTTGTATGGACGAATGTCTGACAGAGCATTTCCTAAAATCACATACTTTGGTTTTTACAAATATACCGAGTATGGTGGCGGAGAAGGCAACTTCTTTTAGCTTAACACCTAGGGTATGTTTGTGCAAATCAATTAGTGATTGACGGATCTGACAATGTGGCATTCAAAGTTGAATGTGATATCTCCAAAAGGGTAATCGTGTCCTCAAGCCTCATCAACCGGGAAATGACTGAAATCGGGCAAGCAGTAGGGCTATGTGGGTCATTCCCATTAGGTTATATCATCACCTAATCTAGAGAAATCTATTGTCCCTTTTTGTATGCTTCGGAATGAGTACGGTTGACGTCCTACAACTGTGGTGATGATATATTCGGTACAATCAAGTTGAATGAGTGGTCGGGTTCTGTATGATCGGGTTGCAAGATATTCTTATTGAACCCCAGTGTTTTATCTCAAAAGGACACTGATCCGAAGGTAGTTCCTTACCTAGTCATGTGTGGAAATCCAAACTCCAATGCGAGCCGTATGGTTTTAGTAGTAAAGCAACTATGTCAAAAAGTGAGATGTAAGCTATTCAACTATATTCCTATTTTATTTGTGGATTGATGGTCATTATTATAATATCATTGGATTTTTATAATAAAAGTGATTTGGTTATCGTAAGAGAAAAACACATGCCATGTTTATGGGTGGCCATGTCTTACGAGAGTTCCATTCTTTTAAAGGATTTTTAAAAGTTAAGCAAGTTGTTACTAATGTGAGTTTTCTCTTTGGATTATATAGGCTGACCTAGTTGTGTACTATAATGTTGTAAACATGTATACACAGTTTTCACTTTGGATAAACAGTACTGATATATTATATTTTATTCATTCTGCTGTGAGGTTCTATTCTGCTCTGATTCTGGTGTGTGGGTATTCTTCTTCTTCTTTTCTATTCTAACATTTCTTTCTTTCTACTTCTCATCCTCAAACTTCTTTCTTTTAACTATATAGATTTTTGATACTTGGGTTTTGGCAAGTGAATACAAGTAATGTATTAGTGCTAAAATTCGAGGGTCGAATTTTCTAGGTCGTTACACTAAAAATATAAACTCTATTCAAAACTAATTCAAGTGTCAAGTTATAACAATTTTGAATACTTATTCTTCAAATTCAAAGTTAAATTTAAGGTTTAGCTAATAACTGGATTTTAATTTAGAATTCAACATTCAAATTTTAAAACAAACATCATATTTTTCATTTATTTAAAATCAAAATTTATCTCCAATTAAGATTAAATTTTAGTTCGTTTCTTTCAGCAAAACAGTGATATTTTTTCATGTAGAGCACTCGCAAAAAATTTAATTCTAATTTTAAAATCCTAGTTTTAAATTAGAAATTTAAATGTAAAACTTACATATAGTTTTCATTTTACAATTAAATTCAACTCCCCCTAACATAAATATTAATGCACGTCTAATTTTTATAATTTGAGTCATTATCGTGGATAAATTAAAAAGGCAATTGACAAGAAACTAGACTTATCAATTGGTGGTATTTTCTAGAACATGTTTTCGTAAGGTAGTTTTCTGGAAACATATTGCAACATTTGATATGAAATCAAATTTTGTGTTGTGCATTTTCAACATGTACTCAAACAAGCATGGAAGGGGACATGACATGGAAAATAATCAATTTAAGAAGTGATTTTTACATACAAATTGAAAATGATGTTTCCTTCTTTTCTACCTAATTTTTAAGATTGTCAAAAGATATCTTCTTATTTCCCATTCTCCCCTTTGTTAGAATGATTATGATTTTCCATCTACTCCTTCTCTTCTACAACGATTGACATATATAAAGTCAAACACAACCTAAATTCTAGGATTTGCAAGAGATCTAGAAATTAAGATTTATAAGTTTTGTTAATTGAAGAAAGACAAAATTAGTTATTAATGATAATCTAAGGTTAGGAGAGTTTTATAATATGAATGGTGTATGCCATGTAAATATGATATATACGATTTTGACAGAAGAAAAATGACTTGTAAATAATTTATGGTGTATCAATCAAAATTAGCTATCTTTTTCTATATCTTTTATTTAAAATGATTCTCCATTTAGTAATTCTTAATTGAAATAATTTTAAATTACCAAATTTGATTATTTTTCTCAATTCTTCCCTGTATTATCAATTCCCATAATACTCAATGCATAAGTGAACAAAGTATTGAACTAAACTCCCTTAAAAAAATTATTAGTACAAATAGGGATTCAAGAGTCATTCCTTATTATAGTGTGATTGATCGATTAGTGCTAAGGAATCAAAATTTCTTACCAAAGTGTAGATCCACTCAAACATATATCACTCTTAATCTAATATTTGAAATGTCAGAAATTAAAGATTTCGTAAAATTCATAAATTAACATATTAATTTAATCTAGGATTAAATGCATAACTAACCATTAAATGCATAAATTATTATTTTTATATAAATATTTGTGAGCATTAATATATTATGACCAATTAGCATATAATGAGTCAATTTTGACATTCCGAGTATATATGAGAATCACTGAGTAAATAACTTAACCAGTTTAATTTTCAAAAACTTCTAGCTTACATCACTCTCCTTAAAAATAATAAGTCTACATCCCTCTATATTTTGAAATACAAATTATATCATTGTAATTATTTTCCCTACTTGATGCATTTTCATTAGGAAATTATGTAAAGTTAAACGCAATATTTAAAACATGACATCCTTCAATAGACTTGTCGAATTTCAATTTCATTTCCACCATTAAATCAAAAAAAATTAAACAAAATTTTTGAACTTCCTATTAATGTCCATTGTCATATGTTTTGGTGATTTTCTTTTATAAAAGAAAATATTTGTTCGGGTAATTCAGTTTGTCTCATAGGAAAATTAATATTCTTTTCTATGGAATCTAGTTTGTCTTGAACCTAAAATTTGTAATGACCTTCCTCTTTGATTGCTCCAAGTTGGTAACTAAACCAACTCGAACCGTTCAAAATGATATATTGTTATTTAGCTTACGAGTTTAGCAGAATCAAACACAAAAATCACAGAACATAATAACTTGCAGCGAAACAACTTTTGCACAAAATATCAGACTTTATACAATATTTTTACATAGCGGAAAATACATGGCTTTTAAATAAAATAAATTTACAGATTTTACAATCCAGATCATGCGCATCTTCACGTGCCTCAAACTTCAAAGCTGAAATCTTAAAGCCGCAAAACTTGGTCTAACCCAAGCGTTCCATGCAAAACAAAAAACATTCGAGTCAGGATTAAATTTATTCAAGTAAATTAGCTTTAATAAATACTGAAATAAAATAGTTAAACAGTTTAAATATTCAAATATGTGTCAATAAAACACTAAAATATAGTAGTAAATTTTAACGTACATAAGCAGTTCTAGATTTCAAATATATACCATATGTTAACATTCAAGGTCAATATCAAGGTAGCAAGGCATGAGACATATGTGTGTGTGTATACACTAACTTTAACATTTCAATTCATGACAATGTACAAAACTAAAATGGAGGCCTGCATGAAAGTTTCCAGCGAAAGGACAGTGGGGGGTCTAACAATAATCTTCCTTTCGACTATATGAATGCATGGTGTAAACATGGTAGATGTTTAGACCAAGTTATTCAGGGGTCTAAAAAGAGTACATGAAGAGACTACACATATCAATTTATATCAATTATTGAAAATCTCAAAACTTGGCATACAAGGAATAAAAGGCTCATGTAATGAAGAGTCTACAACAACATATAACCAATTGCTCATTTAGAAATACCATGACCAGAAAACACTTATTTATATGAACATCTTATGCTCATAAACTTGGAGCTCAGAAAACAAATTCTTGTTTAGTGAGAAGACATGTACAGGAGTAAAACAATTTGGCTTATTGAAGAGGAAATTAATTCTAAGTTCTCTTTTTTTTCTTACCGAAATTGTTCGTAAGGAAACTTTATAATAACATACTAAATTTTTGAATGTATGTCCAGATTTCGAGTAAAATTAGATACGCATGTAAGAAATGTACAACATACATGTGCACTCACAACCAAGTAGGCAATACAAAGTTGAACAAACATGGGTATTTTGGTTTTAAACGAGGTAAAACTATCATGTATGTACCAGCAATTCACGGTCAATATCAATTTGGCAAAGAAATCAAATAACATACGATTCATGTTTACAACTCCGCAATGTATATGTATATGTACCTATTTATATTTCAGATTTACACGAGGTAAGATATAAGAAAATAATGTGCTACAATAATCATGGCAGCAACAAAACCAAGCACTAACTATTTTGTTTAGTTTGTATTAAGGTCGAAATACTTGAAAATAAATTAATCATGAGTGGTAAACTCACATTACACAGCGCAGTTAAGGGACATCAAGCTGTAGAAGGCAGGAAAGATGACTATGGCTGTGAGGCGACTAATCGGTGGTTCGATGAAGGCGAGGGTTGCTGAATATAATCCCGACGGTGCCAAGACAAGGCGGGTTCTTTTTTCTTTCCTTTTTTTTAGTTACAGGTATAGCATATCTATGTTCTTTAAATTCCAAGTAACTAGACACACAACCAAACGGATGCAACACTTTGTTTTACTTTAAATATATATGTTATGTAAATTATGTTAGAAAGTTTTGTAAATACACGATTGTATTACAAAGTTATATCTTTTGTCAATACATGATTGTATTGCAAATCAAACAGTAACAACAATCAATGTTGCTCATGAATTATGCAACAATTGTTACGTCAAACTGTGTTTACAATAATCACAGAAAGCGTAACCGATTTGTGCACAAGATTGAAGATAAACATAAAGAATTATGTTTTAGTAATGTCCGAGTCCAGAAATTTTCTATTTCCTTAAAACAATATTGTTGTCGTATGCACCAATTGACGTAGTTGCAATTTGTTTCTCAGGATAAAACGGACCAACTCCGTTGCGTAGTACCAGCAAACGGAGCTCTGACGAACTGAAGTTGATTGTAGAAACTAGATCAGAGAATTACTTTGAAGAAGAAGAGGAAATAATGCGACATTAAAAAGTGATTTTTGTCTTATTTTGGGCAGTGTATTTATAGGCAAAGAGGAGTGCCTGTTCGCATGCATTAGTAACCGCCAGAATAGGAAATGTTGCGACCCTTTAACCATTCGGTTATTAATATGCGTACGTTGAGAATTCAAATGGTTGTACTCATTCATCTAACAGACATTCCTTTCGAATTCTGGACTGAAAGGACACACCTTTAAAATTCTAGAAAAATATTCTCATGTTAGTGCACTAGCCCAATCAGCAACCGTCGGCCATATCCAATCAAGAGACCCCAAGAGCCCCAAGGCCCAAGGCCCATATCTTTGACATTTTAATGTATTATTATGTCATGGCCAAGCCCACATCCTCATATCATCCCTCTCCTTTCTATTTTACATAAGCCTATTTGGCTTCTAATATATTAGGAGAGATTGTGCTAATAATTCTATGATGTGGGACTTTAAATGTTGTTGTCTCTTCTTCTTCCCTATCTCTTCTTCTTCCCACTTTCCTCTTTATTTGCTCATTCATTTCCAACAATCCCCCACATGAATGAGCAGTCAATCTTAGTTTCACAAACCATTTATCGCATCGGTTAAAGTAGCACATGGGCTTTGAACTTTCCTAGTGATTACCTATTTGAATCACAGGCGAATCAGTAGACATAGACTGTCCTTGAACTGTAAGCCTTTTGTGTAATTCCAAAGTAGATAACACACGATAAATGTTTCTTATAACTCTTCGTTCTCTATATGTGTTCGTTTTTGCCTTGAACACCTACCTGGTCTCATAAGTGCTTAGAGAATTTGGCCTCATAATTCTCTTTGAAGCGGCGCCTTCGCACTTACGTAGGTGATTCTGGAAAGGGTATTCTCTAATTCCTCAAATACAGACATCACTAAAAGTACTAATACTTATCCTTATGCAACATATAATGCACTGACTTATCATAGGAATGGTTGGTGTATAACAGTGCCATCAAGTTTCTCTTAAACTTCGTTGTCCCTTTGAACCAAGATCTTGGGATCTCCAGTCAACTAGGTGGGGTTTCCATTTTAGAATAACCTTTAGTTTACAAGCCTTAGCCCCATTCCCTTCGATAAGGTTTGAACTTTCTCTCTTGGCAAGCCTTTTGTAAGTGTATCTGCTAAGTTATCTTTAGATCGAAGGTAATTTATTGTGATAACCTCCGTTAGAGAGAAGTTGTCTTATCTTTTTATGTCTACGACGAATATGCCTAGATTTACCATTGTATAGTGTACTGTTGACTATCACAATGTATACATATTGGAGGCATATGTTTTCTCCAATTGGGAATGTCTTCTAAGAAGATTCAAATCCATTCTGCTTATTATGCAGTCTTATCTAGTGCAATAAACTTCAATTTCATCGTAGATCTAGTGATACAAGTCTGTTTGGATGATTTCCATAAAATTGCTCCATTTCCTAATATGAACACATATCCACTTGTAGATTTTGTATCATGTAATCCAGTGATCCAATTTCCATCACTGTATCCTTCCACTATTGAAGGATATTTTGTATAGTATAGACCATAGCTCTGCATATACGTTCGATATCCTAGAGCTCTGATTATCGCTTTCCAATGATGTTTACCAGGATTGCTGGTAAATCTTCTTAGTTTTCTTACAGCATATGCGATATCAGGCCTAGTACAGTTCATAACATGTATGATACTTCCTAGTATACGAGAGTATTTTAACTGGTAGATACCATCACCAGTGTTCTTTACCCAATTTTGGTTCATATCTACTGGTGATTTTGCAATAATTATATTATATTGCTTGAAATTTTCAAGTATTTTGGTGATGTAATGCGATTGGGATAATGCATTTCCCTGTGGTGTTCTTAGAATTTTTACACCCAATATGACATCAGCCAGTTCTAGGTCTTTCATATCCAATCTAGAGGATAACATATCCTTTATAGATGTTATTATGACCTTGTTATTGCCTAGGAGCAACATGTCATCAACATAGAGACAAACAATGACATGTCCAATATGTGTGTGTTTTATGTACACACATTTGTCTGATTCATTTATCGTGAATCCATTTTATAACATAGTTTTATCAAACTTCTCATGCCACTGTTTTGGAGCTTGCTTAAGACCATAAAGTGATTTTACCAGTTTGCAAACTTTATTGTCATTTTCAGAGCTTAGAAATCCTTCAGGTTGTTTCATATAGATTTCTTCCTCTAATTCGCCATTCAAAGGTGTAGTTTTAACATCCATTTGATGTATTTATAAGTCATGCAATTGCATTAAGCATTCTTATTGACGCTGTCCTTGTTTCTAAGGAAATATACATGATAGTATCTGGTACATTCGTCAATGAATGTAATAAAGTACATTTTTTCACCTCTAGTTTGACACATTTTCCAAATTACATACATCAGTATGTATTAAATCTAGAGGCTCGGTCTCTCGTTCAACATGATGAAACGAGGTTCTTGTCAATTTTGCTTCTGCACAAACTTGACATTAATAGTTGGAATTTATATTGCATTTTGGTGTAAATTCTAGATTAATCAATTTTCGCAATGTATGAAAGTTTACAGGCCATATGTTAGAAGATTCAATAATATAAGCAAAAGATTCACTTTTATTTATATCAGTGCATGGTACGATAGTGGTTGCATTTGCTTTAAACAAACCATCACACGCATATACTCTTCCAACATACACTCCATTCTTGGAAAGTACAAATTTATCATATTTAAAGATTAATTTGAAACCATGCTTGCTTAGCGTATTTCTGGAACATGGAGAACATCATTAGTTCCTTTCCAGAAGTCAGTTTGAACACAACTTTTCCTTTGCCTTCCACCTTTGAAGTAGATGAATGACCTATAAAAGCTTGTTCATCAACATTTGCTGCTTTGTATTTGTCTGTTGAACCATCAGGTTTCAATTTCTTTTTAAATATCCATTTATTACCTAAGGTCTTACACCCTTGAGGTAAATTGGCCAATTCTCATGTATGATTGGACATAATGGTTCAATCTTATTGTTAATCGCCTCCTTACAATAAGGGGCATCGTTGGAAGACATATCTTGTTTGTATGTCAATGGACATTCTAACACAAAGGTATAAAAGTTCGGTCCAAAGGTTTTTTAAGGTACTTGACCTTTTTTTTTTTTTTGGTTCCTCCACTTGCTGCTCAGCACTACTTTGTTGAGTTTTATTTTGTTCAGTATTCTCAAGAGAATAAGGAACTCCATCCTCCCTTGGTCTCTTTGTTTCAAGGGGAATATATGTTCGAAAAATCTAGCATTTCTCGACTCAATGATGGTATTTTCATGAATATCATCAATTTCAGATTTGTGTATCAAAAATCGGTATACAACACTGTTTAGTGCACATCCAATGAATACACAATCAATTGTTTTTGGTCCAATTTTGACCTTCTTTGATTTTGGTACCTCTACTTTGGCAAAACACCCCCATATTGTTAAGTAATTTTAGGATGGTGGTCTGTTTTTCCAAAGTTCATGAGGAGACTTAGAAGTTTTCTTTTGGGGTATTTTATTTAAAATATGATTTCCTAAAAGAATAGCTTCTCCCCAAAAGTTATCTGGCAAGCCAGAAACTAACCATAAAGCATACACTTGAGAGCCCCAACTTGACATCAATAAAATATTGTGTCATGGACTCCAAGAGTCCCAAGGAGCTAGGCCCAATTTGACATCAATATAATATTGTGTCTTGGCTTAGCCACATCTGTTTACAAGCCCCTTTCTCCTTTATTTATATAAGCATATAGAGAGGTGGGTACTCATATTTCATTATGTGGGACTATTGTTTGCTTTCCTCTTTCCATTTTGTTTTTCATTTTCTTGTTGAGTTGATTATCAACTTCCTTTTTGTATTGTTTAAACACATCAAATGCTAACATTACCCAAAAAAAATTGCAAGCTACATGGAAATATTGAAAAGTCAAACCATGGAAAGCAAGCCAAAAAGGCAATTTCATAATATAATTCATACCGTTCACACAACGATTTGAATATGCTAAACATGTTACATGCCAAAATGATTTATTAAATAGACTTTTAAAGCATAAATCATTTTGAATATGAAGAGTCAGATGTCATCTAGCAACATAAGAATTTCATATTTAATTCACACAAGTTACGAATTTCAGAAGAAGAAAAGTCCGATAATGTATATGTGTGACCTTTAAACGATGAAGTGTTTGAATATAAATGAATCATTCGATACTTGAAGATGTTTGCAAGCACTGATTCAAAGGGAAAAACAATGAATTTTAAGAAAATCAGTACAATCCAAACAAATTCAATGTATTCACTTCTTAAATAAAAACAAAGATTTCTCAATAGAATTAACCATGAGTGGCTCTGATACCACTCGTTGGAAATACAATGCTTTTAGATCTGAACATGAAACTCAGGTTGATTTAATCTGAATCAATAGCAAAACATACCTGAGTCTATAGCATACGTTCAAACAAGTAAAATATTGTTTTAAGATTGTTAGAAAGTTTTGTAAATACACGATTGTATTACAAAGTTATATCTTTTGTCAATACATGATTGTATTGCAAATTAAACAGTAACAACAATCAATGTTGCTCATGAATTATGCAACAATTGTTACGTCAAACTGTGTTTACAATAATCACAGAAAGCGTAACCGATTTGTGCACAAGATTGAAGATAAACATAAAGAATTATGTTTTAGTAATGTCTGAGTCCAGAAATTTTCTGTTTCCTTAAAACAATATTGTCGTTGTATGCACCAATTGACGTAGTTGCAATTTGTTTCTCAGGATAAAATGGACCAACTCCATTGCGTAGTGCCAGCAAACGGAGCTTTGACGAACTGAAGTTGATTGTAGAAACTAGATCAGAGAATTACTTTGAAGAAGAAGAGGAAATAATGCGACATTAAAAAGTGATTTTTGTCTTGTTTTGGGCAATGTATTTATAGGCAAGGAGGAGTGCTCTTATCTTTGACATTTTAATGTATTATTATGTCATGGCCAAGCCCACATCCTCATATCATCCCTCTCCTTTCTATTTTATATAAGCCTATTTGGCTTCTAATATATTAGGAGAGATTGTGCTAATAATTATATGATGTGGGACTTTAAATGTTGTTGTCTCTTCTTCTTCCCTATCTCTTCTTCTTCCCACTTTCCTCTTTCTTTGCTCATTCATTTCCAACAAATTATACTTTTTTTTTTTGGAAAATGAAAGTGTGCAAGCCAAATAGACAACATCATGCTTTCCAAAAAAAAAAAATGTTCGGTTCTTATCTTTATATATTTAAGTTCATAACTATTTACATGAGATGCTTCACATTCCAAAAGAAAGAAACGGTTTTTTAGTTTGTAAATGTAAGTTATGGATGGTAAATGTAAATGTAAGCCATGTTTACTAGGTAAACACGTAACCTTGAAATTGTTTGGTTAAATATATATGTTTCTTTGACTTTACTTTGTTAATACATGTTATTTGAAATATATGGGTGTATATACGGTTATTCGAATGTCCAAATTTCACGAAATGAAAAATGTCGTTGTCTTCAGAATACAGTCTAGTATTTTTAGTGCAAATTCGCTCAAATTTTGATAACCTTTTATTCGTATCGGATTATTAAATATTTAATTAAATGAATGCGAACGAAACAAACTTTCGTGTTTTTTTACGAAATTCATTCCTCCGCTATGTCGAGTTAGATATATCTCAAATAATTAATTTTTAGAATTTTATTTTAAATTTCTATTATTATTTATGATATACTAGTTGCTGCATCCTCTAATCGGTCGTCAAAATCGATTCAAACAGAGCGAACAAACTTTGATGTTTTCGATATAAAATTGTTTAAATCACTTCTATATGAAAATGATAAATTTTAACGATCAATGCTTCAATATAAATGTATTTTTTGTTTTAATTCCCAAATAAATAAATTCTAAATTAAGTTTATCGTTTAATTCTTATTTTAAAACCATTTTAAATTCAATAATTAAATTGATTTCAATAACTTAAAAGGTTGGAATTTACGGGATGTTGCAATCACCCTCACTTAGAACTTTTCGTCCTCGAAAAGGAACGAAATAAGAAAGTAGTAATTAAATGATACACCATTCATATGCTTATCCATTTCAAATGCTTGTTCAAACACAAAATTTTGCGTTCAAACACAAAATTTTGCTTTTAATAGTATTGCTAACCCGATCACTCTTGTGCAGACTTCTGATTTGACTTTTTGATTAGAAACTTCCATTCTCCTTGCATAGCAATATACTATGATAGAGAACTTCATATTCTTATCAAAAACTCTTTCCAGTGTTTGTCGTCGAGAATCGAGCGAACAATTCTATTTGGAATCAAAATCGTATACTCAAACTAAATCAAAACTGTTATGCGAATAAAATGGTTTTCTCATGCGTTATAGTTCATTCATTTGTTTTTAGTTATACTAATGTATTTAATTCAAGTTTCTTCAATTTATATAGAAATTCTAAAGTTAGTAAGAAAATTCTTTGAAAAAAATTCTTTTATTATCAAAAATAGTTTTTGATAACTCGATATTTACATAAGTTTATCATCGTTCTTCAAGAATTTGGTAATGCATTGATCATGCTAAAAATTAGAATCTCGGAGTAGTAAGTAAATTCATTTCAATATCTAGTGAAAATACTTAAAAAACATTAAAATAGATAAAAGAAGTACCTCTAATAAACCAATCGATGTAACTATTCATGAATCGCAGATGCACAATGGTTACGCTAGGGTCCTCCAAGAAGCCTCCATACCTATAAGAAATCTCTTCCCTACGAATTTTGTTATGAAGAAATTAACAGAATGAATTAATAGAATAAAATAACCTAAGATCACCATGGAATGCATCCCTTAAGGTCACTCTATCACCAATTCGAGAGGACAAAGTGTCGTGGCCATAGGTGGCTAAGCAATCACTACCTTATGCATTTCGCCAAAATACCTCAAAACAATTGCATGGATCACACTCTACATGTAGTAACACTGGTGGTTACATCTCTATTACCCGTAAACCTTAGGCAATCACCGACCAACGAATTACACCATGTGGACCACATATTCACAATGGTTGGACCTGCATCCCCCAGGAAAAATCCGTACCCATAGCCTTCGCAGCCCTGTAGATTTTACCATCGTAAAACGACCTTAGATCGCAGTATACACAATGGTTACACCTGGTTCCCCCAGGAAACATTCGTTGCCGTAGGCCTTTACGACCCTGCAAATTTCGCAATGCAACCGAGTCCAAAGGAGAACTCATGAGTATTACGTGTGGATAACCATAATTAAAGAAATATCAACAAGAGTTTCTACCGAGTAGGGCCTTGATTTTCAAGGGAAGGTACTTCCCATATCTTCGATTTGAAATCATATGATACTATATATAGTACTCATTTCACTTCGCATATACCATACTTATATAAAATTTCATTTACATAAGATTTCTCAAATCTTGTTAACATGTCATTTTTCTACAAGTTCCATTATACATAAGATTTCGTTTCATATCAACTATCTTCAAAATCAATAGTTTCGATTTCACTACATTCTTATATAAATCTTTCATATATAAGTTTCGAAAACTTTCATATCAAATATTCAAAAATCGAAGATTCTCCAGTTTCCATTTCAATACCAAATTCTGCTTTGATTCAGATATTCAATACCATTTTAAATTCAAATTTATATCCACAAATCAATTCATTATCAAAACTTCACATACGATTTGGGTTACATGTCACAAATATCATTATTCAGTTAAATCTTTATATTCAATCATTTCAAATTTAAATTGTCAGATTGGAAATATACACTCTTATCTCTAAAATAGTTATGTTAAATTTAAAATAGTTTCAGTATAATAATAAGCTTAATATAAAATAAGGCTGAATTAAAACAAATAAGTTTTGGTATAAATAGTTTAAATAAACTAAATAGGTTTGCTATAGAATAATTGAATCAGATAGCTAAATTTATATTCACAGTAGTTTAAATAAGTTAAATTTTATAGTTTAGGAAAATAGTGTAAATTTATATATTAGTTGTAAAGCAAAAATACTATTTTCAACAGATAATCTGATCTGAATCAACTTATCTGAAATCCCAATGCTAACTCGGTGTTGATTTCATAATATGGTTTCAATAATCATTTCTCACAACGAACATTATTCACAAAGATAAACTCTTTCAAAAGCTTCCAAAATTAGCTTATAATTAACACAGTTGAACTTGTACAAAATAACCTTGTCAAAATATTTCTTGATCAAATATTTCTAACACAAATATTTTTTTTGGCAAAGCCGACGGGGGTTAAATGGCCCCTACCATTTTATTGATATACCAGACACGAGTACAGTGATACACAAAGAGAGAAAAAAATAAAGAGAATACAGAGGATACAAGGCATACCAATATCTAAAAGAAACTAACAGAAACACTTAAATACAAGACATGCTAGCACATGTGCTAGCCAAAAATACCCGGGTCATAAGTAAATTTCAGAAATTTGAGCCCATCTCTGATGTTGCACCAAACAAATTGCTTCCATTGTCCATAATTCATCGCTTTATTGGCATCGAATATACGTACATTGCGTTGTCTCCAAATGTGATTGGCGATCTTCTTCAGTACATAGCAAAATATACGAGCTTTGTTATTCTTGCTACGAATCTTTTTTTCAATTTTTTCCAATCCGCCTATTCCTGAGTAAGAAGAGGTGTCCTCTTTAATCTGACTCAAGGCTTCACGCCACAGCATACTAGTTACATTGCATTCAAAATACAGGTGAGCAACATTCTCCGTCTGTAAGTTGCAGAACACGCATTTATCGTCAACCGTCATGCCGTATCCAGTAAGTCTCTCTTTCGTTAGCAGTGCTCCAGCGTTGATTTTCCGTAAGGAGAGGTTCTCCTTAGCACTGTTGTCGCATCTCCATATTGTTTTGTACAGCCTGCAAGAAGTCATGTTTGAAACACCATGCAAATATTTATAAAACTGCTAATGTGGAATTGCTCACCTTCACTGTCCCATAATGCGTGTCTTGCACTGAAGCCTTTAGTTGCCGCCTCATGTATTTTTTTCCATAGCATATTGATGTTTTGATTAGTAGTGTTCGGCAGAACCATTGCATTTCCATGCAAAACATGATGGACTGTACTATTAAGTGGAATACCAGATTGCATGATTTCTAAGTAATCAACAGAGGCACTTGCTATGAATCCAAATGCAACCCAAGGGTCATACCAGAACTGAATAGTATCAAAACTCTTACTGCCATATTTAAACATAAGAAGGGCTTTTGGTCTAAGTTTTATGAGAGACTTCCAAGTCCAGCTATGCTGCTGGAGGGAGCCACGTTCCAGAAGGTATTACCTCTCAACACATGATGAAAAGACCAACTTACCCAAAGACTTTGTTTATGGCAAACTATGCCACTTATGTGTTGAGTGAAAGCAGCTTGGTTCCACAATATCATATTAAATATACCAAGACCACCTTTAGAAATTGGTTTTTCAAGAACGTTAAATGAAATAGGAGCTAGATATTTCACATGAATATTACCCTTCCAAATAAATCGCATAAAAGAGGTCTTAATCATGCTAATCAGTTTAAGAGGGAGAATAAAAGTTCTAGCGTAATAGACTTGCATCGCTATAATTACCGACTTGACGAGCGTAATCCTACCCGCTTGACTAAGTAGATTGGTCGACCAACATTCAAGGGTTTTTGTTATCTTATCGTATAATGGGAGACACTGCGCAGTCGTAATTCTAGAAGTCGCAAGCGGAAGTCCAAGATAAGAAGTATTATTACCACTAATTCTCAGGCCAGTTAAGGTGTGAATGTGTTGTTTCTGTATTTCACTAACTCCGCCAGTCATAATTTCCGATTTTTCAAAGTTTATCTTAAGGCCTGTCATCAAGTAAAATTGATCAAGAGTTTTCATCATGTTGATTAGGGATTTATCGTCCGGTTTACAAAAAATGATCAAGTCGTCAGCAAACATCAAAGCAGTAACACGGGGACACTTGCATTTGGGATGTAAAGAGAAAAGATTCTCATTAACAAGACAGTTAATCATACCTGTAAGCAACTCCATGACAGAAATAAAAAGGTACGAGGAGATGGGGTCTCCCTGCCGAATTCCTTGGTCGCTACTGAAAAAACCAGCTAAGTTACCATTGACGTTGATAGAATAGTGAACGGTGCTAAGGCATTCGTAAATCCAAGCTGTAAACTTAGCTGGAAAATTCATGAAACTCATAATACGAATTATAGATTGCCATTGTATAGAGTCGAAAGCCTTCTTAATGTCTAGCTTAAGCATAGCTCGGGGCGAGATGTGTTTGGTATTATAGACTTTAATAAGTTCATGAGCAAGTAACACATTATCAAGAATGTTGTGGTTAGGTAGAAATGCAGATTGATTATGTGAAATAATATGCGGAAAAACAATTCTTAATCTACGTGCTAGAATTTTAGCAATACATTTGTATATTGTGTTAAAACACGAAATGGGCCTATAGTCATTAACATTACTAGCATTTTCATGTTTAGGTATGAGGTCTATAATAGTGTTATTATAGGAACCAATCATATTAGCTTTCTGAAAGAAACTTTTGACTGCATTCCTAACTTCACTGCCTATAGTGTTCCAACAATGCTTGTAGAATTTAGCATTGAATCCGTCAGGGCCTCCCGACGAATTCGAGCTAAGAGAGAAAATAGAATCTTTGATTTCAAGGTCAGTAATTGCAGCGGATAGAAAGTCACTTTGCTCATCAGTAATTTTGGGAAGCAAATAGGGGTTTATACTTTCAAGAAGAGGGAAGAAGTTACTTACATTTCCAAAAAGCTTGGTGAAAAACTGCACAAAGGCATTCTGAACACCTAACATACTAGTTTGAACCTGATTGTCGCTGTCCGTAACTTGATGGATGTTCTGCTTTTTTTGCTTCGCCTTGAGGACTGCGTGAAAATATGCAGTATTACGATCTCCATCTTCAAACCATCGGATCCTGGACTTCTGCTTATTCATTTGGGCTTCAGTTTGGAGAGCATCAAAATGCTTCAGTGAAACTTCGGATTCCAATTGTGCAAGAGCCCCATCATTCGGCTTATGTATCATTTGATTATGAATCTGCATAAGCTGATTATACAAGTTTGTGGAAAGCAAATTACCATAACCATACCTGGTACGCGCCCAGAGCCTGAGAGCATCTTTAAGCACTTTTAATTTTTTGTGTAACACAAACATAGGATTACCATAGCAAGGCCTCGACCACACATCTTGCACAGTGTCACCAAAATCATTTTCATTCGTCCAGGAATTGAAGAATTTAAAATTAGTTTTCCTAACATGCACCTGTTCACTAATATGAATTATCTGAGGGGAATGGTCTGATAAAACTGGAAGCAACAGTTCATTATAAAGATGAGGCCACTTATCAAGGGCAGAGACATTGCAAAAAGTGTGGTCAATTTTAGAGAAAGTGCGCGGTTCGTCATGTTTTTTATTACTCCAAATAAACAAGGGACCTACAGCTTTCATTTCGAGTAACTCAGAGCTAGCAACTGCAATGTTAATTTGTCTAATTTCAGACAAAGAAACAGTTGATCCTCCAATTTTGTAGGTCAGACAGAGAGGAGTATCGAAGTCACCACAAACAATCCAAGGCTTAGTTGATTGTTTGAAAGTAGGTAACAAATTGTAGAATTCTTCTCTCGCAGCTATGGTATTAAAGGCATACACAAAAGTATAGAAAAAAGAGGTTAATGATGGTAAGTGCTTGGCAAAGCAGTGTATGTGTTGACTAGACGAACTAACTACGGTGAAATCATAAACTAAGGGATCATAGAGCATGAGGATACGACCATAACTAGCATGCGATAGATTATTAATCATACTCCAATTAGAGTCAATGTACCTGGCTGCTCTTAAGGAAAGGGCTTCATTTAATTTCGTTTCCAAAATTGCTATGGCTGATAAGTTATAATTCCTAACAAGAAGCTTACATCGGTCGAGTTTGAGGTTCGAGTGTGCACCTCTAATATTCCAAGCACAAATGTTTTGCATCATCATAGTAAACTACTTTTAGATGCGTTGCTTGCCATAGATCTGGTCTGGACCTGCGGAGCTTCATGGAAAGTATTCTTTATTTTGGACAGAGTGGACTCCAAGAAGGTTTGCTTGCCAAGCGTAAATCCTAAATTTAGTTGAGAATCCTTGAATTTTTTCCCCACTTCATAGAAATGGGAATCCATAGGTGGTTTGTGTCCTGGTGGGGGTGTAATGCTATTCTGGGCTAGTTAAGAAGATGAAATTTTGGAAAACTGATTGGTTTCATTTGGTTTATCAAGCTTAGCCTGTTGACCATGATCAACATTTAGATCATGCTGGTTCCCATTGTCGGATGCTACGGATTTCATGGCAGGACTGGACTAGTTATTTGTCATAAGTTCCTTAGGATCATGGAAAAATTGTATCATGGAGTTAACAGCATTTTGGTCATCCATTGCCATGGCTCCTGTCATTGGTAGTATACCTTACAATAGGGGGTGAATTTGGTTGGGATCGTCGAAGTCCACAGTAGTTCGAACAGGTTGTTGCGAAGCATCATTCACACTAACACAGGACTTATGTAGTTGAACTTGGGCGGACAATTTATTGACATCATTATCTTTATCATATGTGTTACTTAAGGGATCACACATGGTGGTACCGTCTTTAGCAGTCTGAGATTCACTTTCAATGGTGTTTACTGAAGTGTGAACGTCATACTTGAGAGTGACAGGGACAAACTCCGTATTGTCATCAAGTTTTTGGTGGGACAAGCTTGCATTGCTGCCACAACAAACTGGAACTCCATTTGCTATGGGAGGCTCTAAGTTATTCATAACATCACCTGGATTGGCACCTGAGTTTATGCTTTGAATATCTGCTTTATTTGCATTTGAAATCACAACATCTTCTTGAACTACCTTGGTACTCACCTGGTTCTTTTCATTTGTGCTGACATGTTCATTGTAACTACCCGAATTTTAACAACACGTTAAAACAAGAAATCAAGGCAGAATTAAATTTTAAAATTAGAATTAGGTAAAATGGACATCACCATTACGTTCGTCTCGGAAAAATACGCGAATAGAGTCCGAGTTTTTGAAAATCGGAGTCCGTATGACCAAGATATGGCCAAAACAAGATTTCAGCAGACTTTCTGGCAGGCAGACCCGTGTCGACTGTAGTGTCGACACCCAAGTCGACCTGCCCAACCTTGTGTCGACTGTAGTGTCGACTTCCCCCTTGTACAGGTCAACCTGGTCGGCCTGGGGTGGCCCAGAACCCATTTTTGAGGCCCGGGATGAGTTTTGATGGTCCGGATTGACTCTAGGGTTGATCTAAAGGCCCTAAATGGTTCCTACACTTGACTTCTTCCCCAAGACATGCTTTGGGTCTAGTTTGTTGGCTTGTGATGGATTTAGATGGCTAGGATCTAAACTAGGGTTTATCCAACGGCCTAAACTATCCTAGTCTTCTATAAAAAGACCCCTAACCCTACCTTAAACCCTCATAAATTGATCCTACAACTAAACTATGCCAAAATTTCTAATGATCATGGCCTCCACTCAAGCCTCCATCCTCTTGTCATAAATTCTATCTTCATTCACATGAGAGATTACATGATCATATGAGCGTATGAAAGTTTCTATGTTCATATGAGAGCTTCTAAACTTGATTTCAAGGCAAATCTTCATCAAAGCAAGGATCTTTCTTATTATTTTCTCAAGTGTTTTATAGGATCTTATTGATTTGGGGTTTTTGCTAGTGTGGCTTCGTCTCAATCTTTTTATATATTGATTTGTGCCTTCATAGCATTGTAAGCCCCCTCCTACTCTTAGATATTAACTATGAAGTTAAATGTTCATGTTGCAAGTTTTGGGTTTGAACTTGAGTAGGTTACAAGCTTAGAAACTATCATGTTATGTGTAGATTTATCCTATGCATATTCGTAAAGTCATCACCTTGATTTTGTGGGCTAAAAGCTATAAGCTTTATGTTGAAATGTTGCATTATGCAACATAAGAACTCTCTTATCCCTTAAGTTAACTTGCATAGAATGCTAGATGCGAACTTCTAGCCATTTTTCTATGTCATCTATCACCATGATTTACCTATATGCTAAGTTTTGGGGTTATGCATGTTTTTGGGGCTTAATAATGTAACATGCAAGTTTGTGAACACATTATGTCTCATATGCCACCATGTTTAACTTGCGGCCTTATACCCCTTTTGTCATACCTTTGCCAAGTTCCTTCTTTTAATCCATTATGCGTTGTTGCGAATGTATATGCGAGTTTAAAAGCGTTGGGGTTACGTTATGGGTAAACTTTAATGACATGAAACATGATTTGGGTAAATTGGTATAAACATGACAACATGTAATTTTGGCTATGAACATGGGACTTGAAAACTTGACACGTATGGGTTGTAAGTGTAATAAGACACTAGACCAAACCTAAAAGTGGCCAACTCGAGGTTGGGTTGAGTTTGTAGCATAAATCTACCCGGACCCGCCCGGCTTAACTAGTGGCTACAAACAATAGGACCCAATGTGGGTAGTTGTTCATATAGCACTTAAAACCCGAGGTTAGACTAGGTTGTGGTGTAAATCTACCCGGACCCGCCCAGCTTAACTAGTAATCACAACAAAGTCTAATGTGAGAGGTTGGGGTGCATTAATCTAATTAATGCCACATGAAAAGGTTAAGTAATTTTGATTAATGACACTTAACCGATATGACACGAATGGGTAGGTTAAGTTAAACCGAACTTGGTTCCTTAATGACACTTAACCATATAAAACAATTAGGGGATGGGGTTAAGTAATTTACGCTTAACTAATCCGACTTGGTAATTAGATGGGGTTAAGTAACCTACACTTAACTAATCTAAACACGGTAATTAGATGGGGTTAAGTAATCCATACTTAACTAATCTAACACGGTAAATTCGATGGGGTTAAGTAATTTACACTTAACTAATCCGACTTGGTAATCAGATGGGGTTAAGTAACTTAGACTTAACTAATCTAAACACGGTAATTAGATGGAGCTAAGTAACCTTCACTTAACTAATCTAAGCACGGTAATTCGATGGGGTTAAGTTAAACACTTAACCAATCTAAACTTGGTAATTTAATGAGGTTAAGCATCCAATACTTAACCAACTTAACATGATAATTTAATGGGGTTAAGTAACTTATACTTAACCAATTATACATGATGATTTGATGAGGTTAAGTAACCTATACTTAACCAATCTAATATGCAGACCTGATAGGGTTAAGTCACAAGACCTTTTAACTTAGGCTGAACCATTGCAATACAATTAGTGGATGGGGTTAAGCTAACCCATACTTAACCAATCCGACTCGATAATCTGATCTATGCTTAA
Organism: Allium sativum; assembly: GCA_030737875.1. Classification (NCBI taxonomy): domain Eukaryota; kingdom Viridiplantae; phylum Streptophyta; class Magnoliopsida; order Asparagales; family Amaryllidaceae; genus Allium; species Allium sativum. Next base: position 1,042,096,688 of record CM060910.1, on the reverse strand, counting down.
TCAATCTAACATGATAATCTGATAGGGTTAAGACAAATAAATACTTAACCAATTTGACTTGATAGGGATAAGTCATGAGCTTCTTGGCACACTTAACCAACTTGTAGGGCTAAGCCTTGAACTTGAGTACTTAGCCAATCTTGACATGATTCGTGGCGGGTTAGGTCATGAACTTGAATGACAACACTTAACCCATTAGACAAAACCCTAGCTCAGGGGACTAGATTGAAAATCGTAGTTAACAAGGATAGTGGGAAGAGAAGCTAAGTGGTAAACCTTAGTTAAGGATAACTAAGTAATAATTCTTAGCCAAGGACATGGGACTAGTTCATAAATAGATACGGTAAGTCATCTCTTAGTATACGAGGATGATCAACTTATCTGACTTGGATAAAAAGCTACAGCGAACTGGGTGACGAAGCGGTAGCTTCGAGGGACGTGAGGGTACTCTTGGTATCCCTCTGTGAGGTGGCAGGTGGTCCATGAAACCCGGCCTCACAGAGGTTAAGGTATGCGGTAGAAGAGCCAAGAGTAAGCCTTGGTTGCTATGCGAGCGACCTAAAGACTGGGATGGATTAGCGTGGAGTCGAGATACTTGTTTTTGCCCTGGATAGCACGTCGCTGACTACCTACCATCTTTAGTCAATCGTGTACGAACGAAAAGGCAGAGAACTCCCAACAGACCATGTTCTTGCTATCGAGTCATGGGTGAGGTTGGCCCATAGGAAAGTGGGGCTATAATGGGGCCGGGATGTAGTTCTCATACATGATTTTTCTTAGATTGCCTTTCAGTAGTTGAGGGAGGGGTCACGTGGGACCATAGCCACGGATACAAAAACAGACCTTGGTATCTGCATCACCAGACGACTTAATGCTCCCGACCGAGTTCCGTATTTCTTGATTTGCCCTGGCATGGAACTCGGGTGGCACATTGAGATACATGTACGTCTAGACATGGAAACGATTCACGATACATACGTGGGATAAAGGGCGCGGTTGACGGGTGGCATAATCCCTAGTGGCCCTAGGTGGCTTGAACCCAAAACACGGAAACATTCATTAGGTAGCATAATCCCTAGTGACCCTAGGTGGCATAAATCCTAAGTGAACACGCGATAGTTCATGGTAAGAAAACATAACCAGATCAAGGGTAGCAGTCCAAAATAACCTCAAGGATAAAACGGTACTACGTTGAAGTGATGTAGATTTACATAAGAAAGCCCGTACGGCCTACGGCAAAGGACTGAACTTATGCATGGAAAGAATCATATGAATCATGAAACCTACATATACGATATATTAGGATGACATGGACCATTACATGACATTGGGCAAGAGACATTCATAGTTAACACATGACGTGGGCCAGGATACTAGTACGGGAGGTGCAGAGCGAATATACATGATAGATACCTTGCGATATTGTACTTGATAGAAACCTGACGATGTGATACCTTGACTTATCTTGACACCGTAGTTTATCATGACACACTTGTTTATCTTGGTACAGTAGTTCATCCTGTTATTTTGGTTTAGCTTATCTATCTTGTCATCATACTTATGTTCATCTCAGTTCCTCATGCCAGTTAACTTTACTAGTTTATATACTCATAGTAGATAGGGCTTACCAGTCTTTATGACTGACCCCGTTTTGTTTCGCCTCTTTGTCTTCCGTTTCCCCCCAGGTTACAGGGAGGAAATGCTATTGTTAGTTCGGACTTCTTCTGTTTGAAGGTCATCATGTATGGCTTGGACTTTTCTTGGCTATGGCTACTTTACTGTTTCACTTGGGGAATAATTTATGAAAAGGTTTTTATGCTTCTTTACTATTGCAAGACAGGTTTTCATGTAAGAAAATCTCTGATGTAAAAGGCTTTAGACCTTATTTATTAATGATATGAAAGTTGGTTTTACTTCCGCTATTTTATATGTTCTGTCTTGTAATATTTCTGTACATGTTTACCAATAATACCCCTCTAAAGCTAGTGCATTCCTTTGCGAGTGACCCTAGCGGAGGTTGGGTGTTACATTTGGTATCAGAGCAGAAGGTTACCAGACTGGGCAAAAGTTTTTAAAACCTTCTGAAAACTATTTGAAAAACCGTTTACAAAGAAGCATTTTTCAAGAAAAGTTTTTAAAGGCTATTCTCCAAAAGCCATTAGCACTATCCTTTGTTTCCTTGATTGAATCTCTTTTCCTTTCTTTCCTCCATCTGTAGTCACAGTAGTTTTAACTGCGACTAATCCTTGTCTAACTACGTGAGTGTTTTCCCCGTGCGATGGAGAAAGTTCTTGAGAGACCTGTTACCGAAGTTATAAGAAGGGATAATAAGAGCAAGGATAAAGGACACGAGCTTAAGAATAAGCAACTTGTTGGTATGGATTGATCCACAAAGGAAGATAAGGACAAGATCAGCGAGAGGGCAATTGTATGCTCTCATTTCTAGCGTACCTAAGAGAAATGGCACCGTTTCTGTTAAAGGCTTAGCCTTTCTTTTCTATCATCCCGTCCAGACTTTGTATTGATCATCGCATCATTTAAGTCTGCCTCGATAGTTAAGTCTCTGCACCTTAGTACTAGCATGGTTGAAGATCCCACTTTTGATCCAAAAATCTGGTTGGAGAGTCGGTCCATTTATTCATGACTTGTTTGGAATTGAGAGTGTAAATGTCAAGTGTTGAGATTAGAAGCAATACTTCTATTGTTGAGCTATGGATGGATTCTAGGGATGAAGTGGTTATCCAGTAAGGGATGCCATTCTCGGTTTTGAAAGGAGGGTAGTTAAACTCTTAGCTTGCCTTGGTAATACCCTCGAAGTCTCGTGTAACCTTTTGGGTTCTATCATGGTTAGTTACCTAGAATCTCTTGATGCATTTATCGGAAATCTCTGATCCGATCGAGTAACGTTCGCCACTAAGGCGGATGGTCCATTCCGCTTAAGCATGGGTTATAGGAATCACCCTAGTAAGTGCACGTGGTAACATGGATTGGCATTGGTAAATGAGATCCAGAATTCACTAGTGAATTTTGGAGAGCTTGCATGAGTACGTAGATATGGTTGAGCCAAGTATACTAGGGAAAGAATAAATGAAAGTGAAACGAGAGGCGACAGTGAAAAGAGTTCCGACTCATACCTTGGAAATAGGAATCAAGGAGCTACGAAATCATGAAGTCAAAGGCAGTCAAGGCACACTGGAATTAAGCTCTAGAAAATGCGGCTTAGACGCGCGCATCGTGTCTCTTTGTAAGAGTATATCGTTGATCCCTGGTTCTCCTGTAGAGCTTGCTTGCATGCTATCGCTTGGTGGATATCCTCTCGGTCCTGTTTCTGTTGCAAACCCCGTAAGGAGTTTGTCTTGTTTATCTCCTCGATCTTATCTTGGGAACCTTAGATAGAACTCTATGGATGTAAACATGTATTTGAAACATGTTATGATTGATATGGTTGCAAATGGTTGCAAGTGGTTGCTCGTGGATGCGCGAATACACGTTAGATACTAGATCGACGCACTCACATTTTGCATTGCATATGCACGAGTATTTATACCTGTTTGAATGTTAATGTGTTGTCATGCGGATGTTGCATATGAATGAATGTTTGTGCATGCATGTAGTACTTATATGACTAGGATTATTTGCATACATGTTGGATTCATGGCACTAAACATACTTTGCATTAGAAAGATCATTCAGGCCTGATCATTAACATTAGCTAAGGAGCATATTCACACACGCTTTGCATATGTTCATATGGCATTAGAAATCATCTAAGGACAATGGTTGCCTGTGGATGGTGTTTTGAGTAGATGGATGATGGATGGTAGGATACGTTCTTCCTAACTTGGAGATTTCGGGGACGAAATCCTTTAAGGAGGGGAGAATGTAACAACCCGAATTTTAACAACACGTTAAAACAAGAAATCAAGGCAGAATTAAATTTTAAAATGAGAACTAGGTAAAATGGACATCAGCATTGCATTCGTCTCGGAAAAATACGCGAAATAGAGTCCGAGTTTTCGAAAATCGGAGTCCGTATGACCAAGATATGGCCAAAACAAGATTTCAGCAGACTTTCTGGCAGACTAACCCGTGTCGACTGTAGTGTCGACACCCAAGTCGACCTGCCCAACCTTGTGTTGACTGTAGTGTCGACTTCCCCCCTGTACAGGTCAACCTGGTCGGCCTGGGCTGGCCCAGAACCCATTTTTGAGGCCCGGGATGAGTTTTGATGGTCCGGATTGACTCTAGGGTTGATCTAAAGGCCCTAAATGGTTCCTACACTTGACTTCTTCCCCAAGACATGCTTTGGGTCTAGTTTGTTGGCTTGTGATGGATTTATATGGCTAGGATCTAAACTAGGGTTTATCCTACGGCCTAAACTATCCTAGTCTTCTATAAAAAGACCCCTAACCCTACCTTAAACCCTCATAAATTGATCCTACAACTAAACTATGCCAAAATTTCTAATGATCATGGCCTCCACTCAAGCCTCCATCCTCTTGTCATAAATTCTATCTTCATTCACATGAGAAATTACATGATCATATGAGTGTATGAGAGTTTCTATGTTCATATGAGAGCTTCTAAACTTGATTTCAAGGCAAATCTTCATCAAAGCAAGGATCTTTCTTATTATTTTCTCAAGGGTTTTATTGGAGCTTATTGATTTGGGGTTTTTGCTAGTGTGGCTTCGTCTCAATCTTTTTATATATTGATTTGTGCCTTCATAGCATTGTAAGCCCCCTCCTACTCTTAGATATTAACTATGAAGTTAAATGTTCATGTTGCAAGTTTTGGGTTTGAACTTGAGTAGGTTACATGCTTAGAAACTATCATGTTATGTGTAGATTTATCCTATGCATATTCGTAAAGTCATCACCTTGATTTTGTGGGCTAAAAGCTATAAGCTTTATGTTGAAATGTTGCATTATGCAACATAAGAACTCTCTTATCCCTTAAGTTAACTTGCATAGAATGCTAGATGCGAACTTCTAGCCATTTTTCTATGTCATCTATCACCATGATTCACCTATATGCTAAGTTTTGGGGTTATGCATGTTTTTGGGGCGTAATAATGTAACATGCAAGTTTGTGAACACATTATGTCTCATATGCCACCATGTTTAACTTACGGCCTTATACCCCTTTTGTCATACCTTTGCCAATTTCTTCTTTTAATCCATTATGCGTTGTTGCAAATGTATATGCGAGTTTAAAAGCGTTGGGGTTACGTTATGGGTAAACTTTAATGACATGAAATATGATTTGGGTAAATTGGTATAAACATGACAACATGTAATTTTGGCTATGAACATGGGACTTGAAAACTTGACACATATGGGTTGTAAGTGTAATAAGACACTAGACCAAACATGAAAGTGGCCAACTCGAGGTTGGGTTGAGTTTGTAGCATAAATCTACCCGGACCCGCCCGGCTTAACTAGTGGCTACAAACAATAGGACCCAATGTGGGTAGTTGGTCATATAGCACTTAAAACCCGAGGTTAGACTAGGTTGTGGTGTAAATCTACCCGGACCCGCCCGGTGTAACGACCCAACTTTCGAACACATCTCAAGTTGTGTCATTAATAAGAAATAAGAAGAGATAGAAGATAAAACACAGAACATCAGAATCTCACAGCGGAATTTTTACAAAAAGATAATACTTTATAATGTTACACAACAGTACATAATACATCAGAGTAACATAGGTCTAGTGATACAACTCCTTCATAGTACATCAGTAATTATACAAATCATAGGTGATCAATTGATAGACTTAATTAAACAGTAGATAGGTGGACCATCACACAGCAAAAACCTTCATTCCAGCTTCACAAGTTCCATCGAATCCTGATTCACTTGTCTATTCATAACAAGCGTTATGAATACCCAAGGGTTTAAGGAAAACACAGAAAAATAAACTCCGGGTCAGTCAGGGGACTGGTATGAGTAAACAGTTTGAAAACAAATAAAAATATCTCATAAGACCACGCCGTGGAGACGGAACGGGTTTTTACCTTGTGAGATCCAAAAACACTTTGTATACTTGGAGACAGATATTTTCATAATGTCTAGGTATTTTCACAAATAATTTAGAATCTAGGAAAGTGCTTGCATCTCACATTTTCCGATATAGAATACAAATACAAACCGCTTGGCTCTTAGGGAAATTGGATTTCCAACTCTGACAAGGTATGGGACCACCTTCCGCTGATGTACCTCTAGAGGCAAGTACACCTGGGTTCAACAAGAACATCTTGCCACCCGGCCCTCACATGACCGACCACTCATTTCTCTTGAGTGTATCGAATGTATATCACCGATGGTTGTGCGCGGCAACCATCCCCGCATGGGCAGAATCGATAGATTTAGAAACAAAAGGAATTTCTCTAGATAGGTGATACTACACAATGGGAGCGACCCACATAGCCATGCTGCCAGCCCGATTTTTGTCATTTCCTGGGTGTGAGGCTTGAGGCTAGACTACGCTTCCTCATCACTGGTTCATTACTTTGAGTGCCACATCGTCCAGACTTCCCGAACACTAATTGACTTCCTCAAAAATACATTATAGGTATACGGCGAGAGAAACGAATTCCTCTACCACCATATAATTACGTTTGAAAAGATCAACGTACGTGACCAGTTAGAATTACTTTGTCGGACACTTGTCCATGCAAGTTGTTCTGGGATTGAACAAACCGAAGGCACTATTCTGAAAACAGAACAGTCCTTGCACAACTCCGTCTTCTATTATCTTCGATAATTTCTGACGCACAACGTATAATCAATTCAAAGTGGTATACAAATTCCGGTCTCTTTGAAATGATTAAAGAACAATTTCTTTCTTTTCTTTAAATTTTAATCCTAACAGGATTATAATCAAATCTGTATATACGGTTACAGTTAAACCACACAGTACATGATTGTCATGTCAATATTGATCATCTTCTCAAAACGGTCGACTTTAGCGTGTGCGTCGCACGGGTTTTACTTCCTGTTTTGTTCATCACTTCTAAAAATAAATTCTTACTTTATTTATCTTCAGAAAAATATTACTTACTCTGGTTATTCGTGAACGAATAGATTTTATGATTTATAATCAAATTTCCGACTTTTTCACTTTGTACCGTTTCGTCAACTTTCTCCATCGATCCTTTATCCTTGATCTTCCTTTCTCCTTTTCATACTGATAAAATTCTCCTCTTTTATTTTATATATCAATAAAATCTCTTTTTCTAATTTAATCCAACATGATTAAAATATCATTTACAGTTATTATCCAGTACAAAACTGTCTGTGATCAGTTCCTTGTATCCGGATGTTAAGACTACATATCCAACGTATACTTTACATACAGTTTCCTGGTTAAAATATAAATATCTCCTTAGAAAACAAATTTAAATAAAAATTAAATTTATAATCTAAATAAACTATAGTTCCTCTGCTGACTGCTTGACGTCTGTCAAAACATCGCCCGATCCTTCACACTTGATCGACTCTCCTTTCGTTGACCTTACAGTTTAAATAATTCATTAGAAACTATTTCTAATTCCCCCTTTTCAATTAAATTAAATTTAATTTAATATTACAGTTCCAGTAATTTAAATTCCAGTACTTGAAAAAAAAGATCAGCATTTTCCTGATTCACTTCCTTCCTTTCTCTATTTAAATAAAATTCTATTTTATTTAAATATTTATTTTCCTTGTAAATTAAATAAAAATATTATTTTTCTTAAACATTTATTTTCCCTTTATAATTAAACCTTATTTAATTTAAAACCAAGTTTAAATTAAAATTATGGTTTAAAATCTTCATATTTAAATTGAATTGGCAAAGTACCACTTGTTTAACAAAGTACCAAGGCCAGAACCCTGGTGCGCTCACAAAAATAACAGGTCAACCTCCATGATCCGCCCAGTACCACATAAATCTGGTACTACCACTTTCCTTCTCTAGCAAACCCCCAAATTCCTAAGTACCCATGCCAGAAATCATTGCCTAATCAGGCAAAATCCCGGTGGCCACTCACGTTTCAACAAAGTACCATCTCCCCACTTTTCCTTTGCCAACATATACATGCGTATCCGTGCACGTGCACACCTCTGCCAGCCACCGGACAATGCTCCGACCACCACCCGCAAATTTCATCTGCAACCCTGATCACCAATGACCAGCCACTCCAACTCCAGGCCTCCTTCTTCTCGAAAACCCCTCTCCACCATTAAACAGTAAAACCCAACAGTAGTTCACCCTCCAAACTCAGCCTCCCCAGCTCGACTCCGTCCACCAGAAATGACCGCACCACCTCCACAAGCTTCGCCAGCCTCGGACGCGCCTCCAGCATGGGTCCTGGTCAACTCGGTTTAGCGTGGACCCTACACGACGCGGCAAAAGCCTATGAACCCAAAACTGTACTCAGGAACACAAATCGACCTCGTTCCCCCAATTCACCCATTAGAAAATTTTTAGGGTATTTTTCCTAGCATCCTAGGTCGTAGACGGTCCTTCACCATCAACCCCTCGGCCCCAGATCGTGTGGGTGGCCGGAAATTGGCCAAAGTTCATAATTGGGTCATCTCCATTTTTCTCTGGATTTAGGTAGGTAAAAATCCTGATTTTTCTTTTAAAAATCATTAATTCGATCCTTTACTACATTTAAAAACTTAAATCAAAGTTTCATTAAGTTTGAAAATCCAATTTGATTTTTGGAACCAGAGGGTGTGCTGTGTTCTTGCTTTTGAATAACAGTTGGTGTTTTTGCAAAGAATACTTCTTTTGAATACTTAGATTACCATATTGAGGTTTTTAAATTATAGTCTGATGTCTTAATTCATAATCCCTTACTATAGATGTTCTGATCACTTCAGATTTGTAGAGTTCCATTCAAGAATACAAGATCTGTTAACAGTAACAGAAAACAACTTTACTAACTATTGGTGCTTGAGTCTTTAACTAACAACCAAAGATTATTCTTCTACCAACTCAGAAATACAAACATACCACTTAACCAAATCATATAACCCAAGTTTTCAATCAAAACAGCAAGGTGCAAGCAATACAAACATGAATTTTAAAAAGAACAGTTTATTCACACAATCAGTTTAACTTATGGTTTAAAACAGAAAATGTAGGCACTTCAAAACAGAAAGTTTAAAAGCAGTTTTACTCACCTGTATAGCTCAAGAACCTTGCTGTTTCTTTGTCAAAAATGCTTTGAACTTGCTGAGTTGGTGTGTGTAAAAATGATGTACATGTATGGTCCTTATATAGTGTGAGAAATTTATAAAATACTGTGCATTTATTGTTAATGTGAACCAACATAACAGCCCTCTTTTCTTGTCCATGAAAAACCAGACAAACCCCTCTTTCTCTCTCAATATCTTTGCAGTTTTCACATGGCATATTTCAGCCTATATACCTCTCTAAACCCCTAATCATTGTACCAATGTCTCCCCTTTAGCCTTGACAAAAAAACACACATTAAATGTGCTATGTACCATCTCTCTTTCTACCCATCTTTTCCCTTGGTTATTACAAAATATTTAGATCTTTTATGTACTAAAATATTCAGTTTTAAATGAGTTTGCACATCCTACCTTTCATATGTCAAAACTTTGATTTTACAAGATTTTATTTAAATACAACCTTGCCTTGCAAGGTATGTTAAAAATCTGAAAGTATAGTACATACAAATCTATGTTGTGAGGTGATGCTATACAAGAAAATCCTTAGAAAATCTGTGACATGAAATCAACTATTGTAGACAAGAAGAGAATGCATAGATATGATTTTGAAATTAGATTAGACAATACATGTTTTCACTTTCAATGCATACAAAAATAAATTATTTCCTTTGTATTGGTTTGAGAACAAAAGAGGGCGTTTTAAACATGTTATATGCAAGGTGGTTAACCCTGTTTTAAAAAAAAACAAGGTGTTTGTCAAATCTAAGGATTTAAAACTTTTTGAAAACCTGAACAAAATATTTACAAATCATGGCATTTTTAAAATATGCTATGCACAAGTGTTATATATCATACACATGTTAAATAAAAATTTAAACAACACTTTAAAATATGCTATCATATACAAAAAAAAAGGTAATTTACCCTTTTGACATGTTCAAATATTTTAAAGTCTTAAGATTTTAATCGTATCTGTAATTACGTATTTATGCTCAAATATAATCCGTGTCAGTGTCAAAATCTCGGGTCATTACATTCTACCCCCCTTATAAAAATTTCGTCCCCGAAATTTGTAAGTAGTAGATTTATAGTTATCGACTTATAAACACACATCAACAACATCAGTAATTATTCCTATTCAAAATATCTGCCCAAATCCCCTTAACTCACAAGTCAATCTTCTTAACTTCGTTAAGTATTTTCCCAAAACCTTAATTTACATACTTAACGATCTCTATTTCAGAACTCAACATGATTTGTTCCCACAAATCGACCCATTCACTTTGACTGAGTCCACACACAAATAAATACTTAAGTCTAGTCTCAATTTCAGAAAAATCCAAATTTTAACTCAATTTAAAATTCTAACTCGATCTCCGGTATCAATGTGATTGGATATTGCCTCAATTTAATCCATCCATATTCATTTTATCTCGAGGCTGACCCTAGTTTGTTAACTCCTTTTATAAGAAAAGAGTAAGGTACCTTCTGAAATATCTTCCATTTTCACACTCTCAGAAGTTGATGGCTTATCCATTAAAGCGTAGACCTTTGGTTGCTGTGACTTCTTCATAAGCGGACAGTCTTTAACCAAGTGCCCAGGCTGATGACAGTTATAGCATGAAAACTTCTGTGGAATAACATCACTTGTTCCCTTTGGTTGCTGTTGCCCCGGCTGCTGAGTCTGCTGTGGCTTTTCTGCTGCTGGCTTGGTGCAGAACTTGGCAATGTGTCCCTTCTGCAAACATTTATGGCATGTGGTATCTTTGAACCTCTCCTTGGCTTTTTCTCCCATCACGGGTATTCCCTTGTTGTTGTTCCAGTTCGGATTGAATTTCCTTTTATTTGGATTCTCACTATTAGATCCTCCTGTCTGTGCTGCTTTTGCCACTGTCTTCTTACTTTCCAGTGCCTCATAACGAACAGCCATATCCACTAGATCAACGAATGGAACCTTGAGATGTCCAATCATCTGAACTTGTAGGCTATCCTTTAATCCTGCTATGAACATTTCGTTCTTCTTAAGTGAAGTGTTTATCAGTTCTGGCCCGAAACAAGAAAGTGCATTGAATTTGTTCTCATATTCAGATATCTTCATGTTCCCTTGCTTGAGATCGATAAAATCTCTATACATCCTCGTCTTCCCGGCTGCAGGTAGAAATTGTGCTTCGAAAGCTTCTTTGAACTTTTCCCAAGTGAATTCTTCCTCAGGAACATTAGCAGTTTGAGCATCCCACCAAATCGCTGCAGTTCCTTGAAGTTGCCATGATGCCAAAAGACGTTTCTGATCGTCATTCAACTTCAACCCTTTGAAAATCCTTTCACAAGACCTCATCCAAGCTTGAACTTCAGTAAACGACTCAGTTCCCTTGAAAACTTTTCCTCCCAGAGTCGTATACTCCTTACAAATGGTCGCAAAGCTCTTATCCTGTTGAACTGGTGCAACTTCCTCTATTGTTTCACCTTGGTCCTGGGATCCAGTATTACGAACAGCAGCAGTGGATGACCCTCTAGCTCGACCTCTTAGTGCACGGGTGCTCATTTTGATCACCTGACTATAACAGGTTATCAATCGAGTCTTGATAGGATATAACTACCTTAGGTATATCATCCAAGTTGTGTTAAATTCATTTTAAATTTTTATATAAAAATACGCTCTCTCACACTCACCCAAAGCCTAGGTAATCAGTAACCTATGCTCTGATACCAACTGTAACGACCCAACTTTCGAACACATCTCAAGTTGTGTCATTAATAAGAAATAAGAAGAGATAGAAGATAAAACACAGAACATCAGAATCTCACAGCGGAATTTTTACAAAAAGATAATACTTTATAATGTTACACAACAGTACATAATACATCAGAGTAACATAGGTCTAGTGATACAACTCCTTCATAGTACATCAGTAATTATACAAATCATAGGTGATCAATTGATAGACTTAATTAAACAGTAGATAGGTGGACCATCACACAGCAAAAACCTTCATTCCAGCTTCACAAGTTCCATCGAATCCTAATTCACTAGTCTATTCATAACAAGCGTTATGAATACCCAAGGGTTTAAGGAAAACACAGAAAAATAAACTCCGGGTCAGTCAGGGGACTGGTATGAGTAAACAGTTTGAAAACAAATAAAAATATCTCATAAGACCACGCCGTGGAGACGGAACGGGTTTTTACCTTGTGAGATCCAAAAACACTTTGTATACTTGGAGACAGATATTTTCATAATGTCTAGGTATTTTCACAAATAATTTAGAATCTAGGAAAATGCTTGCATCTCACATTTTCCGATATAGAATACAAATACAAACCGCTTGGCTCTTAGGGAAATTGGATTTCCAACTCTGACAAGGTATGGGACCACCTTCCGCTGATGTACCTCTAGAGGCAAGTACACCTGGGTTCAACAAGAACATCTTGCCACCCGGCCCTCACATGACCGACCACTCATTTCTCTTGAGTGTATCGAATGTATATCACCGATGGTTGTGCGCGGCAACCATCCCCGCATGGGCAGAATCGATAGATTTAGAAACAAAAGGAATTTCTCTAGATAGGTGATACTACACCCTAATGGGAGCGACCCACATAGCCATGCTGCCAGCCCGATTTTTGTCATTTCCTGGGTGTGAGGCTTGAGGCTAGACTACGCTTCCTCATCACTGGTTCATTACTTTGAGTGCCACATCGTCCAGACTTCCCGAACACTAATTGACTTCCTCAAAAATACATTATAGGTATACGGCGAGAGAAACGAATTCCTCTACCACCATATAATTACGTTTGAAAAGATCAACGTACGTGACCAGTTAGAATTACTTTGTCGGACACTCGTCCATGCAAGTTGTTCTGGGATTGAACAAACCGAAGGCACTATTCTGAAAACAGAACAGTCCTTGCACAACTCCGTCTTCTATTATCTTCGATAATTTCTGACGCACAACGTATAATCAATTCAAAGTGGTATACAAATTCCGGTCTCTTTGAAATGATTAAAGAACAATTTCTTTCTTTTCTTTAAATTTTAATCCTAACAGGATTATAATCAAATCTGTATATACGGTTACAGTTAAACCACACAGTACATGATTGTCATGTCAATATTGATCATCTTCTCAAAACGGTCGACTTTAGCGTGTGCGTCGCACGGGTTTTACTTCCTGTTTTGTTCATCACTTCTAAAAATAAATTCTTACTTTATTTATCTTCAGAAAAATATTACTTACTCTGGTTATTCGTGAACGAATAGATTTTATGATTTATAATCAAATTTCCGACTTTTTCACTTTGTACCGTTTCGTCAACTTTCTCCATCGATCCTTTATCCTTGATCTTCCTTTCTCCTTTTCATACTGATAAAATTCTCCTCTTTTATTTTATATATCAATAAAATCTCTTTTTCTAATTTAATCCAACATGATTAAAATATCATTTACAGTTATTATCCAGTACAAAACGGTCTGTGATCAGTTCCTTGTATCCGGATGTTAAGACTACATATCCAACGTATACTTTACATACAGTTTCCTGGTTAAAATATAAATATCTCCTTAGAAAACAAATTTAAATAAAAATTAAATTTATAATCTAAATAAACTATAGTTCCTCTACTGACTGCTTGACGTCTGTCAAAACATCGCCCGATCCTTCACACTTGATCGACTCTCCTTTCGTTGACCTTACAGTTTAAATAATTCATTAGAAACTATTTCTAATTCCCCCTTTTTCAATTAAATTAAATTTAATTTAATATTACAGTTCCAGTAATTTAAATTCCAGTACTTGAAAAAAAAGATCGGCATTTTCCTGATTCACTTCCTTCCTTTCTCTATTTAAATAAAATTCTATTTTATTTAAATATTTATTTTCCTTGTAAATTAAATAAAAATATTATTTTTCTTAAACATTTATTTTCCCTTTATAATTAAACCTTATTTAATTTAAAACCAAGTTTAAATTAAAATTATGGTTTAAAATCTTCATTTTTAAATTGAATTGGCAAAGTACTACTTGTTTAACAAAGTACCAAGGCCAGAACCCTGGTGCGCTCACAAAAATAACAGGTCAACCTCCATGATCCGCCCAGTACCACATAAATCTGGTACTACCACTTTCCTTCTCTAGCAAACCCCCAAATTCCTAAGTACCCATGCCAGAAATCATTGCCTAATCAGGCAAAATCCCGGTGGCCACTCACGTTTCAACAAAGTACCATCTCCCCACTTTTCCTTTGCCAACATATACACGCGTATCCGTGCACGTGCACACCTCTGCCAGCCACCGGACAATGCTCCGACCACCACCCGCAAATTTCATCTGCAACCCTGATCACCAATGACCAGCCACTCCAACTCCAGGCCTCCTTCTTCTCGAAAACCCCTCTCCACCATTAAACAGTAAAACCCAACAGTAGTTCACCCTCCAAACTCAGCCTCCCCAGCTCGACTCCGTCCACCAGAAATGACCGCACCACCTCCACAAGCTTCGCCAGCCTCGGACGCGCCTCCAGCATGGGTCCTGGTCAACTCGGTTTAGCGTGGACCCTACACGACGCGGCAAAAGCCTATGAACCCAAAACTGTACTCAGGAACACAAATCGACCTCGTTCCCCCAATTCACCCATTAGAAAATTTTTAGGGTATTTTTCCTAGCATCCTAGGTCGTAGACGGTCCTTCACCATCAACCCCTCGGCCCCAGATCGTGTGGGTGGCCGGAAATTTGCCAAAGTTCATAATTGGGTCATCTCCATTTTTCTCTGGATTTAGGTAGGTAAAAATCCTGATTTTTCTTTTAAAAATCATTAATTCGATCCTTTACTACATTTAAAAACTTAAATCAAAGTTTCATTAAGTTTGAAAATCCAATTTGATTTTTGGAACCAGAGGGTGTGCTGTGTTCTTGCTTTTGAATAACAGTTGGTGTTTTTGCAAAGAATACTTCTTTTGAATACTTAGATTACCATATTGAGGTTTTTAAATTATAGTCTGATGTCTTAATTCATAATCCCTTACTATAGATGTTCTGATCACTTCAGATTTGTAGAGTTCCATTCAAGAATACAAGATCTGTTAACAGTAACAGAAAACAACTTTACTAACTATTGGTGCTTGAGTCTTTAACTAACAACCAAAGATTATTCTTCTACCAACTCAGAAATACAAACATACCACTTAACCAAATCATATAACCCAAGTTTTCAATCAAAACAGCAAGGTGCAAGCAATACAAACATGAATTTTAAAAAGAACAGTTTATTCACACAATCAGTTTAACTTATGGTTTAAAACAGAAAATGTAGGCACTTCAAAACAGAAAGTTTAAAAGCAGTTTTACTCACCTGTATAGCTCAAGAACCTTGCTGTTTCTTTGTCAAAAATGCTTTGAACTTGCTGAGTTGGTGTGTGTAAAAATGATGTACATGTATGGTCCTTATATAGTGTGAGAAATTTATAAAATACTGTGCATTTATTGTTAATGTGAACCAACATAACAGCCCTCTTTTCTTGTCCATGAAAAACCAGACAAACCCCTCTTTCTCTCTTAATATCTTTGCAGTTTTCACATGGCATATTTCAGCCTATATACCTCTCTAAACCCCTAAGCATTGTACCAATGTCTCCCCTTTAGCCTTGACAAAAAAACACACATTAAATGTGCTATGTACCATCTCTCTTTCTACCCATCTTTTCCCTTGGTTATTACAAAATATTTAGATCTTTTATGTACTAAAATATTCAGTTTTAAATGAGTTTGCACATCCTACCTTTCATATGTCAAAACTTTGATTTTACAAGATTTTATTTAAATACAACCTTGCCTTGCAAGGTATGTTAAAAATCTGAAAGTATAGTACATACAAATCTATGTTGTGAGGTGATGCTATACAAGAAAATCCTTAGAAAATCTGTGACATGAAATCAACTATTGTAGACAAGAAGAGAATGCATAGATATGATTTTGAAATTAGATTAGACAATACATGTTTTCACTTTCAATGCATACAAAAATAAATTATTTCCTTTGTATTGGTTTGAGAACAAAAGAGGGCGTTTTAAACATGTTATATGCAAGGTGGTTAACCCTGTTTTAAAAAAAAACAAGGTGTTTGTCAAATCTAAGGATTTAAAACTTTTTGAAAACCTGAACAAAATATTTACAAATCATGGCATTTTTAAAATATGCTATGCACAAGTGTTATATATCATACACATGTTAAATAAAAATTTAAACAACACTTTAAAATATGCTATCATATACAAAAAAAAATGTAATTTACCCTTTTGACATGTTCAAATATTTTAAAGTCTTAAGATTTTAATCGTATCTGTAATTACGTATTTATGCTCAAATATAATCCGTGTCAGTGTCAAAATCTCGGGTCATTACACCCGGCTTAACTAGTAATCACAACAAAGTCTAATGTGAGAGGTTGGGGTGCATTAATCTAATTAATGCCACATGAAAAGGTTAAGTAATTTTGATTAATGACACTTAACCGATATGACACGAATGGGTAGGTTAAGTTAAACCGGACTTGGTTCCTTAATGACACTTAACCATATAAAACAATTAGGGGATGGGGTTAAGTAATTTACGCTTAACTAATCCGACTTGGTAATTAGATGGGGTTAAGTAACCTACACTTAACTAATCTAAACACGGTAATTAGATGGGGTTAAGTAATCCATACTTAACTAATCTAACACGGTAAATTCGATGGGGTTAAGTAATTTACACTTAACTAATCCGACTTGGTAATTAGATGGGGTTAAGTAACTTAGACTTAACTAATCTAAACACGGTAATTAGATGGGGCTAAGTAACCTTCACTTAACTAATCTAAGCACGGTAATTCGATGGGGTTAAGTTAAGCACTTAACCAATCTAAACTCGGTAATTTAATGAGGTTAAGCAGCCAATACTTAACCAACTTAACATGATAATTAAATGGGGTTAAGTAACTTATACTTAACCAATTATACATGATGATTTGATGAGGTTAAGTAACCTATACTTAACCAACCTAATATGCGGACCTGATAGGGTTAAGTCACAAGACCTTTTAACTTAGGCTTAACCATTGTAATATGATTAGTGGATGGGGTTAAGCTAACCCATACTTAACCAATCCGACTCGATAATCTGATCTATGCTTAATCAATCTAACATGATAATCTGATAGGGTTAAGACAAATAAATACTTAACCAATTTGACTTGATTGGGATAAGTCATGAGCTTCTTGGCACACTTAACCAACTTGTAGGGCTAAGCCTTGAACTTGAGTACTTAGCCAATCTTGACATGATTCGTGGGCGGGTAAGGTCATGAACTTGGATGACAACACTTAACCCATTAGACAAAACCCTAGCTCAGGGGACTAGGTTGAAAATCGTAGTTAACAAGGATAGTGGGAAGAGAAGCTATGTGGTAAACCTTAGTTAAGGATAACTAAGTAATAATTCTTAGCCAAGGACATGGGACTAGTTCATAAATAGATACGGTAAGTCATCGCTTAGTATACGAGGAGGAGCAACTTATCTGACTTGGATAAAAAGATCCAGCGAACTGGGTGACGAAGCGGTAGCTTCGGGTGACGTGAGAGTACTCTTGGTATCCCTCTGTGAGGTGGCAGGTGGTCCATGAAACCCGGCCTCACAGAGGTTAAGGTCTGCGGTAGAAGAGCCAAGAGTAAGCCTTGGTTGCTATGCGAGCGACCTAAAGACTGGGATGGATTAGCGTGGAGTCGAGATACTTGTTTTTGCCCTGGATAGCACGTCGCCGACTACCTACCATCTTTAGTCAATCGTGTACGAACGAAAAGGCAGAGAACTCCCAACAGACCATGTTCTTGCTATCGAGTCATGGGTGAGGTTGGCCCATAGGAAAGTGGGGCTATAGTGGGGCCGGGATGTAGTTCTCATACATGATTTTTCTTAGATTGCCTTTCAGTAGTTGAGGGAGGGGTCACGTGGGACCATAGCCACGGATACAAAAACAGACCTTGGTATCTGCATCACCAGACGACTTAAAGCTCCCGACCGAGTTCCGTATTTCTTGATTTGCCCTGGCACGGAACTCG
The DNA here is from genome assembly GCA_030737875.1 of Allium sativum. Classification (NCBI taxonomy): domain Eukaryota; kingdom Viridiplantae; phylum Streptophyta; class Magnoliopsida; order Asparagales; family Amaryllidaceae; genus Allium; species Allium sativum. The sequence continues at coordinate 1,042,078,406 of CM060910.1, read as the reverse complement.
GGTGGCACATTGAGATACATGTGCGTCTAGACATGAAAATGATTCACGATACATACGTGGGATAAAGGGCGCGGTTGACGGGTGGCATAATCCCTAGTGGCCCTAGGTGGCTTAAACCCAAAACACGGAAACATTCATTAGGTAGCATAATCCCTAGTGACCCTAGGTGGCATAAATCCTAAGTGAACACGCGATAGTTCATGGTAAGAAAACATAACCAGATCAAGGGTAGCAGTCCAAAATAACCTCAAGGATAAAACGGTACTACGTTGAAGTGGTATAGATTTACATAAGAAAGCCCGTACGGCCTACGGCAAAGGACTGAACTTATGCATGGAAAGAATCATACGAATCAGGAAACCTACATATACGATATATTAGGATGACATGGACCATTACATGACATTGGGCAAGAGACATTCATAGTTAACACATTACGCGGGCCGGGATACTAGTACGGGAGGTGCAGAGCGAATATACATGATAGATACCTTGTGATATTGTACTTGATAGAAACCTGACGATGTGATACCTTGACTTATCTTGACACCGTAGTTTATCATGACACACTTGTTTATCTTGGTATAGTAGTTCATCCTGTTATTTTGGTTTAGCTTATCTATCTTGTCATCATACTTATGTTCATCTCAGTTCCTCATGCCAGTTAACTTTACTAGTTTATATACTGATAGTAGATAGGGCTTACCAGTCTTTATGACTGACCCCGTTTTGTTTCGCCTCTTTGTCTTCCATTTCCCCCCAGGTTACAGGGAGGAAATGCTATTGTTAGTTCGGACTTCTTCTGTTTGAAGGCCATCATGTATGGCTTGGACTTTTCTTGGCTATGGCTACTTTACTGTTTCACTTGGGGAATAATTTATGAAAAAGTTTTTATGCTTATTTACTTTTGCAAGACAGGTTTTCATGTAAGAAATTCTCTGATGTAAAAGGCTTTAGACCTTATTTATTAATGATATGAAAGTTGGTTTTACTTCCGCTATTTTATATGTTTTGTCTTGTAATATTTCTGTACATGTTTACCAATAATACCCCTCTAAAGCTAGTGCATTCCTTTGCGAGTGACCCTAGCGGAGGTTGGGTGTTACATTTCATCCAAGTCAACATCATTTAGGGAGCTAAAGCTGTTGAACGTATTCACCATGTTAAGTTGCCTTTGTGTATGAATTTCCACATTGTCATGTATTTTGCCTTTACCCTTTTCTTTCGAGTTCACAGCGGTTTGAGCTTTATCTCCCATGATTTCGCCTTCCTCGAGGTTCTCTTCCGCCTGACAAATTTCTACTTCTTTCCTTTTCCACTGGGTATTATTTGCGTTGGCAAAGAATTCATCAAAAGTTGGTTTATTGCCAACATGCTTGAATCTCGGATATCTCTTATTGTTCACAACCTTTTGCCAAGGATTATTTTTGGGTGGCATTATTCTTTCCCTCCGAGCAGAATTCTTCCTTGAGTCATAAATTTTTTGAGGTGGATTAACATTGTTGACAATCGGATTCAAGTTGGCGTGAGTCGGGACGTGATGTTGGACATAAGTGCTTGTCTTCTTACCTCCAAGCTTTTGTTGGTCCTTATCACACTGTAAGTTTCCTTCACAGCTGAGAGTTGTGTGGCCGAACACTTGACATTTTGTGCAAACTAATGGCCTCCAAAAGATAGTTGACATAGATACGTTGCGTTCCACCGTCCGGAGTTGTGACCAGGAAATCATCCACAAGTTCGTTGTTAGGGGATACTTCAATCAAGCATTTAGCATATTCCAGTCGCTCCAGTTTTTCCGTCATTTCATCAAAACAAACTAGTCTGCCAATTCTACATGAAAGCCAATTTACACCAGGTAAGGACCATAAGAACAGAGGTGTGTTAGATAACTGTACCCAAACTGGTACAACTTTGACAGCACCACAAACATTGCAAACTCGTGGGTCGTAAGGCTTTATGATAAATAGTTTGGATCTCATAATGATGGGGTCTCCCATGAGGATTCTTTGCCTATCTTCAGCACAGGTAAATTGAAATAGAAATAGTGTACCATCGTATTTGACAGTCATAGAACCTTTAAGTTTATAAAGATTGTTGATTTTTTGGACTACCGCTGTGTACGAAAGAGGTTCGTCAAGGAAGAATCCAACCAGCGATTCTTTCCATATCTGAGTTCCAGCTTGCACTATCTCTTCAGTGTGAACCATTGCATTATCCTTGAAGGTGGGAGTGTAGTCAACGGGCTTGTACTTCCCGGCATTTCGGGGTAAGAACTGAAACATAGCGGACATGGAAGTCCAAGCGCGTTGACTGTTGCGCGGATCAGTTGCTTGATTGAATAACTTAATGGCAGGACCCGCATATAGGGAGGCAGGATTTTGATTGAGGAAGCCAGGGTGGAATTGCAGGGGTACTGAGGAAGAGGAGGGTGCCAAATCTAGATGGTTGGGAGTTAAAACTGAGGCAGAGGCTTGGGAACAAGGTAAGCTTAACTGAGGTGCAGTAGTTGAGATTGGCGTCGGTGGAGGCTTTATGGCGCTAGTTGGGGCATGAGGGGGGTCAGGAGGAGTAGGAGGAGGTTGCGGAGGAGGGACATAGGTAGGAGGGGCTTCAGGCGAGGACAGGGTGTTAAGCGTGGAAGGGAAAGATGGAGGTTCAAGAGCGGTCGCCATTTATGACCGTTGAGGGAAAAGCTTGAAACGCTGCAAATGAGTTTTCTAACACATTTCATATAAGTTGGATCTAATATATTTCAAAACAAATAGGAAATCTATTTAAATCCATTTCAATTATCTTTTACATCCCATTTTCAATACTTCCATCAACACAGTAAAAAAAAGCAATACTTCGAAAATTCAATTGTCAATTGTTGTCGTAATTCAAAGTTAAAATATTTGTTTCAAATCCGAAACTATGTCATTAATCCAACTTTATTTTAGACTTTTTCCGATGCATGGTAAACGAAAGGGTACAAGGATATGAACTGAGCAGTAACGAAAGCTCAAGCATGAATAGAATAAAGGTAAGCAGGTCAAACAACAACAAGTGAAGCTAAGTGAACGATTCAAAATAAACAAAGAAACTATCTATTCTCATGGAGAAGAGGAGGAGGGGAGGGGTTAAACGGTGCAGCTATAAATTACGTTCTTTTCCTTTTTAAATTGGTTTTGCTTTAGTTCATATTTCTATAATATTCACTTGTCTTCATAATTTTTTTTCTATTTCACTCAAGTCATTCACCATTAATTATTTAAATTTACAAATTAATTCTGAATGATTATTTGTAAATTTTACTTATATTTCACAACAGCATAACTTTATATAAATTTTAATCATTTACCCAAGTTCACATTAATTTTACCAAAGCATTTTCATTAAAAAAATCCAAATCGTTTCAAATATTTGTCAAAATAACAAGTCTAAGTATTTCTCGATGTTTCAATTAGAATCATATAGTCAACCCACTTTTGAAACTTAAAAACAAATATTAATGATGCCACGACGATCACCAAAATCATCTTCATGTGACTAGAGTGTGATTCCGTATCTATATAGTACATATTGGACTTTGAATATACGTTAGCTACGCGTATATTCAAAATCTTCACATGCGCGATAGTCCAATCTTGATGTCGAATAAAATACTCAAATTTCCTTTTTATAAGACATACTACGTCTAAATATATAAGACAAAACAGTATATTTCAAAATAAATTTGTTTCAAAATTTATTAATTTCAAAATGCTTACGCTACGCCACTCTTTCGAAAATATTACTTTCATAATAATTTATATTCCAAATTACGCTCTCTCAATAGTGATTTCTAATGATGGATTCTTATTAAACAAAAAAAGCTAGGCTTTGTGTAAACCAAAACTCTCATACTAACTGTAACAACCTGCCTTTTTAATCGCTCCAAGTCGATAATTAAATCAACTCGAACCGTTCAAAACGACAGGTTGTTATTTAGCTTATGGGTTTAACAAAACAAACACAGAAATCACAGAACACAACAACTTGCAGTGGAATAGTTTTTGTACAAAATGTCAAAGTTTATACAATATTTTTACATTGCGGAAAATACATGGATTTTAAACAAAATAAATTCACAAATTTTACGATCCAAATCGTTTGCATCTTCACATGCCTCTAACTTCCATACCTGAAGTCTTAAAGATGCAACACTCGGTCTAACCCGAGCATTCCATGCAAAACACAAAACATTTGAGTCAGGATTAAATTTATTCGAGTAAATCAACTTCAATAAATGCTAAAATAAATTAGTTAATCCGAACACTTTGAATATTCAAATATGTGTCAATAAACACTAAAATATAACAATAAATTTTAACTTACGTAAGCAGTACTAGATTTCAAATACATACCATATTTTAGCATTAAGGTCAATATCAAGGCAGCAAGGCATGAGACGGTTGTATATTTACTAACTTTAACAATTCAATTTAGACAATGTACAAAACTAAAGTGGAGGCCTGCATGAAAATTTCCAACGAAAGCACGTTGGGGGTAGGGAGGGTCTAATAATAATCTTCCTTCCGACTATGTGAATGCATGGTGTAAACATGATGCATGCTTAGATCATGTTATTAGGGGTCTAAAAAGAATACATGAAAAGACTACATACATCAATTTAGAGAAATAATCGAAAATCTCAAAACCTGGCATAGAAGGAATAAAGGATGATATAATGAAGAGTCTACAACAACATATAACCAATTACTCATTTAGAAATATCATGACCAGAAAACACTTATCTATATGATCAGCTTATGCTCATAAACTTGGATCTTAGAAAACAAATTCTTATTCAGTGAGAAGACATGTACAGGAGCAAAAAAAATTGGCTTATTGAAGAGGACATTAATTCTAAGTTCTTTTTTTTTCTTACCGAAATTGTTCGTAAGAAAACTTTGTAATAACATACTAAATTTCTGAATGTTTGTCTAGGTTTCGAGTATAATTAGATACACATGTAAAGGCAATGTACAACATACATGTGCACTCACAACCAAGTAGGCAATACATAGGTGAACAAACATGGGTTTTTTGGTTCTAAACGAGGTAAAACTAACATGTATGCGCCAGCAATTCACGGTCAGTATCAATTTGGAAAAGAAATTAAACAACATACGATTCATGTTTACAACTCAACAATGTATATGTATATGTACCTATTTATATTTCAGATTTAAACAAGGTAAGATATAAGAACATAATGTGCAGCAATAATCAAGGCAGCAACAAAACCAAGCACTAACTATTTTGTTTAGTTTGTATTCAGGTTGAAATACTTGAAAATAAATTAATCGTTAGGGGTAAACTCACATTACACAGCGCAGATAAGGGACATCAAGTGTAAAAGGCAGCGGAGACGACTATGGTAGCAAGGCGACCAATCGGTGGTTCAACGAAGGCGAAGGTTACTGGATCTAATCCCAATGGCGCGAAGACAAGGGCGGTTTCTTTTCTTCTTCTTTTTTGGTTAAAGGTACGACACAAATAAGGAAGAGGAGAGGAGGTCACATATTGTTTATATAACTATAGAAAGACAAACAGAAAAGAGGAGGCATCATATTTTAGTGGAACGAAAGTTAACAGCCAAGGGAAAGAAAACGGGGAGAAGAGGACGTGCAATGGAGAGTTATGCATGTATATGTAGTTATATATGTATATGTATATATATACATCTTGTGTGTGTGGGGAAAATTCTTCCTTTTCTTATATGTATTATATATATAGTGGCTTTCAAGCTTCAGTAATACAAAGGAGAAGCAGCGTGGAGATGTAACTGAAAGTGCGAAAGACAGAATGGATCGCATGGGAATGTGACATGAAGTGTTAGATAACGAATCGATGAAAACCGTTGGCCTATCTGTGTTCTTTCAGTTCTAAGTAACAAGACATACAACCAGACCAATACAACACTTTGTTTTATTTTAAATATACATGTTATGTAAATTATATTATTATTTTTGGAAAATGAAATAGCATGCTTTCCAAAAAAAAATTGTTCAGTTCTTATCTTTATATATTTAAGTTTAGAATTATGAACATAAGATGCTTCACATTCCAAAAGAACGCAATGGTTTATTAGTTTGTAAATGTAAGTTATGGTTTCTAAATGTAAATGTAATAAACGCTTACTAGGTGAACACATAACCTTGAAATTGTTTGGTTAAATATATATGTTTCTTTGATTTTGATTTGTTAATACATGTTATTTGAAATATACAGGTGTACATACGGTTATCCGAATGTCCAAATTTCACGGAACAAAAAATTTTGTTGTCTTCCGAATACAATCTAGTATTTTTATTGCAAATTCGCTCAAATTTCGATAGCGAATTATTAAATATTTAATTAAATGAAAGCAAATGGAAAAAACTTGCGTATTTTTCTATGAAATTTATTCCTCCGTTATGTCTAGTTAGATGTATCTCAAATAATTAATTTTTGGAATTTTATTTTCATTTCAAATTATTATTATTTATGATATATCGGTTGCTGCTACCGCTAATCGGTTGTCAAAATTCGATCCAAATGGAACGAACAAACTTTGCTATTTTCGATATTAAATTGTTCAAATCACTTCTATATGAAAATAATAAATTTTAAAGATCAATGCTTCATTATAAATCGATTTCATGTTTTAATTCCCAAATAAATACATTCTGAATTGAATTTACCGTTAAATTCTTATTCTAAAACAATTTTAAATTCAATAATCAAATTTAATTCAATAATTTAAAAGGTTCGAATTTACGAGATGTTACAAAATTTGTCCGATAGATATTTATGTTGGGTACTTCAAGCATTTATTTTCTCAGTTTATTGATTACAAATTTGTTTAAAAACTACAATTCATAGTTTCATTTGCACCATTCATTATTATTTATACACAATTATTTTCAATTCATAATAGATTACATATTTGAATACATAGAACCCAAAGCCATGCAACTCATTGAATTCGCTAATGCAAGTTATCTTGAAAGCACCTCTACAAACCATGTCAATTTTGTTTTCGAAGCAATTTTTTAGTACAAATTCAATTTCCATCCTCTCCTAAGAGCATCACCAACAAATGCTTGGATTTACAGAATTTGTAAATCTACACCCAAGAAGCTTCCCAACAAAGTGTGGAAACACCCCATCATTTAGATTTCAGAGGCAATAGTTCCGGAATTCCAAAACTATTGAGGTGCTTGTTGAACAAATGCCTAAAATCAGGTGTTTGTTCAGCAAGCGCCTAATTAATTTCTTGCAATAATTAAAATAGCTGCGTGATGTAGGGCCCACATTAATCTCCAATAAAATAGGTCCAAACAATTTAGGCTTTTGTTGAACAAACGCCAGACGCCTCATTAATTTCGTTGGCCCATATTTCTCTCCAATAAAATAGTTGCCCCACATTTCTCTTTAATAAAATAGTTGCACTTTTTTAACATCTTCAAGCATTTGTTCAACAAATGCTTGATCACTATGCATTTGTTTAACAAACGCCTGTTTTTAAAAACCATTGGAGATTTCAGCATTCCAACTATTCGGGGGCGGAAAATCGAAAATCCACACCCTAAACAGTTGGAGATGCTCTAAGCCCCTCATATAATTTAGGATACTCAACTGACCAATTACACTTCAAACACTTCCAGCTTTTCACTTCAAACTCATCGACCTGATGATCCACTAACATAACCTATTATAATCCTCGATCGTCAAAAATCAACTCAACTCCCCTCATGCCATCGTCCATAGTCACATGCATGCATCATCATCCTCTTTTTCAATTAATCCTCAAAAACCAAGTTGTCCTTCTAGTTATGTCAACACAGTGAAATATTTTCCCCCTGAATAAATATTTACATAGCATATAGTTATCTGAGGAAATCAAGGTTGCCTCCGAGCAAGTATTTTGCATTCCAAATGCATGCCCGCTCTACATCTATCACTTCTGCTTGCTCCATTTCAATCTTTACACTTCACATTTCAAAACAACAACTCAAAAGATGCTATACACATTGGATCTTGTACCACATGTTGATCAGATGTTTAAATTCCAATTCAATTTATGCTTGCGCTAGCTGATTCCAGTGGCTCATGCTTATATCAACTAACTTCAATACTTCATACATATGCCATGCCTATGGTCCAATCAGTTCAGCTAGTGTTTCATGTTTGAACTCCGATTTCACGTGTGTGTCAATTGTTGGATCTAATTCTCATTCTAACACGATTTTCATAGATAGTAGCGTTAGTCTTTGGATAATTAACACGTTTAGCCTTGTTTACAGAAATTATAACATGTTTAGCCTTATTTTGGAAATATTTACAAATATATACCCTTTTTTCGGGGAGAGAACTGGACGAAGTTCGCCTTTGTGCGCATTTTCAAATTTCTCCCGTGTATTTTAAACTTTACATATACTTACCTACTTCTTCATAATTCTCATCCATACTCAACTATATCTTCTCAACTCTATTTCTCTTAGCAATGCCTTTATGGCCATCATCTATGGACACCGATTTTGGTTACGTCCACGAATCCCTTCCAACGTCTAGTAATCACACTAATATCGATTGGAATATAAACTATGAAGAACAACATTACGAGGAGCTTGATCGTGAATACCTAGATCTTGATCTACTCACACTTCAACCGAGACCGAATGAACCTATGTATTTCCTACGAGTGGATGAACATCCTGTTTATCAACCCGTTGTAGAACAAGAGGTTGCGCACGTACCAAGAAATCAAGTCCCATATGAAGAAGTTAACTCTTACCCAATTTGTTGTCACTGTAGATATATGGCTGAAGTTGTTGTGGCGAAACATTGGTCGCCGAATACTTCTTTGTTCTAATTATCCCCACGGTTACAATTTTTCAGAATGGACTGACGAACCGCTGTGTCCAAGGGCATAGCATATGCGAACGAGCTGGAACAAGAAATTAGATGTCTCAAACAACTCCTAGAAGACTTGAAATTTAACCATAACAACTAGTGTTCTTATTATCTGTTGTCGTAGTAGTATTTCGAATATTAGTTTGAATTACTTTTTGTTTGTTTGTATGATTATAGAACTTGGAAGATGAGTATAAAGTGCAAACATTTGTTTTTATATAAGAAAATGGGTTTGTTTATTACATTTATATGTTATTACTTATTAAAATCAATGTCCACAGCCAAAAAAACTTTGTTCGATGAAATGACAACTCATCGATTAAAGTGTTTTCAAGTACTACCAGTCATAGTACACTGAACAAAGCTGGTCCGGAATGGTATATTAGAACAAATTGATTAAAGATGTTTCATATAGTACACCTTGTCATAAAGATGAAATGACAACTTACTGCCATTAAGTAAATTTGTTTGAAATTTGAAATGGCCATTCAGATATAAAATAATTTTCAAACTATTTGAAATTTGAAATGGACATTCAATTGTTAAGTAAAGTTGCACCAAAGTTGTTTCTAATCATACGATCTGTCACAAACCAAGTGATTTGACTAGACACTGATAAAGCTAGTCCAAAATTATCATATTTGATAAAATTGTCCGAATGAGTCATTATTTCAAAACAGATGAGTTGGAAAACTCTGTCAAATCAGACCAATAGCTTTTCCATTGTGATATAGGTAGACAAAGGACATTGATGATTCTTTATTTTGAAAAAAATGAGATGATTAAAGCTCTGCCAAATATGACTTGACAACGACATTGCTGAGATGATTTGACAATGACATTGCTGAGATATTTGGCCTATTTCAAATCTCTTCAACAAATTACGTCTCATTTCATTTCTCAAATAAATTCAAAATTAATATACTCACTCAACAATGGAGCCAAATTTTATTACTACGATTTGCTACTATGGCAGTGAATTGCTCGTGGATGAGCACCAAAATAGAAATTATGTGGGAGGATTCTGCAAACCAGGGAGGGTTCGCAAGGGTTGCGATGCTCGGAAAGAGTCAGTCTTCAAAGCAACAAAAATTAACCGTCTTGAATATGATATTGAGTTGTCAGTTAACTAGCCTATTGATTCGGGATCGAGAGAAGTATCACTCTCAGACGATGAAGATGTACAAGTAATGTTTTCTGCTATTAAGAAATCGATTGAGTTGTTTGTTGGAAAAATGACAAAGCAATCGTGGAAGAAATCATCACACCTCCCATCGTGGGTACCGATTTAGAGTATTTCACAGAAATGTTGCAAACTCATGATCCTTCACTCACCGTTAGTTCTCTTATGTACACCAATCTGTATTTTCATCTGAATGTGGACGAGCAACATCAGCAACAACAACAAACCATTCAAGCTATTGTTTATGAGTAACAACAAACTTGTAACAACCAGTATTTTTGGAACCAATTTAAAATTTATTTTTAATTGATTTTAATAGAAATTAAATATATGTAATGATTTATTTTGAGAATTAATGATTTAAAATTTATTTTAAAATGAAGTAAGAACGTATAAATTTAATTATTAAACGAGCTTGAAATGGCGCGGTAGTTTGAAAATTCGATTTTAAACTTTGAATGAATGTACAGAATTCAATATAAATCGGATTTCAGTAAAACCAGAAACGTTAGAATCTATTTAATTATATAGTTCTAACATATGCAAGAAATTGATATTCACTTTATAAATTGTAAGTTATGTCTAAATTAAAATTTCAAATAGTCGCTGTGGAATTTATATATATATATATATATATATATATATTTTTATATATATTAATATTATATATATAGCCCTTAAAAATAGCCATTTTGCAAACGATCTCCGTTTTTATCGAAATTAATTTTGTTGGATCTAGAATATTAAATTATTGCTAGATTTCAAATTTCGTATTTTTTGGAGTCAGTATGTGACCGTAAGGGATTTTAATGTGAAAAAGTCAATATTTTGACTTTAAAAATTCGTTGTTTGTACATACAGACTCAAAATTTGATGAAACTAGTTTCGTTGGGTCCGTAGAGTAGTTGCATGTTAATTTTCATTAAAAATGGGATCCGTATGTGGGCGCACGAATTTTAAATGATGAAAATAAGCACAAATTGAGTAGAATGGAATAAAATATATATAATCAGTAAAAAAATATTAAAGCTACCCTATATAATATCCTAACATCCCTAACCTAATTCAGTCCTCTCATAGCCAAGTTTCTTTATCCGGCACTTCAATAAATAAAAACAACGTGAGCATCCAACTAAGAGAAAAATCCAAACAATTCTCATACAATCTCTAAACCCTAAAACAATTATCTTTGAATTCGTGAAGGCCTATTCACCATTTCTGTACACTGTTCATTGAACTCGAATACGTTTTGGTTTGCTGTCCTGCATATTACGTGACCTAGGGTTTAGATTCTTGGGGTTTGTGTTAGTCGATTGAATTTGGAGTATGGAGGGTTGGTTGGCGTAAAAAGTAGCACGGTTTGGCAAATTTTGGTATGAAACGACACCTAATAGTGTTGTACCTAACACTAGAGCACGTTTCCTAGCTCAACGTTGAATTTCAAAGGATGGAGGCAAGTTGAGTATCATGGGGATGGGGTTGAAGAGAATTTGAAGAGGGTTTCAAGGATGCTTTCGAATTGGAATTTCGTGAAGAGGCTAAGGAGAAATGGTTATTCAAAGATGTGGCAATGGTATGGAACCTGGAGACAACGTGAGGAAGGAATGTGATGAGCGCAGGATTAGAAGCTTAAGGATAATTAAGGTTTAACTAATTAAATAATTATATTGTTAATGACTTTAAAATGTATTCAAGCTTGTAAATATCATAACTTCATACGTGGTCGGATTTCAGCCAAATAGGATCCGTATCGACGAGAGCTTCGCAATGAAATTGATTTGGAGTGATTTGGGGACTGTTGCAATTTTTGACGAAATAAAACGCCTGATCGAACTATCGAAAACAATCGTTTAATAACAATTTTGAACCGATCAATGTGAGAACTCTCCCACTCAAATTATTTGTACAATTATTTACTTTTATAACTGAGTATATATTGATTGCCTGTGATTGCAATATTTGTTTGGTGGTTGATGGTTGTTTACAGTTTTAATGTTGTCATTATTAAACTGTGAAAATATGCGTTGTTAAAAATAAAAGATATGTTCACATGGATTGTGATGTAAACCCCACACGGGTATTGAGACGATAATTTTACACATCGCCCAATTATTTGTTGATGATTGAAAAAACCCAGACGGATCTGGGGATAAAAATTAATTTACATCTCCCTTGGAATCAATTGTATGTCGACCGATTGATTGACAAACTGTTATAAGCGTTATTTAATTATTTTTTTGCTTATACAGTTGTAAATTGCACAATGGATGTGAATTGAATGTTTAATAGTTGTATATCACTATTTTTGAATACATGCGATGTATGGAATCCATATAAATAAAATTATATGGTAATTTATGTCCAACTCAGAAATAACGAATATTTTAAAATAATATTCAATGAAGAATCAAAATATGATTTTGACGTCCGATTTTGGATGGACATGAAAATGTTGAAATATCCATAATTGAAAGGACTATGAAGCTGAGTTAAGTACATATACGCCATTTTAAATCAAATGGATTTTTATATCAATTTTATTCATTTTTATAATGAATATCAAAAAGTTTGATTTCAAAATTTTGAAAATATTATCATTTTAATATTATAATGATATGGAATATTTAGTTTGATTTTAAATTGAAATGGAAGTTGGAATCATTTTTAAAATGAATTTATAAATGTTTTATAAAATACGATTTAAATGGAAATCGATGAAATATATTATATATATTTAAATGGCCTGAATAAAATGCGCCGCGCAGCGACCGTTCACGAATTTCGACCATTGACTTTGAATGGACGTAACGGGGGATCCGACCGTTGGATTCTCCTAAAACCGGAACCGTTGGGTTCATATCAGTAACATCCCTGAGATTTTGGAACAAATATGAAATTTAATATAATTTTATAAGAAAATACGTCAAAATTTAAATTTTCTATTTTTAAATCATCGTATAGCCCAAAAAGTCACATTTTGCATATGGATGAATTTGGACTCGAAACCACTTCTATTGAGTCCAAAATTTCGTTTAGGAGTTCGAAATGTATAAACTTCGATATATTCCAAACTTTGCAATTTTGGACCCTTAGTTAGGGCTTGGTTAGCCAACTTAGGCCACTTTCCTTAAGTGCTCCATCAGCTCTGTTTTCTCCCTTTCACTCTAACACTTCAAAGAAAATAGAAAATGGGGAAGGAGGAGGAAATTAAAACTCCTAAGGCTAGGATTAGCTTCTTGAGATCCAGATCAAGGGGAAAATCAAAGAGACAACTTGTGTAAGTTTCTCCATCTCCTTCTCCATCTTCTCATTCTTGCTTTGTCTTCGATTTCTGAAATTTCGTTTGACCTAATTCCTAGGAAACTCATTTATATAAGCTTAGGTTGAAGATTAGAAAGCTGTATTAGAAGAGAGATCATTCTAGCTTGTCATTGGATCGATTTCTTGTTTCTAAACAAGCTAAGGTGAGAAACCAAAACTATAAAAGGGCTAGTTAGTTAATTGTTGTTAGCTGATAGTTTGGATTGATGAAATGATTATTGATTGATCATATAATTTTAATATGATGTTAAATACTAAGTAGCACGATAAAAATATGATTTTTATCCGTCATAGGTGAGAAACTATTCACTAAAAAGGGCTATATTAAGATTAATTGTTTGCTAGTCAATTGTTTGAGTTATAAGATGGTTGTTGGTTGATGATATGCTAGTTAATTGGTAGGCTAGTGTAGCTTAGTTGATTTTATGTGTTCATGTTTTTATTGAATTGGAAATTATGATTAGAATTGTCCACACAATCTAATTCATATGCTACGAGTTGTTTTTGCGGTATTTTGAAGCTCTATTGTCGCGCCGGCAAGTTCTAAGGCTTCACAATTTGCTTGTATCGCAGTTGATTGCTTTGGTTAGAGAATTGGTTCATTTTGGAAGATATAATCGAAATCATAGCAAGATCATGTGTGTATGTGTGTGTGTGTGTGTTTGTGCATGTGTGTATGTGTGCATGAGTGGTTTCATGTGAGTTAAGAGGCTTCATTTTCGTTTAGAAAACGTTAAAAGCCATCACCATTGATCCGGGCTCGTCCAAGAATGGTTGATAAATCATTGACAAGGCAAAAAAATTGCCCAGACATCAGTTTAGACGTCTGACCGTAATAGGTATTACGGTCAGACGTCCGTTCAAACTCTCGGGAATATTTTTCCCTGACAACAGACGTATGTCCAGAGGGGGTCAGACGTTTGTTGGATGAGTTTTGGCCCATGTTGCCTTTATTTGTTTGATAAATCGTTTTCACATTACTGCAAGCAATTTTAAATGGATACAAACCAATTTTGCTTGGTTTGTAAAATAAAATGGTTAAGTGCGATTTGGCACGAAAATGTATAAAAATGAATTAAGGGATATGTTATGACTTGAGTATTTAATTCGATGACCGAACTAAACTCTCGCTTAAACCTTTTTACATAAGGTAGTCAATGGGGAAGGCCAATGATTTAACCAAGGGAAGAATTTGATTTGAAATTGGATTTTGAGTTCGTTGTGAATGGTAACTTAAATAATACTGTTCTTCAACCCACTTGTGAAAGTAATAAATCTTATAAATGAGATTTGGAGAAGTTTTCCAATTTAATTAAATTGGAATTGAATGGAATTCGATTTAATAATAATCGAGATGAGGTTCTTTGAATGAAGACTGCTACTATTTATGGAATTTAAAAGGCCTTGCCATTATTCCACTTACGGTATTAGTTCGATACGAAAATTTATATCTATTACGGTTGATCATGAACTGTGTTTTGAATGACACTGGTTCTTTATCCCAGTTAAAGACAGGATTAATTTTCCTAAAAGATTGAATAATCATTAAATAATGATTTTAGAGATTGAAACTAAGTAGAGTTTTAATAAATCTTTAATTAGATTGGAATGAATGAATGGTAATTAAATTTACCATAACATGAGATGTGGTATAAACCAAATATACTTGGTTGTTGATGTTGATTGAGATTGATTGATTGCTAGGATTGTGCTCGACCAGTTTATGAGCAAAATATGTTTACATTTAGCATTGGCTTGGGTAGAAATATTTGTATGCTAACACCTTGTGAAACACTTCACGATTTGTCTATGAGGTGTTTAGTGATGTTGTTGAGTTCATTACAAATTTAATGAATGATTTTGAAATGAGTTTTTCTTAAGTGAAAAGAAATGTTTTCCAGATTTTGGACAGGGAATGTTTTATAAAAATGTTTTGCAAAACATAAAGGATTTCGAGGGCTAAACCCGAAATGATTTGGAAAGGTATTATGTGTTTGACATTGTAGTTCATCACATAACCGATTAGTTGCTGTTTATGATATATCTGATTGGTGGCGGAGAATTTATTCTCTTGCTTATCACCCTTCTTTCAGACGTACGAGCTCAAAGGTTATGTGATTAATAGTCACCGATCATATGTGTGAATTGCTGATGTAAAGTACTATAGTTTGAAAGTAGTTATGATTATTATGTTGTGAAATGATTTTCTCTATTTTGGGATATAAAAAAATGATTTAGTATATGGCTAAAGATTTGGGTAACCCGGACGACTAAAAGAATGGGTTATGGGCAGTGTAAGTCTTCCCCGAGTTGCGTGGGAGGTACATCGTAGGTGTAAGTATTCCCCGAGTTGCATGGGAGATGCATCGTTGGTGTAAGTCTTCCCCGAGTTGCGTGGGAGGTGCACCATATATATCGAGTTGCTAAGGTGTGTGCCCTTTGCCTTGTTTGAGGGTAGAATACCTACCAATATTTGGTTGCATACTGTTTGTATGCGTTGTGATGTTTTGGAATTCCTATTTCCAAAGATTTTGGTTTGTGATACCAAAGTGAAATCTATTTTGCTATGAAAGCTAGATATGTATTTCAAAATGATTTGAAATAAAATTCGGAAAATAAAGTCCAAAGGAATAATTTCTATAAAGTGAATTGGATTTCGATAAATCTAAATTTGGGGATTAAGCCTAAATGGGTAGATTGAGGGGTTGCATGTTGTTTGATGCATTGTAGATCCATATGTCTATTATTGGTTGTTGGTTGTGCACTGGCAATCCAGCGGAGTAAACCCGTTCCGCTTTACCGGCGTGGCCCCGTGATATGCCTTATTTAATAAGTTTAATTACTGTAGAGTTTCTCATACCAGTCCCATGACTGACTCGTAGTTTGTTTTTCCCTTGCAAACTCGGATGCCCATATTTTCCACATGGGCAGTCGAGTAGTTTGTTTTGTAGATTATTTCATTGAGCAAGATCCTAGATTTAAGGTTAAAGCTATGTCCAGAGAATTGATAGTCTTTTGTTGTGCTAGTTAATTTGTTTCCACTTCATTATATTACATTTATTGTAAACTTATCTTCTCCTGTATTATTTTCAATGTACTCTGATACTTTGTACTCTGATGTAACATTATTATGATGTTTGTAAAAGTCTTTTGTTGTTTGTTATGATGTGTTGTGCGCCCAAAGTTAATAATCCGAGGATTTCCGACTTTTGGATAGTGTCTTGCGGTCGTTCGAAGGAAAGGGAAATTCGAGATGTTTCAAATTGGTATCAGAGCTTTGGTTAACTCAGATCTTTAGGGTACAACACGTTAGAACATAATAAAAGGCTCATCAGAGATAGGATTAGTAATATCCTATAAGAATACTCATTAGAGATAGGATCAGTATTATCCTAGAACGAGTAGCTCATTAGAGATGGGGTTAGTAATGCCCTAGAATGAGTTAAGAGTATTACATATACGAGAGAGCGTATTCGTAATAAGGAATAGATTTTCAATAATCGATTTTGAAAGGTTATATTTTAAATAATAAACTTACTTACGTCTTTATTCCTTTTCGGGGACGAAAAGATTTTAAATAGGGGAGAGTAACTTACCTGAGATTATGGAACAAATTCAAAATTTATTTTTAATATAATTTTATAAGAAAATACATCAGAATTTAAAAATCCTATTTTTAAATCATATTATAGCCCAAAAAGTCACATTTTGCATACAGATGAATTTGGATTCGAAACCACTTCCATTGAGTCCTAAATGTCGTTTAGGATTTCGAAAAGTATAAACTTCGATATATTCCGAGCTTTGGAATTTTGGCATCTTGGTTAGCCAACTTAGCCCACTTCCCTTAAGTGCTCCATCATCCCTTTTTCTTCCCATTCACTCTAACAATTCAAAGAAAATAGAAAATGGGGAAAGGAGGCGGAAATTAAAATTCCTTAGGCTAGGGTTAACTTCTTGAGATCCAAATCAAGGGGAAAATCAAAGAGACAACTTGTGTAAGCTTCTCCATCTTCTCAATTTTGCTTTATCTTCGATTTCTGAAATTTTGTTTGACCTAATTCCTAGGAAACTCATTTATATGAGCTTAGGTTGAAGATTAGCAAGCTATATTAGAAGAGAGATCGTTCTAGCTTGTCATTGGATCGATTTCTTGTTTCTAAACAAGCTAAGGTGAGAAACCGAAACTATGAAGGGCTAGTTAGTTAATTGTTGTTAGCTAATAATTTGGATTGATGAAATGATTATTGATTGATCATATAATTTTAATATGATGTTAAATGCTAAGTAGTGCGATAAAAATATGATTTTTATCTGTTATAGGTGAGAAACTATTCGTTAAAAAGGGCTAGATTAAGATTAATTGTTTGCTAGTCAATTGTATGAGTTATGAGATGGTTGTTGGTTGATGATATGCTAATTAATGGGTAGGCTAGTGTGGCTTAGTTGATTTCATGTGTTCATGTTTTTATTGAATTGGAAATTATGATTAGAATTATCCACAGAATCTAATTCATATGCTATGAGTTGTTTTTGCAATATTGTGAATGTAACAACCCGAACTTCCCCGTGAAGGAAAACCCGGATTGCTTTGAGGATAAGACGAGGACAAGACGAATCAGAACACAAACAGAAGAACATTTCATTTCTTATTACAATAATATACATCAGAGTACAAGAATATACAAAGTATGAACAAATAATATACATTTGATAAATATCAGAGATTACGATACATTACATAACAGCGGAAAATAATACTAAACGCAACTGAAAGAGATAAACGGATACAGAGATTTTCGGATATCGTTCCAGCTATAAACCAGAATCCTATGAATATAAATCTGCAAAACCAAAACTACTAGCTTCCCGTGTGGAAAATAGGGGCACCCTGAGTTTAGGTTAAAACAATAAACGCCAGGTCAGTCATATGACTGGTGTGAGAACTAAAATAGTTATTGATCTTTATTTTAAATTAAGGTAAATCAAGGGACCACGTCGTATAATACGAAATGGGATTAACCCCAAGAATACCAGTGCATATAACAAACAGCGCAATGCTAAATAAAGAAAATGAAGCTATTATAAGACCCAGGTCCCGTCATACAATGCAACACAAGCCGGAGGATAGGGTTTTACCTTATAATAGCCAAATAATGCTTTATACGCGAAATTTAGTCATTTATTATTACTATAAGTGAAGAAATCAACTTCAAATATAAATGTATCAATCATAGGTGGCATACTATCCCATGCTACTATGTCGCCATACTAGGCTCTACAAATAAAACCGAAATGTCACGTATTGGAAATTGGATTTCTGTCATGAGTCGAGGCCAGGGATGGCTCCTCACCGCTTCGAGACACTCTAGCAAATGTCTCAGGATTCGAACGTTGGCAAATCCTTGGATCTTCAGGGCCGGTCCACACATAGCGGATTAGTTATACCTGAACACGCATTTCCTGGTCCTATAGGACCTATCCATCGGCTCCGTAGAGACCGATATATCCGAGGCGCCTCGTATTCCAACAACCACACATGTAAAAATAATATAAATGCCAGGGCTTGTAAAACGTTGACGCCACCCATAGCTAGAAAGAAACGTCGTGCACTCCCTGTAGTCACGATCCCGTTTTTGACTCATACCGAGGGGTGAGGCTCGCGAATTAATGCTACACACAAAGCTATGCCACACAGGTCGTGCTTTGATCATCAACCACAAGACTCTGCTTTTCAACAGGAGCCTTGATCATTTGCATCTAAGCATGCCACACAGGCAATTCATGCCATGCGACTGATGTCTATCGATATATAACCTCTGAGCTCGTACGTCTCAGAGAAGGGCGTTAAGCAAGAGAATAAATTCTCCGCTGCCAAACATATATATATTTAATAGAAATCAATCAACACAGAATAAAATCCAATGCCATACACACAGTCCATTTACAAGTTCGTTCTGGGTCTGAACGAAACCGGAGGCACCTTATTCCTCGTCCCATATGTCCAATACAAGAGAGAGGCCGTCGCATATCCGTCGATCTCCAAGTACGCCTAGAATATCACCACTTATTACCTCGTCTTGGGTGTACAACCCAATCAAGACACCAGTAATCATCCAAACAATGTGAAGACCTCCGGTCTTCAACCACCGTCTTCATCGTCGACTTATCATCGAATCGGTTATTCAGAATAGGTATAAACCCGGCCTTTCCGAATAACCCGCGCGTATAATAAACAAGTGCTACACAAACACAACATATGCCTCATTCCAATTCCGAATATTCTTTTATTCAAATATTCACATCATTAGGGAATAGGTTCCCATTAATTTTATCAAAGATAAATTCTTTTAAATTTATTCTTTAATCTTCTTTTGGATGTCAAACCATATTAAGGTTTTCCAAACTAGTCGGGATTTGCGAACCACACCGAAGTAATCATTTATTTTATTTCTCAGTCCCAACCTATTCATCCCATGGAGCAAAACTGGTAATACTCTATATTTAACACCATGGTGTTATCGGTAAAATTAATTACCATTTCACGTTCAAATCTACTTAAAGATTTAACTATCGCTTTGGAGCAAAACTGGTGATACTCCATTCTCGATCATTTCAATCTATTTAAAGATTCATTAAAACTCCACTTAGTTATAATCTTCCCAAAAATCAATATTAACGATTATTTAACTTTGGAAACACAAACATGTCGCATCGACAATCTACATCGTACTATTGATATCTGCCGATATATAACCTCTAAGCTCGTACATATCAGAGAAGGGTGTTAAGCAAGAGAATAAATTCTCCGCCACCAAACAGATATATATTTAGCAGAGATCAACCATATAGTTCGAAATACAATGACCAACATGTAATCCTGCCTTTAACTGGGTTAAATAACTAATGTCATCTAAAACACAGTTCACGATAAACCCAAATCACATTCCATTAATTATGGAATCTTCATGGAAAAACAAATCAATATATATATATATATATATATAATCGATATCAATTTCCGTATCTGACTAATAATATAAATGGAATAACGGCAAAGCCTTTTAAATTCCATATGTATTAACAGTCTTCCTCCATAGAAGTTCACTTCGATTATTATCAATTGAACTCCATTAAATTCCAATTTGATATATTAAATTGGAAACCGTTACTTTGGAAAATTCCCGTTAAATCTTAATAAAAAGATTTATAAATTCCGAATCACATTTCACTATAAATCGGATAAAAGAACGAATGTCGTTAAAAACACAGTTCACAATAAACCCAATTCACATTCCATCTTCAGTTCCAATTAAATGTTAATTAATTGGTAATTCTTCTTTAAATCTTAATTAAAAGATTTATTCTTTTCACACTGGGTTTAAGAACAGTGTCATTTAAAACACAGTTCACAACAAACCTAAAACTCCATTAGTCTCTAACCATAAATTAGTAAGAGAACAATTCCCTAAGTATTGATCCGAAGGCCGAAACCAACATCAGATCAATACCCAGGAAACCATTCAACTTAGCTAATCTCCAGTCAGTTTCTAATTTTTCTTAATTCCACTGGGTTTAAGAACAGTATTATTATGGATGCCATTCACGACAAACCCAAAATCCAATTTGATATTAAATACAAGGCTCTGAATAGAAAATATACCGGCTTTTGTCCAATATCAAATTTTGAACCCAACAAATATCGTATTGAAATAACGATATATATATCTTCCAAATTCCTCCATAATATCCATATAATCATATATATAATATCTTTTCAAATATGGAATTTTTCATCCTATTTCTTTCCAAATCATTTATTATGATTTTACACAAATTATTGATAATTTTAATAATTTTATCAAGGCCCGTACAGTCGATTTCCATAAACGGTCATCGAACTGCACTTACAGCGACCTTTTCCAAATTTGATTTGAACATAATTCCAAATCCAACCATTCGATTTCAAATTTCTTATATTCATTGGAAAGCTCTTTTCCATACGAACCGAAAGGTTTTGATTTTAGGAGAATTCGACGGTCGGATCTCCTGTAATATCCGTTCGAAGTCAATGGTCGAAATTCGCGAACTGCCACGGCGCGGCGCGTTCTATTCTGGCCATTATATATATAATATATATTATATATATTTCATCGATTTCCATTTAAAACGTATTTTATAAATTGTTTTCAAAACGATTTCAACTTCATATTCAATTTCAAATCAAAAATGAATATTCCATATCATCGATATATAAATGATGGTATTTTCAAATCATTAGATTTTGAAATCACTTCCTTTTCGATATTCATTATAAAATTGAATAAAATCGATATAAATATCGTTCACGTCAAAATGGCGCATATCTAATCAACACGGCTTTTATTCAACACATGAATATTTTTATCGATTTATACATTCAATAAAAATGATATTTTTATTGTTTAAATATTTTATTCAACACATGAATATTCTTCTCAACACATGAATATTTATTTTATTCAACACATGAATATTCTTTTCAACCCATGAATATTTATTTTATTCAACAAATGAATATTTTTAATACCTTCCTGAATATTATTTTAAAATATTCTTTATTTTCCAAATTGGAATGAGACCCAATCAATTACCATATAATGTTAATTATATGGATTCCATACAACACATGTATATAATGATATTTTTGTTATTTAAATATTTTATTTAACACATGAATATTCTTTTCAACACATGAATATTTATTTTATTCAACACATGAATATTTTTAATACCTTCCTGAATATTATTTTAAAATATTCTTTATTTTCCAAATTGGAATGAGACCCAATCAATTACCATATAATGTTAATTATATGGATTCCATACAACACATGTATATCATGACAAAGATAAACAATCATCCATCATCCAAAGTGCATTTCACAACCGTATAAGCATTAAATATAAATAATTAATGCTTACAACAGCCTGTCAACCCATCGATTGACATACAACTAAATATCGGGATTAGTGTATGTCCAATATCATCCCAATACTCGTGTGGGGTTTTCAAACAACAAACACTGATTATTATTTGTGCGGTTGGGCGATGTGTAAAATTTATCGTCCCAACCCATATCAGTAAAATGAGTGTACATAAACAAATCGTCTGATTTGTAAATGAATATTTATTTTCATTTATGTAAATATTTTATTTCATTCATTTATACAATAAAAATGATATTTTTATTGTTCTAACACCTTATTCAACACATGAATATTTCTCCATTCAACACATGAATATATTTTATCATTCCACATCACAATCAATTTTCACAACACATTATAATCAAAAAAGTCGTACATGGTTTGTGGACGACGGGTGTTGGGTGCTGCTAAGCACCGTCTGCATCCTAGCATATATTTCTAACTAGAAAATAAATTGAAGTGAGAAGTTCTCACCTTGGGTTCCCCTCCACCGTTTCATTTATGAATTTCTGAACCGTTCGGATTTGCCCGAAATTCCAATGCGATCTTTTCCCACTATTCATAGTAAAATTCGCATTTTAATACGATGTTTATTTTAAAAATCACATTTTTATAACGGCACTTCGTATATAAAAATCATATATTTTTACAATGCTTCTTTCTATATAAAAATTATATTTTTATATCTCTACTTCTTATATAAAGATCGAATTTTTATTTTGCTACAACATATGCTTTTTTACAACGTACATATAACTTATACATCGCACATATAATTTATACATCGCTATTCCATTCAAATTTGAATTTAGAAATCTCACATTGGGTTCCACTCCTCCAAAAATTGTAGGAAGCTCCAAAAATTCTCCGGTCTCTTCTAGAATGTAGAGAACGTCGCCACGAGTCCAATGTCTCTTGTTTCACTAGATTTCGACAACATAGCAAGAAGATATGATTTTTATAGTGAAATCACGATTCGTAGCGCTTTAAAGTGTTATAAAACAGTTTAAATAATAAAGGTCGTTACCTCAGTTGAAGTCTTCAAAACTAGGTTTTAGGTTTGTGCGCAAATCGTTGCACGAGAGGTCAATCAGCCGGCGCCACGTCGAAGAGGAAGGAGGGGCGCATGTGCGCCTGAAGTGGGGCCCACTTCGGTGGCCTCTGGCGTCCACGGTGGCGGTTCAAACTCCTCCACTTCGGAGGCAAGATTCTCGATGGTGGCGCGACGATAGGGGGTGCACCTTATACGGATTTGAAGCTCTAGACGAGATCTACAAAAAGTTCCAAAGGGCCATCCGACTTTGTTGAGCGGATTTGAAGTAATCAAGGGGAGAAGGTTTTTAAAATTTCCGTCGTCGAGATCGGAAGGATCGAGGAGAGAGAAAAAATATATTTTTTTATAAAAATTCTGATTGGCCTATGCTATTTATAATTCCAAAAATATCTGTTTTTCCAAACGAACTCCAATTCAAACCCAACGACTACCGACCCTAGCTAAACACCCCCATTTCAGACACAATGAAATATGTTTCGTAGGCCCATTCGATTGTTCAGTCAGTTTTTCCTCAAATTAAAATGTAAAACATTCAAATATGGGTTTGAACGTATATTTTAATTTATCGGGGCCACAAACTGATTCTAAAAATTTCAAAAAAATTATATCTAGCTTCGTATTGACGATACGGTCCTAAAAAATATAATTTCGTCGAATTTGGAGACCGTTTGAAAAATGGCAATTTTCCGGTCGATCTAAATTGACTAAAACTTACCAAACACGTTTTCTTTTGCTACTCTCACATATTAACTCCAAAAATTATGGAATTCTAAATCTAGCAATAATTTGACATTCCGGATCCAACAAAAGTGGTTTCGTCGAAAACGGAGGTCGTTTGCAAAAAGTTTATTTTTAAGGGCTACATTAATTTCACAGCGACATTTCTGAAAATTCATTTGGCCATAACTTTTGATTCCCGCTATGAAATTTCAATTTTTTGGATTTGTTAGAAAGATATTTCTAAACATATTTAAATTTCACTAAAATCTGGTTTATTTTGAATCCTGTACAATCAGCCAAAGTTCGAATTCAAAATTTCAAACTACCGCGCCATTTCAGGCCTTGTTTTATAATTAAAATAAATATATTTACTTTAACTTCGATCCAAATAAATTTTTAGTCGTTATTATTTAAAATAATTTATTTTAAATATTCAAAATTCATTAAAATTGCCAGAATAAAAATTATAAATTGGTTCTGATTTTCCAGGTTGTTACAATCTCCCCCACTTAAAATCTTTTCGTCCTCGAAAAGGAACGGAGCTGGAAGTTGTTTAACTACCCAACTTAACTTTCATTATTTTAATTATGGCTTAAGTTCTTCAACTTTTCAATTTCTAAAAACTTTTCAAATTCTTCAAAAATTTGGCTAACACCCTAAATTTTCGAAAAATTTCGCCATAACCTCCTTTGTATGGGGAGAGGTTTGGAAATTTATTGGGCCGTATTAGGCACCTAATAAATCCTAAAAAGCATACACATATTTATAGTGATATATTCCGGTGTCCACAGGGGAGTGTGTATAGATCATAACTCCAGAGAATAAATTCTCATCACCCTATAAATAGTTTTTGTGCCTTAATGACTAGAGAGGCGTGATTATTATCAACTCCAGACCCGTGTGGGGTTTTTATTAATCTGGCAATTTACCATTACATTTTATATAGTCCATTTCAGTCTTCGATTCAACCTGAAATATAGTCATCACCATACAAGCCTCTCGCTTGTATGGTAAATCTACAACCTCATCACATAAGCTCCAAATGCTTATGTGGTATATGATAGGGTATGTTATCTTCACGTAGTATGCCATGTAGTGTAGTTCAAAATTAATTGTTACTATCCTATGGTGACGTTTATAATCTCACACAGAACAATCAGCACTCCGCATCCAATGGCATTCATAGTAGTTGAAATATAAATAAAATTGCGCATCCAACTCGTTAAGGCTTACCTATTGTCGGGCACGCAAATAAATTCTTTACTCAACAGCAAATCCGTTTACCTGTTCAATGTATATGCATGTATATATAGGAAACTCTAATAAAATTACAATCCAGTTAGATATTTTGATTCGATTTGGCTAATGGTTCAAAATTTTAATTAATCAAACCAATAATCATACAACACAATCAACAATCAATTAGTTGGTTAAAGTTTCAAACACATAACTTTAATACATGGTCAAAAATCATATTTTGAATGCCAATTTACAACAATAAACCCTATCTAGTTTTGGTTCTCACACCAGTCAATTGGAACTATATAGATATCACGCCTTTGAAACTCGAACATGAATTCTGATGATACTCGAGTAATCATTAGAATCATCCCCGGGCGACTAGAGTGTGATTCTATATCCATCCAGTATGTTAAAACTTTGAATACACGTTTGCAAGGCGTATATGGAAAATCTTTATATACTCGATTGTTCAAATTCGATACAAATATTCAAATATATATAAGGTTTAAACTTTCAAAACAAAATTTGTTTTCATTTTTATTTCAAAAACCCTACACTTCACACTCGTTCTAGGATACTACTGATCATATCTCTAATGAGTCATTCTCATTGGATATTACTAATCCAATCTCTAATGAATTATTTCTTATGGTTCTAATGTGTCTAGTTCTAGAGCTCTGTAAACCAAAGCTCTAATACCACCTGTAACGACCCGAACTTCCCCGTGAAGGAAAGCCCGGATTGCTTTGAGGACAAGATGAATCAGAACACAAACAGAAGAACATTTCATTGCATATTACAACAATTTACATCAGAGTACAAGAATATACAGAGTATGAACAAATAATATACATTTGATAAATATCAGAGATTACAATACATTACATAGCAGCAGAAAATAATACCAAACACAACTGAAAGAGATAAACGGATACAGAGCTTTCCGGATATCGTTCCAGCTGTAAACCAGGATCCTGTGAATATAAATCTGCAAAACCAAAACAACTAGCTTCCCGTGTGGAAAATAAGGGCACCCAGAGTTTAGGTTAAAACAATAAACTCCAGATCAATCACGTGATTGGTGTAAGAGCTAAAACAGTTATTGATATTTATTTTAAAGTAAGGTAAATCAAGGAACCACGCCGTATAACACGGAACGGGTTTAACCCTAAGAATACCAGTGCATATAACAAACAACGCAATGCTAAATAAAGAATATGAAGCTATTATAAGACCCAGGTCCCATCACACAATGCAACACAAGCCGGAGGATAGGGTTTTACCTTATAATAGCCAAATAATGCTTGATATGCGAAATTTAATCTTTTATTATTACTATAAGTAAAGAAATCAACTTCAAATATAAATGTATCAATCATAGGTGGCATAGTATCCCATGCTACTATGTCGCCATATTAGGCTCTACAAATAAAACTAAAATGTCATGTATTGGAAATTGGATTTCCGTCATGAGTCGAGGCCAGGGATGGCTCCTCACCGCTTCGAGACACTCTAGCAAATGTCTCAGGATTCGGACGCTGGCGAATTTTTGGATCTTCAGGGCCGGTCCACACATGGCGGATTAGTTATACCTGAACACACATTTCCCGGTCCTATAGGACCTATCCATCGGCTCCGTAGAGACTGATATATCCGAGGCGCCTCGCATTCCAAAAACCACACAGGTAAAAATAATATAAATGTCAGGGCTTGTAAAACGCTGACACCACTCATAGCTAGAAAGAAACATCGTGCACTCCCTGCAGTCAAGATCCCCTTTTTGACTCATATCGAGGAGTGAGGCTCGCAAATTAACGCTACACACAAAGTTATGCCACATAATTCGTGCTTTGATCATCAACCACAAGACTCTGTTTTTCAACAGGAGCCTTGATCATTTGCATCTCAGCATGCCACACAGGCAATTCACGCCATGCGACTGATGTCTATCGATATATAACCTCTGAGCTCGTTCGTCTCAGCGAAGGGCGTTAAGCAAGAGAATAAATTCTACACCGCCAAACAAATATATATTTAATAAAAATCAATCAACACAGAATAAAATCCAATGTCAGACACACAGTCCATTTACAAGTTCGTGCTGGGTCTGAACGAAACCAGAGGCACCTTATTCCTCGTCCCATATGTCCAATACAAGAGAGAGGCCCTCGCATATCCGTCGATCTCCAAGTACGTCTGGACGATCACCACTTATTACCTCGTCTTGGGTGTACAGCCCAATCAAGACATCAGTAATCATCCAAACGATTTGAAGACCTCCGGTCTTCAACCATTGTTGTAACGACCCCAAAAAAAATTCCGATCCTGATCATCGACACAAATACATATCTTGTACGACATATCGACTAATCAAGCATCAGAAATTTACAGATCGCTAATAGAAAGAAGTTAGAGGGTGAGAAATAGAAAGAAAGAAATTTGAAATAGAAGGAAAAGAAGAACAAAACAAAGTAGAATTAGAGTATCACGAAACTCACAGCGGAACTGAATAAAATTTATTATATAACATCTTGAAATACAAAATTTTATTTGCTTACATATATCATCAGAGTACAACTCATATACAACACAGCGGAAATAAACTTTATATATCTAACACTGAAGCTTGCTGCTCCGAGCTCCTTCAAGTGAATCTGTAAAATCCTGAACTACTTGACTGCCCGTAAAAATTTGGGCACCCAAGAGTTTAGGGAAACACAGAAAAATAAACTCTGGGTCAGTCATGGGACTGGTGTGAGTAAACGATTTTAAAACAGAATGATTTAACGTTTAAAAACCCTTTTGAAATAAATGATAATCGTAAGACCGATCCACACATAAACACGGATGGTTTTTATCTTACGATAACCCAAACATTCTGATAATAAAACTATTCTGATATTATCATAGTGTCTAACTACAAATAAATATCAATCTAGCGGAATGCTTGCATCTCATGCTCCACATATATAATATACAATCAAAACCGCGGGCGCTTATTGGAGATTGGATTCCGACTATGACAAGGTATGGAACCACCTACCGATAGTGTATCTCTAGAGGGGAATACACTGGGTTCAACAAGAACGTCTTGCAACCCGACCCACGCATGACCGACCACTCATTTCGCTTGAGTGTATCGAATGTACATCACCAACGGTTGTGTACGGCAACCGTTTCCCGAAATGGGACAACATCGAAATAGATTAAAGAAGGAAATGGATTCTCTCTGGATAGGTGATTATACACCCTAATGGGAGTGACCCACTAGCCATGCTACCTGCCCGATTTTTGTCATTTCCCTGGTGATGAGGCTTATGGTTAGATTTTACCTTTAAAATATCTGGACAACATTTACTTTGAATGTCACATTGTCAGATCCGTCAAATCACTAATTGGCGTCTACAAATATTCTCTGGATGTAATAGAAGTGCCCTTCTTTGCCATCAACTTGGTACAATTGTAAAAATCAACGTACGTGGTTTTTAGGAAATACCCTGTCAGACATTCGTCCATACAAGTCATCCAGGAACAGGATGAACTGAAGGCACTCTCCTACCGCATCCAATATAGGAATCACCCCATGGATCAGTAGCGAATAGTCCTTGCAAATCCGAAGATTTCAGTTACGAAAGAATTACAGGTTATAATAACACTGGCGGCCACCAGAGAATTTAAATAAGTAACTCTTTTCGTTCATGAAGATCTAGGGTCTTCAATTTCACCATTTGTATAAGTATACCTACAAGTTAGTTTATGTAAGGCCAGTTCGAAGTGGTATTGGGTCCAGTTCCCATCCCGGTCTCTTCGAACTAACGCGTAACGAATATTATTTGATAGTCGGTGTTTTAACTATCAAATTTAAATAGTGTAGGTAAGTAAAATATTTATACAAATTATTTCATATTTTAATTTTTAATGACATGTCCACCCAAATTTATTCACTTATACCCATTTCATTTCCGATTTCAGAACAATGAGCAATATAGTATATTTAATACCAATGAACCGTGTTAACATTTTCCTTTAACCTTCTAAATTCAATTGATCATTACCTAATTATAATGGGAAATCAACAATATTCACTCAGTACAGCATGGTTTATTAGTGAAGATTCGATATTCCCTATTCAAACTAATATAGCTTGAAACATTTTGATATCGGTAAACCAACTATTTTCTTATATTATATTTGTCCAACATTTTACAGAAATACATTTATTTAAATTAAAATTTTATACAACTTGTTTTGTAAATTATAAATATATAGATTTATGAAGATTCAAAATTTGATGACTGCTATCTATAATTTTAGCTTGCTATTGCTAAATCAATACGATCGCTCTTGTAGCAATTATTTTATATGTTATATATGTAAATAATGAATTTATAACCTTAATTTTAACAAAAACTCCTAGGTTTCATACTACTTGCCGATCTCCTTACTCGCTTCTTCTTATACATACATCCGTATGTGTTTTATTTATATAAATAAATTTTTAAACTTTTATTATTATCAGTCTTTCCAAAGCCCAGTTTGGCCCAAGTGCAGTACCAAAACCCCATGCCCCTGCGTTACTTCATGGGTCTATACAAGTTATTAACTGTCTAATTATAATATATAGATATATTTCTTTGTTCCCATCAAGCTAAAACAAGCACCTACAAGATACATATTTAATTTTTTGAAAACAATCAGTTTGGCTCTGATTATAAGCTCAGTACTTAAATGGAACTTGCTGTATCACCAATCTCACAACAAGCAAGACCCATGTGTGCTGCATTTTACATAACATGATCAAATGCTGACCAGTAACTACTAATTCTGCTATTCTTAGTTGCTTCCACTTGCCGAAAATATGGTGTGCCATTGCTTCTTGAGTTGTAAGTCTGTCGTGATGATCATAGTGAAGCAGGCCATGAAGAAAATTAATTGCGTCTGGTGTAACCAAATGCTAATTATCAGCATAGATAAACCGAGGCCATGGTTTCTCCTGTGCCTTCCAACAAGGGCTTATGATTGAGGTCAATCTCTGAACCGTACTTGTTAAATAAACTTGTAATCTATCTGGTCCCTTCTTAAAACTGCTACTGCTCCCTTCTTCTTTTTCTCCTTTATTTGATCTTCATCACTTCCTGTGCACGGCTTCAACTGTGCACATGCACGGTCCATTTCCTCCGCCACAAGTCTGAACCCCATCACTGAAATCATTTTCATCACCAAAACGTCCATTTTCGCTGCTTCAAAATTTAGATGATCAAACCGAAATTTCCAAAAAAAAAAGTCACTTCCACTGAACTGCTTCGTACCTCTGCCACACCAAGATCAGTCGTCACCACACTCCCGTCACTCGATGCCAACACCTCCCCTTCCAAAAACCCCAGGTGCGCAACACTCTAATGTCCAATGGAAGGTGCAGTCCCCATGTTTTCTCAAGCCTTTCCCCCAAACAGCTGTGAACCCCAATGTGACTAATATTCTCACAAGTTGTCCACTTAGAAGTTTGTTTTATATTTTAAGATCAGATTCAATATATTATTGAACAAATTCTATGTTGATCCATATCCCCAAAATGATTTGTAATTCTAGTTACTAATTTTAGATTCTTTTCTGGAAATGAATACATCTTACTGTCAAAAATAGACAAGCTATTCCCATTGCCTACAGTGTTTACTTTCAGGTACATCATGATATTCTATTACATGAAAGCACAATTCGATGTGTAAACATACATACACATGCTCGGATCATAAAAGAAGCATTAAAAATTTAAATACAAAATAAAATATAAGGGTCACGTTATCATACTGATGTTTTGTTTTCCTTCTTTTTTGGTATTTGTTTTCTCAAGTTCTATAGCCTAACCATTTCCAGATGTTTACCTTTTAAACAACTTCAGTTTTTAAATCAATCTAATGGGTTCATAGCAGCAACCACATATAGCTTGAACTTATTTGGGTTAACTTCTAAACGGTGGAGGACTTCACAGTGTTTATTTACATTACAAATTTACCGTCTTACCATTGTTCCTTCTCTGTTTTTGTTAAATCCTTAAATCATAATCTACACACCTTTAAACGACTTAAACATTTGCATTCACTATCTTGAATACATTCCAACTTTCATATGGTTTTAATTTCACTAGAGTTATATAAAAACAGTAGTGTAATGTAAGGTGTTCACTCATATATTATTACTATATTTACTACCTCTGTTTTCTGTCATCAAATTTCATAATATGAAATTCTCATAAGGTGATAATACAATCAGACGTATGTATGACCGTAACACTTATAATAAGAAGAACGGTATGGGTGTTTTCTCACTTATATTCATTACTGTTTCTTAAGTTGTTTATAACGTTACGCTATCTGTCTTACATAAATTAAACCTCTTTCAATTGAAGTAAGTTTAATGGATACACTTACAGTTTGAGTTACTTACAGATGAATACAAAACAGTAAAGATGTTAGAATTATTTACTCACTCATCATGTGCTGCTTTATTTTACTGATTTGCCATACTCCATTGTTTTCAAATCCAGTCCTCTGTATATGTTTAATCTTCTCTTCCATCGTTTGATTTCGGCTGAATTTGTGTTCGCGGCCTTTCCATTGATTTCAGGTTTTGCTTACAGTTTTGAGTTCTAACTAATGCTCCAGATTCCTTGTTTCACACCATTTCTCTACCATCACTCATTCTATGTTTTTAATTTTGTATACACTTGTTTTCTGTTAAACTTGTGTGTGTTTTCATGGGCTTTCAATGGGTATTTATAGGTGCAAGAATTTTAGGCTTTTACTCGGGTAGGTGGTTAAGGCAAGGAAGGTGTATATGCAAAGGTGACAGTGATGTTTGATAGCAACCATTGTACAGTTCAATCAATTCTCTAACTTGCACTTAACCCCTGCATGCTCTTGCGGCAGAATTCCTACCAGTGTGTACTTTTTATATATATGAAGTAACTTAGCATCTAAGGCAATATCAATTACATTAATGGCACTAGATTTTCTACACTCCCTGTGTACTATGGCCGACCTCTACCCTTTCAAATCATAGCTAGAGTATTTCAGATTTTGCACATGCTAAGATCAGCTTTAATCCTTTCCTGTTCAACGCATTACAGAGAGGTGTACAGGGTTATGTTGCCTTAAATCTAGATGATATTGTATGCCTATGAGTTGTATACTTCATTTCTTTTCAATGCAAAGGTTAAGTGCTGTCTAAATTTTTGCCAAACCATCTAATCTAACCTATTCTACATACTAGAAGTCCAATTTGATTTTGTGTAAGCCAACAACTTTGTTCCTTTCATGTCATATTCCTAGATTTTTCTTAGATATTCCCTTTCTCTTTGTTCTTATTTAATAGCTTTATGTATACATTTATTTGCATATACATTTCTTATATGCACACACACACACACACACACACACATATATATATATATATATATATTCATATACATACTCTCATATATACTTTCTACATTATTATTTTTATGCGGATGTATAAACAAAGTTTAAATCATATGCTTTTACCCAAGCATATTTATCTACATATGTATTTCACTTACATATTTTAATTACAAATCTTAATTAAAGCAAATATTATAATTCACTCGTCTCGTTTGTATTTGAATTTGAAGTCATGATCTTATATGTACTTACATGTAAATTAAGCAAGTGTTCTTCTCATTAGTTACTTATGTAACTCCATATTTCCATGCATTCAAAAGCTAGTTCAAGTGTAAACAAATGGTGTTAAAACAACATACACTTTTCATATATTATATTTGAATACGTCAAGTTAAAATAATCGTTCAAATCTAGGTGAGTTTGATCTCATTACATATTAATGTATCTTTTGTATTTAATTTATATCTCTCTTTTATTTTCTTGCTTAAGTCCTCTATTTTATATGATTTTTATAAGAAATTAGGAGCAAAAACAAAAGATAAACATCAATTACTTATTATGTACACATATGTATATTGGTTAAGAAATTTTAGACCGTCAACAAATATATTTATTTGAAACATTTCCAGTTATATAAATCTTAATTTATTTAGTTAAATTAAATAATTAGTACAATCCATACATTATAGATTATAAAACAAGCCCAAAAACCGGGTCGTTACAATCTACCCCCTTAAAATAATTTCGTCCCCGAAATTGAATAGTACGAGGAGATTAAAGTTATAAAATCATAAATTTATCTCAACCAATTCCCAATTAGGTTCCAACTTCTTGACTCCATATCTTAATTCCTTATCGACCTGTATTACTTCGTTTTATTATTCCTTGGAAATGCTCCTGATTTAATTTGGGGCATTAATCCCAAAACTAACTTACTTCACTAATTTGAACCAAATCTGTTCAAACGTATTTACCTGGTTCAAATTCTCTTTTCGAATTCTGATCCAATTTAACTTATCAACTCAACTCTACTCAACTTAACCTTAGTCAACTCTAGTCAATTCAATTCAATACACTTGACTTGTGCTATTTAAATTTTTAGTTTTCGAATCCAAATTCCTATTTTTTATATCAAATCAGTATGAAATCATCCATTCCAAACCTTTGAATTTTCCCGAACACCATGTTTTCTTCCAAATAATCTTTTTAAGATAGTCATCATCTCTTAGAAACTTGAAAATTGATATTGGTAATTTTCTAGCAAATGGAATGAGTTCACTGTTATATTACTCCAAAAATCCAATTTAAAATGATTTTAATCCAAATCCAACCAAAATAATATTATATAATACTTATAATAGTTCTGGAAATATCTTCCTACTTTCTGGGATTTCAAATTTAAGTCCCAGTTTGAATTTATTTTTTGTTTCGTCTCATTTGTATACTTTATTTTTATACAATTTCAATTTGGTCAATATAATCATCTCAATATTATAATCTGATACCAAATTGTAATAGCAACCAGCATAACCATTTATAATAATTCTAGGAAGTATTCTTTTTATATCAATTAACAAATACGCACTCATATATATACACTCAAACTCAATCTAGGGTATTACTAACCCCAATCTCTATCGAGTTACGCCACAGAGCCAAGGTTATTCCTAAACCATTGCTCTGATACCAACTGTAACGACCCGAAAAAAATTCCGATCCTGATCATCGAGACAAGTACATATCTTGTACGACATATCAACTAATCAAGC
This sequence comes from Allium sativum, assembly GCA_030737875.1. NCBI lineage: Eukaryota > Viridiplantae > Streptophyta > Magnoliopsida > Asparagales > Amaryllidaceae > Allium > Allium sativum. The sequence goes on along the minus strand of CM060910.1, from coordinate 1,042,043,807 downwards.
ATCAGAAATTTGCAGATCACTAATAGAAAGAAGTTAGAGGGTGAGAAATAGAAAGAAAGAAAGTTGGAATATAAGGAAAAGAAGAACAAAAAAAATAGAATCAGAGTATCACGAAACTCACAGCAGAACTGAATAAAATCTATTATATAACATCTTGAAATACAAAATTTTATTTGCTTACATATATCATCAGAGTACAACTCATATACAACACAGCGGAAATAAACTTTATATATCTAACGCTGAAGCTTCCTGCTCCGAGCTCCTTCAAGTGAATATGTAAAATCCTGAACTACATGACTGCCCGTACAAATTTGGGCACCCAAGAGTTTAGGGAAACACATAAAAATAAACTCTGGGTCAGTCATGGGACTGGCGTGAGTAAACGATTTTGAAACAGAATGATTTAATGTTTAAAAACCCTTTTGAAATAAATGATACTCGTAAGACTGATCCACACATAAACAAGGATGGTTTTTATCATACGATAACCCAAACATTCTGATAATAAAACTATTCTGATATTATCATAGTGTCTAACTACAAATAAATATCAATCTAGCGGAATGCTTGAATCTCACGCTCCACATATATAGTATACAATCAAAACCGCGGGCGCTTATTGGAGATTGGATTCCGACTATGACAAGGTATGGAACCACCTGCCGATAGCGTATCTCTAGAAGGAATACACTGCGTTCAACAAGAACGTCTTGCAACCCGACCCACATATGACCGACCACTCATTTCTCTTGAGTGTATCGAATGTATATCACCAACGGTTGTGTACGACAACCGTTTCCCGAAACAGGACAACATCGAAATAGATTAAAGAAGGAAATGAATTCTCTCTGGATAGGTGATTATACACCCTAATGGGAGCGACCCACATAGCCATGCTGCCTGCCCGATTTTTGTCATTTCCCTGGTGATGAGGCTTGAGGTTAGATTTTACCTTTAAAATATCTGGTCAACATTTACATTGAATGTTACATTTTCAGATCCGTCAAATCACTAATTGACATCCACAAATATACTATGGATGTAAAAGAAGTGCCTTTCTTTGCCATCAACTTGGTACATTTGTAAAAATCAACGTACATAGTTTTTAGGAAATACTCTGTCAGACATTCGTCCATCCAAGTCATTCAGGAACAAGATGAACTAAAGGCACTCTCCTACTGCATCCAATATAGGAATCACCCCATGGATCAGTAGCGAATAGTCCTTGCAAATCCGAAGATTTCAGTTACGAAAGAATTACAGGTTATAATAACACTGGCGGCCACCAGAGAATTTAAACAACTAACTCTTTTCATTCATGAAGATCTAGGGTCTTCAATTTCACTGTTTGTATAAGTATACCTACAAGTTAGTTTACGTAAGGCCAGTTCGAAGTGGTATTGGATCCAGTTCCCATCCCGGTCTCTTCGAACTAACGCGTAACGTATATTATTTGATAGTCGGTGTTTTAACTATCAAATTTAAACAGTGTGGGTAAGTAAAATATTTATACAAATTATTTCATATTTTAATTTTTTGATGACATGTCCACTCAAATTTATTCACCTGTACCCATTTCATTTCCGATTTCAGAACAGTGAGCAATATAGTCTATTTAATACCAATGAACCGTGTTAACATTTTCCTTTAACCTTTTAAATTCAATTGATCAATACCTAATTATAACGGGAAATCAACAATATTCACTCAGTACAACATGGTCTATTAGTGAAGATTCGATATTCCCTATTCAAACTAATATAGCTTGAAACATTTTGATATCGGTAAACCAACTATTTTCTTATATTATATTTGTCCAATATTTTACAGAAATACATTTATTTAAATTAAAAAAAGTCACTTCCACTGAACTGCTTCGTACCTCTGCCACACCAAGATCAGTCGTCACCACACTCCCGTCACTCGATGCCAACACCTCCCCTTCCAAAATCCCCAGATGCACAACCCTCTAATGTCCAATGGAAGGTGCAGTCCCCATGTTTTCTCAAGCCTTTCCCCTAAACAACAATGAACCCCAATGCAACCAATATTCTCACAAGTTGTCCACTTAGAAGTTGTTTTATATTTTAAGATCAGATTCAATATATTATTGAACAAATTCTATGTTGACCCATATCCCCAAAATGAGTTGTAATTCTAGTTACTAATTTACATTCTTTTCTGGAAATGAATACATCTTACTGTCAAAAATAGACAGGCTATTCCCATTGCCTACTATGTTTACTTTCAGGTACATCATGATATTCTAGTACATGAAAGCACAACTCGATGTGTAAACATACATACACATGCTCGGATCATAAAAGAAGCACTAAAAATTTTAATTCAAAATAAAATATAAGGGTCACGTTATCATATTGATGTTTCGTTTTCCTTTTTTTTCGTATTTGCTTTCTCAAGTTCTGTAGCCTAACCATTTCCAGATGTTTACCTTTTAAACAACTTCAGTTTTTTAATCAATCTAATGGGTTCATAGCAGCAACCACATATAGCTTGAACTTATTTGGGTTAACTTCTAAACGGTGGAGGACTTCACAGTGTTTATTTATATTATAAATTTATGTCTTACCATTGTTCCTTCTCTGTTTTTGTTAAATCCTTAAATCATGATCTACACACCTTTAAACTACTTAAACATTTGCATTCACTATCTTGAATACATACCAACTTTCATATGGTTTTAATTTCACTAGAGTTATATAAAAATAGTAGTGTAATGTAAGGTGTTCACTCATATATTATTACTATATTTACTACCTTTGTTTTCTGTCATCAAATTTCATAATATGAAATTCTCATAAGGTGATAATACAATCAGGCGTATGTATGACCGTAACACTTATAATAAGAAGAACGGTAGGGGTGTTTTCTCACTTATATTCATTACTGTGTTCACTAATGCTTCTTAAGTTGTTTATAACATTACGCTAACTGTCTTACATAAATTAAACCTCTTTCAATCAACTTAAGTTTCGAAGTAAGTCTAATGGATACACTTACAGTTTGAGTTACTTACAGATGAATACAAAACAGTAAAGAAGTTAGAATTATTTACTCACTCATCATGCGCTGCTTTGTTTTACTGATTTGCCATACTCCATTGTTTTCAAATCCAGTCCTCTGTATATGTTTAATCTTCTCTTCCATCCTTTGATTTCGGCTGAATTTGTGTTCACGGCCTTTCCATTGATTTCAGGTTTTGCTTACAGTTTTGAGTTCTAACTAATGCTCCAGATTCCTTCTTGTTTCACACCATTTCTCTACCATCACTCATTCTCTGTTTTTAATTTTGTATACACTTGTTTTCTGTTAAACTCATGTGTGTTTTCATGGGCTTTCAATGGGTATTTTTATGTGCAAGAATTTTAGGCTTTTACTTGGGTAGGTGGTTAAGGCAAGGAAGGTGTATATGCAAAGGTGACAGTGATGTTTGATAGCAACCATATGTATATTGGTTAAGAAATTTTAGACCGTCAACAAATATATTTATTTGAAACATTTCCAGTTATATAAATCTTAATTTATTTTGTTAAATTAAATCATTAGTATAATCTATACATTATAGATTATAAAACAAGCCCAGAAACCGGGTCGTTACAATCGTCTTCATCGTCAACTTATCGTCGAATCGGTTATTCAGAATGGGTATAAACCCGGCCTTTCCGAATAACGCGTGTATATAATAAACAAGTGCTACACAAACACAACATACGCCTCATTCCAATTCAGAATATTCTTTTATTCAAATATTCACATCACTAGGGAATAGGTTCCCATTAATTTTATCAAAGATAAATTCTTTTAAATTTATTCTTTAATCTTCCTTTGGATGTCAAACCATATTAAGGTTTTCCAAACTAGTCGCGATTAGCGAACCACACCGAAGTAATCATTTATTTTATTTCCCAATCCCAACCTATTCATCCCATGGAGCAAAACTAGTAATACTCCATATCTAACACCATGGTGTTATTGGTAAAATTAATTACCATTTCATGTTCAAATCTACTTAAAGATTTAACTATCGCTTTGGAGCAAAACTGGTGATACTCCATTCTCGATCATTTCAATCTGATTAAAGATTCATTAAAACTCCACTTAGTTATAATCTTCCCAAAAATCAATATTAATGATTATTTATCTTTGGAAACACAAATATATTGCATCGACTATCTACACCGTACTATTGATCTCTGCTGATATATAACCTCTAAGCTCGTACGTATTAGAGAAGGGTGTTAAGCAAGAGAATAAATTCTCTACCACCAAACAGATATATATTTAGCAGAGATCAACCATATTGTTCGAAATACAATGACCGACATGTAATCCTGCCTTTAACTGGGTTAAAAAACTAATTTCATCTAAAACACGGTTCACGATAAACCCAAATCACATTCCATTAATTATGGAATCTTCACGGAAAAACAAATCAATATATATAATCGATATCAATTTCCGTATCCGACTAATAATATAAATGGAATAATGGCAAAGCCTTTTAAATTCCATATGTATTAACAGTCTTCCTCCACAGAAGTTCACTTCGATTATTATCAATCGAATTCCATTCAATTCCAATTTAATATATTAAGTTGGAAACCGTTACTTTGGAAAATTCCCGTTAAATCTTAATAAAAAGATTTATAAATTCCAAATCACATTTCACTGTAAATCGGGTTAAAGAACGAATGTCGTTAAAAACACAGTTCACCATAAACTCAATTCACATTCCATCTTCAGTTCCAATTAAATGTTAATTAATTGGTAATTCTTCTTTAAATCTTAATTAAAAGATTTATTCTTTTCACACTGGGTTTAAGAACAGTGTCATTTAAAACACAGTTCACGACAAACCCAAAATCCCATCAGTCTCTAACCGTAAATTAGTAAGAGAACAATTCCCTAAGTATTGATCCCGAAGGCCGAAAACAACAACAGATCAATACCCAGGAAACCATTCAACTTAGCTAATTTCCAGTCAGTTTCTAATTTTCTTAACTCCATTGGGTTTAAGAACAGTATTATTAAAGATACCATTCACGACAAACCAAAATCCAATTTGATATTAAATACAAGGCCTTGAATAGAAAATATATCGGCTTCTATCCAATATCAAATTCTGAATCCAACAAATATCGTATTGGAATACCGATATATATATCTTCAAAATTCCTCCACAATATCCGTATAATCATGGAATCCAATATCAAAATATTCCGAAGATAATTTTGATTCAAATCCATTCCAATTCATATATTGGAAATTCCAGTTATTTTTAAAGCCATTTCAAACCCAGTTTAATTATTCAAAAGTATTGGATTATAATTCTAGTTCGTAACTAATCCATTTCGATAAAATATATTTTTATCTTTTCAAATATGGAATTTTTCATCCCAATTCTTTTCAAATCATTTATTATGATTTTACACAAATTATTGATATTTTTAATAATTTTATCAAGGCACGTATGGTCGATTTCCATAAACGGTCATCGAACTGCACTTACAGCGACCTTTTCCAAATTTGATTTGGACATAATTCCAAATCCAACCGTTAGGTTTCAAATTTCTAATATTCATTGGAAAGCTCTTTACGATACGAACCCAACGGTCCTGGTTGTAGGAGAATTCGACGGATGGATCTCCCGTAATGTCTGTTCGAAGTCAATGGTCAAAATTCGCGAACTGCTGTGGCGCGGCGCGTTCTATTCAGGCCATCATATATGTATATATATATATATATACACTTCTTCGATTTCCATTTAAAACGTACTTTATAAATTGTTTAAAATTCATTTTCAAAATGATTTTAACTTCATATTCAATTTCAAATCAAAATTGAATATTCCATATCATCAATATATAAATGATGGTATTTTCAAAACATTAGATTTGGAAATCACTTCCTTTTCGATATTGATTATAAAATTGAATAAAATCGATACAAATATCGTTCGCGTCAAAATGGCACATATCTAATCAACACGGCTTTTATTCAACATACGAGTATTTTTAATGGTTTATACATTCAATAAAAAAGATATTTTTATGGTTTAAATATTTTATTCAACACATGAATATTTATTTTATTCTACACATGAATATTTTTAATCCCTTCCTGGATATTATTTTAAAATATTCTTTATTTTTAATCCCTTCCTGGATTCCATACAATACACGTATATCATGACAAAGATAAATAAGCATCCATCATCCAAAGTGCATTTCACAACTGTATAGGCGTTAAATATAAATAATTAACGCTTACAACAGCCTGTCAACCCATCGATTGACATACAACTAAATATTGGGATTGGTGTATGTCCAATATCATCCCAATACCCGTGTGGGGTTTTGAAATAACAAACACTTATTATTATTTGTGCGGTTGGGTGATGTGTAAAATTTGTCGTCCCAATCCATATCAGTAAAATGAGTGTATATAAACAAATCGTCTGATTTGTAAATGAATATTTATGTTCATTTCAGTAAATATTTTATTTCATTCATTTATACAATGAAAATGATATTTTTATTGTTCTAACACCTTATTCAACACATGAATATTTCTCCATTCAACACATGAATATATTTTATCATTCCACATCACAATCAATTTTCATAACACATCATAATCAAACAAATCGTCCGTGATTTGTGGACGACGGGTGTCGGGTGCTGCTAAGCACCGTCTGTATCCTAGTATATATTTCTAACTAGAAAATAAATTAAATTGAGAAGTTCTCACCTTGGGTTCCACTCCACCGTTTCATTTCTGAATTTCTAAACCGTTCGGACTTGCCCGAAATTCCAATGCGATCTTTTCCCGCTGTTCATAGCAAAAATCGCATTTTTAATATGATGTTTATTTTAAAAATCACATTTTTATAATTACACTTCATATATAAAAATCATATATTTTTACAACGCTTCTTTCTATATAAAAATTGTATTTTTATATCTCTACTTCTTATATAAAGATCGAATTTTTATTTTGCTACAACATATGCTTTTTACAACGTATATATAACTTATACATCGCACATATAATTTATACATCGCTATTCCATTCAAATTTGAATTTAGAAATCTCACATTGGGTTCCATTCCTCCAAAAATTGTAGGAAGCTCCAAAAATTCTCCGGTCTCTTCTAGAATGTAGAGAACATCGCCACGAGTCCAATGTCTCTTGTTTCACTGGATTTCGACAAAATAGCAAAAATATATGATTTTTATAGTGAAATCACAATTCGTAGCGCTTTAAAGTGCTATAAAACAGTTTAAATAACAAAGGTCGTTACCTCAGTTGAAGTGTTTAAAACGAGGTTTTAGATTTGCGCGCGAATCGTTGCATGAGAGGTCAATCAGCCGCCGCCACGTCGAAGAGGAAGGAGGGGCGCACTTGCGCTTGAAGTGGGGCCCACTTGGTGGCCTCTGGCATCCATGGCTGCAGTTCAAAGTCCTCCACTTCGGAGGCGCGATTATCGATGGTGGCGCGACGATAGGGGGTGCACCTTATACGGATTTGAAGCTCTTGACGAGATCAACAAAAAGTTCCATAGGGCCATGCGACTTTGTTGAGCGGATTTGAAGTAATCGAGGGGAGAAGGTTTTAAAAATTTCCGCCATCGAGATCGAGAGGATCGGGGAGAGAGAATATATATATTTTTTATATAAAAATTCTCATTGGCCCGTGTTATTTATAATTCCAAAATCTCCAAACGAACACCAATTCAAACCCAATGACTACCGTCCCTAGCTAAATACCCCCATTCCGGACATAATGGAATATGTTTCCTAGGCCCATTTGACTGTTTCAGTCAGTCTTTCTTCAAATTAAAATATAAAACATTCAAATATGGGTTTGAATGTACATTTTAATTTATTGGGGCCACATACTGATTCTAAAAAATTTAGAAAGATTATGTCTAGCTTCGTATTGACAATACGGTCCAAACAAAACTAATTTCATCGAATTTGGAGACCGTCTGAAAAATGGTCATTTTCTGGTCGATCCAAATTGACTAAAACTAACCAAACACGTTTTCTTTTTCCACGCTCACATATTAACTCCAAAAATTATGGAATTCTAAACCTAGCAATAATTTGACATTCCGGATCCAACAAAAGTGGTTTCGTCGAAAACGGAGGTCGTTTGCAAAAAGTCTATTTTTAAGGGCTATATAAATTTCACATCGACCTTTCTAAAAATTCATTTGGCCGTAACTTTTGATTCCCGCTATGAAATTTCAATTTTTCAGATTCTTAGAAAGATATTTTTAAACAGATTTAAATATTTTTGGTTTCACTAAAATCCAGTTTATTTTGAATCCTGTACAGTCAGTCAAAGTTTGAATTCAAATTTTCAAACTACCGCGCTATTTCAGGCCTTGTTTTATAAATAAAATAAATATATTCACTATAACTTCGATCCAAATAAATTTTTAGTCATTATTATTTAAAATAATTCATTTTAAACATTCAAAATTCATTAAAATTGCTAAAATAAAAATTTTAAATTGGTTCTGATTTTCCGGGTTGTTACAGTGAAGCTCCATTGTCGCGTCGACATGTTCTAAGGCTTCATAATTCGCTTGTATCACATTTGATTTCTTTGGTTAGCGAATTGGTTCATTTTAGAAGATATAATCGAAATCATAGCAAGATCATTTGTGTGTGCTTGTGCATGTGTGTATGTGTGCATGAGTGGTTTCATGTGAGTTAAAGAAGCTTCATTTTCATTTAGAAACGTTAAAAGCCATCACCATTGATCCGGACTTGTCCGAGAACGCTTCATAAATCATTGCCAAGGCAAACAAATTGCCCAGACATCAGCTCAGATGTCTGATCGTAATAGGTCAGACATTTGTTCAAACTCTCGGGAATAATTTTCCCTGACAACAGGCGTCTGTCCAGAGGGAGTCAGATGTCTGTTGGATGAGTTTTGGCCCATGTTGCCTTGTTTTATTGATAAATCATTTTCAAATTAGTGCAAGCGATTTTGAACGGGTACAAACCAATTTTGCTTGGTTTGTAAAATAAAATGGTTAAGTGCGAGTTGGCACGAACATGTATAAAAATGAATTATGGGATATGTTATGACTTGAGTATTTAATTCGATGACTGAATTAAAATCTCGCTTAAAATTTTATACATAAAGTAGTGAATAGGGAAGGCTAATGATTTAACCAAGGAAGAATGTGATTTGAAATTGGATTTTGAGTTTGTTGTGAATGGTATCTTAAATAATAATGCTCTTGAACCCACATGTGAAAGTAATAAATCTTTTAAATGAGATTCGGAGAAATTTCCAATTTAATTAAATTAGAATTGAATGGAATTCGGTTTAATAATAATCGAGATGAGCTTCTGTGAATGAAGACCACTGCTATTTATGGAATTTAAAAGGCCTTGCCGTTATTCCACTTCTGGTATTAGTTCGATATGGAAATTTATATCGATTTTGATTGATTAGATTTACGTGAAAGTTCCATATTAAATGGAAGATGATTTTGGGTTTATCGTGAATGGTGTTTTAAATGAAATTTATTCTTTAACCCAGTCAAAGACATGATTAATTTTCCTAAAAGATTGAACAATCATTAAGTAATGATTTTAGAGATTGAAACTAAGTAAAGTTTTAATAAATCTTTAATTAGATTGGAATGAATGAATGGTAATTAAAATTACCAAAACATGAGATGTGGTATAAACCAAATATACTTGGTTGTTAATATTGATTGTGATTGATTGATTGCCTGGATTGTGCTCGACCTGTTTATGAGCAAAATATGCTTTTACATTTAGCATTGGGTTGGGTAGAAATATTTGTATGCTAACACATTGTGAAACATTTCACGATTTGACTATAAGGTGTTTAGCGATGTTGTTGAGTTCATTTCAAATTTAATGAATGATTTTGAAATGAGATTTTCTTAAGTGAAAATAAATGTTTTCCCAATTTTGGATAGGGGTTTATAAAAATGTTTTACAAAATAGAAAGGATTTCGAGGGCTAAACCGGAATTGATTTGGAAACGTATTCTGTGTTTGACATTGTAGTTCATCACATAACCGGTTAGTTTCTATTGATGATTATATTTGTTTGGTGGCGGAAAATTTATTCTCTTGCTTAACACCCTTCTTTGAGATGTACGAGCTCAAAGGTTATGTGATTAATAGTGACTGATCATATGTGTTAATTGCGGATGTAAAGTACTACAGTTTCAAAGTAATTCTGATTATTATGTTGTGAAATGATTTTTCCTACTTCAGGATATAAAAAAAATGATTTAGTATGTGGCTAAAGATTCGGGTAACCCGGACGACTAAAAGTATGGGTTATGGGTGGTGTAAGTCTTCCCCGAGTTGCGTAGGAGGTGCATCGTCGGTGTAAGTCTTCCCTGAGTTGCGTGGGATGTTCACCATATATATCGAGTTACTAAGGTGAGTGCCCTTTGCCTTGTTTGAGGGGAGAATACCTCCCGATATTGGGTTCCACACTGTTTGTATGCATTGTGATGTTTTGGAATTCATATTTCCAAATATTTTGGTTTGAGATCCCGAAGTGAAATCTATTTTGCTATGAAAGCTAGATATTTATTTCAAAATGATTTGAAATTAGAATCGGGAAATAAATTCTAAAGAAATAATTTCTGTAAAGTGAATTGGATTTCAAAAAATCTAAATTTGGGGATTAAGCCTAAATGGGTGGATTGAGGGATTGCATGTTGTTTGATGCATTGTCGATCCATATGTCTATTATTGGTTGCTAGTTGTGCACTGGCAATCTAGTGGAGTAAGTTCGTTCCGTGTTAGCGGCATGGTCCCGTGATATGCCCTATTTAATATAAGTTTAATAACTGCAGAGTTTCTCGTACCAGTCCCATGACTGACTCATAGTTTGTTTTTCCCTTGCAAACTCGGGTGCCCATATTTTCCATACGGGTGATAGAGTAGTTTGTTTTGCATATTATTTAATTGAGCAGGATCCTAGATTGAAGCTTAAAACTATGTCCATAGCATTGATAGTCTTCCGTTGTGCTAGTTTATTTGTTTCCGCTGGATTGTATTACATTTATTGTAAACTATCTTCCGCTGTATTTTTTTCGATGTACTCTGATATTCTGTACTCTGATGTAACATTATTATGATGTTTACAAAAGTCTTTTGTTGTTTGTTCTGATGTGTTATGCGCCCAAAGTTAATAATCCGAGGATTTCCGACTTTCGGATAAGGCCTTGTTGTCAATTCGAAGGGGGGGGGGGGAATTTGTGTTGTTACAATATCGAAAAGAGCTTTCGAATGATAATAAGAGATTTGAAATCTAACGGTTAGATTTTAAGATGTGTTCAAATCAGTTTTGGAAAAGGTCGCTATGGATGTAGTTTGTGTCCGATATTGAAAATCGAGTGTAAAGGCCTTATTAAAATTATCAAAAATATGAATAAATTATGTAAAATCACAATAAATGGTTTCGAATGATTTTTACGGAAATTCCACGTTTGTAAAGATAAAATATATTTTTATCCGAATAAGTTGTTTATCAACTTGAGTAAAGAACTTAAGGAAATTACAAGGTTTTAATATAACCAAAATTTTCCAACGTACGAATTGGAAAGGATTTGAATAGAAATAATCTTTGGAATATTTCGATATTGGATTCCGTGATTATATAGATTTTGTTGAGGAATTTGGAAGATATAGATATCGTTATTCCCAATACGATATTTGTTGGTTTCAGAATTTAATATTGAATACAAGACGATATGATTTCTATTCAGAGCCTTGTATTTAATATCAAATTGGATTTTTGGCCTTGTCGTGAATGGTGTCTTCAATAACACTGTTCTTAAACCCAGTTGAAAAAAGAATAAATCTTTTAATTAATGAAGTTTTCCAATTAATACATATAACCAGAATTAAATGGAAGTTGATTTGGGGTTCATTGTGAATGATGTTTTAAATAACATTTGTTCGTAAAACCCAATTAATAGTGAAGATATGATTTGGAATTTATAAATCTTTTAATTAAGATTTAACAGAATTTTTCCAAAGTAAAGTTTTCCAATTTAACACATTAAATTGGAATTGAGTGGAATTCGATTTACTAATAATCGAGATAAGCTTATGTGAAGGAAGACCGTTACTATTTATGGAATTTAAAAGGCTTTGCCGTTATTCTATTTATAGTATTAGTCTGATATGGAAATTTATAACAATTATATACTAATCAGATTTCCGTGAAGATTCCATTTTGATGGAAGAGGATTTTGGGTTTACCGTGAACTTTGGTTCGAATGACATTGGTTCTTTACCCAGTTAAAGATAAGATTAATTTCTTAAGGTTGAATAATCATTAAGTAATGATCTTTTTTGAAATTAAAACCAAGCTGGAGTTTTAATGAATCTTTAATTAGACTGGAATGTGAATGAGGTAATTAAATTTACCGAATTCAAGAAACGATCAAGAATGGAGTACCGCCAGTTTTACCCTATCCAATAGTTAAATCTTTAATTAGATTTGAAACGGGAAATGGTAATTAATTTTACCAGTAACACAGTGGGTGTCGGATATGGAATACTACTAGTTTTTCTTCATGGGATGAATAGGATGGGATTAAGATAATAAAATAAATGGTTACTTCGGTAAGGCTCGATAATCCCGACTAGTTGATAAACGTTAATTGGGTTTAAGTTGTGAAAAGATAATTTTTTTTTTGGAAAATGATATCCATAGGAAGATTAAAGAATAAGTTAAAAAGAATTTATCTTTGATAAAATTAATGGGAACCTTTCCCATAAGATGTGAATATTTGAATAAAAGAATATTCTGAATTGGAATGACGCGTATGATGTGTTATTATAGCCCTTGATTATAAAATATGCGTGTTATTCAGAGAGTCTGGGTTTAGCCCATTTTGAATAACTGATATGACGATTAAAAGTCAATGATGAAGACGATGGTTGTAGACCGGAGATCTTCACATTGAATGGATGATTACCGATGTCTTGATTGGGCTAAACACCCAAGACAAGGTAATAAGTGGTGATCGTCCAAACATACTTGGAGATCGACCGGATATGCGAGGACCTCTCTCATATATTGTACATTAGGGACGAGGAATAAAGTGTCTTCGGTTTCGTTAAGACCCAGAATGAACTTGTAAATGGATTGTATGTTTGACATTGTACTTCGCACTGTATTCGTTGATCTCTACTAAATATATATATCTGTTTGGTGGCAGAGAATTTATTCTCTTGCTTAACACCCTTCTCTAAGACATACAAGCTTAGAGGTTATATATTGATGTAAATCAATGTTATGGTATGGATTGTCAATGTGGCATGTTGAGATGCAATGATCAAGGCTTTTGTTGAAAAGCAGGATCTTGTGGATGATGATCAAAACACGACTTTAATACAGCGTAGTTTTGTGTATAGCAATAATTCGCGAGCCTCACACTTCGGTATGAGTCTGAAACGGGAAAAGGGACACAGTGAGTGCATATGTTTCTTTCTAGCTTGAAGTTGTGTCATGGTATGGAGTCCAGGCATTTTTACTTATGTGGATGATGGATAGCGAGGCGCCTCGGATATGATTGGTCGCCAATGGCCGGGCAATAGGTCCGATAGGACCGGAAAATGTATTGTTCAGGAATAACTAATCCTCAAAAGTAAGCAAGGACCGGCACTGCATGATCCAAGGGTCACGTGTGTTGATCCTGGGCATCCCGCTAGAGATGGCCCGAAACCGGTAAGGAGTACATCCCTTGCCTTGACTCATGATGGAAATCCAACTTCCAATACAACATTTTTCGGTTTTAGTTGTAAACCTATATGGCGACATAATTTATGGTACCTATGCCGTCTATGATTGATACATTTATATTTGAAGTTGATTTCTATACTTATAATAATAATAAAAGATAAATTTCGCGTATTAAGCATTTTTATCCATTATAAGATAAAACTTTATCGTCTGGTTTGTGTTGCATTGCGTGATGGGACCTGATTCTTATAATGGCTTCATTTTTCCTTTTAGCATTGCGTCGTTTGTTTTATGGTATTCTTGGGAGAAAGCTCGTTCCATATTATATGGCGTGGTCCCTTGATTTACCCAACTTTAAAATAAAGTTAATAATTGTTTTAGTTTTCACACCAGTCCCATGACTGACTCAGAGTTTATTGTTTCTACCTAAACTCTGGGTGCCCATATTTTCCACACGGCCAGCTAGTAGTTTGGTTTTGCAGATATTTATTTTCACAGGATCCTGGACTACTGCTGGAGCTATATTCGGAATGCTTTGTATCCATGTATCTCTTTCAGTTGTGTATTTGATATTTTCCGTTGCACATTATGTTTATGTATTTAAATGTAACTTAAATCTCTGATATTTTTCCGCTGTAAATTATTTATTTGTACTCGGATGTAAATTATTGTAATAGCAATGAAATGTTCTCATGTTTGTGTTCTGATGAGTCATGTTCTCAAAGCAGTCCTCCTTCTTGTTTGGTTTACGCCGGCTGGGAAGTTCGGGTCCCTACAAAACTTTTTAGTCAGAAGATTATGGACAACAATTGCAACATGATGTATTTCCTTCTCAGTCAGAACTGTACAATATGAGCCAAAGGTATGTGTTGCACATTGATTTAGTCTACTAACTACTCATTGAAATGTAAGATGTGACTGAAATGCATTTATTAATAGATTGACTGAAGAATCTGTATTAGACCGGGGTGCAGAATCTTTAGAACAGACAAATGCTCTAAATAAAGACATAGATATCAAAGTAACTAACCCTAATGATAGCGTGGTGCTTGCCACGACAACTATTGACGATACATTGATGCAACAAATGGAAGTCAACATTGAACCACTGGACTATGACTTTCCAAACACAGAAGATCCCGAAGATGATGTTGCTGAGATTCAAATGGAAGTACCATTGGACGATGATCTCTGCACGACTCAAATGATGGTCAGATCCATGGTGGCTAATCTAGAGTTTTCTAATGAAAAATTCTCGACTTCTTGCATACAAAATGGTTTTACTATTGGGATGGTATTCCATAGTAAAGAAAAGTTTCTACACCAACTTACGGAGTGGTCTATTCTGCATGGTATTTCGTGGAAGTCAATCAAGTTGAATAAAACAATATATAATGTTATATGTAATGTTGATGCTACCTGTCCATGGCGAATACATGCAATAGTATCGAAGAAATCTCAAACTGGATGGTGGGAAATCAAAAAGTTGCCTCATGAACATAACTGTGTCAACCCTACGATTAATTCCAACCACAAGCAAGCCACTTCTGGATTTCTTACGTCCAAAATCATGTCTTTTGTGAAGGCCTATTTGGATATCTTAGCTGGTATGGTGCATGCGCTTATCGACGACCAACTCTTCATCAAAATCAGTTTCATGAAAGCTTCGCGAACTTTGAATAAAGCGTTGAAAAAAAATTATGGTGGCTCGGCCGAATCATATATGAGTTTGCCTCAATATTTTGAGCAAATTAATGGAAGTAGTCCAAGTTCAGTAGGACATATATCACACGATGATGTTGGGGTATTTGAGCGTGCTTTTTGGGCATTTGGTCCTTCCATTGCAGATTTTGTACACTGCCGTCCATTGTTATGATTAACGGGAGACATTTGTACGGTAAGTAAAAGGAAACACTACATGTTGCTATTGTTGTAGATGTCGACGACTGCATTTTCCCATTAGCTTATGGAGTTGTCAAATCCAAATCATATAATAATTAGGCATTGTTCTTTTCATGCATGCATGAATTCATTTATAGTGTATGAAATCGTCGCATTACTTTTATATCTGACAGAATGAAAGGGATCCCAAAAGCATAGCAGGAAAGATGGCAAGAACCACACAAACATAGATTTTGTGCAAGACATCTAAAAGCCAATTTTCAAGCTGCGGGTTATAGAGAGAAGCAACTAACAGACTTGTTTTATGCTGCTGCATGTGCATCAGAAGTAGTTGAGTACACTAAAATCAGAGAAGAAATCATGGCAACTAATTCGTGGGCGCATCACTGGATTGAACGAAGCCTAGGGTATTCTAAAGAAAACTCGACACTTTGTAGAGATGAGGATTACCGCTTCCATTTTATGAAAACCAACACATCTGAAAGTTTTAACGGTGTACTAAAATGCACCAGATCGTTGCCGATGAAGGTATTGGTTGCAAGGACGTTCTTCCGATCAGTTGAATATTTCTATAAGGGGTGGGAAAAAGTTGTGGCTCTGAAGACAAAACTTACTCCAAAATGGCAATCTAAAATTGAAGCTCATGTTATTGAAGCACGTCGTTGTAGACTTGTTCGATTTAGTCAATCTAAATGGCAAGTGATTCATTATTACGGAGATAAATATAAAGTTGAGATCGAAGGTTCTCATTGCTCTTATGCATGCAACATCCCACTTTTGCAGAAGATATTGTGTGCTCATGTGATGGTGGCTTGTTCAACACAGAATTTTGGTATAAATAGAGCACATCACGAACTTTCTTCTAAGTGGTACTTCGTCCAAAGTTATAAAGCTTACTACAAGCCAGAGTTTCATCCTATACGTGATAAGAAATACTGGGCACCGTACAACTGTCCATGTATACTGGCTCCGCCTGTAAGAAGACAACCCGGATGACCTAAATCTACGAGAATCAAAAATGTTATGGACGAGCATCAAACACAAAAAAAAGGTGCAACAAATGTGGATCGCAAGGCCATAACAGAAAGCGGTATACTTCAGTAGCTTAAAATGGAGATGTATGTGCGTTGGTGAGATATCATTGTGTTGAATTTTGTGTATCTATAATTTTTATGTTTCGAACTTATCTATCATGCATCAAACTTTGTATCTCTCTAATTTTCGGATATTTGAATTTGTCATTTGGTTTATGTTGTTTGGTTAGGCTTTGAATGCTATTTGCATGTATAATTTACAATATAATTAAAACCATGCCCGTAATGTCGCAACAATTCATTGTTTTAAGTTTTGAACTTCAATTGAATATACATGATTCGTTATAAGTTGGATTTCATTGAAACAAGAAACGTTCGAATCTATTGAACTACATTTTTATAATGGATCAAAAAAATGGAGATTTTAGATTATAGATTTTGAGTTATGTCCAAATCAAATTTTCAAAAGGTCACTATGGAATTTAGTAACAAATTGAATTAGCGAATTCTGAAACATCGCCATCATATTTCCAAAACAGGTCTATTCTTGTAAATATTTCCAAAATTAGTCTAAATATATTATTAAACTAAAAAAAGAGGCTACGCCTGAAATTTTTCCTTATTCTTTATAACATAAGGACTTAATGTGTGGGCTTACTAGAATTATGATAGGGTTATACACATGCATGGATAAGTCAAGTAATGACAGGGAACCAAGGCCCAAAAGGATCATTAACAAAGCAGAATGATTTTAGACGTAAGAAGACCCTACAAAAATAATTATAAGGAGCAATAATTAGTTAAGCAAGAATCTAATTAGTTATCAATATTTGTCTTACATGAGTGAGGGGTCAAATATTGAGTGGGTTAGTTACACAATTTGTCCCATGTACAGAGGCCATGGAAGATTATATATTGAGCTAGTGTGAATGTAAATATCATAATGAAAATGAAATGTCTCCTTCTTACCTTTCTCTTCTTCTTCTTTATGAATTTTTAAGTTATTTTCTTCCTGTTGTGTGCAACACTTGTAACAACCCGGTTTTTCTCGTCAAAATTATAATTAAAGTAAGTTAGATTTGAATTATGATGATTTATTAATTGAATAAATGGGTTAAGCAAGATGTAAGGACCCAAAAATCCCTACCCTTTGAATCGACCATAAACCATACAGGTATGAACCAAAAGTTGGAAATCTTCAAATACTTTAACTTTGGGAATACAACACATTTGAACAAATAACATAAGACTTTTATTACATCATAATAATGTTACATCAGAGTACAGAATATATCTGTAATGGCCCGAATTTCCATACTCTTTGAGTCGACTAATTACACCACACGTCCAACCCAAATTGCACAAAAATACGAATCATTATTAGAAAGAAGTTTGAGGATGAGAAATAGAAAGAAAGAAATATTAGAATAGAAGAAAACGAAGATCACAAACTCACAGCGGAACGAAAAAAATATATTAGATAACATAAGCTTTTGAAATACAAATCAGTTTTTCATATACATACCCTTATCAGAGTACGTCAACAATTTCTGGAATAGTTATAAACGCCTGTTTCCAGATATACACAGTGGAAAATATGATAGTCTATAGCTAACTGGTGAAGCCTCCTGCTTTCAGCTCTTCCAAGTGAATCTGGAAAATCCCGACTACTTGACTGCCCATACAAATTTGGGCACCCAAGAGTTTAGGGAAAATAAACAAAATAAACTTTGGGTTAGTCATGGGACTGGTGTGAGTAAACTCCAATCATTTGTTAACTTTCAAAAATCCTTTCGAAAGAAATGATAATCGTAAGACCGATCCACACATAATCACGGATGGTTTTTACCTTACGATAACCAAAATAATTTCTGATATCAAATCCAGTGATATTACAATAGTGTCTAAACCAAATAAATAGAAATCTAGCGGAACGCTTGCATCTCACGCTCCATATATAATATTAAATCAAAAACCGCAGGGCGCTTATTGGAGATTGGATTTTCAACATGATAAGGTATGGAACCACCTTCTGATCAGTGTACTCTAGAGGCAATACACTGGGGTTCAACAAGAACATCTTGCAACCTGGCCTACACATGACCGACCACTCATTTCGCTTGAGTGTATCGAATGTATATCACCAACGGTTGGGATCAGCAACCGTTTCCCGAAAGGGACAACATCGATAAATTAAAGAAGCAATTGGAATTTCTCTAGATAGGTGATTATACATCCTAATGGGAGCGACCCACATAGCCATGCTGCCTGCCCGATTTTTGTCAATTCCCGGTTGTGAGGCTTGAGGTTTGAATTATCTTCCAGAACATCTGGCCACCATTCACTTTGAATGCCACATCGTCAGATCCATCGGAAATCACTAATTTATTCCCACAAAAAATACTCAGATTGTTAGGCTTAAGAAGTTTCCCTTCTTTGCCACCAACTTCGTACGTTTGAAGGAATCAACGTACATAATCCCTTTGGAAATACTCTGTCAGACACTCGTCCATACAAGTTGTCCTGGGTCTGGACTAACCGAAGGCACTGTTCTATTAATCCATCTTGGGCAATTTCTACTTAGGATTAACAGAACAGCCCTTGCACTTTACTCCGTCTTCATAATCACTTCAACATAAGTTAATTCGTAACGCTTATGCCAATACAGAGTGGTTTTCAAATATTAAATCTGATCTCGGTCCCTCCATATTGACAACAGAGGTATAAAATAAATTAAAACTTTGATAGTCGGTGATTTAACTATCAAAGGAACATCCATTCAACCAATGGTCCTATTTCCAAATGGAAATTCTATCAATCAAGCATCAAACAACACTGGGCCCCTTTAAATCAATTCTTGATTATATTATTATTTCCAATTCCTGTTTCCCTATCTTTTATATCCTTTTGAAGCTCGATTTCCCCTCTCGATTCTTTGAAAAAATATTTCCAATATCTAATTTCTTTATTCGAGAAAATATCTCTTATTCCAGTTAGAAAACAATTCTATATATATATTAACGAATCCTTATTTTCTATATTCAGAAGATATACCGCATTAATATTGGAAATTATTTCCAAATTCCCTTTCTTAATTCCTCGTTGACCAATTTATTTCATACCCTATATGTAGAGAATATCTCTCATTTTATTCTGGAAAACATTTCAAATTCTTTTAAACTAACGTGATGTTATAAAACATCGTTATTATAACTCAAAACATTAACCAATTATTAACTAACCAGAATGCTAACCAATCTTCACTATCGAACCTTAACCATTTCTCCATCGATCATAAAGTCAATCAAGTTGGGGTATATTTACCTCTCAGACCTTAACTAAACAACATTCTCAACTTTGAAATAGTCAAAGCTCACAACTTCAAACAAAACATTACTTACACGACTTTCGGATTCAATCTAAGAACACCTTTCTTTTATGGAAAAAAATTGATTATAACGGTAGCGTTATAATCGCTGTTTCCAAATATTTGATTTATAAAACATTACTTTTAACAACAGCGTTACAATCGCTGTCTAGAATTATAGAACATTTATTATAACAACAGCGTTATAATTGTTGTTTATATTTACAAAACATTTACTATAACAGCTGCGTTATAATCGCTGCTTAAAATATTTATAATCTCATTTCCTTTTTTTTTATTCAATCATTCAAAATCTCGTAAAAGATTTCCTTAAAATTGTTAATTTTAAATCTCCTTTCCATATATGTTTAAAAACTGATTTTCACATTTCTATATAAATTCAAATTTGAATTTCTATTTCAATGTAACCAATGATAAATAATTCAATTAATTTATATTCTCAATTGTAACAATCTCCTGATTCATACGTTTGAACAGGTTTCTATTTCCAATTCTATTCGAAATTAGATTTCTATTTTTGGAAATAAATTTTCTCTTTTGAAACTCAAATTCCCATTTCTATATTCGAAAATATTTACGATATGTAAAAATCAAGGCCAGTGTAATTTAACATAATCAATCATCAAATATCACAATCAATGCAAACAATAATATAAATGTTGAGGAATCCAGTTGAATCCCTCCAACCTGTTTCCCTGCATCCACAGATGTTAATCAACATCAATAATATTGTTTTACATCAATATAAAATGTCAGAACTAATAATCGATCAACGATGTAATCCTATCAACCAATTTTATAACTATTCAACCAAGCAACCATCACACAGTATAAAAATTATTATAAATAAACTTAAAACTCATTTATATAAAAATATAAATGAGTCAGGGTTTAGTGAGGTTACTCACCTCGTTTTGCAGTTGACGGCTCTGCTTTTATTTCGTTTACAATCAAACAAGCGTTTGATTTTATCACGAAATTCCAATAGCTCTGGATTGCGTTACATCAGTTCCATATCGTAGACCTCTTCATTACGATTCTAACGTACCCGGTTTGGTTCAATTCTTGATTAACACGTTAATCATGCATTTTGATTTTACCAGTATTTTCCTTTCTGATTCTCCCTTTTAGTAAAGCATGAACAAGAGGAATTGATCACCGCTGATACCATGATTACTGGAGACCTACTATTCACCACCGCCTGCTTCAACGTGACACCCCCTTTAAATGCTTTATAAGCTCCATAATCATTTGATTATTATCCACGCTATACTATGTACTCAGAGAAAAAACGTTCCCATCTCTTTACCTTCAGAACCACGTACAGTCGATGCTCCTGTTGAAAATGGTGAAACAAATCTGAGTCCAGTCATGCGCCACCGCCTCACATTTGCCACCCTAACCTTACTCATTCAAGCACTGTTCCTACTGTGAAGCCGCGACTTATATTGATGAGGCAAGGCAAGCACCTTGCGTTAAAATCTCCTACTGTTATTGTTGACCATGAACTGTTCTCCACCATTCCAATACATGCCATCCAAAACCAACACCTACCAAAAATTCACAAAAGGGTCAGCTGCTCATAATGAACAACAAACCATACTCCGGTCCCCACCAGTCCACCACACAATGCTGTGCCAACCACTGCCAAATGCCCACTGGCCTGACCCCTTCGCCACAGTCACTTCCGTCCCCATCTCCCCATCGAACTCTCTAAAGCCTCGCCCCCTCTATTCTTAACTCGCACCACTACCAAGAGAACCCGTCCTCATCTAGAAACCGTATTATACTGGAAAACAAGGACCTAAATTTTCACTAAACCATACCTCACTTAGTCCATGGATTCGCCTACACCACCTAAACTCGACCACCACTGACGAACTGACCTGTTCAAGATCAACAACCCTCTCACCATGAACTTCGACTCGCGCTCCCCCCTTATTTCAACCCAGTTTGAATTTCAGTTTCCCTTGAGCTCCACCATAGTCTGGTTTCGAACACAAGTCCACCCAGATGCTTATCGCATGCATTGAATTGGTTATAGAATTGAAGAATATACCCAAAACAATTCGCTTTCGATTTTTTTTCTGATTTCCAAAGTAGAAAATTTCTTCGTTCGTTTTTCTCTTTTTGTCCGAAGACAAAATAAAAAGAGTACCAATATTTAAAGGAGAGGTGGATTGGGAAGCACGGAATGTAAAACTTGGCACGCACGGTTTGGATGCCGTGGAAAGCAAGCTGCTCATTTGTTTAATTTATATATATATATATATATATATTTCCTTTGTCGGCAAGTAATTGATATATATATATATATATATATATATAGATCTAGGAAAGGATAGATGGGTATGGTTTAGTCCTTACTTTGTCTGCAGAATCGAAAACATAGGCTAGTGCAAGTTGTAATCTACTATTTTGATCTACTAAACATGTTCCTAGGTGTATATATTTAATAATATAGGCTAGTGTTGCATGGTGGATTGGAACATAACATAGGCGCTCAGCCATTTAACATGAAAGGTGTTGAACTTGTTTTTAGGAAGGTGGCCATGTGCGTTCTAAAATATATGGTTATCTAAGTTTTTATAAAGTGAAGTTTAACGGTGTGCCCTTACGTAAGACTTTGTTCTCATACAAGCCGCTACAGATAGAAGTAAGAATATGGTTGTGTCCAACGAGGTACCACGATCCCAAAAATATAATAATATTGGTAGCTTAACTTATATTATGAAATCCCAAAATATTGATATAGGGTGCAAAATACTCCAAATAAAAAGTTGTGCAATTAATTAATTAATTATTACAGTAAAATTCTAAAAATTATATTATAACTATGCCTCAAAAGAATCTTGTCCAAATTCATAACCAATCTCTAGTTATATTAACTAAACCGTTATGGCTTATACACGACTCTATAGCGACTATTTCTAAATTTGATTTGGACAGAAAACAAAATCTACAATATGAAAATTCGAATTTTCTCTTCCATTAGAAAAATATATTCCAATATATCCGAACGTTTCTTATTTCAAAGAAATCCGACTTATTATGGATTCTGTATATTCAGTTGAAGTTTTAAATCGTAAATTACGAATTACCGCGACTATTTCGAGCTCGTTTTAAATTATATTATAAATTATACGTTTAAATATTGTTTTATTAAATAAATCCCTATATATATTTCAAATAAAATATTTAAAAAAAAATATTCAGAATTCAACAGCTAAAAATCCGGGTCGTTACATTACTTCCCCCTTAAAATAATTTCGTCCTCGAAATTGCTAAGGTAGGAAAATATGCTACATACCCTATTAACTAGGTCCGAAAATCCTTTTTGTTACTACTTAACTTCAGTTTAACTGGACCAATTTATTTCAGTTAAAATATTAATTTATTCTTACTAACGAAAATTTTCAAAAATTCTGAAAATTTTCTAACACTTTAAATTCTGAAAAATTTCGGCAGCATCTCCTCTGCACGACTCAATCTATACAATCACAACTTGCCTTTCTAGGCTTTCTCCAATCCAAAAGAAAATCAAAAAGTTAAGTGGCTTGCCGTATAGGCTCATAAACCATCAAACCCAAGTAATATTGTAAACATGTACCTTTTTGTCGGGCATAATTCTATCTCTTACATTTGCTTCCATTCAATATCTGCTCAACATACATATATCCATTTCCAGTTGGTTTCAAATCAATACAACTTCCAGTTTTGAAATCTCTAATCAACTTCTGATTGGTTCACTTCCATTCTATCAATTCAAATCTGATTTCTATTCCAGTCAATCCACTTATTATACTTGAATCCAAATCAATCCCAATTAACAACATCTAATATTTATTCAACTTGCTTATTCATAAGTCGAATTCATATTAATAATTTGAATCTCGACATTTTTTTTATTTAATTTCATTCTGGATTATTTTTAATCCAGTCCAATTTTATTTAACTTAAGTTAAATTTCAACTCGTTTGATTTACTTCCACTATTTCAATTTATTCAACTTATACAAATTAAATTTTAATTTTTAGAACTCAAATTCCCGGGTTTTATTTCAAATTAGTTTGAAATCATATATATTTTTACATCAACTCAATTCAAAACATTTGAATTTCTAAAATCTCTTGTTCTTATCAAACAAAATTTTCATTCTCAAATAACTATGGTAGCAATCCATCACTCAGAAACTTGAAAATGAACACCGAAAATGTCGCAACCCATTATTAGAACTATTTTCTTGCCACTGAAGTGATTTCAGTGCTTAGTCACTTTTAAAATCCATTTAAACCATTCTTATTCAAAAATACTTAAAAATAATGTTATATTACTTTATAATATTTCAGAAAATATTTTCTAAACACCCGGAATTTAAATTCCAATTTTGCTTTGAACTTAATCTTGGTTTATCTCATTTGTATACATTATCCATTACAATATTTCATAATTCCCTTTGATTGTAATAACAATCAACACAATCGATAATTTCAGAAAATTATCCCTTTTGTATCAAAAATATCTTTTAGGCAAAATTATATCATTTACCCATCTTTCAAACAATACTGCATCGAATTGTTTTGTTCGAGAGTTTAGAAACACCTATCGATACAGTTGTACATCCTATATCGACCAGAATTCATAAACCACTCAACAAACCAGCCAACACAATATAAAACAATGTTATATTGAATTTACAAATACGCGCTCATATATATACACTCAAACTCAATCTAAGGTATTACTAACCCCATCTCTATTGGGTTACGCCACAGAGCCAAGGTTACTACTCAACATTAGGCTCTGATACCAAATGTAATGGCCCGAATTTCCGTACTCTTTGAGTCGACTAATTACACCACACGTCCAACCCAAATTGCAAAGAAATACGAATCATTATTAGAAAGAAGTTACAGGATGATAAATAGAAAGAAAGAAATATTAGAATAGAAGAAAACGAAGATCACAAACTCACAACGGAACGAATAAAATATATTAGATAACATAAACTTTTGAAATACAAATCTGTTTTGCATATACATACCATTATCAGAGTACGTCTACAATTTCTGGAACAGTTATAAACGCCTGTTTCCAGATATACACAGCGGAAAATATGATAGTCTATAGCTAATTGGTGAAGCCTCCTTCTTTCAACTCTTCCAAGTGAATCTGGAAAATCCCGACTACTTGACTGCCCGTACAAATTTGGGCACCCAAGAGTTTAGGGAAAACAAACAAAATAAACACTGGGTCAGTCATGGGACTGGTGTGAGTAAACTCCAATCATTTGTTTACTTTCAAAAATCCTTTCGAAAGAAATGGTAATCGTAAGACCGATCTACACATAATCACGGATGATTTTTACCTTACGATAACCAAAATAATTTTTGATATCAAATCCAGTGATATTACAATAGTATCTAAACCAAATAAATAGAAATCTAGCGGAACGCTTGCATCTCACGCTCCATATATAATATTAAATCAAAAACCGCAGGGCGCTTATTGGAGATTGGATTTTCAACATGACAAGGTATGGAACCACCTTCCGATCAGTGTACTCTAGAGGCGATACACTGGGGGTTCAACAAGAACATCTTACAACCCGACCCACACATGGCCGACCACTCATTTCGCTTGAGTGTATCGAATGTATATGACCAACGGTTGGGATCAGCAACCGTTTCCCGAAAGGGACAACATCGATAGATTAAAGAAGCAATCGGAATTTCTCTAGATAGGTGATTATACATCCTAATGGGAGCGACCCACATAGCCATGCTGTCTGCCCGATTTTTGTCAATTCCCGGTTATGAGGCTTGAGGTTTGAATTATCTTCCAGAACATCTGGCCACCATTCACTTTGAATGCCACATCGTCAGATCCATCGGAAATCGGTAATTTATTCCCATAAAAAATACTCAGATTGTTACGCTTAAGAAGTTTCCCTTCTTTGCCACCAACTTCGTACGTTTGAAGGAATCAACGTACATAATCCCTTTGGAAATACTCTGTCAGACACTCGTCCATACAAGTTGTCCAGGGTCTGGACAAACCGAAGGCACTGTTCTATTAATCCATCTTAGGCAATTTCTACCAAGGATTAACAGAAAAGCCCTTGCACTTTACTCCGTCTTCATAATCTCTTCAACATAAGTTGATTCGTAATGCTTATGCCAATACAGAGTGGTTTTCAGATATTAAATCTGATCTCGGTCTCTCCGTATTGACAACGGAGGTATAAAATAAATCAAAACTTTGATAGTCGGTGATTTAACTATCAAAGGAACATCCATTCAACCAATGGTCCTATTTCCAATTGGAAATTCTATCAATCAAGCATCAAACAACGCTGGGCCCCTTTAAATCAATTCCTGATTATATTATTATTACCAATTCCTGTTTCCCTATCTTTTGTATCCTTTTGAAGCTCGATTTCCCCTCTCGATTCTTTGAAAAAATATTTCCAATATCTAATTTCTTTATTCGAGAAAATATCTCTTATTCCAGTTAGAAAACAATTCTATATATATTAATGAATCCTTACTTTCTATATTCAGAAGATATACGGCATTAATATTGGAAATTATTTCCAAATTCCCTTTCTTAATTCCTCGTTGACCAATATATTTCATTCTCTATACGTTGAGAATATTTCTCATTTTATTTGGGAAAACATTTCAAATTCTTTTAAATTAACGCGATATAATAAAACATCGTTATTATAACTCAAAACATTAACCAATTATTAACTAACTAGAATGCTAACCAATCTTCACTATCGAACCTTAACCATTTCTCCATCAATCATGAAGTCAATCAAGTTGGGATATATTTACCTCTCAGACCTTAACTGAACAACATTCTCAACTTTGAAATAGTCAAAGCTCACAACTTCAAACAAAACATTACCTACACGACTTTCGGATTCAATCTAAGAACACCTTTCTTTTATGGAAAAAAAATTGATTATAACGGTAGCGTTATAATCGCTGTTTCCAAATATTTTATTTATAAAACATTACTTTTAACAACAGCGTTACAATCGCTGTCTAGAATTATAGAACATTTATTATAACAACAACGTTATAATTGCTGTTTAGATTTACAAAACATTTACTATAACAGCGGCGTTATAATCGCTGCTTAAGATATTTATAATCTTATTTCTTTTTTTATTCAATCATTCAAAATCTCATAAAAGATTTCCTTAAAATTGTTAATTTTAATTCTCCTTTCCATATAGGTTTAAAAACTGATTTTCACAATTCTATATAAATTCAAATTTGAATTTCTATTTCAATGTAACCAATGATAAATAATTCAATTAATTTATATTCTCAATTATAACAACCTCCTGATTCATACGTTTGAACAGGTTTCTATTTCTAATTCTACTCGAAATTAGATTTCTATTTTTGGAAATAAATTTGCTTTTTAAAAACTCAAATTCCCATTTCTATATTCGAAAATATTTACGATATGTAAATGTCAAGGCCAGTGTAATTTAACATAATCAATCACTAATTAAATATATCATCAAATATCACAATCAATGCAAACAATAATATAAATGTTGAGGAATCTAGTTGAATCCCTCCAACCTGTTTCCCTGCATCCACAGATGTTAATCAACATCAATAATATTATTTTACATCAATATAAAATGTCATAACTAATAATCGATCAATGATGTAATCCTATCAACCAATTTTATCAACTATTCAACCAAGCAACCATCACACAGTATAAAAATCATTATAAATAAATTTAAAACTCGTTTATATAAAAATATAAACGAGTCGAGGTTTAGTGAGGTTACTCACCTCGTTTTGCAGTTGACGGTTTTGCTTTTATTTCGTTTACAATCAAACAAGCGTTTGATTTTATCACGAAATTCCAATAGCTCTGGATTCCGTTACATCAGTTCCATAACGTAGACTCCTTCGTTACGATTCTAACGTGCCCAGCTTGGTTCAATTCTTGATTAACACGTTAATCATACGTTTTGATTTTACCAGTATTTTCCTTTCTGATTTTCCCTTTTAGTAAAACACGAACAAGAGGAATCGATCACCGCTGATACTATGATTACTGGAGACCTACTATTCACCACCGCCTGCTTCAACGTGACACCCCCTTTAAATGCTTTATAAGCTCCATAATCATTTGATTATTATCCACGCTATACTATGTACTCAGAGAAAAAAAGGTTCCCATCTCTTTACCTTTAGAATCACGTACAGTCGATGCTCCTGTTGAAAATGGTGAAACAAATCTGAGTCCAAATATCTCCAAACTCTGTCCAGTCATGCGCCACCGCCTCACATTTGCCACCCTAACCTTACTCATTCAAGCACTGTTCCTACTGTGAAGCCGCGACTGGTATTGATGAGGCAAGGCAAGCACCTTGCGTTAAAATCTCGTACTGCTATTCTTCACCATGAACTGTTCTCCACCATTCCAATACATGCCATCCAAAACCAACACCTACCAAAAATTCACAAAAGGGCCAGCTCCTCATAATGAACAACAAACCATACTCCGGTCCCCACCGGTACAACACACAACGATGTGCCAACCACTGCCAAACGCCCACTGGCCTGACCCCTTCGCCACAGTCAGTTCCGTCCCCATCTCCCCATCGAACTCTCTAAAGCCTCGCCCCCTCTATTCTCAACTCGCACCGCTACCAAAAGAACCCGTCCTCATCTAGAAACCGTACTGTACTGGAAAATAGCGACCTAAATTTTCACAAAACCATACCTCACTTAGTCCATGGATTCGCCTACACCACCTAAACTCGACCACCACTGACGAACTGACCTATTCAAGATCAACAACCCTCTCACCATGAACTTCGACTCGCGCTTCCCCCCTTATTTCAACCCAGTTTGAATTTCAGTTTCCCTTGAGCTCCGCCATAGTCTGGTTTCGAACACAAGTCCACCCAGATGCTTATCGCATGAATTGAATTGGTTATAGAATTGAAGAATATACCCAAAACAATTCGCTTTTGATTATTTTTCTGATTTCCAAAGTAGAAAATTTCTTCGTTCGTTTTTCTCTTTTTGTCTGAAGGCAAAATAAAAAGAGTACCAGTATTTAAAGGAGAGTTGGATTGGGAAGCATGGAATGTAAAACTTGGCACGCACGGTTTAGATACCATGGAAAGCACGCTTCTCATTTGTTTAATATATATATATATATATATATATATATATATATATTTCCTTTGTCGGCAAGTAATTGATATATATAGATCTAGGATAGGATAGGTGCGTATGGTTTAGTCCTTACTTTGTCTGCAGAATCGAAAACATAGGCTGGTGCAAGTTGTAATCTACTATTTTGATCTACTAAACATGTGCCTAGGTGTATATATTTAATAGTATAGGCTAGTGTTGCACGGTGGATTGGAACATAACATAGGCGCTCAGCCATTTAACATGAAAGGTGCCGAACTTGTTTTCAGGAAGGTGGCCATGTGCGTTCTAAAATATATGGTTATCTAAGTTTTTATGAAGTGAAGTTTAACGGTGTGCCCTTACGTAAGACTTTGTTCTCATACAAGCCGCTATAGACAGAAGTAAGAATATAGTCGTGTCCAGCGAGGTACCACGACCCCAAAAATATAATAATATCGGTAGCTTAACTTATATTATGAAACCCCAAAATATTGATATAGGGTGCAAAATACTCCAAATAAAAAGTTGCGTATTTAATTAATTAAAAATTATAGTAAAATTCTAAAAATTATATTATAACTACGCCTTAAAAGAATCTTGTCCAAATTCGTAACCAATCTCTAGTTATATTAACTAAACCGTCATGGCTTATACACGACTCTATAGCGACTATTTCTAAATTTGATTTGGACATAAAAACAAAATCTACAATATGAAAACTGGAATTTTCTCTTCCATTAGAAAAATATATTCAAATAGATCCGAAAGTTTCTTGTTTCAAAGAAATCCGGCTTATTATGGATTTTGTATATTCAGTTGAAGTTTTAAATCGTAAATTACGAACTACCGCGACTATTTCGAGCCCGTTTTAAATTATATTATAAATTATACGTTTAAATATTGTTTTATTAAATAAATCCCTATATATAATTCAAATAAAATATTTAAAACAAATTTAAATATTCAGAATTCAACAGCTAAAAATCCGGGTCATTACAATATCAGAGTACGTTGGATAAATAATACGGCAGAAAATAAATTACAATAAATGTAATACAGTATAGCGGAACAAATAAACTGATACAACGGAAGTCTATCAATGCTCTGGACACAGCTCTAAGCTTCGATCCAGAATCCTGCTCAATATATCTGCAAAATAAGCTATTCGACAGCCCGTGTGGAAAAAAGGCCAACCGAGTTTGCAAAGTGAAACAAACTACGGGTCAGTCATGGGACTGGTGCGAGAAATCTTTACTTAACTTAATTAGTCATAAGGCTAATCACAGGACCACACCGCTAATGCGGAACGAATTTATTCCATTGGATTGCCAGTGCATAAAATAAAGTAAATCGTTAAAATAACGCAATGCTTTTTAGAAAAATGGAACCGTTATAAGACTCGGGTCCCATCACAAAATGCAACGCAAGCCGGAGGATAGAGTTTTACCTTATAATGGTAAAAAATGCTTGATACTATAAAAATGGATTTGATATTATTATTACTGTATATATGTTTTAAAAACCTTTTAATGATAATGTATTAATCACAGACGGCATAGCTACCATATACTATATCGCCATACTAGTTCTACAATAAAAACCGCCTGATGTTGTATTGGAAGTTGGGTTTCCATCAAGAGTCAAGGCTAGGAACGATCTCCTTACCGATTTGAGACACTCTAGCAATGTCTCAGGATTCGGACGCTGGCAAACCCTTGGATACAGCAGGGTCGGTCCCCCAATAGTGCAATGGGTTGGATTAGTTATGCCTGAACACACACTTCCCGATCCTATTGGACCTATAAATTGGCCATTGGCGACCAATAAAAATATCCGAGGCGCCTAAAAATCCATTAACCACATAAGTAAAATGCCGGACCGTGTAAAATCCAAACACCACTTCTAGCTAGAAAGAAACGTGTGCACTCCCTGCGTTCCCTTACTCCGTTTTTGACTCTACCGGGGATTGAGGCTCACGAGGTAACGAAATACACAAAGCTATGCCTAAATAGGCTATGCTTTGATCATCATCCACAAGGCTCTTCTTTTCAACAAAAGCCTTGATCAATTGCATCTTGGCATGTCACATTGACAGTCCATACCATGCTCGTGCGTCCCAAAGAAGAGTATTAAGCAAGAGAATAAATCCTTCGCCACCACAGATATATGTTAATAGATATCAATTTAATTACATAGCATGAAATTCAATGTCGGACACACATCCATTTACAAGTCCGTTCTGGGTCTAAACGAATCCAAATTCACCTAGGTGCTCGTGTATCCAGACGATCAACAAGTACGTCCGGACAAACTACCACTATTAACCCTTTACTAGGAGCGACCCAATGCCAGGCATCAGTAGTCGTCCATTCGATGTGAGGATCGTCGGTCTTCAATCACCGTCTTCAATGTCTTTGGCTTTTAATCGTCGTAGTAATTATTCAGAATGGGATAAAACCGGTCTTTCCGAATAATTCGCGTATTTTTATAATTAAAAATCAAGTGTTGTAAAGACACATCCAACGCCTCATTCCAATTCAGAATATTCTTTAAATAAAATATTCCTATTATTAGGGAAAGGTTCCCATTAATTTTATCAAAGATAAATTCTTTCAAATTTAATCTTAAATCTTATTTTCAAAAATTTATCAAAATTCCAATTCAGTTTTAATATCCAAAATCATTACTTTACGATTATTCCAATTTAAGAAATAAATCTTATCTTTAATTGGGTTAAACAATCAATGTAATTTAAAAACATTGTTCACGATAAACCCAAAATCATTTTCGAATAAATAAATATAAATTGAAATACCAATAATCTTAGATGAAAAATTTACTCTTTATTTAAAAGAAATTCTTTGCTTGAAAATATTCTTTATATGAAGGATATTCTTAATTGGAAAGCGACTCAATCATTTACTATATAACTTTGGTTATATGGATTTCAGACATCGTATGTAAATGACAACAATTGATAAATAATCATCAAACCATTCATTCAACATCCAGAGTGAAGTTCACAACTGTGTGAGCATTAAAATGAAATAATAACGCTCATCGCAGCCTGTCAATCTATCGATTGACATACAAATAAATATTGGGACTAGTGTATATCAATTATCATCCCAATACCCATGTGGGATTTTCAGCCAACAACAGTACATATAAATAAATAATTGGTTAATGAGTTTAACAAATTTTGATACTACCAGCATGTTGATAATGATGGACAAAAAATGATATTTTATTCCTAATGTCGAAATAAAATATATTTGACTCGCGTAATTTCCTTATACATTTCTAATATTTAATAGAATGTAATTTATTTATATGACATTATTGTGGATGACAAATAAAAGGATAATTATCATTATACTTAATTTGTATGTAATTATTCTTAACTTAAAAGAAATAGTCTCATTTGTATATGTTTCAATGTATAAACTAACACATGAAAATATTTATTTTAAATTGCATACAAATTCTAATGTATGCATTAACATATAAAGATGTCATTTTAACTCACCTATACATTCTAATCTATGTTAGACCAAGAATATGATTCTTATATTTGAATATAATTTCTAATGTTAGTTTGCAAATAAGAATGATTTTTATATTTGCATATAAATTCTATGTTGTGTTATGCAAATAAAAATGGTTATTATATTTGCATGTAAATTCTATCTCAACAAAATGTATAAGAAGAGTGATACATTCATTTGCCGACAATTCTATTTTATCAAAATGCTATTCGTGTTTAATTCTTATTTGACAAAAATGTCCTTTTTGGTATCAACCAATATAATTCGACAAAATGAATGTTTTATTCAACTAATATAAATAGACAAAAGTGAATAATTTTGTTTCAACTAGTGTAAATTGACAAAAGTGATTATATATGTCTTAACCTTTTAAAATGACAAAATTAAATAATTTTGTCTCATCCTATTTAAATGATAAAAATGTATCTTTTTGTATTGCAACAAAAGGACAAACAAACCTTATCTATCTATTTACTTTTTTTATTGAAGCTAAGATGACACTAAAAATATATCTTTTTAATTCTAATCTTTTTATTATAACCTATGATGAAAATAAAAACATTTTATTTGATTTAACAAAATTACAACAAAGATGAATTCATTTTATCATAGTCTTTTTATTTACTCTAGTTTAAAAGTAAAAATGATATTTTTAATCCTATTCTTTTATTTATATCTAAAATGTAATAAAAGTGTAACTTCTCAAACTATGCTTTTTATTTGCATCTAAAATGCAAATAAAAAGGTAATATTTTAATTTATGACTTATTTGCATCAAAGAATGCAAATCAGAATACAACTTTTAACTTCATGTTTTATTTGCATCAAAGAATGCAAATAAAATGCAACTTCTAATTCAAGGTTTTATTTGTATCTAAATTTGCAAATAAAAAATTCAACTTCTAATTCAAGGTTTTATTTGCATCTATATTTGCAAATAAAAAAATGCAACTTCTAATTCAATATTTTATTTGCATCAAGGAATGCAAATAAATATGCAACTTTTAATTTCATAGTTTATTTGCACCAAAGAATGCAAATATAAATTCAAATTTTAATACGATGGTTTATTTGCATCAAAGAATGTAAATAAAAGTTCGATCTTTAAATACGGTGTTTATATGCATCAAAGATTGCAAATAAAAATTCAACTTTTAATTCAATATTTTTCTTTTATATCAATTCTTTTCATTATAACTAACTTGCCAAAAAAATGTTATTTTAAAACTATTCTTCCTAATGAAAAACATATTACATAAAAAGGTAATCTTTTAATCCTACTCTTTTTAATGAAAGCATATTCATAAAAAGTAATCTTTTAAATTTCAATATTTTGATTAAAACAAATTATCCTTAAAAATGTAATCTTTAATGTTTGAACTTATTATTGAAACTAACTACGTTAAAAATACAGCCTTTTTACTTTTACTCTTTTTATTGTGACAAATTTACAATAAAAATATAATCTTTTATTTCACTGACAGGTTTGTCCAAAATGTTATCTTTATTTCAGTTGACATGTTTTGACCAAAATGTTATTTTTATTTCAATTGACATATTCTGACAAAAATTGTCATTATATGTAATCCTTTTTAATGTAATAATTTTAACAAAATGAAATATTTATTTCAATGTAATAATCTTACAAAGATGACATTTTTAAATAAAATGACCTTAATGACATTATGTACCAAAAATGACATTTTATTCTATTCAAGCATTTCATATAAAAATGTTATTTTATTCCAGTCAAACATTTCATATAAAAATGTTATTTTATTCCAATCAAACATTTCATACAAAAATGTTATTTTATTCCAATCAAACATTTCATATAAAAATGTTATTTTATTCCAATCAAACATTTCATATAAAAATGTTATTTTTTTTTCTACTCAAACATTTCATACAAAAATGTTATTTTTTTTCTACTCAAACATTTCATACAAAAATGTTATTTTTTCTAATCAAACATTTCATACAAAAATATTATTTTTTCTAATCAAACATTTCATACAAAAATGTATTTTTTTCTACTTAAACATTTCATACAAAAATGTTATTTTTTTTCCTAATCTAATTCCAAAGTTCATGTATCCAATAAAGGTTATTTTTTTTATAATAAAAGCAAATCGGTATTCATGGATCTAAATAAAAGTCATAGATCAGAATTAAAGAATATAGATCTAAATAAAGAAGAACGATTCCATGTTCATGGATTAGAAAAAAAGGACGACTCTATTATGAATTAAATCAATATAGATCTAAAATAAAAATACAATCTTTATTTCAGATCTAGATCTAGACAACACATACACCACAATCAACATGGTCCACAAACAACATATACAACATCATACATCGCAGATCTGAATTAATTATCATACAAGCATGCATTTTAACTAACGGGAGATAAATAATTGTGACTATTTATAAATATAGAAATCTCACATCGATTTGTCTGAATTTTCAAAGTCCTTGTTTCAGATCTAGTCAGCTTCATTTTGTAGATTTCGTCAGGAGGGTTCCAACGCACTTTGTTTCATCAAATTCTTATTTGATTTGCATAAGATATGAACATTTAAATTTTTTGATTACATTAATTGATTAAAATAATAATTAAAATCAGTTAAGGCCTTAATTACTTTACTAATCTCTTTCCCTCCTAATCCCCTTCTTCTTCTTTACGTGTTTTTCTTTCAGGTTAGAGAAACCCAAACCGTTAGCACTCCTCACCAAATCGCACAACCAACCAGCACCCTATCCGATGATCTGAACCCACCATCTCAAAGCCCATTGCGAAGGACACCGCCGCCGTGAAAGTGGTGGAGTTCGGCCTCCCCTAATGAACGGAAATGGCCAGCGAATGCTCAGCCTTTGAGCGAGAAATTTGCACCATATTCTTCATTGATTCCAATCATGACCGTTGAATCTCTAGAGGTCGAAGAGACGAATGTTTTTTGTTCATAAGATTTTCAAATTTATTGTTTGGATTAAAAGAGAAAGGAGGAACGAGAGAACATTTTAGCCATTGGTTCATGAAGGTGGCGGCTGGTCTAATAGAGGATTAGGGTTTTGAGGTCTATTATTTATAATAAAATGTTAATAAATGCTTTAATTTTACAAATAAATCCGTTAGTTCTAACCAGTTCCCATTTTAACCCAACGAAAGTTGTTCCTAGGCAAACATCCCCTTTCCGGACAGAGTGGAATGGGTTTCGTAACCCCAAACGAAGGTCTTCAGCCTGTGTTATTAAATTTAATATTTAAATCATTTATTTAATTAATTCAATCTTACATTTAAATTCACCGGGGCCACATACGACCTCTAAAAATTCCAGAAATATTATTTATAGTTATGTTTTCACGATATAGTTCTAATAAGGCTAATTTCGTCGAATTCCGAGACCGTTTGAAAAATGGCCATTTTCAAGTCGATCGAATTTGACTGTAATTGACAAAACACGTTTTCTTTTGCCCCGCTCACATATTAATTCTAAAAATTATGAAAATTAAAACCTTGCAATAATTTGACATTCCGGTTCCAACAAAAGTGGTTTCGTCGAAAACGGAGGTCGTTTGAAAAATGGCTATTTTTAATATTAAAATATATATGTAAATTCTACAGCGACTATTCTGAAGTTTAAACTGGGAATAACTTTTTATTCCCGCTATGAAATTTTAATTTTTCGAATTCGTTGGAAAGATATTTTTAAATAGATTTTAATATTTTTGGTTTCACTAAAATTCGTTAAATTTTGAATCCGGTACATTCGGTCAAAGTTCAAGTTTGACTTTTCAAACTACCGCGCTATTTCTAACTCCTTTTAGAATAAAAAAAATCGTTCTAAATTTGATTTAAATAAATTTTTAATCGTTATTATTTAAAATAAATTATTTTAACTATTAAAATTCTGTTAAAATTTCTAAAATAAAATTTTTATATTGGTTCAGTATTTGCGGGTTGTTACAATCTCCCCCACTTAAAATCTTTTCGTCCTCGAAAAGGAACAGAGCTGAAAGTTGTTTAATTAACCAACTCAACTTTTAGTTTTTAATCAATTTTCAATTAAGTTCAATATTAAATTTAATTTAGTTAAATTTATCATTTTTTTATATATTGGTTGAATTAATTATCATTCCAATATTTTAATTAGTTAAACTAATTATCAAACATCACAACCAGCAATCAATTAGGTGTTTAACTTTTCAAATATATATAACTTTTATATATAGTCAAAAATCATATTTTTAGTGCAAATCACAGCAATAGACCCTATCTAGTTTTGGTTCTCACACCAATCAATGGAAATATATAGATATACCACTTTCGAAACTCGAACATAAATTCTGATGATGTTTCGAACCACCATCAGAACATCTCCGGGCGACTAAAGTGTGATTCTATATCCATCTAGTATATTTGAGGTTTCGAATACACGCTAGCTAGGCGTATATGCAAAATCTTTATATACTCGATTGTCCAATATAAAATAAAATAATATATTCAAATATGTATAATAAGATTTTAAATTTTCAAAACTAAATTTGTTTTCATTTTTAATTTAAAAATTAATACTCTTCACACTCGTTCTAGGATACTACTGATCCCATCTCTAACGAGTTATTCTTATTGGATATTACTAATCCAATCTCTGATGAGTCTTTTGTTCAGTTCTAACGAGTTGTACCCTAAAGATTTGAGCTAACCAAAGCTCTGATACCAAATGTAAGGACCCGAAAATCCCCACCCTTTGAATCGACCGTAAACCATACAGGTCTGAACCAAAAGTTGGAAATCATCGAATACTTTTACTTTGGGAATACAACGCATTTGAACAAATAACAGAAAACTTTTATTACATCATAATAATGTTACATCAGAGTAAAAAATATATCAGAGTACGTTGGATAAATAATACGGCGGAAAATAAATTACAATAAATGTAATAGTGTAGCGGAACAAATAAACTGATACAGCGGAAGTCTATCAATGCTCTGGACACAGCTCTAAGCTTCGATCCAGAATCCTGCTCAATATATCTGCAAAATAAACTACTTGACTGCCCGTGTGGAAAAGAGGGCACCCGAGTTTGCAAAGTCGAACAAACTACGTGTCAGTCATGGGACTGGTGTGAGAAATCTTTACTTAACTTAACTAGTAATAAGGCTAATCACAGGACCACACCGCTAACGCGGAACGGGTTTATTCCATTGGATTGCCAGTGCATGAAATAAAGTAAATCGTTAAAACAACGCAATGCTTTTTAGAAAAATGGAACCATTATAAGACTCAGGTCCCATCACACAATGCAACGCAAGCCGGAGCAGAGAGTTTTACCTTATAATGGTCAAAAATGCTTGATACGATAAAAACGGATTTGATATTATTATTAGTGTATATATGTTTTAATAACCTTTCAATCATAATGTATTAATCATAAACGGCAAACTACCATATACTATGTCACCATACTAGTTCTACAATCAAAACCGCATGACGTCGTATTGGAAGTTGGGTTTCCATCAAGAGTCAAGGCTAGGAACGATCTCCTTACCGATTTGAGACACTCTAGCAATGTCTCAGGATTCGGACTGTGACGGCCCGCCCCGCACCAGCCGACATTTCCCATGAAAGTACGCTATGTCGATGTCCAACGAGCACGGGACGGTCGCCACAGAAAGGGAAAAGAAGAGGACTTACTGGTAAACTAACAAGGAACATGTAGAATGTCTCACAGCGCAAGGAATAAAATATAATAAAAACATACTTGACATAAAATAGGTGAGACAGTGCATAAGATGAAACTAAACATCATAGTAGTGGAAAATCCAAATACATCTTATGTTCCACATCATTATTATTACAACTTTTGAAACTGTCTCTAAAGTAAAAGAAAGGAAAGGTACACTACTAATGCCCAAAGTAGTGACCAGCAGCGACACAGGGAGAATATCTATATTTATCATACGTGGGAGCCTCCTGCTCATCTCCGGTACAGCTACCCATGCATACCACCTAACTTGTCTCTAGTCTGCCCGTTTAAGAGCACCTAGAGTAATAAGAAGAGACATAAAACTCCGAGTCAGACAAAAGTCTGGTATGAGCGATAAGCATCAAAATAGAACAATAACAGGTATACTAAACCATACCTGAACCTGGACCTGCAACCAAAGAGTTAGCACAACATACCGCTCAATACTCTAAGGTGCCACTAACATATGGTGTAAAGAATACGGGGGTGGGGTGTGCATGTCATAGTGAAAACAAACAATCAAACATAGCAACCATCCTCACATCTCTCACTCAGTGCGTAAAGCATACGACATCCACCACTTTGATCACCCTATTCCTTGCTATGATCACTCTGCCTCATGGAGTCATGATGACACCATTGCACTGATCCATAGCCACTAGTCTTTGCTATGTCCACTCTGCCCCCATGAAGTCATAACGACTCCACTGCACTGGCTCATAGCCATGCTACGATCACTCTGCCTCATGGAGTAATAACTACCCCACTGCACTGATACGTAGCCTAACATCCGTCTTGGTGGTGAATCAAAGCTATGGACGTCGATAACCCCTTAGCACACATTCCGCAGCAAAGCCCAACTCATGAAGTTGACTCGTTGGTTCCCAACTGGAACCTGAGTACAAACTTCCCACTTGGACTACCTTTGCATCTCGGGTTTTGATCTTCTCCAGATCGGTTCGTATATGCTCTTCTTCACTATGCTTCAGATCATGCTCCTCGAAGTAGTCATGTCTGCGATCATCCACATCGGGTCAGGTCGGATTTCTCCATCCAAATCGGTTCGGATCGCGATCGGTTCGTGATGGGGCTTCGGATTGCTCGTGGTCGCCTTCCTTCCGTTCGTGAGCTCCAAGTCGACTTGTGGTCATCACATCATATCGGTTCGTGCTTCCTCTGTCGGATTGGGTCGTGGCACACGGACCAGTTCGTAGCTCCTCCTCTCTAGCGGATCGACTCGGCGTACTCTACTCGGATCGTATCGGTGCCGTCATCCACGAGCGGTTCAGATCGGGTAGTGCACCACGATCGGGTTGGGTCGGAGCTTCATGGTGCTCCACGGTTCAGTTCGTGCTCCCCTCCTCCGATCCGATCCGGTTCGGCTAATTTCTTGCACTTCTTTCCAGCGACTGTTTTACGCCATTCGACGGTGTTTTCGACCAATCTATCTTTTCTAACGAATCACAAAACATACCATACAGTCATAGAAACATATAGGATCGACCATTAACATCAAAACGACAATTTGATTGGTTAAAACGGATCAAACATAGCAAAAATCACATATTTTCCCTTAAGCATGTTTAAGCAAAACTAATGATAGGATTAGTAAAAATTAACCAAATTACTAATTTTTTAGAAGAGGCCTAAAACAATATTTCAACATTTATCAATATTTTCTAGATTTTTAACATGTATAATTTCACTAATTACCCATAATTAGTGAGGAACTATGCAAATCACTCACCTTAGCTACAAACAAATTACTAAATCTGAAATGATCTCTGTTTGGGCGCAAACACCAAGGCAATACAACAGTTCTAATACTGATTTGATAAAGATATTCCTTGATTTGATGTGGATTTGGCTTAATTAGCGATTAGAAGGTGATTTGGGGTGTTTTAGATGTTGGAGGCCATTACTAGGGTTCCCAGAATGAAAGTGGCGGCTGTAAAAGTGAGAAAAGGGTGTTCTCTAAACCCTAACAGCCCTTAAATACTCCAAATCCCGAAATTCCCCTTTGGGCCCAGTTGTTAATCACCCGGTTAAGCCCAATTAAGCTGTTTTTCACCACCTGAAACTTGTTCCAGCCATATCTCCCAAACGATGAGTCCGTTTGGTTATTGTGACCACTCTATAGAAAGGTAAACCATCATCCGAATCTAATGGAAGTGGTTTCATGTCAAAACTCCTTTCCAATCAAAAGTTATTGCCGAAACAAGATCAGCTAGGGGCAAAATGGTCATTTAAAAATCGGCAAAAATCATGAACATGGGAAATGACCCCAATAGTCGTTTCCCAAAAGTACATGACCATACAACTTCACATGAGAAAGAAATAAATATTCTATGATCCTTCGATGCGTAGAATGCAGGTCGTTACATTCTCCCCCCCTTAAGAAATTTCGTCCGCGAAATTCCTTAACCCAAATATACAAAGGATCTCGCATGCCTACCAGCCATATACAACAATCAAACATGTAAAACAAACAAAACAAACCTATCCTAGCATGCGGAAAGACTAAATCGAAACTTAAATCTTACCAGGCGAAGAGTTCTGGATACATCTTCCTAATGCTCTCCTATGTCTCCCAAGTACAGTCATTCCCATTCTCACCCCATTGAACTTTGACTAATTTCACCGCTTTCCTTCGAAGTTGCTTCGTATCGTTCCCAACAATACGCATAGGCCTGCTGTTCCCAACTGTCGCGGGTTCAATCTCGATATCATCCAACTAATCAGGTGAAACAATCACATCGGGGTCGTGCACGAATTTCCTTAACTGGGAAACATGAAATACGTTGTGAACTCCTGCCATCTTGTCTGGTTATTCAACTTTATATGCCAGATTCCCAATTTGCTCAAGAACTGGGAATGGGCCAACAAATTTTGGTGTTAACTTGCCTTTCTTGCCAAATCGAATCACGCTCTTTAACGGAGAAATCTTGAAAAACACCAAGTCGCCAACGGAGAACTTTAATTCTCTTATCCTCTTATCAGCATAACTCTTCTGCCTATCTTGGGTAGCCTTCATTTGCTATTGGATAACCTTAATCTTAGCTGAAGTTTCTCTTATCACATCTGGTCCAAGCACAAACTTCTCACCAATTTCTAACCAACATGATGGTGAGTTACACGGTCTTCCATACAAAGCTTCAAATGGAGCCATACCAGTACTGGATTGATAACTATTATTATATGCAAACTCTACTATATGCAAATGGTCATCCCATGATCCACCAAAGTCTAATACACAAGCTCGCAAAAGATCTTCTAACACTCGATTCACCCTTTTTGTCTGTCCGTCGGTTTGAGGATGATACGCGATACTGAGATGTAATTCTGATCCCAACGCCTCTTGTAAGCTCTTCCAAAATCCACTAGTGAACAATGGATCTCGGTCACTCACAATGCCTTTGGGTATTCCATGAAATTTCACTACCCACTTAACATATAGTTCAGCTAACTTAGCTGCCATTCTATTCGACTTGACGGGTATAAATCTTGCACTTTTGGTCAATCGGTCCAGAATCACCCAAATGCTATCATGGCCTGATCTAGTCCTTGGTAACCCATCAACGAAATCCATTGAGACTTGTTCCCATTTCCATTCTGGAATCTCTAATGGTTGCAACAAACCACTAGGCTTCTTTTGCTCAGCTTTAACTAGCTGGCAATTCATGCATTTGGATATAAACTTCCCAATGTCCCTTTTCATCCCTTCCCAGCAGTAGGTCTGCTTCATGTCTCGATACATCTTGTTACCACCGGGTGTATAGTCAGTTTTGAGTGATGACATTCTCTAAGTACTTCAACCCTCAATCCATTGACGTTGGGTACAACTAATCTTCCATTCTTTCCAAGCCATCCATCTCGATCAAGCCATACTTGTTCATCTCCTCATCGATACCCTTCTCTAACTCGGAGATGATTTCCAATAGGTTAGGATCGTCCCTATGACTGGAACCAATCCGCTCAATCAAAGTGGGTTTAAACTTGCTAACATTTCTGGATCCAATTCACACTTTGGTCTGAAATCATACCCAACAATGTACTCCAGTTGCTTCCATTCTAGAAACATAGCCTCTAAACCGGCATGTCTTCTACTCAATGCATCAACCACTGCATTGCCCTTTCCTGGTGTATATGCGATGTCGAAATCATAGGAAGCCAAGAATTCTAACCATCTTTGTTGTCAGAGATTTAGATCCTTCTGAGAGAAGAGATACTTTAACGATTTATGATCGGTAAACAACTCGAATCTTTCCCCCAAGAGATAATGTCTCCACATCTTCAACGCGAACACGATCGCTGCTAATTCCAAATCATGGGTAGGGTATCTTCTCTCGTGCGGTTTCAATTGCCGACTTGCATAAGCTACAACCCTACCTCCTTGCATCAGTACAACACCTAGTCCGGTACCACATGCATCTGTATATATTGTCATCTCTTCATTCCCCTTAGGAATGACTAACACTGGTGCACATGTCAGCTTTTCCTTTAGACTCTTGAATGCATTCTCGCATTTTTCATCCCAGACAAAAGCTTGATTCTTCTTGGTCAACTGAGTCAATGGTGCTGCTATCTTGGAGAAGTCTTGGATAAACTTATGATAATATCCAGCTAATCCCAAGAAACTTCTTATGTCCGTTGCATTCTTGGGCGTAGACCAATCTTGTACCGTAGCCACCTTCGCAGGATCCACGGCGATACCATTCTCTGAAACGACGTGGCCCAAGAATCTCACTTCCCTCCTCCAGAAGTGACACTTATAAAACTTTGCTTTCAATTGGTGTTTTCTTAACACCTCCATCACTATCCTCAAGTGTTCCTTGTGTTCTTCCTCTGTCCTTGAATAAACAAGTATATTGTCCACGAACACAAGAACAAACTTATTCAACTGATCTCTGAGTACCCTATTCGTAATATCCACAAAATATGCTGGTGCATTGGTCAACCCAAATGGCATGACCAACCACTCATAAAATCCAGACGACGTCCGAAAGGCCGTTTTAGCTATACTCTCAGCTTCCACTCTAAGCTGATGAAAACCTGTCGCGAGATCCAACTAGGAGAACACTCTCGCGCCACTCAACTGATCAAACAAATCATCTATCCGCGGTAGAGGATACTTATTCTTCCTCATCACTTTATTCAGCTCGCGGTAGTCCACACACAATCAAAGGGAACCATCGGCCTTGGTAGCAAACACAACTGGTGCTCCCCACTCAGAAACACTTCTTCTGATAAATCCCTTCTTCAAAATATCACTCACTTGCACCCCGAGCTCTCATTGCTCCCTTGGTGCCATATGACGAAGTGGCATCACTATAGGTCTGGCATCTTTTACTAAGTCAATACGGAACACAATCTCTCGGTGTAGTGGAAGTCTGGTCACTTCCTCGAAGACGTCCGAATATTGGCCAGCCAAGGGCACATCTGACAACTCATCATGCAGGATGTCGAGGGAATTTAGAAAACTAGCCATTACCCCCATCATTAGGTAGACCACCAAACACTACCCTCCGCTCTAACTGTCACCAAAAGGCCCTCACAATCTACCACCACCCCTTATCTTTGGAGCCAATCGACTCCCAAAATAATGCCAAACCCAGTAAAGCCCAAAACAAAGCAATCACAAACAAACATGCATCCATGACTC
This sequence comes from Allium sativum, assembly GCA_030737875.1. Taxonomy (NCBI): domain Eukaryota; kingdom Viridiplantae; phylum Streptophyta; class Magnoliopsida; order Asparagales; family Amaryllidaceae; genus Allium; species Allium sativum. The sequence goes on along the minus strand of CM060910.1, from coordinate 1,041,999,530 downwards.
GATAAGACCACATTACAACAAATCATGTTAAGGCTAGTTGAACCACCAATCGGGTTCGTCACTACTAAAGGTCTATCGACAATCTCGGGCTCCAATCCCAACCTATCTACCAGATCACTAGATATGAAGGAACTGGAAGCTCCGGTATCAAACAACACTCTAACTGGAACATCATAAACAGAAAGCATACCTTGAATAACAACATTCTTTCCTTTCTCCACCGCAGTTGGGGCATTCGACGAAGAAAGAACAGCATTGATAGCATATGCTTTCACAATCTGCTTTTCTTTAGGGGGTTGTAGACACTTGTCCTTGTGATGTCCCACTTGGCCACAGTTGAAGCACTTCCTATCCACTGGCTTTGCCCGACATTCTTTGGCACAGTGGCCCTTCTTACCACAGCTGAAGCACTCAACATCTTTCTTATTCTTTTTCTTCTGGCCATCCTTGGTCTGATTCTGCTTTCTCTTATTCTGAGAACCATTCTTGCCTCCATCGCTTACTTGCGGCTTTGGCTCTTCCGCAGTTGCAACCTCAGTCTTTGACTTGGGGTACAGACTCTCCGATCTCAAAGCTTTCCCCACAATCGATTCAAATGTCTCATCGATGTGGTTAATAAGCCTTTCCCCCAAGTACTAATCCAAGCCTGTTATAAACTTCTCATTCTTCTTCTCGGGAGTGTCAATGAGGGATAATCCATACTTCGATAAAGTAATGAATTCTGTAATGTACTTCGAGACTACCTTACCATTCTGCTTGAGATCCAGGAATTTCCTAAACAACTCTGACTTCTGGGCAGCTGGGATAAATTTTTCACCGAATCGGACCTTAAACTGATCCCATGTAACTTGGTCCTCTGGAGTAGCTGCCTTAATAGCATTCCACCAATTCATCGCCCATCCCTGTAGATGACGGGACGCTAGTTTTCTCTTCATTGCATCCTCGATACCTAAGTCTTCGAAGATATGCTCACATCTATCCAACCAATCCTGAACCTTTGTAGCCGATTTTTTTCCGTGGAACGGCTTTCCACCAAGACTAGTGTAATCCTTGCAAAGCTTGGCGAAATCGGCTCTAGGCTCCTGCACCGCTGCACCACTACCATTAGCAGTATTAGGGACTGCCCTCTGAACGTCCCTAAGCATCTCTCTCATGAAGTCAGTAAACATAGCCCTCATGTCACGAGCATTCCCATTGTTGGCTCCTCTACCAACACCTCTCGTATATCAGCTCATCGTTCAATCTGTAAAGAGAAACGATTAACCATCCTCTTTGTGGTGTCAGTGCAGTGCGACTTCATCCTTAGCTATACTAATAGTATATATATATAGCTTTTGAAAACCAAAATAATCACAAATACGCGCTCTCATATACGTATTATCTCTCCCTGGTGTCTTTCCCTAGGTTAACTACACAATCTAGAGCTCTGATACCAAATGTGACGGCCCGCCCCGCACCAGCCGACATTTCCCATGAAAGTACGCAATGCCGATGTCCAACCAGCACGGGACGGTCGCCAAAGAAAGGGAAAAGAAGAGGACTTACTGGTAAACTAACAAGGAACCTGTAGAATATCTCACAGCGCAAAGAATAAAATATAATAATAACATACTTGACATAAAATAGGTGAGACAGTGCATAACCTAAACCTAAACATCATAGCAGCGGAAAATCCAAATACATCTTATGTTCCACATCATTATTATTACAACTTTTGAAACTGTCTCTAAAGCAAAAGAAAGGAAAGGTGCACTATTAATGCCCAAAGTAGTGACCAACAGCGACACAGGGAGAATATCTATACTTATCATACGTGGGAGCCTCCTGCTCCTCTCCGGTACAACTACCCGTGCATACCACCTAACCTGTCTCGAGTCTGCCCGTTTAAGAGCATCTAGAGTAATAAGATGAGACATAAAACTCTGGGTCAGACAAAAGTCTGGTATGGGCGATAAGCATCAAAACAGAACAATAACAGGTATACTAAACCATACCTGGACCTGCAACCAAAGAGTTAGCACAACATACCGCTCAATACTCTAAGGTGCCACTAACATATGGTGTAAAGAATACGGGGTGGGGGTGTGCATGTCATAGTGAAAACAAACAATCAAACATAGCAACCATCCTCACATCTCTCACTCAGTGCGTAAAGCATACGACATCCACCACTTTGATCACCCTATTCCTTGCTATAATCACTCCGGCCCATGGAGTCATGATGACACCATTGCACTGATCCATAGCCACTAGTCTTTGCTATGTCCACTCTGCCCCCATGAAGTCATAATGACTCCACTACACTGGCTCATAGCCATGCTACGATCACTCTGCCCCATGGAGTAATAACTACCCTACTGCACTGATACGTAGCCTAACATCCGTCTTGGTGGTGAATCAAAGCTATGGACGTCGATAACCCCTTAGCACACGTCCCGCAGCAAAGCCCAACTCATGAAGTTGACTCGTTGGTTCCCAACTGGATGCTGAGTACAAACTTCCCACTTGGACTACCTTTGCATCTCGGGTTTTGGTCTTCTTCGGATCGGTTCGGATATGCTCCTCTTCACTATGCTTCGGATCGTGCTCCTCGAAGTAGTCCTGTCTGCGATCATCCACGTCGGGTCAGGTCGGATTTCTCCATCCAAATCGATTCAGTTCGGATCGCGATCGATTCGTGATGGGGCTTCAGATCGGTCGTGGTCACCTTCCTTCCGTTCGTGAGCTCCAAGTCGACTCGTGGTCATCACATCGGATCGGTTCGTGCTTCCTCTATCGGATCGGGTCATGGCACATGGACCAGTTCGTGGCTCCTCCTCTCAAGCGGATCGGCTCGGCGTACTCTACTCGGATCGGATCGGTGCCGTCATCCAAGAGCGGTTCAGATCGGGTAGTCCTCCACGATCGGGTTGGGTCAGAGCTTCATGGTGCTCCACGGTTCGGTTTGTGCTCCCCTCCTCCGATCTGATCCTGTTCGACTAATTTCCTGCACTTCTTTCCAACGACTGTTTTACGCCATTCGACGGCGTTTTCGACTAATCTATCTTTTCTAACCAATCATAAAACATACCATACAGTCATAGCAACATATAAGATCGACCATTAACATCAAAACGATAATTTGATAAGTTAAAACGGATCAAACATAGCAAAAATCCCATATTTTCCCTTAAGCATGTTTAAGCAAAACTAATGATAGGATTAGTAAAATTTTACCAAACTACCAAATTTTCTAGCAGAGGCCTAAAACAATATTTCAAAATTTATCAATATTTTCCAGATTTTTAACATGTATAATTTCACTAATTATCACTAATTACCCATAATTAACCATAATTAGTGAGGAACTATTCAAATCACTCACCTTAGCCACAAACAAATTACTAAATCTGAAATGATCTCTGTTTGGACGTGAACACCAAGGCAATACAGCAGTTCTAATACTGATTTTGTGAAGATCTTCCTTGATTTGATGTGGATTTGGCTTAGTTAGCGATTAGAAGCTGATTTGGGGTGTTTTAGATGTTGGAGGCTGTTACCAGGGTTCCAAGAATGAAAGTGGTGGCTGTTAAAGTGAGAAAAGGGTGTTCTCTAAGCCCTAACAGCCCTTAAATACTTCAAATCCCGAAATTCCCCTTTGGGCCCAGCTGTTAATCACCCGGTTAAGCCAATTAAGCTGTTTTTCACCACCTGAAACTTGTTTCAGCCATATCTCCCAAACGGTAAGTCCGTTTGGCTAATGTAACCACTCTACGAAAAGGTAAACCATCATCCGGATCTAATGGAAGTGGTTTCTGGTCAAAACTCCTTTCCAATCAGAAGTTATGGCCGAAACAAGATCAGCTAGGGGCAAAATGGTCATTTAAAAATCGGCAAAAATCATGAACATAGTAAATGACCCCAATAGTCGTTTCCCAAAAGTACACGACCATACGACTTCACATGAGAAAGAAATAATTATTCTACGATCCTTCGATGCGTAGATAGTGGGTCGTTACACGGACGCTGGCGAACCCTTGGATACAGCAGGGTCGGTCCCCCAATAGTGCAATGGGTTGGATTAGTTATGCCTGAACACACGCTTCCCGATTCTATTGGACCTATAAATTGGCCATTGACGACCAATAAAAATATCCGAGGCGCCTCAAAATCCATTAACTACATAAGTAAAATGTCGGGTCGTGTTAAACCCAAACACCACTTCTAGCTAGAAAGAAACGTGTGCACTCCCTGCGTTCCCTTGCTCCGTTTTAGACTCTACCGGGGTGTGAGGCTCGCGAGGTAACGAAATACACAAAGCTATGCCAAAATAGGCTATGCTTTGATCATCATCCACAAGGCTCTGCTTTTCAACAAAAGCCTTGATCAATTGCATCTTGGCATGTCACATTGATAGTCCATACCATGCGATCGATAACTAGCAATATATAACCTTCGAGCTCGTGCGTCTCAAAGAAGGGTGTTAACAAGAGAATAAATCCTCTACCACCACAGATATATATTAATAGATATCAATTTAATTACATAGCATGAAATTCAATGTCGGACACACGTCCATTTACAAGTCCGTTCTGGGTCTAAACGAATCCGGAGTCACCTAGGTGCTCGCGTATCCAGACGATCAACAAGTACGTCCGGACAAACTACCACTATTAACCCTTTACTGGGAGCGATCCAATGCCAGATATCAGTAGTCGTCCATTCGATGTGAGGATCGTCGGTCTTCAATCACCGTCTTCAATGTCTTTGGCTTTTAGTCATCGTAGTAATTATTCAGAATGGGTTAAACCCGGTCTTTCCGAATAACTCGCGTATTTTTATAATTAGAAATCAAGTGTTGTAAAGACACATCCAACGTCTCATTCCAATTCAGAATATTCTTTAAATAAAATATTCCTATTATTAGGGAAAGGTTCCCATTAATTTTATCAAAGATAAGTTCTTTTAAATTTAATCTTAAATCTTATTTTCAAAGATTTATTAAAATTCCAATTCAGTTTTAATATCTAAAATCATTACTTTACGATTATTCCAATTTAAGAAATAAATCTTATCTTTAATTGGGTTAAAGAATCAATGTCATTTAAAAACATTGTTCACGATAAACCCAAAATCATTTTCCAATAAATAAATATAAATTGAAATACCAATAATATTAGTTGAAAGATTTACTCTTTATTTAAAAGAAATTCTTTGTTTAAAAGTATTCTTTATACGAAGGATATTCTGAATCGGAAAGCGACTCAATCATTTACCATATAACTTTGGTTATATGGATTTCATACATCGTATGTAAATGACAACAATTGATAAATAATCATCAAACCATTCATTCAACATCCAGAGTGAAGTTCACAACTGTGTGAGCATTAAAATGAAATAATAACGCTCATCGCAGCCTGTCAATCTATCGATTGACATACAAATAAATATTGGAACTAATATATATCAATTATCATCCCAATGCTCGTGTGGGGTTTTCAGCCAACAACAGTACATATAAATAAATAATTGGTTAATGAATTTAACAAATTTTGAAACTACCAGCATGTTGATAATGATGGACAAAAAATGATATTTTATACCTAATGTCGAAATAAAATATATTTGACTCGCGTAATTTCCTTGTACATTTCTAATATTTAATAGAATGTAATTTATTTATATGACATTATTGTGGATGACAAATAAAAGGATGATTATCATTATACTTAATTTGTATGTAATTATTCTTAACTTAAAAGAAATAATCTCAACACATAAAAATATTTATTTTAAATTGCATACAAAATATAATGTATGCATTAACATACAAAGATGTCATTTTAACTCATCTATACATTCTAATCTATGTTTAGACCAAGAATATGATTCTTATATTTGAATATAAATTCTAATGTAAGTTTGCAAATAAGAATGATTTTTATATTTGCATATAAATTCTATGTTGTGTTATGCAAATAAAAATGATTATTATATTTGCATGTAAATTCTATCTCAACAAAATGTATAAGAAGAGTGATACATTCATTTGCCGACAATTCTATTTTATCAAAATGCTATTTGTGTTTAATTCTTATTTGACAAAAATGTCCTTTTTGGTATCAACCAATATAATTCGACAAAATGAATGTTTGATTCAACTAATATAAATTGACAAAAGTGAATAATTTTGTTTCAACTAGTGTAAATTGACAAAAGTGATTATATTTGTCTTAACCTTTTAAAATGACAAAATTAAATAATTTTGTCTCATTCTATTTAAATGATAAAAATGTATCTTTTTGTACTGCAATAAAAGGACAAACAAACCTTATCTATCTATTTACTTTTCTTATTGAAGCTAAGATGACACTAAAAATATATCTTTTTAATTCTAATCTTTTTATTATAACCTATGATGAAAATAAAAACGTTTTGTTTAATTTAACAAAATTACAACAAAGATGAATTCATTTATCCATAATCTTTTTATTTACTCTAGTTTAAAAGTAAAAATGATATTTTTAATCCTATTCTTTTATTTATATCTAAAATGTAATAAAAGTGTAACTTCTTAAACTATGCTTTTTATTTGCATCTAAAATGCAAATAAAAAGGTAATATTTTAATTTATGATTTATTTCCATCAAAGAATGCAAATAAAAATACAACTTTTAACTTCATGTTTTATTTGCATCAAAGAATGAAAATAAAATGCAACTTCTAATTCAAGGTTTTATTTGCATCTAAATTTGCAAATAAAAAATGCAACTTCTAATTCAAGGTTTTATTTGCATCTAAATTTGCAAATAAAAAAATGCAACTTCTAATTCAATATTTTATTTGCATCAAGGAATGAAAATAAATATGCAACTTTTAATTTCATAGTTTATTTGCACCAAAGAATGCAAATATAAATTCAACTTTTAATACGATGGTTTATTTGCATCAAAGAATGCAAATAAAAATTCGACCTTTAAATACAGTGTTTATTTGCATCAAAGAATACAAATAAAAATTCAGCTTTTAATTCAATATTTTTCTTTTATATCAATTCTTTTCATTATAACTAACTTGCCAATAAAAATGTTATTTTAAAACTATTTTTCCTAATGAAAAACATATTACATAAAAAGATAATCTTTTAATCCTACTCTTTTTAATGAAAGCATATTCATAAAAAGTAATCTTTTAAATTTCATTATTTTGATTAGAACAGATTATCCAAAAAAATGTAATCTTTAATGTTTGAACTTATTATTGAAATTAACTACATTAAAAATACAGTCTTTTTTACTTCTACTCTTTTTATTGTGACAAATTTACAATAAAAATATAATCTTTTATTTCACTGACAGGTTTGTCCAAAATGTTATCTTTATTTCAATTGACATGTTTTGACCAAAATGTTATTTTTATTTCAATCGACATGTTCTAACAAAAATTGTCATTTTATGCAATCCTTTTTAATGTAATAATCTTAACAAAATGAAATATTTATTTCAATGTAATAATCTTACAAAGATGACATTTTTAAATAAAATGACCTTAATGACATTATGTACCAAAAATGACATTTAATTCTATTCAAACATTTTAAACAAAAATGTTATTTTATTCCAATCAAACATTTCATATAAAAATATTATTTTACTCCAATCAAACATTTCATATAAAAATGTTATTTTATTCCAATCAAACATTTCATATAAAAATGTTATTTTTTTCCAATCAAACATTTTCATATAAAAATGTTATTTTATTCCAATCAAACATTTCATACAAAAATGTTATTTTTTTTCCTACTCAAACATTTCATACAAGAATGTTATTTTTTCTACTCAAACATTTCATACAAAAATGTTATTTTTTTTAATCAAACATTTCATACAAAAATGTTATTTTTTCTAATCAAACATTTCATACAAAAATGTATTTTTTTCTACTCAAACATTTCATACAAAAATGTTGTTTTTTCCTAATCTAATGTTCATGTATCCAATAAAGGTTATTTTTTTTATATAATAAAAGAAAATCGGTATTCATGGAACTAAGTAAAAGTCATAGATCCGAATTAAAGAATATAGATCTAAATAAAGAAGAACGATTTCATGTTCATGGATTAGAATAAAAGGAGGACTCTATTATGAATTAAATCAATATAGATCTAAAATAAAAATATGATCTTTATTTCAGATCTAGATCTAGACAACACATACACCACAAACAACATATATAACATCATACATCGCAGATCTGAATTAATTATCATACAAGCATGCATTTTAAATAACGGGAGATAAATAATTGTAACTATTTATAAATATAGAAATATCACATTGATTTGTCTGGATTTTCAAAGTCCTTGTTTCAGATCTAGTCAGCTTCATGTTGTAGATCTCGTCAGGAGGGTTCCAACGCACTTTGTTTCATCAAATTCCGATTTGATTTGCATAAGTTATGAACATTTAAATTTTTTTGATTACATTAATTAATTAAAATAATAATTAAAATCAGTTAAGGCCTTAATTACATTACTAATCTCTTTCCCTCCTAATCCCCTTCTTCTTTACGTGTTTTTCTGTCAGGTTAGGGAAACCCAAACCGTTAGCACTACTCACCAAATCGCACCACCAACCAACACCCTATCCGATGATCAGAACCTACAATCTCAAAGCCCATTGCGAAGGAAACCGCCGCCGTGAACGAAGTAAAGTTCGGCCTCCCCTAATGAACAGAAATGGCCAGCGAATGCTCCGCCTTTGAATGAGAAATCTGCACCATATTCTTTATTGATTCCGATCATGACCGTTGAATCTCTAGAGGCCGAAGAGACGAATGTTTTTTGTTCATAAGATTTTCAAATTTATTGTTTGGATTAAAAACGAAAGGAGGAGGAACAAGAGAACATTTTAGCCATTGGTTCATGAAGGTGGCGGCTGGTCTAATAGAGGATTAGGGTTTTGAGGTCTATTATTTATAATAAAATATTAATAAATGCTTTAATTTTACAAATAAATTGGTTAACTCTAACTAGTTCCCATTTTAACCCAACGAAAGTTGTTCCTAGGAAAATACCCCCTTTTCGGACATAATGGAATAGGTTTCGTAACCCCAAACGAAGGTCTTCAGCCTGTTTTATTAAATTTAATATTTGAATCATTTATTTAATTAATTCAATCTTACATTTAAATTCACTAGGGCCACATACGACCTCTAAAAATTCCATAAAAATTATTTATAGCTATGTTTTGACGATACGTTACTAACAAGACTAATTTCGTTGAATTCCGAGACCGTTTGAAAAATGGTCATTTTCAAGTTGATCGAATTTGACTGTAATTGACAAAACACGTTTTCTTTTGCACCGCTCACATATTAATTCTAAAAATTATGAAAATTGAAACCTTGCAATAATTTGACATTCCGGTTCCAGCAAAAGTAGTTTCGTCGAAAAAGGAGCTTGTTTGAAAAATGACTATTTTTAATATTAAAATATATATGTAAATTCTACAGCGACTATTCTGAATTTTAAACTGGGCATAACTTTTGATTCCCACTATGAAATTTCAATTTTTCGAATTCGTTGGAAAGGTATTTTTAAATAGCTAATATTTTTGGTTTCATTAAAATCCGTTAAATTTTGAATCTGGTATATTCGATCAAAGTTCAAGTTTGACTTTTCAAACTACCGCGCTATTTCTAACTCCTTTTATAATAAAAATAAAAAATTACGTTCTAATTTTGATTTAAATAAATTTTTAATCGTTATTTTTTAAAATAAATTATTTTAACTATTAAAATTCAGTAAAAATTTCTAAAATAAAATTTTTAAATTGGTTCAGTATTTGCGGGTTGTTACACCAGATAAAATTGTTTGTGATATCGAATAGTTTTAATTTATATATAATTGAAGTAGATGAAAATATAATTATTTTGTATTGAATATTGGATTATTAAACAAATACAATATCAAGCGTTGAGTTAAACAGAGTTATTTGTGATCAACGCACAAATCACTGAATGCAAATAATTTTATTTAAGTAAAACAATAAAATAATTAGTATTTTATTTTGTTGAACGTGGAATTAACAAGTAGATTAGGCGAGTATTGAAGACAATAAATTGGCTAAATTGCAGTATAACTGGTAAGAGTAGTAAATCGTTTGAATTGGAATGCATCCTGAAAATAAGTTGAATAATAATGCAAGGCCCAAATTATTTAAATTAAGCCCACGTCCAGACATATCTTTTTCTCCAAGCCACTTTGGCATCTCTAGAGACTTTCATGCAAATAAAAGAGGCAACTGTTGCTTATCTTTTCATTCGCATGGAATCCCCAAAGCTTTCCAGGAAATCGATCGAAAAAAAACCATTGGATTTCGGAGGCACATGGTGCGCGATGACAAAGGGAGGAGGAGCATCACCTCATGGTGCGAGTTAGGGCGTTCAGTCGATTGACCGTCTCCTGTTACATGATGGTGAGGGAAAAAAATCGAATCATGCTGGCTACGGTAGGGCACAAGCTGTTCAATTAAAGGGGGAAGCCGCCTGAATCTGCAATAACCGCGGATGGCGAGCTCGTGCTCGAATTGTAGCGCCAGTAGTTTGGGCAGCGAAGAGATGCAAGCCCTGAAAGAGGCATCTTCTTAGAGCCTTGCTGAAGTGGAGACCCTATGGAGGAAGCGAGGCCTGGATGGAGTTGATGTTGCGAGACACAACAACTATGGCTATATGCTACACATTAATTTGCTTGGTCAGCTTCAGAGATTTTAAGTGATGATTCCTGCTTATGATTTTATTTTTAATTTTTTTATTTTGATGGCCTATGAGCTATCGTGTGATTGTGATATTTTGGCAATTTCATAATGCGTTATAACTCTTGAACGAGATTCGTTTGAATAAGATTATATTGTCATTTGCATATGTTCATACATGATAATGCTTCCATAATATTTAGCCATGAGGCATGAATCATTAATGTCGATATTTGAACGAACCGAATGATTAGGTTTATGACTTGAATGATCATTGTGGATTAAATAATGTTGTACCTCTTTATGTTATTATTTTTGTTTAGAGCACCCAAACATTCTATATTAACTATAATGAATTTATACATAGACTGACCCGTTTATTATTTATATAATACTCGGGTCAGACCGAGACATTACAGGTGCCGAGACACAGAGACCAATTGGTAATTTATTGGGTTTAGAGGAGTATAGTAATCTAGTTAATTATTTATTACCATGTATTGAACAGAATGATGTATATATTTATGTGTGTGTATATATATATATATATATATATATATATATATATATATATATATTGGTGTATAATAAGTTAATGTATATGAAATGTTAAATATTATATTTATTATATTTTATCGCTGCGACTGACTATGTGATCTCTGTATTTATGTATATTTTGTATTGATCTATCTTGGAGGCACACGTGTTATTGTTTTGTACCGGTATTGTGTACGTATAAGCAAGTTATTTTTCAGAAATTTTAAACGTACCAGTGTAGGTCCAAGAGAACTTACACGTATGTGCCCCCAACAGCCTCATTTTCTGTGTTATCTGACAATATTACTTCGTAATATTCTTAGATAATATGGATATAGAGGTGGGGCGTTACAAAATGGTATCAGAGCAAGGTTTAGAACAATACATTATATATCTAAATAGAGACACGAGTTTAGACCTTAGGAGAGACCTAGATTCCCTGTCATAGTGGGTTTACAGTAGATTTTATTGTATTATATGATAATAGAGTACGATGATTACTGGGGTAATCATCAGGGGACGTATTTGTTATTTTATTATGTAATAATAATATTAATTTACTTAATATTGATTTACTTGCCCCATAATTTTGGTGTTTATCTTTATTTGAAATTTAAATAGGTGAGTGTTGTTAAGAAATAAAAAGTTACGCAATGGAGATTAATATATTAATTTCCGCTGAAGGCATTTGTTTGTCACTTGACTGCTGGCTGTATGATAACATTTATTGAGTGTCGAATTTAATGTAAAAGCGAGTTTGAAATAATCGTTAAATTCATGAAAACTAGTAACGACAACAATAGTGATGTGAATTGTTAAAAGAGTATACCGGCCTATAAATATTTGAAGGAATTAATTTTGTGTTAATTGTCCATGGAGAAATTTAACAATTTTGGTCGATACGTCAGATCAACGTTATCGATAGGGATTTCTAAACACTTGCGCGAGACAATTCGACACAATATTGCGAGAAAGAATTAAATAACTAAGTAATAGACATAAGGAAGATGTAATTATACTTGAATATAAACTGTTATTGTCAAATAAATAATTCAATATGCGACATTTACATAAGATATGAAAAAAATAGTGTCGATTTGTCCGTTTGAATGTGTTGAGAAGCTTAACCAATACGGGTGCACACGTACTCGGTAGAGGTTCTTAAAAACTAGGACGAGACATTTTGACACAACATTAATATATAAGACCCAATTTACATATGAAGTAGTTTTAGAAATGCCAGTATAAAAGATGATTTATGCTACAGGTTTAAAGAGGGTGAAAGTACAGAATGCATGCGAGTATTTTGTATGTTTAAAACATGAAATCTATGAGCTTCCAGCGTATTTAACTTCAAATATAAGTTTTTCTATATTGGCTTTCAGGAATTGCAAATTTAAGTATGTTGAAATTTTGAATGCTAACTAAGTTATATATTTTTATATACGTATGGTTTGAGGTGTATGGATGACTAAAGGAAAAAAAAATTGAAAGAGAAAGGACAGCTCAGAACTATTTTAGAAGTTGTAGGAGATTTGTTGGAGTAAGTATCCAGAACGCCGGCTTACTGTAATCACTCTAGTGTTGGCCATCGTCGACTAAGTGAAACAATGTTCTTCGCTTTTCAATTTCCATAAGCACTTGCTATTTGGTTAGAGCATTGAACTGCAGGCGCTTATTTTATGGTTGTGGTTGCTAATTCATTTTTATAAGTTGGTGCACTTGTTCGCATGTGCATTTCTTTGTGCTGCATTTGCTTTCCAGTCTGGGCCTAGCTTGTTGCTTTATCGTGTGTAAGTCACTTTATTTTATGATGTAAAGAGGACCACATCATATGTGCCATGCTCTTGCTATACCTGTAGTAAGGGACTGCCCTTGAATCATGTCAAAATTCACTTCTTAGGAAGTAACCTCATGCACGATGCTAAAACTTTTATAACTTGCTCAATATTATTCACCCATTTATTCCAATAATTAGGTATCACTATTTTTTTTTTATGATATTAAGTGTATTGGTCATGTCTTAATCCCACGGTAATTCAATACAATAATTATGAGAACCGCTACACTCTTATGCCGTTTTCATTTGATTCATGATCCTGCTTTAAAAAAAAGGAGAATTCAGTTTCCATTTGAACATAATATAATTATTGGATCTATGATGTAGGGAGAACTAATTTATCTTCTTTCTGCGGTAGAACAGTTTTCAAAAATGTAATATATATATATCATCCTCGAAAAAGAAGAAGAAAAAATATAGCAATGTTTTAAGATGCAGTATAAAGAAATGCAATGCAAACATAGGTACGCCGCTTTGCATAAATTAGCTTCTGCGCTTCTTGTCCTGAAACATGCTACTGTCAGAGTATGTGGTGGCAATTGTTTGAAGCTTTTAAATTAGCAATAATCATGATACAAAAATGTAAGATACATTGCCAACGACTTTCAGTAGGACTTGATAACCTGGAATATGTGATGTTAATTAAAGGGCTAGCTGTAGTTGCCTTTGTGTAATTGTGCTGCTATTTATCAGACCTGCCTTGTTGGCCTATGCACTATATCTTTTGAACGAATTGTCCGATTATAATGATTTTGTACATTTTGTAAAGCTAGGACCGTAAGCTACATCTTTAACTTGGAAGCTTTCATGAAATTTTAATGACTACTAGACTAGAAATGTATACTTCCCTCGTGGTCCTGAAATGGAACTCGTTTGTGATGATTTCCAAAATTTTACTGTTTAATGGTTCAAAAATCCATTTTTAAACCGCTGACCTGCATAATATATGCTCAGAAAAAGAAAAAGAAAAAGAAAATCTAAGCTGAAATTGTTATGGTCATAACTTTTGGTTGCTTGGTCCAAATTTACCGATTTTCGACATTACGGAAAGCTTAAAACTTAAGCTACAATTTTCATTTGAAGTCTTTTACAAAAATTTGATGTTTACCAAGTTGAAAACGCGATTTATTGTCGCAGTCCTGCATATATACATAACTAAAATCTGAGTTGTTTGCTTAGATTTTCCCCATTATTTGAGTTGGATTCTACATTTTTATGATCTGAAACTTGTGTTGCAAAGTTACAACATTACATAATGAAGTATTCTTTGAAATTATCATCGAAATTTACATTTTGATACTGGAAAATTTATTAAAAAATAGCCAAATGTTGATGCTATGTTGCTTTTCGTTGTGTGAGTACATATCAATTATCTTTTTGCCATGCGACTAATATTTCCAATTGAGCTAAGATAGGTACCGAAGAGGCTTGTTGGAATGCTACCTAATGAAGATTGCCTTTACGCCCGCATGAAAGGCGTAAATTGCTAAAAAGCTAATTAAAAGGTATGTCTTTGGATTAAATACCATAATAGTAGTAATAATGGTTACATATTGTATTATTGTTTTGTTTTCCCGTGTTTCGGGATGCCTCTTCGAAGATGTATATTTTGTGTTTATATTGTATTTGGATTTTCCGAAACGTCCTCCGTACAAAGGAGACTCTGCCGAAATTTTTCAAAATTTTGTAAGTTAGAAAATTTTTCATGTAAATTATATAGTTAGTGAAAAGTAAAAGATGTGAAACTAACTAGATAAATTTACTGCATACACAATTGAGTAACATGGATTTGAGAAATTTAATTGGTGTATGCGCCAAAAGTTAGGATACAGGTTGTTTATAATTTTATATTAGAAATTGCGAGGACGCAATTTTGTTAAGGGGGGTCTGTAACAATCCGGTTTTTCTCGTCAAAATTATAATTAAAGTAAGTTAGATTTGAATTATGATGATTTATTAATTGAATAAATGGATTAAGCTAGATAAAATTGTTTGTGATATCGAATAGTTTTAATTTGTATATAATTGAAGTAGATGAAAATGTAATTATTTTGTATTGAATATTGGATTATTAAACAAATACAATATCGAGCATTGAGTTAAACAGAGTAATTTGTGATCAATGCACAAATCACTTAATGCAAATAATTTTATTTAAGTAAAACAATAAAATAATTGGTATTTTATTTTGTTGAACGTGGAATTAACAAGTAGATTAGGCGAGTGTTGAAGATAATAAATTGGCTAATTTGCAGTATAACTGGTAAGAGTTGTAAATCATTTGAATTGGAATGCATGACAATTAACTAAAAATAAGTTGAATAATAATGCAAGGCCCAAATTATTTAAATTAAGCCCATGTCCAGACATATCTCTTTCTCCAAGCCACTTTGGCATCTCCAGAGACATCACGCAAATAAAAGAGGCTATTGTTGCCTTATCTTTTCATTCACACGAAATCCCCAAAGCTTTCCAGGAAATCGATAGAGAAAAAACCATTGGATTTCAGAGGCACGCGGTGCGCGATGACGAAGGGAGGAGGAGCATCACCTCGTGGTGCGATTTAGGGCATTCAGTCGATTGACCGTCTCCTGTTATACGATGGTGAGGGAAAAAATCGAATCATGCTAGCTACGGTAGGGCGCGAGCTATTCGATGAAAGGTGGAAGCCGCCTGAATCTGCAATAACCGCGGATGGCGAGCTCGTGCTCGAATTGTAGCGCCAATAGTTTGGGCAATGAAGAGATGCAAGCCCTGGAAGAGGCATCTTCTTAGAGCCTTGTTGAAGCGGAGACCCTATGGAGGAAGCGAGACCTGCATGGAGTTGATGTTGCGAGACACAGCAACTATGGCCATATGCTACACAGTAATTTGCTTGGTCAGCTTCAGAGATTTTAAGTAATGATTCCTATTTATGATTTATTATGTTTTTGTATTTTGATGGTCTGTGAGCTATCGTGTGATTGTGATATTTTGGCAATTTCATAATGCGTTATAACTCTTGAACGAGATATGTTTGAATAAGATTATGTTGCCTTTTGCATATGTTCATATATGATAATGCTTCCATAATATTTAGCCATGAGGCATGAATCATTAATGTCGATATTTGAATGAACCGAATGATTAGGTTTATGACTTGAATGATCGTTGTGGATTAAATAATGTTGTACCTCTTTATGTTATTATTCTTGTTTAGAGCACCCAAACATTATATATTAACTATAATGGATTTATACATAGACTGACCGATTTATTATTTATATAATACTCGGGTCAGACCGAGACATTATAGGTGCCGAGACACAGAGACCAATTGGTAATTTACTGGGTTTAAAGGAGTATAATAATCTAGTAAATTATTTATTACCATGTATTAAATAGAATGATGTATATACATACATACATACATATATATATATATATATATATATTGGTGTATAATAAGTTAATGTATATGAAATGTTAAATATTATATTTATTATATTTTATCGCTGCGACTGACTATGTGATTTCTGTATTTCTGTATATTCTGTATTGTTCTATCTTGGAGGCACACGTGTTATTGTTTTGTACCGGTATTGTGTACGTATAAGCAAGTTATATTTCAGAAATTTTAAACGTACTAGTGTTGGTCCAAGAGAACTTACACGTGTGTGCCCCCAACAACCTCATTCTCCGTGTTATCTGACAATATTACTTCATAATATTCTTAGATAATATGGGTATAGAGGTGGGGCATTACAGCACTGGTACAAATTACCACATCTTATGGCGGATGTAATAGTACTGATAGGTATACAACTAGGAGTAAATAATTGCCTCTCTGAATATTAAAAATAAGCATCAACGATTAAAAAAAATTCAAATCTCATAAATTTGCTTAAAGATATCACCTTTTTAATATTGTAAATATTAGCAGCATCCTTAGTAGGATAAATAATTTCAAAAATGTAATTTATACTTCAAAATATAAAGGAATGTGCACCTAATAAACTTTAAAAATAAGGATATCTATCTAATTTCTATTTTCATACATACACCTCAAACCGTACAAATATTTGGGAACTAATATACACACACCAAAAAAAAGCGATGGCTTGTATGCTAAACAAGCGGGCCTGATTTATAATTTCAAGAAATAAAGCACGCATAGAAAAATTGTGCTCAATTTAGTTCAAAACAGCGTTGAGATAAAACTAAAAACACATAACGATATAACTTTTAAGGATGCCATGACAAAAGAGGATGAAGATTTTAGGATATACAAGCTAAATTTATCCGTTATTAGTCATAAAAAAGTAATATAGTAATAGATTATCAGACCAATATATTTGTGTATGCAAAGAAATAAAGTTATTATTACAAGTTCAAACAAAAAATATGAATAACATTAGTACATAAAGTGTATGATGGATGGAACTAACGTGTTGCCCTTTTTATTCACCAAAATAATATACATTAAATTTTACATGCTTCCAAAGTAGCATAACTTATCGACTATTTGTACAGGTGATTAGTAGAACATTAGTATTTTATCACAAAATTTTCATGAATACATAAAAATATTCAAAACCATTAAAGAGTTATATTAAAGAACCTTTAAAACAAAAGCAATAAATACTTTTTATAATCAATAAACCGAAAAAGAAGTCATGTGGATCTACAAACGACATCAGAGGTGTTGAGATCTGTGGTGCTGGTAGCTGACTGGGTGCAGTGGTCGTGGGTCTGTGTACGGTGAAGGAAAGATGATTAGGGATTAAGAGTTTAGAAAGTAACTGTAGAGGAGGATCTGTTTGAGAAGAAAAACAGATGCATAATCAGGATTATTAGCAAAGTGATTTCCTCTAATACACTAGAGTTTTAGTAGCAATGTTCAAATTCAAAAATCTTGCTTAAAATTTGATTTTAACTTTCTCTGTTGATTGTAAAAGCACATATTATTTTGAACCAAATAATATCTGTTAATGTCAAAAATGGAACACTAACACCCCGGAAAGTGTGAGCACACCTTCAAACAATATAGATCTAGAATATTGGAAACCACAAACACAAAAGCAGTAAAAAGACAGAGATTTATAGTGTAGTTTGGCCTAGATCTTGCTTACATTCACTTTGAAGAGAGATTCCATTATCATGCTCAATGCTACAGGTACATACTTTCTATAACTTTGCTCATTTTCTCTCTTTACAATAATTCTCTCTACCTCTTCTCTTTAATCTCTTGATTCTCTCGACCATGGAAATGGTTAAATCTCTTTGATTGCGATGATTGTTGGAGTAGATCTTCAACAATTGAGCACTTAGACGATCTTTGGCGATTTCATGATGATTGAGATGTTGAATAGAAGCTTGGAAGAGGTTTAATAGGGGTTTGGATGATTTTGAGTTGTTGAGGAATGAAAATGGCAGCACTTCGTGGTTCAAGAAATCAGTCCCTTTAATGTTGGACTGGATGGCATATTTATAAGAGTGGTCGTGGAGTGATGTGGTGCGACGAAGCTTAAAATCATATGCACAGGCATTCGGGTCGTTTGGACGACCCGACTTCAGGTCGTGTGAACGATATGTCTTAGGTCGTAGGAACGATCTATCTTCCCAATTTAAGAATTCTGCTCGATCCAGAATTCTTAGCTGCCACGTGTACTTCGTGCATTGTTATCACTTTGCAACCGTTCTATTTGTAACAGTGCTGACATTATAATTCTTTTGCCGAGCCATAATATTTACCATACTACCACCGTATCAATATTATAACCAACCCATGTATTTCAAAGCAGCTGATCCGTAAGAATGCAAGACAAATATGCCCGATCCTTTTATTTACATGTTTGCCATCGCATGAATATTATGTCTGATCCACGCTCACGTGAACTGCTATTGAACATTAATTTTATAACCGGTCGTTGTTATAAAATATGTTATAAAATATGTTGTTGTCCTATAATGCCACGTAATCATTTAGCCTAGGACAAAATGCACCGATCCATTTGTTATTGCATGCACGACCTGATATGGCACATTATAGAAGACAACCCGTTTATATATATTATGTCGCATATATACAAACGTTTTGCTGCATATACATCTGACCGACCCGATGGTGTAAGAACGACCTGATTGAGCTTCATGGCCTAAGATGCATGAAAACCTGATTATCTTAACGACCGGATGGTGTTATCGATCTGAATGATGGATCTGGTTTACATATTCTACGTCATTGGATGCATTGCTAATGACCTATGACATATTATCAGCTAACGATCCATATGTTAATATTCATATTAGTTCGTATGCCACTGAATTACAATCACAGTTGACCCACTGATACGTGGCTTCATGCAGGATTCTTGTGCACTTCACGTTTCATGAGCCGTTGGGAAGAATAAATGCAATGAATCCATGCAGCGTTACGTAGCATTTTGCTAAGTCATTTTGTAGTTGACTTATATTGAAACTGCACTGATCTATGGTGTTTCTCATATTCCCGACCCATTATGTAATTCTGTATATATGATTCACGTGATTATTTCAAGAACGATCTATCATATTAACCGTGAACGATTCATTGTATTCAAACCGCGTTTTAATAACGGTGTTAACATTTGCCCCTCGGAGCCTGTGTTTATGGTACAAAATATGGGCTTCGTATCGTACGGTCTTAGCATTATTCTAATGTATCGTTACCTATTTATTTTGAGGAACCGATGCACAAATCACGACGGGTCGTTTGGGCTTTATCTGGTGGGTCATGGAAGCCCAATAGTAGTTGTAACCAGCTGTACTATATAGCTTTTTAGATCTGCATTTCTTATTACTCTATTCTCTCAGCAAAAATTACTTTAACGATGGTCATATGAAATTTCTGTGTAGCATGTTTTGAATTGTTCTTCAGCCCACACTTGTTAGTTCTGCACTTAAGCATTAGGATCGAGCCCTGGTCACTTTGCAGCTCCGATGTGCTAACTACTTGTGAAAAATTGTCCTTCAATATAAACTTGTGAAAGTGACTCAGAGCATCGACCACTGGACTAGATTACCCAAGTTTTCTGGATTGGCTCGCTACTTTGGTGATCATACCTTGAATCGAGTATGACATTTCAGAACCGAAGCAGCAGGAAATCAATGGCGTGGTGATCCACGCATCAAGTCGATTTTAATGATGTTCGTTGATGTCTGTAGACCTTTGTGTTGATCTGTATCTTTCAGGAATTTGCATTCAGATCTGAATCTGATGTTTTAGCGTCTGTTTGTAGCGGAGATTAGTTGTAAACAAGCTTTTATCTATGAATTTCCTAAAGCGATTTGCAGCTTGTAAGTTTGATGCATATTTTGATGGAATTTGCTTTAGCTTTGATGTGATGATCATTTTACAATATATTGACAACATGTGAATTGGTTCATTATGGTGATGTAGTAGTATTTTTTACTAGTTACGACTTTGTTGATGGTGATGCATGAATTTGTTTTCATGGCATTTTCTGAATTTTTGCTGTAAAATACTTCATGCATATAGATCATTGAATGACCTATTTTTTTTTCTCTGAGCTGGTGAACAACTCAAGATCCTTGGATTGTTGAAAAATTTGGTCTTTCGAGTCGTTGAGAGACCTGGGGTTTAGGTCATTGGGCGACCTGGGACTTAGGTCGTTGAGCGACCTGGGACTTCGGTCGTTGAGCGACTTAAGACTCGAGCATTGGAAAACACTCTTTTAGCCTGTGATCATCAAGCGACTCAAGCACAACCACGACCTAAGCTTTTAACTTGACATCTTAACGCTTATTTTGCCTGCTACCTTTCTTACAATAAAAAGCAACATATGCATTTTTGTACTTTATACTTCATCATCGACCATCCACATCGATAACGGATCAGTTAATAAAAGTGAACTACAGCGAATTTCCTTACTTGAACCAAATGAAGTGCCTACACAGAATTGTTTCGTTCGACCGTTTTTATCTTGTCGAACGTTGATTGTATAAACACAACATTCTAATTTGAATTCGCAATGATGCTTGAGATTCACTAATTGATATATGCCGACCACAGATCTCAAGCCTCACCTTTAATAATTCTTATAATTTTTTACGATAGTTCACATTTTATGAAACGTATACCTGTGAGTTGTTTAAAAAACGAGGTCTCATGTGTAGAGTGAATACCAGACAGACGAGTGGTTATCGTTCTGGAAAGGAGATTACTTCTACTTAAACTGGAGCCTTAATTTGAATTTCTGAGGTTAGAACGGGTGTAGCTCCTGGATTGCGAATAAGTCGGTCTTTGGTTATTCCCCGTCTTCTTGACAGTTTTCTAAAGAGATGCCACTCCATGCTAGCTCGAAATGTCTTTAATCAAGCATGCATTCAGTTTAGCATTCCCAAATCTGACACGAAATTGCCAGGGAAAGTGGAATTTACTGATTGTTCACCCTTCAACTTTGTCGCTGTAGCTTGGTTGGACTCAGAAATTTGAATTTGAATTTGCACATGGCTCTTGAACTAATTGATGATGCACACTGGACTCATTCAGACCTTTTTCCTTATTTCGATGAACAGTGGTGCAACATTGACCCAGTTTAATTAGAGAGTTTTCCTTAGCATATGTGCCCTTCCAGAGAAACTATAATGAAGAGATTTTGCGCGCATTTGACGACGAATTCATTGTCGATTTCTCAAGACGACAACGCGTTAGTCCAATAAAAGTAGCGAGTTGACTTTGAGAATCATTTACAAACTCGATTGTCAATGCGAAGCTGTTCTATCTTAGAGTTTATGACTCGCTAGATATAGTCCATACTGGTAATATATTTTGTTATCTTGTCAACAACACTTGAGACTCGTTAGACTAAATTTTGGACCATGAGTTGTAGCATCATCTTTTTGAAATTTTATTGCACAGCATTCAACATTTATGAAAGGTGTGTACCTGACAATTTATCTGATGAAGTTTTTAGGTGCAGCCTGACTCATATAATTATTAGTGATGCCCCAGTCAAAATAACTCATATTCTCCGTCAATACTATTAGGTGGCAATGACCGCAGGATTTTCGGGAAACTGAGCGGCTTATGTGCATTTCTTAATAAGTTATACTAGGACAACATTTTGTGTTCTTCTTTTCCAGAATCTATCCTAAGAACTGTGAGTCTTGGAGCTAAGTCTTGGAATTTGAATGTGATGCAGAAATGAATTGCTTCTTGCATTATTCCTGCCTTTGCTCATATATTGACTCCCTCCGTATTCTGCATTGCTCTTTTGGATATTACAGCCTCGTGGTATTGTTGTCTCTTCTAATAGTGTTTGATATCATGGACCACCCCGAGCTATGTAAAACTTTGGATCTCGACTTTACAACGGCTTGCCCCAATGCATGTCTATTGCTCCATCTTTTTATATCTCATATTGACACCACTGATGGACATTAGCTTCAATTCCTTGGGAAACGTTACTGCTCTATTGGATTCGAGAGCTATGCCATGTTAGCGTAGTCAACTTTTGAGCATCGCTTATCCTCTGGTTTAAAGCAGAATACCATTGGGTTCTTTGAGTTATTTACGATTGGAGCCTTGCAGACGAGGAAGCTTCTGTATTGAGGGACTCTAAATTTTCTTTGAGAAGGAATTCATTCTCACAAGAGATTGCTTTTGATTCGATTTGACCGATGTATCTACCTTTTCATCTTTATGAGGTTCGCGACTAATTACTAATAACCAGTTGGATATCCAAGGTTGATCTTCATCGATGTAATGAGTCTTATCGGCATATCAAACGTATTAATTTTGCCAAATTTCTAGATGCCCCACTCTCGAAGACAAGGACCTTTTGCCAAGCTTTTTAGGGTGAGATCTCTTGTTTGTTGTACACTTTGGCTCATATACCTTCAAGTGCATTTATTTCTTTGTCGAGTGCGATTCGATTTTTGCTTACTACGATGTCGTGATGAGCCCGTGGTATGTTTTTTGAACATTATCCAATCTTAATGTGGTTGTATTGCCCTCATACCATGGATCGTCGTGAATTGCATGAGATGAATGTTTCAACTTTGCCGAATTTCCTTGATTCAAATTGTCGCACTAGAAGCTTCTAATTTGTTAGCAAAGTCTTTTTGCTTTTATCAGCTTATTTGGAGCTTCTGAGCTTGCCAATATATCTAGGAAACCCGACTTTAGTAGTTGATTATATACTTCTTCTTTGGAGTGGTCTTCCTCTTAATCCAACTCATGTCTCTTCCGACCTAATAAAATCACAGAATATTTCTAAGTCGCAATACACCCAATGTCAGATGGCCGCTAAAAAACACAAGCCAGAAAACACAATATGTGCTCCGGCCACTTTAGGCTTTAGAGAAACTAGGTTGAATGACCCCACGTAAGGAGGTCCTTGGTTTATTCCAACATTCATCTCATCCGGTCGAGTAATGACATTGGAGACTTGATTAGACGCCTTCGCATAAGGAAGACTTTAGCTTACTCCAGTGTTCACCTCATCTGGCCGAGTAATGTCTTCAGAGACTTGAC
The DNA here is from genome assembly GCA_030737875.1 of Allium sativum. Lineage (NCBI taxonomy): Eukaryota > Viridiplantae > Streptophyta > Magnoliopsida > Asparagales > Amaryllidaceae > Allium > Allium sativum. The sequence continues at coordinate 1,041,975,895 of CM060910.1, read as the reverse complement.
AAGGTGCCTTCGTGTAAGGAAGACTTTAGCTTACCCCAGTGTTCATCTCATCTGGTCGAGTAATGGCATCAGAGATTCGACTGAGCTCCTTCGTGTAAGTAAGTTGTCTGGTTTTGTCTTCGCGTTAGATGTTGGGTTGCCCCAGCGTTTATCTCATCCGGCCAAGTAATAGTATCGGAGATTTGATTGAGCACCTTCGCATAAGGAAGGTTTTTGGTTTCATCTTCGCGTAAGGAAGACGTTGGATTGCCCTAGCCTTCATATCGTCCGGCCAAGTAATGGCGTCGAAGATTCGACTGAGCACCTTCACATAAGGAAGGTTTCTGGTTTCATCTTCGCATAAGGAAGACGTTGGATTTCCCCAGCGTTTATCTCATCCAGCCAACTATTGGTGTCGGAGATTTGACTGAGCACCTTCGCGTAAGGAAGGTTTCTGGTTTCTTCTTCGCGTAAGGAAGACATTGGATTGCCCCAGCGTTCATCTCATCCGGCCAAGTAATAGCATCGGAGATTCGACTGATCACCTTCGCATAAGGAAGGTTTCTGGTTTCATCTTCGCGTAAGGAAGACGTTCGATTGCCCCAGCGTTCATCTTATCCGGCCAAGTAATGGCGTCAGAGATTTGACTGAGCAACCTTTGTGTTAGGAAGGTTTCTGGTTTCGTCTTCACGTAAGGAAGACGTTGGATTGCCCCAGCGTTCATCTCATCTGGAAAAATAATGGCGTTGGAGATTCGACCTAGCACCTTCGCATAAGGAAGGTTTCTGGTTTCTTCTTCGTGTAAGAAAGACGTTGGATTGCCTTAGTGTTCATCTCATCCGGCCAAGTAATGGCGTCGGAGATTCGACTGAGCACCTTCGTGTAATGAAGGTTTCTGGTTTCATCTTCGCGTAAGGAAGACGTTTGATTGCCCCAGCGTTAATCTCATCCAGCCAAGTAATGGCGTCGGAGATTCGACTGAGCACCTTCGCGCAAGGAAGGTATCTGGTTTCGTCTTCATGTAAGGAAGATGTTGGATTTCACTCAACATTTTTTGCACTTGGGCCGAGTCAATCTGGCTTTGCGATCTTGTTGAGTGCTTTGCTTGCTTCTTTCCTTGCCGCTTGACCTTAAGTGACTCCCCCTTTCGATCAACAAGGCGGTGCATTACATCTTCGCTTATGTGCGGAATGATGCCTGTAGCACTCGATACTTAAGCTGTCATTGTCGGGATGGGTTGTAAGGATCACTCAGTCTTGTCGAACTATGAGAAAGCAAGCACTCCTTGGATAGCCTGCGATATTAAATCGATTTGAGAACCATGCAATTCTAAGCTAGCAATACGATTTTGCAAGGAATCCTAAAAGTTGATTGAGTGCAAGCTTTGTCAGTAGTGGAAATAGTAAATGTTTGGATACAATGCCCCCAGTCATGGTGGTTTTATACTTGTAAGAAGAAATTACAACAACATTCTAAGAAACGAACAATGTTTTAGCAAAGAGTTGACACGAATGGTCATTAATCAAGCTTGGAACATTTGAACTCTATCAATCGTCATTAGCTTGAACTCGTCATTGAAAAGCTGAAGTGGTGTTAGTTGTTGGTGGCCTTTTTTGCATACTGTTGCAGCTTATTCTTCCTAATCAATTTCTCAATTAGGATCTTTAGGTATCTGCATTCACTAGTATCGTGACCAGGCTGGTTGTGGTAGCGACAGAACATTACAGAATTAGCTGCCTTATCGTCTACTTTTATCAGTCGTGGAGTTGGATAGTATCCAGCGTCTTTGGTGGCAAAGAAGATGTTTTCTGGGGTATCATTTGAGAAGTTAACTCTTCGGATTTGATAAAGAGGAATCTTTTGTTATCATTCTCCTCTTTTCTGTTGTTCTCGTTTTTCCTTTTCAAACCTCCGGCATTCTTCTCGTCACCTTGAGTATCATTGGTTTTCTTATCTTCCATGGCACTGCTTTTAGCAACATTCTAAGTGGAAGAATCTGCTTGCACTCTGATGAACTCTTCGGATTTCTTATAGAACTTCTCGAGCGTGTTTGGTTCCTTCATTTTTATCCATTTCCCAAACTCACTCTTATTGTCTATAGTACCGATTAGAGACATAAGGATCATGCGTGGCTCCGGATTCCCTACTTCAGACAAAGCAACATTGAATCGATTGATAAAAGCCTTAATAGATTCCCTCGGATTATGCTTCATCGATGTTAGTGATATAACATCTTTGGCCTTCGTAGCTTGCAGCCTGAACTGCTCTTTGAACATCTTGGTCAAGTCAGCAAACCGATCTACAAAACTTAGGCAGCAGCTTCGTGAACCACAGCGATGCCACACCCTTTAAGTAAAGAGGAAAGTATAAACATTTGATCTCGTCTGTTGCCTTTGTGCATTCATGTGCCATTCGTACTTGTACAGAAAGAAGTTAGGATTAGTAGTTCTATTGTAGGGAAGCAAAGTAGGAGGAGTGAACTTAGGAATTCTGCTTTACGGATCCTTTCGGTGAATGGATTTTAGACTTCGAGAATCTATTGTAAAAAACAGGCTTCAAACTTCGACGTCCCCCACAAAGCACTTGACCTTTGGATGTGAATGTGGATGTGGCCCCACGGTGGACGCCAAAAATGTTAATGTCAAAAATCGAACATTAACTCCCCAGAAAGTGTGAGCACACCTTTAAACAATATATATCTAGAATATGGGAAACCACAAACACAAAAGTAGTAAAAGGACAGAGATTTATAGTGTAGTTCGGCCTAGATCTTGCCTACATCCACTTTGAAGAGAGATTCTGTTATCATGCTCAATGTTACAAGGTACATAATTTCTATATTTTTGCTCATTTTCTCTCTTTACAATAATTCTCTCCACTTCTTCTCTTCAATCTCTTGATTCTCTCGATTTCACTATGGAAATGATTATATCCCTTTGATTGTGATGATTGTTGGAGTAGATCTTCAACAATTGAGCACTTAGACGATCTTTGACGATTTCTTGATGATTGAGATGTTAAATGGAAGCTCGAAAGAGTTTTAATAGAGGTTTGGATGATTTTGAGTTGTTGAGGAATGAAAATGGCAGCACTTCGTGATTCGAGAAATCGGTCCCTTTCATGTTGGAATGGATGGGGTATTTATAAGAGTGGTCGTGGAGTGATGTGGTGCGACGAAGCTTAAAATCATGTGCATGGGCATTCGGGTCGTTTGGACGACCCGACTTCAGGTCGTGTGAGCGACCTATTTTAGGTCGTTTGAACGACTTGTCTTAGGTCGTGGGAACGATCTGTCTTCCCAATTTAATCATTCTGCTCGATCCAGAATGCTTGGCTTGCCGCGTGTACTTCATGCATTGTTTTCACTTTGCAACCGTTATATTTATAACAGTGCTGACATTCTAATTCTTTTTCCCGAACCATAATATTTACCATGCTACCACCGTATCAATATTATGACCAACCTATATATTTCTAAGCAGTCGATCCTTAAGAATGCAAGGCAAATATGCTCGATCCTTTTATTTACGTGATTTCCATTGCATTAATATTATGTCTGATCCACACTTACATGAAGTGCTACTAAACATTAATTTTATAACCGGTCCGTTGTTATAAAATATGTTGTTGTCCCATGAAGCCACGTCATCATTTTGCCTGGGACAAAATGCAACGATCCATCTGTTATTGCATGCACGACCTGAATATAGCACATTATAGGAGATGACCCGTTTATATATATTATCCTACATATATACAAACGTTTTGTTGCATATACATCTGACCGACCCAATGGTGTAAGAACGACCTGATTGGGCTTCAGGACCTAAGATGCGTGAACGACCTGATGATCTTAACGACCCGATGGTGTTGCCGATCTGAATGATGGATCTGGTTTACATATGACACGTCATTGGATGCATTGCTAACGACCCATGACATATTATCAGCTGGCGATCCATATGTTAATATTCATATTAGTTCGTATGCCACCGAATTACAATCACAGTTGACCCACTGATATGTCTTCACGCAGGAATCTTGTGCACTTCACGTTTCATGAGCCGTTGGGTAGATTAAATGCAATGAATCCATGCAGCGTTTCGTAGAATTTTGCCAAGTCATTTTTTTGGTGACTTATATTGAAACTACACCAATCTATGGTGTTTCTCATATGCCCGACCCATTATGTAATTCTATCTATATGATTCACGTGATTATTTCAAGAACGATCCATCATATTAACCATGAACGACTCATTGTATTCGAACCACGTTTTAATAACGGTGTTAACAATATCATAAATTCATAATTATAAATGCCAAAACAACCCTTTTTCAAATCTACCCCAAGCCATTGAATTTAAGGACCGGTCCCAACCAACCATAAGTAACTAAATAAACATGATTGATCTAAAATAGGTACAATGTATAGATCATCTAACTTCAGACGAATCCGCTGCATTATAATTTGTTGAACCTTATAAATATTAATGTGTAAAATTTAAATAATAAAGGTGTTACCTGTGCTGCATACGTCCGTTGAAAATGGCTTTTATCCGCATTCACCTTAAGTGGAATGCTTTCAGTAGTCGTTCAAAGCAACTGCAAGTACTTGCTATGTGATTCGTTAATACCATGGCAATGAGACCCATTTATCATTTAATAATTAATAAAATAACCTTAATAATATTGCACTGACCAATCACATGGCGAGTGTTATTGACAGTCGTTTTTTGCGCGGCTGATGATAGCAATCCTCTCAGCTAAAATATAGCAACGTTTGCTAAAACCACAACTTATAAGCAGATGAAGTTAAAATTTGCTTTCAATATAGGACTGTCAATGAATAATTTCGAATACGGATAATGTTATATCCGTATTCGAAATTATTTTTGGATATCGGACATCCGTATCCACGGATACGGATGGATATCGGATAATTATCCTATCCGCCAACGATCGATAAATCAAGAAATACAGATGAATTTTTTTAGTTTAAAATAAATGTTTTTCAATTCCGTTGATCACAAAGATGTTAAAAATATGCATATATGATGAAATTAATTTGATTTGAGTAGCTAATATGTTAGTGTATATAATATAAACCTTCAACTTAGCAAAATAATAAATAAGTCTCATTTATTATACTAAAATTCATATAATTTTGAGCATAATATTAAAAAAATCGAACGAATAATTTTCGGATGCGGATATCTATGTATCCGCATTCGAATTTTCGAATATCGGATATTTATCCGCTTTTCGGATACGAACGGGGACAAATTTCATATTTTTCAGGTAGGTATTCATTGATAGTCCTATTTCAATGTCAAGTGGAATCTAATACACATCCACCAATTCAACTAACTTCTTACTCCTATGTGCCGCCTTTATTTGCCTTTTTCTTTCTTGTGAATAACAATACGGTATGTAAGGAAATAAAAATTAACGTTGCATCCTTAAAATCAACTTCATATGTGAAGTGAATCTCTATTGATAAGTATTTGTAAAACGAGTCTAGAGCAATGCTGTTTTCATATTAAAAAAAAAAAAAAAAAAAAAAAAAAAACATAAAATTGTAAATATTAAAACACGATAACTGAAGAAAAAATATATGCACTTACTGACCGCTTTTAGGAACGAGCCTGGATATTTTACAAACAAAGAACAGGTCACGTATTTATAGCACAATAACTTCATGAGTTCAGCACAGCATAAAACACAAGTGTTCATACACCATATAAGTACATCGGCAGTTAAGGCAGAAACAAAATCTTAACTCTGGAAGGTTATCAAAAAGAGCAAAGTTTTCAGGTTCTTCAGACTTTGCTGTGATAATATACTGATCAGCTGTACAGAGTTTCATGGTAAAACAAGTTTTGCATCTCCTCTTCTATAACAAACCAGCATCTTTAAGGGCACTCTCAAAATCTTCTTCACTTTCCCAATTTGGTACCTGAATTGAAGTGCAAAAAAATTAATTGCAGTTCTTCATTATTACCCTTCGTAAAAATCTTGATGTTTCTTCTTCTTCATAAAGCTAACAAGAAGAAATTTAATAATGGTTGGTTTGATGATAATACCTGACTAACATAGTGATTGAAATGCCGTTCAATCTTTTCCATCACTGTTTTATCCCTTTCCGTGCATATAAGGTTGAAAGCAGCGCCTAAAACATTGAACAGATCGATACGTGATCTAATGCGGAAAGTGATTATTCATTCTGACATTGTCATGGAAAAATGATCGCATATCAACATTTGACTTGTTAGCCGAAACAAATTGCAGCGTGGCAATTTGAGAACAAGGCATTCTGGAGAAAAAATTCAATGGACGGCACTTATGACATAAATATACAACTTTTGAACTAGAAAATGTAAAGGGAAAAAATCTTGACTCGGATTTCTTTAAAACAATTACCCTTCCATGTAAACATCACTACACCAGCACACTTGCTTCTGCGTAATCCAGTCACCAACCATCCGCTAGTTTCAATACAGCTTAACACTACCAAACTAATTGTTGTGTTTGTGTTTGTGTTTGTGTTTGTGTCTGTGTGTGCATGCTTGCACACACATGTATGCATGTGTGTTGTGCAGTTAAAGCCTCGCAAAATCCCCAGTATAGCCATAACGCTCTTCAACCTCTACGTTATGATGAACAACATATCCGCTTTTAGCCCCTCTGTATTCTATTACATTCGCTAAATCAAGATTATTTTAGCATCCGCTTCAGCAGTATTAATATACAAAGCTTAATTTGACTAGTTCTCTATTTAAAAAAAAAAATCAATAAAGTTACTGTAAAAAGCTAACTTCAAGGCACAAACGTCCCATATATGTAAACACATTATAGTCATCGAATCTAATGTGCATAACTATGATATTCTTTTATATAAGATTAATTAAAATTATTTTCTTCTACACATACAATGTGAAAATGATAATTAGTTAAATTTAAATATTTGATTTCATATCTAACGAACTTTTTTGTGCCTCCGCTATATCCTGTTATTTCTCTGTTTTATCCCAACTACACATTTTTGCATCTCCACTATCGTAGAACTGATAAGCGCTTTAACTGCACAGCGTATGCGTATGCATATAAGTATGTATATGTATGTATATTTATGTATATCTACGTATATACATAAATGTATGGACAATACATCTTTTTCACTACACCGTATTTTACACCCCTACGGTTTTTGGAACTACACAAGTTGAAACCAAATAAAACTTTCGGGGAGGGATCAAATCTACATGATAAACAACATGCACACGAACAACTAGATCATTTCAAAACACCTAGAGTACTAAAAATGTTGTCAGATAACAACCGTTGAAACATTGATTTGAAATATTATTTTGAACATGTATTCGCTTTCGGGTTGCTTAACTCTAAATATCATGTAGATGCGGATAAGGCATAGCAGAACCCGATGATTGTCAAAGGAACTAAGCGCCAACATGACACAAATATTTATTCCCCACTATATAACATATGACTGGCTAGCATCCCCACTATATAACATATGACTGGCTAGCATGAATGATAACCGCTAAACAAAAATGTTATCATGACTGTCAAATCCACAGTAATATCAGCGCAAACAATAAGAATAAAACCTGGACTTAGACAAGGCTTGTGCGCACATGCACACACAACTAGGTAGAAGTGCTCATCTTTATTTATTTTTTGAATGAAATCACCAATTTTAAATTTATGTGTTCACACACAAACACACCAAGGAAATGGTATTATACTATTATTACATTTACACAACATATCATACACTTCAATAACATTTTTTCTATAAAATACGAACCCTTTATCATCCAAAAACAGCTTCGTTAGGATAATATGAATCCTGAGCACCTTTTTAAGTAAAACGGTAATTATTTTTACAACTGTCACTGTACTTCGTGCCATAATGGCAAGACTCTTTGGAATTTCACCAGAAAGTTAAGATTCCACATCTCTATACATATACACAACCAAAACATTAACCATAAACAATAAAAGGTATTATTAATCAAGTTGAGGATCCAATAATACATGACCATATCACAAGTGAGAAAACAAGTGAAATTCATACCTAGTATCTATTTCCTAATAGCAATTGAAATAAAAATGCAAGTATAACAAGCTCAAAAGGAAACTAATTACCTTTGCGTCCAAAGCGTCCAGCCCTACCTATTCTGTGTAGGTACACCTCATAATCGGGCTCTGCGCTACCATATTTCACAGGAAGATCAAAGTTGACCACCAAGTTGACCTAAAAAAGAGCTATGTGATTCAACTACAAAGTATTTATTTACTAAAATACAAGTTATATCAAACGTACCATTGACTGATCAAAACCCCGAGCAAGGAGATCAGTAGTAATAAGCACGGTAGTTAATCCATCTTTAAATTCTTTTATGATTTTGTCTCTGTCTTCCTGTTTTTGAGCACCTTGAATAGACGTACACTTGTAACCTTCTTTCTCCAATTCTTGGTGTAGCATTCTAGCGCTTTCCCTTGTACGAACAAATATGATTGTTTGTCCAACTTTTTGCCCAAACTCAAATATTTTATCCTTTATTACTTGCAATTTGGCAAGTTCATCTGGGCATAGGACCTTAAACTGCTTAACTTTATCAAGCGTAAGTTCCTCTTTCTTCACAAATATTTGATTTCCATCACGAACTACTTTTGACACAAATTCTCTCACGATATCACTGAATGTAGCAGAAAATAAAAGAACCTGTCAGTATCCAAATTAACAAAAGTTAGTCCCTTTTATAGACATTAAAAATATTGCATCACCCATGAAGGATGATAATTACGATAGAACAAACAAACGAGGATCCAACAATTACCCATTGCTCCGTATACCACGGGACAACAACCATAATGCACCAAATAGAACAAGAAACCCACTTGCATGTTTATTTATATTTGTAGAGTAAAAAGTGACAAAGAAGACAAACCTGGCAACCTCCACTGCTTCTTTGAATTTCTTTCATTATCCTCAACGAGTCATCTTTGAATCCATCCTAAATTAATTCATAATAAGATACTTAGGCTTATCCACAAACAACATAACATCCATTCGGTATCAAATGCAACAACAGTATTTCGTTCTTAATTGTTGGTCCGTACTCACAAAAGGAACTTGAAAAAGAATATAAAGCTCTTAACATAGCACTGGAAAAGTGCAAGAGACTAAAGTTGCACAAAAAAGATCATTTTATACTACAAAATATTTTTCAACGTTACCCCTTAAAAAAAGCAAGTTCTTGTTTGTTATTTGATAATACTTACAAAGAAAATAAGCACATACGTATGTGTGTGTGACATCGAGTCCTCAAAATATGCTGTAAGCTAATTAAATCGACAAATATATGACTACCATATGGAAGCACAGAACCATTCTACCTAGCCCAAATTCAAATTTCATTACAATACACAAGTTAAATAGGATAAAATTAAAAATGGAATGAATAAGAAATATGTCAGAACACAGGCCCATGCTCCTGAAGACAACATAACATTTATAACATCGATGGTCCATATTACGATATAGTTCAACTTAATAAAAGTTGCAAGTTCGATGCCATGGCTCAGGTCCTCTTAAAATTTCAAAACATAATATTATTATTCATTTTATCTTATTGAATATACCCTACCCGAAATGGACCCCTGAAGGGAATTAAGTTGTGCATGTCCGCTTCAACTCATGGCACGTATAATATCCGAATACTAATTTTTATGAGAAGTGTGAGCAAAGCGGGGATCAACCTGCGTCTGATACCAGACATAAGCATCCCCTTTACATTGCACCACACCTGCAAACAAAAACTAATAATGTTTACATTGAATAGCACGGTAAAATTTAGGCTCTCAACGAAAATAAAATGGTCTGAAGTGATTATCAAGTTAAAATTGTCAAGAAAGGGCAGTTTCTACTTTCTAGTTCTGACATATTTCAACCAGACAGTTATAACCAACAAGACTTTTAAAAAAAAAAATCCCATTGTCATTGTCTAAGTGCACCCACCCTTTACTTAGTTAACTGTGCATAATATAGTGAAGTATGAGAAAACTAGCATGTATGAATACATAGACTTAAGCTTCTTTTCTAGCAGACCAGTTCAGAGAAAAACAAGAGATACAAACATTATTGTTCTAAAATGAAGACTTATGAAGAGAACGATCATTCGAGGGGTTTTTCATTCTACAAGCATTGGCAAGTGATGATCGGTGACGTAAATAGTTTGAGTAGGTGCTACGTACTTAACTTCAGCATTGGTAAAATATCACTTGCAGCGAAAGATGTGTGATATTTTGGAAATATCATGACATTATCCAAGTAATATCTGCAAGAGTTAGCTAACTGTCAAAAATATGGTTTAGCAAATGATATAGATATTCCTTTTAGCACTTTAACCAATTGTTTGATTCACAAATGATTATATACATACGTACGTACCCACACACACACACAATGTAGATGTATACTCGAGAGTTTAGATGAAATATTAAATATTTATATTGTTTTACAAGACGACGATATTTTACATCACACACACACACACACACGTGTGTGTGTGTGTGTAGAATCATTAAATTTAAAATTTCTGTGTAATATGATAGAATTATATTAAAAGAATATAGAGGACAAAAGTATGGTTTCTGTTGTAATAGAATTCGTACTTTCCATTTGCTGATAATTGATAGTTTTTGGTTACACTGGGATTCGAACTCCCAACCTCTCATTTGCATGTAAGGGTGTTTTGAAACTTCACGGTCGGACCAAAAGATTGTGTTTCTATTCCAACAATTAATGAAGATATATACACATGCGCACACACAAACATCAAACTGATATTGCCAACATAATGATAACCACCCTCAATAAACAGACTAATGTGGCTGGAAAGGAAATATTTCGATAATCAGTATCTTCAACAGACGTTTTGAAGAAAAGGTATCAATATGACACACTTCAGAGCTATAGGATGGGCGTTTAGTTTATAAGCATGACAGGATGCAAGGTTTTGCCTATAAATTCAAAAACAGATAAATAACACTGTGGACAAGACACGATTCAACATACAAAATCAGTAATCAATAATAAAATCTGAGATGCAATTTCCTTGGATTAAATTATAAACACCTATAAGCCATGGAAGTTACCTCGGCAAGCATGTGATCTGCCTCGTCAAAAACAAGTATTTTCATATCTCGAGTGCTCAGCTTTTTTGCAGAGGTCCATTTCTTAATTGTACCCGGGGTCCCAATAACCACTTGATCAGTTACTGGAGGGCATTTTACAATTGGGATATAACTAGAAGATTCCATAGGAATAGCAAGAAAGGAAGTAATGCCGGTGTATTTTCCCATTTTTTGTAGAACGGATTGGTTCTGTAAATTTGTAATTGCTATTATAAAGAATATCCATTTAAGACTGCTATATTTTCGGACAAAATTATGCAGACATACCTGTTGAGCAAGCTCTCTAGTAGGACATATGCAAATAGCTTGAGGAATTTTTTTATTGGGATCAACTCGGCTTAACATGCCGAGAACAAAACATGTTGTCTTCCCTGATCCATTGTGCGCCTGAGCTACAAGATCTTTATATGGGGGTTTAAGAATCATAGGTAGAGTTACCGCTTGTATCTTACTTGGTTTACTGAAACCCATGTCAACATATAATCCTTTGATCAACTCCTCTGTTAAATTCAAATCTTCAAATCTTGCCGCAGATGTGTAGACAGTATCTCCGGTAACCTAAGATAGAATACCACTTGTCATATAGGAGAAGTACACTATGGATAAATTTCAAGAATTCTATAAACCAGACAAGAAACTTGGCACATAGGGAAAGTACACCATGGATAAATTTCAAGAATTCTATAAAGCAAACAAGCAACAAAATAACATTTTTATTTGGTAGATGAAATTTTCTATGTAAGAGTCATTAATCAGTAGCTTGTATAGTCAATCTCGATGTTGTTAGTAATTGCCAATGATAATTGGCCAATGATAGCAAATAGCATTTGCAGTATTAGCTTATGAATGATGTTAGGATAATAACAAATTAACGAAATGATACCAACATGTTAGCAAGTAACACATATCACTAAATGCTACCACCCCCCCCCCCCCCCCCAAACCCAAAAAATAAAACTACAAAATATCAACATTAATCAGAAAGTCATTGATTAGATTTCAAGTTTGCATTGTTTCAGAGCTCGGAAATATCGCTCGAAATCTCGTTTTCGGCTCTTTCCGAAATGAACCAGCAAATCTCACTGTAAATCTCCTTTCCAATATATCGACCGAGATACTGCAATATTGAACAATATATTGACCGAGATGAAATATTGGTCTAGACCTTGGTTTCCCTAGTTAAAATTTAAACTCGTGCCTGAACCAAAACAATAATTAAGAAAACTCAAATCTAACCACGATAATCTCCTGCTATTTTATATTTTGCACGTTAAATGACCATATTGTATATTCATATATGTTTTACAATGCTTACGATTTTCATATTCGTCATTTTTTATATGCATGTTACCTATTCATGTTCTACTTATGCTGAATTGCTTAATGTTTTGGTTTTTTTTTAATGTTCTATGTCTAATGATAATTCATGTTCATGGATCATAAGTTGTAAGTACTAATCTATTTGTATCGCGTTATTTTTATTTTAAGCATATTACGATTTATAAATATGAATATTCTTTTGTAAATTAAGAACAATAAAGTGATTTCACAATTCATGTTTAAGTTACTATTTTTATAATGGCATTTACAAAAATTATTGTGTAAGAATATCAGTTTTTAACAACATCGTATACACTGAGATTGTTCCGATATACGCTTTTAGACCCGAGATGAAAATCAAAGACAAACACCCGAGTTAGGCTAATCTCATCCGAGATATCCCCGATACGAGATTAACTCTCTGAAATCCCCGAGACGAATGCGATCGATATCCGAGATTTTTAACCTTACAAGTTGATCAATATTTTATATTCCTGTGATAATAAGGTACACTGTCTGGCTATCACTGAATTATTGGTCAACAAACCCAACATAATTAGTTATAAATATAGTCAACCTAAAAATGTTGTAAATAAATAAAAATTTAAAATTTGCAATCCACAAATCATATACTTAGTACTAGTTACCATACACTGGGAATACGTTTTGGAGATACTAAATGCTCATGTTATATCCTAAATCTACATAGTACAAGTTATCATACACTAGGATTACGTTTTGCTTAGTAGCACTCCAATCTATATAACAAAATGCATTGGTTAGTTATTAAAAGATAATGAGGGGCTGAGATTTGTTCTTGACATAGACAAAGAAGGGTACGATTTGTTCGCAGATACCATTTCATTCAACACGATCTTCCACGATCTCCTTAATATTCTGTGTTTTAAGCCCTCCACCAAAACTTTTTAGCCTTCTTCCCCACTTCCATTTAACTTAAAAAACCTTCTTCCTAAATTTTCGATCATTCATCTGTAATGTCCTATCGGCGTTCTCACCACACAGTGACTTTGAATCTCTAAATTATCTTCCGCTGACATAAAGAGAAGAAATTATGAAGAAAACTGAAGAACTAAATAAATAATCCAGGAGACGTGAATTGATTCTGTCAAAAGCCAAATATAACCCAAATGTACCTTAATTCAGTTTTTTCTTTTGAATATATCCGTTTAACTATGGATTTTTAGTTATCTGATGATTTAGACCTTGCTATTGTTAATTCCTTCATGTCAATGATTAACGTGTTATTGTTAGTTTTTTATTTTTCTATTCCAAAAACTTGCTTGACTACATTTCTGTTGTCATTCAGGAGAATATGATTATAATTTGCAATCAATTACCTACAGTACACATTGCATTTTTTCTCATATAAAATCTGCGTAAACAAAAAAAACAATTCATGAGGTAATAAAATTGTGTAAAAAAAACTTAACATAACTCATATAATATAAAATTGCTTTTCATTCAAATATTTTATAGTGGTTATATTCAGATTTTTCAGAACAACCCATGGGGCTTCAAATATTGACGAAAGTATTGAAGGGAAAGAGATACGCAGAGGTTTAAACCATGGTTTGAAACCTCGTCCGAAACGACGAGATCCCGTCGTTCTCGTTCCGGTTTCGAAGGTCACCGGGACGAAACAGCATCAGATTCTCATTTCGGTTCGAAGGAAGAAAAAAAAAACCTAAATCGCGATTCAGTAAACACCAAAATAAATTACCACACTTTTTCTTCACCATTCAGTAATCTTCACAGTTCGAGCTTTAGAAATCTCCTCGATTTGAAGAAACCGCGTGCTTAGCAAACACGAAATTGAGTTGCAATCGAGAATAATCAACAATCGACTTGCAGGTGATATCAATTTATGAATTCCTAAAAAAATCGCTACTTTCAACTTCGATTTCACTGCGCGCTTCTTCTTTTTGTTTTCCCTCTTTGTGCGTGAAAGTTTAGGGCTTAGGGAGAGAAATAAAAAATACGGTCCCTTTTTTTAATTTTATGTGCCGGTTTTAGTTTTCCTGGGACCTGGTCCGATTACTTCATGTTTAAACGCGTTTATGTGCCCAGTTCATGTTATTTTATTTTGTGTCGAGTCCATGTTATTTTACTTTAGTTTTCCTGCGCCCTGGTCTGATTACTTCATGTTTCCACGCTTTTATGTGCCCAGTTCACATTATTTTATTTTGTGTCCAGTTTGTGTTATTTTATTTTATGTGCTCAATTGTTGTATGTTACATCATTATATTTCTGTAGACAATGTTTCTATGTGCATTTGCAATATTTATCATTAACTTTTCCATAAAAAATGTAAAAGTTTGATTTTTGGACCGAAACCGAAACAAAAACCGAAACCGTCCGAAACTAGTAAATTTTCAAATGACCGAAACCGTGTTATTACAGAGAAAAAGCTTCAAATATTGATAAGATCTTATAAACACTTATTTGACTTTCAAATCCCTTTAGGTTGTTTTTCATTAACATTTTAATTGTGCATGTGACAACACATGGTATTAATTTTTGTTTCCTTTATGGCTTTTGTTGTGAGAGAACCACAAAACTTGATGCATTCAACGTCACATTGTCTTTAGGACTTGATGTATAACTTTTTTTCTTTGATCCCTACTCTTCTAGTTATATCTTTTAACGAGGTGCATTGGCTCTTCAAGTCTTATACACACATGAATCAAAAAGGTAACTTCTTTACTGTTTACTTTCATTTATTACCAAACTTAATTATTTGTATCTTTGACATAAAGATCATATTTAGGTTTATATTCAATTTTCGACGACCAGTTTCATAATATTTTTTAATTTTCTCAATGGAAATGTCCAATTCTTTCGCTATAATCAGCAGGCTTGCTCAATATGGATGAAGCTATACTGTCTGGCTAAATTTTGTTGTTGTGACATATGAAAAAGAAAACCATGTTCATTTATTTTTATATGCTCGCATTTTATGCTACGTCCAAAGAAACTGATAAATAACTTGGTAATGTTCTCACATTTGCGTATGCACTTATTTGTATAGTAATTGTTAATAATTCTAATATTATAAGAATATGATTTCTTTCATTCTCATTATTTTTTAGCATGTGTTTTCAACTGATTTGATTGGTTCTGAGTACTCTCAATACCTCTGTCTTTAAAGATCTAACCCAATAGCATTAATTTTATTTCTAATTAATCAAGAGAAACTTACCTATAGGTTTTTAGCTTTTAGAAATAGTAAATTGTGCTGAATATATGGGGTGTTTAGAACCCAGGTGTTGAAGTTCAGATGGCTACTAGAGCAAGAAAACTACAGCATGCTCATGCGTGTTGTTTAATGGGCAGGCTGCTGTATGTTGCTGAAATTCAAGGAGGGCACGGGATATCTGAACTGTTGTATCACATACACAAGACTAATGCAAATGGAGTTACAAAGGTTAGATGCAAGTGACTGATGCATGAACTCTTCATGCTAACTGAGCTGCAAACTGAAGTGAAGGTGAGAGAAAACCGAACTAATAAACAGTGGCATGTCCCAGTGTTATTGGAACGGCAATGCTGGCCAACTGATATTGTGCTCAAACAGAACTTCAATGCTTATCAAACTGGGGTTACTGTACTGAGTATATGCGCTCGAGCTTGATTTGTTTCTGATGAATCTGCTATGCTGGAGAAATATGCATTGATGAAAGAAGTGCTGATGAAAGTTTAGGTGGCGAATGAACTAAACTATAGTACTGGAGCATGACTTGGTGGTAATGTGGACTGGGAGACTGGCCATGAAGGTGCCATCTTCGGAATAAAAAAAAATAGTGCATCTTATAGCATACATACTTATTTTGAAGCAAGCGCAAACACTGAAATTATATTCATTTGGAAATTGCAAAATGATTTAGGACAATTGATCAATAAAGAAATAAGAAAGTCCAATTACTTATTTCCCATAATTAACGTACCAAAATCTTGCACGTTATAGTGCTAACTTCACCGTGACTAATCAAGGTAGTAATAACCCCACTGCAAGCCAAACTATAAACAATACCTACCAGAAAATTGAAATCGAAACATCCAGTCTCATTTTCCTGGCATTTTCCAAACAAGCGCGCTATCAATATATATCTTTGAACTTTGCAAAAAGACAATGGCGAACACATCTTAAGTATTGTATCAGTAGTGGTACTTCACCAAACCTTGAAGTTAATTTGACAGATCAATTTTTTTAAATATTTGTATGTTGTATTAAATGAACTTCTGATTTGAGAGTCTCAAACTTTAAATTTGTGTATAATATTAGAATTTGCTGGTAACAAATAATCTGCTGTCAAATTAACATTCAGTGCAATAAATGGATGATAAATAGTATAGAGTGGTATCACAATCAGAAAAGAATCTATTGTATGAGATCGATAACAATAAACTATCTGAGTAAAAAAAAAGGGTCTGCCATGCCCGTATTTTGATTTCCTAACTATTTGATTAAGAGCTAAATGTTGGAAACATACGAACTATGGTAATCACCATTTATGAATGTGGCATTAATATACAAAAGCAAGCTACCATCTGTAATAGATTGGCCATTCAGTCCAATAGAATAGGAAAAAGTCAATCTATGATTTGTTATATGATAAAACAAAAATTCATTACGTTTAATGAATGTGCAATGGGCTACTCGCATTTTATGGGGGGAAAATCACTGTTTCAACATTTACAATTTATGTAAAAAAAAATCAATGATAGTTCCAGATTTTCTCTTATGAATGCTAATAATTAATGTTGCTACCTCTAGAAATTCCATAATATGGTCGGGTAAAAACAAAACTTTTATCCATATTGTCAAAAGCTTGCACCTGACAATTAGATAATACTGTCAGAGAACTTTTACCAGTTGCCCGTATATACTTTGATACTTCCTTCCGATAACGTAAACATGAAAATCTTTATTAAATATGACCACGTAAATCTTAAATTATGTACATATTTGTGAAGCATCCATTGATCACCTAATGCACCATAGCATATGATTTGTTTCATTCACTTTAATAGGAAACAATACAAAAGTTCTTTCCATCAAAATATCTTGTATATAGATAAGTTAATCATTAAGCAATGTCTGAAAACTAACATTTTGGTATCATTAACATAAAAAATATACTGATACATGAACAGAAGTTTTACCTATTCTTTTACCTTGGTTCAAAAACAGCTAACATATATAGTATGCTGTATGTACTACGACAAACGTGGAGACGTGGTTTCATTTTTTATTTTTTATTTTTTTGTTAATTACATGCCATTTTTTTAACTGTCATCCTCTATTTAAAATTTACATGCCATTTCTTATTTTAAAATGATTGCGTTTATCCTATGTATGGAACTGCTAGCTGATTTAACAATTTGATGGCACATGCGCGTAGATAAAACTATGACATTATGTTATTAAATACATATTAGTTCAGGCACTCATTTTTTAAGATGTTAAATTTGATATAATTCATAGCTGAAAAGAATATGCCTTCATAATTGCAACCCACAACTTTAAACTAAGGGTTTGTGTCTTTTGATTTATCATCGTTATAACTAAGTCTTGGATACTGATGCCATGTATTTCTTTCATTCTTTTAAACATAATGGAAGTGGTGTTATATGATAGGCGTGTATCTAATATATCCTAACAATTTACTCTTGCATAAGAACTATAACACCCATTAACCTAAGTACTCGTGCAACGCACGTGCTTCCACTTAATATTGGGGAAGACATCAGCTGGACATAAATTATCTACGTAAGCATATACACTTGCATTGTGGACTAATATAGTTAGAAATATATTGATATTTTTTATTTGATGTATAAGGAAAAATTGTTATATTACACAATGTAATTTGGGAAATTTTGTTCACTCTCTTATTTTGTGTTCAATTTCATATGAAATAGCTTTTTATTTTTATGCATGTGATTTTTTCAATTCCGTACTCATATTTTATATCCTCGTTGTGTTCAACTAATGCAAATTAACACGTACATGGTTGCTTAATTCATTATTTCGTACATACATCTTTTAATCAACTCAATAAAGATACATATAATTTGACACTGTTTACACTATGTGCAAGCTGTACCTACTACCTATACATGCATCATTTACTTCTTATTGCAAAATTTAGTTTCTACAGTTGAATCCTAACAAACAGATAAATCACTTACATTATATATCTCGCTATTGTACAACATGTTCTCACCGCTTATTCATATATGCAAACTACAACACTCGAAAGTCTATGCTCTCGTGCATCACATGGGTTTCCACTCGTTTTACACAAAAATACCCTTTTGTGTTTTTGTTTTAATTTCCCTGCATGGAAGGGCAATTTTTTTTGGGGGGGGGGGGGGGCAGGCGGTACTAAGCAAAATAAGAGGTTTCTTATTTTCTTTAAAACGCGGAGGCCAATCAACAAAATAAGGGTGTTTTTTTTTTTTTTTTTTTTTTTTTTTTTTGCTTTTTGTTTTCGTTTTTTGTCTTAAATAAACACAAAGGGCTACTAAGCAAATTTAAGGTTTGAATAGAATTTGCCATCATGGAAAGCTAAATGAGCTCTTCATTTAAATCTTTGAAAAAGGTACTATATCATGGAAAAACACCCATAATTAAAGGTCAACTTAAATAGTTAAACTCAACTTCTTCTACTGGTTATATAAATAACAGAAGCTTACAGTTTCAATCTGAGTATCATCAGGATCTTCTAAAGGTGGCCCATCAAGAGTATCATCTGAAATTGAAAGCTCTTCAATTTTTTTTAGCTCTCCTTCCAAATTTTCGACCTTTTTCTCCACTTTCTCGGCAGCAAAAGAAGCTGCTGCAGTGGTCAGCGACTCCATTCCTTCGGTTTTCTTTAATTCATCACCAGCAGCAGTGAAAGTTGTTGCAGTAGTCTGCAACTCCTTTTCTTCTGTTCTCTTTAGTTCATCCCCAGCAGAAGTGAAAGTTGCTGCAGCGGCCCGTGACTCTTCTTCTTCAATGTCCGCCCAAGACTTCTTTGCATCCGCCATGTTTAGCAAGCTGAATGAGATATCCTAGGCAACACAAAACAATATCATCTGAAAAACAAATTTATTTATCTGGAAAAATTAAACTAACAAATGATCGAAAGGGTAAAATCGAGCTTACCTGGTTTTTGCGGATCTAGTACCCGCTAGTGCAATTTCAAAGCGGGACTAAGGCTACTAGGGGAAGATTTCGTGGTAAGCTCGGTCTTTGGGATTAAAGCAGCAAACAATGATTTTAAGGGGAAAAAGAACTGAAATTTATAAAATCTTATAGTAATGGTTTTAGGAAGAAAAAAAATTGCTTTTGTGGGTTAGGGGTTGGAAGATACAATGGTTCAGACTTTCAGCCGGTGTAATAGAGAGGAACGACTGGGCAAAAATATGTGCAAAGGGTTCTTCGGGGCATTATAGAGCAGATTGAAGCCGCCAAGGCCCAAAACCTCTGTTGTTCAATAGGCTTAAAAAACTAATTATTTCCATACAAGCAGTGGCGGAGCTAACTTAATATTTCAGCTAAAGCGAAAAATCTACTCTGTAAAATGTATACTTGAAAACCAAATTTTATATAGCATTCATCGAAACTTGAAAAGTTGTATTCTCAAAACCGGAACTAGCGATGTAAGTAAAACAAAAGTGAGCAGTATAAAGCAGTTGAAGAAAAAGCAAATATTTTGGGATACAAGCCTACGACTTTTTATGAAAATGCAACTAACTTTGATTTAAGCTTGCTTTGAGGTATGGCCAAGACAAAAAATCAGATAGGGCCTAACATAAATCTTTCTTATTTTAGAATATGATTTACATTTTCCAGCTAGGGCCTCTGCCCTAGCTGGCCTATCAGTACATCTGCAACAACCCGGAAAATACAAATCAATTTAAAATATTTAAATTGGTTATTTTAAAGGAATTTAAACAATTGAAATAGAATATTTCAACAAAACAATGAGTTAGAAATGGTGCGGCAGTTTGAAAATTTGAATTCAAACTTTGACTGACTGTACCGGGTGCAAAATAAAACGGATTTTAGTGAAACAAAAAATATTTAAATCTGCTTATGAATATCTTTCTAACGAATCTGAAAAATCGAAGTTTCATAGCGGGAATCAAAAGTTATGGCCAAATGAATTTTCAGAAAGGTCGCTATAGAAAATATATAGCCCTTGAAAATAGACATTTTGCAAACGACCTCGGAATTCGACGAAACCACTTTTGTTGGATCCGGGATGTCAAATTATTGATAAATTTCAAATTTCATAATTTTTGAAGCTAGTATGTGAGTGTGGCAAAAGAAAATGTGTTTCGTTGATTTTTGTTAAATTGGATCGACCAGAAAATGACCATTTTCAAACGGTCTCAGAATTCAACGAAACTAGTTTTGTTGGGACCGTAGCGTCAAAACATAGCTAGATTTATTTTTCTGGAATTTTTTGATTCAGTTTGTGGCCCTGGCAAATTGAAATGTACGTTCAAAACGAATATTAAATGTTTTATATTTTACTTTGAAGAATAACTGACTGTAATAGTCGAATTGGTCTACGAAACATATCACATTGTGTCCGGAATGAGGGTATTTAGCTAGGGATGACAGTCGTTGGGTTTGGATTGGTGTTCGTATGAAGAAACACTATTTTAAAATTTTAATAAAGCATCGGCCAATCATAAAATTCCATCATAATTTAAAATAAAATAAAAACCTGACCCCTACCTGCTCTCGACGGCGGAAACCGCTCGCCCCCTTCCAGCCCCGATTCCGACCGCCACAGCCACTATTAGCCCCACCCCCAGTTGAACTTTTTGAAGAGCATCCTCCACTCTTCAAATCAAGATAAGCCGCTCCCTCTCTCGTTGCCTGTACGAGGAGAACGACCGCCGTGAACATCGCAACTTCAAACCGCCGCCTCGCCCTCCTCCCTGCGTCTAAGTGGGTCCCACCTACCTCAGCCAGAGCGTCGTTCCGAGCCCTTCCAGGTGGGTGCAGCCCGATCCTGTCCAAGCCCTACGGATTTGCCGCAAATTCGAAACCTAGTTTCGAAGGTTCAAGGCAGGTAACGGCTTGGATTTTCTAAATTGAAAAATTAAACTTTTAAGTGTTGCAAACTTTGAAAAATCGTATCTTTATCGTGTGTTAACGAAATTCGATGAAACAGGAAACATCGAGACCGTGTCGACGCTCTCTACAGTCTAGAAGTGTCCGGGGATTTTTCTGAGCACGTTACGATTTTTAGCAAAGCGACAAACCAATGTGAGATTTCTAAACTGAAATGTGAATGGACATGTGTTGTATAAATTATATAAGCGAAATACAAATTATATACGTGTTGTATGCCTCACATACATGCGTTGTATAAGTTATATGAGTGAAGTATGAATTATACATGCATTGTATAAATCATATGTGTGTTGGAATGAAAATAAAATATATTTATATACGAATATATATATATATATACACACACACACACACACACTCCCCTCGTCTACAAGCCATGGACGATATTTATTGATTGTGAATTGGCATGAAAATTTTTGGTGAATAATGCAATGGTTGATAGGATTGTTTGTAGTTGATATTGTTTGGATTGTGGTTGAAAAATACCCATTAGTAATGGAAACAAAATTTGAATAAATTGTGGAAAAGAAAAACATACTCGCCTGCATGCGAATTAGATGTATGAAATCCCCACTGTCAAAAACCGCGAGGTTTTAAGGTAGATCGAGGAGCCGTACTCGGGACGGTGCCGTTTTAAATACCCTGCCATTATGCTGCCGAAATTTTCAATAATATTCATGTGTTAGAATTATTTTCATTTGTTGAAACTATATTCATGTGTTGAAACCATATTCATTGTGTTGAATAGAAATTCATGTGTTGAAACTGTATTCATGTGTTGAATAGAAACTCATGTGATGAATAAAATTCTTTGAAAAATAAAAATAACATTTTATCTAAAACTATATAAAATATTCGTGTTTTAAATAAATTGTTTTAACATCAAAAATCATATTTTTATTATATATATAAACTATAGAAAATATTCATGTGTTGAATAAAGGATTAGAACGATAAAAATCATATTTTTATCGTATATGTGAAGTGGATAATATTCATGTGCTGAATATATAGATTGAACAATAAAATTTACATTTTTATTGTGAATATAAAGTGCTAAAAATATTCATGTGTTGAATAAATATTTTAGATGATAAAAATATCATTTTTATCATGTAAACGACTCGCTAAAAATATACAAGTGTTGAAACAAATATTTGTTTGCTATGAATATTATTTTTAACATGTAGGCGAACTAAATAAAATAGTCATGTGTTGAAATATATTTTTGTTCACTAAAAATACCATTTTTATGTGAAACGTGAAGTGTTAAAAATAACCACTTGTTCAAATAAATATGTGTGGGTTGAAAATACTATTTTTAACATGTATAGGAAGTGTTAAAAATTACCATATGTGGAAATAAACCTTTGTTCGCTAGAAATATTATTTTTAGCTCAGTTTTGCACATATATATATACATGTGTTGAACAGGAAAGTGGATTAGTTGTTGAGTAAAGAAATTATTTGCGTGCTCGACAAATAGGTAAACCTTAATGAGTTGGATGCGCAATTTTATTGTTATATCAACTCCTGTGAATGTCATTGGATGCGGAGTGTTGGTTGTTCTGTGTGTAATAATAAACATCGCCATATGATAGTAACAATTAATTTTGAACTACACTACATGGCATACTTCTTGAAGATAGGCATACTTCATCATATACCACATAAGCATTTGGAGCTTGTGTGACAAGGTTGAAGATTTACCATACGAGCGAGAGGCTTGTATGGCGATGATTATATATTACAGTTTGAACTGATGACTGATCGGGACTATATAAATTGTAACGGTAAATTATAAGATTAATAAAAAAACTCACACGGGTCTGGAGATGACAATAAACACGTCTCTCTGGTCATTAAGGCACAAAAACCATTTATAGGGTGATGAGAATTTATTCGCTGGAGTTATGATCTATACACACTCCCCTGTGGACAACGGAATATATCACTATAAATATGTGCATGCTTATTAGGATTTATTGGGTACCTAATACGGCCTAATAAATTTCCAAACCCCTTTCGGTACAAAGGAGGTTATGGTGAATTTTTTTGAAATTTAAAGGCGTTAGTGAAATATTTGAAGTGAAAACGATATTGAAATCATCGAATAAATTATATTTATTTATATATATAAATATAAATTAAATAAAACGAATCGATCCCCTGCAGTTCGCGTTTTGAAATAGTAACTTCAAACGATTATACCGGAAGATCCGACCATCGGATTTTCACGAAACTGGAACCATTGGGTTCGCTTTGGGAATATCTTCCCAATGATATAAACTTTGTTGAAATCCAACGGTTAGATTTTTCAGATATTTGTAAAACAAATTTAGGGAAAAACAGCGCCAGTGCCTCGGCACGACCTGAAACGTCGTTTAATTAAATAGTGTCGTTTTTAAATAAATAAAAATGGCGATATATCGTTATGAAATATTATAGACGATATAGAATGGAAATAAACCGATTCTGCTTGGTTTGCTTGATATTTGATGGTTGAATGTGTTTGACATGAAAATTATACTAAAGAACTGAAATGTGAATGTTGAATAATTTAACCATGTGAAGAATTGATTTGAAAATCTAAATATACGTGGATTATTTGAAAAGGTCGAGTTAATTCTCATTTCAAATAATCGATCGACAATTAGAAGTCGAAGAGTTGAAGATGGTTCAAGACTGACGATCTTCACATTGGATGGATGGGCGCTACTGATGCTCATGATTGGAGTAGCTACCTTGAAGGAGCTGAAGTGGTAGTCGTCCAGACGTATTGTTGACTGTACGGATATGCGAGGAATTTGGTGCCTCCGGCTTCGTTCAAACCCAGAACGAACTTGTAAATGGACTGTGTGTCTGACATTGGAATTTGTTCTGTGCTGATTGGTCCCTATTAAATATATATCTGTTTGGCGGGGGAGAATTTATTCTTTTGCTTAACGCCCTTCTCTAAGACGTACGAGCTCAGAGGTTATATATCGATAGAAATCAGTCGCATGGAGTGAAATGCCTGTGTGGCACGCCTAAGTGGCATATGATCAAGGCTTCTGTTGCAAAGCAAAGTCTTATGGTTGATGATCAAAGCATGGCCTACGTGGCATAGCTTTGTGTATAGCGTGGATTCGCGAGCCTCACACCTCGGTATGAGTCAAAAACGGGATAGTGACTGCAGGGAGAACACGACGTTTCTTTCTAGCTACGGTGGTGTCAGTGACTTACCAACCCTGACATTTATATATACTTTTCACCTGTGTGGTTGTTGGAATGAGAGGCGCCTCAGTTATAGGTCTGTAAGGAGCAGGAAACGTGTGTTCAGGAATTGCCAATCCTCAAAAGTAAGAGAGGACCGACCCTGAAGATCCAAGGATCGCTGTGTATGGTCCTGAGACATTTGCTAGAGTGTCTCGAACGGAGAGGAGCTTTCCCCTTGCCTCGACTCGTGATGGAATCCAATTTCCAATATAAAATTGCGGATTTGATTGTATTACTAGTATGACGACATGATATATGGTACACATGCCGTCTATGATTGATATTTATGATTGAAATCGTTTTTGAAACATATATGCACTAGTAATATATCAAACACTGTTGTTTTATACGTATGAAGCATTTCTTGGCCATTATAAGGTAAAACTCTATCCCCCGGCTTGTGTTGCATTGTGTGATGGGACCTGAGTCTTATAATGGCTTCATTTTTATAAAAATCATTGCGATGATTTAATAATTTACTTTATTTCATGCACTAGTAATCTTTGGAGTAAACCCGTTCCGCGAAAGTGGCGTGGTCCTTTGATTTGCCTTATTATTGTTGTTTAATTAGTTAAAGTAGATTTCTCGTACCAGTCCCATGATTGACTCGTAGTTTGTTTCACCTTGCAAACCCGGGTGCCCCTTATTTTCACACGGGCAGCCCAGTAACAGGTAGCTGGCGTATTTTGGCTTTGCACCGCAGCAGAGGTGCACCTTTTGGCTCATGGCGAGGCTTGACTTCACAATGTTGATTATTGATTTTCCACCATTGTTATTATATGTGTATGATTCCGCCTTAGGCGATGTAGACTGATCATGTATCTTTATGAACTAAGTTGTATCCTACACTGTGCTCTCTGATGTTGTGATATGTATATTATTCCGCTGCCATGTTTGTGTAAATTATCCTATTTCCTGCTTATGCTATTATCTGTACACTGCTAATGATGGTTAATGTGTTATATTCCAATGATTATCCTTAACACCGTAGCACGGGGTTTTGGGATCGTCACAGGTGGTATCAGAGCTTTTGTTAACCTTAGTTCTGGAATTTAACACATTAAACACCTTATCAGAATAGAATCAGTAGTATTCTAAGGTGAGTAGCTCATTAGAGATAGGAATAGTAATGTCCTAGAATGATCCAAGCAGAATAGAAAAAATAATCTGATCAGTACATCGTTGTCTTTCCTTAAGTTCTTCTACTGTACCATATAATAAAATTATCGTTTCTGAGAGCTAGCTCTTTCGTTGCTTATACAGAACTTGATAAATGGCTACCAGAGCTGCAGCAGCTAGAGGAGGCCGTGGAGGCCGAGGCAGAGGCCAAGGAGATAACCCCGCTGCAGAAGGACCATTAATACAACCACCAGCCACCAAGCCATTCGAGCTCGACCGAGTGGCCAAAAGATACAAGAATCTAGGAGGCAAAACTTTCTCTGGAACCGGCACGGTGATTGAGGCCCTAGCATGGTTAAAGACATGCGAAAAGATCTTGGGAGGCCTGAGGCTCGGAGATCAAGACAAAGCATTCATGGGCGCCTAACTCTTGCAAGACGAAGCAGAGTTGTGGTGGGAAGCCATCGCCATAGAGAATCAAAATGCAGGAAGGACATGGGACGACTTCAAAGAAAGGTTCAAAGAGAAGTTCATCCCAGAGCAAGCAATCGAACGCATGCATGATGAATTTGCAAATCTCCAGCAAGGAGACCTCTCTATGCAAGACTATATCAATAAGTTTACACAGTTATCTTGCTATGCCCCAGAGCTCATCGCGACTGCTAAGTCCAAGAATAAGAGGTTCATCCACGGGCTAAAGCGTAAATATCAAGACAGGGCCATGAGCCACATCAAGCTGGCATTTTCAGACTTAGTGGAGATGGCATGCAATTATGAGGACCTTGACTAAAGAAACCTTGATCTGGACCGCGCTAAGAGTCAAGCGGGGAGCAAACGCAAACCCTCTACGAACCAGGCTGAGTCAAGCAATGTGGCATCCACAAATCCGCAAACTAGTGGGACGCCAAAGGGAAGCTGCTGCAATTGTGGAAAGATGGGGCACTATTCTAATGTGTGCACAGCCCCAAAACGGTAGAAGACCAACTCCCTGGTCTCAAGCCAGAACTCTCCGAACCCTCGTTCATGCTTTAACTGCCGCAGAACCAGACATCTCGTCAAAGATTGTCCATTGCTTAAGAAGGCAGAAGTTGCACATGTGTACGACGGGGCGAACCCGCCGGCTGCTTCCGATGGAGCAGGTAAACCCAATGTTTTGGGAGGTACCCTTACAATTATAAATATTCCTGTTTCTATATTATTTGATACGGGTGCATCACGTAGTTTTATTGCAAGTTATACTGTTAACAAGTTAAAGTTAAAACAAAGAAAGCTTAGAGAATCGATTGAAGTTCATAATCCAATAGGAGGATCTCTATTTCTTAGTTCATATTGTAGAGTGTCGGTCTCTTATTCTTCCTATAAGTTTTCTTTTGATTTGATCACCATGGATTTTCCCGAATTTGATATCATTCTTGGGCTAGATTGGTTAACGAAATACGAGGCCGAAGTAAATTGTGAGGAAAGAATAGTAAAAATTAAAATGAAACTTGGATATATTATTGTACCATGCCATGGTTCAAATCCAGATAGAAAGGAATTTTGGTCTGCGCTAGAAATTATCCCCATTTCCTTAGAAAAGGTTCATGTTGTTAAAAACTATGTGGATGTGTTTGAAGAAGTTGAAAACTTGCCTCCGCAAAGAGAAACTGAATTCAGAATCGATCTAATTCCAAATGCCAGACCAGTGGTACATCCAATTCGAAGAATGACTCCAAAAGAAAAAGAAGAATTAGGTGATCAAACTCGTCAACAGCTATGGAAGGGTCTGATCAGACCTAGCTTTTCTAGTTGGGGTGCAGCTGTAGTGTTTGTCCCTAAGTCGGACGGTACTCTCCGATTGTGTGTTGATTACCGTGACCTCAACAAACAGACGCTCAAAAACAAATACCTGTTACCTCGCATCGATGATCTGTTAGACCAATTAAATGGGGCGAGAGTATTTTCCAGAATGGACCTAGCTACAGGTTTCCATCAACTGAGAATTACCGAAGAGTGTGTTCCTTTGACAGCTTTCAGAGGTCCAGACGTATTTGATGAATGGTTAGTAATGTCGTTCGGCTTATGCAACGCTCCAGCCTACTTCGTGGATCTAATGAATAGAGTGTTCAGGGAAGTTCTAAATAAATTTGTTCTGGTATTCATCGATGATATTTTAATATACTCTAGGTCAGAAGCCGAGCATGGAAGACATTTAGAATAAGTATTGGGGATTTTGAGAAAGAACGTCTTCAAAGCCAAATTCTCTAAATGTGTCTTCTAGCAAGAAGAGGTGAAGTTCCTTGGCCATATCATGTCAAAGGAAGGAATTTCTATAGATCCGAGCAAGATTACAGCAATTCAAAACTGGAAACAGCCTACTACACCCACAGAGGTCCGAAGTTTTATGGGGTTGGCTAGTTATTATCGAAAATTCGTTAAGGATTTTTCGAAGATATCAGGTCCATTAACAAATCTTACAAAGAATCATGAGAAATTTAAGTGGACTTCCAACTGTGAGGATGCTTTCCAGAAATTGAAATCAAAATTGACAACCGCTCCAGTATTAACCATTATCGATTGCAATCAGGATCTGACGGTTTGGACGGATGCTTCTATTAGAGGTCTGGGTGCAGTATTAATGCAAAGAGGCCAAGTAGTCGCTTATGCAAGCCGCCAACTGAAACCGCATGAGAAGAATTATGTCACTCATGACCTTGAGTTGCTAGCCATCGTTTTTGCTTTGAAAATCTGGAGGCATTACTTATTGGGTGAGAAATTCGAACTATTTACAGATCATCAATCATCAAAGTATTTGTTTACCCAGAAAGATCTGAATTTGAGACAGCAGCGTTGGCTAGAATTTCTTGCAGCATATGATCTAGATATCCTGTATACGCCAGGAAAGGCTAATGTAGTAGCTGATGCGCTTAGTAGAAAAACTGCAATCATTGCCAATCTTATAATTACGCCTGCATTGATTGATAAAATGTCTGCTCTCCAGAAGAATGATCACTTCATTCAAAGGATCAGAGAGAGAATACAGAAAGGCGAGCCCTCGAGTTTTCAAGTGGATAAGGAAGAAGTTCTGAGATTGAAAGGGAGAATCTGTGTTCCCAACATCCCAGAGCTCAAAAGGGAGGTGCTTGATGAATGTCATAAATCCAAGCTTTGCATTCATCCTGGAGTAAGTAAAATGTACAACGATATCAAGCGCACTTTCTGGTGGAGGTCCATGAAGAGGGACATTTCTTTGTATGTTAGCAGGTGCCCTACTTGCCAACTAGTCAAGAGCGACCAACAAAAGCTGGCCGGATTGTTGCATCCGTTGGAAGTCCCAGGTTGGAAATGGGAACAAATTTCCATGGATTTCATAGATGGTTTGCCCTGAACCAAGAAAGGTAATGACAGTATTTGGGTGATCATAGATCGCTTCACGAAGACCGCCCATTTCATACTTGTCAGATCCAATAGAACCGCCCAAAGTCTAGCACAGATACATTTCAAAGAAATTGTTAAGCTGCATGGAATTCCCATCAGCATAGTCAGTGATAGAGACCCAATATTTGCTAGCAAATTCTGGGAGGCATTCTAGACAGAATTTGGAACAAAACTGAATCTGAGCACCACTTATCACCCTCAGACAGATGGCCAAACTGAGCAGGTGAATAAAATTTTAGAAGATTTACTGCGGGCTTGTATTATTGATTTTGGCGGGTCATGGGAAGATCACTTGCATTTGGCGGAATTCTCATTTAATAACAGCTATCAAGCAAGTTTGAAGATATCGCCATGTGAAGCATTATACGGTAGACCGTGCAAATTCCTGCATGTTGGGTAGAACCTGGCAACAGACTTGTGTTGGGACCCGATATGATTCGAGAAGCATCTGACAAAGTCGATTTCATCAAGAAATGATTGAAAACCGCGCAAAGCCGACAGAAAAGTTATGCGGATTCTAGAAGAAGAGATGCGGCATTCGCTGTTGGTGATTATGTTTATTTGAAAGTTTCTCCGATGAGAGGAGTAATCCGATTCGGTAAAACTGGGAAGTTGGAACCCAGATTTATTGGCCCCTTTCCTATACTTGAACAAATTGGAACTCTTGCTTATAGGGTTCAACTACCTGATTGGTTGCCTGGAGTGCATAGTGTGTTTCACGTATCTCAACTTAGAAGACATGTGCATGACCCATATCTTGTTGTAGAAGAAGCAGCGCAACAGGACTTGGAAATTACTCCAGAATTAGCAGTCAGAAGAGAGCCGTTAAAAATTATTGGCAAAGAAACTAAAGAGCTAAGGAGCAAAAAGGTTCATTTAGTTAAAGTGCAGTGGAGTAGTGATCCTAGAGACTGTACTTGGGAGACTGAGGAAAGCATTAAGCAAGCTTACCCCAAATGTAGAGTGGACATCTCTGACTAACTCCGGTGCAAGGTACCTTTACAATACTTTGCATTTCCATTTTAGTTTCCTACTGTACTGCTGTTTCCTTTTCGGGGACGAAAAGTTTTAAGTGGGGGAGATTGTAACAACTCGGAAAATACGAGCCAATTTAAAAATTTTAAATTTGTTATTTTAAAGGAATTTAAACAATTGAAATAGAATATTTCAATAAAATAATGAGTTAGAAATGGTGCGGCAGTTTGAAAATTTGAATTCAAACTTTGACTGACTGTACCGGGTGCAAAATAAAACGGATTTTAGTGAAACCAAAAATATTTAAATCTGTTTATGAATATATTTCTAACAAATCTAAAAAAATCGAAGTTTCATAGCGGGAATCAAAAGTTATGGCCACATGAATTTTCAGAAAGATCGCTATAGAGAATATATAGTCCTTGAAAATAGAGATTTTGCAAACGACCTCGGAGTTCGACGAAACCACTTTTGTTGGATCCCGGATGTCAAATTATTGCTAGGTTTAAAATTTCATAATTTTTGAAGCTAGTATGTGAGCGTGGCAAAAGAAAACATGTTTGGTTGATTTCTGTTAAATTGGATCGACCAGAAAGTGGCCATTTTTCAAACAGTCTCTGAATTCAATGAAACTAGTTTTATTGGGACCGTAGTATCAAAACATAGCTAGTTATATTTTTCTGGAATTTTTCGAATCAGTTTGTGGCCCTGGCAAATTGAAATGTACGTTCAAAATGAATATTGAATGTTTTATATTTTAATTTGAAGAATAACTGACTATAATAGTCGAATTGGCCTACAAAACATATCCTATTGTGTCTGGGATGAGGGTATTTAGCTAGGGACGATAGTCATTGGGTTTGGATTGGTGTTCGTATGAAGAAACTATTTTAAAAATTTAATAAAGCATCGGCCAATCATAAAATTCCATCATAATTTAAAATAAATAAAAAACCCGACCCCTACCTGCTCTCGACGGCGGAAACCGCTCCCCCCTTCCAGCCCCGATTCCGACCACCACAGCCACTATAAGCCCCACCCCCAGTTGAACTTTTTGAAGAGCATCCACCACTCTTTAAATCAAGACAAGCCGCTCCCTCTCTCGTCGCCTGTACGAGGAGAACGACCGCCGTGAACATCGCAACTTCAAACCGCCGCCTCGCCCTCCTCCCTGCGTCGAAGTGGGTCCCACCTACCTCCGCCAGAGCGCCGTTCCGAGCCCTTCCAGGTGGTGCAGCCCGATCCTGTCCAAGCCCTACGGATTCGCCGCAAATTAGAAACCTAGTTTCAAAGGTTCAAGGCAGGTAACGGCTTGGATTTTCTGAATTGAAAAATAACACTTTTAAGTGCTGCAAACTTTGAAAAATCGTATCTTTATCGTGTGTTAACGAAATTCGATGAAACAGGAAACATTGCGACCGTGTCGACGCTCTCTACAGTCTAGAAGTGTCCGGGGATTTTTCTGAGCACATTACGATTTTTAGCAAAGCGACAAACCAATGTGAGATTTCTAATCTGAAATGTGAATGGACATGTGTTGTATAAATTACATAAGCGAAATATAAATTATATACGTGTTATATGCCTCACGTACATGCGTTGTAAAAGTTATATGAGCGAAGTATGAATTATACATGCATTGTATAAATCATATGTGTGTTGGAATGGAAATAAAATATATTTATATACGAATATATATATATACTCCCCTCGTCCACAAATCATGGATGATATTTATTGATTGTGAATTGGCATGAAAAAATATGATGAATAATGCGAATAGTTGATAGGATTTTTTGTGGTTGATATTGTTTGGATTGTGGTTGAAAAATACCCATTAGTGATGGAAACAAAATTTGAATAAATTGTGGAAAAAAAAACATACTCACCTGCGTGCGAATTAGATGTATGAAATCCCTATTGTCAAAAACCACGAGGTTTTAAGGTAGAGCGAGGAGTCGTACTCGGGACGGTGCCGGTTTTAAATACCCTGCTGTTATGCTTCCGAAATTTTCAATAATATTCATGTGTTAGAATTATTATCATATGTTGAAACTATATTCATGTGTTGAAACCATATTCATGTGTTGAATAGAAATTCAAGTGTTGAAACTGTATTCATGTGTTGAATAGGAATTCATGTGTTGAATAGAAATTCATGTGATGAATAAAATTCTTTGAAAAATAAAAATAACATTTTATCATATATCTAAAACTATATAAACTATTTGTGTTTTAAATACATTTTTTTAACATTAAAAATCACATTTTTATTATATATATAAACTAAAGAAAATATTCATGTATTGAATAAAGGATTAGAATGATAAAAATCATATTTTTATCATATATGTGAAGTGGATAATATTCATGTGTTGAATATATAGATTGAACAATAAAATTTACATTTTTATTGTGAATATGAAATGCTAAAAATGTTCATGTGTTGAATAAATATTTTAGATGATAAAAATATCATTTTTAAGATGTAAACGACTCGCTAAAAATATACAAGTGTTGAAACAAATATTTGTTTGCTATGAATATTATTTTTAACATGTAGGCGAACTAAATAAAATAGTCATGTGTTGAAATATATTTTTGTTCGCTAAAAATATCATTTTTATGCAAAACGTGAAGTGTTAAAAATAACTACTTGTTCAAATAAATGTGTTTGGGTTGAAAATACTATTTTTAACATGTATAGGAAGTGTTAAAAATAACCATATGTGGAAATAAACCTTTGTTCGCTAGAAATATAATTTTTAGCTTAGTTTTGCGCACACACAGATATATATATATATATATATATATATATATATACACACACATGTGTTGAACAGGAAAGTGGATTAGCTGTGGAGTAAAGAAATTATTTGCATGCCCGACAAATAGGTAAACCTTAATGAGTTGGATGCGCAATTTTATTATTATATCAACTCCTATGAATGCCATTGGATGCGGAGTGCTGGTTGTTCTGTGTGTAATAATAAACGTCGCCATATGATAGTAACAATTAATTTTGAACTACACTACATGGAATACTTCTTGAAGAGAGGCATACTACATCATATACCACATAAGCATTTGGAGCTTGTGTGACGAGGTTGAAGATTTACCATACGAGCGAGAAGCTTGTATGGCGATGATTATATATTACAGGTTGAACTGATGACTGATCTAGACTATATAAATTGTAATGGTAAATTGCAAGATTAATCAAAACCCCATACGGGTCTGAAGATGACAATAAACACGTCTTTATGGTCATTAAGGCACAAAAACCATTTATGGTGTGATGAGAATTTATTCTCTGGAGTTATCATCTATACACACTCCCCTGTGGACACCGGAATATATCACTATAAATATGTGCATGCTTATTAGGATTTATTGGGTACTTAATACGGCCCAATAAATTTCCAAACCCTTTCCCGTACAAAGGAGGTTATGGCGAAAAAATTTTGAAATTTAAAGGCGTTAGTGAAATATTTGAAGTGAAAACGATATTGAAATCGTCGAATAAATTATATTTATTTATATATAAAAATATAAATTAAATAAAACGAATCGAGCCCCTGCAGTTCGCGTTTTGAAATCGTAACTTCAAACGATTATACCGAAAGATCCAACTATCGGATTTTCAAGAAACTGGAACCATTGGGTTCGCTTTGGGAATATCTTCCCAATGATATAAACTTTGTTGAAATCCAAAGGTTAGATTTTCAGATATGTGTAAAACAAATTTAGGGAAAAACAGCGTCAGTGCCTCGGCACGACCTGAAACGTCGTTTAATTAAATTGTGTCGTTTTTAAATAAATAAAAATGGCGATATATCGTTATAAAATATTATAGATGATATAGAATGGAAATAAAACGATTCCGCTTGGTTTGCTTGATAGTTAATGGTTGAATGTGTTTGACATGAAAATTATACTAAAGATCTGAAATGTGAATGTTGAATAATTTAACCATGTGAAGAATTTATTTGAAAATCTAAATATATGTGGATTATTTGAAAAGGCTGAGTTAATTCTCATTTCAAATAATCGATCAACAGTTAGAAGTCGAAGAGTTGAAGACGGTTCAAGACCGACGATTTTCACATTGGATGGATGGGCGCTACTGATGCTCATGATTGGAGTAGCTACCTTGAAGAAGCTGAAGTGGTAGTCGTCCGGACGTATTGTTGATTGTACGGATATGCGGGGAATTTGGTGCCTCCGGCTTCATTTAAACCCAGAATGAACTTGTAAATGGACTGTATGTCTGACATTGGAATTTGTTCTGTGCTGATTGATCTCTATTAAATATATATCTGTTTGGTGGCGT
Source organism: Allium sativum (assembly GCA_030737875.1). NCBI lineage: Eukaryota > Viridiplantae > Streptophyta > Magnoliopsida > Asparagales > Amaryllidaceae > Allium > Allium sativum. The sequence continues at coordinate 1,041,941,106 of CM060910.1, read as the reverse complement.
AGAATTTATTCTCTTTCTTAACGCCCTTCTCTGAGACGTACGAGCTCAGAGGTTATATATCGATAGAAATCAGTCGCATGGAGTGAATTGCCTGTGTGGCACGCCTAAGTGGCATATGATCAAGGCTTCTGTTGCAAAGCAAAGTCTTATGGTTGATGATCAAAGCATGGCCTATGTGGCATAGCTTTGTTTATAGCGTGGATTCGCGAGCCTCACACCTCGGTATGAGTCAAAAACGGGATAGTGACTGCAGGGAGAACACGACGTTTCTTTCTAGCTACGGTGGTGTCAGTGACTTACCAGCCCTGACATTTATATATACTTTTTACCTGTGTGGTTATTGGAATGCGAGGCGCCTCGGTTAAAGGTCTGTAAGGACTGGGAAACGTGTGTTCAGGAATTGCCAATCCTCAAAAGTAAGAGAGGACCGGCCCTGAAGATCCAAGGATCGTTGTGTGTGGTCCTGAGACATTTGCTAGAGTGTCTCGAACGGAGAGGAGCTTGCCCTTTGCCTCAACTCATGATGGAATCCAATTTCCAATACGAAATTGCGGATTTGATTGTATTACTAGTATGGCAACATGATATATGGTACCCATGTCGTCTATGATTGATATTTATAATTGAAATCGTTTTTGAAACATATATGCACTAGTAATTATATCAAACACTGTTGTTTTATACGTATGAAGCATTTCTTGGCCATTATAAGATAAAACTCTATCCCACGGCTTGCGTTTAGAGGTGAGCATTATTTGTTTAAACCAAATAAACCAACCGAACCAATTTACTTTGGTCGGTTTGGTTCGGTTTTGAAATTAAATTGGTTTGTAATCGGTTCGGAAAAATATTTAGTTTGGTTATTGGTTTAACCATAACCGAACTTTTATTATATTTTCAATATTATCGATATTATAGTAAATATTTTAGGATAATTTAGTTATCTAAGTAAATTTTAATAATCACATAAGTGTCAAAATTACTTTTGAGAAGCATAAGAATCATAAATAATAATATGTTAATCGTTTGTTTATAATTTATATTAAATTATAGTTAATATTATCAAAATAAAGTCTAAAATATTTTTAGTTTGGTTAAATCGGATAACCAACCGAACCAACCAATCTGAATTTGGTTGGTTTGGTTTGGTTTTCATTTTTATCGATTTTGGTTTGGTTGGCAATTTTTGTAATTGGATAAACCAAACCAACCAAACGCTCACCCCTACTTGCGTTGCATTGTGTGATGGGTCTGAGACTTATAATGGCTTTATTTTTATAAAAAGCATTGCGATGATTTAATAATTTACTTTATTTCATGCACTAGTAATCTTTGGAGTAAACTCGTTCCGCGAAAGTGGCGTGGTCCTTTGATTTGCCTTATTATTGTTGTTTAATTAGTTAAGTAGATTTCTCATACCAGTCCCATGACTGACTCGTAATTTGTTTCACCTTGCAAACTCGGGTGCCCTTATTTTCATACGGGCAGCCCAGTAACAGGAAACTGGCTTATTTTGGCTTTGCACCGCAGCAGAGGTGCACCTTTTGGCTCATGGCAAGGCTTGACTTCACAGTGTTGATTATTGATTTTCCGCCATTGTTATTATATGTATATGATTCCGCCTCAGGCGATGTAGACTGATCATGTATCTTTATGCACTAAGTTGTATCCTGCAGTGTGCTCTCTGATGTTGTGATATGTATATGATTCCACTGTCATATTTGTGTAAATTATCTTATTTCCTGCTTACGCTATTATCTGTACTCTGCTAATGATGGTTAATGTGTTATATTCCAATGATTATCCTTAACACCGTAGCACGGGGTTTTGGGATCGTCACAATATCCGCCCCTGCATACAAGTGTTGGTAAGGACATCGAAGTTTACACTATGAGCAACTGTGGTGTTTTCGATTAATCGACGATTGTCTGTCGAACGCAGCTCGATGTAGTGATAACCGTCAACCAAGCATCGATCTGATAGTCACTAACAACTAGTTCAGATCTCATAACAACACAATATACTAATAAAATCAGTATTCCTAATAGATTCTAGATCTTATGACTAGAATCGACAACGAATGCTTTTGGATGCGGATAGAGTAATATTCGCATCCGAAATCATTTTTTAATGTTAGATAGCAATGGCGGTGTATACAGATGAATATAGGATAATTATCATATCGACTAATGATCGATAAATCAATAAATATAAATGGATAATTTTAGTTTCACATAAATGTGTTTAGCCATATTAATCATCAAAGTATTCAAAATAATCAAATTTTAAATAGTTTGGAGCAAATAATATGCAATTGTTGCACATAACATAAAATTTTAACTATTGGAAATGTTTTTGTTTACAAAGTGAATTTATTTTAAAAAAAAATGATAATTTATTTTGTAAGTCTTTATTATAATTGAGCCGTTGCAAGCTTACAACGGTAATATATTTATGAACCACTATTATAATTGAGTCATTCATTGCAAGTTTATAATAGTAACATATTTATCAGTCATTATTATAATTGAGCTGTTACACTTTCATTACAATAATATATTTATATGACATTATTATTGTGTCGTTACAAAAACTAATAGTATTACAATATTGTTTTAAATAATAGTCAATTAAAATCCATTAACATTCACTTTAGTAATGTATATAATTTCCATATTGCATATTTAAATAATAGACAGACATAAGAGATGGTAAGAATAACAAATAATTTTCTTTATCTTTTCATTAAAAATAATAATATACATTTTCCTTTTACTTCTTCCTTAAAAGAGAATAATAGACATTTTTCTCTTTCTTCTTCCTTCAGCAAAACTAAACCTAGAATAATATTTCAAAGTGCAAATCAGTTACGATTTTTTCAGTGCAAACAGGTCGATACTTTCCAGATTAGAAAGTTTGTTTTATCCTAGAGGCAGCGACATTTTTTTTTTGGAACTGCTTTGCATCTTCGAGCAGAACACCGAAACGTTTTCAAGAGAATGACAACGTACGACTTAGTTGAAGTTCATTGTTTACAACAAATTGAAGACGTTCTCCAAACGATAGTGACTTCTGCTTCAATTGATGATATGTGTAAATTGAAAGTTGAATGTAATAAGATATCCACATCTGCTTATATATTGTGTGAATACCTGGAACTCTAAATTATGTCATGAGAATAAACATATAGTTTATAACATGAATACCTTAGATCTTATCCCTATCACAAACTGATTTTGATTAATGTGAATTCTATAGTTAAACAAAAAAATCACTAAGAAACCACATAAATTAGTTGATAGAATTTTCGAACCTTTAGGTTTGATTTATTATGATATATGAAAGTTTGAAGGAACTTTGACTTGACAAGGACACTGTTACTTTATCACTTTTATTGATTATTATTCCGCGGTTTTTAAGGTGATTGAAAAAGCCTTTTTATTATAACTAATAATAAAAAAATATAATATAGTACAAGTGACTATAGTTAACAGTCAGCTACGTTCAGTTTTTAAGGTGGATCGTCCACCGACAATGACGTTTATCGTGGGTCGTCCACAGTATCTAAACTAGATTACAGCTCAGGAGCTAGTTTATGCACTAGACTACTAAAATTACATACATGTGTTCCCTATCTCTCCATGCAGGAAGAGTAAAAACATTACACACAGTTTGTAGTGAATACATTTGAATACAAAGATATAGTACTAGACCGTTTGAATTAAAGTCAAGTATTCAACCAATTTCATGACAAGACTGTAAGGACAACATAGAAAAGTGATGTAGCTTCTGCATGTCCAAACATTAGAGCATCTCTAACAAAGTATCCAAAATCCAAAATCCAAAATGGTGAAATCCACACTCAAAAACAGCTCCAACAAAGGTTGGATAATCCGATCAGATCGGAAATCTGGGTAATGAGTTCCGGAATCCCCAAATTGCCCACGCGGTTGTTCAACAAACGCGCAAGTACACGCGCTTGTTGAACAACCGCGTGGGCATCAACGGATATATTTTGCGCGCGCCTGTTGAACAGACGCGGGGAGGCCAACAGCTTGAATTTGCAACGGTATGATTTCAAGCACTACAAATACACAACCCCTAATCTACTCTCCTCCACATCAACTCTTCTTCTACCACATTCCAACTTACTACAAAAATGGTTACTGATTTTGATGTCAACGCCGCAAGAATTGAGTTTGAAACTTTCGATGTACAAGATCAAAGTCAACCGTTTGGTGGAATGCTAACTACTTCAAGTTGGAATGCTAAAGAAGACTACGATCTTTGCTACATATACTGCTCAGTTTCGCTGGATCATGTCCGTGGTGCCGATCAAAGTGGTGAAACATTCTGGGGTAGAATCACTAATGCATATAATAGGAAGAACATGGATCGTAATAGAAGTGTAGCTTCCGTCAAAGGCCGTTATTCTAAAATTAATCGTTAAACTCAATGTTATGATTCGCAGATGTTCAAGCTAAAGCAGAGTAACCCAAGCGGATTTGGAAGTGATACTCATATGGTAATAATTGTTTACTTTGTTTTTTGTACTTTAAATTCTAACGTTGTAGTAAAAGCTTTATATTACTGATGTAGAGAATTGCCGCAAACAAGTTATTCAAACAAATATATAAACCAGATAGTAAACAAGGACCTCATTTCTACCAGTTCATGTGTAACACCCCGCCTCCGCTAGGGTCACTCGCAAAGGAATGCACTAGCTTTAGAGGGGCATTATTGGTAAACATGCACAGAAATATCACAAGACAGAACATATATAAATAGCGGAAGTAAAGTCAACTTTCATAACATGAATAAATAAGGCCTAAAGCCTTTTACATCAGAGTACATCAAAACCTGTCTTGCAATAGTAAAGAAGCATAAAGACTTTTTAATAAATTATTCCCCAAGTAAAACAGTAAAGTAGCCATAGCCAAGAGAAGTCCAAGCCATCCATGATGACCTTCAAGCGGAAGAAGTCCGAACTAAACAGCATTGTTTCCTCCCTGAAACCTTGGGGGGGAAACGGAAGAAAAGAGGCGAAACAAAACGGGTCAGTCAAACAGACTGAGTAAGTCCTATCTACTTCCAGTATAAAAACAGGTAAAGGTAACATGACATGCATAAACTGAAAGTAAACATAAGGATAACTACAAGATAGATAAGCCAGGATAGCCGGTTGAACTACGGTGGCAAAGTAAACTAAGGTATCATGATAAACTACGGTGTTATGATAAGTCAAGGTATCACATCGTCAGATTTCTAACGAGTACATTATCCCAAGGTATCTACCCCGTCTAACATCCCACGGTATCTATTATGTATATTCTTCCTAGTTCTAACATGTATATTTGCTCTGCACCCTCCGTACTAGTATCCCAGCCTTGTTATGTGTTAACCATGAATGCCCCTTACTCAAAGTCGTGTAATGGTCCCTGTCAACCTAATATCGCATATATAGGTTACTCAAATCATATGTTTCTTTCCATGTATATAAGTTTAGTCCTCTGCCGTACCTCGTACGGGCTTCCTCATGTCGTATTACCCTTGAAATCGTTTGGACTGTCACCCTTGTTCTAGCTAGGCTCTTCCATATGAACCATCGTTTAAACTAATAGGACTTACGCCACCTAGCACCACTAGGGATTACGCTTACCTATTGCACGCTTTCGTATTTCGGTTTGGGTTAAACCACCTAGGCCACTAGGGATTACGCTAACCCTCAACCGCGCCCTTTTTCCCACGCATTCATCGTGAATCGTTTTTCTATTACTGCATGCACATGTATCACATCGTGCCACCCGAGTCCTGTCACAGGGCAAACCAAGACATACAGGACTCGGTCGGGAGCTTTAGATTTATCTGCCGATGCAGATACTAAGGTCTGCTTTTCTACACGTGGCTATGGTCCCACGAGACCCCTCCCTCAACTAGTGAAAGGCAACACAAGAGAAAATCTTGTATGAGAACTACACTCCGGCCAGCCCACATCCTACGGCCTACCTCACCCATAATTAGATAGCAAATCATGGTCTGTTGGGTGTTCCCTGCCTTTCCGTACGTACACGCTTGACTCAAGATGGTAGATGATCGACGAACTTGCTATCTCGGGCACCTTATGTATTCGTCGACTCACTGCTATCCACCCCAGTCTTTAGGTCGCTCGCATAGCAACCAAGGCATATTCTTGGTTCTTCTACCGCAGACCTCAACCTCTCGTGATCCTAGTATAATGACCTGGCAGCTCACAGAGGGATCCCAAGAATATCCTCACGTTCCTTGAAGCCGCTGCTTCGTTACCCGGTTCGTTGGAGCCTTTATCTAAATCAGATAGCCTGCTCCTACACGCATACTTAAACGTTGACCTAACGTATTGGGTTACTGATCTATCTAATAAATGGTCCAAATTTCCTTGACTAAGAATTATTACTTAGTTTCCCTTAACTAAGGTTTACCACTTAGCCCTATTTCCATTATCCTTGTTAACTATGGTTATTTACCTAATCCTCCGAATTAGGGTTTATCTAATGGGTTGAGTGTCACTTAAGTCCATAACTTAGCCCGTCTACAAACCATGTCAAAATTGGCTAAGTATCCAAGTCCAAGACTTAACCCTACAAACCATGTGTCAAGTTGGCTAAGTATATTAAGCAATCCATAACTTAACCTCGTCTAATTATCATTTTAGATTGGTTAATTATATAAATTAACTTGACCTTGTCAAATTACCGAGTCAAATCGGTCAAGCGTATCCAAGTGATTCGTGACTTAGCCTTATCATGTTTTCACGTTAGATTGGTTAAGTATAGATTAACTTAACCTCATCAAATTAACGAGTTAGATTGGTTAAGTTTAGTTCACTTAACCACATCAAATCTTCATGTATAATTGGTTAAGTATAAGTTGCTTAACCCCATTAAATTATCACGTTAAGTTGGTTAAGTATTGGTTACTTAACCTCATTGAACTACCAAGTTTAAATTGGTTAAGTGTTTAACTTAACCCCGTCGAATTACTGTGTTTAGATTAGTTAAGTATGGATTACTTAACCCCATCTAATTACCGTGGTTAGGTTAGTTAAGTCTTAATTACTTAACCTCATCTAATTACCCAGTCGGATTAGTTAAGTGTAAATTGCTTAACCCCATCTCCTAATCATCTTGCACGGTTAAGTGTCATTAAGGAAATCAAGCCCGGTCCCACTTAACCTACCCATTCGTGTCATATCGGTTAAGTGTCATTAGTCAAATTTACTTAACCTTATCATGTGGCATTAATTTAATTAATGCACTCTTAACCTCTCACATTAGACCTTGTTGTGGTTACTAGTTAAGTTGGGCGGGTCCGGGTAGATTTATACCACAACCTAGTCTAACCTCGGGTCTTAAGCGCGACAAGACCAACTTCTCACATTGGATCCTATTGCTTGCAACCACTAGTTAGGCCGGTCGGTTCCGGGTAGTTTTATGTTGCAAACTCAACCCAACCTCGAGTTGGCCACACTCATATTATCTAAGTTCATCATGTTTCCAAAACATGTTACACGTTTCCGAGCATTTGGGTAGACCTAACTTAATAGGTAAATTCCCAAAGGGTAGACCTAACTTAATAGGTAAATTCCCAAGCTCATGTTTTTATGCATACTTACATATCGTCTTCCATGTTATCTTTCAAGTCATATTTTCAAGTATAAACGCATGTCATATTCAAGTTAAGATTTTGCGACATGTTCATGTTTATCTAGCTACCCAAAATCGTGTTTTCCCAACGCAAGCAAAGCGAGTCAACATAGTAAGGATACTATGTCACATATTGGTCTCAAAACATGCATGATGCCAAAAGGGCTTGGCTTCCACATGCATAACATCATAAAGGGATTGGCCATAAACATGCATAGTGTCATAAGGTAATTTTGGCCACAAACATGCATATTATCACAAAGGGTTTGGCCATAAACATGCATAATCTCATAAAGGACTTGGCCACAAACTTGCATGATAGCATAAAAGGGTTTGGGTTCATAAACATGCATAAGCCCCAAAATCTAGTCTTAGCCAAGGTTTCACAAGTAAAATGGTTCCTAAAGGTTCATGCTAGCATTTCATGCATAAAGATCCAAACTTGCAAGTTAAACTAGATTATGCATAGCATGAGAGGCATAATTAAGTCACTTACATGGCCTATAATCATAAACATGAACACAAGAGGCAAGGTAAGGCTCATATAGGTTCGCATAATCATGTTTAGCCTCATTTTATCCCATGTCAACATTAAAAATACCGTTTTAATCCAAAAGTAGCTAGAACTTACATAGTTAGGCCTAGGGAAAGGAGCATGAATCATTTTGGCTAAGAAAGGTGCCTCCTTTGTAGAAGAATCGTCATGGAACTCGCATAGCAATGTTGATTTGGCCTTGATTTGGTGTAGCAAGCTTGCACCTTTTGATTTGAACTTGATTTGAGTGCATAGGCTCTAGGTATTTGAGATGGAGGCCATGAGAGTAGAAATTTGGCCATAGTATAGTTACATGAGTGAATAATGAGGGTTTAGGGGTAGGTTTAGGGTCTTTTTATAGAGATTAGGATAGTTTTAGGCCCTTAGATTAACCCTAGGATAGATTAGGACCGTCAGATCTCGGAAGCTTCTAGACCCAGCCCAAGCACAAGACTAGGTGAGACAAACAGGTGCGCCAGGCCATATGCCCCGACCACCCCCTGTCGACAGGCAAGTCGACAGGGCTGTCGACTTGGTCTGGGCCCAAGCTGACAGGCCTGTCGATAGCCCTGTCGACATGGCCTAGGCGGGGAAACTTCCCGCCTAGCCCCAGACCTGATTTCCAAAACTGCTTTCCGAGATTCAAATTTCCAGAAATCTTCTTTGGGCCTTTAACGGGTCATACGGACTCCGATTTTCGAAAACTCGGACTCTATTTCGCGTATTTTTCCGAGACGAACGCAATGGCATAGCCCGTTTTACTTAATTCAGAATTTGAAATTAAATTCTTCCTTGATTCTCGTTTTTAACATGTTATCGAAATACGGGTCGTCACACGAAACACGGGTTGTTACATTCTCCCCTCCTTTTTAGGATTTCGTCCCCGAAATCTCCAAGTTAGGTAGAACGTATCCTACCTTCCATCATCCATCTACCCAAAACATCATCCACAAGCAACCATTGTCCTTAGACGATTTCTAATGCTGTATGAATATATGCAAAACGTGTGTGTACATGTTCCTTAGCTAATGCTAATGATCAGGCCTGAATAATCCTTCTAATGCAAAAATATGTATAGTGCCATGAATCCAACATGTATGCAAATAGTCCTAGTCATATAGATACTATATGCGTGCACAATCATTCAACCATATGCAACATCCGCATGATAACACATTCAATTTCATCCATAAACAAGTATAAATACTCGTGCATATGCAATATGAAATGTGACCGAGTCGAGCTAATATCTAATGTAAATTCGCGCATCCAAGAGCAACCACTTGCAACCATTTGCAACCATAAGATGTTTCAAATACATGTTTACATCCATAGGGTTCTACCTAAGATTCCCTGAAACAGGGTCGAGAAGATAAACAAAACAAACTCCTTACGGGGTTTGTAACAGAAACAGGACCGAGGGGATATCCATAAAAGATAGCCCACAAGCAAGCCCAACAGAAAACAGGGATTGAGGATATATTCCCAAAAGAGATATCATGCACGTATTTGGTCTTCAGTCTCCTGAGTCGCATCACCTTGAGCTTAGTTCCATCGTGCCTTGACCGCCCCTTTTTCTTCACGATTTCGCAGCTTCTTATTTCCTGTTTCCATAACATGAGTTGGAACTCATTTCCTCATCGCCTCTCGTTCCACTTGCACTTATCCTTCTTTTTTTTCTAAAATACTTGACGCAAACATGACTGCGTACTCGTGATCTCATGCAAGCTTTTCCAAAATTCACTAATGAATCTCGGACCTCGTACCACAAGGTATACCACATAAAGGAACTTCCTCTTGAAAGTAAACAGATGCCAACCAGGTTATCAAGCGCACTTACTAAGGTGATTTCTATAACCCATGCATAAGTGAAATAAACCATCCGTCCTATTGGCGAACACCACTCGATTGGGCTTCCAATTTCCCATGAAGGCATCAAGGGATTCTAAGTAACTAACCATGACCGAACCCAAAAGGTTACACGAGACTTCGAGGGTTAGTCAAGGGTCCAACTACCCTTCTATCAAAACCGAGAGTGGCACCCCTTACTGGATAACCACTTCATCCCTATAATCCATCCATAACCGAGGCATGTCATTCTCGAATTCCAAAACAAGTCATGAGTAAATGGACCGATCTTCCAATAGGACTTGAGACAAAACGGGATTCTCTACTACGCTAGTACTAAGGTGCAGAGACTCAACTATCGAAGCGGACTTAAAAAGATGCGGTGATCAAAACAAAGTCCCGACGGGATGATGGAGAAGAAAAACTAAACCTTTAACAAGATCGTTACCCTCCTTCTGAGGTACCCTAGAAATGAGAGCATACTATTGCCCTCCGAATGATCTTGTCCCTGTTCCATGACACTTAACTATCCGTCCCGTTTCACCATGCCAAAGGTACTCTCTCGTCATGGGTTTCATTGTTCATCTTTCTCCCTCCTTTTAGGACTCAGCCATACCAACATATTGCTTATCCCTGAGCTCGTATCCTTTATCCTTGTTCTTACTATCCTTTCATAACTCTGCCACGGTCTCTCGAGAACCACCTCCATCGTACGGGAAACACTTACGCAGCTAAAAAAGACTAGTCGCAGTTAAAACTACTGTGACTACAGATGGAGGAAAGAAAGGAAAAGAGACTCAATTAAGGAAACAAGGATAGTGCTAATGGCCTTTGGGGAATAGCCTTTTTCTTTTAAAAGAAAATTTTCTTGAAAAATGCTTCTTTGTAAACGATTTTCAAATAGTTTTCAGAAGGTTTTAAAAACTTTTGCCCAGTCTGGTAACCTTCTGCTCTGATACCAAATGTAACACCCCGCCTCCGCTAGGGTCACTCGCAAAGGAATGCACTAGCTTTAGAGGGGCATTATTGGTAAACATGAACAGAAATATCACAAGACAGAACATATATAAATAGCGGAAGTAAAGTCAACTTTCATAACATGAATAAATAAGGCCTAAAGCCTTTTACATCAGAGTACATCAAAACCTGTCTTGCAATAGTAAAGAAGCATAAAGACTTTTTAATAAATTATTCCCCAAGTAAAACAGTAAAGTAGCCATAGCCAAGAGAAGTCCAAGCCATCCATGATGACCTTCAAGCGGAAGAAGTCCGAACTAAACAGCATTGTTTCCTCCCTGAAACCTGGGGGGGGGGAACGGAAGAAAAGAGGCGAAACAAAACGGGTCAGTCAAACAGACTGAGTAAGTCCTATCTACTTCCAGTATAAAAACAGGTAAAGGTAACATGACATGCATAAACTGAAAGTAAACATAAGGATAACTACAAGATAGATAAGCCAGGATAGCCGGTTGAACGACGGTGGCAAAGTAAACTAAGGTATCATGATAAACTACGGTGTTATGATAAGTCAAGGTATCACATCGTCAGATTTCTAACGAGTACATTATCCCAAGGTATCTACCCCGTCTAACATCCCACGGTATCTATTATGTATATTCTTCCTAGTTCTAACATGTATATTTGCTCTGCACCCTCCGTACTAGTATCCCAGCCTTGTTATGTGTTAACCATGAATGCCCCTTACTCAAAGTCGTGTAATGGTCCCTGTCAACCTAATATCGCATATATAGGTTACTCAAATCATATGTTTCTTTCCATGTATATAAGTTTAGTCCTCTGCCGTACCTCGTACGGGCTTCCTCATGTCGTATTACCCTTGAAATCGTTTGGACTATCACCCTTGTTCTAGCTAGGCTCTTCCATATGAACCATCGTTTAAACTAATAGGACTTACGCCACCTAGCACCACTAGGGATTACGCTTACCTATTGCACGCTTTCGTATTTCGGTTTGGGTTAAACCACCTAGGCCACTAGGGATTACGCTAACCCTCAACCGCGCCCTTTTTCCCACGCATTCATCGTGAATCGTTTTTCTATTACTGCATGCACATGTATCACATCGTGCCACCCGAGTCCTGTCACAGGGCAAACCAAGACATACAGGACTCGGTCGGGAGCTTTAGATTTATCTGCCGATGCAGATACTAAGGTCTGCTTTTCTACACGTGGCTATGGTCCCACGAGACCCCTCCCTCAACTAGTGAAAGGCAACACAAGAGAAAATCTTGTATGAGAACTACACTCCGGCCAGCCCACATCCTACGGCCTACCTCACCCATAATTAGATAGCAAATCATGGTCTGTTGGGTGTTCCCTGCCTTTCCGTACGTACACGCTTGACTCAAGATGGTAGATGATCGACGAACTTGCTATCTCGGGCACCTTATGTATTCGTCGACTCACTGCTATCCACCCCAGTCTTTAGGTCGCTCGCATAGCAACCAAGGCATATTCTTGGTTCTTCTACCGCAGACCTCAACCTCTCGTGAGCCTAGTATAATGACCTGGCAGCTCACAGAGGGATCCCAAGAATATCCTCACGTTCCCTGAAGCCGCTGCTTCGTTACCCGGTTCGTTGGAGCCTTTATCTAAATCAGATAGCCTGCTCCTACACGCATACTTAAACGTTGACCTAACGTATCGGGTTACTGATCTATCTAAGAAATGGTCCAAATTTCCTTGACTAAGAATTATTACTTAGTTTCCCTTAACTAAGGTTTACCACTTAGCCCTATTTCCATTATCCTTGTTAACTATGGTTATTTACCTAATCCTCCGAATTAGGGTTTATCTAATGGGTTGAGTGTCACTTAAGTCCATAACTTAGCCCGTCTACAAACCATGTCAAAATTGGCTAAGTATCCAAGTCCAAGACTTAACCCTACAAACCATGTGTCAAGTTGGCTAAGTATATTAAGCAATCCATAACTTAACCTCGTCTAATTATCATTTTAGATTGGTTAATTATATAAATTAACTTGACCTTGTCAAATTACCGAGTCAAATCGGTCAAGCGTATCCAAGTGATTCGTGACTTAGCCTTATCATGTTTTCACGTTAGATTGGTTAAGTATAGATTAACTTAACCTCATCAAATTAACGAGTTAGATTGGTTAAGTTTAGTTCACTTAACCACATCAAATCTTCATGTATAATTGGTTAAGTATAAGTTGCTTAACCCCATTAAATTATCACGTTAAGTTGGTTAAGTATTGGTTACTTAACCTCATTGAACTACCAAGTTTAAATTGGTTAAGTGTTTAACTTAACCCCGTCGAATTACCGTGTTTAGATTAGTTAAGTATGGATTACTTAACCCCATCTAATTACCGTGGTTAGGTTAGTTAAGTCTTAATTACTTAACCTCATTTAATTACCCAGTCGGATTAGTTAAGTGTAAATTGCTTAACCCCATCTCCTAATCATCTTGCACGGTTAAGTGTCATTAAGGAAATCAAGCCCGGTCCCACTTAACCTACCCATTCGTGTCATATCGGTTAAGTGTCATTAGTCAAATTTACTTAACCTTATCATGTGGCATTAATTTAATTAATGCACTCTTAACCTCTCACATTAGACCTTGTTGTGGTTACTAGTTAAGCCGGGCGGGTCCGGGTAGATTTATACCACAACCTAGTCTAACCTCGGGTCTTAAGCGCGACATGACCAACTTCTCACATTGGATCCTATTGCTTGCAACCACTAGTTAGGCCGGTCGGTTCCGGGTAGTTTTATGTTGCAAACTCAACCCAACCTCGAGTTGGCCACACTCATATTATCTAAGTTCATCATGTTTCCAAAACATGTTACACGTTTCCGAGCATTTGGGTAGACCTAACTTAATAGGTAAATTCCCAAAGGGTAGACCTAACTTAATAGGTAAATTCCCAAGCTCATGTTTTTATGCATACTTACATGTCGTCTTCCATGTTATCTTTCAAGTCATATTTTCAAGTATAAACGCATGTCATATTCAAGTTAAGATTTTGCGACATGTTCATGTTTATCTAGCTACCCAAAATCGTGTTTTCCCAACGCAAGCAAAGCGAGTCAACATAGTAAGGATACTATGTCACATATTGGTCTCAAAACATGCATGATGCCAAAAGGGCTTGGCTTCCACATGCATAACATCATAAAGGGATTGGCCATAAACATGCATAGTGTCATAAGGTAATTTTGGCCACAAACATGCATATTATCACAAAGGGTTTGGCCATAAACATGCATAATCTCATAAAGGACTTGGCCACAAACTTGCATGATAGCATAAAAGGGTTTGGGTTCATAAACATGCATAAGCCCCAAAATCTAGTCTTAGCCAAGGTTTCACAAGTAAAATGGTTCCTAAAGGTTCATGCTAGCATTTCATGCATAAAGATCCAAACTTGCAAGTTAAACTAGATTATGCATAGCATGAGAGGCATAATTAAGTCACTCACATGGCCTATAATCATAAACATGAACACAAGAGGCAAGGTAAGGCTCATATAGGTTCGCATAATCATGTTTAGCCTCATTTTATCCCATGTCAACATTAAAAATACCGTTTTAATCCAAAAGTAGCTAGAACTTACATAGTTAGGCCTAGGGAAAGGAGCATGAATCATTTTGGCTAAGAAAGGTGCCTCCTTTGTAGAAGAATCGTCATGGAACTCGCATAGCAATGTTGATTTGGCCTTGATTTGGTGTAGCAAGCTTGCACCTTTTGATTTGAACTTGATTTGAGTGCATAGGCTCTAGGGATTTGAGATGGAGGCCATGAGAGTAGAAATTTGGCCATAGTTTAGTTACATGAGTGAATAATGAGGGTTTAGGGGTAGGTTTAGGGTCTTTTTATAGAGATTAGGATAGTTTTAGGCCCTTAGATTAACCCTAGGATAGATTAGGACCGTCAGATCTCGGAAGCTTCTAGACCCAGCCCAAGCACAAGACTAGGTGAGACAAACAGGTGCGCCAGGCCATATGCCCCGACCACCCCCTGTCGACAGGCAAGTCGACAGGGCTGTCGACTTGGTCTGGGCCCAAGTCGACAGGCCTGTCGACATCCCTGTCGACATGGCCTAGGCGGGGAAACTTCCCGCCTAGCCCCAGACCTGATTTCCAAAACTGCTTTCCGAGATTCAAATTTCCAGAAATCTTCTTTGGGCCTTTAACGGGTCATACGGACTCCGATTTTCGAAAACTCAGACTCTATTTCGCGTATTTTTCCGAGACGAACGCAATGTCATAGCCCGTTTTACTTAATTCAGAATTTGAAATTAAATTCTGCCTTGATTCTCGTTTTTAACATGTTATCGAAATACGGGTCGTCACACGAAACACGGTTTGTTACATCATGCATGTGTATGACCTACTGGTTAATCATGTGAAATGGAAATCTTCACTTCAGAAATCAGTCCAAGACGTCCAATCAAGCTGTAGTCATGGGAAAGCTACAAGATTTGGAGACAGTTGTAGTCCCATAGATTCGCAAGACAGTGCTAATATGGGTTTACAAGACGCTGATGACCTTATTGCTGAACGATATGATAGGCCCGAAGGATCCAAGGCGGCAAAGAAAAAACAAGTTGTAGGAGCGAATGATGGCGAAATCAAAAAACTATTAAAGGAGTCTAACGATATGTTTATGAGCGCACTCCAGAGCAGAAGCATTCAACACCAAGAAAAGCTTAAAGCAATTCATCAACTTGTTGAGACAAAACGACGAAAGGAGGAAGATGCAGTCATGTTTCTGGATATTACGCAAATGGATGATGTGCAACGCGAGTATACGGAGTATCGGAGATTTGAGATAATGAGGCGAAGAAGAGAAGGAATGTAGTTTATGTAGCTAGCTTGGATGTAAACTTTAATTGGATTTGTATGCGCTAGGATGGTGTTAGTTGCATTTTGTTTATGTAGCGTAGGAATGTAGTTTGAATTTTAAAATGGAGTATGAAATGGTATTTGAAATTTAAAATGGAGTATGAAAAGGAGTTTGAAATGGAGTTTGAAATGGAAAATGGAGTTTGAATTTGAAAATGGAGTTTGAAATGGTAGTTGAAATTTTGTTTGGTGTTTGAAATGGACTTTGAAAGTTAAAAGGGAGTTTGAAATTTGAAATGTAGTTTGAAATTTAAAAAGGAGGTTGAAATGGAATTTGAATTTTGTTTGGTGTTTGAAATGGACTTTGAAAGTTAAAATGGAAAATTTCAAACTCCAAAATCCTTTTTAAACCCCATTTCAAATTTCAAAGTCAATTTCAAACTCCTTTTTAAAATTCAAATTCCATTTCAAACTCCAAAATCCTTTTTAAACCCCATTTCAAATTTCAAAGTCAATTTCAAACTCCTTTATAAAATTCAAATTCCATTTCAAACTCCAAAATCCTTTTTAAACCCCATTTCAAATTTCAAAGTCAATTTCAAACTCCATTTCAAAATTCAAATTCCATTTCAAACTCCAAAATCCTTTTTAAACCCCATTTCAAATTTCAAAGTCAATTTCAAACTCCTTTTTAAAATTCAAATTCCATTTCAAACTCCAAAATCCTTTTTAAACCCCATTTCAAATTTCAAAGTCAATTTCAAACTCCTTTTTAAAATTCAAATTCCATTTCAAACTCCAAAATCCTTTTTAAACCCCATGGCAGACATAATACAAAACACATAACACATAACACATGGCAGACATAATACAAAATCCTTTTTAAATTCCATTTCACATGGCAGACATAATACAAAACACATAACACATGACGCTACATGTAATATACAACCATGTCATCAACAACAACCATGTAATACAAAACATGTAATACAACCATGACGCTACATGAACATCAACCAATAGGCATAGCATCGCCATCTGCCCCATCAGAACTGTCATCACTAACGTCATCGAAAGCATCATCATCCATAGGTGATCCATCACCAGTACCCTGCTGCTGTAACTGAGTCTGTAGGGAAGCAATCTGGGCCTCGTACTGATCCTGTTGTTATGCCAAATCCCCGTGTAAACTCTGGTACATCAACTGTGTGTACTCCAACGTCATACGCTCAAAAGCAGCCAATATCCATCTATCATGGTCCATATATAGCAAGTACCGTTAATGAGACAACTTGTGTTACATAATTTGAGTTTTTATAATGCAGTCGTATACCGGTATTACTGTGTAACTCTTACGTACCTGATGTGGATGATACAAACCGGCTGACTGTACTCCGGGAGGGTCAACAACTGGATACTGCAACGGAATCTCTACAATCTGACCCTGTACGTCGTACGCCCTAAAAATGTGTGGAGGAGGGTCCAACGCACCACTCTGCGTGAACTGAGACGATACAGGCGCAAAGGTAGGGGGATGCACCGGGAATCTGCCTGCTACTGAAGATGGGCCGATATGGTCGGAGTTCAAACCCCGAATATAGTCTGGTAACGCATAAGCGTGTGGCGCTACTCGAGCCCAATAGGCATCAAAATCTCCAGGCACTGTAAAAGGCTCACCGTCCACCCAGCCTGCAGCCCTCATATCAGCAATATATGATGATCCTACCTGTATATCCCCAAACATCTGATCCCATGGGAGTGGATCAGAAGGAATGCGCTCTAACCCGTATAGCTGTAGCCAACATCGCTCCCCCAAATACCAAATGAAAGGGCATGTAGGCACCTGGAAGCATACCCTACGCCTCGAAAGACTGGAGTGGAAAATGAGGGGGTGGTCCTGCTGAGGAATCATAAAATCTATATATGTCTGCCATGGACGTCGAATAATGCCACCCCGCTCCCTCAAATCAATCTGCGTGCGCGCCTCCATAAGCTCGTTATGCACACCCTGTGCAGAACGAGCTACATGCATAGCAGGACCCCATCGTCGTAATCTCGGAAAGTATATGTAAGGTGTAGTGATGGCCTCATCAATAAGTCGCGGGTGCATAACAACCATGTACTCGTAAAACCAAAATGGGAGAATATACCAGAAACCGTACAGCTGCTTGCAGCGCTGCACGGCGTAGAGATCCAAAGCCACATACAAATAGCCTAATATCGTCGTACCCCAGTCAAATGAATGTAGCTGCTCTATGTCTACAAGGCTAGCCAAAAAACCAAGTCTGATAGTCCCCCTGTTATTGCTAAAAAAGGCGGAACCAAAAAGGTGCAATAAAAAGGCCCTGATAATGGGAGTGTGCATAGCCTGAGTGCCCTGATGTGCAGTGACATAGCTATATAGAGTAGGTAAGCTAACGGCTCCTGAAGAAACAGAATCAGGCTCTAAACCCGGTAACTGCTCTGAATAGCTATCATACTCCTCAAATGATACATCAAAGGGAATGGGGTGACGACCTGGACGACCAACCTCGATGCCCGTGAGGACGTAAAAATCCAAAGGAGTAAGACCTAACTCAAAATCAGGGAAGTGAAATGTGTGTGTAGTAGGCCACCATCGCTCACTAATAGCCTCTACAAGGCATCGGTCAACATGAGAAAATCTAGGTAACTCTAAAAAGGAGCCAAATGGCGAATCAAAAAGTCTAAGTACTATAGGCTCGGGTAACTGCTGAAAAAGTGTCGTACTACGTGCCCAACAACCTCGCATAGGAATATGTCGAACCTAAACGTATGTAAATTTGTTGTAAACACGTAATATTAAATAGCATTCGTGTATATTAAGAATGTTGTACGTAACAGAGTTTTAAAATTATACCTGAGGCGTCACAACAGCAACATGCACTCGGTGTACAAATGTCACAGGCAGATCGTGCAATACTCTAAGGCTCTCGGCAGTCACGGTGGCATCAGGTGGGGCATGGACTGGTCCGACTGTAGGATCTGTCGGAGGATGGCTGACTCGTCTACCAGACTTAACTTGACGTGGCGGCATTTCGTCGTAGAAACCAATTTAAAAAAATTAAAAGGAGGAATTTTTTTTATTTACAAAAGGAAAAATGGCCATTTGCGCCTGATATAGGCGGAAAAATCCACGAGCATGTTGAACAAACGCGTAGGCTCTACGCGTTTGTTCAACAGACGCGCGCTTTTTTATTGTGGAGCCGGTTTTAAAATATTCCACGCGCTTGTTGAACAAACGCGTAGAGCCACGCGTTTGTTCAACAAGCGCGTGGACTTAAAACTGTTGCAGTCCCCAATTTTGCGGAGTGTAGATTATCGGATTTCGAAAATCCACACTCCGGATTTGTTGGAGATGCTCTTACACAGAAAAGTGATGTAGCTTCTGCATGTCCAAACAGAAGCCTGCCAAGCCTACCTTTTCACTCTTGAGCTCCACACCAAACATGGAAGCCTCCATGCACTGATTTGACAAGGTAAAATGACATTGTGACGTAATTGAAAATTGCTATAGGAGAGGAAGAAGAGCGTGAATCACCAAAAAAATAGCATTATTGAGAGTCAATAGCTTCACCTACATCACTGAGAATTCGATGACCAAGCTTGAACTATAGCATCAATCTCACAACAGTTAGTAACGACCATATAAGAAGAACACTGACTCGTGAAAAAAGTGCAGAACTACGAGCAAACAAGTCATAGTGTTGCACAAGCAGCAAAAACATCACCAGAAATATAATATCAAATATCAGTGCATAACATCTCGTATTTTGACATCTTGTTATGGTGACGACCACCCATTCAAACACTAGACTCAATCCACCAACAGACAACACCAACAAGAGAGGAAAAAAAAGAGCAGCATTTCACAGTTAACATGATTTGAGATTCTGAGCTATACAAAACTGGAGAGACATCCAAGCTCCTCAAACCACATCAGAGACCCAAACAAACCAAACCCGACTTCATGTACTACTAATAAGACGAGTACAAGGTGAACATTGAATACGCAGTAGCAAGCAGTACCATCACAGACCTAAATCGAGATGTGGACACTACTAAACTAAGGGGAGTTACTTCTTACCAGACAGGCTCCGCGTTAGTGACAATACCCCTTCCAAAATCGTGACCATCAGTTGAAGACCATGCTTCAGGGAAGAACCTGAAGACGAGAGTTACCTGGAATAATCACCAAAAATTAGATGGGATTGAAACCGGAGATGGTTTAAGAGGGATCTGAGTATTTGAGAAGAGGATGGAGATTTTAGGGGTAAGTGTAGCTCAGAAAATAACATGAAAAAACTAAATCTGGAGCGAAACTGCAGAAATCGGAGAACACAACGCGTGATGAAAACATGTATGGGATGGGAGAATAATTTCGAGGAGACAATGGAGTGGAGAAGATCGATTTTAGAGGAGAAAAGAAGCGGTTGTTAGAAGAAAGTTTGGATAAATGTCGCTATTAACAGTGTTTTACTGAAGATGAAGCATTTTGTTTTGGTTATTCGTGATTATTCTGATTTTACTTATGTATATCATATGAAAAATAAAAAGTGAGGCATTTTATATGTTTAAATCATTTAAAACTGAAGTAGAAAATCAACATAATAAGAAAATTAAGATATTTTGTACTGACAGAGGAACATAATATGAGTCCGGTTTTTTTTTTATTTCTATAAATTGCATGGTATAATTAATGAGAGAACTGGGAAAAAATACGTGCAAAGGGTTCTTTGGAGTATTCTGCAGCAGATTGAAGCCACCACCCTTTGTTGCTAAGGACATCAAAGTTTACACTACGAGCTACCATGGTGTTTACCAATCAATCGACCATTGTCTATTGAACGCAGCTCGGTGCAGGGACAACTGTCAATTAAACATTGGTCTGACATCTACTAGCAACTAGTCTAGTGCTCGTAGCAATATGATATACTAATAATATTAGTGTTCCTAATAGATTCTAGATCTTGTGATTAGAATCATCAACGAATGCTTTCGGATGCGGATAGAGTCATATCCGCATTCAAAATCACTTTTCGATATTAGATAGTAATGGAGGTCGATGCGGATAAATATTGGATAATATCATATCCGCTAATGATCGTTAAATCAATAAATACTAATGGAGAATTTTAGTTCCACATAAATGTGTTTAGCCATATTAATCATCAAAGTATCCAAAATAATCGAATTTTAAATAGTTTTGAGCAAATAATATGAAATTTGGCTTCTGTATGATCTAACCATGGAGACTCAAGCCCGGATTTGCACTAATATGCATATGGTTGTTTGGGTTTGTTTGTTATATTGTTGTGACTCCTTTTGGCTTCTGTATGATCTGCATATTTCCTTAGCTGTGTTTTGGGTAGTCTAGCTACTGTTGTATTGTTTGTTTTGGCCTAAACTATTGTATAATTATCACTCTCGTGCAATCGGTATTTGGGCCACCAATTGGGCTTGTTAGCTGGACTATATGTATATATTAATATTATGTTTAATCGGCTGTGTAGTTTCGCACTACACATCCGTCCTACTAAAAAAAATGCAATTATTGCACATAACATAAATTTTTAACTATTAGGAAATGTTTTAGTTTATGAAGTGAATTTATTGAAAAAAGGTTAATGATAATTTATTTATGAGTAATTATTATGATTGAGTCGTTGCAAGTTTACAACGGTAACATATTTATGAACCATTATTATAATTGAGCTGTTACACTTACATTATAGTAATATATTTATATGGCATTATTATTGTGCTGTTAAAAAATAACGGTATTACAATATTGTTTTAAATAATAGCAAATTAAAATCCATTAACATTCACTTCAGTAATGTATACAATTTCCATAATGCATACTTAAATGATAGACGGACAGAAGAGAAATGGTAAGAATAACAAATATTTTTCTTTATCTTTTCATTAAAAAAGTAACAGACATTTTCCTTTCACTTCTTCCTTCAAAGAGAATAACTGACATTTTTCTCTTTCTTGTTCTGTTAACCGACCTTTTGGTCCAGTTCCCAAAAGAATATCAGGTCTGCTTGACTCAACACATCGCATGGCACCAAATCCTAAAGTGTCGCCATGGCACTAAGGATACAAGCCCGAAAGAAGTTGTGCAAGCATAGGCCTCGCAACACCTCCAAGACTAAGATTTCGAATCTCCCAGAGTCCGCTCCACAATGATTTCGAATCCTTGGGTTTCATGTCCATCAAATCCCTCAACTACCACTGCACACATTTCGACTCCCTCCAATTCGACTCCCTGACTCTCCATATTAAGGGATTTCGAATCTCTCTAACATCACTCCACGCATTTTGAATCTCTCGATCCCCATTCCCTATTTGCATCCCCCACCACTCGGAAGCCTCCTCAACGTATCCCCCGGATATGATTTCGTATCCCTCAGGGGATACGTATTTGTATCCCTAAGGGGATACGAGAATATGTATCCCCTCAGGGATACGAAGCAGCCCTATCCCAAGGAATACGAATTTCGTATCCCATGGGATATGAAATTTGTATCCCCAAGGAGGGATACGAATTTTCTTATGCAATAATGAAGGGATGTTAAATTCTGGAGGGTGGCTTTCAAGGTTACGAAATTTTGCTTTGTGGTCCCCAAATCTCACTTACTTCCACCTAACCCACTACCTATAAATACCCCCATGCTCATTCTTCACAAGGGTTGGATTTTGCTTGATTTGACTGCTTTACAAGCTCCTATAACTCTATTAATGACATCATAGCTCTTTGAGGAAAAAGAAAACCACATCACTTTTTCAAAGATTTTGTGTATGACAAATATGACTCCCAAATACATAAAAATACTTGTAAACAAGTGTCATGATGATGTTCAATGCTTGTAACTCATTTTTGTGAATGAAAGATCAACAAATTTCTTCAAAGTGGACGTAGGCCCCTCACAGACCAAACCACTATAAACTCTATGTCATTTACCGCTTTCTGCCTTTAATTTTCCGTATGCAAAATGGTATTCTCTAGTAATAGAGAATCTTTTGGTGTGACGACGTTTTTTGCTGTCAACACTTTGATGTTTTCATTGGGAGACTTAAACTCACTTCTTTTCGCGAATTTCCATCTTGACTTCGACGCGCTACTCAGGTTTCTTCCTAACCTACCTCTCGAGTCCGCTTACGATGGTTAAGCGATCAAAGAACCCAAAGATCGGAACCTCCGCAGGGGCTGACACTACCACTTCTCAACAATCCCAATCAGCGAGGAACCCGACTGACATGGATATCATTCCGCCTACAGACCCTGTTGCTCCTACAATTCAAGCACAATTTTACTCGCTTAATAAAAACTTGGAAGATAGATCTGGAGAACTCAACAACACATTGAACACTAACATTGACCTAATGCATCAACTCAAGGAAAGTCAACATCTCGTCTCTCAACATCAGCTTTCTCAGAACAATGCTCGGCCGCATCTCAATGCCTCGGAAAGTTCTTCTTCTGACACTTGGCGCCGAAGCAAGAGGAGGAGGATGACTCTCAACGCCAATGCCCTCACCAACACTAATGTCCATGTCAATAGCAGCAGTAACGGAGCTACTGTAACTTTCAACGAGGGAATGCTCAACACGATCGTTCCCCATTGGTTATTAATGATGAACCATGTCTAAATAACCAATCCTGTGCTCGTCGGAACCCAATTGTCGCCGCTCTGAACTTGGGGTTTATGCTTCTAGCAACTCAACAGGTCTAAGTTCTGCCTAATCATAATCAATATCAACCGGCTTAGCCTCATCAACCGCTTTAGAATCAAGCGAATAATGCCGACAACATGGATGAGGATAATCACGATGTCCACCCCAAAAGATGTCCACGACCCAAGACCCCTGAGGTGAACCACGACCGCTAAATTCCACCAACGGATATTCAACTTCATGTCTCCCCGACATGATTTGAAGGATTACAAATATGCAAGGGAACGTCAACGACATGTGGGAAACCAACATGAGACATAACCCCTTTACCTAGGTTGTGCATGAAGCCGAGTGTCCCCGACGCTTCAACATGCCACAGCTCACACTCTACGGGGGAAAGACTGACCCTTGGGGCTTTCTGAACCGTTATGAGTGGCACATGGACTCCACTCGGGCCACTGATGTAGTCAAGTGCAAATGCTTCCCGGTTTCTTGGAAGGCACAACTTTACTCTGTTTAACCAGCTCATGACACATTCTATCTCCACCTTCGACCTACTACGGAAATGGTCAAGAAGTTCAGAATGCACGTGCCCGCGCTGAAGAATACTCTCGCTTTCTCCAATCTCTACCAGGGCACGACAAAAACCCTCAAAAGCTACCTCGAGCATTTCGACACAGCCCTCGCTGAGGTTGACGATCTAGAACAACGCATGGTTTTTGTCCATCTTGCCAAAGGCGTCCTTCCTAATTCCGAGTTTAGAGCATGGATAGGTAGAAAGCAATCCAAGACTCTGGAAGATTTCTACGAGAAGGCCGGACAATTTTTGTGTCAAGAGGAGACACAACGCAAAAGGGCTGCCCAAAGCGACCACCCCCAATAACCCACACACTTGCACCGTCGATGACTGTGTCAAAGAAAAACAGGTTGGAGAATCTTCCAACAACAGTAAGGGGGTAGTCCCGTACAAGCCAAAGCCAAACGATGTCAAATTTGGCGGTTACAACAAAAATCAAGCTCCTGGAGATCTCAAGAAGCATGACCGCTATCCCAATTACAGGAACTACGCTCTACTCAACCGAGAGCTGGAGGCCATCTACCTAGAGACATGTAACACTCAACAATAAAAGAAACCCAACACTAAGGAATCTACCGACCGCGAGAAGATCTCCGACAAATATTGCAGATTCCACGATATGTTTGGGCACAACGCCAACGATTGTTTTCACCAATAAATGGCTCAAACACCAATGGTTCGTGAACCGTACTTTACCAATGTGGTTAGAAAATGAATGGAGCCGCACTCAATAAAAGATGAAAGTAAAAATGTGAGGAAAGTAAAATGGAGACAAGGTTTTTAGAGTGGTTCGGCCCTAAGCTAGGTCCACGTCCACTATGAAGGTAGTTTGCAGTATCATGATAATGATTATAAAACATATAAACTCTCTTTATTCATACATCTTCTCGTTCTCTTAACATATTCTCATTCTCATATACAAATCTTGCTTAAATTCTCGGAATTTAATAGAGGAATGGAGGAATTCGTGGAGGAAAAGGATAGTTGAGTGACTGAGCCAGAGGACGTCTTTGACCTTTCTTACTTATAGGAGTCTATGGGATGCCATGGCCAAATGGATGAATCACCTTCAAGTGGCGATGATGGCGATGGTTGAAAATGCTTAAGGAATGGTGGAGGAAAGAATTCAACAGCACTTCGTGGTGGCCAGGAGTTCCCCCCTTTTGGTGGAAGTCATGGCCTATTTATAGATGAGTCCCCCTGAAGAAATGAGCTGAAATTCGTATATGCAGGCTACGGGTCACTCGTTTAGTTAATTACGAAAATGCCATTCCATATCTGCAGCCATCTGTCGACAGTTGTATACAGCTGTCCTGCACGAGCGACTTCATAGGAGTGAGCAGCTGCATAGATCTAAGCACATTGGATGAGTGAACAAATGAGGAGTGTATAGGTGACTTGTCAAAGCTTCATGGTTGGTATAAGAGCGACCGACCAGGTCATTTTGTTAAGCCTTTTATTGACCGACAAATAGTATCTGGTTAAAGCTTTAGTATCTGATTATAGATGAACAGGCGATCGATCAAGGCTTGAAGAGCAGATATAGGTGCAATTACTCTGGTGCTGACATCTGTCGGATCGGTAGGTACCATATGATTGGAGTATTAGTGTCTGATTGAGGAATGAGCGAGCGACTGGGGTTTCAATTTATGAGCGATCATGGGATGCATGTGCGACCTCTGGTATCTTTGCGGTCCCTGGTACGTACGCTCGATCAGGGTAGTATGAACGAACAACTACAGAGTGGGACGTGTGACTGGAACTGATTCTTTTCCCTGTCTTGTACGACCGACCTTTTCGATATAGGAATAAGAGACTTCTCTTACATCATGCTCAACCCTTAACTTATGTGCGAATGAACTCGTTATGATGCGCATCTGACTCGAGTGTTTTCCTTGTGTCTCTAACTCATACTTAATCATCTAATGTGTGTATGAATTTTTGAGGGATAACAACGATTTTCGCCACCATAGGGATGCAATCGAAAAACTCATCCATGAGAAACATCTAGAACAGTACGTTCAGAACCCTGCTCCTATTGAAGCAGCCACGGGCCCCTCGTTGCTCGCTCTCCCTCTAGCTAATGCGGCCCCAGGGCTGTCCAATTAGAGACCATGTGGCATCATGATCAACACTATCTGCGGTGAACCTCACCACACACATGAAAGCTTCCGAAAGATGGAAGAATATGCCAACTCCATTAAACATGCTAGCTAAGAATCATGCTCTTCACTGGACAAATCTGTCCCCGCAAAGCTCTAGAAGACAATGCGGGACGATATCGTCTTTCGTGAGAGAGAGAGAGTCTACGGGAATTGAGATCCCAACCACCAACCATCTCGTCATCTCGACTCAGATAGTCCCTTCTTTTGTTCAAAGGATCCTAATCAACTCAGGAAGCTCGATCAACATTATCTTCAAGTAGGCGTACGATCAGATGAAACTTAAAGCCCTGCCATGCACAATCTATGGTTTCAACAGATCTTCCAACCGACCTGTGGGCATAGTCGATCTCTCAGAGAACTCAGAGAAGGGGATCTAAGTCGGGTCTGAATCCTTACCTTTGTGGTCATCAACGTCATCTCTCCCTACAACATTTTCTTCGGCCGCCCCTTCCTTGTAGAATTCTGAATCCGCATGTCACTATGGTCCCTTCTGACGAAATTTCCGATAGAGAATGTGATCGACACAATCAAGAGCGACCAAGCAACTATGAGAGCCTGCTACCTCGCCTAAAGGAAGGATGCCATCAACAAGGTAAAGGGAAAGATAGTGCCTCCACTTCATGCGCTAAAACCGCCTTCATACAGCAATCAAAGGTGTTTGAGTCCTAGTTCAAGCACCACTGTTGTCTTCCGACGATCTCGATTTAAAGGAGGATGAAGAGCTCTACTTCGAGAGGGCCACCACGGTAGAATGTAACAGCCCGCACTTTACGTATCAGAGGATCGTAAAATGTTTTTATTTAATTCCGTAAGGGTTGGATTATTCTCATATTTTGATATGTTGGTTATCGGGATGTGAGACATGTCCATATTTTTTTACCAATTTTATTTATGACTAATTTTCCCCTGGCAGTCTTGTACTGGGCATAACTTTTAACTGGGATCAAATCAGGTGTTGAGGTCAGTCTCATTGGAAAGAAAATGGTGTTGCCAATTCTGTAGAGTGGTCACATTAAAGATTTGGTTTAGCGGTTTGGGAGGAATCACTGTTTTTGTGTTTCATAGTTTGTTGTTCAGGTTCTTGAACCATTAGTGGGATGATTTGGAGAGGTCCATTAGTGGGATGGTGGGAGGCTATAAATAAGGGGTTAGAGGCATGGAGAATAGTTTACTTTCTCCAATCTCTCATTTGGTCGATCTCGCGATCCTCCTTGCTTAATCAAATACACATTTCCATCATTGAAATTCTAGATCTATATAAGAGAATTGAAGATCTACATCATTTGAATCTAGATCTACAATAATCAAAGAGAGAGTTCATCAAATCGAAGAGTTTGAAGCTAATTCTTCGCTGTCTGGATTTAGATCCAAGTGTTTTTGTGTTGTTTTGAAGATTTAGTGATTGATATGCATCTCTCACACGGATTCAATCAACTATATGGAATGTATGATCATAATTTCATCATTTTGTTTCATTTTTGCCTAGATCTACTTCATGGTAAGTCTATTTTCATATGAATCGCTATAGGATTTAATCTAGCAACTTAAAACCGGTAATTTCCATATAGTTTCGTACGTTTATGCAAGTTAGTTCCATTGTTTTGATCATTTATTCATTTATCATGATTTTGGTGAATTTCATATGGTTATTGATGAAAATTGTTGTTTTGATGTTATTGATGATTTCATAGTATGTTAAATGTTAAATCATTATTGGAAAACGTATAAGATTGGAATTACATTGGTTTTGAGCATGGATCAACGTGTTTTGTGATGGATCGAACATGCCAAAGCCATGGCTCGGTACGAGTTGGTTTGAGGGATTTGGGCATGCTAAACGATGGATTGGCCATCAGCAAAGTATGTAGATCAGATGTGTTCCAGTCCACAGATCGGTCACGCATTGGATGGATCGGTCGTTGCATGGCTAGGAGAGCAAGACAAGATGGATCGGTCGAGTATGGGTCGGTCGTAATTTTAGAGCATGGATCGGTTAAGACTTTTCTCAAGTGGAACTGTCAAGATCATGGGTCGGGATTGGATGTATTGGTTGGGCTTGGATGGATCGGTCGGGTGATGGGCCGGTTAAGTGATTTCAACGTGATGGGTCGGTCAAATATATGTATTGGTCGTACATTTTAATGATGGGTCGGTAGTGGACAATGCTATGGATCGGTCATGGCTCTAGAAGATGGGTTGATCGTTGTGTTCAGGGATGGATCAGATGACCGATCCATATAGATGGATCAGCATGTCTGATCCATGGTGGATCGACTTGTACTGAGGGTTATGGCAGCGCTTTGAAACTGTAACGCCCCACACTTTTCTACACCCAAATTTTGACAAAAATCAAAAATTAAACACATCCGAGCATGGAGCACATATCTGTACCTACAATAAATGAGCATTAGCATAATCAGAGTACGATAAAATAACTCACAGCGGAAATAAAATAGGATAAATTAGTAATAACTAATGTAACTACCTTTATCAAAGTAAGTCACTTTTCCAATACCGAGCATGAGAGAGAACGAGAACCGAAAGGTGAACCTAATCATCTATGAGAACCCGACCTTCTCTAGGAGACCTGGGAGGTTGTAATGAGGAGGGGGTCAGAACAACAAGTTCTGATGACTAAGAAATGTACAACACATATTATAACAAGGATATATTCCATTTGGTTCAACCCAAGCTGTATGCCTATTAAGGTTAATGGTTCTAAACCAACCTAGTTAATGATTATGCAGGACTCTACTACTCTTCCCAACGTAGTATTCCAAAATTATTTTACCGAGATAGGATTTTACACATATTTTTGTGAAGCCTTTATACCATAACATAACTGGTTATTTAATCGAGAGTGAGCCCCTAATTTCGGGATTTATATCTATGTATCCTCATTCACTATTCTTTATTATTTAATGCCTCACTATCAATGATAGATATGGTGGATTCTCCCTGATCACTTAAGACCCTAGGTGGCCCTATTGGTCACTTATTAACCCTCGATAATGTATTCAACGCTAACATAAACTAGAGGGCACTAGCTACGAGCCCTACTAGTTAAGGCTTTCATCATTCATGCATATACCCTTGCCCCGCATAAGGTGAAAGAAGGTGTTTTATCGTGCGTTATACCTTCTAGCTGACCTTACTAGATAACCTCCTTAGTCTCTTATTACTTCCCGTAGGATAGATGGCCATATCTGACCCTTTTAATTTCCAGGTTTGGGTAGGCCCATACACACATGCCATTTAAGACCCCTATACTGAAAAACCTATTTCCAGGTGGACTCTTTAACCCTAGTCACTTAGCATTTTAGGACCCAAAGGAGGACTATACGCGAAGGTTATTAGTTCATACCCCATTGCCTTTAAACCTTTCCCTTTTTGGGATTAAGTAGGCTACGTTATTAAGTAATTCCCGTTTAGTTCCTTTATACGGGAATACTATACGTACACCATTTATTTGTGTTACGGGTTTATATGGTTAATAATATCTTGCATTACTAACCTACTAAGTCCAATTATATTTTCTATTTCCATTACTATTAATAAGAAAGTTTATACTCCTTTTTCCCTAGGATGTTTATTTAATGCCTTCCCCAATTTAGACTTAATGTTTAACGACAATCATATATTCCCTTATGACATCCATTTCCTTTTATTTCATTTTTATTGCCCTTTATGACTCTAATGGTCATATTTTCCTAAGGCAATTATTTATCAGTCCAAAGTTATCTATTTGTTGTACCCCAACGGACAATTATTATTCTTATTCTTTTATTTATCTGTTTATTGGTTGTTATATATATATATATATATGCACTAGGCCTCTCACGTTAAGTTGACTACCTATGATGTTGGATTTGCCAGTCGGTTCCGGGCAGACTTCTACCATAAGTGAACTTAACCTCGTGCCTTGGTACATTTATTTTTATGCATTAGATCCCTCACATTAAGTTGATTACCTGTGGTTGAAGGATTTTGCCGGTCGGTTCCGGGTAGGCTTACACCACAAGTTGAGCTTAACCTCGTATTCAAATGCAGTTATAATTCAGATTTCCTAATTGGGATTTACAATAATTATCCTAATTGATTTTAGGAATTGTAACCATTTCCATATCACATTTATTTCCCTAATCAATATTGGTTACAATGGTTATTTTTTTATTTGCGGTCTCATTTATGGCAATCAGTTATATTGATTGCTACAAATGGTCACAACAAATATATTAATTCAAAATGGATTATATTTACACATAATTTCATAATTAAACCTTATTCGAACATTCAGACATTCCATAATGTATATTTTACCGTTTTACGCTGATCTGGACGGATAATATTTTTTTTTATGTTTTCGTGCGGTCAACGTAGTTATTAATATTTTGTTTATTATTTTGCAATACCTATTTTTAAATTTATGATTTGGTCTAATCAATTTACTAAACATTTCCTTTTTATATTCAACTTGCCAAAAGGTTTCGAGTCTTACAAAGGACAGTTAGCTATAACCATTGTAAATCATGCCTATTTTGTGAAATTGACAACTTTCCAAATCAAAAGAAATATATGTAATATATTTATTTTGGAATAGTCAATGCAAATTACATACAAATATATGTATTGTATTTATATGTACCTTTGCACCACTTTTCCCATTTTAATCCTTTTTATTATACTTCTTATGATTCCAAAATAATGCCGCTTTATTTATGAATGAGGAAAACAACATATTTTATAATGCTTAAGCCAAAACCCAACAATATTGGATATAAACAAGGAATATTTCTTTTATTCTTAAAATCATATAATATACAAACTTCATCTTTTTACCCAAATTTACATATCTCATATTTCAGCATTGAACTAAAGATCTGGAACATAACTACAACAAATTTATGTTTAATAGGACTAACTTCCAGATCCACGGTGCTATGTAACATGTACAAGCATATTTCATGACATAACTGTAGGAATATGTGGGAAAAATATATAAAAATCCTACGATTCATGTTATACATAATCACAACTTATCATTTGCCGATTTTAAACATATTCATAATCACGTCTGATGGTTTCCACAATTTACAATTATTTAAATAAGCAGATCTGATAGGCATAAAACATAGATTGGATTCAAACGAAATAGATAAGTCATTATAATTGTATTAGAAAATTTTCCACTCACCTTATAGCTTCAAATTCTCAATTTTGAACCCTTCAGGCTTACAATTCGTAAATTCTTATAAATCTATAATTTATCTAGAAAGGGGAAAATTCTAGATTTGTAGAAATATAAGAAAAAGGGAAGAGAGCGAAGAATCTATTATTGAGCATCCTCTTCCATTGAATCTATTAACCTTCCCAATTCATAAGAATTTGATTTGGTATATGTATGAATATATTTTATTTAGAAATTAGGTTGGAAGAGGAAGAAAATGGACAGAGCTCCACTGCCTCTATGGATTTGAATGGAAGAGAATGGAGGCTCTACCCCATTATTTATAGGGGTAGAAATGGCCTAGATACGTCAGATTAGTTTTAAGTTATATCCATCCATCCGTTATAATAATATAATAAACAAATACCTCAAAACCTAGCCGTCACTGGGCTATTTGACGACCAGTAGGTCGATCTGGGAGGTCAACCACCGGTCGACCCCCACAGGTCGACCGCTTGGGCATGAAACTGCCCAGGTTAGCTATTTAATTATGGTAAATTATTAATTAAATATTCTATTTATTTTTTTCTTGTCCGTATTCGTATTTCGTTCGTAACTTTTTCATATGGACTCCATTCGTGAAACTCCAACATGAAAGTTGATCAAAATTCCGGGACGAACGCAAAGGTTAAAGTCTCGCGGCCAAATTCCATCGTTTATAGAAATCCCTATTTTTGAAATCCTAATAATTAATTTATATTGTCAAAATTCTGGCTTGTTACAGAAACGCTATAGTTGATGGCATAAACGTTGTGGTTTGTTTCAATAGTGATTGTACAAAATGCTATGGATTGTATTGGACCTTATTTTCATTGTTTGGTTCGGTGATGTTGTGACTTCGATATACATACATACATACAAATACATATATATATATATATATCCAGGTGGGAATGTTCAAAGTGATGTGATGTGTTCACTGATCGGTGTAGAGCAACAAATGTGAAGACAACTCAAGGGTGTTGAGTTGTGAATAATGGTTGTTCGAGGGGGACTTGAGCTTGTGAACGGTCATCGGGGTTGATGACTAGAGATGCGAAGGCCGAGAGATTATCATTGTCATAAGTTCTAGCAGACTCAAAGAAGAGGTACTTTGGCAGTCGCGAATGGCCTTGTACCTTGGGCTATCGTAAAGGGCCCAGTTGTCGAGACTTGAGAAGACAAACATACGGGTCATGAAGAGTATGGACTTATAGATAGAATTGGGGTTTACCATTAGCCCTTAACATATGGCAGCCGGCCGTCATACAAATAATGATGGTTTCAAAGCAGGAAGGGCGGTGATAGCTAGGTCTTGGATGCTTGGTTGTTTGCTTGTACCGTCTTACGTAGATTGTCTGACGTCAAAGGAGATGTTTCTTGGGTGCTTGTCTGATATTGGTTTAGGCCTCTGGGCTTGTGCTTGAGGGATGTTGATCTCGATTAGGATGGTTTACATGAGATATAACTAATTGCTATGGTTGTTATTGTCTAGTTACTTCTGATTGCCATGGATGTATAGTTGTTGGTTGTTCTCTGATTTCCATGGATGAATGGTTGTTTCCAATTGTTTGTTTTGTAAAGGCTATCACTGTCAGGTGTGGGGAAGACAGGTTTGGGTTCTTCTCTGGTATTTGGTAGATTGGTTTGTTAATATACTTATTCTCATATACTTTGTTGATGATGTTAGATAGGTGTTTTATCGCTCACTAAGACTATTGTCTAACTCAAGGTTTTATGTTTCTCTCTTGTTACCTTGGGTTGTTCATCCGGTTTGAATGGGCAAACTGAGTAGTAGGTGACAGGTGATACCTTAGTGAGGACGATGGTCCTAATCGGCGGTGAGATGGAGGCTTACGTACCAGTTTTATTACTATCTAGTATCTTTGTTTCCGTTGTTTGATGAGTGTTGTAGTGAGGCTTCATGTACAAACTTTGATGTTATATGCAGTTGATGCATGGATGATCTTTCAAGATGTTATGAAAGTTTAAAAGTTTGTTATATGACACTCCACTATTATTGCCTGTTGTATATAATCTATTATACTCACTACACCATATTAGCAAATTTGGCACACAAGGATGCGGGTATACAAATCGGCTAATAACCGTATCAAATTTGATAATGCTTAGATCCGTACCAAACAACAGTTTGCGATCCGCACCACCCCAACCACCCCAAATCTGACTGTCCATCGCGAATGATCCGGATCGGTTAATTTGATATGGCTTAGGGCCAAATCAGGCCAAGCACCCATCGTTCAAAATAGTGCCTTTTTTGTGTAAAACTTTTGGCCGAAAAAGCATGCCCATCCTTCCAAAATTTTAATCCTTTTCAGTTCCCTCCCTCCCTTTTTTATATTTACCTCGTCTAATATTGTATCACGTACCC
This sequence comes from Allium sativum, assembly GCA_030737875.1. NCBI lineage: Eukaryota > Viridiplantae > Streptophyta > Magnoliopsida > Asparagales > Amaryllidaceae > Allium > Allium sativum. Next base: position 1,041,907,166 of record CM060910.1, on the reverse strand, counting down.
ATATTTCCATTTTTGAAAATTGCTCCCAAAAAATTATAGAAATCCGATAGTTGTCTACTCAAATCTGCTTCTTTGTCATTGTCTGCAAATCGTGCGTCTCTATTGCTGGTAAAATTTTGGTTTGATTCGGTTCCTAGTAGTCGATACCTTTTGCGCTATTGTTTCAATTCATGCTCAACATGTTGTAGGTTGGAGAGCTATTTATTGGTTTTTACCTAAGGCGATTACAAAGCAAGGTTGAACGTTGAAGAAAGTTAGGTTTTCGTAGTTGGTTATATTACACCATGGTTAGTGCACAAGTTATTTGATATATTTCCTTGTATTAGCTAGTCATACTAGATATGTAGAATATGAATCTTGAATTTTGTTTGTTAAACTGTCATGCTCATTCCAGTAAATAAAACTAGTTTTAGGTTAACTAGTTAATTCATGTGGTGAACAATACATAAGAATTAGCTAGTTTTATTTACTTTTCATGCACTGGACTTCGACAAATGCACTGATGATGATCTAGTGATGATAAGTATACACCAAAGGAATTTCCAGTGATGGGATGGGCCTTAGCTAATAAGTATACACCACTTTATTAAGTATACACCAAAGGAATTTCCAGTGATGGGATGGGCCTTAGCCCATAAAAGTAATAAGTATACACCACTTTATGAAAGCGTAAGAGAGCCACCGTATCCTTCATATCCAAAAGGGATAACGAATCTGTATGCCATTGTAAAACTGAATAGCTTAAAGACCCAATATAGCTTCTTAGATAATGGCGTGCCTGCACTACTCGAACTAATGAAGGAGTTACTCCCCGAAGGTAACACGCTGCCGACAAAATACCATGACGTGAAGAAGTTCATTAAGCAGATTGGAACGAATTACAAAACTTATGACTCATGCATCAATGATTGCATGTTGCACTGGAAAGATGATGCGAATAGAATTTCTTGTACAAATTGCAATGAATCAAGATATAAGACATCTTTTAACGACGATAGAAAAGGAACCAAAGTAGCTCGAAAGACATTAAGACATTTTCCATTAATTTCTAGATTGAGGAGATTGTATACTGTACCATGGATAGCAGATGCAATGTCCTGGCATGGTCGTGCTAAGTCTGATCCAAACGTAATGCGTCATCCATGTGACACTTCTCAATGGAAAGTTGTGGATTATTTTGACAAAACATTCGCAGTAGAGCCACGAAATGTCATACTTAGAATAGCAACAGATGGCTTCTGTCTGAATTCTTCTCTTACTAACCCTTACAGTTGTTGGTCGGTAATTGTAGCACCGTATAATCTTCCTCCGTCTATGTGCATGAAACAGGAGGTTTCAATGTTAAACCTATTGATTTCCGGGCCAAAATAGCCTGAGAAGGATATTGATGTTTATTTAGAGCCGTTGGCAGATGAGTTAAAGCTGTTATGGGAAGGAGTTGTTACATATAATTCTTCAAATAATGAGAGTTAGGGTGTTGTGGGCGATCCATGATCACCTTGCTCTTGGGACTTTATCGGGATGTACAACAAACAGTTACTTTGCATGTCCCGTTTGTGGGGAAAACACTTATTCTTATCATCTTCCTGAAAGTAAGAAGATGTGTTTTATGGAACATCGAATGTATCTTCCTAACGGACACAAGTTTCGATACGACAAGACAAATTTCAACAATGAACAAGAACTTAGTCGTCCTAAAAGGCCATTGAATGGTTTTGAAGTTAAAAAGAGAGTAGCAAATGTCCAAATGAAAATCGGTAAACATAAAGAAGAATTTGGTTAAAAAAGGAAAAAGTCGGTCTTTGAAGAAGGTGACAATGTTTCTTCTTGGTATAAAAGGTCTATCTTTTTTGATTTGCCATATTGGAAAGCAAATATGATTCGACATAATATTGATGTTATGCATACGGAGAAGAATGTCGTAGAGCATCTCAACAGCACCATTATGGACCATAAAGAGAAGTCAAAAGATGACATCAGTGCACGCAAGGATATAAAAACCATGGCTATAAAACAAAAGTTGTGGGTGAAGGTAGATCCCGAAACAAAAAAAATAATCATACCAAAGGCAACTTTCACCTTGAACAAAGAAGAAAAGATAAGATTTTGCACTGTCTTGAAAATTTTGAAAGTACCTAACAAATTCTCCTCTAACTTCTGCAACAATGTGAGCATCAGTTCTCCCGAACTAAGTAATATGAAGTCACATGATTACCACGTCATAATTTAACATTTGCTTCCGTTATTACTTCAACATACTTATACACAACATAAGGATCTACGAAATGCTATTCATCGTATTAGTTTATTCTTTAACATTTTGTGCTCAAAGGTGATCAATAGGAACACCTTATAAAAGCAAAGGCTATGTTGGTGGAAGCAATGAGTGTTTTTGAAAAACATTTTCCACCTGCATTTTTTTATATCAGTATCCATGTTATATGGTTCACTTAGTCGATCAAGCATTGATTGGTGGCCCCGTCGCATATAGATGGATGTATCCTTTTGAATAGTAAATAAATAGTTTTAGTTATGTACATTATTATTCGGTATAAATGAATATCGTGTGCATTATATAATTGATTACAATCATAGGTTGATGAAAACATATAAAGGGTATGTGCGCAACAAAAGACACATTGAAGGTGTATTGCATAAGGAAATATCATACAAGAAGCTAGCCTTTATTGCATGGAATATATCCCTAATGGAGGTTATGGCAACCATAAATATACCCACGAAGCATTTTTAGATGAGGATGATGAGTTTGCTGGTGAGATACCTTTGGATAATGGTACAGATATAATGTTAACCCAAGTGCATTTCGAACAAGTGCGTAGATGGGTCCTAAATAAGTATGATGGATTAGATCCATGGAAGAAGTAAGTTCATGAAGTAGGTTTCGAATTTCCAATTTTTAGTTCAATTTATATATTCATTTCGATATGTGTTTTCTACGTGTAGAAGGTACAACTCCTATGTGAAAAGCACTAAATTTCAACCACGAGGCAGAGGTACAACTGTCGAAGTCGTTAAACCTTTTACTATATGGTTACGTAATGAGGTATTACTTCATCTAAAGTATTTCACATGTTTATAAGTTTGCAATACACCTTCGTGAACATGCTTGATTTTCTTCTTGTGTTTTATGTAGTTGTTGAATTACAGCGATGTAGACCCAACTCTTTGGCGGCTAATACACGGCCCGAAGTTCATGCCGCTTAGTTATACGAAGTACCAAATGAATGAATTTTTATTTCCATGAAAATGTACGAAGACCATATGGTAACACAGGATAACGGTGTATGCATGAGAGCAATTACAAAATTTAGAGCGAGTGGTAAAGATAAAAAATATAAGGAAGCAGAAACAACGTATTACGGAGTCATTCAACAGATACTTGAGTTGAATTACACTGATTTCAAGCAAACAATTGTGATTGAGTAAAAGTCGAGGATAAGATCAATGGTTGCAAAATAGATCCCGCTTCAAACCTGATCATGTTTAATTTAGGAAAATTAAAGAACAAAGACAACGTGAATGATGAGCCATTTACTCTTGCATCAAAAGCGAGTCAAGTGTTCTACTCAAAAGATTTAAAGAATGACGACTGGTCTATGGTTCTGCATACCCCAAAACGGTTGACTACAAATGTGGATGACATTGAGTCTCCTACCGTCTATTAATCAGCTTTTGATGAGAATGGAAAACTAGAAGATCTAACCAAACTCATATGTTAACCTATTAATTGTTGAATGTTTTTTTAACCAGGGAATCATATGTATTTGAAATGCCATGACTTACACTTTTTGATCGCAATCCATCCTGCTTTTATTATTTCTTTTCACTATTTCAAAGTGAGTAAGACTTATGAATTGTTGAGTGAAAATGTTATAGAGAACACGATCAGTAATAAATGTGAATAATATTCTGATTCATGGTGTTTATTCTGATCCTTAATGTTGCTTCTATTTCGTAGGAAATACGTCGTAAGATCCCACATCATCACATGCATCATGTTCGAAAGAGCAATAAGTTGAACAAAACCTACTTGGTATTCCAGTCTAAGAAAACGCTGCAAAAATCACTACTACGCTTGGTAAACTAGTACGATCTTATGTGTCGATCTCTTACACAGGTTGGGATAAAGTACCCAAAGCATATAAGGATGACGTTTGGAACCAGTTGGTAGTAAATTTTTGAAAAATAGCATATAAATGTTACAGTTTATTTTTATAGTCTCTGACTCTTAATTTTTACAGAAAATGTGTACACTTGCGCCGCTTTTAATGGAATTTTTTTCAAAAAGAATGGCCGAGGCTTTTAGGAGACACAAGAAAAACTTGAGAGCAAATTATTATGTCACTTTCGACAATGACGAAGAACGGATAAAAAATTGTCCACCTACAATTGCTCAAGATGATTTGAACGAGTTCATAAAGAATGAAGCAACGCCTGAAGCAAGCGGAAGAAGTGAGGTAGGAAAAAAATAGATCCAGTCTAAGTTATGCCCACCATGCAGGACGTAAAAGTCACGCTAGAGAACACGAATTGGTAAATTATTTGATCATTTTCTTTTAATAGTAGTAAAAAAACACAAATAAGGGAGAGAATATACATGGAATGGAATATATTGCAGATCGTTGCAAGTCCATCTGTAAATATTAACTGTCGTCCAATATGGGAGAAGACACACAGGAGAGAAGATGGCAACATATTAGATGCCACGTCTGGGTACTTCGTAAGTTTTTACTCGTATTATGGTTATTATGGTTAACATCGAGCAGTCTATTATTATGGGACTTTCATTTCTCAACTGGGAAGCTCCTTTCCTTTTAGGCTTTCCGTAATTGTGATTAGTTTCTCAGTACATTTTCTTCATTACGTGTTTTTATTATTATGGTGCTATTGTTTGGATTGAATTTATTTAGTTGGGAGTAACATACTATAGTTACAAGCTGTTACAAGTAAATGTTGGTATAAACGCATTTAACTTTTATCGATCCCAGGATCAAATTCCCAAATTGAAGGAAAAGATCACCGATAGTGATGAAGAAAACTAGCCTATGGATGAAGATATCTTATCACAAGGGTTGGGTAAGGATACAAGGGGTAGGAGCCGCGCTGTTGGGAGCATCATGCCAAAGATGCACGTTAAGGCTTGTGCCATTGCACAGAAACGATTCAAACATGTTCGTGAAGACAATGATGAGTTGAAATTTTCAACTCATCATTGAGGGTGGGAAGCTTGGAGGGTATGATGGCTGATATGAAGGGTACATTGGGAAATTTTTCTGGAAAAATGGAGATTTTGATCAACATGGTAGGAACTTTGACCGATCAAGGAAATCAAGCACCGTTAACTACGTCGGTTGGAGGACGCAGCAGTACAAGAATCAGTGCATCGAAGGGTGTTACTTCTCCGATCCAGGATACGACCAATGTGGCGAACAATCAACGATGTGAAATTCTCAACTCTGATCTAGACATAGTAGCAACAGGTATTTATTAACAGTATGAAATCAAACATCCCTTCAAATTTCAATCTACCGCGTAATATATAGTTAAGAGACACAATTTTATGGATGGATGTTGCAGTGCCGGGTCTAGTTCATATATAAATTAAAAAGAGCTTGATTGCATCTGGTGGCATAGAACTTGTTTGCAGGACTTTTTTGGATATGCACGATGACTTGGTTTTATTTTTCTTTGACCTTATTGCTAATAATTCTAAAGCAAGTGCTTAAAGTCTAATGGATACGTACTCCAGTCTTCCCGTTTTAATAAAATTAAGCATATTTTATCAATATTGTCCTTTGAAATTCTCGACTTTATTGCAACAGGTACTGTATGTCGAGATCCTACATCATCCAAATGCCATGGGATTGCTGTACGACCTACACATGAAAAAGTGGTTTTGGACAGTATACTGCTACTAGATGAGGAAACCTCCAAACTGAATCATCAATTTGCAGAGACCTTTGATGAAGTCGGAGTGGGTGGGTTTGTGTGTCATGTGAAGTCCCTGATTTGATATCCTTAGACGTTGGAGTAAGTATATATAATTTTACACTTGACTCTTGGTTTACTTATGAAATAAGAATTCCATGACACCTGTGTTTGCATTAGTTTCATGAACTCTCTTTGGCGGCATACACATGCATACGTGAGACACGATATGTATACACGAACACAAAGCCATGATACTGACCTGACCAGACCCTAACTGCCATGACGTAAGCAATAATACACCAGAGTGTTCACTCCGAATATCGTGGCTTTGTGTTCCATTTTTGTTACTATGAAAATACTCTGAATATTATTTGTTATTGTTCTACAAATTGATTGATCCGCTGATAATTCATGTGTGTACATCTGCGGTTCATGAGGAATTATTTCGTATTGTTTGCCTTGATGATATTGCCATTGACTATTTGCCCCTGTATTTGTTACAACACCAAACAAGCGACAACGGATTGTCCTTTGTTGGGCATATGGAAGGTCACAACACCAAACAAGCGCCAACATGAAACAATTCCATAAACAACAAATACATGGGCAAATAGGTCAACATGATCAAATACATCAACGGATTGTCCTTTGTTGGGCATATGGAAGGTCACAGCACCAAACAAGCGCCAACACGAAACAATTCCATAGACAACAAATACATAGGCAAATAGTTCAACATGATCAAATACATGTATAACTTGTTATACATGTATTTGATCATGTTGAACTATTTGCCCATGTATTTGTTGTCTATGGAATTGTTTCGTGTTGGCGCTTGTTTGGTGCTGTGACCTTCCATACGCCTATTTCTACTTCCTAAATCTGAACTTTGTTGTGACCTTCCATATAGTCGATCGAAAGTCGGTGGATACCCTGAAAGTAGCAATATATTTGTCAATTATAGTCTACAACGAGTCAACTAATTCTGGACTACTGTTGACACGATTATTGCCATAATAACAATGATAATTGTGCACATGATTCGTGAACACATCAACATTTAGCATTTAGCTTATGCTTATCGATGCATGCTTTGAAACATATAAATTTTGTACATTCAATATCAGCAACTGCTCATCACTTATTTAATTTACAGCAACGTAAGTGGACTATAGTATGATCATCACGCTCAATCTTGCCAGTCCGATCCTGCAGTTTTATCATATAGGTTTTTTCTTTAATTATTGCTACTTTCAATAACCAACTCAGTTTTATCATACTTTCTAATTAGTTGAAAAATCCGTGACAGTTTCCGTTTCATAATTGTACGACACTCTATAAATTGTGTTATGAAAACTCTTGTTATGCTTTGTGTATAATTTGTGCTATGCTTTGTATAAATTGTGATATGGTTTGTTGTGACACCCCACGCCCGTTAATGTCACTCACAAAGGGAATGCATTAAGTTTCATGGAGCGTTATAAGTAAACAGAACAGAATATTACAAGACAGATACATAAAGTAGTACTTGAAAAATTTATAACTTTATTGCAGCGGAAACAGAAATAAGTATGGTTACACCTTCAAATACCAAAACCAAGTGCATAATATCAGTCTTGTACGAAAGCCATCAGAGTACATAATTTTTAAAACCATAATCCCACTCCAAAATTCCATATGTAAGAAAAACAAAGCTAAGCATCACTTTCAGCACTTCCAAGCACTTTAAGCAGAAAGAAATCTAAATCAAGCTTCTATGTTCCCACCTTGAGAAGCTGGGGGGAGAGGGAAGGAAGAAAAGAGGCGGAAAAAAGGGCCAGACATAAAGTCTGGCGAGTCCAGTGACTTTCATCATAAAAACAGATAATAGCATCATGACATGTAAATAAAACTGGATGAGAGATAACTGTAACAGGAGTAGCAGATATACATAGGTTAAACAGAGGAAACAGAATGATATAGACCAAGCTATACTTCTTAGTTACTTTTCACTTCACTGCACTAATACTGGTATAACAGGATTAGGTGTTACCCTAATGTCTAAAATGAAACGGAAACGGAAACAAAATGATCTCTACAGAAACAGAATGCTAGTAATGGGCCTTTACCACCCAACAAAGACTGACAGTACAGAAGCAGAAACGGAATCAGAGACAGAAATAGAACAATCCCTGTGGAAACAGAATGTTAGAATTAGGTGTACACTAATGACGGACCTTTACCACCCCAACAGACGGTATCACACAAAAAAAGACAGGTGTTACCACCCCAACAGAAATAAACTATACCCTAACAGAAACAGACAGAACTAGATGTACCCTAAATTCTACCCCAAGCGATCGGCTCCGTAATATATAAATACCCTGTGTCGGGCCCACAGAAGGGTGTATCACTCCCTAAAGTGGCAACCTACAGAAAGACACAGACCTATTTACAGATGTCACGGCGTCTTAACTTCCCTAGAGCAGACCGGATCCATGCACGCACATGACCTGGTTGGAACGCGCCATCAACACCCCTCGTCATTATCAGAATGGACCTCTTATAACCAATTCAGTAAGCGTACCCTGACCCCTACCTAGTGTTGGGTCGCCGTTTGATACCAAAAAGGGTTACTGACATATATGGGTCCCATACAACAAATGACACAAGTAAATACCCCTCCTAACCTTGTGTCCCCAGACTAACAGATTTCAGATGTACAGATTTCAGATTAACACGTTTGCAGACTAACAGAGCTAATTTACATATTCACAGGTTTACAGATTAATATAGTAGATTTATGAATTAACATGTTTACGGACTAATAGGTTCGCAGATTAATGGATCAGATGTACAAATTATCAGATTTACAGATTAACAGATCAGATTGTACAGATTCAACATATACAATAGGTTAAGTTTGTCGGGTCTATATACATATAACACACCCCATCAGTTTGTTAGGATTAACTTAACCTCTCCCACTTATTCAAGCAAGTTTACTTGATGCCTACTCAATTTAACATGTTCATGTAACCCCTACATATTCAATTAGGTTAAGTATTCCAAGTTGACAAATTATTATCATTTCTGGTTAACGCACCAGACCTCTCACATTAGATTTACCACCTGTGGATGCAGGATATGCCGGGTGGTTTCGGGAAGACTTCTACCACAAGTGTGATCTAACCTCGTGTTTGAGTACTATTTCATATGTACGCACTAGGCCCCTCACATTAGATTCACCACTTGTGGTTGTTGGATATGCAGGGCGGTTTTGGGCAGACTTATACCACAAGTGCAATCTTAACCCGTGCCTAGGCGCGGTTCAGTTTTAAGCGTATTCATTTTTAGACAATTATTCATGTTTATCGTAGGCTTTTCAATTACAACATTCATTTTCAACAGATTTCAGCAGATTAGTCAATTTAACAGATTAAACATCTCCGCAAGTTACAGTAGGTTACTTAAAGTTCCATTATCATGTTCTGCTCAATCCTAGATTGAGCCTACAGATTTACATACCAAAATTACGGTCCTAATTCACAATATAACATTCGCCCAAGTTTTAGTCAATTTTATACAACACAGATTGTGCCCCCAAAACCCCAGCCATGATTCATAATACAAATTATGCCAAATTATAATATTTGATTATAGTGTACGCCAATTACCCAAAATCCCAATTTAGGCACGTTCATATTTAACAGTTATTCCTATTTCATTATAGGATCCCAAGTCATATATCATTATGCACAATAATCCCCTTCTTTCAAGTCATAAATCATCATATATGGTATGCCCCAGATTTGGATCTTAAATTACAACACGTATAATGCCCCCGAATTTATCTTTCCCAACGATTCCCAATTCCGCGCGTTCGCATATTTCAGCGTTAGGCCTAGGCTCGAAGATAGCTTGGCTATAAAAATAAAAAGGGAAAAAGAGGGAGAGAAGAGAATAACAAATCAAGCATGTAATGGTAGAAATAGGCATATAAGAACGGATTTGATGAACAGAAATAGGCATGTGAGAACATATCTGATAAACTGAAATGGTCTCAGATTCAGATTTATTAACATGTCAGGATTACAATTAAATTTCATTTCGAAAAGTAACATGAATTCACCGTGGTTGGCTTTTAAAAGAAATAGGTGTTGCAGTTGTAGATCTATTCTCTTTTAATCCTAATCTGACTTGTAGAAGAAGGACTTATTTCAATTTAGATTCGAGCAGCGTGGAGACGCTATGAATTTGTGTGGAGAAAACAATAGGTCTAGGGTTCTTTATATAGCATAGGGGTCAAGAACTAGGCCACGAATTAGTCCAGAACCAGAAAAACGGATCAGCTCAGATCTGGTCGGGGGAGGGGGGTCGACACCCCTGTCGATACCCCCTTTGACACCCGTGTCGACGCCCCCTGGAGGGGGTTGACACCCTTGAGTGGGAAATTTTCCGCTAACCCAGTTTTCGCCGAATTTGATTTTTGAACTTGTTTTATTAATTAATTATTATTTGATCTAATTCTGCTTAATCCTTAAATCTTCCGAGCTTCATAACTTCCTCATACGATGTCCGATTTACGCAAACTCGGACTCTATCCCAAGCAGAATTCCGAGACAGACGCAATGGCACAGCCCGTTTCCCTTAATTCTTCTTTTAAAAATTAAGTATCCTTTAATTTGTTATTTTAATATTCTCAGAAAATACAGGGTGTCACATTCTCCCCTTCTTAATGGATTTCGTCCCCGAAATCTCTAAGTTAAGAAGAATGTATCCTACCATCCATCATCCGCAAGCATTCATTGTCCTTAAAGGATTTCTAATGTCGTATGAACATATGCAAAAGTGTGTGTACATGTCCCCTATCTAATGCAAAAGATCGGGCGGTCTACTGTTTCAGTTGACCTCCTTAATGCGAATTATGTTAGTGCCATGCGTCCAACATGTATGCAATTATTCCTAATGTACTTTATAACTTCTATATGAGTGCACAATCATTCATTCATATGAAACATCCATGTGATGTGTTAACCATTTTGCATCCATAAAAATTGAAAATTCACACACATCCATATGCAGTATGAGAGTGTTTTTGAGCCAATCTAGTGCCTAGTGTGTGTATATGTATCAACGAGCAACCACTAGCAACCACTTGCATCCACTTGCAATCATCAAACATAACATGTCTCAAACACATGTTTACACCTATTAGTTTCTACCTAAAGGTCGAAGATTCGATCGATATGATATACTCAAACGCCTAACATAGATATCCTCAAACCCCGACATCAGACAGATGAGTCGTACTCCCTATAGGGTTTGAGACAATAATGGAATCAGAAACAGAACTAGTAATAAGGTGCAGAGACTCAACCACAAAATCAGAAATAAAATAATGAGAAGTGCCAAAATCAAAAGAGTTCTAACTGGATAATCAGATAAGGAAAACCAAACCTTCTACAGAAACTTTCCTACCTTTGTTTGGTCTATTGGCTTCAATAGCATTCACCCGCCCTCCAGAATATCCAGCCCTTTGGCTTTGTCCTTGTTTCCTCGGGCAGTCCCTAGTAAAGTGTCTCATTTCACCACAGTTAAAGCAAGCACCCTTCCTTTTTCTTCTATCCTTGTTCAGATGACTCAAACTCCCACAACTAAAGCACTTTTTCTCCTTCTTATTCTCAGTCTTTTCATCCTTATTTTGTGTTTCCTTCTTGGGCCACACTTTCTTATTTTGTGGTTCTTTGAGCTTCTCCTCTTTCTTCTCACCTTTGGCTTCCTCATGTAACAACGCCATATCAACTAATCTTTCAAAAGTTGCGCCCATTGGGACATAGGACATAGACAATCCATGTAACAGCTCGTTCAATCCTATAGCAAACCATAAAGCTTTCTTGTGTTGAGTATTTACCAACTCCAACCCGAATCTCGCCAACTGGTTGAACTTGTTAACATATTCTTTAATATACATGCTTCCCTGTTTGAGTGCCAAAAACTTCTCCATTTGCAAACTCTGCTTGGCTTGCGAAAGAAACTTCAGCTTGAATCTTCGTCTGAAATCCACCCAAGTCTCTACCGGACTATCAGCATTAGTAACCTCCCCCTAAAAAGAAGCTTCGTCCTTCAGTTGCCAAACGGCTAACTGAATCTTTCTTTTATCGTCGACTTCAAAGATATCAAACAAATCCTCTGTTTCCTTGAGCCAATTCCGAGCTTCCACAAATGTCTCAGTTCCATTAAAGGTTTTTCCTCCCATAGCACGGAAATCCTTGCATAACTTTGAAAAAACATCTACACGCGGAGGAGGCGGAGGAGCGGCTGCAGCTAGGGGAGGAGGAACGTCTGCTGGGCCTGCGGTAGTAGCCCTAGCCTTCGGATACCTTCTGAACCAACCTGGTATCTGTACGCGCTCGGGTATAACGGGTTCTCCAAAAATGCTAAAAGGAAAATGGAAGGGATTCAAAACAGAGAATCGAAAGATAGATATATGGTTCTTGGGGATTATGTTTTTCATAATAAACTTTTTTGTTGAAAATACCCTCTATAAAACATGTTTTTGAAAATACTTCTTTCTAAAAATGCTTTTGAAAACGGTTTTCAAAATCTTTTATCTGTTCTGGCAACCTTCAGCTCTGATACCAAGTGTGACACCCTACGTCCGTTAATGTCACTCACAAAGGGAATGCATTAAGTTTCATGGAGCGTTACAAGTAAATAGAACATAATATTACAAGACAGATACATAAAGTAGTACTTGAAAATTTTATAAGTTTATTGCAGCGGAAACATAAATAAGTTTGGTTACACCTTCAAATACCAAAACCAAGTACATAATATCAATCTTGTACAAAAACCATCAGAGTACATAATTTTTAAAATCATAATCCCACTCCAAAATGCCATATGTAAGAGAAACAAAGCTAAGCATTACTTTCAACACTTCCAAGCACTTTAAGCAGAAAGAAATCCGGATCAACCTTCTACGTTCCCACCTTGAGAACCTGGGGAGGAAGGGGGGAAGGAAGAAAAGAGGCGAAACAAAAAGGATCAGACATAAAGTCTGGGAGTCCAGTGACTTTCAGCATAAAAACAGATAATAGTATCATGACATGTAAATAAAATTGGATGAGAGATAACTGTAACAGGAGTAGTAGGTATACATAAGTTAAACAAAGGAAACAGAATGATATAGACCAAGCTATGCTTCTTACTTACTTTTCACTTCTCTGCACTAATACTAGTATAATAGGATTAGGTGTTACCCTAATTTCTAAACTGAAACAAAAATGGAAACAGAACGATCTCTACAAAAACAGAATGCTAGTAATGGGACTTTACCACCCCAACAGAGCAGATGGTACAGAAGCAGAAACAGAATCAGAGACAGAAACAGAATAATCCCTACGGAAATAGAATGTTATAATTAGGTGTACACTAGTGATGGGCCTCTACCACCCCAACAGATGGTACCACACAGAAACAGACAGGTGTTACCACCCCAACAGAAACAGACAGAACTAGATGTACCCTAAATTCTACCTCAAGCGATCGGCTTCCTAATACATAAATCCCTTGTGTCGGCCCCACAGAAGGGTGTATCACTCCCTAAAGTGGCAACCTACAGAAAGACACAAACCTATTTACAGATGTCACAACATCTTAACTTCCCCAGAGCAGACCGGAACCATGCACGCACATGACCCGGTTGGAACGCACCATCAACACCCCTCGTCATTATCAGAATGGACCTCTTATAACCAATTCAGTAAGCGTGCCCTGACCCCTACCCAGTGTTGGGTCGCCATTTGATACCAGAAAGGGTTATTGACTGATATGGGTCCCACACAACAGATGACACAAGTAAATACCCCTCTTAACCTTGTGTTCCCAGACTAACAGATTTCAGATGTACAGATTTCAGATTAACATGTTTGTAGACTAACAGAGAAGATTTACGTATTCACAGGTTTATAGATTAATATAGTAGATTTACAAATTAACATGTTTATGGACTAACAGGTTCGCAGATTAATGGATCAGATGTACAGATTATTAGATTTACAGATTAACAGATCAGATTGTACAGATTCAACATATACAATAAATTAAGTTTGTTGGGTCTATATACATATAACCCACCCCATCGATTTATTAGGATTAACTTAACTCCTCCCACTTATTCAAGCAAGTTTACGTAACCCCTACTCAATTTAACAGGTTCATGTAACCCATACAGATTCAATTAGGTTAAGTATTCCAAGTTGACAAATTATTATCACTTCTGGTTAATGCACCAGACCTCTCACATTAGATTTACCACCTGTGGATGCTGGATATGCCGGGTGGTTCCAGGAAGACTTCTACCACAAGTGTAATCTAACCTCGTGTCTGAGTACTATTTCATATGTACGCACTAGGCTCCTCACATTAGATTCACCACTTGTGGTTGCTGGATATGTCGGGCGGTTCTGGGCAGACTTATACCACAAGCGCAATCTTACCTCGTGCCTAGGCGTGGTTCAGTTTTAGGAATATTCATTTTTAAACAATTATTCATGTTTATCGTAGGATTTTCAATTATAGTATTCAGTTTCAACAGATTTCAGCAGATTAGTCAATTTAACAGATTAAACATCTCTGCAAGTTACAGCAGGTTACTTAAAGTTCCATTACCATGTTCTGCTCAATCTTAGATTGAGCCTACAGATTTACATACCCAAATTACGGTCCTTATTCACAATATAACATTCGCCCAAGTTTTAGTCAATTCTATACAACACAGATTGTGCCCCCAAAACCCCAGCTATGATTCATAATACAAATTATGCCAAATTATAATATTTGATTATAGTGTATGCCAATTACCCAAAATCCCAATTTAGGCATGTTCATATTTAACAGTTATTCCTATTTCATCATAGGATCCCAAGTCATATATCATTATGCACAATAATCCCCTTCTTCCAAGTCATAAATCATCATATATGGTATGCCCCAGATTTAGATCTTAAATTACAACACGTATTATGGCCCCAAATTTATCTTTCCCAACGATTCCCAATTTCGTGTGTTCTCATATTTCAGCGTTAGGCCTAGGGTCGAAGGTAGCCTGGCTATAAAAATAAAAAGGGAAAAAGAGGGAGAGAAGAGAATAACAAATCAAGCATGTAATGGCAGAACAGGCATATAAGAACAGATTTGATGAACATAAATAGACATGTAAGAACAGATCTGATAAACTGAAATGGTCTCAGATTCAGGTTTATTAACATGTCAGGATTACAATTAAATTTCATTTCTAAAAGTAACATGAACTCGCCGTGGTTAGCTTTTAAAAGAAATAGGCGTTGCAGTTGTAGATCTATTCTCTTTTAATCCTACTCTGACTTGAAGAAGAAGGATTTATTTCAATTTAGATTTTGAGCAGCATGGAGACGCCATGAATTTGTGTGGAGAAAATAATAGGTCTAGGGTCCTTTGTATAGCATAGGATTCAAGAACCAGGCCACGAATCAGTCCAGAACCAGAAAAACGGATCTGCCCAGATCTGGCCAGGGAGGGGGGGGGTCGACACCCCTGTCGACACTCCATAAGGGGCGGTTGACATCCCTTGGAGGGGGTCGACACCCTTGAGCGGGAAATTTCCCGCTCACCCAGTTTTGGCTGAATTTGATTTTCGAATCTATTTTGTTAATTAATTATTATTTAATCTAATTCTGCTTAATCCTTAAATCTTTCGAGCTTCATAACTTCCTCATACGATGTCCAATTTACGGAAACTCGGACTCTATCCTAAGCAGAATTCCGAGACGAACGCAATGGCGTAGCCCGTTTCCCTTAATTCTTCTTTTAAAAACTAAGTATCCTTTAATTTGTTATTTTAATATTATCAGAAAATACGGGGTGTTACATTTGTGCAATGGAAAATATGTGTTGTAGTTCCTGTTTATATATATATATTATATACACATATATATATATATATATGTATATGTATATATACATATATATAATAAGATACAATTTAACACCGTGTCTGATTGACATCGTAGATATGGTTAAAAACCATTTCTAAAATATTGCAAAGCAGCGTACGTTGTAAATTAGCTACGGTTTGACTGTTTGGTATGATTTATGATTGCTTAGAACAGTTAGAATGGTCGAAAACGCCGTCGTGTGGCGTAAACAGTTATAGGAAAAGTTGTAGGAAACAGTGCAGGATTGTGACCCGAACCGGACGGATCGGTGGGGGACGAACCGACCCGCTCGTGGAGCATTCTATGACCCGACCCGCTCACCTAGAGAAGCACCGAAACGTACACTACGATCCATCTAGGATGGGGGCTCACGAACCGACCCGGATGACCTCCCACGAGCTGTGTTGGTGTCTCACGAGCCGCGCACCAAGAACCAAGAGCTCTGAACCGTCCCGATCTCACGACCCGAACCGCTTCAGAAGCTCACGAACCGATGGCCAAGGGAGATTACAAACTGGAGCACCATACCCAAACTGAACCGCGTCACTCGGATCGAACCGCGTCACTCGAACCGAACGGGAGTATTTGAATGTTGCATAGCCGAACCGAGCTGCTTCAAGAAGGTTACCAAACTGAGGTTAATCAAAGAGAAGGACTGAACCGGTCCGGAGGAAACCAAAACCCGAGATGCAAAGGTAGTCCAAATAGGAAGTGGAACTCAGGATCCAGTTAGTAACCACCGAGTTAACTTCATGAGTTGGGCTTTGTTGCGGGACGTGTGCTAAGGGGTTATCGATGTCCATAACTTTGATTCACCACCAAGATGGATGTTAGGCTACGGATCAGGGCAGTGGGGGTACTTATTACTCCATGGGGCAGAGTGATTGTAGCATGGCTATGAGCCAGTGTAGTAGAGTCGTCATGACTTCATGGGGCAGAGTGGACATAGCAAGGGATTTGTGGCTATGGATTTGTGCAGTGGAGCCATCATGACTCCATGGGGCAGAATGATCATAGCAAAGGATTTGGGTGGTCAAAGCGGTGGATATTGTATGCTTTACACACTTAGTGAGAGATGTGAGGATGGTTGCTATGCTTGATTGTTTGACATCACTATGACATGCACACCCCTTCCCCGTATCTTTACACCATGTATTAGTGTCACTTTTGAGTATCGTACATCCTTTTGTGCTAACTCTTTGGTTGCAGGTCCAGGTTCAGGTATGGTTATGTATACCTGTTATTGTTCTGTTTTTCTGCTTGTCGCTCATACCAGACTTTTGTCTGACCCAGAGTTTTATGTCTCTTCTTATTACTCTGGGTGCTCTTAAACGGGCAGACTAGAGACAGGTCAGGTGATTATGCACGAGTAGTTGTACCGGAGACGAGTAGGAGGCTTCCACGTATGATATATATATATATATATATATATATATATATATATATAAATATAATCTCCCTGTGTTGTTGCTGGTCACTACTTTGGTCATTAGTAGTGTACCTCTTTATTTTGCTTTAGAGACAGTATTTTAAAGTTGTAATAATGTTGGTTTGGATCACAAGCTGTATTTTGGATTTTCCGCTGCTATGATGGTTTAGTTTTCAGCTTATGCACTGTCTCGCCTGCTTTATGTCAAGGTTATGTTGTTATTATATTTTATTCCATGCGTTGTGAAACATTCTACAGGTTCCTTGTTAGTTCAAATTCTTTTCTTTTCTTTGGCGACCATCCCGTGCTAGTCGGGCATTAGCACAACGAACTTTCATTGGAAATGTCGGCTGGTGCGGGACGGGTCGTCAAACTTGGTATCAGAGCCCTAGGTTGCGTAGTTGACCTAGGGAAAGACACCAGGGAGAGATAGTACGTATATGAGAGCGCGTATTTATTATATTTTGGGTTTTCAAAAATTATATATATATATATATATATATATACTATTAGTATATCTAAGGATGGAGTCGCACTGCACTGGCACCACTAAAGAGATCGTTAATCGTTTTCTTCTTACAGATTGAACGATGAGCCGATGTACGAGGAATACTAGTTCAGGAGCCAATAATAGGAATGCTCCTGATATGAGGACGATGTTCACTGACTTCATGAGGGAGATGCTTAGGGATGTTCAGAGGGCAGCTCCTAATGCTGCAAATGGTGGTGGTGCAGCGGTGCAGGCGCCTAGGGCAAATTTCGCCAAGCTCTGTAAGGACTACACTAGTCTTGGTGGGAAGTCGTTCCACGGAACGGAATCGGCTACAGAAGTTCAGGATTGGCTTGATAGTTGTGACTGTATCTTTGAGGATCTGGGAATCGAAGACGCGATGAAGAGGAAGCTAGCATCCCGTCAGCTGCAACGACAGGCTACGAATTGGTGGAATGCTATTAAGGCAGCCACTCCAGAGGATCAAGTTACTTGTGATTAGTTCAAGGCCCGATTCAGTGATAAGTTTATCCCAGCTGCCCAGAAGTCAGAGTTGTTTAGGAAGTTCTTGGAGCTTAAACAGAATGGTAGGGCAGTCTTGGAATATATTGCTGAGTTTGATACTTTATCGAAGTATGGATTATCTCTTATTGATACTGTCGAGAAGAAGGACGAGAAGTTCATAACTGGTTTAGATCAGTACTTCGGGGAAAGGCTTATTAACCATATTAATGAAACTTTTGAATCGATTGTTGAGAAAGCATTGAGGTCAGAGAGCCTTTATCTTAAGCCCAAGACTGAAGTCGTTGTTGCATCTGCAGAGGTGCCAAAGCCGTAGGCAAGCGGTGGAGGCAAGAATAATTCTCAGAATAAAAGGAAGCAGAATCAGACGAAGGATGGCCAGAAAAAGAGGGATAAGAAAGATGTAGAGTGCTTTAGTTATGGCAAAAAGGGCCATTATGCTAAAGAATGCCAAGCAAAGCCAGTGGATAGGAAGTGCTTCAACTGCGGCCAAGTGGGACATCACAAGGATAAATGTCTGCAACCTCCTAAGGAGAAGAAAATTGTGAAAGCATATGCTATTAATGTTGTTCCTTCTTTCTCGAATGCCCCAACTGCGGCGGAGAAAGGAAAGAATGTCATCATTCAAGGTATGCTTTCTGTTTATGATGTACCTGTTCGAGAATTGTTTGATACTTGGGCTTCCCATTCCTTCGTATCTAGTGACCTGGTAGATAGGTTGGGACTGGAACCCGAGATAGTTGATAGACCTTTAGTTGTGACGAACCCGATTGGTGGTTCGACTAGCCTTAGTATAATTTGTCAAAATTTGGTCTTATCGAGTCATGGATGTATGTTTGCTTGTAATTGCTTTGTTTTGGGCTTTACTGGGTTTGGCATTATTTTGGGTGTTGATTGGCTCCAAAGGTACGGGGTGGTTGTAGATTGTGAGGGATTTTCGGTGACTATTAGGGCGGATGATGGGCGGAGGGTAGTGTTTGGTGGCTTACCTAGTGGTGAGGTGATGGCTAGTTTTCTAAATTCCCTCGACATTCCGCAGGACGAGTTATCAGGGGTTCCCGTTGTTGACCAGTATCCGGATATCTTCGAGGAAGTGACCGGACTTCCACCACACCGAGAGATTGAGTTCCGTATTGATTTAGTGAAAGATGCCAGACCTATAGTGATGCCACTTCGTCGTATGGCACCAAGGGAGCAGCGAGAGCTCGGGGTGCAAGCAAGCGATCTTTAGAAGAAGGGATTTATCAGAGGAAGTGTCTCCGAGTGGGGAGCACCGGTTGTATTTGCTACCAAGGCAGATGGTTCCCTTCGTTTATGTGTGGACTATCGCGAGTTGAATAAAGTGACCAGGAAGAATAAGTATCCTCTTTCGCGGATAGATGATTTGTTTGATCAATTGGAGGGGGCATGGGTGTTCTCCCAATTGTACCTCGCGACAGGATTTCATCAGCTCCGAGTAGCAGCTGAGAGTATTACTAAAACGGCCTTTCGGACGCCGTCTGGATTCTATGAGTGGTTGGTCATGCCATTCGGGTTGACCAATGCACCAACATATTTTGTGGATCTTATGAATATGGTATTTAGGGATCAATTGAATAAGTTTGTTCTTGTGTTCGTTGTTGATATACTTGTTTATTCGAGGACAGAAGAAGAACACAAGGAACATTTGAGAGTAGCGATGAAGGTTTTGAGAAAACACCAATTGAAAGAAAAGTTTTCTAAGTGTCACTTCTGGAGGAGGGAAGTGAGATTCTTGGGCTATGTTGTTTCAGAGAATGGTATTTCCGTGGATCTTGCGAGGGTGGCTACGGTACAAAATTAGTTTATGCCCAAGAATGCAAAAGACGTAAGAAGTTTCTTGGGATTAGCTAGATATTATCATAAATTTATCCAAGACTTCTCCAAGATAGCGGCACCCTTAACTTAGTTGACCAAGAAGAATCAAGCTTTCATTTGGGACGAAAGGTGTGAAAATGCATTCAAGAGCCTAAAGGAAAAGTTAACGTGTGCACCAGTGTTAGTCATTCCTAAAGGGAATGAAGAGATGACAGTATACACGGATGCATGTGGTACCGGATTAGGTGTTGTATAGATGCAAGGAGGTAGGGTTGTAGCTTATGAAGTCGGCAACTAAAACTGCATGAGAAAAGATACCCTACCCACGATTTGGAATTGGCAGTGATCATGTTCACGTTGAAGATGTGGAGATATTATCTCTTGGGAGAAAGATTCGAGTTGTTTACCAATCATAAATCGCTAAAGTATCTCTTCTCTCAGAAGGATTTAAATCTCCGATAGCAAAGATGGTTAGAATTCTTGGCTTCCTATGATTTCGATATCACATATACACCAGGAAAGGGCAATGCGGTAGCTGATGCATTGTGTAAAGACATGCCAATTTAGGGGCTAAGTTCTTGAGTGGAAGCAACTGGAGTATATCGCAGGGTACGATTTCAGACCAAAGTGCGAATTGGATCCAGAGATGTTAACAAGTTTGACGATCAGACCCACTTTAATTGAGCGGATTGGATCCAGTCAAAGGGACGATCCTAACCTATTGGAAATCATCTCCAAGTTAGAAATGGGTATCGACGGTGAGGAGATGAACAAGTATGGGCTTGATTGAGAAGGATGGCTTCGAAAGAATGGTAGACTGTTTGTACCCAATGTTAATGGATTGAGAGATGAAGTTCTTAGAGAATGTCATCACTCAAAACTGACTATACATCCCGGTGATAATAAACTGTATTTAGACATGAAGCAGACCTACTACCGGGAGGGGATGAAAAGAGACGTTGGGGAGTTTATATCCAAATGCATGAATTGCCAGCTAGTTAAAGACAAGCAAAAGAAGCCTAGTGGTTTGTTGCAACCATTAGAAATTCCAGAATGGAAATGGGAACAAGTATTAGTGGATTTCATTGATTGGTTATCAAGGACTAGATCGGGCCATGATAGCATTTGGGTGATTGTGGATCGATTGACCAAGAGTGCAAGGTTTATACCCGTCAAGTCGAATAGAATAGCAGCTAAGTTAGCAGAACTGTATATGAATTGGGTCGTGAGATTTCATGGAGTACCCAAAGACATTGTAAGTGACCGAGATCCGTTGTTCACTAGTGGATTTTGGAAAAGCTTACAAGAGGCTTTAGGATCAGAATTACATTTTAGTACCGCGTACCATCCTCAAACCGAAGGTCAGACAGAGAGGGTGAATCGTATATTGGAGGATCTCTTGAGAGCTTGTATATTGGATTTTGTAGGGTCTTGGGATGACTATTTGCATCTAGTGGAGTTCGCATATAATAATAGTTATCAGTCTAGTATTGGTATGGCTTCATGTGAAGCTTTGTACGGAAGACAGTGCAACTCACCATCATGTTGGTTAGAAACCAGTGAGAAATTTGTGCTTGGGCCAGATGTGATAAGAGAAATCTTAGATAAGATTAAGGTTATCCAACAGCGAATGAAGGCTGCCCAAGGTAGGCAAAAGAGTTATGCTGACAAGAGATGAAGAGAGCTGAAATTCTCCATTGGCGACTTGGCGTTTGTCAAGATTTCTTCATTAAAGAGCGTGATTCAATTTGGTGGGAGATGCAAGTTAACACCAAGATTTGTTAGTCCATTCCCAGTTCTTGAGCAAGTTGGGAATTTGGCATATAAAGTTGAGTTGCCAGACAAGATGGTGGGAGTTCATAATGTGTTTCATGTTTCCCAGTTAAGGAAGTTCGTGCACGACCCGATATAACTATTTCACCGGATCAGTTGGATGACATCGAAATAGAACCCGAGGCGGTTGGAAACCGCAAGACGATCCGTATTATCGAGAGCGATACAAAGCAACTTCAAAGGAAGGCAAGTTTAGTGGGGCGAGAATGATAGTGACTGTACTTGAGAAACAGAGGAGAGCATAAGGGAATTGCATCCAGAACTCTTTGCCTGGTAAGATTTTAATAGTGATAGTTTCTTCCCTTATTAGTAAACTACATGCTAGGGTAGGCTTGTTGTGCTTGTTATATATGTTTGATTGTTTGTGAATGACTGATAGGCATGCGGAACACCTTAGTATGTTTTTGGTTAAGGACTTTCGGGGGCGAAATTTCTTAAGGGGGGAGAGTGTAACGACCCGCATTCTACACATCGGAGGATCCTAGAATATTTATTTTATTTTCATATGAGGTCGTATGATCGTGTAACTTTGGGGAACGACTATTGGGGTCATTTTCCATTTCACAATTTTTGCCAATTTTTAAATGACCATTTTACCCCTACGAATCTCGTTTTGCCCATAACTTTTGATTGGTAAGAAGTTTTGACCTGAAACCACTACCACTGGATTTGGATGATGGTTTGGCTTTCCGTAGAGTGGTCATATTAGCCAAACGGACTTTTACCGTTTGGGAGATATGGCTGAAATAAGGTTTAGAAGGTGAAAAACAGCTTAACCGGGCCTAATTAAGGTGATTAGCAGCTAGGCCCATAACCCATTTCGGGATTAGGGTTATGGGATGCTGATAGGATTAGGGAATTTAGTTTTTGTCATTTTTCGGCCGACACTTTTCATCTCTTCAACCCTAGTAATGGCTTCTACCTTCTAAAAACACCTCTAATCACTTTCTAATCAAGGGTTAAGCTTATCAACTTCAAATCAAGGCAAATCAACACCAAATCAGAGTTGGAGTTGCTGTATTGCACAGGAAAACGCCCAAAACAGTAGAGTTTCAGATCTATAAGTAATTTGTGGCTAAGGTGAGTGATTTGCAGTGTTTTTCACTAATTACGGCTAATTAGGGGTGATTAGTGTTAATTAACAAAATTATACATGATTAAATTCTGGAAAAATGTTTAAAATTCTTAAATATTATTTTAAGCCTCTGATAAAAATTTGGGTTAATTTGGATATGTTTTACTAATCCTATCATTAGTTATGGTTAAGCATGATTAAGGGGAAAATATGGGTTTTGGGTATGTTTGATCCATTTTAACATGGTTATTTATCATTTTGGTATTTATGATTGATGTTATATGTTGCTCTGACTATTTGGTATGATTTATGATTGCTTAGAACAGTTAGAATGGTCGAAGACGCCATCGTGTGGCATAAACAGTTGGTGGAAAAGTTGCAGGAAATAGTGCAGGATTTTGACCCGAACCGGATCAGATCAGTGGGGGACGAACCGACCCGCTCGTGGAGCATTCCATGACCCGACCCTCTCACCTGGAGAAGCACCGAACTATACACTACGATCCGTCTAGGATGGGGGCTCACGAACCGACCCGGATGACCACCCATGAGCTGAGATGGTGTCTCACGAGCCGTGCACCAAGAACCAAGAGCTCCGAACCGACCCGAGCTCACGACCCGAACCGCTTCAGAAGCTCATGAACCGATGGCTAAGGGAGATCACGAACAGGAGCACCATACCCGAACCGAACCGCGTCACTCGAACCGAACGGGAGTATTTGAATGTTGCATAGCCGAACCGAGCTGCTTCAAGAAGGTTACCAAACTGAGGTTAAGCAAAGAGAAGGACTGGACCGATCCGGAGGAGACCAAAACCCGAGATGCAAAGGTAGTCAAATAGGAAGTAGAACTCAGGATCCAGTTGGGAACCAACGAGTTAACTTCATGAGTTGAGCTTTGCTGCGGGACGTGTGCTAAGGGGTTATCGGCGTCCATAACTTTGATTCACCACTAAGACGGATGTTAGGCTACGGATCAGTGCAGTAGGGTAGTTATTACTCCATGGGGCAGAGTGATCGTAGCATGGCTATGAGCCAGTGCAGTGGAGTCGTCATGACTTCATGGGACAGAGTGGACATAGCAAGGGATTAGTGGCTATGGATTAGTGCAGTGGAGTCATCATGACTCCATGGGGCAGAGTGATCAAAGCAAAGGATTTGAGTGGTCAAAGCGGTGGATATCGTATGCTTTACGCACTGAGTGAGAGATGTGGGGATGGTTGTTATGCTTGATTGTTTAACATCACTATGACATGCACACCCCTCCCCCATATCTTTACACCATGTATTAGTGTCACCTTAGAGCATTGTATATCCTGTTGTGCTAACTCTTTGGTTATAGGTGCAGGTATGGTTATGTATACCTGTTATTGTTTTGTTTTGCAGCTTATCGCTCGTACCAGACTTTTGTCTGACCCAGAGTTTTATGTCTCTTCTTATTACTCTGGGTGCTCTTAAACGGACAGACTAGAGATAGGTCAGGTGATTATGCACGAGCAGCTGTACCGGAGACGAGCAGGAGGCTTCTACGTATGAGATATATATATAATCTCCCTGTGTTGTTGCCGGTCACTACTTTGGGCATTAGTAGTGTATCTCTTTCTTTTGCTTTAGAGACGGTATTTTAAGTTGTAATAATGTTGGTTTGGATCATAAGCTGTATTTTGGATTTTCCGCTGCTATGATGGTTTAGTTTTCAGCTTATGCACTGTCTCGCCTGTTTTATGTCAAGGTTATGTTGTTATTATATTTTATCTCATGCGCTGTGAGACATTCTATAGGTTCCTTGTTAGTTCAAATTCCTTTCTTTGGCGACCGTCCCGTGCTAGTCGGGCATTGGCACAACGAACTTTCATTGAAAATGTCGGTTGATGCGGGGCGGGCCGTCAGATAGGACGTGATGGGGACTTTGGCCCTACTTTCAATGCTACTGTTCACTGTTTTGGTTGTGGGCTCGAGAGTCTTCCCTTGCGACTGGTCTCTATCAAGAACAGCTGTTTATTTCATCTCGACAACATGCTATGTGCGACTCTCCTGTGACTACACTCTGTACAGATAATTGTAGATCTTTTGTTGTGGTTATTTGAGTGCCCTTATGTATATTTACTTGTTTTCAAGTATGAAATGTTATTTGAATTGTTCTCCCTGCCTGGAGACATTATAGTAGTCTAGTGGTAGCAGCTAGCTCCTATACCATAATCTAGTTAATATGTGCACCACGGTTTTTTACAGTTTATGGGGTTGTTTATGCATACTACAGTTGTTATATACTACAGCTATTTACGATTTATGAGGTTTACCGTGCACCACCGTTTTTTACAGTTTATGGGGTTGTTTATGCATACTACAGTTGTTATATACTACAGCTATTATCTTATGAACGGTAAACCTCTAAAATCGTAAATAGCTGTAGTATATAACAACTGTAGTATGCATAAACAACCCCATAAACTGTAAAAAACCGTGGTGCACATATTATCTTATGCTCTCTAGCATAAGATAATATGTGCACCACGGTTTTTTACAGTTTATGGGGTTGTTTATGCATACTACAGTTGTTATATACTACAGCTATTTACGATTTATGAGGTTTACCGTTCTTTCCCGCTGAACGGTAAACCTCTAAAATCGTAAATAGCTGTAGTATATAACAACTGTAGTATGCATAAACAACCCCATAAACTGTAAAAAAACCGTGGTGAGCATAAGATAATATGTGCACCACGGTTTTTTACAGTTTATGGGGTTGTTTATGCATACTACAGTTGTTATATACTACAGCTATTTACGATTTATGAGGTTTACCGTTCTTTCCCGCTGAACGGTAAACCTCATAAATCGTAAATAGCTGTAGTATATAACAACTGTAGTATGCATAAACAACCCCATAAACTGTAAAAAACCGTGGTGCACAAACGGTAAACCTCATAAATCTTAAATAGCTGTAGTATATAACAACTGTAGTATGCATAAACAACCCCATAAACTGTAAAAAACCGTGGTGCACATATTATCTTATGCTCATAAGATAATATGTGCACCACGGTTTTTTACAGTTTATGGGGTTGTTTATCCGTACTACAGTTGTTATATACTACAGCTATTTACGATTTTAGAGGTTTACCGTAGAGAGCATAAGATAATATGTGCACCACGGTTTTTTACAGTTTATGGGGTTGTTTATGCATACTACAGTTGTTATATACTACAGCTATTTACGATTTTAGAGGTTTAGAGAGCATAAGATAATATGTGCACCACGGTTTTTTACAGTTTATGGGGTTGTTTATGCATACTACAGTTGTTATATACTACAGCTATTTACGATTTATGAGGTTTACCGTTCATAAGATAATATGTGCACCACGGTTTTTTACAGTTTATGGGGTTGTTTATGCATACTACAGTTGTTATATACTACAGCTATTTACGATTTATGAGGTTTACCGTTCTTTCCCGCTGAACGGTAAACCTCTAAAATCGTAAATAGCTGTAGTATATAACAACTGTAGTATGCATAAACAACCCCATAAACTGTAAAAAACCGTGGTGCACATATTATCTTATGCTCTCTGATTGTTAACTACTATCAACTGTACCATATCGTATTTTTTTTATTATTAGTCATAATAAAAAGGTGTTTGCGGTCACCTTAAAAACCGGTCGGCTATGTAAAAAAAAATGCATTGTGTTTATGTATATATAAGTACTTTTATATGTGCAATGTATAAAAATGCATTGTGTTTATGCATATATAAGTATTTTATTTGTAGTATTTTATTTTATACATGTGCATATATAAGCATATGTATAAAAATGCATTTTGTTTAAATATTTATAGTTTTTTATTTGTTTGTTTTGTTTTTGAAAAATAATAACATGCATTGTGTTTATGCATATATAAGTATTTTTATATATGCATATGTATAAAAATGCATTGTGTTTATGCATATATAAGTATTTTATTTGTAATATTTTATTTTATACATATGCATATACAATCATATGTATAAAAATGCATTTTGTTTATATATTTATAGTTTTTTATTTGTTTGTTTCTTTGTTTTGTTTTTGAAATTATTAGCATGCATTGTGTTTATGCATATATAAGTATTTTTATATATGCATATATATAAAAATGCATTGTGTTTATGCATATATAAGTATTTTATTTGTAGTGTTTTATTTTATACATATGCATATACAAGCATATGTATAAAAATGCATTTTGTTTATATTTTTTTTTATTTGTTTGTTTCTTTGTTTTGTTTTTGAAAATTATTAATATGCATTGTGTTTATGAATTTGAATCCAAATTTTTTTATTAGAAAACATTAATATACATAAGAAGAAATCATGATTTTGAAAATTACAATGCACAATGAAGCGGCAAAAACTGGAAAAAAAAATGATTTTGAAAATTTAATAATTTATCTTCGTATATCATTTACTAACATATTGCTATTTTAAAATGCCAACAATTCATGGCAACAAGTTTTTGCATTTAAGGATTCGATTAGGTTGCATTGTAAGAATGCAAAAACCAAGCATTTGCTATACATGCTAACAATTCCTAAGAATTTGATCATTACGGTGATAACAATAGCAATTAGGGAGTAACATGATGTAATATATGTATACAAACAACTAGAAATCAAGCAAACTTCAAATTAAACCCAAAATCAATGAAAACGTAAAAACTAGATTTAGGAAAATTACCAAATTCGGGGAGCAAGAAGCGTGGAGGTGGGCTGAAGAAGCTTGTAGATGACGTCGGAGACGCTTGGGGTGGTTGTTGGGGGTGGAGGAACTGAAATTGATGGTGGTGAATGGTGAAATTGGGGGAGAAATCGATTTGGGATGGTGAAGAGGAATAATGAGCAGCATGTTGGACATTCTGGAAAATTTGCATGAATAATTCCAACGGTTTCCAACGACCTCTAACGGTCTTAAATCTATCGGTTTCAAACCGCTTCCAACGGTCCATTAATTTTCGTTGGTGACCGTTGGAAATGGGGCATTGGAATAGACTGTTCGTCTAGTACTGTATCTTTAGACTAACACGTGAATCTTATTGCATGATGTCGACAAGTATGACAGCTATGTGCACACGAATTAAACCCGCACAGATACTATGTTAGAGAATCCCAAATTATCACAAAATCAATTTGCAATGTGAAGAGTGGACTCTTAATTTATACAGGATTTATGACATATTCTGAGCCTAACACGTGGATCTTATTGGGTGACGCAAACAAGTGTGGCAGTTATGTGCACACGAATTAAATCCGCTTTGATACCATGTTATAAAACTCCAAATTATTACAAAATCAATTGGTAATGTGAAGAGTGAACTTTTAATTTTTATATAGAATTTATTTTATAAATTTCTTGATGTGGGACTTGTCTCAACAAATCACGAATTCGTACACAGACAAGGCAATACAAAATGTTGCAACCCTGTGAAGAATTTGTAATGGCTTGGCACATATGGTGGTGATCGGCTTCCCTCCTCCTCCGATGAAGTTTTTCTGAGGAGAGGGAAATCAAACTCGTAAGATGATGCAAAAACTGATGAGTTTATTCAAAAAAGAAAAACACAAAAACCAGATCGAAATGTTGTGAAGCAATGACGCTGCTCTGATACCAAGAGAAAATTGTTGAGTAGAAAGTGAAATCTTGATGTATTATTTTCAGTTAGCAAAATGATGTACAGGCAATGTACATATAGACAAAAGAATACAGGTTACGTACATATACGCAAAATGATGTATTATTTTCAGTCAGCAGCATTAAGTAACATACGGAACGAAAACAAACATATCTTTATTTATTTTCCTCTTCTCCTTAATGCTAAGTTTGCTCTTGACAAACATAAACAATATTGAGCATATCAGTTGGTGCTTTGGTACCATTTGAACGCCATGGTCAATGAAACAACCACCATCATATGTAATTAACTTCAATTTTTATTTTTAAATTCTTAGTTGCAGTTGCAGTAAATAACTTTTTATTACTTTTAATATTTATTTATGTTATTAACTTACATATAACAGATGTCATAAAAAACGTTTATTATTAGATTCTATACTTTAATCAAACCGACTGTTAGAGATATTTGTTTACTGTCACTTAGCCAAAATCAATTTTTCCGAAGTCCAAAAAACATGAAATATATCTACAACATGTCTTCTTAAATATCTTCAACTTAATTAACTTAATTTTCTTTACTTTTATCTTCTTAGAACTCTCCAATTTTAAATATTCTCTACCACGATGTTTTTTCTTATGTTTAACTAAAACTTAAAAAATAGATTTTTTTTTTTTTTTATATAAAAAAATATACAATAGAACCGGTCATACTAGTAATATTAAATTTTATTTATTAATATTTAAATTCTATATTCAAAGGCAATTTTAAAACAGGATATAAACGGCGAAGAATATAAAGATATAAACCGCGCAAAGTCAGCAACTTTTTAAAGCGATCCAGTTGACTATTTTCTGACGTAAACTTAAAACAGGATCACGAACACCATAACTGCAACACAAGCACAATCAGGAAGAATATCCATCAACTTTCCATTGTTTTGAGTACAGCGCTTGGTTTTGGTTAAATTAAACGTACAAAGCCAGCATTTTTGAAGCAAATATTAATCCACCATCGCATAAACAGAACACCAGAAGAATGATAATGTCATCTACAAAGCATAGTATAAATTCAAGCAAAAAATCAGCTTGTCACATTCAGCAACATTGCATACTACATTACATTTGAACACACCACAAACCAAAGAGACGATTTAATTTAGCACAAAGAATTCAATCCAAGTATGGTTTGATGACTGTACAAATGGAGGAAAGACTAAGCCCTACACACAAGCTTAAAGGTATGGAAGATTGGATGTAGCTTCTTATGATCAACCAGGAAGATAGTAGTCCATTTTATCCACTGGAAGATTCAAATCCGACGTTTCTACCTGAATCATGAAATATCAAATTTAACACAGTTTCATGTCAACAAAGGCAAATCATGCAAATAACCAAAAGGCAGTTACGTCGCTAATAAGCTTTACATTCCTTAAAGAAAAGTAATTCAAATAAAGCACAATTATATTGGTGGTTTGTTATTGTCCAGAGATATGCACAATGCTAGGAGGTTTTGAAAGAAAAATCCCAGTAGTTGAAATGGTTCCAATGAACCGTCTGCAACAACAAATTTTGAAAATGGGAAACCCTCTTCATTCGATTTTGTGATTGGTATTCCGTTTCTATTACTTGTTATAGAAAACAGGAAACAACATACGATGACTTGGCATATTCGCCTTTCACTACTTCAAAATAATGGCTTCCCACCGTGTTCTCTTTTATTTTAACTTTCACACCCCAACGATCTAATTTTTTCAGTCTTTTCTCAATTCTATTTCGCCCAATTGTTTCTTCACACCCCATTCGACCTACAATTTTACTTCGCCTTAAATTCGTCCTCCTCAGCCACCTGTCAATGACGTTCACTCCATGCCCGCTGCTTGACTTGCGACTGATTGTCTCTGGTGATTGATTTCGCATTAACCTTTCGATTCTTCAACAGGTATATGTGCTTTAACCTAATGTCATTTGCAATTCTTTTTCATTTTTTCGCTCCCTGTGATTCAACGTAAGTTCTGTTCCTTCTTCCACCACTGCGTCTGCTATTGTGTGCTAACTTAAGGCTTCGTCTTCACCATTCACAAACCTAATTTCATATTACTTCCTCAATTCTTCTGATTTAAGTCGACAGTCGAAGTGATAATTGGACCACGTCCATCCCACAATTCAAATCGTAGATATATTCACCATCTTGCTCATATGTTTGATTTTTTTTATTTCCCTTCTCCTCCAATTTGATTCTGCATTATAGTTTTCGTCATTTATTGACACTGTGAAAATACAACTCAGAATAGAAAATTATTTTCCACCCATTTTCAATTCATGGTATTCCAACATGTCAACTTCGTTTGGAATAATCAGTGTATTTTTAATGAACATACAAAACGATAAACATCTGTGGTTATAATCTGTTAGTCTCCAAAAAATGAACAAATTCATACATGTTATCTGAATAACACATAGTAAAATGAAATTGCCAAATGAAGATGTGTTAGAAGTTTAGATATAAGTATGGGGACACAATTAAAATCAACTAGAAAGATAGCTACATGAGATATTGTCTAGTATTACAAAGGTATGGCGCTATAATGTGATAGAGAATGTACTTATTCCTTCAGATGCGCATTTTAGTTAACTTTTAACGTTCGATTCAAGGTTTTCACATAAAAATTTGTGTGGAGTTTATTTATAAGAAATACAACTGACGAGTTTGAAAATTAACATCGTTTACTATGATGAAATTGTTGAAATAAGAGTGTAGTATCACAACTGTAACAATTAGGATACCAAAATAATATGTGCTCCTGCTTTGCTATGTGAATGCTTTTTGCAGTTTGAATCTTTAATCTTTGTTAACTGGATTTTGTGACTCCTATATTCGATATAAAGCTAGACTTAACATCTTACATATTTGACCGTATTGCATGGCAGTTCTATTATATAATTTTAGCCATGGTTTAAACTCTGCCAACTATTTACACTTGTACATGATTTAATCTCCAAAGTTTCATGTATATTGGTTGTTCAAAATCTTGGTTTCTGGTTTTGATTGCACATATTAGAGGTTTTGACTTTGTGGTATCTTCATATTTAATTCCATTTATTTTATTTAGGTACCACTGAATTATCGTGTGTGTAAGTAGAATGCAATATAATTTAAGACACAGAAATGGGACTGCAGATTAATAGCGGTAATATAATAGGATTGAATTGCCTAAAAAATTATCTCCTGTTCAAGTCCATGTGAACCCCTCCAATACTTTTGGAGCTTGATGAACCTTTTATGTAGTTTTGAACATTGTCAAAAAAGTAACAAGAAGTAATATGATCATACTGATTTAGAGATGTTAGTAAGTATGGAGTTTCAACTTTCTACTGATAGCTAGAAGGCACCAACTCTCTGGAGATTAATAATGATCACATAATTAATAAGTCCACGATCAAGGAAAAACAAAATTGTTTTCAATCTCTGTTTGTGGTATTGATTCATCACACCATTATTGCTGTTGCATAGTATAAGCTCTGATTCACTCATTGGTTTTCTTGGTATTCAATTTTTAGGGTTTTTTTTCATGAAACTTCTACCTACTTTGTGCTTTCAATCTTCAATGTACTGATTTTATTTGTTTTTGCTTAGGATTATGACTTCCAGAATAGTACAAAATAATGATCTCCAGTTGCCTAATTAGTAATTGCTACACATCAATTTTTCTAATTTCCTTCTAAGAATTTCTAATAGGATGTTGACTGACTTTTCAATGGACATAGAAACACAACATATATCACATGTAACCATTATATGCAAATTAACATCACCGTTTACTATGATGAAATTGTTGAGATAAGAGTGTAGTATCACAACTGAAATTAACATCCTTTTGCACTAAATGTAAACATGCTGCCATTAGGTTAGCGACTTTTCCCATATTAGAAATGGAATTTAATGAACTGTTAAGTTGATTCAGTTTTGCACATCAGACCAATGCTCCTCTATTTTCCTTATTCTTTTTTTAAGGTCCTGGCGACAACAATAAAACTTATGGTCAACATGAAATGCACACCATTCATTCATTAATTCATACAGCAAAGTTAAATTAACGTAAAAATTGATATTTTTCTTTTACTATGGTACAGTCTTGCAAAATTCCAATCTGTGATTCCTGTGAAAGGTTTTTATTTTTTGGTTCAATCTCCAATCGTCAAATGTATTTATTTTCACAAAGAGAGGAGACGAGGAGTCATGTAAAATGTACTTACAAAAGTGAAGATCAGCAACAAAACTGTTTTGCAACTAATTATAACTCCTATGTCTGATTTTATTTTATTTTCTACTTTTTTCCCCTTCGAAGTTCAGGTTCTCCAAAATCTTTATGTGTGTGTGTGTGTGTGTGTGTGTGTGTTCGCACTGTCTGAATTAGATATGGTAACGAAATAAATATTGATTACATAAAAGCACATATGTTTATGTTTAAAGATTCCAAGCCAACTGATAAAGTGTTTGTAAGGATAACTGGCAGAACAATGATTTATTGAAACCAAATATATGTTTGCTTCCATCCAAAGAACTAAAGGATCAAGGGTAATGTTAACATCAAGTAAAGATGCTGAACATTCAAACTAAAAAATATAAGTTCCCTTTAGCTACATTTACAAGAAAAACAAAAAGAAACAGAGAAGAAGCAGAAACTGTTGTAGATTCAAATGCAGAATGAAACAAAAAGTGTGCAGAAGAGATTGAGTACAAGCTTTGCAGCTTCAGTGGGCAACAATCTCAATTGTTTGATCATGATGATAATGGACACGTAGTGGTGGTTGTAAATAAATTACGAGAATAATCTAATACTTACTGATAAAGCCACCAAATAAGCAAGTCAAACATTAAAAGAAAACCAGTGCAACATACGAATTGATAAATCCAGTCTCAAATGTAGGAACTGAATATGTGAGTGCTTCCAATATGGACTCAAGCAAACCTTTATTCAATGTTAATCCTATGAATTTTGGGGTCTTAAATTCGATAAACCCCTAAACCCATCAATTGCTTTAAAAATTATGATTAAGCGAGAAATTTGTTGGAACGGTTAGAACATACGGATAGATTTTGAAGGAGGCAAAAAAGAAAGTACATTTCCTGAATATAGATCTTGTAAGATTAGATGTTTCAAATAACTTGTGCTCCTTTATAAATTTTTGAAATAGTCCTGAATGGGACTCCAACGAAGTGAAAGCATGCTATAACTGGAACACTAATACCTCTATTAGTGGACTAGACGTTTTATATAACTAATAATTATTTTGTACTCTTTAGTGCATTGGTACAATTTGAAAGTTTGATTCAAAGGGCAGATTGGTTATTTGTCCTTTGTTTCGTATGCGTGTACAAAAACTGGAAGTTGGTGATATGAATTTTATTTCCCATTTTGATGCTCATGCACTCAAGATACAGATTCTTTGTTCACATTTTTTCTTTGAAAAAAAAAGACCTTTGGCTACATTTGTATGCCTTGGAATCTTGTTGGAAACAAATTGAATTGAAAGAGCTGAACATGCACGATCCATTCACTGGCATGTCAGCCATAAATTGGTTGGCCGTTTGGCTTCTACACCTACTATAAAAAAAATCTAGCATATCATCTACAGTTACAACCATGCACGTCCTTCAACCACATTTATGAACTCTTTTTTGGCCTCATTTCTAGCTATCGTTCATAACCATTTGCCAGTATTGTGTTTGTTGGTATCCTTAAACGGCAGCTTAACGTGTATTAATAGTTCCTACTGTTTTTAAGAATGCTACTGATTATATTAACAAATTTCTGATCTAAGTGCTATTTTTTCCTTGTAAGGTTTAGGATGGTTATTTACAAAATCAGTATGGAATATTATTATCATTGGATTTCAAATAGAATGATGTACAAAAGATGATGACGATGCCATTATGGACATGCAAAAAACAATTGCTTTATGTAAAGCCCAGTGATGTAATGGCTGTACATAATTGAATGATGAGCATCAGATGGATATATGAGTCAGATTGGAAGAGAGAATGAAGTATTGAGGCCACAAAGCTTGAGCAAGAATAATGAAAGACTGGTCAAAAATGGAACAAATAGCATGAACTGCGGGCTGATCTTAGACTGCCAGTGTATCCTATTTTTATTTTTTTTAAATCTAGCTTTTACTAGGAGGAAACAACTACCTAGCATCCACGAAAAGATGTAGGGACTAGATAAGATATTTGAAAAGATTGTACACAGATCAGCCAGTGCACATTATCAAGCAGTCATCAACCCTTCAACCGGTACTAACTGGCATAGTTGTTATTTACTTTATTGTTGTTAAATTTGCATGGCAAGAAGCCATGGTATATAATGTCTGATTTTGGGATAATAATTGCAAATATGATCCAATATACAGACCTTGCGGCATTCGTTCCTATTTTGGGTTCAACAATAAGAGTTTGACAGTAACATTCAACAACTTAGTACTCACTGACCCATTGATAATTACTTTGCTGAATCATCAAAACTTAACCATAATTTATAAGCTTGTGCAATAAAATACCTGATGTACACAAATGACTGAATCAATTGCACTTAACTATAACTGAAACATGTTCTCAGGTAGAATGTAATAAAAAAACTTAGTTTTTTAACTAACAAACAAAAAAATCGGTCCATGATATTAACATACCAATACCCGTGTGCGAAGCACGGGCCTAAACCTAGTTATAATATACAACTATAAACATTGTTACAGTTCTTTGAAAGAATCATTTATATTTCAGTGAAGGTTTTAATGAGTGGAAAATTATATGATACAGAAACAAGTTAGAAATACCTCAGTAAATGGAACGAACACGCATGGAGATAAACCCCTGCTATGTGAAATAGCAGGCACATCTGGATCATGAGTTTCGTCTTCAGGCCAACCCTCGATGAATCCCAGCAGATTCCCTTTATGGTTGTTTACTTCACTTCTATTTGCACCAGTTGTGACAAGTTTTATGAAATCCAGACGGTTATTTGCACCCACTGTTGTCCCTCTAATCCTGTAAACAGTTCAAAGTTAGCTATACGATTACGATTTCAAAGAGATTCATAAGATCAAGATCAAAGCGTTAACATTCAGAAACATTCAACCAAAATCAAATTTTATTTTCATTCTTTTATTTCAAATCTTTCGAACTTTTTTCGTTGTTGTTGTTGTCACCATTGGACGACCTTACAATTAACAGTGATTTAACCCGAATACACCTGTATGATACAGCATTTAACCACCAGGCGTACTGACTAATAGGTTCAATAATTCCATTACTGATGGCTAGTATATCGCACCTTGCACGAATCCTTAAAAGAGTGAGTCGGACACCCCCCGGGTATAAAATTACAGCTTCAACCTGAAAAACGCAACCATATGAGGGAAGCTGAATCCAAAGAAAAACAACACTGTAAATTGTAATTTGTATAAAGCCAACTATATTTCATTACGCTATCTTCCGACAATGTATAATCTCCTCTGTAAACACAATCCCCTTTGGAAGCACGAAGATGCATACATTTTGCTACCTCTTTTACCCTTTGGGAAGAGACCTACAATGACATAATGACATGCATCAAAAAATGGCAATGGATGCAATGGATACAATATTTATTTCATATCATTTGTCTCATCATATTAAATTCTACATGAAAAGCGAGAAACCAGAGATGTAACCTTGTAGATTAGCTTCCCATTAGGGAAAAATCGGACGTAGCGGAAATAACAAACCTGTAAAGGAAACAATTAAAGGACCAAAAAAGAAAGTGAGCAATGTGCACAAGCTGGACAGTCACCGAGATAGATTTCACTGAAATGTGAATTCAATACGTTCGTGCAGCTAAGATAAAGATGATATTTTTGTGATAGGTGCAGAAACCATAACATAGATGCTTAACATGTGTACGTGCAAATGATATCATTCTACACGTTAAAAGGTCAAGAATCATAAATACAACATGCTGTTTCTTTTTGTTAACTAACCACAAAATATGGTTCAGAAAAAAATACACAACAGCTAAACTTGGAAAGATAGTTAGTCTAAGACAATTGTCCATATAACATATTTGTAAGGCAGCTCACAAACTTCCTTGATACTTAAATATGAAACAATAATGAAAAATGCCTACGAACGTTAAAATAAAATATTGCAGCTGTCATTAAGGTATTTTTATTCAGTCGGCAATGATGCCTATAAATATCACAATATTAATTGATTCCAAAGTATTTCTTATACCAAATGATGGAGAGGACTCCGCGTTTGCCACTCCGAATTTCCAATGTGGACATAAGTATTTCTACTAATGTAGAGACCTGAGATGCAAGGAATCCAATTCAGACACAACAAAATTTCTAAAAGAAAAGCAATGCATAGAGAGACTTTTTCTAACAAAATAAATCTACCATCAAATCGAACTCTTGGTCTCTGCAACCACATCTTTTTCCAAGAACATTCATACTTCGACTGAACTAGTTTAAAGTTCTCAATGACCCCATGTAACTAAAATAGCAGAAAATATTTCACGTTTCTGCAAATGCGATGAAAGTACAATTAAATAACACTATTTTCTTGCAGAAATATACCTGCCAAGCCTTCAAACATGCACCTCGCCATAAATTATGGTTGCGAATAGCGTACCTCCACTTACGACACACACATGATGCCCTCCCTAAACTGTATGGGTCAGCTCGTGCAAAAATCTGTGATAGCAAACCATTTAAGTAGCATAAATGTGCAACCCATCTATACCAGTATATGTGTTGCAGCTCGTTTAACCAGTAAATTATTGATGGATAAATTTGGCTGCGGTTGGGGCTAATGACCAGCAGTATTCAAAATGGTTAACACAGCGGTATGTTGATGTACTATTATGCATGAAATCACATATATAGTTTTCAGATTGCCTATTGTAGATTTGATATCTTACATTATGGCAGTGGAAGTACCTCAAATAGCAGTTCATCCGGCAAAGACCGATGTATAAGGGCTGGATCAATATAAGGCCTGCTGCTAACACTTCCAAAGGGCGCAACAGGTCTGACTCTTTTTCCATATAGATCTAGTTTAAGTACAAAAACAATGATAATAAATATCTTTTCCGATATAAGAATATTAAACAAAGCAATCCCTTTGCAGCCTATAACTCACCTATCCAGCACAGAAGCATAAATAGTTGTCAATAAATTCCTCGTGTATGTAATCAACTTTTTCATTTAATAATTTAACTCAAAAATGAACAGAGACAATTACCGACTTGATATAATGCTCCAGTAGTGATGGTAAATTTGTTAATTTGAGTTCTATAACAAGCGTTAAGAACTAAGTATCACTGTCAAAATAGGTAAACTTAAAGGGATTCAGATTAAATAAAACAATTCAAGGAATTAGATAAACCAGACATCACATATTATAGTATATATTTTCTAAATAACTTCAAAGGTAAATAGATTACTCAGCCAAGGTCTCTCTGTTCCCAAGAATTGCTTCCCTAATAAACTAGAGAATGTGCCAAACTCAGATGGAAATGAAGAGCTAACATCTGCATGAAAATATAACAACAAAAATGATATGACCATGCATTCAGTATTCTCACAGATATGACAGAACATGAAATTTGACATTAGCACCGAAACACCAAATTAAATATGTATTTGTGTTGATTGAAGGCCATGAAAATTCATCAGTGCGACTGCGACAATGTCTCTATCTAGGGATCAGTAAGTATGCAGGATAATAAAA
Organism: Allium sativum; assembly: GCA_030737875.1. Classification (NCBI taxonomy): domain Eukaryota; kingdom Viridiplantae; phylum Streptophyta; class Magnoliopsida; order Asparagales; family Amaryllidaceae; genus Allium; species Allium sativum. Next base: position 1,041,868,644 of record CM060910.1, on the reverse strand, counting down.
TGATGCTACCCTAGCCGAACCGATTTTTTGTTAAATACTGTGAAATATGCAAACAGATGAATTCAGGGGGAAAGTACTGTAATCTTACTGTAGGCCACCCGATAAATTTGTTTCTTGCACATGATTTGACAATACAAATATGGGTATTTTAGGCTTTTAGCGTAAATGAGGTTAATAAACTATGATCCATATCAACTTCAACATCATCCATAAGTACTTCTCATTGTAGAGGTATTTCTAGATCTTATTTCTTTGCATCTTCACCGTTCAACTTATTGCTATTAAAAAAAAAAAAAAAAAAAAAAAAAAAAAAAAAAAAAAAAAAAAAAAAAACCTATTACACGGCTATTTTCCCAAATACATGCCAACGTATCTTTATAAAATGATGGAAGAAATAAAACATGAGTGGTGCTAGTGCTATTCGTGTTACCCGAACGTAGGAGAAAAGGCAAAATCTGATCGAAGAACTTCAAATCACCCAGTTTGGTTGGCAACATACTGTTTAGTAGCAATATATAATCAACTGGTAATGGACTAATGTGCAAAAATAAAAATTACCAACTGTTACATAAAGTCCAGAGACAACATATCTGGCTGAAAACATAATACCGAACGACAAAATTTAACCGATTTGTTTGGGTAACATGATTAAATGTGACTAAATTATAATTGGCAAAATGAAGTGACTAACAAAACAGACATGGTTAAAATGAAGATTGGGTAAAAAGAAATAGTGTACAACTAATGATGTCATGGTCGGCGACCAACCACCATGCACGCCTTGCTGGCCTTGGCGGTTGTTCGCCAAACGTGATGTTTAAAAAAAAAAAAAAAAAAGGCGGCTGGTGGCTGAAAGCAAAATTTTGGATCTTTAGTTGTACATAACAAAATATATATTTGGGTGCATTTAGCACCATTCCAAACCATGGATCTACAATTTATTTTTCTAGGATGCCGCTAACCGAACCTCATTTATCATGTTTCACCTCGTGTTTCTATCCCCATGCTAAGTTCGAGGGTAACAACAATATAAGGGTCCGTTTGTATTTTGCGTTTTCAACATGCATTACAAAATAAGAAAAGTTTAGAGGACAAGTTTTTTTTTTTTTTAAAAAAAAAAGGTCATTATGATGATAAAGGGACAACTGATGGATGGATTGTTTTCTGTGTTTTTGTTATTTCCCCAAACATAAAAAGCAAAATAAATTTGTTTTATATTTTGTATGCTAGTGTCAATTTTCAAATTGGCTGTCATAAATGCAAGAGCCATGCACAATTTTGTTTAGACAGGAACTGAAAACTATAGCAAGTTGTTAATGGCACCACATTTTCCTCTTCTAATACCACTGCTAAAAAATAACATAAAATTTTACATTACACGCTTTTTAATATCAAACTTTTTAAGAGACTATCAAATTCATCAGTTTTGATTATTATTATTATTATTATTATTATTATTATTATTATTATTATTATTATTATTGCACAGCAAACGACAACAGACCAATATCGTTTTCCACGCTAATCAATCATCGAACAATAGTTGTTTGCTAATTGATGGCCATGAGAAATGGTGTTTATCGACGGTCGTTCATCGTGTAAAACCATGGTAGTCGATAGCGAATGATGCAAAATCACACAACGTTTGCTCTATTTTGCGATATGCACTATAGAGCGCTATTTTGTTCACTTTCTTAAATTGTGCATATTTTATCATCAATTGAATGTATTATGCCTGTTTTAAATCTAATATTATTTTTTGTGGATTTCGTGTTATATTGAAACAGCTCAAGACGAATACAAACACTATCATACTTCATGTATTTATTAGAAAAACAATTGATGTAAAATGCAATTATTCGAAGAATAAAAATTGACGATTTTATATTGTACATTCATAATAAATGATATACACAACATATATGTCTTAAAAGGATTTGAAATTTATTCATATATTTGTGCGTTATGAATATGTGGTGAAATAATTCTTTTTTTAAAATATATGTATGGGAAATATGATTTTGCATACAATGCATCAGATTTTGTATTAACAAAAACTAATAAAAAATATAAATAAGAAAAGTCCAAATTGGACAAATAAAGGACAATCAAAAATAACATACCCATAAAGTCTACAATGATAAGATTCAAATAAACTAAGTCAATCATGATTAAACTCTACGATAAAAAAAAACTTAGAAATTATATTATACTTTCAAAATTTCTAAAGCATGATCACTAATGTTACCCAAATCGCAACTAGCATGATTATCCAAAGCATCCTTCATTCCTTCTTCTTTCGAGTGATGACCTTTGTTGTCTTCCTTTCAATCACCTTCAAAGTTAGCATCTTCATCATTATCAACATGCATATTCCTTGAACTAGAAGTTAAAATCTTTTCTTTCATTTCAACTTAGTTTGATGTTGTTAGTCCTGTGTACTCTTTCCCTATCTCCTGACATATGTGGTACATTATCCAAAGTCACTGTATCATTTTAAGAAACACAACTCAATTTCTGCGTCTGAATTATCCTATTTCATGAAACCGGTCGTCCACCCATTTGAATCGTCTATATCTTCCTTAAAAAATAGGCTTAACAACATCCGTTCGCTTGAAACGATTTTTAAAAGTTTAATTGTATTTGATAAAGACAAGGCTTTGTGGTCTTTCACGTTCAAGCCTATTCGTTATCTTGTTAAGGATCTAGTTCAAAAACATTTTGGAGCAGTTTTGAGCTTTATTCGCTGTACATGCCTAAAAGAAAAGAAAATAGCACGTTATTTTGGGTTATGCGCTGGATAGCGCAATGACGAAACAAAGCACAATGACACCCTGCGCTATGCACTATTTTATGCTACAGTGCACACCACGATAACTCTGCATAAACCGACCCGGTGTCTTCAAGCAGTGTAAAATGACTTTGTTATTAGAAAACACACAACTTTTCCTGTGTTTGTTATTATTTTCTATGGTATCAGGAAGAGAAAGATTTCCAAATTTTCTATTATTTTTACCGAATTTAGGTCGGGTCTGTACCATGGATCCAAATGGGTAGATTTAAGTCCATGTGGTGCATTTTGCAGCAGCATTTCTCCGGTAACAACATGAATTTATGAGATAACATACAAATAAAAGTTGTAATACAAGACTAGAAAAATGTCAAGAAGTGAATATTTACTCAATAAAGCAAATATCCATCCAGCTTGCAAAACATAAGATTTCACAAACAGAAAATAAATAAAAGGAAAACAGTCAGGAGAACAAAGTTGATGGTCTCTCTAGGAACTTCAATCCCCTGTCAAATATGTTTTGAACTAATCATTTTAAAATCCTAAATACGTACAATCAAGAATGCGATTAAAAGGACCTAAAGTTCGAATAGGGAATGTAACAGATTCGAAACATCACATTTAGCATGAAAATGATATCAATATTGTTGCTCTCATAAAATCACCTATTTAATTGAAACTGGAAGTTAATCATACGAGTATAAATTGAAATTGAACAGACGTAAAAGAGAAATTACCAGAGGTCATTAGGATTGATAATCCCAGATTTTTATTTCTGTGTTATTTGCGAAGAAAATGCAGAAGGGAAGAAAATATTGGAGAGGGGGGAGACTAATATCTACCGCTATTATTATCTGACAATCGGGACCGCAGGTTTGGGATTGAAAGGCTCTGGTGTTATTATTGACCGAAGTAGTTGATGGCATGTCGGAGAGTTCTTCATAAGATTAGGCATAACATTTGGGCGTGACGGAGACAGCATTTAAGCGCAATAGAAAATTAAACCGGTTAAAGCAACCCCAATACCCTGTTCCTCCTCATAATTGAGGATACTCAGGGAAATGGTTGTTGGGACCATAATATTACGGCAAATGGTACATGATCAATTCTGAATTCTGAATTGGTCTCACGTGCCGACTTTATCGGTGCACGTCGATAAAATATGCTCGCTTCCTCACGAGCCAATAAAGACGGCGCATGTACCCTTAACAATTTAATTTTTTTTTTTTACCTATCCTATCTTATATATTAATATGACAAAATAAAATCGGTATAATTTTAATAGAAAACGGTTATGTTTTGGAAGATCGAAACATAACCCGATGGTTCAAATGAATGTTGAACTCCTTTTCTGTTATTGGTGTGTTTTATCGGAATACCTCGGGTGCTTACGAAGCACCTTCGTATTCGTAGTGACATTGCCCTTCATCCATATCTCTTTCATCTTCTATAATCATGTTGTGTAGAACAATGCAGGCTAACATGATTGTAGACATCTTTTTCCTAGACCACAACTAACATGGATTACTTATCATTACAAATCTAGATTGTAAAACACTGAATGCTTGTTCTACATCTTTTCTTTGTCCCTCTTGCATCGCCGTGAATTTGACTTGTTTAGAAGTCAGTGGATTTGGACATGTTTTAACAATGGTGCTCCATTTCGGGTAAATGTCATCACCTAGGTAATAGCCATGGTTGTAAGTATTTTGGCCTAGCGTAAATGTTAAAGGAGGTACCTGGCCTTGAGCAAAATCGTTGAACAGATGAGATCTTTCTATAACATTTAAGTCATTATTCGAACTAGGAATTCCGAAGAAAGTGTGCCATATCTATAGATCGTACGATGCTACAGCTTCCAAAATGGCCGTCTTTCCTTACCGTTGTACGCACCTTGTAATCCCTTAGGGCATTTCTTCCATTCCCAGTGCATACAGTCCAAACTTCCTGACATTCCCGGTCATCCCCTGCTTTCGTGCATCTCTCTGATTCGCATTACATCTGCTTCGTTCGGAGAACATAAGTATTCTTCTCCATAAATGTCCACCACAGCTTGACAGAAATTTTCAAGTGTTTCAAGTGACATGCTCTCTGCTATTCGGTATGCATCGTCCAAAGCATCACCAGGAGTGCTATAAGCTAACATTCTCATAGCAACCGTCATTTTCTGTTCACCGGATAAACCCTGTGTCTTCGACGCATTTTGTTTGTACTTAAAGTAATCATTGTTACTTTGAATACCCGCCAATATCTGAGGAAATAGATCTCTCTGCATCCTGTATCTTCTACGAAACATATCGGGCCCGTAAGTGCAATTGTCATTGAAGTAATCTTGCATCAGAGACTTATGGTATTTAGCATGATTTCGGTGCATAAACTTCCTTCCAGGAACCGATCCCCCTCGAGTTGTGGATGATGAACCGTAGGCTTCATGGTATAAGTCTCATATTTCTTCCGCTTCCTCTTGAAGGATTTCCTCTTCCTCTGAATCGCTACTAAAAGCCATCATGCATTTTATAAAATAGGAATCCATTTTTGTTTGTGTATACGTTTTGATTTGAGATATGGTTTGCAATGTTGTTGTTGTATATAAAGTATGAGGTCTTGGTAAGTGGGCTCCTTTATTGGACAGAGTGCTCCTTTATTGGACATAGTGCTCCTTCAGTGGAAAGAGTGCTCCTTCAGTGGAAAGAGTGCTCCTTTATTGGTACGAGTGCTCCTTTATTGGACAGAGTGCTCCTTTATTGGATAGAGAGTTCCTTTATTAGACAGAGTGCTCCTTTATTGGACAAAGTGCTCCTTTATCAGCACCTATGTTGGTCCAGTTTGTAGTGTGCAGGGTCGTCCCCGAGATATAGACAATGAATTTATCAAGTAGGGTCGTTCACGTAATATAACCAAGGAATATAACAAGAAAGGTCATTCACGTAATCTAGCCGAGGAATCTAACAACAAGGGTCGTCCACGTAATATAGTCAAGGAAGTAAATTGTGTGCAACTTTATCGATTGGAGTGTGCATTGTGTTGTGTGCCTCTTTAATGGTTGGAGTGTCCTCCTTTATCTGTTTACAAGATAAAATATCTCGAGTTGAATTCGAAGCCAAAACGATATTAAATAAAATAAAAATCCTTTATTTTATATAAATAAACGTTATAATTTATAAATGAATTCCATAACGACTATTTGAAAATTTGATTTGGACATAAAACATATTCTACAAAAAGAAAACTCAATTTTCTCTTCTTGACGGAAAATATTATCAAGTAGATTTGAACGTTTCTTGTTCCGAGAAAATCCAACTTATATTGAATCTTATACAACCATTTAAAGTTCAAAACGTTATATTACGAACTACCGTGCCGCTGTAGTTCGTTTTATAATCAAATTATACTTAAACGTTTCAAACATCGTTTTATAACTAAACGCTTCAAACATCATTTAACATTACACAGAACATCATAAAATATATATAATAAAGGGTCCAGTACACAGAACAACATAAAATATAGTTATCGACACTTATAAACATAAAATGTAGATAATAAAGTATAGTACATCATGCATCAACGTGACATATGAAAACGAGCATACATGAAATATAACATAAAGTCCACTACATCAAGCCATACACATATATACATCATGATAACCAAAAACAAAATATCAACATCAAGATCCTCATGAAAGTCATCCTAAATCTGCAACATCATCATCATCGTGCTCAGACTCCTCACCATCCTCCTTCATGTCATCCCTGCTATCATCACCGCTATAATAAGGAATATCGTCATCGTCCATACCTAATCCTCCATCACCACCGAATCCTCCACCCCCTCCCGGTCCGCCATCACCACCTAACCTCCATCACCACCTAACCTCCATCCCCTCCCGGTCCTCCATTACCACCTGAACCTCCACCAGTACATGATCCTCCAACGGTACCTGATGCTCCTATATCACCACCCTCTACTGCCGCTAGTCTAGCCTGTAAATCGTCGATCTGGACCTGCAAACCCTGAACTATCGCCTGGTGCTCCTGATATAATGACCGAGAATGTAGCAGGGCCATCTCCTGAATAATGGCAATATGTAGCCTATGCCAGTCTAGCCGGGGTGCAAAATGCAAATATAAAACATACAAAATCAGTTTCTACAACTTAGAACGTACAAGGTAATAAATTCACAAGTATGAATATTACCTCATGTGTCGAATATAATCCAACAGCAGGGATACTGTGACGACCCGCCCCGCACCAACCGACATTTACTCCAAATGTGCGCTGTACACATGTCCAGTTAGCACGGAACGGGTCGTGAGAAGGAAAAGGAAGAAGGAAATGAACGTACAAAGAACCTGTAGAATGTCTCACAGCGCATAGAACAAAATATAATAATAACATACTTGACATAAAACAGGAGAGACAATGCATAAGCTGAAAATCAGAACTAAACATCATAGCAGTGGAAATCCAAAATACAGCTTATTACAACTTTCAAACTGTCTCAAAGCAAAAGTAAGATAAATGAGGTACACTACTAATGCCCAAGTAGCGACCACCAACGACACAGGGAGAATATGTATATATATAATACGTGGAAACCTCCTGCCCGCCTCCGAATCAGCTACTCGCGCATCACCAGCTAACCTGTCTCTAGTCTGCTCGTGTGAGCACCCAGAGTAATAAGAGGAGACATAAAACTCTGGGTCAGACATAAAGCCTGGTATGAGCGATAAGCATCTAAAGTGAACAATAACAGGTAGACTAAAACATACCTGAACCTGGACCTGCAACCAAAGAGTTAGCACTACATACTACACAACACTCTAAGGTGTCATATCAAACAGTGTAAAGATACGGAGGTGGGGGAGGTGTGCATGTCATAATGATGGCAAACAATCAAGCATAGCATCCATTCTCACATCTCTCACTCAGTGCGTAAAACATACGACATTCACCACTTCGATCACCCAACATTCCTTGCTACGATCACTTTGCCCCATGAAGTCATAAATGGCTTCACTGCACTGATAACGTAGCCACAAATCCTTTGCTATGTCCACTTTGCCCCATGGAGTCACAAGAACCCCACTGCACCGGCTCATAGCCTTATCAATCCTTACTATGTCCACTTTGCCCCATGGAGTCACAAGAACCCCACTGCACTGGCTCATAGTCTTACTACGCATCACTTTGCCCCTCGGGTCATAATGACCCTACTGCACTGATAACGTAGTCTTGCTACCATCACTTTGCCCCTCGGGTCGTAATGACCCTACTGCATTGATAAGTAGCTCATCTTCCTTTTTAGTGGTGAATCGAGGTTATGAACGTCGACAACTCCTTAGCACACGTCCCGCAGCAAAGCCCAACCATGAAGTGAACTCATTGGTTCCCAACTGGTTCCGGGATCCTGAGCTCTAACTTCCATTTGGACTACCTTTGTGTCTCGGGTCATTGGTCATCACCAGATCGAATCGGATCGTGGCCTTCAGATTGGATCGGTTCGGAGCCTTCATCACCACGGTTCGGATCGAGCTCCTTCATTCGGATCGAGTCACGCCATCAACTCGTGGTTCTCCAGTTCCATCGGATCGGTTCGAGTACCCTTCAGCGGATCGGGTCGGGGTCTCCAAGTCCATCGCCATGGATCGATTCGTGGTAAGTTCCTTCTGATCGGATCATGGTCTTTCAAGCGGTTCGGGTCGGAAAGCACTCCTCCAGGTCGACGGATCGTGCTCACCCTTCTTGGACGGATCGGGTCGCAATGCTCATTCGCGATCCGGATCGGAGTACTTCAGTTTGGGCACGGCGCTGCATCGATTCGTCTCGTGGGCCTGGCGCAGGTGGTTCGGTTCGGAGGAGATGACTCAACTCGTGGTGATGTCCCACGGTCCCATAGGGCGATCTGATCGTCCCTCAATCCCCCATCCGATCTGAATCTCTGCACCTTGTCCAGCGAGCTGTTTACGCCCCTCGACGGCGTTTTCGACCATTCCAACTATTCTAAACAGTCACAAAGCATTTCATACAGTCATAGCAACATGCGTAATCAACCACAAACATCAAAACATCAATATGATAGGTAAAAATGGATCAAACATACCCAAAATCCCATATTTCCCCTTAAGCATGTTTAGGTGAAACTTATGATAGGATTAGCAAATCTTAACCAAATTAACCCAAATTCATATCAGAGGTCTAAAACATCATTCCGAATTTTATAAACATTTTTCCAAAATTTTATCATGTTTAAATTCGCTAATTAACACTAATCAACCCTAATTAGCCATAATTAGTGCAAAATTATGCAAATCACTCACCTTAGCCACAAAATAAACTAAGATCTGAAATAATTCTCTGATTTGATGTGAATCTCAATACCAAACAGCAGCTCCTTTGTTGCTTTGGTGAAGATCTTCCTCGATTAGGGGTTGCTAAGCCAAATCCTTAACCTAAAGGTGATTTAGAGGTTGGAGGCCATTTTTAGGGTTCCTTGATGATAAGTGGAGGCTAGAAAACTGAAACGGAATGATTCTCCATCTCATTTCAGCCCTCCCATAACCCTAATCCCGAAATGGGTTATGGGCCTACTCGCTAATCACCCGATTTGGTCCGGTTAAGCAGTTTTTCACCCTCCAAACCTTGTTTCAGCCATATCTCCCAAACGGTAAGTCCGTTTGGCCATTATGACCACTCTACGGAAAGAGAAACTATCAAACGAATCAAATGGAAGTGGTTTCAGGTCAAAATTCCTTTCCAATCAAAAGTTATGGCCAAAACAGTACCAACTAGGGGCAAAATGGTCATTTAAAAATCGACAAAAATCATGAACATGGGAAATGACTCTAATGGATGTTTCCCAAAGTTACATGACCATACAACTTCATACGGAAAAGAAATAAATATTCTACAATCCTATGTTGTGTAGAATACGGGTCGTTACACTCTCCCCCCCTTATGAAATTTCGCCCCCGAAATTCCCTAATCCAAACACACACAAAGGTCCCGCATGCCTATCAATCATAAAACAACAATCAACATGCAAAACAAGCAAAACAAGTCTACCCTAGCATGCGGAAAACTAAATCGCAAAGTAAACCTTACCAGGCAAAGAGTTCTGGATGTGCCTTTCTAATGCTCTCCTCTGTCTCCCAAGTACAATCATTCTCGTCCTCGCCCCACTGAACCTTGACTAGCTTCACCGCCTTCCTTCGAAGTTGCTTCGTATCGTGCCCCACAATACGAATCGGCTTGCGGTTCTCAACCGCCTCGGGTTCTACTTCGAAGTCCTCTAACTAATCAGGTGAAATAGTCACATTTGAGTCGTGAACGAACTTCCTTAGTTGGGAAACATGAAATACTGAACTCCCGCCATCTTCTCTGGTAAGCCAACTCTATATGCCAAATTCCCGACTAATTCAAGAACAGGGAATGGGCCAACAAATCTTGGTGCTAACTTGCCTCTCCTGCCAAATCGTATCACGCTCTTCAACGGAGAGATCTTAACAAACACCAAGTCACCAACGGAGAATTTCAAATCTCTTCTCCTCTTATCAGCATAACTCTTCTGCCTATCTTGGGCAGCTTTCATTCGTTGCTGAATGATCTTAATCTTATCTGAAGTTTCTCTCACTACATCTGGTCTAAGCACAAACTTCTCGCCAGTCTCTATCCAACATGATGGTGAGTTGCACGGTCTTCCGTACAAAGCTTCATATGGAGCCATACCGATACTGGATTGGTAGCTATTATTATATGCAAACTCTACTAGATGCAAATGGTCATCCCATGATCCACCAAAATCTAATATACAAGCTCTCAAGAGATCTTCCAATATACGATTCACCCTCTCCGTCTGACCGTCGGTCTGAGGATGATATGCGGTACTGAGATGTAATCTTGACCCTAGAGCCTCTTGTAAGCTCTTCCAAAACCCACTAGTGAACAACGGGTCTCGGTCACTCACAATGCTTTTGGGTACTCCATGAAATCTCACTACCCATTTCATATACAATTCTGCCAACTTGGTTGCCGTTCTGGTCGATTTGACTGGTATAAATCTTGCACTTTTAGTCAATCGATCCACAATCACCCAAATGCTATCATGTCCCGATCTAGTCCTTGGTAAACCATCGATGAAATCCATCGAGACTTGCTCCCATTTCCATTCGGGAATTTCTAATGGTTGCAACAACCCACTAGGCTTCTTTTGCTCGGCTTTAACTAGCTGGCAATTCATGCATTTGGATATAAACTTCCCAACGTCTCTTTTCATCCCTTCCCAGTAGTAAGTCTGCTTCATGTCTCGATACATCTTATTACCACCGGGATGTATAGTTAGTTTTGAGTGATGACATTCTCTAAGCACTTCATCTCTCAAACCATTCACGTTGGGCACAACTAGTCTTCCATTCTTCTGAAGCCATCCATCTCGATCAAGCCCATACACATTCATCTCCTCATCGATACCCATCTCTAACTTGGAGATGATTTCCAATAGATTAGGATCGTCCCTCTGACTAGAACCAATCCGCTCTATCAAAGTGGGTCTGATCTTCAAACTAGCTAGCATAACTGGATCCAATTCGCACCTTGGTCTGAAATCAAACCCCGCGATATACTCCAGTTGCTTCCATTCAAGAAACATTGCCCCTAAGCTGGCATGTCTCCTACTCAAGGCATCGGCTACCGCATTACCCTTCCCAGGTGTATACGCGATATCAAAATCATACGAAGCCAAGAACTCTAACCATCTCTACTGACGGAGATTCAGATCTTTCTGAGAGAAGAGATGCTTTAATGATTTATGATCGGTAAACAACTCAAATCTTTCTCCCAAAAGATAGTGTCTCCACATCTTTAGCGCAAATACAATCGCTGCCAATTCCAAATCATGGGTATGATACTTCTTCTCATGCGGCTTTAGATGTCGACTAGCATAAGCTACAACCCTACCTCCTTGCATCAATACTGCACCCAGTCCGGTACCACAAGCATCCGTGTATACCGTCATCTCTTCATTCCCTTTAGGAATGACTAACACTGGCGCACGCGTCAACCTCTCCTTTAGACTCTTGAAGGCATCCTCGCACACTTCGCCCCAGACGAAGGACTGATTCTTCTTAGTCAACTGAGTCAACGGTGCTGCTATCTTGGAGAAGTCCTGGATAAACTTACGATAATATCCAGCTAATCCCAAGAAACTTCTTACATCTGTAACATTCTTGGGTGTAGGCCAATCCTGTACCGTAGCCACCTTCGCAGGGTCCATTGCAATACCATTCTCAGAAACAACATGACCCAAGAATCTTACTTCCCTTCTCCAAAAATGACATTTAGAGAATTTCGCTTTCAATTGGTGTTTCCTCAACACCTCCATCACTATCCTCAAGTGTCCCTTGTGTTCCTCTTCTGTCCTTGAGTAAACAAGGATATCATCTACGAACACAAGAACAAACTTATTCAACTGATCTCTGAATACTCGATTCATAAGATCCACAAAATAGGCTGGTGCATTGGTCAACCCAAACGGCATGACCAACCACTCATAAAATCCAGACGGCGTCCTAAAGGCCGTTTTCGGAACACTCTCATCTGCTACTCGAAGCTGATGAAATCCTGTCGCGAGGTCTAACTGGGAGAACACTCTTGCTCCTTCCAGTTGATCAAACAAATCATCTATCCGCGGTAGAGGATACTTATTCTTCCTCGTCACCTTATTCAACTCGCGATAGTCCACACACAAACGAAGGGAACCATCTGCCTTAGTGGCAAACACAACTGGTGCTCCCCACTCGGAGACACTTCTTCTAATAAGTCCCTTCTTCAAAAGATTGTTGACTTGCACCCCGAGCTCACGCTGCTCCCTTGGTGCCATACGACGAAGTGGCATCACTATAGGTCTGGCATCTTTCACTAAATCAATACGGAACTCAATCTCTCGGTGTGGTGGAAGCCCAGTCACCTCCTCGAAGACGTCCGGATACTGGCCAACCACGGGCACATCTGACAACTCATCCTGCGGGATGTCGAGGGAATTTACAAAACTAGCCATAACCCCATCACTAGGTAGGCTACCAAACACTACCCTCCGCCCATCATCCGCCCTCACTGTCACCAAAAAGTCCTCACAGTCTACCACCACCCCATATCTTTGGAGCCAATCGACTCCCAATATAATGCCATACCCAGTAAAGCCCAAAACAAAGCAATCACATACAAACATACATCCATGACTCGATAAGACCAAATTCCTGCAAATCATACTAAGGCTAGTCGAACCACCAATCGGGTTCGTCACAACCAATGGTCTATCGACTATCTCGGGTTCCAGTCTCAATCTATCTACCAGGTCACTAGATATGAAGGAACGGGAAGCCCCAGTATCAAACAAAACTCGAACTGGTATATCATAAATGGAAAGCATACCTTGAATAACAACATTCTTTCCTTTCTCCGCCGCTGTTGGGGCATTCGACGAAGAAGGAACAGCATCAATAGCATATGCTTTCACAATCTGCTTCCCCTTAAGAGGTTGCGGACACTTATCTTTCTGATGTCCCACTTGACCACAGTTGTAGCACTTCCTTTCCGCTGGCTTGTCCCGACATTCCTTTGCATAATGGCCCTTCTTTCCACAGCTGAAGCACTCAACATCCTTCTTGCTCTTTTTCTGGCCACCCTTAGATTGGTCCTGCTTCCTCTTATTCTGAGAGTTACTCTTGCCTCCACCGCCTGCTTGCGGCTTTGGCCCTTCTGCAGATGCAGCCTCAGTCTTTGACTTAGGGTAAAGACTCTCTGATCTCAAAGCTTTCCCCACAATCGATTCAAAAGTCTCATCGATGTGGTTGATAAGCCTTTCCCCCAAGTACCCATCCAAACTAGTAATGAACTTCTCATTCTTCTTCTCAGGAGTATCGATAAGAGACAGTCCATACTTCGACAAAGTGTCGAACTCCGCAATATATCAGAAACTGCCCTCCCATTCTGCTTGAGTTCCAAGAACCTCTTGAACAACACTGACTTCTGGGCAGCTGGAATGAACTTCTCGCTAAAGCGAGCCTTGAACTGAACCCAAGTAACCTCGTCTTCTGGAGTAGCTGTTCTAATGGCATTCCACCAATTCATCGTTCGCCCTTGCAACTGACGAGACGCTAGCCTCCTCTTCATCGCATCCTCAAGACCCAAGTCATCAAAGATACGGTCACAGCTATCCATCCAATCTTGAACATCCGTGGCCGACTCCGTTCCGTGGAACGACTTTCCACCAAGATTAGTGTAATCCTTGCACAACTTGGCGAAATCGACCCTAGGCGCCTGCACCACTGGGCCAACACCAACTCCGGGATTGGGAACTGCCCCTTGCACTTCTCTAAGTATGTCTCTCATGAGGTTAGTAAACATCGCCCTCATGTCAGCGGCATTCCCATTATTGGCCCCTCTACCGGTACCTCTAACATATCGGCTCATCGTCAATCTGTAAAAGGGAAACGATTAACGACCCCATAGTGGTACTAGTGCAGTGCAACATCATTCTTATACTACTAATAGTATATGTATACATAGCTTTTGAAAACCAAAGTAATCACAAATACGCGCTCTCATATACGTACTAACTCTCCCTAGTGTCTTTCCTTAGGTTAACTACGCAACCTAGAGCTCTGATACCAAGTGTGACGGCCCGCCCCGCACCAACCGACATTTACTCCAAATGTGCGCTGTACACATGTCCAGTTAGCACGGAACGGGTCGTGAGAAGGAAAAGGAAGAAGGAAATGAACGTACAAAGAGCCTATAGAATGTCTCACAGCGCATAGAACAAAATAAAATAATAACATACTTGACATAAAACAGGAGAGACAGTGCATAAGCTGAAAATCAGAACTAAACATCATAGCAGCGGAAATCCAAAATACAGCTTATTACAACTTTCAAACTGTCTCAAAGCAAAAGTAAGATAAATGAGGTACACTACTAATGCCCAAGTAGCGACCACCAACGACACAGGGAGAATATGTATATATATATATATATATATATAATACGTGGAAACCTCATGCCCGCCTCCGAATCAGCTACTCGCGCATCACCAGCTAACCTGTCTCTAGTCTGCTCGTGTGAGCACCCAGAGTAATAAGAGGAGACATAAAACTCTGGGTCAGACATAAAGCCTGGTATGAGCGATAAGCATCTAAAGTGAACAATAACAGGTAGACTAAAACATACCTGAACCTGGACCTGCAACCAAAGAGTTAGCACTACATACTGTACAACACTCTAAGGTGTCATATCAAACAGTGTAAAGATACGGAGGTGGGGGAGGTGTGCATGTCATAATGATGGCAAACAATCAAGCATAGCATCCATCCTCACATCTCTCACTCAGTGCGTAAAGCATACGACATTCACCACTTCGATCACCCAACATTACTTGCTACAATCACTTTGCCCCATGAAGTCATAAATGGCTTCACTGCACTGATAACGTAGCCACAAATCCTTTGCTATGTCCACTTTGCCCCATGGAGTCACAAGAACCCCACTGCACCGGCTCATAGCCTTATCAATCCTTACTATGTCCACTTTGCCCCATGGAGTCACAAGAACCCCACTGCACTGGCTCATAGTCTTACTACGCATCACCTTGCCCCTCGGGTCATAATGACCCTACTGCACTGATAATGTAGTCTTGCTACCATCACTTTGCCCCTCAGGTCGTAATGACCCTACTGCACTGATAAGTAACCCATCTTCCTTTTTAGTGGTGAATCGAGGTTATGAACGTCGACAACTCCTTAGCACACGTCCCGCGGCAAAGCCCAACCATGAAGTGAACTCATTGTTTCCCAACTGGTTCCGGGATCCTGAGCTCTAACTTCCATTTGGACTACCTTTGCGTCTCGGGTCATTGGTCATCACCAGATCGGATCGGGTCGTGGCCTTCAGATTGGATCGGTTCGGAGCCTTCATCACCACGGTTCGGATCGAGCTCCTTCATTCGGATCGAGTCACGCCATCAACTCGTGGTTCTCCAGTTCCATCGGATCGGTTCGAGTACCCTTCAGCGGATCGGGTCGGGGTCTCCAAGTCCATCGCCATGGATCGATTCGTGGTAAGTTCCTTCAGATCGGATCGTGGTCTTTCAAGTGGTTCGGGTCGGAAAGCACTCCTCCAGGTCGACGGATCGTGCTCACCCTTCTTGGACGGATCGGGTCGCAATGCTCATTCGCGATCCGGATCGGAGTACTTCAGTTTGGGCACGGCGCTGCATCGATTCGTCTCGTGGGCCTGGCGCAGGTGGTTCGGTTCGGAGGAGATGACTCGACTCGTGGTGATGTCCCACGGTCCCATAGGGCGATCCGATCGTCGCTCAATCCCCCATCCGATCCGAATCTCTGCACCTTGTCCAACGAGCTGTTTACGCCCCTCGACGGCGTTTTCGACCATTCCAACTATTCTAAACAGTCACAAAGCATTTCATACAGTCATAGCAATATGCGTAATCAACCACAAACATCAAAACATCAATATGATAGGTAAAAATGGATCAAACATACCCAAAATCCCATATTTCCCCTTAAGCATGTTTAGGTGAAACTTATGATAGGATTAGCAAATCTTAACCAAATTAACCCAAATTCATATCAGAGGTCTAAAACATCATTCCGAATTTTATAAACATTTTCCAAAATTTTATCATGTTTAAATTCGCTAATTAACACTAATCAACCCTAATTAGCCATAATTAGTGCAAAACTATGCAAATCACTCACCTTAGCCACAAAATAAACTAAGATCTGAAATAATTCTCTGATTTGATGTGAATCTCAATACCAAACAGCAGCTCCTTTGTTGCTTTGGTGAAGATCTTCCTCGATTAGGGGTTGCTAAGCCAAATCCTTAACCTAAAGGTGATTTGGAGGTGATTTAGAGGTTGGAGGCCATTTTTAGGGTTCCTTGGTGATAAGTGGAGGCTAGAAAATTGAAATGGAATGACTCTCCATCTCATTTCAGCCCTCCCATAACCCTAATCCCGAAATGGGTTATGGGCCTACTCGCTAATCACCCGATTTGGCCCGGTTAAGCAGTTTTTCACCCTCCAAACCTTGTTTCAGCCATATCTCCCAAACGGTAAGTCCGTTTGGCCATTATGACCACTCTACGGAAAGAGAAACTATCAAACGAATCAAATGGAAGTGGTTTCAGGTCAAAATTCCTTTCCAATCAAAAGTTATGGCCAAAACAGTACCAACTAGGGGTAAAATGGTCATTTACAAATCGACAAAAATCATGAACATGGGAAATGACTCTAATGGATGTTTCCCAAAGTTACATGACCATACAACTTCATACGGGAAAGAAATAAATATTCTACAATCTTATGATGTGTAGAATACGGGTCGTTACAGATACTGTGATAACCTCAAACTCTCATAGTACGAAAGCAAGGATAATCATTGGAATATAACACATAAACAATAAGAGCAGAACAGAAATATAGAATTACAGCAGATATTGTACATTAAATTACGCTGGAAATAATATATCATCGGAGTTACACAGCATAATAGGATCAAACTTAGTACATAATACAGTTTTCAACTTAATATAAAAAGTCTGCAGCGGAATCAAACATAATATGCTAAATGAAGTCTGAACAGCATAATAGAAATGATAGGATCCATCTTCAGCTCCATAGCTATCCAGAATTGTAGCGACCCAAATTTCCGGTACCTTTTGAGCTGACTAAACAACACCAGTTCACCCCAAATTGTACTGGAAACCCAGATGCCAATAGAAAGAATTTAGAGGATGAGATAAGAGAGAAAGAAATATTAGAATAGAAGAATAAGAAGAAGAACTAACACTGCACAGAGTCTCACATCGCAGCGGAAACAAAATATAATATAGAAAATAATCTTTATTGAGAACTTGAAAACGATACTTACAACATCAGAGTACATCAATACACTTGGACAGTTATAACAACCTATCCTCAAATACATCACACAGCGAATATACTAGATAAAATCATACGTCTGAACTCCTCCAGCATGTCTTCTAAACTTCGTATTATCCAATGACCTGAACCTGTAACCCGGGCTAACCCGAGCATTACAAATACCGGGCCAGTCTGATGAACCAGAGTGAGAAACCCACTAAGTTTATATAACATCCATATTGATTTAAAGTCAAAAATCCTTTTGAAAGAAAAGGATAATAGTAAGACCAGCCCACACATAAACACAGACGGTTTTTACCTTACTATAACCCAAAACATTTTGAAATCATATATTATTTTGATATTATAATAGTGTCTAAATACAAATAAATAACAATCTAGCGGAACGCTTGCATCTCACGTTCCACATATATAGTATACAATCAAAACCGCAGGCGCTTATTGGTGATTGGATTCCGACTATGACAAGGTATGGAACCACCTGCCGATAGTGTACCTCTAGAGGCGAATACACTGGATTCAACAAGAACGTCTTGCAACCCGGCCCACACATGACCGACCACTCATTTCTCTTGAGTGTATCGAATGTATATCACCAGCGGTTAGGATCAGCAACCGTTTCCCAAAAAGGGACAGCATCGAAATAGAGTAAAGAACGAAATGGAATTTCTCTAGATAGGTGATTATACACCCTAATGGGAGCGACCCACATAGCCATGCTGCCTGCCCGATTTTTGTCATTTCCGGTTGATGAGGCTTGAGGCTATGTTTACTTATCAGCACATCACTTTGAATGCCACATCGTCAGATCCGTCAAATCACTAATTTACGTCCTCAAAAATACACTGGGCATGTTTGAAGAAATCAATGTACGTGACCATCTGGAAAAACTCTGTCAGACACTCGTCCATACAAGTCATCCAGGAACAGGATGAACCGAAGGCACTCTCCTACCGCATCCAAAGGATCAGTAACGAGAAGTCCTTGCAACCCGCAAAATCCCAACCACGACTGAATCACATTTTAAAACCCTCTGGTAGCTAGCCAGAGAAATTCAACAACAATCCTTCCGCTTATGAAGATCCATGGTCTTCAATGCTCCATCTCGACCATCTTCTGAATATCTTCAACGTTAACGTATTTGTTGGTCGGAATGGTTTTCGAATATAAATTTGATCCCGATCTTTCCGCAACAATCAATTTGCCAGATTTTGATAGTCGGTGTTTTAACTATCAGAATAAACAACCATCATCCATAGAGAAAAAATGGATTCACTGGTCCAGTATACAGCGTCAGTTGGCCTCTTTAGTTAAACAGTCGTTAATTTGATTTCTAAAAACTTTCGACATTTGGATTACCGCCTTTCCAATTTTTATTCAACTTATAATAAGTTTAAATAGGTTTAATTCAAATTAACGAAGTAAATGATTTCAGAATTATTCTCCAAATATAATCAATGATATTTCCTGAAATAGAAAATGGACAATATAAGTTGGAAATCTTATTTGCATATTTTACCTTGTTATATTCATACAAGTAATGGCGCTTACATTTGAAATTTGCATTTCAAACATATTTTTAATTCACACAAGTATAGAATTGCATAGACTTATAAATAAAACGATAATTTACAAAGTGTGACAAAGGTTATAAATTGCAAATAAACGTTGTATAAACAAACGGAGTAAAATACCGTGTGTGACGCACACGCTTTAATTGTTCATTTACAAAGGACAGTCACAACTGAATAATTTACCGTGTGCGACGCACACACTTTAGTTGTTCGTTTATAAAAGATAACAAAACCTTTGGGTTTAAACAATATAGTCAAATACCCTTCCTGTTGGTTAAAGATCATAGAATAGAAAATAAATTATACTCATTCACTTATTCCCAGAAAACTTAAAATCCCTCGAATTATCGTTCATGATATTCTTTACGAAAGTACTTATTTTAATCACTTCCACTATCCTCGTTTCTAAACTAATATCATCCTTGGATAATCATGAAGTCGTTACAAGTTGGGGTATTTTATTTACCTCTCAGACCTTGAGACGACAACATTCTTATCTTCAGAATAGATATAAGTTTATTAACGAAATCACATTCCAACAGTTATTCCAACACTTCTATTTACTATAGAATCCCATTTATAACCACTGTTCTTAGTTTTGATTTAAATAACCCTATTTCACATTAGGATACTTATCCTTAGATATTATCATTAGATTTTCACTTTAATTATCAATTTCCATCCACTTAAGCTTTCACTCACTTCCAACCCTTGTTAGAAACTTCCGTTTTAATAAAATTCCTTCCAGGGAATAGAGCAAAATTCTAACTCATATAAATATGAGTAAAACTTATTAAAAACCCTTTTTAGATATAACCAAGGTCTCACTCGACAAATCCCCTTTATCACCATTTCCATTTCAACCTGGTTTCTTTCAACCACTATTTACTTCAAAAGTTAACATTATACTTCTCATAGAAGTCTAGACTCGATTCAAACCAACTCGGTTTCATTTGAAAACCTTGTCTACCGAGTTACCTTATGAATTCATATTCATATTATATTTTAAAAATCTCGTTTATAAATCAACTTCTCGTTAATAGTCTAACATACTTTAAACCAAATAGTTTACCTTATTACAAAATAATTAATCTCCCTTAAATGGTTATTTTAAAATGATACTTAATTCCAATAAAAATTAACAATATAATAATTGTTTTTAATAATCAATTCCTATTCAAGTAGTCGACTTGGTTATCTCAAATAAGGCTACTTTGTTAACCATTTCCACTTGGTTATTTCTCTTCCATTTAATTTAATTAACAATCTAATTAAATAAAATAATCTCATTTAATTGTTTATTTGAAACAATTAATCCAACTCTTAACCATTTGGCTAATCACTGCTCATTTGCTTAAAAACTCGTTAATATTCAAATCTTCTTTTATATATTTGTTTTGTAATTACATGATAAATATATAATTATTATTTTCCTTTAATAATTTCATTTTAAAATAATCTATATAAAATAGATTTCAAAATCTATCTTTAGTTATAAAACAGATTTATAACTTTCTTTCCATTGATTTACCTGACGGTAAGTCAAATTCTGTAAAACGATTTATTTATAGGCCATTTGCCGATAATCACTCAACCAATATCACCCATTGGTTGATATCAAACAACTGTTGGGTTTGGGTTCAACAATCAACAATCAATCAGATTAACAGTTCATATAATATGAAAGTAAACAACATATTTGAGGAATCCGGTTGGATTCCTCCAACCTGTCCTTCCCTACACCACAATGGGTTACCTCAAATTATGTATGATACATATTACGATAAACAGAAACAAAACAATTTAACTAATAACAGTCAACAAACAATTTATACCATCCATTCAATCATCAAATTATTTATTTAATTATTATAAACATAACCCATAAGGTAAGTTACCTTGTTTGGGTATAATCGTTAAAATACGATTAATTCGATCAAATTGACCAAACGCTCAATTTAATTCATGAATATTAAATAATATTCCACATACAAACAAATAATCATCCAAATCATCAACCATTTGCAAATATTTTATACAAAATAAAAACCCAGTTTATATAAAATATAAACGGGATAAACTGAGTGAGTTGAACTCACCTTGGTTTCCATCGGTCGTCAGAACAGTTTATTTTAGTTAAATTAAATCAGCGTGTAATTTAACTGAAAATCTCGGTTGTTTCCGACTCCATCCAATCCAGCTTTAAAATGTTACGTCCATCGATACGGTTCCAATGCTCCTTGCTGGGCCCGATTCTGATAATATACGAGAACGTCACACACATTTCAAGTGACGGTTTAAATCTAAATTAATTAATCTTTAATTAATTTTTACTTTATTAATTAACTGTACTTTTAAAAATATATAATTGGCCACGTTATAAGGTTCCAGGCGGTTTACTTACTGTTTAGGCAAATACTTGCAAAACTGGGCACAGTTAAAATTTAAGCATGCCATGTAGGTACGTTTAAACCGGTGGCATGGTCTATGAAATTCATTACACAATATTTAAACAGCTTGAAACCATTAAATTTATTGATTGCTTAAAATGTTAAAAATGCTGATCTTTCCTTCTGCATGCATATTTGATAAATCCACCGTGATTAAATTTATGTCGTGCTAGCAAATGTGTTTATATTTGTAATAACTAGGTATACTTTGGAAACCTATCACATATATTCACGTTGCTGTTAACCCCAAAAGGGAAGATAAAACCATTGACATTAGTTCAAGTGTTCAACTTAGTTTTAGGCCCATGCGAAGTCCCCCAGGCAGGTTATAATATTGGATTTAATAATTAAGCAAGTTTGGAAAAATAAAACGTTGTCCCATGTACGTTAATAACTAACAGCTAGGCACCTCTTTTTTTTTCTTTTTTTATTTGCTACACGTTAGGCCCAAAAAGGCCATGCTTCCACCATGTGCATGCAGCATGCCTACCAACGTTTTTCCCCTTTTGAACTTTTTTTTTAACGGCCGGTGCCCATAGCCCATAAAATACTAATTAGGCAACATAAGGGGGATTTGGCATATTAAAATAGAATTAGCATGTTATAATCATTTCTCCTTTACCTGTATATTTGTTTTCGACCATGCCTGCTTCGATTTCCACGTCTCGTTTCTCTCTTCTTCTCTTCGGTATATTTAACGCATGAACACCACTCTCCAGTACATTGTTCCAATTCGATCAGTTGGTTCGCCCTCGTTTTCATCCCGCCCGTACACGCTACTGCACCCAAACAATGATGCCTCGCCCACTTCAGCTCACCGACATCCGCCACTTACACCAGAGCACCCCGCTGCCATGCAAGCTGATCTGCTTCGCCAGCCGCGCCGTCTACTGCTCCTCACTCAGTTCCGCCCCCATACGACAGTGCATCCGAGATGTGTCGCTCAAATGGATGCCGCATTTGCAGTAGAAGGATGAGTTGCATTTTTTTCTTTTTTTTACGGTTTTTTTAGAGGCTTTCGGTTTTGTTTCTCTGGATGAAGAAAAAAAATGATGACGGCTTGGTTATTTATAGGGGAGAAGACGTGAGGAGCAAGACACTAAAAAACATATTTTATTTGGTTACTTGGGCGTCATGGGTTAAAGGATTGGGAGGCAAGGAATTAAAATTGTGTCACGCAAGGAATCCGATAGCGTGTTAAGCAAGGAACAGCGTGGGCCAAAAAAAGTAATATCTAATTTTATTAAAAAATATGTGTATTATACCCATTTTTCCTTCTTCTTGTCAGCTGAGGTGAGAACCGAGGAAAACGTGGTGCTAGGCAAATGCGTTTCAGTCATTTTACGATCAGGCTATAATTTCTTCTTATATGTCTTTATATATATCTTATATGGTTAGTTATTTTACCGCTATGTAGATTTCCGCTTATACGTCGACCCCTACGGACAGAAATAAGAGTACGGTCGTGTCCAGCGAGCTGCCACGATCCCGAAAATATAATAATATCGGTAGGTTAACTCACATTGTGAAATCCCAAAATATTGATATATGGTGCAAAATACTTCAAATAAAAAGCTGCATATTTAAATTTATTAAAAATTACAGTAAAATTCTAAAAATTAAATTAACACTACGTCTCAAAAGAATCTTGTCTAAATTCGAAACCAGTATGCAGTTATTTCAAATAAGCTGTTATGCTTGATGAACGATTCTATAGTGACTATTGGAAATTTTAATCTGGACATATCTTACAATCCATAATATGAAATCTCTATTTTTCTCTTCCGCTAGAAAAATATAATCAAATCGATTCAAACGTTTCTTGTTTCACAGAATTCCGACTTAAAACGGATTCTGTATATTCAATTAAAGTTCAGATCGAAAATTACGAACTGCTGCGTCGTTTTCGAGCTTGTTTTAATTATATTATAAATTATATATTTTTGAACTCGATTTTATAAAATAAATTCGATATAAAATATGCTAATATTGCCAAATCAATATTTAAATATTTGTAATCAACGTTCAAAAATCTGGGACGTTACAAGAATGAGTTTGCTTAACCTGAATACAAGGCTGTCCGTGTGGAAAGAGGGCACCCGAGTTTGCAAAGTGAAATAAACTACGAGTCAGTCATACGACTGGTATGAGAAATCTACTTAACCTATTTAATGATAAGGCTAATCACAGGACCACGCCGCTAACGTGGAACGAGTTTACTCCATTGGATTGCCAGTGCATGAAATAAAGTAAATCGTTAAACAACGCAATGCTTTTTAGAAAAATGGAACCATTATAAGACTCAAGTCCCATCACACAATGCACGCAAACCGGAGGATAAAGTTTTACCTTGTAATGGTCAAAAATGCTTGATACGATAAAACGGATTTGATATTATCATTAGTGTATATATGTTTCAAAAACATTTCAATTATAATATATCAATCATAGACGGCATAACTACCATATACCATGTCGCCAAATATAGGTTTACAATCAAAACCGCATAGGTCATATTGGAAGTTGGATTTCCATTATGAACCAAGGCAAGAGATCATCCTTACCGAATTCGAGACACTCTAGCCCGTGCCTCAGGAATAGAATGCATCGTCCCTTGGAGCCACAGGGCCGGTCCACAACTTACATTAGTGGATTATTTATAATTCCTGAACAATACGTTTTCCCGCCCTATGGGGCGTAAATAAAGAGCCACTAAAGACTCCAATCCGAGGTACCTTGATTTCCATCATCCACATAAGTAAAAATGTCTGAGCTCCATATCATGACACCACTCCTAGCTAGAAAGAAACACATGTTCTCCCTGGATCCTTCTCCCGTTTCTGGTTCATACCGGGGTGTGAGGCTCGCGAAGTAACATTATACGCAAAACTATGCTAAATAAAGTTGTACTTTGACCATCAACCACAAGGCTCTGCTTTTCAACAATAAACCTTGATCATTTGCATCTTGGCATGCCACACTGACAATTCACGCCATGCGACTGATGTCTAACAATATATAACATCTGAGCTCGTATGTCTCGGAGAAGGGTGTTAAGCAAGAGAATAAATTCCCCGCCACCAAACGAATATATATTAAATAGAAATCAATTAGCACAGAATAAAATTCAGTGTCAGACATACATCCATTTACAAGTCTGTTCTGGGTCTGAACGAAACCGGAGACACCTTATTCCTCATTCCATATGTTCAATACAGAAGAGAGGCTCTCGCATATCCGGACAATCAACAAGTACGTCCGGACAACTACCACTGTAACCCTTTCAAGGCAGCAACTCCAATCAAAGGCATCGGTAGTCATCCATTCGATGTGAAGATCGCTGGTCTTCAACCACCGTCTTCAAATCTTCGACTTCCAATTGTCGTATAATTATTTGAAATGAGATTTAACTCGGCCTTTTCAAATAATTCGCGAATATATATAATTCAAATCAATTCTTTTCATTCCATATCGTTTATAATGATTTATTGCTATTTTTATTTATAAAAAATAGCTATTTTTAATTGAACAACGCTTCAGGTCGTTACATGGCCCTGGCGCTGATTTCATCAAAATTTGTTTTACACATTTCTCAAAATCTAACCGTTGGATCTTAGCAAATTTTATATCGTTGGAAAGATCTTTCCAAAGCGAACCCAAGGTTCCAGTTTTGGGAAAATCCAACGGTCGGATCTCTCGTTATAATCGTTTGAAGTTACGATGCCAAATCGCGAACTGCAGCAGCGCGATTCGTTTTATTTTAATTTATATATATATATATATATATATATATATATATATATATATATATATGAGGAGGGTTCCGCTACACCTCTTATATTGCACGTGAACTCTCCCCCTTAATCCCCACCACTCATTTCCTCACTCATTCTCTCTCTTTCCACTAAGAAGTAATATTAAAATGGGAAGAGAGAGAATGAGTGGGGAAATGGGTGCTGGAGATTAAGGGGAGAGTTCACGTGCAATATAAAAGGTGTAGCGGAACCCTCCTCTCTCTCTCTCTCTATATATATATATATATATATGTATATATATATATGTATATATATATATATATATATATAAATTCGTTCAACGGTTTCAACACCATTTCCTTTCTACCATATAGTTAACATCATTTTAATGAATCATAATTTCATTAAAATGTAATTTTTAATGTTTTCAATATTTTTATCAAACTATGAATATTTTAAAGAAACCATAATTTCATTGGAAATGTAATTTTTTATGTTAAACCATTTTACCAAACTTGAATCTTTTTAATGATATCATATATTACAATAAAAATGTAATTTTTAATGTTAAACACATTTTCATTTCAACATTGATTCTTTTATATGAAATCATATATTACATTAAAAATGTAATTTTCCTTATCTTTCTTTTATTACATTAAAAAATGTAATCTTTTCATTCATTCTTTTATTACATTAAAAAAATGTAATCTTTTTATTCATTCTTTTATTGCATTAAAAATGTAATCTTTTTATTCATTCTTTTATTACATTAAAAAACGTAAGTTTTAAATGTTAACACATTTTTAACAGAGTTTGATCCTTTTAATGAATCCTTTTTTACATTAAAAATGTAATTTTAAATGTTAACACATTTATTAAACAATACCTCTTTTTCTAATGATTCATTTACATTGAAAATGTAAATTTCACTGTTAAAACATTTTTACTTAACAATGATTCTTTTTTTTTATGTTTTCATGTACAGTAAAAATGTAAATTTCAATATAAAAACATTTGTATTTAACAATGCTTATTTTTAATGGTTCATTAACATTGAAAATGTAAATTTCAATATATAAACATTTTTATTTAACAATGCTCATTTTTAATGGTTCATTAACATTAAAAATGTAAATTTCAATATATAAACATTTTTATTTAACAATGCTCATTTTTAATGTTTTCATTTATATTAAAAATGTAAAATTCAATATATAAACATTTTTATTTAACGATGCTCATTTTTAATGGTTCATTAACGTTAAAAATGTAAATTTCAATATATAAACATTTTTATTTAACAATGCTCATTTTTAATGTTTTCATTTACATTAAAAATGTAAATTTAATATATAAACATTTTTATTTAACGATGCTCATTTTTAATGGTTCATTAACATTAAAAATGTAAATTTCAATATATAAACATTTTTATTTAACAATTCTCATTTTTAATATTTTCATTTACATTAAAAATGTAAAATTCAATATATAAACATTTTTATATAACAATGCTTATTTTTAATGTTTTCTTATACGTTAAAAATGTAAAATTCAATGTAAACACATTTTTATATAACAATGTTTATTTTTAATGTTTCATATACATTAAAAATGTAAAATTCAATGTAAACACATTTTTATATAACAATGTTTATTTGTAATGTTTCATATACATTAAAAATGTAAAATTCAATGTAACACATTTTTATATAACAATGTTAATTTTTAATGTTTCATATACATTAAAAATGTAAAATTCAATGTAAATACATTTTTTTATAAGAATGTTTAATTTTAATGTTTCATATACATTAAAAATGTAAAATCCAATGTAAACACATTTTTTTACAACAATGTTTAATTTAATGTTTCATATACATTAAAAATGTAAAATCCAATGTAAACACATTTTTTTATAACAATGTTTAATTTTAATGTTTCATATACATTAAAAATGTAAAATCCAATATAAACACATTTTTTATAACAATGTTTAATTTTAATGTTTCGTATACATTAAAAATGTAAAATCCAATGTAAACACATTTTTATATAACAAATGACCATTTTTGACTTACAACAAAAATATGAATTTTTATTTTAACATATGATGATCGTTTTATATATAAAATAAAAATGTATTTTTATTGTTAAACAATTTTTCTATTCATACTATGATCATTTTCATATTCAATAAAAATTGTATTTTTTATTGTTAATCAATTTTTCTAATATTAATCAATTTTTATATCATAACATGAATATTATACAACACAGGAATATTTCAGAAATTTTTTGTAGCATAACGGCAGGGTAATTAAAACCGGCACCGTCCCTAGTACGACTCCTCGCACTAACCTAGGACTCACGGCGATACAAGGGTTTCATTTCCTAATACATTTTTTCTATACAATCTATTTTCACAATATCAACCAATTTCATTTCAACCACAATCAATCACCAAAAATCAACTAATTTCACACCACAATACAATCAAGTCGTCCATGGTCTGTGGACGACGGTGTCGGGAGTTTCTAAACTCTGTCTGCAACCTAATACAATTTTATTTATTTATTTTGGATTCAGAAATCTCAGTTTTCTTTTTATTTCTTCTAAAATTCTAGAATGCTCCAAAAATTCTGTGGTCTCTTCTAAAATGTAGATCTCGAATTTACGGTTCCAATGTTTTCTGTTTCATCGAATTTCGTTATTGTATGAGCAAGATATGATTTTATGAAGGTTGTTAACATTTTAAATATAATAAATTAATAAAATATAACACCTTCTTCTTCCTCAATTTTGGAAGCTGACAGTTTCACGCTTTGGGTTCCAACCTAGGGCTCAAATTTTCAGACAATCCGTGGAGCTTCGTGTTGATCGACCACTGCCACAAGAAGGGGCTACGCGAGGTGCGCCTACGCCGGAGGTGCGGCCCACTTCGATCGCCTCAGGCGGGCATGGCGGCGGTCGCAATGGCCTGACTTCGGGGTTCTGGTGCTTCACGAATACTTGATGGTAGGGGGAAAATCGGGTATGGAATTGAAGAGGATGGAGAGCTCTACAATAATCTCCAAAGGGCCTATGGGTTTCGTTGATTAATTTGAGAGAAATTAAGGAAGAACGAATCAAGCAATTCTGTCCATTAACGTAAGGATGGCGGCGGTATAACAATGGAATAGGGTTTATACGGTATGCGGCGTATTTTATATGTATATTTATTTTATTTAATTATTTTAATTTCAAAAAATAATGTTTACTCATCCGATCTCCAAATCAAATCCAACGACAGCCGCCCCTAGCTAAATACCCCCATTCCGGACACAATGGGATATGTTTCGTAGGCTCATTCAACTATTTCAGTCAGTTATTCTTCATATTAAAATATAAAACATTCAATATTAAATTTGAACGTACATTTTAAATTTACCGGGGCCACAAAAATTCCTGAAAAATAAATCTACCTATGTTTTGACGATATGGTCCTAACAAAATTAATTTCATCGAATTTGGAGACCGTTTAAAAATGGCCATTTTCTGGTCGATCCAAATTGACTGAAATTGACAAAACACATTTTATTTTGCCACGCTCACATATTAATTCCAAAAATTATGAAAATTGGAATCTTGCAATAATTTGACATTCCGGATTCAACCAGGGTGGTTTCATCGAAAATGGAGGTCGTTTGCAAAATGGCTATTTATACGGGTTATATATTATATTAAATCCCATAGCGACTTTTCTGAATATTTAACTAGCCATAACTTCTTATTCCTGCTATGAAATTTCAATTTTTCAGATTCGTTGGAAAGATATTTTTAAACAGATTTAAATATTTCATGTTTTACTGAAATCTGATTTATTTTGAATCATATACATTTAGTCAAAGTTCAAATTCAAAATTTCAAACTACTGTGCTATTTCTAATTCCTTTTATAATTAAAATAAATATATTCGTTCTAACTTCGATTAAAATAAATTTTTAAATCGTTATTATTAAAAATAAATTATTTTAACTATTCAAAATTCATTAAAATAACCAAAATAAAAAAATTAAATTGGTTCTGATTTTCCGGGTTGTTATAGATACCGTGTACCATGTGAGCAGATGGGTAGATAATAAGCAGGGATAGCTGTGTACCACTAAGATCATATGCCTGAAATGTGTAGGCCAGAGAAAAATCCATGGGCTGGTTGGAGTACTGTGAAGGGGTCAGGTCAAAAGTAAACGATGGAGGATGAACTCTACCAGTAACCAATCAGGGACCAATGTGATCGGAGTTCACACCCCACATATAATATGGCAACATGTACCGCCTAGAAGCTACTCGAACCCAATAAGTGTCAAAATCTGCTCCAGGTAATAAAAAAATCGATTGTATCAACCCATCCTGCCTGTCTCAGACCTTGTATGTGCGTTCTCCCTGTAGAACGATGCGGTCCGAACATATCATCGGGAAGAGGTGGATCTCTGGGTACGCGCAACTCACCGGGCCCCTGATAATAACAGCGATCTCCCAAGTACCAAATAGGAAGGCGGGTCGGTGGGAGCAAGAGGACACGGCGAAAAGATAAAATACATGCAATGACTAATGGGTGGGCATCAGGTAGCGGGCCACCTGCTGAAAGTAACGTCCAATAAGAATTCCAAGGTGCTCGTAATATGTTTCCCCTATTCCTCAAATCTAACTGAGTACAAGCCCCCATCAAATCATGTCTCACACTAGTAGGAACATGCCGGACTATGTGACTACTCTCCCATCTACGCATGCGTGGGAAAAAGGACTCGGCATCATGACTGGCGATGGGCTCTATGCGTGGATGCATGTTGGCAGTGTACTCGTAGTACCAGCACGGCAACATGTACCATAACCCGAACATTTGCTGAACTGATCCAAAAGCGTAAGAGTCAAGAGTGGTGTACAGATAACCCAATATGGTAGAGCCCCAATCAATCATATGCAGCTGACCTAACTTGACTAGTACTGCTAGATAGCCCAATCTAATCGTACTTCGTTGGTTCGAAAAGAATGTCGAACCAAGGAGATATAAAATGGTAGCCCGATATACTGTGTCTTGGAAATCCACTACTTCGAGATGCGTTGTAATGTAATCAAGTAAATATGTGACAGAAACGACACCATCGAATATATGAGCCGCGGACAAATCTGGCAAATACTAAAGGTAAGCCTCAGATGACTTATATGAGGGATTAAATGGGCAGGAGTATCTATCAGGATGGCCAATCTCAATCCCCGTAAGCATATAAAAATCAGCTGGGGTGATACCTAGCTCAAAATCAGCGAAGTGAAAAGTGTGTGTCGTAGGCCACCATCTCTCTAATTAGGCCTCTAGCAATGGCCGATCGAAGGACTGGGGAGGTATAATCTGTAAAAGTAGCTCGAACGAACTAGCCAGTAGCCTCTCTCGAATATGTAATGGTAATATGTCAAGGGTCTGTATACTAAACTTTGCCCAACTCCAGCGAACGTAGATGTACCGTGTCTATTAAAATTATAACAGTTCAATAACTATAAAATCAACAGTTCATACTATTATAAATTATAACGTACATGTACTAAACTATATCTATAAAACCAACGGGTCATACTACCTACGTAATTTAGTAAACTATTTAACAGTTCAATAAATATAAATGTTAAAATTAAAATTTATACCGAAATGGTGTCGAGCACGGTAAACGAACAGTGAGTGTATCCCTTTAGCAACTCATGAAGGATCTGTAAGTCCTGAATCGTCGTCTCCGCTGGTGGAGGAGGGTGCGCTGGACCAGGTGCGTCGTCCAGTTGAGGTCGAACTGTATGTCTCCCCATCTTCATTACGCGTGGCGGCATCCCGACGTCCCGAACAATAAAAAAATGAGGAAATTTGGGGAAGGTATGGGGGCTAAGGCATACCGCGCCGTATTTATAGGCGTGGTAAAAGCGCGCACCGATTTTATTGGCTTACGACGCTCGCGAGCCGATAAAATCGGCGCACGCTGACTAAATACAGGCGCGCCGACAAAATCGGTGCGCGACTATTGGGATATATCAAAGATATATCCTTGAATGTTACAGATCGTAACATTACGACCCGCAACCTTGTTGGAGTTGCTCTTATAATTTCAACCCACAAATTTAGTTAGTACTCCCCCTTTTTTTAAAAAAAAAACCCAAAAATACCTTCCACGTAGGGGGACTACCTGGTTTTTAACTGTACCTTGTAGTTTCCTTGTGTGGTTCGTCAAAGTACCACGTAGATGATCTCTGTAATTCATTCATGGACCACGTAGGCTTACTACGAGGTACACCGAAAAACCACGTAGTGCAACTATGAGGTTTTCAAAAAACTGGAAAAAATATAACAGAAAAAGGTCATTTTGGTCATCATATTTTTTTGATAAAATGGGGGGCTACTAACTAAATTTTTGGGTTGAAATAGAATTTGCCTTTAATTTAATTCATTTATTTTTATATAATTTTTTTATTGTGAAATATACATTTAATAATTATAAAAGAAACACATTAAAATAATTTTGATGCTTTATTAAATCACAATAATACATTGTTAATTCAAATACAATCAAATTAAACAAACTAGAAAAGGAGTTTGTTTTTTACACTCCAATTTATGTTAAGGGGGGTCAAATTTTAAGGACACTCCACTTTTTTTAATTGTTAACGGGCCGCCAATGTAGGTAGCTAATTTTTTTTAACTTCTTACACTTTTACCCTTACTTTTAAAATATTACGCACCGTAAAATCATCAAACCCCTAAATCAAAAAACCCTAAATCATTTAACTGCAAATAACGTCAGGGAATAGTCAATATCATATGTATACGATTTAATAAACTGAAATTAATTAACTAAAATTAAATCTTAACCCAAACAACATGTGCATACGATTTAATAAACTAAAATTAGATCTTATCATCTCACTCTGATCAACTCCAACATAACGCTCACTCTCCTATGTCAATATATATTGTTTTCTTTTTCGATAATGTTTTTTGGTTAGGGCTTGAATTCTCCAAAACTAATGGTGTTGATTAACCATTAAAAATAGATTAATGATCATAAGAGTGAAATTAAGCCTAAATGGGTAATAAGGTAAAATTACATTTATTCGTCAAGGGGCTACTTCCCTCATTGGTACTCCCCTTAACAAATTTCTTTAAAAAAAATCCACCCCCTAACAATATTTGGAGTGTCAATAACAATGCCTATAGAAAAAACAAACTAAAAAAACTAATGAAGACGACAGTGGAACTTATTCTACTGATAACTAATAGACTCAAGTAGCTTGCCGTTACATGGTACCTCCAGTATATCCAATACTGATGGATCGATATGAAAAATCTACATAATCTCTCACTTCTGAGTGAAAGCAACAGTAGACAGAAGAGAAACTCAGCGTATAGCCACATTGAAGAAACATTATATATGAACATAAGGACGTGGTTTGGTCGAACTCACATGTTTGCTGGAGGTGGAGCGTTTGGGTGAACGAGTATGTTATCACTACTCATCCAATTGCCAACAAAGCTGTATCAGCAGCAATGAATGGTTGGAACTGGGACGACAGAGCTACTGGTATCTCATACTGTAGGTACTCTTGCTTATGCGCCCATCAAATATCTCATGTTGCTCTCTAGATTTTAGTGGAACTTTCTTCTGAATTTTTGTTAATTGTGCATAGAATCATTCCACCATTCACTAAGTCCACCAAGGTGATCATTTTGAGCACCTCACTCATCCCTTGGATCTCGAGCAATATATTACAATCTCTCAAAAACATTTCAAACTATCTCATTTGTTCGTCGTCGTCTGTGTCTTGCTCTAATTGTCATTAGACTATTCATTAAAATCCACAGCTACAGCTGATAAAACGCTATGGAGCTTCCTTTTATATCCAGTTAGTAGATATGTTAAGAATAAGAAATTAATGGAGAATGCTACCTTAAGATGTTGAAATCATCAGAAAAAACATGCAGAAGGTGGATATCTTGGATTGAGGAGGAGGAGGTTAGGCTGGTTAAAGCGAGGAGGGAGGAGGTTAGGCTGGCTGAAGAGAGGAGGGAGGAGGTGCAAACAGAATTATACAGCGGATTAGAAAATCGAACTGTTAACGCCTGACGCGCCAAAAGCGTTCAGAATTGTAAGTCTAAACTCTTGCTGCGAACGACATTTAAATTGTTGGAGAGATTGCGTCAGGATCCAAACTGACCAAAAAGTGAATCTGCCTGCTCGCTTTTGACTTTTGTTGTGTCGGACGCCTACTTGCTATTATTCACTGACTTGTGTCCATAAAACCATTGAAATTGCCTCATTAACGTGTGACGCCTCTAACATCTATGATAATTTTGATTTTTACCGTTCCTCTTATGTCATATTTGCACATTCCACAACTCAAACAATCAATAAGCGAACTGTACAACGAAGCTAACATTCTGTATTGATGCTGAAATTTGACTGATACACAGTTGTTATAAGAATTATGAAATTACAAAAAAACATTAATGGAAATTCTCACTTCAACAAATAAATAATGATATATTGTGCAATTATGCAGAATGCCAATAACAAAACTTTGGAATGAGAAGACTTTGTTTCTTGATAGTTTGCGAGCTATTTAAAAACCAGAGTTTGATGTCAACATCAGAAATTTATATTGGCAAAATTTTATAGATAATAGGTTCGTGTTACTCACTTTTCTCACAAGTAAAAGAGTGAAATTGATTTAAGGCTTTTTAGCCCGACTCGATTCGTGTTGGGCCAGCGAGGATCCAAGCAAATCCATCTTAAAACAACCAAGGTTAAAGACAAGTCGATCAGACTTCTTCGGCAACTAGCCCAAAACATAGATGAGTCGCATTAGCCCCTCCACCATGTAGGATATCAAACCACCAATCTTCTGGCTTATCCTGAAGCGGCTTCAACAACCAATTCAATAAGAAAAGCATATTAATCCACCTCGAAACGTACTTAATTTTCGGCTTACAAAAGGCCAATTGAATCTTATACATGTTCCAGTTGGTTTGTACTTAGTAAAATAAACAATTCATAGAGTTACATGACCACACATCTAGGGTTCTCAAAACTATAATATCAAATGCAATATTCTCTTTTATAGAAATACAAATTTGAGAAAAATACAACATCATTTCTTATAATATCGTCAAACATTGTAACGACCTGCATTCTACGTATTGAAGGATCGTAGGATATTTATTTCTTTTTCATATGAGGTCGTATGGTCGTGTAACTTTGGGGAATGACTATTGAGGTCATTTCCCATGTTCACGATTTTTGCTGATTTATAAATGACCGTTTTGCCCCTAGCTGATATTGTTTCAGCCATAACTTTTGAATGGTAAGGAGTTTTGACCTGAAACCACATCCATTAGATTCGGATGATGGTTTACATTTCCGTAGAGTGGTCACATTAGCCAAACGGAGATATGGCTGAAACAAGGTTTAAAAGGTGAAAAACTGCTTAAATGGGCTGATTAGGGTAATTAGCAAATGGGCCCATGACCCATTTTGGGATTAGGGTTATGGGGAGGCTGAAATGAGTTAGGATTTCATTCTATTTCAGTTTTCTAGCCGCCATTTACCTCTTAGAAACCCTAACAATGGCCTCCACTTTCTAAGTTCATCCCAAATCACCGTTTAATCGCGTATTAGCTTAATCTACACCAAATCAAGGAAGTCTAGTGGCAAATCAGAGTTAGGGCCACTTCTAAGCATTGGAATTCGACCCAAAACAGTAGCAAAGTTCAGATCTAAGATTAATTTGTGGCTAAGGTGAGTGATTTGCATTGTTTTCACCAATTACGGCTAATTAGGGGTGATTAGTGATAATTAGTGAAATTATGGCTCAGAAAAATCTGGAAAAATTTGTAAAATTCTAAAATATTATTTTAGGGCTCTAATAAAAATTTGGGTTAATTTGGACATGTTTTACTAATCATATGGTTAAATCATGATTAAGGAGACTATGGGAAAAACATGGGTTTTTGGGTATGTTTGATCTGTATAAACATGTTAAATTTTTTTTTTGATGTTTATGGTTGATGCTATATGTTGCTATGACTGTTTGGTATGATTTATGATTGCTTAGAATAGTTGAAATTGTCGAAAACGCCGTCGTGCGGCGTAAACAGTTGCTGGAAAAGTCGCAGGAAATAGTGTAGGGAACTGGATCGGATCACCCTACCCCGACCCGTTCGTGACATGCACACTCCCTCTCCACGAAACGCTCCTTCGAACTGTTGCATCACGAGCTAGTGCATCGACCCTGAACCGCTTTGAGATCCCGATCCGACCAGGAGCTCACGAACAGTTCACATCTGAAGCCCCCCGACCCGAACCGGAGCACACCACGTGCCCGAACCGATGAGGAAGGCCCAACCCGAACTTGAGCTTCATCACGAGCCGATCCGACCAGGGAGCCTTCCACAAGCCGACACGATGACCATGAGCTGGAGGAGAATCACGAACCGGACTATGAGGAGGTGCTATGAACTGAACCACCAGGAAAGGATAGTTACGACCGAACTGAACCAAAGATGAAAAGGAGGACCAAACCGATCTGGAGGAGACCAAAACCCGAGATCCAAAGGTAGTCCAAATAGGAAGTAGAACTCAGAATCCAGTTGGGAACCAACGAGTTAACTTCATGAGTTGGGCTTTTCTACGGGACGTGTGCTAAGGGGTTATCGACGTCCATAACTTTGATTCACCACCAAGACAGATGTTAGGCTACGTATCAGTGCAGTGGGGTAGTTATTACTCCATGGGGCAGAGTGATCGTAGCATGGCTATGAGCTAGTGCAGTGGAGTCGTCATGACTTCATGGGGCAGAGTGGACAAAGCAAGGGATTATTGGCTATGGATCAGTGCAGTGGAGCCATCATGACTCCATGGGGCAGAGTGATCATAGCAAAGGATTTAGGTGGTTAAAGCAGTGGATATCGTATGCTTTACGCACTGAGCGAGAGATGTGAGGATGGTTGCTATGTTTGATTGTTTGATATCACTATGACATGCACACCACACCCCCGTATCTTTACACTATATGTTAGTGTCACCCTAGAGTACTGTACATCCAGTCATGCTAACTCTTTGGTTGCAGGTCAAGGTTCAGGTATGGTTATGTATACCTGTCATTGTTCTGTTTTGTTGCTTATCGCTCATACCAGACTTTTGTCTGACCTAGAGTTTTATGTCTCTTCTTATTACTCTAGGTGCTCTTAAACGGGCAGACTAGAGACAGGTCAGGTGACTATGCACGAGTAGCTGTACCGGAGATGAGCAAGAGGCTTCTATGTATGATATATATATATATAATCTCCCTGTGTTGTTACTGGTCACTACTTTGGGCATTAGTAGCGCACCTTTTTCTTTGCTTTAGAGATAGTACGTTGGAGTTGTAATAAGCTGTATTTTGAATTTCCGCTGCTATGATGAATATGGTTTAGTTTTCAGCTTATGCACTGTCTCACCTGTGTTATGTCAAGTATGTTATTATTATATTTTATTCCATGCGCTGTGAGACATTCTGCCGGTTCCTTATTAGTTCAAATTCCTTACTTTTCCTTTCTTTGGCGACCATCCCGTGCTGGTTGGACATCTGTACAGCGCATTTCAGGGAAATGTCGGCTGGTGCGGGGCTTGCCATCACACTTGGTATCAGAGCTCTAGGTTGCGTAGTTAACCTAGGGGAAGACACCAGGGAGAGATAGTACGTATATGAGAGCGCGTATTTGTGATATTTTGGTTTTCAAAAGCTATATATATATACATACACACTATTAGTATATCTAAGGATGGAGTCGCACTGCACTGGCACCACTGGAGAGATGGTTAATCGTTTACTCCTTACAGATTGAACGATGAGCCGACATACGAGGGGTACTGGTAGAGGAGCTAATAATGATGGGAATGCTCCTGATATGAGGACGATGTTCACTGACTTCATGAGAGAGATGCTTAGGGATGTTCAGAGGGCAGCTCCTAATGCAGCAAATGGTGGTGGTGCAGCGATGCAGGCGCCTAGGGCCGATTTCGCAAAGCTTTGCAAGGATTACACTAGTCTTGGTGGGAAGCCATTCCACGGAACGGAATCGGCTATAGAAGTTCAGGATTGGCTCGATAGTTGTGAGCGCATCTTCGAGGACTTAGGGATCAATGATGCGATAAAGAGGAAGTTAGCATCCCGTCAGCTGCACGGACGGGCTATAAATTGGTGGAATGCTATTAAGGCAGCTACCCTTGAGGATCAAGTTACTTGGGATCAGTTCAAGGCCCGATTCAGCGATAAGTTTATCCCAGCTGCCCAGAAGTCAGAATTGTTTACGAAGTTCTTGGAGCTTAAGTAGAATGGTAGGACAGTCTCGGAGTATACTGCTGAGTTTAATACTTTATCGAAGTATGGATTATCCCTTATTGACACTCCTGAGAAGAAAAATGAGAAGTTCATAACAGGCTTAGACAAGTACTTGGGGGAAAGGCTTATCAACCATATTGATGATACTTTTGAATCGATTGTTGGGAAAGCATTGAGATCAGAGAGCCTTTATCCTAAGCCCAAAGCTGAAGTTGCTATTGCATCTGCAGAGGGGCCAAAGCCGCAAGCAAGCGGTGGAGGCAAGAATAATTCTCAGAACAAAAGGAAACAGAATCAGACTAAGGATGGTCAGAAGAAGAGTAAGAAAGATGTTGAGTGCTTTAGCTGTGGCAAGAAGGGCCACTATGCCAAAGAACGTCGAGAAAAACCAGCAGACAGGAAGTGCTTTAACTGCGGCCAAGTGGGACATCACAAGGATAAATGTATGCAACCCCTAAAGAGAAGCAGATTGTGAAAGCATATTCTATTAATGTTGTTCCTTCTTCGTCGAATTCCCCAACTGCGGCGGAGAAAGGAAAGAATGTCGTCATTCAAGGTATGCTTTCTGTTTATGATGTTCCTGTTCGAGTACTGTTTGATACCGGGGCTTCCCGTTCCTTCATATCTAGTGACCTGGTAGATAGGTTGGGATTGGAACCCGAGATAGTTGATAGACCTTTAGCGGTGATGAACCCGATTGGTGGTTCGACTAGCCTTAGTATGATCTATCGTAATGTGGTCTTATCGAGTCATAGATGTATGTTTTCTTGTGATTGCTTTGTTTTGGGCTTTACTGGGTTTCGCATTATTTTGGGAGTGGATTGGCTCCAAAGACACGGGGTGGTGGTAGACTGTGAGGGATTTTCGGCGACTATTAAGGCAGATGATTGGCGGAGGGTAGTGTTTGGTGGCCTACCTAGTGATGAGGTGATGGCTAGTTTTCTAAATTCCCTCGGCATCCCGCAGGACGAGTTAGCAGGAATTCCCATTGTTGGCCAATATTCGGATATCTTTGAGGAAGTGACTGGACTTCCACCACACCGAGAGATCGAGTTCCGTATTGATTTAGTGAAGGACGGCAAGCCTATAGTGATGCCACTTCGTCGTATGGCACCAAGGGAGCAGCAAGAGCTCGGGGTTCAAGTGAGCGATCTTTTGAATAAGGGATTTATCAGAAGAAGTGTTTCTGAGTGGGGAGCACCAGTTGTGTTTGCTATTAAGGCAGATGGTTCCCTTCGATTGTGTGTGGACTACCACGAGTTGAATAAGGTGACGAGGAAGAATAAGTATCCTCCACCGCGGATAGA
Organism: Allium sativum; assembly: GCA_030737875.1. Taxonomy (NCBI): domain Eukaryota; kingdom Viridiplantae; phylum Streptophyta; class Magnoliopsida; order Asparagales; family Amaryllidaceae; genus Allium; species Allium sativum. Next base: position 1,041,829,403 of record CM060910.1, on the reverse strand, counting down.
TGATTTGTTTGATCAGTTGAGTGGCGCAAGAGTGTTCTCTCAGTTGGATCTTGCGACTGGTTTTCAACAACTTAGGGTGGAAGCTGAGAGTATAGCTAAAACGACATTTCAGATGCTGTCTGGATTCTATGAGTGGTTGATCATGCCATTTGGGTTGACCAATGCCAGCATATTTTGTGGATCTTATGAATAGGGTATTCAGAGATCAATTGAATAAGTTTATTCTTGTGTTCGTGGACGATATACTTGTTTATTCGACGACAGAAGAAGAACACAAGGAACATTTGAGGATATTGGTGGAGGTGTTGTGTAAAGACCCGTAACTTCCCTGGTAAGGAAATCGCGGATAGTTCGAGAACAACACACAAAAGAACGCAGACAGAAGAACATTTCATTGTATATTACAAAAATTCCATCAGAATACAAGAATAAACAGAGTATAAACAAATAAAATACATTCGATAAATATCAGATATTGCGATAAATTACATAGCAGCAGAAAATAATACAATACACAACTAGAAGAGATATACGGATACAAAGCTTTCCGGATATCGTTCCAGCTGTAAACCAGGATCCTGTGAATATAAATCTGCAAAACCAAAACTACTAGCTGCCCATGTCAAAATAAGGGCACCCATAGTTTAGGTTAAAACAATAAACTCCAGGTCATTCATGGGACTGGTGTGAGAACTAAAACAGTTATTAATCTTTATTTTAAAGTTAGGTAAATCAAGGGACCACGCCGTATAACACGGAACGGGTTTCCTCCCAAGAATACCAGTGCATAAAACAACAGCGCAATGCTAAATAAAGAACAATGAAGGTATTATAAGACCCAGGTCCCATCACACAATGCAACGCAAGCCGGAGGATAGGATTTTCCCTTATAATAGCCAAGAATGCTTGATACGTTTAAAACAAATCATTTATTATTACTATAAGTGTATAGTGTATAAAACAACTTCAAATCATAAGTATCAATCATAGACGGCATAAGCGCCCCATCCCACAATGTCGCCATACTAGGCTCTACAAATAAAACCGCAAAGTCACGTATTGGAAGTTGGATTTCCATCTGTGAACCGAGGCAAAAGATAGTCCTCACCGATTCGAGACTGTATAGCCCGAGCCTCAGGAACAGCCGCAACTGCCCCTTGGAGCGATAGGGCCGATCCATCGATGTGGATTAAACTTAAATCCTGAACACTGTGTTTCCCCGGCCTTTGGGGCGTAAATGAGCCAACAAATGACTCCATCGGCTTCACATAGTCACCGATATATCCGAGGCGCCTCGTAACAGCAACAACCGCATAAGTCAAACTCGTCAGGGCGTGTAAAACCACTAACGCCACTGCTAACTAGAAAGAAATGCATGTCCTCCCTGAGGTCCTCTCCCGTTTTTGGTTCACACTGGGGTGTGAGGCTCGCGAATCAACGCTACACAAAGTTATGCCACACAGGCGGTGCTTTGATCATCAACCACAAGACTTTGCTTTTCAACAGAAGCCTTGATCAATTGCCACTTAGGCATGCCACACAGGCAATTCACTCCTTGCGATGGAAATCCATCAATATATAACCCCTGAGCTCGTACGTCTCAGAGAAGGGCGTTAAGCAAGAGAATAAATTCTACGCCACCAAACAGATATATATTTAATAGAAATCAATCACACAGACTGAAATCCAATATCAGACACACAGTCCATTTACAAGTTCGTTCTGGGTCTGAACGAAACCGGAGGCACCTAGTACCCCGCATATCCATCGATCTCCAAGTACGTCTGGACGATCACCAACTGATTCCCTCCTCTTGGGTGTACGACCCAATCAAGATCATCAGTAATTATCCAAACGACGTGAAGACCTCCGGTCTTCAACCATCGTCTTCATCTTCGACTTATCATCGTATCAGTTATTCAGAATGGGATAAACCCGGTCTTTCTGAATAACTCGCGTATATAATAAATACGTGTTACACAAACACAACATACGCCTCATTCCAGTTCATCAGTCACTAACCGTAAATTAATCAAGAGAATAATTCCCCAAATATTAACCCTGAAGGCCGAAACCAACATCAGATCAATACCCAGGAAACTATTCTTCTTAGCTAACCTACAGTTAGTTTCTAAATTTCACATTCTTAGGGAGAGGTTCCCATTAATTTTATCAAAGATAAATTCCTTTAAATTTATTCTTTAATCTACTTTTGAATATCAATCCAAACTAGTCGGGATTAGCGATCCACACTGAAGTGATCATTTATTTTATTTCCCAATCCCAACCTATTCATCCCATGAAGTAAAACTGGTAATACTTCATATCTAACACCACAGTGTTATCGGTAAATTCAATTACCATTTCACGTTTAAATCTAATTAAAGATTTAACTATCACCTGGAGCAAAACTGGTGATACTCCATTCTCGATCTTTTCAATCTAATTAAAGATTCATTAAAACTCCACTTAGTTTTAATCTTTGACTGAGTTAAAGAATCAATGTCATTTAAAACACGGTTCACGATAAACCCAAAATCACATTCCATTTCAATCAGTCCCTAACCATAAATTAGCAAGTGAGCAATTCCCTAAGTATTAACCCCGAAGGCCGAAACCAACATCAGATCAATACCCCAGAAACCATTCAACTTAACTAATCTCTAGTTAGTTTCTGATTTTCTTAACTCCTTTGGGTCTAAGAACAGTATTATTGAAGATACCATTCACGACAACCCAAAATCATATTCCATCAATTTTCGGGTTAAAGAACAAGTGTTATTTAAAACACTGTTCACGATAAACCCAAAAATCAGTACCAATTCAATTCCAATTAAATATCATTTAATTGGTACACTTCATTAAATCTAAATAAAAAGATTTAATATTTTTCTCAACTGGGCTTAAGAACAGTGTTAATGAAGACACCATTCACGACAAACCCAAATCACATTTGATATTAAATACAAGGCTCTGAATAGAAAATATATCGGCTTATATTCAATATCAAATTCTACGACCAACAAATATCGTATTGGAAATAACGATATATATATATATATCTTTCAAATTTCCATAACAACATCTGTATAATCACGAAATCCAACATCGAAATATTCCAAAGACAATTTCGATTCAAATCCATTCCAATTCAATTATTGGAACTTCTGGTTACTTTTGAAACCCTTTTCAAATTCAATTTATTTATTTAAAAATAAATAGAATTATAATTCTAGTTCAAATCTAGTTCATTTCGATAAAAATCTATTTTTATCTTTTCAAATATGGAGATTTTTCATCCCGATTCTTCCTAAATCATTTCTTATGATTTTACACAAATTATTGATATTTTAATAATTTTATCAAGGCCCGTACAGTCGATTTCCATCAACGGCCATCGAACTGCACTTACAACGACCTTTTCCAAATTTGATTTGGACATAATTCCAAATCCAACCGTTAGATTTCAAATCTCTAATCTCGTTAGACTCTTTTCGATACGAACCCAACGGTTCTAGTTTTAGGAGAATCCGACGGTCGGATCTCCCGTAATATCCATTCGAAGTCAATGGTCGAAATTCACGAACTGACGCGGTGCGGCGCGTTCTATTCAGGCCATTATATATATATAATATATATATTATATATATTTCGTCGATTTCCTTTCAAAACGTATTTTATAAATCGTTTTAAATTCGTTTTCGAAACGATTTCAACTTCATTTCAAATTCAAATCAAAATTGAATTTTTCCTTATAAATTCGTTTTAAATTCATTTCAAATTGATATCAATTCAAATCGATTTTTAATTCAATTTTAGTTCATTTTCAATTCAATTTCAATTCGAATTCATTTCTATTCAATTTCAGTTCGAATTCAATTCTATTCAATTTCAATTCGAATTCATTTTTCAATTCGAATTCAATTCTATTCAATTTCAATTCGAATTCATTTTCAATTCGAATTTCATTTCAAAATATTCGATTTTGAAATCACTTTTCAATATTCATTATAAAAACGAATATAATTGATATAAATATCGTTTGCGTCAAAATGGCGTCAATCTAATCAACACGGCTTCATATATTTCTATTTTCAAATATTCTATTTCTTTTTCAAATATTTCTATTCAAATATTTCTTTTTCAAATATTCTACTTCAAATATTTCTATTCAAATATTCTATTTCAAAACTGGAATGAGGCCCAATCAATTACCATAGATTTTATTTCTATGGATTTCCATACAATGCATGTATATATCAACAATGACAAATAATCAACCATCATCCAAAGTGCATTCTACACTGTATAAGCATCAAATATAAATATTCAACGCTTATAACAGTCTGTCAATCAATCGATCGACATACAACTAATTATTGGGATTAGTGTATGTCATATATCACCCCAATACTAGTGTGGGGTTTTCAAACAATCAAACACAGATTTTATTTGTGCAGTTGGGCGATGTGTAAAATTTATCGTCCCAATCAATATCAGTCAAATGTGTGTATATAAACAAATCGTCCGATTTGTTTATATTTATTTCCTTTCAAATACACGTTAAAAATTCTATTTTCAACTATAAAATATTTTAACTATATAAATATTTTATTTCATTTCACATCACATCACACAATCAACTACACATCAAAATCAAACAAACAAGCATACAAGCCGTCCATGGTCTGTGGACGACGGGTGTCGGGTGCTACTAAACACCGTCTGCATCCTAGTATATATTTCAAACTAGAAATTTAAATTAAAGGTGAGGAGTTCTCACAGAGGGTTCCACTCCGCCGTGCTTTTGAACTGCTGAACCGTCTGAATCTGTTTGTAATTCCCACTGCAGTCCTTGTCCCGCTGTTTATAATAAAAATTATATTTTTATTGCTTCATTTCAATAAATAAAAATCATATTTTTATTTTACTTCATATATTTTTACAACGCTTCTTTCTATGATAAAAATTATATTTTGCTAGCAATATAATAAAAATCATACTTTTATTACTCTACATGAATAAAAATCATATTTATATTTCAACGCTGTAAAAATCACATTTTTATATTCTCTAGCATATAAAAATTATATTTTTAATCTTTCTATATGATTATATAAAAATCGAATTTTTATGTTGCTACTCCTTATATAAAAATCTAATTTTTATACCGTTAAAGATCATACCTTTATGCCGTTAAAACCCATATCTTTATATCGATAAAAATCATACCTTTCTCTAAATAAAAATCGTATTTTTCTATTCCAAATCTATATATAAAAATACTTTCTTTTCACTTGTTATACTTATGTAAGAACCGATCTATAAACTAATTTAATTTAAATGAAAATAATCAAATAAAAACTCACAATCTCCTTGTAAAAATCTCGTCTTTGAGGGAGGAGGGGCTGCTAGGGTATGACGGTCAGCGCCGGGGTCGAGGAGAGGGAGTGAGACACGAGAGGATGGTGAGGAGGGAGGCTAGGGAGGGGGCTGCGCCTCCTGGCGGCGGCGTGGACTCCGGCGACGCGCTGCTGGAAGGAGCGCGTCCTCCTTCCTCTTTTTTTTTTTAATTTTAAATCTCGATCGAGTTTGACTTGGGCACGAGAAACAAAGGGGGTGGGGGTGTTATTATAAAGGTTTTATATATTTTATTATTTTAATTTCCACCAAAAAGTAACTTTTTATTTCGAACTCGAAACGAAACCCACCACCTGTCGTCCGTAGCTAATTACCCCCATTCCGAACACAATGGGATATGTTTCGCAAGCCAATTCGATCATTACGATCAGTTTCCGTTGAATTTAAAATATAACTCTATATATTCAATTTTGAACGTACATTTCAAATTACCGGGGTCACATACAGTCTCTAAAAATTACAGAAAAATTATTTCTAACTTTGTATCGACGATACGGTCCTAACAAAACTAATTTCGTCGAATTCTGAGACCGTTTGAAAAATGGCCATTTTCCAGTCGATTAAAATCAACTGAAACTGGTCAAACTCATTTTCCTTTGCCACGCTCACATATTGATTTGAAAAATTATGAAATTCGAAACCTAGCAATAATTTGACATCGCGGATCCAACAAAAGTGGTTTCGTCGAAAACCGAGGTCGTTTGCAAAATGGCCATTTTTAAGGACCAGAATTCCATAGCGACTACTCTGAATTTTCAACTGGGCATATCTTTTGATTCCCGCTATGAAATTTTGATTTTTCGGATTCGTTGGAAAGATATTCACAAATAGATTCTAATATTTTTGGTTTCACTAAAATCCGGTTTATTTTGCACCCGGTACATTCATTTGAATTTTGAAATCGAACTACCGCGTCATTTTCAATTCCTTTTATAATTTAAAATAAATATTTATATTCTATCGACGATGTATATAAATATATACGTTCTAATTCTATTCAAAGTAAATTTCTCGTCGTTTTTATTTAAAATAATTCATTTTAAATAATCAAAATTCACCAAAATTGCTAAAATAATTTTTTTTAAATTGGCTCAGATTTCCGGGTTATTACATGTTGAGAAAACACCAGTTGAAAGCAAAGTTTTCTAAGTGACACTTTTGGAGGAGGAAAGTGGGATTCTTGGGCCATGTTGTTTTAGAGAATGGTATTGCCGTGGACCCTGCAAAGGTGGCTACGGTACAAGATTGGTCTATGCCCAAGAATGCGACAGACGTAAGAAGTTTCTTGGGGTTAGCTGGATATTATCGTAAGTTTATCCAAGACTTCTCCAAGATAGCGGCATCGTTAACTCAGTTGACCAAGAAGAACCAAGCTTTCGTTTGGGACGAAAGGTGTGAAAATGCATTCAAGAGCCTAAAGGAAAAGTTGACGTGTGCACCAGTGTTAGTCATTCCTAAAGGGAATGAAGAGATGACAGTATACACGGATGCGTGTGGTACCGGACTAGGTGCCGTATTGATGCAAGGAGGTAGGGTTGTATCTTATGCAAGTTGGCAATTTGAAATCGATGAGAAAAGACATCCTACCCATGATTTGGAATTGGCAGCGATCATATTCGCGTTGAAGATGTGGAGACACTATCTCTTGGGAGAAAGATTCGAGTTGTTTACCGATCATAAATTGTTAAATTATATCTTCTCTCAGAAGGATCTAAATCTCCGACAGCAAAGATGGTTAGAATTCTTGGATTCCTTTGATTTCGGTATCGCATATACACCAGGAAAAGGCAATGCGGTAGCTGATGCGTTGAGTAGAAGACATGCCAGTTTAGGGGCTATGTTTCTTGAGTGGAAGCAACTGGAGTATATCGCTGGGTATGATTTCAGACCAAACTGCGAATTGGATCCAGAAATGTTAGCAAGTTTGACGATCGGACCTACTTTGATTGAGCGGATTAGTTCCAGTCAGAAGTACAATCCTAACTTATTGGAAATCATCTCCAAGTTAGAGATGGGTATCGACGAGGAGAAAAACAAGTGTGGGCTTGATCGATATGGATGGCTTAGAAAGAATGGGAGACTAGTTGTACCCAATGTCAATGGATTGAGAGATGAAGTACTAAGAGAATGCCATCACTCGAAACTGACTATACATCCCAGTGGTAACAAAATTTATCGAGACATGAAGCAGACCTACTACTGGGAGGGGATGAAAAGAGACGTTGGGAAGTTTATATCCAAATGCATGAACTGCTAGCTAGTTAAAGCTGAGCAAAAGAAACCTAGTGGTTTGTTGCAACCATTAGAAATTCCAGAATGGAAATGGGAACAAGTCTCAATGGATTTCATTTACGGGTTACCAAGGACTAGATTGGGCCATGATGGCATTTGGGTGATTGTGGACCGATTGACCAAGAGTGCAAGGTTTATACCCGTCAAGTCGAATAGAACAGCATCTAAGTTAGCAGAACTATATATGAAGTGGGTAGTGAGATTTCATGGAGTACCCAAAGGCATTGTAAGTGACCGAGATCCGTTGTTCACTAGTGGATTTTGGAAGAACTTGCAAGAGGCTTTAGGATCATAATTACATCTCAGTACCGCATATCATCCTCAAACCGACGGTCAGACAGAGAGGGTGAATCGAGTATTAGAAGATCTCTTGAGATCTTTCATATTGGATTTTGGAGGATCATGGGATGACCATTTGCATCTAGTGGAGTTCGTATATAATAATAGTTATCAATCTAGTATTGGTATGGCTCCATTTGAAGTTTTGTACGGAAGATTGTGTAACTCACCATCATGTTGGTTGGAAACCGGTGAGAAATTCGTGCTTGGGCCAGATGTAATAAGAGATACTACAGATAAGATTATCCAACAACGAATGAAGGCTGCTCAAGATAGACAGAAGAGTTATGCTGATAAGAGGAGAAGAGATCTAAAATTCTCCATTGGTAACTTGGTGTTTGTCAAGATTTCTCCGTTAAAGATCGTGATTCGATTTGGCAGAAGAGGCAAGTTAGCACCAAAATTTGTTGGTCCATTCCCAGTTCTCGAGCAAGTTGGGAATTTGGCATATAAATTTGAGTTGCCGGACAAGATGGCAGGAGTTCATAACATATTTCATGTTTCCCAATTAAGGAAATTCATGCACGACCCCGATGTGGCTATTTCACCTGATCAGTTGGATGATATCGAAGTAGAACCAGAGGTGGTTGGGAACTGCAAGGCGATTCATATTGTCGAGCACGATACAAAGAAACTTCGAAGGAAAGCGGTTAATCTAGTCAAGGTTCAGTGGGGCGGGGATGAGAATGACTGTACTTGGGAGATAGATGAGAGCATTAAGGAGACGTATCCAGAACTCTTTGCCTGTTAAGGTTTTCATTTCGATTTATTCTTTCCGCATGCTAGGATAGGTCTGTTTTGTATGTTTGATTGCGAGATATGGCTGGTAGGCATGCGGGACCCATTGGTTGTTCCTTAGTTGAGGAATTTCGGGGGCGAAATTTCTTAAGGGAGGAGAGTGTAACGACCCGCATTCTACGTATCGAAGGATCATAGGATATTTATTTCTTTTTCATATGAGGTCGTATGGTCGTGTAACTTTGGGGAACGACTATTGGGGTCATTTCCCATGTTCACGATTTTTGCCGATTTTTAAATGACCATTTTGCCCCTAGCTGATCTTGTTTCGGCCATAACTTTTGATTGGTAAGGAGTTTTGACCTGAAACCACTACCATTTGATTCAGATGATGGTTTACATTTCCGTAGAATGGTCACATTAGCCAAACAGACTCACCGTTTGGGAGATATGGCTGAAACAAGGTTTAGAAGGTGAAAAACTACTTAAGTGGGCTGATTAGGGTAATTAGCAAATGGGCCTATAACCCATTTCGGGATTAGGGTTATGGGGAGGCTGAAACGAGTTAGGTTTTCATTCTATTTCAGTTTTCTAGCAGCCATTTACCTTTTAGAAACCCTAACAATGGCTTCCACTTTCTAAGTTCATCCCAAATCACCGTTTAATTGCGTATTAGCTTAATCTACACCAAATCAAGGAAGTTTAGTGGAAAATCAGAGTTGGGGTTGCTGCTAAGCATTGGGATTCGACTCCAAATAGTAGCAAAGTTCAGATCTAAGATTAATTTGTGGCTAAGGTGAGTGATTTGCATTGTTTTCACTAATTAGGGCTAATTAGGGGTGATTAGTGAAAATTAGCGAAATTATGGCTCAGAAAAATCTAGAAAAATTTGTAAAATTCTAAAATATTATTTTAGGGCTCTGATAAAAATTTGGGTTAATTTGGAAATGTTTTACTAATCGTATGGTTAAATCATGATTAAGGAGATTAAGGGAAAAACATGGGTTTTTGGGTATCTTCGATCCATATAAACATGTTAAATTGTTGTTTTGATGTTTATGGTTGATGTTATATGTTACTATAACTATTTGGTATGATTTATGATTGCTTAGAATGGTTGGAATGGTCGAAAACGTCGTCATGTGGCGTAAATAGTTGCTGGAAAAGTTGTAGGAAACAGTGCAGGGAATCGGATCGGATCACCCTACCCCGACTCGTTCGTGACATGCACGCCCCCTTTCCACAAATCGCTCCTTCGAACTGCTGCACCACGAGCTAGTGCGTCGACCCCGAACCGCTTGGAGATCCCGATCCGACCAGGAGCTCACGAACAGTTCACATCTGAAGTCCCCCGACCCGAACCGGAGCACACCGCGTGCCCGAACTGGTGATGAAGGCCCAACCCGAATCTGGGCTTCATCATGAACCGATCCGACCTGGGAGCCTTCCACGACCTGACACGATGACCACGAGCTGGAGGAGAATCACGAACCGGACTATGAGGAGGTGCTACAAACCGAACCACCAGGAAAGGATAGTTACGACCGAACTGAACCAAAGATGAGAAGGAGGACCGAACCGATCCGGAGGAGACCAAAACCCGAGATCCAAAGGTAGTCCAAATAGGAAGTAGAAATCAGGAACAGTTGGGAACCAACGAGTTAACTTCATGAGTTGGGCTTTGTTGCGGGACGTGTGCTAAGGGGTTATCGACGTCCATAACTTTGATTCACCACCAAGACGGATGTTAGGCTACGGATTAGTGCAGTGGGGTAGTTATTACTCCATGGGGCAGAGTGATCGTAACATGGCTATGACCCAGTGCAGTGGAGTCATCATGACTTCATGGGGAAGTGTGGACATAGCAATGGATTATTGGTTATGGATTAGTGCAGTGGAGCCATCAACACTCCATGGGGCAGAGTGATCATTGCAAAGGATTTGGGTGGTCAAAGCAGTGGATATCGTATGCTTTATGCACTGAGTGGGAGATGTGAGGATGGTTGATGTGCTTGATTGTTTAATATCACTATGACATGCACACCCCTACCCCGTATTTTTACACTATATGTTAGTGTCACCTTAGAGTACTGTACATCCTGTCGTGCTAACTCTTTGGTTGCAGGTTCAGGTATGGTTATGTATACCTGTTATTGTTCTGTTTTGTTGCTTATCACTCGTACCAGACTTTTGTATGACCCAGAGTTTTATGTCTCTTCTTATTACTCTAAGTTCTCTTAAACGGGCAGACTAGAGACAGGTCAGGTGATTATACACGAGTAGCTGTACCAGAGACTAGCATAAGGCTTCTACGTATTATATATATAATCTCCTTGTGTTGTTGCTGGTCACTTCTTTGGGCATTAGTAGTGCATCTTTTTCTTTGCTTTAGAGACAGTACGTTGGAGTTGCAATAAGCTGTATTTTGAATTTCCGTTGCTATGATGATTATGGTTTAGTTTTTAGCTTATGCACTATCTCACCTGTGTTATGTCAAGTATGTTATTATTATATTTTATTTCATGCATTGTGAGACATTCTACAGATTCCTTGTTAGTTCAAATTCCTTACTTTTCCTTTCTTTGGCGAACATCCCGTGCTGGTTGGACATCGATACAACACATTTCAGGGAAATGTTGGCTGGTGCGGGGCGGGCCGTCACAAACATCCGAAATAAAATACATCAAAATACAATAACCTCATACGTAAGTGGGCACGCCAAATATATAAGAATAACTCAAGTAGATAAACAAATGAATATTGCAATACCATTTCGTCTTTGTACTCTCATTGTCTTCAATAACCTACATTGTTGCAAGGAGAGGTCAAGACAAAAATATACAGTGAACAAAAATACTGAGACTTTCTAAAATATTATTTGGATAACATAATTTAGGCAAAAATATGTCTTAAGCTTCATAACTCTGTTCTATGTACATTTCTTCAACTGTAAGTTTAATCCCATAACATTTACCATTTCTAATAAGTCTCCAAGCATATATTTAACTATAAGCCCAAATTCATTCTTAATCTCATGCGTCTACTGTCATTAACGTCCTAATAATGTAAGAGATGGTACCCGCATCACTTCGTACATTTTCAATGGAGTTGGGCAGACTCCGATCATTTAATACCTTAGTTTAGTTATGTCCCTGTCATTTACCATATTCCCATGTTGGATTTCTCTCTGATACTATCTAATACACATCACATGGAATCTCATCAAGCCACTTAATACTTCGGTAAACCTTATATGGCTACCCAATAGCTCAAAAATGAAGCAAAACCTTCTTTGGATATCCATTATCGCGCCTAACCGTTAAAACTTATCATTTTGTACTTCCTAAATAGGGAGAAGGCGGAACCTCAATCAGCTACTTACTACTTTCAACCCCAAAGTAGGTCCTATGAATTATGACCCATAATTCAAACTGTAAAGTCTCATATTAGTTAGACTAATTATAAATAATGTTAGCCAGATTAGCTATGTGAGTTCACCTTATAGAACTTCAGACTAACCTCACATTTTTCTATACATATTTAATATGGGTGATGTCTCACATTAGCTCCAAAATCACATTGTTGGTAGTTGGATTACTTGTGCAGGCTTTCATGTTTTTTGCCTAACCTCGCATTCTTGTAACTTTAGTCATAATCTCTACTCACCTTGCTTATTACTGTACATCTCATTCCATTTCATATTAAATCTTTATAAGAAGAAAAAAAAACTTATTTCGCATTTACAATGAATTCAATTCCTATGGGAGGTTTAACACCAACTAATAGCTTATTTACTACACGATTAATATTTTATTAATTAATTTATGGTAATATATTTGTAACAACCTACTATATACGACATCCTCATTTTCAAGATGAAGTAAGGTGGACATCGCAAAAGATGGATCATTATTAAATAAATTATACTATAACAAACAACAAAGTTATACACAATAATATATCGTTTTCGAAACTTACATCAGAACAAATAAAATATAATACTCAGTAATACAATAATCCCGCACAAACACGACAATGTAATATCAAAAACCCTTCACTTGCACATTTGTCTGTACAAGTAATAAAATCATCTTAATATCTAAGAGTAACCGAGATAAAATAGTAAAGAGATATAATAAATGCACATCTTTGTCGTACCATCGCGCCTTTGAGTCACCATCGGTCCTCTTTATCAACGTATTAGAATATATAACTAAAAGAAAAAATAGAGGAGGTCGAGCATAAGATTTGTAAATGAAATGCATCATATAAGTGTACAATATGAACAAGCTAGTAAAACAATACTTGTGCTCGAAAAGTATATCTTAACATGTGTCTCTTGCTCCCCCACAAGTGTGTTAAACAAAATAAAACACTATAGTGGCAATATAGGATAATGTCCCACTGAGGCTAACCCATATCTATTCATATACACTCAATCAAGCCATAGTCTCAACTCGTATGCCAAAGCCTAACTATAACATAATCAAGTCCGAACTCCTAACTAGGTATCCTTAAAAATTCATGCCATTCACTATTGAGAAATAATATGTCTTAGTCCACTATCATCTAACGCAATGTACCAGCTCACCATCACCAAAACTATGGATGACTCTTACTAAGGAACCCAATATCCTAGTCTGTTATTATTAAACCGATGGAAAATTCGCTGCTAGGGAGTCATAACCAGCTATCATCATACCTAAAGTAATTTGCTATTAAGGAAAGCAATGTCTCAATCACTATCGCTAGATCGTATGTGATTCAGTGTTAGGAATGCAATGTCTCAGCTCACTATCGCTAAATCGTAAGTGTTTGCTATTAGGGAACAAGATGCCAAATCTACCATCGCCCAATCAAAAGTGACTAGCTATCGGGGAACAAATTATCTTAACCCACTACTGCCATAATGAACAACCATAACAAAACTATTAAAATAAAGAACCATCCGGAAGTGTCCTAAAAGATAGCAAACAGTATACTAAATTGTTCTTTGACTTGTCGCGGCCGCAAATGACAAACCACATATAATATGGAGACTATATGTGGGAATTATTAACATTTGAAATTGAGCATATAATTTTAAATTAGTTTGTCCATAAATCATAAATATATTTTATTATTTATCTAATATATTATTCGTATCATCCTTCTTTCTTCAAGCAGTTTGTCGGACCCATCAACTACGAATTCAACCGACGTTTGAGGCTCTTATCATAATTTATACCATGATCTATGTAAGGATTACCCTACATCTCTAATGTAGGACAACTGTCAAAGGAAAGTTAAAAGTAGAATATAGAAATAAAAGAGAAAAAACATAAAGAAAACATAATAAAATCACGTAATTTAACGTATATTCCACGACATATCAAATAAAATATAAAGGTCACAACAAATATATAAATTGTAACATAATAATAACTATATGAACTATAACATCAGGGTACACAGGATCGTACAGTTATAAAGAACAATAACATTTCTATACGACTTATAAATAAACTCAACTGATAAACCATCTCTAATTATAGTATGTCAGCATTTCCTATGTCTCATAGTGTCATACAACGGAATATACGATAACAAACCCAAATGTAAGCATGAGAACGTGTCACCTCCTACTAGATCATCTACATAACTACATGTGATGCTTTCAGCTACTTTCTAGTCTACCCATTTAAAAATACCCAAGATAATAAGAAGTAAAATATAAAATTTCGAGTCAGAAAACAATCCACTGATAGCGGTAAATAATCTCATAATATTATTAAAGTCAATATAGCATATAAAACAAAGGGTAATACGAATCATACCTGACATATTTCTATAATTGTAGAGTCAACACATAATATCAATAATATGCTACCCTACAATGTCATAAAGTATCGCTTTATGCTAAGTAAAATGTCGATGTGCCTAGGTATCATTATCCAAGATACTACCTTATATGACATACTTTTTAAGTGACATATGACTACCAAAGCAATCATAACAAACATGTGATCCATCAAACAATATAATTATCACTTAGTATGCTATATACGTGGCCCATTAAATAATATTTATGGCCCACATGCCAGGGACTAATGGGAAATCCTGACTTTCAACTGTGCTCTCATATTACATAATCCAAAGATAGATACATGTCTCATGGCCCAAAGTGAGATATCAAACCCAAAGCCACTGGTTAGCAGTATGCAGATCTCTCGGAAACCGATGTGCGTTCTCACTTACAATATTCTTACTTCAAGTATAATAGTAAATACTTATAGTTGTCAATGATAACACATGCTCATCCATTTGTCCCCTCCTTTTTCTTAATTCAGATTTAGGTCCTTCATACCCCATCCAATTTCCACTATTCAAAAAACCCTCAAGTTCTCATTCATAACTCCTTCCAATATCGAGCCGTTATATTTGTTACCAACTCTCGTCACGAGTCAGAAACCAAAGATACATGACTTTTATCATGTTGTTTCATCGTCACCACCGCTAATGCAACAAGCTAATACCCGCAACATGATTGGTAGAGTCCTAAAAAACTATCTACCTCGAAATCTACTCCACAAACCATCAAGTCACCATCCAGTGTACTAAAATTATCATATCAAAGTGCCATACCATGGCATCATCATTGAAATCGTTTGCCATAGGGCAACAAAATCAAGATTCTAAATCATTCGCTGGAACAAGCCCAATTCTCCCTCCTCTAATTCTCCTCACCGTTCATTTTAAAAGATTGACTAAATCGACTATAATCAATAGTGATGGTCATCAGCCACTGTAGAGTGGTCAATATTAGTCATCTTGATCATGCACTTAGCAAAAAATGGATAAGTATATTCCATGCAAAAAATATTAACATCAATCTTGAAATTTGAAGTCCAACCAGATTCATCGTCTTCCCACTTCAAATCACACGACACAAATACTAACACTCTTCTTCAACTTGCCCTGTTTGTTTGATTTTTGCTCAACTTGTACAAAACCCAACGCAGGAGGTATTTCTGCAACACTAGGTCGCCAATAAATCAACATTTTTAGTTAAAAAATGCAACTACAAAGCATCGGCATAGTATGTGTACATGTATAACGCGTCCATATCACAATATGCAACTCATATCAAAATAGCATGAATCTAACAATTACCTAAATATAACACATAAATATGGAAAATATGATATCTAATATAGAACTATATTAAATAATTTTATATTCTTTTATAAAAATCGAGACGTGTTTAAGAATAATAAAATCACATTTGAAAGTTAGAAACCATTTCCAAACATTGGTTTAATACTGCGTTAACAATCATATTATAACGAAAGACAATACCACTTGCCTCAACAAAATCTAACCAAACTAACTATAAGGAATAAATCTTCTCATCATGGGAGCAATGCAAAAAATAAATTCCAAAATGGACCTCGTATGCAGAAGATACACATAGCATAAGAATTCAATTAAAATAATAACAAATTAACCAAGTACAATTTTTAGTTACCTTTATTACCCCTAAGTCGCTTAATCCCCTCTACATGTGCATAGCGTAAGCAAACCTTCCATGCTTCATGCCTTCTCTATTCCATATCTATGTTGTAACTCAACTCCACTATGCCATCTCTCCTCCCCAGATCCAAAAATATATGTTTGGCCACTCCTAGAAGGTTAAGACATGCAATAAGCACAGGATGCAGTTGTATATCCTCAATCAAATTTACTTGATTTGGTGGAAACGTGCTATTTTATACGAGTATCACAATGCCAATCTTGTGCGTGCCTACCGTTGCCTCAGTCTACGGTAAAATCAAACATTAGATCCATGAAAAAATAGGAGACTGGCCAATGGCGATTGCCCAAATCTACCATGGTCGATCGGAAGCTCTCCTCCGTATAATCTCAATGGATCTATTTTCATGATTCGTAATTAAACGAATCTCATGATTTTATTTTTTGAATAACAAGATAGAGAAGCAATCATGGTTTTGGAAAGAATAATGCAAGGGTGAAAAAAAATGAAATTAGAGAGAATGATCTGAAGATTATTTATAATAATATGATATTTAATTTAGTTGAATTCTTAAATAAATCAATATATGTTTCGATCTCATACAATCATAAACATGTAAGATCGCAATGAAACTCATTTGCACCTACCATCTCATTTTTCTAATTTTAATGATATAAATTTTGTTGCTATTCAAGATTGCTTCTCGAGATGCTAATTTTGTGCATTTTGATATTGTCTAGCCATTGGATCACTTAATCTTCAAAAATAGCGGTATTCATATTTATTTTAAATTACAAAAATCAATCTGTACTCAAAGAAAGTGATATTGAGTTATGATTATGCTATACGCGAAAAATTCTATTTTTGGGTCTTTAATTAATTGACGATTCAATAATTAAATACCTAGTCATTAAAAATACAAGTCATTATATTCTTCCCTCTTTAAAGCATTTCATCCTTGAAATCACAAAGTAAGGATAACGTCTCCTAATCTGTAGGCCTCTTCTCTAGTGCCACCTCTATTTGTGTGAAGTTTTCATTTAATACTAACTCTCAAGCAGTGACGTCTTTCAACAATGTCAATATATAAAATGTTGCCTCTATCTTATGCAGCTTTGTACCATGCCACCACTAACCAATATCATCATACAACTATTTAAGTCAACTCTCATGGATATTGATTGAAAAGCTTGTCGCAAGCCAACAATCAAAGCAACATTTCACATAGATCGATGCTACATAACATTAACGCCAAAGCATGTCTAAGAGCATGCAAGAAAATATAGTTAAAGTCATTCATAAAACAAGTTCAAGAGGAACTAGTGCACTCACCTTCATAAAAACTCCAAAAATCTTCATGTTTTACTATATTCTCTATGTTGAGGATACCATCAAGTTAAAAAGGCATTGTTAGTCCCGGTATTGCCAACGGAAGCGAGGTTACTTTGCTCCTGCTACTATAGATAGAGATGCAACCCCCCATGCAAATAGGACCTTAACTTCTTTCTCTCTCTTAACATTTTTCTTCTTCTTAATTAGGATCCCCTTCAAGGTTTCTTCACTAAAAGATCATTAGGATGACTGATGGCATACAAGCTTAAGAGTGAGAAGATGATAAGTGATTATTGCACATTAGGACATGGATAATTAACACACTATATATTTGCACAATATGACTTGCGTATTCATTTTTTTTTTTGGCTTATGGATTTTCCTATGACTTACTGAACTTATAATTTTATTTTAAACCATTCTAAGAATTCCTACAAAACTAAAGGATATTATGGGCATTTCCCCAAACATATCTCCTCGTGAATATACCTTGGGTTGTTGGTCCAAATTTTTATTGAATGTTTTGGTGCTAGAAAGAGGACGCAAAACCACTAAACGTGTGGAAAATGACCAAAATACCCTAAAAGAACTCAATTTTACTTTATTTAGATAATAGATTGTTGCTTATCTTTGAATGTTTGCAGGCATATAGATCTTTCACTTCTTTGTATCTACTCGACATTATATTATTCCTACTTTGACACACCTTTATTTTGCCTCTCCTTTGCTTTCTCAATAATTCAATACACAAGTCCACCTTCCTTCAGTATCGATGTTAACTTCAAACATACAATCCACCTCTATCATTAAGTTTTTCAATGACGATGAATCTCAAGCTTAGACGAATTCTTAACTTGTATTAGGAACTTGGGGCCGAGCTTTGAATTTGGGTTAATGATAAATTATTGGATTTTCAAGCTTGTAAAACTAATCAATTTTAAGTTTGTGGAATCAACCGATCACAATGTTATAGGTTCATATCTACATGATGTCAATCTTGTGGATCTAACTAGTGTCACAATTCAAGGATTTTAACTTTAAGCCATTGTCGAGCGTGGTGGCAGTTTCAAGATCTAAAGTTTTAAGATGGTCTACGTAAAGGATATCGACCTCGTAATAATGTCGAGCTTCTAAGGCCAAGGACGCATATTCCATGACAGTGTCGACCTATAATATGTCGACCTTATTGTTTTAGGGTGCCAACATTAGTGCTTGGTAACAAGTTGCAGAGCATAAACTCTTTTGTTTATGTATGTCCACCTTACGATATTATAATTAAGCTTCAAGGATCGAGCATCAAATAATGTTATGTTTACCACCATAAAGCTTCATGGCATCGATAGTCAAGATGTCAAGTATTATCTGGTATCAACCTTCACAACCAAGAAATAATATCGACACTTACGATGTCGAGTATCCTCCGGGACCAACTGTAACACCCCGTATTTTCTGTTAGTGTTATAGTAACAAATTAAACAATACTCAATTTAAAATGTGAGAATTAAGGGAAACGGGTTACGCCATTGTGTTCGTCTTGGAATTCTGGTTGAGATAGAATCCGAGTTTGCATAAATTGGACTCCGTATGAAGAAGTTATGGCTGTTGGAAGTTTCCAGAAAATTCAAACAGCTCGAAAACAAATTCAAAACAAAAGTCAGAAGCGGGCTGGGCGGGAAAATTCCCGCCTAGGGCCCAGGTCGACCAGGGGGTCGACCCTAGTGTCGACCTCCCCCCTACAGGTTGACCTGGGGGTCGACCTACCCCCCGACCAGATCTGAATTTTGATGACCGAATACTTACTGCTGAGTCACTAGGGTGTCTGGATAGTTCTGATCTGGTCTGAATGGTTGCGATTAACCTTAGGATCATCCGACGGCTCAAATTGAATTGAAATTCTATATAAACAACCCAATGCTCAAACCTAAAAATCACACAAAAATAATCCTAGAACTATCATGTTGTCAATTGAGAACTTGGAGTAGCCGTCACCAATTCAAAGACAAGATAAGAACCTGAATCAAAAATCAAATTAAAAGTTATCAAATTCAATGATCTACATCAAATGCGAGCTTACCAATTTCAGAATTTAGATTCCTGAACGCAAGAATTCCTTTTTAGTTTGTAAGTTGGTTATTACGCAGATTTAAACGTTCTTTCAAATAAATCATGACGTGTTATGATTTGAATATAGAATGATGCTTATGTATAAGATTTGATTCTCGTTTATCTTAAAGTATCGTTGTAATTAATTATGTCTATATGCTTGTGGTGATGAACATATTGTATATTAATCATGTCTATATGCTTGTGGTAATGAACATATTGTATGTTATTGGAATCTATCATGATTGGGTAATGGATTTATTTTGCCAATTAAATGGTGAAACATGTCATGTTATAAATTGGTGGTTATTTGCAAGTTTATGATCTAAAACACATGCTTATATGTTAGATCAACACTCATGTATATTCATGTTAGGTTGAATCCATTTATGTTGTAAAATTTGGAATTGTAGTCCTCTTATGTTTTAACACATAAGTATCATGCTAAGTTGCAATTTAAAAATGATTATAGCAGCTTTCTTATGTTTTTGACATATATAAGTTAATATGCTAAGTTGTGGGTTGAAACTGTGATTATATGTTAAACCTCCATGCTAGACCTTTGTCAAGTTTACATGACAATGAGACCCAGCTTAGTCACAAGTTCACCTTTACCCATTTAATTAAAGTGATACTTCTATGCCAAGTTACACATGACAAGTTGAAATGCATGCTATTTTACGTTTATTCCATGTCTCTTGTTTGTTACCCCTTCTTGTTTATGGGTTGGGCTAATTTACTAGCCCAACATTTTATGTGATTCATACGTACGTTCCACGGGGGTAGCGATGGGAAAATATGAAAATTCATGGCATAGATTTGTTCATAAAATGGTATATTTGATATACCATTTATGGTGAGCATAATCAAAGGATAATTATGGCATGATTAAATTAAATTAAATTCACATAAAGAAATTAGACATGTATATAGAAAAATGTGAATTTAGAAAAAGACGAATATGCCTAACCCGAGATTAGACTGATTTGTGGTGTAAATCTGCCCGGAACCAACCGGCATATCCAATGACCACAACAAGACCTGTCTAATGTGGGTGATTAGTGCATCAAGCCCAAAAAGAACCCGAGGTTAGACCGAGTTGTGGTGTAAATCTGCCCGGAACCGACCGGCACATCCAGTGACCACAACAAGACCTGTCTAATGTGAGTGGCTGGTGCTTTAATAAATTAAAGCTAAGTCAGGATTGGTAGGGTTAAGTCAATTAGGGAAACACTTAACCGATTCAACATGTTAACTAAACGAATGGGTGGGGTTAGGTAAACTTGGACACTTAACCAAATAAACATGTTGATTAGAAAACCCTAGTAACGGGGACCCATTTCAGCAGTAACCCACACAGATGTATCATGGTACCCTGAAACTAGGCAGGGTGGGGCATGATTACTGGGCTGATTATAAGCGGTCAAAACGTCGCCGGTTGGTGGGCCAGTGTAGGTTCCGACGGAGTGTGGGCGTGCACGTACTCTGGAGTGGAAAAAAAATCAGGCACTGGGCATCAGTAGTATACACTATGCATCTTGAATCGTGTCGGGTTGCCACCAGAGGGACTGATACACCCCATGGTGGGACCAGCACAGGTATCTACAGTCAAGCGGGGCCGAATGACACAGGATATGAATGCATGCGAGTAGGAGCCGATCATTAAGGGGATCTTTTGTTATGAACACGTAGAGCTGGTTGAACCAATGGTTAAGTAGGTGCAGAGACTATAGTAATGGTGCGATTACATGTTCCTCTTATCTTATATTAGGGTATTGTCCTATGTTCTGTTATTACTGTCATGATCTCTTTCCTTGTTTAAATACTAGTAATCACCGAACTTACCAGACTTATTGTCTGATCCGTTTTCTTTCGTCCTCTTTTCTTTCGTTTCCCCCTAGGTCCACAGAGGGGAATACTGCAGCTTAGTCAGACTCTTTGCAAGCTTCAAGAAAGTAGATGTATGATTTGGACTCTCTCTCACCTTGGCTATGGCTCTTGGACATTATCCTTGGGGATTTATGCAGTTTTATTTTTGGTTTATGCTTCTTTATTGAATAATCAAGACAGAAATATATTGTAATGTTTTGGAAGTTATTTTGAGACAATTTGATGTAACGCTTTTGTAGTGAACCACGTATGCAATAAATATTTGAATTTCTCTGCTTATATTTATCTATCTTGTAAAGTTTTCTGTGTCTTGTACCTATAACCCTCCACCAAATTTAAGGCATTCCCTTTGTGAGTGACCTTAACGGAGGTGGGGTGTTTCACTTGGTATCAGAGCAAAGGTTTTCCAGATCAGATAAGAGTTTTTGAAAATTATTTTCAAAAAGGAATATAAAGAAGCATTTTACAAGAAAGTGTGTTGTTTTAAAATTAAAAAAAAGCATTATCCCCAAAGCCATATGCATTATCTTTCTATCCTTCGTTTTGAATCTTTTCTTTTTCGTTTCAGCATGTTTGGGAATCTTAACCTTCCAGAGGGTGTACCGATACCTGACTGGTTCAGGAGGTACTTAGAGGTTAGGGCCAACGACGCAGGCCCAGCAGATATTCCTCCTCCTCCAGCTGCAGCGGTTCTTCCTCCTCCTCATGCAAATGCTTTCTCAAAGATTTGTAGAGACTTTAGGGCCATGGGTGGAAAGGATTTCAAGGGAACTGAATCATTCGTAGAAGCAAGGAACTGGCTCAAAGAAACTGAGGATTTGTTCGTTATCTTCGAGGTGGACGATAGGCAGAAGATACAGTTGGCTGTATGGTTTCTCAAAGACGAAGCTTCCTATTGGTGGGAAGTCACTAACGTTGAAAGACCAGTTGAAACATGGATGGATTTCAGATTTAGGTTTGAGATGAAATTCCTCTCACAAGATGAACGAAGTTTACAGCTGGAAAAGTTCTTATCTCTTAAGCAAGGAAGTATGACGGTCAAGGAGTACGTCAATCAATTCAATCAGCTGGCCCGATTTGGACTGGACTTAGTGAATACTCCTCATAAGAAGGCTCTCCGTTTTGTCAAGGAATTGAATGAGCCACTTCACAGCTTGGCTATGACCTATATACCTATGGGGGCTACTTACGAGAGGTTAGTGGACATGGCACTCTTACATGAGGAAGATAAGGGCAAGAAAGAGGCTAAAGCAGAAGTGCCTCAAGATAAGAAGGGGGAGGGGTCGCAGAACAAGAAGGCTGATACAAAGAAAGGCGGGAAGAACAACAAACCCCGTGACAAGAGAAAGTGTAATTTCTGTGGCATTCCTGGACATCTGATCAAAGACTGCAGGAAGAAGAAAAGGAAGATGGGTGGCTGTTTCCACTGTGGTGAGACAGGACACATGGCTAGGGCTTGCCCAAGGAAGCAAGGGCAGGGAGATGGACCTTCTTCTGGAGGACAAGTTCACGCTCTCACGGCACCTCCGCAAGAACGAGGTAGAAATATTTCTGTCGAAAGTTTAGTCTATCTTTTTGATCATCCTGTACGTACACTATTTGATTCTGGCGCATCACACTCTTTTATATCTACTGCTTTAGTGGAATCTCTGCACCTATAAACCAGTATAGTAGAGGATCCCTTGGTTGTTTCAAATCCAATTGGGGCCTCAGCTTATTTGTCAATGGTTTGTTTGGATTTGAAAATATCTATACTAAGCATTGGGTTTAGATGTAATGCCTTTGTTTTGGGCTTCACGGGCTATGGGTTGATTCTAGGCATGGACTGGCTATCCAGTAATGGTGCCGTCCTCGATTGCGAAAAGAGAGTGGTTAGACTCATGACTCGCCTCGGTAACACTCTCGAAATTTCTTGTAATCCCATGAACTTCGTTATGCTTAGTTATCTAGAATCTCTTGATGCGTCTGTTGAGAACTTGCAGTCTATAAGGGTAGTCCGTGAATATTCTAATGTGTTTGAAGAGGTAAAAGGCTTACCTCCGAAGCAGGAGATAGATTTCCGCATATACCTCGTGGACAACGCAAAACCCATTGCTTAACCCGTTAGACACATGGCTCCGAGGGAGAGGAAAGAACTCAGCAAGCAAGTTAGAGAATTGCTTGAGAAGGGGTTTATAAGGCGGAGTATTTCTGAATGGGGTGCTCCAGTAGTGTTCGCAACTAAAGAGGACGGTTCGCTTCGCCTGTGCGTTGATTATATGGAACTAAACAAGCTGACCAAGAAGAATAGGAACCCACTCCCGAGAATAGATGATCTGTTCGATCAGCTTGTAGGTGCATCGGTTTTCTCCCAATTAGATTTGGCTACCGGGTTTCATCAGCTAAGAGTGGCTGAAGACAACATTGATAAGACCGCGTTTAGAACTCCATATGGTTTCTTCGAGTGGCCTGTCATGCCTTTCGGCTTGACAAATGCACCCGCTTACTTCGTCGATTTAATGAGCAGGGTGTTCCGAGAGTTCCTCAATAAGTTCGTGGTGGTCTTCGTAGACAATATTTTGATCTTCTCAAAGAATGAGGAAGAGCATGCTTAGCATCTAAAGGAAGTCATGGATACTCTCCATGCACATCAGTTGAAGGCGAAATTCTCCAAATGCCATTTCTGGAGAGAAGAAGTTAGGTTCCTTGGACACGTGGTGTCAAAAGAGGGGATAGCTGTGGACCCCGCGAAAGTGGTTGCTGTGCAAGATTGGAAGGTTCCTCGAAACACATCCGAAGTCCGAAGCTTTCTCAGGCTAGCAGGCTTTTATCGAAAGTTCATCAAAGATTTTGCAAAAATCTCCGCTCCACTGACAAGATTGACAAAGAAGAACCTAGCTTTCAGTTGGGATTTGGATTGCGATATTGCTTTCCAACGTTTGAAAAGGGCTCTAACAACAGCCCCAGTTCTGACATTGCCTGATGGAAGCAAGGTATTTACAGTATACACAGATGCTTGCGGAACGGGACTAGGCACTGTTCTGATGCAAGAAGGGAAGGTAGTGGCTTATGGTGGAAGGCAGTTGAAAGTACATGAGAAAAACTACCCAACCCACGACCTAGAGTTGGCAGCCATCGTTTTTGCACTAAAGTCTTGGTGCCATTATCTCCTAGGTGAGAAATTTGAACTGTATACTGACCATAAATCGTTGAAATACCTTTTCTCGCAGAAAGATCTCAATTTGAGGCAGCAAAGATGGATGGAGTTTCTTGCCTTGTTCGATTTTGAGATTTTCTACACTCCTGGCAAGGGCAATGCAGTAGCAGACGCCTTGAGTAGAAAGAAATTGACCTTAAGCCCTCTCTTTGTAGAAAGGCAAAGCTTGGAGTTCATAGCAAGCTTTAACTTCAGACCCTCCTCTGACTTTGTACCTGGCTTTCTAGCAACATTAGAAGTGCGACCAACTCTATTAGACTCAATCAGAGCCACGCAAAGAGAAGACCCTTAGTTAGCTGATGTGATGGACAAGTTAATTAAGGGTGAGACTTCTAGTCACCTCAATAGATACTCCATTGATGCCAAGGGCTGGTTGAGACGAGATGGAAGACTATGTGTCCTGCAAGCAAGGGATTTGTTAAAGGCGGTTCTAGAAGAGGCACACCATTCCAAGCTGACCATACACCCAGGCGAAGACAAAATGTATAAAGATATCAAAAGAGTTTTCTTTTGGAATGGCATGAAGCAAGACGTAGCTGAATTTGTTTCTAAGTGTTTAATATGCCAACAAGTCAAGGCGGAGCAGAAGAAGCCTGGTGGTCTGTTCCATCCTCTAGAGGTCCCACAGTGGAAATGGGTAGCATCTCGATGGACTTTATAGATGGATTGCCTAGGTCAAGAAGGGGCAATACCAGCATTTGGGTAATAGTGGACCGACTTACTAAAATTGCTCACTTTATACCTGTCAAGAGTAGAAGGACTGCCTCATCTCTAGCATCCATATATCTTAAGGAGATAGTTCGACTACATGGGATACCGTCCAGCATAGTGAGTGATCGAGACCCTATCTTCACGAGCGAGTTTTGGAAGAGTTTACAAGAGGCTGCATGCACATAGTTATGCTTAAGCACGGCCTATCATCCTCAAACTGATGGCCAAACGAAAAGAGTCAACAGAGTATTAGAAGACCTCTTGAGATTATGCATTATTGACTTCGAAGGTACATGGGAGGATCATCTACCTTTGGTGGAATTCGCTTACAACAATAGCTACCAAGCCACTATAGGCATGGCGCCTTTCGAAGCTTTATATGGAAGACCGTGCAGGTCACCAACTTGCTGGTGGGAGTCCACAGACAAGCTCATACTCGGACCAGAGATGATTAGGGAAACTTCAGAGAAGGTAGACTTGATACGAAGAAGAATGAAGACTACCCAAGATAGACAAAAGCCCTACGTAGACAAAAGAAGAACCGACCTTGAGTTCGA
The DNA here is from genome assembly GCA_030737875.1 of Allium sativum. Taxonomy (NCBI): domain Eukaryota; kingdom Viridiplantae; phylum Streptophyta; class Magnoliopsida; order Asparagales; family Amaryllidaceae; genus Allium; species Allium sativum. Next base: position 1,041,803,311 of record CM060910.1, on the reverse strand, counting down.
AATTGGAGACAAGGTGTTCCTTAAAGTATCTCCTTTGAGGAACGTCGTTCGCTTTGGATCCGGAGGAAAGTTAACACCAAGATTTGTAGGACCGTTCCCTATCATCGAGAAGATTGGGAAGATGGCTTATAGGGTACAACTGCCCAAAAGATTGGCCGGGGTTCATAATGTCTTTCATGTCTCTCACCTGCGGAAATGCTTACACGAGTCTGCGAAAGTGGTAGAACCAAGCATGCTAGCGGAAGTAGAAGTCGAACGAGAAGCGACTGTGAGGAGAGTTCCAACCCGTATCTTGGGAACAGAGGTCAAAAAGCTACGCAACTGTGAAATTAAGCTCGTCAAAGTTCAATGGAGCGACACCGAGGAAGACGCGACTTGGGAAACTAAGGACAGAATACGCGCAGCCTACCCTTTTCTTTTTGAGGGTACGTCCTTAATCTCTCTTTTCCTTAAGTTTATGCTCGTATCTATCTTTTTAGGTATATCTACTCGATCCTATCCTTTATCCTTAGGTAGGAACCCATTTGGATGTAAACATGTAATTGAAACATGTTATGATTGATGGTTGCAAGTGGTTGCTAGTGGATGCATATACACACACATTAGGTATTAGATCGGCTCAGTCACTTCCATATTCCATATGCATATATGTATTGGTTTATGGATTAAAACTTGATGTGTTATCATATGGACGTTGCATTTGTGTGAATGATTGTGCACTCATGTAGGAAATTTTGAATAGGAAAAATTGCATTCATAATGGACTCATGGCACTGACATAATTTGCATTAAGGAGGTCAACTGAATCAGTAGACCGCCTGATTTTGCATTAGATAAGGACATGTACACACACAATGCATATGATCATGAAGCATTAGAAAATATTTTAAGGACAATGTACGCATGTGTTTGATGGATGAGTAGATGGGTGATTGGATGGTAGGATATAAGTTCTTCTCGACTTGAAGATTTCGGGGACGAAATCCTAAAAGGAGGGGAGAATGTAACACCCCATATTTTCAGTTAGCGTTATAGTAACAAATTAAACAAAACTTAATTTAAAATATGAGAATTAAGAGAAATGGGTTACGCCATTGTGTTCGTCTCGGAATTTTGGTTGAGATAGAATCTGAGTTTGCGTAAATTGGACTCCGTATGAAGAAGTTATGGCTGTCGGAAGTTTCCAGAAAATTCAAACAGCTCGAAAACAAATTCAAATTCAAAACAAAAGTCAGAAGCGGGCTGGGCGGGAAAATTCCCGCCCAGGGCCCAGGTAGACCCTAGTGTCGACCTCCCTCTTACAGGTCGACCTGGGGGTCGACCTACCCCCCCGACCAGATCTGAATTTTGATGACTGATGACTTGCTGCTGAGTCGCTAAGGTTTCTGGATAGTTCTGATCTGGTCTGAATGGTTGTGATTAACCCTAGGATCATCTGACGGCTCAAATTGAATTGAAATTCTATATAAACAACCCAATGCTCAAACCTAAAAATCACACAAAAATAATCCTAGAACTATCATGCTGTCAATGAGAACTTGGAGTAGCCGTCACCAATTCAAAGACAAGATAAGAACCTAAATCAAAAATCAAATTAAAGGTTATCAAATTCAATGATCTACATCAAAGGCGAGCTTACCAATTTCAGAATTCAGATTTCAGAACGCAAGAATTCCTTTTTAGTTTGTAAGTTGGTTATTACGCAGATTTAAACGTTCTTTCAAATAAATCATGACATGTTATGTTTTGAATATAGAACGATGCTTATGTATAAGACTTGATTCTCGTTTATCTTAAAGTATCGTTGTAATTAATTATGTCTATATGCTTGTGGTGATGAACATATTGTATATTAATCATGTCTATATGCTTGTGGTAATGAACATATTGCACGTTATTGGAATCTATCATGATTGGGTAATGGATTTATTTTGCCAATTAAATGGTGAAACATGTCATGTTATAAATTGGTGGTTATTTGCAAGTTTATGATCTAAAACACATGCTTATATGTTAGATCAACACTCATGTATATTCATGTTAGGTTGAATCTATTTATGTTGTAAAATTTGGAATTGTAGTCCTCTTATGTTTTAACACATAAGTATTATGCTAAGTTTCAATTTAAAAATGATTATAGCAACTTTTTTATGTTTTTGACATATATAAGTTAATATGCTAAGTTGTGGGTTGAAACTGTGATTATATGTTAAACCTCCATGCTAGACCTTTGTCAAGTTTACATGACAATTAGACCCAGCTTAGTCACAAGTTCACCTTTACCCATTTAATTAAAATGATACTTATATGCTAAGTTACACATGACAAGTTGAAATGCATGCTATTTTACGTTTATTTCATGTCCCTTGTTTATTACCCCTTCTTGTTTATGGGTTGGGCTAATTTACTAGCCCAACATTTTATGTGATTCATGCGTACGTTCCACGGGGGTAGCGATGGGAAAATATGAAAATTCATGGCATAAATTTGTTCATAAAATGGTATATTTGATATAACATTTATGGTGAGCATAATCAAAGGATAATTATGGCATGATTAAATTAAATTCACATAAAGAAATTAGACATATATACAGAAAAATGTGAATTTAGAAAAAGCCAAATATGCCTAACCCGAGGTTAGACTGAGTTGTGGTGTAAATCTGCCCGGAACTGACCGACATATCCAGTGACCACAACAAGACCTGTCTAATGTGGGTGGTTAGTGCATCAAGCCCAAAAAGAACCCGAGGTTAGACTGAGTTGTGGTGTAAATCTGCCCGGAACCGACCGGCTCATCCAGTGACCACAACAAGACCTGTCTAATGTGAGTGGTTGGTGCTTTAATAATTTAAAGCTAAGTCAGGATTGGTAGGGTTAAGTCAATTAGGGAAACACTTAACCGATTCAACATGTTAACTAAACGAATGGATGGGGTTAGGTAAACTTGGACACTTAACCAAATAAACATGTTGATTAGAAAACCCTAGTAACGGGGACCCATTTCAGCAGTAACCCACATAGATGTATCATGGTACCCTGAAACTAGGTAGGGTGGGCACGATTACTGGGCCGATTATAAGCGGTCAAAACGTCGGCGGATGGTGGGCCAGTGTTGGTTCCGACGGAGTGTGGGCGTGCACGTACTCCGGAGTGGAAAAAAAATCAGGCGCTGGGCATCAGTAGTATACACTGTGCATCTTGAATCGTGTCGGGTTGCCACCAGAGGGACTGATACACCCCATGGTGGGACCAACACAGGTATCTACAGTCAAGCGGGGCCGAATGACACATGATATGAATGCATGCGAGTAGGAGCTGATCATTAAGGGGATCGTTTGTTATGAACACGTAGAGCTGGTTGAGCCAATGGTTAAGTAGGTGCAGAGACTATAGTAATGGGTGCGATTACATGTTCCTCTTATCTTATATTAGGGTATTGTCCTATGTTCTGTTATTACTGTCATGATCCCTTTCCTTGTTTAAATACTAGTAATTGCCGAACTTACCAGACTTATTGTCTGACCCGTTTTCTTTCATCCTCTTTTCTTCTGTCCCCCCCAGGTCCACAGGGAGGGAATACTGCAGCTTAGTCAGACTCTTTGCAAGCTTCAAGAAAGTAGATGTATGATTTGGACTCTCTCTCACCTTGGCTATGGCTCTTGAACATTATCCTTGGGGATTTATGCAGTTTTATTTTTGGTTTATGCTTCTTTATTGAATAATCAAGACAGAAATTATGTTGTAATGTTTTGGAAGTTATTTTAAGACAATTTGATGTAACGCTTTTGTATTGAACCACGTATGCAATAAATATTTGAATTTCGCTGCTTATATTTATCCGTCTTGTAAAGTTTTATGTTTCTTGTACCTATAACCCTCCACCAAAGTTAAGGAATTCTCTTTTTGAGTGACCTTGGGGTGTTTCACTAACCTTTCGAGTACAAGTGACATCAATTGGCGGTATGGGATGAATTTAGGGCTTTATGGACATCAAACCGATACCATAAAACATGGCATAACAATAGGAAGTGTTCAATTTGTAATAGCAAGTATTAAGCGTATAAGTGATGGTGGAATCAAATTTAAGGACACTATTGATGTTTGCCCAATAGAAGATGTCATACATGATTATAACTTCCCCATATGTCAATGAGTTTAAAACTATCAAGTGATTTCATGCACATCAAAGAATATCGAGCTTATGTCGAAGTAATATCATATATATTGTCAAGAAATGAATCATATTTCAAGTCTTTGGCCTCCTTTCATATAGATAACTTCTTAAGATCATCAATTTGAAAATATAAGCGACTATTTTATAAAATAAAGGATTTTGAAAGTATATAGTTTTCTATGATGACCCACTTTTTTTAAAATCTGAAAAACAATTATAAATAACGTTTAGCATGCTTGCAACTTATTTAATATATTAAAGTAGTTGACCATGGGTAGATAAAAAGACAAATGCCTAAAACAATGAAATAAAAGGGAAAAACTCATAGTATAGTCAATTATTAGTATAAATAATCATAACTTCATTACGTAGATCTTTTATATCATCACATCAATTTATATTTTACTAAAATGGATATCATTGGTACAAAAATAATATAGTCATAATATAGAAGGATATGTCATATCGGCTATCCTTGGTACAACACAGCAATTCCTCATTTTCCATTTTCTCCTTTGCTCTTATTTTTTATCTTTACGTGCAACAAACCACATTTTTCCTGGCCTAAATTTTCAATAAGATCAAAATCAAAATCAATCGCACGTGAATCTTAGGTTTGGTACTCGCAAAAATGAAATGAGAAATATTAGAGTCATATAGTTTAAACTCATAGTGAAAACAATATAGGACAACAAATACCAAAATATGCTTACTACTTTGAAACCTTCCTTGGAAGCCAAAAGTCACATCGATGCTGAGCTTGAGAGAACTAAGATTTCGTTAATATCCAATCACATATAACTCTAAAGACATGTCCCTCTATATCTATCTTATGGTTGTAATTAGGAGAGGGTCATAACAATAGTTCTGGTGAATGGAACATTAAAATACTGTCTACAATACAAATATTAAACGATTGGCTTCTACCCAATGGTTGTGTCTATTTTCTAGGTCATCTAAACCTCATATGATTACTATGCTTGATCCCAGGGTGTAGTATTTTGATAAAGCCCTTTTTTAACCATCCAATAATCCTAATCCATCAAATGTTTAGTACTTCTAATAAAAGCGGGCTCTTTCTCCTACTTTTTAGTAACTCAATACCCTTTTGGGGTAGGTAGACACTTTGACTTATTTATGACATGTTAGTTGAACTCTAATCATCATCATCTTTATATCTATTTAAGGTAAGAAAACCCATCGACTATTTGATCTTACCAAGATGGTTTTCCTAACGAACATTATTACTAATCAAAGGGAACTAGCCACTAAGACCTCTTAATGTCAGTTGAGGCTTTCATATAAGCATCACATCCCAAAACGTATAAATAATAGATAGTAGAATCCACTTATTACCTACATGATAGGAAGACTCATCTATCACTTATAACATTCCCTTGGAGGACCCCACACTGCTATCTAGCTTGCATTATCATGGTAATCCTCTAACCACCTAATAATTCCTTTATGATAAACAAACCAATTAGTCATTTAATACCTAGCTCTGGGCAGACCCTCACCCTATCACTCAATACCTAACGAGGACACTTTAAAGGATATGACTAGTTGCACCCACTTCAGCCACTTAACGTTTCATATGGGAAAAAGTTAGTCCCTTCGATCACTTAATAACTAATGAGGGCAGACCCTTTAACCACTGCCTGTACTCCCTAGATAAATCCATAAAGAAATGGGGAGTTCAATCTCTTAACATTCCCAAAGGAGGATCCAACCACTTAATACTTAGATCTCGAAGAAGACTCTTTTTTCATCGTATGACCTATAACATTATGATATTTCACAAGTTACTTATGAAGGTTTCCCCTAACTTTGTCATTTGAATCATCAAAATATTATTAGATTTTATCATTCGGTAGGGAAGCAGACCCTACGTCCACTTAATACCTCAATGCTTGAAGCAAACATTTTCAGAGATATCCTCACCCCTTATTCAGACCATTTAATACCTTAATGAAGGCAGGTTATAACTCTCACATGGTTATGAGTTATTGGATTATGATCTCACATTAGTAGTAAGTGCACCCGACTATTGGTACCTTCATGGTGAAGGACATACTTATATTTAAATGGACTTTCCAACTTACTTTCATTTATTTTCCTTTCCATTAAAGTTGAATAACATTTACGATGTTTACGTTGACTGCAACCTTTTGAATTTAAAATCACATTCGTTTCACATTTATTATGGTTGCAGTTACATATTTCTATTTACTACAATAATTTAAATCGCAATCTTTTCAAATTCCATTCCCAATTAATTAGAGGTGCATCTTTTCTTTCTTATTTATTGATTAATGACTGCCAATTAACAGGAATTAATTACGATGTCCAAATTGTAAGTGCTTTATTTCTTAACGTATTATTTAATCAGTTTATTAATTTATTTTTTAAATTACTAATTTATTTTACTTTTCTTTTATTAATTTATCTTTCATATTATTTTTTACATTTCTTTTCTTTTATTATGCATTAATTTCCTATTTTATTAAATTTTACATATTCTATTCAGGAAAATATCGTGAATGACAAAATTAACAAAAAAATTATCCATAAGGACAAGAGGCTAAATTTTAACTACAAGAACAAATTTTAGTGTAAAGTATGAAATGATAGTAGGCCCCTGAATTTCTCCCTTTGCACTAAAATTTGTCCTTATGCTTAAAATTTTAGCCTCTTGTCCTTATGCTTAAAAACCCCTATCCTATTTACAATTTAGACCACTAGAACATATTTCCATATTTGATTTGTTGAATCTACATTTCTTAAGAAGATTTTCCATCTAATTTCTATAAATTAAAAGATTTTTTTATCCATTCGTGATCATAAGGAATATTTATATTTCTCTTTATTTGGAATGGGTAGTCCAAAAATAGAGAAATTCATATAGTTTAACATATCTTTCATTCCATTTATTTATTTACTTTGTCAAATCCAACGTCATATTTTATGGGGAAAAAGTAGCAATAAAATAATTTTATAAAAATTAATGGATATTCTTCCTATAAATTACACTATGAATTTTTAAAATATTATAAATTTAATAATAATCCTTTAATCATATTATTTTTCTTTTATCTAAATTTACAGATCTAGACTAAGATGAAAATTTAATCAATTACAATTCTTTTGGGACTAATTTCCAGATCCAGATGAAAAACAAGCAAAACATGACTTATAAATGGATATATATAGACAAATTATTTTTTATAAAATCAAGGACAAATCTATAACTCAGATAAAAGACGGGTATAGACATAAAGACTAGATATACTCTAATGAGGTAAATTTTATTGTTAAATAATAAATATAATTTCCACTCACTCTAAAAGAATGCTCTTTAGTTTAAAAACTGAATTACTATTCAGAATCCAACCCCAATTTCTTTTAAATCCAAGAAATATGTATAAGAAGGGAATATACATATATTAGGATTATATATAAAGAAAGATTCCAAATTGGTGAGAAATTAGATTTGATAAAATATATTAGATCAGATCTAAATTTGAAGAATATACCTTAAGCATAGAGGTTGATCGATTCAATTCGCTTCTCTAAATTTTAATTTATTGATTTCCCCTGATTTAAATGAATTTGGGCATAAATTAATTTGATTTGATAAGTTTTGAAAAGAGAGTGGAGAAGCAGAAATGGCAGAATTCTGTTATTGTCTCTTGAAAATATAAGAAGAGAATGAAGAGTTTGACCTTTATTTTTAAGCGTTAGAATAAACAACGATCTTCAGATCTACAATGCTTTATTCTAAGCCATTAAAATAGTTAAAACATATCACACACAATAGCCAGGTCGATCAGTTGGTCAACAACCAAGTCAGCCCCCATGTCGACCTTTAAGACAACCTATGGGTTGAACCACGCCGGGTGACATTGTGTTATTATGGTAAATAATTTTTTATCTTATTATTTTGTCCCATTTTAAATCTTCATTCGTTACTTCTTCATGTGGACTCCTTTCACTAAACCATAAATATAAAAGTTGTAATGGCCTGCAAATTTGTACCCTTCGAGTTGACTAAATACACCACACGTCCAACCCAAATTGCACAGAAATATGAATCATTACGGGTAAAGATGAAAAAGATATAAGAACATAAATAACAATACTGAAGCGCACATCGCAGCCGAATAAAATATAATATATATAACAACTTTTGGAATACAAAATTATGTACCATATACATATATCATTAGAGTACATCACATATACAACACAACGGAAAATAACACTAGATAACTAACGCTGAAGCCTCCTGCTCCAAGCTCCTTCAAGGGTATCTGTACACACATGAACTACTTGACTGCCCATATAAATTTGGGCACCCAAGAGTTTAGGGTAAAAAAAAACTCTAGGTCAGTCATGGGACTGGTGTAAGTATACTCCAACCACTTGATTTAACTTAAAAAAAATCCTTTTAAAAGAAGAGATAATCATAAGACCAATCCACACATAAACACGAATGATTTTCACGTTAATATAACCAAAAATATTTTTTGTGTCAAAACTATTCTGATATTATAATAATGTCTAATCAAATAAATAACAATCTAATGGAACACTTACATCTCATGCTCCACATACATAGTATATAATCAAAAACTGTAGGGCGGTTATCGGAGAATGGATTTCCAACTATGACAAGGTATGAGACCAACTTCCGATCGTGTATCTCTAGAGAGTAATACACTGGATTCAACAAGAACATCTTGTAACCCGACCACATATGACCGACCACTCATTTCACTTGAGTGTACCAAATGTTTATCACCAACGGTTGTGATCAACAACCGTTACCGAAAGCATACAACGGTGATAGAATAAGAAGCAACTGAATTTTCTATATATCGGATGATAATACATCCTAATGGGTACGACACCCTTAGCCATGCTGCCTGCTCGATTTCTGTTATTTCTCGGCTGATGAGGCTTGAGGCGATGATGACCTTTTTGGACATTTCATTCATTGTCAAATTCATCAAATCACTAATTAAGGTCCACAAATATACTGTGGGTGTTAAGCTAAAAGTAGTTTCCTTCTTCTCCACCGTACTTGGTATATTTGTAAAAATCAACGTACATGATTATTTGGAAAAACTCTGTCAGACATTCGTCCATACAGTTGTCTTGGGACTGGACAAACCGAATGCACCATTCTATCAATCCACCTTGGGAAATTTCTACCGAGGATTAACAAAACATCCCTTGCACTTCTCTTCATCTTCAATTATCTTTAGCATAATTCAATTCACAACTTTTATGCCAATACAGAGTGGTTTTCGGATAATAAATCCAACCAGTCTCTTCGTATTGAGAACGATGGTATTAAATTGGACAATACTTCGATAGTCAGTTATTTAACTATCGGAGAAACAACCATTCACCCAAATATTTTATTTCCAAAAGGAAATACTAACAAAAAAATCACTGAGCCCATTCAATTTATACCTTATTAATTAAATCGTTTTCCCAAACTTTAAGTATCTATAACTCAATATTTTTCAATTGTTTGGCCTCTTACGACATATGAATTTTTTTTCCACATTCTTTTATTTTTTGTACTTGGAAAATATCTTTTATAAATGGAATTCAATTACTTATCCTTTCCACAAAACCATTAATTATTGTACTTAGGAAATATTTGTTATTATATTTCCAAAATCACACTTATTTGGGTTAATCGGATGTTGTGTACACATCGTTACTACAACCCAAAATACTGCACGTTAACCACTTTTAAATGTGTATACATTTTTCCTTCCAACCTTTCACGATTAAATATTGTAAATTTCCTTTTTTACTTATAAAAATTTCATTATAAGTTAATTCTTTTATTGAATTCCATATATAATCGATAAATTGATCTCCAATTATCAAATTTTCCTAAATTTTTCTATCTCCTTAAATTTCCGGAAAATTTCGCCATTGTGTTCTTTGTACGGCTCAATCAATACAACTACAAATCACTTCTCTAAGATCTTTCCATTCAAAATGAAAATAAAAAAGCCAAGCGACTTGCCCAATAGGCTCATAAAACCTCATATTCAATTTAAATATAATTGACTTTCTTCCATTAGCTTCATTCAATACATGTTTAATACATATTCATGTATTTCTAATTTTTTCAACCTCAATATTGTTTTTAACTCAATTCGCTAATTTATTCCCTAATTAGCTCTTTTGCCTAATCCACTTTTAGTTTGAAATTATCATGTTCAAATATATTTTAATTCACTTATAAACAAGTCAAATTCCATTTCTAACTCGAGTTTAATATTTAACTTCAATTTTAATTTCACAAATTTCATTTACTTAACCAAAGTTAAGTTTGATCCAAAACCCCATTAACTAATTAGTTAATATCGTTCAATAATTAAAAATCTGATTTTTGTTTCAAAAAAAATTCATTTACTCCACTTGAGTTCATATTTATTTTATAACTCAAGTCTAACTTTTTCTTATATGAATGCATTTTTTTGAAAATTGGATCCTTCTTATATGAATGCATTTTTTTTTGAAAATAAGATACAAGCAACCCAAAAATATACCGATAGCATGCAGATTTTATAAACCTTTTCAGCCATAACTCTTATGCAAGTACTAGTGATGTAACAATCCAGATTTTCGGGTACTCGGTCTAAACAGACTGCTGTGTGTTTTTTAGATTTCATATCTAGAGAGAATAAAATACGAATTCAAAAGCCTAACTCATATATTATTTAAAATATGAAATATGGAATTTAAGGGTTTTTCAAATTGGTGTGTTTGAAATAAATTATATGTTCTTAATTTAACAAGTAATTTATCACAATATGTGTTTATAAATCATAACTTATTAATTACTGTGAATATTGAAAATATATAATATTGATTAAGAATCTATATTTAAGTGAAAAATATATTTTCAATATTAATGCCAAGTTTTTATTTAGAATAATTACCAAAACATTAGGTTGGATTTCAAACGCAAGAACATTTCTTATCATAATAAAATAGAGAATTATGTTTTAATCTACATTAGAAGATTTAAAATAATAATAGTAATAATGTAATGTTGGCTTTTTTGATTGTTGTTAATAAGTAAATATGTAGCTTCCTATAGATAATAATATTAACAACAATCAATGATTAAATTTGATTGTTTTCACTATAAAATGTAAATATTGATTGTGAATCAATATTTGTATTGTAAAATATTTATTAGAGTTAATTTATTAGTTTGTTAAATCAATGAAGGATGTAAACTTTGTTGTTTTAATCAGATTGTTAGCAAGTTAAAATATAAATATTGAGTATGAATTAATATTAGGGTTTTGAGATGTTTATTATACCTAATTTATCTAATAAGTTAAGCCAACGTAGATTATAAACCTTGTTGTAAAAGTGTAAATATGTTTTTTGGTAGAGCCTACTGGTTTTTAAAGCAACCGCAAACTATATTAAAATAATGGATACATGAGAAATAGATGATATACAATGCGCTTATCAACTAGAAGGGTAAATATGTTTCAAAAGGTAAAAGAATTATTTGATAAACATATTTATATTCATGTGCTGTGTCTAAATTAACGTTTAAGTATAGTTAAGGAGTTTTAAAAGTTTTTGTGGTGGAAATGTTGTGTTTCATAAATTATATACAATCTAATTGGTATTTGCACTTGTTTTGGTGAATTTATAAACATGTTTCACAAGTAATATAATTATGGTGATAAACTTGTGATATTCGCATACAATATTAAAAGTGGAAATCAAAACTTTGTTTAACGTGTTTTAAAGATTATTATAGTATGTGTTTGTATTTTATATATTAAGCACAATTTAATTAGTGTTTTGATGTGTGTATATGAATAACTAGTGTGTAAATAATGTTAGTTATGGATAGGGTATCCCATCATTCTTTTACTAGAGTTATATCTAGAAGTAGAAAAATGAAAACATAAAACACTTTCGTTCCCTCCTCCCTTTTCTTCTTCTTTTACTTGTAGGCTATAAAAGAAAATCCATGTTCTCTCCTTCTCTTTAATTTATCAAAACCCAAGATTTTAGTTTAAATTAAAAAAATAGAAAGTTTTGGTTCATCTCCATTCAATCCTTGCTTGCAGCCTTCTCTATTCAATGGAATTAAGATGAAGGTGTATAATAAACTGTATAATATATGGCAGTGTTGACTAGTTTTCCAAGATCATGATGCTCAAATCCATCTCTTACAATCTTTAAATCCTCGTTTAATCCAATGGTGAGTGTGCGCTTACATTCTAGTGGTGTTCATGTGTAGCTTTTCTATGATAAAATACACAAGTTTCTGTTGTTTGTTACTCATTTTCTTGCTGTGTTGAAATCACAGCAAAACCCTCTCTTTGTGATTCTATTACTATTTATTCCTTGATTATTGGGATGTTAATCTTTTTGCAAGTTGTATTAGAGTTTTCCGAGAATGCATATTCAAAATTTCAGGTTGATCAGACAAAGTTTAGGTCATAAAATCATGCTGCTAAGTTGCAATCGAGCTTAAATTTAAGTCTGAATACTTCTCGTAAGTTGGGTTGACCCTTATGTCAACCAAAGAAATGGGTGGGTCGATCCATGAGTCGACACACACCATATATAGGACGATATAGTGGTCGACCCATGCGGTAGTAAGTTACGTTGGCTATATTTTTTCTGGATGAAAACAACGCCCATATCCAAATTTGGGGCGTTGTATTTTCCTCAATATTGATTCAATTTCCACAATTATTTTTTCATTGTAAAGTCATGAAGCATACCTCTATGGCTGCAAGTTTTTAGGCCAATCTGAGGTCGTTTTTTCATTCAAAGCGGGTCTCAAAGTTGGATTAGGAGGTGATCTCAGACCAGGCCACAATTCAACATGGCCTAAGTGCAAGTTTGAGATTTCATATCTTTTCATATCAAATCGGAATTAAGTGATACTTTTTTTATTTGAAATATATATTATTCTAGTTTGTGCCTATCAATTTTATGACCATTCTGATATTGTATGGTAATGCTAAACTTATTTAGAAGTTGCAACTAGAATTGATTGTTAGGTACATGTTCATGCCTTAGTGTTGATTTAGGTTATTTTCCTTAAGTGTTTTCATGCTTCTCTTTATCTAGTTTTAAACCATGATTCTTGTATTTTATTTTGGATTACTTAATAATGGATAATCCTAAATTATTGCCAATTTATAGTTTGAGTTTGGTGAATTTCCGAGTTGACTTTCATGTGTGTTGTTTTCACGAGTTTTTGGAGATTTTTTGATTCAAGTGTGCTGCTTTATAGATGAGATTTTGATGACAATATGTACACGCACACGTTTTAGAACTAGTTTTCCGATATACAAATAATTATCGTTTTCTTATAGTTTGAGGCACATATGAGTTTACAATTTTGGTTTTGGTAATAAGCGAGCTCAAAACAATAGTATAAAAATCTATTTTCAAAGTTATAAGAATTTAAGAGAAGAAGCAATTGATTTTCGAAAGTTGTTTCATAAATTAGTTTTAGAAAACCAAGCATTTTCCCATATAAAAACTGCACCTTTCTGCACTCTTTGAGATGACGTAATGGAAGCTAAATGATATCGTAAACTCTGTGGTATGGGACATGATGGTATACAAAATCGTTAATTCAGTATATTTTGACTGAATCTGATTATTCGTTGATGATGATTTGATGATTTCTCTGTTTTCCATTGCATAATTGCCAAGTGGCTAGTAAACCAAACAGTGAGAATGTAACACCCCATATTTCAATACATAGTAATTATATAATAAAGATAATAAAATGAATACTAATTAATAAAATATTCGCAATTAGGTAAAATGGACGTTGCCGTTGCGTTCTTTACGAAATTTTATTTCATATAGGCTCTTAGTTTTCGTAAATCGGATTAAATATGAAGAAGTTATGAACTAAAAAGGATTGAACAAGAATATATATAATATATAAAATAATAAAAATAAACAACGCAAAGAAGTAACGGTCACTGGGCGACGTAGCCCCGACCGGGTCAACACATAGGTCGACTCAGGTCTAAGGCAGGTCGACCCAAGCGTCGATCCAGGTAAAGGTAGGTCGTCCCACCTACATGCAGGGCAGGTTCTTGCATTCGAATTTGGACTGTTTTATACTCCATATTCATATGCTGACTCAGCTTAAGGTGTACGATTTGATTTGTAAACCTAAAATCTAATGGTTTAGAATTATCCTAGTTAATCTATAAATAGGCTAGCAACCTCGCTATTTTCCTATAGTTAAACATTCTTCATTCTTCTTCCTCTAAGCTATTTCCGAATAAAAATAAGAAGATGTTGAGGTGCTGCCTAAACGTGGATTAAAGAGGATAATTCTAGTTTTCTACAACAACACTAAAAAGACATTTTCTGGATCTTAATCAAACCACTATGAGTTCAAGTTAATTTTAGATCTGATGATCAAAAAGTATTCTAACAGTAAATAATTTAAATCTGAAATCATACAGTATTTATATGTTTATATGTTATTGTTTTACTGTCAATTCCCTATTTAGTTTTCAGTTATTTCCTATTATATGTAAATCCTTTTTATCCAATTTTTTGTCTTAGTTTTATTTACATTCTTATGCCTATTTATTCAGTTTATGTATTTCTGACTTAGATCTATATTTTCTCCTTTTTCCTTTTTATTTTGCGCTAAGCCTAGGCCATCGAGTGCCTAGGCTATTTCCGATAGAATTGTGTAAGTTGGTTTAAATTGGAATAACTTGTAATAACAATAAAAAGGAGAATTAGGCATATTGAAACATGAAATCTAATGACTGTATAATTGGGATAATATGCAAAATATGTTAATCTGAATAGGTTAAACTTAATTTAATATTAAGTAGAACATGTTGTGAGGATTACATGTAATTAAGTAAACATGTAACTTAATATATATTTATACACACACACACATCTGAGAAGGTGCTTGTCTGTTTTAGTGATGGGGTTGTACACAGAATAACGTTTATAGCAAATGTCATTTACGACCATGTTTATTAATGAACTTAAATCTGCTAATTTAGAAATGTTAATTAATAAGCTAAGAGGTCCCACGTCTTGATGTTTATATCTTGTTTTGGGACTCTTAAAATCCTAGTTATTTGGGGGTACAAGCCTAGGGGTGGCTTGTGTCAATCTTGCTGTGTGGAACCCATATCAGTCAATATCCCTGTTGTTACCATTGAGAAGGGACTCACACTAGGTAGGGGCCTGAGCACGCTTTACTAATCTGGGTTGTAAGAGGTTCAAAGGTGGAAGGTGGATACGGGGTCGTTCCACGGAATCATGCGTGTGCATGGGTCGAATGGGTGAAACTAAGACTTTGTAACACCAAAGAATAGGTCTGTGTTTGATAAGTTGACGAGTTAGGGTCTGATATCCCCTACTGCCATAGATGGCACAAGATATTTGCGTAGTAAGGAGCCACATGGGTAGTAATTAGGGTTACACTTAATCCTGATATTCTAGTAGTTGGTGCAGACACTTGTTCTAGGGATATGAATGAGGAGCATACGTGATCTTTACCTTATCTTGTTATCTCGTAACCATTGTACTTGATTATTTTACTGTAGTTTCATGTTCAACATTATTTATCTTTCTTGATACTTTCTATCTTATCTTATTGCTGAAAATCATTAGAACTCGACTAACTTTATGTATGACCTATTTTGTTTTCCGCTCTCTCTCCCTCTTTCCCCCCTCAGGTTCTCATAGTGGTAGTGGACAGTAGCTGTAACCATTATTCTATTCTACTTGGACTTCGATTGCTTTCCTTTCCATGTATTACTTTAGTTTATTTATCTGTTTATTGTTATGACATAAGAGGGATATTATTTTGTGGTTTTGTACTGTGATGATTTATGGGACATATATTTATGGTTTTGACATTGATGGTTCATTTCGGAAAAGTAATGTTGAAATTTATTTGAAATAAAAGTTTGAAATTTTTCGTTGCATTTTATATCCTGTCTTGTTAAATTTTGTCTCTGTATTATTATTACGCTTCACAGAACTTAATGCATCCTCATATGGGTAACATTAAGGGATGTGGGGTGTCACATTTGGTATCAAAGCATAAGGTTACAAGATAAAAGATTTTTTTTTGAAAAAGTATTTTTCAATTGAAACCACTCTTTGAAAATATATCACCTCAAGTCATTTACAATGTTCCTTCGATCTCTTTCTAAATCCTTGTTTCGTCTTTCTTTCATCATGTCTAGGGATCCTAACCTTCCCGAGGGCATTCCACTTCCGACATGGTTCCGTGGATACTTGGAGGCTACGACACCTACTAAAGTGCAAGGCAATGCCCCACCCCTAGCTGCAGCCGTAGTAGCTCTACCGAATCCTGTAGTCAATTTTTCTAAGCTTTGTAAGGACTTTTGCGCGATGGAAGGCAAGCTGTTTCATGGTACTAAAAGTTTTGTGGAGGTGTGCAATTGGCTTAGAGAAACGGAGAATGTGTTTGATTTATTGGAGCTCAATGATAGGAGAAAAATTCAGTTGGTCTTGGCAACCAAAAGAGGAAGCTTCATACTGGTGGGAGGTGACTCGGGCGGGGAAGGCGGTAGCCACTTGGGATGAGTTTAGATCTAGATTTGAGATGAAAATTCTTGTCGCAAATGGAGGAAGGAATGCAAATGAAGAAGTTTTTTAATTTGAAACAATGAGATATGACGGCGAAGGAATATGTTAACAGATTTAATCAGCTAGTAAGATTTGGTTTGGATTTGGTAAACACACCACATAAGAAGGCTTTAAGGATCATGAAAGGATTGAACCAATCGCTGCAAGGATTAGCATTGACTCATATCTCGATGGGAGCAATTTTCGAGAGGCTAGTTGATATGGCTTTGATGCACGAGGACGATAAAGAGAAGAAAGAATTTAAGACTGAGGAGGAAAAACCCAAGGTTGAGAAAAAGAGTTGGTGGCCTAAGAAGGGGCAGCAAAGAAGGGAGGCAAGATCGTTAAGGCTCAGATCAAGCTAGCAGTTAAATGCCATGGTTGTGGGAATTTGGAGTACTTCGTGAGAGATTATAGGAAGATGAAGAATGCTTGTTTCAGTTGTGGTCAAGTTGGACATTTTACTAGGCAATGCCCCCAACAAGCAAGGACAGAAGGCTGGATCGGCTGGAGGACAAGTTCATGCTCTAGAGGCTGGTGGACCAGATCGTGGAAGGAAATTCACCGTTGAAGGTTTGATTTCTCTTTTTACTCTCCTATTAGGACTCTTTTTTATTCCGGTGCTTCTCATTTATTCATATCCAATTATGTGGTAGATAATCTACACCTAGACACTAGTATTGTTTCAGATCTTGTTGTAGTCTCAAACACATAGGAGAAACGGTTCATTTATCCATGATATGTAGGGGTTTGAAAATTTCTGCTATGGGCATCAAATTTGAACGCGACACATATGTTCTTGGCTTTATGGGTTACAAAGTTATTACAGGAATTGATTGACTAGCCATGTATAGTGCCATTATAGATTGTGAAGGAGAGTTTTTAGACTTTTAACATACCATGGTAGAACTCTCGAGATTTCTTATGACCCGCGAGGGTCAATTATACTCAGTTTTCTAAATTCTCTTGATGTTTCCATTGACGATCTTCGATCAGTACTCATAGCTAGTAGTTTCCGAACATGTTTGATGAGGTTAGGGGATTACCTATGAGGCGAGAGATAGATTTTTGAATATATTTGGTGGAGAATACGAAACCAGTTGCTTTACCAGTGTGCCACATGGCTCTTAGGGAGAGGAGAGAGCTCAGCAAACAAGTATGTGCGTTATTGGAGAAAGGATTCGTTAGACGGGGCTTTTTTGAGTGGGGAGCTCCAGTCGTCTTTGCAACCAAGGCAGACGGCTCTTTCTGTCCATGGACTATTGAGAGTTGAATAAACTCACCAAGAAGAATAGGCAACCACTTCCGAGGATTGATGACTTGTTTGACCAACTAGTAGGTACTTTAGTTTTCTCACAGTTGGATCTAGCCACGATATTTCATCAATTGAGAGTAGCGGATGATAGTATCGATAAGATGTCTTTCAGAACTCTGGATGGTTTATTTGAGTGGTTGGTCATGCATTTGGTGTTGACCAATGCACTTGCATACTTCGTGGATTTGATGAGTTGGGTGTTTAGGGAGTATCTAAACAAGTTCATGGTGGTTTTCATGGACGATATTCTAGTTTTCTCGAGGAGTGAGGAAGCATGCCAAACACTTAGAGGAGGTTGTCAACACTCTTAGATTGCATCATCTTAAGGCTAAGTTTTCAAAGTGTCATTTTTGGATAAAGGAAGTAAGGTTTCTAGGGAATGTAGTCTCCAGGAAGAATAGCAGTGGACCCCGCTAAAGTTGTCGCAGTTCAAGATTGGAAAGCCCCTAAGAATGAGATGGTGGTTAGGAGTTTCTTTAGATTGGCGGGTTATTCAGAAAGTTCATTAAGGACTTTGCTCGGATATCAGTTCCGCTCACCTGTCTAACGAAGAAGAACTTGGTTTTCACTTGAAGCATTGATTGCGAGGATGCATTCCAGAGGTTAAAGAGGGTTCTGATATCAACCCCTATTCTTACTCTTCCCGATGGTTGCAAGGTGTTTACAGTATACGCGGATGCTTGTGGCATGGGATTAGTTGTTGTGTTAAAGCAAGAAGGTAGGGTATTCTGTTATGGATGTAGGCAATTGAGAGTTCATGAGAAGAACTATCCCACCCATGACTTGGAGTTGGCTGCAATAGTATTCGCACTTAAGTCTTGGCGACACTATCTACTTGGAGAGAAATTTGAGCTTTACACGGATCACAAGTCGCTCAAATATTTATTCTCATGGAAGGATCTCAATTTAAGACAACAATGATGGATGGAGTTCCTTACTCCTATGATTTTGAGATAGCTTATATCCCAGTAAGGGTAATGTGGTTGCGGATGCGTTGAGTAAGTAAAGGACGACCTTAAGTCCTTTGTTCGTACAAAGGCAAAGCTTGGAGTTTATCTCAACATTTGATTTTAGGCCATCTACGGAGTTTACGCTTGGTTTGTTGGCATCATTGGAAGTATGACCTACTCTTATGGAGCGCATTGGGTCCGCACAGCGGGAGGATCAATAGTTAGTGGACATATTGGATAGAGTTAGTGTCGGAGAGACCTCTAGTCACCTAGCTAGATATTCCGTGGACGAGAAAGAGTGGCTAAGGCGAGATGGGAGATTGTGTGTTCCCAGAGTTAGAGATTTTCTAAGATCAGTTCTTGAGGAGGCTCATAATTCTCGGATGACTATCCATCCGGGCGGTGACAAGATGTACCAAGATATGAAGCAAGTTTTTATTAGATTGGCATGAAGAAGGATGTTGCAGAATTTGTGTCCCAATGTTTGACTTGCCAACAAGTAGAGCTGAACAAAGGAAACCTAAAAGATTGCTTCAACTTTTGGATATCCCACAATGGAATGGGAGAGCATCTCTATGGACTTTATTGATGAACTGTCCAGATCGAAGAAGGGCAACACGAGTATATGGGTTATAGTTGATAGACTTACGAAGAGCGCTCACTTTATTCCATCCAAGAGCAAGAGGACAACAACTTGGCTAACATCGGTATAACTCAGAGAGATAGCCCGACTTCACGGAGTGCCTTCCAGTATAGTACGTGACCGTGACCCCATCTTCATGAGTGAGTTTTGGAAGAGCTTGCAAGAGGCACTAGGAACACAGTTATGATTGAGCACAACCTATCATCCTCAGCCGATGGACAGACTAAGAGGGTCACTAGGGCTCTTGAGGATCTACTATCTACGTATCCTAGGCAAATTAGGAGGGACTTGGGAGTAGCATCTCCCATTGGTTAAGTTTGCATACAATAATAGTTACTAGTCACGCATAGGGATGACACCCTACGAGGCACTTTATAGACGACCATGAAGATCGCTGACATGTTGGTAGGAGTCTACGAACAGACTTCTACTAGGGCCTGAGATGATTAGAGAGACTTCTAAGAAGACAAACCTTATTCGAAAACTGATGAAACCAGCTCAATATAGGCAGAAGTCATATGTCAATAGGTGGATGATTGACTTGGAATTTGAGGTAGGAGATATGGTCTTTATCAAGGTATCGCCTCTAAGAAACGTTGTTCGCTTTGGCTCAGTAGGGAAGTTGGCACCAAGATTTATAGGATCATTCCTTATAGTTGAGAGGATAGGCCAGCTGACTTATAGAGTTTGACTACTGGAGAGACTGGTGAGAGTTCATGACGTGTTCCACGTTTCCCATTTGATGAAATGTCTTCATGTTTCAACAGAGGTAGTTGAGCCAAGCACACTTGAGGATGTCAAAGTTGAGAAGGGGGGCGCCAGTTAGGAAGAGTTCCTGCCCTTATTCTTTGATCAGAAGTTAAGAGACTACGCAACAAGGAGATCAAGTTAGTGAAGGTGCGATGAGGAGAAGATAGATACAACGCGACATGGGAACCTGAAGACAAGATTCACTCTTCTTAACCTTTTTTCTTTGAGATTACGTTCTAATTTCCTTTCTAAGCTTTTGAATTTGAATTTGTTATTCATCATTCGAGTATGATTGTCTATCATTTGGATATCGATACTTAGGTAGAAGCCAATGGTTGGAAACATGTGTTTGAGACATGTTGTGTTTGATAGTTGCAAGTGGATGCAAGTTGCTAGTGGTTGTCAGCGGACACATATACACACATATTAGGCACTAGATCGGCTCAAGCACTTACATACTGCATATGGATGTGTGTGCATTTTAATTTTTCAATGAATGAAAATGGTTGAATCATCACATGGATGTTGCATTTTGGTGAATGGTTGTGCACACATATAGAACTTATATGTATAATTAGGACTCTTTTGCATTTCATATTGGATACATGGCACAGACATATATTGCATTAAGAAGGTCAATTGAATCGGTCGACAGCCTGATTTCACATTTGTGTAGGGACATATACACACAACACCTTTTCATATGTTTATACAAAGCATTCGAAATTTTAAGAACAATTGATGCTATTGGTTGATGGATGAGTAGATGAGTGTAGGTGGTTGCTAAATAATAACATTCTTCTTAACTTGAAGATTTCGGGGACGAAATCCTTTATGGAGGGGAAAATGTAACACCCCATATTTCAATACACAGTAATTATATAATGAAGATAGTAAAATGAATATTAATTAATAAGATATTAAGAATTAGGTAAAATAGACTTTACCATTGCGTTCATTACGAAATTTTTGTTCGGATAGACTCTTAGTTTTCGTAAATCATATTATATATGAAGAAGTTCTGAACTAAAGAAGATTGAACAAGAATATATATATATATATATATATAATATAAAATAATAAAGATAAATAGCACGGAGAAGCAATGGTTACTGGGCGGTCCAGCCCCAACCTGGTCGACACAGGGGTCGACCCAAGTCTAAGGCAGGTCAACCCTAGTGTCGACCCAGGTAAAGGTGGGTCGATCCACCTACATGCAAGGCAGGTTCCTACAGTCAAATTTGCACTGTTTTATACTCCATGTTCATACGCGGACTCATCTTGCGGTGTACGATTTGATTTGTAAACCAAAATCTAATGGTTTAGAATTATCCTAGTTAATCTGTAAATAGGCTAGAAGCCTTACTTTTTTCCTACACACAAACATTCTTCGTTCTTATTCTTCTATGCTATTTTTGAATAAAAATAAGAAGACGCTGAGGCGCTTCCTAAACGTGGATTAAAGAGGATAATTCTAGTTTTTCTACGACAACTCTAAAAAGACATTTTCTGGATCTTAATCAAACCACTGTGAGTTCTAGTTATTTTGGATCTGATAATCAAAAAGTATTATGACAGTAAATAATTTGAACCTGAAATCATACGGTATTTATATGTTTATATTGTTAATTCCCTATTTAGTTTTCAGTTATTTCCTATTACATGTAAATCCTTGTTATCCCGTTTTCTATCTTAGTTTAATTTACAATCTTGTACCTATTTATTCAGTTTATGTATTTCTGAGTTGGATCTATATTTTCTCCTTTTTCCTTTTTTATTTTGCGCTAATCCCAGGCCATCAATTGCATAGGCTATTTCCGTTAGAATTGCGTAAATTGGGTTAAATTGGAATAACTTGTAACAACAACAAAAAGGAGAATTAAGCATATTAAAGCATGAAATCCGATGACTGTATAATTGGGATAATATGCAGAACATGTTAATCTAAACAGGTTAAACTTGATTTAATATTAAGTAGAACATGTTGTGATGATAAAACGTAAATAAGTGAACATGTAACTTAATATATACACACACACATTTGAGCAGGTGTTTGTCTGTTTTGGGGAAGGGGTTGTACATAGAATAACATTTATAGAAAATGTCATTTACAACCATGCTTACTAATGAACTTAAACCTGCTAAGTTAAACCTGCTAATTAATAAGCTAAGAGGTCCGACGCCTTGTTGTTTATATCTGGTTTTGGGACTATTAAAATCCTAGATATTCGAGGGCACAAGCCTAGGGGTGGCCTTTGTCAATCTTGTTGTGTGGAATCTGTATCAGTCAGTATCCTTGTTGGTATCATAGAGAGGGGTCTCGCACTAAGTAGGGGCCAGGGCTAGCTTTACTAGTCTGGATTGTATGCGATTCAAAGGTGGTCTAATACTATTCGAACAGAATTAAGGAATTATTTAATGGAAAATTTGGTGTTTTGAAATTATAAAGGGATTAAATATTAGTGCTTCATTAACAAAAAAATGTTTTGAAATATAAAACAATCTTATGCAAAAGCGATACTTCAGAATAGTCACTTTAAAAATTTAGTCAGGAAATGGTTGCAGCCATAATATGAATAACATAAAACGGGGAATGACGAGGCTATTTGGTGTTGCAATAGAGTAAGCAGCCATCGTTTATTGGAAATTAATATAAAGGAGATGACATGACAACATTTCTTTTTGACTGAATTTGGGGGAAACGAGTGTGTATTCTAAGTAATTTGCTTTGTGAAAGATACGTTATATGTTTTGAATCCTTGTGACATATATTTGGAGTAAAATTTGATTTTCGTAAGTCTAGTAATTAAAATTATTCAAAATTTTAATAAGTTGAATATTGATTAAGTGTAAAAGTTTGAAAGTTGAGTGGCTTTAGTTTAAGTTAATTTTTTCCTGAGTAAATAAATAATGGATATGTTATTAAAGTGAAAATCTATCTTTGTGTTTTGTGTAAAAAAGTTATGGGGACACAATTTATTTAAGTGAGGGGTCTGTAACAACCCATATATTTTGGTACTTGGGTTAAACGGACTACTATGTGTTTTCTAGATTTCATATCTAAAGGGAATAAAATATGAGTTCAGAAGCCCAAATCGTATATTATTTAAACAAGAAATAAGGAATTTGGAGTTTTCCAAATTTATGTGTTTGAAATAAATTGTATGTTCTTAATTTAACAAGTAATTTATCCCAATATGTTTTTATAAATCATTAATTGTTAGTTATTGTGAATATTGAAAGTATATTTCAATATTAATGCAAGTTGGTTGGAATGATTAACAAACTATCAGGTTGGATTTTGAATGCAAGAATATTTCTTGTCATAATAAAACAGAGAATTGTGTTTTAAGCTATGTTGGAAGATTTAAAATAATAATAGTAATTATGTAATGTTGGATTTATTGATTGTTGTTAATAAGTAAATATGTATCTTTCATTATGATAATAATATTAAAAACAATAATCAGTGATTTACTTGGATTGTTTTCATCATAAAATGTAAATATTGATTGTGAATCAATATTTGTATTGTAAAATATTTATTAGAGTTAATTTATTAGTTTGTTAAATCAATGAAGGATGTAAACTTTGTTGTTAAATTATAATTATGTTTCTTAACAACAACATTGGTGTTTTAATCGAATTGTTGTCAAATAAAAATATAGGTATTGAGTATGAATCAATATTGGGGTTTTGAGATGTTTATTACAGTTAGTTGGTCAAATAAGTAAAGTCAGCGAAGATTATAAACCTTGTTGTAGTAGTGTAAATATGTTTCAAAAGGTAAAAGAATTGTTTGATAAACATATTTATATTCATAAGTTATGTCTAAATTAACGTTTAAGTGTAGTTAAGGAGTTTTTAAAAGTTGTTTTGGTGGATATATTGTGTTTAATAAGTTTAACACAATCTAATTGGTATTTGTACATGTGTTGGTGAATTTATAAATATGTTTCATAAGAAAAATAATTATAATGATAAATTTATGATATTTGTATATAATGTTAAAAGTGGAATTCAAAACATTGTTTAATATGCTTTGAAGCTTATTATAGTGTAACATACCACATTTATGGTAGTCTGATATTTAAAATTAATGTTAGATTTTCAGTTTGAAGCCAATCGGTGTTTTTTTATCGGTGCGTGCTATTTGAAAGTGAACCGATAAATTAAAATAACAAATTTGTGCAAATGGAGTCAGTTTTCAACAAAATAAATTTCGTTGGAACCGGAATGCTGAGACGTAGCGGTGTATTCTTTTTTTATTTGTGCTTGGAGCTCGCAAGTGTTAGTCTGGATACTACGGTTAGCGGTTAACAATGGTTAGTGGTACGTATAAAATTAAAAACATTATATTATAAATAGTTCAACCCGTAAACAAGATAATAAAAATATTTGCCGACTTGCCAATGTACGAAACTTGCTATTTCCTTTCCTTTTCAACCGTAAGCAAATGACTACCCTATTTACTTCATTTCTAAGTTACGGTGCATACTCATAAATGAAAGTGCAGCTACCATACTGCATGATTTTTCTCGCCTGTCCTATCACGAAGAAACCAAGGTACATATATATTTATTATAAAAAGATATACTTCATTCGCAAGGAAAATTAAGTACACTGTGCCTTGGCCTATGCGTTATCACTTCAGAAAAGGACTACTCTTTTTGAAAACGAAACACAACAGTACTGGCTACCTAGTATATGTGCAGTGCTACTTTAATATGTGTTTTCTAATCAAAGCCAGCTGCAAAATCCTTTCTCCCATCCTTCACACGTCGTTGTCTTCGCACTGCTGTGTACCCAACCTCCATTTAAATTTCGTTCACATGCTTTTAGTACATATAGGAACGAGCATCAGCAATCCTATGAAGCGAACGCACATGCATATAGACAGTCACAAACATAGTTTTTATTTTCTCCTATCCATCATCAGTGAACTATTGCTCCATCACCATCACCATCACCATCACGTAGACCCTCCACCATCACGCAGACCTACCCTACGCTGCGGACCTACCGTTCTAAGATACTTGGGTGCCAAGGACTCATTCACTATAAATGCGCACATGACCTTCCTCATTTTCTTCACACAAAACTTCAATGGTGAACCCTCAATTTCCTCCAACAATCTATCCCAAACCATATCGTCTTCAAATGAAATAACAAAACGAAAGGCAAATGGTAAAACATGGGACTGGAGCCGATTCAAGGTACGATAGACGTGGTGAACCAAAGGGAGGCTGATGCAGTGAAAAGCAGCAGTGTGGTGCGGGTTATGTAACAGACTAGGAAAGAGAAGCAGTGGGGGAGTCGACACCATGGACTGACGTCAGGCAAGTGTGTGTGAACACAATAGTTTGAACGTGATTTGTATACTAATATGGAAGAGAAACATAGTAGGAAGACGTTCTGGGACCAAAGTTTCAAAGCGAGATCCACGTGGAGACAAAGAAGGATTTTGGGGTAGTTTTATATATTTTGCCTTGGGAAGTTTGGTTTAATTTTTAAAAAGGATCTAAAATGTTAAAAAGGGAAGGAAGCAGGCTTTCGAAAATGGTTTGCAGAAGGAGACATAATAGTAAAGAGTTGGAAAGAATTAAGGGAAACATGTTGTATTTGCGAGACAAAGGGGTTCTGACGTGAGGAAGAAAGTGGGAAGTGGCTCATGTGAGTGAATACATGAAGACTTGGGTATGGTTTAAAAACTGAAGCATGGTCTTCATGTTGTCGAGAGCAGGAGGAGATAGACAGATGGCGGTTGAGATATGTAGGGAAGGAGGAGTCTTTAACGTAGTGTATGGGGAAGGATTTGTTTACTGGAAGAAGAAACGTATTGTAGAAGTGGGAACGAATTTGTGAAAGTATCTGTAGCAAACGCTGCTACGTGGGTTTCGAAGAGTGGTGGGCTTCAGCCCAATGTATATGAAAAAAACACAAAGGAGAGGATGCGAAGCACGGGCTCGCATGCTAGTGGGTGCACGTGGGAAAGATGAGAAGGAACCATAATATAACGACATAGCGTGGTGGAGCCTGTTGTCAGTAAGTAAATAGTTTGGCCGTTTAGGATCTAATTATTTAAGGTTAATATCTATAGCATGTTAGTTAATTAGTTAATATGTTAATTCATTTAAATTAAGTTGCTAAAACTATTTAACGTATGACTCGTGCATACCGTATCAGAATGGAATAACACCGGAGCACTGGGAACCGTATGAACAAACACTATGGTCTGGGATTGGTCTAGTCAAAGAAGAAATAACTAGAATTTACAGTTCAATTAAACGCTGTTTAATTTAACTGTAACCGAACTGCTACAACAACGAACGGAATAAAGGTGAGTTTACTCACTCATTTTTTATCCCATATATATATTATATAAGTCGGGTTTTATTTTGTATGCTATGGTTGATAATTGTTTGTAGTGTGCTAGATGAATATTGGTCGAATTGGTTGATTTGTACATTAGTTTAATTTAATCGTGTTAACGATTATTTCCAAACAAGGTAACTTACCTTGTTGGTTACGTTTATAATAATATGAATGTATTAAATTAAATATAGATGATTGGATTACTGTTATTTATTTATGGTTGAATATTATATCAGTTAATTGAATTGAATTTGGGATAATGTATTTTGATGCAGAGAAGAACAGGTTAGAGGGATCCAACGGGTTTGACCAACCTGAGTAGATGATTGATTTGTTTATTGATCATTGAATCTAAATTCAACGTTTGTTTTGTTATTAACCAATGGACAATATTGGTTGGTAATTGGCAGCATATGGCCTATAAATCAATTGTTTTTATAAATTTTGATTACCATCAAAGGAATCGACGGTAATGAATATTTATTTTATAACTGAAAATAGATTTTTAATCTATTAATTGGAATACAAGTTATTTGAAAAAGAAAATAAATATTTATTATTTAATTTATAAGTAATTATTAAATTGTTTTATAAAGAAAATTCTTTTGTAATGAGAATTATAAGCTAATGAGTAAAACTAGTGTAACAGTTAAGAGTTGGTTTAATTGTTCTAAATAACAATTAAATGGAGTATTTAAAATTAATTATATTATCAATTAAATTAAAGAAAAGATTTAATTGGACTGGTTAACGAGATAACCGTGTCTGAACCAAATGTTTTACTGGGATTGAGTATTAAATTAAACTAGTTTATTATTAAATAAATCTAATGAAAGTGTTAAACGAATATTTGTAAATGTTAATAAGATTTTTAAATAAGAGGAATTATTATTTATTTTTGTAATAAAGAATTTAACTACTTATACAGTATTTAATAATGGAATAAGTCATTATCTTAATTAATAAGGATCTAAGTGATTATTACTTAAGTGAAATCCATTTATGTCAATAATCAAGTTTGGAATGAATCTAATTGAATTAGAAAAGAGTGATGATCGGATTTCATGGTAAAGCATGAATTTTTATATCGAAGTTATATAAGGGATTTTGAACTGATGTGATGACTTAAATAGATGTTTATTTAAGGTTGAGGTAAGTAAAAAGAAATCGTGATAGAAAAAGGTTTATATTAAACCCGAGTTTTTTTAAATAAGGGTTATAAAAAGGGCATGAGACTAAAATGGGGATTTAAGTTGACGATACTTAAATAATGAGGTTAAGTGAAACAAATTGAATTGAAACAAGGTTTTCAAGTTGAAAATGATTGAATGGATTTAAAAGTAGATAATATGGGTTAATAAGTAGTTAAGATAAGAGGAATAAGAAATGGAAATGTCTCCGACTATGAAAAAAGGTTCGAGGAATTATTTTAATAATTCCAAAGTAATGGAAACAAAAAGGATTTGAGAATATAGAATAATATTTCCAGTATAAAGGAAATAGCAAGGGATTT
Organism: Allium sativum; assembly: GCA_030737875.1. Classification (NCBI taxonomy): domain Eukaryota; kingdom Viridiplantae; phylum Streptophyta; class Magnoliopsida; order Asparagales; family Amaryllidaceae; genus Allium; species Allium sativum. The sequence continues at coordinate 1,041,774,905 of CM060910.1, read as the reverse complement.
TGAAAAAATTATACGATACATATGAAGTGAAGAAATTAAAGTGATTTCGTAATAATGTTTTGCGCTAAATTTGCTGAAACCAAAGTTGAGGATGTATATATAAGTGATTTAATTCTAAAGTATTTAAAATGTTTTGTGCATATTCTTATAGTAAAATAAGAAGAAAATACCATGGTTTAAGATATTAAAAGATTAAGTAGTTTTTAACTAGTTTTTAAATTAGAAAGGCCAAGTGTTGCTGAGTATTTAACCAGTAAGTTCATTTTACTTTTATGGTTGCATGGTTGATTATTTGATAGTTAAATAACCGACTATCAAATCCGACTTATACGATTGTTGGTACGGAAAGACCGAGATTGAATTACATTCGAAAACCATTCTGACCAACAAATACGAAATGGAGAAGATGTCAGATGCTGATCAAGACGAAGCCATTGAAGACCCTAGATCTTCATAAAATGGAAGGACTACTCAAATCTCTGGTTAACTCCTATAGTTTTCAAAATCTACTATCTATATATAAATTTAATTTATAATTTATATCCAGAGATATATTGTGGTTCGGTCGTGGTTGAAATCTACGGATTTTAAAGGACTACTCGCTACTGATCTATAGGATGATTCCTATGATGTGGTAGGAGAGTACGTTCGGTTCATCCTGTTCCTGGATGACTTGTATGGACGAATATCTGACAGAGTATTTCTTAAGAATCACGTACGTTGATTTTTACAAACGTATTTCTGTAGGTGGCAGAGAAGACACCTTCTCTTAGCTTAAACACCCAGAATACGTTTGTGGACGTCAATTAGTGATTTGGCAGATTTGACGATGTGGCCTTCAAAGTGAATGATGGCTAGATATTCTACAGATAAATTCTAACCTCAAGCCTCACAACCGGGAAATGACAAAAATCGGGCAGGCAACATGGCTATGTGGGTCGCACCCATTAGGGTGTGTAATCACCTTTCTAGAGAAATTCCATTTGCTTCTTTAATCTATCGATGATGTCCATTTTTAGGAAATGGTTGCTGATCCTAACTGTTGGTGATATACATTCGATACACTCAAGCGAAATGAGTGGTCGGTCATATGTGGGCCGGGTTGCAAGACGTTCTTGTTGAACCTGGTGTATTCGCCTCTAGAGATACACTATCGGAAGGTGGTTCCATACCATGTCATAGTTGGAAATCCAATCTCCAATAAGCGCCTGCAGTTTTGATTGTATACTATATATGTGGAGCGTGAGATGCAAGCGTTCCGCTAGATTGCTATTTACTTCTATTTAGACACTACTATAATATCAGAGAAATATATGATTTCAAAAATGTTTAGGTTATAGTAAGGTAAAAACCTCTCGTGTTTATGTGTGGGCTAGTCTTACTATTATCATTTTCGTTCTAAAGGATTTTTGACTTTAAAATCAATATGGATGTTATATAAACTTAGCGAGTTTTCTCACTCTGGTTCACTAGACTGACCCGTCGTTTGTAATGCTCGGGTTAGCCCGGGTTTTCAGGTTCAGGTTTTTGGATACTACAAATTCCAAGAAGACGTGCTGGAGGAGTTCAGACGTATGATATATATATTTATTCTGCTGTGTGTTGTTTATGAGGACAGATTATTATAACTGTCTAGATGTGTTGATGTACTCTGATGATTGTAAGTATTTATTTCAAAGCTCTCAATAAAGTTTTATTTCTATATTATATTTTGTTCCGCTACGATGTGAGACTCTGTCATATTGGTTGGTTTCTTCTTCTTCTAATCTATTATTTCTTTCTTTCTTATATCACCCTCTAATTTCTTTCTAATAACTATCTGGTGTTTTCGATACTTGAGTTCTGACAAGTAATACGGTTTGATGTATTTTTGTTGGAATTCGGGCGTGGAATCCGCAGGTCGTTACAGTGGTATCAGAGCAATGGTTTAGTAATAACCTTGGCTCTGTGGCGTGACTTGATAGAGATGGGATTAGTAATATCCCAGATTGAGTTTGAGTGTATATATATGGGAGCGCATATTTGTATATTTTATATATAAATGTTTCGTAGTGTGTTATTCGATCGGTTCAATCTTGAACTGGCAACATACACGATATTGTTTTGTAAAAAGGGCCAAATGAAATAATTTTGGCCAAAATATATTTTTGTATAGAAGATAAATAATTTTATCAAATTATTGAGATATTGGTGTGATTGATTTATTTGAATAAAATTCAAACTGGATTATGAAATGGAATGGTTTGATCATAACCAGGAGATTTCACATATGAAGTTAGTGAATGAGAATTTCAATATGAGATTAAATGAATCAGAATTTAACTTGAAACAAAGTTAAATAGGAGAAAATGGATGATTTTTGGAATAAAATCAGGATTTGGATTGTGGAATGGAAGTGAACTAATTGGGAAATCAATCAGCAAACTGAATATGAATTGGAAGTAAGCTTGGTCGAGTGAAGTTAATCCAAGAATGCATATTGGAATTTAATCAGAACAATTTGGAATTTGGAATTTGGAATTGAATTAACAATAATTAAATGATAATCAATCGGATATTAATTGATTGTTAACCCAAGTGTATATAAGAATCATTAATATTGAATATTAATCGAAGTTAATATAAATTGAATAATTTGGTTGGTTGAGCATTGGTTGTTGAATGACTGTTAATTGTGTGTTAAATTGGTTGAATATATATTCATCAAATGGGTTAATAAAATTGTTAAAGTGAAAACTCAATGCCTGTATAATAATTTGAACGAATCGTATATGATTTGAAATTAGTGATTTAACCCTAAATTTGGAAATAAATGAATGCTATGTGTTGGATTAAGGAAATTGGTATAAGTAACTTTTGATGAATGAAATTTTATGAAATTATTACTTACATGATAGATTGAGTGGAGTACAGGTGCCAAGAGGCTTTGAAGTTGATTTTGGTTGAGTATATCGAAATAATTTGAGCCGGTATGCTCAATAACACTCGTATAAGGTACGCATACGCGAAATTATAAATTTTTGGTTTTTGAAATTTGTTTTCTGACCGTATGCGTCAATGCATATATATTTGTTGATCCTGTGATATCGCAGAAGTCCCTCTGTACAGGGGAGACTCTGCCGAATTTTTCCGGAAATTTATGGTGTTAGAAAATTTTCAACATTTCTGAAAGTTTTTATTTACGATAATAATTTGGTTTTTGATTTATAATAATACTGGATTTTTGAAAAGTTAATAAATTGGGTTTGCGACATTTCTTCTACCTTAGAAATTTCGGGTACGAAATTCTTGTAAGGGGGAAGGAATGTGACGTACCGCATTTTTAGTAGTCTAATATTTAAATTAATGTTAGATTTTCAGTTTGAAGCCAATTGGAGTTGTTTTATCGGTGCGTGCTATTTGAAAGTGAACCGATAAATTAAAATAACAAAGTTGGGCAAATAGAGTCGGTTTTCAACAAAATAAATTTCTTTGGAACTGGAATGTTGAGACGTAGCAGTGTATTCTTTTCTTATTTGTGCTTGGAGCTCGCAAATGTTAGTCTGGATACTACGGTTAGCAGTTAACAATGGTTAGTGATACGTATAAAATTTAAAACATTATATTATAAATAGTTCAACCCGTAAACAAGATAATAAAAATATTTGCCGACTTGCCAATGTACGAAACTTGCTATTTCCTTTCCTTTTCAACCGTAAGCAAATAACTACCCTATTTACTTCATTTCTAAGTTACAGTGCATACTCATAAATGAAAGTGCAGGTACCATACTGCTTGATTTTTCTTGCCTGTCCTATCACGAAGAAACCAAGGTACATATATATTTATTATAAAAAGATAAACTTCATTCGCAAGGAAAATTAAGTACACTGTGCCTTGGCCTATGCGTTATCACTTCAGAAAAGGACTACTCTTTTTGAAAACGAAACACAACTGTATTGGCTACATAGTATATGTGCAGCGATACTTTAATATGTGTTTTCTAATCAAAGCCAGCTGCAAAATCCTTTCTCCCATCCTTCACACGTCGTTGTCTTCGCACTGCTGTGTACCCAACCTCCATTTCAATTTCGTTCACATGCTTTTAGTACATATAGGAACGAGCATCAGCTATCCTATGAAGCGAACGCACATGCATATAGACAGTCAAATACATTGTTTTTATTTTCTCCTATCCGTCATCAGTGAACTGTTGCTCCATCGCCATCACCATCACGTAGACCCTCCACCATCACGCAGACTGTAATAACCCGAAAATCTGGGCCAGTTTAAAAATTTTATTTTGGCAATATAGCGAATTTTGATTATTTAAAATGAATTATTTCAAATAATGACGACGAGAAATTTATTTTGAATTGAATTCGACGTATATATTTATATACGTCGTTGTTAGAATATAAATAATTATATATAATTATAAAAGGTATTGAAAATGGCGTGGTAGTTCGATAATTCGATTTCAAACTTCAATTGAATGTACCGGGTGCAAAACAATCCGGATTTTAGTGAAACAAAAAAAAATGGAATCTAATTGATGATATATTTCTAACGAATCCGAAAAATCAGAATTTCATAGTGGGAATCAAAAGATATGTCCAATTGAAAATTCTGAATAGTCGCTATGGAATTCAGGCCCTTAAAATTGGGAATTTTGCAAACGACCTCGGATTTCGACGAAACCACTTTTGTTGGATCCGCAGTGTCAAATTATTGTTAGGTTTCAAATTTCATAATTTTTCGAATCAATATGTGAGCGTGGCAAAGGAAAACGCGTTTGACCAGTTTCAGTTGATTTTAATCGACTGGAAATTGGCCATTTTTCAAACGGTCTCAGAATTCAACGAAACTAGTTTTGTTAGGACCGTATCGTCAATATGAAGCTAGAAAATATTTTTCGGGAATTTTTCTAGTTAGTATGTGGGCCCGGTAAATTGAAATGTACGTTTAAAATTCAATATAACGATTTAAATGTTAATTTAAATGAAAACTGCTCGAAACGGTCGAAATGGCTTACGAAACATATCCCGTTGTGTTCAGAATGGGGGTAATTAGCTAGGGGCAATAGTCGTTGGGTTTGATTTCGTGTTATTAGCAATAAACTAGTAAATTCAGAATTAAATATTATTATTTAATTATATATATTAGGAATTTTGGTCAATGCCCTAACTATTTTCACTTCGGTCAAAATAAAAAAAGAAAACCCACCCCTTCTCTCTGAAGCCCTCGTCGCGCCTGCCAGGGTCAGTCGCCGCCACCAGAGGCGAGCCAACCCCGCCACGCCCCTACCCCCCCTAGTCGATCCGCCTCCCTTCTAGCCTGCTAAACCGCATCGCTGCCTTCCCAAGTGATCCCCTCCTTTCCCGCTGCCCAGTCTTCCTCCAGCCCGCTTCGAGGTACCCTAGCCTCCACCAGCTGCTGAAGCGTGTCGCGCCGCCCCTCTGGGCCCACACCCACCTGCATCGATGCGCGCCAGTCACCCCCTCCACCTCCAGTTCAATTTGAAGCCCTCCTCAAAAAAAAAAAAAAAAAAAAAAAAAAAAAAAAAACCGAAAGCAGTTAGTCTCCTTTCCCTTCTATTTTCTTTTTTACATTGTTTTCTTATTTATTTCAGTTTTATTTTTATAAATTAGAAGAATTAGAAAAGGTTGGTTTTTTTTATCATGAAAAGGTGAAGTTTTTAACTGATTTTTTTGTATAGTGAAAAAGAACTGATTTTTAAAATGAAAAAGAACAGATTTTTAAAAGGAGAAAGATCGTATTTTTATATTATAGGAGGGTTCAAATTATAATTTTTATATCAAGGAAAGATTAAAAATATGATTTTTATATAATATGGATAATAAAAATACGATCTTTATATTATACAGGTAGTAAAGATTTTATCTTTATATATGTAGTGAAATAAAAATCTGATTTTTATTAGATATAATAAAGAAAAAATCTGACCTTTATATTAAAAGTAGAAATATAAAAATATAATTTTTATATACAGTGAAGCGCTGAAAAATATATATATAACAGTTGAATTAAAAATGTAATTTTTCTTTGTTTGAAAAGAAGTAAAAAGGTGATTTTTATATATATAGTGGCTACGGGCAACGAAAGTGACGAAAGGCGAGAACGGTGAAGATTTCCTGCCTTAGAAGTGCCGTGGAGTTTGGATAGCTATCGGTGAGAATTTCTCACCTTTCAATTTCATTTTCTAGTTATATATATATATATATATATATATATATATATATATACACACTAGGATGCAGATGGTGCTTAGTAGCACCCGACACAATCGTCCACAGACCATGGACTTGTTTGTTTGGTTGCATAAATTAGTTAGATTATTTGGTTTGAAATTGAATTGTTTGGTGAAATGAAATTGATTTGATTGATGTGTGAATGGCGTGGGCCTTCACTAGACCGGGGATAAGGCTAGGTGTATTGACCCGCATTGGCAGAGGTATTTTGATTAATTTATTTAATTATATCAATGGTGGTATAGTGAATTAACTGGTCGTGGAATTAAAGAATGGTAAATATTTAATTAAATTAATAAATTAAATGATATATTTAAGTCTGAAATAATCAGAATTGGCTGAAATGACGATATGGTGTGAACTGAATCATCTGTGATATTTAATTCAGCTTGGAATTGAATTTGAATAACGAATATATTCAATCGTCGACAATTGAACGTATAGTTTATAATATAATTATAAACGAGCTCGAAATGGCGCTGTAGTTCGTAATTTGGCGATTTGAACTTCAACTGAATGTATAGGATTCATTTTAAGCCGGATTTCTGTGAAACAAGAAACGTGTGGAGCTGGTGGAGTATATCTTTCTAGTAGAAGAGAAAAATCGGGATTTCGTCGTGTAGATTTTGAGATATGTCCAAATCAAATATTCAGAAAAACAGCGGTATATTCGTTCGTGACCATAACGGTTATTTCAAAATAACTAGATATCGGGTGTGAATTCAGACAAGGTTCTTTTGGGAAGTAACGATAATTTAATTTTTAGAATTTTACTGAAATTTTTAATTAATTTAATAAGCGACTTTTTATTTGAAGTATTTCGCACCCTGTAATCAACATTTTGAGTTTTCAAAATATGAGTCAACCTACCGGTATTATTATATTTTTGGAATCGTGATGCCTTGGTCGGCACGACGGTAATGTTATTTCTGTCCATAGCGGTACGTACGTGATCAGAATTTTATGTAGCGAGGTGCCTAAAACAAGTTGAATACATATATAATTTTAATTCCTTGCTCTAAAATATCTTAACTAGTTCTAGGCCAAAAAGAAGCCACGATCCCTTTTAAATCACAGCCACAAGAGACGCGAGCAACAAAAAAATAAGAGTCTCCTATATAATGTCTTCACCACCTTCTAAACCTAAAACCAAAATCATTTCGCAGCAAAAACAGGCCGCCACTCCTCTTCAACATTTCAGCCAAAACGAGAATGGAAATCCCCTAAACATCAAATAAAATCTCTTCGATCAGAATCCTAAAGGAAAAATACACTCGCGACCTTCACCTCAGTCTTATACAAATTCTAAGAAGATCCGAGAACCCTTTTGTTTGCTGGGAAACATCAAGACCCGCGAGAAGCATTTCCGGAGCTTGCTGCTTCATTGACGGGGGCGACAAGGCCTAGAAGGTACTGACGGGTGAGTGTTAGGTGGTGAAAATTGTATGTGCGGTTACGTGCTTCTAAAGAGTTCGACCAGATTTATGGGGACGTTCGAGTTCGGTCTTAATGGGTGAAGGAGGATTTTTAAGTGATGTAAGGTATGTAGTTGGGTTTAATGTTGATTTTCGCATCCATCTGCTAGTTTTTGTGGGGATCGATCACTGAAAGGGCCGAGGTAAACTGTGTAGGCATGGTGATGAGTTGCAGCGTGGTGCGGTGGTTCGATGGAGACAGTGAAGGTTGAGTTCGGTAATGGTAAAACTGTGAAGTTAGGTTTCATATGGTATCATTTGGGAAGGAAATGAATTACTGTAGGATGGAGTTAAAAGGGAAAAGGGGTACTGATTATTAACGAGGAAGTAGCACGGCTGCTACTGTGTTTGTTTGTGGAAGTCGGTGAAGTAGACAACTCGAACATGGAGTGGTGATCTTCAGAAATGGCTGGAACAAGTAGTAGAGGACGGGATGTATTTTTGTGTGAGGAAGACAGGAGTTTGATGGTCTGGTTTGCAGACCAGTGGAGTAATGGAAAATGGGGAGAGACCGAAATGAAAATTGTTGAGAAGGGTCAGCATGTGGAATCAGCGTGGGGTTTTACGTTGAGTTAGAGGGGTCATTGAGATCCGAAGTTTTTGCTAAATACTGTGCGAATTAGCTTTACAGAAGGAAGGATACACTTTCTTTTTTTTGGTTCTGAGAAGAAGAGATATTCTTTTGAACGGGCCGGTATTTCTATTGGACCGAAGAAAAGAACGAGCAAAGTTAAGGCCCAGTTCAACTAGAATTTGGTTTATTTAAATTTAATTGTATACACTAACCTGTATAGATCATAACCATCTTATACTGTAGCAGAATCAGACGAAATCGATAACATTGGAATCGTAACGACGAAATCTACGTTATGGAACTGGCTAGGAATGATTCAGGGCTTGATAGAAATTATGACGGGAAATAACGTCTAATCTGAATCGATGACCATTAATCGTTATTTAACGATTAATGACAATGTGAGTAAATCTCACTAACTCTGAACAGTTTATAATTTCATGTTGTATTTTTAGAACTGTTAGATATTGGCTGATTGACTGTGTGTTGACCGTTTGATTGAACTGCTAGTCGGTTAGTTAATTTTCTATATTGATTCTGTTTAACAGAATATATCATATAGAACTGAAAAGTGATGTTATCTATATTGTTTAACATCTGTGATGCAGGGAGACAGGTTGGAGGAATCCAATTGGATTCCTCAACATTTATTTTACTGTTTTGCAAATATTGTGATATATGGTGGGTTATATAATCTGTTATGGATTATGGGTGTTGGAATGATGTTGATCATTGTTATTCGATATTGTAAATATCATAAAAGACCCTGGGATGTAAAAAGAAATATTTCAATGTATATTGAAATAAAGGAATTTTATAAAATCACAGGATTTTATAAAAGGAATTATTTATAAAACGAACACGGTTTTATAAAAGGGATATTTATTTAGAAAATAAATAGAAATAGAAAAGGAATATTTATTTAGAAAATAAATAGAAGTTATAAATAGGAAATATTTGTAACGGTAAGTAAAAGTTATAAATGGGAAATATTTGTAACGGTAAATAGAAGTTATAAATAGGAAATATTTGTAACGGTAAATAGAAGTTATAAATAGGATATATTTGTAACGGTAAGTAAACGTTATAAAAAGGAAATAGTTGTAACGGAAAACGTAGTTTATCAAAAGAAGTTAATCGATGTTAGTTAATCGATTAGAGAATAAAGTAAAAGAAGTTAATCGATGTTAAGTAATCGATTAGAGAATAAAGTAAAAGAAGTTAATCGATGTTAGTTAATCGATTAGAGAATAAAGTAAAAGAAGTTAATCGATGTTAGTTAATCGATTAGAGAATAAAGTAAAAGAAGTTAATCGATGTTAGTTAATCGATTAGAGAATAAAGTAAAAGAAGTTAATCGATGTTAGTTAATCGATTAGAGAATAAAGTAAAAGAAGTTAATCGATGTTAGTTAATCGATTAGTGTTAAAGTAAAAAGAAGTTAATCGATGTTAGTTAATCGATTAGAGAATAAAGTAAAAGAAGTTAATTGATGTTAGTTAATCGATTAGAGAATAAAGTTGAAAGGAGATAATCGATGTTAGTTTAATCGATTAGAATAGAAGCAAATGAGTAAATCGAATATAGTTATTCGAATAGAAAGTAAAAGGAATTATCGAATATAGTTTATTCGAAAAGAGTAAGTGAAATGAGTAAATAAATAGCGTTAGTCAAATAGTGTTAGTCCAATAGAGTTAATTGATAGGGGTTAGTCCAATAGAGTTAATTGATAAGAGTCAATCGAATATAGTTATTCGAAGGAGGGTTAAGTAAGGAAGTTTGTTAAAGAAATATAAAGTGAACTTTGTCTATTTCAAAGTTAGAAATGTTGTTCAGTTAAGGTCTGAGAGGCAGTTCTACCCCAACTTGATTGACTTCATTTTAACTAAGGAATAGTTAAGGTTCGACAGTAAAGGAAATGGTTTGAGTTGGCATCGCGATGGTTTGTTTAAACATATGTCTAAGTCCAATGAAGAAGCTTTGGAAATGTTTTCCAAATAAGAAACCAGAAATGTTTTCTAATAAAGAAACAAAGAAATGGAAATGTTTTCCATTGTTAATAACGTATATTTTCCCAATTTAGAAAATAAGGAATACTGAACGTTGGGAAACATGAGATAAGTAAATTAATGAACTAAAGAGATGAATGTTGAATGATGTTTGATCGATATAATTTCCATTTGGAAATAATATCATTGTTTGCACACCTATTTTTATTCGATAGTTAAATCACAGATTATTGAAGTTTTGACCATTTTAACGTTGTCAATATGGAGAGACCGGTTGGATTATTATCCGAAGAACCACTCTGTATTGGCATAACCGTTGCGAATCATATATGCCAAAGGAAATTGAAGACGAAGTTATGCAAGGGCTATCCTGTTTACAGAATAGTGCCTTCGGTTCATCCTGTTCCTGGATGACTTGTATGGACGGATGTTTGACAGAGTAATTCCAGACGATCACGTATATTGATTTCTCCAACTGTACCAAGAGTGGAAGCGAAGAAGGAAACTTCTTTTAGCTAACGCGTAATGTATGGTTGAGGACGTCAATCGGTGATTTGATGGATTTGACGATGTGGCATTCAAAGTGAATCTAGTGTGATGATAAAGCGTAGCTTCTAGCCTCACATCCGGTAAGTGACAAAAATCGGGCAGGCAGCATGGCTAAGTCGGTCGCACCGAAGTAGGGTGTATAATCACCTGATCTAGAGTTTCATTTACTTCTAAAAATCTATTGTTGATGCTGTCCCATTCGGGAAACGGTTGCTGATCCCAACTGTTGGTGATATACATTCGATACACTCAAGCGAAATGAGTGGTCGGTCATGTGTGGCCGGGTTGCAAGATGTTCTTGTTGAACCCAGTATATTCCTCTCTAGAGGTACACTAGCGAAAGGTGATTCCATACCTTGTCATAGTTGGAAATCCATTACCCAATACGTGCTTGCAGTTTTGATTGTATACTATATATGTAGGACGTGAGATGAAAGCGTTCTGCTAGATGATTATTATATTGTGTTGATAGACATTATTATTATATCAAAAGGTTTTTGATATAAAGATATTTGGATTCTCATAAGGGAAAAACCCGTTCCGTTATACGGCGTGGTCTTATGAGATATCGTTTACCTGTTTGAACTGTTTTAAAATGTTTTACTCACACCAGTCCCATGACTGACCCGGAGTTTACTTTGTTGTTTTCCCTAAACTCTTGGGTGCCTAAATTTGTATGGGCAGTCAAGTAGTCGGGATTTTACAGATATAGTTGAAGAGCTGGAGCAGGAGGCTTCAGGAGCATATAGCTATAGTTATTTCCGCTGTGTTGTAAGTGATGTACTCTGATAATGTTATTGTATACATATAAATCTTTTATTTCAAAGATATGTTATCTGGTATATGTTATTCGTTCCGCTGTGAGATTCGTGTTACTCTGATGTTGTGTTCTTCTTCTTCTTCTATTCTAATTTTCTATCTTATCTTTCCTCACCCTCTAATTTCTTTCACTAATTACCAGGATTTTTCGACGTTTTGGTTATCGACATCGTGCTTATGTCGATAACCAAAGTCGCTAAAAATCCGGGTCATTACAGTTGGTATCAGAGCTTAAGTTAAGAATTACTTGGCTCTATGGCGTGACTCGGTAGAGATAGGGTTAGTAATACCCTAGACTGAGATTGAGTGTATATATACGAGTGAGCGTATTTGTTATTGATATAAAAATAATTTTATATTGTGGAGATTCATTGGTTGAGTTATTTATGAGTTCTGCTCGATCAGTTTGATCCACTGTATCGGTAAGAGTTACTAAACACTTGAATACGTTGGGTCATCACGATATGTTTTGAAAAGAGGGTAAATAAAAATAATTTTACCCAAAGTATATTTTGATATATATTGGATATATTGATTGTTATTATAATCGAGTAAGATTATAAGTAAAATGGTTATGTAAATAACCAATCAGAATTCATATAAGTGAAATACGTGAAATCAGATAAGTTAAATCTGAAATGTAAACCAGAAATTTAAGTTAAAACTCTGGAGAATTGGATAAGTGTTTGTAAATAGATTCGGATTAAAAATAAGGAAAATTTAAGATCCTGGGAGATTTTAAATTGTTTTACAAGCAGTGTGAATTATATTTTGAAATGAATTTCAAAGTGGAAATGTTTAGAAATGGTTTTATAGTATTGAACTCACTTCGATAACTGGAAAATAGATTCTGATGATGACAGCTGCATCATCAGTATTCATTTTCGAGTTGTAAGTGACGAATTACTACCAGAGATACTGTTTTGAATTTGTTTTGGGAAAGACAAGTTGTATTGAAATTCAAAATGGGATTTAAAATATAGAATTTGAACTTTTAAATAGATTTGAAATATTAACTCGTTTTAAAAGAAATAAAACGAGAAGTTCTTTTATAAACGAAGTTTATAAATAGTTCTTTTATAAATGAAGTGAAAAGAATTATCATTGGATGATTCAGAAATAAAATACAAGTGTGAAATTGAAAGGGAAATCTATCTTCCAAAGGTAGAAATATCGATTTCAAAAGGAATTGAAATCGAGACTTATTTAAAGGAATTTGAATAAAGGAAGTTCAAACATAGAATTGAATGTAGAAAATTCAAAGGGGATTTGAATGTAGAAAATTCAAAGGGGATTTGAAGATAGAAATTCAAATGAGATTTGAATAAAGAAGATTTAAATAATGGAAAATTGAATATAGAATTCATATAGAGTAATAATGAAATTTGAATATAGAATTCAAATAGTTTGAAATGGAAAATTGAATATAGAAATTCAAAGGGAGTTTGAATATATGAAATTCAGTGAAATTGAAATAGAGTTTGAATATAGAAATTCAAATGGAATTCAAATATAGAATTTGAATAAGAGATTTGAAATGAAATTCAAATATAGAATTTGAATAAGAGAATTGAAATGGAATTTGAATATAGGAAATTCAAATAGAATTGAAATGGAATTCAATTAGTTGATAAGTAAGTTAAAATATATTTGAACATGTTATACTCAAATATGAAGGTGAAATGGGCAAACCAGTAATTTGAAAATCACTTAACGAAATAAGTTAAAACGATTGGATTAAGTTGAAATGAATTAGAAATGTATAAATATACATGAGATATGTATGGATAAGGTATAAAGGTTTATAAATAGAATGCTCGACGGAAAGGTATGTATTTAATTCATATATGAGATTTTATGCGCCAAATCGGCTAGCCGCTTGGCTTTTTCTTTTTCTTTTGGATTGGTGAGGGCCATGGGAGTCTATTTGAAATATCCCGATGCTCCTAGTACAAAGGAGGTTATGGCAAATTTTTCTGGGAATTTAAGGAGTTAGAATATTTTTAAGATAATTTGATAGCTAGAAATCAACGTATCGATATATATATATATATATATATATATATATATATATATATAGAAGTCGATAAGGAGACGAACTTAGAAATAGAATAGTATAATCAAAAAGGAAGTCTAGAATAAAATCTAGGAAAAATAGAAAGAGAAAGCATATACGTGTTTGAAAGTGAATCAGTAGTTGTATGATGTTGATTATTCGAGTAAGTAGTCATATCTGTTTTGACGATTATAAATGTTATTCAGTCAAGGTCTGAGAGGTAATTATACCCCAACTTGATTGATTTCATTATTAACAAATAAATAGTAAGATTTCAGGCTCGAAGATCAATGTTGAATAAGAGTTAGTTGAATATAGTATTTGGGTTGTCGTAACGATGTTTTACACAACATCCGTTTTAACCCAAATAAGTGTAAGCTTGGAAATATAATATTAGAATATTTCATAAGTATAGAAATAAACGAGATCGGAAAAGAGATAAGTAATTGGAATTTTTTCCAATTATAAATTGCATATATTTTCTAAAGTTTAGAAAATAAAGGAAGGCGATATTCGGAAATGTTTTCCAAATAACATAAAAGGGCCAATATGGTTATTGAAAATATTTGGTTAACAAATATTGATAAAGAAATAGAGGAGTGATTTAACTAATGGAATATTGATTAAGGGCTCAGTTGAATTTCAAAAAGGAAAATTTGATTTTTGAAAAGAGTAAACTGTTTAAAAACTCCCAGGGAAAGACTGTTTAAATTAAAAACAAATTTAACAGAAATTTGTGAAAGCGGATTTGAATTAAAGTAAAGTCAGTTAAGTGTAACTAAATTTGAATTGAAATCGAATAAATTGGATTTGTGAAATTAGAATCCGAAATGGTATTGGATTGAGGAGTTAAGGAATTGAAAATTAAGAATTGAACTCGAGTTGAAATGATATGTGGCTCGGATATAAGCAAATGATTGTGTTGTGGGTAAAAGCAGATTGGAATTTGATTGGGGTGACCCTTGTATCCGCTGAAGTGATAACAGGTGGAAATGATATAATGATATGCCGACAAAAGGTACAAGTTTTTATTTCTATTAGATATAAGATTTATGAGCCGAATTGGCAAGCCGCATGGCTGTTTGATTTTCTTTTGGGTTGGAGATGGCCCAGAGAGGTGAGTGGGAGTTTGACCGATTGACCAGTACAAAGGAGGTGCTGGCGAAATTTTTCAAAAAGGTTAAGGTGTTAGAAAATTTTCAGGATTTTTGAAAATTTTCGTTGATAAGAATTGATTAATAATTTAATTGAAATTAAATTGGTTCAGTTAAAACTGAAGTTAAGAAGTGAACAAATATGTTCTAACCAGTCGATAGGGTCGTCCTCTACTTTTAGCAATTTCGAGGACGAAATTATTTTAAGTGGGGAAGATTGTAATGACCCGCATTGGCAGAGGTATTTTGATTAATTTATTTAATTATATCAATGGTGGTATAGTGAATTAACTGGTCGTGGAATTAAAGAATGGTAAATATTTAATTAAATTAATAAATTAAATGATATATTTAAGTCTGAAATAATCAGAATTGGCTGAAATAACGATATGGTGTGAACTGAATCATCTGTGATATTTAATTCAGCTTGGAATTGAATTTGAATAACGAATATATTCAATCGTCGACAATTGAACGTATAGTTTATAATATAATTATAAACGAGCTCGAAATGGCGCTGTAGTTCATAATTTGGCGATTTGAACTTCAACTGAATGTACAGGATTCATTTTAAGCCGGATTTCTGCGAAACAAGAAACGTGTGGAGCTGGTGGAGTATATCTTTCTAGTAGAAGAGAAAAATCGGGATTTCGTCGTGTAGATTTTGAGATATGTCCAAATCAAATATTCAGAAAAACAGCGGTATATTCGTTCGTGACCATAACGGTTATTTCAAAATAACTAGATATCGGGTGTGAATTCAGACAAGGTTCTTTTGGGAAGTAACGATAATTTAATTTTTAGAATTTTACTGAAATTTTTAATTAATTTAATAAGCGACTTTTTATTTGAAGTATTTCGCACCCTGTAATCAACATTTTGAGTTTTCAAAATATGAGTCAACCTACCGGTATTATTATATTTTTGGAATCGTGATGCCTTGGTCGGCACGACGGTAATGTTATTTCTGTCCATAGCGGTACGTACGTGATCAGAATTTTATGTAGCGAGGTGCCTAAAACAAGTTGAATACATATATAATTTTAATTCCTTGCTCTAAAATATCTTAACTAGTTCTAGGCCAAAAAGAAGCCACGATCCCTTTTAAATCACAGCCACAAGAGACGCGAGCAACAAAAAAATAAGAGTCTCCTATATAATGTCTTCACCACCTTCTAAACCTAAAACCAAAATCATTTCGCAGCAAAAACAGGCCGCCACTCCTCTTCAACATTTCAGCCAAAACGAGAATGGAAATCCCCTAAACATCAAATAAAATCTCTTCGATCAGAATCCTAAAGGAAAAATACACTCGCGACCTTCACCTCAGTCTTATACAAATTCTAAGAAGATCCGAGAACCCTTTTGTTTGCTGGGAAACATCAAGACCCGCGAGAAGCATTTCCGGAGCTTGCTGCTTCATTGACGGGGGCGACAAGGCCTAGAAGGTACTGACGGGTGAGTGCTAGGTGGTGAAAATTGTATGTGCGGTTACGTGCTTCTAAAGAGTTCGACCAGATTTATGGGGACGTTCGAGTTCGGTCTTAATGGGTGAAGGAGGATTTTTAAGTGATGTAAGGTATGTAGTTGGGTTTAATGTTGATTTTCGCATCCATCTGCTAGTTTTTGTGGGGATCGATCACTGAAAGGGCCGAGGTAAACTGTGTAGGCATGGTGATGAGTTGCAGCGTGGTGCGGTGGTTCGATGGAGACAGTGAAGGTTGAGTTCGGTAATGGTAAAACTGTGAAGTTAGGTTTCATATGGTATCATTTGGGAAGGAAATGAATTACTGTAGGATGGAGTTAAAAGGGAAAGGGGTACTGATTATTAACGAGGAAGTAGCACGGCTGCTACTGTGTTTGTTTGTGGAAGTCAGTGAAGTAGACAGCTCGAACATGGAGTGGTGATCTTCAGAAATGGCTGGAAGAAGTAGTAGAGGACGGGATGTATTTTTGTGTGAGGAAGACAGGAGTTTGATGGTCTGGTTTGCAGACCAGTGGAGTAATGGAAAATGGGGAGAGACCGAAATGAAAAATGTTGAGAAGGGTCAGCATGTGGAATCATCGTGGGGTTTTACGTTGAGTTAGAGGGGTCATTGAGATCCGAAGTTTTTGCTAAATACTGTGCGAATTAGCTTTACAGAAGGAAGGATACACTTTCTTTTTTTTGGTTCTGAGAAGAAGAGATATTCTTTTGAACGGGCCGGTATTTCTATTGGACCGAAGAAAAGAACGAGCAAAGTTAAGGCCCAGTTCAACTAGAATTTGGTTTATTTAAATTTAATTGTATACACTAACCTGTATAGATCATAACCATCTTATACTGTAGCAGAATCAGACGAAATCGATAACATTGGAATCGTAATGACGATATCTACGTTATGGAACTGGCTAGGAATGATTCAGAGCTTGATAGAAATTATGACCGGAAATAACGTCTAATCTGAATCGATGACCATTAATCATTATTTAACGATTAATGACAATGTGAGTAAATCTCACTAACTCTGAACAGTTTATAATTTCATGTTGTATTTTTAGAACTGTTAGATATTGGCTGATTGACTGTGTGTTGACCGTTTGATTGAACTGCTAGTCAGTTAGTTAATTTTCTATATTGATTCTGTTTAACAGAATATATCATATAGAACTGAAAAGTGATGTTATCTATATTGTTTAACATCTGTGATGCAGGGAGACGGGTTGGAGGAATCCAACTGGATTCCTCAACATTTATTTTACTGTTTTGCATATATTGTGATATATGGTGGGTTATATAATCTGTTATGGATTATGGGTGTTGGAATGATGTTGATCAATGTTATTCGATATTGTAAATATCATAAAAGACCCTGGGATGTAAAAAGAAGTATTTCAATGTATATTGAAATAAAGGAATTTTATAAAATCACAGGATTTTATAAAAGGAATTATTTATAAAACGAACACGGTTTTATAAAAGGGATATTTATTTAGAAAATAAATAGATATAGAAAAGGAATATTTATTTAGAAAATAAATAGAAGTTATAAATAGGAAATATTTGTAACGGTAAGTAAAAGTTATAAATGGGAAATATTTGTAACGGTAAATAGAAGTTATAAATAGGAAATATTTGTAACGGTAAATAGAAGTTATAAATAGGATATATTTGTAACGGTAAATAAACGTTATAAAAAGGAAATAGTAGTAACGGAAAACGTAGTTTATCAAAAGAAGTTAATCGATGTTAGTTAATCGATTAGAGAATAAAGTAAAATAAGTTAATCGATGTTAGTTAATCGATTAGAGAATAAAGTAAAAGAAGTTAATCGATGTTAGTTAATCGATTAGAGAATAAAGTAAAAGAAGTTAATCGATGTTAGTTAATCGATTAGAGAATAAAGTAAAAGAAGTTAATCGATGTTAGTTAATCGATTAGAGAATAAAGTAAAAGAAGTTAATCGATGTTAGTTAATCGATTAGTGTTAAAGTAAAAAGAAGTTAATCGATGTTAGTTAATCGATTAGAGAATAAAGTAAAAGAAGTTAATCGATGTTAGTTAATCAATTAGAGAATAAAGTTGAAAGGAGATAATCGATGTTAGTTTAATCGATTAGAATAGAAGCAAATGAGTAAATCGAATATAGTTATTCGAATAGAAAGTAAAAGGAATTATCGAATATAGTTTATTCGAAAAGAGTAAGTGAAATGAGTAAATAAATAGCGTTAGTCAAATAGTGTTAGTCCAATAGAGTTAATTGATAGGGGTTAGTCCAATAGAGTTAATTGATAAGAGTCAATCGAATATAGTTATTCGAAGGAGGGTTAAGTAAGGAAGTTTGTTAAAGAAATATAAAGTGAACTTTGTCTATTTCAAAGTTAGAAATGTTGTTCAGTTAAGGTCTGAGAGGTAGTTCTACCCCAACTTGATTGACTTCATTTTAACTAAGGAATAGTTAAGGTTCGACAGTAAAGGAAATGGTTTGAGTTGGCATCGCGATGGTTTGTTTAAACATATGTCTAAGTCCAATGAAGAAGCTTTGGAAATGTTTTCCAAATAAGAAACCAGAAATGTTTTCTAATAAAGAAACAAAGAAATGGAAATGTTTTCCATTGTTAATAACGTATATTTTCCCAATTTAGAAAATAAGGAATATTGAACGTAGGGAAACATGAGATAAGTAAATTAATGAACTAAAGAGATGAATGTTGAATGATGTTTGATCGATATAATTTCCATTTGGAAATAATATCATTGTTTGCACACCTATTTTTATTCGATAGTTAAATCACAGACTATCGAAGTTTTGACCATTTTAACGTTGTCAATATGGAGAGACCGGTTGGATTATTATCCGAAGAACCACTCTGTATTGGCATAACCGTTGCGAATCATATATGCCAAAGGAAATTGAAGACGGAGTTATGCAAGGGCTATCCTGTTTACAGAATAGTGCCTTCGGTTCATCCTGTTCCTGGATGACTTGTATGGACGGATGTTTGACAGAGTAATTCCAGACGATCACGTATATTGATTTCTCCAACTGTACCAAGAGTGGAAGCGAAGAAGGAAACTTCTTTTAGCTAACGCGTAATGTATGGTTGAGGACGTCAGTCGGTGATTTGATGGATTTGACGATGTGGCATTCAAAGTGAATCTAGTGTGATGATAAAGCGTAGCTTCTAGCCTCACATCCGGTAAGTGACAGAAATCGGGCAGGCAGCATGGCTAAGTCGGTCGCACCGAAGTAGGGTGTATAATCACCTGATCTAGAGTTTCATTTACTTCTAAAAATCTATTGTTGATGCTGTCCCATTCGGGAAACGGTTGCTGATCCCAACTGTTGGTGATATACATTCGATACACTCAAGAAAAATGAGTGGTCGGTCATGTGTGGTCGGGTTGCAAGATGTTCTTGTTGAACCCAGTATATTCCTCTCTAGAGGTACACTAGCGAAAGGTGGTTCCATACCTTGTCATAGTTGGAAATCCATTACCCAATACGTGCTTGCGGTTTTGATTGTATACTATATATGTAGGACGTGAGATGAAAGCGTTCTGCTAGATGATTATTATATTGTGTTGATAGACATTATTATTATATCAAAAGGTTTTTGATATAAAGATATTTGGATTCTCATAAGGGAAAAACCCGTTCCGTTATACGGCGTGGTCTTATGAGATATCGTTTACCTGTTTGAACTGTTTTAAAATGTTTTACTCACACCAGTCCCATGACTGACCCGGAGTTTACTTTGTTGTTTTCCCTAAACTCTTGGGTGCCTAAATTTGTTTGGGCAGTCAAGTAGTCGGGATTTACAGATATAGTTGAAGAGCTGGAGCAGGAGGCTTCAGGAGCATATAGCTATAGTTATTTCCGCTGTGTTGTAAGTGATGTACTCTGATAATGTTATTGTATACATATAAATCTTTTATTTCAAAGATATGTTATCTGTTATATGTTATTCGTTCCGCTATGAGATTCGTGTTACTCTGATGTTGTGTTCTTCTTCTTCTTCTATTCTAATTTTCTATCTTATCTTTCCTCACCCTCTAATTTCTTTCACTAATTACCAGGATTTTTCGACGTTTTGGTTATCGACATCGTGCTTATGTCGATAACCAAAGTCGCTAAAAATCCGGGTCATTACACTAGGCCTCGTCCCGTTTCTAGTATCGTGCCGTTATGCCGCCAAAATTTTCTAAAATAAGTTAGAAAAATAAAAATATCATTTTATTTAAAGAATGAACTGAATAGAAATTCATATGTTGGAATAAAATGTTTTATCGTTAAAAATATAATTTTTAACGTGAATGTGAATAAATAAATATTCATTTACAAACCAGACGGTTTGTTTATGTACACCTATTTGAAGGACATTGATTGGGACGATAAAATTTACACATCGCCCAACTGCACAAATAAAATCTGTGTTTGATTGTTTGAAACCCCACACGGGTGTTGGGATGAAATATGAAGTTCACTCATCCTGATTGATTAAATATGTCGATCGATTGATTGACAGGCTGTTATAAGCGTTATATATCTATATTTGATGCTTATACAGTGTAGTGCACTTTGGGTGATGGTTGATTATTTTTCAATGCTATTATATACATGTGTTATATGAAAATCCATATAATTAATTTTATATGGTGATTGATTGGGCCTCATTCCAATTTAGAAAATAAAGAATATTATAACATAAAGGTTCATGTGTTGACTGTACTCATCCGTTGAGATTAGTCAAGTGTTGAACGAAATAATTTAACAAAAATTGTCACACGTGGACAGTACTCATTCGTTGAGATTAGTCGTGTGTTGACAAGAATAAATATTCATTTATTGAATAGAATATTTGAAAATAGAAATATATGAAGCCGTGTTGGTTAGATTGACGCCATTTTGACGTGAACGATATTTATATCGATTTTATTCATTTTAAAATGCATATTGAAAAGTGATTTCGAAAACGCATATTTTGAAATGAAATCGAATTGGATTGAATATATAACGATTTCGAAATGAATTGAATATATAACGATTTCGAAATGGATTGAATATATAACGATTTCGAAATGAATTGAATATATAACGAATTCGAATTGAAATTGAATTGAATTGAAATCGAACTGAAATTGAATTAGAAATCAATTTGAATTGAAATCAATTTGAAATGAATTTAAAATGAATTTAAATTGGAATATTCAATTTTGATTTGAAATTGAATATGAAGTTGAAACCGTTTTGAAAATGAATTTAAAACGATTTATAAAGCACGTTTTGAATTGAAATCGACGAAGTATATATTATATATATTATATATATATAATATAATGGCCTGAATATAACGCGCCGCGCCGCGGCAGTTCGCGAATTTCGACCATTGACTTCGAACGGATATTACGGGAGATCCGACCGTCGGATTCTCCTAAAACTGGAACCGTTGGGTTCGTATCGAAAAGTGCTTTCTAACGAATATTAGAAATTTGAAATCTAATGGTTTGATTTGGAGTTATGTCCAAATCAAATTTGAAAAAGGTCGCTGCAAGTGCAGTTCGATGACCGTTGGTGGAAATCGACTGTACGGGCCTTGATAAAATTTTTAAAAATAGTAGTAATTTGTGTAAAATCATAAGAAATGATTTAGAAAGGATTGGGATGGAAAAACCCATATTTGAAAAGATAAAAATAGATTTTTATCGAAATGAACTAGTTTTGAACTAGAATTATAATTCTATTTATTTTTAAATAAATAAATTGAATTTGAAAAGGGTTTTAAAAATAACCAGAATTTCCAATGATTGCATTGGAGTGGATTTGAATCGAAATTGTCTTCGGAATATTTCGATGTTGGAATTCGTGATTATACAGATGTTGTTATGGAAATTTGAAAGATATATATATTTATATCGTTATTTCCAATACGACATTTGTTAATCGTAGAATTCGATATTGAATATAAGCCGATATATTTTC
Source organism: Allium sativum (assembly GCA_030737875.1). Taxonomy (NCBI): domain Eukaryota; kingdom Viridiplantae; phylum Streptophyta; class Magnoliopsida; order Asparagales; family Amaryllidaceae; genus Allium; species Allium sativum. The sequence continues at coordinate 1,041,752,555 of CM060910.1, read as the reverse complement.
TATTCAGAGCCTTGTATTGAATATCAAATGTGATTTGGGTTTGTCGTGAATGGTGTCTTCACTAACACTATTCTTGAACCCAGTTGAGAAAAGATTAAAACTTTTTATTTAGATTTAATGAAGTGTACCAATTAAATGATATTTAATTGGAATTGAATTGATATTGATTTTTTTTGGGTTTATCGTGGACAGTGTTTTTAAATAACACTCGTTCTTTAACCCGATAATTAATGGAATGTGATTTTGGGTTTATCGTGAACCGTGTTGTAAATGACACTGATTCTTTAACCCAGTTAGCGATTAAAACTAAGTGGAGTTTTAATGAATCTTTAATTAGATTGAAAAGATCGAGAATGGAGTATCCCCAGTTTTGCTCCAGGCGATAGTTAAATCTTTAATTAGATTTGAACGTGAAATGGTAATTGAATTTACCGATAACACCGTGGTGTTAGATATGAAGTATTACCAGTTTTACTTCATGGGATGAATAGGTTGGGATTGGGAAATTAAAACCAATGATTACTACGGTAAGGTTCGCTAATTCCGACTAGTTGAATCAAAATTCAAAGGAAGATTAGAGAATAAATTCAAGAATTTATCTTGGATAAAATTAATGGGAACCTTTCCCTATGAATGTGAAATTAGAAACTAACTGTCGGTTAGCCAAGCAGAATGGTTTTCTGGATATTGATCTGATGTTGGTTTCGGCCTTCGGGGTTAATATTTGGGGAATTATTCTCTTGATTAATTTACGGTTAGTGACTGATGAATTGGAATGAGGTGTATGTTGTGTTTGTGTAACACTTATTTAAAATATACGCGAGTTATTTGGAAAGACCGGGTTTATCCCATTCTGAATAACTGATACGACGATAAGTCGAAGATGAAGACGGTGGTCGAAGACCAGAAGTCTTCACGTCGTTTGGGTGATTACTGATGATCTTGATTGGGCTGTACACCCAAGAAGATGGAAACAGTTGGTGATCGTCCAGACGTACTTGGAGATCGATGGATATGCGGGGTACTAGGTGCCTCTGGTTTCGTTCAGACCCAGAACGGACTTGTAAATGGACTGTGTGTCTGACATTGGATTTTAGTCCGTGTGATTGATCTCTATTAAATATATATCTGTTTGGCGTCGGAGAATTTATTCTCTTGCTTAACGCCTTTATCTGAGACGTACGAGCTCAGGGGTTATACATTGATGGATATCAAATGCATGGAGTGAATTGCCTATGTGGCATGCCTAAGTGGCAATTGATCGAGGCTTCTGTTGAAAAGCAAAGTCTTGTGGTGATGATCAAAGCACAGCCTGTGTGGCACAGCTTTGTGTAACGTGAATTCGCGAGTTTTGCACCCCGGTTGTGAACCAAAAACGGGAGAGGACCTCAGGGAGGGCATGCGTTTCTTTCTAGCTAGGGTGGTGTCAGTGACCTACCAGCCCTGACATTTATATACTTTTCACCTATTGTTGCTGTTGCGAGGCGCCTCGGTTAGATCGGACGATCCGGGTCCGATGGAGCCATTCGTTGGCTCATTTACGCCCCAAAGGGCGGAGAAACGTATTGTTCAGGCACTATAATCCACATCGGTGGACCGGCCCTGTCGCTCCAAGGGGCAGTTGCGGCTGTTCCGGAGACATGGGCTAGATTGTCTCGAAGACGGTGAGGACGATCCCTGGCCTCGGTTCATAGACGGAAATCCAATTTCCAAATACGACGTCTTGCGGTTTTGATTGTAAACTTATATATGGCGACATAGTGGCATGGGACGCTCATGTCGCCTATGATTGGTACTTATGATTTGAAGATTGTTTTATACACTATACACTGATAATAGTATCAAATAATCTGTTTTAAACGTATCAAGCATTCTTTGGCTGTTATAAGGGAAAACCCTATCCCCTGGCTTGCGTTGCATTGTGTGATAGGACCTGGGTCTTATAACAGCTTCATTTTTCTTTATTTAGCATTGCGTTGTTTGTTTTATGCACTGGTATTCTTGGGAGGAAACCCGTTCCGTGTTATACGGCGTGGTCCCTTGATTTACCTAACTTTAAAAATAAAGATTAATTGTTTTAGTTCTCACACCAGTCACATGACTGACCTGGGGTTTATTGTTTTGACCTAAACTCTGGGTGCCCCTATTTTGACACGGGCAGCTAGTAGTTTTGGTTTTGCAGATTTATATTCACAGGATCCTGGTTTACAGCTGGAACGATATCCGGAAAGCTTTGTATCCGTATATCTCCTTCTAGTTGTGTATTGTATTATTTTCCGCTGCGATGTTTTTAAATGTAATTTAAATCTCTGATATTTCTGTGTAATATTTATTTGTTTATACTCTGTATATTCTTGTGTTCTGATGCATTGTTGTAATATACATTGAAACGTTCTTCCGTCTGCGTTCTGTTGTGGCTTGTTCTCAAACTATCCGACACTTTCCTTTACGGGGAAGTTACGGGTTTTTACACAGACCTACCCTACGCTGCGGACCTACCGTTCTAAGATACTTGGGTGCCAAGGACTCATTCACTATAAATGCACACAGGACCTTCCTCATTTTCTTCACACAAAACTTCAATGGTGAAACCTCAATTTCCTCCAACAAATCTATCCCAAACCAGATCGTCTTCAAATGAAATAACAAAACGAAAGGCAGATGGTAAAATATGGGACTGGAGCCGATTCAAGGTACGGTAGACGTGGTGAACCAAAGGGAGGCTGACGCAGTGAAAAGCAGTAGTGAGGTGCGGGTTATGTAATAGACTAGGAAAGAGAAGCAGTGGGGGAGTCGACACCATGGACTGACGTCAGGCAAGTGTGTGTGAACACAACAGTTTGAACGTGATTTGTATACTAATATGGAAGAGAAACATAGTAGGAAGATGTTCTGGGACCAAAGTTTCAAAGAGAGATCCACTTGGAGACAAAGAAGGATTTTGAGGTAGTTTTATATATTTTGCGTTGGGAAGTTTGGTTTAATTTTTAAAATGGATCTGAAATGTTAAAAAGGGAAGGAAGCAGGCTTTCGAAAATGGTTTGCAGAAGGAGACGTAACAGTAAAGAGTTGGAAAGAATTAAGGGAAACATGTTGTATTCGCAAGACAAGGGGGTTCTGATGTGAGGAAGAAAGTGGGAAGTGGCTCATGCGAGTGAATACGTGAAAACTTGGGTATGGTTTAAAAACTGAAGCATGGTCTTCATGTTGTCGAGAGCAAGAGGAGATAGACCGATGGCGGTTGAGATATGTAGGGAAGGAGGAGTCTTTAACGTAGTGTATGGGGAAGGATTTGTTTACGGGAAGAAGAAATGTATTGTAGAAGTGGGAACAAATTTGTGAAAGTATCTGTAGCAAACGCTGTTACGTGGGTTTCGAAGAATGATGGGCTTCAACCCAATGTATATGAAAAAAACACAAAGGAGAGGATGCAAAGCACGAGCTTGCATGCTAGCGGGTGCATGTGGGAAAGATGAGAAGGAACCAGAATATAACGACATAGCGTGGTGGATCCTGTTGTGAGTAAGTAAATAGTTTGGCTGTTTAGGGTCTAATTATTTAAGGTTAATATCTATAACATGTTAGTTAATTAGTTAATATGTTAATTCATTTAAATTAAGTTGCTAAAATTATTTAACGTATGACTCGTGCATACCGTATCAGAACGGAATAACACCGGAGCACTGGGAACCGTATGAACAAACGCTATGGTCTAGGATTGGTCTAGTCAAAGAAGAAATAACTGGAATTTACAGTTCAATTAAACGCTGTATAATTTAACTGTAACTGAACTGCTACAACAATGAACGGAATAAAGGTGAGTTTACTCACTCAGTTTTTATCCCACTTATATATTATATAAGTCGGGTTTTATTTTATATGCTATGGTTGATAATTGTTTGTTGTGTGCTAGATGAATATTGGTCGAACTGGTTGATTTATACATTAGTTTAATTTAATCGTGTTAACGATTGTTTCCAAACAAGGTAACTTACCTTGTTGGTTACGTTTATAATAATATGAACGTATTAAATTAAATATAGATGATTGGATAACTATTATTTATTTATGGTTGAATATTATATCTGTTTATTGAATTGAATTTGGGATAACGTATTTTGATGCAGAGAAGAACAGGTTGGAGGGATCCAACGAGATTCCTCAAATTTATTGTTTATTTTCATATCACATTATATGAACTGTTTGACCAACCTGAGTAGATGATTGATTTGTTTATTGATCGTTGAATCTAAATTCAATGTTTGTTTTGTTATTAACCAATGGACAATATTGGTTTGGTAATTGGCAGCATATGACATATAAATCAATCGTTTTTATAAATTTTGATTACCATCAAAGGAATCGACGGTAATGAAGTTATAATACTTATTTTATAACTGAAAATAGATTTTTAATCTATTAATTGGAATAAAAGTTATTTGAAAAATAAAATAAATATTTATTATTTACGTTATAAGTAATTATTAAATTGTTTTATAAAGAAAATTCTTATGTAATGAGAATTATAAGCTAATGAGCAGAACTAGTGTAACAGTTAAGAGTTGGTTTAATTGTTCTAAATAACAATTAAATGGAGTATTTAAAATTAATTATATTATCAATTAAATTAAAGAAAAGATTTAATTGGATTGGTTAACGAGATAACTGTGTTTGAACCAAATGTTTTACTGGGATTGAGTATTAAATTAAATTAGTTTATTATTAAATAAATCTAATGAAAGTGTTAAACGAATATTTGTAAATGTTAATAAGATTTTTAAATAAGAGGAATTATTATTTATTTTTGTAATAAAGAATTTAACTACTTATACAGTAGTTAATAATGGAATAAGTCATTATCTTAATTAATAAGGATCTAAGTGATTATTACTTAAGTGAAATCCATTTATGTCAATAATCGAGTTTGGAATGAATCCGGTTGAATTAGAAAAGAGTGATGATCGGATTTCATGGTAAAGCCTGAATTTTTATAACGAAGTTATAAAAGTTATTTTGAACTAAAGCGATGACTTAAATAGATGTTTATTTAAGGTTGAGGTAAGTAAAAAGAAATCATGATAGAAAAAGGTTTATATTAAACCCGAGTTTTTTTAAATAAGGGTTATAAAAAGGGCGTGAGACTAAAATGGGGATTTAAGTTGACGATACTTAAATAATGAGGTTAAGTGAAACAAATTGAATTGAAACAAGATTTTCAAGTTGAAAATGATTGAATGTGTGACGGCCCGCCCCGCACTAACCGACATTTACTCCAAAAGTGCGCTGTACACATGTCCAGTTAGCACGGAACGGTCGTCAGAAGGGAAGGAAAGAAGGAAGTGAACTAACAAGGAACCTGTAAAATGTTTCACAGTGCATAGGATAAAATATAATAATAACATACTTGACATAAAACAGGCGAGACAGTGCATAAGCTGAAACAACTAACATAGCAGCGGAAAATCCAAGTACAGCTTATGATCCAAAGTTAAACATTATTACAACTTTTCAAACTGTCTCAAAGCAAAAGCGAGGTAAAGGAGGTACACTACTAATGCCCAAATAGCGACCACCAACGACACAGGGAGAATATATATATGTATCATACGTGGAAGCCTCCTGCCCGCCTCCGAATCAGCTACTCGCGCATCACCAGCTAACCTGTCTCTAGTCTGCTCGTGTGAGCACCCAGAGTAATAAGAGGAGACATAAAACTCTAGGTCAGACATAAAGCCTGGTATGAGCGATAAGCATCTAAACAGAACAATAACAGGTAGACTAAAACATACCTGAACCTGGACCTGCAACCAAAGAGTTAGCACTACATACTGTACAACTCTGTAAGGTGCCATATCAAACGGTGTAAAGATACGGAGGTGGGGGTGTGCATGTCATAGTGATGGAAAACAATCAAACATAGCATCCATCCTCACATCTCTCACTCAGTGCGTAAAGCATACGATATTCACCACTTCGATCACCCAACATACCTTGCTACGATCACTTTGCCCCATGAAGTCATAAATGGCTTCACTGCACTGATAACGTAGCCACTAGTCCTTCGCTATGTCCACTTGCCCCATGGAGTTATTCACCCCATCTGCGCTGGCTCATAGCCTTACCAAACCTTACTATGTCCACTTGCCCCATGGAGTTATTCACCCCATCTACGCTGGCTCATAGTCTTACTACGCATCACCTTGCCCCTCAAGTCATAATGACTCTACTGCACTGATAACGTAGTCTTGCTACCATCACCTTGCCCCTCGAGTCATAATGACTCTACTGCACTGATAAGTAGCCCATCATCCATTTTTAGTGGTGAATCGAAGTTATGAACGTCGACAACTCCTTAGCACACGTCCCGCAGCAAAGCCTAACCATGAAGTGAACTCATCGGTTCCCAACTGGATCCTGAGCTCTAACTTCCCATATTGGACTACCTTTGCATCTCGGGTTATTGGTCAATACTGGGTCGGGTCGGATTCTCTTCAAGCTATCGGTTCGGGTCGGGTCCACTGCGTTGCATCGGTGCATGGTCTTCCTCTGGTAATGGTTCGGTTCGGGTCCACTCCATCGCGTCGGTTCGGGTCGGGTGTCCCCCTTCGGGTCGGGTCGGGTGCCATCTCCCATCCAGTTCATGCTCCCGCTCCGATCAGCTCCTTCGCTCTTCACATGCTGCGATCCGATCCCTCCTCCTTTATCCGATCCGATCCCAGTTCAATTAGCGTGGCCTTCCTTTTTGCCAGATTTCTCAAGTGTCAGGTTCCGATCCGATCGAATCCCTTGCTCAGTTCAACTTATCCGATCCGAGCCACCATATCCGATCCGATCCTACACTGTTTCATGAAGCTTTTCCAGCAAGTGTTTACGCCATTCGACGACGTTTTCGACCATTCTAACTATTGAAATCAATCCCAAAGCATATCATACAGTCATAGCAACATGCATAATCAACCACAAACATCAAAACATCAATATGATAGGTTAAAATGGATCAAACATACCCAAAGCCCCATATTTCCCCTTAAGCATGTTTAGGTGAAGCTAATGATAGGATTAGCAAAACTTAACCAAACTAACCCAAATTCATATCAAAGATCTAAAACATCATTTAAGAATTTATGAACATTTTTCCAGAATTTTTTTCATGTTTAAATTCGCTAATTAACACTAATTACCCTTAATTAGCCATAATTAGTGCAAAACTATGCAAATCACTCACCTTAGCCACAAATAAACTAAAATCTCAAATATATCTCTGATTTGATGCAAATCCCAATGCTAAACAGCAGCTCCAATATTGATTTGGTGTAGATCTTCTTTGATTTGATGTTGCTAAGCTTAATCCTTGATTAAGAGATGATTTGGAGGTGATTTAGAGGTTGGAGGCCATTTTTAGGGTTCCTTGGAGATAAGTGGAGGCTAGAAAACTGAAATGAAATGATTCTCTAACTCATTTCAGCCTCCCCATAACCCTAATCCCGAAATGGGTTATGGGCCTATTCACTAATCACCCTCTTTGGCCCGGTTAAGCAGTTTTTCACCTTCCAAACCTTATTTCAGCCATATCTCTCAAACGATAAGTCCGTTTGGCTATTATGTCCACTCTACGGAAAGGTAAACCATCAAACAAATCTAATGGAAGTGGTTTCAGGTCAAAATTCCTTTCCAATCAAAAGTTATTGCCAAAACAAGATCAGCTAGGGGCAAAATGGTCATTTAAAAATCGATAAAAACCATAAGCATGGGAAATGACTCTAATGGATGTTTCCCAAAGTTACATGACCATACGACTTCATATGGGAAAGAAATAAATATTCTACGATCCTTTGATGCGTAGAATGCGGGTTGTTACATTCTCCCCCCCTTAAGAAATTTCTCCCCCGAAATTCCCTAACCAAAACACACACAAAGGTCCCACATGCCTATCAATCATAAAACAACAATCAAACATGAAAAACAAGCAAATAAGTCTATCCTAGCATGCGGAATAACTAAATTGCAAAGTAAATCTTACCAGGCAAAGAGTTCTGGATACGCCTTCCTAATGCTCTCCTTTGTCTCCCAAGTGCAATCATTCTCGTCCTCGCCCCACTGAACCTTGACTAGCCTCACCGCCTTCCTTTGAAGTTGCATCGTATCGTGCCCCACAATACGAATCGGCTTGCGGTTCCCAACCGCCTCGGGTTCCACTTCGAAGTCCTCTAACTGATCAGGTGAAACAGTCATATTTGGGTCGTGCACGAACTTCCTTAGTTGGGAAACATGAAATACGTTGTGTACTCCCGCCATCTTCTCTGGTAAGCCAACTCTATATGCCAAATTCCCGACTAATTTAAGAACAGGGAATGGGCCAACAAATCTTGGTGCCAATTTGCCTCTCCTGCCAAATCGTATCACGCTCTTCAACGGAGAAATCTTGACAAACACCAAGTCACCAACGGAGAATTTTAAGTCTCTTCTCCTCTTATCAGCATAACTCTTTTGCCTATCTTGGGCAGCCTTCATTCGCTGTTGAATGATCTTAATCTTATCTGAAGTTTCCCTCACCACATTTGGTCCAAGCATAAACTTCTCGCCAGTCTCTATCCAACATGATGGTGAGTTGCACGGTCTTCCGTACAAAGCTTCATATAGAGCCATACCGATACTGGATTGGTAGCTATTATTATATGCAAACTCTACTAGATGCAAATGGTCATCCCATGATCTACCAAAATCCAATACACAAGCTCTCAAGAGATCTTCCAATATACGGTTCACCCTCTCCGTCTGACCGTCGGTCTAAGGATGATATGCGGTACTGAGATGTAATCCTGACCCTAGAGCCTCTTGTAAGCTCTTCCAAAACCCACTAGTGAACAACGGGTCTTGGTCACTCACAATGCTTTTAGGTACTCCATGAAATCTCACTACCCACTTCATATACAATTCTGCCAACTTGGCTGCCGTTCTGGTCGATTTGACTGGTATAAATCTTGCACTCTTAGTCAATCGATCCACAATTACCCAAATGCTATCATGTCCCGATCCAGTCCTTGGTAAACCATCGATGAAATCCATCGAGACTTGCTCCCATTTCCACTCGGAAATTTCTAATGGTTGCAACAACCCACTAGGCTTCTTTTGCTCGGCTTTAACTAGCTGGCAATTCATGCATTTGGATATAAACTTCCTAATGTCTCTTTTCATCCCTTCCCAGTAGTAAGTCTGCTTCATGTCTCGATACATCTTATTACCACCGGGACATATAGTCAGTTTTGAGTGATGACATTCTCTAAGCACTTCATCTGTCAAACCATTCACGTCGGGTACAACTAGTCTTCCATTCTTTCGAAGCCATCCATCTCGATCAAGCCCATACACATTCATCTCCTCACCGTCGATGTCCATCTCTAACTTGGAGATGATTTCCAATAGATTAGGATTGTCCCTCTGGCTGGAACCAATCCGCTCTATCAAAGTGAGTGTGATCGCCAAACCAGCTAGCATGACTGGATCCAATTCGCACTTTGGTCTGAAATCAAACCCCGCGATATACTCCAGTTGCTTCCATTCAAGAAACATTGCCCCTAAACTGGCATGTCTCCTACTCAAGGCATCGGCTACCGCATTACCTTGCCCAGGCGTGTATGCGATATCAAAATCATACGAAGCCAAGAACTTTAACCATCTCTGCTGACGGAGATTTAGATCTTTCTGAGAGAAAAGATACTTTAACGATTTATGATCGGTGAACAACTCAAATCTTTCTCCCAAGAGATAATGTCTCCACATCTTTAGCGCAAACACGATCGCTGCTAGTTCCAAATCATGGGTAGGATACTTCTTCTCATGCGGCTTTAGCTATCGAGTAGCATAAGCTACAACCCTACCTCCTTGCATCAACACAGCACCTAATCCGGTACCACAAGCATCCGTGTATACCGTCATCTCTTCATTCCCTTTAGGAATGACTAGCACTGGCGCACGCGTCAACCTTTCCTTTAGACTCATGAATGCATTCTCACACACTCCGTCCCAGACGAAGGACTGATTTTTCTTAGTCAAATGAGTCAACGGTGCTGCTATCTTGGAGAAGTTCTGGATAAACTTACGATAATATCCAGCTAATCCCAAGAAACTCCTTACATCTGTTGCATTCTTGGGCGTAGGCCAATCCTGTACCGTAGCCACCTTCGCAGGGTCCACGACAATACCACTCTCTGAAACAACATGGCCCAAGAATCTCACTTCCCTTCTCCAAAAGTGACACTTAGAGAATTTCGCTTTCAATTGGTGTTTCCTCAACACCTCCATCACTATCCTCAAGTGTCCCTTGTGTTCCTCCTCTGTCCTTGAATAAACAAGGATATCATCTACGAACACAAGAACAAACTTATTCAACTGATCTCTGAATACTCGATTCATAAGATCCACAAAGTAGGCTGGTGCATTGGTCAACCCAAATAGCATGACCAACCACTCATAAAATCCAGACGGCATCCTAAATGCCATTTTCGGAACACTCTCATCTGCTACTCGAAGCTGATGAAATCCTGTCGCGAGGTCCAACTGGGAGAACACTCTTGCTCCTTCCAGTTGATCAAACAAATCATCTATCCGTGGTAGAGGATACTTATTCTACCTCGTTACCTTATTCAACTCGCGATAGTCCACACACAAATGAAGGGAACCATCTGCCTTAGTGGCAAACACAACTGGTGCTCCCCACTCGGAGACACTTCTTCTAATAAATCCCTTCTTCAAAAGATTGCTGACTTGCACCCCGAGCTCTCGCTGCTCCCTTGGTGCCATACGACGAAGTGGCATCACTATAGGGCTGACATCTTTCACTAAATCAATACGGAACTCAATCTCTCGGTGTGGTGGAAGCCCGGTCACCTCCTCGAAGACGTCCGGATACTGGCCAACCACGGGCACATCTGACAGCTCATCCTGCGGGATGTCGAGGGAATTTACAAAACTAGCCATGACCCCATCACTAGGTAGACTACCAAACACTACCCTCCGCCCATCATCCGCCCTAACTGTCACCAAAAAGCCCTCACAGTCTACCACCACCCCGTATCTTTGGAGCCAATCGACTCCCAATATAATGCCATACCCAGTAAAGCCCAAAACAAAGCAATCACAAACATACATCCATGACTCGATAAGGCCAAATTCCTGCAAATCATACTAAGGCTAGTCGAACCACCAATCGGGTTCGTCACAACCAATGGTCTATCGACTATCTCGGGTTCCAGTCCCAACCTATCTACCAGGTCACTAGATATGAAGGAACGGGAAGCCCCAGTATAAAAAAAACTCGAACTGGTACATCATAAATAGAAAGCATACCTTGAATAACAACATTCTTTCCTTTCTCCGCCCCAGTCGGGGCATTCGACGAAGAAGGAACAACATCAATAGCATATGCTTTCACAATCTGCTTCTCCTTAAGAGGTTGCGGACACTTATCCTTATGATGTCCCACTTGACCAAAGTTGTAGCACTTCCTTTCCGTTGGCTTGGCCCGACATTCTTTGGCATAATGGCCCTTCTTACCACAGCTGAAGCACTCAACATCTTTCTTGCTCTTTTTCTGGCCACCCTTAGATTGGTCCTGCTTCCTCCTATTCTGAGAGTTATTCTTGCCTCCACCGCCTGCTTGCGGCTTTGGCCCTTCTGCAGATGCAGCCTCAGTCTCTGACTTAGGGTAAAGGCTCTCTGACCTCAAAGCTTTCCCCACAATCGATTCAAAAGTCTCGTCGATGTGGTTGATAAGCCTTTCCCCCAAGTATCCATCTAAACCAGTAATGAACTTCTCATTCTTCTTCTCAGGAGTATCGATAAGAGATAGTCCATACTTCGACAAAGTGTCGAACTCAGCAATATAGTCAGAAACTGCCCTACCACTCTGCTTGAGTTCCAAGAACCTCTTGAACAACACTGACTTTTGGGTAGCTAGAATAAACTTCTCGCTAAAGCGAGCTTTGAACTGATCCCAAGTAACCTGATCTTCTGGAGTTGCTGTTCTAAGGGCATTCCACCAATTCATTGCTCGCCCTTGCAGCTGACGAGACGCTAGCCTTCTCTTCATCGCATCCTCAAGACCCAAGTCATTAAAGATACGGTCACAACTATCCATCCAGTCCTGAACATCTGTGGCCGACTCCGTCCCGTGGAACGGCTTCCCACCAAGGTTAGTGTAATCCTTGCACAACTTAGCGAAATCGACCCTAGGCGCCTGCACTACTGGACTACCACCATTTCCGGGATTGGGAGTTCCCCCTTGCACCTCCCTAAGCATGTCTCTCATGAGGTCAGTAAACATCGCCCTCATGTCTGCAGCATTCCCATTATTGGCTCCCCTACTAGCACCTCTAGCATATCGGCTCATCGTCAATCTGTAAAAGGGAAACGATTAACGACCCCATAGTGGTGCTAGTGCAGTGCGGCTTCATTCTTATACTACCAAGAGTATATATATATAGCTTTTGAAAACCAAAGTAATCACAAATACGCGCTCTCATATACGTACTATCTCTCCCTAGTGTCTTTCCCTAGGTTAACTACGCAACCTAGAGCTCTGATACCAAGTGTGATGGCCTGCCCCGCACCAACCGACATTTACTCCAAAAGTGCGCTGTATACATGTCCAGTTAGCACGGAACGGTCGTCAGAAGGGAAGGAAAGAAGGAAGTGAACTAACAAGGAACCTGTAAAATGTCTCACAGCGCATAGGAAAAAATATAATAATAACAAACTTGACATAAAACAGGCGAGACAGTGCATAAGCTGAAACAACTAACATAGCAGCGGAAAATCCAAATATAGCTTATGATCCAAAGTTAAACATTATTACAACTTTTCAAACTGTCTCAAAGCAAAATCAAGGTAAAGGAGGTACACTACTAATGCCCAAATAGCGACCATCAACGACACTGGGAGAATATATATATATGTATCATACGTGGAAGCCTCCTGCCCTCCTCTGAATCAGCTATTCGCGCATCACCAGCTAACCTGTCTCTAATCTGCTCGTGTGAGCACCCAGAGTAATAAGAGGAGACATAAAACTCTGGGTCAGACATAAAGCCTGGTATGAGCGATAAGCATCTAAACAGAACAATAACAGGTAGACTAAAACATACCTGAACCTGGACCTGCAACCAAAGAGTTAGCACTACATACTGTACAACACTCTAAGGTGCCATATCAAACGGTGTAAAGATACGGAGGTGGGGGTGTGCATGTCATAGTGATGGCAAACAATCAAACATAGCATCCATCCTCACATCTCTCACTCAGTGCGTAAAGCATACGATATTCACCACTTCGATCACCCAACATACCTTGCTACGATCACTTTGCCCCATGAAGTCATAAATGGCTTCACTGCACTGATAACGTAGCCACTAGTCCTTCGCTATGTCCACTTGCCCCATGGAGTTATTCACCCCATCTGCGCTGGCTCATAGCCTTACCAATCCTTACTATGTCCACTTGCCCCATGGAGTTATTCACCCCATCTGCGCTGGCTCATAGTCTTACTACGCATCACCTTGCCCCTCAAGTCATAATGACTCTACTACACTGATAACGTAGTCTTGCTACCATCACCTTGCCCCTCGAGTCATAATGACTCTACAGCACTGATAAGTAGCCCATCATCCATTTTTAGTGGTGAATCGAAGTTATGAACGTCGACAACTCCTTAGCACACGTCCCGCAGCAAAGCCCAACCATGAAGTGAACTCATCGGTTCCCAACTGGATCCTGAGCTCTAACTTCCCATATTGGACTACCTTTGCATCTCGGGTTATTGGTCAATACTGGGTCGGGTCGGATTCTCTTCAAGCTATCGGTTCGGGTCGGGTCCACTGCATTGCGTCGGTGCATGGTCTTCCTCTGGTAATGGTTCGGTTCGGGTCCACTCCATCGCGTCGGTTCGGGTCGGGTGTCCCCCTTCGGGTCGGGTCGAGTGCCATCTCCCATCCAGTTCATGCTTCCGCTCCGATCAGCTCCTTCGCTCTTCACATGCTCCGATCCGATCCCTCCTCCTTTATCCGATCTGATCCCAGTTCAATTAGCGTGGCCTTCCTTTTTGCTAGATTTCTCAAGTGTCAGGTTCCGATCCAATCGAATCCCTTGCCCAGTTCAACTTATCCGATCCGAGCCACCATATCCGATCCGATCCTGCAATGTTTCCTGAAGCTTTTCCAGCAAGTGTTTACGCCATTCGACGACGTTTTCGACCATTCTAACTATTGAAATCAATCACAAAGCATATCATACAGTCATAGCAACATGCATAATCAACCACAAACATCAAAACATCAATATGATAGGTTAAAATGGATCAAACATACCCAAAACCCCATATTTCCCCTTAAGCAAGTTTAAGTGAAGCTAATGATAGGACTAGCAAAACTTAACCAAACTAACCCAAATTCATATCAGAGATCTAAAACATCATTTAAGAATTTATGAACATTTTTCCAGAATTTTTTTCATGTTTAAATTCGCTAATTAACACTAATTACCCTTAATTAGCCATAATTAGTGCAAAACTATGCAAATCACTCACCTTAGCCACAAATAAACTAAAATCTGAAATAAATCTCTGATTTGATGCAAATCCCAATGCTAAACAGCAGCTCCAATATTGATTTGGTGTAGATCTTCCTTGATTTGATGTTGCTAAGCTTAATCCGTAATTAAGAGATGATTTGGAGGTGATTTAGAGGTTAGAGGCCATTTTTAGGGTTCCTTGAAGATAAGTGGAGGCTAGAAAACTGAAATGAAATGATTCTCTAACTCATTTCAGCCTCCCCATAACCCTAATCCCGAAATGGGTTATGGGCCTATTCACTAATCACCCTCTTTGGCCCGGTTAAGCAGTTTTTCACCTTCCAAACCTTATTTCAGCCATATCTCCCAAACGGTAAGTCCGTTTGGCTATTATGACTACTCTACGGAAAGGTAAACCATCAAACGAATCTAATGGAAGTAGTTTCAGGTCAAAATGCCTTTCCAATCAAAAGTTATGGCCAAAACAAGATCAGCTAGGGGCAAAATGGTCATTTAAAAATCGACAAAAACCATAAGCATGGGAAATGACTCTAATGGATGTTTCCCAAAGTTACATGACCATACGACTTCATATGGGAAAGAAATAAATATTCTACGATCCTTCGATGTGTAGAATGCAGGTTGTTACAGAATGGATTTAAAAGTAGATAATATGGGTTAATAAGTAGTTAAGATAAGAGGAATAAGAAATGGAAATGTCTCCGACTATGAAAAACGGTTCGAGGAATTATTTTAATAATTCCAAAGTAATGGAAACAAAAAGGATTTGAGAATATAGAATAATATTTCCAATATAAAGGAAATAGCAAGGTATTTTGAAAAAATTATACGATACATATGAAGTGAAGAAATTAAAGAGATTTTGTAATGACGTTTTACGTTAAATTTGTTGAAACCAAAGTTGAGGATGTATATATAAATGATTTAATTCTAAAGTATTTAAAATGTTTTGTGCATATTCTTATAGTAAAATAAAGAAAATACCATGGTTTAAGATATTAAAATATTAAGGAGTTTTTAACTAGTTTTTAAATTAGAAAGGCCAAGTGTTGCTGAGTATTGAACCAGTAAGTTCATTTTATTTTTATGGTTGCATGGTTGATTATTTGATAGTTAACTAACCAACTATCAAATCTGACTTATACGATTGTTAGTACGGAAAGATCGAGATTGAATTATATTCTAAAACCATTCCGACCAGCAAATACGAAATGGAGAAGATGTCCGATGCTGATCAAGACGAAGCCGTTGAAGACCCTAGATCTTCATAAAACGGAAGGACTACTCAAATCTCTGGTTAACACCTATAGTTTTCAAAATCTACTATCTATATATAAATTTAATTTATAATTTATAGCCAGAGATATATTGTGGTTCGGTCGTGGTTGAAATCTATGGATTTGCAAGGACTACTCGCTACTGATCTATAGGGTGATTCCTATGATGTGGTAGGAGAGTACCTTCGGTTCATCCTGTTCCTGGATGACTTGTATGGACGAATGTATGACAGAGTATTTCTTAAGAATCACGTACGTTGATTTTTACAAACGTATTTCTGTAGGTGGCAGAGAAGACACCTTCTCTTAGCTTAAACACCCAGAATATGTTTTTGGACGTCAATTAGTGATTTGGCGGATCTGACGATGTGGCTTTCAAAGTGAATGATGGCTAGATATTCTACAGATAAATTCTAACCTCAAGCCTCACAACCGGGAAATGACAAAAATCGGGCAGGCAGCATGTCTATGTGGGTCGCACCCATCAGGGTGTATAATCACCTATCTAAATAAATTCCATTTGCTTCTTTAATCTATCGATGCTGTCCATTTTCGGGAAACGGTTGTTGATCCCAACTGTTGGTGATATACATTCGATACACTCAAGCGAAATGAGTGGTCGGTCATGTGTGGGTCGGGTTGCAAGACGTTCTTGTTGTTCCCAGTGTATTCGCCTTTAGAGATACACTATCGGAAGGTAGTTCCATACCCTGTCATAGTTGGAATTCCAATCTCCAATAAGCGCCTGCAGTTTTGATTGTATACTATATATGTGGAGCGTGAGATGCAAGCGTTCCGCTAGATTGCTATTTACTTGTATTTAGACACTACTATAATATCAGAGAAATATATGATTTCAAAAATGTTTGGGTTATAGTAAGGTAAAAACCGCCCGTGTTTATGTGTGGGCTAGTCTTACTATTATCCTTTTCTTTCAAAAGGATTTTTGACTTTAAAATCAATATGGATGTTATATAAACTTAGCGAGTTCCTGTCTTTTGTAATGCTCGGGTTAGCCCGGGTTTTCAGGTTCAGGTTATTAGATACTACAATTTCCAAGAAGATGTGCTGGAGGAGTTCAAACGTATGATATATATATTTATTCCGTTGTGTGTTGTACACAAGGATAGATTATTATAACTGTCCAGATGTGTTGATGTACTCTGATGATTGTAAGTATTTATTTCAAAGCTCTCAATAAAGTTTTATTTCTATATTATATTTTGTTCCGCTACGATGTGAGACTCTGTCATGTTGGTTGGTTTCTTCTTCTTCTATTCTATTATTTCTTTCTTTCTTATCTCACCCTCTAATTTCTTTCTAATAACTATCTCATGTTTTCGATACTTGAGTTCTGATAAGTAATACAGTTTGATGTATTTTTGTTGGAATTCGGGCGTGGAATCCGCCGGTCGTTACATATAGTGTGTATTAGTGTTTTATATATTAAGAACAATTTAATTAGTGTTTTGATGTGTCTATATGAATAACTAGTGTGTAAATAGTGTTAACTATGGATTTAATCCTTAATTATCATAGTTTAATTTTCTTTTGGGCCTTGATGGATTGGGTAGCCCATCAATCTTTTACTAGACTTATTTTTTGGAAGGAGAAAAATGAAAACATATGACACTTTCATTCCCTCCTCCCTTTTCTACTTCTTTTCCCTATAGGTTGCAAAAAAGGAATTATGGTCTTTCCTCCTCTTTAATTTATCAAAATCCAAGCTTTTGGTTTAAATTAAAAGAAGATAGAAAGTGTTGGTCCACTTCCATTCAGTCCTTGCTTGTAGCCTTCTTTTTTCAATGGAATAAAGAGGAAGGTTTACAGTAAACTATAAAAGGCCTACGTGTTAGTGTCTCATGGTTTTCCAAGCTCTTAGTGCTCAAATGCACGTCTTACAAGCTTGAAATCCTCCTCTAATTCTATCCCATGTTAGTGTGCGCCCATATTTTCTAATTTACAAGTTTTGGTGTTCATCTGTAGCTTTTTTGATATAAAATATGCAAGTTTCCGTTGTCTATTGCTCAATTTCTTGCTGTGCTGAAATCATAGCGAAACCCTATTTTTGAGATTCTATAACTCTTTGATCCTTGATTGTTTGGATGTAAATCTTCTTGTGTGTTGTACTAGAGTTTTCTGAGAATCCCTGATAAAAACTTTAGGTCGATCCGACCAAGTTTAGGTCATGAAATATTGCTGCAAATTTGCAATCAGGCTCAAATTTGAGCCTGAAAACTTCCCGTGAGCTATCTCGACCCAAGCAATAGGTGGGTCGATCCATGGGTCGAAACTTTCATGGTCAAATTCTTGATTATCCAAAATTCTTATTTTTAGATTATTAATTTATTACTGTTTATTTTAGACCTAATTACCTATGTTTATTTAGGGTACATTTTTACGGGGTGTTACATTCTCCCCTCCCTCTTAAAAGAGATTTCATCCAGAAATCTTTCGAAGGGCGGAAAACACAACTCGCTCACAAGTTATACACCCATATTATTAATTAAACATCCATAAAACATCAATTACTTGATGTGGTTATGTACCATAGACTTGCTAAAGCGAGCTTGGTCCTAGCGTATATGTGTAACATGATATGTTGTATGTATGCAAAACACCATAATATGCATATAATTTCTACATGAGTGCTCAGTGTATTTTTGTTGCAAACAATTCCTACCACCCAATCTAGCAATCACAATGCGACCATGTAATCCTAAAATTCCCGAGAAAGGCTACCAAAATTAAAAATTTCATGCCTTTCAATGAATTTTCTTCCCTATGTAGTCGAACAAAAATAACTGTATATTGCAGAGTATTGAAATCCCGTGCTCCACAATCTCCTGGTGGCACGAGACCCCAAGGTTCTGTCTTTGTCCCAATTTCTTGATTAAGCCCTACCAAAATTAGCCATAGCATGAAGGTATCTTATCAACTATAAAAGTATGAAAACATCATGGGATCCTATCAACAAATATATCCTTCATTTCCCTAATATTGGGGAAGCCTAAAATATAATGTCCACTTTCTAACTTTCACTAGAAGCCTAATCAAATCATTTTTTTTTCCAATGGCTAATGATAACTTGGTTTGAGTAGAAATTTGTTAGTGATTATCCCATCATCAATTCTTTCGTATATATTTTTAAGATGACCTCCTTGAAATACTTCAAGAGCACATACTAATTACCAAAAATATAATTACGCTATTCTTATAAAGATAAATATTATTTCTATTATCTAAAAGATCCAAAATGCAACTTTTCCTCTCATCTCCAAAGCTCTGACTGTCTTCAGTTTGCCCTCCAGTCTTCAATTGAGGTGTGACCAAAAAAATCAATAATTTTCTAAATCAAAATGTCTAATTCTAACTAACCTACGTTCTAGGCTATACTAATAACTAGAATATTTTCCTATGCCTCAATTTGCTGGAATCTAAATTCCAATAAAAGGTCTTTTGCTATAATTTTCATAAATTTGCCCAAACAATAATATTAATATATTTAAAATTACAAGAATAGGTATTGTTTTATTTAAATAGATAGTGTAAACACGTAACATTACACCTCTCACCTTTTACATTTTATGTATATTCCATATAATTTCACAAATAGTCTATTTGTGAAAAATGACCAATGACTATTTATAAAAATTAAACAAATATCCTGAAGCAAATTAAAACACGGTCATATTCAAACTAAAAAGGCCAATTTACGCAAATCTAATATTTAAGCCTATTATCTAATTTCATGCTTTAAATTCTTATTCTCAAGGATGACATTTCTAAAAGCTAGACTTCTTTCTAAACTCAATATTCCAAAATTTCGACCAATACGCTTCCTCCTTGTAGGCTACAAATCTAATTTTATTGTTTACTTCCAAATTTCACATATTGTAAATTTCTTAGTTATGTGTCCCGACGAAATTTTCTCTTACGCAATTAACTTAAAATTTAACAAAGGTTTTAAATCCCAAACAACACATGCATAAACAGGGATTCATTACGTATATCACTTTACAACCTTACCAATCAATATAGGGGACCACGAATGATCACAACTTAAAAAATCTTTTGGAAGTTTTCTTCTACAATTAAGTGGTTTAAATAGTGCTGAGGTATGAATATTTTTGTTGCAATTCCTTAAGATGCCAATTCACCCCTCTAAAATTTCCATCTTCGTCTTTCTCATAAATCCGGTTTATTAATCATCAAAACCAGACCATTCCATGAATATTTACTTAATTCCTTCAAGCTCGAAAACATAGCCATTTCTTTTCAAATCAATTTCTCTTTTAAATTAACTAGTGCGTACGCACACGGGTTTTGCCAATAAATTTTTCGAAACTGTAATATCACCTTTTAATTGATTTAACATAAACTATTTGGCGATATTTTAATCTCCTTTTATAGGTTGGCCGCTGATATATGTTGAATTTTTTGCTTTTAATATTTTTCGTTATTGAATATTTATTTTTCACTTCCTTAAAAGATCATTATTTAAATTAACATTTTTTTTCATATAAAAGTTCAAGTTTGTAGTTTATGTATATCAGCGCTTAAGATAATTAAACTAAACAGAAAATATACAATGACACCATATCCCCATAGACACAAAAATGCGCATAGACCGCTATAGAACATGCATTACAATAGACATTTCAAAAGTTTAAATTTCTGTGCCTAACTTTGAGGATCAAAACATCAAGAAAAGGAAGGATACGTTCACGGACGCAAGAAAGAAATACGCTAGTAGAACTGTATTTTTGATACATGTAGGACACAAATAATTTTTATTGAAAAGTGCATGCAAATGTGTCACGTAAGGCATCCAAATCAAACGAATGAGAACGACAGTCATTCTCATATGGCATCAAAAGACAACAAACTAATATAATTATACAACAATTAAAGACAAACATGCATTTTTTGTCATATACTCCTATATATATTAACATTTTTTTTATAGAAAAGAGCATGCATACGTTTCATGTAACATATCCAAATAAAACAAACGAAAGCAGTTATCATTCCTATATGACATCAAAAGACAACGAACTAATATAATTACACAAGAATTAAAGAAAAATAGGCATATGTCTGCGTGAGGGCGTTAAGCCTTTGACCTGATCTCTTTCCTTCTTATAGTTCCAAGGTAGGAAGGAAACAAAGGAAAAACCGGCCATCCATTGCGTGCAGACCCTTACTTCTTAGTTGTATCTGCCAACTATCCCTTGAACATCATTTCTAAGATATAGTTCTCAAGTTTCGTCATGATCTGCCAGCACAATAGAAAAACCATTGGTAGAAGTGAGGTTAGTTTACCAAATGTTACATTGGTGGTAGCTACACATTAGATATTGGTTAGCATTATGCAGAAATTGAGACAGAAAATTAGCTTTCAATTGGATTTAAAAATGCACCATAAATACTCAGTAAGGACACTAGGAAAACATTACACCTATAACAAATGTTCATACCCTTGCAAAAATAAAAAAACACTACTAATTTCATAGTCGTGCTGCATGAAACATGGTTACATCTAGGACTGTCAAAATTTTATACGCTAATTTTTGATATTTCATTGCTGCAACAATAAATTTCTAGTAATTCATAATGGATGTTATTCTTGAGGATAGTGAAAAGAAAATTAGTTTAAAGCAGGGTAACTTATTCATGAAAATGAGATGCAACCAAAATGGCATACTACCATTGAGTGCTAGGAATTCAAAATCAAGCAGGACCCATTGTGAAAGGAATGGATCACCCAAGAAGAATAACCTTGTTACATGAAAGTAATAGATTGTGGTTTTTATGGAAAGTGTTAGATTTTTTGACCGTATAAATTAAAATATACCTTTGAATAGCTAAACATATTTAGGTGGAAGAAACATTTTTACTGCTGAAAATGATAGCTTCAACAACTAACAAAAAAAATAAAGCTCATTTATGGAAACTGAGCATCCAAAGTTATCAGATTAGTGCGAAGAAAATTTCGGAAGTTATCAAACGTAGTTCTTAAAATTAAATTGAGCTAAAGTTAAATGAACAACATGTATGGTCATGGTCAATTTGTTTTATAAACCAACAGACAGCTGAAAGTGATCGTTTCACCTAAAATCTAAGAGAGTACATTTAAAGGCAAAAGGAAGCTAAATTAGTATCACATATATAAATGTCTACCCTAAAAGTTGTCGTGAGTTCATGCAAAATGATAAATGAATGTTGCAAGATATCCAAGGTAATAATAGTGAGAAACTAAATTAAACTATAGGTCAAATAAACTAAGAAATAAGTCAATGCAACCAAACATAACCATAAACTTATTACTTAATGCGAAAACAACATATAAAAAGGTAAGATTCATTTGGATGAGTCACAGTAGAAAGGCTTGTATGGCTAAAAAGGAAACCAAAGATTTCCTACATTTCAAAATCCTAGATTCAAAGAATTTCATACATTGCACATACTATAGAATTGATTTTGATGTTTGAACCTCTACCTCTTAAACTAAATTCAAATTTCTCATTATTTTATGTTTATTATATCCAGAAAGTGGTAAAAATTAAATTGTAGATCCAGGTAAGTGTTTATACAAACACAAGCATACACATAAACCAAATCTTTTTTCTCATTTGTTGTTTTAGCAGGCTTAGAGTACGCATTCAGAAGATCAACATCATGTACTGCTGCCGTATTACTCTTTGAGTGCTTTACACTGAGGTTTATGCTTCACATTCATATATTTGTATATCTTGAGATAATAAACAATTGTGCATGTCATTTTTGTGTACGATCGAATTATCTTTATAGAGCCTTTTTTATTTTCAATAAAATTATGGTAAGTAAGAATGCGCATCTTGTTTTCATGACTAACAAAACGTAATCACCTTAAAAGAAGTTATTTTCATCCTTTACTTCTAAGAAAACAATTGGCCTCTCTTTCATGCATATAGGTTGTAGGCCAGGTTCAAATTGTTGAGCATTCCAACATAAGATCGACTCAATAATTCTTCTGTCCTCTTAGAAAAGCTCTTCTAAACACAATTTAGGCTCTCAGCCTTTACTTCCAAATCGTACAATGAATCAAGCAATAAATATTAAATTTAATGCCCCACTTATTTTCTGTTAGGAAAATAAGTAAATTTTCACTATCTTTATGGTTTCTTCATGAATAAAAATATCCATAAATCATGTATTAAAACCATGGATGATACTATGTGGCATAGTGTTCATGTTTTCATATTCATAGAAATCTTTCATCAATCCAAGCCACAGCTAGTGTAACAAAAATCAAAATTCATCACAACAACCTCATTACCAATTGAACAATGAAGAACAAATTAAAGTTGCATTGAGTGATTTTGAAATTGTTTTTTTTTTGAACAAACAATTAATCACCCGTCCAAAAAAACTTGGAAACCATTGAAAATAATTTTGACTCAATTATAGAAGTTTATATTAAATTTTAAATGAATCCGGTTGATAGATATTCGATTATTCAAATGTATTATGAAATGAATTTATCATTTTGATCCATAATCACAATGTAACTTGTGGGTCCTGAACGTGTATATAAATATGTTTCAAGTGTAAAGAATATATTACATTAATTATTCATTTATGTATTGTATTAATTATTTAACTGTTACAGTATGGTGAACGTAGGTTAAATTAACCGTAGCAAAAAAAAAAAAAACACTAAATGCTTATGGAAATGAAGCAGATGAAATAGAAGTATAAAGAAAGTTTTCTACAAAAGTGAAGTAATAGCTATTCAAAATTCTACTTATATTGGCTTCATTCATTTCTTTGATGTATGCTTTTTTCGTTTGTAGGTTAGGTTCAAATTGACGAGCATTACAGCATCAAGATTGACTCAATAATTCTTCTGTCCTCTTAGAAAATCTCTTCTAAACACAATTTAGGCTCTCAACCTTTAATTCCAATCATACAATGAATCAAGTAATAATATTAAATTTAATGCCCCACTTATTTTCTGTTAGGAAAATAAGTGATTTTTCACTATCTTTATGGTTTCTTCATGAATAAAAATATCCATAAAGCATGTATAAAAACCATGGATGATACTATGTGGCATAGTGTTCATGTTCTCATATTCATAGAGGTCATTCATCGATCCAAGCCACAGCTAGTGTAACAAAAAGTCAAAATTGAGAATTCAAATTCATTAAAATACTAAATAATGGTGTAAATAATAGCCTTTATCTCTATCACAACAACCTCATTTACCTATTGAATAATGACAAACAAATTAAAGTTGCACTGATTGATTTTGAAATTGTTGTTTTCTGAACAAACAATTAATCACCCATCCAAAAAAACTTGGAAGCCATTGAAAATAATTTTGTCTCAAATATATAAGTTTATATTAATTTTTAAATGAAACCTGTTGATAGATTTTCGACCATTCAAATGTATCATGAAAAGTATTTATCATTTTGATCCATAATCACAATGCAGTGAATGCACTTATAATGTAACTTATGGGTCGTAAACGTGTACATAAATTTGTTTCAAGTGTAAGAGAATACATTTCATTAACTATTCATTTATGTATTGTATTAATTATTTAACTGTTACAGTATGGTGATCGTAGGTTAAATTAACTGTAGCAGGGAAAAAAATTGAAAACTAAATTCATATGGAAATGAAGCATATGAAGTAGAAGTGCAAAGAAAGTTTTCTACAAAAGTGAAGTAATAGCTATTCAAAATTCTACTTATATTGGCTTCACTCATTTCTTCAATGTATGCTTTTTTCTTTTGGGAAACCAGTATAACTACACAGATTGAATGGAAATATACAGTTGTAACTTATAACAAACAAATCTTCATAAATAGGAATATATCATCTGATGACAAAACCATAACTTAGAATTGAAAATTGCAAGGAAATTGAACCTTTAGATCAACAAAATTTCTCACCAAAGCGTAAAACTTTCTCATATGTAGCTCAAAGTCGTCATTAAATGTAAAAATAAGAAGGAAGGAGAAGCAAAGCACAATTATCACAAAGTGGAGTAGATGCATTTAAAAAAGTTTAATTTATGAAAAATTAGAATTTAAGTTGTAAGGAATTGGGATTTTCGACCCAGAAAATCAACATAAAACCCATGTTAATTATTCAAGTATCGAACATTTCAGATCATTAATAGAAAGAAGTTAAAGGGTGAGAATAGATAAGATATAAAATTAGAATAGAAAAAGAAGAAGAACACAATCAGAGTAAACACGAATCTCACAGCGGAATGAATAAAATATAATATATAACATAACTTTGCAATAAAACAGCATGTATATACAATGTTTATCAGAGTACAACACTTACACACAGCGGAAATAACAATAGCTATAAAATCCTGAAGCCTCCTGCTTCAAGCTCCTCCAAGTATATCTGTAAAGACCTGAACTACTTGACTGCCCGTACAAGTTTGGGCACCCAAGAGTTTAGGGAAAACAAAACAAAATAACTATGGGTCAGTCATGGGACTGGTGTGAGTAAACTCAAATCAACGGTTTAACTTTTCAAAATCCTTTTCAAAAGAAAAGATAATCGTAAGACTAATCCACACATAAACACGGACGGTTTTTACCTTACGATAACCAAAACACTTTTGGAAATCACTACTTCTCTGATATTATAATAATGTCTAATCACAAGTAATTAGAATCTAGCAGAACGCTTGCATCTCACGTTCCACATATATAGTATACAAACAAAACCGCGGGCGCTTATTGGGGATTGGATTCCAACTATGACAAGGTATGGGACCACCTGCCGATAGTGTATCTCTAGAGACGAATACACTGGGTTCAACAAGAACGTCTTGCAACCCAGCCCACATATGACCGACCACTCATTTCGCTTGAGTGTATCGAATGTATATCACCAACGGTTGGGAGCTACCCATCGTCTTCCCGAAAAGGGATAGCATCGATAATAGATAAAAGAATGAATTGGATTTTCTCTAGATAGGTGATATACAACCTAATGGGAGCGACCCACTTAGCCATGCTGCCTGCCCGATTTCTGTCATTTCCCGATTGATGAGGCTTGAGGTCATTACGTATCTTTTGAAACACTCGACCACCATTCACTTTGAATGCCACATCGTCATAACCATCAAATCACAAATTGATTTCTTCAAAAATACCACGGGTATAAAGCTAAGAGAAACGAATTCCTCCGCCACCAAACGTAAGTACGTTTGAAGAGATCAACTTACGCGATCTGTTAGATATACTCTGTCAGACATTCGTCCATTCACGTTTGTCCTGGGACTGGACAAACCGAAAGCACTATTCTGTAAACAGGATAGCCCTTGCATAACTCCGTCTTCAATATTTGATCGCAACGCTAACGTCCATACAGAGGGGTTTTCAGATAATGAATCTGATCCCGGTCTCTCCATATTGACGACGATAAAATGGTCAAAACTTCGATAGTCGGTGATTTAACTATCAAAGAAAAACAGGTGTGTAACCAACGATATTATTTCCAGATGGAAATTCTGTCGATCAATCATCAATCCACATTTATCTCTTTCTATAAAATTATCTTTAATTTATCCATTTCCCCATTTCTATATATTCGTAAATTCTTAATTTCTAAATTTGGGAAAAACATACTTTATAAATCATTTGGAAAACATCACCATATTTACTTCCATTTCTTATTTCCAATATTGGAAAACATTTCTAGTCCTTATTTGGAAAACATTTCCAAACTCCTTCATTTGATTTAAACTGATGTTTAAATAAAACATCACTAAGCCAATTCAAACCATTACACTCAATGATTAAATTCACTTAATCAACCTTCACTATCAAACCTTACCCATTCCTTAGTTAAAAACGAAGTCAGTCAAGTTGGGGTATAATTACCTCTCTGACCTTAACTGAACAACATTTCTAACCTCGAAATAGAAAAAGCTCACCTTTCAATTCTTTAACAAACTCCCTTACGCAACTCTCGGATTCTATTTACGAATCCACTTCTTATTTGGAAACATTTATTATAACTATAGCGTTATAATCCCTACTTCTGAGATATCTAACTTCAGGTATAACTTTTATTTCTTAATTTAACTAAATAACTAAACCCCTAATTTATTCATAAATAAGTAAATCTTGATTAAAAACGGAAAGTAAATATTACTTTCCTGAATTCGATATAATCGAATTCAACATATAATTCTCTTTTCGAATAATCTCTATTCGATAACTCCTTTTCGAATAAACTACATTCGATAACTTTTCCTTCAAATAACTATATTCGATAATCTCTCTTCAAATGATTTTCATTCGATTAACCCTCTTCGAATGATTTACATTCGATTAACTCTCTTCGAATGGTTTACATTCGATTAACTCTCTTCGAATGGTTTACATTCGATTAACTCTCTTAACTTTGTTCGAATACTATTTCGAATACCTCCTTGAATTCTATTCGAATAAACTATTTCAAATAACTCCTTTGGATTAACCCATTTGGATTAACTCGGTTTGATTAACTCATCTTGACTAACCCAACTCAATTAACTCAACTTGATTAACTTACTTGATTAACTCAACTTATTTAAGTCCTATCAAATAACTAATATTCGATTAATTTATATTTGAATAACTATGTCTGTTTCAACTTTATTTAGAATAGCTAATATTCGATTTAACCCCATTTACTTGACTCTAGATCGTAGTGATCACAATGGTTACGCCTGATTCCCTCAGGAAACATCCGACCGCCCTAGGCTATCTGCAGCCCTGCGAATTACGCTAGCAGTCGTACGAAATGGCAACACATCCTATTTAACTATGTTTGACTAACTCTATCTCAAATAACTATATGCGATCAATTCTAATTGGATAACTAATATTCAATTAATTCTAACTGATTAACTCTACGTTTATTCAGTTTCAAATATCGA
Source organism: Allium sativum (assembly GCA_030737875.1). Lineage (NCBI taxonomy): Eukaryota > Viridiplantae > Streptophyta > Magnoliopsida > Asparagales > Amaryllidaceae > Allium > Allium sativum. Next base: position 1,041,724,745 of record CM060910.1, on the reverse strand, counting down.
TGTTGAAATCGATTCTTACTTCTCTATATAAGTCCCGACTTATATATTCTATTTATCCAATGATAAATATCTTATTTAATTTATAAAATATTATTTATAAATTTAACTTCTCAATCTATCTGTTAGAATAGATTATATTTTAAAACTTTGTTTTAAATCCATATCATGTTATACCCGTGTGCGAAGCACGGATCTAAACCTTTCAAATGTAAAATTCTCCTTTTCTATAATTCTAGTCACCTTTCAAGTATTTCTTTTATAATCTATTCATTTATAAAATAAATCCCCTTTTTGATAATTCTATTCATTCTATAAAATATTTTCTATTTATAAAATCTATTGATTTTATAAGTAAATCCTTTGATAATCTAACTATTTCCTTTTCTATTTATTTTTACACATATTTTCCCTTCTATTCTATTTATTTTTCAAATAAATATCCCTTTTCAATTCTATTTGAAAATAGTTTACAAATATTTCTTTTCAATTTTATCTATTTGATTAACAAATAAATATTCCTTTTTAATCTATTTATTTTCTAAATAAATATTTTCTTTTTATAAAATCTTTTGATTTTATAAATATTTCATTTTCAATATAACATTGAAAAATTCCTTTTCTACATTCCAGTATTCCTTATGGTATTTAACATACCCTATAACAATGATCAGTATCATTCAACCATACAAAATCAACAACAGATTTCATATCACATCATATAACACAATATATGAAAAACGGTAAAATAAATGTTGAGGAACCCAGTTGGGTCCCTCCGACCTGTTTCCCTGCAACCACAGATGTTAATCAACATAAATAACATGGATGTGAAGTATTCTGATAAACAGAATTTATATTCAATTAACGATTTATATCTATATCGTTATCTATATTTTCAATCAACTGACTAGCATTTCAACCAAACAGCCAACACACAGTAAACAACCATTATTTATAAATTCTAAAAATATTTTATGAAAATATAAATTGAGTAGAGTTGAGGTTACTCACATTTCGTGTTAACCGTTAAATAACGATTTGTGTTTGTTGATTCAGATGGACAATTTATTTTCCTATAAATTGTAACGAGCTCGGATTCACTCTCAGTCAGTTCCATTGGGTTCTCCCGTCCATACGATCCTGTCGGATCTTGTTTTGCTAAATTCCGTTAACATACGAGAAAGTTATAATAGTTACAAGTTAATATACATTTTAAATTAAATAAAAATTCAACTTTTAATCCCAACTGGGATTTACCTGTACGATCCGGCCCACTAGCCCCTTCAAAACCCAACCCGCTACATGTTCTTCCCCAATTCAGAAATACCGATGCCTGCTTCTTCTTGAACAATTCACGCACCATCTCCCATATCATCTCTCCACTCAAACTCCTCTACTACCCCACCGAACCACAAACTGAGATTACCAAACTACTTCTCGTCAAACACTCTATGCCCCTATACCCTCAAACCCAAACTCGATGCTCACTACCGTATTCCGTCGAACAGCAGAAATCCCAGGAACCGTGAATCACATCGACACTTCTAATCACAGCAATCGTTAAAACTTTGCAATGAGATGCTAATCGACCTCATAAACCCAAATCGAACCACCACATCAACATTAAGTGCTTTGATTATCCAAAACCTTAAACCCTAACTCGCGTTGGTACATTTTTGGGTTTCCAGAATTCACGTCGCACCCCACAAATGGTACCCTGAGTTGAAGAGAAACTCGATCCAAGCTCAAACATTTGTATGTATGATTTTTAGAATTTATCTTTGATTTTTAAATGAATTTTGAAGAAGGAAATATTATATTGGAGAAAGAAAAATGGTGCGGCGCAATTCTTTGACTACAGAAAAATATTTTAGGGTTAGAAGAGGTTAAGGTCTATTTATAGTTGATTTTATATTATTTTATATTCGAATTTTATTGAAGCGTTAGTTCAATTTATCGTTTAAAAATCAGTATAATTACATACGATACCCAAAAATCACGAAACTAGACATGCACCTTCAGTTCGACATTGCGGACCCAACGAAACTGGTTTCATCGAATTCCGACTCTGTTTATTCACACAGCGTATTTTTAACCGTCACAATACTGACTGTTTTTCACATTAAAATCCCGTACGGCCACATACTGACTTCAAAAATCACGGAAACTGAAATCTAGCAATAATTTAATATTACGGATCCAAAAAAATTAGTTTCATCGAATTCTGAGGTCGTTTGCAAAACTGGCTATTTTTAAAGCTCTAAATAACCCATTTAAATATATTAAATATATTTAAAAACATTTAAATTTAATATTTAAAAATAAATATTATCATATATATTCACAACAGAATATCATACAGCTCCACTGGGCTTTATAACTCGACATTTCAAATTCAGTGTTACATCGATATTCGATTTATATTTAAAAATCCATTTTAAAATATAAATAAATCGATATAAATTATAAAGGAAATCCATAGCGACTTTTCTAAAATTTGATTTGGACATAACTAAAAATCTACACAACGAAATCCTGATTTTTCTCTTCCATCAGAAAAATATACTTCACCAGCTCCTAGCGTTTCTTGTTTCCCAGAAATCCGGCTTAAAACGAATCCTGTATATTCCGTTGAAGTTCAAATCGCCAAATAGCGAACTGCAGCGCCATTTCGAGCTCGATTATAATTATAATCATACGTTCAAATTGTCATTAAATAATATATTCGCCAATATAATTCAACTCTAAACTAATATATATATTTTAAATAATCCAATTCACATTATATTGTGAATTCCACTATTTCTGACTATTTCAGAAATTAAATATATTATTATATTATTTATTTTACTTAAAAATTCAATATTATTTAATTCTGGTCATTTTAAATAACCAAACCATTATTTAAATAATTAAATAAATTAATTATATCGCTGAAAAATGCGGGTCGTTACATTCTTCCCCCCTTAAAATAATTTCGTCCTCGAAATTGCTTAGGTAGAGAACAAACCCTATTGACTAGTACAAATTTATTGGGTTTACTTACCAATCTCAATTTCAACCGAACCAATTTAATTTCAATTAAAATATTAATTAATTCTTATCAACGATAATTTCCTGAAAATTTTCTAACACCCGAAATTTTCAAAAAATTTCGCCAGCACCTCCTTTGTACCGGTCAACAGTTCAAACCCCAACTCGCCTCTCTAGGCCCTTTCCAATCCAAAAGAAAACCAAATAGCCAAGCGGCTTGCCAAATTGGCCCATAAATCACCAAATCCATAAAAATAAACATGTACCTTTTTGTCGGGCATGTCATTAAATTCTTACATTCTGCTGCCAATTCAGCATATACCAAAGTCATCCCAATCAATCTCTGATCAATTTATCCTCAACACAGCTATTCGCTTAAACAAGCCAATTACCATTTCAAACTCAAGTTTCATTCTCGATTCCAAATTCCTAACTCACCAATCTAATACCATTTCAGATTCTATCTCACCATTCAAAATGATTCCACTTGATATATTATATTCCAATTAAATTTTCAGTTAATTGGTTTCAATTCAGTGCATATTTGCTTTCACAAATTCCTTTAATTTGTTTTAATTCATACTATCTCTCCTGGGAGTTTTAAACAGTTTAGCTCTTTCAAAAATCAAATATCCCTTTTCAGGATTCAAAACAACCTCCTTTTTCTTAAAACAATTCAAAAACACTCCCTTTGGTAGTAATCCGTCACTTACAACTCGAAAATGAATACTGATGGTGTGGCCAGCATCATCAGAGTTATTTCCCAGCTATCGAAGTGATTTCAATACTATACCATTTCAAAACTCAAATTTTAAACACTTTCATTTTGAAATCTTTTTTTTTAAATATCATTCACGATGCTTGTAAACATATTAAAATCTCCCAGGATCTTAAAATTTCTTATACTTAACACAAATCCACTTACAATCACCTCTCCCAGTTTTCAGAATTTTAATTCCAATCCTGATTTAATTCATATTTAATTAATCTACTTTTAAATTATACGAACTCAAATTGGTTATTTATATAACCATTTCAAAATCAACCAACACATCCAACATACGATAATAATTCCAACATATGCCCTTCTTTTATATCAAAATATATTTTGGGTAAAATTATTACATTTACCCTTTTTCAAAACATACTGTGTCGGTTCATCGTATTCGAGTGTTTGGTAGCCCCTATCGATACATTGGATCAAACTGATCGACCAGAATTCACAAACTACCCTACCAATATATCTCCACAATATAAATTCATTTTTATAGAACCTATAAATACGTTCACTCGTATATATACACTCAACTCAATCTAGGGCATTACTAACCCCATCTCTACTGAGTCACGCAACAGAGCCAAGGTAATCACTTAACCTTCAGCTCTGATACCACTGTAACGAACTGGGATTTCCGACCCAGAAAATCAACATAAAACCCATGTTAATTATTCAGGTATCGAACATTCCAGATCATTAATAGAAAGAAGTTAGAGGGTGAGAATAGATAAGATAGAAAATTAGAATAGAAGAAGAACACAATCAGAGTAAATACAAATCTCACAGCGGAATGAATAAAATATAATATATAACATAACTTTGCAATAAAACAGTATGTATATACAATGTTTATCAGAGTACAACACTTACACACAGCGGAAATAACAATAACTATAAAATCTTGAAGCCTCCTGCTTCAAGCTCCTCCAAGTATATCTGTAAAGACCTGAACTACTTGACTGCCCGTACAAATTTGAGCACCCAAGAGTTTAGGGAAAACAAAACAAAATAACTATGGGTCAGTCATGGGACTGGTGTGAGTAAACTCAAATCATCGGTTTAACTTTTCAAAATCCTTTACAAAAGAAAAGATAATCGTAAGACCAATCCACACATAAACACGGACGGTTTTTACCTTACGATAACCAAAACACTTTTGGAAATCATTACTTCTTTGATATTATAATAATGTCTAATCACAAGTAATTAGAATCTAGCAGAACGCTTGCACCTCACGTTCCACATATATAGTATACAAACAAAACCGCGGGCGCATATTAGGGATTGGATTCCAACTATGACAAGGTATGGGACCACCTTCCGATAGTGTATCTCTAGAGATGAATACACTGGGTTTAACAAGAACATCTTGCAACCCGGCCCACACATGACCGACCACTCATTTCGCTTGAGTGTATAGAATGTATATCACCAACGGTTGGGAGCTACCCACCGTCTTCCCGAAAAGGGACAACATCGATAATAGATAAAAGATTGAATTGGATTTTCTCTAGATAGGTGATATACACCCTAATGGGAGCGACCCACTTAGCCATGCTGCCTGCCCGATTTCTGTCATTTCCCGGTTGATGAGGCTTGAGGTCATTACGTATCTTTTGAAACACTCGACCACCATTCACTTTGAAAGCCACATCGTCATACCCATCAAATCACAAATTGATTTCTTCAAAAATACCATGGGTATAAAGCTAAGAGAAATGAATTCGTCCGCCACCAAACATAAGTACGTTTGAAGAGATTAACTTACGCGATCTGTTAGATATACTATGTCAGACATTCATCCATTCACGTTTGTCTTGGGACTGGACAAACCGAAGGCACTATTCTATAAACAGGATAGCCCTTGCATAACTCCTTCTTCAATATTTGATCGCAATGCTAACGTCCATACAGAGTGGTTTTCAGATAATGAATCTGATCCCGGTCGCTCCATATTGACGACGATAAAATGGTCAAAACTTTGATAGTCGGTGATTTAACTATCAAAGAAAAACAGGTGTGCAGCCAACGATATTATTTCCAGATGGGAATTCTATCGATCAATCATCAATCCACATTTATCTCTTTCTGTAAAATTATCTTTAATTTATCCATTTCCCTATTTCTATATATTCGTAAATTCTTAATTTCTAAATTTGGGAAAAACATACTTTATAAATCATTTGGAAAACATCACCATATTTACTTCCATTTCTTATTTCCAATATTGGAAAACATTTCTGGTCCTTATTTGGAAAACGTTTCCAAACTCCTTCATTTGATTTAAACCGATGTTTAAATAAAACATCACTAAGTTAATTCAAACCATTACACTCAATGATCAAATTCACTTAATCAACCTTCATTTTCGAACCTTAACCATTCCTTAGTTAAAAACGAAGTCAGTCAAGTTGGGGTATAATTACCTCTCAGACCTTAACTGAACAACATTTCTAACCTCGAAATAGACAAAGCTCACCTTTCAATTCTTTAACATACTTCCTTACGTAACTCTCGGATTCTATTTATGAATCCACTTCTTATTTGGAAACATTTATTATAACTATAGCGTTATAATCCCTACTTCTGAGATATCTAACTTCAGGTATAACCTTTATTTCTTAATTTAACTAAATAACTAAACCCCTAATTTATTTATAAATAAGTAAATCTTGATTAAAAACGGCAAGTAAATATTACTTTCCCGAATTCGATACAATCGAATTCAACGTATAATTCTCTTTTCGAATAATCTCTGTTCGATAACTCCTATTCGAATAAACTACATTCGATAACTTTTCCTTCGAATAACTATATTCGATAATCTCTCTTCGAATGATTTTCATTCGATTAACCCTCTTCGAACGAATTACATTCGATTAACTCTCTTCGAACAAATTACATTCGATTAACTCTCTTCGAATGGTTTACATTCGATTAACTCTCTTCGAATGGTTTACATTCGATTAGCTCTCTTCGAATGGTTTACATTCGATTAGCTCTTTTAACTTTGTTCGAATACTATTTCGAATACCTCCTTGAATTCTATTCGAATAAACTATTTCGAATAACTCCTTTAGATTAACCCATTTGGATTAACTCGGTTTGATTAACTCATCTTGACTAACCCAACTCAATTAACTCAACTTGATTAACTTACTTGATTAACTCAAATTATTTAACTCCTATCAAATAACTAATATTCGATTAATTTATATTCAAATAACTATGTCTGTTCAACTTTATTTCGAATAGCTAATATTCGATTTAACGCCATTCACTTGACTCTAGATCGCAGCGATCACAATGGTTACGCCTAATTCCCTCAGGAAACATCCAACCGCCCTAGGCTATCTGCAGCCCTGCGAATTACGCTAGCAGTCGTACGAAATGGCTGCACATCCAAATTAACTATGTTTGACTAACTCTATCTCAAATAACTATATTCGATCAACTCTAATTGGATAACTAATATTCAATTAATTCTAACTGATTAACTCTAACTGATTAACTCTACGTTTATTCAGTTTCAAATATCGATGTTGAAATCGATTCTTACTTCTCTATATAAGTCCCGACTTATATATTCTATTTATCCAGTGATAAATATCTTATTTAATTTATAAAATATTATTTATAAATTTAACTTCTCAATCTATCTATTAGAATAGATTGTATTTTAAAACTTTGCTTTAAATCTATATCATGTTATACCCGTGTGCGAAGCACGGGTCTAAACCTTTCAAATGTAAAATTCTCCTTTTCTATAATTCTAGTCACCTTTCAAGTATTTCTTTTATAAGCTATTTATTTATAAAATGAATCCCCTTTTTGATAATTCTATTCATTCTATAAAATATTTTCTATTTATAAAATCTATTGATTTTATAAATAAATCCTTTGATAATCTAACTATTTCCTTTTCTATTTATTTTACACATATTTCCCCTTTCTATTCTATTTATTTTTCAAATAAATATCCCTTTTCAATTCTATTTGAAAATAGTTTACAAATATTTCTTTTCAATTTTATCTATTTGATTAACAAATAAATATTCCTTTTTAATCTATTTATTTTCTAAATAAATATTTTCTTTTTATAAAATCTTTTGATTTTATAAATATTTCTTTTTCAATATAACATTGAAAAATTCCTTTTCTACATTCCAGTATTCCTTATGGTATTTAACATACCCTATAACAATGTTCAGTATCATTCAACCATACAAAATCAACAACAGATTTCATATCACATCATATAACACAATATATGAAAAACAGTAAAATATATGTTGAGGAACCCAGTTGGGTCCCTCCGACCTGTTTCCCTGCAGCCACAGATGTTAATCAACATAAATAACACGGATGTGAAGTATTCTGATAAACAAAATTTATATTCGATTAACGATTTATATCTATATCGTTATCTATATTTTCAATCAATTGACTAGCAGTTCAACCAAACAGCCAATACACAGTAAACAACCATTATTTATAAATTCTAAAAATATTTTATGAAAATATAAATTGAGTAGAGTTAGTGAGACTACTCACATTTCGCGTTAACCGTTAAATAACGATTTGCGTCTGTTGATTCAAATGGACAATTTATTTTGCTATAAATTGTAACGAGCTCGGATTCACTCTCAGTCAGTTCCATTGGGTTGCTCCCGTCCATACGATCCAGTCGGATCTTGTTTTGCTAAATTCCGTTAACATACGAGAAAGTTATAATAGTTACAAGTTAATATACATTTTAAATTAAATAAAACTTCAACTTTTAATCCCAACTGGGCTTTACCTATACGATCCGGCCCACTAGCCCCTTCAAAACCCAACCTGCTACATATTCTTCCCCAATTCAGAAATACCGATGCCTGCTCCTTCTTAAACAATTCACACACCATCTCCCATATCATCTCTCCACTCAAACTCCTCTACTACCCCACCGAACCACAAACTGAGATTACCAAACTACTTCTCGTCGAACACTCTATGCCCCTATACCCTCAAACCCAAACTCGATGCTCACTACCGTATTCCATCGAACAACAGAAATCTCAGGAACCGTGAATCACATCGACACTTCTAATCACAGAAATCCTTAAAATTTTGCATTGAGATGCTAATCGACCTCATAAACCCAAATCGAACCACCACATCAACATTAGGTGCTTTGATTATCCAAAACCTTAAACCCTAACTCGCATTGGTACATTTTTGGGTTTCCAGAATTCACGTCGCACCCCACAAATGGTACCCTGAGTTGAAGAGAAACTCGATCCAAGCTCAAACATTTGTATCTATGATTTTTAGAATTTATCTTTGATTTTTAAATGAATTTTGAAGATGGAAATATAATACTGGAGAAAGAAAAATGGTGCGGCGCAATTCTTTGACTATAGAAAAATATTTTAGGGTTAGAAGAAGTTAAAGTCTATTTATAGTTGATTTTATATTATTTTATATTCAAATTTTATTGAAGCGTTAGTTCAATTTATCGTTTAAAAATCTGTATAATTACATACGATATCCAAAAATCACGAAACTAGACACGCACCTTCAGTTCGACATTGCGGACCCAACGAAACTTGTTTCGTCGAATTCCGACTCTGTTTGTTCACATAGCGTATTTTTAACCGTCACAATACTGACTGTTTTTCACATTAAAATCCCGTACGGCCACATACTGACTTCAAAAATCACGGAAATTGAAATCTAGCAATAATTTAATATTGCGGATCCAACAAAATTAGTTTCGTCGAATTCTGAGGCCGTTTGCAAAACTGGCTATTTTTAAAGATCTAAATAACCCATTTAAATATATAAATATATTTAAAAACATTTAAATTTAATATTTAAAAATAAATATTATCATATATATTCACAACAGAATACCATACAGCTCCACTGGGCTTTATAACTCGATATTTCAAATCCAGTGTTACATCGATATTCGATTTATATTTAAAAATCCATTTTAAAATATAAATAAATCGATATAAATTATAAAGGAATTCCATAGTGACTTTTCTAAAATTTGATTTGGACATAACTAAAAATCTACACAACGAAATCCTGATTTTTCTCTTCCATCAGAAAAATATACTTCACCAGCTCCTAGCGTTTCTTGTTTCCCAGAAATCCGGCTTAAAACGAATCCTGTATATTCCGTTGAAGTTCAAATCGCCAAATAGCGAACTGCAGCGCCATTTCGAGCTCGATTATAATTATAATTATATGTTCAAACTATCGTTAAATAATATATTCGCCAATATAATTCAATTCTAAACTGATATATATATTTTAAATAATCCAATTCACACTATATTGTGAATTCCACTATTTCTGACTATTTCAGAAATTAAATATATTATTATATTATTTATTTTAATTAAAAATTCAATATTATTTAATTTTGGTCATTTTAAATAACCAAACCATTATTTAAATAATTAAATAAATTAATTATATCGCTGAAAAATGCGGGTCGTTACAAAAGTATTGAGCAAAATTTAGCAAGGAAAGATGAGAGCTAAATTAGAGAAGGCTGTATTTTCATACACAACTTCAAAATCTCAAATGCTCAAGACATGTTTGCATAAAATCTGATTTCCATTATTGAAAACCACAAAAAGAAACTTCTCCATTATCAAGTAGGAATGTGTTATACATACTATAGCATATTAAATTATAGAACAGGGTTTTCGTTTTAAAGCCAGAAAACAAAAACCTTCTCAACCAAAAAATATCCATTGAACCATCCAAATTCATGTATGTCTGCTGAAAGAAGAAAATAAACGGAAATGGCCAAAAAAAATAAGCAGAAATGGTAGGGAATATTACCTATACGTGACGACCAATCGACATCATACGGACAACTTGATGGACAGTCGGAAATCAATGGTGGCCATCATCAAATATGTTCAGGAAGAACGATTAAAAATTATTTGGGTGCTTGTGCGGTGGACTTGGCTCAAATGTCTGACCTCGGCTTAAATTGGAAATGGAAAGGTGAGAAAATAATAATTATTCAAATAGAAATAGTGACGCTTCAATTTCAGTAAATGGGAGATTGCTTCTGAGGTATAGAAAATCCACACAACTGTAATAGTGTTAGTACAGATGAATCTAGCACTGCAAAGTAAATATACATTTGTGTCTTCAAAGTAAAGTGCTAGACATTCATATTTGTTGACATCAAATGAAAATATTCATGTCCAACAGCAGCAGTCTACTTAAATAATAAGGATAAACTACAGCTGAAAATCAACATTAATGTGCTTGAAAACATGGCATATGTTCAGACATGATAGCAATATAGAAAGATTACCCATGCACTTTCCAATCCCCATGCATCCTAAAGTCAGGGAATTATCTCTAAAGACACTATTAGCATGGAAAACAGACCATAGTTGTGAAACTCAACTGGAATTTACAAAACAATAATAGTCGTGAAACTACACAATACACATGGAGAATCGAACAATAAAAATAGTTGAATACCCAAACCAATTCAAATTGGAAATTACCACATGGCTTCTATAAATATAGCAGCAAAACTACAGTAGGGAGAAAGGTATAAATGTGGAAAGCAACAAAAGTAGAAAGTTAAAACCATAAAACTCAAACTAATTTATTAAGACGGTAGTTCTGTAGTGTACAGGAAGAAATGAAAGCGGTAGGACCAAAAAAATGCATATAGAATATCAGAATCTTATGTCAGACGAATGTTCAAAACCATGGAAAGAGTTTAATAATCATATCAGATATTTGCTTCGTTATGCAAATGAAACGAGGACAATGTGAATCAGGTTGTCCGTTAAAGACTGTTAGTTGAATCCAAAACCCCATGCAGAGTCGGCGGTTAGTGCTCCCTTTAACAATATGTAGAAACTTGTTAATAATTCAGTATTTTGTATAAACAAATTATGATATCCAAATTATAGGGTTAATACAACGGTTGAAAAAACATTTTCAATTCAGAGTTTCAACCGAATTCAAAAATTAGGGCTTTGGTTAACGTAAATACTTACCTGAAGTCGATGTCGTGGGCTTTTGAGAATCGCGTATGGGCTTCTTTAAATGGTCGCGCGACTCCTGAGAATTCCGCTTCTTCGATGTCGATAATGGCTGCGATGGAAGAGGGTTCAAGAGTGAGGAAGGAAGCGTTTTCTTTAAACTGCGCCAGATCTAATTTTAAGAATATACGCACAGGAATCGCGCCGAGAAGATGACAGAAAAGAGGCATGCGAAGAGAGGCGACGGAAGGCATTTTGGCAGTAGGGAGTTGAGAAATCATTTTTAAAGGGTATATAAGCAGTCACTGAACAGGTATCGACGCATAATCTACTCAATGGCCAGGACTGAAAGACTGAACACGTGTCGGCCTGTGGATTTTTTGGTGAATCTGGATATGAAAGGTTTATGGAGAAAGATTGTGCTTTCATATAATATAATAGATCCCCCAAAACTAATTGTCTTTTAGTCTCATTAATTGCAAATTTCTTGCGTACTAAAATTGCAATTAATATCCATGGATCCTAATTTTGGATATCGTGAATTATGTGAGTTATACAATATTGTTTACCTATATATATCTGTATATATATATATATATATATATATATATTGCTAATCTCTAGATACGATTATAAATGCACTAATTCCTAAAATAAACTATTTTTGGGCAATTTTGTTTATAACCAACCCTTGATTCTGGAAATACTTATGCTTCTCCATCTTTTCAAATATAAACTTTTGGGAATGACACTAGAATTTCCATATTAGGTTGTGCAACTTGTCCTTACTTAGTCTTAAAACCTAATTAGCTACCCCTATTTACTCCAGAGTTATTTCTTTTTATAAAGCGAAATTATTATATACTAGTGAAAACCGTATGCGTTGCACGGGTGTGACGTGAAAGTTTAAGTTGACAATTGTATTAAAGTATGGTATCTAGCTAAAACATTAGCAAATATTATGCGATTATTACATTTGCACAGAAAAAAACATTATCTAGTTCGACGGCTATAAACCCAATTGTTATTACATAATTTATTAAAAGCTTTACCATATGGGAGTATATCAACGTACACATGGTTATTTCCTCATTTAAGTTTCTATATTATTTGGGAATTGACACTAATAAAGATGGAAGCTTACTACATAGACAAAATATAAAAAACTAAATGCTACTATAAGTCAACCTTTCAGTGTCTAAATGATACATAATCTAGAACCTAGTCAACAGCCAAAATGAAATTCTTTATGTGTATAATAAGTGAACTCTAGATTCAAAAGTGCAGGTGAGCTTTTATTACAAAAGATATTGTATTTGATTTCAGTATTTGAACAAAAAAAACCAAATCATAAGTTAAATTATAATATGAAATAAAATATTATATTTTTTTTACTAAAGATCTTAATAACATACGAATTTTAATCATGGTATTAATAATGCAATATTTAATCAAGAAATAAATCATAATTACACAATTGAATATATTTATTTTTGCAATGTAGATACTTTAGGTTCACTCTCATTACTAAACTATTTATTATTGTGAAACCACAATGATACTATTAATGCCAAACTTAGAAGAATACTAATGAAGCCTGCCCTTCTAAAAACCCATAGTAGATGCATGTTTCATATAAAATCACTAACCTTATTATAATTTGTGCTAATGTTCCATATTAGTACACCAATTCTATTCTTGTAGAATGCTCTTATTATACATTGGAGAATAGATTCACAAATGGTAAGGAATCTCTCTTATCTTACTTCTATTTTAATTCAGTCCAAGTTCACATTTTCACCATTGATTGTAGTCTTACTATACGCAATTTTTAAAGCTCATTGCAATTTCACTCCATTTTACACCTTCCCTTAAACTAAAGACTCGGTGGGCCCTCTTGTTCGTACTTTACCTTTCCTTATTCTCATCTTGCTTACAAAGACTTTCCCATTTTTTATTTATGTCTAGAATTTTCATTACTAATAAAAAAAGAAAATTACAAAAATGAACGTTTTGGGTTAAGTTGCAGGTGCTATTCTACATCTTCTATATCCCATGGCATGAATTATACAGAAAAAATTAATGAATTTATATTTACAACAATTACAGATCTTACAATCTCCATTATATAAAGCAATTTTCATTACAAAATTTTTGACTATATTAAAATATATAATTCCATTTTGGATGTTGAAATATCTACATTAAAAGCAATCTTCATTTATCACTTTCTAAAAAAAGCAATCCATTTGTTACCATTTTATATGCCATGTGTCCAAATTTAAAGCTAAAACTTAGTTATATGTATTTGATCTCAATAAAAACATTATCCATGTCCTACATAGTTTTAATATTTGATTTTCTATAGCTATTTATACAATATTGGGCATAGCAATATAAAATGGTAAGAAACATATACAAAATAAGTATAATGATCCTCCCAGGCCATCGACAATAAGATTTAGCCAACATACAATTCATACACCATAAGTGGAAAGAATAATAAAAACAGTCATTAAGAACAAAGGTGAACTAAATGGTTACCAAAAAATAAATGGAAAAGTATAGATTACAAAATAGCTTCCTAGTTATTAAGCGTGATGATGAATGCAACATGAATGTGAAGATATCATGCTTCCTAATTTGATTTTCAGAGTGAATACAGAGAAAGGTAACTTTGATAATGCATTTCTAGTGAAAAATGCATTATAGAGCAATTCTGAAATTTATGTAATAGTAAACAATCCATGCAAAGGAAACACATAAACACGTTGAAATTATAAACAATATGTGTGTATAATAAAAAAAATTATATCGTCGCTTTGTTTCATTTCCAATCACACAATTAGTGCAGCATTAATGAGGTTATCATTTAAATGTATATGAGAAATTAGTCATAAGCAAACGTCTTTTGTTGAAGTACCAATAATTCTGCACATATTCTTCAATCAAAATTTTAATACTTTGTTTAAATAAAAATAGAGAGTTTGTAACACCCCACGTCCATTAATGTCACTCTCAAAGGGAATGCATTAACTTTCATGGAGTATTATTGGTGAATAGAACAGAGTATAACAAGACGGATACATAGAACAGAGTATAACAAGACGGATACATATATTGGTACTTGGAAATTTTCAAAAAAACAACATTTATTGCAGCGGAGAAATAGTTTGATTACAACAACATCATAAACCAACAGAAAAACCAAGTATGCTTAGTAACCATCTTGAAAAATTGTTTTCTGAGTACATAAAATAAAAAGCATAACCCCAACACAAGTAGCCATAAAAGAGATGAGTTGAATTGTACATTCAGCAATCCAAACACTTCCAAAAGAGAGAGAAAGAGATCCATGATCAAGCTCCACTAGTACTAGTCCCACCCTGAGAACCTGGGGGGAGGGGGGGGGAGGGAAGGAAGAAAAGAGGCAAAAACAAGGGGGTCAGACATAAAGTCTGGCGAGTACAATAACTTTAACAATATAATTATTAAAGTAATTAGGATAAGGCATAAATTGGTAAAACAAGGAATTATTGTGAAACATGTGGGCATAACAAAGCAAACAAGAGGAATATTCTGGCGTTAATCTCGTTCCTAATCACTATAGGATAATTACGATACTGCACCATTACTAGTCACCCTAAAAGTTGAACCGCCTACTTAACTTAATAATGATAATGGTAGTTTCGTGTACCCCTAGTTGCCTTCATATGTGCCGCCTGCCCCTATCTCCACTAGTTGTACCAACTACCACCACACGATCGGCTCCCTAACTCGTAAATACCCGTGCTGGTTCCTCAGTGGGGTGTATCATTCCCAAAGTGGCAACTCGATGCCACTAAAGATGCACGGCTTATATCTACACGATGCAACAACGTCTTACCTACCAGCCCAGGCCCACGCACGTACATGACCCCATTGGACTTGCGTTGCCATTGCTAACCCTTTAGACCTCGTACAATCAAACACAGTAAGCTTGTCCTGTCCTCGATCTAACTCGGGCTCACAAAGATACTTAATGGGTTACTGGTTTGAAAAGGGTCCCCATGTTTGACACAAGCTTTCCATCTATGCTTGGTTCCCACTAGAACTTCCCACTTAACCCCTTATTATTCATGTCTTCTTACATGTTTTCAACTTGGTTAAGTGTTTCTAATCGTATTTCACATGCCACCCAGGCCACCCACTTAACACCCATGTCCCACCACATGTTTATTTGTTAAGTGTAACTTAATTCATTAGAACCGTAACCTTGTAAAGACCTCCCACGTTAGGCTACCGTTTGCGGTTGCTGGATTTGCCGGGCGGGCCTGGCAGTCTTATACCGCAAATGAGCCTAACCTCATGTCTTTACAATTGTTACACATTTAATTTGTGCCTTTGACCTCTCACATTAGACTACTGTTTGTAGTTTCTGGATTTGCCGGGCGGGTCCGAGCAGTCTTATACCACGAACGAGTCTAACCTCGTGTCTTAGGCGGTTAATTATTACACATAATTATTTAACCCCAAATTGGATTAATATCCCTATTCAAATTTGTCAATAAATTCCAAATTAATTTATGTCCATAATTTTCACCTAAATTATGTCCATAATTTCAGGTATATAAATTTATACCAATTAATGTCTCAAATTAATTATATGCCTTTAAGGCCATTTTATGCCAATTCACAATTATGTATATTTAATATTTTCCCATTGTCCCCACGCTATTCGTACGTTTTAATATGACATATGTTAGGCTCGCAAATAGTCTAACTTATAAAAAGAAAAGCAACATCACAACTTGCATAACACATAAAATAGATCTAAGAATCATGACATAAGTTTGTATAGCCAATAACTTGCATATGCAATGGATATACATAAATTTGCAAAAACTATCATGGATCTAAATATAGATCTAAACATGTAATCATGAACTTTCATATATGGATATGGTTTTCCTATAACTCGCATATGAATCTCATTCAAACTAGCACATGATTCACATACAAAACTAGCATAGGCAATGGGCATAAAGAACATAAATTTGCATAACTATGTACTGCCATGGATCTAAATATAGATCTAAACACAAAGGTGTGAACTTGCATATGGATCTAAACACGTAAATTAATGTCACATGTTTGCATATAAACTAGCATATGTATCTACATGATTCACATATGAACTTGTGTATAATCCACCTACAGACTTGCATAAGATTCATAAACTATCATATGATTTAACATCCCAAACTTGAATAAGATTCATATACATATGATTTAACATCCCAAACTTGCATAAAATTCATATACATATGATTTAACATCCCAAACTTTCATAAGATGAATCAAGTTAAACATGTACAATTCAACATATGAAATAGATCCACAATAACAAAACTGTCAACGATAACATCACATGATTCAAAGTCATATTCTCATAATCCCAATTATTACTTATCATAATTAAATTAATTAATTAATTTGTGATATAAATTATACTCACAAACAAAAGAACAGTCTTGTTTTTCTAGGATTTGTATTCTGAAACTGAATTGCTCGCCTTTGATGTAGATTAATTGTTATCCTAATTTAGATTTGATTTGATTTTGATTCTTGCTTCTATCTTGTTTTTGAGTTGAAAGAGAACGACGTCTACTCTAGGTTCTCCATTGACGACATGGCAGCTCTTGGTATGAATTAATGTGATTTTAGGTTGAGAGTTAGGTTGCTTATATAGAATTTTAATTAATTTAGAGCCATCAGATTAACCCTAGAAGAAATCAAGACCATTTAGTCAAGATAGAACAACACCTCAGCCCTAATGACTCAGCAGTGAGTCAAAATATCGTCACCTTTCAGATCTGCCAGGGGAGGGCAGGTCGACCCCTAGGTCGACCCCCTGTTCGACCTGTATGGGTAGGTCGACCCCCAGGTAGACCCCCTGGTCGACCTGGCCCTTGGGCGGGAGAATTCCCGCCCAGCCTGCTCCCCTGTTTAAATTTCAAATTTTCTGAACTTGAGCTATTTTAAATTCTGAAAATTCGGAAGGCCATATCTTCTTCATACGGAGTCCAATTCGCGCAAACTCGGACTCTATCTCAAGCAGAATTCAGAGACGAACGCAATGGCTTAACCAGTTTCCCTTAATTCTCACTTTAAAAATTAAGTATTCTTAAATTTGTTAATTTAATATTCACAGAAAATTCAGGGTGTTACCTTCTCCCCTCCTTAAAGGATTTCGCCCTCGAAATCTCCAAGTTAAGGAGAATGTATATCCTAACATCCAGTCATCCATCTGCTCAACCATCAAACACAGGCATCCATTGTCCTTACAAGATTTCTAATGCCATATGAACATATGCAAAAAGTGTGTGTATATGTTCCTTATCTAATGCAAAATCAGGCGGTCTACTGATTCAGTTGACCTCCTTAATGCAAACCATGATAGTGTCATGCGTCCATTATGCATGTAAAAGAATCCTAACGATACATATAACTTCTACATGTGTGCACAACCATTCATCAGAATGCAGCATCCATATGATAACACAACCATTATACATCCATTAATTTAAATATGCACACACATTTATATGCAATATGAAGGTGACTGAGCCGATCTAGTGCCTAATGTGTGTGTACATGCATCCACGGGCAACCACTAGCAACCACTTGCAACCACTCGCAACCATCAATCATAACATGTTTCAGACACATGTTTACATCCATCGGTTTCTATCTAAGGATAAAGAATAGGACTGAGGAGATATACTTGAAAAGGTAGATATAAGCATGAATAAACTTATGGAAAAAGAGATCAAGGAGGTACCCTCAAAGAGAAAAGGGTAGGCTGCATGTATTTTCCTCTCAGTTTCCCAAGTCGCATCTTCGTCAGCATCACTCCATTGAACTTTAACAAGCTTAACTTCACGGTTGCGTAGCTTTTTGACTTCCGTACCCAAGATACGAGTTGGAACTCTTCTCACAGTCGCTTCTCGTTCCACTTCTACTTCCTCTAGTATATTCGGCTCCACCACTTCCACAGATTCATGTAAGCACTTTCGTAGTTGAGAAACATGAAAAACATTATGAACTCTAGTCAGTCTCTCGGGTAGCTGTAATCTGTAAGCCATCGTCCCAATCCTTTCAATGATAGGAAATGGACCTACAAATCTTGGTGCTAGATTTTCTATGGACCCAAAGCGAATGACATTCCTCAAAGGAGGTACTTTAAGGAACACCCTATCTCCGACCTTAAACTCAAGGTCGGTCCTTCTTTTGTCTGCGTAGGACTTCTGTCTATCTTGTGTAGCCTTCATCCATCTTCTTATCAAGGAGATACTTTAAGGAACACCCTATCTTCGAACTTAAACTCAAGGTCGGTCCTTCTTTTGTCTGCGTAGGACTTCTGTCTATCTTGTGCAGCCTTCATCTGTCTTCTTATCAAGTCCACCTTTTCTGAGGTCTCTCTAATCATGTCTGGCCCAAGTACAAGCTTGTCTGTAGACTCCCACTAACAAGTTGGTGATCGGCACGGTCTTCCATATAAAGCTTCGAAGGGCGCCATTCCTATGGTGGCTTGGTAGCTATTGTTGTAGGCGAATTCCACCAAAGGATGATGATCATCCCATGTCCCTCCAAAGTCAAGAATGCACAATCTCAAGAGGTCTTCTAATACTCTTCTTCATTTAAATGGCGAAATGGCATTCTTTGGACACCACAAGTCAAGAATGCACAATCTCGAAGAATGAAGAAGAGTATCCATGACTTCCCTTAAATGCAAAGCATGCTCTTCTTCATTCTTCGAGAAAATCAAAATGTTGTCTACGAATACCACCACAAACTTATTAAGGAATTCTCTAAACACCCTACTCATCAAGTCAATGAAGTAAGCGGGTGTGTTTGTCAAGCCGAAAGGCATGACAAGCCATTCAAAGAAACCATCTAGGGTTCTGAATGTGGTCTTATCAATGTCGTCCTCATCCACTCTTAGCTGATGGAACCCGTGTAACACCCCGTATTTCTGTTAATACTAATATTCACAAATTAAAAGAATTAATATTGAGAATTTGCACGAAATAGCCTTAAAAAGGCATATAACAAATTTGAGATATGTGAATTGCTTTAAAAGGCGAAAAATGGAATTAAGACATTAATTGGAAAATTAATGTGTAGAAATGGTCATAAGTTAATTATTGATTAATTTGAATTCATGAATAGGTGCGTGTGTATATATATATATTTATATATATATGGGCAGTTAATGTAAACATGAATAGAAGTTTATTAATTTGCTGAGTGTTTGCTGAGTCACTTCTGACTCATTGCTGAGTCAATAAGATAAACCCCATCTTGTCTGAATGGCTGCGGTTATTTCTAGGTTAAATCTAATGGCCTAAATGAATCCTAACATCTATAAATAAGTGGGTAGACTCTAACCCTAAATCACTTGAAAAATTGGAGAGCTACCGACATGCCGTTGCCATGGAATTCAGCATAGCCGTCACAAACTAAAGAAGAAGGCCTAATCTACAAACTAAATCTACTTAAATCAAATCAAAAGCTCTCTCTCTCTCTCTCTTTCTATTTCTCTTCTTTAAAATTGTGAGTATGATGAATCTCACAATATTATTATAAAATAATTTGATTAAGTTATGAATGGATCACAAGAAAGTGATATGAATTGTTATGTATTTGTAAATTATGTTGTGGATCTCTTGTTATGCTATTATGTTATCATATATATGTTGTTATGTTGTAGTGATTATGTTGTAAATAATCCTATGCTATGTCATATGTGATTAATCCTGCTATGCTATGTTATAAATCATGTTATGCCATGTTGTAAATCATGTTATGCTATGTTGTAAATCATATCATGCTATGTTGCAAATTATGATATGCTATGTTGTAAATCTTATATATGTTGTAGATCTCATATTATCACATATGTTGAAATACTTATGTTATATGATAATGATGTCATGTTAAGTTGTGTTGAATCTACAAATTAATTGGATCTTGAATGTGGGAATTTGCCTATTAAGTTAGGTGTACCCATATACATGAATCTATGATTAAATGAATTTTGATTTTTGGGAATTTGCCTATTGAGTTAGGTGTACCCATATAAAACATTATTGTTAATGATGTTGATTCACACATGTCCTATACAAGTTTATGAAATTTGATCAAAATCATATTATGTGAATTATGAATAAGTTGACACCCTTAGATCCATGACATGTATAACCTTATGCAAGTTGTAATGTATGCAAGTTTTACCCCTTGTTATGATTTATTTTGTCACATATATATGTTGTTGTTGTGAATATTTTCTTTTATGCTATGAGTTAGACTAATCGGGTCTAGCATACATTTTGCGAATAAACGTTCAAACGTGGGGTAGGGGTAATATTAGGAAATTAATAAATTGGGGTGCAATTGATATGATTTCGCATGCCTTAAATGGATGTCCATAATTGAGTCAATTATGGACATTGTTAAATTTGGAATTAATTAATAATTCAAGTAGGGAATTATTAAAATTGGTGAAAGTGGATTATTAATAATAATCAATGCTTAGGACACGAGGTTGGACCCGTTTGTGACGTAAACCTGCCCGGACCCGCCCGGAAAATCCAGTAGTCACAAATGTCGGCCCAATGTGAGAGGTCCTAGGCCCAAACTAAAGCATAACAGTTGTAAAGACACGAGGTTAGACTCTTTTATGGTGTAAGACTGCCCGGACCCGCCCGGCAAATCCAGCTGCCATAAATGCCAGTCTAATGTGAGAGGTCTTTATGAGGTTATGGCCTTAATGAATTAAGAATTACTTAGCCAGATAATCATGTAAGGTGGGACATGGGGGTTAAGTAGGTTCCTTGGGTGGCATGAGGAATCTAGTGGTTGCCTTTATAGGCATTTAAAATACGATTAGACTTAACCAAATACACATGTAAATGAACATGACTAAGTGGGTTAAGTGGATGGACTAATGGGACAAGCTTAGGTGGAATGCTTGTGGGAAATAATGGGGGCCCATTTCAACCAGTATCCCAAAACGTATCTTTGTGGGCTCGACCCAAGTCGAGGACAGGACACGCATACTGGGTTTGACTATAAGAGGCCAAAACAGGGAGCGGTGGCAACGCAAGTCCAACGGGTTTCATATGCGTGTGTGGACCCGGGCTGGTAGATAAGACGTTGTTGCATCGTGTAGGTATAAGCCATGCATCTCCGTTATATCGGGTTGCCACTTTAGGGGAATGATACACCCTATTGTGCGGCCGGCACGGGTATCTACGAGTAGGGAGCCGATCGAAAAATGGAAAGTGGGGTACACCTAGTGGAGATAGGGGCAGGCGGCACCTATGTAGTCAGCTAGGAGTACGTAAAGCCATTAAGGAAGTTTCTAAGTGAAGCTAAGTGGAATCAATCTTTAGGGTGACTGGTGTGGTGCAGTATAGTGTTTATCCTTTAGTATTTAGGAGCGCCTATAACGTTTCCTTTAGCGATTATCTATGTCCTTAATCTGCTCTTTCATAGACATTTCCTTGTTTTCCAGCTTATGCCTTAGTCCAGTTATTTTGATAATAGTATTGTAGAATTATCATACTCGCCAGACTTTATGTATGACCCCCCCTCTTTTTCATCTTTTTTCTCCCTTCAGGTCCTCAGGTTGGGCCAAGTTCCAGTGGAGTCTGATTGGATTGCTTATCTCTTGGAAAGCTTGGACTGCTGAAGTAAAGTCCAGCTTGTTGTCTTTCTTTTTAATGGCTATTTATGTAATGGGATTATGTACTTGTTTTATCAAGATAGATATTGTACTTGACTTTGATTATGGTGTTATGATGTAATCAAACATGTTTTGACTTCTGCTGCAATTGAAATAAAGTTTTTAAATTTCCAAGTACTATTTTATATCTGTCTTGTTGAAATTTTACTGTTCTATATTCACCTAAAACCTCCATAGAAGTTAATGCATTCCCTTTGTGAGTGACATTAATGGACGTGGGGTGTTACACGTGGTATCAGAGCATAAGGTTACCAGAACATATAAAATTTTTAGAAAAATATTTTTCTAAAGTATTTTTGGAAGAAGTGCTTTCAAAAACATGTTATTTAGAGAAAGTTTTCAAGAAAAACATAATCCCAAATAGCCATATCCTTATCTTTATCTTTCGAATTCTCCATTTTGAATCTTTCCTTTTTCGTTTCAGCATGGCTGAAGATCTTAATCTCCCAGAAGGTGTGACGGTTCCAGGGTGGTTTAGGAGATATTTGGAGGCTAGGGCCACCACTGCAGGCCCAGCAGATGTTCCTCCACCCCCAGTTGCACCCATTCCTCCTCCTCCTCCTCGTGTTGACACTTTTGCAAAGACGTGCAAGGAATTTAAGGCTATGGGAGGAAAAACTTTTCAAGCGACTGAGACGTTTGTGGAGGCCAGAGACTGGCTTAAGGAGACTGAGGAATTGTTGGATATCTTTGAAGTGGAAGATGGGAGGAAAGTCCGTTTAGCTGCTTGGTTAATGAAGGGAGAGGCCTCGTTTTGGTGGGAGGTCACTAACGGGGAATGTCCAGTTGATTCATGGGCGGATTTTAGACGAAGGTTTGAGGCAAAGTTTCTTTCAAGGGCAGAGGAGAATTTAAATATGGAAAAATTCCTGACATTAAAGAAAGGGAGCTTATCAGTGAAGGAGTATGTCAATAAATTTAATCAGTTAGCAAGGTTTGGCTTGGAGTTGGTGAACACGCCAGAGAAGAAAGCTTTGAGGTTCGTTAGAGGCTTGAATGAACCGTTGCAAGGGTTGGCTATGACCCACATCCCTATGGGAGCCACCTTTGAAAGGCTAGTAGAAATGACACTTATGCATGAGGATAAGGCAGTTGAAAAGAAAGGGGATCAGAAGAAACCCCAACAGCAAAATAAGAAGGGCGGTAAAAACAATAATGGCAAAGGGAAGAAGAGATGCTTCAATTGTGGGACGCCTGGCCATCTCAGCAAAGATTGTAGAAAGAAAAAGAAGACTGGTTGTTTTCATTGTGGAGATGCGGGACATTTGGTGAAGGACTGCCCAAAGAAGGGGCAGAGGGCAGGGTCTACCTCGGGAGGACAGGTGCAGGCTCTTATGGCACCAGGGCAGGCAAGGGGGCAAGTTCAGGCTATTGCGGCCCCACCGCTGCAAGAAAGAGGTAGAACAATTTCTGTTGAAAGCTTAGTTTTTCTGTTTGATCATCCTATCTGTACCTTATTCGATTCTGGCGCATCTCATTCGTTTATCTCTGCATCATTAGTTGAATTACTGCACTTGAACACCAGTTTAGTAGAGGATCCCTTGGTTGTTTCAAATCCAATTGGGGGTTCGGCTCATTTGACCATGATATGTTTGGATTTGAAAATCTCTATACTTAGCGTTGAATTTAGATGTGATGCTTATGTATTGGGCTTCACGGGCTATGGGCTAATTTTAGGAATGGATTGGTTATCTAGAAATGGGGCCATTCTTGATTGTGAAAGGAGAGTAGTTAGGCTTGTGACTCGCCTTGGTAATGCTCTCGACATCTTTTGTAGTCCCATAAATTCCGTTATGCTAAGTTATCTTGAATCGCTTGACGCGTCTGTAGAGAATCTGCGAACGGTAGAGGTGGTCCGGGAATATCCGGATGTGTTTGAGGAGGTGAAGGGCTTACCTCCAAAGCGGGAGATAGACTTTCGAATTTATCTTGTGGATAATGCTAAACCCGTATCTTTTCCAGTGCGCCACATGGCTCCTCGTGAAAGGAGGGACTCAATAAGCAAGTGAAGGAGTTGCTTGAGAAGGGGTTCATAAGACGTAGTATATCAGAGTGGGGTGCTCCAGTAGTATTTGCTACAAAGGCGGATGGGTCCCTTAGACTTTGTGTGGACTATAGAGAACTAAACAAGCTTACTAAAAAGAACCGACACCCACTGCCGAGGATTGACGATCTCTTTGATCAGTTAGTTGGCGCCTCAGTGTTTTCGCAGTTGGACTTAGCCACTGGCTTTCATCAACTGAGAGTGGCTGAGGATAGTATAGATAAGACTGCTTTTAGGACTCCTGACGGATTCTATGAATGGCTAGTGATGCCCTTTTGTTTGACAAACGCCCCCGCATATTTTGTTGATTTGATGAGTAGGGTGTTTAGGGAGTACCTTAACAAATTCGTGGTAGTCTTTGTGGATGACATCTTAGTATTTTCTAAGAATGAAGAAGAGCATGCCCTACATCTTAGGGAAGTGTTGGAAACCCTTCGAGCGCATAACCTTAAGGCAAAATTTTCTAAGTGTCACTTCTGGAGGAAAGAAGTACGGTTCTTAGGGCACGTGGTTTCCAAGGAAGGGATAGTAGTGGATCCCGCAAAGGTGGTGGCCATCCAAGATTGGAAGGTCCCTAAAAATGTAACCGAAGTAAGAAGTTTCTTGGGGTTGACTGGCTATTATAGGAAGTTTATCAAAGACTTCGCAAAAATATCAGCTCCATTAACACGGTTAACGAAGAAGAACCTGGTTTTTAATTGGGATGAAGATTGTGATGATGCGTTCCAACGTTTAAAGAGAGCCTTAACTTCAGCCCCAGTCTTAGTACTGCCAGACGGGAATAAACCGTTTACCGTCTATACTGATGCTTGTGGGACGGGACTTGGCGCGGTCCTCATGCAAGAGGGAAGAGTAATAGCCTATGGTGGAAGGCAGTTGAGGGTTCATGAAAAGAATTACCCTACGCATGACCTTGAGTTAGCCGCAATTGTTTTCGCGCTTAAGTCTTGGCGTCACTATCTTCTTGGTGAGAAATTCGAACTGTTCACTGACCACAAATCATTAAAATACTTATTCTCTCAGAAGGATTTGAATTTAAGGCAGCAACGGTGGATGGAATTCCTAGCCTCCTACGATTTTGAAATAGCATATACCCCGGGCTAGGGTAACGTGGTAGCAGATGCCTTAAGTAGGAAAAGGTTGTCCTTGAGTCCGTTGTTTGTTGAACGACGAAGCTTAGAATTCATCTCCATGTTTGACTTTAGACCCTCCGTTGACCTAGTACCTGGTTTGTTAGCATCCTTGGAGGTTAGACCTACACTTCTAGGACGAGTTGGTGAGGCACAGCAAGACGACCCCCAGTTGGTTGAGATAGTAGAAAAGCTCAAAGGAGGGGAGTCGTCTAGCCATCTTCGTAGGTATACCCTAGACGATAAGGGTTGGTTACGAAGGGATAATAGACTTTGTGTACCACAAGACGAAGACTTAAGGAAGGCCATTCTTGATGATGCTCATCGCTCAAAGATGACCATTCATCCCGGCGGAGACAAGATGTACAAAGATATGAAGCGGGTTTTCTTTTGGGCCGGTATGAAAAAGGATGTGGCCGAGTACGTCGCTAGATGCTTGGTGTGCCAACGAGTAAAAGCGGAACAAAAGAAACCCGGTGGGTTGCTTCACCCATTGGAAGTTCCACTATGGAAATGGGAAAGCGTCTCAATGGATTTTGTGGATGGATTACCAAGATCAAGGAAGGGTAATACGGGGATTTGGGTTATAGTAGATAGACTTACTAAGAGCGCCCATTTTATTCCCGTGAAAAGTAAGAGGACTGCTCCGTGGTTGGCTTCTGTATACATTAAAGAGATAGTTCGTTTGCACGGTATTCCTTCTAGTATAGTAAGCGACCGTGATCCCATCTTCACTAGCGAATTTTGGAAGAGTTTACAAGAGGCGGTAGGGACTCAGCTATGTTTGAGCACCGCATATCATCCTCAGACGGACGGCCAGACCGAGAGGGTGAATCGTATTCTAGAGGATCTTTTAAGGCTTTGTATCCTAGACTTTGGGGGTACATGGGAAGAGCACCTTCCGTTGGTAGAATTCGCATATAATAAT
Organism: Allium sativum; assembly: GCA_030737875.1. Lineage (NCBI taxonomy): Eukaryota > Viridiplantae > Streptophyta > Magnoliopsida > Asparagales > Amaryllidaceae > Allium > Allium sativum. The sequence goes on along the minus strand of CM060910.1, from coordinate 1,041,698,019 downwards.
AGCTTTCAGTCTAGTATTGGCATGGCACCTTTCGAAGCTCTTTATGGAAGGCCTTGCCGTTCGCCTACATGTTGGTGGGAATCTACCGATAAAATCCTACTTGGGCCCGATATGGTTAGGGAAACCTCGGAGAAGATTGATTTGATTCGAAGGAGGATGAAAGCAGCACAAGATAGACAGAAATCGTATGCTGATAAGTGGAGGACAGATCTTGAGTTTGACATTGGGGACATGGTTTTTATCAAAGTGTCTCCGTTACAGAATGTTGTTCGCTTTGGGTCCGTTGGGAAATTAGCGCCAAGGTTTGTAGGGTCGTTTCCTATAAAAGACAGGATTGGGAAGATGGCGTATAGGGTGGAGTTGCCTGAGAAACTTAGTGGAGTACACGACGTATTCCATGTATCACATTTGAGGAAGTGTTTGCACAAGACCGCGGAGGTGGTAGAGCCGAGCTTGCTTAAAGAGGTGGAAATAGAGCGTGATGCAACAATTAGACGAGCTCCTACATGCATTCTTGGGTCGGAGATCAAAAAGTTGAGGAATCGAGAGGTCAGACTAGTTAAAGTGCAATGGGGAGATGATGAGAGCAACGCTACTTGGGAGACAGAAGGGAAGATGCGTTCGCTATACCCTTTTCTTTTTGAGGGTATGTCTTTTAATTTCTCCTTTATCGCTTATCTTATCTTATCTTATCTTTAGTATGTCCTCTCATTAGTATCTTTGACCTTTAATTAGGATAATCCTATGGTTGAAACATGTGTTTGAGACATGTTATGTATGATGGATGCAAAATGGATGCAAGTGGTTGCTAGTGGTTGCTCGTGGATGCATATATACACACACTTTAGGCACTAGATCGGCTCAGTCACTACATATTGCATATTGCATAAATGAATGTATTTAGTATAATGGATGTATAATGGTTGTACCATCATATAGATGCTGCATTCGGTTGAATGGATGTGCACGCATATAGAAGTAGTTTGTAAGCAATTAGGATCTTTTGCATACATAATGGATGCATGGCACTATCATGAATTGCATCAAGGAGGTCAACTAAATTAGTGGACCGCCAGATTTTGCATTAGATACGGACATAGACACACACTGTGCATTTAAACATGAAAGCACTAGAAGTCTATAAGGACAATGGATGCCAGTGTTTGTTGATTGAGTAGATGGTTGATGATAGGATATAAACTTGAAGATTTCGGGGTCGAAACCCCTTAAGGAGGGGAGAATGTAACACCCCGTATTTCTGTTAATACTAATATTCACAAATTAAAAGAATTAATATTGAGAATTTGCACGAAATAGCCTTAAAAAGGCATATAACAAATTTGAGATATGTGAATTGCCTTAAAAGGCGAAATATGGAATTAAGACATTAATTGGAAAATTAATGTGTAGAAATGGTCATAAGTTAATTATGGATTAATTTGAATTCATGAATAGGTGCGTGTGTGTATATATATATTTATATATATATGGGCAGTTAATGTAAACATGAATAGAAGTTTATTAATTTGCTGAGTGTTTGCTGAGTCACTTCTGACTCATTGCTGAGTCAATAAGATAAACCCCATCTTGTCTGAATGGCTGCGGTTATTTCTAGGTTAAATCTAATGGCCTAAATGAATCCTAACATCTATAAATAAGTGGGTAGACTCTAACCCTAAATCACTTGAAAAATTGGAGAGCTACCGACATGCCGTTGCCATGGAGTTCGGCATAGCCGTCACAAACTAAAGAAGAAGGCCTAATCTACAAACTAAATCTACTTAAATCAAATCAAAAGCTCTCTCTCTCTCTTTCTATTTCTCTTCTTTAAAATTGTGAGTATGATGAATCTCACAATATTATTATAAAATAATTTGATTAAGTTATGAATGGATCACAAGAAAGTGATATGAATTGTTATGTATTTGTAAATTATGTTGTGGATCTCTTGTTATGCTATTATGTTATCATATATATGTTGTTATGTTGTAGTGATTATGTTGTAAATAATCCTATGCTATGTCATATGTGATTAATACTGCTATGCTATGTTATAAATCATGTTATGCCATGTTGTAAATCATGCTATGCTATGTTGTAAATCATATCATGCTATGTTGCAAATTATGATATGCTATGTTGTAAATCTTATATATGTTGTAGATCTCATATTATCACATATGTTGAAATACTTATGTTATATGATAATGATGTCATGTTAAGTTGTGTTGAATCTACAAATTAATTGGATCTTGAATATGGGAATTTGCCTATTAAGTTAGGTGTACCCATATACATGAATCTATGATTAAATGAATTTTGATTTTTGGGAATTTGCCTATTGAGTTAGGTGTACCCATATAAAACCATATTGTTAATGATGTTGATTCACACATGTCCTATACAAGTTTATGAAATTTGATCAAAATCATATTATGTGAATTATGAATAAGTTGACACCCTTAGATCCATGACATGTATAACCTTATGCAAGTTGTAATGTATGCAAGTTTTACCCCTTGTTATGATTTATTTAGTCACATATATATGTTGTTGTTGTGAATATTTTCTTTTATGCTATGAGTTAGACTAATCGGGTCTAGAATACATTTTGCGAATAAACGTTCAAACGTGGGGTAGGGGTAATATTAGGAAATTAATAAATTGGGGTGCAATTGATATGATTTTGCATGCCTTAAATGGATGTCCATAATTGAGTCAATTATGAACATTGTTAAATTTGGAATTAATTAATAATTCAAGTAGGGAATTATTAAAATTAGGGAAAGTGGATTATTAATAATAATCAATGCTTAGGACACGAGGTTGGACCCGTTTGTGACGTAAACCTGCCCGGACCCGCCCGGCAAATCCAGTAGTCACAAATGTCGGCCCAATGTGAGAGGTCCTAGGCCCAAACTAAAGCATAACAGTTGTAAAGACACGAGGTTAGACTCTTTTATGGTGTAAGACTGCCCGGACTCGCCCGGCAAATCCAGCTGCCATAAATGCCATTCTAATGTGAGAGGTCTTTATGAGGTTATGGCCTTAATGAATTAAGAAATACTTAGCCAGATAATCATGTAAGGTGGGACATGGGGGTTAAGTAGGTGCCTTGGGTGGCATGAGGAATCTAGTGGTTGCCTTTAGAGGCATTTGAAATACGATTAGACTTAACCAAATACACATGTAAATGAACATGACTAAGTGGGTTAAGTGGATGGACTAATGGGACAAGCTTAGGTGGAATGCTTGTGGGAAATAATGGGGGCCCATTTCAACCAGTATCCCAAAACGTATCTTTGTGGGCTCGACCCAAGTCGAGGACGGGACACGCATACTGGGTTTGACTATAAGAGGCCAAAACAGGGAGCGGTGGCAACGCAAGTCCAACGGGTTTCATATGCGTGTGTGGACCCGGGCTGGTAGGTAAGACGTTGTTGCATCGTGTAGGTATAAGCCGTGCATCTCCGTTATATCGGGTTGCCACTTTAGGGGAATGATACACCCCACTGTGGGGCCAACACGGGTATCTACGAGTAGGGAGCCGTTCGAAAAATGGAAAGTGGGGTACACCTAGTGGAGATAGGGGCAGGCGGCACCTATGTAGTCAGCTAGGAGTACGTAAAGCCATTAAGGAAGTTTCTAAGTGAAGCTAAGTGGAATCAATCTTTAGGGTGACTGGTGTGGTGCAGTATAGTGTTTATCCTTTAGTATTTAGGAGCGCCTATAACGTTTCCTTTAGCGATTGTCTATGTCCTTAATCTGCTCTTTCATAGACATTTCCTTGTTTTCCAGCTTATGCCTTAGTCCAGTTATTTTGATAATAGTATTGTAGAATTATCATACTCGCCAGACTTTATGTCTGACCCCCCCTCTTTTTCATCTTTTTTCTCCCTTCAGGTCCTCAGGTTGGGCCAAGTTCCAGTGGAGTCTGATTGGATTGCTTATCTCTTGGAAAGCTTGGACTGCTGAAGTAAAGTCCAGCTTGTTATCTTTCTTTTAATGGCTATTTATGTAATGGGATTATGTACTTGTTTTATCAAGATAGATATTGTACTTGACTTTGATTATGGTGTTATGATGTAATCAAACATGTTTTGACTTCTGCTGCAATTGAAATAAAGTTTTTAAATTTCCAAGTACTATTTTATATCTGTCTTGTTGAAATTTTACTGTTCTATATTCACCTAAAACCTCCATAGAAGTTAATGCATTCCCTTTGTGAGTGACATTAATGGACGTGGGGTGTTACAACCCGGTAGCCAAATTTAGTTGGGAGAAAACAGATGCACCTACAAGCTGATCAAACAAGTCATCTATTCTAGGAAGTGGTTGCCTATTCTTCTTGGTTAGCTTGTTTAGCTCCCTATAATCAACGCAAAAGCAAAGTTAACCATGTGCTTTGGTTGCGAATACTATTGGAGTACCCCATTCAGAAATACTCCGCCTTATAAACCCCTTTTCGAGCAGCTCTTTGACTTGCTTACTGAGCTCTTTTCTCTCCCTAGGAGCCATTTTTCTAACGGGTAGAGCTACGGGTTTCGCATCATCAACAAGGTATATGCGGAAGTCTATCTCACGCTTTGGAGGTAAGCCCTCCACCTCTACAAATACATCTGAGTATTCATGGACTACTCTAACAGACTACAAGTTTTCAACAGACGCATCAACAGATTCTAGGTAACTAAGCATAACAGAATGTATGGGGTTACAAGAGAATTCAAGAGTGTTGCCAAGGCGAGTCATAAGTCTAACCTCTCTCTTTTCACAATCGAGGATGGCACCATTACTGGATAACCAATCCATGCCTAGAATCAATCCATAGCCCGTGAAGCCAAGAATGAAGGCGTTGCATTCAAACTCAACGCTCAAAATAGACACTCTCAAATCCCAAAAAATCATTGAAAGATGAGCCGAACCACCAATAGTATTTGAGAATATTATGGGATCCGTAACTAGACTAGTATTTAGGTGCAGTGTTTCAACTAACAAAGAAGACACAAACGAGCGTGAAGCGCTAGAATCAAATAAAGTATGAACTGGAAGATCAAACAGAAAAACAAAATGTTCAACAGAAATGTTTCTACCTCTCTCCTGTCCTGGTGCCATGAGAGCCTGAATCTGCCCTGGTGCCATGAGAGCCTTAATCTTCCCTCCAGAAGTGGACCCTGTTCTTTTCCCTTGCCCCCGTTTCCTCGGGCAGTCTTTAATTAGATGCCCTGCCTCTCCACAGTGGAAACAACCAGTCTTCTTCTTCTTCCTACAGTCCTTGCTCAGATGTCCTGGTGTTCCACAATTAAAGCACCTTTTCTTTCCTTTGCTATTGTTGTCCTTACCACCTTTCTTAGGTTGCTTTTGTGACTTCTTTTGATCCCCTTTCTTTTCTGGTGCCTTATTAGCGTTAGCGCCTTTCTCCTCTTCATGCATAAGCGCCATGTCAACTAGTTTCTCAAAGGTAGCCCCCATAGGAATGTGGGTCATAGCTAACCCATGTAGGGGCTCATTCAAACCTTTAACGAACCACAAGACCTTCTTTTCAGGTGTGTTCACCAAGTCTAAGCCAAATCTCGCCAATTGATTGAACTTGTTGGCGTACTCCTTTACTGATAAATTCCCCTGCTTCAATGTCAAGAATCTTTCCATGTATAAATTCTCTTCTACTCGTGAGAGAAATTTCATATCGAACCTATGTCTGAAATCCATCCACGTCTCTACTGGACGCTCTGCATTCGTGACCTCCCACCAAAACGAGGCTTCGTCCTTCATTAACCAAGCGGCCAATTGGACCTTCCTTCCATCTTCTACCTCGAAGATACCAAACAAGTCTTCTACCTCCTTAAGCCAATTTCGAGCTTCAACAAACGTCTCTGATCCATGAAAAGGTTTTCCGCCTATTGCTCGAAAGTCTTTGCATATCTTTGAAAAAGTATCAACATAGGGAGGGGGAGGAGGAGGAGCGGCTGCAGCTGGGGGAGGAGGGATGTCTACTGGGCCTGCGGCGGTGGCCCTAGCCTCCAGATACCTTCTGAACCAGGTTGGTATCGTTATTCCCTCGGGTATCTCGGGTAACCCAGACATGCTGAAAAGAAAATGAAGAGATTCAAAACGGAGAATTCGAAAGAAAGATATATGGCTCTTGGGGGTTATGTTTTTAAAACAAACTTTTCTCTTGAAAATACTCTCCTTAAAACATACTTTTGAAAGTATTTCTTTATAAAGCTCCTTTGAAAAACAGTTTTTCAAAATCTCTTATCTGTTCTATTAACCTTCAGCTCTGATACCACGTGTAACACCCCGTGTCCATTAATGTCACTCTCAAAGGGAATGCATTAACTTTCATGGAGTATTATTGGTGAATAAAAAGAGTATAACAAGACAGATACATATGTTGGTACTTGAAAATTTTCAGAAAAACAACATTTATTGCAGCGGAGAAATAGTTTGATTACAACAACATCATAAACCAATAGAAAAACCAAGTACACTTAGTAACCATCTTGACAAATTGTTTTCTGAGTACATAAAATAAAAAGCATAACCCCAACACAAGTAGCCATAAAAGAGATGAGCTAAACTTTACTTTCAGCAATCCAAGCACTTCCAAAAGAGAGAGAAAGAGATCCAAGATCAAGCTCCACTAGTACTAGTCCCACCTTGAGAACTTGGAGGGGGGAAAAGGAAGAAAAGAGGCGAAAACAAGGGGGTCAGACATAAAGTTTGGCGAGTACAATAACTTTAACAATATAGTAATTAAATTAATTAAGATAAGCCATAAATTGGTAAAACAAGGAATGACTGTGAAACATGTGGGCATAACAAAGCAAGCAAGAGGAATATTCTGGCATTAATCTCGTTCCTAATCACTATAGGATAATTACTATACTGCAACACTACTAGTCACCCTAAAAGTTGATACTGCCTACAGAACTTAATAATGATAATGGTAGTTTCGTGTACCCCTAGTTGCCTTCATAGGTGTTTCCTGCCCCTATCTCCACTAGTTGTACCCACTACCCCTACACAATCGGCTCCCTAACTCGTAGATACCCATGTTGGTCCCACAGTGGGGTGTATCACTCCCCAAAGTGGCAACCCGATACCACTAAAGATGCACGGCTTATATCTACACGATGCAACAACATCTTACCTACCATCCCGGGCCCACGCACACACATGACCCCGTTGGACTTGCGTTGCCACCGCTAACCCGTTTTGACCTCTTACAATCAAACCCAGTAAGCGTGTCCCGTCCTCGGTCTAACTTGAGCTCACAAAGATACTTAATGGGTTACTGGTTTGAAAAGGGTCCCCATGTTTGACACAAACTTTCCACCTATGCTTGGTCCCAACTAGAACTTCCCACTTAACCCCTTCTTATTCATGTCTTCTTACATGTTTTCAACTTGGTTAAGTGTTTCTAATCGTATTTCACATGCCACCCAGGCCACCCACTTAACCCCATGTTCCATCATATATTTATCTTGTTAAGTGTTACTTAATTCATTAGAACCGCAACCTTGCAAAGACCTCCCACATTAGACTACCATTTGCGGTTGCTGGATTTGCCGGGCGGGTCCGGGCAGTCTTATACCGCAAACGAGCCTAACCTCGTGTCTTTACAATTGTTATGCATTTAATTTGTGCCTTTGACCTCTCACATTAGACTACCGTTTGTGGTTGCTGGATTTGCCGGGCGGGTCCGGGCAGTCTTATACCACGAACGAGTCTAACCTCGTGTCTTAGGCAGTTAATTATTACACATAATTATTTAACCCCAAATTGGATTAATATCCCTATTCAAATTTGTCAATAAATTCCAAATTAATTTATGTACATAATTGTCACCTAAATTATGTCCATAATTTCAGGTATATAAATTTATACCAATTAATGTCTCAAATTAATTATATTCCTTTAAGGCCATTTTATGCCAATTCACAATTATGTATATTTAATATTTTCTCATTGTCCCCACACTATTCGTACGTTTTAATATGACATATGTTAGACTCACAAATAGTCTAACTCATAAAAAGAAAAGCAACATCACAACTTGCATAACACATAAAATAGATCTAAGAATCGTGACATAAGTTTGCATAGCCAATAACTTGCATAGGCAATGGATATACATAAATTTGCAAAAATTATCATGGATCTAAATATAGATCTAAACATGTAATCATGAACTTGCATATATGGATATGGTTTTCCTATAACTTGCATATGAATCTCATTCAAACTAGCATATGATTCACATACAAAACTAGCATAGGCAATGGGCATAAAGAACATAAATTTGCATAACTATGTACTGCCATGGATCTAAATATAGATCTAAACACAAAGGTGTGAACTTGCATATAGATCTAAAGATGTAAATTAATGTCACATGTTTGCATATAAACTAGCATATGTATCTACATAATTCACATATGAACTTGTGTATAATCCACCTACAGACTTGCATAAGATTCAAAAACTAACATATGATTTAACATCCCAAACTTGCATAAGATTCATATACATATGATTTAACATCCGAAACTTGCATAAGATTCATATACATATGATTTAACATCCCAAACTTGCATAAGATGAATCAAGTTAAACATGTACAGTTCAACATATGAAATAGATCCACAATAACAAAACTATCAACGATAACATCACATGATTCAAAGTCATATTCTCATAATCCCAATTATAACTTATCACAATTAAATTAATTAATTAATTTGTGAAAGAAATTATACTCACAAACAAAAGAATAGTCTTGTTTTTCTGGGATCTGTATTCTAAAACTGAATTCCTCGCCTTTGATGTAGACTAATTGTTATCCTAATTTAGATTAGATTTGATTTTGATTCTTGCTTCTATCTTGTTTTTGAGTTGAAAGAGAACGGCGACTACTCTAGGTTCTCCATTGACGGCATGGCGGCTCTTGGTATGCATTAGTGTGATTTTAGGTTGAGAGTTAGGTTGCCTATAAAGAATTTTAATTAATTTAGAGCCGTCAGATTAAACCTTGAAGCAATCAAGGCCATCCAGTCAAGATAGAATAACACCTCAGCCCTAATGACTCAGCAGTGAGTCAAAATATCGTCACCTTTCAGATCTGCCCGAGGAGGAGGGCAGATCGATTCCATGGTCGACCTATATGGGTAGGTCGACCCCCTGGTCGACCTGGCCCTTGGGCGGGAGAATTCCCGCCCAGCCTGCTCCCCTGTTTGAATCTGAATTTCACTTTTTTTGAACCTGAGCTGTTTTAAATTCTGAAACTTCGGAAGGCCATATCGTCTTCATACGGAGTCCAATTCACGCAAACTCAGACTCTATCTCAAGCAAAATTCCGAGACGAACGCAATGGCATAACCCGTTTCCCTTAATTCTCACTTTAAAAATTAAGTACTTTTAAATTTGTTAATTTAATATTCACATCAAATTCAGGGTGTTACAGAGTTTAACTATGCATTTACGGTACCGAATCTTTTTAGCAAGGAATGTTGAAAAAATGAAGATGTAAAATTAAATAACCACACTGTATATTAGATAACCACAAAGCTACATATTCCAAATAGCAAACCTATATTTGTGCTCATAGGGAGTTTAGTTTAAATTCAATGCATTGGAGACTATTTACTGGTAAATTAAAATTATATTTTGCATTTAATCATTAGCTATAATCATCAAATATTTGGTATGAAGAAGCCCACTATGCAGCCATAAGTTAAAAGTTACAGCTAAATTAAGTTTCAGGCATTTGTGGAAACTACTGAAATATGTAACTAGGGGAAGATAAAAGTGTGTGCATGTATAACTTTTTCCAACATAACTTCATGGAAAGATCAAAGTAATACTAAATACATCATATGGGTAAATACATATGTTTGAATAAAAAATGACTCAAACACTAATGGTGTGAGATCACACTTCACCAATTATGGTTAGAAATTGAAGGAGATGCAATCACAAAATAAATGGATAAAAAAAAAGACACGGGATTTTTATAGTGGTTCGATTCAAAATGAATCTACGTCCACTTTCAAGTATTTTTCATCATTATGGAGAGGATTACATAGTTTATCATCTCATAATTTTGTTTACTACACTTGATCACTTTTGCGATAATTTTCCGCTTTATGCTCTCTTTTCGCTTTAGATCTCACTTGGATTCGAGAAGGAACAAATTGGATCATGTAATTATATACTTTTACTTGACTCCTTCATGAAAATGGTGTTAGATCCGTGCTTTGAACCGGAGCTATGGCGATTGGAGTTCACTTCGAGTGGATCGGAGTATGAATTAATAGTGCTCGGAGAAGGTGACATCCATTCCATATAGGAGGAATAAGGAAAGAATTTTGGCGGCCATTAATGGAGTTTTTATAAGCTTTAGAAGGTTTGAGGAATGATTTTGGCAGCCCTTCGGGGTCGTGGAATCGGTCCCTTCAATTGTGGAGAAAAGGGCTATTTATAGGTGTAGTTTGGGGGCAATGGCAATCTTGTAATTACGGAGTGTAGAGTTTGGGTCGGCCATAAACTTGGGTCGACCTAAAACTATTTACAAAAATGCCAGTGGTCCACTTTACAGTTGTATACTGCTGGCATATCCCATATATTACAGTTCTGCCACTGCATTTGAACATGACTGATCCAAAATAGCTACCGAACAGGATTTGTTTTGTGAATGTACCAACCCATCTTTACTTTAATGCACCGATCCACTTTTTAAACAATGCGTCGATCCACTTCTAAGACCCAGTTTTACATTACTTCTGGACCACCGCATGCATGCCTCTACTGACCGGTCCACGTGTCCATAGTTGCTATGGAAATGATGCCGCCGTATTATTTCAACAGACCGACCTAATTTGATTTCAAACGAACCGATCCAGTTTCTTTTAAATGTACCGATCCAGTTATTTACAATATTTGCCACCGTGTTACACAGCATGCCCGACCCAGTTTAATAAAATGAATGCACCAATCCATTTGAGAAGCCTCCACGTATACTACAATGATACCGCATGCAATATTCACCAAACAAGATTCCCACATGGGTCAAATTCTAAGACATCAGAACACAACAACGTTACGTTTTTGGATAATTTTCGCTTATTTTCCTGCCCACCCAAATATTTTTGTATGCACAACCTTCTACTTATGTTGTTATAGCTGATGTGTACCATATCTTATCATATAATTGAATAATTTAGCAGTAACCACATGTATTCCATACCATAGCAATATTCACTTCATGATTATCATCAACAAAATTTTCCATCTCGTGCTATATTATCCACACTGACCCATATTTGTTGGAATTCGTTTAGTATGCATGCCACCACGTTTAAATCTCACAATAATCATGAGTTTTTTGTCCTATACGATCATATCTTAATGTGTGACCTGCATGTACTCTTTACATTTATCCATTTGCTTGTAGCTCCTTTCATTCATTAAACAGTCCATACTGACGTGACATTTTGCATGCTACTTCATACGTGAAGTCTATATTTCTATATGTATTTTACTTCGAAGAGAACGCTGTATTCATATGCTTCACGTGTAGCTGAAGACCCATAATATGTTAATAATACGTTTGATTCGTCGGTCCTTGAAAGTGACCGTTCCAAGCAAAGTTAATGTATGGGATGCCATTGCATGAAACAAGATGCTACCATATTGTACTTTGTTATTTTTTCAACACATATTTAAAGTGTTATAGTCACTCCGTAAATACACGGTGCCAACAACCCATATATACTCAATAAGACCAACTAGGTATTAAATTTGGTACCGACCCATTCTTCCATTTCAAGGCCGACCCGGTTTTGGAATGGTCCCGGCCCATATGCTAATAGCTAGCATATTTGGTACTTGATCATACGTTTATTTGGATTGAACCATGCAATATGCGAGTTATGGTCCATTTACATTTATACTGTGTCATGTCATTCCCATGCTTTTAGTTCGTTTCCATGCGAGCAACATGTTCGATTCAGTTGGTGCCACTTACAGGACCGCCCGAAAATGGTACTGACCCTGTGTTTTAGTATTTACCGACTCAGTGTCTTGAAGCCGACCCGATGTAGTGACCGATCCGGTATTTTTTCATTATGGTCGACCTGGTCCGTTAATGTTGATGGACCCAACCTGTTCTTCGAGTGCTTAAGACCGACCCACTAAGAATGGACCGACCCACTACCTAGAACTGTGTTTTAACAGGGTTAACATTTGCCCTTCGGAGCCTGTATTTTTTGCTTGTAAGAAATGTGGGCTTCAAAATAAACATTGCCATTGATATATTCTGCATTGAGATCCAGTTGTAGCTTTCTGTCTTATCATGATGAACCATGCTTTGAATTCATATGTTTCATGTCGCATGTTCTGTAATTAAAACAAGCGATTGCACAATTTTGGACGTATACTCACCATCAACTGTCCATATCGATAGTGGATTAGTTGAAAAGTGATCTATAGCGAATTTTATTTTGAACTGAATAATGTGTCTGCACAGAATTTGTAATGTCCTATACTTTTGGTAGTTAGATATTAAATATATTATTATTTTAATTATTATATTTTGAATATTAATGTATTTTAATATTGAATTCGTTTATTAAAACGAAGTTTGAACGTTAAATTTACATTTAATTTAAAACGAACTTGAAATGGCGCGGTAGTTCGTAAAATGGAGTTTTGAACTTTAATTGAATATACAGGATCCATTTTAAGTCGGATTTCTGTGAAATAAGGAATGTTGGAATCTAGTTGATTATAATTTTCATATGAAAGAGAAAATTCCAGATTTCATGTTATAGATTGTTAGTTATGTCTAATTCAAATTTTAAAATAATCGCTATGGAAATCATTATTAAAATATAACGTTTACTAATAAATTAATAAGGACTTTAATATAAGTTGGATAACGGTTAACTTGAAATTGATGATACTGAGTCGTATAATTTATATTTGAAGTTGTATATATATTCTGTTTGGATATATATGATGAAAATGATTTATTACTATTTTATTGAATTATTTGGGAATTTAATTAATATTGTATTAATATTATATAAGCGTTAAAAATGGCCATTTTGCAAATAATCTCCGTTTTCGGTGAAATTAGTTTCATTGGAACCGAATCATTAAATTATTGTAAGAAAATCAAATTTTGTGGCAAACCAATATCGTATGTGATTACGGTGGCCAAAAACTTCTCTGTTTCTACTTAAATGTTTAGATTATTTAGAAAGGGGTAACTTATAACGAATAAACGACTGGTCAAACAAACTCCAAATTTAACGGAACAAGATTCTTTGGATCTGTTAGGAAGAGATCTAGTAAAATGTTATGGTCTCAAATTTATTTAATTTTTTTTTGTAATTGTAGGAATTTTAAATGCTTGATTTTTCATCGATAATTATAAAGGGCTTTTCACAAATGACCTCGGAATTCGACGAAACCTATCCCATTGGATCCAGAATATGTTTATATGCTAGGAGTAGCATTTGTATCAAAAAATTAGGAGTCGATGGAAGTTGTTTTGAAACATTTCTTCATTGCAAATTATGTATAATAAAATAATAATTAATTCATGCCCACTCTCTATATATACCTTACAACGTAACCCTAAAGAAAGGGTCAAACTAAGTTGCGTGGTCAACCAATGAATTATCTGCGCCTCCACCCTTTCTTTGAATGAAGCATATCTTCCAACCTTTTCTACCTCAAAACTTCCTATCTGATCATTGATTCTGAAAATTCTCAACTAAGAAAAGATTAAGCTATACAAGATCTAGGTGATGAACGATTATGATCAGAAAATATGAACGGTAATGATCAAAATTTGGCGATGAAGTCGGCGCGATTCAAGGGTTTAAGCAGGCGGACGATGGCGCTTGACAAGGAGCTGTTGAGGAAAAAGGCGAAGCAGGCTTCGGCGCATCATCCAGTGGTCTCCGATCAACACCAAGTCGACTTGGTGAGGTGTTGCAGCTCATTCATGGGTTCGTTCTACTGTTGGAACAAAGCAGTATGCTTTTAAAGGAAGTTGTCTACCTTTTCTTTGGAGCGGATGTTAAAATATGGGCACGATCCTATTCTGAAACCGAAGACAGAAGACTAACGGGAGGAAGGAAGAGCCAATCAACATTAACCTCTAGGTTAAACACGTAATTAGTTATCTAAATTATTAAATTAAGGGTTGACTAAGGATTACTTAATTAATTAGAATATCGGGAACTCATGCAGATGGAACAAGCTACAGGGTGCTGAGCATTGGAAGAAAGCATCGGGAGGTAGAAAATAAAAAGGGGGCCGCTAGTTTTAAATAATAATTAGAGTATAAATTAAATGATTAAGGAATTTTATAGAATAATAATCTAAATATGGCATTTTGTTTTTAACTAACAGATAACGATGATGAAGTGGGCAAGATAAATGGAATTGTAGCCGAAGAATTGATTCAGCCTTTAACAGTATATTATAAGCGGAGCTGAGTTTATTGCCTGCGTGAATGAGGGTTTGATGGAAGAAAATAAACAATGGGGTCTGATTAGTTTCATAATTGAACGAAGTGAAACGCAATTGTCAGGCCTGATTATTTGGAATGAAGTATCACAAAGTAATTATTTAAATGAATAATTTAATTAAGAAATTAAGTGTTTAATTTAATCTTTATAAGTTATAATGCATATAACTTGTGTGTACGTGAACAGAATGGAACTAACCCAACAACGTGGAAACCGTATCGGCGAACACTTCATGGAGAAGCCAGTTTGAACACAAAGGAGGACAACAGGATTTACAGTTAAATTAAACCAATGGTTTAATTTAACTGTAACCAAACTGATTCAACGATAAATCAAATCAAAGTGAGTTAAACTCACTTAGTTATCCCACTTATATTTTATATAAGTTGGATTTATGGTTGCTAATGGTTGACTGTTTGTTTGTTTGTGAATTATATATTGCATATATTAACTGAACCGATAAAATTAAATGTTGTTTAATTTTGGTGAAACACTAAATCGTTATTCTAACGGTTGGTTCCAATTAAGGTAACATGCCTTACTGATCACGTTTATAAAATAAACGTGTTTAAATTTGAATTGGTAGGGTTGTGTGAAATAAATTGGTTGATATTAAACTATCGTTATTGACTGTTATAAAAATCATTGGTTAATTGAATTGAATGATATTGTGTGAGATAACCCATTTGAATGTAGAGAAGAACAGGTTAGAGGGATCCAACGGGATTCCTCAAATATATTAAATGTTGTTTATTTTCATATTATCATTATATGAATTGTTCTAACTAAATGATTGATTTGATTATTGATCATTGACCTGAAATTCAACGGTTGTTCTGTTTTCACCAATGGGTAATATTGGTTGAGTAACTAGCAGTATATGACATATAAATCAATCGTTTTCCAAATATTGATTTACCATCAAGTGAATCGACATGAATGAAGTTATAAAATTTATTTTATAACAGAAGAATTATTCATTATTTTGAATGAATGTTTTATAAAAGAAAGTAAATATTTATTATTTATTATTCAAATTTATAAGCGAGTATTAAATGATTTTATGAAGCAAATTCTGGTATTAATAAGATTTATAAGAAAACGAATAGAATTAACCTAACGGTTAAGGGTTGGATAATTGTTGTGTTAAGAATCAATTAAATGAAATTATTTAAATTAATTAATTATATTACTTAATTTAAAGGAATTACAATAATTGGAATTGGTTGACGAATTAATCGTGTATTAAGTCGACTAAGTCTACCGCTTAACAGTAATTGATTATTAAATTATTATTTTTTGAATTAATTTAATAAAATAGCTTAACGAATATTTCTTTTAATTTTAATTAGAATTTAAAAAGGAATTTACTATTTATTTTAGTTAATAAGAGAATTTTACTGCTTCTGTAGTTAATGATCGAAGTAAATTATTATTTTAATTAATAATAATTTTGAAGATTTCTTTTTTATTGCAATACATTTAAGAAGTGATCGAAGATGTAATGAAATCGAAATCAATTATGGAAAGAGCTATGAACGATTTTTATATTAAAAACCCATGTTTTTATAACGAAGTTATAAAAGAAATTTTAAGCGAATACGACAGCTTAAAATAAATGTTTACTTAATATTTAAATTAAGTAAAGGAAATAAAGAAATAGAAGTTTTATATTAAACCGAAGTTTTGTAAACAAGGTTCATTATAGAGATGCGAAGTTGAAAATTCAATTTTAAGTTGATGTTATTAAATAATGGAATTGAGAGAAATGAATGGAATCGAAACGAGATTTGCAAAAAGGAAAGTTTAAAAAGAAATTTGTGATTGAATTTGGTAAAAGATTTAGTAATGGGATTTGGTAATAATAGTCCGTGTTATAAAATGAATCCTTTGAAGGAAGTTAAGATTAAGAAGTGATTTTGTTAAGAATTTACTTAATCAACATATTAAGTGTAACGACCCGCAAATCGGTACTATCTGAGTTGACTAATAACACCACATGTCCAACCCAAATTGCACAGAAATACGAATCATTATTAGAAAGAAGTTAGAGGATGAGAAATAGAAAGAAAGAAATGTTAGAATAGAAGAAAACAAAGAAAAACAGATCTCACAACGGAACGAATAAAATATATTATATAACATAACTTTTGAAATACAAATCAGTAACTTCATATACATACCATCATCAGAGCACAACAGTTATTCCTGGAATAGTTATAAACACCTATTTCCCACATAGTACACAGCGGAAATATGAAAGTCTATAGCTAACTGGTGAAGCCTTCTGCTTCCAGCTCTTCCAAGTGAATCTGAAAAATCCGGACTACTTGACTGCCCGTACAAATTTGGGCACCCAAGAGTTTAGGGAAAACAACAAAATAAACTCTGGGTCAGTCATGGGACTGGTGTGAGTAAACTCCAACCATTTGTTTAACTTTAAAATCCTTTCGAAAGGAAAGATAATAGTAAGACCAGCCCACACATAAACATGGACGGTTTTTACCTTACTATAACCCAAAATACTTTGATACAAAAATCCAGTGATATTATAATAATGTCTACATCAAATAAATAGAATCTAGCGGAACGCTTGCATCTCACGCTCCATATATAATATAAAATCAAATCCCGCAGGGCGCTTATTGAAGATTGGGATTCCAATATGACAAGGTATGGAACCACCTTCCGCTAGTGTAACTCTAGAGAGGAATACACCGGGTCCAACAAGAACGTCTTGCAACCCGGCCCACACATGACCGACCACTCATTTCGCTTGGGCGTATCGAATGTATATCACCAACGGTTGGGATCAGCAACCGTCTCCCGAATGGGACACCATCGAACAAAATAAGGAATTAAATGAATCTCTAGATAGGTGATTATACATCCTAATGGGAGCGACCCACATAGCCATGCTGCCTGCCCGATTTTTGTCAATTCCCGGTTGTTGAGGCCTGAGGCTACGATTACTTTCTCTTCATTGACAGCACAATCACTTTGAATGCCACATTTTCAGATCCGTTAATCACTAATTGATTTGCACAAATATTCTGGATGTTATGCTAAGGGAATAAATCTGTTGCCACCATATATATTTATACAGACCAACTCATGCGATCATTGGAAATACTTTGTCAGACATCCGTCCATATACGTTCGTTCTGGGACTGAACGAAACCGAAGGCACAATTTCTATTAATAGAAAAAGCCCTTGCACTTTACTCCGTCTTCAATATATTCAGCATACTTGGTTCGCAACGCTTATGCCAATACGGAGTGGTTCTTCGGATAATAATCCAACCAGTTTCTCCATATTTACAACGATGGTCAGAATCTTCGATAGTCTGTGATTTAACTATCGAACAAAAACAAGTGTTTCGATAGTCGATGATTTAACTATCGAAGAAAATGAGTGTTCATTCAACATATCAAACAAATCACTGGGCTCTTTAATTAATATTTCATTAATTAAATCTCTTCTCCATTTCCTTATCAATATTTGTTAACCAATATTTTCAATAATCATCTTGGCCTCTTACGCCATTTGAAAAACGTTTCCAAATATCAACTTCTTTTATTTCCTATATTTAGAAAATATCTCTAATTGCAATTGAAAACAATTTCAATCACTTATCTCTTTTTCGACTACTTTAATTATACTCAGGAAATATTAACTTTTATATTTCCAAAATTCCATCACTTGGGTTAAAACGAATGCTGTATAAAACATCGTTACAACAACCCAAAATATTTTATTCAACTAACTCTCTTTCAAACACTTCTCTTCGAGGCTGGATCCTGCTATTTATCAAATTAAAAATGAAATCAATCAAGTTGGGGGTAAAATTACCTCTCAGACCTTGACTGAAAACATCCTCAACTTCAAAACGGCAAAACCACTTACCTCGAATAAACACACTATAAAACCCAATTATTCATTTTTCAAACATATGGTTTGCTTTCTATTTCTAATTTATAGATTTCCCCTTTTTGTTTACAATATTCTATTTCTTTTCCTTATGGAATTCTATATATATCGATACATTGATTTTACTATCAAATTATCTTAAAAATATTCTAACTCCTTAAATTTCTGGGAAAATTTCGCCATAACCTCCCTTGTACCGGGAGCATCGGGATATTTCAAATAGCCTCCCATGGCCCTTTCCAATCCAAAAGAAAAAGAAAAAGCCAAGCGGCTTGCCGATACGGCGCATAAAACCTCATATATGAATTTAAACATGTACCTTTTTGTTGGGCACATAAATTAAAATCTTCATATACTTCATCCCATACCTGTCTAATACATGCTTACCTGTTTTCAATTCAATTCCACACTATCCAATCGTTTGAATTCAGTTTCGCTCGTTTATTCTTTAATTAGCTATTTTTCCTATTTCACTTCTTTGTGTTGAACATAACATGTTCAAACAAAATATATAACTCGCTCATAACCAAATTGAAATTTCAATTTCAATTCTAATTTCCTTTCCGATTTCGAATATAAATTTTCAAATCAAATTCACTTATTCAAAGCCCAATATCAATTCAAAATCTCATTAACTAATTACTATTCAAATTAGTTAATTCCATTCAATAATCAAAAATCTGATATCTGTTTCAAAAATCAATTCATTATTCCACTTGAGTTCACATATATTTTACAACTCAAATTCGAAATTTTCTAAATAGAAATTCGGATTTTATTCGCTTAAAATCCTTTTATAAAATTAAATAAACCGTTATGGTTTGTAAATGGTTATGGCGCTGTTTTTCTGAAAATTTGATTTTGATATAACTCAAAATTAATTCGACGAAGTCCAGATTTTTCTTCTCCATTAGAAAACTATTATCAAATCGGTCCTGATGTTTCTTGTTTCAAAGAATTTCGACTTCAATTGAGTTGTCCTGGGACTGGACAACTGTGGCAACAAGGAATTTCGCTCGATCCGAATCAGTCGCTAAACTGATCTAGACCTTTCGAAACGCCTGATTGTTTTGAGAACACGACAAAATAGAACACAAACAGAAGAACATTTCATTGTATATTACAACAATTCCATCAGAATACAAGAATATACAGAGTATGAATTAATATTACACAGAAAATATCAGAGATTTAAATTACATTTAAATATATCGCAGCGGAAAAACATACAAAGCACAACTGAAAGTAATACACGGATACAGAGCTTTCCGAGCATCATTCCAGCTGTAAATCAGGATCCTGTGAGTATAAATCTGCAAAACCAAAACTACTAGCTGCCCGTGTGGAAAATAGGGGCACCCAGAGTTTAGGTTAAAACAATAAACTCCAGGTCAGTCATGTGACTGGTGTGAGAACTAAAACAGTTATTAATCTTTGTTTTTAAAGTTAGGTAAATCAAGGGACCACGCCGTATAACACGGAACGGGTTTCCTCCCAAGAATACCAGTGCAGAAAACAAACAGCGCAATGCTAAATAAAGAACAATGAAGCTATTATAAGACCCAGGTCCCATCACACAATGCAACGCAAGCCGGAGGATAGGATTTTCCCTTATAATAGCCAAATATGCTTGATACGCGAAATTTCATCTTATATTATTACTATAAGTGAAGAAAACAACTTCAAATATAAATATATCAATCATAGACGGCATGGGTACCATATATCATGTCGCCAATACTAGGCTCTACAATCAAAACCGCAAAATGTCATATTTGGAAATTGGATTTCCATCATGGTGGCTCCTGATTCGAAAGATCGATCGCGTAGTGCCATCTCAACGGCTTACGTCTCGGCTAGAGAAAACACCGTAATGCACATCCGCACTTTCGGGAAATCGAGTATCACTGCGGCTTACGTCCCGGCGAGAGAAAACACCGCTTACCCTATCCCTCTGAGCACTAAGCTCAATCTCGGTCGACCGAATCCACGACACCACGAAGGTGCCCATCCACGAAAAAGCATACTGATCAAACCATCAGTTTACCACCATACCGGGGTGTGAGGCTCGCGAATCAACGCTATACACAAAGCCGTGCTATATTAAAGCTGCGCTTTGATCATCATCCACCAAACTTTGCTTTTCAACAAAAGTCTGGATCACTGCATCTCAGCATGCCACACTATCAATCCATATCGTACCACTGATTTCTGCCAATATATAACCTCTAAGCTCGTATGTCTCAGAGAAGGGCGTTAAGCAAGAGAATAAATTCTCCGCCGCCAAATAGATATATATTTAGCAGAGATCAACGAATACAATATAAAGGAATACAATGTCAGACACACCATCCATTTACAAGTCCGTTCTGGGTCTGAACGAAACCGGAGGCACTTTCCTCGCATATCCGTCGACCTCCAAGCACGTCCGGACGGCTACCACTTCAGCCCCCTTCAAGGTAGCTACTCCCATCGTGAGCATCAGTAGCATCCACCCATTCGATGTGAAGATCGTCGGTCTTGCACCGTCTTCAATCTCTTCGACTCATCGTCGAATCAGTTATTCAGAATGGGTTATACCCGGACTTTCTGAATAACTCACGTATCTTAATCAACAAGTGCTATAAAACACAATATACGCCTCATTCCAATTCAGAACATTCTTTTATTCAGATATTCACACTCCTAGGGAAAGATTCCCATTAATTTTACTAAAGATAAATTCTTTTAAATTTATTCTTTAATCTTCCTTTGGATATCATTTCAAACCATATTATGGTTTTCCAAACTAGTCGGGATTAGCGAACCACACCGAAGTAATTATTTATTTTATTTCCCAATCACAACCTATTTATCCCATGGAGCAAAACTGCTATTACCCCATAACTAACACCACGGTGTTATCGGTAAATTTAATTACCATTTCACGTTCAAATCTAATTAAAGATTTAACTATCGCTTTGGAGCAAAATTGGTAATACTCCATTCTCGCTCAATTTCTAAATTTGATAATTTAGATTATCAATTCACATTTCAATTTAATTGCAGATTTATTTAAAACTCCTTTTACTGGGTTAAAGAACTAATGTCTTTTAAAACACAGTTCACGACAAACCCATATCACATTCCATTTATTATCGGGTTAAAGAACTGGTGTTATTTAAAACCCCGTTCACAATAAACCCACAAATCAATTCTAATTCAATTCAGATCAAATATATTAGGAATTCTGATTATTTAAAACCCCTTTTTAAATCTAATTTATTTATTTAAAAATAATTGGGTTTTAAATTTAGTTCAAACTAGTTCATTTTGATAGAAATCTATTTTTATCTTTTCAAATATGGAGTTTTTCATCCTAATTTTTCCCAAATCATTTCTTATGATTTTATACAAATTATTATTATTTTTAATAATTTTATCAAGGCCCGTACAGTCGATTTCCAACAATGGCCATCGAACTGCACTTATAGCGACCTTTTTCAAATTTGATTTGGACGTATCTCCAAATCCAACCATTAGATTTTGAATTTCTAGTATTCGTTAGAAAGCTATTTTCGATACGAACCCAACGGTTCTGATTTTAGGAGGATCCGACGGTCGGATCTCCCGTAATGTCTGTTTGAAATAAATGGTCGAAATTCACGAACTGCCGCGGCGCGGCGCGTTCTATTCAGGCCATTATATTATATATATTTAATATATATAATATATACTTCGTCGATTTCTATTTAAAACGAATTATATAAATAGTTTTGAATTCGTTTCAAAAACAATTTCAACCTATATTTCAAATTCAAATCAAAATTGAATTTTCTGTTATAAATCATTTTTACTTTCATTTCTATTTGATTTCAATTCAAATCGATTTTAATTCGATTCGAATTCATTTCGTTTTCGATTCAATTCGAATTCATTTCGTTTTCTATTCAATTTATTTCGTTTCGTTTTCTATTCAATTTAATTCGTTATATATGCAATTGAAATCAAATTCGTTTTCTATTTTTTTCGAATTCAATTTCAATTCGATTTCTAAATATTCATTTTCAATTCGATTTCTAAATATTCATTTTCAATTCGATTTCTAAATATTCATTTTCAATTCGATTTCTAAATATTCATTTTCTATAATCAAAATTCGCTAAAATTGCCAAAATAAAATTTTTAAACTGGCCCAGATTTTCGGGTTGTTACAATAACCGAAGGCACTCTCCTACTACATCCTAGGAGTCACCCTATAGATTAGTAGCGAGTAGTCCTTGCAACCCATAGACTCCAACCACGATAGAATCACAGTTTATCTCTGGGAGCTACCCAGAGATTATAAGCAATACTTCCGCTTTATGAAGATCTATGGTCTTTCATTGCTCCGTCTCGATCATCGTCTGATCTCTTCCACGATTACGTATTTGTTGGTCGGAATGGTTTTCGAATATAAATTCGATCACGGTCTTTCCGAGCCAACAATCGATAATTGGTCAGATTTGATAGTAGGTTATTTAACTATCAAAATAAACAATCATTCAACCATAAAAATAAAACGAGTTCACGGGTTCAGTACTTAGCATCACTTGGCCTTTTTAATTTTCCATTCGTAAATCAAACTCTTCAAACTTCCAATATTTGGAACAAAGATTTTTATATCTTATTTCAAAAATACAATTATACTCAAAAACGATCTTATTTTACTTAGAACATTTAAATATTTACTTTATAATATTATTCATCGAAATTCTAACTTTACTCCTCTTGGTTATCCTCGTTCCTAAACTAATATCATTCTTGGAAAATCATGAAGTCGTTCAAGTTGGGGTATTTTATTTACCTCTCAGACCTTGAGTCAACAACATTCTTTTCTTTAGAATAAATAGAAGTTTATCAACGAAATCTCATTTCACTAATTATAACACATCCCATTTAATATCCGATTTAAACATCGTTTGATATTATACTTCTACTGGGAAATCTTATTTCAAATCTTAGCACGTTTACTTAATTTAAGTAAACTATTATTAAAAACTTCTCTATTAGCTTTAAAATATTTTAACACATTATACATAAATCTCAATTCCATTATAATAGAAACCTTTATAAACTTCTGATAAGTTTATTTCAAACCCACTTGGTCACATCTCGATAAAACTTCACTCCTTATTTAATATCACAAATTTAGATCGCATCTTAATAATTTACCTCGCCTCGTCATTTTAATTCAAAACTTTGGTTTCCGTTTTGATTTCCACTTCATCTCCTCATGCTTAGGAGTTTGATCCTATTCATAACTTGTTTCAACAAATTCGAAATCATTTACAAAACATTTCATAAAACATGGTTTTACATCTTCGCCAACTTAGATTTTAGAAATTCAATTGAATGGAATTCCAAGAAGAATTCAATTTAGACTTGCTTATATCATATAACTTTGCTTATATCATAAACTTATTATTAGTTGGTATCAGAGCTTAGGTTGAGCGAATACCTAGGCTTTGGTGGGATGTGCTCATTAGAGATAGGGTCAGTAGCACCCTAGAATGAGTTGAGTGTATATATATATACGAGAGAGAGTATTTGTTATTTGATATAAAAACCATTTTATATTGTGTTGACTAGTCTGTTAAGTGGTTTATGAATTCTGATCGAATAGTGGGACGCCACAAAGTCGATAGGAATTTCTAAACACTTGAACAGAGAAATTCAACATAATAATGTTTTAAAGTGGGTAAATGAAATAATTTTACCCAAAATTCTATTTTGATGTATAAAGAATAATTCTCTGAAATTATTGTAATACATGGATGAGTTAGTTGATTAATATTTTAATCTGATTAGATTATAAAAATTGAAATGGTTATTTATAACCAAACAGAATTTGTATATGAATGGAATATATACAAATGAGATGAATTAGAATTGAATTCAGAACAGAATTTGGAATTTTAAATCCTGGGAAGTTGGAAAATATTTTCTGAAGTATATTAAAATAATATAGCTTTGTTTGGAAGGGTTTTTGAATAAAAATCATTTGGAATGGATTTTGAAAGTGTTAAAGCACTGAACTCACTTCAGTGGCTGGAAAATAATTCTGATGATGACTGCAGCTTCATCAGTGTTAATTTTCGAGTTTCTAAGTGATGGATTGCTACCTTAGAAAAGTTTTGATGGGAATTTGTTTGAAAGAAAACAAGTTTGGTTCGAAAATTCAAATGTTTTGAATTTGAAATGGCAATAAATATATGTATATATTTATGTGATTTCGAAAGGATTTAAAATGAAATCCCAGGAATGTGAATGTGTAAATTTAAATGAATCAAAGTAAATAAATTGACCAGAATCAATTTGAATAGATTTGAATGAAATATGAATTGGATGTGAAGATATTGAATCATTCATATTAACTGAATATAATCTTATATGGTGTGGGATATGAACGAAAACAAAAGTTTTATGGGGATTAAACTTTGTTGAAATGAAGAGGTGAGTTTCAACATAAAGGAGTTTTGAAAAGTTAACGAGTTTATAGTATTTTTCCTACCTTAGCAATTTCGGGGACGAAATTATTTTAAGGGGGGAAGAATGTAACGACCCGAATTTTCGAATAGTTTATTTTAAATATTTAATATGGTTTTAAATATTGAGCTGATAATATAAATTGATTTTTATATTTAATTATCGATATAATTATTGTAATACGAGGATCTCAAGTAATTCAATTTGAAATGGAGTCAAAATGATTTATATGAATTTTTATTTGAATTTAAACGATAATAATAATTTATTATCAAGGAATTTATTTGTTTTTGAATTTAAATTATATTATATTAATTTATTTTGGTTATTTATATTTACGTTTGAATTAAATATCAAAATATATTCAGTTAGTTCAGAATAGTGTTACACTGTTGAAATAACAGTGGTTACGTTAAAATAGCGGTTCGTGGTTTAAATTAATGAACCCCGAGATATTTGATTGTGGATAGGATCGAAATCAAATCGACATTTGTTTAAAAAGAATAAAAGATCTCTTTATATCGAATCAAAATCAAATCAAATTAATTAGAAAATCTTTTCAAATTAAATACAAAGATCCACTTGTACTTCCTGTCCCCCTCCTTCTTCTATATAATCGCGACTACCCTCTCTCTTTTTCTTTTTCATTTCATTCTGTAAATCCATCCTCTTCGAAAACTAAAAGCTTCTGAAATAAATGAAAATGGTCGTAGCCCTCCTCTGTAAATAAAACCCGTAGCCATCAAAATCGAAACCTCAAACCAAATGAATCAAAATCACTTGTAAAGACCGCAAGTTCCTTGTGCTCGGTAGCTCGCTGTCGCCAGCTGTGGTGATGCCGCGAGTTCAGTTAAAGTTGAGAAGGAATGAGTTGCAAATGACATGATGGGCGCGATGAACTTCTGGGATGGAGGAGCATCGATCTGCATCACTGTTAGGGGATTCGAGTTTGACCAGAAGGTGAGCTCGGTCACTGATTTTTGGACATAGAAGCTGTTATTTTTGCGTGCGATGACGAGGTCAGTTTGTAGTGAAGGGGCAACGACGAAGTCATGTTCGGGGTAGGGTTTTTGTCCTGAAGTCGAAATGATAATTGCGGGAGGAAGTCGTGATTTTTGAAAGAGAAGATTGAGCTGGTATTCATGGCCAATGGGGTGAGTTCGAACCTGAGTTCAACAGTCGAAAGCAAGGAGAAGCTTTTGCAAAGAGCTCATAATGGCATTTAGAGCAAGCATGATACCGACCTAGAGAAGATAGCGATTAAGGTAAAAGTTAGTTTATTGAATTAATTTAATTTAGAATGTTTAATTTTTACATATGAAGTCATAAGGAAAAAAGAAAATAAATAAAGAGAAAGAGAATCACAAAGTTGCTAGGAAGGAAGGGTTTAGAACATTATATTTTTCTGTACGGTAGATTTAATTGTCATGCTCAATTAAGGTGCATTATTTCCTAAGTAATTTATTTATGATTATAAAGAAAAATCAAATTGGTAGCGACAAAGTTAACAACGAATTTTTATTATGGAAAATAAGATAAGGAACTGTAAATTAAGTGAAGCATGTTACTTGTTGATTTTTGATAAAGTCGAGATCGAGTTAAACAATTTAGGTAAATTTATTTAGAACTAATTCAGTTAATGTCTTTTGAATGAGTAGATCAGTTTATATAAAGGGAATTAGTTAGTAAGTAAATAAAATGTGTAGACTTATCATTTGAGTATCAAATTAAGGTTTAAATTTGAAGTTGGTTTACACGTAGGTAATTAATTTAATTCAATAATTGAAATTTTATTTATACTGTTTTACATTGAAAAACAGACGGTTGGGGAAATCACTGTGAAATCTATATAATTGGCTTCATTGGATATTCATCAAAATAAAATCACGGTGAGTAAATCTCACTCACCTTTCATTTAAAATTATTTTTATTAGTTAAAAATAATTGTTGTTGCTTGTTTGAATGTTGTTTGGTTGATTTAAATATATTAATTATTTAGGGTTGACTATTATATATATATTGGGTTGATGATTGGTTGGATTGATTCCCGCAGTATCATTAGCGGATGCCCGCAGTATCATTAGCGGATGACCCTACGCCCACGTATATAAGTGGATCCCCTTTTATACCACGATATCCTGCCTTGAAGCAGGATGGGTATTATTTCTGTTGACTAACGTCTGTGAATGCAGGAAAAACAGGTTGGAGGGATCCAACTGGATTCCTCAAAAATATATTATCTGTTTGTTGTTTGTTTGCCCATATACTGTAGTATATGATGTATTAGAAAACCTTTCAATTATAATTGGTTGTTTTGATTGTTTGAAATACCACTGGGCCTGAATATTGATCTATAAAAATATTGCAGAAGAGATTTTGAGATTTTAAATGGAAAATTCTATTTTTATAATAATAGAAATTGAAATTGAATGGATTAAAAATATAGACTTGTTTTGAATAGATAAAACAAGTACTGAACAATGTTATAAATATATATAGGAGATGGAAGTATTGAAATTTACAAATGATGTTTGTAAATTGGAAATTGCAAGGGAATTGAATTGAATTTATAAACAAGGTTTATAAATGTAGTGGGAAAATTATCATTTGATGATTTGAATATTTAAATTCAAAATATGAATTTATAAAAATAGAAATGGGAAATCGTTTTAAAGAAATAAATGGTGGAATTTATTCTGATGTTCAGAATGTAGATTAGACTAAAATAAATCCGTAAGGATTTATGATTTGAATTCGATTAATTCGAATTTTATTTAAATAGAAGTCAAATTGAAATTAGAATTTGAATATGTAGAATTCAAATAGAAATAGACTTTGAATATAGAATTTAAAGAGTTAAAATGGAATTTGAAAATAAGATTTCAAATAGAGTTAAAATGGAATTTGAAAATAGGATTCAAAAAGAGTTGAAATGGAATTTGGATATAGGTAATTCAATTTGATTGAAATTAGATTTGAATATAGAATTCAAATGAAGTTTGAAAATAGATTTGAATATAGAAATTCAAATGGAATTCAAATATAGAATTTGAATATCGAAAGTAAAATGGATTTGAATAAAGAAAGTTCAAATGAAATTTAAAATATAGAATTTGAAAATAGAAGTGAAATGGAGTTTAAATAGAGGAATTTAAATAGAATTTGAATAAGAGATTTGAAATAGAATTTGAATATAGAATTTCAAATGTAATTTGAATATAGAATTCAAATAGAATTCAAATGGAATTTGAATATAGAAAATCGAAGTATAAATAAATATATTACCGAGTAAGGAAAAATCGACAATTTTAGATAATAAAAAATAGTATGTTATATTGGGAAAAATTGATTTGATATATATTAAAAATATATCATGATAGAGTTGGAATATTATATAAACGAAGTTTAAAAACGTTTATATATATATATATATATATATATATATATATATATATATAATTAAAACGAACTCGCCGCAGCGCTGCAGTTCGTAAATTGGCGTTTCGAACTTCAATTGAGTATACAGAACTCAATTGAAGTCGAAATTCTTTGAAACAAGAAACGTCAGGACCGATTTGATAATAGTTTTATAATGGAGAAGAAAAATCTGGACTTCGTCGAATTAATTTTGAGTTATATCAAAATCAAATTTTCGGAAAAACAGCGCCATAACCATTTACAAACCATAACGGTTTATTTAATTTTATAAAAGGATTTTAAGAGAATAAAATCCGAATTTCTATTTAGAAAATTTCGAATTTGAGTTGTAAAATATATGTGAACTCAAGTGGAATAATGAATTGATTTTTGAAACAGAAATTAGATTTTTGATTATTGAATAGAATTAACTAATTTGAATAGTAATTAGTTAATGAGATTTTGAAATGATATTGGGCTTTGAATAAGTGAATTCGATTTGAAAATTTATATTCGAAATCGAAAAGGAAACTAGAATTGAAATTGAAATTTCAATTTGGTTATGAGCGAGTTAAATATTTTATTTGAACATGTTATGTTCAACACAAAGAAGTGAAATAGGCAAAATAGCTAATTAAAGAATAAATGAGCGAAACTGAATTCAAACGATTGGATAGTGCGGAATTGAATTGAAAACAGGTAAGCATGTGTTAGACAGGTATGGGATGAAGTATATGAAGATTTTAATTTATGTGCCCGACAAAAAAGGTACATGTTTAAATTCATATATGAGGTTTTATGTGCCGTATCGGCAAGCCGCTTGGCTTTTTCTTTTTCTTTTGGATTGGAAAGGGCCATGGGAGGCTATTTGAAATATCCCGATGCTCCCGGTACAAGGGAGGTTATGGCGAAATTTTCCCGAAAATTTAAGGAGTTAGAATATTTTTAAGATAATTTGATAGTTAAATCAATGTATCAATATATATAGAATTCGATAAGGAAACGAAATAGAATATTGTAAACAAAAAGGGGAAATCTATAAATTAGAAATAGAAAGCGAACCATATGTTTTAAAAATGAATAATTGGGTTTTATAGTGTGTTTATTCGAGGTAAGTGGTTTTGCCGTTTTGAAGTTGAGGATGTTTTCAGTCAAGGTCTGAGAGGTAATTTTACCCCAACTCGATTGATTTCATTTTTAATTTGATAAATAGCAGGATCCAGCCTCGAAGAGAAGTGTTTGAAAGAGAGTTAGTTGAATAAAATATTTTGGGTTGTTGTAACGATGTTTTATACATCATTCGTTTTAACCCAAGTGATGAAATTTTGGAAATATAAAAGTAAATATTTCCTGACTATAATTAAAGTAGTCGGATAAGAGATAAGTGATTGAAATTGTTTTCAATTGCAAATATAGATATTTTCTAAATATAGGAAATAAAAGAAGTTGATATTTGGAAACGTTTATCAAATGGCGTAAGACGCCAAGATGATTATTGAAAATATTGGTTAACAGATATTGATAGGGAAATGGAGAAGTGATTTAATTAATGAAATATTAATTAAAGAGCCCAGTGATTTGTTTGATATGTTGAATGAACACTCATTTTCTTCGATAGTTAAATCATCGACTGTCAAAACACTTGTTTTTATTCGATAGTTAAATCACAGACTATCGAAGATTCTGACCATCGTTGTAAATATGGAGAGACCGGTTGGATTATTATCCGAAGAACCACTCTGTATTGGCATAAGTGTTGCGAACCAAGTATGCTGAATATATTGAAGACGGAGTAAAGTACAAGGGCTTTTTCTATTA
This sequence comes from Allium sativum, assembly GCA_030737875.1. Classification (NCBI taxonomy): domain Eukaryota; kingdom Viridiplantae; phylum Streptophyta; class Magnoliopsida; order Asparagales; family Amaryllidaceae; genus Allium; species Allium sativum. The sequence goes on along the minus strand of CM060910.1, from coordinate 1,041,667,803 downwards.
ATAGAAATTGTGCCTTCGGTTTCATTCAGTCCCAGAACGAACGTATATGGACGGATGCCTGACAAAGTATTTCCAATGATCGCATGAGTTGGTCTGTATAAATATATATGGTGGCAATGGATTTATTCCCTTAAGAATATTTGTGCAAATCAATTAGTGATTAACGGATCTGACAATGTGGCATTCAAAGTGATTGAGCTATCAATGAAGAGAAAGTAATCGTAGACTCAGGCCTCAACAACCGGGAATTGACAAAAATCGGGCAGGCAGCATGGCTATGTGGGTCGCTCCCATTAGGATGTATAATCACCTATCTAGAGATTCATTTAATTCCTTATTATGTTCGATGCTGTCCCATTCGGGAGACGGTTGCTGATCCCAACCGTTGGTGATATACATTCGATACACCCAAGCGAAATGAGTGGTCGGTCATGTGTGGGCCGGGTTGCAAGACGTTCTTGTTGAACCCAGTGTATTCCTCTCTAGAGATACACTAGCGGAAGGTGGTTCCATACCTTGTCATGTTGGAATCCCAATCTCCAATAAGCGCCCTGCGGGTTTTGATTTTATATTATATATGGAGCGTGAGATGCAAGAGTTCCGCTAGATTCTATTTATTTGATGTAGACATTATTATAATATCACCGGATTTTTGTATCAAAGTGTTTTGGGTTATAGTAAGGTAAAAACCGTCCATGTTTATGTGTGGGCTGGTCTTACTATTATCTTTCCTTTCGAAAGGATTTTAAAGTTAAACAAATGGTTGGAGTTTACTCACACCAGTCCCATGACTGACCCAGAGTTTATTTTGTTGTTTTCCCTAAACTCTTGGGTGCCCAAATTTGTACGGGCAGTCAAGTAGTCGGGATTTTTCAAATTCACTTGGAAGAGCTGGAAGCAGAAGGCTTCACTAGTTAGCTATAGACTATCATATTTCCGCTGTGTACTATGTGGTATCTGGAAACATGTGTTTATAACTATTCCAGGAATAACTGTTGTGCTCTGATGATGGTATGTATATGAAGTTACTGATTTGTATTTCAAAAGTTATGTTATATAATATATTTTATTCGTTCGGCTGTGAGATCTGTTTTTCTTTGTTTTCTTCTATTCTAACATTTCTTTCTTTCTATTTCTCATCCTCTAACTTCTTTCTAATAATGATTCGTATTTCTGTGCAATTTGGGTTGGACGTGTGGTGTTATTAGTCAACTCAGATAGTACAGATTTGCGGGTCGTTACATGGAATTTGGTTAAATGGAATTTGGTTCGATATTAGAATGAATACCGATTTTGGATTACAACACATGTCTATCTAAAGATAAGAACGTTGTTGATTAAGGTCTGAGAGGTAATTAAATACCCCAACTTGAACGAGTTCAAGATTATCCGAGGATGATATTAGTTTGTAATGGGGAAGAGGCTAAGAATAATTTATTATTTCCATATGTGAAATAATAACGAAATGTTAATCGCAAGGATGTGAGAATATTTATAATAAAATTTCCAAAGTAACGGAAATAGGAAAATTTGAGAATATATATATATGTATATATATAATGATATTTCCGTAAGTAAAAGGAAATAAAAAGCTAAGTTGGAATGAGTTTATTCTGAAGAATATAAATTGGATATTGTTTTCAAATAACAATGTTTTACCTGAAATTTGTTAAAACCAAGGTTGAGAATATACACACACACAAATATATATATATATATATATATGATTTAATTCTAATATTTTCCAAATATTTTTGAAGTAAATCTTATGTTAAATAAAAAGTAAATATTGTGCTAAAGATATTGAGATATTTAGAAGTTAATTAACTATTCGTTAATTACTTTTAATTAAAAGGCCATGTAATGTTGAATACTGAATCGGTGAATTCATTTTCATTCTCACGATTATTTATTTGATAGTTCAATAAACGATTATCAATTCTGATCATGCGATTGTTGTTGCGGAAAGACCGGGATCGAATTTATATTCGAAACCATTCCAAACCAACAAATACATGGAAGATGATGAGTGAAGATGGTGCAATTGAACACCGTGGATCTTCATGAGTGAAAGGATTATTTGTCAAATTTATCTGGTTTAGCGGCCAGAGGTATTTCGACAGTGGTTCTGTCGTGATTGGAATCTTGCGGATTGTAAGGACTACTCGTTACAAATCCATAGGATAATTCAAGGATGTGGTAGGAGGGTGCCTTCGGTTTGTCTAGTCCCAGGGAAACTTGTATGGACGAGTGTCTGACAGAGTATTTCCAAAAGAGTCACGTATGTTGATTTCCTCCACGTATTTATTTTGGTGGTGGAGAGGGGCACTTCTCTTAGCCTAATGACTTGAGTATTTTTGTGGACGTCGATTAGTGATATCCAGCGGATCTGACAAAGTGGCATTCAAAGTGAATGGGGGCTAGATATTCTAAAATAATAATAACAAAGGTAAATAAATAAATATATTTTGACCTCAAGCTTCACCAACTGGGAAATAGTTAAAATTGGGTAGGTCGCATGATTATGCGGGTCACACCCATCAAAAGGGTATATAATTACCTGATCTGGAGAAATCAAATGCCTCCGGTTGTCCCTTTGTATTTTTGTGTATATGCTATCAGTTCAGTTGGCTGGCCCCCAACCGTGGTAATGATATATTAGGTACTCCCAAGCGAAGTGAAGGGCCGGTCATGTTTAGCCTGGGTTGCAAGATGTTCTTGTTGAACCCCAATGTATTCATCTCCGGAGATACATTATCGGAAAGGTGGTTGCCCATACCTTGCCATGGAAATTCTGTATCTAATAAGAGCCTGCGATTTTGATTGTATACTATATATGTAGAGCGTGAGATGCATGCGTTCTGCTAGATTGATATTTATTTGTATATAGACACTATTATAATATCAGAAAATATATTGATTTCAAAAACATTTTGGGTTGTCGTAAGGTAAAAACCATCCGTATTTATGTATGGATTTGGTCTTACAATTATCCTTTTCTTTCAAAAGAATTTTGACTTTAAAAATCAAGCTGTGTGATACCCATAAACTTGGTTTGTTTTTCTCACTCTGATTCACCAGACTGACCCATCGTTTGTAATGCTAGGGTTAGATCGGGTTATACAGGTTCAGATTATCGGATGTTACAAAGTCTAGAGACAAGCTAGAGGTGTTCAGACGTATGATATGTAGTATGTATTCCGTTGTGTGTTGTATATGAGGACAGATTAATATAATTGTCCAGATGTGTTGATGTACTCTGATGATGGTAAATTTTTATTTAATGCTCTCTACAAAGATGTATTTCTATATTATATTATTTTCCACTGCGATGTGAGTCTTTGATTCTATGTTGTGTGTTTCTTCTTATTCTTCTATTCTAGTATTTCTTTCTTTCTTATCTCACCCTCTAACTTCATTCTTTAACGTTCCTGTGTTTTTGATGCTTAAATGTTCGACAAGGAGTTCAATGTCGATTTTCAGGGTCGAAAATTCCTGGGCCGTTACAGTGGTATCAGAGCAATGGTTTAGTAATAACCTTGTCTCTGTGGTATAATTCGATAGAGATGGGGTTAGTAATACCTTAGATCGAGTTGAGTGTATATATATAAGAGTGCGTATTTGTAAATTTTATATACCAATGTTTTGTATTGTGTTGTTTGATCAGTTCAAGTGTTGAGAAGCATTGAATTGGCAATTGACACGATATTGTTTTGTAAAGAGGGTAAATGATATAATTTTACCCAAATATATTTTTGTATATAAAAGAAATAATTTTATCAAATTATTGAGATATTGGTTTGTGTGTTCGATTTAAAATTTTGAATTGAAACTTAAATTGGTTAAGTGGAATTAAATTAAAGAATGATATTGAAATTAATTTAAATAAATGTGGAATTTGTATAAAAATTAATTAAATAAAATCAATCGAATATTATTGGATTGACGTTCAAATATGCTATACCAGAGTAAATGTTAATATTAAATGTAAATTCAATTGATTTGGTTGTGTATTGGTTGTTGATTGATTGTTGATTGTTTGTTAGATTGATTGAATATAAATTCATCAACAGTTTAATAACAGAATTGAAAATAAATTCCAGTAATATAAATTGGAATGAAATTGCATGTGAATTGAAATTAATAATTTAACCCTGTTTTTGCAAACGGATTGCTACTTCATGTTTGATATGGAAATTTAAGTGGTTATACTAGTTGAGTAATGAATGTGGGTTAAAATTTCATGAATTTGTTACTTACATGATGATCTGAGTTAAGTACAGGTGTTAGATAGGTGTAGGGGTTGATTTTGGTGGAATATATCGTACGTAAATTGAGCAAGTATGCTCAATAGCGCTCGAAAATGGTACGCCTACACGAAAATATAAACTTTTGGGTTTTGAGTTTTTTTTTCCGACCGGGTTGGCCAATGTATATATTTTATTTGTTCCTGCGATATCGCAGATGTCACTCCGTACAGGGGGGACTCTACTGATTTTTTCCGGGAATTTAACATGTTAGATTTTTTTTTGATATTTTTGAAAATATTATTTTTCCTTAATAAATCAGTTTTTGATTTAAATTAAATTGGTATTTGAAAATTTATGGGTTTGTGATAGTTTTCTTACCTTAGTAATTTTCGGGGATGAAATTCTATTAAGGGAGGGAAGAATGTAATGTCCCGTATTTTTGGTAGTTAGATATTTTATATATTTTATTGTTTTAATTATTATATTTTGAATATTAATGGATTTAAATATTCATTTATTAAAACAAAGTTTGAACGTTAAATTTATATTTAATTTAAAACGAGCTTGAAATGGCGCGGAAGTTCGTAATATGGAGTTTTGAACTTTAATTGAATATACGAGATCCATTTTAAGTCGGATTTCTGTGAAACAAGAAATGTTGGAATCTTGTTGATTATAATTTTCATATGAAAGAGAAAAAAACTAGATTTCATGTTATAGATTGTTAGTTATGTCTAATTCAAATCTTAAAATAATCGCTATGGAAATCGTTATTAAAATATAAAGTTTATTAATAAAATAATAAGGATTTTAAAGTAAATTGGATAACGGTTAACTCAAAATTAATGATACTGAGTTGCATAATTTATATTTATAGTTGTATATATATTCTGTTTGGATATATATGATGAAAATGATTTATTACTATTTTATTGAATTATTTGGGGAATTTAATTAATATTGTATGAATATTATATAAGCGTTAAAAATAGCCATTTTGCAAACAGTCTCCGTTTTCTATGAAATTAGTTTCATTGGAACAGCCTCGTTAAATTATTGTAAGAAAATCAAATTTTGTGGCAAATCGATATCGTATGTGACTGCAGTGGCCAAAAACGTCTTTGTTTCTACTTAACTGTTTAGAAAATTTAAACAGGAGTAACTTATAACGAATAAACGATCAGTCAAACGAACTCAAAATTTAATGAAACAAGATTCATTGGATCCGTTAGGAAGAGGTCTAGTAAAATGTTAAGGCCTCAAATTTATTGAATTTTTTCTGTAATTATAGGAATTTTAAATGCTTGATTTTTCATCGATAATTATACAGTGCTTTTCACAAATGACCTCGAATTTCGACGAAACCTGTCCCATTGGATCCAGAATATTTTTTTATGCTAGGAATAACATTTGTATCGAAAAAAATAGGAGTCAATGGTAGTTGTTTTGAAACATTTTTTCATTGCAATGTATGTATAATAAAATAATAATTAATTCATGCCCACTCTCTATATATACCTTGCAATGTAACTCTAAAGAAAGGGTTAAACTAAGTTGTGTGGTCAACCAATGAATTATCTGCACTTCCACCCTTTCTTTGAACGAACCATATCTTCCAACATTTTCTACCTCTAAACTTCCGATCTTGTAACACCCCACGTCCATTAATGTCACTCACAAAGGGAATGCACTAACTTCCATGGAGCATTTTAAGTGAAAATAGAACATAAAATTACAACAAGACAGATATAAAGCAGTACTTGAAAATTTAAAACTTCATTTATTGCAGCAGAAGGTAAACATGTTTGGTTACATCATCAAAACCATAAAGCAAAGTCAAGTACATCATATCCATCTTGATAAAACAAAGTACATAAACTGAAAGACATAATCCCTAACATCAAAATAGCCATAAATAAAGAGAAGCTGAACTTTGCTTCAGCGATCCAAGAAATCTTCTAAAGGCAGTCCAAAATCAAGATCCACTGGTGCTAGTTCCTACCTGAGCACCTTGGGGGGGGGGGGGGGGGGGGAGGAAAGAGATGGAAAAAGGGGGGTCAGACATAAAGTCTGGCGAGTGCGATAATTCTAACAATATAATTAACAAAGTAACTAGGCTAAGGCATAAGTTGGAAAATAAGGAAATGATCATGAACCATTGAGTATGACAGAGTAAACAAGGAAACAAGATGAACAACGATATCGTTAAAGCGCACTTAACCCACTAAGATAAATTTACTAAACTACACCAACACTATAGGATAATTGCTATACTGCACCGCCACTAGTATACTGCACCACCACTAGTCACCTTAAGGTTGATCCCTCCAACAGACTTAATAATGATATTGGTAGTTTCGTGCACCCCTAGCTACCTTCATAGGTGCTGTCTTCCCCTATCTCCACTAGGTGTACCCACTACCCCCAAACGATCGGCTCCCTAACTCGTAGATACCCGTGTTGGCCCCACAGTGGGGTGTATCGCTCCCCAAAGTGGCAACCTGATACAACAAAGAATGCACGGCTTATACCTACACGATGCAACAACGTCTTACCTACCAGCCCGGGTCCACACACGCATATGAACCCGTTGGACTTGCGTTGCCACCGCTAACCCGGTTTGGCCTCTTACAGTCAAGCCCAGTATGCGTGTCCCGTCCTCGACTTGGGTCGATCTCACAAAGATACGTATGGGTTACTGGTTGAAACGGGCCCCCATTACTTGACACAAGCTATCCACCTAAGCTTGGTCCCCTCTAGTACATCCCACTTAACCCACTTTTTATTCATGTTTCAATTTTTGGTTAAGTGTTTCTAATCGTATTTCCAAATGCCACCCAAGGCACCCACTAGATTCCACATGCCACCCACTTAACCCCATCATGTCCCACTACATGCTTATCTGGTTAAGTGTTTCTTAATTCATTAAGACCGTAACCTCATAAAGACCTCTCACATTAGGCTGACATTTGTGGCAGCTGGATTTGCCGGGCGGGTCCGGGCAGTTTTACACCACAAAAGAGCCTAACCTCGTGTCTTTACAACTGTTACGTATTTAGTTTGTGCCTAAGACCTCTCACATTAGACTGGCATTTGTGGCAGCTGGATTTGCCGGGCGGGTCCGGGCAGTCTTACACCACAAAAGAGCCTAACCTCGTGTCTTAGACGATTAATTACTCCTAATTAATCATCCCCCAAATTTGAATTACTTTCCCTATTCAAATCATCAATCAATTCCAAATTTAACGATGTCCATAATTGACTCAATTATGTCCATCCATTTATGGTATGTAAAATCATACCAATTTTCACCACAATTATATTCTATGCCTTTTAAGGCATTTCTGCCAATTAAATATTTTTAATATTATCCCCTTTTTCCCCACGTAGTACGTTTGTTCGTTTAACGTAAAAATATACGTTAGACTCGAATAGTCTAACTCATAAAATAAAAGAAAACATCACAAATCTAACATAGGGGTGAACTTGCATATGTGAATGATGTTCTACGTCTAAAACTTGCATAGAAAACATATGTCATGGATCCAAATCTAAAGGTGCGAACTTGATGAAATAATGGCCACAATCTTGCATAAACATCATATGTCATGGATCCCAATCTAAGGTGTGAACTTGATGAAATAATGGCCACAAACTTGCATAAATAACATATGTCATAGTTCTATATTTGCATAGGTAATAATCCTAAACTTGCATAACATGATTCATATCCAACTCATAAACTTACATATGTGATTCATACATCGCAAAAATGGTGTAGACATGTAAAGTATCATGTAGAATTTAGCATATGTCATAGCCTAACTTTCAATTAAATTCTCACATAAACTAGGTGCATAATCATGTAAGTTCACATTTGATTCTACCCAACTTGTATATGATTCATGTTTGAATCAAAGTCTAAACTTGCATACATAAGATTTATCATATGAGTCAATAACAGACTTGCATAAGAAACATGATGATTCAACTAGACATAAGCCAATCATAGGATTATAACATGGGTGATAGCATCATAACTTTGCATCATAGATGATAGCATCATAACATAATATCATAGAAATTACAACATAATTCTACAACATAATTACAACATGAAATCAACAATTCATATCACATCCAAATTATGCGCATTATAACTCAATCCAATTCATTTATTAATTATCTTGCTAAAACTATCGAACTCACAACTCAAAAGCAGTCTTGAGTTCTGAATTCTGATTTCTGGAGTTGAATTAGCGCTCCTTTGATGAAGATTCGTTGTTAGAGTTGAAAAGGATTGAATTTGATTTGCTTTCTCCCTCTCTAATTGGTGGCGGCTATGCTGAGTTGCTAGGTGACGGCATGGAGGCCATGAATCCAATTTTATTTTGATTTTAGGGTTTTGGTCTATAGGTGTTTTTATAGAGTTTAGGATTAGTTTAAGCCGTCCGATCAACCCAGAATTAATCCCAGCCAATCAGAGCATATCAGAAACCCTAATGAGTCAGCATCTAGTCACAAATAGGTCATCATTCAAATCTGCCTGGGGGGGGCAGGTTGACCCCCAGGTCGACACTATGGTCGACCTGGTCAGGGTAGGTCGACCCCCAGGTCAACCCTATGGTCGACCCCCCGGTCGACCCTATGGTCGACCTGGCCCTGGCGGGAATTTTCCCACCTAGCCTGTTTGACTATGAATTCTTGAAATTTGAAATCGGTTTTGAATTTTCTGAAACTTCCGATCGCCATAACTTCTTCATACGAAGTCCAATTCACGCAAACTCGGACTCTATCTCAACCAGAATTCTGAGACGAACACATTGGCGCAACCCGTTTCCCTTAATTCTCACGTATGAGATTAATTATTCTTTAATTTAGTTAATTTGACTATTCAAAAATCCGGGGTGTTACATTCTCCCCTCCTTAAAGGATTTCTCCCCCGAAATCTCTAAGTTAAGGAAAATGCATATCCTAACATCCAGACGACCATCTACTCAACCATCAAACACGGGCATCCATTGTCCTTACAAATTCCTAATGCTGTATGAACATATGCAAGGAGTGTGTGTATATGTTCCTTATCTAATGCAAAATCAGGCGGTCTACTGATTCAGTTGACCTCCTTAATGCAAACCATGATAGTGCCATGCATCCATTATGTATGCGAAGAGCCCTATCGATACATATCATTTCTACATGTGTGCACAACCATTCACCAAAATGCAACTTCCATATGATGGTACAACCATTATACATCCATTTTTTAAATATGTACACACATTTATATGCAATATGCAGTATGAAGTGACTGAGCCGATCTAGTGCCTAAAGTGTGTGTATATGCATCCACGAGCAACCACTAGCAAACACTTGCATCCATCATACATAACATGTCTCAAACATATGTTTCAACCATAGGACTATCCTATCTAAAGGTCAAAGATACTAACGAGAGGACATACTAAAGATAAGCTAAGTACGAGATAAGCGATTAAGGAGAAATTAAAAGACATACCCTCGAAAAGAAAAGGGTATAATGAACGCATCTTCGCTTCTGTCTCCCAAGTAGCGTTGCTCTCATCGTCTCCCCATTGCACTTTGACTAGTTTGACCTCTCGATTCCTCAACTTCTTAGTCTCCGACCCAAGAATGCGCATAGGAGCTCGTCGAATCGTCGCATCACGCTCGATCTCCACCTCTTTAAGCAAGCTCGGCTCTACCACTTCCGCGGTCTCGTGCAAGCACTTCCTCAAATGTGATACATGGAATACGTCGTGTACACCACTAAGTCTCTCGGGCAACTCCACTCTATACGCCATCTGCCCAATCCTTTCTCTAATAGGAAACGGCCCTACAAACCTTGGTGCTAACTTCCCAACGGACCCAAAGCGAACGACATTCCGTAATTGAGACACCTTGACAAAGACCATGTCCCCAACGTTAAACTCAAGATCTGACCTCCTCTTGTCCGCATAAGATTTCTGTCTATCTTGCGCCGTCTTCATCCTCCTTCGAATCAAATCGATCTTCTCCGAAGTTTCTCTAATCATATCGGGTCCAAGCAAGATCTTATCCGTAGATTCCCACCAACATGTAGGCGAACGACACGGCCGTCCATAAAGAGCTTCGAACGTTTCCATGCCAATGCTAGACTGAAAGCTATTATTATATGCAAACTCTACCAACGGAAGATGTTCCTCCCATGTACCTCCAAAATCTAAGACACATAATCTCAATAGGTCCTTTAGAATACGATTCACCCTCTCGGTCTGGCCGTCCATCTGAGGATGATATGTGTTGCTCAAACATAACTGAGTCCCTACCGCCTCTTGGAAGCTCTTCCAAAACTCGCTAGTGAAGATGGGATCGTGGTCGCCCACTATGCTAGAAGGAACACCGTGCAAACAAACTATTTCTCGAATGTATACGGAGGCTAATCATGGAGCAGTCCTCTTACTCTTCACGGGAATGAAATGGGCGCTCTTAGTAAGTCTGTCTACCACGACCCAAATCCCCGTATTACCCTTCCTCGATCTTGGTAATTCGTTAACAAAATCCATCGAGACGCTTTCCCACTTCCATTGTGGGACCTCCAATGGGTGAAGCAATCCACCGGGCTTCTTTTTCTCTGCTTTTACTTGTTGGCACACCAAGCATCTAGCGACATACTCGGCCACGTCTTTCTTCATGCCGGCCCAAAAGTAAACTCGTCTCATGTCCATGTACATCTTGTCCCCGCCGGGATGGATGGTCATCTTCGAACGATGTGCATCATCAAGAATGGTCTTCCTTAGGTCATCGTCTTTTGGTACACAAAGTCTACCGTCCCTACGTAACCAACCCTTATCATCTAGGGTATACCTACGGAGATGGCTCGATGACTCCCCTCTTTTGAGCTTTTCTACTAACTCAACCAACTGTGGGTCGTCTCGCCGTGCCTCGCCAATCCGTCCCAAAAGCGTAGGTCTGACCTATAAGGAAGCTAGCAAACCAGGTACAAAGTCAATGGAAGGTTTAAAGTCAAACGTAGAGATGAACACTAAACTTCGCCGCTCAACAAACAACGGACTCAAGGATAATATTTTTCTACTTAAGGCATCTGCCACCATGTTACCCTTGCCAGGGGTATATGCTATCTCGAAGTCGTAGGATGTTAAGAACTCCATCCACCTTTGCTGCCTTAAGTTCAAGTCCTTCTGAGAGAATAAGTATTTTAGCGATTTGTGGTCAGTGAACAATTCGAATTTTTCGCCAAGAAGATAATGACGCTAAGACTTAAGCGCGAAAACAATAGCAGCCAACTCTAGGTCATGTGTAGGGTAATTTCTTTCATGCACTCTCAACTGCCTTCCACCATAGGCTATTACCCTTCCCTCTTGCATTAAGACAGCGCCTAGTCCTATCCCACAAGCGTCGGTATAAACGGTAAATGGCTTACTCCCATCTGACAACGCTAAGACTGGGACTGTGGTCAAAGCTCTCTTTAAATGTTGGAACGCATCATCACAATCTACGTCCCACGTGAAAACTAAATTATTCTTCGTCAAGCATGTTAATGGAGCTGATATTTTTGCGAAGTCTTTGATGAACTTCCTATAGTAGGCAGCCAACCCTAAGAAACTCCTCACCTCGGTAGCATTTTTAGGAACCTTCCAATCTTGGATGGCCACTACCTTCGCGGGATCCACGGCTATCCCTTCTTTGGAAACCACATGCCCTAAGAATCGTACTTCCTTTCTCCAAAAGTGACATTTAGAAAATTTAGCTTTAAGACTATGCGCTCGAAGAGTCTCCAACACTTCCCTAAGATGTAGGGCATGCTCTTCTTCTCTTTTAGAAAAGATCAATATGTCATCTACAAAGACTACCACGAATTTATTAAGGTACTCCCTAAACACCCTACTCATCAAATCAACAAAGTATGCGGGGGCGTTTGTCAAACCGAAGGGCATCACCAGCCACTCAAAGAAACCTTCTGGAGTTCTAAAGGCAGTCTTGTCTATGCTATCCTCAGCCACTCTCAACTGATGGAAACCAGTGGCTAAGTCCAACTGCAAAAACACTGAGGCGCCAACTATCTGATCGAAGAGATCGTCAATCCTCGGCAGTGGGTGTCTATTCTTCTTAGTAAGCTTATTGAGTTTTCTATAGTCCACACAAAGTCTAAGGGACCCATCCGCCTTCGTGGCAGACACTACTAAAGCACCCGACTCCGATATACTACGTCTGATAAACCCCTTCTCAAGCAATTCTTTCACTTGCTTACTGAGTTCCCTTCTCTCTCTTGGAGCCATGTGGCGCACTGGCAATGCAACCGGCTTTGCATTGTCTACTAGATATATTTGAAAGTCAATTGCACGTTTTGGGGATAAACCCCTCACATCATCAAAGATATCAGCATATTCACAAACTATGGGAACAGAATGTAAATCATCATCGGATGCGTCAAGGGATTCTAGGTAACTAAGCATTACTGGACCTCTAGGGTCACAAGAAATATCAAGGGTCTTTCCAGAACGAGTCAACAATCTAACTACCCTTCTTTCACAATCTAGGATGACCCCATATCTAGTTAGCCAATCCATACCTAGAATCAAGCCGTAGCCCATAAAGCCCAGAACAAAGGCGTTGCATTCAAACTCAACGCCCAAGATAAACACTCTCAAATCCCGACAGATCATAAAAAGATGAGCCGAACCACCAATAGGATTTGAGACTACTAAGGGATCAGTAACTAGACTAGTATCAAGGTGCAGTGTTTCAACTAATGATGTAGAAATAAACAAATGCGATGTGCCAGAATCGAATAAAGTATGGAAAGGATAGTCAAACAGAAAAACTAAACTTTCAACGGAAATTTATCTACCTCGTTCTTGCAGCGGTGGAACCACGAGAGCCTGAACTTGTCCCCTTGTCTGCCCGGGTGCCATAAGAGCTTGCACCTGTCCTCCCGAGGTAGACCCTGCCCTCTGCCCTTTCTTTGGGCAGTCCTTAATAAGATGTCCCGCTTCGCCACAGTGGAAACTACCAGTCTTCTTTTTCTTCCTACAATCTTTGCTTAGATGGCCGGGTGTCCCACAGCTAAAGCATTTCTTCTTCCCCTTAGCATTGTTGCCTTTGCCACCTTTCTTGTTTTGTTGTTGTTGTTGTTGTGGCTTCTTTTGATCCGCTTTCTTCTCGGGTGCCTTATTAGCATTGGCGCCCTTCTCTTCTTCATGCATAAGTGCCATGTCAACTAACCTCTCAAAGGTAGCCTCCATGGGAATGTGGGTCATAGCTAACCCATGAAGCGGCTCGTTTAAGCCCTTAACAAATCTTAGAGCCTTCTTTTCTGGGGTGTTCACCAAGTCTAAACCAAACCTTGCCAATTGGTTGAATTTGTTAACGTACTCTTTCACCGATAGGTTCCCTTGCTTCAGTGACAAAAATCTTTCCATGTATAGATTCTCTTCAGCCCGTGAGAGAAACTTCGCCTCAAACCTCTGCCTAAAATCTGGCCACGTATCGACTGGACGTCCCCCATTAGTGACCTCCCACCAAAACGAGGCCTCATCCTTCATTAGCCACGCAGCTAGCTGGACTTTCCTTCCATCATCTACTTCAAAGATTCTAAACAATTCTTCCACCTTCTTTAGCCAGTTACGAGCTTCAACAAATGTCTCCGTCCCGTGAAAAGGTTTCCACCCATTTCTCTAAAGTCCTTACATATCTTTGCGAAATTAACGACACGAGGAGGAGGAGGAGGATTCGCTGGACCTGCGGCGGTGGCCCTAGCCTCAAGATATTGACGAAACCAACCAGGCACATGAACGCCCTTTGGTATCTCAGATGCTTCAGACATGCTGAAATGAAAAATGAAAGATTCAATACAAAAAGGACTGAAGGAAAGATATATGGCTCTTGGGGTTATGCTTTCTAAAATATACTTTTCTCTTGAAAATACTTTCCTTAAAACATACTTTTGAAAGTACTTCTTTATAAAAATTGCTTTGAAAAATAGTTTTTTCAAAATATCTTATCTGTTCTGGTAACCTTCAGCTCTGATACCACGTGTAACACCCCACGTCCATTAATGTCACTCACAAAGGGAATGCATTAACTTCCATGGAGCATTTTAAGTGAATATAGAACAGAAAATCACAACAAGACAGATATAAAGCAGTACTTGAAAATTTAAAACTTCATTTATTGCAGCAGAAGGTAAATATGTTTGGTTACATCATCAAAACCATAAAGCAAAGTCAAGTACATCATATCCATCTTGATAAAACAAAGGACATAATCTGAAAGACATAATCCCCAACATCAAAATAGCCATAAATAAAGAGAAGCTGAACTTTACTTCAGTGATCCAAGCAATCTTCTAAAGGCAGTCCAAAATCAAGCTCCACTGGTGCTAGTTCCTACCTGAGCACCTTGGAGGGGGGGGGGGGGGAGGAAAGAGATAGAAAAAGGGGGGGGTCAGACATAAAGTCTGGCGAGTGCGATAATTCTAACAATATAATTAACAAAGTAACTAGGCTAAGGCATAAGTTGGAAAATAAGGAAATGATCATGAATCATTGAGTATGACAGAGTAAACAAGGAAACAAGATGAACAACGATATCGTTAAAGCGCACTTAACCCACTAAGATAAATTTACTAAACTACACCAACACTATAGGATAATTGCTATACTGCACCGCCACTAGTATACTGCACCACCACTAGTCACCTTAAGGTTGATCCCGCCAACAGACTTAATAATGATATTGGTAGTTTCGTGCACCCCTAGCTACCTTCATAGGTGTCGTCTTCCTCTATCTCCACTAGGTGTACCCACTACCCCCAAACGATCGGCTCCCTAACTCGTAGATACCTGAGCTGGCCCCACAGTGGGGTGTATCACTCCCCAAAGTGGCAACCTGATACAACAAAGAATGCACGGCTTATACCTACACGATGCAACAACGTCTTACCTACCAGCCCGGGTCCACACACGCATATGAACCCGTTGGACTTGCGTTGCCACCGCTAACCCGGTTTGGCCTCTTACAGTCAAGCCCAGTATGCGTGTCCCGTCCTTGACTTGGGTCCAGCTCACAAAGATACGTATGGGTTACTGGTTGAAACGGGCCCCCATTACTTGACACAAGCTATCCACCTCAGCTTGGCCCCCTCTAGTACATCCCACTTAACCCACTTTTTATTCATGTTTCAATTACATGTTTCAATTTTTGGTTAAGTGTTTCTAATCGTATTTCCAAATGCCACCCAAGGCACCCACTAGATTCCACATGCCACCCACTTAACCCCATCATGTCCCACTACATGCTTATCTGGTTAAGTGTTTCTTAATTCATTAAGACCGTAACCTCATAAAGACCTCTCACATTAGGCTGACATTTGTGGCAGCTGGATTTGCCGGGCGGGTCCGGGCAGTTTTACACCACAAAAGAGCCTAACCTCGTGTCTTCACAACTGTTACGTATTTAGTTTGTGCCTAAGACCTCTCACATTAGACTGGCATTTGTGGCAGCTGGATTTGCCGGGCGGGTCCGGGCAGTCTTACACCACAAAAGAGCCTAACCTCGTGTCTTAGACGATTAATTACTCCTAATTAATCATCCCCCAAATTTGAATTACTTTCCCTATTCAAATTATCAATCAATTCCAAATTTAACGATGTCCATAATTGACTCAATTATGTCCATCCATTTATGGTATGTAAAATCATACCAATTTTCACCACAATTATATTCTATGCCTTTTAAGGCATTTCTGCCAATTAAATATTTTTAATATTATCCCCTTTTTCCCCACGTAGTACGTTTGTTCGTTTAACGTAAAAATATACGTTAGACTCGAATAGTCTAACTCATAAAATAAAAGAAAACATCACAAATCTAACATAGGGGTGAACTTGCATATATGAATGATGTTCTACATCTAAAACTTGCATAGATAACATATGTCATGGTTCCAAATCTAAAGGTGTGAACTTGATGAAATAATGGCCACAATCTTGCATAAACATCATATGTCATGGATCCAAATCTAAGGTGTGAACTTGATGAAATAATGGCCACAAACTTGCATAAATAACATATGTCATAGTTCTATATTTGCATAGGTAATAATCCTAAACTTGCATAACATGATTCATATCCAACTCATAAACTTACATATGTGATTCATACATCGCAACAATGGTGTAGACATGTAAAGTATCATGTAGAATTTAGCATATGTCATAGCCTAACTTTCAATTAAATTCTCACATAAACTAGGTGTCATAATCATGTAAGTTCACATTTGATTCTACCCAACTTGTATATGATTCATGTTTGAATCAAAGTCTAAACTTGCATACATAAGATTTATCATATGAGTCAATATAACAAACTAGCATAAGAAACATGATGATTCAACTAGACATAAGCCAATCATAGGATTATAACATGGGTGATAGCATCATAACTTTGCATCATAGATGATAGCATCATAACATAATATCATAGAAATTACAACATAATTCTACAACATAATTACAACATGAAATCAACAATTCATATCACATCCAAATTATCCGCATTATAACTCAATCCAATTCATTTATTAATTATCTTGCTAAAACTATCGAACTCACAACTCAAAAGCAGTCTTGAGTTCTGAATTCTGAATTCTGGAGTTGAATTAGCGCTCCTTTGATGAAGATTCGTTGTTAGAGTTGAAAAGGATTGAATTTGATTTGCTTTCTCCCTCTCTAATTGGTGGCGGCTATGCTGAGTTGTTAGGTGACGGCATGGAGGCCATGAATCCAATTTTATTTTGATTTTAGTGTTTTTATAGAGTTTAGGATTAGTTTAAGCTGTCCGATCAACCCAGAATTAATCCCAGCCAATCAGAGCATATCAGAAACCCTAATGAGTCAGCATCTAGTCACAAATAGGTCATCATTCAAATCTGCCCGCGGGGGGGGGGGGGGGGCAGGTCGACCCCCAGGTCGACACTATGGTCGAACTGGTCAGGGTAGGTCGACCCCCAGGTCGACTTGGCCCTGGCGGGAATTTTCCCGCCTAGCCTGTTTGACTCTGAATTCTTGAAATTTGTTTTGAATTTTCTGAAACTTCCGATCGCCATAACTTCTTCATACGAAGTCCAATTCACGCAAACTCAGACTCTATCTCAACTAGAATTCCGAGACGAACACAATGGCGTGACCCTTTTCCCTTAATTCTCGCGTCTGAGATTAATTATTCTTTAATTTAGTTAATTTGACTATTCAAAAATCCGGGGTGTTACAGATCTGATCATTGATTCCGAAAATTCTCAACAAAGAAAGGATTAAGCTATGCAAGATCTAGGTGGTGAACAGTTATGATCAGGAAATATGAACTGTACTGATCGAAATTTGGCGACGTAGTCTGCGCGATTCAAGGGTTTAAGCAGGTGAACAACGGTGCTTGACGAGGAGCTGTTGTGGGAAAAGGCGGAGCACGCTTCGGCGCATCATCCGGTGGTCTCCGATCGACACCAAGTCGACGCGGTGAGGTGCTACAGCTCATTCATGGGTTCGTGCTACTGTTGGAACAAAGCAGTATGCTTTTAAAGGAAGATGTCCACCTTTTCTTTGGAGCGGACGTTAAAATATGGGCACGGTCCTATTCTGAAACCGAAGACAGAAGACTAACGGGAGGAAGGAAGAGCTAATCGACAGTAACCTCTTGGTTAAACATGTAATTAGTTATCTAAATTATTAAATTAAGGGTTGACTAAGGATTACTTAATTAATTAGAATAATGGGGACTCATGCAGATGGAACAAGCTACAGCGTACTGAGCATTGGAAGAAAGCATCGGGAGGTAGAAAATAAAAAGGGGGCCGCTGGTTTTTAACCGTAATTAGTGTATAAATTAAATGATTAAGGAATTTTATAGAATAATAATCTAACTATGGCATATTGTTTTGAACTAACAGATAACAATGAGGACGTGGGCAAAATAAATGGAATTGTAGCCGAAGAATTAGTTCGACCTTTAACAGTATATTATAAGCGGAGCTGAGTTCATTGCCTCCGTGAATAAGGGGTTGATGGAAGAAAACAGACAACGGGGTCTGATCAGGTTCATAATTGAACGAAGTGAAACGCAATTGTCGGGCCTGATTATTTGGAATGAAGTATAACAAAGTAATTATTTAAATGAATAATTTAATTAAGAAATTAAGTGTTTAATTTAATCTATATAACTTATAATGGGTATAGCTTGTGTGTACGTGAACAGAATGGAACTAACGCAACAACATGGAAACCGTATCGGCAAACACTTCATGGAGAAGCTAGTTTGAACACAAAGGAGGATAACTGGATTTACAGTTAAATTAAACCAACAGTTTAATTTAACTGTAACAAAAAAGATTCAACGATAAATTAAATCAAAGTGAGTTAAACTCACCCAGTTATCCCACTTATATTTTATATAAGTCGGGTTTTATAATTCTGTGCTATAGCTGCTAATGGTTGACTGTTTGTTTGTTTGTTAATTATATGTTGCATATATTGGCTGAACGATAAAATTAAACGTTGTTTAATTTCGGTTAAACACTAAATCTTTATTCTATTGGTTGGTTCCAATTAAGGTAGCTTACCTTATTGGTCACGTTTATAAAATAAACATGTTTAAATTTGAATTGTTATGGTTGTGTGAAATAAACTGGTTGATATCAAACTATCATTATTGACTGTTATAAAAATCATTGGTTAATTGAATTGAATGATATTGTGTGAGATAACCCATTTGAATGCAGAGAAGAACAGGTTGGAGGGATCGAATGAGATTCCTCAAATATATTTAATATTGTTTATTTTCATATTATCATTATATGAACTGTTCTAACTAAATGATTGATATGATTACTAACCGTTGACCTGCAATTCAATAGTTGTTTTGTTTTCACTAATGGGTAATATTGGTTGATTAACTGGCAGTATATGGTATACAAATCAATCGTTTTCCAAATGCTAATTTACCGTCAAGTGAATCGACATGAATGAAGATATAAAATTTATTTTATAACAGAAGAATTATTCATTATTTTGAATGAATGTTTTATAAAATAAAATAAATATTTATTCATTATTATTCAAATTTATAAGCGAGTATTAAATGATTTTATGAAGCAAATTTTGGTATTAATAAGATTTATAAGCAAACGAACAGAATTAGCCTAACGGTTAAGGGTTGGATGATTGTTGTGTTAAGAATCAATTAAATGAAATTATTTAAATTAAATAATTATATTAATTAATTTTAAAGGAATTACTATAATTGGAATTGGTTGATGAATTAATCATGTATTGAGTTGACCAAGTCAACCGTTTAACAGTGATTGATTATTAAATTAATTTGTTTTGAATTAATTTAATAAAATAGTTTAATGAATATTTGTTTTAATTTTAATAATATTTTAAAAGGAATTTACTATTTATTTTAGTTAATAATAGAAATTAACTGCTACTATAGTTAATGATCGAGGTAAATTATTATTTTAACTCATAATAATTTAGAAGATTTCTTTTTAATTGAAATACATTTAAAAAGTGATAGAAGTTGTAATGAAATCGAATTGAATTATGGAAAGACCTATGAACGGTTTTTATATTAAAAACCCAAGTTTTTATAACGAAGTTATAAAAGAAATTTTAAGCGAATACAACAACTCAAAATAAATGTTTACTTAATATTTGAATTAAGTAAAGGGAATAAACAAAAAGAGGTTTTATATTAAACCGAAGTTTTGTAAACAAGGTTTATTATAGAGATGTGAAGTTGAAATTTGAATTTTAAGTTAACGTTATTAAATAATGGGATTGAGAGATATGAATGGAATCGAAACGAGATTTGCAAAAAGGAAAGTTTAAAAAGGAATTTGTGATTGAATTTGGTAAAAGATTTAGTAATGGGATTTGGTAATAATAGTTCGAGTTATAAAATGAATCCTTTGAAGGAAGTTAAGATTAAGAAGTGATTTTATTAAGAATTTACCTAATCAACATATTAAGTAATGATAGTTGTATTTGGAAAGGATATTTTCATAAACATGAAATGGATTATAAAATCATAATAAAATGGTTAAATGGAGTTTGATTCGATATTAGAATGAATACCATTTTTGGATCACAACTCATGTCTATCTAAAGATAAGAACGTTGTTGATTAAGGTCTGAGAGGTAATTAAATACCCCAACTTGAACGACTTTAGGATTATCTGAGGATGATATTAATTTGTAATGGGGAAGAGTTTAAGAATAATTTATTATTTCCATATGTGAAATAATAATGAAATGTTAATTGCAAGGATGTGAGAATGTTTCTAATAAAATTTCCAAAGTAACGGAAATAGGAAAATTTGAGAATGTTTTTTTTTTTTTGAAAATGGATCAAACTTATATTAGGCCTTAAGCCCAAATGGTGATCCACGCAACAAACGCACGTGTTCACGTTACAAAAAGTGCCACCGCACTTTTGCAATACAGGGTATAATAACTTTACATCTGAAAAGTAGGGCATAATATAAAAACGCTCAGAAAAAAGTAACCCTAATTCTCCATCATCTTCCTCATGGCGGCTGAAATGATCTATGTGGGTTTCCTGCCGTTGACGCCATCGCATCCGCTGCTCCGCTTTGATCTGCATCTGTACCCCGCCTAGTAAGTTTCTCTGGCACCCTTAATTGCATAAGATTCGGTTCTCTTCGAATGTTTCTCTCCAATTCATTCTGATTTGTGGCTTTGTTTTGGAATATACGCTGATTTCTTTCTTTCCATATGATCCACACAGCTACAGCGAGGGAAATAAAGTGGTGTTTGGCCTTCAAATCTTTCGTGGACCCTCTGCTGGCGAGGTACTCAACTATGTCCTCTAACTTCAGTAGATTCGAAGTTACGCCCATACTTGTGTTGTAGTGTGTCAAAATGAACTTAGACACAAAGCAGTCAAAAAAGAGATGAGCATGGTTTTCAGTTGTTGTGTTACACAACACACACTGCGTGTCCTCTGTTATTCCCCATTTGTTGAGCCTATCCCTAGTCGGCAGCCTACCCATGATCGCTTTATATAGATTGAAGGCCATTTTAGGGCTGTTGACACGATCCCACACAATTTTACTCCATACCTTTTGCTGTTCCTTTACCCTCGCCTCATTCCATGCTGTTTTTGTGGTGAAGTCATTGCCTGTAGGTGACCACACCCATGTGTCTTTCTCTCTCTCTGGATATAGAGGCATGTATTTGATTTTTGCTTGTTGTGTTTCATTTAGCGGTATGTCCACTATATTCCACCGATTGTCTTGAATGATGTGTTGGATAGCTCTGTCAGGACATCCATAGTCCGAGTAAGTGTGTATACCAACCATATCAATTATCGATTTACCCTCAATCCATGGGTCTCTCCACAAATCTGTGTTACCACCAGACGCTATTTGTCTTTCACAACATGATGCCAGCTTGGGACGAATGCGCATGATAGCTTTCCAAGTTGCAGATGCATTATTGTCCATCCTCATTTGCCAGAAATTCTCTCTACTGTATCTCTGCCACATCCATCGAGCCCACAGACCTCTCTGGTTGATGACTTTCCATCCTTGTTTTAGTGTGTAGGCTTCCTTCATGTCTTTAAGCCTCCGAAGCACAACACCCCCTTCTGCCTTGGGTCTACATAGTGCTTCATAACTGATTTTGTGCATACCACCTCTCCATATAAAGTCTGCACACACACTTTCAATTTTGTTAAGTGACGCTTCAGGTAGCTGAAAGGATTGCAACCAAAACGCCACCTTTGCTTGAATCACAGTGTGTACCAGTTCGATCCTTCCCGCGAGAGACAGTAACCTGGAGCTCCACCCTTGTAATCTTTCCGTGATCTTAGTTACAAGCTCCACACATTCCCTGTCGGTAATTTTATTCGAGGACAGCGGAACTCCCAAATATTTGACTGGTAGTGCCCCCTCCTGCACATTGAGAGCCTCCAAAACCACATTTTTAATGTTACGATGCTTATTAAAGTAGCATTTGGTCTTATTAGCATTGAGTTTGAGGCCTGCAAGCTCCTCCAACATGTTAAATATGTGGTTAATGTGTTCAGTCGCACTAGCATTCGCTTTAACACAAATTAGCAAATCATCTGCATATAGGAGATGACTCACCAATTTTTTATTGAGAATATGTATATATATATTTATATATATAATGATATTTCTAAAAGTACAAGGAAATAAAAAGCTAAGTTGGAATGAGTTTATTTTGAAGAATAGGAATTAGATATTGTTTTCGAATAACAATGTATTACGTGAAATTTGTTAAAACCAAGGTTGAGAATAACAATGTATATATATGATTTAATTCTAATGTTTTTGAAATAGTTTTAGAAGTAAATATTATGTTAAAGAAAAAGTAAATATTTTGTTAAAGATCTCGAGAAAGTTAATAAACTATTCGTTAATTACTTTAAATAAAAAGGCCATGTAATGCTGAATACTGAATCAGTGAACTCATTTTCATTCTCACGATTATTTATTTGATAGTTAAATAATTGAATATCAAATCTGATCATGCGATTGTTTGTATGGAAAGACCGGGATCGAAATTATATTCGAAAACATTCCAAACCAACAAATACGTGGAAGTTGCTGAGTGAAGATGGAGCAATTGAAGACCGTGGATCTTCATGAGTGAAAGGATTATTTGTCAAATTTCTCTGGTTTAGCGGCCAGAGGTATTTCGATAGTGGTTCTGTCGTGATTGGAATCTTGTGGATTGCAAGGACTACTCGTTACTGATCCATAGGATAATTCAAGGATGTGGTAGGAGGGTGCTTTCGGTTTGTCCAGTCCCAGGGAAACTTGTAGGGACGAGTGTCTGACAGAGTATTTCCAAAAGAGTCATGTACGTTGATTTCCTCAAACGCATTTATGTTGGTGGTGGAGAGGGGCACTTCTCTTAGCGTGTCAATTAGTGATATCCAGCGGATCTGACAAAGTGGCATTCAAAGTGAATAATGGCTAGATGTTCTAAAATAATAATAACAAAGGTAAATAAATAAATATATTTTGACCTCAAGCCTCATCAACTGGGAAATGGTTAAAATCGGGTAGGTCGCATGACTATGTGGGTCACACACATCAAAAGGGTATATCATTACCTGATCCAGAGAAATCAAATGCCTTTGGTTGTCCCTTTTTATTTTGTGTACATGCTCTCGGTTCGGTTGGCTGGCCCCCAATCGTGGTAATGATATATTCGGTACTCTCAAGAGAAGTAAAGGGTCGGTCATGTTTAGCCTGGGTTGCAAGATGTTCTTGTTGAACCCCAATGTATTCATCTCCGGAGATACATTGTGTACAAGGTGGTCGCCCATACCTTGCCATGGAAATTCATTCTCCAATAAGAGCCTGCGGTTTTGATTGTATACTATATATGTAGAGCGTGAGACGCAAGCGTTCTGCTAGATTGATATTTATTTGTATTTAGACACTATTATAATATCAGAAAAGATATTGATTTCAAAAACATTTTGGGTTATCGTAAGGTAAAAACCGTCTGTTTTTATGTGTGGATTTGGTCTTATGATTATCCTTTTCTTTCAAAAGGATTTTAACTTTAAAAATCAAGTTGTGTGATACCCAAAAACTTAATGTGTTTCTCTCACTCTGATTCACCAGACAAACCCGTCGTTTGTAATGCTCGGGTTAGACCGAGTTGTACAAGTTCAGATTATCGGATGTTACGAAGTCCAGAGACAAGCTGGAGGTGTTCAGACGTAAGATATCTAGTATGTATTCCGCTGTGTGTTGTATATGAGGACAAATTAATATAATTGTCCAAATGTGTTGATGTACCTTGATTATGGTAAATTTTTATTTAAAGCTCTCTACAAAGATGTATTTCTATATTATATTATTTTCCACTGCGATGTGAGTCTTTGATTCTATGTTGTGCGTTTCTTCTTATTCTTCTATTCTAGTATTTCTTTCTTTCTTATCTCACCCTATAACTTCTTTCTTTAATGTTCCTGTGTTTTCAATGCATAAATGTTCGACATAGTGTTTTGTGTTGATTTTCGGTGTCGAAAATTCCCGGGCCGTTATAGTGGTATCAGAGCGATGGTTTACTAATAACCTTGGCTCTGTGCTATAATTCGATAGAGATGGGATTAGTAATACCTTAGATAGAGTTGAGTGTATATATATGAGAGCGCATATTTGTAAATTTTATATACCAATGTTTTGTATTGTGTTGTTCGATCAGTTCAAGTGTTGAGAAGCATTGAATTGGCAATTGACACGATATTGTTTTGTAAAGAGGGTAAATGAAATAATTTTACCCGAATGTATTTTTGTATATAAAATGGTTTGTATGTTCGATTTAAAATTTTGAATTGAAACTTAAATTGGTTAAGTGGAATTAAATTATAAAATGTTATTGAAATTAATTTAAATAAATGTGGAATTTGTAAATGATAATTAAATAAAATCAATCGAATATTAATGGATTGGTGTTCAAATATGCTATACCAAAGTAAATGTTAATATTGAATGTAAATTCAATTGATTTGGTTGTGTATTGGTTGTTGATTGTTTGTTAGATTGATTGAATATAAATTCATCAACAGTCTAATAACAGGGTTGAATGAATTGAAAATAAATTCCAGTAATATAAACTGGAATGAAGTCGCATAAGAATTGAAATTAATAATTTAACCTTGTTTTTGCAAATGGATTGCTACTTCATGTTTGATATGGAAATTTAAGTGGTTATACTTGTTGAGTAATGAATGTGGGTTAAAATTTCATGAATTTGTTGCTTACATGATGATCTTAGTTAAGTACAGTTGTCAGATAGGTGCGGGGGTTGATTTCAGTTGAATATATCATACGTAAATTGAGCAAATATGCTCAATAGCGCTCGAAAATGGTTCGCCTACGCGAAAATATAATTTTTTGAGTTTGAGTTTTTTTTTCTGACCGGGTTGGTCGATGAATATATATTATTTGTTCCTGCGATATCGTAGATGTCACTCCGTACAGGGGAGACTCTGCCGAATTTTTCCGGGAATTTAACATGTTAGAATTTTTTTTCGATATTTTTGAAAATTTTATTTTACCATTATTAAATCAGTTTTCGATTTAAAATAATTGGTATTTGAATATTTATGGGTTTGTGACATCTTTCTTACCTTAGTAATTTCGGGGACGAAATTCTATTAAGGGGTAAAGAATGTAATGTCTCATATTTTTGGTAGTTAGATATTTTATTATTTTAATTATTATATTTTGAATATTAATGGATTTTAATATTGGATTCGTTTATTAAAATGAATTTTGAACATTAAATTTATATTTAATTTAAAACGAGCTTTAAATGGCGCAGAAGTTCAAAATATGGAGTTTTGAACTTTAATTGAATATACAGGATCCATTTTAAGTCGGATTTCTGTGAAACAAGAAATGTTGGAATCTTGTTGATTATAATTTTCATATGAAAGAGAAAAATCCAGATTTCATGTTATAGATTGTTAGTTGTCTAATTCAAAATTTAAAATAATCGCTATGGAAATTGTTATTAAAATATAAAGTTTATTAATAAAATAATAAGGATTTTAATATAAATTGAATAATGGTTAACTCGAAATTGACGATACTGAGTTGTATAATTTATATTTGAAGTTGTATATATATTCTGCTTGGATATATGATGAAAATGATTTATTACTATTTTATTGAATTATTTTGGAATTTAATTAATATTGTATTAATATTATATAAGTGTTAAAAAAGACCATTTTGCAAATAGTCTCCGTTTTTGGTGAAATTAGTTTCATTGGAACCGCATCGTTAAATTATTGTAAGAAAATCAAATTTTGTGGAAAACTGATATCATATGTAACTGCGATGGCAAAAAATGTCTCTGTTTCTACTTAATTGTTTAGCTAATTTAGACAGGGGTAACTTATAACGAATAAACGACTAGTCAAACGAACTCTAAATTTAACTAAATTAGATTCATTGGAATCGTTAGGAAGAGCTCTAGTAAAATGTTAAGGCCTCAATTTTATTGAATTTTTTATGTAATTATAGGAATTTTAAATGCTTGATTTTTCATCGATAATTATAAAGGGCTTTTCACAAATGACCTTGGAATTCAACGAAACCTATCCCATTGGATCCGGAATATATTTTTTATGCTAGGAATAACATTTTTATCGAAAAAATAAGAGTCGATGGTAGTTGTTTTGAAACATTTCTTCATTGCAAAGTATGTATAATAAAATAATAATTAATTCATGCGCATTCTCTATATATACCTTGCAACATAACCCTAAAGAAAGGGTCAAACTAAGTTGTGTGGTCAACCAATGAATTATCTGCACTTCCACCCTTTCTTTGAACAAACCATATCTTCCAACCTTTTCTACCTCAAAACTTCCGATCTGATCATTGATTCTGAAATTCTCAACTAAGAACTGATTAAGCTATGCAAGATCTAGGTGGTGAACAGTTATGATCAGGAAATATGAACTGTATTGATCGAAATTTGGCAATGAAGTCGGCGCGGTTCAAGGGTTTAAGCAAGCGGACGACGGAGCTTGACGAGGTGTTGTTGTGGGCAAAGGGGGAGCAGGCTTCGGTGCATCATCCGGTGGTCTCCGATCGACACCAAGTCGACGTGGTGAGATGCTGCAGCTCATTCATGGGTTCAAGCTAATGTTGGAACAAAGAAGTATTCTTTTAAAGGAAGTTGTCCACCTTTTCTTTGGAGCGGATGTTAAAATATAGGCACGGTCCTATTCTGAAACCGAAGACAGAAGACTAACGGGAGGAAGGAAGAGTTAATCGACAGTAACCTCTAGGTTAAACACGTAATTAGTTATCTAAATTATTAAAATTAAGGGTGGACTAAGGATTAATTAATTAATTAGAATAATGGGAACTCATGCAGATGGAACAAGCTACAACGTGATGAGCATTGGAAGAAAGCATCGAGAGGTAGAAAATAAAAAGAGGGCCACTAGTTTTAAACCACAATTAGGGTATGAATTAAATGATTAAGGAATTTTATAGAATAATAATCTAACTATGCCATATTGTTTTGAACTAACAGATAACGATGAGGAAGTGGGCAAAATAAATGGAACTGTAGCCGAAGAATTGGTTCGGCTATAACACCTCGTAATTTTAAAAACAGGACATAAGGAATAATTTAAGAATACTTAATTTTTATAAGAAGAATTAAAGGAAACGGGTTGCGCCATTGCGTTCATCTCGGAATTCTGCTTGGGATAGAGTCTGAGTTTGCGTAAAACGGACACAGTATGAAGAAGTTATAAAGCTTAGAAGAATTCAAGAATTAGCAGAATTTAATAATAATTAAATAACAAATCAAAAATTAATTCAAAAAACAAAATCAGCCAAATCTAGGTGAGCGGGAAATCTCCCGTTCTTGGGTGTCGACCCCCCTATAGGGGTGTCGACCCCCATCTTCCCAGATCTGACTGACGTGTTTTTGTGGTCTAGGGCTGATGTGTCCTTCTGGGATTGGCTGGGTGACGTGTTTTTCTGGTTTGGATGATTCAGATGGTTCCTAGTCTAATCTAAATGTCCTAATGCACCTAGTACTCCTATAAATAAACACCTAAACCTAATTTAATTACACTAATCCATTGTGCCTCTATGCTGCTCAAATCTAAATTAACCTAGCCTTTCTTCTCCACCAAAGCAAATCAGAATCGAAGTATTCAAATTGGAAGATAAGAATCAAATTCTACAACAATGGTTTAGCTAATCAAATTCAGAAATCAGAATTCAGATCTATTCTCTCTCGTAAATCTTATCGCGGTGAGTCTATGTTACTTTCACATATAATTAAAAAAAGTAATATTGATAGTATTGTAAATTGGGTTTAATGATCATGCATGTAAGTAAGACGAATCATATCAAGTTTTGTAGATTTCTTATCTTTCAGATTCATACCCAAATTACTGTTATCATATGCCTATTGGATCTATTTTATTGTTCTATGCCAGTTCATGTTTTATATGCCTATTTTATGACAATTATGATGTCATGATTCTCTTCCTTTCTTCTTTTCCTTTTTCTTTATGAGATTAGGCTAATTTCAAGCCTAACATATTGCGTTGAGATTTGCATACGAATAACGTTGGAACGATTGGGAATAGTTTGGGAAAATATTGAATAATATGTAATTGGGCATAAATTG
The DNA here is from genome assembly GCA_030737875.1 of Allium sativum. Classification (NCBI taxonomy): domain Eukaryota; kingdom Viridiplantae; phylum Streptophyta; class Magnoliopsida; order Asparagales; family Amaryllidaceae; genus Allium; species Allium sativum. Next base: position 1,041,639,296 of record CM060910.1, on the reverse strand, counting down.
ATTGTAATCATGTAATTGTTTTGGGGCATAAATTGGTACAATTTATATACGTGGAATTATAGGCATGACTTGGATTGGAATTGTGAACGTAACTTGAATTGGAAATTATGGGCAATTAGAATATATGTAATAAGACAGAACCTGAATTTGGGTTTGTAGAAAAGAAGAGATATTAAACGCCTAAGACACGAGGTTAGACTTGGTTTGCGGTAGAAGTCTGCCCGGAACCACCTGGCATATCAAGCAACCGCAAATGGCAGTTTAATGTGAGAGGTCAAAGGTAGAAATTAGATGCGTGATAATGCAAAGACACGAGGTTAGATTCAGTTTGCGGTATAAGCCTGCCCGGAACTGCCCGACATATCCAACAACCGCAAAACGGCAATCTAGTGTGAGGGGTCTTGCAAGATTACGGTTATAATAAATTAATGAACACTTTACCAAGATAAGACATGTGACTAGACATGGGGATGATAAAGGGTTAAGTGGGTAACATAGGTAGCATGAGAAACATAATTACAGCACTTAACCAAGCAGAGACATGTAGTATAACATAGGAATAGTATAGGGGTTAAGTGGGTGACATGGATAGCATGTGAAACATAATTAAAAACGCTTAGCGAAGATAAGACATGTGGGAAGACATGGGAATAGTAAAAGGGTTAAGTGGGTGACATGGGAAGAATGTATTGCATTGGTAGAATGTATAACATAAATAATAAGCACTTAACAAAGATAAGACATGTGGTAGGACATAAAGGTTTAAGTGGGTAACATGGGTAGCATGTGAAACATAATAAAAGCACTTAACCAAGATGAGACATGTGATTGGACATGGGGATAAAGAGGGGTTAAGTGGGAATTCCTAGTGGGGACCAAGCTTAGGAGGGAAGCTTGTGTCAAGTGGGTGGACCCTTTTCAACCAGTAACCCATTTTAGTATCTATATGAGCTCGAACTAGGTCGAGGACGGGACACGCTTACTGGGGTTGATTGTAAGAGGTCAATAAAGAGTTAGCGATGGCAGTGCAAGTCCAACGGAGTCATGTGCGTGCGTGGGTCCGGGCTAGTAGGTAAGACGCTGTTGCATCGTGTAGGTATAAGCCGTGCATTTCAGTAGTATCGGGTTGCCACTTTAGGGAGTGATACACCTTACTATGGGACCATCACGGGTATCTACGAGTTAGGGAGCTAATCGAATGGGGAGGTAGTGGGTACTACTAGTGAAGATAGGAGCAGGCGTAACTATGACAACAACTAGGAGTACACGAAGCTACCATTATTATGATTAGTAGGGAGGGTACAACTAGTGGTGGTAGGAGCAAGTGGGGCACTTACGAGAGCGGCTAGGAGTATATAATCGAACAAGGAGGATAGTAGGTACATCTAGTGGTGATAGGTGCACAAAGGTTACCTATGATGGCAGCTAGAAGTACACGAAACTATCATCATTCTATTTAGCCAAGAGGGATCATCTTTTAGTATAAAACTAGTATTAGTGCAGTGCAAAGAATATCTTATAGTGGTTAGAAGCGCAGTCAATGTTACATCTTGTTCGGCTTGTTACCTTTCCATATCTGCTTATGTTGCAGTCATCTCTTATATCCAGTTTATGTTCTTGTCATGTTGCTTTACTAATTATTTTGTTAAAGTCACTGGACTCGCCAGACTTTATGTTCGACCCTTTTTGTTTCGCCTCTTTTCTTTCCTCCCCCCAGGTTCTCAAGGTAGGCACGTTGAAGCTTGATTCGGACTTTCCTACTTGAATTGCTGAAAACAATGCTTTGCTTTGTTTCTCTTTCATATGGCATTTTGGATTGGGAATTATGGTTTTAAAAATTATGTACTCTGATGGCTTTTGTACAAGACTGATATTATGTACTTGGCTTTGATGCAATGGGTTTAAAGATGTAACCAAACTTATTTCTGTTTTCGCTGCAATAAAGTTATAAAATTTTCAAGTTCTATTTTATTTATTTGTCTTGTAATATTCTGTTCTGTTTACTTATAACGCTCCACGAAACTTAATGCATTCCCTTTTGAGTAACATTAACGGACGTGGGGTGTTACATGTGGCATCAGAGCTGAAGGTTACCAGATCAGATAAAGGATTTTGAAAGCTGTTTTAAAAGAAGTATTTTCAAAAGAAAAGTTTGTTTTGAAAGACATATTCCCCAAAGCCATATGCACTATGTTTTGATTTTTCTGTTTGAATCCTTATTTCCTTCTTTTCTGAGTCTCCGGGGCTCCTGGCTTTCTGGGAGGTAACCTCATCCTGGCATGGTTCCGTAGGCATGATGAGACTACGGCGCCTGTCGAAGGGAAAAGAAGTGCCTAACTTCCATCTATAGCCACAGTAGTTTCACCTACGGCTAATTTTGTTTCAAGTTTGTAGGGTTTTCAATGCGATGGAGGCAGCTGTAGAGAGAGACTTGTTAACATGTTTCAGAAGGACGAGAATGAGAATGAGAATGAGGGGGTTTGGGCTAAGGAGCACAGCCCAAGGATGAGAAACTCATGGATATAGCTTTGGTGCACAAAGAAGATAACGGAGAAAAGAAGGAGGTCAAGGTTGAAGGATCACAGAATAAGGAAATGGAACCTAAGAAGGGTGGAAATAATTATAGACCCCGAGAAAGAGGAAGTGTCATTACTGAGGAATGGTGGGTTATATATAGCCAAAGACCATAGGAAGAAGAAGAAGACTGGTTGTTATCATTGTGGAGACACAGGACATCTTATCAGGGATTGTCCAAAAAGGGCAAGGATAAAGTACATGATCTTCCGGAGGGCAGATGCGTGCTCTTATGGCTGACATACCTGATATAGGTAGAAAAGTTTCTATTGAAAGTTTGATTTTGCTTTTTTATTATCCTATTAGAACCTTGTTTGATTTTGGCGCTTCACAATTGTTTATATTTGCTTCTTTAGTTGAAACTCTGCACCTAAATATTAGTTATGGATCCCGTTGTAGTCTCAAATCCTATTGGTGGCTCATCTCATTTATCTATGATTCGGCGGGATTTGAGAGTGTCTATCTTGGGCGTTGGGTTTGAATGCAATGCCTACATGTTTGGTTTCATGGGCTATGGTCTGATTCTAGGGATGGATTGGCTAGCCAGGTATGGTGCCATCCTAGACTGTGAAAAGGGGGGTGGGTAGTTAGACTGTTGACTCGTTGTGGAAAGACCCTTGATATTTCTTGTGGCCCTAGGGGTTTGGTGATGCTTAGCTACCTAGTATCACTTGACGCATCCATTGATGATTTGCAATTTGTTCGAGTAGTCCATGACTATGATGACGTCTTTGATGAGGTTCGGGGTTTACCCCTCCCCCCAAGGCGTGAGATAGACTTCCGTACATACTTTGTAGGTAATGCAAAGCCAGCTGCATTGCCAGTGCGCCACATGGCTCCGAGAGAGAGGAAGGAACTCAGTAAAGAAGTAGGGGAGCTTCTTGATAAAGGGATCATAAGAAGAAGTATTTCGGAATGGGGTGCCCCGGTTGTTTTCACTACGAAGGCTGATGGCTCGCTTAGATTCTGCGTGGACTATAGGGAGCAGAATAAGCTCAGGAAGAAGGAGAGGCACCCATTTCAAAGAATAGGTGATTTGTTCGATCAGTTGATTGGTGCTTCGGTTTTCTTGCAATTGGACTTTGCTAAGATATTAGCCCCACTTACACGGTTGAAGAAAAAGAATTTTACCTTTTCTTGGGATGTTGACTATGATGATGCTTTCCAACGTTTAAAGAGGGCATTGACGACAGCTCCAGTTTTAGTTTTTCCTGATGGGAGTAAACCGTTCACAGTGTATACCGATGCTTGCGGGATAGGGCTTGGCGTAGTTTTGATGCAAGAGGGAAGGGTGATATGCTATGGTGGAAGGCAGTTAAAAGCCCATGAGAAGAATTACCGTACCCACGGCTTAGAGTTAGCTGCCATAGTTTTTGCGCTTAAGTCTTGGCGCCATTACTTGCTTGGTGAGAGGTTTGAGTTGTATACAGACTATAAGTCACTAAAATACCTATTCTCTCAAAAAGATCTAAACTTAAGGCAACAGAGGTGGATGGAGTTCTTAGCATCCTACGAATTTGAGATTGCATATACCCCTGGCAAGGGTAACGTTGTAGCTGACACCTTATGTAGAAAGAGGTTGACTTTGAGTCCTTTGTTTGTCGAGCGATAGAGTTTAGAGTATATATCTACCCTTGATTTTAGACCCTCTATCGATTATGTACCCGGATTGTTGACATCGTTAGAGGTACGACTTACACTTTTGGGAAAGATAGGTGCAACACAGCGAGATGACCCACATTTGATAGAGGTAGTAGAAAATCTCATAAGAGGGGAGCCTTCGAGCCATCTTAGTAGGTATATTATAAATTACAAAGGTTGGTTGCATAGAGATGGGAGACTTTGCGTATCTCGAGACGAGAATTTGAGGAGAACAATCCTGGAAGAAGCATACCATTCTAAGATGAACATACATCCCGGTGGTGACAAGATGTATATGGACATGAAGCAAGTTTTCTTTTGGGCTGGAATAAAGAAGGATGTGGCTGAGTTTGTTTCTAGATGCTTAGTGTACCAGCAAGTCAAGGCTGAGCAAAAGAAGCCTGGTGGTTTATTTCACCCTTTAGAGGTTCCACAGTGGAAATGGGAAAGTGTTTCCATGGATTTTGTCGACGGGTTGCTGAGGTCAAAGAAGGGTAATACAGGGATTTGGGTAGTAGTAGATAGACTTACCAAGAGCGCCCATTTATTCCCGTTAAGAGTAAAAGAACAACGGCATGGTTAGCATCTGTTTATCTCTGAGAGATAGTTCGTCTACACGGCATACCTTCTAGTATCGTAAGCGATCGAGATCTCATTTTCACTAGTGAGTTTTAGAAGAGCTTGCAAGAGGCAGTAGGAACGCAATTGTGTTGGAGCACCGCTTATCACCCTCAGACGGATGGCCAAACAGAAAGAGTGAATCAGATTATAGAAGATCTGTAACGACCCGTATTCTACACATCATAGGATTGTAGAATATTTATTTCTTTCCCAAGTGAAGTCGTATGGTCATGTAACTTTGGGAAACATCCATTAGAGTCATTTCCCATGTTCATGATTTTTGTCGATTTTTAAATGACCATTTTGCCCTTAGTTAGTACTGTTTTGGCCATAACTTTTGATTGGAAAGGAATTTTGACCTGAAACCACTTCCATTGGATTCGTTTGATGGTTTACCTTTCCGCAGAATGGTCATAATAGCCAAACGGATTTACCGTTTGGGAGATATGGCTGAAATAAGGATTGGAGGGTGAAAAACTGCTTAACCGGGCCAAATCGGGTGATTAGTGAGTAGGCCCATAACCCATTTCGGGATTAGGTTTATGGGGAGGCTGAAATGAGATAGAGGATCATTCCATTTCAGTTTTCTAGCCTCCACTTATCACCAAGGAACCCTAAAAATGGCCTCCAACCTCTAAATCACCTCCAAATCACCTTTTGGTCAAGGATTTGGCTTAGCAACCCCTAATCAAGGAAGATCTACACCAAATCAACATTGGAGCTGCTGTTTAGCATAGAGATTCACATCAAATCAGAGATTTATTCAGATCTTAGTTTATTTGTGGCTAAGGTGAGTGATTTGCATAGTTTTGCACTAATTATGGCTAGTTAGGGGTGATTAGTGTTAATTAGCGAATTTAAGCATTATAAAATTCGGGAAAAATGTTCATAAATTCCTAAATGATGTTTTAGACCTCTGATATGAATTTGGGTTAATTTGGTTAAGTTTTGTTAATCCTATCATTAGTTTCACCTAAACATGCTTAAGGGGAAGTATGGGATTTTGGGGTATGTTTGATCCATTTTAACCTATCATATTGATGTTTTGATGTTTGTGGTTGATTATGCATGTTGCTATAACTGTATGAAATGCTTTGTGATTGATTTCAATAGTTAGAATGGTCGAAAACGTCGTCGAATGGCGTAAACACTTGCTGGAACAGTTTCAGAAAACAGTGCAGGGTTCGGATCGGATCGGATATGGGGCTCGGATCGGATATGTTGAACTGGGCAAGGAATCCGATCGGATCGGAACCTGACACTTGGGAAAATTGGCAAAAAGGAAGGCCACGCTAACTGAACTGGGATCGGATTAAGGGGGAGGCAGATCGGAGCGGAAGCCTGAAGACGGATCAGATAGGAGCATATGAAGGATGAGGGATCGGATCGGAGCACGTGAAGGATGAGGAGACGGATCGGAGCGGAGGCACGAACTGGAGGAGAGATGGCACCCGACCCGACCCGAGGTGAAGCACCCGACCCGAACCAAGGAGAGATACCCGACCCGAATCGTATCAGAAGAGGACCCGACCCGAACCAATGGGGGACACCCGACCCGAACCGATAACTTGAAGAGAACCCGACCCGATCCAATATTAACCAATAACCCGAGATGCAAAGGTAGTCCAATATGGGAAGTTAGAGCTCAGGATCCAGTTGGGAACCAATGAGTTCACTTCATGGTTGGGCTTTGCTGCGGGACGTGTGCTAAGGAGTTGTCGACGTTCATAACTTCGATTCACCACTAATAATGAATGATGGGCTACTTATCAGTGCAGTAGGGTCATTATGACCTGAGGGGCAAGGTGATGGTAGCAAGACTACGTTATCAGTGCAGTAGGGTCATTATGACCTGCGGGGCAAGGTGATGCGTAGTAAGACTATGAGCCAGTGCAGTGGGGTCATTACGACTCCATGGGGCAGAGTGGACATAGTAAGGATTAGTAAGGCTATGAGCCAGTGCAGTGGGGTTCTTGTGACTTCATGGGGGAAAGTGGACATAGCAAAGGATTTATGGCTACGTTATCAGTGCAGTGAAGCCATTTATGACTTCATGGGGCAGAGTGATCGTGGCAAGGCATGTTGGGTGATCGAAGTGGTGAATATCGTATGCTTTACGCACTGAGTGAGAGATGTGAGGATGGATGCTATGTTTGATTGTTTGCCATCACTATGACATGCAAAACTCCCCCACCTCCGTATCTTTACATTGTTTGATATGGTATCTTAGAGTGTTGTACAGTATGTAGTGCTAAATCTTTGGTTGCAGGTCCAGGTTCAGGTATGTTTAGTCTACATGTTATTGTTCACTTTAGATGCTTATCGCTCATACCAGGCTTTATGTCTGACCCAGAGTTTTATGTCTCCTCTTATTACTCTGGGTGCTCACACGAGCAGACTAGAGACAGGTTAGCTGGTGATGCGCGGCTAGCTGATTCAGAGGCGGGCAGGAGGCTTCCACGTATGATATATTTATACACATTCTCCCTGTGTCGTTGGTGGTCGCTACTTGGGCATTAGTAGTGTACCTCCTTTATCTTACTTTTGCTTTGAGACAGTTTGAAAGTTGTAATAAGCTGTATTTTGGATTTCCGCTGCTATGATGTTTAGTTCTGGTTTTCAGCTTATGCACTGTCTCTCCTGTTTTATGTCAAGTATGTTATTATTATATTTTATTCTATGCGCTGTGAGACATTCTACAGGTTCTTTGTATGTTCATTTCCTTCTTCCCTTTCCTTCTCACGACCCGTTCCATGCTAACTGGACATGTCTACAGCGCACTTTTGGAGTAAGTGTCGGTTGGTGCGGGGCGGGCCGTCACACTTGGTATCAGAGCTCTAGGTTGCGTAGTTAACCTAGGGAAAGACACTAGGGAGAGATAGTACATATATGAGAGCGCGTATTTGTGATTACTTTGGTTTTCAAAAGCTGTGTATATATATACTATTAGTAGTATAAGAATGAAGTCGCACTGCACTAGCACCACTATGGGGTCGTTAATCGTTTCCCTTTTTCAGATTGACGATGAGCCGAGACACGAGGGGTGCTGGTAGAGGAACCAACCCAGGGAATGCCGCTGACATGAGGGCGATGTTTACTAACCTCATGAGAGACATGCTTAGAGAAGTGCAAGGGGCAGTTCCCAATCCTAGAGTTGGTGTTGGCCCAGTAGTGCAGGCGCCTAGGGTCGATTTCGCCAAGTTGTGCAAGGATTACACTAATCTTGGTGGAAAGCCGTTCCACGGAACGGAGTCGGCCACAGATGTTCAAGATTGGATGGATAGCTGTGATCGTATCTTTGATGACTTGGGTCTTGAGGATGCGATGAAGAGAAGGCTAGCGTCTCGTCAGCTGCAAGGGCGAGCGATGAATTGGTGGAATGCCATTAGAACAGCTACTCCAGAGGATCAGGTTACTTGGGATCAGTTCAAGGCTCGCTTTAGCGAGAAGTTCATTCCAGCTGCTCAGAAGTCAGTGTTGTTCAAGAGGTTCTTGGAACTCAAGCAGAACGGAAGGGCAGTTTCTGATTATATTGCTGAGTTCGACACTTTGTCGAAGTATGGACTGTCTCTTATCGACACTCCTGAGAAGAAGAATGAGAAGTTTATTACTGGCTTGGATGGATACTTGGGGAAAAGGCTTATCAACCACATCGATGAGACTTTTGAATCGATCGTGTGGAAAGCTTTGAGATCAGAGAGCCTTTACCCTAAGTCAAAGACTGAGGCTGTGTAACACCCCGTGTATTCTATAACTGTGGAATTAACAAATTAAAGTATAATTAATTTGAAATCAAAGAACTAAGGGAAACGGGATACGCCATTGCGTTCGTCTCGGAAAAATACGCGAAATAGAGTCCGAGTTTTCGAAAATCAGAGTCCGTATGAAGAAGAAACAGCCTCCGGAAGTTTCTGAATTAAGTTTAAAATTCGAACAGAATAAAACAGTTTAAAATTAAAAACCGGGCCCAATTGGCCAGGGCGGGAAAAACCCCGCCTGATGCACCCAGGTCGATTGGGCTGTCGACCTGGTCTAACCAGGTCGACAGGGCTGTCGACCTGGTCCAGAGCCAGGTCGAACCCAGCCCAACCTGGCTGGCCTATTTTCTGTTAGTCGATTTTCTGTAGTCTGCTTTGTCATTAGGACTAGGTGGCAGGCTCTAATTGGTCTCTCTTTCGAATGAATGGCTACGATCAATCCAAGCAACATCGATGGTCCTAATCAGTTCATAAACTCTATAAAATGACCCTAGACTCTACCTAGGTTTCTTACACAATTCTCTAGCCTCCATTGCTCTCTTCTTCTAATAAAAAAATAAAAATGGCGTCGCTGCTCTGCTGGAATTAAAACTAGAAGATAATCAACATCAGCCTAAGCAACTCAATTCAAACTAGAGATTAGAGTTTCTGCAAAGATTCTACAACAAGTTAAAGTTCTTTCTTTAATCCAATCAAGGCAAGTACAGTTATTTTCCGCTATAAACGTTAATTATAATTTTGATATGTTTTTATTTCTGAATCTGAGATTGTATAAGATTTGTTTCTGTGACTGTTCTGTATCCCTTTTCTTCTTTTCTGTTTCTATAGCCAGGCTACCACGAGCCTGTGCCTAATCTCATAAGAGATGAACGTATGAACGCAAATTTTGGGATAAATAATGAATGATGCATTGAATGTATGACTTTAGGTCTGAGGCATAAAATATATTGGACATATGCATAAATTTGACTATGAACATATAATTTATGCATGTTGTATGCATAGTTATGTTGTAATTTAGAACTGTAATTAATGAGCATATGTTGTAAACTAGATTTGGATCTATGCATATTCTATGATAGAAGAAAAGAGGAACTATTGTAAGATTACATATGATTTGAGATTTTGGACAAAATGCACATAAAAGTCAAGATATGATTTTTAGAAGATATGATTTAAAGATTTATATTGTTGGGTATAGTTTGCATAAGGATTCATGACTCAAAAAGAAGAAGATATGGAAACTTAGGTGTAAAGATTTACATTAATTAGGATATCTATTATTGTGATTACGCCTAAATAGGGATTTTTGGATATATGGCATGCATTGAAATTAATGGTTATATTTGGTATAATTTATATGTGAATCTGCTATAAGATGCTAGTTTAACAAAAATTGGAACATATGTTATATGGCAAATTATGTCCATATTCTGCGCTTATGCAAACATGGAGTATATGTTGTGAATCATGACAATTATGTAAGCATATGAAATTTAGGCCAATTTATGATTGGGCAAGGCATGTAAATAGAACTTTTAGAAATATTAAATTTGCTAAATCTGCTAATTTATCAAGTTGCCTAAACTACTAGTTTTGTTATATTGCTTAGACTGCTAATTAGATTGAAATGCCTAATCTGTTAAATTTGTCGGTTGAAATGCCTAACCTGTTATATGCCAAAATCTGCTAAGTTGCTAAATCTGTTAAATCCGTTAAGTCATATAAAATCTGTTATCTGCTATGTTGATATAATCATCCTGTTATTGATATAATCTGAATTGGCATATATATTGGGCGTGCGCATAAACGGTAAATTATTAATTAATTGGCCGCAAAGATAAACATGGCTAACTCGAGGTTAGAATGAGTTTGCGGCGTAAATCTGCCCGGAACCGCCCGGCACATCCAGTGGCCGCAAACAATAGGTTCTAATGTGAGAAGTTAGTCATAACATGCGTAAGACACGAGGTTAGGTCTGGCTTGTGGCAGAAGTCTGCCCGGAACCGCCCGGCATATCCAGCGGCCACAAGCTACCGACCTAATGTGAGAGGTCTGTGCATTAATAATTAATTAATGCAAATCTAAGATAAGAATGACGTCTAAAACTTATTGGGGAAAATAGGGTTAAACCAACGGGATTAATAGATGTAGTAAAACCCGCCCATGAAACTGTAGGCCCAATACAAAGTTAGACAAATCTGAAAAATCTGTACATCTGACCCGTTAGTCTGAAAACTTGTTAACTTAATCTATGAATTAGTAAATCTGAATTCTGCATGTCTGAACTTGTAAACAAGTTAATCTGAAATCTGTTAGTCTGGGGACACAAGGTTAGGAGGGGAATTACTTGTGTCATCTGTTGTATGGGACCCATATTAGTCAGTAACCCTTTCTGGTATCAAAACTTTGACCCAACAGTAAGTAGGGTCCGGGCACGCTTACTGAACTAATTATAAGTGGTTCATTCTGATAATGGCGAGGGGTGTTGATGGTGCGTTCCAACCGGGTCATGTGCGTGCATGGATCCCGGTCTGCCTCTGAGGATGTAAGACGCCGTGACATCTGTAAATAGGTCTGTGCCAATTGGTTGTCACTTTAGGGAGTGATACACCCTACTGTGGGGCCGACACAGAATATTTATGTATTAGGGAGCCGATCGCTTGGGGTAGGGTTTTTAGGGTACACTTAGTTCTGTCTGTTTCTGTTGGTACCGTCTGTTTCTGTTGGGTGGTAACACCTGTCTGTTTCTGTGTGGTACCGTCTGTTCGGGTGGTAAAGGCCCATTACTAGTGTACACCTAATTCCACATTCTGTTTCCGTAGGGATAAATCTGTTTCTGCTTCTGTCTGTTTCTGATCGGGTAGTAAAGGCCCATTATTAGCATTCTGTTTCTGTTAAAGTATTCTGTACCCGTTCCTGCTTCAATTTAGACATTAGGGAGACACCTAATTTTGCTATACCAGTATTAGTGCAGAGAAGTGTAAAACAATAGTTTATATCATTCTGTTTTCTGTTATATCTGCTACACCTGTTATAGTTATCTCACATCCAGTTTTATGTTCATATCATATTATTATTATCTGTTCATATGCTGAAAGTCACTGGACTTGCCAGACTTTTTGTCTGACCCTTGTTGTTTCGCCTCCTTTCTTCCGTTTCCCCCCCAGGTTATCCAAGGAGGGAAATACTTTAGCTTGATCCGGATTTCTCTTTGCTTGAAGTGCTTAAAGTATGGCTCGGCTCTGTATAGCTTCCGTTCCATGGGGATTATGATTTCAAACTATGCATTTTGAAGGCTTTTGTACAAGACTGATATTTTGTACTTGAATTCTGAAATTGAAAGGATGTAACCATATAAATTTTCTGTTTCCGCTGTAATAAAGTTAAAATTTTTCAAGTACTGTTTTATCTGTCTTGTAAGTTTCTGTTCTGTTTACTAAAATGCTCCACCAAAGTTAAGGCATTCCCTTTGTGAGTGACCTTAACGGAGGTGGGGTGTTACACTTGGTATCAGAGCTGAAGGTTACCAGATTTGATAAAAAGTTTTGAAAACTATTTTCAAAAAGGATTTAAAAAGGAAGTATTTTCAAAAGTAAAGCTTATTTTGAAAAAAAAAACATGATCCCCAAGAGCCATATATCTTTCTTTCAGTCCTTTTTGTATTGAACCTTTCCTTTTTCGTTCCAGCATGTCTGAAGCATCTGAGATACCAGAGGGTGTTCATGTACCCGGTTGGTTTCGTCAATATCTTGAGGCTAGGACCGCCGCTGCAGGTCCAGCAAATGATCCCCCTCCTCCACCCCCTCCTCGTGCAATTGCTTTCTCAAAGATCTGTAGAGATTTTAGGGCCATGGGTGGGAAGGATTTCAAAGGAACTGAATCATTCGTAGAAGCAAGAAATTGGCTCAAAGAAACTGAGGATCTATTCGTTATCTTCGAGGTGGACGATAGGCAGAAGGTACAGTTGGCAGTATGGCTGCTCAAAGACGAAGCTTCCTACTGGTGGGAAGTCACTAACGCCGAGAGGCCGGTTGAGACATGGATGGATTTCAGAACAAGGTTTGAGACAAAATTCCTCTCGCAAGCTGAACGAAGTTTACAATTGGAAAAGTTCTTGTCTCTTAAGCAAGGAAGTATGACGGTCAAGGAATACGTCAATCAGTTCAACCAACTAGCAAGATTCGGATTGGATTTAGTCAACACTCAGCATAAAAAGGCTCTCCGCTTTGTTAAAGGATTGAATGAGCCACTGCACAGCCTAGCCATGACCCATGTACCCATGGGAGCAACTTACGAGAAATTGTTGGATATGGCACCACTGCACGAGGAAGACAAGGGCCCGAAAGAGACAAAGAAGGAAGAACCACAGAATAAGAAAGCGGGGCCCAAAAAGGAAACACAAAAGAAGGATGAGAAGTCTGAAGATAAGAAGGGGAAAAAGTGCTTTACTTGTGGGAGCTCAACTCATCTGAACAAGGATTGCAGAAAAAGGAAGGGCGCTTGCTTCAACTGTGGGGAGATGGGACACTTCACTAGGGACTGCCCGAAGAGACGAGGACAAGGAGGGCAGGCGAACACTCTTGAGGCTAGTGGCTAGGATAGAAATAGGAAAATTTCTATAGTAGGTTTAATTTCTTTATCTGATTGTGACTTTTTCTGATTTTGGTATTTTGATTTTGTAATCGATACTCTGCACTTTAATGCTAGTATTATTTCTGAGTTCCGCTATAGACTCAGACCCATAAGGGTTATGGATCATCTGTTTGAGACTGGGGTTTGAGGGATATCCGTGTTAGGCGTCAAGTATGACGCATACATTCTGAGTTTTTGTGGGGTGTCAATTTGATATTGGTTTCGGTCTTTGGGGCCGATACTTAGGACCCATGTCCAATGGGAACCAAATTTTCGTTCTATCTGTACTCGCTTCCATCATTCGACTGTATCGATCGAATATTTGAACTTTAGGTAGAAACTAATGGGTGTAAACATGTGTTTGAGACATGTTATGTTTGATGGTTGCAAGTGGATGCAAGTGGTTGCTAGTGGTTGCCCGTGGATGCATATACACACACTAGGCACTAGATCGGCTCGAAAACACTCTCATACTGCATATGGATGGGTGAGCATTTTTCAATTCTTGTGGATGCAAATTGGTTGATTCAGCACATGGATGTTGCATTTGAGTGAATGGTTGTGCACTCATATAGAAATAATATATATCATCAGAATTCTATTGCATACATGTTGGACTCATGGCACTAACATAATTCGCATTAAGGAGGTCAACTAAATCAGTAGACCGCCTGATCTTTGCATTAGATAAGGAACATATACACACACTTTTGCATATGTTCATACAACATTAGAAGTTTTCTAAGGACAATGGATGCTTGTGGATGATGGTTGAGTATATGGGTGATTGGATGGTAGGACACATTCTTCTTAACTTGAAGATTTCGGGGACGAAATCCTTTTAAGTGGGGGAGAATGTAACACCCCGTGTATTCTATAACTGTGGAATTAACAAATTAAAGTATAATTAATTTGAAATCAAAGAACTAAGGGAAACAGGATACGCCATTGCGTTCGTCTCGGAAAAATACGCGAAATAGAGTCCGAGTTTTCGAAAATCAGAGTCCGTATGAAGAAGAAACAGCCTCCGGAAGTTTCTGAATTAAGTTTAAAATTCGAACAGAATAAAACAGTTTAAAATTAAAAACCGGGCCCAATTGGCCAGGGCGGGAAATACCCCGCCTGATGCACCCAGGTCGACTGGGCTGTCGACCTGGTCTAACCAGGTCGACAGGGCTGTCGACAGGGCTGTCGACCTGGTCCAGAGCCAGGTCGAACCCAGCCCAACCTGGCTGGCCTATTTTCTGTTAGTCGATTTTCTGTAGTCTGCTTTGTCATTAGGGCTAGGTGGCAGGCTCTAATTGGTCTCTCTTTCGAATGAATGGCTACGATCAATCCAAGCAACATCGATGGTCCTAATCAGTTCATAAACTCTATAAAATGACCCTAGACTCTACCTAGGTTTCTTACACAATTCTCTAGCCTCCATTGCTCTCTTCTTCTAATAAAAAAATAAAAATGGCGTCGCTGCTCTGCTGGAATTAAAACTAGAAGATAATCAACATCAGCCTAAGCAACTCAATTCAAACTAGAGATTAGAGTTTCTGCAAAGATTCTACAACAAGTTAAAGTTCTTTCTTTAATCCAATCAAGGCAAGTACAGTTATTTTCCGCTATAAACGTTAATTATAATTTTGATATGTTTTTATTTCTGAATCTGAGATTGTATAAGATTTGTTTCTGTGACTGTTCTGTATCCCTTTTCTTCTTTTCTGTTTCTATAGCCAGGCTACCACGAGCCTGTGCCTAATCTCATAAGAGATGAACGTATGAACGCAAATTTTGGGATAAATAATGAATGATGCATTGAATGTATGACTTTAGGTCTGAGGCATAAAATATATTGGACATATGCATAAATTTGACTATGAACATATAATTTATGCATGTTGTATGCATAGTTATGTTGTAATTTAGAACTATAATTAATGAGCATATGTTGTAAACTAGATTTGGATCTATGCATATTCTATGATAGAAGAAAAGAGGAACTATTGTAAGATTACATATGATTTGAGATTTTGGACAAAATGCACATAAAAGTCAAGATATGATTTTTAGAAGATATGATTTAAAGGTTTATATTGTTGGGTATAGTTTGCATAAGGATTCATGACTCAAAAAGAAGAAGATATGGAAACTTAGGTGTAAAGATTTACATTAATTAGGATATCTATTATTGTGATTACGCCTAAATAGGGATTTTTGGATATATGGCATGCATTGAAATTAATGGTTATATTTGGTATAATTTATATGTGAATCTGCTATAAGATGCTAGTTTAACAAAAATTGGAACATATGTTATATGGCAAATTATGTCCATATTCTGCGCTTATGCAAACATGGAGTATATGTTGTGAATCATGACAATTATGTAAGCATATGAAATTTAGGCCAATTTATGATTGGGCAAGGCATGTAAATAGAACTTTTAGAAATATTAAATTTGCTAAATCTGCTAATTTATCAAGTTGCCTAAACTACTAGTTTTGTTATATTGCTTAGACTGCTAATTAGATTGAAATGCCTAATCTGTTAAATTTGTCGGTTGAAATGCCTAACCTATTATATGCCAAAATCTGCTAAGTTGCTAAATCTGTTAAGTCATATAAAATCTGTTATCTGCTATGTTGATATAATCATCCTGTTATTGATATAATCTGAATTGGCATATATATTGGGCGTGCGCATAAACGGTAAATTATTAATTAATTGGCCGCAAAGATAAACATGGCTAACTCGAGGTTTGAATGAGTTTGCGGCGTAAATCTGCCCGGAACCGCCCGGCACATCCAGTGGCCGCAAACAATAGGTTCTAATGTGAGAAGTTAGTCATAACATGCGTAAGACACGAGGTTAGGTCTGGCTTGTGGCAGAAGTCTGCCCGGAACCGCCCGGCATATCCAGCGGCCACAAGCTACCGACCTAATGTGAGAGGTCTGTGCATTAATAATTAATTAATGCAAATCTAAGATAAGAATGACGTCTAAAACGTATTGGGGAAAATAGGGTTAAACCAACGGGATTAATAGATGTAGTAAAACCCGCCCATGAAACTGTAGGCCCAATACAAAGTTAGACAAATCTGAAAAATCTGTACATCTGACCCGTTAGTCTGAAAACTTGTTAACTTAATCTATGAATTAGTAAATCTGAATTCTGCATGTCTGAACTTGTAAACAAGTTAATCTGAAATCTGTTAGTCTGGGGACACAAGGTTAGGAGGGGAATTACTTGTGTCATCTGTTGTATGGGACCCATATTAGTCAGTAACCCTTTCTGGTATCAAAACTTTGACCCAACAGTAAGTAGGGTCCGGGCACGCTTACTGAACTAATTATAAGTGGTTCATTCTGATAATGGCGAGGGGTGTTGATGGTGCGTTCCAACCGGGTCATGTGCGTGCATGGATCCCGGTCTGCCTCTGAGGATGTAAGACGCCGTGACATCTGTAAATAGGTCTGTGCCAATTGGTTGTCACTTTAGGGAGTGATACACCCTACTGTGGGGCCGACACAGAATATTTATGTATTAGGGAGCCGATCGCTTGGGGTAGGGTTTTTAGGGTACGCTTAGTTCTGTCTGTTTCTGTTAGTACCGTCTGTTTCTGTTGGGTGGTAACACCTGTCTGTTTCTGTGTGGTACCGTCTGTTCGGGTGGTAAAAGCCCATTACTAGTGTACACCTAATTCCACATTCTGTTTCCGTAGGGATAAATCTGTTTCTGCTTCTGTCTGTTTCTGATCGGGTAGTAAAGGCCCATTATTAGCATTCTGTTTCTGTTAAAGTATTCTGTACCCGTTCCTGCTTCAATTTAGACATTAGGGAGACACCTAATTCTGCTATACCAGTATTAGTGCAGAGAAGTGTAAAACAATAGTTTATATCATTCTGTTTTTCTGTTATATCTGCTACACCTGTTATAGTTATCTCACATCCAGTTTTATGTTCATATCATATTATTATTATCTGTTCATATGCTGAAAGTCACTGGACTTGCCAGACTTTTTGTCTGACCCTTGTTGTTTCACCTCCTTTCTTCCGTTTCCCCCCAGGTTATCCAAGGAGGGAAATACTTTAGCTTGATCCGGATTTCTCTTTGCTTGAAGTGCTTAAAGTATGGCTCGACTCTGTATAGCTTCCGTTCCATGGGGATTATGATTTCAAACTATGCATTTTGAAGGCTTTTGTACAAGACTGATATTTTGTACTTGAATTCTGAAATTGAAAGGATGTAACCGTATAAATTTTCTGTTTCCGCTGTAATAAAGTTAAAAATTTTCAAGTACTGTTTTATCTGTCTTGTAAGTTTCTGTTCTGTTTACTAAAATGCTCCACCAAAGTTAAGGCATTCCCTTTGTGAGTGACCTTAACGGAGGTGGGGTGTTACAGGCTGCATCTGCAGAAGGGCCAAAGACGCAAGCAGGCGGTGGAGGCAAGAATAACTCTCAGAATAAGAGGAAGCAGGACCAATCTAAAGGTGGTCAGAAAAAGAGCAAGAAGGATGTTGAGTGCTTCAGCTATGGAAAGAAGGGCCATTACGCTAAAGAATGTCGGGCTAAGCCAGCAGAAAGGAAGTGCTACAACTGTGGTCAAATGGGACATCAGAAGGATAAGTGTCCGCAACCTCTTAAGGAGAAGCAGATTGTGAAAGCATATGCTATTGATGCTGTTCCTTCTTCGTCGAATGCCCCAACTGCGGCGGAGAAAGGAAAGAACGTTGTTATTCAAGGTATGCTTTCTATTTATGATGTACCAGTTCGAGTTTTGTTTGATACTGGGGCTTCTCGTTCCTTCATATCTAGTGACCTGGTAGATAGGTTGGGACTGGAACCCGAGATAGTCTATAGACCATTGGTTGTGACAAACCCGATTGGTGGTTCGACTAGCCTTAGTATGATTTGCAGAAATTTGGTCTTATCGAGTCATGGATGTATGTTTGTATGTGATTGCTTTGTTTTGGGCTTTACTGGGTATGGCATTATATTGGGAGTCGATTGGCTCCAAAGATACGGGGTGGTGGTAGATTGTGAGGGCTTTTTGGTGACAGTGAGGGCGGATGATGGGCGGAGGGTAGTGTTTGGTAGTCTACCTAGTGATGGGGTTATAGCTAGTTTTGTAAATTCCCTCGACATCCCGCAGGATGAGTTGTCAGATGTGCCCGTGGTTGGCCAGTATCCGGACGTCTTTGAGGAGGTGACCGGGCTTCCACCACACCGATAGATTGAGTTCCATATTGATTTAGTGAAAGATGCCAGACCTATAGTGATGCCACTTCGTCGTATGGCACCAAGGGAGCAGCGAGAGCTCGGGATGCAAGTCAGCAATCTTTTGAAGAGGGGATTTATTAGAAGGAGTGTCTCCGAGTGGGGAGCACCAGTTGTGTTTGCCACTAAGGCAGATGGTTCCCTTCGTTTGTGTGTGGACTATCGCGAGTTGAATAAGGTAATGAGGAAGAATAAGTATCCTCTACCGCGGATAGATGATTTGTTTGATCAACTGGAAGGAGCAAGAGTGTTCTCCCAGTTGGACCTCGCGACAGGATTTCATCAGCTTCGAGTAGCAGATGAGAGTGTTCCGAAAACGGCATTTAGGACGCCGTCTGGATTTTATGAGTGGTTGGTCATGCCATTTGGGTTGACCAATGCACCAGCCTACTTTGTGGATCTTATGAATCGAGTATTCAGAGATTAGTTGAATAAGTTTGTTCTTGTGTTCGTAGATGATATCCTTGTTTATTCAAGGACAGAGGAGGAACACAAGGGACACTTGAGGATAGTGATGGAGGTGTTGAGGAAGCACCAATTGAAAGCGAAATTCTCTAAGTGTCATTTTTGGAGAAGGGAAGTGAGATTCTTGGGTCATGTTGTTTCAGAGAGTGGTATTGTCGTGGACCCTGCGAAGGTGGCTACGGTACAGGATTGGCCTACGCCCAAGAGTGCAACAGATGTAAGAAGTTTCTTGGGATTAGCTGGATATTATCGTAAGTTTATCCAGGACTTCTCCAAGATAGCGGCACCGTTGACTCAGTTGACTAAGAAGAATCAGTCCTTCGTCTGGGACGGAGTGTGTGAGAATGCATTCAAGAGTCTAAAAGAAAAGTTGACACGTGCGCCAATGTTAGTCATTCCTAAAGGGAATGAAGAGATGACGGTATGCACGGATGCTTGTGATACCGGACTAGGTGCTGTATTGATGCAGGGAGGTAGGGTTGTAGCTTATGCTAGTCGACAGCTAAAGCCGCATGAGAAGAAGTATCCTACACATGATTTGGAATTGGCAGCGATTATGTTCGCATTGAAGATGTGGAGACACTATCTCTTGGGAGAAAGATTTGAGTTGTTTACCGATCATAAATCGTTAAAGTATCTTTTCTCTCAGAAAGATCTGAATCTCCGTCAGCAGAGATGGTTAGAGTTCTTGGCTTCGTTTGATTTTGATATCGCATATACACCTGGGAAAGGTAATGCGGTAGCCGATGCCTTGAGTAGGAGACATGCCAGCTTAGGGGCAATGTTTCTTGAGTGGAAGCAACTGGAGTATATCGCGGGGTTTGATTTCAGACCAAAGTGCGAATTGGATCCAGTTATGCTAGCTAGTTTGACGATCAGACCCACTTTGATAGAGCGGATTGGTTCCAGCCATAGGGACGATCCTAATCTATTGGAAATCATCTCCAAGTTAGAGATGAACATCGACGGTGAAGAGATGAATGTGTATGGGCTTGATCGAGATGGATGGCTTCGGAAGAATGGAAGACTAGTTGTGCCCAATGTGAATGGTTTGAGGGATGAAATGCTTAGAGAATGTCATCACTCAAAACTGACTATACATCCCGGTGGTAATAAGATGTATCGAGACATGAGACAGACTTACTACTGGGAAGGGATGAAAAGAGACGTTGGGAAGTTTATATCCAAATGCATGAATTGCCAGCTAGTTAAAGCCGAGCAAAAGAAGCCTAGTGGGTTGTTGCAACCATTAGAAATCCCCGAATGGAAATGGGAGCAAGTCTCGATGGATTTCATCGATGGTTTACCAAGGACTAGATCAGGATATGATAGCATTTGGGTAATTGCGGATCGATTGACTAAAAGTGCAAGATTTATACCAGTCAAATCGACCAGAAAGGCAGCCAAGTTGGCAGAATTGTATATGAAGTGGGTAGTGAGATTTCATGGAGTACCCAAACGCATTGTGAGTGACCGAGACCCGTTGTTCATTAGTGGGTTTTGGAAGAGCTTACAAGAGGCTCTAGGGTCAAGATTACATCTCAGTACCGCATATCATCCTCAGACCGACGGTCAGACGGAGAGGGTGAATCGTATATTGGAAGATCTCTTGAGAGCTTGTATATTGGATTTTGGTGGATCGTGGGATGACCATTTGCATCTAGTAGAGTTTGCATATAATAATAGCTACTAATCCAGTATCAGTATGGCTCCATATGAAGCTTTGTATGGAAGACCGTGCAACTCACCATCATGTTGGATAGAGACTGGCGAGAAGTTTGTGCTTGGACCAGATGTGGTGAGAGAAACTTCCGATAAGATCAAGATCATTCAGCAACGAATGAAAGCTGCCCAAGATAGGCAGAGGAGTTATGCTGATAAGAGGAGAAGAGACTTGAAATTCTCCGTTGGTGACTTGGTGTTTGTCAAGATCTCTCCGTTGAAGAGCGTGATACGATTTGGCAGGAGAGGCAAGTTGGCACCAAGATTTGTTGGCCCATTCCCTGTTCTTGAACTAGTCGGGAATTTGGCATATAGAGTTGGCTTACCAGAGAAAATGGCGGGAGTTTACAATGTATTTCATGTTTCCCAACTAAGGAAGTTCGTCCATGACTCAGATATGACTATTTCACCTGATCAGTTAGAGGACTTTGAAGCAGAACCCGAGGCGGTTGGGAACCGCAAGCCGATGCGTATTGTGGGGCACGATACGAAGCAACTTCGAAGGAAGGCGGTGAAGCTAGTCAAAGTTCAGTGGGGCGAGGACGTGGATGATTGTACTTGGGAGACAGAGGAGAGCATTAGGAAGGCATATTCAGAACTCTTTGCCTGGTAAGATTTACTTTGCGATTTAGTTATTCCGCATGCTAGGATAGACTTATTTTACTTGTTTTGCATGTTTAATTGTTGTTTTATGATTGATAGGCATGCGGGACCTTTGTGTGTGTTTGGATTAGGGAATTTCGGGGGCGAAATTTCTTAAGGGGGGGAGAGTGTAACGACCCGTATTCTACACATCATAGGATTGTAGAATATTTATTTCTTTCCCATGTGAAGTCGTATGGTCATGTAACTTTGGGAAGCATCCATTAGAGTCATTTCCCATGTTCTTGATTTTTGTCGATTTTTAAATGACCATTTTGCCCTTAGTTAGTACTGTTTTGGCCATAACTTTTCATAAGAAAGGAATTTTGACCTGAAACCACTTGCATTGGATTCGTTTGATGGTTTACCTTTCCGTAGAATGGTCATAATAGCTAAACGGATTTACCGTTCGGGAGATATGGCTGAAATAAGGATTGGAGGGTGAAAACTGCTTAACCGGGCCAAATCGGGTGATTAGTGAGCAGGCCCATAACCCATTTTGGGATTAGGGTTATGGGGAGGCTGAAATGAGATAGAGGATCATTCCATTTCAGTTTTCTAGCCTCCACTTATCACCAAGGAACCCTAAAAATGGCCTCCAACCTCTAAATCACCTCCAAATCACCTTTTGGTCAAGGATTTGGCTTAGCAACCCCTAATCAAGGAAGATCTACACCAAATCAACATTGGAGCTGCTGTTTAGCATAGAGATTCACATCAAATCAGAGATTTATTTCAGATCTTAGTTTATTTGTGGCTAAGGTGAGTGATTTGCATAGTTTTGCACTAATTATGGCTAGTTAGGGGTGATTAGTGTTAATTAGAGAATTTAAGCATTATAAAATTCGGGAAAAATGTTCATAAATTCCTAAATGATGTTTTAGACCTCTGATATGAATTTGGGTTAATTTGGTTAAGTTTTGTTAATCCTATCATTAGTTTCACCTAAACATGCTTAAGGGGAAGTATGGGATTTTGGGGTATGTTTGATCCATTTTAACCTATCATATTGATGTTTTGATGTTTGTGGTTGATTATGCATGTTGCTATGACTGTATGAAATGCTTTGTGATTGATTTCAATAGTTAGAATGGTCGAAAACGTCGTCGAATGGCGCAAACACTTGCTGGAACAGTTTCAGAAAACAGTGCAGGGTTCGGATCGGATCGGATATGGGGCTCGGATCGGATATGTTGAACTGGGCAAGGAATCCGATCGGATCGGAACCTGACACTTGGGAAAAATTGGCAAAAAGGAAGGCCACGCTAACTGAACTGGGATCGGATCAGATTAAGGGGGAGGCGGATCGGAGCGGAAGCCTGAAGACGGATCAGATAGGAGCATATGAAGGATGAGGGATCGGATCGGAGCACGTGAAGGATGAGGAGACGGATCGGAGCGGAGGCACGAACTGGAGGAGAGATGGCACCCGACCCGACCCGAGGTGAAGCACCCGACCCGAACCAAGGAGAGACACCCGACCCGAACCGTATCAGAAGAGGACCCGACCCGAACCAATGGGGGACACCCGACCCGAACCGATAACTTGAAGAGAACCCGACCCGATCCAGTATTAACCAATAACCCGAGATGCAAAGGTAGTCCAATATGGGAAGTTAGAGCTCAGGATCTAGTTGGGAACCAATGAGTTCACTTCATGGTTGGGCTTTGCTGTGGGACGTGTGCTAAGGAGTTGTCGACGTTCATAACTTCGATTCACCACTAATAATGAATGATGGGCTACTTATCAGTGCAGTAGGGTCATTATGACCTGAGGGGCAAGGTGATGGTAGCAAGACTACGTTATCAGTGCAGTAGGGTCATTATGACCTGAGGGGCAAGGTGATGCGTAGTAAGACTATGAGCCAGTGCAGTGGGGTCATTACGACTCCATGGGGCAGAGTGGACATAGTAAGGATTAGTAAGGCTATGAGCCAGTGCAGTGGGGTTCTTGTGACTTCATGGGGCAAAGTGGACATAGCAAAGGATTTGTGGCTACGTTATCAATGCAGTGAAGCCATTTATGACTTCATGGGGTAGAGTGATCGTAGCAAGGCATGTTGGGTGATCGAAGTGGTGAATATCGTATGCTTTACGCACTGAGTGAGAGATGTGAGGATGGATGCTATCTTTGATTGTTTGCCATCACTATGACATGCACACCTCCCCCACCTCCGTATCTTTACACTGTTTGATATGGTACCTTAGAGTGTTGTACAGTATGTAGTGCTAACTCTTTGGTTGCAGGTCCAGGTTCAGGTATGTTTAGTCTACCTGTTATTGTTCACTTTAGATGCTTATCGCTCATACCAGGCTTTATGTCTGACCCAGAGTTTTATGTCTCCTCTTATTACTCTGGGTGCTCACACGAGCAGACTAGAGACAGGTTAGCTGGTGATGCGTGAGTAGCTGATTCGGAGGCGGGCAGGAGGCTTCCACGTATGATATATATATACACATTCTCCCTGTGTCATTGGTGGTCGCTACTTGGGCATTAGTAGTGTACTTCCTTTATCCTACTTTTGCTTTGAGACAGTTTGAAAGTTGTAATAAGCTGTATTTTGGATTTCCGCTGCTATGATGTTTAGTTCTGGTTTTCATCTTATGCATTGTCTCTCCTGTTTTATGTCAAGTATGTTATTATTATATTTTATTCTATGCGCTGTGAGACATTCTACAGGTTCTTTGTATGTTCATTTCCTTCTTCCCTTTCCTTCTCACGACCCGTTCCAAGCTAACTGGACATGTGTACAACGCACTTTTGGAGTAAGTGTCGGTTGGTGCGGGGCGGGCCGTCACAAGATCTTTTGAGGTTATGTATCT
The DNA here is from genome assembly GCA_030737875.1 of Allium sativum. NCBI lineage: Eukaryota > Viridiplantae > Streptophyta > Magnoliopsida > Asparagales > Amaryllidaceae > Allium > Allium sativum. Next base: position 1,041,615,146 of record CM060910.1, on the reverse strand, counting down.
TGGACTTTGGAGGGACATGGGAGGAACATCTTCCATTAGTAGAGTTCGCCTACAATAACAGCTATCAGACTAGTATTGGCATGGCACCTTTTGAGGCTCCATATGGACAACCTTGCCGATCACTGACTTGTTGGTGGGAGTCTACGGATAAGATTTTGCTTGGGTCCGAGATGATTAGGGAAACTTCAAAGAAGATAGACTTGATTCGAAGCCGCATGAAGACGACATAGGACCGGCAAAAGTCATATGTTGATAAGAGAAGGACCGATCTTGAGTTCATTGTTGGAGACATAGTCTTTATTAAAGTATCACCACTAAGGAATGTAGTTTGTTTTGGGTCTATAGGGAAATTGGCACCAAGGTTCGTAGGGCTATTCCCCATAACAGAAAGAATTGGACGGATGACTTACAGAGTAAAGTTGCCTGAGAATCTTAGTGGTGTTCATGATGTATTCCATGTGCCGCATTTGAGGAAGTGTTTACATGATACCGTGAAAGTAGTAGAGCCGAGCATGCTTAGAGAAGTGGAAGTAGAGCGAGATGCCACAGTTAGACGAGTTCCTACATGCATCCTTGGATCGAAGGTCAAGAAATTACGCAACAGAGATGTCAAGTTGGTTAAAGTCCAGTGGAGAGAGGATGAAGGAGACGCGATTTGGGAGACCGGAAACAAGATATGTGCATAGTACTCTTTCCTTTTTGAGGATATGTTCTTAACTTCTCCTTTCCTACCAGCTTTGTTCATATTTGTTTCTATCATCCTCTCGATTATATCTTCGATCCTTAGGTAGAAGCCAATGGATGTAAACATGTGTTTGAGATATGTTATGATTGATGGTTGCAAGTGGATGCAAGTGTTTGCAAGTGGTTGCTCGTGGACGCATATACACACACTTTATGCACTAAGATCGGCTCAGTCACTCTCATATTTTATATGGATGCATGTGCATACTTTCATTTTATGGATGGAAATTGGATGTGTTATCATATGGATGTTGCATTTGGATGAATGATTGTGCACGCATGTGGAAATAATATGTATCAATAGGATTCTTTTGCATACATAATGGACACATGGCACTAACGTGATTGCATTAAGGAGGTCGAATGAATTAGTAGAATGCCTGATTTTGCATTAGGGTAAGGACATATACACACACTATGCATATGTTCATGAAAAGCATTAGAATTCTTTTAAGGACAATGGATGCCTGTGATTGATGATTGAGTAGATGGATGTTGGATGGTAGGATATACATTCTTCTTAACTTGAAGATTTCGGGGATGAAATCCTTTAAGGAGGGGAGAATGTAACACCCCGTAATTTTAAAAACATGACATAAGGGGTAATTTAAGAATACTTAATTTTATAAGAAGAATTAAGGGAAACGGGTTGTGCCATTGCATTTGTCTCGGAATTCTTCTTGGGATAGAGTCCGAGTTTGCGTAAAACAGATACAGTATGAAGAAGTTATGAAGCTTAGAAGAATTCAAGAATTAGCAAAATTTAATAATAATTAAATAACAAATCAAAAATTAATTCAAAAATCAAAATCAGCCAAATCTGGGTGAGCGGGAAATCTCCCGCTCTAGGGTGTCTACCCCCCTAGGGGAATCGACATAGGTGTCGACCCCCCTATAGGGGTGTCGACCCCCATCTGCCCAGATCTGGCCGACGTGTTTTAGTGGTCTAGGGCTGATGTGCCCTTCTGGGACTGGCTGGATGACGTGTTTTTCTGGTTTGGATGGTTCAGATGGTTCCTAGTCTAATCTAAAGGTCCTAATACACCTAGTACTCCTACAAATAGACACCTAAACCTAACCCTAATTTCATTACACTAATCCATGCCGCCTCCATGCTGCTCAAATCTAAATTAACCTAGCCTTTCTTCTCCACCATAGCAAATCAGAATAGGAGTATTCAAATTGGAAGATAAGAATCAAATTCTACAACATTGGTTTAGCTAATCAAATTCAGAATTCAGAATTCAGATCTATTCTCTCTTCTAAATCTTGTCGCGGTGAGTCTATGTTACTTTCACATATAATTAAAAAAGTAATTATGATAGGATTGTAAATTAGATTTAATGATCATGCCTGTAAGTAAGACGAATCATATCAAGTTTTGTAGATTTCTTATCATTCAGATTCATACCCAAATTACTGTTATCATATGCATATTGGATCTATTTTATTGTTCTATGCCAGTTCATATTTCATATGCCAATTTTGATGTCACGATTCTCTTCCCTTCTTCTTTTCCTTTTTCTTTATGAGATTAGGCTAACTTCGAGCCTAACATATTGCGTTAAGATTTGCGTACGAATAACTTTGGAATGATTGGGAAAAGCTTGGGAAAATATTGAATAATATGTAATCGGGCATAAATTGATTTCTAATCATGTAATTGATTTGGGGCATAATTTGGTACAATTTATATACAAGGAATTATAGGCATGACTTGGATTGGACTTGTGAACGTAAATTGAATTGGAAATTATAGGCTATTGGAATATATGTAATAAGACAGAACTTGAATTTGCGTTTGTAGAAAGAAGAGATAATGAACGCCCAAGACACGAGGTTAGACTTGGTTTGCGGTAGAAGTCTGCCTGGAACCGCCAGGCATATCCAGTATCCGCAAACGACAGTCTAATGTGAGAGGTCAAAGGCAGAAATTAGATGCGTAATAATGCAAAGACACGAGGTTAGATTCGGTTTGCGGTATAAGCCTGCCCGAAACCGCCCGGCATATCCAGCAACCACAAAACGACAATATAATGTGAGGGGTCTTGCAAGATTACGGTTATAATAAATTAATGAACACTTAACCAAGATAAGACATGTGACTAGACATGGGGATGATAAAGGGTTAAGTGGGTAACATGGGTAGCATGTGAAACATAATTAAAGCACTTAACCAAGCAGAGACATGTAGTAAGACATAGGAATAGTAGAGGGGTTAAGTGAGTGATATGGTTAGCATGTGAAACACAACTAAAAATACTTAACCAAGATAAGACATGTGGGAAGGCATAGGAACAGTAAAAGGGTTAAATGGGTGACATGGGAAACATGTATTACATAGGTAGCATGTATAACATAAATAATAAGCACTTAACCAAGATAAGACATGTGGTAAGACATAAAGGGTTAAGTGGGTAACATGGGTAGCATGTGAAACATGATAAAAGCATTTAACCAAGATGAGACATGTGATTGGACATGGGGATAAAGAGGGGTTAAGTGGGAATTCCTAGTGGGGACCAAGCTTAGGAGGAAAGCTTGTGTCAAGTGGGTAGACCCTTTTCAACCAGTAACCCATTTTAGTATCTATATGAGCTCGAACTAGGTCGAGAACGGGGACACGCTTACCGGGGTTGATTGTAAGAGGTCAATAAAGAGTTAGCGATGGCAGTGCAAGTCCAACGGAGTCATGTGCGTGTGTCGGTCTGGGCTGGTAGCTAAGACACTATTGCTTCATGTAGGTATAAGCCATGCATTTCAGTAGTATCGGGTTGCCACATTAGTGAGTGATACACCCTACTGTGGGACCAGCACGGGTATCTACGAGTTAGGGAGCCGATCGAATGGGGAGGTAGTGGGTACAACTAGTGGAGATAGGAGCATGCGGCACCTATGACAGCAGCCAGGAGTACACGAAGCTACCATTATTATGATTAGTAGGGAGGGTACAACTAGTGGTGGTAGGAGCAAGTGGGGAACCTACGACAGCAGCTAGGACTACATAATCGAACAAGGAGGATAGTAGGTACATCTAGTGGTGATAGGAGCACAAAAGTTACCTATGATGGCAGCTAGAAGTACACGAAACTATCATCATTCTATTTAGCCAAGAGGTATCATCTTTTAGTATGAAACTAGTATTGGTGCGGTGCAGAGAATATCTTATAGTGGTTAGAAGCGCAGTCTATGTTATGTCATGTTCGGCTTGTTACCTTTCCATATCTGCTTATGTTGCAGTCATCTCTTATATCCAGTTTACGTTCTTATCATGTTGCTTTACTAATTATATTGTTAAAGTCACTGGACTCGCTAGACTTTGTGTCTGACCCTTTTTGTTTTGCCTCTTTTCTTTCCTTCCCCCCAAGGTTCTCATGGTAGGCACGTTGAAGCTTGATTCAGACTTTCGTACTTGAAGTGCTGAAAGCAAAGCTTAGCTTCGTTTCTCTTTCATATGGCATTTTGGATTGGGGATAATGGTTTTAAAAATTGTGTACTCTGATGGTTTTTGTACAAGACTGATATTATGTACTTGTCTTTGATACAATGGGTCTGAAGATGTAACCAAACTTATTTCTGTTTTCGCTACAATAAAGTTATAAAATTTTCAAGTACTATTTTATGTATTTGTCTTGTAATATTTTGTTCTGTTTACTTATAACACTCCATGAAACTTAATGCATTCCCTTTTGAGTGACCTTAACGGACGTGGGGTGTTACATCGGCCTTTAGCAGTATATATAAGCGGAGCTGAGTTCATTATCTTCGTGAATAAGGGGTTGATGGAAGAAAACAAACAACGCGGTCTGATCAGGTTCATAATTGAATGAAGTGAAACGCAATTATCGGGCCTGATTATTTGGAATAAAGTATAACAAAATAATTATTTAAATGAATAATTTAATTAAGAAATTAAGTGTTTAATTTAATCTGTATAACTTATAATGCGTATAACTTGTGTATGCGTGAATAGAATGGAACTAACCCAACAATGTGGAAACCGTGTCGGCGAACACTTCATGGAGAAGCCAGTTTGAACACAAAGGAGGACAACAAGATTTACAATTAAATTAAACCAATGGTTTAGTTCAACTGTAACCAAACTGATTCAACGATAAATCTAATCGAAGTGAGTTAAACTCACTCAGTTATCCCACTTATATTTTATATAAGTCGGGTTTTATAATTGTGTGCAATGGTTGCTAATGTTTGACTGTTTGTTTGTTTGTTAATTATATATTGCATATATTGACTGAACCGATAAAATTAAACGTTGTTTAATTTCGGTGAAACGCTAAATAGTTATTCTAACAGTTGGTTCCAATTAAGGTAACTTACCTTATTGGTCACGTTCATAAAATAAACATGTTTAAATTTGAATTGTTATGGTTGTGCGAAATAAATTGGTTTATATAAAACTATCATTATTGACTGTTATAAAAATCATTGGTTAATTGAATTGAATGATATTGTGTGAGATAACCCATTTGAATGCAAAGAAGAACATGTTGGAGGGATCCAACGGGATTCCTCAAATATATTTAATGTTGTTTATTTTCATATTATCATTATATGAACTATTCTAACTAAATGATTGATTTGATTATTGACTGTTGACCTAAAATTCAACGGTTGTTTTGTTTTCACCAATGGGTAATATTGGTTGAGTAGCTGGCAGTATATGATATATAAATCAATCGTTTTCCAAATATTGATTTACCGTCAAGTGAATCGACATGAATGAAGTTATAAAATTTATTTTATAACAGAAGAATTATTCATTATTTTGAATGAATGTTTTAAAAAAGAAAATAAATATTTATTATTTATTATTCAAATTTATAAGCGAGTATTAAACGATTTTATGAAGCAAATTCTGGTATTAATAAGATATATAAGCAAATGAACAGAATTAACCTAACGGCTAAGGGTTGGATAATTATTGTGTTAAGAATCAATTAAATGAAATTATTTAAATTAATTTAAAGGAATTACTATAATTGGAATTGGTTGACGAATTAATCGTGTATTGAGTTGACTAAGTCAACTGTTTAACAGTGATTGATTATTAAATTATTTTGTTTTGCATTAATTTAATAAAATAGCTTAACAAATATTTGTTTTAATTTTAATAAGATTTTGAAAAGGAATTTACTATTTATTTTAGTTAATAAGAGAAATTAACTGCAACTATAGTTAATGATCGAAGTAAACTATTATTTTAATTAATAATAATTTAGAAGATTTCTTTTTAATTGAAATATATTTAAAAGGTGATCGAAGTTGTAATGAAATTGAATTGAATTATGGAAAGAGCTATGAATGTTTTTTATATTAAAAACCCAAGTTTTTAAGTTATAAAAGAAATTTTAAGCGAATACGACAACTTAAAACAAATGTTTACTTAATATTTGAATTACGTAATGGAAATAAATAAAAAGAGGTTTTATATTAAACCGCAGTTTTGTAAACAAGGTTTATCATAGAGATGTGAAGTTGAAACTTTAATTTTGAGTTAACGTTATTAAATAATGGAATTGAGAGAAATGAATGGAATCAAAATGAGATTTGCAGAAAGGAAAGTTTAAAAAGGAATCTGTGATTGAATTTGGTAAAAGATTTAGTAATGGGATTTGGTAATAATAGTTTGAGTTATAAAATGAATCCTTTGAAGGAAGTTAAGATTAAGAAGTGATTTTATTAAGAATTTACTTAATCAACATATTAAGTAATAATAGTTGTATTTGGAAAGGATATTTTCAGAAACATGAAATGGATTATTAAATCATAATAAAATGGTTAAATGGAATTTGGTTCGATATTAGAATGAATACCGTTTTTGGATCACAACTCATGTCTATCTAAAGATAAGAACATTGTTGATTAAGGTCTGAGAGGTAATTAAATACCCTAACTTGAACGACTTTAGAATTATCTGAGGATGATATTAGTTTGCAATGGGGAAGTGGTTAAGAATAATTTATTATTTCCATATGTGAAATAATAACGAAATGTTAATCGCAAGGATGTGAGAATATTTATAATAAAATTTCCAAAGTAACAGAAATAGGAAAATTTGAGAATATGCATATATATATATATATAAAATGATATTTCCAAAAGTAAAAGGAAATAAAAAGCTAAGTTGGAATGAGTTTATTCTGAAGAATAGGAATTGGATATTGTTTTCGAATAAAAATGTTTTACGTGAAATTTGTTAAGTTGAAAATATACATATATGACTTAATTCTAATGTTTTTGAGATAGTTTTAGAAGTAAATCTTATGTTAAATAAAAAATAAATATTGTGTTAAAGATATCGAGATATTTAGAAGTTAATTAACTATTCGTTAATTAGTTTTAATAAAAAGTCCATGTAATGTTGAATACTGAATCAGTGAACTCATTTTCATTCTCACGATTATTTATTTGATAGTTAAAAAACCAACTATCAAATATGATCATGCGATTATTGGTATGGAAAGACCGGGATTGAATTCCCGTGGATGTCTATTTGCCGGGCTGCCCGCCTAAACCAGAAGCAGTTTTGTGCTGAAGCTATTTATAAAGCGCAAGCTGAAACAGGTGAAATCAAAGGGCATTACTTATTCGAAACCATTCCAAGCCACCAAATACGTGGAAGATGCTGAGTGAAGATGGAGCAATTGAAGACCATGGATCTTCATGAGTGAAAGGATTATTTGTCAAATTTCTCTGGTTTAGCGGGCATTGGTATTTCGACAGTGGTTCTGTCGTGATTGGAATCTTGCGGATTGCAAGGACTACTTGTTACTAATCCATAGGGTAATTCAAGGATGTGGTAGGAGGGTGCCTTCGGTTTGTCCAGTCCCAGGGCAACTTGTATGGACGAGTGTTTGACAGAGTATTTCCAAAAGAGTCACGTATGTTGATTTCCTCAAACGTATTTATTTTGGTGGTAGAGAGGGGCACTTCTCTTAGCCTAACGACTTGAGTGTTTTTGTGGACGTTAATTAGTGATATCCAGCGGATCTGACAAAGTGGCATTCAAAGTGAATGGTAGCCAGATGTTCTAAAATAATAATAACAAAGGTAAATAAATAAATATATTTTGACCTCAAGCCGCATCAACCGGGAAATGGTTAAAACTGGGTAGGTCGCATGCCTATGTGGGTCGCACCCATCAAAAAGGTATATCATTACCTAATCTGGAGAAATCAAATGCCTTCGGTTGTCCCTTTTTATTTTTGTGTATATACTATCGTTTCGGTTGGCTGGCCCCTAACCGTGGTAATGATATATTCGGTACTCTCAAGCGAAGTGAGGGGCCGGTTATGTTTAGCCTGGGTTGCAATATGTTCTTGTTGAACCCCAATGTATTCATCTCCGGAGATACATTGTCGGAAAGGTGGTTGCCCATACCTTGCCATGGAAATTCATTCTCCAATAAGAGCCTGTGGATTTGATTGTATACTATATATGTAGAGCATGAGATGCAAGCGTTCTACTAGATTGATATTTATTTGTATTTAGACACTATTATAATATCAGAAAAGATATTGATTTCACAAACATTTTGGGTTATCGTAAGGTAAAAACCGTCCGTATTTATGTGTGGACTTGGTCTTACGATTATCCTTTTTCTTTCAAAAGGATTTTGACTTTAAAAATCAAGTTGTGTGATACCCATAAACTTTGTGTGTTTTTCTCACTCTGGTTCGCCAGAATGACCCGTCGTTTGTAATGCTCGGGTTAGACCGGGTTGTACAGGTTCAGGTTATCAGATGTTACGAGGTCCAGAGACAAGCTGGAGGTGTTCAGACGTATAATATCTAGTATGTATTCTGTTGTGTGTTGTATATGACGACAGATTAATATAATTGTCCCGATGTGTTGATGTACTCTGATGATGGTAAATTTTTATTTAAAGCTCTCTATAAAGATGTATTTCTATATTATATTTTGTTCTTCTGCGATGTGAGTCTTTGATTCTATGTTGTGTGTTTCTTCTTATTCTTGTATCCTAATATTGCTTTCTTTCTTATCTCACCCTCTAACTTCTTTATTTAACGTTCCTGTGTTTTCAATGCTTAAATGTTTGACATGGTGTTTTGTGTCGATTTCCGGGGTCGAAAATTCCTGGGCTGTTACAGAATTATTTTATTCGACGGTTTATAACTCGTCAGATATTGTCTGCATAAATACGATATTCTAATTCGAATCTGCATTAATGCTTAAAATGAACTAATCGACTAAAGCCGACCATTGATTTCAAATGCTATCGTTTTAACAACTTATATGTTGGTGTTTGATATTTCCCATTGGGAAATAAGTATTGGTAATTTATTCTCTGCTTCTCTTTGGGCAAGTTTTTGATTGCTAATGCCCCGGCTTTGGAGGTCATCACTAGTTTTCATTATGAGAAGAATTTTTACTGCTCAATGTTTTTTTTGTTGATCAGTTTTGACGTTGGAGACTCCATTGGATGCTCCATGTTTTGGAGAGGTCATTTTAGTCCAACGTTTAGTCTTCTCTTGTCGACTGAGTCAAAATGATCGAGCTCATCGAGCGTTGTTGATTTTTCCTATGGAGAAATCTCTCTCTCTATGGAAATGTTTTTTGGTTGTCGTATCATTTTGCAATATGAACTCCCACGATCCTTGTGGTGAGGGTTGCATCGCTCCACGCTTACGAACTCCCATGCTTCGTTTAACGTATAGTGAACTCCCGCGCTTCATTTCGCGCTTACGGATTCCAGCAAACCTTTGGTGGGTTGCATCGCCCTGCGCTTACGAACTCCTACGCTTTGTTTCACGTATAGTGAACTCCCATGCTTCGTTTCGCGCTTACGGATTCCAGCGAACCTTTGGTGGGTTGCATCGCCACGCTTACGAACTCCCACGCTTCGTTTCACGTATAGTGAACTACCGCGCTTCGTTTCACGCTTACGGATTCTAGCGAACCTTTGGTGGGTTGCATCGCCACGCTTACGAACTCCCACGCTTCGTTTAACGTATAGTGAACTCCCGTGCTTTGCTTCGTTTCGCACTTACAGATTCCAGCGAACCTTTGGTGGACTTGCCTCTGCTATGGGAGGACTTTATTTTACCCTTTCTATGGAGGGACTTGCCTAGCTATGAGAGGACAAGAACTTTATTTTGCCTTTGTTATGGGAGGACTTTATTTTACCCTTGCTATGGAGGGACTTGCCTCAGCAATGGGAGGACAAGATTTTTATTTTGCCTCTGCTATGGGAGGACTTTATTTTGCCCTTGCTATGGAGGGACTTTCCTCTGCTAAGGGTGGACAAGATTTTTATTTTGCCTCTACTATGGGAGGACTTAATTTTTGGTGTTGTTCCAGAAGGTGAACATTAGTCCTCGTGTCGGATACACTTAACTATGGTTAGCAATCATAGCCAGACTGAGAGGTTGTGACCCCTTGGAACTCACGACTTATGACATTGGTTTTGGATATGCTTGCTGAACTCTCCACTTTTTAACTCTTGTCAACACCTTCTGCTCACCCTTTAATGTGGTGCTGTAACGTACCAGAAATTTCGACAATTGTGATATGGAATTTATTTAAAGGTTTAACTATTAATGATCAATTTTATATTGGAATTATAAATTTAAAATCAAATTTTTATCGTATGAATTGAATTCGATAATTAATTCAAGATGATTAATTGATAATCAAATATTATTGAATATTTGAATTGAAGTTGGATTGGAATTCGATTGAAAATATAAACGATTGAATTTGAAATTTTACGTTGTCGACGTAAATAAATTGGAAGCGAATAGAGTTATTGGTGAATGAATATATGTGGTTCGTACATATATAGAAATTGAAAATTTTACGTTTCAAAATTTAGAAGCGAATAGAGTTATTGGTGAATGAACGGAATAAAATCGGGGAACCGATAAATAATTTAAAAATAAATAAATAATTATGTGATACAAATGAAGTCAGATTACAATCAAACAGATTTTATTGGATTCAGAACGTCGAGACGTAGCATGACATCAAATTTTGTAGCGTTTGGTGTTCGTTCGTGGCATTATAAAAATGAAGCATTCAAGTAAATAGCGGTAGCAAATTTAAGGAATTGTATAAACATAAATCGTGATGGTCACGTTTCGTTTGCCTTGGCACCCATGAAAACTTGATCCCCACGGTTTTTGTATATATAAAAAAATCGAGTCTTTCTCCTTACCCATAAGCTTAAATCAATTTCCCCTTTCTTTTTCAATATTAATGGCCTCTGCCCTAAAAAAAATCAAAGCCATCTTCCTTTTTGAAATCGAAGACACTGAAGCCCTAGAAATCGTTGTCGCCTTGCCCCAAATCGAAACTACTCTTCCATTAACTCCAACATTAAGCGCTACTCCATCTCAAAATCGCTGCCTTATTCCTTCTGAAGCCCAAATTCGTCGCGACCACCCGAGCCGCCTCATCTCCAACCAGTAACCGTGAGCCATCACCTAGAGAAATCGAAGTCGCCTCCAAGTTGCCGCTTCTTCGATAAACTTTAGAAACCCCAAATGCATCGCCACATCTTCTTCGCGGATTCAAGGTGAGCATATCACTCACGATTTATCTCAGTTTCAAGTGAATTGATTTCAATTTAAAATTAAAGATTATAATGTTTAATGCCCGTAGTGTGTTCTGCTGCTTGTTGGTTTCACTTGATCTTTGGGTTGGTTGCATTCTATTTTGATGACCTTGCCGCAGTGGGTATTCACTGTCTCATGTTTTGAATAATCGACCCTTGTATTGCTTGCTTCTTAGAAGGGTACCTGAGTACATGGAGTTGTCCTATACCATGCTGATTTGAGACCCAGTAGCAAAAAAACTAAAATGCCCATTTAGGCGTGACAAATTACTGCGTGTTTAAAATGCGAACACAAGTTATACTGAATTGATTTGAAACGGTAATAATATAGGCTTGTGCTTTTATTGTCACCTATGGTTTGTTTATTGATATGGGGCTACATTGTTTCCGAAACCATTGACCTCTATTGCTTTCTTTGAGTGGACATGTGTATACATGTGGTATATGTATATATGTGTGCATTTCAAAAGATGGTTACTGAACTATTAGTGTAAGCTTACATCAGGCCAACCACCTTACATAACTTAGCTTGTCAGTGTACATATGTATATATATACATATACGTTCATGTAGGTTCATATGTGTGTATATATAGTGTGGATTGACTCATGCACATATGGTTAAGGGATTCATGTTGGATGTCTACTAATCCTTGTATTGACCTGTAGCACAAAGGAAATGGTGTGTCTCAAATGTTGCATTGAGCAATATATGTTGTCAAGTTAAAATTTTGAAATTGCTTTTGCACAACCTTGTACTAAACATAGATTTCGACATTTAAGTTGGCACTTAACCCTTGCTATGTCATTGGTTGCGGCGTATAATGTTTCTTGACTGAATTACATATAAATGGCTTTAACCATGCATTTGATACTTCAGATTTAAACTAGGGTTCACATTATAGTTTGGGTATTCTAATTGTGTATGGGAGGATGTGTCCAAACATGAACTTTTTGGCATCCCCATCGCCTTATTTCTCAAACCTGGTGTAAGGACCCGAAACTTCCCCGGTCTCCGAAGAGAAGAGGAAGAACGGATTGCCTTGAGGACAAGACGAATCGGAACACAAACAGAAGAACATTTCATTGCTTATTACAACAATTTCATCAGAATACAAGAATATACAGAGTATGAATAAATATTACACATTTACTAAATATCAGAGATTTACAAGTTACAATGCAGCGGAAAATAATACAAAACACAACTGAAAATAATATATGGATACAAAGCTTTTCGAATATCATTCCAGCTGTAAACCAGGATCCTGTGAATATAAATCTGCAAAACCAAAACTACTAGCTGCCCGTGCGGAAAATAGGGGTACCCAGAGTTTAGGTTAAAACAATAAACTCCAGGTCAGTCATGCGACTGGTGTGAGAACTAAAAACAGTTATTAATCTTTATTTTAAAGTTAGGTAAATCCAGGGACAACGCCGTATAACATAGAACGGGTTTCCTCCCAAGAATACCAGTGCATAAAACAATAGCGCAATGCTAAATAAAGAACAATGAAGCTATTATAAGACTCAGGTCCCATCACACAATGCAACGCAAGCCGAAGGATAGAGTTTTTTACCTTATAATAGCCAAGAATGCTTGGTACGTAAAATTTCATGTTTTATTATTATTATAAGTGATAGTGTCAAAACAATTTCAATCATAAGTATCAATCATAGACGACATAAGTGCCCATACCACTATGTCGCCATATATAGGTTTACAATTAAAACCACAAAATGTCGTATTGGAAGTTGAATTTCCATCTGTGAAACGAGGCAAGGGATCGTCTTCACCGCTTCGAGACTATCTAGCCCGAGCCTTAGGGTCAGAACGCATCGACCCGTGGATCGTCAAGGCCAGTCCATACAGAGTGGATTAAAATGCCTGAACAATGCGTTTCCCCGCCCTATGGGGCGTAAACTGGTCATATCCCAACCAAACTATCGTTCCCGGAACGACCGATATAACCGAGGCACCTCTCTATCCATCATCCACATAAGTAAAATGTTAGGGCGTGCAAAAAGCTGACACCAGTCCTAGCTAGGAAGAAATGCATGTCCTCTCTGAAGTGCTCTCCCGTTTCTGGTCCACACCGAGGTGTGAGGCTCGCGAATTAACGCTACACAAAGCTACGCTATATTAAAGCCGTGCTTTGATCATCAACCACAAGACTCTGCTTTTCAACAAAAGCCTTGATCATTTGCATCTCAGCATGCCACACAGGCAATTCACGCTATGCAACCGATGTCAATCAATCACACAGAATGAAATCCGATGTCAGACACACATCCATTAACAAGTTCGTTCTGGGTCTGAACGAAACCGGAGGCACCTTATTTCTCCCCATATGTCCAATACAGGGGAGAGGTCCTCGCATATCCGGTCGATCTCCAAGTATGTCTGGACGATCACCACTTATTACGTTGCCTTGGGTGTACAACCCAATCAAGACATCAGTAATCATCCAAATGATGTGAAGACCTCCAGTTTTCAAGCACCTCTTTATCCTTGACACATCGTCGAATCAGTTATTCAGAATGGGATAAACCCGACCTTTCTGAATAACTCGCGTATATAATAAACAAGTGCTATAAAAACACAACATATGCCTCATTCCAATCCAGAATATTTCTTTATCCAAATATTCATATACTTTGGGAAAGGTTCCCATTAATTTTATCAAAGATAAATTCTTTAAATTTATTCTTTAATCTTCCTTTGGATATCATTTCAATCTAATTAAAGATGCATTAAAACTCCACTTGGTTTTAATCTTCCCAAAAATCAATATTAACGATTGTTTAACTTGGGAAATCATATCCTGCCTTTAACTGGGTTAAAGAACCAATGTCATTTAAAACACGGTTCACGATAAACACAAAATCACATTCCATTCCATCAGCCTTTAACCGTAAATTAGCAAGTGAACAATTCCCTATGTATTAACCCCGAAGGCCGAAACCAACATCAGATCAGTACCCAGGAAACCATTCAACTTAGCTAATCTCCAGTTAGTTTCTAATTTTCTTAACTCCATTGGGTCTAAGTGTAACGACCCGGATTTTTCGAACAGTTTATTTTAAATATTTAATATAGTTTTAAAATATTGAGCTGATAATATAAATCAATTTTCATATTGATTTATCTATTTAATAATCGAAATACGATTTATTTCGAATATATATAATTATCGAAATACAAAAATGAATTTAGCTGAATTCAAAGTTAAAACTGAATTGAAAACAGTTTAGATAATCAATCTGTTTGATTGAGAATAATAATATTAATTTATTATGATTATTTTATATATACGTTCAAATTAACTTCAGAATATGTTCTGTTGAGTTCAGTATAACGCTATAATATTTAAATGTCGGTCTTTACGCTGAAATAGCGGTTCGTGGTTTAAATTAATGGACCCCAAGATATTTGATTATGGATATGTTCGAAATCAAATCAGAATCTATTTTAAAAAAGCAAAGATCTCTTTAATCAAATCGATATCTATTTAAAAAGGATAAAAATCTCTTTATTTCAAATCGCATTTAATAGAAATCAAATTGAAATTAATTACATTGTACCTTAACATACCATACTATTCCTTCTACAGTAAGTATTCTTCGTTATTTATATCGCGACACCATCTCCCTTTCTTTTGCTATTTCTCGTTCTCTTGAAAACAAATCTAAGCTCCATCTTCCTTTCAAATTCTTCAAACAATTCCTAAATATCAAATTGATTCCTTGAGCCGCTTAAACTGTCCCTCCCTTCTTTGCTTATAAATTTGCGAATTACCCTTTTTTCCTTTATATTTCCCCTTTTGCCATATTCTTTCAGAACGATAAAAATAAAATATATATCTTTTAAAATAAAGTCCTCAGTAAAATCAAAGAATCCTTGATTTATTTAGATCGTATAAGTGAAGGCTTCTATCCTAAGGCCTTCAGGGATCGTGCGACGTTGCTCAAGGTTGGAGGTAGTGACCTAGGGCTTCGAACGGTGGGTGATTGAGGCCGAGATAAGGTGACATGGTAGGGGTGCGACACTCAGACTGATGCGGGGTTTCAAATGGCATAAATTGGGGGAGTATGGTGATGAAAGTGATCGATAATTGTTGCGTGAGCTACAGGAAGACCGTGCTCGATAATGGCAATCGCGATGAAGCGGGAATTCTGGCTGAAGTTCGATCTAGTGTACTATTTCGCGATGTCTGAGATGAACTTGGGCTCGGTTTGTTGTGATGGTTGCGATGGAATGGTGTTCGGAGCCTTTAGGCAATGCAATCTAGGGGGTCGATTTCTCGAGTTCGGGGCAAAATGGTGTTCGTTGGTTACAGGAGCATCTGGAATTAGGGTTAGGGTGCGATGGTTTTTGGCAAATCGAAGGTCACGATAGTGGGATAACGAGTTGGTAATACATGCGGTTGTTGTTAGGAGTGGATGTAGGGGAGATATAGTGGTGCGCATTTGATTTGGCACTGTGAATTTGGAAAAGGGTTAACTGGAAAATTGGTTCGAACATCCTAAAGGATGAACTGGGTAATTGGGTTTTTCCATGAAGATTGAGGTGACTGATGTTGGTACAACAATTCAGTGGCGTTGAAAGAGTGTTTGGGGATGATAAGTTAAGGACAGTGAAGTTGATGGCAAAACAGATGAATTTTGCAAGAGGGGAAGGAGGATTTTACAAAGTAACTAGGTAATTAATTTTTAACTGACTAGTTTAAATAATCACATTCATTTATTTCAAAATAATATTATAACACATAGGTATATCACATACAACATCAGATTGAGGTAAAACAAGATTCGATGAATTTCGTATCGGCATAGGCTATAGTGTGGAATTTGTCTGGAATGCTTTGAAGATTCCTGGAGTTTTTATCTAATTTTAAACTGTTGTTTAAAATTAGATAAAACAACGATTGATATTCGGCAAATAAAATCATGATGAGTAAATCCCGCTCCGTTTCTATTTAGAATTATTTTTCTGTTGGTTGATTGGTTGCATTAAAATATTTTTTGTGGCTATAAAATATATATTAGTTATATAGGATGGGTGTTTGTGGCTATTATATATATATTGGTTTGGTGGTTGGATTCCCACAGTACCATTAGCGGATGCCCGCAGTATCATTAGCGGATGACCCTATACGCCCCCACGCTATGATAGTGGATGACCTTCTATACTGCGATATTCTGCCACGAAGCAGAATGGGTATTATTTATGTTGGCTAACGTCTGTGGATGCAGGGAAACCGGTTGGAGGAATCCAACTGGATTCCTCAAAAATATTATTATTTGTTGTTATCACATATATTGTTATGTTTGAAAACCTATGGTTGATAAATTGGGTGTTTTGAATTGTTGAATGTCACTGGATCCTAAATGTTGATATTTAAAAATACCGTGGAAAGGAAATTTCTAGTTTTAAAAAGGAAATTCTATTTTTCTAAAATAGAATTTGAAATTTGAATAGAACAAAAATATTAACTTGGTTTGAATAATTTAAACAAGCAGTTCATTTATAAACGAAGTTTATAAATGAAGTGAAATGAATTATCATTGGATAATTAAGAAAATAAAAATAAAACAAGTATTGATTTTATAAACAATGTTTATAAATTAAATAATACAGGAAATTGAAGTGAATTTATAAATGGTGTTTATAAATAAAATAGATTGATTTTCATTGGATAATCAGATAATTGAAATGAAATTATAAATTGTGTTTATAAATAAAGTGGAAAAATTATCATTGGATGATTTGAATATTTAAATTCAAATGTGAATTTAAAAATAGAAATGGGAAAATCGTTTTAAATAAATAAACGATGGGATATATTATGATGTTCAGAATACAAATTGAACTATAATAAACCCGTGAGTATTTATGATTTGAAATCGATTAATTCGAATTTATTTAAATAGAATTGAAAATGGAATTTGAATATAGAGAATTCAAATATAATTGAAAATTCAAATATAGTTGAAAATTCAAATGAAATTTGAAATATAGAAATTCAAATAGAATTTGTATATATAAATGAGAATGGAATTTGAATATAGAAAATTCAAATAAAAATGAGAATAGAATTTGAATATAGAAATGAGAATAGAATTCAAATAGAAATTAAAATGGAATTTGAATATAGAGAATTCAAATAGAATTTGAATATAGAAATTTCAAAGAGAATTGAAAATAGAATTTGAAAATAGAAAGTTGAAATTATTTCGAAATGGGAATGACGAAATATATTTCCGAATGCGGATTTTTAAACACAATAGAAATAAACCCAAAGAATTTATAAATTGTAAAAGGAATTGGAATTTAACATAGAAGATCGAAGTATAAATAAATATATTACCGAGTTAGGAAAAATCGACAATTTAGAAAATCAGAAATATGATGTTGAATTGGGAAAACTGATTTGATATATATTAAAAATATATCAGAATGGGGTTGAATTTATTATAAATGAAGTTCAAACATTTATATATATAAAGATAATGAAAACGAACTCGCCGCCGCACGGTAGTTCGTAAATTGGTGTTTCGAACTTCAATTGAGTATACAGAACTCCATTGAAGTCGGAATTCTTTGAAACAAGAATCGCCAGGACTGATTTGATAATAGTTTTCTAATGAAAGAAGAAATTCTAAATTTCATCGTATATATTCTAAGTTATGTCAAAATCAAATTTTCAGAAAAACGGCGCTATAACCATTTAAAAACCATAACGGTTTATTTAATTTTATAATAGGATTTTAAGCGGAAAAATCCGAATTTCTATTTAGAAAATTTCAGATTTGAGTTGTAAATTATATCCGAACTCAAGTGGAGTAGTGGGTTGATTTTTGAAAACAAAAATCAGATTTTTAATTATTAAATAGAATTAACTAATTTGAATAAAAATTAGTTAATGAAATTTTGAATCAAAATTGGACTTTGAATAAGTGAACTGGATTTGTAAATTCATATCTGGAATCGAATATTGAAATTTGAGTTGAAAATGACATTTGATTATTTTATAAACAAATTAATTTATATTTGAACGTGATATGTTCAAATAAGAAGTGAGATAGGAAAAAGAGTTAATTAAAGAATAAATTAGCGAATCGAGTTTAAAATGACTGGATTGAGTTGTAATAAATTGGGAATGGATAGATATGTGTTAGACAGGTATGGAATGAAGTATATGAAGAGATATATATTGAAATGCCCGGAAAAAGGGTACATGTTTAAATGCCATATGAGGTTTTATGCACCGAATCGGCAAGCCACTTGGTTTTTTCTTTTTCTTTTTGAATGGTGAGGCTTGTGTGGCAGTTTGGGGATTTTCCTGATGCTCCCGGTACAAAGGAGGTTATGGCGAAATTTTCCAGAAATTTAAGGAGTTAGAGTATTTTTAAGAAAATTTGATATTTAGAAATCAATGTATCGATATATATAGAATTCGATAATGAAACAAATTTAAATTAGAATATTATAAACAAAAAGGAAATCAATAGTCTGGTAACAGAAAGAGAAATGTATATACATTTTTAAAAAATGAATAATTGGCTTTATATGATGTTGATTATGTAACACCCCGTATTTTCTGAGAATATTAAAATAACAAATTAAAGAATAATTTATTTGAAAAAGAGGAATGAGAAAAGAATGATGTTTCGCATTGTTCTAAGGTTTGTAAGCAAAAGACTTAGTAGCTCATTTGGTTAGAACATGTGACTTGCACACAAGAGGTACAGAGTTCGATCCCCGCCAGCGCCATATTTTTGTTTTAGGGGAATGGCTAAAAAGTGGCTTAGTGTGATCGCAGTTCAAAAAGTGGTTTAGTGTGAAAATGGTTAATTATGAAGAAGTTATTAAGCCATGAAGTTTGTATGCAAATGAGAGAAATATATATATATATATATAAATTAAATAAATAAATATTCAAAAAAAAAATAGTTCAAAACAACAAATCGGTAGGGGGAATAGCCGAACCACACCATTTTTGGAGTCGACCCAAGCCCCGCTGGGTCGATCCAGGGTGTTTGGCTGTCAACCCATGGCCCGATTCGCGCTAAGGGCTGATGTTGCATCTAAGTGGTCCGGATGATTTCTGGGTTAATCTAAGAGCTTTAATCGATCTTAGACATCTATATATACACCTTAAGACCTAACCCTAATTCATAAAATATTAACTATGACACCATTATGCTGTCAAGCTCTCTCTTAAATCCTAGCCGCCGCCTCTAAAATAAATCTCAAGTGTTCATACACAATTCAAATCAAAGTTTAGAGCTTCAACAACAATTAAAGAAGATCAATCAATATCACCGCAACGTTTCTACACCAATTTCAATTCGTTAATCCTTTTCTTAAGCTACGAAAGGTGAGAACAGTTATTTTCACAAATTTAATGGGATTAAAGTAACATGAAAAAGTTGTAAAAAGGATTCATATATATATGTTTGTAATGAAAATCTCACCAAGTCTTCACCTTTTTGATTCATGTCATCATATGCCTATGTTTCTATGTAAAGTTCATACCTTTTATCAGTTTATTCATGTTGAATCTTTTATTATATCTCTATGCCGTCTATGTGCCTCTTTATTTCATGATGATGTTTTAATCCAATTTTCTATGAATTGATTCTCTCTTCTTACCCCTATTCCTTTTATTTGTGGATCTAGGCTACCTTCGAGCCTATATTAAAAATACGCGCGAATGCGAATACGTGGGAACAATGTGGAATATTGGGAATATGGAAAATATGGAAAATTGGATATTATTGGATATTTTGGATAATTGGATAATATGTGAAATTGGCATATTTGGGTATGAATTACATGGAATTGATGAAATTGCCTAAAATTGTAAATTTGTAATTGAGGCTAATTAATGTGTAATTAGTGACAATTTGGAATAGGCAATATTATAGACATGATTATATGTTTAATTGGATATATATGACATGAAAATTGGGTATGGGTGAAATACGATGTTCATGAACCTTTGACACGAGGTTAGGCGCAATTGTGACGTAAGACTGCCCGGAACCACCCGACAAATCTAGCGGTCACAATTGGACGTCTAATGTGAGAGGTCAAAGGAATGAATTGTAGGCGTAACGATTAATGACACGAGGTTAGACCTGGTTTATGGCGTAAGACTGCCCGGAATCGCCCGGCAAATCCAGCGGCCACAAAGTGTTCGGTCTAATGTGAGAGATCATGCACCGTTCATCATAAGGACTGAATTAAAGAATACTAACCATAATAAGACATGGGTATGGTTAGAAGGTTAAGTGGGGTGACATGTAAATTATGACATGTAAATATGGACTTAACCGGAATAAGATAGGACATGTAAATTATGACATGTAAGTATGGACTTAACCGTAGCTTGTGTAAGACATGGACATTTAAATTAAAATGTTTAAGTGGGAGAAAACCTAGTGGGGACCAAGCATAGGTGGGAGGCTTGTGTCGTATGGGGACCCGTTTCAACCACAAACCCGTTTGAATATCTAATTGGGCCCGGTACTAGGCCGGGGTTGGGGCACGCTTACTGGACTTGAATATAAGAGGTCAAAACATAAATAGCGGTGGCAACGCAAGTCCAACGGGTTCATGTGCATGCATGGGTCCGGGCTGGTAGGTAAGACGTTGTTGCATCGTGTAGGTATGGCCGTGCATTTTATGTTGGTATCGGGGTTGCCACTTTGGGGAGTGATACATCCCACTGTGGGGCCAGCACGGGTGCCTACGGGGTTTAGGGAGCCGATCGAATGGGTAGGGTAAGGGTACCTTAGCGGTGGTAGGAGCAAGCTCGCACCTACGATAGCAGCTAGGTACAAGTAACTACCAAGTTTGTCATGTGGGTACAGTTAGTGGGAAGGGATCAACCTTTAGTAAATAGAGACTAGTAGATGTGCGGTGTAATTAAGTAATGTGGTGTAACTTAGTAAAAGTGCGGTGTAATTAAGTAATGTGGTGTAACTTAGCAAAAGTGCGGTGTAATTAAGTAATGTGGTGTAACTTAGCAAAAGTGCGGTGTAATTAAGTAATGTGGTGTAACTTAGCAAAAGTGCGGTGTAACGAAATACATGTTGGTTGAGTTGGATAGTCCTTCGGGTGCTAGTCTGATGTTGAATTCGGTCTTCGGGGTTAGTACTTGGAGGGTTGTTCGCTTAGCCAAGGTGTAGGATTGCCTTAGTACTTAGGAATGGAATCATCTTGTCCATCCTTTTTATCTACCTTATCTATGCTACAGCCATATCATGATACCTATTTATGTCTTGATCATTTAGCTTACCTGTTATTTGTTAAAATTACTGGACTCGCCAGACTTTATGTCCGACCCGTTTTGTTTCCACCTCTTTTCTTTCCTTCCCCCCCCCCCTCAGGTTTGCAAGGAGGGAATACTACAGCTTAGTGCCGATTTCTTTCAGTTGCTTGAAGAGAGTAGATGTATCGCTTTGGACTCTCTCATCTTTATGGCTTTGCTTATGCTCAGTGGGGATTTATGCATTTATGTTATTTAAGTATTTGCTTCTTCATGTACTTTGAAGTTTTTGGAAAAGACAATTGATCATGTTGTAATGGTTTTTGGAGACTACTTATGTAAGCTTGTTTTGAAGTTATGATGCTATGAAATAAGTTTTATCTTCCGCTGTGTTTTATTTATTTATTCTTGTAATTTATCTGTTCTATACTACTATAACGCTTCATAACATTAATGCATTCCCTTTGTGAGTGACATTAATGACCATGGTGTGTTACACGTGGTATCAGAGCTATGGTTACAAGAACAGATAAAAAGTTTTGAAAAGTGTTTTCAAAAATATTATTTTCATAGAAAGTATTTTCAAAAACTTGTTTTAAAGAAGCTATTTTCAAGGAAAGTTTACTTTAAAGAGCATAATCCTCGCAAGCCATATATCTCTCTTTCGCTTCCCTTGTTTTGAAACTTTTTCTTTTTAGCATGTCTGGAGTATCTGAGATACCAGAGGGTGTTCATGTACCGGGTTGGTTTCGTCAATATCTCGAGACTAGGGCCGCTGCCACGGGTCTGGCCGACGTTCCTCCTCCTCCTCCCCCAGCTCTAGTCATTCCTCCGCGTGGAGATGCTTTCTCCAAGATATGTAAAATCTTTCGTTCAATGGGTGGAAAACCTTTTAGTGGGTCTGAAACGTTCGTTGAAGCTAGAAATTGGTTGAAATAAGTAGAGGATCTGTTTGGCATTTTCGATTTGGACGATTGTAAGAAGGTCCAATTGGCTGCTTGGTTGATGAAGGACGAAGCTTCGTTTTGGTGGGAGGTTACCAATGGAGAGCGTGCTGTGGAGACGTGGGAAGATTTTAGGGGAAGGTTTGAGTTGAAATTCCTTTATCAAGCTGAGGAGAGTATGTACATGGAGAGATTCTTGACATTGAAGCAGAAAAACTTGACCGTGAAGGAGTATGTGACCGAATTTAATAAGTTGGCGAGATTTGAGCTAGAGTTATTGAATACGCTCACAAAAAGGCCTTGAGGTTTGCAAAGGGCCTAAATGAACCGCTTCATAGTTTGGCTATGTCCCACATTCCAATGGGGGCTACGTATGAAAAGCTTGTTGATATGGCATACATGCATGAAGAAGAGAAGGGTGTAAGTACTTTTAGGCCGCAAGATAAGGAGGATCCAAAGAAAGCCCAACAACAAAAGAAAGGTGGTAAAGAAAAGAGGAAGTGTCACAACTGTGGGATACCCGGCCATTTGAAGAAAGACTGTAGGAAGAAGAAGTTCGCTTGTTATCATTGTGGTGATCCAGGTCATGCTATCAAGGACTGTCCTAAGAAGCAAGGGCAGAGGCAGGTTCTACTTCGGGAGGGAAGGTTCATGCTCTCATGGCTCCGGGGCAGGAAGAAGGTAAAAAAAATTCTGTCGAAAGTTTGATTTTCTTGTTTGATCATCTTGTCCGTACTTTATTCGATTCTGGCGCATCACATTCGTTTATCTCTACATCATTAGTTGAAACACTGCACTTAAATACTAGTCTCGTAGTGGATCCCATTATAGTCTCAGATCCTATTGGTGGGTCGGCTCATTTATCCATGGTTTGTAGGGATTTGAGATTGTCTATCTTAGGCATTGGTTTTGAATGTAATGCTTTTGTGCTTGGTTTCATGGGCTATGGGTTGATTCTAGTGATGGATTGGCTAGCCAGACATGGTGCCATCCTAGATTGTGAACGAAGGGTAGTAAAATTGTTGACTCGTAGTGGAAAGACCCTTGATATTTCTTGTGACCCTAGAGGATCGGTGATGCTTAGTTATCTTGAGTCACTTGACGCTACAATGATGATTTACATTCTGTTCGTATAGTCCGTGAATATGTTGATGTCTTCGATGAGGTGAGGGGTCTACCCCCAAAACGTGAGATAGACTTTCGTATTTATCTTGTAGACAATGCAAAACCCGTATCTCTACCAGTACGCCACATGGCTCCTCGTGAGAGGAGGGAACTCAATAAGCAAGTAGGGGAGTTGCTTGAGAAGGGGTTCATAAGACGTAGTATATCGGAGTGGGGTGCTCCAGTAGTATTTTCCACGAAGGCGGATGGGTCCCTTAGACTTTGTGTGGACTATACAGAACTTAATAAGCTTGCTAAGAAGAATAGGCACCCACTGCTGAGGATTGACGATCTCTTCGATCAGTTAGTTGGCACCTCAGTGTTTTCGCAGTTGGACTTAGCCAGTGGTTTCCATCAATTGAGAGTGGTTGAGGATAGCATAGACAAGACTGCCTTTAGAACTCCGGACGGTTTTTATGAGTGGCTTGTAATGCCCTTCTGTTTGACAAATGCCCCCGCATACTTTGTTGACTTGATGAGTAGGGTGTTTAGGGAGTACCTTAATAAATTCGTGGTGGTCTTTGTGGATGACATCTTGATCTTTTCTAAGAGCGAGGAAGAGCATGGCCTACATCTTAGGGAAGTGTTGGAGACCCTTCGAGCGCATAACCTTAAAGCTAAATTTTCGAAATGTCACTTTTGGAGGAAGGAAGTGCGATTCTTAGGGCACGTGGTTTCCAAAGAAGGGATAACTGTGGATCCCGCGAAGGTGGTAGCCATCCAAGACTGGAAGGCCCCTAAAAATGCTACCGAGGTGAGGAGTTTCTTGGGGTTGGCAAGCAACTATAGGAAGTTTATCAAGGACTTCGCAAAGATATCAGTCCCATTGACACGCTTGACGAAGAAGAACCTAGTTTTCACATGGGACGTAGATTGTGATGATGCGTTCCAACGTTTAAAGAGAGCTTGGACCACAGCCCCAGTCTTAGTGTTGCCAGATGGGAGTAAGCCATTTACCGTTTATACCGAAGTTTGTGGGACAGGACTAGGCGCAGTCTTAATGCAAGAGGGGAGGGTAATAGCCTATGGAGGAAGGCAGTTGAGAGTGCATGAGAAAAATTACCCTACACATGACCTAGAGTTGGCCGCTATTGTTTTCGCGCTTAAGTCTTGGCGCCATTATCTTCTTGGCAAGAAATTCGAATTGTTCAAAGACCACAAATCGCTAAAATACTTGTTCTCTCAGAAGGACTTGAACTTAAGGCAGCAAAGGTGTATGAAATTCTTAGCATCCTACGGTTTCGAGATAGCATATACCCCTGGCAAGGGTAACGTGGTGGCAGATGCCTTAAGTAGGAAAAGGTTGTCCTTGAGTCCTTTGTTTGTTGAGCGGCAAAGCTTAGAGTTCATCTCTACGTTTGACTTTAGACCTTCCATTGACTTTGTACCCGGTTTGCTAGCATCCTTAGAAGTCAGACCTACGCTTTTAGGACGGATTGGTAAGGCACAGTGAGATGACCCACAGTTGGTTGAGTTAGTAGAGAACTTAAAAGGGGGGGAGTCATCGAGCCATCTCAGTAGGTATACACTAGATGATAAGGATTGGTTACGTAGGGACGATAGACTTTGTGTACACGAGACGAGAACTTGAGGAAGACCATTCTTGATGATGCACATTGTTCGAAGATGACCATTCATCCCGGCGGGGACAAGATGTACATGGACATGAGACGAGTTTACTTTTGGGCCGGTATGAAGAGGGATGTGGTCGAGTTTGTTGCTAGATGCTTGGTGTGCCAACAAGTAAAAGCAGAGCAAAAGAAGCCCGGTGGGTTGCTTCACCCATTGGAGGTCCCACAATGGAAGTGGGAGAGTGTCTCGATGGACTTTGTTGATGGGTTACCAAGATCAAGGAAGGATAATACGGGGATTTGGGTCGTGGTAGACAGACTTACTAAGAGCGCCCATTTCATTCCTGTAAAGAGTAAGAGGACTGCTCCATGGTTAGCCTCCGTATACATTCGAGAGATAGTTCGTTTGCACGGTGTTCCTTCTAGCATAGTGAGCGATCGCGATCCTATCTTTATTAGCGAGTTTTGGAAGAGCTTTCTTAGAGAGGTGGAAATAGAGTGTGATGCGACTATTCGACGAGCTCCTACATGCATTCTTGGGTCGGAGATTAAGAAGTTGAGGAATCGAGAGGTCAAGCTAGTCAAAGTGCAATGGGGAGATGATGAGAGCGACGCTACTTGGGAGACGGAAGAGAAGATGCGTTCATTTTACCCTTTTCTTTTCGTGGGTATGTCTTTTAATTTCTCCTTTATCGCTTAGCTTGTACTTGTTCTATCTTTAGTATGTCCTCTCACTAGTACCTTTGACCTTTAGATAGGGTAGTCCTATGGTTGAAACATGTGTTTGAGACATGTTATGTACGGTGGATGCATGTGGATGCAAGTTTTTGCTAGTGGTTGCTCGTGGATGCATATACACACACTTTAGGCACTAGATCGGCTCAGTCACTTTCATATTGCATATTGCATATAAATGGATGTATTTAGTAAAATGAATGTACGTTGAATGTGTGTATCATATGGATGTTGCATTTAGATGAATGGTTGTGCACACATGTAGTAATGATATGTATAGGGTTCTTTGCATACATGATGGATACATGGCACTATCATTATTTGCATTAAGGAGGTCGACTGAATCAGTGGACCGCCTGATTTTGTATTAGTATACAGACATATACACACACTATGCATATGTACATGAAAAGCATTAGAAATCTTTTAAGGACCATGGTTGTTAGTGGTTGATGGTTGAGTAGATGGATGATTGGATGGTAGGATACGTTCTTCTTGACTTAGAGATTTCGAGGACAAAATCCTTTAAGTAGGGGAGAATGTAACACCCCGTATTTTCTGAGAATACTAAAATAACAAATTAAAGAATAATTTATTTGAAAAAGAGGAATGAGAAAAGAATGATGTTTAGCATTGCTCTAAGGTTTGTAAGCAAAAGACTTAGTAGCTCATTTGGTTAGAACATGTGACTTGCATACAAGAGGTACAGAGTTCGATCCCCGCCAGTGCCATATTTTTGTTTTAGGGGAATGGCTAAAAAGTGGCTTAGTGTGAACGTAGTTCAAAAAGTGGTTTAGTGTGAAAATGGTTAATTATAAAGAAGTTATTAAGCCATGAAGTTTGTATGCATATGAGAGAAATATATATATAGATATATAAAAAAATTAAATAAATAAATATTCAAAAAAAGTTCAAAACAGCAAATCGGGAGGGGGAATAGCCGAACCGCACCATTTTTGGGTCGACTCGGAGTCGATCCAGGGTGTTTGGCTATCAACCTATGGCCCGATTCGCGCTAAGGGCTGATGTTGCATCTAAGTGGTCCTGATGATTTCTGGGTTAATCTAAGAGCTCTAATCGATCCTAGACATCTATATATACACCCTAAGACCTAACCCTAATTCATAAAATATTATCCATGACACCATTATGCTGTCAAGCTCTCTCTTAAACCCTAGCCGCCGCCTCTAAAATAAATCTCAAGTGTTCATACACAATTCAAATCAAAGTTTAGAGCTCCAACAACAATTAAAGAAGATCAATCAACATCACCGCAATGTTTCTACACCAATTTCAATTCGTTAATCCTTTTCTTAAGCCACGAAAGGTGAGTACAGTTATTTTCACAAATTTAATGGGATTAAAGTAACATGAAAAAGTTGTAAAAAGGATTCATATATATGTTTGTAATGAAAATCTCACCAAGTCTTCACCTTTTTGATTCGTGTCATCATATGCCTATGTTTCTATGTAAAGTTCATACCTTTTATCAGTTTATTCATGTTGAATCTTTTATTATGCCTCTATGCCAGTCTATATGCCTCTTTATTTCATGATGATGTTTTATTCCAATTTTCTATGAATTGATTCTCTCTTCTTACCCCTATTCCTTTTATTTGTGGATCTAGGCTACCTTCGAGCCTATATTAAAAATACGCGCGAATGCGAATACGTGGGAACGATGTGGAATATTGGGAATATGGGAAATTTGGAAAATTGGATATTATTGGATATTTTGGATAATTGGATAATATGTGAAATTGGCATATTTGGGTTTGAATTACATGGAATTGATGAAATTGCCTAAAATTGTAAATTTGTAATTGAGGCTAATTAATGTGTAATTAGTGACAATTTGGAATAGGCAATATTATAGACATGATTATATGTTTAATTGGATATATATGACATGAAAATTGGGTATGGGTGAAATACGATGTTAATGAACCTTTGACATGAGGTTAGGCGCAATTGTGACATAAGACTGCCCGGAACCGCCCGACAAATCCAGCGGTCACAATTGGACGTCTAATGTAGAGGTCCAAGGAATGAATCGTAGGCGTAACGGTTAATGACACGAGGTTAGACCCGGTTTGTGGCGTAAGACTGCCCGGAACCGCCCGGCAAATCCAGCGGCCACAAAGTGTTCGGTCTAATGCGAGAGGTCATGCACCGTTCGTCATAAGGAATGAATTAAAGAATACTAACCATAATAAGACATGGGTATGGTTAGAGGGTTAAGTGGGGTGACATGTAAATTATGACATGTAAATATGGACTTAACCGGAATAAGATAGGACATGTAAATTATGACATGTAAGTATGGACTTAATCGTAGCATGTGTAAGACATGGACATTTAAATTAAAATGTTTAAGTGGGAGAAAAACCTAGTGGGGACCAAGCATAGGTGGGAGGCTTGTGTCGTATGGGGACCCGTTTCAACCACAAACCCGTTTGAATATCTAATTGGGCCCGGTACTAGGCCGGGGTTGGGGCACGCTTACTGGACTTGAATGTAAGAGGTCAAAACATGAATAGCGGTGGCAACGCAAGTCCAACGGGTTCATGTGCGTGCATGGGTCCGGGCTGGTAGGTAAGATGTTTTTGCATCGTGTAGCTATGGTCGTGCATTTTATGTTGGTATCGAGGTTGCCACTTTGGGGAGTGATACGCCCCACTGTGGGGCCAGCACGGGTGCCTACGGGGTTTAGGGAGTCGATCAAATGGGTAGGGTAAGGGTACCTTAGCGGTGGTAGGAGCAATCCGGCACCTACGATAGCAGCTAGGTACAAGTAACTACCAAGTTTGTCATGTGGGTACAGTTAGTGGGAAGGGATCAACCTTTAGTAAATAGAGACTAGTAGATGTGCGGTGTAATTAAGTAATGTGGTGTAACTTAGCAAAAGTGCAGTGTAATTAAGTAATGTGGTGTAACTTAGAAAAAGTGCGGTGTAATTAAGTAATGTGGTGTAACTTAGCAAAAGTGTCGTGTAATTAAGTAATGTGGTGTAACTTAGCAAAAGTGCGGTGTAACGAAATACATGTTGGTTGAGTTGGATAGTCCTTTGGGTGCTAGTCTGATGTTGACTTCGGTCTTCGGGGTTAGTACTTGGAGGGTTGCTCGCTTAGCCAAGGTGTAGGATTGCCTTAGTACTTAGGAATGGAATCATCTTGTCCATCCTTTTTATCTACCTTATCTATACTATAGCCATATTATGATACCTATTTACGTCTTGATCATTTACCTTACCTATTATTTGTTAAAATTACTAGACTCGCTAGACTTTATGTCTGACCCGTTTTGTTTCCACCTCTTTTCTTTCCTCCCCCCCCCCCCCTCAGGTTTGCAAGGAGGGAATACTACAGCTTAGTGCCGATTTCTTTCAGTTGCTTGAAGAGAGTAGATGTATCGCTTTGGACACTCTCATCTTTATGGCTTTGCTTATGCTCAGTGGGGATTTATGCATTTATGTTATTTAAGTATTTGCTTCCTTATGTACTTTGAAGTTTTTGGAAAAGACAATTGATCCTGTTGTAATGGTTTTTGGAGACTACTTATGTAAGCTTGTTTTGAAGTTATAATGCTATGAAATAATTTTTATCTTCCGATGTGTTTTATTTATTTATTCTTGTAATTTATCTGTTCTATACTACTATAACGCTTCATGACATTAATGCATTCCCTTTGTGAGTGACATTAATGGCCATGGGGTGTTATAGATTATTCGAGGTAAGTGGTTTTGTCTGTTTTGAAATTAATGATGTTTTTAGTCAAGGTTTGAGAGGTAATTATACCCCAACTTGATTGATTTCATTTTGACCGATAAATAGGAAGATCCAGTCTCAAAGAAAAATGTTTGAATAAGGGTTAGTCGAATGCGGTATTTTGGGTTGTTGTAACGATGTTTTATACAACACTCGTTTTAACCCAAGTAAGTGGAAATTTAAAAATATAATAATAAATATTTCCTAAATATAGAAATGAATGGTCGTGAAAGAGATCAGTAATTAGAATATTTTCCAATAATTAATAGAAGATATTTTCTAAATATAGGAAATAAAAGAAGGCGATATATGGAAATGTTTTCCAAAGAACGTAAGAGACCGAGATGAAAATTGAAAATATTTGTTTAACAGATATTGATAAGGAAATGGAAAGGGTGATTTAATTAATGAATATTAATTAAGGGGCCCAGTATTTGTTTGTTATGGATGAATGTTTGTTTTCTTCGATAGTTAAATAACCGACTATCAAAGTGTTTGCCAATATCGTTGTCAATATGGAGAGACCGGTTGGATTATTATCCGAGAACCACTCCGTATTGGCAGTAACATTGCGAATTAGATTATATGAAGATAATCGAAGACGGAGTAAAGTGCAAGGGCTTTTTCTATTAATAGAAATTGTGCCTTTGGTTTCGTTCAATCCCATAACAAACGTATATGGACGAATACCTGACAGAGTATTTCCAATGATCAAATATGTTGGTCTGTATAAATATATATGGTGGCAACAGATTTATTCCCTAAGCATAATATCCAGAATATATTTGTGCAAATCAATAAATGATTAACGGATCTGACAATGTGGCATTCAAAGTGATTGTGCTATCAAGGAAT
The DNA here is from genome assembly GCA_030737875.1 of Allium sativum. Classification (NCBI taxonomy): domain Eukaryota; kingdom Viridiplantae; phylum Streptophyta; class Magnoliopsida; order Asparagales; family Amaryllidaceae; genus Allium; species Allium sativum. The sequence continues at coordinate 1,041,584,490 of CM060910.1, read as the reverse complement.
AATAAGTAATCGTAGCCTCAGGCCTCAACAACTGGGAAATGACAAAAATCGGGCAGGTAGCATGGCTATGTGGGTTGCTCCCATTAGGGTGTATAATCACCTATCTAGAGAAAATTCTTTTTACTTCTTTAATCTATTGATGCTGTCCCTTTTCGGGAAACGGTTGCTGATCCCAACCGTCGGTGATATACATCCGATACACTCAAGCGAAATGAGTGGTCGGTCATGTGTGGGCCGGGTTGCAAGATATTCTTGTTGAACCCAGTGTATTCCCCTCAAGAGATACACTATCGGAAGGTGGTTCCATACCTTGTTATAGTCGAAATCCAATCTCCAATAAGAGCCATGCGGTTTTTGATTTTATATTATATATGGAGCGTGAGATGCAAGCGTTTCGCTAGATTCTATTTATTTGATGTAGACATTATTATAATATCACTGGATTTGATATCAAAAATATTTTGGGTTATCGTAAGGTAAAAACCATCTGTGTTTATGTGTGGATCGGTCTTACGATTATCATTTCTTTCGAAAGGATTTTGAAAGTTAAAAAAATGGTTGGAGTTTACTAACACCAGTCCCATGACTGACCCAGAGTTTATTTTGTTTGTTTTCCCTAAACTCTTGGGTGCCCAAATTTGTATGGGCAGTCAAGTAGTCGGGATTTTTCAGATTCACTTGGAAGAGCTGGAAGCAGGAGACTTCACCAGTTAGCTATAAACTATCATATTTCCACTATGTACTATGTTGTATCTGGAAACAGGTGTTTATAACTGTTCCAGGAATAACTGTTGTGCTCTGATAATGGTATGTATATACAGTTACCGATTTGTATTTCAAAAGTTATGTTATTTAATATATTTTATTCGTTCGGCTGTGAGTTTTGTGTTCTTTGTTTTACTTCTATTCTAACTTTTCTTTCTTTCTATTTCTTATCCTCTAACTTCTTTCTAATAATGATTCGTATTTCTGTGCAATCTGGGTTGGATGTGTGGTGTTATTAGTCAACTCAGATAGTACAGATTTGCGGGTCGTTACAGTTGGTATCGGAGCTTAGGTTGAGCGAACACCTAGGCTTTGTGGGGGTGTACTCATTAGAGATAGGGTCAGTAGTACCCTATATTGAGTTGAGTGTATATATACGAGAGCGCGTATTTGTAAATTGACATAAAAATTATTTTAAATTGTGTTGGCTAGTCTGTTGAGTGGTTTATGAATTTTGATCGAATCGTGGGACGCCACGAGGTCTATAGGAATTTTTAAACACTTGAACAGAGAAATTTGACACAATATTGTTTTTAAGTGGGTGAATGAAATAATTTTACCCAAAATTCTATTTTGATATAGAAAGAATAATTTTCTTAAATTATTATAATATATGGATGAGTTTATTGATATGATTATAATCAAATAAGATTATAAAATTGGATTGGTTATCTATAACCAAGTAGAATTTTTATATGAATGAAATATACAAATGAGATGAATCAAAATTGAATTCAAACCAGAATTTAAATCCTTGGAAGTTGGAAAAATATTTTTGGAAGTATATTAGAATAATATAGCTTTGTTTTAAAAGGATTTTGAATGGGTTTTGAAATTTTTAGAGCACTGAACTCACTTCAGTGGCTGGAAAATAATTCTGATGAGGACTGCAGCTTCATTAGTGTTCATTTTCGAGTTTCTAAGTGATGGATTGCTACCTTAGAAAAATTTTTGGTGGAAATTTGTTTGAAAGAAAACAAGATGGGTTGAAAATTCAAAAAAAAAAAAAATGAATTGGAAATGGTTATTGTAACGGCCCAGATTTTTTTTGACCATTTAGTTATTATTTAAAAATGTTTTTTTATTGTTTTGGAAGTTTAAATGGTTTAATTTCAATAATGTTGAATATTTTTTTTTATTCCGAAATGGTAGAAATTTAGTGGATCTGCAATATAATGTGAACTGGCAGTATAAAAGGATAAATTTTTAATTAAAAATAGTACGTTTACAAAGGAAGTAGTAGCTAACGAACTCGGATTTCGATGAAATCAGTTTCATTAAATCTGAAATGATGAAATTAGGTAACCAACCAAGTTACGTCAAAAATGGCATCCGTATGTGAAAAAGAAAAAATAAAAGGCCAAAATTTGAACTAAATTTTGACGGTAATTGGAATTTGTTAATGCTAACGACAAAACTGGAACCTGAGACCTATCCAGGAAAATTCTAAACATAGGATATTAACTATATATGAAATCTGGGAAAATCCTATAACGGATATAGAAAGTTATTAAGGAAACAAAATTTAAATAAATTATTTGAAAATCTAAACGAACTCCGATTTTTGATTTGAATACATAGGATTGAAGTACGTTAAAAACCGGACCAGATGGTGGAAGAATTTCAGAAAACCGTTATCGTTTGATACTCCAACATGAGACTGGAAGGTGTTGAAACTAACACAAAACACTATTTTGAATTTGAATTTAAATTATTTGAAAGTTCAAACAAATTCAAAATTGATATATTTTTATATAGTATTGAAGAGCAAGAAAAATTGAACAACATGGTTGAAAAAGATTTTGGATAAGGTATCAATAAGTAAGTCAAATTAACGTCCGAATAGGGTTGAGAAAACACACTTTACTATTCATAAATTATTAAATTTATTTATAATTTAATAAATTTAAGGATTAATCCTAGCCATCCATTTTCGACCGTTGGATTCGCGCCACCTCAGCAATCCATGTGACTCCTTCGGCTATAAATAGCCCCCCCCCCCCTTCATTTTAAACTCACTCCTCCTCCTCCTCTTTCAAGCTTTGGCAATGGTAGAAATAATAATAAAATAATAGAAAATAGGGAAAACGAAGGAAGGGAGAAAGGAGGGCAAGACGGGGAGCTAGGGACTCTTAGGCAGAGGCTTGGGCTTCGCGGGGTAAGTTTTTAAATAATATTTATTTATTTATTTATTTGTGTAATATATATATATTATAATTAAAATAGAATCTGTAAAAATAAATATCAGAACATTCTAAGGGTGACAGAGAGGATAGTGTCTAAGGCTTGAGTTTGGAAAATATAGTTTCCTGCTCTCCCTGGCTATCCCTAACTGATCCGACGGATGGGATGATTAATTTAAATTTAAATTTAAAATTTAATTTGAATTTAAAACAGACCAGGGGCATTTTCGTAATTTTTAACCATAAACTTTAAAAGCTTATAACTTTTTCAAAACAAGTCGGATTTCCACGAAACAAGGACCGTTGGATTCTTATCGGAAAATACTTTAAAATGAGTGGAAGCAGATTTTTGATCCGGGCTAAAAATTTTAAGTTATAATTAAATGAATATTTTTAAATATTTTATTTGAAAATTAAATTTAATTAATATTAAAATGGTTTTTCAATTTTAAAAAAATTTGGATATGGCTAGAGATGGGAAAGTATGATTTTTTAGAAGGGCAGGGAAGGTAATTTGGCTAATAACGCAATTAGAAATTAATTAAGATAAAAATAATTTAATTAATTTAATTAAATATATATTCATTTAAATTAGGTAAATATTGTAAATAGCATAACTTTTGCATACATTAACGAAATTTAACGAAACAGGATCCGTTGGGATCGTATGGACGAGCACTACGCAATGGAACTGACCGCAAGTGGATTGGAGCTCGTTTGGATTTATGGTGAAATTTAACGTCTGAACCAAATCAATGACCGATTATCGTTATTCAACGATAAACCGTCCAAGGTGAGTAAATCTCACTAACTCTGAACACTTTATATTTTTATAAAGTATTTTTAGAACTGATAATTATTTGTTGAATTGCTGAGTGTTGATTGTTTGGTTGAACTGCTGGTCAATTGATTGAAAATACCGATATAGTTATATATATCGTTAACCGATGTTGATTTTGTTTATCAGAATACGTCATATTGAAATGAAATTGATGTGAATTATATTGTGTAACATCTGTGGATGCAGGGAAACAGGTCGGAGGAATCCAACTGGATTCCTCAACATTTATTTACCGTTTTTCATCTATTCTGATATATGATGTGTTATATCATCTGTTGTTGAACCTGTGTGTTTGGATGATGATTAAACCTTTTGATTTGGTATTTTTATACCATAAGTGATACTAGAAAGTGAAAAGGGATTTTCAAAGTTTATTTTGAAAATAAATTATTTATATAAAATCAATAGATTTTATATATAAAAGGAAGAGAATTTCATGAGAGAAAATGATTATAGAATCAAAGCATTTGTTAAAAAACAAATATTGGTGAAATCAAATAGAAGGGAAAATATTGGTGGAATCAAATAGAAGGGAAAATATTGGTGAAATCAAATAGAAGGGAAATATTTGTGAAACGATTACAAATAGAAATAAAAAGGGAAACATTCGTAAAAGTATTTACAAATGGAATTGAAAAGGGAATATTCATGTAGGGAATAAAGAAAAGTTGAAAGAAGTACTTATTTGTTAAATAAATAGAAAAGTTAAAAGAAATATTTATTTGTTGAATAAATAGAAAAGTTAAAGGGAATATTTATTTGTTAAATAAATAGAAGCGAAAAGAGAATAGTTATTTGTTGAGTAAACGAATAGAAAAAGAATCTATTTAAGGGAGGTAATTCAAAGGAATTATTCCAAAGGAATTATTCAAAAGAGAAAAGTCAAAGTGATTAATTCAAAAGAGTTAATCAACTAGAGTTAAACCGTTGGAGTTAAACTGTTAGAGTTAAACAGTTGGAGTTAAACTGTTAGAGTTAAACAGTTGGAGTTAAACTGTTAGAGTTAAACCGTTGAAGTTAAACTGTCAGAGTTAAACCGTAAAGTTAAACAGTTAGAGTTAGTTAGTTAGAGTTAACCGGTTAGAGTTATTCAGTTAGAGTTATCCAGTTAGAGTTATTCAGTTAGAATTAACCAGTTAGAGTTAATCAGTTAGAGTTAATCGTTTTGAGTCAAATCGAACTAGAGTTATTCAAATATAGTAATCGAATAAGGGTTAATTGAATATTAGTTATTCAATTAGAATTGATCGAATCTAATTATTCGAGATAGAGTTAAAAATAGACAAAGTTATTTAAGGATGAATTTCCATTTAGCACGACTGCTAGCATAATTCGCAGGGCTGCAGATAGCCTACGGCGGTCGGATGTTTCCTGGGGGAATCAGGCGTAACCATTGTGATCGCTGCGATCTAGAGTCAAGCAAATGGTGTTAAATCAAATAGTAATTAATCAATAGAAGTTAATTAAGTCGAGTTAGTCGAGTATTAGTAAATTAAGTAGGGTTATTCAAAAAGGGAATTAATCGAATATCACCTATTCGAAGTAGAGTTATCGAATATAGTTTATTCGAGAAGAGTAATCGAATATAGTTCGTTTGAAGTGTGTTAAATCGAATATAGTTATTCGAAGGAGAGAATTATCGAATATGGTTTATTCGAAGTGAGATTTTTTCGAATATTAGTTATTCGAAGAAAAGGATTATCGAATATTAGTTATTCGAACAGGGGAATCGAATATAGTTTATTCGAAAGAGAATTATCGGATAGTGATTATTCGAGAGTGAATCATACATGGAAATTCGATTATATCGAATTAAGGGAAGTAATGTTTACTTTCCGTTTCAAATCAAGTTTTAATTATCTGTTAATAAAGTAGTTGGTTGTTTATTTATCCAAATTAAGATATGGAAATATATTTAAGTTAACATATTTTGAAAGCATGGAATTATAACATTTATAGTTATAATCAAATGATTCAGTAAAGGAAGTGGATTCATAAATAGAATCCGAGAGTTCGCAAGGAAGTTTCTTAAAGAGTAAAGTTTGAACTTTGTCTATTTCGAAGTTAGAAATGTTGTTCAGTTAAGGTCTGAGAGGTAATTATACCCCAACTTGATTGACTTCGTTTTTAACTAAGAAGTGGATAAGGTTCGAGAGTGAAAGGGGTTAAGTGAATTTAGTTAATGAGCGAAATGATTGGTGTTGGCATAGCGATGTTTATTCAAACATCAGTTTAAACCCAATGAAGGAGATTTGGAAATGTCTTCCAAATGAAAATCAGAAATGTTTTCTGAATATAGAAAATGAGAAATGGAATTGTTTTCCATTGTTAATAACGTATATTTTCTAAATATAGTAAATAAGAAATATAGGAAAACAAGAATAAGGAAAAGGGTAAATTTATGATAATTTGATGATGAATGATGATTGATCGATAGAATTTCCATCTGGAAATAATATCGTTGTTTGCACACCGACATGTTTTTATTTGATAGTTAAATCACCGACTATCAAAGTTTTGACCATTTTAACGTTGTTAATATGGAGAGACCGGTCGGATTATTATCCAGAGAACCACTTCGTATTGGCATAAGCGTTGCGAATCAAGTATGCTGAATATATTGAAGACGGAGTTATGCAAGGGCTATCCTATTTACAGAATAGTGCCTTCGGTTTGTCCAGTCCCAGGACAAACGTGAATGAACGAATTTCTGACAGAGTATATTCAAAGGATCGCGTAAGTTGATCTCTTCAAACGTACTTACGTTTGGTGGCGGAGGAATTCGTTTCTCTTAGCTGTATACCCGTGGTATTTTTGGTGAAATCAATTTGTGATTTGGCGGGTATGACGATGTGGCATTCAAAGTAATGGAGGTGGGATCTGTCAAAAGATACGTTATGACCTCAAGCCTCATCCACCGGGAAATGACAAAAATCGGGCAGGCAGCATGGCTATGTGGGTCGCACCCATTAGGATGTATGATCACCTATCTAGAGAAATTCCTTTTGTTCTTAAATCTATCGATGCTGTCCCTTATCGGGAGACGGTTGCTGATCCCAACCGTTGGTGATATACATTCGATACACTCAAGCGAAATGAGTGGTCGGTCATGTGTGGGCCGGGTTGCAAGATGTTCTTGTTGAACCCAGTGTATTTGCCTCTAGAGATACACGTTCGGAAGGTGGTCCCATACCTTGTCAAGTTGGAATCCAATCTCCAATAAGTGCCTGCGAGTTTGATTGTATATTATATATGTAGAGCGTGAGATGCAAGCGTTCTACTATATTTTAATTACTTGTGATTAGACATTATTATAATATCAGATAATATATGATTTCCAAAGTGTTTTGGGTTATCGTAAGGTAAAAACCGTCCGTGTTTATGTGTGGATTGGTCTTACGATTATCTTTTCTTTCGAAAGGATTTTGAAAGTTAAACCAAATGATTTGAGTTTACTCACACCAGTCCCATGACTGACCCAGAGTTTATTTTGTTTTGTTTTCCCTAAACTCTTGAGTGCCCAAATTTGTACGGGCAGTCAAGTAGTCAGGATTTACAGGTATGCTTGAAGAGCTTGGAGCAGGAGGCTTCAAGATTTTTCTAGCTATTGATTATTCCGCTGTGATGAAAGTGTTGTACTCTGATAATGGTATGATATACATATACTACTTTGATTTCAAGATATGTTGTCTATTATATTTTATTCGTTCCGCTGTGAGATTCGTGTTACTCTGATGTTGTTGTGTTCTTCTTCTTCTTCTGTTCTAATTTTCTATCTTATCTATCCTCACCCTCTAATTTCTTTCTTGGACTATCCGGTAATTTCGACTTTTGATTGTTCGATAGGTGTTATATATCGGATAACCAAGGTCGTTTTTTTCCCGGGTCGTTACAGTGGTATCAGAGCTGAAGGTTAAGTATTACCTTGGCTCTGTGGCGTGATTCAGTAGAGATGGGGTTAGTAATACCCTAGACTGAGTTTGAGTGTATATATACGAGTGAACGTATTTTTTATTTGATATAAAATGATTTTATATTGTGGAGATTTATTGGTTGAGTTGTTTATGAATTCTGGTCGATCAGTTTGATCCACTGTATCGATAGGGGTTTCTAAACGCTTGAATACGATGAACCGACACAGTATGTTTTGAAAAAGGGTGAATGAAATAATTTTACCCAAATTATATTTTGATATAAGCAAAGTATAGATATTTGAAATTATTATAGTATATTGAATGTGTTGGTTGTGATTATAATCGAATAAGATTATAAAATGTGAAATGATTTTGTAAATAACAAATCAAAATTCATATAAGTGAAATATATGAAATCAGATGAATTAAATCTGAATTTAAGTTCAGAATTGGAATTAAAATTGCTAAAATTTGAATTAGCGTTGTAAATGGAATTAAATTGAATATATGTGAATTTTAAAATCTTGGGAGATTTTAAATTTGTTACAAGCATTAAAAAGGGATATTTTGAAATGAATTTCAAAATGAAAGTGTTTAGAAATGGTTTTGAAAGTGACATAGTATTGAACTCACTTCGATAGCTGGAAAATAAATTCCGATGTTGATCCGGACATCATCGGTGTTCATTTTCGAGTTTGTAAGTGATAGATTACTACCAAAGATTTTGTTTTTGAATTGTTTTGAGAAACCAAGTTGTTTTGATATTCCAAAGGGATATTTGGTTTTTGGAAAAGGCAAAGCTATTTGAAACTCCCAGGTAAGATTGTTTGAAATAAACACAAATTAAATAGAAATTTGTGAAAGCAAATTTGAAATTGAGTTGAAGCCAGTTCAGTGGAAATTGAGTTGAATTGAAATAAAATGGTATCAAGTAGAATTGGACTGAATTAGAGATTATCTGGGATAGAAATGGATGGTCGATCAAGAAATTTGAATTGAGATTGGAATTGCAGTTTGATTGAAATTTGGCTTGGTTATAAGCGGATGGTCGTGCTGAAGATAAAAGTGATTGGGAGTTTGATTGGGATGATAGTGGTATATGCTAAATTGATAGCAGAATTGAATGCCGACAAAAAGGTACACGTACATATTCATATGAGTTTGATGAGATTTATGAGCCTGTTTGGCAAGCCACTTGGCTGTTTGATTTTCTTTTGGGTTGAAGAAGGTATAGAGAGGCGAGTTGGAGTTTGAGCTATTGACCAGTACAAAGGAGATGCTGGCGAAATTTTTCAGAAATTTCGAATGTTAGAAAATTTTCAGAATTTTTGAAATTTTCGTTTATAGAAATAAATTAATAAATAAATTAGAATTAATTGGTTTAGTGAAACCGGAGTAAATAAATAATTTTAACCTAGTTATAAAGTTCATTTTTCTACCTTAGCAATTTCGAGGACGAAATTATTTTAAGGGGGAAAGAATGTAACGGCCCAGATTTTTTTTGACCATTTAGTTATTATTTAAAAATGTTTTTTTTTATTGTTTTGGAAGTTTAAATGGTTTAATTTCAATAATTTTGAATATTTTATTTTATTCCGAAATGGTAGAAATTTAGTGGATCTGCAATATAATGTGAACTGGCAGTATAAAAGGATAAATTTTTAATTAAAAATAGTACGTTTACAAAGGAAGTAGTAGCTAACGAACTCGGATTTCGATGAAATCAGTTTCATTAAATCTGAAATGATGAAATTAGGTAACCAACCAAGTTACGTCAAAAATGGCATCCGTATGTGAAAAAGAAAAAATAAAAGGCCAAAATTTGAACTAAATTTTGACGGTAATTGGAATTTGCTAATGCTAACGACAAAACTGGAACCTGAGACCTATCCAGGAAAATTCTAAACATAGGATATTAACTATATATGAAATCTGGGAAAATCCTATAACGGATATAGAAAGTTATTAAGGAAACAAAATTTAAATAAATTATTTGAAAATCTAAACGAACTCCGATTTTTGATTTGAATACATAGGATTGAAGTACGTTAAAAACCGGACCAGATGGTGGAAGAATTTCTGAAAACCGTTATCGTTTGATACTCCAACATGAGACCGGAAGGTGTTGAAACTAACACAAAACACTATTTTGAATTTGAATTTAAATTATTTGAAAGTTCAAACAAATTCAAAATTGATATATTTTTATATAGTATTGAAGAGAAAGAAAAATTGAACAATATGGTTGAAAAAGATTTTGGATAAGGTATCAATAAGTAAGTCAAATTAACGTCCGAATAGGGTTGAGAAAACACACTTTACTATTCATAAATTATTAAATTTATTTATAATTTAATAAATTTAAGGATTAATCCTAGCCATCCATTTTCGACCGTTGGAGCCATGTGACTCCTTCGGCTATAAATAGCCTCCCCCCTTCATTTTAAACTCACTCCTCCTCCTCCTCTTTCAAGCTTTGGCAATGGCAGAAATAATAATAAAATAATAGAAAATAGGGAAAACGAAGGAAGGGAGAAAGGAGGGCAAGACGGGGAGATAGGGACTCTTAGGCAGAGGCTTGGGCTTCGCGGGGTAAGTTTTTAAATAATATTTATTTATTTATTTATTTGTGTAACATATATATATATTATAATTAAAATAGAATTTGTAAAAATAAATATCAGAACATTCTAAGGGTGACAGAGAGGATAGTGTCTAAGGCTTGAGTTTGGAAAATATAGTTTCCTGCTCTCCCTGGCTATCCCTAACTTATCCGACGGATGGGATGATTAATTTAAATTTAAATTTAAAATTTAATTTGAATTTAAAACAGACCAGGGGCATTTTCGTAATTTTTAACCATAAACTTTAAAAGCTTATAACTTTTTCAAAACAAGTCGGATTTCCACGAAACAAGGACCGTTGGATTCTTATCGGAAAATACTTTAAAATGAGTGGAAGCAGATTTTTGATCCGGGCTAAAAATTTTAAGTTATAATTAAATGAATATTTTTAAATATTTTATTTGAAAATTAAATTTAATTAATATTAAAATGGTTTTTCAATTTTAAAAAAATTTGGATATGGCTAGAGATGGGAAAGTATGATTTTTTAGAAGGGCAGGGAAGGTAATTTGGCTAATAACGCAATTAGAAATTAATTAAGATAAAAATAATTTAATTAATTTAATTAAATATATATTCATTTAAATTAGGTAAATATTGTAAATAGCATAACTTTTGCATACATTAACGAAATTTAACGAAACAGGATCCGTTGGGATCGTATGGACGAGCACTACGCAATGGAACTGACCGCAAGTGGATTGGAGCTCGTTTGGATTTATGGTGAAATTTAACGTCTGAACCAAATCAATGACCGATTATCGTTATTCAACGATAAACCGTCCAAGGTGAGTAAATCTCACTAACTCTGAACACTTTATATTTTTATAAAGTATTTTTAGAACTGATAATTATTTGTTGAATTGCTGAGTGTTGATTGTTTGGTTGAACTGCTAGTCAATTGATTGAAAATACCGATATAGTTATATATATCGTTAACCGATGTTGATTTTGTTTATCAGAATACCTCATATTGAAATGAAATTGATGTGAATTATATTGTGTAACATCTGTGGATGCAGGGAAACAGGTCGGAGGAATCCAACTGGATTCCTCAACATTTATTTACCGTTTTTCATCTATTCTGATATATGATGTGTTATATCATCTGTTGTTGAACCTGTGTGTTTGGATGATGATTAAACCTTTTGATTTGGTATTTTTATACCATAAGTGATACTAGAAAGTGAAAAGGGATTTTCAAAGTTTATTTTGAAAATAAATTATTTATATAAAATCAATAGATTTTATATATAAAAGGAAGAGAATTTCATGAGAGAAAATGATTATAGAATCAAAGCATTTGTTAAAAAACAAATATTGGTGAAATCAAATAGAAGGGAAAATATTGGTGGAATCAAATAGAAGGGAAAATATTGGTGAAATCAAATAGAAGGGAAATATTTGTGAAACGATTACAAATAGAAATAAAAAGGGAAACATTCGTAAAAGTATTTACAAATGGAATTGAAAAGGGAATATTCATGTAGGGAATAAAGAAAAGTTAAAAGAAGTACTTATTTGTTAAATAAATAGAAAAGTTAAAAGAAATATTTATTTGTTGAATAAATAGAAAAGTTAAAGGCAATATTTATTTGTTAAATAAATAGAAGCGAAAAGAGAATAGTTATTTGTTGAGTAAACGAATAGAAAAAGAATCTATTTAAGGGAGGTAATTCAAAGGAATTATTCCAAAGGAATTATTCCAAAGGAATTATTCAAAAGAGAAAAGTCAAAGGGATTAATTCAAAAGAGTTAATCAACTAGAGTTAAACCGTTGGAGTTAAACTGTTAGAGTTAAACAGTTGGAGTTAAACTGTTATAGTTAAACAGTTGGAGTTAAACTGTTAGAGTTAAACCGTTGGAGTTAAACTGTCAGAGTTAAACCGTAAAGTTAAACAGTTAGAGTTAGTTAGTTAGAGTTAACCAGTTAGAGTTATTCAGTTAGAGTTATCCAGTTAGAGTTATTCAGTTAGAATTAACCAGTTAGAGTTAATCAGTTAGAGTTAATCAGTTAGAGTTAATCGTTTTGAGTCAAATCGAACTAGAGTTATTCAAATATAGTAATCGAATAAGGGTTAATTGAATATTAGTTATTCAATTAGAATTGATCGAATCTAATTATTCGAGATAGAGTTAAAAATAGACAAAGTTATTTAAGGATGAATTTCCATTTAGCACGACTGCTAGCATAATTCGCAGGGCTGCAGATAGCCTACGGCGGTCGGATGTTTCCTGGGGGAATCAGGCGTAACCATTGTGATCGCTGCGATCTAGAGTCAAGCAAATGGTGTTAAATCAAATAGTAATTAATCAATAGAAGTTAATTAAGTCGAGTTAGTCGAGTATTAGTAAATTAAGTAGGGTTAGTCAAAAAGGGAATTAATCGAATATCACCTATTCGAAGTAGAGTTATCGAATATAGTTTATTCGAGAAGAGTAATCGAATATAGTTCGTTTGAAGTGTGTTAAATCGAATATAGTTATTCGAAGGAGAGAATTATCGAATATGGTTTATTCGAAGTGAGATTTTTTCGAATATTAGTTATTCGAAGAAAAGGATTATCGAATATTAGTTATTCGAATAGGGGAATCGAATATAGTTTATTCGAAAGAGAATTATCGGATAGTGATTATTCGAGAGTGAATCATACATGGAAATTCGATTATATCGAATTAAGGGAAGTAATGTTTACTTTCCGTTTCAAATCAAGTTTTAATTATCTGTTAATAAAGTAGTTGGTTGTTTATTTATCCAAATTAAGATATGGAAATATATTTAAGTTAACATATTTTGAAAGCATGGAATTATAACATTTATAGTTATAATCAAATGATTCAGTAAAGGAAGTGGATTCATAAATAGAATCCGAGAGTTCGCAAGGAAGTTTCTTAAAGAGTAAAGTTTGAACTTTGTCTATTTCGAAGTTAGAAATGTTGTTCAGTTAAGGTCTGAGAGGTAATTATACCCCAACTTGATTGACTTCGTTTTTAACTAAGAAGTGGATAAGGTTCGAGAGTGAAAGGGGTTAAGTGAATTTAGTTAATGAGCGAAATGATTGGTGTTGGCATAGCGATGTTTATTCAAACATCAGTTTAAACCCAATGAAGGAGATTTGGAAATGTCTTCCAAATGAAAATCAGAAATGTTTTCTGAATATAGAAAATGAGAAATGGAATTGTTTTCCATTGTTAATAACGTATATTTTCTAAATATAGTAAATAAGAAATATAGGAAAACAAGAATAAGGAAAAGGGTAAATTTATGATAATTTGATGATGAATGATGATTGATCGATAGAATTTCCATCTGGAAATAATATCGTTGTTTGCACACCGACATGTTTTTATTTGATAGTTAAATCACCGACTATCAAAGTTTTGACCATTTTAACGTTGTTAATATGGAGAGACCGGTCGGATTATTATCCAGAGAACCACTTCGTATTGGCATAAGCGTTGCGAATCAAGTATGCTGAATATATTGAAGACGGAGTTATGCAAGGGCTATCCTATTTACAGAATAGTGCCTTCGGTTTGTCCAGTCCCAGGACAAACGTGAATGGACGAATGTCTGACAGAGTATATTCAAAGGATCGCGTAAGTTGATCTCTTCAAACGTACTTACGTTTGGTGGCGGAGGAATTCGTTTCTCTTAGCTGTATACCCGTGGTATTTTTGGTGAAATCAATTTGTGATTTGGCGGGTATGACGATGTGACATTCAAAGTAATGGAGGTGGGATCTGTCAAAAGATACGTTATGACCTCAAGCCTCATCCACCGGGAAATGACAAAAATCGGGCAGGCAGCATGGCTATGTGGGTCGCACCCATTAGGATGTATGATCACCTATCTAGAGAAATTCCTTTTGTTCTTAAATCTATCGATGCTGTCCCTTATCGGGAGACGGTTGCTGATCCCAACCGTTGGTGATATACATTCGATACACTCAAGCGAAATGAGTGGTCGGTCATGTGTGGGCCGGGTTGCAAGATGTTCTTGTTGAACCCAGTGTATTTGCCTCTAGAGATACACGTTCGGAAGGTGGTCCCATACCTTGTCAAGTTGGAATCCAATCTCCAATAAGTGCCTGCGAGTTTGATTGTATATTATATATGTAGAGCGTGAGATGCAAGCGTTCTACTATATTTTAATTACTTGTGATTAGACATTATTATAATATCAGATAATATATGATTTCCAAAGTGTTTTGGGTTATCGTAAGGTAAAAACCGTCCGTGTTTATGTGTGGATTGGTCTTACGATTATCTTTTCTTTCGAAAGGATTTTGAAAGTTAAACCAAATGATTTGAGTTTACTCACACCAGTCCCATGACTGACCCAGAGTTTATTTTGTTTTGTTTTCCCTAAACTCTTGGGTGCCCAAATTTGTACGGGCAGTCAAGTAGTCAGGATTTACAGGTATGCTTGAAGAGCTTGGAGCAGGAGGCTTCAAGATTTTTCTAGCTATTGATTATTCCGCTGTGATGAAAGTGTTGTACTCTGATAATGGTATGATATACATATACTACTTTGATTTCAAGATATGTTGTCTATTATATTTTATTCGTTCCGCTGTGAGATTCGTGTTACTCTGATGTTGTTGTGTTCTTCTTCTTCTTCTGTTCTAATTTTCTATCTTATCTATCCTCACCCTCTAATTTCTTTCTTGGACTATCCGGTAATTTCGACTTTTGATTGTTCGATAGGTGTTATATATCGGATAACCAAGGTCGTTTTTTTCTCGGGTCGTTACAGTTATATATATATATATATATATATTTTTGTGTGTGTGTGTGTGATTTCGAAAAGATTTGGAATGAAATCCCGGGGATTTGAATTTTGGAATTTTAAAAGTTTAACTTAAGCAAGTTAAATAGATCAAAATGAATAAATTGAGTAAAACCAATTTGAATGGAATTTGAATTAGATGTAAATGTATTGATATTAAATCATTCGAATTAAATAAATGTAAGCCTATATGATGTGGAATATGTATGAAAACAAAAGTTTTGTAGGAATTAAACTTTGTTGAAATATGAAGAGTTGAGTTCAACTAAATGAGCTTTGGGAAGTTAATGGGTTTGAATCACTTTTCTACCTTAGTAATTTCGGGGACGAAATTCTTTTAAGGGGGGAAGAATGTAACAACCCAGATTTTTCGAACAGTTTATTTTAATTTTTTAATATAGTTTTAAAATATTGAGCTGATAATATAAATCAATTTTTATATTGATTTATCTATTTAATAATCGAAATACGATTTATTTCGAATATATATAATTATCGAAATACGAAAATGAATTTAGCTGAATTCAAAGTTAAAACTGTATTGAAAACAGTTCAGATAATCAATTTGTTTGATTGATAATAATAATATTAATTTATTATGATTATTTTATATATACGTTCAAATTAACTTCAGAATATGTTCTGCTGAGTTCAGTATAATGCTATAATATTTAAATGTCGGTCTATACGCCGAAATAGCGGTTCATGGTTTAAATTAATGGACCGCGAGATATTTGATTATGGATATGTTCGAAATCAAATCAGAATCTATTTAAAAAAAATAAAGATCTCTTTAATCAAATCGATATCTATTTAAAAAGGATAAAAATCTCTTTATTTCAAATCGCATTTAATAGAAATCAAATTGAAATTAATTACATTGTACCTTAACCTACCATACTATTCCTTCTATAGTAAGTATTATTCGTTATTTATATCGCGACACCCTCTCCCTTTATTTTGCTATTTCTCGTTCTCCAGAAAACAAATCTGAGCTCCATCTTCCTTTCAAATTCTTCAAACAATTCCTAAATATCGAAATCGATTCCTTGAGCTGCTTAAACTGTCCCTCTCTTCTTTGCTTATAAATTCGCGAATTACCCTTTTTCCTTTATATTTCCCCTTTTGCCATATTCTTTCATAACGATAAAAATAAAATATATATCTTTTAAAATAAAGTCCTTAGTAACATCAAAGAATCCTTGATTTATTTATATCGTATAAGCGAAGGCTTCTATCCTAAGGCCTTCAGGGATCGTACGACGTTGCTCAAGGTTGGAGGTAGTGACCTAGGGCTTCGAATGGTGGGTGATTGAGGCCGAGATAGGGCAATGTGGTAGAGGTGCGACACGCAGACTGATGCGGGGTTTCAAATGGCATTGTAACAACCCGGAAAATGCGAGCCAGTTTAAAATTTTTATTTTGGCAATTTTAACGAATTGTGAATATTTAAAATAAATTATTTTAAATAATATCGACGAGAAATTTATTTTGAATAGAATTCGAACGTATATATTTATACGCGTCGTCGTTAGAATATAAATATTTATTTATAATTATAAAAGGAATTGAAAATGGTGTGGTAGTTCGATTTCAAAGTTCAAATGAATATACAGGATTCAAAATAAACCAGATTTTAGTGAAACCAAAAATATTAGAATCCATTTGAGAATATATTTCCAACGAATCCGAAAAATCGAAATTTCATTGCAGGAATCAAAAGTTATGTCCAAATGAAAATTTAGAATAGTCGCTATGGAATTCTGGCCCTTAAAAATAGCCATTTTGCAAACGACCTCGGATTTCGACGAAACCACTTTTGTTGGATCCGTGATGTCAAGTTATTGCTAGATCCCAATTTTCATAATTTTTCGAATCAGTATGTGAGCATGGCAAAGGAAAACGCGTTTGACCAGTTTTAGTTGATTTTAATCGACTGGAAAATGGTCATTTTTCAAACGGTATCAGAATTCGACGAAACTAGTTTTGTTAGGACCGTATCGTCAATACAAAGCTAGAAAATATTTTTCTGGAATTTTTCGAGTTAGTATGTGACCCCAGTAAATTGAAATGCGCGTTCAAATTCAATATATAGAGTTTTATGTTGGTTTTGATGAAAACTGATCGAAACGGTCGAATCCGCTTACGATACATATCTCATTGTGTTCGGAATGGGGGTAATTAGCTATGGGCGACAGGCGGTGGGCCTCGTTTAGAGGTCAAATGAAAAGTTAACTTTTTGAAATTAAATAAATTAAAAAATAAAAACTCTCTTCCCTCTCTCCCTTTATCTTCTCTCAGCCTCCCCCCCCCCCCCCCCCCGTTCACTTTTTCAAATCAAAATAAAATAAGAAGAAGAAGAAGTGGGAGAACGGAGCCGCCGCCGTTCAGACCCCCCCCCCCCCCCCCCCCAAGCAAACGCGCCTCCCTCCTTCTTCTTCTCTCCTCACCCCTTCGCTCGAGACCCGGATCGACGCCCCCCCTCGATTTGAAGCCCCCCATGCCACCAAAACCGACGCAGTCGACCTCCTCCGCCTGCATCGAAGATCCGCACCCCCATCTCCTCCAGTTCGAGCGCGATTCCCCTCGAAACCCCCAACCGCTGACGACCCCGACAGCCCTCCACCGAACACAAAGACCCCCCTCCTCTTCTTCAAAGTGATGTAAGTCTTTATTAAATTATTATTTAATGTAATTAGGTTTTTATAGTAATAAAAATTAGATTTTTATAATGTTAAATACGAGATTTTTATAATGTTAAAGACGAGATTTTTATGAAGAGAAAGGCGATATTTTTATGTAGTGGAAGACGATATTTTGAACGTAGGAAAGATCGAATTTTTATATGCGGAAAGATTATTTTTTTATTTTTTTTAGGAAGGATATGATTTCTAGATTAAAAAAATAATTTTTATATCATAGAAAAGTTAAAAATATAATTTTTATACTAGTGGCATAATAAAAATATAATTTTTATAATATAGAAAGGATGAAAATATAATTTTTATAGTATAGAAAGTATAAAAATATAATCTTTATAGATATAGCGAAATAAAAATTCGATTTTTATTATATATATGTTGAAATAAAAATGTGATTTTTATAGTGATGAAATGAAAAGCGAAATCTTTATATAGAGAGTAGCGTGATAAAAATATAATTTTTATTATATGAAAGTTAGAATTTTTAACATATGAAAGTTATGATCTTTATAAAGTAAAAATTCGATTTTTATATATTCATCAGCAAAGAAAAAATTCGATTTTTATATATTCATTAGCGATAGGAAAATATGGTTTCTATAATGAATAGCGATGTAAAAATAGAATTTTTATCTATATAGCAGCGGTGTAAAAATAGAATTTTTATCTATATAGTAGCGGTGTAAAAATAGAATTTTTATCTATATAGTAGCGGTGTAAAAATAGAATTTTTATCTATATAGCAACAATATAAAAATGTGATTTTTATATATGTAGTGGCTACGGGCAACAAAAGGCGAGAACAGCGATGACTTCTACCTAAGAAGAGTCGTGGCATTTGGTTTAGCTAATCGGTGAGAACTTCTCACTTTAAATCTTCTTTTCTAGTTAAAATATATACTAGGATGCAGACGGTGCTTAGCAGCACCCGACACCCGTCATCCACAGACCATGGATAGCTTGTATGTTTGATTGTTTGTTGTGATAAAAATTGATTGTGTGATGTGAAATAAAATATTATATAGTTAAAAATATTTGATCGTTAAAAATATTATTTTTAACGTGTGTGTGTGAATAAAAATGTGTGTTTGTTGATGTGAAACCCCACACGGGTGTTGGGATGAAATTTGGCATACACTAATCCCAATAATTAGTTGTATGTCGATCGATTGATTGACAGGCTGTTATAAGCGTTAGATATCTATATTTGATGCTTATACAGTGTAGTGCACTTTGGATGATGGTTGATTATTTGTCAGTGCTATTATATACATGTGTGGTGTAAAATCCATATAATTAACATTATATGGTAATTGACTGGGCCTCATTCCAATTGGGAAAATAAAGAATAATCATGTGTTGAAAATTATCATGTGTTGAAAGAAATATTTTAACAGTAAAATTTACATCTTTATCATATTTAAAGTTAGAAACTAACTGGAAAATATATAAGATGAGTGGTTTCCAGGGTATTGATCTGATATTTGTTCCGGCCTTCGGCATTAATACCTAGGGAATCATTCTCTTACTACTTTACAGTTAGAGTCTGATTTAAAAATCAAACGATAGATACCATTGTTTTATAAAATATATTAAAAAAAATATAATAGTCATGTGTTGACAGTGCTCATGTGTTGAGAATATTCATGTGTTGAAAGAAATATATATTCATGTGTTGAATAGAATAAATATTCATTTGTTGAATAGAATAACGAATTTATTGAAATATATAAAGCCGTGTTGATTAGAGATGCGCCATTTTGATGTGAACGATATTTATATCGATTTTATTCATTTTTTTAATGAATATCGAAAAGTGATTTCAAATAGAAATGAATTCGAATTGAAATTGAATTGAAATGAAATTGAATTGAGATCGATTCGAATTGAAATCATTTTGAAATGAATTTAAAACGAATATAAAACGAATTTATAAAGAAAAATTCAATTTTGATTTGAAATTGAAAGGGAAATTGAAATCGTTTCGAAAACGAATTTAAAACGATTTATAAAATACGTTTTAAAAAGGAAATCAACGAAATATATAATATATATATATATATTATATATATATATAATGGCCTGAATAGAACGCGCCGCGCTGCGGCAGTTCGTTAATTTCGACCACTGACTTCGAATGGACATTACGGGAGATCCGACCGTCGGATTCTCCTGAAAGCGGAACCGTTGGGTTCGTATCGAAAAGTGCTTTCCAATGAATATTAGAAATTTGAAATCTAATGGTTGGATTTGGAATTATATCCAAATCAAATTTGGAAAAGGTCGTTGTAAGTGCAGTTCGATGGCCGTTGATGGAAATCAACTGTACGGGCCTTGATAAAATTATTAAAAATATCAATAATTTGTGTAAAATCATAATATGTGAATTGGAAAGAACTGGGATGAAAAACTCCACATTTGAAAAGATAAAAATAGTTTTTATCGAAATGAACTAGTTTTGAACTAGAATTAAAAATCAATTTATTTTTGAAATAAATAAATTGAATTTGAAAGTGGTTTTAAAAATAATCAAAATTCCCAATACATGAATTGGACTGGATTTGAATCGAAATTATCTTTGGAATATTTTGATGTGGGATTTTGTGATTATACAGATATGGTTGTGGAAATTTGAAAGATATAATTTATATCGTTATTTCCAATACGATATTTGTTGGTTTCAGAACTTGATATTGAATATAAGCCAGTATATTTTCTATTCAGAGCCTTGTATTTAATAGCAAACGTGATTTGGGTTTGTCGTGAATGGTGTCTTCATTAACACTGTTCTTAAGACCAGTTGAGAAAAAGATTGAATCTTTCTATTTAGATTTAATGAAGTGTACCAATTAAATAGTATTAATTGGAATTGAATTTAAATTGGTTTTGGGTTATCGTGAATCGTATTTTAGATGACATTGATTCTTTAACCCAGTTAAAGACAGGATATTGATTTTTGAAAAGATTAAAACTAAGTGGAGTTTTAATGAATCTTTAATTAGATTGAAATGTGAATAGATAATTTAAATTATCAAATCTGAAAGGTGATCGAGAATGGAGTACCACCAGTTTTGCTCCAAAGCGATAGTTAAATCTTTAATTAGATTTGAACGGGAAATGGTAATTAATTTTACCGATAACACCGTGGTGTTAGATATGGAGTATTACCAGTTTTGCTCCAGGGGATGAATAGGTTGGGATTGGGAAATAAAATAAATAATTACATCGGTGTGGTTCGCTAATCCCGACTAGTTTGGAAAACCATAATATGGTTTGAAATGATATCCAAAGGAAGATTAAAGAATAAATTTAGTAGAATTTATCTTGGATAAAACTAATGGGAAACTTTCCCTAAGAATGTGATTTTGTGAATAAAAGAACATTGTGAATTGGAATGAGGCGTTTGTTGTGTTTGTGTAACATTTGTTTATTATATACGTGGGTTATTCAGAAAGGCTGGGTTTATACCCATTCTGAATAACCGATTCGGCGATAAGTCGAAGATGAAGACGGTGGTTGAAGACCGGAAGTCTTCACATCGTTTGGGTGATTACTGATGATCTTGATTGGGCTATACACCTAAAATGAGGGAATCATTTAGTGATCCTCCAGACGTACTTGGAGATCGATGGATATGCGAGGAAAGTGCCTCCGGTTTCGTTCAGACCCAGAACGAACTTGTAAATGGACCGTGTGTCTGACATTGGATTTTATTCTGTGTTGATTGATTTCTATTAAATATACAGCTGTTTGGCGGCGGAGAATTTATTCTCTTGCTTAACGCCCTTCTCTGAGACGTACGAGCTCAGAGGTTGTATATCGATGGACATCAGTCGCATGGAGTGAATTTCCTGTTTGGCACGCGTAAGTGGCAATTGATCAAGGCTTCTGTTGAAAAGCAAAGTCTTGTGGTTGATGATCAAAGCACGGCCTGTGTGGCGTAGCTTTGTGTATAACGTGAATTCGCGAGCCTCACAACTCGGTATGAGTCAAAAACGGGATACGGAAAATTGGGAGAACACGACGTTTCTTTCTAGCTATGGGTGGTGTTAGTGCTTAAACTGGCTGACATTTATATACTTTTCACCTATGTGGTTGTTGGATGAGGCGCCTCGATATTAGGTCTGTTAGGACCGGGAAACGTGTGTTTAGGAATTGCCAATCCTCAAAAGTAAGAGAGGACCGGCCCAACCTATTCCAAGGATCATAGTGGGGTCCTGAGACATTTGCTAAAGTGTCTCGAACGGAGAGGAGCTTGCCCCTTGCCTCGACTCATGACGGAAATCCAATTTCCAATACGTGATATTGCGGTTTTAATTGTAGAACTAGTATGGCGACATGATATATGGTACCCATGCCGTCTATGATTGATATTTATGATTGAAATTGTTTTGACACTATACACTTATTATAGTATCAAAGGATTTGTTTTAAACGTACCAAGCATGTTTGGCTATTATAAGGGAAAACCCTATCCTCCGTCTTGCGTTGCATTGTGTGATGGGACCTGGGTCTTATAATAGCTTCATTTTTCGAAAAAGCATTGCGTTGTTTTGTTATATGCACTAGTGTTCTTGGGAGGAAACCCGTTCCGTGTTATACGACGTGGTCCCTTGAATTACTCTCTTTTAAAGTAAAGATTAATCACTGTTTTAGTTCTCACACTAGTCACATGACTGACCTGGAGTTTATTGTTTTAACCTAAACTCTGGGTGCCCCTATTTTCTACACGGGCAGTTAGTAGTTTTGGTTTTGCAGATTTATATTCACAGGATCCTGATTTACAGCTGGAACGATACTCGGAAAGCTCTGTATCCGTGTATTACTTCTAGTTGTGTTTTGTATTATTTTCCGCTGCTATGTAATTTATTGTAACCTCTGATATTTATCGAATGTATATTTATTCATACTCTGTATATTCTTGTATTCTGATGGAATTGTTGTAATAAACAATGAAATGTTCTTCTGTTTGCGTTCTGATTCATCTTGTCCTCAATTCTATCCGTGCTTTCCTTACCGGGGATGTTCGGGTCGTCTCAGGCATAAATTGGGGGATTATGGTGATGAAAGTGATCGATAATTATTGTGTGAGCTACAGGAAGACCATGCTCGATAATGGGAATCACGATGAAGCTGGAGTTCGAATTAGCTGAAGTTCGATCTAGTGTACGAACTTATATCGATCTGGTATTTCGCGATGTCTGAGATGAACTTGGGCCCGATTTGTTGTGATGGAATGGTGTTCGGAGCCTTTAGGTGATGCAATCTAGGGCGCCGATTTCTCGAGTTCGGGGCGAAATGGTGTTCGTTGGTTACAGGAGCATCTGGAATTAGGGTTTGGGTGCGATGGTTTTCGGCAAATAGAAGGTCACGATAGTGGGATAACGAGTTGGTAATACATGCGGTTGTTGTTAGGAGTGGATGTAGGGGAGATATAGTGGTGCGCATTTGATTTGGCACTGTGAATTTGGAAATGGGTTAACTGGAAAATTGGTTCAAACATCCTAAAGGATGAACTGGGTAATTGGGTTTTTCCATGAAGATTGAGGTGACTGATGTTGGTACAGCAATTCAGTGGCGTTGAAAGGGTGTTTAGGGCTGACAGGTTAAGGACTACTGTAGTTGATGGCAAAACAGATGAATTTTGCAAGAGGGGAAGGAGGATTTTACAAAGTAACTAGGTAATTAATTTTTAACTGACTAGTTTAATTAATCACATTTATTTATTTCAAAAATATATTATAACACATAGGTATATCTCATACAACATCAGATCGAGGTAAAACAAGGTTCGATGAATTTCGTATCGGCATAGGCTATAGTGTGGAATTTATCTGGAATGCTTTGAAGATTCCTGGAGTTTTTATCTAATTTTAAACTGTTGTTTAAAATTAGATAAAACAACGATTGATATTCGGCAAATAAAATCACGGTGAATAAATCTTGCTCCGTTTCTATTTAGAATTATTTTTCTGTTGGTTGATTGGTTGCATTAAAATATTTTTTGTGGCTATAAAATATATATTAGTTATATAGGATGGGTATTTGTGGCTATTATATACATATATTGGTTTGGTGGTTGGATTCCCGCAGTACCATTAGCGGATGCCCGCAGTATCATTAGCGGTTGACCCTATACGCCCCACGCTATGATAGTGGATGACCTTCTATACTACGATATTCTGCCACAAAGCAGAATGGGTATTATTTATGTTGGCTAACATCTGTGGATGCAGGGAAACCGGTTAGAGGAATCCAACTGGATTCCTCAAAAATATTATTGTTTGTTGTTATCACATATATTTTTATGTTTGAAAACCTATGGTTGATAAATTGGGTGTTTTGAATTGTTGAATGTCACTGGATCCTAAATGTTGATATTTAAAAATATCGTGGAAAGGAAATTTCCAGTTTTAAAAAGGAAATTCTATTTTTCTAAAATAGAATTTGAAATTTTAATAGAACAAAAATATTAACTTGGTTTGAATAATTTAAACAAGCAGTTCATTTACAAACGAAGTTTATAAATGAAGTGAAATGAATTATCATTGGATAATTCGGAAAATAAAAATATAACAAGTATTGATTTTATAAATTAAATAATACAGGAAATTGAAGTGAATTTATAAATGGTGTTTATAAATAAAATAGATTGATTTTCATTGGATAATCAGATAATTGAAATGAAATTATAAACTGTGTTTATAAATAAAGTGGAAAAATTATCATTGGATGATTTGAATATTTAAATTCAAACGTGAATTTAAAAGTAGAAATGGGAAAATCGTTTTAAAGAAATAAACAATGGGATTTATTCTGATGTTCAGAATACAAATTGAACTAAAATAAATCCGTAAGGATTTATGATTTGAATTCGATTAATTCGAACTTATTTAAATAGAATTGAAAATGGAATTTGAATATAGAAAATTCAAATAGAATTGAAAATTCAAATGGAATTTGAAATATAGAAATTCAAATAGAATTTGTATATAGAAATGAGAATGGAATTTGAATATAGAAAATTCAAATAGAAATGAGAATAGAATTTGAATATAGAAATGAGAATAGAATTCAAATAGAAATTAAAATGGAATTTGAATATAGAGAATTCAAATAGAATTTGAATATAGAAATTTCAAAGAGAATTGAAAATAGAAAGTTGAAATTATTTCGAAATGGGAACGACGAAATATATTTCCGAATGCGGATTTTTAAACAGAATAGAAATAAATCCAAAGAATTTATAATTTGAAAAGGAATTGGAATTTAACATAGAAGATTGAAGTATAAATAAATATATTACCGAGTTAGGAAAAATTGACAATTTTAGAAAATCGGAAATATGATGTTGAATTGGGAAAACTGATTTGATATACATTAAAATATATCAGAATGGGGTTGAATTTATTATAAATGAAGTTCAAACGTTTATATATATATATATATATATATAATTAAAACGAACCCACCACAGCACGGTAGTTCGTAAATTGGCGTTTCGAACTTCAATTGAGTATACATAACTCAATTGAAGTCGGAATTCTTTGAAACAAGAATCGTCAGGACAGATTTGATAATAGTTTTCTAATGAAAGAGGAAATTCTAAATTTCGTCGTAGATATTCTGAGTTATGTCAAAATCAAATTTTCAGAAAAACAGCGCTATAACCATTTAAAAACCATAACGGTTTATTTAATTTTATAAAAGGATTTTAAGCGGAAAAATCCGAATTTCTATTTAGATAATTTCAGATTTGAGTTGTAAAATATATCTGAACTCAAGTGGAGTAGTGGATTGATTTTTGATAACAAAAATCATATTTTTAATTATTAAATAGAATTAACTAATTTGAACAAAAATTAGTTAATGAAATTTTGAATCAAAATTGGACTTTGAATAAGTGAACTGGGATTTGTAAATTTATATCTGGAATCGAATATTGAAATTTGAGTTGAAAATGACATTTGATTGTTTTATAAACAAATTAATTTATATTTGGACGTGATATGTTCAAATAAGAAGTGAGATAGGCAAAAGAGTTAATTAGAGAATAAATTAGCGAATCGAGTTTAAAATGACTGGATTGAGTTGTAATAAATTGGGAATGGATAGATATATGAAGTTTTATTCGCCGAATCGGCAAGCCACTTGGTTTTTTGTGTTTTTGTTTTTGAATGGAGAGGCATGTGTGGCGGTTTGGGGATTTTCCCGATGCTCCCGGTACAAAGGAGGTTATGGCGAAATTTTCCGAAAATTTAAGGAGTTAGAATATTTTTAAGAAAATTTGATAGTTAGAAATCAATGTATCGATATATATAGAATTCGATAATGAAACAAATTTAAATTAGAATATTATAAACAAAAAGTAAATCAATAGTCTGGTAATAGAAAGAGAAATGTATATACGTTTTAAAAAAAAATGAATAATTGGCTTTATATGATGTTGATTATTCGAGGTAAGTGGTTTTGTCTGTTTTGAAATTAATGATGTTTTTAGTCAAGGTTTGAGAGGTAATTATACCCCAACTTGATTGATTTCATTTTGACCGATAAATAGCAAGATCCAGTCTCGAAGAAAAATGTTTGAATAAGGGTTAAGTCGAATGTTGTATTTTGGGTTGTTGTCACGATGTTTTATACAACACTCGTTTGTAACAACCCGGAATTTTGGACCCAATTTAAAATTTTTATTTTAGAAATTTTAATGGATTTTTAATATTTAAAATGGTTTATTTTAAATAATAACGACTAAAAAAATTTATGCAACGCAGGTGTCCGACTTTTATTGGTGTTTTCGTTTACATATTTAATGATGCATAATTAACGCTTGGAATGTATTTATGTTTCTTCTAAGGTTTCTGTAACAACTTGGAAATTCTGAGCCAATTTTAAAATTTTATTTTGGGTATTTTAACAAAGTTTGAATATTTAAAATGAATTATTTTAAATAATAACGACGAAAAATTTATTTTCGACGAAGTTAAAACGAATAATTTTATTTTAAATTATAAAGGGAACTGAAAATAGCACGGTAGTTCGATAATTCGATTTCAAACTTCAAATGGATGTACAAGATTCAAAATAAAACGGATTTTAGCAAAACCAAAAATATTTGAATCTAATTGAGGGTATCTTTCCAACGAATCCGAAAAATCAAAATTTCATAGCGGGAATCAAAAGTTATGTCCAGTTAAAAATTCAGAATAGTCGCTATGGAATTCAGGCCCTTAAAAATGGAAATTTTGCAAACGACCTCGGTTTTCGACGAAACCACTTTTGTTGGATCCGTGATGTCAAGTTATTGCTAGATTCCAAAATTCGTAATTTTTTGAATCAATATGTGAGCGTGGCGAAGGAAAACGCGTTTGACCTGTTTTAGTTGATTTTAATCAACTGGAAATTGGCTATTTTTCAAACGGTCTCAGAATTCGATGAAATTGGTTTTGTTAGGACCGTATCGTCAATACGAAGTTAGAAAATATTTTTTGGGAATCTTTAGAGTTGGTATGTGACCCCGGCAAATTGAAATGTGCGTTCAAATTCAATATATAGAGTTATATTTAATTTTGACGAAAACTGATCGAAACGATCGAATCAGCTTACGATACCTATCCCATTGTGTTCGGAATGGGGGTAATTAGCTATGGACGACAGGCGGTGGGTCTCGTTTCGAGGTTAGAATAAAAAGTTGCTTTTTGAAATTAAATAATTTAAAAAAAAAAATTTAAAACCCACTCTTTTATACCCTCACCCCCCCCCCCCCGTTCATATTGAAAATCAAAAGGAAAAAAAAGGGAAGAAAAGGGGGATCGACGGCGGGGGGGGAGGGACCGCCGCCGCCCCATCGCGGCCCCCCCAGGTGGCGGCGCCGACCGCCTAGCCACTCCCCCTCTCCTCTACTTCTCTCTCCCGCCTCTCTTCCTCTCCCCTCCTCCACGCGAGACCGCTAACTCCTTCAGCCGCCCCTCCTCGACCTCCACCTCCGTCCTCCTCTCGTCGAGCGAAACCCCTCCCCCCCTCCGATCTTCTTCTCCTTCCCTCCAGCCTCCTCCCCTTCCTTCCCCCTCTTGATTTGAAGCAGCGCCGACCCCCATACCCGACCACCGCGAGACCCTCCTAACGCCGCCATATCTGATCTGAGCACCATCTTCGAGCCACCTTAGCCACCGGTGAGCATTCATTTCGATTTCTTTTTGTTTATGCACTTATAATTATAATTTATGTGATTAGAAAGCGATGATTTTTAACATAGAAAGCTTTGATTTTTATTTTATCTTTAACATAGAAGGATTTGATTTCTATTCATACGAAGTTTAGATTTTCATTTAAATAAAGATTAGATTTTTATCATAGTAAAAAGGCGAAATCTTTGTATAGTAGAAATAATAAAGATGTGATTTTTATATAGTAGAAATTATAAAATATAATTTTTGTGAGATAGAGAATATAAAAATACGATTTTTATATGTTATAGATAGTTAAAAATTCGATCTTTATATAAGAAGTAAAAATATAAAAATATAATTTTTATATAGAAAGAAGCGTTGTAAATGCTTATGAAGTTAGCGTGATAAAAATATGATCTTTGTTATATGAACACCGTTATAAAAATAGAATTTCTATCTATATAGTAGCGATATAAAAATAAAATTTCTATCTATATAGTAGCGATATAAAAATAGAATTTCTATCTATATAGTAGCGATATGAAAATAGAATTTTTATCCATATAGAGCGAATTAAAAATGTGATTTTTTATATGCATAGCAATAATATAAAAATGTGATTTTTATATATGTAGTGGCTACGGACAATGAAATAGACAAAAGGCGAGCACGACGAAGATTTCTACATAAGAAGAGTCGTGGCGTTGGTTTAGCTTGTCGGTGAGAACTTCTCACTTTAAATCTTGTTTTCTAGTTAAAAATATATACTAGGATGCAGACGGTGCTTAGCAGCACCCGACACCCGTCGTCCACAGACCATGGACGACTTGTATGCTTGTTTGATGTGTTGTGATGTTTGGTTGTGATGTTGATGTGAAATAGATAATAAAATATTCATGTGTTGAAATGAATTAATTTTCGTTTAAAATATAATTTTTAACGTGTATGTGAATAAATATTCATTTACAAACCGGACGGTTTGTTTATGTACACCTATTTGAAGGATATTGATTGGGACGATAAATTTTACACATCGCCCAACTACACAAATAATATTCAGTGTTTGTGGATTGAAACCCCACACGGGTGTTGGGATGATATTTGGCATACACTAATCCCAATTATTTAGTGGTATGTCGATCGATTGGTCTACAGACTGTGTAAGCGTTAATTATTTATATTTAATGCTTATGCAGTTGTGTGGTGCACTTTGGATGATGGTTGATTATATATCGTTGCTATTATATACATGTGTTGTATGGAATCCATATAATTAACATTATTTGGTAATAATTGGGCCTCATTCCAATTGGGAAAATAAGGAATATTACAAAATAAAAATAGTCATGTGTTGACAGTACTCATGTGTTGAGAATAGTCATGTGATCGACGCTAATCTATGAATTAGAAAAGCGCGACATTTGTAATAAATTCTGCAAGCATACAGGTGTGTAGCATACAGGTCGAACACAGGGAGGTGAACTAAATCAAATTATTTATCTAATCTCTTGGGCGAGTTAGATGATTTTCGAGGTTGGTTTTTGAAAATAATAAAAATTGAAACTGTGATCCAACTCAGAACAAATCTAATTGAACCGACGGTCAAATCACAATTATCAATTGGGAATTAAAATGCAAAACAGAAATAAAATGCAGAAAGTAAAATTGCAGGAAAAGAAGAACAACAAAAAGTAAATTAGGATTGTCGTTGAAACTAATCAAACGACTAATCACTAACAAAAAGTGTAAAATACAATTGGTGTTCTACCGAATCTAATCGTGTAGACAACACTAATCGTTAAGAAAATAGAAAAATGCTAGAAAATAAAAGAAGAAAAAGAACTTTTATTAATGGAGTGATGGAATAGAAAATAGGATGGTGGCTACAATGATATTACAAGGGTATATATAAGGTAGATAGCCAAACCCTAACCCTAACCCTAATGATAAATGGGCCTGGTCATTACATCACTAATTAGTTTACAATGAGAAACATAAATGGGCCTTTGATAAATAAAGAAAATTTGGGCCTTTTCTCTTTTCCTCTTGTTTCCTTGACACTTCTTCATTGAATTGTGATGTGCAAAGCCTTGTTATCAATCCTTTTTTTTGTCCAACAGCAACTAGATGTGAGATCTTTATCTACAATTCTTCAAAATGTAAATATGTATCAATTTCATCTCTATTTCTCTACTTTTCTGGTTGCATGCGGGCTGGGTTGGAATATCTGTAAAAGTAACAAAACAATACCTAAGAAATATTTATTTATATACAAAAGATAAGATATAAGAGCATAAAATAAACACATTTCTATGTCAATCAAATACCCCCACACTTATCTTTTACTCGTCCTCGAGTAAAAAGAAAATGGAAAACTAACTAGATAGGTCACACTTTCGTAGGAAACACGATTGGATTGAGCGCATGCAACAAGCCGTTAAACCTCTAGGTGTCCCTAGTAGGACGAGTGGTGTCTCGTGAGGGTTTTCAGCGGATACTACCCACAAAATCCAAATGTAGTATGCTATGATTCTAATGAAACTACATGAATGCAATGGACATATGCAAATAAAAACGAAAGATGAAAACACGACTTATTTCATGAAAGTGGTACAACAAATTAAGTTAATAATTTCTAATCGGTTGATTTTATTTTAGATACCTCGACTTGTCACAAATTTTCAATATAAATCAAGTTTTCAAATGTTAAATTCCAGTTTGGCCAGTTAGTTCGGTTGATAACATAGTGCAGCCATGAAATAAATTCTTAGTTTGCTTGGCACAGTTTGCAAAGTGGTATTCTAATTTTCTCATGTATGGCTAGTCAAATCAATAAGGTCAAGAAGTGTTTGGGCATCATCGCTTATTCTTTATTCTATAAAATTTTAAAATTTATGATTAAGTACATACACCTAACTAAAAAGACCAAGGTTTACCACCCATGCACTGCCTCGCGGACTAACGGAGAGTGGGTAAAGAGCTTGGCGGATTGTGCAGGCCGACTTTGACTTTGTCAACAACGTGTCGGTAATCCTTAGGTGTCCAATCTCATAAAATGAGACCGAGATTTTCCAACGCTGACTTTGTCAACAACGTGTCGGATAGAGCTTGGCGGGTTTGCACACCAACGCTCGATATACAAGCAATGTTGGATACCCTTGGAATATTATTATTATTATTGAAAATATAAGCACAAAAGAGAGTTACACGAATTCAACTTGACACAACTTAGTTTTAAAGATTTGAAAAGCCAATATAAGTATTTTAAGTCCTCCACTTATTTAAACAAAGTCTACAATATAGAAAAGATTTCATGGCCATCACCTAAGAATCTCCCTATGTACCGGTTATACTATTATCCCTCAAAATTAACTTTTCATTATATTTCTTATTCGATCTAAGTTGAGAGAAAAAAATACTATCAACTGGCTAAAAATTGTAAACTTATTTTGTTGTATTAATTGAAAATGAGTCGTATTTTTCCAAAAAAAAAAATTATGGTATGTTACTACAATCTAAAATGTATGATGGTCCTACTTAAATGGCTGAAAATAAAAAGAAATAAAAACAAAGAAAAATGAAAATGGATGAAATGCAGACTCCCCCCCCCCCCCCACTTGAACTAAACAGTGTCCACACTGTAACGTTTCCTAAATTTGAAAGATCATACCCAAAGATGGATTAAATGTAAAATGACTTGTAAAATGAAATGCAATCTAACTATATGTAAGAATGGATCATATGTACAATGATATATGTGTTTGCGATGCATGCGACGCAAAGAATTCCACCAACTTTTTCCCCTATACTTGGTTCTAGCCCTATGAGTCCCATTCCCACTATGTCTAGGCGTGTTTTCTAATAAGCAAAGGTTTTTGAAAACCATCTCATCTTTAAACCTAGATTTATAGTCCAGTAAATGAATGTTCAAGGTCGTCCTAACATGAAGTTTTTCAATCAAACTAACATTCCAAAAATAGTTCATGTGTTCAACAAATTTATCAGTGTAATTTTTCAAAAAATTGTGATCGCATATAAATTCAGTGAAATTTGAAATCTGAGTGTTGTTCAACACTATGTGATCACATTTCTCATCATTAACTGACAATGTATTTTCGACACTGACAATTTCAAGTTCATTTGAAATCTCAAAATTTTCAAACTTGGATTCGTGACCTAATTCTGTTTCATCCTCATTTGGCAACTCCTCTTCATTCAATCCAAAAAATTCATGTTCATTGAAATTCTTTTCCAACTTTGAGTTTTTGAAAAATTCAACATTATCATTTTGTTCAACTTCTAGAATTTCAAGTTTTTCACAGCCTGAAAGAGGAAGGTCAAAATCTAAGCTTAAATCTTTTTTCTGAAAAGAGTTGAAGTCCAAATCATTTGTTGAATTTTGAAAATCTTCATCAAGATGATTATTCTCAATTTCCAAAGTCGTTATTTGAAAATTTTCAATGTCAGTAGAAATTGGATTATTTTCTGATTCAATGCTCATTTGATTTTGTTGCTCTTGTTGTTCTTTAAAAGATTTCATTAAGCAAAGAAGTTCATCAAGCTTTCTATCTTTTTCATCAAGCTGTCTATCTTGGTTTTCTACCCTCTCTCTAAGAATGTTAAGATGATATTCTTCAGAATCGTTGATTTGAAAGCTCTCGTTTTGGATTTCTTGATTCTCAAAATTATAGTCCACATCAATTTCACGATCAATATCATTCCCAATGTGGTGGTTGTTTGAATCTTCAGAAAAATGACAATGATATTGGAAATCATTTTGATTTTGAAAATTAGGGTCATAACCAAAACTGTTGAAATTCGATGGAAAATTGAAATTTTGGTTATTTTCAAGATGTTGATATGGGTTGTAATTTTGAAAATTTTGATCGATTTGAAAATCATTTTCAAAATTATTTTCGAATTGGTTTCCAACCCCATGTTGATCAAAGGTACGTTGCAATTCAAAACCGTTTTGATGTGGATGTGGCCCATAATCGAAGTTATTGAAATTTAAATTGAAATCGTCGTTTCGATTATATCTATGATTTTGAAAATGTTGGTCAATTGGAAAATTTTGAAAATTGGCATCGGGCTCACGAAATTTTGGAAAATCTTGTTTCATGAGTTGCAATTCATACTCATACTCTTCAAGAGGACGTCTACTTCGATTATTATCCCACATTTCTCTCATTGATTTTTTTGAGTTAGACATTTGAAATGAAATCACGGTAAGACAGAAATTATTCTCAATTCAAAATAATATAAAATAATGAGTTGTGCTCTATTAATTAACTGACTCAATTGGAAGGGGGAAGAGGGTCTTATGGCCGTTCACGTATAGTATAAAACTAAGGGATACGACCAATGTTTTACGGGTAGTATGCAACCTCTTTTGCTAAAAGTTCAATAAATTGAACTAATATATATCCGCAATCCAATTGTACGAGACAGTCAACTTCACAAAGCACCACTTTTCAGTTATATTATTTTGAAAATCAAAATCACGTGTTAAAATTGAAAATCGATGAGAGTGATTAGTTATGGAAAACCGTTCCTCACCACAAATTCAGAAATATCAGTCACAGAACAGACACAGAAATATAAATTGCAGAATTAAAATTTACATTCAAGCCGCTGCCCCTGCAGAAAATTTTTACAACAATTGTCTATATATTTTTTCTTTTTCCTTTTGCAGCAGAGCACCTGTAGAGTTTTAAAAGTTTTCACCTTGATCGACAGTCCTCCAGTGAATTTGGGAAGCTCTAGCGCGTTCACACCCCACTTGGTGTGCAACCGCTCCAACCCATCTGAATCGATCGCTGCTTTCTGTTGTTGTCCCCTTCTATTAATTGCTTGACTGCGCTGCGGCACGGGTTCGGGCTAGGAGCCCGAAAAAAAAATTTAGGACCTTTTTCTAACTACCACTGTACCTGTTTTGAAAAATTCTCCGTTTTTTTTTTTTGAAAAGAAAATAAGAACGGACTCGTAAATAAAAAAAAATTAAACTCAACAAAAAAAAAACTTGGAAACAACTAGACTAAACTAAACTAATGCCGAACTTTAAAAAAAGGAAAGAAAAAA
Organism: Allium sativum; assembly: GCA_030737875.1. NCBI lineage: Eukaryota > Viridiplantae > Streptophyta > Magnoliopsida > Asparagales > Amaryllidaceae > Allium > Allium sativum. The sequence goes on along the minus strand of CM060910.1, from coordinate 1,041,550,419 downwards.
AATAAGAGTTGTAAACTAAAGGAAACTAGAAAGCCGAACTAGGCAAGTTGAAAATCAAATAAATTGTAACTGAGAAATAAATTCAAGACCACGCCACCCCTTTATTTTTTTCAAATAAAAATCAGTCAAAGGCCAACGCAAAAGGTACGAACAGTTGGCGCACGAAAATCAGGCAAAGGCCAATCACGCTCATAAATAGAAAAATATATTTGAAACTAAACTGTCCACCTTTTTCTTCTAAATACAAAAGAAGTTTCCTTTCCCATTATCAAGAACCTGTGGTTTCTCAGTTATAAATACAAAACGCGAACCTCTGGACCAAAACAAACAGTTGTTCTCAGAGGAAAAGATGACTCGGCGCCTCCTTTTCAGCAATAAAAGGAATCACACCCAAGAAAATAGCCACGCCCAAGAAAATAGTCACGCCCCCTCTTATTTCTTTCCAAAACAGTAGATCACGCCACAAAAACAAAAAAATAAAGAAACAAATATTCCTTGAATATTATTTCTAAAAATCAAAACATGTCACCATTTACTCACATATGGCTGCGTCCCAGTAATCAGAAGCCAAGAAATACAAATACCCACCACGTCACGTCAATATAAAGCAGCCAATACCCAAATTTTTCAATACCCCAAAACACAACAGAGAAAAATCAATACGCCCCCTTCTTTCCTATTCTCAACAAACCGAAATTGATCCCGAGAAAAATAAAAACTCACGAAATTTCGCAATAAAATCCCTTTGTTTTGTGAATCGAATTTCTGCCTGGGCTTCAATTCGAGTTCGCCCTGCCTCTCCTTTTGTTTTTTTTTTTTTTTTTACTTTTGACTAAACCAAATAAAAGTGAGAAAGGCAGCAAAATCTTCGACGCAGATCGGGTTCGAACTGTTATTGGTGTTAAAGGTTTTTGCTGAGTTATGGGGGAGTTGTGCGGATGTGAAATTGCGTTGGCAGTGAGGATGTAGGTGATTTTGGAGTGGGGTTTTCGAATCGGCTTGTGAAAATTGTGGATTTGGTTGAACTAATGGTTTGGGATCGGTGATTGTGTGGACGTGTTCGTGGAGGTAGCGTGTTTTGTTGATGATGATCGCTGAAAGTTGGGTTATTTGCGGATGAAGGGTTTGCGTGTGGTGGTTTTATCGTGACTTTGGGAAGGGCGAGTTCTGCAAGTGAAGGTGGGTGGAAATTTGCGGTGGAGAACTTGTCAGTGTGTGATGAGAAGAAGGTAAAGAAGAAAATAAGGGAAAACTAGTGGAAAGAAATTGGTTTTTTTTTTTTGAATTTTGTAAAAATTAGTGGAAAGAACTGGCATTTGCGTGGATGGTTGAAGGGGAAGGTGGGTATGGTGGTCAATGAATGATCTGACGGTGGATGTTGGTGTTTGAGAAGAAGATGGTGTATTGGCTGAAAGATTGGTATGGGTGATTGCAGAAGTATGGGCTTGAGATTGTTTTGAAGCTGTAAGGGAATGATCTATTTGAGGCTAGCAGTGTGTAAGGTATGGATGTGAGGCAATTTGGTGATTTTTGAAGGTTGGAGTTGTCAGAAGAGGTGATGGCTGTTGACAGAACAAAACTTGCAAGGTAGAAGAAGTAGAGGAAAGAAATCAAAGCATAAGAAGAAACAGTTGCAAAATCTTTTTAATTTTTTTTTTTAGATTGTAGAAGAAGGACAGGAAACAGATGTAAAGAATAGAAAGAAATTGAAAGATGGAAAGAAATTGAATGAAAATTAGCAAGTTTTTTTTTTTTTTTTTTTTGGTAAGACCTGTGAAGGAAGAAAGAAATTTGCACAGAACTAATTGAGTTAAAAAGGAAAGAACTAAAAGAAAACAAATGTAAAAAAAAGGGAAAGAAATTAAAGAAAGGAAAGAATTGGAAAAACAATTTTTTTTTTTTTTGAAGGTAGAAGAAGGAAAAAAAATGTACAACAAAAGGAAAGAAATAGATGGGAGAAGGGGAAACAAGCTAAAACAAAATTGAGAAGATTTTTTTTTCTCTTGATTTAGAAGATTACGATATCAATGAGAAATACCAAATCATCTACTCAAGATTTTTTTCTATATATACACAAAAACAAAAGGAAAATATAAACCAAAACTAACACGAATCGGAAATTAAATAAATAATAAAATTTAATGTTACCTCCCCGGCAACGGCGCCAAAAACTTGATCGACGCTAATCTATGAATTAGAAAAGCGCGACATTTGTAATAAATTCTGCAAGCATACAGGTGTGTAGCATACAGGTCGAACACAGGGAGGTGAACTAAATCAAATTATTTATCTAATCTCTTGGGCGAGTTAGATGATTTTCGAGGTTGGTTTTTGAAAATAATAAAAATTGAAACTGTGATCCAACTCGGAACAAATCTAATTGAACCGACGGTCAAATCACAATTATCAATTGGGAATTAAAATGCAAAACAGAAATAAAATGCAGAAAGTAAAATTGCAGGAAAAGAAGAACAACAAAAAGTAAATTAGGATTGTCGTTGAAACTAATCAAACGACTAATCACTAACAAAAAGTGTAAAATACAATTGGTGTTCTACCGAATCTAATCGTGTAGACAACACTAATCGTTAAGAAAATAGAAAAATGCTAGAAAATAAAAGAAGAAAAAGAACTTTTATTAATGGAGTGATGGAATAGAAAATAGGATGGTGGCTACAATGATATTACAAGGGTATATATAGGGTAGATAGCCAAACCCTAACCCTAATGATAAATGGGCCTGGTCATTACATCACTAATTAGTTTACAATGAGAAACATAAATGGGCCTTTGATAAATAAAGCAAATTTGGGCCTTTTCTCTTTTCCTCTTGTTTCCTTGACACTTCTTCATTGATTTGTGATGTGCAAAGCCTTGTTATCAATCCTTTTTTTTGTCCAACAGCAACTAGATGTGAGATCTTTATCTACAATTCTTCAAAATGTAAATATGTATCAATTTCATCTCTATTTCTCTACTTTTCTGGTTGCATGCGGGCTGGGTTGGAATATCTGTAAAAGTAACAAAACAATACCCAAGTAATATTTATTTATATACAAAAGATAAGATATAAGAGCATAAAATAAACACATTTCTATGTCAATCATCATGTGTTGAAAGAAATATAGATTCTTGTGTCGAAAGAAATATTTTAACAATAAAATTTACATCTTTATCATATATAAAATTAGAAACTAACTGGAAAATAGATAAGATGAGTGGTCTCCTGGATATTGATCTGATGTTGGTTTCGGCCTTCGGGGTTAATATTTAGGGAATTGCTCTCTTACTAATTTACGGTTGGAGTCTGATCAAGAATTAAATGATAGAAATCAAAATTTTATAAAATATATTAAATAAAAAAAATAGTCATGTGTTGATAGTACTCATGTGTTGAGATTAGTCATGTGTTAAAAGAAATATAGATTCATGTGTTGAATAGAATAAATATTCATTTGTTGAATAGAATAACGAAGTTATTAAAATATATAAAGCCGTGTTGATTAGGGATGTGCCATTTTGACGCGAATGATATTTATATCGATTATATTCATTTTTATAATGAATATAGAAAAGGAAGTGATTTCAAAATATAACGTTTGGAAAATATTATCATTTGTATATCGATGATGTGGAATATTCAATTTTGATTCGAAATTGAATATGAAGTTGAAATCGTTTCGAAAACGAATTTAAAACGATTTATAAAATATGTTTTAAAAGGAAATCGACGAAATATATAATATATATATATATATATATATATATATATATATTATATATATATAATGGCCTGAATAGAACGCGCCGCGCCGCGGCAGTTCGTGAATTTCGACCATTGAATTCGAATGGACATTACGGGAGATCCGACCGTCGGATTCTCCTGAAACTAGAACCGTTGGGTTCGTATCGAAAAGAACTTTCCAATGAATATTAGAAATTTGAAATCTAACGGTTGGATTTGGATTTATGTCCAAATCAAATTTGGAAAAGGTCGTTGTAAGTGCAGTTCGATGGCCGTTGATGGAAATCGACTATACGGGCCTTGATAAAATTATTAAAAATATTAATAATTTGTGTAAAACCATAATATATGATTTGGGAAAAACTGGGATGAAAAACTGCATATTTGAAAAGATAAAAATAGATTTTTATCGAAATGAACTAGTTTTGAACTAGAATTAAAATCAATTTATTTTTGAAATAAATAAATTGAATTTGAAATGGTTTTGAAAATAACCAGAATTTTCGATATATAAAGTTGGAATGGATTTGAATCGAAATTCTCTTCAGAATATTTCGATGTTGGATTTCGTGATTATACAGATATGGTTAAGGGAATTTGAAATATATATATATATAAATATCGTTATTCCAATACGATATTTGTTGATTTCGGAATTTGATATTGAATAAGCTGATATACTTTCTATGCAGAGCCTTGTATTTAATATCAAATGAGATTTCGGGTTCGTCGTGAATGGTGTCTTAAATAACACTGTTCTTGAACCCAGTTTAGAAAAGAATAAATCTTTTAATTAAGATATAGTGAGATTTTCCAGTTGATTAATCTTTAATTGGAATTGAATTTAAGATTGATTTTTGGGTTTATCGCGAACGGTGTTTTAAATAACACTTGTTATTTAACCCGATTAACAATGGAATGTGATTTTGGGTTTATCGTGAACCGTGTTTTAAAGGACAGTGGTTCTTTAACCCATTTAAAGATAAGATTAATTTCTTAGCTTGGAATAATCACTAAGAAATGATTTTCGAGATTAAAACTGAATTAGAATTTTAATGAATCTTTAATTAGATTGAAAAGATCGAGAATGGAGTATCCCCAGTTTTTCTCCAGAGCAATAGTTAAATCTATAACTAGATTTGAACGTGAAATGGTAATTAATTTTACCGATAACACCGTGGTGTTAGATATGGAGTATTACCAGTTTTGCTCCATGGGATAAATAGGTTGGGATTGGGAAATAAAATAAATAATTACTTCGGTGTGGTTCGCTAATCCCGATTAGTTTGGAAAACCTTAACATGGTTTGAAATGATATCCAAAGGAAGATTAAATAATAAATTTAGAATAATTTATCTTTGATAAAATTAATGGGAACCTTTCCCTAAGAATGTGAAATTTAGAAACTAACTGTAGGTTAGCTAAGAAGGATGGTTTCCTGGGTATTGATCTGATGTTGGTTTCGGCCTTCGGGGTTAATATTTGGGGAATTGTTCTCTTGCTAATTTACGGTTAGTGACTGATGAATTGGAATGAGGCGTATGTTGTGTTTGTGTAGCACTTGTTTATTATATACGCGGGTTATTCGGAAAGGCCGGGTTTATACCCATTCTGAATAACCGATTTGGCGATAAGTCGAAGATGAAGACGGTGGTTGAAGACCGGAAGTCTTCACATCATTTGGATGATTACTGATGATCTTGATTGGGTTGTACACCCAAGAGGATGGAATCAGTTGGTGATCGTCCAGACGTACTTGGAGATCGATGGATATGCGAGGAAAGTGCCTCCAGTTTCGTTCAGACCCAGAACGAACTTGTAAATGGACTGTGTGTCTGACATTGGATTTTATTCTATGTTGATTGATCTCTATTAAATATACATCTGCTTGGCGGCAGAGAATTTATTCTCTTGCTTAACGCCCTTCTCTGAGACGTACGAGCTCAGAGGTTGTATATCGATGAACATCAGTCGCACGGAGTGAATTGCCTGTGTGGCACACCTAAGTGGCAGATGATCAAGGCTTCTGTTGAAAAGCAAAGTCTTGTGGTTGATGATCAAAGCACGGCCTGTGTGGCGCAGCTTTGTGTATAGCGTTAATTTGCGAGCCTTACACCTCGGTATGAGTCAAAAACGGGATAGTGACCGTTGAGAGGACACGACGTTTCTTTCTAGCTACGGTGGTGTCAGTGCTTAAACTGGCTGACATTTATATTATTTTCACCTTTGTGGTTGTTGGATTGCGAGGCGCCTCGATTATAGGTCTGTAAGGACCGGGAAACGTGTGTTCAGGAATAACTAATCCTCAAACGTAAGAGAGGACCAGCCCAGCCGATTCCAAGGGTTACCCAGGTAGAGTAGTCCTAAGACATTTGCTAGAGTGTCTCGAAGCGGAGAGGAGCTTGCCCCTTGCCTCGACTCATGACGGAAATCCAATTTCTAATACGAGATATTTCGATTTTAATTGTAGAACCTAGTATGGCGACATAGTGGTATGGGACATTCATGCCGCCTAGGATTGATATTTATGATTGAAATTGTTTTGACACTATACACTTATAATAGTATCAAATGATTTGTTTTAAACGTACCAAGCATGTTTGGTTATTATAAGGAAAAACCCTATCCTCCGGCTTGCGTTGCATTGTGTGATGGGACATGGGTCTTATAATAGCTTCATTTTTCGAAAAAGCATTGCATTGTTTATTCTATGCACTGGTATTCTTGGGAGGAAACCCGTTCCTTGTTATACGGCCTGGTCCCTGGAATTACTCTCTTTTAAAGTGAAGTTTTAACTAACTGTTTTAGTTCTCACACCAGTCAGATGACTGACCTGGAGTTTATTGTTTTAACCTAAACTCTGGGTGCCCCTATTTTCCACACGGACAGCTAGTAGTTTTGGTTTTGCAGATTTGTATTCACAGGATCCTGATTTACAGCTGGAACGATACTCGGAAAGCTCTGTATCCGTGTATTACTTCTAGTTGTGTTTTGTATTATTTTCCGCTGCGATGTATTTAAATGTAATTTAAATCTCTGATATTTTCTATGTAATATTTATTCATACTTTGTTTATTCTTGTATTCTGATGGAATTGTTGTAATAAACAATGAAATGTTCTTCTGTTTGTGTTCTGATTCGTCTTGTCCTCAAAGTAATTCGTTCTTTCTCTTCTCTTCGGAGGGTAGGGAAGTTCGGATCACTACATTTGGTATCAGAGCTTTGGTTTACAGAGCTCGAGGACAAGACACATTAGAACCAAACAGAAGAATTCATCAGATATTGGATTAGAAATATCCAATGAGAATGACTCGTTAGAGATAGGATCAGTAGTATCCTAGAACGAGTGTGAAGAGTATATTTTTCAAATGAAAACAATATTGTTTTGAAAATTTAAACCAGTATACGTATTTGAATATTTTATTTATATTGAATTTGGACAATCGAGTATATAAAGATTTTTCATATACGCGTCATGAACATATATTCAAAGTTTTAATATACTAGATAGATATAGAATCACACTCTAGTCGCTCGGAGATGATTTTGATGATGGAGCTCCATCACCAATATTTATGTTCGTGTTTCGAAAGTGGGATTTCTATATATTTCCATTAGACTGGTGTGAGAACCAAAATTAGATAGGATTATTTGTTGTGATTTGACATCAAAAACATGATTTTCTATTTATGTATCAAAATTATGAATTTGAAACGTTAATTCACAAATTGATTGATGGAATTGTTGTAATAAACAATGAAATGTTCTTCTGTTTGTGTTCTGATTCGTCTTGTCCTCAAAGTAATTCGTTCTTTCTCTTCTCTTCGAGGATGGGGAAGTTCGGGTCACTATAGTTTCAAAAATATTTCATTCTAACTTTATAAATTTATACAATTACAGGTATCCTAATCATAAATGTAAAATAATAATAATAATAATAACATAAGGATATCTGCATTAATTAATTCCTATTTTATATTACTGATAATGCCAATGTTATCAGTTTGACTATTTTAAGTGGAATTTTTATTAGTGGATATTGTAGCAATTATTCCAGGATTATAGTCTATTAAAAATATTAGAGCAAATCATGTTCAACCTGTCAGGTTTATTTGAAATTCGAACATGCCTATTTTGCTAACATCATGGAGATATTGCAATTTATTCCATTTATATAAGTTAATCAGTTTGTCCATGATAATTTGAAAGCAGACAACAATTATAATCATATAATAGTGCGTTATTACCTTTTAAATGTGCACATATGTTATGTATATGAAGTTAACTTTTATTATTCAAAATTAATTTGTTTCTATTTCAATATGAGATTTTTTTTTTGCATATTAACCATGTGCAATATATATATATATAGATTTTGTACTTACTTCTTTTTGTTACAAATAGATTTACATCATAAATGGCATTTTTTGGTGATAGAAATAGGATTGATATTTATTTATATATAAATAAATAAATAAATAAATAAATGCTTCGTGGAATTCAATATTTATGAAAACAAGGTAATAAATTTAAGTTTAAATAAAGGTTGTCATATTCTTTAGTGCATTAGGAAACAATGAAATCTTTTTGAATTCATTTTTGCATTTATTGGCTACATAATCTATGCCAAATTTAAATTCATCAATTTAAAGACTTTCCTTTCTTTTCTTACTCATCTATATGTTTCACTCTCGCTGCGCTATATATTATATTTTCCTTCTTCCTCCAATAAATCCTTATCCTCTAAATAAAATCCCTCAATGATTTCGAGAGTTCCATATACCAAATCGAAGAGCGTCCTGTGATCTTTGTATTCAACGGCCATGAATTGTTATAATTAAGTAAATCGTCGGAAATCATCCCTCAAGGGACTTGCGTGTGAGCTGGATTTCGAACCCGTTTCCAGGCAAGGGGGCCCACCGATCTGGTCGGGCTTGGTGGCGCAGATGGAGGACGGCGTGGGCTTCGTTTTGGCGGTTGTTGATTGAGGACTGGCGCCTCGTAGTGCGTGCGACGGAAGGAGGATGAAAATCAGACGATGGGTTTTTCTGAAGCAGTAAATCAACGTAGAAAAAGGAGGGACCATAGTGTAAACATGGAGATTAAGGAGTAATTACACTTTAATTTTAATTTAAATTATCTAATTATGTGATTAATCTTTAAATTGCAATAACTTATTCATATATAATCAGAATCGCGTGAGACGAAAAGCGTTGGAATCAGAAAAATGAGATCTATGCGATGAAACCGACGGGAACTATTTTAGAGCTCGTCAAAATTTTGGCGAAATGGAAAGCTATTGGTGAGATTTCTCATTATAAATTTAAATAAAAATTATATATATATATATAATGATTTTGATTGAAATATATTATGCGCCGTTCAAAATTTAGATTGGTTATTTCGTCTTTGTTGATTATTGTTTGTGGTGAATTGTTGCAACGATTATCTATTGAATGATATGTTCTAGTTCGAATAAAAATCTAATCTTTAATTCGTTAGATCAAAACATCATTTAATTAGAGTATGTTATGTTAGAATAGAAAATAACACCTTCGTAAAAATTAACCTTTTTGTTATAAATGCTACACTAGGATATAAAAATACCTTTTATGTAAAAATTGTCATATTAGAATAAAAAAAATACCTTTTATATTGAAATTGTCATTTATGTTAAAATTGAAATCGTCATTTATGTTAAAATTGAAATTGTCATTTATGTTAAAATTGAAATCGTCATTTATGTTAAAATGAAATTGTCATTTATGTTAAAATTGAAATCGTCAGTTATGTTAAAATTGAAATTGTCATTTATGCTAAATGAATTTGTCATTCATGTTGAGATGAATTTGTCTTTCCTGTTAAAATATTATAATGTCATTTAAAATGGCATTAAATTAGAATGACATTAAATTAGAATGGCATTAAATTAGAATGTCATTAAGTTAGAATGTAATTAAATTAGGAGGATGATTAAATTAGAAGGTCATTAAATTAGAATGTCATTAGAATTCATAGAAAAATGTGAATATATAAAATTTACTTTTATATGTCATTAGAATTCTTAGAAAAATGTGTATATAAACTTTACATTTATATGATATTAGAATTTATAGAAAAATGTTAACATAGGAAATATTCATTTATATGATATTAGAATTTATATAAAATGTTAAGATATAAAGAAAAATAACATTTTAGTTATAAAATGTTAAGATTGAATAAAGATAACATTTTAGTTATAAAATGTTGAGTTGATTAAAATACCACTTTTTATTTATTTTGTTGAATTAGAGATGTCGACAAAACTTGATGGCACATTTTATTTTCATTTTCCTTTGTAAATAAAAAGAACAAAACTTGATGACACATTTTATTTACATTTTCCTTTGTAAATAAAAAGAACAAAACTTGATGACACATTTTATTTACATTTTCCTTTGTAAATAAAAAGAACAAAACTTGATAACACATTTTATTTACATTTTCCTTTGTAAATAAAAAGAACAAAACTTGATGACACATTTTATTTACATTTTCCTTTGTAAATAAAAAGAACAAAACTTGATGACACATTTTATTTACATTTTCCTTTGAAAATAAAAAGAACAAAACTTGATGACACATTTTATTTACATTTTCTATGTAAATGAAAAGAACAAAATTTCGATGATACATTTTCTATGTAAATAGGATATGCAAATTGATAGGATACATTCAATTACATTTTTGTGTAAATAGGACATGAAAAGAAAAGATTTTATTTATTTACATTTAGGTAAACAGACATGAAAAGAAAAAGAAAACTTTATTTACATTTAAATAAACATGAAAGAGAAAGGATTACATTTATTTACATTTAGGCAAGTAAACATGGAAGAGAAAAGGTTACATTTATTTACATTTAGGTAAATAAACATGAAAAAGAAAAAGAATACATTTATTTACAATTTAGTGTAAATAAAGCATGAGATAAAGAAAAGAATATTTTATTTACACATAGGTAAATAAAACAGGATATAAGAAAAGAGACATTTTTATTTACTATTTAGTGTAAATGAAAATAGGACATAGAAAAAGAATTATACTTTTATTTGCATTTCTAGATGTGAATAGAAACATAGAAGAAGAAGAATTATACTTTTTATTTTCTTTTTTAGATGCAAATAAAACATATGGAAGAATTACACTTTTTATTTGCAAATTAGTTGCAAATATGTAAAGCACATTTTTATTCACTTTCTAGATGTGAATGAAAGATATAAAAATAAAAAGAACATTTTTATTCACATTTTATATGTGAATAAGAATATGAAAAGAAAAGTACATTTTTATTTGCATTCCATAAGTAAATAAAAACACCGTTTTAAAAAGTGAATTTTTATTTGCAAACTAGTTGCAAATAAAAACATGAATTTATAAAGCACATTTTTATTTGTAATTTAGTTACGAATAAAAATATGACATTGAAAGATATATTTTTATTCACATTTTAGATGTGAATAAAAACATGAAATTAAAAAGGAGTATTTTATTCACATTTTAGATGTGAATAAAAACATGAGTTAAAAAAAGTACATTTTTGTTTACAATTTAGTTGTAAATAAAAACATGATTATAGAAGTTGACATTTTATTTATATTTTAGATATAAATAAAAACTTGCATTAAAAAGGATATTTTTATTTGCATTTTAGATGTAAATAAGAATAAGAATATGAAAAGTATATTTTTATTTACATTTTAGATGTAAATAAAAACATAGGAATAAAAAGCACATTTTATTTACATTTTAGATGTAAGTAAAAACATAGAAATAAAAGTGACATTCTAATTTACGTTTTAGATGTAATCACAAAGAAAGAATTTAATGTTATATTTTTATTGTCAGAATAAAGACAATAAAAAGGATTAGAATTAAAAGGTTATATTTTTTACCTTTTGATGCAAATGAAAAGAATAAATTTAAAGTGATATCTTTATTTACATTTTAAGTGTAAACAAAAAAAATAAATGTAAGGCGACATTTTTATTGATACTTTATTCAATAAAAAAGTTAGAATTAAAAGAAGTATTTTTATTGTCGTTCTGGGGACAATAAAAAGAGTAGAAATAAAAGTTGCATTTTATCGATGCGATAAAAAGAAGAAATAAAGGTGGCATGTTTATCGTCATTTTAGATGCGATAAAAAGAATAGATTTTAAAGTTGCATTATAGATATGATTGTTGGAAAGTAGTTGAAATCGCCAAACGATGTATATTTATATAAATATAATTATAAATTAAACGAATCGCGCGCGGTAGTTCACGTTTCAAAGTCGTAACTTCAAACGATTATACCGAAAGATCCGACCGTTGGATTTTCCCAAAACTGGAACCGTTAGGACCGCTCTGGGAAGATCTTTCCAACGATATAAATTTTGTTAAAATCCAACGGTTAGATTTTGATATAAGTGTAAATAAAATTTTGATAAAAACAGCGCCAGGGCCGCCGATCAACCCGAAGCGTCGTTAAATAGATTTAGCTATTTTTATATAATAAAAATAGCGATAAATAGTTATTAAATAGTATTAACGATATGAAATGGTTTTAAACTATATATATATATATATGCGAGAATCATTTGAAAGGTCCGAGTTCAATCTCATTTCAAATGATTATTCGACGATTTAAGTCGAAGAGTTGAAGACGGTGATTGAAGACCGACGATCTTCACATCGAATGGATGTGTTGCTACTGAGGCCCATGATTGGAGTAGCTACCTTGAAGGGGAGTCAGGGGTAGCCGTCCGGACGTATTGTTGATTGTTCGGATATGCAAGGTATAAGGTGCCTCCAGTTTCGTTCAGACCCAGAACGGACTTGTAAATGGATGGTATGTCTGACGTTGTATTCCTTTATGCTGTATTCGTTGATCTCTGCTATATATATATATATATATATATATATATATATATCTGTTTGGTGTTTAACACCCTTCTTTGAGACGTACAAGCTTAGAGGTTATATATTGGTAGGAATCAATGGTATGGTATGGATTGACAATGTGGCATGCTAAGATGCATGGATCAAGGCTTTTGTTGAAAAGCAGAGCCTTGTGGTTGATGATCAAAGCATAGCCTATTTAGGCGTAGCTTTGTGTATAGCGTGACATCATGAGCCTCACACCCCGGTATGGGTCAAAAACGGGATCAGGACCGCAAGGAGTGCACACGTTTCTTTCTAGCTAGAGTGGTGTCAGTGACCTACCAGCCCTGATATTTTACTAATGTGGATGATGGATTATGAGGTACCTCGGATTTATAGGCCGGAAGTGATCATACTGGAGGTCCAAAAGGACTGGGAAGCGTGTGTTCAGGCATAACTAATCCACTTTCGATAGGTGTGGACCGGCCCTACCGCTCCAATGGTTCACTGTGGGGGATCCTGAGGCATTTGCTAGAGTGTCTCGAATCGGAGAGGACGATCCCTAGCCTCGATTTCATGATGGAAACCCAACTTCCAATACGACACCATGCGGTTTTGATTGTAGAACTAGTATGGCGACATAATAGGATGGGGTACTATGTCGTCTATGATTGATACATTATGATTGAAATGTTTTTATTAAAAAATATATATATATATATATACACTAGTAATAATATTAAATCCGTTTTATCGTATCAAGCATCTTTTGACCATTATAAGGTAAAATTCTATCCTCCGGTTTGCGTTGCATTGTGTGATGGGACTTGAGTCTTATAATAGTTTCATTTTTCTAAAAAGCATTGCGTTGTTTAACGATTTACTTTATGCACTGGCAATCCAATGGAGTAAACCCGTTCCACGTTAGCGGCGTGGTCCTGTGATTAGCCTTATTATTAGCTAAGTTAAGTTAAGATTTCTCATACCAGTCCCATGACTGACCTGTAGTTTGTTTCACTGGCAAACTCGGGTGCCCATATTTTCCACACGGGCAGTCGAGTAGCTTTTTGCAGATATTTATCTCTTTAGTAGGATCCTGGATCGAAGCTTAAAGCTGTGTCCAGAGCATTGATAGCCTTCCGCTGTATCAGTTTAAGTCTTCCGCTGCAATGTATTAAATTCATTGTAAATATTATTTTCCGCTGTATTTTATTTATCGATGTACTCTGATATTCTATACTCTGATGTAACATTATTATGATGTTTATAAAAGTCTGCTGTTATTGTTCTAATGTATTGTATTCCCAAAGTTAACGTATGCGGATTTTGAACGATTTTAATCGATCTATTGATTGATTAAGGTCGGGCAAAATGCGTGTCGTTACAGTTTAACCCAAGTAAGTGGAAATTTGAAAATATAATAATAAATATTTCCTAAATATATAAATGAATGGTCGTGAAAGAGATCAGTAATTAGAATATTTTTCAATTATTAATAGAAGATATTTTCTAAATATAGAAAATAAAAGAAGGCGATATAAGGAAATGTTTTCCAAAGAACGTAAGAGACCGAGATGAAAATTGAAAATATTTGTTTAACAAATATTGATAAGGAAATGGAAAGGGTGATTTAATTAATGAATATTAATTAAGGGGCCCAGTAGTTGTTTGTTATGGATGAATGTTTGTTTGTTTTCTTCGATAGTTAAATAACCGACTATCGAAGTGTTTGCCAATATCGTTGTTAATATGGAGAGACCGGTTGGATTATTATCCGAGAATGTAACAACCCAAAAAATCTGAGCCAATTTAAATTTTTTAATTTGGCTATTTTAGTGGATTTTAAATATTTAAAATAAAATATTTTAAATAATAACGATGAAAAGTAAAGTTTGAATCGATGTTTGAAAATAAATATAATTATTTTAAATTATTAACCAGGCCTGAAATGGCGCGGCAGTTTCAAAATTTCAATTCAAAATTTGACTGATTGTATCGGGTGCAAAATATAACGGATTTTAGTGAAACCAAAAATATTTAAATCTGTTAGTGAATATCTTTCTAACGAATCTGAAAAATCAAAGTTTCATAGCGGGAATCAAAAGTTATGGCCAAAAGAATTTTCAGAAAGGTCGCTATAGAGAATATATAGCCCGTGAAAATAGCCATTTTACAAACGACCTCAGAATTCGATGAAACCACTTTGTTGGATCCGGGACGTCAAATTATTGCTAGGTTTCAAATTTCGTAATTTTTGAAGCTAGTATATGAGCGTGGCAAAGGAAAATGTGTTTGGTCGATTTCTGTTAAATTGGATCGATCAGAAAAAGGCCATTTTTCAAACGGTCTCAGAATTCGACGAAACTAGTTTTGTTGGGACCGTACCGTCAAAACATAGCTAGATTTATTTTTCTGGAATTTTTAGAATCAGTATGTGGCCTTGACAAATTGAAATGTACGTTCAAATCAAATATTGAATGTTTTATATTTTAATTTGAAGAAAAACTGACTGAAACAGTCGAATGGGCCTACGAAACATATCCCATTGTGTTCGGAATGAGGGTATTTAGTTAGGGGCGACAGTCGTTTGGTTTGGAATGGAGTTCGTTTATGAAAACCCTAATTTTCGGAGTAAAATAAATATCGGTGAATAATAAAATTCCATTCATTATTTAATTTCTTTTAAAAATTAGAAACCCCCCCCACCCCCGGTTAACCCTCGACCGATGGCGGAAACATTATCCGAACTTCCAGGCCATATTCCGGCCACTCCGATCATCAGAACCCCTGGCCCCTTTGCAACTTTTTGTAGAGCGCCCTCTCCTCTTCAAATCAAGACCAGAAGCGCCCCTCCTCGTCAATCCATTAGCGAGATCCAGTCCTCGAAAGTCTGGCCGTTTCAAGCCAGTTTCCTCCTCCGATCTGACGTCGAGCTGGGCGGCGGGGTACCCTCCGGCGCGCCTCTCGGAGTTGGACGACGTGGTGAAAGCTGATTGGCTTCACGTGCAACGGTTGTCGAGAAAAATCAAAACCTAGTTTTGAACAGGTTTAGAGAGGTATGGCTGTTATAATATTAAACTGTTTAATAGTACTTTAAAGCGCTACGGTTTCTGATTTCACAATAAAAATCATATCTTTTTGCTATGTTGACGAAATTCAGTGAAACAAGTTGTAACACCCCACGCCCGCTATGGTCACTCACTAAGGGAATGCCATAGCATCGGTGGAGTATTTTAGTGAATATAGAACAGAAAAATTACAACAAGACAGATATAAATAGTACTTGAAATTTTAAAACATCATCTCATAACAGCGGAAATAAACATGTCTGGTTACATCATAAAACCACAATGAAAGTCTAGTACAATATCCATCAAAATAAAGAAGTACATAATCCCACTCTCTCATACAATAGCCAGGACAAAAGAAAAGATAACTGGGTAACTGGAGCTTTACATCTATCCAAGCTCCTAAAGACTGGAACAGCAATCCGATCAAGCTCCACTACTGCTAGGATCCACCGTAGGACCTGAGGCTTGGGAAAAAGATAAAAACAACGGAGTCAGACATAAGTCTGAGCGAGTCCTATAACTTTAACAATACAATCATTAAAGTAACCAGAGAAGACATAAACTTGACATACGGTAATGTCTGGGGATGAATGGCTACACTAAGCAGCTTGGTAGACTTAGGATAAACTAAGATAACCGTAAAGACGCATCTACCCACCCAAGGATAATTACTATACTGCACCACACCAGTCATTCCTACTCAAAGATTGATCCCACCCAAGGACTTAAAGAAAGATATAACTAGTAGTTTCATGTACCCCTAGCTGACCACATAGGTGCCGTCTGCCCCTATCTCCACTAGGTGTACCCCACTACTCCCCAAGCGATCGGCTCCCTACCGTAGATACCCGTGCTGGTCCCACAGTGGGGTGTATCACTCCCCTAAAGTGGCCACCTGATAATGTCAACGGTGCACGGCTTTATATCTACACGATGCAACAACGGCTTATCTACCAGCCCGGGCCCACACACGCATATGAAACCCGTTGGACTTGCGTTGCCACCGCTAACCCGTTTTGGCCTCTTATAATCAAGCCCAATATGCGTGTCCCGTCACTCGACATGGGTCGAGCCCACAAAGATACGTTTGGGATATTGGTTGAAATGGGCCCCCAACAAGCCACCCACCTAAGCTTGTCACTTATCTAGTGTATCCCACTTAACCCTTTAATCATGTTTAATTACATGTTTCCACTTGGTTAAGTATTCTAATCGTATTTTCTATTGCCACCCAAGGCAACCCACTAGATTCCACATGCCACCCAAGGCAACCACTAAATTTCCACATGCCACCCAAGGCACCCACTTAACCCCTCATGTCCCATTACATGCTAATATGGTTAAGTGTTTCTTAATTAATTAAGACCGTGATCTCCCACAAAGACCTCCCACATTAGACTGGCTGTTATGACCGCCTGGTTAAGCCGGTAGAGTCCGGGCAATCTTACGTCATAACAGTGTCTAACCTCGTGTCTTTACTTTAATCACGTATTTAATTTATGGCTAAGACCTCTCACATTGGGCTGACATTTGTAGCAACTGGTTAAGCCGGTCGGGTCCGGGCAGTTTTACACTACAAATGAGTCCAACCTCGTGTCTTAGTCGATTAATTACACCTAATTAATCACCCCCATATTAATTATCCCTAATTAATATCAAGTTTTTCATAACATAGGTAGACCTAACTCAATAGGTAAATTCCCATGGGGTAGACCTAACTCAATAGGTAAATTCCCACTTATGTTAATTTATTTTTATGGTATGCTTAATCATACCCAATCATACTTTTATTAACATATTTACCAACCCCATCGTTCCCCACGTAAATCGTTCTCATTTCATGACATAACAAAGGGGAAGATCCATCACAAATATCATGGGTTTAGCATACAACTTTGTCATGGGTTAAGAGGATGTCAACTTGCATATATGAGCATATATTAACCCAACTACATTTAACCCAAACTTGCATATTATCATACACATATCTTGCATAACATGTTGAACTTGCATATAAGCATTCTCATAACTTGCATAACATGTTAAACATGCATTTAAGCATACACATAACTTGCATAAGCATTCACATACTTGCATAAACATTCACATACTTGCATAAGCATTCATATACTTGCATAAGCATCCACATACTTGCATAAGCATGCATAACTTGCATATCATGTTAAACTTGCATTTAAGCATATACATATCTTGCATAAGCATTCATATACTTGTATAAGCATGCATAACTTGCATATCATGTTAAACTTGCATTTAAGCATATACATAACTTGCATATGAACTTGCATATCAACCTACACATAACTTACATAACATCATACACATGACTTGCATATGAACTTGCATAACTCACTTTGTTAAACATGCATAAAACCACTTGTTAAATATGCATAAACCAACTTATTAAACATGCATAAACCCACTTGTCAAACATGCATAAACCAACTTGTTAAGCATGCATAAACCAACTTATCAAACATGCATAAACTCACTCATTAATTATGCATAAACATAGAAAACATAGAGTAGCATATCATTACAAATGATTCAAACTCACTAATCCGCATCTATGACCATAAGTCTTATTACACCCAATCTACTTACTTTAACAATTGATGTTAAAGTGATAGAAACTCACCAAAACCAAGATTAGCAAACTTATGAAGTGGAATTAGTTGCAAAATATGAAGATGGTGATAATTAGAGATTGATTAGAGAGTGATTAGCTTGCAACTTCCTTCATAAACAAGTGGAGGCTCCTTCTAAGATTTAATTTGGCGGCATGAGGCCATCATTTCTATTTTTAGTATGGATTAGGGTGGGTTTAGGGTGTATTTATAGATTAGGAGAGTGTTTTAGGCCCTTAGATTAACCCTAAATTAGATTAGGTCCGTTAGATTTAGGAAATCTCTAGAACCCAGCCCAGCCCTAGCCAGAAAACCAAATCTGGTGCACCCAACCTTCTGGCTCGAGACGCCGTGTCGACAGGCAAGTCGACAGGCAAGTCGACTCCCCCTGTCGACAGGCCTGTCGACAGCCCTGTCGACATGGTCAGGGCGGGAATTTTCCCGCCTGGCCCCGCTGGTTCTACTTTGAAAACTGAATTTGAATTTTTTTAAATCTGTTTTTAACTTTAAATTTTCTGCAAACTTCTTTGGGCCATAACCGGGCCATACGGACTCCGATTCTCGAAAACTCGGACTCTATTTCGCGTATTTTTCCGAGACGAACGCAATGACGCAGCCCGTTTCCCCCAATTCTCATGTCTGAGAGTATTTATTCTGTAATTAGTGAATTTTAGTATTAACTAAAATTCGGGGTGCTACACAAGTGACAGTGGACTCGTGAGGACGTCTTCTACATTCTAGAAGAGACCGGATATTTTTCTGAGCCTTCTGCTATTTTTGGTGGAGTGGAACCCAATGTGAGATTTCTGAATTATAAACGATATGGAATCAACGACGTATAAATTATATAGTCGAAGTATGAGTTATATAAGCGTTGTACACCACATGTATAAGCGTTGTATAAGTTGTATGTTCGATGTATAAGTTATATATGCGTTGAAAAAAATGATATGTGCGTTGAAATAAATTGAAATGAAAACGAAATATAGTTATATACGTATATCTATCTATATATATATACTCCTCTCGTTCACAGACCATGGATGATATATATTGGTTGTGATATTGTTTGGATTATTGGCTGATGTGAAAATTTGGTGAATATCATGAATAGTTGATTTGAAATAAATGATTGCGGTTGAAATCCCAATAGGATTAGTATATGGGAAAACTCGTCCGCCTACGAACTAGATATTGAAAATCTGCCTTGTCAAAAGTTGTGAGGTTTTAAGGTAGAGCGAAGAGCCGTACTAGGGACGGTGCCGGTTTTAACTACCCTGCCGTTATGCTACCGAAATTTTCTGAAATATTTCTGTGTTTGATTTAAATTCATGTGTTGAATGTTGAAATTAAATTCATGTGTTGAAGTAAATTCATGTGTGGAATGGAGTTCGTGTATTGAATAAATTCTTTGAAAGATAAAAATAACATTTTTATCATATATATTGACTATATATAATATTAGTGCTTTAAATAAATTGTTTTAACACCAAAATAACATTTTTACCTTATATATAAACTATATAAAATAATCGTGTTTTGAAATAAATTGTTTTACAATAGAAATCACATTTTTATTATATATATAAACTATAGAAAATATTCATGTGTTGAATAGAAATTCACGTGTTGAAATAAAATTCATGTGTCGAATAGAAATTCATGTGTTAAATAGAAATTCCTTTGTTGAAATAAAATAAACAAAATTCATGTGTTGAATAGAAATTCATGTATGGAATAGAAATTCATGTGTTGAAATAAAATTCATGTGTTGAAATAAATATCCGTTGGATAAAAATATCATTTTTATCAAATATGTGAAGTGAAAATGGTTTTGAAGTCGAAGAATCGATTATATATATATATATAATTAATTAAAATATATTGAATAACGAAGCTGTAGTTCGTGTTTTGAAACCATGATTTCAAACGATTAGTGCGGGAGATCCGACCATCGGATTTTCCCGAAACCGAAACCGTTGGGTTCGCTTTGGAAATATCTTTCCAACGACACCCATTTTGTGAAAAATCCAATGGTTGGATTGTCTGGAATGTTTAATTCAAATCTAAAGAAAAACAACGCCAGAATCGATTATATTTATATATATATAATTAAAATAAATCAAATAACGACGTTGCAGTTCGTATTTTGAAATCGAAACTTCAAACGAGTGTACCGGGAGAGCCGACCGTCGGATTTTCCCAAAACTGAAACCGTTGGATTTGTTTTGAAAAGATCTTTCTAATGATATAAAATTTGTGAAGATCCAACGGTTAGATTTTCAGATATGTGTAAATCAAATCTGAAGAAAAACAGTGCCACGGCCGCGTTATGGCCTGAAGCGTCGTTTGAATGAATTGGCTATTTTTAAATGATTAAAAATAGCGATAAATTGTGATAAAATATTATACACGATATGGAATGGAAATAAACCGAATTTGCTCGGTTTATGTGATACTTGATGGTTGAATGTGTTTGGTGTGAAAATTACATTAATGAATTTAATTATTGGTGTCGAATAATTTTACCATTGAAATAAATTGATTTGAAATTCTAAATATGCGTGAATTATTTGAAAAGGCCGAGTTAAATCTCATTTCAAATAATTGATCGACGATAAGAAGTCGATGATGAAGACGGTGGTTGAAGACCGGAGATCTTCACCTCGGTTGGTTGATTATTGATGTCTTGATTGGGAGGCATCCCGAAATATAGATAATGAGTGGTGATCATCCAGACGTAATTGGAGATCGATGGAGATGCGAGGTATATGGTGCCTCCGGTTTTGTTCAGACCCAGAATGAACTTGTAAATGGACTGTGTGTCTGACATTAGATTTTGTTCTGTGCTGATTGATCTCTATTAAATATATATCTGTTTTGCGGCGGAGAATTTATTCTCTTGCTTGTGTGGAATGGAGTGAACTGCCTGTGTGGTACGCCTGAGTGGAAAATGATCAAGGCTTTTGTTGAAAAGCAAAGTCTTGTGGTTGATGATCAAAGCACGGCCTGTGTGGCATAGCTTTGTGTATAACGTTGACTCGCGAGCCTCACACCCCGGTATGAACCAGAAACAGGAGAGGACATCAGGGAGGGCATGCGTTTCCTTCTAGCTAGGGTGGTGTCAGTGACCTACCAGCCCTGACATTTATATTATTTTCACCTGTGTGGTTGTTGCTGTTGCGAGGCGCCTCGGATATATCAGTGACTATGTGGAGCCGATGGAGTCATTGGACTCATTTACGCCCCCAAAGGGCGGGGAAACGTAGTGTTCAGGCATAACAATCCACATCGGTGGACCGACCCTGACATTCCAAAGGGCAGTTGCGGCTGTTCCGGAGACATAGGCTAGATTGTCTCGAAGTCGGTAAGGACTATCTTTTGCCTTGGTTCATGACGGAAATCCAATTTCCAAATACGACACCGTGCGGTTTTGATTGTATACCTATATATGGCGACATAGTGGTATGGGGCATTATTGTCGTCTATGGTTGATACTTATGATTTGAAATTGTTTTTGAAACATATAAACACTAGTA
Organism: Allium sativum; assembly: GCA_030737875.1. NCBI lineage: Eukaryota > Viridiplantae > Streptophyta > Magnoliopsida > Asparagales > Amaryllidaceae > Allium > Allium sativum. The sequence continues at coordinate 1,041,528,509 of CM060910.1, read as the reverse complement.
ATAATACCAAATGCTTTTGTTTTATTCGTATCAAGCATATTTGGCCATTATAAGGTAAAAACTCTATCCTCCGGTTTGCGTTGCATTGTGTGATGGGAAATGAGTCTTATAATGGCTTCATTTTTATAAAAAGCATTGCGATGTTTAAAAGGTTTACTTGTATTAAAGCACTGGCAATCACTGGAGTAAACCCGTTCCGCGAAAGTGGCGTGGTTCTATGATTTGCCTTGTTATTATTGATTAACCAGTTAAGTAGATTTCTCATACCAGTCCCATGACTGACTCGTAGTTTGTTTCACTTGCAAACTCGTGTGCCCCTCTTTCTACACGGGTAGCCTTGTATTCAGGTTTTAGCAGGCTCTTTCTGGATAGCTGGAGCAGAAGATGGATTCTATCATTTATCTCTTTTTATGCTGTTCAGCTCCTATTGTACATATTATGTTTTGTTTTCCGCTATAGACATTTATGTATAGCTGAACTCTTTTTTGTACTAAGTATGATCCAGTATACTGTGTAACTTTAATGATTATGTTTATCCAGTGTATTATTTGTACATTATCTGGTGTATTTATTTAATGTTGTTCTGCTATTATCTGTTTATGTGTTATATTCCAAAGATTACCCTTGCTACCATCGTACGGGGTTTTGGGGTCGTCACAGAGAACCACTCCGTATTGGCAGTAACCTTGCGAATCAGATTATATGAAGATAATCAAAGACGGAGTAAAGTGCAAGGGATTTTTCTATTAATAGAAATTGTGCCTTCGGTTTCGTTCAATCCCAGAACGAACGTATATGGACGAATGCCTGGCAGAGTATTTCCAATGATCAAATATTTTGTTCTGTATAAATATATATGGTGGCAACGGGTTTATTCCCTTAGCATAATATCTAGAATATATTTGTGCAAATCAATAAATGATGATCATACAATGTGGCATTCAAAGTGATTGTGCTATCAAGGAATAATAAGTAATCGTAGCCTTAGGCCTCAACAACCGGGAAATGACAAAAATCGGGCAGGCAACATGGCTATGTGGGTCGCTCCCATTAGGGTGTATAATCACCTATCTAGAGAAAATTCATTTTACTTCTTTAATCTATGATGATGTTGTCCCTTTTCGGGAAACAGTTGCTGATCCCAACCGTTGGTGATATACATCTGATACACTCAAGCGAAATGAGTGCTCGGTCATGTGTGGGTCGGGTTGCAAGACATTCTTGTTGAACCCAGTGTATTCCCCTCTAGAGATACACTATCGGAAGGTGGTTCCATACCTTGTCATAGTCGGAATCCAATCTCCAATAAGAGCCATGCGGTTTTTGATTTTATATTATATATGGAGCGTGAGATGCAAGCGTTCCGTTAGATTCTATTTATTTGATGTAGACATTATTACAATATCATTGGATTTGATATCAAAATTATTTTGGTTATCGTAAGGTAAAAACCAACCGTGTTTATGTGTGGATCGGTCTTACGATTATCATTTCTTTCGAAAGGATTATGAAAGTTAAAAAAATGGTTGGAGTTTACTCACACCATTCCCATGACTGACCCAGAGTTTATTTTGTTTGTTTTCCCTAAACTCTTGGGTGCCCAAATTTGTACGGGCAGTCAAGTAGTCGGGATTTTTCAGATTCACTTGGAAGAGCTGGAAGCAGGAGGCTTCACCAGTTAGCTATAGACTGTCATGTTTTCGCTGTGTACTATGTTGTATCTGGAAACAGGTGTTTATAACTGTTCCAGGAATAACTGTTGTGCTCTAATAATGGTATGTATATACAGTTACTGATTTGTATTTCAAAAGTTATGTTATTTAATATATTTTATTCGTTCCACAGTGAGTTTTGTGTTCTTCGTTTTTCTTCTATTCTAACTTTTCTTTCTATTTCTCATCCTCCAACTTCTTTCTAATAATGATTCGTATTTCTGTGCAATCTGGGTTGGATGTGTAGTATTATTAGTCAACTCAGATAGTACGGATTTGCGGGCCGTTACACTAAGAACAGTATTACTAAAGATACCATTCACGACAACCCAAAATCTTATTCCATTATTAATCGGGTTAAAGAACAAGTGATATTTAAATCACCGTTCACGATAAACCCGAAGACCAATTTCAATTCCATTCCAATTAAATATCAATTAATTGGTGTACTTCATTAAATCTAAATAAAAAGATTTAATCTTTTCTCAACTGGGTTCAAGAACAGGGTTAATGAAGACACCATTCACGACAAACCGAAATCACGTTCCATTAATTATGGAATCTTCATGGAAAAACAAATCAATGTCTAATCGATATCAATTTCCGTATCAAACTAGTAATATAAATGGAATAATGGCAAAGCCTTTTAAATTCCATATGTATTAATGGTCTTCCTCCCCAGAATTTCATTTTGATTATTATCAATCGAATTCCATTCAATTCCAATTTAATATATTAAATTGGAAAACATTACTTTGGAAAATTCCTGTTAAATCTTAATAAAAACATTTATAGATTCCAAATCACATTTCACTGTAAATCGGGTTAAAGAACGAATGTCGTTAAAAACACAGCTCACAAAAAACCCAATTAACATTCCACCAGTCGCTAACCGTAAATTAGTAAGAGAACAATTCCCTAAGTATTAACCCCGAAGGCCGAAACCAACATCAGATCAATACCCAGGAAACCATTCAACTTAACTAATCTCCAGTTAGTTTCTAATTTTCTTAACTCCATCGGGTTTAAGAACAACATTATTAAAGATACAATTCACGACAAACCCAAAATCCAATTTGATATTAAATACAAGGCTTTGAATAGAAAATATATCGGCTTATATTCAATATCAAATTCTGAAACCAACAACTATCGTATTGGAATAACGATATATATATCTTCCAGATTCCTCCACAATATCCGTATAATCACGGAATCCAATATCGCAATATTCCGAAGATAATTTCGATTCAAATTCATTCCAATTCATATATTGGAAATTCTGGTTATTTTAAAAACCATTTCAAATCCAATTTATTTTATTTAAAAATACTAGATTATAATTCTAGTTCATAACTAGTTCATTTCGATAAAAATATATTTTTACCCTTTCAAATATGGAATTTTTCATCCCAATTCTTTCCAAATCATTTCTTATGATTTTACACTAATTATTGATATTTTTAATAATTTTATCCAGGCCCGTACAGTCGATTTCCATAAACGGCCATCGAACTGCACTTACAACGACCTTTTCCAAATTTGATTTGGACATAATTCCAAATCCAACCATTAGATTTCAAATCTTTAATATTCGTTAGAAATCTCTTTTTGATACGAACCCAACGGTTCCAGTTTTAGGAGATCCGACGGTCGGATCTCCCGTAATGTCTGTTCGAAGTCAATGGTCGAAATTTGTGAACTGCCGTAGCGCGGCGCGTTCTATTCAGGCATATTATATATATAATATATAAAATATATATATATTTAATCAATTTCCATCTATAACGTATTTTATAAATCGTTTTAAATTCGTTTTCAAAATGATTTCAACTTTATATTCAATTTCAAATCAAAATTGAATATTCCATATCATCGATATATAAATGATATTATTTTCAAAACGTTATATTTTGAAATCATTTCCTTTTCGATATTCATTATAAAAATGAATAAAATCGATGTAAATATCGTTCACGTCAAAATGGCGTTAACCTAATCAACACGGCTTTATATATTTAAATATATTCGTGTCCATCCCAAATCGGACATCAAAATCAGATTTTGATCTTTTACTGGATATTATTTTAAAATATTCGTTATTTTAAAATGTTCGTTATTTTAAAATGTTCGTTATTTTAAAAATATTCATTTCTTCTGAATTGGAATCAGACACAGTCAATTATCATATAATGTTATTTATATGGATTTCACACAACAAATGTGCATAACAACAATAATAAGCAATCAACCATCATTCAGAGTGCATTCTGCACTGTATAAGCATTAAATATAAATATTCAATGCTTACACAGCTTGTCAACCAATCGATTGACATACAACTAAATATTGGGATTAGTGTATGTCATATATCACCCCAATACCCGTGTGGGGTTTTCAAACAACAAATACAGTTTTATTTGTGCAGTTGGGCGATGTGTAAAATTTATCATCCCAATCAATTTCAGTCAAATCAGTGTACAGAAACAAATTGTCCGATTTGTTAATGAATATTTATTTTATTCATATACACGTTAAAATTATATTTTTAACTATAAAATGTTTTATTTCATTCCACATCACACAATCCATTTCACAACACAATCAAACAAACAAACAAGTCATTCATGGTTTGTGGACGATGGGTGTCGGGTGCTGCTAAGCACCGTCTGCATCCTAGTATATATTTTAACTAGAAAATAAAATTCAAAGTGAGAAGTTCTCACCTTTGGGTTCCACTCTGCCAGTTTTATTTCTGAATTTCAGAACAGTCGAGATTTTCCTGACATGTCCACGCAGTCTTCTCTACGCTGTTCATATTAAAAATCACATTTTTAATATGATGTTCACATATTAAAAATCATATTTTTATCCCGCTACTTTCCATATAAAAATTATATTTTAATATCTCTACTTTCTATATAAAGATTATATTTTTATAACGCTTTCTATATAAAAATTATATTTTTATAACTCTATCTTCTATATAAAGTTTATATTTTTACCTAACTAAAAATCAATTCTTTATATAGCTACCAACCTTATCTTTCTATTATTAAAAATTAAATCTTTTCCAAAATTAAAAATCGAATCTTTACTAAATTAAAAATCGAATCTTTACTAAATTAAAAACCGAATCTTTACTATTATAAAAATCAAAACTTTACGTTATTTTTATAATTAAAACGCTTATCTTTTATATAATTAAAAACCAGGTTTTATATCAATAAATAAATAAAAACTTAAATAAAATACTCACGGGTGGCCAGAAAAGGTAGCGCAACTGTGTTGTGGGCTGTCGAGGCGGCAACTAGCCGAGGTGGGGCCTAGGGTGGCGGGGCAGCGCTGGTTTCTCGCGATTTGGGGCTAGGGGGCGGATTTGAAGGGGGAGGGAGGAGAGAGGGGCGGTGAGGGTAGCGGCAGGGTCGGAGGTGCTGATGGAGGGTGGAGGCGGCGGCTAGGGTGGTCGGTGGTGGCGGATTGGCTGAATGGGTTCGGGTTGGGCGCAAGTGGGAGTGGGGTTTCTTTGGAAAGGGGAGGCGAGAGGAGATTAGAGGGGGGGATGAACGTCGGCGACACCGGTGTGGAGGCACGGCGCTGGACATCGATGGCGGCTCTAAACGAGATAGCGATTTCTTTTTTTTAATTTATTTTGAAACTAACGGGTTTGACTGTGAAGGTATGGGGTGGGAGAGAGAGGATTTTATAATTTATTTATATTTTATTTTCTCCATTTGATTTCATAAGGTAAGTTTTTATTTCGAACTCCAATCTAAGCCCAGTGACTGACGTCCCCAGCTAATTACCCCCATTCCGACCACAATGGGATATGTTTCGTAACCCAATTCGGCTGTTACGATCAGTTTCCATTTAAATTAAAATATATATATTCAATTCAAATGTATATTTCAATTTACTTGCCCCACATACGGACTCTAAAAATTCACGAAAAATTATTCCTAGCTTCGTATTGATGATACGGTCCCAACAAAACTACTTTCATTAAATTTGAAGACCGTTTGAAAAATGGCCATTTTCTGGTCGATCCAAATTAACTAAAACTGTTAAAACATGTTTTCTTGTGCCACGCTCACATATTGATTCAGAAAATTATGAATTTTGGAATCTAGCAATAATTCGACATCCCGGATCCAACAAAAGTGGTTTCGTTGAAAACGGAGGTCATTTGCACAATTTCCATTTTTATGGGCCAATAATTCCATAGCGACTATTCTGAATTTTCAACCGGGCATATCTTTTTATTCCCACTATGAAATTTCAATTTTACGGATTCGTTGGAAAGATATTTTCAAATAGATTCTAATATTTTTGGTTTCGCTAAAATCCGGTTTATTTTGAATCCTGTACATTCATTTGTAATTTGAAATCGAATTTTCAAACTACCGCGCCACTTCCAATTCCTTTTATAATTAAAAATAAATATTTATATTCTAACGTCGATTTAAATAAATATATACGTTCCAATTCTATTCAAAATAATTTCTCGTCGTTATTATTTAAAATAATTCATTTTAAATATTCAAAATTCATTAAAATTGCCAAAATAAAAATTTTAAGTTGGTTCGGATTTTCCGGGTTATTACAATCTCGCTCACTTAAAATCTTTTCGTCCTCGAAAGGAATGGAGCTGAAAGTTTTTTTTACTAATCAACTCAACTTTCATTATTTTCATTATGGCTTAAGTTCTTCAACTTTTCAGTTTCTAAGAACCTTTCAAATTTTTCAAAAATTTGGCTAACACCCTAAATTTTCGAAAAATTTCGCCATAACCTCCCCTGTACGGGAGCACCGGGAAAATCCCGAAATCGCCATACAGGCCTTCTCATCTCAAAAAGAAAAAGAAAAAGCCAAGCGGCTTGCCAATCGGCTCATAAAATCATCAAAAACCCCAAGAAATACAATAAACATGTACCTATTTGTTGGGCAAACAATTTTATTCCTCTTCTCTAGCCTCCTTGCTATGACCTGTTCAATGTATATCCATGTACATGTATGTAAATGCGATAAATTTTCAATACAGTTCAATATTTGGTTCAATTTGGTTATATGTATCGTTCTTTCACATAATGGTTTTATTAGATAACAAATAATCGTACAACACAACCATCAATCAATTAGTGAATTAACGTTTCAAATTCATAATTTTGATACATATACAGAAAATCATGTTTTTGATGCCAAGTCACAACAAATAAGCCCTATCTAGTTATGGTTCTCACACCAGTCAATTGAAATCATACAGACATCCCACTTTCGAAACTCGAACATAAATACTGATGATGCGGCCGCATCACCAGAATTATCCCCCGGGCGACTAGAGTGTGACTCTATATCCATCCAGTACATTGGAGACTTCAAATATACGTGGATCAGACATGTATTAAAATCTCTATATACCTAATAGTCCAAATCAATATAAAAATAATATTCAAATACGAATAATATAATTTAAATCTTCAAAACAAAATTTGTTTTCACTTTTAATTCAAAAATGACACCCTTCCGGCTCATTCTAGGATACTACTGATTCCATCTCTAACGAGCCATTCTCATTGAATATTACTAATCCAATCTCTGATGAATTCTTTCGTTTGGTTCTAACGTGTCTTGTTCTCCAAGCTCTATAAACCAAAGCTCTGATACCAAAATGTAAGGACCCGAACTTCCCTGTGAAGGAAAGCCCGGATTGAATTGAGGACAAGACGAATCAGAACACAAATAGAAGAACATTTCATTGCTTATTACAACAATTTCATCATAATACAAGAATATACAGAGTATGAATAAATATTACACATTCACTAAATATCAGAGATTTACAAGTTACAATGCAGCGGAAAATAATACAAAACACGACTAAAAAGAATATACGGATATAGAGCTTTCCGAATATCATTCCAGCTGCAAACCAGGATCCTGTGAATATAAATCTACAAAACCAAAACTACTAGATGCCCGTGCGGAAAATAGGGGTACCCAAAGTTTAGGTTAAAACAATAAACTCCAGGTCAGTCATGTGACTGGTGTGAGAACTAAAAATAGTTATTAATATTTATTTTAAAGTTAGGTAAATCCAGGGACCACGCCGTATAACACGGAACGGGTTTCCTCAAGAATACCAGTGCATAAAACAACAGTGTAATGCTAAAAAAAGAACAATAAGGCTATTATAAGACTCAAGTCCCATCACACAATGCAACGCAAGCCGAAGGATAGAGTTTTTACCTTATAATAGCCAAGAATGCTTGGTATGTAAAATTTTGTGTTTTATTATTACTATAAGAGATAGTGTCAAAACAATTTCAATCATACGTATCAATCATAGACGGCATAAGTGCCCCATACCACTATGTCGCCATACACAGGTTTATAATTAAAATCGCAAAATGTCATATTGGAAGTTGGATTTCCATCTGTGAACCGAGGCAAGGGATCGTCCTCACCGCTTCGAGACTGTCTAACCCGAGCCTCAGGGTCAGAACGCATCGACCCTGGGATCGTCAGGGCCAGTCCACACGGAGTGGATTAAAATGCCTGAAAAATGTGTTTCCCCACCCTATGTGACATAAACTGGTTATATCCCGACCAAACTATCGGCCCCGGAACGACCGATATAACCGAGGCGTCTCGCTATGCATCATCTACATTAGTAAAATGTCAAGGCGTGCAAAACGCTGACACCACTCCTGGTTAGAAAGAAACGCATGTCCTCCCTGAAGTCCTCTCCTGTTTCTGGTCCACACCGGAGTGTGAGGCTCTCGAATTAACGCTACACAAAGCTACACTATATTAAAGTCGTGCTCTGATCATCAACCACAATATTCTGCTTTTCAACAGAAGCCTTGATCATTTGCATCTCAGCATGCCACAGAGGCAATTAACGCTATGCAACCAACGTCAATCAATCACACAGAATGAAATCCGATGTCAGACACACATCCATTTACAAGTTCGTTCTGGGTCTGAACGAAACCAGAGGCACATTATTCCTCCCCCATATGTCCAATACAGGGGAGAGGTCCTCGCATATCCGGTCGATCTCCAAGTACGTCTGGACGATCACCACTTATTACCTTGCCTTGGGTGTACAGCCCAATCAAGACATCAGTAATCATCCAAACGATGTGAAGACCTCCGGTCTTCAACCACCGTCTTCATCCTCGACACATCGTCGACTCAGTTATTCAGAATGGAATAAACCCGACCTTTCTGAATAACTCGCGTATATGATAAACAAGTGCTATAAAAACACAACATACGCCTCATTCTAATCTAGAATATTTCTTTATCCAAATATTCATATACTTTGGGAAAGGTTCCCGTTAATTTTATCAAAGATAAATTCTTTAAATTTATTCTTTAATCTTCCTTTGGATATCATTTCAATCTAATTATAGATGCATTAAAACTCCACTTGGTTTTAATCTTCCTAAAAATCAATATTAACGATTGTTTAACTTGGGAAATCATATCCTGCCTTTAACTAGGTTAAAGAACCAATGTCATTTAAAACACGGTTCACGATAAACCAAAAATCAGATTCCATTCCTTCAGCCTTTAACCGTAAATTAGCAGGTGAACAATTCCCTAAGTATTAACCCCGAAGGCCGAAACCAACATCAGATCAATACCCAAGAAACCATTCAACTTAACTAATCTCCAGTTAGTTTCTGATTTTCTTAACTCCATTGGGTTTAAGAACAGTTTTATTAGTACCATTCACGAAAACCCAAAATCTTATTCCATTGTTAATCGGGTTAAAGAACAAGTGTTATTTAAAACACCGTTCACGATAAACCCAAAGTCCAATTTCAATTCCATTCCAATTAAATATCAATTAATTGGTATACTTCATTAAATCTAAATAAAAAGATTTAATCTTTTCTCAACTGGGTTCAAGAACAAGGTTAATGACGACACCATTCACGACAAACCCAAATCACGTTCCATTAATTATGGAAGCTTCAAGGAAAAACAAATCAATATATAATCGATATCAATTTCTGTATCTGACTAATAATATAAATGGAATAACGGTAAAGCCTTTTAAATTCCATATGTATTAATAGCCTTCCTCCCCAAAATTTCATTTTGATTATTATCAATCGAATTCCATTGAATTCCAATTTAATATATTAAATTGGAAAACGTTACTTTGGAAAATTCCTGTTAAATCTTAATAAAAAGATTTATAGATTCCAAATCACATTTCACTGTAAATCGGGTTAAAGAACGAATGTCGTTAAAAACACGGCTCACAATAAACCAAATTCACATTCCGTCAGTCGCTAACCGTAAATTAGTAAGAGAACAATTCCCTAAGTATTAACCCCAAAGGCCGAAACCAACATCAGATCAATACCCAGGAAACCATTCAACTTAACTAATCTCCAGTTAGTTTCTGATTTTCTTAACTCCATTGGGTTTAAGAAAAGTATTATTAAAGATACCATTCATGACAAACCCAAAATCCAATTTGATATTAAATACAAGGCTCTGAATAGAAAATATATCGGCTTATATTCAATATCTAATTCTGAAACCAACAACTATCGTATTGGAATAACGATATATATCTTCCAAATTCCTCCACAATATCCGTATAATCACGGAATCCAATATCGCAATATTCCGAAGATAATTTCGATTCAAATTCATTCCAATTCATATATTGGAAATTCTGTTTATTTTAAAAACCATTTGAAATCCAATTTGTTTTATTTAAAAATACTAGATTATAATTCTAGTTCATAACTAGTTCATTTCGATAAAAATATATTTTTACCCTTTCAAATATGGAATTTTTCATCCCAATTCTTTCCAAATCATTTCTTATGATTTTACACTAATTATTGATATTTTTAATAATTTTATCCAGGCCCGTACAGTCGATTTCCATAAACGGCCATCGAACTGCACTTACAGCGACCTTTTCCAAATTTGATTTAGACATATTTCCAAATTCAAACGTTAGATTTCAAATTTCTAATATTCGTTAGAAAGCTCTTTTTGATACGAACCCAACGGTTCCAGTTTTAGGAGAATTCGACGGCCGGATCTCCCGTAATGTTCGTTCGAAGTCAATGGTCGAAATTCGCGAACTGCCGCAGCGCGGCGCGTTCTATTCAGGCCATTATATATATAATATATATATAATCGATTTCCATTTATAACGTATTTTATAAATCATTTTAAATTCGTTTTCAAAACGATTTCAACTTCATATTCAATTTCAAATCAAAATTGAATATTCCATATCATCGATATATAAATAATATTATTTTCAAAACGTTATATTTTGAAATCATCTCCTTTTCGATATTCATTATGAAAATGAATAAAATCGATGTAAATATCGTTCATGTCAAAATGGCGTTAATCTAATCAACATGGCTTTATATATTTAAATATATTCGTGTCCATCCCAAATCAGACATCAAAATCAGATTTTGATCTTTTACTGAATATTATTTTAAAATATTTATTATTTTAAAATGTTCGTTATTTTAAAAATATTCTTTTCTTTTGAATTGGAATCAGACACAGTCAATTACCATATAATGTTATTTATATGGATTTCACACAACAAATGTGTATAACAACAATAATAAACAATCAACCATTATCCAGAGTGCATTCTACACTGCATAAGCATTAAATATAAATATTCAACGCTTACACGGCTTGTCAACCAATCGATTGACATACAACTAAATATTGGGATTAGTGTATGTCATATATCACCCCAATAACCGTGTGGGGTTTTCAAACAACAAATACAGATTTATTTGTGCAGTTAGGCGATGTGTAAAATTTATCGTCCCAATCAATTTCAGTCAAATCAGTGTGCAGAAAAAAATCGTCCGATTGTTAATGATTTTTTTTTTCATATACACGTTAAAAATTATATTTTTAACTATACAATGTTTTATTCCATTCCACATCACACAATCCATTTCACAACACAATCAAACAAACAAGTCGTCCATGGTTTGTGGATGACGGGTGTCGGGTGTTGCTAAGCACCATCCTGCATCCTAGTATATATTTTAACTAGAAAATAAAATTCAAAGTGAGAAGTTCCCACCTTTGGGTTCCATTCCGCCAGTTTTATTTCTGAATTTCAGAACAGTCGGGATTTGCCTGACATGCCCATGTAGTCTTCTCTACGTTGTTCATATTAAAAACCACATTTTTAATATGTTGTTCACATATTAAAAATCATATTTTTATCCGGCTACTTTCCATATAAAAATTATATTTTTATATCTCTACTTTCTATATAAATATTATATTTTTATAATGCTTTCTATATATAAAATTATATTTTTATAACGCTATCTTCTATATAAAGTTTATATTTTTACCTAACTAAAAATCAATTCTTTAGATAGCTACCAACCTTATCTTTCTATTATTAAAAATTAAATCTTTTCCAAAATTAAAAATCGAATATTTACTAAATTAAAAATTGAATCTTTACTAAATTAGAAACTAAATCTTTACTATTATAAAAATCAAAACTTTATGTTATTTTTATAATTAAAACCCTTATCTTTTATATAATTAAAAACCAGGTTTTATATCAATAAATAAATAAAAACTCAAATAAAATACTCACGGGTGGCCGGAAAAGGTAGCGCAGCTGTGCAATGGGTTGTCGAGGCGGTAACTAGCCGAGGTGGGGCCTAGGGTGGCGGGGCAGCGCCGGTTTCTCGCGATTTGGGGTTGGGGGAGGATTTGAAGGGGGAGGGAGGAGAGAGGGGCGGTGAGGGTAGCGACAGGGTCGGAGGTGCTGATGGAGGGTGGCGGCGGCGGCGGTTAGGGTAGCAGGTGGTGGCGGATTAGCTGAATGGGTTCGGGTTGGGCGCGATTGGGAGTGTGGTTTCTTTGGAGAGGGGAGGTGGGAGGAGATCAGAGAGGGGGGATGAACGTCGGCGGCACCGGTGTGGGGGCGTGTCGCTGGACATCGATGGCGGCTCTAAACGAGATAGCGATTTCTTTTTTTTTAATTTATTTTGGAACTAACTGGTTTGACTTTGAAGGTATGGGGAGGGAGAGAGAATGGATTTTATAATTTATTTATATTTTATTTTCTCCATTTGATTTCATAAGGTAAGCTTTTATTTCGAACTCCAATCCAAGCCCAGCGACTGATGCCCCTTGCTAATTACCCTCATTCCGAACACAATGGGATATGTTTCGTAACCCAATTCAACTGTTACAATCAGTTTACATTTAAATTACAATATAAATCTATATATATTCAATTCAAACGTACATTTCAATTTACTGGCCCCACATACGGACTCTAAAAATTTCCAAAAACTTATTCCTAGCTTCGTATTAACGATACGTTCCCAACAAAACTAATTTCATCAAATTTGAAGACTGTTTGAAAAATGGCCATTTTCTGGTCGATCCAAATTAACTGAAACTGTTAAAACACGTTTTCCAGCGCCACGCTCACATATTGATTCAGAAAATTATGAATTTTGGAATCTAGCAGTAATTCAACATCCCAGATCCAAAAAAAGTGGTTTCGTCGAAAACGGAGGTCGTTTGCACAATTTCCATTTTTAAAGGCCAAAATTTCCATAGCGACTATTATGAATTTTCAACTGGGCATAACTTTTTATTCCCGCTATGAAATTTCAATTTTTTGGATTCGTTGGAAAGATATTTTCAAATAGATTCTAATATTTTTAGTTTCGCTAAAATCCGGTTTATTTTAAATCCTGTACATTCATTTGAAATTTAAAATCGAATTTTCAAACTACCGTGCCACTTCCAATTCCTTTTATAATTAAAAATAAATATTTATATTCTAACGTCGATTCAAATAAATATTTACGTTCCAATTCTATTCAAAATAATTTCTCGTCGTTATTATTTAAAATAATTCATTTTAAATATTCAAAATTCATTAAAATTCCAAAATAAAAATTTTATATTGGTTCAGATTTTCCGGGTTATTATACCTGGACCGTTACATACACTTGAATTTGTGTTTATAAATGTATCCCTACCTGGTATTATTCGGTTTTCCCTACTTGTTCATAAACTGAAAGACACACTTTGGGCCTTGAATATAAAGGTTTACTCGATATTATGCCATGCCCTGCTATTGCTATGTTCATACTAGAGTACATGTTGATCCATGTACGCAAACCTTGTTTGAAATATATGTTACTCTGTACATCCATTTGGGGTGCCCTGCTTTGTCTTGAAATTTGTTGATAATGTATACCTCATACCTGTAAATCGCTAATGGCGCCTGTTATAATGGATAATATATACTTGACCATGCTATACATCCCTTAGTGCTATTTAACTGTGTAACCCTATTGTTTTTCCTAACTGTAAATGAATTTGTCTTGTTTTCAAGTATGCTAAAAGTTATTTACCCAATAGCCGATTTCGATAACTGCTGCATGTGTTAATTGCATGTGTATAAAGGTTAGTTTGACCATCAATGATACACATAAATTATTTTATTTTGCAAGATTTAAAACTTACTTGTATTCTTCTTTTAACCGTAAACTGAAGTAAAGAACACGGTGCAGTCTGCCGGTAAAATGGTATTGCTTAATAGCATAACTAATTAACCGAATGACGAAGTTTCAATATTACTGATGTAATAGAGTTTTATGGAATGAATTGAACCATATGATAACGGTTTTTAATATTATTAAGGGTTTAAATCCAGTCCAATCCTTTGTAAAACTGGAAACGTTTTAAATTGTTGCCGAGAGCCTCTTGTTTGATTTTCTGGGAGTCTTGCATGTCATTTATGTATTTTACGGTGAGCTTGCATTAAGGCAGATTGCACCTACTGCTTTGTGGTTTTGGAAAAAAATCCATTTGACTGAGTATATATCTTTGAATTGGACACACGTGTAGTTGACCTGAGCATTATATTATTTAACCATAAGGCCATTAGATAAGTAAATGTTAGGACAGATAAGACAACAAATATGTATCATCCTTATCCAGAAATTTGCGTTGAAGACATAAATGGGACTCATGTAGTTCAATGCTTGTCTACCAATCATGTTGTTTTATCATTAAAGATATGCAACATAGATTTGTTCATCTGACGATTAATGTTTGTCGGGGCTTAATGGAAACTGGGATGTTATTGCTCATGGTACTGTAATTTTGTCCTTGAATGAGCAATAACACAAATATTCATCGTTTTTCAGTAGGTAGGATAGTTGATCTGGATTATAAAATAATATGAACCATCTTATATTAAAAATATACTGTATTACCTATTTCCATTGTACTCAGTTACCCAAGGTTGGACTTCAAAATTTTCAACTTCTGTCATTTAAGTTTATGTATGATGGTGGAAAGGAAGCCTGATGTATCAAAGTAAAGATTGGTTATTTCAAGAGAGAAATGTTGTCTTGTATATCAAAGATAAAGTGGACGGAAAAGAACTGTCATCATAATGAGTATCCGAAATAATAATAATAATGATAATGATGATAATAATAATAATAATAATAATAATAATAATAATATATACAACAATGATAAATATTTGCACCTTTCATTCATTGTATTTGTAACTTTATTTGGTTAATGAAATTCAGTAGCAAAAATTTGAAATTGGACAATTAGTCCTTTTGCACTCACGTTTAACACAAAGAAAAGGGAACACTTCCGTTCACTCCCACTAGTTACGCTTGCGTCCATACTATGAAATTCACTCTTACCTTCACATTTGAAGGTTGCTGTCAAGTTTAGAGCAACTTTCTTCACATGACCTTGAACCTTTGTGTCATGTACTAGTTCATATGCCATGAAGTGAGCTAATATCGTATACATCTTAGACTGTAACATGGTAAATTTGATACCTGCTTTATTTGATATTGTATTTGCGCTTTGTTCGCCTTCCTTGATTTTTTTTGGTTCCCTCACATATGTGTTCGTTCTCGAGATGCTGGGCAGTGCACACATGTACCCGTATATGTGTGTACGTGCAGGATCCCAGGACCATTCGTTCCTGAAAATAGACAGAACAGATATAAACAGATACCACCACTGTTTATTTTATACATCGATATTAGGATTAACTGTTATATTCAGTTTATATTGAAATTAATTTACTTGGACTATGACTAATCCTGACTCGAGTATTTTGTGTTTTACATGAAATGCTCGGGTCAGACCCGAGCAATGCAGATTTCAGCCCACAATTCGAAGATTTGCATGACTGGGGATTCAGGAGACGCGCACTCTGAAGATTTTTAATGCAGTAAAGATTTCTCTTGTATTTTAAACTATTCTTTTAAAATTCCGCTGTACAGGAAATTCTTTGCATCAAAGTATTTTTTTGATTAATATAAAGTTATTTTGTTGTTCAAATACTATGTTATGTATTCATTTCTGTGTGTTGATTCGGATTTAAACTCTGTAAGCTAAATAACAATCTGTCGATTTAAATGTTTTAGTTGGTTTAATAACTAATTATATGCGGTCAAAAAGGAGGGACGTTACAGGTGCTTTCCATCTTTGAGTTATGCATATCGATGGTTAGACCACTTGACGTTTGAACTGGTGTTTGTCGGAATTGCGTCACTTTGTCGGTCCTTGAGAGAGAAGATGCTCATTGGATAGCCTGTAATAAGGAATCGTCTATTAGCACATTTTCATGTAAATTTGGCAAGTTAGAGATTTATACAGGTAGGTAATACTTCATTCTAGTGTTATTGCTCAGTACAATGCATGTAAATCATTACAGACTTTTTACAAGAAAGTGGATTATCGGCCATAGATATTTAATCATCATCAATGGTCGTCAGTTGATTATCAGCCTTGGAATAGCTTGAGCAGAAGCTACGTTGCTTGAAGTGGATTGGTCATTTGATGCCCCTTTCCCCTGGGTGGTTGCAGAAGGATTGCATCTTAGGAATTCTTCACATTTTGTTGCAGATGGTTCTTCTTAATCAGTTCTTCGATCAATGATCTCAGATGCCTACACTCGTTGATGTTGTGGCCTGGCTGATTATGGAATCTGCAGAACTTTCCGGATTTGGTCAGATGGTCATTCATCCTTATTGGCCAAGGCTCTCCGTAATCTTCTACATCCTTTGTGGCAAGGTAAATGTTCTCAGGAGTTTCATTTAGAGGTGTTAGCTCAGATGAGTTAAGAGGACGAAACTTTTTATTAGCTTTGTTGTCGTTTCCGTTGTTGGCTTGCTTCTGCCTCTGAGTGTTCTTCTGATTGGATTGAATAACTGCACTTTTAGGAGCTTCAACTACCACCAATAATCTAAAGAGGTATAGGATTATCGTCCACTCTCATGTACTTTTCCGCCTTCTTACAGAACTTTTTAAGCATAGTCGGTTCCTTCATCTTTATCCATCTTCTGAATTTGCTTGTTTTGTCTATAGCGTCAAGTAAAGCCATGAGGACTATGCGCGGTTCCGGATTTCATACTTCAAACAAGGCAATATTGAATCGATTAAGGAAGGCTTTGACAGTTTCCCCTAGCTTCTGCTTCATAGCTGAGAGTGTTATAGCGTCCTTGGCCTTGGTAACATACAAGCGGAACTGCTCCTTGAACATTTTGGTTAAGTCAGAGAAACGGTCTATGGATTTGGGTGGCAGCTTCGTGAACCATAATGATGTAGCACCTTCTAAGTAGAGAGGAAAATATGTGCATCTCATTTCATCAGTCGCTTTAGCTCCTTTCATATGCCACTCATATTTGAATAGGAAGTAGTTGGGATAAACAAGACCGTTGTACGGATGCAAAGTAGGAGGATTAAATTTCATTGGGCATTCTGCTTCAAGGATTCTTTCAGTGAACGGAGTCCTATCGGGAGAGAAGTCCCATTCTCTTTCATCTTCTTTGCTAGCTTGATTTTTTTTCATGACTCGTTCTATTATATCTGAGATGTATTCTTCAGTGTTATGGCGCTCTATGAAGCTGAGTTCCTTACTGGATGTTCGTCTAGGCAAATGGTCTTGATTTGAGAACTTAGGTGCCTTGCCTTCTCGACGAGGAGGTACCCTCGTGACAGGATTAGTGACCTTTCGAGCATTCACTTCAGAATGGTTCTTGGTCTTTTATTTCAATTCTTCGACGTTAGCTTCGTCCTTGTCACTCAACCAGTCATAATCGTCTTCCATGTTGTCGTTGCGATTTTGATCAGAAGCGGGCGATTTGTCATTCTCTTCAAGATCAACATGGACTTTTGGAGGGGCTGTATTTGGTCGAGCATTAAGGATGGCGTCAAGTTTCTCCATCATGGCCTTAGTAGAAGCATGCACCCTTTGATTTACGTTGGCAATAGCGACATTTAACTTATTTCTAGTCACACCGGCTCCACTTACCGAATTTTCACCAATATCGAAATGGTTAGCAAGCAGCGTTTCTCCGTTAGCAACATTATCGGCTTCTACCACGGTTTTGCTAGCGGTTTTCTTAGATTTCACCATTATGTTGGATGAGGAAATGTCTTAGAACTTTAATGTAAGGCTTTCAACCTTGTGAGAGTGTATGAAGGAAGGAGATGCGAACGCGGCCCCACGGTGGGCGCCAAATGTTTGAATCAAAAATGACACAAACACCAATGGTGTGAGATCACACTTCACCAATTATGGTTGGAAATTGAAAGAGCCGCAATCATAAAATAAACAGATAAAAAACAAATAAGAGACACTGGATTTTTATAGTGGTTCGATTCATAATGAATCTACGTCCACTTTTCAAGTATTTTTCATCATTATGGAGAGGATAACATAGTTTATCATCTCATACATTTTTTTACTACACTTGATCACTTTTGCGATAATTCTTCGCTTTATTCTCTCTTTTTGCTTTAGATCTCACTTGGATTCGAGAAGGAATGGATTGGATCATGTGATTATATACTTTTCCTTGGCTCCTTCATGAAAATGGTGTTAGATCCATGCTTTGAAGAGGAGCAATGGCGATTGGAGATCACTTGGAGTGGATCGGAGTATGAATTAATAGTGCTCGTAGAAGGTGAGATCCATTCCATGTAGGAGGAAGAAGGAGAGAATTTTGGTGGCCATTAATGGAGTTTTTAGAAGCTTTAGAAGGGTTGAGGAATGATTTTGGCAGCCCTTCGGGGTCGTGAAATCGGTCCCTTCAATTATGGAGAAGGGGGTTATTTATAGGTGTAGTTTGGGGGCAATGGAAATCTTGTAATTATGGAGTGTAGAGTTTGGGTCGGCCATAAATTTGGGTCGACCTAAAACTATTTACAGAAATGCCACTGGTCCACTTTACAGTTGTATACAGCTGGCATATCCCATATATTATAGTTCTTCCACCGCATTTGAGCATGACCGATCCAAAATAGCTACTGACCAGGATTTGTTTTGTGAATGTACCAACCCATCTTTACTTTAATGCACCGGTCCACTTTTTAAACAATGTGCCGATCCTCTTCTAAACAATGCACCGACCCAGTTTTACATTACTTTTGGACCACCGTATGCATGCCTCTACTGACCGGTCCACATGCCCATAGTTTCTATGGAAATGATGCCGCCATATTATTTCAACAGTCCGACGCAGTTTGATTTCAAAAGAACCGATCCAGTTTCTATTAAATGTACCGATCCAGTTATTTACAATATTGCCACCGTGTTACACTACATGGTCGACCCAGTTTAATAAAATGAATGCACCAATCCATTTGAGAAGCCTCAACGTATACTACTATGATACCGCATGAAATATTCACCAAATAAGATTCTCACATGGATTAAATTCTAAGACATCAGAACACAACAGTGTTATGTATTTGGATAACTTTCGATTATTTTCCTACCAACCCAAATACTTTTGTATGCACAACCTTCTACTTACGTTGCTATAGCTGACGCATACCATATCTTATCATATAATTGAATAGTTTAGCAGTAACCACGTGTATTCCATACCATAGCAATATTCACTTCTACAAAGTCTTCCAGCTCGTAGTATATTATCCACACTAACCCATATTTGTTGGACTTCGTTTAGTATGCATGCCACCACGTTTAAATGAAGACCATCTCACAATAATCATGAGTTTGTTGTCCCATACGATCATATCTTAATGTGTGACCTGCATGTACTCTTTACATTGATCCATTTGCTTGTAGCTTCTTTCATTCATTAAACAGCCCATGCTGACGCGGCATTTTGCATGCTACTTCATACGTGAAGTCATTATTTCCATATGTATTTTACTTCGAAGAGAATGTTTTATTCATATGCTTCACGTATAGCTGAAGACTCATAGTATGTTAATAATATGTTTGATCCCCCAGTCCTTGAAAGTGACTGTTCCAAGTAAAGTTAATGTATGGGATGCCACTGCATGAAACAAGATGCTACCATATTGTACTTTGTTGTTTGTTCAACACATATTTAAAGTGTTGTAGGCACTCCGTAAATACACGGTGCCAATAATCCATATATACTCAATGAGACCGACCAAGTATTAATCTTGGTACCGACCCATTCTTCCATTTCAAGGCCGACCCGGTTTTGGAATGGTCCCGACCCATATGCTAATAGTTAGCATATTTGGTACTTGATCATACGCTTACTTGGATTGAACCATGCAATATGCGAGTTATGGTCCATTTACATTTATATTGTGTCATGTCAGTCCCATGCTTTTAGTTCATTTCCATGCGAGCAACATGACTTATTCAGTTGGTGCCGCTTACAGGACCGACCTGAAAATGATACCGACCCTGTGATTTAGTACTGACTGACCCGGTGTCTTAAGGCCGACCCGATGTAGTGACCGATCCGATGTTTTTTCATTATGGCCGACCCGGTCCGCTAATACTGACCGACCCGACCCGTTCTTCAAGCGATCAAGACCGACCACTAAGAATGGACCGACCTGCTTCTTAGAACTGTGTTTTAATAGGGTTAACAACATATAAAATCATTAATAGTTAAATTGGGAAAAAATTATATAAATGATATTTTGGATATTGTAATGACCCAGAAAATCTGAACCAATTTAAAAAATTTTAATTGGCTAAAATAATGGATTTTAGATATTTAAAATAAATATTTTAAATAATAGCAATGAAAACGAAGTTTGAATCGACAATTGAAAACGAATATAATTAATTCTAATTATAAACAAGTCCTGAAATGGCGCTGCAGTTTCAAAAATTGAATTCAAACTTTGTCGAACTATACCGGGTGCAAAACAAAACGGATTTTAGTGAAACCAAAAATACTTAAATCTGTTAGTGAACACCTTTCTAACGAATCTGAAAAATCGAATTTTCATAACGGAAAGCAAAAGTTATGGCCAAATGAATTTTCAGAAAGGTCGCTATGGAATTTATATAGCCCGTGAAATTAGCCATTTTGCATATGACCTCGGAATTCGACGAAACCACTTTTGTTGGATCCAGGATGTGAAGTTATCGCTAGGTTTCAAATTTCATAATTTTTGAAGCTAGTATGTGAGCGTGGCAAAGGAAAATGTGTTTTGGTCAATTACAGTTAAATTGGATCGACCAGAAATGGGCCTTTTTGCAAACGATCTCAGAATTCGACGAAACTAGTTTTGTTGGGACCGTATCGTCAAAACATAGCTAGATTTATTTTTCTGGAATTTTTCGAATCAGTTTGTGGCCCTGGCAAATTGAAATGTACGTTCAAATCAAATATTGAATGTTTTATATTTTAATTTGAAGGAAAACTGACTGAAATAGTCGAATAGGCCTACGAAACATATTCCATTGTGTTCGGAATGGGGGTAAAACGCTAGGGATGACAGTCGTTGGGTTTGAATTGGTGTTCGTCTATGTAAGGGGTATTTTAGAGATTTTAAAATATATAAATAAATAAATAAAATAAAAAATCTATTGGGCCAACTCAGCATTCTCTCCCCCCGCTGAACCGATTAACGGCGGAACCCCTTCCCACCTTCTCTCCTCAAATCCGACGCCTCCGTTCATCGTTGACCAGCGCCACCACCCAAAATCGAACCGCCTCCCTCCCCTCTTCAAATCAAGACCGACCTCGTCCTTCATCGTTGCTCCATCGTCGAGCATGAGCTCCACGAAGTCCGCCCGCCTCGTGTCGATTATCTCCTCCACCGTGGCATCGGACCGGACCCCACCACCACCCCTGGACGCGGATTTCGAGGCTCGACAGCGTAGCGCTAGTGGATCGGCCTCATACTACATCGTTCGATCGCAAAATGAAACCCTAGTTTTGAACAACTTTAGAAGAGGTACGACTTTGGTTTTAATAAACTGATTTCCACATTTAAAAGCATTGCTAACTTAGAAAAATCATATCTTTTTCGTTAGTTAACGAAATTCAATAAAACAGGAAACATCGTGACCGTGAGGACGTCTTCTACCTTCTAGAAGAGACCGCATATTTTTCTGAGCCTTCTGCTATTTTTGGTGGAGTGGAACCCAATGTGAGATTTCTAATTTATAAACGATATGGAAAACGACGATGTATAAATTATATAGTCGATGTATGAGTTATATAAGCGTTGTACTCCTCTTGTATAAGCGTTGTATAAGTTGTATGTTCGATGTATAAGTTATATATGCGTTGTAAAAATTATATATGTGTTGAAATAGAAGTGAATTGCTATATATAAATATATATATATATATATATATATACGCCCCTCGTCCACAAACCATGGACGATATTTATTGGTTGTGATTGGTGTGAAAATTGATTGATAGCGAATGGTTGTTTGGGATTGTTTGTGGTTGATATTGATTGATTGTGGTTGAAAAATACCCATTTGTGGTTGAGAAATATTTGGTTGAAACCACATAGGATTAGTTTGTGGAAATGAAATAAATATATACATGCCGCCTGCGTGCGAACTAGATGCATGATCCCCATTGTCAAAAACCGCGAGGTTTTAAGGTAGAGCGAGGAGCCGTACTAGGGACGGTCCCGGTTTTAACTACCCTGCCGTTATGCTGCCGAAATCTTGAATAATATTCATGTGTTTGAATTATTTTCATTTGCTGAAACTATATTTATTCGTTGAATAGAAAACCTTCATGTGTTGAATCGATATTCATTCGTTGATTAGAAATTCATGTGTTGAATGGTATTCGTGTTTTAAATATAAAAATCACATTTTTATCTATATATAGAAACTATAGAAAACCTTCATGTGTTGAATCGATATTCATTTGTTGAATTGAAATTCATGTGTTGAATGGTATTCATATTTTGAAGTAAATTGTTTCATAATAAAAATCACCTTTTATCAACTATATGGACCATGTAAAATAATCTCGTTTTAAAAGAAATTGTTTTATAAGAAAAATCCTATTTTTATCACCTATATAAACTATATAAAATAATAGTGTTTTGAAATGAATTGTTTTACAATAAAAATCACATTTTTATTATATACATGAATTGTTGAAACGTGGAGTGTTAAAAATAGCAACTCGTTCAAATAAATATGCATGAGTTGAAATATTCATTAATTAGCTAATGATATGATTTTTGCCTATGCATGCAACATTAGAATGAATGGTGTTTTTAAACCAAATGGAATCAAATATGAAGTTGAATAGAAAATGATAAGTGATAAGAACTGTATATATGTACATGCATATTTATTGAACAGCTTATAGCAAAGGGGCTAGAGAAGAGGAATAAAATTTTGTTCCCGACAAACAGGTACACATTTACTGTTTTGTTTGGGTGATGATTTTATGAGCCTGTTGGCTAGCCGCTTGGCTTTTCCTTTTTCTTTTTGACATGAGACGCCCGTGTGGCTATTTGGGAATTTTCCCAGCCCCTCCCGTACAAAGGAGGTTATGGCGAAATTTTCCAAAATTTAAAGGGGTCAGTGAAATATTTGAAGTGAAACCGATATTGAAATTGTTGAATGAACTATATTTATATAAATATAAATAAAATTAAAACGAAACGTGGTCGTGCTGTTCGTGTTTTGAAACCGTGATTTCAAACAACTAGTGCGGGAAATCCGACCATTGGATTTTCCCGAAACCGCAACCGTTGGGTCCGCCTTGGAAATATCTTTCCAACGACACCAACTTTGTAAAAAAATCCAACGGTTGGATTGTCTGGAATGTTTAATTCAAATCTGAAGGAAAACAGCGCCAGAAACGATTATATTTATATATATAAATATAATTATATTTAATCGAATAACGACGCTGTAGTTCGTGTTTTGAAATCGAAACTTCAAACGATTGTACCGGGAGATCCGACCGTCGGATCTTCCCGAAACTGGAATCGTTGGATTCGTTTTGGAAAGACCTTTCTAATGATGTAAATTTTGTGAAGATCCAACGGTTAGATTTTCATATATGTGTAAATCAAATCTGAAGAAAAACAGCGCCACGGCCGCGTTATGGCCCGAAGCGTCGTTTTGAATAAATTGGCTATTTTAAAATAAATAAAAATAGCGATAAATCGTTATAAAATATCATAAACGATATGGAATGGAAATAAACTGAATTTGCTCGATTTATGTGGTATTTGATGGTTGAATGTGTTTGGTGTGAAAATTACATTAAAGAACAAAATTGGTGTTGTCGAATGATTTAACCATTGAAATAAATTGATTTGAAATTCTAAATATACGTGAATTATTTGAAAGGGCCGAGTTAATTCTCATTTTAAATAATTGACCGACGATTGAAAGTCGAAGATGAAGACGATGGTCGAAGACCGGAGATCTTCACCTCGTTTGGATGGTAACCGAGGTCCTGATTGGGAGGCATCCCGAAATATGGATAATGAGTGATGATCGTCCCGACGTACGTGGTGATCGATGTGTTTGCGAGGTATTTAGTGCCTCTGGTTTCGTTCTGACCCAGAACGGACTTGTAAATGGACTGTGTGTCTGACATTGGATTTTATTCTATGTTGATTGATCTCTATTAAATATACATCTGTTTGGCGGCGAAGAATTTATTCTTTTTCTCAACGCCCTTCTCTGAAACGCACGAGCTCAGAGGTTGTATATCGATGGACATCAGTCGCATGGCATGAATTGCCTGTGTGGCATGCTAAGATGCAGTGATCGGGGCTTCTGTTGAAAAGCAAATCTTGTGGTGATGATCAAAGCACCGCCGGTGTGGTGTAGCTTTGTGTATAACGTAAAATCGCGAGCCTCACACCCCGGTATGAACCAGAAACGGGAGAGGACATCAGGGAGGGCCTGCGTTTCTTTCTAGCTAGGGTGGTGTCAGTGACCTACCAGCCCTGACATTTATATACTTTTCACCTGTGTGGTTGTTGCTGTTGCGAGGCGCCTCGGTTTGATCGGACGATCCGGGTCCGATGGAGTCATTCGTTGGCTCGTTTACGCCCCAAAGGGCTGGGAGACGTAGTGTTCAGGCATAATAATCCACATCGGTGGACCGGCCCTGACGATCCAAGGGGCAGTTGCGGCTGTTCCGGAGGCTCGGGCTAGAGAGTCTCAAATTCGGTAAGGACTATCTTTTGCCTTGGTTCATGACGGAAATCCAATTTCCAAATACGTGACTGTGCTGTTTAGATTGTATATATATACGTCGACATAGTGGCATGGGACGCTCATGTCATCTATGATTGATAGTTATGATTTGAAATTGTTTTCAAAACATATAAACCCTAGCAATAATATCAAATGCTTTTGTTTTATTCGTATCAACCATATTTTGGCCATTATAAGGTAAAACTCTATCCTCCGGTTTGCGTTGCATTGTGTGATGGGAACTGAGTCATATAATGGCTTCATTTTTATAAAAAGCAAAGCGATGTTTAAAAAGAATGATTTGGTTTTAAAGCACTGGCAATCCAATGGAGTAAACCCGTTCCACGAAAGTGGCGTGGTCCTGTGATTGGCCATATTATAAATGTGTTGAGTAGATTTCTCATACCAGTCCCATGACTGACTCGTAGTTTGTTTCGCTTTCAAACTCGGGTGCCCCTTTTTCTACATGGGCAGCCTTGTATTCAGGTTTAGCTGGCTTTCTCTGGATAGCTGGAGCTGAAGATGGATTCTATCATTTATCTCCTTTTGTGTTGTTCAGCTCCTATTGTACATTATGTTTGTTTTCCGATGTAGACATTTATGTATAGTTGAGCTGTATTTGTACTAAGTATGATCCTGTACACTGTGTAACTCTAATGATTACTTTTATCCAGTATATTCTATTGTTCTTTATCTGGTGTATTTATTTAATTCTGTTCTGCTATTATCTGTTTATGTGTTATATTCCAAAGATAACCCTTGTCTCCATCTGTACGGGATTTGGGGTCGTCACAACGTGGTATCAGAGCTTTGGTTAAGCTTAGTTCTGGAATATAACATATTAACAAACTTGTCAAAAATAGAACCAGTAGTGTTCTAAGACGGGTAACTCATTACAGATAGGATCAGTAATATCCTAGTATGAGTAGCAGAATGAAATAACACCTAAGTAGACATATTTACATTCAAGTATTTGTCTCTATATTTTGAAATATCTTTTCTGTTGACCTGACACTTGATCTGCAATTTGCAGAAGAACTAGAAATGAGTGCCAGAAACAGAAGTAGTGATACTGACCCGGATATCGAAGCCCTATATATGAAATATAGAAATCTGGGTGGAAAACCCTTCACGGGTGAAGAATCAATTATGAAAACACAAGCCTGGATTCATTCGGCTGAGAAAATCTTTGAAGGATTAAAGCTGAGGGATGACCAGAAAAGATTACTGGCCTCCTGGACACTCAAAGACGAAGCTTTATTCTGGTGGGATTCTGTTGTTAAGGATAATCCAGAAGGTGATATCACCTGGGATAGATTCAAAGTGATTTTCCTGGAAAGATTTACTCCTCCAGAAGCAATTGAACGACTATGTGATGAATTTTCTTATTTGATACAAGGTGATATGACCATCCCAGAATATCATAAGAAATTCAATGAACTTTCTCACTTTGCCCCTCATATAATTGAAAATCCGAAGAGGAAGAATATGAGATTTATTAATGGCCTGCAAAGAAAATATCAGAACAGTGTAATGAGGAACGTGAAGCTCCCCTTTTCTGAAATGATATACATGGCTTACCAGTACGAGGATCTAGACAAGAAAGGTATGCTACAGTACGAAGAGGAAGTCAGCTCTAGTAATAAAATTGAGTCTGAAACGGATCGTCCTGAGGCCAACACGATATCAGAGGTCAGCAAGAAGCCCAAAGCAAATCGAAAAAGGGCTGAATCTGAGAAAGGGCAAGTAACGACAACTGTATGCTCTAACTGCAATAAGCAAGGACATCTCTCGATGAGTTGCCGATCTCTAAAGAAACAAAGAAAGGAAGGACCTAAATCAAAGAACAAGGTTAAAGAAAATAGAAAGTGTAATCTTTGTCATCAAGCTAGACACGTAAAGCAAGATTGTTGGCTATTGAAAAAGACCAAAGAGGCTCATGTAAATGAAGTAGCAGAAACGTCAGCACCCTCAGATAGTACAGGAAGATCCGATGTTTTAGAAGGAACGCTTACTGTCAAAAACATTCCAGTTAAAGTACTGTTTGACACAGGCGCGTCACGAAGCTTTATTGCAAAGAGTGCCGCTAAGAAGCTAGATTTGAATTTGAGGAAGCTCAAGGAACCAATGACTGTCCAGAATCCGGTCGGGGGTTCTATCAATCTCAGTTGGATTTGTGCAGTACCTGTCTCCTTTTCTTGCTATAAATTCCCTATTATCTCCATTGTCATGAATTTTAATGAATTCGATATTATTCTGGGATTGGATTGGCTAACCAAATATGAAGCAGAGGTTAGATGCGCCGAGAGAGTTGTTAGGGCTAGGATTAAATCAGGAAGTTATATAACCATACCGTGTGAAAGTCAGAAATCTAATAGAAAAGACTTCTGGGCAGCTCTCGATGTTTCTCCAGCCCAAATAGAAAATATCTCTGAAATCACAGAGAATATTCCCGACCTAGTGAAAGATATTCCTGTCGTCAAGAATTATGCGGATGTGTTTGAGGAAGTTGTTCGCTTACCTCCGCAAAGAGAAATAGATTTCAAGATCGCTTTGATTTCCAATGCAAGGCTAGTAGTTCACGCTATTCGAAGAATGTCCTTGAAAGAAAAAGAAGAACTTGACGATCAAACACGACAGCTAGTATGGAAGGGTCTGATCAGGCCTAGTTTCTCTGATTGGGGAGCAGCAGTGGTGTTTGTCCCAAAATCTGACGGTACTCTACGTCTATGTGTGGATTATCGAGATCTTAACAAACAGACGATAAAGAACAAATATCCATTGCCGCGGATTGATGATTTGTTAGATCGATTAAATGGAGCACAAGTATTTTCACGAATGGACCTAGCTACGGGCTTCCATCAGCTTCGAATTGCCGAAGAGTGTGTTCCAATGACAGCATTCAGAGGTCCCGACTTATTCTACGAGTGGTTAGTAATGCCGTTCGGCTTATGTAACGCTCCAGCTTACTTCGTCGATCTGATGAATAGAGTGTTCAGAGGGGTTTTGAGTAAATTTGTTCTGGTTTTTATTGACGATATTCTAATCTTCTCTAAATCAAAGGCCGAACATGAAAAGCATCTGGAACAGGTTCTAGAAATTCTGAGATGGAATGTATTAAAAGCCAAATTTTCCAAATGTATCTTCTGGCAAGATGAAGTAAAATTTCTAGGCCGCGTCATATCGAAAGAAGGAATCGCTATGGATCCAAGCAAAATCACAGCTATTCAGAATTGGAAACAGCCCAGTACCCCCACTGAAGTCCGCAGTTTTCTCGGATTGGCTAGCTATTACCGGAAGTTCGTTAAAAACTTTTCGAAGATATCTGGTCATTTAACGAAGCTTACAAAGAAGCACTCTAAATTCAAATGGACTCCAGAAAGTGAGGAGGCTTTCAAAGAGCTAAAATTAAGACTAACGACTGCTCCAGTGTTAACCATCATCGATGGCAACCAGGATTTAAAAGTCTGGACTGATGCTTCTAGAGAAGGCCTTGGCGCAGTGTTAATGCAAAGGGGTCAAGTGATTGCTTATGCTAGCCGTTAGTTGAAGCCACATGAAAAGAACTACATAACTCATGATCTTGAGTTATTGGCTATAGTATCCGCTTTGAAAATCTGGAGACACTATCTGTTGGGTGAGAAATTTGAACTGTTTACAGATCACCAGTCGTTAAAGTATCTGTTCACTCAGAAAGACCTGAATCTGAGGCAGCAACGTTGGCTAGAGTTCCTTGCAGCATATGATTTTGAGATTCTATACACTCCAGGGAAAGCCAATGTCGTGGCCGATGCGTTAAGACGAAAGAATGAAATGATCGCCAGTTTCATCATTGCGACTTCGTTGATTGACAAGATATCGACTCTCCAAAAAGATGACCAATTCATCAAAGGAATGAGTCAGCGAATTCGTGAAGGCAATGCTTCGGACTTCCAGCTCCACAGCGAAGGGATTCTGAGGTTAGAAGGACGAATTTGTGTTCCAGAAATTCCTGAACTCAGAAGAGATGTACTTGATGAATGCCACAAGTCTAAGCTTAGTATCCATCCGGGTGTGAGTAAAATGTATAACGATATCAAGCGCACATTCTGGTGGAAGTCGTTAAAAAGAGACATCTCGATATATGTTAGTCGATGCCCTACTTGCCAGCTAGTCAAAAGCGACCAACAGAAATTGGCTGGATTGTTACAACCACTAGAAGTTCCTGGTTGGAAGTGGGAACATATTTCTATGGATTTCATTGATGGTCTGCCCAGAACCAGAAAAGGAAATGACAGTATTTGGGTGATCGTAGATCGCTTCACGAAGACCGCCCATTTCATACCTGTCAGATCAAATAGAACTGCTCAGAGTCTGGCGCAGATATACTTCAGGGAAATAGTTAGACTACATGGGGTGCCGCTCAGTATAGTCAGTGATAGAGATATAATATTTACTAGCAAATTCTGGGAGGCATTTCAAGTCGAGCTGGGAACGAAGTTGAACTTGAGCACCGCTTATCATCCTCAGACAGACGGTCAGACTGAGAGGGTGAATCATATTTTAGAAAACCTATTGCGGGCTTGTGTTATAGATTTCGGTGGATCATGGGAAGACCATCTACATTTGGCTGAATTCTCATATAATAACAGCTACCAGGCGAGTCTGACAATGTCGCTATTCGAAGCATTGTATGGTAGACCGTGCCGATCTCATGCTTGTTGGGTCAAACCCGGTAATAGACTTGTGTTGGGTCCTGATATGACCCGAGAAGCTGCCGACAAAGTCGATTTTATTAAGAAGCGATTACTCGTCGCTCAAAGCCGACAAAAGAGATATGCCGATAGAAGAAGAAGAGATATATCCTTTGCTGTTGGCGACTATGTATATTTGAAAGTATCGCCGATGAGAGGAGTTATCCGGTTCGGTAAAACTGGGAAGTTGGCACCCAAATTCATTGGTCCGTTTCCTATTCTGGAACGGATCGGAACTCTTGCTTATAGGATCAAATTGCCTGACTGGTTGCCTGGAGTCCATGATGTATTTCATATATCTCAACTTCGAAAGCACGTTCATGATCCAGACTTGATCGTGGAAGAAGCAGCTCAATAGGATATTGAAATTACTCCAGAATTAGCTGTGAGAAGAGAGCCGCTAAAGATCATCAGCAAAGAAACCAAAGAGCTGAGGAACAAGAAGGTTCACTTAGTTAAAGTGCAGTGGAGATCCGCGAGATTGTACTTGGGAAACTGAGGAGAGCATTCAGAAAGCTTATCCTAGATGCCGAGTGGATATCTCTGATTGACTCCGGTGCAAGGTATATTTATCATACTTTGCATTACCATTTAATTCTCTACTCTGCTGTTATTTTCTTTCCATGGATGTGCACTTTTAATTCTATAGTCTGAATGATTTTAAAAGAATATATGAATTAATTTGTATGATTTTGAAAAGTTAAAAACAAATTGCTTGTTGGTTGTGTTGTGTGATTGTAGATTAGATTAATTAAAATTATTGAAACGATAGTTAATTTAATCAACAATAGAATAATGTTAGAATTTATTCGATTATATCACACATTGAACTGATTAGAAAATAAATAGGAATATATATACATGTGCATTTTATATGTTTGAACAGGTTAATGGATTGGCTGTTGAGTAAAGATTTTATTTGCGTGCCCGACAAATAGGTAAACCTTAATGAGTTGGATGCGAAATATTATTATATCAACTCCTGTGAATGCCATTGGATGCGGAGTGCAAGTTTTTCTGTGTGAAATAATAAACGTCGCCATAAGATAGTAACAATTAATTTTGAACTACATTACATAGCATACTTCAGAAGATAGGCATACTTCATCAAATACCACATAAGCATTTGGAGCTTGTGTGACGAGGTGGAAGATTTACCATACGAGCGAGAGGCTTGTATGGCGATGACTATATTTTACAGGTTGAACTGATGACTGATATGGACTATTTAGATTGTAACGATTAAATTGACAGATTAATAAAAACCCCACACGGGTCTGGAGTTGACAATAATCACGTCTCTCTAGTTATTAGATGCGGCACATGGACTATTTATTTCCCACACGGGGCAGGGTGACGAGAATTTATTCTCTGGAGTTATTATCAATACATGCTCCCCTGTAAACACCAGAATATATCACTATAAATATGTGTATGCTTATTAGGATTTATTGGGTACCTAATACGGCCCAATAAATTTCCAAACCTCTCTCCGTACAAAGGAGGTTATGGCGAAATTTTTCGAAAATTCCGGGTGTTAGCCAAATTTTTGAAGAATTTGAAAATTCTCAGAAACTGAAAAGTTGGAGAATTGAAGCCAGATCGAACGTAGAGTTGATTAATCAAACCACTTTCGACTTTTTTCCTTTTCAGGGACGAAAAGTTTTAAGTGGGGGAGATTGTAACGACCCAGAAAATCTGAACCAATTTAAAAAATTTAAATTGGCTAAAATAATGGATTTTAGATATTTAAAATAAATATTTTAAATAATAGCAATGAAAACGGAATTTGAATCGACAATTGAAAACGAATATAATTAATTCTAATTATAAACAAGGCCTGAAATGGCGTTGTAGTTTCAAAAATTGAATTCAAACTTTGTCGGACTGTACCGGGTGCAAAACAAAACGGATTTTAGTGAAACCAAAAATATTTAAATTTGTTACTGAACACCTTTCTAACGAATCTGAAAAATTGAATTTTCATAACGGAAAGCAAAAGTTATGGCCAAATGAATTTTCAGAAAGGTCGCTATGGAATTTATATAGCCCGTGAAATTGGCCATTTTGCATACGACCTCGGAATTCGACGAAACCACTTTTGTTGGATCCGGGATGTGAAGTTATCGCTAGGTTACAAATTTCATAATTTTTGAAGCTAGTATGTGAGCGTGGCAAAGGAAAATGTGTTTTGGTCAATTACAGTTAAATTGGATCGACCAGAAATGGGCCTTTTTGCAAATGATCTCAGAATTCGACGAAACTAGTTTTGTTGGGACCGTATCGTCAAAACATAGCTAGAATTATTTTTTTGGAATTTTTCGAATCAGTTTGTGGCCCTGGCAAATTGAAATGTACGTTCAATTCAAATATTGAATGTTTTATATTTTAATTTGAAGGAAAACTGACTGAAACAGTCGAATGGGCCTACGAAACATATTCCATTGTGTTCGGAATGGGGGTTAAACGCTAGGGACGACAGTCGTTGGGTTTGAATTGGTGTTCGTCTGTGTAAGGGGTATTTTAGAGATTTTAAAATATATAAATAAATAAATAAATAAATAAATAAATCTATTGGGCCAACTCAGCATTCGCTCTCCCCGCTGAACCGATTAACGGCGGAACCCCTTCCCACCTTCTCTCCTCAAATCCGATGCCTCCGTTCATCGTTGACCAGTGCCACCACCCAAAATCGAACCGACTCCCTCCCCTCTTCAAATCAAGACCGACCTCGTCCTTCATCGTTGCTCCATCGTCGAGCACGAGCTCCACGAAGTCCGCCCGTCTCGTGTCGATTATCTCCTCCACCGTGGCATCGGACCGGACCCCACCACCACCCCTGGACGCGAATTTCGAGGCTCGACAGCGTAGCGCTAGTGGATCGGCCTCATACTACATCGTTCGATCGCAAAATGAAACCCTAGTTTTGAACAACTTTAGAAGAGGTACGGCTTTGGTTTTAATAAACTGATTTCCACATTTAAAAGCGTTGCTAAGTTAGAAAAATCATATCTTTTTCGTTAGTTAACGAAATTCGATGAAACAGGAAACATCGTGACCGTGAGGACGTCTTCTACCTTCTAGAAGAGACCGCATATTTTTCTGAGCCTTCTGCTATTTTTGGTGGAGTGGAACCCAATGTGAGATTTCTAATTTATAAACAATATGGAAAATGACGATGTATAAATTGTATAGTCGATGTATGAGTTATATAAGCGTTGTACACCTCTTGTATAAGCGTTGTATAAGTTGTATGTTCGATGTATATGTGTTGAAATAGAAGTGAATTGCTATATATAAATATATATATATATACGCCCCTCATCCACAAACCATGGACGATATTTATTGGTTGTGATTGGTGTGAAAATTGATTGATAGCGAATGGTTGTTTGGGATTGTTTGTGGTTGATATTGATTGATTGTGGTTGAAAAATACCCATTTGTGGTTGAGAAATATTTGGTTGAAACCACATAGGATTAGTTTGTGGAAATGAAATAAATATATACATGCCGCCTGCGTGCGAACAAGATGCATGATCCCCATTGTCAAAAACCGCGAGGTTTTAAGGTAGAGCGAGGAGCCGTACTAGGGACGGTCCCGGTTTTAACTACCCTGCCGTTATGCTGCCGAAATTTTGAATAATATTCATGTGTTTGAATTATTTTCATTTGCTGAAACTATATTTATTCGTTGAATAGAAAACCTTCATGTGTTGAATCGATATTCATTCGTTGATTAGAAATTCATGTGTTGAATGGTATTCGTGTTTTAAATATAAAAATCACATTTTTATCTATATATAGAAACTATAGAAAACCTTCATGTGTTGAATCGATATTCATTCGTTGAATTGAAATTCATGTGTTGAATGGTATTCATATTTTGAAATAAATTGTTTCATAATAAAAATCACCTTTTATCAACTATATGGACCATGTAAAATAATCTCGTTTTAAAAGAAATTGTTTTATAAGAAAAATCCTATTTTTATCACCTATATAAACTATATAAAATAATAGTGTTTTGAAATGAATTGTTTTACAATAAAAATCACATTTTTATTATATACATGAATTGTTGAAACGTGGAGTGTTAAAAATAGCAACTCGTTCAAATAAATATGCATGAGTTGAAATATTCATTAATTAGCTAATGATATGATTTTTGCCTATGCATGCAACATTAGAATGAATGGTGTTTTTAAACCAAATGGAATCAAATATGAAGTTGAATAGAAAATGATAAGTGATAAGAACTGTATATATGTACATGCATATTTATTGAACATCTTATAGCAAAGGGGCTAGAGAAGAGGAATAAAATTTTGTGCCCGACAAATAGGTACACATTTACTATTTTGTTTGGGTGATGATTTTATGAGCCTGTTGGCTAGCCGCTTGGCTTTTCCTTTTTCTTTTTGACATGAGACGCCCGTGTGGCTATTTGGGAATTTTCCCAGCCCCTCCCGTACAAAGGAGGTTATGGCGAAATTTTCCAAAATTTAAAGGCGTCAGTGAAATATTTGAAGTGAAACCGATATTGAAATTGTTGAATGAACTATATTTATATAAATATATAAATATAAATTAAATTAAAACGAAACGCGGCTGTGCAGTTCGTGTTTTGAAACCTTGATTTCAAACAACTAGTGCGGGAAATCCGACCATTGGATTTTCCCGAAACCGCAACCGTTGGGTCCGCCTTGGAAATATCTTTCCAACGGCACCAACTTTGTAAAAAATCCAACGGTTGGATTGTCTGGAATGTTTAATTCAAATCTGAAGGAAAACAGTGCTAGAAACGATTATATGTATATATATAATTATATTTAATCGAATAACAACGCTGCAGTTCGTGTTTTGAAATCGAAACTTCAAACGATTGTACCGGGAGATCCGACCGTCGGATTTTCCCAAAACTGGAACCGTTGGATTCGTTTTGAAAAGACCTTTCTAATGATGTAAATTTTGTGAAGATCCAACGGTTAGATTTTCAGATATGTGTAAATCAAATCTGAAAAAAAACAGCGCCACGGCCGCGTTATGGCCCGAAGCGTCGTTTTGAATAAATTGGCTATTTTAAAATAAATAAAAATAGCGATAAATCGTTATAAAATATCATAAACGATATGGAATGGAAATAAACTGAATTTTCTCGATTTATGTGGTATTTGATGGTTGAATGTGTTTGGTGTGAAAATTACATTAAAGAACAAAATTGGTGTTGTCGAATGATTTAACCATTGAAATAAATTGATTTGAAATTCTAAATATACGTGAATTATTTGAAAGGGCCGAGTTAATTCTCATTTCAAATAATTGACCGACGATTGTAAGTCGAAGATGAAGACGATGGTCGAAGACCGGAGATCTTCACCTCGTTTGGATGGTAACCGAGGTCCTGATTGGGAGGCATCCCGAAATATGGATAATGAGTGGTGATCGTCCCGACGTACATGGTGATCGATGGGTTTGCGAGGTATTTAGTGCCTCCGGTTTCGTTCAGACCCAGAACGGACTTGTAAATGGACTGTGTGTCTGACATTGGATTTTATTCTGTGTTGATTGATCTCTATTAAATATACATCTGTTTGGCGGCGGAGAATTTATTCTTTTGCTCAACGCCCTTCTCTGAAACGCACGAGCTCATAGGTTGTATATCGATGGACATCAGTCGCATGGCATGAATTGCCTGTGTGGCATGCTAAGATGCAGTGATCAGGGCTTCTGTTGAAAAGAAAAGTCTTCTGGTGATGATCAAAGCACCGCCGGTGTGGTGTAGCTTTGTGTATAACGTAAAATCGCGAGCCTCACACCCCGGTATGAACCAGAAATGGGAGAGGACATCAGGGAGGGCCTGCGTTTCTTTCTAGCTAGGGTGGTGTCAGTGACCTACCAGCCCTGACATTTATATACTTTTCACCTGTGTGGTTGTTGCTGTTGCGAGGCGCCTCGGTTTGATTGGATGATCCGGGTCCGATGGAGTTATTCGTTGGCTCGTTTACGCCCCAAAGGGCGGGGAGAAGTAGTGTTCAGGCATAATAATCCACATCGGTGGACCGGCCCTGACGATCCAAGGGGCAGTTGCGGCTGTTTCGGAGGCTCGGGCTAGAGAGTCTCGAATTCGGTAAGGACTATCTTTTGCCTTTGTTCATGACGGAAATCCAATTTCAAAATATGTGACTGTGCGGTTTAGATTGTGTATATATATATACGGCGACATAGTGGCATGGGACGCTCATGTCGTCTATGATTGATAGTTATGATTTGAAATTGTTTTCAAAACATATAAACCCTAGCAATAATATCAAATGCTTTTGTTTTATTCGTATCAACCATATTTTGGCCATTATAAGGTAAAACTCTATCCTCCGGTTTGCGTTGCATTGTGTGATGGGAACTGAGTCTTATAATGGCTTCATTTTTATAAAAAGCAAAGCGATGTTTAAAAAGAATGATTTGGTTTTAAAGCACTGGCAATCCAATGGAGTAAACCCGTTCCACGAAAGTGGCGTGGTCCTGTGATTGGCCATATTATAAATGTGTTGAGTAGATTTCTCATACCAGTCCCATGACTGACTCGTAGTTTGTTTCGCTTTCAAACTCGGGTGCCCCTTTTTCTACACGGGCAGCCTTGTATTCAGGTTTAGCTGGCTTTCTCTGGATAGCTGGAGCTGAAGATGGATTCTATCATTTATCTCCTTTTATGCTGTTCAGCTCCTATTGTACATTATGTTTGTTTTCCGATGTAGACATTTATGTATAGTTGAGCTGTATTTGTACTAAGTATGATCATGTACACTGTATAACTCTGATGATTACTTTTATCCAGTATATTCTATTGTTCATTATCTGGTGTATTTATTTAATTCTGTTCTGCTATTATCTGTTTATGTGTTATATTCCAAAGATAACCCTTGTCTCCGTCTGTACGGGATTTGGGGTCGTCATAGATATAAAATTTAGTGATGTAATGAAATATACCTTAAATAAAAGGAAGGTAAATCGCTTTCCAATTTGATAGTTTCACTAACAAAGTTACCATAATCAACTATATACAATACATACATTACATAGCAGCTACTCCATTAAATATGTCTAGCTATGAATATTACTACTAATTCAAAATCCATGATCAAGTTACCGTAATCAAAATTAACCAATTTGATAATTTCACCAATCAAGGTACCATGATCAAGGTTTTGTATCTGCAAATTTAGAATTAGAACCTAGAAATGTTTTATTGGGAAAGAATACAAACGCTGTCAGACCATTTGAATAACACTTGAAATAAGCATCATTAAAAATTCAACATTCAAATTTGAAATAAGCGTAAATGAAAAAACATTCTATATATATACACGTAAAAATTACTTTGTTTTTGTAACGACCCGGATTTTTCAGCTATTTGAATTCTAATATTTTAATTGGTTTTGAATAATATATTTGGGATATTAATGGATTTTAATATTGAATTCGTTTATTTAAACAAAGATAGAACGTTATATTTATATTTAATATAAATCGAACTTGAATTGGCGCGGCAGTTCACAAAATTGATTTATGAACTTCAATTGAATATGCAGAACCCGTTTTAAGTCGGAATTCTATGAAACAAGAAATGTTAGAATTAAATTGATTTTAGTTTTCTAAGAAGGAGAAAAATCGAGATTTTAGCTTATATATTGTGAGTTATGTCCAAATCAAAATTTAAAATAGTCGCTATGGAAATCGTTTATAAACGATAATGTTTATTTATTAATTTAAGGGGATTTTTCAATAGATTGGACATCGCTAAACTTGAATACGTTAATTTTGAGTTATAATTCTATATCGGTTATATTTGAAGTTATATATTATTTCATTTTGAACATATATGACAATAATAATTTATTAAATCGTTTTGGAATTAAAATATTTTTTATCGATATTATATAAGTCGTATAAATAATTATTATTTTTCAAACAACCACCGTTTTCGGCGAAACAAATTTTATTAGGATACGTTTGTCTAGTTATTGCTAGTTTTCCAATTTGGAGTCAATCGGGGCTGTTTTGTCGGTAGAAGAAATTTAAAGGTGAACCGACAAATTAAAATAACGACGTTGTGCAAACGGAGTCAGTTTTCAACGAAATAAATTCCATTAGATCCGGAACGTTAAGACATAACAGTGTGTCTGTTTCTTTGCATTTGAAGTTCGTGGATGGCGATGTGTATATTTAACCTACAACGTTAAATAACGGTAGAGATTAAATTGACCGTAACAGAACTTAAAGAATTCACCCCTAAGTAATAAATAAATGCATCCTACCTTATCTATTTCTCCCCTACAAACCCTGCAGTACATATAGCCCTTTATATTTTGGGAGACAACCCATTACATCTGCATACACTGTAGCTACCTTAAAATTTGTTCAGACCTACGGAGAAAGCATCACACAGCAAATCAAAATACCAAAGCCGGTCTAAGTCTGAACAGAAAACATCGAATGTGTTATGCACCATCTATCTATATATGTCACTAAATATGCATGAACATACTTATTAATGGTCACTATTTTCTTATTTTAAACAATATTTCTTGATCCGTAACATACTGTATTGGTGAACACATGCCTATCTGCTTACGGCCTAAGGAAAATTATTGTTTCCAACATCCTGTAAAGAAGAAAAAATGCACACGCTACTCTACTCCTCTATTAGCTAACCTAAGCTATTGAATAGGGGGACCTCACACTGCTAACTTCAGTTGTTGAAACAGAGACTAAACGCTGCAAACCACCCTTTTGTTTTTCCAGCTACATGCCTACCTACGCTGTCTCGTTTATTGTGTGAAAGACATGGTTCTTATCCCTTTGATTCTTCGTGTATAAATATGGGGTGCCATCGCCTGTTTCTTACTGCAATATATAAAACACCATGCCTCGTTCTTTCGAGCTATTTCTTTTTATTCTTTCTATGAAAGGAAAACAGCTTCCTTGTTGTTGTATTTTCGTTTTCTCGAACCTAAACATATCCTTACAATATGTACTAAAATATATACATATATACAGTCTCGTATGAAAGCCAAGCGTGGGTTCGAGTTGTACGATGCAATGGTGATGAGTGGCTCGGCATGTAGATGTGTGGAGACTGGTTTTGAATGGTAATATGGAGACGTGGAAGTATGTGAGGTCAAGTGGAGCGTTGGTCGCCAACGCATGCTGGCATGGTGATGGAGGGGGGGTCTGGTAGTCAGGGACAGGGAGGTGGGCTCGATTCTTTTGTTCTTGGAAGCAAGAAAGTAGCAGCAGGTGTTTGGTGAAGGGAAGTAAAAAGGAGTGAGGTTCGAAAATAGGAAATTTACGCGGGGGAAGACTTTCGAAGGGACCAGGGTTGGTTTTCATGTGGACTGTCATATAAGGCTTCAGGCCTTGCGATATGTACTAAAAAATGATGATGAATGCGATAGGAAGCTTCAGCACTGTGCTGGGAAAGAACATGAATGCGTTGATCGGGTTTAGACGAGGTGGGCTTGCAGCAGGTTTGGGCCGGGCCTTTAAAGAAATAAATAAGAAAAAAAAAGAAAAGAAATTGATTTCATAAGGGATCTGTTCCAACATGGAAGCATGGCAGTAGGAAATGGGTTTGAATGAGAACATGCAGTGGGGTATTTTGAAAGCAGCGTTGTAGTAGATGAAATGGGCGTGTTCTGAATAGTAGACGTGGTACGAGTTATATCAAGGAAGAAAGAAACATTACTGTTTCACGCGGGCCTGTTGGTTGGACACGTGGCTGAATTGTTTGGGTAGGCCCATTATATTATAAAATCAATGTTTAAATTAATTTAATTAATTTAATTATTTTATAATCGATTTATATCATATCTTAACCATACGTGATCAGAATCAAGAACCGTTGGTCATGCTGGAACCGTGGAAATAGAGGCTACGAGATGGATCTGGTCTGGTTAACATGAGAAGCACTGTAATTTTTAATCAAATTAAACGACTGTGTAATTTGATTAAAAACAAGTGTTTCACATAGTATAAAACCAAGGTGAGTTAAAATCGCTTAGTTCTCCCACTTATTATTGTTATAAATCGGGTCAATTATTTGCGTGCCATGTTTGCTAATGGTTGGTTGATTTGATGATTGTTTGGATGTTCTTAAATATTGTTAAATCGTTTAAATTAAATGTAACGACCCGCATTCTCCGCATCGGAGGATCGTAGAATATTTATTTTATTTTCATATGAGGTCGTATAGTCGTGTAACTTTGGGGAACGACTATTGGGGTCATTTCCCATGTTCACGATTTTTGCTGATTTTTAAATGATCGTTTTGCCCCTAGTTGATTTTGTTTTAGCCATAACTCTTGATTGGTAAGAAGTTTTGACCTGAAACCACTTGCATTGGATTTGGATGATGATTTACATATCCGTAGAGTGGTCACATTGGTCAAATGGACTAACCGTTAGGGAGATATGGCTGAATTAAGGTTTAGAAGGCGAAAAACAGCTTAATTGGGCTTAACCGGGTGATTAGCAGCTAGGCCCATTGGGGGATTTCGAGATAAGAGCTATATGAGGACTGATTAGGGTTAGAGAAACTTTTTCTCTGTCATTTTCCAGCCGCCACTTACCTCTCTTCAACCCTAACAATGGCCTCCACTTTCTAAATTCATCCTAAATCACTTTTTAATCGCGTATTAGCTTAATCTACACCAAATCAAGGAAGTCTAGTGGCAAATCAGAGTTGGGGCTGCTGCTAAGCATTGGAATTCGACCTATAACAGTAGCAAAATTCAGATCAAAGAATAATTTGTGGCTAAGGTGAGTGATTTGCATTGTTTTTCACTAATTACGGTTAATTAGAGGTGATTAGTGTCAATTAGCAAAACTATAACTCAGAAAAATTAGGAAAAATATTCAAAAATTCAAAAATATTATTTTAGGGATCTAATAAAAATTTGGGTTAATTTGGACATGTTTTACTAATAGTATGGTTAAATCATGATTAAGGAGATTAAGGGGAAAACATGGGTTTTGGGTATGTTTGATCCTTATTAGCATGTTAAATTGGTTGTTTTAGTGTTTGTGGTTGATTATACATGTTTCTATGACTGTTTGGAGTGTTTTATGATTGTTTAGCAAAGTTAGAATGGTCGAAAACGTTGTTGTGTGGTGTAAAACAGTCGCTGGAAAATTAGCAGAATATTGTGCACGAACCGGATCGGATCGCCCCCTTCCGAACCGACCCGTTCGTGACCGCCGAACAAAACCAATCGTGGCCACCCATCATGAGCCACTCCAGTACCGAACTGCTCGCACAGGAAGACCCCGCCCCGGATGTTCCCCACGAACCAAGAAGCCAGCTCCGAACTGAACCGAAGAGGAATCACGAACTTAATTGACCAGGACCTTGGAGCTCATGAACCGAACCGCTGGAGGAAGGACACCACAACCCAAACCGGTGGGGGAAGCCGACCCGACCCGATACGATGACCACAAACCCAGTGAGTCACTACGACCCGAACCGATCTGGAGAGGGTGCTACGAACCAAACCACTTGATGGCCACGAACCAGAGCTGCTTACGAACCGATGGAGGACCCGAGCCTAGATGATGATCACGTACCGAATAGAGACCGATCCGAAGGAGACCAAAACCCGAGATGCAAAGGTAGTCCAAATGGGAAGTACAACCCAGGATCCAAATGGGAACCGACGAGTTAACTTCATGAATTGGACTTTGTTGCGAGACATGTGCTAAGGAGTTGTCGATGTCCACAGCTTTGATTCACCACCTAGAGACGAATGTTAGGCTATGGATCAGTGCAGTGGGGTAGTTATTACCCTATGGGGCAGAATGATCGTAGCATGGCTATGAGCCAGTGCAATGAAGTCGTCATGACTTCATGGGGCAGAGTGGACATAGCAAGGACTAGTGGCTACGGATCAGTGCAGTGGAGTCGCCATGACTCCATAGGCCAGAGTGATCATAGCAAGGATTTGGGTGATCAAAGCGGTGGATATCGTATGCTTTACGCACTGAGTGAGAGATGTGAGGATAGTTGCTATGCTTGATTGCTTGCCACTATTATGACATGCACACCCCCTTCCCTGTTATCTTTACACCCTATGCTAGTGTTACCTTAGAGTATTGTACATCCTGTTGTGCTAACTCTTTGGTTGCAGGTCCAGGTTCAGGTATGGTTATGTATACCTGTTATTGTTCTGTTTTGTTGCTTATCGCTCATACCAGACTTTTGTCTGACCCAGAGTTTTATGTCTCTTCTTATTACTCTAGGTGCTCTTAAACGGGTCGACTAGAGACAGGTCAGGTGGTTATACACGAGTAGCTGTACCGGAGACAAGCAGGAGGCTTCCACGTATGATATACATCTATATAATCTCCCTGTGTTGTTGCTGGTCACTACTTTGGGCATTAGTGGTGTACCTTTCCTTTCTTTTGCTTTACAGATAGTATTTTAAAAGTTGTAATAATGATGTTTGGATCATAAATTGTATTTGAATTTTCCGCTGCTATGATGGTTTAGTTTTCAGCTTATGCATTGTCTCGCCTGTTTTATGTCAAAGTTATGTTATTATTATATTTTATCCCATGCGCTGTGAGACATTCTACAGGTTCCCTATTAATTCAAATTCCTTTGTTTTCCTTTCTTTGGCGATTGTCCTGTGCTAGTCAGGCATTGGCACATCGCACTTTCATTGGAAATGTCGGCTGGTGCGGGGCGGGTCGTCACACTTGGTATCAGAGCTCTAGGTTGCATAGTTAACCTAGGGAAAGACACCAGGGAGAGATAGTATACGTATATGAGAGCGCATATTTGTGATATTTTGGTTTTCAAAAGCTATATATATATATACTATTAGTATATTTAAGGATGAAGTCGCACTGCACTGGCACCACTGAAGAGATGGTTAATCGTTTCTCCTTACAGGTTGAACGATGAGCCGATACACGAGGGATACTGATAAAGGAGCCAATAATGGGAATGCTCCTGATATGAGGACGATGTTCACTGACTTCATGAGAGAGATGCTTAGGGATGTTTAGAGGGCAGCTCCTAATGCTGCAAATGGTGGTGGTGCAGCGGTGCAGGCTCCTAGGGCCGATTTCGCCAAGCTCTGTAAGGACTACACTAGTCTTGGTGGGAAGCCGTTCCACGGAACAGAATCAGCTACAGAGGTTTAGGATTGGCTCGAAAGTTGTAAGCGCATCTTCGAGGACTTAGGGATCGACGATGCAATGAAAAGGAAGTTAGCATCTCGTCAGCTGCAAGGACGGGCTATGAATTGGTGGAATGCTATTAAGGCAGCTACTCCCGAGGATCAAGTTACATGGAATCAATTTAAAGCTCGCTTCAGTGACAAGTTTATCCCAGCTGCCCAGAAGTCAGAGTTGTTTAGGAAGTTCTTGGAGCTTAAACAGAATGGTAGGACAGTCTCGGAATATATTGCTGAGTTCGATACTTTATCAAAGTACGGATTATCCCTTATTGACACTCCCGAGAAGAAGAATGAGAAGTTCATAACAGGCTTAGATCAATACTTGGGGGAAAGGCTTATCAACCATATTGATGAGACTTTTGAATCGATTGTTGGAAAAGCATTGAGATTAGAGAGCCTTTATCTTAATCCCAAGGCTGAAGTCGTTGTTGCATCTGCAGAAGGGCCAAAGCCGCAGGAAATTGGTGGAGGCAAGAATAATTCTCAGAACAAAAGGAAACAGAATTAGACTAAGGATAGTCAGAAGAAAAGTAAGAAATATGTTGAGTGCTTTAGCTGTGGCAAGAAGGGCCATTATGCTAAGGAATGTTGAGCAAAGCCAGCGGATAGGAAGTGCTTCAACTGTGGCCAAGTGGGACATCACAAGGATAAATGTCCGCAACCCCCTAAAGAGAAGCAGATTGTGAAAGCATATGTTATTAATGTTGTTCCTTCTTCGTCGAATGCCCCAACTACGGCGGAGAAAGGAAATAATGTCATCATTCAAGGTATGCTTTCTGTTTATGATGTTCCTGTTCGAGTACTGTTTGATACTTGGGCTTCTCGTTCCTTCATATCTAGTGACATGGTAGATGGGTTGGGATTGGAACCCGAGATAGTCGATAGACCTTTAACAGTGACGAACCCAATTGGTGGTTCGACCAGCCTTAGTATGATTTGTTGTAATGTGGTCTTATCTAGTCATGGATGTATGTTTGCTTGTGATTGCATTGTTTTGGGCTTTACTAGGTTTGGCATTATTTTGGGAGTCGATTGGCTCCAAAGGTACGGGGTGGTGGTAGACTTTGAGGGCTTTTTGTTGACATCTAGAGCGCATGATGGGCGGAGGGTAGTGTTTAGTGGTCTACCTAGTGATGGGGTAATGGCTAGTTTCCTAAATTCCCTCGACATCCCGCATGATGAGTTGTTAGATGTGCCCGCGGCTTGCCAGTATCCGGACGTCTTCGAGGAAGTGACCGGACTTCCACCACACCGAGAGATTGAGTTTCGTATTGATTTAGTGAAAGATGCCAGAACTATAGTGATGCCACTTCGTCGTATGGCACCAAGGGAGCAGCGACATCTTGGGGTGCAAGTGAGCGATCTTTTGAAGAAGGGATTTATCAGAGGAAGTGTCTTCGAGTGGGGAGCACCA
Source organism: Allium sativum (assembly GCA_030737875.1). Lineage (NCBI taxonomy): Eukaryota > Viridiplantae > Streptophyta > Magnoliopsida > Asparagales > Amaryllidaceae > Allium > Allium sativum. Next base: position 1,041,483,895 of record CM060910.1, on the reverse strand, counting down.
GTTGTATTTACTACCAAGGCAGATGGTTCCCTTCGTTTATGTGTGGACTATCGCGAGTTGAATAAAGTGACTAGGAAGAACAAGTATCCTCTTCCGCGGATAGATGATTTGTTTGATCAACTGGAAGGAGCAAGAGTGTTCTCCCAATTGGACCTCGCGACAGGATTTCATCAGCTCCGAGTAGCAGCTGAGAGTATTCCCAAAACTGCCTTTCGGACGATGTCTGGATTCTATGATTGGTTGGTCATGCCATTCGGGTTGAATAATGCACCAACATATTTTGTGGATCTTATGAATAGGATATTCAGGGATCAATTGAATAAGTTTGTTCTTGTGTTCGTGGACGATATACTTGTTTATTCAAGGGCAAAGGAAGAACACAAGGAACATTTGAGAGTAGTGATGGAGTTGTTGAGAAAACACCAATTGAAACAAAAGTTTTCTAAGTGTCACTTCTGGAGGAGGGAAGTGAGATTCTTGGGCCATGTTGTTTTAGAGAATGGTATTGCCGTGGATCCTGCGAAGGTGGCTATGGTACAGGATTGGTCTACGCCCAAGAATGCAACAGATGTATGAAGTTTCTTGGGATTAGTTGGATATTATCGTAAGTTTATCTAAGATTTCTCCAAGATAGCAGCACCGTTAACTCAGTTGACCAAGAAGAATCAAGCTTTCGTTTGGGACGAAAGGTGTGAAAATGCATTCAAGAGCCTAAAGGAAAAGTTGACGTGTGCACTAGTGTTAGTCATTCCTAAAGGAAATGAAGAGATTACAGTATACACGGATGCATGTGGTATCGGACTAGGTGCTGTATTGATGCAAGGAGGTAGGGTTGTAGCTTATGCAAGTCGGCAACTGAAACCGCATGAGAAAAGATACCCTACCCATGATTTGGAATTGGCAGTGATCGTGTTCGCATTGAAGATATGGAGACATTATCTCTTGGGAGAAAGATTCGAGTTGTTTACCGATCATAAATCGTTAAAGTATCTCTTCTCTCAGAAGAATCTAAATCTCCAACAGCAAAGATGGTTAGAATTCTCGGCTTCCTATGATTTCGATATCGCATATACACCAGGAAAGGGCAATGCGGTAGCTGATGCATTGGGTAGAAGACATGCCAGTTTAGGGGCTATGTTTCTGGAATGGAAGCAACTAGAGTATATCACTGGGTATGATTTCAGACCAAAGTGAAAATTGGATCCAGAGATGTTAGCAAGTTTGACGATCAGACCCACTCTGATTGAGCGGTTTGGTTCCAGTCAGAAGGGCGATCCTAACTTATTGGAAATCATCTCCAAGTTAGAGATAGGTATCGATAGTGAGGAGATGAACAAGTATGGGCTTGATCGAGATGGATGGCTTAGAAAGAATGCAAGACTAGTTGTACCCAATGTTAATGGATTGAGAGATGAAGTTCTTAGAGAATGTCATCACTAAAAACTGACTATACATCCCGGTGGTAATAAAATGTATCGAGACATGAAGTAGACCTACAGCTGGGAAGGGATGAAAAGAGACATTGGGAAGTTTATATCCAAATGCATGAACCGCCAACTAGTTAAAGCTGAGAAAAAGAAACCTAGTGGTTTGTTGCAACCATTAGAAATTCCCGAATGGAAATGGGAACAAGTTTCAATGGATTTCATTGATGGGTTACCAAGGACTAGATCGGGCCATGATAGCATTTGGGTGATTGTGGACCGATTGACCAAGAGTGCAAGGTTTATACCCGTCAAGTTGAATAGAACAGCAGCTAGGTTAGCAGAACTATATATGAAGTGGGTAGTGAGATTTCATGGAGCACCCAAAGGAATTGTAAGTGACCGAGATCCATTGTTCATTAGTGGATTTTGGAAGAGCTTACAAGAGGCTTTAGGATTAGAATTACATATCAGTACCGCGTACCATCCTCAAACCGGCAGTCAGATAGAGAGGGTGAATCGAGTATTAGAAGATCTCTTGAGAGCTTCCATATTAGATTTTGGCGGATCATGGGATGACCATTTGTATCTGGTTGAATTCGCATATAATAATAGTTATCAGTCCAGTATTGGTATGGCTCCATTTGAAGCTTTGTATGGAAGACCGTGCAACTCACCATCATGTTGGCTGGAAACCAGTGATAAATTTATGCTTGGGCTAGATGTAATAAGAGAAACTTCAAACAAGATTAAGGTTATCCAACAGCGAACGAAGGCTGCTCAGGATAAGCAGAAGAGTTATGTTGATAAGAGGAGAGGGGATTTAAAATTCTCCATTGGCGACTTGGTGTTTATCAAGATTTCTTCGTTAAAGAGCGTGATTCGACTTGGTAGGACATGCAAGTTAACACCAAGATTTGTTGGTCCATTCCCGGTTCTCGAGCAAGTTGGGAATTTGGCATATAAAGTTGAGTTGCCAGACAAGATGGCGGGAGTTCATAACGTATTTCATGTTTCCCAGTTAAGGAAATTCGTGCACGACCCTGATGTGGCTATTTCACCTGATCGGTTGGATGATATCGAAGTAGAGCCTGACGCGGTTGGGAACCACAAGCCAATTCGTATTATCGAGCACGATACGAAGAAACTTCGAAGGAAAGCAGTGAATCTAGTCAAGGCTCAATGGGGCGGGGATGAGAATGATTGTACTTGGGAGCCAGAGGAGAGCATTAAGGAGACGTATCCAGAACTCTTTGCCTAGTAAGGTTTTCATTTCGATTTAGTCTTTTCGCATGCTAGGATAGGTTTGTTTTGTTTGTTTTGTATGTTTGATTACGAGATATGGCCGGTAGGAATGCGGGACCGATTGATTGTTTCTTAGTTGAGGAATTTCAGGGGCGAAATTTCTTAGGGGGGGAGAGTGTAACGACCCGCATTCTACGCATCGGAGGATCGTAGAATATTTATTTTATTTTCATATGAGGTCGTATAGTCGTGTAACTTTGGGGAACGACTATTTGGGTCATTTTCCATGTTCACGATTTTTGCCGATTTTTAAATGACCGTTTTGCCCCCTAGCTGATATTATTTCGGCCATAACTCTTGATTGGTAAGGAGTTTTGACCTGACACCACTTCTGTTGGATTCGGATGATGGTTTACATTTCCGTAAAGTGGTCACATTAGTCAAATGGACGTACTTTTTGGGAGATATGACTGAATTAAGGTTTAGAAGGCGAAAAACAGCTTAATTGGGCTTAACCGGGTGATTAGTGTAACACCCTGTATTTCTGTTAACACTAATGTTCACAAATTAAAGAATAACTAATCTTAGACATGAGAATTAAGGGAAATGAGTTGCGCCATTGTGTTCGTCTCGGAATTCTGGTTGAGATAGAGTCCGAGTTTGCGTGAATTGGACTTCGTATGAAGAAGTTATGGCCATCGGAAGTTTCAGAAAATTCAAAACAGATTTTAGAAAATTCAAATTTCGGAGTCAGATAGGCTAGGCGGGAAAATTCTCGCCAGGGCTAGGTCGACCTGGGGGGCGAGCTGCCCCCCCCCCCCCCCCCGCTGGGTAGATTTGTTTAATGACCTGTTTGTGACTAGATGCTGACTCATTAGGGTTTCTGATCTGCTCTGATTGGCTGGGATTAATTCTAGGTTGATCGGATGGCTTAAATTAATTCAAAACTCTATAAAAAGACCTATAGACTCAAACCCTAAAATCAAAATAAAAATTAGATTCATGGCCTCCATGCCGTCAGCTAGCAACTCAGCATAGCCACCACCAATTAGAGAGGAAGAAAGCTAATCTAAATCAATCCTTTTCAACTTTAACAACGAATCTTCTTCAAGGGAAAGCTATTACAACTTCAGAACTCAGAATTCAGAACACAAGACCTTCTTTGAGTTGTGAGTTCGATAATTTTAATAAAATAATTAGCAAATTAATTGGATTGAGTTATGATGTGGATTATTTGGATATGATGTGAATTATTGACCGCATGTTATAATCATGTTGTAAAATTGTGATGAATTCTATGATGTTATGTTGTGACCATCTATATTGTAAAGTTATGATGCTATCATCCATGTTGTAGTTCTATGATTGGCTTATGTATAATCGAATCACCATGTTGTTCATATGCTAGTTTGGGTATGATGATTCATATGATAAATCATAAGTATGTATGCAAGTTTAGATTTTTATCAATACATGAATCATATGCAAGTTGGGAAAAAATATATGTAACCTTACATGCTTCATGACATCTATTTTAGATCTAAAGTTAGGCTATGACATGTGTGAGTTATATGCCAAGTTCTACATGCTAGTTTACATGTTTAGATGTAAGTTTATACCATTGTTATGTTGCATAAATCACATATGCAAGTTTATATGAATACATGTGTTTGAATATGAATCATGTTATGCAAGTTTGTGGTTACTGCCTATGCAAGTTTACACCTTTAGATGTAGATCTATGACATACATGATTTATGCAAGTTTGTGACCATTATCCCAACAAGTTCACACCTTTAGATTTGGGTATATGACATATGTAGTTTTATGCAAGTTGTAACTTTGGCCTATGCAAGTTTTAGGTATAGAACATCATTCACACATGCAAGTTCACCCCTTATGCTTAGATCTAGTTTTAATTATATTTATGTTGTGATGTTTTCTCTTTATTCCATGAGTTAGACTATTCGAGTCTAACGTATATTTTACGTTAAACGAATATACGTACAACGTGGGGTAAAAAGGGGATAATATTAAAAGATTTAATTGGCATAGATGCCTTAAAAAGGCATAAAATAAATCTATGATGAAAATTGGTATGATTTTACATACCATAAATAGATGGACATAATTGAGTCAATTATGGCCATAGTTAAATTTGGAATTAATTGATAATTTGAATAGGGAAAGTAATTCAAATTGGGGAATGATTAATTAGGAGTAATTAATCGTCTAAGACACGAGGTTAGGCTCTTTTGTGGTGTAAGACTGCCCGGACCCGCCCGACAAATCCAGCTGCCACAAATGCCAGTCTAATGTGGGAGGTCTTAGGCATAAATTAAATGTGTAACAATTGTAAAGACATGAGGTTAGGCTCTTTTGTGGTGTAAGACTGCCTGGACCCGCCCGGCAAATCCAGCTGCCACAAATGCCAGTCTAATGTGAGAGGTCTTTATGAGGTTACGGTCTTAATGAATTAAGAAACACTAACCAGATAAACATGTAGTGGGACATGAGGGGGTTAAGTGGGTGCCTTGGGTGGCATGTGGAATCTAGTGGGTGCCTTGGGTGGCATTTGAAATACGATTAGAAATACTTAACCAAAATTTGAAACATGTAAGTAAACATGAATAAGAAGTGGGTTAAGTGGGATATACTAGAGGGGACCAAGCTTAGGTTGATAGCTTGTGTCAAGTAATGGGGGTCCATTTCAACCAGTAACCCATACGTATCTTTGTGGGCTCGACCCAAGTCGAGGACGGGACACACATACTGGGCTTGACTGTAAGAGGCCAAACTGGGTTAGCGGTGGCAACGCAAGTCCAACGGGTTCATATGCGTGTGTGGACTCGGGCTGGTAAGTAAGACGTTGTTGCATCGTGTAGGTATAAGCCGTGCATTATTTGTGGTATCGGGTTGCCACTTTGGGGAGTGATACACCCCACTGTGGGGCCAGCACAAGTATCTACGAGTTAGGGAGCCGATCGCTTGGGGGTAGTGGGTACACCTAGTGGAGATAGGGGCAGGCGGCACCTATGAAGGTAGCTAGGGGTGCACAAACTACCATTATCATTATTTAAGTCTGTAGGAGGGATCAACCTTAGGGTGACTAGTGGTGGTGCAGTATAGCAATTATCTTATAGTGTTGGTGTAGTTTAGTAATTATCTTATAGTGGTTTAGGTGTGCTTTAACGATATCGTTGTTCATCTTGTTTCCTTGTTTACTCTGCCATACTCAATGGTTTATGGTCATTTCCTGATTTTCCAACTTATGCCTTGGCTTAGCTACTTTGGTAATTATATTGTTAAAGTTATCGCACTCGCTAGACTTTAATTCTAACCCCCTTTGTTTCCTCCTCTTTCCTTCCTTCCCCCCCCCCTCCCAGGTGCTCAGGTTGGAACTAGCACTAGTGGAGCTTGATTTTGGACAGTTGTGCTTCCTGCTTTTAGAAGATTGCTTGGATCGTTGAAGTAAAGTTCAGCCTCTCTTTTAATTATGGCTATTTTGTATTGGGGATTATGTCTTTCAATTTACGTACTTTGAGTTGGTCAAGATGGATATTATGTACTTTGACTCTGGTTTTGATGATGTAATCAAACTTATGTATTTTCCGCTGCATTGAAATAAAGTTTTAAAATTTTAGTACTGTTTATATTTGTCTTGTTGTTAAGTTTCTATTCTATACACACTTAAAATGCTCCATGGAAGTTAATGCATTCCCTTTGTGAGTGACATTAATGGACGAGGGGTGTTACACGTGGTATCAGAGCTGAAGGTTACCAGAATAGATTTGAATTTTGAAAAGCTGTTTTTCAAAAACAATTTTTATAAATAAGTACCTTCAAAAGTATGTTTTAAGGAAAGTATTTTCAAGAGAAAACTTATTTTAGAAAGCATAACCCCAAGGGCCAAATATCTTTCCTTCGGTTCTTTTGTATTGAATCTTTCCTTCTTCGTTTCAGCATGTCTGAAGCATCTGAGATACCAGAGGGTGTTCATGTACCCGGTTGGTTTCGTCAATATCTCGAGGCTAGGGCCGCCACCGCAGGTCCAGCAAATGCTCCTCCTCCTCCTTGCGTCGATACTTTTGCTAATACATGTAAGGACTTTCGGGCAATGGGTGGAAAATCTTTTCACAGGACGGAGACATTTGTTGAAGCTCGAAACTGGATAAAGGAGGTGGAAGAATTGTTTGGAATCTTTGAAGTGGAAGATGGAAGGAAGGTCCAGTTGGCTGCCTGGCTAATGAAGGATGAGGCCTCGTTTTGGTGGGAGGTCACTAATGGAGAATGTCCAGTCGATACATGGCCAGATTTTAGGCGGAGGTTTGAGGCGAAGTTTCTCTCACGGGCTGAAGAGAATCTCTACATGGAAAGGTTTCTAGCATTGAAGCAAGGGAATCTATCGGTAAAAGAATACGTCAACAAGTTCAACCAGTTGGCGAAATTTGGCTTGGACTTGGTGAATACTCCAGAAAAAAGGCTCTAAGATTTGTTAAGGGTTTGAATGAGCCGCTTCATGGGTTAGCTATGACCCACATCCCTATGGGGGATACCTTTGAGAGGCCAGTTGACATGGCACTTATGCATAAAGAGGAGAAGGGCGCCAATGCTAATAAGGCACCCGAGAAGAAAGGGGATCAAAAGAAGCCGCAACAGCAACAACAGAACAAGAAAGGAAGCAAAGGCAACAATGGTAAGGGAAAGAAGAGATGCTTTAACTGTGGGACACCCGGCCATCTAAGCAAAGATTGTAGGAAGAAAAAGAAGACCGGTTGTTTCCACTGTGGCGAAGCGAGACATCTGATTAAGGACTGCCCAAGGAAAGGGCAGAGGGCAGGGTCTACCTCGGGAGGACAGGTGCAGGCTCTCAGGGCACCAGGGCAGGCAAGGGGACAAGTTCAGTCTCTCGTGGTCCCACCGCTGCAAGAAAGAGGTAGAGCAATTTCCGTTGAAAGTTTAGTTTTTCTGTTTGATCATCCTGTCCGTACTTTATTCGATTCTGGCGCATCACATTCATTTATCTCTACATCATTAGTTGAAACACTGCACCTAGATACTAGTCTTGTTACGGATCCCTTAGTAGTCTCAAATCCTATTGGTGGTTCGGCTCGTCTTTCTATGATTTGTCGGGATTTGAGAGTGTTTATCTTGGGCGTTGAGTTTGAATGCATTGCCTTTGTTCTTGGCTTCATGGGCTACGGTTTAATTCTAGGTATGGATTGGCTAACTAGATATGGGGCCATCCTAGATTGTGAAAGAAGGGTAGTTAGATTGTTGACTCGTTTTGGAAAGACCCTTGATATTTCTTGTGACCCTAGAGGTCCAGTAATGCTTAGCTACCTAGAATCCCTTGGCGCATCCGTTGATGATTTACATTCTGTTCCCATAGTCCGTGAATATGTTGATGTCTTCGATGATGTGAGTGGTTTACCCCCAAAACGTGAGATAGACTTTCGAATATATCTAGTAGATAATGCAAAGCCAGTTGCATTACCAGTGCGCCACATGGCTCCAAGAGAGAGAAGAGAACTCAGTAAGCAAGTGAAGGAATTGCTTGAGAAGGGGTTCATCAGACATAGTATATCGGAGTGGGGTGCTCCAGTAGTATTTGCCACGAAGGCAGATGGGTCCCTTAGACTTTGTGTGGACTATAGAGAACTTAATAAGCTTACTAAGAAGAATACACACCCACTGCCGAGGATTGACGATCTCTTCGATCAGTTAGTTGGCGCCTCAGTGTTTTCGCATTTGGACTTAGTCACGGGTTTCCATCAGTTGAAAGTGGCTGAGGATAGCATAGACAAGACTGCCTTTAGGACTCCAGACGGTTTCTTCGAGTGTCTTGTGATGCCCTTCGGTTTGACAAATGCCCCCGCATACTTTGTTGACTTGATGAGTAGGGTGTTTAGGGAGTACCTTAATAAATTCGTGGTAGTCTTTGTGGACGACATCTTGATCTTTTCTAAGAACGAGGAAGAGCATGCCCTACATCTTAGGGAAGTGTTGGAGACTCTTCGAGCGCATAGCCTTAAAGCTAAATTTTCTAAATGTCACTTTTGGAGGAAGGAAGTGCGATTCTTAGGGCACGTGGTTTCCAAAGAAGGGATAGCCATGGATCCCGCAAAGGTAGTGGCCATCCAAGATTGGAAGGTCCCTAAAAATGCTACCGAGGTGAGGAGTTTCTTAGGGTTGGCTGGCTACTATAGGAAGTTTATCAAAGACTTCGCAATAATATCAGCCCCATTAACACGCTTGACGAAGAAGAATTTAGTTTTCACATGGGACGTAGATTGTGATGATGCGTTCCAACGTCTAAAGAGAGCTTTGACCACAGCCATAGTCTTAGTGTTGCCAGATGGGAGTAAGCCATTTACCGTTTATACCTATGCTTGTGGGATAGGACTAGGCGCAGTCTTAATTCAAGAGGGAAGGGTAATAGCCTATGGTGGAAGGCAGTTAAGAGTGCATGAGAGAAATTACCCTACACATGACCTAGAGTTGGCCGCTATTGTTTTCGCGCTTAAGTCTTGGCGTCATTATCTTCTTGGCGAGAAATTCGAATTATTCACTGACCACAAATCGCTAAAATACTTATTCTCTCAGAAGGACTTAAACTTAAGGCAGCAAAGGTGGATGGAATTCTTAGCATCCTACGATTTCGAGATAGCATATACCCCTGGCAAGGGTAACGTGGTGGTGGACGCCTTCAGTAGAAAAAGGTTGTCCTTGAGTCCGTTGTTTGTTGAGCGGCGAAGCTTAGAGTTCATCTCTACGTTTGACTTTAAACCTTCCATTGACTTTGTACCCGGTTTGCTAGCATCCTTGGAGGTCAGACCTACGCTTTTGGGACGGATCGGTGAGGCACAGCGAGATGACCCACAGTTGGTTGAGTTAGTAGAGAAGCTCAAAAGGGGGGAGTCATCGAGCCATCTCAGTAGGTATACTCTAGATGATAAGGGTTGGTTACGTAGGGACGGTAGACTTTGTGTACCACGAGATGAGAACTTGAGGAAGACCATTCTTGATGATGCACATCGTTCGAAGATGACCATCCATACCGGCGAGGACAAGATGTACATGGACATGAGACGAGTTTACTTTTGGGACGGTATGAAGAAGGACATGGCCGAGTTTGTCGCGAGATGCTTGGTGTGCCAACAAGTAAAAGCAGAGCAAAAGAAGCCTGGTGGATTGCTTCACCCATTGGAGGTCCCACAATGGAAGTGGGAAAGCGTCTCGATGGACTTTGTTGACGAGTTACCAAGATCGAGGAAGGGTAATACGAGGATTTGGGTCGTGGTAGACAGACTTACTAAGAGCGCCCATTTCATTCCCGTGAAGAGTAAGAGGACTGCTCCTTGGTTAGCCTCCGTATACATTCGAGAGATAGTTCGTTTGCACGGTGTTCCTTCTAGCATAGTGAGCGACCGTGATCCTATTTTTACTAGCGAATTTTGGAAAAGCTTGCAAGAGGCGGTAGGGACTCAGTTATGTTTGAGCGCCGCATATCATCCTCAGACGGACGGCCAGACCGAGAGGGTGAATCATATTCTAGAGGACCTATTGAGGTTGTGTGTCTTAGATTTCGGAGGTACATGGGAGGAACATCTTCCGTTGGTGGAGTTCGCATATAATAACAGCTTTCAGTCCAGCATTGGCATGGCACCGTTCGAGGCTCTTTATGGACGGCCGTGTCGATCGCCTACATGTTGGTGGGAGTCTACATATAAGATCTTACTTAGGGCCGATATGATTAAAGAGACTTCGGAAAAGATCGATTTGATTCGAAGGAGGATAAAGACGGCGCAATATAGGCAGAAATCATATGCGGACAAGAGGAGGACAAATCTTGAGTTTGATATTGGGAACATGGTCTTTGTCAAGGTGTCTCCATTACGGAACGTCGTTCGCTTTGGGTCCGTTAGGAAGTTAGCACCAAGGTTCGTAGGGCCGTTTCCTATTAAGGAGAGGATTGGGCAGATGGCGTATAGAGTGGAGTTGCCCAAGAGACTTAGTGGCATACACGATGTATTCCATGTATCACATTTGAGGAAGTGCTTGCACGAGACCGCGGAAGTGGTGGAGCCGAGCTTGCTTAGAGAGGTGGATATAGAGCGTGATGCGACGATTCGACGAGCTCCTATGTGCATTCTTGGGTCAGAGGTTAAGAAGTTGAGGAATCGAGAGGTCAAGCTAGTCAAAGTGCAATGGGGAGATGATGAGAGCAACGCTACTTGGGAGACGTAAGAGAAGATGCGTTCATTGTACCCTTTTCTTTTCGAGGGTATGTCTTTTAATTTCTCCTTTATCGCTTAGCTTGTACTTATCTTATCTCTAGTATGTCCTCTCGCTAGTATCTTCGGCCTTTAGATAGGGTAATCCTATGGTTGAAACATGTGTTTGAGACATGTTATGTATGATGGATGCATGTGGATGCAAGTGTTTGCAAGTGGTTGCTCGTGGATGCATATACACACACTTTAGGCACTAAATCGGCTCAGTCACTTCATATTGCATATTGCATATAAATGTGTGTGCATATTTAAGCTGATGGATGTATAATGGTTGTGCTATCATATGGATGCGGCATTTTGGTGAATGGTTGTGCAAGCATATAGAAGTAATATGTAACGATAGGATTCTTTCGCATACATAATGGACGCATGGCACTATCATGGTTTGCATTAAGGAGGTCAACTGAATCAGTAGACTGTCTGATTTTGCATTAGATAAGGAACATATACACACACTTTTTGCATATGTTCATACAGCATTAGGAATTTTATAAGGACAATGGATGCCTATGTTTGATGGTTGAGTAGATGGTTGTTTGGATGGTAGGATATGCATTCTCCTTAACTTGGAGATTTCGGGGGTGAAATCCTTTTAAGAGGGGAGAATGTAACACCCCGTATTTCTGTTAACACTAATTTTCACAAATTAAAGAATAAATAATCTCAGACGTGAGAATTAAGGGAAACGGGTTGCGCCATTGTGTTCGTATCGGAATTCTGGTTGAGATAGAGTCCGAGTTTGCATGAATTGGACTTCGTATGAAGAAGTTATGGCTATCGGAAGTTTCAGAAAACTCAAAACAGATTTCAGAAAATTCAAATTTCGGAGTCAGACCGGCTAGGCGGGAAAATTCCCGCCAGGGCCAGGTCGACCATAGGGTCGACCTGCCCCCTCCCCCCTCCCTCGGGCAGATTTGTTTAATGACCTGTTTGTGACTAGATGCTGACTCATTAGGGTTTCTGATCTGCTCTGATTGGCTAGGATTAATTCTAGGTTTATCGGACGGCTTAAATTAATTCAAAACTCTATAAAAAGACCTATAGACTCAAACCCTAAAATCAAAATAAAAATTAGATTCATGGCCTCCATGCCGTCACCTAGCAACTCAGCATAGCCGCCACCAATTAGAGAGGAAGAAAGCTAATCTAAATCAATCCTTTTCAACTTTAACAACCAATCTTCTTCAAGGGAAAGCTATTACAACTTCAGAACTCAGAATTCAGAACTCAAGACCTTCTTTGAGTTGTGAGTTCGATAATTTTAATAAAATAATTAGCAAATTAATTGGATTGAGTTATGATGTGGATTATTTGGATATTATGTGAATTATTGACCGCATGTTATAATCATGTTGTAAAATTGTGATGAATTCTATGATGTTATGTTGTGACCATCTATATTGTAAAGTTATGATGCTATCATCCATGTTGTAATTCTATGATTGGCTTATGTATAATCGAATCACCATGTTGTTCATATGCTAGTTTGGGTATGATGATTCATATGATAAATCATAAGTATGTATGCAAGTTTAGATTTTTATCAAGACATGAATCATATGCAAGTTGGGAAAAAATATATGTAACCTTACATGCTTCATGACATCTATTTTAGATCTAAAGTTAGGCTATGACATGTGTGAGTTATATGCCAAGTTCTACATGCTAGTTTACATGTTTAGATGTAAGTTTGTACCATTGTTATGTTGCATAAATCACATATGCAAGTTTATATGAATACATGTGTTTGAATATGAATCCTGTTATGCAAGTTTGTGGTTACTGCCTATGCAAGTTTACACCTTTAGATGTAGATCTATGACATACATGATTTATGCAAGTTTGTGACCATTATCCCAACAAGTTCACACCTTTAGATTTGGGTCTATTACATATGTAGTTTTATGCAAGTTGTAACATTGGCCTTTGCAAGTTTTAGATGTAGAACATCATTCACACATGCAAGTTCACCCCTTATGCTTAGATCTAGTTTTAATTATATGTATGTCGTGATGTTTTCTCTTTATTCCATGTGTTAGACTATTCAAGTCTAACGTATATTTTACGTTAAACGAATAAACGTACAACGTGGGGTAAAAAGGGGATAATATTAAAAGATTTAATTGGCATAGATGCCTTAAAAAGGCAAAAAATAAATTTGTGATGAAAATTGGTATGATTTTACATACCATAAATAGATGGACATAATTGAGTCAATTATGGCCATAGTTAAATTTGGAATTAATTGATAATTTGAATAGGGAAAGTAATTCAAATTGGGGAATGATTAATTAGGAGTAATTAATCGTCTAAGACACGAAGTTAGGCTCTTTTGTGGTGTAAGACTGCCCGGACACGCCTAGCAAATCCAGCTGCCAGAAATGCCAGTCTAATGTGGGAGGTCTTTATGAGGTTACGGTCTTAATGAATTAAGAAACACTTAACCAGATAAACATGTAGTGGGACATGGGGGTTAAGTGGGTGCCTTGGGTGGCATGTGGAATCTAGTGGGTGCCTTGGGTGGCATTTGAAATACGATTAGAAATACTTAACCAAAATTTGAAACATGTATGTAAACATGAATAAGAAGTGGGTTAAGTGGGATATACTAGAGGGGACCAAGCTTAGGTGGATAGCTTGTGTCAAGTAATGGGGGCCCATTTCAACCAGTAACCCATACGTATCTTTGTGGGCTCGACCCAAATCGAGGACGGGACACGCATACTGGGCTTGACCGTAAGAGGCCAAACCGGGTTAGCGGTGGCAACACAAGTCCAACGGGTTCATATGCGTGTGTGGACCCGGGCTGGTAGGTAAGACGTTGTTGCATCGTGTAGGTATAAGCCGTGCATTATTTATGGTATCGGGTTGCCACTTTAGGGAGTGATACACCCCACTATGGGGCCAGCATGGGTATCTACGAGTTAGGGAGCCGATCGCTTGGGGGTAATGGGTACACCTAGTGGAGATAAGGGCAGGCGGCACCTATGAAGGAAGCTAGGGGTGCACGAAACTACCATTATCATTATTTAAGTCTGTAGGCGGGATCAACCTTAGGGTGACTAGTGGTGGTGCAGTATAGCAATTATCTTATAGTGTTGGTGTAGTTTAGTTATTATCTTATAGTGGTTTAGGTGCACTTTAACGATATTGTTGTTCATCTTGTTTCCTTGTTTACTCTGCCATACTCAATGGTTCATGGTCATTTCCTGATCTTCCAACTTAGGCCTTAGCCTAGATACTTTGGTAATTATATTGTTAAAGTTATCGCACTCTCCGGACTTTAAGTCTGACCCCCTTTGTTTCCTCCTCTTTTCTTCCTCCCCCCCCCCCCCCCCCCAGGTGCTCAGGTCGGAACTAGCACCAGTGGTGCTTGATTTTGGACAGCTGTGCTTCCTGCTTTTAGAAGATTGCTTGGATCGCTGATGTAATGTTCAGCCTCTCTTTTTATTATGGCTATTTTGTATTGGGGATTATGTCTTTCAATTTATGTACTTTGAGTTGGTCAAGATGGATATTATGTACTTTGACTCTGGTTTTGATGATGTAATCAAACTTATGTATTTTCCGTTGCATTGAAATAAAGTTTTAGTACTGTTTATATCTGTCTTGTTGTTAAGTTTCTGTTCTATAGACACTTAAAATGCTCCATGGAAGTTAATGCATTCCCTTTGTGAGTGACATTAATGGACGTGGAGTGTTACAATTAGCAGCTAGGCCCATTGGGTATTTCGGGATTAGAGCTATATGAGGGCTGATTAGGGTTAGAGAAACCTTTTCATTGTCGTTTTCTAGCCGCCACTTACCTCTCTTCAACCCTAACAATGGCCTCCACTTTCTAAATTCATCCCAAATCACCGTTTAATCGCGTATCAGCTTAATCTACACCAAATCAAGGAAGTCTAGTGGCAAATCAGAGTTGGGGCTACTGCGAAGCATTGGAATTCGACCTATAACAGTAGCAAAGTTCAGATCTAAGATCAATTTGTGGCCAAGGTGAGTGATTTGCATTATTTATCACTAATTACGGTTAACTAGAGGTGATTAGTGTTAATTAGTGAAATTATAACTCGGAAAAATTTGGAAAAATATTCAGATATTCTAAAATATTATTTTAGAGCTCTGATAAAAATTTGGGTTAATTTGGACATGTTTTACTAATCGTATGGTTAAATCATGATTAAGGAGACTAAGGGGAAAACATGGGTTTTGGTTATGTTTGATCCTTATTAGCATGTTAAATTTGTTGTTTTAGTGTTTGTGGTTGATTATACATGTAGCTATGACTGTTTGGAATGTTTTATGATTGCTTAGCAAAGTTAGAATGGTCGAAAACGCCATCGTGTGGCGTAAAACAGTCGCTGGAAAAGTTGCAGAATATTGTGTAGGAACCGGATCGGATCGCCCCCTTCGGAACCGACCCGTTTGTGACCCCCAAACAGAACCGATCGTGACCATCCATCATGAGCCGCTCCAATACCGAATTGCTCGCACAGGAAGACCCCGACCTGGATGTTCCCCACGAACCAAGAAGCCAGTTCCGAACTGAACCGAAGAGGAATCACGAACTTAACTAACCAGGACCTTGGAGCTCATGAACCGAACCGCTGGAGGAAGGACACCACGACCCGAACCGGTGGGGTAAACCGACCCGACCCGATGCGATGACCATGAACCTAGTGAGGCACTACGACCTGAACCGATCTGGAGAGGGTGCTATGAACTGAACCGCTTGATGGCCACGAACCAGAGATGCTCACGAACCGATGGAGGACCCGAGCCTAGATGATGATTACGAACCGAATGGAGACCGATCCGGAGGAGACCAAAACCGGAGATGCAAAGGTAGTCCAAATGGGAAGTAGAACTCAGGATCCAGATAGGAACCAACGAGTTAACTTCATGAATTAGACTTTGCTGCGGGACGTGTGCTAAGGAGTGGTCGACGTCCATAGCTTTGATTCACCACCGAGAGACGAATGTTAGGCTACGGATCAGTGCAGTGGGGTAGTTATTACTCTATGGGGCAGAGTGATCGTAGCATGGCTATGAGCCAGTGCAGTGAAGCCGTCATGACTTCATGGGGCAGAGTGGACATAGCAAGGACTAGTGGCTATGGATCAGTGCAGTGGAGTCGCCATGACTCCATGGGGAAGAGTGACCATAGCAAGGATTTGGGTGATCAAAGCGGTGGATATCTTATGCTTTACGCACTGAGTGAGAGATGTGAAGATGGTTTTTATGCTTGATTGTTTGCCATCATTATGACATGCACACCCCCTTCCCCGTTATCTTTACACCCTATGCTAGTGTTACCTTAGAGTATTGTACATCCTGTTGTGCTAACTCTTTAGTTGCAGGTCCAGGTTCAGGTATGGTTATGTATACCTGTTATTGTTTTGTTTTGTTGCTTATCGCTCATACCAGACTTTTGTCTAACCCAGAGTCTTATGTCTCTTCTTATTACTCTAAGTGCTCTTAAACGGGCAGACTAGAGATAGGTCAGGTGATTATGCACGAGTAGCTGTACCAGAGACGAGCAAGAGGCTTCCACGTATGATGTATATCTATATAATCTCCCTGTGTTGTTGCTGGTCACTACTTTGGGCATTAGTTGTGTACCTTTCCTTTCTTTTGCTTTAGAGACAGTATTTTAAAAGTTGTAATAATGATGTTTGGATCATAAGCTGTATTTGAATTTTCCGCTGCTATGATGGTTTAGTTTTCAGCTTATGCACTGTCTCGCCTGTTTTATGTCAAAGTTATGTTATTATTATATTTTATCCCATGCGCTGTGAGACATTCTACAGGTTCCTTGTTAGTTCAAATTCCTTTCTTTTCCTTTCTTTGGCGACAGTCCTGTGCTAGTCGGGCATTGGCTGGTGCGGGGCGGGCCGTCACATTAAATGACATTGTTATTTTTAACGATGATTTCCAAACAAGTTAACTTACCTTTTTGGTTACAATGATAATAATATAAACGTAGTTAAATTATTGGATGCTTGAATTATTATTATTGGTTGACCACTATCAGTTGAATTGATTATTTATTTGCGTATGATTGTTACATGAACTGTTTAACCAATATGAGTGGATTATTTATTTGATTACTGATTGTTGAATATATATTTAACGTTTATTGTATTTTTGACTAATGGGCGATCTTGATTGAGAAATTTATACCAGATGACCCAAATATACACTGTTTTATAAATATTGATTTACCGTCTGGTAAATCGATATAAATGAAATTATTAAATTTATTTTAAATAAAAAAATCTATTATTTTAAATGGAATTTATAAAAAGGAAATAAACCAACCACATTTATATATTGTTTATTTTAACCATTCCTATACCAAAATCTACCGTGTGCGGAGCACGTGTCACATCTTACTGATTAAATGATTTTATAAAGCTAATTCTTGTATTAATAAGATTGATAAGCAAGAGGATAGAAATTGACATAATGATTAATAATCGAGATTTATTATTTTAAAACAATTAAAATGGAATTGTGTTGAAATGGATTATTATTTATTTAATAATAATCAAGGTCATAAATTTGGGATTTAAAATCTATTTAATAAAGTTATATGAAATTATAAGGAACTATTTATAGTAAGTGAAGTTTTTAAGCAAATTATATTAATAATATAAGTTAAGTTTAAATTGAAGTTTTAAAGCGAAAATCTTATTTGAAATTCTATTTAATTGGATTTTATTAAATCCAAGTTGGATGAAGTTATAAAACCCAAGTTTATTTGTATATCTTATTGGAGTGAGTTATTTATGAATAAATAGAAGTCCAAGGCGTGAAATTAAAGAACTAGAACTTAACTGGGGATTAGTTGAGATAACTAATTTTCTGAATATTAATCCGATGTTGGTTTCGGCCTTTGGGGTTGAGATTTAGAAAATTATTTTCTTACTGATTTACAGTTAGGAACTAATGGAGATATAAAATGAGAAGTAGAAATGGAAAACCAAGTTTGAATTAAAGTGATGAGGTGAGTGGAGTTAAAAATATGCGATTTAAATACGCTATATTAAAGAAGAGGTGAGTTTTCATCAAGGTATAACCGAATGGGATTTGATTTGATAGTGGGAATGAATACCGCATTTGGTATTACAACTGATATCATCTTAAGATAAGAATGTTGTTGATCAAGATCTGAGAGGTAATTAAATACCCCAACTTGAACGACTTCTGGATTAATGGAGGATGGTATTAGTTGTGATGGTAAAGATGTTAGTGTAATTTATTTCGGAGATAATAGTGTAACGTTATTTAAAGGACTTGAAAATATATAATGGGATTTCAAAATTTAAGGAAATACAAAGGGCTTGAGAATATGAAATGATATTTTCATAGAAAACGAGAAATAAAAGAGATTTGTGAAAATATAAGAAGACGAGATTTGGAATGAGTTTATTTTAAAAAGGGAAGTGAAGTTTATGGGGTAAAATAGTGAAACCAAGAGAGATATCATAATGATTGTTTATGATGATAAGTTAAACCGACTTTCCAAATGACAGAAGATGAGTAGCAAATGATTGAATAATATTTAACGATAGAATCTTAAGATATTTTTTTCTAAGTATATAAATGAAATTATTTGAGAATATTTACATACTAAAATGATTTGAGAATAATATATGTTAAAACTGGTATGTTTTAAAGGGCCAAATGATGCTATATAAACCATTAGATTCGTGTTATTTATATATATGTTTATTTTGATAATTAAATAACCAACTCAAAATCATACCTAATGCGTTGTTGGTATGGAAAGACCAAGATCGAACTTATATTCAAAAACCATTCTGACCAACAAATACGTAATCGAAGAAGATATCTGATGCTGATCGAGATGGAGCAATTGAAGACCGTAAGTCTTCATTAGCGGAAGAACTATTGTTAAATATCTCTGGCTAATCCTTAGAGTTAACAATGATTCTATCATGATTGGAATCTACGGATTACAAGGACTACTCGCTACCGATCTATAGGGTGATTCCTAGGATGTGGTAGGAGGGTGCCTTCGGTTCATCCTGTTCCTGGATGACTTGTATGGACGAATGTCAAATAAAGTACTTCCAAAGAATCACGTACGTTGATTTCTTTAAACGTATCACGGTTGGTTAGCTCCCAACTAGAGTATTCTTGTGGAAGTCAATTAGTGATTTGATGGATCTGACAATGTGGCATTCAAAGTAAATGGTGGCCAGATGTTCTAAAGGTAAATTCTAACCTCAAGCCTCACAACAAGGAAATGACAAAAATCGGGTAGGCAGCATGGATATGTGGGTCGCTCCCATTAAGGTGTATAATCACCTATTTAGAGAAATTCCTTTTGCTTCTTTAATCTATTTCGATGCTGTCCCTTTTCGGGAAATGGTGGGTAGCTCCCAACCGTTAGTGATATACATTCGATACACGCAAGTGAAATGAGTGGTCGGTCATGTGTGGGCCGGGTTGCAAGACGTTCTTGTTGAACAGAGTGTATTCACCTATAGAGATACACTATCGGGAGGTGATTCCGTACCTTGTCATAGTCGGAATCCAATCTCAAATAAACACCCACGGTTTTGTTTGTATACTACATACGTGGAGTGTGAGATGCAAGCGTTCTTCTAGATTCTATTTGTTTGTATTAGACACTATCATAATATTAGAAAAAGATACTGATTTTAAATTGTTTTGGGTTATCGTAAGGTAAAAACCGTCTGTATTTATGTGTGGATTTGGTCTTACGGTTATCCTTTTCTTTTAAAAAGAATTTGGACTTTAAAATCAAGTTGGATGTTCCCCTTGAAACTTTGCGAATTTTTCTCACTCTGGTTCACTAGACTGACCCGGTGTTTGAAATGCTCGGGTTAGACCGGGTTGTACAGGTCCAGGTTATTGGATACTACGAAATTCAGAAGACATGCTGGAGAAGTTCAGACGTATTAATATTTTTCCGCTGTGTGTTGTATACGAGGACAGATAATTATAAGTGTCCAGATGTGTTGATGTACTCTAATGATTGTAAATTTTTATTTCAAAGTTCTCTATAAAGTTTATTTATATATTATATTTTGTTTTGCTGCGATGTGAGATTCTGTGTTGGTCCTTCTTCTTATTCTTCTATTCTAACTTTTTATCATTTTTTATCTCACCCTCTAACTTCTTTCTTCCAGCTTTCTGGGGATTTTGATACTGGAATTTGGAAACGGGGTGCGTTAGTGTCTGATTCAAGTGTCGAAAATTCTTGGGACACTACAATTTTAATTAACAATAATATATTAGTCATTCCTTGTATATAACAGTTAAATAGCTTTACATATAAAAGGGATGATGTGTACTTTCCATAAACACATGAAATAAAGAATTCTCTAGGGGATTGTTAAAGGGACTCCACATTTGGTTAAGGGGTTAACAATTTTCATTTATTGTATAATTGTTATAGGGGGACAAAATAAATTATCATCCTCTTAAATATATAAATTAAAATTCCGATATTAACCCCCTATAATTCTCATTAATATAAACCATAAAGCCTAAATCATAATCAATGCTTACAACTTAATGTTGCAAATAAAAAAAAGGATATAGTAAATGTAATGAGGACACAAGAAAGTTTCGTGGGTGATCAGAAGAAATCAGATCACGTAATTAATCATAATTTCGTATTGGAATTGGTATGGTTAATTTAAAATAAATGCATAAATGAAAATTTTGAAAATTTGAGTTTAGGTTTGCGAGTGTTTATTTTTAATTTCTGGAACGATGCGTTTGTTTCTTTCCATTTGCGCTGAATTAAGAATGTTTAGGTTTAACAAAAGTGGCAAATCAGGGGTAGTTAGGTCTCTTTTCCTAAAAAAAATAATAATAATTTAAACCTCTATTAACAAAAATAAATTTAATCGGAGACCCCTTAAAATTATCCCCCTTTAAGGGGATTGTTAAAGGGACTCCATATTTGGTTAAGGGAAGGATCAATTTTAATTTAGCATATTATCGTTATGGGGAGTACAAAATAAGTTAGCTTTCCCTTAAACATATAAATAAAAATTCCGATATTAACCCCCAATAATCCTAATTAATAAAAACCATAGCTAAATTTTAATTAATACTTGCAATTCAACGTTATACATGAAAATAAAAAAATGGATATAATTAAAGTAATGGAGACACAAGAAAGTTTCGTGGGAGATCGAAAGGCATTGAATCGGGTAATTAATTGTAATTTCATATTGGAATTGATATGTTCAATTTAAATTTAATGCAGAAAAGAAAATTTTGATCTAACATGCTGTGTATTTTATATTGCTATTTATTTTGTCAACAAATTTTTTTTCAATTGTTTTTTTTTATTTCTGAAAGAACATGTTTATATTTGGCGCTAAATTTAGTACGTTAGGTTTTAACACAAATGACGAGGATGAGCCAGGGGCATTTAGGTCTCTTTTTCAGTTTCTTTCAAAAGAATTCTATACCTCCCTTAACAAAAAAAATTAAGTTAGAGTCCCCTTAAAATTACCCCCCCCCCCCTTAACCAAATGTGGAGTCCCTTTAACAATCCCGCCTTTAACCAAATGTTAAGTCCCTTTAACAATCTCCATTTTCTATTATAGAGATGAAATGGAACTAATTAAACATTTTTGAATAGATAGCAAGAAAGTATACCTGTCTTTTTTTGGCAAAATTGATCGATTTTTATAGTGTTCTATAACACTCTTTTATTAAAAATAAAGAAAATACAAGAAAGACCAGGTGATATACAAAATGTATATTAGCTATATGCTTCCTCGCAGGGAAGACAGAGTACTACATTCCATATTACACTAGTTACAAGTCCAACATTACATTACAGATTACATATAAGTATGACATAGAACTTCGTATAAAACTACATTGCCTAAAGATAGAAAACTAGCCATTCTCATGCAAATTTCTTAGCATCTCCTTCTTCATGCTCTGTGTGACAGGAGTTTAGGCCCTGCCTTTTCATTGGAGCTTGAAGCAGCCTGTTCAGGAACAATATATGGAGGTCAGTCCTTGTGTCCAGGAGGAGAAGTAATGTGCACATACGGGTTCACAGATGTATTCTTGGCTATGACTTTTGGAGACGTTTGCACTTTTTTCTTGCCACTAGCAATAACTTGTTGAAGCACAGAAGACACAGCATCAAGCTTATCTTTATCCAACTGATTAAGCGCTAAATTCGATTTGAAAGCATTGAAATCTTTCACAAACTTCTCTGTCACATGAAACTCTTTTGAATTCACCTCCCTACTAGCAAGATCTGCTTGGAGCTTGCTGGAAGATCTTCTGAATATCTCCATTTATTGCTCAAACTTATGCCAAGTTATCAGGATCAATATCACATTGTTCTGCGTTGATCTTCAATTGTTGCTTTAAACTTTCCTTGCTTTTTCTAATCTCGTCATGGCTATCTAAAGAAACAGGGGATTTTATGCTACCCATGACCACGGCCGGAATATTAGAAAGAATAGTTCCCTTACCTCTATCACTGCCATTGGAAGTGCCATGCTCAAGAAATTCTATGGCTTCATTTTGATCCTCAACATTAGCTTTAACATCATTTGAGGCTTTCCCACATACATTGATACGTGCATCTTTCAGAACTTTCCCCAAAGTGGCATCTTTACAACTTACTTCAGAGTTCCCAAAAGCTTTAGTCACCATTGCATCAATGACTCCAATCTCCTTGACATTCAGTATCTTTCTTATTCTTGCAATTATCTGTCATATGCCAAATCATTTACATAAAGCACATACTTTAGGCTGCCAAAGATAATGTACAAAGACTGTTTGTTCATCACCATCAAGCAAGGCGACCTGAAACTCATTTATTAAGGGTGCTTCTAGGGTTACTTCCACCATACATTTGGCAAACTCTAGCCTCTCCAAACTTTCAGTAGAATTATCCATGCACATAAACTTCCCCATTCCCATTTCCAACCAGCTAATGCCTATCTTTGTCCATGCATACAATGTGATGTTCCTCAATTTTATCCAAACTGGGACACTATTAATAAAACTAGCATCACTACCAATATTAACATCTCATGGTTTAACAATAACTAATTTATTCTGAATCACAATAGGATCAGCCCGGGTTATTCTATTCCTATCTACACTGTTTGATAGTAGAAAGAAAAACACATTGCCATTTGACTCTACCTTTATTCCGCCTTGCGGTTTCCAAAGTCTCTTCAAATGGTTCGTGACAACATAAAAGCTCAGCGGCTTATCAAGTAATTAAGAATCCCACCAGATAATCTTGTCACTGCTCCTTCGCAGCTAGGAGGATCTTCTCAGATGGAACTATTGCCTTGCCTTTGTACTTAAGTGATAACGACGACAGAGAAAATGATCCAGCGTTGTTCAGTTTAGCAAAGAAAAGCGATGACCATATTTTGGATTTATCAATGGTATTCTTAATCGGGTTTACTTGGGTGGAGATCCGACTGGGAGGATGGATGGTGAGGTCAAGCGGTGGGAGGTTTGGAGAAGATTCAAGAGGAGATGGCAGATCGATTTGATATGAGGTGGCAGAAATTAGGGTGAAGGTGAGGTTGGATGGGAAGCTCGAGGTGGAAAACATGATATGGCGGACCATGTGCGAATGATATTTGTGAATTTTGCTTGTGAATATGCATTTTTTTTGCACCTTTTGTAACCACCAAATTGTAGAATCCAAAAAGTTGATTCAATGATCTTCATATATTGGTCAACTTTTCATGGAGCAAACAAATTATCATCATATATTAAGCAAGCAAGTTACCGAAAAGATCATAAGTGAAGAAAATGCCAATTGAAATTTCCTTTTTGATAAATTTCTCCTTTCAGAGTCGTGAAGCAGTAGAGGAGTGGAAGACCAAAAAAGGATGAATAAATAGAAGGTAGTGGGATGATTATAAGGAAGTGGTAGTTGAGAAGGAAAGACGAGCCCATACATCATCGTCTTCGTCGTTGAATGTTCTGTTTTGTCGACATCCAAATTATTATTGAGTTCCACTGCTGCTTAGATAAATTACACAAACAAACATAACAAAGGGAAAAAGAAAGAAAACTGTATTACGGTTCATTGTTTTATAACTAAGAAATTTTAACAATTAGTAAGAATTACGTCCTCGATTTGAAGTATGGATGAATAAAGATAGTGAAATGATGGAAGTAGATAAATAATTTTTCGATTGCAGAGAAGAGAAGGGAAGAGGCAAAATAGATCGTGTGGAGCGGAAGAAGCTTAACATAGATCGTGGCCTGAATAGTTTAGGACTGTTGGTTAAACCGCTCTGTATAATAGTTCGTGGAAATCATGTTACAATTATAGCCATTTGAAACGTACTACAATGTAAAATCAGATCCATCCTTTGTCTCTTGTATATCTATCAAGCAATTTTATTATAAATATAATATATATATGTGTATATATTGTATTTACACAAAATATATTTTTCAAAATATTGTCATATCCTTATTATTTCATAAACTTCCACAAATTCAAAAACAGGTGTTTAACACCTTAATAAAACCTGAAGAGTTGTTTTTTTGCGAAAACTTTAGTTCTTAGAAAACTAAACGTCAAAACATGTTTTGTTTTTATAAAACATCCTTTATTAAGAATTTATTTTAAAATGTTACAATAAGAATCTAGATGTCACTTTTCAAACGTTTACTAAATGTTTAATATAAAAGTGGGATAACTTTCCTTTTTAAACGCTTACCTTTATTAACAATTAGAATGTAAGCCATTAACACTTTTCAAAATGGTCAACAAAAACTTGTTAATGGTTAGTAAAACAAATGCTCATTTTATTGTAGAGAATAGAATCTTAATTAATATTCAAGATTGAATTAGGCTACAATCAAGTCTCAAAAAAATGTATAATGACATTTATTTTTTGCAAATATTCCATTGTACATAATAAATAACCTATTTTAAAATTTATAACATATTATAAACATTTATTAAATTCTCCTAAATCCTTAAATTAAGATTAAAGTAACTTCTCCTATTCTAATGCTTATCATTTATTTTCATTTTGAATGTTAGTCTTTAATACCCTTCAAAAAGTGCAAATATTTTGAGATAAATGCTCTTTTGTATTTGAAACACGTTCCTAATAATTTAGTGTCATATTAAGTAGCAGTTAATCCTTTTAACAACATTCATTACTATATTTTCAAATTACGTTGTTACTTTCAAAAATATATTCTAAAATACTAGTCTAAGACTGCATTCATTTTAGCAATAAGGTTTAAAACGTTTATTGCCATGCACATATACTCCTATCAAATTTCACATTAATGCACATTTGAATTTTGGAAATCCTTAATTATTCATAAATGTTTTAATCAAAAACTTAACTATTCATTACATTTTTATTTGCTTAGGGAGGGAGCTTTACAAAATTTACTTTAATAGTCGTAAGTTAATTATAAATTACTAAATTAATTTACAAGAGTAGTCATTTACCATTCTATTTCTAATACTATTACCTTCTCATATACTCCTTATTATTTGAAAATTTTACTATTTCAATTCTACCTAAATTCTAGAAAATAAATTTCCTATCCATTCTCTTTCTAATGAGTATATCTATTTCATTTATTCAACCAAACCTTTATATTTCTTCTTTTCTTTCCCCTTTTATTTCTACTTAAACGTCAAATTTATTATCATAATTTTTACAAGATTTTGGAGAAAAGTATCTTTTCAAATTCGTTTATTTTATCTGTAACTTAACACATGAAATGCGGGAAAAACAAAAGTTGGAACTTCTTGATTCATTAAATTCTTTTTTTTTAACTCATGGACGCAAAAAAATTAGTTTACCATTAACTATTTATTCTTTTTAACAAAAAAAAATATTTCTTATTTGTTTATCAAAGATAATGGTAAACTTTCCAAGGCCTTCTAGAAATATCATTATTTCTGAAAAACTTATTTTTCAACTCTTCCCTAAATAGGAAAAGTTTCATAACTTAAGCTTTTCTACAAAGATATTTCACATTTTTTTTATGAAATTGCACTTTCACTAATAATTTGGTGGTATTATTAAAAGTCCATTTTTTTTATAAATTTCTTAACATTTTTGATATTTTCATTTAAACTTTCTTATTATGACTCTTACTTTTTGACACACTATTCTACGGTAGTCTATATCATTTATTAAACCGTTTCTTCCATGTTCTTATTTTTCCACCTCTTGACATTCCTAATAGTTGACTCTATTAATGTCTTTTATGTCCATCTTATCCATTAAATAATGTCAGTTCTTATGGACATTTAATTTCTTATTCAAAATCGAATATTCACAGCTTCACTTAAATGGTCTTAATTGTCGCATTAATATTTTTCGTTTCTAATACCTTTTTGCTTACTGAATATTTAGTGTTCTTTTTAAATTTTTAATCTCCATATTTACTAGTATGGAAATTTATTCCATTTAACAAAAGATATTCTTTCGTTTTTCCTAAAGCATGACATATCCTTATGCGATGGATCTTAATTTTTCATTATTAACGGTTATCCTAATGGACACCAATTTCAAATCATTTTCTATTGATTTTTCCTTGTTTTCCCGATAAATGATAAATAAGCCACAAAACTAATTTCCATTTATTACCTACGTTAAATAAGGAGTTTAACTCCTTTCCACTTTTCCAATCTTGGGATACTTACAGCCATTATGTACTTACTGATTTCTAAATTAATAAGGAAGCTGCTAATCACTGTATAATTTCTAGGGTATTTCTAGAGATTAAGGTCAAACCTTTTCTAGAAGGACTTACGAATAGTAATTTCTAGAGATATGCATACTTAAATAGATTAATATATATACTTATATATAATAAAACCTTGAAAAAAAATCTTTTTTAAAATAACAAGTACATCTCTTTAGGGCTGTCAATGGGTACCCGAAAAATCCGATATCCGTCCGCATCCGTATCTGAAAATACAAAATATATCCGTTATCCGAGATGCGGATACGGATATCCGATATCCGAAAATCATTCCGGATAAGGATATGGTTATAGTGGTATCCGTATCCGAAAAATATCCGTCCGATTTCTGATACGTGTATGTGCTTCTATGATTTATGTTTTGTTTTATTTTAGTCTTAGTAGGGTTGTGTATTTCATATTTTGAACACTTTATCTCTTAAAATATTTGTTGTAAGAAATTTATTTGATTGATGTCCTGCTTGTAATTTTTAATTAGATGTATTCACATGTTCAAAAAATATTTTATGAGCCAAATTTGCATGTGAGTGATGTATTTGTAAACTTTTATTGTTTTATTTTCGGATATTTTCGGATATTTTTCGGATATTTTAGGATAACCACATCCAATGCACAGTTTTAAGTTTCGGATACGGATATTTTTGGATATCTTCGGATATCCGTATTCGCTAAGGCGGATACGGATATTTTCGGATATCCGAAAATATCCGCGGATACGGATACGGATATTTTTAACTAGTAACCGTGGATATCGGATACGGATATCGGATACGGATTCGGATACGGATTTTTATTTTCGGATACGGATTCGGATACAGCACTATCCGTATCCGACTGCATCCGTTTACAGCCCTACATCTCTTATGCATAAAATGTCCTCATAATCAGGTAACCTAGGCTTGATAACAAATGCGACAACCATCCCAAAATGGGCCTAAATTCCGATCTAGAATAGCTCATCGGAACTTAAAGTTATTCTAAATGGATCGTCGGTTTCTATAAGGAAGTATTTGAATAGATATAACAGAGTAGACTAAACCAAAATAAAAATCTCACATAGCGGAAGGGATAAAATGTAATAATCTGGAATAAATGTACCATAATTACAAACTATATAAATGTTAGTTGCAATGAAAATGTCAACTATCATTAAGAGGTACATCAATAATAGTAATTATCCCAATAACATAACAATAATCATAATACTGCCAAAAATAGCAACTAACAGTTGTGGAAATTCCTCCGTCTGGCTCCACACACCAAGGCATCACTGATTTAGTGTCTTCGCCTACTAACATCTTCATATGTTATAAGGAGGGTGGTCAGAACAATAAGTTCTAGTGAATGAAAACTACATAAGTTTAAGGAATCACAAATTCCTATACTTGGAAGTATGAATTCATCAAATTATGTCTGCGAAATCTAATATACAATCAAACATATAAAATAATTATGACATACAAGTTTATTTCCCTACTTCTTCACATGACATAGATATGCATATTCTCATTCAATAAGTAAAAGGGAAATAACAGCATAAACATAAAAATTCTAAGCAGGATTTGAATAGTTATCTCAATAACAAAAGACAGACAATGCACAATAATCCAATCATATAAGTAAAACTTCCTTTTTGGTACTGCTTTAGTTTTATATATTTTTGCATAAAAATCTTAAGACTTTAGTAATTTTGTGAATAATACATTCAAATGATCCATTTCAAGAATAAATGCTTAAATCTATTTAATCTACCAAAACTCAAGTCTTATGCTTTTGTACATACAAATATAAATATCTTTAATTTACAAACAAGTGAATCAGACACATTTCAGAAATTGTACAACACCCAAACATCTATATTTCATTACATCAATAACAACAAATATCAAAATACACAATTTGATTGACCATTTCTGTAAACATTAAAAATAAGAAATATGGAGGATTTGTCGTAATAACCGGATTTTTGGATACCTGGGCTAAACATACCATTATATGTTTTCGATCCAATATTTCTTTTATGAGGGGTTCTCTTCGTAGGAGATGGATTTGGAGTAACCTTGTACTAATTCCGAAGATAGAGAATCCTCTGTGTTGCTCGGACTTCAGACCTATTAGCCTCTGTAATTTCTATAATAAAGTCAAATCTAAAATTTTAGCTTGTTGCCCTGCGCCACTCCTCAATCATATCATTTCATCCTCCCAAGCTGGTTTCATCAAAGGGAGGCCCATAACTGATAATGGCATGCTGTCCCAGGAGCTGGTCTCTCAAATCGATAAGAAGGACCGAGGTTCCAATGTGGTCATTAAGCTAGATATGGCTAAAGCATCTAGCCGAATCTCCTAGTTTTTCATTATTTGATCCCTTCGCTCCTTTGGTTTTCCCGAACCTTTTATTGACTTAGTCTAGTGTCTTATTTCCAACTGCTAATTCTTTGCCCTTATTAACAGTGTATCTAGAGATTTTTTTTATTTCATGCAGAGGCATTTGCCAAGGGGATCTCGTATGAACAACGCTCTTTGGGATAGCGACCGAGGCATTGCTTAGGGGATTCATTCCCTCGTAATAGCTGGATAGATTAAGCGATTTGTCATTCCTAAAGGGTGTCCAGTCATTTCTTTCCTATTTTTTTGCAGATGACATCATGACCTTCACTAACAAACATTGGAGGCCCTTTAGACACCTCCAGTCCTTTCTCCATCTCTACGAATAGTGCTTGGGACTATAGATCAATGCCATGAAGAGATGTTTTGTTGTATCCAAAGCAACAAATCCCTAGCTTTAAGGTGATGCGGATCGCTTCTTTATCTATTTTTAGGTTAACCAACCTCCATCTTACCTATCTAGACATTGAGTTATACCGTGGGTGCAAGCTTAATTCCCTTTTGGAACCCTTGACCGATAAAGTCAAAGGGAAGATCTCCAGGTGGAACTCTATCCTTCATTCCCAGGAAGGGAGGTTGGTTTTAGTCAAATCTGTGCTTATTTCCCTTGGATCTCAAGTCTTTGTGACTATGAAACCCATAGAGTCTTTCTTTCGTTCCTACCCCTCTCTGTCTCTTCTTTCTTCTAGGGTGGCAGAGATGATATCTGAAAACATCGCTGGGTCTCCTGGGATACAGTATGCCTTTCGAACGTAATGGTAGTTTAGCTCTTTGTAAGCCTCAGGATATCAGGCATACACCTGTAAGATTTGGGCACATTTTAGGGCCAATGACTCTTTTTGGGCTTCTTTTCTCTATGCTAAGTACATTAGGAAGATGCTCGTAGATTTATCCGAGAGCCCGTCTGTTAGACCAAAAATTGAGCCTAACACCCAAATGTAGATCACAAATCACAGAGTGTAGAAAAAAGTAAATAAAGAGGAGACACACGAGGTTTTTATAATGGTTCGGCTGTAGATGTAGCCTACGTCCACTTTATAATCTTATTGTTATACTGACAGATTACAAGAATCAGTTATATGCAGACACACAATCTGTGTGTTAATTGAGATTACAAGAGGAGAATTTATGTGTAGAAAGGTGCAAAGTCCTTGCAATCGTTAATGGCAGAGGTTGTCTAGATGTAGGAGAAAGTCTCAGCCAAAAAGTCCTTGAAAATGCCTTCAAATGGTGTATTTATAGTTGAAAGAGAGCTTCTGGGAAGACCGGTTCGTGATGAGGTACGTGGCACCCAATCCGGAAAAGTAGGAGCAAGATGTGGCATGAGAACAGGTCAAAACAGTGCGTGTATCAGCAGGTGCAGGGGTCAGTTCGTGGTCATGGGATCGGATCGTGATATGGGCTCCACGAACCAAGGTCTGATCGTGAGCTGTATGGTGAAGCTGGTGTGTCACGAGCGGGTCATGATCAGGAGGTGTACCACAGACGGGTCGTGGTCTGAGGGTGCGCCACGATCCGAGGGGGGCGATCCGATGAAGGGCGAACCGAGGGTGCACCACGAGCCAAAGAGGATGCATGAGCCGTACTCCGATCGTGTGACGCTTCATCGCTTTATCCTGGAAATTTCCAGATTACACCCATTCACGGAAACGGGCGTAACTTTTCAAACCATAAGTCCGATTGAGCCAAACCAAAGCTCAAACTGAAGCTAATTCAGAGATCTACAAGCGTTACATAGCTCAGCTCCGTAATTGCTGTTTTCGGGCCTAAAAAAGGTCGTTTGATAGGAGTTTCGGGCCTTTCTTTGTTCGTGATGCGGCTTTGACCAAATCGTTGCCTGTCTTCTGATGTTGTTCTCCATATCCGAGCACGATGCTATCCAGATATTCAGTGTGACAGCTTTTACCAAAAAGTGTGTCAACATGTTTGCCCCCCAGAACATATCTTGCTGGTTGAAGGAAGATGTATTCTGGATAATTTGAGAAATCCAAACCCAGAATGCGACGATCATGCCGGATCGTATTAAGGCCAGAAAACCGACGATCACACGGGATCGTATTAAGGCCAGAGATATCCAAGAAGACCAGGAGTTTGTACCTGCAAGAAGATAAAACAAATAATGCAAGAATATTTCCTATATGGCCTTACCGGAGTAAACCATCCGAGGAGATGTTAGAGGGGTTCCAAGACGGCCTTACCGGAGTAAGACAACCAAGGAAATGCCATGAAAGTTCAAGACGGCCTTACCGGAGTAAGACGACCAAGGAAAAGCACATGAAGTTCCAAGACAGCCTTACCGGAGTAAGACGACCAAGGGAAAGCACATGAGAATTTGTTTATACTGGACGGATCCAGTTGGGAGCCGGAGCTCATGTTTGTACTGGACAGATCCAGTTGGGAGCCGGAGCTCAATGTTTATACTGAATGGATCCAGTTGGCAGCCGGAGCTCAATGTTTATACTGGACGGATCCAGTTGGGAGCCGGAGCTCATGTTTGTACTGAACGGATCCAGTTGGGACCCGGAGCTCAATGTTTATATTGAACGGATCTAGTTGGGAGCTGGAGCTCAATGTTTATACTGGACGGATCCAGTTAGGAGCCGGAGCTCAATGTTTATACTGGATGGATCCAGTTAGGAGCCAGGGCTCAAGATTGATCATTATTGATTCATGAAAGCTAAGTGGCAGTTATTCTAACCCCGAACGCGACTGGAGACTACAGGTCGGTTCCGTGCGTGTGGGCCGATGTTGCCGCGCTTATTACATGCGTTGAAAACAAAGAGGGGCGAGAAGTCGCCTAAAAACCTAAAAACATGAACTACGAACCGGAGTTCGGCAAACTGAAGGGATCCACTGAGTGGTATCAGTTGATAATAATCCCGCGATTGCTCGATCCAGGATCATTCCCTCTCCGGGGAGTCGGTGGCGGCAGCACAGGGGCAGATGCAGGCATTGTTGGTTGAATAACGTACTCGGGTAGTTCTTCTCGCCTGACCCGATCCTCGATAAGGTCTCGCAAATGTCTGCAGTCATCAGTGTTATGACCATCCATGTCATGAAATATGTAATGTCTACCGGAATTGCGTTGTGCTAGTGTTGGTTCCCTCTTGGGAGGCCTTAGATATGAGGCGGCACCCCCTGTATCTACGTAGATATTGCTCAGGGTGTCATTCAGTTTAGTGTATTTGTCGTATCTAGACCCTCTCCGGGGTGGAGCATTACGATCATTCTTTGCATTGGCTGCTCCTTTGCCTTTTCCAGAATCAGATGGTTCTCCATCTTTGAGCATGTTGACTTCGAGGGTTTTCTTCTCGGAAGTTGCATCTTCTTCCCGCAGAAATCTATCTGCTTCAAGGTAGAATTCACTGAGATTTCGTGGTGGATCTCGGTACAAGGATTTTTTAAACTCCGAGTTATCTAGAACGCCGGATACTATTGCCATCAGTACCATCGATGGTTCAGGGCGATCAACTGATGTTGCTGCAATGTTGAATCATTCCAGGAATGAACGCAGAGTTTCTCTGGGCCTCTGCTTGATTGTGGCAAGGGACATGACATTCTTGGGTCATGCGATGTGGACTCGAAATTGTTCAAGGAAGTGTGCGACCAACATGTTCCAACTGCTGATCGATTCTGTTTCTAGCTGTCGAATCCACATGGCTACTATATCAGTTAGAAAGAGGGGAAAACATTTAGCCATGACATTTTTCGATGCCGATTGAACTTCCATATGTCGTTTGTAGCGCATCAAGTGTTGGTAGGATCTATCCTGCCATTGTAGGGCTCCAGTTGTGGAAGTTTGAAATCCGGGGGATTGCGAGAATTCCTGATTTCTTGTGTGAACGGGTTGTGATTGACGTCATCCACATCGTTCTGATAAGTGCGGCCTCTTGAGAGGCGTTGAATCAGATTTGCGAGCTGATCGCCTTTAAAAAGTTGCTGTAAATTGCCAAGATCAGAGCTGGTGCCCCCAGCGTTGAGTGCAGGAGAGAACGGAAGCTGCTGGTGAGTTGTTGCCTGGAGATCGCGGCTCGCGGATCGCGGGTGGCGACCCGATCCGGTTCGATGGGGTCGGTTCGTGAGGCAGGTTGGTGAAGGTCGGATCGTGGTTCGTGGGGAGTAAACTGAGGAGGGGCAATCCGACCCGGTGTTGGTGGCCTGTCACGAGTCGATCCCTGCTGCAGTTGAGTGAGAGTTTGCACTCCGGTATCCATTCGATCTGGAGTTGAAATCGGTCGCTGTGCATTTCCAATAACAAGGGGTTTGCCCCCAAGTCCATGTGATGCCCGAGCCTCTTTTGTGGCTT
The DNA here is from genome assembly GCA_030737875.1 of Allium sativum. NCBI lineage: Eukaryota > Viridiplantae > Streptophyta > Magnoliopsida > Asparagales > Amaryllidaceae > Allium > Allium sativum. The sequence continues at coordinate 1,041,450,470 of CM060910.1, read as the reverse complement.
CATTTCCAATGACTTGAGCATTGCTCGGCCTTCCATCCATCCGAGCGAAGAATTGGTTGATCATTTCCTGTTGTTTCTGGAGGAGATCATCATGCCGTGCCATCTGATCTCTCAGTTCAGTGAGAACTCCGTCCATCTCGTCTCTGGTCAAGTATGCAGAAGGATCTCCATGAGAGGAAGCTTCCTGGCTTGCCTCGTTCCTTGTGTCTTCAGTGTCAGCATCATCAGCGTGAGCGGAAGTTCCATTCTTCTTCCTTTTGTTCGCCATTGAGTCTCCTTTCAAGCTAGAAATTGAGGTTGTTGTGTGCCCCCCTTCCTGGCGCACCAAAGTGTTAGACCAAAAATTGGGCCTAACACCCAAATGTATATCACAAATCATAGAATGCAGAAAAAAGTAAATAAAGAGGAGACACACGAGGTTTTTATAGTGTTTCGGCTGTAGATGTAGCCTACGTTCACTTTATAATCTTATTGTTATACTGACAGATTACAAGAATCAGTTATATGCAGACACACAATCCGTGTGTTAATTGAGATTACAAAAGGAAAATTTATGTGTAGAAAGGTGCAAAGTCCTTGCAATCGATAATGGAAGAGGCTGTCAAGATGTAGGAAAGTCTCAGCCAAAAAGTCCTTGAAATTGCCATCAAATGGTGTATTTATAGCTGTAGGAGAGCTTCTAGGAAGATCGGTTCGTGATGGGGTACGTGGCACCCGATCCGGAAAAGTAGGAGCAAGATGTGGCATGAGAACAGGTCAAAACAGTGCGTGTATTAGCAGGTGCAGGGGTCAGTTCGTGGTCATGGGATCGGATCGTGATATAGGCTCCACGAACCGAGGTATGATCGTGAGCTGTATGGTAAAGCTGGTGTGTCACGAGCGGGTCGTGATCAGGAGGTGTACCACGAACGGATCGTGGTCTGAGGGTGCGCCACGATCCGGGGGGGGCGATCCGATGAAGGGCGAACCGAGGGTGCACCACGAGCCAAAGAGGATGCACGAGCCGTACTCCGATCGTGTGACGCTTCGTCGCTTTATCCAGGAAATTTCCAGATTACACTCATTCACGGAAACGGGCGTAACTTTTCAAACCGTAAGTCCGATTGAGCCAAATCAAAGCTCAAACTGAAGCTAATTCAGAGATCTACAAGTGTTACCGAGCTCAGCTCCGTAGTTGCTGTTTTTGGGCCCAAAAAAGGTCGTCTGATAAGAGTTTCGGGCCTTTCTTTGTTCATGATGCGACTTTGACCAAATCGCTGCCTTTCTTCTGATGTTTTTCTCCATACCCGAGCACGATGCTATCCAGATATTCAGTGTGACAGCTTTTACCAAAAAGTGTGTCAACATCGTCTTATTCCAGTGTGACGTGGAAACATATGCAATATAATAATGTCTTTTATGACTACCATGGTCGAGGTTTTGACTGGAATGGTACACCTTTTTCACTTTGAGCTACGTGGAACTCCGCCAAAATTCCTAAGCCGAGAAATCCTAGCTTTCTACTCATTTGGAATAAGTGCATTCCTCCCACAGTTCCCTTCTTTATGTGGGAGGATATCCACGATGCCCTTTTGTTAGGTGCTAATCAAATGTAGATTGGTTTCCCGCTAGCTTCTAGGTGTTGGTGCTGCGAATCTGGAGCGGTGGAAATGTTATCCAATCTTCTATGGGAAAGCGATACTGTTGTGGCGAAGTGGTATTTTTTTTGTGCCACTGATTGGGAATCATGGGTCTGCTACTTCTATCCTTCCCTTTTTCCGCTCCTCGTGGTCTAAGGGCCATGAAAAGGACCTTCGCTCCACACTTTTTTGGATTATTCCTTGTTTTGAATATTAGGCTCGGGTCCTTAAAAACAAACTTAATGCACAAAATCTTCTTCCTAAAAAATGGTTTTAAATTAGGTCCGTAGAATGTAGTTATTGAAAATTGCACAAGATTTAATTTGTAATTATCCAATAAATAATTACGGACATTTATGCAATAATGTCAAAAAATTGCATAATTTTCTGCAATTTTTTTGATGAATAATTGTTCAAATTTCTGCAACTTTTTAGTGAAAATTGTGTATATTTCAGCAAATTTTCCGTTGACTAGTTTCGGAAATTTCCGTAATTTTTTGATTTACTCGCGTAAATGTCTGCAACTATTCACTAAATAATTGCATAAATTTATACAATTATTAGTTATCTTAATTCTTGGGATCTAGTTTATATACCATTTTTGACAAGGATATTTTGGCTATTTTGAAACTTAACAGGGATTTTAGCCAAACTGTCACTTTATCTATTGGCACTTATGGTGTTTCAGGAGTAAGGCGGTATTCGACGACTCCCCCATGATTTCTACCTCCACCATTCTAAAGGTATCACTTAAATTTAGAACACGTGGTGTTATCAAAAAATTGATATGGAAACTAATATAATGAAATGATAAATTTTCTCCTTTGTGACAACAATTATTATTAATATAACACCAACATGCATTGAAGATTATATATCATTAAAATAAAAAATTAGATAGGAAATAGCTATATTTTTATTATAACACTACCATTGTGGGTATGTTGTTTGGTCCGGTTTATTGCGGTTGGGTCAACAATTCAAACTGCAACTGAACCGTATGCTGCGAGGATGTTCGGTTTGGGGTATTTTCTTTAGAGAGAGATTCAGTTTGGTTTTCCGCACCATTTTTGCAGTCTAGTCTGGGTGGTTTCCGCATTACGGTGCAGTTTATTCCCACCCCTACTAACCACTATTAATTAAAAACAATTGATTAACTAAAACTTCATAAAACAACATAATTAATTAACATTAAACATCATTATTAAAAGAATTAATTAACTTATAATATTTTAAATAATTAGGTAATTAACTTTAAACAACATTAATAATATAATTAATTATATTGAATTAGTTAAATATATTATTAGTTTTAATATGAGTCAAAATCATTCAATATCGTATTCAAACGGTCGACTACCAAACTTTTGGCACTCAATAACTAATAACTCAGAGTCACTTCACCATCTATCCATTGTTAATTAATTTCATTTATCATTATTTTACTTGAAAAGCACATATGGAGATTTATTCTGCTTAGTAGGAGTCCACAATAATCTTTTCAATCTAGTTTAAATGAATGGTACTTTAGTTGGCCAAATAGATAGCATCAACAAGGAAAAGTTGATTTAACAATGTTATTACTCAAAATAACATAATTAAATTCAATCACTATCATTATATCATAAATTTTTACATATCTAAATATTTTAACAAGTTTTTCATGAAGTTAGTAACCAACGCAAAAATCCACGAGTTTATCAAAATTAAAATAAGCAAGATATGGCATTTTGAAATCTAACACATATATTTAATAAATTAAAACTAATTTTATTTCTCACCTAAACAAACCAAGCCCAATGCACATCCTCCCTTCAACTTAACTCACAAGATACAGAAATTCCATTTCTCATAATATGCAATTTGACACTTCCCACATCCAAATACTTCCCTTTAAAATCAACTTTGTCATTCTAAAACACTGTGACGGCCCGCCCCGCACCAACCGACATTTCCTACGAAAGTGCGCTGTACACATGCCCGACTAGCACGGGACGGTCGTCAGAAGAAAGGAAAGAAGGGAATTAACCAAACGAGGAACCTGTAGAATGTCTCACAGCGCATGGAATAAAATATAATAACAAAATACTTGACATAAAACAGGTGAGACAGTGTGTAAGCTGATAACTAAAACCAACATCAACATCAGAGCAGCGGAAATCCAAATACAGCTTATTACAACTTTTCAAATTTACTGTCTCTAACAAAAGAAAGCTAAAGTAGAAGATGCACCACCAATGCCCAAGCAGTGATCTTCAACAACACAAGGAGAATACTACGTATATATTACGTGGAAGCCTCCTGCTCGTCTCCGGATCATCTACCCGTGCATCACCAGCTAACCTATCTCTAGTCTGCTCGTGTGAGCACCCAGAGTAATAAGAGGAGACATAAAACTCTGGGTCAGACATAAAGCTTGGTATGAGCGATAAGAATCTAAACAGAATAATAACAGGTATACTAAACCATACCTGAACCTGGACCTGCAACCAAAGAGTTAGTACCACATACCGTACAATACTCTAAGGTGCCACAGTAAATAGTGTAAAGAATACGGGGGTGGGGTGTGCATGTCATAATGATAGAAAACAAATCATCCATAGCAACCATCCTCACGTCTCTCACTCCGTGCGTAAAGCATACGATGTCCACCACTGTCAATCACTAGACCCATTGAAGTAGTGACGGAGTTCGACTTGTACAACTACTGCCACTACCAAGCTTACCACATGGAGTCATGACCAAATCTTTACAAATGACCCCACTTCATTGGTCTATAGCCCTTTAGTCGTACCTAGGCCATTGCAGCCCTGAATCCGTTCACGTACTTCCCATACATAGTGATCCAAAGTCATAGACATCGACTGCCCCTTGGCACACGTCCCGCAGCAAAGCCCAATCATGAAGCGAACTCGTTGATTCCCATCTAAATCTTGAGCTCTAACTTCCCATTTGGACTTCCTTTGCATCTCGGGTTTGGTCGAATTGGAGTGGGTCTTCAGAAGAGTTGTCGCGCAGTAGCAGCCTTAGAATTCGGTTCGGTTCGGTAGTCATTACCCTCGTATGTTCGGTAGTCATTACCCTCGTCGGTTCGGTTCGGTACTCATTACCCTCCTTCCTTGTCATCTTTCCATTCGGTTCGGGTGCCCCCCGGTTCGGTTACACCGACCCGATCCCATCTTTTGTCCTAGCCTCTACTTTCCCCGTTCCGACCCTATGCTCCTCATCTTCATCCCATCCGGTGCTCCAGTCCGATCCGATCTGGCCCCCATTGTTCTTCTGATCCGATCCCCCTTGTCCACTCCAACTCTAAGTAAACAGCCTTCCTTCTCGCCAAGCCTCCTCCAGTGACAGGTTCCAATCCAGTTCGAATTCCCTTGGTCAGTTAACAAATCCGACCCCTACTCCGATCCGGTTCGGAACCTGCACATTTCTGCAACTTTCCGGCGAGCTTTCTACGCCATTCGACGGCGTTTTCGACCAACCTAACTATTCTAATCAATCACAAATCATCAAACAGTCATAGCAACATAGCAAACTAACCACAAACACCGAAACAATGAATTTACATGTCAAAACGGATCAAAGATGCCCAAAATCCCCTTATTTTCCCTTAAGCATGATTGAATAAAACTAATCATAGGATTAATAAAACTTAACCAAATCGAACCAAATTTCTAACAGAGGCATAAAATATTATTTAAGAATTTCTAAACATTTTTCCAAAATTTATTAGTGTATCAATTCGCTAATCTTCACTAATCACCCTTAATTAACTGTAATTAGTGTCAAAACGATGCTATCACTCACCTTTGCCACAAAATAAAACACCAAATCCGAAATACTCTCTGTTTGGGTCGAATTCCTATGTATAGCAGCAGCTCCAACCATGCTTTGTTGCTATTTGGCCTTGCTTTGATGTAGTTTATGTTTAATCTTCACTAAAAATGTGTTTTGGAGTGGTTTTAGAGGATGGAAGCCATTACTAGTGTCTCAAGAAGGTTTGTGGCGGCTCAAAACTGAAATGAAAGTGATTTCCTAACCCTAATCAGTCCTCCTATACCTCTAAACCCGAAATTCCCCTCTGGGCCTAGCTGCTAATCACCCAGTTAAGCCCAATTAAGCTGTTTTTCACCATCTGAAACTTGTTTCAGCCATATCTCCCAAACGGTGAGTCCGTTTGGCTAATGTGACCACTCTACGGAATTGTAAACCATCATCCGGAGCCAATGGAAGTGGTTTCAGGTCAAAATTCCTTTCCAGTCAAAAGTTATGGCCAAAACAGTGCCAACTAGGTGTAAAATGGTCATTTAAAAATAGGGAAAAATCATGAACATGGGAAATGACCACAATAGTCGTCTCCCAAAGTTACATGACCGTACGACTTCGTATGTGAAAGAAATAAATATCCTACGATCCTATGATGCGTAGAATACGGGTCGTTACACTCTCCCCCCCTTAAGAAATTTCGTCCCCGAAATTCCTTAACCCAAAACATACAAAAGGATCCCGCATGCCTAACAACCACATACAATAATCAAACATGCAAAACAAGCAAACAAGCCTATCCTAGCATGCGGAAAACTATATCGAAGTCAAAATCTTACCAGGCAAAGAGTTCTGGGTGTGTCTTCCTAATGTTCTCCTCTGTCTCCCAAGTACAATCATTCTCGTCCTCGCCCCACTGAACCTTGACTAGCTTCACCGCCTTCCTTCGAAGTTGCTTCATGTCGTGCTCGATAATACGGGCCGGCTTGCGGTTCCCATCCTCCTCGGGTTCTACTTCGAAGTCCTCTAACTGATCAGGTGAAATAGTCATATCTAAGTCGTGAACGAACTTCCTTAGTTGGGAAACATGAAATACGTCGTGAACTCCCACCATCTTTTTCGGTAAGTCAATTATGTATGCCAAATTCCCGACTAGTTCAAGAACAGGGAATGGGCCAACAAATCTTGGTGCCAACTTGCCTCTCCTGCCAAATCGTATTACGCTCTTCAACGGAGAAATCTTGACAAACACCAAGTCACCAACGGAGAATTTTAGGTCTCTTCTCCTCTTATCAGCATAACTCTTCTGCCTATCTTGGGCAGCCTTCATTCGTTGTTGAATGATCTTGATCTTATCTAAAGTTTCCCTCACCACATCTGGTCCAAGCATAAACTTCTCGCCAGTCTCTATCCAACATGATGGTGAGTTGCACGGTCTTCCGTTCAAAGCTTCAAACGGAGCCATACCGATACTGGATTGGTAGCTATTATTATATGCAAACTCTACTAGATGCAAATGGTCATCCCATGATCCACCGAAATCCAATATACACGCTCTCAAGATATCTTCCAAAATACGGTTCACCCTCTCCGTTTGACCGTCGGTCTGAGGATGATATGCGGTACTGAGATGTAACTCTGACCCTAAAGCCTCTTGTAAGCTCTTCCAAAACCCACTAGTGAACAATGGGTCTAGGTCGCTCACAATGCTTTTAGGTACTCCATGAAATCTCACTACCCACTTCATATACAATTCTGCTAACTTAGCTGCCGTTCTGGTCGATTTGACTGGTATAAATCTTGCACTTTTAGTCAGTCGATCCACAACTACCCAAATGCTATCATGTCCCGATCTAGTCCTTGGTAAACCATCGATGAAATCCATCGAGACTTGCTCCCATTTCCATTCGGGAATTTCTAATGGTTGCAACAAACCACTAGGCTTCTTTTGCTCGGCTTTAACTAGCTGGCAATTCATGCATTTGGATATAAACTTCCCAACGTCTCTTTTCATCCCTTCCCAGTAGTAAGTCTGCTTCATGTCTCGATACATCTTATTACCACCGGGATGTATAGTCAGTTTTGAGTGATGACATTCTCTAAGCACTTCATCTCTCAATCCATTGACATTGGGTACAACAAGCTTTCCATTCTTTCTAAGCCATCCATCTCGATCAAGTCCATACTTGTTCATCTCCTCATCGATATCCATCTTTAACTTGGAGATGATTTCCAATAGGTTAGGATCGTCCCTCTGACTAGAGCCGATCCGCTCAATTAAAGTGGGTCTGATCGTCAAACTTGCTAACATTTCTGGATCCAATTCGCACTTTGGTCTGAAATCAAACCCCGCGATATACTCCAGTTGCTTCCATTCAAGGAACATAGCCCCTAAGCTGGCATGTCTTCTACTCAATGCATCAGCCACCGCATTGCCCTTTCCCGGTGTATATGCGATGTCGAAATCATAGGAAGCCAAGAATTCTAACCACCTTTGTTGCCGGAGATTTAGATCCTTCTGGGAGAAGAGATACTTCAACGACTTATGATCTGTAAACAGCTCAAATCTTTCTCCCAAGAGATAGTGTCTCCACATTTTTAACGCAAACACGATCGCTGCCAATTCTAAATCATGGGTAGGGTACCTTCTCTCGTGCGGTTTCAATTGCCGACTTGCATAAGCTACAACCCTACCGCCTTGCATCAATACAGCACCCAGTCCGGTACCACATGCATCTGTGTATACCGTCATCTCTTCATCCCCCTTAGGAATGACTAACACTAGTGCGCTTGTCAACTTGTCCTTTAGACTCTTGAATGCATTCTCGCACCTTTCATCCCAGACAAAAGCTTGATTCATCTTAGTCAACTGGGTCAATGGTGCTGCTATCTTGGAGAAACCTTGGATAAACTTACGATAATATCCAGCTAACCCCAAGAAACTTATTACATCTGTTGCATTCTTGGGCGTAGGCCAATCCTGTACCGTAGCCACCTTCACCGGGTCTACGGCAATACCATTCTCTGATACAACATGGCCCAAGAACCTCACTTCCCTCTTCCAGAAGTGACACTTAGAAAACTTTGCTTTCAATTGGTGTTTTCTCAACACCTCCATCACTACTCTTAAATGTTCCTTGTGTTCTTCCTCTGTCCTCGAATAGACCAAAATATCATCAATGAACACAAGGACAAACTTATTCAACTGATCTCTGAATACCCTATTCATAAGATCCACAAAATATGTTGGGGCATTGGTCAGCCCGAATGGCATGACCAACCACTCATAAAATCCAGACGGCATTCGAAATGCCGTTTTAGCTATACTCTCAGCTTCCACTCTAAGCTGATGAAAACCTGTCGCGAGATCCAACTGAGAAAATACTCTCGCGCCACTCAACTGATCGAACAAATCATCTATCCGCGGTAGAGGATACTTGTTCTTCCTCGTCACTTTATTCAACTCGCGGTAGTCTACACACAAACGAAGGAAACCATCTGCCTTGGTAGCAAACACAACTGGTGCTCCCCATTCAGAAACACTCCTTCTGATAAATCCCTTCTTCAAAAGATCGCTGACTTGCACCTCGAGCTCTCGCTGCTCCCTTGGTGCCATACGACGAAGTGGCATCACTATAGGTCTGGCATCTTTCACCAAATCAATACGGAACTCAATCTCTCGGTGTGGTGGAAGTCCGGTCACTTCTTCGAAAACATCCGGATATTGGCCAACCACGGGCAAACCTGACAACTCACTATGCGGAATGTCGAGGGAGTTTAGAAAACTAGCCAATACCCCCTTACTGGGTAGACCACCAAACACTATCCTCCGCCCATCATCCTCTCTAGCTGTCACTAAAAAGCCCTCACAGTCTACCACCACCCCGTATCTTTGGAGCCAATCTACTCCCAAAATAATGCCAAACCCAGTAAAGCCCAAAACAAAGCAATCACAAACAAACATGCATCCATGACTCGATAGGACCACATTACGACAAATCATGCTAAGGCTAGTCGAAGCACCAATCGGGTTTGTCACTACTAAAGGTCTATCGACAATCTCGGGCTCCAATCCCAACCTATCTACCAGGTCACTAGATATGAAAGAACTGGAAGCTCCGGTATCAAATAAAACTCTAACAGGAACATCATAAACAGAAAGCATACCTTGAATGACGACATTCTTTCCCTTCTCCGCCGCTGTTGGGGCATTCGACGAAGAAGGAATAGCATTAAGGGCGTAGGCTTTAACTATTTGCTTTTCTTTAGGGGGTTGCGGACAATTGTCCTTGTGATGTCCCATTTGGCCACAGCTGAAGCACTTCCTATCCGCTGGCTTGGCCCGACAATTACTAGCATAATGGCCCTTCTTACCACAACTGAAACACTCAACATCTTGCTTATTCTTTTTCTTCTGGCCATCCTTAGCCTGATTCTGCTTTCTCTTATTCTGGGAACCACCCTTGCCTCCACCACTTGCTTGTGGCTTTGGCTCATCTGCGGATGCAACCTCGTTCTTTGGCTTAGAGTAGAGACTTTCTGATCTTAATGCTTTCCCCACAATCGACGCAAATGTCTCATCGATGTGGTTAATAAGCCTTTCCCCTAAGTACTGATCTAAACCAGTTATGAATTTCTCATTCTTCTTTTCGGCAGTATCAATAAGAGATAACCCATACTTCGACAAAGTGTCGAATTCAGCAATGTACTCCGAGACAGCTCTGCCATTCTGCTTGAGCTCCAAGAATTTCTTAAACAGCACTGACTTCTGAGCAGCTGGAATGAACTTCTCGCTAAAGCAAGCTTTAAACTGCTCCCAAGTAATCTGATCTTCGGGAGTAGCTGCCTTTATAGCATTCCACCAATTCATTGCCCGTCCTTGCAGCTGACGGGACGCTAGCTTTCTCTTCATCGCATCCTCGATTCCCAAATCCTCGAAGATACATTCGCAACTATCCAACCAATCCTGAACATCCGTGGCCGACTCCGTTCCGTGGAACGGCTTCCCACCAAGGCTAGTATAATCCTTATTCAACTTGGCGAAGTCGACTCTTGGCGCCTGCACTAATGGACCACCACCATTTCTACCATTGGGAGCTGCCCTCTGTACATCTCTAAGCATCTCTCTCATGAGGTCAGTAAACATCGTCCTCATGTCAGCAGCATTCCCATTATTGGCTCCCCTACCAGCACCTCTAGTATATCGGCTCATCGTCAATTTGAAAAAGGAAATGATCAACGACTCCATAGTGGTGCTAGTGCAGTACGACTTCATCCTTATACTAGTAATAGTATATATATATATATAGCTTTTAAAAACCAAAGTAATCAGAAATACGCTCTCTCATATACGTATATTTATCTCTCCCTGATAACTTCCCTAGGTTAACTACGCAACCTAGAGCTCTGATACCAAGTGTGACGGCCCGCCCCGCACCAACCGACATTTCCTCCGAAAGTGCGCTGTACACATGCCCGACTAGCACGGGACGGTCGTCAGAAGAAAGGAAAGAAGGGAATTAACTAAACGAGGAACCTGTAGAATGTCTCACAGCGCATGGAATAAAATATAATAACAAAATACTTGACATAAAATAGGTGAGACAGTGTGTAAGCTGATAACTAAAACCAACATCAACGTCAGAGCAGCGGAAATCCAAATACAGCTTATTACAACTTTTCAAATTTACTGTCTCTAACAAAAGAATGCTAAAGTAGAAGATGCACCACCAATGCCCAAGCAGTGATCTTCAACAACACAGGGAGAATACTATGTATATATTACGTGGAAGCCTCTTGCTCGTCTCCGGATCATCTACCCGTGCATCACCAGCTAACCTGTCTCTAGTCTGCTCGTGTGAGCACCCAGAGTAATAAGAGAAGACATAAAACTCTGGGTCAGACATAAAGCCTGGTATGAGCGATAAGAATCTAAACAGAATAATAACAGGTATACTAAACCATACCTGAACCTGGACCTGCAACCAAAGAGTTAGTACCACATACCGTACAATACTCTAAGGTGCCACAATAAATAGTGTAAAGAATACGGGGGTGGGGTGTTCATGTCATAATGATAGCAAACAAATCATCCATAGCAACCATCCTCACATCTCTCACTCCGTGCGTAAAGCATACAATGTCCACCACTGTCAATCACTAGACCCATTGAAGTAGTGACGGAGTTCGACTTGTACAACTACTGCCACTACCAAGCTTACCACATGGAGTCATGACCAAATCTTTACAAATGACCCCACTTCATTGGTCTATAGCCCTTTAGTCGTACCTAGGCCATTGCAGCCCTGAATCCGTTCACGTACTTCCCATACATAGTGATCCAAAGTCATAGACATCGACTGCCCCTTGGCACACGTCCCGCAGCAAAGCCCAATCATGAAGCGAACTCGTTGATTCCCATCTAAATCTTGAGCTCTAACTTCCCATTTGGACTTCCTTTGCATCTCGGGTTTGGTCGAATTGGAGTGGGTCTTCAGAAGAGTTGTCGCGCAGTAGCAGCCCTAGAATTCGGTTCGGTAGTCATTACCCTCGTCGGTTCGGTTCGGTAGTCATTACCCTCCTTCCTTGTCATCTTTCCATTCGATTCGGGTGCCCCCTGGTTCGGTTCGGTACACCGACCCGATCCCATCTTTTGTACTAGCCTCTACTTTCCCCGTTCTGACCCTATGCTCCTCATCTTCATCCCATCCGGTGCTCCAGTCCGATCCGATCTGGCCCCCATTGTTCTTCTGATCCGATCCCCCTTGTCCACTCCAACTCTAAGTAAACGGCCTTCCTTCTCGCCAAGCCTCCTCCAGTGACAGGTTCCAATCCAGTTCGAATTCCCTTGGTCAGTTAACAAATCCGATCCGACCCCTACTCCGATCCGGTTCGGAACCTGCACATTTCTGCAACTTTCCAGCGAGCTTTCTACGCCATTCGACGGCGTTTTCGACCAACCTAACTATTCTAATCAATCACAAATCATCAAACAGTCATAGCAACATAGCAAACTAACCACAAACACCGAAACAATGAATTTACATGTCAAAACGGATCAAAGATGCCCAAAATCCCCTTATTTTCCCTTAAGCATGATTGAATAAAACTAATCATAGGATTAATAAAACTTAACCAAATCGAACCAAATTTCTAACAGAGGCATAAAATATTATTTAAGAATTTCTAAACATTTTTCCAAAATTTATTAGTGTATAAATTCGCTAATCTTCACTAATCACCCTTAATTAAATGTAATTAGTGTGAAACTTTGTTGCTATTTGGCCTTGCTTTGATGTAGTTTAGGTTTAATCTTCACTAAAAATGTGTTTTGGAGTGGTTTTAGAGGATGGAAGCCATTACTAGGGTCTCAAGAAGGTTTGTGGCGGCTCAAAACTGAAATGAAAGTGATTTCCTATCCCTAATCAGTCCTCCTATACCTCTAAACCCGAAATTCTCCTCTGGGCCTAGCTGCTAATCACCCGGTTAAGCCCAATTAAGCTGTTTTTCACCATCTGAAACTTGATTCAGCCATATCTCCCAAACGGTGAGTCCGTTTGGCTAATGTGACCACTCTACGGAATTGTAAACCATCATCCGGAGCCAATGGAAGTGGTTTCAGGTCAAAATTCCTTTCCAGTCAAAAGTTATGGCCAAAACAGTGCCAACTGGGTTAAAATGGTCATTTAAAAATAGGGAAAAATCATGAACATGGGAAATGACCACAATAGTCGTCTCCCAAAGTTACATGACCATACAACTTCGTATGTGAAAGAAATAAATATCCTACGATCCTATGATGCGTAGAATACGGGTCGTTACAAACACCGTCGGCACATCATGCACTTGCACTCAACAATCACATCAATAACCAATGGTACAAGGCCACAATTTGGCTCTACCTCACCTTCTCATCAAGCCACCACCCCGACCTTACATCCAACCACTTGAATCCATTTTTGACCATTTGAACCTTAAATACAACGCGCGTAGGCAATGCAAATCACCTCGTTGCCCTATCTTCGATGACATATAGTCTAGCCACCACCTCCATCAGACCTGTCCCCTCAACACTGCACCTTCAATCTCCCACCTCACCAACTCCATCATCGCCAAAACTTCTTATAACAAGAATTCGTGAATCCAAAACCCTAAGCATTAAAAATCCTAGAGTGTGCTCAGTATAAAAACTCCAACCATAGGACCTACTGGGTCAACTCAACCATCCCGATGCCCAAATCAAACTATGATTCAAAATGGTTCAACTCATCCTCCACAATGATACCCTACACTAAAAATCACGCTAAGGACCCGTATTTTCACGATTAGATATTTAAATATAATCGTTAATTAATTGAGTGATGACTCCAAAAGGTGATTTTTCATAAAAAAGTTGACTCGGGACACGATACTAGTTCCGTTGAATCCAGACTATTCGTTACATGAGGCAAAAGAATATGGATCACTATATTTTAAGGTTAAGCAGTTTGAGGGTCAAAATCGAATAGAAGTACGTGTGAAATTATCGTTTCAGAGGGCTATCTCAGATTGTGACAAAATTTATACCATCTCAACCATATTGTTGAGGTGATATATTTCATTAAGTTTCATCACGATCGGATATTTCGTTTGATCGTATGAAGTGGAAACGGGCATTGATTTTATTCGAAATTGAGATAAATAACAAAAAGTAAAATAATAATAATATCCTATGCTACAGTGAAAATAAATCCAACCCATTATCTTTTCTTCCCCATTCATAAGTCACTGTTGCATTCGTGTAAACATGACTGATTTCCCTCTTCTTTTAAAAATATAAATCAAATAAAATACTTAACTAAAACTCATGAAATAAACGTTGTTGAGTTAGAATTGAAGAGAGCTTCGCACTTATATCCATATTTTTGGGCTCGATCGCCCTTTGGCATGTGTTTTCATGGTCGTCGAGCTAGGGTTAGGCTTTAGAGGTGTTGTGAGCTGTTTTGGATCAAACGAGTATCGCCATTGTTTTTTCCTATCGATCATCATCTCTACCAGATTTTCATAGGATCCAATAGTCTGTGGAAAATTCGCGAAAATCCCCTGGGTGCGTAAATTGCAGATGTCACATTTTGCTTATGGTTGTTGGAGATGATCTCATGGACATAGGCGAGTTGCATTTCGGTCAGAGATTGCAGTGTTGCATTTGAATCTTAATTTCATTGTCTCTATCTCTGTATCGCTATATGAGATGCACATGGGTTTAGGTTTGCACGAATACATGTGGATGTAAGTTTGGGGATGAAGGGTTATAATTGGGTTAAGGTAATTAATTAATTAAACTAAGTTTTAGTTAAATTGATTTTGTGTCAACTTTAGTCACTTAACTTATATTTTTATATCTTTTGCACACGATGTCAGATTCATACATCATTTCTTCCATTGGACTTGTATTGACGGGCTCTACATTGTGAATCATGTTAGGGTTATTTTGGTTGAGGTGAGTGATATTGTTTCTCACTTAGCTATAGTTGTTCGTATAATATAAAAACTTCGTTTTTGAACGTAAATAAAATTTAAAAGGGACTTCTAATATTATAAAATTTAGTTGATAATTTTATAAATCGATTAAAAATATTTTAAGATTAAATATCACATTTTCTTCCATTTGTACATTACTTGTCGATATCGCTAGATTTAGGACATTTTGACACATATACCAATTCGATTGCTTTAGATAGATTTTATTTATACCATTGATGATATTATAGATGTTTATACATTGTTTTATACATTTACAGGATCATTAGATACAGGTTGCTTGTTTGTGCAGTTTGTTTGTATACACGATTCATTACCCATATATGATTAGGATAGATTCAAGAAGTAGCTTTGGGACGTGCATATCAATCTAAAGGGGGTAGATGGACTCGACAACGACCAGCAGGATTTTGAGACGAACGCCGAAATTTTTCACTGGATGAGCACTAAACTAATTTTTATTAAATACTTGGTCTAAGATGTATAGAGCAATTACTGTTGAGTGATCGATTTTGACTACTATTGGCATTGGTTGTTTTGACCAAATTTGATGTGGACGACAACGATTTTTCAAAGGGCTAAACAAGATGGACCGTTTGATGGTGGATTCGACATGGTGGCTCTTTAATTGGATATTTTGGAAAATAGGATGGGTGCATTGCTAGTGATTATAGATGGAATCCATGGATTAAGGCAGTGAGATCTTCAGGGTAAGCTAGGGACTATGAGTCTCTGATGAGGCTCAAACTTGCTCAAGATGGATCAATCGGATGAGTAGGTAGCATGTGGTTCGTAGATTGGCGAGATTTCAGGATAGATCAATGGATGGATCAGGATAATGTAGTTCATAGTGAGATGAGACTACGAGATAGATCGATGGATGGATTCAGTGTTAGGCATTTTGTGGTGATGCGAGGTTGTAAGATGGATCAACGCTATGTGATTTGTGGTGTGATGAGGTTGTGAGATCATGGATCAATGTGATATGTACTTTATGGTGGAATGAAGTTATTATATAATGAATTAAAAGTAGGGATATCATATGGGAGACCCATTAGGATCAGACAGATCGTGTACCCTATGTGGCGAGCCTAGGCCGGTAGGGCACATGTCGATGAGACATGGAGTTCGACTATTACTAGACTAGTTTGAAGGCGTACTCAACCAGGGACGAAGCAGGGAGCTCAGAGGATTTGGGAATGCCTATGAATCATTGATAGCTTAGAGTGTTCTAATGGACACAAAACAGTGGTATCGTAGGGGCAACCATTAGGATTAGTAGGATCGGTACCCTAGGCGGCTAGCTTAGGCCAACGAAGCATGTGTCAGCGAAACACGGAGTCCTACTATAATCTGGTTCTTACCAGCCCTTGACAGACGGTATAGCCAATCATAATAGGTTATCAACGTAGGCACAAAATTAGGATGTGATAGATAGGACTTTCTTGATGGATGTTATGATTGTTATGGTTGCTCTTATCTTATTTCTCTTGGTGGAATATCACCTCTATGATTCTGTAGAGAGGATGAGAAGTAGGGCCCGAGTGGGCTATGGAAATTCTTCTATCCTAGTACAGTTTCCAATTTTTTTATTCTAACTAGCGTGTTTTATCTTAATTATATGTGCTAACTCTATGTATGTAGGGATATGACAGCTTTCCATACCTATGTCGCTTATGCTATAGCGACTTGTATAGTATTTTGAGTTTTGTTTATCGCTCACACCAGAATGTTGTCTGATCCAAGGTTTTATGTTTCCTCTTATTATATTGGGTGCTCATCGACGATACTGATGAGTAGACGAGGTGACTTGTATTAACAATGCTTGGAGCTACAAAGGTGGATCTGCAGGAGGCAACACCTTTTATGCTTATATCATTGTTGTTTATTACGCTGTATTACACTATGGAGCCTTGACTGTGTTATTTATTGTTTGGAGATAGTTTATCAGTGAGTCTAATCATCTCTTATATAAACTCTATTGTTAATATGTATAACTGTGTTTGCATTTACTCTGATTACATGGTTTGTATAGTTATCATTGTATCGCCTATTATATATACAATTATTGTATATTGTTTGATGCAATGTGAGATATTCGACAGGGTGTGTGATTGTATTTTGTGCTTTGTTCTCTTCTCTTCTTTTCCCTTTCCTTTTTATTTCTTTTTTTTCCTTTTCTATTTTTTTCATAGAAACAGTTCTTCACTCGTGATGTAGGACGATTGTTAGACATGGCATTCAAGCTTAGGTTACATGGTTTAACCAAAGTACAATTGAAATTGAGATTTGATATATATGAGAAAGTACGTATTTGTGATATATTTTGGTTCTTAAGCTATGTATTAGTAGTATATAGTGTGGTTTGCTCCGCACAAGAGTACCGTGGTATATTTTCATTTATTAGCGAATGATTGTTCTTTTATTTGTGAAGATCTAGTAAATAAGGAATATCACCATTTACTTTGCTTTGGAGTTGGGATTTGGGAAGGATTGAAACTATTAGATTCAATCTACAAAATATGTTCTTAGTGGTAGTGATAGTCTCCGATGGGGGGTTCCAATTTCCGTGATTTGTTTTGATGCTCAAGTGCAGCGGTCAATTATATTGTGTTGTATGGATATTTACATGCCCTAAGGAAAACCGTCATTAGAACGGATTCAATTGTTATGGAGAAAGAGCTATATGGATTAGTTTATTGTTTGATGTTTTTCAATTGTTTGGTGTTAGATGTTGTTGTAAGGTTGTGGGTCACCTTTAGGAAAATCCAAGTATGAATCTGAATTGGTTGAGAATACTTGTTTCATTTTCTGATAATCGATCCGCTTAGGACCGGATCGTGGTTCTCTTCAAAGAGTTTGTTTTTACTTCTTGGAAGTCAGTGTCTTGTGGAGGTTCGCTGCTTTAGGAGACATGTCTGTGTTAAATTTCATGATCGAATTCGATTCTATCAAAGCTTGGTTTATTCTTCTGTGAATACTTCGTACAGAAAGGATGGAGGTTCCACTGGGGTGAGTGATCAACCAAAAAGCAAGGTTTCATTCAAAGAGGATGATGGCTAGGAGAGCTTAACCAATGGGCTCTTGATGTTTGAGCCCATGCCCAGTGTTGGTGGTTGCCTTGTGTACAAGGATGAATCATAGAGGCATATGCGTTGATCGCCATTTCCATTTCATCGAGTACTCCCTCGAGAGGAAAACGGGAAATGTTGTGGCCACTTGAGATATATTCTCCACCAATAGTGTTTCCATGCATGTTTTATTTTAGCACTGAGATTTCATCATTGCATCTCATCGGGTAGGTGGTGGATATAATGAGTTTGGGACATGAGAATATTTAGCTATAATTTTTTATTGCGGCTTACTATGTTGAGGGTTTAGTTGGACCATATGTTTATAACATCCCATGTTTGGTCACTAGGAGGTAATAATATGGATGACTTCAGCATTCATAGGATTAGTTTCGTCTCTAGAGGTAGGGAGGTATTACAACATACTATTTATACTTGGCAGCATAAAAGGTTTGTTAAAACTTATCTCATCGAGTCATGTTTGCTTGATTGTTAGTTTGGTTGCTAATGATTTCTTAGGCTCGGTTAAATCTGTTATTCGAGTTAAGGATTTTCTTGCTAGATGGATATGGAACATCAGTGGTAGTGAGAGGTAGTTGATGACGATAATTATGATGATCCCAAAACCCCATGCCACAGAATTAAGGATAATCATTGGAACATAACACATTAATCATCATTAGCAGAGTACTGATAATAGCATAAGCATGAAAATAGAATAATTTACATCAATATGACAGTGGAATCGTAAAATGTAATAAACATCAGAGTAGCACAGTCATAGGATACAACTTAGTGCAGAAAGGAAATGATCAGTCTACATCAAGATCACTGGGACATATACATCAGATAATACATAATAGTAATAAATTAGTCTACATCGTGATCAGCGATACATATACATATGATAACACTGGCGGTAATGTCAATAGCCAAAATACAGATAAAGAAAGTCCTCGCCATCATCCAAAAAGGCACTCCATGCTGAAGTGCCAAGCCAAAATATCACCTGCTACCTGTCACTAGGCTGCCTGCGTAGAAATGAGGGCACCCGAGTTTGCAAAGTGAAACAAACTACGAGTTAGTCATGGGACTGGTATGAGAAATGTACTTAACTGGTTAAACAATAATAATAAGGCAAATCATAGGACCACGCCGCAAACGCGGAACGAGTTTCCTCCAGTGATTGCCAGTGCATGAAATAAAGTAAATCTTTTGAACAACGCAGTGCTTTTTATAAAAGTGAAACCATTATAAGACTCAAGTACCATCACACAATGCAACGCAAACCAGAGGATAGAGTTTTACCTTATAATGGTAAAAAGATGCTTAATACGTGTAAAGCAAAATCATTTGATATTATTACTAGTGCATATATGTTTCAAAAGCAATTTCAATCATAATGTATCAATCATAGGCGGCATGGGTACCATATATCATGTCGCCATATATAGGTTTACAATCAAAACCGCAATAACGTATTGGAAATTGGATTTGCGTCATGAGTCAAGGCCAGGGATGGCTCCTCATCGCTTTGAGACACTCTAGCAAATGTCTCAGGACTGCACACTTTGGGCAACCCTGGATCGGTTGGGCCGGTCCTCTCTTACGTTTGAGGATTATTTACTCCTGAACACATGTTTCCCGATCCTATCGGACCTAACCATCAACTCCGTAGAGACCGATATATCCGAGGTGCCTCGCAATCCAACATCCACATAGGTGAAAGTAAAATAAATGTTGGGGCTTGTAAAACCCTAACACAACCCATAGCTAGAAAGAAACGTCATGTTCTCCCAACGGTCCGATCCCGTTTTAGACTCATACCGAGGTGTGAGGCTCGCGAATCAATGTTATACACAAAGCTATGCTATATTAAAGTTGTGCTTCGTTCATCAACCACAAGACTTTGCTTTTCAACAAAAGCCTTGATCATTTGCATCTTTGTATGCCACACTGTCAATCCACACCATACCGTTGATGTCTACCGATATACAACCTTTGAGCTCGTACATCTCAGAGAAGGGCGTTAAGCAAGAGAATAAATTCTTAGCGCCAAACAGATGTATATTTAGTAGAGATCAATGAATATAGCACAGAATACACGTCAGACACACATCCATTTACAAGTTCGTTCTGGGTCTGAACGAAACCGGAGGCACCTTATTCCTCATTCCATATGTCCAATATGGAAGAGAGGCCCTCACACATCTGGACGATAAACAAGTACGTCCAGACCACTAACACTGTAACCTCGTCAAGGGAGCTACCCATCTCAAAGGCATTAGCAGTAATCTACACGATGTGAAGATCACCGGTCTTGTACCGTCTTCATATCCTCGACTATTTATCGTCGATCAATTATTTGAAATGAGAATTAACTTGGCCTTTTCAAATAATTCACGTATATATAGAATTCAAATCAATTCTTTCTATGGTTAAATTAATTGACATCCACATTTCAGTTCATTAATATAATTTTCATGTCAAACACATTCAACCATCAAATACCAAGCAACCAAGTAAAATCGGTTTATTTCCATTCCATATCGTCAATGATATTTTATAACGATATATTGCTATTTTTATTTATTTAAAAATAGCTCCATTTAATTAAATGACGCCTCAGGCCATAATGTGGCCCTGGCGTTGTTTTTCTCCAAATTTGATTTACACATTTCTCAAAATCTAACCGTCGGATCTTAACTAAATCTATATAATTGGAAAGATATTTCCCAAGCGAACCCAACGGTTCTGGTTTCGTGAAAATCCGATGGTCGGATCTCTCGATATAATCGTTTAAAGTTACGATTTCAAAACACGAACTACGGCGTCGTTATTCGTTTTATTTAATATATATATATATATATAGTTCATTCTGGCATTGTTCTTATTCAGATTTGAATTAAAAATTTCACATAATCTAACCGTTGGATCTTAACAAAATTTATATCGTTGGAAATGTATTTCCAAAGCGAACCCAACGGCTCCAGTTTCAGGAAAATCTGATGGTCGGATCTCTCGATATAATCATTTAAAGTTACGATTTCAAAATACTAACTGCGGCGTCTTTATTCATTTTATTTAATTTATATATATATATATGTGTGTGTGTGTGTGTGTGTGTGTGTATAATTCATTTGATGATTTTTAGATCGTTTCTACTTCAAAAATATGGCTAACGCCTTGAAATTTCCGAAAATTTCGCCACAACCTCCTTTGTACGGGAAGGGGTTTGGAAATTTATTAGGCTGTATTAGGCACCCAATAAATCATTAAGGCTTGTAGTGAAGTTCAACATTAATTGTTACTATCCTATGGCGACGTTTATAATCTCACACAGAACAACCAGCACTCCACATCCAATGGCATTCACAGGAGTTTATATAATAATAAAATTGCGCAGCCAACTCATTAAGGCTTACCTCTTTGTCGGGCACGCAAATAAATTCTTTACTCAACAACTAATCCATGTTCCTGTTCATCCTATGTATATATATTCATAACTAAGCTAAAAATAGTATTTTTATCAAACAAATATTTATTTCAACCATTCGTTATTTTTAACACTTCAAATACATGTTAAAAATATTATTTTCAATCAACAAATATTTATTTCAACCACTCGTTTAACACTTCAAATACATGTTAAAAATATTATTTTCAATCAAAAAATATTTATTTCAACCATTCGTTATTTTTAACACTTCAAATGAATGTTAAAAATATTATTTTCAATCAACAAATATTTATTTCAACCATTCGTTATTTTTAACACTTCATATATTGTATAAAAATGATATTTTTGGCGAATGAAAATATATTTCAACTCATGACTATTTTATTTAGTTCATAAACATGTTAAAAAATAATATTTATAGCGAACAAATATTTATCCCAACACATGTGTATTTTTAGTGAGTCGTATACATGATCAAAATGATATTTTTATCGTTCAAAATATTTATTCAACACATGAATATTTTTAGCACTTCATATTCACAATAAAAATGTGATTTTTATTATCTAAGCAATTTATTTCAATTATGAATAAATTATCAACGCATGAATATATTTCAACATATGAATATAATTCTAACACAAGAATATTTCAGAAAATTTCGGTAGCATAACGGCAGGGGTTTAAAACCGGCACCGTCCCGAGTACGGGTCCTCGCACTACCTTAGGCCTCGCGGCGTTCCCTTAGGGGCTTATTCCAATAATCTAAACAATTCGACCATTTTTCATATCATAATGAATTTTTCCACAAACTAATCCAATTTTGTTTCAACCACAAACAACTATCATCAACCATTCGTTATCTCAACCAAATTTTCACGCCAATCACAATCAATTCATATCGTCCATGGTTTGTGGACGAGGGGAATATATATATATATATATATATACGTATATAAATATATTTCATTTCCATTTCAATTTCATTTCAACTCATTCAACGCACATATGATTTATACAACGTATATATAACTTATACATCGCACATATAATCTATACAATGCTTGTATGTGAGATATACAACGCCTATATAACTTATACATCGATTATATAATTTATACATCGCTATTCCATTCACATTTGAATTTAGAAATCTCACATTGGTTTTTAATCCTTCTTAAATTGTAGCAAGCTCCGAATGCGTTCTAGTCTCTTCTAGAATGTAGATGATGTCGCTACGAGTCCGATGTCTCCGGTTTCACTAGATTTCGACAACATAGCAAAAGGATAAGATTTTTATACTAAAATCATGATTTGTAACACTTACACGTGTTATAGCCTTTAAATAAAAATCAGGCCATATACCTTTCACGATGGTTCAAACTAGGGTTTTCCAAATCTGTTCAATCTGAAGCACGATACGCAGATCAGGTTACTGCACGACGAAGGGGGAGGAAAACTGCGCAGGCGGGTGGTGGTCACGGCCAGTTCAATGGCCAGAACAGATGGCAACGGGGGCTTGAAGTTCCGAACTTCGAGGGCACGGTTCTCGACGATGGAGCGACCGGGGGGGAGCTACTTATATGTATTTGAAGAGGGGAGGGAGTACTTCAAAAAGTTCAACTGGGGCAGGGGCTAATTCAGCTTGGAATCGCCGGAATCTGGTTGGGAAGGGGAGAAAAGCAGTCGCCGTCGACGAGAGGATTATCGGGGTTTTTTTATTTTTTTATAAAATTAATTTATGAAAGAAATTATTTTATTCGCCGATATTTATATTAATTCAAAAATTAGGGTTTCTCCATACGAACTCCAATTCAAATCCAATAACTGTCGCCCCTAGCTAAATACCCCCATTCCGGACACAATGGAATATGTTTTGTAAGCCCATTCGACTGTTATAGTCAGTTATTCTTCAAACTAAAATATAAAACATTCAAATTTGGATGTGAACGTACATTTTAATTTGCCGGGGCCACATACTGATTCCAAAAATTCCCGAAAAATAAATCTAGCTATGTTGGGACGATACGATCCCAAAAAAATTAATTTCGTCCAATTTGGAGACCATTTGAAAAATGTATTTTTTTCTGGTCGATCCAATTCAAACTGAAATTGCCAAACGCTTTTTCCTTTGCCATGCTCACTAATTAATTCCAAAAATTATGGAATTTGAAACCTAGCAATAATTTGACATTCCGGATCCGACCAAAGTGGTTTCGTTGAAAACGGAGGTCGTTTCCAAAATGTCTACTTTTACGGCTATATTTAATTTAAATTTCATAGCGACTACTCTGAATATTCAACTGGCCATAACTTTTGATTCCACCTATGAAATTTAGATTTTTAAAATTCGTTAGAAAGATATTTTCAAACAGATTTAAATATTTTTGGTTTCACTCAAATCCGGTTTATTTTGAATCCTGTACAGTCAGTCAAAGTTCAAAGTCAATTTTCAAACTATCGCGCCATTTCAGGCTCGTTATATAATTAAAATAAATTTATTCATTCTAACTTCGATTTAAATAAATTTTTAGTCGTTATTATTTAAAATAAATCATTTTAAATATTCCAAATTCAATAAAATAGCCAAATTAAAATTTAAATTGGTTTTGATTTTCCGGGTTGTTGCAATCTTCCCCACTTGAAACTTTTCGTCCCCAAAAAGGAAACAACAGTAAAGTAGGAAACAAAACGGAAACGCAAAGTATTGTAAATGTACCTTGCACCAGAGCTAATCAGAGATGTCCACTCTACAATTGGGATAAGCTTGCTTAATGCTCTCTTCGGTTTCCCACGTACAGTCTCTAGGATCTCCACTCCACTACACTTTAACTAAATGAACTTTCTTGTTCCTTAGCTCTTTAGTTTCTTTGCCAATAATCTTTATCGGCTCTCTTCTAACTGCTAATTCTGGAGTAATATCCAAATCCTGTTGTGCTGCTTCTTCTACAACTAGATCTGGATCATGCACATGCTTTCGAAGTTGAGACACGTGAAATACATCATGTGCCCTAGGCAACCAGTCAGGCAATTGAACCCTAAAAGTAAGAGTTCCAATCCTTTCAAGTATTGGAAACGGACCAATAAATCTAGGCGCCAATTTCCCTGTTTTCCCGAATCGGACTACTCCTCTCATCGGAGAAACTCTCAAATAAACATAATCACCAACAGCAAATGCTAAATCTCTCCTTCTAGAATCTTCATAACTCTTCTATTGGCTTTGAGCTGTTTGTAATCGTTTCTTGATGAAATCGACTTTGTCTGAAGCTTCACGAATCATATCGGAACCCAATACACGTCGGTTTCCAGGTTCTACCCAATATGTGGGAGATATACATGGTCTACCATACAATGCTTCGAATGGTGACATTTCCAAGCTCGCTTGGTAGCTGTTGTTATATGAGAACTCAGCCAAATGCAAGTGATCTTCCCATGATCCGCCAAAATCAATTATACAAGCCCATAGTACATCTTCTAGTATACGGTTCACCCTCTCAATTTGGCTATCAGTTTGAGGATGATATGTGGTGCTTAGATTCAGTTTTGTTCCCAATACTGCTTGGAATGCTTCCAAGAATTTACTAGCAAAAATTAGGTCTCTATCACTGACTATGCTGATAGGGACTCCATGCAGTTTAATAATTTCTTTGAAATAAATCTGTGATAGACTTTGAGTGGTTCTATTGGATCTGACAGGTATGAAATAGGCAGTCTCCGTGAAACGATCTACGATCACCCAAATACTGCCATTTCCTTTCCTGGTTCGAGGCAAACTGTAACAACCTGTATTTGGATAACATGTTAAACCCATAAATCAAGGCAGTATTATTTTTTAAAACAAGAATCAAGGGAAACGGTTGCGCCATTGCGTTCGTCTCGAAATTCTCCTAAGAAACGAGTCCGAGTTTTCGAGAAACGGAGTCCGTATGAGGGAGATATGACCCTCCGAAGTTTCAAGGATTTTCAGAACAGAAAAACAGCTCAAATTTGAATTCGAAATTCGAATTCAAACCCCAGCGCAGACTGGGCGGGAATTTTCCCGCCCAGGACCAGGTCGACCTAGGGGGTCGACACTATGGTTGACCTCCCAGGGACCAGGTCGACCTGGGGGTCGACCTGATGCTGAAACCCTGTTTTGAGCCTGGGTTCATTCTGATGTATCTGGTCTTGTTTTCAGCCTAGATTCGTCCGCCTAATCCTATATAAACAGCCCCCTAGCCCCATTCTCTTTACACCATTCTTCTCTAACCTTATGCTGCACAAATTCTTGATGGACATGGCTTCTTCTTCTTAATTAAATTAAAATAAAACACGAAGACTATTTCTTGAAGACTACGGCTAGGAATTGCATATTAGGGTTGTTCGACTAGAGCTTCGATTCTGCTTTCTAAATTCTTAGTCCACGATCTGTAAGTTCTAGTTACTTTGAGATTTAAACTTGTTAATTGTAATTTGGACATGAGATAAAGTGAAATTGTACTTAAGTATGATAATCGATTCACATCTATTCTAGTTTCCATCTTGGATCTTGACATTTGGGAATATTGCTATAAAATCGGTTTGGACCTATTCATGTTGTAAATCAAACTTTTTCATGTCCATAACACTATCATGCCTGTGATGTTGAATCAGTCTATTAATTGTAAGTTTGGGACTATCACCTTATGCCATGAATATCACCTTATTATGCTAGATTTGAAATCCTATTATTTTCTATATGCCAGTGATGTCGTAACCAATTATTTCAAGTTATGTCATGCTAGTCTTGTAATCCCTTTTATCACTTTATGATCATACTTTTTGCCTATCATAGTTTTGATGTTATTCCCTTTATTTATGGATTTGGATCTACTTGTAATTTAGATCGATTCACGTTTACGTGCAATGGGAATACGATTTGGGTAGATTTAGCGAAGCATGAATTGGTTATAAACATGAATCATGAACTTGATAATAGGCATAAGTTGAAACAAGAAACTCGACATGGAACTTGACATGAAACTTGCCATGAAACTTGAACACGAACTTGACATGAAATTTGAACATGGACATGACACTAGAAGGAACTTGAAAATGGCCAACTCGAGGTTCGGTTGAGTTTGCAGTGTAATTCAGCCCGGAACCGCCCGGTAAATCCAATGACTGCAAACAATAGGATCCAATGTAGGTAGTTGGTCATATCGCGCTTGAAACCCGAGGTCAGACTGAGTTGTGGTGTAATTCTGCCCGGAACCGCCCGGCATATCCAGTGACCACAACAACAGGTCTGATGTGAGAGGTTGGGGGGCATTAATGAATTAATGCCATATGATAGGGTTAAGTCATGAACATGAAAGACAACACTTAACCAACTTGACACATGATTAGTGGGGTTAAGTCATGAAATTAAAAGACAACACTTAACCAACTTGACACGCTAGACTGATAAGGGTTAAGTCACGAATTTAAATGACAACACTTAACCTGCTGGACGGAAACTCTAGTTACGCGGTCCATTTAAGCAGTAACCCACTTAGATGTATCATGGTACCCTGGAATTAGGTAGGGTAGTGCACGATTACTGGGATGATTGTAAGCGACCAGAACGACGGCTGAGTTGGTGCGCCAGTGTAGGTTCAGGCGGACTACGGTCGTGCACGTAGTTCGAAGTCGAAAAAGTAGGCATTGGGCATCGGTAGGTTTACACTGTGCATGCTTGATTCGTGTCGGTGGTTGGCACCCTAGGGCTTGGTACACCCTATGGTGGACCTAGCACAGGTAACTACATTCGTGATAGGGCCGTATGACACAGACATCACGACAAGCTAGAACTTGTAGGGAGCCGATCTATTAATGGATCGTTCCGTAGGACCCCGAAATGGGTCATTTCATGATATTGGGCCAAGGGATCATTTCATGGTTAAAATATGACATGGATTTGGGATACTAGTACAGTTGGTGCAGCAAGACTTGAACATGCGATGCTATACTTGATTTACACTTGAATTATCATGCTATCTTACTCTATCTTGCCCATCTTGCCATCATCCTTATGTTTACTTTCAGTTTATACATGTCATGTTACCTTTACCTTTTTTTATGCTGAAAGTCACTAGGACTTACCAGTCTTTATGACTGACCCATTTTCTTTCGCCTCTTTTTCTTTCGTCCCCCCCCCCCCCCCCAAGGTTCTCAGGGAGGAAACTCTAGCACTTAGCTTGGATTTCGCTTGCTTTCGGTTCAGCTCATGTATGGTTTGATCTTGAGCTATGCTATGGCTGCATTTCTGCTACCTTTGGGGAATTAAGTTACTTTTGTTGTTTTAAGTTTTATGCTTCTTTATTTATTCAAGGCAGAATTTGTTGTAATGGAAAATGATAGTTGGTACTTTGGATGTAAGAGGTTTTGACTCTTTTTGAAAGTAATGAAATTTAGCTTTTGATTCTTCCGTTGTTTTATTTATGTTATGTCTTGTAATATTTCTATGATTGTTTACCTCGATAACGCTCCTCCAAAACTAGTGCATTCCCTTTGTGAGTGACCCTAGCGGAGGTGGGGTGTTACACTTGGTATCAGAGCAGAAGGTTACCAGACTGGGCAAAAGTTTTTAGAACCTTCTAAAACTATTTTCAAAACCGTTTACAAAGAAGCATTTTTCAAGAAAAGTTTTGTTATATTTAAAGGCTATTCCCCAAAAGCCATTAGCATTATCCTTTGTTTCCTCATTTTGAATCTCTTCTTTTTCATTTCAGTATGTCTGGGAATCTTAACCTTCCAAAGGGCCTGCCAATACCTGGCTGGTTCAGGAGGTACTTAGAGGTTAGGGCCAACGATGCAGGCCCAGCAGATATTCCTCCTCCAGCTGCAGCGGTTCCTCCTCCTCCTCCTCCTCCTCATACAAATGCTTTCTCAAAGATCTGTAGAGATCATAGGGCCATGGGTGGAAAGGATTTCAAGGGAACTGAATCATTCGTAGAAGCAAGGAACTGGCTCAAAGAAACGGAGGATCTGTTCATTATCTTCGAGGTGGACGATAGGCAGAAGGTACAGTTGGCAGTATGCTTGCTCAAAGATGAAGCTTCCTATTGGTGGGAAGTCACTAACGTTGAAAGACCTGTTGACACATGGATGGATTTCAGGATAAGGTTTGAGATGAAATTCCTCTCACAAGCTGAACGAAGTCTACAGCTGAAAAAGTCCTTATCTCTTAAGCAAGGAAGTATGACGGTCAAGGAGTACGTCAATCAATTCAATCAGCTGGCCCGTTTTAGATTGGACTTAGTGAATACTCCTCATAAGAAGGCTCTCCGTTTTGTCAAGGGATTAAATGAGCCACTTCACAGCTTGGCTATGACCCACATACCTATGGGGCCTACTTACGAAAGGTTAGTAGACATGGCGCTCTTAAATGAGGAAGACAAGGGCAAGAATGAGGCAAAGGCAGAAGTATCTCAAGATAAGAAGGGGGAAGGGTAACAGAACAAGAAGGCTGATCCAAAGAAAGGCGGGAAGAACAACAAATCCCATGAAAAGAGAAAGTGTAATTTCTGTGGCACTCCTGGACATCTGGTCAAAGACTGCAGGAAGAAGAAAAGGAAGATGGGTGGCTGTTTCCACTGTGGTGAGATAGGAAACATGGCTAAGGTCTTCCCAAGGAAGCAAGGGCAGGGAGCTAGACCTTCTTCTGGAGGACAAGTCCACGCTCTCACGGTACCTTCGCAAGAATAAGGTAGAAATATTTCTGTCAAAAGTTTAGTCTATCTTTTTTATCATCCTGTTCGAACCTTTTTTGATTCTGGCGCATCGCATACTTTTATTTCTTCTGATATTGTTGAAACCCTGCACCTAAGTACTAGTCTAGTTTAGGATCCCGTTATTGTTTCAAATCCAATTGGTGGCTCCGCTCATTTATCTATGATTTGTGTGGATTTGAGGATTTCTATCTTAAGCGTAGAATTCATGTGTAATGCTTATGTTCTCGGATTTATAGGATACGGTTTGATTCTAGGCATGGATTGGCTGTCCAATAATGGGGCCATTCTCGATTATGAATGAAGGGTAGTTAGACTTGTGACTCGTCTCGGTAATACCCTTGAAATTTCTTGTAATCCTATGGGTCCTGTCATGTTATGTTACCTAGAATCTCTTGACTCGTCTATCGATGATTTGCAATCAGTAAGGGTAGTCCGAGAATATCCCGATGTCTTTGAAGAGGTTAAAGGGTTACCCCCTAAACGCGAGATAGATTTCCGTATATATCTTGTTGATAATGCTAAGCCAGTTGCATTGCCCGTTAGACACATGGCCCCGCGAGAGAGAAAAGAGCTTAGCAAGCAAGTTAAGGAGTTGCTTGAGAAAAATTTCATTAGGCGAAGCATTTCTGAATGGGGTGCTCCGGTGGTATTCGCTACTAAGGCGGATGGTTCGCTTCGTCTATGCGTAGATTATCGTGAGTTAAACAAGCTGACTAAGAAGAATAGGCACCCACTACCGAGAATCGACGACTTGTTCGACCAGCTTGTAGGAGCGTCTGTTTTCTCTCAACTCGATCTAGCTACAGGATTCCATCAGCTTAGAGTGGCTGAGGATAGCATTGACAAGACTGCATTTAGGACTCCGGATGGTTTCTTCGAATGGCTCGTCATGCCATTTGGTTTGACGAATGCACCCGCGTACTTTGTAGACTTGATGAGTAGGGTGTTTAGGGAGTTCCTTAACAAGTTTGTGGTGGTCTTCGTGGACGATATTTTGATCTTATCAAAGGATGAGGAAGAACATGCTAGACATCTCAAGGAAGTCATGGATACGCTTAGAGCACACGAGTTAAAGGCTAAGTTCTCCATGTGTCATTTTTGGAGAAAAGAAGTTCAGTTTCTTGGACATGTAGTGTCTAAGCAAGGTATAGCTGTGGACCCCGCAAAGGTAGTTGCGGTGCAAGACTGGAAAGTTCCTAAGAATGCAACGGAAGTGAGAAGCTTTCTCGGTTTGGCGGGCTACTATAGGAAGTTCATTAAGGACTTCGCTAAAATTTCAGCCCCCCTTACTAGGTTAACGAAGAAGAACCTAGCTTTTGCATGGGACATAGAGTGTGACATTGCTTTTCAAGGGCTTAAGAGAGCCCTTACCATAGCTCTAGTTTTGGCATTACTCAACGGAGGTAAGATGTTTACGGTGTACATAGACGTGTGTGGCACGGGATTAGGCGCTGTCCTAATGCAAGAAGGGAAAGTGATATGCTACAGAGGTAGACAACTTAAAGTTCATGAGAAAAACTATCCCACACATGACTTGGAATTGGCTGCGATTATTTTTGCGCTTAAGTCTTGGCGCCACTATCTTCTAGGTGAGAAGTTCGAGTTGTATACCGATCACAAATCGCTTAAGTACCTCTTTTCACAAAAAGATTTGAATCTAAGGCAACAGAGGTGGATGGAATTCTTGGCATCGTATGACTTCGATATATCTTATACCCCTAGCAAGGGTAACGTGGTGGCGGATGCGCTAAGTAGGAAAAGGTTGACTTTGAGTCCTTTGTTTGTTGAAAGGAAAAGTCTAGAGTTTATAGCAACCTTTGATTTCACACCTATTGTTGAGTCGTTGGCTAGCACATTAGCATCTCTCGAGTTAAGGCCTACGCTTCTAGACCAAGTAGGGACTTCACAGAAGGAAGACCCACAGATAGTCGAGGTCATGGACAAGTTGATTAGAGGTGAGATGTCAAGTCACCTCAGTAGGTATGCCATAGATGACAAGTGATGGCTGAGGCGTGATGGTAGACTATGTGTCACACAAGTGGGAGACTTAGTAAAGAGAGTCCTCGAAGAGGCACATCACTCAAAGATGACTATACATCCCGGAGTGGATAAAACATACAAGGATATGAAGCGCATTTTCTTTTGGAACGGGATGAAAAAGGACGTGGCGGAATTCATTTCTAAGTGCATGGTGAGCCAACAAGTAAAGGCCGAGTCGAAAAAGCCCGGTGGGTTATTGCATCCTTTGGAAGTTCCGCAGTGGAAATGGGAGAGTGTCTCGATGGATTTTGTGGATGGATTGCCTAGGTCAAGGAAGAGAAATACTAGCATATGGGTTATAGTAGATAGACTCACGAAGAGCGCTCACTTCATTCCTGTGAAGAGCAAGAGGACCACACCATGGCTAGCGTCTATATACCTTCGAAAAATAGTACGGTTGCACGGAATTCCTTCTAGTATAGTTAGCGATCGTGACCCGATTTTCACTAGCGAATTTTGGAATAGTTTACAAGAAGCAATAGGTACACGACTAAGTTTAAGCACGGCCTATCACCCATAGATGGATGGACAAACCGAAAGGGTAAATATGGTACTAGAGGATCTTTTGAGACTATGCATTCTTGACTTTGGTGGTACTTGGGAGGATCACCTACCTCTCGTTGAGTTCGCGTATAATAATAGTTACCAAGTTAGCATAGGAATGGCACCATTCGAAGCTTTATACGGAAAACCGTGCAAGTCACCAACTTGTTGGTGGGAGTCGACAGATAAGCTCATACTTGGACCCGACATGATAAGGGACACTTCCGAGAAGGTTGAGTTGATACAAAGACGGATGAAAATGGCCCAAGATATACAGAAATCCTACGCGGACAAGAGAAGGACAGACCTAAAGTTCGAAGTCGGAGATATGGTCTTTATAAAAGTTTCCCCTTTATGCAATGCGGTTCGCTTTGGAGTGGTTGGAAAGTTAGCACCAAGGTTCGTAGGACCGTTCCCTATCATCAAGAGGATTGGACAGATGGCCTATAAGGTAGAGTTACCCGAGAGGTTGGCCGAAGTACACAATGTCTTTCACGTTTCGCATCTTCGAAAGTGCTTACATGAGTCTGCCGAAGTGGTTGAGCCAAGCATCCTTGAAGGCATAGAAGTGAAAAAGGAAGCAGCATTGAGGCGATTTCCGATTCGTATCTTAGGAATAGAGATCAAGAAGCTAAGGAATCGAGAAGTCAAGCTAGTTAAAGTACAGTAGAGTGAAGCCTAAGAAGACGCAACTTGGGAAACCGAAAAGAAGATACGCTCGCTATACCCATTTCTTTTTTAGGGTACTTTCTCGATTTCTTTTTCCTATAAGTTTACATACCTTCGTATCATGTACATGCTTTTGCTATCCATGTTTGTCTTGTTATCTTCTCGATCCTATCTTGAGAACCTTAGGTAGAACCCTTTTGGATGTAAACATGTGATTGAAACATGTTATGGTTGATGATTGCAAGTGGTTGCTCATGGTTGCATAACACACATTAGGCACCAGATCGGCTCAGTCACATATTTCATATTGCATATGCATAGGTGCTTATACTTGTATATGGATGGAAATTTGATATGTTGTTATATGGATGTTGCATATGGATGAATGTTTATGCACTCATGTAGAGATTATAAAGTATGTTAGGAATTTGCATACATGTTGGACTCATTACACTAACATATTTTGCATTAAGGAGGTTTACTGAATCAGTAACCGCCGGAACTTTTGCATTAGATAAGTACATATACACACACTCTTGCATAAGTTCATACAGCATTAGAAATCTTTTAAGGACAATGGTTTCCTATGGATGATGGTTGAGTAGATGGTTGATTGGATGATAGGATTCATTCTTCTTAACTTGAAGATTTCGGGGACGAAATCCTTTAAGGAGGTGAGAATGTAACAACTCGTATTTTAATAACATGTTAAAACCATAAATCAAGGCAGAATTAATTTTTAAAACAGGAATCAAGGGAACTGGGTTGCGCCATTGCGTTCGTCTCGAAATTCTGCTTGGAAACGAGTCCGAGTTTTCGAGAAACGGAGTTCGTATGAGGGAGATATGACCCTCCGAAGTTTCAAAGATTTCCAGAACAGAAAAATAGCTCAAATTCGAATTCGAAATTCGAATTCAAACCCCAGCGCAGACTGGGCGGGAATTTTCCCGCCCAGGACCAGGTCGACCTGGGGTTTGACACTATGGTCGACCTCCCAGGGACCAGGTCGACCCTATGGTCGACCTGGGGGTCGACCTGGTGCTGAAACCCTGTTTTGAGCCTGGGTTCATTCTGATGTATTTGGTCTTGTTTTCAGCCTAGATTCGTCCGCCTAATCCTATATAAACAGCCCCCTAGCCCCATTCTCTTTACACCATTCTTCTCTAACCTTATGCTGCATAAATTCTTGATGGACATGGCTTCTTCTTCTTAATTAAATTAAAATAAAACACAAAGACTATTTCTTGAAGACTACGGCTAGGAATTGCATATTAGGGTTGTTCGACTAGAGCTTCGATTCTACTTTCTAAATTCTTAGTCCACGATCTGTAAGTTCTAGTTACTTTGAGATTTAAACTTGTTAATTGTAATTTGGACATGAGATAAAGTGAAATTGACTTAAGTATGATAATCGATTCACATCTATTCTAGTTTCCATCTTGGATCTTGACATTTGGGAATATTGCTATGAAATCAGTTTGGACCTATTCATGTTGTAAATCAAACTCTTTCATGTCCATAACACTATCATGCCTGTGATGTTGAATCAGTCTATTAATTGCAAGTTTGGGACTATCACCTTATGCCATGACTATCACCTTATTATGCTAGATTTGAAATCCTATTATTTTCTATATGCCAGTGATGTCGTAACCAATTATTTCAAGTTATGTCATGCTAGTCTTGTAATCCCTTTTATCACTTTATGATCGTCCTTTTTGCCTATCATAGTTTTGATGTTATTCCCTTTATTTCTGGAGTTGGATCTACTTGTAATTTAGATCGATTCACGTTTACGTGCAATGGGAATACGATTTGGGTAGATTAGGCGAAACATGAATTGGTTATGAACATGAATCATGAACTTGATAATATGCATAAGTTGAAACATGACACTCGACATGGAACTTGACATGAAACTTGCCATGAAACTTGAACACGAACTTGACATGAAATTTGAACATGGACATGACACTAGAATGAACTTGAAAATGGCCAACTCGAGGTTGGGTTGAGTTTGCAGTGTAATTCTACACGGAACAGCCCGGCAAATCCAGTGACTGCAAACAATAGGATCCAATGTGGGTGGTTGGTCATATCGTGCTTGAAACCAGAGGTCAGACTGAGTTGTGGTGTAATTCTGCCCGTAACCGCCCGGCATATCCAGTGACCACAACAACAGGTCTGATGTGAGAGGTTGGGGTGAATTAATGAATTAATGCCACATGATAGGGTTAAGTCATGAACATGAAAGACAACACTTAACCAACTTAACACATGATTAGTGGGGTTAAGTCATGAAATTCAAAGACAACACTTAACCAACTTGACATGCTAGACTGATAAG
The DNA here is from genome assembly GCA_030737875.1 of Allium sativum. Lineage (NCBI taxonomy): Eukaryota > Viridiplantae > Streptophyta > Magnoliopsida > Asparagales > Amaryllidaceae > Allium > Allium sativum. Next base: position 1,041,415,701 of record CM060910.1, on the reverse strand, counting down.
GGTTAAGTAACGAATTTAAATGACAACACTTAACCTGCTGGACGGAAACCCTAGTTACGCGGTCTATTTCAGCAGTAACCCACTTAGATGTATCATGGTACCCTGGAATTAGGCTGGGTGGGGCACGATTACTGGGCTGATTGTAAGCGACCAGAACGACGGCTGAGTTGGTGCGCAAGTGTAGGTTCAGGTGGACTATGGTCGTGCACGTAGTCCGGAGTTAAAAAAGTAGGCATTGGGCATCAGTAGGTTTACAATGTGCATGCTTGATTCGTGTCGGTGGTTGGCACCCTAGGGCTTGATACACCCTATGATGGACCTAGCACAGGTAACTACATTCGTGATAGGGCCGTATGACACAGACACACGACGAGCTAGAACTTGTAAGGAGCCGATCGATTGATGGATCTTTCCGTAGGACCCCGAAATGGGTCATTTCATGATATTGGGCCAAGGGATCATTTCGTGGTTAATATATGACATGGGTTTGGGATACTAGAACAGTTGGTGCAGCGAGACTTGAACATGCGGTCCTATACTTGATTTATACTTGAATTATCATGCTATCTTAGTCTATCTTTCCCATCTTGCCATCATCCTTATGTTTACTTTCAGTTTACACATGTCATGCTACCTTTACCTGTTTTTATGTTGAAAGTCACTAGGACTTACCAGTCTTTATGATTGACCCGTTTTCTTTCGCCTCTTTTTCTTTCGTTTCCCCCCCCCCCCAGGTTCTCAGGGAGGAAACTCTAGCACTTAGCTTGGATTTCGCTTGCTTTCGGTTCAGCTCATGTACGGTTTGATCTTGAGCTATGCTATGGCTGCATTTCTGCTACCTTTGGGGAATTAAGCTACTTTTATTGTTTTAAGTTTTATGCTTCTTTATTTATTCAAGGCAGATGTTATTGTAATGGAAAATGATAGTTGGTACTTTGGATGTAAGAGGTTTTGACTCTTTTTGAAAGTAATGAAATTTAGCTTTTGATTCTTCCGCTGTTTTATTTATGTTCTGTCTTGTAATATTTCTGTGATTGTTTACCTCGATAACGCTCCTCCAAAACTAGTGCATTCCCTTTGTGAGTGACCCTAGCGGAGATGGGGTGTTACACAAACCATCTATGTAATTCATGGAAATTTGTTCCCACTTCCAATTTGGAATTTCCAATGGTTGTAACAATCCGACGAGTTTTTATTGATCGCTTTTGACTTGTTGGCAAGTGGAACACCGGCTAACGTACAAGGAAATGCCTCTTTTCATAGATCTCCACCAGAAGGTGTTTGATATCATTATACATTTTACTCACTCCTGGATGGATACTAAGTTTGGATTTGTGACATTCATCCAGTACTTCTCTTCTGAGCTCAGAAATGTTCAGAACGCAAATTCGGCCTTTTAACATCAGAACCTCATTGTTATCAACTTGAAAGCTCGAGGGCTCGCCTTTCTAAATTCTCTCTCTGATCCTATGAATGAAGTGATCATCCTTTTAAAGAGCAGATATTTTATCAATTAATGAAGGTGTTATTATAAGATTGGCGATGATTGCGGTTTTCTACTAAGCGTGTCTGCTGCTACATTGGCTTTTCCCGGCGTATACAGAATATCCATAACGTACGCTGCAAGAAATTCTAGCCAACGCTGCTGTCTCAAGTTCAAATCTTTCTGGGTGAACAAATACTTCAAGGACTGATGGTCGGTATATAATTCGAACTTCTCACCCAAAAGATAGTGCCTCCAGATTTTCAAAGCAAACGCGAGGGCTAACAACTCAAGATCATGAGTTGCATACTTCTTCTCATATGGCTTCAACTGACGGCTAGCATAAGCAACTACTTGGCCTCTTTGCATTTATATCGCTCCAAGACCTTCAATAGAAGCATATGTCCAGACCTTCAAATCCTGATTGCCATCGATAATTGTTAGTACTGAAACCGTCGTCAATTTTAATTTTAGCTCTTAGAAAGCTGCCTCACATTCTAGAGTCCAATTGAATCGTGTGTGCTTCTTAGTAAGCTTTGTTGATGAACCGGATATCTTCGAAAAATCCTTAACGAATTTCCGATAATAACTAGCCAATACTAGAAAACTTCGGACTTCTGTGGGTGTAGTAGGCTACTTTCAATCTTGAATTGTTGTAATCTTTCTTGGATCCACTGAAATTCCTTCCTTTGATACGACGTGACCAAGGAACTTCACTTCATCTTTCCAGAATATACATTTAGAAAATTTAGCTTTCAGGACGTTCTTTCTCAGAATTTCCAACACTTGTCCCAAATATTTAGCGTACTCGTTCTCTGACTTAGAGAAAATTAGAATGTCATCAATGAAAACCAACACGAATTTATTTAAGACCCCTCTGAATACTCTATTCATTATATCAACGAAATAAGTTCGAGCGTTACATAAGCCGAACGACATTACTAACCACTCATAAAATATGTCTGGACCTCTGAAAGCTGCCAAAGGAACACATTCTTCGGCAATTCGCAGTTGATGGAAACTTGTAGCTAGGTCCATTCTGGAAAATACTTGCGCTCCATTCAATTGATCCAACAAATCATCGATGCGGGGCAATGGATATTTATTCTTGAGCGTCTTCTTGTTGAGGTCTCGGTAATCAACACATAGTCGGAGAGTATCGTCTGACTTCGGAACAAATACTACGGCTGCACCCCAATTAGGGAAACTGGGTCTGATCAGACCTTTCCATAGCAATTGTCGAGTTTAATCGCCCAATCCTTCTTTTTCCTTCAAGGTCATTCTTCGAATTGAAGGTACTACTGGCCTTGCATTCGGAATTAGCTCGATTTTGAAGTCGATTTCTCTTTGCGGCAGTAAGCTATCAACTTCTTCGAATACATCCACATAGTGTTTAACGATAGGAATATTTTCTAGTAAAGTTGGAGTAACTTCTAGCGTAGACCAAAATTCTTTTCTATCTGAATCTGAGCCTTGGCATGGTACAATAATATGTCCCGGCTCCGTTTTAACTTTAACGACTCTTTCGGCACATTTAACTTCGACCTTATATTGCGTTAACCAATCCAGCCCCAGAATAATGTCGAACTCAGAAAAATTCATGATGATTAATTTGAAAGGAAATCGGTATCGAGAAAAAGAGATAGGTACTTTACAATATGAACCGAGCACAAAAGATCCTCCTATGGGATTATGAACTCTAACTGATTCTTTAATATTTCTTAATTTTAACTTTAACTTTTTAACAGTGTTACTTGCAATGAAACTTTGTGATGCACCAGTGTCAAATAATACTGAAACAGGAATATATTTAATAGTAAGTGTACCTCCTAAAACATCGGGTTTACCTGCTCCCGGAGTAGAAGCTAGCGGGTTCGCCCTGTCATATACATGTGCAACTTGAGAATTCTTCAGCAAAGGACAATTCCTTCTGATATGTCCTGCCTGGTGGCAGTTATAGCACTCACTAGAGTTGCTGGGGTTCTGACTAGAGCTTGATTGGTTGGCCTTCTGCCGCTTCGGAGCGGTGCATACATTGGAGTAATGCCCAGCTTGATCGCAGTTGTAACAACTTCCCCTGGGTTGCCTAGTTGCTTGAGGATTTGCAGTTGCTACTTGGTGGCTTGATTCGGGCTGCTTCCCTGGAGCCTTGCACTTGTTGCTTGCTTGAAGTCCATAGATGAACCTCTTGTTCTTCGCCTTAGCATGGTGAAAAAACTCGGGCGCATATCGGGACAGCTGAGTGAACTTGTAGGTACTCTTGAATAGTGTGATCTCCTTGTTGGAGATTGGCAAATTCGTCATGCAAGCGCTCCATTTCTTGCTCAGGAATGAACTTCTCTTTGAACTACTCTTTGAATTCATCCCAAGACATCTCCACCTCTAGCTCATCCAAGGTGATGGCTTCCCACCATAGTTGTTCCTCTTCTAGCAATAACCAAGCGCCCATAAAACTCTTACGATGATCCTCGAGCACCAAGCCAGCGAATATTTTCTCGCATGTCTTTAACCAAGCCAGGGCCTCAGTTACCGTACCAGTGCCAGAGAATGTCCTGCCTCCAAGATTTTTGTATTTCTTTGCCACTCGGTCTAGATCAAAAGGCTACGAGGCCAGTGGTTGTTGAATCAAGGGCTCCTCGACAACGGGAATATTCCCCGGACCTTGGCCTCGGCCTCCTCGACCTCCAGCTGCTCTAGCTATGGTGGCCATCTAAGTCAGTTTTGTATAAGCAAGAAAAGAGTCAAGCCCACAGAAATGATAATTTTAAGATATGGTACAAGCGGAAAAATATATGGAAAGATAATGATGTACTGATCAAATTATTTTGCTATTCTGCTTAGCTCATTCTAGGACATTACTAATCCTATCTCTAATGAGTTACTCGCCTTAGAACACTACTGATTCTATTTTGACAAGGTGTTTAATGTGTTTAATTCCAGAACTAAGATTAACCAAAGCTCTGACACCAGCTGTGACGATCCCAAAACCCCGTGCCACGGAATTAAGGATAATCATTGGAACATAACACATTAATCATCATTAGCAGAGTACTGATAATAGCATAAGCATGAAAATAGAATAATTTACATCAATATGACAGTGGAATCGTAAAATGTAATAAACATCAGAGTAGCACAGTCATAGGATACAACTTAGTGCAGAAAGGAAATGATCAGTCTACATCAAGATCACTGGGACATATACATCAGATAATACATAATAGTAATAAATCAGTCTACATCGCGATCAGCGGTACATATACATATGATAACACTGGCGGTAATGTCAATAGCCAAAATATAGATAAAGAAAGTCCTCGCCATCATCCAAAAAGGCACTCCATGCTGAAGTGCCAAGCCAAAATATCACCTGCTACCTGTCACTAGGTTGCCTGCGTAGAAATAAGGGCACCCGAGTTTGCAAAGTGAAACAAACTAAGAGTTAGTCATGGGACTGGTATGAGAAATGTACTTAACTGGTTAAACAATAATAATAAGGCAAATCATAGGACCACGCCGCAAATGCAGAACGAGTTTCCTCCAGTGATTGCCAGTGCATGAAATAAAGTAAATCTTTTGAACAACGCAGTGCTTTTTATAAAAGTGAAACCATTATAAGACTCAAGTACCATCACACAATGCAACGCAAACCAGAGGATAGAGTTTTACCTTATAATGGTCAAAAGATGCTTAATACGTGTAAAGCAAAATCATTTGATATTATTACTAGTCTATATATGTTTCAAAAGCAATTTCAATCATAATGTATCAATCATAGGCGGCATGGGTACCATATATCATGTCGCCATATATAGGTTTACAATCAAAACCGCAATAACGTATTGGAAATTAGATTTGCGTCATGAGTCAAGGCCAGGGATGACTCCTCATCGCTTTGAGACACTCTAGCAAATGTCTCAGGACTTCACACTCTAGGCAACCCTGGATCGGTTGGGCCTGTCCTCTCTTATGTTTGAGGATTATTTACTCCTGAACACATGTTTCCCGATCCTATCGGACCTAACCATCGGCTCCGTAGAGACCGATATATCCTAGGTGCCTCGCAATCCAACATCCACATAGGTAAAAATATAATAAATGCCTGGGCTTGTAAAACCCTGACACCACCCATAGCTAGAAAGAAACTTTATGTTCTCCCAACGGTCCGATCCCGTTTTTGACTCATACCGAGGTGTGAGGCTCGCGAATCAACGCTATACACAAAGCTATGTTATATTAAAGCTGTGCTTTGATCATCAACCACAAGACTTTGCTTTTCAACAGAAGCCTTGATCATTTGCTTCTTTGTATGCCACGCTGTCAATCCACACCATACCGTTGATGTCTACCGATATACAACCTCTGAGCTCGTACGTCTCAGAGAAGGGCGTTAAGCAAGAGAATAAATTCTCCACGGCCAAACAGATGTATATTTAGTAGAGATCAATGAATATAGCACAGAATACACGTCAGACACACATCCATTTACAAGTTTGTTCTGGGTCTGAACGAAATCGGAGGCACTTTATTCCTCGTTCCATATGTCCAATATAGAAGAGAGGCCCTCGCACATCCGGACGATCAACAAGTACGTCCAGACTACTACCAATGTAACCTCATCAAGGGAGCTACCCATCTCAAAGGCATCAGTAGTAATCTACACGATATGAAGATCACCGGTCTTGCACCGTCTTTATATCTTCGACTTTTTATCGTCGATCAATTATTTGAAATGAGAATTAACTCGACCTTTTCAAATAATTCACGTTTATATATAATTCAAATTAATTCTTTCTATGGTTAAATTATTTGACATCCACATTTCAGTTCATTAATATAATTTTCATGTCAAACACATTCAACCATCAAATACCAAGCAACCAAGTAAAATCGTTTTATTTCCATTCCATATCGTCAATGATATTTTATAACGACATATCGCTATTTTTATTCATTTAAAAATAGCTCCATTTAATTAAACGACGCTTCAGGACATAACGTGGACTTGGTGCTGTTTTTCTCCAAATTTGATTTACATATTTCTCAAAATCTAACCGTCAGATCTTAACAAAATTTGTATCGTTGGAAAGTTATTTCCAAAGAGGACCTAACGGTTCTGGTTTTGGGAAAATCCGATGGTCGGATCTCTCGATATAATCATTTAAAGTAATGATTTAAAAACACGAACTGCAGCGTTGTTATTCGTTTTATTTAATTTATATTTATATATATATAAATATAATTCATTCGATGATTTTTAGATCGTTTCTACTTCAAAAATATGGCAAACGCCTTGAAATTTCCGAAAATTTCGCCATAATCTCCTTTGTACGGGAAGGGGTTAGGAAATTTATTGGGCAGTATTAGGCACCCAATAAATCCTAAAAAGCATACACATAGTTTTAGTGAAATAACTTTGTGTCCACAGGGGAGTGTGTATAGATCATAACTCCAGAGAATAAATTCTCTTCACCCTATAAATAGTTTTTGTGCCTTAATGATTAGAGAGACGTGATTATTGTCAAATCTAGACCCATGTGGTTTTTTTATTAATCTAAAAATTTACCGCTACATTTTATATAGTCCATATCAGTCTTCGGTTCAACCTGAAATATAGTCATCGCCATACAAGCCTCTCGCTTGTATGGTAAATCTTCAACCTCATCACATAAACTCCAAATGCTTTTGTGGTATATGATAGAGTATGCTATCTTCACGCAGTATGACATGTAGTGAAGTTCAACGTTAATTGTTACTATCCTATGGCGACATTTATAATCTCACACAGAACAACCAGCACTCCACATCCAATGGCATTCACATGAGTTTATATAATTATAAAATTGCGCAACCAACTCATTAAGGCTTACCTCTTTGTCGGGCATGCAAATAAATTCTTTACTCAACAACTAATCCATTTTCCTGTTCAGCCTATGTATATATATATGCATAACTAAGCTAAAAATAATATTTTTAGCGAACAAATATTTATTTCAACCATTCTTTATTTTTAACACTTCAAATACATGTTAAAAATATTATTTTCAAATAAAAAATATTTATTTCAGCCATTCATTATTTTTAATATTTCAAATACATGTTAAAAGTATTATTTTCAATTAACAAATATTTATTTCAACCATTCGTTATTTTTAACACTTCATATATTGTATAAAAATGATATTTTTGGTGAACGAAAATATATTTCAACTCATGACTATTTTTTTTAGTTCATAAACATGTTAAAAAGATTATTTATAGCGAACAAATATTTATCCCAACAAATGTGTATTTTTAGTGAGTCGTATACATGATAAAAATGATATTTTTATTGTTCAAAATATTTATTCAACACATGAATGTTTTTAGCACTTCATGTTCACAATAAAAATGTGATTTTAATTATCTAAGAAATTTATTTCAATCATGAATAAATTATGAATGCATGAATATATTTCAACATATGAATATAATTCTAACACAAGAATATTTTAGAAAATTTCGGCAGCATAACGGTAGGGGGTTTAAAACCGGCACCGTCCCGAGTACGGGTCCTCGCACTACCTTAGGCCTCGCAGCGTTCCCTAAGGGGCTTATTCCAATAATCTAAACATTTCGACCATTTTTCATATCATAATGAATTTTTCCACAAACTAATCCAATTTTGTTTCAACCACAAACAACTATCATCAACCATTCGTTATCTCAACCAAATTTTCACGCCAATCACAATCAATTCATATTGTCCACGGTTTGTGGATGAGGGAAGTATATATATATATATACGTATATAAATATATTTCATTTCAACTCCATTCAACGCACAAATGATTTATACAATGTATATATAACTTACACATCGCACATATAATCTATACAACGGTTGTATGTGAGATATACAATGCCTATATAACTTATACATCGATTATATAATTTATACATCGCTATTCCATTCACATTTGAATTTAGCAATCTCACATTGGTTTTTAATTCTTCTTAAATTGTAGCAAGCTCAGAATGTGTTCTAGTCTCTTCTAGAATGTAGATGACGTCGCTACGAGTCTGATGTCTCTGGTTTCACTGGATTTCGACAACATAGCAAAAAGATATGATTTTTATACTAAAATCATGATTTGTAACACTTAAAAGTGTTATAGCCTTTAAATAAAAATCAGGCCGTATACCTTTCACGATGGTTCAAACTAGGGTTTGCCAAATCCGTTCAATCCGAAGCATGATACGCAGATCAGGTTACTGCATGACGAAGGGGGAGGAAAACCGCGCACACGGGTGGTGGTCACGGCCAGTTCGATCGCCGGAACAGATGGCGGCGGCGGCTTGAAGTTCCGAACTTCGAGGCCACGGTTCTCAACGATGAAGCGACGAGGGGGTGCTACTTATATGGATTTGAAGAGGGGAGGGAATACTTTAAAAGGTTCAACAGGGGCAGGGGCTAATTCGACTTGGAATCGCCGGAATCTGGTCGGGATGGGGGGAAAGACAGTCGCCATCGACGAGAGGGTTATATAAAATTAATTTATGAAAGAAATTATTTTATTCGCGGATATTTATATTAATTCAAAAATTAGGGTTTCTCCATACGAACTCCAATTCAAACCCAATGACTGTCGCCCCTAGCTAAATACCCCCATTACGGACACAATGGAATATGTTCGTAAGCCCATTCGACTGTTACAGTCAGTTATCCTTAAAATTAAAATATAAAACATTCAAATTTGGATTTGAACGTATATTTTAATTTGCCGAGGCCACATACTGATTCCAAAAATTCCCAAAAATAAATCTAGCTATGTTGGGACAATACAGTCCCAACAAAATTAATTTCGTCCAATTTGGAGACCGTTTGAAAAATGGACTTTTTCTGGTCGATCTAATTCAAAATGAAATTACTAAACGCGTTTTCCTTTGCCACGCTCACATATTAATTCCAAAAATTATGGAATTTGAAATCTAGTAATAATTTGACATTCCGGATCCAACCAAAGTAGATTCATCGAAAACTGAGGTCGTTTGCAAAATGTCTACTTTTACGGCCATATTTAATTTAAATTTCATAGCGACTACTCTGAATATTCAACTGGCCATAACTTTTGATTCCAGCTATGAAACTTCAATTTTTCAGATTCGTTAGAAAGATATTTTCAAACAGATTTAAATATTTTTGGTTTCACTCAAATCCGGTTTATTTTGAATCTTGTACATTCAATCAAAGTTCAAAGTCAATTTTCAAACTATCGCGCCATTTCAGGTTCGTTATATAATTAAAATAAATTTATTCGTTCTAACATCGATTTAAATAAATTTTTGGTCGTTATTATTTATAATAAATCATTTTAAATATTCCAAATTCATTAAAATATCCAAATTAAAAAATTTAAATTGGTTCTGATTTTTCGGTTGTTACAATAATGGGCTAGGACATTTGCTCTTCAGTAGCGAGTCTTCTTTGATCTAGTAATAGCAGAGAGCGAGTCGCTTATGATAGGACGAAAGCGGGTTGAGATATCAAGTTCTTAGTAGTGAGTCATCATATGAGCTTGTAACTTAGGAGTATCTATACACATTTGATGAGGTGACCAGATTGCCACTATATTTGAGTTGAGTTTCGTATCGATGTGGCCATTAATGGTAGATCGCCTGCCTCTAGGATATATGTACCTCGATAGCGGGAAGCGAGCCAGTAACCCCATTGTGAGACAACTGGTTGGGTTGGCTCTAAGGTACGAGAGAAGGTATTCTTAATTGGATTTCCCGAGGGGATTTTTTCAATGGAGAGTAGTTAGTTAGTGTACGTTGATTTTAGCATCTTATGCTGCTTTGATTTGGATTGGTTGGTTTTACTGTTCGAGATGACCAACGATTCCACATATTTTGCGGGTTTCATGAATCATATTCCGAGATCGCTTGGTTGGGTTATGCTTATGTTTTTGGTTGCATTCCCCTCTTATCTTAGACGAATCAAAAGCACAAGGCATGTTTAGATTGTCGGTGTGGAGAGTAGACCGATTATTGGTTAACCTGTTGGAGTTTCACTTCAGGATGGGTGAAGTGAGTTACTTAAGTCACATGGCCTAGAGTGAGAAGTCATTGTTGATCCAACGAAGGCTATGGTGATAGTACCGGAAAAGTTGGTTTTCGCATGCTAGTGTATTACTGAAGTTGCTTATGATGGATTATTTGATTCTCAGTTTAGAGTCGATGGCGATAGAGTTCGTTGTGACGATAGAGATCGCTATGGAGTTTTGGTAGAACTAATTATTATAATAGAGTTGGAGTTTTCGGTGGTGTTACCTCACCGAGGTTTCTCCTCTTCGAGTAGGATTATGATCTTCATAAGTTGTGATGGTTCAGATTCACAGCCTCCTAGTGCGGTAGTTATTTTCCTGGAGGTGTACCATTTTAGGTGCAGTATTCCACTAGTGGATGTTGCTCACTTTTATTAGTGGTTATGGCTTCAGATTTTGAAGTGTTTTCATAGGGACGATACCAAGGTGATTGGTTTCGTATTGGAATGGTGTTATTATTCCCGGCATTATTGGAGGGTGTTTGGCACTATGGTGAAATAACTAATTTTGAATGGGAAGAGCCCTGTAGCTCTCCATAGCTACTTGAGATTCCCAAGTAAATGCAGGGACAATTTTCGATGGTTTTCTTCGATCAATTGCTGAGAATTTGAGGGTAGCATGATTGCACTTGAGTTGTACTCGATTTTATGGTGAAAGATGCTAAACTTACTTCTCTTATTTTAGAAAATGGCAACTGTTGTTGTCGATTCATATATGGATTAGATGTCTTTTGTTGATTAGACTAGTATCCTACATGTTAGGGTAGACATGGATGTTATTTTTCATGATTGTTATTGTTTTGTTGTGCATGTTTGATTGTTGATACTTGGTATCACCACTTATGCTTACATGATTGTCAGACATGCAAGATAGTTGTTTTTGTTGTAGCCCATTTATCACCACTTCTATCCATGTACTCTGGATATGTTCCAGATACAAAGACATACGTCTGTCCATATGGTGACAGACGTCTGTGGTTTCAGAAAATAATTTCTTGAGACCATGAACAGACATCCGCCTCTATATGAAAGACGTCTGTGCTAAGTCCAGGATTATTTCCTTAACCTAGTACCAGACGTTTGTCATATGTAGACAGACGTCCGTACATGCACAGACTGATATATATATATATATATATATATATATGGAAAAACTCATATAAACCCAAGGAGATTTTACATAAATCTAATACTCAATGGCTAATATATTCTTCCAATGTAGCCATTGAGTATCTCTTGTGGTCTTGTTCATGCTTCATCTCCTTCTTGAATAAATCCCGCAAGATTATATGATATACTATATACACTTTCTATGGTCGTGTAGTTGTTGTCATTAAAGCTCAAACAGAAGATCTAACATTCTCCCCCGTTTTTGATGATGACAACTACACGACTAGTGTTAAAGCTACCCCTAAATTAGTGATCCCATATTTTCTCCCCCTTTGACATTATCTAAAATCATATAAGAAAGCTATAAATCAACCATGCCAATAACACAAAGCGCAAAACACACAAAGAGTCACAGAGTATTAATACAGACCAAAGTTTTGAATAGTAGCATAAGCAAAGATAAATAAAACACCATAGACGTTGAAAGGATAAACATAAGATCCCGTGAAGTAACCCCATAAGTCGAAGGATTGATCGCCATATTGTTTCCACCGAGATTCATCATTGTATGCAACATTCTCCTGAATAGAGAGGCCTTGAAAAGCAAGATGTCCATAGTGAGGAGCATCATCCGTTGGCCATGAACTTTCCTCTTTCTCGTGCATTGGGCTTTTTCCCGGTGCATGATGTTTAGGAGATGCACCGTGAGTACATGGGCCTGGAGGAATATCTCACAATATGGCTTGAGAATAAGGCTGGGTAGGAGATGCTGAAGAGGATCTAGATGAAGAATGACCACGAACCTTGAGAATTATCTTTCCAATAGTGGTTACAACCTTATCTAAAATCTTCTCAACTTTAGTCATTCGAATTGAAAATGAACATTCAAGTCGTTTAACCTTCTTACCTAAGACTTGTTAATTTAGGGAAAGAAGCCGCTGATTTTGCAAGGTAACGTCGTGCACACTCTCTCCAGGTTCCATTTTGATCCTAGCTTCTTATATGTCTGGATCGAAATAATATTCAGTTGGTTCACCAAGTTCATCTTGAGATTAACATCTATGTTTTTGTTGAGATTGGGGTTACGATGGTTGAATAGGTTCTTGTGGAAAATTTGGTTGCTTTTTCCATTGTTCAAATGGAATAACTTGTAAAGGTCTTTCTGGTAAGTGCATTAAAGAAGCAAAACCTATTCCACTACATTGGACATCTATCTCTTGATATATCGATAGGTAAAATGTAATTTCTTGTGATCGAAATATACGCATAAGATAAGCTGTGTATGGAATTGTCTGTTATTTGGGGGGTCCAAAAACTTTTTATTTGATCGAATGTGTATTGATACCAATTTACTCGTGTATGACCAAAGATTGCATAGAGTGCTTTATGGTCATGATCATACACTTTCTCCTGACTCCTAAGCCTAGGAAGAACCATATTAATGAGAATTCGGTTGATCAGTCTTGGTCTTGAACGAAATTGCGAAGGAGTCATTATATTAAACGTGTCTTCCTAAATTTGATGAGTAATATGATCTCTTGGTTCGTAACCATATCCGGAATTTCTTGCTACCTAATCCCAGTGGAAAAACAACCAAAAAATTTCCCAAACATTTCAATATTGAACTTAACCACTTACTCGTATACCATTGACCAAACATAATTTTCAAGATTAGATGGTGACCATACCGCCAGCGAACAGAGATTAATGAAAAACAAGTAAATGGCAAGAGAGTCTATCTTGCCTTTGTTATCTTCATAGTCAACCAAAAGTTTAAGTTTTTCTCTAGTGAACAAATTATTAACATCATAGTGTGATAATTGACTAAGAGGGTAAAAAGGACCTGAGTAAATAGTTTTCTTCGACAAAGATTCAAGAAGTTTTGGACCATCTTTTGCTTTCATCCATTATTTGATTTGCTCCTCCATAGCATAGTTTACGGATTCCTCTTGAGATGTGAATGCTTCAACAGCCTTCTTTTTTTTGAAATGGACGTTTTGGAGCCATTAAATTAAAATTTGAGAGTTTGAGAAATTGTGGATTTAATGGTTGGGTAAAAATTAGAATGGTAAAAGTAAAAAGTAAATGGAGAAAGTGAAAAGTGTGTGTATAGAATTCGGTTCAGAAAGGGAACATACGTCTGTTGAAATTTTGGCAGACGTCTGTCTTTACTGGGAAAAATTTCCCGAGACAACGTACAGATGTCTGTTGATTTTTATACAGATATCTGTGCTGAAATGTATATGAAAAAATTATTTTATTGATGACAGACGCTTGAGGGAAGTTTATCAGAAGTCTGTGATTGTTGGGTTTTGAAAACCCGAGAGCACAGACAAACGTCTGGGGAACAGGCCACAAACGTCTATGCCGAAAGAACTTATATATATTGCTTATAAATTAGATGTTAGACGTCTGTTGTCTTATATATCATAAGTCTGAGACTATGAAATTTATTCAGCAAATTTAGAAATTTGAATAACATAACTATTTTAGTATATTTATTTATTTATTTATTTATGTTGTAAATATAAATATTTTTATCATATAATCTACTTTAAAGTGTTATAGACAATAAAATAAATGACAAACCATTTTTTTGTTCTTGAAACATGAGAAGGAAACATAACATTCGTGTTGCATTATATCAATGCAATCATTATTAGATGTAAGAAAATATAAACAACTATGAAATGAATTCATTCTATATTTGATGACGATGATTTCTTGGGAGAATCCTTCTTTGATCCTTCTTTTATCTTGTAGTTCTTATCCCAAGAGTTTGGGCTATAATGAGGTCTTTAAGGTGAGACCCAAGGATTTATTAAGTCTGATGGTGTACGATAAGAAGAAGATGGATCAAGAGGATAATATGACGTGGTAAAGGTTCACATATATATTTTTTCTTTGAGCTGCAGAATTTTAAACCAATTTGTTCGAGAAAGATCAAACCTCTAGTCGTGACCTTTTGTTCAAAATACAGTTCTCGTTGAAGGTCTATCTGTTGTCGTTGGTAGTGATGAATTTCATCAATCTTTTTTTTCATGTCCGGAGAGATAAATAAAGCACATTTGGCTTTCTTAGATTCCGGTGCGTACCCGGTTCTATAAATTTCTCATTTATAGACTAGCTCGTGATTTGATGTTGGTGTAGGAAGATATGACTCGCTGCTGAGCTATCGGTAGAAAATGTTATGTTGAAGGATGTAGTTGATTTGTTCAACATAATTTTGAGTTTCTTTAGTATATAAATATTATTATTATGTTTGTAGTAAATTTTCTTACCAAAATCCTGCTTATTTATAGATATTTTAGCACTATATTTAAGTACTTGACTGTAAAGGCTATTTTTAATAGTCTATAGTAAACCACCTAAAAAATTAAGGAAATGAGAGATTATAGGGGAACAAATTTAGACGTAGTTTATTATTCTGACAAAGCGCATATACCTAACTCCCTTCTTAAATTTATAAAAGAGGTTTTGTAAAACTGTCTGCAATTTGCTTATCCGTAGTAACAAATTCCAATGTAATATTTCCTTTTTCGACAAGATTGTGTAAAAAATGATGTCGAATATCAATGTGTTTTGTTCTAGAGTGATTTATAGGGTTCTTTGATAAGTTAATAGCACTAGTATTATCACAGTATATAGGTGAATTATTAATAAATTTTCCAAAGTCCTTTAATGTTTGTTGCATATAAATTACTTAAGCACACATAGGAGCAGCAAATATATATTCTGCTTCACATGTTGAGAGTGAAACTGAATTTTGTTTCATACTAAACCATTTGTGTTTATTCTATCTGTCTTGCAACCTCCGAAGTCGGCATCACTATATGACACAAGTTCGAAGGAACTACCTTTTGGATAGAAAAGCCCGTAATCTCTTGTGTTGGTTAAGCATCTCAAAATTCATTTTGCAGCTCTAAAATGTGATTCTTTTGGTTGTGTTTGAAATCTTGCACAAAGACAGACACTCATCATAATATTTGGCCTACTAGCGGTTAAATATAAAAGAGATCCTATAATACTTCGATATTATTTTTGATCAAAATCTTTTCCTTTCCATCTTTATCTAGGTGAACAGTTGTACTCATTAGTGTTGGCTTTCCAGAAGTTTTCTCCATACTGAAACGCTTTAATAAATCATTACAGTATTTTTCTTTATTTATAAAAATACCATTTTTATTGTTTAGTTTGTAGTCCTAAGAAGAAATTTAATTCCCCCATATGAGACATCTCAAATTCATTTTTCATTATATTTGAAAAATCATCGCAAAGATCTTCATTAGTTTATCCAAAAATTATGTCATCAACATATATTTGAACATTTAAAATAACATTTTGTATTCTTTTTATAAAGAGTGTTGTATCTACTTTTTTGATTTCAAAACCAGAGTTTATCAAACGTGACTTTAATCTCTCGTATCAAGCACGAGGTGCTTGTTTTAGATCATACAAAGCTTTCTTTAATTTGTAAACATGATCAGGAAATTTTTCATGAGAAAAAAGCGGAGGTTGCTCGACGTATACTTGTTCTTTTATATAACCATTTAAGAATGCGCTTTTAACATCCATTCAAAAAAGTATTATATTATGGTGAACAGCAAAATAAAGTAGAGTACGAATTGATTCAAGACGAGCTACTAGAGAGAAAATTTCTTCGTAATCAATACCCTATTCTTGGTCGTAACCTTGAGCTACTAAACGAGCTTTGTTACGAACTATGTTTCCAGTTTCGTCTGCCTTATTCTTAAAGACCCATTTTGTTCCAATAACTGATTGATTTGTTGGTCTAGGTATCAGTTCCCATACCTCATTTCTTTCAATTTGATTGAGTTCCTCCTGCATTGCTACAATCCATGATTCGTCGTTTGCAGCTTCTTTATAATTTTTAAGTTCTAAAGATTAAATAAAAGCAATGTGGCTCATTTGATTTAGTTGATGTCTAGTAGAAAATATTGAATCGATGTCACCTATTATGTTGTTAGTTAGATGATCTTTTAAAATCCTAGGAGGAGATCTCATCGAAGGTTCGTTATTATTTGAATCTGTATTATATTGAATTTCAACTTCTTCTTCGTCATGTTTACTTGTTTGAAAATTTTCATCAAAAGAAACATGTAAGTTTTCCTCAATAATATTAGTTCTTTTATTAAAGATTATATATGCCCTACTTTGATCTGAATAGCCAATAAAAATTCCTTCATCAGCTTTTGGATCAAAATTTTCTAAGTTATCTTTTGTGTTTAGAATAAAACATTTTGAGCCAAATGTTCTAAAATATAAAAAATTTGTTTCTTTCCATAAAAATTTCATAACAAGTATTTTTTTTCTCATGGGTCTTAGTTTTAGTCTATTTAGTACATAGCATGCTGTTGCTATAGCTTCAGCCCAAAATTGCTTTGGTAAATCACTACTATTTAGCAAAGTCCTGGCACACTCATGCAAAGTTTGATTCTTTCTTTCTAAAACACCATTTTGTTGTAGTGTTCACGGAATTGAAAAATTATGATTTACTCCCTTTTTATTACAAAAGTCATTAAATAACTCATTTTCAAATTCACCTTCATGATCACTATAAATATTTTTTATTTTAAGGTCTAGTAAATTCATTATTCGCTTTGCAAAAATCTTAAATATACCAAAAGTATCACTTTATGTTTTAAAAACAAGGTCCTTGTATATCTTGAAAAATTGTCTACTATAACAAAAACATATTTATTATGGTTTAAAGAACGTGTTCGGGTAGGTCCAAATAAGTCTAAATGCAATAATTCTAATGGTTTTTTGATAGAAATATTATTTTTTGACTTAAAAGAACTCTTTTTCAATTTTTCAAATTGACAGGCATCACATAAATTACTTACTATGAAATTAATTTTTGGTAATCCTCTAAGCAGTTCATGTTTTGCTAATTTGTTAATATGCTTAAAGTTTACATGACAAAATCGTTTATGCCATAACCATGGATCTTCATGATCTACAATTAAACATAAACCATAATTTTGTTTTATTTTCATGTTTAGAACATATATATTTCTATTCTGAAATCCTTCAAAAAATTAAATTTTTATGACTATCAAAAAAAATTACATTTATCTTTTTCAAAACTAATTTGAAATCCATTATCACAACATTGACTAATGCTTAAAAGATTATGCTTCAAATTTTTAACTAACAAAACATTATAAATAATGGGAGAATTGGATATACGGATATTGATGACTTTACCAATGCCAATGGCGTAGCCTTTTGAATTGTCGCCAAATATTATTGTGCCACCATCCATATATGTTATATTTGATAGCGAATTTTTGTTGCCCGTCATGTGCTTAGAGTAGCCACTATCCAAAATCCACTTCTCTTTTTGTTTTGGTTTGGGTACCTATAAGATAAAAAGTTTAAATTGGTACCCACTTCCTCTGTTAGGGTCCTAAATGTTAGGTGGAGAAGGCAGCCATATCCATGCGGATTTGGGGCCTTTGAAGACATCATTTGAATTATGAACTACATTTTGCAAAACACTTTTAATATGCCTTTGTCTGGTAAGTTTATTGTTGGTCTTAGGAATCCATATCTTTACTTCCTTAGGCATATCTACCTTTTTATTGACATTTCCCTTTTTCATCTTTTTATAAAGAAGACAGGAATTTTTGTTTTTGAATCCTTTTTGAAACCCAATCTGTTTCTATTTCCCGAAGGCTTTGAAGTTTTGATCAAATGATCTAAACTTTGTTTTCCCTTGTTAAATTTTGAAATATTAGTGGTAATCTTTTCCAACTCAATTTTGAGTTTATAAATTTCAGATAATGAGACCTCCAAATTACTACTTAAGGTTATGTTTTTATCTAAAATATCATTATTTTCTAGTTTAAATTTCCTAATTTTTAGATAAAGAATCATTTTCCAAAGTGAGCTCTTTACATTTACCTTGTGCATTTTCTAATTCCTCTTCAAGAATGGTTTTCTCATCTTTTAATAAACCTATTTCAATTTTCATTCTATTTATTCTAGCAGTATTGTGACACCCCACGTCTATTAATGTCACTCACTAAGGGAATGCATTAAGTTTCGTGAAGCGCTATAGGTAAACAGAACAGAAACGTTACAAGACAGATATAAAATAGCAGCAGAATTAAAAACTTTTATTAATCATAAAGCATGGTTACACCATATGTCTGAAAATACATAAACTCGGTACATCATTAAAACTTCTGTCTTGTACTTTAAATATCAGAGTACAATAACAAAGAAAGCATAATCCCCAAATCATAAGCCATTGTAGCAAAGATAGAAGCTTGAGCAATACATCTAGAAGCTCCAGGCAAGACGATAGCAGAATCCTGACTAAGCCTGAGAATTCCCTCCCTTTAGAACCAAGGGGGAAATGGAAGAAAGAAGAGGAAACAAAAAGGGTCAGACATAAAGTCTGGCAAGTTTAGTGACTTTTAGCAAGTAAATAAATAAAAGTAGCATGACATGCATATAAAGTGGATAAGAGAGAGATAGCTACATAAAAGGTCGGTGTGACAAGGTGAAACGACCCGAACTTCCCCGGTCTCCGAAGAGAAGGGAAAGCACGAATTGTTTTGAGAACAACACACAATAGAACGCAGACGAAAGAACATTTCATTGTATACTACAACAATGCACCAAAATACAAGAATATACAGAGTATAAATGAATATTACACAGAAATATCAGAGATTTAAATTACATTTAAATACATAGCAGCGGAAAATAATACAATACACAACTAGAAGAGATATACGGATACAAAGCTTTCCGGATATCATTCCAGCTGTAAACCAGGATCCTGTGAATATAAATCTGCAAAACCAAAACTACTAGCTGCCCGTGTCAAAATAAGGGCACCCAGAGTTTAGGTTAAAACAATAAACTCCAGGTCAGTCATGTGACTGGTGTGAGAACTAAAACAGTTATTAATCTTTATTTTAAATCGTTAGGTAAATCAAGGGACCACGTCGTATAACACGGAACGGGTTTCCTCCCAAGAATACTAGTGCATAAAAACAACAGCGCAATGCTAAATAAAGAAAAATGAAGCTATTATAAGACCCAGTTCCCATCACACAATGCAACGCAAGCCGAAGGATAGGGTTTTTACCTTATAATAGCCAAGAATGCTTGATACGTTTAAAACAAATCATTTGATACTATTATAAGTGCATAGTGTATATACCAACTTCAAATCATAAGTATCAATCATAGACGGCATAAGCGCCCCATCCCATTATGTCGCCATATTAGGTTCTACAAATAAAACCGCAAATGTCACGTATTTGGAAATTGGATTTCCATATATGAACCGAGGCAAAAGATAGTCCTCAACCGATTCGAGACAATCTAGCCCATGTCTCAGGATCAGAGCTCGAGTGACCCTTGGAGCGACAGGGCCGGTCCACCGATGTGGGTTAAACTTAAATCTTGAACACTGCGTTTCCCCTCCCTTTGGGGCGTAAGTGAGCCAACGAATGACTCCATCGGACCCGGATCGTCCGATCAAACCGAGGCGCCTCGCAACAGCAACAACCACACAGGTGAAAAGTATATAAATGTCAGGGCTGGTAGGTCACTGACACCACCCTAGCTAGAAAGAAACGCATGCCCTCCCTGAGGTCCTTCTCCCGTTTTTGGTTCACAACCGGGGTGTGAGGCTCGCGAATCAATGCTACACAAAGCTATGCCACACAGGCCTTGCTTTGATCATCATCCACAAGACTTTGCTTTTCAACAGAAGCCTTTATCAATTGCCACTTAGGCATGCCACACAGGCAATTCACTCCATGCGATTGATATCCATCAATATATAACCCCTGAGCTCGTACGTCTCAGAGAAGGGCGTTAAGCAAGAGAATAAATTCTCCGCCGCCAAACAGATATATATATATAATAGAAATCAATCACACAGACTAAAATCCAATGTCAGACACACAGTCCATTTACAAGTCCGTTCTGGGTCTGAACGAAACCGGGGGCACCTAGTACCCCGCATATCCATCGATCTCCAAATACGTCTGGACGACCGCCAACTGTTTCCATCTTCTTGGGTGTACATCCCAATCAAGATCATCAGTAATCACTCAAACGATGTGAAGACCTCCGGTCTTTGACCACCGTCTTCATCTTCGACTTATCGTCGTATCAGTTATTCAGAATGGGATAAACCCGGTCTTTCCGAATAACTCGCGTATATTTTAAATAAGTGTTACACAAACACAACATACGCCTCATTCCAATTCATTAGTCACTAACTGTAAATTAATCAAGAGAATAATTCCCCAAATGTTAATCCCGAAGGCCGAAAACAACATCAGATCAATATCCAGAAAACCATTCTGCTAAGCTAACCGACAGTTAGTTTCTAAATTTCACATTCATAGGGAAAGGTTCCCATTAATTTTATCAAAGATAAATTCCTTCAATTTATTCTTTAATCTTCTTTTGAATTTCGATTCAACTAGTCGGGATTAACGAACCTTACCGAAGTAATCATTTGTTTTAATTTCCCAATCCCAACCTATTCATCCCATGAAGTAAAACTGGTAATACTTCATATCTAACACCACGGTGTTATCGGTAAATTCAATTACCATTTCACGTTCAAATCTAATTAAAGATTTAACTATCGACTGGAGTAAAACTGGTGATACTCCATTCTCGATCTTTTCAATCTAATTAAAGATTCATTAAAACTCCCCTTAGTTTTAATCGTTAACTGGGTTAAAGAATTAGTGTCATTTAATACACGGTTCACGATAAACCCAAAACCACATTCCATTAATTATCGGGTTAAAGAACGAGTGTTATTTAAAACATTGTCCATGATAAACCCAAAAATCAATATCAATTCAATTTCAATTAAATAATATTTAATTGGTACACTTCATTAAATCTAAATAAAAAGATTTAATCTTTTCTCAACTGGGTTCAAGAACAGTGTTAGTCAAGACACCATTCACGACAAACCCAAATCACATTTCATATTAAATACAAGGCTCTGAATAGAAAATATCTCGGCTTATATTCAATATCAAATTCTACGACCAACAAATATCGTATTGGAAATAACGATATATATATATATATCTTTCAAATTTCCATAACAACACCTGTATAATCACGAAATCCAACATCGAAATATTCCGAAGACTATTTCGATTCAAATCCTTTCCAATGCAATCATTGGAAATTCTGGTTATTTTCAAAACCATTTCAAATTCAATTTATTTATTTAAAAATAAATAGAATTATAATTCTAGTTCAAAACTAGTTCATTTCGATAAAAATCTATTTTTATCTTTTTAAATATGGAGTTTTTCATCCCAATTCTTCACAAATCATTTCTTATGATTTTACACAAATTATTACTATTTTTAATAATTTTATCAAGGCCCGTACAGTCGATTTCCATCAACGGCCATCGAACTGCACTTGCAGCGACCTTTTTCAAATTTGATTTGGACATAATTCCAAATCCAACCGTTAGATTTCAAATTTCTAATGTTCGTTAGAAAGGACTTTCCGATACGAACCCAACGGTTCCGGTTTCAGGAGAATCCGACGGTAGGATCTCCCGCAATATCCGTACGAAGTCAATGGTCGAAATTCGCGAACTGCCGCGGCGCGTTCTATTCAGGCCATTATATTATATATATAATATATACTTCGTCGATTTCAATTCAAAACGCGCTTTATAAATCGTTATAAATTCATTTTCAAAACGGTTTCAACTTCATATTCAATTTCAAATATTTTGAATATTCCAATATAAATTCGTTTTAAATTCATTTCAAATTGATTTCAATTCAATTTCGATTTTAATTCGATTTCAATTCATTTTCTTTTCAATTCAATTCAATTCGAATCCGATTTAAATTCAATTCAATTCGAATTCGTTTTACATTTAATTCAATTCGAATTCGTTTTACATTCAATTCAATTCGAATTCATTTCTATTCAAATTCAATTCGAATTTCAATTCTTTTCAAAATATTGGCTTTTGGAATCATTTTCGATATTCATTATAAAATGAATGAAATCGATATAAATATCGTTCACGTCAAAATGGTGTCAATCTGATCAACACGGCTTCATATATTTCTATTTTCAAATATTCTATTTTAAATATTTCTATTTCAAATATTTCTTTTTCAAATATTTCTATTCAGATATTTCTTTTTCAAATATTTCTTTTTCAAATATTTCCTTCCAGATATTTCTTTTTCAAATATTTCTATTCCAAATATTTCTATTTCAAATATTTCTATTCAGAACTGGAATGAAGCCCAATCAATTACCATATAATGTTAATTATATGGATTTTCCACACCACAGGTACACAATAACAACGATGAATAATCAACCATCATCCAAAGTGCATTCTACACTGTATAAGCATCAAATATAAATATTTAACGCTCATAATAGTCTGTCAATCAATCGATCGACATACAACTAACTATTGGGATTAGTGTATGTCATATATCATCCCAATACCCGTGTGGGGTTTCAAACAATCAAACACAGATTTTATTTGTGCAGTTGGGCGATGTGTAAAATTTATCGTCCCAATCAATATCAGTCAAATGTGTGTATATAAACAAATCGTCCGATTTGTTTATTTTTATTTCATTTCATATACATGTTAAAAATTCTATTTTTAACTATAAAATATTTCTAACTATAAAAATATTTTATTTCCTATACAAATGTTTTATTTCATTTCACATCACACAATCAACTACACAACAAAATCAAACAAACAAGCATACAAGCCATCCATGGTCTGTGGACGACGGGTGTCGGGTGCTACTAAACACCGTCTGTATCCTAGTATATATTTATAACTAGAAAAATTAAATTGAAAGGTGAGAAGTCCTCACCGATTAGCTAATCCAATCCCACGACTCTTCAAATGTAGAAGTCTTCGCCGTTCTTGCCTCTTGCCACTTTCTTTGCCCGTATTCTCTACATATGTAAAAATCACATTTTTGCTTCGCTATTCAATATAAAAATCGAATTTTTACTATGCTATTCAATATATAAAAATCAAATTTTTACTTTGCTATTCAATATATAAAAATCAAATTTTTACTATGCTATTCAATATATAAAAATCGAATTTTTACTTTGCTATTCAATATATAAAAATCATATTTTTATATAATTAAAAATTACTTCTTTGCTGGAAAAAATCAAATCTTCTTCTTATTAAAAATCCAATCTTTCTACTTTATAAAAACTCGATCTTGCTACTTCAAAAAAAAATCGTATTTTCACCATGTTACTTCATGATAAAAGTCGTATTTTTCTTCGTTACTTTTTATATAAAGAAAAATCGAATTTTTACTATGTTAAAATTATAATCTTTATATGCGTTTTCAGATTTTAAAACAATAGAAATATATATATATATATATATATATGGAAAACTAAATTAGCCAAAAATAAAATAAATAAAAACTTACTGTTCGGATTAGGGCTAAGGGCGTCGGACGCTGGAGGGTGGTGCGGAGGGTCGAAGAGGGCGCAAGGGGGGGGTCGCGGGTGGTCGCAGGCGGTGGGGACGGCCAATGAAGTCGAGGGGGGACTCGCGTTTTGGGGTAACGGAGGGGCTGTAGGGGGAGAGGGACGGCGAGAAGAGGGGGATGGCCTTGGTGGAGCTCCGGCGATGGGGAGGTCGCCATCGATGGCGGCGGCGGCGGCAGATGGGGGGGCGACGCGATTTCTTTTGGGTTTTTTTTCTTTCTGTTTTGATTTCGAACGGGGGGGGGGGGGGGGGGGCAGACGAGTTTAAGGGGGAGAGAGAGAAAGGAAGTTTCCTTTTTTTTTATTTTATTTATTATTTTATTTATAAAAAGTTAACTTTTACATACGACCTCTAAACGAGGCCCACTGCCTGTCGTCCATAGCGTATTACCCCCATTCCGAACACAATGGGATATGTATCGTAGGCTGATTCGAACGTTTCGATCAGTTTCCGTTAAAATCAACATATAACTCTATATATTGAATTTGAACGCGTATTTCAATTTACCGGGGTCACACACTAACTCTATAAATCCTAGAAAAATATTTTCTAGCTTCGTATTGACGATACGGTCCTAACAAAACTAGTTTCGTCGAATTCTGAGACCGTTGGAAAAATGGCCGTTTTCCAGCCGATTAAAATCAACTAAAACTGGTCAAACGCATTTTCCTTTGCCACGCTCACATATTGAATCGAAAAATTATGAAATTCGAAACCTAGCAATAATTTGACATCACGGACCCAACAAAAGTGGTTTCGTCGAAATCCGAGGTCGTTTGCAAAACTTCCATTTTTAAGGGCCTGAATTCCATAGCGACTATTCAAAATTTTCAACTGGACATATCTTTTGATTCCCGCTATGAAATTTTGATTTTTCGGATTCGTTGGAAAGATAGTCACTATTAGATTCCATTATTTTTGGTTTCACTAAAATCCGGATTGTTTTGCACCCGGTACATTCAATTGAAGTTTGAAATCGAATTATCAAACTACCGCGCCATTTTCAATTCCTTTTATAATTTAAAATAAATATTTATATTCCAACGACGGCGTATATAAATATATTCATTCGAATTATATTCTAAATAAATTTCTCGTCGTTATTATTTAAAATATTTCATTTTAAATAATCAAAATTCGCTAAGATTGCCAAAATAAAAAATTTAAACTGGCCCAGATTTTCGGGTTGTTACAATCTCCCCCACTTAAAACTTTTCGTCCCCGAAAAGGAATAAAGTCGAAAGTGGTTTGATCAATTAACTCTACGTTCGATCTGGCTTCCATTCTCCAACTTTTCAGTTTCTGAGAATTTTCAAAATCTTCAAAAATTTGGCTAACACCCTAAATTTTCGAAAAAATTCGCCATAACCTCCCCTGCACCGGGAGCCACGGGAAAATCCCGAAATTGCCATACAGGCCTTCTGATCTCAAAAAGAAAAAGCCAAGCGGCTAGCCAATAGGCTCATAAAATCATCATCACCCAAACAAAACAGTAAATTATGATAAACATGTACCTATTTGTCGGGCAAACAAATTTTATTCTCTGCTCTAGCCTCCTTGCTATGACCTGTTAAATGTAAGTACATGTATATGCAAGCAAATACGACTAATTTTCAATACAATTCAATATTTGATACAATTAGGCGTAATGGTTCAAAATTATCAAACAAATAAACAAACAACACAAACATCAATCAATTAGTGGATTAACGTTTCAAATGCAAAACTTTGATATATAGTCAAAAATCAGTTTTTTGATGCCAAATCACAACAATAGGCCCTATCTAATTTTGGTTCTCACACCAGTCAATAGGAAATATATAGAAATCTCACTTTCGAAACTCGAAAATAAATACTGGCGACGGTGCCCCGTTACCAGAATTATCCCCGGGCACTAGAGTATGATTCTATAACTATCTAGTACATTAAAACTTCGAATACACGTTTGCAAGACATATATGCAAAATCTTTATATATCGGATTGTCCAAATTCAATATAAATAAATAATCAAATACGAATAATTGATTTAAATTTTCAAAACAAAATTTTGTTTTCATTTTAAAATTTACTCTTCACACTCGTTCTAGGATACTACTGATCCCATCTCTAACGAGTCATTCCCGTCGGATATTACTAATCCAATCTCTGATGAATTCTTTCGTATGGTTCTAATGTGCCTGTTCTCTGAGCTTTGTAAACCAAAGCTCTGATACCACGATGAAACGACCCGAACTTCCCCGGTCTCCGAAGAGAAGGGAAAGCACGAATTATTTTGAGAACAACACACAACAGAACGCAGACGAAAGAACATTTCATTGTATACTACAACAATGCACCAGAATACAAGAATAAACAGAGTATAAATGAATATTACACAGAAATATCAGAGATTTAAATTACATTTAAATACATAGCAGCGGAAAATAATACAATACACAACTAGAAGAGATATACGGATACAAAGCTTTCCGGATATCATTCCAGCTGTAAACCAGGATCCTGTGAATATAAATCTGCAAAACCAAAACTACTAGCTGCCCGTGTCAAAATAAGGGCACCCAGAGTTTAGGTTAAAACAATAAACTCCAGGTCAGTCATGTGACTGGTGTGAGAACTAAAACAGTTGTTAATCTTTATTTTAAATCGTTAGGTAAATCAAGGGACCACGCCGTATAACACGGAACGGGTTTCCTCCCAAGAATACTAGTGCATAAAAACAACAGCGCAATGCTAAATAAAGAAAAATGAAGCTATTATAAGACCCAGTTCCCATCACACAATGCAACGCAAGCCGGAGGATAGGGTTTTTACCTTATAATAGCCAAGAATGCTTGATACGTGTAAAACAAATCATTTGATACTATTATGAGTGCATAGTGTATATACCAACTTCAAATCATAAGTATCAATCATAGACGGCATAAGCGCCCCATCCCATTATGTTGCCATACTAGGTTCTACAAATAAAACTGCAAATGTCACGTATTTGGAAATTGGATTTCCATCTATGAACCGAGGCAAAAGATAGTCCTCAACCGATTCGAGACAATCTAGCCCATGTCTCAGGATCAGAGCTCGAGTGACCCTTGGAGCGACAGGGCCGGTCCACCGATGTGGGTTAAACTTAAATCCTGAACACTGCGTTTCCCCGCCCTTTGGGGCGTAAGTGAGCCAACGAATGACTCCATCGGACCCGGATCGTCCGATCAAACCGAGGCGCCTCACAACAGCAACAACCACACAGGTGAAAAGTATATAAATGTCAGGGCTGGTAGGTCACTGACACCACCCTAGCTAGAAAGAAACGCATGCCCTCCCTGAGGTCCTTCTCCCGTTTTTGGTTCACAACCGGGGTGTGAGGCTCGCGAATCAACGCTACACAAAGCTATGCCACACAGGCCTTGCTTTGATCATCATCCACAAGACTTTGCTTTTCAACAGAAGCCTTGATCAATTGCCACTTAGGCATGCCACACAGGCAATTCACTCCATGCGATTGATATCCATCAATATATAACCCCTGAGCTCGTACTTCTCAGAGAAGGGCGTTAAGCAAGAGAATAAATTCTCTGCCGCCAAACAGATATATATATAATAGAAATCAATCACACAGACTAAAATTCAATGTCAGACACACAGTCCATTTACAAGTCCGTTCTGGGTCTGAACGAAACCGGAGGCACCTAGTACCCCGCATATCCATCGATCTCCAAATACTTATGGACGACCACCAAATGTTTCCATCTTCTTGGGTGTACATCCCAATCAAGATCATCAGTAATCACTCAAACGATGTGAAGACCTCCGGTCTTCATCTTCGACTTATCGTCGTATCAGTTATTCAGAATGGGATAAACCCGGTCTTTCCGAATAACTCGCGTATATTTTAAATAAGTGTCACACAAACACAACATACGCCTCATTCCAATTCATCAGTCACTAACTGTAAATTAATCAAGAGAATAATTCCCCAAATGTTAACCCCGAAGGCCGAAACCAACATCAGATCAATATCCAGAAAACCATTCTGCTAAGCTAACCGACAGTTAGTTTCTAAATTTCACATTCATAGGGAAAGGTTCCCATTAATTTTATCAAAGATAAATTCCTTCAATTTATTCTTTAATCTTCTTTTGAATTTCGATTCAACAAGTCGGGATTAACGAATCTTACCGAAGTAATCATTTGTTTTAATTTCCCAATCCCAACCTATTCATCCCATGAAGTAAAACTGGTAATACTTCATATCTAACACCACGGTGTTATCGATAAATTCAATTACCATTTCACGTTCAAATCTAATTAAAGATTTAACTGTCGCCTGGATTAAAACTGGTGATACTCCATTCTCGATCTTTTCAATCTAATTAAAGATTCATTAAAACTCCCCTTGGTTTTAATCGTTAACTGGGTTAAAGAATTAGTGTCATTTAAAACACGGTTCACGATAAACCCAAAACCACATTCCATTAATCATCGGGTTAAAGAACGAGTGTTATTTAAAACACTGTCCACGATAAACCCAAAAATCAATATCAATTCAATTTCAATTAAATATTATTTAATTGGTACACTTCATTAAATCTAAATAAAAAGATTTAATCTTTTCTCAACTAGGTTCAAGAACAGTGTTAGTCAAGACACCATTCACGACAAACCCAAATCACATTTGATATTAAATACAAGGCTCTGAATAGAAAATATCCCGGCTTATATTCAATATCAAATTCTACGACCAACAAATATCGTATTGGAAATAACGATATATATATCTATATCTTTCAAATTTCCATAACAACACTTGTATAATCACGAAATCCAACATCGAAATATTCCGAAGACAATTTCGATTCAAATCCATTCCAATGCAATCATTGGAAATTCTGGTTATTTTCAAAACCATTTCAAATTCAATTTATTTATTTAAAAATAAATAGAATTATAATTCTAGTTCAAAACTAGTTCATTTCGATAAAAAACTATTTTTATCTTTTCAAATATGGAGTTTTTCATCCCAATTCTTCACAAATCATTTCTTATGATTTTACACAAATTATTACTATTTTTAATAATTTTATCAAGGCCCGTACAGTCGATTTCCATCAACGGCCATCGAATTGCACTTACAGCGACCTTTTTCAAATTTGATTTGGTCATAATTCCAAATCCAACCATTAGATTTCAAATTTCTAATGTTCGTTAGAAAGCTCTTTTCGATACGAACCCAACGGTTCCAGTTTCAGGAGAATCTGACGTTTGGATCTCCCGCAATATCCGTACGAGGTCAATGGTCGAAATTCGCGAACTGCCGCGGCGCGGCGCGTTCTATTCAGGCCATTATATTGTACATATAATATATACTTCGTCGATTTCAATTCAAAACGTGCTTTATAAATCGTTTTAAATTCATTTTCAAAACGGTTTCAACTTCATATTCAATTTCAAATATTTTGAATATTCCAATATAAATTCGTTTTAAATTCATTTCAAATTGATTTCAATTCAATTTCTATTTTAATTCGATTTCAATTCATTTTCTTTTCAATTCAATTCAATTCGAATCCGTTTTAAATTCAATTCAATTCGAATTCGTTTTACATTCAATTCGAATTTGTTTTACATTCAATTCAATTCGAATTCATTTCTATTCAATTTCAATTCGAATTTCAATTCTTTTCAAAATATCGGCTTTTGAAATCATTTTCGATATTCATTATAAAATGAATGAAATCGATATAAATATCGTTCACGTCAAAATGCCGTCAATCTGATCAACACGGCTTCATATATTTCTATTTTCAAATATTCTATTTTAAATATTTCTATTTCAAATATTTCTGTTTCAAATATTTCTTTTTCAAATATTTCTATTCAGATATTTCTTTTACAAATATTTCTTTTTCAAATATTTCCTTTCAGATATTTCTTTTTCAAATATTTCTATTCCAAATATTTCTATTTCAAATATTTCTATTCCAAATATTTCTATTTCAAATATTTCTATTCAGAACTGGAATGAAGCCCAATCAATTACCATATAATGTTAATTATATGGATTTTCTACACCATAGGTACACAATAACAACGATGAATAATCAACCATCATCCAAAGTGCATTCTACACTGTATAAGCATCAAATATAAATATTTAACACTCATAACAGTCTGTCAATCAATCGATCGACATACAACTAACTATTGGGATTAGTATATGTCATATATCATCCCAATACCCATGTGGGGTTTCAAACAATCAAACACAGATTTTATTTGTGTAGTTGGGCGATGTGTAAAATTTATCGTCCCAATCAATATCAGTCAAATGTGTGTATATAAACAAATCGTCTGATTTGTTTATTTTTATTTCATTTCATATACATGTTAAAAATTCTATTTTTAACTATAAAATATTTCTAACTATAAAAATATTTTATTTCCTATACAAATGTTTTATTTCATTTCACATCGCATCACACAATCAACTACACAACAAAATCAAACAAACAAGCATACAAGTCGTCCATGGTCTGTGGACGACGGGTGTCGGGTGCTACTAAACACCGTCTGCATCCTAGTATATATTTATAACTAGAAAAATTAAATTGAAAGGTGAGAAGCCCTCACCGATTAGCTAATCCAATCCCACGACTCTTCAAATGTAGAAGTCTTCGCCGTTCTTGCCTCTTGCCACTTTCTTTGCCCGTATTCTGTACATATGTAAAAATCACATTTTTACTTCGTTATTCAATATAAAAATCGAATTTTTACTATGCTATTCAATATATAAAAATCGAATTTTTACTTTGCTATTCAATATATAAAAATCGAATTTTTACTATGCTATTCAATATATAAAAATCGAATTTTTACTTTGCTATTCAATATATAAAAATCATATTTTTATATAATTAAAAATTACTTCTTTGCTGGAAAAAATCAAATCTTCTTCTTATTAAAAATCCAATCTTTCTACTTTATAAAAACTCGATCTTGCTACTTCAAAAAAAATCGTATTTTCACCATGTTACTTCATGATAAAAGTCGTATTTTTCTTCGCTACTTTTTATATAAAGAAAAATCAAAATTTTACTATGTTAAAATTATAATCTTTATATGCGTTTTCAGATTTTAAAACAATAGAAATATATATATGGAAAACTAAATTAGCCAAAAATAAAATAAATAAATAAAAACTTACTGTTCGGATTAGGGCTAAGGGCGTCGGACGCTGGAGGGTGGTGCGGAGGGTCGAAGAGGGCGCGGGGGGGGGGGGGGGTTGCGGGTGGTCGCAGGCGGTGGGGACGGCCGATGAAGTCGAGGGGGGGCTCGCGTTTTGGGGTAACGGAGGGGCTGTAGGGGAGAGGGACGACGAGAAGAGGGGGATGGCCTTGGTGGAGCTCCGGCGATGGGGAGGTCGCCATCGATGGCGGCGGCGGCAGCAGATGGGGGGGGCGACGCGATTTCTTTTAGGTTTTTTTTTCTTTCTGTTTTGATTTCGAACGGGGGGGCAGAAGAGTTTAAGGGGGAGAGACAGAAAGGAAGTTTCTTTTTTTTATTTTATTTATTATTTTATTTATAAAAAGTTGACTTTTACATACGACCTCTAAACGAGGCCCAGCGCCTGCTGTCCATAGCGTATTACCCCCATTCCGAACACAATGGGATATGTATCGTAGGCTGATTCGATCGTTTCGATCAGTTTCCGTTAAAATAAACATATAACTCTATATATTGAATTTGAAAGCGTATTTCAATTTACCGGGGTCACATACTAACTCTATAAATCCTAGAAAAATATTTTCTAGCTTTGTATTGACGATACGGTCCTAACAAAACTAGTTCGTCGAATTCTGAGACCGTTGGAAAAATGGCCATTTTCCAGCCGATTAAAATCAACTAAAACTGGTCAAACACGTTTTCCTTTGCCACGCTCACATATTGAATCGAAAAATTATGAAATTTGAAACCTAGCAATAATTTGACATCACGGACCCAACAAAAGTGGTTTCGTCGAAATCCGAGGTCGTTTGCAAAACTTCCATTTTTAAGGGCCTGAATTCCATAGCGACTATTCAGAATTTTCAACTGGACATATCTTTTGATTCCCGCTATGAAATTTTGATTTTTCGGATTCGTTGGAAAGATAGTCACTATTAGATTCCATTATTTTTGGTTTCACTAAAATCCGGATTGTTTTGCACCCGGTACATTCAATTGAAGTTTGAAATCGAATTATCGAACTACCGCGCCGTTTTCAATTCCTTTTATAATTTAAAATAAATATTTATATTCTAACGACGACGTATATAAATATATTCGTTCGAATTATATTCTAAATAAATTTCTCGTCGTTATTATTTAAAATATTTCATTTTAAATAATCAAAATTCGTTAAGATTGCCAAAATAAAAATTTTAAACTGGCCCAGATTTTCGGGTTGTTACACAAGGTAGATAGGATAAGGTGTAGACGCTTCTCTAATGATTCCTCTGCACTATTACTAGTATAACAAATATTTAATAGGATTACATACTACCCAATTGCTTAACAGAAACAAGATGATCCCAACAGAAATATAATGGTAGTTTTAGGTGTACTCTAGTAACGGGTTTTAACCCAAATAGAACTGGTACCTATGCAGAAATAACGGGTGTTAACCCAGAGAGAAACTCAGGTACCCCAGAGAAACAGACAGGACTAGATGTACCCTATTTACTACCCCCCCAATCGATCGGCTCCCTATTCCGTAGATACCCTGTGCTGGCCCCATAGTAGGGTGTATCACTCCTTAAAGTGGCAACCCTTCATTTTCCGGATGTGCACAACCATATCTACTGATGTCACAGCATCTTATTTTCCTGAGCAGGCGGAGTCATGCACGCACATGACCCCGATGGAATGCGCCATCATGACACTATCCTTCACGTTTGGATCTCTTATATTCAGCTCAGTAAGAGTGCCCCACTCCGACCTAGTTCAGAGTACCCGTTTGATACCTATTTAAGGGTTACTGACTGAAATGGGTCCCACATAAATTGATGCAAGCTCTCCCTTGTGTCTTGCATCCCTACTACTAGATTTTCCATTGGTTATGTTTACCTAATGGTGTCTTTAATTACATAGCCCCAACAAGTTAAGTTTGTGGGCCTATATATACGAATATTACCCACCAACCCAAGATGTACTTAACTCTCCCACTGATTCAAGCATGTTTATTTAACGGTTAAGTTTATGGGCCTATATGTGAATATTACCTACCCCCATCAGATTTACTTAACCCACCCCTTTTGTTCAACCAAATTTTACTTAACCCCTAACTTAAATTTAAGTTCATACAATCCCTATGGATTAACTTTGGTTAAGTAGTCCAATCCATTACCATGTCCATTTATGGTTTATAATGGGCTAGACCTCCCACATTAGGCCTACAACATATGGATGCTAGATACGCCGGTCGGGTCTAGACAGACTTATTCCACAGTTGGACCTAACCTCGTGTCATAGCCCGATTCGTATTTACGCACTTGGACCTCTCACATTAGGTTCAACATTAGTGGTTGCTGGATATGTCGGTCGGGTCCGAGAAGACTTGCACCACTAATGCAACCTAACCTCGTGTCATAAGTGCAATTACAATTTATAATTATAATTATTAAACATTCCATTTTTATCCAATTCTTACCTATGTCTTAATAGGTGATTATGTCCCCACTTTCCTCCTTTTGAATTATATGTCCATCTCATGTTTATATTCGAATTATGACAATATTAACCTTTTTCCCTCCTCGTTACCTAACTAGCGTGTTCACATAATTTATGGCATGTATAGGCTAAATAATAGCCTAATCACAAACGATAAAAAGGGAAGGTAATTGAAATATGAAAAGGGTGAATGTTCTAACATATAAACATATGGTGAACATATGAGCATAGATCTAATGAACTTGTGGCAGTTAACTAGTTGTAACATAGCAAAGGTGATAAGATGAACATGAGAAGATCTAAATTTTAATTTAGATGTCCAACAAGTTCAGATCTAATATAAGAAGCATAAGGGGGTCCAAATAATAAACTAGATCTGATTAATAATTTAGGTGTCCACATAATACAGATCTAAAAAGTAGATCTAACAAATAGGGATTAAGATCTACGTTATAGAATGTCCACCTAATTCAGATCTAATAGATAAAAAATTAGATCTAACACAAGTAAGGATTTAGATCTACATAGAATGTCTACATGATTCAGAAAAATTAGATCTAACACAAATAAGAATTTAGATCTACAAAGAATGTCCATATGATTCAGAAAAAATAGATCTAACACCAATAAGAATTTAGATCTACATCATAGAAATTTAGATCCAAGTTATAACCAATTCCAAAATGTCATATGTTCATAATTTACAAAGGTTCTGATATAATTTAGGCATATGAACATATCCAAATCATAGTCGTGACATGTTTACTTTTAAATATTCAAATCTAAAAGCAACTAGGAACTCGTAGAATTTAGATTAGAAGATAGAAAGAGAATGGATCTTGAATCTCTATTTGCTTTGATAGTAGTAGAAGATAAGAGTTCCTAGTTCAGTTCAGACTCCGGCAGAGTTTGGTCGCCATGATTCTTAGTGAAGAAAAACAAGGGAATTGATGTATATTTATACCTGCTAATGTCCAGAATTTGAATGCCACATCAACCCTAGAGTGAATCGGGCCACGGGCCGACACCCAATTGGGCCAGAAGCCCAAAAACATACATAGGCGCACTTTATAGGTGCGCCAATGTAAAAATACATGGACGCACTTGTCAAGTGCGCTGGGAATTCCTGCTTTTTCCGCCAAACTTCTATCGTCCATAACTTCTTCATACATCATCTGTTTTATGCAAACTAGTGTCTATCTTGAGCAGAATTTCGAGACGGACGCAATGGCGCAGCCCGTTTCCCTTAATTCTGAATATTAAATCAATTATTCTTTCATTTACTCACTTTAATGTTGTTAAAATTTCGCGGTTTTACATTTTCCCCTACTCAAAGGATTTCGTCCCTGAAATCTTCAAGTTAAGAAGAATGTATCCTACCAACCATCATCCATCTAGTCATCCACCAATCGCAGGCATCCATTGTCCTCAAAATTTTCTAATGCTTATATGAACATACGCAAATGTGTGTGTATATGTCCCAATATTAATGCGAAAATTAGGCGGTCTACTGATTCAGTTGACCTCCTTAATGCAATGTATATTAGCGCCATGAATCCAGTATATATGCAAATAATCCTATTATAACATGTAATTTCTATATGTGTGCACACTCATTCATCCAAATGCAACATCCATATGCTAATACATTCATTTCCATCCATGAAAGAAAAGAAAATGCACACACATCCATATGTAGTATGAGAGTGATTGAGCCGATCTAGTGCATAATGTTGTGTATATGCATCCACAAGCAACCACTAGCAAACACTTGCATCCATCAAACATAACATGTCTCAAAGGTCGAAGATTCGATTGATAAGATATACTCAGATGATAGAAGCAAATACGAATAAAAGCTTCTGGAAGAGAAGTTAAGAACATTTGCTTGAAAAGAAAGGGGTACGAAGCGCAAAAATCTTGTCTTCAGTCTCCCAAGTTGCATCTTCTTGGTTGTACCCCCATTGGACCTTCACCAACTTGACTTCTCGTTTGCGTAGCTTCTTAACCCTGATCCATGTAAAAGTCATTCTGTAGATGCCCACCAATCGATGATCTACAGGATCGTCCATATAATGCTCCGAAGGGTTCCATGTCAATCCCTGCTTGATGACTATTGTTGTAGGCAAAATTTACTAAAGGAAGGTGCTCTTCCCAAGTCCCTCCAAGGTCTAGGATACACAGCCTAAAAAAATCTTCAAGAATTCTATTCACCCTCTCCGTTTGCCCATCGGTCTGAGGATGACAACCGGTGCTCAAACACAACTGTGTACCTAATGCTTCTTGCAGTCTCCTCCAGAAATTCATTGGTGAAAATGGAATCTAGATCACTTATGATACTGGAAGGTACTACACGAAGACGAACTATCTCACGAACATAAAGTGCTGCCAACCATGTCGTCGTCCTCTTGCTCTTAACGAGAATGAAATGAGTTCTCTTAGTAAGCCTGTCTACTACCACTCAGATGCTGGTGTTGCTCCTCCTTGATCTAGGAAAACCATTGATGAAATCCATGGAGACGCTCTCCTACTTCCACTGCGAGGCCTCTAAAGGATGAAGTAAACCACCGGGCTCCCATTACTTAGATTTGACTTGCTAGAAAATCAAAATTGAGAAACAATGCTGCTACATCTTTCTTCATCCCATCCCAAAGAAAACCCTTTTTCAAGTAGCTCCCTTACTTGCTTACTCAGCTCCCTCCTTTTCCTTGGAGCCATATGGCTCACTGGTAATGCAACTGGCTTTGCATTGTCCACCAGATATATATGAAAATTGATCTCATGCCTTGGAGGTAAGCCCCGTACCTCATCAAAAACGTCAGAATAATCTCAGACTACTGGAACAGATTGCAGATCATTGACAGATGCATCAAGAGACTCTAGGAAACTAAGCATAGCCGACAATTGTGGGTCACAAGAAATCTCGAGGGTCCTCCCATGACTCGAGGGTCCTCCCATGACAGGTCAGAAGCCTAACGAGCCTCCTCTCACAATCCAGAACGGCACCATATGTGGTAAGCCAGTTCAATCCTAGAATCAACCCATAATCCATAAACCTAAGCACATATGCATCGCACTCAAACTCGATGCCTAACACAGAAATTCTCAAACCCCGACAGATCATAAATAAATGAGCTGAACCACCAACGGGGTTTGAGACAACGACGGGATCCACTACCATACAAGTATTTAAGTGCAGAGATTCAACTACAGAACTAGATATAAACGAGTGTGAAGCGCCAGAATCAAAAGGGTTCTAATAGGGTGACTGGAAAGAGAAATCAAACCTTCCATGGAACTTTCCTACCTCTATCTGGTGCACTAGCCATGACAGCATTCACTTGCCCTCCAGAGATTCTTGTCCTTCGACCTTGCCATTGCTTCCTTGGGCACTCCCTAGAATAGTGTCCAACCTTTCCACAAACGAAGCAAACATTCTCCCTTTTCCTGCAATCCTTGGCGAAGTGACCCTCTCCCCCGCAACTATGGCACTTCCTCTTACCCTTAGCCTTGTCATTCTTTCCGCCCTTCTTTTGTTGTTGTTGTTGTCCTTTCTTAGGCCATACCTTTTTTGTGTTTCCTCAACCATAACTTCTTCCTTTTCACCTTTATTTGAACTTTATCTATGTTCCCTTCCCGGGCCATCATTTTTCTCATCCTTGGGCTGTACTCCTTAGCCCTAACTCCCTTATTCTCCTTTTTACCATATTTGTGTAACAAGCTAACAAGTCTCTCGAAAGTTGCCTTCATCGCACAGAAATCCTTATAAAGCTCTAGAAAATTAGCCGTAGGTGATACTACTGCAGCTATAGATGGAGGTTAGGCACTTCATTGCCTTTCGACATGTGTCGTAGTTTAAACATACCTATGGCATCATGCCGGAATGGGGACACCTTTCGGGAAGAATCGGCCCCCCAGACAAAAAGGGAAAAGGAATCAAGCGGAGAATCGAGAGATACATCCTATGGCTTTGGGGAATATGTTTTTCAAAATAGACTTTTCTTTTGAAAATGCTTTCTTCTAAAACCTTTTTGAAAATAGTTTCAAAAACTTTTATCCAATCTGGTAACCTTCAGCTCTAATACCAAGTGTGACACCCCACGTTTGTTAATGTCACTCACTAAGGGAATGCATTAAGTTTCATGAAGCGTTATAGGTAAACAGAACAGAAACATTACAAGGCAGATATAAAATAGCGGCGGAATTAAAAACTTTTATTAATCATAAAGCGTGGTTACACCATATGTCTGAAAGTACATAAACTCGGTACATCATTAAAACTTATGTCTTGTACTTTAAATATCAGAGTACAATAATAAAGAAAGCATAATCCCCAAATCATAAGCCATAGTAGCAAAGATAGAAGCTTGAGCAATACATCTAGAAGCTCCAAGCAAGACGATAGCAGAATCCTAACTAAGCCTGAGAATTTCCTCCCTTGAGAACCTAGGGGAAACGGAAGAAAGAAGAGGAAACAAAAATGGTCAGACACAAAGTCTGGCGAGTCTAGTGACTTTTAGCAAGTAAATAAATAAAAGTAGCATGACAGGCATATAAAGTGGATAAGAGAGAGATAGCTACATAAAAGGTAGGTGTGACAAGGTAGACATGATAAGGTGTATACGCTTCTCTAATGATTCCTCTGCACTATTACTAGTATAACAGATATGTAATAGGATTACATACTCCCCAATTGCTTAACAGAAACAGGATGATCCCAACAGAAACATAATGGTAGTTTTAGGTGTACTCTAGTAACGGGTTTTAATCCAAACAGAACTGGTACCTAAACAGAAATAACGGGTGTTAGCCCAGACAAAAACACAGGTAACCCACAGAAACAGACAGGACTAGATGTACCCTATTTACTAACCCCCAATCGATCGGCTCCCTATTCCGTAGATACCATGTGCCGGCCCCACAGTATGGTGTATCACTCCCTAAAGTGGCAACCCTTCATTTTCCGAGTGTGCACAACCATATCTACTGATGTCACAACGTCTTATTTTCCCGAGCAGGCAGAGTCATGCATGCATATGACCCCAATGGAACACGCCGTCATGAAACCGTCCTTCACGTTTGGATCTCTTATATTCAGCTCAGTAAGCGTTCCCCACTCCGACCTAGTTCACAGTACCCGTTTGATACCTATTTAAGGGTTAGTAACTGAAATGGGTCCCACACAAGATGATGCAAGCTCTCCCCTGTGTCTTGCATCCCCACGGGATATGTTTACCTGATGGTGTCTTTAATTACATAACCCCAACATTTTAAGTTTGTGGGACTATATAAACAAATATTACCCACTAACCCAAGATATACTTAACTCTCCCACTGATTCAAGCATGTTTATTTAACGGTTAAGTTTAAGGGCCTATATGTGAATATTACCCACCCTCCCCCCCTCAGATTTACTTAAACCACCCCTTTTGTTCAACCAAGTTTTTCTTAACCCCCAACTTAAATTTAAGTTCATACAATCCATATAGATTAACTTAGATTAAGTAGTCAAATTCATTACCATGTCCATTTATGATTCATAATGGGCTAGACCTCCCACATTAGGCCTACAACATGTGGATGCTGGATATGCCGGTCGGGTCCAGGTAGACTTATTCCACAGCTGGGCCTAAACTCGTGTCATAGCCAGATTCGTATTTACGCACTTAGAACTCTCACATTAGGTTCAACATTAGTAGTTCTGGATATGTCGGTTGGGTCCGGACAGACTTCCACCACTAGTGCAACCTAACCTCGTGTCATACGTGCAATTACAATTTATAATTGTAATTATTAAACATTCCATATTTATCCAATTCTTACATATGCCTTAGTAGGTGATTATGTCCCCACTTTCCCCTTTTTGAATTATATGTCCAACTCATGTTTATATTCGAATTATACCAATATTAACCTTTTTCCCTCCCCGTTCCCTACCTAGTGTGTTCACATAATTTATGCCATGCATAGGATAAATAATAGCCTATTCATACACGATAAAAAGGGAAGGTAATGGAAATATGACAAGGGTGAATGTTCTAACATAACTAGCACAAACATAAGGCGAACATATGAGCATAGATCTAATGAACTTGTGGCAGTTAACTAGTTGTAACATAGCAAAGGTGATAAGATGAACATGACAAGATCTAAATTTTAATTTAGATGTCCAACAAATTCAGATCTAATATAAGAAGCACAAGGGGATCCAAATAATAAACTAGACCTGTTTAATAATTTAGGTGTCCACATAATACATATCTAAAATGTAGATCTAACAAGTAGGGATTAAGATATACGTCATAGAATGTCCACCTAATTCAGATCTAATAGATAAAAATTAGATCTAACACAAGTAAGGATTTAGATCTACATAGAATGTCCACATGATTCAGAAAAATTAGATCTAACACAAATAAGAATTTAGATCTACAAAGAATGTCCACATGATTCAGAAAAAATAGATCTAACACCAATAAGAATTTAGATCTACATCATAGAAATTTAGATCCAAGTTATAACCAATTCCAAAATGTCATATGTTCATAATTTACAAAGGTTCTGATATAATTTAGGCATATGAACATATCCAAATCATAGTCGTGACATGTTTACTTTTAAATATTCAAATCTAAAAGCAACTAGGAACTCGTAGAATTTAGATTAGAAGATAGAAAGAGAATGGATCTTGAATCTCTATTTGCTTTGATAGTAGTAGAAGATAAGAGTTCCTAGTTCAGTTCAGACTCCGGCATAGTTTGGCCGCCATGATTATTAGTGAAAAAAAATAAGGGAATTGATGTATATTTATAGCTGCTAATGTCCAGAATTCGAATGCCACCTCAGCCCTAGGGTGAATCGGGCCACGGGCCGACACCCAATTGGGCCGGAAGCCCAAAAACATACATAGGCGCACTTTACAAGTGCGCTAGTGTAAAAATACATGGGCGCACTTGTCAAGTGCGCCGGGAATTCCTGCTTTTTCCGCCAAACTTCTACCGTCCATAATTTCTTCATACATCATCCGTTTTACGCAAACCAGTGTCTATCTTGAGCAAAATTTCGAGATGGACGCAATGGCGCAGTCCATTTCCCTTAATTCTGAATATTAAATTAATTATTCTTTAATTTATCCACTTTAATGTTGTTAAAAAATTTGGGTGTTACAAGTATATTCTTTATTTATTTTTTTCTTCTCTCTATACATATCATCTAACTCCATGCTGATTTCCAAAATCTCATTATAAGTGAGTTCAGGACATACCTTATCTGCGTTTGCCATAAAACATACATTTTCTTATTCTGAGTCACTGTCACTATCACTATCAAATGAGGAAGAGTCAGAGTCATCACATGTAACTTGAAAGACTCTTATTTTCTTCTTAAGCTTTTCATTTTTCTGATTATTCTTTTCATTGAGAATTTTTAGACAGTCTTTCTTCATATGACCAAATACATAGTCTTCATTTGTATAATTCCGGCTCTCGGACATAATTCGGCGAACCATCGCCTGCACATCGGCACTAGTTAGGGGCTGCTCAGGTTCCCTGGCCCTAGTGTCCGAGTTCCTTCGGGGCTCTTGCTCAGGAGATGCCCTTCTTCTTCGAGCTGCCTCTACTCGATTCCTTTCCCTGTGTTCCCGGTCGATCTCGGGATGAGGGGACTGGAGTCTTTGCCCCCGAGCGGGGCTATCATTTCCTAACGCCCGTGCGATATCCTCGCGAGATCCCAAAGATCCAAACGTTAGTTGCTCCACGTTCTGAGGTCGTTCAAGTGGCCTTCGTTCACGGGGCCTCTCTTCCTCGGAAGATGAAGATTGATCTACGGGTGTGTGACGAACCGGTGATGGAGTTCTTTGCCGGCGGAGCTCATTGATCTCCCGACTCATGAGCCTCATATTTTCCTGCATCATGAGATTAGTGCGCTCATGAACTCTCATAGCTTCCCTCGTGCTCTCAAGCATATCAAGCAAGCGCGAGAAATCTCCTTGAGTGATGGGAGCAGATGGATTGACCTGGTCTCCGACCCTGGCAGCTGGAATTGGAGCATTCGCGGGGACTCGAGTAGATGTTCCAGCTTCACCAAGCATCGGGTCGGATCGGAGGTAGGAAGTCGGGTCGGATCGGAGCTGGGGTGCCTGGTCGGATCGGTGTGCAGCGAGCAACTCGGGTCGGTTCAGATTGGGCGAGTGCACTGCTTCAGAGTCTCCTACCCGGATCGGATCGGAGCTCTCTCCTTGCTGTCGGTTCGGATTTCCTGCATGGATTCTTCCTGCTGCTGAACTCTGCCCCCGAGACCTTGTTACAACAGCATGTTGCTGATCTTCGCCAGCTCCATTTCCTTGAACAGACTGAACTTCCTTGCCTTTTCCTTTGGCCATGAGTTTTTGACAATTACTTCAACGAATGCAAGAAAGCGGAGAAACTTAAGGATTCACTTCTTTGAACTCAACGGTCCAAAAAGTAGAAAGAGATCCCGGAAAATAAAGAATTTAGATGAGGTTTCTCAGTGAAAGCACCAAAATGTTAGACCCAAATGTGGTTCTAACACCCAAATAGATTAGAAACAAGATAAAATAAAACAGAAATAAAGATGAACACACAAGATTTATAGTGGTTCGGCGAAGAAATGCCTACGTCCACTTAGTTTTCACTATATTCAGTAATCCAGTTGCAAATACAATGATAGATTCACTCACGACTCACTTTTGTTCGCTCAAATGATTAAAACAAGAAATGAAAGATGATTTGGATTCTTCGGGAGTAAAGGAATTCGGATGATGGAGGTACTTGGATTCTCAAAAGTGCTGAAAAAGATCCTTCTCTTTGTCTCTAGATGGGGTATTTATAGGTGTGAATTTGTCTGAGATTCAATCCGGGTCGGAACACGTGTCATCCATCACACTCTCTTCGGGTTCGGATGGACTATCAAGCTGACAACACATCAAAAAGATGGACGTTAGGGGTAGGAATTAGTCATAGCCGGTCCGGTTCTCCTGGCTATTTTATAGGAGATTAACCTGGATCATGAGTGCGGGTCGGAGGTGTGCATGTTGGGGTTCGGATCGGAATACCCGATCCGAACCGGAGTGGCTTGGACGTCTCTCCTTCACTAATCATACTCCGCTCCGCTGCAGCGTCGTGGCAAGCAAAAGACTTTCCGATCCACTTGAGATTTATTGGCCCTCCGATCCGATCAGATATGCTGCTATCAATCTGAATTGTGGTGTTTTCTTCCGATCCGAACCGGAGCCTTATAACTTGAAATACTCTTCAATGCTTGGTTTCTTGACTTTGTGTTGCCTAGTTCACAAAGTAGGCTAACATTTTGCCCCCTCAAAGGATGCTTTCGTTGTACAAAGCGTGCTTTGATGTCGTTTAACCAGAATTG
Organism: Allium sativum; assembly: GCA_030737875.1. Taxonomy (NCBI): domain Eukaryota; kingdom Viridiplantae; phylum Streptophyta; class Magnoliopsida; order Asparagales; family Amaryllidaceae; genus Allium; species Allium sativum. The sequence continues at coordinate 1,041,372,377 of CM060910.1, read as the reverse complement.
TCAGGAGTAATGGACAGATTTCTGTTCGGTTCGGCGTCCGACCCGAACACATTTTCTTCATTTCTGAGCAAATTTGGGAACTCATCTCGCCATGTAATGCTTCTTGCATGTATGCTCTTCCTTTACTCTCCTTCTCTTCAATTCGAGTCGGATGCTAAATCAACATGTGAAACTTCCACTCGGTTCGGATTCCGATCCGAAGCGTATTCGCGGATTTAGTTCTTAGACAATGGGCCTTCAGAGAGAGTTGTGCTACTGGGCTTCCACTCCGGTCCGAGCGGGCGAGACAAAATAGGGAGACGAGGAGTCAACACCATTCTTTATATAAACTCACCACCGTCTTCATTCCTTCCTTCTTCTTTTCTGCTGCCGCTCCCAACCATAGCATTGAAAACTTTAAAAACTCTAAAACTCCGAACTCCTTTCTTGTAGATTCCTCAAATCAAGCACATAGGTAGCTTTTTAATCTCGAATAACATCGTAGTAAACGTTCTTGATTTCAATTTGCGGTCGATTGGAACGGTTTAGGCACAGAGCTTCGCTTGGATTCCACGTCGTTACTGGTGGATGCGCCGTCACTTCGAGGCGTCGCGAGGCTGGAGAGGGCAAATATCTGCCCTTAACAATAGCTTTGGCGATGAAACGGACTCGTTCGTGAGAAAGGGGGGAAAGAGGAAGAAGATGAGGAGCGTGGTGACCAACTGGAGTCGGTTCGGGTAGAAGACGGAGGACCAAAAAAGGAAGGAGAAGGAAAGGGGATCGGCTCGGATTGCACATCTTAGAAAGATGGGAGGAAGGAAAATGTCGGCTCGGGTCGGAGAAGTGAATGGGATAAGAAGTTGAAGTAAATGGATCGGTTGAGTGGTGCTAGTTCGGTTCGGATCGGGTCACCCGATCCGATCAGATCAGTCCTGCTTCCGAACCCATTGCTTCCCTTGTCTTGAACTGGCCTTGCTTTAATGATGCATCCGAACCGACTACTATCTGTGTTTGTATTGAGCCAACCATCACATGCATATCCGAACCGAACCGAACGCATCAAATTTTGCACATAAAGACTATCCAACTAATTCAACTAACACTTATTCTAGACGAATATGCTTCGTGGACAGTTAGGATAGTGCCTTGTGAATATAAACGAGAATTAAGAACAACTCTGACTATCACCTTCTCTTTAAAGCTTCGTCTTACATTGCTGTACTTTTAGTTTGTATTTCCCATGTTTGCTGCATACACTTTAGTTCACACACATACACAAAGAGGGGGACACGGGATAATTCACTCTAATCCGTGCTATTGCTTCTTCAATAGTTCCATGACAATGAGGCCCAGACGCTCTTCTCGTTTAGCTGAGAGGAAAGAAGCTCCAGAAACTTCCAACAAAACCACTCTCAAGGATATATCTTCTTCATCTGACCCAGAATGGGACAGCGAGGGTCCGGATTACGGAGTTGGTCATCGGGAAAGTGACGAAATGTCTTCAGAAAATGAAGTTTCCCTAGGCTTTGAGGAGGAAGGAGGGATTGGTGACAATCGAGCGCCCGATGAATTTGACTCAGCCATTATATTGGAGTCACCTCCAGATTCCGTAGAATCAACAATTGACAACGACCGACTCGTGAGAATTTGCTTGAAATATGGAATAATGAAGAGAGATACTTTAGTGCCCTCACGTTCTGACCGTCCCCATAACCCTCCAGAAGGATATATGACGGTCACTCGTCTGATGTGCATGGTTGGCGCCATTCCTCCATTCTCGCCTTTCATCGTCGACTTCTTAAGACAAATGCGGATTGCCCCCATGCAGCTGCATCCCAATTCATATGCCTATCTGCATACCTTATTCATAGCATATCGTGAAATTCTAGGCGTGGAGCTCACGTTCGACGATGTTCATTTCTTCTATAATTTCAAACATCGGACTAGAGAAACCCCTTCTTTCTGTTACTTTGAGTCGGTCCCAAAGAGGAAGATAATCTCTACGCCGTTTAGCAGCAAAGCTGGAGATTCCAGACTAGAGTGGTTCTATATAAAGCAACAGTCTGGATGCGCCAGAAGATGGACAAAATCAAGTAAAGCACTGATTCTCTGATCCTGAACTCTATACACTTGAATCATCTCCCTGACCTGTTTTCCTTTTTATTTGCAGTCGACAATCCCAACCAGGTATCAGACCAAGCGTTCTTTGATCGAATGCACCGTCTTCTCAATGGCGACCAAAAATTCCTTACTATTGACGAGGTTCTTAAAGATGAGTACCTTCATTTTCACGGGCTGCTATCCGTCTTCCGTAGCATCGGTCATGGGACGGTCCCTTATGCATATATTCCTCCAGTGGAAACAGTTCCAGAAATAGGAGAAGGCTCGGGAATTCCTGCAACTCCTCTTCAAACTTCACCTTCTCCCTCTTCCACTCAAGATGATGAACTGGCTAATCTGGCCAAAAAACATCGTGAAGGGTATATTGCCCCCGAGGAAACTACCTCGCTAGACAAATCAAAATCTCCCCAAGGATCGCCACTTCACACTTCCGAAGGGGATGTTCCTAGCACCGACGAGCACATATTTCAGGGTTTGGGGGATCTCCCCTTACCCGAGACTATATATACTTCAGAAGATTTCAGAAAGGACCCTCTAGTCTTCACTTCTTCTGAAGAAACTACTCCTGCTAAGGCCAAAGAGCCTGCCCGCACCAGTCTAACTTCAGACTCGGGTTGGTTGGGGGGACACACACACCACATAGGATGCACTTTACACCGTAGCACTAGCATTCATTGCACTTCTTTCTCCATGGATCCGTCGATTCTAAACTTCGTTTAATTTACCGTGCAGGTACAATGTCTCGATCCTCTTATGATATAAGAAAGCTTCGCCGCAGCATGTCCAATCCTCCTCAGGATGCTGAGTATAATCGCCGGGACAACCGTGGTAGGGAGGAAAGAAGACCCTATGATCCTTATCGATCTCGATCCTCGCGGTCCCGCTCACCAGTTCGACCGGAACAAGAAAAATACAAAAGCTATCAAGGTCGTAGGGAGGAGGATAGACCACAATCTAGGGATTCCACTTCCTCCCATGAAAAGCGGAGTAGAGAGAAAACTCCTCCAAAGGAAACTGGGTCTAGAAGTAAGCAAAAAGTCCCTGCTACTAAGCGACCTCGGACAGACAAGGGTTCTACAGAATCTTTTTCAGGAAGGGACACTGAACTAACAATCCTCGCCCCTCCTCCACCAGATGCGGGAACCGCAGTAAGGCTGGCATACTTAAAGGAGCAATTTCCCGAGCACTACTTCGAGACTCTGACCTTTCTACCTTCCCTTGAACCTATTTCTTCTAATTAGGCAGAGGAGGCCAGAGCAAAGATTGATTTGGTAGAAAAACAGTATACCGAGATGTTCAAGTATTCCCGCACTCTTTCTAGAATCATCCGCACGCTAATGACAAATGCTGACTCAATGCACAAAACTGCGGAGGAAGATGCTAAGGCCCTAAAAACCTTAGGAAAAAATTTAGAAGACACTCAAGCTCAACTAGCTATCGCTCAGAAGGACGCTTCTAACTTCAAACAACAGTTTGAAGACATGCAAAAGCGCTATCATGATTTGCTTGAATCCCACACTCAGGAGCGTTCTGAGTTGAAGAAACAAGCTGACGAGGCCAAATCAGAGGCTGCCAAGACACGCCTTGCTTATGCTGAGCTTGAGCAGAAAAATGCCGAGTTAGCGAAAAGAAGTGCTGAGTTAGAAAAGAAAAACGCTGATTTGGCTTCAAAATTGTTAGAGGCGGAAAACAGGGCTGCTCTGGCTGAGGGCAACGTGGAATGCGCTATTAAATCTGCGGAGGAAACCCGCAAACAGCTATCAGAGGCGGAGGCCGATATTCAGGGCTTCGGCGAGCTAATGATCGAATTCTTCGCGCACATTATTCGTCGTCGAAACATTTCCTGGATCGAGGACTATCCATCCACTTTGGTTCATGTGTGGAATCAAATCGTCGAGTGGGAAAAAGAAGAGCTTAAAGTCGATTCCCTCGATGAAGATAAGCTGATGGAGAAGTACTTGAGAGACGACGAACCGGAGCGCCTAGCTGAAGGGCGCCGTCTAATTGCTGAGGCCATGGAAGAAGAGAGGCGGAAGTCTAAACAGAAAACCATTCCTGAAGCTGGTTCCTCTTCTTCTGCTCCTGTAACTCCCGAAGTAGAAGGGTATGATCCCGAAAACCCGGGAATTTCCCGAACAACTTTGTTATCTCCCATTCCTGAAATAACTCCAGAGGTAGTAGTCACCCCCGCTGAAAAGTCTTCAGAAGGTATTCCTATCTTTTCTCCTCAATTTGTCAAGGCTACTACTACCTTTGGCTACATGACTGAATGTTCGATGAGAAATCCTTTGCTCTCGCCTGAGTTGATAACCGATGTTTCTCATTTTGTAGGCGTTGAATCCTCCGCGAAGACAGATGTAGTTCAAGGAGCTACCACTGGGACAAAGCCCGCTGATAGGGTCAAAGAAGGGGAAGACAAGGCTGCTTCCACAGACCTGGGGGAAAGAAGTGAACCAACTAAGGTCACTACTCCCCATGATGAAGAAATGATTGCAGCTTTAAAAGACGACGGAGGAGACGAGGGGCATGATGAGGAACCGGAGATTGTAATAACTGGGGAATCGAAAAGCGCTGATGACGTTACCTTAGCTGCCATGAAGGCCGATCAAGACAAACGCTTGCAATTAAAGGCTGAAGAATTAGACCCTGAGGTTCTCAAGCCCCTCGCAGTTGTGGATGCAGGCTCAAGGTTAGTTGTTAAGCTCTCAACTAGATCTATTACCGAAGAACTTGCTAAAAAATCTTCTCTTGATTCCAGTGCCCCGCCCTCCGGGAAGAAGTCTGTTGGCTCCAATACTACATCTTCAGGGAAAAAGAAATCAAAGCGAATCTTGACTGAAGCCGAGAAGGAAGCAAAGGATGCGGAAAAGGCTGCCAAGAAATCGAAGGCTCATCCCAAACCCAAATAGTGGGTTCCCCTGTATCTTTTTAGCATCTTTGTGAATCAATAAGTGCTGCCACAACAGCAGCTCCTGCACTTTCTTTTTTAGTTATTTCCCTGTACAAATTCATTCATTTGTAAATAAAGATAATTCACTTTTTGCAATGTTTATTTGTTAGCAGTTCTGCACTTATGTAAAAATGCATATCTATAGTTATGAAACAAAGTTGTGGAGAGGGGAGATATGTGTATGTATAGGTATCCCCAGTCAATCTCCATAAGTTATTCAGTGCTTAACCATGCAATCTGAATACCCCCGATTCTCTAACGGGACGGCATTTCCTGTGTCATCAATGCCTGTTGTTTTTCCTGGCCTTTCTTTTATACTCTCTCTCATTCTCTTGAGAGTTAGAGTTTGAGTTCAGTCATTTGTCTATTCCCCGGTCGCTCAACGGGAAAAGATTTCTTTCTCGGCGCTCGGTCAGAGACGCCTTTATACTCTCTTTCTCTCTGGAAAGTTAGAGTTCGGAGTTGAACCTTTCTCAGCGCTCAGTCGGAGACGCTTTTATACTCTCTCTCTTTCTCTGAAGAGTTAGAGTTTAGAATAGAATTTCTTTTTCAGCGCTCAGTCGGAGACGCTTTTATACTCTCTCTCTCTTTCTCTGGAGAGTTAGAGTTAAGAATGTCGTTTTCTCATTCTTTTATGTCTTATTGCACAAATGATCATTGTGCTTCTTTTTATATCCAAGCTGTTTTCAACCTTTTTAGGCTCTGAGTTATCCTGTATTTTATAATCACAACAGAACAACTAATAAATGTGAATGCATAAAAGTAAATGACACACAATATTTTTATAGTGGTTCAGCTAAGTCATAGCCTACATCCACTTTATAGTCCTTTATTCATATCATCGGACTTTCCCAAGGCAAGTCGTGCCTTATTACAGAGTTTACAGAAAGAACAGCAAAAAGTATAGCATTTCTAATCCAAATATCGCATTAAGTGTTGGGCATTCCATGCTCGAGGGACTTCTTCGCCATCTACGGTCGTTAACTTGAATGTTCCTTTATCAAGTTTCCGTTGGATGACAAAGGGTCCATCCCATTTTGGACCGAGGTGAGGAAGAGATGGAAAAACTCTCTTTAGCACCAAATCTCCTGGTTCAAAAGTTCTGAGGCGAACTTTTTTGTCATGATAGCGTGCCATCTGACGCCGATGTCTTGCTGCACGCAAGTCTGCTTCGTCCCTTTTCTCTTCGACTTCATCAAGAGACTCAAGTAAAGTGCCCGATTCGTCATCGGGTCATAATACGTCACCCTGTGGGAAGGAACTTCCAGTTCAACTGGAATTACTGCTTCTGAGCCAAAGGAGAGAGAGAAAGGGGTATGACCGGTTGCCGTTTTAAACGTTGTTCGATATGCCCACAAGGCTAGGGGCAATTCATCAACCCATCTTGCCTTTGCACGCTCTAATCGCTTCTTGAGGATGGATTTTATTACCTTGTTTATCGCCTCTACTTGCCCATTAGATTGTGGATAGGCAACTGCAGTATATCGTTTGTCTATCTTATATTTCTGGCAAAAATTTCTGAATTCGGTGCTATCAAATTGGGTCCCGTTGTCGATAATAATCGTCCTTGGGATCCCGAATCGGCATATAATATTTCTGACCACAAAACTTATCACCTTTCTTGTGGTGATCTTAGTCAAGGGCTCAGCTTCCACCCACTTTGTGAAATAATCCACGGCTACTATGGCATACTTAGCTCCCCCTTTAGCAATCGGTAAAACTCCAATGATATCGATCCCCCATGTGGCAAATGGCCAAGGACTCACCATCGATTTAAGCTGGGTTGACGGTGCCCTGGGGATTTTGGCGAATCTCTGGCACTTATCGCAGCGTCGTGAATAATCAGCTGCATCTTTGTTGATCGTAGGCCAGAAGTATCCGTACCGCAATATTTTCTTTGCTAAAGTTTGACCTCCTGTATGATCTCCACACTCACCTTCGTGCACTTCTCTCAGTACACGCTTGATGTCGTCGTGTGCGATACATCGTAACAGGGGCATAGAAAATCCTTGTCTATAGAGAGTATTGTCTTGCATAACATATCTGGCAGCTTTGCGAACTACAGCTCGTTTCTCACTTTTCTTCGATGGGAGTGTCCCATTCTTAAGAAAACTCTTGATTGGAGTCATCCATGACTCCTTCTCTGGTTCCGCTTCATGAACGAATTCAATTTCCATTGACTCAAAGCTTGGCGATTCCAACGTTTCAATTGGAATTACCTCAGTCTCTTCTGGATTGTCGGAACTAGCCAATTTTGCTAGTCTATCCGCTTTCTGGTTTTCTACTCTGGGAATATGTGTTATGTTGTACCGCTCTAAGCTATTTAATAGCTCTTTCACTTTCTTGAGGTAAGCTACAAGTCGAGGTCCTCGAGCCGCGAATTCCTCTCGCACTTGACAAACAACAATCTTAGAGTCACAAAATATGTCCATCATTTTTACCCCAAGGTCTTTAGCGAGTTTCAGCCCGGCAATCAGGGCTTCATACTCAGAGTCATTGTTTGTTGCCGAAAATTCTAATCGCAGGGCGTAATATAACGACCGTCCCTCGGGAGTGACTAAGACAATTCCAGCTCCGGACCTTCGGTCATTTTTAGCTCCATCTGTATATAATTTCCACGAGTTCATCTCCAGCTTATCCTCGGATTTGACCACTCGGTCATTGATTATTTCTTCCTCTGGAATGGTGAACTCCGCAATAAAGTCTGCTAGAGCTTGCCCCCTGATTGACTTTCGTGGTTGAAAATTCAAATCAAACTGGCTTAGTTCTATGTTCCATTTAATCAACCTTCCCGACGCTTCGGGTCTCTGCAACACCTGTCTTAACGGCTGATCGGTGTATATGGTTATTGGATGGGCTTGGAAGTAGTGACGGAGTTTTCGGGATGTAATCAGGAGGCTGTAAGCAAGCTTCTCGATCTTTGGGTAGTTGCGCTCTGCCGCTGCTAATTTCTTACTCACATAGTATACTGGCCTTTGTACTTTATCTTCTTCTCGAACCAGGACTGTGCTGACAGCGTGAGCCGAGACTGCTAGATAAACAAATAGTTCTTCATGATCTACGGGCTTTGATAAGATTGGCGGTTTCTCTAACAGCTCTAACAGATTTTGAAAAGCCTCGACACAATCGGGAGTCCACTGGAAGTTCTTCTTTCCCCTTTTTATCAAATCAAAAAATGGAACACATTTATCGGTGGCTTTGGAGATGAATCTACTCAGCGCCGCTACCTTCCCTGCCAGACTTTGGACGTCTTTAATTCTCCTTGGTTCTTTGATATTTCTGATCGCCGCTATCTGGCTAGGGTTGATCTCAATTCCTCGGGAACTCACAATGAAGCCAAGGAACTTTCCCGATGCCACTCCAAATGAACATTTTAAAGGATTCAATTTCATACTGTATTTTCGCAAGATACCAAACATTTCCGCTAAGTCTTGCGTATGATTGGAAGACTGCTTTGATTTAACAAGCATATCATCCACATAAACTTCCATAGTTTTTCCTATTTGGTCATAAAACATTCTATTTACCAACCGTTGATAAGTGGCTCCAGCGTTTTTTAATCCGAACGGCATTACAACATAACAATATAATCCCAAATTCGTAATAAAACTTGTATGCTCTTGGTCTGGTACATGCATAGGAATCTGGTTGTATCCAGAGTATGCATCCATGAAAGAGAGAAGTTCATGACCTGCTGTCGAGTCTACAAGCTGGTCAATCCTGGGAAGTGGGAAACTATCTTTTGGGCAAGCCTTATTTAAATCCGAAAAGTCAATACAAGTTCGCCACTTTTCGTTTGGCTTCTTTACCAAAACGGGATTCGATATCCAGTCGGGATAAGTCGAATCTCGAATAAATCCATTTTGCTTCAATTTCTCTACTTCCTCTTTGAGAGCAGCCGACCTCTCTGGGCCCAGCATGCGTCTCTTTTGCTTCACAGGCGGATGCTTCGGATTTACATTCAGTTTGTGACTGATAATGGAAGGCGATATCCCACACATGTCAGCATGGGTCCAGGCGAACACATCTAAGTTTGCCATCAAGAAGTCTGTCAGCTCTTCAGCACGACGTGGATCCAATTGGGAACCAATCTTCAAAACTTTCGTCGGATCAGTTTTATCAACAGGAATTTCCACTGTCGCTTCATTAGGAGTTGCATTCCTAGCCTCTGGTTCCTCGTCTTTTCTAGGATCCAGGTCTTCAGGCGTTCCTTTGGGCAACTCCCTTGGCTTCAATCTCTCTAATTGCTATGCCGAATCCCCCTTTGAGGGAGATGAGGCATCCTTTCTCTCCGCATTAACTCCTTTCATCAACATCTTCAGTTCGGCCACATAGCAGGCCCGTCCAGAAACCTGATCCCCTCTTATTACTCCAGTTCCGGCTTCGATTGGGAACTTTAGTAACAAGCACCAAGGGGCAATACAAACTCTAAATTCAGCGAGGGCAGGTCTCCCTAAAAATGCGTTATAGGGCGAATCTACATCCAATACTACGAATTGAAGCATTCGCACTCTTCTACGTTCTCCTTGCCCTAAGGTCACGGGCAACTCTATATATCCCATGGGAGCTGTCGTCGCTCCGTTGAAGCCTCTAATCCATCCTTCACAAGGTTTCAGATCTTCGGGCTCAAGCTTCATCTGATCAAATGACTTCTTGAACAAAATATTAACGGAACTTCCGTTGTCTACTAATACCTTATGGACCAAAGCCGGCCCAATAGTGGTAGTAATAACCAACGGATCATTGGTGGGAGATTGTATCCCCGTGTTGTCTCGGCTGCGAAATACCACGTCATCGAACATGGTTTTTTGTTGTTTTATAGGGGTGACATCTTCCAAATCGTCACCTTCATTCACATCTAGATGCTTGGCAGCATTCACATATTGGTCCATTGACCTAAAACTTCGGATTGCCGGGTGAGGTCCGCCTACTATGGAGTTGATGACGATCCCTTTACCTTTCTGCTGCGCGGTAGGCTTAGGAGCAGGTAAGATCTGTTTTGGAGCCTGCTCTCCTTGCCCCCTGTCCCTCGGGGCAACCTTGTACTCATCCAACTTTCCTTCACGCAGCAGTTTTTCAATTACATCCCTCAAATGCCGACACTCATTGGTCGAATGTCCATGTGTTCCGTGAAACAAGCAAAATTTGCCTGTCGCCATTTCTTTCTCGGTCGAATCACGAGGTGGCGGTCTTTTGTACTGCAACACATTGTACGTGTCCAGGTAAATATTTTCCAGGGTGTCATTCAATGGTGTGTAGTTCTCGCAGTTCTGGAATCGGGGCCTTTTGTTTGGGTCGCTTCCCCTATTTCTGTTTCTCCTGTTACCGTTCGAATTACGGTTGTTGTTGTTTCCACCCTTGTTTCCTACATTTACTTCGACCTTGCCAGAACTTTCCCCAGACTGCTTCACGGCAATATTACTCTGCACATTCTCCTTTGAAGCTGTCTCAGACTTTCTTTTTCGGTTTGCCCTGGCTTCCTCTCGTCTCAGATAAATATCGGCTTTTTCGTAGAATATCGCCCTTGTGGGGGGTGTCTTCCCAGAAAGGTAGTCTCCAAACTCAGATTCAGGATCGACTCCTTCCTTCAATGCCATCAGAATAGTGGGCTCATGCGGGTCACTGACCTCAGTTACAGCTTGGTTAAAACGATCTAAATATGCCCTTAAAGACTCTCCTGGTGCCTGTTTGATTCTCGACAATTCAATAACACTCTTGGACTTTCGGGCATGTAATCGGAACTGGTTTATGAAACGCTCGCTTAGTTCTTTGTAATTAGAAATTGAACGAGGAGAAAGTCGGGTAAACCAAAATAATGCCACATCTTCTAGGTAGATTGGGAACGCTTTGCACTTTACTTCATCAGGGGCAGCAGCGGCGTTCATGAGCCACGAATACCGCATCAAATGCTGTCCCGGATCAGTCCTTCCGTTATATTTGTCCATCTGTGGCAAGTTAAAGCGTCGGGTAAACTGGAAGTCTAGGATATCGTCAGTGAACGGAGTATGGCTTCGCTCAATGCCATAGTCTTCATTTGTATAATTCCGGCTCTCGGACATAATTCGGCGAACCATCGCCTGCACATCGGCACTAGTTAGGGGCTGCTCAGGTTCCCTGGCCCTAGTGTCCGAGTTCCTTCGGGGCTCTTGCTCAGGAGATGCCCTTCTTCTTTGAGCTGCCTCTACTCGATTCCTTTCCCTGTGTTCCCGGTCGATCTCGGGATGAGGGGACTGGAGTCTTTGCCCCCGAGCGGGGCTATCATTTCCTAACGCCCGTGCGATATCCTCGCGAGATCCCAAAGATCCAAACGTTAGCTGCTCCACGTTCTGAGGTCGTTCAAGTGGCCTTCGTTCACGGGGCCTCTCTTCCTCGGAAGATGAAGATTGATCTACGGGTGTGTGACGAACCGGTGATGGAGTTCTTTGCCGGCGGAGCTCATTGATCTCCCGACTCATGAGCCTCATATTTTCCTGCATCATGAGATTAGTGCGCTCATGAACTCTCATAGCTTCCCTCGTGCTCTCAAGCATATCAAGCAAGCGCGAGAAATCTCCTTGAGTGATGGGAGCAGATGGATTGACCTGGTCTCCGACCCTGGCAGCTGGAATTGGAGCATTCGCGGGGACTCGAGTAGATGTTCCAGCTTCACCAAGCATCGGGTCGGATCGGAGGTAGGAAGTCGGGTCGGATCGGAGCTGGGGTGCCTGGTCGGATCGGTGTGCAGCGAGCAACTCGGGTCGGTTCAGATTGGGCGAGTGCACTGCTTCAGAGTCTCCTACCCGGATCGGATCGGAGCTCTCTCCTTGCTGTCGGTTCGGATTTCCTGCATGGATTCTTCCTGCTGCTGAACTCTGCCCCCGAGACCTTGTTACAACAGCATGTTGCTGATCTTCGCCAGCTCCATTTCCTTGAACAGACTGAACTTCCTTGCCTTTTCCTTTGGCCATGAGTTTTTGACAATTACTTCAACGAATGCAAGAAAGCGGAGAAACTTAAGGATTCACTTCTTTGAACTCAACGGTCCAAAAAGTAGAAAGAGATCCCGGAAAATAAAGAATTTAGATGAGGTTTCTCAGTGAAAGCACCAAAATGTTAGACCCAAATGTGGTTCTAACACCCAAATAGATTAGAAACAAGATAAAATAAAACAGAAATAAAGATGAACACACAAGATTTATAGTGGTTCGGCGAAGAAATGCCTACGTCCACTTAGTTTTCACTATATTCAGTAATCCAGTTGCAAATACAATGATAGATTCACTCACGACTCACTTTTGTTCGCTCAAATGATTAAAACAAGAAATGAAAGATGATTTGGATTCTTCGGGAGTAAAGGAATTCGGATGATGGAGGTACTTGGATTCTCAAAAGTGCTGAAAAAGATCCTTCTCTTTGTCTCTAGATGGGGTATTTATAGGTGTGAATTTGTCTGAGATTCAATCCGGGTCGGAACACGTGTCATCCATCACACTCTCTTCGGGTTCGGATGGACTATCAAGCTGACAACACATCAAAAAGATGGACGTTAGGGGTAGGAATTAGTCATAGCCGGTCCGGTTCTCCTGGCTATTTTATAGGAGATTAACCTGGATCATGAGTGCGGGTCGGAGGTGTGCATGTTGGGGTTCGGATCGGAATACCCGATCCGAACCGGAGTGGCTTGGACGTCTCTCCTTCACTAATCATACTCCGCTCCGCTGCAGCGTCGTGGCAAGCAAAAGACTTTCCGATCCACTTGAGATTTATTGGCCCTCCGATCCGATCAGATATGCTGCTATCAATCTGAATTGTGGTGTTTTCTTCCGATCCGAACCGGAGCCTTATAACTTGAAATACTCTTCAATGCTTGGTTTCTTGACTTTGTGTTGCCTAGTTCACAAAGTAGGCTAACAATGATAATAACCAGTAAGCAGTAAAGTAAGTAAGGCAAGAAACAATCACACCAGTAATTTATCCTAATTCGGACCCCCCGTCCTACGTGCAGTCCCGATGCTCTCCTTCGGCTTTCTTACTAACACAAACTACCCTCTCTTAGCCTAGAGGAATAGGCTTACAGATGAAAAAGTAGCTTTGACAATAATGTGTTCTTTACAACACATATTTTGACTGAATAATATAGAGTCCTCTAATAATCTCCTTGTATTAGTATGAGAATTGAATATCCTGAGAATATAGAAGAGATCGAGTGCTTGACTGAAATCTTTAGAGGAAGATAATGAATATAGAAAGCTTAGAAAGTATAGAATAGATCCAGAAAGATTAGGTAATTAAAACCTTCAATCTAGGATATATTTATTGTAGATGAAAAGCTTTCATGAAGGGGTTTAACCTTTGAAAGTAAAACTCTTCATTTGAAATAATATTTCCACTGAAAATTCATTTAGAGTTTAAAAGAAGAGTTATGACCTTTGAAAACAAAGAAGCGGCTTTTTAGAATATAACAGCCGTTGCCGGGACAGACGTCTGTCTACATAATCAAATGTTTGTCCATGTACCCTGGATATGTTACATATACAAAGACAAACATCTGTACATATGGTGATAGACGTCTGTGGTTTCAGGAAATAATTTCCCAAGACCATGAAACAGACATCTGTTTCTATATGACAGACAATTGTGTTGAGTCCAGGATTATTTCCTTAACCTAGTACCAGACGTCTGTCATATGTAGACAGACGTCTGTACATGCACAGATTGATATATATATATATGTGTGTGTGTGTGTGTGTATTTGGAAAAACTGATATAAACCCGAGGATATTTTATATAAATGTAGTACTCAATACCTAATGTATTCTTCCAATATAGCCTTTAAGTATGTCTTGTGGTCTTGTTCGTGCTTTCATATCGTTCTTGAATAAATCCTACAAGATTATATGATATACTATATATACTTTCTGTGGTTGAATAGTTATTGTCATTAAAAGCTCAAAAAAAGGATCTAACAGACGACACAAAGGAGGTGACACCAAGAATCGATACCAAAGAGGTGGTACCAAAAAGGTGACAACAAGAAGCAGCACCAAAGAGGTGGCACCAAGAATCAATACAAATGAGGTGGCACCAAGGAGGCGACACCAAGAAGAAGCACCAAAGAGGTGGCACCAAGGAGGTGACAACAAGAATCGATACCAAGGAGGTGGTACCAAGAGGTGGCACAAGGGAGGTGACACCAAGAATTGATACAAAAGAGGTGGTACTAAGAAGCAGCTCCAATGAGGTGACACCAAGAAGAAGCACCAAAGATGTGGCACAGTGGCACCAAGGAGGTGACACCAAGAATCGATACCAAAGAGGTGGCACTAAGGAGTTGACACCAAGAAGCAGCACCAAAGGGGTGGCACCAAGGAACTAACTCCAAGAATCGGTACCAAAGAGGTGGCACCAAGGAGGTAACACCAAGAAGCAACACCAGAAAGGTGATACCAGAATGACGATGCCAGAAAGGTGATACCAAATTGATGATACCAGAAAGGTGATACCAAATTGATGATACCAGAAAGGTGATACTAGAATGGCGATACCATAAATCAGATACCAGAATGACGATACCAGAAAGGTGACACTAGAAAGGTGATACCAGAATGACAATACTAGAATGACGATACAATAAAGGTGATACCAGAATGGCAATACAAGAAAGGTGACATGTAACAGTTCGCATATTCTTCGATAATATATTTAAATATTTCATTTAAATATAACATTGTTAATAGTTAACCGAATGTATGTCCAAAAAGTCACATTTTGCATATGGATGAATTTGGACTCGAAACGACTTCCATTGAGTTCAAAATTTTGTTTACGTGATCGAAAACTATAAACATCGATATATTTTAGGTTTGTGAAAACTTGGACTTTGGCCTTGGGTTTGGGTTAGCTAACCTAGTCCACACTTATAATTCCTACAACCCTCTCCCCTTTCATTCACTTCCAACACTTAGCAAAAATAGAAAACGACGAATGGTAAATTAAAATTCCTAAGCTAGGGTTGGATTCTAGGAATCTAAATCATGGTGAAAATCAAGGGGGAAACTTGTGTAAGATTCTCCATCTTCTCCAACTCCATTCCTCTTCAATTTCAACCTAACTCTTAGGAAACTGGTTTGTTTTGTGTATAGATTGAAGATTTGTGAGTAATAGTGGAAGAGAGGTTATTCTAGCTAAGCTTTGGATCATTTCCTTACTTCGTTAACATCAAAGGTGAGTTCTTTGAGAACTCACACTTATGCCTCAAGCTATATGCTTGTCTAGTGTGTCTATGGCATGTGTATGTTGTGTATGTATTGTGTGATTTGGATTGATTGTGTGTACATTTCCATTTCATGAGTTTTAAGTTGATTATACATGAATTCGAGTATGAATTCTTAAGTAAGATTTGTTCGTGTGTTGTTGATTGTTTTGGCAAGTCTTGGAAGCCTCATTTTCATGTATATAACACTATGAGTCTTCGGTAGTTTGTCGATATCATTTTGAGCATGTTATGTATGCAAAATTGTGCCTAGGCCCAGATTCAGACATTTGAATATTATAGGTCAGATGTCTAACGTGCTACAAATAATTATAAAAACAAACAGAGAGCAATTCAGAAGTCTAAATTTTCCATTAAGACATCTGAATGCAATTCATAAGTCTAAATTTTCCAATTTAGATGTCTGAATCTCAAATAGAAACATATGTCTTTGGAAACCTAGTTCAGACATCTGAATTTATATTTCAGAGGTCTGATTCCTGTTTTTCTGCTGCTGACCAATGGGTACCACGGTCAACAGTTTTGTTCCATTTGAGCTCATTCCGGACCGAGTTTTGACCCATGTCGCTTTGTTTGTGACTTTTCAGTTTCTCTGGTTCGCATATTTTTGCGTTTTGATTTCATGAACTTTCTATTTATTCGCGGTAAACGAAATTATAATCAGTAGTCGTGAGATTAAATTTACGTTATTAAAACGTGAATTCTTCCTTCATCGTTATTTCGATCGCTATTACACGAGATTTGCCACTTCAAAATTATATAAAAGGGTTTTATATTATTAGTAGATACCAAATTATTTTATTAAAACGGTTTCTAACCGTACTTCATTATACGAAGTTATTTTACCCAATCGTTTTATAAATCGTTTTCCAATCTACTTGTATATATTTGATATACCTCTTTCTCGTTCGTATGAGAAATCTAATTAAACGTCTTAGTAAAAACAAGGATTATGACCCCTTATGTTTACTTTGACGGTTAATTTTTGGACTCGTTCGATTGAGCACCGTGGCAATGATCGTTTCATATTTCTAGTGGAATACAATTGTTCATAAATATTCTAGTAGTGCAAGTGGTTATGGGACATGTAACTTAACTCGTATATTTACTAACTTGGGGTAATTTACACTAACAACAATCTTCGGATTCGCGAGGAACTTTGGTTCATGTTATTTGGCGATCTTCAGATTCGCGAGGAACTTTGGTTCATGTTGTTTGGCGATCTTCGAACTGGCGAGGAACTTCGGTTCATGTTATTTAGCGATCTTCGGATTCGCGAGGAACTACGGTTCAACTTGTATGATGAGTTGCGATCTTCGGATTCGTGGGGAACTTCGATTCAACCTGTATGGTGTGTGGCAATCTTTAGATTCGCAGGGAACTTCAATTCATCGTGTGGGTTGTGTTGTGTAGGGATCTCATTGGGGTATTGGCGTTGGACATTTTTAGGGTTTCATACTTATGTGTGAACATGAATATAATTGCATATATGCCTATATTTGTTTATATCTCTTATTATATTTCAGCTTATGAGTTAAGTACAGTTAGACTGATCCATTTATTGTTTAATTTTTATAAATAATACTCGGGTCAGACAGAGGTGTTGCAGGTGCTTCCACATGATTTCGTTCAGGATCCCATTCTTGACTTTTGGCTTACTACACTAGATTTGCAGTTTTTGTTGATATGTGTACGAGATAGTGACTCCTTATATATAATATTCTTTGGGATAGCACTTGTATCTAATCTTATGTCATATACTGGATCTTGTCCGACCACTATCTTTATGTATATGCTTATGTGTTTTATTCATATCTATTTCACCTTCGTGATGTAAATATTTGTGTCTAACTCTGATTTTATTGTTATGTATTTTATATTGCTTTCGAAATATATATAGTCACTATGTAGTGGATTTGAACTTGGATTAGACATACCAGATTTCCACCTGAGAATTGAAAAATAAGACCACATTATCTGACATGTATAACACTCGTTCAAAGCTAATATACAGATGGTTGCTCCTAAACAGCCTTATTCTTTGGGTTAGTTGACATCATTAATTGTAATGACCTTGGCTAAAGTGAGTATAGAGGTAAGTCGTTACATGACACCAGAAAGATGATACCAGAATGACGATACCAGAAAGTTGATACCAGAAAGGTGACACCAGAAAGGTGATACCAGAATGATGATACCGGAAAGGTGATACCAGAATGACAATACCAGTGGTGACACCAAGGAGGTGACACCAAAGAAGTGGCACCAAGAATTGGCTTCACCACATGACCTCAGCAAAAGGGGGCCCAAAATGCTTTATAAATAAGACCCCAAGAGTCACATTTTAGGGGACTTCTTCTCATTCCAAAATCTTTCACTCTATTATAAGAGCCAAAACCCTAATTTGGAAATTAAATTAGGGATTTCTCATGTAACCTCCACAACAAATAACATCATCAAAGCTCTTAAAGTGGACGTAGGTTCAATCCGAACCGAACCACTATAAAATGTTGTGTCCTTTACTTTTCCGCATACTTTACTATATATTATGGTATTTCTGGATATCAGCATTCTTCAGCCTATATTCCAAGTAATTAGCAAACTACCATGGATGCATATTCTAGTTCTAATTAGTAACGATTATTGAAGCCCTATCCCAAGGTAAATGTTGATCATTAAGTCTTGTAAGAATAATACTCACCTCTTGAAGGAAGAGTAACTAATATTCGGACTTAGGATCTTGATATCTAAGGAATGGTGAATTCAGTCAAGCTTAAAACGACTAGATTATCTTAGTTCTGCAACCATAACACTAAATTTCAGTGTTGATGAAAAACATCGTTAACATTTTAGCACTTAAAGGAGGGCATGAACCTCCAATCTTATTCCTCATACCTCCGTCTTTATTCCTCATACCTCCGTCCTTATTCCTTATACCTCCGTCTTTATTCCTTGTACCTCCGTCCTTATTCGTTATTTCATCATAACGAGATAATCCAAAGATTGACTAAAGATGGTTAAATCGAAAGAGGATTCTGAACAAGGTTCCAACACATCGCCCATTCTAGAATACAACACCAACTCCGAAAAATTGTAAATTGGAGGACCTTTAACCTTAATGAAAGGAGCAAGTAATGAATTGGAAATATTACACTTAGCTATGGATATTAATACCACTAGAAAATTCATTGAAGAAGACTTAGTCCAAAGGTCCTCTGAAGTAGAAGCTTATGAGCAAAATCAAGAATAATGGCACCTCGAGAGTTTGCCATCCACACTAGATCCCCATCAAATCTGCAGAGTAGTTCAGCTTTGCAAAGAAACTATCAGGCATTAAGGGAGGTAGTTAACTCAAAAGAAAACGAAAGCCGAATGTCGCCAGAAGACAGGGAGTTACAAGAAATCTTGTTCTCTAAGAAAATAATGATAGTTGAGGCCCCATCTGATATGATAATGCCACAACTTTTGTATGATGGGACTTCAGACCCTGAAGAGCATCTCTCCATCTTTGAGAGTTACATGGATTCATATGATGATTATGAAGCATTTCGGTGCAAGATCTTCCTAACAAACCTTCAGAAAGAAGCTATCAAATAGTGCAGACATTATTATGGCCCAATCGTCACAACTTGGAAACAATTATCTAGCGCATTCAGCACACTATTCCATGTGCGGAAAGACCGAACAATCAACATTTATGATCTAGCTAGAATTAGTCAGAGAGAAAAAGAATCACTTGATCATTACCTGAAGAGATTTCATACCGAGTCGCTCAAAGTAAAAGGGCAACAAATAGAAAAACTAATAGCCGTGTTGGGATTATTGATACCATCCCCCTTTTTGAAGAAGCTTACCTTAAATGAATGTGAAAGCTTAGGTGATTTTTATTCTAGAGATGAATGGAATAAATATTTAATACGAAGAAAAGCTTGCAGCAAGGTTAGAAGGCAGAAGAGTTCGATTCTAATTCTTTTGCAAAAAGCGCTTCAAAATCAAATAAAACAAAAGATTATTGTTCCTATCATAAAACAGAAGGACACAAAACCAGTTCGTATCGTGAATTGATAAAAAGAAACCAAGCCAAAAAAAAAAGCTCATTCGAGAAGTTTGAAGGATGACCAGTGGGAAAAAAGTGGTCCAAGACACTGCATTATGGGATTAGAATTTAACAATAAGTTTCTTATCTCAAATGATTACTTTCATTAGTCATTTTACTTTGTCTTTTGCTTACAACCAAACAAATGTTAATGTAAGTTCTAGTGCTATTACAGGTAAATACCAAACCCTGTTCAGGCTTGTGCATACAACAAGACCTCATGGGGAGCACTTAAAACATGTCCAGCCTCTACTTATGTCTCATCCCGCAGAAAGATACATAAGCTCAAAAAAGCACTTAAAGAGCGCAATGCATGAATAAGAGCATGTCAAAGCTATCAGTCAATGACAAGCTTCGATAAAAGTCATCCCAAGAAATATACAAAAAGAAAAGATCAAATGCCAATTATTTCTTAGCTTAAATGAGATTGCTTAAAATCTTATCTCTTTTTCTTTAAAAAATTTCATAAACATTTCTCGTCAAATGCATTATACTAATATATCTGAAAACCATTATGAAGGGTGTAGAGCATACCTCTGATAAAGGATATTCGAAAAACCTTTATGAAAGGTGTGGAGCATACCTCTGTTGAAGGATATCCGAAAAAACTTTAGAAGAAAAGGTGAATCACTAAAATCTTTAGAAGAAGTGAATCAATAAAACCTTTAAAAGAAAGGGTGATCAAGTAAAGCTTCCAGAGAGAGAAGAAATGGAAAATAAAATAAAGCCTCTGGGAAGAGAAGCAACATCAAACAAAGCTTTTATAGAGAGAAGCAACATCAAACACAACTTCCGGGAAGAGAAGCAACATCAAACAAAGCTTCCGGCAAGAGAAGTAACATCAAACAAAGCTTCCGGAGGGAGAAGCAACATCAAATAAAGCTTCCAGAGAGAGAAGCAACATCAAATAAAGCTTCCAGAGAGAGAAGCAACATCAAATAAAGCTTCCAAGAAGAGAAGCTACAAAACAACATCTCCTACAATAGAGTTTCCTTTGAGTAGGTCTACAATACTCACATCTCCTACAATGGAGTTGCCCCCTAAGTTGCACTAAATACTTACATCTCCAGCTTGTAGAGTTGCCCCCTAAGCGGGGCTAGTTATAATACATGCATCGTCCCATAAAGGGATCAATGTCGCTCTCTTAGAGAGTAACATTCAACTGTATATCCTATGGGTTAGGAATAAGACTAGACATTAGATACCCAATGGCTAGAAAAATGAACGGAACTTCGATCGAGCGACTAATCGACTCAAGATAGGATTAATTTATTCCGAAATAATTACTTAATGTATGCATCCGAAAAGTTATTTCTCGGGATATTAAGACTCTTTCGCCCACGTACTTTCTCTAGGCGTACTTAATGGGCGTCTAAGGAATCCACATATAATTTATGTTTGTTTAGTCACTTTCAATGATATGTAGATTACTTAAAACTACTCACATGGATTATCTTTGATGATTCTGGCATTTCCTAATAAATTCTAAGCAGGATATAATTCTATAAAGGACTTTTGATTTTCTACTTACCTGAGCATGAGTCTAAGGATTTCTATTATGTTCAGATAAGTATTTCTGATTTTTCTGTTTACCCAAGCATGAGTCTCGGGATTTCTATTAATTTCAGATGTGGATTTCTGATTTCAATTTACCCGAATGTGAGTCTCGGGATTTCTATTAATTTGAAGTGTGGATTCCTGATTTCAACTTACCAGAGTGTAAGTCTCAGGATTTCCATTAATTTCAGATGTGAATTCCTGATTTCTGTTTACCCGAGTGTGAGTCTCAGGATTTCTGTTAACTTTAGATGTGAGTCTTAGGATTTCTATTATTTTCAAATATGGATTTCTAATCTTCTATTTACTTGAGTGAATTCTACTACACTTACTTAAGTCAGGGATTTGGACCTTTTCCTCATTATTCCAAAAAGAATTTCTAAGTTCTTATTGTCATGACCGTATATAGATTTCAGACCTATCACCTTGATTGTAGAATGAAGATGCTTAGGTCAAAACTCGGGTGGGTACCTCGGGTCTCCTCTTTAAGTTCCTCTAATAAAGATTGTGATTTCTCGACATCTCACATAGAGAAGTTTTCTAAACTTATGTTATTTTTACCCCTAACCTTACAACTATTAGTTTTGATCAAAACAATACTTAACACATTATAAGTGAAACATTGAACGCTATGCAAGTCATATTACTTCCATTAACACATCATGTTTCTCATAAAATGGAATTCTAGTCCTCAAATTGTAAATAACCAAATCTAGGCTTTGAAGATTCTAATATGTACCAATAAATTTTTATTACAAGTATCTAAGTTTGGATTTGGGTTTGCTATTCCACATTTTCAAAAGATGAACCCTTGATAGTTGAATATCCAATTAAGAATTTCAGGTTTCCCATTCCTGCTAATAGAAAAACCTCAAGTTTTAGAGCTACCAGCAAAAGGATCCACATGGATACATTATTTGATTAACATGTTACATATTTGAACTCATGAAAGACTCATAATTTTAGGGCTTAACCCCTAATACTGCCATCTAAGAGAATCCAGTATTCTTACTTGTATTATTAGTATACGAAACTAATGACAAAAATTTCTTTAATGCTTCTTGAGTTACAGAAAAGCAGTACACGAACTATTAAATTTTTTTCCTAAAGAACAAAAGCCTCTTATATTAAGGGGGGGGGGTAACTGATGACACCAAAATTTGCATTGACCAAATGTAAGGAAATTGAAGCTTCGAAACCAAGGCTAGAGGCAACGAAACCAGAATCACGCAAGAAGAAACTTGAAGATAGCAAGGTCGACACCAAAAGAAAGGACCGAAATCTGTGGAACCAATGTCAGAATACATAAAAGGAAAGGTCTTGGAACAGCTAGATCAGCACCAATATCAGAATGGTTCGGGATAAAGACAAGTATCGACACCTAGTATCGTTGGAACCAGTACCAACGGATATAGAGAAAGCCAATAAAGATGACACCAAGGAGGTGACACCAAAAAGCAACACCAAAGAGGTAGCAACAATGAGGTGACACCAAGAATCGACTCCAAAGTGGTGGCACCAAGGAGGTCACACCAAGAAGAAGCACCAAAGAGGTGGCACCAAGGAGGTGACATCAAGAATCAATACCAAGTAGGTGATACCGAGAGGTGGCAATAAGGAGGTGACACCAAGAATCGATAACAAAGAGGTGACATCAAAGAAGTGACACTCAGAAGCAACACCAAATTGGTGGCACGAAGGAGGCGGCACTACGAATCAATTCCAAAGAGGTGGCACCAACGAGGTGACACCAAGAAGCGGCACCAAAGAGGTGGCACCAAGGAGGTGGTACCAAGAATTTATACCAAAAAGGTGGCACAAAGGAGGTGACACTAATAAGTAGTACCAGAAAGGTGACACCAAGAAGGTATACCAAAATGATGATACCAGAAAGGTGATACCAGAATGACAATACCAGAAAGATGATGCCATAAAGGTGATACCAGAATGACGATACTAGAAAGGTGACACCAGAATGACGATACCAAAAAGGTGACATTAGAAAGGTGATACCAGAATGACGATACTAGAAAGGAACCACCAGAAAGGTGATACCAGAATGGCGATATCGGATAGGCGATACCAGAATGAAGATACCAGACAGGAGACATCAAGGAGGCGACACCAAAGAAGTGGCACCAAGAAGTGGCTTTACCACATGACTGCAGCAAAAAGAGGTCAAATCCTCTATAAATAAGACCTCAAGGGTCACATTTTGGGTGACTTCTTCTCATTCCAAAATCTTGTACTCTATTCTAAGAACCAAAACCCTAATTTGGAAATCAAATTGGGGATTTCTCATGTAACCCCTTTTATGCATAACATCATCAAATCCCTTAAAGTGGATGTAGGTTCAATCCGAACCGAACCACTATAAATTGTTGTGTCCTTTACTTTTCCGCATACTTTACTTTATATTATGGTATTTTTGGATATCAACACTCTTCAACCCATGTTCCAAGTAATTACCAAACTACCCTTAGTGTGTATTCTAGTTCCAATTAGTAACCATTGTTGAAGCTTTATCCCAAGGTAACTGTAGATCCTTAAGTCTCGTAAGTGTGGTACTCACCTCTTGAAGAAAGAGTAACTAATCTTCAAGCTTAGGATCTTGATATCTAAGGAACGTTGAATTTAATCAAGCTTAAAAGGACTAGATTACCTTAGTTTCGCAACCAAAACCCTTTATCCCGGTGTTAACAAAAAATATGGTTAATAACGAGGATGCAGGTTGTTACAGTGCTATGTAATTCGTGGTGTGACGAGCCTGTAGGATCATGAATCGATGTGATATGTACTTTCTAGTGGAAATAGTAGATTCAAAGGTGGGTATCATGGGGGAAACCCATTAGGATCGAAGAGATCATGTATCCTTGGTGACGACCCAGTCCGGGAGGGCACGTGTCCACGAGACCTGAAGTTCATCTATTACCGGATTGGTTTGAGAGTGCAGTCAACTAGAGATGGAGCAGGGATATTAGAGGATTTGGGAGTGCCTATGAGTCGTTGATAGCTCGGAGTGTTCCAATGGACTCAAAGAAGAGGTATCGTAGGGGCACCCATTAGGATTCATAGGATCGTATACCCCAGACAATGAGCTTAGGCCGGTGAGGCAAGTAGCGGCGAGACATGGAATTCTACTAGAATCAGGGTGTTATCAGCCCTTGACAGATGGTATTTCCAGTCAGAGTGGGTTGTCAACACAGGCATAGATTTAGGAGGTGATAAATAGGAATTTTTTGATGGATGCCCCTATCTTATTTCTCTTAGTAGACTATCACATCTAGGATTTTGGAGAGAGGAGGGAAAGTAGGGTCAGAGCGGACTATGGAGGTTCTTATATCCTAGTAAAGTTTCCTCTTTAGTTATCTAAGTAGCATATGTTATCTTGATTATATGTGCCGACTTTGTGTATGCGGGGATAGGACATGTATGAGTTCTCATACCTATGTTCCTTATACTAATGAAACTTTTGTTGTATTTTAAGTGTTGTTTATCGCTCACACCAGAATGTTGTCTAATCCAAGGTTTTATGTTTCCTCTTATTACCTTCGGTGCTCATCGATGATGCTAATGAGTGGGCGAGGTGATGGGTATTAGCAATTCTTAGAGCTACGGAGGTGGATTTGCAGAAGGTAACACCTTTTCATATTATACCTCTATCATTGTTGTTTTTCCACTGTATTACACCGTGAAGCCTTGATAGTGTTATTTATTGTTAGGAGATGATTTATTAGTAAGTTTATTTATCTCTTATATAAATTCTATTGTTAATATGTATAATTGCATGAGACCGTACTCTTATTATGTAATTTGTATTGTTATCATTGTCTCGTTTGTTATATATATGATTATTATTATATTTTCTGATGCGTTATGAGATATTCGATGGGGTCTATGGTTGTATTCTGTGTTTTGTTCCCTTCTCTTCTTTTCCCCTCCCTTCTATTCTACTTCATTCCTACTCTCTTATTTCTTTTTCTTAGCAACTGCCCTGCATTGATGGTGTAAGACAGTTGTTACACATGTGATCACTCCTGAAAACCACTATTTGATGCTATAAATCTATCCATAATCTCCATTTACTGATCCAAACTCGACGAAAACCAAGAAATATTTACCTTTTTTGAGTACTGTCATCACTTTACTAATGAACTGTCAAACAATCATTCATTAAAAATATTAGAGGTCCAATTAAACACTTTTCACGTTAGTAACTTTGGCTATAAGTGGGTAGACCGAGAGTTATGGATTTTCAAAGAGGAGGATGGTATTTATTTTTTTCATACGTAAGAAGTGAAAGAAAATGAAGATAAAAAGGAAATGAGGTTGAAGACTAAAAAATGAAGTGAAGGTGTGAGTAAACCAAATTTCCATCACACTTAGATTGTTAAAATGAAAAAATGATGTGTCACAAGCCGCTTTAGGTACAAATCTTTTATAACATGGTTGATGTTAGGCTAACCCATGTACTTTTATTCATTTCCATACTTAATGAATCTTTCATTTCATTTTCAAATAGTATTATTATTTGTTTATTTATATACATTAAAATAAAAGTGTTTCTTTCAAACATTTTAAATTTTATTTTTAAAGTATGAAGTTATAACCAAAGGTATTAAAACCTTTTATTTGTAGATCAATAAAAGGTTGAAATGTGGAAAATGATTTTTGATCACATTTTCAATTTTTCATTGAATTGCCTATTTGGGTAAATAAGATTCAAAAATGTTTTTTTTAATTATAAGCTATAAATTTAAAAGAAATATGGTTATTTGATTATTAAAATATTCATAGAATATTTAAAATAAATTAAATTTTCCCAGATCAACTTATAAAATTTCAGTTCGTTGCAAGTTTTCAATTTAGCAAATATTCGAATAGATTAAGGTGCAAGTTGTTATAGGCTTTCATAGGGCCAACTTGAGTTTTGATCGACATAATTAGGTCGGTTGTAGACTAGTTATATTGGCTTCAATTGGGATGGGTTGTGCCTTATCCAACTTGTTAGTCATGCGTATGAGAAAAACTGAGCAACAATTATAACCATCAAGCAACAATATCACAAGCATATAAGTAAGTGTATATATAACGGCAAATCTGGATATATTAGCCTAAGACATAGTGCAGTAAGAGAAATGGTCACTGATGGGGTAATTATTATAGGGTTCGTGAGATTTACCAAAGCGTGATACATCTATTTATGAAGGGATCTATAAGTGACTTCATGTTATAAACGTCAGAGAGAATAGGCTTAAACCGAATGTAAATAATGGAAATAAGCCGCCGATATAAATAATCATCTATGATAGAAACTTGACTCGACATAATGAATCCCATTATTTTGAGTTCAACAAGCAAAGGTATATCATACAATGCGATTAAAACATTAAATATTAGTTTGAACAACTAATATTACATTCCATTCTAAGGAAAGTGATCAGTGTGTATAATGATATAGTTGAGGTTGTGATGCTTAAAATTAATAGGATCGCAAATAGTTCAAGTATATATTCATATGGTACTTCTGATAAACCTACCTATATGATTGCTAGAAGGTGGTGTCGCCTTCTATGAACTATGATTGAGTCTCTAATGGTTTAATACGAAAACAAGATACAAACACAAGGATAATTCATATGTCGGCTCCTAAACTATCTAAAGAAAAGAAAATGGTCGTGTTCACAATCTGGTATGTCATGTAGGATCGATGGTTACTTAGTCAGTCGCTATATCTTAATGAGCTTTCATAGGTTATCAATGTTTGTAGATTCAAATTTACAAGTCATTTAACTTTTGTACGAGTTTTCCTACATATTATAAAAGAAATTTTATTAAAATTTAATGGAAGATTGCTACTCTTAATTTTAACAAAATTTACGTGAGTGTTTTCGTTCGATAAAGAAAAGGAATATGAATGTGAATAGTCTTGGAAAATTAGACACTACTTTATTCAAAAGGACAATAGAAATGTCAGGCCTTTTGAGCATTCAATTTTTTTTAGATTAAAGAATGAGGTTATGCATTTTCAAACATGTGTGGGAAGTCCCTCTCGTTGGTTCAAGCAGAAAAACGAAGGGGGAGGGGGGGTTCTGATCTAGGTCCAAACGTAATTTTTGACATTTTTTTCTTTTTGAAACGGACCAGTTTAAGTCCGATTACATGTCTAGATTGTTTAAATTGTGAAATTTTAGAAACATTTAAAAATAGCAAGAAGAAAATTTATCTTAGCCAACATTTGTTTTTCCTGATGATCAAACGTTTTCTTTCGCGAACAGATGCATCTTTTGATAAACGATCTCGACTTTGATGTCTATATATGGAGGTAGTACTCCTCTTCAATAATAAAATATCAACAGAAAACATTTCAAATACACACTCTCTTTGTCTTTCTCTTTCACTACTTTGATCTCATTCTCTAAAAGTAACATATTGGGTTTTTGTTAATACATATCACAAATTCGAAACTCGTCTTGTATTCCTTCAACGATAGTTTCAATTGATTTCGTTAGTGAAACCATGATTAACGAGAGAGAATAACTTCTGAAGCTCCATTGTAACTTAGATGATGCTTTGCAACAATTCTTAGTACTACTCATCTGGTTAAACGAGTGAAGAGTGCAAATAACGTCTTAGCTCTCAGAGAAAGCATTGACATGTCTTGAAAGATCACTCCATATCATGTTACATGTGCAAAATCATCACCATCAACAATTATCTAACAACAATGCATACACTGCGTTGGTTTCATTACAATGATCCAAACCTATGTTCTGTGAAAACTTAGAGTAGAGATAAATTAGTGATTTTTCCAAATTTGTCATTTCTCCTAGTCTAACCTTGTTCCTATTTTTGTCTGTTTCTTTTTGTCAAAATGCCATAATAACATATTTAGAAGGAGCTGAAGGAATTCAAGAAGGTAATATCTTAATTTGACGCGTAGTCCGTTCTAAAATTATGTCCATAGTATAGAGTTCGACTAGGGTAGTAATTACGGCTATGCGTTACATCAGTCCGAGAGTGCAACCAATAAAATTTTACTTTGGATATTGTTCGATGTGTCTTGTCATATTTTTTCGATCTAGCCGCGCAAAAGATGTGCTTTAGATTTTTTTTTGTAATTTTGGATGTTAGAAAATTTTAACACTTCTAAAATCCTATTATTTATATTTTTCTAATAAGCTTAAAGACTAAGTCAAGTCTTATAAATTGAATACCTCGCGGAAATGTATGTCATGACACTACACCCAATACGAGTTTGTTGACCTCATTTTAACTGGGTCACCATGACACCATTAACGATGTTAGTGGTATGGGGCTGTGATTGACCCCTTAATTTCTCCCATTAAATCGCAGCCACACACCACTAACACCGTTAGTGATGTCATGGTGACTCCAGTGTCGGCCCTTTACCAAAGCGGCCAAAGCCATGGCTTTGGGCCTCGCAAAATTCAGGGCACCGAAATATAAATCTGCGCATCCTAAATCAAAGGAAGAAAAAACACAAAGCTAGGGAGCACGCACAACTGCTCCATCATACAGCGCAGACTATCCATCGAGAATGAGGCGACAACGACTAAACAATCAAACGCTAAAACGCTGTCCAACATTATTTCTCAACTGTGTTAGGGCGTAGTGAACAGAGCGACACATCACCGTTAATCAAAAATTAATGATCGAATGTTCATAGTTTTGGAAAGGTATGTGTGCAGATCCAGTCTAATTGATTTTGTATATTCCATTCCATCTTTTACCAGTTAACGACTAATGCCTATCTTTTGCTTTGGATGTTTTATTACTTTTTATTTGTTTAGAAGTTATCATTTTATACGCAATTTTCACTGTAGGCATGTCGTACATAATTATTTCAAAATTTTGATTTGACCAGATGCAGCACATTAAATAGTTTTGTTATGAGTAAATAATACATTGATAAGTCTATGATTTCATAAAAATAAAACCTGTACCTCTGTTTACATAATTAGTATCGTAATTTGCAAATAAGTTGTGCGTAGTGATTCTAATGACAATTTTTACTCAATTTTGAGCCCTTTCCACATGCACTAATTCAAATTCGCAAACAACATAACTATACTGTGTTCTAAATTCCAGCGACAATTAAATTATTCAAATTTGATCTTATCCCATATGCTCTGACTTTGATTTAGCAAATAACATAGCTGTGTTGTGTTCCTAAATTCCAATTATTCAATTTTAATCCCTACTCCATATGTTATAATTTTGAGTTAATTAAATGGAAAATAAGGATTGATTTGTACAATAAATGTTAAATCTCTCTCTCTCTCTCTCTCACACACACACGCGCGCGCGCGCGCACACACACACACACACACACACACATATATATATGAGCGTTCATTGGCATCCCAAATAGTGTAGCACCCCTTTAGCCCCCCTGATTTCCACCGCACATTCTGTTTCTCTTTCCTTCCACTAATTCTCTCTCCCTCCACTAACTTATTTAACTATAAATACTTGGCCACAAATGGGGTGCCATATAATCCTCCTCATATATATATATATATATAGAGAGAGAGAGAGAGAGAGAGGAGCGATCGGGGCACCCCTGTTTGTGAGCACCCATATTGCACCCCCTACCGTTCGTGAGCTACGGCGATCCAAATCGAACGATAATTTGTAGATGTTCAATCCACACATATATAATAATCTATCCAAAATTTGAGCTCGTTCCGACATTCGTATAATGATATATTTGATGTTTAAATATAATGGTTTGAATAAATGTTTGAACGGTGAATAATTGAGGTGAATAATTGAGCAATGATTTTGAAAATGTGATGTTTAAATTTAACGGTTTGAATAAATGTTTGAACGGTGAATAATTGAGCTATGATTTTGAAAATGTTATGAATGTCGGAACGAGCTCAAATTTTGGATAGATCATTATATATTTGTGGATTGAACATCTACAAATTCTCGTTCGATTTGGATCACCGTAACTCACTAACGGTAAGTGGTGAAACATGAGTGCTCACAAACAGGGGTGCCCCTGATCGCTCCTCATATATGTGTGTGTGTGTGTGTGTGTGTGTGTGTGTGTGTGTGTATGTGTGTGTGTGTGTGTGTGTTTGTGTGTGTGTGTGTGTGTGTATGTATGTATGTATGTATGTATGTGTATGTATATGTATAATAATAATAATCAATATTATTAGTAATTTTGTAAGTTAAAAGGTTAGAAAAATGTTCATAAGCGATTAATATTATTAATGTTATATGGCTAGAGTTGTTTCCATGAATTAAGATATTTTATTCTATTCATATTATTTAATTATTTTGATTGCCTAATTCACGATGCTAGCATCAGTTTCTGTATAAGGGCATGCTAGGACCGGCCCTGGGTGGGATCAACAAGCTAGATCTCTTACACACAAGGGCCTAAAAAATGAGCTTTGTACGTATAACTTAGACCAACGGCTAGGATGTCTAGAAACATCTGGTTATTACGTGATCCGAACGTTGACGTAAATGTGTGGGGACATGGCGTAGAAGTTCGCACTTTGCTGTCTGGATAGCAAAACAGGGGAAAGAAAAAACTTGACGAGCCATGGCTTCCCTCTCACATCATTTCCTCTTTCTTTCTCCTCCTGCTAAATTTCCATCCAACACCAACAACTTGTCTCAATCGTTAGTTTTTCCATTTCAGAACACCTATAATAATGGTCCTAGATTGACTATTTCTCAACTCAGCGAGAAGCATTTCAAAGCTTCGGTCAAAGTAGCTGAAACTGATCCCAAGGTTTCGATATTTATATTTGTACTTACGTTTTCGCTTCTTTTAGATTCATAACTTGTCTCAAATTTCAGCCTTGTTGACGATTGTTGACTTATCATATTTTTTAGTTATACCGTACTGAATCACATTTTCGCATCTCTTAGATCAATTGTAAGGATGACTGGAACAAAAGCGGCATAATTGAACATATATAGATTTGATTATAGGCCTTTGATCACTTATCATGTGCAAGTATTAACTATGAACTTGTAATAAAAGAAAATATACTGCGATTAGAGGTTCGTAATATGTTTGTTGAAATGATTGATCAGAAATGTGAGACGGTCAGCGATTCACCAAATATCATGGATGCATCTCCGCTTTCCAGGCACACAATCAAAAGCTCTACAGACCAAACAGCTATAACAATAGTTTAATATATTGCATTTGCTGTTTTTTTTTTTAAATCAATGCGTGGCTACCATTCTTGCTTCTAGACAGAAAATAGAATTTGATCAGCTAGTACAGTTGGTTACAAGGACCCTGTGTAAACCATGTTATACTATGTGCTCGCCCATAAGAATGGAAGAGTAGGTTGAATTTAGTGTAAACTTCGATCTTGCTTTCTTTCTTCGGTATGTTTTTTTTCCTTCTTTTCCTTTAGATACCATCTTCTTGCTGTCTATGTTCTATCATTTGGTACATTCACCATTGCTCTCTCCTCCTCTGCTCATTATTTCACTAGTCTTGAACCATGACCTGCCTTGTTGATGGTGCAATACTGTTGAATGGTGCTTTAAAGTTATCCCACATCGGGAAATACTGAACTAAGATCCTGGATGTAAACTAAGATGTTCTCCATCACATTGCCAATTGGTTTTGTGATAATAAGGGGATTAATAAAAATCTAACATGGTATCAGAGCTCAGGATTTCAGTAGAGTTGAAGAGAAAGTGCTTCAACAATTGAAGGTGATGAGAAAGTGCATCACAAATTGAAGAGAAAGTGCTTCGATCTCAACAACTTTGAAGCAAGGGAGTGTGTTGAATGGTGCTTCAAAGTTGTCCCACATCGGGAAATACTGAACTAAGATCCTGGATATAAACTAAGATGTTCCCCATCACATTGCCAATTGGTTTTGTGATAATAAGGGGATTAATAAAAATCTAACAAATACGACATCTCCACAACACCAGAACCAAAAATCAACAACCCATACAATGAATTCAAGCTGTCTTAGCTTCCCAAGCGACCATGCTTCAAATCCAAAGCACCCAAATTGCAGAAATCAAAACAACTCTTCACCACAGCACTGTCTTACAGCACATCGCTCAGACTTTAGTCTATATCAATGCCAAAATTTCGCTCATTCCTCTTCCATCACCGCAATCATGATTCACTTCACTAAACATTCATACCCAATACAACCCACAACCACCATCTAATCTTCAACCACTTCTGCCTGCTAGTATTTCGCTCAAGCTGAACACACCAGGGCCTCTCCTATCACTACCTCCATACCGACTTATCACCAACCCCGTAACTAATGACGATCTGTAAACCATTCCACAGTCATTGGATTTTATTCATATGAACCATCAGATCTGAAGCTACCCTCTGGTCAAGCTCTGAGCACAATTTGTTGGAATACTAGGGGCGCATCACAAGGGACAAAGATGGTTCTCTTGGGCTGTTGCAGGAGGTTGCATCCTGACATTCATTATTTAGCTAGAGGACTTAATGCATGGATTCATTTGATCAATTATGTTTGGAATGCTACTACAAAAGAACAAGGTGAACGCCACTCTTTTGTAGGTCAATGGAAAATTATTGAACAGATGAAAGCACCACAACAAGAAGCTTTAAACCATTTACAAAGTAACATTCCCTAAGAAACCATTGGAAGAATCTTCAAGATCTCGCGATTAGTTTTCGGTTCTTGAACTTGCATTACATGTAGTAGGATGGTAGTATATCCACTGAAGAAAAGAAAAAAAAATCTCACAAGGTTAGATGCTAAATCACTGGAAAACTCAATATTCATGGATCACTGGAAAAAAATTCCTCACAAAGTTTGACACTAAGCGTTCAAATGATGGATATTGTTCTAAGAAATCAGGTGGTTACATAATCCAGCTTTAGGGTCTTGAGAATTGCTATTTAGATAATTTGGTGTTTGTTGTTGGTGGAAAACCCTACATGGGTTGAAGATTTATCAAGAATAATGAACCAGTTTGAATATGTGAGATGTGTTTTATGAGTCTGCGATTCAGTGTATATTATGATACAGTCAGTTGAGTCTTAAGTTTTAAAATTATTTCTAATGATATTTCCTGGCTTTTTTTGGACCTTTTATGTGGGGAAGAACATAAATTGGTAGGATATATTGCACCGATGACCTAAACCAACTTATGTTATCATCATTATCTGTCTAGCACTGACAATTTTGCTACATGATTTTCTTGTCTCCCTCTATAATTGATATTCGCATTGCTCGACTCACTTGACACTGTTGTGTACGTAAGTCATAATTTCACGAGTCATTTGTAAGCATATGTTCCTCAATTTTTCTTAGAGAATATCTTATGATGCTAAAGTTTACTTACTGTTTGATGCAAGTTAGCATGTTTATATTGTCATCATCTCTCCTACTTGTATGATCGGCCTTAGCGTTCACGGAGTTATATTTTTATTATTTTTCAGACAATTGATGAAGATGAGCAACAAGACAACGTTGAGCAACAAGAAAATGAAGAGCAACAAGGCTTGCCTAGCATGAATTTGCTCATCAATTCTTACAAAAAAGCAATTTTAGATGGAGATGAAGAAGCCATATCTGAAATTGAATCAGCAATATACCTCATTGAGGGGGAGAAAAATGCACTATCCAACAAAGTTGGAGAAGTGACAGCAGAAATGATGACGGGAAAAAACAATTTTCTTAGGCTAAAAGCTGACCTAGAAAACTATAGAAAACGAACCGAGAAGGATCATTCAGTTCTTACATCGAATGCCCAAGGGAAAGTTATAGAGACTTTATTGCCCTTGGTTGACAGTTTTGAAAAGGCAAAGCAGCATGCAAAGCCTGAAACTGAAAACGAAAAGAAGATCAATACGAGTTATCAAGGCATTTACAAACAATTTGTTGAGGTCATGAGAAGCTTGCATGTTTCTGCGGTAGGGACAGTTGGAAAACCATTTGATCCTTCCGTAAGTTGCTATCTTTTTTCCTTCTCTTCCACTCAAGTATAGGGATTTTATTATCTACATTCAAAATATCATTGCTCACTCACATAGGCCACTTTTGCAAACACATTTGGTATTTGACCCAATAAGAAAACTATATAGAAAAGTCACCTTTTTCCATGTGGCAAAAAAAAAGAAAAAAAAAGCAACCTTTTTTTTGCGGTTTTCCTAATGTCTTTTATACCGATGCTGTTTGTAACTGTACCAGTATAAAATGACATTTTTTGCCATATAGCCAGAAAGTGGTCTGATTTTTCAATGGTTTTGTTATTGATTCAAACATGAATTATGTATGCAAAAGTGGACTAAATGAGTAATTTTTTTGGTAAAAGGCATGATTTGATGATCATATGTAAAGTGTAAGAAGAATGTAATCAGGTGGCCAAGTCCGGAGGCAATGCTTTGGTCACCAAAATCTCTCTACTTCTAGAGTATGTTACCCTCTGTATCACAGTAGTATATATAATGAAATATCATTAACAGGTGATTCTAATCTTTGTTGACACTTGCATTTCAGATTCATGAGGCAATCAGTAGAGAAGAGTCTCAAAATTTTAAGGCAGGAATTGTGATCGAAGAAGTTAGGCGAGGATTTGTTCTTGGAGAACGCCTTCTGAGAGCAGCCCAAGTTAAAGTATCTTTGGGTCCTAGAAAGGAGCCACAAGCTAAGGAGGCATCTAATGACCCAGATGTGCAAGTTCAGTCGAGCAATAGCTAGTGGCTGGATGCTTTAATCGTTTTGTTTATAAAAAGCTCAAATTAATTACTGATTCATAACTCCAAATATATGTGTACTTCTGCCTTTTTTTTTGAAGAACAGTTGCAAATTTATACGTTTGGCGGGAGAAGTTAGTGTGAAATTTTTGTAATGTTAGATCTTAAAAAGAAATGAACACGTAGCGCTTGAATGATGTACTTCAATGCGATTATTTTTAAAAACCTACATTTTGTGATTTTTCCATGGTGGATCCGGTTTGGTTTCTATCATCATAGAGATTAGCCACGGAACTTTGTGATTTCAACTTTGTACTGTCTACCTAGCCCTTATGAGAAATGATATATATCCTAAATTTGTAAATTAAAGTTAAAGTGTATGCGAACGTTTTCACGTTCATGCTGCCCATGAATGTGATATCATTTAAGTAGTTATTGTTTAATTATGTTATTTTATTTTATATGTTTTTTGCCTAGCTTGTATTACATAATAAATTAATAATACCTAAGATGCTAAGGTCTAGTTTGGTTTATTAATTTTCATCTGAATAAAATTGCATCAATCTTATATGTTATTGGAAACAGATAATAGCAGAACAGAAATAAATAAATACACCAGATAATGAACAATAGAGTATACTGGATAATCGAAATCATCAGAGTTACACATTATACAGGATCATACTTAGTACAAATACAGTTCAGCTATACATAAATGTCTACAGCGGAAACAAACAAAATATGTACAATAGGAGCTGAACAGCATAAAAAGAGATAAATGATAGAATCCATCTTCAGCTCCAGCTATCCAGAAAGAAGCAGCTAAACCTGAATACAAGGCTGTCCGTGTAGAAAAAGGGGCACCCGAGTTTGAAAGTGAAACAAACTACGAGTCAGTCATGGGACTGGTATGAGAAATCTATTCAACACATTTTATATATGGCTAATCACAGGACCACGCCACTTTCGTGAAACGGGTTTACTCCATCGGATTGCCAGTGCTTTAAAACAAATCTTTCTTTTAAACATCGCAATGCTTTTTATAAAAATGAAGCCATTATAAGACTCAGTTCCCATCACACAATGCAACGCAAACCGGAGGATAGAGTTTTTACCTTATAATGGCCAAAATATGATTGATACGAATAAAACAAAGGCATTTGATATTATTACTAGTGTTTATATGCTTTGAAAACAATTTCAAATCATAACTATCAATCATAGACGGCATTAATGCCCCATACCACTATGTCGCCATATATATACCATATATATATATATATATATATATATATATATACAATCGAAACCGCATAGTCACGTATTTGGAAATTGGATTTCCGTCATGAACCAAGGCAAAAGATAGTCCTTACCGAATTCGAGACGCTCTAGCCCGTGTCTCAGGATCAGAACGCATCGACCCTTGGAGCGACAGAGTCGGTCCACCGATGTGGATTAGAATGCCTTAACACTACGTTTCCCCGCCCTATGGGGCGTAAGTGAGCCAACGAATGACTCCATCGGACCCGGATCGTCCGATTAAACCAAGGCGCCTCGCAACAGCAACAACCACATAAGTAAAATGTCATGCCGTGTAAAAACACTGACACAACTCCTAGCTAGAAGGAAACGCATGCCCTCCCTGAGGTCCTTCTCCCGTTTCTGGCTCATACCGGGGAGTGAGGCTCGCGAATTCACGTTATACACAAAGCTACGCCACACAGGCAGTGCTTTAATCATTATCACAAGACTTTGCTTTTCAACAGAAGCCCTGATCATTTGCCACTTAGGCATGCCACACTAGCAATTCATGCCATGCGACTGATGTCCATCGATATACAACCTCTGAGCTCGTGCGTTTCAGAGAAGGGCGTTAAGCAAAAGAATAAATTCTCCACCGCCAAACAGATGTATATTTAATAGAGATCAATCAACACATAATAAAATCCAATGTCAGACACACAGTCCATTTACAAGTCCGTTCTAGGTCTGAACGAAACCGGAGGCACTAAATACCTTGCAAACCCATCGAACACCACGTACGCCTGGACGATCACCACTCATCATCCATATTTCGGGATGCCTCCCAATCCGGACCTCGGTTACCACCCAAACGAGGTGAAGATCTCCGGTCTTCGACCACCGTCTTCATCTTCGACTTTCAATCGTCGGCCAATTATTTGAAATGAGAACTAACTCGGCCTTTTCAAATAATTCACGTATATTTAGAATTTCAAATCAATTTATTTTAATGGTTAAATCATTCGACAACACCAATTTTGTTCTTTATTGTAATTTTCACACCAAACACATTCAACCATCAAATACCACATAAATCGAGCAAATTCAGTTTATTTCCATTCCATATCGTTTATGATATTTTATAACGATTTATCGCTATTTTTATTTATTTTAAAATAGCCAATTTATTCAAAACGACGCTTGGGCCATAACGCGGCCGTGGGGCTGTTTTTTTTCAGATTTGATTTACACATATCTGAAAATCTAACCGTTGGATCTTCACAAAATTTACATCATTAGAAAGATCTTTTCAAAACGAATCCAACGGTTTCAGTTTCGGGAAAATCCGACGGTCGGATCTCCCGGTACCATCGTTTGAAGTTTCGATTTCAAAATACGAACTGCAGCGTCGTTATTCGATTAAATATAATTATATATATATATATATATATATATATATATATATAATCGATTCTGGCGCTGTTTTTCTTCAGATTTGAATTAAACATTGGGAACAATCCAACCGTTGGATTTTTACAAAGTTGGTGCCGTTGGAAAGATATTTCCAAAGCGAACCCAACGGTTGTGGTTTCGGGACAATCCGATGGTCGGATCTCCCGCACTAATCATTTGAAATCACGATTTCAAAATACGAACTGCAGCGTCGTTATTCGATATATTTCAATTCTATTAATATATATATATATATATATATCGATTCTTCGATTTCAAAGCTATATTCTTTTCATACATGTGATAAAAAAAATGATATTTTTATCTAACTGTCTTCTATTTCAACACTTCACTATATTTAACAATTCATGTGTATTATAAAAAAAATGTGATTTTTATTGTAAAGCAATTCATTTCAATACACTATTATTTTATATAGTTCATATAGATGATAAAAAATGTGATTTTTATATAAAACAATTTCTTTCAAAACAAGATTATTTTATATAGTTCGTATAGATGATAAAAAATGTGATTTTTATATTTAAAACACGAACACCATTCAACACATGAATTTTAATTCAACGAATGAAAATAATTCAAACACATGAATATTATTCAAAATTTCGGCAGCATAACGGCAGGGTAGTTAAAACCGGGACCGTCCCTAGTACGGCTCCTCGCTCTACCTTAAAACCTCGCGGTTTTTGACAATGGGGATCATGCATCTAGTTCGCACGCAGGCGGCATGTATATATTTATTTCATTTCCACAAACTAATCCTATGTGGTTTCAACCAAATATTTCTCAACCACAAATGGGTATTTTTCAACCACAATCAATCAATATCAACCACAAACAATCCCAATCAACCATTCGCTATCAATCAATTTTCACACCAATCACATTTAACCAATAAATATCGTCCATGGTTTGTGGACGAGGGGCGTATATTTGGTTTGTGGACGAGGGGCGTATATATATATACATATATATATATATATACATATATATATATATACATATATATATATTGCAATTCACTTCTATTTCAACACATATATAATTTTTACAACGTATATATAACTTATACATCGAACGTACAACTTATACAACGCTTATACATGAGGTGTACAACGCTTATATAACTCATACATCGACTATATAATTTATACATCGTCGTTTTCCATATCGTTTATAAATTAGAAATCTCACATTGGGTTCCACTCCACCAAAAATAGCAGAGGGCTCAGAAAAATATGCGGTCTCTTCTAGAATGTAGAAGACGTCCACACGGTCACGATGTTTCCTGTTTCATCGAATTTCGTCAAGAAACGAAAAAGATATGATTTTTACAAGATTTGCAAAGGTTTAAAGGTGTTAAAATCATTTCAGAAAATAAAACTCGTACCATTCAATAAATGTTCAAAACTAGGTTTGCAATTTTCTTTCAATCTGTGCAACTATATGACGATCGGCCTGTGCCACCTCGAAGGGCTAGGAGAGGGCTTCGCGCGCGTGGGGGAGTGGGCCAGCTCGGTGGACCCAGGTGATGGCGGCGGCGGTTGAAAGGCCGCGACTTTGAAGGCCTGGATCTCGCGATTCACCTGACGAGAGGGGGTGCCACGACCATGGATTTGAAGCTTGAGGGGAGCTCTTCAAAAACCCCAACTGGGTCGAAGGCTATCGATGCGTGTAGGAGGATAAAACGAGGGGGAAAGCTCGGAACCCTCTTCCGTCGTTCTCGATTTTAGATTTATCGGGGAGAGAGAAATATTCTGACCAATGATATTTTTTTTTTTAATAAATTTTCAAAATCCAAAAATACCCCTCTTCACGTACTAACACCAATCCAAACCCAACGACTGTTGTCCCTAGCGTTTTAACCCCATTCCGAACACAATGAGATATGTTTCGTAGACCCATTCGACTGTTTCAGTCAGTTTTCCTTCAAATTAAAATATATAACATTCAATATTCAATTTGAACGTACATTTCAATTTGCCAGGGCCACAAACTGATTCGAAAAATTCCAGAAAATTAAATCTAGCTATGTTTTGACGATACGGTCCTAACAAAACTAGTTTCGTCGAATTCTGAGACCGTTTGCAAAAAGGGGCATTTCTGGTCGATCCAATTTGACTATAATTGACCAGAACACGTTTTCTTTTGCCACACTCACATACTAGCTTCAAAAATTATGAAATTTGAAACCTAGCAATAACTTCACATTCCGGATCCGACAAAAGTGGTTTCGTCGAATTCCGAGGTCATATGCAAAATGGCCAATTTCACGGGCTATATAAATTCCATATCGAACTTTCTGAAAATTCATTTCGCCAAAACTTTTGCTTTCCGCTATGAAAATTCAAATTTTCAGATTCGTTAGAAAGGTATTCACTAAAGATTTAAATATTTTTGGTTTCGCTCAAATCCGTTTTGTTTTGCACCCGGTACAGTCCGACAAAGTTTGAATTCAATTTTTGAAACTGCAGCGCCTTTTCAGGCCTTGTTTATAAATAGAATTAATTATATTCGTTGTCAATTGTCGATTCAAACCTACTTTCCATCTCTATTATTTGAAATATTTATTTTGAATATTTAAAATCCATTATTTTAGCCAATTTAAAAAAATTTAATTGGTTCAGATTTTCTGGATCGTTACAATCTCCCCCACTTAAAACTTTTCGTCCCCGAAAAGGAACAAAGTCGAAAGTGGTTTGATTAGTCAACTCTACGTTCGATCTGGCTTCAATTCTCCAACTTTTCAGTTTTTGAGAATTTTCAAATTCTTCAAAAATTTGGCTAACACCCGGAATTTTCGAAAAAATTCGCCATAACCTCCTTTGTATGGGGAGAGGTTTGGAAATTTATTGGGCCGTATTAGGTTCCCAATAAATCCTAATAAGCATACACATATTTATAGTGATATATTCTGGTGTTTACAGGGGAGCGTGTATTGATAATAACTCCAGAGAATAAATTCTCGTCACCCTGTTCCGTGTGGGTAATAAATAGTTCATGTGCCGTATCTAATAACTAGAGAGACGTG
This sequence comes from Allium sativum, assembly GCA_030737875.1. Classification (NCBI taxonomy): domain Eukaryota; kingdom Viridiplantae; phylum Streptophyta; class Magnoliopsida; order Asparagales; family Amaryllidaceae; genus Allium; species Allium sativum. The sequence goes on along the minus strand of CM060910.1, from coordinate 1,041,331,962 downwards.
ATTATTGTCAACTCCAGACCCGTGTGGGGTTTTTATTAACCTGGCAATTTAATCGTTACAATTTAAATAGTCCATATCAGTCATCAGTTCAACCTGTAAAATATAGTCATCGCCATACAAGCCTCTCGCTCGTATGGTAAATCTTCCACCTCGTCACACCAGCTCCAAATGCTTATGTGGTATATGATGAAGTATGCCTATCTTCAGAAGTATGCCATGTAATGTAGTTCAAAATTAATTGTTACTATCCTATGGCGACATTTATTATTTCACACAGAAAAACCAGCACTCCGCATCCAATGGCATTCACAGGAGTAGATATAATAATATTTCGCATCCAACTCATTAAGGTTTACCTATTTGTCGGGCATGCAAATAAAATCTTTACTCAACAGCTAATCCATTTACCTGTTCAAACATATATAATGCACATGTATATATATATATATATATATATATATATATATATATATATTTCTATCTATTTTCTAATCAGTTCCATGTGTGATTTAAATGAATAAATCCTACCATTATTCTATTGTTGATTAAAGTAACTATGGTTTCAATAATTCAATTAATCAAATTTACTATCACCCAACACAAACAACAATCAAATTGTTTTTAACTTTTCAAAATCATACAAATCAATTCCTATATTTCTTTAAAAATCATTCAGACTATAGAATTAAAAGTGCACATCCATGGAAAGAAAATAACAACAGAGTAGAGAATTAAATGGTAATGCAAAGTATGGTAAATATACCTTGCACCGGAGTCAATCAGAGATATCAACTCGACACTTAGGATAGGCTTTCTGAATGCTCTCCTCAGTTTCCCAAGTACAATCTCGCAGATCTCCACTCCATTGCACTTTGACTAAGTGAACCTTCTTGTTCCTCAGTTCTTTGGTTTCTTTGCCGATTGTAACAACCCGTATTTTCAATAACCTATTCTAACATAAATCGAGGCAAAATTTAATTTATAAATCTGAATCAAGGGAAAAGGGCTGTGCCAGTGCGTTCGTCTCGGAAAAATACGCGAAATAGAGTCCGAGTTTTCGGAAATCGGAGTCCGTATGACCCGATTAAGGCCCAACGAAGTTTTCAGAAAATTTCAAAGTAAAAAACAGATTTCAAATTCAAGCTTGAATTTGGAAATTAGGGCAGTTGGGCGCAGGCGGGAAAATTCCCGCCAGACCCATGTCGACAGCCCTGTCGACTGGGCAGTCGACATGGTTAGGCCCAAGTCGACAGCCCTGTCGACTTGGGTGTCGACTTGGTTCAGCCGGGCAGTTTTGCCTGGTGCACCATTTTGGAGTTGTGTTGAGTTTGGGGGCCAGATTCGGTTTTGAGGGCTGAAATTGGAATTAGGGTTTAATCCTAAGGCTAAAACTAATCCTATCTCTATAAATAAGACCCTAGACCTAACCTAATCATCATTAATCAACCCTACAACTAAACTATGGCAAAATCATTCCTCTCATGGCCTCCACTCTCTTCATAAAATTCTAAGTTATTTCTATGAGAGATTTTCCATGCATACAAGTGTTTTCAAGCTTGTATGAGTGTCATTAGCTTGCATTCAAGTCAAGTTTCCATATTTACATCATAAAGCAAGGGTTTTGATCATTTTGGCTCAAGGGTTTTTCTATTGGAGCTTGCATTTTGGGTTTATTTGATTGCATAAGGGCTTTGTCTCAATCTATATATTTTTGTGTCTTCATAAGCATTGTAAGCCCTTTTCTACTTTCATATTTAAACTCTAAAGTTAAATGAATGATGCAAGTTTGGTTGATCATTATGATATGCAAGTTTGCCATGATATGCAAGTTTACTATGTCATGTTATGCAAGTTTGATATGTTATGTTATGCAAGTTTGTTATGTTATGCAAGTTTGTCATGTTATGATATGCAAGTTGTCATGTTATGTATACAAGTTTGGGTGGATCATTTTACTCATGTTATCATGTTATGCAAGCTTACCTTGAGTATATGAACGTAAAGCTTCAAGCTTTATGTTAAAGGTTGCATTTTGGCAACATGTAAGTTATCATATCTCTTATGATAACTTGCATGTGAGGCTAAATGCGAACTTATGGCCATTTCTACATGCCATTTATCACCATGTATCACCAATATACTAAGTTTGGTTTTATGCATGCTTTTGAGGCCTAAAAATGTAATATGCAAGTATATGAACATATGTACATTTCATATGCCACCATGTTAAACTTGTGGCTTCAACACCTTTATGTCATGATTATGCCAAGTTCCCTCTTTCTATCCTTTATGCGCTATTGCGATATGTAAGCGATGGGATTGCGTTTGGGGTTGGGTAAACTTAAAAGACATAAAAACATAAAATTGGGAATTTACCTATTAAGTTAGGTCTACCCATTGGGAATTTACCTATTAAGTTAGGTCTACCCAAATGCTTGAAAACTTGTAATATGTTTGGTAAACATAATGGACATGACACTTAGAAAATATAAGTGTGACCAACTCGAGGTTGGGTTGAGTTTGTAGCGTAAACCTACCCGGAACCGACCGGCTTAACTAGTTGCTACAAACAATAGGACCCAATGTGAGAAGTTTGTCATGTTGTACCTTGAAACCGAGGTTAGACCAAGTTGTGGTATAAAGCTACCCGGAACCGACCGGCTTAACTAGTAACCGCAATGAAGTCTAATGTGAGAGGTTAAGGCACATTAATTAATTAATGCCTCATGGTTAGGGTTTAAGTCATGGTCCACTTAATACTTAATCAATGTGGGCTTGGTAGATTAATCAGGGTTAAGTCGTGAACTCATCGTTACACTTAACCAAGTTAATCCATGATTAACAAGAGGGTTAAACCGTACTTAACCCACTAGAAAATCCTAGCAATGGGGGTCCACTCCAGCAGTAATCCCAAGTTTGTATCATCATGACCCTAGGGACTAGGCTAGGGTGGGGCACGATTACTGGACTTGAGGTAAGTGACCAAAAACGACGGCAGAGTGGTACGCCGGTGTAGTTCCGGACGGACTATGGTCGTGCACGTAGTCCGTAACCGGAGAAAATCAAGCACGGGTACCAGTAGATCTAAGACTGTGCACTTATGTTTATGGTGTCCAGGGGTTGACACCCTAGGGCTTGATACACCCGACGGGAGACCCAGCACAGTCTGACTACAATTATGTTTGGGCCGTATTGACGCCAACACGTGACGAGTTAGGCTTATAGGGAGCCGATCGACTAGACCGTTTGGTTGGACCTCGTATTAGGGTCACTTCATGTTATTGGGCCAAAGCTTGGGCCAAGGGATCAATACTTGTTTATTCAAGTCATGTTAGCTTGCTAGTACACCTGTGGTGCAAAAACCTTAAACCTGATTATGCGATGACACCTTTATCTACCTTGTTAGTTAATCATCATGCTAGTATGTTGTTATCCTTATGTTCATCCCTGCTTCTCATGCCAGTTAACTTTATCAGTTTACATTGATTGTAGTAGGGCTTACTCAGTCTTTTTGACTGACCTGTTTTTCTTTCGCCTCTTTTCTTCCGTTACTCCCCCCCCCCCAAGGTTCTCAGGGTGGGAATATTGAAGCTTAGCTTGGACTTCTGATCGCTTGCTTGTGGGATTTTAGCTCATGTACGGTCTTGACATGAAGCTAGCTATGGTTATCACTTATTTTGGGGATAGTACTTATGTATTTCAGTTTTTCAATGATGTTGTTTTTATCTAGACTTGTGTATTTGGAAAGTTGACATTATGTTGTACCAGACTTGTTTTGAAATAGTTTGAAATCTTCCGCTGTTTTACTTACCTTATTTACTCTGTTTACATATATACATATGTTCTTGTTCTGCCTTGATATATCATTATGCATGTTTACCCGGTACAAACGCCCCTCCAAAGTCAGAGTGCTTGCAAGAGCCACCCTGGCGGAGGTGGGGTGTTACATTTGGTATCAAAGCATATGGTTTACGAGAAGGAACAAAAAGGTTTTTAAAACTTTTGGAAAACTAGTTTCAAAACCAAGTATAAAGTATTTTCCAAAGAAAAGTCTAGTTTATTTTAAAGGCTATTCCCCAAAAAGCCATTAGCAAAATTCCTTCGTTTTTCTCCATTCTGAATCTGTCTTTTTCTTCGTTTTCAGTATGGCCGATAACTTTGCTATTCCGGAGGGAGTACACGTACCTGTTTGGTATAGGAGACTTTTGGAGGCTAGGGCGACCGAAGCCGGCCCCGCAGATGTTCCTCCTCCTCCTCCTCCTGTCGCTGATGTTCCTCCTCCTCCTGTCGCTGAGGTTCCTCTTCCTCCTCCCCCTCAGCATCCTCAAGCTGACTTCGCAAAGACTTGCAAAGATTTCAAAGCAATGGGTGGCAAGAACTTTCAAGGCACTGAGACTTTTGTAGAGGCCAGAAATTGGAAAGAGACCGAGGATTTATTTGCTATCTTTGGGTTAGACAATCAGAGGAAGATCTTGTTGGCGGTTTGGCTTATGAAGGATGAAGCCGCTTATTGGTGGGAAGTCACCAATGGTACTAGGCCTGTTGAGACTTGGGCCAATTTCAGGGCAAGGTTCGTGCTTAAGTTTCTATCTTCTGCTGAGGAGAATCTGCAAATGGAGAGGTTCATAGCTTTGAAACAAGGAGATATGTCTGTCAAAGAATATGTGAACAAGTTCAATCAGTTAGCTCGTTTTGGCTTGGATATGGTGAGTACTCCTCAGAAGAAGGCTCTTCATTTTGCTAGAGGATTGAATGAGCCATTGCAGGGATTGGCTATGTCACATATTCCTCATGGGGCCACGTTTGAGAGCTTGGTTGATATGGCGTTACTTCAGGGAGATGTCAAGAAAGAGATCAAGATGAATGATACTCAAGCCAAGAAGACTGATTCCCAGTGGAAAGGAAATCAGGGTAATCCAAGTGGTCAGAGCAATCAGAACAAGAACAAGAGTCAAGGCAACAAGGGGAACAACAACAAGGGGAAGTGCCATTATTGCGGTTCAGTTGGGCATCTTATTAAGGATTGTAAGAAGAGGAAAATGAAGAATGGTGAATGCTTTTTCTGCGGTGAGACTGGACATTTCAGTAAGGATTGCCCGAAGAAGCAAGGGCAAGGCCAGGGTCAGACTCAGCGTGCTGGACCTTCAGGAGGGCAAGTTCATGCTCTCAATGCCGCTCCAGTTCCCGATCGAGGTAGTATTTCTGTTGAGAGCCTTGTATATATTTCTGATTTTCCAGTTCGTACCTTGTTTGATTCTGGTGCATCGCATAGCTTTATCTCATCTGATCTTGTTGATAGTTTGCACCTTAGTACTAGCTTGGTAGATGATCCCGTCTGTGTCTCAAATCCTATTGGGGGTTCCGCCCATCTGTCTATGATATGTGGGGATTTGAGGATCTCTATACTGAGTGTAGAGTTCTTGTGTAGTGCTTATGTTCTTGGTTTTAGGGGATACGGATTGATATTGGGCATGGATTGGTTGTCCAGATATGGAGCCATCCTTGATTGTGAGCATAGGGTTGTGAGGCTCGTGACTCGCCTCGGAAACACTCTAGAAATTTCTTGTAATCCGAGAGGTCCCGTCATGTTGTGCTATCTTGAATCACTCGACTCGTCAATGGAAACTCTTCAGTCTGTGAGAGTGGTTCGAGAGTATCCGGATGTTTTCGATGAAGTTAGGGGGTTGCCCCCTAAGCGAGAGATTGATTTCCGCATTTATCTGGTGGATAATGCAAAGCCGGTTTCTTTGCCCGTTCGGCACATGGCTCCGCGTGAAAGGCGGGAGCTAAGTAAGCAAGTGAAGGAGTTGCTTGAGAAGAACTTCATTAGACGAAGTATATCTGAATGGGGAGCGCCTGTGGTATTTGCTACCAAGGCAGATGGTTCTCTCCAACTTTGTGTTGACTATCGAGAGTTGAATAAGCTGACTAAGAAGAACAGACACCCGTTACCGAGGATTGATGATCTCTTTGACCAGCTTATCGGTGCTTCTGTTTTCTCTCAGCTTGATCTTGCTACTGGATTCCATCAGCTCAGGGTAGCTGAAGATAGTATAGACAAGACTGCGTTTAGAACTCCAGATGGATTCTTCGAATGGCTTGTCATGCCGTTCGGCTTGACTAATGCACCCGCATATTTCGTGGACTTGATGAGTAAGGTGTTCAGGGAGTTCTTGAACAAGTTTGTCGTGGTCTTCGTAGATGATATTCTGATCTTCTCTAAGGATGAGGAAGAGCACGCAAGGCATCTCGTGGAGGTGATGGATACGCTTAGAGCGCATCAGTTGAAGGCCAAGTTCTCCAAGTGTCACTTTTGGAGAAGGGAAGTTACATTTCTTGGGCATATAGTATCTAAGCAAGGCTTAGCGGTGGATCCCGCTAAGGTAGTTGCAGTTCAGGATTGGAAGACTCCAAGGAATGCAACCGAAGTGAGAAGTTTTCTAGGTCTTGCAGGCTTTTACCGGAAGTTCATCAAGGACTTCGCGAAGATTTCCTCTCCTCTCACAAGATTGACGAAGAAAAATTTAGTTTTTGCTTGGAGCATAGAATGCGAGCTTGCTTTTCAGAGGCTCAAGAGAGCTCTCACATCAGCACATGTTCTAGCTTTGCCCGATGGATGGAAGTTATTTACAGTATACACTGATGCATGTGGCACGGGGTTAGGAGCTGTTCTGATGCAAGAAGGAAGAGTGATATGCTTTGGCGGTAGACAACTCAAAGTGCATGAGAAGAATTATCCCACTCATGACTTAGAGTTGGCAGCAATAGTATATGCACTCAAGGCTTGGCGCCATTATCTTCTGGGAGAAAGATTTGAGCTTTATGCCGATCACAAGTCATTGAAGTATCTCTTTTCTTAGAAGGATCTGAATCTGAGGCAACAAAGATGGATGGAATTCTTGGCGTCCTACGATTTTGAGATAGCTTATACCCCTGGCAAGGGGAATGTGGTAGCAGATGCATTGAGTAGAAAAAGGTTGACTCTGAGTCCTCTATTCGTTGAGATGAAGAATTTAGAGTATGTGGCAACCTTTGATTTCTCTTTGGCGATTGAGTCGATGACCGGTTCTTTAGCATCTCTGGAACTCAGACCTACCCTTCTTGATCAAGTTGGGGCTTCGCAGAGAGAAGACCCTCAGATAGTTGAGATTATGGATAAGCTGATTCGAGGAGAGGCGTCTAGTCATCTCGCTCGATATTCTATTGATGACAAGGGTTGGCTGAGGAGAGACGGAAGGTTATGTGTTCCAATGGTAGAAGATTTAGTAAGAAAAGTTCTTGAGGAAGCGCATCGCTCTAAGTTGACTATACATCCGGGCGGAGATAAGATGTATAAAGATATGAAGCGCATTTTCTTTTGGCCTGGGATGAAGAAGGATGTGGCAGAGTTTGTCTCTAGATGTATCATTTGCCAGCAAGTTAAGGCCGAGTCGAAGAAGCCCGGTGGGCTATTGCATCCTCTAGACGTTCCACTATGGAAGTGGGAGAGTATTTCCATGGATTTTATCGATGGGCTACCAAGGTCAAGGAAAGGGAATATGAGCATTTGGGTTATTGTGGATAGACTTATGAAGAGTGCTCATTTCATTCCGGTGAAGAACAAGAGGACCGCATCTTGGCTAGCGTCTGTATATCTTCGTGAGATTGTGAGACTACATGGAATCCCTTCTAGTATAGTCAGTGACCGTGACCCAATCTTTACAAGTCAATTCTGGAATAGCTTGCAAGAAGCTATGGGCACGAGGTTGAATCTAAGTACGGCTTATCACCCACAGACGGACGGTCAAACCGAAAGGGTGAATAGGGTACTCGAGGATCTGTTGAGGCTTTGTATTCTGGATTTTGGTGGTACTTGGGAAGACCATCTTCCTCTTGTTGAGTTTGCATATAATAACAGTTATCAGGCAAGCATAGGGATGACACCATTTGAAGCTTTATATGGGAGGCCGTGCAAGTCGCCTACATGTTGGTGGGAGACTACAGATGAGCTTATACTTGGGCCTGATATGATCAGAGATACATCCGAGAAGGTCGAGTTGATTCGGAGACGGATGAAAGCGGCCCAAGACCGACAGAAATCCTATGCTGATAAGCGAAGAACTGATTTGGAGTTTGATGTTGGGGATATGGTTTTTGTGAAGGTTTCTCCTTTGCGGAATGTGGTCCGATTTGGAGCCGTTGGGAAGTTAGCACCGAGGTTTGTTGGACCATTCCCTGTTATAGAGAGGATCGGGTAGATGGCTTATAGAGTGGAGTTGCCCGAGAAGCTTGCCGGAATACACGATGTTTTTCATGTCTCGCATCTCCGGAAGTGTTTACATGAATCAGCAGAGGTTGTTGAGCCAAGTGTTCTGAAAGATGTGGAAGTGGAGAAAGAGGCTACCTTGAGGAGAGCTCCGATTCGTATCTTGGGGACGGAGACCAAGAAGCTAAGGAATCGAGAGGTCAAGTTGGTGAAGGTTCAATGGGGTGAAGCCGAAGAAGACGCAACTTGGGAAACCGAGGAGAAGATGTGTGGGCTTTATCCATTCCTTTTTGAGGGTACACTCTCAATCTCTTTTCTTTGTTAGCATATCTTTCTCTTTGCTATCCATGTTTATCTAGTTTATCGTGTTAATCTCATCATGAGAACCTTAGGTAGAAACCCTTTGGATGAAACATGTGTTTGAAACATGTTATGCTTGATGTTTGCAAGTGGTTGCAAGTGTTTGCAAGTGGTTATGCGTGGATGCATTATACACACTAGGCACTAGATCGGCTCACACACTCCACATATTGCATATGCATGAGTGTTTATGCTTATTCATGGATGAAAATTTTTGTGTTATCACATGGATGTTGCATACGGATGTATGTTAAGTGCACACATATAGATGTTATACATTATGTTAGGAATTGCATACATATGGATTCATTTCACTAACATAATTTGCATTGATGATATTTGCATTAGATAAGTACATATACACACACCTTTGCATATGTTCATACAACATTTAGAATCTTGTAAGGACAATGATTGCTCGTGGATGATGTTTTGAGTAGATGGATGTTGGATGGTAGGATATGTTCTTCCTAACTTAGAGATTTCGGGGACGAAATCCTTTAAGGAGGGGAGAATGTAACAATCCGTATTTTCAATAACCTATTCTAACATAAATCGAGGCAGAATTTAATTTATAAATCTGAATCAAGGGAAACGGGCTGTGCCAGTGCGTTCGTCTCAGAAAAATACGCGAAATAGAATCCGAGTTTTCGGAAATCGGAGTCCGTATGACCCGATTAAGGCCCAACGAAGTTTTCAGAAAATTTCAAAGTAAAAAACAGATTTCAAATTCAAGCTTGAATTTGGAAATTAGGGCAGTTGGGCGCAGGCGGGAAAATTCCCGCCAGACCCATGTCGACAGCCCTGTCGACTGGGCAGTCGACATGGTTAGGCCCAAGTCGACAGCCCTGTCGACTTGGGTGTCGACTTGGTTCAGCTGGGCAGTTTTGCCTGGTGCACCATTTTGGAGTTGTGTTGAGTTTGGGGGCCAGATTCGGTTTTGAGGGCTGAGATTGGAATTAGGGTTTAATCCTAAGGCTAAAACTAATCCTAATCTCTATAAATAAGACCCTAGACCTAACCTAATCATCATTAATCAACCCTACAACTAAACTATGGCAAAATCATTCCTCTCATGGCCTCCACTCTCTTCATAAAATTCTAAGTTATTTCTATGAGAGATTTTCCATACATACAAGTGTTTTCAAGCTTGTATGAGTGTCATTAGCTTGCATTCAAGTCAAGTTTCCATATTTACATCATAAAGCAAGGGTTTTGATCATTTTGGCTCAAGGGTTTTTCTATTGGAGCTTGCATTTTGGGTTTATTTGATTGCATAAGGGCTTTGTCTCAATCTATATATATTTTTGTGTCTTCATAAGCATTGTAAGCCCTTTTCTACTTTCATATTTAAACTCTAAAGTTAAATGAATGATGCAAGTTTGGTTGATCATTATGATATGCAAGTTTGTCATGATATGCAAGTTTACTATGTCATGTTATGCAAGTTTGATATGTTATGTTATGCAAGTTTGTCATGTTATGTTATGCAAGTTTGCCATGTTATGATATGCAAGTTGTCATGTTATGTATGCAAGTTTGGGTGGATCATTTTACTCATGTTATCATGTTATGCAAGCTTACCTTGAGTATATGAACGTAAAGCTTCAAGCTTTATGTTAAAGGTTGCATTTTGGCAACATGTGAGTTATCATATCTCTTATGATAACTTGCATGTGAGGCTAAATGCGAACTTATGGCCATTTCTGCATGTCATTTATCACCATGTATCACCAATATGCTAAGTTTGGTTTTATGCATGCTTTTGAGGCCTAAAAATGTAATATGCAAGTATATGAACATATGTACATTTCATATGCCACCATGTTAAACTTGTGGCTTCAACACCTTTATGTCATGATTATGCCAAGTTCCCTCTTTCTATCCTTTATGCGCTATTGCGATATGTAAGCGATGGGATTGCGTTTGGGGTTGGGTAAACTTAAAAGACATAAAAACATAAAATTGGGAATTTACCTATTAAGTTAGGTCTACCCATTGGGAATTTACCTATTAAGTTAGGTCTACCTAAATGCTTGAAAACTTGTAATATGTTTGGTAAACATAATGAACATAACACTTAGAAAATATAAGTGTGACCAAATCGAGGTTGGGTTGAGTTTGTAGCGTAAACCTACCCGGAACCGACCGGCTTAACTAGTTGCTACAAACAATAGGACCCAATGTGAGAAGTTGGTCATGTTGTACCTTGAACCCGAGGTTAGACCAAGTTGTGGTATAAAACTACCCGGAACCGACCGGCTTAACTAGTAACCGCAACGAAGTCTAATGTGAGAGGTTAAGGCACATTAATTAATTAATGCCTCATGGTTAGGGTTTAAGTCATGGTCCACTTAATACTTAATCAATGTGGGCTTGGTAGATTAATCAGGGTTAAGTCGTGAACTCATCGTTACACTTAACCAAGTTAATCCATGATTAGCAAGAGGGTTAAACCGTACTTAACCCACTAGAAAATCCTAGCAATGGGGGTCCACTCCAGCAGTAATCCCAAGTTTGTATCATCATGACCCTAGGGACTAGGCTAGGGTGGGACACGATTACTGGACTTGAGGTAAGTGACCAAAAACGACGGCAGAGTGGTACGCCGGTGTAGTTCCGGACGGACTATGGTCGTGCACGTAGTCCGTAGCCGGAGAAAATCAAGCACGGGTACCAGTAGATCTAAGACTGTGCACTTATGTTTATGGTGTCCAGGGATTGACACCCTAGGGCTTGATACACCCGACGGGAGACCCAGCACAGTCTGACTACAATTATGTTTGGGCCGTATTGACGCCAACACGTGACGAGTTAGGCTTATAAGGAGCCGATCGACTAGACCGTTTGGTTCGACCTCGTATTAGGGTCACTTCATTTTATTGGGCCAAAGCTTGGGCCAAGGGATCAATACTTGTTTATTCAAGTCATGTTAGCTTGCTAGTACACCTGTGGTGCAAAAACCTTAAACCTGATTATGCGATGACACCTTTATCTACCTTGTTAGTTAATCATCATGCTAGTATGTTGTTATCCTTATGTTCATCCCTGCTTCTCATGCCAGTTAACTTTATCAGTTTACATTGATTGTAGTAGGGCTTACTCGGTCTTTTTGACTGACCTGTTTTTCTTTCGCCTCTTTTCTTCGGTTACCCCCCCCCCCCCCCAAGGTTCTCAGGGTGGGAATATTGGAGCTTAGCTTGGACTTCTGATCGCTTGCTTGTGGGATTTTAGCTCATGTACGGTCTTGACATGAAGCTAGCTATGATTATCACTTATTTTGGGGATAGTACGTATGTATTTCAGTTTTTCAGTGATGTTGTTTTTATCTAGACTTGTGTATTTGGAAAGTTGACATTATGTTGTACCAGACTTGTTTTGAAATAGTTTGAAATCTTCCGCTCTTTTACTTATCTTATTTACTCTGTTTACATATATACATATGTTCTTGTTCTGCCTTGATATATCATTATGCATGTTTACCCGGTACAAACGCCCCTCCAAAGTCAGAGCGCTTGCAAGAGCCACCCTGGCGGAGGTGGGGTGTTACACCGATGATCTTTAGCGGCTCTCTTCTCACAACTAATTCAGGGGTAATTTCAATATCCTGTTGAGCTGCTTCTTCCACGATCAAGACTGGATCATGAACGTGCTTTCGAAGTTGAGATATGTGAAATACATCATGAACCCCAGGCAACCAATCAGGCAGTTTGACCCTATAAGCGAGAGTTCCGATCCGTTCCAGAATAGGAAACGGACCAATGAATTTGGGCGCCAACTTCCCAGTTTTACCGAACCGGATAACTCCTCTCATCGGCGATACTTTCAAATATACATAGTCGCCAACAGCAAACGATATATCTCTTCTTATGATATTCGGGAATGGTCATATCTTCTTGTATCAAATAAGAAAATTCATCACATAGTCGTTCTATTGCTTCTGGAGGAGTAAATCTTTCCAGGAAAATCACTTTGAATCTATCCCAGGTGATATCACCTTCTGGATTATCCTTAATTACTTAATCCCACCAAAACAAAGCTTCGTCTTCGAGTGCCCAGAAGGCCAGTAATCTTTTCTGGTCATCCCTTAGCTTTAATGCTTCGAAGATTTTCTCAGCCGAACGAATCCAAGCTTGTGTTCTCATAATAGATTCTTCACCCGAGAAGGGTTTTCCACCCAAATTTCTATATTTCATAAATAGAGCTTCTATATCCGGGTCAGTATTACTTCTTCTGTTTCTGGCACTCATTTCCTAGTCCTTTTGCAAATAGCAGATCAAGTGTCAGGTCAACAGAAAAGATATTTCAAAATATAGAGACAAATACTTGAATGTAAATGCGTCTATCGAGGTGTTATTTCATTCTGCTACTCATACTAGGATGTTACTGATCCTATCTGTAATGAGTTACCCATCCTAGAACACTACTGGTTCTATTTCTGACGAGTTCGTTAATATGTTATATTCCAGAACTAAGCTTAACCAATGCTCTAATACCAAATGAGACGACCCCAAATCCCGTATTGACGGCGGCAAGGGTAATCCGCGGAATATAACACAGAAACAGATAATAGAAGAACAGAAATAAATAAATACACCAGATAATGAACAACAGAGTATACTGGATAATCGAAATCATCAGAGTTACACAGTATACAGGATCATACTTAGTACAAATACAGTTCAGCTATACATAAATGTCTACAGCGGAAACAAACAAAATATGTACAATAGGAGCAGAACAGCATAAAAAGAGATAAATGATAAAATCCATCTTCATCTCTAGCTATCCAGAAAGAACCAGCTAAACCTGAATACAAGGCTGCCCATGTAGAAAAAGGGGCACCCGAGTTTGAAAGTGAAACAAACTACGAGTCAGTCATGGGACTGGTATGATAAATCTATTCAACACATTTTATATATGGCTAATCACAGGACCACGCCACTTTCGTGGAACGGATTTACTCCATCGGATTGCCAGTGCTTTAAAACAAATCTTTCTTTTAAACATCGCAATGCTTTTTATAAAAATGAAGCCATTATAAGACTCAGTTCCCATCACACAATGCAACACAAACCGGAGGATAGAGTTTTTACCTTATAATGGCCAAAATATGATTGATACGAATAAAACAAAGGCATTTGATATTATTGCTAGTGTTTATATGTTTTGAAAACAATTTCAAACCATAACTATCAATCATAGACGGCATTAATGCCCCATACCACTATGTCGCCATATATATATATATATATATATACACAATCGAAACCGCATAGTCACGTATTTGGAAATTGGATTTCCGTCATGAACCAAGGCAAAAGATAGTCCTTACCGAATTCGAGACGCTCTAGCCCATGTCTCAGGATCAGAACGCATCGACCTTTGGAGCGACAGAGCCGGTCCACCGATGTGGATTAGAATGCCTTAACACTACGTTTCCCCGCCCTATGGGGCGTAAGTGAGCCAACGAATGACTCCATCGGACCCGGATCGTCCGATTAAACCGAGGCGCCTCGCAACAGCAACAACCACATAAGTAAAATGCCAGGCCGTGTAAAAACACTGACACAACTCCTAGCTAGAAGGAAACGCATGCCCTCCCTGAGGTTCTTCTCCTGTTTCTGGCTCATACCGGGGAGTAAGGCTCGCGAATTCACGTTATACACAAAGCTACGCCACACAGGCAGTGCTTTGATCATTATCACAAGACTTTGCTTTTCAACAGAAGCCCTGATCATTTGCCACTTAGGCATGCCACACTAGCAATTCATGCCATGCGACTGATGTCCATCGATATACAACCTCTGAGCTCGTGCGTTTCAGAGAAGGGCGTTAAGCAAAAGAATAAATTCTCCTTCGCCAAACAGATGTATATTTAATAGAGATCAATCAACACATAATAAAATCCAATGTCAGACACACAGTCCATTTACAAGTCCGTTCTAGGTCTGAACGAAACCGGAGGCACTAAATACCTTGCAAACCCATCAAACACCACGTACGCCTGGACGATCACCACTCATCATCCATACTTCGGGATGCCTCCCAATCCGGACCTCGGTTACCACCCAAACGAGGTGAAGATCTCCGGTCTTCGACCACCGTCTTCATCTTCGACTTTCAATCGTCGACCAATTATTTGAAATGAGAACTAACTCGGCCTTTTCAAATAATTCACGTATATTTAGAATTTCAAATCAATTTATTTCAATGGTTAAATCATTCGACAACACCAATTTTGTTCTTTATTGTAATTTTCACACCAAACACATTCAACCATCAAATACCACATAAATCGAGCAAATTCAGTTTATTTCCATTCCATATCGTTTATGATATTTTATAACGATTCATCGCTATTTTTATTTATTTTAAAATAGCCAATTTATTCAAAACGACGCTTCGGGCCATAACGCAGCCGTGGCGCTGTTTTTCTTCAGATTTGATTTACACATATCTGAAAATCTAACCGTTGGATCTTCACAAAATTTACATCATTAGAAAGATCTTTTCAAAACGAATCCAACGGTTTCAGTTTCGGGAAAATCCGACGGTCGGATCTCCCGGTATCATCGTTTGAAGTTTCGATTTCAAAATACGAACTGCAGCGTCGTTATTCGATTAAATATAATTATATATATATATATATATATATATATATATATATATAATCGATTATGGCGTTGTTTTTCTTCAAATTTGAATTAAACATTCCAGACAATCCAACCGTTGGATTTTTACAAAGTTGGTGCCGTTGGAAAAATATTTCCAAAGCGAACCCAACGGTTGCCGTTTCGGGACAATCCGATGGTCGGATCTCTCGCACTAATCATTTGAAATCACGATTTCAAAATACAAACTGCAGCGTCGTTATTCAATATATTTCAATTCTATTCATATATATATATATATATATATATATATATATATATCGATTCTTCGATTTCAAAGCTATATTCTTTTCATACATGTGATAAAAAAAATGATATTTTTATCTAACTGTCTTCTATTTCAACACTTCACTATATTTAACAATTCATGTGTATTATAAAAAAAAGTGATTTTTATTGTAAAGCAATTCATTTCAAAACACTATTATTTTATATAGTTCATATAGATGATAAAAAATGTGATTTTTATATAAAACAATTTCTTTCAAAACAAGATTATTTTATATAGTTCGTATAGATGATAAAAAATGTGATTTTTATATTTAAAACACGAACACCATTCAACACATAAATTTTAATTCAACGAATGAAAATAATTCAACGAATGAAAATAATTCAAACACATGAATATTTTTCAAAATTTCGGCAGCATAACGGCAGGGTAGTTAAAACCGGGACCGTCCCTAGTACGGCTCCTCGCTCTACCTTAAAACCTCACGGTTTTTGACAATGGGGATCATGCATCTAGTTCGCACGCAGGCGGCATGTATATATTTATTTCATTTCCACAAACTAATCCTATGTGGTTTCAACCAAATATTTCTCAACCACAAATGGGTATTTTTCAACCACAATCAATCAATATCAACCACAAATAATCCCAATCAACCATTCGCTATCAATCAATTTTCACACCAATCACATTTAACCAATAAATATCGTCCATGGTTTGCGGACGAGAGGCGTATATATATATATATATATATATATATATATATATATAGCAATTCACTTATATTTCAACACATATATAATTTTTACAACGCATATATAACTTATACATCGAACGTACAACTTATACAATGCTTATACATGAAGTGTACAACGCTTATACAACTCATACATTGACTATATAATTTATACATCGTCGTTTTCCATATCGTTTATAAATTAGAAATCTCACATTGGGTTCCACTCCACCAAAAATAGCAGAGGGCTCAGAAAAATATGCGGTCTCTTCTAGAATGTAGAAGACGTCCACACGGTCACGATGTTTCCTGTTTCATCGAATTTCGTGAAGAAACGAAAAAGATATGATTTTTACAAGGTTTGCAACGGTTTAAAGGTGTTAAAATCATTTCAGAAAATAAAACTCGTACCTTTCAATAAATGTTCAAAACTAGGTTTGCAATTTTCTTTCAATCCGTGCAACTATATGACGATCGGCCTGTGCCACCTCGAAGGGCTAGGAGAGGGCTTCGCGCACGTGGGGGAGTGTGCCAGCTCGGTGGACCCAGGTGATGGCGGCGGCGGTTGAAAGGCCGCGACTTTGAAGGCCTGGATCTCGCGATTCACCTGACGAGAGGGGGTGCTACGACCATGGATTTGAAGCTTGAGGGGAGCTCTTCAAAAACCCCAACTGGGTCAAAGGCTATCGATGCGTGTAGGAGGAGAAAACGAGGGGGAAAGCTCGGAATCCTCTTCCGTCGTTCGCGATTTTAGATTTATCGGGGAGAGAGAAATATTCTGACCAATGATATTTTTTTATTTATTTATAAATTTTCAAAATCCAAAAATACCCCTCTTCACGTACTAACACCAATACAAACCCAACGATTGTCGTCCCTAGCGTTTTACCCCCATTCCGAACACAATGAGATATGTTTCGTAGGCCCATTCGACTGTTTCAGTCAGTTTTCCTTCAAATTAAAATATATAACATTCAATATTCAATTTGAACGTACATTTCAATTTTCCAGGGCCACAAACTGATTCGAAAAATTCTAGAAAAAATAAATCTAGCTATGTTTTGACGATACGGTCCCAACAAAACTAGTTTCGTCGAATTCTGAGACCGTTTGCAAAAAGGTCCATTTCTGGTCGATCCAATTTGACTGTAATTGACCAGAACAAGTTTTCTTTTGCCACGCTCACATACTAGCTTCAAAAATTATGAAATTTGAAACCTAGCAATAACTTCACATTCCGGATCCGACAAAAGTGGTTTCGTCGAATTCCGAGGTCATATGCAAAATGGCCAATTTCACGGGCTATATAAATTCCATAGCGACCTTTCTGAAAATTCATTTGGCCATAACTTTTGCTTTCCGCTATGAAAATTCGATTTTTCAGATTCGTTAGAAAGGTATTCACTAGCAAATCTAAATATTTTTGGTTTCGCTCAAATCCGTTTTGTTTTGCACCCGGTACAGTCCGACAAAGTTTGAATTCAATTTTTGAAAGTGCAGCACCTTTTCAGGCCTTGTTTATAAATAGAATTAATTATATTCGTTTACAATTGTCGATTCAAACCTACTTTCCATCGCTATTATTTAAAATATTTATTTTGAATATTTAAAATCCATTATTTTAGCCAATTTAAAAAAAATTAATTGGTTCAGATTTTCTGGGTCGTTACAGCCCAATGGGGAATTTCGGGATTAGGCTTATGAGAAGGCTGAAATCAGTTAGAGAACGATCTTATTTTCATTTTTCAGCCGCCACTTTCATTCTTGAACCCTAACAATGGCCGCCAACATCTAGAAACATCCCCAAATCACTTTCTAATCAAGGATTAGGCCTAGCAACATCAAATCAAGGAGAAATAGCACCAAATCAGTATTAGAGCTGCTGTTAGACATCAGTATTCACCCAAATCAGCGAGGTTTCAGTTCTGAAAATTTTATTTGTGGCCAAGGTGAGTGATTTGCATAGTTTTGCACTAATTACGGTTAATTAAGGGTAATTAGTGAAGATTAGCGAATTTATACACTAATAAATTCTGGAAAAATATCTATAAATTCGAAAATAATATTTTATGCCTTTGTTAGAAATTTGGTTTGATTTGGTTAAGTTTTGTTAACCCTATGATTAGTTTTGCTTAAACATGCTTAAGGGAAATATGGGATTTTGGGTATGTTTGATCCACTTTACATGCTATAGTTATTGTTTTGATGTTTGTGATTGATGTTACATGTTGCTATGACTGTATGACATGATTTGTGATTGTCTAGAAGTGTTAGATTGGTCGAAAACGCCATTGAATGGCGTAAACAGTCGCTGGAATGAGTTACAGGAATTTGGCCGATTCGGACCGGATTGGAGGGAGGAGCCCGAACCGAACCGACCTGGTGCTATGGAGCTAGAATCCCGAGCCGACCTGATGGAGAAGCTTGAGAAACCCGACCCGATCCGATTGCTTGGGAAGAAGGACGAACCAGAGGAGTTTTCCATGAAGCCAGGAGGTGTGGACTCCGATCCGAACCGCTGGAGGAAGATCACCCCGATCTGACCCGAAGCAGAGAGGAAGGTTGAGCTGGAGATTCCGAACCGATCCGATTGCTTAGGGAGGAGTATTCCGATCCAAACCGAGGAGCTTATGACCACGATCTGAAGTAAAGTCGATGTCTGTAAAGGGGTTTACTGCGGGACGTGTGCAAAGGGGTTGTCGATGTCTGTAGCTTTGAATCACTATGTGTAGGGAGTACGTGAACGGATTCAAGGCCACAGTGGCCTAGGTACAACTAAAGGGGCTATAGACCAATGAAGTGGGGTCATTTGTAAAGATTTGGTCATGACTCCATGTGGTAAGCTTGGTAGTAGCAGTAGTTGTACAAGTCGAACTCCGTCACTACTTCGATGGGTCTAGTGATTGACAGTGGTGGACATCGTATGCTTTACGCACTGAGTGAGAGATGTGAGGATGGTTGCTATGGTTGATATGTTTTCCCACCATTATGACATGCACACCCCCACCCCCGTACTCTTTACACCATCTGTTTAGTGGCACCTTAGAGTATTGTACGGTATGTAGTGCTAACTCTTTGGTTGCAGGTCCAGGTTCAGGTATGATTTAGTATACCTGTTATTGTTCTGTTTAGATGATTATCGCTCATACCAGACTTTTTGTCTGACCCAGAGTTTTATGTCTCTTCTTATTACTCTGGGTTCTCACACGAGCAGACTAGAGACAGATTAGCTGGTGATGCGCGAGTAGCTGATTCGGAGGCGAGCAGGAGGCTTTCACGTATGATACATATAGTATTCTCCGTGTTGTTGAAGATCACTGCTTGGGCATTAGTAGTGCATCTTCTACTTTAGCTTTCTTTTGCTTTAGAGACAGTTTAAAGTTGTAATAATCATATTGGATCATAAGCTGTATTTGGATTTCCGCTGCTCTGATGATGATGTTGGTCTTAGTTATCAGCTTATGCACTGTCTCACCTGTTTTATATCAAGTATGTTATTATTATATTTTGTTTTATGCGCTGCGAGACATTCTACAGGCTCCTTGTTAGTTAATTTTCTTTTCTTTCTTTGGCGACCGTTCCGCGCTAGTCGGGCATGTGTACAGCGCACTTACGGAGGAAATGCCGGCTGGTGCTGGGTGGGCCGTCACAAGAAACAATTCAATTTCTCAGTCGATCGTTGCAGTGACAAAGATTTGTAATTTTTTTTTTTTTCCTGGTATTTCTAATGCAAGTTGAAAGCACAAAATTCAAAATAAAACATGAAACTTAAAAAAATTGGATTTTCATATGGAAAAACATTGGATTTTCAAAAACAAATAGTTTGCAAAATGGATTAGATAACAAAATTAAAAGTCCTTTTTATTTTTTTTATTTTTTTAATACAGATTTTGTAAATGCAAAACTCAAAATTTCATTTTCCAACAAACACAGCCTAAACTTTCAGCCGGAGGAGTAGAATGTATACAAAAAACTTTATTTCAAAGAACTTTACTTCTAACGCTGATCATCATGGAGCTTTGGTAACAATAAGCATGTCCTATTGCGTAGCTATTTCATGTTCAAATAGTTAGTAAAACAGGTCAAAACACGTCAAATTGCACGAGTATCATTCATTCCAAATGACTATCGTTTATGAACATTAGATAATTTAGAATCACATAATTAGTATTTCTAACAGCCCTGATAAATACACTACATTATTCAGTTATTCATATCAAAAGTCAAGAACTTTGAATTTAATCATCCATACTATTTGATGACATTAACCACAGAGAAAACAGAATATACATGCGATGTATTTGAACTTGCAATGGACCTAAATCTGTTAAAATGCCTGGTGCAAGAACCAAGCAATATTTTATGCATACAATTTGGATAGGTCATCTGCAAATGCCATTCTGATAGCCTCTCTCTTCAATTTGAGTGCTGAAGTTACTAAACCGGATTCAGGTGTCCATGCTTCATCCATCAATTTTATTTTTGATGGAATTTCAAATTTCTCCAACTTTGAATCTTTTCCAACCTGTATATCGTATAAAACTTAGTTTTTTCAATATATCAAGTTAGAGGCCAGATCGAGAAAGTTAAAATACTTAGGAAGGCATAGAACAAAGTTATGTAGCCATCAAATGATTCCTTGAGCTAGCTATTGGAACTACGGATCATTATTGTACAGTTGTTGGCTCGTTGCTACATGCAGAAAACATGTCGCAGCTACATGTAAATACACATACATTGTAATATTTGCTTTAATAATGGAGTTTAAGCATTTTCTTTGATTTGAGTGATTTCAAGTATTGAGTACATAATGCCAAGAATCTACACAACCATTAGTGAATACTACAGAATAATCTTGGACATATTTTAGTTGCAGGTCTCTTGCATATGCTACATGTTGGAAATTTGTGTGAATTATTAAAATATTTGAATAAGTGTATGAGTGGCTCCTTAAGGTGAATAGTCCCACATCATGGGATTATATGAAAGAAGCAAGTATTTATACTTGTTTCTAAGAAGCTTTGATGGGGCCTTGGGGCTCCCAATACATGCTTTGTTGTGAGGAGGGAGCTCATGCATCATGACCACCACACACGCGCGCGATCGACTCGACCCGGCCCGGTTCGGTATTGAGCTTGGGCTTTGGGCCTTGGCTATGTGGTGTAGACACTTATATTTTTGGTCTAGAAAACATTGCATTTTTCGAACCTGTTTTTTTTTAAATCCGGATATTTCTGAACCGACTTTAATATGAAGCGGTAAAAATTTTGATCAAGTATTTCGCAGATCCTATTTTCCTCCACTTACCAGTATTTTCGAATAACCTAATCCTCGTCTATATATTATCATCAGATCAGACGAGATTTATATAGAAAAAATTCTGCTTTTCTCTTTCTCCGCCATTAAAAATATTCTTAAGAAATTTTCGAGCAGTTAAAAATCAGAAAGTGCAAATCTGCACTGGTTTGTTTGTGCAAAGCAAATCAGTTATTAATTTCGGAGAGGCTGTTTTATCCTAGAGGCGGCGGCGAAAGTACGAACTGGTTTTGCACCACCGGCCAGATCACCGAATCGTCTTCAAGAAAGCGACAGAGTACGTGACTCAGCCATTTGTTTCCCAACAAATTGAAGACGAATAGAAACAATGGCTTCGACAACGACCATAGATGATGCTGCTCCTTCCTCTGCATTCCAGATCCCATTGGTGACTGCTGCCCCTTTTCGTTTCGAGGGTCTGCACTTCAAACGATGGCGTCAGAAAATGGAGTTCTACCTGACGATGAGAAAGGTGGCTAGTGCTCTGACCACCGACAAACCACAACTGCCAGACAAGCCTGACGGAGCTGATGAAGCGCAGATGGCATCCTGGATTGAACAATCAAAGCAGTTGCAGAGCTGGACTGAACAGGATTATTTGTGCAAGAATTTTATTCTGAACGGATTGAGCGATGATCTGTATGATTACTACAACTCAGAAGACAAGACAGCGAAGCAGATCTGGGAAGCGCTGCAGAAGAAATACGATACAGAGGAGGCAGGGGCGAAGAAGTATGTTGTGAGCCGCTATCTGAAGTACCAGATGACAGACGATAGGTCAGTAGAGATGCAGTCTCATGAGCTGCAGAAAATAGCTCATGAGATCATCTCCGAAGGTATGGTTTTAGATGAACAGTTTCAAATTGCTGTTATTATTGACAAACTGCCCCCAGGTTGGAAAGATTTTAAAAATTTCTTACGGCATAAGACTAAGGAATTTTCCTTAGAGAGTTTGATCACTCGCCTTCGCATTGAGGAGGCAGCACGCAAACAGGACCAGAAAGAGGAAGTGTTGTTTGTTTCAAACAACAACACTAAAAAGACCAAACCCGCAGTTCTGAAACCAAATCAGAAGTCTTTCAAGAATCAAAACAGACGCAACAAACATAATGAGAATTCGCAAGGAAACCCAAAAGGACAGCAAAAACCAGCCCAAAAGAATGACTCTGGACAGTTGTTTCTATGTTACAACTGTGGAAAACCAGGTCATATGGCACGAAAGTGTCGGAACAAGCCTAGCTCTGTACCACAGGCTAACTTGACTGAAGAGGAGCCTCTTATGGCTATGATTACTAAGATTCACCTTGTTGGTGGATCAGAGGGTTGGTGGGTAGACACTGGTGCTTCTCGCCATATCTGCTATGATCGTGCTATGTTCTCCACATACACGGCTGCTGAAGATCAGAAAGTGTTGCTGGGAGATTCTCACACCACTAAAGTTGCAGGGGTTGGAAACGTGGAGATCAAGTTTACCTCTGGAAAGACTGTGATCCTCAAAGATGTTTTGCATACTCCAGAGATGAGGAAGAATCTGGTTTCTGGCTATCTCCTTAATAAGGCAGGGTTTACTCAATTTATTGGGGCTGACTTGTATACCATTGTGTATAAGGGAAATTTTGTAGGAAAAGGTTATGCTTGTGAGGGAATGTTCAAATTAAATGTTGAATCTAATAAAATGAATAATTCTGCTTATATGTTGTGTGATTTTAATATTTGGCATTCTAGATTATGTCATGTTAATAAGCGAATAATTCATAACATGAGCACTCTAGATATGATATCTAAGATAGCAGAAGCTGAATCTGATAAATGTGAATTCTGTACACAAGCAAAAATCACAAAGAAACCTCACAAGTCTGTTGATAGAGAAACTGAACCCGTAGACTTGATTCATTCTGATATATGTGAACTTGATGGTACTTTGACTAGACATGGACATCGCTATTTTATCACTTTTATCGATGATTGTTCTGATTTCACATATGTATATCTTATGAAAAATAAAAGTGATGCTTTTGAAATGTTTAAAACATTCAAAACTGAAATTGAGAATCAAGTAAATAGAAAAATTAAGAGACTTCGTAGTGATAGAGGAACAGAATATGAATCTAATTCAATTCTGGACTTCTATAAATTACACGGTATTGTACATGAGAGAACTGCACCCTATTCACCTAAAATGAACGGTAAAGCTGAAAGAAAAAATAGGACTTTTACCGAATTAGTAGTGGCCATCCTACTAAATTCTGGTGCAGCAAAACATTGGTGGGGGGATATTTTATTGACTGTATGCTATGTTCTGAATAGAATCCCCAAATCTAAAAATAAAATTTCACCTTATGAAATTTTAAAGAATCATAAACCTAATGTCTCGTACTTTAGAACTTGGGGTTGTTTAGCATATGTTCGCATTCCAAACCCTAAGAGAATAAAATTGGCAAGTAGAGCATATGAATGTGCATTTATAGGCTATGCTATTAATAGCAAAGCATACAGATTTTATGATCTAAATGCACATAATATAATTGAATCAAATGATGCCGATTTTTATGAAACTAAATTTCCTTTTAAATTAAGGAATAGTGGGGGCACATCAAGTACGCCTATTAGAACAGAACTTGATAAAAGTTCTGAAGTTGAACCTAGAAGAAGTAAAAGAGCAAGAACCGTAAAAGATGTTGGTTCGGATTTTAGCGCTTTTACTATAGAGGAGGATCCCTTAAACCTCCAAGAGGCCTTATCTTCAATAGATGCCGATTTCTGGCGAGAGGCTATAAATGATGAGATGGATTCTCTTGAATCCAATAAGACTTGGCATTTGACAGATTTACCCCCTGGTTGTAAATCTATAGGCTGTAAATGAGTACTTAAAAAGAAACTAAAACCTGATGGTACTATAGATAAATACAAAGCAAGACTAGTAGCTAAAGGTTTTAGACAAAAAGAAAATATAGACTTCTTCGATACTTTTTCACCTGTAACTAGAATAACATCCATTCGGGTATTAATCTCACTTGCTTCCATTCATAATTTACTAATACACCAAATGGATGTTAAAACTGCCTTTTTGAACGGTGAATTAGACGAAGAAATTTATATGGACTAGCCTGAAGGATTTGTAGTACATGGTCAAGAACATAAAGTATGCAAATTGGATAAATCATTATATGGTTTAAAACAAGCACCTAAGCAATGGCATGAAAAATTTGATAACTTAATCATTTCAAATGGTTTTAAAGTTAATGAAAGTGACAAATGCATTTATTACAAATATGAGAATGACATTTGCACTATTATATGTCTTTATGTAGATGACCTACTCATCTTTGGGTCAAACATTCATGTCATAAACTCAGTCAAATCCTTATTAAGTGTCAATTTTGATATGAAAGATCTAGGTGAGGCGAGTGTAATCCTTGGTATTAAAATTACTAGGTCAGAAAAGGGAATTTCTTTGGATCAGTCTCATTACATTGAGAAGATACTAAAGAAACATAATTACTTTGACTGTAAACCTGCATGTACACCATACGATCCAAGTGTAAAGTTATTTAAGAACACTGGTGAAGGTGTAAGACAGTCTGATTATGCGAGCATCATTGGCAGCCTTCGGTATGTCACTGATTGTACTAGACCCGACATTGCCTATGTCGTGGGATTATTGTGCAGGTTTACCAGTAGACCTAGTATAGAGCACTGGCATGCTACTAAAAGGGTCATGAGATACCTTAAACGAACTATGAACCTTGGATTACATTATGAAAAGTTTCTAGCTGTACTTGAAGGATATTCAGATGCAGACTGGAATACTTTATCTGATGATTCTAAAGCGACCAGTGGCTATATATTTAGCATCGCTGGAGGAGCTGTTTCTTGGAAATCCAAGAAATAGACTATTTTGGCTCAGTCTACTATGGAGTCTGAGATGATAGCACTAGCAACAGCTAGTGAAAAAGCAGAGTATTTGAGAAATCTGCTAGCTGAGATTCCCTTATGGGAAAAACCGATACCGGCTGTGCTGATACATTGCGATAGTACCGCGGCTATTGCAAAAGTTCAGAACCGTTATTATAATGGTAAGAGACGACAAATACGTCGTAAGCACAGCACGGTTAAAGAGCTACTTTCTACAGGTACCGTTAGAGTAGATTACGTACGTAGTGAAGAAAATTTGGCAGAATCTTTGACGAAAGGACTGTCAAGAGAGAAAGTCCATAATTCTTCTAAAAGAATGGGACTATTGCCCTTAGATTGTTGAGTCACACATAATGGTAACCCGACCTAAATGACTGGAGATCCCAAGAAATAGGTTCAATGGGTAAAAACAAGTTGTGTAGTGATAGAAGTTGAACATGCTATTTAACAAACTAAGAAGCATGTATTCCTGAAGTGATAGAGGATGAGTTAATAGAAACTCTTAATGAGATCTATACTCTATTTGGAGTGGAGTACCTACCTTCAGGAGTACTCTTGATAGACTCACCTATGTGAATGTGGAAATGAAGCCGTTTCCTATGGAGTTTTGGGCAAAACTTCTAGAGCGTTCACTAAACTGGGATAGACGTGCATGGCCATAAACGCACGGGCTTATTTGATTGCACTATAGAAAAGATTGTGTGTGGTTTGATGTCAGGAATAGAGTTCAAGACTACGTGTCACTCTAGTAAAAACTGAATCTTACTCACTATGCAAAGGTTCAAGTCGGATGACACCTTTGTTTATGCACAGTCCTATGTTTTTTTAGAAACTGCTCGATAATATTTTAAAAAACTCAAGTGGGGGATTGTTGGAAATTTGTGTGAATTATTAAAATATTTGAATAAGTGTATGAGTGGCTCCTTAAGGTGAATAGTCCCACATCATGGGATTATATGAAAGAAGCAAGTATTTATACTTGTTTCTAAGAAGCTTTGATGGGGCCTTGGGGCTCCCAATACATGCTTTGTTGTGAGGAGGGAGCCCATGCATCATGACCACCACACACGCGCGCGCGACCGACCGACTCGACCCAGCCCGGCCCGGCGCGGTTCGGTTCGGTATTGGGCTTGGGCTTTGGGCCTTGGCTATGTGGTGTAGACACTTATATTTTTGGTCTAGAAAACACTGCATTTTTCGAACCTGCTTTTTTTTAAATCCGGATATTTCTGAACCGACTTTAATATGAAGCGGTAAAAATTTTGACCAAGTATTTCACAGATCCTATTTTCCTCCACTGACCAGTATTTTCGAATAACCTAATTCTCGTCTATATATTATCATCAGATCAGACGAGATTTATATAGAAAAAATTCTGCTTTTCTCTTTCTCCGCCATTAAAAATATTCTTAAGAAATTTTCGAGCAGTTAAAAATCAGAAAGTGCAAATCTGCACTGGTTTGTTTGTGCAAAGCAAATCAGTTATTAATTTCGGAGAGGCTGTTTTATCCTAGAGACGGCGGCAAAAGTACGAGCTGGTTTTGCACCACCGGCCAGATCGCCGAATCGTCTTCAAGAAAGCGACAGAGTACGTGACTCAGCCATTTGTTTCCCAACACTACAGATACTACATAAAGTAGGAGAAACAAAAGGAGAATTTTGCAAGACACCTTACCAGAGAACAAAATCCATTCAATATTTTTGATTTCCGCCAAACTGCAAATATTATAGTGAAAAGTGCAAATATTTGCGCTTTAATAAAATTCAAAATGTTAAATTAACCTTTGGTTACTATATTAATCTTTGATCAAGTGCAGATTTGCTTTGCCCAAAAAAATAACGTGAAAACAATAATTTTAGGGGGTAATTTAAAACTTATTTTCAGAAGGGTTTTTCGTGTATTCAGTTTCAAAATAAGGGATCTTATTTCCACTAAACAAAATAAAATTAAAGTACGTATTTGCAATTTAACAAGCTATAAATCCTGTTCAGTTAATATACTGTCCTCAGAATCACTGAAATCCAAGGTTTTATCATAATTTAGCTTAGATAGCTGAAAGACTATCTAAATCTATAAATCCTGTTAACATTAATGTTTTCCGGTAGGAAAATATCCAACTTAAAGATAAATCCTATTAACCAACGATTCTGAAGGAATGAATAGGGTAGCAACAACCTATACATACCTTCATTAGCGATTCCTGAACTTCTTTAATAACTTCTGGTTTTCTACATAAATCTGAAAAACCATCATATGTGATTCCTTGAGCTTTAGCCCAGCTTTCTACTGCTTGCCGTGATGGCACAACAAGTGCAACACAGTAACTATGGAATGGGTCAGCATGCACCATGATGTTATCTACATAAGGACTCACACTAAGTGCAGCTTCTACCTGCAACAAGGTGGGAAATATGCTTAAGCAAAAAAAGACGAATAATTCAACCATCTAAGCAAAGGCTTTGTTTTTTGTTTTTTTTTTCCCCTTTTTTTAAGCCATATACGCTACATAATGATTTGAATGCATGTGTTTTTTGCCTTTTTTTTTAATTGCTGCTGCTGCTGCTGCTGCTGTAGTGTTCATATTCGGTAATTTGCATTAATATGACCAGTTTATCTGAAAAAAATACTATGCCACAGAAATCTTTAACCACTACATTCAAAGCAGGGAGGCATGCCTTTCACACCATGCACAAAGGCTTGAAGGGCATGGAGTGTAAACACGCCCAATATCACTGGCCTAAAGGTTCTTGGTTACAATACCATGCCATAGAAAATAAATTATTTGATTATGCTTCAATATACCTTTCCCAAAGAAACATATTCACCGTGTTGAAGTTTGACTATGTCTTTCTTCCGGTCAATGATCTCTAGGCAACCATCTTGGTATACACGCCCAATATCACCAGTGTAAAACCATCGCATCCCTTTTTCATCAACCTTTATGACAAGTAAACTACAACAAAATTATTGGGACTTTCGATAGTTGTGTTAGTTTTATACGTAGGCAATTGATGTTTTACTTTAACCTTGTATACTTCTTTGGTTTTTTCTTCATTCTTGAAATATCCTGCAGTAACATTGGGCCCTCCTATTACTATTTCACCGCGAGGCATTGGTGTATCTACAGTTTTATAACCGCCCTCCAGCCAGTCAACCAACTAACAAAGTAATTAATTAAATCAGCATTATAAAATGTATCAATAATGTTACCGATTTAGTCATGTATCCCTAATATTTTCCTATGAAACACAACTCCTTGAGAATACGACCAAGTTCATTGCCTCAATCTAATCTCTGTACACATTCCACACGTTCTCTGCATGCATTTTGCTGCTGAAAAGATATAGCAAGGATAATAAATTTTGATGTTTTCTTCTTACCTTTATGTACGAGCAAGGAAGCGGTGCACCAACACGACCAACAGTTGGGTCATCAGCTTCAGAAAATGTTCCACCGGCACATGTTTCAGTCAAGCCATAACCTTGACCTATTGGAGCGCTACAAATCACAACAGACTTTATTTGACTTTACTTGATAATAACACATTGTTGAAAAGAATTCAAGAACAATGTTTATTATTTAGTGTATATATAACACAAAGGACAAAACGTTAGCACAAAATATTAAAAATGATGCACGGAAAGGGAAGAATTCATATAGAAATTTCTAACAGGGAAAACCGATATGAAGTACTTAAATATTCAATACTGAAATATAGAAATTTAGGTATTTCATGGAGCAGAATAATTTTAAGCTCTATTTATAAGTGAGAGATACAGTGCATAAGGTTTCATATTAATAACAAAAACCTATGATAAATTATCATTCAAACCTAACTTGACTTTGACAGATCCAAGAGGAAACTGCTCATACATTGGTAGTATGTACAAAAAGATCCAAGCAAAAATCACCAAAATACCCACCAACCCAACAAAAAACAGACTCAGACTCCAAGAGGAAAAAAAGCACAACCAAGCCAGACGTGCATAGAAGCTAGGCAACCCACTAGCACACACTGTCTGAACTACTCCCACAGACAATCGAGCGAAAGCTCACATCCAAACCACGAAGCGCACCAACCAGCAAATCCCTACTAGACTCTAACAAGAAAAAAACCGAGCCATCAAGCCACCCGGACCACCTTATAGCAAGGAAAAAGCCCGAACTCCAGACCAAGATCACCAATCCATTGGTCCTTAAAGAAAACCACTCTCAACCGACA
This sequence comes from Allium sativum, assembly GCA_030737875.1. Classification (NCBI taxonomy): domain Eukaryota; kingdom Viridiplantae; phylum Streptophyta; class Magnoliopsida; order Asparagales; family Amaryllidaceae; genus Allium; species Allium sativum. The sequence goes on along the minus strand of CM060910.1, from coordinate 1,041,302,261 downwards.
CCCACTTGAGGCCGAGGACAAATAGAAATGCCAAAATCTAAGATAAAGGGAGTAGACGTCCCGACCATGAGTCGCGAGAGTGGTCTACCTTTGAACATGAGGGCCATGTCGTTAGACATGGATCTGATAATCATGTCATGTCATATGGGAGAATCGTCGATGATCGTCTTGTTTCTGACATGCCAAATACTCCAACAAATATAACAGAGAATGATATGATGCAGAACCGAATGGAGCTGCTTGTCCGATCCTCTAATCCACCACTATTGGAGAGTGTCAGGAAAAGAAAGAGGTGACGAAAAAAGATCAATCAAGTTCCCGAAATGCGATCAAACGACCCTGGCCTAATCACTGTCGAAGAATAGGCGAAGAAGAGATTCTTCGGTAATTCGGACATGCGTACAACAGCGACACTGGGAGGCTAAGGAGATGCCCAATCGCTGAATATTGTCGTTTAAAGGTAACACGTTGTGGAGTACTTTTCACATAAGAATGGAAACCTTAGACGCAATACGACAGCTCCAGATGAGCTTGAAAAATGGATTTTTGGGAATCGGAGACCTGACAGAGTTCCAAGAAGCCCTAAAAGAGAAGGGAAGTCCTTTCCAAAAAAGGCCTCGTCTGTGGCTGTTGGTGAACGATTTGACCATCCACATCCTCCTCCACGTTTCACTGGAGTAAGACGGGGTGCCGCCGAAGTCAAAAGGAAGAAGCCTCCTATACTCTGTATTTAGCATGAAGGAAACCCAAAGAGAGTTGTTAGATCTAAATAAACCCAAAGTTTGCAAGCGTAAACCGTACAAACTTTTTGAGATTTGCATAATCCAAGTCCCCCTTCACTCTCAGGAGACAGATGATGTTGCTTGCATTATCTTTGCTTCCCCAAAAAAGGAAGAAACCAAAGATTTACAAGCACGAAAGAAAGAAGGAAGAAGTCGGCGTCATAGCTGCAAAGATGTAAGAGCCAAAGGAGTCTAGTATAGATTGATAAAGACCAAACGACCCACTTGAGAGAGATGCAACGAATTCCATATGTTGACACACCCCCTCGGTTTATCAACAATAGAGTAAATAGAGAGTTCACCTTCCTTCCTCGATATACCTCTACACCAGAGATAATGAAGGGGAAAAAGAAGATATCTGAAAACCAGAAGTATCAGATAGCCACAGTTCCTACGGCTGTCAATGAATAGCCGAAAAATCCGATATCCGTCTAAATCCGTACCCGAAATCCGTTATTATCCGAAAAGCGGATACGGATATCTGATATCCGAAAAGCTTTTCAGATACGGATATGGTTATAGCGATATCCATATCCGAAAAATATCCGTCCGACTGATTGATGTAATATATATAACAAAAAAAAGAAAAATAGAGTTAATAATTAATTTGTAACTATTGGATGTTACTATAATATAATTCTTTGTCCATTTTTAGTGAAAAATGGTAGATTTAGTGTTTAATTTTTGGAATATTTTTGGATATTAGTATAAAACAATGTTTCCTCATTATACTTCTTTATTCCTTGTTTTTTTATAAACATTAATACAAAAATTATTTTATATTGATCCAAACTTTTTTATTTATACTCTTAAATTTATTAATTATAGGCGGAGAGGATAAATATCCGATATCCGTTCGTATCCGAAAATTAAGCGGATACGGATATCTGATATCCGAAAATTAAACGGATACAAATATCCGATATCCGAAAATAATTTTGGATATGGATACGGATATGGCACTATCCGTATCCGAAAGCATCCGTTGACTGCCCTAACAATTCCCGAGTCTGGGAGATCCCGATCGAGAGGACCAAATAACTTTCCAAGATATTAATTTATTGACCAAAACAAGATTCATAAAGTTAAGGAATGCCAAAAGATGACAAAAAGAGTTCCTATGTCTATTACTGAAAACCACTATGTTGTCAGCAAAAGAGAGATGCATACGTTGGACATCCAGGAGGGGTTCGAAACATCTTGATTTGTCCAACAATGGTAAACGTGTGAATCTCTTGGACGAGAGCTTCAGCAGCTAAAATTAATAAAGCCAGAGACAATGGACCACCTTGTCCCGCACCTCTGCCTGGTCTAAAAAAGGCCTTGGCAACCCACTAACGAGAACAAAGTACCAACAGTTGGAAATCATGTGCCATACAAGAGCGATTAGACATTCACAAAACTCGAAAGCACACAGAGCTTAGATGATGAAAACCACATGTGGTCATAAGTCTTGGCCATATCGAGTTTCACCACCACATTAGAACCAAAAACCTTCCAGATGATTTGGGATATAAGTTCTTGGGCCAGCAGAACATTGTCGATGATCAAGCGCCCTTTGATGAATCTGACTTGAGAGGAAGAAAAAATTGTCTAGCATGGGGTAATCCTAGTAGCCAAAATCTTAGAAATGATTTTGTTAGAGAATTGCAAAGACCGATAGGTCGAAAATTCGAACAGAGCGAAGGATTGGAGATCTTGGGAATGAGAATCAGATTAGTGAAAGTCCAGCTCTTAGGAAAGACAAGAATGAGATCTGAAGAGATAATATCCCAGGAGTGAAGATAAAAATGGTTGTTGAAACCATTTGGACCCCCAGTGCTCTCCTGGTTAAGCGAGAATACCGCCTTCTGAATTTCCACAACGAAGGGAGTACATGTTAGCCTTAGGTCATTGGATGGGAGAACTAGACTAGGAATGTTAGAAAGCAACCCCTGACCGATGACATTTACCAAGGAACTTTGCATAAGAGATTGGAAGTGTGGACTTTGTAGAAGCGCTTGAAAGTGTTCGAGAAGGACCTCCTCCACTTAAGATTGGGATGAAGTAAAAGAGTTGTCCGGCTTGCGAAGCCGACAGATATTGAGAATCTTTTTTTTTAATGATCGAGTGAAAGAATTTAGAGTTAGAATCATTGTCAAGAACCTATTTGATCCTAGTTTTTTGACGAAGAAAAGAAGTTTTTAAGGCGAGTTCACTGTTGAACAGAAGCTGAGCAACTAACCAGGTGGAATGATTAACGGGGAGAAGGATAGTAATCAAAGATGTTGCTTCAGTTATTACAACATTTTCTTCAACATATGCACACGATCAAAGATGTTTTTGAGTGCATTTATGTTCCAAGATTTGAGACCAGATTCAACAGTTTTGAGTTTATGCGCGAAGCGAGCAATAGGGTTGCCCATGACCTCTGTTGTCCAGGACTCAACAACAAAAGGGGTGAATGAGTGATGTGAAGTCCACATATTTCGGAAGCGAAAAGGTTTAGGACCTCAACTAGAGTATGGAGAACATTTGAGTATCATAAAGGCATGATCAGAGTTTGCTCGATGAAGGTGTTCCAGTGAGAAGTCAAAGGGTTGAGCAAACCAATCGTCATTGTCGAACACTCTTTCCAGTCAGGAGAGGTTTTGTTTGGACCTTCTTGGTTATTACACCAAGTATAAGCGGAACCGAAAAAGGACACATCGGAGAGGGTAGAGTGAAGGATAAAAGCATTGAAATCTTCAACAGCAAGACGATTGAGCTGAGAACCACCACGTTTCACAGCCTGCCCGATGATGACATTAAAGTCACCCTCGATGACCAAGTTTTCATTAGACGAAGAGGTGATCGAAATGATGTCTTTCCATAAAACTTTCATCTCCTTATCACAACAAACGTAAATAGCGAAAAAAAAGTAATAGTTGGTCGAACGATGAAGAAGAGCAAGACATGACCAGAAGTTGAAACGAGTTGAAAAAGAAGTGAGCGGAAATATCATCACCCGACATAATCTAGATTTTATTGGAGTCTTTGTAATAACCTCCCCCATAATGCAACCCGACAATCGAGGAGTTGAGCACCTCTATTTCCACTAACAGTTCAAACACAACTACTATACGAATGGAATGTTCAGAAACAATCCGATGAAGTCTAGAAGTGGAAGCTTCGTTATCCACACCATGACATTCCAGAAAAGACAATTAGCCATGGGGTCAGCAAGAAATGAAGCGCAATCAAATACTCCCTCCGATTCATAATATAAGAAGTTTTAGGAAGTTTGCTTTGTTTCAATATATAAGATGTTTAAGCTTGTTATTCTAACTTTATCCCTGATTCATAATAAATGTCATAAATGCAAAAGCTACTTTATGAATATTTTTATGTATGAAAAGTAAGAAGTAGTTGATGGGAATTGAAAAAGTAGCTGACAACACGTGAAAAGAGAAATTAATGTAATTTAAGTATGGATTAAAATGTCATTTGAAATATTTCTTAATTCCTGTGCCAACCTCTAAAACTTCTTATATTATGAACCGGAGGGAGTAAAGAACAAGCTGAAGAAGAGCAAAAACAAAGGAAGATCAAATGAAATAAAGGTTTCTTCTGGTGGACCTAAAGTTAAGTTCCTTTGCGTCTTGAGCTCTAATCCTAATGGTGCATGGTGTAGAGAAGAAGATTTGGACTGCTTGTTTAGAACTTTGAGAATTGAGTGACACGCTAAGGACCAAGACGAAGAATGCACAGAAGAAGAAGCGCTCGAACTACCGTTTAGAGGTTTAATTGAAGACAATGGACCATGTTTTCAGCTAAACGTTTGTTAATAAACTGACCAAGACGAAGAATGCACAGAAGAAGAAGCGCTCGAACTACCGTTTAGAGGTTTAATTGAAGACAATAGACCATGTTTTCAGCTAAATGTTTGTTAATAAACTGAAATTCATCTAGGCTACTAATGGAGAGAACACGAGATTTGATAATTTCAGATGTAGGGACTACTACGATGAGGTCTCACAATGTTGTTTGGAGTCCAACTCTGCTAAGCTATCATGAGATTGAGCAGCTAGCGGAACATATAAAGACCCAAAAAAGGGGGACAAGAAACAAAGTGGGCAGTCGCAATGGAGAAAAGATAGAAGAGGGACGAGAAGAGGGAGGATGACTGCATTCCGCTGACAAGCAGCAGGCAAACGCGAAGCTGGCATGCAACTGGGTTAGGCCCAACCTGCAAGACATCGAAAAAGCCACTTCCAAACGCCAAAGGGCCACAACAACAATGGAAGATCAAGAAAAGCATCGAAAGCAAACCACAAATCAACACTGGGCACTACTACACCATTAGTTGGTGTAGCATGCTAATGCCTGAGGAACTTGCTAATAAGAATGCAACCAGTAAAACCTAAAGAACCTGGTCAAAAACAAAGAACCAACGATTCCAAAAACAGCAGCGTAACCCAACAAATTAAAGACAAAAAATCATAAGAAACAGGCAAAAACGCCCACTAAAGCAAGAAACCAGGAGGATCAACCCAAGCAACCAACCCGCACATAGCTGAAAAATGCAACTGGGAAGACAGAAAACAAAAAACACCAACCACAACAAAGTGGGGATCAACAACCACCCACCCAATGGAAAAATGTGGATGGTTAACACAAAATACCAAACGATTGCCAGCGCCCCAAGCAGATTTAAAGGGCGCACAACGATTAACACCACCCTTAAATGACGCAAAATGATGGATGCTTTCGGTAATGCAGGAAGCTAGACCGTTAACATCCAACATCCAGCCGCTAATACCAAAAACCCCATGAAAGAGAAATGGAGGAAACTGGTAGACATCACAGAAAAAAAACACCACTGAAATTATGGCAACAACCAATGAGAAGCAGATGAGAGTACCCTGGCTCCAGACCATTGTAAACGAGTTTTACAATGGTGAGACTGGAGAGCGACGCCTGCCACGCCACGCACCCTAGGCGCTGGCTGCACTAGTCTATCCCACAGTCACTAGTGAAAGTTCACACAACCAAAAAAAGCCTTGTTTTTAGTGTTTTTTTTCTTTTTCTCCAAGCTTTAAAGTCAAAGCAGGGCTTTGAGGTAACTGCACTGGCTGGTCCCACATAGTCAGCTTCGGGGAGTAGCTCATCAAGCATCGAATTTCAAATGTGTTTGGAATTTAAATATATATAGTCGAATGGAAATTATTATATAAGGTTTTCAGGTTATTTTTCATGGATTATATCACTACTGTATTTATGTGCAAATTGGCCACATTAGGCCTCTATTATGAAACCTATTAGGATCCACCCATTCTCAATCAAACATTGCAAATGGCAACAACCCCCAAAAAAACCAGACCAACCAAAAAAAAAAAAAAAAAAAAAAAAAAAAAAAAAAAAAAAAAAAATCTTTTCCCCTTTTCCTTTCCCCTCCCCACCCTTCTTACAAACCCTCATATTTTCACAACTAAACATGCAATAAATCATAAACGGTATCTAAGCCAAAATCAGAAGAAGGAAAAAAAATAAAAATAAAAAACCAAAATTTGCAATTTTTCCTGCAAATATTTGCATCATTGCAGCTTTTTCTGTAGACATTTCAAAATGCTAGTCTAATTATTATTTTCATCAATTTGGTCATCTTTTGTGTAGTTAAAACTTAAGACATATGTGAAGAGAAAAATGAGTTATACAAACTAGGCTATTGTTCGTTGATTTTCAACGTTTCTATGATTCATATGAGTATAAAAAGTAATCATGCAAGTTGGGGGAAATAATTTACCTACTTTGAGACATTTTGGGGCTGATCCTAACGGTCCCTCTTTTTTTAATTATTCTAATTATCTTATGTTTTAGATTCTGCTTCATCTTTATTTCCTATCAACATATTTAATAAGGTGCAATGTAAATATATCGGTAACAACCACTCTTCACTTAAGGTCATACTAACCCAAGGCATATGTTTATGAATCTCTGTGTATCTCCAGATAAAGGGGCACCTCCTGAAAGCATAAAGCGTATATGACCACCCAAAACGGCTCGAACTTTGTTAAACACAAGAGCATCCCACAACATTTTCTCCAACCCCCATGCTCCAAACCAGCTTCCATTAATTGCTGCCAGTCTCCGGGCATATGCAATGTCAAATAATTTTTTCGATAGCCCACCTGTTGCATCAACCTGTAATACAGGTGAAATGATTGAGATGGTTTATATATATGTGTATATATGTGTATATATATATATATATATATATATATATATATATATATATCATATGCTATTATGCAATCCAATAGGGAATAATGAATGCATTTTCTTGGATATACTTTACATACAATTGTTAAATCAAATTTGTTATCATACATTTTTCACTTCTCCTATCAAAAGGAAAAGCCTATACTAGCATTTGCTTAGCATATAGCCATATCAAGATTTTAAATCTCGGATATCGGTCGCGTTTCGTCTCGGCAATTTTATAGAAATCGATCTCGTATCGGGGGTGATCTCGGACGAGATGAGTCTAACTCGGAAGTTCGTCTCGGATTTCCGTCTTGGCACTGAAAGTTCATATCGAAACAATCTCAGGGTACATGATATGTTTAAAAAAATGATATTATTACAAAATGGTTTTTATGAACGCTATTAAAAACATAGTTACTTAAACTTGAATTGCAAAATAACTTTATTATTCTTTATTTTGCAAAAGATCATTCATACTCTAAATAGTAATACGCTTAAAACAGAAATATTGTTAGACATAAAACATTAACAGGATCCAAAACATTTAAAAAATCAGCATAATTGGACCATAAAATACATAATTTCATAAGTAACATGTATGTGAAAAAGACGAATATGAAAATCATAAGTATTGTGGTACATATATGAACATACAATATGATCATTTAACATGCAAAATGTAAAATGGCAGGAGATTATCGTGGCTAGATTAGAGATTTCTAATTATTGTTCTGTTTCAGGCACAGATTTAAATCTTAAACAAAAAAACCAAGATCTCGGACGATATTCCAGTATTTCGTATCAGTCGATATATCGTTCGATATTGCAATATCTCAGGAGATATATTCGAAAGAAGATTTAGAGTTATATTTGTTGTTTCGTTTCGGAAGGAGCCCAAAACGAGATCTCGGAGGAGATCTCGGACGATATTTGGGAGATTTGAAACAGTGAGCCATATATGAGTGTAGTGCCTTTCAGGGTAACTAATAAAAAGAAATTCAATTTGGATAATGGGAACTACTGAAAATTTTAACTATGGCAAAAGCATATGAATTTTGAAATTTGAACAATAATAAAATTTTAAAGGGTAGGCATTGTTAAATTTTCTTTCTAGTTTACCCTCGAGAGTTCGTACAAACTAAACCACAATTCTATTTTCTCTTTCAAATTGAATTTTAAAGTCAAATGGAAGGAGATTGAAAAAAGAAATATCAAAATCTTCTAAAAACACACGAAATTTCAACCTTTTCTTTTTTTTAGATCTATTTCATAAATCAAAATTTTAAGAACAGAAATGAATTTTCTATAGAAGTATGTACACTAAAAAAAGTGCACTGATATTGATACTCCATGCGCCATTTATTCTAATTTTCTTTTTACTATAAGACGTACTAATCAAACTAGTCCCTCACTTTTTATTTTTATTTTCCCTCACTTTTCATTAATCACCATTGACCTTTAATCCAAAATTATAAATCAAGTAATGAAGAATTCAACCGCAGCGAAATTGCAACTATGAAAAAGACTAGGTTGATTCTTATTCAACAAAGCATTCAACACGGTAAATTAAAACCCAATCTTTTATTGCAGTTAAAACATATATGATAAATTATCGGTGGAGTTAGATTCTGAAATGTGGAGAAATAGCACGATAGTGGCTTAAATATGCAAAGATCGCTCAAAGACACGTCGATGACGCTTGTCTTAAGACGTTATTTGCCATCATCACTCGTTTAATCAAACAAATGAGTGATGTGAGTTAAGACAAATCGTCTTCCAAGATATAACATAGCCAAGATGTTAATATCTTTGACCGATTGCAATAACACTGTCGAAATCGATCCAAACTATCTTCTGAGTTGATCGCAGTGAAAAGAGTATCAAATTTGTGATCTACAGAAAAAGCTGACATAATTTTGAAAGAAATGAAAGAGGCGAAGAGAATGAGAAGATACTGATTTGCAATGCTTTTTTGACGTCTCTGAATTCATAAATTTGCAGTGCTTTTAAGCTTTTCTGAATTTAGAAGCTTCTACTAGTTTCTGGTTGCAAAACTTTGGGAAATAAGATGAATGAATTAACTTGTTTTTAACGGTTTTAGGGTGTTGCTATTCATAGATGTGAGGAGGTATCTATTTGTAACAGTCACATCTCTTTCAAACGACGTTTATTTTCTTACGTATGCATCTGTTCGTTTGAAATTTCAAACATCTATTTCTCACCGTTTTCAATGGTCATGTTTACCGCCATTTCTTCCTTACTCAAATTCAAACCATGGACTAGTAACAGGTTCAGATCTGGTCCGTTTTAATGGTAATAATACTATTTAAAAAAATATCATTTTGGATTGAAACCCACACCCGATCCAGTTCGGTCTATCGACGACGGCACACATGTGGTCATGCAAAACCTCTCTTCACAGTAAAATAAGCATTTTGATTTCCAAAGGACTCCACTTTTTTCATGAGAACGCCATATTTAGTTACGTAAATATAGTTTCAATTATTTCAAGATAAATGACAATTCTCATTCCTGTTTCCTCTCCTACTCATTTAAAACAAAACACATACAAAATTTTAATAAAATTTTCACTAACAATGCTCCACTGAAGTTTAATAATTCTGTCATTTTGTTGTAGAAAATCCAATGCAGAAGTATTGATGTCTTGTGAACTTGAATTTAAACATAGTGACAACCTATCAAAATACGCAATATTGTGTTGACTAAAATCGAACCAATGATCTTATATGACATACTAGATGTGTTTCATGCTCATTTTCTTTTCTTTAGATAGCCCATTAGCCGACATGTGGATTGACTTTGTGTCTATATCTTGGTTTTATGAAATGCCTTTAAAGACTTAAGTCATAGTCTTACAGAAGACGACCTTCATGCATTCATACAGGTAGGTTTATTTCAAATGCCTTATAGTTATACACTTCAACAAAACTTGTGTTTAAATCTATTAAGTAATAAGTAGTACAACATCCACCATATCATTATAAGTACCAGGCATTCTTCTTGAAATGGAAATAGTATTAGTTGTTCAGACTACAATCTCTTTTATAATGATCGGGTTTCCATAATTGTAGCACTCGTTCACTTTCTTAACCTTTTTATTACTGAAGTTTTTCTTATTCTGAAATTTCCTCTTTTGATTAAAAGAGTTATCCAAGGTTTTATTTTCCTCTTTCTCCTCCACTATGCGGAAATGGAAATATTGTTGGTTTAGTGATCCCTTTTTGCCTAAGTTGTTCGTTCACTATCAAATATTATGCAAGATTATCCAGACTCATTTTCTCATCTATGCGTTTAAGGATTTTCCTTTAATTTTCCCAAGTACGAAGAAGTTTAAGTTTGCCTATTATGAAGAGACTTTTATCTCCTCTTCCAAATTCATATTATGCTGTGTAAATTGGTTAAAGATATGCATAATATCATCAAATCGCTCTTGGCTTATCCTCAGTTATTTTATAATTTAACTTTTTAATAGCCAAAAATTTCTTATTTGTTGCATCCTCTATAAGATATTTGGCCTGCAGCGCACTCCAAACCTCTTTGGCTGTAGATTTGTTGTAATACATATCAAATAGTGTACTTGTTATTGCATTGCGTATGTGTCATTTGCAAATGTAATTATATTGCTCCCATTTCAACCTCGACCATGCTTGTAAAATAGTCTCATTTTCCGTTTTTGTTTGTTTTGGCGTCGTACGAACATAAACCGCTTTTAGTCTGATCAATAGAAAAAGCACATTCTTTTGTCAATGCCTAAAATTAATTTCATCGAATCTTTCCAATTTGGTAAAACCAGAAGCAAACTCTCAAACTATGCAATGCCGTTGCAAAGATGATGTCTTAAAATTGTTGGTGGAGCTAGATTTTGAAATGTGGAGAAATGACACGGTGGTGATACACTTAATTATGTAGAGATCGCTCCAAGGCACGTCGATAACGTTTTATTAATATGTTATTTGCCCACTCGTTTAATCAAACGAATGAGTATTGTGAGTTAAGGCAAATCGTCTTTCAAAATACAACGCAGCCGATATGTTAGTCTTTTTGATTGATTGTGATAGCACTATCAAAATCGATTTAACCTATCTTTTGAGTTCACTGCAGTGACAAAAGTATCAAATTTGTGATCTGCAACATCACAAAATCGATATAATTTTAAACTAAATGAAAAAAAGAACAAGAAGATACTGATTTGCAATGTTTTTTATGGCATCTCTGAATTTAAAATTTTGCAACACTTCTAGGCGTTTTGGAGGAATTTCTAACAGTTCTAGTTGCAAAATTGTGAGGAAGAAGATGAACAAATTAACCTCCTTTTAACAGTTCCAGGGTGTTGCTAATTATAGATGCGAGAAGATGGCTATATTTAAGTAAATATAGTTCACATTATTCCAAGATGTTGACAATGCACACTTCTTCCTCTTATTCTTTCTTTCTCACTTTAAACAAAACGCTCACATGAAATTAACAAAATTTCACTAACAATTACGTTGTGAAATTACCTTTCCATTAGCTTCGCGACAAAATTAGAATCTGATTGCAAAGATTGGAATGAATTTTTTGTTCACACCATTCTATTCAAAAAAAAACGAAAGTGTTTAATTTTTTATGTTTTAAATAAAGACAAAAGAAGTAAAAAAACATGTGTTATTAATATGATTAAAAACAGAATGAGAGTAAATGAAAGTGCTTAGTTTTTATGTTTTAACTAAAGACAAAGTAAGTAAAAAAAAAAAACACGCATTATTAATATGATGTGTACCTCACATCCCAAATTAATTTTGAATTAGTGCTCGTAAAATTACTTCCCTTTCATATTCAAAACTGAAAAACAATATCAAAAAAATAAAAACATTTTGGATTTCTCTGCATTAAGCCTTTGAACAAGTTTCTTTTTTCCTTCCAACTTTTTGACTTTATATACATGGAGTAGCTATCGGAACATAAAATTAAAAACAAGATTGGACACATAAATTGTGACCATTAAATTTGTTTTTCTTTACATGAAAGATGAAATTCAAAGGTAGATGTAACGGTTGAGATTTTTTATACTCAAATTTGTATCACCATTTTGTGTCTAAATATTTTTTTCTCTCTCTCTTTTTATATATATATATATATATATATATATATATATATATATATAGGTGTGTGTGTGTGAGCGGCTATTAGAACACAAAATTAAACACATGATTAGAGGCACAAATTGTGAGCCACTGAATTCATTTGTCTTTTTGTGGTGAGTGAATTCAAGGTAAGATCTAATGGTTGAGGTTGTTTGTGTCTAAATAGACTTTCTATATATATATATATATATATATATATATATATATATATATAGAGAGAGAGAGAGAGAGAGAGAGAAAGAGAAAGACACACACACAAAGCCCAACATAGCCTCTTAATTTCAGTCATTCGGTGTTATTTGAATACTGAATGTTTTTCTCTCTTACCACACCAAGAAATTATTTAGAGACGAATGGCCAGAATTAAGGTACTATGTTTAGGGATAAATACAGATCTGATGGCTGAGATTTTGTGTCTTCTGATTTGTGTCAAACTTTTGTGTTCATATAGTCGCTCCCTCCCATATATATATATATATATATATATATATATATATATATATATATATATATATATATATATGAGGAGCATTCTGATGCATCCCTGTTTTGTAGCACCCCTACCGATTCATGAGCTACGGTAATCCAAATCCAACAAGAATTCGTAGTTGTTCAATTCATATATATGTGTGTGTGTGTATAATCATCTATCCAAAATTTGAGCTCGTTCAGACATTCGTAACATTTTCAAAATCTTAACTTAATTATTCACCGTTCAGACATTTATTTGATCCGTTAAATTTGAACATCAAAAATATTATTCTACGAATGTCGGAACGAGCTCAAATTTTGGATAGATGGTAATATGTATGTGGATTGAACATCTACTATTTCTTGTTGAATATGGATTGATGTAGCTCACGAACGGGTAAGAGTGCCTCGGAACGTCCATATATATATATATATATATATATATATATATATATATATATATATATATATATTTGTGTGTGTGTGTGACTATTTGAACACAAATTGAGGGACATAAAATCTCAGTCATTAGATCAATTTATCTTTATATAAGAGGTGGAAATCATGAGGCAATCCAATAGTTGAGATTATGTGTCCCCAACTTTATGTCAAATTTTTGTGTCTAAATAGACTTTCCATATATATGTATATATAGACACACATGAGAAAGTCTATTGGGACACAAATTGGTGATACATAAATTGTAGACCATTAGATCTCCCCTTGATTTCCACTTTCCATGTAAAGACAAACAAACTCAATGGTCCACAATTTGTGTTCAAATAGCTGCTCACTATATATATATATATATATATATATATATATATATATATATATATATATATAATACATAGGAGCGTTCCGGGGCATCCTGTTTTGCAGCTCCTCTACCTTACCGTGAGCTACATTAATCCAAATCTAACAAGATTTTGTAAATGTTCAATCCACATATATATTATCATATATATCCATAATTTGAGTTTGTTCCGACATTCGTAACATTTTCAAAATCTTACCTCAGTTATTCACTTTTCAGACATTTATTTGAACTGTTAAATTTAAACATTAAATATATTATTCTACGAATGTCGGAATGGGCTCAGATTTTGGATAGATGATAATATATATGTGGATAAAACATGTACAAAATCTTGTTGGATTCGGGTTAGTGTAGCTTATGGTAGGGTAGGGGTGCTAAATAGATTATGCAAAACAGGGACGCCCTGGAACGCTCCTCATATATGTATGTGTGTGTGTAGAGAGAGAGAGAGAATGAGTTTATTTTCCTTTTTTTTTCTTTTTCATTTTAAAATCACACTTCCATTTTTCACTTAATAAGCTAGAGACAACTTTGTCATTTTGGCAAAGGCAAACCTGCTCCCTCAAAATCTATATTTCAAATTAGCCTCATCTTTAACAATCATATTTAACAACCAGCCTTATTCACCGAATTTTTTTAGTATTTACGTTTATCAATTCTCCCCATAATTCAAATCAGCCTTATCTTTAACAATCAATATTTTTATATTAACATGCCAATAGTGATGCCACCAAATCATTTATAATTTAACATAATCAAATTACATCTGGTTTTCAAACCTGTGTAACAAACAATTATCAGCTCTACACAGTTCAATACAAGACTAAAGTTCAGCAATAATGTAAATATAGATGTTGCTCCATATGCTAATACGGAATCAAATTTGGAAGATGTAATGAGTTTATTCAACATACATTGTATGAATCTGACCCATTATTCTGGCTTTAATCATAAATGATATAATTTTATTGGTCTGGGGTTTACTACAGAACCTTGGGCCATTTGCTGACATAACAAATATGAATTCTAGGGGCAAACCTTTTTCATCACACCATCCCTCACGCGGTCAAGGATTGCAGGCACAGCAGCCATGAGTGTAGGTCCTAACATAGTAGCATCACCTTTTGTTCCCTTCTTTATCTTGTTTGATGTATCCGTCAGAGTCAAAGGCGATCCATAGCCTATAGAAACTCCTACAGAAACCATTATACACTGCAAAGGAAATATATACAAAGTAAATTCAAACCAATGAAATCCAGGATGAAATTCTTTATATATTCTAGAATTTTTGATGGCCTTATACCTCTGCGACTAACTCAAGAACATGAGCAAGAGGCAAGTACGCCAAATATACATCTTTGCTACTAATATTAGGAACAATAGTCATGACTGCAGAAACTGTTGCTAGAATGTTACCATGCGTCATCATCACTCCCTACACGAACATCATCATCATTGAACCTTTATGCTATGGAAAAGGAAAGATGTCGTATGCAAGAAAATTCGTAGATGATCATCACCACAACCAATTTTAAATGTTTATAATAATACAATTGCCACAAAGGCACAAACTACATATCATCAACCTCAGAAGTCCAGACATGACTTGGTATGCATCCATTGTGAGAAACTAAACAAGCACATATATATACACATACACACACACACACACACACACACACACACACACACACACACACATATATATATATATATATATATATAT
This sequence comes from Allium sativum, assembly GCA_030737875.1. Lineage (NCBI taxonomy): Eukaryota > Viridiplantae > Streptophyta > Magnoliopsida > Asparagales > Amaryllidaceae > Allium > Allium sativum. The sequence continues at coordinate 1,041,287,093 of CM060910.1, read as the reverse complement.
ATATATATATATTGGGGGCGGGGGGTGTTTGCAGGTTTGTAAGTGTACACCATAGCTCCTCTCTAGATTTGTACATCTTTGACACAAAATTAAGTGCTTTTTTAGTTGCTTTCTGCTCATTTTTTGAGAAAACATTATAGTGGGAGCTTAGATAATGATAAAAGAGGAAAGCTATGGTACTTATTCCAAGATGTATATATAGTTGATAATTTGAATTTAATATTTAATTCTATTGACCAATACTAACCTTTGCTTGATATATTAAAATACTAATTTATGTTATTATAAAATTTTACATGTTACATTAACTTGGGAAAAAATAGCTTTTAGGCAAAGCATCCTAAACTCCTAGATCTTCAGTTTTGATGCAAAGCAATGAATGTCATACTCGATGTGAAGAATATATGTTCGTGATAGCCAAAGGAGTCGGCTTAGTCGGTTGGTGGCTTATACAAGAGTAAACGTCCCAAATTCAACCTCCGAGATCAACACTTGTTGGCATCAATGAACCTTGTTTGGAAAAGAAAGAAAAATAAAATTCTATAATACATTTTTTGAAATTGTTAGGTTTTCGGTGATACAACATTCCATATTTATGTAGACCTTGGATATTTTTGTGTCCATATAAAATCATGACACAAATTCATTGCTTATTTATAGATTTCTTAGATTGATTAATTGCACCTTTTAAAGATTTGGTAGATTTTATGGAATGATTAGTTGCATCTTTTATTGCATTAGAAAAGACAACAAATTATCTACATGGGAAGACTTATGGAATGATTCAATGGCTTCTTGAAGAATATATTTTGTCAATCCTATTATAAATAGGCATTACATTGTTCATTATATGTATGTAGGAGAAAATGTTCATTCTCTTAGCTTTTAGGATTTGAGATATATTCTCAATTTTAGATTTTTTGTAATCTTTTGATGATTTAATAAAAGTTTTGTGTTGTTGGAATTTTTTTTTTCTTCACTTCTTATGTCTTCTAAAATCTAATTGTGTAGAGATCCTAAAAATCCCTAACAATTAGTATCAGAGTCAAGCACACAATTTTTTTGAAGAGAGTTTGATTAAGGGGAAGATAAGTGTAGAAAAACTTAAGGGAAGAAATAGAGGGTTATGCAAGGCAAATATGGAGGATTTTCTATATCTCAATGATCTTCACCAACCATTGGAGAACAAAGGAGAGAAACCTACTAATGTATCTAAAGAAAAGTGGAAAACTTTAGATAAAAAGGCTGCAGCGGTTATTCATGGTTTTCTGGAGAATACGGTGTTTCCTATTGTTGCTAGCGAAACATCTGCTTTTGGAATTTGGAAGAAATTAGAAGGAATCTACGCAAAAAACTCTACAACAAACAAGGTATTTCTAATGAGAAGATTGATAAATTTGAAGCTTAAAAAAAGTGGGTCGATTGGAGAGTATGTAAATGACTTTCAAGCAATTGTAAATGAACTGGCGACTGCCAATTACAGTGTGGATGAAGAGACACAAACTTTGATATTGATGAGTTCTTTACTAGAAAGTTAGGAAACACTTGTTGCACTAAACAACTCAAATTCAGATGGAGTTGTTTCGATGGGATTAGTGGTCAGGCCCGGCCCAGAGGGCAGCCCACCAAGCTCTTGGCTGGGGAAGCTCACTGGGCTTGGGGCAAAGAAAAAATATTTTGCTTAATTATTTATATGTAGCAGTTAAACCAATCCAATATTGTAGGCTATTGGTAGTTCAATGGTTAGGCTGCATATGCGAGGTTTGGACTTCCAGGTTCAACGCTGACCAAAGAAGAAATGTTTTGTTTTTTCCTTTTTCATAAATTTTGAAAATTTTGTCTATGGGCTTGGGCATCCAAATTGTTAGGCCGGCTCTATTAGTGGTTAGTAGTCTGCTTAACGAGGAGATGCGGAGGATGAATCTAATGGAGACAAAGAGAAAAAGGAAACTGGAAAACCAATTGGAGAGGTTCATTTTGCAAGGAGCAACCGACCAAACATAGAAAGGAGACAAAATAGACCAAATACAGAGAGGGATTTCATCTGCTATTATTGTGAAAAACATGGCTATCAACTCAGATTTTGCTTAAGAGGGATAAAGAAAGAAGGAAAGCATTGGAAGAGGATAAAGACAAACTTGATGAAGGCAATGAGGACGATGTAAACTCTGGAATTAGTAACGATATTCTCTATGTTGATGAAAGAGACGAAAATGGAAGGGTGATTGATACGGGTGCATGTTTCCATATATGCCGCCAAAAGGGAGCATTTACTTATTATAAGAAACAAAATAGCAAAGTGGAAACTGCTAATGGTGGAGACTTGCATGTTAAAGGGATAGGTTCGGCTAGATTGAAGATGCACGATGGAAGGGTGGTGAAGCTTACAAGAGTTAGGCATGTCTCATAAATTACCAAGAATCTTGTTTCTGTAGGACAGTTGGAGACTAAAGGTTGTAACTTTGCAACTCGAGGTGAACAAGAGTTTGGAAGGGTAATAAGGTGCTACTTGCAAAAAGAGGAAGTAATAATGCATACAAATTGCTTGGGAAAATGATAGAGAATGAACGAACTTCTCAAAGTGGTGGTGAAAATTCAAATTTGTCAAAATCAAGGTGGAGCCAGCAACAGAAAGTTGCGAAGACCACATGGAAGTCATTGTGGTATTACAAACAATTTTGATTTATTGATGACATGCATAATTATTTGGTGATTTGAAGGTTATTCATTTTTAGATTGACGATATTTGTTTCCATGGTATTGTTGAATATTGTTTTGAAGCTAGGGCTTTAGGTGGAGTTTGGGTGACATATATGGAATATAGTATCAAGGTGGAGACTGTTAGGTTTTTGGAGATACAACATTCCATATTTATGTAGATCTTAGATATATTTGAGTCTATATGAAATCATGACCCAAATTCATTGTCTATTTTATAGGTTTCTTAGATTTTGAAAATTGATTAATTGCATCTTTTAAAAATTTCGTAGATTTTATGGAGTGATTAGTTGCCTCTTTTATTGCATTAGAAAAGACAATAAATTATCTACATGGGAAGACTTATGGAATCATTCAATGACTTCTTAAAGAAATATTTTATGAAAAGGTTTATTCTCTTCGGGTTCTACGATTCAAGATATATTCTCAATTTTAGATTTTCTGTAATTTTTGGTGGTTCAGTAAAAGTTTTGTTTTGATGGAATTATTTTGTTGTTATTTTTTTCTTCACTTCTTATCTCTTCTAAAATCTAATTGTGTAGAAATCCTAGAAATCCCTAACAGACACAACGCCAAACTTTTATATACATAAATTTTCAAGTACAAATACATTTGCTGGAGTTTGACTGACTCTAAGACAATTTAGCCCCTGCGTGTCTGAGAAATGATTAGTACCTAGTCAGCATATAAAGAAGTGCTCCATAATTATGTATTAGGTGAAAAATAGTATCTGCATTATAAGTATGTAGACTAGAAGATGTCATCAGAATCTAAAAGCGAAGACAAAGTTTCACAGATAAGATACGTAGATAAAGACCTTAGGCAAACCGGTGCTTCCGCTGGTATACATGATGACTGCAATATCAGCTGAAATGGGCAACTCTGCATCAACTGGATTTTTTCTTCCCATTTCCTGTACTTCTGAAAAGGATGTGATTGCCCATTGCGTATTCTTTTCAGCTAATGAGACTTCCTTCCCAATTCCTTCACCATTCATATATATCACATTTTTCAATGTATTAAGTTGCCCTGCTATACCAATCAGCTTTTTCAATTCTTTATGTCCACATACCACAGTTGTAACTTCAGTCTGTAAATCAGTTCATGAATGAACAATCATAACAGGAAAATTGATTTCATGCATGTATTCAACCAGTTTAAATTTTAGAGAGAACCTCATTCAGTGAGTGGCAAAGAGCCTCATCACCTAAAGTTGCATAGATAGTGACAACGGTGACATTACGTCTGAAACAACCCTATATGCAGAAATAAATAAATCAGAATTAAGCAAGCAATAGAGGAAATGGTCAAAATTTGTTATATTAATAATGCCAACACTTACAAATAATATGTGAAACCGATTTTGAAGCACTGCAGTTTAATAAGAATTCTATTCTTGAATTACAAAAAGAAAAAAATAATTGTCATCAATAGATGTGAATTGATAGGCTTATAAGTAATAACAAATCAGAAGGTCAAGGTTAAGGCTAAGGACAAATACAGATGAAATATATCTGAGTGCTTACACCTAGTTATATGATGGAAGCTGGAAGATTTGCAACAGGCACACACACGCATGTGTGCACAAATGTATAAATATGTATATTTACGTGTGTATACCGGACACACAGAAAGACACAATATACACATAGAGAGAAACATGGTATTTATGTACACTTATGTGCATGTGTGTGTATACAAAACATTCTTAACCATAACGAGGGACACATAAATACACATTTATGTATCTTTATGTACATATATGTGCATGTGTATATTGTGTAGTAAACTCCAATGATATTAGCATTATTTATTGGGATTTTATTTCAAACACCCAAAAATGTTTCAAATTTCTTTTCGACACCCTCTCAAAAATAAGTACCACAAAACACTCTTGGCAAAATTTCCACGAAAATTTACAGTTTAAATTGTATATGTTTGCAGGCAAAACTGAAAATATTTGTAGTTCTAAAGTTTCTAACTACGTTTTTTTTAAAGAAAAAATTTGCAGTCTACACTGCAATAATGTGCATTCTATACATTAAATATTTATGATTTACACTGCAAACTTTTTATTTTACATAAATACACAGTCCACATAGCAAGAATGTGCATTCTACACTACAAACATTTCATCAAAAAAGTGCATTAAAACTGCAAATGTTTGCAGCAATATCTGCATTTTAAACTGCAAACATTTGCAGTTAAGCTGCAAATATATGCAGTTTAAAATGCATATTTCTGCTGGAAACTTTGACAAAGACGTTTCATGAAACCTATTTTTGAAAAAGGATTTTCAAGTGTTAAGTTTGAAAATAAGGACGGATCCTAATTTCCATCTATATTTCGATGTGAATTACACATTCTGGGATACCATAAACAGATAAAAGAAAGAAAAGAAAACCTACCTGCAAAGCTATCTGCCATTCTGCCCGTGTATCTGAGAATATAGCAACACGTTCTCCTCTATGGTGACCAACTTGCACCAATCCCGATGCAAAGCTACACACCTCGCCATACACTTGACTATAAATCAACCATTCATAATCACCAAGATGAAGCTTTTCAAACGACCTACCACCAGGTCCAGCTTCCATACTAATAGCCATAAGCTTTCTAGTGCCAAGCAAAGGCTTACTGGAAAAGTTATTGCATGCATATTCAAATAGCTCAGCAAGTGTCGTGACACCTTCCCAAAATGATTCAACTGGCGTGGCAAAGCGGTAATTGCGTATCGCGTACCCAGGTTCCCCGCTAATCTCAATAGGTATGCCTCTTTTCTTCTCGCTCTTTTTACGAAATAAGAACGAGAATACAATGGGAACAAATATACCCACAACATATGGGTTCATGATATATAGCCAAGGAAATATCACAAGTCCTTTGATCTAGCACCTAGATCTTTAAGTAAAATCAGCATAAATTAGACTTTCTGATTGGAAAAAAAAAGGATGGGGGGGGGGGGGGGGGGGGCTGTAATGTTTACAAATTTGTCTAATTTCTGGATACATAACACGGTTCTTACATCAAATTAGAATATAATTTGTCATATAGTAATATTACTAGCAGAGCAGTAACAGGTAACTAAGGCAATGTTAGGTAAATTATTTTCATCAACTACGTTTACATTTTTTCAGTACAAAAATAACATCTATTATTATTTTATACCTAATATAAAACGGATGTATGTGCATCTTATAGCCAAATACATTTCCTTTTATTTAATAGAAAAAATGAATATATGGACGTGTGTCGTAAGTGCAAAAGTTTTGATAGTCACGAACATTTTTACTTCAACTTGTTTTGTTGGTAACTAATAGCAAAATTTCGTCGATGGGTAATCGGAAACCAAATGATGCTAAAGGTTGCAAACCAGTGGCAAGATACCGCAGATGGATGTGGGTATTTTTGACATTCCAAAAAGATACCGTGCAAATCATATTTCATTAAATTTTCTTTATTTGTTACATGCAGAATGAAGGTGTGTGTTTTTTTGGTTGTAAACTTGTAATCATTCAATAGATCAAAATGTGACTAGCATTTTTGTTGTTGATAGATTAAACCATATTAGCCAACTGAATATTCAACCGTTACTTCGATAGTTTTACTTCTTTACTTTTCACGTTGCATTAATATCACACCATAAATTTTCAAACAGGAACAGGAAGCAACGTATTGATTAACCAAGCATTTAAGACTCAAAAAAAACATATGCAGAAATATCATTTTTGTTCGAAGGTATAAGCACAAATATGATATTTCTGCAGATCAAAATGGAAGGAGTTAAATTCAACTAGTACCAAGGCTATAAGCACAAAAATCGCATTTCTGCAGATCAAAATAGCAAGAGTTCAATTCTTTTTGCTGTAACACAACGATTTGAACAGCATAAGGAAAAAAAAATTGAAAAAAAATGAAAACACCAAATAATATAACAAATAGATTAATAATTGCTCACCTTGATTCGCAAATAGTTCAAAACAATATTGAGGAGAAATGGAATGAGTAAAAAGTAAACGAGGACTGAAATTAAAGTGATGGACCAACGTATAAAAAAACTAAGTGATGTCAGTAGGATTGCGTTGAATTCCCCGATGATCCTGTACTTGTGTTTCATTTTTGTATTTCAGTTTTATATTCAATTTTGAACTTGGATCGTGATGAAATACTTTACAGCACAACTTTGCCAGCTCTTGAATTATTGAGCGTGAATTGGTATTTTGACCGTGTTAATTCCTAAAAAATTAATATGCACATTGAGCAAAGGAAGCGGAACAGATGCCATCAGGGTAGGGTTGGTTGTACATGATGTTATTTTAGACGCTTAAACGACCCACAACAGACAGGATGCAACCGCACAAAGTCAGATCCAAATGTCAAACCCAAGTCAAGTCAACCAGTACAACCAAAGATGATGACGCGATATGAAATGAGAAATGCAGCCCAAAAATGATAGAGGACGCATATCATGTAAAGTCGCTCACTATTTTCCTATCAAAAGACCAAGCCTGAAATAAAGCTGCAATACGAGCATCTGCAACATCATATGTGACCATATCTCCAATCAGAGTTGGGCATGAATCGTGACTCGGGTGCGGGAGGTAAGGTCGATCGTTCGAATTGGGGTAAAGCCATTCAAACACAGAAGCAAAGCAAATCGCCCGTTCAACATAGGCGGTAGTGACCTTGTGGCACAGCTTTAGGGACAAATAACGCCATACAAAGGCAGCCAAAAGACGAGCGTCCTTGAGCTATTAAGAACGGTCGCGCAAAGAACAGGGGAGAACTAGGTCCAGTCCTGCGTCCCGCTCTTTTTCTTTTGTTCTTTTGAGGAAGATGGTTGTGTACCACAAGGCTACACAGTCGATTAGCTTAATATTAATATATAACAGTCTGGTTGACAGACTCAACCAGTGGCATAGAGTTTAGCACGGAAAAACGCCCCCAAAACACAGTTTAATTAGATATATTACATAGAGCATATAGGTAGTACATCAAAAAACTAGTAGCATAATATAATAACTGAACCATCTAAGCATCATATAACATGTAGCATAAGCCTTATCAAGTCAAGTGAAGCACCGTGAGTAATCATCCACGCTGGGCCGAACTGCTGCATTGGGTACCCGGAGAAGGAGGTGCCTGGAGGGTGTGCCTGAAGCGGGCCTGTCTAGGAATTCTTGTATGTGTTTTAAAATGATGAATGATAAAAGTTTCCAAGTTTTCAAAACATTCATACTTACAGGAAAGCTCGCACCTATGGATCCGCTCAACCACTTAAGGCGCTTGCTCTACTAAGTCGCTCACGCATGACAACCAAATACAGATCTGGACAGCTGGTTACAACTAGTCAATGGCATGATTGTAATTAATAGAATGAACGATTTGTAACCTGCATAAACGGATTTTAGATCATTTTCCGGGGGAGCTCACCTATAAATATACCATGGCTATCAACATAAAGGGGATCCCCCGATCTTTGAAATCTGGAAGTTCTGCCAAATTCCATCATTAACTACTGATTCGGGCATGGCGTCAAGTATGTTTTCGTGATCAAGGAGAACATGAGTATCCCCTTGTGAGATTCTAAGATTGAAGTATATAAACGTGGGTATATTGAGTGAATACAAAGATGTATGAAAAGAGATAATTGATGTGTTCTGTAATCTCTATTATAAGATTGGAAATCGCCTTCACTGTGGACGTAGGCCTAGTTAACGGCTGAACCACTCTAAATCTTGCCCCTACTTTACTTTTCTTGCATTTTTCATTTTTTAGTTGCTGATTAAACACGGTTCCATTTATTTCTTACTAAGTTGGTGAAGTACAGCTTAGTACCTTGGGTGTTTAGATCATTTTTGGTGTAAACATTTTGGCATCCACCATGGGGCAGTGTTTTGCCTTTTCTCCATTTCAGGTCTGATGAGATTTTCTTAGAGGCACTATGCTTGAAGTCATGAGCACGCCAAGGAGAATCACCGACGAAGTCAACAACCCCAACAATGGCGTCAACATCGTCACGCCGCCAGACAGCGATTTCGGTGAAGAAGGATTGCCAGAAGTTAAAGGAGTTGTATCCAAAAAGGAATTGGAAGAGGTGATGACAGGATTAATGAGCCAAATAACTATTGCAAGCGATGCAATAATGAAGAAGCTCGAGTTGATACTCGCCATTCAAGCAGCCACCACAAAAGCCATTTTAAGCGTCGCCTGTTCCTCGCTAGCTCGCACGAATTGCGAGTCAGAAACAGAGCTCCCTGCTTCGAGCTCGAGACAGCAGGATTTCATCCAAAGAATTGCACGTCGTACCAGTCCAAACTACGAAGGGGGCAAAGCACCAGTGCGCGATCACTCTGTCGATACAATCACGGAGCGGGAAAACAGTCCCATTGTCATTGGGATGTCCTTCCCAAGGGGAAGCCCAAATTCCTTGCCCCCAGTTCGTGAGGACACATCTAGATCAGAAATCGATGATAAAAAGGGTGGTCGATCCGTGGAGCAACCAAGCAAGGAACGGAAGTACATCTTGAGAACGGCGCGAGCAATTGTGAAGGAAAGCCTAGAGAAGAGGGATGATTGAAGTGAATGGGAGTCCTTCTCAACTAAAACCCTGCTCACTGAAAGGGTCAAGAAAACTGTATACCTACAAAGATTCAAACCTCCATCATTATAGTCATATGATGGGACAAGCGACCCTGATATATTTTTATGCAAATATGACCAGTACATGAATGGGGCTTGCGCTACTGATGAAATCAAATGCTTATATTTCCCAACTTATTTAGAAGGAGTGGCTTATCTTTGGTTCACAAAGCTGCCACCGCAGCCCGTAGATAATTTTGTGACCTTGGCTAGGCTGTTCAATAAACAGTTTAAATCGCAGGCACTCAAAACTTGGGATGCTATGGAGCTAAGTGGACTTCAACAAAGATCAGGAGAGCCCATCAAAGCTTTTCTCACTCGCTTTAATATGGCAGTGGCTAAAGCCAAGAATCTCGAACCCGGCCTAATCTTAATGGCTCTTAAGGGGGGCATACGTAGAGAAACCAAGCTGGGGCAGTTGATCAAGAAAAAGAAACCAAGTACACTCGAACGGTTGCTCAACAAAGCCAAAAAATATGCACAAAGCAACCTAGACAATCAAAAAAGGAGAAACAAAGAAGAAGACAGTCGAACAAAAAAAAAGCTGCGTTTCTTCAAGAACTCTGAGTTCACTCCCCTTAACGATACCGTGGGAAATATCCTCATGGCAACCAAAAACACCGAGAGATATCCGGTTTTGAAACAAAGACAAGTCAAAAATGCCGCTATGAAATCAGGAAGATTCTGTCAGTTCCACAAACAACCAGGACACGATACCGATGAATGCAAGCACTTGAACTCAGCAATCGAGGAGTTAATCCGAAAAAACCATTTGCAACAGTACGTACAAGATCATAAGAGTTGTCCCGACTCCCCGCAAACGAGGGGCAATACGCCCTAAAGAGGAAGGGGCTTAAACCAATCCAAAAATGACGCTCATCAGGGGGACTAGCCACTAATATCTCAATTGTGGAACATTGAACTAGAGCTCTCATTACTTTGCTTCATTCCCTTAATTTTATCTTGTTATTAAGATTGTTTTAACTTGCTTTACTATTCACTATGTTCGTATCAAGCTGCAGTTTATTTGCAAGAACTATATGCATCAAAAATTAATTATGTGTCTATCTGAATAACATGCTTATTGGTCCATGCTAAAATAAGAACAATCTTTTGGACTGTAGGCATGGTAAAAGCAAATCCGCTATACACAGCAAGACTTTGACGGAAAAATCCCAGGGCGCACACTAAACGAAGCAGTTTGGGAATCGCGAACATCAAGCAAGATCAAACGGGAGGAATAGACACGTCACCTTAAAAAGAGCAAGCTATTTTAAGACAGACAACAAGGCTGCACCTCTCATTATGGAGTATGCTGAATGCTTAACAAACACCCAATCAAAGGACCGCCGCCAGACCTCATTGAAAGTACAGGAATATTGCCAAATCTGTCCCTCGGATGAAATTGTTAATCCAAAAGAGGCGTTCTCTCAGGTGCGAGACATGAACTCCTTAAAACCGGACTTAAATTCGGTAGCAAGGATTGATGTCCACCTCCTAGGAGTCAATGCCGAAGTGGGAACAATTCAAAAAGTCGCACGGATAAAATTGCCGAGCCCACCAAAGAAACACCTTCATAGGTGCTGGACATGGGTTCTCCAACTTGAAAAAAAAAATTCCAATGAGGCGGACCAGTGTCCGTTTCCTAGGGCAAAGGCACAAAGTCGGAAAAAACCGACATGTCCCAAAACGGAAAAATTGCAGATTCACGAGGGGCACCTTGTTAGGTGAAGGACATGAATTTTATCCCTTTTGAGTCAAGGCTCGACGAGATGAATTAGTGTCCACTCCTCGGGATGAAGCATAAAAATGGGGAAGGATTAAACATGCTGGAGGGACCAGCGCAAAACAGAAATCCTAGCCGAAAGGGGGTGTCAGAAATCCTAGCCGAAAGGGGGTATCCATTTTAGAACCTTTTTGAATAACTAAAACAATCAAATAGGGCCCAGAATGGATCAAAAACCTTTAACCCAAGACCTCCTCAAGAACACGTATTCAAAACCAGCATCCGAAGGGCTCGGATTACCAATCAGCAAGGCGTAGGGCTGAATACTACTAATAAAAGATACCAAACGCGCTTATAATAATACAAATGCGTAATAATCCTCGATAAGCGATGAACTTAAAAAGCTAACTAAATCCCAACAACAACAATAATAATAGAAAATCGGGCGCAACCGAACGATTAATAAAGCGCCCAGACGTATGTGTAAATCATAAAATATAGGTGCAGCATGCGACGCACCCGTGTGAAAATAAATGAGTTGCATAATAAGAATTAAACCCCTCAAAAGAAGGGGCAAAGTAAGAAATAGGCTATCCTAAAATTAAAAGCAAGCTAGCGTTATTGACGATGAACGACGTAGAAACGTAACCATCGCACAAACCATAAAAATTACAAACCTAAGTGTACAAGAATAAGCAAGGCTGGCTTCCGCATACACAGGCCAGAATAAAGTATCATTCAAAATCAAAATAACAGAACATGTAAAACATTAGCAAGCCACAGTTTTCAGATAAGGTAAGAGATGATCCACTCCCTAGATTCAAGGGCCTCGACAAGTTTGTATCTATCTTTTTCCAGGGCATGAAGACGTTCAAGATTCTCTTTATTTGACTGCTGAAGATCTTCAACAAGAGAATGCCAAACACCCATTTGCTCCACAATGTAATCCCTGAAGTGGTAATAAGGCCTTCGACCAAATGCGGGTGTGCTTCCAATTGGCCAAACTCAGCCAATATGCAATCCTTCATGGCATTTATCTTACCTACAATAATCCATCTGTCAAACAGATCTATGTACACGACGGAACACGAGTTAGCCAGACATTCGGCCACAAAATCCTCCGCAAGTTCAGGATGGCAAGGGTTAGGAACAAAAAGGGGCTCTGGCACTGCTGCAGGATCCAAAGTAATGGACGAAGAAGCCATATAATCAAGAGCAGTCTGAGTATCTGAGTCAGGAAGTCTATTCAGCAAACAATGGCTTTGAGTGTTAGTTCCACCCAAGGTCCCCTTTCCTTGGGGCATCTTTTGGTTACCGGCCGGTCCCCTTTCCTTGGGGCATCTTTTGGTTACCGGAAAAATAAGGAAGATTAAAAGTGGAATGAAGCGACATTTACCTTTTGCACGAACGACCCCTCGTCAAGTGAGGATAAATCTACAAAACAATATGTGATTGAATATGTCGAAGCCTGTAATCCCTTACTAAAGGAAAGAAATCACGGACTTCGAGGGGCAAGTATTAATCCTTAAAAAATCCATATGCACATTGAGCAAAGGATGCGAAAGGGGCACCATCAGGGTCGTTCATGCATGATGTTATCTAAGGCGCTTAAACGACCCACAACAGACAGGATGCAACCGTACAGAGCCAGATCCAAATGTCAAACCCAAGTCAAGTCAACCAGTACAACCAAATATGATGGCGCGATATGAAATGAGAAATGCGACCCAAAAAGGATAGAGGTTGCATATCCTGTAAAGTCGCTCGCTATTTTCCGGTCAAAAGACCAAGCCTGAAATAAAGCTGCAATACGAGCACCTGCAACATCATATGTGACCATATCTCCAATCAGAGTTGGGCATGAATCGTGACTCAGGTGCGGGAAGCAAGGTCGATCGTTCAAATTTGGGCAAAGCCGTTCAAACATAGAAGCAAAGCAAATCGCCCGTTCAACATAGGCGGGAGCGACCTTATGGCATAGATTTAGGGACAAACAACATCATACAAAGGCAGCCAAAAGACGAGTGCCCTTGAGCTAATAAGAACGGTCGCGCAAGGAACAGGGGAGAACTAGGTCCAGTCCTACGTCCCGCTCTTATAAAAGTTTCCAAGTTTTCAAAACATTCATACTCACAGGAACGCCCACACCTATGGATCCGCTCAACCACTTAAGGCGCTCGCTCTACTAAGTCGCTCGCGCATGACAACCAAATACAGATCTGGACAGCTGGTTACAACTAACCAATGGCATGATTGTAATTAATAGAATGAGCGATCTGTAACCCGCATAAACAGATTTCAGATCATTTCCCGGGGGAGCTCACCTATAAATGCACCAAGGCTATCAGCATAAAGGGGTCCCCCGATCTTTGAAATCTGGAAGTTCTGCCAAATTCCATCCTCAACTACTGATTTGGCCATGGCATCAAGTATGATCTCATGATCAAGGAGAACAGGAGCTTCCTCCTCCTCAATCATTCACTCATCCTTCATCTCCTCAAATTCCACCATCCCCTTGTGTGATTCTAAGATTAAAGTATATAAACGTGGGTATATTGAGCAAATACAAAGATGTATGAAAAGAGAGAATTGATGCGTTCTGTAATCTCTATTATAAGATTGGAAATCGCCTTCACAGTGGACGTAGGCCTATTTAACGGCTGGACCACTCTAAATCTTGCCCCTACTTTACTTTTCTTGCATTTTTCATTTTTAAGTTGCTGACTAAAAACGGTTCCATTTATTTCATACCAAGTTGGTGAAGTACAGCTTAGTACCTTGGGTTTTTACACCATTTTTGGTGTAACCAAACCGTAAACGGTTTTCTGAAAATCGTTTATGGGTTAAATGGTTTTTAGAAAATTGTTTTTAATTTTTTTTCCTCCTTCTATATAATTTATAAAATGTGGTCGAATATTAAAATATAGATAACGGGTATAAAAGTTAAAATGTAATATATATATATGGCGAGCGTTCAGTGGCACCCCAAACAGTGCAGCACCCCTAAATGCCCCTTGATCTCCACCACATATCCCGTTTCTCTCTCCCTCCACTCATTATTTCACCTCCCACTCACTTATTCTAATATAAATGCTTGGTTTATAAAGGAGGGCAAATGGGGTGCTCACTATTTGGGGTGCCATTGAACACTCCTATATATATATATATGTATATACATATATATATATATAACCGTTTTGGAATATTAGAATATAATATATATATATATATATATACAAATAAATAAATTCGTTGCCGAATATTAAAATACAGTTTAAACTAATAACCGTTGTTGAATAGTAAAATACAGTTCAAATTTATAGCCGTTGTAGAATATTATAATTTTATTTGAATTTATAGCCGTTGACGAATATTTTTTTATACAATATTCGTATATAGCGGTTGCAATTGTGGACTGAAGAAGCTATAAAACCACTTCTGGTGTGCACAACACAAAAATGTTTCATATTGTCCACAATGACGATGTTGTTTACGAATCAGATGTGCAAACCGAAGATTCAAATTACTACAGCCAAAATAGTCCGGATGAAACTATCTGATTCTGATGAAGGCAATGAAATGTTGGGGCATACAAAATTTCTTTAGTTTTCTTCAGATAGCACGACCGACCTGGTGCTATGGAGCTAGAATCCCGAGCCGACCTGATGGAGAAGCTTGAGAAACCCGACCCGATCCGATTGCTTGGGAAGAAGGACGAACCAGAGGAGTTTTCCATGAAGCCAGGAGGTGTGGACTCCGATCCGAACCGCTGGAGGAAGATCACCCCGATCTGACCCGAAGCAGAGAGGAAGGTTGAGCTGGAGATTCCGAACCGATCCGATTGCTTAGGGAGGAGTATTCCGATCCAAACCGAGGAGCTTATGACCACGATCTGAAGTAAAGTCGATGTCTGTAAAGGGGTTTACTGCGGGACGTGTGCAAAGGGGTTGTCGATGTCTGTAGCTTTGAATCACTATGTGTAGGGAGTACGTGAACGGATTCAAGGCCACAGTGGCCTAGGTACAACTAAAGGGGCTATAGACCAATGAAGTGGGGTCATTTGTAAAGATTTGGTCATGACTCCATGTGGTAAGCTTGGTAGTAGCAGTAGTTGTACAAGTCGAACTCCGTCACTACTTCGATGGGTCTAGTGATTGACAGTGGTGGACATCGTATGCTTTACGCACTGAGTGAGAGATGTGAGGATGGTTGCTATGGTTGATATGTTTTCCCACCATTATGACATGCACACCCCCACCCCCGTACTCTTTACACCATCTGTTTAGTGGCACCTTAGAGTATTGTACGGTATGTAGTGCTAACTCTTTGGTTGCAGGTCCAGGTTCAGGTATGATTTAGTATACCTGTTATTGTTCTGTTTAGATGATTATCGCTCATACCAGACTTTTTGTCTGACCCAGAGTTTTATGTCTCTTCTTATTACTCTGGGTTCTCACACGAGCAGACTAGAGACAGATTAGCTGGTGATGCGCGAGTAGCTGATTCGGAGGCGAGCAGGAGGCTTCCACGTATGATACATATAGTATTCTCCGTGTTGTTGAAGATCACTGCTTGGGCATTAGTAGTGCATCTTCTACTTTAGCTTTCTTTTGCTTTAGAGACAGTTTAAAGTTGTAATAATCATATTGGATCATAAGCTGTATTTGGATTTCCGCTGCTCTGATGATGATGTTGGTCTTAGTTATCAGCTTATGCACTGTCTCACCTGTTTTATATCAAGTATGTTATTATTATATTTTGTTTTATGCGCTGCGAGACATTCTACAGGCTCCTTGTTAGTTAATTTTCTTCTTTTCTTTCTTTGGCGACCGTTCCGCGCTAGTCGGGCATGTGTACAGCGCACTTACGGAGGAAATGCCGGCTGGTGCTGGGTGGGCCGTCACAAGAAACAATTCAATTTCTCAGTCGATCGTTGCAGTGACAAAGATTTGTAATTTTTTTTTTTATTTCCTGGTATTTCTAATGCAAGTTGAAAGCACAAAATTCAAAATAAAACATGAAACTTAAAAAAATTGGATTTTCATATGGAAAAACATTGGATTTTCAAAAACAAATAGTTTGCAAAATGGATTAGATAACAAAATTAAAAGTCCTTTTTATTTTTTTTATTTTTTTAATACAGATTTTGTAAATGCAAAACTCAAAATTTCATTTTCCAACAAACACAGCCTAAACTTTCAGCCGGAGGAGTAGAATGTATACAAAAAACTTTATTTCAAAGAACTTTACTTCTAACGCTGATCATCATGGAGCTTTGGTAACAATAAGCATGTCCTATTGCGTAGCTATTTCATGTTCAAATAGTTAGTAAAACAGGTCAAAACACGTCAAATTGCACGAGTATCATTCATTCCAAATGACTATCGTTTATGAACATTAGATAATTTAGAATCACATAATTAGTATTTCTAACAGCCCTGATAAATACACTACATTATTCAGTTATTCATATCAAAAGTCAAGAACTTTGAATTTAATCATCCATACTATTTGATGACATTAACCACAGAGAAAACAGAATATACATGCGATGTATTTGAACTTGCAATGGACCTAAATCTGTTAAAATGCCTGGTGCAAGAACCAAGCAATATTTTATGCATACAATTTGGATAGGTCATCTGCAAATGCCATTCTGATAGCCTCTCTCTTCAATTTGAGTGCTGAAGTTACTAAACCGGATTCAGGTGTCCATGCTTCATCCATCAATTTTATTTTTGATGGAATTTCAAATTTCTCCAACTTTGAATCTTTTCCAACCTGTATATCGTATAAAACTTAGTTTTTTCAATATATCAAGTTAGAGGCCAGATCGAGAAAGTTAAAATACTTAGGAAGGCATAGAACAAAGTTATGTAGCCATCAAATGATTCCTTGAGCTAGCTATTGGAACTACGGATCATTATTGTACAGTTGTTGGCTCGTTGCTACATGCAGAAAACATGTCGCAGCTACATGTAAATACACATACATTGTAATATTTGCTTTAATAATGGAGTTTAAGCATTTTCTTTGATTTGAGTGATTTCAAGTATTGAGTACATAATGCCAAGAATCTACACAACCATTAGTGAATACTACAGAATAATCTTGGACATATTTTAGTTGCAGGTCTCTTGCATATGCTACATGTTGGAAATTTGTGTGAATTATTAAAATATTTGAATAAGTGTATGAGTGGCTCCTTAAGGTGAATAGTCCCACATCATGGGATTATATGAAAGAAGCAAGTATTTATACTTGTTTCTAAGAAGCTTTGATGGGGCCTTGGGGCTCCCAATACATGCTTTGTTGTGAGGAGGGAGCTCATGCATCATGACCACCACACACGCGCGCGATCGACTCGACCCGGCCCGGTTCGGTATTGAGCTTGGGCTTTGGGCCTTGGCTATGTGGTGTAGACACTTATATTTTTGGTCTAGAAAACATTGCATTTTTCGAACCTGTTTTTTTTTTAAATCCGGATATTTCTGAACCGACTTTAATATGAAGCGGTAAAAAATTTGATCAAGTATTTCGCAGATCCTATTTTCCTCCACTTACCAGTATTTTCGAATAACCTAATCCTCGTCTATATATTATCATCAGATCAGACGAGATTTATATAGAAAAAATTCTGCTTTTCTCTTTCTCCGCCATTAAAAATATTCTTAAGAAATTTTCGAGCAGTTAAAAATCAGAAAGTGCAAATCTGCACTGGTTTGTTTGTGCAAAGCAAATCAGTTATTAATTTCGGAGAGGCTGTTTTATCCTAGAGGCGGCGGCGAAAGTACGAACTGGTTTTGCACCACCGGCCAGATCACCGAATCGTCTTCAAGAAAGCGACAGAGTACGTGACTCAGCCATTTGTTTCCCAACAAATTGAAGACGAATAGAAACAATGGCTTCGACAACGACCATAGATGATGCTGCTCCTTCCTCTGCATTCCAGATCCCATTGGTGACTGCTGCCCCTTTTCGTTTCGAGGGTCTGCACTTCAAACGATGGCGTCAGAAAATGGAGTTCTACCTGACGATGAGAAAGGTGGCTAGTGCTCTGACCACCGACAAACCACAACTGCCAGACAAGCCTGACGGAGCTGATGAAGCGCAGATGGCATCCTGGATTGAACAATCAAAGCAGTTGCAGAGCTGGACTGAACAGGATTATTTTTGCAAGAATTTTATTCTGAACGGATTGAGCGATGATCTGTATGATTACTACAACTCAGAAGACAAGACAGCGAAGCAGATCTGGGAAGCGCTGCAGAAGAAATACGATACAGAGGAGGCAGGGGCGAAGAAGTATGTTGTGAGCCGCTATCTGAAGTACCAGATGACAGACGATAGGTCAGTAGAGATGCAGTCTCATGAGCTGCAGAAAATAGCTCATGAGATCATCTCCGAAGGTATGGTTTTAGATGAACAGTTTCAAATTGCTGTTATTATTGACAAACTGCCCCCAGGTTGGAAAGATTTTAAAAATTTCTTACGGCATAAGACTAAGGAATTTTCCTTAGAGAGTTTGATCACTCGCCTTCGCATTGAGGAGGCAGCACGCAAACAGGACCAGAAAGAGGAAGTGTTGTTTGTTTCAAACAACAACACTAAAAAGACCAAACCCGCAGTTCTGAAACCAAATCAGAAGTCTTTCAAGAATCAAAACAGACGCAACAAACATAATGAGAATTCGCAAGGAAACCCAAAAGGACAGCAAAAACCAGCCCAAAAGAATGACTCTGGACAGTTGTTTCTATGTTACAACTGTGGAAAACCAGGTCATATGGCACGAAAGTGTCGGAACAAGCCTAGCTCTGTACCACATGCTAACTTGACTGAAGAGGAGCCTCTTATGGCTATGATTACTAAGATTCACCTTGTTGGTGGATCAGAGGGTTGGTGGGTAGACACTGGTGCTTCTCGCCATATCTGCTATGATCGTGCTATGTTCTCCACATACACGGCTGCTGAAGATCAGAAAGTGTTGCTGGGAGATTCTCACACCACTAAAGTTGCAGGGGTTGGAAACGTGGAGATCAAGTTTACCTCTGGAAAGACTGTGATCCTCAAAGATGTTTTGCATACTCCAGAGATGAGGAAGAATCTGGTTTCTGGCTATCTCCTTAATAAGGCAGGGTTTACTCAATTTATTGGGGCTGACTTGTATACCATTGTGTATAAGGGAAATTTTGTAGGAAAAGGTTATGCTTGTGAGGGAATGTTCGAATTAAATGTTGAATCTAATAAAATGAATAATTCTGCTTATATGTTGTGTGATTTTAATATTTGGCATTCTAGATTATGTCATGTTAATAAGCGAATAATTCATAACATGAGCACTCTAGATATGATACCTAAGATAGCAGAAGCTGAATCTGATAAATGTGAATTCTGTACACAAGCAAAAATCACAAAGAAACCTCACAAGTCTGTTGATAGAGAAACTGAACCCGTAGACTTGATTCATTCTGATATATGTGAACTTGATGGTACTTTGACTAGACATGGACATCGCTATTTTATCACTTTTATCGATGATTGTTCTGATTTCACATATGTATATCTTATGAAAAATAAAAGTGATGCTTTTGAAATGTTTAAAACATTCAAAACTGAAATTGAGAATCAAGTAAATAGAAAAATTAAGAGACTTCGTAGTGATAGAGGAACAGAATATGAATCTAATTCAATTCTGGACTTCTATAAATTACACGGTATTGTACATGAGAGAACTGCACCCTATTCACCTAAAATGAATGGTAAAGCTGAAAGAAAAAATAGGACTTTTACCGAATTAGTAGTGGCCATCCTACTAAATTCTGGTGCAGCAAAACATTGGTGGGGGGATATTTTATTGACTGTATGCTATGTTCTGAATAGAATCCCCAAATCTAAGAATAAAATTTCACCTTATGAAATTTTAAAGAATCATAAACCTAATGTCTCGTACTTTAGAACTTGGGGTTGTTTAGCATATGTTCGCATTCCAGACCCTAAGAGAATAAAATTGGCAAGTAGAGCATATGAATGTGCATTTATAGGCTATGTTATTAATAGCAAAGCATACAGATTTTATGATCTAAATGCACATAATATAATTGAATCAAATGATGCCGATTTTTATGAAACTAAATTTCCTTTTAAATTAAGGAATAGTGGGGGCACATCAAGTACGCCTATTAGAACAGAACTTGATAAAAGTTCTGAAGTTGAACCTAGAAGAAGTAAAAGAGCAAGAAAAACATTAAGTATGATCTCATGATCAAGGAGAACAGGAGCATCCTCCTCCTCAATCATTCACTCATCCTTCATCTCCTCAAATTCCACCATCCCCTTGTGTGATTCTAAGATTAAAGTATATAAACGTGGGTATATTGAGCAAATACAAAGATGTATGAAAAGAGAGAATTGATGCGTTCTGTAATCTCTATTATAAGATTGGAAATCGCCTTCACAGTGGACGTAGGCCTATTTAACGGCTGGACCACTCTAAATCTTGCCCCTACTTTACTTTTCTTGCATTTTTCATTTTTAAGTTGCTGACTAAAAACGGTTCCATTTATTTCATACCAAGTTGGTGAAGTACAGCTTAGTACCTTGGGTTTTTACACCATTTTTGGTGTAACCAAACCGTAAACGGTTTTCTGAAAATCGTTTATGGGTTAAATGGTTTTTAGAAAATTGTTTTTAATTTTTTTTCCTCCTTCTATATAATTTATAAAATGTGGTCGAATATTAAAATATAGATAACGGGTATAAAAGTTAAAATGTAATATATATATATATGGCGAGCGTTCAGTGGCACCCCAAACAGTGCAGCACCCCTAAATGCCCCTTGATCTCCACCACATATCCCGTTTCTCTCTCCCTCCACTCATTATTTCACCTCCCACTCACTTATTCTAATATAAATGCTTGGTTTATAAAGGAGGGCAAATGGGGTGCTCACTATTTGGGGTGCCATTGAACACTCCTATATATATATATATATGTATATACATATATATATATATGTATATACATATATATATATATATAACCGTTTTGGAATATTAGAATATAATATATATATATATATATATATATACAAATAAATAAATTCGTTGCCGAATATTAAAATACAGTTTAAACTAATAACCGTTGTTGAATAGTAAAATACAGTTCAAATTTATAGCCGTTGTAGAATATTATAATTTTATTTGAATTTATAGCCGTTGACGAATATTTTTTTATACAATATTCGTATATAGCGGTTGCAATTGTGGACTGAAGAAGCTATAAAACCACTTCTGGTGTGCACAACACAAAAATGTTTCATATTGTCCACAATGACGATGTTGTTTACGAATCAGATGTGCAAACCGAAGATTCAAATTACTACAGCCAAAATAGTCCGGATGAAACTATCTGATTCTGACGAAGGCAATGAAATGTTGGGGCATACAAAATTTCTTTAGTTTTCTTCAGATAGCACGACCGATAGCGATGAGTTATAGGTTATGATGCAAGTTGTTGCCATTCAACAATTAAAGATTAACCAACATTTCCTAACAGAAGGATCATCCAGTGGTACTCGAGGAGGCAGTGTGTACGGTCGTGCAGAGATACGGGAGATGCGGGATCATAAAGGAGGTACTGCAAGATTACTTAAAGTTTATTTCAACACTCCTTGTACGTATGGTCCTAACGACTTTCGACGCCGTTTTCGTATGAGCAAGAATTTGTTCAAAAACGCAATAGTGCTGGTACCTTAGGATGTTCGTCGTACCAAAAAATTATAGGCGCATTACGTGTAATAGCTTATGGAATAGCTCCAGATGCGTTTGATGAGGTTGTCCGAATGGGTAAGAGTACTATTACCTTAAGCCTTGAAAGGTTTTGTGTAGCCATAATTGAATTGTATGATGAGGAGTATCTATGTGCTACAATGCAAAGCGATATCAATAAACTAAAAACGTTAGGAGCCAAAAGAGGATTTCCCGGCATGTTAGGCAGCCTAGATTGTATGCGTTGGAATGGAAAAACTATCCTACAGCATGGCAAGGTCAATTTATTGGACATTACACTAAAGCGACAATGATACTTGAAGCTGTTGCTTCACATGATCTATGGTTTTGGCATGCATTTTTCGGATGTTTTGGTTCAATGAACGATATTAATGTACTTCACCAATCACATTTGTTTAAGAGCCTTACACATGGAAAGACACATGCATGTGATTTTAATATTGCAGGAAATACGTACGACATGGGGTATTATTTAGCAGATGGCATCTATCCTTCTTGGGGTACGCTTGTCAAAACAATTTCAGCTCCTGAAACAGAAAAAGAAAAATATTATGCTAAAAGGCAAGAGGCAGCGAGAAAATACGTAGAACGTGCATTCGGGGGTCTCCAAGCAAGGTTTGCTATTGTAAAAAACCCTGTTAAATTATTTAAGCCACAGGTTTTGAGCAACATTATGCGTGCTTGTATTATAATGCATAACATGATCACTGAAGAAGAAAGTGGAACATTCCTATCTTATTTGGGATATGATCCAGATAACACCGCAACTGTTGTAACTGATAGAAATCCAGCGACTCTTGAGGTATTTCTTAGGCGTCTGCATAAAATTAGGTCTATGGAGGTACATAGTAAACTGCAGGACGACCTGGTTGAACATTTATGGCATCCGAAAGGTACTGCTTAGTTATAGTCTAGGCATCGGTTGAACTATTGTAATGTTGTAGTACTCGATTATTGTATTGTTTTATGTACTTTAACTATATCGCATTTCTATTTTCTATTGTAGCAAATATGCAAAATGCACATTTGATGAGGATGACCCAAACTGTACATAACTCCTTAACTCTTTAACTCTTTATATTCACAATTCAAAAGAGGATGACCCAAACTGTATACAACTCCTTAACTCTTTATATTCACAATTCAGAAAGAGGACGACTCGCAATTCTTTAACTCCTTAACTCTTTCTTTCCAGCATGACTTTTAACATGATTGGAGCACGACTTTTAATGTGAATGGAGCACGACTTTTAATGTGATTGGAGCACGACTTTTAATGTGAGTGGAGCATAACTTTCAATGTATTTCAGTTGAATAACACACATAATATTGCCATTAATTGAAATTAAACTCTATGGATACATCCAAACTTTCCAAATACATAAACCAAACGATACATATTGAATACGACACATAATATAACGATATACCACTCAAACTGTATAATATGATTGTACCATAACCAGTACGCTTCGTGACCGACGAAGTTTGAACGGTACTTGAAAAGATAAAGTGAGTCGTACGTCGACCGTTTCCCTTGAAAGACGTCATCCCTTTTTACCTCATCAATTACTTTGCGGTATTTCATACAATCAGTAGTAGATAAGCAGAAAGCACTTCTGGTTGCTAAGTTGGGCCTCTGTATTATATAACTAGTATGATAGTTGTATTTTTCATTGAGGGTTGCCTAAAAATCTTGATCTACCTCTTCTTCCATATGTAGTACGTCTGCTTCAATGTACGCCTTTATCAAAACAACGTAATGTGAAGCAATCCAATTTTCGTTTGCCATTTCGAAGTGTGTAGTTAAACTAACATTCCAATGTTTAATATAGAAAAAGTAAAGTAAAGCATCACACCATTCAAGGGAATCATTAAAGTTGATTTGATTAATCAACTTTACAAGGTCAGGGCAATTAAACTTACCATGTTTTCTACAGTTGATTGGAAAACACATTGCAGAACATTGAATGGCTTATTGCAATTATCAAGCCTACTTGCATCCTTTGTTTTCATAAATACGGGGGTATGGTATTTTTCTTCATACTCACAAACAATTTCAATTCTAAACAAACAAAAATGGTTGATTCTAACAACAATAATTACTCTGGCTATACCGATGATAACATTGCTAATTTTACTAGTTTATTATCTCAAGCTGAAGGTCTGTCAATGATTCCACCCCCTTTCCTAACTCCTCAACAAAGTCAATATCTCCACCAATTAAACCTCGCTCGGCAGTACGGTAACATGTATGGCCAACTTCCTAATCAAAACGTACACTAAGAGGTGGCTTCTCCGACCCCAGTACCTGACAAAGGACAAACCAAGGCCAAACGGTCTTACACCAAGCGAAAAACAAAAGAAACTCACGTTCAAAGTGGCATGGAAAAAACTGTAGTTACTGGTAAAATATGGAAATCAGCTGACTATAAAGTGCTAGCTAATGCATGGGTAAATGCGTCTGTCGTTGCTGAAGACCGTTCTGGTGGTAAGTTTTCTACCAGAGGGTTAATGATTTACAATGGAGATCCTGAATGCATAACACAAAGATCAATTGAGAGCACAAAGACTGCATGGTATAATTTGAATACTATGTGTACCGAGTACAAAGAGATAAAAGCACTAAGGAGGGGTTCGCTTAGAAGCGGTCAAACATTCAGAGATTTAAAGGACGATTACGATAGCATCTATCGTGACACCTGTAAAACCGAATTCATTGCTCATGAAGCATTGGAAATTCTTTCTTTTTGTCCATGTTGGGCCAATCTATGCGAACCAGATGATGTATATCTTGGAGGCACCGAAGGTTCTAACTTAAGAAATGTAGCTTCTAGACTTTCGGTGGATTCATCCCCGGGAAATACAGTTGAATGTCCTATGGCTACAGACGAGGATGAGAATAACAGTACTCCTGTGACTCCTAATTCGGGAATGTTGTATGGTGGGGTTGAAACAAGGCTATAACGAATAAAATCAATTAAGAGAGCACTACTGAGAAATAAGGAAACAAAAGATTTAGCAGCGTCTAGTGATAAACTAACTTCGTTGTTAAGTGATATCACTTGCATCTGTCTCCAACAAAGAAGACCGTGAAAAGCATAAAGATAAGAAGCTGCAGATCATGGAGATGCAACTGCAGCAAGACGCCGCTATAACTACAACTCTCATCCAAAGAACTTCTTATAAAGAAAAACGTGAAAGACGTTTGAAGGAAGAAAAAGAGGAGTATCTAGCAAGAGATATATATATCATTTGACTGGACATGCCCTTGAGTATGCTATAGTAAAAAAGGATTGTATTTTGAGGGCTCAACAGAAACGATATTAGGAAGAAGACGAAAGTTCTCAGTTATGAGCGAATTCTATGTTGCTATTTCTAGCTTGTTGTATCCTAGTTTTAGATTTATATGTCGGCTAATGTTGCTATTTCTGGCCTGTTGTATCCTAGTTTTAGTTTTCTATGTTGGTTGTACTATTTTGTAGGTTATTAAAAAAAATTAACTAGTTTTAAGTAATTAATATATCTTTTTCTAGTGCATATATGAGATTCAAACTTCTTTTACATTGTTATCAAATACGTACTTAAAACTATATTTAAAAGGTAAATAAAACTGTGCGTTAAATAGTTTTTCATGCTTTAAACAGTAATTGTGTTTTTCATAATCCAAACATTAAAAACCAAGTTCGAAAACTTGAAAGCAGATAAATTTTCATGCTTTAAATTGTTTTTTTTGCTTTTCTTTACAATTTAATTTAAATATATTTAATTAACACATCAAAAATTGATTTTTTTTTTTAAATATCCATGTTTTATACGGTTTTCAAAAGGGTTTTATGAAAATCGAATATAAGTTAAATGGTTTTCATAAAACCGTTTATACGTTAAACAGTTTTATGAAAACCATTTAACCTATAAACGGTTTTCATAAAACCGTTTTTGTCTCGCCGCTCCAAATTGGAAATGGCGAGCGTCGCCATTTCAAATAACCCCCACACCTGTATCGTTGCTGCTGGAGAGCGTGGATTCATCTTTGATCGCCATTTTGAGCCTTCCTCACGCTGCTGGAAGTGCTCTTAGTTTCGACAGAATGATATTTCAAA
The DNA here is from genome assembly GCA_030737875.1 of Allium sativum. Classification (NCBI taxonomy): domain Eukaryota; kingdom Viridiplantae; phylum Streptophyta; class Magnoliopsida; order Asparagales; family Amaryllidaceae; genus Allium; species Allium sativum. Next base: position 1,041,261,118 of record CM060910.1, on the reverse strand, counting down.
AAAGTGGATAAGAATATGTTTTTTTATAGGGTGATAGTACTTACACTCGGATTTACATTTCCGGCCACCTTTATAAACTTAATATAAATGATTATTTTTTATATTCTTCTGGCCATCATATATTATTCCTACCACCGTACTTCTCCAAAAAAGCACGTACTTCTCTACAATTTCAAACCTTAAACCCTAACAAAAGCAAATATTCTTTTGTACCTAATAGACATGAAAGATGAAGATAAAAAAGATAATAGATTTGTTTGATTTTTATTATTTTCTATTATTTTATAGAACATGTTGTCAGTTTTTTTATTTTTATGTTTAGGGTTTTCCATTGGGTTTTGACATATTTTTTCCGCTCCGTTGGAAATGTCAAGCTTGGAGGACATTAAATTTGACGATGTTGTAATAGAGAATGACAATATAAGTTTTGAATTGTAAAGTTTTCATTCAGATAACTTACGTATCTTGTTTTACAAATTTATACTTTTTTTTGGTCGTTTGATAGATGGAGTATTTGAATGATTGACAATGCCCTTATTGTTCTAGATGATAAACGTGACGATTATGATAATATCTGCAAGACGTTAGATCAAATGACTCAAAAGGCATAATTGTTGATTTGATGAATCATTTCACAACCGATGAAGTAAGTACTCATTTATAAAAATTAAAATTGCTAACATGGTTGTGAAAATGGATTATGTTAATTTTCTCTTTAACTATTTGACAGGTATTTGATTCGCAGAGTACATTGATCCGATTGTGTAAAACAACGGAAAAAAAATGAATACCATTATCGTAATTCTAAAGTTTGATAAATTAGCACTTGGGAAAAAACAAAGGTTGCAACTGAGGTGAAAGCGCTGGATTTTATTGTAGTCATCAACCAAAGTCAAAACAGATGAAAAACAATGTAACGAAAAAAACCAGACTTAGCGCTAACAGAAAATGCAACTACCCTTTCAGATTAAAGGGCATGTATGTGATGAAGATAAATGGAAATTAAGCGAGGAAGGAAGCGTTCATTTAGATGAGGGAGATAGCGACCTCTCCATTTTTATGTTATTATTTTAGATGGTGGTCAGCAGAGAAAAATGAAAATATTTGGGGTGTTTTTTGTTTTGATGGCCGGTAGTGTAAACTAGGGTGTGAATAGTAGCACCCTTTTTATATTACATAATAGTTAGGAGAAATGAAAATGAGCATTTGCATTTATTTGTGTGTTCGTTTCTATTTATATCAGACACTATACAATATATATTATTTTATTAATAATTGATTCGAAAGCACAAACTTTTGATGGAACGTAAATGTAAGGAACTACCCTTCATAATACTTAAAAGATAGTTTGGAGGGGTAACATTAAAATGAAACACTAAACCAAAGCATTGACAAAAGCTCACAACGGAATGACAACATAAAGTATATAGAATACACATAAATCAAAATAGAATAACAATATATAAGAGACTCATATGTATTGTTATTCGTTTGCCAGTTTAATCCCCTAGTGGGCTTCTTATATATTATTATTATATTTTTGTTCATGTATATCGTGTATATTATATGTTTTTATTTCGTTGTGAGACCATGTCGATGTCTTGATTTTAATGTTTTGTTTTAATTTTATCCCGATATTCTGTCTTTTGTGGTATTTGAAAGTAAGATGATGTTGCAAGACGCCAACTTTTAGGTATCATAAAGGGAAAATCATTACATTTGGTATCAGAGTTTAGGCTCAACACTCGGACAAAATAAACAAAGTTGATCAGTTTGAGTTAATCAACCTAGTAGAAGGAGATATGATGAGATAGCATACTAGTAATTTTCTACTATATAATACTATATACACCGCTTGTCTAGACTTGATTTGTTTTTGCTTCTAGTTGCCTTCAGTTTGAGTTAATCAACCTAACAGAAGGAGATATGCTGAGATAGCATACTAGTAATTTTCTACTATATAATACTATATACACCGCTTGTCTAGACTTGATTTGTTTTTGCTTCTAGTTGCCTAGGTATTTTGGTTGAGCTATCTGTATGAGAAAACGAAATATATGAGCCATTATAGGTAGGCAATTTGAGATGTCTGGTTAGTTCGATGACTGTTGGGCTACAGTAAAAGATGTTTAATCATTTGTGAACATTTTAAGTTGATTATGGTTAGAGCCAGAAGTAATGTAGCCCATTGGACATCAGTATTTCTTGCTCTACTGGCTTTGGGCTCTTAACAATAGTCAGAAGTCCTTAAGCCTTTGGTAAAGCTATACCTGTGTCCTATGATTGTTGCGGAGACACGACCTTCGACACATGCATGAGAAGACCTCCTTCGATATAAGTCTTGGGATCAGATCTGGATCTGGCCTGTGTGCAGCAAGATTGGGGGTCCTTGATTTGTGTTTGGTGGTGAGCTATTGGCTTTTACCCCTACATTTCCTCTTTTAGGGTTGGTTTAGTCAAGAGGCTGACCATAAAATCATTTCTTGGCATTTTGGGAAGAGAGAATTTAGCTCGATTGGATGTATATGTGGCTGATAAAAAGATATGTGATTCAGAATTTGTTTGGGCATTGCTTTAACTTCTCAGTTTATTTTTGTTATTTAATAGAGCGTGTAGCACTGTAGCTTAAGCACTCCATCCATTTTGAGCATTATAGTTTATCAAAGAAGGGGTGTTAACCAGGTAACCTTTTGTTTTTAGGGTTTGAGCTGGTCGATTCTCCATTGTTGTGGGCAAATCTCTTTGCCTTGGGTCTTGCGCATTGATTGGTGATTCACTGCTTAGCCTTGTCCCTGTTAGATATCACTTTTGAACAATTTATTGGGATGTTTTTCTTAATGAGAATTCCCATCAGATACTGTTATGATAACAAAAGTAGAATGCAACCAAAACTCTAACCGAAGCATGGATACCCTAATATAAGGTAGATCAAGCTTATTCGAAAGGAAAAGTTGGTCGAATATGTCAGTATCGCGACATATGAGAGGTATTTTTTGATGAAATGTCATCGAGCTAGAGAGAAGCATAAGTGTTTCATTTACGATCAACTTGGTTGTTTGAAGAAGGTCTATCCTATATTTTTTAAGGATGTGTAAGTAATTATGACCGATGCCTCTCAGGCATTACCGGGTCCTAACAGGCTTACAGGTCATGAAATCAGAGTTTACGTAGGGAGGTATACTGAATTTTTGAAAACTCACTTTTATTGCTTTCGAACACCTAAGCGGCACATTTTAATCAGTTGTTAGTTACTTAGTAGTTAGACTAAACTTGACACCTTTCACGGTCGCTAAATTCTTTAGTAGAAATAAACCTTATATGAGTCACCTTAGTTGCAAAATTGAGGTGAAGCAAAATGAAAAAAAAAATGGTACATACAGAAATATCATAAATGGCGACAAGGAAACCACCATCTTCCCTTTTGATTTCTTCAAGCTTTCCCTACCACTTCAAATCATTTCTTTTCATCATACTGATTCCTCATATCTCTCGTCTCCTCAAATCCTTGTTTTCATCACGCATGATACCTTCTCTGTGTACCCAATTGTCAATTCGGATCTAAGCTTTGCCATGAAATCGATTTGAGATGCGTATTACCCCATTTCCTTCACCTCATCTCTTCAACTTTCATCTACCTGTAATTTCCTCTGTAAGCATTCTTTTCGTATACCCACTTCCTCTAAGTTATTCAACTGGTGGTTTTCATTTGAAGGATGTTAGTCACTAACGTGGATTCTACATGGTGAGCAGCAACTCCTATTTTGCTGAATTGATTTCGCGTTTCAACAATATGTATGTGATGGTTCTTTTTAGCTTTTCAGTCTTCAATGTTTACTTTATAGTCGTCTTGTTGGTAGTACTATTTTTACAATCTTGTGCTCCTGGTTGATTCACGTGTTGTGGAGGTGTTTGGTCATTTCTTTAGTTATTGGATCTTGGATCTGTAATATGTAAACGTGCAGTATGCTATGTCACTGTTGGTTCTTGCTTAGATGTTTTTACATTAATTCAATGACTAATCACACGATGCTTCCGCATGGACCATAGCCATTTTCGGGTGTATGCCCATTTGAGTAATTCTGACGGTGGTATGTACTGCTATGTCATCTACGCTATGACCATTTTCTTTATTTTTAGTTTCCGTCATGGCATGTTATTTGATATGTAAACTGCTTCACTTGTGGAGCTCGTAAGTTACTTGTTGCGGATGTCCTTTTCTTCAATAGTATTGGAAGTTGTGTTTTTTTGTGTGGCTCGAGAAGCAATGTCAACCTGCACATGTGATTTACTGCTTTTTCTTGACCAACATATCTTTAGGTGTGGCTCAAGAAATCCAGTACGTGATGTTGACTCTTCAACACTTGATAATGTAATGTAATTCATGTAATTTACTGTTTTCACAGTACGTAATTGCTCCCTGCGTGGAGATTTATAATAGTCTAGTACCCTAGCTAGCTATTGTACTATAATCAAGGATAGATACTGTGGACGACCCCTGTTAAATGTCGTAAGCGGTGGACGGTCTACCTTAAAAACCGATTGCTGATTGTCAACTAACAATCATCTGTACTTGATTAATTCTTATTATTAGTTATAATAAAAGGTGTTTGCGGTCACCTTAAAATGGACGGCTTTTCCAAAAAATAATTTGAGGTGAAGTGGCCGAAGTATTGTCATTTAAACTCGAGGCATGAGCATTCAAGTCGAGTGGGTTTAATTGATGAAGTCTAACATAGATTTACGTCCAGGTAGGGATGCCCAGAAACAAGCAAAAACTGAGCAGATGACTCATAGGCGTTTGTTTAGAGTTGTCCAATTGTAAAAAACTATATGTCGGTAAACACCAGGTGGTGGGAGTGATCCCGTGCGCCGAAATGGATATTTTCTACTCATTCACGTTGTAATAACCCAGAAACTCTAAGCCAATTTAAAATTTTTATTTTGGCAATTTTAACGAAGTTTGAATATTTAAAATAGATTATTTTAAATAATGACGATGAGAAATTTATTTTGAATAGAAATAGAAAGTATATATTTATATGAATCGACGTTAGAATATAAATATTTATTTTTAAATATAAAAGGAATTGGAAATGGCGCGGTAGTTTGAAATTTTGATTTCGAATTTCAAATAAATGTACAAGATTCAAAATCAACCGGATTTTAGCGAAACCAAAAATATTTGAATCTAATTGAGAATATCTTTCCAACGAATCCGAAAAATTGAAATTTCATAGCGGGAATAAAAAGTATGTCCAGTAGAAAATTTAGAATAGTCGCTATGGAATTCTGACCCTTAAAAATGGAAATTTGCAAACGACCTCGGTTTTCGACGAAACCACTTTTGTTGGATCCGTGATGTCAAGTTATTGCAAGGTTTCAAAATTCGTAATTTTCTGAATCAATATGTGAGCGTGGCAAAGGAAAACAAGTTTGACCAGTTTAAGTTGATTTTAATCGATTGGAAAATGGCCATTTTTCAAATGGTCTCAGAATTTGATGAAATTAGTTTTGTTAGGACCGTATCGTAAATACGAAGCTAGAAAATATTTTTCGGGAATTTTAAAAGTTAGTATGGGGCCCCGGTAAATTGAAATGCGCGTTCAAATTCAATATATAGATCTATATTTTGATTTTGATGAAAAATGATCGAAACGATCGAATCAGCTTACGAAACATATCCCATTGTGTTCGGAATGGGGGTAATTAGTTAGGGGCGATAGTCGTTGGGTCTTGTTTGGAGTTCGGAATAAAAGTCAACTTTAAAAAAAAGGAAAAATAATAATAATTAAATATATATTCTCATAACCCGCCGTCGGAGGCGGCCCCCTCCCCCCACCTCCGCGTCTCCTTCTCTCCCCCCTCCTCGCGATGAGCGCGATCCCCTTTCTCCCCTCGTCGAGACCTGGACCCGCCGCGCCATCCACCTGCGACCACCAATAGCCTCGCCGCCACATCCCCTCAGCCCAACAAAGTCAATCGCCCCCTTTACCTCCAGGCGCGAGCCGAAACTCCCCCCTCGAAAAAGGTGTGTTTTCTTGTTTATTTAATTAATTTAATTAAAATACAGTGGTCTGAAATCAGTTTCTACTTTATTTTATATATTAGCATTGGAAAAAAAAATCAGAAATTATTATATATGAATATAGAAGAAAAGATTAGATCTTTATAGTAAAAAAGATCAGATTTTTTTTTAGAGAAAGAGTTTAGATTTTTATATAAGGAAAGATTATATTTTTATATAAAGAAAGATTATATTTTTATATAAGCAAAGGTTATATTTTAATATAGAAAAGGTGTGATATTTAATAGAGAAAGCTTCGTTTTTTAATTAGAGAAAAGCTATGATTTTTTATAAATATAAAGATGAGATTTTTATGAATATAAAGGTGAAATCTTTATACATGAAGTGAGGTGATAAAAATATAATTTTTACCATATGATTTTTATGTATGTATGATAATAAAAATATGATTTTTATATTATAAAAAGAATAAAAATGTGATTATATATATGTTGAGATAAAAATACAATCTTTGTTTGAAAAGCGTGATAAAAATATGATCTTTATTATATGAACACCAGTATAAAAATAGAATTTTTATCTATATAGTAGCGGTATAAAAATAGAATTTTTATCCATATAGTAGCAGTATAAAAATGTGATTTTTATATATATAGCGAAGTTATAAAAATGTAATTTTTAATATAAACTTCATGAAACAGACTGCTTTGGAAACATGACGAAGATTTCCTACATATGAAGAGTCACGGTGTATTGGTTTAGCTAGTTGGTGAGAAATTCTCACTTTAAATCTTGTTTTCTAGTTAAAAATTATATACTAGGATGCAGACGGTGCTTAGCAGCACCCGACACCCGTCGTCCACAGACCATGGACGACTTGTTTGATTTTGTTGTGTGGTGAAAACTGATTGTGATGTGCAATGAATGAATATATATTCATGTATTGAAATAAATTATTTATTGTTAAAAATATAATTTTTAACGTGTATGTGAATAAATAAATATTCATTTACGAATCAGACGATTTTTTTATGTACACCCATTTGAAGGATATTGATTGCGACGATAAATTTTACACGTCGCCCAACTGCACAAATAATATTCAGTGTTTGTGGATTGAAACCCCACACGGGTGTTGGGATGATATTTGGCGTACACTAATCCCGATTGTTTAATTGTATGTCAATCGATAGGTTGACAGACTATGTAAGCATTAATTATTTATGTTTAACGCTTATGCAGTTGTGTGGTGCACTTTGGATGATGGTTGATTATTTATCGTTGCTATTATATACATGTGTTGTATGGAATCCATATAATTAACATTATATGGTAATTGATTGGGCCTCATTCTAATTTGGGAAAATAAATAATATTATAAAATAAAGATTCATGTGTTGAATAGAATAAGTAGTCATGTGTTGACGATACTCATGTGTTGAGAATATTCATGTGTTGAAACTTATCATGTGTTGAACGGAATATTTTAACGATAAAATTTACATCTTTATTATATATAAAATTAGAAACTAACTGGAAACTAGATAAGATGAGTTGTTTCTTGGGTATTGATCTAATATTGGTTTCGGCCTTTGGGGTTAATATTTAGGGAATCGTTCTCTTACTAATTTACGGTTGGAGTCTGATTAAGAATTAAACGATAAAAATCATAATTTTATAAAATATATTAAATAACAAAAAATAGTCATGTGTTGACGATACTCATATGTTGAGAATATTCATGTGTTGAAAGAAATACATATTCATGTGTTAAAGAAAATATTCATTTGTTGAATAGAATAACGAAGTTATTGAAATATATAAGCCGTGTTGATTAGATTTGCGCCATTTTGACGCGAACGATATTTATATCGATTATATTCGTTTTTATAATGAATATAGAAAAGGAAGTGATTTCAAAATCTAATATTTTGAAAATATTATCATTTATATATTAATGATATGAAATATTCAATTTTGATTTGAAATTGATTATGAAGTTGAAATTATTTTGAAAACGAATTTAAAACGATTTATAAAATACGTTTTGAATTGAAATCGACGAAATATATATATTATATATATTAAATGGCCTGAATAGAAGGCATCACGGCAGTTCGCGAATTTCGACCATTGACTTCGAATTGGCGTTATGGGAGATCCGACCGTCAGATTCTCCTGAAACCAGAACCGTTGGGTTTGTATCGAAAAAATATTTCCAATGAATATTAGAAATTTAAAATCTAACGGTTGGATTTGGAATTATATCCAAATCAAATTTGGAAAAGGTCGCTGTAAGTGCAGTTCAGTGGCCGTTATTGAAAACCGATTGTACGGGCCTTGATAAAATTATTAAAAATATTAATAATTTGTGTAAAATCATAATATATGAATTTGAAAGAACTGGGATGGAAATTTCCATATTTGAAAAGATAAAAATATATTTTTATCGAAATGAACTAGTTTTGAACTAGATTTGAGGTGGTTTTAAAATAATCAGAATTTCTAATATACGAATTGGAATGGATTTGAATCGAAATTATCTTCAGAATATTTCGATGTTCGATTTCGTGATTATACTGATATGGTTGTGGAAATTTGAAAGATATATTTATATCGTTATTTGTTGATTTCAGAATTTGATATTGAATATAAGCCGATATATTTTCTATTCAGAGCCTTGTATTTAATATCAAATGGGATTTTGGGTTCGTCGTGAACGGTGTCTTAAATAACATTGTTCTTGGACCCAGTTTAGAAAAGAACAAATCTTTTAATTAAGATTTAGTGAAAATTTCCAGTTAATCAGTATTTATTTGGAATTGAATTTAAAATTGGTTTTTGGGGTTTATCGTGAGCGGTGTTTTGAATAACACCTGTTCTTTAACCCGATTAACAGTGGAATGTGATTTTGGGTTTATCGTGAACCGTGTTTTAGATGACATTGGTTCTTTACCCCAGTTAAAGACATGATATTGATTTTTGGGAAGATTAAAACTAAGTGGAGTTTTAATGAATCTTTAAGTAGATTAAAGCGATCGAGAATGGAGTATCACCAGTTTTGCTCCAAAGCGTTAGTTAAATCTTTAATTAGATTTGAATGTGAAATGGTAATTATTATTTACCGATAACACCGTGGTGTTAGATATGGAGTGTTTCCAGTTTTGCTCCATGGGATGAATAGGTTGGGTTGGGAAATAAAATAAATGATTACTTCGGTGTGGTTCGCTAATCCCGACTAGTTTGGAAAACCTTAACACGGTTTGAAATAATATCCAAAGGAAGATTAAAGAATAAATTTAGAAGAATTTATCTTTGATAAAATTAATGGGAACCTTTCCCTAAGAATGTGAATATTTGAATAAAAGATTGTTCTGAATTGGAATGAGGCGTATGTTGTGTTTGTGTAACACTTGTTTATTATATACGCGGTTTATTTGGAAAGGCCGGGTTTATACCAATTCTGAATAACCGATCCGACGATAAGTCGAAGATGAAGACGGTGGTTGAAGACCGGAGGTCTTCGCATCGTTTGGATGATTACTGATGATCTTGATCGGGCTGTGCACCCAAGAGGAGGGAATCAGTTGGTGATCATCCAGACGTACTTGGAGATCGATGGATATGCGAGGAATAAGGTTCCTCCGGTTTCGTTCAGACCCAGAACGAACTTGTAAATAGACTGTGTGTCTGTAACAACCCGAAAATCTGGGCCAGTTTAAAAATTTTAGTTTGGCAATTTTAGCGAATTTTGATTATTTAAAATGAATTATTTTAAATAATATCGACGAGAAATTATTTTGAATAAAATTAAAACGTATATATTATATACGTCGTCGATAGAATATAAATATTTATATATAATTATAAATAGAATTGAAAATGGCGCGGTAGTTCGATAATTCGATTTCAAACTTCAATTGAGCATACCGGGTGCAAAATAAATCGGATTTTAGTGAAACCAAAAACATTAGGATCTAATTGAGAATATATTTCCAACGAATCTGAAAAATCAAAATTTCATAGCGGGAATCAAAAGATATGTCCAGTTGAAAATTCTGAATAGTCGCTTTGAAATCCAGGCCTTTAAAAATAGCCATTTTGCAAACGACCTCTGTTTTCGACGAAACCAGTTTTGTTGGATCCGGGATGTCGAATTATTGCTAGATTCCAATTTTCATAATTTTCTGAATCAATATGTGAGCGTGGCGCACTTAAACGCGTTTGACCAGTTTCAGTTGATTTTAATCGACTGAAAATTGGCCATTTTTCTAACGGTCTCAGAATTCGACGAAACTAGTTTTGTTAGGACCGTATCGTCAATACAAAGCTAGAAAATATTTTTCTGCAAATTTTAGAGTTCGTATGTGACCCCAGTAAATTGAAATGTGCGTTTAAATTGAATATATAAAGATTTATATTTTAATTTGACGGAAACTTATTTAAACGATCGAATTGGGGTACGATACATATCCCATTGTGTTCGGAATGGGGGTATTACACTAGGGGCGACAGTCGTTGGACTCGATTCCGAGCTCAAATGAAAAGTCAACTCATATGGAGAAAAATATATATAATAAAATAAAATTCCTTTTACATAAATACCCCCTCTTTCTTTTCCTTTCTTTTTAATTTCCCCTAAACCTAAATCGCGCCCCAATTCCTCTGAGCCCGACGTTCACCCAAATCCCTTCCCCCTTGACCTCGTCGGCCGCGCCACCGCTCCAGGAGGCCGTCGCCCACCTCCACACCCCCGCCACTCCATTCCGGCCTTCATCCCCGTTCTCCTCCTTCTCGTCGCCCTCGAACCAGCAAAACCGCGAGCGCCCAAACCCATGCCGAGCACCTGAAGCCGCCGGACCTCCCTGAGCCGCCATCACCCACCTCCTACAGCCAACCCGACTTCTCTCCCTCTCCTCTTTGAAAGCCGCGCCACCACATCACGACGCAGCCAAGAACCGAGCCCGCTTCGACCCCAGGGCCGCCACTTCGACGTCAAACTCGCCTCCACTCGAAAACCGGTGAGCTTTCAAATTGAATTTCCTTTTCAGTTTTAACATGGATGTAAAACTTGATTTTTATTATGTATATAAGTTGAAATAGGAGTGATTTTATTATATTATCATTTTATTTGATTTAAGTTAAAAAACTGATTTTTATATATTGAACATCGAAGTAAAAATGTGATTTTTACATATGTAGAGAATAAGGGCAACAAAGGTGATAAAAAGGCGAGCACGGTGGAGATGTTCTACATAAGAAGAGTCGTGGCGTTGGATTAGCTTTCTGTGAGAATTTCTCACCTTTCAATTTCTTTTTTTCTAGTTATATAAATATATACTAGGATGTAGACGGTGCTTAGTAGCACCCGACACAATCGTCCACAGACCATGGACTTGTTTGTTTGATTGCAAAAATTAGTTAGATTATTTGGTTTGAATTGTTTGGTGAAATGAAATTGATTTGATTGATGTGTGAATGGCGTGGGCCTTCACTAGACCGGGGATAAGGCTAGGCCTCGTCCCGTTTCTAGTATCGTGCCGTTAGGCCGCCGAAATTTTCTAAAATATGTTAGAAAAATAAGAATATCATTTTTATCGTGTAAATGAATTGAATAAAAATTCATGTGTTGAAATAAAATATTTTATCGTTAAAAATATAATTTTTAACGTGAAGTAAATAAATATTCATTTACAAACCGGACGGTTTGTTTATGTACACCTATTTGAATGACATTGATTGGGTCGACAAATTTTACACATCTCCCAACTGCACAACTAAAATCTGTGTTTGATTGTTTGAAACCCCACACGGGTGTTGGGATGAAATTTGAAGTTCACTCATCCTGATTGATTAAATATGTCGATCGATTGATTGACAGGCTGTTATAAGCGTTAGATATCTATATTTGATGCTTATACAGTGTAGTGCACTTTGGTTGATGGTTGATTATTTTTCAATGCTATTATATACGTGTGATGTATGAAAATCCATATAATTAATATTATATGGTGATTGATTGGGCCTCATTCCAATTTAGAAAATAAAGAATATTATAAAATAAAGGTTCATGTGTTGACAGTACTCATCCGTTGAGATTAGTCATGTGTTGAACGAAATATTTTGATAATAACAACTATTTTGAAAAAGAAATATTTGAAATAGAATATTTGAAAATAGAAATATATGAAGCCGTGTTGATTAGATTGACGCCATTTTGACGTGAACGATATTTATATCGATTTTATTCATTTTGAAATGAATTGAATTGAAAACGATTTCGAAATGAATCGAATAGAAAACCAATTTGAATTGAATCGAATAGAAAACCAATTTGAATTGAATCGAATAGAAAACCAATTTGAATTGAATCGAATAGAAAACCAATTTGAATTGAATAGAAATGAATTTTAAAACGAATTTATAAAGAAGAATTCAATTTTGCTTTAGATTGAAATGGAAGTTGAAATTGTTTTTGAAACGAATTTAAAACTATCTATATAATTCGTTTTAAATATAAATCGACGAAATATATATTATATACATTATATATATAATATAATGGCCTGAATAGAACGCGCCGCGCCGCGGCAGTTCGCGAATTTCGACCATTGACTTCGAAAGGATATTACGGGAGATCCGACCGTCGGATTCTCCTAAAACCGGAACCGTTGGGTTCGTATCGAAAAGAGCTTTCTAACGATTATTAGAAATTAGAAATCTAACGGTTGGATTTGGAATTATGTCCAAATCAAATTTGAAAAAGGTCGCTGTAAGTGCAGTTCGATGGCCATTGATGGAAATCGACTGTACAGGCCTTGATAAAATTATTAAAAACAGTAATAATTTGTGTACAATCATAAGAAATGATTTAGAAAGAATTGGGATGAAAAACTCCATATTTGAAAAGATAAAAATAGATTTTTATCGAATTGAACTAGTTTTGAACTAGAATTAAAATTCTATTTATTTTTAAAAATAAACAAATTGAATTTGAAAAGGGTTTTAAAAATAACCAGAATTTCCAATGATTGCATTGGAGTGGATTTGAATCGAAATTGTCTTCGGAATATTTCGATGTTGGAATTCGTGATTATACAGCTGTTGTTATGGAAATTTGAAAGATATATATTTATATCGTTATTTCCAATACGACATTTGTTAATCGTAGAATTTGATATTGAATATAAGCCGATATATTTTCTATTCAGAGCCTTGTATAGAATATCCACTACACCATAATGGCCCTTTGGCAACTCTTATTTTTTTCAACTGCCAACACTTGTATGTGTTATAGACTAGCGACACTAATATGTGTTGCCATAGCAAATATGTGTCACCAAAAATGTGCTAACACTTGTATGTGTTGGTAGGCCTAGTCAACCCTTCTTTTCTAAGGGCAAAAGGGTAACTTATCACACACAAACCCTATTCTTACCTCAACACTTATTCCTCAACGTATATTGCTTTACGGCCGCATCATAGATAAATAAAAAATGGGGCTTAGAAGAAATTATATCAGCGATTAGCTAATCCTCTCTCCACTGCTTCGATCCTCTCAAATCCTCTCTCCATTACTTCGATTTGGATCTTCTACGATTTGGGGCTTCTACGAATTGGGGGCTTCTACGAATTGGGGCTTCAACGAATTGGGACTTCAGGTAAAAAATTGATTTTTTGTTTGTTAACATGTGTCCCTTCGTTTATTAACTTGTATACAGATCGATTAGTCTAATTTAGCACTGCTTTTGCTATATGTAATCCTATACATAAGTTTGTGTTATGTGTTAGTCAACCAATACTATATTCTTGACTTACAGATAGGACCTGCCTTTTTTGTAAGGATGGGAATGTATGAATTTTGACATATGATCGATGCAACTATAGTTTGCATCTAAACAATTTTTGAACTCACAATTTGATTGCACATTTATATATATACTGATATGTATGAAAAGTGCAAATACAATCATATATCCACTATGATTCTAGGACTTCCTATGATTTAATGAACATATATGTATAGACATGTATGTATTTGAGCTGTTGGTTAAAACATCTTTTGTGCTTGAACATATATTGATGATATATATATTTATAGTGATAAATTCACAATGTATGTTCAGTTTTCTATAATTACAGGAAATTATGTTTTCAATTTTGTTTCAGTTTTATACTAATTGTATAAATAATTGATTCGAAATACTAAATTGGTAAAAGGTCATATCAACATGCAGAAAATGACCTTATGCATTTATAAATGACCAGCACTCATATTCATTGTTAAGAAAAATCTGGCACTAATTTTGGGACTTGGCTAGGAGTTATGTTTTGAACCTAATCTTCCAAGCCTATGAATGATTGGCTCAGAATTATATTTGCACAAGTTCATATACATGTAAATCAAGAGTTCAAACATCATTACTATTTAAGAATACATGGTGATGTATCTGTTCAGCAATAATGAATTGTTGTTTAATAAGATATGTAATTCCCTATTTAATAAGTTTTGATAGAATATTGACCACACCGCTTATTTATGGAAATATACCTGAATTGAATCTGAAATACTGCAAAATTTATTTGTAGTCATACTCTTAAAAGAATCATCATCGGATGTATTTCCTTTGATTTTTTTTTTAAATTTGCTGTTTTCTGAACCATTGTAGTATATTAACCATAAGTGATGGAATGTGATAATGTGTACATAGGTTTTGAAAAATTATTGCAAGTATGATTTATCTTACTCTCAAGCTGTTAAATTTGTGTTATAAAAAAAATGAACATTAAATTTGTTTTGGAACATTTTTTACTGTTCAACATCGCTTGACAATTATATACCTGATATAATTGCTTAACATTGTTTACATTAATGTAATGAGCAGATCTGTGATAATTTAAATTTATTGTGAATCTGATTTGCAATAAAAATTATAAATTGGTTTTCCCTTTACATATAATATTAGGACCCATACTTTGTTGCATAATATTTGATGATTGGATTGCATAATATTTGATGCTTGGATATGATCTTTATAGACATGGTTTTATGGCATGCACTGCAATTCATCATAATTAGATATGGTATAATTGTACTTGTATCTTACAGATGTACATATACATAAATCAGACATATTCCCTAGCACATAATTTTGTATTAACCTGCATCTTTACTGGACATTAAAATTGTATTCAAGATACAATTACACTGAGTAAAGTTCACATATTTTGTATTCAAGATACAATTACACTGAGTAAAGCCCATCAGTAACATTTCGTAATTGTTCTCTGAAACTGGGCAATGCTCAGTTTCGAGTTCTCGAAACTGAAACTGAGCATTGCCCAGTTTCGAGTACTCGGAACTCGAAACTGAGCATTGCTCAGTTTCGAGTTCCGAGTACTCGAAACTGGGCAATGCTCAGTTTCAGTTTCGAGAACTCGAAACTGTCGAGAACTCGAAACTGAGCAGTTACGAAACTGAAACTGAGCAATGCTCAGTTTCGAGTTCCGAGGACTCTTCATTTACGATTCATTTTACATTATTATTCAAATCAGTTAAAACTGCAGCATAGAAAATTCATTCAATACATATTGATATATTCAATGCACTTATTGGAGTCCACACTTCAATCAATTACGATTATAAAAATGATTTCAATATGTGCACTTATTGGAGTCCACAATGGCCAATTGGCGACTCTTACATTATTATTCAATCAATTACCTTTATTTTAATCATAAACAGTGGATTTCCAGAAGCGTCCATGAGAACGATATTTCTTTTGATTCTAATAGAGTAGTTATCAATGCGAAACACTATATTTCCATTAGAGCCAAATACGGTAAATCCTTTGCAGTTTAATTCCATTACCATTCACACGAAAATAGACAATACGCTATAGTTAATCAAAACATACTTGGAAAGTAAACTAAACATTGGATTAGTGTTGACTGCTTACCTAATTCAACATGTGCATTATGTATGTATTTTTTTTAGGTTATTTACACAATTACTGTGAAAAAATAGAGATCTATTTAATTCTTCTTACTATTGTTTATGTGCATCTACTAAATCATTATATGCTCAGTTTCAGTTTCGACTCGAAACGGAAACTGAATGCTCAGTTTTGGTTTCGACTCGAAACTGAACCTGCGCATTCAGTTTCAGTTTCGAGTCGAAACCGAAACTGACCTTTCAGTTTCAGTTTCGAGTCGAAACCGAAACTGAGCATTCAGTCTCAGTTTCGGTTTCGAGTCGAAACCGAAACTGAGCATTCAGTCTCAGTTTCGGTTTCGACTCGAAACTGAAACTGAATGCTCAGTTTCAGTTTCGATCAGTTTCAGTTTCGATCGAAACCGAAACTGAGCACTCAGTTTCAGTTTCGATCAGTTTCCGTTTCGAGTCGAAACCGAAACTGAGCATTCAGTTTCGGTTTCGAGTCGAAACCGAAACTAAAGTCAGTTTCAGTTTCGAGTCGAAACCGAAACTGACCATTCAGTTTCAGTTTCGAGTCGAAACTGAACGTTCAGTTTCAGTTTCGAGTCGAAACCAAAACTGAACATTCATTTTCGTGCTACTTTGCTGAATTTGCTTACCATGCTACTTTGCTGAATTTCTTTAATGCTTGTGTACACTGTACAATTTATTATGCTAGCTCGACCAAATGGGCTGTTTTGGCTTTCACTTGAAAATGCTTCTCGGCTTTGTTGGCTTGTGTCTTGGCTTATCACTTTTAAAACTTTTAAATATATCACTTGCTTTGCCATAAACTTATTGTTCTAATTTGATTATCAGTGTATAAAAGAAAAATTATGTGCACTTTTATAGTTTCTTACATGTAAAATCTGTTCTGTGGTTCTCTGAAATATATAAAGTTATCATTCAAATATAGCATGCAATTCATTTCTGAATTCATTCTTTTTCTTCCTTTTTTAAATATAGTAAGTTCTCATTCAAATATAGCATGTAAAATCTAATGTACCATTTATTGTTCCTGCAGTTCTCATTCGCTTATTTTTTCTGCACCTCATCATATTGTGTCTGCTCCCTTCATTGGATTTCAGTTTCAGGTGCGTATGTGTATTGAATATTTCAGTTTTAGATGCGTATATATTAGTTATATTTAGGTTTGTTGCTATTATATATATATTGGTGGTTGGATTTCCCGCAGTATCATTAGCGGATGCCCGCGGTACCATTAGCGGATGAATACCCTATGCGCCCCACGCTATGATAGTGGATGACCTTCATACCGCGATATCCTGCCTTGAAGCAGGATGGGTATTATTTATGTTAGCTAACATATGTGGATGCAGGAAAACAGGTTGGAGGGATCCAGCTGGATTCCTCAAAATTTAGTATTTGTTTGATTTCATATTTTAGTTTATTCTATTTCCTTTGTTATTTCACATATTAAATGTAATCTAAATTGTGTTGGTAGCTGCCGTTATCTTTGTTCAATAAATCATGTAGGTTCTAGGAGAATTTTTAATCATTAGATCATCACACTTTTTAATAATTTTTTGTAATTTAAAATGCATTTATACAAGAGATTTTTCTTTCTGAACAAGTTAGATAAATTTTGACGACTGTAGTGTTTGCAGGTCTTTGTTGTTGTTTTATGATTTTATCATGCATGTATATAGATCTATATAAGTGTCATTCTGATGTATGGCCCCATTTATCGAACAAACTGAACATTTAGTTTCAGTTTCGAGTCGAAACGGAAACTGAGCAATGTTCAGTTTCAGTTTCGAGTCGAAACGGAAACTGAGCATTCAGTTTCAGTTTTGAGTCGAAACTGAAACTGACCATTCAGTTTCAGTTTTGAGTCGAAACCGAACTGACCGTTCAGTTTCAGTTGAGTCAAAACCGAAACTGACCGTTCAGTTTCAGTTTCGAGTCGAAACCGAAACTGAGCAATGTTCAGTTTCAGTTTCGAGAACTCGAAACCGAAACTGAGCATTTAGTTTCAGTTTCGAGAACTCGAAACCGAAACTGAGCATTCAGTTTCAGTTTCGAGTCGAAACTGAAACTGAGCAATGTTCAGTTTCTGAAACTGAATGTTCAGTTTCAGTTTCGACTCGAAACTGAAACTGAATGCTCAGTTTCGGTTTCGACTCGAAACTGAAACTGAACATTGCTCAGTTTCAGTTTCGACTCGAAACTGAAACTGAACATTCAGTTTCAGAAACTGAACATTCAGTTTCAGAAACTGAACATTCAGTTTCAGTTTCGAGTGATAAATGTAATGTGAAGTCTGCAAAAAAAATAGTGTCCGACCATTGAGTAATATCATAGTAATGCATAATTTTTTTTCAAAACTGTAATATCATAGTGTCCGGCCATTGAGTAATGCACTATAAAATATTAGGTATGATTCTTAAGAATTTCTAACACTAAGACGAAAATAAATAAAAAGTAAATAATCCATTTTTTTAATTGGTAAGGTAACAATCTTACAGAACTTAGATGATGTATTAATTATTTTTTTGAATGTTTTTGATTGATAGTCATGACCGAACAAACATCAAGAAGGTGGATTAGAAATACACATAGAAATGAGGATGAATATACGCACGGTGTTCAGAACTTTATCAGCTTCGTCAAGCAACATTTACCACATGATACTCAGTTATGTGTGTGTCCTTGTAAGAAGTGCAAAAACTCTAAGAGAACTTCAATAGAAATAGTTGAGAAACACTTGATATTTTTTGGTATGCTTCCGACATATGATGTGTGGTTCTTTCATGGAGAGAGAAATGATACTACCATACAAATGACTCATACATCGGATTTTGTCCAAGAGTCTCACATTCCAGACCAAATGCAAGTAGAAGAGTCTTTTGAGGGCACTCTAGGAAATCTTGTTAATGATGCATTTAGAGTACATGATATGCCACAAGTTAGCGGTGAAGTAAATTTTGAAGAAATAAATGTTAAGAAAATGTACCATGAATACAAAAGCAAAGCAAATGAGAAATTATATCCTTCTTGTAAGGATGGACTTACAACTTTGAGTGTTATGATAGAGCTTCATAACTTGAAAAAGGAATTTAATTGGTCGGGAAATAGCATGACAGAATTGTTGAAACTATTTAAAAAGTGTCTTCCGGAAGAAAACACATTACCTAACAAGTATCCTACCATGAAAAAAATGTTAAAAGATTTGGGAATGAAGGTAAAATGCATTCATGCTTGCATAAACGATTGCATGTTATTTTGGAAAGAGAACGTTAACATCGTAGTATGTCCTCATTGTAATACGTCAAGATTTAAAGATAAGACAAATGCGTTAGGCGTAAAAAAAATGACAACTCAACCAAGAAAAGTTTTAAGACACTTCCCTATAATTCCAAGGTTGACTAGATTGTACACTATACCGTGGATAGCTCGTAAAATGCAATGGCATAAGCATGCCGATCCTTCTTGGGATTTCATGCGTCATCCCATTGACTCAGCTGAATGGAGATCAATCAAATGTAAGTGGCCGGACTTTGCAAATGAAGGACGTAATGTCTGGCTTGGTATCTCTACTGATGGATTTAATCCGAATGGGGTTCTCTCCAATAGTTATAGTTGTTGGCCCGTATATATGATTCCATACAATCTACCCCCTTCATTATGCATGAAATCGCAATTTCAAATGCTAAGTTTATTAATTCCTGGACCGAAAGCACCAAGTCAAGACATTGATGTGTATTTAGAACCTCTTGTAGATGAGTTGAGGGAACTTTGGATGGAAGGCGTAGCTTCTTTTGATATGGACAAGAGAGAAATGTTTACGATGAAGGCAATATTATTATGGGGAATCCACGATTTTCCAGCATTGGGAAATTTATCTGGTTGTGTGACACATGGTTATAAAGCTTGTCCAGTTTGTGCTATGGAGACCGAGTCGGAGTATGTAGGTAACAAGATTGTTTACCCAAAGTATAGAAGATTTTTGAAGGATGATCATCCATATAGATGCGTCAAATATGGATGGTATAAGGATAGCGAAGATAAAGAACCGCCAACAAGGTTAAGAGGACCATCCCTTTTGGAAAAGCTTGATCGTATAAGTTATTTTCCTGGAAAATTACCAAGGAATAAGAAGCGAACAATAATCGAAGCTAGTAATGAATGTTCCTTAATGACTGAAGGTAGTGACGTAGAAAAATCTCCTTGGTATAAGAAGTCAATTTTCTATAATTTAATTTATTGGAGTAGTCATAAAGTACGACATACTATTGATGTGATGCATACAGAGAAGAATGTCACAGAGCATCTTCTCAATTTATTGTTTGATAGGTTGAGGCAATCATCTAAGTTTGCATTCGATAAGATTCATAAAACCAAATGTTGTGAAGTTCTACAAGCTACAAAACTTCCATCGTGCCTTGCAACTAGATTTGGTAGTCTTGTTACTGTTCAACCACCTACTTTGCACCTTAAAAAAACATATGAGTATCATATTGTAATGCAATACTTACTTCCTATAATGGTTCAACATGCATATCCGAAGCACCGTGATTTACGTCGAGCTATTTTACAAGTGAGTTTGTATTTTAACTTGATATGCTCAAAAGTTCTAGTTCGAGAACATGTTCAAGCTGCCAAAGATATGATTTCCGAGGCATTATGTGTGCTAGTGCATTATTTTTCGACGGACTTCTTTGATATAAGTATTCATCTTATGGTGCATCTAGCCGATCAAGCTTTGCTATGTGGACCTGCAAACTACATATGGATGTATCCATTTGAAAGGTGGTGTATTTTTCTTACAAATTTTATGAATGTTATTTCAAAGTGATAATTTCTAAATATATGTGCATGTGTGCTATTTTTAGAGCAATGAAAGAATGCAAAAATATACCTAGCAATAAGCGCTACATAGAAGGATCAATTGCTGAAGCATACCTTGTTTCAGAATCAGTTAGATATGCAATGGAGTATATGCCTAACCCACATGATGGAAATCATAGTTCGACACAAGCATCTTTTTTAGATGATGGTGATGATATATATGAACGTCCCATCATTGAAGGCAAATGTATTAAGCTAACTAGGGTGCAACGTGTTCAAATTCGAAGGTGGTTACTTTTTAGTATCAATATTCCTGAAAGAGACGAATATTATATGTATGAATTTTCTCTATATTTTAATACATACCAATGACATAAAGTATGAACTATATTTACTTTTAATATCTAATTTGTAGTGCATATCGCCGATCCTTAGAAGATGTTTCTCGCGGTAAAAGAAAAGTTACCACAACGACAGAAGTAATCGTTCAAACCGAATTTATTGATTGGTTACACAAAAAGGTATATTATTTCAATATGTATAAAAATTGTAAGTTTTGTTCTTTTTATGTTGGACGTTCAAGTTTGTTCATTCATGACAGCTTTTACAAGAAAAATGCATGAATACAATGTTATGGCAATATGTTAGTGGTCCAAAGTGGGAATCTAAAAGTTATCTTAAGTACAGAGTGAATGGATATATATTTTCTCCTCAACATTATGATGATAGTCATTCAATCCAAGATAGCGGTGTTTGCATGGATGCAATCACCACATTTGTTGCAAGTGCAAAAGATATAAATCCTACGGATGATGACACTACTTGGTATGGTATCATTAAAGAAATCATAGAGGTTGATTATTACGATTTCCAACATGTTGTATTCTATTGTGATTGGGTAAACATTGCGGATAAGACAAATGGTTGTAAGATTTGTACCGATTCCCATTTGTTGATGGTGAACTTGAATAGGCTCAAAACTGTTAATGGGGAGTATGACGAGCCAGCTATTCTAGCAACTGAAGCATGTCAAGTTTTCTATGTGCAAGACACTCAAAATTCTGATTGGTCCATTGTTCGACGTTCTCCAAAGCGCATGACAGACAACGTAGATGACTACACCATACCAACCGATTTTCAGTCTGTTTTGAAAGAACAACAGAATTTAGTACCATTGTTGAAATGTATTTAAATGAAAGAGATGTAATTTTGAAATGAATATTTGTATTGTTTTGCTTATTTAGGTGAAATGCATTAAATGATTTTGTTTTTTGGATTTTTCTTTGTTCATATTCATCATCCATTTGTAAAATCAAATCAAGCACGCATATTAGTTTCAATATGCATATTAATTCTTTTTAATGCAGAATGTCGAACAATTGCATTGGCAGTGCAAATGAAGTTACAACAAATGAGGAGCTTGAGGCAAATAACTGTCCTCCACCAAGTGATAAAAAATACTCAATAACAGTTGACTTCGATGGTGTTAAAGGTAATGATGAAGCTAAATGGGGCACCAGATGCGGAGCGCTAATTCGTTGTCATATACCAATTGGCTATGGCGAGTGGAGAAATGTTGATGGTTACTATAAAGATATTTTGTGGCGAGAACTACTGGTATGTCACAAATTCACCTTATTTAATTATGTACTTTCTGCATAAAATTTATTCTTCGTATTGAAATTTCTTTGTTAAAACAGAATGAATTCGACATGGACATCGATCCTGATCTAGCTCGGCCAATTTTAGAAAAAACGTTTCCACGATATTTTCGTACGGTAAAGTCTACTTTGCGAAATAGATTGCTTAGAGTCAAAGGAACCATCATACCCAAGAATATTGCTATCACTAAATGTCCTTCAGACATTGACAAAGTATGGTGGGAGAAGTTTGTAGACAACGAATACACCGATAAGAAAAAAGAGCAATGTAAGAGAAATGCCCAAGCCAAAGCTAATAATACTATCACTCACACGCTAGGAAGAAAATCATATCGTAAAGTTTATGATGAAATGGTAAACAATCTTAGTAAAAATATTTCTTGTGAATACTACTAATAAATAGTTAATTAGTTTAATAATATTTCTTATTGCAGGTTAAGAAAAATCCGGAGGTGAACGTTACGAGGACAATGGTTTGGAAGGCGGGACATAAAAATAAGAAAACTGGACAAGTTATTCCATCAGCAGCAAAAACCTATGTAAGTTTAATAATATTCCATTGCTATGTTTATGGGTTTCATTATCATCTATGAAGTGTTTACTGCCTAGTGCGAAGTTTCATTCGAGTTATTCACATGATTTTTATGCCTGCATTCATTATCAGTGCCTTAACTTGTAATCCTTGCTCGGTCAACTCACATCAGTCATCACAAGCTAACTTGACAACCATATAAGTTGAATTTTAAATTTTTGAGGCAGATTCTTTATTTTAGTCATGTTATTTTAACTACCAGATTTTTATTAAGACACTCAATTGTTATTAAAATTTATTTCTAAAATTACATAACATTCCAAATACAAAAAAGGCAATTACAATTGCTCAGTTTCGGTTTTGAGTCGAAACTGAAACTGAATGGTCAGTTTCGGTTTCGAGTCGAAACTGAAACTGAATGGTCAGTTTCAGTTTCGACTCGAAACTGAAACTGACTTCAGTTTCACTTTCGACTCGAAACTGAAACTGAATGCTCAGTTTCGGTTTCGACTCGAAACTGACTTCAGTTTCACTTTTGACTCGAAACTGACTTCAGTTTCGGTTTCGACTCGAAACTGACTTCAGTTTCACTTCGGTATGAAGCAAGAGTGCTATTTTCTTAGTTGTCTGATATAATTTTTGTATTCATTTTCTTCATATATTATATTTGAAAATGGGACGCATCTTTAAAACGTCTATTGTACTGTTTGAATATTAATTTTATGCATATGTTTAAATTGAACAAAAAAATGTTGAGCTGATGATTGCTTATTATTCAATTTGATTATTTGTTAAATTCAGTTCTTAATTTTGTATTCATTTCTATTTACACTACAATGTTCAGTTATTATTTATATGAAATGGATCCCTGCTACTAGGAGCAATTTAACTTTTCTTTGATCAATATGTTACTATACATGGAAGAGTTCTAGTTATAAATTGTGTACGAGCACAAAGAAATAACAATTATTTTCATGCAAGAATTTGTTTTTTTTGCATTCGAGTTTTGTTGCTCATTCAAATCAACGTTCTATGTTCATTTTCTTCACAGTTGGTTGACTGAGTTACTTCAGTATTCAATTTCTCATACTACTTGAACAGATTTTCATCATTCTTTATAAAGCAAATTTTGCCTTGATCAGTCAAACAGATCGCTTCCTTTTTCTTATTAAATAACCGTAGTATCCATGTAGAACTTGATTAATTTTGTATCATAATCAACTGAGTTTGGAAAACCAAGTTTGCAACTCAGTTTAGCAAACTGAGTTGCAAACTCAGTTTTTGCAACTTCGCAAAGCCAAAGCTTATCCAGTCGAAACTGAAACTGAATAATGCTCAGTTTCGGTTTCGAGTCGAAACTGAAACTGACTTCAGTTTCACTTTCGACTCGAAACCGAAACTGAGCATTCAGTCTCAGTTTCGGTTTCGACTCGAAACTGAAACTGGATGCTCAGTTTCGGTTTCGAGTCGAAACTGAAACTGACTTCAGTTTCAGTTTCGATCGAAACTGAAACTGAATGCTCAGTTTCGGTTTCGAGTCGAAACTGAAACTGACTTCAGTTTCACTTTCGACTCGAAACTGAAACTGAATGCTCAGTTTCGGTTTCGACTCGAAACTGACTTCAGTTTCACTTTTGACTCGAAACTGACTTCAGTTTCGGTTTCGACTCGAAACTGACTTCAGTTTCACTTCGGTATGAAGCAAGAGTGCTATTTTCTTAGTTGTCTGATATAATTTTTGTATTCATTTTCTTCATATATTATATTTGAAAATGGGACGCATCTTTAAAACGTCTATTGTACTGTTTGAATATTAATTTTATGCATATGTTTAAATTGAACAAAAAAATGTTGAGCTGATGATTGCTTATTATTCAATTTGATTATTTGTTAAATTCAGTTCTTAATTTTGTATTCATTTCTATTTACACTACAATGTTCAGTTATTATTTATATGAAATGGATCCCTGCTACTAGGAGCAATTTAACTTTTCTTTGATCAATATGTTACTATACATGGAAGAGTTCTAGTTATAAATTGTGTACGAGCACAAAGAAATAACAATTATTTTCATGCAAGAATTTGTTTTTTTTGCATTCGAGTTTTGTTGCTCATTCAAATCAACGTTCTATGTTCATTTTCTTCACAGTTGGTTGACTGAGTTACTTCAGTATTCAATTTCTCATACTACTTGAACAGATTTTCATCATTCTTTATAAAGCAAATTTTGCCTTGATCAGTCAAACAGATCGCTTCCTTTTTCTTATTAAATAACCGTAGTATCCATGTAGAACTTGATTAATTTTGTATCATAATCAACTGAGTTTGGAAAACCAAGTTTGCAACTCAGTTTAGCAAACTGAGTTGCAAACTCAGTTTTTGCAACTTCGCAAAGCCAAAGCTTATCCAGTCGAAACTGAAACTGAATAATGCTCAGTTTCGGTTTCGAGTCGAAACTGAAACTGACTTCAGTTTCACTTTCGACTCGAAACCGAAACTGAGCATTCAGTTTCGGTTTCGACTCGAAACTGAAACTGGATGCTCAGTTTCGGTTTCGAGTCGAAACTGAAACTGACTTCAGTTTCAGTTTCGATCGAAACTGAAACTGAATGCTCAGTTTCGGTTTCGAGTCGAAACTGAAACTGACTTCAGTTTCAGTTTCGACTCGAAACTGAAACTGAATGGTCAGTTTCAGTTTCGACTCGAAACTGAAACTGACTTCAGTTTCACTTTCGACTCGAAACTGAAACTGAATGCTCAGTTTCGGTTTCGACTCGAAACTGACTTCAGTTTCACTTTTGACTCGAAACTGACTTCAGTTTCGGTTTCGACTCGAAACTGACTTCAGTTTCACTTCGGTATGAAGCAAGAGTGCTATTTTCTTAGTTGTCTGATATAATTTTTGTATTCATTTTCTTCATATATTATATTTGAAAATGGGACGCATCTTTAAAACGTCTATTGTACTGTTTGAATATTAATTTTATGCATATGTTTAAATTGAACAAAAAAATGTTGAGCTGATGATTGCTTATTATTCAATTTGATTATTTGTTAAATTCAGTTCTTAATTTTGTATTCATTTCTATTTACACTACAATGTTCAGTTATTATTTATATGAAATGGATCCCTGCTACTAGGAGCAATTTAACTTTTCTTTGATCAATATGTTACTATACATGGAAGAGTTCTAGTTATAAATTGTGTACGAGCACAAAGAAATAACAATTATTTTCATGCAAGAATTTGTTTTTTTTGCATTCGAGTTTTGTTGCTCATTCAAATCAACGTTCTATGTTCATTTTCTTCACAGTTGGTTGACTGAGTTACTTCAGTATTCAATTTCTCATACTACTTGAACAGATTTTCATCATTCTTTATAAAGCAAATTTTGCCTTGATCAGTCAAACAGATCGCTTCCTTTTTCTTATTAAATAACCGTAGTATCCATGTAGAACTTGATTAATTTTGTATCATAATCAACTGAGTTTGGAAAACCAAGTTTGCAACTCAGTTTAGCAAACTGAGTTGCAAACTCAGTTTTTGCAACTTCGCAAAGCCAAAGCTTATCCAGTCGAAACTGAAACTGAATAATGCTCAGTTTCGGTTTCGAGTCGAAACTGAAACTGACTTCAGTTTCACTTTCGACTCGAAACCGAAACTGAGCATTCAGTTTCGGTTTCGACTCGAAACTGAAACTGGATGCTCAGTTTCGGTTTCGAGTCGAAACTGAAACTGACTTCAGTTTCAGTTTCGATCGAAACTGAAACTGAATGCTCAGTTTCGGTTTCGAGTCGAAACTGAAACTGACTTCAGTTTCAGTTTCGACTCGAAACTGAAACTGAATGGTCAGTTTCAGTTTCGACTCGAAACTGAAACTGACTTCAGTTTCACTTTCGACTCGAAACTGAAACTGAATTCTCAGTTTCGGTTTCGACTCGAAACTGAAACTGACTTCAGTTTTGGTTTCGACTCGAAACTGAAACTGAATGCTCAGAAACTTGACTTGCAATTTGTTATTTCTGTAAAACTGATTGCGTTTATATTTTGTAGGCACTTGTGGAGGAGGAGGAAAAAAAACAGAATTTGGAATGTAATAGCAACGAGCATGCAAACATGTTTGATTTTGACAATGATCCTATCGCCAAAGTTTTTGGTTCTGACAAAAGGAAAAATTATTGTCGTGCAATTAGCTCCTCTTCTTCCGCAAAGCACGTAAAGATAATGCAAGCATCAAAAGCAATTGCCGACAAGAATAAAAAGGATGATTTTCGTCAATGGTCTAAGGAATTACAAAATCAAGTTGCAAGTCAAGTGGCGAGTCAAGTGTCAATCCAAATCAACGATGCTCTTAAATCCTTTCTTATTATGGTACCGGGATTACAACATAACGTTAATGACGGTGTTATGACGCCTATGACAGAAACCGCTTCTAATTTGGGTAAATCTACACCGAACGTTGGAATTGCTGATTCGGTTATTCCGACAAATGATGTTGGATCATCAACAAAAGGAAAACAATTTGTAATGCTATTATCACCAGATATGAAGGAAGTAGCAAAAGCTTATATTGGTACGCAAACCATGTGTCATTTTAGAGAGATAGTGCCAAATGTTGAGAAAGTTGTTTGGATAACAGAAGTTTTAGATCCGGAAGCACCAATTTACGATGGTCCTCAAAACGGACACTACAAGCTTTGTGAATTTTCAGATGGAGGCTTTGTGATATGGTCCATGTTTCGCCTTCATAATATCTAAAATTCTATGTATCTTTAGTAAAACTTTGTATTGTTTTTTGTAATTTGAACTTGATATTATGGTATTTTGAAATTGAAAGCATTATGCAAAAGTGACATTATTGAATTTGGAATATGGAAGTGTACCAAATACTTTTATTTGAATTGATATGTTGAATTATATATGGAATATGGAAGTGTACCAAATAAGAGTTAGTAGGATTATGATACTGACATTTATAAGTGTTAGCAATGAATATGTTTGTAACACTTATAAGTGTTACCATATATTATGGTTCCAACATTTATAAGCGTTAGCAATGATTATGTTTGTAACACTTATAACTGTTAGCAGTTGGTCTGCTTGTTACACTTATAAGTATGTTTGTAACACTTATAAGTGTTACCATATATTATGGTTCCAACATTTATAAGTGTTAGCAATGATTAGGTTTGTAACACTTATAAGTGTTAGCAGTTGGTCTGCTTGTTACACTTATAAGTTGTTTGTAACACTTATAAGTGTTACCATATATTATGGTTCCAACATTTATAAGTGTTAGCAATGATTATGTTTGTAACACTTATAAGTGTTAGCAGTTGGTCTGCTTGTTACACTTATAAGTTGTTTGTACCACTTATAAGTGTTAGCAATGAGTATGTTTGTAACACTTATAAGTGTTAGCAGTTGGTCTGCTTGTAACACTTATAAGTGTTAGGAGTTACTCTGCTTGTAACACTTATAAGTGTTACAGGAAATTCCTCACAGGCCGTTAGTGACACATAAAAGTGTTACAGAAATTATTTGTAACACTTATACTTGTTGGGAATCCACTGTTTTGGTGTAGTGATCAAATGTGATTTGGGTTTGTCGTGAATGGTGTCTTGACTAACACTGTTCTTGAACCCAGTTAAGAAAAGATTAATCTTTTTATTTGGATTTAATGAAGTGTACCAATTAAATAATATTTAAATGGAATTGAATTGATATTGATTTTTGGGTTTATCGTGGACAGTGTTTTAAATAACACTCGTTCTTTAACCCGATAATTAATGGAATGTGATTTTGGGTTTATCGTGAACTGTGTTTTAAATGACACTGATTCTTTAACCCAGTTAAAGATTAAAACTAAGTGGAGTTTTAATGAATCTTTAATTAGATTGAAATGATCGAGAATGGAGTATCACCAGTTTTGCTCCATGCGATAGTTAAATCTTTAATTAGATTTGAACGTGAAATGGTAATTGAATTTACCGATAACACCGTGGTGTTAGATATGAAGTACGACCAGTTTTACTTCATGGGATTAATAGGTTGGGGTTGGGATTAAAACAAATGATTACTTCGGTAAGGTTCGCTAATCCCGACTAGTTTGAATTGATATTCAAAGGTAGATCAAAGAATGAATTTTAATGATTTATCTTGGATAAAATTAACAGGAACCTTTCCCTATGAATGTGAAATTTAGAAACTAACTGTCGGTTAGCCAAGCAGAATGGTTTTCTGGATATTGATCTGATGTTGGTTTCGGCCTTCGGGGTTAATATTTGGGGAATTATTCTCTTGATTAATTTACGGTTAGTGACTGATAAATTGGAATGAGGCGTATGTTGTGTTTGTGTAACACTTATTTAAAATATACGCGAGTTATTCGGAAAGACCGGGTTTATCCCATTTTGAATAACTGATACGACGATAAGTCGAAGATGAAGACGGTGGTCGAAGACCAGAGGTCTTCACGTCGTTTGGGTGATTACTGATGATCTTGATTGGGCTGTACACCCAAGAAGACGGAAACAGTTGGTGATCGTCCAGACGTACTTGGAGATCGATGGATATGCGGGGTACTAGGTGCCTCCGGTTTCGTTCAAACCCAGAACGGACTTGTAAATGGACTGTGTGTCTGACATTGGATTTTGGTCCGTGTGATTGATCTCTATTAAATATATATCTGTTTGGCGGCGGAGAATTTATTCTCTTGCTTAACGCCCTTCTCTGAGACGTACGAGCTCAGGGGTTATATACTGATGGATATCAAACGCATGGAGTAAAATTTCCTGTGTGGCATGCCTAAGTGGCAATTGATCGAGGCTTCTGTTGAAAAGCAAAGTCTTGTGGTGATGATCAAAGCACGGCCTTTGTGGCGTAGCTTTGTGTAACGTTTACTTCGCGAGTTTCGCACCCCGGTTGTGAACCAAAAACGGGAGAGGACCTCAGGGAGGGCATGCGTTTCTTTCTAGCTAGGGTGGTGTCAGTGACCTACCAGCCCTGACATTTGTATACTTTTCACCTGTGTGGTTGTTGCTGTTGCGAGGCACCTCGGTTTGATCGGACGATCCAGGTCCGATGGAGTCATTCGTTGGCTCATTGACACCCCAAAGGGTGGGGAAACGCAGTGTTCAGGAATTTTAATCCACATCGGTGGACCGGCCCTATCGCTCCAAGGGTCACTCGAGCTCTGATCCTGAGACACGGGCTAGAGCGTCTCGAATCGGTAGAGGACGATCCCTGGCCTCGGTTCATAGATGGAAACCCAATTTCCAAATACATGACTTTGTGATTTTGATTGTATAACCTATATATGGCGACATAGTGGTATGGGGCATTTATGCCGTCTATGATTGATACTTATGATTTGAAGTTGTTTTATACACTATGCACTTATAATATTATCAAATGATTTGTTTTAAAACGTATCAAGCATTCTTTGGCTGTTATAAGGGAAAACCCTATCCCCCGGCTTGCGTTGCATTGTGTGATAGGACCTGGGTCTTATAATAGCTTCATTTTTCTTTATTTAGCATTGCGCTGTTGTTTTATGCACTGGTATTCTTGGGAGGAAACCCGTTCCGCGTTAGCGGCGTGGTCCCTTGATTTACCTAACTTTAAAAATAAAGATTAATAACTGTTTTAGTTCTCACACCAGTCACATGACTGACCTGGAGTTTATTGTTTTGACCTAAACTCTGGGTGCCCTTATTTTGACACGGGCAGCTAGTAGTTTTGGTTTTGCAGATTTATATTCACAGGATCCTGGTTTACAGCTGGAACGATATCCGGAAAGCTTTGTATCCGTATATCTCTTCTAGTTGTGTATTGTATTATTTTCCGCTGCTATGTAATTTATTGTAATCTCTGATAATTTCTGTGTAATATTTATTCATTTATACTCTGTATATTCTTGTAATCTGATGTATTGTTGTAATATACAATGAAATGTTCTTTCGTCTGCGTTCTGTTGTGGCTTGTTCTCGAACTATCCGCGCTTTCCTCACCGGGGAAATTACGGGTTTTCACAGTTGGTATCAGAGCTTTGGTTTACAAAGCAGAGAACAAGACACATTACTACCATACGAAAGAATTCATCAGATATTGGGTTAGTAATATCCAATGGGAATGACTCGTTAGAGATGGGATCAGTAGTATCCTAGAACGAGTGTGAAGAGTATATTTTTAAAATTGAAAACCAATTTTTGTTTTGAAAATTTAAACCGTTGTATACGTATTTGATTATTTATTTGTATTGATTTGGACAGTCCAGTATATAAAGATTTTTGCATATGCGCCTTGCAAACGTATATTCGAAGTTTTAATATACTGGATAGATATAGAACCACACTCTAGTCACCCGGGGATGATCCTGATGATGGTGCATCATCATCAGCATTTATATTCGAGTGTCGAAGGTGTGATATCTATATATTTCCATTAGACTGGTGTGAGAACCAAAATTAGATAAGGCCTATTGTTGTGGTTTGGCATCAAAAATCTGATTTTTGACTATGTATCAAAGTCATAAATTTCAAATGCTAATCAACTAATTGATTGATGTTTGTGTTGTTTGTTTATTTGTTTGATGATTTTGAACCATTATGCCTAATTGAATCAAATATTGAATTATATTGAATTTTGGTCGCATTTGCTTGCATATACATATACTTACATTGAACAGGTCATAGCAAGGAGGCTAGAGCAGAGAATAAAATTTGTTTGCCCGACAAATAGGTACATGTTTACTACATAATTTACTGTTTTGTTTGGGTGATGATGATTTTATGAGCCGATTGGCTAGCTGCTTGGCTGTTTCTTTTTCTTTTTGAGATCAGAAGGACCGGGGAAGCCATTTGAGATTTCCCGATGCTCCCATTGCAGGGGAGGTTATGGCGAAATTTTTCGAAAATTTAGGGTGTTAGCCAAATTTTTGAAATTTTTGAAAATTCTCAAAAACTGAAAAGTTGGAGAATGGAAGCCAGATAGAACGTGGAGTTGAATGATCAAACCACTTTCGACTTGTTCCTTTTCGGGGACGAAAAGTTTTAAGTGGGGGAGATTGTAACAACCCGAAAATCTGGGCCAGTTTAAAATTTTTATTTTGGCAATTTTAGCGAATTTTGATTATTTAAAATGAATTATTTTAAATAATATCGATGAGAAATTATTTTGAATAAAATTAAAACGTATATATTATATACATCGTCGATAGAATATAAATATTTATATATAATTATAAATAGAATTGAAAATGGCGCGGTAGTTCGATAATTCGATTTCAAACTTCAATTGAGCATACCGGGTGCAAAATAAATCGGATTTTAGTGAAACCAAAAACATTAGGATCTAATTGAGAATATCTTTCCAACGAATCTGAAAAATCAAAATTTCATAGCGGGAATCAAAAGATATGTCCAGTTGAAAATTCTGAATAGTCGCTTTGAAATTCAGGCCCTTAAAAATAGCCATTTTGCAAACGACCTCTGTTTTCGACGAAACCAGTTTTGTTGGATCCGGGATGTCGAATTATTGCTAGATTTCAATTTTCATAATTTTCTGAATCAATATGTGAGCGTGGCGCACTTAAACGCGTTTGACCAGTTTCAGTTGATTTTAATCGACTGAAAATTGGCCATTTTTCTAACGGTCTCAGAATTCGACGAAACTAGTTTTGTTAGGACCGTATCGTCAATACGAAGCTAGAAAATATTTTTCTGCAAATTTTAGAGTTCGTATGTGACCCCAGTAAATTGAAATGTGCGTTTAAATTGAATATATAAAGATTTATATTTTAATTTGACGGAAACTTATTGAAACGATCGAATTGGGGTACGATACATATCCCATTGTGTTCGGAATGGGGGTATTACACTAGGGGCGACAGTCGTTGGACTCGATTCCGAGCTCAAATGAAAAGTCAACTCATATGGAGAAAAATATATAAAATAAAATAAAATTCCTTTTACATAAATACCCCCTCTTTCTTTTCTTTTCCTTTTAATTTCCCCTAAACCTAAATCGCGCCCCAATTCCTCTGAGCCCGACGTTCACCCAAATCCCTTCCCCCTTGACCTCGTCGGCCGCGCCACCGCTCCAGGAGGCCGTCGCCCACCTCCACACCCCCGCCACTCCACTCCGGCCTTCATCCCCGTTCTCCTCCTTCTCGTCGCCCTCGAACCAGCAAAACCGCGAGCGCCCAAACCCCTGCCGAGCACCTGAAGCCGCCGGACCTCCCTGAGCCGCCATCACCCACCTCCTACAGCCAACCCGACTTCTCTCTCTCCCTCTCCTCTTTGAAAGCCGCGCCACCACATCACGACACAGCCAAGAACAGAGCCCGCTCCGACCCCAGGGCCGCCACTTCGACGTCAAACTCGCCTCCACTCGAAAACGGGTGAGCTTTCAAATTGAATTTCCTTTTCAGTTTTAACATGGATGTAAAACATGATTTTTATTATGTATATAAGTTGAAATAGGAGTGATTTTATTATATTATCATTTTATTTGATTTAAGTTAAAAAACTGAATTTTATATATTGAACATCGAAGTAAAAATGTGATTTTTACATATGTAGAGAATAAGGGCAACGAAGGTGATAAAAAGGCGAGCACGGTGGAGATGTTCTACATAAGAAGAGTCGTGGCGTTGGATTAGCTTTCTGTGAGAATTTCTCACCTTTCAATTTCTTTTTTTCTAGTTATATAAATATATACTAGGATGCAGACGGTGCTTAGTAGCACCCGACACAATCGTCCACAGACCATGGACTTGTTTGTTTGATTGCAAAAATTAGTTAGATTATTTGGTTTGAATTGTTTGGTGAAATGAAATTAATTTGATTGATGTGTGAATGGCGTGGGCCTTCACTAGACCGGGGATAAGGCTAGGCCTCGTCCCGTTTCTAGTATCGTGCCGTTTGGCCGTCGAAATTTTCTAAAATATGTTAGAAAAACAAGAATATCATTTTTATCGTGTAAATGAATTGAATAAAAATTCATGTGTTGAAATAAAATATTTTATCGTTAAAAATATAATTTTTAACGTGAAGTAAATAAATATTCATTTACAAACCGGACGGTTTGTTTATGTACACCTATTTGAATGACATTGATTGGGTCGACAAATTTTACACATCGCCCAACTACACAACTAAAATCTGTGTTTGATTGTTTGAAACCCCACATGGGTGTTGGGATGAAATTTGAAGTTCACTCATCCTGATTGATTAAATATGTCGATCGATTGATTGACAGGCTGTTATAAGCGTTAGATATCTATATTTGATGCTTATACAGTGTAGTGCACTTTGGTTGATGGTTGATTATTTTTCAATGCTATTATATACGTGTGATGTATGAAAATCCATATAATTAATATTATATAGTGATTGATTGGGCCTCATTCCAATTTAGAAAATAAAGAATATTATAAAATAAAGGTTCATGTGTTGACAGTACTCATCCGTTGAGATTAGTCATGTGTTGAACGAAATATTTTGATAATAACAACTATTTTGAAAAAAGAAATATTTGAAATAGAATATTTGAAAATAGAAATATATGAAGCCGTGTTGATTAGATTGATGCCATTTTGACGTGAACGATATTTATATCGATTTTATTCATTTTGAAATGAATTGAATTGAAAACGATTTTGAAATGAATCGAATAGAAAACCAATTTGAATTGAATCGAATAGAAAACCAATTTGAATTGAATCGAATAGAAAACCAATTTGAATTGAATCGAATAGAAAACCAATTTGAATTGAATAGAAATGAATTTTAAAACGAATTTATAAAGAAGAATTCAATTTTGCTTTAGATTGAAATGGAAGTTGAAATTGTTTTTGAAACGAATTTAAAACTATCTATATAAATCGATGAAATATATATTATATACATTATATATATAATATAATGGCCTGAATAGAACGCGTCGCGCCGCGGCAGTTCGCGAATTTCGACCATTGACTTCGAACGGATATTACGGGAGATCCGACCGTCGGATTCTCCTAAAACCGGAACCGTTGGGTTCGTATCGAAAAGTGCTTTCTAACGATTATTAGAAATTAGAAATCTAACGGTTGGATTTGGAATTATGTCCAAATCAAATTTGAAAAAGGTCGCTGTAAGTGCAGTTCGATGGCCATTGATGGAAATCGACTGTACAGGCCTTGATAAAATTATTAAAAACAGTAATAATTTGTGTAAAATCATAAGAAATGATTTAGAAAGAATTGGGATGAAAAACTCCATATTTGAAAAGATAAAAATAGATTTTTATCGAATTGACCTAGTTTTGAACTAGAATTAAAATTCTATTTATTTTTAAAAATAAACAAATTGAATTTGAAAAGGGTTTTAAAAATAACCAGAATTTCCAATGATTGCATTGGAGTGGATTTGAATCGAAATTTTCTTCGGAATATTTCGATGTTGGAATTCGTGATTATACAGCTGTTGTTATGGAAATTTGAAAGATATATATTTATATCGTTATTTCCAATACGACATTTGTTAATCGTAGAATTTGATATTGAATATAAGCTGATATATTTTCTATTCAGAGCCTTGTATAAAATATCAAATGTGATTTGGGTTTGTCGTGAATGATGTCTTGACTAACACTGTTCTTGAACCCAGTCTAGAAAAGATTAAATCTTTTTATTTGGATTTAATGAAGTGTACCAATTAAATAATATTTAAATGGAATTGAATTGATATTGATTTTTGGGTTTATCGTGGACAGTGTTTTAAATAACACTCGTTCTTTAACCCGATAATTGATGGAATGTGATTTTGGGTTTATCGTGAACTGTGTTTTAAATGACACTGATTCTTTAACCCAGTTAAAGATTAAAACTAAGAGGAGTTTTAATGAATCTTTAATTAGATTGAAATGATCGAGAATGGAGTATCACCAGTTTTGCTCCAGGCGATAGTTAAATCTTTAATTAGATTTGAACGAGAAATGGTAATTGAATTTACCGATAACACCGTGGTGTTAGATATGAAGTAGGACCAGTTTTACTTCATGGGATTAATAGGTTGGGGTTGGGATTAAAACAAACGATTACTTCGGTAAGGTTCGCTAATCCCGACTAGTTTGAATTGATATTCAAAGGTAGATTAAAGAATGAATTTTAATGATTTATCTTGGATAAAATTAATGGGAACCTTTCCCTATGAATGTGAAATTTAGAAACTAACTGTCGGTTAGCCAAGCAGAATGGTTTTCTGGATATTGATCTGATGTTGGTTTCGGCCTTCGGGGTTAATATTTGGGGAATTATTCTCTTGATTAATTTACGGTTAGTGACTGATAAATTGGAATGAGGCGTATGTTGTGTTTGTGTAACACTTATTTAAAATATACGCGAGTTATTCGGAAAGACCGGGTTTATCCCATTTTGAATAACTGATACGACGATAAGTCGAAGATGAAGACGGTGGTCGAAGACCAGAGGTCTTCACGTCGTTTGGGTGATTACTGATGATCTTGATTGGGCTGTACACCCAAGAAGACGGAAACAGTTGGTGATCGTCCAGACGTACTTGGAGATCGATGGATATGCGGGGTACTAGGTGCCTCCGGTTTCGTTCAAACCTAGAACGGACTTGTAAATGGACTGTGTGTCTGACATTGGATTTTGGTCCGTGTGATTGATCTCTATTAAATATATATCTGTTTGGCGGCGGAGAATTTATTCTCTTGCTTAACGCCCTTCTCTGAGACGTACGAGCTCAGGGGTTATATACTGATGGATATCAAACGCATGGAGTAAAATTGCCTGTGTGGCATGCCTAAGTGGCAATTGATCGAGGCTTCTGTTGAAAAGCAAAGTCTTGTGGTGATGATCAAAGCACGGCCTTTGTGTAACGTTTACTTCGCGAGTTTCGCACCCCGGTTGTGAACCAAAAACGGGAGAGGACCTCAGGGAGGGCATGCGTTTCTTTCTAGCTAGGGTGGTGTCAGTGACCTACCAGCCCTGACATTTATATACTTTTCACCTGTGTGGTTGTTGCTGTTGCGAGGCACCTCGGTTTGATCGGACGATCCGGGTCCGATGGAGTCATTCGTTGGCTCATTGACACCCCAAAGGGTGGGGAAACGCAGGGTTCAGGAATTTTAATCCACATCGGTGGACCGGCCCTATCGCTCCAAGGGTCACTCGAGCTTTGATCCTGAGACACGGGCTAGAGCGTCTCGAATCGGTAGAGGACGATCCCTGGCCTCGGTTCATAGATGGAAACCCAATTTCCAAATACGTGACTTTGCGATTTTGATTGTATAACCTATATATGGCGACATAGTGGTATGGGGCATTTATGCCGTCTATGATTGATACTTATGATTTGAAGTTGTTTTATACACTATGCACTTATAATATTATCAAATGATTTGTTTTAAAACGTATCAAGCATTCTTTGGCTGTTATAAGGGAAAACCCTATCCCCCGGCTTGCGTTGCATTGTGTGATAGGACCTGGGTCTTATAATAGCTTCATTTTTCTTTATTTAGCATTGCGCTGTTGTTTTATGCACTGGTATTCTTGGGAGGAAACCCGTTCCGCGTTAGCGGCGTGGTCCCTTGATTTACCTAACTTTAAAAATAAAGATTAATAACTGTTTTAGTTCTCACACCAGTCACATGACTGACCTGGAGTTTATTGTTTTGACCTAAACTCTGGGTGCCCTTATTTTGACACGGGCAGCTAGTAGTTTTGGTTTTGCCGATTTATATTCACAGGATCCTGGTTTACAGCTGGAACGATATCCGGAAAGCTTTGTATCCGTATATCTCTTCTAGTTGTGTATTGTATTATTTTCCGCTGCTATGTAATTTATTGTAATCTCTGATAATTTCTGTGTAATATTTATTCATTTATACTCTGTATATTCTTGTAATCTGATGTATTGTTGTAATATACAATGAAATGTTCTTTCGTCTGCGTTCTGTTGTGGCTTGTTCTCGAACTATCCGCGCTTTCCTCACCGGGGAAGTTACGGGTTTTCACAGTCTGACATTGGATTTTATTTTGTGTGACTGATTTCTATTAAATATATATTTGTTTGGCGGTGGAAAATTTATTCTCTTGCTTAACGCCCTTCTCTGAGACGTACGAGCTCAGAGGTTATATGTTGATGGATATCAATCGCATGGCATGAATTGCCTGTGTGGCATGCCTAAGTGGCAAATAATCAAGGATTCTGTTGAAAAGCAAAGTCTTGTGGTTGATGATCGAAGCACGACCTGTGTGGCATAGCTTTATGTATGGCGTTAATTCGCGAGCCTCACACTTCGGTATGAGTCAAAAATGGGATAAGGACCCAAGGAGTGCACGACGTTTCTTTCTAGCTATGGGTGATGTTAGTGACCTACCAACCCTGACATTTATATTATTTTTACCTGTGTGGTTGTTTGATGCGAGGCGCCTCGAATATAGATCCTATAGGACCGGGAAACGTGTGTTCGGGAATTGCCAATCCTCAAAAGTAAGAGAGGACCAGCTTGGAGGTCCAAGGATCGTTGTGTGTGGTCCTGAGACATTTGTTATAGTGTCTCGAACGGAGAGGAGCTTTCCCCTTGCCTCGAATCATGACGGAAATCCAATTTCCAATACGTGATAATTCGGTTTTATTTGTAGAACCTAGTATGGCGACATAGTAGATGGTAGCTATGCCGTCTATGATTGATACTTATGATTGAAATTATTTTGACACTACACACTTATAGTAATATCAAAATAATCCATTTTTAAACGTATCAAGCATTCTTTGGCTATTATATGGTAAAACCCTATCCTCGGCTTGCGTTGCATTGTGTGATGGGACCTGGGTCTTATAACAGCTTCATTTTTCTTTATTTAGCATTGCGCTGTTTGTTTTATGCACTGGTATTCTTGGGAGGAAACCCGTTCCGTGTTATACGGCGTGGTCCCTTTATTTACCTAACTTTAAAAATAAAGATTAATAATTGTTTTTAGTTCTCACACCAGTCACATGACTGACTTGGAGTTTATTGTTTTATCCTAAACTCTGGATGCCCTTATTTTCCGCACGGGCAGCTAGTGGTTGGGTTTTGCAGATTTATATTCACAAGATCCTAGTTTACAGCTGGAAATATACTCGGAAAGCTCTGTATCCATGTATTTATTTCAGTTATGCTTTGTATTATTTTTCCGCTGCTATGTTTTTAAATGTAATTTAAATTTCTGATATTTGTCAAATGTGTAATATTTATTCATACTCTGTATATTCTTGTATTCTGATGGAATTGTTGTAATAAACAATGAAATATTCTTCTGTTTGTGTTCTGATGTGTGTTGTTCTCAAAGCAATCCGCGCTTTCCTTACCGGGGAAGTTCAGGTCGTTATAAAGTGGTATCAGAGCTTTGGTTTACAGAGCTCGAGAACAAAACACAATAGAACCGAATGAAAGAATTCATCAGAGATTGGACTAGTAATATCCAATAAGAATGACTCGTTAGAGATGGGATCAGTAGTATCCTAGAACGAGTGTGAAGAGTATATTTTTAAAATGAAAACAAATTTTGTTTTGAAATTTAAACCATTTTGTACGTATTTGAATATTTTATTTGTATTGAATTTGGACAATCGAGTATATAAAGATTTCGCGTATAGGCGTCATGAGCGTATATTTGAAGTTTTAATATATTGGGTAGATATAGAATCACATTCTAGTCACCCGGGGATGATTCTGATGATATGGCCACATCATCAGTATTTATGTTCGAGTTTCGAAAGTGTGATATCTATATATTTCCATTAGGCTGGTGTGAGAACCAAAACTTACATAGGATTATTTGTTGTGATTTGGCATCAAAAACATGATTTTCTGTATATATATCAAATTATGAATTTGAAACGATAATCCACTGATTGATTGATGGTTGTGTTGTTTGATTATTGATTTGAAATTTTGAACCGTTATGCCAAACTGAACCGAATATTGAACTGTATTGAAAATTGATTACAATTGCATGCATTTACATGTATATCCATTGAACATGTCATAACAAGGAGGCTAGAGCAGAGGAATAAAATTGTTTGCCCGACAAATAGGTACAAGTTTATTGTATTTCTTGGGGATTTGATGATTTTATGAGCTGATTGGCTAGCCGCTTGGCCTTTTCTTTTTCTTTTGGATTGGTGAGGGCCATGGGAGGCTATTTGAAATATCTTGAAGCTTTCGGTGCAGGGGAGGTTATGGCGAAATTTTTCGAAAATTTAAGGTGTTAGCCAAATTTTTGAAAAATTTGAAAAGTTCTTAGAAACTGAAAAGTTGAAGAACTTAAGCCGTAATGAAAATAATGGAAGTTGAGTTGATTACTTAAACAACTTTCAGCTTCGTTCCTTTTCGGGGACAAAAAGTTTTAAGTGGGGGGATTGTAATAACCCAGAAATTCTGAGCCAATTTAAATTTTTTATTTTGGCAATTTTAATGAAGTTT
Organism: Allium sativum; assembly: GCA_030737875.1. Taxonomy (NCBI): domain Eukaryota; kingdom Viridiplantae; phylum Streptophyta; class Magnoliopsida; order Asparagales; family Amaryllidaceae; genus Allium; species Allium sativum. The sequence goes on along the minus strand of CM060910.1, from coordinate 1,041,220,626 downwards.
GAATATTTAAAATAAATTATTTTAAATAGCAATGACGAGAAATTTATTTTGAATAGAAATAGAAAAGTAAATATTTATATGAATCGACGTTAGAATATAAATATTTATTTTTAAATATAAAAGGAATTGGAAATGGCACGGTAGTTTGAAATATCGATTTCAAATTTCAAATGAATGTACAGGATTCAAAATAAACCGGATTTTAGGGAAACCAAAAATATTTGAATCAAATTGAGAATATCTTTCCAACGAATCCGAAAAATTGAAATTTCATAGCGGGAATAAAAAGTTATGTCCAGTTGAAAATTCAGAATAGTCACTATGGAATTCTGGCCCTTAAAAATGGAAATTTTGCAAATGACCTCGGTTTTCGACGAAACCACTTTTGTTGGATCTGTGATGTCAAGTTATTGCTAGGTTTCAAAATTCGTAATTTTCTGAATCAATATGTGAGCGTGGCAAAGAAAAATGCGTTTGACCAGTTTCAGTTGATTTTAATCGAATAGAAAATGGCCGTTTTTAAAACGGTCTCAAAATTCGACGAAATTAATTTTGTTAGGACCGTATCGTAAATGCGAAGCTAGAAAATATTTTTCGCGAATTTTTAAAGTTAGTATGGGGCCCCGGTAAATTGAAATGCGCGTTCAAATTCAATATATAGATCTATATTTTGATTTTGACGAAAAATGATCGAAACGATCGAATCAGCTTACGAAATATATCCCATTGTGTTCGGAATGGAGGTAATTAGTTAGCGGCGATAATCGTTGGGTCTTATTTGGAGTTCGGAATAAAAGTCAACTTAAAAAAAAAGGGAAAAGTAATAATAATTAAATATATATTCTCATAACCCCTCCCCCCCCCTTTGTAACACGTTCTTCCCTAAATCAGAAAACTGAATCAAAAAAAAAGCTCTCAATCGCGGAAACTCCGCGATGCTCACCTGCCGCCGGAGGCGACCCCCCTCACCTCCGCGTCTCCTTCTCTCCCCCTCCCTCCTCGCGCTAAGCGCGATCCCCTTTCTCCCCTCGTCGACACCTGGAGCCACCGCGCCATCCACCCGCGACCACCAATAGCCTCGCCGCCACTTCTCCTCAGCCCAGCAAAGTCAGCCGCCCCTTTACCTCCAGGCGCGAGCCGAAACTTCCCCCTTCCTCGAAAAAGGTGTGTTTTCTTGTTTATTTAATTAATTTAATTAGAATACAGTGGTCTGAAATCAGTTTATACTTTATTTTATGTATTAACATTGAAAAGAAAAATCAGAAATTATTATATATGAATATAGATGAAAAGATTAGATCTTTATAGTAGAAAAGATCAGATTTTTTTAGAGAAAGAGTTTAGATTTTTTATATAAAGAAAGATTATATTTTTACATAAAGAAAGATTATATTTTTATATAAGCAAAGGTTATATTTTAATATAGAAAAGGTGTGATTTTTAAAAGAGAAAGCTTCAGTTTTTAATTAGAGAAAAATCTTTATACATGAAGCGAGGTGATAAAAATATAATTTTTACCATATGATTTTTATGTATGTATGATAATAAAAATATGATTTTTATATTATAGAAAGAATAAAAATGTGATTATATATATGTTAAATATAGTCTTTGTTTGAAAAGCGTGATAAAAATATGATCTTTATTATATGAACACCGGTATAAAAATAGAATTTTTATCTATACAGTAGCGGTATAAAAATAGAATTTTTATCCATATAGTAGCAGTATAAAAATGTGATTTTTATATATATAGCAAAGTTATAAAAATGTGATTTTAATATAAACTTCATGAAACGGACTACGTTGGAAACATGACGAAGATTTCCAACATATGAAGATTCGCGGTGTATTGGTTTAGCTAGTTGGTGAGAACTTCTCACTTTAAATCTTGTTTTCTAGTTAAAAATTATATACTAGGATGCAGACGGTGCTTAGCAGCACCCGACACCCGTCGTCCACAAACCATGGACGACTTGTTTGATTTTGTTGTGTGGTGAAAACTGATTGTGATGTGCAATGAATGAATATATATTCATGTGTTGAAATAAATTATTTATTGTTAAAAATATAATTTTTAACGTGTATGTGAATAAATAAATATTCATTTACGAATCAGATGATTTGTTTATGTACACCCATTTAAAGGATATTTGTAACACCCCGTATTTCTGTTAACACTAAAGTTACTAATTTAAGAATAACCAATGCTTAATATAATAAATGTGTAAACGGGAGATGTATCTAATGTGCATACAAATTTAATAATAAATGTGTAAAGGGGAGATGTATCTAATGTGCATACAAATTTAATAATAAATGTGTAATGGGGAGATGTATCTAATGTGCATACAAATTTCATAATAAATGTGTAAAGGGGATATGTATCTAATGTGCATACAAATTTAATAATAAATGTGTAAAGGGGGGATGTATCTAATGTGCATACAAATTTAATAATAAATGTTGATAATGTACATTAAAAAAGTAATTGTGAACATAATTGGCTTCTCTTTAGAACGGATGGCTTTGATTAACCTTGGCTTCATCGACGGCTCAAATTAACTTGCAATCCTATATAAACAGCCCCCTAGTCTCCTTCCCTTTGCACCATTCTTCTCTAACCTTATGCTGCAAAAATTCTTGATGGACATGGCTTCTTCTTCTTCCTCTAAATCTAAATAAATAGATTAAAATAAAATATAAATCAAGACGAGGATATGCTGCCCAAGTCTTTCAAGAGAAGATTCAAAACAAGTTAGGATTCAAGTAAAGATTCAACGTCTTCAAGCAATGCTATCTTTCTATTCTTTTCTAGATCCAATCAATGTAAGTCGGTTACTTTTTAGATTTGAACGCCTTTTCTATTTATGACATGAAATTAAAAGAATATAAGAAATATGCCTTATCAATCTGTGCTTGTTTATGACTTTGGATCTGATTCTTGATTATGGCCTAGAACACATTGTGACTAAATTGCCAATGCTTAAGATTATGACTATGGAACTGTGGCCTTTGAAACCATAAGCCTTTGACTATGAACATAAGCCTTTGACTATGAACATAAGCCTTTGACTAGGATCATAAACCAATGCCTATGACTATGACAAGGACAATAGTGGATAATTACCTATGATTCATGAACATGATATTATTGCCTAGGATTATGACTGTGAGATTGGATCTAAACTTGATTATCTATTCAGTTTATTCTTAATTATCCTTGGATCTTGATTATGGGAATTTATCTATTAAGTTAGATCTACCCATATACTTGAACCTATGTTATTTGTTCAACCCTTTTTATGTCATAATATTATCAGATCTATAGGCCTTCGATGCTTTAATCAATTTATTCAGTGTAATTTGTTAGATCTGTGACTAGTGAATTATCATCTTCTGCCAGTCATTATGTCTATCTTTTCATGGCATTTTGGTTCATTCCCTTTTTATCCACGAATCTATATTTATCTATAATCTAGGATGAAATCACGATTACACGAACGATGGGAATACGATTTGGGCAAATCATAAATTTGACTTAAACATGGTTGTAAACTTGGAAATTGGCATAATGTGGAACATGAACATAATTATGATTGACATAATTTAGAACATGTATTATGGCATGTTTATTAGAACGCAAATTTGAAAATTTGACATGAATTATGGAATATGTAATTTGACATATTAAATTTAGTATTGGCAAGTAAGCTAAGTTTTAGGCGTAAACGGTAAACTAGAATAATAATTCTAGTCTTGCCATAAACTGTAAATTAGGATGTTAAATCAGAATTGGGTCAATTAAAGTTAATTTGGCATAATAAGTATATTAGCACAAATTTTGAATTTAGTCATAATTGTGAGTAATTTTCATGTTTAGAACAATCATGGTTAGTGACACTTAATTTGGTATAATTTACATACCAAAAACTGTAAATATGATATATAGGGAAAATGGGCCATAATAATAAATGTTGACAATGTACATTAAAAGAGTAATAATGGAATAAGTAAATTAGGGAAAATTTACTTATAGAATTTATCCTAAATGAGAAAAGTAAATCTAGACAATATGAACATGCTTAACCCGAGGTTTGATTGAGTTGTGATGTAAACCTGCCCGGACCCGCCCGGCTGTCCAGTGATCACAACAATACCTATCCAATGTGGGAGGTTAAGGCATTGAGCCCGATAAAGGCCCGAGGTTAGACTGAGTTGTGGCGTAAGACTGCCCGGAACCAACCGGCATACAAGCATCGACAACAATACCTATCTAATGTGAGTGGCTGGTGCTTTAATAAGACAATTAAAGTTAAGCTAGAATGGGAGGGTTAAGTCCATAAGAACACTTAACCAACTTAACATGGTAACAAGACAAGATTTGTAGGGGTTAAGTAACTAAGAAAAACACTTAGCCAATTTAATATGTTAACCAGACTAGAAAGTAGGGGTTAAGTAAATTCAATACACTTAGCCAATTTAACATGCTAACTAGACTAAAGGTTGGGGTTAAGTAAATTTAATACACTTAGCCAATTTAATATGTTAGCTGGACTAGACCGTAGGGTTAAGTATGCTTGAACACTTAACCATCAGAGTGTGATAAATGAATAGGGTTAAGTTAAAAACATGAAGGGACAATACTTAACCATTAAAACATGTTAATCAAACCAATGTTAGGGTTAAGTTAACTAAGGGAACACTTAACCGTTATAACATTTTAGTTAAAACAGATAGGCAAGGTTAAGTTAAAAAGGAACACTTAACCAATACAAGATGAATGGGTAGGGTTAAGTAAATACTTAACCAATATAACTTGATGTTGGTAGGGTTAAGTCAATGTGAATTACTGATAACACTTAACCAGTTTAATATGACAAAGGAATGGGTTAAGTTAACTTAAATTGACTAATGACACTTAACCAATCCAACTTGACGAGAAAGAGGACTAAGTAGTAAACCTTAGTTAAAAAGGGCTAAGTAGTAAAACTTAGTTAAGAAAATGACGATTCAATACACTAAGTGGTAAACCTTAGTTAGAAAAACTGAGTAGTAATCCTTAGTATAACACGAAGAGGAGCGAACGTCCATCTGATCTTAAAGAAGGCTCCAACGAATTGGGTTACGAAGCCCGAGGCTTCGAGGGGACGTAAGGGTACTCTTGGTATCCCTCTGCGAGAATGCAGATGATCCGCCTGGGCTCATAGAGGTTAAGGTCTGCGTGAGAAGAACCAAGGGTATGCCTTGGTTGCAATATATGGCAACCTAAAGACTATGATGGACCAACGTGATTCGGCGAGACCAGTAGCCCTGTGATAGCGACTCGCCGTCTACCTACCATCTTGAGTTAATCGAGATACGTAAAGCGGAAAGGCGGAGAACTCCAAAAGACCATATACTTGCTATCTAGTTATGGGTGAGGATGGCTATAGGTTAGTGGGGGCATAGAGGGCCTGCGTATAGTTCTCATTTTTCAAGGTGTGCATTTCATTAGTTGAGGGAGGGGTCGAGTGGGACCATAGCCACTGGAAAAACAGACCTTAGCATCTGCATCGGCAGATATCTGAAAGCTCACGACCGAGTTCCGTGTTTCTAGAGCAGCCCTGCCACGGGACTCGGGTCGCACATTTCAAGACATGTGCATCTAGACAGCGATAAACGATTCGTGACACATACGTGGGGAAAGTCTAGGAACATATACCGCTCTAGGTAGTGTGTCCTAGACTAGGGGCATCGTTCGACAGGTAGCGTAATCCCTAGTTGGACCTAGGTGGCATAAACCCTGAATCTGTGAAGCATTAGATAAGCCGCGTAAACCCGAGTGGAATCTAGGAAGCACTTTGATATAAAACCCTAGATTAGATCTAGGTAATAAATAATAAATGTACGCCTAAAGGCAACCACAATTACTGGGATTGGGATCGCGTTATCATTTTATACAGATTACTAGTTGGGACACTAGATAGGTGGTGCAGAGACATAAAAACCATAATAACAGGTTAATAGCGAAGCGGAGAAAGTATTAAAGCATATCCGGTTTATCTTGTCTTAGCATATATTGTGTTAATCTTATCCTATCTTGTTGGCCATATCATCATGGTATTGTCTTGTATTCAGTTAATTCATGTCGTTTTGTTTTTCCTTGTTCACATGCTAGAAGTAACTGAACTTACCAGACCTTATGTCTGACCCAGTTTTCTTTCGTCTTCTTTTCTTTCGTTCCCCCTAGGTAGTTAAGGAGGGAATAGTATAGCTCAGGTTAGATTGGACCGTCACTCTTCCCAACCTCGAAGATTCTTTGACAAAGTGCTTTGGACTCTCTTTTTCTGCTGCTATGGCTAGCTTATGCTACATTGGGGAATATAAATGTTATTTTATGCTTCTTTATTTTGTAAGACAGATGATACTCTGATATTGGAAAACAATTGTTGTACAAACTATTTTATCAATAAAGTAAAGTTTTATTTTCCGCTGTTTTAATTTTGTCTGTCTTGTAATTTATCTGCATCTTTTACCCTAAATGCTCCACAGAACTTAGTGCATTCCCTTTGTGAGTGACACTAAAGGATGTGGGGTGTTACACGTGGTATTAGAGCTGAAGGTTACCGGATCAGATAAAAGATTTGAAAAAAAATTATTATTATTTTCAAACAGTTTTAAAAGAAGCATTTTCAAAAGAATTTTTTTTAAAGGCATATTCCCCAAATCCATACGCACTATCTTCTGATTCTCTGTTTGAATTCTTGTCCCCTTCTTTCTTGAGTCTCTTGGGCTCCTGGCTTTCTGGGAGGTAACTTCATCGAAGGGCGAAGTAGTGCCCAACTTCCATCTATAACCGTAGTAGTTTCACCTGCAGCCAGTTTTCTTTCGAGCTTAGTAGGGTTTTCTGTATGATGGAGGCAGCTTTTGAGAGATTTGTCAACATGATTACATACGAAAGAGGATGAGGAGTTTGGCTAAGGAGCACAACCCAAGGATGAGGAATTCATGGATGTAGACTTGGCTCACGAAGGAGGAAGGGATTATAAAACCTAAGACAAGAGGAAGTATCTTTACAATGGCAGAATAGGGCATATAATTAAGAACAAAGGACAAGATTTTCAGAAGGGCAAGTACATGCTTTCACCACTAAGCGTACCTAGGAGAAAGGTAGTAAAGTTCTGTTGGAAGAGTCTAGCTTTTCTGTTTGTACTCTTTCTTTTGGTTTTAGCACTTCGCATTTGTTCATATTTGCTTCCATAGTTGAGTCTCTGCACCTTAGTACTTGTATAGTAAAAGATCTCAACTAGTGCTCAAGTGTTTGGTTGTTTTTGCTTAGATCATCTCACGTAGATCATCCAAATTCGGAGGAGACATTCCTCGGGTGCTTGTCTGATATTGGTTTAGGCCTTTGGGGCTTGTACTTGAGGGATGTCGAGTTCGAATAGGATGGTTTGCTTGAGAGATGAATAGTTGTGGCAGGCGCTCTATATAGAGAAGTACTAACCTTAAGAGAGGTAAAAAAGTACGTAGTGACCTTTTGACCCTCATAGTTATGGCATGATGGATAAGCTAAGAGGAGAGACCTCTGATCATCCTAGTATATACACTCAGTATCATGGTTGACATTTGTTTATTTTGGAAATGGTGGTCAAGAAACTTCGCAAACGTGAAGCTGAATCTGTTAAGGTATAGTTGAGTAAAGCTCAAGAAGACGTGATACGGGAGATTGAAGATAAGGCATACGCGCCTCATACCCTTTTTCTTAAGGGTACATCCTTGATTCCTTTTTTTTAGGAATTCTATGCATACTAATTTCTAGCTTTTAAGGTATATCCTCTAGGACGTATCATCGATCCTTAGGTAGAAACCCTTTTGGATGTAAACATGTATTTGAAACATGTTATGGTTGATGGTTGCGAATGGTTGCTAGTGGTTGCTCGTGAATGCATATACACACGTATTAGGCACTAGATCAGCTCAGACGCCTTCATATTTCATTTACATATATGTATTTGTTTATGAATTGAACTTAATGTGTTATCATATGGATGTCGCATTTGAGTGAATGATTGTGCACTCATATAGAAATAATATGTATCATTAGGATTTGCATACATATTGGACGCATGGCACTGACATGATTTGCACTAAGGAGGTCAACTGAATCAGTAGACCGCCTGATTTTGCATTAGATAAAGACATGTACACACACTACGCATATTAACATACAAGCATTAGAAGTCTTTAAGGACAATGGATGCCTGTGTTTGATGGTTCAGTAGATGGATGATTGGATGGTAGGATTTACATTCTTCTTGACTTGAAGATTTCGGGGTCGAAATCCTTTAAGGAGGGGAGAATGTAACACCCCGTATTTCTGTTAACACTAAAGTTACTAATTTAAGAATAACCAATGCTTAATATAATAAATGTGTAAACGGGAGATGTATCTAATGTGCATACAAATTTAATAATAAATGTGTAAATGGGAGATGTATCTAATGTGCATACAAATTTAATAATAAATGTGTAAAGGGAGGATGTATCTAATGTGCATACAAATATAATAATAAATGTTAATAATGTACATTAAGAAAGTAATTGTGAACATAATTGGCTTCTCTTTAGAACGGATGGCTTTGATTAACCTTGGCTTCATCGACGGCTCAAATTAACTTGCAATCCTATATAAACAGCCCCCTAGTCTCCTTCCCTTTGCACCATTCTTCTGTAACCTTATGCTGCACAAATTCTTGATGGACATGGCTTCTTCTTCTTCCTCTAAATCTAAATAAATAGATTAAATAAAATATAAATCAAGACGAGGATATGCTACTCAAGACTTTCAAGAGAAGATTCAAATCAAGTTAGGATTCAAGTAAAGATTCAACGGCTTCAAGAAACGCTATCTTTCTATTCTTTTCTAGATCCAATCAATGTAAGTCGGTTACTTTTTAGATTTGAACGCCTTTTCTATTTGTGACATGAAATTAAAAGAATATAAGAAATATGCCTTATCATTTCATTGAATCTGTGCTTGTTTATGACTTTGGATCTGATTCTTGATTATGGCCTAGAACACATTGTGACTAAATTGCCAATGCTTAAGATTATGACTATGGAACTGTGGCCTTTGAAACCATAAGCCTTTGACCATGAACATAAGCCTTTGACTATGAACATAAGCCTTTGACTATGAACATAAGCCTTTGACTATGAACATAAGCCTTTGACTAGGAGCATAAACCAATGCCTATGAATATGACAAGGACAATAGTGGATAATTACCTATGATTCATGTGATATTATTGCCTAGGATTATGACTGTGAGATTGGATCTAAACTTGATTATCTATTCAGTTTATTCTTAATTATCCTTGGATCTTGATTATGGGAATTTATCTATTAAGTTAGATCTACCCATATACTTGAACCTATGTTATTTGTTCAACCCTTTTTATGTCATAATATTTTCAGATCTATAGGCCTTCGATGCTTTAATCAATTTATTCAGTGTAATTTGTTAGATCTGTGATTAGTGAATTATCATCTTCTACCGGTCATTATGTCTATCTTTTCATGGCATTTTGGTTCATTCCCTTTTTATCCACGAATCTATTTTTATCTATAATTTAGGATGAAATCACGATTACACGAACGATGAGAATACGATTTGGGAAAATCATAAATTTGACTTAAACATGGTTGTAAACTTGGAAATTGGCATAATGTGGAACATGAACATAATTATGATTGACATAATTTAGAACATGTATTATGGCATGTATATTAGAACGCAAATTTGAAAATTTGACATGAACTATGGAATATGTAATTTGACATATTAAATTTAGTATTGGCAAGTAAGCTAAGTTTTAGGCGTAAACGGTAAACTAGAATAATAATTCTAGTCTTTCCATAAACTGTAAATTAGGATGTTAAATCAGAATTGGGTCAATTAAAGTTAATTTGGCATAATAAGTATATTAGCACAAATTTTGAATTTAGTCATAATTGTGAGTAATTGTCATGTTTAGAACAATCATGGTTAGTGACACTTAATTTGGTATAATTTACATACCAAAAACTGTAAATATGATATATAGGGAAAATGGGCCATAATAATAAATGTTGACAATGTACATTAAAAGAGTAATAATGGAATAAGTAAATTAGGAAAAATTTACTTATAGAATTTATCCTAAATGAGAAAAGTATATTTAGACAATACGAACATGCTTAACCCGAGGTTGGATTGAGTTGTGATGTGAACCTGCCCGGACCCGCCCGGCTATCCAGTGATCACAACAATACCTATCCAATGTGGGAGGTTAAGGCATTGAGCCCGATAAAGGCCCGAGGTTAGTCTGATTTGTGGCATTAGACTGCCCGGAACCAACCGGCATTCCGGCAGCCCCAACAATACCTGTCTAATGTGAGTGGCTGGTGCTTTAATAAGACAATTAAAGTTAAGCTAGAGTGGGAGGGTTAAGTCCATAAGAACACTTAACCAACTTAACACAGTTAAGTTAGAACGATAGGGTTAAGTTAACTAGAACACTTAACCAACTTAACATGGTAACAAGACAAGATTTGTAGGGGTTAAGTAACTAAGAAAAACACTTAGCCAATTTAATATGTTAACCAGACTAGAAAGTGGGGGTTAAGTAAATTCAATACACTAAGCCAATTTAACATGCTAACTAGACTAGAGGTTGGGGTTAAGTAAATTTAATACACTTAGCCAATTTAATATGTTAGCTGGACTAGACCGTAGGGTTAAGTAAGCTTGAACACTTAACCATCAGAGTGTGATAAATGAATAGGGTTAAGTTAAAAACATGAAGGGACAATACTTAACCATTAGAACATGTTAATCAAACCAATGTTAGGGTTAAGTTAACCAAGGGAACACTTAACCGTTATAACATGTTAGTTAAAACAGATAGGCAAGGTTAAGTTAAAAAGGAACACTTAACCAATACAAGATGAATGGGTAGGGTTAAGTAAATACTTAACCAATATAACTTGATGCTGGTAGGGTTAAGTCAACGTGAATTACCGATAACACTTAACCAATTTAATATGACAAAGGAATGGGTTAAGTTAACTTGAATTGACTAATGACACTTAACCAATCCAACTTGACGAGAAAGAGGACTAAGTAGTAAACCTTAGTTAAAAAGGGCTAAGTAGTAAACCTTAGTTAAGAAAACGATGATTCAATACACTAAGTGGTAAACCTTAGTTAGAAAAACTAAGTAGTAATCCTTAGTATAACACGAAGAGGAGCGAACGTCCATCTAATCTTAAAGAAGGCTCCAACGAATTGGGTTACGAAGCCCGAGGCTTCGAGGGGACGTAAGGGTACTCTTGGTATCCCTCTGTGGGAATGCAGATGATCCGCCTGGGCTCACAGAGGTTAAGGTCTGCGTGAGAAGAACCAAGGGTTTGCCTTGGTTTCAATATATGGCAACCTAATGACTAGGATGGACCAGCGTGATTCGGCAAGACCAGTAGCCCTGTGATAGCGACTCGTCGTCTACCTACCATCTTAAGTCAGTCTAGATACGTAAATCGGAAAGGTGGAGAACTCCAAAAGACCATATACTTGCTATCTAGTTATGGGTGAGGATGGCCATAGGTTAGTGGGGGCATAGAGGGCCTGCGTATAGTTCTCATTTTTCAAGGTGTGCCTTTCATTAGTCGAGAGAGGGGTCGAGTGGGACCAAAGCCACTGGAAAAACAGACCTTAGCATCTGCATCGGCAGATATCTGAAAGCTCCCGACTGAGTTCCGTGTTTCTAGAGCAGCCCTGCCATGAGACTCGGGTCGCACATTTCAGGACATGTGCATCTAGACAGCGATAAACGATTCGCGACACATACGTGGGGAAAGTCTAGGAACATATACCGCTCTAGGTAGTGTGTCCTAGACTAGGGGCATCGTTCGACATATAGCGTAATCCCTAGTTGGACCTAGGTTGCATAAACCCTAAATCTGTGAAGCATTAGATAAGCCGCGTAAACCCGAGTAGAATCTAGGAAGCACTTTGATATAAAACCCTAGATTAGATCTAGGTAATAAATAATAAATTTACGCCTAAAGGCAACCACAATTACTGGGATTGGGATCGCATTATCATTTTAGACAGATTACTAGTTGGGACACTAGATAGGTGTGCAGAGACATAGAAACCATAATAACATGTTAATAGCGAAGCGGAGAAAGTATTAAACCATATCCAGTTTATCTTGTCTTAGCATATCTTGTGTTAATCTTATTCTATCTTGTTGGCCCTATCATCATGGTATTGTCTTGTATTCAGTTAATTCATGTCGTTTTGTTTTTCCTTGTTCACATGCTAGAAGTAACTGAACTTACCAGACCTTATGTCTGACCCAGTTTTCTTTCGTCTTCTTTTCTTCCGTTCCCCCCTCCCCCAGGTAGTTAAGGAGGGAATAGTATAGCTCAGGTTAGATTGGACCGCCACTCTTCCCAAGCTCGAAGATTCTTTGACAAAGTGCTTTGGACTCTCTTTTTCTGCTGCAATGGCTGGCTTATGCTACATTGGGGAATATAAATGTTATTTTATGCTTCTTTATTTTGTAAGACAGATGATACTCTGATGTTGGAAAACAATTGTTGTACAAACTATTTTTATCAATAAAGTAAAGTTTTATTTTTCGCTGTTTTAATTTTGTCTGTCTTGTAATTTATCTGCATCTTTTACCCTAAATGCTCCACAGAACTTAGTGCATTCCCTTTGTGAGTGACACTAAAGGATGTGGGGTGTTACAATATTGATTGGGATGATAAATTTTACACGTCGCCCAACTGCACTAATAATATTTAGTGTTGGTGGATTGAAACCCCACACGGGTGTTGGGATGATATTTGGCATACACTAATCCTGATTGTTTAGGTGTATGTCAATCGATGGGTTGACATACTATGTAAGCATTAATTATTTATGTTTAATGCTTATGCAGTTGTGTGGTGCACTTTGGATGATGGTTGATTATTTATCGTTGCTATTATATACATGTGTTGTATGGAATCCATATAATTAACATTATATGGTAATTGATTGGGCCTCTTTCCAATTTGGGAAAATAAATGATATTATAAAATAAAGATTCTTGTGTTGAATAGAATAAATAGTCATGTGTTGACGATACTCATGTGTTGAGAATATTCATGTGTTAAAACTTATCATGTGTTGAACGAAATATTTTAACAATAAAATTTACATCTTTATCATATATAAAATTAGAAACTATCTGGAAACTAGATAAGATTTTTGGTTTCCTGGGTATTGATCCGATGTTGGTTTCGGCCTTCGGGGTTAATATTTAGGGAATCGTTCTCTTACTAATTTACGGTTGGAGTCTGATTAAGAATTAAATGATAGAAATCATAATTTTATAAAATATATTAAATAACAAAAATATTCATGTTTTGACGATACTCATGTGTTGAGAATATTCATGGGTTGAAAGAAATATATATTCATGTGTTGAAGAAAATATTAATTTGTTGAATAGAATAACGAAGTTATTGAAATATATAAAGCCTTGTTGATTAGATTTGCGCCATTTTGACGCGAACAATATTTATATCGACTATATTCGTTTTTATAATGCATATAGAAAAGGTGATTTCAAAATCTAATATTTTGAAAATATTATCATTTATATATTAATGATATGAAATATTCAATTTTGATTTGAAATTGAATATGAAGTTGAAATTGTTTTGAAAATGAATTTAAAACGATTTATAAAATACGTTTTGAACTGAAATCGACGAAATATATTTAATATATTTATTATATATATTAAATGGCCTGAATAGAGCGCGTCACGCCACGTTAGTTCGCAAATTTCGACCATTGACTTCGAGTTGGCGTTACGGGAGATCCGACCGTCGGATTCTCCTGCAACCGGAACCATTGGGTTCGTATCGAAAAGAGCTTTCCAATGAATATTACAAGTTTGCAATCAAACGGTTGGATTTGGAATTATGTCCAAATCAAATTTGGAAAAGGTCGCTGTAAATGCAGTTCACTGGCCATTATTGAAAACCGACTGTACAGGCCTTGATAAAATTATTAAAATATTAATAATTTGTGTAAAATCATAATAAATGAATCTAAAAGAACTGGGATGGAAATTTCCATATTTGAAAAGATAAAAATATATTTTTATCAAAATGAACTAGTTTTGAACTAGATTTGAAGTGGTTTTAAAATAATCAGAAATTCCAATATACGAATTGGAATGGATTTGAATCAAAATTATCTTCGGAATATTTCGATGTTAGATTTCGTGATTATACAGATATGGTTGTGGAAATTTGAAAGATATATTTATATCGTTATTTCCAATTTGATATTTGTTGGTTTTAGAATTTGATATTGAATATAAGCCGATATATTTTCTATTCAGAGCCTTGAATTTAATATCAAATTGGATTTTGGGTTGGAAACAAATGGTGTCTTGAATAACACGGTTCTTGGACCCAGTTTAGAAAAGAACAAATCTTTTAATTAAGATTTAGTGAAATTATCCAATTAATTAGTATTTAATTGGAATTGAATTTAAAATTGGTTTTTGGGGTTTATCGTGAGTGGTGTTTTGAATAACACCTGTTCTTTAACCCGATTAACAATGGAATGTGATTTTCGGTTTATCGTGAACCGTGTTTTAGATGACATTGGTTCTTTAACCTAGTTAAAGACATGATATTGATTTTTGGGAAGATTAAAACTAAGTGGAGTTTTAATGAATCTTTAAGTAGATTAAAGTGATCGAGAATGGAGTGCCACCAGTTTTGCTCCAAAGCGATAGTTAAATCTTTAATTAGATTTGAACGTGAAATCGTAATTATTATTTACCGATAACACCATGGTGTTAGATATGGAGTATTACCAGTTTTGCTCCATGTGATGAATAGGTTGGGATTGGGAAATAAAATAAATGATTACTTCGGTGTGGTTCGCTAATCCCGACTAGTTTGGAAAACCTTAACACGATTTGAAATGATATCCAAAGGAAGATTAAAGAATAAATTTAGAAGAATTTATCTTTGATAAAATTAATGGGAACCTTTCCCTAAGAATGTGAATATTTGAATAAAAATTATTCTGAATTGGAATGAGGCGTATGTTGTGTTTGTGTAACACTTATTTATTATATACGCGGGTTATTTGGAAAGGCCGGGTTTGTACCCATTCTGAATAACCGATTCGACGATAAGTCGAAGATGAAGGCGGTGGTTGAAGACCGGAGGTCTTCACATCGTTTGGATGATTACTGATGATCTTGATTGGGCTGTACACCCAAGAGGAGGGAATCAGTTGGTGATCGTCCAGACATACTTGGAGATCGATGGATATGCGAGGAATAAGGTTCCTCCGGTTTCGTTTAGACTCAGAATGAACTTGTAAATGGACTATGTGTTTGACATTGGATTTTATTATGTGTGATTGATTTCTATTAAATATATATCTGTCTGGCGGCGGAGAATTTATTCTCTTGCTTAACGCCCTTCTCTGAGACGTACGAGCTCAGAGGTTATATATTAATGGATATCAATCACATGGCATGAATTGCCTGTGTGGCATGCCTAAGTGGCAAATTATCAAGGCTTCTGTTGAAAAGCAAAGTCTTGTGGTTGATGATCAAAGCACTACCTGTGTGGCATAGCTTTGTGTATGGCGTTAATTCGCGAGCCTCACACCTCGGTATGAGTCAAAAACGGGATAAGGACCCAAGGGGTGCACGACGTTTATTTCTAGCTATGGGTGATGTCAGTGACCTACCAGCCCTGACATTTATATTATTTTTACCTGTGTGGTTGTTTGATGCGAGGCGCCTCGGATATAGGTCCTATAGGACCGGGAAACATGTGTTCAGGAATTTCCAATCCTCAAAAGTAAGAGAGGACCGGCCTTGGAGGATCCAAGGATTGTTGTGTGTGGTCCTGAGACATTTGCTAGAGTGTCTCGAACGGAGAGGAGCTTGCCCCTTGCCTCGACTCATGACGGAAATCTAATTTCCAATACGTGATAATTCGGTTTTATTTGTAGAACCTAGTATGGCGACATAGTAGATGGTAGCTATGCCGTCTATGATTGATACTTATGATTGAAATTGTTTTGACACTATACATTTATAGTAATATCAAAATAATCTGTTTTTAAACGTATCAAGCATTCTTTGGCTATTATAAGGTAAAGCCCTATCATCCGGCTTGCGTTGCATTGTGTGATGGGAACTGGGTCTTATAATAGCTTCATTTTTCTTTAGCATTGCGCTGTTTGTTTTATGCATTGGTATTCTTGGGAGGAAACCCGTTCCGTGTTATACGGCGTGGTCCCTTTATACCTAACTTTAAAAATAAAGATTAATAATTTTCTTTAGTTCTCACACCAGTCACATGACTGACCTGGAGTTTATTGTTTTAACCTAAACTCTGGGTGCCTTTATTTTCCGCACGGGCAGCTAGTGGTTGGGTTTTGCAGATTTATATTCATAGGATCCTAGTTTACAGTTGGAAATAT
Organism: Allium sativum; assembly: GCA_030737875.1. Lineage (NCBI taxonomy): Eukaryota > Viridiplantae > Streptophyta > Magnoliopsida > Asparagales > Amaryllidaceae > Allium > Allium sativum. The sequence continues at coordinate 1,041,204,074 of CM060910.1, read as the reverse complement.
ACTCGGAAAGCTCTGTATCCGTGTATTTCTTTTAGTTGTGTTTTGTATTATTTTTCCACTGCTATGAATTTAAATGTAATTTAAATCTCTGATATTTGTCAAATGTGTAATATTTATTCATACTCTGTATATTCTTGTATTCTGATGGAATTGTTATAATAAAAAATGAAATGTTCTTCTGTTTGTGTTCTGATGTGTGTTGCTCTCAAAGCAATCCGCGCTTTCCTTACCGGGGAAGTTCGGGTTGTTATACACGTGCTAGCTCCCAACCTATAGTCTGAGTGTAGATTTTCTAGGTGATTTGCACTAGTTAGGATAGGATTTCTTATTTTATTCTAACAGCTGAACTCTTGAGACAGATTCTTGGGATGGTTATGAGATTTTCGAAACACGACCTTCCTTGTCAGGAGCTTCCATTTGTCATATCTAGTGACTGGATTAAAGTTCGCATGGATGGAGTCAGACGGTCGACCCTAATTTAACAAAGAAACCTTAAGAGCAAAAAAGGGATGGAATCGACATCGTGTCATTTGGAATTATCTTTAGCTATAATAAATTTTAATATAGTCTAATTATTGCCTGGGATAGTTCAAAGAAGAAATTCTTAACTAGTTTTGTGGCGATTTGGATAATCTCCTAAGTGACGTAATGAGACTCAAGTGTCATAGTATATTTAGTATATTGTCCTTATTAACATTGTGTAGTCTAGGTGGATTTGGGTCCGAGTGCAATCGGGAAATTTTAATTTTTTATTCAGTGATGATTTAATTAGTATAATCATTAATTTTTTATTCAATGACGATTTAATTAGTATAATCATTTTTTCTTTAGGATGAGTTTTATGTGGAAGAAAAAGAAAGTTGAGGCCCTGATTACTGGATTTATTCGAGAGTTTCGTGACACGATGGTCTAGCATATATATATATATATATATATAATATTTCATTCAAAACATATTTATAAATTCGTTTTAAAAACATTTCCCACTTCCATTTCAATTTTAAATCAAAATTGAATACTCTTTATCATTATAATATTTAAATGATAATATTTTCAGAATATCTGATTTTGAAATCATTCCTTTTCAATATTCATTATAAAAATGAATAAGATCGATATAAATATCGTTCGCATCAAAATAGCGCATATCTAATCAGTACGGCTTCACATATTTAATATTTCCGTGTCCGTCCAAGATCGGGCATCAAATTCACGTTTCAATCCCTTACTGAATATTATTTTAAAGTATTCGTTATTTTAGAATATTCCTTATTTAAAAATATCCGTTCTGTCTGAATTGGAATCAGACACTGCCAATTGCCATATTATGTTATTTAAATGGATTTCATACACACAAGTACTCAACAATAATGATACACAGTCAACCATCATCCAGAGTGCATTACACAACCACATAAGCATTAAATATAAATAACTAATGCTTACAACATTCCGTCAACCAAGTGATTGACATACAACTAAACAATTGGAATTAGTGTACATCAAATATCATCCCAATACCTGTGTGGGGTTTCAACCAACAAATACTGAATAATATTTGTGTAATTGGGCGATGTGTAAAATTTATCGTCCCAATCTATGTCAGTTAAATAGGTGTACATAAACTAATCATTCGATTTGTAAATGAATATTCATTTTCATTTTAGGAGAATTTTATGTCGTTCATATATACATTAAAAATTATATTTTTAATGAACAATATTTATTTCAGAAAATTTCGACATTATAACGACGCGATATTAAAACTGGGGTAATGTCTAGCATTACCCCTCTCTTGATACTGGCTCGCGCCACACAGAATAATCACAACCAATTCAAACAATCCCAATATCAATTCACAATCAATTTTACAACCACAATCCAAATTTCCATAATACAATGCAAATAAACAATCATAGTTTGTACAATAAATTGTGGCGGGGGCTACTAAGCCCCGTCTGCAACCTAAAATATTTTTAACTTTAAAATAATTTAAGTGAGAAGGTGTTCTCACATTGGGATCCACTTCGCCGTTATTTCCTGACGCTCTGAATTTCTGTTATGGTTCTAAAATTTGCAAACGAGCTCCTATTTTCACACAGTCTTTTTTTCTAGCCTAAACATGCTATTCCGGACAACTTTCGCCTAGTGATCTTTCTTTCGAAATTGGTCCATTTCGCCAGAAATCGCGAAAAGACAATACTTGGAAAACAGACTTTGGACGTGTTTTCTGAACAACTCCTCAATCCAAAATATAACATCCATATACTCAAATCGAAGAAAAAATCGTGCTCTTCAATTTTGGCGTGGAGTTTTGGCAATAGGGGCTCGGTTTGGAAGATATGGGCTGTAGAAGCTCAGGGTGTTATTTGCAAACACTGAAATTATTAAAAATTGGATTTTTAGTTGAAATGGGGTCCACGGCCAGAGTGGGGGTGGGGGATGGTCGACGTCGGGTGCTATAGGTGGAGGGGGAGGCGCGGTTGGCCGGCGGTGGCGTCAAGGGGTTCCACGGCGGCGGTTTGGTCGATTTGGGGTTTGAATCTTCAATTGGAGGAAGGGGGAGGGGGTGGTGACCAACGACGAGGAGGGGGGCTCCGGCGACGGCGATCGGCTAGGGGGGCGTGACTGGGCTGTGCTGGCGATAGGGGAGGGAGGCGATGGAAAAAAAGGGGAGACTGAGTTATGGGGTTTTCTCTCTTTTTTTAATGAAAAATTAGGGTTTAGAATTCTATATATAACACTTTCCATTCGACCTCCAAATCAAACCCATTGACTGTCGCCCCTAGCTAATTACCCCCTTTCCGGACACAATGGGATATGTCCTATAAGCCAATTTGATTGTTTTGACTAGTTTTCATCAAAATTAAAATTATAAATTAGTATAACATTCAAAATTGATTTCAACGTACATTTTAATTTACCGAGGCTGCATACTGACTCCAAAAATTCCAGAAAAATAAATCAAGCTATGTTTTGATAATATAGTCCTAATAAAACAAATTTCGTTGAATTTGGAGACCATCTGAAAAATGGTTATTTTCCAATCGATTAAATTCAAAATAAAAGTACCAAACACGTTTAAATCCACCACGCTCACAAATCAATTCCAAAAATTATGAAATTTTGAATATAACAATAATTTGACATTTCAGATCCAACAAAAGTGGTTTCATCGAAAAAGGAGGTCGTTTGCAAAATGGATGTTTTTTAAGGGCTATATATTATATAAGCTATATATAAATTCCATAGCGACTATTTTAAATTTTAAACTGGACATAACTTTCAATTTATGTTATGAAATCTCAAATTTTCACATTCGTTAGAAAGATATTATTAAGCAGATTCAAATATTTCTTGTTTAATCGAAATCCGATTTATTTTGAATCCTGTACATTCATTTGAAATTAGAAATCGAATTTTCGAACTACCACGCCATTTCGCGTTCGTTTTATAATTAAAATAAATTTATTCGTTCTAGCTTCGATTTAAATAAATTTTTAGTCGTTATAATTTAAAATGAATCATTTTAAATATTCAAAACACATTAAAATAGCTAAAATAAAAATTTAAATTGGTTCTGAAAATCCGGATTGTTACAATCTCCCTCACTTAAAATCTTTTCGTCGTCGAAAAGGAACGGAGCTGAAAGTTGTTTAACTAACCAACTCAACTTTCATTCTAGCTTTCATTCTTCTACTTTTCAATTTCTAAGAATTTCTAATTTCTCAAAAATTTGGCTGACACCCTAAATTTTCGAAAAAATTCGCCATAAACTCCTTTGTACGGTGAGACCTTTAAAACTGCAACTTGCCTCACAGGGCCCTCATCAATCCAAAAGAAAAGGAAAAAGCCAATCGGCTCATAAAATCATCAAAACCCAAGGAAATAGTAAACATATACCTATTTGTTGGGCATACAACTTTATTCCTCTTCTTAGCTTCCATGCTATGACTTGTTCAACATATATACATGTGTATGTGTGCAATTCAAATCAAATTTCAACTCCATTCAATATTTGATTCGATTGAGCTAAACTTGCCTTACATTCTCTATTGGTTTTATTAGTTGAATTAATAATCAAGCATCACAACCAGTAATCAATTAGTTGATTAGCTTTTCAAATATATCATTTTATACATACTCAAAAATCATATTTCGATGCCCAACCCTAACTAAGGTTTGGTTCTCACACCAGTCAATTGGAAATATATAGATATCCCACTTTCGAAACTCGAAAATAAATACTGATGATGATATATCAATCATCAAAACTATCTCTGGCCGACTAGAGTGTGATTATATATCTATCCAGTATATTTTAGACTTCGAATATACGTTCACGACGCGTATATGCAAAATCTTCATATAATCGATTGTCCAAAATAAAATAAAATACTCAAATACGTATAATAAGGTTTAAATTTTCAAAACAAAATTTGTTTTCATTTTTATTTTAAAAATAACACTCTTCACACTCGTTCTAGGATGCTACTGATTCTATCTTTAACGAGTCATTCTTATTGGATATTACTAATCCAATCTCTGATGAATTCTTTCGTTTGGTTCTAATGTGTCTTGTTCTCGAGCTATGTAAACCAAAGCTTTGATAACACACTGAAACAACCCAAACTTCCCCTTACGAGAAAGCCCGGATTGAGTTGAGGACAAGACAAATCGGAACTCAAACGATGGAACATTTCATTGCTATTACAACAATTACATCAGAGTATAAGAACATAACAGAGAATAAATAAATAATATACATCAAAAAAATAGTGATCTAAATTACATTAGCAGCGGAAAAATAATACATAACACAACTAAAAGAAATATACGGATACAAAGCTTTCCGAATATTGCTCCAGTTGTAAATCCAGGATCCTGGAAAAGAAATATCTGCAAAAATCCAACTGCTAGCTACCCATGTGGAAAATAGGGGCACCCAGAGTTTAGGTTAAAACAATAAACTCCAGGTCAGTCATGGGACTGGTGTAAGAACTCAAAACAGTTATTTAAAACTTTACATTAAAATTTGATGACCACGTCGTATAAAACGGAACGGGTTTTCTCCCAAGAATACCAGTGCATATAACAAACAACACAATGCTTTTTGGAAAAATAAAGCTATTATAAGACTCAAATCCCATCACAAAAAGCAACGCAAGCCGGAGGATAGATTTTTACCTTATAATAGCCAAACATGCTTGGTACGTTTTAAACAAATCATTTTGATATTACTATAAGTGTATAGTGTCCAAATCAACTTCAAATATAAATGTATCAATCGTATACGACATAGTATCCCATGCTACTATGTCGCCATACTACTTCTAGAATTAAAACCGAAATGTCACGTATTCGAAATTGGATTCCATCTATGAGTCGAGGCCAGGGATGACTCCTCACCGATTCGATACACTCTAGAAAATGCCTCAGGATCCCCCGCAGTGAACCATGGATGCTTTAGGCTTGGTCCTCCCTTACGTTTGAGGATTAATTATTCTTGAACACACGTTTCCCGATCATGTCAGACCTATCCATCAGCCCCGTAGTAACCAATATATCCGAGGCGCCTCGTAATCCATCATCCACATGTAAAAAATATAAATGTCTGGGCTCCATACCATGACACCACCCATAGCTAGAAAGAAACATCGTGCACTCCCTGCAGTCCGATCTCATTTTTGACTCATACCGAGGTGTGAGGCTCGCGAATTAACACTATACATAAAGCTATGCTATTTAAAGCCGTGCTTTGATCATCAACCAAAAGACTCTGCTTTTCAATAGAAGCCTTGATCATTTGCATTGCAGCATGTCACACTGACAATTCATGCCATGCAACTGATGTCTATCAATATATAACCTCTAAGCTCGTATGTCTCAGAGAAGGGTGTTAAGCAAGTGAATAAATTCTCCGCCACCAAACAGATATATATTTAATAGAAATCAATCAACACAGAATAAAATCCAATGTCAGACACACATCCATTTACAAGTCTGTTCTGAGTATGAACGAAACCGGAGGCACCTTATTCCTCGTCCCATATGTCCAATACAGGAGAGAGGTCCTCGCATATCCAGTCGATCTCCAAGTATGTCTGGACGATCACCACTTATTACCTTGTTTTGGGTGTACGACCCAATTAACACATCAGTAGCCATCCAAGCGATGTGGAGAACTCCGATCTTCAACCACCGTCTTCATTGTCGACTTATCATCGAATCAAGTATTCAGAATGGGTATAAACCTGGCCTTTCCGAACAATTCACGAATCTTATAATCAAGTGCTATAAAAACACAACATACACCTCATTCCAATTCTGAATATTGTTTTATTCAAATATTCATATCCTTTGGGAAAGGTTCCCATTAATTTTATCAAATATAAATTCTTTTAAAATTATTCTTTAATCTTCCTTTGGATACCAATTCTAAACCAAATTAAGGTTTATCAACTAGTCGGGATTATCGAGCCTTGCTGAAGTAATCCTTTATTTATTAATCCCAATCCCAACCTATTCATCCCATGGAGCAAAACTGGTAATACTCCGTATCTAACACCACAGTGTTATCAGTAAATTTAATTACCACTATATGTTCAAATCTAATTAAAGATTTAACTATCGCTTGGAGTAAAACTGGTGATACTCCATTCTCGATCATTTCCCAAATTTGGTAATTTAAATTATCACATTCACATTTTAATCTAATTGAAGATTCATTAAAACCCCAATTAGTTTTAATCTCACAAATCATTACTTAATGATTATTTAACTTTGGGAAATCACACATGCCACATTGACAATCTACACTGTACCATTGATTTCTGCCAATATATAACCTATAAGCTCGTACGTCTCAGAGAAGGGTGTTAAGAAAGAGAATAAATTCTCCACCACCAAACAAATATATATTTAGAAGAGATCAATAATACAGTTCGAAATACAATGTTAGACATGTAATCCTGTCTTTAACTGGGTTAAAGAACCAATGTTATTTAAAACACTGTTCATGATAAACCCAAAATCACATTCCATTAATTATGGAATCTTCACGGAAAATAAATCAATATATAATCGATATCATTTCCGTGTCCGACTAATAATATAAATGGAATAAAGGCAAAGCCTTTAAAATTCCATATATAGTAACAATCTTCCTCCACAGAAGCTCACTTCGATTATTACCAAATCGAATTCCATTCAATTCCAATTTAATATATTGAATTAGGAAACTTTATTTTGAAAAATTCCATTAAATCTTAATAAAAGATTTATATATTCCAAATCACATTTCACTATTAATCGGGTTAAAAAACGAATGTAGTTAAAAACACCATTCACAATAAACCCAATTCACATATCATTTTATTCCAATTACTAAATATAACTGGAACTCTAATGATCTTAATTAAAAGATTTATTCTTTTCACATGAGGTTTAAGAACTGTGTTACTGAAGACACCATTCATGACAAAACCAAAATTTACTTTGATATTAAATATAAGGCTCTAAACAGAAATTATATCGGCTTATATTCAATATCAAATTCTAAAACCAACACATATCGTATGGGGAATAACGATATATATCTATCTTCCAAATTCCTCCACACTATCCGTGTAGTCATGGAATCCAATATCGAAATATCCCGAAAATGATTTCTATTTGAATCCATTCCAATTTATAGATTGGAAATTTCTAGTTATATTAAAACCCTTTATAAATCCAATTTATTTATTTAAAAGTTATTGGATTATCTTTTTTGTTAATAACTAGTTCATTTTGATAAAAATATATTTTTGTCTTTACAAACGTGGAATTTTTCATCCAGATTATTTCCAAATCATTTATTATGATTTTACACAAATTATTAATATTTTTAATTATTTTATTCTTTCAGTCGATTTTCATAAATGGTCATCGAACTGCATTTACAGCACCTTTTCCAAATTTGATTTGGACATAATTCTAAATCCAACCATTTAAATTTAAATCTCTTATATTCTTTAGAAAGCTCTTTCCGATACGAACCTAAGGGTTCCAGTTTTAGGAGAATCCGACGGTCGGATCTCCCGTAATGACAATTCGAAGTCAATGGTCGAAATTCGCGAACAGTCTAGTTGCGATGCGTTCTACTCAAGCCATTAATATATATATATATATATATATATATATATATATATATATATATCATTCAAAACATATTTTATAAATTTGTTTTAAAAACGATTCCCACTTCCATTTCAATTTTAAATTAAAATTGAATACTATTTATCATTATTATATTTAAATGATAATGTTTTCAAAATATCTAATTTTGAAATCATTTCCTTTTCGATATTCATTATAAAAATGAATAAAATCGATATAAATATTGTTTGCCTCAAAATAGTGCATATCTGATCAATACGGCTTCACATATTTTAATATTTCGTGTCCGTCCAAGATCGGACATCAAATTCACATTTCAATCCTTTACTGAATATTATTTTAAAATATTAGTTATTTAAAAATATTCGTTCTTTCTGAATTGGAATCAGACATAGCCAATTACCATATAATGTTAATTATATAGATTTCATACACACAAGTACTCAACAATAATGCTACACCGTCAATCATCATCCAGAGGGCATTACACAACTGCATAAGCATTAAATATAAATAATTAAGGCTTACAACAGTCCGTCAACCAATCGATTGACGTACAACTAAACAATTGGGATTAGTGTACGTCAAATATCATCTCAATACCCGTGTAGGGTTTCAACCAACAAATATTGAATATTATTTGTGTAGTTGGGCGATGTGTAAAATTTATCATCCCAATCTATGTTAGTTAAATGGGTGTACATAAACAAATCGTTCGATTTCTAAATGAATATTCATTTTCATTTCAGGAGAATTTTATGTCATTCGTATATACGTTAAAAATTATATTTTTGATGAACAATATTTATTTCAGAAAATTTAGGCATTATAACGGCGCGATATTAGAACCAGAGTAATTTCTAGCATTACCCCTCTGCTGATGCTGGCTCGTGCCATACACAATAATCATAACCAATTCAAACAATCCCAATATCAATTCATAATCAGTTTACAACCATAATCCAAATTTCCACAATAACAATCCAAACAAACAATCATGATTTGTATAATAAATAGTGTCGGGGGCTGCTAAGCCCCGTCTACAACCTAAAATATTTTTAATTGTAAAATAATTTAAGTCAGAAGATGTTCTCACATTGGGATCCACTCCGCAGTTATTTTTTGACGCTCTGAATTGCTGTTCTGGTTCCAGAATTTGCAAACGAGCTCCTATCTTCACACCGCTTTTTTTTCTAGCCTAAACGCGCTATTCCTAACAACTTTCGTCCAGTGGCCTTTCTTCCGAAATTGGTCCATTTCACCAGAAATAGCGAAAAGACATTATCTGGACAACAGACTTTGGAGCGTTTTCTGAACAACTCCGCAATCCAAATATAACTTCCATATAGTTAAATCGAAGAGAAAATCGTCCTCTTTGATTTTGGTTGTGAAATTTTGGCCATAGGGGCTCGGTTTGGAAGATATGGGTTGTAGAAGCTCGAGGTGTTATTTGCTAACATTGAAATTACTAAAAAATGGATTTTTAGTTGAAATGGGGCCCACGGCCGGAGTGGGGGATAGTCGGCGCCGGGTGTTGCAGGTGGCTGGAGAGGCGCGGCTGGCCGATGGTGGCGCCAAGGGGTCCCACGGTGTTGGTTTGGTCGATTTGGGGTTTGAATCTTCAATTGGAGGAAGGGGGAGGTGGTGGCCAGCGACGAGTAGGGGGGCTCCGGCAACGGCGATCGCCTAGGGGGCGCGACTGGGTGGTGCTGACGATGGGGGAGGGAGGCAACGAGAAAAAGGGGGGACGGCTGAGCGACGGAGTTTTCTCTCTTTTTTTACATGAAAAATTAGGGTTTAGAATTCTATATATAACACTTTCCATACGACCTCCAAATCAAACCCACCGACTGTCGCCCCTAGCTAATTACTCCCTTTTCGGACGCAATGGGATATGTTCCATAAGCCAATTCGACTGTTTCGACCAATTTTCATCAAAATTAAAAATATAAATTAATATAACGTTCAAAATTGATTTCAACGTACATTTTAATTTGCTGGGGCCACATACTGACTCCAAAAATTCCAAAAAAATAAATCTAGCTATGTTTTGACGACACGGTCCTAATAGAACTAATTTCGTCGAATTTGAAGACCTTGAAAAATGGTCATTTTCCAGTCGATTAAATTCAAACTAAATGTACCAAACGCGTTTAAATCCACCACGCTCACAAATCATTTCCAAAAATTATGAAAATTGGAATATAGCAATAATTTGACATTCTGGATCCAACAAAAGTAGTTTCGTCGAAAACGGAGGTCATTTGCAAAATGGCTATTTTTTAAGGGCTATATATTATATAAAAAATATATAAATTCCATAGCGACTATATTAAATTTTAAACTGGACATAACTTCCAATTTATATTGTGAAATCTCAATTTTCACATATGGTAGAAAGATATTATTAAGCAGATTCAAATATTTCATGTTTTACTGAAATCCGATTTATATTGAATCCTGTACATTCATTTGAAATTAGAAATCGAATTTTCAAACTACCACGCCATTTCACATTTGTTTTTTAATTAAAATTAATTTATTCGTTCTAACTTCGATTTAAATAAATTTTTAGTCGTTATTATTTAAAGTAAGTCATTTTAAATATTCATAACACATTAAAATAGCTAAGTTAAATTTTTTACATTGGTTCTGAAAATCCGGTTTGTTACATCTTACGAGATACCTTTTGTTTTAAATGGTTTTTAAATATAATAATCAAATTGTTTGAGTTTTCTCACACCAGACCCGTGTCTGACCCAAAGTTTTATTTTTCTTTCCTTAAAACTCTTGGGTGCTCAAATTTTTATGAGCAGCCAAGTAGTTCAAATTTTCCACGGTTCTTTTGGAGGAGCTTGGAGCAGAAGGCATTATCGATAGTTAGTTATCCCAGGTTTCCACTGTATATTATGTACTCTCTACCTGGTGTATAATGACAGACTGTTATAACTGTCCTAGGGTAGAGTTGAACTAGTGTAACTCTGATGTAATCAGTTTTGTAAATCACTTTGTAAAGTACTTTGTGATTATTATATGTTATCCGCTGCGACGGTGAGATTCTGTTATATTTTCTTTTTGTTTAACCCCTGATGATTGGGTTCAACACTTGGTGTTTTACCTGTTAATACTGTGGATGTATTTATGTCAACTCTAAGGGTCGAAAAATCGGGTCATTGCAACTTGGTATCAGAGTTGATGGTTGAGCGAGAACCTTGGCTCTGTAGGGTAAACTCAGCAAGAGATAAGGTAATGGAATTCCTTATTATGAGTTTGAGTGTATATATGCCGGTGAACATTATAAAAGTATTTTACATTGTATTGTCTTATCTCTTGAGTGGTCTATAAATTCCAATCGAGATGTGGGATGCCACGACATCGATAGGGGTTTCTAAATACATGAATAAGGCAAATCGACACAATATTATTTTAAAGATTTGGTAAATGAAATAATTTTACCACAAATTATATTTTGTATAAATGAATATAGTATATATCATTATATAGATTCAGCAAATGTTTGTTTGATAGGGATGATAATATTTAATTATTATCGTAAGTTGGTCGATTGCCTTTGCTTTGTTAGCATATGAGCAAATTTCCTCTTTTCAACATGGGTTGGCTTGATAATAGATTTTGCTAGACATTAAAGTGAATGCCTTGTGAATTCAGTTTCACGATTTAAATATAAGGCGTTCGACATTAATGTTGGGCTATAATTTAAATTTATAATGAATAATTTATAAATAGAGTTTATAATTAGTAAAGATTTAAACTGAGAGTTTGAGAAATCAAATCCCAGTTATTTGAAAATTTGTTTTAAGAAGTTTTGAGAACTATATAATAATATTACTATGAAAATGATATATATCATGGAAACAAATTTGTTGAAATGAAAGATATTGAAGCACTTTGGTCATCGAGAAATAATTTCGGTGATGACTGGCCAGCATCGTCAATGTTAATTTTCGAATTTCTAAGTGGAAATTGCTATCAGTGGAGAATTTCATTCCAAAAATCTTTTTGATAAATAGATTATGGCTTAATATCCTTGGTTAAAGTACACATATGAAATATTATTTCAAATTACGTTGAGATAAATCAGGGAGATTAAATTATTAATTTTTTTGGTTAAGAATTATAATATGCATTCATATAGCCTATGCTTAGTATATATTAAATTTTTCATCTTAAGTGATATTTCACTGAAATTTCATTGGTAAAATGAACTGGAAATTTTGACGATTTAGGATAGTTGAGTTTTTCAAGTTAAATGTAGAAATTGATTTAAGTGATGATGAATTAAAAAAAATGGAGTTTAAATAATTAGATTAAATCTACAGAGATTGAAAATAGAATTTGGTATAGAAATAACCATTATGATAAGTACGTAAGTTGCACTTACATAATCTGTTCGCAATTCTATTTCCATTTAAGATTCGAGTGTATAGTCTAAGGTGTCTTACATCGACCAAAGTAGAACTAATCACTCGATTCTTGGTGGCAAACACTTGGTGGGAGTTCCTGGTATGGAAATAAAATTTTCTATCATAGTATTTGGCTATGCAAGGAGAATAGTGGTTCCTAATCAAGGAGCTCGATCATAGTCCGCACTAGGGATACAGGGTGAGCGATACTAGTTCAGAAGAGCAGTTATGTATTCGATTATTGATAGAATCAGATATTGCGTATAGATGATATGTGTTCATCATACGAGCTTAGGTGGTGGTTAAGTAAAATTGGGTGCTAAATTAGGGTATGGTTTCTAAGATGAGATGGGGATGAAATTTCGAGGATGAAATTCTTATTAGGGTGGAAGAATGTAATAACTCAAAATTTTATCAATCTAATTTGTGAATATTTGATATATTTAAATATTCTATTTGTGCATTTATTCATTTAAGTTTCATTTAAATGATTGGTTAATGATAGAGAATTGATTTTAATCATTCAAATAATGGTTTTAAATGGGTTTATTATCTTTTCAAATATACAAAATGTTAAAATAGGAAATTTAGTTTTTATTTTAGTTAAATATAGATATTTTTTTCCGAATACTAATTTAAAAATGTATTTTTTTAGTTTTTTTTATGTTATATTAATATGTATATTAATAAGGTTTTAAAATATATACTTTATATTATAAAAAGAGGGGATTTGATGTTTAATAATATACCAAGTCAAAAAATATTTAAAATTATATTATTACATTTTGAATACTATGATTTGATGTTTGCTTTTATTGTAATCAAAGCGTACTTAAATTTTTATTATTATATAATGATGTGAACCAAACTAATATAAATTAAAATCAAATTATGTAAAAAAATGTACACTAAGTACATATACAAATGCAGTTTCGAACATTGCATTAAAGGCTTTTGTAGCAAATTAGACTTTGAGCGAATACTTTGAAATGATAGTAAGGACTAATATATCTTTTGAGTAATTTATTTATTTTTATTTTTATAACATTTCACATCTTGTATATATACACACACACTTCATCATTTCATCTCATTTTCTTTTCATTCTAATCTTCTTCTTCTATCTCTAATTCATGGAGCTTCCCTTATAATAAAAAAAAGTAAAGCCACAAATTAGTGAAGGAAAAGAAAGGCAGTAAGTAAAACCTGTTAATAAAAAAGAGCCAAGGCCTTTATCAAAAATCAAATTTTAATCATTTGCTTGTTTGGAAATCCGGTAACAAGTTGCTATCGGAATGCGGTTTCAGATGCACTGTGCATCATTTCCATGCGCAAGAGTCTAAATGATGAACGAAGTAGAAAGGAGAAGGAAGGAGAAGGGAGTCGCAGATGTGTAATGGGATTGCGGGTTTGTGAAGTAAGCCGGACCGTGCATTTGTTGGGTGAGATGCTCATATTTTATTATGTGCTTATCTTATATTTTGATGATATTAAAAGTTGAATATCTTGCTCATTTGAAATCTGATCGACGAACGAATTAACGCGTTATATTTGTATTAATGAGACCGATATTATAGTGTAGTTTATAGTTATGGTTAGATAAACAAAAATTTATGACATGTTTATTTAACAGATAGGTTTAAATGACGTCATTTTAATCACACACCTAAGATTTGTGTAGTATATTTGGCTAAATAAATATTGTCCTATTAACTTGAATAGTATATATCAATATGGACAACTATTGAGCTGAAATAAAATCCCATTCCGTGCTTGTTAAGTGATGGTTTTAAATTGTTTTAAATGACATTTTGATTGGGAACTTTTGATTGCCAGAGCTTTTGTAGATTAGCCGGGTTTGTGACATTGAGATGTGAATACTTTTGAATGAGCAAATTTATGGAAACTTATATAAGTACCACTGTGGTCGTTATGCCTCAAGTTTGAAACTTTTTTTAGTTGTTTATGTACCTAAAGGAATCAGTTTAATAGTAAAATATTACAACCAGGAATATTTAAAATGTTCTAATCGAAGATTACGAGAATTAATGAAGTATTAATTAAATGGGTTAAGTTGATTTAATTATTAAAATTAATCTTATTAATTAAGTTTCAAAGTGTTAATCATTCGTTTATAATGGTTTAAAACTTAAGACTTGTTTACTAATGACATTTTGATTTACTAATTTCTTAGTAATTATGTATAAAGAGTATTTATATTTAAGTTTAATTATTTAATTATACTAGTTATAATTAATTATAATGGTTATAATTAATTAAGATCAATTATTGTTTATATATTTACTAAAGAATTAATCATTATTTAAATATCCGATAAAGATATAATATTAAATATTTATTTAAAAAGTATATCAAATATTTATTTAATTATTAATAAAAGTTTAAATTATTAAATAAAGATTATTTGGGTCTTTAAACTAATTTATTTAAAGATGAATTATTATTTAATTATTTATCTAAATTTTAAATAAATACTTAATTAATAATTTTAAGGATAACTAATTGTTTAATTATTATTAAATATCCCATTTTTATTTAATTAATAATTATTTAATATTTATTATCTTAATTTAAAAGTGATTAAGTTATTTCATTTTTTATAAATCATTATTTTTTAATTTTTTAAAGTTAATTATTTATTTTACATAAGGGATTCAAACTAATTAATTATTTTAAAAATAAGGATTAGAACTAGTTTAATTACCTTTTAGGTGTGATTTAAAAATTAACTAATTTATTCAATAGTGAGGCAGGTTTAAGTGAATCATTTTACTAAATATATTCAAAGTAAATAGTTTGCTTTAGTTAATTCAATTATCAACAAGCAATGTTCGAGTTAATTCAATTAATTGAAGAATGAGCTTTAAATTTATACTAGATTGGAAAGTGGATTTAAATCTAATGTGTCCAGTGTGATAAAGGATTTACTTAATAAAAGAAATTAGGTAGATTGTGTTATATATGAGAAAGTGGTTTCAAAAGAGCAACGAGTCTTTAGAATTCCATTATAAATGAAGTGCATATGGAATTGGTTCAATTTAAGTTTGATTTTATTTTGAAACATGAGTTATTAAATTTCCATTATTTCATAGATGTGATTGTTATTGGTTAGGGTCTGAGAGGTAAATAAATACCCCAACTTGAACGACTTCATTTTTGCTTGAGGTATAATATTAGTTTGAGAACGAGAGTTGATTCTAGGATTAAATTTATTATTTTCTTAAATGATTTGTCACTTAAGAGACAAAGTCATTGAAGTTAAATTAAATGATCGGGTCTAGTAACCCACTAAAGGTGAATTGAAAAGAGAAACCATCTTAACTGGTTTCGAAATACATACTTATATTGGAGGATTAAGTATGTGAATGTTTGTAATAGGATATTTGAAATCTAATTAATAAGAAATTAATTAAAAGGCTTAGTGATTATCTTGGGAAATAAACCTTTGATTGTTTTGTGTGTGTCATTTGATAGCTAAACAACCTATTATCAAATTTGGACCAAAATCTTACTTCGAAAATATCTTGTTGAAACGCTAGAGTGATACGACACATTCATCCTTGTTAATGATTAACGGTGCATATAATCGTCATTTAATTCTCTAATGACAAGTGATAGAAAAATCCATCTACTAACGGTTAGGAGATGACCTATGCAGTTATCCTTGTTGTGTATTTTCTAGTGAGCCTGGATTCAGTTTACCGCAAACTTTCGATAGTCGTTTCGAAGAGACCGGGATCAGATCAAGTATCCGAAAACCACTTTGATCCGGTTGAGAGGCAAATGTGGAAGACTTTAAGGATGATGAAACGAAGAACAAGTTGAAGACTGTAGTTGAAGGCGTAGACCATCGTAGCGAAAATGGTTGCTTGTTGATGTCTACAGTTAGCTACCAAGATTATATTAGTAGTAGTAGTCCCTACATTCTGGGGTTCTACATGATGTAATGGCTTCTTTTTACTAATCCTAGGGATTATTTCTGATATGATGTAGTGAAAGAGTACTATCAGTTTGTCACATTCCTGGATAACTTGTATGGATGGATGTCTGACATTGCATTTCATAGATTATGTACATTGATTTTTACAAACATACATCTGTTTGGTGGCGGAGAAGGCAACTTCTTTTAGTTTAGCACCCTTTCTAAGACATATGAGCTCATAGGTTGTATTTTTTACGTCAACTAGTGATCGACAGAATGGAGATGTGGCATCCGAAGATGTATCTGTATCATGTATGAAAGGTAAAAACATATCCTCAAGCCTCATCAACCAGTAATGACAAAAACATGGTATATGCTTCAGGGCTATGTGAGTCGCACCCATTGTTGGTATTATCATCACCTGATCTAGATTCTGTATTGACCCTTTTTGTATGCTTAAAATTCGGTGATTGCTAATCATAACTATGGTGATAAAATATTCAGTACAATACAGAAAGGGGTTGGCCGGTCTTGATTCGCAGGGAGTCCATATGAGGCTCTCAGTATGCTTTATCTAGAGAGATACTGTGGTAGGTAGTACCGCAGTGCCTTCTCATTATATGGAAGCCAAACTCCAATATGCCTTGTACGGTTTTAGTTGTATACATATTATGCTGAAATTTAATTAATGTAATAATTTCGGCTAAGATTCATAAGTATTTGTATCTAGACACTATTATAATATCAGGAGATTTTCTATAAAGTGATTTGGTTATCATAAGGTAAAAACTTGTCCATGTTTATGTGCGGTGTGGTCTTACGAGATACCTTTTGTTTTCAAAGGTTATTAGATATAATAATCAAGTTGTTTGAGTTTTTCCATACTAGATCCATGTCTCACCTCGACTTTTATTTTTCTTTCCCTAAAACGCTTGGGTGCTCAGATTTTTATGAGAGGCCAAGTAGTTCAAGTTTTTCACGGATGGTTTTGGAGAGCTTGGAGCAGGAGGCTGGATCAATAGTTTGTTATCCCAGGTTTTTGCTGTATATTATGTAATGACCTGGGTTTTTGACGATCTTGGTTATCCGATATACAACACATATCGAACATCCAAGGATCGAAGATACCAGTCATTAATGAATGAAATTAGAGGGTGAGGAAAGATAAGATATAAACTTAGAATAGAAGAAGAAGATGAACACAACATCAGAGTAACATGAACCTCACAGCGGAACGAATAACATATAATATATATAACATAACTTGAAATATACATCTGTACTTGAATACATAATTATCAAAGTACAACACTTACAACACAGCGGAAATAACTATAGCTATATAATCCTGAAGCCTCCTGCTCCAAGCTCTTCCAATATATCTGTAAATCCTGACTACTTGACTGCTCGTACAAAATTGGGCACCCAAGAGTTTAGGGAAAACAAAAATAAATAAATTCCGGTCAGTCCCATACATGGACTGGTGTGAGTAAAACAGTTTAAAATAGTTTAAGCAGGTAAATGACATCTCATAAGACCACACCGTATAACGGAACGGGTTTTTCCCTTATGAGAATCCAAATTATCTTTATATCAAAAACCTTTTGTTATTATAATAATGTCTATCAACCACAATATAATAATCATATAGCAGAAACGCTTTCATCTCACGTTCTACATATATAGTATACAATCAAAACCGCAAGCACGTATTGGGTAATGGATTTCCAACTATGACAAGGTATGGAACCACCTTTCGCTAGTGTACCTCTAGAAAGGAATACACTGGGTTCAACAAGAACATCTTGCAACCCGGCCACACATGACCGACCACTCATTTCGCTTGAGTGTATCGAATGTATATCACCAACGGTTGGGATCAGCAACCGTTTCCGGAATGGGACAGCATCAACAATAGATTTTTAGAAGTAAATTAAACTCTAGATCAGGTGATTATACACCCTACTTCGGAGCGACCGACTTAGCCATAATGCCTGACCGATTTCTGTCATTTACCGGATGTAAGGCTAGAAGCTACGCTTTATCATCACATCAGATTCACTTCGAATGCCACATTGTCAGATCCATCGAAAATCACTAATTTGACGTCTCCAACCATACATTACGTGTCAGCTAAAAGAAGTTTCCTTCTCCGCTTCCACTCTTGGTATGGTTGAAGAAATCAATGTACGTGACCTTTCTGGAAATACTCTGTCTGACATTCATCCATACAAGTCATCCAGGAACAGGATGAACCGAAGGCACTATTCAGTATATCCATCTTAGGCACTGTTATCTAAGATTTATACAACAGCCCTTGCACTTTACTCTGTCTTCAATTATCTTTGGCATATATGATTCGCAATGCTTATGCCAATACAGAGTGGTTCTTTGGATAATAATCCAACCGGTCTCTCCATATTAACAACGTTAAAATGGTCCAAACTTCGACAGTCTGTGATTTAACCATCAAAGAAAAACAGGTGTGCAAACAACGATATTATTTCCAGATGGAAATTTTATCAATCAATCATCAATCATATATATATATATATTCATATTTCCTTATTTTCTATGTTTAGAAAATATACGTTAACACTAGAAAACGTTCCCATATCCACTTTCAATATTTGATTACGTTTCTGATTCTATTTGGAAAACATTTCCAAATCTTCTTTACTTGGATTTAAACAGACGTTTAAATCAACATCGCGACGACAACTCGAACCACTATACTTATTTACTAAATTCACTTAACCACTTTCACTCTCGAACCTTAACCATTTCTAAATTAAAAACGAAGTCAATCAAGTTGGGGTATAACTACCTCTCAGACCTTAGCTAAACAACATTCAAATCTCGAAATAGGTTAAGTTCATCTTTTAACTCTTTAACACTTCCTTACGTAACTCTCGTTCGAATAAATCTCTATTCGATAACTCCTCTCTTCGAATAACTATATTTGATAATCTCTCTTACGAATAACTAGATTCGAAAACCTTTCTTCGAATAAACTAAATTCGATTAACTCTAATTATTTAACCCTAATCGATTAACTCTTTTTACTTAACTCCTTACTTAACTCCTTTCGAATAACTAATTCGATAACTCCTTTCGATTAAACTATAATCGATAACTCCTTTCGATTAAACTATAATCGATAACTCCTTTCGAATAACTAATTCAATAACTCCTTTTGATTAAACTATAATCGATAACTCCTTTCGAATAACTAATTCGATAACTCCTTTCGATTAAACTATAATCGATAACTCTTTTCGAATAACTAATTCGATAACTCTTATGTGTTTAACTCTATTCGAATAACTAATCCGAATAGCTCTTATTTATTTATCTCTATTCGAATAACTAATTCGAATAACTCTTATTTATTTAACTCTACTCGAATAAACTAAATTCGATTAACTCCATTTGAATAACTCTAGTTCGATTTAACTCTATCGATTAACTCTAACTGATTAACTCTGACTGATCATGTGACAACCCGGATTCTGACAGACCGAATTTTTTTCAAATTCGATCTATCAAAACCCGAGTTAGGTGCTCTGGTATCCTGCAGAAAAAGACAGAGATAAAGAAGCATGTCAGAACTCGTAGAGCATCTCACAGCGGAAGGAATTAAAATATAATATATTCAAAAATAGCTTTACCTTATAAATCATACTGTCTAACCAGTATCCAAAGCTATACCATCTCTGTCATGAAACTAACCTGGAAGTATGTAATGAGGAGGGGGTCAGAACATAAGTTCTGTGTGAGAGGACTTATAATAAACTTCTGTGTAACACTACATATACCGTTCCGTATATTTTCTTAGTTATTAGGTTAATCTCGTCATTAGCACCTAAGGCTAAACTCATGTCGTTCTTATTCACATACTAGTACATTAACCTAATATCTCGTATATGTGGATACCCCCTACTCGT
Source organism: Allium sativum (assembly GCA_030737875.1). Taxonomy (NCBI): domain Eukaryota; kingdom Viridiplantae; phylum Streptophyta; class Magnoliopsida; order Asparagales; family Amaryllidaceae; genus Allium; species Allium sativum. The sequence goes on along the minus strand of CM060910.1, from coordinate 1,041,183,600 downwards.
ATTATCTTTTCCATGTATGTGTACAGTCCCTTTCCATTTATCGTACGGACGTCATTACGTAACTATATACTACCTCAGCGTAGTGCCACCATTTCCGTAATTGTTTGGACTGCCACGTTTCCTTAATTTAGTTAGGGTTTATGCCACCTAGGGCTACTAGGGATTATGCTACCTAACGAAATATGCCCTCTAGTCTAGGACACATTACCCAGAGCGATATATGTTCCTAGACCTTCCCCGCGTAAGTATCGTGAACCGTTTTTCGATGACTAGATGCACATGTACTCTATATGTGCTACCTGAGTCCCGTGGCAGGGCAAGTCAAGAAACACGGAACTCGGTCGGGAGCTTTAAGTTGTCTGCCGATGCAGATGCTAAGGTCTGTTTTTCTAGTGGCTATGGTCCCACTCGACCCCTCCCTCAACTAATGAAAGGCCATCCTTGAAAAATGAGAACTATATGCCGGCCCCTCTATGCCCCCACTAACCTATGGCCAACCGCAACCGCAACCACAACTAGATAGCAAGCATATGGTTCGTAGGAGTTCTCCGCCTTTCCGCTGTGCGTATCTCGACTGACTCAAGATGGTAGGTAGACGACGAGTTGCTATCACAGGGCTACTGGTCTCGCCGAATCACGCTGGTCCATCCTAGTCTTTAGGTTGCCATTTATTGCAACCAAGGCATACCCTTGGTTCTTCTAACGCAGACCTTAACCTCTGTGAGCCCAGGAGGATCATCTGCAGCCTCACAGAGGGATACCAAGAGTACCCTCACATCCCCTCGAAGCCTCGGGCTCGTAACCCAATTCGTTGGAGCCTTCTTTAAAATCAGACGGCCGTACGCTCCTTCTCGTGTTCTACTAAGGTTTACTACTTAGTTTCTTTAACTAAGGTTTACTACTTAGCCCTCTTAGTTTTTAACTAAGGTTTACCTAGTTTCCTGAATCGTCGTTTTCTTAACTAAGGTTTACTACTTAGTCCTTTTAACTAAGGTTTACTACTTAGTTCTATCAATCGTTCATTTTTCTTAACTAAGGTTTACAACTTAGTCCACTTTAACTAAGGTTTACTACTTAGTTTTCTTTCTCGTTATCTACTTAGTTATTTTAACTAAGGTTTATTACTTGATTCTCTTAACCAAGGTTTGATACTTAGTTTATGTTTACCGTTGCTTATCAACTGAATTTATACTTAACTTACTTAAGTCCATTGATAAGCCTTATAACATGTTGTCTTTCAATTTCATAAATTATTCCCTTTTTGGGTCACAGCAACATGTTATATTTAATTCATTGTTAAGTATACCTTATCCCACATATATATTGATTGGGGGAACAACCCCCTAAATACCAGCCCCGAAGACCGAGATCAACATCAGACTGACACCTCGGGAATTACTCTACCCAACCAACATATATGACTCAAAATTTACTTCTTCTTCCTTTTCAAACCGCTTAATTTATAATTAAGTATATCTCCTCATATAAGTTATCTTATTCTTCCCTTTTTCGTTCTTATAACTTATCGTATCCCATAAGTCATATTTTCCCCTTTTGTCCCTAGGACAAGTCTAACCTATTATCCTTCTTTTTCTTATTCAAATTTGTAATAGGTTATTTATCATTTCCCCATATTCTGTCATTAGTTCAGATTAACCTTTTTATTATTATTGTTTCCATATTTTACACGTGTCTTACTACGGTTAAGTCTTATACTTACATGTTTATACATATCTTGTCTTACTACAGTTAAGTCTATACTTACCTGTACCCACTTAACCCTCTAACCATACCCTTGTCACCCACATGTCTTATTATGGTTAATATTCCTTAATGCATTCATTATGCCATAACGATGTATGACCACCCACATTGGACTAACATTTTGTGGCTGCTGGATGTGCCGGACGGTTCCGGGCAGTCATACGCCACAACTTGAGTCCAACCTCGTGTCATAAACCGTTACGCTCAAATTTCCTCCTTTGACCTCTCACATTAGACGTCCAATTGTGGCAGCTGGATTTGCCGGGCGGTTCCGGGCAGTCTTATACCACAATTGCGTCTAACCTCGTGTCAAAGGTTTATTAATATTCGTATTTCACCCAAACCCCCAAATTTCATGTTATGCAGTTCAAATTTACTTTTAAGCCTATTCAAGTGGTCATTAATTAGACCAATTTAATGTTGATTCATACCAAATTACATGTAACCCAATTACCCAACTTTTATTCAAATTTACCAATTCCAAATCATTTATTTCCAATGGTATTCATATTTTTAAATAAGTTCGAGTCCTATAAAAATATGACTAACATATTAAATCCCCAAATTCAAATCCATGTTTTATTCTAGTGTCATAGGCTAATTAACAAGTTCAAATCTTTTCAATGATGACAATCTTATGCTAAAACCCAAATCGTGTTCATACTTATACTTCCCAACTTGGTTTACACATTCAAACCTTGCTAATGGTATACTATACCCAAACCCCTTTGTAATTCATAACCAAACTCTCCAATTTATGTCATATCCCAAAATCTAGTGTTTCCCCTTTTCATTCGCAATATTCAATCGTATTCATTTCATGATAGATCTAGGCTCGAGATAGCCTAATTATAAAGAAATAAAGAGGGAAGGATAAAAGGAGGAACGTGACCATATAATAATTTAACATATGAAAACATTACAGGTCCAATATTTCACAATAATTTCATCGCATGTTTTACATGGGGAATGTTTGAACGGTAAATAATAATCTTATACAAAAGTTGTATTATAAACCACTCACATTGCTTGTCGTCCTCAAAATGAGTACTAGATAACTCTAGTATTGTTTTCCCTCTTTTTCTTAGCTTGGATTTCTGTTTTTGAATCATCTTTGATTTCTCTTTGTGGCATAAATTCGCAAATCTGAATCCATTATCTTCTCTTAAGCTTTGAATCTCTTTTCTATTTCATTGTTGTTCTAGATCTTATTCTTTTTATTTTAAAGAATAGATGTTGTAGAGAAAAGAGGGGAGAATAGATCCAAGATCTTTTGGAGAAGAAGAAAATGAGAGAGAAGGGAGCCATGGCTTCGCCACGAATTGTTGTGAAGTTTACAATGAGCTTAGGGTTGTTTATATAGGTGCCAAACTACGAATCTAGCCCTCTTTTATTTGTTAAAGAACATTAATGAAGATTTATTTAGCAAAACCATTCCTTTGTTTATACCTTAACCGTATAAAATTTGTTTCCCTTTTTTCTTTTATTTAAACAAGGCAACAAATTATTTTTCTCTATCTTTTTAACATAATTATTATTTATTTATGTAAATAAATACCATACGTTTGCTTACACTCATGTTCTTATCAAATATGGTATCCAACTATGCCTTTATTTTTATTTTATTTTTAATCGTAGAAAATATAGTATGTGTTAACTATTTTACTGAAGGGAATTTAATATCTTTTTTTTATCCTTCTCATAGCCATTATTGATGGCTATTTATTCATTGTTTTTCTATTTATGTCATATTTGAAATGCCTAAATGCATTTACTACATGTACTCTCTTTTTCCATATTTAATGTAACTGTTATATTATCCCTAAATATAACATTAATGTCTTTAATTTACCAATTTCATTTCTTACCAGTAAAACAAATCCCCTAATCTCGAATTAGTGTTGCCTCTTATATATATATATATATATATATATATATATACATAATACCAAATACTTAACATTTAGTCAACCTCAAGCCAATTTATTAATGTCATAATTATGCATTAATTTTTTTTATTTTTATTTACATGTTTGCTATAAATAATCGTAGGTGCATGCATCTAGTCTCCTTAATCACAGGTGCATGCATCTAGTCTCCTTAATCATAGGTGCATGCATCTAGTCTCCTGAATCACAGGTGCATGCATCTAGTCTCCTTAATCACAGGTGCATGCATCTAGTCTCCAAACATTTAAATCGAAAAACGTGCCACATTTATTTCAACCTCTGTCGGTTCCAAAAAGAGTACTTAATGCTTTTTTTTTTCAAATACATTGAACCTTTTAAGTGCATGATAATCTCTACAATTTAAACTAAATTTATGAACGCACATATGAATGTATTTCCATTCTTCTCTTTATACGCGCATTCCTTATTGTATACTACTTTTCTTTTCCTTAAATATGTTAATGCATATAGAATATATATATATATAATCCTATGCGTATATAAACTTCTGCGGCTTACAACTTCTTCATATGTTATCCGTTTTACGCAAACTTGGTATCCATCTGAACCAGAATTTTGAGGCGAACGCAATGATGACATCTCTTTTACTTAATTCCTGATATTTAAATTAAGTATCTTTATTTTATTATCTTTTTCTATTACATACATTGTTATCGTATAAATTTTCTTCTTTTCAACGTATGTATTAATTTAAACTGCATATCACTATCATGCATATAAACATTTTTAATTACATTAAAAATGCGGGGTGTTACAGATCAACTCTAACTGATTAACTCTGACTGATCAACCCTAACTGATTAACTCTGACTCGATTTAACTCTAGTTGATTAACTCAAAGTGATTAACTCTAACTGGTTATCTCTAATGGGTTTACACTAATCAATTACCCTAACTGATTAACTCTAATTGATTAACCCTAACTGATTACTCTAATTGATTAACCCTAAGTGGTTAACTCACTTCGATTAACTCCTATTGAATTAACTCCTTTAATTTATTCCTTTTCTATTTGTTTACTTAACAAATAACTATTCCCTTTTCAATTCTATTTATTTAACAAATAAATATTTCTTTTATCTTTCCTATTTGTAAATGGTTTACAAATATATCCCTTTCATCTCTATTTTAACATATTTATTCCCCATAAATATTTCCCTTTCAATTCTATTTTTAACATATTTATTTCCTATAAATATTTCCTTTTATTTCTATTTGTACATGACTTACAAATATTTCCTTTCAATTCTATTTATACATGACTTACAAATATTTCCTTTTATTTCTATTTGTACATGACTTCCAAATATTTCCTTTCAATTCTATTTGTACATGACTTACAAATATTTCCTTTTATTATAACTTATCCTTCGATTTTATAACTATTTTCTTTTATAAAAATCCTTTTCCTTTTCTATATAAAATCCATCGATTTTATATAAATAAATTCATTTTCAAAATACACTTTGAAAATCCCCTTTCCCACATCCAGTATTTCTTATGGTATTTAACATACCATATAACAACGATAAATATCATCCAAACACACATAATCAACAACAGATTATATATCACATCATATATCACAATATATGAATCACAGTAAAATAAATGTTGAGGAATCCAGTTGGATTCCTCCAACCTGTTTTCCTGCATCCACAGATGTTACACAATAAAATCAACATCACTTTCAGTTCATATGATATACTCTGTTAAACAGAATCAATATAGAAATTCAACTAACTGAATAGCAGTTCAATCAAACAGTCAACACACAGTCAATCAGCCAATATTTAACAGTTCTAAAAATACAACATGAAATTATAATCTGTTCAGAGTTAGTGAGATTTACTCACAGTTGCGCGTTAACCGTTGAATAACGGTTTGCGTTATTTGACTCAGTCGGACAATTTATTTCGCCATAAATTGTAACGAGCTCTGATGGACTTCCAGTCAGTTCCATCGTGTAGTGTCCATCCATACGATCCCAACGCAACTTATGGTCCGTCAATCTGATTATGTATGGAGAAGATATTGATTTTACAAATCGATACACTATTTTAAATTAATTAAAACTTTAAATTCTTTTATACTTTAAACAATTGGGCTTCACCTTTTCGAATCAGCCCAGGCCCGATTACCCACCAACTCGTCTTCCCCATCCTCTACAGATCGAACTCCAGAACCCAAAACATCCACGGTGTCACTCCTTTCCTCCACCATTATCTCCTCCAACAACCCACCGTTCTCAAAACCAAAAACACCGGCCATCTCCTCTTCCCGAACTCCACAACCTCCATACCACCTCGACGAACTCGCACCTAGTAAACGACTTCCGTCGTTCTCGATTTCATACGCTGGGACACAACGCGCGACACAAATTACTCCAGAAATTCACCAGATTGTTGTCGAATCTCCTCTTCAACCTCCTCGGTCTGAAAACGAACCTCAATCCATAAATCGATGCTTCAAACTCGAGATAAACCCTGCCCTAGTTACTGCGGTGAAGACTTGAACTCCAGGAAGATGCGCCGAGCCAAACAAAACCGATACTGGATCACAGACAAACTCAGTAGCAACTCATACCTAACTGATTTAGGATTTTTAGAATTTGTCTTTGATTTTTCTTTCTCACATTTTTCTTGTTTTGCCATTTTTTCTGCTGTAATGAGTTTATGCGGGTTTATATAGGCTGTTGGTAGTAGGTAAGGTTTGTGGTTGAAACTAAGGTCGCGTGGCCTGTTCTAGTCCTTAGAAAGCATTGGAGATATTTTATTTTATCGTTTTATTTTGTTTTCTGCACTCTAAAAATTCCTACGAACACATATGATATTCAAAAATCACTAAACTGGACATACTGCTAGAGTTTGACATTACGGTCCCAACGAAACTGGTTTCGTCGAATTTCGACTCCGTATGCTCACACAGTGTATTTTAACCGTCAAAATACTGACTGTTTTTCACTCTAAAAATCCGTACGGCCACAAAATGACTCTAAAAATCACGAAACTTGGAATCTAATAACTATTTGACATTGCGGATCCAACAAAATTAGTTTCATTGAATTCTGACTTCGTTTACAAAACTGACTATTTTTAAAGCTCTGAATGACCCATTTAAATATATAAATATATTTAAATATAATTTAATTAAATATATTAAAAATAAATATTATCGTCTATATTCACAGTGGAATACCATACAGCTCTAGAATATTCCTATATGAATTTCTAACTTGATATTTCAATTCTGGGTCAACCCGATATTGGATTTATATTGAAATTCCTTTTAAAAATATAAATAATTCCTTCATAAATTATAAAGGAATTCCACAGCGACTTTTCTAAAATTTGATTTGGACATAAATCAAAATCTACACGACGAAATCCCGATTTTTCTCTTCGAGTAGAAAGATATACTCCACCAGCTCCTAACGTTTCTTGTTTCATAGAAATCCGATTTAAAATGGCTTCTGTATATTCGTTTAAAGTTTGAATCGCCAAATTACGAACTGCAGCGCCATTTCAAGCTCGATTTTAATTATAGTATAATTATACGTTCAAACTGTCGTTATTTAAATATATTCGTTATTCAAATTCAATTCCAAGCTGAATTAAATATCACAGATGATCCAGTTCACACCATATCGTCATTTCAGCCAATTCTGATTATTTCAGAATTAAATATATTATTTAATTTATTATTTTAAATTAAATATTCACCATTATTTAATTAAACCACCATTTAATTCACTATATCACTATTTATATAATTAAATAAATTAATTATAATACCCTCTGCGAATGCGGGTCATTACATATTATGTACCCTTTATCTGATGTATAAGGACAGACTACTATAATTGTCCTAAAGTAGAGTTGAACTAGTGTAACTCTGATGTAATCATTTTGTAGATCACTTTGGAAAGTACTTTCTGATTATTATATGTTATCCGTTGCGATTGTGAGATTCTATTCTATCTTCTTTTTTTAATCTCTAATGATTGGGTTTTAGGCACTTGGTGTTTGGCATGTTAGTACCCTAAATGTATTAGTGTCGACTCTGCGGGTCGAAAAATCGGGTCGTTACAATGCAATTGGTTGACTTTTATTATCAGTTGATTTTCGTCGATTTTTGGTTTGGATGTCTAATAATCCGTACGCTTGTTGTTGTTGCTTATTTTTGTTGCAATGATTTGATTATTGTTTGTTGCCTGCTTGCTATTTATTATTGATTCATTGCTATTTCATGTGCGCATTTGATTACGTGTATGTTAGTCAAGGTTTTAATGGTAGTAGGTTGAAACATTGCGTTTCCTAATGGAAAGTGGCTTATAAATTGATGATTGCGAGCCGAGACAATGAAACAATCCACTTACTAACCTTTGGAAGTCGACACTGATACATTCTCGGTATTCACGTGCAATTAAACCAAGTGCTGGAGAAGTAGACCATTTATAATAAGAATGAAAGCAAAAGGAAAAAATGTTGCATAACAGAAAAATGTATATATTTCTGTATACAAAATCATTACAATACAAATTTTTACATAAATATCAGAGTGAAACAAATGTCAACCTGGACAATCGTAAACCCTATCCTCACAGGTGCTGAATAAATCTAAGTGAGAACATAGTAAATGTGAGAATAGATAATTAACGATAGAATCTACATCTCCATGCTATCCAATTTCTCCAATGGTTCCAAGTTAAACCTGCGCTACTGCGTCGCTTGGAGAAAATATGGTATCAATAGTTTATGGGGAAAGAAAATTAAACTCATAGTTGGTCATAGCATTGGTATGAGAAACTCAAATCTGATGTTTGAAAATAAAATGGTGGTATCCTATAACACCACTACTAGGGCTGTTAAGGTAATGATTACCGTTATCGTTTAGCAAATACTGTTACCATATCGTTTTTATTGGTAAGCTAAAATAGCATATTGTTACCAATTGATTGGTATACCGAAGATTGACATACCGATAAATTGGCAATTGTTACATTGGTAATGGTAAATTACTATTTATATAAAAAAATCAACGATTTGACATATATTCAGACTATAATAGTGTCTTATTATACATTTTATCATGCCACTTAATAAAATATGTCAACGGAAAAGAAAAGAAAAAGTGTATTTAGCATCATCTGAATTGAATTGCTTAGTTAAATTTAATCATTTTCTTGCTCTTATTATACATTTTATCATGCCACTTAATAAAATATGTCAACGGAAAAGAAAAGAAAAAGTGTATTTAGCATCATCTGAATTGAATTGCTTAGTTAAATTTAATCATTTTCTTGCTTCTAATTACCAATAATACAACATATTGTATGAATACCCATGTATTCTAAATTGATTGGTTAATTACTATTACCACTAGTTTTGGGGAAATATTAATGACATTTTACTGTAGAAAATGGAAATTTTATTGTTACATATTAATTATATTGGTATATCGATGTTGCTTAAAAATAGCAACCAATTATCTGGTAATGGTAAGTTTACCTTTACCATAGCAGCTGTAACACCCCACAATTTTAATAACAAAACTATCAAAATAATTATACTAATAATATGCATTTAAAATTTCAAAAAAAAAAAACGCATGTCATAAAATAAGTAATAAATAAAAAGTTGCTATTATGCAAACTAAACGTGCAATGGTATACTAAATTAAATAAAAAAGAAACAAAAATAAAATGGAAGTTAATAAATGGTACATTATAAAATAATCAGAAAATATATGAGCACATTAATTGTATAAACAATGTGAGTTTCAATTTGAAAGTAACGGAAGATTATTAACATTAACATATTAACAGACTTAACCAATTAATAAAATTGGAAAACATGTATGTGAAGGAAAGAATTAAATTAAGGAAGGAAAAGTAAATAATATTAAAATGATACATTTCCTTCAATTGAAAATGATGGCATTAAAAGAGAAACATTGTAAATCAAGTCAAAGATTAGGAATAGATAACTAATTCTGGACTATTAACAACACGTGTACACACACACATATATATATGGTTAATATGAATATATTCAGACGTAAATTACAAAAGTAACACAGAAAAGTAAATGCATGTCATAAATGGTATAAAAGCATGTAATAAAAAGGAAGTTTAAATGATGTTAATTATGTAACGTTTTAATTTAATTGGGTGTGCACATATTAATAAAATGCATTTGAAAATGAAAATGAATGCGTATTAAAATGGTAGAAATAAACGTTAATAACAACGTTCATGAAATTATAGAATTAAACATGCAAGAGTTTTAAAACGAAAAAGAATTTATGTGTATATTAATCACACATTTGAAATGCAAAATAGATGGATGGCAGAAACAGAAAGAATAAGTAAAAATGGTTAAGAAATACAATGTTAAAGTCAATGTATAACGCAACAAAAATCACACATCAAATTGGACTGATACACGTTTTTATAACGTGTATGGGTCGACCTGGGCATAGGGTGAGTAGATCCACTTATGAACTGTGTTTTGACCCGGGTCGACCTAGCTGGAGCATGAGTCGCCCTATTTCAGGCCAAAATGACATGTTTTATATTTTTTAGTGGCTCAGATTTAACATTTGCAAATCGGGCGGACGTGGTTCTTCTGGCAACTATAAATAAACCTGTAGGACCTAACTTCCAACTCATATTTTTTAGAGGGCGCCAAAGCTCTGACATTTTTTTCTCCTTTAAACTCTTTAGAAATTAATTATATTTTAGATTTAGGATTTTTGATTCAAGAATTGGATAAAAAATATTTTCAAGATGTAGATGCCCAGATTCCATATATCTGTAAATCCGAATGGAAAAGAAAAAATATATAGCAAACGCAAATCCAAATCGGATCCAAAACTTAGAACGCAAATCCCAGGTGAGTGGATTTAAATTATGTTATTTATAATAGTATATTATATCGTTTGATTCCTATAAGAATTTATAATATGTTCTCTTCTTCCTCTTTTCCCCCTTTTCTATGTTAGAATGTATATAGTTTATTTTGAATTTTGGTTATGTGCAAAATATACAAAAACCTGAAGCATTGAAATATATAACTGAATTATGTGCCAAAACTTATACGATTGGTTATAATCCTTTTTGTTTGCGTGCGTTGGAAAAACGTAATTTAATAGTAATTATGAACAAAAGAGGATCTGGTAATTGTGGGCGTGACATAAGTAATATTTTGGACAGTAAATTTGCAGTTAAATGGTAAATCTGAGAATTTTTGTGTTAACTGAAAAGATTACCATTCAAATTTAGAACGGAATGAATATAGAAATTATTTTAATTAAAAAAGGGATATAACTCAATTGTATCCAAATTTACTGTAATTATTTAAAAAGGGGGAAATAAGTTGAAAATAGGAATTAATGTATACCAACTAAAATAGAAAGTCAAAAATAACCTTGATTGATTGGGAAAAATGGAATATATTTTCATAGCTTGGTTTGAAAAAAAGTAATTGCAAGTTTAAAAATAAATGAAGGCATGGATTAAAATGAAATAGATATTTAGCCGTATTGCACACTATTCAATAATAGTCATTACCTTAAACTATGAAAATAGATTTTATATAGTTTTGGTAATTAGTTACTTGGGAACAGACCTAACTTCCTAAAAAAAATTGTAAAGATAGAAGAAGAAAATATAACATAATTGAAAGGGATTATACAAAGGTAAAGGCTTAATGTAAATTTATAATTAAGCGCAGTTCAGTGGAAATAATGTATAAGAGAGGTTATAACATAAGGGTTATAATTTGGAAAGTGAAAAGAAAAAAATATAGCTTACTATAAATAAATAGGGTTTTGGAAACTAAGTTTGGTTAACTTAAAGATATTCTATAGTGGCCACGCCACTAGGCTGTTCTATGGTAACTAGTAAAGTTGATTTATAAATATATAATATTTGATTAAGTAGATTAATGAATATTGCAAATCAACAAAAACGAAATGCAAGTGAAACGCATAATAGGTAAATTAGATATAGGGTCTAATTAATATAGCGGTATGTATTTGGTCCAGTCTATGGGGATGAAGAGCCCAACGGGGAAAATCATCATAGGCATTTGCAGACGCAGTTGGAGTATGTCCAACGTATTTGACGGGGCTATAAGGAAGTGCAAGACTTCGACGAAATGTGAGGATACTCCGTGATGGTCCTTTGTGGTAGGCCTAACTAAGCTGTACCCACAGAGGCATGATTTGTACGATATCATCCGACGAGTACGCCTTGGCTGCATCTATCAACCTGGGTAGCCTAAAGACCGATTGGGATGATTTCTGGGATGATTCAGCGAATGTCTTAGGATGAAAGGCTTCGTGGTCAGAACCCAACAAAGGATAGTAGGTCATCGGATACCTGTCATCGTCAGTTGGAGCGAATAAGAGAAAGACTAGAGCTAAACCAATAGGCCAATGATCTTCACTGTCAGGTTATTATATAAGGGACCACACGGATGTTTAGATTGGTTGTTAGGGCTGCCACTTAGCTATTTGAATGGTCTTTCATTAGTTAGGGGGTCGGGTGGAGCCATAGCCACCGAAAGAGACAGACTAATATTTGACATCTGTATTGTGGGCCTAACGAAGACATTCTTGATAGATATAGAGTTCCCCAGACCGAGTTACATGGAAGAACTTAGGTTTGGGTGCCTTTATGGTGCAGCGGTAGGAGCTTATTCGCTTTCATAGCGCACCTTAATACGCTTTCGTGGCATAGTGATGGAGATGTAGAGCACCTTCGCATCATGGTCTAATATGCTTTCGCGGCATAGTGATGGAGACGTAAAGCGCGTGACGATGAGGTCTTGTACGTTTTCGCAGTACGACGATTAAGACCACTCAAGGAGGGTACTATTGGGAATACCACGATATATTGGGCATATAGCTACATATATATGGTTTATTAGGTTAATCTACTTGGGAGTAGATGTGTATAATTTACGTGTGAAATCAAAAATGTAATGTGTAATAAACCCAAAATAACTTAATAAAATCAAACTAGCGATAGAATTGTATATGTAGTGTTATTTATAGAAAGTACAATTTGTCTATTCACAATAACTTTTGTTCTGACCCTTCCTTATAACAAACCCACGGGTTAGACAGGTGGCAGAGATTACAACTTAGAGACACTTGTTAGACAGTGTCATTATGAGGGTAAGTTTTTATTTACTATTATATTTTATTCGTTATGATGTGAGATATTTTATTGTGATCTCTAATATATTTTATCTTTGCCTTTCTATAAAATACAAAACAAACCAACTCGGGTTTCGGTAGACTTGGGTTTTTGGCATTTTGCGAAAAAATTGGGTTGTTACGATAGCAATAACCACAGCCACACATAAACATGGCACAGGTTTTTCCCTTATGGTAATGAAATCTTTGTTTCGTTAAATTATCTTGTATTATTTTTAATGACTTACGGGATAAGACTCATAAAGTAAAATCAAATCGGTTATGCGAAATTGCTACCATTATTAAATTCCATGTATTTTAAGCAAAAATAAACAAAACCGTAAGCTGTTAGGGAAAATGGATTTCACACAATGGCAAGGTAAGGGACTACTTCAATATAGTACACCTCTAGAGGGATGTATCGAGGATCCACTGCCTTTTTCCTTCCTTAGCAAGGCCATCCCAACTACACAGACCCGAAGAATGAGGACTGACTGAATATGACATCATCTCGGTCGTAACTAATCTACCGGAATGTAACAACCCAGAATTTTGTCAATAGTTAATTTAGTTATTTAATTAGATTTTCAAAAATGGAATTTTCGCAAATGATGAAACTTGACCATGGAACTTGCATCGTTGCGTTCGTGATGGAATTTTGGTTAATTTTCGTGTTTGGAACTTCACGAACGAAGTCCGTATGTAAAGATTACGGACGAAATACGAAAATGGATGGAAAATAAATAAAATAAATATTATGTATAATGTAATAACTTATTACCATTAAACCCACGTTCCCCACCGCTACCAGGTCGACCCAAGCGATCATCCGATGGATCGACCCCTGGTCGATCTTCATAGTGTCGGCTAGAGTTTTTATTTTATAAAAATTTATATCAATGGATGGATCTTTATAAAATCTGATCTAACAGTTCAGGGTCATTTATACACATATAAATAACAGGCTAGACCCCCACTCTTTTGCTTATATTTTATAGAGGCAGTAGCAAAGCTTTACCATTCCCAATTCTCCTATCCCTTCTAAATTATAAACTAAAATCAATTCAAATCAAATAAACAAGGATTGAAGATATTGAATCTAGACTTGCGAAAAAGAGTTAGTTCTATGTATAGGTAATCTATATTATTAAATTTCCTTCTTCCTATTCCTATTCTTCTTTCAGATCTATAAATCTAAATATGTGCTTTTATAAATCCCTTTTGTAAATAAAATGTAGACCTGCAAGGTGTGGAACTTCAAGCCTAAAAAGAAGTGTTCAGATTCAGATTTGGATAGCTTTCAGGTGAGTAGGAAATATATTCACTATTTATAATAAATTATATAATTCGTTTGTGTTGAATCTGAATTATATTCCAAAATGTTTTCAGATTTATTTGTTTTTGTCAAATCTGAAATATTATGAATGTAAATTTGGTATGGATATGTAGGCCTTTCAATTTAGTATTATCATCTTGCCTACAACTATTCTTCGATTGTTTGTGGTTATTGTAAACCCCTCAGAACTGGGAATCAATCCTAAAAATTATTATTAGATGTGCAGTATTTTATTCCATATTCTTATGATTTGTGTGTTGATTTGTGGTTTGTGCAGGTTTGGTTCGAATAATAATCCTGCTCGTGTTTGACATTGCTTGGTGTTTTACTTGGTTATTGTAAATATGCCCTTTTTGTTCTTTTTAAATAAAAAGGCATTATTTGAAATCAGCGAGAAATATAAATAAACCAAATAGAAATGGATGTGTAAATTTATGTATGTTTGTACGTAGTTTATCAGCCATTCCAAAAATAAATATTCCCTATTTCTTATGATATAGAATATGCCAACATTCCTCTTTTAAATATTTGGGGCAAAATATACAATAATTAAACTTTTTATAAGCTTTTTGAATCTTAAACACAAAAGGGTTGTTTTGGTCATTAGCTTAGACCATAACATAAATAGTAAATAATAATAAAATAAAATTAGTAGTTACGTAAATTACACGCTTAAAATATAAATATATAATTATTATAATCTTATCCATCCAAACCTATGCTAATAATGCTATTATATTAAATAAATGTTTGTTGTTGTGAGTTTGAAATGTTTCCATTTCGTAGGAATAAATACATGGCAATAATTCCTATGATAAATGGAAATGAATATGTGCGACCATTGTAGAAACAAGTGTGGTATTGATTTCTATAATTAAAAGGGTCATGAATAAATAATAAACATTGTAACCATGTACATTTTTTTAGGAATGAACCGAATAAAAAAATAATGCAAAATTGGTTACAATTAAATTATGACTACGAATAAGAGTTTTAACTCCAATTAGATTAAAATTCTAATGGGACTTATCTAAATGGCATTTAAAAGGGTTGCCAGTTGCCTTATCCCTTAGGAAGCAAGACTATCAGAATCATTAATGGCATGAGACAATTAGGAAATTAAATTAATTTAGTGTCTAATGCCTTATGAAATATGACTGTTAGGGTCATAAATGGCATGAAATCTTAATAGAAACAATAAACGGAATTAAAGGAGATTAATGAGATTTGATTATCATAATAAATGTTAAGTCCAATAAGGAAATAAATAATTAAACATCCTAGGATAGAAAGTTATATGCTTTCCTTATTTTATTCTAGTTAATCTTGAAATAACATAATTAAAAATAAGAATTGGACTTAGTAGGTTAATGATGCAAGGTCAGTTGCCTTACTCTACAGAAGTCTACACTTTCCAATAGTCGGATATATGTACAACTAATGTAAGATGTTATTAACTATAGGAACACATGGCGATATTTAACTGTGTTGCGAAAATTATTTCCTAAAATAGGCTTACTCCAAGCATTGAGGTATTAAGTGATTGTATGGCCCGCCTCCCTTCTGAAGGAAGAAACCATCAAGGGATTAGTTCGTAAGCATAGCCTGCTTTGGGATTAGAGGTACTAAGTAGTTAGATCCACCCTTAGAAGGGTACTAAGTGATCGCGTAGCTTGCCTCCCCATAACTAAGAAGTATGACGACTAATCGGGTATGAGTTCAGTAATTTTCGCATAGATCCGCTTCCTCTAGGTAGTAAGTGACTGGGGTAAGTGTCTGCCATTGGATTAAGTATTAAATAACCGTTAAGTAGGTATAATGAGTCTGCCTTTTAAAATAGACTTTTCTTTCGAAAATTCTTCCTTTTAAATGGCTTTTCTTTTAAAGAATCGGTTCCCTAGACAAAAAGGAAAAAAGAAATCAAGCAGAGAATCGAGAGATATTTTATATGGCTTTGGGGTTCAAAATAGACCTTTCTTTTGAAAATGCTTCCTTTTAATACCTTTTTGAAAAAAAAATCAAAATCTTTTATTTGATCTGGTAACCTTCAGCTCAGATACCAAATGTGACACCCAACGTCCATTAATGTCACTCATTAAGAGAATGCATTAAGTTTCGTGAAGCGTTATAGGTAAACAGAAACAGAAACATTGCAAGACAGATTAAAATAACAGCGGAATAAAAACTAACTTTATTAATCTTAAAACATCGTGGTTCAAAACATCATATGTTTGAATTACATAAAAACTAGCACATCATAAAAACTTCTGTCTTGCACTTAAACATCAGAGTAGAAAATAAAAGAAGCATAATCCCCAAATAAAAACAAAGCCATAGTAGCAAAGATTGGACCTTGAGCAATACATCTAAGCAACTCCAGCAAAATCACACCAGAATCCTGATCAAGCTTGAGTATTCCCACCCTGAGAACCTTGAGGGGGAATGGAAGAAAGAAGAGGAAACAAATAGGGTCAGACATAAAGTAAAAAAATAAGTAAAAGTAGCATGACAAGCATATAAAGTGGATAAGAAAGATAACATCACAAAAGGCGGGTATGACAAGGTAAACATGATAGAGTGTATGAGATTCTCTAGGGATTACTCTGCACAGATACTAGTATAACCAGAATGAGATGATTCCCACAACTATAAGATGGTAGACTTAGGCGTACTTCTAGTGAGATGTCTTAACCCCATACAATCCATAGGTAGCCCAACCTGACAGGCTCCTAAACTTTTTATCAAAGTCTAGATGTACCCTAACTACACCCTAATTGATCGACTCCGGACACCGTAAATACCCTGTGTTGGCCCCACAGTAGGAGGTATCACTTCCTAAAGTGGCAAACCCTTCGTTGATGTGCACAACCATATCTATTGGTGCCACGGTCGTCTTATCCCCTTCTGCTCGGACATGCATGCACATTCTCCGGTCAGTTTGCGCCGCCCACACCGTCCTCCATGTTTGGATCTCTTACAATCAGCCCTGTAAGCGTGCCTCGACTCCAACCTAGGGCGGAGTCCTCGTTCGATACCGTTATATGGCTAACTGACTGAAACGGGTCCCACACATAAGATGATACAAGCTCTCCCCTTGTCTTGAATCCCCACTTGGATTTCCTCAGGTTATGTATACCTATTGGTGTCTTTAATTACATATCCCCCTCAGGTTAAGTATTGGGCCTATATGTAAATAATACCCACCCCCTTCATATTTACCTAGCCCATCCACTAATTCAAGCATGTTTATTTAATGGTTAAGTTTGTGGGCCTATATACATAAATATTACCCTAACCCAAACATTTTCACATGTTATGCTTACCTAATGGTGTCTTTAATTACATAACCCCAACCGGTTAAGTTTTGTGGGCCTATATGAAAATATTACCCACCCAACCCAGATATACTTAACCCTCCCACTGTTTTCAACCAAATTTACTTAACCCCTACTTAAGTTAACAACTTCATACAATCCCTATGGATTCAACTAGGTTAAGTATTACAGACTAATAGATTATCCCTATTCACATTGATTTCTTTTCACTTGCCAAAATTCCACTTGCTTATAAATTTCATATAAATATAACTTAATCCATTTAAGTTTATTAATAATCCCTTTCACATGTTATTCTTTAGATTGTAATAAACGGAAGTAATCTTACAATCCCTTTGTATTATTCATTATTTGATTCCATAATTACAATAACATGTTTTACTTAATATGTTATGAAGTATACTTCATCTCAGTTCACCTTTTTTCTGTTTAACGTATCACTACAACTTGATGTTGTTTACTTATCAACTTAATTTCCGTAACTAAGGTTTACTAATAAGGTTTCTTTCCTTTTATTATATCCTATGGTATAATTTCCACTTTTCTCTAGGACAAGACTACCTATTATATAACATTCTTATTAAAGTAATTAATTATAATAGGTTACTATCATTCCCTGTTTACCCCCAATTCATTACCATATATCCATTCATGGTCGTAATGCACTATACCTCCCACTTTAAACCTACAACCTGTGGATGCTGGATATGCCAGGCGGCTTCGGGCAGACTTCTTCCATAAGTTGGGTTTAACCTCGTGTCTTAGCACGTCCCATGTTTATGCACTTAGACCACCCACATTAAATTCACCACTTGTGGTCGCTGGTTATGTCGGGCGAATCCAGGCAGACTTCCACAATAAGTGATCTAACCTCGTGTCTAAGCGTGATTACAATTTCAGTTATTGTGATTCTAGGCATTTCCATTATTCATCAATTATACCTATGTCATTATAGGTTTTCATGCCCTTTACCCAAGTTATATTCATAATGAACCATATGCCCCAAATTTTAGGTTTTTAATCAATTTCAATTATGTCCAAATTCCATATTCAGATGCCCAAATTCCATATTCACCTATTTGATTCACATTATGCCCAAATTTTCCAATTCATGTTACGCCCCAATTCTAACGTTTTTTCCTTGTTCCCAATTTAACGCGATCACATATCTCAGCGGCATGCCTAGGCTCAAAGGTATCCTAGCTATAAAAATAAAAAGGGAATGAAGGAGGGAAGAGGACAAAAATGAACATAATGACAAGATTGACATAAACACATAGTGGCATATAAGAACAAATCCGGTGAACATGAAATAATAGAACTGTTTCTAACATAGTAGGGATGTCATAATAGGCATGATAAGATCTAAACAATAATTTAGATGTCCAACTAGTAACAGATCCAATTTAACCACAACATGATAGGTACAAGGTGATCCAAATAGTGAATTAGATCTATAATCAAAGGTATATCTGACATGATAATGTTTAAGATCCAAGTAATAGTTATGTCAGAATAACATAGATTCACAAGTTATTACAGATCTGATATGATTTAAGCAGTCACAGGCATAGATCCAAATTACAGTCATATCATATTTTACTTTTTAATTATTTAAATCTAATAGTAATTTAAACTCACAGTGTTTGGATCTAGAAAGATAGAAGAAGAATAGCAGAGGTTGAATCACAAATCTACACTTGAATAACTTGATTAACTTGATTGCAGAAGAAGGAAAAGGTTTGATTCAGTCTGGGCACCGACAACAACTAGTCCTCCATTAATTTTCAGTGTAGAAAATAAGAGAAATAGAGCCATATTTATAGCCGCCAGCCCCTAAACCCTAAATGCCATGTCTGCCCTAGGGGGGTCGACCCCACCTTAGGGGTCGACCCATGGGTCGACACTCCCCTTGAGGGGTCGACCCAGGGGTAAACACCCCCCTTAAGGGGTCGACACCCCTTGGCGGGATTTTTGCCGCTCTTTGAAATTTTGATTTTTGAATTTTATTTTGATTTTCTGGATTAATTACATATATGTATATAATTTTCTTGTGCGTATACAAACTTCAAACCTTCATAGCTTCTTCATACAGTGTTCGTTTTACGCAAACCAAATGTCTATCTTAACCAGAATTTCGAGACGCAAACAATGGCATAGTCTGTTTCCCCTAATTTGAATATTAAATTAATTATTCTTTAATTTTTCCTCTTTAGTGTTATTAAAATTATGGGGTGTTACATTCTCCCCTACTCAATGTATTTCGTCCCCGAAATCTCCAAGTTAAGAAGAATGTTTATTCTACCATCCACATCCATCTAATCATCCACCAATCACTGACATCCATTGTTCTTAAAAGATTTCTAATGCTTATATGAACATATGCAAAGGTGTGTGTATATGACCCAATGCTAATGTGAAGATCAGGCGGTCTACTGATTCAGTCGATCTCCTTAATGCATGTATGTTAATGCCATGAATCCAACATGTATGCAACAATCCTATTATAACATGTAAGTTCTATATGCGTGCACAATCATCCGACCAAATGCAACTTCCATATGATGATATATCTATTTCCATCCATAAAGAAAAAGAAAAATGCACACATATCCATATGCAGTATGGGAGTGATTGAGCCAATCTAGTGCCTAATGTGTGTGTATGCATCCACGAGCAACCACTAGCAAACACTTGCATCCACTTGCATCCATCAAACATAACATGCCTCAAACACATGTTTTCATCCATAGGATTCCTACCTAAAGGTTGAAGTTTGGATCGATAGGGCATACTCAAATGATAAAAATAAGCATAGATAAAAACATTGGAAAGGAAGTTAAGAACATACCCTCGAAAAGAAAAGGGTACGAAGCACGAGTCCTGTCTTCGAAGTCGCATCCTCTGGGTTATATCCCCACTGAACCTTCATCAACTTGTCTTCTTTATTGCGTATTTTCTTAACTTCTGATCCAAGAATACAGGTAGGAACTCGTCTGACTGTCGTCTCCCGTTCCACCTCTACTTCCTCCAATATACTCGGCTCAACTACTTCGGCAGTATCATGCAAGCACTTCCGCAAATGAGAAACGTGGAAAACATCATGAACGCCGGATAGTCTCTCTAGTAGCTTTACTTTATAGGCCATTTGTCCAATCCTTTCTGTTATGGGAAATGACCCTACAAATCTTGGTGCCAATTCCCCTACAGATCCGAAGCGAATCACATTCCTCAAGGGTGACACCTTAATGAAAACCATATCTCCCATTTCAAATTCAGTATCAGTCCTCTTGTCTACGTAGGATTTCTGTCTGTCTTGAGCGGTCTTCATTCGCCTGCGGATAAGATCAATCTTCTTGAACGTTTCTCTAGCCATATCCGGTCCAAGTAATAGTCTCTCTGTAGATTCCCACCAACAAGTCAGTGATCTACAGGGTCGTCCGTATAATGCTTCGAAGGGTTCCATGCCAATGCTAGCTTGATAACTGTTATTGTAGGTGAACTCTACTAAAGAAAGATGCTCTTCCCAAGTCCCCTCGAATCTAGGATACATAGCCTCAAAAGATCCTCTAGAACCCTGTTCACCCTCTCCATCTGTCCATCGGTCTGAGGATGATAAGCGGTGCTCAAACATAACTGTGTACCTAATGCTTCTTGCAAGCTCCTCCAAAATTCACTAGTGAAAATGGGGTCACGATCGCTTACAATACTGGAAGGTACTCCATGAAGACGGACTATCGCTCGAACATAAACTGCTACCAACCATGCTGTCGTACTCTTACTCTTTACCGGAATGAAATGGGCGCTCTTGGTAAGTCTGCCCACCACGACCCAAATACTGGTATTGCCTTTCTTTAATCTAGGCAAACCATCCATGAAATCCATAGGGACGTTCTCCCACTTACATTGCGGAACCTTCAAAGGATGAAGTAAACTACCAGGCTTCTTTTGATCAGCTTTGACTTACTGGCAATCAAATATTGAGAAACAAACTCTGCTACATCTTTCTTCATTACAACCCAAAAGAAAACCCTTTCTCAAGTAGCTCCTCTACTTGCTTGCTGAGCTCCCTCCTTTACTTTGGACCCATATGGAGCATAGGTAATGCAACTGGCTTTGTATTGGCCACCAAATATATACGAAAATTGATATCACGCCTTGGAGGTAAGCCCCGAACCTCCTCAAAAACATCAAAATATTCTCGGATTACATGTACGGATCGTAGATCATCAATAGATGCATTAAGAGACTCTAGGAAACTAAGCATAACAAACCCCTTTGGGTCACAAGAAATCTCGAGGGTCCTCCCATGGCAAGTCAAAAATCTAACGACCCTCCTCTCGCAATCAAGAATGGCACCGTACATGGCTGGCCAATCCATCCCCAGAATCAAACCGTAGCCCATAAAATCGAGCACATACGCATCACACTCAAATTCGACGCCTAAGACATATTCTCAAACCCCGAAAAATCATGGACAAATGAGCCGAACCACCAATGGGGTTTGAGACAATAACGGGATTCACTACTATACTAGTATTAAGTGCAGAGACTCAACCACAGAGCTAGATATAAATGAATGTGAAGCGCCAGAATCAAAAAGAGTTCTAATAGGATGATTGGAAAGAGAAATTAAACCTTCCATGGAAACTTTCCTACCTCTATCTGGAGCACTGGTCACGAGAGCATGCCTGCCCTCCAGAAGCTCCTGCACTTTGACCTTGTCCCTGTTTCTTCGGGCACTCCTTAGCATAGTGTCCGATCTCTTCGCAACTGAAGCAAGCATTCTTCCTTCTTTTGCAATCCTTTACCAAATGACCCTCGTGTCCGTAATTAAGGCACTTCCTCTTATCCTTAGCCTTATCATTCTTTCCGCCCTTCTTTTGTTGTTGTTGTTGTCCTTTCTTGGGCCATACCTTCTTGTTTTGTGTTTCCTCGACCTTATCCCCTTGCTTTTCACCTTTATCTGAACTTTATCTATGTTCCCTTCCTAGGAAATCATTTTTCTCCTCCTTGGGCTGTGCTCCTTAGCCCTAACTCCCTTATTCTCCTTTTTACCATCCTTGCGTAACAAGCTAACAAGTCTCTCGAAAACTGCCTCCATCACACGGAAATCCTTACGAAGCTTGAGAAAATTAGCCGTAGGCGAAACTACTATGGCTATAGATGGTGGTTAGGCACTTCATTGCCTTTCGGCATGTGCCATAGTTTTAACATGCCTGCGGAACCATGACGCAATGAGGACACCTTTCGAGAAGAATCGGCTCCCCGAAAAAAAAGGAAAAAGGGATCAAGCGGAGAATCGAGAGATATTTTATATGGCTTTAGGGAATATGTTATTCAAAATAGACTTTTCTTTTGAAAATGCTTCCTTTTAAAACCAATTTGAAAACAATTTTCAAAATCCTTTATCCGATCTGGTAACCTTCAGCTCTGATACCAAGTGTGACACCCCACATCCGTTAATGTCACTCATTAAGAGAATGCATTAAGTTTCATGAAGCGTTATAGGTAAACAAAAACAGAAACATTACAAGACAAATTAAAATAGTAGCGGAGTAAAACTAATTTTATTAATCTTAAAACATCATGGTTCAAAACATCATATGTCTGAATTACATAAAAACCAGCACATCATAAAAACTTTTGTCTTGCACTTAAACATCAGAGTACAAAATAAAAGAAGCACAATCCCCAAATAAAAACATAGCCATAGTAGCAAAGATAGGAGCTTGAGCAATATATCTAAGCAGCTCCAGCAAAATGAGAGCAGAATCCTGATCAAGCTTGAGTATTCCTACCCTGGGAACCTAAGGGGGGGGGAAACGGAAGAGGGAAGAGGAAACAAAAAAGGGTCAGATATAAAGTATGGCAAGTCCAGTTACTTTTAGCAAATGAATAAGTAAAAGTATCATGACAGACATATAAAGAGGATAAGAAAGATAACATATCAAAAGGCAGGTATGACAAGGTAAACATGATAGAGTATATGAGCTTCTCTAAGGATTACTCTGCACTGATACTAGTATAACCAAAATGAGATGATCCCCACAACTATAAGATGGTAGACTTAGGCATACTTCTGGTGAGAGGTCTTAACCCCATATAATCCACAGGCAGCCCAACCTAACAGGCTCCCAAACTTTTTACCAGAGTCTAGATGGACCCTAACTACTACCCTAATAGATCGGCTCCCTACTCCGTAGGTACCCTGTGTCGGCCCCATAGTAGGAGGATCACTTCCTAAAGTGGCAACCCTTCGTTGATGTGCACAACCATATCTACTGGTGTCACGGTCGTCTTATCCCCTTCTGCCCGGATATGCACGCACATGCTCTGGTCGGTTTGCGCCGCCCACGCCATCCTCCACTTTTGGATCTCTTACAATCAGCCCAGT
Source organism: Allium sativum (assembly GCA_030737875.1). Classification (NCBI taxonomy): domain Eukaryota; kingdom Viridiplantae; phylum Streptophyta; class Magnoliopsida; order Asparagales; family Amaryllidaceae; genus Allium; species Allium sativum. Next base: position 1,041,159,591 of record CM060910.1, on the reverse strand, counting down.
AAGTGTGCCCCGACTCCAACCTAGGGCGGAGTCCTTGTTCCATACCGTTATATGGGTTACTGACTGAAACGGGTCCCACACACAAGATGATACAAGTTCTCCCCTTGTCTTGTATCGACAATAGTATTTCCTCAGGTTATGTATACCTATTGGTGTCTTTAATTACATAACCCCCTCACGTTAAGTTTGTGGGCCTATATATAAATATTACCCACCCCCCTCAGATTTACTTAACCCATCCACTAATTTAAGCATGATTATTTAACGGTTAAGTTTGTGGGCCTATATATATAAATATTACCCTAACCCCAACATTTCCACAGGTTATGCTTACCTAACGATGTCTTTGATTACATAATACCAACTAGTTAAGTTTTGTGGGCCTATTTGCAAATATTACCCACCCAACCCAGATATACTTAACCCTCCCACTGTTTACAACCAAGTTTACTTAACCCCTACTCAAGTTATCATGTTCATACAATCCCTATGGATTCAACTAGGTTAAGTGTTGCAGACTAACAGGTTATCCCTATTCACATTGACTTCTTTTCACTTGCCAAAATTCCACTTGCTTATAAATTTCATATAAATATAACTTAATCCATTTAAGTTTATTAATAATCCCTTTCACATGTTATTCTTTAGATTGTAATAAACGGAAGTAATCTTACAATCCCTTTGTATTATTCATTATTTGATTCCATAATTACAATAACATGTTTTACTTAATATGTTATGAAGTATACTTCATCTCAGTTCACCTTTTTTCTGTTTAACGTATCACTACAACTTGATGTTGTTTACTTATCAACTTAATTTCCGTAACTAAGGTTTACTAATAAGGTTTCTTTCCTTTTATTATATCCTATGGTATAATTTCCACTTTTCTCTAGGACAAGACTACCTATTATATAACATTCTTATTAAAGTAATTAATTATAATAGGTTACTATCATTCCCTGTTTACCCCCAATTCATTACCATATATCCATTCATGGTCGTAATGCACTATACCTCCCACTTTAAACCTACAACCTGTGGATGCTGGATATGCCAGGCGGCTTCGGGCAGACTTCTTCCATAAGTTGGGTTTAACCTCGTGTCTTAGCACGTCCCATGTTTATGCACTTAGACCACCCACATTAAATTCACCACTTGTGGTCGCTGGTTATGTCGGGCGAATCCAGGCAGACTTCCACCACAAGTGTAATCTAACGTCGTGTCTAAGTGCGATTACAATTTTAGTTATTGTAATTCTAGAAATTACCATTATTAATCAATTATACCTATGTCATTATATGTTTTCATGCCCCTTACCCAAGTTATGTTCATAATGAACCATATGCCCCCAAATTTTAGGTTTTTAATCAATTTCAAGTTATGTCCAAATTCCATATTCACATGCCCAAATCCCGTATTCACCTAATTGATTCACATTATGCCCAAATTTCCCAATTCAATTTATGCCCCAATTCTAACGTTTTTCCCTCGTTCCCAATTTAATGTGATCGCATATTTTAGCGGCATACCTAGGCTCGAAGGTAGCCTAGCTATATAAATAAAAAGGGAAAAGAAGGAGGGAAGAGGACATAAATGAACATAATGACAGGATTGACATAAACACATAGTGGCATATCTATAAGATGGGCATATAAGAACGGATCTAGTGAACATGAAATAATAGAACTGTTTCTAATATAGTAGGGATGTCATAATAGGCATGATAAGATCTAAACAATAATTTAGATGTCCAACTAATAACAGATCCAATTTAACCACAACATGATAGGTACAAGATGATATAAATAGTGAATTCGATATATAATCAAAGGTAGATCTGATATGATAAAGGTTATGATCCAAGTCACAGTTATGCCAAAATATCATAGATTCACAAGTTATTACAAATCTGATATGATTCAAGCAATCACAAGCATAGAACCAAATTATAGTCATATCATGTTTTACTTTTTAATTATTTAAATCTAAAAATAATTTAAACTCACAGTCTTTGGATCTAGAAAGATAGAAGAAGAATAACAGAGGTTAAATCACAGATCTATACTTGATTAAGTTAATTGCAGAAGAAGGAAAAGGTTTGATTCAGTTTGGGCATCGACAACATCTAGTCCTCCATTATTTTTCAGTGTAGAAAACAAGAGAAATGGAGCCATATTTATAGCCGCCAGCCCATAAACCCTAAATGCCACGTCTGCCCTAGGGGGTTGACCCATGGATGGACACCCCTTTGAGGGGTCGACACCCCTTGGCGGTATTTTTGCCGCTTTCAGAAATTTCGATTTTTGAACTGTTTTCTGTTTTTCTGGATTAATTATATATATATATATATATATATATATATATGTAATTCTCTTACGTGTATACAAACTTCAAACCTTCGTAACTTCTTCATACGGGTGTCCGTTTTACGCAAACCAAATGTCTATCTTGACCAGAATTTCAAGACGACAATGACGCAGTTTGTTTCCCTTAATTCTAATTATTAAATTAATTATTCTTTAATTTGTCCTCTTTAGTGTTGTTAAATTACGGGGTGTTACAGTAGGTATATCTTCATGAGAAGCAGTTTTTGGTAGAATTCTTTTGTCATCGCTAATTCTCTCGGAGAGATAGTAAGTGGAAACCTCCAACAACCCCAGCACTGTCTACAACACGGGATTGAACATTTAGCTACTATGACAGGACTAGTCAGTGGTCATGGAAATGGTTCGAGCTCCAGCCGCAGAGCAAGATGTCTTGTTATTTATAGGCAATGTTTTGGAATTTTGGTGTGATTGTCTTCGTTCCTTTCTCTTTCCAGCATTTGTTACTTAACTTTGTGATAGTCCGTTCTTGTAACTGTAGTGTTTGTTCTCCTTGTTGAGTCGCACGACGATGCAATGAGATTTTTGTTGTTTGAAGATATTTTGTATCGATCACGCTTATTCATCCGAAATGAAATCTCATTTTTCTTATCTAATAAACAGTTGTTTTAGAGCTGGAAAGATTAGAACTTTATGGTAGATATATTTTAGCGAAGGATGGGGTTTTCTATTGTTTTTGTAACGGGTATATTTATTATTTGTCGCATGTTCCTTCTTGAGCTAAAACTTATTTTTGAGTTTTGTATGGTTCCGATTTTCGCATTTTTCTGCGTGACCAACTTCCTTCCATGCCAACCTGTGACTTAATTCATTTGAGCTTTTTGCAAAATATATTTTAATTTTTTTTGCAAATGTTATTTGAATAGAAAAATAGTATATCCTTTTTAAAATTTTATATTTTGTCTGATTTACCTTTTTTAAGACCCATTTATACAAAAATACAGATTTAGATCCAGTAGTTTACGTATGTTTAAACAACTATTTTATACAAAAAAATGATGGTTTAAATGTTGTAAAGCGCACTTTACCAAAAATTTAATTTTGTGCAAATCTAATATGGAAAATAAAGCAGTACTAAAAAGGGATTCACAAATTTACATATAAAATTTTAAAGCGGAAATTTGTTTTTTTGAGAATTTTCGATTTTATAGTCATATGAAAAGCGTAAGGAAGATTTTGGATGATTTGTTTACGCATTTTAGCGGTGCATTAGGGACGATGATGCATTAAAGACCTTAAGGATAATAAGAAAAAGGCTGTTTTAGCCATGGAAATGTTGTTTTCGTACCTTGTCGATGATGCACATGAGTTACTAATTAACTCATTTTACGTTATAGAGCTTGTTTTAAGCCTCCTCCAGTCTACAAACGTAAATTTTTGTAGTATTTTGGTATAATTGAGGTGAAATTCCGCTGTAGGATGGAAATTGGAACATTTATAAGCGGAAAAATATTGGATTTATCTGCTTTTCTTTTTATTCCGGCTTAGGAGAAATTAATAGGAAACGATTTAGATGCGTTGACGTGTTGGATAGTAGGGTCTGAATGCAAAATTGGTTGCTTCATACTTCTATTCGTAGTTCTATAAAGGTTATGGATGAAAAATATTTTCAAAAATTTACATTCGTATAGACCAATTAGTATATTTTAGGACGTTTGCATCATGTTTTTGAAGTGTTTTCAAAAATAAAATGCATACATATATGAGGATCCGATTTAGAATCATTATACATACATATTTTGTGATTACAATTCATTATTCACACCGTGGGCATGCACATGTTGGTTGCAAAATTGGATGTACACTAGTTGTGTATTTTAGGATAATTAGGCGCCAGGATCATGAATTTGTCATTGGTAAAATTTCAGAACGAAATTTCTTTTAAGAAGGGAAGAATGTAACAACCCAAAATCTTAACGATACTTAATCTAGTTAATTAATTAGATTTCCAAAAATGGAATTTTTGCAAATGACGTAATTTGACCACGAAACTTGCATTGTTGCGTTCATGACAGAAAATTGGTCAATGTTCGTGTTTGGAACTTCATGAACGGAGTTTGTATGAAAAAGTTATGGACAAAATACAAAAATGGACGGAATATAAATAAAATAGAATAATAACATATATATGGTAATAACTTATTACCCTTAAACCCCCGTTCCCTACCACTATCAGGTCGACCTAGGCGGTCGATCGTTGGATCGACCCCTGGTCGATCCTGACAGTGGCGGATATGTTTTTTGTTGTATAAAAATTTATATTGATGGACAGATCTTTATAAAATTAAATCTAATGGTTAAGGGTCATTTCTACGACTATAAATAAAGGGCTAGATCCCCACTCTTTTGCTCATATTTTCTGAAGGCAGCAACGAAGCTCTGTCATTCCCAATTCCCTGATCTCTTCTAGAATTCTAAATTTTAAGCCTATTTGAATTAAATAAACAAGGATTAGAGACATTGAATTCAGACCTGCGCAAAAGGGTTGATTCTACGAATAGGTTATCTATATTATTAAATTTCCTTCTTCTTTTCCTATCTTTTTCAGATCTACAAATCTAAATCTATGTTTGTAAATTCCATTTGTAAATAAACTATATATTTGTAAGGTTTGGGAATTGCAAGCCTAAAAATCTGTATTTGGATTCAGATTTTGATAGCTTTCAGGTGACTCGGAAATATGTTCATTGCTTATAATAACTTATATAATTCATTTGTGTTGAATCTGAATTATATTCCTAAAAGTTTTCAGATTAATTTATTTTTTTCAAATCTGAAATATTATGAATGTAAATTAGGCATGAATTTGTAGGCCTTTCAATTTAGTATTATCATCTTGCCTACAACTATTCTTAGATTGTTTATGGTTATTGTAAACATCTCGAATCTAGAAATCAGTCCCAAAAATTATTATTAGCTATGCAGTATTTTATTCCAGATTCTTATGATTTGGGTGTTGATTTGTGGTTTGTGTAGTGTTGTGTAACGAGTCGAATTTTGCCCGGCCTTAATCGATCGCAAAATCGAACAAAACTGTTCAAATCCCGCCTACGTTAACTTTGGGAATACAACACATCAGAACAACAACATCAGACTTTTATAACATCAATAATAAATGTTACATCAGAGTACAGAATATCAGAGTATATTGGCTAATAATTACAGCGGAAGATAATTTTACATGATTTTAATACATTGCAGCGGAAACGAAATAACTAAGGCAGCGGAAGACTTCCCATGTTCTGGACACAGCTTTAAACTTCAATCCAGAATCCTGCTCGAAATAAGAACCTGTAGACAAACTGCTCGACTGCCCGTGTGGAAAAGAGGGCACCCGAGTTTGCAAAAAGGTGGAAACAAACAACGGGTCAGTCGTGGGACTGGTGTGAGAATTCTTAACTAATTAATCACTATTAATAGGGCAAATCCAAAGACCACACCGCTAACGCGAATGGGTTTGCTCTAATGGATTACCGTGCATAAAAGTGTCAAAAACAACTAATAAGTAAATCGTACAACAACGTTATGCTTTTTAGAAAAATGGAATCACCATAAGACCCAGGTCCCATCACACAATGCAACACAAACCAGAGGATAGGGTTTTACCTTATAGTGATTAAACATGCTAAATACGGCAAATACGAGTTTAATATTATTATTAGTATATATCAAAACATTTCAAAGTAAATGTATAAATCCTAGGAAGAATAGTATCCCATACTACTATGCCTCCATACTAGTAATACATTCAAATTCGTAGGCTCGTATTTGGATTTTGGTTTCCATCATGAGTCAAGGCTAGGGAGGAGCTCCTACCGATTCGAGACACTCTAGCTAATGTCTCAGGATCCCCCGCAGTGAACCCTTGGAAAGCTGCAGGGCCGGTCCACCATACGAGTTGCGGATTAGTTATTCCTGAACACACGTTTCCCGGTCCTATAGAACCTATCATCCGAGGCGCCTCATTCCATCATCCACATAAGTAAAATGTCGGGCCGTGTTAAAGCCCAAACACCACTTCTAGCTAGAAAGAAACGTGCTGCTCTCCCTGCGTTCCCTTATCCCGTTTTAGACTCCGCCGGTGTGTGAGGCTCGCGAAGTCACGCTGTACACAAAGCTATGCCTAAACAGACTATGCTTTGATCATCCCATAAGGCCTGCTTTTCAACAAAGCCTTGATCATATGCATCTTAACATGCCACATCGTCACTCCATATCACACTACCAATCCTTTGCCGAAATATATGAACGGGTGTTAAGCAAGAGAATAAATTCCCCGCCACCAAACATCCATACCTTCGTCAAACGATCAATAACATGATATTTGATAGAGTATGATGTCAGACACACAATCCATTTATTAGCTTATGCTCTGGGTCTGAGCGAAAGCCAAACCCGTGAAATCAACACGTACGTCCGGGAAACTCCTACTATTAACCATATTATGGTAGCGAGCCATTCTAAGACAATAGTCATCATCGTCCATTCGATGTGAAGATTGACGGTCTTCAATCGCCGTCTTCCAATCTTGGATTTTTAAACGTTGTTTAATTATTTGGAATGAGATAAACTCGGACTTTCCAAATAATCCTCGTATATATATATATATATATATATATATATATATATATTTAAAATCCTTCTTACACATTAATAATTATTTTTATTAACGATCCATTCCTATTTTAATTATTTCAAATAATTAAATTTTTATATAACGACGCGTTAAGTCCATGGGCGACTATGGCGCTGCATTCAACCAATTTTGATTTTTACATTTCTCAAAATCTAACCGTTGGGTCTTAACGTAGTATATATCGTTGGAAATATTTTTCCAAGACGATCCTATCAGCTTCAGTTTCAAGAAAATCCGACGGTCGGATCTTCTTGTATAGTCGTTTAAAAGTACGATTTCAAAACGCGAACTACCACGCCCTATTCGTTTAATTTTAATTATATATATATATAATCACTGAATCGTAATAACGTCGTTTGATTAAAATAACGCTCTATACAATTACCGATACTTACTAAATTTTAATTCATTTGAAAATGAAGATAATATTACCGCATCCTAAATTCATTCTTTCCTTACGTTGAAAATGTAAATTCCATCCTTTTTATTTACGTAAATATGTAAGTTTAATTCCTATGAAAATTCCTATATTCTTTATTTACATGTAAAACAAATGTAAATTTTGATACATTCAAAATCCTACTTTTAAATTACATATAAAAACGTAGATTTCAACTTCAATGTACATTCTCATCTTAATTACATTATAAAAATGTAACTTATATTTGCAGTGAATCCTATTTTAAATTTACATATCAAAATGTAAGTTTTCTTTACAATGTAAACTCTACTTCTAATTTACATTGTAAAAATATGATTTTTAATTACAATGCAAACTCTACTCCCTATTTACATTGTAAAAATATGATTTTTAATTACAATGCAAACTCTACTTCTAATTCACATTGTAAAAATATGATTTTTAATTGCAATGCAAACACTACTTCTAATTCACATTGTAAAAATATGATTTTTAATTGCAATGCAAACACTACTTCTAATTCACATTGTAAAAATATGATTTTTAATTACAATGCAAACTCTACTTCTAATTCACATTGTAAAAATATGATTTTTAATTACAATGCAAACATTACTTCTAATTCACATTGTAAAAATATGATTTTTAATTACAATGCAAACTCTAATTCTAATTCACATTGTAAAAATATGATTTTTAATTACAGTGCAAACTCTACTTCTAATTTACATTGTAAAAATATGATTTTTAATTACAATGCAAACTCTACTTCTAATTCACATTGTAAAAATATGATTTTTAATTACAATGCAAACACTACTTCTAATTCACATTGTAAAAATATGATTTTTAATTACAATGCAAACTCTACTTCTAATTCACATTGTAAAAATATGATTTTTAATTACAATGCAAACATTACTTCTAATTCACATTGTAAAAGTATGATTTTTAATTACAATGCAAACATTACTTCTAATTCACATTGTAAAAATATGATTTTTATTTACAATGCAAACATTACTTCTAATTCACATTGTAAAAATATGATTTTTAATTACAATCCTTACATTACTTCTAATTCACATTGTAAAAATATGATTTTTAATTACAATGCAAACATTACTTCTAATTCACATTGTAAAAATATGATTTCTAATTTCATGCAACTCCACCTTCTATTTACATATAAAAATGTTATTTTTATCATACAATGAAATTCATATGTTAATTACAAAGAAAAATGTAATTTTCAACATACGACATAAATTCACTTCATAATTTACATATAAAAATGTAAATTTTAACATACAGTGGAATTCACATGTTAATTACAAAGAAAAATGTAATTTTTACAATACGGTGTACATTCCTATATAATTTATATATAAAAATGTAAATTTTATCATACGATGAAATTCATATGTTAATTTCAAAGAAAAATGTAATTTTCAACATACGACATAAATTCACTTCATAATTTACATATAAAAATGTAAATTTTGACATACGGTGGAATTCACATGTTAATTACAAAGAAAAATGTAATTTTTACAATACGGTGTACATTCCTGTATAATTTACAAATAAAAATGTAAATTTTATCATACGATGAAATTCATATGTTAATTTCAAAGAAAAATGTAATTTTCAACATACGACATAAATTCACTTCATAATTTACATATAAAAATGTAAATTTTGACATACGGTGGAATTCACATGTTAATTACAAAGAAAAATGTAATTTTTACAATACGGTGTACATTCCTATATAATTTACATATAAAAATGTAAATTTTATCATACGATGAAATTCCGCTTTTAATTACAAAGAAAAATGTGATTTTTAACATACAACATTAATTCACTTTATAATTTACATATAAAAATGTAAATTTTGACATACGATGAAATTTACTTGTTAATTACAAAGAAAAATGTAATTTTTAACATACGACATTAATTCACTTTATAATTTACATATAAAAATGTAAATTTCATGACGATGCGAATTTCCTACTTTAATTCACGTTAAAATAATGTGAATTGCATAACGACGTATATGATGATAGATTTATATATGATTCATATCCACAAGGCATACTTCAACAAATTTAAACAAGGAAAAATCTAATTTTCCCTACCGATCTATGTTTATAATTAACAGATCTATGAATAAAAATAATGGATCTACAATCATAGCATCACGACAATTTGAATCCATCCCATGGTAACATTTCATCGCAAATTCAATTGTGTTTGACTTTCAATTTCACATAACGCCATAATAATAATAATAATTAAATTAATTAAATTTAAATAAAAATAAATTCTCACCTAGCTCGGATTTGAAAGGAAGGTTCGGATTCAATCAGATCTCGTGTTCAAAGTCACGACAGTTACGGATCTGAAAGATTTCAATTCGAAGTTCATACAAATAAATCAGAACTGACTTTTAACAACTGTCGCTGTAACGCTTAAAAGCGTCGCAAAATCTGAAATATTCATACCTTAAAATTTCAGAAATGTTCAAAACTTTGAATCCAAATTTCGGGAGCTGTAGTCGATGGTTTTGCGAACGGTTTGCGGGAGATTGGAGAGCTACGAGAGGCGCATCCACGCCGAGAACCTAGGGGGTGCGGCAGCATGTGCTGGTGGCGGCGAGTCTATGAAGTCAGCGGGTTTGGGGAGGTGATTCGAGAGCTACGGGCAACGGTTTGATGTGAAACTTGTCTAGAATCCAAGAGATTGAGGAGAGCTACAAAAAGTTTAACTACGGCTGAGTCTAAAAGTGAGTGGATTAGGAGATAGGGAGGAGAGAAGGTGGCAAGGGGAAGGCGGCTGATGGGTTTCAGCGTACGTGCGATTTGAGAAGAAGGAGTCTCGATTTCTGTGAAAGGGGGTATATTTTATATTATTTATTCACTAAAAGGCCCGATTAGCTCCGAACTCAGAATTAGGCCCAATGACTGTCAATCTTATGGTTTTGACGCCTTCTGAACACAATGGGACAGGTCTCATGGCCCAATTTCGAAGTTTACAGCGTTTTTTATTTACTTTTAATATAAATCCTTTAATTTTTTATTCAACCGTACATGAAAATTCACCGGGGCCACAAATTAACTTCAAAAATTCACAAAAAATATATTTAGCTATGTTTTGACTCTACGGACCTAGAAAAATTAATTTCGTTCAATTCTGAGCTCGTACGAATTTTTAATGAATTTTTAAAGTAAAAAATTGTCCGTTTACACTAAAAAAATCAATTATAATTATATATTAATTATAAAAATTACCGAAAAATCATTTTTATCTTTGTTTTGACGATATGAACTCAACAAAATTATTTTCGTCGAATTCTGAGACTGTTTGAAAAATGGCTATTTTTAAGGCGTTTAAATTTAACTAAAATAGTCAAAACACATTTTCTTTTCCCACGCTCACATATTAATTCAAAAAACTATAAAAATTGAAACCTAGCAATAATTTGACATTCCGGTTCCAACAAAAGTGGTTTCGTCGAAAACAGAGGTCGTTTGAAAAATGACTATTTTTAAGGCTAGTATATTTAATATTAAAAATACATTTTTAAACAAATAATTTTCAAAACTCGAAATATATAAGTGTTTACTGTTCTTCAATGTAGAAACATCATTCTGAACTCAATGGAAGTGTTTTCGAGTTCAAATTCCTTTATATGCAAAAAGTAGCATTTTTGACCTTTATAAATTTCATAGCGACCTTCCTAAATTTTAATTTGGGCATAACTTTTGATTCCCGCTATGAAATTTCGATTTTTCGGATTCGTTGGAAAGATATTTTTAAATATATTCTAATATTTTTGGTTTCACTAAAATCCGTTAAATTTTGCATCCTGTACGATCAGTCAAAGTTTAAGTTTGACTTTTCAAACTACCGCGTTATTTCTAACTCCTTTTATAATTAAAATTAAATTATTCACTCTAACTTCGATTTAAATCAAATTTGTGATCATTATTATTTAAAATAGATTACTTTAAATATCAAAGCACATTAAAATTACTTAAAATAAATTTTTAAATTTACCCCAAAATTCAGAGTTGTTACATGTTGGTTCGAATAATAATCCTGCTCGCATTTGATATTGTTTGGTGGTTTATATGGTTACTGTAAATATGCCCTTTTTATTCTTTTTAAATAAAAAGACATTATTTGAAATCAGCAAGAAATATAAATAAACCAAATAGAAATGGATGTGTAAATTTGCATATGTTTGTACGCAGTTTACATCAGCCATTCAAAAAATAAATATTCCCTATTTCTTGTGATTTAAAATTTGCCATTATTCCTCTTTTAAGTATTTTGGGCAAAATTTACATAATTACAGTTATTTAACCTTTTATGAGATTTTTGGATCTTAAACAAAATTAAACACAAAAAGGATTGTTTTGGTCATTAGTTTGGACCATAACATAAATAGTAAATAGTAATAAAATAATATTAGTTACTATGTAAATTCCGCGCTTGAAATATAAGTATATAATTGTTATAATTTTTCCATCCATATCTATGCTAATGATGTTATTATATTAAATACACGTTTGTTGTTGTGTGTTTGAATTTGAAATGTTTCCAATTCATAAGAATAAATACATGGTAATAATTCCCATAATAAATGGAAATAAATATATGCGACCGTTGTTGCAATAAACATGGTATTTATTTCTATAATTAAAAGGGTCATGAATAGAACACTAAACATTGTAACCATGTATGTTTTTTAGGAATGAATTTATTAAAGAAATAATGCCAAATTGGTTACAAATAAATTTTGACTAGGACTAGGAGTTGTAACTCCAATTAGGACAATAAATGAATAAATATATATATACACACATATATACTCATTCAAATAAGAATTAAATACAATTATTAGCAAAGTAATGTTTGAGGGTTACAACAATTAGATTAAAATTCTAACGAGGATGATATAAATGGCATTTAAAAGGGTTACTTGTTGCCTCAGGAAGCATGACTATTAGGGTCATTAATGGCATGAGACAATTAGGAAACTAAATTAATTTATGGTCTAATGCCTTCGGAAATATGACCGTTAGGGTCATAAATGGCAAGAAATATTAATAGAAACAATAAATGGAATTAAAGGGGATTAATGAGAATTGATTATCGTAAAAAATGCTAAGTCCAATAAGGAAATAAATAATTAAATATCCTAGGATAGAAAGTTATAGGCTTTCTTTATTTTACTGTTGTTAATTTAGAATTAGTATAATTATAAATAAGGATTGGACTTAGTAGGTTAATGGTGCAAGATCAGTTGCCTTATTTGGCAGAAGTTTGCACTTTCCAGAAATCAGATATATGTACAACTGATGTAAGATATTAACCATAGGAACCTATGATGATATCTGATGGAATATCAAGAATTATTTCCTAAAATAAGTTTAATTCAAGCATTAAGGTACTAAGTGGCTATACGGCCCCGCCTCGCTTTCAAAAGAAAAAACCATCAAGGGAATAGTTCGTAAGCATAGCCAGCTTCAGAATTAGAGGTATTAAGTAGTTAGATCCACTCTTAAAAGGGTATTAAGTGATCGCGTAGCTCTCTTCCCCATAACTAAGAAGTATTAAATGACTAATTGGGTACGAGTTCGGTAATCTCCACATAGGTTCGCTTCCTCTAAGTAGTAATTGACTGAGGTGAAAATCCGCTTTGGGATTAGGTATTAAATGACCATTAAGGAGGTACTATGTGTCATCCTATCCTACAGGAAGTATTAAGTGGCTAGGGGGATTATCCAATAAGGTCAGCTATATAGTAACATGGGGGTCCGCCAGGAGGGTCTTAAATGGTGTCGAGCTCCTACCCAAATCTGGTATTCAGTGACTAGTTACTATCTCTCGCCTAAGCAGGTTATGGGAAACGAAAGCCTTAGATTAGTAGGACTTAGTAGCTAGTGTCCTCTAATTTATAGTTGCGTGTTTTAAACTACCTAGTAAGGTATTAAGTGATCCACATATCCGCCTTTAAGTTACACTACAACAAAAAACACTTTTCGCAACAGGCGATATCTGTTGCAATAGACCTATTGCAACAGGCCTACGCCCGTTGGTATAGCCGAAGTTGCTAAAAGTCCGCAACAATTTTTGCCTGTTGCAATAAGATGTTGCGGTATACTTTTTTGCAATAGGCTTTTGCTGTTGCAACAGATCATTTTGCAACAGTATATGCCTATTGCAATAGATTCATAAATCTATATAAAAAAAATTACAGCTTGCAGATATTACATATTAAATGTATTTGTTTTAATAATAGTGCATATCACAGAATGGAATAAACCAATAAAAATTTTATTTTAACAAAGTTTTAATAGTACAAACAATTACAACAAAAATTTCTACAATTTTCATACATCATTCATATATAACAATTTCTTCTTTCACACAACACATTTATTTCGAATAGAGTATTTTCTAAACAATTTTCAAACAAATTTGTTACATATATTAAAAAAAGGGCAAGTAATCACCTCCTTCCATCAACAACCCTTGGATCAGAACGATCTTCACATTTTCTGCCACAAACTTTGTTGTCGGAATTAGAATGTTCACATTATTCTGAGAACTTATCGAAAGCGTCTTTAAACCAGTAGTCAGTGCATTTCAGAGCTGCATCGGGAATTGTGAGTCATCCTCTACTTTGATTGCTTTGTTCAGGCCAGGATTCCAGTACTTCTTCCACATGCAAGGCAAACAAGATGTGAGCTTTGCAACATCCTTCAGGGCTGAACTCATCTTGATGGCTTTTACTTATGAATTCATATTTCCCTAAAAATTCCTATAGTTCACCTTTGACGCCTACTTCTTCCATGCAGAGTCTGCAGGCATGTGTTTCTTGTTAATGAACCTTGTTATATGCAACTTAGTGTCATCAGGTTGGTTAATATATACATGTCCAGTGTAATTTAACATTAAAATACCATATGTAGAATGAATGCAATTTGGGAACAATACCTTTCACTGACAAATAGCCTACCATCTACGAAGCTTCTCTTCAGCGGTTTGATAATCCTTCGATTGAGGAAAATTATATGGCCAACTTCTCACTTTAGTTTTCATCTGAAATACATAATAATTAATATTTAATGTCAAGTCAAATAATTCAAAGAATTATGTACTATGTGATCCCTTTTGGTCTTGTCGATTAAATGCGTGTGATGATGATACAGAGACTAAAAATCAATGGCTGAAGTTAGCCTAATGGAGTAATCAAATTTATTTTAGAAAATAAAGGAAAAAAGTTCAAAGACCGAAGACCTGACAAACATTTTTTCCGAAATTTATTGATAAATCAACTTTTGAAGATGTGCTATAGCATAATTGTTACAGAGGTTCAGAACCTAAAGTGAAACACATAGATAGCAAGTTTCTAATGGAAACCATGGCAGTAAAAAAGTGACATTAATTATAAACTCCAATGATATATGTTATAAAATAAAAATCCAAGTCAAGATATAGTGTTTCTGTCTGTTATGCTCAAAAATTATTTTGCCAATTAGGTAGCTCTTTAGTTCTAAGTTTGCGGTGACAGTTGGGTTCCATACCCTTTACATGATGAAAACATGGTACATACATAGTAAAAAAATAATGGTGATCTCCCTTGCATATTTAAAAATAAAAATTAAGGAACCATACAATCAACTTATACCAACCATGCTATACAATACAAAAAGTATTATATATAGATTGCATAAATACTTACAGCGTCATTTACATTCTACACTAAAATATGTACAAAAATGGCCAATGCTTATTGACTGTCATGTAAACTAACTAAACATGATAAGTTCACAATATTATTTTGCTGCAATATATAATATCATGATCAATAAGAGAGTCGTTTATATTGGAATATGGCTACATGTACTTATTTCGCTCATTTTAAATGGCACTCAAAAGAAGCCATTACCCTATCGAAATTAAAGTAAATGCAACGTAGGAAAATGATGCAATGGATTTCTAATATTTAGTTATGAAATTGGGTGGACATATACTTCTGCTTCTGCTGTCACCTTTATTACCCAACATTTTAATGATTACATATATTCACAAAATTATTCAATGCGGCTAATATATGCAAAGCTCGAACTAAATGAAAGATATATGTATGTAGCATGCATGTATATACAAAATATAAATGAAAATCAAGCAACAAAATTGCTTAACTGTATAGGTCATTTAATGTGTATAAGCTCCAATATAGTAAATTATATCCAATCATGAATCTAGGTAGAGAACACTGTTTTTCAGTGGTAATTCAAAGTGAAATAAAGTTTTATATTTTCCTAAATGTCGCAAACCCCATTGCCAGAAGGCTACTTATAAGCTGGATTCGGTGTCATTAGTCCATGGATCAAACTAATGATACCAGCCACTAATCAAAGATTTCATGATTAGTAAAAAATGAAAAGCAGAGATCTAATTAAGACCTTTTCCACTTCCATACTTGAGGATGAAAAATCAATTTTATATTACTGAGTGGAGATCAATCAACACTTCAATATGTGGATCAACATAATTAAATTTACAGTGCTAAGATATTCCATTTCCAAAGCAAATATTTTGATAGATTTAGGAATCTTTAAACACACCAAAAACATTGGGAGAAAGCGAACATGCAAAATCCAACTTATTGCATGGTCTTGTAAACAAAATATTCAGATAAAAACATATTTCAATTGTTAGTAGGCATGGGAGGATGAAATGCAACAATCTTTATTCATAAATATGACACTTAGTTTACAGGTTAAATGTACAATATCTTAACTTTATCTTTTCCATGATTACTCTTTGTGCATTATTGAAAAGTAGTCCCCTCAGGTTTTGGTTAAGTCTATACAGGTTAATCCATAAGATTCATACTTCAATTTACACGTTCTTGATAACTTATTTCTAGAAAAGACATATATAGAGTAAAATTACCTTCTACCACCACAACCACTCTCTCTCTCTGACAATTAAAGAAAACAGCAACAACAGGGGGTCCAAAGTTATAATATGCTGAAAAATTTCTAGAGTTGAAATTCTGATGCCACCCTGGTGCATAGACAGTTTGCCTCGTAGTTTGTTTGAACAGCACGAACACAAATCGATGTATCCCAGCCGTTGGTTGTGGGCTTTCATATGATACAATCTCATTTCCTGAAATTATTTGAGCACAATTTACTCGATACTCATGGACGATTTTGGAAATCCAATGACATGACTTACCAAAACTTGCATCTTTTGATCCTGGGATGTCTGTCACCATCCTGTGAGTACATATAAAATTAATAGATAGCCGAGACATAATATCCATGAAACATGGTATATAGCACACTAGCGGTAGTACCATTTCATTACTTTGGCGTCTCATATATAGTGTTTCGTCACTTCATCATATTTTCTGTTAATTCAAATTTTTCTTTTGCTGTGACATTTTAGGATGCTTATGACTTCTGCCATCTTTTCAACAAGTTCTCTCCAAATGGTAAAATTAACTTAGTTATGAAATATTATCACATGTAACGGATGTTTGCTGCCTGGAAAGTTTGATCAGATACTAGCATAAAGATAAAAATCATATACTATACTGAGACTGTTTTTTTCCCACATTCATAAAGTCATATAAACCATGTGAGGTCGGTCTCATCTTATATATGCATCAATAAACTGGTCTCCGATTATGTTAAAATGCAAACAGTTTTCTGTATATTTTTTTCTTTTGAAAGGACATTGTGAACTTATCTATCAACGTATCATTGTTGACTTTGCCAGTTGGAGTGTGGGTCTCAAATGATTTAAAAAAAGTTAGTATTTTTTTTTTGCTTTTTATTCAGATTTTATCATAACAATTTCTGAGATATGGATGAAATATTTTGCTGAACAATCACCTTAATTAATAATTTATTTACTATTTACTTAGTGTCTGTTAGTTTAATCCTTCAAAACAAAAGAAAAACACGAATTCATGATAATATGTTTACATGATATGTATTGGAATACCATTTGTGTCAAATATTGTATCAGATATATTAATATAGTGTAAAACGAGTAAGGTGATTGGAGAGTTAAAGAACCATGATTCTCACCAGTGCAAGTACTCCCTTTTAGCTGGATTGCTTGGGCTAGGCGAATCTGTGTCTACCATGACCTTTAGTTGATTAAAAAAATGATTGCCATTAGCAATACTGTATCAGAATTTGAATTCAGAACTTGAAATAAAAGATAAACGTTATTCAATATATTTCAATAAAAAGAGCGAAAGGGTTAACGAGTATTATTACCAATTTCTTCTCAGCCACCACCGATTCCAAAACACGCAAGAGATTCTCGTTGCCACGCTTGATCTTATCACTCACTGGCAAAACTTTTTGAAGAAGCGGATTTGATAGAAATCACGCAGCATGGTTTGCTTATTAAATTTCGAAGGATCAAAGTTGTTGAGATGAGAGGAGTAGTCGAGTGAAATTGAGATCTGGAAATAAATGAAAGACTGGGAATTGAGCGACATACCAAGGAGGAGATTAAGCAAGAAGCCATCGTTATGTTCTGTGGTTTTAGGGAAAAGCTTCGCAATTTAGGGATTTATTACTTTGAATGTTTATTTGGGGATTTGGGTGGGTTAGTGGAGCGCGTTGGAAATATAATAGTCGGTTTTAGGAGGGAGGGCGAAAATATCAGTTTGGAGCCAAAAGTTTTATTCCGAATCCGAAACCTGGAGATTTGATACTGCCAACACTTCATACCATACAAACTTACGTTTATTAGTTACAGACTAAATATTAACCTTAATAGTTATTTAATAATACTAATTATTTATTAAAAAATCAAGTACTAAATATTAGTAGTAATAATTTAATATTAAATATTAATAGTAATAATTATAAAATATAATAATTAGCAGTACTAATTACTAACAATAACAATTTAAAATTTGCTACTTAATTTAATCTCAAACTTCGAATTCCAACACAAACACTATTTTTCATTCTTCGGACAAGGCGTGGTGTTAGAGTGCATATTTTAGACGTTTGAAAAAAAAATTTTGAAGTCAAAAATGTAAATGTTTGAGCTAAAAGAATTGTTGAAATTATAATTTATACATTATTAATAACCAACCATGATAAGTTTTTATAGAATTTATTAATTATCAAAGTATTAATTAATTATTATTACTTAATACTTATTATATTATAACTAAATATTACTTATCACTTCGTACTATTTAATAATTTAATAATAACTATTTAAAATTATTACTAGCAGTTAATCATTTAATAATAACTATTTAAAATTAATTATTAACAATTAATAATTAAATCCCGATACTAATTTTTAATAGTATGTTTTTCGCAACTGGCTTTACCAGTTGTAAAAAAAATACAGTTATTGCAAGTGGTAAAAACTGTTGCTAAAGATATCTATTCGCAACTTGCTTGGAAGTATAGTTGCTAAAAGTACGTTTTTGCAACGGGAAGTGAAGGACAGTTGCTAAAAATATGTTTTTCGCAACAGAAAAAAAGGCGTGTTGCTAAATCTCATCTATTGCAACTGCGATAATAGGTCTGTTGCTAAATATCATTTACTGCAACTGTCATATGTCGCCTGTTGCAAATAGCTAGTTGCAATAGGGTATTTTTCTTGTAGTGTTATATTTTCAATGAGGTCTTAAGTAGCTAGATATATAGATATGGGTTATACCCCCACCTCCTTATAGATTATTGAGTAATTAGAGAGCTCACCTCTTAGTTGGTTCATTTTTAGGGTGGTTTAAAAGCTTCATACTTTTCCGTAAAGTTCTATCTCAGTATTACGTTGATGTTATATTGGGTACTTGATCGTTGTGCATAAACTTAATAAGTTTAGGTTAGAAATACTAGCCTTGTTAGACATATGTTTTGGTGGAGACCAAATGAGATACATTTGTGTATTGTTGACAGTGTTGTACATTTTCTACTCACTAGGACTTGTCGTTCTAACCCCCTCCTCATAACAACTCTCAGATATATATAGGGGAAGACATATCTTAGCATGTATTCAGGTTTGGTTGTAATAACCCTAAAATTCACACATAAATTAACAATGCTTGTTGAAGTAATTAAACACATAGGATATAAATGTGTGGTTGAATGGAAAATAACATATGAGTGTATAGATGCAAACTGGATTAAAATACTATGAGCTAACATTTCCTATGGGTAAATTTGGAATTGGGTAAGAAGCGAGACCCTAGAAATTTAGCCGAATATAGACAACCCCAAAATTTAATTTCCTTCATTAAGAAAAACGAGATAAAATATGCAAAAATAGCCGAAGCCCTGGCAAATGAAGATCGGGGAAAATAAAATCGGATCTGCTCTCTTGAAAATAGAAGGATTGAAAAGGAGAATGGAAGCAACAACAGCTCATTGGGAAATCACGAGATCGAGGCTAGAAACCGATCGAAGAAAACTAGGTGAGAAATCTCACTCAATCCTTGGGAGTAAGCCCTAGATTTAGGCAGCCTTAAAACTCTATTTCTATGACATGAATATTTATTTGGATATAATGTTTTGTTTTGCTTTGATCGATGGATTATGTGTTTTACTGTTTTCTAGATGAATGAATGCAGAATACAATAGGTAAGAAACATTACTAGATGAAGAATGTTAGGAATAATCGGTAAAATACTTCAATATTGGGCTGGTAATCTATGTTGAATAAAGTTGAGGTTATGCCTAATCAAATATGATTCCCCCTGTTATCAGATCCTTCACATATATTATTAATGAAAACTATTTTTGTTACTTCTATCAAGTGTGACATGTTTTATAAAAGTGCATGGCAGTAGAGGAAGTAATCTCGGCTTATGTCTTGCATTTTTAAGGAATATGGTAATTAAGGGTGCAAGGAATCATCATGTGCTGAGCTCTTCTTTACCTATGTCCTTTCCCAATACATACTATGATTTAGCTAGGCTCTTAACTAATATGAAGCTTAGTTGAAGTATAGGCCTTTAGGAAATAGGCTTTGGGATGTGCCCATACAAAGATCCATGGTCACATGTTGATTGCAACATAAATTTAATGAGAAAAATGCAAATGATAATAATCTGGCACTTACACTTAGAAAGGTAACCTACTAACGTTGATATACACAAGGATGAATACCCTGATTTATATACATGGTTGAGTTTGATTGGTTGCTACTTATGCATGATTGGATGCTTACCATATGTTGTTTGTATGCTAGTTGCCTTGATTAACATAAATGAATAAGCTTGCTTAGGGTATTTAATTCATTATTGAGGGCTATAGGAACTCAAGGGAATAGAAAGAGTTAAATAAAGGGTTAAGAAAGGAAATATACTTAGTAACTTAAAATAAGGAATATTGGTTAAGAAGGCTACTGAATTGCTTGTACTTGAGCTACAGGTTTGACACACGGCTTGTTTAAGCCCTAAGATCATCGTGTAATGATGTGAGTTAGATCATTACAGTGTGTCCCAGTGATTCATATGTGCAGATGAGACCGGGTGATAAATTATTAAAAAGGAATTTGAGTTTCTTGGATTTTATGATCTAGTTAAGATTAAGCTCGTAAATAAATGTTTATTAGACATAGGACCATTACATAGCAACGGGGGTTGCTGAGGGAAGGTCTTGATACGATGAAATGGCTTATTGATTGATCACTGAAATATATACATGCCTGATTGATGGTTGAATTCAATGCTATGTGTCGTTTCTAGCTTCTGTTAGACTTGTATAAATGATGTTATAAGCTGTGAATATAAAGAAAGAATCCAGGAATATACAGAATTAAGCTTTCAGGATATATATATATATATATGTATGTATGTATGTATATGTATGTATGTGTGTGTGTGTGTGAAATGTTTACTAGAGTAATTCATGTTATGAATCATGATTTGTTAAGTTTGAATTATTCAGATTACTATAAGTGTTGAACTAATGATCTCTGTGATATATATATATATATATATATGTGTGTGTGTGTGTGTGTGTGTGTGTGTGTGTGTGTGTGTGTGTGTGTGTGTGTGTGTGTGTGTGTATGCATATGTATAATTAATATCAGTGACGCTTGAGTACACATGAAGTAGACTGCCAATATAATTTAAATACATAGGTTATATATTGAGTAAGCTTCCTACACCAGGCAACTTATGTCTGACCCTTTTACTCTATATGTAACGGGTTGTCTCATTTTATAATGAGGCAGATCCCAAATGTTTTGAGAAGATATGAGAAAAGTAAGATGGTCTGCTCGAAAAAGATATTATATAAAATTTGATTGTTTTGATATTTAAACACCGCTAAGTTATGTAAATGATAAGGTGTATGGTTTTATTACATTTCGAATTGTTGTAACTAAAAGTAATTGTACGTGTGAATGTTTTGTATGTTGTAAAGTGAATATCGTAGAATCTGCCAATATCTATTTATTATAGAAAACATATTATAATGCCTTTTTTTAAGTATGTAATATATACTTTGAAGGTAGATTGTACAGTACATAATTGATATGTATTGGTGCAACCTTCCTTATACAGTAAGTTTCCTTTGTAAAGAAATATTATAATTTACTATAGTAATTTACTATAGTAAACTAGTTTGTAATGATTTCTGCTTTACATAGCAAGTCTATAATGGTCTTGAAGTTAATCAGATTGGCTTATATATAGAGAAATACGTTTTTAAGGACATGGTGATCATTTGTTAAAAATGCTGGAATAATTGTTCATAAATTTTGATAGAATCTGAAATCTTTATTACTTAAGTATGGTAATTTATATCCTTTTGAATCAGTGTTTGCTAAATATTAAAATGCAAAAGATTCTGGTAATTTGTATATTAACACTGTAATGTTAACTGAAGCAATTTTACACTAGAGGCTTACACTTTTGTATTTATAAATGGGTGATAAAAGTATTGCCAGACACTCCTGAATACGTATTCATCAACAAAAGTGTGGTGATGATATTTATATAAACCCAAGTAGTATATATATATGCTGTTGTGTAGTGCACCACTTATAAAAAGGCACTCAGTTAAGATATTTGTGATATGTTTTGTTAAAAATAATAATAGAAGAAGTTTGTAAGTGGAACATACAAGCCAGTATGATTTTGTATAAATATAAAAGTATATAGCGGTATGTTTTTAATGAATTGCTTTGTTACGTGTATTAATGAGTCTAGAAATGTGTAATATGCCTGGAAAATTGCTAGGTCACCTATTCTAGAAACAGTTTGTAAAAGGGATTGAAACTGGTGTGTGTGTGTATATATATATTACGTCTAAGTGATATAAGCAATACTTTATGATCTTGAATATGCACATGTATTTTGAATGGATTTCATTGAGATCTGAGATGATTTCAAATAAGACAAATGTTAAATGTCAATTGTACTTATTAATGAGAGTATTAATAAGTTACTTATTTTCAAGAAAATGATTTAATGAATAAAACAAGATTAATTCCATTCTTGTTATGTTGTGTAGTGATTAATTATTTACAATTAATCTGATGGTCTTTTGCTATTCAATTTTTACTCTGATTTAAGCAAAAGAAAGCTTGTATATCATCATATATACAAGTTAAGATTTGAAATATATCGATATATCTATATTGGTGTTGTGGAATCCTAGAATTGAAGGGTTGGACAACATCCTTAGTCGCTTACTACTTCCTTTAGGATATATGGCCATATCTGGCCCTTTTAACTTTCAGATTTGGGTAGTCCCATGCACACCTTTCATTGAAGACCCACATACTGAAAAACCTATTCCCAGGTGGACTCTTTAATCCTAGCCATTAGCCTTTTAGGACCCAAGCAGAGGACTATACGCAAATGTTATTTGTTCGTCCCCCATTTGCCTTTAACACCTTTCCCTTTTTGGCTTAAAGTAGGCTACGTTATTAAGTCATCCTCATTTAGTTCCTTAATACGGAAATACTATACGTACACCATTTATTTGTGTCACTGGTTTATATGGTTAATAATATCTTACATTATTAACCTACCAAATCCCACTATATTTTCTATTTCCATTACTATTAATAAGGAAGGTTATATTCCTTCTTCCCTAGGATATTTATTTAATACCTTCCGTAATTTATACTTAGTGTTTAAATGACCATCATAAATTCCCTCATGCCACCCATTTCTTTTTATTTCATTTTTATTGCCCTTTATGACTCTAACAGTCATATTTTCCTAAGGCAACTATTTATCAGTCCCAAGTTATCTATTTGTTGTACCCCAATGGACAATTTCTATTTATTTATTTATTGGTTATTACATATATATATGCACTAGGCCTTCCACATTAAGTTGACTACCTGTGGATGCTGGATTTGCTGGTCGGTTCCGGGCAGGCTTCTACCACAAGTGAACTTAACCTCGTGCCATAGTACATTTATTTTTATGCATTAGATCCCTCACATTAAAATGATTACCTGTAGTTGCTGGATTTGCCGGTCGGTTCCGGGCAGGCTTATACCACAATTTGAGTTTAACCTCGTGTCTAAATGCAGTTATAATTTAAATCTTCCTAACTTGGGGTCCACAACAATTATCCTAATTGATTTTAGGAATTGTAACCATTTTCCTATCACGTTTGTTTTCCCCAATCAATATTGGTTACAATTAATTTGTGGATCTTATTTATAGTAGTTAATTACATTGATTGCTACAAATGGTCACCACAAATATATTATTCAATATGGATTATATTTACATATAATTCCACCATTGAACCTTATCCAAAAATTCAACATTTGCATTAACCACACCTCCTCAATGGTCGATTTTAATAGCAGACAACCCTCTTTCTCCCCAAATCCTTCTCTCCTCAGCAAGCCACCAAATTGATCTCTCCTTAGAAAATCCTCCTGAATAACCTCCGCCAGCTCCTCCAGATCCAATGCCCCCTTTTGTCCCACTTCCAGAACCCATGACCTCCAATCCTCCCGCAGCTACCACCTTCTCGTTACCAACCCATGATAAACCACCAAGCAACTCGCCAAACCCAGACCAACACAACTCGCAACTGATTAATCAACGAGCATGGACTTCTTTGATTCAGCGTCTGCCGCGCAACGCCGGGAAGTACACGCCCATTGATATGCAACCAGTGTTCAACAACGGTGTTATGAAGTATACCACTGAAATAGTTGAGGCTGGCATGGCTGTCTGGAAAGATACCCTAATCAGATTTTTCCTTGATAAACCGCTATCCTACATAACCGTTGATCTGAAATGCCGATCAATTTGGAAACCTAAAGGTGAGCTTAAAGTCAAATCTGACGGAGTACTGTTTATATTCCAGTTTGCTTGTGCAGAAGACAGAGAGAAAGCCATTTCGGGAGACCCCATCATAATGCAAAGCAAACTCTTCATCATTAAGCCGTACGATCCTTGTGTTAGTAACATTCGCGGCATGGTTAAGTCCATTCCAGTTTGGGTCCACTTTACCAATGTTCCGCTATATTTATGGTCATACATAGGAATTAATTGGCTATCCTGTAGGCTTGGAAAACTGATTTGTATGGACGAATCTACAGAAAGGCTAGAACGTCTACACTATGCTAAATGCTTGATCGAGATAAGTCCTGACAAAATAGCAACTGATGATTTTCTAGTTTCTTTGCCGGATGGCGGGACACAGCGTGTCAAAGTGACATATTTATGGAAGCCGCATACTTTTTGTTGTGTTTTTGGACACAGAGCCGAAGATTGTGAAGCAAACTCGAACAAGGAAGCAGTACAAGGAAATAACCCCAAAGAACAACCGAACAAGACATATGAACAACCAAAAGTAAATAGTTTGAATAAAGGCAAAGAGCAAGCTAATGCAACTACTCAACAGCAAGTGAATTATAGAACCAGAAATCAAACTAGTAAAGAGCAAGTCCATAACAACTCAGCATGACACAAAGTGGAAAGGAATAAAAGCAAAGTTGTTTTCAAAACTCCGAGTGTACCATTCAAGCCAAAACCCTTCACGCCGCAAAAAGCCTTATATAAAAGAAAGGAAATTTGTCTAGCTGACTTCATGACAGAGAAAGCTGACAATAATGAGAAACGTTCTCGAAATGTCCAATTGGGCAAAGCCACTACTACACGTACAGTGGGTATAATAACCAAAAATAGTTTTAACTCGCTGATGGAAGTGGGTGAAACTTCATCAATGAACGACAAGCTGGAGCCAAAGACAAACTACAACTTACTCGGGCAAGATAATCTTAAACACAGTGACACTCTCGTTGTTCCTCCTTCGCTTAAGCAAGGTCAAGCAATAGAAGACAAAGTTTTGCACCATATTGTTGTTGACCCTACTTGCCTATCTGGTCCTACTCTAAAGACTTCGTTTGTGTTTAGTGTAGGAGATCGGACATGAGGAATAGCACGGTCTAGTCCTAGTAGCATGGCTAATGATGCACTCGATGATATTTTTGACAATTCTAAGCATAAGGAGAAACCCAAATCGGAACAAGTACAACTTCAAAAAAGTGAAGGAGTAGCAGAAATACTGGAGGTGCTAGACCCTGGCAATCAGGTTAATGTTTATGACAACCTTTCTGTTAAAGTTTCTGATCCTTACGACAAAAATGAGTCCGAGCGAATCCCTGTATCTAAAGTTGCTAAACCTAATGAAGAAAAAGTTAGATTTGGTGATAAGTCTAGTACCATTAACAGCTTTGAAAATAAACTAGCTAAGCTCTTTTCGGAAGTTGTCACGATGATAGAATGTACCATGCCAGCAGTTATAGCAGATAGCTGTGGAAAAAGCATCCCTTCGGAAGCAAAACGTCTAGGCAACGAAACTCTTTATGACACGGCTACGCAAGAAGCTTACAAAAAAAAACATACCATCTCCACCTGGGCATTTAGAAACACCGGATTTTCCTCTACTTGTTCAGGAAATGAATAATAAAGGTCTGCAAATTGTTAAAAATTTAAGGAACAACAATACTCAGAAGCCAGGAATGCCGCAAGCCATAAATCCACAGGCAACTAATGAAGCTAGTATGGTCAAAACAAGATCAATGACAAAGAGTGACGAAGAACAACAAGAGTTTAATAATGCAGCAAAACATTTGCGTCTGGAATATTAGAGGAGATCACAAGGACATAAAGCTAGATAGATGTAAGCTTCTAATCAGGAAACACAACTTGTCAGCTATAACTTTAATAGAAACTAAAGTTAACGATGTTCTTACAGCAAGAGCTGCAAGGTACGTAAATCCTAAATGGGTTTTATTACATAACTTAAGTGAAGCTAGTTATGGCAGAATAATGCTTATATATGATCCTACTATTCTTAACTTCACTAAAATTAGTGCTTCTAGTCAATTTATACACTGTCAAGTGCAACACATACATTCGTCTATAACCTTCTTGTTCACTATTGTGTATGCGTGTAACTCTGCTAATGCTAGAGAAACCCTTTTTCAAACTTTGCCAACTCTGAAACAAAATCATCATCCATGGCTAGTCTTGCAGAGACTTCAATTCTCCTCTGAAACTTTTGGATAGAATTGGAGGATCCGCGGTTTCTCTAGCTGAAATCAGGAATATAAATATGGCCATCACACAATCTGAAATAGTAGAAATCAACTCTTTTGGACCCGAATTTACTTGGAATTGTGAAGTATGGTGATGCATGTGCAGACGTGCATTTAAATATTATGTATGACTTGTGGGCCACTTACTCTCATGTGTCTTTACTATA
Organism: Allium sativum; assembly: GCA_030737875.1. Taxonomy (NCBI): domain Eukaryota; kingdom Viridiplantae; phylum Streptophyta; class Magnoliopsida; order Asparagales; family Amaryllidaceae; genus Allium; species Allium sativum. The sequence continues at coordinate 1,041,132,363 of CM060910.1, read as the reverse complement.
TATATATATATATATATATATATATATATATATATATATATATATGTGTGTGTGTGTGTGTGTGTGTGTGTGTGTGTGTGTGTGTGTGTGTGTGTGTGTATTATGAGTGAGGGTTTGGTGAAATGAGAGTAGCCGCCACACATAAAACTGAAACCGAGAGCAGCAAACAAGAAAGAAAAGAAAACTGAGAGTAGAGAGTGAGCTGAGGCTTTGTAGAGAAAGCTTTGTATGTTTTCTTGTTTCTTCTCCATTGTGAGGTAATAAAATCACTCTCGCTTTGCCCGTGGATGTAGGCTATTGCCGAACCACGTTAAATCCTTGTGTGTTCTCTATTTTTGCTGTCTTTGTGAATTCTCTGTACTAGACTGATTGTGTGTGTCGAGTTGGCCTCCGCTGCGCCTAATCTCGACAATTGGTATCGGAGCGTGCGGTTGCAATCTTTGAATTTGTGTGTTCAGTTTAGTGCACGGAAGGTGTTCGACGAAATTCCTGTGAAGCCGGTTGTTTGCATTTGTGGTTGTTTCTCTTGTGTAAGTTGCTTGTGTTGCGAAAATGGGTGAATCTAGTCAATCTGAAAAATTAGTGTATCACAGAGCAAGGTTAGATGTAGAGAAATTTAATGGAAACAATAACTTTGGTTTGTGGAGAACTGATGTGTCCGATGCTCTTGAGCATTTGGATTTGGAAGCTTGTCTGCGAATAGAGAAACCAGAAGAATGGTCAGACAAACAGTGGGAGAAGAATCAAAGGCTTTGTTTGGCTACGATCAGGGGTTGTTTGGAAGCTGATATCAGAGTGAACTATCAACATGAGACATCGCCGAAAGAATTATGGGAAAAACTTGAAGCGAAGTACCTTGTGAAGAATGTGGCGAACCGAATTCATCTAAAAAGAAATTTGTATCGGTTCAATATGAAGAAGGGTGCAACTCTGACTGAGCATCTGGATTCCTTTAACAAACTCCTTACGGAGTTGGTTAATTATGATGAGATCATTCCAGATGAGGAGAAAGCTTTGTGTTTAATGAATTCTCTTCCGGAGAAATATGAACCCGTGATTAAGTCGCTAATTCATGGCAAAGACAAGCTGATTTATGATGAAGTCGCTACATCATTACGTAGTGAAGAATTCCGAAAGATGGATAAAGATGATATCTCCAGAGAAGATGGTGGTGATGCTCTTGTAGTGAGAGGCGGAAAATCAAACCACAAGAAAAATGTTGGCCAACATCCTGGTAAGGGTAAAGGATACTCGAAAGCAAAAGGGCGTTTGGCTAAGGATGAATGTGCGTGGTGTCATGAAAAAGGCCATTGGGCTAAGGATTGTCCTAAGGTCAAGGAGCGGGACAGGAAAGGCAAAAGTGCAGCAAATGTCGTCCAATCCAGCAAAGACACAGGTAATGAGTCAGATTACTCTTTAACCACGTTACCTTCTAACTCTAAGGCAAAAGATGATGAGTGGATACTTGATTCGGGTGCTACTTTTCATGTGACTCCAAATAGAGAATGGTTTTCAAATTTTACGAAGTTTGAGGGCGAAGTATTGATGGGAAATCACAATTCTTGTAGCATTGTGGGAATTGGTAGTATTCGCCTGAAACTGCATGATGGAAAGGTTAGAGAACTGAAAAATGTGAGGTGTGTGCCGAGTATGAAAAAGAATCTGATTTCTTTAGGAATGCTTGAATCCAAGGGATTAAGACTTGATGGTCAAAATGGAGTTATGAAAGTGATTTCTGGAGCTATGGTTGTTATGAAAGGTGCACGTCATCACAACTTGTATTACTTAAATGGGAGAACAGTGACTGGGGATGTAGCTACAGCTGAGCAGAGTGAAATTGCTGTTAAGGAATCTGCAATGCTATGGCACATGAGGCTTGCACATCCAGGTGAGAAATCATTGAATGCTTTAATTAAGCAAAATCTGTTGAAAGAGGTTGTTGTCTGTAAGTTAGATTTCTGTGAACATTGTGTAAAAGGAAAGAAGAAAAGATCTCGCTTTGGTAAGGGAATCCATAAATCTAGTGGAGTTCTAGATTATGTTCATTCAGATGTATGGGGTCCTTCCAAAAATGCATCTTTGGGAGGTAAGCATTGGTTTGTCTCTTTTATTGATGATTATTCTAGACGTGTATGGGTGTATGTCATGAGACAGAAAAGTGATGTTCTGGAAATATTTGTGAGATGGAAGAAAGCAGTTGAAACTCAAACGGGTAGATAACTCAAAGTGCTTCGTTCAAACAACGGTGAAGAGTACACAAGTGATCCATTTCACAAAGTATGTCAAGATGAGGGAATCAAGAGACATTTCACAGTTAGAGAAACACCACAGCAGAATGGAGTTGCAGAAAGGATGAATCGTACACTGCTAGATAGAGTACGATGTATGTTGTCTAATTCTGGATTAGGCAAAGCATTCTGGGCTGAAGCTGTTACTTATGCATGTTTTCTCATCAATCGGTTGCCTTCATCTGCATTAGGAGGCAAAACACCAATGGGATTCTGGTATGGTAAGCCTGCTTATGACTATGAGTTGATTCATGTATTTGGTTGTCCTGCTTGGTTTCATGTGAAGGACAATAAGCTTGGAGTTCGTGCTGTTGAGGCAATATTTGTTGGCATGAAGACTGGAGTCAAAGGGTTCAAACTTTGGAATCCAGTTACCAAGAAAATGATTATAAGAAGGGATGTTACGTTTAATGAAGCTGCTATGCTAAAGCCTAAGGGTTCTCATCAGGTGGAGAATGAGAGCAGTAATCGTGAGAATTTGCAGCGTGTGAAGTTTGATATTGTTACACAAGTCCCAGATGAAACTGTACCAGTGGGACCAGCTTCTGAAGAGGTGACAGATTCAGTTGTTGAAACAGATGAAGTTACGGTTGACCGGGGCAGTGCTGATGATTCCGACGATGGGTTAGAAATAGAAACAGAGGCTGAGAGAAGTGTTCCAGAGTCAATTGCTTCTAGCAGACCGAAAAGGGATATCAGGAAACCAGGTTGGTTTCGAGATTGTGTAACTTATGCTTTACCAGTTACTGATGAAGGCATTCCCGAGACGTACACACAAGCTATTCATAGCGTTGAGTGTGAAGAATGGAAAGATGCTATGGGTGAAGAAATGACATCTCTTCACAAGAATGACACCTGGGTTCTTGCCAAGCTCCCTAAGGGCAAGAAAGCGATTGGATGTAAGTGGGTATATGCTAAGAAAGAAGGAGTGAAGAAAAATGAGATTCGCTACAAGGCAAGGCTGGTTGCAAAAGGCTATGCCCAGAAGGAGGGAATTGACTACAATGAAGTATTCTCTCCAGTTGTGAAGCACTCCTCTATTCGTATTTTGTTAGCCTTGGTAGCGCAGTATGACTTGAATCTGGTTCAGATGGATGTAAAAACAGCGTTCTTACATGGAGATCTAGATGAGGAGATCTATATGACTCAGCCAAATGGATTCAAATCTCCCGGTGAAGACGATCTGGTGTGTAAGTTGAAAAGATCGTTATATGGACTGAAACAGTCTCCGAGACAGTGGTATAAACGATTTGATCATTTTATGTTAGGCCAAGCGTATACAAGAAGCCACCATGATCACTGTGTATATCTGAAGAAGCTGAGTGATGGTTCTTTCATTTATCTGCTTTTGTATGTAGATGATATGCTGATTGCATCTACTTGCAAGTCTGAGATTGAGAAGCTGAAATGTAAGTTGTCAGTTGAATTTGAAATGAAAGATCTTGGAGATGCTAAGAAGATTCTTGGCATGGAGATTCAAAGAGACAGAATGAAGGGCAAGGTGTGTTTATCTCAGAAGACATATTTGAAGAAGGTTTTAAGGAAATTTGGCATTTCTAAAGAAACCAAATCTGTAAGTACTCCTCTTGCTGCTCATTTTAAATTGAATGCAACTATGTGTCCTTCCTCTGATGATGAGATTCAATTTATGGCACATGTGCCTTATGCTAATGCTGTTGGGAGTCTTATGTATGCGATGGTGTGTACACGACCTGACATTTCACATGCCGTGAGTATGGTCAGTCGTTACATGCATGCTCCTGGAAAAGAGCATTGGAATGCTGTCAAATGGATTTTGAGATATCTTTTGGGAACTATTGATGCGGGTTTAGAATTTGTGAGGGATATGAACAACAGTCATTTATGTGTTGCTTATGTAGACTCAGATTATGCCGGTGATTTGGATAAGAGACGCTCTACTACAGGGTATGTGTTTACCTTGGCAGGAGGTCCTATATGTTGGAGGTCTATTCTGCAGTCGACAGTGGCTCTATCTACTACAGAGGCAGAGTATATGGCAGTGACTGAAGCTTTCAAAGAAGCTATATGGTTGCAAGGTTTGTTGGATGATTTGGGAGTGGTGCAAGATCAACTTCCTGTGTATTGTGATAGTATGAGTGCCATCCACCTAGCAAAGCATCAAGTTCATCATGCCCGAACAAAGCATATTGATGTGCGTTATCATTTCATCAGAGAAGTATTAGCTGAGAGTCATATTCTGTTGGTGAAGATTGATACAAAAGAGAATCCTGCAGACATGTTGACTAAAGTGGTTCCTAGTGTCAAGTTCAAGCATTGTCTTGACTTGATTAATGTTTTGTATGTTTGATGTATGATACCCCGATGGGGTGGAGGTTCTTCGGAACACTGTGAAGTCTCGCTTGCGAGACATTATGATGAACTACGGCAGCTTGATCCTTTGGGTACGTAGGCAACTACTTTGGTGGTGCAGCTGGATATGTGGCAATCAGAGTGCTTTGTGTGTGATCGTCTCATGCTTTTGTGCATGATCCGAGGTGGAGAATTGTGAAGTGTGGTGATGCATGTGCAGACGTGCATTTAAATATTATGTATGGCTTGTGGGCCACTTACTCTCATGTGTCTTTACTATATATATATATATGTATTATGAGTGAGGGTTTGGTGAGATGAGAGTAGCCGCCACACATAAAACTGAAACCGAGAGCAGCAAACAAGAAAGAAAAGAAAACTGAGAGTAGAGAGTGAGCTGAGGCTTTATAGAGAAAGCTTTGTATGTTTTCTTGTTTCTTCTCCATTGCGAGGTAATAAAATCACTCTCGCTTTGCCCGTGGATGTAGGCTATTGCCGAACCACGTTAAATCCTTGTGTGTTCTCTATTTTTGCTGTCTTTGTGAATTCTCTGTACTAGACTGATTGTGTGTGTCGAGTTGGCCTCCGCTGCGCCTAATCTCGACAGGAATAACTTCAAAAGAGATGGTATAAGGACGTTCTCTAGGATTGATCACTCATTTTGTAACTTGTTAGCTCCTAACACATGGCCTAGTCTTACTAATCAACTTGCTTTGCCTGTCCTCTCTGATCATGCTCCTCAAGTCCTACATTTAAATGAAAATACAATTGTTAGAATGACTAGCTTTAGATTCTTTAATATTTGGGCTAAAGAGCCGGGTTTTCTGGATATTGTGAGTAATGCTTGGCATACACAATGCTACGGAAATCATATGTATGTTCTCTTTAAAAAACTAAAGGCTCTTAAGCATGTTTTGAAAGACTGGTCTTCTAAAAAGTTTGGTACTGGAAATTTGAAATTTGTGCTGCTCCTTAATCTATTGGAAAGGACTCAATTGAAAATGCTCAAAGACCCCTTAAACTGTAATATATCCGGTCTTGAAGTTGAAATCTCGTGCAGTACCAAGATGCGCTGCTAGTGGAATCCTCGATGAAGAAACAAAAAGCTCGTATCAAATGGAATGATGATGGTGATAGAAACACTGCATATTTTCATGCCGTCCTAAAGGCCAAGCAAGTTAAAGAGAGCATCCACTCCATCATTGATTTGTCATGCCAGGTTCATAACACTCAAACAGGTATCAACAATGCTTTTGCCAATTTCTTCACCGATTTGTTTGGAAATAAGGATAATTTTGAACCTTCTACTGATGACATTAACCCGACTATTCTGCCTAAGATTAGTCTAGAAATGAAAACCTACTCACAAAATGACATTACTGATATTGAAATTAAGCATGCTATGTTTTCTTTGAACAAAAATTCTTGCGGAGGTCCCGACGGTTATAATGCGGTTTTGTATACTGATTGTTGGCAAATTGTTTAATATGATGTGTGCAATGCTATTAAGCAATTCTTTAAGAAAGATGAAATGCTATAATCTTTTAACAATACGGTTATAGCATTGATTCCAGAGGCTAAGAATGCAGATAAACTGAGTGACTTTAGACCTATTTCCTGTTATAATACGATTTATAAATGCATTTCTAAAATTATAGCTAGGTTGAAACATGTTATACCCTTTATTATATCGGTTAACCAATCTGCTTTTTTACCTAACCGTAACATCCTGGATAATGTTCTCTTAGCTCACGAGCTTATAAAGGGCTACAATTCTAAATATATATCCCCTAGAGCCATGATTAAGTTGGACATAAGAAAAGCCTTTGACACTATACAGTGGACGTCTATAATAAGAATTATGAGTCTCATGAACTTCCCGCCATGCTTTAATGCCTGGATCTACGCTTGTATGAGCACTGCCAATTTTTCTATTAATGTTAATGGAACTCCGGTTGGTTTCTTTAAAAGTAAACAAGGAATCCGCCAAGGTGACCCTATTTCTGCTTATCTTTTCATAACTGTTATGGAGCTTTTAACCAGAATGCTAAATGAGCTTATTGAAAAAAAAAACTTTTTTCTTTGCACCCCAAATGTAGAGAGCCACGGATCATGTCTTTAATGTTTGCGGACGATTTGATTATCTTTTGTAAACCTGATGATGTTACTTTATGTAATATTATGTCCGCTCTTGACAAATTTTATCGTTTAACCGGTTTAAAAATAAACCTTGACAAATCCAATCTCTTGGTAGCTGGGGTTAGCTAACCTCGTAGAGATACTATAAATTCTCTCACTGGTTTGAGTAGTAGAAACTCAACTTTAATCTACCTTGGCCTACCAATTGCAACGTCTAGAGTCACTACTACTCAGTGCCTTCCTTTGTATGATAAAATCACTAAGAGAATGGATTGTTGATCTAATTGTTACCTTAGCCAAGCTGGTCATTTAACGCTAATTAAATCGGTGACTATTGCTATGCAAATATATTGGTCATGAACCTACCTCCTACCGAATAAATTGCATAATATGATTAGATCGGCTTTCATGCGATTTTTATGGAAAGGCAGCATTCACACAAAATACATTGCTCCAATTTCCTTCTCTAAGCTGGAAAAGCCAATTAATTGCGGGGGTTTGGGAATCGTCAACACCAAACTTTGGAACAATGCGGCCATATGTAAACATATTGATGATTTGCTTAGAAATAAAAATAGTCTTTGTGTTTCTTGGTCTTTAAAACATGTTATAAAAGAAAAAAGCTTCTGGAATTTGTGTTTGCGCCAACATTTCAGTTCAACATGGAAGAGCATAATCAAATTCAGAATAGATATTCTTCCTTTTTTCAAGTTTAACAAGGTAATGTACGATAGTATTTCCTTTTGGGAAGACCCATGGCTCGACTATGGCTTCATACTAGACCGACATGTCACTTACTTGGAAAAAATTCGGTCTGGAGTTCCGATCACTGCTCGTGTGGCTGACTTGCAGTCCCACGACATCTTTTGTCTGTCGGCAACCTCTATCAGCTCAGTTCTAGCTATGTGGGATCGTTTAACGGCAACAACTTCTCTATTAGCGCGGATAATCCTTTTTCTTGGCACTGGCCATGTGAGCTCTTTACCATTAAACTCCTTTACAAAGCACTATGTGGTACTTCAGACTTTCTTGTTTGCAGTTGGCATAAGCTCATCTGGAAGAGGGATAACAATGCGAAGGAAAACTTTTGCTTCTGGAAGGTCCTCAAAGCAGCCGTACTCACGAAAGACAAGCTTATCCAATTTGGTATGCAGATAGATAGCACTTGCGCTTTATGTAAGGCGAACCCTGAAGACATCAAGCGTCTATTCTTCGAATGTCCTGAGGTCTGTAATCTATGGAGTGATGTTCTTCCTCAGCTAGGATTCTCTAGCTTTCCTACTAGGAGCAGGGAGCAATGGAAGTATCTGCACAGAAAAGTGGGGAGGAAAAGAGAATCAGCAAGACTCTTTACATTTGTAATAAAAAAATGGTCAGGATTATCTGGACTGAGCCATGTGTATATGTGCATGGCTTACATAATGCACTTTGCAACCATGTGTATAAAATATGTAATAAAAAAGTGTACATTCACTTTGCAATCATGTGTATATGTGCATGGCTTACATAATGCAGTTCAACCATAAAATATGTATGCAAGATGATTCTAATCGGATCCTCCTATATGTATGTATTAAATTTTTGAAATACTTTTTAAAACATGATGCAAAAACATCCTAAATTATACTTATAGTTGTATAAGAATGCAAATTTTGAAATTTCTTTTCCATCCATTACCTTCACACAATTACGAATAAAAGTGTGAAGCAACCAATTTTGCATACAAACCCTACCATCGAAAACGTTACGCAATCTAATCATTTCCTATTTAGTTTCTCCTAAACCGGAAAAATTAAATCAAAGCGAAGAAGTTTAACATTTCTTCCGCTTATAATTATTCCATTTCCCTCCCTAAGTGGAATTTTCACCTTAGTTACCCAAAAAATTCCTCCTGTAGACTGTAAACGAGGCTTAAAATAAGCTCTAAAACGTAAAACGAGTTAATTAATAGCTCGTGCACATCGTTGAAAAGGCATGGAAATAGCGTTTCCAAGGCTAAAACAACCTTTTCCTTGTTACCGTTAATGTTTTCATCGTATCATAGGTCCTATTGCGCTGCTACAACATGCACACAAAGCATCCAAAAGTCTTCCTTACACCGTTGTGTGACCAAAAATCGAAACTTTTTCACAAAAATAAATTTCTGCTTGAAGACTTGTCATGTTTATTTTGAAAATTTCCTTCTAAAACTATTTCACTTTCTTACAAAAATAGGAAAATGATAAAAATGTTTTTTTTTAAACAACATTTTCCACAAACTTTAAAAATATGTAATGTACGGAAATTTAAACGATTCATGTCACATGTTGGCGAAAAAGGAAGTCAGTAACGCCAAAAATGCGATAATTGAAATCACACAAAAGACAAAAATAAATTTTAGTTTCGACAAGGAACGGTGGTTTATTTATTTATATACCCATGACGAAAACAACGCAAAACCGGTCCTTTGCTAAAATTTATCCAACACAGAATTCTATCATTTCCAGCCCTAGGACAACTGTTAGTTTAGATAAGATAAATGAGATTTCATTCAAATAGGCATGCGTGAATGACATAAACATTTCCAAACTTAGAAATCTCATTAACCTAAGTCGTGCGATTCAAACAACACTAACAGTTACAAGCACGAATCTCTACGACCAAGAACCCGATGCTGGAAAGGGATAACTGCAAAGATAACGACAAAACAACACCAAAACTCCCAAAACAATGGATATAAACAACGAGATGTCTTGCTCCGTAGCTGGAGCTCAAACCATTTTGATGATTTTTAATTAACCATATCATGTTAGCAAAAATGCTTAATCTCGTATTACATATACTGTTGGTGTTGTTGGAGGTTCCCTCATCACCATCTCTTCAAAGAGAGGATTTATGATGAGAAAAGAAACCTATCACAAAACTGCTTCTCATGGAAACCCACCTAATATTGTCTAAAGACAAAGTGGATAGACGAATTTACAGAAAGTAATTCCATGAGACAACACACAAGCACAACAAGCTAAATCGAATATGATGCAGCACTAAATGATGGTTACGCTACCGATCAAGCAAAGGATTGATTTCCGCATCATGAGACAAATCTAGTCATAACTTTCCACTTATAGAACAATGTGCTAAATGGGTCACACGTCTACATGGGCAGTTCGAACATAGATTCCCGAACAAAAAGCCGACACTAAGAAAAAGAGATTTGCTGCAAAATCTCCAAATTCGTTCAAATAAGAGACCATATAAGTCCGCTTACAACACAGATTCCTCTAAAATCTCATTGAGACTCTCTTCTGAAACACCCTCCAAAGATAGCTTATCTTCATCTCTGAAACGACGATCGCCTTCGAAAGAACCTATCCAAACAAGGTATAACAAAAGCGGATGCATCACAAATAACAACCCTATTCTAAGATCTCGAGCAATGGATCAGTGCAAATTCAACTGCCTTACCAATTTTTCTTAGCTCTAAAGCGGTCCTTAAAGCGGTGAGATCTTTTTGCTCTTTCCAATCCAATCAAATGTTCTCTTCCTAAGGATGAAACTTAAATGTTACTATAAAGATCAGGTAGTGCAAGTAAGTATTATGGACTAAGAAATGGTCGGAGGGAAGAAATTAGATCTTGAAGTACTAGTGAGGTAAGATCTAATGCGCAAACAAGCGCGGAAAAGAGAGACGATACAGCAACAAAGAAAGAGAAGAAGGATAGAGATGTGGTTCGGCTAGATGAGGAATAAAGGACGAAAGAAGGAAGTTAAGGAGTAATTGGACGCCATTTTTACGGTTGAGTCCTCGGTCCAAATTATACCAAGACTCATCAAATAATTGACTGTCCTAGTATAGCACTAAACGGTCAACTACCAAATGGGCTTTGAACAGAGGTTGGACCTTGACCTTATTAGTTCAGATTAAAATATTGATCGTCCCGCTTTATCTTTTAAGATTTGACGTGATCCGAAATAATTATCCTTGTCACTGTGGTTTTTAAAGGCCGTAGTTAAACTTCGAACCAACTCCAAGTATTTATAGCCTCAACAACCATGTTGTGACTACACAACGAACAAGGAATTTCAAAAATAATTCAGCTAGAAATCCGTAATATAATTTAAAATGGATTTTCCCCTTACCTAGCTGACAAAACACAGACGATTTATGAAATCGAATACCCCAAAATCCGGATAAAGGATTTTCATTAGCCTTTTCGAAGAAAAATTTAAAGCTCTTCTAAAAATGGGATTTATTTATAAACTAATGGTTTCGTATTTATAAATCCATTTTTATTATCACTGTTTATGTTCCAGTTTTATATTTTAAACCAGAAAAACCCTATTGTGTTTTAAAAATATTGGAGTTTTAAAACAATTTAGATTAATTTTGCTAACTTTAATAAATTATCTGATATATATAGGAATATGGATACTGAAAATCACAAGGAATAGATATTTATTGTTCTTGAGTTTTAGTGGTATATTCCTTGTTATTTTTAATTCCTTCTTTCCTACCAATCAGACCGTATTTATTAAAATTACTGAAGGGCCCCAAATTTTTTTAAAACACGAATAGATTAAGAATTTAAAAGCATATCTTCGTAAATTATTTTCCGAAACCGTATTCAAAACCAATGAAATCCATTTTTATTTTTTAAATAATTTTAAAAATAAATTTCCTCGAATACAAGGCTAAGAACTCAATTGAATATTTCAACAAAGTTAGATTAAGATTTTAACGAAGTAACAAATTGATAAACCTCGTAATTATAATTCCGAAATGGATACAACATATTAACGTCGGCTTTTCCCCCGTTTGGATCGAGTAATGGTCTTAACTGGAACTACTAACAAAACTATACCAGGAATTTATGACTATCTCGGTTGTAGGTAGCTTTTTATTTTAGCATATATTTTATTCCAATTTCAAATCTCGAATCAACGGAGTCCACCATATGTGGTCTCATGCTCTTTACAACGAGAATGCCAATGTACTATAGGGTAAGACAGAATCGACTAGAAACCCGAACTCAACATATTTCAACTCTTAGTCGCTCAAAGCCCATTTTATATAATTAGGCCCACGACTAATTTCATTGTCGAAATAAATTAAAGTTGAGTAAGAAAGACGAAGAAAAACAGAAAATAAAATAGAATTACGTTCTCCCACGATTCCTAGTTTAACTAATTCCTTTGATTATTTAACCTAGCTCTGATACCAAATGTAACACCCCACACTTTTTTGCACCCAAATTTTTGAGAAAAATCAAAGCTTGAGCACATCCAAGCATGGTGTGTATATATCTGGTACCTGCAATAAATGAGCATGAGCATAATCAGAGTAGATAAAATAACTCATAGCGGAAACAAAATAGGATAAACTAGTATTAACTCAAGTAACTACCTTTTTCAAAGTAAGTTACTTTGCCAATACTGAGCATGAGAGAACGAGAATCGAAAGCCAAACTTAATCGTCTATGAGAACCCGTCCTTCTTTAGGAGACCTGAGAGGTTGTAATGAGGAGGGGGGGTGGGTCAGAACAACAAGTTTTGGTGACTAAGAAATGTACAACACGAATATAACACAGATATATCCTGTTTGGTTCAACCCAAGCTGTATGTCTGATAAGGTTAGTGGTTTTAACCCAACCTTGTTAATGTTTACGCGCGGCTCTACTACTCTTCCCAAAGTAGTATCCCCAAATTACATTACCGAGATAGGACATTTACATACATTTTTGTGAAGCCTTTATACCAGATCTTAATTGGTAAATTCTATCAAGAGTGGGTCCCTAATTACGGGGTTTCTATATATATATATCCTCATTTACTATTCTTTATTATTTAATGCCTCACTATCAATGGTAGATAGGGTCAATTCTACCTGATCACTTTAGACCCTAGGCGGACCTATTGGTCATCTATTATCCCTCGACAATATATTCAACATTAACATAAACTAGAGGGGGCTAGCTACGGGCCCTACTAGTTAAGGCTTCAGTCATTCACGCATATACCCTTACCTCGCATAAGGTGAGAGAAGGTATTTTATTGTTCGTTATAACTTTTAGCTAACCTTATTAGATAACCTCCTTAGTCGCTTACTACTTCCCATAGGATAGATGGCCATATCTGACCCTTTTAATTTCTAGGTTTTGGTAGGCCCACACGCACTTGACATTTAAGACCCCTATACTGAAAAACATATTCCCAGGTAGACTCTTAAAACCTAGTCACTTAGCCTTTTAGGACCCAGGAAGAGGACTACACGCGAAGGTTATTTGTTCGTCCCCCATTTGCTTTTAACATCTTTCACTTTTTAGGATTAAGTAGGCTACTGTTAGTACCAAAACTTACAATGAAGTAGATTGGCAATGAAGGGGCATCAGATGGTTACAAACGCACAGGAATCCTTCAGAAAACAGAGACAAGTTCTGAGAGAAGCCAAGAGAAAAGAGGAATAGTCTGAAAACTACGTCAACCGGCACCTCCCTGAGGTGAGAAACCCCGAAAGCTACAAAAGGCCAAGAGAACCAATCCGGTAGAGTCATTCCGGCGAAATCAACCCGGTATGGGGTTCTACGGCGAAAGGTCAACTAAGCTAGAAGCCAAGAAAGATGAATGAAAGATATTCGCCAATTGAGACCCGAAAGGCCGATAGGGCCTTCAGTACTAACCCTCCTAAAATACCAATACACCAGGAAGTTAAAACATCAGGGGTATCGAACTAGAAGTACATATAGGATATATGGAACTAGTTTCTGAGACACATACTGTATAAGCACCGAAAGGTCGTTTTGATAAACAACAGACAAATCACCTAGAGAACCTTCTGGAGCTTCAGGCTATACATAGAAATCCCACTGAAAAGCAGACCGAAACCCCAGAAGGGATACAAGCTATCTACACTAGTTTGTTTAGCACAAACACCGACAGTGATTCCGAACCGGAAGCTATCCATATACATAATGAGGGCGGGCTCCTCTAAGTATTCACAAGAAAACCGGAAGCCTATATCCAAAAGTCTATGAACGAGAGCATGCAACCGAGAACTCAAAACACCTTTTGAAGAGCTACAACGACAGCAAGCACGTATCAATATCAAAGAGACTCCTGACTAATCGAAACCTCCATTGTGGAAGCTATAATTAACACCGCAAAACGGCCGGAAGCGAAAACATTTAAGGCCAAGGAAAAAGGCGGCCGATAAAGACTCCTGAAGGCCCAACGTCCTAATAACAGAAGGGGCCCCAAGTTTCCTATAAATACGACCCTAGGGGTCACATTGTAGAGGGCCAAATTCTTGTCCTTTTCCTCTTACAAAAAAGAAAACTCCAAAAATGGAGATCGATTTAAGGATCTCTTCCATTCTGTTCATGTAAGAAAAGTGAAAGGTTAATAAAGAGCAAATCTACTCTTATGATATTTACTGTGAGTTTATCCTACTGATTCTCAATTATTATTGTTTTGATTTACTGTTTGCTCTCTATACATGCTTAAATTCGAAACTTGAATCTACATCTATAGTCGGAGGAATCGACTTTTCCCTGTCAACTTAAACCCGTCATATAAGCTTAGGCATTATCAACGAGCTTAGATTTCTCGGTGAACTTGGTCCCGATGCCCAGAAATAGTAATTCGACCCAAACTCACGAAGGATGAGCGAACCATTGCCCTCTTAGGTCTATTCTCGTCGACCTGATTCCAGTGTTGATGAAAAATATCGTTAACAACTACGTTATTAAGTTATTCCCATTTAGTCCCTTAATACGGAAATACTATACATACACCATTTATTTGCGTCATGGGTTTATATGGTTAATTATATCTTACATTATTAACCGACCAAATCCCACTATATTTTTTATTTCCATTACTATTAATAAGGAAGGTTATATTCCTTCTTCCCTAGGATATTTATTTAATACCTTCCCTAATTTGGACTTAGTGTTTAAACGACCATCATAAATCCCCTTATGCCTCCCATTTCTTTTTATTTCGTTTTTTCCTTTATGACTCTAAAGGTCATATTTTCCTAAGGCAACTATTTAACCGTCCCTAGTTATCTATTTGTTGTACCCCAATGGACAATTTCTATTTATTATTTATTGTTGTATATATATATATATATTCATATTTATGCACTAGGCCTCCCACATTAAGTCGATTACCTATGGACGTTGGATTTGTCGGTCGGTTCCGGGCAGGCTTCTACCACAATTGAACTTAAATTCGTGCCATAGTACATTTGTTTTTATGCATTAAACTCATCACATTAAATTGACTATCTGTGTTGCTGGATTTAACTGTCAGTTCCGGGGTAGACTTATACCACAATTTGAGTTCAACCTTGTGTCTAAATGCGGTTATAATTTAAATCTTCCTAATTTGGGGTCCACAACAATTATCCTAATTGATTTTAGGAATTGTAACCATTTTCCTATCACATTTATTTTCCCCAATCCATATTGGTTACAATTAATTTGCGAATCTTATTTATTGCAGTTAATTATATTGATTGCTACAAATGGTCACCACAAATATATTAATTAATATGGATTGTATTTACATATAATTCCACCATTGAACCTTATCCAAACATTCAACATTTGTCACAATTGTTAATTATTTATTTATGACCTCATTTATAGCAGTCAATTACACTAATTGCCACAACGGTCACCATAAATATATTCATTAAGTATGGAATATGAATTTACATGCATGATTCCATAAATGAATACCATTCAACATTTCAAACATTTAATACAATGCATCTTTTACTATTTTACGCTAATTTGGACAGATAATATGCATATATTTATTTTAACATTTTCGTGCGATCAATGTAGTTATTAATATTTTATTTATTATTTTTCAATACTTATTTTTAAATTTATGATTTTTTCTAATCTATTATACAAACATTCCATTTTTATATTCAATCTTTCCAAAATGGTTTCAAGTCTCACAAGGACCGTTAGTTGTAATCATTGTAAAAGTGCCTATTTTGTGGAATTTGACATATTTCCAAATCACAAGAAATATATATAATATGTATATATTGGAATAGTCGAGCAAATTACATACAGATATATGTATATATATTTATATGTACCTTTGCACCACTTTTCCCTTTTTAATCCATTTTGTCATACTTCTTGTGATTCTAAAATAATGCCTCTTTATATTTTTAAGGAGGAAAAGGGCATATTTTACAATGCTTAAACCAAAACCCAACAATATGGAATATAACTGGAATATTTCTTTTTATTCTTACAATCACATAATACACAAATTCATCTTTTTTACCCAAATTTACATATTTTCTTATTTCAGCACTGAACTAAAGATTTGGAACATAACTGCAACAAATTTATGTTTAATGGGACTGATTTCCAGATCCACAGTGCTATGTAACATGTACAACATATTTCATGACATAACTGTAGGAATATGTGGGAAAATATATAAAAATCCTACAATTCATGTTATACATAATCACAACTCATCATTTACCAATTTTAACCATATTCCTAATTAGATCTAATGGTTGCCACAATTTACAATAATTTAAATTAGCAGATATAATAGGTATAAAACATAGATTGGATTCAAACGAAATAGATAAATCATTATATCTATATTAGTAAATTTCCCACTCACCTTATAGCTTTCAATTTCCGAGTTTTGAACCTTTGTAGGCTTACCATCCCCAAATTCTTATAAATCTACAATTTATCTAGAAAGGGGGAAATTCTAGATCTGTAGAGATATAAGAAAAAGGGAAGAGAGCAAAGAAATCTATCGTTGAGCATCCTCTTCCACTGAATCTATTAATCTTCCCAATTCCATATGAAATTGATTTGATTTGGTATATGTATGAATATATTTTAATTAGAAATTAAGTTAGAAGAGGAAGAAAAATGGCAGAGCTTCGCTGCCTCTATAGATTTGAATGGAAGAGAATGGGTTCTACCCCTTTATTTATAGGGGTGGCAATGACTTTGGACCGTCAGATCAGTTTTAAGTTATATCCGTCCATTTGTTTTATAATATTTTATAAAACCATCCCCTTTAACCCTAGCCACCGTTGCGTGGCTCGACCGCCCCGGTCGACCACTTGGTCGACCTGGCAGTGAGGTGGCTAGAGTAATTATTATTTTCCATATATATTATTCTATTTGATTTATTATCCGTTCGTTTTCGTATTTCGTCCGTAACTTCTTCATATAGACTCCCTTCGTGAAACTCCAAATATTAAAGTTGACTAGAATTCCGAGACGAACGCAATGGTTAAACTTTCATGGTCAAATTCCATCATTTGTAAAATTCCTATTTTGAGCTTCTAATTAAATAACTATTTATTGTCAAAATTCCGGGTTGTTACATTCTTCCTTCCTTAAAAGGAATTTCTCCCGAAATTCTGACAACTAGTTATCCTATCCTACACAACCAATTTATGTACATTCACTTTGCAACCATGTGTATATGTGCATGGCGTACATAATGCAGTTCAATCATAAAATATGTATGCAAGATGATTCTAATCGGATCCTCCTATATGTATGTATTAAATTTTTGAAATACTTTTTAAAACATGATGCAAAAACATCCTAAATATGCTTATAGTTGTATAAGAATGCAAATTTTGAAATTTCTTTTCTATCCATTACCTTCACACAATTACGAATAAAAGTGTGAAGTAACCAATTTTGCATACAAACCCTACCATCGAAAACGTTACGCAATCTAACCATTTCCTATTTAATTTCTCCTAAACTGGAAAAATGAAATCAAAGCGAAGAAGTTTAACATTTCTTCCGCTTACAATTATTCCATTTCCCGCCCTAAGTGGAATTTTCACCTTAGTTACCCAAAATATTCCAAAAATTTCCTCCTGTAGACTGTAAACGAGGCTTAAAACAAGCTCTAAAACGTAAAACGAGTTAATTAATAGCTCGTGCACATCGTTGAAAAGGCATGGAAATAGCGTTTCCAAGGATAAAACAACCTTTTCCTTGTTACCGTTAATGTTTTCATCATATCATAGGTCCTATTGCACCGCTACAACATGCACACAAAGCATCCAAAAGTCTTCCTTACACCGTTGTGTGACCAAAAATCGAAACTTTTTCACAAAAATAAATTTCTGCTTGAAGATTTGTCATGTTTATTTTGAAAATTTCCTTCTAAAACTATTTCACTTTCTTACAAAAATAGGAAAATGATAAAAATGTTTTTTTTTTCAAACAACATTTTCCACAAACTTTAAAAATATGTAATGTACGGAAATTTAAACGATTCATGTCACATGTTGGCGAAAAAGGAAGTCAGTAACGCCAAAAATGCGATAATTGAAATCACACAAAAGACAAAAATAAATTTTAGTTTCGACAAGGAACGGTGGTTTATTTATTTATATACCCGTGACGAAAACAACGCAAAACCGGTCCTTTGCTAAAATTTATCCAACACAGAATTCTATCATTTCCAGCCCTAGGACAACTGTTAGTTTTGATAAGATAAATGAGATTTCATTCAAATAGGCATGCGTGAATGACATAAACATTTCCAAACTTAGAAATCTCATTAACCTATGTCGTGCGATTCAAACAACACTAACAGTTACAAGCACGAATCTCCACGACCAAGAACCCGATGCTGGAAAGGGATAACTGCAAAGATAACAACAACACAACACCAAAACTCCCAAAACAATGGATATAAACAATGAGATGTCTTGCTCCGTAGCTGGAGCTCAAACCATTTTGATGATTTTTAATTAACCATATCATGTTAGCAAAAATGCTTAATCTCGTATTACATATATTGTTGGTGTTGTTGGAGGTTCCCACATCACCATCTCTTCAAAGAGAGGATTTATGATGAGAAAAGAAACCTATCACAAAACTGCTTCTCATGGAAACCCACCTAATATTGTCTAAAGACAAAGTGGATAAGTGAATTTACAGAAAGTAATTCCATGAGACAACACACAAGCACAACAAGCTAAATCGAATATGATGCAGCACTAAATGATGGTTACGCTACCGATCAAGCAAAGGATTGATTTCTGCATCATGAGACAAATCTAGTCATAACTTCCCACTTATAGAACAATGTGCTAAATGGGTCACACGTCTACATAGGCAGTTCGAACATAGATTCCCGAATAAAAAGCCGACACTAAGAAAAAGAGATTTGCTGCAAAATCTACAAATCCGATCAAATAAGAGACCGTACAAGTCCGCTTACAACACGGATTCCTCTAAAATCTCATTGAGATTCTCTTCTGAAACACCATCCAAAGATAGCTTATCTTCATCTTTGAAATGACGATCGCCTTTGAAAGAACCTATCCAAACAAGGTATAACAAAAGCGGATGCATCACAAATAACAACCCTATTCTAAGATCTCGAGCAATGGATCAGTGCAAATTCAACTGCCTTACCAATTTTTCTTAGCTCTAAAGCGGTCCTTAAAGTAGTGAGACCTTTTTGCTCTTTCCAATCCAATCAAATGTTCTCTTCCTAAGGATGAGACTTAAATGTTACTATAAAGAACAAGTAGTGCAAGTAAGTATTATGGACTAAGAAATGGTCGGAGGGAAGAAATTCGATCTTGAAGTACTAGTGAGGTAAGATCTAATGCGCAAACAAGCGCGGAAAAGAGAGACGATACGACAAAAAAGAAAGAGAAGAAGGATATAGATGTGGTTCGGCTAGATGAGGAATAAAGGAAGAAAGAAGGAAGTTAAGGAGTAATTGGACGCCATTTTTACGGTTGAGTCCTCGGTCCAAATTATACCAAAACTCATCAAATAATTGACAATCCAAATTATACATAATCACAACTCATCATTTACTAATTTTAAACATATTCATAATCAGATCTGATGGTTGCCACAATTTACAATAATTTAAATTAGTAGATCTGATAGGCATAAAACATAGATTGGATTCAAACGAAATAGATAAATCATTATATCTGTATTAGTAAATTTCCCACTCACTTTATAGCTTCCAATTTATGAGTTTTGTACCCTTTTAGGCTTACAATCCCTAAATTTTTACAAATCTATAATTTATCTAGAACGGGGAAATTCTAGATCTGTAGAGATATAAGAAAAAGGGAAGAGAGGGAAGAAATCTATCGTTGAGCATCCTCTTCCATTGAATCAATTTGATTTGGTATATGTATGATTATATTTTAATTAGAAATTATTTGAAGAGGAAGAAAAATGGCAGAGCTCCGCTGCCTTTATAGATTTGAATGGAAGAGAATGGAGCTCTGCCCCTTTATTTATAGGGGGTGGAAATGGCCTTGGACCATCAGTTTAGTTTTAAGTCATATCTGTCCATCTGTTTTATAATATTTTATTAAACCATCCCCCTTAACCCTAGCCACCGCTGCCTGGCTCAACCAAGCGGTCACAACCAGCGGTCGACCTGACAGCGAGGTGGCTGGGTGAATTATTATTATATATATATATATATTATTCTGTTTGATTTATTATCCATCCATTTTTGTATTTCGTCTGTAACTTCTTCATACGAACTTCGTTAGCAAAACTCCAAAAATGAAAGTTGACTAGAATTCTGAGATGAACGCAACGGTTAAAGTTTCGTAGTCAAATTCCATCATTTGTAGAAATTCCTATTTTTGAGCTTCTAATTAAATAACTACTTATTGTCAAAATTTCGGGTTGTTACATCCATACACATCAAAAATATACAAGGTAATATTTGAGAACTAGGTTGCCCATTTGAAATTATTAGGCACCCGATTTTGCAAGGGAATGTTAACCGATATGAGAAACCCTACAGTTATTTTAACTTATTTTAAGATAAGGCATATCATGGGACTATGCCATATAACATGGAACGGGTTTACTCCACATGAATGCCAACGCATAAAACGTAATGCTTTTGAAAAATAAAGTCATTATAAGACTCAAGTCCCATTGCACAATGCAAGCGCAAATCAGAGGATAGAGTTTTACCTTATAATGGCCAAATATGCTTGATATGAGAAAATCAGATATTATTATTAGTGTCTAAGTGTTGAAAATAATTTTGAAAATAAATGTATTAATCTTAGACGGCATAATACCCCATTCTATTATGCCGCCATATAAGTTTACAACTAAAACCTGTCTTATACTGGAAATCGGATTTCCATCAATGAATCTGGGCTACATACCGTGGCATCACTTTTAGCTAGAAGGAAATGCATGTCCTTTCTCTGGCGCCCATCATCCCATTTTGGCTCATTCTAGGGTGTGAAGCCTGTGAATCAACGTATCACAAATTTCATCTTTTCAACAAAAGCTTTGAACTATCTGCCAGCAGCACTTCGCATGTCACATTGTCAATTCATACATATGATCAATTCCTATTAATAGTATAACCTTTGAGCTCATATGTCTCAAAGAATGGTGTTAAGCTAAGAGAATAAATTCTCCGCCACCAACAGATATATTATTAATAGCAATTGATCGTTTATGTTATGAAATACAACGTTAAACACACATCATTTACAAGTTCGTTCTAGGTCTGAATGAATCTGAAGGCTCCTTATTCCTCGTCCCATATGTCCAATACAGGAGAGAGTCCCTTACACATTTGTATAATCAACATATACGTCCTGACCGCTGTCACTATAACCCCTTCAAGGGAGCTGCACATATCCAGAGAATCCGCAAGCAGTCCATTCAATGTGAAGATTTCTGGTCTTCCACCATCTTCACTGTCTTCGACTTTTAATTGTCGTATAATTACTCGAAATGGGTGAAACCCGATCGTTTCGAATAATTCCTGTCAAAACAAATCAAGCAAATCCTTATTGGATTATTTTTCCCACCAATTTAGTCTCCTTTAATTGGTATCATTCTCAGAAGATTTAAAATCTTATTTCTAAATCTGGTTAAGTTATTTGGCTTTCAAATATCATATCCTAGCCCCATAAAAAGGTTTGTTGAGAATTCGATTCAATTTACGGATTAAAATTCTTACTGCTAAATATCTCTCGAAATTTGTTATACAACTTTACAGAAAACAACCAAATTCCACTTAACCACTTTTACCATTTAAAACCATATATAATTGGTTTTAACCCATTCCGAACCATTTACAATAATTTATAATGATTTTTTCCTATTTTTATTTATATAAAAATAGCCAATATTCGTAATTTCCAATCTCAGGTCATTATGGGTTCTGGTGTTGTTTTTATTCAAATTTGATTTGAACATTATACAGAATCTAACCGTTAGATTTTAAATTGTTTTTATCATTAGAAAGATCTTTTCATTATGAATCTAATAGTCCCAGTTTTGGGAAAATCCTACGGTCAGATATCCCTGTACATTCATTTACATTTATAGGTCGAAATTCGTGAACTACTGCTGCGCGGCACATTCTATTCTGACCATAACTCAACCTATATAATAACTCATATTGAAACGCTTCTAAAGTATTTTATTTATTATATAACGTATATATAATAGCTTTCCAAAGCTATACTTTGATTTTTCAGTCTCAAAATCAATTATTTCAACATTACAATATTACAATACTATTAAAATGATAAAAATAATATTATTTTTCAAACTTCATTATTTTTAATCCAAACTTTCCTGACATTCATCATATAAATGAATAAGAAATTTTTGTAAAGGAAGTTGCTTTAAAACATTTCCTAAGTACCCTAACTGAACTTCACTTTTATCGGTTACTATTTATTTCGAAAATAAAACTTGAATAAGCCACCATTACATGAGAATTACTTCAAAACAATTTGTTACAGTTACAAATATTCATCGATATTTTATGATTTTTGCGTCCATAAGAAATTGGACATCAAATTCATACTTTGATTTTTTAGCCTATTATTATATTAATAAAATATTCACAAAAATCCATTTTAATTGATGGAGACTTAACCAATGAACAATTAATCACATCTATTGGTCATTTTCTATCAGTGTATTATATAACAATAAGTCAAACATCAAACAACATCCAATTTACATACAAAGTGGAATTCATAGTATAAGCCTTAAATTAATAACACTTATACAGTCCTGTCAATTAACAGATTAACACACAAATCAAACAATTGGGAGATGTGTCTATTAAATATCATCCCAATAACCGTGGGGGTTTTCCATAAACTAAACAATTGGGAGATGTTTCAATTAAATATCATTCCAATACCCATGTGGCGTTTTTCGCAAACTAAATAATTGGGAGATGTGTCAATTAAATATCATCCCAATACCCATGTGGGGTTTTCATCACTCATATATCAATTAACAATGATATTTTGTCATACTACTCAACATTTAAAACCTACATGATCAATCGCTAATTATAATCGAACTAAATCAATTAACTACAAATAGTTAATTTTAACCAGCCTTTTTCATGAGTTTCGGTTTCACACCGTTTGTTTCCACTCTGCCAATATTTTCATGGATGGACCTCAAACTTTTGCACATGACTCTAACACTTCTTCAGTGTTTATGAATTTTCCTAGAATCCAACAAGACTAAATTTAGTGGCTACAGGCTTCCTACCCCTAACGGATGTACACACACTTGCGGATATGGAAATACGGGGCAAACGGAAGGGGATTGTGGGGTCCGAGCGACACAGTTTGGAGATGGGATCTACGGTGGGGGTGGGTAGGACTGGCGCAGCAGTATGGAGCCCTAGGCATAGGGTATAAGGGGTGTAATAGTGGAAAGACGGGTTTTGTAGAGGGGGTATTTACAAAAAGGTAGTAAAAATTGGATTTTTGAGAGTTTAAGGGGGTGAGAGGAGCACGACAAGGAGGAGGGAGGTGGAAGGGGGTCGCACACGTAGGAGAAGGATGGAAGTGGGGGCGGAAGTCAGGTGAGGGGAGAAGGGGGTGCTGCGGTTATAATTTAGCAAGGGAGGAGGAGAAGGAAAATCAAGGAGAAGTGAAAAGAAAAGGAGAAGAAAGGAAGAGGAGAGGAAGTTTTATAAGAAAGAGGAGCTCACGGATTGATGCAGTGTCATGGGAGGAGATACGGAGTAGAAAAACACCAAGGTTCTTTCATCCGTTGACACATCAATTGGCCATTTTAGGCTTAAGTTATTTGTTAAACCATTGAACGTGTTTTAGTTCAATGACGTGTCTTTCGCTCGTGTGATCAAACAACAATTCCCTTTTACATTAAATTTTGAACTTTAGCATAAAATGTAATTTTAGACCCAATGGAACAGGTCTCGTTGTAACACCCCACCTCCACTAAGGTCACTCACAAAGGGAATGCCTTAACTTCAGTGGAGCGTTTTAGGTAAATAGACACAGAATATCACAAGACAGATATTAAAATTTTGCAGCGGAAATAAACAGCTTTATTAAATCACCAAAATACTTTTTTACATAATACCATGAGTCATAAAACACTTCTGTCTTACATTATCAAAGTACATAGGTATTTAAAAGAAAAACATCATTCCCCAGATTAAAGAGCAAGCCATATAAGAGACAGAGACTCGAGCCATACTTCAGAAGTAGCTCCCAGAAGATGATATCCAAATCCTGACTAAACCTGGGTGTTTCCTCCTTGAGAACCTTTGGGGGGGAACGGAAGAAAAGATGCGAAACAAACTAGGTCAGACATACGTCTGGTAAGTCCAGTAACTTTTAGCCAGTAAATAAATAAAGGTAAACATGACAGGCATACAAAGTGGATAAGAGGATTCACGGTACAGATGACAGGTATGACAGGACAAATAAGGTAAGGTGTATGCATGCTTCACTACAAACTACTCTGCCCTATTACTAGTAAAATCAAGATGGGATGATCCCTTCTGCTAACCAAAATAACGATAACGATGGTAGTAGTTTCGTGTATTCCTAGCTGATGTCATAGGTGTCGCCTGCTTCTATCTCTACTAGTCGTACCCACTACCCTCCTACTATAAATTGGTAGACTTAGGGCATACGTCCGGGTATACCCTAACCACTACCCTAATCAATCGGCTTTCTATTCTGTAGATACCCTGTGCTGGTCCCACAACTAGGGGGTATCACTTCCCTAAAGTGGCAACCCAAGGTGTGCACAGTTATACCTACTGGTGTCACGGTCGTCGTCTCCCTCTGCCCGGCCCATGCACGCACATGTCCCCGGTCGGTTTGCGCCGCCCATACCATCCGTCTCGTTTTGGATCTCTTACAATCAATCAGTAAGCGTGCCCCTTCCCCTCCTAGTACGGAGTTCTTTACTTTGATACCCCTCCGGATTACTGACTGAAATGGGTCCCACACAACATGTTACAAGCTCTCCCCTATGTCTTGTATCCCCACTAGGTTTTCTACTGACTATGTATACCCTAAGGTGTCTTTAATTACATAGCCCTCAATTAGTTATGCGTACCTATAGGTGTCTTTAATACATAACCCTTAATCTACCTATCAGTTATGCTTACCTATAGGTGTCTTTAATACATAACTCTATCTATTCCCATTAGTTATGCGTACCCCTAAGGGTGTCTTTAATACATAACTTTACTATTTTGCCCCGGTTATGTATACCATTAGGTGTCTTTAATTACATAAACCTTTTTATCCGGTTAAGTTTGTGGGCCTATATATATTAATATTACCCACTTACCCTTCAGTTGTACTTAACCCTCCCACTTAGACCTCTCACATTCACACGCTTAGACCTCTCACATTAGGTTCAACATTAGTGGCTACTGGATATGCCGGTCGGGTCCGGGCAAACTTCCACCACTAATATAACCTAACCTCATGTCATAAGTGTTAATTAAATTTTCAGAATTTAATTGCTTAAACATTCCTCTTTTGATTAATTAAGTTAATTAATTAATCCTTTCCTTTTTTATAGGTGTCATTACCTATTTTATTAACAATTTGAATTTCCTATCCATAAATGGTCTTATTCAAATTATACCATTTTTACTCAACTTTACCTATGTCATAATAGGTAATTATTTATATGTTTCCCTACTAGAATCATGTGTCCAATTTACCTAAACACTATGTAAATTATGCCTATTACAAATTCCCCTTTTCCCCGTTTATTAACTAGCGTAACCGTTTGCGTTTTTGGTTTCATCATGGCTACAAGGTAGCCTCGCCATAACAATAGAATAAAGGGAATGACAAGGTGATCGTTTTCAGTACAATTTTTGGCATAAGCATGACAACTAGGGAAAATGACATGATAACTTCGTATATAATTATGATTCACCACATAGTTAACAACTTGCATAGATTCATGATTTTGCAACATAACAACTTGCATAGGTTCATGATTTTCAACATAACAACTTGCATATGTTCATGAATTAACAACATAATTAACAACCCACATAGGTTTATGATTCACAACATAACAACTTGCATAGGTTCATGATTCACAACATAACAACTTGCATAGGTGACTTGCATAGGTTCATGATTCACAACATAACAACTTGCATAGGTGACTTGCATAGGTTTATGATTTTCACTTGCATAATTTCATGATTCACCACAACAATAAACTTGTATAATTTCATGATCCACAACAACAATAAACTTGTATAATTTCTTAATCCACAACAACAATAAACTTGTATAATTTCATGATCCATAACAACAATAAACTTGCATAATTTCATGATCCACAACAACAATAAACTTGCATAACTACAAACAACATATACCTAAATCATAGTCTACCACAATTCACTTTTATCTATTTAAACCTAAAAGTGACTAGAACTCACAGAAAAAGAGGTCTTGAGTTCTGGGATCTGAACTCTGTAATTGATTAGCGTTCCCTTGTTGTAGGCAATTTCGTTGTTGAGATTAGACTTTGATTTGAATAGAATTGAGTTGCTTTACTTTGCTTCTAGTTGGTGGCGGCTACTCTAGGTTTTGGAGAGACAGTATGACAACATCTAATTTTTATTTGGTTTTAGGGTTTGAGTCTACATGTGTTTATATAGAATTTCAATTTAGTTTGAGCCGTCGGATGCTCTTAGGGTTAATCAAAACCACTCAGTTAGGATAGGGTGACACCTCAACCCTAATGACTTAGCAAGGAGTCAGAAAGGACTCAGCAATGAGTCACAGTGTGGATCAGATCACACCAGAAAGTTGTGTAGGCTTTCTACTCGGCCTGGGCGCACTTGGGAAGTGCGCCAGTGTATTTTTGTACTGGCGCACTTCCCAAGTGCGCCAGTGCATTTTTTATTTTATTTTTTTCCTCTTTCTTCTTCTGGTTTTTCCGCCTAACTTCGTTCGTCCATATCTCCTTCATATGGTGTCCGTTTTATGCAAACTCGGACTCTATCTCAAGCAGAATTCTGAGACGAATGCAATAGCGCAACCCGTTTCCCTTAATTCCCACATTTGAAATTAAGTATTCTTAAATTTAGTTAATTTGATCATTCAAAAATTCGGGGTGTTACATTCTCCCCTACTTAAAGGATTTCGTCCCCGAAATCTTCAAGTTAAGATGAATGTGTCCTACCATCAAATCACCCATCTACTCAACCATCATCCACAAGCATCCATTGTCCTTAGAAAACTTCTAATGTTGTATGAACATATGCAAAAGTGTGTGTATATGTTCCTTATCTAATGCAAAGATTAGGCGGTCCACTGATTCAGTTGACCTTCTTAATGCGAATTATGTCAGTGCCATGAGTCTAACATGTATGCAATTTTCCTATTTGATACATATTATCTCTTCATGTGTGCACAACCATTCATCAAAATGCAGCATCCATATGATAACACAACCATCATACCTCCATTACCCTAAATACGCACACATTTTTATATGCAATATGAAAGTGATTTGAGCCGATCTAGTGCCTAATGTGTGTGAAAATGCATCCACGAGCAACCACTAGCAAATACTTGCATCCACTTGCAACCATCAAACATAACATGTCTCAAACACATGTTTACATCCATGGATTTCCTATCTAAAGGTCGAAGATTCGGTTGACGGGATACAAACAAATGATATTACTAAAACAAAAGCTCTGTTCCCATTTGACATCGGTTAAGAGAATAATTCCCTAAGTCTCAGCCTCGAAGACCGAAATCAACATCAGACTGACACTAGGAGAATTACCCCCATTAAACAATGTCAAAACTGGAAATCTACTTCATGCTTCGGGTAGAAATCCCTATCTTTCAGAAATATTCAGATACTTACAGACTACTGGTACATATCAGATTACAGAATGATTCTCAGAAAGTTAAGCATAACAGACCCTTGCGGGTCACAAGAAACTTTGGGGGTCTTTCTATGACAAGTTAGAAACTTAACGACCCTCCTCTCAAAATCTATAACGGCCCTCTACATAGAAAGCTGGTCCATTTAGAACCAACCCATAGCTCATAAACTTGAGCACACAAATGTCACATTCAAATTTTTGACGTCTAACACAGATAATTTCAACCCCTTACAAATCACTAATAAATGAGCCGAACCACCAAAGGGGTTTGAAACAACTACGGGATCAGAAACAAGATTAGTATTAAAGTGCAGAGTCTCAATGCCATAATCCAAAAGAGTCTTAACTTCATAATCAGATAAGAAAACTAAACCTTTTACATAAATTTTTCCTATCTCTATCTTATCCATCTACCACAAGAGCATCCGCCTATCCTATCAAAGGAAGTGATTTTAGACAAAGGACCGAAGGATACTACATATGGCTTTTCGGGGAATGTTTTTCAAAACAGGCTTTCCTTTTTGAAAATACTTTCTTTTAAAACCTTTTTGAAAATTATTTTCAAAACTTTTATCAAATCTGGTAACCTTCAGCTCTGATACCAAGTGTAACACCCCACCTCCATTAAGGTCACTCACAAAGGGAATGCCTTAACTTCGGTGGAGCGTTTTAGGTAAACAGACACAGAATATCACAAGACATATATTAAAATTTTGCAGCGGAAATAAACAGCTTTATTAAATCACCAAAATACTTTGTTACATAATACCATGAGTCATAAAACACTTCTGTTTTACATTATCAGAGTACATAGGTATTTAAAAGAAAAACATTATTCCCCAGATTAAAGAGCAAGCCATATAAGAGACAGAGACTCGAGCCATACTTCAGAAGTAGCTCCTAGAAGATGACATCCAAATCCTGACTAAACCTAGGTGTTTCCTCCCTTAGAACCTGGGGGGAACTGAAGAAAAGAGGCGAAACAAACTAGGTCAGACATACGTATGGTGAGTCCAGTAACTTTTAGCCAGTAAATAAATAAAGGTAAACATGACAGGCATACAAAGTGGATAAGAGGATTCACGGTACAGATGACAGGTATGACAGGACAAATAAGGTAAGGTGTATGCATGCTTCACTACAAATTACTCTGCCCTATTACTAGTAAAATCAAGATGGGATGATCCCTTCTGCTAACCAAAATAACGATAACGATGGTGGTAGTTTCGTGTATTCCAAGCTGCTGTCATAGGTACCGCCTGCTACTATCTCAACTAGTCGAACCCACTACCCTCCTACTATAAATTGGTAGACTTAGGGCATACATCCGGGTATACCCTAACCACTACCCTAATCGATCGGCTCCCTGCTCTGTAGATACCCTGTGTTGGTCCCACAACTAGGGGTAAAAGTGGCAACCCAAGGTGTGCACAATTATACCTACTGGTGTCACGGTCGTCTTGTCCCCCTACGCCCGGCCCATGCACGCACATGTCCCCGGTCAGTTTGCGCCGCCCACACTATCCGTCTCATTTTGGATCTCTTACAATCAATCAATAAGCGTGCCCCTTCCCCGCCAAGTACGAAGTTCTTTACTTTGATATCCCTCCGGATTACTGACTGGAATGGGTCCCACACAACATGTTACAAGCTCTCCCCTATGTCTTGTATCCCCACTAGGTTTTCTACTGACTATGTATACCCTAACGTGTCTTTAATTACAAAGCCCTCAATCAGTTATGCGTACCTATAGGTGTCTTTAATACATAACCATTAATCTACCTATCGGTTATGTTTACCTATAGGTGTCTTTAATACATAACTCTATATATTCCCATTAGTTATGCGTACCCCTAAGGGTGTCTTTAATACATAACTTTACTATTTTGCCCCGGTTATGTATACCATTAGGTGTCTTTATTTACATAACCCTTTTTTTCTGGTTAAGTTTGTGGGCCTATATATATTAATATTACCCACCTACCCTTCAGTTGTACTTAACCCTCCCACTGATTTAATCATATTTATTTATGGTTAAGTTTGTGGGCCTATATATATTAATATTACCCACCTACCCATCAGTTATACTTAACCCACCCACAATCCAACTCATTTTACTTAACCCTACTTTGTCTATCATCATACAGTCCACATGTATTAAGTTAGGTTAAGTAGTCTTTTCTTATTACCATGTCCAATTATGGTTATATTGGGCTAGACCTCCCACATTAGGCCTACAACATGTGGATGCTGGATATGCCGGTCGGGTCCGAGTAGTCTTATTCCACAGTTGGGTCTAACCTCGTGTCTTAGCCCGAGTC
Organism: Allium sativum; assembly: GCA_030737875.1. Classification (NCBI taxonomy): domain Eukaryota; kingdom Viridiplantae; phylum Streptophyta; class Magnoliopsida; order Asparagales; family Amaryllidaceae; genus Allium; species Allium sativum. Next base: position 1,041,102,062 of record CM060910.1, on the reverse strand, counting down.
GTATTCACACACTTAGACCTCTCACATTAGGTTCAACATTAGTGGATGCTGGATATGTCGGTCGGGTCCGGGTAGACTTCCACCACTAATGTAACCTAACCTCGTGTCATAAGTGTTAATTAATTTTTTAGACTTTAATTGCTTAAACATTCCTCTTTTGATTAATTAAGTTAATTAATTAATCCTTTCCTTTTTATAGGTGTCATTACCTATTTTATTAACAATTTGAATTTCCTATCCATAAATGGTCATATTCAAATTATACCATTTTTACTCAACTTTACCCATGTCATAATAGGTAATTATTTATATGTTTCTCTACTAGAATCATGTGTCCAATTTACATAAACACTATGTAAATTATGCCTATTACAAATTCCCCTTTCCCCGCTTCTTGACTAGCGTAACCGTTTGCGTTTTTGGCGTCATCGAGGCTACAAGGTAGCCTCGCCGTAACAATAGAATAAAGGGAATGACAAGGTTATCGTTTTCAGTACAATTTTTGGCATAAGCATTACAACTAGGGAAAATGACATGATAACTTCGCATATAATTATGATTCACCACATAGTTAACAGCTTGCATAGATTCATGATTTTGCAACATAACAACTTGCATAGGTTCATAATTTTCAACATAACAACTTGCATAGGTTCATGAATTAACAACATAATTAACAACCCACATAGGTTTATGATTCACAACATAACAACTTGCATAGGTTCATGATTCACAACATAACAACTTGCATAGGTGACTTGCATAGGTTCATGATTCACAACATAACAACTTGCATAGGTGACTTGCATAGGTTTATGAATTTCACTTGCATAATTTCATGATTCACCACAACAATAAACTTGTATAATTTCATGATCCACAACAACAATAAACTTGTATAATTTCTTAATCCACAACAACAATAAACTTGTATAATTTCATGATCCATAACAACAATAAACTTGCATAATTTCAAGATCCACAACAACAATAAACTTGCATAACTAAAAACAACATTTACCCAAATCATAGTCTACCACAATTCACTTTTATCTATTTAAACCTAAAAGTGACTAGAACTCACAGAAAAAGAGGTCTTGAGTTCTGGGATCTGAATTCTGTAATTGATTAGTGTTCCCTTGTTGTAGGCAATTTCGTTGTTGAGATTAGACTTTGATTTGAATAGAATTGAGTTGCTTTACTTTGCTTCTAGTTGGTGGCGGCTACTCTAGGTTTTGGAGAGACAGTATGACGGCCAATAATCTAATTTTTATTTGATTTTAGGGTTTGAGTCTACATGGGTTTATATAGAATTTCAATTTAATTTGAGCCATCGGATGCTCTTAGGGTTAATCAAAACCACTCAGTCAGGATAGGGTGACACCTCAGCCCTAATGACTCAGCAAGGTGTCAGATTGGACTCAGCAATGAGTCACAGTGTGGATCAGATCACACCAGAAAGCTGTGCAGGCTTTCTGCTCGGCCTGGGCGCACTTGGGAAGTGCGCCAGTGTATTTTTGTACTGGCGCACTTCCCAAGTGCGCCGGTGCATTTTTTTATTTTTTTTCTCTTTCTTCTTCTGGTTTTTCCACCTAACTTCGTTCGTCCGTATCTCCTTCATATGGTGTCCATTTTACGTAAACTCGGACTCTATCTCAAGCAGAATTCTGAGACGAACGCAATGGCGCAACCAGTTTCCCTTATTTCCCACATTTGAAATTAAGTATTCTTAAATTTAGTTAATTTGATCATTCAAAAATTTGGGGTGTTACACTCGTCGAGTTTGGAGTTTGTTTGACCTTCCTCTTTATTTTTTTATTGTGTTTCTGCTTAATTTCAATGGTTTGAACCAATATGCGTTTATTTCTCGCACGTTCTCATACTAACTCCAAAAAATTTGGAATCCTACCATTTTTCGATGTTCCGGATCTGATAAAATTGGTTTCATCGAATTCCGAGATCGTTTGAAAAATGATTCTTTTTAAGGTATCGAAATAGCGTCAGATCATTGAATTTTCGAAACCGACCGTAAATGCTTATAAAATTAAACTAAAAATAAATTTAATTTGGTTTCCAAATTTCGGGTCATTAAAGTCACCCCTACTTAAAAGAATTTCGTTCCCGAAATTGGATGAAAATAAAGCTAAAATAGAAATAATATAACATAAATAATTTTACTTCACAGAAGAGCTAACCAGAGATATCCACTCTACACTTGGGATAAGCCTTTTTAATGCTATCCTCTATCTCCCATGTTCAGTCTCTTGGATCTCCGCTCCATTTTACCTTGACTAAGTTCACCCTTTTGCTCCTCAGTCCTCTTATTTCTCTACCAATTACTCTCTTCGAATTGCCAAACTTGGGGTGATTTCCAAATCCTCTTGTGTCGCTTCCTCAATAATTAAGTCAGGATCATGCACATACTTCCGGAGATGAGAAATGTGGAAACCTTATGTACTCTGGATAACCACTCTGGTAATTGGATCCTATATGCCAAAGTCCCAATTTTATATAATATTAGGAATGGACCAATATATTTAGGTGAAAACTTTCCCATTTTCTCGAATTAGATCACTCTTCTCAACGGAGAAACTTTCAAAAATACCTGATTGCCAACAACAAATTCCAAATCTCTCCTTCTATAATCTGCATAACTTTTCTGATGGCTTTGAGCTGCCTTTAATCTCTTCTTAATGAAGTCCAATTTATCCGCAGCTTCACGAATCATATTTGGACCTAAAACAAGTCGATTACAGTTCTATCCAACATGCAGGAGATCTGCAAGCTCAACCATATAATGGTTCGAATGGTGACATCTTCAGACTAGCTTGGAAGTTGTTGTTATATGAGAACTTTACAAGATGCAAATAATCTTCCCATGATCCTCCAAAATCAAGGATATAAGCTCGCAACAAGCCTTCCAAAATTCGGTTCACCCTTTCAGTCTGTCCATCTGTTTAGAGGTGATAAGAAGTGTTAAGATTCAACTTTGTCCCTTATTCAGACTGAAATGCTTCCTAGAACTTACTAGTGAAGATCGAATCTTGATCCCTAAAAATGCTGTTGGGTATTCCATGAATTCGAACAACTTTCTTCACATATGACTGAGCAATACTCTAAGCAGTTCTATTTGCTTTAACTAGAAGAAAATGGCCGCTCTTCGTTAAACGATCTACGATTACCCAAATACCTTCATTACCTTTCTTGGTTCGAGGTAAACTGTCAGTGAAATCCATTGATATTTGGTTCCACTTCCATTCTGGAATCTATAGTGGATGTTACAACCCAACGACCTTCTGCTGATCACTTTTGACTTGTTGGCAAGGTGGAAACCTGCTAACATATATCGAGATATCTCTTCTTATAGATTTGCACCGGACTGTGTGCTTTAGATCTCGATACATCTTCTGTACACCTAGATCGATACTGAGCTTAGACTTGTGACACTCATCCAGTACTTTTTTCTTGAGCTTAGAAATATCTGGATCACAAATCCGTCCTTTCAATCTCAAAACTCCTTTACTATCAATCTGGAAGTTTGAGACTTCTCCCTCCAGAATTCTTTTGCAAATCTTCTTAATAAACCCATCATCTTTTTGTAAGACAAAAATTTTCTCTATCAATAATTGTGTAATAATTAGATTAGCAATAATTGCATTCTTTCTACTAAGTGCATCTGCTACAACATTGGCTTTTCCTAGAGTGTAAAGAATAACCAGATCATATGCCGCCAAATACCCCAACCAACGTTGTTGCCTCATATTCAAATTTTTCTAGATGAAGAGATACTTAAACGATTTTTGATCTGTATATAAATCAAACTTCTCACCTAGTAGGTAGTGCCTACAAATCTTTAAAGCAAATACTACCGCTAACAACTCCAAGGCATGAGTAGCGTACCATTTTTTCATGCGGCTTTAACTGTTGACTAGCATAAGCAATAACTTTACCTTTCTGCATCAATACCGCGCTAACTCCTTCTCCAGAAGCATCAATATAGACAGTTAAATATTGATTACCATATATGATTGTCAATATCGGGGTTGTGGTCAGTCTTTCCTTCAATTCCCGGGAAGCTGCTTCATATTCAGGGGTCCAAACAAACTTGGTATGCTTCTTTGTCAACTTCGTCAATGGACAAGACAACTTCAAAAAATCCTTCACAAATTTTCGATAGTAGCTTGCCAATCCAAAAAAAAACTTCTAACCTCAGTAGGATTCTTTGGTTGTTTCCAATCCTAGGTAGCAGCAATCTTGCTTGGATCGGTCGAGATTCCTTCCTTTGATACCACATGGCCAAGAAATTTTACTTCTTCTTTTCGGAATTGGCACTTGGAAAACTTAGCCTTTAATATATTCTTCCTCAGAATCTCCAACACTTATTATAAATGTCTCGCGTGCTCTTCCTTTGTTTTAGAGAAGATCAGAATTTCGTCAATAAAGACCATCACGAACTAGTTCAGTACTTCTCGGAATACCCTATTGATCAAATATACAAAATAGGCAGGGACATTGCACAATCCGAAGGGCATTACTAACCATTTATAATATAAATTTGGTCCCCAGAAAGTAGTTAAAGTAACACACTCTTTTGAAATTCTTATCCGATGAAAACCTGTAGCTAGGTCCATCTTAGAGAATACCCAAGCTCCATTCAACCGATCCAATTAATCATCTATGCAGGGAAGTGGATACTTATTCTTAAAAGTTTGTTTATTGAGGTCTCGGTAATCCATGCATAATCTGAGGGTGCCTTCGGAATTATGAATGAACACCACTGTTGCTCCCTAACTTGAAAAACTACACCTAATTAGACCATTCCACAAAAGTTGCTGAGTTTGATTGCTCAACTCTTCCTTCTCCTTTATCGTTATTCTCTGAATTGGATGCACAACTGGCCTCGCATTTGCAACCAAGTCAATCCTGAAGTCAATCTCCCTTCATGGAGGAAGATCTTTACTTCTTCAAACACATCTGCGTATCTTTTAAAATTGGGATGGTTTCTAAAATTGTGGGAGAAACATCTAGGGCTGACCAAAATTCATTCCTATCTGATTTTGGACCTTCACACAGTATATTTACAAAATTTCCTGATTTGGTTTTCATTACAACGACTCTTTCAGCTCATTTAACTTTGGCTTCATATTTTGTTAACAAATAAAATAAAAGCATAATATTGAACTTAGTGAAATCCATGACAATCAATTTGAAGGGAAATAGGTGATGTGAATAAGAGACCGACACTCTACTATATAAACAAAGATCGATGGAACTTCCTATTTGATTGTTAATGGAAATGGGTTCTTCAAGATAACTGAGGTTTAGACTTAATTTCCAAACAAATTATTTGAGACAAAACTTCATGATGCACCCGTATCAAACAATACTTTAAATGGAATACCACTAACAATAAGCGTACCTTCCAAGACTTTTGGCCTTCCCATACCAGTAGAAGTTGTTAGAGCATTTGCTACGTTATAGACATGAGCCACTTTGGTTTTCTTCAATAACGGGCAATTTGTTTTTATGTGGCCCTTCTTATGGCAGTTATAGGATTCTGTGTTATCATAAGACTTCTTCGGCCTCTTTGAGATTTACAATCCTTCACCAAATGTCCTAGCTTGTGATAGTTGTAACATGTGACATTCTTCAATCGCTCATTCTTAGGCTTTTCTTCTTCCTTACTTGTTTCTGGCTTCTTGTTTGCAACCTTTCTCTTTTTGCCAGAATAGCCCTTCCCCTTGTCTTTTGGAGCATTCCGTTTATCTATTTTCATAGCGACAAGTCGTCTCTACCATTTCAACAAAAGGAAGCCTCACATGAGTAGTCACTCTGCTTCTGTATCTTCTTTGAAGACCCTCTATGAATCTCACATTCTTATTTAATGGAACTTTAATCAGTTCTGGACCAAATCGAGAGAGCTCGTTGATTTTTTCAAGTATTCTAGAATGGTCATATCCCCTTACTTTAGATTGGAGAACTCATAGTACAAACGCTCTACTGCTTCTGGGGGAATGAATCTTTCTTTGAAAATTTCTTTAAATTTATCCTAATTGATATTACCTCTGGGATATCCCATTACAACTGTCTCCCACCGGGTCAGGGCTTCATCTTTGAGGAACCAGAATGCTAAGAATATTTTCTGATCACTATTCAACCTCAAGCCTTCAAAAATCCATTCAAAAGATCACATCCACGCTTGCGCCTCGATCATAGATTCCTTGCCCAAAAATGACACTCCACCCATATTCTTATATTTCTTTGCAAGAACATCTAGATCTGGTTCTGGTTGTGGAGGCACGACTGGTTCATTTGTTGCATCAATATGATTGGATTGTTGAATGACAACATTACCTTTTCCTCTTCCTTTAACTCTCCCGCCTCTTCCACCTCTTCCACTTATTTTCTACTATATCTGCAAATAGTAAGAAAAGAGTTTAGCAAGCAGAAGAGATATCTTAAGGAAATTGTAAGAGCATAAAGACATAAATGTTAATAGAAATGTGTTAAACAATGGGTGTAATTCTGTTATACTCATTCTAGGATATTGCTAATCATATCTCTAATGAGTCACTCATCCTAGAACACTACTGATTTTGTCTCTAATGAGTCATTTAATATGTTATACTCCATAACTATGGTTAACCCTCAGCTCTGATACTAAACTGTGACGACCCAAACTCCCGATCCTCAGAAGAAAGGATAGTCGTTGGAATATAACACATAAATATAACAACAGAAGATAAATATTACATTACACAACATAATGTACATCAATTTACAACGAAAGTAATATCAGAGTTTAATACAACATCACATGATCATAATTATAGAGAGGTTTCAACTTGCAAATAATAAGTACATAGTGGAATTTTAAAAAATAATCAACATAATAAGTCTTGGAGAGTCCAAAATACTATATCTAAATCTAGCTCCAGCTTCAAACAAAAACCACCTACATAGCTTCCATACAAATCCAAAATATACAGGCTAATACTTGGGAACTAGGCTACCCGTGTGAATGTAATGGGAACTCGAGTTTGCAAGAGAAAGACAAACTACGACTCAGTCATGGGACTGGTATGAGAAACCCTATAGTTATTTTAACTTATTTTAAAATAAGGCACATCACGGGACCACGCTATATAACATAGAGTGGGTTTAGTCCACACGAACGCCAGTGGATAAAATCACGCAATGCTTTTGAAAAATTAAGCCATTATAAGACTCAAGTCCCATCACACAATGCAAGCGCAAACAGGAGGATAGAGTTTTTCCTTATAATGGCCAAATATGCTTGATAATAAAAAATCATTTGGTATTATTATTAGTGCCCAAGTGTTGAAAATGATTTCTAAAATAAACCTATTAATATTAGATGGCATAATACCCTTTCCTATTATGTCGCCATATAGGTTTACAACTAAAATCGTAAAGTCTCGTATTGGAAATTGGATTTCCATCAATGAACCAAGGCAAAGAATCTTCCTTTATCTGACTTCGGACCATCTCTAGCAAGATGTCCAGGGAGCACACCAAGTGTCCCTTAGGTCAGGACAGTTGGTCCACTAATTCTCGGTCAATTAGGGTTACTCCTGAACATTATGTTCCCCAGTCGTATTTGATCGTAATCTTAGTCGTATTTGACCACCATCTGAGGTGCCTCAATTCCAACATCCACCTAAGTAAATTGCTTGGGCTGCATGACATCACTTTTAGCTAGAAGGAAACATATGTCCTTTCTCTGGTGCCCATCATCCTGCTTCGGCTCATCGCGGGGTGTGAGGCTCATGAGTCAATGTACCACAAAGCTCTTCTTTTCAACAAAAGCTTTGATCTATCTGCTAGCAACACTTGAAATGCCACATTCTCAATTCACATATATGATCAATTTCTATTAATAGTATAACCTTTGAGCTTATACGTCTCAATGAAGGGTGTTAAGCTAAAAGAATAAATTCTCAGCCACCAACATATATATTATTAAGGGAGGTTTGATACAATACAAAACATCCATGTTATTTGCTGTAGGGTTCATCTTTTTGTTAGCAACTAATCATTTATGTTATGAAATACAGTATCAAACATGCAATCCATTTACAAGTTCGTTCTGGGTTTAAATGAAACCGAAGGCACCTTATTCCTCGTACCATATGTCCAAAACAAGAGAGAGGCCCTTGCACATCTAGATAATCAACAAATACATCCGGACCACTGCCACTGTAACCTCTTCAAGGAAGCTACCCAAATCTAGAGCATCAGTAAGCAGCCCATTCAATGTGAAGATTTCCGATCTTCCACCATCTTTAATGTCTTCGACTTTTAATCATCGTATAGTTATTCAAAATGGGTGACCCGGTCTTTTCGAATAATTCTACATTACAATACTATAATACTATTTAAATGATTAAAATAATAATATTTTTCAAACTTCGTTATTTTTAGGTGAAAACTAGTCTCAGGTCCCTAATAAATTTTAAAATTAGGCTCACATCTGGTCCTAAACTTATTATAAATTACATCCCTATTTTTCGAAAATTCATCAAAAAAATAAAAAAAATCACAAAAAATCATAATTAAATAAAATAACAAATCGTCATCAAATTCTGGGGTTAAAACCACGAGAAAACAACTCAAAAGCCAAAAAAACAGCGAAATAGCAGTATATTGCATCAAAAGATGCACATATTTGTAAATAGTTGCATACATTCATGCATATATTTCAGTGATGCATCAAAATGCAGTATAGATGCATACGTGTATGCAGTTAAACTACAATATACACATCCTTTTATGCATATATTCAATTTTGCCTATTTTTTCAAGCATTCACGGTTTTCAGACATTGTTGCACACATTTATGCACTTGTACAGAATAAATGCGTACATTCATGCACATGTTCAGAAGCCTTCATCCCTTTTAACTTTGTTGTATGCATGTATGCATATATACGAAGTAGTTGCATACATGTATGCAACTATTCGTAACACATGCATCTCAATTCAACTTTACATGCATACATGTATGCAACTATTGGTAATAGTTGCATACATGTATGCATATATTCATCTAGATTTTCAATAGAAAACACTGGATGAATATGTACGTACATGTATGCAACTATTGGTAATAGTTGCATATATGTATGCAACTTTTTTTTAAGAATGCTTCTGGGAGTATTTACGATTTTTTTTATGTAACAGCGCATATTTTTTATTTAGAAAACACGTAACTTCCCAAAATAGGGACCCACTTTGAAATTGAAACATGGGAAGGATGTCGTTTGTATTTTGAAAGTTTCCAAGGATGTATGCCAAACAGACTCTATTTTTAATCCAACCTTTCTTGACATTTGTCATACAAATAAATAAGAAAGTTTCGTAAAGGAAGTTGCTTTAAAACATTCCCTAAGTACCCTAACCAAACTTCACTTTTATTGATTACTATTCATTTCAAAAATAAAACTTGAATAGGCCACCACTACATGAAAATTATTTCAAAACAATTTGTTACATTTATGAATATTCATTGATATTTTTTAATCTTCGCGTCTTTCTAAAATCGGACATCAAATTCAAACTTTGATTTTTTAGCCTATTATTATATTAACAAAAAATTCACAAAAATCTATTGTAATTGATGGAGGCTTAACTAATGAAACAGTAATCACATCTATTAGTCAATTTCAATCAGTGTATTATATAACACTAAGTCAAACATCAAACAACATCCAATTCACATACAAAGTGGAATCCACCGTATAAGCCTTAAATCAATAACGCTTATATAGTCCTGTCAATTAACAAATTAACACACAAATCAAACAATTGGGAGATGTGTCCATTAAATATCATCCTAATACCTGTGTGGGGTTTTCCATAAACTAAACATTTGGGTGATGTGTCAATTAAATTTCATCCCAATACACATGTAGGGTTTTCCATAAACTAAACAATAGTAGATGTGTCAATTAAATATCATTCCAACATCATTGTGAAGTTTTCATCACATATATATCAAGTAACAATGATATTTTTGTCATGCTACTCAACTTTTAACATCATAATAAACCTATGTGAACAATCACTAATCATAATCGAACTAAATCAATTAACTACAAATAGTTAATTCTAACTAGTCTTATTCGTGAGTTTAGGTTTCTCACTGTGGGTTTCCACTCTGTCAATCTTTTCATGGATGGACCTCAAAATTTCGCACATGACTCCAACACTTCTCCGGTGCTTATGAATTTTCCAGAAATCCAAGGAGACTGAATTTGGTGGCAACAACATTCCTACACCTAACGGATGTACAGACACTTGCGGATCTAGATATACGGGGTAAACAGAAGGGGATTGTGGAGTCCGGGGGCACGGTTTGGATGTAAGGTCCACGATGGAGGTAGGTAGGACTTGTGTAGGGGTGTGGGGCCCTAGACATGGGGTATGAGGGTGAAGGAGTGGAAAGATGGGTTTTTGGAGGGGGTATTTTCAAATAGGAAGTGAAAATTGGATTTTGAGAGATTAAGGGGAAGAGAGGAGCACAACAAGGAGGAGGTAGGTGGAAGGTGGATGCGCACGCAAGGGAAGGTTGGAGGAGGGGAAAAGTTAGGTGAGGGCAGAAGGGGGTGCATCAGCCACTGATTTGGCAAGGGCGGAGGAGAAGGAAAACTAAGGAGAAGTGAAAAGGAAAGGAGAAGAAAGGAAAAGGAGTTTTTATAAGAAAGGAGGGCTCGAGGATTGATGAGGTGTCAAGGGAGGAGAGATGGAGAAGAAAAACACCAGGGTGCTTTGATTTATTGACATATCAATTGGCCTTTTTAGGCTTAAGTTATTTGTTAAACCATTGAACATGTTTTAGTTCAACGCAGCGTCTTCCGCTCGCGTGATCAAACGATAATTCCATTTTAAATTATTTTTGAATTCTAGCATAAAACAAAATTCCGGGTGCAACGGATAGATCTCGTCGAGTTTGGAGTTCATTTGTCCCTCTATTTTATTTTTTATAGCGTTTCCACTTAGTTTCAACGGGCTGACCCGGTATGCGTTTATTTTTCGCACTCTTTCGTACTAACTCCAAAAATTATGAAATTTGGAATCCTACCATTTTCGATGTTCCGCTCCGATAAAATTGGTTTCGTCAAATTTCGAGATCGTGAGAAAAATGTTCCTTTGTAATCTATCGAAATAGCGTCAAATCATCGAATTTTCAAAATCGACCGTAAGTTCTCATAAAATTAAATTAAAAATAAATTTTAAACTAGTTTCAAAATTTCGGATGGTTATAGGAATAGTCCTCCGTGGGTCCGTTACAGGAATACTTCATTTAATCTCCATAAATTTTGATATTTCAATCTCTTTTGCTTTTAAAATGTAAATCTATTCGAAGTCATTTCTGATAAAATCATCCAAATCTAATCTTGGTCTCTTCGAACCGATCATCGAGAAAATATTGTCTTAAGCAGTTTTGGGTTTTTATCATTTTTTGGCAAAATGTTTTAAGGATGCATATCTTCCAAATACTGACATATATGGAATCACTAAACCCCATTCATTAATTTTATCATCTTGGATGGCAGATCCATTTTTGCAATAATTGATCTAGAGAAATCATACTCATTTTACTCAATATCAATTTATCTGTTCGACCTCTATTATTGGTCAAATAATGGTGAAAAATCCTTTTAAATTCTAATGGATAGTAAGGATTCCTTTCTTGGAATTTGATACTAAATACAGTCAGATCATCTCTAAGTAATTTGACTCATTTTACTCAAGAAAACTTGATCTTTTATATTAACTTGTTTCCAACATTTCGATCTTATCTATCATTCGTCCAACAAAAGAGCTAAGTGAGCCTGAGCATTGGTTTCTCTTGAATATCTCCTTAGTTAAACACCCACTAGATCTGACAAATAGAAGAAAAAAAATCAAATTTGCTCGTCGTCTTATTAGAGCCAAGATTAAGATAATCGCTTATGCTTGCTTTTGTTTATAATCAATTATTAAAACACATTTAAATAAGCTACAAAACTTTTAAACAATCTTATAATTGCTTCGTTTTTCATTTGAAAACATTCATAGGAGGGTTAGGGATGAGTCATTAAGTTTAAAGTCATATATCAATCGTTTTATAAAAGTACTACAAATAGTGTTGTTTTAGCTTAAGTGATCAAAATGACTTTTCTATCATTAGAAAATTCATACACTTAACTCAAATCACTTTTAAAACATTTTACATGATTTATTCCATATTTCTACTGAATTAAAACCTCATGTGCAAACAAGTGCATTTCCAAGATATTAAACTACAAAACCGCGATGATTTTCAAATTTTATTTTGTTTATATTTTAAATCGACTCATTAAATACCAGTATTTTCAATTCATTGGAAATCTATGGTTATAAAAGTTCGGAAAAAATTATGTCAAAGAACTTGGATTCATATTTTTTCCTATACAAAGTTTTATCTTTTCAAGGCATGTAATCGCAAACTACCATTGATGCACCAAAAATTATTTAAATTTCATATCCTTTTTGAACTTCATATAAACACTTTTAAATATTTACAAATTATCTCTAAAGTATTTTAAACCAATTTCAAGAGGTTTACCCATTCCGTTTATATCATTCCAATCATGAAAGGAAAGTGATTTCCCTTGTGCTTATTAACGTATATTTAACATATCTTGTTAAAACATCCATTCAACAAAGATATTATCTATTAAACATGATAAATAACCATCATAGCGACTATATACACAATTAAACTTTATCATAGCATTTAGATAGTCAGGTGTTGTTACCTCCTTAGCATTAGGTTTTTCAGGATGTTCGGTGGTTTGTTCATGTGGAGATGGTTTGATATGTCATTTGGTGCTTGGGTGTAATTTTTATGTTGGTTTTTGTTCTGTTTCTTGCTAGCAGTGTTTGTAAGGTTTTGTTTGTTTCATTTGATTTCAGATGCCTGATAGCAAGTTGGTAGCTAGTATATATCATTCCTTTCATCTTCCATGGTGGTTGAATGTGTCGTGGATTAGCAACTACCCAATCGAGCAAAATCTGACAGGTCTGAATCAAGTGTAGCTTTGCTAACCGATCATGAAGTCTAGCTTTTGGTTTTGTTTGGATGTTCGCTATTGTCGGTAATACTATTATTGCTTTGGGAATCAGATTATATGTGTTTTATTGTGCTACTTTCTGAAGTTTACATAGGTGCCTAGTTGTTTAGGGACTTCTATTATAGTTTATTTTAGAGTTTCTGCTTGTTTATATTTCACCATGCGTGGTGTTACTGACTGCCTCTGTAGCTTGATTGCATTTTACCGTGTGGTATTTCAGATTTTGTATTAGATACCAACATACGTAGCGCTTCTAAGTAGTAGATAGGCATAAAGCCTATCTCTTTTTTTAAAATGAATTTGTTACTTTTTATAAAAGTGGACGGACCAATATAAAAACTGGCTGTCCTTGCCAATAAATTAAAATTTCCCACCTTTATTGGTTAGATTAGTACCTAAAGTTGATAATAGCTTCGCTACGATTACATGGAAGCTTCCTGAACTTGAGTAATTTTTCCTTTAAGTGCATGAACTCGCATTTCCTTCCTTTTTTGGGTTCGGCCTGACCTAAGGATGGAGTGAATCGGCCTTTTGATGAAGGTGGAGGTGGTGAAGGCTAGAAAATGAACAAATGTAGTAGTTTGTTGATGTTTGCTAATATAAACCCCCTTTCTCTTCTTGCAAACATTTCTTTTTTCCTTAAATTTTAAGAGTGTTTTGAAGCAATTAATAGAACTTGAGAGGAGGAAGAGCAGAAGAGTTTAGATGTGAATAAACGAGAGAGATGGATGGTACTTAAAGGAAAAAAGAGAAGTATAAAACATGAATCGGAAAACTTTGAAAAAGCCTCCCCTCTTCTTTCCTTGTTTCGACCGAAACCTACTTCCCACTTTCCTCGTATAATTTATTAAAGAGCATGGGGCTATGCTATGATGCATGTAAGAGTAAGGTGTGCGTAACAGATAATAAAATAATAAAATAAAACTTCTTTTGTCTTTTCATGCTTACTTTTCCCTAATTTACTTCCTTTAATTAACCACTTCATTATCCTTACGTAGATATGTTACCAGGTGTGTGCGCGCATATATATATGTATATATATATATATATATATGTATATATATATATATATATCATATGTAATCTATAATGTTGTACAACTTCTATCCGTCAAACTTTTGAGAACCTGAAGTCCGTTTATTAGACATGTTTCCAATTTTCAATTAAACTATTTATCTCTATAAACAAAATCTAAAAAAAATTATAACTTTTAAATAAAAAAATTATTAAATTATTAAAACCACATTAAATAATAGCAAACAACTATTTTCAAAATTTGGTATAATACTGATGAAGCAATGTCGATTTTTCTTTATAAAGTGAAATACATTCCTTTATGCAACTCGTCATAAATGATTTTTTATCACCATGTTGTTCGGAAATGCGGATCTTGGATTATAAGGAAAACTTTACACTAGAGGGAAGGTGAAATTTTACAATTTTATGATATCATTCTAAATTAATCAGAAATAGATGCAGACCACAGATATGTAACAATCACAGAATCAAAAACAGATGCATAATAAAAAGTAAAAGCAAGAAAGGAAAGAACACACCAGGATTTTTATACTAGTTCAGAGTTATCGTACATCCAGTCCCACACAACTCTGGGTTGATGCGGATTTCTTTTCAAATGACATCTAAATTACAATCCTCGATTTCACAGGCCACATGGTACACCCCGCCTATTTCTAGAGTATAATGAGACTCAATTGATTTCCAAGCTACAATCACTCCCTATTGATTTGCGGGCTATGACCACACCCAATTGATTTGAACAGGCTACAACCACACCTTTTCAGTATCCATTTTGGAAGGAAGACTTAATAGAACTTTGATCATGTGATCTTTGATTACAAAACTCCTCTATAACTCTGAATAGCACTTGAATCCTTGAGAGAATTTGATAGAGAATTAAACTAGAACTGAATTGGTTTATTCTCTTTGAAATTCTGCAAAGTTTAGTTGTAGAAATTTGAATTTTAAGAGAAATAATGGAGAAGAAGATAATGAAAGTGATTATAAAAATTTGAATTTAGATGGGTATTTATAGGTGTTTGATAGTCATGTCTCTTCAGGAAAAGTTTTAAACAAATAGATCCAACTTCTGAAATTTGAAAATAACGATAACCATATCGATATGGGTGGTAAGGGTTGTCGACATGTCTGAGGGAATTTTGATCTTTTTTTTGAAAACAATGTAAATGATGTGTAAATAATTCAAGGTAATTCTGGTGTTTAAATAAACTATTTTCCAATGTTGAAGAAGCATAATAGAGTAAGAATATAAATTGAAATATATATATTTATAATATATAAAAGTGTTATAAAACTTGATAGAAAATTGTAAGTATAAATATATAAAAAGTTAATATATAAAACCATAGATATGAATATAAGAAACTTTAAAACTTAATATATAAAACTATGTATATGAATATAAGGAAATAATAATATTAAAACTTAAATAAACACATATAATTAAAATCAAAATATAAGTCAGAAAATCTAAAATACTAAAATTAGGAGTTAGATTTCAAATCCATGAAATAAATTTAAATATTAAAAGATATTTATTTTAAATAAGAAGTAATTTTGAAATCAATTTAAAATTAAAAGTTTAAGGATATTTTAAAATATTATAAGGCTAAAATGGTGAGAAAATTAGAATAAGAATTTAAGTGGTATTACAGATTTTTAACAAAAAATCTAGACTCTATAAGTTATCATGTTTTCTTGAACTCTTATTACACATGAGTCTTCAATCTTGAACTCTTCTTCTTTGAAATCGTCAATCTTGAAATCTTCTTCTTTGTAGTCTTTAATGCTGAATCTTTTAACTATACGGTCTTCAAAAACCTATATGTAATTCATGCATATACACAAATATATATTTTATACTATAGTGTTAGTATATATTTTATAACAATAATAGTTAACAAGGATGTTGTCATTACCATCACCTCAGTCCTTAAAAATCTCCCCCTTTTTGATGACAACAACCTTTGTTTATAAATATACTTACTTGATACCTTGATTCTTCAGTTACTCCCCTAAATTCCAAAAAATTCTTCTGAAACTACTAACTCCCCCTTAATTTATGCCCTAATTTATAATTCTCCCTCTTGGCCAGCAACAAAAATTGTAAACCAACGTTTAATCTATAATACTCCCACTTATACTACTATAGGACTTAACCTAGACTAAAAATGACTCTAATACTCCACCTTAAATTATGGTACCACTACACCAAATAAGACTTTTGTAGCATTGAAAAAACGTTGCTAATTCTTGTAGTAGTGTTTCGATAAACTTTGTGACACGACATGCAACTAAAAGTCCGGAAACTTTAGTTGCGTTGTAGAAATGCTACCAAAAATGAAAATATTGTAGCATTCCTGAAACCCTACAAATAGTATTTTGGCAGCGTCTTATAAATGCAACCAAAGTGGTACTTGCACTCTTGTTGTTTATTTTCTATAGCGTTTTTTCTTTGCTACAATAATATTTTTTTGTAAATTGCATTATCTCTTGTAGCACTTTTTAAACGCTACTAAAACATTGATTGACGGACAACACATTTTAATTGCAAGTATTTATTGTTAACAACTTATATCATTTTCAACAATCACTTATATATAATAGTCATATTAAAACAAATAATCAATCACATATTTATCATTTTCAAACCAGCATCAATAATCACCATATTCAAATAATTAAAAAAACACATTAATCAAACATCAACTATAATATCCATAATCATTATAATAATAGTATTTCAACAAAATAAGCGAATCTATGTATAACTATTTACAGACAAGTCTACACAACTAATACGAACATAATATTATAATACATTATAGTTAAAGTCTTGTTCATGGCTTATTTACCGACAGTTGTTCTTCACTTCGAAAATGCTAATTACCTGTACATAAGTGTACTGATCGATAGCTAGAATTACATACAAGTCTTGATAATTTACCTATATATAATCTCAAATTGATATATATAGTTGTAGATGATATGACTTCATATAAATTATGAAATATATCAGAAATGTACACATGGTTTTATTGGTAAAAATTTAAGTACACATTTTGTAGATCTTTATGACAATCTGGCCTTCTGGCTAAAAATTTAAATTTCACATTTCTGTTTTTGTTGTTTTTTACACTCCATAATTCATTGAAAGACAGACATAACATGAAAGACAAGTTTCAATAAAATTCACATAGATGAGACAAGTTTAAAGTAGAATGTATGCGCTATTAGTGCACACTTTTGACTTACCATGTAATTAACTAGGAAATAAAATTAATTATCCTTCATGATTATGAGATGACTAAAATTTAAACTACTTTTGAGAAGGGCAGTGGTAATGAAATCCTTGGAAACGTTAAACGGTAGGATCTACCACTGTAAACAATATGTTTCAATTACTAATTCAATCTTTATATGAAAACAACAAAAGAACATGATTTAAAGAAGTGATAAGAACAATAGATAAATAAAAGATACCATAGACACATCTATGGAGGCAACGATAATGATATCACCACAAGAAACAACAGCATGACACACCCTTTCAACTGCATCCTTGATAACATTCACCACTTCAAATGAATTGAGAAAACTAATATTGGATAGAGCCATTTTCTCTCCTTTCTCTGAAAAATATATATGACCATTAAAAATATATATATATAAACATGAATAAAATACACCGTGAAGTCCATTGCCTTTCTTTGATTGGTCGAATGAAGTCCTTTCAACTTAGGTAGATTATTTGCATATGTAAGAGTACGTAATAGTTTGGTTATCAATACAAAAATATAGTAGATTATTTGAATTCATCCAAATAACATGCAATGTTTTTATTTTAAAAGATAAAAAGTAATATTCCTGTACCATATCGGTTCCAGATAAGCAGCATATATTACACAACACCTCTTCAACCCACTATTTAAAATTTAAACATTCCTACCTAAAGCCAAACTGATCTTACCTAGAGCAAGGTACCTTGCCTATATTCAATTCAACAATTCACACATGTCAATTAAAGAGAATGGATGAAGATACGCAACAAAATCTAACAGCAGTTGGATGGTATAAAGATCATCGTCAGCAATCTACTTCTCAAACTATATACAATAAAAGGAAATCTCTACGGCAGGCAAATGGATTAGACCTTTCATTCATAGAATTATGTAGTATCTAATTCATACTATATCTCCATTAAATTTCATGCTTGTATTAGGAAAGAAAACAAACAAAAGTAAACGAATTGGACCCATGTATACATGATTCCTTGGTATCTTTCCTTGATATCTTACTATGTGAATTTCTATGCCGTTACATTTTAATTTTTAATACTTCATAATCTGTATTGTATGTCAGTCACAAAAGGAATATTCAGAAATGATTCAAAGCATAAGATGGGTGTCTATGAAACTAAACTCAAAAACCGATATGCTGGAATATAGTTTTTTCATATAAAAAATTGATATGTGAAACCTCCTCAAGAATGCACTGCTGGGTGGAATTTAACTAAGAAATGAAAAATACTGAGGACCTAGCATTTCAGTATATTTAACAAATAATATAGTCCACAGACGAATAATATTTTAGGCAAATTACCAATAAATCCAAAAGGCAAGAAAAGAAAATAAAGGCACCAATATCTTCCTATGTAATAGCAACAGACAGCGCGAAAACATAACCAAGTCCGACCTAAAAAGCTTTAAAAAATAAATATTGCCTGATGAGCTAATGGAGGCCTCCTGACAATAAATAAGCTCTATATTGCTGACATGTTTAATGGATAGTTTTTGAACCGACCTACGTCAGGGGATGGAGTTAATACTGGAGCCAGACTCAAACATACAGATGATATTGCATGCGAGCTCTTACTCAGTCATAATGCAGATGTGGTGGACAACCCTGCATAGAAAAGCATTGTCAATCAGATGAAAACAAAAGGGAAATTGAAAAGAATTAAGATAACTATGAGCGCTCCTTCTAATATTGAATCCTGGAGTTCTCACAAAACCACTCTTTAATGAATTTCTTAGTTTGGAATATTAGGGACCCGGAATCCCCCCTCTAAACAATTACATGTTTATCAAACCATCAAGCATTATAAGGTACCATGAGTATGCTTGTTAGAGCATAAATTATTTTAAAATCAAATCAAAGAATCCACCTTATATCAAAATAAGGATTGGAGCGATGTGCACAATAATGAATTAAATGAGAATGGTAGAATCTCGATTATGTGGGACAATAAACAATAGTATATGACTGTGCACCATAAAAGTGACTAGTATATAACTTGCTAATTAAATAACAATTTGGGACATCATAAATTTGCCTTTGGTTTTTTGGGCTATTTTAATGTTATCATCTACCATCAAAATAGAATCACACACGAAACCATATTTCTGCCATTGAAGAAGATTTTTTTGATTGTATAGTCTCAGCTAAATTGATTGAACCATTAAGAATAGGAAATTACTCTACATGGAGAGGTGTGGTTTAGATATGTCAATCCACAAAAAAAATTGGTAATTTGTTCATCAACGGGGACAGTTTTGATAAAAAATTTAACTTTCCCATTCATTTTGCAAACCACTCTACTAGCGATCACATATTGTTTTTAATATTGATCCTCATGGGCAAGTCAAGATTAATTGTTGAGATATTAAGGAAAGATATTATGTTGAGATATTAAGGAAAGATATTAAGAATGAATTGATTCGCTATTACAATGCTAATCCCTATATTTATAGGGTCAATTATTCTCTAGAATATTCCTAGCACATTCTTTATTCTGGAGCATATTCCATGGCATATCTCTTGGCATATTCTCTAACACCAAATATAAGATAATGTATTTATTTGTCCTTATCTCAACATTAATTCATTCTTAATATCTCGACATAATATCTTTCCTTAATATCTCAACATTAGTAGACCGTTTCAATTTACAAATCATTGACATACAACTTATCTTATAATGAGTTGACTGAATCTAAATGGAGTTTTTCAATCACCAGAAATCCTTTATTCCAATTGCTTTGTAAACTAAAAAGAATAAAAGCATGTCTCAAAAACTGGAATAAAACAATCGATTCAAGTCTACCTTAATGCTCTAAGAATGGATATAGACGACACACATACCCGGCGTATCAACAGTCCAACTGAAAAAACTGCATATTGTGGAATATAAACATAAAGTCAATTGGTCGTCAGATCTCATTCATCATAGAGCTGTTGAATATATGCAGAAATAAAAAATAAAGAGGCTTACTAAGGACGATAGAACTATGCACTTTTTTCCTTTTAAATGTCTATCATTCTAGGTTTAGGCAATTCAATAGAGTTATGCTCGATTCTCATGAAAATTAGGTATTCATATATGAGAAACTTCACAAGGAGGCCATTGAATTTTTCTCTAACTTGTTCAATTCTAACTTAAAAATAATTATTTTTCTCATATTACCCACAAAAAAAATCCTTATGGGTAAAGGTACGGAAGATCTTGATAAATCTATTCGGATGTAAATTTCTTCCTAATCCCCTTAGAAAAATTACCTCACTGATTGTTATTTCTAAGTTATTTTTATTTCTTCCACTAAAAGTGTGTCACTAAGTAATGTACTATGCTTCAAAATACTAATCAATTTTCTATATTTGTTGTCCTTAAACATAATATTACTTTAAAAAACATATTCTAGAAGATAAGATTTTAGGTGATTATATAACCTCATTGGACATATGAACTATCATAGGTGTAGTTGATATATGACTTAACTTCAATGGTCAATACATCCACTGCAAGATAAAATAAAGGTATATAATATGAGCACTGAACATTTTGAAGTATAAAATTGGGCCACTCGCATGATTTAGACAAAGAAAAATGACAAACTAGATTTAAACTCTAAAACATTGTCTCCAACCACCTTTTTTCTTTATTAAAAAAGGAAGAAGAGAAATTCCTACTGTGACAGCTAAAGAGTGTATAAGTTATCATATGAAAAGCATGATTAATAAATTAATTTAGAAGAGCATTCAATATAGAAACAAACATAAGTGGTCATAATTTACAACATTCCAAAAAGTAACAATTAAATTATCGTCCGGGAAATACATGAGGTAATGCGGTCTCATTGGTAAAATTCATACGTACAACAGAAGTGATATATTTATCATACTTCTGACTACTTAAGCATCAAATGCAAAAATATCTAGCAAGTTGTCTAATGTAAAGAAGTAATATACTAAATCTTAATTTATTATGTGACTCACATGTGCGTCTATGTTCCCCTTTTTTATATTCGTTCATGACGATATAATTAAAATTCTAAAGTTGTATCCCTGTCTTACCACTTTCACTTGTTGCTGACCTGTAAGCGACGTAGGATGCATCAACTGCCCATCTGCCTTTGTTTCCTAACTCTTTCGTAAACCTCGTTTACATTATCCCGTGATAAGACCTGAGCACTATAGAACAATAAAACAAATAAATCCATTTAATGAAAATGCTATAGGTATCCAAATTATTAATATATCAATGTGGTCATGTAGGAAAGAACTAAAAAAAGCAAAGCAGTACAAATGTGAATATAAAGGGAAACTGGATAAGGAATTAATAAACGTTGTTAAGATTATGAAGTACTTATTATGGTTTTTGCCCACTAGCTTGAGAACACTTCATCCTTTTCCTTTCTATAACATATGCATGCACATAGCTAACTTACATAGTAACAACCAACGTTTATGTAATAGATTCCTTTTAGTACCGTAAAGCACCTCTTCAATTTTTATTTTTATTTTAATTCTATTCTGATCTATAATGGAAGTTAAGTTAGTGGGTTTTGTTGCTCCAATTCCTTTTACAGTATATTTTCATATCGTATATATTGTGTAGTTTCCTCTTTGCATTTTTTTTACAATCATAACATAAATGCTACAAGGTGAAACAAAATCACAAACCTTGAGTAAGTGCTCACCAGGCATGCAACAAGTGCATAAAACATAAAACAATGTAATTTAAGTTCAGGTTTAAAGTGCAAGCACACACAAGCTACAGGAATACCAAAAAATAATTGCATGATTAACACACAACACAAAACAAAACCAAGCATATGCCACATCTCACAATTCAAGAAATGTACGCAAAAAACAAGTAAGAACAAGTCCAAATTTAAGATGCAACAAAAAATTCAAGTTCATAAGACATAAAACACAACTTCAGATTTATAGCGTAGATGCACAAGGCACAAAATCAAACTTAGATTTGAAGAGCAGTTTCTAGGCATGCACAAAAGGATACAAAAACAAACAGGTACATTTCACAATAAAGAAAAATAAGTTTACGCTTGATACTATTTTGTAGAGATAAATTAAAATGATGAATAAGTCAAGATGAGGAAAGTACATGAAATATTCTAAAATTTTAATCTAACATCAAATTTATTTTTACTTTATTACATTAAAAAATAGTTCACAAACCAATTCTTTACATTTAATCTGCCACATCACAAACCATACTTTGCACCACCCAATTGATTAGCACAATTTTTTGGTACAAATGTTTTTTGTACAGTGCAAATTCATTTCAAATGCAACTACCATGTGTCAGCTTAAGACCTATACTCTTTGTTATTTAAGAGCATGTGCAGCATCTCCAATCTATTTCGGTATAAAATTGCAAATGAACTGCGCCAAGTTTTAGATGCAACTGTACAGTTTCATTATCAGTTTAGCGTACAGTTTGCCTATTATTGAAAAAGTTCCACTCTATTTTGGTGCATAATTGCAATTAAAACAACGCTACTGTTGCAGTAGCAAGTATTCAGTTTCATTACTACTTTAGCATATGGTGCAATCGATCATTGAAAAAGAGGCAGCTGCTCATGTTTTATATTATATATGACATCTAGTCTAACCTGTGTTTTCAGATGTTTAAATTCCAATTCTTTTTGCATGCTACACTTCAAGCCACTTCAAATTCTTCTAATATGGACCTCTAAATAAAAGTTAATTATTTTTCATTAATATATATATATACACACACACACACATGTGTGTGTGTCGCAATCCATGAGTGAGTAAAGAAGTAGTTGCAAATAAATTTTATATGGCTGAGAAAAATGTTTGGCTACTGCAACTACATTTGCTTCTGCTCGTGTAACTACTAGGGCAACAAAATTCGATTTGCTCTTCTCATCCGAAATGAGTTTTAGAAACGAAGATAATATCATTTTAAAGCAAATGTGATTTGTATTATTCATTCATGAATTGACATTTGCTCGAATGATCTGAATTGTATGTCATTGCAGAAGAACAAGGATGTGAGAGATGATATTTTTGTGTTTAGCTCAATGGATTTGTTTTAGATGTTAAAGCATGATATTTATGCGTCATTTAAATGGAGGTCTTGTATGAAAAAAATTCTTAGTGGTCTTGTATGACAAAATTTATTGGTTTCCAAGGTAGCATTTAGAACAACTGTACCATAAAGCAGTAAAAACTAGGTTTTGGCTAGGGCTTGCGCTACACACAAATTACATATGTTGACTTGGTTTAAATAAGCACATGCCTGTGTATATGTTAGTGCTTGGTAGCTCCATATTTAACCCATGATTTGAAGGATCCATCCAAAAATAAATATTCCCAAAGGTTTAAAGGGATGGTTAGATGTTGTCATTCCCTTAGTATGCCTTAAGTTATACTTTCTTTATAACAGAAATTTTATTTTGCCTAAGTCGGTCCAGATCCATAATAGAAACATTTATGTAAGTCCAAAAGTATGACTTTGATTAAACATGTGTTTATATATATATACATACATATATATACATATATATAGAAAAATAAATGAATGCAGACAAATAAATGGATAACATAGAGACCAAAACATACTTTCTACTAAATAAACCATTAGTGCTAGAATGTATCGACTCAAAGTGTAAGTATCTAAGATTTCGCATCTTGTCAAATAAGTCAATATATTGAAAATCGTTTCGTACTTATCTAGCAAAATAAATATAGTTGGCCTACTTTAACAAAATAGGTTATACATTAGTAGTAAAAACCAAAGTTTAAATGCATCCAGAAAAAAAAGTGTTAAAACAATATGTTTATAAAATTAAGAATTAAAAACATGTCTAACAAGATGTAAACAAAAACTCTCTTAAAATGATAGGATAATGAGAAAAGTATTTAGTAGGCAAGACACTAATAAAATAAAGTTTGTTTGCTTACCTTGGTAATCCCAGGGATCATAATTATACATATCTAAGTGTCTAATGAGTTCAATGCTAAGAGGCATTTTCTGAATTTTTCTCCTAATGTAAAATATCACTACTTTTTCATCTATTGGGTGAAACTTGAACCCTAGAGTCTTCAGTTCATCTTCGTAGCTTTCACTATGAAGTTGGTCCAAATCCACAAGCATCACCGTAAACACCACTCGTAGGTCAATTCAAAAAGCAACGAATTCGTTTTCTATAAGAGGATTAGGGTTCAACGTTGGAGTTGGAACTGAGGATGAGGAAAGCGGAGCATACGGAGGGGAGGGCAGGGATAGGAAATTATTTAGAGGATGAAGCTTGATTTGGTTTGGGTCTTTGGGGTTTTGGGAAATCCCAAAAATCCAAGAAACGATGAACATTAATTGAGTTGATTTAGATTAGGTTTTATTGATATGGGGCCTTGGAAATGCCAAACATCCAAGAGAGTGATAGGGGAAGCAAAAATGAAATTACGGTTTTGTGAAAGATGTAAATGAAATGAAAAATGGAAATGGACCTCTAGGGTTACAAGGGTGGAGAAGTGAAGGAAGAAACATGGAGGGAAATGAAAATGGATATCCCGCCGATTACAAGCGAACATATTATACCTATCGTTGAATTCTGGAAATTGAAAGGTACCAAATATCTTTAGTGTACTTAGTTTACAAATGCTACTAATGTACGCAACTAAAAGTAGCTTTTTTTGTAGTGTACCACTTATATTAATAACAAATAAGAAATACTAATGTTAAAACAATCAATATCAAGATTAAACCAGAATAATGTTAACACTCAATCATACAATCAATCCAAACCAATTTATACAACCAATTCAAATAATATTTTTACACACCATTAATTTATATTCAAATTTTCACACACAATCAAATTCAAATATAGCACACCGAATTCAAACATAAAATCAAGCATTTCTTGTAACTTCTACCTATAACTATAAACCTATAAAAGTATAAATTTCCCTTTTAAACTAATACTTGAAGAACTATATATTAATGAAATGAGAAAAAGATGAGTATAATAGTTATATTATAATTATTCAATACATACATATGTATAAGTATATTTCACGCAAACCTATTAACACACAAACCAAATCCAATCATGTCAAACTAGTCAGTCAAGTCAAACAAGTCAATCGAGCCAACAAGGTCAATCGAGTCAAAGTAAATATGTTATGTGTTAATTAATAATCCTATATCATTTTAAGAGACAATAATAAAAAATCTCAATAAAAAAATCTCCAAAATATACAAATTTGCTAAGGAAACATTTATAATAATGAAACTTGAAATAAAAAAACATTTATGATAATATAAAACCTATAATTGTCACGAAATTATTTTTAATGAAATTTGATAATATAAAGTAAACTATATAATTATAACTTCTTACATTTAAACTATATATTTAATACCTAAAAAATATTTATTATACCAAAATACTAAGTTAAATATACAAGTTTATAGATATAATAAAATAAGAAATCAAATTAGTATTAAGTTACAAACAATATTTATGATAATGAAACCCGAGGTTATTCTATAAAATTATATATGAAAAATATATAAGTTAATAGATGCTTAAACTGTATATAAAAGATATATAAATTTATATTTTACAAAAATATCAAATGTTTGAATTCAAAAAATATCATTTCAAGTTCTATATACTATATTAACATATTTATGTACTATATATAATTATATAGATTTATATAATTTCAATATATATACATGTTGAATAAAAATATAAGTAAATATATAGACAAACTAAATTGATAACCAGAGTTTGAACTGATATTATTTTTTATTGAATAGATGTCCTTTCAGATTTTTTAAAAAATCAAAGCAAAGAGTAGTGAAATTTAAATCTAAAACAAGAAAAGACTTTTTTTTTTAAAATATTGGTATATTGATATGTATACTATGGTGTGTCGACATATGAACTAAAATATATAAAATTATAAAAGAGATAAATTTCTAGTCCTAACTATGTGGATAAATGTATATTCCTAAATGCAATGACAATTATGAAATAATAGTAAAACGTACCACTTTTTGTAATCTTCCATTTTGTTGTTCTTTCATTGTTACGAACCACACATTCATACCTTTTAGAGTTTGACAACGACGGACTCGCTTTACCGAGAAGCATAGTATATTCATTTATTGAATTCGAAGGAAGTATGAGAAGGATACTGATGACTTAGGATTTTAACTAACTTGACGCCGAAATCTTGAATTTGAATTTTGAATGAACAGACACTTCAACTACTGTAAATAGGCCAAATAGTCATATCTTTTCATAAATGTTTCTCCTTTTCTTCTTCATTACCTTTTTCTACTTACAATCAATATTTTGGGAGGCATATCTTCTTCGTTTCTTAACGAAATTGAATGAACCCATAAGAAAATCGAAGAAGAAGACAATGGCTATGATCCAGTAATAGTTCGGTGATGAGTTTGAATGGTATTATAGTGCAGCAGGGGAAATTAGTAAGATAAAAGCAGGAAACCTCGTACATAGTTTTCAGTTTTGGATAGCTAACTTCAAACTGTCATACCTCACTCAATTTGGATTGGAATTTGATGATTCACCCATCAAAAGGACCATGGGAACAATAATTACAATAAAGAATAGGAGTTAGGATGAAGTATTTCAAATATCTGGATGAAATATGAACAATATCAGTGATAGTTTTGGTTTCTTTTTTTTGTGCACCAAAACTTACAATAATTACAATAAAGAATAAGAGTTAGGATGAAGTATTTCAAATGTCTGGATGAAATATGAACAATATCAGTGATAGTTTTGGTTTCTTTTTCTTGTGCACCAAAACTTCTTTTGATCAAAACTTGGTCATTTCTTGATGGATTCGCACGAACTAGTGGCATTGCTATGCAGATGAAGAGACTTACAATATTGAATCAAGTTGTAGATGAGAATCAAAAGTTTTGTATTATTGATCAAACAC
This sequence comes from Allium sativum, assembly GCA_030737875.1. Taxonomy (NCBI): domain Eukaryota; kingdom Viridiplantae; phylum Streptophyta; class Magnoliopsida; order Asparagales; family Amaryllidaceae; genus Allium; species Allium sativum. The sequence goes on along the minus strand of CM060910.1, from coordinate 1,041,074,643 downwards.
CTATTTCTTTGTAGACTGCTAATTAAATAATCATCTGTGTTTTTTTAATCGATGAATGATCATTTGATGTCTTTTAACCAATAGTTGTCAGATGAAACTCATACCTTGCAAAATAATAAAACTTTCAAAAGAATCAAATGACTTTTCAAAATAACTAAATGTAATTTTAATCAACAATATCATGTTGATTATGTGACATTTCCATATGAAAATAGTGTTTATAATTTTGTCAAAAAATTAACATTTAATTTTTTTCAAAATTAGATTATGAAAACTTTGAAAACCAATTCTCTGATACTAATTGTTCTGTAATGCAAATCCCAGAACTTAAGGAAAACTTAACAGAATGGGGTTGAATGGTGTTTAGTGAAATTTTATAATTTTTATGAAATATTTTTGAATTAATCAGAAACATATGCAAATCACAAATATGTAACAATCATATAATCAAACACAGATGCAGAATTAAAAAGTAAAAGCAGTAAATGAAAGAACACACCAGGATTTTTATACTAGTTCGGAGTTACGCTACATCCACTCCCATACAAATCTGGGTTGATGCACATTTCTTTTCAAATAATATCCAAATTACAATCCTCAATTTCACAGGCTTGAAGTACACCCCGCTTGTTTCCGGGGTACAATGAGACTCAATTGATATGTGGGCTATAACCTCCATAAATTGATTTTCGGGCTACAACCACACCAATTGATTTCTGGGCTACAACCCAGTTGATTTGGACGGGCTATAAACACACCTTTTTATTATCTGTTTTGGAAGGAAGACTCGATTGAACTTTGATCTTCTGATCTTTTATTACAAAACACCTAAAACTCTAAACAACACTTGAATCCTTGAGAGAGTTTGATAGAGAATCAAACTAGAATTGAATTGGTTTAATTATCTTTGAAATTCAGCAAGTTTGGTTGTAGAAATTTGAATTTTAAGAGAAATAATGAAGAGAAAAGATAAGAAGATAATGAAAATGGTTATAAAAAATTGAACTTAGATGGATATTAATAACTGTTTAATAGTCTTGTCTCTTCAGGAAACGTTTTAAACAAATAGACACAGCTTTTGATATTTGAAAATAACAGTAACCATTTCGACATTGAGGATAGGGGATGTAGACATGTCTAAGGGATTTTTGAAATATAAATTTTGTTTGAAAAAAATGTAAATGATGCGTAAATAATTCAAGATAATTCTAGAGTTTAAATAAACTATTTTCCTATATATTAAAGTAGCATAACAGAGTAAGAATATAAATTAAAATATATATCTACAATCTATGGAAGTGTTATAAAACTTAATATATAACTGTAAGTATAAGTATATAGAAACTTAATATATAAAACTATAAATATATGAATATAAGAAACTTTAAACTTAATACATAAAACTATAGATATGAATATAAGGAAATAATAATATTAAAACTTAAGTACACACATATAATTAAATCTAAATTACTTAAATTAGGAGCTAGATTTAAAATCTAAGAAATAAATTTAAATATTAAAAAATATATTTTAAATAGGAAGTAATTTTGAAATCAATTTAGAAATAAAAGTATAAGAATATTATAAGGCTAAAATGGTGAGAAAATAAGAATAAGAATTTAAGTGCTATTACGGAGTTCGAACAAAAATTATAGACACTATGACTTATCCTGTTTTCTTGAACTCTTGAACACTTTTTACTCATGAGTCATCAATCTTGAACTCTTCTTATTTGAAATCTTCAATCTTTAATTCTTCTTCTTTGTAATCTTTTAGTTTTATTATTTGTAATATTTAATATTGAATCTTCAAATTATACACTCTTCAAATACCTGTATATAATTCAAGCGTGTATATATATACATAAAATAATGTTAGTATATATTTTATAATAATAATAGTTAACAAGGTTGTTGTCATCAAAACCATCATCTCACTCCCTAACACATTTAACAAACTTAAAATGAATTGGTATCATATAAAACAATTATTTAAATAATTATAATAATTATTAAATCATTAATCCTTACTTAAAACAATAATTAATTATTGAATATAATAATCTTATTTAATGTTGTCTTGATATATCTTTCTTTTTTAGAAAAGTTAAGCCGATATTTATAGTGGCCACAACCACTTTCATTATAACAAATAATGAATACAATAAGGAATATGAGTCAGACACTTTATCTGTCTACTATATACTAGAATAAAGTGTCCAGTGCACAATACAATAAAAACTAGAGCGAATCAGAGTGCTTCAACTACAAAAACCTATCAACTAGTCTCCTGAGGTAGAGGAGGAGGTAGAAGAAGAAGAGGAGGAGCTGGAGGCCGAGGAAGGGCATATGTCATGCAACAAATTGGAAAAGAGAGCAGATAGGTTAGACAAATAACCAACATGGTTCAAACCATATAAAAACTTCATATCCTAAGATACAACATCCAATATTGGCTTGTTAAGATCCCCATAAAATCCTTCAAAAAATAACTTCAAATCAGAACCATCATCATAGCAGTGCAAGAATCTAACATCACTTGGTCCCTCATCAGATACATCAGCAATGAACATGTAATACATTTGGTGAACGGGGTCATAACACATATCAGAGTCTAGATGGGGCCAAGATTTGTCATGATCATTCCACACTACTGCTTAACTTCAACTAGTTCAGATACCGCAGGCGAAGCTGGTCTCCTGTGAGACTATATTCTTTCTATTACAGAAGCTTTGGGTATAGGAGCCCAGATGCGAGGAGGTGGCTTCAACATGAGTTTTTCAACAAAGGGGGGGGTCCTTCGACTGGCTGCTTAGAAGCTTCAATCTCGTGTCCAAAATATTGGCAGTTAGTGCATATATGTGGCTTCCACGACAACTGAACATCAACATAAGTATCATAGCCGTCTAAAGAGACTTTAAGTTTGGAAGGCAACGAGTTGCTAGGAGTAATTTAAATCAAGCTTTCGAAAAGACCAGGTTTTTCCTAGCCTCAGTGTTAGCATCAAAATAGTTAAACTGTCATATTCTACTTGCTAACCAATTCAAACCTGGTAGTGTCTGTAGTACAGAAGGGATCCTAGTGAAAATAGTTCAAACCGGAATAGACAATACTCTCTATAGCACTCCCAACCAAGGAACTCCAAGATGTAATAATAAAAGGGTTCCTTCCTATTATAGCGGGATCATATTCCAGCACTTTCCTTCTCTCTTCCATACTTGAGAATTTGTAATAAAACATAAGATTCACTAATTTACATGAAGACTACCCCTTAAATTCCAAGCCTTACGACAGTGCTCACGAACATTAAGGTATGGAATTTCAGAGTCCAAAAAGAAACCTACTAGATGATCCTTCCAAAGATTAACCCCTTCTTGAACTATCTCGGACGGCTGAAATGGGTTATCAATGGAAGACGAGAAATTATGGGGTGCATAGGCTCCAACACATCTAGGAAGAGAGGTGAAAAAGGAGGAATAACTCAGTTTTGAGGACGGTCCAGCAAGCTTAGAAGAGGCAGCAGCACTTGGTTTAGGGTAGGCATTAGACAGTGAAGTGGCAGGTATAATAGGACTAGCTAGAACATTTTCTCGAACATTTTGAGTGCCTGATGGACTGGGGTCGGGAATTGGGTTAGACACAGCATTGGGCGGCATTGATACATCTAAATTTCGCAAGTTCAAATCTAACTCATTCACCTCAAGCACAGTTGAGGGGCATCGACCCAAATGAATTTCAACATAAGCGTTAGCATGGGTTTTGGACTGGTGAAATACCTGAGTTTTCGTTCGCATTTTCAGACTAGGGATGGCAATGGGGCGGGGCGGGCGCGGGTAGTACCACCTCATCACCCGCCCCCTTGGGTGATTTTTTGCCCCGTGCCCACCCCATACCCGCACGGGTACCCATTAAACGGGTTTTAAATAAGTTGCGGGTAATGGCGGGTGTTCGTGGGTATCCATTATATTTATTTAATTTATTTTTTAGTCACTTACTGAAATTATTTAGAAATACATTTGACAAAAAAAAAATTAGACCAATACTAAAATGCTAACCTGAAAATACCAATACATATTTAAACCAACAACCAGAAAAGAAGAGACAACCACAGAAGTATCCATCGAAATATCAACAGCCAGTTATAAATTGTTGAGTAAAGGCATGCACACAAATACTGAACAACCAACAATAATGTTTTTTGTATTGACTATTGATAATAAATCACATTCAATACGGGCACGGGTACCCACGGACATGGGTATCTTATTATCCGTACCCTCCCCATTAATTAACGGATATTAAAAATACCCGTTTATTTTACCCACGGATACCCATTTAACTATCTGTTTCATATCCATGACGGATTTTACCCGTAGATATCCGTGGATACGGATTTTTTTGCCATCCCTATTTCAGACCTTATGACTTCAAAAGGGCTGACATCAGTCCAACATTGAACATTGGGTGTTCCTCCAACTAGGAGGCCAGTCACAGGGAAAATCGACAAGGTCAACTAGGCCTGAAAGCGGCAACGTAGGCACTTCTGAGACTAAATCAGTCGTGGGATCTTGCAGCACTGGGTTTTCTGCAATGGTACGAGAAGCGTTGTCAGGTTCCAATCGACAAGTAGCAAAAGTTCTTCTAGATCTGGTGATGTTGGACGAGGAATGCGATGTCGTCTTACGTTTCCTTGCCATCATAGGGAAGGGGGAGGAGGAAAGAGAAGCAAGCAAGTCGAAGGAGGAAGCGCAGAGGTTTAGCAGTGGTTTGACCAGAAGGTGATTAAGGGGGAAACGAAACTGCAAGGCGCTGGGAAACACCAATTTTTGGCCACCATTGATTTGCACGAGAGAATGCAAAAAATTGATATATCTTATGAGGATTGTTAAAGGGACTCCATTTTTGATTAAGGGAGGGACAATTTTTCATTTTTTGATGAATTGTTAAAATGAAAAATTGTTAAGGGAGGGACAAAATAAGTTAGCCCCCATTTAACTATATAATTAAAAATTCCAGTACTATCCCTATAATCCTCTTATACCTGCACATATACATACACATGAACTCACACCAGCATTACCCATATACATACAAATACATAACACATAAGCCCTCCTAACAGAGAAAAACTAACGTACACCTACAAATAACTATATAAATTTAAACACTTAAGTATAAGTCAGACCACACTTGCATGAATTCAAACACTTAAGCATAAGTCAGATCATCACTTATTAACATTTCTTAGTCTAATTAGATACGTAAATAATTAACTCTGCAAATTGCAAAGTAAATTTAGAACAATATACAATGACCTTCTATAATTCAACTTAAAAGAAAAATAAAAAGAAATAACAATCAAACGAAGATCCACCTCCTTCAACTCTCCTTGATTCAAACAAAGTTCATATAATCTCAGTATTCCAATTTAAATCATGCTTTTATCATTCATATATATAAGTAAATAAATAATAGAGAAAATTAAAAACGATAATTACAGTTGCATGCACCTTATATTTGATAATGATATAAATAGCGTAGATTATGCAAGTATCCAAAGAAAGTCAGTACCAAACATATTCAAAACTCAACTTGGAATTATGAGAAGTAATTAACAAATTAAAATATAGTTAATCATTGCATGTCTAATTAATTAAGGTTACGAGGGGTAGTCTAGTCCATGCTTATTTTAAAATTAAAAAACCAAACCCTCCCTTAACAATTATTTTTTAAGGTGGAGTCCCCTTAAAAATGTCCCCCCTTAACCAAAAGTGGAGTCCCTTTAACAATCCCCTGTCTTATTTCGATTGATAAGCAATAGATTTTATTTCACATTCTTGATTGATAAGCAACATTGGCAAAATGGTTTTGGCTAATTTATCAGCCTTTCTCCCTTAAGAAAATATTCTTTAGGGTAATTTTCCAAAATTAGTTTATTATCATTATTCATTACTTTCAACTTCGATTGTAAGTTAGAAAAATCCTTATTTGAATATTTATAATAATTCAAATACCTTATTTAAGATGATTAAACTCTGGGTTGTCGAATTCTGTTTCTTTAAATGAATTTCGTCCTCGAAATTATTAGCATGTCAAATCCAAATGTTACATTCTTTCTGTACCATGTCCATGTATTATCCGTACAAGATATTTGATTTGATCTTCTATTCGAATTCATAACTTTCTCTTCTAAACTAGTATTAATCCTTTGATCCGTAGTGTGGATTATGATCTGGCTCTTTGACAAAAAAATTTGAATTTCTTGCATAGCTCTCGACTATAATAAAAAAACTCAAGTATTCAGTCTTAAACTCTAACCAACATTCGCTATCAAACATAGAGTGATAAATCCTTCTTCGGATAGTCAAATGTTTCAAAGTTCCAAACCTGAAATTTCGTTTTGATAATGATTGATTGAGCGAATGAAGGATTTATGCATAATTGTCTCATCGATTATCTTCTTAATAAGTATGTTCATTACTTTTTGGAACATGTTATCCTCAAGTGTTAAACTTGCCTCTATTTCATAAACATGCTTAACATTAAATTCAAAAATTATTTCAAATGTTTTCCTTATTAGAATTTTATTTCAAAAATTATTTCTTTTATCTTTTCTTAGAACCTTAATTCTTTAAAGGAATTAACTTTCTTATTAGTAGTCTTCAAATCATTGACAAATTTTTGAAAAAGTTGATGCCAAGTGTATGACAACAATAATTTCATTCATTAAATTTCAAAAGTTCATACTAATCTTACTACACATTCATAAGCGACACATGTCATTTATAGTTAAATATTAAAAATACCTAGTCATACTCATATTTCTCCAAATCAGATGAGGCTCTACTGTACTAGTAGTCCACCTTGTAATTCATTTCTTAGTCTCCCTCGTTGGCATCGTTTCAATCCCTTTCTTCCTGAGGTGGGTTCTTAACATATGACAACCAATGTTGATTCCACGTGATGTGGCATGTTATTATAGGTACACCTTCCATGATATTTCCTTTCTCAATCTCCTCAAGCTCGAGGATAGCCTCTTCTTTTAAAAAGAGCTTCCTCCTCTGTCTCTTCCTCAACCTTTACTTCCACCTCATTTTCCCCCTTGATATAGTCTTCTCCCACTGACCAGAAAATGTTGTTGTCTTTACCACTCTTGACATCAACCAGACATATTGTCCATCTAAGAATCATAGTAAGCAATATTTTGGCTATTTAGCTCAGCCTCTCGCTACGGTTCTTCTTCAGTGGGTTCTGATTCCTCGATCTCGATGATCGGTGCTAACTCCTCGTTGCTCAAGAGGATAATAAGTTTGAAAGGCTTGGGAGGAATCAACATATTAACCACGAGAATACAACCGTCCCAGCTGAAAGGATAACATGAGATATCTTGCTCAATCGGTGAGTGGCGAGTCTTTTCATCATTGCTGGAGATGACAATGGTTTATTTTTTTTGGTGCCTTGTAAGATTCACTTTTGTAGAACTTCTTTCCATTGTGTTTTTACGAAGATAAAGTGCAACTTATCAATGACTTATCTTATTTGGTAAAGTTACAGGTATAGTTAAAAATTTTTTTTTGGCAAGGACAACCGGATTTCAAAGTGAACCATCCACATTTCATTATAACAAATAATAAGTACATACATACACAGGAGATAGACTAGATGTCTATCCGCTACAGTTATCTTATAGAGTAAAATCCAAAATAAATTAAGACTAGAAAAAACTAGTCCATCACCACGTAGGTGAGACTATGACACTATAAAATGCTGAAACAGACTAATCACATTAAAATTAGACAATACACTAGAGACAAGTTTGTAGTAATAGCTGCTTTAGTACTCTCTTTCTCACCGTGTTAAAGTGCATGCATGCACAACACCGAAAACTGCACACTAAGCTACTAAAGCCGTCTAAAATAAGCTCACAAGCACTAAAAGCAAATTTCACAGCAACCCACAACATGTGGTGACCAACCCTTCACCTACCAAACCGTAACCCAAAGATGAACAATATAACTTTTCCTCCTATATCACAAAGCCACACAACATAAACTATCTCGCCAGACACCAATAATAAACCCTCAACATAAAACTACCACGATAGAGACTCTATAGCCCAAAACGATACACTCACAATAGAAGAACTATCAACCAAACTCAGATAATATGAACACAATGGACAAACCAAAACCAAACACACCTAGACTCAAACAAATAGCTCACCAAATCGAAGTACGCTAGCCATACCACTAGCACGTCAATCAAGTTAATCCACAGCAAAAGCCTGCCTTTTGATGGGGAGTTGCAACACAAACCTAACGGGAAGCAGAAAAGGCATCGGCTAGAAGGCGTAGTCGCAATAGGTTGCATAATAAAATCAAAGGATGGCAACAATAAAGCAGTGAGGAAATCAGATAAGCTTACTAGGAAAACGAGGATAACGAGTAGAGTTTGGATTCAGTTAGCAAGGAGCCAGGAAGGCAAGGTAAGAAAAGCGCGGCGAGAGGAAGAAGTCAAGGGTAAAAGGATATATGAACCTAGGAAAAATAAGAACCGAGGATGGGTTTGAAGAGATATTAGACATAATGGCGAAAGATGGAGTAGGTAAAAGAGGATCAAATGAAAACGAAGGAGGCAAAGCGAATTTTGGACCGAAAGTTATGGAAGAGAGAGAAGGAATCGAATGAGACAAGAGAACAAGGAGACGACTACCCAGATGCCATTGAAGGCTAAACCTCAGTCAAATCGAATTTTCCTAAAATGCTTGTTTTCCCAACAGAAATAAGAAAACCAATGATATAGCTAAAATTCTTAGCTTTTCTTAAGGCAAGTTTCCTAACTCGTCCCTTTTATTAATTCCAAGTAGGGTAACATAAACATTTTATATTCAAATTGTGAGATTCTAATCACAAGATGTTTATAGTTTTGTTTAATATCTATACATTACAACGATATATTTTGTATCGAAAATATTTATATGTAAAGTTATTTCTTTATCGAATATCAAAGAATAATCCTTTATATTTAAAAATACGCACTCATATATATATATATATATATATATATATATATATAAAACTCTTTATTTATTCTAGGGTATTGCTATACCCATCTCTTATGAGTTATTCATCCTTAAGTATTGCTCGCACTTAATTGGTCTTTTACCCGGATTAGGCTTAAGTATTCGTTCAACCCAAGCTTTGACACCAAATGAAACAACCCACTTTCTCGACCCTCAAAGGTCAATACTAATAAATCATTAGTATTCATGTGTAGCATAATTAAGCACCAAAAAGAAAATCATATGTGGTAAGAAAGAAAATAGAAAGAACAGAATTTTGAACAGTGGATATTATGTATTTCATCGTATAAACTCACTACACTAGAAGTTTTGATATAAATATCAAGGTGTAACTAATGTCAGCTTGAACAGTTATAAAACCTATTCTCACAAGTGTTGAATAAATTTGAGTGAGAATATAATAAGGTGGGGATCGATAATTATCTATAAAATCTTCAACTCCATTCTCCATCTAGTTGATCTTCAACTACATGCTTTATCCAGTTGTTCCAATAGTTACAAGCTACACCTGAGCTACTAGGCTGCTTAGAAAAAATTGAACACATAGAGTTTAAGGGGAAATAAAAATAGACTTTGGGTCAATCATGGAACTGCTGCGAGAAACTTAAATCTGATGTTTGAAAACAAATAATGTTATCCCATAAGACCATGTCCATACATAATCAAGGCACGTGATTTTCCCTTATAGTAACCAAATTTTCATTACGTAAAATTATTTAATACTATTTGTAATGAATTGTGGGCTAAAACCAATAAAATTTACCAAACCAACAATGTGAACTACTACCATTATTAAATTCCGCATTTGTCAGGCAATTCAAATAATAACACAAGCTCTTTGGGAGAACGAATTATATATAATGGCAAGATAAGGAACTACCTTCGTATTAGTACACCTCTAGAGGGATGTACCAAGGATCAACTGCCCTCTACCTTCTCAGGAAAGACCTGGCCAGCTACACAAAATCGAATATGATGCTGACTAAATATGACATCACCCCGACTGTAATTGACCCATCCAGGATACCCCATAGCATACACCATATACTCGACATATAAAGAGTAATCTAGAAAGGTGGTGATCATATCCTAATGGGTGCGACCTACATAGCCACACTGTGTGCCTTGTTTCTACTATTACCGGGTGATGAAGCTTAAGGTCATCAATTACCTATACTGAGCACATATTTTGCTTTGAGTACACATCGGAAATCCATAACTCACAACCAGTTTCCATTAATGTAAAACCTTATAGCTCGTACGTCTAAAAAAGGATGTATATAGTGCATGAGAGTTACTTTCCACACCACTAAATAGATTTACATTCATAGAGGTCAATATACAAACATTAAAAATGTAAGGTCTGGCATTCGTTCATACAAGTTATCATAGGTTTAGATTAATCTAAGGCACTCTACCTATTGCATTATGTGATCATGAAGGTAGGAGCCTTTGCATTGAAGTCTCGAATGAAGAATCACTATCGTTTGTAATATGGGAAAATTCCTTCAATGGTCAGTGACAACAACCCTTCATTCAATCTCCATAACTCTTGATCATTCCATCTCTTCTGCTTTCGAAATGTAAATTGATTCGAAATTGTTTTTAGGTAGGAATTACCCAAATTCGATCCTGATCTCTTCGGATCAATCATCGAGAGAATATTTTTCAATTAATTTTGGGTATTTCTCGTTTCTTAATTCATTTCTTGACAAAACATCTTTTAAGAATGTGTATCTTTCAAATATTCTTTTGGAATATACTTGGAATTATTATACCTAGCTTATTCATTATGTCATCTTGCATGGCAGATCCATTTTAGCATAGTATATCTAAAGAAATCATGCTAATTATACTCGATATATGTTTTTGCATTCAGCCTTTCTGTTCATCAAATTACATTGTAAACACCTTTTAAATTCTTACAGATAGTAAGGATTCTCTTCCCGAAATTTGATACTAAATACAATGAGGTCATCTCTAAGTACTCTGATTCATCTAACATAAGATTTTTTTTCTTTTATATTAATTTATTTTTGACATTTCAACCTTATGTATTCTTTGTTTAACAAAAGGGCGAGGTGATCCAAAGAATTGGTTGCTTTTGAACATCACCTTAGTTAAAAACCCATTGAATCTCATGAGAAGAATCAGGTTTACTCATCGGCTTATTAGAGCCAAGGTTAAATAATTGTTTATAATAGTTTTCTTATTTGCTTGAGTCACTTTCCTAACCTGCAGTTTACTTCAAGGGAAAATATATTACTAATTAAATATTCTATTTTTATAATATTAATATCAATATATATTCCGTTGTCAGATTCTTCAAATCCAATTCACTAGAATGTACATTCAAGATCTTTCTAACTTGGTCATCTTCGGTAATTTTCTTTCTTATGATATTAAATTCATATCAAAAATAGAACTCATTAGGTTTCATTTAAAAAAGTTGAAACTAGTTAGTTAACATAGATATCATAGTTTGTTTTACTTTACAAATGCTCTCATTTATAACTTGTAATGTTCTCTAAATTTCATATGCAAACTTATAAATATAGACTCGATTAAACTCACTCTATTTAAAGAGTAGCCTTTGAATTACCATTTACAAATATATACTCGATTAAACTCACTCTATCTAAAGAGGAAAATAAAATGTTCATAGCCTTTGAATTACTAAGTGCTTGTGCCTTTTAATCTAGTGTCATTTTGAATATTTAGTTTAAGGCTCATTGTACTCAATTTGGGTAATGTTCCAAATATCTAAACCATTGACTGTAAATAAAATTTCATCCTACAAGCCTAATGAGTATAAAACTACCATCAAAATAGAGGAGGTATGTTGGTAGATTTCATTTATACAAAAGTGTTACTAGTGCCACTAGCCATTTAAATCTTTCAAAATTCAGATCATGAACACTTTGAAAAACTTTTCTCGGATACTAGTTGTTGGATCTTATGGCCATATGAACACTAAAGGGGCAAAGTGTCTACTTTAAATTAGTAAAACTAAAATATGAATTTAACATTATACCTACTCAAATTACAAATAAAATGAAGAAACTAATAAAATAAAATTCAGTAAAATAATAACACTTGGATTTTTATGCTGGTTCGGATTAACCAATCCTACATCATGTCCTGCACTCCACCATGTAGAACTTCACCATAACTGCTCGCTTTCCATAAGTGACAAGAACATCTTTACAGTCTTGATTTCACAGACCACAAGATACATCTTCTTGATTTCATAGGCTGCTAGAACACCTTCTCGGTTTCTCAACCAATAAAAGATATGGCAAGTAGTCGTATCTTCAATACATATTCTTGCAGATTTGATACATTGATCGTACAGACCGCCCATGGTAATATATTTTTGAATTATTTAAGGAATAAGATGAAATCAAAGAGAGATGATATGAATTTGGTAGGAATTCATTTATATTGTGTGGTTTGCCGATCCTTGAAGGATCGGAGTGAAATAATATCAATTTTCAATGATAATAGAAGATGATTCAATGGATTTCTTATGCAATAGTAAGAAAGAGAATGATGTGAAAATTGATGTTAAAATTCGTTTTCTAGAGCCTTTATATAGTGATTAAAAGACATATCTTTTATTGAAGAGGTGGAGGTTAAATCCCTTGATTCAAATTTCAAAAAGCTGCCCAACATGTATGTTGCGCACTTTAGACCTACATGGTGACATACTTGTGTTGTATAGGGATCAACAACACTAATTGGTGATGCAAATTTCATATTTTAAAGTTACCTTGAGTTCTTGTGATTCGACTGAAGTCGATGGTTGAAGCCCTTCAAATACAATTGTCATGGGGTCTTTAACAAGAGTTTCTAAGGTTCAACCAACAACTCATCACTTCAAACACTTATGTACTTTCAGTATTCTTCCTCAGTCAGTTTTGTTGTTTCATTGCTCTGATTATTGTTTATATATAATTTATTTGCTTCCACTGAATCATTGTTTATCTCTATAAATATCTCCTTGGTATATCTGAAATAACTGTGTAATTTTAAGGTAAGCTGGTAGTAATATTTATATGGTTTTTATGATCGAATAAATACTTAAATCATTAACATTGAAATCCTAGCCCTAGAGATTAGTTATATTTTAGTACGTAGTAGTATGATGTAGTAGGATTTATGTTTCTGTTTTCATCTGGCAGTGTGTACTCGTATATATAAGTACAATATATTGGTTACAATGGAATCAGCTCTTATTAATATAATGTTCCTTTTTTGTGTTACGGTGATGGTCACTCCAAAGAATATAGCCACATAACTTAATAAACAAGAGAAAAACAAAAAGAAAAGAAAACAAGAAGGTTAAACAAAAAATTTAAATGAGAACAATTAAAGTAATAACTAGAAAAGAACTTAAAAGAAAGGATATATTTATAGAATTTGAAAAGATAATTCTTCTTATGTAAACCATTTGTGACACCCCACCCGAAGACCCACCCTAATAAAGAGCATTACTAAATAAACTGTCTATTAGAATGAAGAATGGGCTGGTTAGGGGTGACCATCCGTAATTTCATATTAGGCGAGTATTGAATACGTCTATTAGATGTATAAAATTTTCTTTTCTATTCTCAAGTGGATTGACATGCTCAATACATCGAACATGAAACTACGATGGTTAAGGATCGTATTCAAAACAATATATAACTCAAAACAGTTAATAGATCACAGAACAAATATGTACATATACATTCACATATTATAACATATACATATGCTACAAATCCGAGTGGTTATACATGAACCGTACAAAATATAACATCTCTAAAAGAAAAATATACAACGACTTGAATACTTGAATACAAATAGGAATTGGCTCCAAACTTAAGTCCCGAATGAGTCATCCAACTGCGAGTCAATGGCAAGCTATAACCTGAAATAATTCGGCCTGACCTGAGAATTAACACACACGGGTCACTCTAATTTACAAATCAGTTAGAATATAATGGGTGAAATATTAAATAGTAGATAAGAATTCCTTTTTATCATAAAAGGAGTTATATAACACCAAGACAACGACCGTGACATATTATACTTAAGGCTTGACATCTTACCAGATACTAAGAGCAACATAAGAAATCATAAAGCTGGTATTTAATTTCAGCAAAGGGGTGTTATGCTTCAAGCTAAAAACATAAGTATAACATCAAGAAATGGTAACAAAACTCCAGCAAGACAATGTATAACTCACTTAGAGTTTATTAATTCAAAAGTGGTCATTATACTTAAGTATGCATCAAGGCTATAAATGGTTTAATATTTATCAAACCAATATAAATTGGACCCAAAGCATAAACTAGAAAAAATTCGACAAATCAATACAATAAGAGTACAAACTACGAAGACAACAATATCAATAGAACATCGGTTTGGATCCGAAACACCAAGAAAAATATATTCATAGGATTATAATAATGAAAACATCAATATTTAGACCTACTTAGAAATTCATCATTTGGATCTACCTTGAAATCAACATGTGGATCTACCCAAAAAAACATCATTTGGATCTACCCAAAGTTTACAATGTTGGATATACCTAAAATTGGAAAGTTGTGACACCCTATGTCCGTTAATGTCACTCATTAAGAGAATGCATTAAGTTTCATAAAGCGTTAAAGGTAAACAGAAATAGAAACATTACAAGACAAATATAAAATAATAGCGGAATTAAAAACTTTATTAATAATAAAGCATCGTGGCTCAAAACGTGATTACATCAAATGTCTGAAGTACATAAAACTCAGTACATTATTGAAATTACTGTCTTGTACTTAAAACATCAGAGCACAATAAAAGTAACATAATTCTCCAAATAAAACATAGCCATAGTAAAGATAGGAGCTTGAGCAATACATCTAAGCAGCTCCAGCAAAGTGATAGCAAATTCCTGGTCAAGATTGAGTATTCCTACCCTGAGAACCTGGGGGGAGGGAACGGAAGAAAGAAGAGGAAACAAAAAGGGCCAAACATAAAGTCTAGCGAGTCTAGTTATTTTTAGCAAGAAAATAAGTAAAAGTAACATGACAAGCATATAAAGTGAATAAGAAAGGTAACATCGTATAAGGCATGTATGACAAGGTAAACATGATAGAGTGTGTATGCTTTCTCTAATGATTGCTCTGCACTAATACTAGTATAATCCAAAAATGAGATGATCCCCAACATGTATAAGCTTGTAGACTTAGGCGTACTTCTGGTGAGAGGTTTTAACCCCATACAATCCAACAGGCAGTCCAACCTAACTGGCTCCTAAACTTTTTACCATAGTCTATGTGTACCCTAACTACTACCCCCTATCAATCGGCTCCCTAATCCGCATAGATACCTTGTGCCTGCCCCACAGTAGGAGGTATCACTTCCTAAAGTGGCAACCCCTCGTCTTTATGATGTGCACAACCATATCTACAGGTGTCACGGTCGTCTTATCCCCCTCTGCCCGGCCCATGCACGCACATGACCCACTCGGTTTGCGCTGCCCACACCGTCCTCCATGTTTGGGTCTCTTACAACCAACCCGGTAAGTGTGCCCCAACTCCGACCTAGGACGGAGTACTCATTTAGATACTGTTATATGGGTTACTGACTGAAACGGGTCCTACGCACAAGATGATACAAGATCTCCCCCTTGTCTTTATTCCCACTAGGATTTCCACATGTTATACTTACCTAACGGTGTCTTTAATTTCATAACCCCAACCGGTTAAGTTTTGTGGGCCTATATATGAATATTACCCACCCAACCCAGATATACTTAACCCTTCCACTGTTTCAACCAAGTTTACTTAACCCCTTATCAAGTTAACAAGTTCATACAATCCATTATGCATTCAACTAGGTTAAGTATTACAGACTAACAGGTTATCCCCATTCACATTGACTGCTTTTCACTTGCCCAAGTTCCACTTGTTTATTAATTTCATATAAATATAACTTAATCCATTTAAGTTTATTAATAAGCCCCATTACATGTTATTCTTTAGATTGTAATCAATGGAAGTAATCTTACAATCTTTCACCTCATGATTCTAATTATCTGGAGAAATCTTACAATCCCTTTGTATTATTCATTGACTAATTCCATAGTTACAATAACATGTTTTACTTAATACTTAATTAAGTATACTTCTTCTCAGTTCACCTGTTTCATGTTTAACATATCACTACAACTTGACCTTGTTTACTTATTAACTTAGTTTTACCAATAAGCTTTCTTTCCTTTTTATTATATCTTATGTTGTAATTTCCACTTGTCCCTAGGACAAGCCTACCTATTATATACAACATTTTCAGTAAAGAAATTAATCATAATAGGTTACGATCATTCCTTGTTTACTCTAATTCATTACCATTTATCCATTTATGGTTATAATGCGCTACACCTCCCATATTAAGCCTGCAACTTATGGATGCTGGATATGCCGGGAAGGTACGGGAAGACTTATTCCACAAATCGGGCTTAACCTCTTGTCTTAGCACGTCTCGTATTTGCGCACTTAGACCTCTCACATTATATTCACCACTTGTGGTTACTGGATATGTCGGGCGGGTCCGGGCAAATTTCCACCACAAGTGTAATCTAACCTCGTGTCTAAGTGCGGTTTACAATTAATTATTGTAATTCTAGGCATCTTTCTATATAATCAATTATACCTATGACATTATAGGTTTTACATGCCAATTTTCCCAAGTTGTTCATATTGAACTATATGCCCCAGTTTAGTGTTCTAATCAAAATTTAATTATTGCCCCAATTTCATATCCACATGTTCCATTCAAGTTATGCCTAAACTTTTAATTACAAGTTATGCCCAATTTTCGCCGTTTTCCCCTCGTTCCCCGTTTTAACGTATTCACATATTTCAACGGCATGCCTAGACTTAAAAGTAGCCACGCTATAAAAATAAAAGGGAAAGATAAAGGGAAGGTAATAGAAAAGATGATACTAACATAGATGACATAAAATGATAGAATTTAGGCAAAGCCATGCTATAAAAATAAAAGGGAAAGATAAAGGGAAGGTAATTGAAAAAATGATACTAACATAGATGACATAAAATGACAGAATTTAGGCATAAACATATAGTGACAAGTCAGGCATTATTGGGACAGATCTAACAACACATGATAATGGACTGGATCTAACATAATATGGATGTCATAATGGGCATGATTAGATCTATGCAAAAATTTAGATGTTCAACTAATGACAGATCCAAATTTTTCCCAAGCACGATAGGTATAATCTGATCTAAATAGTGAATTGGACCCATAATCAAAAGTGGTTCTGATATGATAAAAGTTAAGATCCAAATTAACCACAAACATGATAGGCACAAGATGATCTAAATAGTGATTTAGATCTATAATTAAAAGTAGATCTGACATGATAAAGGTTAAGATCCAAATCATAGCTATGTCAGAATATCATAGATTTACAAATTATAATAGATCTGGTATGATTCAGTCACAGACATAGATCCAAATTACAGTCATATCATATTTTACTTTTAATTATTTAAGTTCAAAGGTAACTTAAACTCACAATGATCGGATCTAGAAAAATAGAACGAGAAAAGCGGAGGTTGAATCACAGATCTACACTTGAAACACTTGAATCTCTAAACTTGATTTATTTGATTGAAGAAGAAGGGAAAAAGATTTGATTCAGTCCAAGCACCGACAGCATTTGGCCTCCATTATTTTTGGTGTGCAAAAACATGAGAAATGAGGGCTTATTTATAGCATAGGGTCAATGAATCAAGTCACAAAACAAGTCCACATTTAAAAGCTATGCAATATTTGTAATGTTTGAATTACTTTCTCCTTTTAATTAATTAGGCACCTTTTATATATATATATATATATATATATATATATATATATGTATGTATATATATATATATATTTCTCCATTTTAATTTTTAAATATTGCATATATATAACTACATACATCCCCCTATCTTTCAAACATTATTTTCTTACATGCATAATGCATACCTTCCTTATGCAAATAACCCAATTAAACATAACATAAAAAAATAGTCTATGTTTAAATGCTAAATAAATGGGACTTTATTCATTGCTTCCTTTTCTCAATATATTCTTTATCTTGCCTTCCTTTAGTTATGCCTCCTCTTTACCAAATTTGAATTATATATAAATATATATACATTTCCTTATCTTTCTCTTTAACTAATGCAATAAATTTCCGTTTATAATGATCAATAATATACTACTTTTTAACTTGAATTTTCATTGTATACGTTTACATGCCTTACAATAATGTTTTCCCTCTTTTCATCAAGTTTTTCTTTGTTTCTTTTATATGTATATATATACGTACATATTCTTTATCTTTTTAAGTGTTACTTAATAACATTTATTTCCTTCCACCACTAACTTGCAAGCATAGATATGTTTCTTCTTTTAATTCATATTTCCCTTATTTTGTTGCATGCAAACATATTTAATTATCACATCAATTACTTTATTCTTATTAACGCATGCCTATTACATGCCACTTAATGCAATCGCATGCATAAATCTTTCCCTCCTTTTTAAACAAATTAATTATATATGCATCTATTCATTTTTAATTAATTAATTAACCCTTTAATTAATTTTCTTTATAGTTTGGTTATAGTGTATCTAATTTTGAGGTGTTACATTCTCCCCTACTTAAAGGATTTCGTCCCTGAAATCTCCAAGTTAAGAAGAATGTATATTCTACCATCCACATCCATCTACTCATCCACCAATCACAGACATCTATTGTCCTTAAAGACTTCTAATGCTTATATGAACATATAAAAGGTGTGTGTATATGTCCCAATTATAATACGAAGATTAGGCGGCCTACTGATTCAGTCGACCTCCTTAATGCAATGTATGTTAGTGTCATGAATCCAATATGTATGCAAATAATCCTATTATAACGTGTAAGTTCTATATATGTGCACAATCATCCGTCCAAATGCAATATCCATATGATGGTACACCCATTTTCATCCATTAAAAGAAGAAAAATGCGCATACATCCATATGCAGTATGAGAGTGATTGAGCCGACCTAGTGTCTAATGTGTGTGTATATACATCCACGAGCAAACACTAGCAACCACTTGCATCCATCAAACATAACATGTCTCAAACACATGTTTACAATCATGGTTTTCCTACCTAATGGTTGAAGATTCGATCGATAGGATATACTCAGATGATAGAAGCAAGTGCGAATAAAAGCTTTGGAAAAAGAAGTTAAGAACATAGTCCCTAAAAGGAAAGAGGTATAAAGCATGATCCTTGTCTTCAGTCTCCCAAATTGCATCCTCGCTGTCTTCTCCCCATTGCACTTTTTATTAACCTAACCTCTCTGTTGCGCAGTTTCTTAATCTCTGATCCAAGTATATGGGTAGGAACTCATCTAATTGTTGCCTCACGTTCTACCTTTACTTACTCAAGCATGTTCGGCTCAACTACCATCTGATTATCGTGCAGACACTTCCATAAATAAGAAATGAGGAAAAACATCATGAATATCAACACATATGCGAAGCAAGCTGTACGCCTTGGTTGCGAATACCACCGAAGTACCACATTCAGATATGCTTCGCCTAATAAACCCTTTCTCAAGCAAATCCCCTACTTTCTTACTAAGCTCCCTCCTTTTGGGGCCATATGGTACACAGGCAATGCAACTAGCTTTGCATTGTCCACCAAGTATATAAAAAAATCAATCTCGCGCCTCAGGGGTAAACCCCGAACCTCATCAAAGAAATTAGGATACTCACGGACTACTGGTACCGATCGCGGATCATTGATAGGTGCATCAAGAGGCTCTAAGAAACTAAGCATGATAGACCCTTGCGGGTCACAAGAAATCTCGAGGGTCCTCCCATGACAAGTCAGAAGCCTAACAACCCTTCTCTCACAATCTAGAATAGCATCATACATGGTTAGCCAATCCATCCCTAGAATCAAACCATAGCCCATAAAACCAAGCATATATGCATCGCATTCAAACTCGATGCCCAACACTGATATTCTCAAACCCCGACAAATCATAGACAAATGAGCCGAACCACCAATGGGGTTTGAAACAACAACGAGATCCACTACCATACTAGTATTTAAGTGCAGAGACTCGACCATAGAATCAGATATAAACGAATGTGAAGTGCCAAAATCGAAAAGAGTTCCAATAGGTTGATTGGAAAGAGAAATCAAACCTTTAACAAAAACTTTCTTACCTTTATCCGGTACGATGGACACGAGAGCATAACACCTGCCCTCCAAGGGGCCCTGCCCTTTGCCCTTGTCCTTGCCTCTTCCGGCACTCTTTAGCAAAGTGTCTGACTTCTCCACAACTAAAGCAAGTATTCTTCCGTCTTTTGCAGTCTTTTACCAAGTGACCCTCACGTCCATAACTGCGACACTTCCTCTTATCCTTAGCTTTGTTATCCTCTCCGCCTTTTTGTCGCTGTTGTTGTCCTTTCTTAGGGCATACTTTCTTATTTTGTGTTTCCTCAACCCTAGCTTCTTTATTTTTAGAGAAATCATCTACTCGCGACGGTGGAAAAATAACGATTGCAGCTGGGGGAGGGACGTCTCCTTGGCTCGCGGTTGGTGTCGTGGCTTTAAGATACCTGCAGAACCAATTCGGTACTTCAACGCCCTCGGGAATATAAGATTCCCCGGACATGCTGAAAAGAAAAAAGGAGAAAGGGATTCAAATAAAGGATCGAAAGATATTACATATGGGTTTGGGGAATATGTTTTTCAAGACAGACTTTTCTTTTGAAAATGCTTTCTTTTAAAACTGTTTTTGTTTTTGAAACAATTTTCAAAATCTTTTATCCGATCTGGTAACCTTCAGCTCTGATACCAAGTGTGACACCCCATGTCCGTCAATGTCACTCATTAAGAGAATGCATTAAGTTTCGTGAAGCGTTAAAGGTAAACAGAAACAGAAACATTACAAGGCAGATATAAAATAACATCGGAATTAAAAACTTAATTAATAATAAAGCATCGCGGCTCAAAACGTGATTACATCATATGTCTGAAAAAAATAAAACTTGGTACATTATTGAAATTACTGTGTTGTACTTAAAACACCAGAGTACAATAAAAGAAACATAATTCCCCAAATAAAACATAGCCATAGTAAAGATAGGAGCTTGAGCAATACATCTAAGCAACTCCAGCAAAGTGATAGCAAAATCCTGGTCAAGCTTGAGTATTCCCACCTTGAGAACCTAGAGGGGAGGGGGGATGAAAGAAAGAAGAGGAAACAAAAAGGGTCAGACTAAAGTCTGGCAAATCCAGTTAACTTAAGCAAGTAAATAAGTAAAAGTAACATGACAGGCATATAAAGTGGATAAGAAAGGTAACATCATATAAGGAAGGTATGAAAAGGTAAACATGATAGAGTGTGTACGCTTCGTAATGATTGCTCTACACTAATACTAGCATAATCCAGAAATGACATGATCCCTAACACGTATAAGCTGGTAGGCTTAGGCATACTTCGGGTGAGAAGTTTTAACCCCATACAATACAACAGGCAGCCCAACCTAACGGGCTCCTAAACTTTTTACCAAAGTCTATATGTACCCTAACTGCTACCCCTATCGATCGGGTCCCTAATCTGCATAGATACCTTGTGCTGGCCCTACAGTCGGAGGTATCACTTCCTAAAGTGGCAACCCCTTATCTTCATGATGTGCACAGCCATATCTACAGGTGTCACGGTCATCATATTTCCCTCTGCAGGCCCATGCACGCACATGACCCGGTCGGTTCGCGCCGCCCATACCGTCCTCCACATTTGGATCTCTAATAATCAGCCCAGTAAGCATGCCCCAACTCCGACCTAGGACGAAGTACTCATTTTGATATTGTTATATGGGTTACTAACTGAAACGGGTCACACACACAAGATGATACAAGCTCCCCCCTTGTCTTGTATCCTCACTAGGATTTCCACAGGTTATACTTACCTAACGGTGTCTTTAATTTCATAACCCCAACTGGTTAAGTTTTGTGGGCCTATATATAAATATTACCCACCCAACCCAGATATACTTAACACTTCCACTATTCCAACCAAGTTTAGTTAACCACTTCTCAAGTTAACATGTTCATACAATCCCTTATGGATTCTACTAGGTTAAGTATTATAGACTAACAAGTTATCCCCATTCACATTGACTGCTTTTCACTTGCCCAACTTCCACTTGCTTATTAATTTCATATAAATATAACTTAATCCATTTAAGTTTATTAATAAGCCACATTACATGTTATTCTTTAGCTTGTAATCAACGGAAGTAATCTTACAATCTTTCACCCCTATTGTAATTAAAGGGAGAAATCTTATAATCCCTTTGTATTATTCATTGTCTGATTCGATAGTTAAAATAACATGTTTTACTTAATATTTAATTAAGTATACTTCTTCTTAGTTCACTGGTTTCCTTTTTAACATATCACTACAACTTAACGTTGTTTACTTATTAACTTAGTTTTCTTAACTAAGGTTTACCAATAAGCTTTCTTTTCTTTTTATTATAACTTATGTTGTAATTTCCACTTGTCCCTAGGACAAACCTACCTATTATATACAACATTTTCATTAAAGTAATTAATCATAATAGGTTACTATCATTCCTTGTTTACTCCAATTTATTACCATTTATCCATTTATGGTTATAATGCGTTAGACCTACCACATTAAGCCTACAACTTGTGGATGCTAGATATGCAGGGCGGGTCCGGGCAGACTTATTCCACAAATCGGGCTTAACCTCGTGTCTTAGCACGTCTCGTATTTGTGCACTTAGACCTCTCATATTAGATTCACCACTTGTGGTTGTTAGATATTCCAGGCGGGTCCAGGCAGACTTTCACCACAAGTGTAATCTAACCTCATGTCTAAGTGCGGTTTACAATTAATTAATGCAATTCTAGGAATCTTTCTATTTAATCAATTATACCTATGACATTATAGGTTTAACATGCCAATTTTTCTGAGTTGTTCATATTGAACTATATGCCCCCAATTTAGTTTTCTAATCATAATTTGATTATTGCCCCAATTTCATATTCACATGTTCCATTCAAGTTATGCCTAAACTTTTAATTACAAGTTATGCCCAATTTTCACCGTTTTCCCCTCATTCCCCGTTTTAACGTATTCGCATATTTCAGTGGCATGCCTAGGCTCAAAAATAGCTATGCTATAAAAATAAAAGGGAAAGATAAAGGGAAGGTAATAGAAAAGATGATACTAACATAGATGACATAAAATGGCAGAATTTAGGCATAAACGTATAGTGACAAGTCAGGCAATACTGGGACAGATTTAACAACACACGATAATGGACTGGATCTGACATAGTATGGATGTCATAATGGGCATAATTAGATCTACATAAGAATTTAGATGTCCAACTAATGACAGATCCAAATTTTTCCCAAGCATGATAGGTATAATATGATCTAAATAGTGAACTATACCCATAATCAAAAGTTGATCTGACATGATAAAAGTTAAGATCCAAGTTAACCACAAACATGATAGGTACAAGATGATCTAAGTAGATATGACATGATAAAGGTTAAAATCCAAATCATAGCTATGTCAGAATATCATAGATTTACAAATTACAATAGATTTGGTCACAGGCATAGATCCAAATTACAGTCATATCATATTTTACTTTTAGTTATTTAAATCTAAAGGTAACTTAAACTCACAATGATTTGATCTAGAAAAATAGAAGGAGAAAAGCGAAGGTTGAATCACAAATCTACACTTAAAACACTTGAATCTCTAAACTTGATTTATTTGATTGAAGAGGAAGGGAAAAAGATTTGATTTAGTCCAAGCACCGACAACATTTGGCCTCCATTATTTTTGGTGTGCAAAAACATGAGAAATGAGGGCTTATTTATAGCAGAGGGTCAGTGAATCAAGTCACAAACATGTCTACGTTCCAAAGCTATGCAATGTTTGTAACGTTTTAATTAAAACGTTTAATTACTTTCTCCTTTTAATTAATTTGGCACCTTATATATATATATATATATATTTGAATTTTTAAATATTGCGTATGTACAACTACATACATCCCCTTATCTTTCAAACATTATTTTCTTACATGCATAATGCATACATTCCTTATGCAAATAACCCAATTAAACATAACATAAAAAAAACAGTCTATGTTTAAACGATAAATAAATGGGACTTTATTCCTTGCTTCCTTTTCTCAATATATTCCTTATCTTGTCTTTCTTCAGTTACGTCTTCTCTTTACCAAATTTGAATTATATATAAATATATATACATTTCTTTATCTTTTTCTTTAACTAATGCAATAAATGTCCGTTTATAATGCATTAATAATATATTACTTTTTAATTTGAATTTTCATTATGTATGTTTGCATGCCTTACATTAATGTTTTCCCTCTTTTCATCATGTTTTTCTTTCTTTATTTTGTGTGTGTGTGTATATATATATATATACACACATACATATTCTTTATCTTTTTAAATGTTACTTAATAACATTTATTTCCTTCCACCACTAACTTACATGCATAAGTATGTTTTTGCTTTTAATTCATATTCCCGTTGTCTTGTTGCATGCAAACCTATTTAATTATCGCATCAATTACTTTATTCTTATTAACGCATGCCTACTACATGCCACTTAATGCAATCGCATGCATAAATCCTTCCCTCCTTTTTAAACAAATTAATTGATTGCATGCATTTGTATGTTAGCCTTTTATTTATTTATTTTATACAATATGTTTAATTTATTGCATGTTTTCAATTCCTTTACATGCATCCTTTTCTTTCCTCGCATAAAACATTTCTCATGCATGCGTTGCTTTATTTGTTTACATTTATCTTCTTCCTTTTTAAATACATACATCACTTTGCAAATCTGTTCATTTTTATTTACTCTTTTTTACCTCATGCATTGTTGCGCTAATTTTCCTTATTTTTATGCGCTCTTTCTTAAGCATTATTGTGTTGCATTAATTGCATAAATTTTCCTCTTTTTACCATGCATATTAATTTACACTAATATTTCTTTTACTGTAGCCTAATTAAATTCGTATGCACTTTTCTTTTCGTTTTTCAATGCACATTTTTAAACTTGCACCTTCTTAACATAATTGCATATATATATATATATATATATATATGCTTCTATTCATTTTTTTTTCATTAATTAATTAACCCTTTAATTAATTTTCTTTGCAGTATGGCTATAGTGTATCTAATTTCGGGGTGTTACAAAAGCCAAAGTTATGCCTACACGTGCAACAACATAATGGCTCGAGGCCATAAACAATACTTATATCAACATAAGGGGTCTCCCTGAACAACATAATTTGGATCTACCCAGAATTACAACATTATTCTGAATCTACCCAGATTGACCCGAAGGTCTAGTACTGGCTAAACAACTAACAACAATATGTGTTAGAGACTCACGGTCAATAACCCGAGTAGTGGTAACTGTGTGTCTCATACCACACGTTCTCATTACTGATTCACTATCGCCAGTCAACTCCAAAACGGAAATCATCAGAAACATCAAACCGTCAGGAACATTGAATCATCAGAAACATCAAATCATCAGCTTCAATTAGATGGGTCTATAATTAAACGATATAATGTACCTTCACATCGCATACTACGAGGTTTACTATACAGTTTAATCATTAACACGCCTTCTCAAAGGGTGCAGAAATGTGTCTATTAATATACAGAGAATACTTGTTTTGTGAAAATGAGATTAATAAACAACTCTGAAAACATTTCGAGAATTCTTGATTTTGCAATTCTCTTTATATAATATAAGAAACACATATATTAAAGACCTAAAAATATTTATAATATAGAAAATTATTTTCTTAAAATTATTCTTATTTATATTTTAAACCTCCTTTAAAAATGTTTTATAGAACACGTGTTTGTGTATACTAAATCTCAGAAAAACTCGCGAAAACAACACATGGAAATCAACTTAGAAATTCACCAAATTCAAACTTTAGATTGGTGATAATATAGGATTCTCCATTATAAAAGTAAGCCAAAATAAAACTTTAGAATCATGGCTTAAAACTAGATAAGGAGAAGCATGAAAATACTTAAGCATAGTCGCCTAAATCAACATCAAGGCATGAAAATGTACATAGAAATCAATTTTGGTTGCAACTTTCAGATAAGTTTAGATTGACCCAATGACCTTGGAATAGCATGAAAATTGATAGTCACAAATTATAACAATATATCTTTCAAATAAAAGAATCATCTAATTTCGACATTACATGAAAAAGATATGAAGTCTCAAACTTGGACTCAGGCCATGTTGTATTCTGGCTCAGTCCAAAATATTTTCGGCTTTAACTTGTGACTTAGTTTCAATGAACAAACGACCTCGTAATGGTCTAAAAATTTGTAGGCATGGAGAGAAACTTTCAAGATTTATAATGCGAAAAGAATCAATTAAATCATAATAATATTGAGGGAGATACAATGTCCTAAATATGGACTTGGGCGCTGGTTTCATGGGTCGATACACCATGTAGCCGTCTCTATGGGTGAACTCCTAGCCACTTAATACTTCCCTTATACGGTGGTTCATTTAGGCCATTTATACAAATCGTCCTTAGGTCATCCCTCACTAAGCCCCTAGATAAGAAGCGGACCTTACTTAAAGAACTACGCTACTCATACGCTATCGTCTAATACGACTATTTAATACCTTATGTAAAAGAAAGGCGGACCCAAAGACCACCTAAATCCTCGAAGGGAAGGTCCCATGACTTGGGTCCAGAACCAAGGAGTGAACCTTAGCAATAGACCTAGTCCTAACCACTGAATACCAATAAAGAGGTAGGCCAGCCACTTAATACCTTTCTTAAGGCAGGTCTGCTTCACACACAAATATATACACACTAGACATCTCACATCAAGTCGTCCACTTGTAAATGTTGGACTTGCCAGGTGGTTCCAAGCAAGCTTCTACTATAAGCTAGGCTTAACCTCACATCTAAATGAACTAATAATAGTGGCCCATGACACCTAAATCTCTCACATTAACTGGTATTACTTATAGATGCTAGATATGCTGCTCGGTTCCGGGAAGGCTTTTACTACAAGTAATGGTAAATCTCGTGTCTGTGTATCATTAATTATAATTAAAGCCATTAAATCAAACACATGCATACAAATTCTATGACATCCTACGTCCGTTAATGTCACTCACAAAGGGAATGCATTAAGTTTCGTGAAGAGTTATAGTAAACAGGACGGAAATATTACAAGATAGACATATATAATAACAATGGAATAAAAAAATTATTTATCATAAGATACCGTGGTAAAAAAACATCACATGTCTGAAACACAAAAGCCCATTACAACATAAAAGCTACTGTCTTGTACTTCGAAAATACCAGAGTGCATAAAAGAAATAAAATTCCCCAAAAACAAAGTATAGCCAAAGCAACAAGGATAGGAGCTTGAGCCATACATATCAGCAGCTCTAGCAAGGTAAACAGAATCACGGTCAAGCCTGAGTGTTTCCTCCCTGAGAACTTAGGGGGAAACGAAAGAAAGAAGGAGAAACAAAAAGGGTCAGACAATAAGTCTGGCGAGTCTAGTTACTTTTAGCAAGTAAATAAATAAAAGTAGCATGACAGGCATATAAAGTGGATAAGAGAGATCACTACATAATTGGCAGGTGTGACAAGGTAGATAGGATAAGGTGTATACGCTTCTCTAGTGATGACTCTGCACTATTACTAATATATCCAAAATGAGATGATTCGTTCCACTATAAGGTGGTAGACTTAGGCATACGTCCAAGTGTACCCTAACTACTACCCTAATCGATTGGCTCCCTACTCCGTAGATACTCTGTGCCGGCCCCACATTAGGATGTATCACGTCCTAAAGTGGCAACCCCTCGCTAATACACATAGCCCTATATCTACAGGTGTCACGGTCGTCTTATCCCCTTCTGCCCGACTCATGCACGCACATGGCCCGGTCGGTTTGCGCAGCCAACACCGTCCTCCACGTTTGGATCTCTTACAATCAGTCCAGTAAGCGTGCCCTTTATTCGACCAAGTATGGAGTACATGGTTTGATACCTACTCCGGGTTAATGGATGAAACAAGTCCCACACAATATGATACTAGCTCTCCCCTTTGTCTTGTACCCCCACTAGGTTTTCTTTGGTTGTGTATACAACGTGTCTTTAATTACATAACCCAATCATTTCTACTAGTTATGCTTACCCTAAAAGGTGTCTTTAATTACATAACTTTATTATTCTCCTTGATCATGTATACCACTTGGTGTCTTTAATTACATAACCTTATCGGGTTAAGTTCACGGGCATATATGTAAATATTACCTACCCCCTCAAATTTGCTTAACCCATCCACTGTCCAACCAATTTTACTTAACCCTAACTTTAGTTCACAATCATACAATCCCTATGGATTAGATTTGGTTAAGTAGTCCAATTTATTACCATGTCCATTTATGGTTTATAATGGGCTAGACCTCCCATATTAGGCCTACAACTTGTGGATGCTGGATATGTCGGTCGGGTATGGGCAGTCTTACTCCACAAGTTGGGCCTAACCTTGTGTCATTGCCCATCTCGTATTTGCGCACTTAGACCTCTCACATTAGGTTCAACATTAGTGGTTGCGGGATATGCCGGTCGGGTCCAGGCAGACTTCCACCACTAAAGCAACCTAACCTCATGTCATAAGTGCAAATACAATGTTTAATTGTAATGTTAAACATTCCATTCTTATCCAATTCTTACATATGTCTTTATAGGTGATTATGTCGTCACTTCCCAATTTGAATTATATGTCCAATTCATATAAACATTATTTAAATTATGCCAATTCTAACCCTTTTTCCCCCCCATTCCCTAACTAGCGCATTCGCATATATTTGGCGGCATCTAGGCTAGAAAGTAGCCTAGTCATACACAATAAAAAGGGAAAAGTGGTGGGAATACGACAAAGGTGATTGTTTTGGCATAAACATGAACTAGCATGGTGATAAGGTGGACATATAAGAATATATCTAATGAACTTGTGGCATTTAATTGATTCTAACATAACTATGATGTCATAATAAGCATAATAAGATTTAAATTAACAATTTAGATGTCCTACTGGTTTAGATCTAATATGATAGGCACAAGGTGATAAACTAGATCTGATTAGCAATTTAGATGTCCACATAATTCAGATCCAATTGTTAAAACTAGATCTAACACAAATAAGGTCAAGATCCACATCATAGAATGTTACAGTAGATCCAACAAGATAGAGATTTAGATCAGTAGTTAGAACTAGATATAACACAAATAAGGCCAAGATCCACCTCATAGAATGCCACGAAAGTTATTATAGATCCAACAAGATAGAGATTTAGATCCAAGTTATACACAATTTAGGATGTCATATGTTCACAATTTACAATGGATCCAATATATTATAGGCACATGAACAAATCCAAACTAATGTCATATCACGTTTACTTCTAAATATTTAAATCTAAAAGCAACTAGGAACTCACAAAGTTTGGATTAGAAAATAGAGAAAGAATGGATCTCGATTCTCTAACTGATTTGCTTAGGTTGGTAGTTGTAGGAGATTAACGGATCCAATTCAGTTCAGACACCGGCAGAGTTTGGCCCATATGAATTCTCAATGAATAAAACAAGAGGAATGGACACATATTTATTGCTGTAGCACCTCTGAAACTGACTGCCACATCAGTCCTAGGGGTGTCGACACCCCAGTAGGTTGGTCGACCCTGGTGTCGACACCCCTTAAGGGGGGTCGACCTCGGTGTTGACACCCCTCTAGGGGGGTCGACCCCCTAGAGCGGGAATTTTGTCGCCACATGAAATTTTGAGTTTTTAACGCTTTATAGATAGGTGCTGACTCATATCTGTACCATGTGTATATACATATTTCTTCTGCACGTATACAAACTAAAAACCCTCATAACTTTTTCATACGGTGTCCGTTTTACGAAACCAAATGTCTATCTTGACCAGAATTTCGAGACGGACGCAATGGCACAGTCCGTTTTCCTTAATTCTGAATATTAAATTAATTATTATTTAATTTATCCCCTTTTAGTGTCATTAAAAATACAGGGTGTTACATTCTCCTCTACTCAAAGGATTTCGTCTTTGAAATCTCTAAGTTGAAAAGAATGCACATCCTACCATCCATAATCCATCTACTCATCCATCAATCATTGGCATCCATTGTTCTTAAAGATTTCTAATGCTTATATGAATATATGCAAGGGTCTGTGTATATGTCCCAACACTAATGTGGAAATCAGGTGGTATGTTGATTCAGTTGACCTCCTTAATGCATTGTATGTTAGTGTCATGAATCCAATATGTATGCAAATAATCCTATTATAACATGTAAGTTCTATATGTGCACACTCATTTGTCCAAATGCGGCATCCATATGGTAATACATCCATTTCCATCCATAAAAGAAAAAAAAAATGCACACACATATCCATATGCAATATGAAAGTGACTGAGCCGATCTAGTGCCTAATGTGTGTGTGTATGCATCCACAGGAAACCACTAGCAAACACTTGCATCCATCAAACATAACATGTCTCAAACACATGTTTACATCCATAGGATTCCTATCTAAAGGTCGAAAATACTATGGATAGGATATATTCGAATGATAGAAACAAGCATAGATAAAAATTAGGAAAAGGAGTTAAGGACATACCCTCGAAAAGAAAAGGGTATAAAGCACGAATTTTGGCTTCGGTCTCCCAAGTCGTATCCTCTGGGTTATCTCCCCATTGAACCGTTAGCAACTTGATCTCTTTATTGCGTAGCTTCTTAACTTCTGATCTAATAATACAGGTAGGGGCTCGCCTGACTGTCGCCTCCCATTCCACTTCTACCTCTTCCAATATAGTCGGCTCAACAACTTCTGCGGTGTCATGCAGGCGACGTGGAAAACATCATGAATGGCGGATAGATTTTCTGGGATATTTTCTCTATAGGCCATTTGGCCAATCCTCTCGGTTATGGGAAATGGTCCCATAAACCTAGGTGCCAACTTCCCTAACGATCCGAAGCGAACCACATTCCTCAGAGGTGATACTTTGATAAAAACTAAGTCTCCCACTTTAAATTCGATGTCAGTGCTTATCTTGTCTGCATAGGACTTCTTCCTATCTTGAGTTGTCTTCATCCGCTGTAGAATAAGGTCAATCTTTTTGGACGTTTCTCTCACCATATCTGGTCCAAGTAATAGTCTTTCTGTAGATTCCCACCAACAAGTTGGTGATCTACAGGGTCGTCCGTACAATGCTTCGAAGGGTGCCATGCCGATGCTGGATTGATAGCTGTTGTTATAGGCAAACTCTACTAAAGGAAGGTGCTCTTCCCAAGTCCCTCCGAAGTCTAGGATACACAGCCTTAAAAGATCCTCTAGAATTCTGTTCACCCTCTCGTCTGCCCATCGGTCTGAGGATGATAAGTGGTGCTCAAACACAACTGTGTACCTAACGCTTCTTGTAAGCTCCTCCAAAATTCACTGGTGAAGATGGGGTCGCGATCGCTCACGATGCTGGAAGGTACTCCACGAAGACGAACTATCTCACGAACATAAATTGTTGTCGTCCTCTTACTCTTCACTGGAATGAAATGAGCGCTCTTAGTCAATTTGTTCACTACTACCCAAATACTAGTGTTGCCTTCCTTCGATTTAGGCAAACCATCTATGAAATCCATAGAGACGCTCTTCCATTTCCACTGAGGAACCTCCAAAGGATGAAGTAAACCATTGGGCTTCTTTTGCTCAGCTTTAACTTAGTGGAAAACTAAACATTGAGAAACAAACTCTGCCACATCTTTCTTCATGCCAGCCCAAAAGAAAACCCTCTTCATGTCTCTGTACATCTTATCACCGCCTGGATGAATGGTCATCTTAGAATGGTGGCTTTTTCTAGGACTGCCTTTATCGAGTTTCCAGTTTGAGGAACACAAAGCCTTCCATCTCGTCGCAACCATGCCTTTTCATCTATGGCATATCTACTGAGGTGACTAGAAGTCTTCCCTTTTCTGAGTTTTTCCATGATGTCTAAAATCTGTGGGTCACCTTGCTGCGAAGCTCCTATCTGATCCATAAGAGTTGGTCGTATCTCCAAGGATGCAAACAAATCAGGCAAAATCTCAATAGAGGGTCTAAAATCAAAGGTTGATATGAACTCCAAGCCTTTCCTCTCCATAAACAAAGGACTTAAGGCAATCCTCTGCCTACTTAGTATGTCAGCCACCACATTACCCTTGCCAGGGGTATAAGCAATCTCAAAATCATAAGAAGCTAAGAACTCCATCCACTTTTGTTGCCTTAAATTAAGATCCTTCTGTGAGAATAAATACTTGAGATATTTATGATCGGTGTATAACTCGAACTTCTCTCCAAGTAAATAATGACGCCAATACTATGCCAGCTAGCTCTAGATCATGGGTGGGGTAGTTCTTCTCATGAAATCTCAACTGTCTACCCCCATAACACACTACTTTCCCTTCTTGCATCAGAACCGCACCAAGCCCTGTACCACATGCAACAGTGTAAACTGTAAAAACTCTGTTCTCATCGGTAAAAGTCAAGACTGGGGCTGTTGTAAGAGCCCTCTTCAAAAGTTGGAAAGCAACATCACAGTCTATATCCCATGAAAATGCCAAATTCTTCTTTGTCAGCCTGGTGAGTGGGACTGATATCTTCACGAAGTCCTTAATGAACTTCTATAATAACCTGCCTACCCAAGAAAGTTTCTCACTTCTCTTGTATTCTTAGGAATCTACCAATCTTGCATTGCAACTACTTTCGCGGGATCCACAACTATCCCTTCTTTGGAGACTACATGCACTAAGAATCTCACCTACTTTCTCCAAAAATGGCATCTGGAGAACTTTGCCATAAGCTAACGATCACGAAGAGTTTTCAAAACTTCTCTCAAATGTTGGGCATGCTCTTCTTCGCTCTTGGAGAAACATCAAAATATCATCAACAGAGACTACTACAAATTTATTTAGGAACTTCCGAAACACCCTACTCATCAGATAGACAAAATAGGTGGGTGCATTCGTCATCCCAAAAGGCATAACTAGCTATTCAAAGAAACCATTTGGAGTCCTAAAAGCAGTCTTATCTTTGCTGTCCTCAGCAATCCTCAACTGATGAAACCCCGTGGCCAAGTCTAACTGGGAAAATACTGAGGCACCAACAAGCTGATCAAATAAATCATCAATCCTCGGGAGCGGGTGCCTATTCTTCTTGGTGAGTTTATTAAACTCTCTATAGTCAACACACAAACGAAGCGAACCATCCGCCGTAGTTGCAAATACAGCTGGAGCACCCCATTCAGATATGCTTCGTCCGATAAATCCTTTTCTCAAGTAGCTCCCCTACTTGCTTACTCAGCTCCCTTCTTTCCCTTGGAGCCATATGGCGCACCGATAATGCAAATGGCTTTTACGAAAATCAATCTTGCGCCTCGGAGGTAAACCCCATACCTCATCAAAAACATTGGAATAATCTCGGACTACTGGAACAGATTGCAGATCATCGACAGATGCATCAAGAGACTCTAAGAAACTAAGCATAACCGACCCTTATGGGTCACAAGAAATCTCGAGGGTCCTCCCATGACAAGTCAGAAGCCTAATAACCCTCTTCTCACAATCCACAATGGCACCATACGTGGTAAGCCAATCCATTCTTAGAATCAACCCAAAGCCCATAAACTCGAGCACATACACGTCGCACTCAAACTCGACGCCTAACAGAGATATCGTCAAACCCCGACAAATCATTGATAAATGAGCCAAACGACCAATGGGGTTTGAGACAACAACGGGATCCACTATACTAGTAATTAAGTTTAGAGGTTTAACCACAGAACTAGATATAAATGAATGTGAAGCGTCAGAATCAAAAAGTTTTCTAATAAGGTGGTTTGAAAGAGAAATTAAACCTTACACAGAAATTTTTCTACCTCTGTCTGGAGCACTGATCGCGAGAGCATGCATCTGCCCTCCAGAAGTTCCTGCCCTTTGACTTTGTCCCTATGATTACGGTTTCTTCAGGAACTTCCTGGCAAAGTGTCCGACCTCTCCATAATAGTAGCAAGAGTTCTTCCTTCGCTTACAGTCTTTGACCAAGTGGCCCTCTTTTCCTCAATTGTGACATTTTCTCTTATCCTTGCCCTTGTCATTCTTTCCATCTTTCTTTTGTTGTTGTTTTTGTTGTTGCCCTTTCTTGGGCCATACCTTCTAATTTTGCGACGTTTCGTTAGCCTTTACTTCCTTATTTTCTCCCTTGTCTTCCTCATGCATTAGGGCCATATCGACAAGCTTTTCAAAAGTGGCTCCCATTGGAATATGGGACATGGCTAACCCGTGAAGGGGTTCATTTAGCCCTTTAGCAAACCGCAACGCCTTCTTGTGCAGAGTATCTACTAATTCTAACTCGAACCTTGCTAGCTGGTTAAATTTATTTACATATTCTTTCACCGTCAAGTTCCCTTGTCTGAGTGCCAAGAACCTCTCCATTTGCATGCTTTTCTCAGCTTGGGAAAGAAACTTTATTTCAAATCTTTATCTAAAATCCTCCCAAGTTTCCACCGGACGTCCAGCCTGGGTAACTTCCCACCAAAATGAGGATTCGTCTTTCAGTAGCCAGGCGGCTCAGTGAACCTTCCTTCTATCCACTACTTCAAAGATTACGAACAAGTCCTCGGTCTCCTTGAGCCAATTCTGCGCTTCTACGAATGTCTCGTTCCCATGGAATGGCTTCCCTCCCATAGCACGGAAGTCTTTGCAGATCTTAGAGAAATTATCTTCCCTTCGAGGGGGAGGAGGAGGAATGACTGGTGCAACTGGGGGAGGAATGTTTCCTTGGCCCTCGGCAGGTGCCTTAGCCTCCAGATACCTACAGAACCATCCAGGTATTGTAACGCCCTCCGGGATGTTAGGAATGTTTGGTTCCCCAGACATGCTGAAAAGAAAAAGGGAAGAGATTTAGACAAAGGATCGAAGGATATTACATATGGCTTCTTGGGGAATGTCTTTCAAAACAGACTTTTTTTTAAAAAATGCTTTCTTTTAAAACCTTTTTGAAAATAATTTTCAAAAACTTTTATCTGATCTGGTAACCTTTAGCTTTGATACCAAGTGTAACACCCCACGTCCGTTAATGTCACTCACAAAGGGAATGCATTAAGTTTCGCGAAGCGTTGTAGTAAATAGAATAGAAACATTACAAGACAAACATATATAATAACAGCGGAATAAAAATTTTATTTATCATATGATACCGTGGTCCAAAAACATCACATGTCTGAAACACAAAATCTCATTACAACATAAAAGCTACTGTCTTGTACTTCAAAACTATCAGAGTACATAAAAGAAATAAAATTCCCCAAAAACAAAATATAGCCATAGCAACAAGGATAGGAGCCTGAGCCATACATATTAGCAGCTCTAGCAAAAGTAAGCAGAATCACGGTCAAGCCTGAGTGTTTCTTCCCTGAGAAACTTGGAGGGGGGAACAGAAGAAAGAAGGAGAAACAAAAAGGGCCAGACAATAAGTCTGGCGAGACTAATTACTTTTAGCAAGTAAATAAATAAAAGTAGCATGACAGGCATATAAAGTGGATAAGAGAGATCATTACATAAATGGAAGGTGTAACAAGGTAGATAGGATAAGGTGTATACGCTTCTCTAATGATTACTCTGCACTATTACTAATATATCCAGAATGAGATGGTCCCTTCCACTATAAGGTGGTAGACTTAGGCATACGTCCAAGTGTACCCTAACTACTACCCTAATCGATCGGCTCCCTACTCCGTAGATACTCTGTGTCGGCCCGATAGTAGGATGTATCACGTCCTAAAGTGGCAACCCCTCGCTGATATGCACAGCCCCATATCTACAGGTGTCACGGTCATCTTATCCCCTTCTGCTCGGCTCATGCACGCACATGGCCCGGTGGGTTTGCGCCGCCCATACCGTCCTCTACGTTTGGATCTCTTACAATCAGTCTAGTAAGCGTGCCCCTTCTCCGACCTAGTACGGAGTACATGTTTTGATACCTTCTCCAGGTTACTGGATGAAATGGGTCCCATATAATATGATACAAGCTCTCCCCTTTGTCTTGTATCCCCCACTAGGTTTTCTTTAGCGATGTATACCACTAGATGTCTTTAATTACATAACCCTATCATTTCTACCAGTTATGCTTACCCTAAAAGGTGTCTTTAATTACATAACTTTATTATTCTTACCGGTCATGTATACCACTTGGTGTCTTTAATTACATAACCTTATCGGGTTAATTTTGTGGGCCTATATGTAAATATTACCCACCCCCTCAGATTTGCTTAACCCATCCACTGTCCAACCAATTTTACTTAACCCTAACATTAGTTCACAATCATACAATCCCTATGGATTAGGTTTGGTTAAGTAGTCCAATTTATTACCATGTCCATTTATGGTTTATAATGGGCTAGACCTCCCACATTAGGCCTACAACTTGTGGATGATGGATATGCCGATCGGGTCCGGGCAGTCTTATTCCACAAGTTGGGCCTAACCTCGTGTCATTGTCCGTCTCGTATTTGCGCACTTAGACCTCTCACATTAGGTTCAACATTAGTGGCTGCTGGATACACCGGTTGGGCCCAGGCAGACTTCCACCACTAATGCAACCTAACCTCGTGTCATAAGTGCAATTGCAATTTTTAATTGTAATCTTAAACATTCCATTCTTATCCAATTCATACATATGTCTTTATACGTGATTATGTGCTCACTTCCCCAATTTGAATTATATGTCCAATTCATATAAACATTATTTAAATTATGCCAATTCTAACCCTTTTTCCCCACGTTCCCTAGCTAACGCATTCACATATATTTGGCGGCATCTAGGCCAGAAAGTAACCTAGTCATACACAATAAAAAGGGAAAAGTGATGGGAATATGACAAAGGTGATTGTTTTAGCATAAATATAGACTAGCATGGTGATAAGGTGGACATATAAGCATAAATCTAAGGAACTTGTGGTAATTAATTGATTCTAACATGACTATTATGTCATAATAAGCATAATAAGATCTAAATTAAAAATTTAAATGGTCAACTGGTTTAGATCTAATATGATAGACATAAGGTGATAAACTAGATCTGATTAGCAATTTAAATGTCCACATAATTCAGATCCAACAGTTAAAACTAGATCTAACACAAACAAGGTCAAGATCCACATCATATAATGTTACAATAGATCCAACAAGATAAAGATTTAGATCAATAGTTAGAAATAGATTTAACACAAACAAGGTCAAGATCCACATCATAGAATGCCACAAAAGTTACAATAGATCCAACAAGATAGAGATTTAGATCCAAGTTATACACAATTTTGAATGTCATATGTTCGCAATTTACAATGGATCCAATATAATATAGGCACATGAACAAATCCAAACTATTGTCGTATCATGTTTACTTTTATATATTTAAATCTAAAAGCAACTAGGAACTCACAGAGTTTGGATTAGAAAATAGAGAAATAATGGATCTTGATTCTCTAACTGATTTGCTTAGATTGATAGTTGTAGGAGATTAACGGATCTAATTCAGTTCAAACACCAGTAGAGTTTGCCCCCCATGAATTCTCAATGAATAAAACAGGAGGAATGGACATATATTTATAGCTGCACCACCTCTGAAACCGACTGCCACATCATCCCTAGGGGTGTCAAC
Source organism: Allium sativum (assembly GCA_030737875.1). NCBI lineage: Eukaryota > Viridiplantae > Streptophyta > Magnoliopsida > Asparagales > Amaryllidaceae > Allium > Allium sativum. The sequence goes on along the minus strand of CM060910.1, from coordinate 1,041,036,604 downwards.
ACCCCTGTAGGTGGGTCGACCCTGGTGTCGACACCCCTTAAGTGGGGTCGACCTTGGTGTCAACACCCCTCTAAGGGGATCGACCCCGTAGAGCGGGAATTTTGCCGCCATACGAAATTTTGAGTTTTGAATGCTTTCTGGATAGGTGCTGACTCATATGTGTACCATGTGTATATACATATTTCTTGTACACGTATACAAACTAAAAACCCTCATAACTTTTTCAGACGATGTCCGTTTTATGCAAACCAAATGTCTATCTTGACCAGAATTTCGAGACGGATGCAACGGCGTTGCCCGTTTTCCTTAATTCTGAATATTAAATTAGTTATTATTTAATTTATCCTCTTTTAGTGTCGTTAAAAATACGGGGTGTTACAAATTCCTACAGGGACATTCAAATTCCTAGTTTGAACTTATTTAATACACACTTAATTTGCATTAATATCACGTTTATTACAGTATAAATATATAAACATAGGCGTGAATTATGTGAACGAGATTAACGTCCTTACCTCGTTTGAAATGTCAAACCTAGGAATCACTATTATTGTATACAAGTTAATTTCCCTACTGATTTAATATGGTCCAACTTGCATATTCATAATAAATGATAGATAGGGAAATAACAACATCAACAAATAATTTGTAACTAAGGCTTGAATGATGATTTCAATAACAGAATAGAGACAAGGAGTAATATTTCTAAATACATAAGTAAAACCCAAAATTTGATACTTATTCACTTTTATGTAATTTTCATGTACAAAACCTTGATACTTTAGTAATTTGCAAATAATACATTTAAACAATCCATTTCAGTAATACACGTTTAAACGTATTCAAATTGCAATATTCAAGTCCTTAAGCTTTTGCAACCAAAATATACATATATATGAATTTACATTTACAATAAGAGAACTAAACCATATTCAAGAATCATACCAACACCCAAAAGCCTTTTCTTCCATTACATCAATAATCCAAACCCAACCATAATTGATTGACCATTTCTACATAATAACATAAACAATGGAAGATTTAAGGGATTTTATATTGTTTTCTTTTTGCATAAACCCGAATCTTCCTAGGCAAAATAATCCAAAATAAGACTATCAAACAAAGAAAATTGCAAACTTAAATGATTTCCACTCTTAGTGCTTTGAGGATGAACAACAACAGATTGTGAGTAGAATTATATTTGGATCGAGCCTTCGCAAATGTGCTACAATCCTTCTATTAATATATATAAGAATAAAATAAATCAAAATCTTATATATATATGTATATATATATATATATATATGAACCAAATTTCAGAATTCTCAAAACTATATAAATGTTAGAATAAAGGGGATAAAATTGAGGTTAGAGAAGGAGAAGAGATATATAACCTTATATTCTGGATTTAGCAATGATAGAAGGATAGTGGAGGCGCAAGAATGAAATGAAGAATAGGGTTTGGGAGAGGCTAAGAGGGTGATATGTATTGTTGCAATGTTAATAAAGACCGTAGGATCTATTAGATTAATTCCAAGAAGTCTGTGTATGATAAATTATATAAAAACCCTCACAAAAACAAGCTCTCCACACCTAGAGCAATCAACCCCTTATGCCGTGATTTGTCCAGGAGATTAATTCTCCTGGTTAGTGGCATAATTTATTAAACGTTTATTTATTACATTGATTTCTTTTCTTTTTTTGCTTATCCTTGTCCCCATTGTATATAAATATATACCCACAAATTCGAATTCACTTGGAACATTTTTTTCATGATAATCCTCAATTAATATATTCCAGATTTATATATTTATTTATTTGAAATTCTAAACTTATGTGTTAATATTTACGCACAACTTGTTTTATTGATATCTTTTACTTACAGAGTTTTTAGTAAACAAAAAATTTTACACGGATCAGAATCTCTCAAGGAACGCAATAATAATACTTTCATGGCCAAATACCCTATTATACAAAATTCTTATTTTCAACCCATTAATATTTTATTAATTTATTATTATTTATATTTAATTTAATTATCGTTGTCTGTTTAGATTATATTTACGGGGTGTTGCACAAAAAATATGAGATGATTTCATCAAGAGATTAAAAAGTTACAACAATTCAAAGTGGCACTATGGTTGTTTTTGTACAACAGGGAAACATAAGAATAGAACCTACATGTTTTCACCGAATAAACAACGATTCCACAAAATTGGAAATTTATTACTGTAAACTTAATGTGAGCGAACACTCACCTGAGATCAGATTTACCACAAGAATGCATCGATTTTGGCTTGCCTAAAGAGTGATTTGAGCTTCTATAATCCATAGAAACAACCAGCAGAAACGTGCAAACCTTCAAAACTTTACAATAATAATCCTCTTTCCAAACTAAAAATAATGAGAAGGTAATCTTGCATGAACTGCTGCTTATTTATGGATTAGCTTCTCTCCTTGATTCCGTACAGGATGACATGGGTTTTAGATGGTATAAAGGGAAGGGGCCATGGATTTTTATTTTATTGTGTTTCTTTGTTCAAGGAGAAAGAAGAAGCTTTTTCTACAAAAAAAAAAAAAAGAACAAACCTACTATTTTATAGTGTCTGCTTTCTTTGATTAAGTCATTAGGGCCCAAATCAACACTTAAGCCCATTAATTAAGTAATTTGGCTCATAACAAAAGATTAAGCCACTTAAACACATATTAAGCCTATTTTCTTACATAGCTAATTTATACTTACACCATTTTTATGCATAATTAACTCATTTTAACACCAAACAACATAATTAAAACTATTCACAACACTTAAATAATTTAAAGTCCTTTAACACTAGTATTTACACTTTACATCAAAATTTACTTATTACACAAAATATGGACATTTTATTCAAATTTTGTACATTTTCATATGACACATGAATTTAACGATTCCAATTATTCTAATTAATACACAAACCACCAAAAACATTTTAAATTCTTATTTTCTGCTTTTATTAACGATTTATACCTAAATTTGCATTTTATCCTTTATACTTGTATAAACTTCAAAAATTCACATAATACTCAAAACTTGTCATTAAATTTACAAAACCATATTTGTTTTGAACATAAATTCCATATATATAGTTTAAACAAGATGTTTACATCATAACGCATTTTAACCAAAGATTTGCACAATAAAATACTTTAAACCTTTATTTTATAGTGGTTTGGCCTTAATTTACATATAACACAAAATATTAATATTTCACTTTTAACTTTTGTAATTCTTGCAACAAAGAAAATTCAACATTTTAATGTCACCATTATAAATGCACAAGTCCCAAAAGCTTATAAAATTCCTATTGATATTTTACTACTAAAATTATAGCTATACGTTTTATTTTTGTCTTGACAAAAATCTAGCAAGTACTTATTATTACTTTAAATTTTACCTAACAATTACACCTACACGTTAAAGCACAATCCTAAATTTATTTTGTCAAGAAATACAACTTATATTTGAAATACAAATTCACACTTTATTAATTATTCATTTAAGACAACTTAACAACCATATTGAAAATTTACTTTTACTTGTATATTTTCAATATCCACTTTAATCATAAAGTCATGACTTATAAACAAAGATTGGAATAAATTACATATTATATCAAAGATATTTAATTTATTCGTACATCCAATTCTGAAAATCATAAATTCTTTATTTTATTGTTTAAAAGTACTATACGAATTGGGCTCTCGAACTTGTATTTTATTCTTCTCAGATTTATATATAGAAAACGCACTATAATATGTTTAGCCCGGGTATCTAAAACTCGGTTGTTTACACAATGCTTGGAAAAGATAGGATTGTAACTACAGTACTTTACAGAAAGTTCCAAATAAAGGGAATATGGTACGTAAAAGAATAATGAAAAGTGCAAAATTTCCATTTATACTTTCAGTTGGTGCTTTGTTTTCAATTAAAACAACGCAATAAAAAAGATGTTTCCCTCGGTTTTCATTAGATTTTTAAAAAAGGCTCTTAGTACCTCATGTTTGGTGTCCCTTCATTAAGCATAACATATTAGTTGTGATACGATCGACTTACATGCACAAGCATAACACGATGAACATGACACCTCAGAGCTTGGCATTGATTCATTCTTACAAGCCCACCATTGGACTAAAACCACATGGAATTGATCCAATTACCCGTAAACTAACTCGAACATCGAATAAATGGTGAGGCCGAGTTCACGAGGCTCACGACTTGAGTGTTCGACCACCAACCCTTGCCTCTGAACTTGGGGACAACCTCCCAGGGGAAAGAGAATGTGATACTAACTGTTTACTTGAGTAACTCTGATCCTCAGAGTTTCATTTTGAGTATAACAGGCAAACGAAAAATGCCCTGAACTTTAACTTGAATGATACGATAGAAGAGTATAAAGGATGAATTAATAATGTCCATAACTCTAGCCTAAACCGAAGACAGGTGAGTATTAAAGGCTGATAATAATACCTGACTCCGATTCCTCATAATATGGGACCTAAGATCGAAAGGATGTCCTAAAAGTGGAGATTCTGAATTCAGTTCCATGCGACTTGAGATTAATGACCGAAAGAAGGACTTAAGAGTGGAATCAACAACTTCAAACTTAGCGTGACTTAAGTTTACGGCTAAAAGGAGATCTCAAGAGTGAAGTCTCGAATGAACGATCCAAATTTAAGTGTACGATGAGTAAAAACACACCGGTACAATTAACGGAAAGCTGACCAAAGTTCGAACACTTAGACAAAATTCACTTGAGATAAAAGGAAACAAGCTTCTATTTTCAACATCATGATGTACATACAAGTATTATTGTGTCATAAAAAATGAGCGTTGTGCTCGCATTACATCCGGAAAAAAAAGTTAAAAACCACATCAATACAACTAAGAGATCATTTATAAGAATCACCCCTCGTCTTCTCACTAACCTTTTTCCCACCAGCCATCTTCCCGAGCGATATGTTATTAATATCCTTCCTTTTCCTCTTCGTGCGACTTCCGCTCTCACTAGAAACTTTCTCCTCCTTTGTTAGGGTTTTCCTAAGGTGGAGCCTTATCTCAAACCCTTTCGACACTTCTGGATCAGATGACCCTTCAATGTCGTCTACTACTACGGTAATGTCATCTTCAGAAAGGATTGCTTTCAAATGCATAGGTTTGGAACCCTTTCTGTTAATGCCAACACCTTCTTAGCTTCCTTCCCTCGGGTCCTTATTTCTTTATTGAAAGATGTGCTGGTTGTTGTGCAGCTAACTCTCGCATGCTTGGTCCAATAGTCTCGCCACTGACTCTAGTGATAATCGCTTCACATCATTCCTTTCTTCACTGGAGGCTTGTAATTCGTCCATCTTCGAAATATTTGTTCCAAGCTGTCTCCATAACTTTAGTAACAATATTTAGCGAATTCCAACTCTTGTACAACTTCATCAAAGAAGCTAAGTCCCTCATTTCCACCTTCATTAGCTCGTCGTAGGCGGTATCATTATAGGATATGCCTTATGTGTATGTTGGAAATGAGGGCTTGAAAGATCCAGAGGTTAGAATCATCGAAATGGAGGCGGGGTGTTGCATCCCAAGTGTACATACAGCATGAAGACAAAGCAAGATCAGTCTCCCTTTGTTCTCCGGTGACTCAGTGGGAATCCAAACGACTTCTTCGCAAGCATTGATCATCCTCTCAATAACCGGAGAGAAGGTTGATATTCCTTTTGCTTCATGTTCTGAGCCTTCCACAGAAGTTGTTACCTCAACAATTGGAGATAAGAATAATATGATGCCCAAACTAGGATTTTTGAGATCATATCCTGGATCAATGATAATTGAATGAGAAGCAATGCCTAAAGTTGTAGGCGGAATGACTGAGTATTCAGGAGCACTCACATGACTATATGACTAACCCTTTGAACCAGCAGAATGAGTAATGATGACTCTTTCGGTCATGATCATTTTCCCTTTATTTTGAGCCTCTATAGCTGTCGCCACCACTCCTGCATCCTCTCCTAGTAAGCTTTGTCCCTCTTCCAAAATCCAACGCTTATTTCCCTTTAGGTACACCGCCAACAATCATTCCTTTTCCACTTCTCCAATATTTAAGGCGATAACCTCATCATTAAGAAACTACTAACATTTTAAGAGAATATCGTTCATAGTTAATTATCCATGTAAGGTTGCGGTGGTGGATCACCTTAACATAAAAGCACAAAATAGCGAAATCGAGCTTATCATTACTGATCTTTTCAACGTAGGTAATCTCTGTCCTAAGTCCTTCGAGTCGGGCCTCAATTTCCTTTCTTACATCTTTAGCATGACCGAGCACCAATCAATTTGATTCCTCTCCCTCATCTTTAGCCTTCCAGACCTCTTCCACTTCAGCATTATTAGCCTTCATTTCCTTTTTGAGCTCTTCATTTACCTTTTTTTAACCTTTTGGATTCAACAAGCTTCATTTTCAACCTTCCGTTCCCCTTTGTGTGGGATTTATTATCCTTTTCAACAATCATGACCCTGAAAGAGTGAGGGGAATTACTCCTTTTTGAACTTTTCCCTGACTTGGGTTACTACTAGATGCATATCAGTTATATTCGTACTAGTCACCTCTAATTGTTTTTTCATCCTATCAATTTCTGATTCCGCTAATTTTATTTGTCCTATTTTATCCCGTCTTCAAGTTTTAAGCCTTTATTTTAGCATTCTTCTTTCTCAACAAGTCAGATGCTTCCCAGCAAAATTTATTACAACCTTGTATTGACTATAAGCATCAAACACCTAATGTAAGTTTATTTATCAACATATGTCTGGATCGGCTATATATGGGGGAATAAAAACTATCTTGTCAAAGTAAAACCTCGGGAATGCCTCATTAATATATGCCTTATGTTGCTGGGAAATCATCTTTAACTTAGACTCCTCCTCCTTTTCAATTTCCTCTTCCTATCTCCCTATCCAAGATTTCTCACTAACTGCGTGCCTCTACTAAGCTTACTTTTAATCATGTCTCGTCGTGGAGGTAGCCAGGCAATGGCATAGTGGATGAAGGAGGCATGAGCACTACAGACTACCCATGTTTTTCAAGAATCAACTACTTATCATGTTCAATTTTCCTAACACCCGAAGATCAGGAATGAGAAGGATATCCGTCCCTTTAATAGTGACTTCTTCTATTGTCATATACTCTTTTGTGAGAGTGAGACCTTCCACACTGCTAAAGAATGATCTGCCAACATCAACTTGCACTGGGTGGAGATTTTATTGGCCTCTATCTCTCTTATGCTCCTTATCTCCTCCTTTACCCATGTCCCAATCTGTGTCCTTATCTCCTTATCAGACCATTATTCCAGCGCAAAAAAAGAGTCAAGTTAGAGATAATTAATTAACACATTAATAGTGTTGTGTCATGAAATTATTATGAGTGTTTGCATCTCAGTAACCCCACATTGGACTAGGTTTTAACTTTCTCGAGCGAGTTATCTCCTCGGCATATGAAGGCACCAAAGCAATTTTGAAGCTTGGAAGTAATCTATCAACGTTGATATATCCAAAGCTGAAGGATGATGTTTCCAAACAGTATCTTATCCAAATCTTTAAATTTCCCCTCAACTTCCATTGATACAGTTGTCTCAGTCATTGTTGTAGGGTATATCGTGTCCATAGCTCTGCCCATTCAAGTCTTTATTTTCGGAGAGAGAATTAGAGTAAGTGGTAAACCCTCTTCTCCTTCACATTCATCTTCAACTATTACCTCTCTACCTATATTGTCCTCCTAAACTCAAATAACTTCCTCCTCGGTTGGGGCAAGTCCATATGCACGACAGAGGGCATATCACCTTCATTAACCACTATCTCCTCATCATAACCGTGGCAATGGAATGCCTATGATGCAACAAATCTAATATGTGAAGGAGATAGTATGAGATCAATGTTTGCATCTCACATCTCTCAAGGTCAAAACTTAGTTCATGTACTCCTGTCCAGGTAGCCTTGTAGGATTGCCTATACAATTTGAGGTTCAATGTTAATCTAGAGCTTATGACTCGATTAACCTAAAATATTCTAATGAGTTTTATCACACTTACGACCTTTTACCCATTGCCTTGTGATCTTGGGTGGGCAATGCACACAGAACTTCTTGAAGTTGCTCTACTTGTTCCATGCCCATAGGACTATCCGGCTGTTGGGCAAAGCTTATAAATACACAAGTGATAGGGATACATTCCAATGCTTGAAATAATAAAAATATGATATCATCTCTAGTGGGCTCATAGTCTAAGTTCTCCACACAAAGAATGTAGGTCCGGAGTAGGAAAGCGCAACCATTTGGTTGAAGTTGTATTGGCGCTAATCGCATATAATAAAGTATATCCCAAATAAAAGAAAAAATAAGTCATACACCCTATAGTGCACATTTATCTATTACAAGTTGTAAATATTCTGGAGGTGAGTGCACTCTATCGCCTGTCTAAGGGCCTGAACATCATTCGGAGGTATACCATTCTTAACGCAGAATCTCGACAACATCTCTCCATCGTTCCTAGAAGCCACTGAATCTGGAGGATTCGCTAAGATTACTACATCTTCCAAAGTATCCGACATGGACGGAACACCTTCCTGATCATCTCTTGTACCTCCTTCCCCTTTTGGGTTATCTTCTTTTGTTGACCTTCCTGAGCATTTAACTCACTAAGAGGTTGATCTACCAACGGCTGCTCTTCGGGCGGCTCCTCTTGATTTGGCTCCATAAGATGATTCGCTTGTTAAGAAGGGCTAAACTGTTCGAAAGTGGAATGTTGCTAGATGATGGGCTTGACTCCTCTACTGAGTGGCTAGATTCTGGAATCAATTTAGAACTCTCGACTTCTAAGCTTGGAGTCATTTCTATCTTCTTGTAGACATAATTTACTATACTTGCAAATAGTCATAGTTAGCACGATTAATTTTGTACCCGCCACATTAGTGTAAACTAATGTAGAACATGCAGTGTCGTGCGTATTCATGTAGTTTAAATAAATACTTCAATATGCACTGACGAGATTCAGTTCATAGCAAGAGCGACCATCGTCGTTGATTGTCTTCCTAGTTCTTGGATCGAATCGATGAATTTCATTAAGAATTGGAAATAAAGTTAGGGATTGATAACTTAGTCATGTGTCTATAATCCAATTTTATGCTTTATCATGTAAGAAAGTCTGAGTTATTGCCCTAGTTAGTGATTCAAAACATCCCTGTGATGAAGCAATTGACTAGATGATCCAACATTAGTGAAGTTGTGGAAATACAGAGTAGTAATTCATAAAATAATTTCAACTGAAAACGAATTCGCAATAATGCAAACTCAAAACGTCAAGTCAACTAAATGAGATCATTTTATTACTAAGGCTAATACGACCCTTGGTGATATCGATTTAGGGTGCTACTATTCACATCCCAGTTTACACTTTCGGGTACCAAAACTGAAAGCACCCCAAATATTTTAAATTTCCTCTCCTGGCCACCATGTAAATTAATAGCCTAAAAATGGAGAGGCCACCAGCACCTACCTCTACACGAATGCTTCCCTCCTCACTTAGAGCTCTTCCACTGCGAATCAAATACCTAAAGTCAATTTGTTCAAGAAAAATTAACATAATCCATTTCCATAACCACATTAGCAATTTTAATTTTTATAAATGAGTACTAACTTCGTTGGTTGTGAAATGATTCGTCAAATCAACATTTATGTCTTTTGAGTCATTTAATCGAACATCTTGCATCATATTATCACAATCATCATGATTATAGTCCAATTTATCATCACTCAAATACTTCATCTCTCAAATAACCAAAAAAAAATCAATTTGTAAAAGAAGATATGTAAGTTATACAGATAAAAACCATACAAATTAAAACTTACATTGTCATTCTTTATTACAACGTCGTCAAATTTAATGTCCTCCAAACTTGAAATTTCCAATATAGTAGAAAAAATTATCCTAAAACACAATGGAAAATCCTAATGATTAAAAAATCCTAACAACATGCTCTATATCATAATAGAAAACAATAAAAATCAAGCAATTCTAAGCTTTATTTTATCTTTATCTTCCATCTCTAATAGGTACAGAAGAATATATACTTTTGTTATGGTTTGGGTTTGAAATTATATAGAACACGTGTTTTTTAAGAGAAGTGCGGTGGTGAATGACTGGGTGAAGGAATAAGATATGATGGCCAGACGAATATAAAAAATATTCATTTGTATTAAATTTATAAAGGTGGCCGAAAGTGTAAACGGGGTGTGACTAGAATGTCAAACTCCGATCCGATCTAAGTCTAAACCAAAAAACTGAATCCATTCCTTGCTGTTCAAATCAAAAATTCGCTCCCATTCTTCACCTTTCTCTCCTTCCTTCAAGCCTCGTTCCGACCTCTACTTTCGCATGGATACAGATCCAAGTTGGTCCGCTCCTCTTCTCTCTACTCAGTCTCCTCGTTCATGTTCTTTTTCACACTTTTCCTCTCCTTTCCTGGAATCGAATCGCTCCTCCAACACTAAAGCATTGGCACTCTAGTCCGTGATTTATCCTCCATCACCTAACACCTCCATCCACTCAGACCCGATATCACACCAATCCACGACACTGGGTAATCCGTTAAACCCATTCAAATAGTCTAAGATGAAAAACCAACCCTGTAATATAGGAGATGGTCAGAGCTGAGTAGGTAGTGATGGAGACTAGTTGAAGGTAATTTGACGGTGGGGTTGTGATGGGTCTGAATGTATAAAGTTCAGAGGGAAATCACAAATGTCCAAGGTTCACAAGTCGGTTTGAATGCAAAGTGAAGGGGAATAGAGGAATTGCTGTTTTATAGTAGCAGGAGGCATCAGGTCCCAAACTTAACAAAATACTGGAAAATTTGTGAAGTATGGGATTGATACCAATCCTTTTAAAGGGATAGGTATTGTTCCTTTAACCCTTTTTTTTAAAAAAAAAGGTCAACATGATACATACATTTACATCCATATGTGATAAATTCGAAAGTGGTTGATCAATAACATGATCACAAGTCGAATAGTAAATGTTCGTTCATTGATATAAAAGCTAATTGTTCAACTCTTAAGTGTTTGTTTGATGCTTGAACATACATTTCTGTACACTATTTATAGTAAATTCCATGCATATCATACAAAACCACATTTAAGCGTGTGAATGGCGTCATAGTCCCTCTCTTTTCTTCAACTTTCTCTTATCAATTGAATCTCTTCTTCCACCTCTAACGTCTTCATTTACTCTCCTCCTCAACACTATGCTTTCGCCATGCATGATCTCTTTACTTTAACCAAAATTTCGCTTCCACATCCAAGCTTGTCCCACAAAATCGACTTGGTGAAACAACTCCCCTATGATCCTCAATCTCTTCTCCTTTTCCTCAGGACTAACTGGATTCCGTTCTAAAATCATCCTTAGCCGTGGTCGGTTACTATTTCAGGAAACTACATGCCCTATGAGCTTCCGATACACATTATTCAATTGATGGTGACAATAATGGGTGGGATTTGAGCACTAGCGTGGAATTATCTGGTGAGCAGCAACACCCTTTTCGTTTTATTGTTTCGCATTTCGACCCATTGTCTGTGATGGTTCAATTTATGAATTGGGTATTCAATGTTTTACAAGATAGTAACTTGTTGATAGTTTCCAAATATAGGAACTTGGTCGTTTTGGATCCGTTGTTTAACGAGGAGTTTGGTTGCCTTTTTGGAGTTTGTAACATAGTCTCTTATATATATTAGTAGTCTACTCCCATTCACGACTCTACTTATTGCTGGTTCCTTGTTTGGTTTGTAACGGAGGTTCATCGTCGGTGTATGATGACATAACACGGGATGCTACGGCACCGACTCTTGTTGTTGTATACTTGGTGATGGTTTTCCTGTGCATTAGTGGGTTGCTATTAGTACAGTTTTATTTTTTGATGAGCAAGTACTGTTGTAGGCTACCATGGTGAGTTATGTGTATTTGTTTTCTGGCACAAGCTTTTCATGGTCATCATTTTTCAGTGACGTTGGTGAAGCCTCGGCTCTCGTTGTTGCTGCCTCTTCGGTGATCAGTCGTTGTTTCCTTCTATACCATACCTCTTGTCATACTGGCCACAATGCAATCGCACCATGAAATCTATGCATGCAATGCTTCTACACTTTTTGTGTGGCGCTCGAGATAACAGGCTGGCTGAAGTATGGTTTCTCTGAACCTTGCACTTTTCATAGTTTGCCCATGCAGTTGTCTAGTCATGGTACCCCATGAATACTGTAGCCTTATTTTAAACAAATTATTTTTGTGATCTTTGTATTCATTATGTAATTCACTACAATTGTATTATTTATTTGTATTATTCTCTCCCTACGTGGACAGTCTGACCATGTAATATTGTAGACTATTTAACTAAGACTAGCTCCAGTACTATAAGCCTGTTAGGTAGAGTGGACGAAACACTATAATTATGTAGGCTGTGGATGGTCCACCTTAAAAACTGAATAGCCAATAGTTAACTACAATCACTTGTACCATACTGTATTTTTTATTATTAGTTATAATAAAAGGTGTTTATGGTCACATTAAAACCGGACGTTACTCAAATGAAAGATCATGTTACTCAAAGGAAAAATCACAACCATTCACTAGTAACAACTAGGATTCCTTTACAGCCATTAAGAGTTGTTATGATACAAATCATGTCATGTTCCTATAATATGTACTTTGAGGGAAAGTGTTACCCAACCTTTTTGTCCTGGTCATCGAAAGATATTCGGATTGGCATGACTCGATGATGATAAAGCTAAACGACTCAGAAGAATTACCTAAAGGCCTAGATATCAAGTCGGGATATAACCCATATGACAATGACTGCATTAATTATAACACCCCCACATCCCTTAACATCACTCGTATGAGGATTTCGCTAAGGTATATGAAGCCTATAGGTATAAAATAACATGACAAAGACTAATATTCACAAGACAACATATGCAAACACAGCGAAATTTTTATAACTTTACTTTAACTAGAACACAAGTGTCATACCATCATAAAAATGTACCTCGATCACAAACCCACAACTGTCTTATAAAAAAGCAACACAATCTAATTAAAAAATAAAAAATCTTGCTCAACATTAAATACAAAAATGAGTCAAACATGAAACAATACATGTATAAGCACTAAATAAGGAGAAAAAAAAGAATCTCCAATGGGCTAAGCTAGGCAAAACTTTATCAGCCACTAGATCCTCCTCTGAGAACCTAGGGGGGAGAAAAGAAGAAGAGAGAGAGAAAACTAGTCAGAGATAAAGCCTGGTGAGTTCATTAATTACTAGCATGAGTGTTAAGAGATGAAATATGAACAAGATAATAGTTTAAAGCAAGATAACAGTAAATAAGTCAATAGAAAGATAAGCAAGGATATAGTCGTTTATTGTCTTTGTTAGACCGAAATTTGGGCCTAACACCCAAATGCTATGTGAAAACCTCACAATCACAAATTAATACAGAAAAAGCAGTAAAATAAGAGGAGACACACGAGATTTTTATAGTGGTTTGGCTCAATCCAAGCCTACGTCCACTTTATAGTTTCTTAAATCCTAAGAAGCTATTACAATATTGTTTCCTTGCTGTTTATACACGAAATCCTCGTGTTTATAATGAAAAGAAATGAGAAAAGTGGAGATTATACACGAAATCCTCGTGTTATTATGTGGAATTTGGCTTCTTCATTGAGCAATGACCTTGCGTGAAGTGGTGGTAGAAGCCATGATCAGTTAGAACCGAAAAAATCCCCTCAAAATGGCCATGCGATGGTGTATTTATAGGCGCAGAGAGGCTCCTGGGAGGATCAGATCGGGTGTGCGACGTGGCGAGCACAGAGGCCATCTCAGGAGTAGTGGAGAAGTGGTCTTCAGATCGTGCTAGGACAGGTGGAGCTCGATCCATGAGAGTAGGAAGTATCGGCTCCTTAAGAATAGTTCAGATCCGAAGTGTAGCAGCAGGTCACTAGGGGTTGGATCGGTTCGGGTCCGATCCGAACCGAGGTGGAATCTCCGATCCGAAGGCTGGAAGCACTTCTGTGCAGGATACTTCAGGCGGGTCGGTTCGGGTCTGATCCGAACCGAGTTGGTGTCCTCAATCCGAAGACTCCGTGTCCAATGCTTTGAAGGTGGAGCGGATCGGGTATGCTCCCTCTGATCCGATCCGTGCTAATGTGAATGCGAAGAGCAAGTGCCAAGTTTTCCATTTTAAGGCAGCGTCTGATCCGAACAGGTTTGTCCGATCCGATCCGAGGATCTATTCAAATGCTAAATTCCAGGTTTCCGGTTCTGCATGCGTGCACAGAAATGGGCGTAACTTTCAAACCGTAAGTCCGATTGAGCCAAACCAAAGCTCAAACTGAAGCTGATTCAGAGATCTACAAGAGTTATCAAGCTTAGCTTTGTAATCGCTGTTTTCGGGCCCAAAAAAGGTCATCTGGTAGGAGTTCCGGGCCTTTCTTTGTTTGTGATGCGATTTCGACCAAATCGCTGCCTGTCTTCTGACGATGCTTCCAATACTCTAGTGTGTTGTTTATCAGAGATTCCATATGTGACTGCTTTAACTAAAAAGCGGGTCAACATTTTGCCCCCCAGAACATATCTTGCTGGTTGAAGGAAGATGTGTTCTGGATAATCCAAGGCCACGCCGGGCCTGCCAGCTGCAAGTATAATCCATACCTACGAAGAAGAGAAAGCAAACAGGTATGTCAAAACCTAACAAAACCGATTACACTTTCGAGCATAAACCATGCTTGGGCGTTTGTTTGAGCATAAACCATACTCAAGAGACGTTCGAATCATCCTGCCAAAACCTGGCAAGGGACCTAACCTTCCGGGTATAAGCCATACCAGGAAGTTCAAACTGAGCATGAGCCATACTCGAGTTTTATTGAGTTCCTTTGCCCAATCCTGACAAGATCGTTCGTCGTTCCGGAGTATAATCCATACTTAAGCATCCTAGTGAGTACAATCCATACTCATGTCGGGATAGAGATATGCTTGCCACAACCTGACAAGATAGTCTGTCCATAGGCGTAATCCATGCTTAGGGGTCCGAGATAAGTATAAGCCATACTTTAGTTGAGATTGAGAATCCTGTCGCAACCTGACAAGATACTTAAATTGCCAAACATAATCCATGCTCGGAAAGTCCTTCCTTATTCAATTCAAAGTACAAAACCAAAGCAAATCCTGATTGGTTTGTTATCGAGTGCAACGCACGCTTTGGAGCTAGATCCTAACCCCGAACGTGTGTACTCCGATTTAGCCAATCGGAAAACCTAAAGTAAGCAAAGAAACATATCTTAAATCCTAAGAAATGCTGAAAATGCAGAGTGATCCAATCCAGATCAGTTGATGACGAGCCCACGGGAGCTCGTTCCAGGGTCATTCACTCTCCGGGGAGCAGGTGGTGGCAGCGCGGGTGCTGGCGCTGTTGGTTGTTTCACATACTCGGGTAGCTCTCCACGTCTAACCCGTTCCTCAATCAGATCTCGCAAGTGTCTACAGTCATTTGTGTCATGACCGTCCATATCGTGAAACATGCAGTATTTCCTAGAATCGCGTTCTCTTTGTGATGGCTCCCTCCTGGGAGGCTTTGGATATGAGACGTCACTGTTTGTGTTCACGTAGATGTCGGTTAGTGACGAATTGAGTTCTGTGTACTTTTCGTATCTGGGCCCTCTCCAGGGCTGAGCGTTGCGGTCATTCTTGACGGCAGCTTTTCTTTTGCCTTTACCAGAATCAGACGATTCTCCGTCTTTGAGCATGTTAACATCGAGAATTTTCTTTTTGGACGTTGCGTCTTCTTCACGCAGAAATCTATCCGATTCAAGATAGAACTCGCTGAGATTCCGTGGTGGGTCTCGATATAAGGATTTTTTGAACTCCGAGTTGTCTAGAACGCTGGATACTGCCGCCATCAATACCATAGATGGCTCAGGTCGATCAACTGATGCTGCTGCAACATTAAACCTTTCCAGAAATGACCGCAGAGTTTCTTTAGGCCTCTGCTTGATTGTAGTTAATGACATTACATTCTTGGGTCGAGCGATGTGGACCCGAAACTGTTCAATAAAGCAAGCGACCAACATGTTCCAACTGTTGATCGATTCAGATTCCAGCTGCCGAATCCACATAGCAGCAATATCAGTCAAGAACAGACAGAAGCACTTTGCCATGACGTTTTCCGACGCCGATTGAACTTCCATATGTTGTTTATAGCGCATCAGATGCACGGTAGGATCCGTCCTGCCATTGTAGGGCTCCAGTTGTGGAAGTTTGAAATATGGAGGATTGCGGGAATTCCTGATTTCCTGTGTGAATGGATTGTGATTGACATCATCCATGTCATTCTGATAAGTGCGGCCTCTCGAGAGGCGTTCAATGAGATTGGCAAGCCGGTCGCTTTCAAAGAGCTGTTGCAAGTTGCCTAGTTCGGGGCTGGTGCCCCCAGCGTTGAGTCCAGAAGAGTTTGGAAAAACATGAGGTGCTTGGAGTGTGATCCGGTTCGGATCGGTGGTCATCGGGTCGGCGGTTCCGAACCGAACTGGTCCTGGTTCTCTACCCCTAGCTTCTTCCTGTTGCTGTTGAGATGAAGTTAATGGTTGGGTGTCCATCCGAACCGGGGCAGAGTTTGGCCGAGCTTGGCCTGAGCTTCCAATGACGTTTCCATCCGAAACGTTGAGTGATGCACGCTGATCATTGCCAATAAGGAGGCGAGTGCCCCCAGTTTCCATTCGTCTTGCATTGCCTAGCACGGGTCGGATCGGGCCCGATCCGACCCGAGGAGGGCTGATGCGTATTTCGTGCTCCGCGACTCGGGTGTGAGCAGATCCGATCCGGATAGTAGCAGCTTCTCGGGGCACTTCTGTGCCATTTCCAGCGGGTTGTACGTCGTTGCTCGGCCTTCCATTCATTTGAGCAAAGAATTCATCCATTATCTCCTGTTGCTTGCGGAGGAGATCATCTTGCCTTGCCATTTGGGCTCTCAATTCAACGAGAACGCCATCCATCTCTTCTCGCGTCAAATATGCTGACGGGTTTTCATGTGAGGAAGCTTCATGGCTTGCTTTGTTTCTCGTGCTTTCGCCTTCAACACGGGAAATCTTTCGCTTAGCCATCGATCCAATAGCCAAATAATCCAAGCAGACGTTGAAGTTGTCGTGTGCCCCCCTTCCTGGCGCGCCAAAATGTTAGACCGAAATTTGGGCCTAACACCCAAATGCTATGTGAAAACCTCACAATCACAAATTAATGTAGAAAAAGCAGTAAAATAAGAGGAGACACACGAGATTTTTATAGTGGTTCGGCTCAATCCAAGCCTACGTCCACTTTGTAGTTTCTTAAATCCTAAGAAGCTATTACAATGTTGTTTCCTTGCTGTTTATACACGAAATCCTCGTGTTTATAATGAAAAGAAATGAGAAAAATGGAGATTATACACGAAATCCTCGTGTTATTATGTGGAATTTGGCTTCTTCATTGAGCAATGACCTTGCGTGAAGTGGTGGTAGAAGCCATGATCAGTTAGAACCAAAAAATTCCCCTCAAAATGGCCATGCGATGGTGTATTTATAGGCGCAGAGAGGCTCCTGGGAGGATCGGATCAGGTGTGCGATGTGGCGAGCACAGAGGCCATCTCGGGAGTAGTGGAGAAGTGGTCTTCAGATCGTGCTAGGATAGGTGGAGCTCGATCCATGAGAGTAGGAGGTATCGGCTCCTTAAGATTAGGTCAGATCCGAAGTGTAGCAGTAGGTCACTAGGGGTCGGATCGGTTCGGGTCCGATCCGAACCGAGGTGGAATCTCCGATCCGAAGGCTGAAAGCACTTCTGTGCAGGATACTTCAGGCGGGTCGGTTCGGGTCCAATCCGAACCGAGTTGGTGTCCTCAATCCGAAGACTCTGTGTCCAATGCTTTGAAGGTGGAGCGGATCGGGTATGCTCCCTCTGATCTGATCCGCGCTGATGTGAATGCGAAGAGCAAGTGCCAAATTGTCCATTTTAAGGCAGCGTCCGATCCGAATAGGTTTGTCCGATCCGATCCGAGGATCTATTCAATGCCAAATTCCAGGTTTCCGGTTCTGCATGCATGCATGGAAACGGGCGTAACTTTCAAACCGTAAGTCCGATTGAGCCAAACCAAAGCTCAAACTGAAGCTGATTCAGAGATCTACAAGAGTTATCAAGCTTGCTCCGTAATCGCTATTTTCGGACCCAAAAAAGGTCATCTGGTAGGAGTTCCGTGTCTTTCTTTGTTTGCGATGCGATTTTGACCAAATCGCTGCCTGTCTTCTGACGATGCTTCCAATACTCTAGTGTGTTGTTTATCAGAGATTCCATATGTGACTGCTTTAACTAAAAAGCAGGTCAACATTCTTATTTGTACCATTTGATTTATACACCATTTACTACAATATTAGATTAAGATGTAACCTAATTCTACCCATCGATCGACTCCTAAACCACAATTCTGATAGCTTATGCCGACTATGGTCTCCGAGTTTATTAGATCCGACCCTTCGCTTTAAAGGACAATCACAGGCGTCACAACGTCTTGCTTTCCTTAATCGGCGCAATGCATGTTCATTACACCTCCGGAACACGCCCATACCCACCTCTATTGGACCTCTTACTACATAGTACAGTATAAACATGCCCTCGCTTCCACCTTGTGAGAGACCTCCATAGTGTGATAAGGGAATACTGCCTGATACAGATCCTCAACCAAAAATGCAATTTGACTAAAGTCATCAGTAGACTTAGTCTCTAATTTAATTTATTATTGCCAAGGCCACCATAGAATTATTATCGACCGCCTAGCTACCCTAGACCCCCATAGAATGGTTAACAAACGCCTAGGCTACTATAAATCAATTATTTTAACATGCCACTTATTTTCCCTAATCAACCTATCCTTTCTGCTAGAACGGGCCACTACTACAAGCCACTTACTTTCCCTAGTCAGTCGTCGCTACCAGAGCGGACTCCTACTACACATTTCTTAATATGCCACTTATTTTCTCTAATAAGTTTACGCTGCCAGAACGGACCACTACTATTCATGCTTATTAATTTGTTTGTTTTAACTTAGCACCCAATTTAAGTTTATTAATAAGCCTACTTTCTTCCATATAACTTCTTGTTATATTATAGGTTGCATTTAAACATTAGTTTATTTATATTCATTATACAATCCAACCCCCGTTATTTAGCGTTTGTCCAAATTCCAAATATTCAGTTTATCAGTGGTTTTATCAAAATTATAGTTCAATTATCCATTCTTGAATTTATACAACAAGCCCTAATTAATCCTTTTATACTTAATTTACATTTTTCCCGATCTGCACTTTTATAATCAAATTCAAAATTTTCCCATATCTTCCAGAAACAAAAAGGAATAATGGTCTAGGCTCTTCAAAGGCCTAGACTCAATGCGAATTAAAATGGTAAAGGCATAGGCACTTTATGGCCTAGGCTCAAAAAAATAAAACATATCTAGAATAAAACAGAGCTAAATCTGAACTGTAAATACAATTATCTATGAAGTAAAAGAGATAAAGATGAACTAATACTTTACAATAATGTAATAGAGTACTAAAATAAACAGGAGAAGAATAAAAGTAGTAATCAGATATACATGGATTATTTACATAAAAGAAAAACCGAAATCTAAAGAAATCAACAACTGTTATACTATCCAAATAAATCCCAGCTTATACGGATCTTGTAATCACAGAAAATACTCACTGATTTGTGCAATTCGATAGGCCCCGGTAATATTCTTCAATCTTATATAGGTAAAATCCTAAATCTCATGACTCCATTGAAATATTTAAAGGAAAAGGTTTTGTTTAGTGGAGGAAGAAAATGAAGGAAATTGAGTAGGGAGAAATAGGTTTAGGTTGAAGCTATATTTATAATAGATCTAAGGGACTTAGGACCGTTAGATATTAGGTTTAAAACTTAGTCCATCATATCAGAAGAAATCTCCATAAGTCTCACCCAAAACCCATCCGAATCGAACTAGAAACATGCGCATCGGGTGTGCACGTCACAGGAATGGGTCGACCCAGGTAGTGACTCGGTCGCCTCAGCTCACGCGATTTCTGGTTGAATTATTTATTTATTTATTCATTTGTTTATTTAAATTATGAATTTGAATTTCTAACTTCTTTCCTTCGTATCTTTTTTGTTTTTAAGCCCGATTTCAGCAAACCAAATGTTTATCTTAACCAGAATTTTATAACGGACTCAACGGTGCAATCCCTATTTCCCAATTCTCATTATTTTTTAACTAATATTTTCTTCCTTGTATTTAAATTGCTTTATTAAAAATTTAAGTTGTTACATTCTCCTCTCCTTAAAGGATTTTGTCTCCGAAATCTCCAAGGTTAGAAGAATGTCATAATATTATCACACCATCATCTACATCCATATACTCATCCATCAATCAGATGCATCCATTGTCCTTGGGATTTATAATGCTTTTTCATGAACATATGCAATAGTGTAGTGTATATGTCCCTAACTAATGCAAGAAATTAGACGGTCTACTGATTTAGTCGATCTTCTTTTATGCAATTTATGTCAGTGTCATGCATCCAAAATGTATGCAAGAGAATCCTAATGGTACATAAAATTCTATATGTGTGCTACAACCTCCATTGAAATGCAACATCCATATGATAATCATCCATTTTGCATCCATAAATCAAAAGTGAATTAAAAAGTGCACACACATCCATATGCAATTTTGTTAGTGTCCTATTTGTCGATCACCAATTAGTGCTTATTGTGTGTATATACATCCATAACATCCACTAGCAAACACTTGCATCCGCGTGAATCCATCAATCATAACATTTCCTAATAATATGTTTTGAACTGCAACCCACCATCCATAGGCTTTTCCTAAGATACACCAATGATAGGAAATGGATAAGGTTCCAATTCAAAACTAAGAAAGGATTAAGGGCGTACTTTCAAAAAAAATTAGGAAAGATGCATGAATCCTCTCTTCTAGTTCTAATGTCGCCACATTATTGTCCTCTCCCTAGTGAACCTTAACGAGCTTAATCTCCTTGTTCCGTAGCTTCTTCACTTTTAAGCCCAAAATCTGTGTAGATACCCGCCTGACAGATGTCCCCTTCTCAACCTCAACCTCCTCTAGGGTATTCGGCTCCACTACCACTGCTGAATCGTGCAGGTACTTCCGTGAATGCGAGATGTGGAATACATGATGAACCCCTGATAACCTCTCCGGCAACCTAATACTATAAGCCAAATGACCAACCCTCTCCATTATAGGGAATGGCCCAACTGAGAAAAATCGCACAACATTCTTTATGGGTGATACATTAATGAAAACCATGTCCTCTACATTAGACTCAAGACCTGTCCTCCTCTTATCTACATACGATTTTTGCATGTCCTGAGCTGCCTTCATCCTTTTCTGAATCAGGTCGATCTTATTCGAGGTTTCCCTAACCATCTCTTTTCCAAGAAGAATCCTATATGTGGTCTGCCACCAACGAGATGGTGATCTGCAGGGCCATCCATACAAAACCTGGAAAGGAGACATACCGATGCTCGTTTGATTGTTGTTGTTATAAGAAAACTCTACCAAGGGAAGATGCTCCTCCCAAGTCCCTTTAAAGTCCAAAATGCACAGCCACAATAAATCCTCAAAAATCAGATAAACTCTCTCGATCTACTCGTTGGAACTCCATGAAGTCGAACAATCTCCCTCAAATATATCGAGGCTAACCAAGCTGCAATCCTCTTACTCTTAATCGGAATGAAATAAGTGCTCTTAATCAATCTATCCACGATTACCCTAATACTGGTATTGCATTTCCTCAATCTAGGCAAACTGTCTATGAAATCCATTGGCATGCTCTCTCACTTCCATTGTGGCACATCTAGAGGTTGAAGTAATCCACTGAGCTTCCTTTGTTCAGCCTTAACTCTCTGACACGACATGCATCTTGCCATAAAATCGACCACATCCTTCTTCATCTCTATCCAATAGACGACCCTCTTCATATGTTTATATATCTTATCTCCTCCTGGATGGATGCTCATCCGAGAGTGATGGGCCTCAGACAATACCACACTCATTACATCTCCCGTGCAGGATGCACACAACCTGCCATCATGGCGTATCCATCCTTTCTCATCAACCGAGTACATAGAAAGGTGCCTAGAGAACTGTCCTCTACCAAGACGGTCTAAAATAGCAGCTAGTTGTTAATCATCATGCATATTGGATCCAATACGTTTCAACAGGCAATGCTAATAATCCTGGTATCTGTAGATGGTCTGAAATCAAAAGATGAGATAAACTCCAAACTCTAACACTCTATGAATAACGAGCTCAAAATCATCCGCTGCCTACTCAGAGCATCCGTTACTACGTTCCTCTTCCCTGGGGTGTACGAAAAATCCAAAATCATAGGATGCAAGAAACTCCATCCAGTGCTACTATCTCAGGTTAAGATCGTTTTGCGAGAATAAATACTTGAGAAACTTATGATCAGTATACAACTTAAACCTCTCACCTAACAAGTAATGTATCCAAGACTTAAGGGAGAAAACAATAACTTTTAAGCTCTAAATTGAAGGATTAAGAAAGATAGATTTCCACACCAACATGGACTAATCATAATCCTGCGACTACATAATAAAATTGTAAGCATGGGAGGGATATTAATTCAACGTTACAACAGGACAATCACTTACAGAGCGACAACAACATCTGATATCTCAGAATGAGAAAGCAATAGTCCTTCAAGTTCAGTAGGTGCAATCTGCAAATAATATTTAAAGTGTAATTATGAATTTTGCTATCAATAGAACCATGATGACTTGTCATTTATTTGCAAAAAAATATTCAGCTGATTTGTTTTAGTGGTGTGGGAAATAAGTGGTGCTAAAAGTTTTAATTTTCACTTAAGAGTTTCTCTATTAAATTCACAGGACATACTTTTTAAACAAATACTTTTAACAAAAAAATATATAAAAGAAGTTATTATCCCAAAAAAAATGATAAAAAATCACAAAAGTTTCAATGATTGAAAGAACGGTAAAATGCATTTTTTTAAATTTTTGTCCTTTAGACCGATTATTCTGAAGTATTTATTCTAGGAACTTATCAACTTAAGTTGAGATGCCCTTCAACCTGATTTCCAGCGTTTACATTATATAGGCGTTGGAGTTCAGTACATATGTTAATTGTATTTCAGACCAAAATAATCAGACTTAAACTACAACACCATGTTTTGTTCAAAATAGGTAGCTTAACATCAAAAATCATCTTTTATACCTAGGATTAGAGTGGTGGACCAGCAGTGAACATCACCCACTAGCCACCGACGGAGAAGCTACATGCTGCATTGTTGAAGTTCATAAAATTTTGAGTTGAATGGCTCAAGGGATGATAACAAGAAAGGAGGAAGGAATTTTGGGGAAGTTAGGGTAATAATGGGGAAAATGAATTGAGTGAAGAACAAGGGAGTGTTAACCGCTCTTGATCAATGGATTAGTTCTGTCGCCAGTTTGAATTAAAAGAAAAAGGAGAAGAAAATTCAGAAATGCGTTGATTAGGGGTTTAGTTTCAGATTGTTTTGCAAATGGGTAAGAGTCTGGGAATTTAGGTGTAAGGGAGAGTATTTCACCCAGCGGAAAGTATTTCGTGAAGGGAGAATGTCCCGCCAAAATTTACATGGATTGGTTTGAACCTTGGATTAATCACGTATCTACGGTTGGGACTTTTTTATGCTGATAACTAGAATCGCTGAGCTGGATTATATATATATATATATATATATATATATATATATAAAGCTACGCTTTTAACTGGCGTTGCATGTTAAAACACTAGAATTCCCACCGCAACAGTGCGTTCCCGTCTAGTGCAACAACATATGAATATTGTTGCAGAAGATCAAAGAAAACATAACTTTTGCAAAAAAAATCTGGCAACGCACACACACATTAGTTTCGAATATGACCACTTTTGTAGTAGTGCATAGTCTTCTTAGGATCCTATCTTGCTATAACCAAAGTTTCGTGTCTATACAAGTCAATAGCATGGACCTCTGGGAGGTACGTTCCCATGGACTGGACCTACAGGAGATACACCTCCTATGGACCAGTACCGGTCCATGGCCTTAGATTGTTTTTTAGCGAGAATTTTTGGGCAATGTCCCGGTATCTTTCAGACCTCTCCTGCCAAGTTTCGCCTGAATCCGATGAATTTTGATAGACCTTTTGGAGGTCCTTCCCCATGGACCGGACCTATAGAAGATGGACCAAACCTATAGGATATCCATCCCCTATGGACTAGTGTCGGTCCATGTACTTAGAACATTTTGCAATGAAATTTTCTAGGCATTATCCGGACACCCTCTAGAGCTTCTACACCAAGTTTCGTCTAAATCCGGTCATTTAATCTCCGATTTGCTCTTATTATTAATTCTAATCCTACGACACACACCATTCTAAACGATCAAATCAATCAATATCATATAATTCAACAAATCAAACAACATTTCATCCAATTTCAATCATGATTAATCAGACAAACATGAACATACATGAAATATAGCATAAAAATCATGGATCTAGCATAATTGGGATCTAAATAGACATTAAACAAGAACAATTTAACGACTTACCAGTTTATATGATTAAATCAGATTATTTTAGGGTAATACTGAAATTAACATAGGCGATCACGTTTTAGGTGTTGCTAACATGAATGATGTGAAATAACCCTAATTTAAGTTTTATTATCTATAATATCCATGTGAGAGATATCTATCACTCACCAAAACTTAGATTCGATGAATTACTGGTGAAATCTAATCTGGATAGCGAAAATACAGTGAATAAAACCCTTGATTTGATGCAAAACAGAGAGATCTGATCTCCTCGAATGTAGATCTTGTCTTAGAATATGGTTTTGGATGAGTAATTGAAAAATTGAGGATTAGGTTTGAATCCGGAGAATCACGGACGATAACCTAATGCTTGAATGAGATGAGAATCCCTAATTTTCTCCCCAGGCCCTATTATTTTGTAATCGTATGCCCTTAGCTTAACGGGCTTGCTAATCAGTTCATTAGCAACTAACTACCCAATTTTGTGGATATCAAATCTTAAAACAATGATTTCTCCTAAATCGCGAAGCCAAATTCTTAATGTGACCTCTCTATGGTATAACCAACCACAATTCCGATCTAATGAGGCTGATCCCAGCTATTAATTCGACCCCAATCAAAATTTATAGCTAAAATAGTAAACCCAATGGAAAATGGTCACAATTAAGTTTGGTAAAAACCATGGACATGTCTCTCATTATCATGAACAACATATTAAAATATGAGAATGACACGACCACTAGGGAATTTTATATAATTATTTTACTATCCTCCAATATGTAAAATACGGGTCATTATAATATCTAAGGAAAAAGCATCAACCCGCTCTTTTGATACGAATGAATGCAATACACCCGTTTAAAAAAGAACCTAAATAGAACAACCATGAAATAGTAAAGTGCCTTTGAGGATAGAAGAAGTACTTCTAGGCTAAGAAAAACTACCTGAATCTTCCACTACATTTTGCTTTCCGGATTGGTTAGACCTATAGGACAAAAATATGTCCAATGCCCCTCCTTTTTGCAATAGCGACAAATGTGTGGCTTGGGGCACTCTTGAGCAAGATGGTTACTAGCATCATAGTTGTAACAACCGCTCTTAGGAGGAGGTGCTATACCAGGCTGAGAACTAGAACCTACTACCTTCTTCTTATTCTTAAGGAATGACTTAGATTTATTGAAAGGAAAATTCTTTTATGTGGATTTTTGTGAGGCTCAATCTCGTCACTACTATCCCTTTCCTTCTCCACTGCTTTAAAATGTAGCGCCGTATCTACCAACTCTTCAAAAGAAAGCTTCAATTGCAACATAAGAGGCTTTTTGAGATATTTCTTAAGACCATACACAAATTTAAGGTATAATTGCTCCTTGAATTAATATCGCTCTGGAGATTCCTCATCAAACTACGCAATAAGGAGCTCGTACCAGTCCAACGCATGATCTTGTAACATACTCGATGCCACAAGAACACGATGGTGGTTAGAGATCTCCATGCAAGTAAATATCTGCTCACAAGAATGAATCCAGCCTTGTACATCAAGAACTGTGACACCCCATCTCCATTAAGGTCACTCACAAAGGGAATGCCTTAATTTTGGTGGAGCGTTTATTGTGTATAGAACATAAAAGTAAACAAGACAGATAAATATATTGGTACTTGGAAAATAAAAACAACTTTTATTGCAGCGGAGAAATAGTTTGGTTACATCACATCAAAAACCAACTACAAAACCAAATACACTTATTATCCATCTTGACAAATAAGTTCTGAGTACATAAAATAAAAGACATAACCCCAACATAAAATAGCCATAAATAAGATAGACTGAACTTTACTTCAGCAATCCAAGCAACTTCCAAAAGAAAGAGATAAAGCTGTCCAAATCAAGCTCCACTAGTACTAGTCCCACCCTGAGCACCTGGGGGGAGGGAGGAAGAAAAGAGGTGGAAACAAAGGGGTCAGACATAAAGTCTGGCGAGTGCAATAACTTTAACAATATAATCATTAAAGAAACTAGGATAAGGCATAAGCTGGTAAATAAGGAAATGACCGTGAACAAATGGGCATGACAGAGCAAACAAAGGAAATAAGATGAACAAAGATAACGTTAAAGGCGCACCTAATCACTATAAGATAATTACTACATTGCACCACACCAAACACCCTAAAAGTTGATCCCCACCTACTAAACTTAGTAATCATAATAGTAGTTTCGTGTACCCCTAGCTGTCTACATAGGTGCCGCCTGCCCCTATCTCCACTAGCTGTACCCACTACCCCCATGCGATCGGCTTCCTAACTCGTAGATACCCGTGCTGGTCCCACAGTGGGGTGTATCATTCCCCAAAGTGACAACCCGATACCACTAAAGATGCACGGCTTATACCTACACGATGCAACAACGTCTTACCTACCAGCCCGGGCCCATACACGCACATGACCCCGTTGGACTTGCATTGCCACCGCTAACCCGTTTTGACCTCTTACAATCAAACCCAGTACGCGTGTCTCGTCCTCGACTTGGGTCGAGCCCACAAAGATGCTTAATTGGTTACTGGTCTGATAAAGGCCCCCCATGCATGACACAAGCTTCCCACCTATGCTTGGTCCCCTCTAGTACATCCCACTTAACCCCTTCTTATTCATGTCTTCTTACATGTTTCAACTTGGTTAAGTGTTTCTAATCGTATTTCACAAGCCATCCAAGGCCACCCACTTAACCCCCATGCCCCACCACATGTTTATCTAGTTAAGTGTTACTTAATTCATTAGGACAGTAATCTTGTAAAGACCTCCCACATTAGACTGACATTTGCGGTTGCTGGATTCGCCGGGCGGGTCTGGGCAGTCTTATACCGCAAAAGAGCCTAACCTCGTGTCTTTACAATCATCACGCATTTAATTCGTGCCTTTGACCTCTCAAATTAGACTACCGTTTGTGGTTGCTGGATTTGCCTGGCGGGTCCGGGCAGTCTTACACCACAAACGAGTCTAACCTCGTGTCTCAGGCAGTTAATTATTACATATATTTATTTAACCCCAAAGTGGATTAATATCCCTGTTCAAATTTGTCAACAAATTCCAAATATACTTATATCCATAATTGTCACCTAAATTATGTCCATTTATTTCAGGTATACAAATTATACCAATTATTGCCTCAAATTAATTGTATGCCTTTTAAGGCCATTACATGCCAATTCTCAATATGTGTATATTCAATATTACCCCCATCGTACCCACGTTGTTCGTTCGCTTATCATGACATATATATATATATATATATATATATATATATATATATATTAGACTAGTGATTAGTATAACACATAAAAGGGAAGAAACATCGCAAATTTGCATAACACACAAAATGGGTCTAACTTGCAAATAAGGATTACAACATAACTTGCATAAACTTTGCATTGTCATGAATCTAAACATAGACCTAAAGGTGTGAACTTGCATGTATGAATATAGTTTTCATCCAAACTTGCATAGGTCATAGTCACAAACTTGCATAAAACATGTATGTCATAGATCTAAACCTAAAGGTGTAAACTTGCATATATGTGAATCCAATTACTACCTAAACTTGCATATAGTCATTTTACTTGGTTCACATGTAAACTTGTGTACAATTCACATAGAAACTAGCATATAATCTACACCCAAACTTGCATATAAAATGATGTCAGACATGAATCAAGTTGAACATAGGTGATTGGGCATATAAAAAGGGATCCACAACAAAAACTATCATTATGAACAACTAGCATATATTCACAAAATATCACATTTTTCCAATGATTCACAAACATAGCCATATAACCCAAATTATAACTCAACCTAATTAACTTGTTAATTATCTTATTAAAGAAATCGAACTCACAACTCAAAGAAGGTCTTGAGTTCTGGGATCTGTGTTCTGTAGTTGAATTAGCTCGCGTTTGAAGTAGACAAATTCGTTGTTGTTGTTGTTGTTATAGACTTGAGTTGAATTGAGTTGATTAGCTTTACTTTGCTTCTAGTTGGTGGCGGTTACCTTAGGTTGCGGGATGATAGCATGACGGCCATGGTTCTAATTTTTGATTAGGTTTAGGGTTTGAGTCTATTTGTGTTTATATAGAGATTAGGATTAATTTAGGTCATTCGATCAACCTAGAAGCAACCTGAACCATCCAAAAAGCCAACTCAGCCCTAATGACTCAGCAGCAGCTCAGAATTGGGCTTAATTCAAATCTGCCCGAGGGGGGTAGGTCGACCCCTAGGTCGACCCCCAGGTCGACCCCTAGGTCGACCCCCAGGTCGACCCCTAGGTCGACCCCCAGGTCGACCCCTAGGTCGACCCCCAGGTCGACCCCTAGGTCGACACTATAGGGTAGGTCGACACTAAGGTCGACCCCCTGGTCGACCTGGCCTGGGGCGGGAAATTTCCTGCCCTGCCCGATTCTGAGTCCGAATTCGTTTTTGAATTTAAATTTGAATTTCTGGAAACTTCCGACAGCCATAACTTCTTCATACGAAGTCCAATTTACGCAAACTCGGACTCTATCTCAACCAGAATTCTGAGACGAACACAATAGCGTAACCTGTTTCCCTTGATTCTCACATTTAAAATTAATTATTCCTCAATTCGTTAGTTCAATGTTAACAGAAAACACGGGGTGTTACATTCTCCCCTCCTTAAAGGATTTCGACCCTGAAATCTTCAAGTCACGAAGAATACATATCCTACCATCCAATTGTCCATCAACTCAACCATCAAACACATGCATCCATTGTCCTTAAAAGACTTCTAATGATTTCATGTTTATATGCACAGTGTGTGTACATGTTCGTATCTAATGCAAAATCAGGCGGTCTACTGATTCAGTTGACCTCCTTAATGCAAATTATGATAGTGTCATGCGTCAATTATGTATGCAAAAGATCCCTAATGATACATATTATTTCTACATGCATGCACAACCATTCATCCGAATGTAGCATCCATATGATAACACAACCATTATACATCCATTAACCTAAATAAGGACACATTCATATGCAGTATGAAAGTGATTGAGCCGATCTAGTGCCTAATGTGTGTGTATATGCATCCACGAGAAACCACTAGCAAACACTTGCATCCACTAGCATCCATCAATCATAGCATGTCTCAAATACATGTTTACATCCATTGGTCTCTACCTAAGGATAAAGAATATGACCGAGGAGATACACTAAAAAGCTAGATACAAGCTTGAATAAACTTAAGGAAAAAGAGATCAAAGATGTACCCTCAAAAATAAAAGGGTAGGCTGCACGTATTTTGGCCTCGGTCTCCCAAGTCACGTCTTCCTCCGCGTCGCTCCATTGAACTTTGACAAGCTTGACTTCACGGTTGCATAGCTTTTTGGCTTCCATCCCCAAGATATGAGTTGGAACTCTCTTCACAGTCGCTTCTCGTTCCACTTCGACTTCCTCTAGTATGCTTGGCTCCACAACTTCTGCCGACTCATATAAGCACTTTCGTAGCTGAGAGACATGAAAAACATTATGAACTCCAGCCAGTCTTTCAGGTAGCTCTACCCTATAGGCCATCGTCCCAATCCTTTCGATGATAGGAAATGGTCCTACAAATCGTGGTGCCAACTTTCCTATGGACCCAAAGCGAATGACATTCCTCAAAGGAGATACTTTAAGGAACACCTTATCCCCAACCTCAAACTCAAGGTCGGTCCTTCTCTTGTCTGCGTAGGATTTCCGTCTATCTTGGGCAGTCTTCATTCTTCTTCGTATCAAGTCCGCTTTCTTTGAAGTCTCTCTAATCATGTCCGGCCCAAGTATAAGTTTATCTGTGGACTCCCACCAACAAGTTGGTGATCGACATGGCCTTTCATATAAATCTTCGAAGGGTGTCATGCCTATAGTGGCTTGGTAGCTATTGTTATAAGCGAATTCCACCAAAGGGAGATGATCCTCCCAAGATCCTCCAAATTCAAGAATGCACAGTTTCAAAAGATCTTCTAGTACTCTGTTCACCCTTTCCGTCTGACCATCGGTTTGAGGGTGATAGGCTGTGCTTAAACATAGCTGTGTGCCTACAACCTCTTGCAAACTCCTCCAGAACTCGCTTGTAAAGATAGGGTCTCGATCACTCACTATGCTGGAGGGTATCTCATGGAGTCGAACTATCTCCTTAAGATAAATGGAGCCTAAAGACGAGGCGGTCCTCCTACTCTTAACAGGTATAAAATGAGCGCTTTTCGTGAGCCTGTCCACTATTACCCAAATACCGGTATTGCCCCCTCTTGACCTAGGCAACCCATCAACAAAGTCCATCGAGATGCTTCCGCATTTCCATTGCGGAACTTCTAGAGGATGAAGCAAACCACCAGGCTTCTTCTGCTCCGCCGTAACTTGCTGGCATATCATGCATTTTGAAACAAATTCAGCTACATCCCTCTTCATGACATTCCAAAAGAAAACTCTTTTGATATCTTTATACATCTTGTCTCCACTGGGGTGTATGGTCATCTTGGAATGGTGTGCTTCTTCCAGAACCATCTTCACCAAATCTCTTGCTTGTGGGACACATAGTCTTCCATCCCGTCTCAACCAACCCTTATCATCGATGGAGTATCTATTGAGGTGACTAGAAGTCTCTCCCTAATCAGCTTATCTATCACATCAACTAGCTGAGGGTCTTCACGTTGCGCGATTCCTATTGAGTCCAACAAAGTAGGCCGCACCTCTAGCATTGCCATCAAGCCAGTCACATAATCAACAGAGGGTCTAAAATCAAAATTTGCTATGTACTCCAAACTTTGCCTTTCTACAAAGAGAGGACTTAAGGTCAGCTTCTTTCTACTTAAGGCATCTGCTACTACATTGCCCTTGCCAGGAGTATAGGAGATCTCAAAGTCGTATGAGGCAAGAAACTCCATCCATCTATGCTGCCGTGGATTGAGGTCTTTCTACGAGAAAAGGTACTTCAACGATTTATGTTCAATATACAATTCAAATTTCTCACCTAAGAGATAGTGGCGCCAATACTTAAGCGCAAAAACGATGGCTGCTAACTATAAATCGTGGATTGGGTAGTTTTTCTCATGCACTTTCAACTTCCTTCCACCATAAGCTACTACCTTCCCCTCTTGCATCAAAACAATGCCTAGTCCCGTACCGCATGCATATGTGTATACCGTAAACATCTTGCTCCCATCTGGTAATGTCAAAACTGGGGCTGTTGCCAGAGCCCTCTTCAACCGTTGGAAAGCGACTTCGCAATCCAAATCCCAAGTGAAAGTCTGGTTCTTCTTCGTTAACCTTGTAAGTGGAACTGAGATTTCCGCAAAGTCTTTAATGAACTTGCAATAAAAGCCTGCTAGTCCAAGAAAACTTCGGACTTTGGTTGCATTCTTTGGAACCTTCCAATCCTGGACCGCAACTACTTTTGTGGGGTCCACAGCTAACCCTTCTTTGGACACCACATGCCCAAGAAATCTTACTTCTTCTCTCCAGAAGTGGCACTTAGAGAATTTTGCTTTCAAATGATGTGCACGGAGAATATCCATGACTTCCGTTAAATGCAAAGCATGCTCTTCCTCATTCTTCGATAAAATCAGAATATCATCTACGAAGACCACCACAAATTTATTGAGAAATTCCCGGAACACTCTACTCATCAAATCGACGAAATAAGCAGGTGCGTTTGTCAAGCCGAAAGGCATGACAAGCCATTCGAAGAAACCGTCCGGGTTCTGAACGTGGTCATATCAATGCTATCTTCAGCCACTCTTAGCTGATGAAATCCGATAGCCAAATCTAATTGGGAGAAAACTGTTGCACCTACAAGCTGATCGAACAAATCGTCTATTCTTGGCAGTGGGTGCCTATTCTTCTTGGTCAGTTTGTTTAGCTCCCTATAATCAACGCATAGGCGAAGTGAACCATCCGCTTTGGTTGCGAACACCACTGGAGCATCCCATTCAGAAATACTCCGCCTTATAAACCCTTTTTCTAGCAGCTCCTTAACTTGCTTGCTAAGCTCCTTTCTCTCCCTTGGAGCTATGTGTCTAACGGGTAAAGCAACGGGTTTTGCGTTATCAACTAGGTATATGCGGAAGTCTATCTCCCACTTCGGAGGCAAGGCCTCTACTTCCTCAAAGACATCTGAGTATTCACGGACCACTCTAACAGACTGCAAATTCTCAACAGACGCATCAAGCGATTCTAGATAACTTAGCATAACAGAATTCATGGGATTACAAGAGATTTCGAGAGTGTTGCCCAAGCGAGTCATAAGCCTAACCTCTCTCTTTTCACAATCTAGGACGGCTCCATTACTGGATAACCAATCCATGCCCAGAATTAACCCATAGCCCGTGAAGCCCAAAACATAAGCATCACATCTAAACCCAACGCTATGTATAGAAATTTCCAAATCCAAACAAATCATCGACAAATAGGCTGAGCCCCCAATTGGATTTGAAACAACTAAGGGATCCTCTACTATACTGGTGTTTAGGTGTAGTGACTCAACTAAAGCAGTAGATATAAAAGAGTGTGATGCACCAGAATTAAAGAGTGTGCGAACAGGATGATCAAAAAGATAAACTAAACTTTCAACGGAAATCGCTCTACCTCATTCTTGCAGCGGTGGGGCCATGAGAGCCTGGACCTGCCCCCTTGCCTGCCCTGGTACCATGAGAGCCTGAACCTACCCTCCAGAGGTAGACCCTGCCCTCTGCCCTTTCTTTGGGCAGTCCTTAATCGGATGTCCTGCCTCGCCACAGTGGAAATAACCAGTCTTCTTTTTCTTCCTACAGTCTTTGCTCAGATGGCCTGGTGTCCCATAGTTAAAGCATCATTTCTTTCCCTTTCCATTATTGTCTTTACCACCTTTCTTGTTCTGCTGTTGCTGTTGTGGTTTCTTTTGATCCCCTTTCTTCTCAGGTGCCTTATTAGCATTGGCGCCTTTCTCCTCTTCATGCATAAGCGCCATGTCAACCAGTCTCTCAAAGGTTGGCCCCAAAGGGATGTGGATCATAGCTAACCTTTGTAGCGGCTCGTTCAAACCCTTAACAAATCTCAGGGCCTTCTTTTCGGGTGTATTCACCAAGTCCAAGCCAAATCTCGCCAATTGATTGAACTTGTTGACGTACTCCTTCACTGATAGATTTCCCTGCTCAATGCCAAAAACCTTTTCATGTATAGATTATCTTCGGCCCATGAGAGAAACTTTGCCTCAAACCTACACCTGAAATCGGACCATGTCTCAACTGGACACTCTCCATTAGTGACCTCCCACCAAAACGAGGCCTCATCCTTCATTAACCATGCAGCTAATTGGACGTTTCTTCCATCTTCTACCTCAAAGATTCCAAACAACTCTTCCACCTCCTTTAGCCAATTTTCAGTTTCAACAAACGTCTCCGACCCGTGAAAAGATTTTCTGCCCATTGCCCGAAAGTCCTTGCATATCTTTGCGAAAGTATCAACACTAGGAGGGGAGGAGGAGGAGGAACGTGTGCAACTGGGGGAGAAGAAACATTTGCTGGGCCTACGGCGGTGGCCCTAGCCTCCAAATATCTCCTAAACCATCCTGGTATCGGTACACCCTCCGGAAGGTTAAGATCCCCAGACATGCTGAAACGAAAAAAAGGAAAGATTCAAAACAAAAGAATCGAAGGAAAGATATATAGCTCTTGGGGGTTATGTTTTTTTTTAAATAAACTTTTCTCTTGAAAATACTCTCCTTAAAACGTATTTTTGAAAGTATCCTTTATGAAAATGCATTTTGAAAAATAGTTTTTCAAAATATCTTATTTGTTCTGGTAACCTTCAGCTCTGATACCACGTGTGACACCCCATCTCCATTAAGGTCACTCACAAAGGGAATGCCTTAATTTTGGTGGAGCGTTTATTGTGTATAGAACAGAAAAGTAAACAAGACAGATAAATATATTGGTACTTGGAAAATAAAACAACTTTTATTGCAGCGGAGAAATAGTTTGGTTACATCACATCAAAAACCAACTACAAAACCAAATAACTTATTATCCATCTTGACAAATAAGTTCTGAGTACATAAAATAAAAGACATAACCCCAACATAAAATAGCCATAAAAAAGATAGGTTGAACTTTACTTCAGCAATCCAAGCAACTTCCAAAAGAAAGAGATAAAGCTGTCCAAATCAAGCTCCACTAGTACTAGTCCCACCCTGAGCACCTGGGGGGGAAGGAAGAAAAGAGGTGGAAACAAAGGGGCCAGACATAAAGTCTGGCGAGTGCAATAACTTTAACAATATAATCATTAAAGTAACTAGGATAAGGCATAAGCTGGTAAATAAGGAAATGAATGTGAACAAATGGGCATGACGGAGCAAACAAAGGAAATAAGATGAACAAAGATAACGTTAAAGACACACCTAATCACTATAAGATAATTACTATATTGCACCACACCAAACACCCTAAAAGTTGATCCCCACCTACTAAACTCAGTAATCATAATAGTAGTTTCGTGTACCCCTAGCTGTCTACATAGGTGCCGCCTGCCCCTATCTCCACTAGCTATACCCACTACCCCCATGCGATCGACTTCCTAACTTGTAGATACCCGTGCTGGTCCCACAGTGGGGTGTATCATTCCCCAAAGTGACAACCCGATACCACTAAAGATGCACGACTTATACCTACACGATGCAACAACGTCTTACCTACCAGTCCGGGCCCATACACGCACATGACACCGTTGGACTTGCGTTGCCACCGCTAACCCATTTTGACCTCTTACAATCAAACCCAGTACGCGTGTCCCGTCCTCGACTTAGGTCGAGCCCACAAAGATGCTTAATGGGTTACCGGTCTGATAAAGGCCCACATGCCTGACACAAGCTTCCCACCTATGATTGGTCCCCTCTAGTACATCCCACTTAACCCCTTCTTATTCATGTCTTCTTACATGTTTCAACTTGGTTAAGTGTTTCTAATCGTATTTCACAAGCCACCCAAGGCCACCCACTTAACCCCCATTACCCACCACATGTTTATCTGGTTAAGTGTTACTTAATTCATTAGGACCGTAACCTTGTAAAGACCTCCCATATTAGACTGACATTTGCGGTTGCTGGATTTGCCGGGCGGGTCCGGGCAGTCTTATACCGCAAAAGAGCCTAACTTTTACGCATTTAATTCGTGCCTTTGACCTCTCACATTAGACTACCATTTATGATTGCTGGATTTGCCGGGCGGGTTCGGGCAGTCTTACACCACAAACGAGTCTAACCTCGTGTCTCAGGTAGTTAATTATTACATATCTTTATTTAACCCCAAAGTGGATTAATATCCCTATTCAAATTTGTCAACAAATTCCAAATATACTTATATCCATAATTGTCACCTAAATTATGTCCATTTATTTCAGGTATACAAATTATACCAATTATTGCCTCAAATTAATTATATGCCTTTTAAGGCCATTACATGCCAATTCTCAATACGTGTATATTCAATATTACCCCCATCGTCCCCACGTTGTTCGTTCGCTTATCATGACATATATATATTAGACTAGCGATTAGTCTAACACATAAAAGGGAAGAAACATCGCAAATTTGCATAACACACAAAATGGATCTAACTTGCAAATAAGGATTACAACATAACTTGCATAAACTTTGTATTGTCATGAATATAAACATAGACCTAAAGGTGTGAACTTGAATGTATGAATATAGTTTTCACCCAAACTTGCATAGGCCATAGTCACAAACTTGCATAAAACTATGTATGTCATAGATCTAAACCTAAAGGTGTAAACTTGCATATATGTGAATCCAATTACTACCTAAACTTGCATATAGTCATTTTACTTGGTTCACATGTAAACTTGTGTACAATTCACATAGAAACTAGCATATAATCTACACCCAAACTTGCATATAAAATGATGTCAGACATGAATCAAGTTGAACATAGGTGATTGGGCGTATAAAAAGGGATCCACAACAAAAACTATCATTATGAACAACTAGCAAATATTCACAAAATGTGACGAAAAGGAATTTCGCTCGATTCGAATCGATCGCTAAACCGACCAAGACCGTTCGAAACCCCTGATTGTTATGAGAACACGACAAGTTGGAACGCAAACAAAAGAACATTTCATTGTTTATTACAACAGTTCCATCAGAATACAAGAATATTCAGAGTATGAATAAATATTACACATCAGAAAATATCAGAGATTCAAATTACATTATATAGGAGCGGAAAATAATACAAAACACAACTGAAAGTAATACACGGATACAGAGCTTTCCGAGTATCGTTCCAGCTGTAAATCAGGATCCTATGAATATAAATCTGCAAAACCAAAACTACTAGCTGCCCGTGCGGAAAATAAGGGCACCCAGAGTTTAGGTTAAAACAATAAACTCCAAGTCAGTCATGTGACTGGTGTGAGAACTAAAACAGTTATTTAAAGCTTTACTTTAAATCAGATATATCAAGGGACCACGCCGTATAACTTGGAACGAGTTTCCTCCTAAGAATACCAGTGCATATAACAAAACAGCACAATGCTTTTTGGAAAAAATGAAGCTATTATAAGACCCAGGTCCCATCACACAATGCAACACAAGCCGGAGGATAGGGGTTTCCCTTATAATAGCCAAACATGCTTGGTACGTTAAAAACAAATCATTTGATACTATTATAAGTGTATAGTATCAAAACAATTTCAATCATAAATATCAATCATAGACGGCATGGGTACCATATATCATGTCGCCATACTAGGCTCTACAATCAAAACCGCAAATGTCACGTATTGGAAGTTGGGTTTCCATCTGTGAACCGGGGCAAAAGATAGTCCTCTATCGATTCGAGATGTTCTAGCCCGTGTCTCAGGATTAGAGCTCGAGTGACCCTTGGATCGTCAGGGCCGGTCCACCGATGTGGATTAAAATGCCTGAACACTGCGTTTCCCGCCCTTTGGGGCGTCAATGAGCCAAATGACTCCATCGGCTCCACACAGTCACCGATATATCCGAGGCGCCTCGCAACAGCAACAACCACACAGGTGAAAATAATATAAATGTCAGGGCTGGTAGGTCACTGACACCACCCTAGCTAGAAGGAAACGCATGCCCTCCCTGATGTCCTTTCCCGTTTCTGGTTCACAACCGGGGTGTGAGGCTCGCGAATCAACGTTATACAAGGCTATGCCACACAGACCGTGCTTTGATCATCAACCACAAGACTCTGCTTTTCAACAAAAGCCTTGATCATTTGCCACTTAGGCATTCCACACAGGCAATTCACTCCATGCGATTGATATCCATCAATATATAACCCCTGAGCTCGTACGTCTCAGAGAAGGGCGTTAAGCAAGAGAATAAATTATCTGCCGCCAAACAGATATATATTTAATAGAAATCAATCATACATAATAAAATCCAATGTCAGACACACAGTCCATTTACAAGTTCGTTCTGGGTCTGAACGAAACCGGAGGCACCTTGTACCTCGCATATCCATCGATCTCCAAGTACGTCTGGACGATCACCAACTGATTCCCTCCTCTTGGGTGTACAGCCCAATCAAGATCATCAGTAATCACCCAAACGATGTGAAGACCTCCGGTCTTCGACCACCGTCTTCATCCTCACATCGTCGAATCAGTTATTCAGAATGGGTTAAGCCTGGTCTTTCTGAATAACTCGCGTATATAATAAACAAGTGTTACACAAACACAACATACGCCTCATTCCAATTTATAATATTCTTTTATTCAAATATCCTTATACTTTGGTAAAGGTTCCCATTAATTTTATCAAAGATAAATTCTTTAAATTTATTCTTTAATCTTCCTTTGAATATCAATTCAAATTAGTCGGGATTAGCGAACCACACCGAAGTAATCATTTATTTTATTTCCCAATCCCAACCTATTCATCCCATGAAGTAAAACTGGTAATACTTCATATCTAACATCACGATGTTATCGGTAAATTCAATTACCATTTCACGTTCAAATCTAATTAAAGATTTAACTATCGCCTGGAGCAAAACTGGTGATACTCCATTCTCGATTATTTCAATCTAATTAAAGATTCATTAAAACTCCACTTGGTTTTAATATCCCCAATAATCACTATCAATGATTATTTAACTTGGGAAATCATATCCTGTCTTTAACTGGGTTAAAGAACCAATGTCATTTAAAACACGATTCACTATAAACCCAAAATCACATTCAAATTCAATTCCAATTAAATCCCATTTAATTGGTACACTTCATTAAATCTAATTAAAAGATTTAATCTTTTTCTCAACTGGGTTTAAGAACAGTGTTAATGAAAACACCATTCACAACAAACCCAAATCACATTTGATATTAAATACAAGGCTCTGAATAGAAAATATATCGGCTTATATTCAATATCAAATTCTACGACCAAAAAATATCGTATTGGAAATAACGATATAAATATATCTTTCAAATTTCCGTAACAATATCTGTATAATCACGAAATCCAACATCGAAATATTCCAAAGATAATTTCGATTCAAATACATTCCAATTCAATTATTGGAAATTCTGGTTACTTTTAAAACCATTTCAAATCCACTTTATTTACTTCAAAAATAAATAGAATTATAATTCTAGTTCAAAACTACTTCATTTCGATAAAAATCTACTTTTATCTTTTCAAATATGGAATTTTTCATCCCAATTCTTCACAAATCATTTCTTATGATTTTACACTAATTATTGATATTTTTAATAATTTTATCAAGGCCCGTACAGTCGATTTCCATCAACGGCCATTGAACTGCACTTACAGCGACCTTTTCCAAACTTTATTTGGACATAATTCCAAATCCAACCGTTAGATTTCAAATCTCTAATATTCATTAGAAATCTCTTTTCGATACGAACCCAACGGTTCTGGTTTCAGGAGAATCCGACGGTCGGATCTCTCATAATATCCATTCGAAGTCAATGGTCGAAATTCGCGAACTGCCGCAGTGCGGCGCGTTCTATTCAGGCCATTATATATATATATATATATATATATAATATATATATATTATATATTTTGTCGATTTCCTTTCAAAACGATTTCAACTTCATATTCAATTTCAAATCAAAATTGAATATTCCACATCATCGATATATAAATGATAGTATTTTCAAAACGTTATATTTTGAAATCAATTCCTTTTCTATATTCATTATAAAAATGAATAAAATCGATATAAATATCGTTCAAGTCAAAATGGCATCAATCTAATCAACACAGCTTTATATATTTCAATAACTTCGTTATTCTATTCAACAAATGAATATTTTCTTCAACACATGAATCTTCTTTTATTTAACACTTGAATATATATATATTATTCAACACATGAATTTATATTTTTATTCAAGACATGAATTTTTATTCTATTCAAGACATGAATTTTTATTCTATTCAACACATGAATTTTCTTTCTATTCAACACATGAATTTTCTTTCTATTCAACACATGAATTTTCTTTTATAATATTCCTTATTTTCCAAATTGGAATGAGGCCCAATCAATTACATATAATGTTAATTATATGGATTCCCTACAACACATGCATATAATAGCAACGATAAATCATCAACCATCATCCAGAGTGCACCATACAACTGCATAAGCATTAAATATAAATAATTAACGCTTACACAGTCTGTTAACCAATCGGTCGACATACTACTAAACAATTGGGATTAGTGTACGTCAATATCATCCCAACACCCGTGTGGGGTTTCAAATCAATAAACACAAATTTTTATTTGTGCAGTTGGGCGATGTGTAAAATTTATCGTCCCAATCAATATCAGTCAAATCAGTGTATATAAATAAATCGTCCGATTTGTTTATAAATATTTATTTTATATACACGTTAAAAATCATATTTTTAACTATAAAATATTTTCCACTATAAAATATTTTATTTCATTCCACATCACATAATCACATTTCACAACACAACAATCAAACAAACAATCCATCCATGGTCTGTGGACGACGGGTGTCGGGTGCTGCTAAGCACCGTCTGCATCTTAGTATATATTTCAAACTAGAAATAAATTAAAGGTGAGGAGTTCTCACCTTGGGGTTCCACTCCGCCATTTCATTTCTGAATTCCTGGACCGTTTGAATTCCTTTTTGATTTCAATCCGTTCCATTGCCCTCTGTTTCACATAGTTGACATTAAAAATCGCATTTTTAATAACGCTTTCCATACATAAAAAATCATATTATTAAGTTCTCTACATATATAAAAAGATCGGATTTTTATCTTCACTTCAGATATATAAAAATCGAATTTTTATCTCGTTAACTTCTATATAAAAATCGAATTTTTATCTTCAGTTCATATATATAAAAATCGAATTTTTATCTTCACTTCATATATATATAAATCAAAATTTTATCGCTATTGAATATATAAAAATCATATTTTTCTACCGCTATTATATATGTAGAAAAATTATATTTTTACTTCGCTAATTTTTTTATCTTTCCATCGCTAAAAATTCTATCTTTCCTTAAATAAAAATCATATTTTTATCAACATAAAAAAAATCAACTCTTTATAATCGCTATTTTAATTTTTATAAACAATGTTTAATCACGAAATTAACCAAATTAATTGCATGGAAGCAAATAAAAATAATTAAAACACACCTTTTCGTCGTACGAAGAGAGATGAGGGAATCGGAGGGCGGAGGAAGGGGGTGAGGGCGTCGGGGTTGCTTCAGGCCGGGGGGGTCCATCCAAAGGCGGCAGCTGCTGCTTACAAGGGGGCTAGGGCTTCGGGCCTCGGGGTTTTTGGGGGTTCGTGGGTCCTGCGAGGCTGAGGAGGAAGGAGTCGAAGGGGAGGGTAGCGGAGCTGGGGCCAAGCGGCGGTGCGGTGGGACACTACGGCGGCGTCGACGACAATGGGGGGGAGGGGTTTCGCTCGACAGTTCTTTTTTTTAATTTCTTCGATCTGGTGAAAAACGACGGGGGAGAGAGAATAAATGAGGGGGGTTTGACCAAGGTAATAAATATATTATTTTACTTTTAAAATCCAAAAAGTTACCTTTTAATTCGAATCCCAAATCGAACCCACCGACTATCGCCCCTAGCTAATTACCCACATTCCAAACGCAATGGGATATGTATCGTAAGCCAGTTCGGCTGTTTCGATCAGTTTTCGCTAAAATCAAAATATAAATCTATATATTGAATTTGAACGCACCTTTCAATTTACCGGGGCCACATATGGACTCTAAAAATTCCCGAAAAATATTTTCTAGCTTCGTATTGACGATACAATTCTAACAAAACTAATTTCGTCAAATTCCGAGACCGTTTGAAAAATGGCCATTTTCCAGTCGATTAAAATCAATTGAAACTGGTCAAACGCGTTTAACTTCGCCACACTCACGTATTGATTCAGAAATTTATGAATTTTGGAATCTAGCAATAATTCGACATCCCGGATTCAACAAAAGTGGTTTCGTCGAAAACAGAGGTCATTTGCAAAATTTCTATTTTTAAGGGCTAGAATTCCATTGCGACTATTCTGAATTTTCAACTGGGCATAACTTTTGATTCCCGCTATGAAATTTCAATTTTTCGGATTCGTTGGAAAGATATTCTCAAATAGATTCTTATATTTTTAGTTTCGCTAAAATCCGGTTTATTTTGAATCCCATACATTCATTTGAAATTTGAAATCGAATTTTCGAACTACTGCGCCATTTTCAATTCCTTTTATAGTATAAATAAATATTTATATTCTAACGACGATCTATATAAATATATACGTTCTATTTATATTCAAAATAAATTTCTCATCATTATTATTTAAAATAATACATTTTAAATATTCAAAATTCATTAAAATAGCCAAAATAAAAATTTTAAATTGGCTCGGATTTCCGGGTTATTACACAAAATATCACATTTTTCCAATGATTCACAAACATAGCCATATAACCCAAATTATAACTCAACCTAATTAACTTGTTAATTGTCTTATTAAAGAAATCGAACTCACAACTCAAAGAAGGTCTTGAGTTATGGGATCTGTGTTCTGTAGTTGAATTAGCTCGCCTTTGAAGTAGACAAATTCGTTGTTGTTGTTGTTATAGACTTGAGTTGAATTGAGTTAATTAGCTTTACTTTGCTTCTAGTTGGTGGCGGCTACCCTAGGTTGCGGGGTGACAGCATGACGGCCATGGTTCTAATTTTTAATTAGGTTTAGGGTTTGAGTCGACATGTGTTCATATAGAGATTTGGATTAATTTAGGCCATCCGATCAACCTAGAAGCAACCCGAACCATCCAAAAAGCCAACTCAGCCCTAATGACTTAGCAGCAGCTCAGAATTTGGCTTAATTCAAATCTGCCTGAGGGGGGTAGGTCGACCCTCCGGTCGACCCCTAGGTCGACCCCCAGGTCGAACTATAGGGTAGGTCGACACTAAGGTCAACCCCCTGGTCGACGGGCGGGAAATTTCTCACCGTACCCGATTCTGAGTCTGAATTCGTTTTTGAATTTAAATTTGAATTTCTGGAAACTTCCGAC
Source organism: Allium sativum (assembly GCA_030737875.1). Taxonomy (NCBI): domain Eukaryota; kingdom Viridiplantae; phylum Streptophyta; class Magnoliopsida; order Asparagales; family Amaryllidaceae; genus Allium; species Allium sativum. The sequence continues at coordinate 1,040,993,232 of CM060910.1, read as the reverse complement.
AGCCATAACTTCTTCATACGAAGTCCAATTTACGCAAACTCGGACTCTATCTCAACCAGAATTCTGATACGAACACAATGGCATAACCTGTTTCCCTTGATTCTCACATTTAAAATTAATTATTCCTCAATTCGTTAGTTTAATGTTAACAAAAAACACGGGGTGTTACAAGAACTGACTCCAAGCCTTAGAAAGGCTTGCCACCTAAATTGTAAATTTGCTACATATGAGCACAAATGCATATTTTTGTAGAGGAGATGATCGGATAGGAGCAAGCGGTTAGGTTCTGCTGATAACTCAAGGATCTGCTTAGTAGACATATATACTCCTTCAGGGCATGAGCCAATAGATGGCTTCGCTCCTGAGGGTCGATCTGAATCATCTCAAGCCGTAAGATAAAAATAAAAAATAAGATAGTATTATTCACAGTGGTGCGATATTTCAATATAATTCGTTAAATAAGGAATACTGCAGAATTTAAAATTACATTCTTAGATGTATACCCGTCTATATCTACCCAAAAGGAAAGGTTATGGACAAGGTTAAGGACAACTTCGAATATGGATTATGTTCCACTTGTATTGTACTTTGATGTATTGTATAGTATGTCCCATTTTATGTACATCACATTTTATTCTAAATTCAACTCTGATACCAAGCTGTGATACCCTACCCAGAGACTCATATTAGCAAAGAGCATTAACGAGTAATGTCTTCTGCTAATACAGAGAATTGGACTGTTCAGGAGCAACCATCTATAGTCCTGCATTAAATAAGTATTAAGTATGTCAAAAATATGCCATATTTTTCTCTTATCTCAAGAAGATCTGTACACTTAAACATGTCTAATACATTGCTATAGTTGCTACAGGATCTATTTTAAAGCGAAACACAATATACAATAGTACAGATCATAGAACAACTAACATGATCACATATATATACATATACATCAGATACAATACATAGTGCAGTACAAAAAGGGTGATATAATCACCATATACAATTATATATCGAGTACCCATATAAAGAATATGTATAAACGAATCGAAACTATCCAAAATATACAACCTAAGAACTATGCAGTCTAGTCTCGAGAAATAGCTAAAATGTCCATGGTGAGATAGCTAAGATAATCCAAGAAACACAACTTATAACTCGGTGTGACCCGAGAAATAAATCACGAGTCAATCCAACTGAAACAATGATTATATGATAATGATATAAGGTTATACAAAGGAAAACTCAAGTGAGTAAAAGATGTCACATAGAATATTGGGTCACAAGCAACATGATAATGATATAAGGGGGTTCACTACAATTAACAAGTGTTAACTTTGAGCTAAATAAGTATTATCATTTAAATCACGAATGACATCAAAACACATACACTATGTTATCATTAAAATGGTCCAAAATGCTTCACACTAAACTTATAAGAGTTTAATTCCACAAAATTGATCACAAATCTAAAATCATCAAATTAGTCGTAAGGCTATAATGGAAATTCATCATAATATGTCACTAAATATGGATCCAGAACATTACAAGCACCAAAATTACCAAAGCCATAAAATGGATCTGAAATATCAAAAAATATTGTACATGCATAACAAATGAGCTGCCCTCCGGAGCTTATGCCAAGTACTATACATGTACTCAGGCGCTGATCACTACGATCCCCCTTACCAAGTGTATCTTGACACCTTGGTCAAGTAAATATGCATATAAGACTCCCCTCGAGTCTAGCTTTCCCCCGAAGTGAGTATTGACACACACAAATGATAAAATATGTGTCATATACTTCCAAACAGTAACCCGAATAATGAAAACAATACGTCTCATCTCGTACATTTTCACTACTCGGTTTATTATTAGCTAGCCTACTTCAAACTAAGAAACACCAAATATCTTTGATCATTGTATTAGGAATTAAATGATATAATTAATCTACGTCTCCCATACCATGCGATTAATTTAACCATTAAAATCACAGCCTTACTTTCTCGAAGGGTGTAAAAAAAATGTGATTTTATATGTGGAAAATAATTAGTTTTTAGAAAAAGAATTTGTAAAATGATTTAGAAAGCTACTGGATTATTCCTTAAAAATCATTATATTTAGAAAATATTATTTTTACTATTGCCTTAAGAGGATTCAAGTCATAAAACGAAAACTCAGAAAATCTTGTTGTCTCAAAGCTAATATATATATATATAGAGAGAGAATATATATATATATATAGAATATATATATATATAGAGAGAGAGAGAGAGAAAGAGAGAGAAAATTCCTTTTTGAAACTATTATATAAAGGTGCGCGGTCCCATAAAGAAATACAAGAAGTTCACGTGGAAAAACACTCAAAATCAACAAGAAAATTCATAAATCCAAACAATAAATTTTGTATAATTTTGGCTCGTCCTAAAACTAGGTCAAAGCCTTACCAAATCATCATCAAATTCACTTCAAAATTCATCATAGCAACCAAAGATTCACCCAGGCATATACATAAGATGGCACAATAACAGCAGGAAGTTGTTTGCGTAACTTCCATTGCTTGTGGATATAGGTAAGTCCCCGTGTCTACACATGACTTGCCTGTATCGATATAGGACGTGAATTTCTCATAGGTGATTTCTCCTGTGATGAAGTCATTTTCAGGCCATCATTTGGCCATGCTATAGGTGATATTTCTTGATCAAATTTTCAGATTCAAGTTTCAGAGCATCAATAGTACACAGAAGAAGCAACATCATAAATCAGATAAGATATGAGAGAATTATAAACTCTCAAAGATGGACATGCAATATATTTCACAACTAAAACTAATAGAGAAGAAATTTGAGTTTTGCAGAGAAAAACAACCAATGTTTTCTTCACAACTTCAGCATACACGAAGGCATTTAGCTCAAATGAGCGAGAAACTGACCTTTTTAGCTATTTGTAGCAACTAGCAGTAAGCAATTTGAGCAAAAACTTGATTCTCAGCTTGAAAAGAACTCTCACCTTCCTGTAAACAAAGTTACAGTAACATGGAAAGACAAAGATTAAATCTAACAACTAATTCACGAATTAAAGATGAATTATTTCCCATATTTCATATACATTACTTATAGGAATGACCACAAATTAATTCTACACATTCGAATTTAATTTGGTGGTTAAAGCTTGAGATTTGGCGGAGGATTTGATTTTACAATAGTTTGTCTGAGGAAAAAGAAGATGTTCTTTTTCCTGTAAAATGAAAACGAACGCAAATTTCATTATTTAGGGCAATTCCAGAATTCACCCTAGTAAATTAGATAACTAAGGAAAATGAAGCCCCCACTTTAACCTTAATCACATAGTTAGGCCTAATTAGTGTGATTAGCACACTACAGTCCTCCTTATTTATGTATTTACACATTTTACACTTGTAAAATTCAAATTTTACACCAAACTACTTATTAAATTTTGTTATGTTAACATTATCAACTAGTTTACAAGTTTGAACATTTTTCTCTATAAAGTTTAAATCTGCTTTTACGTTAATGCACCAAAAATTCACATTTTCAACAAAAAAACACATCTTTATCTTTGTTTTTGTTAAACTTATAACTCTTTAAAATTTTATAGCTTCGAAAAATTCACATAAACTTGTTAAAAATGTTTATATCCTATTTAAAATTTTAATCTAATTAAATTATGTCCAAATTTTACATTTTCAAACAATTTAATGTATTATTCTCCAATTTTACATTTTTAAGTTTAAATATTACACAAATTACACCTTCTTATTAAATTAACACCAAATTTCATTCATTGTTATTTAACATGCCTAATATTGGTTTTGAACCAATATTTACACTTTATTGTTTGCTTTTATCCCAAACAAGTAAAAATCTCCATTTCACAAAAAAAAAATCAGCGTTTGTCACTAAATTCGAGATTTAAACACAAAAGCACACTCAAATCTCTCAAACCCTTATAGCGTATAATATAAGGTTTCACAAATTCTATTTTGTGAATTATCTATATTTCATTACGTGACCCAACTTTAAAATTTTACTTTTTATTTATTTATTAAGTATTTTCTGACTAAATCTTGTATAATTAGTCGAGTTTACCATAAAAATTATTTCTAAACTTACTAAATTTCCAATTTTGATCTCAAAATAAAAAAACTCCATATTATAATAATTTTCATTGTTTATTCACTGGATGTTGGATTGTATCGTGCTTTTAAAAAAACTTATTCACAAACCATTCAAGTTTTCAATTTTAACTCTAAAATCCTTAATTTATGCAACTTAAGGATTTCATGAGTTAACCTCCCAAAATCTACTTTAATCTTTACTTAGTCACCTGTTTAATCATCTACAGGTAACTATTCAACCCCATTAGCCTCAGTTCTGAAATGGGCCTTGGATCCACCTCACTAATGACCTCTTTCACCCAATTATTCGTCTAAACTTCCCAAAACCTTAATTCAGTCGAATATCCCAAATGGTAAGTCAGTTAGCTTAATGTGAACCACTCTACAAAATGCGAAACCACCATTTGAACCCAATAGAAGTGGTTTCAGGTTTGAATTCATTCCCAATCAAAAGATATGGACAACACGAGAACCGTCGAGGGTAAAACAATCACAAAAGGTTCAACAAAATTTATGAAGGTAATAAATGACCCTAACAATCATTCCTAAAGTTATATAATCATACGACCTTGTTAGTGAATAGTATAAATATCCTACGATCCTTCAATACGTAGAATACAGGTCGTTACAGGGATCTCCACCTATAAATAGAGGTAGAGTAGCACTAAAAAAGGGGTTGCATCCTGGTTAGTCATTTCATTCTTTACACACTCTATATTTCTTCCAAAACCCCTAGATCAATTTAGGGACATCCTATCAAATAAATCTAAAGCTCGTACTTGGACATTGAATCAATTTTGAGATTGAGATTGCATATTAAGCACGAGTATGATACTTTGTACTGACCAACATATTAGTGAACAAGAATTTCGATAACATTTGAACCATCCTACCCTGCTACATATTTAAACACTATGACTAGTGAACTGACATACTTTGGTGCATACTGCATAGCTTCAAGTCCTTTCAAAGAAAATTGAACCGAACCATTTCAAATTGCCTTGATCCTATTTTGTACATACTTATATCTCCCTCTATTATCTTCGAATAAAGTATTTTAGAGAGATTTGACAAAGACTTTTTAATTAGTTCTCGAAGAACCATTCTTGTTTCAAATTTGTAACCTGCTCTTTTGAAGCAATCTTATGGGCTTCGAAAATGCATCGTTTCCTTTTGAAGCAATCATTTGGCTTTGAACCTACTCTTTAGACATTCAAAACAATCTTGTTGCTTCAAGCATGTTCATTAGGCTTTGAGCCAAGTATAAGACTTCATACATTTGATCTCGCTAAGAATACTTGGAAAGCTAAATCATTTTTTGATCTAACATTTTTGGTGTTAGAACGAGGGATCAAATCTTCGATTCCCTTGTTATTCCTCCTTTCTCTTCGATTATATAGTTGTACTATTATTTTAGTAATGTTGCAGCCAAGAAATAATGTCAATAAAAAGAAACATAACCATGGACCACAGAAGATAGCATTAAGTTGGACTTCCACTTAACAATTATGGAAGTTATAAACCTTCAATAAGAGTCACAAGAAATGTAGCACAACGCATAGCCATTGTGAAAGAGATCATTAAAGAAACTATTCCTGAAGAGTCTTTTAAAGCAAGTTCCATTATGAGGGAATCAAAGTTGTCAACATCGAAAGATCAAGAAACTTCGATAAGAGGCACTCCAGGGCAATTAAACAACGTAATTTAGCACATAAATGAAACTAATCAACTAATGATAAACACTGCTACTTCAAAGAGAAAAGATGTACTCAAACTGAAGGAAGCTATTATGTCACAAGGAATTCTCTTCTCAAAAGAAATCATGTACTTTGAAGTTTCCAATTGATATTAAAGTTCCCCCACTTATATATGATGAAACCGCTGATTCTGGTAATCATCATTTAGCCTATGAGACCTGCACAATGTTCCTAAAATTGCCACATGTAAGCCTTTTCTAACTACTTTCCGTGGAGCAGCTATTAAATGGTATGGGCATTACCAAAGCTCTATCATCCATACTTCAAAGCAGATTTTTCATGAATTTTCAGCATTGTTTCACATATAGAAAAATCCAATTATTGACCTTTATGAGTTGACCAACATCAATTAAGGAACAAACGAACTACTTGGTGATTATTTGAAAAGATTTCACATAGTATCACCAAAAGTAGTGGATGCTACTAAAAGAGAAAGGCCCATGGCGGCACACTCAGGATTTGTTGAGCAATCACCTTTCTAGAAAGAATTCTTTGTACATGGATGTAATGGATTACTAGACTTCTATTCTCAAGCTGATAAATTCATTTGTATAGAGAAAATGTTCAATATCAAGAAAAGCTTCTTATAAGAAGAAAAATCTGATTTAACCATCCCAACAAAGGCTAAAGAGAAATGAACAACTCAATTATATAAACTTAATCGAGCCCCTATCATACGTTCATGCATTGGAGAAAAATTATGGAAGTTTCCTTGTCCCTCACAAAGCATACAACAATATCGAACCGAACTATGGAAACATACATTGCGATTATCATAAAGTAATGGGCATGACATGGATAATTATCACATCTTGACAAGAATGGTTCATAAAATGACTAGGGATGTGCTTTTGCGAGAATTCATTGAAGTATATTAATGAAATTATAAAAATGAAAAGAAAGGTTACTCAATTTAATTGGAAATTATCTGCACTCGAGCCAACCTTATTCATTTACAACTTCTAACTCTACTTATTCTGGATTTTTGTTTGTTAAATTTGTATTTTGATTTATGCTTAAAATCAATCATGTACCGACAAAAATACGAGTGTCTTTATAGGCAAAAATACAAATCAACCCACACTTTAAAATTTTTATATTCATTAGCACAATAGAGCTTCAAGTCCTTCGTGAAAGGGAAGTGTATCAAGTACTCAAAACAAAGTAACTATTTAATACCTGAAAGAATGCCATCTAGGACTAAAAATCATTGTCATCATCCCATTATAGATCAATTTCCAAAGGAGGATAAATGCTTAGGACTCTCTCATAATGAAGGGTTTCTAAAGAAAGTTATGATCTTGTCTAAAAAAAAATCTACTAGTTCATGAATCATGTATTTTTATATTTATAAAAAAGACATTTACTTTTGCTAAATAATACTTGAATTCGTATAATCATACATGCTTTTATTAGATACTTGCATCACAAAGATATTTCCAAAAAAGGCAGTCATTATTAGATTAGGAAAAATCAACTCTCTAGTTATTTTAGGAGAAGTTTACAACATTTTCAAGGCATATTTTCTAAATGCACGAAAGAGGTTTCAATTTGAAATATTTTTCAAGCTCTTACAATTCTTGATGCATCTTCCAGAAATAGTTTTGGAAACTCACAAACACTACTAATACTCCAGTAAGATGAGTTTACTCTAGAATAAAAATCTACCGATTCATGAGTCATGATCATTTAAATATTTATTTAAGATCCACACTTATGACATGAGAATGGCCAGATACTAAAATTTTCTAAAAGTCTCAAACACTCAAAGAATTTTTGAAAAGAAAATTTGATTTTTAAAAGATTTTTAAAGGTTTCCTTAAGTACTTCAACTGCTTAAAAAAATTAGTTTATAGATACACCTTAATTTCTATTTTCATCTCCATCTATTGGAGTCCTCCCTTAGGGGATAAGGTTACCAACATTATTCCACCTCCGATGTCCATTCTGCAGCATTCATTCACAAACAATGTCCATTTCGGATAACTCATTCGCCTCAAATGCCCATTCTGGAGCCCTTCTTAAGGAGAGGCTCACTCACATTACTACTTTTTAAGGCAGGGGTTATACATATCATTACATCCTAAAGAAATGGTCATTCATATCATAACCTCAAAAGTAAAAGTCAATCATATCGTTACATCCTAAGGAGAAGATCGTTTATATCATTACTTCATAATCTAGAGACAATGTCTTTTATCTGCTTCTTCATTCACTATAATACTCCTACTAGACGAAAGATTTTATCTTTTCATCACAAAGAAGGAATGTCACCTACAAAAGTCATCAAGATACTTCTAGCAAGGCATAGGGTCCTAAGTCTAAAGAAAATACAAGAAACTGATTAAGGATCAAGTCATCATTAATATACACTAATAAAGAAATAATCAAGTCAGTACAATAAAAAAAACCAGATTCTATCCAATTACAAGGTTAATACATTTCTTGAAGAAGGAAGCATTTAGATTTAAGCAAAAGTAAGATATTAAATAAGACGATTCCTTACAAATGGGTAAGAAGGAATGAAGAGGTTCAATTAAATGGTTAGAGCAATCATAAAGCTAATAAAACACATATTTTCTATCATAGATTGAGGATAGAGAGATCCTAAGGAATTTTTTACAAAAATAACCTTATTGATAGTCCATTGGTTAAAAACTAGAGTAAAATATCTTTGCCCCAGACATAGACTTGAGGATACATGATTTGAAAGCCAAAGGAATTACCATTGATTTTGAAGTCCTAAAAGAATGGAGTTTCTTGAAAGAACACTATAGTATATTAAAGAACTAATTTTTATTGCTTTCAATTGATCTTCATATGATTTTCTGATTCTTTGAGATGGAATGAATTTTCGATGTTTAATAGTTTCTACACTTTTTAGTGGTATGAATTTTTGATGCTTTTGTGGATTTCTATTTTTGTTGATCATTGAATAAACTTTTGATACTTTCAGTGTCAGATGAATTGGTAACAGTTTTGATGACTTTCTGGTCTGACCACTACTTAGCTTCTTTACAATATGGATTTACGCTTCCATTTTAGTGGTGATTTTTTATTCTCAAATTTATTCTGTTGAGAATTTCCGCTTATCTAAAGGGCTTACCTTGAGTAAATCGGTTCGGCTTCTCCTTTGAGCGGGTTTAGTCGGATTAGTATGATGACTTTCCTTGAGCAAATCTGGTCGGTTTTACCTTGACTAGATTAGGTAGGAAGCGCAGCGCTTTGCCTTGAGTAGTTATGATTGACTTTATCTTCAAGCATGTTGGATCAGTTTAGTCTTATGATTTTTCCTTGACCAAATTTAATTGGATTTTTCCTTGAGATATTGGGTTGGCTTAATCAAGAAATTCAATGTTTCAAAATTTATGATAACTTCTAATTCATGACACGGACATAAATTTGAATGTTACCTTAAGTTTTAGGTTGAAGCGTTAGGAGGTGCTGATTGTTACAATGATGATGCTGTATTTTCAAGACCCTTTTGATAAGGAAAGGTTTCTAAATTACAACTGTACAACGAAGTTAGCTTTTTAAGACTCTCACAACGAGGAAGGGTCTCCAAATCATCGACCTATGAAATGGCTCGATTTTTATGACCCTCATAATGAGAATAACTTTCAAATTCTCAATATAGGATGAGGCTAGATTTTCAAAACACTCATAAAAAATAAGGTTTTCCAAATAATCACCTTAAAATGATGTTATATTTTCAAAACCCTCACAGTAATGAAAGGTTTTCAAATCGCCAATGTACGATGAAATTAGATTTTAAAATTCTTATAACAAGGAAAGGGATCTAAATCCTTACTATAATATGAAGTTAGATTTTCCAGATCCTCATAATGAGATAAAATTTCCAAATTCTAGCTACATGAAGAGGCTAGATTTATAAAATCCTCATAAAGAGAAAAGATTTCTAAATCTCACCATAGGATGAGGTTATCTTTTAAAATCCTTATACCAACCCTCACCTAATAAAGAGATTCAGTTTCATGGTCCTAATAGATACCTATTAATTTATCAGTTATGAGAACCTAATACATAATAAAGAAAGTGCAAAATAACTACACATCAAATTTATTCTATCTTTCCTTAATCCAAATTTCACTTTATATTCACCAAAAAAAGTAAATTTTGAAGGCGTTTGTTATGTCATATTGTTTACCCTTTATGAATACCAATATAGCGAATCCTCCTCTTAAAATTGAAAGCTATTTTGCGTATATAGTTCCTCATAAAAACTAGATACCTAGCAACATCCAAAGGATAATATCCCAAGAACTGAAAGCCTGATAGTGAAATTCAAACAATGGACAACCTTCATCATTCATACCAAATGCTACGTCACCTAATGGACTTCAACCTGAGAGCATAGGCCTTAAGGCAGGCCACCAAAAAGACTAAAAGATAACAAATCATCCTGTAGTTTCAATGCTACAAACCACCTTCAATTAAAATTTGAGACATTCCTATGATCATTACCTTAAGAAACATGATCAATCGACTATAACCAAGTATATAGGCCGAGAGCGCCGATTTTAACATACGAGACTGAAGCTTTCTCTATTTAAAGCTTAAATTACCTCGATACAAATCCAAGATTAACGATTAAGTTAGCCTCAATCCACATCAGGGGCTTATATAGCCTAAAACTTGTACAAAGCATACAGATTACAAACCCCCAAGCTCTATATAAAGTGCTACATCATCAATCCACGTCAATCAACAAGTAGTCAGATGACGACACATGCCCAAAATTTGACCCTACAAGCGAATCAAGTCAACAATATAAGAGAAGAGTTTTATAGCAATGACAAAGCCATAAATCGTATATAAATACAAGGACTGTCCAAATAATAAAAAGATTCAGTTCTAAAACTTATCTACTTACTATTATACTTATCTGTGATAAACTTATCTTTCATATACCTAAGCTTTTCTATCAATTCATCAATATTGGGTTGAGATTGTTAGACCTTGTAATTTATTTATGATTCATTTGCCAAATTAACAAAGAGTTAGTTACAATTGACATAGCAAGTCAATCCCGAACCAATATAAATTCTCCATGTCCTTTACTTTCAATGCCTTGTTCTATCGGTTAAACCTTGCTCTTACATCATTTGTTTTAGAAATACTTTTGGCTTTGGGATGTTATTTAATGATTGAAAAACGCAATAGCAACCATCATAAATAACTACAAAAACTTTAGTCAATTTCGAAAAGAGAATATACAAAGTAACTGAAGTCGTGAGGATGGTAGGGAGTTGTGAACCATAAGATTCCATGTGGAGGTATATCTCACCTTTCCCCTTGCACTAGCTCATTTACAAGTATAAGTATGGTAATTTTTTTGAAAATCAAATAACAACATATTATCACATTAAAAGACAAAAAAAAGAAAATAAATAAATGGATTCTTGATTAGCCATAAAAATTATACAATGAGAAAGTCTATTATGATACAAAATATAGACACAATTGGTGATATAATAGATTTCATCTCGCATATAAAGATAAAAAGATCTACCGGTTCTAGGGGTGAACAAACGCTTGGGTCACTTTTAAACCGATCAAAAATGTTAAAACCAAAACCAACCGATAACATTTGGTTTGGTCTGGTTGATTTATCTTAAAATGAGATAGTTCTTCTAGTTATGCAAATATTTTAGAAAATAAGCTCTTCTTTTGAAAATGTCAATATGAAATTAAAGAAAAATAATAATGTTTTGAAAATATTATGAATAATAATATTGTTAGTGGCAATTTTTCATCTTTAAACTAAATAAAATTTTAAATTTGGTTTAACTTGTTGGTACTATTTTCAAATATTTAAAACTAAACCCAACCAATAAACCGAAGTAATATAAAAGTAAATCCAAAACCAATTAACTTACGAAAACCAAACTAAACCAACCAAACTTAATTTGTTTGGTTGGTTTAATTAGTTTTGACCAATAAATAGTCATTCCTATCCGGTTCAGATATTTTGTATCATGAACCGTATTTAATTCTGTATTTAGATAGTCTCTCCTTTCAAAAAAGATATAGTCTGAAATTACGAAATGCATTTAATCATAGATGAATAAATAAAAGGTAAAACCTTTTTATTGTGGGTGCGTCTTAAAATCGAGAGCGTGGGAATTGGATTTTGATTTGACACAAGTAAAAAATGACGTGATTTATAAAAAAGTCTACCAAATCCGCTTTGCCTGATGGGTTGCTTCAACTACTAATATACAAATTAGCAGCTTTAGCCGCCTCTCGTGTTAGTTTGACAGAGATTTTAAGGAAAACATGGCACTATTAAACTAGTAAATCTTCTTCTTAGTGACACAATCCAATCTTTTCTAATGCTAATCTTCTTCTTCTTCTCTTTTCTTTGTAAAAATCTACAAATTGCCTAAAAAAGTCGTCTATCGTTTCCGTAAATACAGTTTCCAATAAAACAAGCTTGAAAACTCATTGGAAGTCACTCTTTCTCTCACCTCATCCTTTTCCTCACCCTCTTCACCTCACTCTTCAACGCAACGTTTTCAAACCCA